>JADMNL010000022.1:606345000-616345000 GCA_016271365.2 Neoceratodus forsteri
GCTATATAAATTTAAACAGTTTATGTCATTTGATACACGTCGAGCTATTGCCATGGGTGTCTTGCTTCCCCATTTAGATTATGTTTCATGTTTATACCATAACTTCCGAAACAGGGAACTTCAGATTCTAACTGTTCCTTATAACAATATATGTTGTTTTGTGCTAGCTGCCCCTTATAAGACACATCATTGTTCATTGTATTCTGCTATTGGTTGCTTATTTCCTAAGTTAAAATTTTCTTATTTTTGGGGCTGCCTGATCTATCGATCTATTTTTTCTGATACTTTTCCCTTATCTGATTTGAGTTCTATCCGAGAATTTACACTTAATCTTAGGTCTTCTGAGGGTATTATGTTGGATGTAAATAGGCACAAAAACAAGAATGCTTTACGTTCTTTTACCATCACTGCTTCAAAATTGTGGAATGATTTCCCCATGCTTTTATGGTCTGCTACTTCATTTTCAGGTTTTAAAGCTCATTTTAAGGATTATTTGTTATCACTCAATGTATGTCACTGTAATATTTAAATTATTGTATTGTATATTTTGTACTTGTTGTTGATTGTCCCGAGTCGGTCCTGAAAAGGGGCTTTTGTCCAGTGTCCCTACCTGGTTAACAAATTTAAATAAATAAATATATATATGATGTATATCAAGGGGTCTGGGGATTAATAAGGAGTGAGGCCAATGGAACGTTTTGATGGCCACACGTTGAGGCCCATTTCACCTTCAGGATTTTGGACTTGAGAACTGCTGGGCTAAAGGACAACAGGCACTATAATAGAATCAGTTAACAGTATTAACCTCAGGCCAAGCTGACTTTTTGATTCCTTACTACAATTCTCTTTTCCAGCAATAATATTTTGATTCGGGGTGGGGGGGCATGGCTAGCCAGCATCATGATGGCTGCCTTATTCGCAAGCTTCACACACTAAGCAGAAAATCCCTTAAATCCTTAGACAAAGAAATATAACAGTTTGATGCATTTTTTTTGTTTTCCAGCAAAGCTGAGTGTGGCTCGATGTTTGGTAATCCCACTTTTGATGCCTGAATCTGCCACAGTGCTACAAAAACATTGAAGGAACATTGAAGGAAGGAAGCCGTCTCTCAGCCACAGCCCTCTCCATAATGAACTCCAACACAGCCCTATGAACATAAGCATGGTCCCCTTGTTCCTAACCAACTAATAAGAAGCCTAACCACCACAGTCATCCCAAGCCGGACCACCACCTCTCTGCCTCCTGATAGTGTGAGCAGAACTGTAATTGTGAGTGTTTCTGGTGTCAAACTAAGGTTGAGCTGGACAAATGTTTGAGGTGACCTGCAACAGATGCATTTCTTGAATGTGCTAGCTGACTGCCGCGGTCCTCCCTGCCAGAACCTACCTCTTCAACTAGGTGAAAGAACCTGGTCCACGCTCCTAGACAGTGCAAGCTACTTCACAGTGGACATAGTGAGTGCTCCTGTTCTTTCAGTGGAGCTCCTCAAATGTGCAAGAGGTCTCGGGGCAGATGTGCTTCATAAATGTACAAGCTGGTTGACAGCAGCCACAGCTCTCCTCACAAGCCTTCAACCAAGTACAACTCAAACCACAGACACCGAGGTCTGTTTTTTAAAGACCCACACTTTTGATGATGTAACCCTCCCTACAAATGGGGGTTCCCGAAAAGTCTTCCTCAAGCTTGCCTAAATGCTCACTGCCAGACTGTTGTCCTGTGTTTTAGCAGTTTAAATGTGATTGCCAGAGAGTGCCTGTATAGCCTCTGTGTACTGTCTCTTTAAGAGCTGCCTGTATTGCAGTCATAAGTAATCTGAGAGGGAGCTCTGTTGAAAGATGTAACTATTTGCTGAAAATCATTTAGAGTGATAATGATAATGTAGTTTGTCTAACCTGCCTTATTTGCAGCAAGGACTGTTTTGTTTATCTCCATTATCTTGGTCCTGGACTGCTGAATTGGACCAATCAGTACTGGTGGGACCCAAAATGGAGCCGGACTACAGGAGCTGTCTGGAGCCAAAATCTGTAGGAATTGTAGCTTTGGGCTTTTGGCGCCTTTTTGCACCTGAAGGGGGAGCTCCTGTTGTGACTGACAGATGAATCAGCCAACCAAACCTTTTGGATCTTGGGGAAATTCGCAGGCTTGCTGCAGTTTGAGTCAGATTTCAGTTGAGAGTTGAAGAGGCAAGTGCTTGAGACAGTCAAGCAGCCGTCTGAGTAGGTTTGTGCGGGAGAACTTGGAAAGGCCTGATTTGTGGCCTGCATGTCTGCCTGCTGCCCTTGAGAGGGAGAGAAGAGAATTATTTTGGACTAAATACAAGTTTGTGAGAAAGAAGTAAGCCACTGATTTTATTTACGAGGCTCATACCTGAAGAAGACCAAAGATTTTGCTGAATGCGATCTGCCTGTCAGGGATTTCCAGCTGCTTTTGAATCCCCGGTTTGTGCAGAGACTTTGCGATCGTGACCAGAAAGCGGTTTGCCTAGTACAGTAGAATTTCCTTACATGTAAATGAGCTGTGTATTGAAAGTGGGTCACGATTTGGTTCCCCACTGTGTGAACTGCATTCTGCTTGCTGGAAGCTGTATCCAGCCCAAAATTGACTTTATCCGAATTTGTCTCCACTTGGTCTGGGCCTTGCCACACTGGCCCAGCCAGACTACCCGCTGCACAGAGAAAGCCAACAATGAGAGACCTGCCTGGGGATCAGCCCCCTGCTCCATGCTTGAACAGGAATGACGTCTCGGCAATTCGTGTGAGCCCTCCTTCTCCTGGCACTCAAGAGTAACCACCTGCTGTCTCGATTTTCGTCCAGCCTGTGTCCAGTCTTGGGTATCGTGAGTAATCATCAGGGTAGCTCCCTGCAACAACAGCCTAATCTAAAAGTGTGTCTTCTGATTGTCTTGTTGCTTTCTTTTCAAGAACTGAGCCCTCCAGCTCCGGATTACAAATAGTGTTTGTTGTGCATGTTGTTTTCTTCCATCACAGGGCCCCAACCAGCTGCAACGTTCCTGGCTAGCCCACCATTCTCCATCTGGGTACCCAGGGTGTGTGACTGTTTATGGACCCTGAAGTGCATGCATAACTGTTTGATTGATACAGCCTTTAATCAAATTAACCTGATTACACCCCTCCCTGGTTCAAGTCCCTTAAATCAGATCTAATTCTTTTTTGCATTTACCCTGACTGTAGTGCCAGTCTGTGCAACAGTACTGTACTGCTGTTATTTGCTGTGTATAACCTTGTTTTATAGGGGGTCCATAGGGCTAGGCCAGAGGAAAGCCCTGGTGGTAAGTGCAAATAGTATGGGTACTTGTGTGGTGTATCAGGGGTACTGTGAAAGTGATTATTGTGTATTGTTCCAGCCACTAGTAAGGAAAGAGGGGATTACAGTGTCCCGGAGGGCTGTGCCAAGGTTAGCTCGATCACTACCAACCCTGACCTCCGGGTGGAAGCACCCGTTTCAGAACTCAGGCCCCTTAACCTGTTACTAGCCAAGCAGGCAGGGGTAGTAGCCCTTGGGATAGCGCCACCTAGAGGTTACATTGAGGCTAATAGACTTGCACAACAGTAACTCTCTCCACTATCCTAGACACAAGCTCAAGCTACTATATCAGGTACCAAGACACAGTTACTGTGAGGAGTGTGAGGCGTGGTACCACAGGACTGGAGAACAGCACATGTAGTACCCCTCCACAAAAGTGGTCCCAAGGATGGCCCAGGAAATTACTGACCAGTCAGTCTGTCCTCCATTATGGGCAAATTCATGGAGACCATACTAAAGGAAAAGTTGGTGGAATATCTAGAGGAGCATGGTCTCCAGGATGCGAGGCAGCATGGGTTCGTGGAGGGGGAAGAGACTGTGTCAAATGAATCTGATTGACTTCTTTGACTATGTCACTAAAACAGTAGACGGGGCCAAGTGCTAGACATCCTATATCTTGATTTCAGCAAGGCCTTTGACTCTGTGCCCCATAAAAGGTTGATCAGGAAGTTGATGGATCTCGGGGTTGGAAAAAAGATGGCCAGATGGGTGGAAAACTGACTGAGGGACACAACCCAGAGGGTGGGTGTGGGGGAAGAATTACAGTATATGGCACCAGAGATGTAACCAGTGGGGGTCCCACAGGGCTCGGTGCTGGGGCCGGTATTGTTTGGTGTCTTCATCAATGACATTGGGGATGGCATTAAGGGCAAAATGTATCTATTCATGGATGACACCAAGCTCTGCGGGAGAGTGGATGTAGCTGAAGGGATACAGGAACTACAGGATGATCTGGAAAAGCTGAGGAGGTGGTTCAAGATCTGGCAGCTTGGCTTCAATGCCAAGAAATGCAAAGTTATGCATATTGGATCCAAGAATCCCAGGACAGAGTACTACCTGGGTGAAATCCGAATATCTGCATCAGAGGAGGAGGAGGAGAAGGACCTGGGCGTGATGATCACTAGTGACCAATAGCACTCTATGCAGTGCAAGAAAGCAGCAACAAAGGCAAACAAAATGCTGGGATGCATATCTAGAGAGATCAGTAGTAGGAGAGAGGAGGTTATACTGCCCTTGTACAGGTCCCTGGTAAGGTCTCATCTGGAATATGGAGTTCAGTACTGGTGCCCACACCTCAAAAAGGACATTAACCTGCTGGAGAAGGTCCAGAAGAGGGCTATAAAGATGATAGTGGGTCAGTAGGGTAAGCAGCGGTTGAGGGCACTGAACATGTACTCCCTGGAAGATGAGAGAGAGAGGGAACATGACTGGGACCTTCCAGTACTTGAAAGGGATAAATAAAATGGATAAGGAGGGTCTCTTTAAACTGAGTGGCAACCATAACACGAGGGGGCACAGTCTTAAGCTGGAGGGTGGGAGGTTTAGGAGGGAGATCAATAAGCACTTCTTCACAGAAAGGGTGGTGGACACTTGGAATGCGCTGCTGGAAGAGGTGATCTTGTTGAAGACAGTGGGCAGCTTTAAGAGAGGCTGGGATAGGCATGGGGGAAGGTAAGGATCATGTGTAGGGAGGATGGGAGGTGTGGGGAGAGAGGGCAGGGACAGTAGCTCAAGCTGTGTACCCTGCAATAGAAGCAGACTGGATAGACCAAATGGCCTTCTTCTGCTGGCTTCCTCGTATGTTCATATGTATGTTCGTATGCGTGCAATCATATTATAAAGGAACAACCTAAAACACAGCTATCACAAATACTCTCTTGGCTCCAGTTTTAAACCTCAGCCCTTTTCTCTTAATTCCAGAGGGTAACAAAAGGTTAACATGGTAGGTTTATTTTTTCATACAAGAATTTGAAGAACATCAGGGGGTCACATATCCCCAAGGGTGTGAATGGACTTGCACATGCTGTACCCTCCTTATTTTAGAACAGTTCAACCGCAATTAAATCTGGGTCAGAAGTGTAAACCTGACGTGAATGGACTACTTTGATATACATATACGACACGCAGGGGATGTCAATTAATGATACAGAGCTACAGGACATGTTACAGAAAAAAAAGAACAAGCCCAAAACAAATCCATACGCAGTGATTTGGGGTACAGTACCTAGAGCCCCTGCTGCGCAGTAAAGCTCTCCTTGAAGACAAAGTGAATTCAGTTTCCTGCTGCCTTTTCCCTAGCTGCCACTCTCATCAAACGAGGGATCTGAGATGGAGAATCACGCTACAGCACCAAATGACATGGTGCATATCACTACACTTCTGTCCCACATCCTAAAGGACACCGAAGAAATGAAGACCACAACTGCACAGACAGAGATTTAGCCACACCTCACACGAGTGGCTGCTACAAAGCAGCGTATCACACATCGAGTAGACTGCTGACTCGGACCATGATTGCAAGCTCAGCTACTTACTTGCCTTAACAGATGACTTGGAAAACAGAGCATGCCACAGTAATCTACAGGTTGTCAGCTTCTGAGAAGGGGGTCAAGGGTCCAGATGTCATTACCTTGCTGCAGAATGCAATCTCTACCTTGCTGAATGCACCTCCTTGCCCTCTGAGTGGCAGTGAGCACACAGTTCCCTGGCCCCCAAGCCACAACCTAGAGACCACCTGAGACTTATAATTTGCAACTTTCTATGCTATATGGTCAAAGAAAACATTCTAAGACTGTCAAAGGAGAGGGACCCTCTTAAATGGGAAGGCCATATAATTCAAAGAGGCACTGACCCCTTGAGATGAACTTTAGAAAACATAATATCTGGATACAAAGCAGCTTATATAGAAACATAGACGTTGTCAGCAGATGGGGACCGTATGATCCATCAAGTCTGCTCTTGGTTTCCTAACCCCCCCCCCACTTAGCTGCCTGCTTGAATATCCCACATTGTCTGTCCCATGCCCGCTTGAATTCCCCCACCGTCTTGGCTCTCACCACCCCGTCTGGCAGGCTACTCCATGGTTCCACAACATGCTCTGTGAAGAAGAATTTCCTCATATTGCTCCTGAACTTTCCTCTGTTAAGTCTGAGGTCATGCCTTCTAGTCCTGTTGTAGTCTTTTAACTGAAAGAGGTTCTACACATGCACCCTGTTGTTGCCTTTAAGGTGTTTAAATGTTTCATTCATGTCCCCATGATTCCTGCGTTGCTCTAGGGAGTATTTTTTGAGGTCATCTAGTCTTGCCTTGTACAGTTTCTGATGCAAGCCCTGCATCATCTTTGTTGCTTTTCTCTGTACCGTCTCCAGCCTATATATGTTTTTCCTGAGGCGTGGCCTCCAGAATTGGACACAGTACTCCAGGAGAGGCCTTACCGGGGACCAATACAGGGGCATGATTACTTCATGCCTTCTGCTTGTGATGCCCCTCAATATGCATCCCAGTATGCCTCTAGCTTTTAGTGCTGCCTTTTCACATTGTTTACTGACCTTGAGGTCATCTGATATGATCACCTCCAGGTCCTGCTCCTGCCTAGTAGCCACTCGCTGCTCTCCTCCAATTGAGTACAGTTTCCCTGGGTTACATTTTTCCAGGTGCATGACCTTGCATTTTTTGGCACTGAATTTCAATTGCAAGGTCCTGGACCACTCCTTCAGGTTTCAGAGATCAGCTTCCATACTATGCTGTTCCTCTGGTGTGTCCACCCTGTTGCCAATTTTGGTGTCATCGGCAAACAGGCACACCTTTCCCTTCAGTCCATCTGCAGTGCCACTGATGAATATGTTGAAGAGGATCGGCCCCAGAATTGAGCCCTGTGGGACCCCACTAGTCGCCCTCCCCTCTTCTGACAGAGTACCATTCACTAATACTTTTTGAGTTCTCCCAAGTAACCAGTTTCTGACCCAGTTTGTTACCTCGGGCCCGACTCCCATGTTCTCCAGTTTTTTTGACTAGTCTGCTGTGCGGAACTGAGTCAAAAGCTTTGCTGAAGTACAGGTAAACCACATCCACTGCCCCACCCTGATCCACTGCTTTGGTGACCCAATTGAAAAAATCTACCAGGTTTGTCTGACAGGACTGCCCTACCGTGAAACCATGTTGATTTTTGTCGAGCTGACCAGTTTGCTCCAAAAAAGCTACACTTCTTTCCTTCAGCAGGGACTCCATCAGTTTTCCCACGACTGATGTTAGATTAACCGGATGGTAGTTTCCTGGCTGTTCCTTGCTTCCACTCTTGTGGAGTGGTACTACTGTTGCTCTCCTCCAATTCTCTGGCACCTTCCCACTCCTCAGCGATTTGACGAGAACTGCTAAGGGAGCTGCCAGTTCTCTCCCAAGTTCTTTAAGTATTCATAGGTCTATCCCATCTAGCTCCATAGCTTTATCTACCTTAACTTGACTATTTCCTCTAGAACCCTTTCCTCTGTGAAGGGACCCATGTCTATTCCTTCAATTGGAGACTTCTTTATACCTATTGTTGGTCCATTTCCATCTGCTTCCTGTGTGAAGACTGAGCAGAAGTATTACTGAGTGCCTCTGCCTTCTCCCTGTCTTGCTCTATGGGTTGTCTGTCCTTTTGTGTGACTCATTAGCTCTGCATTTCATATCCCCATTATGTATTACTGCGGCCATATGCATGGAAACTGGATAGTTGGTCCTTGAGGGTTCATCAGCTCCTATTGCTTCTTCCCTACCCGATTGTCATAGTACTCTGCTTGTGACATCACAGTTATTCCCATAGCAACAGGCTGTGATGTCACAACAAAACAATATAATTTCAAGTAGGGAATCAACTACAGAGCCAGATGAACTCAAAGGGATACAAATCTTGCTTTTGCAGGAATTTCTTCAGTAATAAATAATAGAGTGGAGAAATCTCTATTAGATATATGAAATACAAGCGGAACTGTGTCTAAATATGTTTTCCAAAGTTTCCCAAAGGTGGTAGCTGCTTTTTAAGTGTTCCCAGACTTCTCGTTTGAAGTGTCACACAAACAAGGGGCTTACACTGGGGCTGAATCCAAACTGGCTTAGTTAGGTGTGCCACATTCACTACGATACCCAGCATCTCTCAGTATTCAGTTCAGTGACACAGCCCATAATTTTTAAACCCCAGAAGAACTGAATGATTCATCTCGGCTGACTGTACATAACAAACTTTTCCTGATCAACCTACTACTGCCAGATGCACAGCACTAAACACAGTTCAACAAATGGAAGTTATTCATAAGAATACCTCAGCGAGCATGCAGCCCAGTGACATGAATGGCTGAAGTGCTGGGAGCCTTACATCCTGCCACACCAGCAGCCCAGGGTCAGAAACACACTTGGGTTGCTTGGAGGCCAGCGGGGAGAGGAAGGACTGAGCATCCTAGGACAGCTCTCCTTCCTCAGCGAGTGGGGTTAGAGTGTGCATTGCTTGGCTGCCACGCAGCGGTGGCTGGGTGGCAGCACATGCATGTCACCACGTAGGGAAGATCCAGAAGCAAATGATTTGATACCTTTTAATGGACCAACATAGATGTAACAACAAGAACAAAGTGCTCTAGCTTTCGGACCAACCAGTCCTTCTTCAGAAGCTCATGGCAGTTGTTTAGAAAATACAATACTTATAACAGCTAGATAATGCAGAGAAAAACAGAAAAAAAATCCTCATTGGTTTAAAATACTCATTTAAAAAAAAAAAACAAAAAAAAACAGAAGATGATGTCAGAGAAGTTAAACAGTACAATACTGCCCTCAGTCCGAATGAACCTTGGGTTAAGATGTGCTTGGTGCAACAAACATAAAGAATCCTACTACACATACATTTAATTCACATAAGAAGCAGATAACTCCCAAATCAAGCCATGAGTGTCACAGTCAGTATAAGGATGTGATTAAGCTGGGTGGGGGTTGCCTTTCAGTAAAGACAAACTAAGATAGTTATAGGGCTCATGAAATTACAATGTATGCATTAAAGACAAGAATACCAGTAAGTTGTCTAAAAACATCAGTGCACACTGTGTGATGTGTAAAACCTAGCTAGACATGTCACCCCGCTGTATTCTCAAGCTAAATAAAAGGCCCAAGAAATTACAAAAACCTCAGGACTATATAAATGATAATATAAATATAAATTGATAATATTAGTGTTAAACAAAAACTCTAGTAGAGGAACCTCAAAGAATTCAGACCATGCATCCTGATATGTACTGATGTCAATATATACTGAGAATGTAGCAACTACATGTACCACAAGTGTCTAGGGAATCTGAAAAAGAGATAAAAAAGTAATTTATCTCCTCCTGCTCATACAAACAGTACAACCTAACCCACCCCACATCACAATAATGTGGGTGGGGGAGATACATAGCTTAAACGAGATGTTGTCTCTCTCTCTCTCCCCCCTCCTTTTCTCTCTCTCTCTCTCTCTCTGTCCCCCCCACACACACACACACACACACACTCAATCTCTCTCCTAGTGAACCTATATTAACTTCAGTCACTGTAATTGTTCCCAAAGGAATACAACTTGTAATGAAATTCTGAGTAAATTACTACAATATTAGCCTAATGTAAAAGATATGTGCAGGACCCCAAGCAAATGAGATCACACATCCCAATATGTACAGAGTTACAAAATTATATATAACAGTATAAGATAACACTCTGTATGTACACTAGCAGGCTGGGTAAACTGAATATGGTGCAATGGAATCAATCCCCCACACAGGCAAAGATAAAAAGTAAGAAGAAATTTGTTGTGTGTAAAATGAAAATAGTAACACATTATACCTCCATATAGCTAAATAGAGACTTACCTCAATGTGACAGCAAGCCCCACATCTATTATATCACATACCTCACAGCACATACCCACACACATACATACACACGCATCCACATCTCACACATGCTGAAGTCCTATAATATGTCAGCTTGAAGAAGAAAAGGTCTGTGGATGTTAATTTCTGTAGTGTCCCATAAAGCCAATATCCAAGTTCATCCCATCTGCTACCATATTGAGATGTAAAATAAGTTTAATCTCAAAAGCTCGTCTCTGTTGTGTGTTTTTGAGATTTCCTTTTAAGACCATTACTGACATATCTGAGACTGAGTGGTCAGGCTGGGAGAAGTGATGCCCCACTGGTTTTTCAGTCTTCCTTGCTGTAATAGTATGCCTGTGTGAGTTCATCCTAGTGCGGAGCTGTTGGCGTGTCTCTCCTACATAACCTGTTTGTGGACATCTCTTGCACTGAATGAAATAAACAACATATCGTGACATGCATGTATAACTCCCATGCACCTGGAATTGTCTGTTTTGTGATGTAACCACACAGTCTGAGGTAGAAATTAGCCCACAAGTCTTGCAGGGGCGTTGATTGCAGGGTTGTGTGCCATTGTGTGACATGGTATTCTGTTCCGGTGAAAGTTTGCTCCTAATAATTAGGCTGGATAAATTTGGCGGTTGTTTAAAAGATAGTAGTGGGGTTCCTTAAAAATACAATTAAGGGTGTCATCCTCACTAAATATTGGGTGGAGATCTTTAATAATCTTACGCAGACGTTCAAGGTCTGGATGATATGTGACTACCAAGGGTATTCTTTCTGTAGCTGTTCTTTTCTTTATATTGAAGTAGTTGTTGTCTTGGTACTCGTGCTGTCTGCTCTGTTATCCTGTCAATTTCCCTGGAAGAGTGTCCCTGCTCCATAAAGGTGTTTTTCAACATAGCCAAATGTGTATCTCTGTCATCCTCATTTGAACAAATACGTTGACAACGAAGTGCTTGACTGTATATGACAGATTTTTTTGTATGATTAGGGTGGTTACTTTTCCTGTGCAGGTATCTCTGTCTGTCTGTTGGCTTCCTGTAAATACATGTATGTAAGGTTCCATCCTTAATGATGACTGTGGTGTCCAGAAAGTTAACCTTGGTGGTAGAGTACCCAAGGTAAGCTTTTATAGTAGGGTGGAGATTGTTAAGTTTGTGATGAAAATCTTTGAGTGCATCTGTGCCTTCCGTCCAGATGATAAACAAATCATCAATGTAACGGAAATAAGCCAGTGGTTTGTGGGGATACTGCCTTAAAAATCCTCCTCAAGTCAGCCATAAAGAGGTTAGCATACTGTGGAGCCATTTTGTGCCCATTGTTGTTCTATAGTTTCAACATAATGTTTACCATTGAAGTTGAAGTTGTTATGTGTCAAATGAATTCCATAAGTTCCCCACCACCCAGGGTTGATGTTTTGGTCAGGTCCTTTCTCACGTATGTATTTAAGGCATGCTGCAATGCCATCTGTGTGTGGAATATTAGTGTAGAGGGATGTTACATCCATTGTCACTAAAATGGTATCAGGTGGTAAATCCTTATAACCAGAAAGTACACGCAACAAGTGCGTAGTGTCCTGGATATAACTGTCTCTTTCCATAACCAGCGGTTTCAAAATGGTCTCTACAAACCCTGAGATCCCCTCAGTCAAGGTACCATTACCAGAGACTATGGGTCTCCTGGATTGCCAGGTTTATGTATTTTAGGCAGCATGTAGAATGTCCTGGCTTTGGTTCAGCAGGAATGAGGTGAGCTAGTTTCTTTCGGACATGGTCAGGAAAAGTTTTAGTTAAGTCACATAGTTCATCTTTATATCTTGTAGTGGGGTCACTCTCCAGTTCTCTGTAGTATGTAAGATCTGTTAGCTGTCTATTAGCTTCAGTAATATAGTCTTCTCTGTTTAAAATCACCACTGCAGAACCTTTATCAGCTTTTTGATGACAATGTTGTGGTTTGATTTCAGTGTCCCTATAGCTCTCCGTTCCAGTGGAGAGAGGTTATAATGGGTTTGTTTTGCCTGGTAAGGATCTGACCACTGACTTGTTGCGGGAAACAATTAATATAATTGTCTAGTTTTTGTTACGCCCACTTGAGGGGTAAAATCAGATTCCTTTTTCTTATCCATTACATTATTGCTGTTTGCACTGTCTTCACTACCAGTGATTTCTTCCCTGCCATGAAAGAATTCTTTAAGTCTCAATCTATGGAAGTACTCCTCTAGTTCACCACAAAACAGTATGTTATCCAGTGGTTTTGTTGGGCAGAAAGTGAGGCCCTTTGAAAGTACATTCAGTTCTCCAGTAGTCAGTGTGTGGTTGGACAAATTAACAACTGAAAGGTGCCCATCAGTATTGTGTTGTTGTCCAGTGACTCCATTATGTGCTTCATGGTTGTTAGGAAGTATGGTATGTTGAAGGGCATCTAATTTCCTTTTTTCACAAGCATGGCTTTTCTTAAGGTCCTTTGGTAGTTAATGTGTATCTCTGCATAAGATGTCTTGAATAGGTTCCCCAGACACCCTTTCCAGAGTGGTTACAATTTCAGCAAACTTTTGTTAAGAACAACTTTTTGGGCATATGACATGCGAATCCTGTGATTTCTCAGTTTCTCAGAGGTCCTATGACAAAGTTGTTCTGCATAAGTAGAATTGTTTGTATTTCTTAATGGATTCCAAATAGTAAGACCTTTAGGGATAATGTTTCTCCTCTTGCACTGGGTTAGAAAATAGATGTCACTGTCTAGCCGTGCCAATTTATGCCACGTAGGGAAGGGAACCCATGTTCAGGATGCTGAGGCCATCCCCACATGCACGTCACCACATAGGGAAGGGAACCCATGTTCAGGATGCTGGGTCCATCCCCACATGCACGTCACCACATAGGGAAGGGAACCCATGTTCAGGATGCTGGGTCCATCCCCATGGAAGCAGAGCTTGGACATTGTGCCCATTCCACACCCATGGGCCCAGGGTAAAAACTGGGAGGAAAACCTCCCCATGCAATAGGATGAACAACCAACCCTCCACAGGCCCGGCACCAGTGCCTGGGCACAACTACAAGTCCTGTGACAGAGGATGACAGTAAAGATAAGTCCCAGAGGAACTGGATGATGAAGCTGGGGGGTAAGCTGAAGGGGGAAGCCAGGGAGAACCAGGAGATAAATAGAAGGGGGAAAAAAAGAATACCTCAGCTACCTATACAAATGTGGGGGGGGAGGTGGTGGGGTCAATGGCGCCAGGTCTTGAGGGCTCTGGCCAAAAGGAAGGCAATCTGTCAAGCTACTCCTTCACTTATCAACCTAGACAGTGCTCGCAAAATGAAAAAGGAGCCCACCTTCTCTTGCTTCCATGAGCAGCTCTTCACCCTGCCCACCTCTAAAGACACAGAACCAGTGTGCCACCCTCTGTGCCAACTCACTAGAAGATGTGAAAATTGATGCAGGTAAGGACACTGCTTTGCACTCAACTCCCCAAACAGCACAAGTGGCAATGGGAGCAGAGGCTTCAGCAATGTCCAGTTCCCGGGCAGACCTGGTAGTGAATGCATCCACAGACATTATCCCACCAAATATAGCCACTGGAACCACGAGATGCCCCCTGCCACAACATCCACAAGCAATACCACTGGGCTGATAGTTTTCCATTGAGATGCAGTAAGTAAATTCTTTGCTTAAAGTCTTCAGATATGAGTTCTGTTTAAACCCAGCAACCCAATCCCCCATCAGACTATCACCTAAAGAGTATTTAAACTTGCTTCAACTTGCCTGAACTAGGCTGGCACACCGTGGGGGCCAACTGCAAACAGAATTCATTGTTGATGAACTCACCCTTAGCGAAGAAAGAAGATCACAGACTGGAACCGATTAAATTCCAAACTGTTAACTGACATTCCTGCTTCTCTCTGTTACACTTGTATATTCCCTACCGCTAGTGACAGACAGTGATTTAGCAACGCACAGACGGGCTAGATGGCTCCTGTAATGCTGACAACTCCACCCGGTATTGCCCACTAAACATTTTTATCACAGTATAAGGGGTAAAGATAAAATGCTTATGGGAGAACATGATTGTCCTTCTCCCTTCAGTATAGACCCCCACATCAGGCTGAGGAATCCTGCATTCCTACCATGTGATTACCCGCAAAATATCAGGTTATTGCAGAATGTTTACCTTGCAGCTTGCAAAATTCCTCCTAAGGAGTGCAAATAATGCCTTAGGGAAGCATACCACTATTTGCAGAAGCTCACCTCAACCTTCCCCCATCACCCCAGACCCCTTCCGCCCCCCCATCCTCACACAGGCACTGTTTAGACTATGACATTTCTTCTCATTGTCCTGTCAGCTAGCCCTTTCTCTGCCATCCATCAGCAATATCCTATGGGTGTGAGAGTATGAGCCCGGAGTTATACACTTACACATACTTCTCAACTGTCCCTGATTTTCTGGGACATCCCTGATCTTGCCTCAAAATTTTACTCTGTCCCTCCTAAAATGTGTACTTCCATGACTAAATAGTAGGGATTGTAAGCACAAAATTATGTCAGACGTTAAAGTCACAGCCTTGTTCTTCCTTAGAAAATGCATTTTACACTAAGACCCTTATCCTACCAGCTTCCTAAGTGGATGTCACCAGTTTTGAAGATGTGTCCATGATTTTGGTCTTTTGTCACTCATTTTTTTAAGCCTTGTCTCTGATTTACGAAAACTCCAGAAGATCTGCGCACTCCTGTGAAGCACTCATTTACCTTGCTTCCTTGGGCTCCCAGGTTTTGTTGTTATGTGAAATGTCCCAAAGTTGATCAAAAATGAGATCTCAGCAGCCCAGTTTCACTGCATATGAATCCAAGTTTATTTAAAGAAATAAATAAAAAACATAAAGGTTACAAGTTGGAGGGAAGCCAAGCCGCTAGCCACACTCTCTCCCCAGCGCTTCGGATCACAAGACCCTTCCTCAGGCAGCGTGGCTTCTGTAACAAGAACATCACCCTTTGTACAGGTATTAAATCAGTATTAGTTCAACATAATTCAAACGCTCCAATGAAAACATTAATTTAATCCTGCAAACAAGCGCTCATTAATACAAAATGCTGATGTTTAAAAGCATTCTGTTAGCAGCTACAAACACTTACAATTAATCACTGTAGGCTGCCTATATTCTTACAATGCAAATAAATTCATGTGCACAATTAATTATATGAGGAGTAATTATGTGTTGCAAATCTTTCCTTCAAATGAGCGGAGAGGTTCCAGATATAAGATAAATCGTAATTACCCCAGTGTTAGCTTATTTCATTCGTGTCCCTGATTTAAGAGGCTGGAGGTTGAGAGGTATGATACAGTGCCTGGAGGTTACTAATGTGGTGTTACAGGAGGCCTTTGTAGCTATTATTGTTATCGTCTCCGCCTAACACTCACTGCCTCCAACCTCTGTGACTGTTGTGGCTAAACATGTCTTTTGGTTCCATAGCTGAAGATGCCCTTTTGGATCCACATCTACTTCTGCACTTTGCCAGCACCCCCCCCCCCCACCACCACCTTCACCTCCCCAGCTGGCCCATGACAAATGCCACCCAGCTGTGCTACCTCTATTCTTAACCGCTTTCCACCTCTCCTCTCTCTGTCCCCCCAACCTACCTCCCCTTTTCTCCCATCCACTTAGTCTCCCTGATCTCACCCTCCTCCTTTCCCTTTCCCCTCCCCAAAGTTTCACCTTATTGTTCTTTTTTCCTCTACAATACTATGTGTTTTTTTTTATAAACTGTTATCTTTGCTTATGATTGTCTCAATAGTACCAATGACGCGGAACCTTTGTAAAAGAGCCTCGGCTCAAAGGTATTTGTAATTCTAGAACAAATAAATAAATAAAATAAAATAAAATAAAATAATACTCTAAGATACTGCCCTACTGCCCCTTTACCTGTGACACTTTTAAGTCCATCAAGACAGCCACAGGAGCAGCAGGAGGGCTCGCTACGCAAAGCCAGCATGACCCCTGTTTTAAGATCTAACCACTCAGTACTCACAGTTGTTGACTACATGCTGTAGGCTACATCCCAGCTTTCAAATGAAGAGTGAGGGAGACTAGCTAAACTCCTCCAAAACTTTTGTTCCAAATAATTTTTATATTATATATGCATAGCCACGGACTTCCGGCGATGCATCGTGCATAGTAGCAGCTTCACTGCATAAACGCTAACTCTACAATATCGCAGCAAATGTTAAAAAACATCGGAAGACCTAAAGAAGAACTGAAAATAACATCCGTCCCTTTATATGGACCTGGAGAACAAAAAAATGTTACTGAAATGCACTCCTCCTGTCATGCCAGAAAGGCCCCAAAAAAGCCTAGGGCCTCAGGCTCTAACCAGAATCTAAGCTCCCTCGCTGCTACGGGGGACAGTGAGGTGCTCACCCTTCATAAATTCCTTGAAGAATTCAAGCCATTTCATGATGACCTGCACAAACTTACCTCGGACCTTGCTACCCTGATATAGCAGCTGAGCGAAGTCTCTCAAAGGACCTCTGATAATTCAGCAAGGCTCTTTTCACTGGAGAAGAAACAGGATAAGCTACACCCCGAGCTCAGCACCTGCAGACTGTGGCTGGCCAAACTGGAACTAAAGGTGGAGGACCTTGAGGGGCACAGTCGTCGGAATAATGTTGTTATAATCGGACTCCCCAAAGGGGAAGAGGGGCATGATACAATTCTATTCATGCAGAAGTTGATACAAAAGCTTGCTGACCCTTCGCCCTTTGGCGATAAATACATTATAGAAAGGGCTCACAGGGCTCTCCATGCCATGCCAGCGCCTGGTGCCCCCCCCCACGCCCGCTAATTTTCCGCTTCTTGAATTTCCTAGAAAAACAACACTTCCTTCAGAAAAGTAAAGAGCTTCAAGAAATTAACTGGGAAGGCAAAAACCTGAGAATAACCCAGGATCTGCCAACCTCTGTGCGCCTGAAGAGAACAGTATTCCATCTGATGGTATCTAAGCTAATTGCAGCTGGTATTAAATTCAGAATGGCATACCCAGCCAGACTTCACATTCTAATTGCAGGAGTTTGGACCCCTTTTGACGATTCTGAAGTAGCTGCTCTACAGCTTAAGCTCGCCTTTCCTGACCTCTTCAAGAGCCCCTGAGAGGACACTGGGAAGATTCCTGTTGGAAAAAACAGAGCTGTAAGATTGAAGGGGAAGTATTTCAGTGGGAATGTACCTTCTGAATCCAAGTATTCTGCTTATACTTAACTACTTATAAGAATAAGGAAGCACCGGCTTTAGTGTGCTCCTTACATATATCCCACATTGATGGGATGAAGATAGTCAGTTCTCAGGCAACATCTGCACTGGCCCTAAGTTAGCCCCACTATGTGTATTGCAGTCTACACCCCCTATATACTTTTCCTGTCTCTCAACATTTGGTCCCAAGAAGGAAAGCGCTGACTTCGGTGAATAGTGCTGTCTCTCGTTGGAATCCCCTAATGCCATAAACCTGGACTGAGAGGATGGAATGAACAGCGCTAGATCAGGGGACTTGTATTAATGTTTCTTCAGTGGCTCCCTGGAGAATCGGGGGAGTGATATTTGTTTTCTTTCTCCTCGTTTTCGGTCAGCTACCTCCAACTTTAGGACCGGAGCAGCGTGGTCATCAAAATGAGTCCTCTTTTGGCGGATTTGGACTTTTTCTTTTTTTTTTTTTGCAGATGGTCTTTGCAAGTGGGACTATGTCAGCGGAGACATCATGTCAGGAGAGCCGATGAACACTTATAGCAAGAGGAAAAGTGAGTGAAACAGAGGGCCTTGGATTAGGAGTGTTTAAGCTTTAATGCTAGTTGTGATGCAGGGTATAATACTGGAGTTCCTTTGCTTTTTGGTTTTTGACTCTTCACATGTGGGAGGGAGCTTTCTTAGTTTTTGATAGGTGCGAATATAAACCTATTGATACAGATATATGTTATCTCAATCCCAGGCACGTGTCTCTGTCACACTAAATAACGATATTCAAACTGTTAAATGTTCAGAGAATTAGTTAGCAGTATTAGAATTTCAGCTGGATACTAAAGATTCAAGTTTATAGCTTTAAAACACCTTTGATGTAAAAGGACACTAGTTGATTTTTAGATACTCTTAATATGTTTATGCATCTAACTAGTTCACAATATTATAGGGTCTTGTTATGTTTGACCCTAGAAGAACTTTTGAGATTTTTATTTTTAATTGTTTTAGATTAATTAGGGTGGCTGGAGGGATCGGGATGGTTGTGGGACATAAGGCAAAAGGCGAAGCACAGGAGAATGGGGGGCTGGGCTGGGATTATAGTTCACTGTCTACACCATGTACGAGATATAATAGGGGATCATTTAGTCTTTGGGAGGGAGGGGGAGGATTTCTTCACACAGGAACTGTCAGCTGGGGAAATTAATAGATACGGATCTACATCTATCAGCATGTAAACCTCTATGGCGGGTACAGTGAGAATTCGCACATGGAATGTCAGAGGGGCAAGACGCAAACTTAAGCAGTACCAGATCCTTAAACATCTTAACCTGTTGGCTGCAGATATTGTTATGATGCAGGAATCCCATTTGTTAAATTCAAAGGCAGACAAATTGCACAGGCAACAAATAGGTCAGCGCTTCTCAGCTGAGGGTAACACCCAAAGTCGAGGGGTTCTGATTTTAATTCGTAGATCTATACCATTTTCTCCCAATTTAATTATACCTGACCCAGAAGGACGATACATCATAGTCAAATGGAAACTTTACACCAGAGACATCATACTTGCCAGCATATATGGTCCTAATACTGACACCCAGCTTTTTTATGCATTTACTAAATACTCTTATGCCATATTTAAACATACCTTTAATTATAGGAGGGGATTTCAATCTGGTTGTTGATCTACAGATAGATCACTCAGGTAGGTCACTTTAAGGACTCTCCCCAACCCAACAAGCACTCCGGGAATTGTTAGACTGTGCAAGCCTGATAGATATTTGGCGTGTCCTTCACCCTGCGGTTAAAGAGTTTACATTTACATCACAGGTCCATCATACGTCTTCCTGTATGGATTACCTGTTAATTTCCCAGAACTTGATTTCCGGTGTATCGGATGCTAATATACTCCTGGGCCCATTATCTGACCACTCCCCAGTGTCGTGCTTGATCTGCCTTGTATCTCTTCCCATGAAGGGCGGGCGATGGAAGGTCAACAACCAATTGTTTAAAACTCCAGAAAATGTTAAATATATAACTGATCACATTACAGTTTTTTCTGAAATCAATACTAATTCAACAGGAAGACCTGATACTGAATGGTGTGCCCTAAAAGCCTACCTTCATGGCCTTCTGATTGTATTGGCATTCAAAAGGAAAAAGGTACAAGAGGAGCAACTTAAATCCCTATTATCTCAAATCTGGTCTTTGGAATGCACTCTATCACCCCAGTCTTCTGATGTAATAAGACAAGATTTAGTAAAGTTAAAAGATGCTTATCTGAATTTACTAAGACAGAAGGCTGAATTTTCCATCCTCAAAACCAAAGCCCTTTACTTGGATCAGGGTGAAAAGGCAGGGCATCTCCTGGCTCTCAAATTTAAGCAGCTTGAATCGAATAGGTTCATTGCCTCGATCCGTTCCATGGAAGATGACACCTTAAAAATATCCCCGTCAGATATTGTTTCTGAATTCAGAAAATATTACATGAAGCTGTATAGTCCGATGGAGCAACCTCCGTCATTATCTACGCTGGACTCTTTCTTAGCACACCTCTCATTGCCTTCTGTCTCAAATGTACATAAAGTCGCTCTTGTCGCTCCCATCACTTCAGAGGAATTAATCAGAGTTATTAAAGATCTCCCAATAGACAAGATACCGGGTCCTGATGGTTTCTCGGCTAATTTTTATAAAATGTTTGCCCCACAGCTGGTTCCCTCACTTCTGGCCTTATTTCATCATATTCTTTCTGGGCATGATTCGGATAAGTCTCTATTTGAGGCCTTAATCACCCTAATACCCAAAGATGGTAAATCCCCTGATAGAACACAAAGTTACAGACCGATTTCCCTTCTGAACCAAGATTTCAAGATTCTCACAAAACTTCTAGTGGATCGACTAGGCCCGGTACTGCCGGACATCACAGGCCCAGAACAGGTGGGATTCATGATGGCCAGATCCTCGGTAGACCATCTCAGAACCCTATCCCATGTCTTCTCGGCTACCAGGGATGTTGACTTTCCCACTGTACTTGTCTACCTGGATCCTGGATGCCGAGAAGGCATTCGACAGGGTTGATTGGAACTTTTTATTTCTATCACTTCAAGCTTTTGGATTTCCCCCCTTGTTCATAAAGTGGATAAAGGCATTGTACAAATCCCCAAGTGCATGTGTTGTTTGTAATGGGTCACTGTCAGATCCTTTTACACTTTATGCTGGAACTAGACAGGGCTGCCCACTATCCCCCCATAGTTTAACATCTATTTAGAACCACTTATCCGCAGGATTACAGCAGATCCGGATGTCCAGGGTATAGTTGTTCATCATCAGACTGTCAAAGTCTCGGCCTATGTGGACGACTTGCTTCTACAGTTGTCCCACCCTAAGACATCAATACCTGCCCTGATTATAATTTTGGAAGAATTTAGCTCTATGTCTAACTACAAATTAAATAAAGATAAGACTGTGGTCTTTGCTCTAAATTATAAAGCGATAAAGATAGATGCCTTAACGGTGGGTTTCTCCTGGCAGACTAGATCCTTGAGATACCTGGGAATTAACTTGTCAAGAGACCCTGGTAGATTTATAAAACTAAATCTGGATCCATTAGTTGCTGTTATTAGGCAAGATCTTAAAAGATGGGCGTTACTCCCCCATCTCTCTGGGGGAAAATCAATATAGTTAAAATGAATATGTTCCCCCGTTATTCTACCCAATTAATCTTTCAAATGTCTGGATCTCCCTGGCGTGGTTTAAAAGGATGCATAAGATGATTACAGATTTCAGCTGGGCAGCTAAGAAGCCTCAGATAAGTTATTACAAGCTCTCAGCCCCGTAAGAGAAAGGAGTACTCCGTCTCCCTCACATTGGGTTATATTATTGAGCCAGTCATGTAAGTAAGTACTTGAAGTGGCCCACACCTGAGCACCCTTCAACATCATATTCTTTTACTCCCATATGGCTCAAAATAGATCGTACCCTTATAAAGGCAAATGGGCTATCCCCCAGGGCGCTTTTGCATATTAAGTTAAAATCTTTACCCCCCTCGCTTAAAGGCAGCCCTATAGCAGTATCTATAAGAGTTCACTCACAGCTATGTTCCTTTCTGAAATATGAGCATATCATAAATCCCTCTCAACCATGGTGGGGGAACCCAAATCTCACTATTGAGGGTAAACCTCTCCAATTGAAATCGATCTCCCAGCTGGGAGATCATCCACTTAACTTTTTTATTCGGGAAGATGTCTCTTGGTTAACCTCTCCTGAGATCATACATAAAGCCCAAATTCTGAATTCTGTTTTCTTTAAAATATTTCAATTACGACACCTGATGGTGAAATCTTTTTGGTTCTGTCCCACTGATACCCTCAAGTTTGTCCTACTGGACAGAACTGACTCCTATGGCAGGCCTACCTCATGCTGTATCTAAAATGTATGGGATATTATATAACTGGAAATGGCCTGATTGTTTTGGCCTGACTCAATTTTGGGCTTCTCTTTTTCCCCATCAGGAAATTAATTGGCCCTCTCTGTGGTCGAATTGTCATAAATACGTTAGACAAGACAAGCTCCGGCTAATACAGTTCAAAGTCCTGCATAACTTCTATTATTCACCCCCAGAAATTGGCTAAGCTGGGACTCCTGTCATCCGCCACTTGTACTTGTTGCCAGCAGGAAGAGGGGAATTTACTGCACATATTCTGGAAATGTTCCAAAGCAGCCCCCCTCTGGAATGCAATTCGACAGAGGGCTGATCCTTTACTAGGTTTGTACGACCTTTTCACTCCCGAAATATGTATATTGGGAGATTTTTCCTCTGTCATAGTTATTAACAGAAAATTTCATATAACTCTTATAGCTATGTCGGTTAAAAATCTGGTTTTGCGTCACTGGAAAGACACGACTGACATTGCTTACAGTGAGTGGCTACAAGAGTTGCTGCAAATCTGCATTTGGAAAATATGATTGCTAATTTACACGATCAATCCCAGAAATTTCAGAAAATTTGGGGCCCTTTGCTGACATTGTATTCCCTACAATCACCATAGAGGTCCACCCTCTTTTTATTTCTCCAGTTGATAGCTTATCTTGTGTGAGGAAATGGGAAAGGGGAAGGGGATGGGGGGAGAGTTGATCTAACTCCTGATACATATTCCTGTTTCATTTGTATGTATGCTAACTGGATCTTCTCTCTGTAACTGTATAAAAACGAATAAAGTTTGAATTGAAAAAAATATATATATATGCATAGCCACCTCTTTAGATTGTAGGATAATGTTTTGTAGCCTAGGGCCACTTCCTCAGGACCCGTGGTGGTCCTAAAGGCCTAATACATATTACACAACAGTTATTTCTGGATCACATGTTTATACTCACATATGCTATCTGTTCATTAGTTGAGTTTTTTTTTCAGTTCTTTTTATCTCATGGACACAGGCAAGGGATGTATCTCCCTATCAGTCCCTTGACTCATCCTGGCATTCCCCACCAGGCTGCCCAGTCTGGGTGGACTGTAGCTTTCCCCCATGGTGGAGCTCCACCATGGTGTGGGGGGGGGACCAAAATCTATCAGAGGCACCAACTGAGACTTAAGCCTAGGGCATCGTCCAGGGACATCACAGAGCTCCATGACCAGGAGCGTTCTTGTTTGGTTGCCCAGGTGACACGGACATGCAATGATGTCAGCACGGGGTGGGCACACTCCCACCCCCGCCCCACAGATGTCTGCCACCATCTCCGCAAGTGCCAGGTGGTCCCTGCTGCTGGACACTCAACCTCCATTGGGTGTCACTAGCATGCCAGGGAACCACAACCCTCCCCCCTGGTAGGTGGAGAGCTGTCCATGGAATGCTTATCCAACTTCCACCTGACCAACCCTCTGATGCATATGCTTACTTCTGAACATGGGACATCAGCACTGCAGATGGTAGCACTACCGCTGCACTGGCGGGCCAGCTGTCCATTAATTCTTTACATGACTGAAACACCGATTTATAAATATGCATATTCACCATGTTCAGAAATACTGTTGGAATCAAAACTGTTAATGAAGACAAGAGAAACTATGAGAAATATCATACGATGCAGACAAAGGTTTATTTAAAATTCATACTAAGTTTCATACTAGGTAGGTTCAGAAGCAAGGGGGCCATAGGCCCATAACTGCTTCCATTTTTTAATAAGTATAATATTTCAATGTATTGCCACTTGATAAATGTTTATCAAATCACTTTTTGAATGTTTCTTTGGTTTCGCTTATAAAATAAGAAACAGAGAGATGAAAGTGTGTATGTATTAAGCTCTGAAAAAGCAGGCAGACAGATGCTGTGAAAAGTTACACTGTTGGTTTTATACAGAGAGTATGGAGAGAATAGGGAGAACCTGAGGGGAGAGGAACCCCGACAGGGTGAAAATTAATAACGGAAGCAGGGTAATAGAAATGAAGAGGACAGGGAACATGAGCATTAAAAAGAGATGGGGGTAGGAGGGTGGTCAAAAAGGAAAAAAGGGTGTAGTAAGCAGAGTGCTAAGAAAATCTGGAAGGCCATGTGTGCTGAATGCTCGAAGCCTAGGAAATAAGATTCCAGACCTGGAGGCCATCATGACAGAGGCCAACCTGGATACAGTGGCCATTACCAAGTCATGGTGCACTGAAAATCATGACTGTGACATGGCCATAACAGGCTATACTCTGTTCAGGAAAGACAGAGTGGAAACAAAAGTAGGGGGTGTGGTGCTTCATGTGGGGGAATGCATAAAAGCGATGGAGATACAGGGAGTACGGAGGGACAGAGGTACTTTGGGTCACCCTGGAGACAGGGAACGAAATCACTATTTGCACTGGAGTGATCTACAGACCTCCAGCACAGGCAAAGGAGTCAGATAAGGTACTTGTGGAAGCCACTGGCAAAATGGCAGAAAAGGGGGTGGTGCTGCTGGTGGGAGATTTTTATCTTCCAGATGTAGACTGGCATCCCAGCTGTGGCTTCAGCTAGAAGCAGGAACATCCTGGGCTCCCTGCAGGTGACATTCCTCAGACAACTAGTTAGTGAACCCACTCGTGATCGGGCAACACTGGACCTAATACTCACTAACAGGGACAGTGTTGCAGACATCAAGGTGGGAGGTCACCTGGGGAGCAGTGATCATCGTATGGTATGGTTCAGTATAAGGATAGCTGTGGAATCGAACCACACAAGCATGGGTCCTGGACTTCAGAATGGCAGATTTTATAAAGATGGGTGAATTCCAGGGATGACCTGGCTAGAGAGATGACCTGGTGGGGGTGGGAGTGAAGGAACAATGGGCAGTGGGCAACATTAAAAGGGGGCATAGTGAAGGCAACAAACCTCTTTATCAAGCAAGTGAGCGAAAGCAAGAGAAAAAAGAGACTGCTGTGGTTCTTGAAAGAGGTGGTGGAAAAGGTAAAGGCTAAAGTAACCACCCAGTCCCCTGGGGTTACTAGAATCCCATCAGTATTGGAGTTAGGCAGCTGATAAGGAGCTCATTTATAGGCTTCTTACATAATGACATAATTGTATACTCAGCTAGCCTGAGGGAAGGATGATTGTCATTTAGAACTCTCGCAGCAGCATAACCATTTCTGAGTCAGCTGCTCTGGGGAGGTTTAGAATGTTCAGTTAGTTTATCAATGACAGTGAGAGTGGCAGGAGCTCTGCCAGTGGGGCTCTGTGTCAGAGAGCCCTGTGTTTCTCACCCTGGTTTGGATTTAATCTCCAGTTTACCAGTGAAGTGGTGGAGACCTTTCTTCAGCAGGATTCCTTGATTTTCACTCCAGAGAAGTGAAAGAGACTGCTAGTTCAGTGGATCCAAGGGCAATCCCCCGAAGGGCCTAGTGTGTTACAGCTGCCTTTGAGAAGGACTTTGTGAAATTTCTGACATGCTACCATGGAAAAGGAAGCTTTCTGTGTTGTTTCCATGCCTAAAGGAAGGAGCAACTAGTCTGTGAATACAGAGGGAAAAGGGAGCTTTCTGGGTTGTTCCTATGCCTAAAGGGAAGGGCAACTACTCTGTGGAAAATGGTACTTCATGGGTTGTTTCCATGCCTAGAGGAAGGAGCAACTATTCTGCGAGTACTAAACTGGAAGATACGTTCTCTAGTTAGGGGTTTATTCTGGGGTGTATGTATGCCCAAAGATAAGGCTAGATCACACCTGTCAGGACCCCTGTTCACCTAAGTGTGGAAGTGTGAAGTAAAGTTCGGAGTCTTTGGCATTTCAGTGGGGAATGAAGGCTTCTGTGGTGTAACCCTGAAGGAATGGCAGAGAGTGTTGGTTGGGGCAAAGAGTGGGAGGAATGCCATCTGGAAGCTTACAAGGCAGTGCTAATTGATTTGTTGATGAGCACCGGGTTACCCTGAGCAAAGGCCATTGCTGTGGGATGGGGTGTGTGGCACAGTCCACGAGCATACACCTAAGGGAAAAGAAGATGTTCTGAGTGTGGCACAGTCCACAGGTATACAATCTTGAGAAATGGAACTGTTTTGGGTGTGTGACACAGTCCATGGGCATACACCATGGGGAAGAGAAAGGAATTGTTTCTGTAGAGAACTGCACTGCCTAGCAAGGAGAGTTCTGGAAAATGTACTTGTTTGCCATGACTGACTCCTGGTGGTCCACTGATACTTTTATAGCATCTGTAATAAAGCTGTACTGCACAATCCCAGTTGATGCACTGGACAATCTGATCATTGCTTCTGTGTGGAATTAATGGAGCCACTCGGTAGTTAGGTCTAGCATATGCCTAGCATCCTCTCCCCTGGACCTGGTTGTTTGTACAAAGGTTCATTTTTGGTTATTGTACCCCCATGCCCCCTTCCTCTACATAATGAGCCTGGCATACACTCTACAGCTAGGAGTGGTACCAATCTGTGTACTTCTGCCAAGAGTAAATGGTATACCATATGTAGGTACTAGTTCTGTTAATGGGGTGTGTCCAACTTACCAAAAGTAGCATGGGGCTTACAAAAAATTGGGGCTTATCCAAAGGGATATGTTTTGGGTAAGAAAAATGCTGAGGATATGTCTATGATCTTCCTGTCTGGTGGCGGTGCACCCAAACAGAAGATTGTTGCCAGATAAGCAAAGTCTATGCCAAGGAAAATGCCACCTGAGAATATTTTGTTGCCTGTGGTTCTGTAAAAGAAAGTGGAAAAATGTGCTGCTTGTGTGTTTAAAATGGAAAAATGAACTGTTAAGCTGAGTAATGAGTGCCCTTGCCTTGCAATTAAAGTGCCTGAAAAACTGTTAAAAGTTGCAAATTCCAAGAGAAAAGTATCTGTGGACTTTAAAAGCAGCCTTTTCTAAATGCCCAGAACATTTCATGCGTGTACTGTAAAAATTAGGGGAGTTGCTAAGGAAAATGCACCAAGAACTGTGTGAAATGTCTTAAAAGTACTTGCCCTGCTGAAATTGCCAGCCAATAAAAAAAGTGACAGTTTGCATTTTGAATTTGCCTTCTCGACAGTCACTGTGCAGGAGTGAGGTTGAGAGAGAGAGAGAGCTCTGGTCCAGTGAATCTAAGCCCTGCCCTTTGCCTGAGTCTCACTGTTGAGGAGCATTCGAGGAGAAGAAGCCAGCAGTGTGCAAATAGCATGTTAGTTCGTGCAGCAGCAGGAGGAGTCGCCGAGAGAGAAAGCGTGCCTTAAACCAGCATTTTTTTCAGACTTTCACAGTAAAACTGGGCTCAACCTGTTTTCCTACTGACAGTAGCAGTGATCACAGTGTTTCTGTGACCGATAGGCGGGTCTGCCAACCCGAACATTGGAAAGGCCTACAAACCAGCAGCAGGACGTTCTACATCAGTGAAGAGAACCAGCTACTGCCTAGTAACTACCAAGTGTAAAAGTAATGGACTGTGGTGCCGAAAGTTGGAAAACTGTAAGCACAGTGAAGCAATGCAGCAAAGTAACTGAGAGTTTTGAGCTTGTTTAAAATCTGGACTGTGTGTGAAGTGACTGTTTCAAGGAGAGAGAGCTTTAAGGCAGAAACAATACAACAGGTCCAAAAAAAATGTAGCGACAGTATAAATGTGCTGGATAGTGCTCAGAGTAAAAGTGAAGTTGTGCTTTGAGTAAACCAGTAAAATGTCAAATCCAACAAGATTTCTAGCAATTTTTGAGCCATGTGTGTGATGGAAAAAGGTTGCAGCCGCCATTTTGGGGTGTAGTCAGCTAACGTAAACAATGCAACACCATCATGGAAAAGTGTTTCAAATGCAGAAAAAGTTTCCAGTGGTTGTGCTAAATGTTGTGGGACAAAATGTAAAAGCCAGGCAGCCTGTTAGCAAACTGTTACAAGTGAGTTTAAAGCCAGCTCTCAGTGTGATTGCAAAAGTAGTAACTTGGGACTTGTGTGTTTATTTACAGAAAACGGCACATCAGCATCCCCATTACCCACTCCTTGCCAGGGCGTGGGTTATCCAACACGAAAAAGAATTAGCACACTTTGAACAGCTGTATAATTGTTAGTCAGCACCATCTGATGTGGCTTTACTGAACTTTCCTGTTAATGTGTGTATCGTGTATATGAAGCCAGGGAGGGATGTTCTGCTAGTCCCCCATTGCACAGACTGTTGAAAGAAATTCAGAATGAGTGCAACAGGTGGCACAGCAGTGGCAAAAGCAGGAAACATCCGCTTAGCCCTAATGTGGACATTGGGAGGGGACCCTGCCAGATCAGACTGGGTGCAGTCAGAGAGATCCCATTGAGTTTGTCAGGGAGATTTTGGAAAATGTCTGTGCAGATACTTTGTCAGGCCAGGTAGAGATGGAATTTTCCATGCCACAGGGGGTGGATTTGGACGCTGTAGATGCAGGTTCTGAAGATCCTTGGGTGGCAGGCCCAAGCCCAAGTTTCATGGGAGAGTCTGGGGTAGAAGCTTTGTGTTGGGAGGCCAATGCCTCTGAGTGCAGTGAAGAAATACAGGTTACTCACCTGTAACAGGAGTTCTAGGAGTGGTACATGTTGTTCATCCACACTGTCTGGCAGGTACCTTGCCTCTTTAAGATGGGCTGGTAGGTCTTCAAGCTGGCTCCTCTCACCCACCCAGGTAGTAAAACCCTCATCTCTGCCCCATGACGCCAGATCTAGCCCGCTACAAGCCAGGTTGTACGTTGAAGCCAGGGAGGTTGGGTGGGTCCGTGTGGATGAACAACATATACTGCTCCTAGAACTCCTGTTACAGGTGAGTAACCTGTATTTCTAGGGATGTGGATATGTTGTTCAATTCACACTGTCTGGCAGACTCCTAGCAGTTATCCAGGAGGAGGGAGGTAAGGTGCACACCCCCTACTTAGGAAAGAGGGGCTGAAGAATTGAGGTCCCAAAACCAGCATCCCGGCGTGACTTGAGGTCAATGTGGCAATGGGAAATGAAGGTGTGTGCTGACTTCCAGGTAGCAGCCCTGCAGATTTCCTGGATAGAGATGTCCCTAGAAGCAGCCACCGACGCAACGGTATTAGGGGTAGAATAAGCTCTTATCCCTATGGGAGGCTGCTTGCCCACCAACCTATAGCAGAGATCAATGCAGGAAGTGATCCACCTGACAATCATCCACTTGGCTGCAGATCTGCCAGGTGCGGCTTCAGTGTAGGTGACAAACAGCTGGCGAACCTCTCCCCGAACTTCCACCGTATGCTCTTTGTAGTAGGCCAGCGCTCTTCTCAGGTCTAAAGTATGGAGCCTGTACTCAGTCTCCGAGGTGTGATTTGGGTATAACACCGGCAGAGTCAGCACCTGGTTCAAGTGAAACTCCGACACCACCTTTGGAAGAAATTTTGGGTGGGAGCGCAGGACAACCTTGTCCCTGTGGAAGACCAGGTAAGGAGATTTGATGGAAAGAGCCTGAGCTCCCCAATCCTTCTGGCTGACGTGATAGCCACCAAGAAGGCAGTCTTCCATGACAGGTGGGAGATGTCACATCTGTGCATCAGTTCGAATGGCTTGCCCATGAGCTTGGCCAATACCAGCAGTAAATCCCACAGAGGTGGAGGTTCATGCACCGGAGGGGATATGTGATCTATGCCCTAGAAAAAGCACCAGACCACCTTCTCCTGTGCCACCAACTGCTCACTGGCCCACGCCCGGTAAGCAGAGATGGCTGCCAGGTGCACCCTAAGGGTCACCGACCGAAGCGCTTGCTGAGAAAGGGACCATAGGTAGTCCAGAATGCTAGCCCATGGGCAGGATGAGGGGTCCAACCCCTTGCCCTGACACCAAATGGAGAATCTCTTCCATTTAAAGGCATAACATTTTCTGGTCGACTCCTTACGGGACGCCTCAACAACGTTGAGGACCTCGTTGGAAAAACCCAAGGTCTGGAACTCTAGTTGCTCAGGAACCAGGCCGTCAGGTGCAGGGATTGAAGGTCCAGATGGAGTACCTTCCCCTTGTTGATGGACAGCAGGTCCAGGTGGGCTGGAAGCCACCTCAGGAGCCTGGAGCTGAGGCTGAGGAGATCTGGATACCAGAACTGGTGAGGCCAGTCTGGGGCTACCAGGACCATCTGCACCTTGCCCTTCCTCACCTTGAGAAGCACCTTGTGGATCCAAGGAAATGGAGGGAAGGCATAAAAGAGGTCTGGGGTCCACGGCCTCGAGAAGGCAACCCCCTGCAGTGAGCCCTGCTGAGGGGGCGGGCATGAAACAGCCTCAGCTTTGCATTCTCCCTGGAGGCAAACAGGTCCGCCTGAGGTGTGCCCCAGTGGGAGAACAGGTTTAGTACTACCTCTGACAGGAGAGACCACTCATGAGATGCATCGCCTATCCGGCTGAGGGCATCGCCAGACTGTTCGAGGCTCCTGCCACATGAATGGCTAGGAGAGCCGACCCAAGGCTGAGCACGAGAGACTAGATGTGAAGAGCCTCCTTGCACAGAGGCAAGGAGTGCGTCCCACCCTGTCGATTGAGACAGTAAATGGATGTGGTGTTGTCCATCTGGACCTGGACCACTTGACCCTGATCAAATGGAGTGAAGGTGGTCAGGGCTAGCCAGACCACTCAGAGCTCCAGCAGGTTGATGTGGCATCGGGACTCCCGAGGGGACCACAGTCCGTAGGCCCTATGCTCCCCCAGATGGGCACTCTAACCCATCAGAGAGGCGTCGGTCATCAAGATGACCGTCAGCTCAAGGTGGACAAATGGAATACCCTCCTGCAGATGAGCTGGGACAAGCCACAATTGCAGACTGTCCCACATCTCCTGGGTCATGGAGACAGGCTGGTCTAGAAGACCTGAGCACTGAGACCACTGGCGGGCCAGCCCCCACTACAGGGGGAGCATATGCCAGCGGGTCCAATGGACCACGCTGGTGCAGGCCGCCATAAGACCCAGAAGGTGCAGGAAGTCCCGGGCATGGCACAATTGCCCAATCTGAAATGACTGAGCAAAGGAGGAAAGGACTTCGGCCCTGTCCACCAGGAGTCGGGCTCTGGCTCAGAGAGAGTCGAGCTCTGCCCCGATGAAGTGGATCACCTCTGAAGGCATGAGTTCTGACTTGGCCTCATTGATGAGGAGGCCGAGTTGAGAGCAGAACCGGAGGGCCAGATCTCTGGACCGCTCCGCCTCCAACCTGTAGGGGGCTGCTATCAGCCAATCATCCAGGTAAGGGTAGACCCAGACCCCTCTGCACCACAGGAATACTTCCATCACTGACATGCATTTGGTGAAGACCCTGGGAGCTGATGAAAGGCCGAAGAACATGTCCCAGAACTCGTAAAGGGTTCCCTTTGCCTGAAAGTGGAGGAACCACTGATGAGACGGACAGATTGGGATGTGAAAGAATGCATCCTGGAGGTCTAGGGAGCAGAACCACATGCCCAGCTCCAGGGATGGTATGATCTGAGCCAGAGTCACCATCCAGAAGGTGAGCAGCCTTAGGAACTTGTTCAGGTAATGCAGATTGAGAATGGGGCACCTGCCCCCCCATCCGTTTTGGAACCAGGAAGTACCTGGAAATGAACCCCGGGCATGGAGAGGATCCACCAGCTTGCTGACTATCCCCTTGTGGAGGAGCAGGACTGTGTCATCTCAGAGAGCCGACGGAGAGGCTATGGATCTGGAGGACCCCCGCGGGGTGCGGGCTCAAAAGGGAGGGACCTGCTCGAACTCCAGAGGCAGGCCCCTGTCGACCACCTCCAGCACCCAGCGGTCCGTGGTGATAGTGGACCAGGCGGAAAGGAAGTGGCTGAGCCAGACCCCCATGGGGGGACCCAGGGGTGGCGAGATGAGGTTGGGGCGGCACCCCACAACCCGTCAGTGGGCAGGCTTGGAGGAGGAGGACCCAGCCGAGGGGCCACCCGGGCCCTACCCCTGGGCTTTCTGACCGAGGAAGCGATGGACTTGGCTTTAGGGTGCCAAGCATGAGCCTGCTGGCCCTGCTGCTGATGCTGCTGGGTGGGTCTTGCTGCAGCAGTGGATGGACGAAAGGGCTTACACTGCTGATGGCGACCTTTGTCCCTCTGAGCAGATGCAACTGAGTCTAAGGTGGCATTGGACTTCTCATTGCACTGGAGGTGACCCGTCACCCCAAGCCTGAACAAGTCAGTGCCCAGAAAGGGAACATCTGCTAGCTTGTGTTGGGTGTCTGCCATGAAGGTTGAGATCCACAACCAAGCCCTGCAGTGCATGGCCACTGCAGCCGCCACTGACTGGGCACAGGAGTCTCTGATGTCCAGAGCCATCTGGAGCTGTTGTTCAGCCACCGCCCATCCCTGGTCCTGAACCTGCTTGACCATAGTCTGAAGGTCAGCTGGGAGATGAGGGAGCACCTCGTCCAGGGAGCCGAACAGGGCATGGGAGAATTGTGCCATCAGAATGGCCGAGCTAGCCTGACGAAGGCCCAAAGAGGTGGCAGTGTACACCTTCCTCCCAGAATAGTCCAGCTCCTTATCTGGGGGCTTGTCCACATCCCTGGTGTTGCCTAAGTGCCTAAAAACGGAATCGGCCATCAACCCCTCAGCCGAGGGGTGCTCCGAGAAGCCGGAAAGGGAGCCGGTAGTGACCGCATACTTGTGGGCCATCCTGGCTAAAGGTGCAGGGCAGGAGGCCGGGTGCTGCCAGAGCTCAAGAGCCAGACCCACAATGGCCTCAGCCATGGGGAAGACCTCTGTGGGGGGCATCCCCCCTTGTCCAGAATCTCTGTAAGGGGGTATCTGGCCCATTTTTGCACGGGTTTGAGCAGCATCCCAGTGGACTCCGAGATGAGTCAAAGAATACCCAGGAACAAGGTGGGACTCTCATCCACAGACTGACCCCCGAGGATTCCTGGTCAACTGGACAGGAATGCAACAAGGAGTCCTCAGACTCTGAAGAGTCCGCATACAGCTGTTGACCGCCTGAGCCACTCTCCACATGCTGAGGGGGATTGGGGTGAGAGTGACTGACAACCAATGGGGCAAACCCTGAGCCAGCCAAGAATCCTTGGTTGGCACCCCAGCCTTTGGCTGCGGAGGCGGTGGTTCCACCACAATGGGTGGAACAGCGGTTTTGGCCAAGCAGTCGGTGCCGAAACCAGTTCCTCGACCGAGGAACCAGGGGCAGGAGATGGCTTCGGCCTTTCTGGAGACAGCCACTTAATTGCCGGTGTGGAAGCTGGTACTGGCTTGCTGCTGGCCAAAAGAAGTTGCTGCCACATGAGGTCCTCATAGTTCCGGCACAACTTGCGCCAGAGCCTCTCCTCAGGTGAGGAGGACGAGTTGCGGCCCCACTTTCTGCGGTGTTGGGACCAGGACTGCCGACGTCGGTGGGACCTCCCAAAGTGAAGGAGAACTGAGACCGAGACCGTCGGTGGTGGGTCGAGGAAGGAGTGGGAGAAACCTGCTGCCCCTCCAGTTCAGGGTCCTTGACCAGGGAAGTCAACCCAGCAGGCTGAGACAAGTCCTTGGAAGGCATTGGGAGCATTGTTGTCTGAGAAAGAGAATTGTCGGCCTCCTCGGTCGACAACCTATCGGTGGGCACGAGAAAAATCTTGGTCTTGTTGACAGGAGTCTTGGCCGATTGGTTTTGACGGGACTCCGGAACTCAGCTGTCTGGCCGCAATTTCTATCGAAGCCGAGAGGCGATAACCGGGGAGAGATTCTCCCGCCTCCCAAGAACGCCGATGCTGGGACTTACTGTTCTTTGGAGCCTTCTTCTTGGACCGAGAGGTATGAGACCCAGAAGGACCCTTTCCTTTAGTCAAGAGGGACTGGCAAAGCTCCCAAAAGGAAGCCATGTAGGAAGAGCCCAATTGGGATAAAGACCAAAGCTGAGGAGGAGCTCGCCACAACCTAGGCCGCCTCCTCCTCGAGAGCCATGAGCTGTTCCAGCTGTTCCACGGAGCCTGCCACCGTAGACACCACCCAACGGGCCTCTTTCAATTTGACCAGCGGGTACCGTTTCTCCGGTCACCCCAGCTGAAGTCGGGCAGCATGGTCCTCGAGCACTGACGAAGAGAAGGACAGACATAGATCGCAAGCCTGCGGATCATGGTCATGCCTGAGACAGTAGACACACGTGGCATGTGGGTTGGTGCGAGACATCTTCTGCCTGCAAGGGCACCGACGGAACCTGGGAACAGACTTGTCCTCCATCGCAGCCACAAGGGAAGAAGATGAAGACTGAACTCGAGTGTTTCTAAGGGTAAGTTTTCTGAGAAAATCCAAAGATTTAAGATCCAGGGCCTACAGAACACAAGAGCGCTAAGGAGGGAACCTGAGCTTCCAAGCAGTAAGGAAGATCTGGCATCATGGGGTGGAGCCAAGGGTTTTACCACCTGGGTGGGTTGGAGGAACCAGCTTGAAGACCTACTGGCCCATTTTAAAGTGGCAAGGTACTTGCCAGACAGTGTAGATTAAACAACATATCCACATCCCTAGAATGGACGATTTCAGGAGCTGGTGCAACTGTCAGCTCCTGGGCAGAGACTGTAAACGAAGAAGTTGTAATGGTCATGGTGGGACCCAGTGAGTCATCATTAGCATTGGCTTCAGTGGAGCCTCCTGAGACTGAAATGGAGGAGGGCTCTGGAGGAGTGCAAAGGTGGACTGCATTTACTCTGCATTGTGTGTTTGAAGCTGGCTCAACCAGGAATGGCCACCCCCAAGTCGTGCCATTGGGTTGGAGCTGGTCAGAAGCAGCAAGGAAGAACCAATCATTTGAAGATGAGCTGTGGCCAAGTATGGACAGGCATACCATTTCTTGCCTCGAAGAATCTGGGAGGAAATAGAGGAGAACAGGCATGCCTGACTGTGGGAGGAAGCTCGTGCAAACTTGCATCCAAAAGTAAATAAATTTATAAGAATAAAAGTCTGCAATGAGAGGTTTCAGTTTTGGAAGGGTGGCAGAACTTTGTTAATTGATTCAGTTCGAACTGTGGACAAGACTGGCCAAGAGACATTTTTCAATGTTCCTGTGGTTCGTCCAAATGGAAAGACAGTCTTTGCCCCACACCCTGAGTGGTACTACCCATAATAGTGCCACTCATCAGAAAATGTGCCCATTTGCCAAGTTGAATGCAGCAATCCCAGCTCAGCATCTGCCACCGAACAGGCAGCAACCGAGGAAGAGGTGCCTTTCTTTTGGTGTTCCAGGTTCGTCTGCAACAGCATCCAGGTTCAGCTTCAGCAGCATCCAGGTTCATCTGCAACAGCATCCAGGTCCGTCAGCTCAGCAGTAGGAGAAGATTTGCCATCCAGGTCCAGTAGGAGGTCATGGAAGCACCTGATACGAAGATTTTGTCTGTCCAGTAACCGAAGATCATCAGGCCACAGGTCCAGAGAGGTGATGTTAACATCCATCTGTCACCTAGAAACTGGTAAGATGCATTTTACATTTTAATTTGTCTGTTTTGCCTACAATTGAGGATGTCCCAGGAACTTTGATTCACAAATAGACAATCTTGAACTGGACTGCAGTGCTGGCAGGCCTTGTGCCTGTCCAAGAACTGTGTTTCAGCAGGCTCTGGCGTAGGAGCTACTCTGTGTATAGTGCCTTGGCACTCTGGACTTTCTTCTTAGTAATCAGACATTGTAGGGCTTCCCTTTCCCAAAATGTTTTTGTAAATGCTTTTATGTTTTCTATTTTTGTATTTTTATAGAAAAAAAACTTTTAAAATGCTTTTTGGGATTGTGTCGTATCAACAGTGGGAGAGTTTGGTCACTGTGTGCTTTTACAGGTTATGTTTGTTTACAGAATGTGTTTTGCAATGTTTTCTTTTGCAGGTGTGCCTGAAAGAAGACAAGAAGACCAGAAGAGAATTTTTGGGGCATCATCGGAGTCCTCTTGTGTAGAGTTGCTAGGCTTTGTGTAACTGTGTAGTACAATGCTAACCATTTTTCTGCTTTGTAGGTGTAGAGTTTTTGTAGTTGTTGGATTTAGGAAATGTACTGGAAAATGTATGCTTCTAAAGTGGGCTACAGCTTTTGGTGTAAAATGGTTTTGGGGATAGGTTTTCCCTGGTAGGTAGCATATGTCAGACAGATTTTCCCTAGAGGGCTAGGGGGAAAGACAGGTTGGCGGTCCTGATTCATGATAGGGTCACCAATGCTGTCTAGCAGGACATGCTTCAGTCAGTTTCTTGGAGTCACTGAGAACCCATAGATAGTACAATAGCAGGATGGGAGTTGAAGTTTCTTTAGTGGGCCTCTATCCTTTAGTGTTACCAGCCTGTGCCTGGCACATAGTAGGACAGGACATGATCAATCCTCCCTGTAGGGAGCATGGAGGTAGGATAGGCTGGTACTGGCCCGTAAACTGGCTGTGGACAGTCAATGGTCTGGTTGCAGTGAGTGTAACCACCCAGTCCCCTGGGGTTACTAGAATCCTATCAGTATTACTGTTAGGCAGGCAGAACAAGTAGCTGGTAAGCAGCTCCTTTAGAGGCTTCTTACATAATGACATCATCGTCTACTCAGCCGGTCAGAGGGAAGGATGATTATGTCATTTTAGAACTCTCGTAGCATCATAACCATTTCTGAGTCAGCTGCTCTGGGGAAGTTTTAGAATGTTCAGTGTGTCTTAGTGTGGCGTGAGAGTGGCAGGAGCTCAGCCACTGGGACTCTGAGTCAGAGGGCCCTGTGTTTCTCACCCTAGTTTGGATTACAATTACCAGCTTACAGTGAAATGGTGGAGACCTTTCTTCAGCAGGATTCCTTGATGTTCACTCCACGAGAAGTGAAAGAGACTGCTAGTTCAGTGGACCCAAGGGGCAATCCCCTGAAGGTCCTTGTGTGTGTACAGCTGCCTTTGAGAAGGACTTTATGAGAGACTTTTTTGAAAAGCTACCATGGGAAAGGGTGCTTTCTGGTTGTTCTGATGCCTAAAGGAAGGGGCAACAAACCTGTGATGTACAGAATGGAAAGTGTGTTTTTTGGGTTGTTTGCATGCCTAGAGGAAGGAGCAACTGAACTGTGGAAAAGTGTGCTTTTGGGTTGTTTTCCATGCCTAGAGGAGGGAGCAACTTAACTGTGAGTACAATTTAAGAGACAAGTTCTCTATTTAGGGGTTTGGTTTGGGGTGTGTGTGCCCATAGATAAGGCTAGATCACACCTGTCAGTACCCCTTGTTCCCCCAAGTGAGTGAGTGAAGTAAAGTTCGGAGTCTTTAGCATTTCACTGAGGATTGAAGGCTTCTGTGGTGTAACCCCGAAGGAATGGCAGAGACTGACAGTTGGGGCAAAGGGTGGGAGGAACGTTATCTGGAAACTTACAAGGCAGAGCTAATGGATTAATTGATAGGCACCAGTTTACCCTGCGCAAAGGCCATTGCTGTGGGATGAGGTGTATGATAAAAGTCACAAGTATACACCTATTGGGAAAGAAGATGTGCTGAGTGTGTGGCAAACAAACCACAAATATACGCTCTGGGGAAATGGAAATGTGTTCGGGTGTGTAGCCAACAAGCCACCATGGGGAAGAGAAGAAAAAATTACTCACCTTAGTAATTATGTTTCTTCTAATGGATTCTTGCTGTATTCTGGCTATTGCAGTTAGCCCCAGCACTCAAACTGCCCCAGAGAGTAGAGGGCTAATTTCTATGCAGAGCATAGAACGTCGAGCTCGAGCTTGGTTCAAACCTCTGTCTGCTGCACTTTGAAGTGCTACCGTCAGATTCTTACAAGCTAATACTAACTAACTACTATGTGGAAATTGTTACATTTTTACTGTCCAAATGGCAACCAAATATTTTGGATCCCCAAAAGACTCAAGTCAAGAAATCCAAAATAAAAAACCAGGTAGTGAACAACTTAAGACTGTTAAATTAATAATATAACCCACTCCCCTCTCTAAAAGGAGGAAGTGCCAAATGCACCCTGGGTGCAACTGCACCTGCCAGCCCACTTCCCAAAAACAGGTTCTGAGAGGGGAGGCAGGGAGGGAGGTCAGAATATAGCAAGACTCCATTAGAAGAAACATAATTACTAAGGTGAGTAATTTTTTCTTCAAACAACACGAAGTCTTGCTGTATTCTGATTATTGCAGCCTACCAAGCAGTACCTCCATGGAGGAGGGAATCGAACCTACCTTGGGAATAGGCTCTGCAGTACCGCTGTACCAAACCGAGCATCACTCCTAGCCTAGATGTCCAGGGAGTAATGCTTGGTAAGTGCATGGACTGTTTTCCAGGTGGCTGCTTTACATATCTCTAGCAAAGGAATATCCCTGGCCACAGCCAGGGAAACAGCTGTACCTCTAGTCGAATGAGCCCTCAGGCTTGAGGGAGGTATTTTGCTTAGCTTTTCATAGCACAATTGAATACAAGAGACAATCCACCTGGCAATAGTTCTCTTAGTGGCAGGTTTGCCCTTCCCCACTTCCCCATAAGTGAGAAACAACTGGAGGGAGTCAAACCTGTGAGCCTTAGTATGCTCAATGTAGTAACTAAGGGCTCTTTTAATGTCCAAACTGTGTAAACTTCTTTCTCCTGAAGAAGAATGATCAGTGAAGAACACAGGGAGAGACATAGATTGGTTCAGATGAAAATCTGAAACCACTTTAGGTAAAAACCTCCTATTAGTTCTAAGAACCACCTTATCTCTACTGAATGAGATAAAATCAGGCTCCACTGACAGAGCTTGCAATTCATGATACGCCTGGCTGAGGTAATAGCTACCAGGAACACAGTTTTCCAAGTCAAGTACTTAAGCTCTGCTGAAGACAAAGGCTCAAAAGGGGGTTGCATAAGCTGAGCAATGCAAACATTAAGATCCCAAGCAGGGGTAGGATCCCTAAAGGGGGGATTGGTATGAAGCAATTCCCTGAAAAATTTACAGAATACAGGGTGAGATGACAGTGAGGAAGGCTTTCCCACTGACAGAAAAGCAGAAATAGCTGACAAATGTACTTTGAGAGTAGCTGGTCTGAAGCCTAGGCCATTAAGATGAACCATTTAATCCAGAAGTGTAGACAATTCAGCAGTGGCTGGGGATATATGCTTCTTGGAACACCAAATACTGACTCTTTTCCATGTGGAGTTATAAGTTTTTCTGGTGGAAGGCTTTCGAGAGGCTTTGAGAATATCCCGAACCCCTTGGGACAGATGCAAATCTGCATACTCTAACTCTTCAAGAGCCATGCCTTGAGATTGAGAGACCGAAGATTGGGGTACCAAATCCTCCCCTGAGAGGAGGTTAATAAGTTGTAATTCCTGGGAAGAGACAAGGGAAGATGGACTGCTAGGGACAGCAACAGGGGGTATCAAGACTGCCTGGCCCAGTCTGGAGCAATCAGAATCACTTTACAGGGTTGTGACCTTATCTTGACCAGAACCTTGAAAAGTAGAAGAAAGGGAGAGAGGGAAGGCATATAGAAATTTCCCTTCCTAGTTAAAAATCAGAGCATCCAGAGGGACTGAGCCCAAGACTGGGGGTCTGCAACAAAACAGAGGAAGTTGATGATTGTCTGGGGCTGCAAAGAGATCTATCTCTGGAGTGCCCCACCTTGAAAAAATCACTTTCAACACCAGAGGGTCCAGGACCATTCGTGATGGCCCTGGGAGATCCTGCTCAATGCATCTGCTATCACATTGTCCTTCCCTGGAAGGTGGACTGCTATCAGAGAGGTCTGCAGAGAATAAGCTAGGGACCACTATTTCATGGCTTCCGTGCACAAGGCCATGGACCGAGTGCCTCCCTGCATGTTGATGTACCACATGGTGGTGGTGGTGTTGTCTGTCCTGACCTGAACCACTTTATTCTGCACTGACTGAGAGAAAGCTTGCAGGGTGAGAAAGACCACCCTGAGTTCCAAAAGATTGATATGAAGAAGGGATTTCTGAGGGGACCACAGTACCTGGGCTGTGAGAGCTCCAAGATGGGCTCCCCACCCCAATAGAGAAGCATCCCGTGGTTAGGACCACAGAGTGAGACTGAATGATGAATGGGACTCCTTACCTGAGGCTGCCCTGATCCTGCCACCATTGGAGAGCCTGGATCAGAGTCTGAGTCACTGGAACTAGTTTGGTCAGGGAATCTTTCGTCTGAGACCAAAAGGCCCTCAAGTGAAACTGAATGTCCCTCATCTGAAATCTTACCCCTTGGACCACTGCTGTAGAAACTGCCATGTGGCCCAGAAGCTGAAGGAAGTGCCTTGCTGGCTGAGAGACCAGAAGGTGGAATGAAGAAGCCAGCTCTACAATATCCCTTTCCCTTTCCAGGGGAAGAAAAGCTCTTGCTTTGACTGTATCCAGCTCTGCCCCTATGAAGATGAGGAGCTGTACAGGCTCGAGAACTGACTTGGAAAGATTGAGAAGGAATCCTAGGGAAGTGAGTACTTGCTGAGTCACTTGCAGGTCTGACTTGACTTGGTCTGGGAACTGACCCACAATGAGCCAGTCATCCAGGTATGGAAATATGGAAATATTTTTCCTTCTTAAAAAGTCCACTACTACTGCTAGGCATTTTGTGAACATCCTTGGAGCTGATGTCAGGCTGAAGGGCATAGCTTTGAACTGATAATGGCCTGAAGGTAATTCGAACCTGAGGTACTTTCTGTGGGAGCATCTGATGGGAATGTGAAAGTAGGCATCTTTTAAGTCCAGGAAGGCTAGCCAGTCCCCTGGCCTTAGAGAGGGAAGGATTATTCCCTGAGTCACCATTTTGAATTTTGGTTTTAAAAGATGTTTGTTCAGGTATCTTAAGCCTAGGATGGGTCGCCACTCCCCTGCCTTTTTTGGGGTAAGAAAGTACATGGAGTACAGACTTTTGCCCATGTGCAATGTAGGAACTCTCTCTACAACCTTTAGGCCAGTAGAGATGAAACCTCTGCCGCCAGGGCAATGGTTTCAGAGATGCTTGCAGCTGGAAAAGATCTGGCCCTCAGCTTTGGAAATTTCTTGAACCTAAGAATCAGCCCCTGGCTAACCACCTCCAGGAACCACTTGTCTGAGGTAACAGACATCCAGTCCTGGATGAAGAAATTCAGCCTGCCTCCTATAGGAATGGGGGAGTTGACCTGGACTGACATATCAGGTTGTCTGCTTGGCAGGAGCCTTAGATTGAGGGGTGGATGCAGCCCTGCTCATCCCCCTTCTGCCTGTTCCCTGAAGAACCCCCTCTGAGGAAAGGGAGAAGAGGCCTGTGCTTGGTAGAAAGGCCTATGGAAAGACTTGCCCCTGCCCCTAGCTTGCTGCCTTTGAGGAGTTATCTGCCTTTCCTTGGCCTGTGCACTCCTATAGGTGGTCCTATACTCATCCATCTTTTTCATGTAATTCTCTGTCTGTTCCCCAAACAGAGAATTACCCACCACAGGGAAATCCATGGCCTTAGCCTGTGTGTCCTGTGAGAGGCTAGTACATCTGAGCCAAGCCATTCTCCGAAAAGCCACAGATGTAGCCATGACTCTAGATGACACATCATTGGAGTCCACAGCAGCATGGAACTGTATCTTAGATGCCTCAATCCCATCTGCAGCCATCCCCTCCAGCTCTGAGGCTAGCTGGGAGGAGGCCTGCTTAGCCAGTGCCAGTACAGTGTCCCACCTAGACTTCTGGTACCTGGCTGCACAGGCCATATAATTAGCCTACCTGAATCCCAAGGCAGATGCCATGTATTGTTTCTTTGCCATGGCATCCAGCTTCCTAGAGTCTTTATCTGGGGGGGTGTGAAGCCAAGGATATATTAGCCTTATCACAGGCTGCAGCCTGCACAACTCCAACATGGCTGCATTGTTGATATAAGTACTCTGTACCTGAACCTGATAAGGTGTACCCTTTGTCCATCCTTCTGTCGACAGGAGGTACATAATTTGGAGTTTTTAAAATATTTTGTGTCTGTTTCCCAAAAGACTTATGAAGGGGAATAGACAGTCTCTTGAACTCTGGGATGTCCATCATCTCCACATAATCAGGTTCCTCTTGTTCCTCTACAGCTTCTTCCACAGGGAGCTGGAGGGTTTCTGCCACTTTCCTGTAAAACATGTAGTGGGAAGGGGACTCAGGAAACACCAGAAGGCCTGTCTGGGGAGATGTCCGGTTCAATGGGCTCATCCAGACCTTCGACATCATCGTCGTCATCATCATCATCATAATCTTCATCCCCCTCCAAATCCGGTTCATAGAAATCTTCAGGGGCATAATCTTGAACTGGAGGAACTGACTGAACTGAGCGCCTGCCAGAAGGTGCCGGATCAGATGGAACTGGGCGAAGCGATTCTAAAATCCTTATCGCCTTGGTAATCTCTTTGACGGTTAGAAAATGGGTCTCTGGATCCGAACTGGCCGATTTTTCTTTTCTTTTTCCTTTTGTAGGAACTGATCCCTCAGGATCGGCTCTCCTCTTGCCCAAAGCAGTATCACCCTGGTCAGAGGGCACTCCCTCAGGTTCGGTCGGAACAGAACCGGGCTGGCCATCCGTGTCAGCGGACTTCTCGGCTTCCTTATCCCTAAGCCTACCTAATCTTTTTTCCAGGGTAGACTTAGGGAAATTTTTATAGATTTGGCAGTCTGAATCAAGGTGGTCAAACCCTAGACAATCAACACAGGTGGTGTGGGGATCAGCCTTAGCAAAGACCTCCCACACACACACTGCAGTGTTGAAACCCAGTGGGCCGGTTTTTCTTTTGGGTCTCTCAGACTTAGCCATCCTAACCACAAACTTACCCTTTTTATGGCAAACAACCAGGCAAGACACCCTTATCGGTTTCTAACCATTTCATGGGTATTGGAAAAAACCACAAGAAAATGCGTTTTTTTTTTTTTAAACCGATAAGGACTGGTAACCACACTCTAAGTTTAGAAACAAAGACAGAATATATAATTCACTAAACGGACGGTTCAGGCGAACTGGTCGAAAAATCAATTTTTACAATTTCCACAAGTTTACTATGTCTATTTCACTACCTAGTACTTACTGTACCACAAACAGAGATCTGAACCGAAACTTGCAAAAAATAATCAGTAAAACCGAGGACTTTAACTGACTTTCGAACCGCGGGCAAAGTAGAAATCTCCGGAGTGACCGTTCAATTAGGCGGAGTAAAGAATCTGACGATTGTGCTTCAAAGTGCAGCAGACAGAGGTTTGAACCAAGCTCGAGCTCAATGTTCTATGCTCTGCATAGAAATTAACCCTCTACTCTCCGGGGCAGTTTGAGTGCTGGGGCTAACTGCAATAGTCAGAATACAGCAAGACTTCATGTTGTTTGAAAGAAATTGTTTCTGTAGAGAACTGTACTGCCTAGCAAGGAGAGTTCTGGAAAATGTATCTGTTTGCCATGACCAACCCTTGAGGTCCATTGATGCTTTAGTAACAACTGTGAATAAAGTCATACTGCAAAATCCCAGCTGCTACTTTGGACAATCTGATCATTGCTTTTTTGTGGAATTAATGAGTCCTCCTCAGCAGTTAGATCCAGCATACGCCTAGCATCCTCTCCCCTGGACCTGGTTGTAGTTGCAAAGATTCATTTTTGGTTATTGTACCCCCATGCCCCCTTCATCTACATAATGAGCCTGGTATACATCCTAACAATAAGGGTGGCACCAATCTTAGAAATTCTGCCAAAAGTAAATGGTATGCCAGATGTGTGTACTAGTTCTGTTCTAAGGGGGAAGTCCAACTTGCCAAAAGTGGCATGGGGTTTACACTAAAAGAGTTGCATTCAGAAGGTACAAAAAGAGGCAGAGGTAGGAGGTTATTTTTATTTGATAAATCCTGCCTATTTTCAGGCATGACCCGGAGGAGGGGGATACAGATGAATGCCAACTAACCTTGAACCAGATTATGCTGTTGGTGGTATTTTTAGTGAATGAGGGAAATCTGGCCAGGACACCATGGAAATTCCCCTACTCTGCCTGCAGGGGGCCTTGCTTCCTGTGAGCAGAGGGGAACCTTTTGCTTGTGGTACCAAGATGGAGGATACAGGAGTGGAAGAAGCAGAGGTGGAAGAACTCATGGCGACAGAAACTTTGCAAAACCTTGGAAAACTGACTGCAGAAACAAAATAAATCAGCTCTGGTAAGGGAAACCCAACAATACTTAACCTGTCTTTACCTGGCATTTCAAATGAAGAAATTACAGAGAATACTGACAATATTTCAGACCTGCCTAATGATAGTAATTCAAATGATGAGGAGGAAGCGGAAACCTTTAAAACTACTGAAAAGGCTTTTTCAGAAGAAATTCATCTACAGAAAAACTTTGAGACTGAGGAGAGACTTTATTTTCAGAAAAAAGCACAACTACAATCCAAACTGAGAGCCCTGAGATTTGACAAGGAACGGCAATCTGTCAGAGCAAAACAGCTGCAAAATGGTGACGTGGCAGCATCAAAGAGCAAGCCTATAGACTGAACCGAAATCATGGAGAAAGCTGATGCGACTGAACAAATGAACCACACGGCTACATTCAAAACAGCTACAGAACTTGCGTCAAGAATGGCAAAAACTAGTCAGAATTCACTCGGCCTAAGACGCGCTGTGGAACTTTCAAACAAAACGACTGAAGAAAGCTGGTCTGTCAAAAATGCATTAGAGTCAGCAGGATGGCAGCAGAATGCCAAAACAGGTTTGTGGGTTTCCGGGGACTCCCCGATAACAGTTTCTAAACCATCAGACAATATCCCCTCTAGTAATGACATTACTAATGTTTGTGTACCTGACATAGAAATTCCATCTGGTCTGGAACTTACACAAAATCCAGAATTTCAACAGCTTAACATAATAGCACTGCAGCCTGAAGCGGGACGCCCCAAGGGTTCAGATTCTGCACCACAAAGACCTCTAAATCCTATTAATAAAACAACACCAAAAACTTATGCTTCTTTATTTAAAACCCCAATATACCCCACAAAAAGACATAATGCGGTACGCCTAACCTACACTGGGGGTATGGAGAATTTGCCAGATAGACTCTTTGTTCGAAGGACACTATTAAAAGAATCCATGAATTTTTTTTCAACAGAAATTTACGCTCTGATCCATGTCTCAGGTGAAACCACCTCTGACATAAGTTTCAAATCAGCACAAGGTTTAGAGTGCTTCTGGGCAAAATACAATGCACTGAAAAAATCCTCACTGTGGTCTCCCTTCATAGCAACTCCACTGTCTAAACCTGCAAACAAAATCATCACAGTCCTCTTCAGGAACGACGAAGTCAGTGTGCAAGACTTAATTATATGGCTAAAACAATGCTGCACAGTCATTGATGACCCCAACGCCATTTGAGATTCCGAAAACATTTGGACTGGTGGATGGAAAGTGAAAGTCATGCTTCAATCTTCAGATACTGGGATAATTCACTTGCCAAACTCTTTCTTCTTGGGCAGGGACGGAGGAATCCTGTTCTATGCAGGTCAACCTAAAATGTGTTATAAATGCGGATCACTAGAACATTTAAGCAATGTATGTGATAAAAACAGAGGCACTGTATGTGGGGATCGTGGGCATGTGGGCACTGACTGTTTAAATGAATGTAAATGCAATTTATGTGGGGAGCTTGGACACACGTTCCAGAATTGCAGGAAAGCTGCACATAATACCCCAGATCAGGCTGATGGCACAGAACAGAGCTTATTATAGCTATAGCTCAAAGAAATAAGGCAGGGAATGCAGATACCTCTACTAATGTTAATCAAGACAGGCTCAACCCAGGCCCAAGGCCAAGCAACTCTGACCCCTCCCCTACCTCACTGCCCCCGGAAGTATCAGAGCAATGCCCTAAAGAGGTTGAAAATAGTCAGACCGAGGCAGCACTCCTGCAAAAGTCCCTCCCCACCCCCACATCAGAGGGACATCAGGCAGAGCATGCCCCCTTCCCCGATCCCTAACAGACGAGCAGGAGGGAGAGCTACAAGGCAGCAGATGAGAGAACCCCCCGGACAGGGGGTACAAACACAAGGATCTAGTTCTCTTAAAAACAAATGTGAGGTACTGCAGTCTGAGCAATCTGATGACGAATCAGACACCTCCTCAATGGAGTCATCTTTGCCAGAAGGCACAACAGATACCGAGGGGAAAGATACTCCTAGGGGACAGCAGAAAAGGGAAGCCAAAGTCAAACTTAAAACTATTGAGAAACAAAGTAGGAAGGGCAGCCACAAATAATAGCCATGACAGAACCTTTTTCCAGTCACACGATAAAGAAGTGAACAGAATTAAACGGATTAGCAAAAGACAGGCTGTCTTTTCTTATCTGTACCATTTACATTTTGGAATTATTTTCCTGCAGGATACCAGGCTTCACACACTGACTGAAATCCAACAAGCTTCTAAAGCATGGTACCTGGGTCCCTCCTTCTGGTCCTTAGGATCGGAACCCTGCTCAGGTCTGGGCATTCTTTTTAAACACCCGGAAATTAAATTACTAAAACTTTTTGACTTAGTCTCTGCAAGAGTCCTGATAGTAGATGTTTTAGTGCAGAACATTCCATATCGACTGATAAATATATATGCCCCTCAGACCAAAGCTCAAAGATGTGATAGTCTTAAAATCATTCAGCCATACCTATAGTCAACAATCACAATCATATTTGCTGGGAATTTCAATTGTCCAATCAAAACTCAGACAGGGAAACAATACTGTGATTCTAACCTCTTATCACAAATAATTCAGAACTCTAAGCTTATAGATGCAATATACCATATTACAAAATCAGAAACACCAACATTTCATAAAGGCACCTTAGGTACAAGGATAGATTATATCTTCACATCTGAACACCTGAACATACATTCTGTGAAGATAACAGTGACTGGATTCTTGGACCACTCTATCGTCTCTATACTAATAAAATTAGAGAACTCAGAAATAAAAGGCCCAGGCTTCTGGAAGCTGAACACTTCCCTCCTCTCTGACTCAGACATTCACAGAAGCATTCAAAACTTTCTCTTGGCCAGAAAGTCTGTTTTTATTTGTTTTGAAGACCCCATCACGTGGTGGGAGGATACAAAATCAGACTTACAAACACTCTGTAAGAACTTCAGTAGATATAAAGCAAGAAAGCAGTATTTGACATATTTACAGCAAAGGAAAATATTACAACAATTAATGACTACATCATTTGAAACAGGACAAAATCTGGATTGCCAAATAACTAAATTAAAACAGGACATGATGGCATTTCACAATAAAAAAGCGGACACACTAAATTTATTAGCAGCAGTTTAGCACTACTGGCAAGATGGAGGCTGTCTGCCCCTATGAATTTTGGCAATCACACACACAAAAGAAAAACATGTCCTCCTTGAGAGATGAAGTGAGTAAGGAATGCACAGCTCAAAAAGACATACAAAAACTTGTAGCAGAATATACAAAAAACATGTATGACAGTCTAGCATCGGATTACAGTGGACTAGATAGTTTCTTAGTGAATCTTAATATACCAGAGTTACAGGACACAGAAACACGGGAACTCATCTCACCCATAACAGCAGCAGAAATTCAACTGGCAGTTTCTTCCTTAGCAAGTAACAAATCCCCAGGGCCAGATGGCCTCCCGAATGACATATTTAAGATCATTGGGCAAAGCTGCCCAGAAGAACTGGCTATAGTGTTTAGCGCCATCTCAAACTCTAAAACAATCCCCCTGAAAATGAATATAGGCATATTAATTTACCTGTCTAAGACAGGAGATAAAAAAGATTTAAAAAACTGGAGTCCGATAACTCTCTTGAATTCCGACTTTAAAAATTTGGCCAAAATACTTGCAAAAAGATTATCCAAAATAGCTGGAAAATTGATATCACCAGCTTAGACCTATGCTCTGCCTGAAAGACAAATTCAAAAACCACCTATTGCTATGAAGGGAGGTGGTGGAACAGGGGAAACTAGGTGCAGTGGATGGTTATCTCATCTCATTAGATCAGGCTAAAGCCTTTGACAGGGTCAATCGTGATTATTTATGGAGCATATTAACTCATAATAGAATTCCCCGGGATATGATTGAGTGGTTTATAAGTATTTATAACACGGCCACTGTAAGACCCCTTCTAGAAGGATGGAAAGGTCCTCGAATTCACACAAAAAGAGGGGTTGGGCAAGGGTGTCCGCTGAGCCCGATCCTATATGACTTTTTTATTGACCCCCTACTGAGCAAAATCAACGCCTCGACTGAGATACAGGCAATTTCTTTAGGCTCTCGGGTACTTCCTTACAAAATTTTAGCATACGCTGACGATATGAATGTACTGACACAGAATGCGGAATCTATCCTAAAACTTTTAGAACTATGTAAATTATTTGGACATATATCAGGAGCTGCTCTCAATCAAGACAAATGCATTGGGCACAGACTAAATTACACCCTGAATTTCAAGGGACAGATAGGTGGTATTGAGATTACAGATGCACCCAAAATAATCTTAGGCATCTTTCTAGGAAATTTTGAGTTGGACATATTTAACTGAGAGAAAAAAATCTCTATAGGAAAGACCAAGGTATCAAACTGGAACAGATGGAAATTTAGTAAAAGGAAAATAATCTACTTAATTAAAACCTGTTTAATCCCGGTATTTTTGTATATTAGTTACACCTTCCCCCCACCTAAATTGCTGGAAACGACACTCTTCAGAATTTTTTTTCAACTTTGCTGGGGAAACAGATTAAACCCCTTAAAAAGAAACATATTGTACCTCACTATCAAAAAAGGGGGCCTGAACATGACCAACCCGATTCTTTTTTTTTTTAATTAGTATACTTTTTTCATGTCCTCTTGCCAGTCAGTATCTGACCTGGTCACAGACCCCCCACATCTCCACCTCCGTCGATATGCCTGCACTCCACATTTACCTCTGGTTTCTCCCCAGAGGGCGGGGTCGTGACACTGCACCACCATCAGTGCCCCGATACATATATCTGGTCAGGAGCCGGCGGCGGACGCTGATAGAGACCAAGGGAGGCCATCATGAAGATGGTTGAGGGCATAGTATTTTCTCCCCATGTAGGAAGGGGCGGGGACATGCAATGATGTCCCGTATCCATCCCGCCCCTGATTCTACTTGGCATCGATGCTAGTAGTGAACCCAGCCTCCGCTGGGTGTCACTACAGCACCGATCACTCTCACCTGTCCTCCCCCCAGAGAAGGAGAGCAGTCAAGGATGCTCAATCCTTCTCCCCCTGACCCGCCCGCAACCCAAGTCCATTCCTGAACCCGGGTCGCCGGCGTCGCAAGCGGAAATCCCACTGCTGCGCCAACGGGCTGGCCCTGACCAACCCGATTCTATTCTTTATTAGTTTTTTTATTCAGAATTATATAGCACCCCTAGTCACAGCAGGGCAAGATGGCTGAGAATGGATTCTCAGATCTAAATGTGCACACTGGTTAACAGCATGGGAAACTTCATCACTTAGAACCCTTAAGAAAACAATTACCATCCCAGACTATATTAAAAGTACCATTTTGTGACTAAAGCAGTGGGATGTCACAAAAACACAGATACTGAACCTATCCAGGAAGTAAATATATTTTTACTTATTAGAAGTAACTTGCGCTGTAGAAACAGTATTTGAAAAATGCCCCTTATGACACAGACACCCTAGTTCTCTTCCTAAATAATAAAAGTATACCAGAACACCCCAGGGATTTTCATTGGTTGGCGTGCCATGAGAAAATAAATGTGAAAGCAAACCAAAAACATAGACCTCAACAGGAGAGGATCTGTGCACGACTGAAATGCATACACATGGAAGAGACCACCTGAGCACCTATTACTCCATTGTTCCTTTATCTCTGGGTTTTGGGATTTGGTGGCACACAGGTGGGGCACAACTAATTTTAAAACAATAACATATGAAAATCTCATGTTGGAGCATTCGATAATTCCTGGAGGGAATGGAACATAAGCACCTTGCAGGTACTAATGGTGGTTTTTAAATGGAACATTTGGTCTCCTAGATGTAATTTCACTCTACAACAGAAAGAAGGGAACTTAACTGAATTACTCAACAAAGTTACCCTAAATATGAAACAGTTATTTGAAAATGAACAGAAAAGATTTGAAAATAGCAAACTGTTAAGGCTCTGGAAAGGTTCCCTGGATTACAGACAATGATTTTCCTGTAACTTAAAAAAAAGAAGGGAGAGGAAACAGGTATAAAGATGTGACCCCCTTGTACAGTTTTTTTGGACCCTTCACATGATGCATTATGCCAGATTATGAAAAATAATTTGTAAATAGAAAAAACAGAAAAAGGCTTAATTTTCTTTAATAAGTTTATTGATGCTTTCCTTTTTGTTTAATTCTATATGTTGTATACTTCATGTTGGTTGTTAATACTTTATGTTGAATGCATTGGAAATTTGTTTGTTCTTAATAAAAACGTCCCCTACTCTTTTTGATTTTTTGATATCTTTAACATCCACCTGAACTACCACCAATCCAGGCAGATGGAATCAGGGGAAACTGAGGGAGCAGAAAAGCCAGTAAGGCAAACAAAATTGCAAACTGAACAGAGAATAGCCTAGGTGGTAAAAAAAAGGGGACAAGACACTTTTTAGGTATGTAAGCAAAAAGAGGAAGACCAAGGGAGGGATCATAAGGATAAAAAGGGAAGTGGCGAGTGAGCGAAGAGAAACCAGGAAAAGGCAGACATCTTGAACAAATACTTCTGCTCAGTGTTCACAGAGGAAGGGGAAGAGGGACCACAAAAAAGTAACAGGAGATTTCAACGGGGGGATGTGGACACTAGTCATTTTTCAAAGGAAAGAGTCCTGAAGGGCCTTGCTAATCTGAAAGTGGACAGAGCAATGGAGCCAGACGGGGTGCATCCAAGGGTATTGAGGTAGCTCAGGGAGGTACTGGCTGCACCTCTGATAGTTCTGTTTAACAGCACACTGGAAACGGAAGTGATTCAGAGGAATGGAGGAGGGCAGATGTAGTCCCACTTCACAAAAGTGGTGGCAGAGAAGAGGCTGGCACTTATGAGCCAGTCAGCCCGACATCAGTGGTGGGAAAGTTAATGGAAACATTGCTGAAGGAAAGGACTGAGAAACATTTTGAATCCAGTGGGTTACAAGACCCAAGGTATTTTGGATTCACAGTGGGGAGGTCATGTCAAACTAATCTGATAGATTTCTTTCACTGGGTGATCAAGGAATTAGATCAGGATGAAGTGATGGATGTGGCCTACCTAGATTTTAGTAAGGCTTTTGACACTGTTCCACATAGGAAACTAGTAAGCCAGCTGAGTAGCTGAGGAGTGGATCCAAAGGTGGTAAACTGGGTAAGACATTAGTTAGGAGATAGATGACAGAGTGTGGTGGTAAACAGAGTTCACTCAGAAGAAGGGAGAGTGACCAGTGGGGTGCCTCAGGGATCAGTGCTGGGATCGGTCCTCTGTAAGGTCTTTATAAGTGACATTGCAGAGGAACTGGAAGGAAAGATCTGCCTCTTTGTGGATGACACCAAAATCTGCAACAGGATGGACACTCTAGGGAGGGGTGAAAAGGATTATCAAAGACCTGAGAAAACTTGAGGAGTGGTCAAGAGTATGGCATCTGGGGTTCAATGCAAACAAGTGAAAAGTAGTGCACTTAGGGCACAGAAATATGGGTGCAGAGTACAAAATGGGTGGAGTGGCACTGATGACCACCAAGCAGTAAAGAGACCTAGGGGTTATCATATTGGATGACCTAAAGGCCAGGTAGTGTGACAAGGCAGTTAGAGGGCTAGTAGGATGCTGGGCTACATAGGGAGGGTATCACCAGCAGAAAGAGGGAGTTGCTGTTGCCCCTGGATGGATCTCTTGTAAGACCCCCACCTTGAGTAGTGTGTCCAGTTCTGGACACTACATCTCTGGAATGACATAGACAGAGTGGAGGTGGTCCAGAGGAGTGCAACTAAAATGGTGCAGGGTCTGCACCAAAGGGCCTATGAGGGAAGAATAAAGAACCTCAATATGTACACCCTGGAAAAGGGATATGATAGAGACCTTTAAATACCTCATGGGGGTAAATAAGGTACAGGAGGAAATAATTTTTCAGAAAAAAAGGAGCTCAAGAACAAGGGGACATGCTAAGAAGCTGGAGGGGGCTAGATTTAGGAGAGATATGAAGAAGTGCTTCTTCACAGAAAGAGTGGTGGATTCCTGGAACAGCCTTCCAATGGAGGAGATGGGGTGAAGACAGTGGTAGAGTTCAAGAATGCATGGGATAGACATAACTGTATCTTAGTGGAAAGGGGGGGAGAAATAGTTGGAGATCGATTAGGATCTGCAGTAATAATGTAGGTGTGGAAAAATGGGCAGATTGGGTGGGCCAAGTGGGCCATATCTTCCTTCAAATTCTATATTTCCATGTTTCTAGATTACTCTGAGCAGTACATTCTGGGAAGCCTAATGCAGCTTAGCAAGCCCACATCATGAATGAAACAGATAATGTGTAACAGCTATCGAAATTAGCAGCAGAGCAGTCCTGTAAATGAGCTTATGAAGCAAATAAGGTAGCTCACATAGTAATGTTACTAAAATGAGTTTTTCTGTGATTTCTGTTTCCAAGCCGACAGGTGACTATGACCAACCATAGAGGCTAGAAGTCGTTGAACTGCTAATAGCTTGATGTGAGTTCCCTGTTTATATATCACTGGTTCCTACATCCCAGGCATTACTGCTCCCTTGCTTTATGTAACCCCCCTACAAATGGGCGTTCCCAAATGTCTTCCTTGGGCTTGCCTAAATGGCCACTGCTGGGATGGTGTTGTGTGTCCTGGCAAGTTAGAAGTATTTGCATGTGAGTGCCCTGTTAGCCTTCATGCCTGTCTCTTTAAGAGCTGCCTATTTTGTGGGGTATAATTGATCTGAGTAGGGGCTGAGTAGTTTCAGGCTCGAGTCCCGCCCGGGCTGCTGTATTATTGCTCCATTCTGCCATCGCTAATTGCGCAGAGGGAGCTTTATTCAGAACTGTGACTGTTAACTGATTATCTGCTTTAATAGTAAATATATTGTAGTTTGTCTAACCTGCCTTCTTTCTTTGCAGCATGGACATTTCTGTTAATCCCCACTATCTTGGTTCTGGACTGCTAGTATGGGAGTGAATTTCTGTAGGAATTGTAGTTGTTGCATTTTAGCACCTAAATGGACCTGGAGGGGGAGCTCTAGCTGTGACAGACAGATGGCTCAGCCAACTGAACCTTTTGCATCTTTGGGAAAGTCCCGAGCTGCCTGCAGCAGTGAGTCAGTCTGAGTTTGGAGTTGGAAGAGTGAACAGCTCGGGACATTCGAGCAGCTGCTCCTGTGTAGTAGCGCAGGAAACTGGTGGGAAGGCTGTGTTTGGCCTGCCTGCCCCATCTTCCCTGTGAGGGAGTTTTTCAGCATAAAAGAGACACCGGACTTTATCCGAATTTGCTGTGATTGTGACTAGAATCCTGAATTGTGACAAAGTGAAATTCGCCTGGTGTGGACCGAAGATTTGCCTCAGTGCGATTGGCCTGTCAGGACTTCCTTCACGGCTGCAGAGCATATGGTTTGTGCAGAAAACCTTGTGTATTGCAACTGGACCGTCATCTGAATTGTGGTATTTCTTTAGCTTTACTATAAGTGTGCTGAATGCTGTTAGTGAGTCATGATTTTGTCCCCCCCCTGCATGATTGTGTCACGCTTGCTGGAAGCTGCATCCAGCAACTACCAGACTTTTCTCCGAACTGTTCACCTGGTCTGGGCCTTGCCACCTCAGCCCAGACAGCCGCTCATGCCTCAGAGAAACAACCGACGAGAGACCCGCCTGGGGATTCAGCTCCCTGCTCAACACCAATGAACAGGATCGGCACTACGGTGCTTCGTGTCGGCCCTGCTTCTCCTGGCAATCCAGCACTTCATCCTGAGGTCTCCATTTCATCCATCTTGCATCCTGTACTGAGTAGCGTGAGTAAACACCAGGGTCGCTCCCTGCAACAAAGCTCAAATCAAAGTGTGTCAACTGATTTAATTGTTGTTGCTAATCATTTGGGACTGAGTCATCCAGCTCCAGATTACAAATTGTGGGTTAAGTGCATGCATGTTTTCTTTCCATCACAGGGTCCCAACCAGCTGCAATGCCGGCCTACCCTGGGCAACGCTTCAGGCTAGCCATAGTTCCAACTGGGTACCCAGAGTGTGTGTGTGTGTGTGACTGCGTTACAGGGACCTTTGAGTGCACGCCTTATAGCCTGAATTATTCAGCTCTCGAATCAACCACCAGATTCTTCCCCCTTCCTTGTTACTGCCCATTGAAAAAATCTAAATCTTTTTGCATTTAAGCTGGTTGTGATGTACCTCTGTACAAACAGCATTGAAGTACTGTTGGTAGTTTTGCTAAATCTTATTTTACAGGGGTTCTCCAATCAATTGATCAAGTCTTTATTTATATAGCACCTTTTTGAAGTCAAGGCGCTGTACACAGTATAAGCCACAGTATTAAAAACAGACAGCAGTATAAATTATTAAAAATCAGTCTGGAAAAGCCAATGAAAATAACTAAGTTTTTAACATAGTTTTGAAACTACTGATGGTCAGGCATTCTCTTAACCGATGAGGTAGAGAATTCCACAGGGTTAGTGCTGCAAATTAAAAATCACGAGCTCCAGACATTTTTAAAAGAACCCTGGGAATCTCCAGCAATCCCTCATCGGCAGATCGGAGAGGGCGATTGAGGGAGTAGGAAGTCAAGAGATCTTTCTCCCTGTTCATGTAGAACTTTAAAGGTAAGCAAGCCTACCTTGTAGGTGATCTGCAACTGAACTGGAAGCCAGTGCAGTTTGTGCAGCACAGGCGTAATGTGGCTGGTCCTAGAGAAGTACCAGTCAACAGCCTGGCCACAGTGTTCTGCACTAGCTGCAAGTGGCAGATATCAATCCCAGACAGCTCTAGGTAGAGAGCATTGCAGTAGTCAAGACAGGTAGTAATGAAGGCATGGACCAAGGTTGGAAGGTCACCCGGTGATACCAGGTGTTTCACCCAGTCAACATTCCTCAGATAGTAAAATAAGGATTTAACCACAGCTGACACCTGAGATTTCAGGGTCAAGCCGTCATCAAAAATAATGCCCAGGTAACGCACCCGATCTGAGGTAGTGAGCTGGACACCATCAAGCCATAGGCCCGACACATGCCTAGCCTCCAAATCCACCCCGGGCAACCCGGGTCCAAAACTAACACCTCAGTCTCAACCAACTCAAGCTCATCCAGTCTTTGATCTCAGAGAGGCAACTATTTAGCATAGAGATCGCATCAATCTGTCCGAGCACAAAGGACATATACAGCTGAGTATCATCTGCATGGCAGTGAAAACTCAAGCCATATCACCTAATGATATCTCCCAATGGCAGCATGTACACTGTGAACAACATGGGCGCCAATATGGAGCTCTGCAGCACCCCGCAGGACAGGGGAGGACGTCAGAGGAATAAATTCCAGTGACCACCCTCTGAGACCTGCCTATAAGGAATGATCGAAACCATTCGAGGACTGTACCCGACAGTCCACAAAGGAACCGCAGGGTCTCCAAAAGCACCCCATAGCCCACAGTGTCAAAGGCTGCTGAGAGATCAAGAAGGACCAAGATGGTATGAGTCTTTCGATCTCTCGCCATTAGGAGATCATTTAGTACCCGAACAAGGGCAGTCTCTGTGCTATGCCTCTTCCTGAAACCAGACTGAAGAGCTTCATAGACATTGTGAGTTACAAGATGATCATCCAGTTGCAACGCAACCACCTTCTCAATAACAAAGGGAAGGTTAGAGACAGGTCGGTAGTTAGCTGAATCATCGGGATCCAAGGAGGGTTTTTTAAGGAATGGGCGAATGACTACCTCCTTCAGGGGGTCTGGAAAGACTCCCCTCTTGAAGGATCTCCATACAATTTCAGCTAGGAATGGGCAGATAACATCTATACAACCCACTAAAATGGGGGTTTGGCCCGGATCCAAACTACAACAGGTTGGGCACAAAGTCTGGACGATCTTCACAATGTCCATGAATTTCGGTCAGCTGAAATCCGTTCAGTCAGACCGGGTGCTCACCACCTCCCATCGACCTCCGCAACCCCTCATAGAGAGAGCTGGGCTGATTCCGGACCTGATGTTGGCAACCTTATCTGTGAAGAACCGAGCTAGCTCATCACACTTAATTTGTCAAAAAGCTCCTCTGGACTGGAGACAGGTTGAATTGCAGAATCTGTCAACAGTTCGGAAGAGTTGAGCCGGTCGATTCTGCACAGCAGAAATCTCCCTGGACAGGAACTCTACCTTCTTACGGGTGATTTCTGAATGATAGCCCTTATAGTGTTCCATCAATCTAAGCCTGTCAGCATCCAGGCCAGACTTCTGCCATGCTCTCTCCAGCCTTTGGCCAACCTGCCTCAACTCCTTCAAGGACCCATCATACCAAGGGGACCTTGGGCGAACAGTGAATGGTCGAACACGAACAGGAGCAATCAAGTCTGGGCTGGCAATATAGTCTAGAGGTTAGAGGAACGAGGTGTGAATGAGCTTGATACATCCAGCAGACCAGACCTAAGTTTGATTCTCACAACCTCCACTTGCATACTGTGTGACTCTGAGCAAGTCACTTAACCGCTCAGTGCTCCCAGGTCACCCCTGAAAACAGGCACTTGTGCCTAGTGGGCCTTACCCGGCTACCAAAGACTAAAATAAAAAAAAAATAAAAAAGTCCAAGGCATTTCCCACTGCCTTATTATAGGCTAGTACAAGGTCCCCTGGACTTGTGCTGTCACCCAGCAATACTGATAGGTCCAGAACTGCTGATAGACCATCTGGGGTAATGCCCCTTAAAGGGCAGTACCGGACCATCTCTGAAGAGGTAGGTCCATTTGGGGGGCCCAAAACTGAACCCTATGGTGTGATGGTCAGACCAACAGACTGGTTTCACCCCCAAGTCAGAGAGCTCCATCCCCAGGAGGAAGAGTAGATTCAATGAGTGACCTCCTATGTGGGTAGAGGAGGTAACTACCTGTGCAAGGCCCAGCACTGTCATTAGCTGGAGGAGATTTTGACCAGACTCTGAGAGTTCATCATTGACCCAGGCATTGAAGTCCCCCAGAATAATCCATCTGGGAGACTCCAATACCATGTTGACGATGAAGTCTGCAATCTTCTGCAGGAATAAACCCCCATCACCTGGTGGATGGTAAATGAGGAATATCCTGCAACCTGCACGCTCTCCCATGATGCACTCAAAGGATCTGGTGGTCCCCACTGGAACATCCACAAGACCCAGTTCAGTCTTAAAAAAGATGGCTACACCACCACTCCTACTATCCAACCTCGGGCGGTGAATCACCGAGAACCCAGCTGGAACTGCAGAAGCCAGTATTGGGCCTGCATTTTTGTCCAGTCAGATGCATGCCAAATCCACCATTTCAACAAGATTAGCTATAATAGCTGTCTTGTTTTTGATGGACCTAGCATTACATAACACCGCCTGGGTTGGATGAGATGCTGGGGAAGACCTCAACTCCTGTCCAGCATCAATTGCTGGGCCCTTGGGTATGGGAACAAGACAGAGATTACCCCTGTTCTGGCACCATTTTGCCCCAGGGCTCTGCCTGGTCCCTACCACCCCAATTCGTCCCCCACGTTCCATTCCCCCACCAGGCCCAGTTCCCCATCCCTTCTGTGCCTCTTAGCAATCCTGAGGGATTGACAGCATTTGTAAGTCTCCACTGATGAATAAGGGCAGTCAAAAGGGCGCAATTCCCTGAGCCTGGTGGGGGAATACTGCCTGACCATCTTTTGGCCTCCCCAGCACATTGTTAAAACAATAACTAACACACAAAAAATAACTTATTCCCACCCAAATCAAATAGTATGATAACAAACTCAAAATAAATAAAATATACTATCCAACAATTATACAAACTACATAAATCAGTCACTATATAAACTCCAAATAATATACCCACCAGCCTTCAATGGAATAATAAAATAAAATAAAACAATCAAATAATAACAATAAGTGAATCAGTATCAGGTGCAGTTCAGCAAATTGATAATAATAATAATATTTTTATTTTTTAAGCGCCTTTCAAGTGCTAAGGCGCCGTACAAATTAAAATCAGAAACAAATCTGAATAAAAACAGTCATAAAATCAAAAACAAGCATCATAAAATAACAATACTCAAATAATTATTTGCCATATGCCTGGTGCCACTGAAAAGTCTTTAGGGCCAGCTTCAAACCCTGCACAGTTGTGCACTCCCATAATCGACGAGCTGGAGAATTCCAAAGTGTAGGATCCATGAACATAAATGATCTGGCCCCTGAAGATTTCAAACGTACCTTAGGAATCTCTAGCAATCCCTCACCGGCTGAGCGGAGCGATTGCCCAGGGCAATAAGGGACCAGGAGCTCTTTCAGGTAGTCCGGACCCAGTCCGTGTAGGGCTTTGAAGGTCAGCAAGCCAACTTTAAAGGTGATCCACCACTGTACTGGCAGCCAGTGCAGTTCGCGCAGCACCGGTATAATATGACAGGACCGAGGAGATCCTGTCAGAAACCGGGCTGCCGGATTCTGCACCAGCTGCAAGCGGCGGATTTTCACCCCAGAAAGCCCTAGGTATAGGGAGTTGCAGTAATCTAAGCATGAGGACACAAAGGCGTGGACCAAAACAGGAAGGTCGCTGGATGGAACCAGATGTTTAACCCTGGAGATATTCCTTAGATGGTAAAAGGAAGATTTGACGACAGCCGAGACCTGCGAATACAGGGTCAACCCTTCGTCAAAAATTGCCCCCAGGTTTCGCACCTGGTCAGAAGTCAGGAGAGAGACACCCCCGAGAACAAGTCCAGAGGGCGACCCACCTCCCAAACCCCCCGTCCAGTGTCCAGGTTCCACAACCAACACCTCAGTCTTACCGGAGTTCAACTTCAGCCAGCTTGAATCCATCCACTCCTGGATTTCTTTGAGACAGTTATTAAAGACCGAGAGAGCTCTATCCTGGTCGGGCATGAAAGAAAGGTAGAGCTGGGTATCATCGGCATAGCAATGAAACCTCAGCTCATACCTTCTTACAATGTCTCCGAGGGGCAGCATGTACACTGCGAACAACATGGGTGAGATCCAGAAGAACCAAGATGGAGTGGCTCTTCCGATCTCTAGCCATCAGGAATTCATTGAGCACCCGAACCAGCGCTGTCTCGGTACTATATCTCTTTCGGAAACCAGGCTGGAGGGGGTCATAGATGTCATGGATGGTCAAATGGTCATCCAGTTGTGCTGCCACTACTTTCTCAATCACCTTCCCTAAAAAAGGGAGGTGAGAGATTGGCCTGTAGTTAGCATGGCAGTTTGGGTCCAAAGTAGCTTTCTTCAAAAGTGGTATCACTATTGCCTCTTTCAGAGAGTTAGGGAACTCTCCAGATTCCAAGGAGCACCAAACTATCCGCGCTAGGACTGGACCGATAACATCAATACAACCCAAAATCAGGGAAGTTGGTCCAGGGTCCAAACTACAGCATGTAGGGCACACATCCTGGATGATCCGCATGACATCCATGAAGTCGGGGCGGCTGAAGGTACTCCAGGAAAACCGAGGAGCAATGACCACATGCTGATCAAAAGCAACACCCAGAGAGTGTGCTGGTTGGAGCACTGCCCTGATGTCAGCCATTCTTAGCAGCAAAGAATCTAGCAAAATCGTCACACTCTATTTGCAAAAACGCTTTCCGAACTTGAAGACAGGCTGGGTTGCACAGTCTGTCCACAGTTCAGAACAGCTGAGCTGGTCGATTCTGAGCTGCCGCAATCTCCCTGGACAGGAACTCTGCCTTCTTACGGGTGATTGTGGATTGATAGACTTGATAATGGTCCATCAATCTAAGGTGGTCGGCATCAAGGGCAGATTTCCACCAGCAACGCTCTAGCCTTTGTCCTAGTCACCGCATCTCCCTCAAAACCCCATTGAACCATGGGGATCGAGGGCGAAGGGAAAGAGGATGAACTCAGACTGGAGCAATAGCATCCAGAGCCCTCAAGACGGCTGTATTATAGGCCATCACGAGAGTCTCTGGATCATTGCTTGCCACAGAGAGGGACGATAGGTCAAGCACTGCAGATAGGCTCTGAGAACTTATGCCTTGTAAAGGGTGGTATCTGACCATCTCCACAGGGGGAGGCCTACGAGGGGGGGTGCTAAAACTAAACCCTGCGGTGTAGTGATCAGACCACGGAACTGGTTCCACCCCCAAATTGGAGGATTCAATCCCTAGGAGGAAAACCAAGTCAAGAGAGTGTCCGTGTTTATGAGTAGCAGTGGTAACTACCTGTGTAAGGCCCAGAGATGTCATTAACTGGAGGAAGTGCTGTCCAAATTGTGAGAGTTCATCATTGATCCAGGCATTGAAGTTGCCCAGAACCATCATTCTGTGCGACTCAAACGTCATGTCGATGACGAAGTCTGCCACTTCCTGAAGGAATCGCTTCTCATCACCGGGTGGACAGTAGATGAGAGCGATCCGACAACCTACACCAGCTACTACGGTACACTCAAACGACTCTGCTTCCTCAACTAGGACACTCGTGAGGTTCAGTTCAGTCTTAAAACAGACCGCAACTCCCCCCCCACGATCCAACCATGGGCGGTGCATCACCGAGTACCCGGCTGGAGTTAAAGCCTCCAAAATGGGGCCAGACTTTTCATCCAGCCAGGTCTCGGTGATGTAAGCCAGGTCCACAGTTTCAACAAGATCCGCAATAATTGCAGTCTTGTTTTTAATGGACCTGGCATTGCATAACACCACCCAAGTTGGACGAACCTCTCAGGCCACCCGAACCATCTGCCTACCATAGTCGGTAGTGCCCTTGGGTATGGAAACCAAGCAAGAAACCCCACGCTCTGGGTTCCATTTCGCCCCAGGGCATCTTCTGGATCTTACCAGCTAGTGGTCAAACAGGAGTTCAGCATGTTTGTAGTTCATTTGCATCACCAGGTAAAGAAAAAGGTCCAGCTCCCTATACGATGCACAGGGGAAATACCGGACCTCGCCCAACAACTAACACACCGAATTCTGACGAATGGAAAATCATGTACACAAATGCTCACAGTCCAGGAAACAAGATCCCAGACCTTCAGGCAATAATGATAAAGGCTAAACTGGACATAGTAGCCATTAGTGAGACATGGTTTACCAGTAATCACACTTGGGAGACTTCAGTACCTGGCTATGTACTGTTCAGAAGAGACCGAGGTGCAAAAGAGGGGTGGTGTGGAGTGGCCCTTTATGTCAATGAAAATATCAAAGCTGCAGAAACTCAGAATACACATAAGGAGCCAGAAGAACTGTGGGTAACCCTGGAAACAGGAAATGGGACAGCCATACGAACTGGGGTTGTATACAGGCCTCCAGACCAGGGGGAGGACATAGACACGTTACTGTTAGAAGATATACAAAACACGACAGCTAAAGGGGAGGTTCTGAAAATGGGAGACTTCAACATGCCAGATACAGATTGGTCAATACCAGCAGGGACATCTGCCAGAACTAGACACATGGTGGATTCCCTGTAGGGGGAAGGCCTCAAACAACTGGTACAACAACCCACAAGAGACAGGGCTATCCTAGATCTAGTAGTGACTAACAGGAAAAAGATCATAGATCTCCAGGTAGAAGGCCACCTGGGGGCCAGTGACCATCACATGGTATGGTTCAATTTGGCCACTAGAAAAAAATCATCCCATTCCAAGGCAAAAATATGGGACTTCAGAGGAGCCGACTTTGATAAGATGGCCAACTGAGTTAAGTTAGCCCTGGCAAAAAGAAATACAGGTGAGGGGGTACAGGCAAAGTGGGCAAGCATTAAAGATGCAATACTTGAAGCAACATCCCATTGTGTTAGTGAGAAAAGGAAGTGCAAAAGAAGAAGGAAACCACTTTGGTTCTCAAATACAGTAGCAGAAAAGGTCAGAGGCAAAAGGCTGGCCTTCAGGAAATATAAGGGAACGCAGCAGGATGAAGATAGGGAGGCATACCAAACTTCCCTAAGGGAAGCAGGGAAGGCAGTAAGGCAGGCAAAGGTCCAAACCGAGGAAACACTAGCACAAACAGTAAATGAAGGTGACAAGACTTTCTACAGATACATTAGTGAAAGAAGAAAGTCCAGAGGGGGTATTGCTAAGATCAAAGGAGATAAGGGGGCGTGCGAGGAGGAGGACCATGTAAAAGCATCTATCCTAAATAGATACTTCTACTCAGTATTTACTGAAGAGAAGGTAGGGCAAGGCCCATAGCTCTGCACCATGGACACAGGAGGGAGGGAGGGAGGTGTGCACTAGTCCCTTCACAAAAGAAAGGGTCCTACAAGAGCTCGATAAGCTCAGGGTGGACAAGGCAATAGGACCTGATGGCATACATCCCAGGGTACTAAATGAGCTAAGGGTGGAACCAGCAGAGCCATTATCAGAACTGTTTAGTGAGTCTCTGAGCACAGGAGAGGTCCCAGAAGACTGGAGAAGGGCTCATGTGATCCTGCTCCGCAAGACTGGTGGCAGGGAACTACAGACCAGTCAGTCTTACCTCAGTAGTGGGCAAGATTATGGAGGCACTCCTTAAGGAAAGGATAGTGCAACATCTGGAATCCATAGGAGCACAGGATCCAAGACAGCATGGGTTTATAACAGGAAGGTCCTGTCAAACTAATCTCATAGATTTCTTTGACTGGGTAACCAGAGTGGTGGACCAAGGGGGAGCAGTTGATGTTGCCTACCTTGACTTCAGCAAAGCTTTCGATACTGTTCCACATAGAAGATTGATTAATAAGCCAGGTAGGCTTGGGGTGGGTCAGACGTTGGTCAACTGGGTGGCAAACTGGTTGATGGGCAGAAAACAGAGAGTGGTGGTAAACTATATACAGTCAGAAGAGATGCAAGTCACAAGTGGGGTACTTCAGTGATCAGTCCTGGGGCTGGTCCTCTTCAATATCTTCATCAGTGACATTGCAGATGGACTGGAGGGTAAAGTTTGTCTGTTTGCAGATGACACCAAGATCTACAACAGAGTAGATGATCCAGATGGTGTCGGCAGAATGAGAAGAGATCTGGATAAACTAGCAAAATGGTTAGAAGAGTGGCAACTGGGGTTTAATGCAAAGAAGTGCAAGATCATGCACATAGGGAAGAGAAACCCTGAAGCCACCTATAGGCTGGGAGGAGAGTTGCTGGCAGTCACAAGGGAAGAAAGAGACTTAGGCGTCATCATCACTGATGACCTGAAATCATCCACTCAGACCTCTAAAGCAGTAGGTAAGGCTAGAGGGATGTTGGGGTGTATTAGTAGGGGTATCACAAGTCGAAAGAGGGAGGTAATAATCCCTCTTTACAAGACACTGGTTAGGCCCCATCTGGAGTACTGCATACAGTACTGTTGGCCACACCTTCACAAGGACATTAACCAAATTGAGGCAGTCCAGAGAAGGGCAACCAAAATCGCGCAGGGACTGCATCAGAAAACATATGAGGACAGATTAACTGAACTCAATATGTATACCCTAGAGCAAAGGCAGGAGAGAGGTGATATGATTGAAACATTCAACCACCTTAAGGGCATTAACAAGGTGAAAGAGTCTAACATGTTTCAATTTAAGAAAAACAGCAGGACAAGAGGACACATTATGAGATTAGAGGGAGGCCGATTAAGGGGTACTGTGAGGAAGTTCTTTTTCACAGAAAGGGTGGTGGATGCATGGAATGGCCTACCTCAGGAAGTGGTGGAGATTAATACAGTGCAGTGCTTCAAACAAGCATGGGATAGGCATAAGGGGGCAATATAGATGAGTGTGAATAGATAGGCCATTAATAGAGCAAAGGCCAATGGCACATTCATAAGGTAGAAAAAGAAATGGTCAGACTGGATGGGCCTTGCGGTCCTTTTCTGCCATCAGCTTCTATGTTTCTATGTTACTACCCCAATGTGGTGGCCCCCCTCATTCACCCTCCACTGTTCACACACCCCCACCTCCTCCAACTCCTATGCGCAATACCCAAGGCTCTACAATGTTGGTAGGTAGCAAACTGGAGAGGAGGAGGAAAAAAGGAGCAAAGGGCATAAAGAACAGAGGGCGAATAGTGCACGACTGCGGAGGCTAGCATCCCATGTGTTCATATAACCCAACAAAATGAATGATCGAATAAATATCACAAACAATCCCATACAAAATAATCCTCATACTAACATCCCAATAACAAACTATCTAAATAATAAAACAATTAACAATAAATGATACAAACCCCAAACCCCAACATGTAATTAAATAAATTAAAAATTAAAACAAACTCTAAACTTTGAGCTATTCAGTCCAACAATATTCTAAGTAACCAGATCTCACTAAGAGTCATCAGTTGGAAAACAAAAAAACTTCAGATCCCAAGGTCCTCTCACTACCCAGGGATCTAAAGAAAATGTATATACTCAAAGTCAGTTCACACAAAAAGAGCCAGCAATTCTTTAAGTAAAACAAACTTTAGATGCAGAGGAAAAATAAGATAATTAACTCTAATAACTTCTGTTAACTTCTGTTAGCACCCATTGCAAACTGTGTGAGAGGCCTTTCGGCACCATGCAATTCTGCTTAAAGTTGGACCAGCATAACATTCTGTGGTGATTTGCATATGCAGCCCATGATGCTTTGCATTGTGTGGGCATGTGTAATTTTGTATTTTAAAATAATTAATGTCTAAAGAGCTCCAAGCCCTCTCACTGCTTGGAAAACATACAAAGCATAAGCACTCTCACTGCTTGTAGAATCAGAAAACAATGGTCCAAGTCACCAGAAGAGATAAAATAAAATGTCTGACCGTGTTTGATGTTTGCTAGGAGCAGGTAACCATCCACTAATGTACTCCTTCCATGTCAAAGTCCACACAGAAAGCCCAACGAAGATCAGCCACAAACAGGCACAAAAAGAAGACCTTTGTACTGGGGCCCGAGCCAAAAATATTCACAGCAGCAATAAAGGAACCACCACATGGGATCCACTCACCAGTAGACCCCCTGGGGAACCAAAGAGAACCCTGAGCCCACCGGCCAACTCCCTGGTTGGTCCACAACTCAGATCCCCCAAGCAGCAGTGAATTTCAGCCCCAGACCCCCCAGCACAATTCAAGGAGTCCACTGTGCCAGCAACAATTCGGGCTACAGCTCAGCAGTATCCAAGCAATTCCTATCAGCATTCAGTTCCTCCAATGGCCTCTTGAACCCCCACACAGCACAAGTCAGCCTTTCAGATCCTCCAATGACCTCCTAAGACCTCACACAGAGTTTCTCATCCTGAAGGGGAGGAGGCAGCACCACCCAAAGCAGAAATAAATACTAATGGAGAAAAAAAACACAAAATCCTCCCCGTTACTCCCCGACTATAGAGTCCGCCACACTGCAGTCAGGTAAGAGCCAGAACTCCCCTAAAACCAACCAAATACCAAAAAATGGTTTTGAGGAAGGTAGCGCTATCAGATAAAAAGTACTCCCAGACAGCTTAAAACAAGTGGAGCCCTCCTCACAACTCCCCAACTTCACAATCTGCCACACTGCAGTCGGAGAGGAGCCGAGGCTCGCAATAAAATTAGAAAAGCCGAAAGATACAGCAGGTACTCGGCCAAAAAATCTGCAAAAGACGTCTCTTATGCTAGTCTATCTCACTTCTTCCACCCTAACTAGTCTACTAACCTAAATAAATACGACATATAAATAAACAATAATACAACATAAAATAAATAATAAATTAAAACAAATCCAACAAAACAAAGTTAGTGCTAGTATTCTGGCTGGCTCAGATCAGCGCAATCTTGCCACATCATATAATACCGAACTTGAAGAGGTGGGGCTCTCACCCCCACCCTAAGAGTACAGGGTCCAGGTGTTGTTCTCTCACCACAGCAAGTAAATCAGTAAACATAAAATGGAAAAATCCAGAGGCCCTCTCACCACCTCACCAGTCAAGCGGCCGAGTACCAACTGAGCCCTCAGATCACCAACACTTTCCACCACTTTTTAGTCCAACTCAGCCAGCACAGTTTCCTTCATTCCAAAAAAGGGAAGGAACCAAATAATCCACACCAGCCATGTAAAGTAGCTAGTCTAGCCAAAGCCTTGCAACCAGAGCCAGGCTATAATCAGCCTAGCACCCCCCCACTGAATCAGACCCCCAGAGCTAATGCAATCCCACGACAGCACCACTCCGGAAAGCCTCCAAGGTGGAAAAAAGCTACACCCACCAGTGAGCTCTCACCCAACCTTCTTACTCCAAGGAGGGTCAAGCCAGGCCACAGTCCCTGGCTCCAGCCACAAGCCAGAGTCAATTAGATAAAAATTCCAATAAGGACAGTTTCAAAATGCCAAGATCAAACAGGCATAACACTTCAGTAATCGCTTCCAACCCATGCAAGATGAAAAATATGAGTCCTTGGTTAATATTCAATGCCAATCGAACAGTCAGGACCCCGGGGCAAAAGACGATTTGCAGCTAGCTCAGCTCGAGCCCTCACCTGGGTCAGAGCCCCGAGACAGAGCAATCCAACAGAGTTCCCCAGGGTGGTCTAAAGTGCAGCGCCCTCCAGTAAGCTTCTGCCCAACCGTCTAACCCCCAGAGAGCTCAGGTTGAGCTGCTCCTCCCAAGTCAAAGCCACCGGTCCCAACTAAAGTCCCATACTGTCGATCAGTAAAGGAAACAAAGGTGCCTGGGTCAGGCAAGCTCACCACCTCCCAAGTTGTACAATTAGAAAAAGGAGTGCATGTCCACGGCTAATCTCAATACTCCCAACTCCTACACAATCTTCTTTACGTCAGGGCTTCCAAAGTGCCATCCCAAATCCTGAACACTGTTCACATTTCCAGGGTGACGTCTCAAGTCCTGAACACTGTTCACAAAACGGGCTCAATGTAGTAACTAGACTGCACTATTGAAAAGTTAAAAAGTGGTCGAAACCCGGTAGCAGAACAACAGAATTGGGTCACCACAAGACAAGCAAAAAGCGTCGACTTGTAAAATGAAAAATTTAAACAGAGTGTAACTCAGGCATGAGGTACAAACAACTGCTTTAGGCAAATAAAAACATCAACAGGACCACGAAAAATAAAAATAAATGCACCCTCACTAATCTGACTCGCTAAGGACCCTAACTAAACAACTAAGCTAAGCAAACAGAAGCAAAAGAAAAACTTAAAACCAAGCTGCTGCAGCGGCTATTGAGGCAGACCCACACCAGTCGCCATCTTGCTCCAGGGCCAAGCCAGCTGAACCAGTCCTTGTGGTAAGTGCAACGAGTATGGGGTTAAAACTGTTGTCAGATGCTAATTGCAATTGTGTATTCTGTGAACCAGTTAGGCCACTAGAGGGAAAAGGGGGGGGTAACAGTGTCCCGGAGGGCTGTACCCAAGTCAGTTACGCTGCTACAAACCCTGTCCTCCGGGTGGAGGCACTCATTTCTAGTACCCAGGCCCCTCAACCTGCATCTGGTCATGCAGGCAGAAGTAGTATCCCTTGGGATAGCGCCACCTAGGGGTTACATCTTGGAGGCACTGCTGGGATTTGCATCTTCTAGTGGTCAGAAATGGGTACTACAATCCCACACTTAAAAATTGTGATAAAATGGAGATGCTTGCTACGCCTAAGTTTAAGATTGCCCCCCATAAGCTGTTGGTGCACCGTATGATAGGGTGGAGTGAGGCTGAGGGGTATACCCCCAACAGGCCATTTTGTTAATGAACATCCCTTTAGGGACCACTAATGCAACTATTATAGAGACTGTTGAACAAGTGAACAAGTTAAGTGTTTGTGGAAGGGTGAGGTGAAAGGGAGGGACTCGGATCTGTTTGATCAAACCATGGTGGCTCTCCTCTCCTGTAGCCTCCCCATAGATCCTGAGAGAGTGCCCCCTGTTATTTTGCCTGAAGTTTCCCAGAAAGGGTGGTGGGTCATTCATTTGCATAGTGATCCAGCTGCTCCTGGGGGATCTTCAAGTGTAGAGGGGTTTAAAGAGGGGGTTAAAGACAAATTGGTTAGACTGCTAGCATGCCAAAGAGTTAGTAAAGATGTTAGATCTTTCTGAGCCAGCCCTGCTGCAACCACCAAAGTCTTGCGCCCAGCCCTTCCAGGAAGCCTGTTGACAGGGGCCGTCCGCTGATACGCACGCCCAGAAGGAGAACCACGAGCTCGGCCGCACCCTGGTCCTTTGACCCGCTAAAGGCGTAAAAGCCGCCAGGTACGTTTTCACCGCTTTCCAGCTGCCGGTTGCCTCCAGCTCAGTCTGTAGTGCTTCCTGGCTGTACTCCCTCAGGAAAAGCGGCTGTTTTCACCTGAACTGCTGGCCTTGGGAACTTTCTTGGACTGGGACTACTGAGCGCCGCTCGAAAGCGCCTCCCTACCTGCTTCAGGTTAACTCCGAGCGGAATCAAGACTCAAGTGCTACAGCCCCTTCGGTGGCAGTTTGTTTGGACTATTTATCCCTGGATTTTAAGTAATTCTGGCCTTTTGCCCTGTTTTTTGCTTAGAGCATATACCTGAGCTATTTTTCTGTGTAGTTAGCCCTCTTATACTGCCTAGTACTTGTATTACATAGAGCCTAAGTCATAACCAGTAGAGCAATCTTGTAACTAACTTAGAGCTTGACTTACCTGCCTATAGTGTGTTACAGCCCCTTTCTCTCACTGTTTCCTTGGATCCCCTTCCTAATCTCACACTCCCGCCCTTTTCTTTGTCCTCTGAGCGCCTTGTCCTTCAGCTTCTCTTCAAGTCTCTCCCTTGCTGCTCTCCTAGGGTCCTCTCCCACCCGCTGGGCTTAGAACCACATCGAGACCCCCAGTGCCGCTGAGACCTCCGCTTGCCTGCCCAGGTACCTCCGAAGAGCCGCCAGCCCTGCCGCAACCACCAAAGTCCTGCACCCAGCCCTTCCAGGAAGCCTGTTGACAGGGGCCGTCCGCTGATTCGCATGCCCAGAAGGAGAACCACGAGCTCGGCCGCACCCTGGTCCTTTGATCCGCTAAAGGCGTAAAAGCCACCAGGTACGTTTTCACCGCTTTCCAGCTGCCGGTTGCCTCCAGCTCAGTCTGTAGTGCTTCCTGGCTGTACTCTCTCAGGAAAAGTGGCTGTTTTCACCTGAACTGCTGGCTTTTGGGAACTTTCTTGGACTGGGACTACTGAGCGCCGCTCGAAAGCGCCTCCCTACCCGCTTCAGGTTAACTCCGAGTGGAATCAAGACTCAAGTGCTACAGCCCCTTCGGTGGCAGTTTGTTCCACCGGCACTTTGCGCCGGCTCCCCACCTCACCCACCCTGGTCGACCCTTTAGATTTATAGTGTCCGAGCGTCATATGACTAAGTGCCCACTTTTCCATTGGTCCCTTATACTCTTTCACCGCTGGGGGAGATCTACCCTTAACGTCTGTCTAAATTTTTCATAATCCTCCTCGCGCCAAATCGTCCTCCTCCTATCCTCTTCCCCCTGCGTACACTGAACGGTTTCATTTATATATACTCACTCCTAAACTCTCCCCTCTCATTAGCGCCACTGGTTTCCCTTTCCTTCTCTTTCTCCCTACCTGCTCTAACTTAATTTCTTGGAACCTTGCTCCAATTCTACCACTCCCCCAGCTCCCCCATGTAAAAACCTCTCAGCTGCCCATTCAAAAGTGTTGGCACCTAAGTGTGAATCATGTCTTCCTTGCCTACACTAGCATCGTGTCCCCACGGCAGACTGAATGGGATTATCTTCCTGATCTTCCTCTCCCTCCTCTGGGGCATAAACGAAGTCTCTCTGTCAGTACGCTCCGACACCCTCAGAACTCCTCCCTCAGCCACTGACTTCAGTTCTCCAACCTCATGACTGCAGACCTTAGACCGAAACCCTCCTGGGAACACCTTCTCCTCCACAAAGGCTGCACTTATCGAGCTCTGTCCTCCCTCAGAAATAAATGGAGGAGTTGCAAGAATGCTCCAGACCTCCTTAGCATGCTGCTTTTGTACCTAGCATCACTCCTGATAATACTTTCTGAGGATATTGAACTGAATCCTGGCCCGCCCAGCAGTGGGGCTCCCCTGAATGGATCTTTCAACAAATCCAAGGGATTTTTCATATCACATATGAACATCAGAAGTCTCTTAAATCACCTGCCTGAAGTAGAAGCATGGCTCAATGTACATGATCCCGACATACTGTGCCTGTCAGAGACCTGGCTGAAACCTGGAACACCTGATACCTTGTGCACCTTACCTAGCTACTCATTTATTCAGAAGGACAGACCGGGGTCAAAGAGGGGTGGAGGAGTTGCCCTCTACCACAAATCTGACCTGGACGTTAGTATCATCACTGACTCAAACCCCCAAACCACGAGCGAATCAATGCACGCGCTCCTGTCTCTTGGCTCTAAAAAACTTCACATAATCTGTATTTATAATCCACCCTCTGGGGGAGTAAATGGGCTTCAGGAAGCACTCCAGCTCACCCTAAAACGCATCAACAAAAATGAAGCTATCATCCTTGGTGATGTCAACTTGAACTGGCTAGGTCCTTCTCACAGTTCCCTGGCTTCACTAGTGCAAGGCCTAAACTTTCATCAACAAATAATGGAAAACACTAGACTGTCTGGGCCGCAGTCTGGCACACTTATTGACTGGATCCTGACAAACAGACCTGAACACATGACCTGCTCTGGGATCCTGGCAGATACCATCTCTGATCACTCCCCCTATCTACTGCCAGTGGTGGGCCGGGCAGCCACCCCACCCCAACCTCGGCAGGTCACCTTTACGAATTTTGCAAACATGGATACAGACTCCTTCCTCTGGGACATCTCAAACATTGACTGGTCAGATATATACCATGCAGAGAATGTAGAGGATGCCCTGAACACATTTTTACAGCATTATCTCCCTGTACAAAACAAGCATGCTCCAAAAACCATGCGTAGAGTCAGGGGAAAACAAACTAGATGGCTACATAAAGATCTCCTAAAACAACTAAGATACAGGGACAAGCTCTGGAAAACCTTCAAAAACTCTAAATCGACTAGGGTTTACGCAAACTACAGGCAAGAAAGAAATTCTTGCAGGAAGAACATAAGGCTGGCAAAAAGTGTGTACTATCAGAACCTGCTAAAGAACTCAGCCCATGACCCCCGTAAATTTTGGGGCCACATAAAAAACCTTCCTGGGGACACCTCAATCAGTTACACCCTCTGACATGGTAATAAGTGGCTCCCATTGCAATAACCCCATCACCATAGCAAACGCCTTCAATAGCATGTTCTCTGATCTCTCCCCCTATACCAGCGCTCTGCCACCAGCAGCCTCCACTGCTGACACTGTGCCTCTTACTGACCCTGTCACCTTCGCCAGCGATTCAAAACCTATACCACACCTCCTCTATTTCAAAGCCATTACCAGCTCTCAGGTTCTGTACCATCTAAAAAAATTATCAGAATACACCAGTCCTGGCTCTGACCAACTTGAACCTCGCCTTTTAAAACTAGCTGCGCATCTTATCTCCAAACCTCTAGCTAGAATTTTCACCTTGTCCCTCACCAGCGGTGCAGTCCCAGAACTATGGAAAATGGCCAGGATCTCCCCTATCTTCAAAAAAGGGAACAAGAAAGATATCTCTAATTACAGGCCTATTGCAATACTATCCCCAGTCAGCAAAATCCTTGAAAAACTGGTTGCCACACAGATTCAGGAATTCCTCGAAACCACTAAACAGCTCAATGATGCACAACATGGGTTCAGGAAAAACCACAGTACTGTGACGGCTCTAGCTAAGTTCACCACTGACATCCTCACTGGCATGGATCCAGGAAAGCTCACAGGGGCTGTCTTTATTGACCTAACCAAGGCATTTGACCTTATTGACCACCCCCTGCTCCTATCCTCCCTAAGTGAAATAGGCTGCTCCTTCCCTGTGCTTGAATGGTTCAGGAGCTACCTGACCAACAGGTCCCAGGCAGTTAAATTCAACTCAGCCATCTCCTCCACTGTGAAATGAACATTGGAGTGCCCCAAGGCTCCATTCTGGGTCCTCTTCTATTCACTCTATTCATCAATAACCTACCAGACAGAAATACCTGCCTGTTCCTCGCTCCTCTACGCAGACAACTTAGTTATCTATGCCAGCTCACCCAATGTAGAGCACATTAACACCTCACTTAATAGAGCCTACTCCAGTGTCCAGAATTGGTTAAACTCCCACCGCTTCATTCTGAATTCCTCCAAAACTAATGCCATGCTACTAGGCACCACTCAAAAGATCCGAATGTGTTACACTCCCCTGAGCATCCTAGATGTAAATGGCGATCCTCTGCAGATAGTTACCTCCTTTCGTTACCTGGGCATCCTACTAGACCAATCGCTTGATTTAAACCTTCATATCCAAGCCACTTGCAAAAACGTTAACTGCAAGTTAGGAGCAGCCTATAGAACAAGTTATATGCTTACCTCCTCCGCTAAGCTTGCCATAGCCAGAGGGATCCTGCTACCAACGCTTACCTACTGTGCGCCTATACTTACCTCTGCCCACAAATCTGCACTGCACAAATGGGATGTTACCTACTTATAACATGTGCGTCACGCCTCCCACAATCCCCACGGCTTCTACATCACTGCCAGCTATATAGGACCTTGGGTGGCTCTCCCCTCGGCCGTCAGGAGCTACTTCCTGGCCTGCCTAAATGACTCTATACTGAGACAAAGTCAGCCTGCTGCACTTGGCAAGCTCCTTCTTCCTGCGATTCCTAACCGCACGCTCAGATCTGCTGACAAAGACCTGCTGGAAATTCCCCACTGCCGCACCAACAAAGGAACAGGCTCCTTCCAACATGCAGCCCCCAAGTTATGGAACCAGCTCCCTCTGGACCTCAGGCATGCACCCTCCCATCCTTCTTTCAAACGTGGATTGAGACTACACCTGGCTACCATAGATCCATGCACCTGCTTTGATCCAACCCGATCCCCGAATCTTCCCTGCCCCTACTCCCCACTCCCCTGCTACTGGTCTCCATACCACCCTCCTTTGTTCTCCCCTCTCCTCAAACTCACTAGCATTATAATCATGTATAAGTTTTTATGAATGTTTGCACTTACTTACTTCTAACTACATTACTGTTGTATTATGTATTGTTTTTATCCTCTGCACTACCTAGGCACTGCCCAAACTTGCTACAGGTGGATGTTGGTACTGTAAGGCCCCACCTCCCCCCCCACTTGTCCTCCATTGCCGCTGAGGTCCACGGCCAGGGGACTGACACCTTGCCTTTATGCCCAGCCTCAGAACCACAAGCCCGGCTGCACCTTCCGCCTCCTACCGCAAAGCCGTATTTTAAGCGCGCTTTCCTCCCACCCCCTTTTTTCTTCATCCCTGACAGTGGGGACATGAACCTGGCGTCCCTCTAGCCTGCCAGTCGGGATGTCTCAGCATCCTCTCTTGCTTCCTGGACCCCCTGAGGCTGGCAGCTGGCTGCTGATGGCCCGACAGTTTCTGACACCTCTCACCCTTCCCCCGTCTCTTACCCTCTGCGCTACCGGGGCGCTGCCCATACTCACCACAGGTGCATGTTGGCTATACCTCCTCCCTTCCCTTTCTCTTGTCTACCTCTGCCGCAAGATGTCAAAGGCCTGGGACTGCCACCGGTCCTTATGCCCAGTCTCGGAACCACCAGCCCGGCTGCACCTACCCACCTTCTACCGCCAAAGTCGTATCTCAAGCCGCTTCTTTCACCCGTCCACCCCTCCCCTTTTCTCTACCCCCGACTGTGGGGCCATGAACCTGGCATCCCTCTAGCCTGCCGCTGGGATGTTCTCTGGCATCCCCCTTACTTCCCCTTACTTCCCCTGGGTACTCTGCTGCTGCTTAGGCTGGCTGTTGACGGCCGCCAGGTCATGGTTCCCTCTACCCCTCCTCCTGTCTTTTCCTGATGCTGGGTGCTCTTTATGTTTCTCCCATATCGCCCCAGGATGCACTGGCCAACTATCTCTCCCGCTATTCCTGCCCGCACCTTCCCTGCCACTCCACAACATCCTGCCCGGATGGGAAACCACTAACCCGGCAGTCTCCCTATGCATTCCCTGGTAAAGCAGCTAGCATTCCTTCGGGTCCTATACTCCTTCCTTACCTGTTACCTGTACCAATACTCCCCTGAAACACCTCCTTGCTCTTGGCCTGCTGGTCATGCTTAGTATAGACTAAATCATGTTAGACTAGCTGGAACCGTCTCTATATGTCTGGAATGTACTCTGTATGGTTGTTGCCTAAGTTGTATTGTTTGCTTCCATGTGTTATGCTGTATTGTACTCTCCCGGGTCATGCCTGAAAATAGTCACCTGTTGGCTAACGCACTTAACCGGTAAACAAAAACTAAATAAATAAATAAAGACACCACTCCCTTGCAGTCCCCTATAGCATCTCCTGCCACCCCTAGAGCTTCCCTTGTGGCAACCTCCCCTATTGTGATACCCTCAATACACCTGGACTCTTACCGCAGACTAGGACTCTTCTCGGTCATGGTCCCGGTGCCCATGGGTGGACGACGATCTAGAGACGTGGATGGATTATGCCACCCCCTTGGTACAGGAGTGACAGTGCTCTGAGGGAGAGACAGGAAAAGACTAATGTAGAGCTTGAGGGGCCCTACACTGGAGGTCATCTGCTTTCTTCGTTCCACCAGCCCAGAGGCCTCTGTTGCTGAGTACCTCTCTGCCCTGGAGGGGGTCTTTGGTAGCACTGAGTCGGGGGACGACCTGATGTGGAAATTCAAGTCTGCTAAACAATGGAAGAATGAGAAGTTATCCATGCTTGTTACCAGAAGTAAGCGAGGTCTGCAGAGGGCCCATAGAAAAGGGGGAGTGCCTGCCAGTGAACTGAATTGAATTCGATTAGAACATATTTTGAAATCCGCCAGGTGCTCTAGTGTGATGATATTGAAACTGAAGTTGCAAGATAGGAGGGCAGACCCTCCTGAATATTGCTACCTTATGAAAGAGATTCGCGAAGTGGAGAATGATGAAGAGGGGTGAGAGCCCTATGCTGGGGTTGCCCATACCTGCCCGACCCCGGAGAGGAGTGATGAGTCTGATCTACAACAGATGAGAGAACTGATTAAAGAACTGAAAGAGATGACAGCCAGCCAACAAGCTGCCAAGGTGGCAAAAGATGTAAATTCTTGTCAAGTGCCTCTCGAACAAAACAGTGAGATCCCGCCTGGAGGGGTGGGGGTGCATGTCATTTCCTCCAAGACCCAGATGTCGAGCAATCTGATGGAAGAAGTATGAGAATTGAGAGCCCTGGCAAGAGACATCATTAGGGCCACTCAATTAGATGACTCTTGGAGAGGCTAAGAAAGCAGGGAAAGTGAACCCTGGATCAGAGAGGGACCCCAGGACTTGTCTACCATGCCTAAACAGGGGAGTGGTCCCACTTCCCCTAGAGACTCTAAAGAATCCATCTTTTGTTACCACCATGGGGAAGATGGGAATTCCAGGCCCAACTGTAGCTTGCCCGAGAATCTGAGAAAGGTTACTACAAGGCTAGTGGCTTTAGAGCGGTGAAGAAATATAAGGTCTCAGACTGGGCCTGTGAGAAAGACTTATTCCTCTAAGACTGCCATAAAACAGACAACTAAGTCCCCTTTACCTGACTGGCCCAAGGTGGTAGGCCCATCAATGGAGACCACCGTAACAGTGAATGGCGTATCTGCAAGGGTAGTACTCAACAGCAGATCACAAGTGACAATAGTGTTTCTCGACTGGTACAAAAAACACCTGTGTGATGTGCCCTGCAGACCCTGTAGGGTCTGCATGTGTGGGAGGTAAGCGAAAAGTCCTACCCATACTTGGGATATATTCGGATCTGGCTGTCTTCCCTACTGCAGTGGCTGGAGTGGATGAACAAGTAGAGACGCTAGCGCTGGTGAGTCCTCCTACAGGATTATATGATGGGGTTCCCTTCCTCATTGGAACCAGCGCCCACATGTTTGGAAGACTAGCGCAGCTGTGTCAAGAGAAACAAAGGCAATGGACCGGGTGGGCCCTGAGAATTCCAGCTTTGATAAGAGAGCCTATGACCTGCAGAAACAGACTACCGAAGCAGACAGAGACAAGCCGGTGTGGATAGTGTGGAAGAAAGATCCTAATTCTCTGGTAGTACTGCCCAATGCTCAGTGCACCATTCATGGAGAAGCTCGCTTAGAAAGGATGTGAAAAATAAAATAATGATGCTAGATGCCCCTGGTGAAGAGAAGTTGCCAGAGGGGTTATTGGTTAAACCTAGTATCCTGCCTGCCCGTGCCCATGCCTGTGATTGACAGGTAATGGTCCAAATCCAGAATGTGTCTGATCGAGATATTTGAGTGAACAGGGGGTGTATGTTGGCCACAGTGCATTGTGCGGACCCTGCAGTACCGCCCAGCAACAAATATTCTGGTGAAAAGGAGGAAGTGACCCCAGACCTGTTCGACTTTGGTGATTTCTCATTGTCTGCTGAATGGAAGACTCGAGTCAGTAGGAAACTTGCCCAGAGGGACCAAGTGTTTTCCCCAAAGGAGTGGAATGTGGGGTGCATCCATGGTGCTGAGCATACTATCAGGCTTCTTGATGACAGACCTTTTAGAGAGTGGTCCCGCCGCCTTGCCCCAGCTGATATAGATGGTGTTTGGAGGCACCTACAGGAGATGCTAGCTGCGGGCATTATTCAAGAGTCCAGAAGCCCCTATGCATCTCCCATCATAGTCGTGTGCAAGAAGAATGGGTCTGTGAGTATGTGTGTGGATTATCATACTTTAAACAGAAGGACTGTACCAGATCAATACAGCATGCCCCACATACTGGACACCCTGGATTGCCTGAATGGGAGTCAGTGGTTTTCAGTACTTGATCTACAAAGCGGGTATTATCAAATCCCGATGGTTCCGGAGGACCATGAGAAAACAGCCTTCATTTGTCCCTTGGGGTTCTACGAATTTCTGAGGATGCCTCAGGGGATTTTGGGTGCCCCTGCTACTTTCCAGAGCTTGATGGAAAGTGCCGTTGGAGACATGAATGTATTAGAATGTCTAGTATACTTGGATGATGTCATCATCCTCGGATGCACCCTAAAGGAACATGAGGCCAGATTATTCAAAGTCCTTGACCTTCTGGAAGAATTCGGCCTCAAACTATCTATAGACAAGTGTCAAGTTTTTCAAACATCTGTAAAATATGTGGGACGTATAGTGTCAGCCGAGGGGATACAGACAGACCCAAGTAAAGTAGAATCCCCGACCACCTGGCCTCAGCCAACTAACCTAAAAAGAACTGCAGCATTTCTTGGGGTTCTGTGGCTATTATCATTGGTTTATTAAGGACTATTCAAAGGTAATCTGGCCACTTCTCAATCTTACTCAAGGCTAGCCCCCTACCAACCGCAGGTACAAGAAGGGATCCCTCAAGGAAGAAGAACAAGTGTGTTTTCGAACAGGTAAACCATTTGGAGTCCGTTGATCCCCTGAATGTGGGACAGCATTCTTTGAGATAATCTATCAGCTTACTCATGCCTCAGTACTCGCCTATGCTGACCCAACCAAGCCATATGTCCTGCATACGGATGCCAGGCTGAAGGGACTCGGGCCGTGTTGTATCAAGATTATGAAGATGGCCTGAGACCCGTGGCCTTCGTCAGCAGAAGCTTGACACCATCTGAACAAAATTATCCTGTTCACAAGTTGGAGTTTCTCACTCTAAAGTGGACCATAGTCGACCAATTTCATGAGTACCTCAATGGGGCCAAAATATTGGTAAAAAACGACAACAACCCCGTAATGTATGTGCAGACCTCAGCAAAGTTGGACGCCACTGGCCACCGGTGGCTTTCTGCTCTGTCGACTTATGATTATTTGGTTGAATACCGCCCTGGACTGAACCATATTGATGCTGACACTCTTTCATGGTGGCCAAGCCCCCAAGACAACTGGGTGAGGCTGTCAGAACACTCTATTAAAGCATTGTGCCAAAAATTTGACAAAGACGAGCAGCCATCTGCAGATACAGTGAATTGTCTGGTGGACTGTTTGGGGCCCCCTGATACTTGCATACCTGCAGCCTATTGTCACTTTTCTGCATTGGACATCAGTGCCTTACCTCAGTTTGATAGTGACAGCATTCAGTGGGCTCAATCCCAAGACCCCATGATCCAGCCCGCACTTGCTGCCCTTTGTCCGGGGAAAGATGTGTCTAAACTATGGTCTGCCTACTTACAAACTGCACTATTGTTCAAAGGAGGCCCCCGACTAAAGTTGCGAGATCAGTTACTCTATCGAGAGACAGTAGATCGTCAAGGTCATTTGGGCAAACAGCAATTGGTGCTACCCATGGCCTTCAAGCAGCTAGTACTTAGGTCCCTACACAATCACATGGCACACCTCGGTATTGACTGGACCCTCAACTTGGTGAGGTCTAGATTCTATTGGCCCAAAATGGGGGCTGATGTTGAAAACCATGTCAAAACTTGTAGTCAGTGCCTTCAAGAAAAGCTTTGCCCCAGAAAGCCGGTCCTCTTGTTAACATTTCAACCAGTGCCCCCATGGAACTGGTTTGCATAGACTTTCTGTGTCTGGAGCCTGATCAAAAGAACATTGGCAATGTACTGGTAGTCACCGATCATTTTACCCGATATGTGCAAGCTTTCCTGACCAAGGATCAGAAGGCCTCTTTGGTGGCCAAGGTGCTAGTAGGAAAGTTCTTTGTCCATTATGGTGAGCCCCAACATATCCATTCTGATCAAAGAAGGGACATTGAAAGCAGATTGATTAAGGAGATGTTCTCCCTGTGGGGGGTGTGTGAAAGTCTAGAACCACTCCTTACCACCCCCAGGGGGAACCCCAGCCTGAACACTAACAGAACTCTTCTAGATATGTTGGACACTCTTCATCCTAAAGACAAGTCTAAATGGAGCCAGCAGATTAGCAACCTGGTACACGTTTACAATTGCACCAAAAGTGATGCTACTGGGTTTTCTCCCTATCGTCTCATGTTTGGGAGGGAAGCCCAGTTGCCTCTGGATGTCTGCTTTGGAGTCTCCCCAGATAGGGTCAGAGCTGAGAACTATTTACAGTATGCACAGAAACTAAAGGCTAAATTGAACCATGCGTACCAACTGGCTCAAACAATGGCTGCCAAATGAAACCTTGCTAACAAAGAGAGACATGATCGATGGGTAAAGGCTCAGGAGTTGGGGATCGAGTGCTATTATGTAACTTAGGACTGCATGGCAAACATAAAATCACCAACAGTTGGCACCATCATCCACATGTGATAGTCAGCAAGTTGGATGATTTACCTATGTACAAAGTGCACCCTGAGAATGATTCTAAAGCTGTCAAGACAATGCACAGGAACCACCTACTGCCCATTGGCCAAGTGATCATAGCTGCTGAACCATCAGACATTGCCCCTCCTGGGCCAGTGACTTGTGCCACTGCTAAAAAGAGACAGAGTCAACCTGCCCCAGTTGTTCCAAACCCAAGGCCTTCCCCCCAGCAGACCCAAAATGATAGTGACTGTCCGTCTACCTCTCATGATAGTGAGTGTGACAATTCGTATTACCCCTCCTATGAACTGAGTCAATTGTTTTAACGTAACCCTATGTATAATCATGGGGATAAAGCTGGGTCTTCAGGACTGCATAACCCCCCAGTTTCTTCTTTAGAGCCAATGTCCCCCGAAAGTGAGGTGCAAAGTATTACGGCTGAGGTAGCAGATTCTTTGTGTCTAGTAGAACTGTCTGAATTACCTGAGGAGGAATCTGATGTAGTAAATCTCTCTGGTGACATTCCAGCCCTTGAAGAATCCTATGAAAGGGTTGGCAGCACCCCTCCAATGCCACACAGTCCAATTGTGTCAGAGTATCTGCAGGATGAGCAATCTGGGCCCTCTTCAGAAGATAATAATAATGAGCCAAGTATTGTGGAAACAGAATCTACAGAGCAAGGAGCTGACAGTGCTCCCCATCTGGACACTTCAACCAGTGCAGAGGTATCCCTCACTATAGGAGAAGAAACCAATGCCAGTGTTGACTGCCCAGAGCCTGTGTCTGTTCCCCCCAGAAAATCTGGACGAGCTGTTAAGCCAGTTATGCACCTTAGCTATGACTCCCCCGGGAGGCCTGTGGACCTGCCTCTAAATGTTGTTCACAAGGGTGTTTACATTTCCAAGAGCTCACTGCCCAAACTGAGCCTGTCTGCCAGTTCTAACTTAATTCCCTCAGAACATGGTGCCCCTGCCCCATCTAGCCCTAAGTTAGCTGATAGGAATGGGTCCCCATCTGTATTGTTTGAAGTGCAAGAAACTATTACATGAATAAGTATAGTAATATCATTGCATAGATCATAGTAAAATAAGTATTGAATGTATGAAAAATGCAAAGCTGTTGTCATTATGAATATAGTATATGTGTAGAGAATACTGAAGAAGTATAGTAAGGTGATAAGTTTACGTTTTACTGATGCATCAATAATTATCTTGCCTTGTATAGTAATGTCACGTAAATAACGTATAGTATATTGTCTTTTTCCATGTTATTGTGATATAGACTTGACACGGATGCCAAGTTCTTTCCAGGCAGGGAAGGGTGTAACCCCCCTACAAATGGGGGTTCCCAAAAAGTCTTCCTTGGGCTTGCCTAAATGCCCACTGAAAGGCTGGCGCTGTGTGTCCTGACAAGTTAAAAGTGTTTGCTTGTGAGTGCCCTGTTAGCCTCCATGCCTGTCTCTTTAAGAGCAGCTTATTTTGTCGTGTATAATTGACCTGGGTTGTGGCCAAGTAGTTTCAGGCTCGAGTCCTGCCCGGGCTGCTGTATTATTGCTCCATTCTGCCATCGCTACTTGTGCAGAGAGAGAGCTTTATTTAGAACGGTGACTGTTAACTGATTAACTGCTTTAATAGTAAAGATATTGCAGTTTGTTTAACCTGCCTTCTTTCTTTGCAGTATGGACATTTCTGTTAATCCCCACCATTTTAGTTCTGCATTGCTAGTTTGGACCAATCAGTACCTTTAGGGACCCTAAAATGGAGTCTGTCCCCAGAAGTCTTGTGGGAGTGAATTTCTATAGGAATTGCAGTTTTTGCACTTTGGCGCCTCAATGGACCTGGAGTGGGAGCTCTAGCTGTGACAGACAGGTGGCTCAGCAACTAAACCTTTTGGATCTTTGGGAAAGTCCCGAGCTGCCTGTAGCAGTGAGTCAGTCTGAGTTTGGAGTTGAAAGAGTGAACAGCTCGAGACATTCAAGCAGCTGCTCCTGCTTAGTAGAGCGGGAAGCTGGTAGGAAGGCTGTGCTTGGCCTGCCTGCCCCATCTTCCCTGTGAGGGAGTTTTTCAGCATAAAAGAGATACCAGACTTTATCTGAATTTGCTGTGATTGTGACTAGAATCCTGAATTGTGACAAAGTGAAACTCACCTGGTGTGGACCGAAGATTTGCCTTGGTGCGATTGGGCTGTCAGGACTTCCTTCACGACTTCAGAGTGTACGGTTTGCACAGAAAACCTTGTGTATTGCAACTGAACTGTCATCCCAAATTGTGGTATTTCTTTAGCTTTACTATAAGTGTACTGAATGCTGTTAGTGTGTCGCGATTTGGTTCCCCACTGCATGATTGTGTCACGCTTGCTGGAAGCTGCATCCAGCAACTACCAGACTTTTCTTTGAACTGTTCACCCGGTCTGGGCCTTGTCACCTCGGTCCAGACAGCCGCTCACGCCACAGAGAAACAACAGATGAGAGACCCACCTGGGGATTCGGCTCCCTGCTCAACACCAACGAACAGGATCGGCACCACGGTGCTTCGCGTAGGCCCTGCTTCTCCTGGCAATCCAACACTTCATCCTGAGGTCTCCATTTCATCCATCCTGCATCCTGTACTGGGTAGCGTGAGTAAACACCAGGGTAGCTCCCTGCAACAAAGCTCAAATCAAAGTGCGTCACCTGATTTAATTGTTGTTGCTAATCATTTGGGACTGAGCCATCCGGCTCTGGATTACAAATTGCGGGTTAAGTGCATGCATGTTTTCTTTCCGTCACAGGGCCCCAACCAGCTGCAACACCGGCCTACCCTGGGCAATGCTTCAGGCTAGCCATAGTTCCAACTGGGTACCCAGAGTGTGTGTGACTGTTATAGGAACCTTTGAGTGCATGCCTTATAGCCTGAATTATTCAGATCTCAAATCAACCACCAGATTCTGCCCCCTTCCTTGTTACTGCCCCTTGAGTAAATCAGATCTAAATCTTTTTGCATTTAAACTGGTTGTGGTGTATCTCTGTACGGACAGCATTAAAGTACTGTTGTTTGTTTTGCTAAATCTTATTTTGCAGGGGGTCTCCAGGACCAAGCCAGCTGAACCAGCCCTGGTGGTAAGTGCAACGAGTGTGGGTTTAAAACTGTTGTCAGGTGCTAATTGCAATTGTGTATTCTGTGAACCAGTTAGGCCACTAGAGGGAAAAGAGGGGGGTAACAGTGTCCTGGAGGGCTATGCAAATCCCTACGCTCACCACAAACCCTGTCCTCTGGGTGGAGGCACCGTTCTAGTACCCAGGCCCCTCAACCTGCATCTGGTCACGCAGGCAGGGGTAGTATCCCTTGGGATAGCACCACCTAAGGGTTACATTTAAAATTATTAAGTGACTACTGTTGTATGCGTTACCTGACATGTGACAGGTCTAAACTCACCTATAAAAAAAGAGGGTGTTCTCTTGTCTTAAGCTCATGAAAACACAAGTGGACTTTTTGCAGCAAACTAGATTAGTCAAGGCTGAAACTGTCAAATTAAAAAAAGACTGGGTGGGATGGGTGGCTCACAGTTATGCCCTCTCCTCGAAACACGTTACATCTTATCTGTTACATAGAACCATTAAATGGAAGCTGGTTAAACAGCTAACAGACTCAGATGGCAAATGGATACTAATTAAGTTATCCACTCGGGAGGGTCCCCTTATTCTAGGAAACATCTATCCTTCTAACTCTAACTCACCCTCCTTTTTTGAAGGAATCTGGCAGGCCCTCTCTAAGCTGCAGGATGACATGGCCTCTCTTTTCGGGAGGGGTATTTCAACTTAGCTTTAGAACCCTTCCTAGACCGCACTAATGGATATCCCAACCCACACGCATGTTCTATCATTAAGTTAAAAAATGTTATTGCAGAATTCAGCCTAACTGATGTGTAGAGACTGAAGCACCCCTCTCTTAAAGACTTTTCTCAGTCTGTTCCTCCAATGCAATGGCCAGTAGAAAATAACCCACTCCACCCTAACCTCAGACCTTGCCCCCTTATATATTTCCGATCATGCATCAGTCACATAATGCTGCATCTGGGGCCCAGATCTACCCAAGTCTACATCTTGGAGGCTGGTTTCCAGGGGTTGACAAATCCCATAGCCCAACGTCCCGGACTATAAGATTTTTCAGTCGGACTTGCATTAATTAGGTTGCTGGTTGTCCCCGGACAACCAACTCAGAACTTTTTTTTTTTTCGTTTTATTGACTTACTGTGGTGTTTCCCAGATGGCCACTAGGTGCCGCCAGTGCCATCCATCGATCTTCATGCCAGCTCAGCCACTGTGTCACATGGTTTGCCGAGGATTTGATCAGGTGGGTGGCCAAGGTGAAACAGAGCTATGGAGCAAGCGTGGTAGCGCACAGACTCTAGGACCCTCCCCGATCCATCTCGACCCATCACAGCAGCAGAAGAGAAAAAATATCCAGGACTGACAGGTGAGACAACAAATTCAATGTGGGCGAGTACCTGTCAGTGCATTGAAGTGGGAGACTGCTGCCAAAAGCGCCATTTCCAGACAGAAGGTGATTGCAGACAGAGTAATTGTTCTTGCTGTCTGCGATTGAGAGTGTTATACCGTACAACTCTATTTCCCCCATAGGCCAGCTATTACCGGGACTGGAAGAAAGTTAATCATTTTAAAAAATATGAAATAAAAAAAACTACTGTGGGGGTCAGAGAGAGAGTCATATTTGTCTGTTTGCAGCTTGGGGGAAGGGGTTGCTAACTCGGTCAGCCAGACCGACGGTCGGAGAAGTCGCGAAGCACTGCAGTAATTGCACTGTAGGTCGGGGCGGGCTACACAAACTGTTGTTTACTTACTACTTAACTGTAGTGCTGTCAATACTTGTACTTTGATGCTCCAGTTCACTGCAGTAGACGAAGAGGTGGGGAGTTGGAAGTTAACCTGGCGCCATTGTGTGTGACTGTACAGTCAACTGGGGGCTAAAGGCAGCATGAAGTTAGTTAATAACCCCCCAAAAAGCAATGGCCCGTCTGAACAAGCAGGCCAATTTTAACGACTAGTCTTGTTTAAACTAAAGGCACTGCACTACTGCAGTTAGGAGGGAGTTGCTGGCATGAAGGTCATTATTATTGTGTGATTGCATTGCAGAGTAAGCCACGCATAAAGAAACTGTGTTGGGCACTGACTGCAGCCAAAATAATACATAAGACTCTCTGTCTATAGTATATCTGCAGAACTACCCTGACTAACTAAAATGAAAAAGTGTAATTAATTAATTGCTCAAATAAATAAGCCTGTAACAAACAACGACAAACTGTGTGTGTGGCAGAGGTATCGTGTGGATACTAAGGAGTGAACTAAAGAGGAGTGACCCCCTGCCTCTACTGTCCTGTCCTGTGTGGGCTGTGTTGTTGGGGGAGAGGTGTCTGACACTGGTGTGGAAAGGAAAGGAGTGAAGGGAATGGGGACGGGTGTCCTGCTAGTGTCCTGTGGCCAGTTGGCTTGTGAAAGACACAAAAAAAAAGCTGAAAGAAAAGAGTGTGAGGAGAAATAAAATAAGAGGAGCATAACTGTTTGTGGGTTGTGAAAGGTATCATATGGAAAGGAGTGAACTTTTGAGGGGTGACCTACCCTAGTGCCTCTAGTCTAGTGTCCTGTGGCCGGCTGGCTTGGGAAAAACACTACACATAAAAAAAAAAAAGAGCAAGTTATTTAAAAATAAAATAAGAGGAGTCTAACACTGTGTATGAGCTATGTGTTCTGAATGATGGGTTGTGATTCGATTTGCCTGACTGTGTGTGTTGTGCACCCTGGCCTGTACTGCTGATTTCTCTGTCCTCTTGTCTTGATCTAGTCTCTTCTCACCTGACACTGGTTCTGTTTGCTCTAGTCTATAGCATAAATTAAACACTTTCAGTCTGTCAGTGTTAACATATTAGTATTTAACTCCCCTCCCCAAAAAAAACACACATACAAACACTTTGTTCTTTACTTTGATTGATTTTTCTTTAAAATATGCCCCTTTTTAACCGGACTACCAGCTTCAACACAAGGACTACTACTTTTAGACAAGCCACTTGTCCTAGACTACTAGTGAATTTTAAAATTTGTCGATCCCTGCTGGTTTCACTATTATTCAAGGACAAAGCCTTCCTAATCTGGATTAAAGAGGAAACTCAGGCATATTTCACTATAAATGACAATAGAAAACCCTCCCCACCAACCCACCCCATGGGAAGCTTTCAAGGCCACCCTTAGGGCAAAAGTTATGGGATGTGCAGCACATTGTTGCAGAGTGAGGAAAGCCAAGGTTAGGCCATTAGGATCCTCATTAAAGGATCTGAGGGACCACTACAAGATGTACCCACTCCGATTACGGGATAAAAAGCTTCTCATGGAAGTCATGAAGTTCCGGATGCAACTGAACTCCCTCTCAATGCAGGAGGCAGAGCTCGCAATTATTTACACCCGACACTACTACTGGCACAGTGGGGAGAAAGACAGCAAGCTCCTTTCATATCAGATAGAGAAACAACAGGCTTAGCGCCACACTGCAGCACTGCAAGATAACACTGGGCCCACAAATCCAACCAGGAGGAGCTCAACACTGCTATGCTGCAGTTCTATAAAAAGATATACATGTCAAAGGGGGAACTAGACCCTCAGGCCTTTCAAGACTTTGTCTCTCCACTGCAGCACCCTAAACTCAGTGTGGCTCACTGGGCAGCCCTAGAAGCTCCACTATCACTTGCTGAGGTTGAGCAAGCGTTAAAATCTCTTATCCCACACAAAGTCACTGGTAGTGATGCTTCCCGGCAGATCTCTGTCAACAACTAAATACTATCATACTCTGTCACCTTCAGAAAATGTTTGCTGTGTTCCACAGTGCCACCTGTCTCCCCCTCACAGAAGCAATCATAATGGTTCTGCCAAAAGAGGGGAAAGACCCTAACCTTCCCTCAAGTTATAGGCCCATCTCCCTTTATTAATGCTGATGCTAATGTCATGGCCAAAGCTTTAGCCTATCACCTTGAAACAATTCTACCTACCTTAGTACATAAATCCCAAATTAGGCTTTGTACATGACAGAGTAGTTCCGACTATCTCTGTGCACTGGTCTCCCTAATACAAATTGCAGGTGTAACTCCCCTGCAAATGGGAGTTCCCAAAAGTCTTCCAGGAGCTTGCTTGACTGCTCCAAGCCTGGATGGTATTCGGCGTCTAAGCCATTTATCTGCGAGTGCTTTTAGAGCCCCTGGTACTGTCTCTTTAAGAACTGTCTGCCTGCAGACATAATTAATTTGGATAGGGGTCTGTGTGTTTCCCTGCTTGAGTCCCACTCGAGCTGCTGCCAAATCGCTCTGTTTCTGCCGTCGCTATATGTGCAGAGGGAGCTCTTTCAGAAGATGTAAATGTTTGCTGGTAACCTGTTAGAGTAATAATGAAAATGCAGTTTGTTTTCACCTGCTTTCTTATAGCAAGCACTGTGCAGAATAAGCTCCCTCATGTTGGTTCTGAACTGCTGAATTGGACCAATCATTGTGGGGATCCTTTAAAATGGAGCCTGCTCTGGGCGAATCAGAACTTGGACTTTCCTTTGGAGCCTGCTGTAAGGGGATTGTATGAGCAGTGACTCTGGGAAATGTAGTTTGGACTTCGGCGCCTTTTTTGCACCAACAGGCGGAGTCTGATTGTGAGTGACAGCCAAACCAGCCAACTGAACTGGGAGGAACTCAAAGGAAATGCCTGGCTCTGTCTACTGGAAAGATCAGATGAGTTGTGACTGTGAAGAGGGAAGGAGCTCCTGGCTCCTGCGCTGTTGAGTTTTGTACGGAGAAAGCTAGGTGTGGGGCCCTGAGTTTCAGTCTCTCTGTTTTGTGAGTGCCAGTGTGGACTGAATCAGAGTTGTAAGGAGAAAGGAGCACCAGAAGTGAGGAAACCAGGCTCACCCTGTAGAAGACTGGAGAAATTGCTGAATCGCACTCGGTCTGTCAGGAACTGAATCTGCTGTGTGTTCTCCCGGGCATTGTGCAGTAACTGCGATCGGGATAGAGAAGCAGCCTGCCTGGTATAGTACTTGTAGTGCTTGTGAGGAATCGCGTTTCAAATCCCCTGTACAGTGAATTGAGTGCCTGAAGCTGGACATAAACCCCAGCTAAATCCAGACTACATCCATTTGCTCTGAACTACAGTGGGGCCCAGTCACAAGGACCTTGCCCACATGGTCTGCTCCTCCTCCTGGCACTACAGGACAATCTGCCAGCCTTCCATCCAGTTCTCAGCATTGGGTTTGTGAGTACAATGCAAGGTAGCTCCCTGCCATCTGTTTATCAAATTACAAGTGTGTCATCTAATTGTTTTTTTTTTTTATTTCTTCACGAACTGAGCCAACCAGCTCCGGATTACAATTTGGGTATTGTGCAAGTGTTTTTTCCATCACAGGGCCCCAACCAGCTGCACCGATCCTGGCTAGCCCCCCCCCCCATCCTGGGTACCCAGTGAAAGTGACAGTTTGGGACTCCGAATATGCGCACAGTACTGTGATTATTAATGTGATAAACCTAATTAGCCGGATTTCCTCCTGTCCTTGTTACTGCTCCTTAAATAAATCAGATCTGTTTGTTTCAGCAAAGTTACACTGACTGAGGTATTCGTTTATGTTAAAGTACTGGACTGTGGTTTTTGTACTGTATCATCTTGTTTTACAGGAGGTCCCCAGAGTTCAGTTGACAGAGCCAGTCCTGGGGGTAAGTGTGTATTGTGAAGATATTTCTGATGCATTGTGTGGGCCACTAGTGGGAAGAAAGGGGGGTTGCAGTAACCCAGAGGGCTGTGACCAAGTCTCTTGCGACTGTCTGAACCCCGCCCTCTGGGTGGAGGCACCCGCCATTGGGTCCAGGCCCCTCAACCTGTTGTTGGCCGAGCAGGCAGGGGTAGTAGCCCTTGGGATAGAGCCCCCTAGGGGTTACACAAGCTCTATCCTCACTCCAATCTCAGCAATACCAATCGATTTGAAAAGGCATTTGAGTCAATGGAACGGGGGTACCTCTGTGTGGTACTGGTGCACATGGGATTTGGCCAGTCCTTTAGAAACTGTATACATGCTTTGTACACCCAGCAATCTACAAAGCTGCTTATGAATTCTACCCTATCTCAAAAGTTCTCTCTAGGTCCAGGGGCCTGATGATGCTGCTCCTTGTCCCCACTTTTATCTGTGCTGGCCATAGAGCTCCTAGCTGTGGCTAGACACGCACACCAAAATATAAAAGGCACCCCAGTTGGAGCTGCGGAGTATAGAGCTAACATGTATGCAGATGATTCGCTGCTGGTGGTCTCTAATGCCCACCACAGCTTGCCTTTCCTCCTGAATCTCTTGCACACCTTTGAACAGATCTCAGGTTTGAAGATAAACACCAACAAAAAGGAGACGTTACCACTTAATAAGCATTGCCAGCAACATGCAGTAATAGCCCTAGGCCTCAAATGATCCCCAAAATTTCTAGCCAGGAAAATAGCCTCTATAAAAATGGCCTCCTTGCCTAAGCTCCTCTGTCTCCTCTCCCACATACCGATGGCAATGCCAGCGACATGGTTTGCCAAGATCGACAAGCTATTTGGCAGTTTCAACTGGGAAGGGAAACCTCCCCACTACAGCAGAGTCAAGCTCTGCTCTCACTGGTCAAAAGGTGTCTCGCTTCACCCAAGACACTCTGGGGGCACACGAGAAAATCTGGCATCCCTTCCTCAACATTTATGACTTCTACTGGTGCAGACAACAGGCCTGGGGTGATTACAGACCTGCTGAGACCACCATGAAGGGTACCCAAGCTCGCCCATTGCAGACCAGGGTGGCACCCTCGGACATTCATCCGCATGGACATTGCCCCACCATATAGTAAAATCTGTGTGGCAGTCACCCATTGGGTGAAGCCAGGCCCACCATGCACCTACAGGTATACAGAGGTCTAACTGGGGCTACCACACCATGGCCCAATATATAAAATCTCCTTGGGTCCTCCCCAGAAGTGGTATCGTATAGGTGTGAGACAGACTGCATATGTATAGTTTATGGTGGACTAGGCATAAATATTTGATGAAGTGTCTACCCTAGACTCCTTAATTATTTTTTTTTTTTTATAATTTTTGGCTAGGAAAGACACACTATGCTGAGGCCTATTTCCAGGTGCATCCTGGGAGCACAAGGAAATTAAATGACTTGCTTATGGTCATAAAGTATAAATGTGATGGCTGTAGGATTCAACCACAGTTCTTTAAGTTGGGACCTTCGTGCTCTTAACCACTGTGCTATACTGCCTCCCGTAACACTTCCACTTCAGACTGTATGCTGTTATTTTACAAGTGTTAAACTTCAGGTTAAATGTAATTTATAACATGTTTTACTACTGTAGCCCCCTTGCAAATGGGGGTTCCTAGAAATGCCAGTCTGGGTTTACCTTAGCCCGGTTTGTTCTGTCCTTCTCCTGCTGTCTCTCGGGCTTCTCCAGACTTGACCTCTAATTTTTCTGGCTTCCCAGGTCCTGTTTGCCCTCGTGTGTGCCCCAACTTGCAGTCAAATGAAAATCCAGCCCCTCGGGGCTTAAACTGCTGACCGCGGGCTCCCGCTACAAAAGCGCTGCCTCCAGGGCAGCAGGAGTCACGTTGGCGCGCAAAGCGCCTTTGATGTGGAGCCGCTTGTTTTGCGATTGCCTCTGGGACTGTGCCATGGGTCCTGGGATCCCTTACACCTATTTGGAACCTGGTGACCACGGACAGCCTGCTGGGGGACCGCTCAGATGGGAATTAAAGGAGTTCTGACCAGGGCTCATTTGAGTATGCCTGTGCAGGGCCCCAGTCATCTGAATAATGCATAACAGTGTATCTGACGGCCTCCAGGGTAGCTATGTCAGCTCCAGAAGTAAATTAAAGAATTAAAATGTTTTACATAATGGAACTGTTGCTGCTTGTTGGGAATATACTGTGCATGTGGGGAAAAGTGCTTAAAGTTAAAATGAGTACTGTTTCCCTGGCAATTCCAATATCTGGGACTCTGTGTGTCAGCCTGTCAGCTGCTGCAAGGGGAGCTTGCATAAGTGCAGTAGCGACAGGAAAAGTAGAAGAGCCATGTTTTTCATCGATGCAGCGACTGCAAGTACAGCCTTTAAGCTATAGAACTGTGGGGCAAATAATTACTTCTTTCTGGCTGCACCAGGACATTATTCAGGACTGTATCTAATCTGCTATAAGGGACAGTGGGTTAAGGAGCCATTTACAGCAGTACAGCCAATTGGAATTGCAGCAATAGAAAGCCAGGACTTGTGGGACATTCACTGCATCTCATGGGTAAGCACCCAAGTGCTTATGGGGGCTTACAGGGACATTATTTTAGGCACAAATTCCACAACCCAATTATGCCTCGAGTGTTCTGATTGACAGGTCCTTCAGCAACTTGGAGACATGTCACCCCATCCCTGCTACCAATCAGGAGTTGAGCTAGGAGCTCTGTAAAGAGACAATGTTGCCAGTTTGTCTGGAGATTCAGAGGGAGATTCAAAGATGCAAAGCTGAGAGAGAAAGCAGCAGAGCAGGCTCCAGCTTGCTGGGACCCCCCATGGGGGAAGGGCTCAGGCTCCAGCCATGCCATCAGGCCTGGGCCACTTAATTCAAGCCCTTTCAGTTTTCAGAGAGCATTTGTTATTTTCTTTAGTTAACAGTTAAGTAGTTACAATAATTGGGCTTTCTGCAACAGCTAGTCTGGAGGTTGCCAGTACTGTCCTCCAGAGGCTAGCCTATTCCTTCCCACATCGGGGAAAGATGTGGACCGAATAATCAGATGTCCAGCAGCGGTGAGAGCGCTGACCAGACCAGATGACATCATGCAGTGGTGAGAGCGCTGACCAAGTACCTCAGCGGTGAAAGAGCTGAAGAAGTATTCAGGATGCCTTCGATTGCAGATGAGACCCATGGAGGACCTGAGTGAGTACCCTCGTACCCCCAGATGCGAGGGAGAAGCTAAGCAAGTAATCTTGAGGGCTTCATGCCCCATTAAGAAATGTGTGCTGTTAAATGTGAAGTATTGAAGTCATCAGTCTGGGCTACTAACCCCATAAGAGACTGCCTAGTTCAAGTAAATGGATGCATCTTGTCTGTGGCCCAAATGGCTAAGTTGCAGGTGCAGCAAGATGCTGGGCTTAGTGAATCATATAAATGTGTAGCTATGGGTTAGAGTCCTGCCATCATGGAGCTGTCTGCCAAGACGCGCTACTTCATGAGACAGGAGGTCCTACAGCATATTAATGTCTAAGATACCTTAAACAAGAATGTACCTGTGTCTGCACAGAATTTCATCTAAGAGCGCTTGGTATAAGTGTTAAATGGCTAGACGTGCTGGATAGGACTCCGCTTGTGGATAATGTTCTTGGCATATAGAATGTACTGGATGTGACTGCCTGTGACTAAAGTATGGGATGCTTGATAAAAGTGTTGTTGCCAACTTACTCTGGATGAATGCCTTTTGGTATATAAAGTACTGCATGTGACTGTGTTTAAACTGCGTTTAGGATGCTTGACAGAAGCATCACTCTCACTGCATTGGATGGGACTTTCAAATATTGTGCTGAATGTTCTGGATGTAAGATCCACATAGTTTGTTCTGGAATGCTCAAAAGTCTGTGAGTGCAGGGCAATCCCTGATTTGTCTGCAAGTGCAGGGAAATCCCTGCTGTGGTTGTAAATAGTAATTTGCTGCTTTACAAAAATCTGTTTCCAAGTTGTCCCCACCCTCAAATTAATAGCCGACCACCTCGGCCAGCTGCAACTCCATCAGGCCTGCAACATCTTGGACTGTGGTATCTGTTTAACCAGTATGGTATGAGATTGCGGGGTTTCTGCTGTATCTGGGACTGGTACCAGTGTGGGTATTATTAATAATTATGTTTAACATCTGATTTATCAGCAGCTAGATAGCCAGGGCTGTGGATGTTTTAAGTCGAATGGTAAAATGTGATTTATGTCTGCCTTTAATCTGTAGCCACCCAGCTGGAGGGTTCACTAGCAAAATTCAAATAATCTCTGTACATGTGTAAATACGGTAAGATAACCTCTACTCCTCTTGTTTCCCTCTCCTAGCTCCTTTATTCCCCCCAAAATAAATATCTTGTTGTTGTTTGAAATCCTGTGTGAGCGTATTATTAGAGAGAGCCTTTAATTCAAAATGTTGAAATGTGGGGAACTGGTAGTGGGGCATTTTTGGGAAAGGTAACTGGTCACTGTGGGTGGTGTAGCAGCTCAGGGGGCTACACCCAGTACCATCGCACTCACGTAAAGCACCCTGAGTGGAGGCACTGCGCAAAGGTTTTAAAAAATGTTATTAGCTAGCGAACCCAAACCCCTTAGTCTATGTCCAGGGTAGTAGGCAAGGGTGTAACACTGGGGGGTGGCGCCACCCAGTGGTTACACTACAATCTACAAAAGCATATCTCTGTATAATTTCTTTAAGACATGCAGTAGTGATTTTTTTTTCTGAATTGTATGAATCGTTAATGTTGTCATTGCAGTTTCTTTTAAATCCTGTATGCTGAACTCAGTCAAAAAGTAAATAAAAAGAATGAGTTGTAAAATCTTGAATCTGAAGCCAGCCTGCACTGGACAGCCTCCGGTGAACAGCACCCTGTGCCTATCTGTCACCATTATTGGTTCTATGCTCCACTTTAACACTAAGCCTCGGTAACTATGGCAATTTATCTTCTGGCTTAGCATGGCCCTTATGGGCATGGAAAATAGAAATGGCTTCCTTGGCTCATTCAAAACTCAGAGATTTGGATAGCTGACACCTGCTAAACTCCAATGTTTTCACCGAGGACGGCCTCTCGAGGGACTTTATTCTGTTTCTGCAGTGACTGTTGAGGCCGAGAAGAATTACGGTCATTACTTAGTGAGTCTGTCATCCTAATGCCCATTGATATGGTTATAATGCTTTCGCTTCCAACTCATTAGCCGCAGCAGAAGAAACAAGACAAGCATGTCATGTTGTTTAACTCATGTCATATTCCCTGCTGACTACGATTATGGTAGATTGTTTTGTCAGTGCTGTTCAGTGTTTTGCTGTCAAATGAAGGAGCGGGGGAGGGGGGGCTTCAATTATATGAAAGCAATTGGGAACCAGAGGAAAGGAAATTGTGAATTCAAACCCATAGACCCTCCATAGGAGTGACAACAATTAGCAGTAAGGAGACAAATAAATAATTTATCAGGTAGCTGCTCATTAGGAGTGTCAGGCTGTGCCTTGAAACCCCTCGTGGTTTGTCTTAATTTCCCATATGTCAGCTATGGAGCGAGAGAATGGAATCATAAAGGCACTTGTCAAGTTGCGCTACGATAGGCTGCAGAGTTCAGTTCGTGTAATGTGAGACTGAACCATTCTCCATGTTTAGTGACCCTCCTCAGGAGGTTCACTTAGTGAGCAGTTGTGTGGTTTAAAGTTAAAAGCAGTAAACTGTGAAACTGGAGGTCACATGTTCAAATCCCACTACAGCCACAAGCTCTTCATGAGCCACTGAACAAACCAGCAGACCTCTGGTTGCTTCAGTCTCTCACAGCTACGAATTCCAGAACTAGACGTGCACTTAGAGGCAATAACTACTGCTAACAGCAGTAAAAAAGCAAGCAATGGTACAGTTTTATGCTCCTTGTGGGAACTTTATTGGTAAATAGCTGTTGCCAACATTAAAGGTGCTGTGTGCCCCTTAGGGCTACTGCTAATCCCACTAGAACCCTGTGCAATGCTCTTACACCATTAAATCAATCAAAGCAGACTATGGCTATGTAAAAATATGCCTCGGACTTAGCTGCCAGCTTGCCCTGCCCCAGCGCTTCAATCTCTGATATTTCTCAAGAGGCTCACAGCTATGAACCTGGGTAGATGGAGGACCCCACTGAATATAATATGTTGTATCTCAGTTGACCAATCAGAGGTAAGTGACCTGCGAATCATAATAATAACTCGGGCTGCCAGATGCTCAATAGGTAATGCATCATGCTCCCACACCAGTGACCTAGGTTCAGGAGGGAACTCTGATCTGGGTCCGGATGGTCAAGGGGTGGGAGTGGTGGGGCTACTACCATGTGGCAGTGTTCCCAGCTGAGAAGGGATGTCACTGTGGTTCTGTTGCTGCAGCGACCACTTTGTTGGGCAGGAAGCTTGCCTCCTCTGAAGTGACGTCACTGCGAGTGTGCAAGGCCTGACAGGGCACCGCCCTGCATTGGGAAGGCTGGTGGGCTTAAAGCCGCAGTGCAACCAAATTGGGCAAAAAATTTGACCCTACCTTTTTTACACAATAAAAGACTCCAGGCACCTCACAGTTTTATTTGGTGGTAAAATGTTTCTAGTTCCACTAAAACTTGAGATAGTTTATAAATGTTTTATTTTTTTCTCAAGAAAAAAAACTATAGCCACCACATTTGCCTTAAACATAGCACTGTAGGCCTGATGAGGGTTAGGATTGAGAAAATAAAAACCACTCATGGTAACCAGCATAGAATGTACCCAGAATGGTAATGCCCTATATGGGCGAGTACTATTGAGCGGCTTAATATGAGTGACTCAATGGTACCGCCCGTAAGAAGAGTGAGTGGTGAAGAATGCCGAGGAGTGGGTTACAGGATGTGTAGCAGTGAGCTGCCCTCGCTAGAGAAAGATATGAGGAGTAGAGTGGCCAGGCCCTGCTGAGATGGTTGTGTGGTGTAGTGACCAGAGCTACCGCCAGTGGAGCCGAAGGACTCAGGATCGGGTCGTGGGGTGGGATATAATTTTTGTTCATCCTAGAGTTTGTTTTTTTCTAAGTCCACCCCCCCCAACCCAGAGTTGAGAATATTTAAGTTGGGGGTATAGGGGACTTGCTCCCCACAAAGGATGGTCCGGGGGAGCAGCACCCTGCATAAAATATGTTTTGGTTTGTTTTGTACTTTGAAAGTACTGACCCTCGCTGTTTGCAGCGATCAATCTGTTGTTGGTCGCTGTAGTGACTCGAGGCCGTGTTTTAGTTATTTATATATATTTATTCACTTTTGGTAACCGGGCAAGTGCACTAGGCAAACAACCTGCCTATTTTCCGGCACGACCTGGGAGAGTACAATATAACAATACAGTACGAGTCCAATATCCAAAACAGCAGTGATACACAATCCAATACATACTGCAGGAGAACTGTCCAACAAAATACCATGACAGAGGACCGCCATCGAACACACTACACCTGCTGGAAAACACCCACGGTAGTCAAGTTATTACAACATACAATCAAACAAGACAAGCAATATAGCCAGACTAACAGGCCTAGCTGTGAGAAACAGACAGGTAGGCACACTAACAGACTTTAGAACTAGTAGTGGGAGAAGCAGACAGAGACACCAATTATAAAAGGCAAATTCTGAAGGATGGGCAGGTCACAAGCTGATAGTAAATGTAGAGAGACATAGTCTAGGTCGAGAAACAGGGCAGAAGTTAAGTGTAATCACAGTTATCAAGATAGAAGAGGTGGGAAAAAAGGACATGCTTGAAAGAAAGATGAAATGAGGAGTTCCTGACATGGACAGGGAGAGAGTTCCAAAACCTAGGTGCAAAGTAGGAGAAGGCTTGCTCTTCCATTTTCGTGGAGCATGGCTGAACAGATAGCAATGGGGAGGTAGAGGATCTAAGGGTTCGGGAGTGAGAGGCAGGAGTGAGCATGTCATCCAGATAGGAGGGATGAGGAGCTCTTATTAAGGAGTCAACAAAACACCCTAGGGTGTAGGAATGAAGGACATTGGGAGACAGCCATTTTAAAGCAGAATAGAGAAGACAGTGATGGGTTAGGCAGGGAGCCGATAGGGTAAATCTACTGATATTGTTGTAAGATGTATCCCATTTGCGAAGAACTCTAGTGTTTGGCATGAGAGAGCACAGGCAGGGCATATAGCAGTTGTGGGAGTAAAACACCTCTCACAACTGAGATCCTGGCAGCCAGAGTGAGTGAGTGTTGCACTCTGTAGGCTGCACCAATTTTGGCATTAACTGAGCGACACACCTCATTGACATGCGCAGAGTAGTCAAGTACCGGGTCAAGAATTACCCCAAGATACTTGAAGGACAAAGTGTTGGAGACAACAGTCCCATCACAGCAGTGCACCAGGAGATTGGGGGGACTCGATGGGCACCTTTCTAGCAGACCCAAAGAGCATGGCCTGGGTCTTGGATAAATTTAGAACTTAGTAGTTGGATGAGAACCAGGATTCAAGGGTGTGAAAAGCAGGGTAGAGAAGTAGATTGATGTCAACGATAGACTTGGAAGCCGAGTACAGCACCAGATCATCCGCATACATGATAATATTGCAATGAAAAGAGGGAATAGGGATATCATTAATGAAGAGGGAGAAAAGTAGGGGACCTAATATCGATCCTTGAGGAACGCCACATGTGATTGGGACAGGGGGAGGAGAGAGACTTGCTGAAAGAGACTGCTTGAGACCGATTTTCAAGGTAGCTGCCAAACCAGGAGAGAGTAGAATCAGAGGCACCAAGCGAGTTCAGCTTGGTCAGTAGTAGAAGGTGATGAACCATGTCAAATGCTTTGGAGAGATCAATGAACTCTACCCAGTAAGCAATCCCTTGTCCATGTTATCCTTAACATCACTGGTAAACTGAGTGAGAACGGTAGTTGTGCTGTGCCCAGCCCTGAAGCCATGTTGTACTGAGGACTGTATGTTGAAGCTGAGAAGGTGCGCAGTGACCTGCTGATGAACGAATTTCTCAAGCAGCTTGCTGAGTGTTGGAAGGAGGGAAATGGGCCTGTAGTTCGACATGATCCTGGTGTCCCCTTTCTTAAAGATGGGTATAGTTCAGGCAACTTTCCAGACCAGAGGCACCAAGGCAGTGCTGATGGAGAGGCTGAAAAATCTGGTTACAGGTACAGCAAGACAAGAGGCAAACTGCCTTAAAATACTAGGATGGATACCATCAGGGCCCGCACTACCGGTCGCAGGGATCGACTTTAGTAGGTTAAGTACTTCTAGATAAGTAACCGATGACAGCTCAAGGGCCGGGACAGTAGCAACAGACAGGGATGGGGATACCGGGAGAGTAGCTTTACAAGGAGGGGGTAGATGGGCAGTGTAGAAAACAGGGAGTTAAAGGCATTTGCTATGGTAAGGGGGTTATTACAGTGAGTATCGTTTATCAACATTTCATTTGGAGTCATGGGCTTATTGTTCCCCAGGATTTCCTTGATTTGAGACCAGTACCTTTTAGGGTTTAATATAGAAGAACTGAGCAGGTTACGGTAGTATATGCTCTTAGCTGAGCGAATCTCCCTTTTACAAGTGTTGCATAAGGATCTGTAGGCCTCAGAGTCAGCTTGGAGGGAAGAGGACTTCCATACTGAAAAGAGTTTGTCCCTACATTTCAGCAGTTGCAGTAGGGGACGCTTAAGCCATTTGGTGACTTTACCTTTTACTCTACATTTGGTGACCAAAATATGATGGTTCTGAAGGGAGAGTAGGGTACTATTGAAGTATTCAGCTGCTATGTTTATGTCATATGTTATGTAGAGGGGGGACCAGTCAACCAAGTTAAGGTCATGCCGAAATGCTGCAGGGTTGAGTTTAGAGAAGTTAGAGAAAGACACGACCTTTACCGGGAAGGAGGGGGTGGTGGTGTCCCAGGTGACTGGGCAGTGATCGCCTATGGTGTCAGGAAGAACACCCACAGATGGCAAGTTCTCCTTCCTGTTTGTCAGGATCCAATCTATGAGTGTGCTAGTGGATCCACGATGGAAGATTCTGGTAGGGTCCCGGATAAATTGTGTAAGGTTTGCCTTGCTAATAATGGTGGATAAGAGAGAGGAACTGGGCCCTGCCCAATCCTGATTAAAAATTCCTAGGCATATAACTTCATTTTTCCCAGACACAGAGGGCACAAGTTCAATAACTTCTTCTAGACCCATCCTAGAGTTTCTAGGAGGGATGTAAAGGCAGTAGATATGGATTTTTTAACTCCACCAAATAATAGAAGTGCATGAAACACCTCACAATTAGCCAGAGGTGGACCTTGTATGGTAGACACGTTGAGGTGAGGCTTGTAGTACAGAGCCAGGCCACCCCCTCTTTTGGAGTTAGAGAGATCTACCCGCAGTATATTATATCCTCGGACAGAGCAGAGGGAGTCAGCAATATATGGTTTTAGCCAGGTTTCAGACAGGGCAAGAACGTCTGGATTGTTAGAAGTAACCCAAGCCTCGAGCTCAGTGAGATTAGTTGTAAGGCTCCTAATGTTAAGGTGGGCAAAGGTGAAGCTGGGTGACTGAAGCCAACAACTGGAGGATGGAGACTGGGAGATGGTATTAGAGATAGCAGGTCCAGGATTGGTCTCAACATCCCCAGCATAGGTAAGGAATAGGATAATTGTCCAGAAGGAGGCAATTACGACCGCATGAGAGACACACCCCGAGGAGATCGTGTATCTCTACAAGATATTCCTAAGTACAACCCCAAGGTGTTTATTATTGAGCCCCAACATTGGTGCCAGTTTAGGGGTGGGGTCGGAGAGTAAGTTGGAGTAGCAGAAGTTATCTGCAGAATAATAAAGGCGAGAAGAGGGGTGATCAGATGGACCTGTTAATACTGCTATTCAAAACAAAGCACCTGCAAGTGACAGGGTGAGATTAATATTCCTAGAGAACATTGTGAGACAGGACTAAAGGCAGTAATAGATAGGGAGGAGAGAAAAGTCAGACAAGAAGCCAAAAATCCCAATTGGAACAGAAGTCCAGGTGAGCAGAGACTGAAAGTTAGCTGTACCAGAGTACAGGCGACCTCTAGTGGGGATCAAGTATAAGGAGCAAATGAGAATCAAGGGAGATATATGAGATTGTGTGAAACCCTACACTATTTATGTAACACCAGCTAAGGGTGGGAGGGTATTATGGGCTGGTGGAGAGCAGTCGTGAAGCGACTGTGGGGAGCAACCTTGCAGCACCCGAACTAAGCCGGCAGCCTGCACAAAACAGTGACAGCAGCCACGATACCAGCTTCTGGTTCCGAACTAAAAGTACCCTAATTTGGTCTGTCTTTGCTCTGAGTTAAAAACAGCCAGAAAGCAGCTAGATGCTCCATTATTAGTTAATCTAACAGCCTTTCTAAAGCTAGGAGCAGCCAGCAAAGACCTGGAGTAGCTGTGGCAGGGCTAACAGAGTTAAGGAACAGCTGTGGCACCCTGGAGGCTGGAATGAGTGAAATCCACAGGTAAATTAAAAAATACAGACTGCAAATCAAGTCCCCAGTAATTAAAAGTGTTCCAGGGTCCCAATTCAAACTGAGAATGCACAGTATCTTCCTGAGTCTATAACGGCTAGTCCACTGAGCGAACTTGGTAGTCAAGCAAAAAGGTGCCAAATTAAAATTCCTGAAACAAAGGGAAATGTGCACGCCATACCTGAGCACGGAGGCAGGGCAGATGGCAGCAGCTCCGTGGTAGGTCCTGCCTGCGGGACAAGCTGGAAGAGAAACGAAGGGAAGGTAAATAAGTACCCTGCAGATGGAGGACAAGCAATATGTACTAACAAATAGGAGAGGGCAGGGAGGAGCAAGGAGAGAGGGAAAGAGAAGGGAATTCAGTCCAAGAGATGAACTAGGGAGCTAGGTGGACAGAGGGGTGCAGAGGGACTGGAGAGCACTTAAAATCAGATAAATAAAAACAGTGAACACAGGGAACCACAATCTAGCCCCCTGCTGCAATCCACTAGCAGTATATCATGCAATGTAATTAGGGCTAGCACTAGCAAGACACATAACCCAAATAAAATAAGAACAGTTTTCACAGAAAGTTACTGTGTTACAGGGATGTAACTGCCACAAGATTTGTTAAAATAATTGTAGTGCTAACATTTCGGCTACAGCTATGAATGCAGTTGTAAGCTGCAACCTTGCAGCACCCGAACTAAGCCAGCAGCCTGCACAAAGCAGTGACAGCAGCCGCGATACCAGCTTCTGGCTCCGAATTAAAAGTACCCTAATTTGGTCCGTCTTTGTTCTGAGTTAAAAACAGCCAGAAAGCAGCTAGATGCTCCATTATTAGTTAATCTAACAGCCTTTCTAAAGCTAGGAGCAGCCAGCAAAGACCTGGAGTAGCTGTGGCAGGGCTAACAGAGTTAAGGAACAGCTGTGGCACCCGGAGGCTGGAATGAGTGAAATCCACAGGTAAATAAAAAAATACAGATTGCAAATCAAGTCCCCAGTGAATTAAAAGCATTCTAGAGTCCCAATTCAAACTGAGAATGCACAGTATCTTCCGGAGTCTGTAATGGCTAGTCCACCGAGCGAACTTGGTAGTCAAGCAAAAAGGTACCAAATTCAAATTCCTGAAACAAAGGGAGATGTGTGCGGCTTACCTGAGCAGGGACGCAAGCAGATGGGAGCAGCTCCGCAGGAGGTCCTGCCTGTGGGACAAGCTGAGCAGGGAAGCAGGGTGGATGGGAGCAGCTCCGCGGGAGGTGCTGCCTGTGGAACAAGCTGAGCAGGGAAGCAGGGGGATGGGAGCAGCCTCATGGGAGGTCCTGCCTGTGGAACAAGCTGAGCAGGGAGGCAGGTGGATGGGAGCAGCTCTCATGGAGGTGCTGCCTGTGGAACAAGCTGAGCAGGGAAGCAGGCGGATGGGAGCAGCTCTGCGGGAGGTCCTGCCTGTGGAACAAGCTGAGCAGGGAAGCAGGGTGGATGGGAGCAGCTCCGCGGGAGGTGCTGCCTGTGGAACAAGCTGAGCAGGGAAGCAGGGCGGATGGGAGCAGCTCTGCGGGAGGTCCTGCCTGTGGAACAAGCTGAGCAGGGAAGCAGGGTGGATGGGAGCAGCTCCGCGGGAGGTGCTGCCTGTGGAACAAGCTGAGCAGGGAAGCAGGGCGGATGGGAGCAGCTCTGCGGGAGGTGCTGCCTGTGGAACAAGCTGAGCAGGGAAGCAGGGCGGATGGGAGCAGCTCTGCGGGAGGTCCTGCCTGTGGAACAAGCTGAGCAGGGAAGCAGGGTGGATGGGAGCAGCTCCGCGGGAGGTGCTGCCTGTGGAACAAGCTGAGCAGGGAAGCAGGGCGGATGGGAGCAGCTCATGGGAGGTGCTGCCTGTGGAACAAGCTGAGCAGGAGGCAGGGGTGGATGGGAGCAGCTCGCGGGAGGTGCTGCCTGTGGAACAAGCTGAGCAGGGAAGCAGGGGATGGGAGCAGCTCTGAGGGAGGTCCTGCCTGTGGAACAAGCTGAGCAGGGAAGCAGGGTGGATGGGAGCAGCTCCGCGGGAGGTGCTGCCTGTGGAACAAGCTGAGCAGGGAAGCAGGGCGGATGGGAGCAGCTCTGCGGGAGGTGCTGCCTGTGGAACAAGCTGAGCAGGGAGGCAGGGCGGATGGGAGCAGCTCTGGGAGGTGCTGCCTGTGGAACAAGCTGAGCAGGGAGGCAGGGCGGATGGGAGCAGCTCTGCGGGAGGTGCTGCCTGTGGAACAAGCTGAGCAGGGAAGCAGGGCGGATGGGAGCAGCTCGCGGGAGGTGCTGCCTGTGGAACAAGCTGAGCAGGGAGGCAGGGTGGATGGGAGCAGCTCTGCGGGAGGTGCTGCCTGTGGGACAAGCTGAGCAGGGAAGCAGGGTGGATGGGAGCAGCTCTGCGGGAGGTGCTGCCTGTGGAACAAGCTGAGCAGGGAAGCAGGGCGGATGGGAGCAGCTCTGCGGGAGGTCCTGCCTGTGGAACAAGCTGAGCAGGGAAGCAGGGTGGATGGGAGCAGCTCCGCGGGAGGTGCTGCCTGTGGAACAAGCTGAGCAGGGAAGCAGGGCGATGGGAGCAGCTCTGGGAGGTGCTGCCTGTGGAACAAGCTGAGCAGGAAGCAGGCGGATGGGAGCAGCTCCTGGGAGGTGCTGCCTGTGGGACAAGCTGAGCAGGGAAGCAGGGTGGATGGGAGCAGCTCCGCGGGAGGTGCTGCCTGTGGAACAAGCTGAGCAGGGAGGCAGGGCGGATGGGAGCAGCTCCGCGGGAGGTGCTGCCTGTGGAACAAGCTGAGCAGGGAGGCAGGGCGGATGGGAGCAGCTCTGCGGGAGGTGCTGCCTGTGGAACAAGCTGAGCAGGGAGGCAGGGCGGATGGGAGCAGCTCCGCGGGAGGTGCTGCCTGTGGAACAAGCTGAGCAGGGAGGCAGGGCGGATGGGAGCAGCTCTGCGGGAGGTCCTGCCTGTGGAACAAGCTGAGCAGGGAAGCAGGGTGGATGGGAGCAGCTCCGTGGGAGGTGCTGCCTGTGGAACAAGCTGAGCAGGGAGGCAGGGCGGATGGGAGCAGCTCTGCGGGAGGTCCTGCCTGTGGAACAAGCTGAGCAGGGAAGCAGGGCGGATGGGAGCAGCTCCGCGGGAGGTGCTGCCTGTGGGACAAGCTGAGCAGGGAGGCAGGGTGGATGGGAGCAGCTCCGCGGGAGGTCCTGCCTGTGGGACAAGCTGAGCAGGGAGGCAGGGCGGATGGGAGCAGCTCCGCGGGAGGTCCTGCCTGTGGGACAAGCTGAGCAGGGAAGCAGGGCGGATGGGAGCAGCTCCGCGGGAGGTCCTGCCTGTGGGACAAGCTGAGCAGGGAAGCAGGGCGGATGGGAGCAGCTCGCGGGAGGTGCTGCCTGTGGAACAAGCTGAGCAGGGAGGCAGGGCGGATGGGAGCAGCTCTGCGGGAGGTCCTGCCTGTGGGACAAGCTGAGCAGGGAGGCAGGGCGGATGGGAGCAGTCTGCTGGGAGGTGCCCTGTGGAACAAGCTGAGCAGGGAGGCAGGGGCGGATGGGAGCAGCTCGCGGGGAGTCCTGCCTGTGGACAAGCTGAGCAGGGAGGCAGGGCGGATGGGAGCAGCTCTGCGGAGGTCCTGCCTGTGGGACAAGCTGAGCAGGGAAGCAGGGCGGATGGGAGCAGCTCATGGAGGTGCTGCCTGTGGACAAGCTGAGCAGGGAAGCAGGGTGGATGGGAGCAGCTCCGTGGGAGGTGCTGCCTGTGGAACAAGCTGAGCAGGGAGGCAGGGGCGGATGGGAGCAGCTCCGGGAGGTGCTGCCTGTGGAACAAGCTGAGCAGGGAAGCAGGGGGATGGGAGCAGCTCATGGGAGGTGCTGCCTGTGGAACAAGCTGAGCAGGGAGGCAGGGCGGATGGGAGCAGCTCATGGGAGGTGCTGCCTGTGGAACAAGCTGAGCAGGGAGGCAGGGCGGATGGGAGCAGCTCCGGGAGGTGCCGCCTGTAGGAACAAGCTGAGCAGGGAGGCAGGGCGGATGGGAGCAGCTCTGCGGGAGGTCCTGCCTGTGGGACAAGCTGAGCAGGGAGGCAGGGCGGATGGGAGCAGCTCCGCGGGAGGTCCTGCCTGTGGAACAAGCTGAGCAGGGAAGCAGGGCGGATGGGAGCAGCTCTGCGGGAGGTGCTGCCTGTGGAACAAACTGCTATTGGTCCGTGTCTAAAACTATTTGCCCCTTTCACATAAAACCAGCTAGAAAAGCAGATTTGACAGTTTTGCTAATATTTGTATCAGTTGTTAATAAATTAGCTGTTTTGGGAAACATTTTCATTGCACTGCTGCTTTGGGGGGGGACTGGGGAGAAAACCAGAACCCCCCCCCCATGTGTCCTTGGCCGACAGAATGACGGCCACTGGCACTCTCGATCCCCACACCATGCGGATCCCCAGTGGCTTTGACAGTGGGGGGGGAGCAGCAGATGGGGTTGGGAGGCCACCGGCATATGTGGCCTGATGGAAGGTGCAGGTGGCAGAAAAAACACAAATAAACAAACTGAAGCAGTCCCGTGTCTGTATGCAACCGTCATTTGATAGCATTTAATCTGCTAGCTTCATGCTGGGGCAGTATTGCACTTCCAAGTCTTTCTACAGTGCCTGCCTCCAGATGAGGGAGAAGAATAAAACAAGATGGGATTGGGTCATGGTGTAACCATGCACAGCTGAGTTGGTGTACCATCACAGTAGACCAGTCAGAACAGGCTATGGAGTAATCCCTCCTCACTGCCAGAAGATCAGTATAGGCCCCAGAGAGAAGCCTACCAATACAAAGGAGTGTAAAGGGGTAGGGAGATTTAAGGGAAGAAGGGGAGATGCTTCCTGGTGCTCCCAAAAACATAGGGATTCAGGGAGGCCTTATAGCAAAATGTCCTACTTTGGCCCGTCGGCGCAGTGGTTGGATTTCCGCTTGCGGGTTCGGGAGCGAGCTCGGGTCGCTGGAGGGCCGGCTGGGGGGAGGCAGCTAGAGCGTCCCACGACTGCTCACTGTCTTCAGGGAGGGAAGGGGCTGCGACCCGGTGTTGAAGCGACCTCTGGTGGAGGCCAGGGGTAGAGCAGCACGTCGGGGTCATTGGGGTGGTGCGTGACAGATGTTGGCTCTTGCCTTGACGTCCGGATGTCACGCACCTTAAGAAAGCCGGGAAAATCATTCGCTGGCCGCCGGACGATGGCTCTCTGTTCCCTGAGTGCCTCCAGCACCTTCCCAGGGCCTCCTGTTTCTCGGCAGCATCCCTGGGCCCTGAGAGTATGTGCTGGGGTCACGTCTCTCCCCCCCGGTGCCTTCCCCCTTGGAGGGGGGGGTCCCACCCGGCAAAGGGATATGCCAGGATATCCCAGGGGTTGGCTGCAATATGAGGATTAGAGAAGGGCTGGGTAAGGACAGTGGGGGCTGGGGGGAACTTGGTAGAGCCCGAAGGAGTGGTGGACCAGCGAGCACGGGGCGGAAAAATAGATCACACAAAAAAAAAAGTCCTACTTTGAAGACTGCAGGTTTGCAATTAGCAAAACATAAACTAGGCATAAATATTCCTCCTCAAAGACATACACTACCATGTTTTACATTGATGTTGCGATACCTGATCAATAGGGTGTCCATCTGAATGGTGCCAGACCGAACAGTGAAAGCTTTAAGTAGCAGAACCGCCTCACATTACTGAGAATCACATTAACCCGTCTCTGACAAACCAAACAGCAGGCCTAGGAAACTGGAAGCATAGAAGTATAAGGTTGTTTTCCAGGTATCTCTCAGCCCCACGGAATGTATCTCAAACCCATGACACAAAAAATCAGGAACTAGACTTAAAGGAGAACTACATTGAACCTGTAAGTCAGTTGCCCCTGTGATAGCTAATTGATAAATACTGGTTCTAATTCTGCTACTGTTCGATTTCGACAGGCCTTTTAGTTATCCCAGTGGGTGTTTCTGATATACACGCAGGTAGCAATGTGCCATTTTAGAAATGCATGATGCTAGTTATGTCCTTACTCAGCTCTTCCATTGTTGGTATAATGTATACATGTTCTACAATGGAACTCTGTGGTTGGGAGGGACATACACTACATGCTACAGTTCTAAAATTGTCCTTAAAGAGTCCCTGACAGCATCAGGAAAACTTTGGAAAAAAGTAAGACATATTTAACTCCATTCCATTTTTTTTATTACTTCCTATATTTTCAGTAATTAATTCCCCATTCTCTTTATTACTGAAAACATTTGCATGAAAAGAAGATCCCTGTCCCCTAGACTAGCTCTACTCTGGCTGCTTCTCTACACAACATCACGACCCCCTTTTTATGACATCATAATGATCTCCACATCAACATATTTTGAAGTTATAAACAGAATTGTTTGCTCAGGCGTAGGCTGGCAGCCAGAGCTAAAAGGGCAGTACTGTATTTATGCAAATACCCTTAGTAATAAGGAAATAAGGGTGAGAATTACAGAATAAAATATGAAATATAAGCTACATTTAAACCTGAATATTACATTTTTCAGTTATCTCAACTGTGTTAGGAGCTCTTTAACACCAAAGTGTAAATCAGGAACTTCAACAGAGGTTACTCATGGGCCTGTATAGATGGAACGATAACGGGACTGGAGCTTGTATTTAAAAAACAGCATCTACTGGGAAAACTGTCTTTCAGGTTCAATGCCGTTCTCCTTTAGGAAAATCAGGGAAAAAATGATGAAAATCGGGGACACGTTCATAATCAAAGTACAGATGGTAGTGAGAGGCACCAAAGCTCAAAGGGGCCAGGGCTACAAAATGAACTACATGTATAAGAAGAGCTGGCTACAGCCAACGACTGCTGCTTATTAATGGGACTTATTTTTGAGTGGAGATAGCAGTTGTTTATAAATGGGAGGTATGTGTTTGTCCAGGGAACCGGCCCAATATTGGCTGCAACTGTTCCTTTTTCATCTATCCACACTCACAGCAGTAAGATGCAGAGTGCTGGAGTGACGACATGCTCAGACCTGCACACGAAGCTCAAGAGGGGAGCTGTGGCATTCTGCACCAGCTGCAGTTGTCAGATCTGGCCACAGGGCGGACTCTGGGTAGAGAACACCACAGTAGTCAAGTTCTGAGGCAACAAACACCTGTATCAGGTCATCACTTTTAAAAATACAGTGCACTATATTAAAAGCCAACTCTAGCTGTAGCCAACATCTGGGATTCCCAGTTCAGAATATGTCAAGGACTATTCCCAGTTTGCAGGAAGAGCTTTCTATCACAAGCTGAAATCCATACAAGATGAGTACTCTCTGTTACAGTAACTAGTTGGAAGCATAGAACTGAACACACTGTAACTCTTGTTTTCTCACAGTAAGCAGAAAGAGGTAAAGTAATTTGAATGTTGACAAGAAGCAAGAATTATATGTGAGATACATAAACGATACAGGAAGAATTATACTTTCCGATTTGTTTGGTTTCTGTAAGCACATACAGTCTAAAGCCTCAAACCCAGCACAAAGCATCGTGGGTATGCAAATTCCTGGAGGGGTTGTAAACTAAATAGGAAATGGCTCAACCATTACTACATTCTGCTGACTTTGTCACTATGTAGACCGCATCACAGCCAGTTCAGGCAAACTAAAGGTAACACTTATCTAGGCAATATGTACAAAAGACTACACCTGACTGCAACAGGTGGTGCTTTACCACTACATACTTTAGCACCCAAACATTAATTCAGGGAGTTCCTAGAATACGTACCTTAGTGTTAAATGTGAAAGGAAACAGCTTTTATACCTCTGCATGCCCTTCTGTTTTCCTTTCAGTGTCTGCCCATTATTCTGATATGTCTGGACCTTTTTGTATTAAATTACTAAGCTAATTATTTTTGCCTTCGTACCTGTTCTGAATCCCTTTCTCCTCAGCAGTTGCTGCTCCCTCTTTTCATATTGCCTGCACATTTTGTGACATCAGTAACACCATTCCATGCCATGCAGAAGAATAGCATGGAATGGTGTAGCTGATGTAATGAAAACGTCTTAGAACTACGAAAAGAAAGAGCAGTAGCCGGAGGAGAGGGGAAATCTATGAAGTTCGGGTCTATGTGAAAACTATGTAACTAAAGGCGATCATCAAGAGTTGTTCAGTCAGAGTGTCAACACATTTTGCACTCTGACAACCCCAGCGCGACCAGAACAATGGTGCCAGGACAGCTTTGTACTGCTTTCTGAAGGGGGCTGTGCCCCCCCACACCTGAGGGGCTTCACCCCTGTCACCTACTTAAGGATTCTCAACTCTAGGGGGTGCAATGCGGGGGTGAAAGCAGACAAAATAAAGGTTCGGGCCAGGCGCAATAAAAATCACACCAGTGCCCGGACCCGAACCCGGTACTCAGCCATCCCAGCCAGTAGCCAATCCCTGATGCCATGATGCAGCTCGGCCAGCAACCCTAGCTCCACCCCTTACAGCCTGTCGACCTCCTCCCAGCCCACACTCGCCATGCTCGCTCCCACCAACCCCTGCGTGTGTACGTGTAGAGACATCCTGTCGCCTAGTTCACCCAACCCCTGATCCGGTCGGCCTACCCTCCCATCGCCGTGAGTGGATTGCACGAGGAAGGAGTCGCTGTAATGGATGGCGCCCTTCCTTATGTGCCCACTTCACGGGTTACCATGAAGATCTAAGGACACCCTAAAACTTGATTATTTATTTACCTAAACTGGTCAACGGATAAAATAATACATAAGAGACATGGGAAGGAAACCAGGAGGACAGTTAACTACAAAAACATTTTCTGAAGCATGAATACTCTGTAACTTTTAAATTTTGCAATTCTTCAGTTTACATTCCATCGTCTTCAGTAACTAAAACACAAGATTTAGAAGGGGCTGAGAAACATTCTGAGGTAAAATCAGAGACAGCCATGAAAATCAGGGCTAGTTGAGAGTGACGTTGTTTAACACTTCACCTTGGATAATGTAGGGCTGGCTGTAAGTAAATGGCAAACAATGAAAGAACCGCTGTTAACAGATTACTGGTTCTCAAAGAGTTTCTATAGTATATGTTTAGGGCTTATTATGAATAGAAAGCCGTGGCTTTCAAAATCTTGTTGTAGGACAGTTCAAAGGTCAAAAAAGTTGTTGTACTATCGTTCTGACATCAGATCGATAGTACAACAACTTTTCAGGCATCTCCTGTCACCTTATTGGCTGATTCCATGTGGGCTTAAAAAAAACAGGATTAAATGGTGGCGTCACTTAGCGAGCGGGTCAGGCTAACAGTTCACTAGCAATCTGGACACAGATTCCGTGTGTCCAAATGAACCGTTTTCAGTTTTTCTTCATTTTCTATCTTTTTTTTTACTATTGGTGCAATTACGGGGGTCAAAGCACAGTGGGGCTGCGGCGTGAAAAACCGGTAACTTTGGGGGTTCGAGGAGGACTTAATTATTCAGGAACTGCAGTGGAGAGAAATCAACGTACAGAGGACCAATGCGGGAGCACCGTGAACACAAGATATGAACCATGTGAAGTGACAATGTCCACATTTTGGGTCATCATATAAAATATAAAATAGTGGATGGGTGACCATCCACAACTAAAGCTGTGTTTCCATCTCAGCAGTCGATTGCATCAGAGACCTCTCGAACTTCACTCTCAAGGTCTCTAAGACACCATCGACTCCCTCGATGGAAACAGCCTTGTTGTGGATGGTCACCCATCCACTATTCTATATGTGCACATGCATAGAAATAAGGGGACAAACTGATTTTCATTTTGAGGGTGCTGATCAAAGTTCAGCATGGTGACATTAACATGAGAGGCAGATAGAGGGAAAGAGAGAAGTGCGTGTATTTATAATACAGAGTGCAGTTTGGTGGGCTTCATGGGTGACTCGCTAATGAACTGATTTGCTTATTTCCTTCCTCCTGCAGATTACCCTGGAGCATGGAAATGGTGTTCTCTGAGCTGAGCCAATCCCATAAGGGTCAGAAGTTAGAGCAAGCAAGGTGATGGAAAGGAAGCCAGCGTCTGCAGCTCTTAGTCTTGCTCTTTCTGATGGAGTTGAAAAATATTTTGACCTTTTTGCCTGAAAGCGTTCCTGAACTTAAACCACCTGTCCTGTAATGTAGCAAGGGTTAAGTTCACCCTCATTGTGGGGAATTCCACCCCTTCCCTGGCACTTCTCATTTTCACTTAAGCACTGATTTTGTTTCAAGCTTAAGTAATGGATGGTTTGGACTTCTAATACGGCTAGAGAAAATAAGGACTTCAGACTATAATGTTACAAACAGCAATGGTGAGGTTAGTTGGGGACAGAGTCTTTTTGAAAGGCACATTGAAATATGTACTGCTTCATCTACAAACATATGAACATACGAAATTTGCCAGCAGATAAAGGCCTAGAGGTCTATCAAGTCTGCTCGAATGTGCAGCTAGCACCCCTTATTCTGCAGCTGCCCCTTCCTTCCACCCTTCCCCTTCATTAACCCTCCCCCTTGTCCTGTCCCATCCTCGTTTGAAGCAGTCCACTGTTCTACTGCATACCACTTCTGCAGGTAACGCATTCCGGACACCGGAAAATATTATGAAATATTATGTAGACCAGCAAAAGAAATGACAAGCTAGCTAAAGCTGACCATACGTGTTGTAAATATCATAAAGTTTCAGGTATTACCTCCCTTCCCTCCCTTGTATCTTACATCCCTCTTATCCTCTCCCTCAGCTTTCTCCTACCCTCTGTGCAATAATACTTTCCATTCCCTCCTTCAGTATTCCTTCTAGAAAATCTATTGTTGGTCAGTCTGCTTTCTCATACCACTTTCCTAAACTTTGGTCCTCCCTTCCCTTTGCAATTCCCTCTGCCTCTTTAGCTTTGTCCTTATATTTGTCTCCTTCATAACTTTTCTTCTCCCTCCTGCAACTGTTCATGACTCTTCCTCCCCTGCCCCCCACCAGCAATTTATTTCCTTCATGGCCCATACATATGACAGTCTGATTTGACTTCAATCTTTTGTTTGTGTGCCTTGATATATTGTATTTGCTGTATAATGACTTTTCACATTCTATTCCCCCCAGGACGCATCTGAACACAAGCTTTTTGCAGCTCAGTATGTCTTTCCTGGTGAAACTTTTGAAATAAATAAAAAAGATTACAAATAGAATAACAGATACAGAAACATTTATAATGAGGATATGATACCATCGAGAAGCTCTAGTGATGATAACCTTGAGAGCAAAACTTGAGAGGTTCCCTTCTTGTCACCAGCACCTCAATATAATATTTTATCCAGGAGAAACATAGTTCTCTGGTGTTTTTTGTAACATATGGATCCAATCTCATCCACTTGGCCAACCAGACACACCATCCTGTTCTCCCACAATTCCCCCTTTCCATATTTTACTCTGTTGACATTACTTCCAATATAAAAAAGGCTTTTTTAAATGAAATCAGTCACCAGCTTACAGCCAAACATAATAGTCAGTGTTCATTAATAAAGTGAATTTGGTCATTAGTCAGCACTTGTGAGGATGACGGCTTAGCTGCCAGATTGCTTTTACTATATGAAACGGTTACATTAAAAGCCAGCTCATAATTGGCATAAGGACTCTGCAGCACAAGGAAAACATTCTTTTCTCATGATGCAACAATGGTACTGCAAGGTCGCAGTGATTGATACCATTACAAGAAAAATGATGTCACCACTGTGTTATTACAGGACTATATTGTGTATGGATTTTCTGTCGTGAACAAGGCTTATTCATGTATCACAGCTTATCAGAGAAAACATTTTGCAATCTTCGGTCATGCTTTCCAGGGCTTATAACACATATTGGTCGCCTGTCTAGAAAAATGCATAGACATCATTCGACTGTACCCAACTGACTTCAGAGCGACTCTGTTTATGACAACAGAGTGTGATGTCACAAACAGCAAATTGTGAGATCCACCAGAGAGAGAGAGTCGGGGGGACTTCAGTTTAGGCCCAGTGCAATAAATGTTGTATTGTCTGAAATATTTAGTAGACCAACAAGAAGAGAAAGTAAGCAAAAAGTGGCAAACACATTGTAGCTAACTGCTGTAAATATCACAGTTTGTAGCCTTTTATTTTAGTAGTGGCTTGCTTTTTAACCATCATTGTGGTGAAGGTCCACCCCCTCTGCTGGCACTCCTTAAAAGCATGCTGGCATCGTATGGCTAGCCATGACTGGTGGGGTGGCAGGATGGGTAGTACACCTGTAAACAATATTACTTCATTGAAACAAGAAACTGGCCAGCCTATCACTGTAGCAGTGGAGCTTCTGCTTGCAATGCCAGTGATCTAGGTTCAAGAATACACCTGAATCATCGGAGGACCAGTCGAAAGAAGAGAATCCAATGTTCCAGAGATGCTCTCCTCTTCAGTGTGGGTGAGTAACACTCTCCGCTGCTCTACTGCCACCTGGTCGGCCATAGTTGGCAGTGCTGCTGCAGCTGTTGAAAGTGCGTGTGTGTGGGGGGGACGACACCTGTGACACTTGGACAGCTGGTTCTGATTACTCTATGATTTTTGTTAAATAAAAATATAGTGTGATTGTGTAACCCCTCACCCCTGTTTTTTAGCAAAAACGACAGGTGGTATGCTGTTGAAGCTGACTGCAATACCTGGTGGGGACTTGGTTCGGGGAGGATGAAGTTACTCGACACAGGGGGCCTAGGTTTGGCTACTCTGCACAGGGGCACCCAAGTAAATCCAAACACAGGAAGCAATAACTGTAATGTCCAGAACCAGGAATGGGATTCTACAGTGTGGCTTTTATTCACATCCAAGCCAAACAAACAAAGCATAGATGGACCCCCGCGGGGCTATACTCCTGGTAATGCAGATTAGAGGCAACAGAATACTTCTTCACTATTTCCAGCCCTCAGGCTGTAAACCCACCTGGCACACAGCCCGGACTTGCACGCAGCTTTGGGTATACAGCCCGACCTGTACACTACTTGGGTTTTCCCCACTGGTCCGGCTCCCCTGCCGGCCACTTGAACCATGGTCCATTTTGGGAAATGAACCAGTTTTCCTGTTGTGGCTCCCCAAACCACCTTAGAGCCTTCGACTCCTAGAGGGAATTTTCCTTCCAATCCCACATCTGGGTACTTCCCTCACCACTGGCCAAGTGCATGAGGCAAAGTAGAAATCCACAGAGCAAATCCATAGAGGTGGACCTGGTCACTAAAGATGGGGGGTCTCCCACCTCCAGCTCCCGCAATCCATACCCGGCCATTTCTCTGGAAACTAAGCAATTCTTTCTGAAAGCTTGGCAATGTAGATTATTGGGCAGACATATGTCACATCTCCTCTACATGTCTTGACTTCCCGCAAGTGCTGGACTTGAACATACTTTTACTTTTTGGCTAAGCCTATTACTCTAGGCCTCCCACTATTTCAGTAGTCCAATCCCCACTATCACACAAGTCCCATGGTGAAAAACATAGGCCCTTTCAGGAAGAGCAGACACTCACTCTCCAGTTACAGGTGCCCCACAGGCGATTCACAAGTCTTCTTGTTTCCCAAAAACTCTGGAACAAATAGGCAGCTTCTCCACTAGTAGCAGAACCAGGGGGGTTGCCCTGGAATATGCAGGAAACCCTTTCCTGTCCCCATCCCTGGAGGGAGGCGGCACTGAGACCCGAATCAGCGGTCTCCACTACTTACAAACTGCTTCTGTGTCTCTCTTTTGCTGGAGACACACACCCTTTTACCTAGATGTAGCCCTATGTCAGGGCTGAGGCTCCAAGAGCCTAACCAGAGCTGCTGTGCTGCTTCCTCAGCAAGCTCCCAACTCCAACTGACCTACAGACTACTGTTCAAACCTCCCAACATTCTACTCCAACTCCCTGCTGCAGATTCCATTGTGGCTCATTCAGCTGCAACAGTTCTATGGTGATGTCATCCCTCAGTCTCAGCTGAGACTGAGAACAGAGTGAGACAGTGTGAAACTCATTTAACTGGAGTTTCACAAGCTGCCTTCCCTGCCTACCACTAGGTCTTACTGGGATTCTAGTAACCCCGGGTAACAAGGGGGTTACGCCTGTCTTGAGAAATGCTGTGCTCCTGGATGACCCCCCAGGTTTCACTTCAAAAGACAGGATATGTTAAACAGCAGATTTCTCTAAAGTGATTAACTTACAAAGACTCACATTTTATGGTCTTGTTGTTGAGCTGTGTTTTCTTTGAAGCCAAAGGAGACTAACATATCCATTTTATGGCACCTTCAGAGGAAGCCCAGTTAATTTGATCTGGTGTTACAAAGCATATTACACCTCAGTGAGATCTGACAGTTAGTCATAAAAAGCTCTTTGATATCTTTGTGAAAGCAGGAAACTGCTCCTGGATGGAAGACGATGCTGGAAAATCACAGACTTGATTAGGAAGTCATGTGGGGAAATTAGTTTTTGCTAATGTCACCTATTTCATTTACCTACTGAAGTATATGACATCCTGGTTGTATGATTTTTAATAAACAGAGGAGGCCGCTGGGTGACATCATTTAGAAGGCAGGTTCAAGACAGTTTTTTTTAATTGTGCTGTGACTGACCTTTAGAGACATTCTTCTTTGGACTCTCTTGAAAACAACATCTATTTCACACGCTGTTAGAAGGTATACATTAGAGAGACAAATCTAACTGTACTGTGGTAGGAATTTGCACTTTTAAACCTTATTCTTTTAAAAGATTGTATGTTTTGTGATATAGTCTTCTGTATTTACATTTTACATATTTTTTATCTATAGGTTCATAGGTATATATGAGCTCGAGGGACTAGCCCATAATGAACTCGCCATCCTAACCTGGATGGAAATCATGTTTTCTATTACCCATAAAGAAATCAAGTTTTGTTTTGAATAATTGTAAGGTACTACTGTTTACCACTTCAACTGGCAATGTATTCCAAACTGGTACTATTCTCTGAGTGAAAAATAGATTCCTACTTGTAGTTTTATTAGTGATCAGTTTTAATTTTAATTTATGGGATCTGGTGTAATTTATTTTAGTCTGCCATTTTAAGTAAAACCTCTTATTTTAAGAGACTACTTGGTGTGCCTTTGAAATTCTTTCTTTGACAAGTGAAGCATATATGATTAAAGTTGACAATGTGCAAAAGCTTACTGGTTTACCAAACTGGGAAAAGGTGAGAGTTTATTCTGAGGTCTTACATAAAGTTTTAAGGGTTCATTTTGTACCCCTGGTTAGGTGCCCACAGAAGAAAGATATCTAGCCCCCTGAAGAGCAGAATTATCTGAGCCTGTACATTGGGTACAATAGCAAGAGGTTCACAGTTTGAATCCCTCCAAAACTTGGGACCAAAGGTTGATTCGAACCCACAAAACAGACAGGAGGGTTACCCTGTTCTGTTTCTGTTCACAATACTGCACTCGGAGGTTGGCACTGTGGGAGCAGAGGGCCTGACCTGCTGAGTGGGGTTGTGACAGATTGGTTGGCAGCAGTGTGCATAATTTGGTATTACAAGCTTTTATTGTTCAGTGTGTCAGCTTGATACCGTCAGCTCACTTGCAAAGAAAGAAAAAGGCAGTGATTTATTTTTAAAAGGAAACAGAACTATATCACTTGGCTTACAGTCAAGTTCCTACCTGTTTTATTTTTTTTCTAAAGTGCAAGTGAGAGTAGCTGTAATAAGGGAAGACAATGGCTTCCAACTACAACGGGCACACTGTAGACTACTTAAAGCAGTTGTGCAGAGACAGAGGAGTCCCGTGCGAGGTGAAAGTCACCAAATAGAACCTCATGGATGCCCTGATGGTAGCGGATACCCAGAGCATTGAGTCACAGACAGTGACTGTAAAGGACTGAACCTTGAGTGTGGAAGGGCTAGCAGCCAGTGCAGTGTCCAGATCCAATGAGGAGCACAGCAGGGCCAGTGCCAGCAAAGGGCCACAGCAGTAGGGGAAGGTCACCAGCATTCTGGAGCCAGAAGTACTCAGTCTGCAGACTGAGTTGCGCAGAATGGAGCTGGAGTTCCAGAGGGAGGCAGAGCAGGAACACCGGGAGGCAGAGCAAGAACGCAGAGAGGCAGAGCGAGAACAGTGAGCTGCAGAGGAGAAGAGGTAGCAAGAACAGCAAGCTGCAGAGGAGGAGAGGAAGCAAGAACTGTGAGAGGCAGACCATGAACAGCAGGAGGCAGACCGTGAGGAGTGTGAGCGCCAGAGGCAACATGAACTGGAGAAGCAACAACTCCAACCACCAGCACCAGAGCAGGTAAGTGGCTTGGGTTTAACTGGGACTACAGGACTGGGTTACAAACTGAATTCCAAATTGACAGCCGAATTTAAAGAGGGGGAGGATATGGATGCCTTTTTAAATTCTTTTGAAAAAGTTTGTATTCAGGCTAAAATTTCTAGGGAGTCCTGGAGCTTCCAGGTATCCCTGCTACTTACTGGGATAGCTCGGAATGCATTAGGTCAAATGGACAATGAGGGCAGTAATGATTACAACAAACTTAAAGCTGCACTGTTAAAAAAAATTGAATTAACTGCTGAATCATACAGAGCTAAATTCCATAAGCTCAGGAGAAGCCCTGACATGAGCTACGAGGAGCTAGCCACGAAACAACATCAGTTTTTAAAACGTTGGTGGGAAGGAATTGAAGCAAACTCTGTTGACAAAATTGAAAATGTGATTTTGTTAGAAAAGTTTTTCTGGGCATGCCCAGCAGAGCTGACAACCTGGCTGGATGACCAAGATCCCAAAACAGTGCAAGAGGCTGCTGAACTCTTGGACCGCTATGCCAAGAGCAGACCTGCTCTGAGAGCGAATGGGGTGGGCATGGCAGTGCAGAAAGGAAAAGCGCACCTTCAGAGCAGCTAAAACCCTCACTGCCTCCACCAAAACCAGTTAGCCCCCGGTTTCAGAGAAAAGATTTCTCTGAGAAAAGAAATTAATGTTGGTTGTGTAAAGAAACTGGGCATATTGCCAGACAGTGTCCCAAATGGATGAGCAATACGCAAGGTGGTGCTAGGAAGGAAGTGGGTTGTTTGTGTGTCCCTGGAAGCAGGCCTGTGAACATGAGGGAACACATGCACCCAGTCATGGTGAATGGTGTACAGACGTGAGGGTTAAGGGACACCGGGGCATCCCTGACATTGGTAAAAGGGGATCTGGTACAGCCTGGTCAGCTTATACCCAATAAATTCATCACTGTGCAAGACTTTACTGGTGAGGAGAAAACACTGCCCCTCGCTAGTGTTCTCCTAGACTGGGGTGAAACAGGGAGAACTGTGCAACAGGTGGCTGTAGCCAAAACATTAGCACTGGACGTCATCCTTAGCAACAATCTCCAACAGGGGATGGTATGTGCAGTTACCCATAGCCAAATGGCAAGGGAAAATTGTAGTTCCCTGGACCCCACAGAAGCCATTGTGAAAACCACTGGGAGGCTGGTTCCCCAGCCTGTGTCTTCTGATATGGAGATTAATGAAAAGGGGGTAAAAATTTCCCCAGTAGCAGTTAACCACACAGCTATAGAAGGTTACTCCGAAGAGGGAGGGGTAACCCATTGTCAGAGGGTTAGGATTGACAGTGATCCTGAGTGCCCTGATGCTAGTGCTCAGGATCCTAGTTTAGAGATAGAAAGGGACCTGTCCCATGTTTTGGGAATGTGTGAGGAGTTTGCAGCTGCTCATAGAAGTGACACTAGTCTAGAGAAGCTGAGAGCTTGGGCAGACTCTGATGGAGCACAAGGAGGTGACAGTAAACATTAGGGTTTATTGGGAATAAGGACTGATGTATACTCAGGCTGTGCAGAAAGAGGGAGGGGTGTTAGGCAGGCAGCTTGTCATTCCCCAGGGGTATCGTGAGCAGTTGCTCAAGACTGTACATGATATTCCCTTGTCTGGTCATCTGGCAATCGTGCGCACTGTGCAGCAGTTGGCCCAGAATTTCTATTGACCAAACTTCACCCAGCAGGTGAAGGAGCATTGCAGGTCTTGTCACCAGTGCCAAGAAATAGGGAAGGCGGGCAAGAAAACCCATGCCGCCCTGATTGCATTGCCCATAGTGGAGGAGCCATTCCAGAAGGTGGGAATGGATATTGTGGGGCCTTTAAATACCCCCAGCTCTGCAGGGAAGAGATTCATCTTGACTGTGGTGGATTATGCCACCCAGTACCCAGAGGCAGTCTCCCTATCCTCACTGAGGACAGACAAAGTGGCAAATCCCTTACTTGGGATTTTCTCCTATGTTGGGTTTCCAGAGGCAGTAATCACTGTTCAAGGGCGTTCCTTCATGTTGGACCTGATTAAATGTTTATGGGAGAAGTGTGGGGTGGTGCAGAGATGCATGACACTGTATCACCCACAAGCCAATGGGCTTGTGGAAAGATTCAATAGTACCCTGAAGTCAATGCTCCGGGCATTTGCTGAACAGCATGGGAGGGACTGGGAGAAATACCTTCCCCACCTGTTGTTTGCATACAGGGAGGTGCCCCAAGAGTCGACAGGATTTTCCCCCTTCAAACTCTTATATGAATGCTGGGTACATGGGCCCCTAGACTTGATCCGGGAGGACTGGGAAGGCAAGCACACCACCCAGGGAACTCCCATAGTGGATTATGTCCTTAGGTTTAGGGAAAGGCTGAAGGAGCTTATGGGGACAGCCCAGAGCAACTTGGCAGCTGCTCAACAGAAACAAAAAGTGTGGTATGACCGCAGAGCCAGAGCATGCTTGGACATGGTGGGTCAGGAAGTCATGGTCCTTATTCTGGTCCAGAAAGACAAGCTGCAGGCTGAGTGGGCAGGACCATACAAAGTAGTTAAGAAGGTAAATGACGTGAGCTGTATTATAGAGTTACCTGACAGAAGACAGACAGAAAGGATGTACCATGTCAACATGATGAAGCCATATGCAAATAGGGATGACATGGTGTTTGCAGTGTGTAGTCCTCAGGAGGGGACGGATGAAGAAGACCCCCTTCTGGACTTACTGGAGGAAAGCAAGTGGGAGTCCTCTGTGGAGACAGTAAAATTGTCTCCCCAGCTAGCCCCAGACCAGATCCAGGAAGTAAGGGAGGCTTTAGCAGACTTTGCCCCATTGTTTAGCACCAAACCTGGACTAACCCCCTTAGCGATGCACGATGTGGAGACAGGGACACAGATGTCCACATAGGGGACAGCATATCGGGTGTCAGAGGCTGTCCAAAAGGACATAAGGAGGGAAGTGGAGGAGATGCTGGATTTAGGGGTAATCCAGAGATCTCACAGCCCCTGGGCCTCACCCGTAGTCCTTGTGCCCAAGCCAGATGGCTCTACTCATTTCTGTGTGGACTATCGTGGACTGAATGCAGTCATGAAGTCAGACACCCACCCGATGCCCTGGACGGACTAACTCCTGGACAAGTTGGGGGGGCAATCTACCTTACGACCATTGACCTGACCAAGGGGTATTGGCAGGTAGAGTTGACGGACTGAGCTAGGGAGAGGTCAGCCTTCATCACTCTGATAAGCTTATTTGAATTTAAAGTAATGCCTTTCAGAATGAACGCCCAGGCCACTTTCCAAAGGTTGGTGAACCAGATGTTAAATGGTGCTGAGGAGTACGCCGTGGCATACCTGGATGACATTGCCATCTTTAGTGCCAGCTGGGAGGAACACCTATCCCTCCTTAGGGAAGTGCTGGGCAGGATACAGAGGGCCAGGCTCACTGCCAAAGCAGAGACGTGCCAGGTGGCCGTGGAGAAGTGGCATACCTTGGGCATGTGGTAGGCTGAGGACAGCTCCGTTCTAACCAAATAAAAATCGAGGTGATCCAGGCATGGGCTAGACCAGAAACACAGAAGCAGGTCAGGAGTTTTCTAGGGACAGCAGGGTACTACAGGAAATTTGTACCCAATTACTGTGCTCTGGCTGCTCCTCTATCTGACCTGGTAAAGAAAAGGATGCCAAAGAAAATTACCTGGGACCCAACCTGTGAAAAAGCCTTTACCAGACTGAAGGAGGCACTGTGCAATGCTCCTGTTTTGACAAGTCCTGACTATAGCAAACCCTTAATAGTTCAGACTGACACCTCAGACGTGGGTATTGGGGCAGTACTGAGTCAGACATCTAGCCAAGGGAAAGATTACCCAGTAGCATATCTGAGTAAAAAGTTACTTCCCAGGGAGCAGGCATACTCCACTGTGGAAAATGAGTGTCTTGCCATAGTGTGGGCAATAAAGAAGTTAGAGCCATACTTATATGGGCAGTATTTTGTGGTACAGACTGATCACAGCCCCCTGGTTTGGCTGACGCAGATGGGAAAAAACAATGGTAGATTGCTAAGATGGAGTCTTGCTTTGCAAGGGTATGACATGACAATATTACATAGGGCTGGAGCGAAAAATCAGAACGCAGATAGGTTGTCTCGTGTCCATGAGGAGTGAACTGATTTGGGAAGCTTATCCCACGCAGAGGACAGAGCCTCCAAATTCAGTCTAGGTGGAGAGGATTGTGACACTTGGGCAGCTGGTTCTGATTACTCTATGATTTTTGTAAAATAAAAATATAGTGTGATTGTCTGTCATGAGAAATGCTGTGCTCCTGTATGACCCCCCAGGTTTCACTTCAAAAGACAGGATATGTTAAACAGCAGATCTCTGTAATGTGATTAACTTACAAAGACTCACATTCTATGGTCTTGTTGTTGAGCTGTGTTTTCTTTGAAGCCAAAGGAGACTAACATATCCATTTTATGGCATCTTCAGAGGAAGCCCAGTCAATTTCATCTGGTGTTACAAAGCATATTACACCTCAGTGAGATCTGACAGTTAGTTACAAAAAGCTCTTTGATGTCTTTGTGAAAGCAGGAAACTGCCCCGGATGAAAGAAGATACTGGAAAATCACAGACTTGATTAGGATGTCATGTGGGGAAATGAGTTTTTGCTGATGTCACCTATTTCATTTATCCTCTCAAGTATCTGACATCCGGATTGTATAATTTTTTATAAACAGAGGAGTAGCTAGGTGACATCTTGGAGAAGGCAGGTTCAAGACAGTTTTTTTTAATTGTGCTGTGTCTGACCTTTAGAGACATTCTTCTTTGGACTCTCTTGAAAACAACATCTATTTCATGCACTGTTAGAAGGTATACATTAGAGAGACAAGTCTAACTGTACTGTGGTAGGAATTTGCACTTTTAAACCTTATTCTTTTAAAAGATTGTATATTTTGTAATATATTGTTCTGTATTTACATTTTACATATTTTTATCTATTTTAAGTAAAATCTCTTATTTTAAGAGACTACTTGGTGTGCCTTTGAAATTCTTTCTTTGACAAGTGAAGCATATATGGTTAAAGCTGACACTGTGCAAAAGCTTACTAGTTTACCAAACTGGGAAAAGGTAAGCACTTATTCTGAGGTCTTTCAATTAGTTTTTAAGGGTTTATTTTGTACACCTGGTTAGGTGTCCATAGGCGAAAGATATCTGGCCCCCTGAAGAGCAGAATTATCTGAGCCTGTACATTGGGTACGCTAGCAAGAGGTTCACAGTTTGAATCCCTCCAGAACTTGAGACCAAAGGTTGAGTCAAACCCACAAAACAGACAGGAGGGTTACCCTGTTCTGTTCCTGTTCACAATACTGCGCTCGGAGGTTGGCACTGTGGGAGCAGAGGGCCTGACCTGCTGAGTGGGGTTGTGACAGCACCCACTGATTCCTATGTGGGCAGGTGCATCAGCATGTGCGTTCATCCTGAGCCATCGACATCAGTATTCCTGCGGACAGGATGAACACAGGAAAAATCCCACAGGTGCACGAGATGATGTAGGGTACTTTTAGTCCCTCCACGTGCTGATTGTCCTCCACCTCCCGGAAACCAAATTGTTTCAGTTGTGCATTTGCGGCTGCTCCCTGCTGATCCCACCATGAAGGAAGGAAGTCCGGGGCAGAATGCCGATATGGTTAGTGGTACAGAAAGCACATTATGTGGGGGTGGAGGGGAGTCCACCACAACCAAGGATAAAAAAATGAGAATGCAAAAAAAAAAGAACAAGAAGAAACAGCATCCTACCCTGCTTCATAGACTTTATGGCATCATGTATTTCCTTAGGATAGACTATTTGTAATGCAACGTCCCTTTTTTGATGGGGATCATGCTTTTGCACTATTTTACAGCTGGAAGGTCAAAAGAGCAGGGGAGGTCAACTGCACTACTCAGGCTACAGAATGACCCAGTGGCTGTGATTGGATTCAGACCTCCAGCCCCCCCGTTTCATAATCTGAAGCTCAAAGCTGAACCCAGTAGCCCACACTACCTTCTATGATAATTTTGGAGAACAAAACTTTCAGATGGGGCAATATGTATTATGTCTAACTAATTACACATGAGCCCAGTTATGCTCCTGATTGGCTACTGGATCAGTCACTAACATCTTAGAAATCACAGATCTAGCTGCCAGCTGATGCTACGTAGCTTGCATGGCTCGTGCTACTCTACTTAAAACCTTAAATAACCGGGGGAAAAAGAACATTGTAATTGCGATTAGACTTATAATTGCAGTAGCAACCCAGAAGCCAGTCATTTCATTGAATTAACAACTGGCTGGAGGGAGGTAGTCCTTGGCTGTGCCTTGGGCCACCCATCCTTCCAATCAGTCGTTAATCCCTCAGGAATGACCAGCTTCTCTGCTGTTATTGCTTAAACAATTGCCCCCAAAGGCAATGTGGTCTAGTGGTCGGTGCTCTGGCTTAGGAACTGGGAGATTGCTAGCGCAAACCCCACCAGAATCAGCAACTCACTGTGTGACCTTGGGTGACTCACTTAGCATCTCAGTGGGCCAGTCCATCCAGCTGGGGAAATGGTTAGAAGAAGGACCCAAGTGGAGGTAAGATGCTACAGCTCAAGTGGGCTGTCCAGGGTAAATAAGCTGTAAAGAAAAATAAATACTGAAATCACAAGGACCACTGGATGTCCAAGCTAAAGGCCTATACCAAAGGAGAAGAAGGTGAGGACATTTTAGGGCCATCAGTTTTATTTCGTACTGAGAGGAGTACTTGGAAGTTTCTATGACAGCTGTATTGGTTGCACTAAACTTTTAAAGAGCTACAGATTTCTCTGGGAAAAATGTGGAACACCTAATATTTAGACATCATTCAGTTTATATTTCATGTATCTTTCATAGATTGTTTTCCTTCCATTTTCTCATTATTGAGGACATTTGCGCAAAAACAGGATCTTTAAATATGAGGGCTCATCTTCCCTTACAGCTTATTCCAAGTTTGAAGACATAATCCTCTGTTATGACATCATGGTCTGCTGCCATGGGAAATCATTGTGATGTCACAAGCAGAATATTCTGCTGTGAAGTGGGTAATAAGCAATGGGAGCTGATGAACTCTCAGTAAACAAATGTCCTATTTTCATGCATATACAGTATAACCTCAGTGACAAATACTAGGAAGCAGAAATACAGACCTAATGCAACTCCCACCCAATCTTCAAAAAAGAACTATATCGCCACCTATCCTGGGACCCCTGCCCATGCTTTGATCCCACTTAATGCCTCACAGCTAACCACCCTATTTCGCCCAAGACACTGCTGCACTTCTAAACAAGCTTTGCTATAAAATGTCTTTATAGCTGCCACTTAGCCCACTTTCAGTTATTTGCATGTACTAATGTCACTTTTGTCATCTCTGCATAGCTATATGTATTATCTCGAGTGCTGTCTGACTTGATCTGTATTCTAACCTACCTATACTATATACCTGTACTATATACTATGTATTGTATAATCTCATCTCATTTTATGTATATATTCTCCCAGGTCGTGCCTGAAAATAGTCAACTTTGCCTAGCGCACCTAACCTGGTTAACAAAAACTAAATAAATAAATAAATGTGAAATATAAGAAGAATGGTCTCCAGCTATTACGTTTTTCAAAGTTCTGCTGGAAGCATCAGTGGCTCTTTAATGATAAAATAGGATCCCATTCCCTTTTGATGTCCACAGTCTAGACAAGAAAATTGCTTTGAATATGCACTAAAGAATAACGCTGCCAATGACTCTGTACTCCTCTTTGCTATTACTATTATGATTCTGCATTTGGAGGGAGGATGGTGATTGGTTACCTGTTACATTTGCTCTGCAGGCCAGCCAGAGGTACAATATTGAAAAAAGCACATGACTGAGCTATGCTATCAAATCCCTCTATTAGCTATTTCCACACAGCTTTGTATGAGCAGTCCATATTTAGATGCATATTGTTTTACAGTTCCACATCACAAGGGATATTCCCTCGTTTGATCTGTCAGACACCCCCCCCCCCCGATCTTACATTGAGAGGGTGCTGTCCTGCATAATTAAATGGGTATAACAATTCCAGAGATGTGATTGGCTGTGGAGCTTAGAACCCAGTGCTGATATCCCAGCACTGCATCGCCAGAAAAGATCCATAAGCTCACTGACCTGTTTACATTATGCAGGCACAGCCATATCACTATGCCTTAGTTCACTTACATCTGCCATCTACTGGCCAAAGAGCAAAATTACAATGGCTCACTAGGACTGCCTTTTTCTTTTTCTCCTTTTTCAAGAAATAGTTTTACCTGTTTAAATTAAATTGTTCAAAAAAACATTATTTATGCCAGCTCGGTGGCGCTGAGGATTGAGGCGCTGGACGCCACACCTCACGCTACGTTGGCGACCCAGGTTTGGAAACGCACCTGGGTTGTCAGGGGTCGGCAGGGGAGGGATAGGATCGAGCATCTGAAGGACTGCTCTCCTATTCCTGGGGCTGAGGGATGCCACTGCTCTGCAGCGCCCCTGGTGACTATCAGGGGCACAACTAAAGTAGGTGCCTTTTGAAGTGGAGTGCAGCAGACGTCGGCATGTTGTGCTTCAGACGTCATTGCACGTCCGCACTCCAGGGGTCATGCTAAGGAGGAAAAATGGCTGGGTGTGACTATGCAGCTTGATGGTCATGCTCTGCCCTGCCCGGAGGACTGTCGTGGAATCGCGCTGGGAGGTCTGGGCCCGGCCTGACTCAGAGCGGAATAGGGAAAGCCTTCCAGCAGATCAGAGCATGGCTGCTCCAGACTCCCATCATGCGAGTGAGCCTGCTGCTCTCTGGGCAGGCAGAGCCGGCAGCTGGATGCTCCCACCAGTTACGCCGCAGTAGGTGAGAAAAACAGAAATTCGATAAAAAAAAAAAAAAAAAACATTATCTATTCAGTAGTCATGAATCATGGCTGCAGGTGAGCTTTGTGTTGTGCATGAAAGATATTAGGACAGATTTTACCAAGGAGAGTTAGATCATCTGCATGCATTGAGGATGTGATCCTTTGTGGGGCTGGTCGCCTTAGCATGGCACAGAGACTAAACCAATCCATGAGATTAAGAGTCAGCCATTTTTGGCTGTTATCAGGAAACCAACGGGATGCAAGGGGGGCCCAGGGCTCTCAGGAACATGGGGCTCTGTGCACTTTATACACTGGTATCCCATCAGGATGCAGGTTTATCAGTATGTTGCATCCCCTAGATGTGCTCCGGCACTTTAGGATGCATAAGCTGCTGTCATGTGCTCTCTTGTATTGTGGTGCTAAAGGGCTCCAAAGAAACTCTGCTAGATGTCCTCCAGACATTTGTCCCTGGATCCCTAATTTCTAATTTTGAGATTCCATGAGGAGGGGCACAATAGCTACCTGGAGCCCTGGAGTCATGCTGACACCTGGGTCTCTCACAAAATGGGCATTTTTTCTCAAGCACAGCTGCTTTTTCTTTGCTATATATTCTCTGCCACCATTTCCCCAGTCTCCAGGCCTGGAGGTATACACCAGCAATGCCCAGCCGAGGCCCGTCCTCGGCTAGCCCCCACATACCATACCCTAATTACAGAGGGTAATGAACGGCATAGGTCTTAAGGTAGCTACCAAGCATCATCATGACAGCGACATGGTTGTAACCCTCGTTTGTCTCATCACCTACTGGCCCTTCTTTAGTCTGCAGCCTCCACTTGCTTAATGCAACATGATGCACAACCCCTCGTCAAGGAGCAGGTTCTCTGGCCCACCACAAAGGACTGCCACACCAGCCGGAATCAATTTCTCATTCCCCACACTGGCTCTGGCTCTTGGTGGTAGCCCTTTTTAGAGCTGGCCACTCTGATTCCTGCTCAAGTCCACTTTTGAACCCAGCTCGCTGGCACAGAAGTGCAACATGCTTCTACTGAGTCATGGGGCAGCCCTCCAGAGCACAGCTGACTTAAAGGAGCAGTATTGGCTAGGCAGCAAAAAAATTTCATCATATACTGTAGTTTTTTGAATTAATATATTTCCATTATAATTAAAGAGAAGCTTGTTACATCAGTAACATGATTTACATCAGTTATTTTTAACTTTAGCATTTTCTAGTTTTTTATTATTTTTACTTTCCCTGTTGTTTTTGCTAAATGTTAAGTCTTTTAAAATGTATCTGACTTTCTCCTGCATACCTCACAGCTGCTGTTTGTGACGTCACAGTCTGTTGTCACGGTGAGCACTATGATGTCATAAACAAACCCCCTGTGAGGTTACTAGGGGAAAGACAAATACTTTTTATACCAACATTGTGGATAGTGTATAGTACCAAGATGTGATATAAGCCTTAGCAAGGAACAATGAAAAATGAAAAAAAAAAACATATTCTCTAGTGAATATTAATAGCTGAAACATCATAGAAACATAGAATTTGACGTCAGAAGAGGACCTCTTGGCCTGTCCCATTTTTCCCATTGCTTGCTATCTACACTACTACCACAGACCTTACCTGATATTCAGCTCTTTCTCCACCCCCCCCCACTTCTTTTCCACTATAATTACCTTGTGCTTATCCCATGCACTCTTGATTTCCACCACCTCCATTGGAAGGCTGTTCCAGGAATACACCATTCTTTCTGTGAAGAAGTACTTCCTCACATCTCTCCTGAATCTACCCCCCTCCAGCTTCTTGGCATGTCCCCTTGTTCTTGAGCTCCTTTTCTTCAGAAAGATACCCCTTCCCCATACCTTATTTACAGCTTTGAGGTATTTAAAGGTCTCTATCATGTTCCCCTCTCCCTCCTCTGTTCCAGGTTGCATTTTAAAGGTCTCTATCATCCCCCACTCTGTTCCAGGGTGTACATATTTATGAAAGTACATGCTGAAGTGCAGAGTCGCTCTTTAAATTCATCATCTGTATATTTTGTGTTTTTCTCCAGTGTGTTTAAACCAGTTTTTATTATTAATTTCATAACTGCTGACTTAAAGGAGTTTCCCATTGAGCATTGATGAGTTCTCGATTGCCGCAAAGATCGAGCCTCATTAGATCCACCTCTGAGACAGTTAATGTGAAGTGAAGTGTTTTTTTTACTGTAACACTCGTGGAAACTACCAGCAGCTGGCATCTTACAGCATGGCGATTCTTCCTCCCAGAGATTGTGCTGCTAACCACGTTAGAACTTGATACGCCTTTTCCCCTTGCAGACTGTTGCCCATATGTATGGAGATGTAATAATCTCCGTATCTCCATTGCCCAGTGCTATTTTTACAGAATGTGCCTAAATGACGTGTATGTACAGGTGAAGGGGAAAAGGTGGGTCATGTTCCTGCATGATCTCAGGGAGGAACGACCACCATACTACAAGATACCTGTTGTACCAGGGCTTCGGGTAGGTTTTACGAGTGTCACAGTAAAAAAGCACTCCACTTAATACTGTGCCTCCAGGGTAGATATCTGTGGGCAGTAGCCCGGATCATAGTGCAATCGGGGTCAGGGCTTCCATGAGTGCCAATAGTTCTCCTTGCCGCTACAGATGGCCACCACTTGCGATCTATAAAAACACCTTTCCTCTAGGTTACTTTTTACATTTACATGCTGATTCATGCCACGGATGTATCAGGAGGGTGCTAGCGTACATTTCTGATGGTAAACAGCACAGCACCACAGCAGAATATCTGTCTGAATTGATTGGTCCATTCACAACATAATTCTTATCCCTTCAGATCTTTGAATCTTGCCCTGTTCGCTGTCCCTAAATTAAGGGCTAACCTTGGAAGAGCTGCCTTTCAGAGTTTTGCCCCTAGGCTGTGGAATACCATCTCTCTTGATATTTGTGCTTGCACAATGTCAGTACCGGGTCAATATAGCATGGACAAAACCACGCATAAAATATCACGCTGTAAGAAGCGCAAATGGTTCTACAGCGACAGGGGCTGTTTCAGCAAGCGGTAAGAACTGCTCCCCCTGTCACTGTAGCCTGCCATTAGGGAAGGTGAAAGACACCCCCGGGACAATGACTGACTGAGCTGCTCCTGTGGTGTAGTAGCTAGAGCACCTGCCTCTGGTGACATTAGGGACCTGGGGCTGTGGTTTGATTCTCCCCAGATCCCACTGTGATGCAGCTTTTGTTTTTGAAGAAAAAATGTTCCACAGTCCGAGTTTCTTTTATCCCTGAAGTCCAATGACCCACCAGAGATGATTATAAACAGCCTGGGAGGTGTGGGTGGCGAAGCCCCCCACATTGGGGGTGCGAGGCTTGCAGCCCCCCACCAAAATTAAGATATTCCTCCGGTGTGCGCCCTTTTTGTACTGGTCAGTGTGTTGTGCTGATGTTATTTTGCTGCACGCTGATTTGCATTAGAGGTGGGCAAAGAGGCCAAAATCCGCTATGTGGAGCAATTTGTGTATTAAAGCGGAATCTGCTGAGTAATCTGCAATGTGAAGTGGAGTACTCCACCTGCCAATCATTATCGCGAAGTCCATTGGAAGCACTGATTTTGCATTACTCCGCCTTTCCCCAACCACTTCTACACCAATTTTAATGCGAAGTACATTGATGTACTTTGCATTACATAGCCTAGTTTGAGAGCGCTAAGGCGAATTTTGCAGTGATTCATGGGATTGCAGGTCACATGGGCTCTAGATTGTTCTGCAAAGCCTCAATTCTGTGTAGTGTGTCTGTAGTGGTTGCTGGAGACAGTTTGCTCTCAGAGATCTGAGATTCAAACGCTCTAAAACATGTTCAAATAGCCTTTTTTGAGCCATTGTTTTGCTCAAAATTTAGTACATTGATTGTAGGAAACCCTCCTGTGCTCATATCATCGAGTGTTTATTGTTTTTGTGTGGAGTTTGAATGCTAATTTAGAACAGTCAGTCTGTGTACTGACACACACTGTTGAAGTGTGCTTGGGGGAGGGGTGTATCTGTGGTGGAGGTGGATCGACTGGGAGAAAGGCAGTCTTTCTAACTGCTTTGGTTATGTTTTTAATGTATAACTGTGTTCATTTACACACAATATTTTCAGTAATTTTTGACTTTTTTTTGTTGATTGTTGTGGTGTAGTGCATAATTTCAGTTTGTTTAAAAGATTTGGTTATATTACTGAAGTCTTCAATTTGCTGTGCATTACCTGTAGTGTGTGTGTGTGTGTGTGTGAGACGCGTGCCATCAAATCAGACACATTGTATTGTGCCACAGAGTAATTGCAGCAGTGTGAACCTGTTATCTGTCTGCATTATTTTTTGTACTGCTTTGTGGTATCTTGGTATTGGACTACCCCCCCCCCCCCAACCAGCAAAAGGTATTCTTTTCCAGTTTTGGATTTGTGAGCACTGGCTAAGGTGTTGCTGTGCCTTTGCGTCTGCATCTCTTGAGTGCACAGCACAATCTTAATCTGTCTGTGCATTTGCATCTGTTTAGTGCCCAATCTCCATCTGCAAACCACAGTTGTTTTTTGGCTTCCCATCCACCCCAAACTGAAAGTTCATCAATCTAAATTTGTTTAGAATTTTCTTGGTGATCCCCAAAAATGCCTGCAAAGAGACGTGCAAGCAAAGCTGTTTCTGGCCGTGGCACTGCTGCCAGTGGCAAGACTGGCAATGGGTATGGTAGTACGCAGAAGTGCATAGCTGATAACAGTAAACAGATTTCTCTGTCAATGTATTTTACAGCGCAATCTGTTGCTTTAATGATATTTGGAGGAGATGATGTCATCCCAGCTGGTGGTGGTAGTGCAGTTTCTGCTGGCATGAGTATTGCTGTCCCAAGTTCCACTTCTGACCAGTTAACCATTTTAGAAAATATAGTTGAGTCTAAAGCTGTGACTGATGGTGTAGATGATGTCATACTCCCCAAAATCCCTATGGTAGTTGAACATGATTCTGATCCTGATGACGATGACTCACAGTGTCACATTTCCAGTGCTGCTGAGGTCATGCCTTTGCCATTCAATGATTCAAAGTGTGGCGCAAAAATATCGGGTGATGATAATGATGCTATGGTTGGAACATGTTCTCTACAGGACAGCATCCAGGCTGAAATTGTGGATGTATATGATGAGAATGATGATGATGATGTCAGTGACCCCTGTTGGAAACCGGAGAAAAAGAAAGTCAAGGTGGCTGTGGCTGTATCTGGGTCTGTTGGTGTTAAATCCCCCCCCCCTCAAAAAACTTGTGATGTAGCGGTTCCTGTTGATGATGATGATGATGACCCAGTAATAATCACAGGTAGTCGTGGTGGTCTTTTCAGAGTCCAGGTGTGTCCAGCAAGGAAAAGCATGTAGTACAGCCCCCATTTCAGGGGTTAAAAAAACAGAGTCCACTACGCAGCACCAGAGACATGTTAAAAGTATAGGATCAAAATCCCTTATTTGGGATTTTTTCAGCCAAGATGCAAATGATGACTCAAGTTCAAGTTTATTGTAGGAAAACTCCATTGAGCAAGCTCATTCACAAGGAGGTCCTTTAACACAGACAGGTACAGTAGTTACAGATTGCATAATCGAAAAAAACAGTACAAATTCCAAGTACAGAATTATGGGCAAGCATTAACATGTTGCATAAAAATAACAATGACATAGAAAAATACAAGTACAGAAAAAAAGGTACAAGGTGCATGTTTCGGAGTATCAAGGCAGCTAATTTCTAGGTAAGTAAGAGGAAGCAGTGGGCTAGAGTTAGAGCAGTGAGCTGGGATTTAGAAGCAGCTGCACGTATCTTTTATTTTTGCTGCAGCCAACCTTTTAAATAGGCTGACAGGGACAGTACCGGGAACCTTCAGTACGCCTTGGAGCTGGTTCCAGATAGTTGGAAGGATGCTCGATATGGCACACTTGCAGAGTGAGGTGCGAGTTCTCGGTACATCGAGGAGGAGGAGGAGGAGGTAATTTTTCCAAAGAGAGTAGGCGCTATGGATAATATGGAAAAGGGTTGTGAGATAGTTCAGGAGCTTGTTCAGGAGTAGCTTAAGAGTCCAGATACCAGCATGAAGCCTGCGTCTGGTTGAGAGTGATGTCCAGCCAGTGGCTAGGTACAAATCGCAATGGTGGGTTCGGTAGGGTAGGTTTGTCATGAACCGTATGGCGCTGTGGTAGAGGTCATCTAGTTTGTTGAGTCCTGAGGGCCACTGTGGAGGAATAGATTAGATCTCCACCGTCGAGTAGCAGCAAGAAAGTGGCCTGGACCTGCCTAGTTCTGGTATCCAATGGAAAGAGGGACTTGTTATGGAAGAAGAAACCTAGCCTAATTTTTTGCCTCTCTGCCAGATCGACGAGGTGGTCATGAAAGGAAAGCTTGTTGTCTAGCCACATACCAAGGTATTTGAATTTGGATGTGATTTCAAGGGGTTCATCTAGGGAGGTAGTGATGAATTCTTTGTGCGTGTTTGCAAAGGAAGTGGAGGTGGTGTTTGGGGCAGAGATCATGACCTTAGTTTTCTTGGCATTGAGGAGTAGTTTGGCATTGATTAGGTTGATTTCTAGTTGTGCAAAGTCAGCTTGGAGTGCATCCCTCACTTCAGCCAGTGTTGGGCCTGATGTATGCAGTACAGTATCATCAGCAAAGAAATGCAGATAAGAATGGGATATATGTGTGTCAAGGTTATTGATGTATAGCGAGAAGAGGACGAGACCTAATATGAAGCCTTGCAGGACTCCCCTGACAACTGGGAGAGATGCAGGAAAGAGTACACCAGTTTTTACTTTCTGGATCCTTCCAGATAGGTAGCTGGTAAACCACTGGGCAGCAAAGGTGGTGGTGCCTACTTTTATTAGACTTGAGACTAACAGATTGTGGTCGACAGTGTCGAACACTTTGCTGAGATCTAAAAATACTGCACCAGTAACTTTCTTGGAGTCTATGGCTGTGATCCATTCATTGGTAACTTTGGCTAGAGCAGTGACTGTACTATGGTTGGTCTGGAAGCCAGATTGCGCTGGGTCGAGGATTAAAGATGATTCAATATGGAGTTTCATTTGGGAGTAAACTAGCTTTTCGAGGACTTTGGAGAGGACAGGTAAGATTGAGATGGGTTTATAGTTGTTTAGGTCACATGGGTCCCCTGACTTGAATAATGGGAGGACGTGGGCAGATTTCCAGCAGGGGGGAACAGTGGCAGTGAAAATGGAAAGATTGAATATGTGGAGGATAGGGGCAGTGAGGTCGAGATAGCCTAGTTTAACAAAAAAAGGTTCTAGATCATCGTCCCCTGCACTTTTTTGAATGTCTGTGTTAAGAAGTGAATCTTCGACTTCTTTATAGCTAAGTGGGTACAACTGGAGTGGGCGGGTTAATGTTTGTGAGTCAATGTCATTACAGTCTTGATTGTTACCACAGGTTGCATAAGGCGAAGAGTTGAAAGCTAGGCCAGATGTTACAAAGTGACTATTGATTTCCTTGAGGATTAGGCAGCTGTTTTCCACAGCCCTACCATTGCTGAGGATCATCAGAGGGATGGAGGGGGCTACAGGCCGAGTTACAATGGATTTGAGTGTCTTCCAGATTTTTGGGGCATTCTCTTTTGCCTGTTCAAGGGTGGAGACATAATAGCTGGCTTTGCTTGCATGGATTTGTTTAACGCAGGTGTTTCTAGCTGCTCTGAATGCTTGCCAGTCAGCTGAGCTTTTGGACTTTCTAGCCTTAGCCCAGAGTTTATCACGACGTAGGAGTGTAGCCTTAAGATCTGATGTAAACCATGGGTTGGACGTTTTAAGCACCCTAACTTTGATCAAAGGGGCATGCTTGTTGGCCAGGTTTGCCAAGTTTGTGAGTCAAGGTAAAATGGGAGTCATCTGGGCACGGGGCAGCAAACATATCTTAAGAACAGTGAGATAATTTGGAACTGGGAAGGAGAAGCCAGAGAAGGCGAGGGGGGATAACAAGGTCAGCTCCCAGGGTGGGGGCTGACCAAACGAGCAGACGCAAAAGACCATTAGCCTATTCTGCTGGCATTTTAGTATGTTAGTATGTAGTATGTTAGTAACAAGCACATTGCACTGTGAACCTGGCACCAGAGGGCGGCTAATGCCATAGTGGGGTATTCAATCTCATCATCAACTTTTATCAACCGTGTTATCCCCTTCCATAAGTGTAAGACCAAGTAGCAATGTCTGTAGTATTGTTGAAATAACACCGGAGGATTACTACAGGCATGATGAAGAGGAGGATTATGATTAAGAAATCTTGTCAAGTGGTGGTCAGAGTAGCAGTAGCGGTTGTGGTCTATGCAGTATGTCTAGTGCAAGTGGTACATCAACCCCTGTGCTTAAAATGGGGAAAAGAACTTAATTTGTGGACTTGTTACCATGCACCCCTCTTCATCACACACCCAAGGCACCCCATCCCCGGCCATTCACAGAGCAAAGCCATTTGGTATACCAAGTGCAAAATGTGTAACAAGTCAGCCCACTTTGCAGAGTGTTTTTGCCCATAACCTGCAGTACCCACCCAATCAAGCAATGTCACTTGAACTTAATGCTGCTGTAGCTGAAATGCTAGCAATTGGTCTTTAGCCCCTCTGCTTTGTGGAGAATTCAGTATTCCGGCAGTTTGCGGCACGTGCCTGTCCAAAATAGAAGGCCCCATCCAGGACATACTCTTCCATCCATGCTGTCCCCGAGTTATACCGGACTGTGGCCGACTCTGTAGACATGCCCTCCAACATTCCTCCTCGCCACTGATCCATTTAAGTATGGATATGTGGACAAGTGGCAAAACGGCGGGGAGTTCATATTTGTGTATTACTGCACATTGGGCGCAGGTGCCGGGGGTTGTTTGTGCTGGTGGTAGTGGGAATAATCAGTGTTGTAAGGCAGACTGCCATGGTAGCAACCTTCTGGGAAATTGACAGCATGCAACTTTTGCAATACGCAGGGTGGCCTGTTCCCACACTTCTGAAAACATGCTGGACTTGCTACTGACTGAAATTGACAAGTGGCTGAACCCCCATCCCTGAGAGCTGGATTTATAGCAAGTGACAATGGGTCAAATGTGGTTAAATGCATCACGAATGGTGGCTTTGTTCGGGTTCCATGCATGGCCCACTGTTTAAATCTGGTGGTGCAGGAGTTTCTGCAGCACTCTGATATAAAGGAATGTTGACAGTTGCACGCTGTATCTGTTCACACTTTTCATGCTCTGCAAAGGCCCGTGACCAACTTTGGCAGCTGCAGATTCAAAACAGCCTCCCTCAGCACTGCCTCAAGCTGGAAGTTGTCACTCAGTGGAACTCCACTTTATACATGGCACAGAGGTTGTATGAACAATACAAATCAATCTCCGAATATCTAGTCATGCACACTAGCCGTGACACTTCCAGGGCCTCCATGTCTCTCGCGACCGAACAGTGGCACCTCATGGACTCTGTTATAACAATTTTGAGGCCTTTTGAACATGCCACACAGGCAGTGAGTGGTGAGTCTGCCTCCATCAGCCAATCAATTCCACTGATGCAGGTGCTGATGCAGACATTGCTTAATCTACAGCATAGCCTTGATGGTTCCAGAGACTGTACCAGCAGTGTGTTACTGAAACACAAGCTGACAGTATTCTACCACAATCGGCACATCTTGAGCATTCAGCAAAGTGACAAATTCAGAATAGCAACAATGCTGGACCCACAATGCAAATGTGGAATTGCGTTACTGCTGGAGGGAGGGCCAGAGCAGGTTAAAAATGTCAGTGGGCAACTGGTGCGCTTGTTCATGGGGCACAGATGTCATGCCAAGGTCAGCAAACCTCAGCAGCATAACAAGGCTGAAGGTCAGTTTGGAGTAGTACCAAGCACATCCTGTAAGGTGGCTGCAGTTTCAGGTGATCTGTCATCAAAACCGGTTGCCATTAACCCACTTTGGGGTGCTTTGCAACAAGCTGGGATTTGTGACATCAATGAATCTGGAGAACAGGAAGATGAGTCAACCACCGGACTTTGTGCAGCACAGCGAATGGTTGACTCATATTTGTCTGAAAACAGGCATCTGTCAGTAATTGATGATCTCTTTTATACTGGAGTGGAAAGGTCAGTGAATGGCCAGAGCTGACCTCAGTAGCACTGAAGCACCTGACCTGCCCACCCTCCAGTGCAAGTGTCGAGAGGGTATTCAGTTCTGTGGGAGCAATAGTTCGGGACTGTCGTACAAACCTCTCTCCTTCAAATGTCAGCATGCTGACATTCATAAAATGAATCAGGGGCACATACCAACTGGAACTGCAACCTCTGTATTCGTACACCATCACAGTCATGGTTGTGGTGATGTGGGAGAAGCAGACCATCCTGGTGGCAGCATGAAACGGCCTTCCATTGAGGTAAATGATGAAATCATGGAGAAAGAATTCCCTAGTGGGCACAGTTCAGACAATGATGACTGCAAGGGCAGCTTCCTGTATGATGATGATGATGATGGGGTTGGTGTTGGTAGGTTTTATCCCTTCTATCCCGACCCTGTGCTTTTTCCTTATCATTAGTTCCTTTTCCATGTCCTCATGGCTCCCACCTACACTCCTTGCTTAACCCCCTTGACACCATCATGGTGTTTTGCTTTCCACTCCCTAACTGTTGCCACCCTTCTCCCTGCAATCACCATGTTCTATGTAAGCATTAATCACCGACAGAGGAGGGCTCTGCCGGTGGATTAATGCCTGCTGGGGGGGTTGGTGCCCGAGGGGTCCAACTGCCCAGTGGGCATTAATCACCGGCAGAGCCTAACGCGGAGAGTGATTATGCGCTTTTTATAACTATAGGCTCGCTGCGGGCGGTGATGAGTCTATGTTACGGTGTGTGCACCTTTCGGCTGGCAACCCTATGCACAGAGGCACAAGGAGACAGGTCGCTGAACAAAATCTGTTTACTTAACTTACAGTGACAGCACATAGCAAAAGTGGTACAACGGCTCAGTCGAGCATCCGTCAAGGATCGCGGTGCGTCGGTGAGTCCCAGTTATATTGCTGCGGTGCAAAAGATGCTGGGCGGCGGGCGGCTGTCTAGCGCAATAATTCTGGGTGCTTGCCTCCACCGGTAGACTGGTTTGCAGATTTCCTCGAGGTGGGCGGGTTAACAGGATGTGCAGCACTGCGTCACTCTCCCCCCAGTACGTCATGCTGCTCTCAGTCTTACAGAGCCTGGCTGTCCTGCAGGACACAGGAGAATGTTACCGGACCATGGACAGTCATGGTGTGTATGTGAACACTCTGGGCAGCAGGGGCTGCCGGGTTACCCATGGTGCGCTAGTCAGCTGGATGTCAAGGGCCTCTGCCTCACCTCTCGCAGGTCGGCTGCTGGCATTCACAATGGGTGTGCCTCTGGGGACTGTGCCTGGGTGGGCAGCGGGGGCTGGTGTGTGCTGCGGGCTGCTTGCAGGGTGCTGGTCAGGGGTGCCTGTTCTCCACTGCCTGCTGTCTCCAGCGTGCTGTCCTGGGCTGTGGCAGGGGGCTGCTGGGTGCCCCATGCTGTGCTGCTCGGCTGTCAGTGGGCACCCTCTGCCTCAGCTCTTGTAGGTCGGCTGCCCGTTTTCATGGGGGGTGCCTCTGGGGCCCCTGCCTGGGTGGGCAGCGGGGGCTGCTGTGTGCTGGGGGTTGCTTGCAGGGTGCTGCTCGGGGGTCGGGGGGGTGCATGTCCTCCACTGCCTGCTGTCTCTAACATGCTGTCCTGGGCTGTGGCAGAGGATGAGGGCTCCAGCTGCTGTGTGGAGATGGTGGTGGGCTGCTGGGCTGGGGGGCTTGACCCTGTTGTCTTGGCACTGGAGAGGACGGATGACCACCTCTTGCGGTCAGATGTTGAGGGAGACCAGTAGCTGCACAGGCTGGTCTCGCAGCGATGACCGGTGACAGACATGATCTCCCTGCTCGCCAGTCTGGCCTGGGACAGCATGATCACCGCCGTGCTCCTGATGCTGTGGTTGGTGTACCAGATGGAGAGCTGAGTGTTATCAGAGATTTGGGGCATGAGGACACTGAGGTAGTTCTTGCCCATTGGTTGGCAGATGTCCCAGCAGTCCCGCTGCCTGGGACCCAGCTGGTCCACTCTCCGAGGGTGCAGATACAGGGCAGGAGCATTGGGTGGGCAGCGCTGAATGTACTCACGGAACATTCCCACTACACAGTCTCTGCTGCCAGGGCTGCCATACAGTACGCCCCTCAGACTCTGCCGTGTGGAATCCCCCACCTGCCCATGGTTCTTGGTCTGCTTGTTGAAGGACAGCACCAGGAACTCGTTGCCCTCGTCATCTGCCTGGACTGTGAAGGAGTCCTGGTGCAGGTCTCTCTGGCCCTCTCTGCCCCTCCGAGCAAGACCCAGCTGTATTTTGAACCACAGCCTGTGCACCAGGCCGTATGGGGTCTCGGGGCTCACCCTGTTGCAGCTGCGGATTTTTGCCAGGTCGCTGGCGCTGATGCTGGGGTGGTGGCTGGCTGTGTCCTGCCCTGCATGCCGGTAGTCCTTCAGGACAGCAACGAACACATTGTTCACCGCCATGAACTCACTGTCCGTGATAATGTTAAGGACTCTTTTAGTTGGTGGGCCAGTCAGGTAGCATTGCAGCCCGGTGTGCAGTCCCACAAAGGAGCTTAGGCTGTATTGCTCCCTCTGCTCCATCCGGACTGAGGCGTAAAACTGGCATAGCAGGGCTGCCAACTGTGCTGGGCAGACAATCTTGAGGTCCACCTGCTGTGCTGTGCCTCTGAGCCAGTCTGAGAAAACGTTGGAGGCCCACGCTGTATTTTTGTGGGTGTTTGCCTCCACCCATCGGCTCTCCAGCCCATCCAGCTCCTCCTCGCTGACAGTGGCGTGGCATCTGTGTGGTGTGCTGCATGGCCCCCCGCTGCTGGTGCTTGCTATGGCAGGACCAGTGTAGGTGCTGCTGGCTGCAGGACTATCAGCATCTCTTCTCTGCCTGGGTGCATGCACGTCTGTGTGGTGCTGCGGGGGCTGTCTGCCCATGGAGACACTGCTATCCTGCTGACACCCTGCTGTTTCACTGATTCTGCATGTGCCTGTCTGCACCATGCTATGTCCTGGGGCTCCGGTGAGCGGCCAGCGCTGCCCGCAGGTCTCCTCCACAGCTCTGGAGCGCATAGCAGTGCTGTCTGGTGAGCCCAGGTCTGCTGCTGGGAAGAGCACAACTGTCTTTGGGGGCCACAAGGGACTCAGTTTCCACAGCACCTCCTCCAACCAGGGGCTGGGCTCCAGTGTCGTGCTGCCTACAGCTTTGGGGATTTCTGTGATGGTGCTCAGACTTGCCATGCAGCTGCGCTTAGTGACGCCGGCGCTGAACTCCTCCTTGACCCATCGAGGGATGCCTCTCACTCCTCACAGGGAGAACGTGGCAGTACAGCGGTCCATCGTTCTGCTCTCGCTGTCTGCTTGCCGTGTGCACGTGTAGATGTGCCGAGTTATTGGACTGCTCGTGGTACTGTGCAGACTTACGGGACACTGAGTGGCTCTCGTCTGTCACCCACTGGTGACAGAGCGAGTCGTCGGAGGCGACCAGCGGTGGGCTGCACCTCTTGAGTGCCGCGAGTGGCCTGAGGGGGTGGTGACGGAGCGGGCGGGTCCCCTCTACTGCTGCGGTGGCCACAGGTGGTACTAACTGAGCGGGTGTTACCTGTGGGTTAATCACCGCTCAGTTGGTGTCACCTGTGCCACCTCTGCCAATGCGGATCCTCCATTTCACTCCTCTCTCCTGTGCCGTGTTACAAGTTTCTATAAATGTGGGCAAGCAATGTGAGAAGGTAGTAAGAAGGGCTGGGAGGATACTGGGACACACAGGGAGAGGTATCAACAGTAGAAAACAGGAAGTTGTTATCCCTCTGTACAGACAGTTGGTGAGACCCCATCCGGAGTACTGCTCGCAATTCTGGAGGCCCCATCTCCACAAAAATATAGACAGAGTGGAGGCTGTTCAGAGGAGGGCAACCAAAATGGTGCAGGGTCTGTACCAGAAGACATATGAGGAGAGACTAAAGCAGCTTAATATATATACCCTTGAGGAAAGGAGGGAGAGGGGCAACATGATAGAAACTTTCAAGTATCTCAAGGGAATTAACAAAGTACAAGAGGGTAGCATCTTTCAGAAAAAGAGATGTGCAAGAACAAGGGGGTACAATTTGAAGATAGAGGGGAATGGCTCAGAGGTAATGTTAGAAAGTATTTTTTCACAGAGAGGGTTGTGGATGCATGGAACAGCCTTCCTGAGGAGGTTGTGGAATCAAGAACAGTGGGAGAATTCAAGAATGCATGGGGCAGACATAAGGCAATTCTAGTGAGGGTAGGAGGAAGTAAGCTGTTTATTAACTAGAATCTGCAGCTTATCCATCAGGTAGGGAAATGGGCAGACTAGGTGGGCCAAGCGATCCTTATCTGCCATAAAATTCTATGTTTCTACATGTCTTTGTGGGCACTCCATATACCATGTACCTCTCCTTACTCACCCTCTTGCATCCCCCTTCTCACCCCTCCCATGCTCCACCAAGCTCCTTCAATCAATAATTGTGTTCAGGGATGCTTCAAATACATGCTGTAATTACAGTTGCGTAGGTTTAACATATATACTGTACTACAGTTGCTATACTTTTTATCTGCATACTCTTCATGGTCTTAGCTTAATGGCTCTTTTTAATACTGTATTTCATGTGTATTATAAATCTCCTGGCCCAGATATTCAAAAGGGTTGCGCCTGGCACAACAGAGTTGAGCCAGCGTAACCCTGCACTGCGCCCCGGTGGGATATTCAAAAAGCTGCCAGGCACAGCGCAAATCCCGATGCACCGGGACGTAATGGTAATGTATGGGGCGCAAATGCAGGGGGTGTGCCCATGCATATCTGGCACATCCCACTATTCAGCCTGGGATGTGCGGCGCATCTGCTAGCACAGCCCTGCATTACATTGCATAGGGGAGCTCAAAGCTGAGCCCGTGAAAAGGAGGAACAACTCTAGGTCACCCACAGGTAGGCTGCTGTATTGCAGGGTGCAACACAGCAGCCGCCAGCCGTGGGTGGCCACTCGCCCACCCAGAATACTGTCCACAAGCACCCATATGGGCCCTGGTAGTCTAGTGGTACCCCCCTCCCATAGCCATGATCGCCAGTAAAATGAAATATGTACACTCCATAGTAGTCCAGTGGTCACCCCCACCCCTAGCTCTGATCGCCGGTAAAATGACACGTGGCTGAACCCCCGTCCCTGAGAGCTGGATTTATAGCAAGTGACAATCCCTGGTAGTCTAGTGGCTTCTGCACCCCGCCCATAACCCCAATCACGGGTAACCCCTACAGATCATACCCCCGGTGGTTCAATGGCACCCCACACCCCTCCTTCCCACCCACACAGGACCCCTTGCCCACCCAGCTCCCCCCCCCCCATAGGCGGGTGGCTGCAACCTGCCACTTATACCGCCTGGCACGCCTGCGAATGACAGCTTACAGTATGAGCTGTAAGCCCATTGGCACACACTGTGGACCAATGGGCTTGCAGTGCATATTGTACTAGGCAGCCACAAATATGTGAAAGACTTCATTCACATATTTGTGACTGTCTAGTACAGTATAACCTGTTAGCCTGGTTAAATAAAGATTTCGATTGACTGATTGATTAAGTTAACTGGTTGAAAGGCTGTCACATGTTTTCAATGGTACATGTTTTGTTTTTCATAACATAAAATCAGTGTCCTACCCTGAATGAGTCTCATTCCATAATCTCATATTGACAATTTGGCACAAGTAAATTCACAATCCTTCTATTCTACCTTCCTCGCCTTGGTATTATTTCTGATTAGACTTAACAGAATGTGTACTGCTGTCATTAGCAAACACAGTTAGCCTGTTAGACACAGCTGTCCATTTGTAGTACTAGGTGTTAGCCACTTAAAACCTGCTGATTCAAGATATGTGCCTCCAGACTGAGAGTGAAATACTGTAACACAATACACACCATATCCAGCCACCCACCCATGTGTGTGTCTGACAGCGAGAGGGAATGTGTTGCAGCTGTTCCCATGACCACCACCAGTAAACTGCAGTCAGACAAACCCACCAGATAGTGAGAGGGAATGTCATCATATGACTGTGACCACCACCAGTAAACCACAGTCAGCCAAATACACCAGATGCTATCTCAGTGAGGGGGAATGTGATTGTTTTCCATCCTGTGCCCTGCCCATGCCATGGCAGACGGAGACTGCATCCAGCAGCCACGGCTGCAAGGCTTCTTACTAGCAGTACTTTACAGTGAATATGTGTACTCATTGTTCATACTATGGAAGTTCCTTGAGCTGTGTTATGCTTCCTGTTGCATTTCTGAGATGCACTTGAGAAACACATATGGTCAACTTCTTTTCTTTTTTTTTACAGGTTAACAGTTTCAAGCACTCTCCTGGACTGGAGGACTGTAGTACTGCAGTACTGTCTACAACCATGTATAGGATATCCGTTTCAGGTAAGTATATCAATTTTATTTCACCAGGTCTTTTTTTTTTTTTTTTTATTAATTCTTTTTCCCTCCGATTATGGCCTGCGGAGGCTCTCTCAGGCATCCTGCCTGTTCCTGCCCGCCTGAGGTCCTCTTGTCGCGAAGCCTCCTCTCTCCCCCCCACCCTCCATCTACAGCCAGTACCCCCAGCTTAACCTCTCCTGGGTGGGGTCGCCCCTCCTCTTGGGCACACTTCAAATCAGACCCCAGCTGTAGTGGAGGGGCCTGGGTGGAGGAACTGAGAGGCTGGACGAGCTGAATCCAGCAATGGGCGTAGGGGTCAGGTGCCATCGCCTACCCCGCAGAGCCAGTATTTTCCTCGTTGCTTCTCCCCACTCCCCCCCCCCTTGTGCGGGCACCCCTAACGTCAAGCACACGGCAACCCTGCCGACGTCAGCCACGCCAATTTGTGCTGTCTGCGTACTGCAGCACCCCCGATCTCCACCGGGAGCCGCTGGTATGCCGGCCAATCCCCAGCCCTCCCCTCGGGAGAGGAGAGATGTCCATTGGACGCTCTGTCCTCTCCCTCCCCAGCGGACCCCCTGTGGTCCAAGCTCGTTCCTGAACCTGGGTCACCTGCATGGCGCAAGGTGTGGCGTCCAGCGCCTCAACCCTCAGCACCACCAGGCCGGCTCATCAGGTCTTATTTGTAGTTAATTTTTTCAAGAGAGTGTAAATCATAGAAAGTAGGTGACATGTACGTCACATTATATATATCTATATCTATCTATATATATATATATATTTTACTTTCTTTTTATCCCTTCTGACCTGCCCTCATCGTTCCACTCCTTCAGACTTCTTATGCCATCCCCTGCCTCAGTCCTGGGGTCTGCCCCTAGAATGCCCCCGGCTACTCCACTGGTCCCTTTAAGTGCCCGAATAACCCCCCCCCCGGGTGGGGCGAGGAAGGACCTACCTTCCTCCTCCTCAGTGGAGTGCCTTCACACAGTGGGGTCTGCCCATGGATCTTGTGACTGGATGGCTTGGAGTGGCCATCATCTAGGACCTCCGAGGGGTGTTTTCTGCTTTTCTTAGTGGTCCCCTTCCATCCCCTGAGGATGCCGGCCCGGGTGGGTTATGTGCTGATACACTACACCTACCAAGTGCCTGACAGCGTCCTCCCCTCCCTGACTCCAATGCCATAGGAGCCACCAATGCCCCAAAAGTCAGTTCTCCCACTGACCTTCAAGGACGTCAGGTGCATGAAGCACCCCCGGTAACCCACCCCAAAGGAGGCCAGCATCTGTTGGGATGCTTGGTCATCCTTACCCCTGCCAACCCCCGATGACCCGGGCTCATTCCTGAACCCAGGTCACTGGCATGGAGCGAGGTGTGACATCCAGCGCCTCAACCCTCAGCACCACCTGGCCGGCACATAATATACTTTTCATGCACGTCAGACACTGTACTGCTGCCATGGCAGTGTTGAACAAAGTTTTATCCAGGTTGTGACAAGATGTCTTTTCAAATGTAACTTAAGTTAAGACATTGGGACCGTGTATAGGTTATATGTACTAAATCTGTGATTTGATCTTGGTGTGGCTTACTAAGAGCTTGGTATCTGTTAAGCTGGATATATAACAGACAGTAACAGCCACACTTTGAACAGACTGTGTCACTGCAATGAAGTACTATTTATTTTTATTTTTTATTTAGTTTTTGTTGACCAGGTAAGTGCACTAGACAAATTCTGCCTATTTTCAGGCACAACCCGGGGAAAGGGATACAGATGAATGCCAACTGACCTTGAACAAGATTAATCTGTTGGTGGTATTTTTAGTGAATGGGGGGGGGGAAATTGGCCAGGGCACCGGGGAAATTCCCCTACTCTGGTCAGTGGGGGCGCTGCTGCCATGGAGGCTGACGTCATGGATGTTCATTCTTCTGGTGTACCTGAGGGAGAGCAGGTCTCCCTGCCTTCAGGTCCAGCTTTGGAGACCACTGTAAAGCTACCACAATGTATAGATATGGGAGAATTAATGGCAGAATCGATCCCAATGACACAATGTGCAGCAAAAGGTTTGTTTGGACCAGATGCAGTGTGGTTGGACAGTATTTTACAACAAAACCAGCACCTTTGTTTAAAAACGGATGGTTTGCAAACGGATGAAAAATCACAAAGTAAGCTCCCCTGCTATTTCTGTTGAAGAACAGAGAGACTGTCTTGATACTGACCTTATCAGGGACGCTGCAAAGCTGATTCAGGCTGAACTTGTGAAGGGCGCTACGGATGGAAATCAATTGGTTAGTAGTATGAGTCAGCTGAATGACGCGCTGCCATCAAACGATAGCGTTTTGACAGACAGTCCCTTTAAAGCTCTGATTTTGACATCTGTGTCACGGTCTGACATTTCTGGCATTCTGGATGCCTCGTCAGGACTTCAGCGAGAGTCTGTGAGTATATCTCCCTCTCATGTGAACAAGCCAGTTGAAAAACAACAAAGAGGTCTTTCCTTACAGAAAGGTAGAACTGATGATAATCCTCCCCTACCCTCGAGCAAACGCTCGGTAACCTCGCTAGAACATTCCCCTGCTTAATGCAGGTTGGAAGCAAGGCAAAGCTGGCATCTGGGTTCCTGACCCAGCCCACAGTCCCATACCTGGCCAATGCCCTGTAACACTCACAGAATCAGAAACTGCAGGGGTTCGACAAGAGGGAAATAAACTCCCAAACTCTGATGTCAGCGAAAAGCGTTTTGATTGTACCACGGCCCAACATGATTTTTCTTCCTCGGAATCTGAAGGCACAGTTCCTAGGCATACGGAGTGGGGTGATTCAGTTGTTGATTTACCACAACATGCAAGACCTTTACCTGACTTTTCTCAACAAGCGAAAACTACATGGGAGACTTTCCACCGTAAGGATCCTTTTTCTGGTTCCACTTCTCCTTTGCAGCGGAGAGATGCAGTGTGCTCAGAGTACCAGGGCGGGCTCGATTTAGCGCCTGACCGTCTATACATGTGGAAAACCTTGCTAAAGAGCTCTATGGGTTTTTTCTCTAATGAAATCCATGCTCTTATACATGTTTCTGGATCTGTGGTTTATGATATAAGTTTTGTCACTCCTCAAAGCTTAGATAATTTTTGGTCTAAATTTGATGTCCTGAAATATACTGAATTGTGGATGCCTTTAAGGTTATCCCCTTAACAAAACCAACTATTAAGTCAGTGACTGTGTTGTTTTGTAATGAATCAGTTTCAGTACATGATATTGTTTTTGGTTACAAAAACGTTGTGAAGTATTGAGTTTCCCCTCACCTATTTTTGATGAAGAATGCATATGGAATGGGGTGTGGGTGTTTTGGGTACATTTAATGAATAACAACCTTGGACCAGTACATTTACCTAACAGTATATTCCTAGGCACTGAAAGAGGGCATTGTTTTTATCCAGGACAACCTAAGGCATGTTTCAAATGTGGAGCTCTTACACATTTTGGCTCCACGTGTGACCGGTTAAGATGTAACCTTTGCCTTGATTTTGGACATCATAGTTCTGAGTGTCAGGCAGAGTTAAAGTGCAATTTATGTTATGACTCTGGGCATACCCATAGATCCTGTCCATGGGCAACCCATAACCGAACAGATAGGAAAAGTCAGGAAAGCATCATACAAGATGCTCAGAAAAAGGAAATGTCCAAAAGACGGGCCCAGCCTCAGGAAAAAACTTCCCCAGAGACCAGTGCAGATCCCCCTTCCCCAACTGTAGACATTTCGAAGGGACTCCCGTTAGAAGCCTAGGATGGGTTTGTTTTAGAAGAGGTTCAGACACCCAGGAATGATAAGGTGGCACCCCCCCTTTGGTACAGGAAGATACCCCTTTTGAAATGCTCCCCCGAGCCAAAAGTGTGGCAAAGAAAAGGAGTTTAAAACAAACTAAACCCAGATCTAAGATGGCCAAAGCTACAATAGATAAAGATGAAGGAATCTTGCTTTTAAATAAATATGAGATCTTGAAGCCTCAATCACAGGATTCTGAACTTGGTGGAGATTCTGAAGCCTCTTCCCTGGCCGCTCCATCTTCTGACACAGATGGTGAATCCCAGGATAAGGGCCCCTTAGTGAGTGGTAAACCCCGAGTTAAATCACGAGTATGTAGAAGTACCAGAGTAAGGAAACCACCCTGAATCTTATAACACACTTCCCTGTTGTCTTCCTTAATTCCCCGGCTGCGAATCACTACCGTAAATGTCAACAGTATAAAAATCCAAAAAGACATTTGGTTGCCCTTTCAGTGTTTAAAGAGTTAGATTGTGATGTTTTTCTTTTGCAGGATACAAGGTTAAATATTACCTCCTTAGTCAAGTCAGCCCAACAACTGTGGTGTTGGGGACCATCTTTTTTTTCTTTTGGCACTAATGTGTGTGAGGGGGTAGGTATTCTGTTTAAAAGGGATACTTTCAAGATTTCGAAGTTGATCGAGGTTGCTTTGGGGAGAGCTTTAATAATATACTTTACATATGAGAATGTAGAATAGAGATTGATAAATTAATATGCCCTCTCACAAAAAAAGGACGGACGGAGTTGTTTAGTTTGATTATACCCTATTTATTCACCTCCAAACCAGTAATTTGGGGAGAAAACTTTAATTGTGTTGTGGATATAGGAGATAGAGGTGCTAAAATGACCAAACTGTATTGTGATACAAATTTTTTCCTCAAATTATTATCCCAAAGTCATTGTTAGACACTAATAGAGCGGTTCATAAGGAAGGAGGTCATACATATTTCCGAGGTTCCCTTTCCACTAGAATCGATTATGTGTTTACTAAGTTTAATGTGGGGTAGAAAAATCACATTTGATCCCTTTTGAAATATCAGACCATGTTATCTTGATGGTTACCTTAGGCACCGTTAACGGTCCAACATAAGGGAAGGGGTATTGGAAATTAAATACAGCAATTCTACCCTTAGAAACGTATGCAGACCCAGATCCAGGAATTTCTTAGGGCCCGTATGTCAGTAGCGGGGTTGATGGAAAATATGAGTACATGGTGGGAAATCACTAAAACTGGCTTGAGGAGTATCTTCCAGAAATACTCCTCAATCAAGTATCAGGAAAGGTATAGAAAGTGCCTGAAGTCACGCATGCAGCTGAGTAAGATATATTCTAGTATTAACCTATATCATCTCCCTTTAACAGCACAGACCCTCAATGTAAAAAAGATGTTCATTTTGCAGGGTAATAGAGCTGCTGCTCTGTTGCACGAACATAAAATTTGTACTCCAGGGAAAACCAGATTTGGAGATCCCTTTATCATCAGTTCTCAGAGGGCAAATGCACGTTTTATGTCCTCTCTTGCCATAGATACTGGTGCGATAGTTAAAGACAGCCCAGGTATCCGGGATGCAGTGTTGACATACTTGCAGACCAGGTACACATGTTCTCCACTTGAAGAATGTCAGACACAAAAAATGCTGTCCTCCCTTGTGATACCTACAGTACCTTTGGATTTATTAATGATTCTTTCTGAACCCATTAATGATCAAGAACTTGAACAGGCCATTACATGTCTTAAAAAGAATACGGCCCCAGGTATAGATGGTTTACCGGCCAAATTCTACCAAACATTTAAGGGATTAATAGTACAAATTCTGAAAGTAGTGTTCAACTGGGTTTTATTAATTTTACAGGTAGATTTTCACTTTTGTATAGCAGTGCAAATAATGGTTTACAAAAAAGGTGATAAAACTAAACTTGACAATTGGAGATCATTAAGTCTCTTAAATTCGGATTATAAAATATTAATGAAAATATTGCATTTTTGACTATTACCTCTGACTTCATACTTACTTTCATTAGCTCAAACATGTACAGTACCAGGGCGGACCATACAGCATAATTTACTGTTAATCAGGGAACTTGTAGAACAGGGTAAAGAGGAGCACCTTCAGGGTTATATTATGGCCTTAGAGCAAGAAAAGGCCTTTGATAAGGTCTCACATTCTTATATCTCACGTACTTAGGGTCTATGGTACTTCTGAGCACTTTGTTCAATGGATAACTACACTGTATTTTCATGCTTTCGCAATTCCAATGGTAAATGGTCATCTTGGAACATATATTTCTATATCCAGGGGTGTACGACAGGGATGTCCACTTAGTCCACTAATTTATGTTTTTTGTCTGGATCCCATATTACGTTTCATTCAGCAAGACCCACGAGTGAAAGGTATAAAACCACAAGGGGGGAGAGGAGGTACATGTTATTGCTTATGCAGATGACATTTGTGCATTGGTGGCAGATGAAAGGTCAGGAGAGAGGGTATTGACCTTGTTAGATGAACTTTCTCACTCTACAGGTGCAAGCCTGAATAGAAATAAAAGTGTAATTTATCCTTTGGGAAGGTTATCTTCTGACAAAAAGGTCTGGCATTATATTGTTGTGTCGCATAATTCTTTCAAATATTTTGGTATTTGGTTTGGGAACGAAGATAACAGTATGCTTAATTGGACTAAAAAGCTGGAGGAAGCTTCTGTTAAAGTGGCTATTTGGAAGTCCTGGAATCAAATAAAAAAAAGAAAGTCATGATGGTCAAAACCTATCTTTTACCAATTTTTTTGGTTTTAGGATCAGTCTATCCACTGCCTAGGAATTTGGAAACGTGTTTTGGGCTTGGTATTTCAGATTATGTGGGGTTGTCGTTTGAATCCAATAAAGATGGATGTTTTGTACCTTCCCATAGATAAAGGTGGTTTAAACTTGACCAATCCCATACTATTTTTCTTTACTATATTTTTTCGCCATAATTTATTGTATTTGTCCAAACCACAACTTGCAGTGTGGGTCCCTTTTGCAGACCATTGGTTGAGACCAATATATCATAAATGGAAAGAGCAGGGAATACTGAATGCCCAAGTTAAGACTAACTGTGTGTTTTCTAGGCCAGCTTTGGGGAAATTGAAATTGTGGAAAGTGTCTTTAACTGCACTTACATCCTCTTCAAATAAGATGATGTATAAATCTCTTCAACATGGAATCCCTGTTTCACGGGTGATATTTCAGGGTATAGACTCTAAATATTGAATGTGTTGGACACTTTGAAAGATCCTAGTATTCCACCAAGATTATGGGATATCACTTGGTTAAGTGCACATGGTCGTTTGAACGTTAAGGGAAATGCAAAGCATAAAAAATATGAAGATAGACTCTGTCCAAGACAATGTTGCATAGAAAAAGAAGAATCTATGCAATATTTCTTACTTACTTGCCCTTATGTACAGAAAGTATGGTGGTTGTTAGCAATAAAATGGAATCAATCTAACTGGGAGAGACTTACATATCCTGAAGTGGTGGGTGGTTTTAGTACACTAGATTTAGGCTTGTCTACTAATATGGTCCGCCTTGTATTATCATTTATTAAGTTTGTTCTTTGGCAAGTGAGATGTAAATTTTTATTGCAGCAAATATTACATGACCCAGGAACAGTTGTTCATATTATACAAACTGAAATTTGTAAACAATATTATTTTGAACAGCAACATATGCCAGTTGACATTTGGAAACTTAAATGGTTAGATGTTCCTTTCATGAAAGATAAAATTGGATGATTTGTTAATAATTCCTGACATTTTGGCTGTTCTTATTGCACTGCTGATTCATGACTATATTTTACTGTATGTGGTGATGTTGTTTGTATTTGTGTGTAATGATTGTTCAGTTTACTTTCAATAAAATGTTTCCCTACTTTTCGAAAAGTGCCATGGGATCTTTAACATCCGAAACATCAAAAGACAAAAACAGCTGAAGCTGCCAAGTGGTGTGTGCAGGGCACATGTAAGCAATAAGACATTATGGGGTGTGCATTAGACAGTTCTAATGCACGTCTAGGGACATGAGTGAAGCACGAGGCCATAGGCCGAGTGCATCCAGTCCCCTAGCCGTGCATTAGAACTGCCTAATGCACATCCCCAGAGTGGCTTATTGTGCTTATAAAATGGGCCTGTGTATTCTAAATGTGGGGTTTAGTTTTAACTGTGCATTAGACACATCTAATGAATGGCTAACAACCAATCAGATTGCTTGAAATCCTTTGCCCATTTTATAAAATGAATTAACATAGAAAATCAACAAGCCGGCACCACACCAAGGCTAAGTCATAAGGCTTTAAAGAAAATTACACAAACCCAAATGGGTGGACTCCACAGTCAACACAGCAGGAAACAAATAATACCCCGACTGGTTTCGCACCTAGTGCGTCATCCACCTGAACTACCACTTGAACAGGGAGATGGGACCTCGGTTTAATGTCTCATCTGAAAGATGGCTCCTCAGGAGTGCAGCACCCCCCTCATGCTGCACTACAGTGTCAGTATTGGTATATTAACCCAAGTGTCTGGTGTAGGGATACAACCCACAGCATTCTGATCTCCCGGCCTCAGAGGCGAGTGTGCTACCTGCTGAGCCACTGACATGGTTAACTAATACTAATAATTTCTTGTTCATCTGTTTTTGCAGGAAACATTTTGGTGCTGTGTGCTGCCATTGGTGCTTTGCATAATGGGAGTATGTGTGATTTTGTATTTCTTTGAAACTTGGCTTCTCGGCCAATGCCCTTTGGGGTAACTCTTGCCTCAGTGCTTACACACTAAGGTTCTTTGTCTTTTAGCTTGTTTTTTGTTTTTAATTGGGCTCACCACAATCCAACCCAGATAGACCAACTTAGAGTAGCTGGTTCATTCCATTGGGGTGTCATACAGATGAGGCACACTGATGAGTCCTGGTAGGACAAAACAAGTGTCTGTGTCTTCTGTTGGAACCCTTTGCAGACTGTGTGAGAGACCTTTCAGCACCATGCATTTCTGCTTAAAGTTGAACCAGCATAATATTTTGTGGTGATTTACATTGTGGGGGCATGTGTGATTTTGTATTTCTTTGAAACTTGGCTTCCCGGCCAATGCCCTTTAGGGTAACCCTTGCCTCAGTGCTTGTGTACTAAGGTTCTTTGTCTTTTAGCTTATTTTTTGGTTTTATTGGGCTCACCACAACCCAACCCAGATAGACCAATTTAGGGTAGCTGGTTCATTCCAATGGAGTGTCATACAGACGAGGCACACTGACGAGTCCTGGTAGGACAAAACAAGTGTCTGCGTCTTCTGTTGGCACCCTTTGCAGACTGTGTGAGAGGCCTTTCAGCACCATGCATTTCTGCTTAAAGTTGAACCGGCATAATATTTTGTGGTGATTTGCATATACAGCCCATGATGCTTTGCATTATGGGGGCATTTGTGATTTTGTATTTCTATATAATATGTGTGTATATAAACATTTAAGGTCAGGTTCTGTGGAAAACCCTGATGGTACAGGTACATTAACTTACCAAGGGTAGTATGAGTGTACACACACATAGGGCATCCTTCCTGCTTGGGTCAGCACAGCAGACTTTGGGTAACTTGCAGTATCATCACATCATCATGGTTAACTCAATGGTCATCTTTTGCTATCACATCATTTGGCAAGACACTGTGCATCAGCCCAGTCAGTTTAAGAAGCATTACATGAAATTCCAATGAGCAGCAGCAGGTGACATCATTCTTGTTGGAGTGTGTGCACGCATGATTGAGTGCAGCATGAATTCATGAAGACTTTCCATCACATTTAATGGTATTATCACATTTTTCAATATGTGGAGTCCGGAATTTCCATTACATTTTTCAATATGTGGAGTCTGGAATTTCCATCACATTTATACATCACCATTTCTTTGGTCCACAATTATGGGGACTGTGTGCACACATAATTTAGTGCATCAGGAAAGGCTGCAGACTTTTCAGCACATAATGCTGTCATCATTTCTCAATATGTGTAGTCTGGAATTTTCTGGACATAAGACAGCAGCATTTTAGGGGTGCACAATTATGGGGACTGTGTGCACGCATAATTTAGTGCATCAAGAAAGACCGCAAACATTTCAGCGCATAATGTTCTCATCATTTCTCAATATGTGCAGTCTTGAATTTTCTGGACATAAAACAGCAGCATTTTGGGGTTATACAATTATGGTACTGGGTGCTTTTATAATTGTGCATCAAGAAAGACCTCAGACTTTTCATCACATAATGCTCTCATCATAGACATAGATACATAGTGTCAGCAGATAAGGGCCTATGGCCCACCTAGTCTGCCCATTTGAGTTTGTAACTTCAGTTTATGTTTTCCTAGAGCTCTGTTGCCCCTTACCCCTGACCTCCAGAATTCCTTTATGACTATCCCATGCATTCTTAAATCCCGTGATTGTTTCAGCCCCCATCACTTCCTCAGGCAGAGTTTCCACTTGTCCACCACCCGTTCTGTGAAGAAATTCTTCCTCACATTTCCTCTGAATCATCCTCCCTCCAACTTCATCCCATGACCGCTAGTCCTGGAACATCTTTTTCGCTTAAAAATAGTATATTCTTGCACCCTGTTCCTCCCTGTAAGATACTTGTATGTGTCTATCAGGTCCCCTCTCTCCCTCCTCTCCTCCAGGGAGTACATATTCAATTCCTTCAACCTGTCCTCATAGGACTTGTGATGCAATCCATGTACCATCTTTGTTGCCCTCCTCTGAACCTTTTCTACCCTATGTCCTTACGTAGGTAAGGTCTCCAGAACTGTACACTGTACCTCCAGCTGGGCCTCCTCATCAGTGTCTTGGTATAGTGGAATCATGACCTCCTTTTCCTGCTGGTGATGCCCTCGCCTATGCATCCCAGCATCCTATTTGCTTTACCTGCTGCCTTGTCACACTGTTTCCCTACCTTGAGGTAATCAGAGATGATAACCCCAAGATCCCTTTCCTGCTTGGTGCATGCTATATCCTCACCCCCAACTGATATATTGTGCCACAGTTTTGTGCCCATATGCATTATCTTGCACTTCTTTGCATTGAATTTCAACTGCCAAACCCCTGACCATTCTTCAAGTTTCTGCAGGTCCTTCTCATTCTGTCTACACCCTCTGGTGTGTCTACTCTGTTACAGAGCTTTGTGTCATCAGCAAACAGGGAAATTCTGCCTTCTAGGTCCTGTGCAATGCCACTGATGAAGATGTTGAATAGGACCGGTCCCAGCACTGATCCCTGTGGTATCCCACTGGTCACTCTTCCCTCTGTGGAATGACAGTCATTTACCACCACTCTCTTTGTCCTGCCGCCCAGCCAGTTACCTACCCACCACACTACTGTCCTGTCCACACCCATATTCCCTAGTTTATGTAATAGTCTTCTATGTGGCACAGTGTCAAAGGCCTTGCTGAAGTCCAGTTATGGGCCATGTCCACTGCCCTCCCCCCGATCCACCTCCCTGGTCACCCAGTCAAAACATTCAACGAGGTTGGTCTGACATGACCTCCCCCTGCTGAAACCATGCTGCCTTGGATCCTGCAGTCCATTGACAACCAGATATTCCACCAATCTCTCCTTCAGTAGTGCTTCCGTGATCTTCCCCACTACCAAGGTGAGGCTGACTGGTCTTTAGTTCCCCACTTCCTCTTTGTTCCCACTTTTGTATAAGGGGACTACATCTGCTGTCCTCCAGTCTTTGGGTACCTCCCCCTGTTTCCAGTGATTGGCAAAGCAAGATAGCCAGAGGTTCAGCCACCACCTCTCTGAGTTCTTTAAGGACCCTGGGGTGCACACCATCTGGCCCCATTGCTTTATCAACTCTTATTACTTCCAGTTCCTTCAGGACCCTTTCTCATGTAAAGGGACTTGTGTCCATTTCTGCACCATTCTCACCCCTTGTACTCCCTTCAGACCTATTACCCTCCTCTTCCTCGGTAAAGACTGAGCAGAAATACCTGTTCAGTATGTCAGCTTTACTGTTGTCATCCTCCACACCTTCCATCCTCCCCTTCAGTCTCACTATCCTCCCTTTGCCTTTCTTTTTCACTTATGTACCTGTAAAAGGTTTTGTCCCTCTACCCACTGATTTTGCAATGTGCTCTTCTGTCTGAGCTTTTGCTTCCCTTACTGACCTCCTGCCTCCTTTGCTTCTCCTGGTACTTCTCCCTATCCCTTCTGCCTGTGTATTTTTGTATTGCCTGAATGCAATCTTTTGGCTTTCACTTTCTTTGCTACCTCTTTGAAACCATAATGGCCTCACTTCCTTTTCTCTTGCTAACCTGCTTAATGTATAATTCTGTTGCTCTTGTAATCCCCATTTTAAATACTGCCCACTGTTCCTCAACCCCTGATTCCTGCCCCATTCCCCTTAATGCCTCTTTCAAGTATCTCCCCATTTTCCCAAAGTCTGCCCCCCTAAAATCCAGGATACGTGTTTTTGTGTGGTTTGGTTCTGCTCCTTATGTGATTACAAACCACAATGACTGGTTGTCACTGTTCCCCAGGTGCTCCCCACTGTTACCCCATCACATTGTCCCTGTTTGTGAGCACAAGGTCCAGTATTGCCTTCTGCCAGGTTGGTTCCATGACCAGTTGCTTGAGAAAGGCACCCTGAAGGAGTCAGGATAAATCTGCTCCTAGTTGATGCTGCTGCTGGGATGCTCCAGTCCACATCTGGAATATTGAAGTCTCCAACCAGTACTACCTCATCCTTGTCTGCCATCCTTTGGATAGCTAGCATCAGCTCCCAATCTGTTTCTTCCTCCTGGACTGGTGGTCTATAGACCACACCTGTGCGGATGGCTGGTCCCATTTTCCTTTCCAGCTTAATCCACAGTATCTCTCCCCCATTTTGTTCCTTCTGGATCTCTGTGGCCCTTATGTTATTTTTCACATACAGTGCCACTCCTCCTCCCTTCCTACCTGCCCAGTCTCTTCTGAATAGGTTGTAGCCAGGAATGGCCATCTCCCAGTCATGGTTATCATTACACCAGGTTTCTGTGATGGCCACAATGTCCAGGTCTGACTGCACCATGACAGCCTCCAGATCTTCCATCTTGTTGCTAAGGCTCCTGGCATTGGCACACATGGCTTTGCATGATTTGACCTCCCTAGACTGTTTAGCTGTTCTACTCCAGCCCCTTCCCTGGTTGTCCTTCATCCCTGGTTCTCCTTGCTGTCTGCCCTTCTGCTGATTTTTGGCCCTTTTCTGCCTATCCATCTCTTGGGCGCTAATCTCCATCTTTTGCACACTGCGTTGTTGCGATATCCACTCCTCCGGTCACTGGTTCCACTGCTAGCTGTGGAGGGGTAAGCAAGTAGGTATCATTTCTCAATATGTGTAGTCTGGAATTTTCTGGATGTAAGACAGCAGCATTTTGGGGTGCACAATTATGGGGACTGGGTGCACACTTGAATGAGTGCGGCATGAATTAATGGAGACTTTTCATTCCGTTTTATGCTCTCATTTCTATTCATTTGGAGTCAGGAATTTTCGGGACATAAGACAGCCTCCCAAGATTTGTATGAAGACTGGCCAAAAGCATTCTATAGAAAATAAGAAAAAATGGTGTCCTTCACTTCCTTGTTATATTCTGACTTAATAATCTCTGTTTCAAAAGAAAATATTTTAGTGATCTCAGTAATGTTTCTTTCTGTCTTGGTGTGTGTAGTAGTATGAGTAGTGTCATTCGCTAAACAGCATAAGAATGTCAGGGCATTTCATTCAGCCAGCCCCTGAAAACATATTTGATAGTTGACTTGTTCCACTGTTGATGGTATAAAGAATATATAATGTATATTTTATTTGTACCATCATCAACAGCGGACCAAGTCATATAACATGTTTTCAGGGGGCTCTGTAGGCAGTGGCAACCTGACAGTGCACACATGCTGTTTAGCAGAATATTGCACTGCTCACTCCTGCTTTTCAACAAACAAACCACGACAGAAAGGAAACATTACTGAGGCCCAAACAATATTTAATGGTAAACAGACATTATTAAGTAGGACTATAATGAGGGCAAGGACAACACTTTTATACCTTATTTTATTTCAGCTCTTTTTGGGCATGGTTCATACCATTTTTGGGAGGTAAACAAGGTTATGAGAAAGAAAGACAGAACACACACACAACATTATACACATAACAGTGCACAATGGGGGGGAGAGACTAACAGCAATAAAAATGGACAGTGACCTGTGTCAGATGACCTAAATGTATGAAAAAAATGCGAGAAGGCAGAAAGCAGGGCTGGGGGTATACTGGTATGCACTGGGAGCCATCACATTAAAATGAAGTCCAAAAATTGAAGTTCTTATCCCTATGTACATATATTTGGTAAGACCTCATCTTAGGTACAGCGTGCAGTGATGAGAGCATATCTCTGCAAGGATATACACAGGATGGAGGCTATACAAAGCAGGGCAACTAAAATGTTGCTGGTTATGTACGCAAAGACAGACAAAAAGACACTAAAGGACATTATGTATAACCAAAGAGGAAAGGGGCGGCATGACAGAAACTATGAAGTACCAAAAGGGAATAATCAACATACAAGAGGGTAGCATTGTATAGAAAAAAAGATGTGCACAAAGAAGGGGGAAAAATCTGAAAACAGAGAGGTGATGGATCAGGATTTAGGGGCAACACCAGGAAGTAATATTTCACAGAGAGGGTGGTGGGTGCAAGGAGTCAGGAAGGACCATCATTTTAAACAAAACTAGGGAGCAACATTCTGGTTGAGAGCAGCAGTTGGAACATCCACATTATCTGGAGCTGGTGAGCCTCCATTCACTCCAGCTGCTGCCCCATACTATCCAGACTAACCACATCCATCTCACTCCACAACAGGCCCACATCAGCCTGTGTGGCAGGGAGTTGGGCTGGGTTACCACCGTCACCTACAACTGCTGCAGGTTGTGGTGGTGGTGGTGGTGGAACAGCCGCATCACCACTTGAAATCCCCCACTTAACACCACGTTGTGCAGGTGCACGATGTGACACAATATCTTGGCCAGAAGGGCCAGCAGGTGCATTACACACAACTTCTGCCACCTTGGCATCCCATAGTGCTTTGTGATGGTTTAGCATGTGGGTGTGCTGCCCCCTGTTCCAAGGTGACTGCCCCTAGGGCCACGGCTCACCAGGGCATCACATATGACACATTTCCCTACACTGCTGTCCCTGGGCAGTGTAACAAAAAACCCCCAGACCAGATAACTGTGGGGAGGAACAGGCACAGGTAGGGGGCCCAGGTGTTGTTGCCACCTGCTGCTGCCCAGTTGGGGCTGAGGGGGCCTAAATATGCAGCTGTAGCACCACTGGAGCAGGGGCCATAGCAGGTGGTGTTGGCATGGGGGGGCACTGCTATGTGCCATGTCTGGAGGTGGTGCTGTCATCACTGAACTACATGCTTCAGGTGGGGGACCTCCATGGATGGTGCTGCGGTTTAATCAGAGCCGGCCACAACAGGTGTGGACTCCAATGCAATCCCCCACTGCACTGCGCCTAAACGCACCTCTTCCCTGATCATCCTCTATTATCTTCATTTAGTGCGTGTGTCTCTCTCTCTGTCACTCACGCACACGCACACAGACACAGAAAAAAATACACAAGTAACAAAAACTACACCCAAGCTACAATAGCCTTTCACACTCCCCCCCAAAAAACAACAAATTCACACAAAAATTCAACTTTTAGAGCTGCTTTTTCAGCTCTCAGCTTTCACCAGCTCAGCTAGTTCCTGCTCCTGCTACAGCAAGGAGAAAGTGAAACTGTTTCACTTTCTTGCATGATTCACTTCCTGCTGCAGCCTGAAGGGAAGCATGTGACCTGCAGACCATGAGACTGTGTGAGCCATGTAATCTGTGGCCCATTTTTTACTCACTCTGCCTTATTTTACCAGAATGCGGAATAAGGTGAAGTAGAACGCGAAGTACATTCAAAAAGGCGAAGTTCTGCCTCTTTGAATGTACTTGGCATAATGATCCATCATGCAGAGTGGGGGACTTCGCGTCCACTCAGCAGACGGAATAATACTTCGCTGCATCTCTAATTTGCATGCAGCATTATTGATGTGTGTGGCTTTCACCGTGACATTATGACCCTGTGCCCAAAGTGTCTGTAGGTTGCCGGCATGCCTATCACAAACACCTGATGAGTATCTCTCCATGTAAATGTTCTTGTATAAGGTAATTGGACATCTAGGTACTGCTACTCTTGAAGTTACTTTGTTTGCTATTTCTTTGACTGCACTTGCCTAATTGTGGTAACTACTTCCCAAGATAGACACTGTATGGTCGCTTGTGGCCTTCATTGTTGTGCCTTTGACTGTGCCTTTGTCTTCACATCCACATTTATTGCCCATGTAATTGTTTCCTTTGTATGCTGATGTGATGTTCCCCCTCTGATTATTGGTGTATATGCTTACATTGTCCTGCTACCCTTACTCTTGTACCTAGCTAATACTGTAGTCTATGTTTCACTATGACTTGTAAGCTTGACCTTGCTATATTGTGACATGGGTTCAATGTCAATATAGCGTGACCACTAACATGCAAGTCATATTAACACTTACATTATAGCATGTTGCCACATTAGCGTTAGCATTTGTTAGCACCTGCACAAAATAGTCTATGCAAGCTAGATGGTGAAGGGCAGCACAATATTTATTATTACTTTGCATATTGATGACTGATGTGATTAGATCATGCTTGTAGCACACCATCTTGGACTACCTTGAGGGAACCCCAAACACCCGCACACGTTACTGTGCCACACTGAAACACTCCCTGCCATGTCTAAAGCTAGAGCCAAAAACCAAATCTGGTAATTGCTGGCTTAATCTCCCCTGTAGATGATATCCCTGTGGCAACTGCAAGTTTTGCCCTTTAATATGAAAGACTGGTACCTTCACTACGGTTAATGGAACAAAAAGTGGTCCAGTGACAATACAGTGTGACCACAACATATTACACAACCGGGATGGCAATAAATTATTTTCAATTTATGAACACACACTGACTGGCAGAGATCACAATAGGGTTACTACAGTTCAAGTACACCGTGGCTATAAGGCTCTCAGGTATGCTGTCTTGTTGCAAATGTAGCTGCTACGCTATACAATTTGGTGATCTGGGCTGTTAATTACATCTGCGGTTTTGTTTTTGTTAATATAGATTTTATTAACAAGATTTTTACAATCTTAAGGGGATGGGGTATCAGCAGTCACATGTTCTATTTATTTCATACATTAAATCTGATACAGAGCAGAATACACAGCGAGAATACTAAACAAATATTTTTGCTCTGTATTTACAAAGGAAGAGGGGGAGGTACCTAAAACAAACAGTAAAAACACTCTGGATACAGAAGTTGATACCAGCCCATTTACAGAAGAAAGGGTTCTGAAAGAACTCTTAAAACTGAAGGTGGACAAAGCAATGGGGCCTGATGGGATTCATCCCAGAATTCTAAAAGAACTAAGGGTGGAATTAGTGACACCACTGACTACCCTGTTTAACAAATCATGGGAGGATGGGGTGGTACCCGAGGACTGGAGGAGGGCAGATGTGATTCCCCTTCACAAAAGTGGGAGCAAGGCAGAAGCAGGAAACTACAGACCTGTTAGTTTAACCTCAGTGGTAGGGAAAATGATGGAATCACTTCTGAAGGAAAGAATTGTCGGGTATCTAGAGGCCAGAGGGGCACATGACCCAAGGCAGCATGGATTCACAGCGGGAAGGTCATGCCAGACAAATCTGATAGATTTCTTTGACTGGGTGACCAAAGTAGTAGATCAGGGAGGGGCTGTGGACATGGCCTTCCTAGACTTTAGCAAGGCATTTGACACAGTCCACACAAAGATTAATATACAAGTTAGCTAGCCTGGAGTGGGTCCCAAGATGACAGCCTGGGTAAAGAATTGGCTGGAGAATAGGACACAGAGAGTAATAGTAAATGGAGTCCACTCTGAAGAAAGGGGGGTTACTAGTGGGGTACCGCAAGGTTCAGTATTAGGACCGGTCCTCTTCAATGTCTTTATAAGCGACATTGCGGAGGGACTGGAAGGAAAAGTATGTCTCTTTGCAGATGACACAAAGATCTGCAACAGAGTTGATGCACAAGGTGGGGTGGAAAGGATGAAAAGGGACTTGGCAAGGTTAGAGGAATGGTCAAATGTATGGCAGCTTAGATTCAATGCCAAGAAGTGCAAGATAATGCACCTGGGAAACAAAAACCCAGGGGAAGAGTACACAATGGGGGGTGAGATACTAACAACAACAAAAATGGAAAGGGACCTGGGGGTAGTCATATCAGATTACCTAAAGGTGGGCAAGCAATGTGAGAGGGCAGCAAGGAGGGCTGGGGGGATACTGTGATGCATAGGGAGAGGCATCACCAGTAGAAAACAGGAAGTTATTATCCCTCTGTACAGACAGCTGGTCAGACCCCATCTGGAGTACTGTGTGCAGTTCTGGAGACCCAGTCTTCGCAAACACATAGACAGGATGGAAGCTGTCCAGAGGAGGGCAACTAAAATGGTGCAGGGTCTGCACTGGAAGACATATGAAGAGAGACTTAAGGAGCTTAATATGTATAGCCTCGAGGAAAGGAGGGAGGGGGGACATGATAGAAACTTTCAAGTACCTCAAGGGAATCAACAAAGTCCAAGAGGGTAGCATCTTTCAAAAAAAGAGGTGTGCAAGAACAAGGGGGCACAATTTGAAGATAGAGGGGCTCAGAGGTAATTTAAGGAAGTATTTTTTCACAGAGAGGGTTGTGGATGCATGGAACGGCCTTCCGGAGGAGGTCGTGGAGTCAAAAACAGTGGTGGAATTCAAGCATGCATGGGACAGTCATAAGGCAATTCTAGGGGGTTGGGGTAGAAAGAAGTAGGCTGCTGGTTAACTAGGATCTGCAGCTTATCCAGTAGGCAGGGAAATGGGCAGACTGGGTGGGCCAAGCGGTCCTTATCTGCCGTCAAATTCTATGTTTCTATGAATCAACCAGAATACATTTCATCACTCTCTCAGTGATTTATATACATGGAGGATTTGTATATGTCTTATTCAAAATCATAGAGCTCAGTCATAGTTCCTTTTTCCCCTCATTCCCTCCCACTCCCTACCCCTCAACCACCCATCAGCCCAACCTCTCCACAGTATTTCACCATGTTCTGTGCAGCCTTTCCCTCTTTTAGTCAACCCAATCCTTAGATTAATTAAGGTACAAAGTTAAGGTCCCGCATCATAATGTAGAGAATCCATCTTGTCCATTTCAGTGTGCTTAAGTCAGCTCTGTCATTTAACTGGTAAGTAATTCTCTCTCCGCCCTGTATATTTGGTTCATTGTTTCTCTCCAGGCTGAAATAGTGGGAACCTGAGGGGTGAGTCAGAGTCTGGTTATGGACTTCTTTGCTGCCATGAGGGCTATCCTCAACAAGTATTTAGTATGTGAGTCCCTGAACTCTTGTGGGAATTATAATAGTAAAATAAATTCTGCATTTAGAGTAATTATATGTCCCAACATAACTGAAAGCTGTTGCTGTAGGGAGGTCAAGAAGGGTTGAAGGGCTGGACAGGACCAAAAGACGTGTATGATGTGTGGGTGTCACTCCACATTGGCGCCAACACCCCTTTGTATTCATTGGTGAATAATGAGCTGTTATGGCTGGAGTGTGAAAAAAATCTAATCATTAATTGCCAAGAGAATAGCCTCCAGACATCGGAACCAGTAAGCTTTGCTGATATAAGCCAATCCCCATCCCACTGCGCCATAGTTATGTCCGAGTCCAATTCTCCTGTCCATTTCTCGAGCACCCCATTGGTGTCGGATATAGCAGTCTGATTAAGTGACTTATAAAAAGTGGAAATAGCATGGGGGATGTTGCTTGTTATAAGGGTGGACTGAAACAGGAGTACTAGTGGAGAAATATCCGAGGACTTGCGCTGTTCCCAAGGGAGGGAATAAAAATAAAGTCTAAGCTGTAAAAACCTGTAAAATCCACTTGTCGTAGGCCATAGGTCTGCTGCATCTCCTGGAAGGGCTTAAATTCGTTACCATTTAGTAATTGGGAGAGGGAGTAGATCCGAAGTCGGTCCCAATGTTGGAATGTGTGGTCATATTGGGCCGGGGCAAAGCCCTCCAGGAGGACCAGCGGACACATGTAAATTAAGAAGTGTGAGAGATCTAATTGTCTCCGAATTACCCCCCATATTTTAAGTTGGTGTGCTATCCAGAGGCCTGGCTGAGTTCAACATGGACGGTCACGGCACAGGTTTATGGGGAGTGGCTCTCATCAAATCCCGAAATGGAAGCAGGCCTTCTTCTATATCCCTCCATTCAGCAAGGTGGCTGCGTGCAAAACGAACTGCAAGGAAGGAGGGGTGGGAAGCCCAGCTATACCTCTTTAAGTTTGGTAAGGCCAAACCCCCCATCTGTCTAGGGAGACATAGTACCCAAAAATGAACTCGAGGGCATTTGCCTGCCCAAACAAATTTTAGTATTGCCTTATTTCAGGCTTGGAACATCCTCGCTGGCACACTTATCGGAACATTTTGAAAGAGGTACAAGGCCCGGGGGAGGGTCACCATCCGGACAGCCTCCACTTGTTGGATTAGATTAAGGGGTTAAATGGCCCATTTTTTAAGGTCTGCCTGAAGCTGGGTGCTGAAGGAGTCATAGTTGTAATGAACAGTCTGTTTAATAGATCAGAAAAGATAGATTCCCAAGTATTTTAATTTATCAAGATCCCATCGGAATGGGTGGGAGTTTTTGAGACCCAAAGGGGGTTCAAAGTGAAATGCTAGGACGTCCGTTTTAGAAGTATGCAGCTTGTATCCTGAGATCTTCCCATATTCCTCCAGAATCTGAGATACTGCTGGGACTGAGCATATCAGGTCAGAAAGAAACAACAACACATCTTCTGCATATAAGGCAATACGATGTTCATTCCCCCCCCACCCCATCAGCACTCCAGATATGTGAGGTCATTGCCTAATTGCCTGGGCCAGGGGCTCGACAAAAATGGCACACAGCCCAGGAGACAGAGGACAGCCCTGGCGGGTGCCCCGGTAGAAAGGGAAATAGTCAGAGTTATGGCCAGACACCTTCATGTTCACCATAGCGGCAAACGTCTTATGGAGTCCCATTTTTAACATCGTGGCAAACAGGAAGGGCCATGACACCCTGTCAAATGCCTTCTCAGCATCAAGGCTGAGAAGGACTGAGGGGGTTCTGAGTGATTGCATCTCCTGGACCTGGTGCAAGGCCCTCCTAGTATTGTCGGTGGTTGATCTTGAGCTTACGAAGCACGTTTTGGTCCAGTGCGATTAGGTGGGGAAGAACTGCATCCAAGCATTTAGCTAGGATAGATATTAGGATTTTATAGTCAACGTTCAATACTGATATTGGGTGATATGAGCTACATAATTGTGGGTCTTTATCTGGTTTTGGAATGACAGATACAGTGGCATATGACCAGTTGGGAGCTGTCCTTGTAGCAATTAATTGTAAACCTGAAGTATAAGAGGACCAACCCAAGTCTCTGCCTGTTTATAAAATTCTGACCCATATCCATCCGGGCCCGGGGCTTTTATGGTCTTAAGGTTTGCAATGGCTGCTCTAAATTCCATTGGGGTTATAACAGCCATTAGGCCTTTTTGTTGTTACCTATCAAGTCTGGGGAGATCTAGGGGAGAAAGAAAGGCTTCAATTGAGCCTTGCTCACTCATATGATCAGGAGTGTATAATTTCTTATAATAATCACAGAAGGCCGTAACGATCAGTCTCAGCCTTGTATGAGTCATCCCTGTAGCCAGGTCCTTGATAGATGCTATGGTGGAAAGGCGTCTTTGTCTTCTGAGACAAAAGGCTAGTAGGTGGGAGGCCCTAGGCCCCACTTCCCCATACCTCTGATGGAGAAACGCCAAAGCTATTTCAGTACGCTGCATGCACAGCTTATCCAGCTCCTGTTTGGTCTGCTTCAGCTGGGCCTCCACCGAGAGGTCCCCTTATTGGTGGGCCTCCTGGAGAAAACCAAGAGTCTGTTCTAGCTGCGACTGTCACTCCTGGCGTTTCCTCGCCTAAGCAGAGGTATATTGTATTAAGTAGCCCCTAAGAAGTGCCTTCAGTGTATCCCATCTGATTGCTGAGCTGGTGTCTTGCATGTTATTATCTCCCAATATCTCCTGTTTCTTATCCCTGACAAAGTTCCGGAAGGGCTTGCTCTTAAGGTGTATTGGGTTGAGTCTCCAAAGGGTGTTGCGTTTATCTAGGCCCAGGTCCCAGTGTGTTATCACTGGGGCATGATCCAAGTGAGCAATAACCCCCATGGCAGCGTCCCTAAGGACCCCCAGCTATTCTTTTTGTGTATAGCAGTGATCAGTCCTTGTATACATGCCATTGGCAGCAGAGTAAAAAGAGTAACGCCTGTCTCTAGGATGGAGGGAACGCCATACATCCGTCCAGCCCACTTCTTGGATAAATCTCTTAAAAAATTTGTGAGAGGCAGGTTGCCTTGTCCTGTTCATGCTGGTGGTGTCTAGAGAAGGACTCGGGGCTTTATTAAAGTCCCCTGCCAGGATCAAAATTCCCCTAGACAATTCCAGTATTCTCCCTAGTAGGTAGCCAATTGTCTGGGAGGAGGAACCCAGGGGAAAATAGGCATTAGCCAGCGTTACTTCCCTATCATGAAGCATTCCCTGGACTATTACCAGATGGCCTTCTGTATCTGCCCACTCCCTGGTCATCTTGAAGGCAGTCTGACCAGAAATCAGTATGGCAACCCACTCCTTTTACCACTTCCACCAAATGAGGATGAAAAAACCTGAGAAAACCCCCTAGAGGCCAATTTGTTATTTTCATTAGGATTCATATGCGTTTCCTGTATGTAAACAATTCCAGCTTGGCTCTTCTTAAACATTGTGAGCATTCTTGTGCGTTTAATGGGGTGTCTCAACCCATTCACATTCAGAGATAAAATTTGTAATGGTTGATTAGCCATTCGTTTATTCCTTGGGTTTATAGGAGTTAAGCTGAATCTCACAGCAGTGCCCACCCCTGTGAGCCTGTCTGCATCAGTATTTACTATGTTAAATGGTGACTGCCTTTGGATTAGTGAGGGCAATAATTCACCCTCGAACATTAACTTCTTGAACAACCTAAAAGAATTAACTTTTAAAAAAATAATAAGGAACAAACTAATGCAGTTCCAATCCAACTGGGATTGGACTGCAGAACTTTTAGTGGCTTCCATAGTTCTGGGGGCTGTTAGGCTCCCAGTACTAAGAGTGCCAAGTTTTGGCTTAGTCCGTCACTTAGGGAGGACTTGACATAAAACGTCTCTTCTAAGGAAAAGGGGTAGTCATGCCCAGGTCCCCATCCGGGCATGTGTTTCACTAAGCCATACCTTTTATAGAATTCAGCTAGTAGTTTACTGCTAATCAGTCTAAAACCGGGAGAATCACCTTTGGATGCCAGGCCTAGGGGAGGGAATGGTTCAATCCACTAGCTGAAAGCACTCACAGCGGAGTACGAGGTCGCATGGGCCACGTAGCCGGTCCCCTTATCCCGACTCCATTGCAGTGGTGAAGACGGGGAAAGGACAGGCCCCGGACCAGTCAGCATCTATCCCAGCCTTGGTTGTTAGTCCCCTCCCGAGCACCCAATGCTTAATAACTGAACCGGAAAGGAGAAGAGGGGAGGGAACCCAATCTCTCACTCCTCAGGCGGGGGGGGGCGGCACCCGCCGAAGTCAGCCTGACCCCAGTGTATTAGTTAATTCTTGTGACAAATGAGTTATGTAGCATTTTTCCTGGGTTCCCCTCAAGACCCTAATAGGCTCCCTCCCCTCTCCCCCCCAAACCAAAACGAAATGTGAGAGAGGAGGAAGAGGGAGAAGAATGAACAGGAGGAAGCGAAAGCCCCAGCGGACTCCCAGGCTGGACCTGCCACCTCCCCCATGGCTCATCACGCCCCCGCCTTCTCATCCGGGCTCCCTCAACCACAAGCCCCCCCATCCAAAATCCCCCTGACCCTGAGCAACCGACTCTCTTCAAGCTTTGCTTTAGATTGGTCACCTCCGTGACCTTATCCAGCAGAAGCAAATTTTCCTGGAGATCCCAGCCTCATGCCTCATGGGCTGAGAGAAACATAGAAACATAGAATTTGACGGCAGATAAGGACCGCTTGGCCCACCCAGTCTGCCCATTTCCCTACCTACTGGATAAGCTGCAGATCCAAGTTAACTAGCAGCCTACTTCTTCCTACCCCCAACCCCTAGAATGGCCTTATGACTGTCCCATGCATGCTTGAATTCCACCATTGTTTTTGACTCCACAGCCTCCTCCGGAAGGCCGTTCCATGCATCCACAACCCTCTCTGTGAAAAAATATTTCCTTAAATTACCTCTGAGCTGCCCCCTCTGTCTTCAAATTGTGCCCCCTTTGTTCTTGCACACCTCTTTTTTTGAAAGATGCTACCCTCTTGGACTTTGTTGATTCCTTGAGGTACTTGAAAGGTTCTATCATGTCCCCCTCTCCCTCCTTTCCTTGAGGCTATACATATTAAGCTCCTTTAGTCTCTCTTCATATGTCTTCCGGTGCAGACCCTGCACCATTTTAATGCCCTCCTCTGGACAGCTTCCATCTTGTCTATGTCTTTGCGGAGATTGGGTCTCCAGAACTGCACGCAGTACTCCAGATGGGGTCTCACCAGCTGTCTGTACAGAGGGATAATAACTTCCTGTTTTCTACTGGTGATGCCTTTCCCTATGCATCCCAGTATCCCCCCAGCCCTCCTTGCTGCCCTCTCACATTGCTTGCCCACCTTCAGGTCTTCTGATATGACTACCCCCAGGTCCCTTTCCATTTTTGTTGTTGTTAGTATCTCACCCCCCATTGTGTACTCTTCCCCTGGGTTTTTGTTTCCCAGGTGCATTACCTTGAACTTCTTAGCATTGAATCTAAGCTGCCATACATTTGACCATCCCTCTAACCTTGCCAAGTCCCTTCTCATCCTTTCCACCCCACCTTGTGCATCAACTCTGGTGCAGATATTTGTGTCATCTGCAAGAGATATACTTTCCTTCAGTCCCTCTGCAATGTCACTTATAAAGACATTGAAGAGGACCAGTCTAATACTGAACACTACGGTGCCCCACTAGTAGCCCCCTTCTTCAGAGTGGATTCCATTTACTATTACTTTCTGTGTCCTATTCTCCAGCCAATTCTTTACCCAGGCTGTCATCTTGGGACCCACTCCCAGGCTGGCTAACTTGTATATAATCTTTGTGTGGGACTGTGTCAAATGCCTTGCTAAAGTCTAGGTAGGCCATGTCCACAGCCCCTCCCTGATCTACTACTTTGGTCACCCAGTCAAAGAAATCTATCAGATTCATCTGGCATGACCTTCCCGCTGTGAATCCATGCTGCCTTGGGTCCTGTGCCCCTCTGGCCTCTAGATACTCGACAATTCTTTCCTTCAGAAGTGATTCCATCATTTTCCCTATCACTGAGGTTAAACTAACAGGTCTGTAGTTTCCTGCTTCTGCCTTGCTCCCACTTTTGTGAAGGGGAATCACATCTGCCCTCCTCCAGTCCTCGGGTACCACCCCATCCTCCCATGGTTTGTTAAAGAGACAGTGCTATCCTAGATCTACTACTGACTAACAGGGAAGGGATCACAGATCTCCAGGTAGAAGGTCACCTGGGGGCCAGTGACCATCACATGGTATGGTTCAATTTGGCTACTACATCTAAATCTTCCCATTCCAAGGCAAAAATATGGGACTTCAGAAGAGCTGACTTTGATAAGATGGCCAACAGAGTTAAGCTAGCCCTGGCAAAAAGAAACACAGGTGAGGGGGTACAGGCAAAGTGGGCAAGCATTAAGGATGCAATACTTGAAGCAACATCCCATTGTGTTAGACAGAAAAGGAAGTGCAAAAGAAGAAGGAAACCACTTTGGTTCTCAAATACAGTAGCAGAAAAGGTCAGAGCCAAAAGGCTGGCCTTCAGGAAATATAAGGGAACACAGCGGGATGAAGATAGGGAGGCATACCAAACTGCCCTAAGGGAAGCAGAGAAGGCAGTAAGGCAGGCAAAGTCCCAAACTGAGGAAACACTAGCACGAACAGTAAAAGAAGGTGACAAGACTTTCTATAGATACATTAGTGAAAGGAGAAAGTCCAGAGGGGGTATTGCTTAGCTTAATGGAGAAAAGGGAGCATGTGAGGAGGAGGACCATGTAAAAGCATCTATCCTAGATAGATACTTTTGCTCAGTATTTACTGAAGAAGAGGCAGGGCAGGGCCCACAGCTCAGCACCATGGACACAGGGGGGAGGGAGGTGAGCACTACTCCCTTCACAAAAGAAAGGGTCCTACAAGAGCTTGCTAAGCTCAGGGTGGACAAGGCAATGGGACCTGATGGCATACATCCCAGGGTACTTAAGGAGCTAAAGATGGAATTAGCAGAGCCATTAGCAGAACTGTTTAGTGAGTCTCTGAGTGCAGGAGAGGTCCCAGAAGACTGGAGAAGGGCTCATGTGATCCCGCTCCACAAGAGTGGTAGCACGGAGGAGGCAGAGAACTACAGACCAGTCAGTCTTACCTCAGTAGTGGGCAAGATTATGGAGGCACTCCTTAAGGAAAGGATAGTGCAACACCTGGAATCCATGGGGCACAGGATCCAAGACAGCATGGGTTTTACAAAGGAAGGTCCTGTCAAACTAATCTCATAGATTTCTTTGGCTGGGTAACCAGAGTGGTGGACCAAGGGAGAGCAGTTGATGTCGCCTACCTTGACTTCAGCAAAGCTTTTGACACTGTTCCACATAGAAGATTGATAAATAAGCTGGGTAGGCTCAGGTGGGTCGAAGTTGGTCAACTGGGTGGCAAACTGGTTGTGGGCAGAAAACAGAGAGTGGTGGTAAATGGTATACAGTCAGAAGAGATGCAAGTCACAAGTGGGTACCTCAGGGATCAGTCCTGGGGCCAGTCCTCTTCAACATCTTCATTAGTGACCTTGCAGATGGACTAGAGGTAGAGCTTGTCTGTTTGCAGATGACACCAAGATCTGCAACAGAGTAGATGATCCAGATGGGGTGGGCAGAATGAGAAGAGATCTGGATAAACTAGCAAAATGGTCAGAAGAGTGGCAACTGGGATTTAATGCAAAAGTGCAAGATCATGCACATAGGGAGAGAAACCCTGAAGCCACCTATAGGCTGGGAGGGGAGTTGCTAGCAGTCACAAAGGAAGAAAGAGACTTGGGCATCATCATCACTGATGACCTGAAATCATCCAAGCAGACCACTAAAGCAGTAGGTAAGGCTAGGGGTGTTAGAGTGCATTAGTAGGGGTATCACAAGTCGTAAGAAGGAGGTAATAATCCCTCTTTACAAGACACTGATTAGGCCCCATCTGGAGTACTGCGTGCAGTATTGGAGGCCACATCTTCACAAGGACATTAACCAAATTGAGGCAGTCCAGAGAAGGGCAACCAAAATGGTGCAGGGACTGCATCAGAAGACATATGAGGACAGATTAACAGAGCTCATTATGTATACCCTTGAGCAAAGGAGGGAGAGAGGTGATATGATCGAGGCATTCAAACACCTTAAGGGCATAACAAGGTGGAAGAGTCTAACATGTTTAAATATAAGAAAAATAGCAGGACAAGAGGACACAGCATGAGATTAGAGGGGGGCCAATTAAGGGGGAATGTGAGGAAATTCTTTTTCACAGAAAGGGTGGTGGATGCATGGAATGGCCTACCTCAAGAAGTGGTGGCTATGAATACAGTGCAGGGCTTCAAACAGGCATGGGATAGGCATAAGGGAGCAATACAAATGAGTATGAATAGATAGGCCACTGACAGAGCAAAGGCCGATGGCACATTTATAAGGTAGAAAAAGAAATGGGCAGACTGGATGGGCCTTGCGTTCCTTATCTGCCGTCAGCTTCTATGTTTCTATGTAAAGAGGGTAGTCAGTGGTGTCACTAGTTCTACCCTTAGTTCTTTTAGAATTCTGGGATGAATCCCATCAGGCCCCATTGCTTTGTCCACCTTCAGTTTTAAGAGTTCTTTCATAACCCTTTCTTCTGTAAATGGGCTGGTATCAACTTCTGTATCCAGAGTGTTTCCACTGTTTGTTTTAGGTACCTCCCTCTCTTCATTTGTAAATACTGAGCAAAATATTTGTTTAGTATCTCTGCCTTTTCACAGTTTCCCTCTGCCCACCCTCTGTCCCCTTTATTAAGCCTCACTATCCTCGGTCTTCCTTCGCTCCTGATGTACCTATAAAAGGTTTTATCCCCCTTCTTAACTGAGTTGGCTATCTTTTCCTCGGTTTGGGCCTTTGCTGTTCTGACTGCCTTCCCAGCTTCCTTTTGCTTTAACTGATACAGTTCTCTGTCCTGCTCCTTCAGTGATTCCTTGTACTTCCTGAATGCTTTCTTTTTCTCTTGAACCTTCACTGCCACTTTCTTTGAGAACCATAGTGGTTTCTTACATCGTTTTGTTTTATTTGCTTCACACAAAGGCTCGTTACCTCTGTGATGGCAGTTTTTATTATTCCCCATTGTTCTTCCACCCCTCCTTCCTGCCCATTTGCTAGTGCATTCCTTAGGCATTCACCCATTTTGGGAAAGTCAGCCCTCCTAAAGTCCAATACTTTTACCTTTGTATGGCTTGACTCTATTGTTGTGTTTATTGTGAACCATACTGTTCGATGGTCGCTAGTTCCCAGATGGCTACCCACTTCTACATCTATGATCCTCTCTCCATCTCCATTTGAGAGAATCAGGTCTAAGATTGCTCCCTCTCGAGTGGGCTCCAATACTAGTTGTCTAAGGCATGCACCCTGTAGGGCGTCTAGAATAACCACACTCTACAAAGTGGCTACTGCAACTGAACTCCAGTTAACATCTGGCATATTCAGATCACCCATCAGCAATATCTCCCCTTTTCTATCTATCTCCTATCTCCCACCTCTCCAGGTGTCAGCGTGGCTCAGTTGGTAGCACATCCGCCTCTGGACCAGAAGATCATGGGTTCTCGTCCCACACCAGGATTGGACTTGCACCTAAAAATTGCTGGCATCCGAGTGCAGTATTGGGGGGTGCTGTACTGCTGGGGTGTGCCGTCCTTCAGATGAGACATTAAACCGAGGTCCCTTCTGCCCATCCTGGTGCTGTCCTGGTGGGTATCCAGGTGGAAGTAAAAGAACCCAGGGCACTCTTCGCAAAGAGCAGGGAACATTCTCGGTGTCCTGGCCAACATTCCCCTTCTCATAAACCGGTTCATGCAATTATTCAGGCTGTGTGTGAGTGGGTGATGATGTGCGATATGGCTGCCACCACACATTCAGTCACTTCACTACCAGTCTAGCATTGCTTGTAAAGCGCTTTGGGATACTGTGTATTAAAAGCGCTATATAAATGCTGATTCTTCTTCTTCTTCTTCTTTTTCTGCCATTCTAAGTATACTTTCTATCATTTCCTTGTCCATTTCCTCCCCCTGAGAAAGGGGTCTGTATAACAACCCCTGTGCGGATTGTGGTGCCATTGCCTGTCTCCAAATTTACCCACAACGCTTCTTCTCCTCCCTGTTTACCCTTTTGTTCTGTTGCTTTGATTCCTTCTCTTATATAAAGAGCTACTCCTCCTCCTCCTCCTCTTTTACCCTCCCTGTCCCTCCTGTAGATAGTGTATCCTGGTATGTTTACATCCCAGTCATGATTTTGTGTGTACCATGTTTCTGTGACTGCCACGATATCCAGATGTTCCTCCTCCATCAAGGCCACTAATTCAGGAAGCTTGTTACCCAGACTACGGGCATTGGTACTCATTGCTCTCCATTTTTTGATGGCTTTACCTTCTGTTGCAGCATCCCCCACTGACCTTTCTACCTCGGTCTTTTTCTCATTTAGTACCCTGTTTTGTAGGGAGGCTGGGATTTTCCTGCTGCTTATCAGTGCCTCCCCTTTTGACTAGTTTAAAAGCTTGCCAATGAAGCATTTAAACCGATTGCTCAAAAGACTTGTTCCCTTCCTGGACAGATGCAGACCATCCTGCCAGTATAGGCTGGTGTCCCTCCAGGTGGAACCCCAGTCCCCAATGAAGCCAAATCCCTGTGCTCCACACCACTTTTTCAACCATTCATTAAACTGCATGGTGCAAAGTACCCTCGCCTCCCCCATGCCATTGATAGACAGCACCTCTGAGAAGGATACTGTGTGTGCTACTTGTCTTAGGCCCCTCCCCAACTCTACAAAGTCTTCCTGCACTGCTCTAATCTCATGATGAGCCAAGTCATTTTTCCCTAGGTGGACAATGGCGTCCAGCTCAGACTCCCGTGCAGCTATTCGTGATCCTGAGGATGCGCTTCCTGCCCCTCAAGCCATGGCACCAGGCAGGCACTGCACTGGTGCCATGGTTGGAAGATGGCGCCGCATCCTCAAGATCAGCAACAGCTGGGGTCTGAGCTGGACGTCATTGTCCACCTAAGGGAGGGAAGAGGAAGCCGAGGAACTCCGGGGACAAACAGGGGCCCGAGAGCCACGGGGACGTATAATTTAAGGGGGCCAGCCTATTCAGCTCACCTGCTCACTTTCATAGCAACATCAGAGTCCAGTTAGATCCAGTTAGATCCAGAGAACTGTTCACTTCATCCCATGTGGAGTTGAGTTTGTATCACTCTTGATTGAGGCCTGCTTACGGGAGTCCAGCCACGATCTCTTGAAGGACTGAGGCGCCTTCCCTCCGGCGCTGTTCCTTCTGCGGCACACGGTTCCAGGCCCTAATTGCCAGTTTATTCTCCAGTGTCCCGCCCGCAGGTCTCTGATCAAGGGCCACCCTGGTGCCTTCCTTAGCAAGTCCCTGGGCCACTTCCACCGTGGTCTCAAACATCTTGAGCTGCACAACAAGCTTCGCTGGGTAGGGGGCCCTGAACTTAATCTTTGCTTCTTTAAGCTTCCTCAAGAGAGGGGCATAAGCGCGACGTCTGGCTGCAATGGCGGTGGGGTAATCATTATCCACATAAATTCACTGCTCCTGGAATTTCAGCTGCCCCTTTTGCCATGACTTGTGAAGGATCAATTCCTTCTCCTGGTAGTGCAGAAATCTACTGTAATAAGTATCACACATGGGTGGTTGGGCATTTGTGGGCCCAGTGTGTGATGCAGTCGCTCCATCTCAAACAGGCAATCCTCTGGTAGATCCAGTGATGCTTTGAAAAAGGACTACATAAACTGAATTGAGTCGCTACCTTCGGCTCTCTCCAGGAAGCCAGAGATTCTGAGATTGTTCCTCCTACTACAAGCCTCTGCATCCTCTGCCCTCTCTCGAAGGCCCTGCACCTCATGGTGAATTTGCAGGATAGTGGCCTCCGCTTTGTCCACACAGGAGTCTGCCACAGAAGCCTGCTCCTCCAGCTGGTCTATTCACCTCTCCATCTTCCCGATATCTGTTCCAAGGGCGGCGAATGTGGAGCATGTCTCCTTTCTGAAGTCCCTCAGCTCCCTCAGCAGCAGATCCATCTGCCTTGACATGTTCGGAGGCCCCTTGACTTGGCCTCGAGACTTCTTGAGCCATCATATCAGAGCCATTGCAGTCAGGCTCGAGGATTCCAAAAGCAGTTTTAACTTTTCCGGCTGCGTTTGGCATCTTCGGTGAGTGTTAGTTGGTTTTCACCCGATTTGGTGCATTTAGGCTGAATTAGTTGGTTTTTTTTTGCTGCAATGGGGACGGAACTAAGAGCTCAAGATGCTTTGTAGGGCATGGCAGAACCAGAAGTCCATCTGCTGTTTTGTAATAGCGCTAGTATCATTGGTACTATTAAGTATGCGCTAAAATGAATTGCGCTGTTTGCGATGCCCTATTATGACCGGATACCCTGTGATATGTATGTTTGACTGTGTTATTATCTCCCAGGTCATACCTGAAAAAAGGCAGTTTCATAGAATCATAGAAGATTTCAAGCTTAGAGGTCTGATGACCTTTTAGTAGCTTGCCACTGAATCAGTGGAGGTACTCATATTTTTGATCTCCCATGTGGCTGTCTAAGCTGTTCTTAAAAGCATCTATCATTTTACTATGAACCATGGACCCAGGTAAAGAGTTCCACCATTTAACAACTCTCTGGGTGAACCACCTATTTCTTTTATTTGTTTTATTTACATCTCCTCTTATTTTTAAATTATGGGTATGTGTACTTTGTGTTCCTATATGATCAGAGACCAATAGTTTTCCACATATACCTATCTTTTGTGGCTCTGAATACCAAATGTAAGTTCCCACTAAGCTGTCTATAGTCAATTAAATACATTCCCAGGTTTCGCAGTCTCTCTCCATAGTTCTTGTGATGGACAGATGCAACCAACTTAGTTGCCCTTTTCTGAATGCCCTCCATGGGGTAAAAAAGGGTGCACAATAGTACAGTTGTGATCTCACCTGGGCTATATACAAAGGGCATAATCACCTCATGGTGTCTGCTCTTGATATTCTTTTTAATACATCCCAAAATTTTATTACTTAGTTTTACCTTATGTCTGGTGTCTATGTCAAAGGTTAATTTATTATCCACAATTACTCCTAGATCCCTCTCATTGTTGTATGCAAGTATACGCCATTCAGTTGATACTTAAGTTCCTGGTTGTTCTTCCCAAAGTGCATTACCATACACTTTTCCAGGTTGAATTGGAGTTTGTTGTTATTTGCCCATAATTCTATGGATGTGAGGTTGTCCTGTAGGTCACATGCTGCCTTCCCATTGTTAACAATTGCACCTATTTTGCTATCACCAGCTTACTTTCCCATACAGATACCCCCGATACCGTCATGGTAGCAATAACTATGTTAAAAAGAGTAGGAGCCAGCACGGAGCCCTGAGAGACCCCACTCGTGACCTCCCTCCAGTCTGATGAAAATCCTCTGATTCCTACTCATTGGCATCTATTAGTCAACCATGATTTCACCCCTGCCACTATGTTCTGAGACACCTGGATAGAAATTAACTGTTTGATCAGTACATCATGTGCCACCAAATCAAGCACTTTTGCGTAATCTAAAAAGATTACGTCTACAGGCAAACCTCTAGCTAATGCTGCACTTACGGGTTCAAAGAAACTATGCAGGTTAGTTAGACATGATCTCCCACTAGTGAATCCATGTTGATTTATATCCAAATACCCTAGATATTTCCTGTGTTTGACCATACGCTCTTGAATCAGGCCCGTCAGTAATTTACCAATGATTGACGTGAGACTGATTGGTCGATAATTGCCGACTACTTTCATGTCCCCTTTTTTATAAATAGGCATAATGTTTGCCTCTCTCCACTCTTTTAAGGTATTCCCCTTCCTAATAGATGCATTGAACAGCATGGTGACTGGGTGTACCACAGCATCCTTCAGTTCCTTTAAGAAGCTTGGATTTATTCCATCAGGTCCTGCTGATGTATTGCTCTTTAATTTAATAAGTCGATCCATGACTTCTTTTTTGGAGGAACTAATTTCTAACTTCTCCCAGCATTTCTATGTATTCACAACTGGTGTATCATTATGATTTTTTGGGTTGATATATGCTATGAAAATACTGATTAAACTTGTTCGCTATATCATGCTTATTGTTTAGAATTCCCAGTTGTGTTTCTAAGGACACAGTTCCAACTTGTCTACCTTTTAATGACACTATGTAATTATAAAAGGATTTTTTGTTATCCTTGACAACCGTGGCCATGTATAATTCAGCCTTTTGTCTGGCCTTTCTTATGAGCCTCTTTGTACAGGTCACCTCTTTTTGGTAAGAAACCTGGTTCTTATTAGTTGGATTGTTCTTACACCTTGCATATTTCCTTTTCCTTCTTGTGATGTTATTTTTAATATTTCTTCCCCACCATGTGGGTATTCTGCACTTAGCATTATATTTTTTTAATTTTGGGACCCATCGTTCAAGACAATATTGTATTCTGTTATTCATTTCTAACCAAATACTGTCCATGTCTGCCCATTCCGAATTCTGTTTCCAGTTCCAAGACGTTAAGCTGTGTTTTATTGATTGATAGCCAGCCTTATGATAATCCCTTATGTCTGTTTTCCCCTTAATGCTGACTTCATTATGATTAATATTTATGTACACAGTGTTATGATCACTGTCGCCTATTAAGTCACTAATTTGTAAACTGATTTTGTCCTACTCAATATTAGTTAGGAATAAATCCAAGGTGTTTCCACCTCACGTTGGACTAACAACCAACTGGTCCAGCCGTTTTCATGCAATGTCGTCTATGAAGTTATTTTCTAAACTGGATTTCCCTTGTAGTGTTTCCCAGTCAACTGTTGGGTAACAGAAATCCCCCATTAAGATGAAGTCCCCTGTGATTTCAAATTCATTTAGGGATGCAAGAAATGCATTATTTTCTTCATTATTCAAATTCGGGGGTCTATACGTTACACCTACTGTGATGTTTTTATTAGCAGTTTGAATATTGGTCCAAAGTAATTTGACGTTCCTTATCATTTTATTCTCAACTGTAATAGCATGAGCTTTAATTTTCTCTGTAATATAATAATGTAATTCCACCCCCTCATTTGTTTCCTCTGTTTTTTTGAAAACAGTTGTAACCCTGTATGTCTGTACCCCATTCCCCATCCTGAAACCAGTTTTCAGTAACTGCACATACTGTATTGAAGTTTATTTTAGCACCCTCTTTATTTAGCACAGAGAGGGGTGCAGTACCATTTAGCACCCGATTGAATTAGCGTGTCAGCTTCTTGTCCAGTTACAGCACTATGCTCCATGTAATATTAGTGATCAGCTTATTTTAGTGCTTTTGTCAGTTAAGCTAATGTAGTGAAAATAAACTGAAAGCTAATATTTCCTGCTATACAGTATATGTATCTGTTTTAAGATCAGTAAGATTTTTCAACTTGTCCGTTTTGTTTCCAAGACTTCTAGCATTAGTTAAAAGAATCCTTAGATCTTTATATTTAATACCATTCCTCCTTAGTGTTCTGCTGTGTAAATTTTGCTTTTTAGGTTTATATTTATTAGGGTTCCGGTTGACATGTGTGGCCCCCATAGGAAGTTCCCTATCCCCTGTTCAACCTAGTTTAACAATTTTAGTATACAGTCAGAAAACATCTTGCCTAACAAGTCATCTCCTGCCCTATTCAGATGCAGCTTATCATAACTAAATAAATATATTTTATGTAGAAAAATCTCCCAGGTAGTAATAAATTTGATTCTCTTCCTCAAACACCACTCTCTTAGTTTCTGCCTAGTGTACCTATTCAGTTGACAAAAACTACACAAATAAATAAAATGTTTAATTTATTCATGGTGGGTGTAGCCACAGAGCAGGGAATTTAAAAAATTTCAAACTCCATGGGTCGTGTTTTGAACGGATGGCGCAAGGTTTGCATCAAGCCTTGTACTATGACATTTTGATTCTGCCAGTACGCCAAACACTTCTGTCTCAATTGCGTTTGATTTTCATAGCTTGGATGCAGTTGCATCAATGTACCCAACTTACGGCAGCTTGCACCAAATCTCAGGCACAAGCACGCTAAAAAGGGTCCCTGGGTCTGATGCAAGCTAAACCACAAAAAATGGTCTAACTTGCGGCAATTGCCACACAGGCTAGAAAATCCCATTAGACTGCCACAAGCCTGGTGCGCCATATCTGTGATGCACCCAGAGTCTGTGGCAGTTGAGCTCTTATGAAAATCCAGCCCCTTATCTCAATTTAGGAGTAAGAAAACATAATGAGAAGAAAAATGGATAGACTGATGTTTTGCTAGACATACATTATTGCTAAAATAAGCTATATGATGACATGTTTTTTTGTCCTGAAAACCACTACTGCTTTAAGTTATTTGCAATCTGAAGCAGTGGCAGAGAGATTCTGCTCCGGGGTGATGTGTGAACAGGTTTTATTATTGAATGGGTAGCTAGCGGCACAGCAGAAATGCACAAGCAATGTGATATTCTGTTCTTTGAAAATCTGGGTGCAGATCGACACCTGTGATAGTTCACCCAGATATGAAAGGAAAAGGAGAAATTGTTTAACCAGGAAAGGCATACTAAGTCAGAGCTTGTTTTCAGGTGTGACCTGGGACTCAGGAGCACAAAGAAGTTTTGTTCAGGGTCACACAGTATGCAGGTGAGAGCTGATGGGATTCATACCCAGGTCTCCAGGTTTGCAGCTCAGTGTCCTTAACCATGAACCTATACTACCTCCATGAAAGGACTATTGACAGAGCCACTGGAACTTTTTATTTTTTTGGAAAACAATAAAGAACTATAATTTGTCAAAATGACAGGCCGCAACTTTAAGCAAGGATTCTCAAAGAACAATAAGACCTTTTCATAAAGCATTATTGATCTGAAACTGTGGGGGTTACTTTAAGCTGGAAATATCAAAACCTCTGGAGCTCTGACTAACCAATACCAAATAGCACAATAATCTGGAGGAGCCCTACCAAGCAAGTCGAAACAAATAGCCTTGTACTTAGCAGTGTACAGTAAGTAAGGCCAAATTAGCTAGCAGTACATCAAAAATGGTATTTCAAAACACTCTACAAAGGTGCTGATGACTGGTACAGAGAAACAGCATATGTTCCATGTGTGGCAAAAATATATATTTTAATGAAATATGCCAAAAATAGCTTTTTGTATAGCAAAGATAAATAAGAAGTTGGAAAACTGTAGGTATGAGGGATATGAGCTGGGACCAGTGTGATACATGATTTATCTATACAAGTGCTGTTTGACATTAGGTAACCTCAAGAGTGGCATAAGACAAAAGTGAGGTGTCCAAGGTGAAACAGCAGGTGTATAGATAAATCAGGTCTTAGTTACACTGGGTCCGACTGCATATTCAATTCATGCAATAGGGAACCTTATGGTAGTGGAGGTAGATGTGATATAACTTTTTTTTTTAATAAGAAATTTTGTAAACTTATATGGCTATATGCCCAGTATTATTGCACTGGTTGTAGCGGTTGCCAGGGGTTGGTAGGAATGTGCAGCATGCTGTTGACATCATGATATTCAGACATCTTGTTTCACTGGGCAAGAATGAGTGAGCATCTAAAATTGCAGTTCAAGGTGGGGAACATCATATAAAGCATTTACAATATATGTACAGAATATACAGTAATATTTAAATGAAGAAATGTAAAACTTTAAATACAAAATAGAATAACATATGCCTGGGTAAGGGGAAAACAGACCGCCAGGGCAAAGTTGTTGAAAGGGCAAGGGAGAGGGTCAAGGACAGGTGCAGAGGGAGGTAAAAAGTCATAAGGAGAGACTTTAAGGAGAACACCAAAGAGGCAGAGGGAATAGACAAGGGAATGGAGAACCAAAGTTTAGGAAAGCAATGAGAGAAGGCAGATTGATCAGACATTCCATCCTTAGAATCAACCATAAAAACAGTGAATAAAAAAGAAAATCACTTGTCTACAGCTTTGTTTATGAAGCTTTCGGGTCCTGTTGTACACATCAAATATGAGATGAGATAATGTATTGTATCAGAAATATCTTTTTCCATTGTACTTGTCCTTTATTGTCCTGATTTATGGCTTTGCCACTCACGAGTTCAGAAGTCACATGCAACTCAAGAAGATATTTCTGATATCTTAGATTAGATAATTTCATATCCCATATATATACTATATATATATTTTATAAATATATATATATATATATATATATATATATATATAGAATAATGGGTAAGGGTAGTGTACAAGGATGAATACCCATCAAGGGGGCTAATTAGGGCTACAAGGCAGGCTAGTGAATTTATTGCCTGAATTAGCTCCGAGATGGGTATACTTGCGAGTGTTGCATCCTTACCCATTGTTTGTTGAATATAATACATTAGGATGATTACTGTTATGGAGATCACATTTGCAATCACATCATGGCACCTGACGGTCTCCTGCAGCAAGGAGGGAATGGTGTGTAGCAAGTAAAAGTAGGAGTTTGGGAGATTTCTTAGTCTGGGAGGGTATTGTGTATCTTTCCAGGTTCTTTTGCAGCTTGTTAAAGCAGCAGTGCATTGAAAAAAGTTATTCCAAAAAGCTAATTTTTTGCTATGGTTATAAAAAATATTGGCAGAACTGTTGATTTGGGTTTTCTGGATGCTTCCTATGCTGTTTAATGTACATTTACATTTTTGTCTGGACTCTTATCCTTCTTGGGTCCTCAGTATTATTTCTATGCAAAAATTAGGCGGCCATCTTTTTTTTTTTGAGAAATAATTACTTCAAAATGTTCATAAAATTCTTAAATGTTAATGAAAACCAAAAATGTCACCACCAAAATAAACTGGAAGACATCTGGCATCAATTAGGAAGAAAAAAAGGTGGGGTCAAATTTTAACCCATGTTCATTGCACTGCTGCTTTAATTGGTTTGGCTAGCTTCCTAAAGATGTGTTAGCTGTGTTATCAACATTGTTCCATTAATTGATAAGTGTAGGGATATAACTTTAATTAGTGCAGGTTTACAACTAACTGTTTAATTAGTGCAGGTTTACAGCTGTAACTCTTTGATTAGTGCAGGTGTGTGGCTATAATTGTTTGATTAGTGCAGGTATATACTTTTAATTGCTAGATTAGTTACAGGTATACAGGGAAATAAATGATGGCCTTTTCTGTGGAGAAAGGTTCCCATCCATATATTATATTCTTCACAAAAAACAATGTTAATTCATCAGTTAGGGTTCAGGATAAAGTGACAAAAGTAGGGAAATATGACGTTAGGGTTTCAAACCCTAAAACCCATGTTCCACCCCTGAAACGAATGAGGGGTGGAGTCTTCCTCAGGGTTGTCAACCCTAACACTCACCCCAATGCAGTAACAGGCAAACTAAGATGTGATGGAGACAGGTGTGTATGTTTCATGAGTACATACAGTGGGGTGAGTGTTAAGGTTGACAACCCCAAGGAAGACTCCACCCTTCATTCACTTCAGGAGTAGGGTAGGGGTTTTAGGGTTTCAAATCCTAACATCATATTTCTCTACTTTTGTCGCTTTATCCTGAACCCTAACTGGTGCTGGAGTGGTGGGTGCTCAGTGGGAGGTAGGAGTGGGGGTGCTGATCAGTGAGGGACTTTTTTTTCAGGAAAAAAAAACAACAACGGTTTTCTTTATTTCAGGGACTGGACACTGATTGGGGGGGGATGCCACTAGACACCAGGGACATAATGACAGCACAGGGAGGGTGACCGGAGAATGGGGGTGGGCAGAGGGACCACTGGACCACCAAAGCAGTAAAAATATAACCTGGGGAATGGTGATCAGAGACCAGAGGAGGGAGGAGGGACCAATGGACTACCAGGTAAATTTTTATTTAACACAGGGATGTCAATCAGGGAACAGGGGAGGGAGAGGAACCACTGGACTACGAGGGAGACCGGAGTATAATTAAAAGTAAACATGGGGACTGTGATCGGAGAACAGGGGAGGGAAAGGGACCACTAGACTACCAGAAAATAGTTACATTATTTTAAAAGGTAAACACTGGGAATGGCGATCGGACAACAGGGGAAGGGTGAGGGATTACCAGATTATCAGGGACATAACTGCAGCATGGGAAGGGTGATTGAAGAATGGGAGAGGGCAGAGGAACTGCTGGACCACCAATGAGGTACAAAATATAACATGGGGATGGTGATTGGAGAATGGGGGGAGGACCAATGGACTGTCAGGGAGATAATTTTGGGCTATGGGAAAGGTGATTGGACATCAGGGAAGGGGGGAGGGATCATTGGACTACCAGATAAATTTTTATTTAACATAAGACTCCAATCAGGAAACAGGGGAGAGGGGAGGGACCACTGGACTACCAGGCAGACTGGAGTATAATTAAAAGTAAACAACAGGGATGGTGATCAGAGAACAGGGGAGGAGGGAAGGACCACTATACTACCAGAGAATATTTATATTATTTTAAAAAACAAACATTGGGGACAGTGATAGGAGAATAGGGGAGGGGGAGGGACCAATAGACTACAAGAGAATATTTATATTTTATTCAGGAGATGGAAAACGATGGATAGGGGGTGCAACTAGGCACCACTGAGCTATGACAGTTCGAACTGTCATGGATCTTTACTGTTCAAAGTCTTTACAGTTTGAACAGTAAAGTTTCAACTGTAAAGAATTTTGAACGCTTATATTCCAATCGATTAATTGATCCTTAACTAAGCGAGTGACAGGCAATATGATAATCTCCCCAAAAAGACATACTTGCCCTCAAAATTATCAAAAAATAGTACAATAATGGAACAAAGCATGTTACTGAGATCTAAATACAGGTCATGGTCATTCCTTACCAAGTAGGATTTCTTTAGAAATCAATTTTTGAAAGGAAAAAAAATGGCAGAAGCACAAACAATATTTCTCTGAGCATGAACAGTAAATCCTCAACAATTAGCAGTTCAACTGTTCATTTACTTGCCTGTCTAGTGGCTAGCACAAAAAAATGGTATACTGCAATTCAGAAATGGTGAGATATCTTCTCACCACACTATCCAAAGGCACACTCTTGGCATAGACCTCACCATCTACGAAAATTTCAAGAAAAAAACATTCATTCCATCTGGGCTGTAGATGAGGGCAAAAAATACTGTGTTAACCAATGGGAAAAAGTGGGATTTTATTTTTCATTTTTTACCACTCCATGTCTTAAAAACCATACAAGATGCCACCCTGGCCGGCCCAGTGGTGCTGAGGGTTGAGACACTGGATGCCACACCTCACACGATGCTGGCAACACAGGTTTGGGAATGGACTCAGGCCACCGGGGGTCAGTGGGGGAAGGAAAGGATTGAGCATCCAGAGGACTGCTCTCCCTTACCTAGTGCAGAACCTGGGTCTCATGCCGCTCTCTATCAGCTCCTGAAGGAACTCAGGGGCAGTGCAGGCATGCGGTGCTGTCACAGTGGGGAAGAGCATCTGTGGACATTAGCACATAGTGCCATGACATCATGGCATGTCTGCACTCTTGTGGGGGAAACCAATGAAAAAATCCCCAGAGGACCGGGAAAGCAAAGAGAGACCCAGGGATCTGGCCTCACATTCCCAATGCTGGACCACTACTCTGATTGTCCCCAAGCACCACCCACACAGGACAGACCCTCTAATCTCAGAAAGTGCCGCCAAGGTAGGCGAGGCAGGCCTTCCCCCAAGGGGTGATCCAGGGGGCTGGGAAGTCCTGGTGGAGGGGACCAATGGAGGAAAGGTCTCGGAGGGGAGTAGAAGGTCCAGATCGAGCGGGTACCTCTGAGAGATTCCCCAGATCGAAGATGCACAAGTAGATTAAAAAAAAATGATGCCATCCTGATACTTTCCAGATCTAGGGACACTAGCAGAATAACTGTGCATGCAAATGTTTGGGTTATTTTGTCAAAAAATGCCAAATTTGTTAAGGTACAAAATTTTGAATATAACAAAGAAGTGCCTTTTATGCATTTTTTATATTTTCTCTAAATGATTGGGCGGGGGGGGGGTATGTGCTATTATTGTAGTACTTGTTATAAACTTGGCTTTGATATAAAGATTGTCCCTTAAGTCCAAATATTGAGAGAGTAATGACTTCTTAAAGTTCCAATGTTCTCCTATGGGAATTACATTTTTTAATTTTAAAGCTTTAATATGGCCCTAGATTTGTGGAAGGGATTATGTTTTATTCTTGTGATACCCATTAAGACCTTTGTTATGATATATAGATTGTCCTTTATGTCCAAATGCTGAAGGAGTTATGGCTTCTTAAACTTCCAATGTTATCCTTTGGGAATTTGAATTTGCATTTTAAAATTTTAAAGCTTTTTAATATGGCCCCTATATTTTTGGAAGTGATTATGTTTTATTCTTGCCATACTCATTAAGACCATTGTTATAATATATAGATTGTCATTTATGTCCAAGTACTGAAGGAGTTATGGCTTCTTAAACTTCCAATGTTATCCTTTGGGAATTTGCATTTTGTAAAGTTTGTGTTTTTTTAAGGCCCCTAGTTATTTTGGGTAGGGGGTTATGTTTATTCTTTTAGTACTCATTAAGACCTTTGGTTTGATATATCGATTGACCCTTAATTCTAAATATTGAGGGAGTTATGCCTTGTTGAACTTATTCATATGAAACAAAAAACCCATACGAAAAAGGATGCCTTCATATGAAAAAAAGATAGTTAAAAAACAAAGTCCACATTTTTTTTCATATGTGGGCATCCTTTTTCGTATGAATGAAAAAAGCATACAAAAAAGAATCCCTTCTTATGAAAAAAAAATAAGCAAAAAATAAAACTAAGTCCAAAATCTTATTTCACATGAAGGGATCCTTTTTCGTATGAACAAAAAAGGCATACGAAAAAAGATCTTTTCATACATGAAAGAAGCTGGAAAAAAAGTAAGTCCAAAATCATTTTTTGTGTGAAGGGATCTTTTTTTGTACGAATGAAAAAAGCTCATAAAAAAGGATTCCTTCATATGAAAAAAGAATAGTTATAAAAAGTAAGTCCAAATTATTTTATTATATGTTGGGCATCCTTTTTTGTATGAACAAAAAAAGAATATGAAAAAGAATTTCTTCATATGGAACAAGAATTGGGAAAAAACAAAATCCCAATTCTTTTTCTATGAAGGATCCTTTCATATCATAAACTCTTTTCATTGCCATATGAAAAAAGCAGAAGCGGTTCACAAAAAAGGACATAAAGTGTTTAAAAAAACACATTTGTGGGAAATTATTTTTCAACAGTTAAATACAGAATCCACCTAACGGGGTCCCAATGACCAAGATACATTTTTTTGTGTCTCTGGAGGATTTTTTTTTTGTGTGTGAGTTTTGAACATTTTATTTTTTAAATGGAAACATGATGGTGGCCATACGACAAATAATTTTTTCCTCATGAAAAAGGATTGGCTCCATATGAAAAAGGATCTTTTTTCATATGGATCAAATTCTTTTTTCATTCCAAAAAGCTATCCAAAAGATGTACGGAGCATGCTGAGAACTGAAATTTTAATAACTTTGGAATGAATTAATATATTTTCAGCAAACCAGTGAAAGGCACATCTGTAGTCCAGTCCCCTTCTTTCCTGAAAATTTCAGACCAAAATTCCAACCTATCTGAGCACAAGGCAATAACAAAAAAAAATAGGAAAAAAAGCTATTTTTTTACAGTTTTCTTTTTGCTATCTGCATCATGGAATACACGCATTTGACTGGAATACAACTTTGGCATGTCAAGAGAGCTACCTCACAAGACTGTGCATGCAAAATTGTGTGTGAATCCATTGAATGGTTGAGAAAATATTAAAGTGCCAATTTTAAAGTTTAACATTGAAACCCTGCTCAACCCTAACTATAGTGATGCTGCTGTGACACTATAATACATACAACAATTGATATCTTTGATATCTTTCAGCTAAACTTCAAGATATCTGTTAGGTACCAAGATATCACCCATTAGATACATCACAAATGACCTACTGAAAATTGCTCAATAATGTATTATATAAGAAATCTATTCTTTCATTGTACTTGACCTATTGTGTCCTCACACATGACTTTGCCTTTTGTGAGGTCGGAGGTCAAGTACAACTCAATAAGATATTTATGACATCTTGGGATATGTCATGGCCCTAATGAAAATATCACTGACATTTTTCCTGACTGCAGTTTTCCTTATGTCATCACGAGTGGCACAGCCATGAGTGATGTCAAAAGGTCAAACTGCACCAGGGACAATAGTGATACAGTAGTTTTATTAGTGCCATGGTACTCTTAATTTATGCCATGGCTTGTATTATATACTGTGGCAAGAAAAAAAGTTGTGTCCTGATGGTTTAGTGGCCACCTTTAACAATGCTGTTATCCCAGCACAGCAGTGAATGAAGGTGAAGATCAAACCCCAAAAGCTCCACCTGGACTGTGGATAAATGGACATCGAGTGAGGATAAATGCAATATTCTCACTCTAGGTCTGACCACCCTCAAAATGTCGAAAATATTTGCTGAAATGTATCCTCATGAGCAGTGATATACATATATATATATATATATATATATATATATATATATATATATATATATATATATATATATGTATGTATGTATGTATATGGACTTCATTGGTGCAGAACTGAACACAGAACAAGGAAGGGCATACCTGCCATATAAAAGGACATAAACCCTTATTCAGTGTGCAAACTCATTCCAGGCAGGCATTTAAAAAGTCTGCTCAGGAATTCCTACAATTGTGACACCACATGGCCTCCTCTACATCAGTGATACCCTGGGCAAAGTTGCAAATGAGAGATGTCCGGTCCCACTGAAGAAGGTACTAGCACCAAAGAACTGCAACTCTAGAATAGCTTGTACTGTTTGCTTAGTGAAGGTTAAGGAGAGAGACTCTCTCTTAGAAACATAGAAACATAGAATTTGATGGCAGATAAGGACCGTTTGGCCCACCCAGTCTGCCCATTTCCCTACCTGATGGATAAGCTGCAGATCCTAGTTAACCAGCAGCCTACTTCTTCCTACCCCCAACCCCTAGAATTGCCTTATGACTGTCCCATGCATGCTTGAATTCCACCACTGTTTGTGACTCCACAACCTCTTCTGGAAGGCCGTTCCATACATCCACCACCCTCTCTGTGAAAATACTTCCTTAAATTACCTCTGAGCCGCCCTTCTATCTTCAAATCTATCTTCAAATTGTGACCTTGTTCTTGCACACTCTTTTTTGAAAGATGCTACCCTCTTGGACTTTATTGATTCCCTTGAGGTACTTGAAAGTTTCTATCATGTCCCCCCTCCCTCCTTTCCTCGAGGCTATACATATTAAGCTCCTTAAGTCTCTCTTCATATGTCTTCCGTGCAGACCCTGCACCATTTTTAGTTGCCCTCCTCTGGACAGCTTCCATCCTGTCTATGTCTTTTGTGGAGATTGGGTCTCCAGAACTGCACGCAGTACTCAGATGGGGTCTCACTAGTTGTCTGTACAGAGGATAATAACTTCCTGTTTTCTACTGGTGATGCCTCTCCCTATGCATCCCAGTATCCCCCCAGCCCTCCTTGCTGCCCTCTCACATTGCTTGCCCACCTTTAGGTCATTTGATATGACTACCCCCAGGTCCCTTTCCATTTTTGTTGTTGTTAGTATCTCACCCCCCATTGTGTACTCTTCCCCTGGGTTTTTGTTTCCCAGGTGCATTACCTTGCACTTCTTAGCATTGAATCTAAGCTGCCATACATTTGACCATTCCTCTAACCTTGCCAAGTCCCTTCTCATCCTTTCCACCCACCCTGTGCATCAACTCTGTTGCAGATCTTTGTGTCATCTGCAAAGAGACATACTTTTCCTTCCAGTCCCTCTGCAATGTCACTTATAAAGACATTGAAGAGGACTGGTCCTAATACTGAACCCTGCGGTACCCCACTACTAACCCCCCTTTTTTCAGATTGGACTCCATTTACTATTACTCTCTGTGTCCTATTCTCCAGCCAATTCTTTACCCAGGCTGTCATCTTGGGACCCACTCCCAGGCTGGCTAATTTGTATATTAATCTTTTGTGTGGGACTGTGTCAAATGCCTTGCTAAAGTCTAGGTAGGCCATGTCCACAGCCCCTCCCTGATCAACTACTTTGGTCACCCAGTCAAAGAAATCTATCAGATTTGTCTGGCATGACCTTCCCGCTGTGAATCCATGCTGCCTTGGGTCCTGTGCCCCTCTGGCCTCTAGATATTTAACAATTCTTTCTTTCAGAAGTGATTCCATCATTTTCCCTACCACTGAGGTTAAACTAACAGGTCTGTAGTTTCCTGCTTCTGCCTTGCTCCCACTTTTGTGAAGGGGAATCACATCTGCCCTCCTCCAGTCCTCGGGTACCACCCCATCCTCCCATGATTTGTTAAGAGGGTAGTCAGTGGTGTCACTAGTTCTACCCTTAGTTCTTTTAGAATTCTGGGATGAATCCCATCAGGCCATTGCTTTGTCCACCTTCAGTTTTAAGAGTTCTTTCAGAACCCTTTCTTCTGTAATGGGTTGGTATCAACTTCTGTATCCAGAGAGTTTCTACTGTTTGTTTTAGGTACCTCCCCTCTTCATTTGTAAATACTGAGCAAAAATATTTGTTTAGTATCTCTGCCTTTTCACAGTCACCTCTGCCCACCCTCCCTCCCTTTATTAAGCCTCACTATCCTCCCTTGGTCTTCCTTCGCTCCCTGATGTACCTATAAAAGGTTTCATCCCCTTCTTAACTGAGTTGGCTATCTTTTCTCAGTTTGGGCCTTTGCTGTTCTGACTGCCTTCCCAGCTTCTTTTGCTTTAACTGATATAGTTCTCTGTCCTGTTCCTTCTGTGATTCCTTGTACTTCCTGAATGCTTTCTTTTCTCTTGAGCCTTCACTGCCACTTCCTTTGAGAACCATAGTGGTTTTTACCTCGTTTTGTTTTGTTTATTTGCTTTACACAAAGGCTTGATACCTCTGTGATGGCAGTTTTTATTATTCCCCATTGTTCTTCCACCCCTCCTTCCTGCCCATTTGCTAGTGCATTCCTTAGGCACTCACCCATTTTGACAAAGTCAGCCCTCCTAAAATCCAGTACCTTTGTCTTTGTATGGCTTGACTCTATTGCTGTGTTTATTGTGAACCATACTGTTCTATGGTCGCTAGTTCCCAGATGGCTACCCACTTCTATATCTGTGATCCTCTCTTCATCTCCATTTGAGAGAATCAGGTCTAAGATTGCTCCCTCTCGAGTGGGCTCCAATACTAGTTGTCTAAGGCATGCCCCCTGTAGGGCATCTAGAATAACCCCACTCTTTGAAGTGGCTGCTGCAACTGCACTCCAGTTAACATCTGGCATATTCAGATCACCCATCAGCAATATCTCCCCTTTTTCTGCCATTCTAAGTATACTTTCTATCATTTCCTTGTCCATTTCCTCTCCCTGAGAAGGGGGTCTGTATACAACCCCTGTGCGTATTGTGGTGCCATTGCCGGTCTCCAAATTTACCCACAGTGCTTCTTCTCCTCCCTGTTTACCCTTTTGTTCTGTTGCTTTGATTCCTTCCCTTATGTAAAGAGCTACTCCTCCTCCTCTTTTATCCTCCCTGTCCCTCCTGTAGATAGTGTATCCTGGTGTGTTTACATCCCAGTCATGATTTTGTGTGTACCATGTTTCTGTGACTGCCATGATATCCAGATGTTCCTCCTCCATCAAGACCACTAATTCAGGAAGCTTGTTATTCAGACTACGGGCATTGGTACTCATTGCTCTCCATTTTTTGATGGCTTTACCTTCTGTTGCAGCATCCCCCACTGACCTTTCTACCTTGGTCTTTTTCTCATTTAGTACCCTGTTTTGTAGGGGGAGGCCGGGATTTTCCTGCTGCTTATCAGTGCCTCCCCCCTTGACTAGTTTAAAAGCTTGCCAATGAAGCATTTAAACCGATTGCTCAAAAGACTTGTTCCTCCTGGACGGATGCAGACCATCCTGCCAGTATAGGCTGGTGTCCTCCAGGTGGAACCCCAGTCCCAATGATGCCAAACCCTGTGCTACACACCATTTTTCAACCATTCATTAAACTGCATGGTGCAAAGTACCCTCGCCTCACTCATGCCATTGACAGGCAGCACCTCTGAGAAGGATACTGTGTGTGCTACTTGTCTTAGGCCCCTCCCCAGTTCTACAAAGTCCTTCTGCACTGCTCTAATCTCATGATGAGCCAAGTCATTTGTCCCTAGGTGGACAATGACGTCCAGCTCAGACTCCCGTGCAGCTGTTCCTGTGATCCTGAGGATGTGCTTCCTGTCCCTCCAAGCCATGGCACCAGGCAGGCACCTTACTTCAGTTTTCCCTGCTCCCCCCAGTTCTATCCCCCTAATAATTGAGTCCCCCACCAGGAGCTGCTTCCTTTCCTTGTGGTGTCCTCTGTCTCCTTCCTGTGGGCCTCCCTTGTGACAGCTGTCCTCAGCCTCCTTAGTCTCCTCTGTGGGTGCATCCATAGGGGAGCCATGCTCCCCCAGAATGGTGTATGGATTGTGGAGTGGAACAACTGACTGGGTGTGCCTCTGTTCCACCATCCACACCCTTCCTGAGCCCACTGTGGTCCAACTGCTGTGTTTTCTTCGCAACCTCTGAGGTAGTGGTGGTAGCTCTGGTGCTCCCTGGATGGGGGAGGTTTGTTTCCTACCATCCAGTGTGGCCTGGGGGAAGGTTCCTTTACTACTGTCCAGCATGGCCTGAAGATGGGCAACTTCCTCCCTCAGGGCAGAGAGTTGTCTGCAAATAGGGCAGCATCTCAGCCTCCAGGAAGACTCCCGGAAGACTGCTGCCCCACAGCCATTACAGTGTACTACTCCCCACATGTTTATCTACTTTTTTTGTGTGTGTGTGTGATTGGTTTGTTATATAGAAATATATATATTATACAATGTGTATGCTTATATTGTCAGTGCAGTGTGCTAGAGAGGATATGACAGTGATATGCACCTTGCACTCTTGAGGAAATGATGTCAGAACCCCAGGTATAAAGGAACTATTTCAGGGGTGGGTGGGGTGAGGGTGGAAGGGGTTGAACCTAAACTGTGCCCTCGCAAAACAATCAGCTAAAAGCTCTGACCCAGCACTGTGATGAGTGCCTTCCTGTCAGCAAGATGCCCTACACAACAATTTGACAGAGAAAATACCCTGCTAATCAAACAGAGAAAAATCCAGACAATATTTAAATTATTAAACAATTATTAAACAATTATTAAAAATTATTAAACAATCCAGACCTAATGGCCCAGTGTGGTCTTGTATTCTGTAATGGATCAATTAACCTAAGGTCACATAACAAACTACTTAAGCTTCAAAGGGCTAACACAAAAAAAAAATGGGATAACTTTTTCTCCAGGGGTATCTGAAGTGTGGAATATGCTACCAAAGGAATTGGGGATGTTACAACTTTTAACAAATTTAAAACAGAGCTTGATATCTATCCAATATCTATGTCTAACATGACATAATACACCCACTAGGTGTGGAAGACAGACTTGATGGGCCGCTATCCTACTTTTGTCTAATTTAACCTAGTAACCTAGTAACTGAGTAGCCAAGTGCCAGGTACATCCACTGGATTTGTGGAACAAGGTAAGCAACATCAGAGAAGGTATTCCCTTATTTCAGCTCTAACCAACAAGATTCTTACAACAGATGCCTCCCTTCTGGGATGGGGGATCTGGGGGAACAAACAGTTACTGGAGTCTGGGACTTACTGGAATGTCAGGAGCAAATAATCCTGTTGGAACTCAGGGCAGTACCCCTATCCAGGAAATCCTATTCCTCCCTGCTGCAGAACCAGACAGTTCTCATATAGACACTGTAATTACAATAAATTACATAAACAAGCAGGGTGGGATCAGATCCTCAAAACTGCTCAGAGGCTTTGAGGTTATAGAATGTAGCATATTCTCTAAATGCAGGTATTTCTGCAGTACATGCAGCAGGAAAGGGCAAGGTACTAGCAGACTCACATACTGTAGCAGAATGGGTCCGGTGACCCACGAATGATCCCTGAACCAGCAAGTACTTGACTCAGTGTTTCAGAGATGGGGAGCTCTGGAAGTAGATCTGTTAGCCTCTAGGGAGAATAAGATGCTCTCACACTTTTGTTGCAGTCTGATAGGATATTCTCTCCCTTCCATGGAGGAGCAGATTTCTCTCCGCATTCCCACCATTCCCTCTGAGCCAAAGGATCCAATTGAAACTGAAGAGAGAGTCAATGACAATAATTTTAAATTGGGCCAGGCAAATATGGTATTCTCTTCTGTTGACATTGTCACAGAAAACGCCTATAATTCTGGTTCTGAGGCAGGATCTCCTTACTCTGTGCTATGGCAGTCATCCAGATCTCAAAATGCTTCATTTGAGAAATTGGTTCTTCAAGAGCTAGAATACTCTAGCCTTAATCTCTTGAATTGGATGCCGGAAACTTTAAAGGTTGCCAGAAAATCTGTAACCCGAAAAAAATACATGTTAAACTGGAAAAGATTCAATTTTTGGTATAACTCACAGCAAATGCCTGCAATGACTATGGACTTGTCAGTAGTTCTGGATTACCTAGTTCATTTGCAGTCTCAGGGCATGAGTCCTTCCACTGTAAAAGTATGCATAGCAGCAGTTTTGTCTTTTAAGTTAGCCACAAAGTATAATCTTTTGCTTCACAGCCAGTGTTTAAAATCTTTTTCAAAGGTTTAGACCACTTGTAAAAATGCAATATTAGAAACTGGGCAAAGGCTTATTCCTTGTGCAGTTGTGCTGAGGGTACATCAATGTGGGTATTTACAAGTGTTGTGGGTTACTGCTGGTTTTGTCAAATACGACCACAAGCCAAGCTCCTTTGTTTCAAATTCTTTATTTTTTACAATATCCCTCTATGTTTTGCCTGTACCAACTCAGGCCTTTTCAAGGGGAAATTCTGTCAAAAAACATAAAAATATATATTTTTTTACAAAAAATATATCTTTTTGATCAGATAAATATTTCACTCCATAATAAATTAAAATAAATTTTGATTTATTATGGAGTGAAATACCCGTGATCAAAAAGATGTGTTTTTTGTAAAAAAAAAATATTTTTAAACCACTTGTATCCTGTGAAGGATCCAGTTTCCTCCTTGAAATTTGAACCTTGTCCTTGTACAATTAGTGGTGGCCCCAACTGAGCCCCTGTTTTCAGCAGAGTTCAAATACCTGACTTGAAAGACAGTTTTCTAGTAGCTGTCACTTCTGTTAGAAGGGTCTGTGAGCTCTAGGCCCTCTGTACAGATCCAACTTGTGTGGTCTTTCAAAGGGATAAAGTGGTGCTAAGGCCACATGTGAAGTTATCGCCTAAGGTGGTCTCTGAGTTTTACATGAATCAGTCTGTGGCTTTGTCTATTGCTTTCTGAAAGCCTTACTCAAACACAGATGAGGAAAAACTGCATAGCCTAGATGTAAAGTGGACCTTGAGTTTTGATTTGGATAGAACCATGGGTACCAGAACTGACAGTACTCAGCTGTTTGTCACTGGTGGTGAGGCTGATAACGGCAAGCCAGCAGTTAAAAAGATTACCTTTCAATGGATTGTCTCTTACATACCGTTCTCCTTTGGGAAGGCTGGTGAGCAGTCACCCAAAGGTCTGCAGACACACTCTGTGTGGGCTACATCTGCCACTCTCACAGCTCTAAGATGTATATCCCTCTTGGAGGTTTGTAAAGCAGCTACCAGGTCTAAAGTATGCATCTTAAATTCCCATTACTGTCTGGACATCCAGTCTAGAAGGAATGCCAGGTTTGGTGCTTTAGTGTTTCAGAACCTGTTTCCTAAAAAGGTTCTAGACCCTGCCACCCAAGTTGCTACTTTGAATCTGCAGAATTTTATGACAGTACTAGCAAACATTCATTGTTAAAAGAACAAATTACTCACCATTGTAATGTTTCTTCTAGAGGGCTTACTAGTGATTCATATAATCTCTTTCTTACCTCCCCTTCTAGAATCTTAGTATAAAAGGGTTCTTCAAGCTAAAACAAAGATTTGCTTTACTGCGTAAGCATTTTATTGTTTTCACTTCTCACAGTTGTCATGTGTGGTTCTTACATTCTTATTTACAATTACATTAGGTAAAAATACTTAGCACAGATTAACTAGGTGGGCACTGCTTCTTCTGGTATTCAGCTATAAATCTGCCATTAGAACACTTGAGGGGAGAATGACCACAGTGCGAAGTTTGTATTGAATATTCCAAATTCAATCTCCAGGGCAACAACTCGGGCATGAGGTTGCTGCAGAATCATATGAATCGCTAGTAAACCCTCTAGTAGAAACATCATTACTATGGTGAATAATTTTTTTCTTATAGGCCTTCCAGTGGGAATGGAAGGACCTGCTCCATCGGCATATTTGGAGGCTTACCTGCAGGAGTTATTTTTGGCCTCTCCACTTACCATTTGGAAAGCCTTCGGCATTATGCTACAAGGGAAGATGGAAACTAAAGACCTTCCCCACACCCTGCTTATCATGACGGTTGGACCACATAAACAGGACTGGACAGCACAGGTGGCGAGAGGGATGCGATGTTCAGTGCACTCAGTGGGAAAACTGCTGTTCATCTTTCCAGATCTATGTTTAAATACCAGGGAGATGAGAGGAGAGGAAAACAGAAAAGGTTGGGACTCAGTTCTGATGGTACTAAGGGAGTTGAGGCTCTCCAGCTCACTGCAACTCTTGGCTAAGCTAGAAATGTAGAATTATAATTTGACTGAAAGCACATTGAGTCTGCCCTTACTATATTACCTTACTGCACTGACCTACTGTATCTGTGGTATGTTACCCAACTACCCCACTCCCTCACTCCTCAAACCCATGCTGCCCCTCACTTGGGGACTATGAAACCCCATGCCCAGTCCAAACCATGTTTACACCCTTTAAGGGTAGCTGCCCCCACCACTTCCACTGGCAATCTGTTCCATGGTTCCTTCCACCACCCTCTCAGTGAAGTAGAACTTCCTCCCGTTTCTCTTGAACGTGCCCCCCACTTACCTATAGTCATGTTCCCTAGTGACTGTATCCCTATGTCTTAAAAACAGATCCACACTATTCACCTAGCTTATACCCAGTCAAGTCCCTCCACTCCCCCCTGTACAAGTACATATTTAGAGCCTCCAGGTGATACTCATAGGATCTGCCCTTCTGGCATTAGGTCATCAATTGCTGTACCAAATCTAGTCAATCGATGTCTTTTCTCAGATGCTCACTCCAGAACTGGGCACAGTACTCCAGATGCGATCTTACCAGAGATCTGCACAGTGGACGCGCCTGCCATATGTGGGTAAGACCTACTTTTTTTAATGACCTGACTGATGCAGGCAAGCTAGTGGATAAGATAAGAATAAGATAAAGGCTGGCTTTATAGTGCAATGTGATGCTAATGCTTTGTACTGCGAGGACAGAGTTAATATGGGATGTCAGCAGTTAAAATATTCAGAAAATGCCAGCCCAGTGGCACTAAGGGTTGAGGCACTGGATGCCACACCTCATGCCAAGCTGGCGAATCCAGGTTCGGATGCGAGCCCTGGCCATCAGGGGTCAGTGGGGGGGTGGGATTATCCCCTGGGAGGGATCCAGGGTGCTACCACTCTGCAGTGGCCCCTGGTAATGACCAGGGACACTGCTAGAGTTGGTGCAGTAGTATGGAGTGCGGCAGATGTCAGCGCGTTCGTGCGATGATGTCATTGCACGCTCACACTCCTGGGGCTATCAGAACATGGATAAATGGCAGCACAGACTGCGGCAGCTTGATGGCCACTACTCCATTGGCCGATGATGCCTGGATAGCATGTGCCAGTATTAGTTTCTTCCCTGGCATCGAGGCAATGGGGGGTATCCCTCTCGAAGGTATAGTTGCATATGTCAGATGGGCGTGCAACATCGGGATCGGTGGTGGAATTGGAGTGATGGCTGGAGTATGAAGGCAAGTCAGTGGCTGCAGGGTTGAAAACTGTGATATGATAAAAAAAAATTTCAGATATACTGTACCATTTAAATGCATTAATTAGAGGAAGGGGTTCCATATCTCTATATACAGTAGCCTTTTATACAAAACTTTGGCCGGGTTTTGATGCTATATGCAATCAGTCACATTTAAGTGTCAGTTTCAATGTAACTGTGGGGTAGGTAATCATTAATTACATGCAACATGGGTAATTACACTATAATTACATGTTTGTTACATGCAACTACATTGCAATTGCAAAAAAAGAATGCAGTTACAGTGCATTGTAGCTACACTGTAACTACAGTGTAGTTAACTCACAATGCAATCAATACTCAGGAAGTGCTTTGGTGTCATAACATTATATGTGCCTTTTTCTGGGAGTTACTCCAATATTTCTTTGTGAGATAGCAGCAGTTGTGTGGCCCAACATGGTCACTTTGAGCTCATTCAGGGATGAAATAAGAGTGTTTCCACATGGTGCCTGGAGTTGTCAGCTATCTCTGTACACATTTCCTGCAGACTTACTCTATGGACTTCTGGTGCCCCTCCTCCCCACATTAATGCACTGCTACCTCAAATGTTTGGTTTTATTTGAAAGTGCTCAATGCACCCTGAGAGTGTAATATAATTTTGTTACACTTAATAAAACAGTGTGGATATTACAGCCACCCAAATTGCTTGCCTGTTAATGTGCTATCAGAACATTTTTGGAAGTATAATCTGCAGTCTTGCTGCTTTGAAGTAGTTTAATCTCATAGTCTATTTTACGGACATATCTTTTTCAGATATCACCTCCAGTGTCAGTGACAAATTGGACTTAGGAAGACGTATCCCAAGATGAGATTACGCTGCATGGTTATTTGTTCCACTATCTCTGGATCAATTGTGTTGCACGTACCTTTGAAAATAATGCACGTAAATTAAAAAAAAGGTGTACTCTGAAGTAAACAAAATTAAATGAAATGAAGCTATTTTTAAAGATCTACATACAGAGAATGTAGTGTTTCTTTGCTTTTCTAATAAACTTTTGAAAAACTGGCTAGTTTTGAAGGTTACATGATGTGCCTTCGCCTCAAGACCCCCCCCCCCCACACACACACACACACTTGGATACCTGGAAATTTCCAGGTGGGACCCCTATGCTGGGTACATGGCTATCATACAAACTTTGAAATTCTTTGCATTTGTCAACTATTTTCTTATTAAACAGAGTATTTGTGGCATGGCAAGTAAATACTGTTATAAGATGCAAACACAACTAGTGTTTCATGTTTAAGTGGACTACTGATATGAGTACATCACCCTGGGCCCTCCCCTACTGCTTTTGCAGGTTGGCCTCTGTACCAACTTGCCTGGTAGGCCCCCTGTATCTCATTCATACATAGATACATAGACAGTGTCGGCAGATAAGGGCCTATGGCCCACCTAGTCTGCCCATTTGAGCTTGTAAGTTCAGTTTGTTTTCCTAGAAGTCTATTTCCTTACCCCTGACCTCTAGAATTCCTTTATGTCTATCCCATGCATTCTTAAATCCTGATTGTTTCAGCCCCCACCACTTCCTCTGGCAGGGTGTTCCACTTGTCCACCACCCGTTCTGTGAAGAAATTCTTTCTCATGTTTCCTCTGAATCGTCCTCCCTCCAACTTCATCCCATGCCCTCTAGTCCTGAAACATCTTTTTCGCTTAAAAATAGTGTTTTCCTGCACCCTGTTCCTCCCTGTAAGAAAGCTCTGTACCTCATTTCAGGTCTACCTACACACACACACACACACACATATACACACACACACACATATTCTGACTGGCTTAACCCTTGTTGTGTCGCAGACCGATATATCAGTCCAGATATTCTATACCTTCTAATTCTTTCAGCAGCCTAAGGGCTAAGTTTAAGATCCTAGTAACAAGCTTGATGTAAGACTCCATTGGACCTCATAGAAACATGTGCTTAACACACCTTCTGCTGACAGCTGTTGTGTGTGTGTGGGGGGGGTAAATTATTTCTCACCTTGATATGTATTGAAAATAAATCAAACTGCAGAGCTGCCCATAAGGATGGCCATCAGCAGTCTCCCTTAAAAAGCCCTACCATTAGACAGACCCTTGCAAATAAGGGGGAAGGCATCATCCAGGTTAGGGAACACAATGGCAATTAGGTCTCTATATTCTCTTGTCCATGGAGCTTATCTAAGTGTCATTTTAAAGTACGAGCATTTTGGAATCAGGATGCAAAGCAGACCTTCGGCTCATTGCAGTTAAGAAGAAGGCTATGGAAGCAGCAGCCTTCTTTACTAAACCCAAATCAAATTCTGAAATAGAGTGGATCATTAAAATGTGCAGCACCACACTGAGTTATCATAGAAGAACTGGTACTATGTGAAGAGGGTATCAATGAGGAACTTCAAATTTAGTGCCATCACTGGTTTCTTAAATCTGGGGAGAATGTCACCTTGTACTGTAAGATGGCATTGCTGCATATGATGCAGAGAACTCTGTTCAGTAGAAGTACCTGGAGCTACATTCTGCAAGCCTTTGAACCAGGGTGAGTCAAAAACTGAGGAAATCACACTCATCCTACCTCAAACTTCAATGGACAATTGTGCTCTCTCCTTGCTTGTTCAACTCTTTTATCTGGCGATGTTATGCTTCAATATAATCTTATCTAGCTTAGCTGTTAAAGGATCTTCACACATTGCTTCTACAGTCCCCTTCAGCAGCCTATTCCATAGTCTCACCACTCTTTCCATGAACAAAATGTTTTTTTGTTTTTTTTTGCAAATAAAATTGTTATTGGCCACAATATATATATATATATATATATACATGAATATATGCACGTACATAAGAGCTGGTCATCCGTACTTATACATATTGTTTTTAACACTGTTTCTGTGAAAATATTAATACATACACAAATGTTCAGTATAACAATACATTGCGCACCTGCGTAATACTCATAAAAATAATAGATAATTTGCACAGGAATTTTACATACTAAAAAAAGACTATGTTAAAAATGTCAGGTTCTTTCAAATTTATCAGCCGATCGTGCTTCTGGATCCTTGTTATATATGCTCCAAAATACGTCAATATTTTTATAAAAAAGTTGCATTGTATAAAAAAATAACAAAATTGTTTTTTCCACAACTGTGGCACAGATAGGCTGTCATTTAAGTGTTTCCGATATTTTAAGATCATCCCTTTGACAGCCATTATACTGTCTTTTAGAACAACCCATTCTTTTTGTCCCAATTGAGTTTTCTGTTCATCATTTCTAATATTATAGATCACAGGAGCATCCCTGACCTATAGAAACATAAATGTTGACAACAGATAAGGACCACAAGGCCCATCCAGTCTGCTCATTTTTTCTACCTTATGAATGTGCCATCGGCCTGTACTCTGTCAATGGCCCATCTAGTCATACTCATCTGTATTGCTCCCCTTGGCCCAGATATTCAAAAAGAGTTGAGCCATGCGCAATAGGGTTGCACCTGCGCAAGTACGAAAATGCGCCATTCTGCGATATTCAGCAGGAGGCAGTTGCGCCCCCCCAAATCACGCTGAGCAACAGCGCAATGATAATGAAGGCATACGTAACTGAAGGAGGAGGAACCATGCATAAATGGCGCAGTGCGATATTCAACAACTTGCGCCATGCGCAATAGGGGAGCAAGCGGAAGTTGCACAATAGCGGAAAAGAGCCAAAATAAATGGGAGCAAGGGAGAGGCGCAAGAACGCTACAGGGAAGCCACATATGAGAGCAAAACACTAGGACACACTGGGCAGGAGGGACACACAGGGCCAGGCAGGAAAGGGCACCTGGATGCAATAGCCACAGGGGAAGGTATGGGGAGACATTGCAGAAGGGGGGAGGTACACCACACAGCAGTGAGGCAAGCCCAGGCAAGTGTTCCCGGTGCAGGGGAAGTAGCAGTGAGGACAGCGGGGGACATACAGTAACAGCTGCCAGTGGGGGTGAACACAAGCCAGGGACATGGCCAGTGCCACCTTCCAGATGGAGGCTGTTATGAGGGGGGTGAGAAGGCGGGCAGCAGGGGGGCATGGCCGTGGAAGGGCCCATCGGCGGTATGCCCCCAACAGGCAGTACCGAGCCCGCACCAGCTTTGAGCTGTACAGTGATACCAAGATTGTGGGCCAGTACCGCCTGAATCGGGCAATTCTGAGGCAGCTCTGTGAGCTGTGCAGTGATGTGATGCAGGCAGCCACACGACGGAGCCATGCCCTGTCAGTGGAGGCCAAAGTGACAGCTTGCATATGCTTGCTCACCACGGGTACCTTCCAGAGACCAACTGGGGACACCACAGGCATAACCCAGTCAGCCACGTCATGCCACCTCACCCAATTCCTCAGCGCACTGCTGCCACATGCTGTGGAGTACATCCATTTCCCCAGCACACCGGCGGAGCACACAGTAAACATACAGGAGTTCCACAGGGTAGCACGTATGCCTGGCATGCTAGGGGTAATAGACTGCACCCATGTGGCCATCCGCACACCACCTGGCCCTGAGGAGGACGCATACATCAATCTGCAAGGGCTATGCCAGCATCAACTTCCAGGTGGTGTGCGATGCCAGGGGGCGCATAATCAATGTCTGTGCCACGCACCCTGGGGGAGCACACAATGCCTTCATCTGGCACCAGTCGGCACTGTGCCACAGATTCGAGAGTGGGGACATCCCCACTGGCCACCTAGTGGGTGAGTATGCAAACCACACGGACAAACATAGGGCTTGGGAGGGGCATGGTCAGAGCTGACATGGGTAGTGGCCTACATGGCCCAGGGCAGGGCGATGCTGATCACCAAACTAACCTCCACCATCTACACACAGGTGACAGTGGATACCCACTCCGTCCCTGGCTGCTCACACCCTACCGGCAGCCTGTGACCCCATCGCAGCAATGCTACAATGAGGCACACGCCACCACAAGTAATGTCATTGAGCAGGTGTTCGGGATGCTGAAGGCACGTTTCCGTTGCCTGGACACCTCCTGCGGTGCCCTACAGTACAGCCCCTCAAAGGCCTGTGGGCTATTCCTGGCCTGTTGCATCCTGCACAACATGGCCAATGAATGTAGGATAGCCATACAGGTTGAAGAGGGGGACAGTGATGGGGACGATGAGGAAGCCGGTGACGATGGTGATGGGCAGGCCCCCCTTGGGCGACAGGACCTCTGACTGCTCCGGCTGGCACAGCTGCACTGGGACTCCATCATGGAGGAGCACTTCAGCCAACCCAGGTAAGTCATGGGGCCATGTGCAGCCAACAGTGGCTATGGTACAACCCACAAACACACATGAACACACTCCAGGGGTGCATGCCGTCAAGGGAAGTGGCAGGGCATGGAACCACACACACAACCAGGGATGGGTGAGGTCTAACATTCCACGCGGATGGACACACACACACACACACACACAACGCACCAAACATGCACAAAGGGTAGGAGGCACACCACCCCAGAACGCCACCCCTAGTCACACACATGTCCCCAGACCACCACGCCCACTGCCTGCCCATGTGGTGTGTCAAATGCTGAGCACCATTGCACATTGTGGAGCACAATGCAGGCATCATCATGCACATACAACGCGGACAGCAGCCGGGAGGGTGTGCAGATGGACTGTGTGTCCACATGCAGGGCCGGGTACCCACCCATGCACTGCCCACTGAAAGACACAATGCACACAGGGCAGCACCAGACAGTAGCCGCATTGGGAGACAGGTCAGTCACATGACACAGTGCCCCAGCTGCCATGGATGCGTGGGTGGCCCCACCGAGACCCGCCAGCACTGACAGGCCGACCACTGGCCTCATGGGGTGGCACCGATGGTTCCCCAAGGGTTCCACTGCGTGAACGCGACCGTGCTCGCGCAGGGGTATGCAGCACACTGAACATGCCTGTGCCAGGCGTGCTTGGGATGCCCACAGCTGAACCCGGTGTTGACAGGGAGGGTGTCGCACGACGCCAGAAACAGGGGGTGGACAGTGCACTGCGTGGTGTCCGCGATGCATGGGCACATGACTGTGTGCCCATTGTAGCCATGACAGCAGTGAATGCCTGTGCATGCCTGTCAATGGCAGCGGTCACATCCTCCCGCAACCGGTCCATCCCTGCCAGGATCAGAGCGGTGTCTCTGCTGCAATGCCCCTCTGCCCACTCCAGAGCCGCACGCAGTGCATCAACCGACATCACAAGCTGCATCTGCTGCTGGACTGATGCTTGCAGTAGGAGGGTGTGCTCATCCAAGAGGTCATCTGCCTCCTGGGCATCCTGTCCCTCAGGGTGTGCACGGCCCTGATGCTCAGCACCCCTTGAGGGTGGGCGCTGAGCACCAGGACCAGGTCTGGGCATGTCCACAGGCGGTGCACAGATGCCACCGCTGGACCCTGTACCCCCAAGCCTATTGGTCGACTGCTGATGCTGCCCCTTCGGCTGCCGCTCCCCAGGGCTCAGTGGTGCCACCGCAGTGGTCGCAACAGTCCCACTGTCCTGAACGAACACCAGTGCTGCCCCACTGGTGCTGACAGGCACAGGCTGGGACTGTGCTGACACGCAGGCCTCCACGGCAGCACCACCCACAGCCATGGCCGTGATGTTACCTACTGTGTGGCCATCCCGTGGCACACACGTGTCACTGCCCATGCCGGTAGCAACATCATCATCAGTGACGGACTCGGCACCGGCCCGAGTCACAGCATGCTGGCATCCGTGGATGCTGGCACGCTGGGACATGGACAGGGCTTCCTCCACACCTGTTACAACAACATCATTGTGGACAGCCAGGCGGGCCCACTGTCACACTGATCCACATATACCTGTGGAGGTGGATGGGTCCTCCTCCATCTCCAGCTGACTGTCCTCAGTGGACAGGCCCATGCAGATGCTCAGGATCTGTAAGGGAAAACAAAGTCGCGTTACTGCATGTGACCTACCCTGCCCCCCACCCATAGACAGACCATGACTTACCATACAGTGATGGGCCACCACCCGTCTGGATGCCACCACCCGGAACACCCTCAATGGCACAACGCTGCATGCTTCCAGCAATCCTCTCCTCCTGTGGGGTCAGGTGTACCACCTCTGGCTGTTCCCCTCCTGTCGCAGCTCATGCTGCCCTGATGGCAGCCACCTTCTCCTTTATCCTCCTCCTGTCTGTGCCCATTTTCTTCTTGCACTCCTGCACATTCACAGCAGGTTCACAGCACATGCCACCTCCTTCCATGCAGCAGCATGGGCTTGAGGTGTACCCTGCCGTCCGCTGAGAAGTGGCCCCTGATCCAGGTAGGCCTCAAACAGGGCTTCGGTCTCGGCCTTGGTAAAATTAGGCCTCCTCCTCCTCCTCCTCCCACCACTGTGTTCCTCCTCTCCCACAACTTGCTCAGTCATTTTTTAGCCTGTAAGAATGACAGTTGTTACCTGTGACTGTGCAGTCCCATGCATGTCCCTAAATCCACAGTCCACACTCCCAAACAGCATGCAACTCACCAACAGACTGCAGTAACCGACTATGGCCACTGCAGCCCAATGTCGCACTTTTATAGCACAACCCATGCAAATGAGGCGAGGCGCAACTTTAAGTGGATGCAAATTGTAGTGCTGCGCCATTGCATGGCTGATTAGCTATTTTGCATATGACGACTGAATATCGTGCTGTTGCGCTTTGCGCAATTGTGTTGAACGTGCTGAGCCAAGGGCGCAGTTCTGTGACATGCATAGTACACACCTCACTGCGCATACCCGGGTTGCTGACACAGGTGTCTGCCGCGCTGCTGATGTGCTGTGCAGGGGAAGCGATGCAGGGCATGGCCATCATTGTGCCATTGGCGCTACAGCAATGTTCACCTAAATGGCGCTGTGGCACTGGGCCATCATAGGCGCACTGGGGCAACAGCACAGTAGGCCGCTACTGGAGGTAGCACACAGGCAGCCAATCGCGCTACATGGACTGGGTTCCAATGGCGCTGTGCGTGTCCGTGCACTAGAGACCCTTAACCCTGTGCCCAGCCTTTGCCCCCTAGGCGCCATGCGTCAGGCATGGGTGCACCACTATCGCACTGTTCGGTGTCAGCATGATAGGGAATGGCAGCGCTGTACCATGCAGCATCTGCACATGGGGATCCGCGCTGCAGAGCGCCATATTTGCACATCGAGCTGTGAGAATGGCGCGCAGGAGGGCTGCTCAATGGACACAGGTCGAACTGGCCAACCTAGTGGCCATAGTGGAGTCACACCATGGACCACTGTTTGGGGAGGCACCCCTGGACAGGTCCAGGAGCCAGGTGTGGGAGGAGGTGGCCACTGCACTGGAGAAGGCCACTGGATGGGGGTGGACAGCTGAGCAGTGCCGCCATAGGTATGGGGACCTGCGGCGGAGGGAGCCAGACCTGCTAGCCTGCCTGCAGTCATGTGCAAGGAGGGGCATGGTGCCACGGCCAGGTAGGTGTTACGTCAACACACTTTTATCTTCCACATGGCTATCACGGTTGTATGTGTCCAGCACATGTGGGAGGGTCCGTCCGGTGTTGGCTGTGGTGGTATCAGGGTGTGGGGTGGGTGGGTCTGGCTGGGTGGGAGGGCACACACCTGGGGGCAAGGGGGCTTTGCTACGGGATTGTACTGATGTTCCTCTCTCCATGTTTGCACCACAGGGCCGGAGGAGCGGCGCCTGGCTCGTGAGCTGCAGCACACCAAAGAGGAGAGGGAAGCAAGGCAGGGTGAGGGTCCACAGCGCCCAAGGGACCGGCCCAATGATGGTGAGTGCCATACCTTCATGATTACTATTGCATGCTGTGTAACAGGGTGGGCAGTGGGGCATGGCCACCATCCATTGACACCACTGCCATGCACGCAACTTGTTACAGTCAGCACTGTCCAGAGGCAATGCATGTCTGGGAGTGCGTCGATGGTGGTCCATGCATGCACCGGGTACATGGCTGTGCCACTGCCTTTGCACCAAATAGCCATGTCACTGAACAGCCATGGTGGTGCTGTGCATGACTTGGCCAGTGGTGTGTGTGTGTGCAGCGTTCTGCATGGCTGTATGCACCTGGGTGGGCAGGTCATGTGGACGTGATCACTGTGGGTGGTCACACACCATCACAGAGGTATGTCCCATGGTCGTATGCCATGCACAGTGGGTGGGCTGTATGGGGCTGTGCATACACACCTATTGACTGTGCTCTCTTGTCCTAGGTGTCCACCAGCTTAACGACATCTGGGAGGCATTGCAGGAGATCCTGCAAGTGGCGAGGGCGTCCCTGGAGATCCTTCGCTGCATAGATCAGATTGGGGTCCAAAGGAGGCACCAGCAGAGGAGAAGCCAGAGCAGGGAGCAGGGCTCCCGTTGAAAGTCCCTCTGCCCCTGATATCCCCTACCCCCCTGGACCCACCCTCACACCCCTCCTTTCCTGTCCCATTTGTCCACCCCTGCCTTACCCACCCCACCTTGTTTGTAGCCCTCCCCCACCTTGTATATATTCTTGTATATAGTTAACTTTTATATTTTGTTTTAATACAGATCTTTTGATATGAATACTGTGGTGGTCTCTGATTTGCAGCAGGCTATAGGTGCTCAGCTGCGGTGGTGTGCATGGCGTCTGGGGTGGTGCAGTCATGGGTATGTATGTGTGTCCGTGGGGAGGTGACTATGGTGTGGGGGTAGCTATCAGTCAGTGTCTGTGGTGTGTGTGTTGTGCCCTGTGCACTGGATGACTGTGTGCAGTGGTCCATGGTGCATGCTCTGTGTCCATGGTGCCTGTGTCAGCCCACCCATGGCCTGTGCAGCTGACACCCATGCATGTCTGTGACCTGCACGGTCTGCTGGCATGTCAGTGGTGGCTGTCCATGCAGGGCAGCCACTGTACCCGTCACAATGCTGGGTTGCCTCCTGTCACTGGTGTGGTGTATGTCTGCCTTGGGTGACACTGTGGCCTCCACAGCTGTTGACCCACCTCTGTGCTGTGGCTTGTGTGTGTTGCAGGGGATGTGCACCACTGTCTGTGACTTGTGCTCCGGGCAAATGCTGGTGGCATACAGGTCCACAGTGCCTGCGCAGGGTGGCTGGCACTCCTGTACCATGGAGGACAGCAGGTTGTGTGTACACAGTTTACATGGGCCCATGCTGGGGGCTTGGTTGCCCCGCTACTGAGTCCCTGTGTTGTTGTGCCTTTGGGTATGGGTGGGTGTCTGTCCATGCACTGTGTGGCATCTGGTGTGGTGCATGCTTCCACACACCACTGTGGGTGTCTGCGCTGGCTGTTGTGGCCAGTGCTGGGTCGGGGTGTGTCATTGGGAGAGTGTGCAGGGTGCTGCACCACTGGTGGTGGAGTCCGGGGTATGCCCTGTCCCATGTGGGGTACCTCGTGTGCCGACGCATGGTTGGTCTCTCAGCAGTACCTCGGGGGGGCTGTGCATGGTGGCACTGTGTATGCCATCATTGCATCGCTGTGTGCTGCCACCCACTGATGGGTGCTCATGGTGGGGCTGCCTTGCATAGTTCTGTGGTGCACAGGGTTGCATTGTCACAGTGGGGGTGGTGGCATTCATGGGGTTTCCTGCAGTGGTGGACGCTGCTCCTGGGCAGGGTGTCTAGGGGTCATGGTGCAGGGTGTGCTCTGCATTGGGGGGATGGTGTGGCATGGGGTGGTCAGCCCTCCTTGTGTGCCAGTCACAGCTTGCCAGGGGGTGTGATGGGGCACCATGGCCCGGCTGTGGGTTGGTTGCTGGTCTCCATGGGCCAGTGGTTATTCCAGCCCTCCCCCAGTTGTGCAGTGCATGGGGTGTGGGGGGACGATGTCTGTTCTGCTGTGTGTTCCTCTGCCCATCTGTGGCATGAGTGATGGGCCCCTACCTCCCTGGTTGTGCAGTTGCATTGCCGCCCTGCTGCTGGGGGGTGTCCCAGGTTGCGCTATGGCGCATCTGATCTGCTCAGCTTCCCCTCCCTAGTTGCGCTATGGTGCAGGTGGTATGATATTCAGTTGTCGGCTGTAGGCGCCAGTTTGGCCAGCTCCGTTTTTGAATCTCGCGCCTCTTGCGCATGGGCGCAATGGACTTGCGCTTGCTCCTGCTATTGCGCACTTTTTGGGCGCAGTTTGAATATCTGGGCCCTTATGCCTATCTCATGCCTGTTTGATGCCATGCACTGTATTCATATCCACCATTTCCTGAGGTAGGCCGTCCCATGCATCCACCACCCTTTCTGTGAAAAAAAAAACATCCTCACATTCCCCCTTAATCGGCCTCCCTCTAATCTCATGCTGTGTCCTCTTGTACTGCTATTTTTCTTATATTGAAACATGTTAGACTTTCACCTTGTTAATGCCCTTAAGGTGTTTGAATGTTTCAATCAAAACATGCAAGGCAACATGTTTATATCCATAAGAGGCCCTCCTAGTGCCCCTATAAACATATAATGTGAAAGTGAGGTTCTTCAATGAAGAAAGTAAAGTTTATTTTTTCTAATATATTATGGGAGACAGTACAGCACAGTGGTTTAAGGCCCTGGGCTGCAAATCTGGAGACCTGGGTTTGAATCTCACGGCCCCCCACTTGCATACTGTGTGACCCTGAGCAAGTCACTTAACTTCCCTGTGCTCCCAGGTAGCACCTGTAAACAAGCTTTCAGCTTAGTGTGCCACTCCTGGTTACACAATTGAAAAAACAAAGATGGCTGTTTTTTGCAAAGTGTGCACTCATAAAATGAGTGAAAAATATATGCTTATCAATACTCACAGGCCCAACAACTTGAGTCTGGGTTTATGTTCATTTTGAATTATTTATGAGGTGAAAAATACACCCTAATAAAGATTTTAAATTGAATGGATTTATCCCTTGGTAGCTTATAATCTGAAATGGAAATACATGCCAGTTGTCACTGTTGGCTTTTAGAAGTGACTTTCACTTTGGTTTCCCATCTTTTAAGTGTCACTATAGATTTTTTCTGAAGAAGCATGTATTTGTCTAATGATCCATGCAAAGATTTATTTTTTTGCTTTACCTGTCAGAATGGCCTGCAGCTCACTCTCCAAGATTTTACTGTTTGGAGCTCTTTCCCAACGTTTAAAATATTTGTTATACAGACTGCATAGTTGATTGTAAAAAAAATAGTGGTGATTATGCAACTCATATTTATCTCCACATTTAACCCATTTAATCATTTTCCCATTCCCTATTAAATCAAGTTTGAGTATATTGACAGGAATTACTCCATTGAGCAGGCACATTTACAAGGAGGTCCTGAACATACATACAGTACACATAACATGAGCAAAAACATGATACACATATGTATTACACTTATTACATGCATAAGGACAATAGTAGCAACAATTCTTATTGGACAATAATTACATCAATATATATTAAAGGGGACAGGAACTGATTTATTTATTTATTTATTTAAGCGTTTTACCAGGTAGGCATACTGAGCAGAGTACCGCTTGATTCCAAATGCACCCTGGGAGCAGGAAGGCGAAGCCCTGGACCATCTCCAGTATAGCTCATGTTCTGGATAGCTAAATTTCATCATTACTTACTTATGTGCAGCTGTTTGAAATGTCTCTATTTTCATAAATTATATTCATACCGTTAAAGGATCCCTATTTAACTGTGCCTGAATTAAAGCTGAAGCTGTCAGTTGTGTTTTGTACTGTTTTCTTTGTATAGACAACATTCTATGCAGTTTCTTTCATGGAACCATGAATTTGGAGTTTTGACTATATCACTTCATGGTTTCAGAACTGTGAGCATGAACTTATCAGTACAGTACCCACGGTTCTGAAACCGTGAAGTGACAGTCAAAACTCCAAATTCTTGATTCCATGAAAGGAACTGCACAGAATGTTGTCCATACAAAGAAAACGATGCAAAACACAACTGACAGCTTCAGCTTTTATTCAGGCATAGTTAAATAGGGATCCTTTAGAGAAATGAATATAATTTATGACAATATAGATATTTCAGAGAGCTGCACATAAGTAATCAGTTCCTGTCCCCTTTAAGGGCAGCAGTGCAGCAATACACAGGGGAGACAGTTATCACAATAGCTATATTACAAGATTGGAATGAGGTTCTGTAAAAAAGTGAAACAAAAAATGAAAAAAGATGCAGTTAGGAGCAGAAGTGTTCTTATCATGTAGCCAGACTGCAGTTGGAGGAGGGATGCATTAAGTGGAGGGAGCGGTGATTAATTTATTAGCGGTGATAAATCCTGCCATTTTTTGCATTCACTTGTGCTTGCACAAGGAACGTCTTGGGACTATACAGCATTTGAGAGGTGTGTCACTGCCAAGCCAATTACAACTGAAACTGCAATGGGCTTGGCAGTGTACACCAATGACCAGGCACTCTGGTCATGACAGTAGTTTTTCTTGCTGACGTGGCATGTCCTCTACGTGAAAGAAATGAACCACTCCAATGAGAGAGCACTTAATTTCTTTCTGTAGCCATAACTCCGGCCATGCACATTACAGTTGACACTAATGCACATGGTCAGAGTTACGGTTCTTGTCGACTCCTGCCACTGGCTGCACTCTCTCTTTCTGGTCCTCTCATCTGACCTCCCGCCCTTCAGCATTAGCCATGGTGCAGCTTTACAACTTGACGGCTCCTGCCACTCGCTGCACTCTTTCTCCCCAGTCTACAATCTGACCTACCCCTGCACCGTGAGGCTTCAGCATTAGCCACGGTGGGGCTTTACAACTTGACATCTCCTGCCACTGGCTGCACTCTCTCTCTCCCAAGGCCTCTCATCTGACCCCCTCCAGGCTTCAGCATTGGCTACGGTGTGGCTGTACTACTTGGTGGCTCCTATCGTTCGCTGCAGTCTCTCTCCCTGGTACTCTCATCTGACCTCCCCATGAGATTTCAGCATTAGCTGCAGTGCTGTTTTACTACTTGGCAGCTCCTGCCACTCACTGCACTCTTTCTCCCCAGTCCTGCAATCTGACCTACCCCTGCACGGTGAGGCTTCAGCATTAGCCACGGTGGGGCTTTACAACTTAACAGCCACTGCCACTGGCTGCACTCCCTCTCCCCAGGCCTCTCATCTGACCCCCCCACCCAGGCTTCAGCATTAGCTGCGGTGTGGCTGTACTACTTGGTGGCTCCTACCACTCGCTGCAGTCTCTCTCCCTGGTCCTCTCATCTGACCTCCCCATGAGATTTCAGCATTAGCTGCGGTGCAGTTTTACTATTTGGCAGCTCCTGCCACTCACTGCACTCTCTCACCCCAGTCTGTCCTCTCTCCTCTGACCTCCAGGCTTCCACATTGGCCATGGTGCAGCTTACTCTTCAGTGCGGGACACTGGGGAGCCCACTCCCAGAGTCCCCAGTCATGTTTCCCACAGCCAGCAGTGCGGGACACTGGGGAGCCCACTCCCAGAGTCCCCAGTCATGTTTCCCACAGCCAGCAGTGCGGGACACTGGGGAGCCCACTCCCAGAGTCCCCAGTCATGTTTCCCACAGCCAGCAGTGCGGGACACTGGGAGCCCACTCCCAGAGTCCCCAGTCATGTTTCCCACAGCCAGCAGTGCGGGACACTGGGGAGCCCACTCCCAGAGTCCCCAGTCATGTTTCCCACAGCCAGCAGTGCGGGACACTGGGAGCCCACTCCCAGAGTCCCCAGTCATGTTTCCCACAGCTAGCAGTGGGACACTGGGGAGCCCACCCCAGAGTCCCCAGTCATGTTTCCCACAGCCAGCAGTGCGGGACACTGGGGAGCCCACTCCCAGTGTTCCCAGTCATGTTTCCCACAGCCAGCAGTGCGGGACACTGGAAGCCCACTCCCTGAGTCCCCAGTCATGTTTCCCACAGCCAGCAGTGCGGGACACTGGGAGCCCACTCCCAGAGTCCCCAGTCATGTTTCCCACAGCCAGCAGTGCGGGACACTGGGGAGCCCACTCACAGTGTCCCAAAACAACAATTAGTGCCACACCCCCTTTCCCTGTGGGACACTAGGGATCCCAATCCCAGTGTTCCCTGATGTGTACCCCCCCAAAAAAAACACTAGGACACTGGAGATCCCACCCCCAGTGTCCTGACATCTTTAATAAAATTAAAATACCTGAAAGGAAGAAAACAGTCCCCTGACATTTTTTTTACCTGTAAAAAAGAAAATGGCACCTTGTCCTCCCCGTCTTCTCCTCCCTATCCCCACCCCTCCCACTGAGCACCCACCTCCCCACACCCCACTCACCCTATGCTTACCTACAGAGGTTGTGCACTGTCATCTGCTGCAGACTGGAACACGTCTGCACTCTTCAAAGCCAAACTGCAAACTGAAGAATCAAGGTAAGTGCCGTATAATGGCTGTCAATGGTGTTTTGAACTTATGTTAATATCATGCCCATTTTTAGGAAATTTTGCACCAAATTTTTAACATTGGCTTTTTGGGACCCAACCTCATGAACACTGGCACTATCATTTCATTATTCTGTCCTGGAAGGTGATTTGCAGTCATTGTGTGGAATCACCTTTCAGGATGAATAATGAAACAACTGCACCACTGTTCATGAGGTAGGGACCTAAAAAGCCCATGTTGAAAATTTTGTGCAAAAATACCAAAAAACACCCAAGTTACATGTAGTCATTGGAAATTTTTTTATGCACATTCGTAATTTCAGCAGTTTTCAATATTTTCACTCCAAATTTTCATCATTGCTATTTTTTCACACCACCTCATGAACAGTATACTGTAGCTGTCATTCTTCATATCCTGCCCAAACTGTGTTTTCACACCTGTGGTGCAGAATGGCATGGTTGCTATGTGAAATCACCTTTTGAGACCAATGAATGAAATGATAGTGGCAGTGTTCATGAGGTGGGGACCCAAAAAGGACATTTTGAAATTTTGGTGAAAAAGCTCTTAAAAATGGCAGAGTTATATGCGGTTGTTGAAAATTTTCTACGCATGTGAGTTACTTTGGTCATTTTCAATATTTCCACTCCATTTTTTCAATATAACCATTTTATCATACCACCTTATGCACAATACAGTAGTCATTTTTCACATCCTTCCCCAAAAGTGTTTTTGCACCTTTGGCCGGAACTGCGTTTTCCAATGGGTTTACGTATTCTCGCCTACTGGATTCATGAGGCGCAGTGAAAACGACGACTATGTTAAAAATTTGGGGTCAAAATATTAAAAAGTAACAAAGTTATGCCCATTGATTGCAATTTCAGTACGCACCCTCGTAACTGCGGAAATCTTACATATCCCCAGTCCTCGCTTCCTCTGCCCCCCACCTTGACATAGCTTTACTTATTAGCGGCTCCTGCCATCCAGAGCACTCTCTCTCCCCCAGTCCTCACTCCTCTGAACCCCCCCCAGGCTTCTACATTAGCCACAGTGTGGCTTTACTTATTGGCGGCTTCTGCCATCCAGAGCAGTCTCTCTCTCCCCAGTCCTCACTCCTCTGAACCCCCCCAGGCTTCTACATTAACCACGGTGTGGCTTCACTTATTGGTGGCTCCTGCCACCCAGTGCACTCTCTCTCTCTCTCTCCCCTCGGTCCACTAAGGCCAGCAAGGCCAGCTTCTCTGAAGCTTTCTCTGGGGAAAGGGATCTGGGAATAATTATAAAAGATGACCTGAAAATGTCCCAACAATGTGAGAAAGCAACACTGTGAGCAAATGGTATGCTGAGATGCATAGGCAAGGGAATTACCAGCAGAAAAAAGGAGGTCATCCTGCCACTCTATAGATCACTGGTGAGGCCTCACCTGGAGTACAGTGTACAATTCTGGAGACCACATCTTAAAAAGGATATTAACAGACTGGAAACAGTGCAGAGGAGAGCTACTAAAATGATTCATGGACTACACAACAAATCATACCAGGAGCATCTGCATGACTTAAACGCCTACTCCCTGGAGCAGCAAGAGAGAGGGGCGACGTGATCGAGACTTTCAAATTTCTAAAAGGAATAAACAAGGTGCAGGTCCAGGACCTGCTCCATATCAAAAATCACTCAAGAACCAGAGGACACAACATGAAGCTAGAGGGGGGCAGAATCAGAGGCAACACATGCAAGTTCTTCTTCACTGAGAAAGTGGTAGATCCATGGAACTGCCTTCCACAGGAAGCAGTGGAGGCAAAAATGCTGGGGACTTTCAAGAGCACATGGGATAGATACAAGGGCACCATGACACTGAAGAGTGGTTAAGGGAAGGGGTAGGCTTTTGGGCAGACAAGATGGGCTGCATGGTTCCCTTCTGCCATCACTTTCTGTGTTTCTTTGTACCAGTTCCTTGCTGCATTTACAGTACACCTTCCGCCATGCGGCACCCACCGCTCTCACAGCTGCCTCCTCACTCCTCTGAAACCAGTACCAATACCACACACCACTGAAAATACCTGCAAGTGAACGTTCGGCATTGACAAATGCTTATTTATCCCTTTATCACCCAGGAGTTCTTGTAAAGAACCTTTGTATTTATTTTAAAGTTGGGTTCCATATTGGATTTGCTGCAGAAGCATTGGTGATCCAATGTGTTCTAGTTATGAATTTTTTAATGATAGTGCTTAGGTTCTTGACTCTTATTTTATTTATTTAGCAAAATTGGATAAATAACTTTGAGCACTAGTGCTCATTTACATAGGTTTCACATCAGGTTTGAGAGTAGCACAAACATTCAGAGTACAATACATTTCAGTTACTGATTGGTGCTCAATTCAGGGTCAGAAGATAAATGACAGGTAAGCAACAATTCAGTGAAAATACAGAAGGGAAATCACTAGACATCACTCAGGAGACAAGCAACCAAATGCAGGCATTGTCGGAACACACAGGACAGGGCAAATGTGGCATTATGTCCCAGATTCCTGTTAGATTTTCCAAGTTGTCCCAGGAATAGCAGCAGTAGTCGGAGTTAGTTATGTGGGGGGGGGTGTATATGCTAAGGACAGCGACAAGGGCCAGGGGAGAGTGAAGTCAGTTGAACCCATTTGAATTGTCCAATTATCGAGAGCCCATGTACAGACGTATCCAGATCATTTGGCCACTGTGGTGCCCTGGCTGCAAATGAGCACTTGGCCAGGTTAGTTCTACAGAAAGGGACAGTGAGATTCCCACAGAGAAGGACAGTGAGATTCCCATGGGTCGAGCTCCTGGTGGCATAGGCATTGTGTGAGGAGGTTAGGAGACTTTGTATCCCAGGGGAGGTGAGACCCAAGAGTGATTTCACTCCCAGCAGACAGGTTTGATATTTTCTCCTATTAGTAAGGGGTAGCCAGTTTGTGAGGGTGCAGAGTGCACAGGTGTGGGTTGTTTTGGCTGCTCCAGTGACAAAGCAACATGATTTGTTTGATGCCATCTTGACCCTGTTTAGAGCTGTTTCAGGGGCAGCCCCATATAGGAGAATGCCGTAATCAATCATTGGAAAGATGGAGCTAGAGACAACCACTGTTTTTGCCTTAGTGGTAAGTAAGATTAAGCCTCAACTACAGAGCGCACCAAGTTTCCTATTTATAATGCAAACCAGCTGATTGGTGTGGGGAGTGAAGGTTAGTGACTGGTTGATTGTGATGCCCAGGTACTTAAAAGTGTCAACTTGGTCCAGGGAAACTCCCTTTGAATTGAGGATAGTGAGAGGGGGGCTCTTTTTTTTCTGTTTGCTGGAGAAAAGCATTATCTTCATCTTTTTGTAGTTTAGGACTAACTTGCTTTGCAGGAGCCATTCTTTGAGTGCTGCAAAACTGAGTTGAAGGCCTCAGTTGAGAGTCATTTGGCTGGGTCCACTAGTACTGATGGCAGCATCATCTGCATAAAGTAGCATCCTAGATGCAGGACAGGCTGCCAGTAAGGTATTGACAAAGAGGCTGAACAGTAGAGGTCCCAGGACAGAGCCCTGTGGAACCACTCCTGTGACTGGCCTGGGGTCAGAGCAGACTCCATTAATCCTAACTTGCTGTGTTCGATCAGTGAGGTAACTACTAAATCATTGGGCAGTGTCCGCTGAGGGGCCAGCTGTATGTAGCTGAGTGGGTAGAAGTGCATGGTTTACCAGGTCAAAGGCCTTGGTTAGGTCAATAAAGATGAACTCCACCAAATGACCTTTATCTAGGGACCCATGGAGGAAGTTAATGTATTCTACTAGGGCTGTGGTGGTGCTGTGTTGTTTGTGGAAGCCATGTTGGTGGGTGCAGAACAAACCACCATGGTGGAGCGACACCATTGCTGCCAACATTCACTACAGCGACACTGGAACACCGACGACCAGCAACACAATGGATGCCACAACAACTGTCAGCATAGCAATGCACAGCATGACACTGCAAGTCCACAATAGTGATCGCACACCCCTGTGGCCCACCCCCCCCACATGTGGAAAACAGCCCACCCCATGGTGCATGGACATTGGGGCACAGTGCAAACATGCAGAGATCAAAACCACACAGCATACCAAGAACAGAGAGCACACATGCATACCTGATGTGCCATGTACATACCATAGATGCAGCACACACTGCACACCCCAAGCCAGTACCGTCCCACCACCATATAGTGCACACAGTCACGAGTCAGTACCCAAGCATTCTCCACCCCTACAAGTCCATCACACCTGCAGCTTGATGTTGAGAACCAGGCCCATCAAGTCCCTCTGACACTGTACCCCGTACTAGCCGATGATATCCACCAGGTGCTGTGCAGTGTCCTTCCACTTCCTGCAGGAGCTGCTGACAGCCTTGCCGGACACCACCTGCTGCATCTTCACCTCTGTGAAGTGCTGCTTCCCCCTCAGGACATCAATGAACTTGCACAGTGTTGGGTGGGTGGCGCCCATCAGGGAATTGAATTCCCTATGCCATACCTCAATGGCATTGTTCATGCGTGGCATCCCCTCCTGGACAGCGACATAGCAATTCCACACATCAATGGGGAACAGCGGCTTACAGCGATGCCCACTCCGGAGTGTTTTCTGAGCCAGGTATTCTCAAAATAGTCGTGGACCAGTGCCAGCACCTCTGCATGGTGCTCAAAGAACTCCCAGCTCTGCAACTTGTCATAGGTGGAACACACATCTTCCGGGGGCATGAATGTCAATGTGGATAGCATACGTATATGCATGGTGTACTGCTCATCTGAACATACATCCGCATCACATCGCCATGCTGCTGTATTTGGTGCCAAACACATTGACAGAGATGGAAGAAGCAGCCATGAACATCCAGCTGTGGGAACACAGTCCATTGTGCCCTATAGGCTGCCATCTCAAAGTCAATTATCATGCACCGCTGCTCACTGGCAGGGCACTGCTCAGCAATCTTCCTGAACACCTTGGCGTAGGTGGCCACTGTCCTCTTGTTCATTAGGATAAATACCGATGGTGGCACAGTGGACACCTCCACACCATGCAGTGTGTAGAGCTGCTGGAATAGCCACAGACAACATTTAAAAGTTCAATCCCCGAACCAGGCAGTGCTCTTGGCAAGGTAGTCAAGGTTGCGGGTGGTGCTAAATGGTAGGAATCGGTGGTCAGAGCCCCCAGAATGATACAGCAGGAAGGGCTCACCCACTTGTATCAGACGGTGCTCCTCCAGTATGCTCAGTGTCACAAACGCACTCAGCAGGTCAGGCCCTCTGCTCCCACAGTGCCAACCTCCGATTGCAGTATTGTGAACAGGTAACAAACAGGGTAACCCTCCTGTCTGCTTGTGGGTCCAAATTACCTTTAGTCTCAAGTTCTGGGAGGATTCAACTGTGAACCTTATGCTAGCATACCCAAATGTACAGGCTCAAATAATCTGCTCTTCGGGGGGATGCCAGATATCTTTCATCTAAGGGCACCTAACCAGGTATCCAAAATTAACCCTTAAAACTCTATAAAAGACCTTTGATATATTCTTACATTTTCCCAGTTTGGTAACACCATCAAGCTTATGAACAGTTTTTGTCAATCTTAACCCTCTATATGTCACATGTAAAAAGAACTTCGAAGACACACCCAGGCAGTCTTTGGAATAAAAGGTTTACTTAAAAATGGATAAAAATATGTTAAATGTAAACACAGAACAATATATCACAAAGCATACAATCACTTACAAGAAAACAAAGAAACTACAGACAAACTCCTACCAACATACAGTTAGACTTTTTCTATCTAATGTATTACCTCTAAGTGCCTAAGTTAGAGATCTTGTTTCTTAAGAGTCCAAAAAGATATGTCACTCAGTTGAAATACAGAATACAGTTTAAACTCTGTGTTTCTACCCCATCTATGATGTCATCTAGCTCCTCCTTTTAGAATATAAAAATTATACAAACAATGATCTTCCTATCAGGAGATATTTTAAATACTGTGACTTCAGCAAAAACTAATTTCCCAAATTATGACAGTCTTTAATCAACATTTTCTTTGATCTTGTGTGGTTTCCTGTTCCCAAGGCATCAAAGTTTGTTTTACAACTTTAGCACCATTGTGGTATAAAAATGTTTTTCCTCTAAGATGTCATAAAAGTTTATTTTCTCCATTCTCTGGCAGACTCGTAAAGTCCCATTTCATTTCCACTTCAAAGAGCCTAGGCATACCATAACAAGGTAATAAAATGCCACTCTGAAGTAAGTCAGTTAATTAAATGGTTTCTGCTTCACTGAAACCTGGGGGGGGGGGTTGTCACCCATGGCACAGCTACTTCATGTGAGACAATCACACACTACATTTTTATATTACAAATATCATAGAACAATAACCAGCTGGCCAAGTGTCACAGTCCTCCCCACCTAGACTGAATTTGGGGGCTCTATCCCCTGCATGGGATAAGCTTCCCAAATCAGTTCACTCCTCACACAGATGCGACAGGCCATCACTGTTCTGATTGGTCACTCCAGCCCTATGTAAGATTGTCATGTCATACCCTTGCAAGAAAAAGACTCCATCTTAACAGTCTACCATTAGTTTTTCCCATTTGGGTCAGCCAAACCAGGGGGTTGTGGTCCATTTTTACCTCAAAATGCTGCCTGTATAAGTATGGCTCTAACTTCTTTAGGGCCCACTCTATGGCAAGACACTCTTTTTCCACAGTGCAGTAAGCCTGCTCCCTGGGAAGTAACATTTTACTCAGGTACACTACAGGGTGATCTTTCCCTTGGCTGGATGTCTGACTACCCACATTTGAGGCATCAATCTGAACTATAAAGGGTCTGCTATAGTCAGGATTTGTCAATACAGGAGCACTGCACCATGCCTCCTTCAGTCTGGTAAAGGCTTTTTCACAGGCTGGTTCCCAGGTAATTTTCTTAGGCATCCTTTTCTTTACCAGGTCAGAGAGGGGAGCAGCCAGGGCACTGTAACTGGGTACAAATTTCCTGTAGTGCCCTGCTGTCCCTAGAAAACTCCTGACCTGCTTCTGCATTTCTGGTCTGGGCCATGTCTTGATCACCTCTATTTTTACTTGGTTAGGACAGAGCTGTCCCCAGCCTACAACATGCCCAAGGTATGCCACTTCAGCCATGGCCACCTGGCACTTCTCAGCTTTGTCAGTGAGCACGGCCCTCTGTATCCTGTCCAGCACTTGCCTAAGGTGGGACAGGTGTTCCTCCCAGCTGGCACTAAAGATGGCAATGTCATCCAGGTATGCCACAGCGTACTCCTCAGTACCATTTAGCACCTGGTTCACCAACCTTTGGAAAGTGGCCAGGGTGTTCTTCATTCTGAAAGGTATTACTTTGAACTCAAATAAGCCTACCGGAGTGATGAAGGCTGACTTTTCCCTAGCTCTGTCCATTAACTCGATCTGCCAATACCCCTTTGTCAGGTCAATACTCATAAGGTAGGTCACCCCTCCCAACTTGTCCAGGAGATCGTCTGTCCGGGGCATCGGGTGGGCATCTGACTTTGTGACTGCAGTCAGTCCATGATAGTCCACACAGAAATGAGTAGAGACATCTGGCTTTGGCACAAGGACTACAGGTGAGGCCCAGGGCTGTGGGATCTCTGGATTACCCCTAAATCCAGCATTTCCTCCACCTCCTTCCTAATGTCCTTTTGGACAGCCTCGGACACCCGATATGCTGTCCACCGTATGTGCGTCTGTGTCCCTGTCTCCACCTCATGTGTCACTAAGGGGGTTAGTAAAAGCTTGGCACTAAACAGGGGGTCAAAGTCTGCTAAAACCTCCCTTACTTCCTGGATCTTGTCCAGGGCCAGCTGGAGAGACAATTTAACTGCCTCCACAGAGGACTCCTACTTGCTTTCTTCCAGCAAGTCCAGAAGGGGGTCTCCATCTGTCCTCTCCCCAGAACTACATACTGCAAACACCATGTCAGCTCTATTAGCATATGGGTTCATCATGTTGACATGGTACATTCTTTCTGTCTGTCTTCTATCAGGTAACTCTGTGATACAGTTCATGTCATTTACCTTCCAAACTACTTTGTACAGTTCTGTCCACTCAGCCTGCAGATTGTCTTTCTGGACCAGAATAAGGACCATGACTTCCTGGCCCACTGTGTACGAGCGAGCTCTGGCTCTGCAGTCGTACCACACTTTTTGTTTCTGTTGGGCAGCTGCCATGTTGTTCTGGGCTGTCCTCATAAGCTCCTTCAGCCTTTCCCTAAACCTAAGGATGTAATCCACTATGGGAGTTCCCTGGGTGCCATGCTTGCCTTCCCAGTACTCTCGGATCAAGTCTAGGGGCCCACGTACCCAGTGTCCATATAGGAGTTCGAAGGGGGAAAATCCTGTTGATTCTTGGGGCACCTCCCTGTATGCAAACAACAAGTGGGGAAGGTATTTCTCCCCATCCCTCCCATGCTGTTCAGCAAACGCTTGGAGCATTGACTTCAGGGTACCATTAAATCTTTCCACAAGCCCATTGGCTTGCAGGTGATAAGGTGTCGTGCATCTCTGCACCACCCCACACTTCTCCCACAAACATTTCATCAGGTCCAACATGAAGGAACACCTCGATCAATGATAACCTCATGGAAACTCAACATGGGAGAAAATCCCAAGTAAGGCATCTGCCACTTTGTCTGTCCTCAGTGATGATAGGGTGACTGCCTTGGAGTACCGGGTGGCATAATCCACCACAGTCAGGATGAACCTCTTCCCGGAGGAGCTAGGGGTATTTAAAGACTCCACAATATCCATTCCCACCCTCTGGAATGGCTCCTCCACTTTGGGCAATGGAATTAGGGTGGCTTGGGTTTTCTTACCTGCCTTCCCTATTTCTTGGCATCGGTAACAAGACCTGCAATACTCCTTCACCTGCTGGGTGAAGTTGGGCCAATAAAAATTCTGGGCCAACTGCTACATAGTGCACGTGATTCCCAGATGACCAGACAAGGGAATATCATGTGAAATCTTGAGCAACTGCTCACAATACCTCTGGGGAATGACAAGCTGCCTGCCTATCACCCCTCCCTCTGTCTGCACAGCCTGAGTATACATCAGTCCATTTTCCCAATAAACCTTATGTTTACCTTCACCTCCCTGTGCTCCGTCACAGTCTGCCCAAGCCCTCAGTTTCTCTAGACTAGGGTCACTTCTCTGAGCAGCTACAAACTCCTCACACATTCCCAAGGTATGGGACAGGTCCCCTTCAGTCTCTAAACTAGGGTCCCTAGCATTAGTGTCAGGGCACTCAGGATCACTGTCATCCCTAACCCTCTGACAATGGGTCACCCCTCCCTCTTCGGAGTAACCCTGCATAGCTGTGTAGTTAACTGCTACTGGGGAAATTTCTACCCCCTTTTCATTAGTCTCCATATCAGGAGACACAGGCTGGGGAATTGGCCTCCCAGGGATTTCCACACTGGCTTCTGTGGGGTCCAGGGAATTACAATTTCCCCTTCCTGCTTGGCTACAGGTAACTGCACACACCATTCTCCTGTTTGAGATTGTTGCCAAGGATGACATCAGTCGCTAACATTTTGGCTACAGCCAACTGTTGCACAGTTCCCCCTGTTTCACCCCAGTCTAGGAGAACACTAGCGAGTGGCAATGTTTTCTCCTCACCAGTGAAGTCTTGTACAGTGACATGTTTATTGGGTATAAGCTGACCAGACTCTACCAGATCCCCTTTTACCAATGTCAGGGATGCCCCGTGTCCCTTAACCCTTGTGTCTGTACACCAGTCACTGTGACTGGGTGCATGTGTTCCCTCATTTTCACAGGTATGCGTCCAGGGACACACAAACAACCTACTTCTTTCCTAGCCCCATGTTGCGTATTGCTCATCCTTTTGGGACACTGTCTGGCAATATGCCCAGTTTCTTTACAGACTCAACATTTGTTTGTTTTCTCAGAGAAATCTTTTCTCTGAAACCTGGGGCTAGCTGGTTTTGGTGGAGGCAGTGAGGATTTTAGCTGCCCTGAAGGCGTAATTTTCCCTTTCTGTGGTGCCACGCCCGCCCCATTAACAGTACAGCTTTAAGTTTGCTATAATCATTACTGTCCTCATCGTCTATTTGACCCAATGTATCCCGAGCTTTCCTGGTAAGTAGCAGGGATAGCTGGAAACTCCAGGACCCTCTAGGAATTTTAGCCTGAACACAAATTTTTTCAGAGGAATTTAAAAAGGCTTCCATATCCTCCCCCTCTTTAAATTCAGCTATCAATTTGGAATTCAATTTGTAACCCAGTCCTGTAGTTCCAGTTAAACCCAAACCACTTACCTGCTCTGGTGCTGGTGGATGGAGTCATAGCTTCTCCAGTTCATTTCGCCTCTGGCGCTCATCCTCCTCATGGTCCACCTCTCACTGTTCACACTCCCTCTTCTCCTCTGCAGCTCATCTCTCTAACTCTGCTTCTCTCTATTCTCGCTCCCTCTTCTTCTCTGTGGTTCGCTGGCACTCATGCTCTTCATGGTCAGCCTCTCGCTTTTCTCGCTCCCTCTTCTCCTGGAACTCCAGCTCCATTCTGCGCAACTCAATCTGCAGCTTGAGTGCTTCTGGCTCCAGAATGCTGGTGATCTTCCTCTGCTGCTGTGGCCCTTCGCTGGCACTGGTCCTGCTGTCATCCTCACTGGATCTGGACACTGCATGGTGGAAAGGTCGATGCCTGATGTGTGGTGGCAGTGTGAGGAGGGCCTCCATGGCTGTGCCAGTGAGGTGATGCATGTGAAGGAGTGTGGGTGTGTGCATGTCTGTGTGTGTGCATGTGTGTACAAGGGTGTGAGTGTGCCAATGTGAACACAGGGGTGGCGACTGTGCACAGGTGCAGGATGGGCATTTCGATCACCGGTGACTACCACCACACACACGGTGCACACCATGGGAGTGGGTCACAGAACCAGGGGTGCTCTATGCTGAGGACACATTGGGGGAGGACCAGCGGAACCCGACAGGGTGGATGGACATCCACGGCAGCACTGGGCACCTGTAGATGTGCCTGATGCATTCATGCTGGAGTCAGTGGCAGCCCTGTGGCCATGGGTGCCATGCCTGTGGGTCCCTGTGCCATGGACACCTTGCCCCCCCGCACATCCCGGCGACCACCATGCACCTCGCGCAGCACAGTGGTGAGGTTGACCACTGCAGCAGTGACCCCATCAAAGCCGCAGTCCAGTGCAGCAACCACATAGCCCATGCTGTCCTCGGCAAGCTGTTCTGCATGGGCAAAGCCCAGGGACATGGACTCATGCAGCAGTGAAAGCTCATGCCTGAGCTCCCTCTGCAGGCCATGCAGGTCCATCCAAGCCTCCTGCTGTGATGTCAGGGCAGCTTGTAGCAGTGGGCGGGCCCCCAGGGCATCCTGCTCCAGGGGTGCAGCCCACCCAATGGTGGCTGGCACTGGGACCTGTATCACAATCGGGTCAGGACACTGGTGCATGGGTGGCATGTCCTGCCACTGTAGACCACTGACGATGTGCTGTTGTACCGGAGGGACCTGCCTCATAACCTGTTGGGGACACTGCATGTCCAGCGGTGCACACACGTCCCCCACACGGCCAACCACCGGCTGCATGGGAGCACCCATGCCAGCAAGGCCGACCCCCCCGGTGCCTGTGCTGTGGCCTGCACTTAGCCCCACCCTTATACTCCCCTCCACAGGCCCATTCATGGGCATGAGGTAGGAACCCTCTGACACATCTGTGTCAATGTCACTTGTTACAGTCAGGAGGATCACTTGCCCACTGCCCAGGATTCTCAACCTGGGCATCTTCCATGATGGCACCGTAGTCAAGTTCCCCTCCTCCAGCAGGGCCCCCCTCCCCTGTCAACTGTATCATTCCTCCGTGTGAGTGCCACACATGGGTCGGCCCTGGGTGTATCCGTCCACCACCCAGGCCAGATGATGGCTGGTTGTCCTCCACCTCCTCCTCCTCCTGTCCTGAGGCAGCCATCCCGGCATGTTCCTGGTGCACCACTGGCCCTGCACATGCTGCTGTGGATGAAAACAGGACAGGGTCAGTCACCCATACATGCAGTGTGCACCCCACCACCACTGCCACCCGAACATGCACACCCTAGGACACGTGCCACCCACTGTAGACATGCACACCCCACTCACCACCCCATGGCAATATCATGTGGCCACATGCACCCAACCTCCCCATAGTGTGCATGCATACCCGTCCCTTGTGCATAGTGTGCACAGCACTGCAGCTCCACAGTGCACCCCAGGCTCAGCCCCAGCACTAACACCCTGTGCCGTCACACCATGAAGGGTACACACATGTGGTTACAGACCTGCCCTGGGTGGTGTGAGAGGCGTCTCACACCCACCACCCGGTACACCAGCGACAGCCACTGGGTGCAGCTTGGATGCCACCACGGCCATGAGTGGGTCCTCCTCCCGCTGCTGTGCTGGTTGCAGGCCACCACTGGTTCTCATCCTTTCATGAAGCCGCTGTGCCTCCTTCTCTTTCACCCTGTGCAGCAGGTCGCTCCACCACTTGCGCACTGCCTCTGTTGTCCTGCCACGACCACTGACTGCGTTCACACCGGTGGTGACCTTCTCCCATGCCTGGCGCACCACTGCATCCGAGGCCTTGTGTTGCCTCAGAACCTGCTCCCTCTCCTTGACACCATGCACCATTGTTCTCAGTTCCTCCTGTGAGAAGCGATGGGCACGTATCCGCTCTGACCGTGCTGCACCACCTATGGGAGAGATGGAAAGGGACATGTGTCAACAGCTGTTGCATGCCTGTGATGTGTCGCACATGTGCAACTGTATGTGCATGCCACCACCTAGTGTGACATAGGTTACATGGATCTGGCATCTGCTGCGGTAACCCCTGTGTGCACTGTGCCACTGCACAGCTGTCAGTGTCCGGATGGCATGTACTGGACCCACAAGGGCACAGCCATCGCCCATGGCTGACATGGGCACCCCAGGACAAGTCCACCCCAATGGCCACCATCTTGCACTGTACCGTGCGCCCCTAGGGGACATGGGCACTGCACACAGAGCGAGGACACGGGGACTGGCATGTAAAGCAGGCTACCAGGCACAGGCCACACGGAGCCCATGGCAGCACACTGCTGGAACCCTTTGACCCCTGTTCTGTAGCTGTGTACCACCGATGGAGCATTTGCAAACCTCCACGTCCCACATCCAGGGTGGCAACAGAGGTGCCATGGACCCCATGGCAGTCAGCCACAGTTGCGTTGCACACCTGCATTCCATGGTGGGTCCTCCCCCTGCACCTGCCTGGTACCCACAGTACTGCAGACGGTCCCACCCAGCGTAGGCTGATGCAGGGGCATGGTCACGGTGCTAGGTCAGGTGTGCTGGACTGCCATCCTTCTGATTCTGTGCACCATTGCACAGCACTGTGAGTGCCTGTGGTCCTGCAGTTGGTGGACCTGTCCCCAGCCAGTACAGCTATGGACTGCTGGTACGCAGTACATATGCCCCAACCCTGTATTGCGCCAGTGCCATTCCAACAGCTCTCTAGCAGCTATACAGACCTTCCACCCACTGCCCTCCCTCCTGTTGCATGTCTTCTTCAGTGTCGTTCTCTGTACTGCATTGTCTGCTGTGTGCTGCATTCCCACAACACAACACCGGTGGAGCACTGATTGCCCTTTTATAGCCCAGCTGGGTAATCCAGCCTGTTATGCATGCAAATCATCGGATAATGATATGCTAATCACAGTGTTTGCACATTGCATGCACAAGTGCCTTCATTTGCATATTCCTGTTGAATATGGGCCTGATTAGCGCCGGGCTAACTGCTTAGTGCCGTACAAATGGTAGCACCGGGCAATGGGGTAGCCAGCGCCATGCTGTCCTCTTAGCGCAGCACTATGTGGCATAGTGTGGTGATCACACATGCCCGTGAGGCCCCGGGCCCGCACTAGTGGGCAGGCATAGTGCGGTGTAGTGCAGCGCTAGCACACACAGTGCAGAACAACGCACATGTATGGTGTTGTGGCCAGGGGTCATGTGGGGGTCACGCATGCGCACTTGGTCCACTTCCAGGTAGTGCCACGCTACGTCACATGCTAGCACGGCGCTACGGCACTTTGAGTGAGGAAGCAGACAGAGGTACATCTTCCTTGGTGTAGTACTGGTGCCAGTCAGAGACACACACAGTAATGATGCTAGAGGGTAGGCAGCAGCAGGCAGTGGTGCATCATGACAGGCACTGGGGGGAGGTTGAAACAGCCAACCTGGTAGAGCTGGTCCAGAAAAGGCACCAGTGGCTCTTTGGGCAGGTCAGGGAGGGTGACCTCTCACGCATGCAGGTGTGGGCCATGGTGGCAAGGAAGCTGTGTGCCCGCATGGGCATCACCCATGATGCTGAGAAGTGCAGGCACCATTACACACACCTGTGACGGTGGCAGCATCAGCAGCTGGAGCTCTACAAGTGCATGGTACGTGACAGCACTGTGCCTGTGCCAGGTAAGTGGCGATGCACATTGACACCCGCTCTCATGTGTGTTTCAGGCAGCACCAGTGCCTGTGTGTGTGTGTGTGTGTGTGTCTCTGTGTGTGACTGTGTGTCTGTCTGTCAGTGTGTCTGTGTGTGTGCGTGCATGTGTGTGCCACTCAGCATGGTACTTGCATGCATGTGGCAGGGGTGGGGCCTCAAATGATGACACCCTAGGGGGGCATCCTGGTACAGGGTGTGTGGCGGTGTGCACATTGGGGGCACAGTGCATGCTGTGGCCATGGGAGTGTCACAGGTGTGAGTGGCTGCTTGGAACATGGTTGGTAGCGGGTCCTGGTACAGCACTGTGGTGCAGGGGACCTATTCCTGGGAGCCTGCTGACCATCACACATGGGTGTGCGGACCATTGCACAACTGCTGCGACTGGCACTGTCGCACCACTGTGCCACCTTGACAACATGTCGTCTGTGCCTGGCGAATGCTCCATAGGCCAAGCTGCACTCTGTGTGGGTGTCCTCCATGTTCTGCCACTGACCCTGGGCGTTCCTGTGTGTGCAGTGTTGTTGGGGTTGCATGTGCATCTTGCTGTGCTGCATGTGGTGTATGCTGTGTCAGGCACTAACGCCAATGTTTCACCTTTTCTCTGTAGAACAGATAGAGCAGCCCATGCCTGGAGACAGGGGCCAGAACGTGGCCCAGGAGCAACAGAGGGGCAGCCAGCGGGCACAGGAGAGCAGCCCTGAGAGCAGGGGCCTGTTGCGTGAGTACCTGTCCTTTATAATGTGTGCTGTTACACTGTGCGGTGTGTCTCATTCTGTGTTCTGCCAGAGCCTGGTCCGGGTGGCATGGCTGCGATGGGCATTGGGCCAGTGACATTGTGGCACTGTGCTGTGCTGCACACCTGTGTTGCATACCACTGCCGTGTGCTGGCTATGTGTCTACTGTGCCCTGGAGGGGGGGCTGTGGGGCACTGTCGGCTTGCATTGCTGTGAGGGTGCCAGTTGGTGGTGGGGGCTCTGGTGGTAAGTGTTCGGTGGGGTGCACATGCTGTCAGTTGCCATGGCCACCTCTGCGGTGCAGTGTGCTCCGTCCCTCCAGCCCCCCCCCCCAGACCGCCCGCATGTGCACGGGTGGCATTACCTTGCTGTCCTGGGGCTTCACTGGATGGGTCTGCATAGCGCCGCACACATGCCTGTTGTGGCTGCAGGACACCCCACCCCAGGACTTCCAGGCATACTTCTCCTCCTAATGTCCACCTACTGTGGTTCATTGCCTGTCATACTGTGGTACTTATTGGCAATTTGCAGTTCACGTACTGGGATACCTACCTGTGTTGCTCATGTCACAGGCACCCTGATGCATGTATGTTCCAAGGGTCTGTTGTTCCACTGCTATTATATTATGTGCATCATTTACTATGGGATGTTGCTTTACACTGTTGCCTGGGCTGTGGTACCTGTCCTCACAGGGTGGTACAGGGAGCTTTTGACCCAGTGATTGGGGAACGTTCCATGTACTGTAGTACAGTTGTGAGGTATGGTTTCAGGGGCCTTGCATGATGGCATGCGTCGGACCATCCCTGCCACCACCTGTGCCCTGTGTGCCTGTTATTCCCTGTCCTGGGTTGCTCATTGGCAGGCCACTGTCACGGTCTGGTGCTGCTCTGGCACGCCCTTCTGTTGCTGTTGCTGTGCTCTGCTTTACGGTACATTGCCATCTGTCAGTGGGCAGCATGTCCCAATGTGAGGGTGCCCTTGTGCGTGTTGTGGCGTGGCCCTTGCACACAGCTCTCTGGGGGTCCAGCAGTGTGTCTGCTCTGTCTTGCTGTGTGCTGTGCCGGGGTGGGCAGTGACACCTGTGCCCCGGTGCTGTCGGGCTTGTCTTCGTGGTGTTTGTTGCAGTTTGGGTTGGTGCCTGTGTCACCCGGGCCAGCTGTGTGGGCACCTTCCAGGTTGGCCTACCGGTGTGGCACTCACTTCCACTCAAGATTGTCCATCGGGACATGCTGTCCATCACTGTATGGCCACCTGTGGCTGATGTATGACTCCTGGCTGGTGTCCCATCTTCACATGCTCCCCCCTTCCTCTTGTAGGTCCACTCCGATCCTCCTTGTGGGCAACACGGCCGGAGGTGTCCGAAGGCTCTGAGGACCTCCTGAGGAGACTTGTGCGACAGCAGCGCACCATCATTGAGCAGCAGACAGTGCTCATTTCGGAGACAAGGAGGGTAGCTGCCATACTGGAGGCACGACTGCCTGACCCTCCAGGATCCCAGCCATGATGCCTTCCTGTGGCTACCGTTTACCTTGCCCCTCCCCCCTTTGCTGGACTGTATTGCCTTTTACTGGTCTCTTGGCCCATTATATGTGTCCACCTCCCTGTCCCCTCCTGTTCCATTGCTTTCCAGTTTGGTTTCTGTTCCTGTGCCTCTGTTTTCCATATCCCATCCCCTTGTTGCTGTAGTTCACATTGTTCATTTCCTGTAGTTACTCTGTTATGTAGTGGTAGTGTTAGCGTTAGTGTTAATCATATTAGTAGTCATAGTAGTAGTTGTAGTGGTCGTTGTAGTTCCTGTTGTATATAGTGTTTGTCATTGTAGTGGTGTGTGCTGTAGATTTCCTTTTATGTTTTTGTATTATGTGTTTCATTACATTGCTTTTGTTTTGTTTTGTATTGTTGTTCAGTTGTTGTTTACCTGTTTCCTCTATTGTGCATTTCAGTCAATCAATCATTTTATTTAACCAGGGATAAACACCATTGAGCAAGCTCATTTTCAGGGTGGTCCTGGGCATAAATACAATACAGTACACTTCATAAGATTACAATTACGGTGGACAACGGCGCACAAAAAAAAAAAAAAAGGAAAGGAAAAACATTGTGAAGCTGCTGGTCAATATGGGCCCATACATACCAGTCAACATAATTAACATGCAAGGTACATAATGATAAGCTTTACTGAAATGAGAAGAGACAACAATCCCATATAGTCTCTGCTGAGTAAGAGCTCATACCTAAATGATAAAAAATAAGGAGGTATTAAGGTATAGGGTAGAAACTGGGGTGAAAGAGTAGGCAGCCAAAAGGGAGGCCAGAATAGGTAAAAGGTAGAGAATAGGCAGGGTCATCTTGGATTAAGGGAACTAGGCTTGTAGGTCCTAGGTTTCTGTTGTTAGGAATGTGGGGTGGATGAGATACTTAGGTGTAGGATTTGAGAGTGGCACCCGAGGCTTAGCGGTCATCGGCATCTGAAACAGTTGCATGATTCCTTCAGATAATACGTTAATAGAGCTTTGAATGTGAGAATGCTTGGAAGTGAGGATAATTTTAATGAGTCTTGCATAGTGTTCCAAAGTGATGGAAGTGAGAAGTTGATTACTGCTGAGCCAAGGGTAGTTTTCACTCTAGGAATCTGGAAGCAGATTAAGGAGAAGCGTCTCAGGCCATAGGAACCTTTAGCCTGTTTGAAGATGTTCGAGATGTATGCAGGGAGATTATCAGATAATGCTCTAAATAAACAGAGGAGAGCATTCCTTTTTCTTCTAGTTGAGAGTGAGGTCCATCCCGAAACCTGGTATAGATGACAGTGATGTGTACTATGGGGTAGATTTAAGATAAATCTTAAAGCCCGGTGGTAAAGGGTGTCCAGTTGGTTTAGCATTGTTGATGGGCAATGACTGTAAAGGAAGTCAGCGTAGTCCAGTATAGGTAGGAATGTAGTTTGTACTAGTCTCATTCTGGCTTCTAACATGAATAGGTGTTTAATGTGATAGAATAAACCTAATCGCTGCCTTAGTTTCTTCAAGGTTTCATTTAAGTGGCACAGAAAGTTGAGCTTGTTATCCAGCCAGAACCCTAGGTATTTAAAGGTATCAACTACTTCAAGGGGTTCATCTAAGAATGTTTGGATCTGTGTGATATGTGGACATCCGGAAGTAGACTTTGGTGAGAGAATCATTGCTTTAGTCTTTTTGGTGTTGAGGAGGAGCTTATGAGTGAGAAGGTTGTATTGGAGGGTGACGAAGTCTTTCTGTAAGTACTCATGGGCCAGATCCAAGGATGAATTTGTGGTATAGAGTACAGCATCATCTGCGAATAAGTGCACATTTGCTGTGCCCAGCTGCAAGTCCAGATTATTGATGTATATTGCAAAGAGGATAGGGCCCAGGATGAAGCCTTGTGGGACTCCTCGTAACAAAGATTTTTGTGGGGACAGATCTCCTATGGCTTTGACTTGTTGTAACCTATTGGTTAGGTAGCTGGTGAACCATTTAATGGCAGAACTATCAAGTCCGATGTTACTCAGTGCAGTAAGCATGATGGTATGATCCACAGTATCGAAGGCATTATTTAGATCAAGGAAGAGGGCAAATACATGCTTCTTAGAGTCCAAGGCCATTTGCCAGTCTGTAGTTACTTTGGCAAGAGCCGATATTATACTGTGTTTGACTTTGAAGCCGGACTGAGCCGAGTTTAGTAACTTTTGTGAATCCAAATGTTCTCTAAGTTGGATGTTGACAATTTTTTCAAGTAATTTAGAGAGGACGGATAGTACAGAAATAGGCCAGTAATTGTTCAGATCACTTGGATCCCCAGTCTTGAATAATGGTAGGATGTGGGCAGTTTTCCACAAGACAGGTAGCTCACCTTGAATCAGAGAGGTGTTGAATAAGTGTGTAATGGGGCAGTCAGATAGGTATGGCCAAGTTTTAGGAAGTAAGGTTCAATATTATCTGCACCCGCACTCTTTTTTGTATCCAGAGAAAGGAGGAGGTCCTCCACTTGCTTGAACATAATTGTGAGGAAGCTGAAGGGAGTGGGATGTGGTTGGTTATGGTTGTAATTATCCGTGAAGCCAACAGTATAGTCTCTTGCTGGGCTAAGTTTGCTGATAGGTGAGGTGTCAAAGGCAAGCCTTGCAGTGGCAAAGTGATCATTAAACTTTTCTAGTATATCAGCTTTGTCCGTATAGGTGGTAACATCAGACACAATTTTGTTTGGAAGGGGTGTTGCAGTGGACTGACCTTCGACTTCTTTGAGGATGTTCCAAAATTTGGCAGAGTTGTTTTTATTGTCTTCTAGTTCTTTTTGGAAGTACCTAGCTTTTTCTGACCTAATTAGCTTGGTACAAGCATTCCTAGTGGTACGGAATGCTAACCAATCAGCCTCCAGGTGGGATTTCCTCGCTTTTTTCCACCAGTAGTCCCTATCCCTAAGTGCTTTCTTCAGGATGGGAGAGAACCAGCCAGGAGTTTTATTTTTCGATTTGATCAGCCTTAGTGGGGCGTGTTTGTCTATTAGCTCCAGTAAGAGGCTGTGAAAGATGTTAAATGCCTCGTTAAAGGCGGGGGCTAGGTAGAAATCCTGCCAACGAATGTTGCTTAGATCTTTCAGGAAAGTGTATGCAGAACTTTTCAGGCATCTTTTCAGTTTGAATTTGTGGCCGCTTTTATTTGGGAAGGATGTCTGATGCAGGCAGTAGCGCAATGGTCGCTTACATCATTGAAGAATACTCCAATATGCGAGATAGTGTGAGGTTTGTTTACTAGGATAAGGTCCAGGAGGGTGCTGCGCTCAGGGTTTTTTCTGTTAGGTCTGGTTATAGCAGTCACCATTTGTAACAGACCATTAACATCGCATAGATCCTTCAATTTCTTAGAGCTGTCATCATTCCAATTTAGATTGAAATCCCTCATTAGAATACACTCAGTATCAACAGAGTCAAGAAGGTTTTGAAGGTGCGGCAGAAGTGCCCAGCCACCAGACGGTGGTCGGTAGCATGCTGCCATAAGGAGTGATTTCTCTTTTTGTATGGTATAATGTATAATGTATATGTACAGTATATGCATTTGTCACATTATACTTTTCTTTAACAAATTTGCACTGTGTCCTGTGTCATTTATGATGCATGGCTTTTACAACAGGGTAGTTCTGTTATTTGGTTCTACCCCAGGTCCTGGTGCCCTCTGGCCAGTCCCCTGGCTGGGTGTGTTTCAGTGTATGGGTTTTGCACTGCTGTCTGCTCCTGGGCTCCCTTTCCAGCCTGTGCTCCTTTGCCTGTGGTCCAGAGCATGGCTGCTCCATCTGCACTGTGTTCCTGTGGGTATTTGCACTGCCTGGGTGGGATATTCAGTGATGTCCTGCTCAAGGGCAATGTTTGCACTGCACTGCCAGCCCTGTTTAGAAACATAGAAGTTGACGGCAGATAAGGACCGCAAGGCCCATCCAGTCTGCCCATTTCTTTTTCTACCTTATAAATGTGCCATCGGCCTTTGCTCTGTCAGTGACCTATCTATTCATAGTCATTTGTATTGCTCCCTTATGCCTATCCCATGCCTGTTTGAAGCCCTGCACTGTATTCATAGCCACCACTTCTTGTGGTAAGCCATTCCATGCATCCACCACCCTTCTGTGAAAAAGAATTTCCTCACATTCCCCTTAACCCGCCTCCTCTAATCTCATGCTGTGTCCTCTTGTCCTGCTATTTTCTTATATTTAAACATGTTAGACTCTTTCACCTTGTTTATGCCCTTAAGGTGTTGAATGCCTCGATCATATCCTCTCTCCCTCCTTTGCTCAAGGTATACATATTGAGCTCCGTTAATCTGTCCTCATATGTCTTCTGATGCAGTCCCTGCACCATTTTGTTGCCTTCTCTGGACTGCCTCAATTTGGTTAATGTCCTTAGAAGGTGTGGCTCTCCAATACTGCACGAGTACTCCAGATGGGGCCTAACTAATGTCTTGTACAGAGGATTATTACCTCCTTTACGACTTGTGATACCCCTACTAATACATCCTAACACCCCTAGCCTTACCTACTGCTTTAGAGGTCTGCTTGATGATTTTAGGTCATCAGTGATGATGATGCCCAAGTCTCTTTCTTCATTTGTGACTGCTAGCAACTCCCTCCCAGCCTATAAGTGGCTTCAGGGTTTCTCTTCCCTATGTGCATGATTTTGCACGTCTTTGCATTAAATCCCAGTTGCCACTCTTCTGACCATTCTGCTAGTTTATCCAGATCTCTTCTCATTCTGCCCACCCCATCTGGCTCATCTACTCTGTTGCAGATCTTGGTGTCATCTGCAAACAGACAAGTTTTACCCTCTAGTCCATCTGCAAGGTCACAATGAAGATGTTGAATAGACTGGCCCCAGGACTGATCCCTGAGGTACCCCTACTGTGACTTGCATCTCTTCTGACTGTATACCATTTACCACCACTCTCTGTTTTCTGCCCGTCAACCAGTTTGCCACCCAGTTGACCAACTTCTGACCCACCCCGAGCCTACCCAGCTTATTTGTCAATCTTCTATGTGGAACAGTGTCAAAAGCTTTGCTGAAGTCAAGGTAGGCGACATCAACTGCTCCCCCTTGGTCCACCACTCTGGTTACCCAGTCAAAGAAATCTATGAGATTAGTTTGACACGACCTTCCTTTTGTAAACCCATGCTGTCTTGGATCCTGTGCCCTATGGATTCCAGGTGTTGCACTATCCTTTCCTTAAGGAGTGCCTCCATAATCTTGCCCACTTCTGAGGTAAGACTGACCGTCTGTGTTCCCGCCTCCTCCCTGCTACCACTTGTGGAGCGGGATCACATGAGCCCTTCTCCAGTCTTCTGGGACCTCTCCTGTGCTCAGAGACTCACTAAACAATTTGCTAATGGCTCTGCTAGTTCTCCTTTAGCTCTAAGTACCCTGGGATGTATGCCATCAGGTCCCATTGCCTTATCCACTCTGAGCTTAGCAAGCTCTTGTAGGACCCTTTCTTTGTGAAGGGAGTAGTGTCACCTCCTCCCCTGTGTCCATGATGCTGAGCTGTGCCCTGCCTCACCTTCTCTCAGTAAATACTGAGCAAAGTATCTATTTAGGATAGATGCCTTTACAGGGTCCTCTCCTCACATGCTCCCTTTTCTCCATTAAGCTTAGCACACTCTGGACTTTCTCCTTTCACTAATGTATCTATAGAAAGTCTTGTCACCTTCTTTTACTGTTCGTGTAGTGTTTCCTCAGTTTGGGACTTTGTCTGCTTACTGCCTTACCTGCTTCCCTTAGGGCAGTTTGGTATGCCTCCTATCTTCATCCCGCTGTGTTCCCTTATATTTCCTGAAGGCCAGCCTTTGGCTCTGACCTTTTCTGCTACTGTATTTGAGAACCAAAGTGGTTTCCTTCTTCTTTTGCACTTCCTTTTCTGTCTAACACAATGGGATGTTGCTTCAAGTATTGCATCCTTAATGCTTGCCCACTTTGCCTGTACCCCCTCACCTGTGTTTCTTTTTGCCAGGGCTAGCTTAACTCTGTTGGCCATCTTATCAAAGTCAGCTCCTCTGAAGTCCCATATTTTTGCCTTTGAATGGGATGATTTAGATGTAGTAGCCAAATTGAACCATACCATGTGATGGTCACTGGCCCCCAGGTGACCTTCTCACCTGGAGATCTGTGATCCTCTTGTTAGTCAGTACTAGATCTAGGATAGTCCTGTCTCTTGTGGGTTGCTGTACTAGTTGTTTGAGGCCCTCCCCGCAGGGAATCCACTATGAGTCTAGTTCTGGCAGATGTTCCCGCCGGTATTGACCAATCTGTATCTGGCATGTTGAAGTCTCCTATTATCAGAACCTCCCCTTTAGCTGTCATGTTTTGTATATCTTCTAACAGTAATGTGTCTATGTCCTCCCTCTGGTCTGGGGGCCTGTAGACAACCCCAGTTCTTATGGCTGTCCCATTTCCTGTTTCCAGGGTGACCCACAGTTCTTCTGGCTCCTTATGTGTATTCTGAATTTCTGCCTGGCTTCCTTAGCTTGTTATATTTAGCCCGTTTAGCACCGGGCTATTCCTTTTGAATATGGCTGCCTTTTTGGCCCGGCCTATGTTTGCATGCCAGGCAGGGCTAATCTAGACCCGGGGCAAAGTTTTGAATATCTGGCCCCTTGTTTCTTAAGCGTCCAAAGAGATCTGTCACTCAGTTGAAATACAGAATACAGTTTAAACTCTGTGTTTCCACCCATTTTATGATGTCATCTAGCTCCTCCTTGTAGAATATAAAAATTATACAAACAATGATCTTCCTGTCAGGAGATAGTTTAAATACTGTGACTTCAGCAAAAACTAATTTCCCAAATTATGACAGTCTTTAATCAACATTTTCTTTGATCTTGTGTGGTTTCCAGTTCCCAAGGCATCAAAAGGTATTTTTACAACTTTAGCACCATGGTGGTATAAAAATGTTTTTCCTCCAAGACGTCATAAAGCGTTATGATCTCCATCCTCTGGCAGACTCATAAAGTCCCATTTCATTTCCACTAGGCATACCATAAAAAGGTAGTAAAATGCCACTCTGAAGTAAGTCAGTTAATTAAATGATTCCTGCTTCACTGAAACCTGGGGTTGGGGTCACCCATGGCACAGCTACTTCATGTGAGACAATCACACAGTACATTTTTATATTATAAATATCATAGAACAATCATAACTAGCTGGCCAAGCATCACACTCAACTCTGTGAGGTTCACAGGAAGCATCAGTACCCTCTGTGCACCCCTCCTCAATCACTGTGTTGCCTGGTTCAGCAGTCCCATGGGTGGCAGGCTGCTACCAACAGCTGTCACTCCAGAGCAGCATGCCATGACCAGCTGCTGACTGCTCTCACTCATCTTTGGTGCCCTCTTCTTTACCACCGCTCACACCCTCCGCACACTCCCATACCGGGGGTGTTGGTCACATGGTTGCGCCAGCCTGACAGGGTCGTGTCATCCTCGTCGGTCATCCTTGCTCGCCCCATACACCAGCCAGCACTGTATTCTACACATTTTCAGTACACCAAATCGCCACGTTGCCACTCCTGCTGGTAGGAGTACCCGCCAACAACAAGCAGCTCCTTCCTCCTCACACTCTGCACGTGCTCCAGTGGTATCATTCAACACATGCGGAATCCAGCAGCTGCAGCACGCCTTTATTGCCTGACATTGCAGTGCACCTGTCGATACACTGTCAGCACTTTGGAAGGACTGTCAGCATGTTATCCATTGTGCGCACTTTGTGGTCACTCTGCTGGTGCCGCTGTGGTGGATTTGTGCTATCTGTGTCACTGTGGCAACATGCTTCCAGTGCAGAGGAGGTTATATTAGCTGAGGTAGGTGACGAGTTGGTCTGAAACCATCCTCTCAAGAGCCTTAGACAGTGGTGATAAGACTGATATTGGTCTGTAGTTAGAGACCAGAGTACGGTCACCAGTCTTGTGTACAGGGGTTACAAGAGCAGATTTCCATTGTTGATGGAATTGTGAGTATCTGATGGAGATGTTGAACACTTTAGTTAGGGGTGGGCTAGTTTATCAAATGCGAGGACCACTAGTTTCATATCTAGGGTGTCACTTTCCATTCTGGTTTTATTGAGAACCTGTTTTACATAGTTGATAGTGTCCTTGGTGGAGATAGAGTGGAAGTAGAACTTGGGGATGTATGGAGCCTCGTTTTCAGTTGGTATATCTGTGGGTATGGTAGTCCCTTGGGGGTTAGATTTGTCATCAGGTGGGAGTACTACACTACGGTCTCTGAAAGCATTGTTGAAGGTGTGGCAATCATGGCCAGGTCCACAGTGACTGTGCCATTTACGCTAAGCCAGCATGGAGGCACAGGGTCATAATTGTGCACACTAACCTGCACATAGCAAGAGCACACTGTAGGTAGTGGGTAGGCGATTAGAATGACAGGGGGAATATCAGTGATGCGATACTATTGCTACCCCATGCCATTCACCAGGAACAAGGAAGTGGATGTAGCCACTGCCAGTTGGATGCTTGGTCAAGTCGCTCCCATGGTGGAGTGTCTAGAGCACCTGACCCTGCAGTGCGTGGGTTGGGGGGGTCGCAGTTTGATTCCCTGCTAGGGAAGCTCTTACTTTTTTTTTTTTCCTTGCCCCAGCATCCACACCCCCTTGGAGTTGATTATATTAGTTCTGGGCGATGTGAGGGGTGAAGTCCCCCACAAAACAAAAGAACAGCTTTCGGTTGTTGCTGCGCGCTGTTTCCTGCTGTGCGGTCGTAATGTGTGCAGTATCGTCTGTGACATATTGACCCTGTGCTAAGCATGGATGGGAGGGATTTGTCCCCCTTCCCCAAGAGATTGTGTAGTGAGTCCCAGAATGCTTTACCCTTACCCCATGTATTATTTTGTTGTTCTGAAAAGTAGGAGGCCTTTGCCTGCCTGATCATCTGGGTACATTGGTTTCTGGCAGCCCTATATTCCTGCATATGCACCCGCGAGCCAGAGGCTCAGGACTTGAGCCAGAGGTTATCCCTGGCCCTCATGTGTCCAAGGAGAGAAGTGGTGACCCAGTCTGCCGTGGTCCCCCTCAAGACTTGCTTTCCAAAGGGGGGCAAATTTGTCTGCTATTGTATTGAAAGAGGTGACAAAGTAGCCCAGGGCTTGGTCAATAGAGGATGTGGCATCCAGGTAGCTCCAGTCTATTTGGGCTATTTGGTGTTTAAATTCCTTCAGTGCTCCCTTCTTTAATACCCTACTGCAGGTAATTCTCGGAGGTGACTTTTTTAGCCTGGTAGTCCACACGCATAGTATGGGGGAATGGTTGCTCAAGACATTTGGCAATACTGTGACCTCAGTGAGCCTTTCTGGATGGGTGGTAAGGGCCCAGTCAATAAGGGTGCTTGTACCAGTTTTATGGTTGGCCCTTGTACTGTCCTTTACCACTTGGATAAGGTAGAGGTTGCTTAGTTGGTCTTTAATTTTGTGCTAGATTTAGGTATCCAGTTTATGTTGAAGTCCCCTGTCACGAGGGTCTCACAGCCCTGGCTGGCTTCTTTATAAAAGTTGGTGAATGTGTCTATTCCAGAGGGTTGGTTGCCTGGGGGGGGGATATATACTGTCAGTTATCAGGCATTTTTTCCCCATTACCTAGCAAAAGGTGAACTGCAAAGCATTCACAGTCCTTACTGGCATTATCGAGTGTGATCATATGCCCCTGAATCGTGCTGCGAACATAAACAAGGCAGCCTTCCCGTCTCTTACCTAAACGGTCAAGCCTGAAGAGGTTATAGCAACGCAATGCAATGGAATCGTCATGGGTTTTAGGTGACAACCAGGTCTCAGGGAGATTATGTCAGGCTGTACTTGGTTCACTCATGCCTCAAACTGTGCTGGTTTGGGTAAATGACTACCAATACTTATAGATTTTGACGGCAAATAAGGACCGCTTGGCCCACCCAGTCTAACCATTTCCTTACCTAATGGATAAGCTGCAGATCCTAGTTAACCAGCAGCCTACTTCTTCCTACCCCCAACCCCTAGAATTGCCTTATGACTGTCCCATGCATGCTTGAATTCCACCACTGTTTTTGACTCCACAACCTCCTCCGGAAGGCCGCTCCATGCATCCATAACCCTCTGTGAAAAATGCTTCCTTAAATTACCTCTGAGCTGCCCCTTCTATCTTCAAATTGTGACCCTTGTTCTTGCACACCTCTTTTTGAAAGATGCTACCCTCTTGGACTTTGTTGATTCCCTTGAGGTACTTGAGAAGTTTCTATCATGTCCCCTCTCCTCCTTTCCTCGAGGCTATACATATTAAGCTCCTTAAGTCTCTCTTCATATGTCTTCCAGTGCAGACCCTGCACCATTTTAGTTGCCCTCCTCTGGACAGCTTCCATCCTGTCTATGTCTTTATGGAGATTGGGTCTCCAGAACTGCATGCAGTACTCAGATGGGGTCTCACCAACTGTCTGTACAGAGGGATAATAACTTCCTGTTTTCTACTGGTGATGCCTCTCCCTATGCATCCCAGTATCCCCCCAGTCCTCCTTGCTGCCCTCTCATATTGCTTGCCCACCTTTAGGTCATCTGATATGACTACCCCCAGGTGAGGCGAGCTTTAGAGTATGGGGGGTATTGGGGGGTGTTTCACATTGGGGGACCCTGGGTTTGGGTGTACATTACCTGACAGTAATAACAGCAACAGTAGCAGTTTCCTTATTAGTTTAGGGTAGTGGGGTTGTAACCCAGCTTTCCTAGTGAGTGTCCAGGATTCCAGTCTGGGAAGACGCTTCAGGTTGAGTGTGGTCAAAAGGGTGGCATGGTTTACATATCGAAGGCAACTTTGTCTAGGGGATGGGCAGTGGGGAGGGTGGAGCTCAGGTTGGTAGTTGGAGGGGCATCAACCCCTGTTACCCATGACAGCATACTTCTCAGAGGGCCTAAGACTGGGTTAGGGGGATTGTCTGCATGTTCAGGTTCAGGGAGTGGTTGTAGTAGTAAGAGCGATAGGAAGGTTATTAGGTAGATGGTTCACACTGGGGATTGTGAATTCCAAATACTTGTTAGCATACTGGACTCAGTGGTGATGGCACTGGCCAGTTCATATGGTCCTCAGCATGTATCTGTGTGGCAGGAGGAATCACTGGGGGGGGGAGGGATTCTGGGAACCACTTCCATCTGATTGAGTAGCTCTGCTTTTGTAAAATGATTTGATAAGGGGCACCCAGTGTGTCTTAGGGTCATGTGCACAAGCCTCAGAGTCTGGATGCAAGCTGTAGCTGTAAGGGGATTGTGCAGCCATGTAAGTATCCGAGGTCACCGGCAAAGAGTAGCAGTACTGGGAAGCAGCTATAATTGGGTGAGGAGGGTAGTTGGAGTCTACCATTAGGAGGGATGGGAGTGGGGGAGGCAAGATTGTTGGCTTGGGAACTGCCAACCTACATGTTGAATATTGGTGTAAAAGTTAGCTGATTAGTTCTGAACGGTACAAATGAGGACACACCTCTGTGGTGGGGGCTGAGGAGGGAGGGCAGGAAGTCTTTGGCAGACTATTATGTTGTATAAATTCATATATTTATTTGAAACAACCAGATACATTTAATGTCCACGTCTTCATATTGTGCATTATTTAAGATTACATTCTCTACATCCAGAATAACATTTTTAGTATAGGCCCCAAATATAGGTCTATAATTCTCAACCTGGCTTGGTTCTTTTTCTTTTTCTTTTTTTTTTTTTGGAAGTAGAGAAATACAGGCCATTCTAAAGGACTCTGGTCATTTGTGAGATTTCTGAATTTGAGAAAAGAGCATCCCTAATAATGGTACAAGGGAGGGTAATAGAGCTAGACAGAATTCTAACCTATATCTGTCTAGTCCACGATACTTTCCCTTTGCCATATTACACAATGTAGCATCAACTTCAGGAGTGGTAATAGGCTTAATCAAATTTTTTGATTCTTTAACAAAGTAGCTTTGCCACTTTATGATCAGCTTGATACATCCAGCAGACAGACCTGGGTTTGATTCCTACAACCTACAACAGAGTTTGGAACTGTTTGATTCTGAAAGCAGCACAAGGGAAGTCACAGAGTTTGGAACTGTTTGATTTTGAAAGCAGCACAAGGGAAGTCACAGAGTTTGGAACTGTCTGATTTTGAAAGCAACACAAGGGAAATCACAGAGTTTGGAACTCAGTGCTTTGGCTTCTCAGCAGGAACTAGAAGGGGGACAAGATCAGATCTACAGTACAGTAGCTTCTTGTTTTACATTGTTTCTTGTGGATTCTACTTGGCAGAAGGTTATTTCTTTTCTTTCTTACTACTAAGGGGCTAGCAGGGTATTGTTTGGGGCTGTTGGAATTTTGAAACCTGTTTTGGTAGCTATAAGTGGGCTCATTTGTTTGATTCACTGTGTGGCAGGCTGCATTTGTAGAGATCTATTTCTTCTGTTTTAAAACATAATTGGTGTGATTTAACTGGGTCTGTTTCTTTGAATTGGAGACATATACTGTATCTTCTAATTCCAAGCCTATTTTGATGTATTGTTGGTGAAGCTGTTTGAATTGGAGTCCTGTTTCTTTGGGTAGCAAACTTATTTTGGGGGCTTTGAGTAGAATTGTGATTCATTGTTGCTGGCTTCACCAGCTGCAAAGTTTGAGTGCAGAGTGGGGGAAGGGTGCTAATGGTCTGACCAGAGGCCTCAGCTACCTGATTGTTTCTGGAAGACTTGGGCTGGTCCCACCCTTTGGTCCATTATTTCCTTTATACCAGGGGTTCTGACATCACTTCCTCAAACAGGCAAAGGATATGCACCTGTCATAGCAAAGCAGACATCCAGGAAAGGAACAGCAGCAAGTGAAGAGTGACTGCTCTCTCAGTGGAGCAAGTAAATGCAAATCTAGGAGCTTTCATTATTACTTCTTCGCATTGATATTGCATTGGGAAAGGAGGAGTAGGAGTTTGAAGAAGGTTGTGCAATGGCTACTTAAAGTGTGTTTTTGAGTGTGGATAGGAAGGATAGGAATATAAAAAGCAGTTGCTCGATATATCTAAATGTGTGCAACAAAGGAGGTAAGGAAAATAAAGAAAATGTTTGGCACTGATAGAGGAGGGACAGGGGAGACTTGGGGGAATGTTTGGTATCCTGCATCTGGAAGGGTGGGGGGTCGCTGGTGGGCAACAACAGCAATGGGTAGGGTGGTAGGCTGTAACAACTGCGGTGCACCAATCTTTCTAAATATTGCCTGGAGTGTGGGAGGATGTTTAGTGAGCAACCACATAGAAAAACTTAGAAAGGAGATTGAGGGTCTGCAGGAGGAACTAAGACAGGCAAGACAGATTGGGGGTGGGTTTAGCTCAATACTGGAGGGAGGAAGAAGGGGAGATGAGGGAGGGCAATTTAAGCCAACAGTGGTGGGGAAGCAGAGACAAAGGGGCCCAGGCCAGGAAGAACAATTGCCGGGGGAAACCAGGTCAGGAGACAAAAGACAAATGGAAGGAGGAGATAGGGACTTGTGAGGGGAGGTGAAGAAGTGGCAAAAGTCATGGAGTGGAAAGGAGAGAACAGGTTACTATGAAGAAAGAGGGAGTGGGCATTGTGAAGGGCCTTCAGAAAATAGTTCAGCACTGCTAGAGAGGAAGAAGGTGGAGGAGGGAAATGATGAAATTAGAGGAGTAATTGATAAATGCTTGACCAAACTGGAGCGGGGGGGAGTTCTGCTGGGAGAATTGCAACAGGGTAAAGGGGAAATAATGTGCAGGAGGAAGAATAGGAGTTGGAAATGAGGAGAGGAGATGAATGAAAGCAAGCAGGGAGTAAGAAGGGTGGAATCTTAGTGCTGGGGACTCAATACTAAGAGGAGTTAGGTGGGAGTAGCAAGGGGAGGCATAGTCGATTGGGTGGAGGCCACGCCAGGAATGACAGCGGAAAGGGTGGGACAGTCTGTTCTGAAATATGCTAGAAGGGGTAGGGACAAGCCTCATTTAATTATACATCTTGGGACAAACGACCTGGCTGACAAGACAGTAGATACAGTCCAGAGGAGGTTTGAGGAACTAGCACAATTATGTGAGGGGGCAGGAAGATCATAACTTTTTCAGAGATACTTCCAGTGCCAAAGGCAAGCACAACAAGAAAGCTGAGAATAGAGGAATTTAATGGATGGCTAAGAACCTGGTGTTGTGCTAAAGGGTATGGGCTATTGGGGGTGGGAGGGACCTGGGAGGACAGTAGTCTCTATGCCAAGGACAGACTACACCTGAGTGAGGAGGGAAAGAAAGTGTTGAAACAGATTATGGAGGAGTACATAGAGAAGTTGGGAATTTAAACTAGGAGTGGGGGGTGGCAGTTGGGAAAGAGATATGAGACCACGGGTTGGGAAACCATATGAGCTACCCCCATAACAGTGACAAAGGACAAATGGCAAGTACTATTGGTGATGCTAGGAAAGGAGGGCAGGATGGGAGGGGGAAGGGTGGAAGGTGGTTACCCTTAATGCTAGGAGCCTTGGGAGGAAAACTGCAGAGTTACAGGTTCTCATGGCAGAGGGAGAGGGACATTGCAGTCATCAGGAACATGGGCCACCCAATACAATGATTGGGACCTGTCTGTACCAGGGTACAGGATTATTTCGTAGGGACAGAGTGATTGGGAAAGGAGGGGTGGCACTATATGTGAAGGAAGGACTGAAGTGTAAGGGAGGAAGGGGAGAAGGGTAGTACTGAGTCACTTTGGATGCAAATCCAGGATTCCAAGAATAGGATTCTAGAATGGGAGTGTGTATAGGCCACCATCTCAGACGGAGGAGTTAGACAGGAACTAGCGGGACAGATTAGGAGGACCTGCGAGAAGGGTGAGTGTGGTGATTGTGGGGACTTCAACTGCCAGGAGTGGACTGGAGCACCCCAACAACCAGGAACAGAAGGGCAGGTACTGCTGGATGCCTTCCAGAACAGCTTCCTGCTGCAATGATCAGTGAACCAACCAGGTTAGGGAAATACCTTGACCTTATGCTGGCAAATGGGGACTTTGGGAGAGAACTTACAGTGGAGGAACGCTGTCAGGAGTGACCACCGCTAGTATGGCTCACATTGGATATGGGCAAGGAAGGAGTGGAATCTGGCACATAGTGCTGGACTTCAGGAGGCCGACTTTGGGAGGATGGGGAAGTGTAAAAGGGTACCTGGCCAGAATTCAATCTAGTATGGACACTAACCAAAGGTGGGAGCTCATAAAGCTGGGGATAGTGGAGGCAACCAAAACCTGCTGCAAAGCCCAGAGCAAGAAGGCTAGGCTAAGAAACCGATCTGGTTGAGCAAGGAGGTCATGGAAAAGGTAAGGAGGAAAAGTGCTGCCTTTAGGAAGTACAAGAAAACAGGAGGGGGAGGACAGGAGGAGTACTTGACAGAATCAAGGAGGTGACAAGGGCAGTAGGGGAGCCAAAGCATCTACGGAACTCAGGCTGGCACAAGGCATTAAGAAGGGAGAAGGACTTCTTTAAGTACATCAGGGAGAAAGGAGCTGTAAGGACCACATAGTAAGGATTAGGAAGGAGGGTTGGGTGGAAGCAGGGTGCGAGCATGGAAGCACTAAATGAGTACTTTTGCTCAGTACTTACTAAAGAGAAGACGGGGTGACACCAAGGTAGGAGAAATGGCAGAAGCAGGGGGAAGTGGTGACAGATGGGAAACTGCGGAGAGCAGAGTTCGAGGGTTTGAAGGCACTGAGGGTGGACAGGCGCCAGGCCCAGATGGCATCCACCCCAGGGTACTGAAGGAGTTGGCAGAGGTCTCGCAGGACCTTTGATGACCTATTTAATGCCTCACTACATTCGGTGTGTGTACCTCAGAACTGGAGGATGGTTCATGTGGTGCCCCTCCACAAGGAGTGGCCCCAAGGATGAACCGAAACTACAGACCAATGAGCCTCACATCCATCGTGGGTAAGCTAATGGAGACTATCCTGAAGGAGAGGCTGGTGGCCCTCCTAGAGGCCAAGGACTACAGGACAGCAGACAGCATGGCATCATCGTGGCAGATCCTGCCAAACCAACCTGGTTGAGTTCTATGACTGGGTAACTAGGCAACTGGACAGGGGCCATGCAGTGGATGTCCTGTATCTGGACTTCAGTAAGGCATTCAACTCAGTGCCACATGGAAGGCTGGGAAGGAAGTTAGTAGGCACAGGGACGGGTGCAAAGCTGGTGAGATGGATAGGAAACTGGCTGCAGGGAAGGCAACAGAGGGTGGTGGTGGATGGGGAGCTCTCACACCCAAGGGCAGTGATGAGCGGTGTTCCACAGGGCTCAGTGTTGGGACCAGTGTTGTTTGGGATATTCATTGCAGACATATCATGGGACATCAAGAGCAAGATCAGTCTGTTTGCTGATGATACCGAGGTAGGCACGGTGGTGGATGACCTAGGGGGATGGCAGGGGTTGCAGGATGATCTGGCAAAGCTTGAAACCTGGTCAAACACCTGGCAACTGGGCTTTAATGCCAAAAAGTGCAAGGTGCTGCATTTTGGGATGAAGAACCCAAGGAGGAGTTACCAGCTAGGGGGAGTGCAGCTAGCCCAGACAGAGCCTTAACACCGCCATCATCCTTATGGTTACCTCCACTATGCCCTCTCAGCCCTCTCAGCCCCCCTTCCCCCCCTTTATTCATGACCTCAATTCCATGGGAGTCTTGCCTTATTAGAGACTCCCTTGTCACCCACCCCTTTCTGCCTCCCTCGTTATTTTGTCCACTTAGCTCAAACCCCTCTGAATAGGTGTCCCCTTTAACCCTCTCTTATCCGAACCATTTATCCTGACCCTGATGGTTTCCCCTTCCCCCACACCGCCATCCTCCCCCCCCTTGTAATAGTACCCCTGCCTCCAGAGGCTCTCTGTGGGTCCCCTTTAGCTAGGGCCCCATCCTTGGTACTGACCCCCCTGCTGAAGGGGGGCCCCTCTCCCACCTCCTTGTCTCCCAGTTTCTTTACAATCATGCTTTCCTCCCTCATGTCTGCAATATGTTGCATCTCCCCCATTTGCTTAACATTTATGTTTCCCCTTCTCCCTCTGGGACTATTTCTATCCTTTCCATTGCTGGTCTGTGATGCCCTATGGGTATCTGACTCCCTCCCCCCGGCCTCTGTATAAGTTTCCTCATTTCCACCAACCCCTTCCTCCCCCTCTAGGTTGCTTAGTAGCTCAAATTTATTGTGACACTCTATGTCAGCCTCCATCAAGTAACCCGAGTTTCCCCTGACTGCACCTCTAAACTGCTCCTCTTCTTCCCCTCTTGCTCTGTTCACCTTAGGAGCTCCCTTCCCACAGTCTGCTGTTTTAGGCTTCCGCACAACAGCCCCTCCTGACTCTTCCCCCTCCACTCTCTTTGTATTCAGAATGTTCACCCCATACGCTTTCCCCTTAGCGTCAACATCCCTATCTAAGGGTCCTCTGTCCCTAATATCCCCCCTCCTGCTTGCTGTAACATAACGTCCTGTAATTTCAGAGCATTGCCCCAGCCTCCCCTCAGCCCCACCCTTCTGCTGCCCATATCCACACCCCTTATCCTTGGACACACCCCAGCTCCCCCAGCTTACTCCTTAACCAATATACCTCACTCCTGACACAAGACAGCTGTCTACAGAGTGGGCAGCCTCCCTCTCTCCAGGCCCAATTGAGAATTATTGCCATCCCACAGCCTGTGCAGCCTACAACCCTTCCGAAGATGCCTGCCATGGTGGAATATGGCCACCCTGTTTATCCCCCTCTGTTTATAATGGCACACCCCCTTTTCTCAGTCCCTTTCCCCTGGAATACAGTTTCTCTCTCTACTGACTGCAGTTATTTATAAACCCAATTTCAACCCCACCAATAATGTTCCCAAGTCTCACAAACACATACAGTCCAGTGTGTGTTCAGTCTCACTAAAAGTGTGTGTATGCAGACATCAGGTACCATATGATGTCACAGGCCCACCAGCTCCTGTTGCTTCGAATTTCAGTTCCAAACAGAAATACTCAGCCCTTCAATCCCAACCCCCAGTGGCTTTTCAGGCAAACAACACATTTAAATTTAATCTAATTATCACTGCCAAACAACTGTTCCCAAGCCTCCAAAGTTACAATATCACAGCCCAGGTAACAGTTCTAACTCAAGGTAATAATTTTTAATACAGAGAACTAATTTCACTTACAAAACTATTCAAATATTTCAGTTAAAACAGAATATAACCCCAGACCTCTGTCCTTACCAACCTCCTGCTTATGTTCCCAAGTGAACAGAAATGTTCCAGCTTGTTCACTAGTTAACTGCCGGTGTTTTGCTTTTTAACCACTTGCTTTCTATTTGATATATTTCAGTTGAGGCTGATAGTTTTCTAAGCTCCGTGTATGCCTATAGTTTAGTGTCATCTCTGGCTCTTACGGCTTTTTCAAGAGTCTTAAGCTTCTCATTTACTTCTTCTAGCATTTTTTTTTATTTCTTTCTTTCTCCAGCATGCTTCAGAAACCAGAGTTCCTCTAATTCTAACATTTAGAGCAGAGCAGGATTCTACTGTGTTCTCCTTATTTACACAGTTGTCTGTACAGAAATTATATATAGTAATTGTTATGGTCTGTGTAACTTACTTATTATCAATCCTCCGTTGATTACTGTGTATCATCTGTAAATCTAAGACCATGTTGAAAATTACAATATTGTCTGAAATTACTAATGGTTCTATATTACAGACTATATTAGTAGCCAAACAAATGAGACCTGTATCTGTCCCACTTAAAAGGCAAAGATGATTTATCTAACATATGATTTAGGGTACAATTAAAATAGCAGTGAGCAAAATGTTTCCTGATGTTTCTCCTTATCAAACCTCTGTCAGCATTAGTGTGTGCCCTCATCTTCTGTCATGCCATAAAAAGTTTCCCATGTCAATCCTAGCATTCCCCTCCCATATTTTAATGTCACCCCTTATTAGTCTTTTCTCAAGTCTGACCACAGCTGGTCAAATATGTCCACAAGTAGTCACTCGAATTTCCTGCAGCAGCATCAAATGACATTGTAGTAATCTGGAAGGAAATGTCTGCAAAAGAGAAAATATTTGCAGCAAAATTGTCTTCAGGGGGATGCAGTATGAAGCTAATGAGGAACATGCCTTTCTCAGAGCTTCTGCATGTTTGGTGTTCATTTTGTAATTCAGACTATTTCTTTGACTCTAAGGCCTGTAATTTTGACATCTATAGTGACTGAAGACTCGGGTGATCATATACCTGCTTTGCTTAGAAGATGTAATGATGGGCTACTGTTGCAAAAACCTATTCCTTCAAATTTGGAGAGCAAGCCTGCTGGATCATTAAATGCTCAGACACCTTATTTAGACACCATTCAGCCTGCATTTGCTATAGCTTCAATACAGTTCTCCTCCCCTTATTTATTATGGAGGAAGTTTTCACAGAAACAGGATTTTTATCCCTTTGAGTGCATCTGTCTATGCAGCTCATTCCCTACTTGAAGTCATAGTCCTCTATTGTGACATTGCAGACTGTTGCCATGAGAATGACTGCGATGTCACAAGCAGAGACTATGATATCAATACTGGAATATGGGCAAAAGCAGAGCACAAAGGTTTGCACTGCTTTACCCATGTGCCCGACCCTGAGGAGGCTGTATTCGGTCAGATAGCACATTGGCGCTATCTGACTAAATTTAGGGCCATGTCAGGGATGAGTAGTGCTACCCCAACATGGACCTGGGCCATATGCAGCCCATAGGGAACAACTGTGTCCCCAGACCTGAGAGCACCTGGAGCTGCTGGCGCCATCTTCAGCTGGCAGCATGCAAATGAGCCAATTGGCCATGCAAGACACTAAGGGCCATACACATGCCCATTATAGGCCCATTTCTGTTGTATGCAGCTGCAGGTTTGTGCCTATCCTGTGGCTGCCTACCACATCAAGCATGGCAGCATGCAGCTCCCCCCCCCCCCCCAACACCATGTACTCCCATTCATACAAGGGACATGTCCACCCTCATATCTAATGACACCCCATTCCCTCTGATCCCCGTCCTCATCAAGACATCATTATTCCCTGGCATCTAGTGGCACCTCTCCCACACTGAGCCCTGTCCCTATCACTGTATTCATATTCCTTGCTGTCTAGGGGACATTCCCCACCCTCTGATTGGTCACTGCAGTGATAAGAAATAAGTCCCTGGTGTCTAGTGATGCCCAGTACCCTTTGATGCCCATCCCTTTTTACTCTATCTGTGTCTATGTTCTCTGGAGTCTAGGGGCACCCCTCACCTTCTGATCGCTTGCTGTTGTGATAAGAAAGAAATCCTTGGTGTCTAGTAGCACCCTGACCCACTGATTACCTGCCACCATAACACTGAGGAGGTCCCTGGTGTCTAGTTGACCCCCCACCCTCTAATCCACTGCAGCCATCTCCACAGGGATTTCCTGGTGTCCAGTGGAACTCTTCCCCTAAGCACCTATCCCTGAAGAAAGCCTGCATTCCCTGGCATCTAGTACTTCCCCTGCACTGGCCACACAGGGCACACCACTCTGCTACCTCTCCACCATAGTCGCCAGTGCTGCGAGACTCCTACATGGCAACCAGCACAGCCTTCCTCTCACCACCTTGACCAGCCACCATATACAATGACAGGGAGTGGGCATACTGTTTACAGTATAGGGATGCTGTACACAGTATGCACATTCCCTGTCACTGCATCCAGTGGCTGGCTGAGGTGGTGAGAGGAGGGCTGTACCAGTTGCCGTATCAGAGCCACAAAGCACCAGTGACTATGGTAAGGGGAGGTGGAAAGATGGTGTGCCTGATTCAGTCAGTGCAGGGGGGGCCTCTAGACACCAGGAAATATGAACTTTCTTCTGGGATAGGTGCTCAGGTAAGGGGGTCCTCTGGACACCAAAGAATACCTTGTGGATACCAGGGACCTCCTTTGTATTATGGTGGCAGGTGATTGGTGGGAGGCTGCCACTAGACACCAGGGACTTCTTTATCACAGCAGTAAGTGATTGGAGGGTGGGGGGGTTCGCCTAGACACCAAGGAATATGGATACAATGACAGGGACAGGGATCAGAGGGCAGGGGTGCCACTAGACACCAGGGACTTCTTTCTTATCACAGTAGTGAGTGACTGCAGGGTTGGAGGGTGCCCCAAGACACCAGGGAATATAGATACAGTGACAGGAACAGGAGGCTGGGGGTGCCACTATATGGGTTAGGTATGACTGCCCAACAGTGACATTCCCAACACACACAAGACTGACACCTCAATCCCACATTTGAAATGTCGACACATATGAAAAGCCGACTTTCCAAAATCCCGACATTCACTGTGATTAACAACAGTAACAGGACTGCTCTCAACTCAGTATGCAAAAATGTATTTACTCCCCATCACAAATGTTCCCAATGGTATCCTCTGTTAAAAATTAATACTTTATGCCAATGAGTAAAATCCTTATTTAAAAAAAGGGTTTAAAAATGATTTAAAAATCCAAACTATTACAGGTGCAGGTTATGAGCTATGCCTCGAATATACTCCATCACAGACTGAGTGGGCCTAACCTGCACAATATTTGATATTTTGTCTTCCCTTACGGCATACCTCTTCTTCATGGGGGATCTGGGGAGGCCTCTGTTGAATTTTTGATAGTGCTGTCTATTACCATCTGTTCTTTCGTGATTTTATTTATTTATTTAATTCTTTGGTTATCAGATAAGTGCACAGATCCTGGGGACCATTTTCAGGCACGACCCGGGCCAACAAGAGGCACAACAACGTACATACAGGTGCGGCAAGGTACAGATCATACAAAGTAGATACAGTCAAGCTCAAACTACAAGGAAGCAGAAAATGTAATACAAATACATAACTGTGTACAAGAGAACAAGAGACTGCATTACACATTGCATAGGTAATCAGGTTATGAAATAAAATAACATTGTTTGAGAGAGCAAAAGAGTACTGTACAGTTTAACAGGGTGGGGTCTGAAAGCAGTGTAGATTTGCAACAGGTAAACATCAAGCACTGACATTCCCAAACAGGGAAGTGGAGCATGTAGCTGGAACAAGGACCAGGGACTAAAGCCAGGAAGTAAAGGTGCAATGGATGGGAGAGGGCAGGTGAAAGGGTAATTCAACCACAGATCTGTGCACACCACATGTGCACTGCCTATCAGTGAGCTGAGTCTCTGGTGCCAAGCCTCCACATCGTTTTGCGTTCTGGGGAAACCACTTGCCATCTCGTCATGGACAGACCAAAAATGTGAGAAAAAAGTAGAGGACTACAGACGGTCATGCTGATCTACATTCTACGACGTGTACGTCCAAGGATATAATTCTCTTCAAACCACTCAGTAAGCCCAGCACTGGATGGTGGCATTTCATTTTTCAAATCTACGAAAACAGCTTCTATTTCTTACGAGAGGAGAAAGGCAAAGGACACCAAATGGCGAATTTTCAAACTGAACTCCAGATCAGTGCCATACACAGTGACCAAACCAACTATTCGAATCTTGCGCCACACAATCTGGCCAAAGTGAAATAGGCACCTCTTGTTTTGGGTACCTGCCTATACACATCTTTTCTTTCCCTTTCCGGGCTGGAACTATGACACAGACAGCTGCCTCAGCCATTGCCTTGCACTTTTGATGACAGACTGCGGTGCGTGCCTGAAGTGTAAGAGCTTTATCAGGTGTATTCTTTGTTTTATTTAATTAGCTACACCAGCACGTACCTGAAAGTACGTCACTGTACCGTCACTGTAAGCTGGATGCTTAAGGAACTTGATTACTTAATTGTGGTGCAATTGCAGATTCATGGCCTGCTTTGTCTTTTAATTACTCTGTACGGATGTTTGCTCATGATGACCCATCGGCATGGGAGCAGGGAAGTTCTTTACTGTGAGTGGATTTTATTTATTTATTTATTAAATTTTAGTCACCGGGTGAGCCCACTGGGACTTAACAGTCCCCTTTTCAGGGGCGACCCGTGGTTGTGCAATACATAAAGAATACAAAGCAATTTACATTTACAATTACATTAACATAGGTTAAAACAATTTCCAGGACAATTTCCAGGATAACTGGATAATAAATTATTGGCATAACAATTGTTTGTGCAATAGCAACAAAAGCAGACTGAGTATAAATTAAGACAGACACATAGCACTTCTTAGGGAGAGGGTAGCTTAACAAAAATAGGTTAGAATAGCAGAGGGCTGGATCCTCAAGGTAGATTGCTGCACTGTTAGGAGGACCACAGGAAATTCACCTAGGGCAAGCACAATCAGAGGAGGTAGAGAGGTGGGATAGCAACAAGGATTTAAAGTTGGAGAAAGAGGGACAGGATAGAAAGGAGTGGGGCAGGGAGTTCCAGGTACACACGGCAGGGAAAGCAAAAGACTAACGTGCCACTACCAGCTGCGGTTTGGGCATGACGAGCAGGGGCAGGGAGGCAGACCTAAGGTCATGCTTAGACTGCCAAAGCTGAATAAACTTACCAAGGTGGGGGGTGTATTTATGTACCAGTTTGTGCATCAGGCCGAGTGTGGTAAAACAAAGTTTAGATTCATAGGTTAAACAACCTAATGAAGCAAGGACATCAGAGTGGTGAGAATGGGCATTGACCCCCAAAGTGAATCTGCCCACTCTATGACAGGCCTGCTTGAGGTGGGATAAGACTGTTGAGTTGGCAGTGAGCAACAGTGGTGCACAACAGATAAGGAGGGGAAGGAGTGAGGCAGCTGTGATCTTGTGGCGGGAGGCAGTGGTGAGGAAGAGGCGGATACGGTAAAGCATACTGAGCTTTTGCTTTAAAGCTTTGGTGAGGATGGTGACATGAGTGTCGAGTGAGAGTGCTGTATCTAGGCTGACTCCTAAGTATTTAAAGGATTGAACAGATTCAAGGATGTCACCATTGCGAGTGAGGATTACAAGTGGAGGATTGTTATGTGGAGGGGAAGGGAGATGGGAGAACAGCATGTTTTTATTTTTTTTTGTATTCAGGAGTAGTTGATGCTCTAGGAACCAGTCTTCAAGAGCATTAAAATATTGTGCTAATGTGTTGATGATCCACCCGATGTCAGAAGATGAGCGGTAAATATTAGCATCATCTGCATAAAGATGTACGGAGCCCCCCCCAGTTGTTAGGTAACTTGTTAATGAAGAGGGTGACTAGGAGTGAACCCAGGATGAAGCCCCGAGGTACACCATGGGAGACATGTCTGAGACTGGAGAAAGAACCAGCCCACTTAACCCTCCTAGAGCTGTTGGAGAGATAACTCTGGACCCAATGGTAAGGCACTGGAGTCAAGACAGAGGAGATGGAGCTGTAGGAGTAGGAGACTATGGTTGACCAAGTCAAAGACTATAGTAAGATCGACAAAGATAGCCCCTGTGGTAAAGCCTTGGTCCATAGCATGAAACAGATCCAAGGTGACTTTGGTTAAGGCAGTAAGGGTGCTATGATTTTTCTGGAAGCCATGCTGGAATGATGAGAGCAGATGATGGAGATCGAGGTAGTCCTGAAGGTGGTCGTAGAGAATATGCTGTTGGATTTTTGAAAGAGGACACCCTTATGCACTGGAACAACCACAGCAACCCTCCACTTGTCAAGGACTGTGCTAGAGAGAAAGGACTGATTGAGCAGGTCTCGGATGGGGTGAGTTAGGGCAGCAGCCCCAATTTAAGAAACCTAGGTTTGAGGGTATCAAAGCCAGGAAAACCATCACCTTTAAGGCTGGAAAGTAACTGTCTAACTTGATTAAGGGAGGCAAGTTTCAGGTGGCAGGCAGGACGGGCACCAAGATTCACTACAGGGGAAGGCCAGGTAGCAAGTGGTGGGGGGCTTGGTAAAGTGTGACATGTAGCAGTGAAGGTTAGTGAGTAATTCATTGAAGCCTGTGGTGATGGAAGGGGGTTCTGAGAGAATGGTGCCCTAGACGGAGATGGAGCTGGGGACTTCAGTGGTCTTACCCTTGATCAGTGAGTTCACCTGCCTCCAGAATTCCTTAAGATTGCAGAGCTGCTCAGTTTGGAGGGACCTGTAATGAAGGTGTTTGGCCATGTTAATGTTGTTCTTACACTTGTTCCTAAGCTGTCTGTAATCTTGCCAGTCAACAGATAGCCCACTACTTTTAAACCTCCGCCAGGCTTTATCTCTAGTGGCCATGAATTTTCTGAGCTCCCTGGTAAGCCATGGAGATTTTAGTCCTATAGACCTACACTTTTTTTCAGTGGAGCATGGCTATTAACTATTGCTGTAAAGATGGAGATAAAGAAGTCAAGGGCCTGGTTGACGTCAGGAAGTATATTAATGGGCTGCATTTAGGGATGCAACAAATGTATTAGCGTCAAAGTGGGACATATGCAGTACCTGGGCGATCTTTGCTGGGGGTTTGGGGAAGTTATTGTGCCAGATAGAGTAGGTTGGGGGAGTGATCACTAATGCTGTCAGGAAGGACTCCTACATCTTTAACCCAATGAGCACAATTGGTGATCATCCAATGGAGCAGGGAGTGGCTACCAGTTTTAGTATTGATATGAATTGGTTCATTAGTAAGTTGGACAAGGTTGCAGTCTGCAAGTGCAGTGCATGCGCTAACAGAGTGGGGGTTTAACCAATCAATATTGAAGTCACCACAAAGTACAAGATCATGATGCAGGAGATTGTCTAGGGAGGTAATGAAGGATGAGAGGCAGGTACTGGCCTCCTTAGGGGAGCAAGTAGGCACATGCCAAAATTATCTTCTTTGAAGAACCTAGGGCCAAGGAGAGAAATAATGATTCCCCAGCAGGGGGGCTAGAACCTGATAAGTGAATCTCAGTAGAGTTTAGGTCAGACCAGACATACATAAGGACCCCACCACCCCTTTTCCCCACCCTATCTTTCCTAAAACAGTTGTATCCAGTAATAGCTACCTCATGTTGTCTGAAGCTGGGCTTCAGCCATGACTGATTGATGCCAAATATGTCAGAAGCATGCTGACTGACCCAGGCTTCAAGTTCAGCCATTTATGGGTGAATACTTTGGGCATTTAAATGGGCAATTTTCAGCCTTTTAGGGGTTCTGTGTGTTATGGGAAGAGTTTAGGTTGCAGCAGTGGGTCCTGGGTTGAGCTCTACATCACCTGCCCTAGTTAGAAGGATGAGCAGGGGAAGGAAGGTCAAAGACAGGGTGCGAAGCTGGTGTTTACAGATTTTAGATCAAGTAGTAGAAATGCACAGATATTTTCTTAGCCAATGGCCAAGGTAACCAACACATGATTTTGGGAGGCTTGGAAAAATGAGAAGCACCCATGTTGACTCGGAAGTCAAGCGATATGTTGTGGTACGCAGATTACATATAGGAGGGGGTTTCAGGGAGTGGGCAATGAGACAGTCAGCTGAGCAAAGAAGTAAAAGGCAGGAAGGATTTATCACCCAGCCAAGCCTATCCATTAGAAGAAGAGAACTGGGAGCCAAAGGCTACTTACTGAGGGGTGGGGAAAGCAAAATAGCTATTAAGAAGACAGAGTTAAGGCACAACAGAAATTAAAGACAAAGTTAAGGTTAAAATAGAGTTGGGCCTGGTAGAAAAGGCTGAGTTTTTAATTGCTTGGACCTAACAACAAAGCTGTTTCTAAAACCGAAGTAGTTTCTATGATCAATGCTGTTTTATGGACCAAAGCTGTTTTTTACATTGGCAGGGGAGCAGGATCAGAATGGAAGCAAGGGCATTCTTTACTGTGAGTGGTTTTTTGAACTGTTTGGACCTAACAACGAAGCATGGGAGCTGGAATAGTTTTTTGTCACAGAAAAGAGCATTTTAACCACTCGTCAGGATCGCAGGTGACAGAACGTTTAATGTCGGTATTTTTGGTTTGGGGCATTTGTGTGTCGGGCTTTCACCTGAGTTGGGATTTTGGTATCGGGCTTGTTCTCATTGAGATTTCCTCAGTCAGAATTTAGCACAGATCCCAACTGCACATCAGGGAATTCTTTCTTATTACAGTGGCCTGTGAGCGAAGGCTGGGGGTGCCACTGAACACCAGAGAAGTCATTGCTTCAATGAGCCTGGGTGGGTAGCTGCAGTTCCTTTAGCTGCCACCAGAGGCTAGCACCACATTCAGTTGGGGTTTGCAAAGGTGGTAACTTGCACCTGTTGAGGTTGCATTTACCACCCATGCAAACCTATAAATATCCTGCTGTGCCCATACCCCTTCATTTACACGGGTGTGGTAACTTAGCTTGGCACTAATGGGTTTTGCCTGCACTGAAGGGGTGTCTAAATATAGACCCCACCCACAAATCGGGTCCAAACCCTGGTTGGCATGGGTAAACATCCCTTACTGCCCAGACTAAGTTTTGAATACCTAGATCTAGGTGAGGAATAAGTAACTGGAACAGATGAACTCCGAAGGAAAGAAGATATTTTTTCATGCAACACATAATGAGGGGAGAAACACAGGAGTGTGGTTGGATAAAGCCATACCTTATTGTTCTAATCATATTTCATGTTATTTTATGTGTGTAATATATCAGGGATGTCCATGGTGGCCCAGTCTAACTTACAAGGGATCATGAGTACAAAGAAAACAGGGGCCCTAAATGATGTAATCCCTTGTTGCTCTGCAGAAACTGTTAGCTGCTTAGCCAGGGACTAGAGTTTGATTAAACCATTTAAAAGAAACCAAAGGGCTAATTAAGCATAACTAAGAGGCTAGGTATCCCAACTTGCTTGTGATAGGCCCAGACTTCAACAGGAGCTGAGATGCCTGAGGATCTTTTGTCCTGAGAGGACTACTCTGAGTTCATCTAAATACAACTGAACAGGCTTCCATTTAGGTAAATTGTTGTACTGAGTTTAATTTAATTGCAGTCGTTAAATGAAGGCTAATGCTAGCCCAAGGTAGGTTCAGACTGGTTTGAAGAAAAAAAACAACTCCCTCTCATGCTCAGAACTGAACATTTGCTTTTTGTAATAAAAATATTAGAATATGATTGGTTGCGTAGCATGGAGACGGAATGCTAGCCAACCACAGGGCAAGTCAGTATCCACTGGACCTGACCTTTGAGAACTCCATGAACAGGGATGCAGGACTTTATCAGAGCATTTTTTTCCTGATGCCAATTCATGTTACATGTGAAGGAACTGTTTGCACTTGGGACCCTGTCCTGCTGAGAAAGTAGACACACTTTCTTTTTCCAAAAATTCTCCAGGACCACAAGAACCAAGATTTCAGCTACAGTTTCTAAGGACACTGCAGTTCAATTCAGAAACCAAGGATTTGGTGAGGTAGCACCTTAACCTCAGAATTTTAAAGTGTAGATTTTTAATGTGTCTTTAGATAAGGACTTACTGATGTTTCCAAGGATCTCCTTATACAAAACTAACCTTTGTTGCAGTAACTACGGGCATGTGGCCTGCCAGATGTAGTAAAAAATGATATTAAAAACAACATATACTGTATCTGCATGATAGTTGCCCCACGTTCCAGTAAATGAACCATATATTACAGTAGGATATGGAAAGAGGAAAAATGTGGTTCTCCCCATTCTTTAGCTAAAAAGTCACAGAAAGAGGTGGCATAGGGGCATTCCAAAAATAAATGTTGAGTTTCTAGAATCTGGGAACAGGTCTCTTTGGGACAGGGTCTTTCGGAAAGTTGTTTATGCTTATTATTCGCTCTGACGCTCAATCTTCCAAAATTACCTAACCATACGCTATCCCATAAGAAGGCAGAAAGCCTGGGGTTAGTGAGCTGTCTCATAACCTGCTGTAAATGATTTACCTGACACTTAGGAAATGCGACTTCAGTGAGACACTCGGATTGAACAATGGCTACGTAGATTGCCTTTCTATCCATAGTCTGAAGTTGCAAGGGAGACACTCCCCATTTTATGACATTTTGTATTCCTTCCATGCCATATTGTGGGATGGATTTTAATCTGCCTAAAGTTCTTACCATACCCATCTCCCAGGAGGGAAGACAAGGGGTCAATCATTCAAGAACTAGCTGCTTCCATGGCTTCTCGCTTGGCTTGAGTGCACCCCCTATATTGTAACTAAGAAGTACGCTAAAAAGGAAAGTGATAGGATGAATCATTCCCACTCCCCGCCTCTTGTAGGGACCTACACATAAACTCTCTTTTCATGGAGTTTAACCTTGAGCCCCAGAAGGCATGAAAAAATATACTATATAGTCTTGTCTGAAGCCCATAAGGGGGAAAGGAAAACCAGACTAAGGTATAGAAAGACTGGGACGAATAGTGTCATAATTAAAACCACTTTTTTCTTAGATATCTGCTGCCCCTTCCACCATGATACTAGCCTATCTGTGCTAGTTAAGCACTGCTCCCAGTTTACCCAAGCAATGTCCCCAGATCCAAAGATGATTCCAAGAATGGAGGTGGAATCCAGTGTTATCTTAACACCAGAAAATGTTCCAGTAGCAGGGGGAAGGGTAGTACCCAGAGTCACTCCCTTACTTTCCCTAATGTTAATTATGGATCCAGACATGCTGGAGAAATTATGGAGAACATCAGATAAGGCAGACTCACAAGTGTCTGCGGTCACCATCAATACCAGGTCATCTGCGTATGCCAACATCTTAGTTGGGGGGGGGATCTGGAAGAAGAGGTAGGCCATGTATGTCCTGGGTGGCTCTTATTTTCCTAACTAAAATATCAATACCAAAAACATAGAGGAGGGGGCTGAGCGGACAACCTTGCTTTACCCCGGTATGAACTTTAAGTGTTCTACCAGTCCAGCCATTGACTTGCAGTACAATAACTGCATTTGCATACATGATTTGAATCCACAAGACAGACTAAGAGGGAATGCCAAAGGCTAATAAGGTCCCAAAAAGGAATTCATGGAAGTGCCTATCAAAGGCTTTCTTCTGATCAAGTTCTAGTACATAGCTTTTTATATCATCTTGTTTTCCTCTGGAGAATAACTCCCTTAGAACAATTAGATTATCTTGCTGCTTCCTTTCAGGAATGTTTGAGCTGGGCAAATTAAATAAGTGGAAACTTTGGATAATCTAGCAAGTAAAACTTTACATAATATTTCCAAATCTGTGTTTAAGAGGCTCAGTGGTCTCCAATTGCTAATATTAGTCTTCCGTCCTTTTTTGTGTAATAAAACCAGTAACACAACATTCATTAATGCTGCATATTGCTGAGTTGTAAGCATATCATTAAACAATACCAGAAGTGTAGGGACTAGTTCAGTTTTAAAAATCTTATAAATCCCTGCACCAGAACCATCAGTTCCAGGGGTCATATTTGATTTTAATAGATCAATTGCTTTTTCCACCTCCTCAATAGTAATCTCTTTAATGAGATCCTTGGCGTCATGTTCTGTGACTTGGGGTAGGCCCAAAGCCTGTAAGTATGCCTGAGCATCTGCAGTTGGTTGCTGTATCCCAAATAGGGATTCTACGTGGTGTTCAACAAGCTGTAAAATATCTTCTGGAGCAGTCACTGACTCTCCATTGGGTAAAATGAGTTCTGTAATTACTCAACTATCTACCCGAGCTTTACATGCTTTGAATGGGTCGACTGACCCCTTCTGAAGTTTAGTTCCCAACCAAAGTTCTTGATCTAAGGATTTTGCTCTATTGTATTGACATTTAAACATTTGGCCTTTGATAATCTTAATCTGAGAACTATAATCCTGTCTAGATATATCCGCTTGAGAAATTAGATGCTGGCGATGGTGAAGTAATTGTAAATAACTTAAATAATCCTTATTAGTAATAAATCTGGCCCTATTCTGAAAAAGAGTCTGCCAAGACCTTTTGGTATCGTCCCACCATTCAATTAAGTTAGCGTAACGTTCTAAAACTGAAATGCTTGCTGCTCACTCGTGCTTCCATAATTTGAGAACTACTGGGTCTTCTAAGAGACTTTCATTAAGTCTCTAACAATTCTTCTTACAATGAGGGGTGTCATCCCAAGTAAATTTTAGTGAAACAGAAATGTGATCTGAACACTCCTGAGCTTGAGTTTTCACATTTATAATACATAAAACTGAGGAAACAAAAATATAGTCTATACGTGTCTTTAACGTACCCCAAAAATAAGTATGGCCCCCTGAGGGGTGTTGATGCCGATACGAGTCGATTAGATTAGCAGTAGTGACTACCTGCTATAATGTAGATGAGTCACAGAAAAGTTTTGTGGTTTGAAGACCTCTATCTGCCTGGCATAACCCACAATTAAGATCCCCAGCCCAAATGACAAGACGACAGGTATGAAGAAAGGGCTGAATTTCTTTAAATAAAGCCACTTTTTGAGCTTTGGTCTGCAGGGAATAAGCAGTAATTAGTCTGAACCTTTCAGAGTAGTAGGACAGATTGAGTGGCAAAGCTCTCCATGGGTAGCTGTCCAGTAATCTGGTAACCTTAAGTATGGGGTGTCTTCCCATATAGACCAGCAAGAGGGACCCAGGTCCCAGCACTTAGAAGCATGCTGTAACTTAATATGTGTTTGAATCCTAGTGTCTTGGATACAGTAAATGTCATGTTTGTCCCCTTTCAAGGAAAACAGAACTTCTATCCTCTTTCTCTCACTTTTTATACTGTCGACATTCAAAGTGGTAATAGTAAGGGACCTCATTACCAAAATAAAAGTAAGAAATGTTGAATCCATCTAGACTATGTTGTTTTAGATGGCTTCCTTTATCTGATACCTTTTGCAATTGAGTCATTGCCCACTCCTTCTTCATTTTCAGTAGTGGAGGCTAATGAGGATGTGTCTGTCCCTTCCTCACTGAGTCCACTGTACCCATTTCAACAGTGAGAGCAGCGTATTTGTTACTGTTTTTCCAAGGAGGACATGATTAATTTTTTGCTCCGTGTCCCCAGACCTTTTTGCTGGCACAGATTTACCTAGTCTGGTCCTTTTTCTTTGTACAACTGTCTTAAAGGGTCGCTCACTGACCACTGGGGGAGATGGGGGGGAGGGCATCTCGATCACATCCATACTATTTCTGTCTACAGGCATAGCAGGTAGGATGGTGTTCTCGACAATTACCATGGTAGCTTCTTTGGGGTAGTGTCAGGGATAACAGCATCCATATTATGTTCAGTAGTGGGACCCGAGTCTGGGCTTATAGTGGAAGGGTGGGTCTCTTCCTGGTCTAGAGTTTCCTGAGCAGTTCTCAGACTTTGCTCTGCTGCCCTTTTAGCTTGCACTTGTTGAGCAGCATTAATGAGGCCTTTATGGGAAGGGCAGTCTTCCCAATTGTGGGAGGCCCATGGGCAGCAACCATAAGCGTGATCTGTCTTCTCACAAAGATTACGTTTGAAAAGATTCAGACAGTTGAATGAAACATGGCCATAACCCAAACAGTGACTGCATCTAGCTGTGTCACAAGCAGAGCTTAAGTGGGTGCGAGTGCCACATTTAAAACATGAATGGGGTTGCCCCACATAGAAGAGGGAGCCTCAGTCTTTCTCTAAAAAGAAGCTGCTGGGAAGATGCACAGGTCCAGAGTTGGTAGAGAAAATTTTATTTCCGATCCTGCAGCCCCATCCCAGATTTATGCACTATCTAAGGCAGGCATGGGCTTCCCCAAAACCTCACAGCGATGCCTTAACTAAAATAGAATATCTTTTACATTCACACTTTCGTTTTTTAACATGACAGTGACATTTTTCACTACGGCCAGGGCTTTGTGAGAGGAATAGAATGAAAGGGGATCCAAACAGGATTATTCTTTTGGCTTGGTATTGTGCCCAAAACCTATCCAAGCCTGAAACAGTTTTAAAACTAATGTCATAGTTAGAATTTCCTATGCTGATCAGAACAAAGATCTCTGAAGAAAAAATTTGATAGACCCCTTCAACAGAACCCTAGCTACAGTATGTGTATTCTCTCTGGGGGTAATTCTAGACCACCATTGTAAAGCAGGAGACTGCATTCCTCATAGGGGCTGATTCTCCTTTGTTCTGGAATAAATCTGACAATTTAAACATAGAAGCCATTCCAGCAAGTTTTTTGGGGTCCTGCAAAACAACTTCTGGCAGGCCTAGTCTAACCAGCCCTTCCACTGTTAAATCTGCACAACCAGTTTCAGCTTTCTGCTTAGGTGTATCACTAACTACATTCATATCAGGTTCATTTTCAATAATATCAAGAGATAATTATGCAATGCACTGCTGTTAGAAGAGTTACCCCAGGGTTTGTCGGAGCTCTTACTGTGAACCATGGTTTGTTTGTCACGAGGTTCTTCTTTGAGTAGTACTTGTATGATGGGGAGATGTTGCAGGATCAGGAACCCATATGCCATTATCTCCTTGAATCCAGCATCCTCCAAAGCCTGAATCTGGGACCAATTACATGCCCCAATCTCAGTGTTCCTGAGTGCATCAACAAGAACATCAGAAGAGATGGAGCCCAAGGTTTCCTTGCTCCATCCGGCCTTATCTTGTGTTGTAGGGAAGGAGAATGCCTGCTCCTGACTTGGGTGAGCACCCCTAATCACTGGGGAAACTGTATCTTTAAGGGGGCGAGAGCAAAAGTAGGCCGCCCTGCTCCAAGTCTAGATTTTGGTGTTTTCTAAATCATTGTACTTTTTTCAGACACTTGCAGCTCTTGGCACACAGCCTGAAGGCTGTTTGAACTGCTAGCCACATTTGCTAAGTCGCCTTGTTCTGATACAGCCAAAGATTCAATGGAAGTCTTGCTGGTATTCAGAACGACACCATCAATCGTTACCTCCACAGCATGATTTGCAGAGTCAGCTTGTTGTGCCACAGCGCTACATCCAACAACAGCAAATACCATTCGACAGAGCTTCCAACTTCACCTCCAAGTCTTTTGCATGCTGTAAGTATCGCTCCTGTATCAAGTGCAATTTTGTCATTTTCAAGACTACTTCAGGGGAAACAGTAGACACAGAACTAGTAGATAACTTAGCTTCCTCACCAGTAGGGATGAAACCCTTTTCCTCTCTCTGTTCCTCGGAAGATAAAAAGTCAGCTTCCTTGTCTGAAAAATCTGCTGCCATCATAGCCAGATTAATAGCCTCTTGAGTAGTAAGTCAGGGGAGGGGCCTGCTCCCCTGCCATAGCTACATCCATCTCCTCCACCGGCTCCTGCGTAGTGGTCATCTTGCTGCAGATGGCCATGGGTTCCCCCTACTGTGCAGCAGGAGAATTTCCCCGGTGCCCTGACCAAATTTCCCTCCATTCACTAAAAATACCACCAACAGCTTAATCTGGTTCAAGGTCAGTTGAAATTTATTGGTTTATTTATTTGGAATTTGGAAACACCTTTGAGTCATAGACTCATTTACAAAGGATGCACGTCACAGAGATAAGAATACAGACTGACAGTACTAACAATAGATCAGTGAGTAAACGTTCAAGTCAATATACAGTGAGCAGAAGGCAAACAATCAGTTACAATGAGCAGTAAAAAGCAATAAAATACTAGGAATTGCTTAGTGATGGTCATAACATGACACATATTACAGTTTGGAAACAAATTCTGACATTGACTGCTTAGGTGGAGAAGCAGGTGGGGGGGTAGACTCAGGCCAGGGGCCATCGTCAAGGTTATCATCAGATCATGGACAGTCGCAGGCACTTGAGGACAGGAGAGGTTCCCTATGGTGGGTTTTGAAGAGCCCAAGTCTACGTTCATTTGCCAAGGGGCCAGGTAGACTATTCATCCACCAAGGGGCCCTATAATTAAAGGATCTTTGGAATAGACAGGTCCAGCTGCCAGGAACAGAGAAGAGGGTCTTGTTAGAGCTACGAGTGTGATGCACCTTGGGTTCAGGGTTGACTAAAGGGGCTAGTTCGCGGGGGGAGACCAAGGGCAATTTCTTTAGCCTAGAGGCAGGTGTGGAACCGGATCCTGTTGTCTAGGTTTAGCCAGCCAGTATCATTATAAAGTACACAGGTGTGTGTGAGCCAGACACTTCCCAGGACTAGGTGGCAGGCTTTATTTAGGGAGCAACGGAGACCATCTAGGGTAGAAGTATTTGCTGCTCTGTATATCAGTAAGCCATAATCCATCACCGAGAGAACCAAGGAGGAGACAGCAAGCCTGAGGGCGTCCGGGGTGAGACAGTGTTTGAAGCGATATAACAGTCCCAACCTGACATTTAAGGACTTGGACAGGTGGCAGATATGAAGGTGGAAGTTAAGTGCAGGGTCCAAAGTGATGCCCAGGTATTTAAAGGAGCACACTTGCTCAAGGGGGTCTGGTTTGCAGTTAGAACTAGAGGGCAAGGTTGCTTTCTTGCACTCCGTGGATTGGAGAACAGCATAAATTTAGTTTTAGAATAGTTAATAGTGAGTCACTGAGCAGTGAACCAGTTCTCAGCATAGCTGAAAGCAGCCTGGAGGGAACAGTGGAGTAGAAAGGGGTCAGAGTTGGAGGAGAAGAGGACAGCATCATCTGCGTAAAGTAAAAAATTGTTGGGGCAGGACATGGGGAGAGAGTTGAGGAATAGGCTGAAAAGCAGCGGCCCGAGAATGGAACCCTTGGGAATGCCTGAGAGGACAGGCAAACTTTTGGATAAGGTATTCCCTGTTTCGACCAGCTGGGACCGGTTCATGAGGTAGTCCATAAACCAGCCCATCACATCATGGGAGAAGCCCAGGTTGGTCAAGGTGGTTAGAAGGAGGGAGTGGTTTATGGTGTCAAATGCCTATATGAGGTCTGTGTTGACAACACCAGTGATGTGACCCTTATCCAACGCAGAGTGTATGTGGGTGGTAAACTCAAGAAAGGCAGTGGTGGTGCTGTGCCCTTTGCAGAAGCCATGTTGTTGTTTACAGAGTAGATTATATTTGGAGAGGTGGTCAGTTAGCTGGTCCGACACAATCCACTCTAAGGCCTTGGATAGAGGCAGGAGTATGGAGATGGGGCGGTAACTATTTGTATCAGATCAATCCCCATTTTTAAAGATGGGGGTAATGGCAGAAGATTTCCACCTGGAGGGGAATTTACCTAGACACAGGGAGCGGTATAAAATGTGAGTTAGCAGGTTTAGGACCTCCCAGAGAGTGAGTCGAAGGAGCTTCACATCAAGGGAATCACTGCTGAAGGAGGAGTGGCTCAGAGCTTTCATGAGATATGGTGCTGCAGAATTGGGTATAATTTGGCATAGATTAAAGGGGGGGCTTCTGAGGGGATAAGGGTGCAGGAAGAAGGTGGATCGAAGAAATTGGAGAGGAGAGCATGGCTTGAAGTTTGAGAAGGCATGATTGAAGGCCTCAGCAATTTGGGTAGGGTCAGAGGTCAAAGACCCATTGACCAGGACCTGAGAGGGAACAGGTTTAGGGTCTTTTCCACAGATTTTCTTAATGTTGTTCCAGAACTTACGCTCTGAGCCCCAGGAGGTGGTTAAGGAGGATTTATAATAATCTGCTTTTGCCATGCGCACAGCCCAGGTGCACTTCTTCCATGCCTCTCTGTACTTCTGCCTATCAAGCAAGAGGCCAGACTCATTGAAGAGTTGCCACAATGAATTCCTTGCCCGCATCAAGGCAAGGAGACAATCAGAGATCCAAGGCACAGTGTTGCCTCTGACCACTCTTTTGGTGAGTGGGGCGTATTTGTCACATATGTTGTTGAAGGCCAGGATGAAGAAGTCAAGTGCTCTATCAATGTCGAGAGTTCGTAATGAAAGATCAGTCCAGTGCGCCGAGGTGAGCTTTAAGAAGTGTCAGCTTACCAGGGCCTAGTTTATGCTGTGATATTAATTTTGAAGGAGATCTAGGAGCCTTGCAAGTCCAGGAACAGAGGACGGGGGAGTGGTCACTAAGTACATTTGGAAGGATGGTGACATTAGTGATTTTGTGTGGTCAGTTGGTGAAAACAATGTCTAACAGCGAAGAAGACCCCGTGCGTGGGTCCCGATGGGTGGGTGATGTGACCACTTGAGATAGATCTTGGGCTGTGGCAGCATCCATGAGTGGAAAGGGGTCCCTACCTAGCCAATTAATATTGAAATCCCCCAAGTATAATCTTTTCTGTATGAGACAGGAGGATGTCCAGATAGGACAATAATGAGAAGAAGGACATCTTTTGGTCCCTGGTGGGACTGTACACAACAGTGATCAGGAGTGGGGTTTGGGAGCATCCCAAGGTTAGTTTAAGTGTGAGAGTTTGTGGTCCTGGGCCCAGTGAGGGTGTGGGGAGCAGCTGCTCATGTGATATAGCCTTGCTGTAAATTGCACATCCACCCCCATGCTTTCCCATTTGGTCCACATTCATTTGCATTGCCCTTCCCTGGGTCGTGCCCGAAAATAGGCAGAATTTGTCTAGTGCACTTACCTGGTCAACAAAATCTAAATAAATAAAGGGCCACTAGATGTGATAAAAGAAACATGGGAAGATAACCCCCATCAGAAACAATCTATTACATATTACATGTGTGCCCTGAAAAGGAAGCTTGCAAAATATGTTGAAATCACCCATAGTAAGCAGGAAGAGGTCCAAAACCAGCAGAAGGTGTATTATCCATGGAGTAAAAGAAAACATTTTTGAGGCAGGTGAAAAGATCTTGCTACTGTTGTTACTTAATTCAGAAAATAAACTGTTAATGAAGTGGCAAGGGCCTTATAAAGTGCTTAGATGTACTAGCACAGTTAACTATGAGATTGAGACTCCTGGTAGGAAAAATCCTACTAAGCTATACCATGCTAACCTCCTCAAGAAATGGGTTGAAAAAACACCAAAAGCTGTTTTACTGGTTTTACCAGAAACTGTTAAAGAAGATATTGATGTAGCTTGTAACAGACTGGAACAAACTATAATAGCTGATGCTGTAAAGGTGAATGTTTCCTGAACCCCCCAAACAAACCGCAGAAATTTGTAACTTACTAAAGACATTTAACAATACTTTTACCACAGTACCAGGCCGAGCAAAAGGGGTCGAGCATGTTATAAGTGACAAGGCATGCTCGCCCTATTAGACGAAAGATATACAGATTACCAGGGCAGTTAAGAGCTGATGTGCTTAAGGAAATACAAACAAATGAAAGAATTGGGTATCATAGAAGAGTCAAGAAGTGCTTAGTCATCACCAATGGTGATTGTAAACAAAAAAAGAAGGGGTGTAAGAATATGCCTTGATTTTAGGAAACTTAATCAAGTGTCATACTTTGACAGTTATTCTATGCCCAGAATAGATGATTTGATGGACAAACTGGGAAGTGCCAAGTATATCAGCACCCTCAATCTCATCACGGTTTACTGGCACATCTCCCCAGCTAAAGAATCCAGAGACATAACTGCATTTGCCACTTCTATACAATTCTATCAGTTCACCACCATGCTGTTAGGTTTACATGGGACACCTGCTACATTCCAGCGGTACATGGATCTAATTTTATCCCCTCACACGGGTTATTGCAGTGCATACCTGGATGATGTTGTGGTGTACAGCTCAGTCTGGAAAACCACCTGAAACACCTATGACCAGTTGTCCAATTGATTAAGAAGGTAGGTCTGACAATCCTACCAAGTATGCATTGGGCAGGCAGGAAACCAGATATTTGGGCTATGTTTTGGGAAATGGAGAAGTCAAGCCAGAGGATTCCAAAACAGAAGCTGTAGCGAACAGCCCTGTCCCCAAAACCAAGAAACATGTCAGATAATTTTTAGGGCTGGCTAGTTATTATCGCAGATTTCTTCCCAGCTTTGCCAAGTTAGCTACTCCCCTCACTGAACTCACAAAGAAATGGTTCCCGAATAATGTGGAATGGACCCCAGCATGTGACGAGGCTTTTTGGACCATTAAGGCTGCATTATGTTCAGCTCCTGTTTTAAGAAGCCCAGACTTTGAGAAACAATTTCTGTTACAGACAGATGCATCAGAGGTAGACCTAGGTGCAGGACTGAATCAGCATATAGATGGGAAAGAACATCCTATTCTACACATAAGTAGGAAATTGCATGACAGATAGAAGAGGTACTCCACCGTTAAAAAGGAATGCCTTGTGACAAAGTGGGCCATGGAGTCCCTTAAGTTTTAATTACTAGGAGCTGATTTTGTACTTGTAACAGATCACACTCCTCTCTGTTGGCTTAACCAAATGAAGGATGCAAATTCTACAATCACACGGTGGTACCTGGCACTATAGCCATTTAAATTTAAAGTGATGCACCAATCTGGGAAAGAGAATGTCAATGCTGATCTTCTGTCAAGATATGGATCAGGAATTGAGAATTCCGAAGGTTAAAAAAATGTGAGTTAAAACTTATCTGTTTGCTATGCTGCATATGCACTGAGCTAGAAAGGTTATAAGCTAATGGACTGTACTAGAGGGAAAGGCCATCACTGTCACAAGGGCGGCACTGTAGAGAAAGGTCCATCACTGTCACAAGGGCTGCACTGTAGAGAAGGACCATCATTGTCACAAGGGCATTACTATAGGGAAAGGCCATTACTGTCACAAGGGTGCACTATAGGGAGAGGCCATCATTGTCACAAGGGCTGCACTGTAGGAAAAGGTCATCATTGTCACAAGGGCATTACTATAGGGAAAGGCCATTACTGTTACAAGGGTGCACTATAGAGAGAGGCAATCACTGTCACAAGGGCTGTACTGTAGGGAATGGTCATCATTGTCACAAGGGCATTACTATAGGGAAAGGCCATTACTGTCACAAGAGTGCACTATAGGGAGAGGCCATCACTGTCACAAGGGCTGCACTGTAGGGAAATGCCATCACTGTCACAAGGGCTGCACTGCAGGGAAAGGCCATCACTGTTGCAAGGGCCGCACTGTAGGGAAAAGACATCAGTGTCACAAGGGCTGCACTGTAGCGAAAGGCGCTCACTATCACAAGCATTGCACTGTGGAGAAAGGTCATCACTATCACCCTTCAATGGCAATGGGGGCTGGCATTACAGCCAGTGGCAGCACAGCACTGATTTTTGGATTTGCCGACCCACAGAGATAGAATAATTAGGGAGGGGGCTCTGGGTGGCGCAGGGGTACAGCCCCCTGCAAAAAGAGAAGTCAGCAAAATTACACCTTGGCACTGCAATGACCCAGTGCACTACCACTGGCGCCCTGCCATGGTGGAACCCACTGTCACAAGGGTTGCACTGTAGGGAAAGGCCATTGTTGTCACAAGGGCTGCACTGTAGGGACAGGCCATCATTGTCACAAGGGCTGTGCTGCAGGGAAAGGCCATCATTGTCACAAGGGCTGCGCTGCAGGGAAAGGCCATCACTGTCACAAGGGCTGCACTGCAGGGAAAGGCCATCATTGTCACAAGGGCTACAGTGTTTGTGAAAGCCATCACTGTCACAAGAACTCCACTGTAGGGGAAAGCCATCACCATTGTAAGGGTTGCGCTGTAGGAGAAAGGCCATCACAGTATAAGGGGCTGTACTGTACGAGAATGCAATCACTGTCACAAGGGTTCCACTGTAGGGAAAGGCCATCACTGTCACAGGAACTCCACTGCAGAGAAGCAAAATCAATGTTACAAGGGCTGTACTTCTGAGTGGAGTATATCACTGCCACAGTTGTGCTGTTGAGGGAAAACCATAATTCCTATAAGGGCTGCGCTGTTACGAGAAGTCTATCACAGTCACAGGGACTGCACCTTTAGGTGAAGGCCATCACTGTCACAAAGGCTGCACTGTTAGGAGAAGTTAATCACTTTCCCATGGCTTCACTGCAGGGTGAAATCCACCGCTCTTGAAATGGAGTACACTTTTTGGGGAAGGACATCGAAGTCACAAAGGCTGCACTGTTAGCAGAAGACCCTCACTGTCCAGGACTGCACTGTAGGGGGAACCACTAGTGTCTACAAATCCGCACTGCAGGGGAAAGCCATCACTGTCACAATGGCTGCACTATAGGGAAAGGCCATCACTATCACAAGGGCTGCTCTGCAAGGGAAGGCCATCACTGATCAAAAGGGTTGCTCTGCAGGGTAAAGCCATCACTGCCACAAGGGCTGCTCTGCAAGGGAAGGCCATCACTGACCAAAGGGGTTGCTCTGCAGAGGAAAGCCATCACTGTCACAAGGGCTGCACTGTAGGGAAAGGCCATTACTGTCACAAGGGCTGTTCTGCAGGGGAAATCCATCACTCTCACAAGGACTGCTCTGCAGGGGAATGCCATCAGTGTCACAAGGGCTGCACTATAGGGAAAGGTCATCGCAGTCACAAGTGTTGCACTGCAGGGGAAAGCCATCACTGTCACAAGGGCTGGACTGTAGGGAAAGGCCATGACTGTCACAAGGGCTGCTCTGCAGGGGAAATCCATCACTCTCACAAGGACTGCTCTGCAGGGGAATCCCATCAGTGTCACAAGGGCTGCACTATAGAGAAAGGCCATCACAGTCACAAGGGTTGCACTGCAGGGGAGGGCAATCACTGTTACAAGGGCTGCACTGTGGGGGAAAGCCATCAGTGTCACAAGGACTGCTCTGCAGGGGAATGCCATCAGTGTCACAAGGGCTGCACTATAGGGAAAGGCCATCAGTGTCACAAGGGCTGCACTATAGGGAAAGGCCATCACAGTCACAAGGGTTGCACTGCAGGGGAGGGCAATCACTGTCACAAGGGCTGCACTGTGGGGGGAAAGCCATCAGTGTCACAAGAACTGCACTGCAGGGGAAAGCCATCACTGTCATAAGGGCTACACTGTAGGGGAAAGCCATCAGTGTCACAAGAGCTGCACTATAGGGAAAGGCCATCACTGTCACAAGGGCTACACTGAAGGGGAAAACCATCACTGTCACAAGGGCTGCACAGCAGGGGAAGCCATCACTGTCACAAGGGCAACACTGTAGAGGAAAGCTATCAGTGCCACAAGAAATGCATTGCAGGGGAAAGCCATCACTGTCACAAGGGCTACACTGTAGGAGAAAGCCATCACTGTCACAAGGGCTGCACTACAGGGAAAGGCCATCACTGTTTCGAGGGCTGCACTGTAGGGAAAGGCCATCATTATCACAAGGGCTGCCCTGAAGGGGAAAGCCATCACTGTCACAAGGGCTGCACAGCAGGGGATGCCATCACTGTCACAAGGGTTACACTGTAGGGGAAAGCCATCAGTGTCACAAGGACTGCATTGGAGGGGAAAGCCATCACTATCACAAGGGCTGCACTACAGGGAAAGGCCATCACTGTTACAAGGGCTGCACTGTAGGGAAAGACCATCACTATCACAAGGGCTGCACTATAGGGAAAGGCCATCACTGTCACAAGGGCTGCACTGCAGGAGAAAGCCATCAGTATCACAAGGACTGCATTGCAGGGGAAAGCCATCACTGTCACAAGGGCTGCAACTGCAGGGGAAAGCTATCAGTGTCACAAGGACTGCACTGCAGGGGAAAGCTATCAGTGTCATAAGTGCTGCACTGAAGGGAAAGTCCATCACTGTCATACGGACTGCACTGCAGAGGAAAGTCATCACTATCACAAGGGTTACACTGCAGGTGAAAGCCATTAGTGTCACAAGGGCTGCACTGCAGGGGAAAGCCATCAATGTCACGAGGGCTGCACTGTAGGGGAAAGCCATCAATGTCACAAGGGCTGCACTGCAGGGGAAAGCCATCAATGTCACAAGGGCTGCACTGTAGAGGAAAGCCACCACTGTCACAAGGGCTGTTCTGCAGGTGAAAGCCATCACTGTCACAAGGGCTGCACTGCAGGGGATAGCCATCAATATCACATGGACTGCACTGTAGGAGAAAACCATCACTGTTAAAAGGGCTGTTCTGCAGGCAAAAGCCATCACTGTCACAAAGGCTGCACTGCAGGAGAAAGCCATCACTGTCACAAGGACTGCAATGTAGGGAAAGGCCATCACTGTCACAAGGGCTGCACTGCAGATGAAAGCCATCACTGTCACAAGGGCTGTACTACAGGGGAAAGCCATCAGTGTCACAAGGACTGCTTTGCACATGAAATTCATCAGTTTCACAAGGACTACTGTGCAGAGGAACGTCATCAGTGTCACAAGGACTACACTATAGGGAAGGGCCATCACTGTTACAAGGACTGGTCTGCAGGGGAATGACATCAGTGTCACAAGGGCTACACTATAGGGAAGGGCCATCACTGTCACAAGGACTGGTCCGCAGGGGAATGACATCAGTGTCACAAGGGCTGCACTGGAGGGAAAGGCTATCACTGTCACAAGGGCTGCACTGCAGGGAAATGCCATCACTGTCACAAGAGCTGCACTGTAGGAAAGGCATTCACTGTCACAAGGGCTGCACTTCAGGGGAAATCCATCAGTGTCACAAGGGCCGCACTGTGGGGGAAAACCATCACTGTCACAAGGGCTGCTCTGCAGGGGAAAGCCATCACTGTCACAAGGGCTGTACTGCAGAGGAAAGCCATCACTGTCACAATGGTTGCTTTGCAGGGGAAAACCATCACTGTCACAAGGGCTGCTCTGCAGGGGAAAGCCATCACTGTCACAAGGGCTGTACTGCAGAGGAAAGCCATCACTGTCACAATGGTTGCTTTGCAGGGGAAAACCATCACTGTCACAAGGACTGCAGTGTAGGGAAAAGCCATCACTGTCACAGGGGTGGCACTGTAGGGAAAGGCCATCACTGTTACAAGGGCTGCGCTATAAGGAAAGCCATCACTGTCACAAGAGCTGTACTACAGGGGAAAGCCATCACTGTCACAAGGTCTGCACTGTAGGGGAAAGCCATCACTGTCACAAGGGCTGCTCTGCAGGGGAAATCCATCAGTGTCAGAAGGGCTGCACTACAGGGGAAAGCCATCACTGTCACAAGGGCTGCACTGCAGGGTAAAGCCATCACTGTCACAAGGACTGCACTGTAGGAGAAAGCCATCACTGTCACAATGGTTGCTTTGCAGGGGAAAGCCATCACTGTCACAAGGGCTGTGCTGTTGGTAAAAACTATCTGTGTTACAAGAGCTGCACTGCAGGGAAAAGCCATCACTGTCACAAGGGCTGCTCTGTAGGGGAAGACCATCACTTTCACAAAGGCTGCATTATAAGGGAAAGCCATCAGTGTCACAAAGGCTGTACTGTAGGGAAAGGCCATCACTGTCTCAAGGGCTGCTCTGCAGGGGAAAGCCATCACTGTCACAAGGGCTGCACTATTTCAGAAAGGCCATCAGTGTCACAAGAACCCTATTATAGAGAAACAAAGTCACTGTCACAAGAACCCCACTACAGGGAAACAAAATCACTGTCACAAGAACCCCACTATAGGGAAACAAAATCACTGTCACAAGAACCCCACTCTAGAGAAATAAAATTACTATCTCAAGAACCCCACTATAGGGAAAGAAAATCACTGTCACAAGAATCCCACTATAGGCAAACAAAATCACTGTCACAAGAACCCCACTCTAGAGAAATAAAATCACTGTCACAAGAACCCCTCTATAGGGAAACAAGATCACTGTCACAAGAAACCCACTATAGGCAAACAAAATCACTGTCACAAGAACCCCACTATAGGGAAACAGAATCACTGTCACAAGAACCCCACTATAGGGAAACAAAATCACTGTCACAAGAGCCCCTCTATAGGCAAACAAAATCACTGTCACAAGAACCCCACTATAGGCAAACAAAATCACTGTCACAAGAACCCCTCTATAAGGAAACAAAATCACTGTCACAAGAACCCCACTATAGGGAAACAGAATCACTGTCACAAGAACCCCACTCGAGAGAAATAAAATCACTGTCACAAGAACCCCTCTATAGGGAAACAAGATCACTGTCACAAGAAACCCACTATAGGCAAACAAAATCACTGTCACAAGAACCCCGCTATAGGGAAACAGAATCACTGTCACAAGAACCCCACTATAGGGAAACAAAATCACTGTCACAAGAACCCCTCTATAGGCAAACAAAATCACTGTCACAAGAACCCCTCTATAAGGAAACAAAATCACTGTCACAAGAAACCCACTATAGGCAAACAAAATCACTGTCACAAGAACCCCACTACAGGGAAACAAAATCACTGTCACAAGAACCCCACTATAGGGAAACAAAATCATTGTCATAGGGCTACACTGAGCTGGCGAGCTGGCACAGCGGTAGAGCTACCATCTGTGATGCTGATGACCTGTGTTTGGGAGTGAACGTGTGGCATCAGAGGGTTGAACAGGGTGGAGGAGAGGGTTGTGGTTCCCCTGCACATCAGCGACACCTGATGGAGGCTGGATGTAAGTAAGTAATTAAGTAAGCAAGTAAATATTTATTTATATCTGGTGCCGAATCCTGGAGGCTCTTAGCACCATTACAGATAAAAACAGGATGCTAGGCTGCATAAAACAATACAATTATAATTAATAAAACAATAACTTATATAAAATCAGTTTAAAAACTTCAGAAAATTTCTTATTAAAAAGGTAGGTCTTTAGGCCCTTATTAAATGCCTCCACCGTTGGGACCTCCCTCAAAGATTTTGGCAGCGAGTTCCAGATGGCTGGGATGACCACCTCAAAGGAGCAATCTCCCAAGGTTTTTTCAGCCTGGTCCTCAGAACTGCCAGGAGACCCACAATGGAGGAGTGGAGGGAACATACCAGGATGGCTGGAGTTAGGAGGTCAGACAAGTAACCAGGGTTCAGGCCTCACAGGTAAGCAAACCCACTTTAAAGATGATCCTCCACCTGACAGGCAGCCAGTGCAGACCTCGCAGGACCAAGGTCACATGACAGGACCCTGACAGGCCTGCCAGCAGCCTGGCCGCCATGTTCTGCACTAACTGCAGTCAGCGGAGGATCCCTCCATTGAACCCAAAGTACAAAGCATCATGGTAGTCCAGCCTGGATGTTACAAAGGCATGTACTAGTGATGGCAAGTCTGGCGAATCAGGGGTTTAATTTGGGTGATATTTCTTAAATGGTAAAACCAGCTTTTGACAACAGATGACACCTGAGCTTCAAGAGTCAGCTTGTCATCAAAGATGATGCCCAAACATTTCACCCTGGAGAAGCCATCAATGGGGTGGATCCCAAGACCAAACCTGTTACCACTCCAGAGGCATCCCCATCATGCTATTGACCAGGCTCAATCCCCAGCACCTTCATCTTGTCAGGGTTCAGATTCAGCCAGTTTGAGGACATGCATTCCTGAATCTCAGGCTTTTATTTAGCACCTCAACGGCACCTCCAGCTCCAGGGGCAAATGACATATACAGCTGGGTATCATCTACATAGCAGTGGAAATCCAGACTGCATTGTCTAATGAGCTCCTCCAGGGGCAGCATGTACACCGCGAACAGCACTGGCAACAGGATCGAACCTTGAGGCACTCCACATGGTAGGGGCTTAGAGGAGGAGGAGAAATTCCCCATTACCACTTGTTGCCTCCTGTCAGGGAGATAGGACTCAAGCCATTTGATGACTGTTCCGGTAAGTTCACCACATACTCCAAGGCAATCCAATAGCACAATGTGGTCCACGGTGTCAAATGCTGATGAAAAATCGAGGAGGATGAGAATTGACTGCTCTTCTCTATCCCTCAGCCTGAGGAGGTCATTTTGCATCTGAACTAGTGCCGTCTCTATGCTGTGCCTGGCTCTGAAACCAGACTGTAGAGGCTCATAGATGTCAAAGACCAAGAGGTGCACCTTGAGCTGCAGAGCCACCAATTTCTCGACAACCTTCCCTAAGATTGTGAAGCTGGAGATAGATCTATAATTCACCAGGATGTCAGGGTTGAGTGATGGTTTCTTCAGAAGAGGCTTCACCAATGCCTCCTTCAAGGCGTCTGGAAAGCACCCCTCTGAGAGTGAACACTGGACTATCCTGGTGATGTGCAACGGCTGGGGCCATTCTTCAGTGAGGAAGTGATGGCAGACGTCTGTAGGTTGGGCATGTTCCCAACCTGTGCTGTCGTCATTGCATGTTCATGCCTCCAGGGGAACTATCAAGGAAAATCTCCTGGTCCAGCAGCACTGTGATGACCCTGGACCTCTGCCCAAATGACACTCCAGGCATTAGCCTTGACCGGGGCCTCTGGTGGCTCTCAGTGCCTCAGGGGGAAAGCTGCAGGCCTCTCCAGCCCAAAGCAACTTGGGGGAGATGCCGAGTGCAAGGTATGGGTGATGAAAAGTGGTAAATCCCCCTCTGTGCCATATCAGGAACGGAAAAAAGAAATGAAAAAAAAAAGGGCTACACTGTAAGGGCATGGCCATCACTGTCACTAGGGCTGCACTGTTGGGGGAAGGCTGTCACTTTAACAAAGGCTGAACTGTTGAGGGAAGACCTTCACTACAACATTAGCTGCACTGTTTGAAGAAGTACATCAGTGTCACAAGGACTGCCTGTTAGGGAAGGCCATCACTTTCCTAAGGACTGCACTGTTAGTAAAACCCATCACTCTTCAAAAGGATTATGCTGTTGGTGGATGGCCATTATAGCCATAAGAGTTGCAGTGTTGGGGAAAGGCCATCACTGTTACAAGGAAAGCACTGTTGGGGGAAGGCAATTACTGTGACAAGGGCAGCACTGTTGGGGGAAGGTCATCACTGTTACAAGGGCAGCACCGTTGAGGAAAGGTCATCACTGTTACAAGGGCAGCACCGTTGAGGGAAGGCCATCACTGGCACAAGGGCAGCACTGTTGGGGGAAGGCCATCACTGTTACAAGGGCAGCACCATTGGGGGAAGGCCATTACTGTCACAAGGGTAGCACTGTTGGGGGAAAGCCATCACTGTTACAAGGGCAGCACTGTTGGGGGAAGCATCACTGTTACATGGAAGCAGCACTGTTGGGGAAGACCACACCGTCAGCCAAGGGCAGCACTGTTGGGGGAAGGCCATCACTGTTACAAGGGCAGCACTGTTGGGGGAAGGCCATCACTGTTACAAGGGCAGCATTGTTGGGGGAAGGCCATCACTGTTGCAAGGGCAGCATTGTTGGGGAAAGGCCATCACTGGCACAAGGATTGCACTGTGGGGATAGGCAATCACTGATACAAGGACAACATTGCCGGGGGAAGACTGTCACAGTCATAAGGGCTGCACTATAAGAAGAAGGCAATCACAGTCAAAGGACTGCAGTCAACAAATCAGCACATTCATAGAGATCAAACAAAACACGTAACTTGGTACAAAACATTTTATTAAAAAGCATCCTTAATAAAGTGTTTTGTATCAAGTTGCACGTTCACGCAATAGCACTTGTGGGGATATAGGTTCAATTCCTATCTAGTTCAGAAGCTGCAGTACAGCACTGCAATGATACACTTCTGAACATGACGTCAGCAGCTATCACTGGCTTAAAAGGGAGTCACTCAGACTAGAAGCCTGCCCTCTCATGAAACTCCTTGAGCAAAGGGCTTGGGCACCTAGCTGGCAGGAGCTTGTCCTGTGTTCCTGAAATTGTCACTTATGTATTGGTGAATGAACACCTGATTTTCACAGTAACTTACTCGTAAACAGCTTTGTTGGACCTCCATGAGTGCATTGATTTGTTGTCCTGCAATGTAATTTCAGCGGATAGTCATCCCTGCAGCAGCACCACAAACTGGCACGAAGTGTAAACCATTTTGTTTTGTTGATAGCACACTTCTCACAACTGCTATGAAAAAAATGTGCATAGTGCTATGATTTTTACACTCAGATTTACCCTTGCTAGGGAAAGGTTTACTGATGTTCCTCATAATGTTATAGCTATTTCTGGAAACACACACTAATAAGACATTGAATTAACTTTACAGAAACACTCCTTAACATTAAATACATGGGGCCCACTATTCTTAAAGATATTATTCTTTAAAATAAGAAAGTGCTGACTTTAATAAGATAGCCAACAGAGTTAAGCTAGCCCTGGCAAAAAGAAATACAGGTGAGGGGGTACAGGCAAAGTGGGCAAGCTTTAAGGATGCAATACTTGAAGCAATATCCCATTGTGTTAAAGAGAAAAGGAAGTGCAAAAGAAGAAAGAAACCACTTTGGTGCTCAAAAACAGTAGCAGAAAAGGTCAGAGCCAAAAGGCTGGCCTTCAGGAAATAAGGGAACGTAGTGGGATGAAGACAGGGAGGCATACCAAACTTTCCTAAGGGCAGCAGGGAAGGCAATAAGACAGGCAAAGGCCCAAACTGAGGAAACACTAGAACATACAGTAAAAGAAAGTGACAAGACTTTCTATAGATACATTAGTGAAAGGAGAACATCCAGAGGGGGTATTGCTAAGATCAAAGGGGATAAGGGTGTGTGTGCAGAGGAAACTCACGTAAAAGCATCTATCTTAAATAGATACTTCTGCTCAGTATTTACTGAAGAGAAGGTAGGGCAGGGCCCACAGCTCAGCACCATGGACACGGGGGGAACTGAGGGGTGCAATAGTCCCTTCACAAAAGAAAGGGTCCTACAAGAGCTCGATAAGCTCAGGGTGGACATGGCAATGGGACCTGATGGCATACATCCCAGGGTACTAAACGAGCTGGGGTGGAACTAGCAGATCCATTATCAGAAATGTTTAGTAAGTCTCTGAGCACAGGAGAGGTCCCAGAAGACTTAAGAAGGGCTCATGTGATCCCACTCTACAAGAGTGGTATCAGGGAGGAGGCAGGGAACCACAAACCAGTCAGTCTTACCACAGTAATGGACAAGATTATGGAGGCACTCATTAAGGAAAGGATAGTGCAACACCTGGAATCCATAGGAGCACAGGATCCAAGACAGCATGGGTTTACAAAAGGATGGTCCTGTTAAACTAATCTCATAGATTTCTTTGACTGGGTAACCAGAGTGATGGACCAAAGGGGGAGCAGTTGATGTCACCTACCTTGACTTCAGCAAAACATTCGATATTGTTCTACATAGAAGATTAATTATTAAGCTGGGTAGGCTCAGGATGGGTCAGAAGTTGGTCAACTGGGTGGCAAACTGGTTGACAGGCAGAAAAGAGAGAGTGGTGGTAAACGGTATACAGTCAGAAGAAATGCAAGTCACAAGTGGAGTACCTCAGGGATCAATCCTGGGGCTATTCCTATTCAATATCTTTATCAGTGACATTGCAGATGGACTGGAGGGTAAGGTTTGTTTGTTTGCAGATGACACCAAGTTTTGCAACAGAGTAGATGATCCAGATGGGGTGGGCAGAATGAGAAGAGATCTAGATAAACTGGCAAAATGGTTGGAAGAGTCACAACTGGGGTTCAACGCAAAGAAGTGCAAGATCATGCACACAGGGAAGAGAAACCCTGAAGCCACCTATAGGCTGGAAGGGGAGTTGCTGGCAGTCACAAGGGAAGAAAGAGACTTGGGCATCATCATCACAGATGACCTGAAATCATCCAAGCAGACCACTAAAGCAGTAGGTAAGGCTAGGGGGATGTTGGGGTGTATTAGTAGGGGTATCACAAGTTATAAGAGGAAGGTAATAATCCCTCTTTACAAAACACTGGTTAGGCCCCATCTAGAGCACTGCATGCAGTACGGGAGGCCACACCTTGACAAGGACATTAACCAAATTGAGGCAGTCCAGAGAAGAGCAACAAAAATGGTGCAGGGACTGCATCAGAAAACATATGAGGACAGATTAACAGAGCTCAATATGTATACCCTAGAGCAAAGGAGGGGGAGAGGTGATATGATCAAAACATGCAAACACCTTAAGGGCATTAACAAGGTGAAAGAGTCTAACATGTTTCAATATAAGAAAAATAGCAGGACAAAAGGAAACAGCATGCGATTGGGGGAGGTTGATTAAGTGGTAATGTGAGGAAGTTCTTTTTCACAGAAGGGGTGGTGGCTGCATAGAATGGCCTACCTCAGGAAGTGGTGGCTATGAATACAGTGCAGGGCTTTAAACAGGCATGGGATAGGCATAAGGAAGCAATACAGATGAGTATGAGTAGATAGGCCATTGACAGAGTGAAGGCCAATGGCACATTCATAAGGTAGAAAAAGAAATGGGCAGACTGGATGGGCCTTGCGGTCCTTATCTGCCATCATCTTCTATGTGTCTTTGTTTCTATTCTGGCCATTTGCTCTGATTTATGAAGGCCAGTGCTATGAATGTTAAGACTGAGCAGTTGAGAGGTAGGGTCGATAGTCAAAGGACTGCCGTGCTGATGGCAGACCACCACATTCACAAGTGCTGTATTGTAGGGACACAGATATCACAAGTACAAGGGCTACATTGTTGGTGAAAGACCTTCACTGTCATGAATGCTTTTGGTGTTGGGGGGCCCCATTAATGTCACGAGGACTGTACTGTAGGGAAAGAACATGACTGCATGACTGTTACATGGCTGCACAGTGTTGTAAGCCTTACTGTGCAGGTAGTTTTTTAATGTGCCTTCTCTAAACTCCCACATTAAGGACTACATAGAAGCTTAGTGAGAGCACTGATGGAACTGCCAAGGCTATGACCCCATCAGCTCCAAAATTCTATTCAGACTTTGCAAATTCTAATGTTTTTTAAGAATCACTTGTGTCATCTCCTCATAGCTGGGAATGCCCCCAATACCCTGTGCATGCAGTAGAATAACATGACTGACTATGAAAGTTAGATTAATGCTGGCACCAAGAGCATAATTCTTAAACTGCCATGGTTAGAGCATGCAGACAGTGCATACAGTGGTACTCAACTGTACCACAACAGCTCTTATACAATGCAATTTGTTTTCTATAGTGCCTTGTATAAAACTTGCATCTCAATAGCCTCCCAGAAAAAAACAATAAAAACAGAAAGTACAATGAGCAGAAATAAGGGTAATCCAAGGGTATACAAATATGAAATGTAAATAGCATGTAATGCATGGAGAGGTTTACAGTGTGTATGCACTACATACACACTGCTGTAGATTATATACTAGGATTCTGTGAGTGGAATTGGTAACTGTAGTAAGAACTAAGACTGCTACTGGGAGTAATTATCTTATGCTCGCTAACAGAACTTTATTCCCAGTCGAACCTGTAATTCTGTGACAGGCATCTCAAGTGCTGCCAGGAGTTATTGTTCAGTTGTCATTGTACACCGGAGCCCGGAGCGCTGCCATAAAAGAGGTGCCGGGGAGTTACAGTATTATTTCACATCGTCAAGCAGAAATATGGTCAAAGATGCAGATCTCATCAATTATTACAATGAACCCCTTTTACTGAAGCAATAAACCGGACAGACTAAACCAAGACAAGAGAAAGTACTCCACTTGGTTGCTAATTAGCAATTATATTTCCAAAGGAGACAGAAACTACAGGAACCGCATCTTGATTGTATAACATTATTTTAGTTCCACAGGAAGCTGAATGGCACCCTGGTCCAAGTAAATTCCCTTTCCTTTCTGGAGACTTGAATTGACGTGCAACTTAGGACAACTCTACAATATGTAACTGAGTTACATCAGAGCACTCTTAGTAGTTCTTACGATGACAAGTCCCATCCAAACATCACTCCAACCAGTTGCCTTACCCTACATGACCGTATAGCTGATATACTGGCCACTGAATACTTTCAATTTTTTATGCTATCTGATTCTCCTGACATTCCGCGTCCTCATTATAAAAAAGACTGGATTCAGTTCAAGGGCATTTTTTTTCCTGACACGCAACGTCACTGTGGAATGGACAGGACTCCACGTTAGCAGCTCTGAGTAATGTGATGGGAACTACATACTGTAGATACAGATATAGTTGAGCACAGATCAAGACAAAAGCCCATCCAGCCTGCTCTGCTGCACCTCCCCCCCCATGAAGATGAACTATTTATGGGGGGTCTGCTATCTGCAGCCAGCAGTTTACCGCACTAGTGAGCTTAGTCTGTTTTATACGTACCTTTAAAATAAATTTGCATGCTGGACTGGTGGTGTGGAGCGCTGAGGTGCTGGGCAACTTACCTCCTGCCATGCTGGAGACCCATGTTCAGGAACGGACCAGGGTCACTTGGGGAGCCGGCCGTTGGAAGGAGGATTGAGCATTCCATGGACTGCTCTCCTCCTTCAGGGAGGGTGAGATCAGCATCAGGCCATGCTACCATCACCTAGCAGAAGCTGGGTGTTATGGGAAGGGGGCCAGACTTGGATGCCTGCAGTGTGTGCGTGTATCAGCATGAGCGCACACGTCACTGCACGTAACTTGACTCTGGGGAAGAACTGATTGGGAGAGAAGGAACACAGGTGAAAAAAGAACCCCGCCAGCAGGATGATGGCAGTGGACCCCAGCCGTAGGCCCTGCACTACCAAGTGAGGCACCAAAAGGAGAATGGGAGTAAGATCTGAAGAGGGTAGGTGACGGGGCTGCGGTCATGACCAGAAGGGGGCCGGTGGGGTGTTAGGAGCAGAAACAACAGATAAAGAAAAAAACAATGTGCACATTACATGATACACTTTTTTTTTTTGGTAATTGAGTGCCTGTTTTCAGGGGCAACCCTGGAGCACTGGGGTAGTTAAGTGGCTTACTCAGCGTCACACAGTATGGAAGTGAAGGTTTTGGGAATCAGACCCAAGACTGTTGGATGTACCAAGCTCATTCAAAGCTCATTACTCTAACTTCTAGGCTATACTGCCAGCCTCAGGATGTGAATCATTAGATTTTAATGTACTTCCTGGGGCTTAAAAACACTTGGCCTTCAGTCTCATGCCTTACTCAACCCCTAAGGGGGCATGTATTAAAGTACTATAATGCACACCATGGAGCAGCATATTATTTATTGTTGCACCAAAGGCCCTTTCTAATTTTGAGGGCTGGATTGGGACTCCTTGAGTGTCCAGTACTTCTTTGCTCTGCCCTCTTACTCCCACCAATATTTATTTGATCTTATCGATATCCCCAGAGTCCCTTCAAACCTCCTGCTTGTTTTTAATTACTGTATCCCCTGTAACTGTACCCATGGGCTTTGAACCCCATCATCGTTATTTATTTATTTATATTTGGTGACTAGAATAGGTACATTGAGCTGGGGCTCATTTCCAGGTGTGACATGTGGCAGGAGATACAGCAGGGAGAGAAACAGCAATACAAAATACAGTGATGACAACAGGTACATGTATGTACAGGAACAATAAAAGCAAAAGTAATGAATTCCAGAAAAAGACAACGAAGAATCAGCATTTATGTAGCACCTTTCATACGCACTGTATCCCAAAATGCTTTACAAGCAATGAGACGAGTAGTAAAGTCACTGAACGTGTAGTGGCAGCCATTTCGCACATCAACACCTACATACAGCCTTGGACAATTGCATCAACTGTTTTTTTTTTTTTTTGGAAAGGGGAATGTTGTTTAGGACTCCAGAAAAAATCCCCTACTCTTGCAAAAAGTGCCTTTGGTTCTTTTACTTCCACCTGGACAGACCAGAGATGGGTAGGAGGAACCTCGGTTTAACATCTCATCCGATGGATGGCACACCCCAAGAGTATAGCACCCCCAAGTACTGCACTCAGGTGCTAGCATTTAAGGTATGAGCCCAATCCCGGTGTGGGGCTAGAACCCACAACCTTCTGGCCCAGAGGTGGATGTGCTTGCTACCAGCTGAGCCATGCATACCAAAGCAGTCTACAATGCAGTGCAGAAAGTGCGATGCTAGGATTAACCACTTTTCTTGTTAGCCTATTACATTCATCTACAACTCTCTCAGTAACAAAATACTTCTGTCTGTCTTTCTGTAAGTTCCCCCAGCTAATTCCAGGTTTTCCTCCCTGTTAGTTGACTGACCGTTTATCCTAAGTATATCCCTTGAGGTGCATTTACAAAGCCTATGTCTAGATGCAGTTTTCTACCATACACTTCTAGACATAAGACTTAATTGCCTGTATGCCCAATCTTCAAAGCCAGACCATTGCGAAGTCTAATTTTCAAAACTCTTACTTAGTTATGTCTAGTTTGCAAAGTTTAGGTATAAGTGTTCCTGGACACAGTTTTCAGACGGAGTGTAACCTGATCTATTAGTTATAATCTACACCTTTGTCTAGCAATTTTTTTAATTCAAAACTGAATGTTTACAGTGCCAGGAGAAGAGACAAGGTCTGGACACACCAGAGCAGTTTCTGACATTAATGTAACTGAGAGTTGTGTCCATTGGTTATGACTTTTGAACATCCCACTCAGCGTGACTAGGAGCTGCATCCATTTTATTAATTTTGAAAATACCACTCAATGTAACAGGGCAATGCATTCATTTTATGACTTTTCAAAATCCCACCTCTGGTGCCTACCCCATCATGTCTCTGTAAATATTTGTATGTTTCCCCCTCATGTCCTGCATTGAGTGTGTGCTTAGGCTCTCCAGTCTCTCCTGGCTACCCATGAATCATTTTTGTAGCCCACCGTTGGATGCTTTCCAGCCTTTCCTTATCCTTTTTTGGATGAGGGTTCCAAAACTCCACACAGTACTGCTAGTACGGCCTAACCAATGACCTGTACTGTGGCCGGATCATCTCCGTTTTTAAGCCAGTGATGCCCTGTCTGAAATAACTGAGTCTCTTATTCCATACTGCTGCTTATAAAATGGCAAAAAAAAACTGTAAATGTAATTGACCAAGAGACGTCACCTGACCATGCATTAAATCTCTATAAACTCACGGTCAGGTGCTGAATCTCATTTTCCTCCCCCAAAAATCTAATTAGACCTATTTATAAGTGTAATAAACCCCCTCCAGGATGTGAATCATAGGATTTTAATGCACTTCTTGGGCATTAAGATACTCAGTCTTCGGTCTCACACCTTACTAAACCCCTAAGGGGGCATGTATTAAATATAGAATAAAGTATGGGATGGTGTGTGTAAAGATAAGTTTACATGCACCCAAGGAGTTAGATGCTACATAAACCCCAAGAGTGAAGCTCAAGGAGTTTGTGAGCATCTAACCCTGAAGGTGAGTGTAAACTTCAAGTTTTTACAGCGCCCCATATTTTATTTTATAAAATTGATGGGTCTTCCTTTTACCCCACAGCAATCGTATAAAATAAAAGGATGTTTCTGTGCGGACACAGTCCGCGAAGGTTTGAGCGCGGTCCACGGTCGCATTTATTTGAAAGTTTCCCTTGTGTCACATCTTGTGAGATTATCCTTGTACCACACACTCTACACTTCCCAGTCCCTTATAAAAATTAATGAACCTCCGTGCGCTGAGTCCAAGTGGCGGTACAGTCTCTGAGGAACAGCAAAGTAGCCAGCGGTTGACACGGAAGAGATGCAGCTGGCGCATGCACGGACCAAGGGAAACCATGCCGTGTTTGCTGTAATAAATGCTCCTTTATTACAGCAAATAACATCATGGTTTTCTTATGAGAGAAAGGAAGACCCAGTTATTATAATCCTATAATGCATACCATGGAGCAGCTTATTACACCTAAGACCCTTTCTAATTTTGAAGACTGGATTGAGATTCCTTTTATGTTATATTCTGTCCTCAGATTCTTGCTGCCTAATATGACTACATGCGTCACCTTGCATTTTCTGGCACTAATTTTTAACTGCCGTACTCTAGACAACTGTTCTAGTCTATCCATGCCTCATTTCATGTTGCTAATCCCTTCAGCAGCATCCTTCCTTCTGCAGAGTTTAGTGTCATCTGCAAATAGACTCACCTCCCCTTGCAGTCCCACCCCTATGTCACCAACAAACTGAACAGCACCAGTCTCAGCAACAGTCCCTGAGGCACTCCTAACCTTTCAGACATCTGAGAATTTGTCATTTAGGATGACCCTCTACATCCTGTCTGACAACCAATTGCTAATCCTGCTAGTTAGTTCATTTCCCAGACCCCTGCTTTTTATGTTGTCTTGTGTGTACAGCACAAGCAAAATTTTGTGGCAGCTTGCTGTAGTAGCAGGCTGTGGAGGTACAGCTGTGTTGTGGCCAATGGCGGCACTGCTTTTTTGGGCTGGACTCTGTGGCACCAGTGAATGAGCACGCTGTCTATGACAGCCCTTGAGAAGCATGCCACCAACTTGAAAGAATTTCACCGCTGCAATCAGGGAGCGTCCCAACATTGCAGAGTGTGCCTTGCCTGCTAAAACATTTCAATAAACATGGCGGCGGCTGTCACCATCTGCCTCTCACAGTCCCCAGCAAACCAACTTCGGGGGTGCCCAGTCCACCTGTCGGCATTTTTATAACCCCCCCTCAAGATTGTGTGGCACACTGGGAACCCACTCCAATATGCCTGTGTGTGTTCTGAAGCCGACAACATCGGCATGTTCCTGCTACTGCCCCACCCCACCCCCATTGTGTGCCACACTGGGAGCCCACTCCAGTGTGGCCAACATAACCTCCACAAAGTCATAGGGCACACTGTGAGCCCACACCAGTGTGCCCAACAGTTGTTTAATTTCACCTGTAAATAAAGAAAACCTTCCCGTGATGTCCATTCTTGAAAATAAGAAAACGGCCTATCATTGAGTCAGAGCGCCCCCTGCTTCAAACCGCACCCACCCTCTGTGCACCCCATCTTCCCATACCCCCCTCATCCCATACGTACCTCCAGAGCCTAGTGCAAGGATCTTCGGTGGAGCGGGACACATCTGAACTCTTCAAAAGCCGACCGTGAACTGAAGAAAATCACGGTAAGCTGCATAATGACATCAATGGGGGGGGGGTAACTTAGGTGGATATCTCGGCCATTTTTGCGACTTTTGGCTCCTAATTTTCAACATGGGGTTCTTGGGACCCCACCTCATGAACTCAGTCACTGTCATTTCGTTATTCGGTCACAAAAGTGATTTTGCGGTCACTGCGCAGAATCATCTTTTGGGACTGATTAACGAAACAACAGTGTCACTGTTCATGAGGTGGGCTCCCAAAAAGCCTATGTTGCAAATTTGATGAAAAAATTCCAAAAAATGACTGTGTTACAAGTGTGCGTTGAGCAGTTTCCATGCAGGCTTGTATCTTTGACAACTTTTAATATTTGCACTCCAGATTTTCAACATTGCCATTTTTTCACACCTCCTTATGAACAGTATAGCTTTCATTTTTCACATCCTGCCTGAAATGTGTTTTCACACATCTGGCGAACAATGGCATGGTCGTTGTGGGAAATCAATGTTCAGAATAGATTAAGAAAATCACAGTGACACTGTTCATGAGCAGAGGTCCCAAGATGCCTCCGTTGAAAATTTGGTGAAAAAATTCCACAAAATGACTGTATTACGAGTGTGCATTGTGCAGTTTCCATGCATTCTCATAACTTCAAAAATTTTTAATATTTTCATTCCAGATTTTTAACATTGCCATTTCTTCACACTTCCTTATGAACGGTACAACTGTCATTTTTCACATCCTGCCTGAAATGTGTTTTCACACATCTGGCGCAGTCACTGTGGGGAATCGCTGTTCAGGACAGATTAACAAAATCACAGTGCTACTGTTCATGAGCGGAGATCCCAAATGCTTTCATGAGGTGGGGTCACAAAAAGCCCATGTTGAAAATTTAAAGTGGAAATACCAACAAACACCCAGGGCGTTGGGGTTTCTAACCATAACGTCCCCCCTGTAGAGACCGACAGACATCAAGGTTGTGACTTTGGATTGTTGGCTGTAATGCTCATACCATTCCACCCCTACCCCCACCCTGCAGCCACTGACAGGGATTGAAGAGTGCCTTGGACTCTTTGACCCCAAAGCTCACCCCATTCTCCTATACTGCACCCATCTCAAGGTATTTCCTTACGGAATGGGGTAAGCATAAGGCCCAACAACCCCAAGGCACAATGCAACACTTGTCGGAGTCTGTAGGGTAGGGTGAGGTGAAATGGCATTAGCATCATGGCCGACGGCCCAAAGGCACATCTCAATGCCTGTCAGTTTCTGCAGGGTGGTGGTGGTGGGGTTGGCGTCAGTTCCGTACTTCACTGCCATTCCTATTATGCATCTCTCTAACTCCTGCACTACCAATGCCAATGCCAGCAAGACAACATTCAGCACTGATAAATGATTGTTTTTTTTTGGGGATAAGTTACCTGTGAGGCATCAAGTCAAACACCTTGCTAAAGTTGAGGTATAGGATGTCAACTGCCTGGTTTCTCTCTACCATTTCTACCACTAAGTCAAAAAAGCAATGGGATCATTCTGACATGCTCTTCCCTTTGCGAAACCTTGGGTATTAGTTTTCACAAGTCCATTTATTTCCAGGAAGCTCACTATCTGACCTTTGATGATCGATTCCAGCAGTTTACCCACCACCAACATCAAACTCACAGGCCAATATTTATCTGGGTTGTCCCTATCTTCACTCTTAACCATCCAGTACTTGGGCACCTCTCCTGGAAATAAGCGGTTCAGTAAAACAAGTCTGCAAGAGTGGCTGCCACTATCTGGTTTATCTTCTTTGGTAACCTTGGAGGTAATCCGCCTGACCCAGTGGATATTGTTACATTCAGTTCTCGTAGATGTTTCAGAAATCTTTCATTGGTTACTGTTTGATCACTAGCCTACTGTTCTCCCTACCTTGCAATTTAGTTTTTCATTACGGTAGTGGCTCTATACTTTTATTTCTTATTATTACTATATTTTATCTCCCGCACGCGATCCGCCCCCATCAACCATTCTCTCCCCCAGCCCTGTCACCCACTCTTCCTGGGACTTACCTCTGACACGACCATGCCCCATGTTTTTTTCCTCATGGCAGAGCCTCCTGGGTTTTCCAGGTCTGGCAGCAGTTTAACTCCGATATTTAGCTGGCAGCCCAGTGCGAGGCACAGGTCTGCAAGGAGAGAGGCGACGTCATCCTGTGGCTGAGGGCTCCATTTTCCTATTGTGTCCTCCTCTCCTTGGCACATCATGAGTGAGGACAGACGTGATCGTCCCACGTAAGGGCACCGACATTCTCAGTCAGAAAGTACCCGATCACTTATAGCAGCTATACCTGCACTGCCAACTGTGGTCACCCAGGCGGCAGTGTTGCAGCAGAGCTCACAGATCCCCCCTCCTCCTTGGAGGAGAGCATCTGCGACACTTGATCATCCTCCCCCAGCTGGCACCCAACAACCCAGGCTCGCTTTAAAAGTCAGGACACCAGCGTGGCGAGCAGTAGCGCTACCACTGCGTGGATGGACCAGCTTGGCCTTATACTTTCTATTGTGAGCACTGAGCCAAAGTAGTCATTTAAAGAGCAACTGTCGCCTTCTACACAACTTTAATAAAACATAATCTTTAGATGCTGCCCAACTTGTATTTCACATTAGTTCTGCATTCCTCCTCCCCATTATTTGTCACTGAGGTCATTTGCATGAAAACAGGATCTTTGCTCTTAAAGAAGTCATCTATTCCTGTTGCTTTCTCCCTACTTGAGGTCATAGAGCACTGCTTTTGACATCACTGTTACTCCTATGGCAACAGACTGTGATGTCATAACAAAGGATTATGACTTGAAGTAAGGAGTATATGTTACAGAGGCAGGTGGACTCTAAGGGATAAAGATCATGCATTCATGCAAATTTCCTCAGTAATAAACAATTTATTTATTTATTTATTTATTTTGGGTGGGTACTCTGATCCCAAAGACCATTTTCAGGCATGACCCAGCCACTCAGATGGCACATCAATTACAATACACAGTTTCCTTACAAATACAGTGGAGAGGAAAAATGGTGAGGAGACATCTATAGAATATATATGGAATGCAAGCTGAATTGTACCTAAATGTTATGTTTAGCAGAGATTTCTTTTAGGCATCATCAGCTCTTTAATTTGGCCTTATCTCTATCCTCCTCAGTGCTTAACATATCTCTCCTTATCCACTCAATGTTTTTTCTTTCTGTTCCCCTTTTCCTCATGTATCTGTAGGTCCTGTCATTCTTGTGTTGACTACCTTCTCAGTCTTAGCTCTGTGCTTCAAGTTTTCCTTTTTTCTTAACTTATGTTTTATTTATTTAGCATCTTGTAAAACACAGTCCTGTACATCTGTCTGAGACACTTTAGGAATAACAATCACGGTGAGACACCCAGGTCTCAACATAACTAGTGAAACAGAATTTTTCAGAGTTTGATACCATTTGGAGGAATAAACAGATACTGGCAAGTTTTGTGTTCTCTTTTATCAGGTCTTGGAGTATACTGAGAATAGAGGCCCATGGGTTGCATGGAAAGCCTATAAATTACAGTCTGAATATTCCCGACTGTGTCATCCCAAAAGGGATTGTAGTAAGAGCCATGTGAAAAAGGCATTTCCACAATTAATTTAAATGGAATGTCCCTCCAGACGTTTATTCTGTTTACCTGTGTAGTTTGTCGGCATGAACAAGGACTGCCGCTATTGCACGGTTTACACCCTCCTAATTTCATCAGAATTTAAATGAAAATGAAGATATTTAAATCTGGTGTGAAAACGTGCTTTACTCTGTTGCAAAGGTCATGACCCGACTGATGTAAAGCATCCTGTAATTTTATGATGCTTTAGTGCTAAAGCCTGTAGTAGCTACACTCACAGTATTTAGCCAGTGTTGGTGCTGTCCTCTGCAGTCCATATATTCTTGTCTTATGCTGGCCATGAAACTTTTCAAGGCATAGTAAGTACCCTGAGGTTTTCTGTAAAGTGTATCTGAGTTAGAAAAAATGCTTTTAGAGAATACAGGGACTTCAAAAGGCAGGTAACAGAACTGAACAAGAGTGTAACTTCTGCTGGCTTATTCAGGTATGCATCATCAACTCCCATCATGCCTTGTATGAGAGGGGTCACAACCTTTGCATTGGAGACAAACAGGTTTTCACACCAAGGCAAAGCAGGAGTGAAGCAACTTCATTTATATTTAAATCAGGATGAAATTAGGGGGATGCAAGAGAGGGAATCGTTGTTCATGCCTACAAACTACACAGGTATACAGAAAATAGGTTGAGGGGGCTTTTCCTTTGACAACAACCTGAGAGGTTTAATGCAGATATTCCAACTCTTGAACAAAGCAGGGACACCAGCTAAAAACTGGAAGGGAAAGAGTCAACAGCACTTTTATTTTTGCTTACTGTTTACTGTAACATAGAAGACTGTATCAGATTGATATTATTTCCAGGCTGACATTTTCTGTAACTACAAATCCCACAATCTCCTGCAGCTGACATCAGAGCAGAATTGCAGCAGTGGATGCCAGAGTTTTTGCAAGCTCTGATCTTTTGTTTCCTGGTTCTGCAATCTTCTTTGGGTTAAGCAAAGTCCCAGAGGACTGTACTTAGCCCCAGGAAAAGAGCATGACAGGCAAACATCTGATCTTGTTGTCCGAGTCCCCCTGATCTTGATCTCGGTGTCTAGCTGCTAATGTTGTTCTTGGCCCACTTTTCACTGTCAGGTGGATCATTACTGACAAAGGTTTTATAAACAAAGACAACATGAAGTTTCACTGGAGGATGATGGGACGGATTATTCCAGCCTCGTGCAGCTCTTCCCAGCCTGCATCAAAGTGCTTTCTTTGCTGTCTCATGGCATATGACACATTCAGAAACAGAAAATCGGTTTGCTAATCGCGAGAAATAGCTCATCACCAGGACAAGAATCCCATCTCTGGTGCTCTCCGTGATTAATAACATGGTGGAGGGTAGATAGTAGTTTCTTTTTTTTTCACACTTTTTCTGCTTCTCTTCAGAGCAGGCAGGTGGCTCCAGCCCTTCCTTCAAAGGGGACTCATCTCTCCAGCCAGGCTTCCCTGAACCCATCCCATTCAGCCATCCCCCACAGGTTACCCCCCCACGTGATAGGGCCGGTGGCGAGGGACACTGGCCTCCCCCCACAAGTCAACATTCAGATTGCCAGGGGTTGGTGCAGGTGCAGCCAGCCATCATGGAGCATATAAGCTTTGTCTTTTTCCACCAGTTATTTATGCCCCAGGGCCCATAAATGTGCAATGGGTGGGGTGACTGTCTCCACCTCCATGGAGGCAGTCCAATGCCCTGGATGTGGGCCCTTCCCATTCTGGGCAGCGCACCTGTGCCAACACCCAGCCACTGCTGAGTATCAGTCTACAGCGTGCTGCACTATTCCCCTTCCCCTGAGGAAGGAAAGCTGTTGGCGGACGCTTGATCCTTCCTCACCCCGACCAACCCCCGAGTAACCCGAGTCTGTTCCTGAACCCAGGTCGCCAGCATGGTGCGAGGTGTGGTGTACAGTGCCTCACCGCTCAGCACCACTGGGCCAGCAGTAGTTTCTGACATCAAACCACATGGTAGGCCTTGCACAAGTCCGAGATGTAATGCTCCTCAACTTCTCCCCAAACTTCAATCAGCCACTGCTTCAGAAACATAAGGGGTATGTCACCTTCCACCCCTTGAGTTAGTCCCAGTTTTCATAAATCTGCAAATCGCTTGGTTTCTTCAAGTTTCTATGTGTGATTCCACTTGCTGGGTTTCTTTTACCAGCTGAGAACAGGCGAGCAAGGTGACCTCACTCTTTTGTCCAGCATCAGCAATGCCTATTTTTATTACCTCAATGGACGTCTCCACCATACTTGTTTTTTTTTTTTCTGCAATTGTTTAACCAGGTGAGACACACTAAGCTGAAAGCTTGTTTACACGTGCAACCACCTGGGAGCACTGGGAAGTTAAGTGACTTGCTCAGGGTCACACAGTATGCAAGTGGGGGTTGTGGGATTCACAACCAGATGTCCAGATTTGCAGCTCAGAGCCTTTAACCACTGTGCTATATTTACCCGTCCAGCAAGTCCATCCCACCTATTATTGACTTCAGTCACAGATTTGATTAGTTGGTGTAGTTTCAGCTCCACCCATTGTAGCATTTCTTCCATTCCCGGGTTGCTTTTCTTGCCATGTTGCCCTGCTCCCAACTCCAAGGCCAGGCCTAATGCGCTTTTTTCTCCTTAGCTCCAGTAGTTTGCTTTCCATTTTTATGACAACACCCCATGTCACACCTCAACCATTCAGCTATCAGTGGGTGCATTTTCTGGCTGAGACAGTAGGTATAGTTTAAACTTGCATTAAAAAAGTTGTTCAGCAAAGCTCTATAAGGGTGTCACTTTTCAGTTGCACAGCACCCCCCCCCCCCATTTGTTCTGCGCTTGATGTCCTCACTCATTGTTCATGTTCCTTGTAGGGGATCCCATTGGTTTCAATTGATTCCCTCTTATATACAGTAAAAGACTTGCTGGTGAGCCAGTGGTTTCTTCTGCTTCTTGCCTTTTTTCAAATCTCACACATGCGTGGGTGACCTCTGATACGGCATTACTTACTGTGTCCACCTATTCCCTGCCTCCTTTTCTATGTACAGCCTATACAGCTGCCATTCTAGTACTATACCCATTGTATTATAGTCTGTCTTTCTAAAGTCAGAGACATTGTTACCGGGGGTTATTCTATCTCCTCCACACGTTGTTGAATTTGAAGGTGTTACTGTTACTCTGATCTATTAGGTCCCCACTTTGATGTTCCTGATTATGTCCTGGGCATTTATGTACCAGCTGTTATTCTGACTTGCCCAGGTCCCTGTGACAACACTGTTGATGCCAAGATTTTCTTCTGCTTTTGTTGCCTGTAAGTCACCTGTTTTGTTACAAATGCTTCCTGCATTGGTGTACAGAACTTTCCACACATTTTTTGATTTTTCCCTGCATCGTGACTGTTAGAGTGGGATGTGTGGCTTCTTGCTCTCAATGCTACAATGCTGCTGGGTTTCCCTTGTGTTCCTGTGATCAACTGGTGATAGAGGAGGGCCTAAATGGCTTCATTCAGATGAGTTCCAGTCAGACATAAGAGTGTATTCCAGCAGCCCCCCTCTAGCCCTGCACTCTCCCTATCAAGTTTAACAGCTGGCTAGCTAGCACCTCTAGCCCTTCACTCCCACTATGAAGTTTAACAGCTGGCTAGCAAATACCTCTAGCCCTGCACTCCCACTATGAAGTTTAACAGCTGGCTTGGTAGTATATCTAGCCCTGCATGCCTCCTATCAAGTTTAACAGCTGGCTAGCTAGCATCTCTAGTCCTCCACATCCCCTATCAAGTTTAACGGCTGGCTAGCTAGTACCTCTAGCCCTGCATGTCCCCTATCAAGTTTAACAGCTGGCTAGCTAGTACCTCAAGCCCTGCACTCCCCCTATTAAGTTTAACAGCTGGCTAGCTAATATCTCTAGCCCTGTATGCCCCCTATCAAGTTTAACAGCTAGATAGCTAGTATCTCCAGTCCTGCACATCCCCTATCAAGTTTAACAGCTGGCTAGCTAGTATCTCTAGCCCTGTACTCCCTCTATCAAGTTTAACAGCTGGCTAGCTATTACCTCTAGCCCTGCACGTCCCCTATCAAGTTTAACAGCTGGCTAGCTAGTACCTCTAGCACTGCATGCCCCCTATAAAGATTAACAGCTGGCTAGCTAGTACCTCTAGCCCTGCATGCCCCCATAAAGTTTAACAGCTGGCTAGCTAGTAACTCTAGCACTGCACCCCCCCATCAAGTTTAACAGCTGGCTAGCTAGTACCTCTAGCACTGCATGCCCCCTATAAAGATTAACAGCTGGCTAGCTAGTACCTCTAGCCCTGCATGCCCCCATAAAGTTTAACAGCTGGCTAGCTAGTACCTCAAGCCCTGCACTCCCCCTATTAAGTTTAACAGCTGGCTAGCTAATATCTCTAGCCCTGTATGCCCCCTATCAAGTTTAACAGCTAGATAGCTAGTATCTCCAGTCCTGCACATCCCCTATCAAGTTTAACAGCTGGCTAGCTAGTATCTCTAGCCCTGTACTCCCTCTATCAAGTTTAACAGCTGGCTAGCTATTACCTCTAGCCCTGCACGTCCCCTATCAAGTTTAACAGCTGGCTAGCTAGCACACCTAGCCCTGCATGCCCCCTATCAAGTTTAACAGCTGGCTAGCTAGTACTTCTAGCCCTGCAAGCCCCCCATTAAGATTAACAGCTGGCTAGCTAGTAACTCTAATCCTGTATGTCCCCTATCAAGTTTAACAGCTGGCTAGCTAGTATCTCTAGCCCTGCACTCCCCCTATTAAATTTAACAGCTGGCTAGCTAGTACCTCTAGACCTGCATGCTCCCCATTAAGATTAACAGCTGGCTAGCTATTACCTCTAGCACTGCACTCCCCTTATTAAGTTTAACAGCTGGCTAGCTAGTACCTCTAGCACTGCACTCCCCTATTAAGTTTAACAGCTGGCTAGCTAGTACCTCTAGCACTGCATGCCCCCTATAAAGATTAACAGCTGGCTAGCTAGTACCTCTAGCCCTGCATGCCCCCATAAAGTTTAACAGCTGGCTAGCTAGTAACTCTAGCACTGCACTCCCCTTATTAAGTTTAACAGCTGGCTAGCTAGTACCTCTAGCACTGCACTCCCCTATTAAGTTTAACAGCTGGCTAGCTAGTACCTCTAGCACTGCATGCCCCCTATCAAGTTTAACAGCTGGCTAGCTAGTAACTCTAGCACTGCACTCCCCCTATTAAGTTTAACAGCTGGCTAGCTAGTACCTCTAGCACTGCATGCCCCCCATAAAGTTTAACAGCTGGCTAGCTAGTAACTCTAGCCCTGCATGCCCCCTATCAAGTTTAACAGCTGGTTAGCTAGTAACTCTAGCACTGCACTCCCCCTATGAAGTTTAACAGCTGGCTAGCTAGTACCTCTAGCCCTGTATGCCCCTTTTAAGTTTAACAGCTGGCTAGCTAGTAACTCTAGCCCTGCACTCCCCCTATTAAGTTTAACAGCTGGCTAGCTAGTACCTCTAGCCCTGTATGCCCCCTATCAAGTTTAACAGCTGGCTAGCTAGTAACTCTAGCACTGCACTCCCCCTATCAAGTTTAACAGCTGGCTAGCTAGTACCTCTAGCACTGCATGCCCCCTATAAAGATTAACAGCTGGCTAGCTAGTACCTCTAGCCCTGCATGCCCCCATAAAGTTTAACAGCTGGCTAGCTAGTAACTCTAGCACTGCACCCCCCCATCAAGTTTAACAGCTGGCTAGCTAGTACCTCTAGCACTGCATGCCCCCTATAAAGATTAACAGCTGGCTAGCTAGTACCTCTAGCCCTGCATGCCCCCATAAAGTTTAACAGCTGGCTAGCTAGTAACTCTAGCACTGCACTCCCCCTATCAAGTTTAACCGCTGGCTAGCTAGTACCTCTAGCACTGCACTCCCCCTATTAAGTTTAACATCTGGCTAGCTAGTACCTCTAGCCCTGCATGCCCCCATAAAGTTTAACAGCTGGCTAGCTAGTAACTCTAGCACTGCACTCCCCTGATCAAGTTTAACCGCTGGCTAGTTAGTACCTCTAGCCCTGCACTCCCCCTATTAAGTTTAACAGCTGGCTAGCTGGTACCTCTAGCCCTGCAAGCCCCCCATAAAGTTTAACAGCTGGCTAGCTAGTACCTCTAGCCCTGTATCCCCCTATCAAGTTTAACAGCTGGCTAGCTAGTAACTCTAGCACTGCACTCCCACTATTAAGTTTAACCGCTGGCTAGCTAGTACCTCTAGCCCTGCACTCCCCCTATTAAGTTTAACAGCTGGCTAGCTAGTACCTCTAGCCCTGCATGCCCCATATAAAGTTTAACAGCTGGCTAGCTAGTACCTCTAGCCCTGCAAGCCCCCCATAAAGTTTAACAGCTGGCTAGCTAGTACCTCTAGCCCCGTATGCCCCCTATCAAGTTTAACAGCTGGCTAGCTAGTACCTCTAGCACTGCACTCCCCCTATTAAGTTTAACAGCTGTCTAACTAGTACCTCTAGCACTGCACACCCTCATCAAGTTTAGCAGCTGGCAAGTTAGTATGTCTATCCCTGTGCCCTCCCTATCAAGTTTAAAAGCTAGATAGCTAGTACCTCTAGCCCTGCAGGCCCCATATCAAGTTTAACAGCTGGCTAGCTAGTACATCTAGCCCTGCAAGCCCCCCATAAAGTTTAACAGCTGGCTAGCTAGTATCTCTAGCCCTGTATGCCCCCCATAAAGTTTAACAGCTGGCTAGCTAGTAACTCTAGCACTGCACTCCCCCTATTAAGTTTAACAGCTGGCTAGCTAGTACCTCTAGCCCTGTATGCCCCCTATCAAGTTTAACAGCTGGCTAGCTAGTAACTCTAGCACTGCACTCCCCCTATTAAGTTTAACAGCTGGCTAGCTAGTACCTCTAGCCCTGTATGCCCCCTATCAAGTTTAACAGCTGGCTAGCTAGTAACTCTAGCACTGCACTCCCCCTATTAAGTTTAACAGCTGGCTAGCTAGTACCTCTAGCCCTGTATGCCCCCTATCAAGTTTAACAGCTGGCTAGCTAGTAACTCTAGCACTGCACTCCCCCTATTAAGTTTAACAGCTGGCTAGCTAGTACCTCTAGACCTGCATGCCCCCATCAAGATTAACAGCTGGCTAGCTAGTACCTCTAGCCCTGTATGCCCCCCATAAAGTTTAACAGTTGGCTAGCTAGTAACTCTAGCACTGCACTCCCCCTATTAAGTTTAACAGCTGGCTAGCTAGTACCTCTAGCCCTGTATGCCCCCTATCAAGTTTAACAGCTGGCTAGCTAGTACCTCTAGCACTGCACTCCCCCTATTAAGTTTAACAACTGTCTAGCTAGTACCTCTAGCACTGCACACCCTCATCAAGTTTAAAAGCTGGCTAGCTAGTACCTCTAGCCTTGCACACCCCCCTATAAAGATTAACAGCTGGCTAGCTAGTACCTCTAGCCCTGCATGTCCCCCATAAAGTTTAACAGCTGGCTAGCTAATATCTCTAGCCCTGTGTGCCCACTATCAAGTTTAACAGCTAGATAGCTAGTATCTCCAGTCCTGCACATCTCCTATCAAGTTTAACAGCTGGCTAGCTAGTACCTCTAGCCCTGCATGTCCCCTATTAAGTTTAACAGCCAGCTAGCTAGTACCTCTAGCCCTGCATGCCTCCTATCAAGTTTAGCAGCTGGCTAGTTAGTATGTCTAGCCCTGCACCCTCCCTATCAAGTTTAAAAGCTGGATTGCTAGTACCTCTAGCCTTGCACACCCCCTATAAAGATTAACAGCTGGCTAGCTAGTACCTCTAGCCTTGCATGCCCCCTATCAAGTTTAACCGCTGGCTAGCTAGTACCTCTAGCACTGCATGTCCCCCATAAAGTTTAACAGCCAGTTAGCTAGTACCTCTAGCTCTGCATGTCCCCTATAAAGTTTAACAGCCAGCTAGCTAGTACCTCTAGCCCTGCATACCCCCTACCAAGTTTAACAGCTGGCTAGCTAGTACCTCTAGCCATGCACACCCCCTATTAAGTTTAACAGCTGGATGGCTAGTACCTCTCGACCTGCATGCTTGCCCATAATGTTTAACAGCTGGCTAGCTAGTACCTCTATCCCTGCATGTCCCTATAAAGTTTAACAGCTGGCTGGCTACTACTTCTAGCCCTGCATGCCAGCTATCAAGTGTAACAGCTGACTAGCTAGTACCTCTAGCCCTGCACACCCCCTATTAAGCTTAGCAGCTGACTGGCTAGTACTTACATTTGCCCACAGGTGCTTCCCTGGCTATAATGCAGACCATTTTTTGTGACTAGCTGCCTGCCCTATCAAAGGTTTCTCCAGCCTCCAATATATCTGCAGCGCTACTCGTTGCACAAACTCTTTAACCATGTGTTGAATTCTTAACTTACTTTATCTATGCTTCTCTGCAGGTGGCCCTGGCATAGGTATCAAAAGGGTCTGAACCCTTACACTGCCAGAAGATTTAGGATGTATAGGTTTTAGGACATGTATACGCGTCGGTGGCACAGCAAGGGTTAAAAGTGGTCAGATGAGGAATGTAAAGGGTAAATTCCCCTCACCGACTGACAGCATCTCCATGTGCCTAGTACTGTGAGGCACCCCCCAAAATCCTGGCCCTTCATCTTCATTTCTAAAGTTGGAACAAGTAGACCATGACGCCAGCCCACCACCATCAACACTACTCAGGCTTTTGCTTTACAAAATTCTGCTGACACCCTGCAAGCTATAAAGGGATTGATTAGTAAGTAACCCTGCTTACTGCACATGCTGCATTTTAAATGCACAGCCCTCCCTGGTTCTACATTACTATGACTGCAAACACTGGTAGGGCCCTAGCCATAGTGGTCTCACCAGTCCAGCACCTATGGGCATTGGCAGCACCTCCGAGAAGGCTGCCATGCCTGGTTTTGTCCTCAGCTCACTGCCCAGCTCCCTGAACTCTGTCTCTGCCTCCTCTACAGTATATTTTGCCAGGTTGTTGGCACCTAAGTGCAGCACAGCACCTGGTCCCTGCTTAGAAACCTCTCCAGCCAAGCGTTAGGTAGATAATGCATTTATTAGACCAATGAAAAGATAAAGATACAAGCTTTCAAGGCCTAGAGTATTGCCCCTTCAGCAGGTATGTTACAGAATGCAGGCTAAATCACAAGTCTATCTCTTTCAGGGTCTTAAGACACTAGTCGCTCCCCCTCCCCCAACACACACAGTATGTCCGCTGATGTAATCCAGTAACAAACAAACATTTGTCAGTGCCAAGTGTTCGCCGCATGCACTGCTGTCATGGGTGTGTGTGTGTGGTGCTGATACCACCGAAAGTGACATTACAAACTGCTTCAGCGAAGGAATCATTTTATTTACAGTTAATGCAAAGTAGAAGTGATGATGTTGGGCAGTGTAACTGTCTTGTGTGTTAATATTTGTGCCCAAAATTTTCAGCATGCCCTTCTTATGACCCCACCTCATGAACAAGTGCACAGAAAATTTTCAATTCCTGCCCAAAAGGTGGTTTTGCACAGTGACTGCAAAATCACCTTTCAGGATGTAAAAAAAAACATTTTGGCCAGGATCTTTTTTTTTTCATTCAAAAAGCTTTATTAAAGTTTAAACAATACAATGTCCAAATAAGCATGTGACAAGAACAGGTCTAAACAAAACTACTACCCATCCAATCCCCTTCCCCCACACCCAACCACCTGCGCCAGAGTGTGTCTGTGTAAAACCAGTAGTGGAACAGAAATAACAACTGTGAGAAATATTAAAACACACTGTAGAAGCCGGGTGAGCCAGAGAAACAGATCAAGATTCAATGCAGTTATAGGGAATAAAGTTTACCCCATTTTTTTCTCAAAGTGAGGCAGCTTATGGCACACACTTGCAATCAGCCGCTCAACCCTGAGGCTAAAGGACAGGTCGTGCAACCATTCCCTATGGCAGAGAAGAGATTGATCAGTCCAGTGCTTAAGGACAAGTTGTCTGACGGCCAGAGAGATAAGGGCCATGTGATATTTTCTTTCTCTAACATCTATCTGGCTGTAATCACTAATTAAACATACCTTTGGGGAAAATAACCCTTCCAGGCCCAACAGGAGGTCAGCCCAAGATTCAATTAAGGCCCCGTGGGGGACACTTTTTCACAGTGCCAAAAGATGTGCAGGAGGGTGCCTTCGACCTTACCACATCTAGTGCATGTAGGGGAGTCTAGGTGCCCCATTCTTGCCAGTTTCACAGGGGTGTAGTACATATCATTCAGGATATGAAACTGAGTAAGTCTTTCTGTCTTGAGAAGTGTACCTGTAGGTCCTTCCAAATGGATTTCCAGTTGAATACGCAATTAGGAAATAAGACTTCACAGACTTTTGAGGCATTGACCGGATGAGGAGAGACTGTATCTAGAAAAATAGAATAGCAACCTGCGATACCATGAGGTTTAAGAACCAGTTCCTGTAACCGGGCAAGAAAATCAGTAAGACCTGTAGTGTCAGGAGTGGGGCCGAACTGTTGATGTAAAAGACGCTGAAGTTGAAAAATCTTAAAAATGTGGCTATTTGTCAGGTCCAGTTTCTGTATAATGACAGGTGAGGCAGAAAGGGATCCCTGAGTGTACACGTCTGAAATTTTGAGACCAGCTAACTGTGGCAACCAGGATACCGGGATTGTTCTACCACTGATTTTAAGATTGTTATTTAGAAGAAGAGGTTGGGAGATGTCGTTGGAAGGATGGAATTTGAGAAAAGAGCAAAGTTAGGCAAAGATCCAAACTGAAGTCCCTATTATCGAGAGTCTGGAAGGAAGCTATAAAAAGAGAAGAGAACTGAGGGACCTGACAGTCCAGACTGAGACAGATTTTTGGCCAGGTTCTGAAAAATGACAGCTGTCACATTCATGAGGTGCTGTGAAGAAATGGCTAGATGGAAAATTTGGGCTCAAAATATTGAAAATTTGCAAAGTTATGAGCCTACATTCACAAATTTCAATGCAGGCTCATAACTTCATTGTTTTTTAATATTTTACACCAAATTTTCAACATCGGTTTTATGACCCCACCTCATGAACAATGGTGGAGAAAATCTTCAACTCCTGCCTGAAAGGTGATTTCACGCAGGGACTGCGAAATCACCTTTCAGGACAGAGTAACCTAACATCACTTGCATTGTTCATGAGGTGGGCTCCCAAAAAAGGTAAGCTGAAAATTTGGGGTAAAAAAATGGACAAGTTATGCTACTAAATTGAAAACCTCATTGAAATCACTGAAGCTGAAAACCCCATTTAAATACATTGAAGCACTTATCTCAGTTCGCGGTTGGGCTTTGAAGAGTGAAGACATGTCTGTGGTCCAAGGAAGACTGCGGGGACAGACCTCTGGTTGGTAAGTATGGGGTGGAGGGGGTGCGTGGTGTGGTGGGTTCTGAGTGGGCGGGTCGGGTGGAGGGTGGGTAACGGTATAGCAGACAACGATGGACAGTTTTCTTTTTTCAGGTAAAACAAAATCAACAAGGGACAGTTTTCTTTATTTCAGGGACAGGACACTGGGAAACTGGTCACCCCCAGTGTCACTAGGGGACAGTACTGCAACAGTTGAGGACAATGGGGGATTGGGCACCCCCAGAGTCATCGACTTATGCTTGGGGGGTGCAACAGATGTCAACAGCCAGTTTTCTTCTTTTCAGTGAAAAAATATGACGAGGGATAGTTTTAGACACTGGGGGATTGAGCACCCCCTATGTCACTACTGTGTGGGGGGGAAGGGGTGCTGACAGGCAGGGTCAAGTTGGGGGATAATAAGGGCTGCCAGCAACAGACATCGATGGATGGTTTTCTTTGTTGCAGCACACATTCCAGGTAGACCAAGGCAGATCATCCTGGCTTGCTGGGTGGCGCGGATCAAAGGGATGGCAACTTCTTTTGGAGTTGGTGTCATCCCTGCCCAGCAAGTCAAAAACTCTGTCATTGTCAGCCTGGGTGCTCATTGGTCTGGCAGTGCTGCGCCCCTGCAACACTGCTCTATATTGGGCAGACAGTGTTACACCCCTCAAAGGGCACTCTCATACCAACATGTTTGCTTGCACGTCTGCGCACGGCAAACACAAAAACAGAGTATTGTTTAGAACATGCCAAGTAGCCATTATATAGAGAACACAAACCAAAGAGAAAAACCAAATATAGTAGGCATCCATCTAGAGGGGAGAAAAGAGTAATCCCAGTTGTACAAAATAAAACAAGAAAAGGAAAGAAATATACAGAAACTCCAAGCTGGGAAAGTTAAGCCTGCCAAGAAAAGAGTAGAAGATGAAATAAGGGAACGATCTAGGTATTGACTTTAAGCATAGAGAACAAAATAATGGGGGGTAGGGGTAAAAATACAGCTTGGTAGAAGATAACAGTGAGCAATAAAACCATGAAAAAAAGAATCAAAATTTTCTCAGCTGTAGAAGGAAAATACCAAAGACGCTGAAAGAACGAGAAAAATTAAAAATAAAAGCACAGTAGCTAATAGCCCCAAAATACCACTGTAGGGCATTGAAATAACAACTGAAGATCTTTTAATAGTATCAAATTTTATAGAGGGAGAAAATAATAACCTTATTCTGTAAAAGAGGAACAGCACCCCTTCTTGTGGTAATTCTTAATCTTAACAGGAATGCTAGTAAAAGAAAAATGTTTAATATGCAGACATCGTTACTCTGTTTCTGCATATAAAATGAGGTAACATCAGTAAACCAGCCTGCCTCCAGTACAGAGCGTTTCTGTGTCCCATGCCGGGAAAACTGTCACCTAAAATAGAAAAACACAGACAGCGGACTGCAAAGAGCAGAATTAAAACAAGTCCACGTCATCCTGCGGTGTCCCTGCAAAGTCCAGCAACAGAACTCTGCAATCTTCATGTCAGCCAGTGAAAGTAAAGGCAAGTCCAGGGGCAGCAGAACCAAAGAGCTAAATAAACATCAAAACAGTTCTAATCTTGTAGCAGAAACCAGTTTGCCAATGGAAAGCATACATAGACTGCACAAGGGAATGCAGATGTCCCCATTAGTACTGAAAAGCAGAAACACCAGCTCGGGCACCAAACAGTCAGCGAGATGGAAAGGAAGGGGGAGAAAACAAATTAGGAAAGGAACTAGGATGCTCCCTTGCTGCTTCTTCTGCAGATTGAACCTGCCTGTCCCCCTTTGGTATTGTGACCATCAACAGTGCTGGATAGCACAGTTTAAAGTGGATTCCGGCCGCATATAACTTATTTTTAATATCCTTGTAGGTGCGTTGTTTAGATCAAATCCCTGGACTCAAATCACTGAAAAGGGAAATGTTGGGGCGGGGGGCACAACAGATGTCAATGGACAGTTTTCTTCCTTTCAGGGGGAAAAAATGAGGAACAGTTTTAGACATTGAGGGACTGAGCATCCACAGTGTCACTACTGTGTGTGTGGGGGGGGGAAGGGGTGCTGACAGGGAGGGTCGGGCTGGGAGACAATTAGGGCTGCCAGCAACAGACATCGATGGACGATTTTCTTTGTTGCAGTCACACATTCCAGGCTGACCATAACAGATCAGCCTGGCTTGAGGGGTGGCATGGATCAAAGGGGAGGATGAAAGTGAAGTGGAAGGCACACAAAGCAGATGAGCACATGGCACAGCTGAGGAATGGTATGGAAGCCAAGCATTTTTCTGGCTGAAATTTCTGTTGCCTACTTGTGCTTTGTTGCCTGTGTGTCAGTGTACTGCATATCATATTCAGCAAATCTGTGAATGACAATATGGTTGAGATGCCCCCATGGGGGGGGGAGACATCGTTCTGCATTATGACTTTTTTACTTCTTATTTGTGGCACATCATTGTGGTTACTCACTCTTGGTGTGTTTCTTGCCATTGGCACATTTGGTAAACATGCCTGTCACTAGCACTTCTAGCTTGTGTGAGATTGGCACTGTGTGTTCAGTATAGTCGAAGGCATGTCACTTGTGCAGTGAAAGACATGTTCGTGTATTCCCCTTCGATTTCTTGCAGTTTGATATGCAATACAGTGTGCATCATCTGCCATCTCGAGTCCCCCATTCTACACCTCTCCCAATTGGTAATGAGTATCATAGTACTCCATCTGAGGCATCACCAGGCATCTCCACAGGGGCAGAGTCAAGTCCCCTATCCAGTTGTCAGCACTCCTCCCTGAATTCCACAGCATTCTAGATGCCTGTCTGTGGGCTTTATTGCTGTTTCTTGCTTCCGGGTGTGATTGATGAGGACCCCCAGCTGCCTGTCATCCTATTGGCGGGACAGTCTGACACAACAGTGGGGAGGGACAGTGGGATGCTGGCATGCACAGGCTTAGGTATCTCCATCATGTGGGGATGGAGGGAGGTGGCATGTGTGCTGTATGGCTTCCTGGTGTCACAGATGAGGACCTCCAGCTACCTCTCATCTGATTGGTGGGACAGTCTGACACAATAGTGGGGAGGGACAGTGGGATGCTGGCATGCACAGGCTTAGGTATCTCCATCATATGGGGATGGAGGGAGGTGGTATGTTTGCTGTAAGGCTTCCTGGTGTCACAGATGAGGACCCCCAGCTACCTTTTATCTGATTGAAGGGACAGTCTGACACAATAGTGGGGAGGGACAGTGGGACGCTGGCACGCACAGTGGTAGGTATTTCCATCATGTGGGGATGGAGGGAGGTGGTATGTTTGCTGTATGGCTTCCTGGTGTCACAGAGGAGGACCCCCAGCTCCCTCTCTTCTGATTTGTGGTGGGGCATTGTGATGCTGGTACACACAAGGAGAGGTAACTCCAGCATGTGGAGGGAGTTGGTATGGCCTCTGTATTGCTCACTGTGGAGACCCAAGAACTGTGTCCAGTTCAGAAGACAAACCAGCAGCAAGTCCATACACAGAACAGAGGATGTCAGCCACTACAATGCACTGGTTTCACAGCTGAGGTATCACCAGTTATCGCTACAGTTACAGTAGCAATTACACCTACCCTACTGTCAACACTCCTCCCTGCACACTACAGCATTCTAGTTGCCTTGCTGTGGGCCTTATTGCTGTTTCTTGCTTCCAGGTGTGATTGACAAGGCCCCCCCAGCTCCCTCTCATCTGATTGGTGGGCCAGTCTGACACAGTAGTGGGAAGGGACAGTGGAATGCTGGCACGCACTGAGAGAGTTATCTCCAGCATGTTGATGGAGGGAGGTGGTATGGCTGCTGTATGGCTCACTGGGGAAAGCACAAGTGCTTTGTCCAGTTTGGAATGCAAACCAGCAGAAGGGCCAGGCCCTGGGTTTTGGCAGATCACAGAATGGATACCACCATAGTGCACTGGTTTCACAAACAGCCATACAATGATAGTTTGAGGGAGTCATCGGATAACTATTATCTCCACTGCACGCCTCTCACCATCCCCCCACCCCACCCACCCCGGTAGTAGTGAGTATCACAGTGCTCCAGCAGAGGCATCACCAGTCATCTATACAGTGACAGTACCAATTCTGCCTATCCTACTGTCAGAACTCCTCCCTGTACACTGCAGCATTCTATTTGCCTTGGTGTGGGCCTTTCTGTGTTACTTGCTTCATGGTGTCACCGATGAGAACCCCCAGCTCCCTCTCATGTGATTAGCAGTGTGGCAGTGGGATGCTGGCATGTAGAAGGAGAGGTATTTCCAGCATGTGGAGGGAGTTGGCATGGCAGCTGTATGGCTCTCTGTGGAGACCACAAGTGCTGTGTCCAGTTCCAGGAGGCAAAACAGCCGAAAGGTCATACACAGGGTGGTGGTGGAGCAGAGGATGGAAACCACCATACTTCACTGGTTTCACAAACAGCTCTACAATGACAGTCTGAGGGAGTCATCAGGTACTATTGTCTCCACTTGCATCACTGCTGCCAATCACCCTGCTTGTGGCAATGAGTATCACAGTACTCCAGCGGAGGCATCACCAGTCATCTATACAGTGGCAGTATCAGTTCCGCCTATCCTGCTGTCAGAACTCCTCCTTGTACACTGCAGCATTATAGCTGCCTTGCTGTGGACCTTACTGTGTTACTTGCTTCATGGTGTCACCGATGAGGACCACCAGCTCTCTCTCCTCTGATTTGTGATGGGCCAGTGGGATGCTGGCATGCACAAGGAGAGGTAACTCCAGCATGTGGAGGGGAGTTGGTATGACTGCTGTGTGGCTCACTGTGGAGACCACAAGTGCTGTATCCAGTTCAGAAGGCAATACAGCAGAAACTCCATACACAGGGTGGTGGTATAGCGGAGGATGTCAACCACTGTAGTGCACTGGTTTCACAAACTGTACTACAATGATAGTCTGACGGAGTCATCACATAACTATTGTCTCCAGATGCATCACCATCCTTCAACCCTTCCCACCCCACCCCAACCACACTGAAAACTTTAGATGACACCATCAGGCTTGCCACTGTCAACGATGAATGTGTGACGATCCTCTGCTGTCATATGCAGTTCATGTCCATGTCATTGAGGCAGAAGGCTATTTCCGACAATAATATAAAATAACCAATGCCACCTTCAGCACAGACATTTTCAAAAAAGTGATGCTGTGATATAGGCATGTTGATTGCTGTCTGCATGTGTGAAATTGTACATTTTCTTTGCTTCATGTCATTTTTTCAAATGTACTAGCCACACTGCACACATCATGCTGTCCCTTGCTCCTAATTGCAATTGTCGTTGTCAACGCTGTACAAGTGTCGATGCTGCCACAAGGTTCTCATGGTCGCAGCTGTGGTTGGCCCACAAGAACTAACCTGCATATGTGAGCATGAGATGTTTAGAGACAACTACATCAATCAAAACGTTATTCGGGTTTCTTTTCCATGAATACGTGTGGCTTGATGGTCCATTCGATGATGATACTCCTACTCATGAGTAACTGTAAAGTAGTTCAATTGCTTTGAGTAAACTTTGACTACCACACTTATCTTGACCTGCCATCTCAGCGTCCATCTATCCCCCAGCCATCAACACCCCCACAAAGCTCCAGGAGAGCATCATAGTGCATGTTTATTTTTATTTATTTAAAATTGGCGACCGGTAAAGGCACACTGAGCCGAAGCTCATTTCCAGGTGTGACCCAGGTACAGTGTGTACACAGAGGTAAACAGAAATGTACAAAAATTGTAGGCTACAGACACTGTGAACAGTATGTGGTATTTATCAGGTAAACTAAGCTCATGGGCAAACTTTTGAAAATGAGAACTTTAAAATGTTGGCAAATGCACAACTAAATATAATAAACTGGTACTAAACATTTTACAGGAGTCTCTACAGTGCTGCTTGCTCAGTCTTTACTGATTGTCTCGGATTGATTTATACAATTCAAGTCTGTGATTTATTGTACTCCCAGACTTCTCCTAAAGCATTCAGCACAACATCCACCAGCAAGCACATGGACTCACATGCATTGGTAACATGGAATACATGGACTACCCATTGTCAGGCTTACACTGTAATGAAACAACATTCACCCCCACATGCTGCCAGCTTTTCCATCACCTGTCAGGTGTTGTCATGTAATGGGTATGCTGTAGTCTCGCAAAGTGGTATGGCCAATCTGATGACTTGTCCCATTCAAAAGAGAGGAGTATGACTTTATTTGTTCCACCACTGTATTTGTGTAAGGGCGTCTCATTTCTGTAAATAATATTTCATAATTTGTTTTAATAGCATACTGCCTGTTTCTTAAGGATGAGTAAGGGCAGCATCGCTGTTTGTGATGCCAGACACTAAGTTGCATATTACATTTGTTGTTTTCCATACTGACCCTGTCCTTGGATTTAGGCGTTGTTGTCAGTATTTCATTGCAAAGGTTGGTATCCAGTTTCTGCCACTGTAGTACACAGGTACTGCTGTGTAGATTTTGTACACAGCTGAAGTGTAACTTTACATTTTGCACTGTAGTTATGTATTTTCTGCCACGTACAGTAAAAACTGTCTGTATAGCAGTTTACGTATTTATGCTAATATGTCTTTTTATTCTTCATCGACAGGACAATCTGATATTTTGCGTGTAGGTGTTTTGTCATGTGGATTTAAAAGCAATTAGGAAGATGGAATCGTAAACTACTCCCTTCTTGTGTGGTGACCGCGATTTGCAATGGGTTCCCCTCCAACGGGTACACCGGTTTCAGGTCAGTGCCTCAACAACCATCACAAGACAATACCTAACAACATAGTAAAGTTCTATCTATGGACCTCACCACTGGCTATGTGGTGCACACGATAACAGTCAAATGATGTACAGGTATGTCAGATGACACAGTTGATATCATTTTACGTTTGCTGTTCCACTGTTCAGTGTTATTCACACTTTACTTATATCCTACTGTTAATTGTTATTTATGTGTTAATTATATAACATTAGGCTTTCATCTGCCTATGTCAGCCAATGTTCATGTGATGATTCACACCTGACTGTTGGTGCGTCTGTGACATGGCTCCCATCTTCTCTCTCCTGGCCTCCCGCACTATGTGCTGCACATACTGGGTCTCCATCTATCGTTCTCTGGTGCTGCACATCACAGTATGCACATAGTGTTGAACACAACTGTCCCCGGTCACCACCCACTATGGCAACCACTATCTCTCTGTTTAGCGGCAATCTCCCAGCTCCCCGTGCTTCCTGCCCCATCAAGCGAGTGATAACAACACACACCTCTCCCTGTGTTTCACGCCCCATATTGCAAGCCCAGCAACACAATGCTATCCTTGCTCCACGTGCTTACTGACCCATCCTGTTACCTCTGTCAACACAGCCCTTTCCCAGTTTTTCCTGACTTGTCCTGTGAGCACTGGCACCACAACACTATCCCCACTCCCTGTGCCTCCTGACCAGTCCTGTGACTGCCAACAACACAGCACTGGCCCCTCTCCCCATGTGTTGCGACACAGCCCTCGCCCCTCTACCCATGCGTTCTGACCCTTCCTATGACTGCTGGCAACACAGCATTCGCCCATCTCCCTGTGCTTTCTGACCTGTCTGTGTGGTCGCCATCAACACAATACTCTCCCCCCTCCCCCTGCTTCTTTACCCGTCCTGTGACCGCTCGCAACACAGCACTCACCTATCTCACTGTGCTTCCTGACATGTCTTTGTGGCCGCTGTCAACACACACTGTCACACACAACTTTCCCAGTTCCTGAATCAGTGCCGTGCTTACTCATGGTTCCTTGGATCAATATGGAGGGACTCTCTTTACTGTTCCGTGATTTGTGGCTGCCGTGGGTATGGGTAGAATGGCGATAAGGTGAGCCAGCTATTGAAGGATGACAGGTAGCTGCAGCCTATTGATGATCTCAAATAGTGCGAGCAACATACTATTCTTTTAACGGATGTCAGATTGTGACAGATAGTCCTGACTCCTGCACCAGATGACATGAGCACAAGGTGACATGTCATGTGTCATACTGAAACAATGAGCTGTGACAAGTGTTATGTTTAAACTTGGGGTTTCTGCTCCTTTTTTTTTTTTGGAACAGTGAAATGTTGACATGGGGTTTTACTGTCCAACACAGAGCTGTGGGTGGCTGCTGTGGGTTCTCCCACACATTGCAACATGACTTACCAAAAAAGGTTTGTGTGTGAATGGAGTTGACATGTTATGGTTTCACGAGGGGGGGGGGTGTAAACAGAACTCACTGCTGTATCTGGATGTACCGGGAACTGCATGAGCAACCATTGATTAATTTAATATTATACAATGGCAAGAAAGAATGCTGTAATCTCATTGGTCACTGCCCTCCTTCACCAGTGAGGTTATCTCAGCACAACCTCACTGTATGAAGGTCAGGCTCGATGATGACCACAGGACCGAAAAAATAATCAGTGTGCCACTTTAAAAAAATGCTTGATAAGCCAAACTGCAAATTTCCTCCGCTTCCCCACCCGCAGTCGCTTCGGTACTTCCCGCTTGACAACCAGACTCACTGATCCAAACAGGGCCAGATTCAGTCAGTTCTAAAAAAAATCCTCTTCAGAATCCCATAATCTCTGTCATTACTAATTTTTCTTCTTTTTTAAATCACAACACCGTGATCCCTCTCAGAAAACAGGACCGAGTGAATGTGCCACTGAGCAAGCAAGTGTTTAAAGAGTCAGCGAGCAGCTCTTTCTACAATGCTCACTCTTTACCTAACTGCAGTGTCTGTTTTTTTTAACCCCATAACATAAAAAACTCAAAAACATTCTCCCTACCTCCGTTCTCAAAGCAGTGACAGTGGGTGGTCTGTTCATCAGAGCACGAGGGAGGGAGTGGGGGCACGGCAGCGGCATTCTCCAATTCTGATGCGATGCAGCAGCAAAACAAAAAAGTACACATGCAAACCCAAACACAGAAAAACAAAACTGGGAGAAAAAAAACACAAGGGCAAAGGGCAGATTACTTACAAAGTCTGCCAGCAGTAACAAAATTGGCATGTAAAGTGCAGAGCCACACAAAATAAATGCAGCAGTGCCACCTACTGGCTGAAAGAAATCCGTACTTTATTTTTATAAAGTATGCCTACCCATTCAAAAACAGAACAAAAAAATTACTTTAAGTACATTTTTCCCATCTTTTTTTGCTTGTTCTGCAAACGAGCTATTGTATAATAGCAATAGTGCACTCCAGGGTGTGGGTTGTGCTGGGATAATCTCCCTTCTTGGGTGTTGGATGCACTCAGCCTGCAGCCTCATGTCCAACCACCCCAGGCGTGAGGTTATCCCATCACAACCCACACCCTGCCATGCATTATTGCTTAAATAATCCATGGTCAGCTAATGCCTTTCCTCATATCAGGCACAACCCTTTTTGCTAGCCATTATACAACTTTTGTTAATTGTCACATTATTGTATGACTTTGTATATTTCAACTGGTAACTAGGTGACTACCAAAACAGGAAAATAATAAAAGAGGACTGCATTATGTAGAGCAATTTACTACCATATGTATGTGCCAGATGGTGGCTGAAAGTAAAAGATTGAACCGTTGCCTTTGAATAAGTCACTCAGTTTCATTATGGTCATGTCACAGGCGTCCCAACAATTAGAATTTGTTAACAGCTTCACTTCTAGTTATTTGATATACAGTCTGAAAGCATGACCAACATTGGGTTGCTACTAATGTATTTACACGTACCAATGCCAAGTTCAAAAGTAGTATTAATGATTCATAAACAGGGTAATATGCATTGGATTTGGGAATGGACCTTTTATTCCATACCCATCACTTCAATAAGTGCTTAACCACTGTGATAGAAACATGAGATTACAATCACAGCTGGTTCAAAGGAGTGAGTGAGTGAGCGAGGGAGTGAGTGAGTGAGTGAATGAATGAATCCAACAAGAAATGATATAACTATAACATAGGCAATGAAGCGATGATGACACATCACACCACTGGTGATTCCTTTTGCAACTACAGTACCAGACATCCCTGATATGGCAATTCAACCCTATCTGGCACCAGTCACTGTATGAATGATTCAGCTGAACCCCCCCCACTGTCCTATTTTCTGCCCACTGTCGAGTGACACCATGACTGAATCAGCTCTGTACAACTTATGTGGTGGTGAGCAGTGTGCACCTCAATGTGTTTTATTTTCAGTTCAGCAGCATATGTTGACATGGACATTTCCCACCCACAATGGGTGTAGCATGACACAGTGGTGTATGGGTGGTGGTGGTGCAGGAGGTAAACAGTGATAGGGCTTGAGAGGATGGTGCATGGGCTTCCAGACCATAAATGAAAGAAAGGGTGATGCAGTTATACATGCATGTGGATTTTGGCTGGTTGTATCATGGTGAAAAAGTTTTAGGGATGGTTTGAGTGGTGGGTGGCACACGGCTGTACAGTGATGAGATTTGTTCACTGTGCAGCATACTCTGCAGTACATGGTACAAGTCTGTGCAGTGGGGAAGGGTGGTAGGAATTGAGCGATCACTGGGTGACTAGGCATGTGGATGGTGCATGGTCGGCATGGAATGGTGCATGAGTGAAAAGGCAGTATAGACCACTGGGCGACAGTGCTGTAGAGACTGATGGATTGTTACTTGAAACTTGATGAACTGCACTGTAGTGACATAGATGCAGAGAATGGTTGACATTGTTTTGTTGTTGCATTGTGACACAGACTTGACAGTCACAGAAACAGTTGTTGATGGGTTCAGTTAACTTCAAGAGGAAAAGGGTAACGTGGAGGGATACCGGTGGGAATTATGGCCGGTCAGAGCAGATGGTAAAAGAGTAACTTGCCTGGAGCGAGTAGTGGACTGGTGCAGATTGACTTGGTTGTTAATGGGACACATGGCTTCAGAGACTGGTGGACAAGGCCAGTGAACTGCATGGCAGGCCTGGTCAAATGGTTACAATTTCTATGTTTCTATACTATCTGGGAGGGGAGCAGCTAACAGCCACCAAACAGGAGTGGGATCTTGGGGTCATCATCTCTGATGACTTAAAAGTGGGCAGACAATGTGAAAAAGAGTAGCAAAAAGCCAACAAAATACTGGGATGCATAGAAAGGGGCATCACAAGTAGAAAGAGGGAAGCAATAATGTCACTATACAAGTCCCTGGTAAGACCCCACCTTGAGAAATGCATACACATTCTGGAGGCCTTATCTCAGGAAGGATGTGGATAAATTAGAGACAGTACAGAGGAGGGCAACAAAAATGGTACAGGGGCTCCATGAATTGCCATATGAAAGCAGATTATGGCAACTCAACATGTACTCACTGTAGCAACGCAGAGCTAGGGATGACATGTAATCCCCCTCTGGGGGCTCACCTGTATTTTTCCCTGTTATCCAATTCTGGATGCCCCTAATCCTTTGGTTGCCTCGTTTGGGTGTGGATCTTGCGACCACGGGCAGCTGACATGCTGTCTGCGCCGGTGCTGGCGTTGGTGTTTTCATGTGCCGACTTGCAATCTGGCGGGTGAATGGGGGTGATTCAGTGGTCACGGCACCACTCCCAGCTACTTGAGGACCGGTGACCTGGAGGATGCGGCAAAGATGCCGCCCTGGGATCCCAATCGTGAGTTGGAACAGGAGCCTTTGGCAAGAGCTCATGAATTTTCTCAGGGGAGGAAATGGACAAGGAAATGATAGAAGGCTTCCTTAGAATGGCAAGAAAAAGGGGAGATATTGTTGATGGGGGATCCGAATATGTCAGATGTTAACTGGAGTGCATTTGCTGCAGCCACATCCAAAAGCAGGGTCATTCTTGATGTCCTACAGGGGGCATGCCTTAGACAACTAGTATTGGAACCCACTTGGGAAGGAGCAATTTTAGACCTGGTACTCTCAAATGGAGATGGAGAGAGGATCATGGATTTAGAAGTGGGTAGCCATCTGGGAACTAGCGACCATCGAACAGTATGGTTCACGATAAACACAGCAGTAGAGTCAAGCTATGCAAAGGTCCTGGAATTTAGGAGGGCTGAATTTGCCAAAATGGCTGTGTACCTAAGGAATGCACTAGCAAATGGGCAGGAAGGAGGGGTGGAAGAACAATGGGGAATAATCAAAACTGCCATCACAAAGGCAACAAGCCTTTGTGTGAAGCAAATAAACAAAACAAAACAATGTAAAAAACACTATGATTCTCAAAGGAGGTGGCAGGCAAGGTTAGGGAGAAAAACATAGCATTCAGGAAATAAAAGGAATCACAGAAGGAGCAGGACAGAGAACTGCATCAGTTAAAGCAAAAGGAAGCAGGAAAGGCAGTCAGAACAGCAAAGGCCCAAACCAAGGAAAAGAAAGCCAACTTAGTTAAGAAGGGGGTTAAAACGTTTTATAGGTACATCAGGAAGTGAAGGAAGACTAAGGGAGGGATAGTAAGGCTTAATAAAGGGTAGGGGGGTGGTCAGAGAGTGACTATGAAAAAGCAGAGATATTAAACAAATATTTTTGCTCAGTATTCAGAAATAAAGAGGGGGAGGTACCTAAACCAAACAATAGAAACACTGGATGTGGGGGTTGATACCAACCCATTCAAAGAAGAAAGAGTTCTGAAAGAACTCTTAAAACTGAAGATGGACAAAGCAATGTGCCTGATGGGATTCATCCCAGAATTCTAAAAGAACTAAGGGTAGAACTACTGACACCACTGACTACCCTCTTTGACAAATCATGGGAAGATGGGGTAGTACCTGAGGACTGGAAGGGGGCAAATGTTATTCCACTTCACAAAAGTGGGAGCAGGGCAGAAGCAGGAAACTACAGACCAGTTAGATTGACCTTAGTGATAGGGAAAACCATGGAATCACTTCTGAAGGAAAGAACTGTCGAGTATCTAGAGGCAAAAGGAGCACATGACCCAAGGCAGCATGGATTCACACCAGGAAGGTCATGTCAGATGAATTTAATAGATTTCTTTGATGGGTGACCAACGTAGTAGATCAGGAGATGCTGTGGACATGGCCTACCTAGACTTTAGCAAGGCATTTAACATGGTCCCACACAAAAGATTAATATACAGGTTAGCCAGCCAGCATTGCTCTGAGTGGGTCCCAAGATGGTAGCCTGGGTAAATAAATTGGCTGGACAACAGGACACAGAGGGTAATAGTAAATGGAGTCCACTCTGAAGTAAGGGAGGTTACTAGTGGGGTACCGCAGGGTTCAGTACTAGGATCAGTCCTCTTCAATGTCTTTATAAGGGACATTGCAGAGGGACTGGAAGGAAAAGTATGTCTCTGCAGACAACACAAAGATCTGCAACAGGGCTGATACACAAGGTGGGGTGGAAAGGACCTGAAGGGACTTGGCAAGGTTGGAGGAATGGTCAAATGTATGGCAGTTTAGATTCAATGCTAAGAAGTGCAAAGTAATGCACCTGGGAAACAAAAACCCAGTGGAAGAGTACACAAAGGGGAGTGAAATACTAACAACAATAAAAATGGAAAGGGACCTGGGGGTAGTCATATCAGATGACCTAAAGGTGGGCAAGTAATGTGAGAAGGCAGTAAGGAGGGCTGGGGGGATACTGGGATGTATAAGGAGAGGTATCATCAGTAGAAAACAGGAAGTTGTTATCCCTCTGTACAGACAGCTGGTGAGACCCCATCTGGAGTACTGTGTGCAGTTCTGGAGACCCAGTCTCCACAAAGACATAGACAGGATGAAGACAGTCCAGAGGAGGGCCATTAAAATGGTGCAGGGTCTGCACTGGAAGGCATATGAAAAGAGACTTAAGGAGCTTAATATGTATACATTCGAGGAAAGGAGGGAGACGGAAGAATATGATAGAAACTTTCAAGTACCTCAAGGGAATCAATAAAGTCCAAGACGGTAGCATCTTTCAGAAAAAGAGGTGTGCAAGAAGAAAAAAATTACTCACCTTAGTAATGTTGTTTCTTCTAATGGAGTCTTGCTATATTCTGACAGTAGCAGTGAGTCCCAACCTTCGAACTGCCCTGGAGATGAAAGAGTTAACTTTCCATGCCAGGCATGGAACGCTGAGCTCAAGCTCGGTTGAGACTCTGTCTGTTGTTCTTCAAACTCAAACTGTCAGATCTTTACGAGCTAAACTCACTAAGGTCCTGTGTGGAAGCTGTAAACCTACACTAGTCAACTGGCTACTAAACATAAAACACATTTTTTGGTCCCAAAACAAAGACTCAAGTCAGGAGACCCAAAAAATGAAAACACAACACCCACTCACCCCAAAAAAGAAGGGGTGAAACAAAAAGGGTGGGCACCTACTAAATACCAACACTGCACTGCCCACCCACATCCCAAAAACAGAGGTTCTGAGAGGGGTAGGCGGGGAGGTCAGAATATAGCAAGACTCCATTAGAAGAAACAACATTACTAAGGTGAGTAATTTTTTCTTCAAACAACATGAAGTCTTGCTATATTCTGACAGTAGCAGACTACAAAGCAGTACCTCCATGGAGGCAGGACAGAACCTACTTAAGAAATAGGCTCTGAAGCACAGCTGTGCCAAACCGAGCATCGCTCCTAGCCTGGATGTCCAGGGAGTAATGCAAGGTAAAAGTGTGAACTGTTTTCCAGGTAGCTGCTTGACATATCTCTAGAATAGGGATGTTCCTGGCAGTAGCCAGGGAAGCAGCTGTACCTCTGGTAGAGTGAGCTCTCAAGCCTGAGGGAGGAACCTTACCCAGTTTTTCATAGCAAAATTGGATACAGGAGATAATCCACCTGGCAATGGATCTTTTAGTGGCAGGTTTCCCTTTACCAGCCTCACCATAAGTGAGGAACAGTTGGAGGGAGTCAAACCTGTGACCCTTGGTACGCTCTATGTAGTAACTAAGGGCTCTTTTGACATCTAAACTGTGCAGTCTCCTCTCGCCAGAGGAGGAATGGTCAGTGAAGTACACAGGAAGAGACATAGATTGATTAAGGTGGAAATCTGAAACCACCTTAGGCAAGAACTTCATGTTAGTCCTGAGGACCACCTTATCTCTATGAAAAGAGATAAAATCAGGCTCCACTGACAAAGCTTGTAATTCACTTATGCGTCTGGCAGAAGTGATGGCTATCAGAAACACAGTCTTCCAAGTCAAGTACTTAAGCTCTGCTGAAGATAAAGGCTCAAAAGGGGGTTGCATAAGCTGAGCAATGCAAACATTGAGGTCCCAGGCAGGGGCAGGGTCCCTGAATGGAGGGTTGGTGTGAAGAAATCCCTTGAAAAGCTTGGAGAAAACAGGGTGAGCTGAGAGAGAACTGGGCTTACCTGCTGAAATAAAAGCAGACACAGCTGCCAGATGCACTTTCAGTGTAGCTGGTCTCAGCCCCAAGCTATTTAAGTGAACCATATAATCAAGGACTGCAGGCAGATCAGCAGATTCTGGGGAAATATGCTTCCCAGAGCACCACATGGAAAATCTTTTCCATTTAGAATTATAAGTAGCCCTGGTGGAAGGTTTTCTAGAAGCCTTCAGGATATCCATTACATCCTGGGAGAGGTGTAAGTCAGCAAACTCTAACTGTTCAAGAACCAGGCCTTGAGATTGAGAGATTTGAGGTTCGGGTGCCAAACCCTCCCCTGAGCACAGGTTAACCGGTTGTAATTCCTGGGAAGACACAGGGGAAGATGGACTGCTAAGGACAGTAGGAGTGGATACCAGGGCTGTCTGGCCCAATCTAGAGCAATCAGGATCATCTTGCAGGGTTGAGATCTGATTTTGACTAGCACTTTGAACAGGAGAGGGAAGGGGGGAAAAGCATAGAGAAATTTCCCTTCCCAATTGAGAACTAAGGCATCCAGGGGGACTGAGCCCAACACTGGGGGTCTGCAGCAAAAAAGGGGAAGTTGGTGATTGTTTGGGGCTGCAAAAAAAGCTATCTGCGGGGTGCCCCATCTGGAAAAAATCACTTCCAAGACCAAGGGATCCAGTGACCATTCATGATGGCCCTGGGAAATCCTGCTGAGAGCATCTGCCAGGACATTGTCCTTGCCTAGTAGGTGAACTGCCATGAGGAAGGTGTTCAGGGAGTAACCCAGAGACCACAGCTTTATTGCTTCAGTGCACAAGGCCGTAGACCGAGTGCCTCCTTGCTTGTTGATGTACCACATTGTGGTGGTGTTGTCTGTTCTGACCTGTACAACTTTGTTCTGAACAGCTTTGGAAAAAGCTTGAAGTGCTAGAAATACTGCTCTGAGTTGCAACAGATTGATATGGAGCAGAGATTCCTGAGGGGACCACAACCCCTGGGTGGTGAGGTCGCCCATGTGAGCCCCCCCACCCCAAGAGGGAGGCATCTGTAGTAAGGATTAAAGAGTGAGACTAGGTGACAAAGGGAACCCATTGTCTCAAATTGTTCTGATCCGGCCACCACTGTAGGGCCTGGATCAGGGTTCGAGTTACTGGGATCAGTTTGTTCAGAGGGTCCTTCCTTTGAGACCAGAAGGCTCTCAGATGGAACTGATTGTCCCTCATCTGAAATCTTGCTCCCTGCGCTAATGCTGTAGAAGCAGCCATGTGCCCCAGGAGCCATAGAAAATGCCTTGCTGGTTAAGACACCTGCAGGGTGAATGAGGTGGCCAGAGAGACCAGGGTCCTAGCCCTGTCCAGGGGAAGAAAGGCTCTGGCCTTCTCTGTGTCTAGCTCTGCACCTATGAAGGTGAGGAGCTGGACAGGCTCTAGAACTGACTTTGAAAGATTTAGGAGGAAACCCAAAGAAGTGAGCAGTTGCTGAGTTATCTGTAAGTGTAACAAGACTTGGTCTGGGGACTGGCCTACTATGGGCCAGTCATCCAGGTAAGGGAAAATGACAATTTTATGCCTTCTTATAGAAGCAACTACTACTGCCAGGCATTTTGTGAATACCCTTGGAGCAGAGGTGAGGCCAAAGGGCATTGCTCTGAACTGGTAATGGCCTGAGGACAGCTTGAACCTGAGGTACTTTCGATGGGAGCTTCTGATGAGAATATGGAAGTAGGCATCCTTGAGGTCCAGGGACACTAGCCAGTCCCCTGGCCTTAGAGAGGGTAGAATAATTCTCAGAGTCACCATTTTGAATTTTGTTTTTAAAAGGTGCTTGTTTAGGTGTCTGAGGTCCAGGATGGGCCGCCATTCTCCTGTCTTTTTTGGGGTAAGGAAGTACCTGGAGTACAATCCTTTGCCCTGGTGTAGGGGTGGAACCCTTTCCACAGCTCTGAGAGATAGGAGAGAAGAGACCTCTGCCTCTAAGGCAAGTGTCTCTGATGGATTTGCAGGTGGAAAGGATCTGGTTCTCATCTTTGGAAACTTTTTGAAGCTGAGAACCAGTCCCTGGCTTACTACTTCCAGGACCCATTTGTCTGATGTCAGAGACTCCAATCCTGGACAAAGTAAGCCAGTTTACCCCCTACAGGTAGGTGAAAATTGGCCCTGGCAACCCCATCAGGGTGCCTGCTTGGCAGGGACTTTAGGCTGAGGGGTGGAAGCAGGCCTGCTTGTACCCCGTCTGCCTCTCCCTCTAAAGAACCCCCTCTGGGCATAAGCAGAAGAGGAGGCCTGGGCTTGGTAAAAAGGCTTATGAAAAGGCCTGCCCCTGCCCCTGGAAGGCTGCCTTTGAGGGGTGGCCTGCCTTTCCTTGGCCTGTGCAGTCCTATAGGTGGTCCTATACTCATCCATTTTCTTCATGTAATTCTCTGTCTGCTCCCCAAACAGAGAATTACCCACAACAGGAAATATCCATGGCCTTAGTCTGGGTATCCTGTGACAGGCTAGTACATCTGAGACAAGCCATTCTTCGAAGTGCCACAGATGTAGCCATGACTCTTGATGACACATCATTTGAGTCCACTGCAACATGGAATTGCACCTTGGATGCCTCAATACCATTGGCAGCCACCTGCTCCAGCTCCTTGGCAAGCTGGCCAGGGACCTGTTTTGCTACAGCCATGACAGTGTCCCATCTGGATTTCTGATATCTAGCAACATAAGCCATATAATTCACCTGTCTGAGTCCCAAGGATGCTGCCATGTACTGTTTCTTTGCCATGGCATCAATCCTCCTGGAGTCCTTGCCTGGGGGTGTGAAGCCAATGAAATATTTTCCTTGTCACAGGCTGCAGCCTGCACTACCCCAACATGGCTGCATTGTTGTGTAAGGAACTCCGTATCAGAGCCTGACAATGTGTACCTCTTGTCCATTCTCTTATCCACAGGAGGTATAGTGTGAGGAGTTTTTTAGAATTTTAAATGTCTGTTTCCCAAAAGATTTATGCAAGGGAATAGACAGTCTCCTAGACTCTGGGATATCCATCATTTTCACATAGTCAGGCTCCTCTTGATCATCCACAGCTTCCTCCATAGGGAGCTGGAGGGTTTCAGCCACTTTTTTTACAAAACATAAAATGAGAAGGGGACTCAGAAAGCCTAGGAGGAGACACTCCTGAAGGTTTGTCTGGGGAGATGTCCGGGTCAATGGGCACATCCAGACTTTCAAATCCACATTCACTCTCCTCATACACCTCTTTCCCCCTCCTTCCCGGTTCATAATATTCCTCTAAATCATACTCTTGAACCGGTGGAACCGGCCGAACCGAGTACCTACCTTACAGTGCCAGTTCGGTCGGAACCGGGGAAAGCGACTGGACAATTTTGATCGCTTTGACTATTTCTTCAGCGGTTGGAGAGGAAAGTTTTGGCTCCACACCAGCTGATTTTCTAGTCCTTTTTGCTGGAACCGACTCCTCAGAGTTGGATCTCCTTTTGCCCGAAGAAGTCTCGCCCTGGTCAGAGGGCACTCCTATTGGTTCGGTTTGAACCGAACCGGGCTGACCATCCGGTTCAGCGGACTTTTTGGCCTCCCTTTCCCTGAGTCTACCAACTCTCTTCTCCAGGGTAGCTGCAGAAAAACGTTTACAAATCTGGCAGTCTGCATTGAGGTGGTCAAACCCCAGACAGTAAACACAGGTGGTGTGGGGATCAGCCTTGGCAAAGACTTCCCCACACACACTAGTGTTGAAACCCAGTGGGCCCGGTTTTTCTTTTGGGTTTCTCAGACATAGTGCCAGTCCTATCCAAACTTACCCATTTATGGTAATCCGCCAGGTAAGACCCTCTTATCAGTTCCCAACTGTGTCACAGGTCATGGAAAAAAACATAATAAAATCCGTTTTTTTTAAGACCCGATAAGAACCGGTAACCACACTCTAAATCACAGATTAAGATTTTTTAAACAACTTGATCGGTTCAAACCGAACCGATAAACCGTTTACAAGTTCCACACAGAATAGAATTAATGTAAAACCTATCTAATAGTCACAAATACCACAGACAGAGACTGAACCGACAGGTTGCGGTTTAAATTCAGTCGAAAACTGAGAAAAACAGTACTTTAACCGACAAAATGAACCGAACAAAAGGAGAAATATCCGGAGCGACTGTACAGTGAGGCAGAGTAAAGAATCTGATGGTTTGAGTTTGAAGAACAACAGACAGGGTCTCAACCGAGCTCGAGCTCAGCGTTCCATGCCTGGCATGGAAAGTTAACTCTTTCATCTCCAGGGCAGTTCGAAAGTTGGGACTCACTGCTACTGTCAGAATATAGCAAGACTTCATTTTGTTTGAACAACGGGGCACAATTTGAAGACAGAGGGGGGGACGGCTCAGAGGTAATGTGAGGAAGTATTTTTTCATGGAAAGGGTTGTGGATGCATGGAATGACCTTCCTGAGGAGGTTGTGGAGTCAAAAACAGAAGTGGACTTCAAGAATGCATGGGACAGTTATAAGGCAATTCTAGGGAGTGGGGGTATTAAGAAGAAGGCTGTTGGTTAACTAGGATCTGCAGCTTATCCATTAGGTAGGGAAATGGGCAGACTGGGTGGGCTAAGCGTTCCTTATCTGCTGTCAAATTCTATGTTTCTATGTTTCTATGTGGGGCTGTTGAAGGATTCCCCAGGTGCTGGAAACAGGACTGGATCGCAGAGGGGAAAAGAGAGAAAGAGACTGAACCAAGATACTGTTCCTCAGGTGCAGAGAAGTTGCTGAATGAGTGTTGGGAGAAACTTAAAGTGGCAGATGCCCTGCACTGGGAGATTGAGCTAATTGAAAAGACTGAGCTGATTATCTGAGTTTTTACAGTTGCTGCTGAGAGGTCACTTGTGTGTGCGTGTGTGTGTGTGTGTGTGTGTGGACTGCAACTACATTTTCTTCAAGAAGGCAGAATGTCTCAGGTCGTGGGGTGCTAGCCAGAAAGTATGTGTGTCCTGAGTGAACTGGTTAAAGAGGCTGAGACTGGCATACTTGCTGCAGCTGAGTAAAAGGGTTAGACACTGCTAAACTGAAAGTGCGGACTGGTGTGCAGGGGGGCTGTTGTGGCTGAATCCCCCTCTATTGGATTGTACTGATACGGATTGAATTGGAGGCTAGCACCTGCTGAAACTGGCACTGGACTTCAGCGGAGTGACTGTCTATAATTTTTCCTTGTGAAAGCTCAGTGCAAGGACTGCAGGAGGACCCCCACCATTTGTGAGTCCTCACTCAGAGTTAAGGAGGGGAACTTGCTAACCCCTCCCAAGTGGGACTCACTGTTTCAGGAGGTCACGGGCCAGCACCCGAGTGCTAGGGCACTCTGTTCAGGGAGCTGGGCTGTGGAGTCACTCCCTGGTCGGAGCCTTCTAGGGCTTCTGTTGTCCTGCCACAGTGCTCTGCACCGGGCCAGAAGCGACTGAAAGTGACAAGTAGCCAGAACTGCAGTCAAGGTGACCAGCTGCAAGATCCTTGAGCAAGTTCCACCTGGCAGAGGGATCCTGGCCGGCCTGTTTTGTGTGTTGCTGCACTAGGATTCGAGGAGCTCCACTTTCCCTTGGCACAGAGATTAACTAACTGTGAGAATCCAGGACCTGGTTCCTGGGTAGGGTCAAGGGGAAATTGTTTTGTTCAATTTAAGGTTTCAACCTTCTCTGTTTCAGGGCCCCAACAGCTGGCCACCCCATGGCTCCAATCAGCCCTGCAACTAGTGGGTACCCCTAGGGACAATTCAGGGGGCACTGGTACCAGTGGAAGGGGGCTTAGCCTGTAGGTTCATATGCTTGAAAACTGCATATTTCACTATTTTTGCCTTCACAGCAGTCCTACGTCCAGGTACCCCCTTTTTCCTATTCTTTACCCCCAAATAAAGCCGTGAATTTGTTGTTTGAATCTGCTGTTTTAGTGAAATTCATTGCATGCACTTATTGCTGAAATATATGCTTTATGGTGTGACAAAATACTGGGGGACACAGTGTACAGAGTGGTTGGTAGGGGAGGTGAGTAGGCACAGCATCCCAGGAGGCTGTGCCAAGCAGATGTCTGGCCCACTGATACTCTACTCTGGGTGGAGGCACCGTGCTATTTTCATTTCTTCTGCGAACGAACCCCCAGTAGTCGCCATAGCAGAACCCAGGCCCCTTGCTGGGTATCAGAGACAGTCGGCAAGGGGGGGGTAGCCCACTGCCATATGGCACTGGGGCTACATCTTGGAAGCACCACTGGGATCTCCTGTTGACCAGCTGTGTCTGCACTGAAAGATCAGAGTGTCAGGACTCCCGATTGTCCCCCGTTCCCCAAGTTCACTCTGCCCCAGCCCAAGTTCAGGCCTACTGAAGAGAATAAGCTGAGGCTGGTGGAATGGAGTGGGGGAATGAACATGGATCCCCAAAAGTATTTTCTCTTGTTGGGGGTACCCCCCGAGATGGAAGAGGGGGAGGCTGAAAATTATGTGTCCACCATAAAGAGAGTGGGAAAAGTTAAAGTTCAAGGAAAAATGTTTGACTCAGCTAGCGGCACATTGACTATGTTGATAGAGAGTACTCAACCTATAGAACCCAGTTGGATGCCTGAGGTTTTGGTGTTGGAAGGGTTGACTGTGGTTCTACTGGTAGTAACCTCCTTCAGTGTGATCTCCCCAAGGGGAAGGGGTGGAGGAGCAGGGTCCTTTCCGAAGATGCCCAAGTTTGAGGGACCCCAGACTGGTTCCATGCCTGTAGTCTTTGAGACACACTGTAAGCTAAGAATGTTTTTAGGGGTGAAACCCACCCTAAATGGTGAAGACAACTTGGAGGCCTGGATGGATGGTGTCACCCCGTTAGTCCAAGATCGGTAGTGCTTTAAAGTTGAGAAGCGGAAATAATTAGTAGAGAGTCCACAGGGTCCTGCCTTAGAAGTAAGATGTTCTTTACAAGCCACAGATCCTGAGCTCCAGCCCCGGTGTGTATATATATATATATATATATATATATATTTGGGATCCCTTAAACCTACAAGGACCTCATGTGGAAGTTCAAAACTACTAGGCAGTGGGAGAGGGAATGGTTGTCTGCTTTTCTGGACCGGGCAGAGAGGGCCTTGCAGAAGGTGTTCCAGAAGGGAGGAATAGCAGCCCAAGATCTAAATCAGATCAGATTAGAGCATGTGGTGAAGGCCACCTGTTATTCTCTGTTATTAGTGCCGTACTTGCATTTAGCAGACAAGATAGGTAATCCCCCTCTCTATTCAGTTTTGGTACAGGAGGTCCAGGGGGCTGAAGAGGAGCAGGATCACTGGGGGATATACAGGTTATCCACTACAGTGATGCAGGTGGAGTGAGCGGTGCCCCCCAGTGAGGTCCGGGAATTGCAGACGTTATTAAGGGAATACAAGGATGTAGTCACTTCGGCTAAGCTGTTTGCGGGTTCAGATCCCAGGGAAGCTCCTGGGGTGAGTAGCATAGTCTCTAATGTAGGTCCCACCGCATTTGGCATTGGACTCCTTGCCCAAACACCCCCTCCAACCATGGGGTTAAGGCCCAAGTGTAGGAATTGGTGTGGAGGGTGGCTGAGTTAGAGAGGGTTGGGGCACCAGTTGTTGCCCAAGGAAATGAGGGGATTGTAGGATGGAGTCCCATAACTCAGTGTGACCCCACTGGAATGCCTGGGGTGCAATCAGTTCCATCAGACTGGCTGTGTCCCTGGGAATCTGTTATTTGTTATAGGTGTGGGGCAAAGGCCATATACAGGAGGGGTGTAGGGTGCATTTAGACCATTCTTCTAACAGAGACAGGGCACCTGCTAACCCAGCCAACAAGCAGGCTACAGAGGGGCCTGGGAAAAGGGGTGCACCAGGGCCCCTGGCAGTTCCAGTTTCATGGCTCACCCAAGAGTCTCATCTGACAGAGCCAACACAAAGACACCAGTAGATATGCGGAAGTTAGTGGGGCTGACAACTAAAACTAAGATCACCATCAACGGGATCCACACTCAGGCTGTTCTGGATAGTGGCTCCCAGGTTACTATCATCTTCAAACCCTGGTATGATCAGCATTTATCAGATGTGGAAATACAGCCGCTTGAGGGACTGCACATGTGGGGCCTCAGTGAGAAAGTAAACCATTACCTTGGCAATGTCAAGGTATGGATGGCATTCCCTATTAAAGTGGCTGGAGTTAGTGAGCGAAGCTGTAGAGACTTTAGTGTTGATTTGCCCTGAAGCTAACATCTTCTAAGGAGTGTCGGTATTGGTGGGCACAGATACCTACAGTATATGTTTGGACGTCTGGCCCAACTGTGTCATGCTCGAATAGCTGAACAAAGAGGAAAGGAGTACCAGCTGCACCCCCCTGGTCCAAGAGGCCTACCAAAAGATAGGGCAATCCCCTGCTGAGGAGCTTGATGATCCAGTGAGAATAGTATGGAGAAGGGATGAAGATGAGCTTGTGCTCCCGCCAAATGCAGAATGCAGCATTGCTGGTGTAGTGAGACTGAAAAAGGATGTCAAGAACTAGATATTAATGTTGGATGCTCCGGATGAACATGGATTGCCAGTGTGGGACTGATAGTCAAGCCTAGTGTCCTGCTAGCCAGGGCACATGCATATGTTCGAAGGGTGAATGTACAACAGAAGAATGTTATGGATAAGGAGTTGGTAGTACAGAAAGGATGGACACTGGCTCAGATACATTGTGTCAACATGGTAATGCATACCACTGCAGCAAGCAGAGGTGTCCCAGTGAGACTCAATCCCAGGTTATTCAACTTAAGTGACTCCCCCATCCCTGATGAATGGAAAGAGAGAGTGTAGAAGAAGCTGGCTGCTCAGATGGATGTAGTCTCCCTGCATGAATGGGATGTAGGGTGCATGAGTGGAGAGCGGCATCGGATACGACTCACTGATGATAAGCCTTTTTGGGAGAGATCAAGGTGGCTGGCCCCAGGGGATATAGATGACATCCAGCGGCACTTGTAGGAGATGCTGGCCGTGGATATTATCCAGGAGTCCTCGAGCTCCTATGCATCACCCATTGTGGTGGTGAGGAAGAAGAGTGGGGCCATATGCATGTGTGTGGATTACCACACTCTGAACAAGCAGACGGCGCCAGACCAGTACACGACGCCCAGGGTGCAGGATGCACTGGACTTTTTAAATGGAAGCCAATTGCTTTCAGCTTTGGATTTGCGGAGTGGCTATTATTAGATCCCGATAGACCCTCAGGATTGGGAGAAGATGGACTTTATATGTCCCCTTGGGTTCTATAAGTTTCTGAGAATGCCGCAAGTGATCTTGGGTGCCCCTGCCACCTTACAGTGCCTGATGAAGAAGGCCATCAGGGATATGAACCTGCTGGAGTGCTTAGTCTACCTGGATGATATCATCATGTTCGGGAAGACATTGGAGGAGCACAAAGTCTGGTTGATGAAGGTATTGGACCACTTGGAAGAGTTTGGATTGAAGCTATCCATCAAAAAGTGTCAGTTATTCCGGACTTCAGTCAAGTATATAGGGCACATTGTCTATGAAAAGGGCATACAGACTGATCCCAGCAAGGTTGAGGCCCTCACCACCTGGTCCAAGCCACGCACCTTGAAGGAGTTACAGTGACTTTTGGGTTTCCGCGGGTACTACAGGAGATTTGTAAAGGACTACACCCAGGTGGTGCAGCCCCTTTTGAATCTGCTATGGGGTATCTGCCCATGAACAAGAGCAAGAAGACTGTCAAATCTGCCAGCTATTTCCACCCATCTGAACCCTTCGGCGAGAGGTGGAATGGGGACTGTAGTAGAGCTTTTGAGGACATAATTTATTGCCTGGCCCATACCCCAGTACTGGCCTATGCAGACCCACAGAAACCCTACATTCTTCACAATGATGCCAGTTTCAGTGGATTGGGGGCTGTTTTGTATCAGGAGCACCCTGAAAGTTAACATCCAGTTGCATCTGCCAGTCAGAACTTGAACCCTTCTGAGCGGAGGTATCCTGTCCATAAGTTGGAGTTCCTGGCGTTAAAGTGGCCATAGTTGATCAGTTCCATAACTATCTGTATGGGGCTAAGATTACTGTGAAAATGGATAATAATCCTCTTACTTATGTACAGACCATGGCCAAGTTGGAAGCAGCTGGTCATAGGTGGCTGTCAGCCTTGTCCACCTATGATTACAGCGTGGAGTACCACCCAGGTCTAAACCATATCAATGTGGATGCTTTGTCTCTGTAGCGCCAAGCCGGTAACAATGAGATTTCAAACTGGGTGCACATCTCGGAGCAAACTGTCAAGGCCCTATGTAAGAAGCAAGATGGTGAGGAGATTTTCACCATGGAAGACACCCCTTGTTTGATGGATTGTCTGGGAGCCTCGGGGGATAGTCTTCCAGTTGCCTACTGTCGTCTGGCCACCCTAGATGCATGATCCCTCCTGCAGTTGACTACCCAGGACCTGCAGTGGGATCAGAGGGCCAGCCCAGTCTGGTCCAGGTAGATTGTACAAGTGTTGAAATGGCAGGGGAGCCAGGAGCAAGTGGACACCATCATTCCTCAGGCTCGGCTGTTGTTATGTGAGTGAGATAAACTATATCTAAAGAAGGGACTGTTGTACCAAAAGACCCAGGATCAGCAGGGAACACCACAAGAGCAACTGGTACTCCCAGAGAAGCATGTTGAAACTGTGCTAAAAGCCCTGAATGATGACGTGAGGCATTTGGGAGCGGAACGCACTCTGGATCTGGTCAAGAGCTGTTTCTATTGGCTGAAGATGGGGCAGATGTAGCGGCGTACTGCAAGAGTTGCATGAGGTGCATAAAGCAGAAAGCACTTCCCCAGAGGGCTGCCCTATTAGTCAACATCAAAACTAGTGGCTCTATGGAGCTGATATGCATAGACTTCCCTATGCTGGAGCCTGATTCATGAAATATCTCCAAAGTATTGGTGGTCACAGACCATTTCACCTGCTATGCTCAAGCCTACCCCACCAAAGATCAGTGAGCTTCCATCATGGCCAAGATATTGGTGGAAACGTTTTGTGTACACTATAACGGCCCTCAGAGGATCCACTCAGATCAGGGCTGTGATTTTGAGAGCTGTCTCATCAAGGAGCTGTTGTCGCTGTGGGGCATCAGGAAGTCCTGGACCATACCTTACCATCCCAAAGGTAACCCCAAACCCAAAAGATTCAACCGGACTCTGCCAGACATGTTGGGCACCTTGGACCTTCCGGACAAGCGTACTTGGAGTCAGCGGGTGAGCGCTCTGGTCCATGCTTACAACTGCATCCGGAATGAGGCTACAGGATTCTCTCCCTACCTGCTCATGTTTGGGAGGGAAGCCTGTCTGCCGGTGGACCTGTGTTATGGAGTCTCCTCAAATGGACTGGGAGCAGGAGACTACCTGCAGTATGTGAGAACTCTGAGACAACAACTAATTGATGCATACTGGCTCACTTCTGAGATGGCCAACAAGAGGAGTCAGGCAAATAAAGGGAGCTATGACAACAGAGTGCGGGCTCAATATCTGGAAGCGGGAGACAGAGTGTTACTACACAGGTTGGGCATACAAAGAAAGCACAAGATAGCCAACAAATGGGTAGACACCCCATATGTTGTAGTGGAGAAGCTTGCTGACCTCCTGGTGTTCAAGACTGGCCTGAGGGAGAGACTCTTGGGCATAAGGTTATTCTTCATAACCATCTGCTGCCCATTAGTGGCAAGGAGTGAACGTGGAAGATGTAGAAGAACCTTCATCGCCCCCCACCACTTGAACTGCTGCATGCAGAAGACACAGGCGGAGAGACAGCAATACCATGAGGTTTGGGTCTGCCCAAGGTGGGGAGGTCTCGGGTGAAAGAGACATGGAAGATGAGTCTGAAGAGGAGTACAGAGAGACTCCCCATAGTCATTACCCTACCCAGGAGTTGGCCAGGTTGTTTCAGGGATCGCCTCTGGTTAGGGATAAACCTAGAAGGCAGGGTAGGGTCGGGGAGCCTGTTCTGACAGAACCCCTCAGGGGGACCATTCTTGACTTGAATACTGGTCCGGCTGAGATGCTTTGAGTGATAACGGAGCATTTTCCCCAGAAGATACACCTGGTGAATGGATGCAGGGCATTTCTGGTGATCAGGATGAGGAGGGGGCAGATGCGTCTTTTGAAAGGCCCACACTGGAACTAAGCATTGATCCGACTGTGCCCTTTGAAGGAGCCAGGGTTAGTCCTCCTAGAATTGTGCCTGATGATAGTGCAGTGTTAGAGTCATTCACCCCTGTAGTCAAAGACCAAGATGACCAAGGAAAGGGTAAAGAGGATGAGGAAGATACTAATGGCCCAGGGTAGGTAGGGGTGCAGGTTTTCAGGAGACCTCTCGTAGGACAGGGAGGACAATAAGTCCTGTCCTAAAGCTGACGTATGATGCCCTTGGGGTTCCCACAGATTTGCCCTTGTTTGTAGTTCAAAAGGGAGTGTAGATTACTCCTACATCCTTACAGAAGGTAGTCATGTGCCCTGCTGATGCTAAGCCACCTAGGTTAGAGGAACAGGTGACTCACAGAAAGAGAGGGAGGTGAACCAGGGTACCTCGCAGGTTTGGGAAAATGGAGTGTTCCTTATGGGGTTTCAGTATCTAATTCTGGATGAGATGATCTGATGGGTGCCACTTTTCATGTGGCCCAAGGATTTCAAAAAAGGAAAAAATTGGATTTTTGCTAAAATGTATATACTGTTCCGTGTTTGAATGTTTTATGGTTATGACATACTAGATACCAACCGGGTGTATAGATAGAAATGTTATTAATGTTTGATGCTTAACTTTGGGTTCATCCAGCACTTGCCATGGAAGCCAAGCATTTCAAGGGAGAGGAGGTTTAACCTCCCTCTGTGGGCTTACTTGCATTTTCTCCCATTGTCCCTTTCTGGATGCCCTTAATACTTTGGTTGCCCCATTTGGGCATGGATCTTGCAACCACGAGCTGATGGCATGCTGTCTGGGGAGGCGCTTGCATCGGGCTTTCATGTGCCAACTCGTGATCTGATAGGTCAATGGAGGGGCAGTGATTCAGTGATCCCGGCACCTCTCCCAGCCATTTGAAGGCTGGTGACCTGAAGGTTGAGGCCAAGACACCGCCCTGGGAGACCGATCTTGAGTTGGAACAGCGGCCTTTGGCAAGGGCTTATGAATTATTCATGAGCCCTCATGAATATTAATAAGGACGCTGCCTGCCACTTAGGGGCATAGCATTGTGGCAGCAGCAATAACAAAACTGCTGGGAGCCAGAAGATGAGAGTGGGATCTCTTGAAAGGGCATCATTGGGGATACAAACTGGTGGTGGGATGGTGCAGCTGGGGTGAAGTGTTGGGCTGCACCAGTCATGAGAAGAGGAGTGACTGTATAAATAGGAATGGACTCCATTAACCTGAAAGGGAACTGATATGTTAGTGACCCATAACCCCTTGCTTTTTAGTCAATCAGTGATGTAGGTGCCCAAAACTGTGTCAGAGGGGCTCCTGGGAAAAGGAGGGGACTAATTCTGGTACCTAGATCATGCCCCAACAAGCATTTATCAATGCCGAATGCTTGCTTGCTGGTATTGGCATTGGTAGTGCAGTAGTTAGAGAGATGCATAATCGAAATGGCAGTGAAGTACTGAACTAACGCCAACCCCCAACCCTACCCTGCAGAGGCTGACAGGCATTGGGGTGTGCCTTTGGGTCGGCCATAACGCTCACGCCATTCCAACTCATCCCACCCTGCAGATAGTGACAGGTGTCACGGTGTGCCTTGGGGTCTTCAGCTCTTACACTCACCCCATTCCATAAGGAAATAAGGTGAGATGGGTGCAGTATAGGAGAATGGGGTGAATTTTAGGGCCAAAGACCCCAAGGAACACCTCAATGCTGGCCAGTGGCAGTAGGGTGGGGGTGGAATGGTGTGAGCATTACGGCCGAGAACCCCAAGCCATACCTTCGATGACCATCAGTCTGTACAGGGTGGGGCATTAACGGTCAGAAACCCTAACATCCCAGGCGTTTACTTGTTTATTTTTGTTCAAAATTTTCAACATAGGCTTTTAAGGACCTCCCCTCATAAACAGTGGCACTGAGATTTCATTAATCTGTTCCAAAGCTTGAATTTGCGCAGCAACTGCATCATTCTGCACCACAGGTGCAAAAACGCTTTTTGGGCAGGATGTAAAAAATTACAGCTATACTGTTCATAAGGAGGTGTGCAAAATGGGCAATGTTGAAAATTTTGAGTAGAAATATTACAAATTTGTAAAGTTACGAGTATGCATGGAAACTGTGCAATGCACACTCATAACATTGTCATTTTATGGACTTTTGACGGCAAATTTTCAACATAGGCATTTTAGGACCTCTGTTCATGAACAGTCTCACTGTTATTTTCTCAATCTGTCCCAAACACTGATTTCCCACAGTGACCGCGCTATTCTGCGCCAGAAGTGCAAAAACACATTTTGGCCACGATGTGAAAAATTATAGCTCTACTGTTCATAAGGAGGTGTGAAAAAATAGCAATGTTGAAAATCTGGAGTGAAAATATTGCAAATCTGTGAAGTTACGAGTGTACATGGAAACTGCGCAACGTACACTCATAAGTCATTTTTGGGAATTTTTTCACCAAATTTTCAACATAGGCTTTGTGAGAGGCCACCTCATGAAAAGTGACACTGTCATTTCATTAATCGGTCCCAAAAGTTGATTCCACGCAGTGACTGCAAAATCACCTTTTGGGACCAAATAACCAGATAACAGTCACTGACTTCATGAGACGGGGTCCCAAGAACCCCATCTTGAAAATTTGGTGCAAAAATTCAAAACAAATGGGTGAGATATCCACATAAATTGTAAAAAAAAACATTTATGCCATTATACAGCTTTCTGGCATTTCTTCAGTTTGCAGTCGGCTTTGAACAGTGCAGATGTGTTCCTGGTCCACCGCAGATTGTCGCGTCAGGCTTCTGGAGGAATGTATGGGGTGAGAAAGGGTGCAGGGAGGTGGGGTACACAGAGAGTGGCTTCCGGGTTGGGGAAGGGGCACCAGACTCAATGAGGGACCGTTTTTCTTTTACAGGAAACAAAAAAAATAAAAAAAACAACGCGGGAAGGTTTTCTGCTTTTGCAGGTACTTTGGCATGCTGGGGTGGGTTCCCAGTGTGCCATCTGAGTGTTTCTTCGGGGGGTCTGTAGCCAATGTGGACCGGGCACCCCTGTTGTCAGAATGTTGGGGGGAAGGCACATGAGCCGAGGGGAATTGGGCACCCCCTTGGCACACAACAGATGGGGGGTATCGTGCCGATGGGAACTGGGCTACCCCGTCGGCAAATGAACTGGGGAGGGGACATGCCAATGGGGGGATTGGGCACCCCCATCAGCTGTAATGGGAACTGTGAAAGGTGACGACTGTCTGTCAGCTTTTGTGGGGACTGTGAGAGGCTGACGAAGAAGTCACCGCCATATTTGTTTGAAAGAGGACACCAGACAATGCAGCTCTAATTCGCTGCTGCAGTCAGAGACCGCCCCGCAAGCAAACACAGCTGATTGCTTAATGACGGGGTTCTTCCTGATTGCAACAGTCAATTTCTTTGAGCATAGTGGCACGCCCGTTAACTGCTGTCATCGACAGCATGCTCCTCTATTGGCGCGGCAGAGACCAGCCCCAAAATGGACTGCTGTCATTTGCCATGACACTGCCTTGCCTCAACAACCCACTACTCCAGCAAGCTGTCGCAATATGTTTTTTAACATAATAAATGAGGAGGAAATATTGATCACTATGGATATCAGTTATTGAAAGGGTTCAACAGCCAATCAGAGGACTGGGATTTCGGCTGATACAGTGGGGACTTTCTGGGACTAAGTCAGTCTGTATGAGTCAGAACTGTGGTGCGAGAGCAGACTGTGAACTTCAGGGGCTTATCCAGGCCCTAATCTGAAGTGTGGGGTTGTTGAATGATTCCCCAGGTGCTGGAAACAGGACTGGATCGTGAAGAGGAAAAAGAGAGAAAGAGAGACTAAATCAACATACTGTTCCTCAGGTACTTAAAAGTTGCTGAATGAGTGTTGAGAGAAACTTAAAGTGACAGATACCCTGCACTGGGAGATTGAGCTAACCGAAGAGACTGAGCCAATCATCTGAGTTTTTACAGTTGCTGCTGAGAGGTCACTTGTGTGTGTGTGGACTGCAACTGCATTTTCTTCAAGGAGGCAGAATGTCTCAGGTCATGGGGTGCTAGCCAGAGAGTGTGCGTGTCCTGAGTGAACTGGTTAAAGAGGCTGAGACTGGCAGACTTGCTGTAGCTGAATTAAAGATGGTTGGATGCTGCTAAACTGAAAGTGTGGATTGGTGTGCAGGGGGACTGTTGTTGCTGGATTCCCCTCTGTTGGATTGCACTGAGACAGATTAAATCAGAGGCTAGCACCTGCTGAAACTGGCACTGGACTTCAGTGGAGTGACTGTCTATAATTTTTCCTTATGAAAGCTCAGTGCAAGGACTGCAGGAGGACCCCCACCATTTGGGAATCCTCAATCAGAGCTGGGAGGGGGGACTTACTTACCCCTCCTAAGTGGGACTTCCTGTTTCAGGAGGTCACGGGATTGCACCTGAGTGCAAGGGCTGTCCGATCAAGGAGCCGAGCTGTGGAGCCACTCCCCGGTATGGGCTTTCTGGGGCTGGTGTTGTGCTGCCACAGTGCTCTGTGCCAGAATCAACTGAAGGTAACAAGCAGCCAGAACTGCAGTCAAGGTGACCAGCTGCAGGATCCTCAAACAAGTTCCACCTGGGCAGAGGGAACCTGGCTGGCCTGTTTTGTGTTGCTGCACTAGGATTCGAAGAGCTCCACTTTCTCTTGGCACAGAAGCAAGCTAACTGTGAGTATGCAGGACCTGGTTCCTGGGAAGGGTCAAGGGGGAAATTGTTGTTCAATTTAAAGTTTCAAGTTTTGCTGTTTCAGGGCCCCAACAGCCAGCTACCCTGCAGTGCTGATCAGGCCTGCAACTAGTGGGTACCCCAGGGACAACTCAGGCAGCACTGGTACCATGGGGGAGGGCTTGACCTGCAGGGTCATATGCTTGAAAATTGCATATTTCACTAACAATGTTTGCCTTCACAGCAGTCCCACATCCAGGCACCCCTTTTCCCTATTCCTTACCCCTAAATAAAGCTGTGAATTTGTTGTTTGAATCTGCTGTGTTAGTGAAATTCATTGCATGCCCTTATTGCTGAAATATATGGTTTATGGTGGGAGAAGGTACTGAGGGACACAATGTGCAGAGTGGTTAGTAGGGGAGGTGGGTAAGCACAGCATCCCAGGGGGCTGTGCCAAGTGAATATCTGGCTCACTGATACTTTACTCTGGGTGTAGGAACCATGTTTTTTATTTATTCTGGGTACAAAACCCCAGTAGTCACTGTAGTAGTACCCAGGCCCCTTTCCAGGTATCAGAGACAGTTGGCAAGAGGGGGGTAGCCCACTGGCATATGATGGCGGGGCTACACGTGATAGAGACATTCAAGTTCCTGAAGGGCATAAAGAGTCCCTACCCAGGAACTCTTTCTGATCAATAGTTCCACAAGGACAAGGGGTCATGGAATTAAATTAAGAGGAGGGAGGTTCAGGGGTAACATGCATAAGTTCTTCTTTACAGAAAAGGTGGTGGCTCCATTTAATAGCCTACCTGTAGAAGTCATTGACTCCAAAACAGTAGGGCAATTCAAATCTGCTTGAGATAGTCATAAGGGGATTGTCTCTAGGAAATACTAAGGTGCTCAGGGCAGACTAGATGGATCTTTGGTCCCCATCTTTTTTTTGTTTTTTTTTTAGTTGTTTAACCAGGTATAGCACACTAAGCTGAAAGCTTTTTTACAGGAGCGTCCTGGGAGCACAAGGAGGTTAAGTGACTTGCTCAAGGTCACACAGTATGCAAGTGGAAGCTGTTGGATTCAAACCCAGGTCTGGTCTGCTGGATGTCACTAGATTTGCAGCTCAGAGCCTTAGACCACTGCGCTATACTGCCCATCTGCCATCACATTCCATGTTTCTATGTGATATGGTCGCCTGATGTGGAATGTTGGTGGCTGTAGGGGTGGGAGGATGGACTTGTGCCACACCACATTTAGTTGCAGGAGTACAGCTTGACATTGCCTTTACAGAAAGGTGGGCATGTGCCAGCTTTTGCGTGTTGAGTGGGGGTGGGCAGATGACAGCTTGGTGGAAAGTGGTCGAAGGGTGCACTGCTGGCATGGTTGAAATAGTGCTCAGAATGTAGAGAGTACAGCATGGTGTACGGTATGTACAGGGGGACAGTCTGACATGGATGTAGAGGACAGCTGAAGGGTTGGTTTGCAGCGGCACCAAGCTATTGACAATGCCATAATGACCGGTGGATGATGGCCAATTGCAGTGCATTGGAAGAAAATACAGAGCCATACTCGTTAAACTGTGCCACACATTTCCTGTTTTACACCAGTTAATATAACATTGGTCATTCTGTATTAGCAGGAATTATTTCTTTAATGCCACTGGTACTGTGTGATACTGGGCGCAGTTACCCCATTGAGCATGAATCACTTATGATACTTACTGATTTTACCGTAATTTGGGGCATAAGAAATTCTTCTGCAAAATGCTGTTTTATATTTCAAAGCAGTTATACAAGTTAACAGGAATGTAGCAGCATAGTTACAATAAAGAATTTTAACCATGGAAACAGTTACTGTTATGTATACGTTTTACAACTTGTTAGAAGCAATTGTCATGAAACAGTAAAATGTAAGTGAGCTCTACTGGAACGTGTCCCACAGAGAAGCAATCATTTAGTATGTACAATTATTATCAGTAGAACTTGATGTGTCTGTCCCCCCAAAAAACTCAAGATGCTTCCTGTAATGGTATGAGGCTATGAGCACAGTCTTCCTTTGTAACAGAGGCATAGGTATGGTATGAATTCATTGCCTGCAATATTATGCCAGAATGTAGTGTACCACTTCAGTCGACAGCCTAGCGCACAGTCCATATCTGTTTTAGTCTGCCAAGTCATGTACTGCACATGTAATAATTATGCAGTGTGCAGTGCATCACCTGAATGCAGAAACAGTTGATACTGTCTACACGCAATGCTGGCTTATTTCAAGCAACACCTAACCTTACTGCACAGATGTGTTTGCATGGCTTTTGAACCTGGAGAAATGTCTCTGAAGGACACCCTGCTTATCCGGATGAGTATATTTGCTGGTCACTGGAGGTGGCAGGTAATTAGAGCAGGTCACTATGAAGGCTATCTTATAGGAGCGGTACTGCTCTCAGAGCTCAAGCAACATCTTTTGAATGTATACCACATAACCGGAAACAGAAAATGTACCATTGAGATGCGTTGCTCTCACCGTTACTGAATTACACCTACTAGTTATACCACACCATGATAGATGGCTGATATAGATAGCCATATAATACATAATAGTTAAGTTTAAACAGATCACGATATACAAGGATGCTGTGCTTATGAGTATTCTGAGCACAATTTTTCACCCTGGCCATCATAAGTATACATTCTGTGAAGACTGCCTCCTCTTCAGATGCCCCAGAAATGCATTGTAAATTACTCCTACTACTCTCAAAACATAATATGTTAATAAGTCTGCATTAGCATGATTACAAAACCAGATAATTGTACAGTAATGGGCCATTTTATTACAGTTTAAAATAGGTGTAACGAATGATGAATTTGGATCTGCCAGTACTATGTACACAGCACTCTATGTTATTGTAAACACGATTCTCTATATAGAAAAGCATGCATGGGCGATCATACACAACAAGGCTATGTTTACATCGAGGGTTTGTGATGACAGCATATGAACCTTGAGAGTGAAGCGGGATGAAAACACATACCCAGTTGAGTGTGGTTGCCTGTATTTTGTTTCATATTGTGTATTGTTTTTTCTTGTTTTTTCACACCAAATTGATAGACCGCCACCGAAGTGAAAACATAAAACAAAGCCAAGGTGGCCCAGTGGTGCTGAGGGTTGAGGCGCTGGACACCACACCTCACACCACGCCGGTGACCATACCTCTCAACTGTACCACATTGCGAGGAACGTTCCTCATTTTACTTCAAAAAAGCTCCCTGTTCCACATTGTGAGGACTTATTCCACATTCAAAGTCAACATTTAAAAGCAAAAATCCATAGTAAATGATGGAAAAAATAAATCATTCAATTAATAGCAGACATTCTAAACATAAACACAACATTTTAACAGTCTTTTGAGTTGCTTAGGTAAAGATTTGATTAAGTGTTCCACATTTTGTCCATTTGTTCCACATTTTGACAGGCAATGTTCCACATTTGGAGGACAAAAGGTTGAGAGGTATGCCGGTGACCTGGGTTCAGGAACAAGACTGGGTCATCGGGTTCGGCAGTGGGAAGGAAGATTGAGCATCCCAACGGATGCTCTCCTCCTTCGGGGTGGGTTATCAGGGGTGCTCTGTGCACCTGATGTCCTTGAGGGTCAGTGGGAGCACCGACTTTCGGGGGCATTGGCGGCTCCTATGGCATTGGAATCGGGGAGAGGAGGACACTGTTAGGCACTTGGTGGATGTAGTACATCAGCACGTAACCTGCCTGAGCTGGCATCCTCAGGGAGATGGAAGGGGATCACCAGAAAAGTGGAAAACACCCCTCAGAGGTCCTAGATGACAGCCATTACGAGCCATCCAACTACAAAAATCCACGGGCGGACCCCGCTGTGTGTGTAGGTACTCCACTGAGGCGGAGGAAGGTAGGTCCTTCCTCGCCCCATGCAGGGGGTTATTCGGGTGCTTGAAGGAACCAGTGGAGCAGCTGAGGACACTCTAGGGGCAGACTCCAGGGACTGAGGCAGGGGATGGTGTGAAAGGCCCGAAGGAATGGAACGATGAGGGCAGACCAAGGAGGGATGAAAAAAGAAAGTAAAAAAAAAAAACTGCCATTCCTTTGTTCAGTTCAATAATCAAAATCCAATTAATGGACTTTTCAGGATTAAAAGGTACAATTTTGGGCACTGGGTGGTTAGTAAGTAGGTGGCCGTGGAATAAATGAACAATTTTACATCGTATGGCCTTTAAACTGTGCAGAACAACCATTCAGAATGCACACAAAAAAAAATGTGGAACATGTACAACAGTTTAGAATGTGCACAGCCAGTGGTTTGCACAGGCTATTTTCATACAGAACAAAAGCTAACCATATACTTTATACAGCATGAACCTAAGGTTGTGAGTGTAGGTTCAACATCACAAATATAATGCAGTCCACACAAACTTAGGAGGAAGTACGGATACAATTACATCACAAGCATTCATAATATTTTTAAAACTTCACTATAGTGCAGCCCTGGCACCGTATGCCAGTGGGTTACCCCTTCCCCTTTTGCCAGCAGTCTCTGTTACCAGGCAAAGGACCTGGGTCCTGCTACGGTGACAGTTGGGGGTTTGTTCCCAGAAATAAGGATAATAGCATGGTGCCTCCACCCAGAGTAAAGTATTAGTGAGCCAGATATCTGCTTAGCACAGCCCCCTGGGATACTGTGCCTACCCACCTCCCCAACCAACCACTCTGCACACTGTGTCCCCCAATACCTTGTCCCACCATCAACCATGTACCTCAGCAGTAAGCCCATGCAATGAATTTCACTAACACAGCAGTTTCAAACAACAAATTCACAGCTTTCTACTTGGTATAAGGAATAGGGAAGGGGATACCGGGACATAAGGTAGCTGTGAAGGCAGAAAGAAAGGTTAGTGAAATCTGCAACTTCAACATGTGGGCCTACAGGTCAAGCCCTCCCCGACTGGTACCAGTGTCCCTGTACTGTCCCTAGGAGTGCCCAATAGGTGCAGGCCATGGGTTGGCTGGCTGTTGGGGCCCTGAAACTGTAAAACCTTTAGTTTTGAAAACAGACAAATTCCCCTTTCCCCTCCCAGGAACCAAGTCCTAGGTACTCACAGTTTGTCGACCTCAGCACCGAGGAAAATAGAGCTCCTGGAGTTAATGCAGAAACAATCACAGGCTGGCCAGGATACCTCTATCTGGATGGAACTCGCTCGAGCATCTTGCAGATGGTCACCTTGATTGTAGTTCTGGCCACCTGTCACCTTCAGCTGCTTCTGGCCCACTGCAGAGTACTGTGGCAGGACAGCACCAGCCCCAGAAGGCCCAGACCCGGGAGTGGATCCACAGCCCAGCTCCTCTGATGGGTCACAGGTGCCTTAGCACCCCCCGCAAGCACTGGTGACCTCCTGAGAAAGTGAGAAAAACCATTTGGAAGGGGTTAGCAAGTTCCTTCCCTGGCCCTGAGTGAGTCCCTGCACTGAGCTCTTGGCAGAGAAAGGGTCTTCAGCAGTTGTTCCACTAAAGTCCAGCGCCAATATGATTGGGTGCTAGTCTCTGTTTCAAGAAGCACAAGTGCAGTTCAGTGGGGGAAGGGGCTCAGGAATAACAACCCCCTACACACCAGTCCACACATTCCCAGTTAAACAGTGTCCACAACCTTTTCTTCAGCTACAGCAAGGACTCAGCTCTCAGCCACTTTTACCAGTTCACTCAGGACAGGCACACAACTCCAGGCTAGCACCTTGATGACCAGAGATGCTCTGCCTCTTCGAATTGTAATTACAGTCCCACACGAGCAAATGATCTTTCAGCAGTAACTGTGGCACTCAGATGATCTGCTCAGTCCTCTCATCTAGCTCAATTTCCTAGTTCAGGGTGCCTGCAGCATTTAGTTTCTCATAACACTTATTAAGCAACTTCTCAGTACCTGGAGAAACTGGATCACAGTTCAGTCTCTTTCCCCTCCACAACTCAGTCCTGCAGCAAGCACCTGGGGAATCAGAATCTCAGTTCAGTCTCTTTCCTCTCTTTCCCCTTCTCGATCCAACTCTAGCAACAACAATCCTCAGATTAGGGCCTGGGTAAGCCCCTAAAGTCCAATGTCTACTCTCACAGGGTAGTCCTGACTCATACAGAGCCCAGGAACAGACTGAAGGAATCCCAGAATTTAAAAGTCTACACTGTTTCAGCCAAAAATCTAGCATTCTGATGGCTGTTGAAGTCTTTCAATAATCAATAACCAGTGATCAATACTTCCTGCTCATTTATTGGGGCATGATCTAGGTGCCAGAATTAGCCCCCTTCTTTTCCCAGGAGTCCCTTTGTCACAGTTTAGGGCACCTAGATCATTGATTGGCTGTAACATGGTGGTCAAATTTCACAAACATGTCAGCTCCCATTTGTTTGCATGGAGACCCATTCAGTTTTATGTAGTCTCTCCCGGTTCCATGTCAAATGAGCGAGTACATTTGGGTGAGCATCAACTGGGTAACTACATGATAGCGATGTATATTACGGTGACAGTAATTTTCAGCGATGCACACACATAGCGAAATACAGCAAATACCATCCTAACAACCATCAAACAAACAGGTTATGTGCATCTGATGAACCATTGAACCTAAAGAACTATCTGTCTGTTTCCAATGCAGGGGGCTCTGCCCTCTGAATCCCCCCTATTTCTAGGATTACAACTCCACAGCGCAGTTTGATAGTGGAGGAGTTTAACTTACCTGTTGTCGCCCTAATTGATCTACTGCTGTATTGTACCCATCACGATTGTTGTCATCACCGTTATTGAATCACCAAATGTGTTCACTGTAATAAATTCGCTGTTATTACGCGATACTATCTGCCCCACTTTCAGGTCTGGTGTAGCCCAACACATTACTCTATCCAGACCAGCATCTTACCGGAATGTAGCTCCAACCGTCTCCTGTCAAACAAGCCTACTCTCATTTCATCTGCCCCAGTAGTTTAACTGTCCCTACCACTGTAAGCACTATGCCCCTAAGCAGCAGGCAGCAACCTTATTAATATTCATGAGAGCTTATGAATAAGTCATGAGCCCTCGCTTAAGTACCTATGGTCAGACTTTCATTCCAGCCCAGAGGGCGGCTTTTCGGCCACAGTTTCCAGGATACTGGCCTTCAAGTAGCATGAGAGAGACACCAGGACCACTAAGTCACCCTCCCCCCATTCACAGCAAGATCGGGGGTTGGCACATCAAAGGCACTAAGGGCACATGCGTGAGTGCCAGTCGAAACAACATGCCGGCAGCTCATGACCATGGACTTACGCCTAAAAAGGACAGAAACAACATGCTGGTGGAGGAAAACTGTGTGGGGGAACCAGACTACAAGGTGCAACTACAGGCAAGCCCCCAGAGTGAGTGTTACAGTAGTTAAGGTCGTGCATGTGCACGAGTCATGATCATGATCAGTAATCAATGAACAGGTTAAAATATGAATCCCTGGCTACCTGCAAGAGCTCCTGGTTCCTTACTGCCCCCTCTGACCCCTCCGCTCAGCCGACGAGGGATTGCTAGAGGTTCCTAGGGTTCAGTTGAAAACATTTGGTGCAAGAGCTTTTAGTTATGCAGCCCCAACCCAGTGGAATTCTCTACCTCACCGGATTAGAGAGTGCCTGACCTTGGAGAGCTTCAAGACGGCTTTAAAAACATACTTATTTAGCCATGTTTTTGGAGATTAATGTATCTACATTTGAATCATTATTTATTGATCTAGTCGACATATTTTATTGTTTTATGTTTTTAATTTTGTACAGCACTTTGGTAATTGTTTGAATTGCACTTTATAAATAGTTGCCACGCCCCCTGGGTCTGTGTGGTGGCTACTTGTGTTTGTCTGTGTCTGTAGCTTAGTTTTTGTGGATTTACATGTTTTTCTGCTTGTGGTAACTATACCATTCTTGCTCACTACATCCGTGAAAGTCTCCTGGACTGGATTTCTGCAAAAAATCATCATCAGGTATCTTTATTTTCATTTTAAAATCAACTTTTTGGAAGCTATCCCAAGCAATACATAAGTGAAGCAACTACATCTGACAAACTTGGTGACTCTGGGTCCTGCTGGAATCCACACTTTCGTCTGACCTGCTCCACGATCTGTATGTGGGCTTTTCAGCAACCTGTTTGAATGACAAAGAAGCATACAGACAAAGGGATTTCACATCCTGCATATGTGCAGGCACAGTTAATCACCTTCAGGAATTTTAACATTTCAGTGACTCTGGACCTCAGCTGTTGATCATTCTTTTGGCTTTTGACTTAACCACCAGGTACCTATCTGCAAGCGACTGGGTGCAACTGACAAGCTACAACAAGGATAAATGGGCATATCATCCTCTATTACTAACAACCTCCTTGCTCTGGGACCCTAGACGCCTGCACTGGTCCAAGCCGCATAAGCCTCAGAAGTGTAATTCTATTGACTATGAAGTACAGCAACTGTCTCTTAAACTCCTACTCCTCCTCCTTTTGATATCAGGAAGTGTCCACTCAAATCCTGGCCCTGTTTCCTACAGTACAACAAAGCCTGCCAAAATGGAGGGGGGGCTCAAAATTGCTACCTTAAACATCTGCAGTCTCCTCCCAAAACTGGCCTCCCTTCAAATCTTTGCCAGCCAGCACAACCCGGATATCCTTGCCATTGTTGAAACTTGGCTGACACCTAATACTCCGGATCATGCCATCTCTATACAAGGCTACAAGATATTCAGGCTGGATAGGACCTCGAAAAGGGGTGGTGGGTGTGCAATCTACATAAAGGACTACCTCACCTGTCTCCCTGGTTCTTATCCCACCACAGAAACCTCAGTGCAACTCCTCCCTATCAAGATACTACTTGTTGCCCAAAACAAAGTCCTCACGATTGCTGCTGTCTATATCCCACCAAAAGATCCTGATTCCAGCCTACAGGCTGTCCTCGAGTTCGTAAGTACACAACTTTCTGATGTCAAACTCCTTCTCCTTGGGGACTTTAATATAAATTGGCTTGCTCCTGATGCAGGGTCAAACAAAGATGCAATCCACCTGGCAGCAAATTTAACACAAGTGGTAAACTCCCCAACCAGGAAAAACTACAAATCAGGGACCAGCACCCTCATTGACTGGATCCTTACCAGCCACCCTACCCGTATAACCAATGTAAGTGTTCTCCCTGATTCGCTCAGTGATCATTCTCCAATAATATGTACCTAGACAAATAAGTTTCGTAAGCCGCCTCCAAAAACCATCTATAGCAGAGTCCTACCTTATGGCAACCTTACTCATCTCAAGACCTGTCTTAGGCAGATAGACTGGTCCTTGATTTACAAAACTCAAGATGTTGACCTAGCCCTTGATTACTTTATTACTACTTTCAATACTGCCTGTGACACCTATGCACCAGTAAAAAAGCGCAAAATCAAAGCACTCACAAATCCCTGGCTCACGGCAAAGCTATTGGCACAACTCAAAAGTAGGGATCACCTCTGGGCCACTGCAAGAGCTACTGGCACTCTGTCGGACATCCAAAAATATAAACAGGCTCACAACAACTGTACTAAACAGATCCACTTGATGAAGAACTCCTACTTCAAGAATGCCCTCTCCAACTCCTGGGGCGAAGGGAAATCCTTCTGGGACAACATAAAGAATATCATGGGTCAGCAGTCCAAATCTTCACCTACAATAATGAATGTGGATGGAACCATTACATTAGACCCAGAGATCATTGCAAACACCCTAAACGATACCTTCACGGACCTTAGTGGTGTTCTCGTATCTGATTTCTTCACTGATGCTGACCCTCCAATTTCTACTTCTACTACTGCCTCTCCAACCAAACCACCCTTCCATTTCAAACTAGTAAAGGCACATGAAGTCTATAAATATGTAAAGAAGGCCATTTCTAAGTCCCGAGCAAGCAGCGACACTATTGACCTTAAACTTCTGTCCCTCACTCTGGAGGAAGTACTGCTCCCCCTCACAAAAATTTTCAATCTCTCCCTCTGCAACAGCCAATTCCCTAGGAAATGGAAGGCTGCAGTTGTCACTCCGGTGCACAAAAGTGGTGATAAGTCACTGCCTGGTAACTATCGCCCAATATCAATACTACCACCTCTCTCTAAGGCCCTTGAACACCTGGTGGCGGACCAACTTTCAGACTACCTGGAAAAGCACAACATCCTATGCACTCAGCAGCATGGATTTAGGAAAGGGCACAGCAAATCGACTGCCCTACTTGAATTCTCAGGAGCAATCCACAATGCCATGGACAAAGGAAACCTAACTGGAGCAGTCTACATTGACTTAACCAAGGCATTTGATACAGTTCACTATGGCCTACTTATCAAACAACTACTATCCCTAGGGCTCTCACAGGGTCCTGGTGACTGGGTTAAAAATTACCTTGTTCAGTGCTCTCAATCTGTAAAAGTAGCTGGAGTTCTCTCAGACTCAAAACCGGTTCGCTCAGGAGTTCTCCAGGGATCCATCCTGGGCCCCCTCCTTTTCAGCCTTTTCCTAAACTCCCTTCCCAAATCCTGCCCTGAACAAATAATCCTCTATGCCGATGATGCCATGATTCTTGCCACTCATAAAGATCCAAACCTCTTACGCCTCAACCTTCAGCATGCTTTTTCCAAAGTTGAGATGTGGTTCCGTGAACATAAGCTGGTTCTAAACCACAAAAAAACTAAATCCATGCTCTTCTCTAACCCGCTAAACAAGAAATGGCAAGTCCCACTCACCATTAATACATACCTGGGAAACACCATTGAACAAGTGCCAATTTTCAAATATCTTGGAATCAACTTTGATCAAGGCCTAACCTTTGCAACTCACATTGATAGTACAGCAAAAACTGTTAATCAGCGAATTGGGATTCTGTATCAGAACCGACAGCTTCTTACCCATTCTGCACTGAGGATTGCCATCCAATCCTCTATCAACTCAGTCATTGACTATGGCTTAGTTATATACGGATCTGCCACTACTACAGCACTTAGTCGCATTACAACATCCCTAAATAAGGCCTGTCGGCTGCTCACTGGTGCACATCGACGTACTCACACATGTGAACTCTATGCTGACTCAGGTTGGTTGCAACTCTCAAACCGGATAAAGTACCTTACCTGCCTGATGGCGAAAAAATCCACTCTGGGCCTCACTCCATCCTGTATCCAAGACCTGTTATGCCCGAGCGCTAGCACCTGTTTTACCAGAAGATCAGAACACCAGCCTCTCCAAGTCCCCCGATGCCGGACTTCTCAGGGACAAAGATCATTTGCCTATCGTGCCCCCAGCTGGCTAAATGCCCTCAGCACTCATATTACTACCTCCGCCTCTCTAGGTATTTTCAAATCAAGGCTGTTCTCTCACCTTGCCACCTCCAGCTCCTGTGACTCCCCTGATTAGACCTCCTATTTTCTCACTACCCACCCTGTTCCGTTATTTGACAAAGACATGTTTGGGAAACCTTTTCTCCTGCTATTGTCTGCTCCCCACACCTTTCACTTACCCCCTCTGTTCTGGACTTTTTCCCTATTTGTTTCTCCTAATCTGGCATGACCTCTTTCTTGTAATAATGTGATTATTAATATCTCATGTCCTTTTGCACAAATGATTTGATATGTATTTGTATATGTTTTCTTGCTCTTGACACAACACAAATTGTTGTGTTATCTATGTAACCTTTTGTTCTGTACCTAATTGACGTGGAACCTTTGTAAAAGAGCCTCTGGCTCAAAGGTAGTAATTCCTAGAACAATAAACTAAACTAAACTAAATAAATGTATTATTATTATTATATTGCACTCCTGTCATACACAATATGACAATTACAATTAACAGAATATAATGAATATATAAATTAAAAAAATGAAACCACACTACCCAAAATATATATATATATATATATATAAAATATATATATGGTCAAGTAACAGTGTAAACTGCTTCCAAGCATGTTTATATGGTGCTAATTCATCTGTATCTGCCATACATTACAGACACACAATTACTGTCTCAGACCACCATAGTACATTATCAGAGGATGGACAATTCATTAGTGGTATACTGTTTCAATCAATCATAAGGGTTTTCATAACTTTACATATATAACAAGCTTACAAAGCTTCACAGTACAAAGCAGGGCAAATAACAGTAACAGGGAAGGAGTAAAGAAGGAAGAAGAAAAAGAAAGGGGAGCCTAGATTAGTAAATGGATACACAAAGTACTGTTGATAGCCACTGGAGGTAGAGTAAAAAATTAAACAGAATGGGAAGATGAAAGTAGTGTCACGGTGTGGTGGTTGCTATGAAAAAGTGTGTAGGGCAACATTCTGGATTATGCATTGCTACAACGTCTAAAGGACACTCTCTGGGTTAAGGGATGAGGTTGCCTGTCTCCAAGCTGAGTTGGCCATGGAATCAAGAGACCATCACCAAAACCAAGGGGGCAACTGGATCCACAACCATAACCTCAAAGGTGGCATAGGCCGATGACTTGATGGATGTACTACCGTTGGGCTGTAGGATACTGCGGGGGGTGTGGGTGGGTGTTGAAGCACATCCAGAAACCATCCCAGCTCAAAAACACCAATGCTGCATTGGAGGAGAGGGAAAGGCCCAGAAGGACACACAAGGCCCAGAGAAAATAGGATGAGAGAGTACTCCAACAAGGAGGCCAAAGAAAGAGGGACATAGGACCACAGAGGAACATGAAGCTACTAATGCCATAGGACATGGTAGCCTGGGGACTGCATTTAGGGTGATTTGGTAGAGGGGGTGACAAATTCCTTCCAGGAGACACAGCATGAAGGGAAGGGAAGTAAATACATATGACTTAAAGGTCAGTAATAAGGATGTATTGATCTGGATCTCATTGTCCACCTGAGGATGAATAATCTGGCTGAGGACAAGTTGCACATAGCCAAAATTCTGGATGATTGCTTGAAGATGGGGTGGGTACTGAAGACGATAGCACACTGAGTCTCCTTCACAGAAGTGCTATCATTACACAGCAAGGGAGTCTATGACACTCCACATACAGAACTTCCACCAGTGGAAGAAGGAATGGTGTGGAAATGAGGGATTCAACTTCATGTGACACGTGTATCCCACCTGGATGGATGTGAGCCTGTGTAAGGAGGACGACTTAGATCCATCCAAGAAGGGGACTGTAGTTTGATGTGCGAAGCTTGAATGCTGCATCAGAGAGCATTTCAAACGGCCTTGTTTTTGGGGTGGGTAGGGAGTTTGGGTACAGGAGGGTCAGGATGATTAGTATCACCAACCCCAGGAACGCATGCTTTACTCAGGTACTTCAGTCCCAGATAGAGCAACACAGGACACTATTCAATAAAGGGAAGGGGGAACGTAAGGACCGGGGAAGAATGATGCACCAGAAAAGGGAAGGTACATGTCAACTTAGGAGGTGAGGGGAGTCACATTCTGGAGAACATTGTGTCCTAACAAGTGCGAACTGAGTAACAAGATGGAGGTTCTTGAGTCAGCCATCTTGAGTCAGACATTAGGGAGTCAGACCTGGACATTGTTGCCATTGCTGAGACATAGTGTAATGATATCCTTGACTGGGAGAGGGCGATACCAGGATACAATCTATTCAGGAGGGACAGGGCAGGCATGAAGGGAGGAGGGGTAGTGCTTTAGGTGAAAGATAGATAATATAAGGACCACTGAGGTTCAAGGGGAACAAGGAGAGGGGCAGATCATGAGGGTTAAGCTAAAAAGAACAATAGGGTCAGGCATCTGCACAAGGGTAATATGTAGACCACCAGCAAAAGGGTATGAGATAGATAGGGAGATGATGCTGGACACCCTGTTCAGCTGCTCACTGGATACAGGGTCAGTACCCAAAAGAATGGAGGATAGCTGATGTAGTCCCTGTATTCAAAAGACAGGACAGAGGGTAAGCAAGGAACTACAAGCCACTCTAACCGAGATAAGTAGTGGTGGAAGATAATGGAAATACTACTGAAGTAAACAATAGTGGAACACCTGGTAGACAATGGTGTACTTGGAGGTCATACCACACTAATATTGCATAGTTCGACAAGGTGGTAAAGGAGGTAAATTAGTGGTGGGTGGGTGGTCAGTAGATGTGGACTACCTAGACTCCAGCATGGACTCTGACTATGTCAAGCATAGAATGTCGTTAAACTAGTTGGGTAACATGGGATTGTGTGAGACAGTGAAGCGGTGAGGGGATAAATGGCTGGACAACAAGACACACAGTGTGTTGGTAAATATCAGTCACTGTGCCAAGGAAAAGGTGAACAGTGTGGTTACCCATGTTCAGTGCTCGTTCCATTCCGCAGAAAAATCTTTATCAGTTACATCACAGAGAACTTAGCAGTGAGAATTTGCAGGTTAGCTGATGACACAAAGCTCAGCAACAGGGTGGATAATCCGGATGGGGTGGATACATAGAATTTAATGGCAGATAAGGACTGCTTGGCCCACCCAGTCTGCCTATTTCCCTACCTATTGGATAAGTTGCAGATCCTAGTTAACCAACAGCCTACATCCTCTTAACCCTCCCCAAGAATTGCCTTATGTCTGTCCCATGCATTCTTGAATTCTCCCACTGTTTTTGGCCTCACAACCTCCTCAGGAAGGCTGTTCCATACATCCACCACCCTCTTTGTGAAAAAAATATTTCCTTACATTGCCCCCAAACTGTCCCCCCTCTATCTTCAAATGGTGCCCCCTTGTTCTTGCACATTTCTTTTTTCTAAAAGATGCCACCCTCTTGGACTTTGTTGATTCCATTGAGGTACTTAAATGTTTCTGTCATGTTCCCCTCTTCCTCTTTTCCTCAAGGAGATGCATATTAAGCTCCTTTAGTCTCTCTTTGTGTGTCTTCTGGTGCAGGTAGTTGACCTCCTCTGGACTGCATCCATCCTATGTCCTTGCAGAGATGGGATCTAAAGAACTGCACACAGTATTCCATATCTGGTCTCACCAACTGTCTGTACAGAGGGGTAACAACTTCCTGATCTCTACTGATGATGCCTCTTCCTATGCATCCCAGTATCCCCCCAGCCCTCCTTACTACCTCTCACATTGCTTGCCTACCTTTAGGTCATCTGATATGACTATCCCAGGTCCCTTTCCATTTTTGATGTTGTTAGTACCTCCCCCAAATTGTGTACTCTTTCCCAGGATTGTTGTTTCCCAGGTGCCTTACCTTGCACTTCTTTGCATTGAATCTAAGCTGCCATATATTTGTCCATTCCTCCAACTTTGCCGAATCCTTTCTCATCCTCTCCACCCCACCTTGTGCATCAACCCTGTTGTAGATCTTTGTGTCATCTGCAAACTGGCATGCTTTCCCTTCCAGTCCCTTTGCAATGTCACCTATAAAGATGTTAAAGAGGACTGGTCTCAGTACCGAACCCTGTGGTACCCCATTAGTAACCCCTCTTTCTTTGGAGTGGACTCCATTTACCATAACCCTCGTGCCCTGTTGTCCAGCCAGTTTTTTACCCAGGCTACAACCCTGGGACCCACTCCCAGGCTGGCTAAATTGTTTATTAATCTTTTGTGTGGAACTGTGTCAAATGTCTTGCTAAAGTCTAGGTAGGCCATGTCCACAACCCCTCCCTGGTCTACTACCTTGGTCACTCAGTCAAATAAATTGATTAGATTTGTCTGACATGACTGTCCCACTGTGAATCCATGCTGCCTTGGGTCCTGTGCCCCACTGGCCTCTAGGTACTCAACAATTATTTCTTTCAGAAGTTATTCCATCATTTTCCCTACCACTGAGGTCAAACTAACAGGTCTGTAGTTTCCTGTCTCTAACTCTGTCTTGCTTCCACTTTTGTGAAGTGGAATCACATCCACCATCCCCCAGTCCTCAGGTACCACATCATCCTCCCATGATTTGTTAAAAAGGGTGGTCAGTGGTGTCACTAGGTCTCCCCTTAGTTCTTTTAGAATTCTGGGGTGAGTCCAATTAGGCCCCATTGATTTGTCCACCTTCAGTTTTAGTTCTTTCAGGACCCTTTCTTTTGTGAATGGACTGGTATCGACCCCCTTGTCCAGAGTGCTTCTATTGTTTGCTTTAGGTACCTCCCCCTCATCTTCTTTTGGGAATACTGAACAGAAGTATTCATTCAGTATCCCTGCTTTTTCACTGTCACCCTCTGTCCACTTACCCCCTTCCCTTTATTAAGCCTCACTATCCCTCCCTTGGTCTTTCTTCACTCCCTAATGTACCTATAAAAGGTTTTATCCCCCTTCTTCACTGAGTTGGCTATCTTTTCTTCAGTTTGGGTGTTTGCTATTCTGACTGCCTTCCTCACTCCCTTCTGCTTTAACAGGTATAGTCCTCTGTCCTGTTCCTTCTGTGTTTCCTTACACTTCCTGAATGCTACCTTTTTCTCCCTAACCTTCCCCGCCACCTCTTTTGAGAACCATAGTGTTTTTTTCCTTCATCTTGTTTTGTTGGTTTACTTCACACAAAAGCTTGTTGCCTCTATGACGGCTGCTTTGATTTTCTCCATTGTTCTTCCACTCCTCCTTCTTGCCCATTTGCTAGTGCTTTTCTGAGGCACTCTCCCATTTTCACAAAGTCAGCCCTCCTAAAGTCCAATACCCTTGCTTTGGTATGGCTTGACTCTACGACTGTGTTTATCATGAATTACACTGTTTGGTGGTCACCTGTTCTGGGATGGCTGCCCACTTCTAAATCTGAGATCCTCTCTCCATCCCCATTTGAAAGAACTAGGTCTAAGACTGCTAACTCCTGAGTGGGTTCCCACACTAGCTGTCTGAGGCATGTCCCCTGTAGAGCATCGAGAATGGTCCTGCTCTTGGATGTGGCTGCAGCAAAAGTGCTCCAGTTAACACCTGGCATGTTTAGGTCCCCCATCAACAATATTTCCCCTTTTTATGCCATTCTAAGGATACCTTCTATCATTTCCTTATCCACTGTCTCCCCCTGAGATGGGGGTCTGTATATAACCCCTGAGTGGATTGTGGTGCCATTTCCTGTCTCCAGGGTGACCCACAGTGTCTCCTCTCCTCCCTGTTTACCCTTTAGTTCCATTGCTTTAATCTTTTCCCTTATGTAGACAGCTACTCTTCCTCCTCCTCTTTTGCCCTCCCTGTCTCTCCTGTAGATTGCGTACCCTAGTATGTTGACATCCTAATCATGGTTTTCTGTGTACCATGTTTCTGTGACTGCCACAATATCCAGGCAACCCTCTTCCATCAAGGTCACTAGTTCAGGGAGCTTGTTACCCAGACTGCATGCATTGGTACTCATCACCCTCCATTTTTTGATGGCCTTATCCCTTTTAGACCCTTTCCTATCTTTACTGCTTTTACCTTTTGCTCCATTTACCCCTGTCCTGCTCCCTATTGACTTCTTGACCTTGGTGTTTACCTCGCTAACTACCCTGTTTTGTGGGGGGAGACTGAGATTTCCATGCTCCTTTTTAGTGCCTCCCCCTTTGACTAGTTTAAATGCTTGCCAGTGAAGCATTTAAACCTATCACCTAGGATCCTGGTTCCCCTCCCGGACAGATACAGACCACTGCACCAGTAAAGACCTGTATCCCTCCAGGTGGACCCCCAGTCCCCAATGAAGCCAAAACCCTGAGCTCTGCACCAGTTTTTCAACCATTCATTGAATCCTATGGTGCGGAGTACCTTAGCCTCACCCATGCCATATTCAGGCAGCACCTCTGAGAAGGTTACCATATCTGCTACTTATCTAAAGCCCCTCCCTAGTTCCACAAACTCCCCTTGCACTGCTCTGATCCCATTCCCAGCAAGGTCATTTGTCCCTAGGTGGACAGTGACATCCAGCTCCCTCCCCGTGCAGCTACTCCTGCAATCCTGAGGATTCACTCCTTTTCCCTCCAAGTTATGGCACCAGGCAGGCATCTCACCTCCCTCTCCCCTCCCTCCCCCAGTTCTACCCCCCAAACAATCAAGTCCACCACCAGGAGTTGTTTTCTTCCCCTATGGGTCCAGTGCCACCCTCCTGTGGGTCTCCTTTGTGGAGGTTCCCAGCATCCTCTTTGGTCTCCACTGTGGGTGCCTCCATAGAGGAACCACTCTCCATCAGAATAGCATATGAATTGTAGAGAGGTACAACTGGAAGGATGCGCCTCTGTCTCACCATTCTCACCCCCCCCAAGCCCACCTTGGTCCAACCACTCCTCTTTCTTGGCAACAGCTGAGGCAACGACAGTGGCCCTTGTGGTCTCTGGGTGGGAGAGGAGGTTTCATGAATCCTAGCCAGGTGGGCCTGGAGATGGATAACCTCCTCCCTCAGACCAGAGAGGTGCCTGCAAATAGGGCAGCATCGCAGCCTCCATAATGTCTCCCAGAAGACTGCCACCCCACAGCCATTGCACTGCACCACTCCCATCATGTCTTATTTTGTGGCCCCTTTCCGGTTGCTTTGTATACATACTCTGTCCTCCCTCTATTTATTTTTCACCTAGAATGAGGAGAGATATACTGAAGTGTGAGAAATGATACAGAGGTTGGCAGTTGAGAGTGAAAGCATAAGAATGATAAATAATGCACATGGGACACGAAAACCCAGAAACAACATGGGGTGAGGGGTGGGGTTTGTGCTGTGGGGGTTGGTGGGGTGAAGGTGTGAGAATGCTCAAAGCAGGAAAGGGACTTATGGACTATCAGCTATGATAACCTCAAGGTATATAGTGAGTGTGACCAGTCAGCAGGAACAGCAAACAGGATGCTTGGATGCACAGGCAGGGGTAGCATCAGCAGGGAAACGAAGGTCAAAATTCAGTTATACAGGACATTTGTGAGGTCACACCTCAAGTTCAGTTTTGCGCTCTGTAGACAGTTTCTGCACGGGTAAGTTATACTTTGTGAATATCAAAGCGAACATGGGACGAGCTTCTGCATGAATACATACCTTGCATACAGTGAAGAGAAGAAATAGTGGGAGAATTTAGGGGCAAAGTGGCACACAAGTCCATGAAATATTTACAGTGTGTATGTCTGGTATGTAGGTGAGATCTGCCAAAGATCGTAAAGGAGGTATTTATTTGTTTATTTTTTTTTTTGTTAACCAGGTAAGCACACTAGACAACAAGTGCCTATTTATAGGTGTGACCCAGGAGGTTACAATATAGAAAAAACACGGTACATAGTCAAGGTAGCATACAAGCCTGCAATACAGGTGGGCCAGAGAGCATTCAGTACAAGGAACATAGTGCATAGACAGAGTAACAAACTCACCCACACACAGGTGGGGCCAGAGTGCAATATATAGACATAGTACAGAGTCAGAGCTAGCAAACATGAGTACAGCTACAACTCAAATACGTTAAACCCACAAGATAACATGGAGGTAGGAGACTACAGGTACAGATAACTAAGGGGCATGATCAGTGAACAGTCCAGGTGTGTCAGGATAACAGGCAGGGGTAGAGTGAACAGTGCAGTAGGACAGCCTGGAACTAGTGGGTGAGGAGAGAGGGAGGAACACAACCTGGGGGACCACCACGGCGGAGTCTGGCCTGAACTGCAGGGAGAGAACTGCCCAATCCAGTAGCAGGCCCAGTGGGCAGGGCAAAAATAGTTTGGGGACTTCAAGGTGCCACATGGGAGGGAGCAAATGGGTAGGGCACGCCTGTCAGAGGAGAGTGGGAAGTGCTATAGAGGGGAGAGGCGGAGGTATGAACTGCTGATGATGTCAACCATGAGCTTATGCACACAGCACCCTTATTGGTGGGAAAAGAAATGTCAATGCACCGTAACTGCCACACATAGTACTACAGATGATTACAAAATGTAAATAATCATTTTATGCCATGACTTACATCCGTTATCAACATGTTTCTACGTTTTTTAGCTTTTTACTTTGCAAATGCGATTTATCATTTTTAGTTTGCAAATGTTTATAGAAGCATACAGTAACATAAAAGTGATGTGTACACACCAACACCATGAATGCACGTTGATGTGTAGCATGTACAGTGTCGCTTGATGCTGTTAAAAATGACACTAACTGTAGGATAAAAAGTGGGAACATGCATCCCCTGGGGTATGCATTTCCACACCTACTTGTACATACCTTTCTTGAACCACAGCTTGCTCTGTGTTATTTCAGCACGTGCACATTCTTGACACTTTATCTCCATGACCAGTGTGTATATATTGCACACATGACTGACCACGCTAAGCCATTTCTGAACTGTCCATTCGTTGTCATCAGTGTTTCCCGCTGCCACCCAGAACATATGGTTGGTTAAGGATCTGGACCAGAGGTGGATGTCACTGCAATCCTTCTTTTTGGCCACTTTTTCCTTCACATCTTTTATTAAAGAGAAATTTGTGGAAGGACTATATTAGTGTGCCTTACATCAGACAGGTCAATTAAAAAAAAAGGGTAAGTAACAGAAGAGGATGCATACCCTTTGACATGTGCCATGCATCAAAGTAATGTTTCACTTCATGGTGCTCTCTTTTCATAAAAGCCTTCACTTGTGCATGGTGATCAGTGACCAACTGCGAGACCTTGCATCCCTGCTCATTAATGTGGGTGAGTCCACGACACAAGCCCTCCAACGCCATCGCCATGGAATTCTTCACCTCTGATGAGTGACAGTAATTGAATCAGTCATTAAAAGAAATGGACATGTAGATATGTCACCCAGAAAGCAAATAATGACATGTCCATGCAGTGCGCATGATTTTGGTTACACGAGTGTGACCCACATGGACATGCGTCCAGTTGAAACTTCTGATTACAACAAATAAGGATGTAATGCGATCTCATGAGATAGAGAAATATGCATAAGGCACTGGGATCAAATGTCACAGTCAAAGATTTCATCCAGTGCCGGCTTGGTGGCACTGAGGGTTGAGGCACGGGATGCCACACCGGCGACCTGGGTTCAGGAGGGAACTCAGGCCATGGGGGTCAGCAAGGGAGGGAAGGGAAGGGAAGGGATCTAGCATCTGGAGGACTGCTCTCCCTTTCCAGGGAGGGATCCGGGGAATGCGTCACTCCTGGGCGGCCCCTGGCAATAGTCGGGGCAGCACAAGGAACTGGCAGCGCTGCAAAGCAGGGATAGAGCTGTGGTGGATGTTGGCACACAGTGCCTTTGATATCATTGCACATCCGAGCTCTGAGGGGCAACTAAAAAGAAAATCCTTGCTCAGTCTAGGGAGGCGATGAAGGCTCCAGTGGCAGTCACCCACATTCCCATTGCTGGGCTCTCTCCCCAAAGGCTGACTGGGCCTCCCACCAGATGAACCCTCTAATTTCAGAAAGGCAACCAAGTAGGAGAGGTGGGCCCTCCCCAGGGGGTGATCCAGGGGGCTGGAAAGTCCAGGTGAGAGGTGCTGGAGTAGAGGTGTCTCACTGAGACAGCACCTCTGAGAGATGTCCTGACTGAGAGGAAATCATCCAGTAGTAATGGTTGCTGTCTGTCGTGGCTGTATGACAGATATATTTTGTGTCACCAAGTGGTCAAATATTACAAGGATATGTTAAAGTTCCACAGTCATAAAACTTTCACAGTAGGAATGCAACACATAATGATGACAACCGTAAACGGCTTCTCACAATCATAATGTGCAGTGAGGTAGTCAAGGATATGCCAATACTCCATGGTAATGTGTTTCATCTATGTAAAGGCCTTTATATGTGGACATAGTCCATAGGGCCATAAATACGTACTGTGGAATGTGTAACTCACAGCACAGTCGCTGTGACATGGGAAATACGTACTGTGGAACATACGAAATTTGCCAGCAGATAAAGGCCTAGAGGTCTATCAGGTCTGCTCGAATGTGCAGCTAGCACCCCTTATTCTGCAGCTGCCCCTTCCTTCCACCCTTCCCCTTCATTAACCCTTCCCCTTGTCCTGTCCCATCCTCATTTGAAGCAGTCCACTGTTCTACTGCATACCACTTCTGCAGGTAACGCATTCCACCCAGCCACCACCCTCTCTGTAAAAAAGTGTCTCCTCATCTCCCTCCTGAACCTTCCTCGCTCCAGTCTCATATCATGGCCCCTGGTGGCCCTCCCCTTCCTTACTTTGAACAGCCCATCTGTACCTGTCTTGTTTATTCCTTTCATGTATTTAAAGGTTTCAATCATGTCACCCCTGTCTCTCCTCTCCTCCAGTGAGTACATGTTCAACTCCTTCAACCTCCTCTCGTATGATATGTCCCCCAGACCCTTGATCATCTTTGTCGCCCCGCGCTGCACCCCTCCAGTAACTTAATGTCCTCTTCAGATACGGACACCAGTACTGCACGCAGTACCCAGGTGTGGTCTAACTAATGACCTATACAGTGGCAGAATCACCTCCTCCCTCCTCGAGGATATACCTCTTGCAATACAACCCAGCATTTTGTTGGCCTTTGCAGCTGCCTTCCTACACTGTGCCGAGTTGTTCATTGACCCTGTAATGAGCGCACCCAGATCCTTCTCCTCCTCTGTCTGGGCTAGCTGCACTCCCCCTAGCTGGTAAGTCCTCCTTTTGTTCTTCATCCCAAAATGCAGTACCTTGCACTTTTTGACATTAAAGCCCAGTTGCCAGGTGTATGACCAGGTTTCAAGCTTTGCCAGATCATCCTGCAACCCCTGCCATCCCCCTAGGTCATCCACCACCGCGCCAACCTTGGTATCATCAGCAAACAGACTGATCTTGCTCTTGATGTCCCATGATATGTCTGCAATGAATATCCCAAACAACACTGGTCCCAACACCGAGCCCTGTGGGACACCGCTCGTCACTGCCCTTGGGTGTGAAAGCTCCCCACCCACCACCACCCTCTGTTGCCTTCCATGCAGCCAGTTTCCTACCCATCTCACCAGCTTTGCACCTGCCCCTGTGCCTACTAACTTCCTTCCCAGCCCTCCATGTGGCACCGAGTCAAATGCCTTACTGAAGTCCAGATAAGACATCCACAGCATGGCCCCTGTCCAGTTGCCTAGTTACCCAGTCATAGAACTCAACCAGGTTGGTTTGGCAGGATCTGCCACGTATGAAGCCATGCTGTCTGCTGTCCTGTAGTCCTTTGGCCTCTAGGAGGGCCACCAGCCTCTCCTTCAGGATAGTCTCCATTAGCTTACCCATGATGGATGTGAGGCTCACTGGTCTGTAGTTTCCTGGGTCATCCTTGGGGCCACTCTTGTGGAGGGGCACCACATGAGCCATCCTCCAGTCTGGAGGTACACACCCCGAATGTAGTGAGGCATTAGATAGGTCTGCCAAATGTCCTGCAAGGACCTCTGCCAGCTCCTTCAGTACCCTAGGGTGGATGCCATCTGGGCCTGGCGCCTTGTCCACCCTCAGTGCCTTCAAACCCTCTCGAACTCTGCCCTCCATGATTTCCCCATCTGTCACCACTTCCCCCCCTTCGTCTGCCATTTCTCCCACCTTGGGTGTCACCCCCCTCTTCTCTTTAGTAAATACTGAGCAGAAGTACTCATTTAGTGCTTCCGCCTTATCGTACCCTGCTTCCACCCAACCCTCCTTCTTCCTAATCCTTACTATGTGGTCCTTACAGCTCCTTTTCTCCCTGATGTACTTAAAGAAGTCCTTCTCCCCCTTCTTAATGCCTTGTGCCAGCCTGAGTTCCTTAGATGCTTTGGCTCCCCTTACTGCCCTTGTCATCTCCTTCAATTCTGTCAAGTACTCCTCTCTGTCCTCCCCCCTCCCTGTTTTCTTGTACTTCCTAAAGGCAGCTCTTTTCCTCCTTACCTTTTCCATGACCTCCTTGCTCAACTAGATCGGTTTCTTAGCCCTAGCCTTCTTGCTCTGGGCTTTGCAGCAGGTTTTGGTTGCCTCCACTATCCCCAGCTTGATGAGCTCCCATCTCTGGTTAGTATCCATACTTTATTGAATTCTGGCCAGGTACCCTTTTACCACTTCCCCCATCCTCCCAAAGTCGGCCCTCCTGAAGTCCAGCACTCTTGTGCCAGATTCCACTCCTTCCTTGCCCATATCTAATGTGAGCCATACTGAGTGGTGGTCACTCCCTGACAGCGGTTCCTCCACTGTAAGTTCTCTCACAAAGTCCCCATTTGCCAGCACAAGGTCAAGGGTATTCCCTAACCTGGTTGGTTCACTGACCATTTGCAGAAGGAAGCTGTCCTGGAAGGCATCCAGCAGTACCTGCTCCTTCTGTTACTGGTTGTTGAGGTGCTCCAGTCCACTCCTGGCATCTTGAAGTCCCCACAATCACCACACTACCCTTCTCGCAGGTCCTCCTGATCTGTCCCGCTAGTTCCCTGTCTAACTCCTCCATCTGAGATGGTGGCCTGTACACCACTCCCATTCTAAGAATCCTATTCTTGGAATCCTGGATTTGCACCCAAAGTGACTCTGTACTACCCTCCTCCCCTTCCTCCCTTACACACTTCAGTCCTTCCTTCACATATAGTGCCACCCCCCCTCCTATCCCAGTCACCCTGTCCCTATGAAATAACCTGTATCGTGGTACAGACAGGTCCCAGTCATTATATTGGGTGGCCCATGTTTCCGTGATGGCTGCAATGTCCACCTCTCCCTCTGCCATGAGAACCTGTAACTCTACAGTTTTCCTCCCAAGGCTCCTAGCATTAAGGGTAACCACCTTCCACCCTTTTCCCCCTCCCATCCTGCCCTCCTTTCTTAGCATCACCAATAGTACTTGCCATTTGTCCTTTGTCACTGTTATGGGGGGTAAGCTCATATGATTTCCCAACCTGTGGTCTCTGCATATCTCTTCCCCAACTGCCACCTCCCACTCCTAGTTTAAATTCCCAACTTCCTCTATATATTCTTCCATCCTTTGTTTCAACACTTTCTTTCCCTCCTCACTCAAGTGTAGTCTGTCCTTGGCATAGAGACTACTGTCCTCCCAGGTCCCTCCCCACCCCCCAACAGCCCATACCCTTTAGCACAACACCAGGTTCTTAGCCATCCATTAAATTCCTCTATTCTCAGCTTTCTTGTTGTGCTTGCCTTTGGCACCGGAAGTATCTTGGAAAAAGTTACTGATCTTCCTGCCCCCTCACATAATTGTGCTAGTTCCTCAAACCTCCTCTGGACTACATCTACTGTCTTGTCAGCCAGGTCATTTGTCCCAAGATGTATAATTAAATGAGGCTTGTCCCTACCCCTTCTAGCATATTTCAGAACAGACTGTCCCACCCTTTCTGCTGTCATTCCTGGCATGGCCTCCACCCAAATGCGACTATGCCTCTCCCCCTTGCTACCCCACCTAACTCCTCTTAGTATCAGAGTCCCCAGCACTAAGAGTCCACCCTCTTACTCCCTGCTTGCTTCCATTCATCTCCTCTCTCATTTCCAGCTCCTCTTCTTCCTCCTGCACATTATTTCCCCCTTTTACCCCTGTTGCAATTCTCCCAGCAGAACTTCCCCCGCTCCAGTTTGGTCCAGGCATTTATCAATTACTCCTCTAATTTCATCATTTCCCTCCTCCACCTTCTTCCTCTCTAGCAGTGCAAAACTATTTTCTGAAGGCCCTTCACAAATGCCCGCTCCCTCTCTCTTCATAGTAACCTGTTCTCTCCTTTCCACTCCATGACTTTTGCCACTTCGCCTCCCCTCACAAGTCCCTATTGCCTCCTTCCATTTGTCTTTTGTCTCCTGACCTGGTTTCCCTGGCAATCGTTCTTCCTGGCCTGGGCCCCTTTGTCTCTGCTTCCCTTCTTCTGACCCTCTCCTCAACACTGTTGGCTTAAATCACCCTCCCTCGTCTCCCCTTCTTCCTCCCTCCAGTATTGGGCTAAACCCACCCCCAATCTGCCTTGTCTGTCTTAGTTCCTCCTGCAGACCCTCAATCTCCTTTCTAAGTTTTTCTATGTGGTTGCACACTAAACATCCTCCCACACTCCAGGCAATTTTTAGAAAGATTGGTGCACCACAGTTGTTGCAGCCTACCACCCTACCCATTGCTGTCGTTGCCCACCAGTGACCCCCCACCCTTCCAGATGCAGGATACCAAACACTCCCCCAAGTCTCCCCTCTCCCTCCTCTATCAGTGCAAAACATTTCCTTTATTTCCCTTACCGCCTTTGTTGTACACGTTTAGATATATTGAGCAACTGCTTTTTATATTCCTATCCTTCCTATCCACACTCAAAAACAGACGTTAAGTAGCCATTGCACAACCTTCTTCAAACTCCTACTCCTCCTTTCCCCAATGCAATATCAATGTGAAGAAGTAATAATGAAAGCTCCTAGATTTGCATTTACTTCGCTTCCACTGAGAGAGCAGTCACCTCTTCACTTGCTGCTGTTCCTTTCCTGGATGTCTGCTTCTGCTATGACAGGTGCATATCCTTTGCCTGTTTGAGGAAGTGATGTCAGAACCCCTGGTATAAAGGAAATAATGGACTAGGGGTAGGTGGGGTGAGGGTTTGGGAGTGGGACCAACCAAGTCTTCTGGAAACAATCAGGTAGCTGGAGGCCTCTAGTCAGACCATTAGCACCTCCCCGTGCACTCAAACTTTGCAGCTAGTGAAGCCAGCAACAATGAATCAATTCTAAAGGACACAGGGTGAAATAAGACTAGCAAGCAGATAAAACAATTACTTTTCCTACATGACTGCACTTTTCAGACTCTACCTGAATGAGTTGTAGATGAATAATTTTTTTTCTGTTCAAGGTCCATGAACATGTAAAGTCCATACTTGGCACAATGGCCAGGGGAATCACCTCCTAGAACTATATCTTTCCCACAAATACTGTTTGACTGCCACACCCTCTGCACAGCTGGTATAATACATGCTTTCTGTATTTTATGGTATGTCACCTGTGAAATCACAGGGACATTAATGGAGCGGAAGAGTTTCAGAGATTTTGCTGGCATTACCCTGCTACAAAACACCGCTGAGCACATCATGACATTCCCTGTGGCATGGATTTAATCTTGACGGTGGAACGTATCCACAGTTAATTAGCACAACTATTATGGTGCCTACTGTATGGACAATATAGCCGTCTATCACGGTACTGCAGAAATGACAGGTAAACAACAGTGCTGCCAGTTTATTTTCGGATATGAGGTAATAGCATTCACTGTGAGCTGGTACCAGATTGACACCAATTGGATGATGTTCTGTGGCCGTCATTCGGTCACCACATTTGCCACCATGTGGAGTACTGTTGTCCGGGACATAATCTAGTTCATTTCTGTCTTCAGTATCTCTCTCATTGGTTTCAACGTTGGACTCATCAGAGAGATGTGGTACTGTATCCACTGGATCTGCGGTGTTAGCAGATGTGTCCTGTGGTTCAATACTTCCTCCAAACAGCTGATGATGTCCACTGTCATCCAGGAGTGAGCACAGTATCCCGAAAGAACGAGCATTACTGGTTTGGGGAAATCATTGCAAGACACCTGTATTCTTCATGTTCTTTGTGATGGCTTGATGTTTGCCTGACACTTGACGCTTCTACATGAGCTGTGAGCTGGAGGTTCAGAAAAAATAAATTGATCAGATGTGCTATGCTCGCATAGTGATACATCACTGGCATCCTCCTGTTCTACAGTGTCACATTCATAGACACCATCAAGTGATTCTATACATGCATCCACCTGTGGTTCTTCTGTTGAGTGAGCCGTACGTAACTGATCATCTGTCCCTATGGTGTCATCCCTTCTTACAGCATCCAGAGACTGTTCCACTGATTGTACTGCTGTTGCTTGGTGAATGGCTTCCACTGCTGGATTAACAATCTCAGATTAAAAAAAATACACAAAATGCAGTAATTAGTACCTGTGAACATAAAGATCAGACAAGTAAAGTAATAACAGAAACAGGCCTCAACTGTCAGCGCCGCTGGGCTGGCTCCATTCCTGTACATTTTATTACTCCCTAGTAAGTTGTTTGAACACCAAAGTGATACACAGACTACCCCACCCGCCCTATTTTGTTCTAACCTACCCTGCTGTTACTGTAACTACTTGTTCACTACTGTGTCCATTTCAGCCCATACCACCTCATATGGCATTCCATTACAAGCATCTAACACCGCGAAATTAAAAAAAATGTATTTGCTGATGTAACTCCGTGGTTGCCAGCTCTTCCAAATTAATTGTGACATGTTGTATTGCAACATGTCTTACTTTGTAATATGCTCAATAACAGTGCTGTGTTTATAACAGCAAGGTATTTACATGCATACCCCACCCCCCATCTAGCAAATGCAGTTATAATTATTTTACTGTTTCCTTATAGGTCTTCTCCTGCAAGGCATGCAGTTGTCCTTTCCACAACCTGCTCAACCACCTTAGACCCAACAGGCAAAACACTATTAGGTTTGTCAGGCAGTAACACCCCTTTATATGTCGGCTTGCGCTCATGCGCAAACAACATACTGTGGTAGTAGCAGTCTTAGAAGTGTGTCAGTGTTGTAGTGAACGCAGGTGATGCTTTCATCGGTGCGCCTCAGCTGCCAATCAGTGAGCATGCTGCCAATGACAGTAGTTTCAGAGAGTGCCAGCAACTTGAAACGAATCTCTCTGCTGCAATCAGAGACAGGCTCATCATTGTAGCGGCAGATGGCACGCTTCCATTGTGTGCCACTCCTGGTGAAACATTTCAATACATATGGCAACTCCTGCCATCTGAATATGGTTGTGGTCCAACGCAGTCAAAACCTCGGTACAAACAAAAGATCATTATACAATGGCAAGAAAGAATCCTGGTTTCTGATTGGTCAGTTGGCTATCACAGCAGGGATGTTATCCTGGCATAACATCCCTGCTGATTGTTTGGATGATTTCGATCCCCACCACCTCCATGATGATCTCCTCTTTCTCTTAAGAAACAAAAATATGTTTACACACTAACAAAAACATTCTTTAAAATTATTTTTTTATTATAAAACAACAAGCCATTGTATAATAGGAATAATGCCCTCCAGGGTGGGAGTTATGCTGGGATAACATCCCTTCTCGGGTGTTGGACGCCCTCGGCCGGTGGCCTCGGGCCCAACCACCCGAGGTGGGATGTTATCCCAGCATAACTCCCACCCTGTCAGGCATTATTCCTTTATTATAACTGGTAGGGAGGAGCTGTAAACCAATCAGGGTGAGCCAAAATCCATAGGAACAGATTGGTAAAAATCGCCCACTCACCAAATGTTTTATAAAATATTTTTTATTCCATTTTTCTAGATCTTTTCTAGTAATAATTATATGAAATGCAAGAAATATAGTACACATAAAACTTTAAAATGACTCCTCAAACTACGGACTGAATTTATAATATTACAAAGTATTTTTTAGACATTTGTTTTCTCTTTAACAGCTCACTACAATGAAAAGAATACCATGCAAAGTTGTTTACAAGGTAAAGCAGCTAGTATTTTATGTTTGAATAATTTTTTTATGTGGATCTGAACGAAAAGTTTGCAAAAAATATACTGTAATTTGTCTTTTCAGCCTTTAAATTAGACATTATATTGAACAGAATCTTGTGCAAGCTTGCATTTGAAGTATAGCCATAGGTGTCGGAACAGGAGGGGGCCACTAGGGCCATGGCCCTATCACTTTCATAAGTGGCCCTATCACTTTTTGCTATCATGTTATTGTATTTAATAGGGGAGAATATACCCCTTACATCCTTGGCCCTACCACTTTCATAAGTGGCCCTATCTGTTTTTGCAATCATGTTATTGTATTTAATAGGGGAGAATACACCCCTTACATCCTTGGCCCTACCATTTTTCAAACCTTTCCAGCACCAATGGGTACAGCAGTTACAAGTTTGCCTGTGATCTAAAGAATCTTTTTTTATTTCTAAAGAAGTAGAGAAATGGCAGTGCTGAAAAGTATATTATTTACTTTTCAGAGATGTGAGAAACTGTGGAACTAATAACATATGCATACAAGAGCGAGTTTGCAACGCAAGTTCTACTTATAAGATTTGCATTTTGGAAGAGCACAATGTTTATAAAACTCAGGCTGATTTATGAGAATGTGATATAAAATGAGTTGATGTTTTGAATATTTTTAGGACCAAACATATGTTAAAACATATTGTTTATGAAGTCTATTGACGTTATTTGATAATTTAGACTATGTTATATAGTAATGGATTGGGGAGTATTTAGTTGTGAAACTGGAGCAATATATATATATATGTCTGAGTTCTATTTTGAACTGTCATTTATATCTTTACTATGTTATTAAATATATATGTATGTAATGTTTATAGATTTACAGAACAAGCACTGTGGAAGGATATAATCCAAAATGTCTGCATATGAGTACTGTATTGCTTGCATTTCATATGATCATTACTAGAAAAGATCTAGAAAAATGGAATAAAAAATGTTTTTATAAAACATTTGGTGAGCGGGCGATTTTTACCAATCTGTTCCTATAGCTCCTACCACACAATACCCAGAAAGCCGACATTGGAGTGCCCAATCCCTGTGTTGGCATGCCCCCCCATTATATGGCACACCTAACATGGCAGTTCCTGCTGCCCACCACACAGTCCCATAAAGCCGACATCGGGGTGTCCATTCCCCGTATTGGCATCCCCCTCTCAGTGTCATGTGTCTTTCCTGGTTAAACACTTTCTCCTTTCTCCTTTCTGACACCAGGATGCTCACTCCCGGTGTCGGATGTGCACCTCCAAAACCCATCTATATGGCTTGCCGACATTGGGGTGCCCAATCCCCATGTTGGCATCCCCCACCCGGAATTGTGGCACACGGGAAGCCTACCCCAGTGTGCCTATTTTTATTTTGTGCGAGTTGTGAAAATAAAGAAACCCTTCCCTCACAATCTTTTTCCCCCTGTAAAGAAGAAAATGGTCCACCAATGTCACCCTCATCCCTCTCCCACATCCCCGCCGTTCCTCTGTGCACACACCTTCTCGCACCTCTCATCACCCATACTTACCCTCCGGAGGTTGGGAGCTGCGATCTACTCTGAGGCGAGAGATGTCTGCACTCTTCAAAGCTGAACTGCAAACTGAAGAAATTAAGGTAAGCTTTATAATGGAGGGGGACTTAGGTTGATATTTCAGTCATTTTTAGGAATTATGGCCCCAAATTTTCAACATGGGGTTCTTGGGACCCCACCTCATGAACATGTAGCTGTCATTTCATTTTTCGGTCCTGAAAGGTGATTTCACCATCGCTGCGCGGAATCACCTTTCAGGACTGATGTGAAATGACAGTCGCCTACTTCATGAGGGAGAATCTAAAAGCCTATACAAATTTGATGAAAAAATTCCAAAAAATGACTGCATTACCAGCGTGCGTTGTGCAGTTTCTACACACACTTGTAACTTTGCCAATTTGTAATATTTTCACTCCAGATTTTCAGCATTGCCATTTTTTCACATTTCCTTATGAACAGTATAGCTGTCATTTTTCACATGCTGCCCCCAAAAATGTTTTCACACCTGTGGTGCACAATGGGCACAGCTGATGTGCGAAATCAACTTTTGGAACAAATTAACAAACTCACGGTGCCATTGTTCATGAAGAGAGATCCCAAAATGCTCATGCTGAAAATCTGGTGAAAAAATTCCCAAAAATGACCGCATTATGGGTGTGCAGTGTGCAGTATCTACACACACTCGAACGTTTTCAAATTGTTCATATTTTCTCTTCAGATTTTCAACATTGCCATTTTTTCATACCTCCTCATGAACAGTATACTGTAGCTGTCATTTTTCGCGTCCTTTCTAAAATGTGTCTCTGCACCTGTGGCTCCTAATGGTGCAGTTGCTGTGCGAAATCACCTTTCAGGATTGAGTAACGAAATGATAGTGCCACTGTTCATGAGGTGGGGTCCAAAAAAGCCAATTTTGAAAATTTGAAGCGAAAATACCAACAAATGCCTGGGGCATTAAGGTTTCCAACCATACATCCATCCTGTAGAGACTGACAGGTGTGGGGGGGGTGTAACTTGGGTTCGTTGACCGTAATGTTTGCAGCATTCTACTCCCACCCACCATCCTGCAGCCACTGACAAGCACTGAGGTGTGCCTGGGGTTCTGTTATCCTAATGTTCACCCCATTCTCCTATATTGCACACATCTCAGCTTATTTCCTTATGGAATAGGGTGAGCATAAGAGCTGAAAACCCCAAAGCACATCCTGGCACCTGTTGGTGTCTGCAGGGTGGGGTGAGGTGGAATGACATAAGTGTTATGGGCAACAACGCAAAGCCACACTCCCAACATCTTCCAGTCTCTGCTGGGGGAAGGGTGCTTGTTCAGTACTTCACTGCCATTCCTATTATGCATCTCTTTAACTCCTGCACTACCAATGCCAATGCTGGCAAGCCAACATTCGAGATTGACAAATGCTCATTATAACCACGTTGTCCACGGTCTAAACTTCGTTATGTACCATGGTATTCAAGTAACCGTACCTTCAACAAAAATTCCATTTTCTGGACCTCAGCTGACGTGAGATTGACAGGATTGTAATTTTACTACTCATCCCTATCCCCACCTTTGCTGTGTACGACCACATGTACTATTTTATGGTGTGCTACAAATTCAACTCTCTGTAGTGATAGTAGATCACTTCGGTGAGGGAACAACAGCAAGGCCAGCATCTTGCATGGATGTACATGACACCTTATTTATAAGCACAACATGACACTTTGGGTATGTGCGTTAAACACTTCTAACAGACGGTTAGGGGACTGGAGGCACTCAGCCTACTACATCACCACACCTCCGAGTCACGCATACAAATTGTGTAATGTACAATCCGTCATGTTTATTGATTGACTGCCATGTGTGAAGGGGGAATCGTCATGCCTTGGAGCACATCAATTATGATAAACCAGTGAGTGTGACAACTATGTTAGGAACACGTACCGTAGAAGGGTGCATGAATTACTGTAACGTGCTTCAGCAGCAGACTCACCTGTGTTTGGGCTACACAACTCAGGTGAATTAAGTAGTAAGGCATGAGAATGGGTTATCTGCTAATCACACCCTAGGGGTGTACTATGGCACAAGGCATAGTCAAATAACATATATTGCCACTAGTGGTTGATTGACTGTCAATCAAACCCACGGACATGCCTTAATGATATTCTACAAAATGTAATTTAAAAAGATAACTCTTGGAAGTGTAACCTTTTAATGTTTTCATCACTGACAGTGGGATTTTTTAATAAAATAGTCCATCCACAAACTGTTTCACATGTCTGGTTCGGAATCAAAATGTATCATTCCCCTCAGTCAGCAGTGCGAGAAAGTGGAATGGTGACAGGAACAATTCAGTGCCATGGTGAACATGCTTTGTATGACACTGTAACACACAATAACGTTAGACTGCTTGAATGCTGACAACCAATCAGAATGAGGAATTTCTGAGCTCCTTTTTGTGTTTGCTCGCATGCATGTGCAAGAAACACATTGCATCAGCTTCCTTTACTAGTGGGTTGTGGAGGCGTGGCAGTGTTGTGTCAAATGGCAGCAGTCCGTTCTGGGACTGGTCTCTGTTGCACCAATAAAGGGGCATGCTGTCGATGACAGCAGTTAATGAGCATGCCACTATGCTCAAACAAATAGACTGCTGCAATCAGGGAATGCTTCATCAGGGAACAATCAGCTGTGATGCTGGGGCATTCCTGATTGTAGCGGTCAGTGTAGGAGAATTTGACCAGCTTTGCTACATCCTCCCTTCTACTCCTCTGTTTCACCCCAGGGAAGGTGCTCGTAGTATGCACAGGTAGTTGTAAGTTTAATTTGTAGATTTGCTATGCCCAGTGGGCGGCAGAGAACAGGAATAGGTTACAAGACAGGGCGACAGCTTCTCTTCTACATCAGCCTCTCCCAGTCCCCACAAAGCCGACAAACAGCCACCGCCCCCCTCTCCCAGTCCCTGTTAAAGCCAGTGGGCATGCCCCCTTCCCAGTTCATTTGCCAACAGGGTAGCCCAATCCCCATCGGCATGATGCCACCCCCCCATATGTTGTGTGCCAAGGGGGTTCCCAATCCCCCTCGGCTCATGCACTCCCCCAAGGCACAGTGTATGGCGACAGGGGCCCAATCCCCATCAGCTCCAGTCTCCCAACAAACACCCAGGTAGCATGCTGGGAGCCCACCCCAGCATGCCCATGCGCTCCCCCACCCCAGCACAATGTATGGCTGACAGGGTGCCCAGTCTCCGTTGGCTCCTCCCCCAACAAACATCTAGGTGGCATGCTGGGAGCCCACCCCAGCATGCCAAAAGTCTCACGATGTCTTTTAAAAAAGCTTTCTGTAAAAAAAAAAAAAAAACGTCCCTCGTCCGATCTGTTGCCCCTCCCCAACCCACACCCACCTCTGTGCACCCCCCACACACCCTTACCCCATACTTACCTCTGGAGCCCAGCGTGATGATCTTTGGTGGACTAGGAACACGTCTGCACTCTTCAAAGCCAACCGCGAGCTGAAGAAATGCCGGTAAGCTGTATAATGGCATAAATGGTTTTTTTTTTTTATTTATGTGGATGTCTCAGCCATTTCTTTTACTTTTGGCACCAAATTTTCAATATGGGGTTCTTGGGACCCCTCCTCGTGAATTCAGTCACTGGCATGGCGTTATTCGGTCCCGAAAGGTGATTTTGAAGTCACTGCGCGGAATCACCTGTTGGGACTGATTAACCAAATGACAATGTCACTGTTCATGAGGTGGACTCTCAAAAAGCCTATGTTGCAAATTGGTGAAAAAATTCCAAAAAATGACTGTGATATGAGCGTGCATTGCGCAGTTTCCATGCACACTCATAAGTTCGCAAATTTGTAATATTTTCACTCCAGATTTTCAACATTGGCATTTTTTCCCACCTCCTTATGAAAAGTATAGCTGTCATTTTTGACAGCCTCGGCAAAATGTGTTTTCGCCTTCCGGAGTGGAATAGCGCGGTCGCTGTGGGAAATCAGTGTCTGGGACAGATTGAAAAAATCTCAGTGACACTGTTCATGAGCAGAGGTCCTAAAATGCCTATGTTGAAAATTTGGTGACAAAAGTCCTTAAAATGACTGTGGTATGAGTGTGCATTAGCAGTTTCCACGCACCCTCGTACTTCATGAATTTGTAATATTTTCACTTTAGATTTTCAACATTGGCATTTTTCCACACCTCCTTATGAACAGTACAGCTGTCATTTTTCACATCCTGGTCAAAATGTGTTTTCGCACTTCCAGCGCAGAATAGTGCGGTCACTGTGGGAAATCAACGCTCAGGACAGATTAAGAAAGTCACAGTGCCACTTCATAAGCGCAGGTTCTAAAATGCCTATGTTGAAAATCTGGTGTAAAAATTCCCCAAATAATTTCATTACAGGTGTGCATTGCGCAGTTTCTATACACGCTCGTGTCTTCAACAATTTTTTGTTATAGTTTCACTTCAGATTTTCAACTTTACCATTTTTTTACACCTCCTCATGAACAGTTCAGCTTACATTTTTTACATCCTGTTTGAAATGTGTTTTCGTACCTGTGGCGCCAAATGGCGCAGTTGCTGTGCAAAATCACCTTTCGACTCATGAACTGATAGTGTCACTGTTCATGCGGTGCGATCACAAAAAGCCCATGTTGAAAACTTGGAGTGAAAATATCAAGAAATGCTCAGGGCATTAAGGTTTCTGACCATAACACCCTACCCAGTAGGGATTGGCAGGAGTCAGGGGTGTGACTTGGGATTGTCGACAGTAATACGCCATTCCACCCCCACCCTACAGCCAGTGACAGGCATGGAGGTGTGCCTTGGACTCTTCGGACCCAAAGTTCTCCTCATTCTCCTATACTACACCCATTTCAGTGTATTTCCTTGTGGAATGCGGTGAGTGTAAAGCCCAAACACCCCAACGCACACCTCGACACTGGTCGGTGTCTGCAGCGTGGGGTGAGGTGAAATGGCGTGAGCGTTATGGGTGACGACCCAAAGGCACACCTCAATGCCTGTCCATCTCTGCAGGGTTGGGGTTGGGCTGGCGTCAGTTTAATACTTCACTGCCATTCTTATTCTGCATCTGTCTAACTCCTGCACTTTCAATGCTAATGCCAGCAAGCAAACATTCGGCATTGACAAATGCTTGTTATAACATGGATTAATTCTCAGCACAGGGAAAGGAAGTATGTTTCTGCTGTGTCCCATGGGAAATGGTAGCAGACAGCCATAAAGTAACAACAGAGTGTCGTGTAACAGAGGCAGGTACGTAGTGGCACTGTTGTAGCAGTGGAGGGGTGTTTGCCAGATTGTGGTATGGTACGGGACAAGAGACAGCTGTGGTCAGTGAGAGACTCAGAGTCCACCAGTGAGATCCCAAACATACATCCACGGCATTCTGTTGCTACCAGTGTGAGCAGCCTCTGTGGTACATCTAGCAGAAACCAGAATGTAAGCAGGAGGGGTGGAAGAATGTTTCTGCTGTGTCCCATGGGGAATGGAAGCAAATAGCGGTGAAGTAAAAATGGAATATCATGTACCAGGGGCAGGAACACAGGGATGCTGTTGTAGCGGGGGGTTTGCCGGACTGTGGTGTGGTACGGGACAAGATACAGCTGTGGTCAGTGAGACACTCAGAGTCCACCAGTGAGATCCCAAACATACATCCATGGCATTCTGTTGCTACCAGTGTGAGCAGCCTCTGTGGTATGTCCAGCAGAAACCAGAATGCAAGCAGGGGAAGTGGAGGAATGTTTCCACTTTGTCCCATGTGGAGTGGAAGCAGACAGTGGTGAGGTAACAATGGAGTGTCATGTACCAGGGGCAGGCATATGGGGCACAGTTGTAGTGGGGGCGGGGGTTGCCGGATTGTGACATGGTGCGGGACAAGAGACAGCTGTGGTCAGTGAGACACTCAGAGTCCACAAGTGAAATCCCCGACAAACATCTATAGAATTCTGTTGCTACCCACTGGAGCAGCCTCTGTGGCACATCCAGCAAAAACAGAATGCTACCAGGGGAGAAGAGGGATGTTTCTGCTGTGTTTTGGGGAGAATGGCATCAGACAGTGGTGATGTCACAACAGAGTGTTGTATAGCAGGTGCAGGCACATTACTCAATGGTCAGGTGGTGATAGTTCAACAACTTTGTTTTTCACTCCACACAACATGTTGTAATTAGAAAATACCCTAAATCTGGCCTTACAGTCCTACTCCAACACACTGAAAACTCAACAGCAAAGTACAGCTCAGCAAAAATACAATATTATTCCAACGTTCTGTGTACAGATTCCACCACAAGGGTGAAAATAAATGGAAGTTCCAAAGGACAAACCGCGAGTAGCCCAGGTTGGGAGGGGTACAGGGGTAGCCAGCCCACAACAAACAGAAAATCCAGACTACCTACACTCCAAGCATGAAAAACTCTGCTCAGTCATTGCATTCAAGTTAGTGCTTTTGGTAGCAAATTCCAGGTGAGCAGGCACACGGACCTCACCACTGCCACAATGCCCTCAATGCAGTGCTGTAGCTTTTATGCTTGGAGTGCAGGTAGTCTGAAAATAAACTTACCCTCATGCGTTCCTTCTTGATGTAGGTACCCCTTTTCAATGATGACTGTTGAGCGACAACTGATGCAGTTGGGGAAAAGATGGACGCCGGCACAGCAGAAGGTTTCAGTCTTGCTTTGGCATTTATCCAATCCCAGTTCAGCCACTGTGTCAGGGTGTCTCTGAAATGCTGACCTTTCAAAATAAGCCAAACATATCTGGCTATGCTGGGAAGGAACCTGTCTCACTTGCAGAAGTGCATCCAAGCTTTCCTAATAACTGGATCCCATGGAAAATGAAAAACAAATAGAGTCCACAGCCTTGCTGGTTCTCATTTTTACAGCTATTTACAATGCAGTATGGCATGATAGAAATGACTGAGACCTAATAATAGTACAGGAAAACAGATTATCTGACCAAAAAAAAATTCTGTAGATTGAGCTGTCAAATACTTTCAAAGAAGAAAGAATAAAGACAGAAACACTGATTCCAATAGTGGAAGCACACAACAAATGATCACTCTCTAGGGACCAGTTTGTATTCCTCCAAAAGAACCATGTCACACGATCAAAGTGACATGACGGTAATATTCAGTAAAATAAAATGTTAATAAAACAACCACAAAAAAATAAGCAGCACATCAAATATCACAAAAGGGCATAAAAAACTTGCATGACATAACTAAATGACACCAAAACATGAAATATGTTTGTTATGTTTATTAGACTGATGGACCACCTGACTGACATTACACCGAGTGAAGATGCTACTGTGATGACAGGTTTCTAATTATTTGTATTAGCAGAAAATATCCATCATCTGTAAAGTGTAAAACTGTAGTACACACAAGTGAATAGCAGTAGAACGAATCAGACACAGCTGCCTTGTTTATATGCACACTGGAACCGGGTTCAGACTCCAGTTTCAGTGGAATCAATGCTGCATTCCTGAATTGGAAGTTCATGTAAACTCATTCTGAGTTGGGTTCCTGTTTCAGTTGGAACCGGATTCAACTGCAGTGGTTCAAAAGCACTGATTCTTTTGAACCCGGTTACTTTGTACATGTAAACCTGATTCGTGAATTGATTCTGCTATATTTACTGTTGAAACTGCTGCAAAAGGAATGCAACCCGATTCGAAATCCTCAATTGCTGTGTGCTTACAGGCAGTGGGAATCAGTCACCTTGTAATCGACTTAGTTTGAATTGATTACAAGGTGACTGATTCCCGTTCCATGTAAACACACAACAACTGAGGATTTTGAATCTGGTTGTTCATCCTCATCACTCCAACACCATGTACACCAAAAAGAATTACAATATGAATGTAAAGAATTGACTACAAAGTAATTGATACCCACTACATGTAAACATAGCAAATGACGTACTTCATCTATTTGTGCTGCAATGTGCCCACTCTGTTTTTACCACGATTTTGACAGCTGGATCAGCTGATCAACACAGACTCCAACAAGGCACCTCCGAAAATGGTGATTCCAGTTTACCGACACAGCGATCACACTATCTGAAGTAATATCATGCTGTATAATAGTTATGTCAGGATAATTAATTCAGCATTAAAAGAAAAAACAGTATAAAACAGGATCACAGCAATCACTATGTGGAATTATGCCAGAACATCCCCGAAATTATTCCCCAAACAGCACTTTACCAATCAGGTATTTGCAATGCATACACTACTGGCCCAATTGTTAATGCTATTAAAATAAGTCCCAGCTAAAGAAACGAACAGACAGTCATAAAATTTGTAGTAAATAAGTTTTATTTTGCAGGCACTAATAGAACACAATGGGTCCAGCTACTATGAGTCTAGCTCCTATGACGTCATTGGGATGCACGCAGTGGGCAGGGGCTACCAGCCTAAATAAACAAAATGCATACAGGAATCGCCAATTTTCAAATTATCATTTCTGCTGAACCCCTTGATAAAATTACACAACTGTGTATACAGTTTTAATCAGGAAGATGTGGGGGAACAGCTCCAAAGGTAATTTTGAACACTACAGGCCCGATTCACAAAAGGGGCTTAGATCAGCACAAGCTGCGCCACACAGCGGCTTGCACTGAAGCTCGGTGCACCAGGGACCCTGCACCAGAATCAGGTACAGGAGGGGTCCCGGCGCCTAAGTCCCCACACATGTGGCAACCACTCGTATGTGACAAAAACCTGGAGCATGGGAGGGAAGCGCAGCAAGCTCCTGCAGCAAAGGCAAGCATCCTTATCCCATTCCCTGTTGGTCAGGCGGCCCTTCCTACCCGATCCTCGATAGCACCTATTAGAATAATATTGAATAGTTCCCCATATCTGGTGATCTAGTGGTCCCCCCTCACCATTCTCCCTATAGCACCCGCATTAATAAGATTTACTAAATTCCTGACCTGGTGGTCTAGTTTGCCCCGATCTGATGACACCCACATTAATAGGAATAACTGATATCCTTGACCTAGTGGTCTAGTGGTTCCCACTCCCTGAACCCCTGATAGCACCTATTTTAATGATAATTAATAGTTGTCCCTATCCTGGTGATCTAGTGCCCCCCCAACCTAGCAGGTAGTGCCGACCACCCCACTCCCACCCCCAAATCCCAAGATGCAGCCGGTGACCCACACAGCCCACCCTCAGCTCCATGGCTGGCTGCCGGACTGTAACATCAGCGAGTGCAAACTGTATAGTGTATGCACGCATGATGTACACTATACAGTTGGCGCTCACTGACAGTGCAGTCTGCGGCCGTCCGCAGAGGTGAGAGTGGGCAGTGCCAGACGCCAGCTGCGTTTCAGGATTTAGGGGTTGGAGTGGGGTGGTTGGCACTACCTGCTAGGGTGGGAGGCCACTAGACCACCAGGACAGAGACAACTATTAATTATCATTAAAACCGGTGCTATCATGGGTTCAGGGTCAGGGAAATCAGTAAATCTTATTAATACAGCTGCTATTGGGGGATCGGTGATGGGGGACCACTAGACCACCAGGTCAGGGAATTTAGTAAATCTTATTAATACGGGTGAGGGACAGGGGAAAAATTATATATTACAATAATGGGTGCTATCGGGGGATCGGGGAGGGGGACCACTAGACTGCCAGGTCAGGGAAATTTATCTAAATATTATAAATACAGGTGGCATCGAAGATCGGGGAGGGGGACCACTAGACAACCAGGGATTCATTTTATGTACAGAAGGGGGGATCAGAGTGGCACATTGACATAGTGCAAGACCAGCCCTGGCTAGTATAAGGGTACTTAGAAATTTGCCCTCTGGGTGAGATTTGTGAATCCCAATTGTGGAGCAATGACAGCCTGCATCTGCCGCAAGCCCCTAGCCCCATGTTGCAGCCCATATCTGGGCACATGGGTGGCACAAGCCCCATTCGGGGCAGGCAGCTTTTGTGAATAGCTCAGGGGGCAGCATTTGATGCAAGGTGCCACTTGCGCCATTTCTGTTTGGTTCAAGTACCTTGCGTCAGTCCCGGGCTTTGTGAATCGGACGCTACAATGCTTTAAAATTGGTTTAGGTATCCTTTAAGCACTTTCAGACCTTTCCCATGTGAAAGCTCCCTTTCCTGGCTTTCTCCCATGTATTTTTCGAAGAAATAGAGTTATGAGAACCTGCAGTCACTAAAGCTTAAAGCTTCCCACTTTGTAAAAAAAAAAAATACAGCTTGCTGTGGGACCTTTCATATTAAACTGCCACAAAAATAAGCCTTTTCTCCTCTAAATGTCATCTGTGCACAAGTCTGGAGCACAGACAATTTAAATATTCATTTTTGTATTTAAACTTCTCCCTGCGGCTGTCCCACAGGCATTAGTAACACCTCCTGTCCGAGAACACACATTCTCTCCTGGCTCCTCCTCAACCCTGCCTCCCTGCAGCATGGACTCGGAGCTTCTGCTACTCCACCTTTTCAGGTTAGCGACCCCTCCTTTCTGAACTTTTCACATAACAATTTTTTTTCTCTGAAAGAGCATATTCTCCTCAGTAAAACTGTCAAGGTTGGTGCAGTTCTGGCTTAAAATGGCTTGGCACCATCAAACATTTTGCACAGTTAAGTGTTTTAAATTAAACAGCTTCATTCTCCTGCACTAGTGAGCTTAAAACTGCTCCATTTTATAAATTATACAGTTTCTAGGCATAAGGTTACATGTGTGTGTTCTCTGGATTAAGCACTAGCCCTCTGTGGCATTTATTTATTAAATTAAATTCATTTGGAGTTTAATTCCTTAATGGTTTTCCTTACACAGGGGTTTACACAGCCAGCAGCTTTCCCACCATTCTAATATGGCACCTAACTTCCACTTGTGTGGGAGCCTGTCCCATTTCTTTATGTGTGCCCCCTTTATATTTTATTATTATATTTTATTAGCAGCCATTCCCTGAGTATCATTCCTGGCGGCTGCCACCTGCCAACTATTTAATTTATTTAAGAAAAGATCTGGCTTCCTGCCAGCAAGAGAAACACTCCTACTGCATCTCCCTCTCTCGACTTCATGCTGCTTCAGCAGGCCTTAGCCTGCTCCGCGACCAAAGTCACAGTTTTGCACAGCCGCTCCTCAGTTATTGCAAAGGGATTCCCCTTCAGCACACTAGCACTAAGCTACAGAGCTGTGGCTTGGCTCTTTCTCTCTCTCTCTCTCTCTCTTGTTCTTGGCACCTCGGTGCTGTGTTGCTGCCACTTTGATTTTTAAGACTAACAGCACACTGACAATATTAATTAAACCAGGCACAAGCTTACTTTAGAATAAAATAAATAAACTCTTTGTTGATTTTAACCCAGGCTGGCCCCAATTACACTAGACTACCAAGGCTATGCCACTAACCAAAGCAACCAGTTCACTAGCCCCATGGCTACCACTGCTGCACCCATATTTTCCCTATTCCTAGAGTAAAAGGCGATTTGCTTACAATGATTGCTTCTGTATGTGTAAGGGGTGTAGGCAGCCACCACTGCACCCCCTCCTTAAGCTTATTCCCTCCTGCTCCATTAATAATTAATATGCACACAATCCTTATTAATGCTTTATTCACACAGGGTCCACCCTTTCCACTAGCAGATCCCCAGCTTCGAACCTCACACCAGGTGACCTCCTAACAAATAAGATACTCAGATATCATTTCTTGTGGAACAGTCATTCTATGACTGTTACAACCTGTCATGTTCAGAAGGGGGGGCATTAAAAAAACTATGTTGTAATTTTGGGGTCAAAAGTGTAAAAAAATTATAAATAAAATAATGTTGTTTGCAGGGAAGACCATTGGCCCATTGAGGACCACGTTGCCTTCCCGTGCCAGGAATATGAGTTTGGGTGCAGGCTCAGTGAGCTCTCTGAATGGGCCGAGGCTGGGGGAAAAGCACTGCAGTATGCGGCACTGGTCTCAGCCTAGGGAGGGACACAACAGTGTTTGGGCACACCCACAACACCTTGTGACAGGCAGAGGAGCCATCCATCACAAGGGGTTGACATGCGTGTCAAGGCTTGAAGGGCCCATGTGCTGGGTCTGGACAAGTAGGCAAGCCTGACAGTTTTAAATTACAACACAGACCTACAGTTAGTAGGAAGTCAGGATCCACCATAGATTACTCATCTCACTACTCATGCCTGCCATACACACCACACATGCACTGAAAAATACTGGTTTCATTTGTTTTGTCTACTCCCTCAGCTGATATCCAAGCCCGGCTGCAATCCTGCTGGTCACAGCACTGCTCATCTCTCTGCCCAATTAACGAAGGAGTCTCCGCACATCCACACTTCCCATGTAGAGCCTCTGCCTGTAAGATAGAAGGAATGGAGGCAACTGTGTTGCAGCATTCATGTATATGCTCTGTACCTGCCTGAAACCCTTCTGCCAATGCTCCGGATGCCCCTACCCAAGATGCCTACAGCAGCCACCTCTGATGCTGCCCTGATTCTAAATGAATCCATGTTGAACTGAGCTGGGCTCAAACCTAGGAAAGCTGATTGCCTTCTTTCTGTCAAGGCCTGGTAACATGAATTAAAAGTATCCTGTCCCTCACCTGTTAAGATTCTAGCAACCTCAGCACAACCCAAAGCAGGCACTGCAGTTCCTCCTTGCTTCTCGCTATCTGTAGCCGCACCCCTTTTCCCCCTGTTCTGTCATAGATGTCTTCCTACATACAGTATACTCAGAATTTTTTCTCTTACTTACATATCCTTACGCTGCATTATCCTGTCAGTTTCCTCATCCGATGTGGTTCTGGTCACCACCTTGCTATTCCAAAATACCCCCAAAAACAATAAAATGAATGTGCCATTGAATAGGCATTCCTCATAACCCATAGAACATATCAACAAGGGGTCTCCAAATAGCTTCCCCATCAAACCGATGGTCATGGGCTGCCTTCTACCCAGCACCCTCCTCCTCAGTCTGTCCCACCCCTTCATCATCAACAACCCCTTTACTGCCCCGGCCTTTCATGGGTCTACTATACCTCTAAGGTTGCTGACCATTGAAATGGCAATCAGGTGGGTAGCCACAGTTGACTTGGCCATCCCTTCCTCTGTTAACTGAACAATAAACTGTAATACCTACCAATGTGGTATCGGCCAACTTACTGGGAGCTGGGCCCTACCCAAAAACACAAGAAATACCCTGAGGGATGACTCATAAGACCTCAGTGTACTAGGTGCCCAAGAATTTGTGAAAACGAACCCTGCTCTTTCAGCCCAGTTTCCCATAATATGGGTGATACTGGCATCTTTTATGTCTCCAAGGAACCAACTCCTTGAATTTTTTTCAGCGTAGCTGAGAAAGACAGTCAGCAACTGAGATATGGTAACCCTGAATGTGTTTTTTTCCTGAATGTGTTACTGAGTTGTAGGCACCAGAGCACTACACTGCAAAGCAACCTCATGACTGAGGGTGACAATGCCACCTTGCCTGTTCAGAATCTCCACCACTGCCAGACTGTCACACCGAAATCAGACCTTGTTCTTTGTCCACGCCTCCCCTCCATGTCCAGGTTGTCACTAAAATCTGAAAAACCTCCAGCAGTGTGACATCCTTGCATAGGCCTGTCTCCTCCCACTGTCTTGTTTATTCCACAGCTATCCACTCAGCTGCCCAAAGAGCTCCCATTCCTATGCCACCGGCCATGTCGGTGTACAACTGCAAATCTGTGTTGTACACCCAGTCCACGAGCCACATGGACCTTCTGTTGAAATTCTGCAGACAGCATTCCCACACTTCCGAGTCTATCTTGATACCCCTCCCTATTGTGACCCAACGGTGGGGCTACTGGCTCACCACTGTTGCCCATGCTAGCCTCGTTGAGAAAGGCTGCCCTGGCACAATGGCCCTACATGCAAAACTGAGGTGCCGTGTCAGGCTCTACATCCTCCTCAAAGGGACCCAGCAAGCCTCCATAATTTCCCCTATTAACTGCATCAACCTCTCCACCTTCTTTGCCAGGAGTCTGGATTCCAAGACATAGAGTTCAATTCTTTCCCTAAAAATGTGATGGTTTGGCACAGTCTTTCCATTTTCTCCCCCAAAATGGCACTCCCAGCAATTTGCACAAACCTTTGAAAGTGTCCAGTATGTGTTGGCACTCACATTTTCTGCTTCCGCCGAACATTAGAAAATCGTCCAACTAATGTGAGATTCCCCACATCTCAATACTTCCTGGGCTGCCCATTCCAAAAACAATTACATTTTTCAAAAATTGCACAGGACATGGTACAACCTATGAGCATGGCCTTATCAGAGTAAATTCCTCTCTAAACTTAAAGCCTAGCAAGTCCCAATGCAAAAGGTGCGCCAACAGAAGCTAAAGGCTGACTGAGTATTATGGTTTGCCAGTACTGCCCCTTTTCCTGTCGTTTTAATCAACACTATTACATTGCAAACCAAACTGTAACCTACTGTTTAATTTTTTTTGACTATATAGTCATTCTCTGATGAGTCCTATTGGTAAGAGAGATGGTGAATCAACTAGAATTTCCCCTGTTAATTTTTGGGGACATACCCTAGAGCTGATAACATGAGGCCACCTAAAGGTGTCTCCTCGATCTCCTCTTGAATTTTCTTTTTAGTCATCTTTGGATTTTGAGCAAGTGATCTCAAAGTTTTCTGCCTCCCTACTGACCAGTGGACCCTTGTATTTTAACCTAAAACCCTCCTGCAGTATTTTTGCCTCTTTTTTTTTTGTCTGGACACATCTGTAAAAGCCTGTTCAACCTATCAGTTCTAAAAGGGGTTTTGGCCATTGAACCCCCTCCCGCCTGACTCCTGAAGTCTGGTTGTACCCAGTTTCCTCCCTCTGGCCCATGAAAAGGCTCCTTAATCCATGACTTTTCAAGACTCTCTGCATTGCAATATTTTTATGTTGGCTAGCGCTTGTGCAGCCAACATATTGCATTAGTAGCAGATTAGGAGGTGCGGTCACTGTGGGCGAATGCACTGCACGCATCAGTAGGTGCGTCCCTCGTCCCCCAATAAGGCAGCTACAGGTGCTGGCACCAGCAACATGTAAACTGGCTACCAGATCAAAGAAAAGGTCCACTGCAATGGGAGCCAAGCTTAGCGTGCCTTTCCCGGTGAACCAGTTTACAAAACATGGCAGCATGCTGCTGTAGAGTACCCCAACCCACTTCATTTGCCAACAGAGAAGCCCACTCTCAGTCGGCATAACGCAACCCCCCCTCCCATTTAAAGTGTGTGCTGAGGGGGTGCCCAATCCCCCTCGGCATCATGTCACTCCTTCCCAGCTTAATTTGCAGATGGGGGAGCCCACTCCCCAATGGCATAATGTCCCCCTCCATTTTTTGTGTGGCAACAGGGGTGCCCAATCCCCTGTCGGCTACACAACCCTCCCAAAAAAAAACACTCAGGTGGCACACCGGGAGCCCACCCCAGTGTGCCAAATGCCCCTGTGAAAGAAAAAATGTCCGTAATGTTTTTTTTTTCTTTTAAACCTGCAAAGCAGAAAACAGTCCCTCGTTGACTCTGGTGGCCCTGCCCCAACCCAAGCCCACCTCTGCGCACCCTGCCTCCTCACACACACCCCTCACCCCATACTTACCTCTGGAGCATGGCATGACGATCTTCGGTGGACTGGCAACAGGTCTGCACTCTTTAAAGTTGACTGCAAACTGAAGAAATGCCGGTAAGCTGTATAATGGCATAAATAGTTTTTTTTTTCAACGTTGGTGCATATCTCAGTCATTTTTGGGAATTTTGGCACCAAATTTTCAACATGGGGTTATTGAGACCTCTCCTCATGAATTCAGTCACTGTCATGGCATTATTCAGTCCTGAAAGGTGATTTCGCAGTCACTGTGCAGAATCACCTTTCAGGAACATTTAACAAAACAACAGTGCCACTGTTCATGGGGAGGTGGGCTTTCATAAAGCCTATGTTGCAAATTTGGTGCAAAAATTCAAAAAAATGGCTGTTTTACAAGCGTGTTGCACAGTTTCCACGCACGTTCGTAACTTCGTGAATTTGTAATATTTTCACTCCAGATTTTCAAAATTTACATTTTTCCACACCTCCTTATGAACAGTACAGCTGTCATTTTACATTTCCTGGCTGAAATGTATTTTTGCACATCCAGTGCAGAATAGCGTGGTCACTGTGTGAAACCAGTTTTCAGGACAGTTTGAGAAAATGACAGTGACACTGTTCATGAGCAGAAGTCCTAAAATGCCTATGTTGAAAATATGGTGACAAAAGTCCATAAAATGACTGTGCTACAAGCGTGCATTGCGCAGTTTCCATGCACCCTTGTAACTTCCCAAATTTGCAATATTTTCATGCCAGATTTTCAACACTGCCATTTTCTCACATCTCCTTATGAACAGTACAGCTGTCATTTTTAACATCCTGCCCAAAATGTGTTTTTGCACCTGTGGCGCACAATAGCGTGGTCGCTGTGGGAAATCAACTTTTGGGACAGACTAACAAAATTACTGTCCCACTGTTCATGAGGGGAGGTCCCAAAATGCCTATGTTGAAAATGTGGTTAAAAAAATCCCAAAAACAATTAGGTTACGGAGGTGTATTGCGCAGCTTCTATGCCTGCTCATGAATTCACCAATTTTTCATATTTTCAGTCCAGATTTTCAGCGTTGCCATTTTTTTACACCTCCTCATGAACAATACAGTTGTCATTTTTCACATACTGCCCAAAATGTGTTTTCTTGCCTTTGTCGCCAAATGGCATAGTCGCTGTGCAAAACCATCTTTCGGCTATCAAACTGATAGTGCCGCTCTTCATGAACTGGGGTCACAAAAAGTCCATGTTGAAAATTTAGATTGAAAATACCAACAAACACCTATGGTGTTAGGGTTTCCAGCTGTAGCATCCCACCCTGTAGAGACTGACAGGCGTCAGGGGTGTGTGACTTGGGATCATTGGCTGTAATGCTCATGCCATTCCACCTCCACCCCTCACCCTGCAGCCACTGACAGGCATTGAGGTGTGCCTCGGAGTGTTTGGCCCTGAAGTTCAACCCATTCTCCTGTACTGCACCCATCTCAGCATATTTTCTTATGGAATGGGGTAAGTATAAGGCCCAAAGACTCCAAAGCACACCACAACACTTGTCAGTGTCTACAGGGTAGGGTGAGGTAAAATGGCATGAGCGTTATAGCTGATGACTCAAAGGCACACCCCAACGCCTGTCAGTCTCTGCAGGGTGGGGGTGGGGTTGACGTCAGTTCAATACTTTACTGCCATTCCTATTGTGCGTCTCTAACTCCTGTGCTACCAATGCCAGCGAGACAACATTCAGCATTGACAAATGCTTGTTTCAATGCAATTTTATTAAACTTGATAAATACATTTAGTACAAGCATGACTTCTACAAGTATGTACTCAACTGACATATTCAAATCAAAATATTCATGTAAAACATTACATAACTCTTGTTTTTTTGTTGTTTTTTTTTATTTCGTTTTTTTGTTGGCCGGATAAGTGCACTAGACAAATTCTGCCTATTTTCAGGCATGACCCAGGGCAGGGGGATACAGATGAATGCCAACTGACTTTGAACCAGATTAAGCTGTTGGTGGTACTTTAGTGAATGACAGAATGAATGGTGAATGTTACAAGATATAGCCATAACCAATCATAAAATAACTAAGTCTGTTCGATTATTGAGTACAAACTGTTACTGCTAATCATCGTTATAATTAATTCCAGGTATGAGACACTTTTGCAAATGAAATGTTACAGATCAGTTGTGAGAAAAGAGGGAGAAAACTAAAGAATACGAAAAGACAGGGTCAAGATGATACAGAAAGCAAAACCTTACATTTTCATAATAAACTGGATATTCGGAACTGATATGAAAGTTACATGATGCCAATATAGTTTTGTTAAGCAAAAGTGTCCTTCAGCTGGGACATCTGTTATAAAGGAGTCAAGATCCAAGTGTCAAAGGAGGTATCCTGTGATTTGGGCAAAGCAAATTGAGCGACTCAATTTGCACCCAGAGAAACAACGACTGTGTAACAATAGCAAGGGGGAATGAATAGCGACTCTGGAGGGACAATATAGTGAACAGTAATATGTACCCAGTGAATAGGTAGGGTTAAGCCGATGAGTTGAATAAGGCACTGCTAAGCTAGCCGCCTGGTGTGGTGGTTACGGCCACCACCTGGGAAGTGAAAGGACCCGGGTTCGAGACTGCATCTGGCGTGTTTGAATTGTTTTACTGTTGTGGCGTTTTCACTTTTACTTTTTTTATCTCCCATTCCCCCAAGGTTGTTCCCCCCTTTCCCACCTGTAGGCTGTCCTTCCTGCACTGGTCACCCCTCCAATGTTTTTCTCTCTCCCCCTCAGTGCTCCCCCCTGGAGTTGATTATATTTAGTTGGGGGGGTATGCATAAAAAGCAAGTGTATATGGCCCCCATATTGGTGGTATGGCTTTCTATTGTCACTCATGTTGTGTTCAGCATAGTGCTGATCACAGATTTTGTTTTTTGCGATTAGCACCCGCTGTTATGCGAGTCACAATTTAATCTTCATTCATATGATATGGAATCCTCAAAGGGTATCAAGCACTTGAGTTTGAGGTTTGCACAAGACAAATGGTCCTGCATATTGTCTCAAAGCAGCTGCCCTTTTCATTCATGTAGTGTGCCAACCTTTCTGTCCTTTAGGCATTCAACCTTTCCGTTCTTCAGAAGATGGTGCTCTATTTCAAGCCACAATCCTTAGTATTCAGTTTATCTGCACCACAATATGGAATGGAAGCTGCCACACCAACAGCATATGTGTTTATTCTGGCACCCCATTCTTGTGTAAGCCCCCTGTATTTTGGGGCAAATACATTCTAGGATTTCCCTGCCTTTTCCCTCCCAAAGTCATACATTGCCCCTACTACCCCCAGCCAGCACTGTATCCAGCCAGATATCCTGAGGCCAGGTGTCCCATCTCACATCACACTGTGATGTCATGCATTGACTAAACTTTTAATCATACTGCAACCATGCAAAGCCATTTCCGTTTTTTATACTCTTTCTTTATGGTAGCCATGTGCATCAGCATTAGCCTTGCCTGTTCTGGTCTTTTTCCTAGTACCACCGACATGTAATATCTACAGTATACCACCTCAGCCATAGATCAGAAGTTTTTTCTTCGGTAGCCCTTTTCCAGTGGGCGCCTATCCAACAATGACAAGGCCACCGCAAGGTCACTTTTCCTAATCATGTCCTCCTACTCAGCCCATCTGATGGTGGACCTTGTCAATTAAAGTGAAAACATCTACAAATTCCTCTTTCCAAATTTTCTCTTTTGTGGCCTGGTTAATGTGGTCCATTGTGGATTCCCCATTGTCCCCCTTTCTTTGGTTCCTTCCTCCGCTGCTTCGCTGTCCTACTTTCTCCAGCCCCTGTATTCTGGGACTAAAGGAGCCAGGGCACCCAGTGTAGAAACCCCACATTTGTTCTCTCTGCTTCCCATTCTAAAAATTCCTGAAACATTTTAGCTTTGTACCCCCCCACCACTACCACCACCACCACGTCTTCCTTTTGAGTTTCCCATTCTAAAAATTCCCCAAACCTTTTTTGTCAGTTCCTAAGCCTTCCCTTACACAGTGTTCAATGCTCTCTGCTCTGCCTCACTTTTAGGAACAGAAACAGGAGTCTTACCTGGCATAGCCAGAAGTTGGTTCCCTCTATTCTGTGAAACCTCACATCCACTTTTGTTGGGGCTTGGTCCTCCCACCTGATCCCCTTCTGCTCTCTTTTCTCTCTCCGCCATTCACTGTCTGCCTTCTTGTTCTCAGCCTTCTATTTCAGTCAGTTTGCCCCTCACATCTTGTCACATCTGTTTCAGCTGCTGCACCGCTGCCTGTGGCTACATGAAAATAGCTTCTGCATTCTACTGCTAGCTGTCTTCTGCTTGCTGTGGAACTGGTGCTGTGACTTGTTATTCTACTTCACACACTGGTGTCGTGGCTTGTTATTCCACTTCACACATGGTGTCGTGGCTTGTTATTCCACTTCACACACTGGTGTCGTGGCTTGTTATTCCACTTCACACATGGTGTCGTGGCTTGTTATTCCACTTCACACACTGGTGTCGTGGCTTGTTATTCCACTTCACACACTGGTGTCGTGGCTTGTTATTCCACTTCACACACTGGTGTCGTGGCTTGTTATTCCACTTCACACACTGGTGTCATGGCTTGTTATTCCACTTCACACACTGGTGTCGTGGCTTGTTATTCCACTTCACACACTGATGTCATGGGTTGTTATTCCACCTCACACACTGGTGTCGTAACTAGTTATTCCACTTCACACACTGGTATCATGGCTTCTTGTTCCACCTCACACACTATGTCTTAGCTTGTTATTCCACTTTACACACTGATGTCACGGCTTGCTGTTCCACCTCACACATTGGTGTCATGGCTTGTTATTCCACTTCACAAACTGGTGTTGTGTCTTGTTATTCCACCCCAGTGATGTGGTGTTGCCACTGTAGCACTCAAAAGTATAGTGTCCAGTTCCTGAGGCAGCACCTCCACAAGGACATTGACAGGGTGGAAGCCATTCAAGAGGAAGGCTACCAAAATGGCACGGGAATAGAGATGTGCGAAACTGAAACATTTTGCCTAGCAAAATATTTTGTGTAATTTCTGCATTACGTGGAATTTTTCACCTAGGCGAAACATCATTTCACCTCTGATTTGGCTTTCATGTAAACCACAATTTCACCCATTTTTGCCAATTTTGCTTTCACATAAGGCAACATTTCCTCAAATTACACTAAATTTTGCCAATGTTTTTCCAATTTCACTGGTCATTGTGGGTGAATAGCTGAAATGCCTGCACCAAAACCGTAAGAAAAGCAAAGGCAGACTGCTTTAGGTTGCAACTCTCGCATGCTAAGCCCCCTCAATTCTGGAAAGTTGTGCACATACTCCTTGACCCACCAGGCCAGCCCTGCACCCCCACCTTCAAACTTCACAGCCAATGAGGCACTAACCCGACCTGCACCTCTGAAATCCTGAACCAGTTTTTCACTTCCTGTGCCATACCACTGGGCTCCCCCTCCTTCCCCAGTCCCATCATCACCACCTCCCCTTACCAAAGACTTCAAGTTCACCCCCCTTACTGAACATGAGGTTCGAAAAGCCCTATGCTCGCTTAACTCTGCAAAGACTAGCCCAGATGGGATTCATCCCAAGCTCCTGCAGATCTTGGTTCCTGCAATCGCCAAGCCCCTTACACATCTCCTTACCCTCTCGTTTTCCACAGGGACAGTGCCGCAATCCTGGAAATTGACCTGCATAATTCCCCTTCTCAAAGGCAGTGACCCCTCCATGCCATCAGTTTGACTTCAGGAAACACCATTCCACAATTTCCTCCCTCCTGCGTGTCACCAACTATATCCAAACTGCCTCCAACCAAGGCTTCCTTACAGCAGCAGTATTTGTCGATTTAGCAAAGGCATTTGACTCCGTATCCCACCTTCTTCCCCCACAGAAGCTTGAGGCAGTTGGACTTTCCCCATCACTGTAAGGTGGTTTCAGTTTTATCTATCTATCAGATTTCAATTTGTTAGAATCGCTGATACCACATCCCCCCTCCCCATTCTGGCAGGTGTCCCTAAAAGCTCTGTTCTCAGTCCCATCCTCTTCTCCCTCTTCATTAATGACCTTCCCTCCTCCTGCACCAGTTCATCAATATACATGCATGCAGAAGGCACCACCATCTTTACCTCCGGTCCCAACTTGCTTGCAGTCCAAGCTACTCTACAAAGTGACTTCAACAACATTCAGCATTGGTTCAGCCAAAACCAACTGAAATTAAACATCACTAAAACTGTTTCCGTGGTTTTCGGCTCTAGCCAAAAACTTAGCCATACTACCTCCCCACCTCCTCGGCACCTCTCTCAATGGCTCCCCACTTGACCAACTCACCAGATACAAGAACCTGGGTGTTTGTCTGGATCCCCACCTGTCTTTTTCAGCTCACATTGAATCTATCACCTCCAAGCTGCGCTCCAAACTCTGCATGCTATACCAGAACAGGAACTCTTTCCTGTTACCTGCCAGACATCAAATTGTCTCTAAAATGATCCTCCCCATACTAGATTATGCGGATGTGGTTTACAGCTCTGCCTCTGTAACCATCCTTGCTAAGCTGGATGCCCTTCTAAACTCATTTTGCCACTTAGCTACAAACTTCCCCCTACGCACCCACCATTGCAATCTCTACTCCCTCCTCGGACTAAGCCCTTTATCTCACAGGCACTATATATATGCCCTCGACCTTATATCGAAGTACTGGTTTAACTTCCTCCTCACCTATCTTGAGGACTGTCTATCCTCAGACTCCCTATCCCCCTATGAACTCAGCCACAGAAATGAAAGATCATTCACCCTGCCCCGACCCTCTTCCACATCGGGTAAAGCTGCTTTCTCCTACTGGCTTCCTTACTTGTGGAACAAACTTAGCTCTGCTATCAGAAATTCACTCTCTCACTCTAGCTGCAAGCAACAACTATGTCTCCTTTCTCCACCTTTATGTCGCTGCCACAACTGAGCTAAACCCACAACTTCTACTGACTTTACCTTCCTACGATTCCTCCCCAGCACTTATTAAAGAGTCATTATGTAGAGCACTCACTCTTGTGTAGTTCATCTCTAGAGATTCATCGCATGTCGTTTTTTTGCTCTCAGTGCTGCAGTATATTGCTTGTAATTAGCTGCTAGTGTTCTGTTATCTAATTCTCTGTATTTATTGTCTGTATTTCCACTGCTCCTTCCCACCTGGTCACACCTGGAATCAAGCCTCGGCTCACCGTGCCTTTCCCGGTTACCAAATGTTTAAATAAATAAAATAAATTTAAAAAAAATATCACGTGCAGGCTGTTTCCTGCCCAGTATATTGTCTGTTGAGTCGGACAGCAGTTCAGCGTGATGCATCACAACCAATAAACCCTTCAAAAACCTCTTTATTTGTGATTTTTGAAAGTTAATTGCGCCCAAGATCTCAATTTAGTTCCTAGTGCTGCTAGTCAACCTTTTATTTGTTTTGGTATCTTCGGAGAATACTTAGTTAAACTTAGGTAGTCTTTTCAGGTTTCTCTGTGACTGTGTCTGTGAGGGAATTGAGTGGGGGAGGGTTGACCCTGTGTGTGTGTGTGTGTGTGTGTGTGTGTGTGTGTGTGTGTGTGTGTGTGTGTTTGTAAGCTGAGCAGGCTAGTTCCTAATATTTGACAGATTTCTCACAAGTTGTGAGTTTCTGTAATTTCTTCTAAGTTTTAATATTTGTGTTGGTGTGCTACTTATTTGTAATATTTGCCTTACATGTTGACCCTTTAACTTTATCGGAACAGTTACTCACATTGAGTAGTTCTGTTCCTGTTACCCTTTGCCTAATCACATTTGTGCTTTATTTTTTATTGAACGTATTCGTGCACATTGACCACTTGACTGTCCATATCCAGGTGCGCCGCATGGTTGAATTGCTCTCATAAATTAAAATTGTGATCTAGCCTCTGCATTGCAGTGTTCCTGTTTTTCTATTGAAATTGCTTACCATATTAACCCTTTCCTGCCTTACACCACTGGTGTTTACTACCTGACCCATACTATGTAAAAAACGACATTGTTTTCAAGAACGGGGTGGTCCCTGCATGATTGTTGGAGGCAACTTTGTTTGTGGGCCAAACACCATGTTTGGGTCCTGATGGTGGATGTGGACCAACTAACTGTATGACTGAATTTACTGTAACATTTTTTGGTAAACATTTCTGGACTTCTAGGCCATGTTAGACAGTGATACCACCAAGATTAGACTTTAAAAACATTTAAAACGGGGCAGAAAACAGTAGATTTGGGTCCTGGTGCTGAATGTGAACCATATAACTGCATGGCTGTCACCTGATTTCTGTCTGAATTTACTGTAACTTTTTTGGGGGAAACATTTCTTGACTTCTGGGCCATTTTAGGCAGTGGCCACAACAAGATTAGGGTTGAAACCATTGGCAAACAGTGGGCCACACACTGTGTTTTGATCTGGGTGGAAGGCATGCAACACATAACAGCATGACTGAGACCTGATTTTGGTCTGAATTTACTATAGCATTTTTTGGGAAACATTTCTGGAATTCTGGCCTTCTGGGGCATGTTGGCAGTGTCTGCACCAGATGTGTTACATCTTCATAATGCTGCACACAACAATGTGTGGCGCAACATCACACAGCATTGTGAAACAATTTGTTTAATAGGCACAATACTTGACATTTGTGGATAGAAGGAGGAAACATGTTAAAGAGCAGGTGATGCCTTTAACATAAGTTTAACAAAACATAACATTGACCAACAATTCAGTTGTATTCCCCATATATGGAGTTTGCAAAGGAAAGGCCAGCACTTGTTAAAGGCTATCAGCCACTAGGGCCCTGTGCACAGAGTCTATATTTTTTGAATTCAAAATACCTCACGTGAGCTGCTTCAACCCAAAGTAAGACGTAATCACCGCCACCACATTTATAAAGTGCTCTTTCTTTATTACAGTGTGGCATGTAAACAATGTAAAACAATGCTCCCATATAACTAAGATAAAAAAAACACCTGCTCTGTGAAGGCACAGTACTTCATAATAAATACAAGGGATGATGGTGCCGTGGGGGAGCGGGCATTTTTAACTTGGTTATATGGCAGCACATTTACATTGTTCACTTGCCACATTAGAGAATCGAATAAAGAATGAGCACTTTATGGACATGTGCTGTGGTGAGTACTTCTAACTTTGAGCTGAAGCAACTCACACGAGGTATCCGAATTCCAAAAAATATGCCCCAGTCTGTACACACGGCACCTTTCATTTGCAGACTCCATATATATGGAATGCAACTGCATTATACATCATTATGTTCTTAAAAGGAATCTTGTAAGTGTAACCATCTCTAAGAAGTAACACACACCACACATAATAAGGGAATAAGGTGTTTATTAGGGAGGGGTACACGGACGTGGTACAGAATAAGCATAACAAATGACAGGCAGGATCAAGAGGACAAGGGTAGTACAACAATGAGCGGGGAGAACTAACAGAGAGAGAGAACAAGAAAAGGGACTGAATTCTATACAGAGCATAAGACAGTAACAAACACAACAGCAATGGTCAAGCAAACTATTTTATATATAAAATAAAGAAACAAGAGGCTTAAGGAATGGATGTAGGTTAAAGAGGACAGAATAGATTTTTTTTGTTTTTTAATTTTTTTATAGGGGGAACATACAAACAACAGAACAGAGGGCAGAAAAATGAAAACAAGACAAATTAATGTGTACTGCCACAGTAAGTGCCAGTGGGGCCACCACGGAGTTCACACAGGATGCCCACAATTTTGTCAACATCGCACTGCAGTTTAGAAATCCCCCCCCCCCAGGCATCACTAGATTCCTGTCTGAAATCATTTATCTCCTGTTGGAGATGATGGACTTCAGACAGGACAGCTGATATGTCCGCATGTGTCACTGGCACTGCTGATGGGGTGCGGGCTGCCTGTGCTGCTGCTGCTGGCTCTGGACGGGGGGGGGCCCTGGAAGGGTCTTGATGTTACTGACTGCTGTAGTTTTCTGGTATGGCGAGCCTGGAGAGGACGTTTAACTGGTCCAGCCATGCCTCCCTCCTGCTCATCCCCTTCAGTGCTCATACCTGCACTGCTTCCCACAGCTGCAGTTAATGCTGCCACCACCTCCCGCAGTTTGGGGTCCCATTGAAGTGAGTGGTGGTGCACCATGTGGTTACACTGGCCATTTGCCCTGAAGTGGAAACCACATTTTCCTCGATGCGCTTCTTGCCCACATAGGTTGCAGGTGACCACTGGGTCTCCTACTGATATTGCGTAAAAAAAATCCCAGACAGGAGAACTTCGGGGGTGACAGGGCCATGGAGGGGGGATGGCAAATGATGCCCCAGGCACTGACTCCTCCTGCTGCTCAGGAGGGGGCATGGTCTCCTGCTGCCAGAGCAGAGAAACAGTATCCTCCTGGTGCTGGGGAGGGGGAACTGTCTTCTGTTGCTGCTGTGGTGGAGGGACTACGGTCATCTCCTGCTGCTGGGGTGGGGGCATAGTTTGCTGCTGGGGGCTGGGGCCAAAAGCCTCCTGCTGCTGTGCCATTTCATCTTTAATGTTTAGCTGAAATGCACATGCAGGTGCCCCACTGCCTCTACCCTTCTCCACTAAGCCCACAAACACCACCAATTCAAACAAAACAAAAAAAAAAAGAAACATATAAAGACTCTGAGAAAGCTGTGTGGGATCACACACACACACACACATACACACACACAATCAACAAGTACTAAAATATGAAATAGGACAAAGGCAAAAAAGAAAAAGAAAAAAATAGCACAAATTAAGTAATTTTTGTGTAAAAGTACACTGTGCAGTCACAAGGAGTATAGATGCTGCCTGCTTCCTCGAGATACATAGCACAGGAAATTAACCACTCACTCCCTACCTATTTGGACTCAACCATGAGACTACCAGCAGAGTGAAAAGCCTAATTTTTCCTAAGAGGCGCAAGGCGAAATTTTGTCGAAAGGCCATAATTACGCAAAATGTTTTGCTCGGCGAAATCAATGCTTTCGCCATAATTTTGCTGCATCTCTATGCAGGAATTGCACAAGAAACCATATGAGGAGAGACAGCAGAACCAGAATATGTACAGTACTCTCTGGAAAACAGGAGACTGGCAGGTGACATGAATGAAACCTATAAGTACCCCATGGGGTGAACATAGTGCAGGAAGGGAGTCTCGTTCAGAGAAGGAACACCAGAACACAGACATGCTATGAAGCTTGAGGGGGGACATTTAAGTGTAAGTTCCTCACAGAAAAGGGTGGTGGATGCCTGGAACAGGCTGCCAGAAGAGGTGGGGGGATGAAGACAGTGGGGAGCTTCAAGAATGTATGAGAGAAGCACATGGGCATAATAGGCAGAGAGAAAGTGAGGGGGAAGGGACACCTCTGACCAAATAGGGTCCAGGGTGTAATAATAGGCAGAGATAGGCTTACCAGCCCCATTCTGCTGATGCAGTCTATGTTTCTGTTTCAATTCTTAAGGACATTGATATCATCGTTATTACCTGTATTACTAGTAATTTGCTATATGATAATGTTTGCCAGTTAGGTCTCATGTTGTTTCAGCTACAGTATGTGCTGCCTAGTTGTTCTCGCCCAAGGTTATAACTTGAAAATGTGACTGTTGTCTCAATTTATCCTCTAGGTAGCCAATGAATGAATTACTGAATGAATGAATTACTGAATGAATCAATGAATGGTCAGTTGCTTCTTGGGAAAGACAGTGGAATGCAATGGTCACAACAGTGCTTTTAAAACAGGAATGTCAATAAATATAGCCTTGCATCAAGGATGTGTAGTGCAAACAAAAGCTACTTGTGTGGTTCCCCAGAAGCTCCATGGATGACGTCACTAGCCTTGGGCAGGTTGCTACCCCAATGCTACTGCTATGACTTATGCTACCTGTCCTTGGCCTCTGGAGTAGAGTGGAATTAGCAACGCAACATTGGAGCATTAGAAACTGCCAAGATACCCTTACCTCACCTAAATCTCACACGGCTCCTAACCTTCAACCAGACTCCGGAATGCTATACAACCAGCTTTTGTTCATATTATAGCAGTCTGGGGGGAGGGGGGTCATAGGGCTACCAGATATAGATGCAAATAATTTTTGGAATGCAGTAAGTATAAATGTTATAACAACAATTTGACACATTTGGTGTGGGGGTTGCAAAGACTGACATTCAAGTAATAAAAACAGCGCACGGCAAAAGTCTTGGTGATGTATGCAGAGCAGTCTGCTCCATTTCATCAAGCAGAACGAGACAAGAAGTACTGCACTCAAACGGGTACGGAACATTGACTCACGTTATTGTGAATTGTATGGTGTTTGAGAAGTTCCAGACTAGCTTCCCTAAAGGAGATAGTCTGGATTCAGACCCAGTTTGTCTGCGGTACTTTGGGACCAAGTTCTGCAGCTGGACTACCATTTGCCACAGAGCTTCTGCAGTGGTGGTTCGTAATTTCTACAGATGTGCTACGGCACCAATGAGCTGCCACATCCCAGCACCACATCCATGGCAATCACAATGGCAAATGGAATGCAGGAATGCATAATACCACTAGTTCAAAAAATACACCCACAGACTTTTAGAAATAATATTTTTATCACAAAGCTAAAGAAATCTATCACGTAAGGTCCTATCCTATTACATAAATGAAATATGCAGAGGGGGCATTATGTGATAAATGATTTATTTATTTCTGATTCAGATTATTACCTTTGAGCCAAGATGGCTCTTTTACAAAGGTTCCAATTCAACAGATGTAAAACAATACACAGGGTACAAAATATAACACATGTGGCACAGTTGTATACACAGAATGAACAAAGGACTGGAAGTTACTGAAGTGCAAAAAGTTGAACAACATCATCTCTCATTTATATAGTAATAAGCTTTGTAACACAGCTGAGTTTCTACCTGCAAGAAAGTAGGGTGGTAGCAGCCAGAGGGGGCTTTGTCTAGGGAAGGCGGTCTGTGGAGGGGTAGAGGAAGGGAATGTATACATTTAGGGCGGGCAATCACAATAGTTTTCTTGGCTAGGAGGAGTCGGATGTCTCTTCAGAAAGAGCCAATCCTGCCATGTTCTAAGAGGGACGAGGGGAGATCATTTACCCACTTAAGCCCTCGATAAGTAAGAGAATGCTGGGTGAAGGAGGTACGCTTGAAAGAGACCCGGAGTACACCCTTAGCTGGTCTTCTAGTCATTATGGTTGCTTGCACGCATGTGCAAGAAACATAGTGCCTTCATCGGAGATTTCGGAGGTGTGTCACCTCCTCCTCAATTCAGGCACTGTGCTGGCAGGCGCGGCCCCTGTAAGCCAATGCATTTTGGAGCTGTGTATGACACGCTCCAAAATGCAGTGGCATACAGTTGAAAGGGGGAGCTACGCTTGAGTGAGCAGCGATAAGAAGCTGCTCACGCGCAGCTCCACCTCAGCCGCAGGCGCGGCGCGCTCAAGCGCAGATAGCCGACGGGTGCCCAACTCGCCGGGCTGAACCGCGCCTGTCTTCCCCTCCCTCCCAGTCAGTTGATGCCACGCTGGGAGCCCACCCCAGCGTGGCAATCCTCATGTTGCCGACGGGTGCCCAATCCCGTCGGCTGAATCCCCAAAGTCCTGGTGCCACGCTGGGAGCCCACCCCAGCATGGCAAGCGGTCCCAGACGTCTTTTTTGTTTTAACCTGTAAAACAAAAACGTTCCGCGCGCCTCCCGAACCCACTCCCACAACCTGCACCCACCCACTGCGCACTAGCCTCCCCACACCCTCACCCCATACTTACTCCAGACTCCGCGCCGACGATCTTCGTGGACCGGGAACATGTCTGCACTCTTCAAAGCCGACCGCAAACTGAGGAAATGCCGGTAAGCTGTATAATGGGCTAGATAGGAGGGGTTCAACTTTATTGCATATCTCAGGCATTTTTGGGAATTTTTGCACCAAATTTTCAACATGGGGTTTTTGGGACCCTTTCTCATGAATGATGTCACTGTCATGGCATTATTCGGGCTCGAAGGGTGATTTGCAGTGACTGCGCAGTGACTGCGAAATCACCCTTCGGGACCGAATACCGCCATGACAGTGACATCATTCATGAGAAGGGGGCCCAAAACCCCCATGTTGAAAATTTGGTGCCAAAACTCCAAAAAATGACTGTTTAACGAGCGTGCGTTGCGCAGTTCCTACGCAGGCTCGTAAGTTTGCGAAATTTCAATATTTTCACTCCAGATTTTCAACATTGCCATTTCACCACACTGTCTTATGAGTAGTATACCTGTCATTTTTCACATCTCACCCAAAATGTGTTTCCACCCTTGTAGCGCAGAATGGCGCAGTCGGTGTGCGAAATCAATGTACGGGACAAATTAAGAAAATCACAGTGACACTTTTCATGAACAGAGGTCTTGAAATGGCTATGTTGAAAATTTGGTGACAGAATTCCTAAAAATGACTGTTTTACGAGTGTGCGTTGCACAGTTCCCACGCACGCTTGTAGGTTTGCGAATTTTCAATATTTCCACTCCAGATTTCCAACATTGCCATTTTTCCACACCTCCTTATGAGCAGTACAGCTGTCATTTTTCACATCCTGCCCAAAATGTGTTTACGCCCATGTAGCGCACAATGGCGCAGTCGGTGTGCAAACTCAATGTATGGGACACATTAACAAAACCACAGTGACACTGTTCATGAGCAGAGGTCTTAAAATGGCTATGTTGAAAACTTGGTGAAAAAATGCCTAAAAATTACTTTTACGAGCGTGTTGCTGTACAGTTCCTATGCATGCTCGTAAGTTTGCAAATTAATATTTTCATTTAGATTTTTCAACATGTCCATTTTATTAAACTTCCTTATGAACAGTCCAGCTGCAGTTTTCATATGTCACCCAAATGTGTTATCGCGACATGTAGCGCACAATGGTGCTGTTGGTGTCGCGAAAGCAATGTTTAGGACAGATTAAGAAAATCACAGTTACACTGTTCATGAGCAGAGGTCTTAAATGGCTATGTTGAAAATTTGGTGACAAAAGTCCATAAAATGACTGTGTTATGAGTGAGCATTGTGCAGTTTCCACGCATCCTCGTTAGTTCATGACTTAGTAATATTTTCAGTCCAGATTTTCACTAGTGGCATTTTTCAACACTTCCTTATGAACAGTACAGCTGCCATTTTTCACAACATGGTGAAGGTGTTTTCACACTTTCAGTGCAGAGATGCGTAACGCTGTGGGAAATCATTGTTCGCACAGATAAAGAAAATCACAGTGACACTGTTCATGATCGAGGCACCAAAATGCCTGAGTTGACAATCTTATAAAATATCCCCAACCTACTTATATAACGGGTGTGCTGGTACAGTTTCTTATGTATGCTCGTGATTCACCATTTTTTTAATATTTTACTACACATTTGCAACATAGCCATTTTACACCTCCCCATGAAAGAGTACAGCTGTCATTTTTACAGCCTGTTCGAATATTTTGCACCTGTGGTGCTAAACTCGTAGTCACTGTGCATAAGCAGCTTTCTGCTACCAAACTGATATTCCCCTGTTCATGAGGTGGGGTCACAAAACAACGTTGAAAATTTGGAGTTAAAATACCAACGAATGCCTGAGGTATTAGGCTTTTCAACTAAATCGCCCAACCCTATAGAGAATGACAGGAATCAGGGTGTGACTTGGGATTCTTGCCTGTGATGCTCATACCATTCCACACCCTGCAGTCACTGAGAGGCATCGAGGTATGCCTTGGACTCTTCGGCCCCAAACTTCACCCCATTCTCCTATATCGCACCCATCTCACCGTATTTCCTAATGAAATGGGGTACGCATAAGGGCCAAAGACCCCCAAGGAACACGTCACACTTGTCAGTCTCTGCAGAGTGGGATGTGGTGAAATGGCGTGGCCGTTATGCCTGACGACCCAAATGCACACCCCGATGCCTGTCACTCTCTGCAGGGTGGTGGTGGGGTTGGCTTCAGTTCAATACTTCACTGCCATTCCTATTACGCAGCTCTGTAACTTCTACACTACCACTGCCAATGCCAGTAAGCAAACATTCGGCATTGACAAATGCTTGTTTTTATGTTGTCTTACGCATGTGCAAGCAACATCATATGGTAGTAGCAGAAATGCAGAGGTGTGTCAGTGTTGGCAAATGCAGGGCACACTTTAGTAGGTGCGTCCGTCATTCCCCAATTAACCAGCAGATGCCAGAATTATGTAAAGTGCCACAAACTTGAAAGAAATGTGCCACTGCAATCGGAGACAAGCTCGTCATGCAGCGGCAGAAATGACACACCTCCCGTACATGCCTTTCCTGGTGAAATATTTCAATAAACATGTTGGCGGCAGGAGCTGCCACCACACAATCCCCAAACAAAGCTGACATCGGGTCCTCGTGTCGGCATCTCCCCCACCCACACATTGTGTGGCGCACTGGGAGCCGTGGCCCAGTATGCTGCCATTCACACAAAGCCGACCATGTCGGTATGTTCTTCCCCCTCACATCCATTGTGTGGCACACTAGGAGCCCACCCCAGTGTGGCCTACATCTCCCCGCTGAAAGTCATGAGACACACTGGGAGCCCACCCCAGTGTGGCCTACATCTCCCCACTGAAAGTCATGGGACACACTGGGAGCCCACCCCAGTGTGGCCTACATCTCCCCACTGAAAGTCATGGGACACACGGGGAGCCCACCCCAGTGTGCCCAAAATTTGTTTTATTTCACCTATAAAGAAAGAAAACCATCCACAAAGTTCGTTTTTCTTTCTGTACCTGAAAAAGAGAACATGGTCCCTTGTTGTTCACAGCACCCCCTCCCCCAACCCGCACCCACCGTCTGCGCACCCCACCTCCCCACACACACCCTCACACCACACTTATCTCCATAGGTCTGGTGCTGCGACCTTCGGTGGAGCGGGAACACATTGTGACTCTTCAAAGCCGAACTGCAAAATGAAGAAACGCTGATAAGCTGTATAATGGTATCAACGGAGGGGGGGGGAGTCAACTTAGGTAGATATCTCAGCCATTTTTTTTAATTTTGGCTCCAAATTTTTAACATGGGATTCTTGTGACCCCACCTCATGAACACATGAACTGTAATCTCGTTATTCGGTCCTGAAAGGTCATTTTGCAGTCACTGCACGGAATCACCTTTTGGGACCGATTAGCAAATCAAAGGTGCCACTGTTCATGACGATGGGTCCCATAAATCCTATGTTGCAAATTTGGTGAAAAAATCAAAAAAATAACTGTTACAAGCGTGCATTGCACAGTTTCCATGCACGCTCATAAGTTTGAGAATTTTTAATATTTTTACTCCAGATTTTCAACATTGTCATTTTTTCACATCTCCTTATGAACTGTATATCTGTCATTTTTCACATCGCGCTCAAAATGTGTTTTCACACATTTGGCGCACAATGGAATGGTCGCTGTGGGAAATCAATTTTTGGGACACATTAACAAAATCACAGTGCAACTGTTCATGAGCAGAGGTCTCAAATGCCTATGTTGAAAATTTTGTTAAAAAAATCCCCAAAATAATTGCGTTACAGGCATGAGTTGCGCACTTTCTACGCACGCTAGTGACTTCACCAGTTTTTCATATTTTCGCTCCAAATTTTCAACATTGCCATTTTTTTTACGCCTCCTCATGAACAGTACAGCTGCCATATTTCACATCCTGTCCGAAATGTGTTTTTGCACCTGTGGCACCAAATGGCGCAGTTGCAGTGCAAGATCACCTTTCGACTAATACACTGATAGTGCCACTGTTCATGAGGTGGGGTCATAAAAAGACCATGTTGAAAATTTGGAGTGATAAAACAACAAACACTCGGGCGTTAGGGTTTCCAATCATATCGCCCCACCCTGTAGAGACTGATAGGTGTCAGGGGTGTGACTTGGGATTGCTGGCTGTAATGCTCATGCCATTCCACCCCCACCCTGCAGCCAGTGACAGGCATCGAGGTGTGCCTTGGACTCCTCAGCCTGAAGGTTCACCCCATTCTCCTATACTGCACCCATCTCAGCGTATTTCCTTATGGAATGAGGTGAGCATAAGGCCCGAAGACCCCAAGGCACACCGTGACACTTGTTGCTATTTGCAGGGTAGGGTGAGGTGAAATGGTGTGAGTGTTATGGCCGATAACCCAAAGGCACACCCCAAGGCCTGTCAGTCTCTGCAGGGTAGGGGTGGGGTTGGTATGAGTTCCATACTTCACTGCCATTCCTATTATGCAACTCTCAAACTCCTGCATTATCAATGACAATGTCAGCAAGACAACATTCGGCATTGGCAAATGCTTGTAGAGGTTTGATTGCATTGGAACAAAACTACAATAGAATCAGGTGCTAGTCCTAGAAGTGCATTTTTTTTCCCAATCAAGCAAGTCTGTTACTTGTTGCAGAGGGAGTCACCCAGTGTTAGAGTAGAGGCTACATGTATGTGTCAAGTGCTCAGCCCCTAAGACCAGTCGACAGGCCTTGTTTAGTAGTACTTTGCCCCTTCTCAGTGCAGTTTCAGTGGCAGCACTGTCAATAGCTAGCTTGTAGTCTATGGTAGACAGCACTGAGCTCTAAGTTACTAGGCTCACAGCCTCTGGGGTCATTGCTTGTCTGTGGCAATATAGGATACCGAGTTTGACATTTGCTGATTTCATTACATGGTCAATGTGTGAGGTAAAGGAGAGGGTGTCATCAAGGCAGAGGCCAAGATATTTAAAGATTGTTACTTGTTCAATGGCATCTCCCTTAGGCTAAGGATAGTCAGTGGGTCGGTATTCTTCTTTGAGTGAGGGAGTGCAAAGTGTATAATCTTACTTTTTTTATAGTTTAGGAGGAATTAGTTTTGAGAAACCATGACGTGAGCTTTTTGAAACTTTTTTGTAAGGTTGCTGTTATTTCAGTCAGGCGATTGCCTGGTACAGAGATTACAGTGTCATCTGCATAAAGCAGCATCTGAGCTGGGCATGCATTCGGTAGCAAGTCCATAAATAGGCTGAAGAGTAGGAGTCCTAGAATGGACCCTTAAGGGACCCCAGAGTTACTTCCCTTGGTTCAGGGGTTACCCCTTTTATTCTCACACATTGCGATCTATGTGACAGGTAGCTACTAAACCAGGAAACAGTGTCGAAGGACAGGCCTAGTGTCATAAGGCTGTCTAATAGGATCTGGAGAGGCACAGTATCGAATGCTTTAGCGAGTTCTATGAAGATGAACCACACTGTCTTTCCGGTGTCTAAAGCATCATACCGGTGAGAAGTAAAGTCTATGAGTGCTGTGATAGTGCTGTGCTTTTGTCAAAACCCGTGTTGTTGCGGGCAAAGTAGATTACATTTATTCAGGCACTCAGTAAGCTGATCTGAAACAATTCTTTCTAGGGCTTTTGATAGTGGGGATAATATAGATATAGGTCAGTAATTGCCCCGGCTGGTTCTGTCCCCATTTTGGAGTACTGGGGTGACAAGGGCAGTCTTCCACTTATCTGGGAACACCCCAGTTCTTAGAGAAATATTAAATAACTTTGTGAGTGGAAAAGCTAGTTCATTCAGTGAGAGGGTAACTAGCTTCTTATCAATTGTGTCACTACCAATTCTGGTTTTGCCTAGGACCCTCTTGACATATTTCATGGTCTGAGTCCTTGTGATTTGTTTAAAGTAAATTAGGAGCTGTTCGGTGTTAAGGGTGGAGGGAGAGTTGATATTGGGGGACTTACTGGTGGGCTGTGTTTGTAGGTACTCTGGTGGTAGTACCGAGCTTAGGTCCGAGAAGGTATTATTAAAGGCATTTTCTAGGTCCTTAGGTTGCTGTAGTGGGCTAGATAGAGTGACAATGAGGTCAGGTGGCACTCTAGATTCCTTGCCAGTCAGAGATTTAATGTAATTCCAGAACTCCCTCCCATTACCCCAGTTTCTTACCATTTGGTCTCTGTAATAGGTTGTCTTCGCATTTCTCACCTGTCTGGTACACTTACTTCTGGCAGCTTTGTAAGCAGTGTAATCAGCCTGACTACCGATCTCTCTAGCTTTGTGCCAGAGGTGGTCTCAGTGGTTCATTTGCTTGATGAGGGGGCCTGTGAGCCAGGGGTTTATAGGGCCTTTGATTTTGGAGGTTCTGACTAGGGCAAATAAGTCACAGGCTTTATTAAAGATTGCAGTGAGGTAACCAAGTGCCTGATCTGCATCTTCACAGTCATCCAGTAGTGTCCAGTCAGTGCTTTTTATGTGTTTTTTGAAATGCTCCAACTGTCCCTTTCTCAGAGATTGTTTTTTGGCGAGTTGGGGGGTCTTTTGGACCCTTGTTTGTCCAGAAGCAGACTACAGGTGAGTGGTCATTTAGGGTGTTGGGTAGGATGTAGACATTTATAATATGTTCAGGGGAGGTGGCAAGAAGCCAGTCAATAAGGGTGCTGGTACCAGTGCGGTAATTCCTCCTAGTCACTTTGGAGACCATCTGCGTAAGCTATAGGCTGTGGATTTGATCTTTAGTGCCATGTCCTGAGCCAGTCAGTTGGTGTTCTAATCCCCTAGAACTATCTTTTCCCAGCCCTGTTTTGCCTGACTAAAATGGTCATAAAATTGTTCTAATCCTTGTTCTTATTTTCCAGGGGTTATGTAGACTCTAGTTAGCGTCAGCATCTTACTTTGGCATCTTATAGTGACTTTGATATAGTATTTGAGCTTCTTTAGTGTTGCTAATATTGGCATCACCTGTCCTTTGATATTGTTACTCAGATAAACCAGGCACCCACCCTCTCGTTTGGACAGTCTGTCCAGCCAGAAGGTGGCATAGCTATCAAGTGAGTCTGAGGCATCCAGTATCCTGTGAAAGAGCCATGTTTCAGTGACGGAGATTATGTCTGGCTTGTGTAATGCCACCCAGGTCTGGAAATGAGAGAGTTTAGGTAGGAGGCTGCCAATATTAATTGATGCAATTTTGAGATGACCTTGGACCATGAGGTTCACAGAGTCGGTTGAGCCTGGGTTTGGGTGTACACTCCCTGACAGGAGTAGCAGGATGATAATTATCCTTTTAATGTAGCATTTCCAGCAGGCTATCAGTCTGTGGGTCTGCCTACGCATACCAGGGCTATGTTTCGTGTGGCCTTCTGTAGAGGGATGCGTGCACATCAGGGCCATAACAAACATGAGCGTGATGGGTGGTATTCTATTCATTTGAGTGTGGTAGTTTCTCACTGGGTGGCTTAATGGAAAAGCTACCTGACTCTCCAAGGTTCCAAATTTTTGTATTAGTGGGCAGAGAGCAGATGGCAGGTCGCTATGGGGGGCTTATCTATGCTCATGCTCTTTACACTGCTTGCGCGGTCCCCACTATGTATCACTTAAATATTTATATGCAATTTGTAACACAGTTTTTAAAAATAAATTTCCCTTTTTGTGATCATGAAATTGTTTCTTCATTTATACAGGTTCCCTTCGAAATGAAATAGAATAGTGGCGATATTTCAAGACTCATTTTTCATGCCAGCCCACTGGCTACTAATGCTCTACATTGCATCATCGGGATGCGACTGTAGCAATTTATGTTGTGAGCCCCCTTTTTTTCTTTATAAGGTACCACTGGACACTCTCTTCTCCCTCTGTCCCCATTTCAAAATCTACTGCAGTAGTACTCTATAATCTCCTCTAGGTCTCACTTGACCTTGTATTCATGTTTCTACCATGATGGGGTGGCCTCCTGTCATGGTATTTTTCCTCCTTACTTCCCCGCTAAATTCTACTTTGGTTCATGTGGTACAAGTGTAAGGGGTACATTAGCTTCCCATATGTTTGTTGCCAGAGGTGAAATTGAGTCACACTGAGAGCAGACTGTGTCTTACGCTGAGGTTTTGAAAAACAAGACTTGTGTAAGAATTTAAGTCCTGCACTCTGTTTGGTAGGAATAGTAGGCCTCTGCTAAAACATAACGACTATCCCCTTCACTTAAAACCCTGTTAACTAGGTGCACATTGATATACAAATAGTAAAATGTGATACAAAAAGGTTACATAAAGCCACATATTTACCTGGCAAGATGTTTTTATGCCTTGTGGTTAGGTTCATGTTTAAAACAAATATATCTTGAATGCACATTGCAGGAATTACTTGCTATGTTTTAGTATAGCATATGCTGGTGTCCACACCTGTTTCAGATATCCTCTCCCTGTTCAGTGCTGCATTACTAAGGGCCAGAGGCTCTCTTCTGGAACTTCTTTATAGGGATCAGGTGTACGATGTCAACACCCTGAGGGAGGGGTTAAGGTCACTAACTGACATTTAAGCATTTTCTCACTTTGAGAGTGTGTCTAAGAGACTGATATCAATGTATATAGCAAGTATTACTGAATAAAGTAATTTATGGTCATACAGATCCCCCCTACTTAATGTATTAGAGCAGAATGTATTATGTATTAGAATAGGGGCAGATCATGTGAACAATTAAGCCATGGTTTTCTGCATATAAAGAGACCTGAATTCAGGATGTGTTCAGATAGCTTTTGGAGCACAGATGATGGTGGGCGTGCTGCGAGAGAGCTAGTACCACTCTGTGACATTTCTTAGAGAAGGATTTCTGAAGCTTAATTATTTAAACCAAGGATGGAAATGAGAAAGGAAAATGTGGGCGCACCGGGATTTGAACTCCGGATCTCTGGTATGCCGTTCCAGCGCTCTAACCATTAAGCTACAGGCCCACTGGTTACAGCGTCCGAAGAACTTCCTATTTCACAGTCACACATTCCTTTCTCTCTAGTGTTGCTTAATCTGCAACCAGAAACCAATTTAGAAATTCCACTACTTCTCAGTGCAGTTTAACCCCTGCAAGGTATATAGTTTTTTAAACCAAGGATGGAAATGAGAAAGGAAAATGTGGGCGCACCGGGATTTGAACTCCGGATCTCTGGTATGCCGTTCCAGCGCTCTAACCATTAAGCTACAGGCCCACTGGTTACAGCGTCCGAAGAACTTCCTATTTCACAGTCACACATCCTTTCTCTCTAGTGTTAGCTTAATCTGACGGCAAGAAACCAATTTAAGAGTTCAAACCCGTGCGCCACATTTTCCTTTCTCATTTCCATCCTTGGTTTAAAACTATATACCTTGTAGGTTAAACTGCACTGAGAAGTAGTGGAATCTAAATTGGTTTCTGGTTGCAGATTACAACACTAGAGAGAAAGGAATTGTGACTGTGAAATAGGAAGTTCTTCGACGCTGTAACCAGTGGGCCTGTAGCTTAACTGGTTAGAGCGCTGAACGGTATACCAGAGATCCGAGTTCAAACCCGTGCCCACATTTTCCTTCTCTCATTTCCATCCTTGGTTTGAAAAACTATATACCTTGCAGGGTTAAACTGCACTGAGAAGTAGTGGAATTTCTAAATTGGTTTCTGGTTGCAGATTAAGCAACACTAGAGAGAAAGGAATGTGTGACTGTGAAATAGGAAGTTCTTCGGACGCTGTAACCAGTGGGCCTGTAGCTTAATGGTTAGAGCGCTGGAACGGCATACCAGAGATCCGGAGTTCAAACCCCGGTGCGCCCACATTTTCCTTTCTCATTTCCATCCTTGGTTTAAAAAACTATATACCTTGCAGGGGTTAAACTGCACTGAGAAGTAGTGGAATTTCTAAATTGGTTTCTGGTTGCAGATTAAGCAACACTAGAGAGAAAGGAATGTGTGACTGTGAAATAGGAAGTTCTTCGGACGCTGTAACCAGTGGGCCTGTAGCTTAATGGTTAGAGCGCTGGAACGGCATACCAGAGATCCGGAGTTCAAATCCCGGTGCGCCCACATTTTCCTTTCTCATTTCCATCCTTGGTTTAAAAAACTATATACCTTGCAGGGGTTAAACTGCACTGAGAAGTAGTGGAATTTCTAATGAAGCTTAATTAGACATTTGGAATTAAGTCTATTTTTTTTTTCCTGAAGTTTTCTTTATTTTGTTTGCTTTAATAAACATTACACACTACAATATTTAGTATGTCTGCAAGAGAAAACTTGTGTCAAGTGTTGTCACTACCCACACCCGCTCACAAGCTTGGTGTCAGAGTGGGATCTGGTCGTCTGAGGGATAGTGAGGGAGACCAGAGTAGAACCAGACCTGGTAAAAGAGACAACCATGGCATCAGGAACAGATGAGATGAAAATGGGTGCCGTGACACGCTCTCAGATGGAGAGCACAGGCGAACCCCTTTATACCGGTCTGGACACAGATGAAAGGTGGAGATTGCCAAAGGACCAAACTGACAGTGGAGAGAAGGAGGAGGACCAACAGGAGAGATGCCAGGAGACCCATGAGCTGCCCCCTGAAGGCATTTCAGAACTTCTACATTGGATGGCGGAAAGCAGATGGAGATTGAATGGCAGAAAGACCTGGATGCCCTAGAACGGGATCGAGACAGGAGGCGACAAGACTTAAGGTGGGCTAAAACTATGCAGCTGTTTAGACCTTTGGGAGCAGGCAATGGAACTGGGGGAGGACAGAGTAATAACAATCCTAAAAATATAAAACTCATGAGAATGACTGCTAATGATGACATTGAGGACTATTTGACCACTTATGAAAGGGTGGCCAAGGCCTGTGATTGGCCGAAAATGCAGTGGGTAGTGCATCTGGCACCATATCTGTCAGGGAAAGCACAACTAGCCTACAGTAATATGGGCCCACATTTGGCTGAGGACTATGATTTAGTAAAACAGGAAATATTGAAGTGTTATGACATTAACGCAGAAATATATAGGCAACGGTTCCGTGCTTTAAAACACCAGGCACATGATTCCCCAAGAGAGACTTATATCAGACTCAGAGAACTTTGTTTAAAGTGGATCCAGCCAGAGGGAAAATCCAGAACTGACATTACAGAGACATTTGTTATGGAACAATTTTTACAAGTGTTACCTATTGATGTGCAAATCAGGATAAAAGAGCATAACCCGGAATCTGCAGAAATGGCTGTGACACTGGCAGAAGACTTTTTACCTGCACATCAGTGTTTTAGGAGAGGTGGTAATAAGCTCACAGACTATCCAACAAAACCTCAAGCCACACCAGTAAGGCCACCTCAGACTGTGGCTAAGACTTATGAGGGAAGGAATAATCAAGGAAGGAGAACATTCCCTGCAGATATAATATGTCGGAACTCTAAGGGGGTAGGATATATTGCCAGATTCTGTTCTTCAAAAAAAGTGATGTAACCCATCTAGCCTTATTAAATGCTGGGTATGTGACAACAACTGTGGGGATAAAAGGACAGGAGGTGGTGGGATTGGTGGAGTCAGGCAGTAAAAATACCCTGGTTAGAGCCGATATAGTTCAAGGGGTAACGAGAACAGCCCCTATACAGGTCATATGTGTACATGGGGATACCCATCAATATCCCACCATTCACATACCTTTAGAAGTAAAGGGCAAGACATCCAGGATAACTGTAGGAGTAGTACCACATATGCCAGTACCTGTAGTGATAGGGCATGCTTTTCCAGGTTTTGTCACCCTTTTGGGAGAACCGGAAAACATAGCCGCCATGACTACTAGGGCACAGAGCAAGAGGGAACAATTATTGGGAGAAGTATTTGCTTTTGAAGAAGAGGTGTTGGAAAGTCCTGGTAAATCCAGATTGTCTAGAAAGGCCAAAAGGAAAATATAAAAGGAATGGGTTAAAGAAAAGCATGGCCTAACATAGGACAAACAAATGTCATATGTGAAAGCTGATATGTGTTTACAACAGAAGAATGACAAAACTTTATTACCTTTTTTTCCAACAGGTGGGACAAGAGGTTACACAAGGAGCACCAGAGTTTCACTTGATTAAGAATTTATTATATAGGGTTTGTACAAATCCAGGTGCTCAAGAATAGGTTGAACAACTTATGGTGCCCCTTTGCTATTGCCAAGACATATTAGCTTTAGGCCATGATATACCCTGGACAGGACACACAGGGAGGGATAAAACTGCTAGTAGGATACTACAAAGGTTTTTCTGGCCCAGGATTCATAGTGATATAGCCAAATATTGTCGCGAGTGTCCAGAATGTCAAATGACTGCCCAAAAGACCAGGAAAGACACTGTACCTTTAATACCCTTACCCCTGGTAATAGCCCCCTTTGAGAGAGTCGGTATGGATATTGTGGGTCCCTTGAATAAAAGTAGTAAAGGGAATAGATTTATATTGGTGGTGTGCGACTATGCCACCAAATACCCTGAGGCTATTCCTATGAGATCTGTGACTACCCCCAGATAGCTGAGGAACTAGTGAAGTTATTCAGCTGGGTGGGAATTCCATAAGAGATTTTAACCGACAGGGGTACAAATTTCAATGTAGAGCTTTTAAAAGAACTTTTTCGTCTGTTGGGGATGGTAGCTGTATGTACATCACCCTACCAGCCTCAGACCGATGACCTAGTGGAAAGATTCACTCAAACCCTGAAATGTATTCTGAAGAAATTCATACACAATGAAGGGCGAGATTGGGATATATACCTACCCTTTCTTCTGTTCGCATACCGTGAGTTGCCACAAGCCTCCACTGGTTACTCTCCTTTTTCCTTATTGTTTGGTAGGACCCCTAGAGGTTTGTTAGATGTGGTCAAGGAGTGCTGGGAAGAAGGGAAGGATTTAACATCCCCAGGAATAGCTCAATACATGAGACAGTTAAGGAAGAGATTGGTAACTTATACTGCTAAAGCTCAAGAAGCGGGGAAAGAAACTCAAGAACACCAGAAAGATAGATAGATATGATAAAGGGACGTCCGATATTAAATCATTCCAACCAGGTGATCAGGTGTTACTATTATTACCTACCTCCACTCATAAACTATTAATGAAGTAGAAGGGCCCATACAAAGTGGTGCATCAAACAGGCCCTGTGACATAAGAAGTAGAAACACCTGATAAAAAGGTAGGTGAGAAGACCTACCATGCCAATCTATTAAAAAGGTGGCATGAGAGGGCCACTCAGGGGATACAGTTGATGGTAATGCCTGAACTACGCGAGTCAGAATTGGAAACTGCATATGGACAGTTAGAAAGTGAGACCGGTACTGAAGCCATACAAGTGAACCCTGAGTTAGATGTGTCCCAAGAAACAGAATTACGGTCTTTGATACAGTAATTTAGCACTTCCTTTACCAGTAGACCAGGCCTTGCAAAAGGGGTAGATCATCAAATACACACTGAATCTAGACCAATCAGAAAAAAACCTCACTGGTTCCCTGAAAGTAGGGCAGATGTACGAAGGGAGATACAAAAACTAAGAGAGATGGACATAACTGAACCATTACAAAGTCCATGGGAATCCCCTGTTGTTATTGTACCTAAGAAGGAGGGTGGCATAAGATTGTGCCTGGATTTTCAAGGTCTAAACCAAGTGGCACAATGTGACACCTATCCTACGCCAAGGGTGGATGATATTTTAGATCACATTGGTAACGCTAAATATATCCACCCTTGACTTAACGAAGGGATATTGGCAGATCCCTTTGACTGAGTCTGCTAAGGAGAAGACAGCTTTCAGTACTTCTATGGTTTTTTTTTCAGTTTAAAACCATGCCATTTGGATTATATGAAGGCCCAGATACATTTCAATGTTTCATGGATCAGGTGCTGGCACCCCATAATAATTTTTGTGCGGCTTACCTGGATGACATCATTGTTTTTAGCCAGGATTGGGAGACCCATTTAAAACACCTAAAAGCTGTCTTAACTTCTATTCAGCAGGCAGTGATGACAATTAACCCCTCTAAATGTACACTTACCATGCAGGAGACCCGATACTTAGTGTTTATCTTGGGTAATGGACTCATTAAACCTGAGGTCTTGAAGGTAGAAGCAGTAGCAAAATGCCCAATCCTGAGACAAAAAAGCAGGTACATTCCTTTCTAGGGTTAGCAGGATATTATAGAAGATTTATCCTGCAGTTCGCTACCCTAGCAACCCCTTTGACGGAATTGACTAAAAAAATTTAGTAATCAGGTCAAGTGGACACCCAAGTGTGAGAAGGCCTTCATATAGATAAAGGCAGGTTTATGTTCCTTACTGGTGTTACGAAGTCCTGATTTTAACCACCCCTTTGAGGTCCACACCGATGCCTCTGGTACTGGTATTGGAGCAGTTCTGAGCCAGACCGTTAATGGGGAGGAACATCCAATTGTATATATTTCCAGGAAACTGCATGAGAGGGAGCAAAAATACTCCACAATTGAACAGGAATGTTTGGCTGCCAAATGGGCAATCGCAACTTTGAGGTTCTATTTATAGGGTGGCCCTTTTATGCTTGTGTAACCCCCCTGCAAATGGGGGTTTCCAAAAGACTTCCAGGAGCTTGCTTGAATGCTCCAAGCCTGAATGGTGTTTGTCGTTTAAGCCATTTATCAGTGAGTGTTTTTAGAGCCTCTGGTACTGTCTCTTTAAGAGCTGTCTGCTTGCAGACATAATTAGTTTGTATGGGGGGACTGTGTGCTTCTCTGCTTGAGTACCACTCGAACTGCTGCCAATTCACTCCATTTTTGCAGTCACTAGGAGTGCAAAGGGAACCTATCTGAAAGGTGTAACTGTTTGCCAGAAATCATTTAGAGTAATAATGAAAATACAGTTTGTCTAACTTGCTTTCTTTGCAGTCAGAACTGTGTTTGCCTAGTTCCCCATTCTAGTTTTGAACTGCTGAACTGGACCAATCAGTGTGGGATAAGGGAGCTCTAAAATGGTGCCTTGGACGAATCAGAACTTGGACTCATAATCTGAGCCAGCCACAAGAGGATTGTATGGGCAGTGACTCTGGGAGATGTAGTTTAGACTTCGGCGCCTTTTTGGACCAACAGGAGCAGTCTATTGTGAGTGACAGCCAATCCAGCCAAGAACTGGGAGGAACTAAAAGGAAGTGCCCGGTTTCGTCTGCTGGAGTTTCAGTTGAACTCTGGCAGTGAAGAGGGAAGGAGCCCTGTGCTTTTTCAGTGCACAGTTTTAGTCGGGAAACGTGTGTAAGGCCCAGAGTTCCGGTCTGCAGCTTGTGTAACTGCTTGTTAGGACTGAATCCGTCCTGTGAAGAGAATCAAAGGATATCTGAAGAGTAGAAACCAGGCTCATCCTGTAGAAGACTGGAGAAATTGCTGAGTTGCACTCGGTCTGTCAGGAACTGAATCTGCTGTGTGTTCTCCCGGGTATTGTGCAGTAATTGTGATCGGGATAGAGAAGCAGACTGCCTGTTTGCCATATAAATGTGTGAGGAGACTTGTGCAGCTCAAGTGAATCCTGCTGCCATTAAGTGACTTTTGCCTGTGACTGTTTACCATATAAATGTGTGAGGAGTCTCTTGGAGCTCAAGAGTAGCCCTGCTGACGTTGAAGGACCCTATCTTGTTTGGAGGTCGTGAGTACTAACTCAGGGTCGCTCCCTGTTGAATTGCCACATTAAATCCAAATGGAATCACTGTACTGCTGACTGTTTAAACTAATTTTTCTTTTCTCTGTGGGAAAGGGCCCCTACCAGCTGCCACGGTTTGGACTAGCCACTAGGGCTTGGGTACCCAGGGACAGTAACTGGTAGGGATAGGCCTGTGCACAGAGCCATAGGTAGATGAGTAAAGTGATAAGCTAATTAACCTGATTTCCCCCTGTCCTTGTTATATTCCCCTAAATAAATCAGAGCTGCTTGTTTCAGCAAAGTTATACTGCCTGAGGCATTTGTCTATGTTAAAGTATTATACTGTGATTGTTGCACTGTATCTTATTTTACAGGAGGTCCCAGTGCCTGAACCAGCCCTGGGGGTAAGTGTATACTGTGAAGGTAATTCTGATATATTGTGTGGGCCACTAGTGGGAAGAAAGGGGGGTTGCAGTGTCCCAGAGGGCTGTGACCAAGTAAGTTTAACTATTGCAAACCTTGACCTCTGGGTGGAGGCACCCGCCATTGGATCCAGGCCCCTCAACCTGTTAGTGGCAAATCAGGCAGGGGTAGTAGCCCCTGGGATAGTGCCATCTAGGGGTTACACTTGCAACAGACCATAACCCTTTGTGTTTTATTTCACAAATGAAGGAAAAAAATAACCGTATAATGAGATGGTATTTGTCTCTCCAACCTTACAAATTTACGGTAAAACACAGGACTGGGTCTGAACATGTAAATGCAGATTTCCTCTTTCATTTAGGAGTAAACAATCAGGCATAAACATTTGTTTGTTCCAGTAAATGTGAGAATGTACAGCTAAAGCTGTTTGGCAACTATAAGACACCCCAGGGCAAATGATATCGTTGTTATTGTAACTTAATAGAGTAAGATATAATAGTCCACAATGTACTAATCGTGGACCTTGTTCACTTATTAAGGGTCCCTGGGGTGGAGCTTTCAAGAGAGGGTGGGTGAAAGCTCCATCCTACCCTTTCCAATAGGGTAGGTTGTCTTGAAAACCAGTTACATATTTTTTTTCTCACTGGTTTTTGCTTAACCTTGGGGTATGTGGCAGTTTATGTTGTGAGCCCCTCCTTTTTTTTTTTTTTTTCTATAAGGTACCACTGGACACTCTCTTCTCCCTCTGTCCCTGTTTCAAAATCTACTGCAGTAGTACTCTCTAATCTCCTCTAGGTCTCACTTGACCTTGTATTCATGTTTCTACCATGATGGGGTGGCCTCCTGTCATGGTATTCTTCCTTCCTTACTTCCCCGCCAAATTTTGCTTTGGTCCATGTGGTACAAGTGTAAGGGGTACATTAACCTCCCATATGTTTGTTGCCAGAGGTGGAATAGAGTCATAGTGAGAGTAGACTGTGTCTTACACTGAGGTTTTGAAAAACAAGACTCCTGTAAGAATTTAAGCCCTGCACTCTGTTTGGTAGGAATAGTATGTCTGTGCTAAAATATAAAGACTATCCCCTTCACTTAAAACCCTGTTAACTAGGTGCACATTGATATACAAATAGTAAAATGTGATTCAAAAAGGTTACATAAAGTCACATATTTACCTGGCAAGATGTTTTTATGCCTTGTGGTTAGGTTCATGTTTAAAACAAATATATCTTGAATGCACATTGCAGGAATTACTTGCTATGTTTTAGTATAGCATATGCTGGTGTCCACACCTGTTTCAGATATCCTCTCCCTGTTCAGTGCTGCATTACTAAGGGCCAGAGGCTCTCTTCTGGAACTTCTTTATAGGGATCAGGTGTACGATGTCAACACCCTGAGGGAGGGGCTAAGGTCACTAATTGCCATTTAAGCATTTTCTCACTTTGAGAGAGTGTCTAAGAGACTGATATTTACGTATATAGCAGGTACAGTATGCGCCACTTATATCGGCTACGTTTGTACTGGACATCCGCTTCTAACGGACGTTTTATGTTTTCCAAATGCCAGTCGCTATACTTTCAATGTTAAAAATAGCAGTTAAAGCGGACCTTCAATTCCAGCAGTAACAGCTGCCGGAGCTTTAAAATCCAGTTTATGACAGTACTGTACTTAATCTGCTGATGGCCAGTCAAACGTTTCAGAAGCAATCTCTATCAGTTACTTCACTAAAAAGATCTTTAACAGGGCCAGTCCCGAGAGAATGGGTTCCCCTTTTTAGCTCCTCAATGGTTTAAATGTCAGGTCCAGATCCAGACCCCAATTCAGCCAGCAGAGCACAACCACAGAATTTATCTGCAAAGCTACATGTCAGGAGAAAACTTACACAAATCATAGCTTATGAGCAGGGCCCCTACTTTTCTGCGGCACAGTGGGACTAAGTTCTGCGGCAAGACTACCATTTGCCGCAGAACTTCTGCGGCGGTGGTTTGTAATTTCTTCGGAAATTCTGCGGCACTAACAAACTACCACATCACAGTGACAGCTTGTCATCCTGACTTCACTTTCATGGCAGTTTTTATAATAGTCAGGATGGTGGAAAGCACAGTAACACTAGTTCAAAAAATAACAGACTTATAAAAATAATTTTATGCCTAAAAAGGCAAAATGCCTCTTCCTTAAGGTCCTAGTCTGTTAAATAAATGACATATGCAGAGGGGATCTTATGTGATAAATAAGGTATTTCTATATGCATGCTATCTATCCCACTAATGAGGCTTCCACTGTCTATCACTTGTATAGTTGTATGTGCTTTCTACACCACTCATGAGGTTCCCACTGTGTATCACTTATATATTTATATGTAATCTGTAATATACATACAAATGTGTGTGTGTGTGTGTATGTGTGTTGTGAGAGAGAGATACTGTATGTGTGTGTGTGTGTGTGTGTGTGTGTGTATATATATATTTTTTTAATTTCCATGAACTTGCATCCTCATTCATACAGGTCCCATTAGAAATGAAATAGAGGAGTTATTGCAAAACTAATTTTTGATGTCAACCTGCTTTCCCTGACACACTGCGTAACACCATCAGGCCATGACATGCATGTGAACCAATTGTGAGATAGAGCTCTCCAGACCAGCACAATGTGTCCACCATGTGACAAAACACTGCACCATACCTTCCCAGGCTCGGAGCAATGATGTGTTCCACCAATCCTTGTGCTGCCCAGCCAGCTCCCAGAGCTAATCTCTGAACCTGAGTTGCTGGCATGGAAACACAGCATGCTACCCTCTGGCTCAATAGCTGTCCCTGCACACAACATTTCTCCATAACTTTTAGGCGATTCTAGCAACCAATGACGATATGTAATCAATAACTCTGGCAAAAATGCACACAGTGCAATTATTTATTTAACAGGTCTGTTCTTTCAACAGGTCTACACATTATTATATTCCACTTTTCTGGGCATAATTACTTTATTTTTCTCAAAAATGACAGTTAAATTCATTTTACCAGTTATTCATTTCAGATGGCATCTCTATACCTTAAAGGCACAAACAGGTTTGTACAAAGTGAGGTATGGACTTAACAGGTCTGTGCTATTGACAAGGTTTTGTTTAAGTTGGCTCTAGTGCAATAATGCAAGACTGAAAATTGTATTAGGCTGTAGTGCAGGCTGAGCAAATATCACCATGCCTGATGTGCTGTGCCACCGTCTCTGGCAGAGGAAGCTGTGGTAGATAAGTGACTGTTCATTTCTGTTGCAGATTGCAGCCATTTCATTAGCTAATGTATGATGTTATAGCAATGATAACATCACATTCTGAGCATAGAGGAGGTTTAGGATATAAAAAAGAGGGGAAGGGAACCGGATTCTATGGAAAAACAGAAATATTAATAAAAAATCAGCAAGAAGAGTGAATTCTGCGGCACCGCAGAAGTTCTGCGGTAGATTGCAAATTCTGCGCAAAATTCTGCGGCCGCAGAATTCTAGGGGCCTTGCTTATGAGCTACAGCGATCATGCTCCTCAGCAGTGCAGGACTTGAGGGCTGACAGATCATTCCTGTAACTAGCCACAAGCAGGAATTGTCTTTGAAAAGTTATTGGGCACCATCTATCTCTGAAAGGAGTCAATGGAGCGGCATTCTTTCTGGGATGAAACAACCCGCCGACACACAGACTCGAACCGCACTTCCTCTCGCTGAGGTCCCAGCACCAGTGATTGGAATCCCTGTCATAAGTTCCCTATGCCTGAGTAAATGTGTTGCTGAAATGATGCAGCAAAAGAGCTTTTCACAGGACTTAACTAGTAAATGAGTGGTGCTTTCTAGAAGTTGGGTGCTAGAAGAGTCTGAACGAGTACCACCTGTAGTGATACCCTTTTTTTCTTCTATATTAATGTACCGGATGCCGCTTGTAATGGACAGATTGCTTATTGTCAAATCAGTCCGTTACAAGCGGTGCATACTGTATTACTGAATAAAGTAATTTATGGTCCTACAGATCCCCCTACTTAATGTATCAGAGCAGAATGTATTATGTATTAGAATAGGAGCGGATCATGTGAACAATTAAGCCATGGTTTTCTGTATATAAAGAGACCTGAATTCAGGCTCCCAGATATTCAGACTGTGCCAGACTGTGTCGCAAGCCTGGGCGCAGCGCAACTTGGCTGCGCAGGGGTGTTGACAAGGTGATATTCAAAAGAGCTGCACCATGGCACAGCAGCATTGAATATTGCACCCTGGCCACCCACAGTGCGCATGGTGCATTGGCACTGCGCCAGCGCAAGTGGCCAGAATGGAGCAGTGGGATGCACTAGTGCAAGTTCCATTGCACTAGGCGCAACAACAGTGATATTCAAAAGTGCACATGCAAATGGGGCCATAATGCATGCAAGGCACAAATGGGGCCATTTGCATGTCATTATCGCCCCATTTGCATGCAGGTGCGCCGATCCCCGGCGACTTGTGCCTGGCACTCTGCCAGGCTGCGGCCGTTGGGGACTGATACCCCCTGCACAGCTGCAGCAATGTGCCCCACTGCCCGATCGTGGGCCTAGGTTGAGAAATACATTCATCCTATATCCCTAGTGGTCCAGTGGACCACTTGCAGCCTGATCGCGGGCATAAGTAACATTAAAATGATTCCTATATCCCTGGCGGTCCAATGGACCGCCTGAAGCCTGATCACAGGCATAAATAAAATAAAATCATTCCTATATCCCTGGTTGTCCAGTGGACAGCTTGCAGCCTGATCACAGGCACATGCCGTAAAACTACTAGTCCCATATCCCTGGTGGTCCAGCGATATCCCTCTCCCCACCTGCCCACTGAGCCCCACCACCCCGCTCCCCCCACGGTCAATGGCAACTCCCCATCCACTTGCCGCCTCACCACCCGCTGACTGACACTGTACGGTAGGGCTGTACACCCACTGGCCTACAGCGAGAGCCAATCGGCATGCAGCCCGTACTGTACTACACAGTCCTGATAAGATAGTGGATCCACGTTTGCGACACAGTCATTTTATGGACTTTCAGCAGCAAATTTTCAACATAGGCATTTTAGGACCTATACTCATGAACAGTGTCACCATCATTTCCTCACACTGTTCCGAAAACCGATTTCGCAGAGCGATCGTGCACTTCTGCACTGGACATGCGAAAATACATTTCGGCTAGGATATGTAAAATGACAGCTGTGCTGTTCATAAGGAGGTGTGGAAAAATGCCAATTTTGAAAATCTGGAGTGAACATATTACAAATTCACGAAGTTACGAGTAAAAGTAAACTGCGCAACGCACACTTGGAAGACACTCACTTTAAGGACTTTCATCACCAAATTTTCAACAGAGGCATTTTAGGATCTCTGCTAATGAACAGTGTCACTGTCATTTTCATAATGTGTCTTGAACATGGATTTCCCACAGTGACCACGCTATTCTGCGCCGGAACTGCGAAAATACATTTCGGCCAGGATGTGAAAAATGACAGCTGTACTGTTCATAAGGAGGTACAGAACAATGGCAATGTTGAAACTCTGGAGTGAAAATATTATAAAATCACGAATTTATGAGCGTGCGTACAAACTGCGCAACGCACGTTCATAACACAGTCATTTTATGTAGTACCATCACCAAATTTCCAACATAGGCATTTTAGGACCTCTGCTCATGAACAGTGTCACTGTCATTTTCGTAATCTGTTCCGAACACTGATTTCCCACAGCAACTGCGCTATTCTGCAGCAGAAGTGCAAAAATGCATTTTGGCCAGGATGTGAAAAATCACAGCTGTACTGTTCACAAGGAGGTGTGTAAAAGAGGCAATGTTAAAAATCTGGCATGAAAATATTGCAAATTCACGAAGTTACGAGCATGCGTATCAACTGTGCAATGCTCGCTCGTAAAACAGTCATTTTTTGGATTTTTTCCACCAAATTTGAAACATGGTCTTTTTGAGAGCCCACCTCATGAACAACGGCACTGTCATTTTGTTAATCGGTCCCAAAAGGTGATTCCACACGTGACCGCGAAATCACCTTTCGGGGCTGAATAATGCCATGACAGTGACAGAATTCATGAGGAGGGGTCCCAAAAACTCCATGTTGAAAATTTGGTGCCAAAATCCCAAAAAATGCCTCGAGATATACATCAAAGCTGAAAAAAACCCTATTCATTCCATTATACAGCTTACCGGTATTTCCTCAGTTCGTGGTCAGCTTTGAAGAGTCCAGACGTATTCCCGGTCCACCGAAGATCATCGCGCCAGACTCTGGAGGTAAGTATGGGGTGAGGGGGGTGTGGGGAGGCAAGGTGTGCAGTGGGTGGTGCGGGTTGCTGGGGGCAGGGAGACCGCAGAGGGACCGTTTTTGTTTTACAGGGTTTTTTTTTTAAAAAAAAAAAAGACATTGCGGGACGGTTTTAATTTTTCAGGTGGGATTTGGCACGCTGGGGTGGGCTCCCAGCATGCCACCTCAGTGTTTGTGGGTGGGGGGTGCTTTAGCTGATAGGGGATTGGGCACCCCCATTGGCACATAACAAATGGGGGGGTGCATGATGCCGAGGGGGATTGGGCACCCCCTCAACAAAAGGGGGGGACACATTATGCCAATGGGGAGTGGGCTTCCCCATTGGCATTGTAACAGGCAGAAGCAGCGGCAGTCACTGCCGCCATGTTGTCTGCACCACGGGAGGCGTGTAATGGTCATGCTGCATGAGAGCGTCACTCTCATTGCAGAGGACCTTTTCTTTGTTGTGATGGCCACATTAGGCATGCATGAGGTCAGTGCCTCCTACTACCTGATTGGGGAATGAGGGACGCACCTTCTGATGCGTGCCCTGCATTCACCCAACAGTGACCGCGCCTCCAGATCTGCTACTACCGCAATATGTTGGCAGCGCAAGCACGAGCCAACATAATAAAAAGTGTTGGGGGTTGGGGGAGGGGTTATCAAATGAAACCTGTAAACAGAGTTACATTTAGTGCATAGCCTTATTCAGATTACAGTATTTAAAATAATGTGAAACCGGATCTCTACAATCGAAAAAAAAATAAAAATAAACACAGCCCCTTCAAAGTCCAATTCAATTCATGATCTCTTCTATTGCTCCCCTTGATCTTCATTAGTCAGTGCTATCATCTGCAAACAAAACAAACAGTAGTCCCTCAGTATAGTATCTGTATGCTATCTTAATGCAGATAGTGTTACTGGTATTTAATAAACTAGAGACTTCCAGAATTAAGGCAGTTATGGTATGTATCGTAGATTCCGACTTGCCAGAAGCAGTGGACGATATCCTCATGGTGGGTTAATAAGGAATCAAAGCTGGGCTTGAGCCATCTAGTGTGGTGTTCCTTGAGTGTCCTCTGTTTTAGATCAAAATTGAATTCTTCCCCCTTGCTGCAATTTTGTCTGCTACCAAGCTAGCATACTAGGAAGAAAAGTTAAATTTCATTAGATCATTGAAAATCTTATTAACTGAAATGTCTAGGGTCTATAGAGCTTCAGTACAGGATGCTGGGGCGTATACAGGAATCACAGAAGGTGATGGCAGAATAGGACCCTATGGCCCATCTAGTCTGCCCCCTGCCCCCCTAGTCCATCCTACCATATCTTGAGACACCCCCCTTCCCCTCAGCCCCATGTGCCTGTCCCAAGCGGACTTAAATCCCTTTATGGTCTCTGAATTCACCACATCCTCCAGAAGCCCATTCTAGTTCTCCACCACCCTCTCCATAAAAAAACTGACCTCTCACATTGCTCTTGAAGTGCCCTCCCCGGAGTTTCAGTCCATGCCCCCTTGTTATGTTCCCTTCCTTCATGTGGAACAACTTTCCTGGGCCTCTCTTGTTCATTCCTTTGGTATATTTAAAGGTCTCAATAATGTCTCCCCTCTCCCTCCTGGTCTCCAATGTTATAGCCCCAACTCTCTGCATCTCTGTTCGTATGGCTTGCCCTCCATCCCCTGCACCATCTTGGTCGCCCCCCACTGGACCCTTTCGATCAAGTCTATATCTTTGCGCAGGTAAGACCTCCAGAACTGGACACCATACTCAAGGTGTGGCCTCACCAGGGCTTGATACAGGGGTACCAGGACCTCCCTACAACTGCTGGTGAGCCCCCTGCCAATACTTGCTAGCATCCCATACGCCCTCCCCACCGTCCTCGAGCACTGCTTCCCTACCTTGAGGTTGCTGGAGACTATTACCCCCAGATCCCGCTCATCCTCTGACACCCTGATTCTGTCCCCACCCAGCAGATACTCAGCCCTTTGGTTCCTGTGCCCCAGGTGCATAACAGCACACTTCTCAATGTTGAATTTTAGCTGCCAGGTCTCCGACCACTCCTCCAGTAATCTCAGGTCCTTTCTTATGTCCTCCACCTCCGCAGGGGAGTCAACTCTATTACAGATTTTTGTGTCATCTATAAAGAGGGTCAGACTCCCTGACAGTCCATCCGCAATGTCTAGTACATAGATATTGAACAGGAGGGGTCCCAGCACTGATTCCTGGGGAACGCCACTCCTCAGTTGCCCAATCTCTGAGTACACCCCATTCATCACCACCCTCTGGCTCCTATCCTCGAACTAGTTTTCAACCCATCTTGTTATTTTGAGTCCTACCCCTATACCATCCAATTTGTTAAGCAGCCTCCTGTGGGGTATGGTGCCAAAGGCCTTACTGAAATCCAGATAGGCCACATCCACTGCACCCCCTGGTCCACAACCTGCATTACCCAGTCATGAAATTCGATCAAACTGGACTAGCATGACTTGCCCCTCGTGAACCCATGCTGTCTGTCATCCAGCAATCCGGTCACCTCCAGGTACTTTGTTACCCTTTCACCGATGAGTGCCTCCATGACCTTCCCCACCACAGCGGTCAGGCTGATGGGGCAGTAGTTTTCCCTCAGCTCCCTGCTTCCCCACTTGTGTATTGGCATCACCGTCACATTTTTCCAGTCCTCCGGCATTCTACCGGTGTCCAGGGACAGGTTGAACAGCCTCGCAAGTGAATAATGAAGCACTCTTTCAATTTCTCTAACACAAGGTCTGTTGTGTACACACGATACAAGTCCAGAATCAGTAAACACTTTTGTTCTTTCAACGGTCCAAGGTCGTCCTTTATTTTACTGAAATATGGGACCAGGACAAAACTGATGAATTCTAGTGTGGTTGTCACATTAGCCCAGTAGACTGTGTTGCATGTCAAATGGGAGGGAATTTGTGCTGGGAAGTACAGGCTGATGTTTTTCCTTCATAGACTAACTGTGGTGGCAACATGTCTCCATCAAGGGTACAGGCAAAAACCACTGAAAGCTGTCTCTTGTCACCAAGGCCAACAAGAGACACTTGTTTGGAGCGTGTTACCTCCATAGTCCAGTCAGAGACTGGCACCATATTAACACCGGTCTCATCCATGTTAATTACCAGCTGGGGTGGTATCAGTTCCTGGGCACAGGCAGCAGAAATTCTGCTTAAGAATGAATCTCGGAGATTGATGACATCAGAGGGCACCCTGCAAGCCTTTTTTGTACCCTTGCGTCTGCTAAAGCCCATTCGGCTCAGGAATCCCCATGCCCATTTACTAGTCGACTGCCAGGGGCCACCATTTTCTAACAGTACATGTGGGGACTTTGCCTTAACAATTTCTACTGCCACAGCTTGTATTACCCGACCGTTCACAACTGCCCCTTCTGCTCTTAGTGAATGGACAATCTTTTTCAACTGTTTCTCTAGATCATCAATTAAATGTGTTGGGCGCTCCAGAGGTTTTCGGGGCAGAACAGGAGAAAGCATAGTGGTATCCTGTGTTTTTTTCACAGCAGTCAGGTAGTCCAGCTTGAATTTGCACACAGTGCTTTCATTAACAACACCCCCTGAGTTAGCAAAATGAAAATGGATTGCTGACATTACACTGTGCTGGCGGCATGCTTACCGAGCTGGAAAACGATTTTGGGAGTGTAGTTTGCATATGTGGCTGGACGACTGCATTTAGCAGGTGGAGGAACACAGGCAGCCAATTCTTTAGCTACATTTACTGCAACATTCAGCTTGACCCCTGAACTGCCAGCTAATTTGTCACTGTCAAATGAGATGGTTTCAAGGGGGTATTTCCCCTTTTGCTGTGATGTCTTCAGCCACCTTAAGACAGACATGGTGCCAAACGAAATGTACTTGCTACTGACTGGCGAAGCGAGGTGCAGAAGTAAAAAGATACAGTATCTGTAATGCCAAAATGTCAATTTGTCAGGCAGCAAGAAGCAGCAAGAAACACTGATAGCTCTCTGATTGTCCAGCTCTCCGATTGCCTACAGCTACTGACCACTATAATTACCTGAAGCACAGCAGATCATGCTACAACATACAGTTCCACCATACTGTACCTCGGGAAGAAAGCCAATGTGCTAACTAAATCGGATGCAAATAGGTGACAACAAGTGAGATCAAGAAAACTGGAGAATGCAATTTTATACCATTCTACAGTATCTATCTATCTATCTATCTATCTCTCTCTCTCTCTCTCTTTGTTAGCAGTATCTATCTGTCTATAGGCAGCATCTATCTACCTATCATCAGTATCTCTCTATCTGTCTACCTCTCTATCTACCGGCAGTATCTGTCTGTCTGCCTCCCTGTCTATCTGTCTGTCCATCCATCCATCTATTTATCTACCTACCTAATCAGCATCTATCTATCTATCTGTCTAGCTATCTAGCTAGCTATCTGTCTCTACTGGCAGTATCTGTCTGTCAGCAGTATCCATCTGTATGTCTGCCTATTGGTGTGTCTGTCCATCTATCTGTCCTTCTAGCTAGCTATCTTTTCTTTTTTTCCAATTGTTTAACCAGAAGTAGCACACTAAGCTGGAAGCTTGTTTACAGGTGCAACCTGGGAGCACAGTGAAGTTAAATGACTTGCTCAGGGTCACACAGTATTCAGTTGGGGGCTGTGAGATTCAAACCCAGGTCTCCAGATTTGCATCTCAGAGTCTTCAACCACTGCACTATACTGCCTCCTCCCCTGTCTGTCTGTCTGTCTGTCTGTCTATCTATCTATCTATCTACCTCCAGTGATGTATCTCTCTCTTTCTCTCTGTTCGCTACTGTATCCCCCCATCTATTGTTAGAAACATATTACTGAATCAGTTAGGGGTTCAAGCACAAAACATAAACAATAGGGAAATGCAGCATTAGGGCTAAAAGTCACCTGAGCCGTGGTAAATCTCTGAAGTGGCACTTCTCCATGTTTGAATAATCACATGATCCTGTGTTGGTGTTGCCCTAACTTCAACACTGTCAGTTCAGGTATAGAAGAAACAGCAGAGTGTGCTGAAGTTAGGGCAAGACCAAAGCTGCATTGTAAAATCATACAAACCCCTGAGAAATGCCCCACAACAGACTGAAGGCTCAGGGGATTGTGTACCCTACTGTCATGTTTCCCCCCACTTTTTACACTTGTTGCTGGAATCCTAACTGATGCATTAAGATCGGGTTTTCCCCTTATTTTAACTTTACCTTACTTCCTTTAATATATTTATAAAATGGGTGGGGAAAATGAAGAAAGCTCACTGGTACCATAGTGCATGTGCACTCCATGTGGATGCCCTGCGTCACTGCACTCTGGCAGTCTGGGGAGGGAGAACAGGGAAAAGCTGGGACAGGCATCTAAGTCACCCCAGACTATCAGCCTGTGGCCTATGCCACTGTCTGGGATTCATGCCCATACATTCTGGATGTAGACTCTGGTGGGAGAGAATGACAGTCTTCCCCCTCCTGGCCCCATATTGGTGGTGCGACAATCTGTGGGAAAGCCTCTTGGGCAGATAAGTCCCAGGAGAGGTGGCTACTGGTCAGGGGAGGTGAACCAGGTTAGAGAAGCACCACCTGCACCCAGAGTTCAAGAAAAAACTTTATAAAACAAGCATTTGTCAGCACCGAATGTTGGCTTGCTGGTATGGGCATTGGTAGTGCAGGAGTTAGAGAGATGCATAATAGAATGGCAGTGAAGTATTGAAGTAATGCCAAACCCAACCCAAACCCTGCAGAGACTGACAGGCGTTAGGGGTGTGCCTTTGGATCATCGGCCATAACGCTTATGCCATTTCACCGCACCCTACCCTGCAGACACTGGCAGGTGTTGTGGTGTGCCTTGGAGTCTTCGGGCCTTATACTCACACTATTCCATTAGGACATACGCTGAGATGGGTGTGGTATAGGAGAATGGGATGAATGTTGGGGCTGAAGACCCCAAGGCACACCTCAATGCTTGTCACTGGCTTCAGGGTGGGGGTGGAATGGTGTGAGCATTACAGACAATGATCCCAAGTCACACCCCTAACGCCTGTCAATCTCTACAGAGTAGGGCGTTATGGTTGGAAACCCTAACGCCCAGCCATTTGTTGGAATTTTTACTCCAGATTTTCAAAATGGGCTTTTTACGACCCCACCTCATGAACAGTAGCACATTCATTTCGTTACTCAGTCCTGAAAGGTGGTTTTCACAGTGACTGTGTCATTTGGCGCCACAGGTATGAAAACACATTTCTGACGGGACGTGAAAACTAACAGCTGTATTGTTCATGAGGTGGGGTGAAAAAATTGCAATGTTGAAAATCTGGAGTGAAAATATGAAAAACTAGCGAAGTTATGAACATGCGTAGAAACTGCGCAATGCACACCTGTACTAACATACTAAAATGCCAGCAGAATAGGCCTAACGGTCTTTCATGTCTGCCCATCTGGTCAACCCCCACCCTGGGAGCTGACCTTGTTTCCCCCTTCGCCCTCTCTGGCTTCTCCCTTCCCAGTCCTGGATATTCTCATTGCACTGGACCTTGCTTCCAGAACCCTTCCCCTGTACCTGTCCCACCCACTCTGGGACCCCTCCACTTTCTCTGCCTCCACCAGCCCCTGACTTTTCCAGATCCCCCCCCCAGCCTCTCTTTGACAATGCCCTCCATCACCTTGCCCACCACCGACTGATAGGCCTGTAGTTCCCTGCCACCTCCCTTGATCCCCCCTTGTGGACAGGCACTGTATGCACCACCTTCCAGTCCTGGGGCACCCACCCTGTCCTCAGACAGATGCTGAAAAGCTCCACCAGGGGTTTTGCCAGGACATCTGCCAGTTCTTTCAGCACTCTGGGGTGTATTTTATCCAGCCCCGGTGCTTTCTCCGTCTTAAGGGACCTGAGGGCTTCCCTCACTCTCGCTGCTGTGATTTCCGCATCCGCTACTTCGTCCCCCTGCTTTGTCTCCCCCCCCCGCCAGTGATGCTGCCCCGCCCCAGACCTGCCAATCAATAAGGGTCCCCACCTCCTCAGTTTCATCATCTCCTCCCATGTGTGATGCAACCCCCCAATTTTCCTTGGTGAAAACTGAGGCAAAGTACTCATTTAGTACCTCAGCCTGCTTCCCTGGGTCTTGTGCCCATCCCTCACCTGTTTTAATCCTGCTAATCTGCCACTTCACCCTTCATTTTTCCCCAATGTATCTAAAGAATCCCTTGTTCCTTCTCCTAATTTCCCTGGCCAGGTTCTGCTCCTTCCTTGCCTTAGCTGCCATCACCACCCTAGTGGCCCTTCTAGCCATCAGCTTGTACTCCCCTCAATCCCTTTCACTCCTTGAGCACTTGAAATGCCTATAGGCTGCCTTCTTTCCCCTCACCACCTCCTGAACCTCCCTGGTGCACCAGCAGGATTTTCGGGCCCTAACGTATTTTCGTCGTACTCTTGTACAGGTGCTGGTAGCATCCTGCACCCCTCTCCTGATGATTTCTCACCTACTGTCAGCGTCCGTGTCTGGCCCAATCCCATCCAAATGCTCCTTAAGGATCCTTCCCATTTCCTTGAAATCCGCCCCCTGAAGTCAGTTACCTCCATCTTTGTGCAGCCTTCTACCCCTCCTAGGTCCAGGCAGAACCAGACAGTGGCATGGTCGCTCCCTGTCAATGGGTCCCTTACCTCCAGGCCCCCAATCTGGTCACTGTCTGCCAGGACCACATTCAGTATCTGTGCCTCCCTGTTCGGTTCCCCACCTGCTGAGTTAGGAACGCATCCTGAAAGACATCCAACAATCTCTGTTCCCTGGCCACCAAGGATGTCATAGTCTCCCAGTCTGTTCCTGGCATGTTTAAGTCCCCCAACACCACCACCCTTCCCCTGTCCAGTCTGCAGTGTCTCCCAACATCTGCCACCAGACTCTCTTCCAGCTCCTCCACCAGTGCAGTGGGTCTAACCTGTAACACAATCATTTTTTTGAATTTATTCACCAAATTTCCAACATGGGCATTTTTTGAACCTCTCCTTATGAACAGTGGCACTGTGATTTTGTTAATCTGTCTCGAAGGTTTATTTCCCACAGTGACAGCACCATTCTGAGCTATAGGTGTGAAAACATGTTTCAGGAAGGATGTGAAAAATGACAGCTATACTGTTCATGAGGAGGTGTGCAAAAATGGCAATGTTGAAAATCTGGAAAGAAAATAGAAAATATTTACAAAGTTCTGAGCATGTGTAAAAACTGTGTAATGCATTCTTGTAATGCAGTCATTTTTTGGAATTTTTTCACCAAATTTGCAACATGGGCTTTTTAGGACCTCTACTCATGAACATTGGTACTGTTGTTTCATTAATCTGTCCCAAAAGGTGATTCCGCACAGTGGCCAAGAAAACACCTTTTGGGACCGAGAACCTAAATGACAATGACATGTTTATGAGGTGGGGTCCCAAGAAGCCCATCTAAATCTGGAAATTCAAAAAATGACTGAGATATCAACCTAGTTGAACCCCCATTTGCAGTTCGGCTCTGAAGGGTGCAGGCGTGTCCCAGTTCAGAAAAGATCGTAGCTCCCGACCTCCAGAGGGTAAGTATGGGTGAGGGTGGTGTGTGGGAAAGTGGGTGCACAGAGGGAGGGTGGGGATGAGGTAGGGGGACAAAGGAGACAATGGTGGACCGTTTTTTTTGTTTGCAGGAGGAAAAAAAAAGACCGCGAGGGAAGGTTTTCTTCATTTACAGATTACACACACACAAAAAAAAAAATAGGCACACTGGAGTGGGCTGCCAGTGTGCCAAAATTCTGAGGGTGTGTGCCAACATGAGTATTGGGCACCCCCCCATGTCAGCAAGGCATATAGACGGGTTGGAGGGTTGCGCATCCAACACCAGAAGTGGGCATCCTGGTGTCGGAAAGGAAAGGAAAGGGGAAACTGTTTAACCAGGAAAGACACACTAAGAGGGGGGATGTCGACATGGGGATTGGGCACCCCAATGTCAGCTTTTCAGGAATGTGTGGCAGGCAGCAGGAGCTATCATGTTACAGTGTGCCACATAATGTGGGGGGGAGGCATGCCGACATGGGGATTGGGCACCCCAATGTCGGCTTTCTGGGGATCGTGTGGTGGATGGCAGGAGCCGCCATATTTATTGAAATGTTTCACCAGGAAAGGCACGTAATGGAGATGTATCATCTGCCACTGTAATGATGAGCCTGTATCTGATTGCAGCGACAGATTCGTTTTAACTCTTTGGCTCTCTCTGAAACTGCTTTCATTGGCAGCATGCTCACTGATTGGCGGCTGAGGGATGCACCCACTAAAGCATCCCCTGCACTGACCAACACTGACACACCTCTGAAATGTGCTACTACCACAAGATGTTGTTTGCGCATAATTTGCTACTATCACAAGATGTTGCTTGCGCGTGCGCACAAGCCAACATAAAAAGGAAGGACATTGACAGGATGGAAGCTGTGCAGAGGAGGTCAAACAAGTTGATGCAAGGGTAGCAGGGGAAAACCTACAAGAAAAGGCTGTAGGGCCTCAACATGTACTCCTTAGAGAACAGGAGAGCCAAGGGTGAACATGATTGAGACCAAGTCATAAAAACAACATGCAATGAAACATCAATTTTCATGACATGCCAAAATTCATGAAAAACAAAACTAGTTCAAATATTTAAAAAAAAAAAAAAAAAACTAGAACTACACCACTGCATCCCACACCTTCAACGGCACAAGTTCTGAAGCTGTATTTACAATCGTTTTTGAACACTGAACAAAAATTAACCTGACTTAAAACTGTTTTTCTTCACTTTTGTGACCACATGGAGCCACAAAAACTGACCTTCTCTCTCAGGGAATCAGATAGCAAGTCACAAAAATGAATGCTGTACCCCAACATCACATTTAAGCTGGTGTGCTAGCTATCTTATAGGTAGAGTTGAATGCATTAAATCAGATGGGCTCCAATCCTCTCCCCTACCACTTCTGAGAGGTGTGCCTCAGGGATCTATCCTAGGCCCTCTTCTTTTCACTACCTATATTAACTCCTTAAGCGACAATATCCATACAGCAAAATTAAATTTTTTCACAGATGACACCGTTCTTTACATTTCAAAACCCTCCTTAGCTCATTGAGGCCCCAAGACGCCTGTAGGCAGCAACAGAAAAGATACTCCTGAGGTCTTTAACGCCTCCAGACGTCCTGCACTTTGTGCCACTGAGGACTTTTGATACCTGAGGATGTCACTGCTTAAAACTTAAATATTTCACAAACTGAAGTGAGTACAACTGACTGCATAGCACCATTAGAAAGGCAATGTTCTGCTGAACAACTTTGCCACCAATACTTTGGGTCTGTTATGCATACTTTAGAAGATATTTGCATTTTTGTATGGTATGGTGTTAATGGCTGACATTTGTCTCTCAAGCTTCACTTAGCCACCTTAATAAAACAGAAAAGAAATGCATGTATCATATTCGAAAAACTGCTTTTTAATACAAAATTAGTTTTGTACCTCCATCTAATATATAGATGCTTAATTTGGTGTTGATATGTTAAATATTTTCCCACAAAAAATAGTTTCCATTGCCTTTTTTATTGGACAAAAAACATTTTTTGCTGTTTCAACCAATATAGGAAAAAATAGGAACCACTTATAATTAATTGCATAGTACCATTGGAAACGTAAGTTTGTGCTGAACAACTTTGCCACTCGTACTTTGTGTGTAGCACTTATGATTCATAAGTTATTCACCTTTCTTTGTGGCATGCTGATTATGACTTGATTTTGCTCAGAAAGCTCCAGGTTACACTGTTAAAAGTATACAGGCCACAAGTGGTGAAACTCTCAAGGGGCTCATGAGGCCTTAGTGAGTTAGATGTTTACATCGAACTCCAATCAGATTTCGATCAGTTACAACTCAACATTTTAAGTTCAAAACTTCTGTTAAACACACAAAAAATAAAGGTAATGTACTTTGCGCCTTCTCTCTCCCCAGCTGCATTGCCTAGGCAAGACACCCAGGTATCTATCTCAACCCTGCTAGGGGATTCACTAGAGGTCGTAGATAAATTTATGTGAGTGAGAGGCCTTTCGGCACAATGCAATTCTGCTTAAAGTTGGACCAGCATAACATTCTGTGGTGATTTGCATATGCAGCCCATGATGCTTTGCATTGTGGGGGCATGTGTGATTTTGTAGATAAATTTAAGTACCTAAGCCTTTGGTTAGATACCAGTAATCACTTCTCCTTTACTGCTCATACTAAAATGCTTATTAAAAAACTAAAAGCTAGACTGGGATTCTTCTACAGAAATAAATCCCTATTCTCTATTAATGTTGGGAAAAGGTTAGTCCAAGCCACTTTCCACCCTCTTCTGGACTATGCAGACATTATATACACCAACTGTTCAGCTTTCTACCGACACAAGTTGGATGTCCTGTTCCACTGAGCCATTCGTTTCACATTAAATGCTGCAACTAGGACCCATCACTGCGCACGCACTCCATTCTCGAGTGGGCTGGACATCATTTGCTACCAGAAGGATGATACATAAGTTGTACCTCGGCATATAAAGCAATGCTGAATAAGCTCCCCCTATATATTCTGTGTCTATTCCACCCGCTCCCATAGCTACTATTCACTCAGGATAAACTCCTTTGTTTTACTCGACACACCCAAGTTCCACCCCTGCTCTGGAAAAGCCGCCTTTAGCTACACTATACCTTCTACCTGGAACAAACTCCAATCCACCCTTAGGCTTTCCGATTATGTCTCTCTGAATATTGCTAAATCCCTAATAAGTAGTTCCTTCATGGAGGACTGTCTCTACTATAACAGTTAACATAGTCACTTGGCTATATACACACTACCCTTACTCAGCACTTTATCTCTTATCTTCGGGACTATCCCTCTCATTTGCTCTGGCAATTCTGTGCACTTACTGTTTTTATACCCTGTTTTGTTACTGGAGAATGGCTGTTGTATACTTGATATGTATATGCCGTTGTCAAGCTAATTGTTAATTACGTTTCCTCATTCTAATTGTATTGCATATTGTCTCAAATATAGTTCTGCATTGTTTATCTGTTGTACTGTATTGCCTGTGGCAGGACCTCCTTGTAAAAGAGCTTTCTCAATGGAGCTTTCCTGATGAAACAAACTTGAACTTGAACATTTTCCTGTTCTACACTTTGAGATATAACCCTAATGCTGCATTAACATCACAGTTTGCAATTAAGTTCCTTACTTTATCTTTACCTGACTACTGCTGTGGACATGCCCATTCCTATTAACACTGTTGCCAGTGTTACTTGTTTTTTATTGTTGTTGCCATATTGTCTTCCCATGTACACCCTCCCCAAGGGCGACTCTGGAAATTAGTGATTATGGCTCAGGAAGCCTTTCCTGGTAAAACTCTTTCAGTAAATAAATGAATCAATAAAGATACATAAAGCACATGACCCCTCACAGTGCCCCTATAGTGTGCTTTTCCAGTGACCCTGCAAGTCATTCACAACCACCTGACCCACCACACACACTGGCCTGGGACTATAGTGTGCTTTGCTAAGGAGCCTGCAAGGTAATTCGGAAACCCCCTGAACCATCACATACAGGCCTGGGCCTATAGTGGGCTTTTCCAATGACCCTGCAAGACATTTGCAAAGCACCTGAACCATCCCATAATCGTCCGGACCTATAATGTGCTTTTCCAATGGCCCAGCAAGTTATTTACAAAGCACCTGAACTATGACATAATGGCCCGCGCCTATAGCGTGCTTTGCCAATGACCCCACAAGTTAGTCGCAAGGCACCTACACCATTCCAGACTGGCTCAGGGCTATAGTGTGTTTTTTCAATGGCCCTCAAGTAATTCACAAAGCACCTGAACCATCACACACTGGCCTTGGCCTATGGTGTGCTTTGCCAATGATGCTGCAGGCCATTCAGAAAGTACCTGATCTGTCACACACAACCCTGCACCTATAGCACAATTTGCAAATGGTCTACTGACACAGTACACCATGCCTTTGGGGGCCATTTACAAAACAGACCTATGACCACATGTGCATGGTGTAACCTGCTCTGCGAATGACCACATGTGCACTGAAGGATTTTTTTCACTTTCCTGACCATACGTTGTCCCAAAAGTGGACAGTGTGCTTCATGGAAACAGGTTTAAAGTCACAGAAAAGAGAGATAATGAAACCACCATTTTCTTGTCTTGCCACAATTTATTTTCATGATTTTGCAAATAATATTTAAAAAAACTAAAGTAGAAGCAACACCCTTATCCTTCACTCAATCAACCTTACAAGTTCCATAGTTGGGCAGAGTGGACTCACACTCATTTTTTAGCAAACGCTGAACAAAAATTACACTGATTGGAAACTGTTTTCCTCCACTTTCGTGACCGCATACACTCACAAAAACAGACCTTTTGTCTCAGGGAGTCAGATCGCGAGTTACGATAACAGACACCACTGCTTTTTCAAAAAACACCTTGTGAAACATTTATGAAAAATGGAACTGTGCATGCTGGAAAACACAATTTTAGTTTGCTAATCATTTAACTTTTACATATTTTCCAATTAATCCACATAGGAATGTAACAGCCTTGGCCCTAATAGACAGGTGTACCAGCCTTAGCTTTCGAGTCACGATGTAAAGGTTGGTATCTCTGCAGATTCTTGTGTAGATAGACCTCATCTTTCAGAATTTGTTACCCTCGAGAAAATTGGTGGATGGCTCCTTGGGGGGCCTATTTCTGATTTTGGACATTGTGAGCCCTCCGGGCCCCATAGTTCAGCCTAGGAATGCCCAATTTACAATTCCAGTGTGTCATTTTCTACATTTATTGCCATGCCAAGTTGGATGGAACAACTTAGAAAATCCAAAATGGCCACCAAAATCCACTATGGCCACCATATCGCTAGTAAATACTTGACTCGCTAATAATTTCCAAATCCATAGCTTCCAAGATACTGATTATCAATGATACATGGGGTCGAGAGGGCTCCAGGACACGCATCAAGCCCTCCCCTGCAGTCGCTGACCGCGGCCCCCCCCCGAAGTGATCAGAAGCAGATTTGGGATCGAGGAGGAGCTCAAGGACACGCATCAAGCCCTCCCTGCAGTCGCCGACCCGCGGACCCCAAGCGAACAGAAGCAGATTTGGTCGAGAGGCTCTAGGACACGCATCAGCCCTCCCTGCACTTTCATGGGCACGGACCCCAGTGAGCAGAAGCAGATTTGGGGTCAAGAGGGCTCCAGGACCGCATCAAGCCCTCCTGCAGTCGCCGAGCAGCCCCCCCTCCGAAGCGAACAGAAGCAGATTTGGGGGCCGAGGGCTCCAGGACATCAAGCCCTCCCCTGCAGTGCCGACCCAGCCCCCAAAGCAAACAGGTATGGGATACGGAACAGCAAGGGTGCGTATTCAGGCGCCAAGTTCAAACTCCAGCAGCAGCTGCTTCCTCTGTGCTTGCGTTGTTCATGCGTTGTTTTGTCCATGCTTAGTAAGTATTGTCGTAGGAGTGCTGATAGTCTTTTTCTTTTTTTTTTTTCTTTTTCTTAACTTTTACTGTTGTTGCTAGCCTGTTTAGATCTGCTTAGCTGTGTTACCTTAATGTAAAGTCAGTTGTCCCCTGCAGAAAGCATTGCACTGCGTGGCGCTTTAAGACCAGGCAGTTGTCCCTCACAGTGTGCGTCTAGGCATACGGGAGCCGTACTAGCAATCCCACAGCATCAGGGTTCCAAGCCCCAGCACGGCGGGAGCTATAATCTACCCTCAGGTCGGATGCAATCGGCGGCCATTAACCATGTGGCCTCAGACCCCCCTCCACCTGAAACAGCAAGTCAATCCTTGTTTGGTCTCCCTGCACCACATTGGAAACCCTCCCTGTACAGTTACTTACCGGTCTAGGATTAACAGTAACTCCTCCCACAGTGCCTTTAAGACGTTCTCTCCTTCTCTCTTTCCTTCACAGAAGCAGATTTGGGGTCGAGAGGGCTCCAGGACACGCATCAAGCCCTCCTGCAGTCGCCGACCGCGGACCCCCCCCAAGTGAACAGGTACGGGATACGGAACAGCAAGGGCGTGTATTCAGGCGCCAAGTTCAAACTCCAGCAGCAGCTGCTTCCTCTGTGCTTGCGTTGTTCCTACCCCGCTGGCGTTGTGCGCCAGCTCCCTACCACCCTTGATCGGCTCGTTCTTTTATAAGCAACGATTGCTGTAGTCACATGACTGAGTAAAACCCATCAGTCCACTTTTCCATTTGCAGCTTATCAGCTGTGTCCACTAGAGGGCATCTACCATTTTTCTTCGCAACCAACTTCTTTAACCTGCCTAAACATGTTGTTTCTCACAGCGTTACTCCTCCTCTCCATGACTACACTAACCTGCTTACCACCCGCGTCCCTCCCAATAAGGGTGCCCCCTCAGACCCTGCCCCCTCGTTGCACCCAGGTACCACACCTTAGTGCTTTCCCCCACACACCGGTACTAGAATTGGCTCATATCCACTATGGCATTATATATGCTGCTATCCTGCCACCCTCCTTTCACCCAGGGCTCTCAATCCTAAAATCCTCAACCCTCCGTCATCCAGCAGCTATCTCTCCTGGCTGCAACACCAGTGCAGGCAAAACCTATCTCAGGTCCAAAATTATGGATCTCTTACCCCTTCTTCTGCTCCTGTCAGGGGACATAGAGGCTAACCCAGGCTAACCAAACAAACACCTCCACCACGTTCACTCTCCCAAGAGCCTCGCATACTCCACCTAAATACCTGCAGCCTGCTATCTAAAATCCTCGCTGCTACAACCAATAGTGTTAACACTACAACCTGATATACTGTCAATTTCAGAAACTTGGCTAAAACCTCATCATTCGGACGCAGAAGTCTCCATCCCTGGTTACACAATAATAAGACACGATAGGCGGGGGAAAAAGAAAGGAGGTGGCACGGCCATATATATCTCAAACAGACGTCAATTCGCCCATGTGGTGATCCCCTCACTCCCCCCAAACATAGACTCCTCACTAATTAAAATCTCAATTCCATATACCTCCCCTATTTACGTGTCAAGCACTTACTGCCCTACATGCACACCCAATTATGATATCCTCTCCCATCTAACCATGCTTCAGTCCCTAGCCAAAGGAGGTAAACTCCATGCCACAGGGGATTATAATGCCAACTGGCTAGGAGCTGACAAAGCTCCCCTAAAGGCCAAAATAAAGGCCCAAAACCTCACACAACTTATAAATGAGCCTACCAGACTAAACCTCAAGTCAAACAATCACTCCCTACTGGACTGGGCCCTCACCTCGCACCCACATAGAATCCTTAAAGCAGGCTTACTTTCTGACTCTCTCAGCGACCACCACATGGTTTACCTGATCAGGAAGGTTCATAGACCCTCCCCAAAGACACTGTGCACCAGGTCTTACAACTCCCTACACTTACAACCTCTCCTGGTGGATCTGGGAAGGATAAACTGGTCCTGTATCACTGAGGCACCCTCCATTGACGACGCCTTTAATGCTTTCAAACTCAGATTCCTAACGGTCTGGGACAAGCACACCCCATTGCGCACAAAACACATTAGAGGAGCTCATCTCCCCTGGATCATGGCTGACTTAATTAGAAAGTGCCGTACCAGAGACCTTGCCTGGAAAGCTTATAAGAAACTGGGCTCCCAGGCCTCCCTTACTACCTATTGAGCCCCTCAAAATGCTTGCACAAATAGCATTCGCCAAGCAAAAAAATCCTACTTCCAAGCTACCCTCAATATAAATTCTAACCACCCTAAGGGCTTCTGGAAATCCCTCAAGTCCTTGCTCTCCCCCCCAACCCAACCACCCCCTCCCTCACTTCTAATAAATGGCACCCTCATCTCTGACCCCATCTGTGTCGTAGAAGCTTTCAACACCCACTTCTCCAGCGGCACCAACACCCATCTATCCCCCTACCGGAATACTCACTCCCCAGTCCACCCGAACAACACCCATACCCATCAAACTCACCCCTCAATCCCTCCTTTCATGTTCCAGCCAATTTCCTCCACAGATGTCCTCCACTCCCTATGGGTGCTAAACCCAAATAAAGGCAAAATGCCCATTGTCTCTGGACGCTAAGATGCTATTCCTGTCAGCCCCTGCCATAGCCACTCCACTGGCCGCACTCTTCAACCTCTCCTTCTCGCTGGGCAAGGTTCCAACGTCTTGGAAACTGGCCACAGTCATACCTCTTCCTAAAGGCGGTGACCCCTCCTCCCCAGGCAATTATAGACCTATCTCCCTACTCCCGATCGTGGCCAAACTTCAGGGCGACTGCTCCTGTCCCAACTCTCCCAGTTCCTGGATGCCTCCTCTTTCTTTTCTCCCTTCCAATCTGGCTTCCATAAATCCCATTCTACCATCACCTCCCTACTACGTGTGACCGGTGACATCCTCACAGGTATGGACAGCGACACATCACCCTCAGCCATATTGCTCCGATTTAGCCAAGGCTTTCGATCAGTATCTCACCCCTTCTCCTCTCAAAACTTAAAGATGCAGGTCCTAGCCACCCAGCTATAGACTGGTTCCAAGACTATCTTACGGATAGGATGCAAGCAGTCAGACTATCCTCTCACACATCAATTCCCCTTCCAGTCATTACTGGGGTCCCTCAAGGATCAGTATTAGGCCCAATACTTTTCTCCATTTTCATTAATGGCCTCCCCACTGCATGCTCCCACTCTTCCATTCAAATGTATGCAGATGATAGAGTTCTGTACACATCCGGCCCCTCAACAAGCAGCGTAGCACCTCTCCTTCAGGAGGACTTCACAGCCATCCAGCACTGGTTCAGAAAGAACCGGCTATCTCTAAACCCTAAAAAAACAGTGTCGCTTACATTTGGCTCCCAGCAAAGACTCTCACGCCAAACCCTGTGTCTTCCATTCTCAACCCTGGAAGGAGCACCCATTGAGCAATGCACTAGCTTTAGATACTAAGTTTGGCTCGACCCAACACCATGACTTTGCCTCCCACATAGATTCCCCTGCATAAAGGCTGCTACCAAAACTAGGGGCACTATGCAAATAAATCTTGTCTCCCCAAGAAGCAGGGCTCACCATAGTCCAAAATGATACTCCGGTGCCAGTTATGGTGACATTGTATACTCTATTGCCCCTCGTCCACCTGGCTAGCCTAGACACTCTATTCCACTCCTTTTGTCGCTTCATCCTCGACTCCCCACAATCCACTCACCATTGTACTTTATACAACTCCTCAGCCCTACCATCTCTCCTTGACAGTAGATTAATAAACTGCGCCAGGTTTGCCGCCTAAATTCTGGACCACTCCTTCCTCCTATCTTGAATCTCGCTATCCCAACAACCCCCTCTGCATACTCCTAAGAGGCTCAGACCCCAGACTTACATATCCATTTATGCATACCTCCAAAGGCCAGTTAGCTTTTAAATTCAGAATCCCACAGATCTGGAGCGCCCCGCCCCCATCAGACTCGCACATAATCCTGGTCTCTGCTCCAGACTACTACAGGCACACTTCTCCCCCAGCTGCTCCTGCTAATCGCTGCAAGCTGGGCCCTGTAAGAAACTAAACAACTGTACAGTAACTATTTCCTAGTATGTGCATTTCTGACTGTAATCTACTATACTACTACACCTGCAGTACTTGTTATACATGTTATACATGTTATATTGTATCGTATTTGTACAAATCGTTTGCTATCATTTCTTTATTACGATATCTGTACTTGTATTTGTTCCTATTATTTGCCATGTACTGGGTCCCGGCCCCCAGGTCACATCTGGAATCGAGCATGTTGCTCAGTATGTTTTCCTGGAAATGTCGTAAATAAATAAATAAATTCATGAACATCTATATACTGAACATTTATTCATGAACATGTATGACATCTATATATTGCTTTGAGGCTCCCTGTTAGACACAGGACCAAATGCACACAGTAATACTACATAAAACAGTTGAATTCACAAGGCAATTTACTGATAAAATAGTTTGTAGTACATACAGTAATGCATAAAATCTAAATGTTGCATGTGCTCCCTCTCACAGAGTCTCCGAAATACAGTTGTCAAATTCTGCACTGGACATAACGTGGACTGTGTTGTTATCTACATATTGCTGGAGCAGAAGCAGTTTAAAGTATGACACGGTTTCTGCAGATTAATTATTGTTTTTAAGCAGGTCCAAATCTGTTTTCCATTTGAAAGGTAAATCTTTTTTTAAGAACACTCAGTTCTGAGGCCATTATGGTGTGACCTTGGGCAAGCCACTTGACCTCCCGGTCCTCCCAGCTGTAATATGGGTCGGTGCAAGACCCAGTGAAAATGAAAAGTTACATCTCAGTTGCTCAAGTCCAACTGAAAACTGGTGCACTGGGAACTTAACTTACTCAGATATTTCTGTATGACATGAGCACACAACTTTCTGGTCCCGAGACAAGTATAATACAAGATGTTAGTGTGGCTGAATTGGTAGCTCATCTGGGTCAGAAGGTAATGGGTTCTCGTCCAGCACTGGAGATTGGACTCATACTATAAATGCTGGCAACCAAGAGCAGTATTAGCGAGATGTGGGTGTGCTGTCCTTTGGATAAGATGTTACTCTCTGCCTTTGTGGTGGTTGTAAAAGACCCCATGGCACGTCCCAATAAGAGTAAAGGGAATCAATTTAAATTAGCTTGCACCTGTATCACCCCCCAGATGGCACTGAAAATAGGCAATATTGTCTAGCCCTCCTTTCCGAGTCAAAAAATAAATAAAATAAATGTCAAATGACCATACTTACTCCTTACTGATTGTAATATTCTGACTGTGTTAAAACAAAACACATGCCACTCATTTTGCACAATATTTTGATGAACCAAAAATCTGATCTAAGTGGTGCAAGCTGAGGAAGACAGTATTAATAGGACAGGACCAGTTTTTGAGTTCTGCTTGTTTTTTTGGTCACTACTGCCACCTGCTGTATAAGTTTGCTATTACACTTTACATGTTACAGTTGAAAGAAAATAATTTTAGTCAGCTGCCCTCCTATTTTCCTTTTCGTGCCAGTTATGTATTCTATGTTTTGACCAGTTTCTGATAAATAAATAACCTAACATAGGGGTACTCTCAGATCTACAGAGATTCACTCTCCTCACCAACTACTGCTCTTGCTTTTCATATTTCTAAGTGTAAGCCCCCATCTGTGGCTTACCTCTTCGTCTCTTCTGGCCCTGGCCTGAATCTTCACTGTCCGGTCCCCTGGGACTATTGCATGGGGGAATGGCAGGGAACTAGTCAAGCCATCCATCAGGAGCTGTGGTTGGGTTTTAACCAGGGCTCCACTAGGGTGATGACGCCAATCACCCTCTGACTTTGGGTCCCCTCCACTGTTCCAGGGCCTAGGCCGAGGGTAGAAGAGAGGAGCTGCCTGTTGTTTGGTTTCCTGAGTCCGGGAACAGAAGATGCCCTGGGCAATGGGACCAGGAGGAGCGCAGCAGCAATGTGGGTTGCTGTACATGCCCAGAAGAGTGCAAAAAATTTGAGCTGAAGCTCCATGAGGTAAATCGGGTTGTGTGCCCGCATCTGTCAAGATTCCCAGCTCTAAGTGTGTTACAGTTTAAAGTTTGTGTTCACCCACTGTGTGTTTGAAAGTAATTTCACTGCAGCATTTTCAACATAGAAACACAGAAACATAGACTTTGACAGCAGATAAAGACTGCTTGGCCCAGCCAGTCTGCCTAGTTTCCTACCTTTTGGATAAGCCGCAGATCCTAGTTAACCAACAGCCCACTTCCTCTTACCCCCTACTAGAATTGCCTTATGTCTGTCCCATGCATTTTTTTTTTATATTGTCTCTTTATGCCCCCTCCTCGCTACACTGAGCTCCTCTCTTCAGGGATCCCTAGGCTGCGTGTTCCAGTAGTCTCACCCCAGGTACCTCCCTCTGGGTACCGAACAGCCTTCCCCATCCTGCCATGGTTTATCCCCCAGGTAGGGAGGAGGAGGACCCCCTCTAAATCCCCCTCTCAGTCCCGTAAGTGTGCGTCGGAAGGCGTCACCAGCCCCACCTATGGAGCCTGGTTAAGGGTTGTCTCGGGACAGCCGAGTCCCATCTACAGGAACACAATGCAGGGCTTTTCGCTTTTTCTGGACCCAGCCCTCAGGACATCCGCATGCAAGGGGAGCCTAGGAGTGAAGCACGTCTCAACGTGCCAATGCACCGGCTCCCGGCAGACGTCCTCCCTCCCTACTGCAATCTGTCTCGCTGCACCTCCACCCGTGGTCATCCAGGTGGCGGTATCGCAGCGGGACCTGCATCCAACCCCACCCAGAGGAGGAAAGCAGTCTCTGGGCACTCAATCTTCCTTCCCCCAGCCGGCCCTCCAGCTGCCCGAGTCTGTTCCCAAACCCGGGTCGCTGGCGCCATGAGAGGTAGCCCTACCACTCCGCGAGCGGGCCGGCTGTCCCATGCATTCTTGACTCCTCCCCCCATGTTTTTGATCCTGCTACCTCCTCAGGAAGGCTGTTTCATGTGTAACCCCTAGATGGCGCTATCCCAGGGGCTACTACCCCTGCCTGATTTGCCACTAACAGGTTGAGGGGCCTGGATCCAATGGCGGGTGCCTCCACCCAGAGGTCAGGGTTTGCAATAGTTAAACTTACTTGGTCACAGCCCTCTGGGACACTGCAACCCCTTTCTTCCCACAGTGGCCCACACAATATATCAAATTACCTTCACAGTATACACTTACCCCAGGACTAGTTCCGGCACTGGGACCTCCTGTGAAATAAGATACAGTGCAACAATCACAGTACAGTACTTTAACATAGACAAATACCTCAGGCAGTATAACTTTGCTGAAACAAAGCAGCTCTGATTTATTTAGGGGATATAACAAGGACAGGGGAAATCAGGTTAATTAGCTTATCACTTTACTATCTACCTATGGCTCTGTGCACAGGCCTATCCCTACCAGTTACTGTCCCTGGGTACCCAAGCCCTAGTGGCTAGTCCAAACCGTGGCAGCTGGTAGGGCCCTTTCACACAGTGAAAAGAAAAATTAGTTTAAACAGTCAGCAGTACAGTGATTCCATTTGGATTTAATGTGGCAATTCAACAGGGGCGACCTGAATTAGTACTCACGACCTCCAAACAAGATAGGGTCCTTCAACGTCAGCAGGGCTACTCTTGAGCTCCACGAGACTCTTCACACATTTATATGGTAAAAAGAAAGTACTATACCAGGCAGGCTGCTTCTCTATCCCAATCGCAATTACTGCACAATACCGGAGAACACACAGCAGATTCAGTTCCTGACAGACGAGTGCAATTCAACAATTTCTCCAGTCTTCTACAGGGTGAGCCTGGTTTCTACTCTTCAGAGATCCTTTGATTCTTTTCACAGGACGGATTCAGTCCTAACAAGCAGTTACACAAGCTGCAGACCGGAACTCTGGGCCTTACACACGTTTTTGACTGAAACTGTGCACTGAAGGAGCACAGGGTTTCTTTCCTTCACTTCCAGAGCTAAACTGAAACTCCAACAGACAAACCGGCACTTCCTTTGAGTTCCTCCCAGTTCTTGACTGGATTGGCTGTCACTCACAATAGACTGCTGCTGTTGGTCCAAAAAGGCGCGAAGTCTAAACTACATCTCCCAGAGTCACTGCCCATACAGTCCTCTGTGGCTGGCTCAGATTATGAGTCCAAGTTCTGATTCGTCCAAGGCACCATTTTAGAGCTAGCTACCCCACACTGATTGGTCCAGTTCAGCAGTTCAAAACCAGAATGGGAACTAGGCAGACACAGTTCTGACTGCAAAGAAAGCAGGTTAGACAAACTGTAATTTCATTATTACTGTAAATGATTTCTGCAAACAGTTACATCTTTCAGATAGGTTCCCTTTGCACTCTAGTGACTGCAAAATGGAGTGAATTGGCAGCAGCTCGAGTGGTACTCAAACAGAGAAGCACACAGTCCCCCATACAAACTAATTATGTCTGCAAGCAGACAGCTCTTAAAGAGCAGTACCAGAGGCTCTAAAACACTCACTGATAAATGGCTTAAGCATAAACACCATTCAGGCTTGGAGCATTCAAGCAAGCTCCTGGAAGTCTTTGGGAACCCCCATTTGCAGGGTTACACCCTTCCTGGCCTGGGAAAGCTTGACGTCAGCGTCAAGCAAGTACCCATAAGTTTCAACTGCAACCATATACATTTGCATTAGGCTCACATGTAATCATCAGTCAATACATCATTTTACCAAGAACACATTTCTGAAACATTGCAGTACATCACTTTACACAGTATTACACACATTGTACCATAACTCAAGTTATTACCTCTTGTACATGAAACCTGAAGAGAGGGGGCCCTTCCCTATCAGTTACCTTGGGGCTGGATGGGGCAAGGGCACCATACTTAGAGGGCAACACAAGTAACCTGGAGTTAGCACTGATGCTCAGTTTGGGCAATGAGCTCGGGGACACATACACTCCTTTATGGACAACATTGAGAGGCAAGTCCACAGGCCTCCCAAGTGAATCATAACTGAGGTGCACCACAGGCTTTACAGCTCGACCAGTCTTTCTAGGGGGAACTGTTACAGTCTCTGCACTCTGAGCCTCATTTTCAGCATTGTCCTCACTTGTCAGGGAGTCTCCATGGGGTAGAGAGGCTAGAACTTGGGGCACTTTCAGCTCCAGGAGTTACAGTTTCTGAGTCCACAACATTTGGCTCGCATGGAGAGCTTTCGGACACTGGCAGTGGACTGTCAGGGCACTCAAAATACTCTTCTTGTTCGGTGTATCACCAGTCTGCCCCAATCTATCATTTTCCTCCTGAAAGCTCAAACAGTTCAACCATGCACAATGATTCTATTTCATCTGATCTGATGCTTTGCACTTCACTTTCTGGGAGCATTGGCTCCAGGGATGAAGCTGGGGCTTAGACAGTCCAGAAGGCCCAGCTTTGTCTCCAGTATTGACTAGGGATTGCCCCAAAACAATTGACTCAGTTCGTAAGAAGGATAGTATTCAAAGTCACTCTCACTTTCTTCTGATATGGACTGACAGTCATGCTCAACTGGGACTTGTGCAGGGGAACACTTTAACTCTGCTTCTGTAGGTGGAGACTTCCTTGATCTTTTCTTAGCAGCAGCTCTAGTCACTGTTCCAGAGGGGGCATCTTCTGGGGGCTCAGACTCAATCAGGATTTGTCCAATGGGCAGTAAATGATTTCTATGCATTGTTTTTACATCTTTTGAATTGTTCTCAGGCCTTACTTTGTACACTGGCAGATCATCTAGTTTGCCCACTACAATGTGAGGGAGATGGTGCCATCTGTCAGCAATCTTGTGTTTGCCATGCAGTCCCAGATTTCTTAGCAATACGATCTCCTCCTGGAGTTCCTGTGCTTTCACCTTTTATCATACCCGTTCTTTGTTGGCCAGATTTCTTTTGGCAGCCATGGTTTGAGCCAGTTGATACGCATGAGTTAGCTGGGCCTTTAACTTTTGCACATACTGTAAATAGTTGTCAGCTTGAACCCCATCAGGAGAGACCCCAAACACACATCTACTGGTAGTCGAGCTTCTCTTCCAAACATCAGGCGGTAGGGGAGAACCCAGTGGCATCACTTTTGTGCAGTTATAAGCATGTACCAGGGTGCTAATTTATTGGCTCCATCTAGGCTTGTCCTTTGGGTGCAGGGTGCCTAGCATATCTAGCAAAGTGCGGTTGAAACGTTCAGGCTGAGGGTCCCCTGGGGTGGTAAGGAGTGGTTCTGGACTTTCACTCCCCACAGAGAAAGCATCTCTTTGATCAGACGACTCTCAAAGTCTCTCCCTTGATCAGAATGGATTCTTTGTGGAGCCCCATAGTGAACAAAAAAGTTTTCTACAAGTACTTTGGCCACAGTGGATGCTTTCTGGTCTTTGGTGGGGAAAGCTTGGGCATATCTCGTGAAATGGTCAGTGACCACCAGCACATTACTGATATTTCTTTGATCTGACTCCAAACTCAGAAAATCAATACAGACCAGCTCCATGGGTGCACTGGTGGTGATGTTAACAAGGGGGGCAGCCCTCTGGGGCAAAGCTTTCTCTGTAAGCAGCGACTACAAGTTCGAATGTGTTGCTCCACATCAGCCCCCATCTTAGGCCAATAGAATCTGGATCTCACCAAGTCAAGTGTTCTGTCTATACCAAGGTGCCCCATGTGGTTGTGCAAGGACCTCAGTACTGAGTCTCGAAGGCAGTGGGCAGCACTAGTTGTTGTTTGTCTACTTGTCCCCTCTGTCTACTGTTTCTCTGTATAACAGTTTATTGATCAGTTTCAACTTAGGACCTTCTTTGTATAACAGTGCAGTTCTCAAATCAGTGGAGCGTAATTTGGACACATCTTTTCCTGCATAGAGGGCTTCTAAAGCTGCTTTGATCATGGGATCGCGAGGATTGAGCCCACGAATACTGTCATTGTCCAGCTGAGGCAGTGCACCAATGTCTATTGCAGAAAAGTGGCAATAAGCAGCAGGTATGCAATTCTCAGAGGGTCCCAAGCAATCCACCATGCAGTCCACTGCGTCGTGGACATTTGTTCCTCCCTGTCAAACTTCCGGCAGAGTGCCCGAATGTCAGGTTCTGCCAATCGGACCCAATCATTCTGGGGAACAGGCCTCCGGAGAAAGCATCAGCATCTATGTGGTTCAGACCTGCTCTGTATTCGAGAGCATAGTCATATGTAGATAATGCAGAAAGCCACCTATGGCCAGTGGCATCCAACTTAGCTGAGGTCTGCACATAGGTCAAAGGATTATTGTCAGCTTTACTAGTATTTTAGCCCCATACAAGTACTCATGGAATTGGTCAACAATAGCCCACTTCAAAGCTAGGAACTCTAACTTATGTACAGGATAGTTCTTTTCGGATGGGGTCAGGCTTCTACTGGCAAAGGCCACTGGTCTCAGGCCATTCTCGTGCTCTTGGTACAACACAGCCCCCAACCCTTGCAAGCTAGCATCAGTGTGCAGGACGTTAAGGTTTTCTTGGATCGGCATAGGCCAGCACTGGAGCATGGGTAAGTTGATATATGATCTCATGAAAATCAGTCTCATAATCAGGAGTCCAGCGGGCCCCAAATACTTCACTCGGATGAAAATACACTCTTTCAGTCTTGAGGGACGCTGACTTTTGGTATTTTCTGTGGGTTGGGGGATACCCTTGAGTAAGGTTAAGTAAAGGGCGGATCACTCTTGAATAGTCCTTGATGAAGCACCGATAATAACCACAGAATCCCAGGAATCTTTGCAGTTCTTTTAGATTTTTGGGCTGTGGCCAGGTGGTCAAGGCCTCAACTTTACTTGGGTCGGTCTCTATTCCCCTCGGTGGATACTATGTGTCCCACATACTTTACTGATGTTTGAAAGAATTGACACTTATCAATGGACAGTTTAAGGCCAAAGTCCTCCAGTCAGTCCAATACCTTAAATAATCTGCTCTCATGTTCCTCCAGTGAGCTGCCAAACACAATAACATCATCTAGGTATACCAGGCACTCTAGTAAGTTCATGTCCCCACTGCCGCTCCATCAATCGTTGAAAAGTGGCTGGGGCACCTGAAATCATGAGGCATCCTCCTTGAATTCATAGAAGCCAAGCGGACAGATAAAGGCTGTCTTCACGGTCCTCTGGGGCCATCGGGATCTGGTAGTACCCACTCTGGAGATCCAACACAGAGAACCACTTGGCTCCGCTTAGGCAGTCCAAAGCATCCTGAATGCGGGGCATTGTGTACTGATCAGGGATAGTCCGCCGGTTTAAGGTGCGATAATCCACACACATCCTTACTGTCCCATTCTTTTTCCTCACTACCACAATGGGGGAAGCATAAGGGCTTCTGGATTCTTGTATTACACCAGCAGCTAACATCTCTTGCAGATGCCGTCTCACATCATCTATGTCAGCAGGTGCCAGGCGTCGAGACCTCTCACAAAATGGTCTTTCGTCATGCAGCCGGATATTGTGCTCAGCTCCTTGCATGCATCCTATGTCCCATTCCTTTAAAGAAAACACCTGGTCTCTCTGGGCAAGCTTCTCACTGATCCTCACTTTCCATTCAGCTGGCAACGGGGAGTCGCCGAAATCAAACAAGTCAGGCGTTACTCTGTCATTCTTCCTCGAACACTTGCTGCTGGGTAGCACTGCAGTGTCTGCACAATGCACATTAGCCAGGATGCAACCTCTATTTACTCGAATGTCTCTTCAGACACATTATGAACTTGGACCATACCCTTTTGGCATAAGCATGGGCTCTGCGGCAAAATACTAGGCTTGACCAGCAGTCCCTCTGGCAATTTTCCATCGCCTGGTGCATCCAACATTAATATTTTATTCTTAACATCCTTTCTGATACGGACCTCTCCCTGTAAGGTACACTGGGCATTTGGCGCCAGGATCAGAGACTCAGGATCCTTCTTCCATACAATTCCGACCGGTTCCTCTGGTTCTATTTTTTCAGCATCTCTCTGTGCCTCATAGGCCTTCTTAATTAAAGCTAGAACTCTTAAAGCTCTACTAGTGTTTGACTCCTGTTTTTCATAACACAACTGTGCCAGCCTTCCGAACATATGAGCATTTGTTCCAATCAACAAAGGGACACCATCATACAGTCCAGTGGGGGGGACACACTAAGGCTAGAGTCTCTACTTGTTCGGCCACTCCAGCCACGGAGGTGGGGAAAGACAGCCAAAATCAGATATACCCAGAATAGGGGTAGGCCTTCTCACTTAACCCCCATACATGCAGTCCTTCTAATGGTTGTAAGGGTACGTCTGACAAATGCTTCTGATACCAATCCTGGAACATAATTGTCACTTGGGAGCCACTGTCTAATACAGCTCTTGTAGACACTCTTCACCTTTACAGTGGTCTCCATGGAGGGACCCACTATTCTGGACCAGTCTGAGAGGCGATAGTGGGGGCCTGGGCAACTGACTTGCCACAAAAGGACGTGAGTGCATTTTGGTGCCCTCACTGGGATCATTTCTGCACCTCTTAACCACTGATTTGTTCTCCGAAGCTCTCCTTGTAGCCTATATGCAACTTTGTCAGTGTCTTCGGGACCGGCATTCCTTTTCATGTGCTCATCCTTCCCACAATTATAGCAAAACATACTTTCTGGAGTTTGAGCTGGCCGAGGCGCCACACTGGGAGCCAGGGGGGGTATTACTAACTGGAAACCTTGGTGCCATCTCTGTCTGCGGCGTGATAAGCATTTGGACATCTCGTCAGTTTCTCCACTTCCATGGTCAAGGAATTGAGTTTGGAGCTGTTATCAGCAGGAGATACATGGGTGGGTACCCCCACCCCCATAGCAGATGCAGTCAGATATAGGTCAGGGCCCGTACTTGCAGGCGTGGCCTTCATAAAGGGACTGTTTTTGAATTCCCGGATCTCTCTCAACAGTTCGCCCCATTGTGGCATATCTTTTTCCTTGTCAGAGCACTCATTGACTGCCAACCTCTGCCCCTGAACTTCACTTGATGGGCCACCCTCAGTCACTCGGGTTATAGCCGCAGCTATTGGTGCAGGTCCCTCCCGAGGTCGCCTTTTCTCAACTCCTCGAATTTCTCTCATTAACTCATCATAGGAGGGTAGGGATTCCAGTCGATTTGCCAGGTGTAACTGAAGCAACAGCAGTTCTAAGAAGGGGCAGACTTAGGATCCTGTCCAGCCTGGTTCGGTCCAGTTCAATCGCTGGCAAACTACCCTTTCTGAGGCATTCTTGCAACAATTTTTCTAGCCGAGATACATACACAGACAACAACTCCCCTTGGTACTGTTATGCATTTCTTACTCTCCACCATAGATCCTCATCAGAATCTGGGCTCCCATACACATTCTCCAAGGCCTCAAGATAGGCCTGTGCAGTCACTTCAGGGTTACTGGCCCGTTTAGCACGGATGGTAGCCAGGGCAGGACCTCGGAGGCTCTCATTAACCCTCTTTTGCTTTTCGGCTTCCGAGCATTGCCATTCTAGCACTTGGGGCAACATAGTTCATCCAGGTCTCCCAGTCATCCTCCCTTGGGGGTGGGAGGGTGCCAGAGAAGATCCTCAACCTCGGTAAGAGTCGTGACTAATGGCAGGTGCAGAAATAGGAGTCTGCATTGGTTCAGCCACCATTACGGGTACTGGAGCGGAGAGGGTGTTGGGGAGGAACACCCCAGGTGGCAAGAATAGTTTCTTCAAGTCCTCCACAGTTTCCCTTCCCCAGCAACCATTTAGCAAATTTCTCCTCAAAGTTTCAGACAGTGGTGGGGCTCATTCCCCGGGTCTTTACTGTACCTAGTTATCACTCTCCAGGCAGTGAGGGCTCCCTCTGGGGTAATGGTCTGTGGCACTTTGGAGCTATCTATGGATCCTTAAACTCTACTAGGGCCAGGAAAGTGTGGGTGAGCAGATTACATGCCGACCACCACCACAGGGTTTTGTAAACCTTCCACCTTGGAAAGTACTCCCTGTAGAGTGTCCGTATTGATACCCACGGGGATGTCCAGGATAAGCATAGCATTTTGGGGGTCGATCTCCTCCCCAGTACACCACTCCACCAGCCGGTGCACAGCCACTTCTGTCGGGGTACCCATTTTTTTTTCTTAACAGTGGTTCAAATATGGCCACTAGAGGACACACAATCCCAGCGTGAGCCTCCAAGATGTAACCCCTAGATGGCGCTATCCCAGGGGCTACTACCCCTGCCTGATTTGCCACCAACAGGTTGAGGGGCCTGGATCCAATGGCGGGTGCCTCCACCCAGAGGTCAGGGTTTGCAATAGTTAAAATTACTTGGTCACAGCCCTCTGGGACACTGCAACCCCCCTTTCTTCCCACTAGTGGCCCACACAATATATCAGAATTACCTTCACAGTATACACTTACCCCAGGACTAGTTCCGCACTGGGACCTCCTGAGAAATAAGATACAGTGCAACAATCACAGTACAGTACTTTAACATAGACAAATACCTCAGGCAGTATAACTTTGCTGAAACAAGCAGCTCTGATTTATTTAGGGGATATAACAAGGACAGGAAATCAGGTTAATTAGCTTATCACTTTACTATCTACCTATGGCTCTGTGTATAGGCCTATCCCTACCAGTTACTGTCCCTGGGTACCCAAGCCCCAGTGGCTAGTCCAATCGTGGTAGCTGGTAGGGCCCCTTACACAGTGAAAAGAAAAATTAGTTTAAACAGTCAGCAGTACAGTGATTCCATTTGGATTTAATGTGGCAATTCAACAGGAGCGACCTGAATTAGTACTCACGACCTCCAAACAAGATGGGTCCTTCAACGTCAGCAGGGCTACTCTTGAGCTCCACGAGACTCTTCACATTTATATGGTAAAAAGAAAGTACTATACCAGGCAGGCTGCTTCTCTATCCGATCGCAATTACTGCACAATACCCGGGAGAACACACAGCAGATCTCAGTTCCTGGACAGACCGAAAGTGCAATCAACAATTTCTCCAGTCTTCTACAGGGTGAGCCTGGTTTCTACTCTTCAGAGATCCTTTGATTCTTTTCACAGGACGGATTCAGTCCTAACAAGCAGTTACACAAGCTGCAGACCGGAACTCTGGGCCTATACACGCTTTTTGACTGAAACTGTGCACTGAAGGAGCACAGGTTTCTTTCCCTTCACTGCCAGAGCTAAACTGAAACTCCAACAGACAAAACCGGCACTTCCTTTGAGTTCCTCCCAGTTCTTGACTGATTGGCTGTCACTCACAATAGACTGCTGTTGGTCCAAAAAGGCGCCAAGTCTAAACTACATCTCCCAGAGTCACTGCCCATACAACTTCTGTGGCTGGCTCAGATTATGAGTCCAAGTTCTGATTCGTCCAAGGCACCATTTTAGAGCTAGCTTACTCCCACACTGATTGGTCCAGTTCAGCAGTTCAAAACCAGAATGGGGAACCAGGCAGACACTGTTCTGACTGCAAAGAAAGCAGGTTAGACAAACTGTAATTTCATTATTACTGTAAATGATTTCTGGCAAACAGTTACATCTTTCAGATAGGTTCCCTTTGCACTCTTAGTGACTGCAAAATGAGTGAATTGGCAGCAGCTCAGTGGTACTCAAACAGAGAAGCACACAGTCCCCCATACAACTAATTATGTCTGCAAGCAGACAGCTCTTAAGAGACAGTACCAGAGGCTCTAAAAATACTCACTGATAAATGGCTTAAGCATGAAACACCATTCAGGCTTGGAGCATTCGCAAGCAAGCTCCTGGAAGTCTTTTGGGAACCCCCATTTGCAGGGGGGTTACACATGCATCCACCACCCCCTCTGTGAAAAAATACTTCCTCACACTGCCACTGAGCCGTCCCCCCTCTATCTTCAAATTGTGCTCCTTTGTTCTTGTACATCTCTTTTTTTGAAAGATGCTACTCTCTTGGACTTTGTTGATTCCTTTGAGGTACTTGAATGTTTCTATCATGTCCTTCCCCCCCATTTCCTCTAGGGTATACATATTAAGTTCCTTTATTCTCTCTTCATATGGCTTCTGGTGCAGACACTGCACCATTTTAGTTGCCCTCCTCTGGACTGCCTCCTGGGGCCTCACCAACTCTCTGTACAGAAAGATAACAACTTTTGTTTTCTATTTGTGATGCCTTCCACGCATCCCAGTCCCCCCCAGCCCTCCTTACTGCCTTCCCACATTGCTTGCCTACCTTTAGGTCATCTGATAAGACTACCCCAGGTCCCATTCCATTTTGTTGTTGTTAGTAACCCCCCCCAACTGTGTACTCTTCCACTGGGTTTTTATTTCCTGGGTGCATTACTTTGCACTTCTTTGCATTGAATCTAAGCTGCCATACTTTTGACCATTCCTCCAACCTTTCCATGTCCCTTCTAATCCTTTCCACGCCCCCCCCCCCGGGTATCAACCCTGTTGCAGATCTTTGTGTCATCTGCAAAGAGGCATACATTTCTGCCCCGGCCTGGTGGCACTGAGGGTTGAAGTGCTGGATGCCACACCTCGCTTACTGGCAGCCGGGTTCTGGAACAAGCCTGTGCCATTGGGGGTAAGCAGGGAGGAAGAGGATTGAGCATCCGAAGGACAGCTCTCCTCTCCCTGGAGGGAGGGAGGGGGATCCAAGCTCGGTGCTTGACTGGCCTCTGGCAGAGGCCAGAGGCACAGCAAGCATTGATGCTTACAGAGAGGGTTGGGGGGTGATGACATCGGCAGTGATGCCATGACATCAGGGTGCATGCCACCCCTCTAGAACAGGAGAAAAACAGGCTGGAGCACTGAGAGGAAGGGGCACCTAAGCAGACCCTAATGGCTCCTGCCTGCCTGACCACCGGAGGGACCCGATGGAAGTTGAATTCTCAGGGTGTACATGCCCCACCTTGTACCTGCATGGCGGGTACAGCCACGGCTCCATGGGAGTCCACCGGGTTACAGGTAAGGCAGCGAAGCAGGGTTGTGTGTGTGCATCTCTCAATGGAGCAGGGCTCCAGCAAGAGGGGAAGAATAAAGTGTAATTTCAAAACAAAAAAGAGGCATACTTTTCCTTCCAGCCACTCTGCAATGTCACCTGTAAAGACATTATAGAGGACTGGTCCCAGTACTGAACCCTACAGTACCCCACTAGTAACCCCCCTTTCCTCAGAGTGGACTCTGTTTACTAGTACCTTCTGTGTCCTGTTGTCCAGCTAATTGTTTACCCAGATTACCACCCTGGGAGCCACTCCCTGACTGGCTAACTTATTTACTAATCTTTTGTGTGGGACTGTGTCAAATGTTTGCTAAAGTCTAGGTAGGCCACATCCACAGCCCCTCACAGGTCTACTACTTTGGTCACCCAGTCAAAGAAATCTATTAGATTCGTCTGACATGACCTTCCTGCTGTGAATCCATGCTGCCTTGGGTCCTGTGCCCTGCTGGCCTCTAGGTACTCAACAATTCTTTCTTTCAGAAGTGACACCATAATGAAATCCACAATTCCAAATAAAGCGTGTCACCTGAGCTCCACCATGCTGGCAGGACCAGTGTCACCAGTGTGGCATCGCAGCTTTTGACAGCTCTCTCACCCATGGCCTTTAGGGGAAATTAAGGGCATGGGGTCAGAATGCCAACCACAAAAAACTCACAGAAACAGATGCCTCAAGCAAGAGTGCTGACACAAAACAAGTTGGAAAAAACACCAACCACGAGAGAAGAGCACATCCATTGAAAACAATGGGATTTTCTGTTTTTATCAGGAGGGCTTTGCCCCCCAAAATCCTCGATGTGGGGGACTTTTCCCCCACACCCCCTGGACTTTAGATTACAAATTCTGAGGAAGTGTGGATTTGGGGATGGGGCGAAACACCTAGAGAGGGAAAAGTTTAACTTAAAAAAAAATGAACAGTAAAGTTGCAACACTGGAAGACCTGGGGGGAGTTGAACCACAGTCCCAGGTCTCCCATCCTGCCATGTGCAGGTGCCTTAGCCACTCCACCATGGAACCAGCTCAGCCAGCAACCCTAGCACACAGCAACTCGATCCTTTCTAGGAAGAGCACAGAATGATGGGGCAGTGGTAATTCCCTACCGCTGTCACACCCCTGTTGCTCTAAATCCCAGCATGCTCTACACTGTGCAAGTCTTCATGCACGTTTTTTGTTTTGGCATGTTGACCCAATACCAACATTAAGACAGGTGCACCAGCATCTGGGGTTCGAGGAGTGTCGGGGCATGGGTAGAATAATGGGGTAAAGCCTTGAATTGTATCTTGAATTGAAGTAGTTGCTGCTTGTTATTGCCTTAGAGTATAAAGATGTTGCTAATTCCATTGCTTCCAATTTACCCTTGCTACTCCTTGTTCTTCTCTTATCCTCCCTTTTAAATAACATAGCTGTTTTACATTGCATTTTATGATTTGGGGGCTGTCATTGTTTGCAGCGTCACTTGTTTTTGGGGGAGGGACCACATGGATAGTTTTACATTGTTTCCTGGGATGATATCCTTGTGTTTCAGTTGCCAGGTACCCCAGGTTATTACCCCATGTGGAGGCATTGCACCCCTTTACTCCAGTGTAGCACATCCTTAGGAAACACAGCCAGCCTCCCCGAGAGAGGTGGAGAGATGACCCCCAAGGCACCCGGTATAGCGACTGCTTTACATAAGATATCCCATGGAATCAGTGGCACATTTCCATGTTATTCATACGAATGGGGGAAATGGTGCTAATTATTTGCTACAATTAGATTTTTATTCAGTTTTAAATAACAGAAAACAGACAGACTGGAAATAATATGACAGTATAAGAAGTCAGCACCAGTAAACTAACATTCAGTTAAGGAGAGCAAGTTCCCACACAAGAGGGTTGGGGGACACACCAGGAGATGCTAAGATATGAAAATTAAGGCAGACAAGAATGAGGAGCAAGAAAGGGCGATACCGGACGACTAAGGATACCTCATGGGTGAAATCAAAAATTCACAGCATTACGGTAGTGACAGCTTTTTCCACGCCATGCACACGCCCCCTCTCACAGAAAAATAGAATACAGTGACACGCCCAACCACGACATGCTACCAAAAGTCTATTTATTGCAAACGACAACACCTTGAGCATGTATATAAAATGTGACCTTTTCAACGTGCACAGTATTTGCACCACACTCGGCTTAACTAACTTTACAAATTCATTGAAATAGAAAGACCGTTTCCACGTTATACCATTGCACTGTTTTATTTTTCTGTATTTTCTGTACACCCACCTTACGCATCTAAGTTTCATCATTTGAACAATATTTTTACCGCAGCACTGTGTTTCCATTATATTTGTAATCTTACTACAGTATAACACCGGTTTTCTGACTGTACGGCACATTCTCAGCATTGTTCTCTGCCTCAGCTCATTTCGCCTCCTGATCTGGCGCACAATTTAGAATATACAATGTATTATTTGTTTGTTCTTTCTTCCTTCTGTGGGGGTGCTCCACCCCCCACACCCCCCGGGTTCTATTTGGTAATTTGCATAGCTGCATTTATTATTATGACTGTTAGTTGTTTTATTCTTTACGAGGGAGTGTACTGGTAGCCGGCAGTGGGCGGAGCAACAGTCTGCAGCTACAGTGAAACTGCCGTAATTATCCTTGAGCGCAAGAGAGGTCCTAATCATCCAGTATCTCCCAAGAAAGCACCCAAAGCTAAAGGGAGACTATAAAAAAATGTAAGATACTACAATATAGCTCATTAGTATATTTTTAATTTTTTTATTAGAAAGTGCAAACCATATAAAAAAAAGTACATTTACTTACAGGCCGAAAGCAGCTAAACATGGCTGCATGCTTGCTATGTTATCATGCCTGACGTTTTGCCCAGTGACGTCTGGGCTTCATCCGAGATCAGACTATGTTACTGACAGGATTAAAAATGTAGCCCTTAACTGTATACTGCCTGCTTTTCTATTACTAAATGGTGCAAAGCAGTGCAAATAATGTGTATGCATAAAAAGGAATTCACACGATAAATAAACATGGTGTTCCCTCTAGGCACATAATTAAACCGTAAACATCAGGTACTATAATTTAAACAGCCGAACGTTAAATGTAAAAATCACAACATGTGCTGAAATATAAATAGCTATTCTTCACACAGTGCAAATCAGTTTATATTTATAGTGCAAATTCCAAACAGTGCCATTGTTTGTTTCTAAACTCCAGGTAGGTTCGCAGCATACCTTCTTTGTGTTATGCAATCCAGCCGGTAGGCACTGTTGCACTGTGGAATAAAGAAAATATCCATTAGTTTCATTAAAAAATGTAGTTACATGATCTGCTACATAGCTGTATAAATGCTTACAGCTGGCACCTGAGAAATTCACTATTCATTTTTTTTAGTTATGAATATGTGAGTATAGATACAGTTTAACAAGAATACAGGACATTAGCACAGCCAAATGAACTGACACAGTTGATGGCTAAGTTGTATGGTGAATTTGGATTCCATCTGTGTAGTATGGACCTGACATTTGTTGTTGTTGTTTTGTTGAATTTTTGTTGACCCAGTAAGCCCACTGGGCCTAGAAGTCCCTTTTTCAGGAGCGACCGGAGGGAGGAAGGGGGGATACAGATGGTAAGCAACTGACATTGAACCAGATTAAGCTGTTGGTGGTATTTTTAGTGAATGAGGGAAATTTGGCCAGGGCACCGGGGAAATTCCCTACTCTTTTCGATATGTGCCGTGGGATCTTTAACATCCACCTGAACTACCACCAATCCAGGCAGATGGGACCTCGGTTTAACGTCTCATCCAAAAGACAGCACCTCAGGAATGCAGCTCCTCTCTCATGCTGCACTACAGTGTCAGTACTGGGATATTAACCCAAGTGCCAGGTGTGGGAACTGAACCCACAGCCCTCTGATCTCCCGGCCTCATAGGCATGTGTGCTACCTACTGAGCCACTGACACTGATAAATCACTAATAAATCACCCTATCATATAGGTATTTAATGCTGTATAAAACTGAACCAGCAAGGTAGAGTAAGCAGAATAAAAGGCAAACAGTGACTTCTTCCCCATATATATTCTATGGGTGGCTTATTAGTCCTGTCCCCACCTCTCCCTGGCCAGCACCTGCCTCCCCCAGACCTACTCTGTACATGGAGTGGTTTTCCCAATAGCTTGCCCCATATGGTGGGCCAGAGGGCAGAGGTCATTCTCTGTGAGTAGCGTTACCAATTTTGCCTGAAACACTATTATACTCGGTGACTAATGTAACGGGGCCAAATTCAGTTTTTTGTTGTACCTCTGTTGCGTGTTGAAGGGGTTATGATGAAAAAAACAACCCCTGGAAAGATTTAAGAACAGGGCCATAAACCTTGATAAGCAACACCTGCTAGATACTAACAAGAATCAACAGTGTTACAAAATGTAGCTCCTCTCCGGTGCCGTCCTGGAGAGGGCCACCACCCCTGCCTGCTACCTGGGATACAGGTTAAGGGACCTGGGTCTCATAGTTGTAACACAGGAGTCCTTTCCCAGAATTTCAAATAAAATGGCGGTGCCTCCACCCAGAGTACATAATTAGCAGGTCAGATTTCTTGCAGTTCAACCCCCTGGGATGTTGTACTAACCCACCTCCCCAAACAATTATCCCAGACATGGACTTTCCAAGTTCGAACCGCCCCACATTCAATTAAAACATTTACTTTTCCCATTTCAGCCAGTAACATGCTCACTAAAATTAGGCTCTGGAGCCACTTCTGCTGCAAAACAGTAACATCCCAATTTATTTACACGGGGACGGTTAGGATGGGCTAAGTGGAACAGAGCTCAAGCAAAACAGCAAGTGATTACATTTTTAAAGATTCACATTTCCCTTTTTGATTCAAACCCCAACATTTTGATCAGTGCAGCCACCAGATGTGTCTAACTAGCTAACTGCTGCAGATGTACCCAAGCCCAGACCCACTGGTCCCAGTCCAGGATGATGCCCCGAAATTCTGTCCCTGGGTACCAAGATTTTAGAGCTGCAGGCCTGAGGTATAGCTCATAGCTGGCATTGGTGTGCTTAAGGAGTTTAACTTTTTACAGTCTGTTCTCTGGTTTAAACCTTGGCTCTATCTCCTCTCCTGGTGGGCATTCCTGAATTATTTACAGTCCCCAGGTGCAGGTCAATCCCTGCTTTTTACTTACGGTTCTGCAGAATCAGTCCTCAGATGGCACAGTTTGCCGAAGTCCTGGGAATTGATGGAAACACAGGCAGAACTGGGCTCAATGCTTGAAACAGGGGGAACAGAGGCTGCAGCCTGCTCTTTCCTTTTCTTGCTTGCAGATGTTGCAGCTTGTCCCCATTGGCCTACTACGGGCCTGTTGCAGGGCATGTGCGCAAAACCTACTGACTACAGAGGACCCAGACCTGGGAGTGACTTCAGGTAGGCCGAATTCAATCCACTGTCATGCTAGTTTTCTAAAAGTGCCCCGGAGCCACGGCACGGCATAGATACACATGCTTGTTAAGACACACATGCACTATGGAACCATGGCATCCTCCCACCAGCATATACGTCTGTCCAGCCTCCCATTACTGTTGGCTGAGGGGAGGAGGGTTGAGCATCCGTGGGACTGCTGTCCTACTCTGATGGAGTGGGGGGAATGGATCCCAGCACTTGCCTGACACCTGGTGAAGAACAGGAGTCAGGCATACTAGGCCAACAAGACACACAGGAAATGTGTCAGTCATCGACAAACATTGCTCAGGAGCATCCATCATGTGATGTGACAGCATTGCATGGCCGCACCTCCAGATGGGATGAAAATGCGAAACAGCACTGACTGGCAGGATGACACCAGTCTCCCAGGGGCCCTACACATGGCTATTCAGGTGCATCCTTGCAAAACAGATCCTATTCCCCCACCAACCCCGCCGAGGGGGTAAGCCCTGTGGGAACACACCAGACAAGCTAACTCCTTGCGGATGCTGTGGTGACAAGGCTAGAGAACACGGAAGATGGGGGCCGGTTGGAGTAGAGGATAACCAGATTACCCAACCAAAAAAAAAGGGAGGTCAGTAACAGCGATGGGAAAATAGTGTTTGATATGGTTATATAGAAACTCGTATGCGCAATAGATATGTTTTATGGATATATGAACAGTATTACAGTGGATCGACCATATGTCTTTTTCTGAAGCCATTCTTTATGTCCATATGACAGAATTGTTAGGTTATAGTATCTCAAAGATAATACTTGCATTACTTTACAAGTTAAATGAGTTCCGTATTGCATATTCATTTACTAGTGATTGTTGACATCGGCACAGTAGCATAGAGTACTGAGGTGCCTTAGCTCTCACTGCATTGTATACCCGACTTTGGAATGACCTTGAGTCACCTGGGGATCGGCACTGGGGAAGGCTAGGAGAGGATCTAGTGGCAGTAAGATAGCTTTATTATTCTGGACTGGGATAGTGTGTTATTATGGCCTGTGGCTGCAACCAGTGGTGGGAGGGAAGAGACACACCATACTATGGCCCAGCCAGGGTGGGAAAACCCATAGGAGGAGTCTCTGACCAGGCTGGCTGCAGGGACAGGAGAGACCATTTAGGAGGAGGTGGGAAGTCTGAACAACCACATCCCCTGACATTATAGGAGAAATAAGCTCTTCCAAAATAGTAATTGTTAATTTCCAACCTGAGAGTCAGTTTGAGTGCATATATCCGTAAACTTGGATGATGAGTCACAAACAAGTCCCAAATTCATGTACGACCTCTTCCTTTACTTCCATTGGTTCAGTGGCAATGGACGTGGGATCCAAAATACATTTCTTTGGGCCATATAGACCTAGTTCACTCAGAACCTGTCAATATACACATAAAGTCAAAACAAAGTCAAAACAGCAGCCCAAGAGGACTGTACTACACTTTCCACAAAAGGGCAACTCACTTGAAACTTAAACTAGATAGAGCACACTGGAGAGATGGACTTGTAAAAAGGTACTCTTAACTGTGGGGCTGTGATCAGGGGTGCTCTGCAAAGGGTCTGCTAACGTGGGGAATAATCTCGGGTAGTAGTGGTGGAAGAAGGGGACAAAGCCCCCAACAAACCAGACAGGATATACTGAACCAAGGGAGAAGCTGTGTGAATCAAGGGACTGCCTGAAACGGCTTGAGAGTCTAATGCTTAATCTTTGTAGTTTGTGTTGGGGGAATCTCTGCATTTTCTGTATTGAGTGTTAACCCAGTGAGGGGGCAGCATTTCTGATGTAAAGCAGTTATGGTTCACCCTAGCGACTAGGATGTGAAAGGGACCTATACACTGTCTGGAGCATACAGTACTTGTCATACTGGGGTACCCTGGTCGGGGGCCAAGGGTACTAACATGGGGAGAATTGTGGGATGCAATGGATGTGGGGCAGCGGTTTGGATGAATGTATGTGGCAGCTGGGAGGATGTCCAATGTGCCACAGGTTAAGCAGGCTGGAGGGGAGGTGAGGAGGATTAGGAGAAAACTCGAGGGGATGGACGAAAGGGGGATTGAGTCAGAGGCAGGGGAATGGGAGCATGAGAGAAATACACAGACAGGGCACGAGGGGGGAAAATGGGTCAAGAGAAGGGGGGAGGGGTGGCGGGCATCAATGGGGACAGACCATCCAGCAATGAAGGATGGACTAAGGTCGCGCCTACCAGGAGGGGAGTGTCACGGGACAGGAGAGCAGAGAGTTCGCAGGCCAAAATGAAAGGGAGGAAAAGGTTCAATGCACTGTTGACACTGGATGGGGAGGAGAAAAGGGAGGAAGAGATACAGGGGGAGAAAAGGGAGGAAGAGATGCAGGGGGAGGCGGGAGTGTGTACAAAGCTGGAAGGGGATATGGGAGGCCAAAGGACTGAAGATGTGGGTAACAGCCAGGAGGGAGGTAGGGGCAGCAGTAGGGCTGGGGCAGGGGAATGGGGAGACAGAAGGACAGCGAGCAGCAGGGGAGGGATGGAAGGATGGGGGCAATGGAAGCAGGAGCTGTGATCATAGGGAAAAGGAAGCTAGAAATGAGTACATGGGGAAGGGGCTTAAGTGGTTCAACAGGGGAAGGGGGTGAGTTAGTGGTGGGGGACTCCATACTTAAAGGGATCAGATGAGCAGTAGAGGGGAACAGCATAGTCGCATATGGGTGGAAGCCATACCAGGTCTAAGGGCAGACAGAGTGGGACAAACAACTCTAAGATACGTGAGGAGGAGAAGGGGGAGACCGCACATAGTAGTGCATGTGGGGACTAATGACCTGGCAGGGGAGACTGTGGAGGTGATGAAGGGAAGGTTCGGAGAACTGGGAAAGCTGTGCGAGGAAGTAGGGGAGACGGTTGCCTTTTCAGAAGTGCTCCCAGTACCCCGAGCGAGTACAGTGAGGAAGGAGAGGATTAGGGAATTCAACGTGTGGCTGGAGGAGTGGTGTAGATCAAAAGGGTATGGGTGGGTAGGGGGATGGGGCAGACCTGGGACAATTATGAACTATATGCAGAGGATAGGCTGCACCTAAGTTGGGAGCGAAAGGGGATATTAAAGCAGAAGCTAAAGGAGTATACAGCAACAAAAGTGAATTTAAACTAGCTAGGGAGGTGGCAGGGGGTCAGACTATAGGCAAGGCACCCAGGGAGTGGGTGAGCCAACCCCCTAAGCTAGTAGGAAGGTACTTGTGGATTTAGTACAGAAGGGGATGGGTGGAGAGGGGGATCTGGAAAAGGAAGAAAGGGTGATGGGGTGGAGGGTGGTCACGGTGAATGCGAGAAGTGTTGGTAACAAGGCGGCGGAGCTTCAGGCACTCTTGGCTGTAGGGAGGGTGGACATCGCAGCCATCACAGAAGCGTGGGCCACAGAGCACCGTGACTGGGACCTGGCAATCCCAGGGATCAGACTGTACTGAAAGGACCATGGGGAAGGGGGGGATGGCTGTCTATGTGCAGGAGGGGATCAAATGTACAAGGAATGAAAAGGAAGAAAGGGATACAGAGGCAATGAGGTTACAGCTCATGGACTCCAGGGGAAGGAAGTTGAGGTTTGGGGTGGTGTATAGGTCGCCATCCCAGACAATGGAAAGTGACAGAGAACTGGTGGAACAAATCAGTAGGGTATGTAGGGGGGGGAAGGTGGTCATAGTGGGGGATTTCAACCTGCTGAGGGTGGACTGTACCATGCCAGTCACTTTCAGTGCCAGATAGAGGGTCCTCTTGGACACTTTCCAGAAGGGGTTCCTGACACAGCTGGTTGCCAAACCCACAAGACTGGGGAACACACTGGACCTGGTACTATCTAACAGTGAGGCAGTGAGGGACATAAGGGTGGAGGATCTATTAGCTGACAGCGATCATCAAACGGTGTGGTTTAACATCACAATGAGCAGGGAGCCAGAGGGATCTGCAACAAAGGTGGTAGATTTAAGAAAGGCAGATTTGGGGAAAATGGGGGAAATCCTGAAGTGGAGACTCAAAAGAATAAAGCGGCAGATGAGGACAGCACAAAAGTGGGACATAATAAAGCAAGGAATTATAGAGGCGACAGAAACATGCACCAGGCTACAGAGTAAGAAGAAAAGGGCAAAGAGACCATGCTGGCTGAACAGGGAGGTGATAGAGGGGGTGAGAGCAAAAAGAGTGTTGTACCAGAGGCTCAGAAGGATGGGGAAGGGGGAGGACAGGGAGGAGTACACCAAATGGTCCACGGAGGTGACCAAGAGGGTAACGGGGTGCGAAAGCTACTAGGGAACTCAGATTAGCGCAGGGAATTAAAGGAGGGGAGAAAGACTTTTTTAGATTCATCAGGGAGAAAAGGAAGTGCAGGGACAGTATAGTGAGGATAAAAAGGGGGAAGGAGTGGGTAGAAAAGGAGAAGGAACAAGCGGAAGCAATGAATGAGTACTTCTGCTTAGTGTTCACAAGAGAGGAGGGGGGTCCATTACCACCCTGGTCAGGGGAAGGGGGTGGGGTGTGAGTTAACGGACAGTAGGAAAGAGGGTAGCAGAGTCTTGGAAGGGCTGAGGGCATTGAAGGTGAATAAGGTGCCGGGGCCAGATGGTATCCACCCCAGAGTGCTGCGGGAGATGGCAGAAGTTCTAGCAGAACCACTGGCAGACCTGTTCAGCACCTTCCTGGAAATGGGGGAGGTGCCTCAGGAATGGAGGACAGCCCATGTGGTACCATTACATAAGAGCGGTCCAAGGGACGAGCCAGGGAACTATAGGCCAGTCAGTCTGATGTCCATAGTGGGAAAGCTCATGGAGACAATACTAAAGGACAGACTGGTGGCATTTCTGGAGGGCAACAACCTGCAGGACAGGAGGCAGCATGGCTTTGTTTCAGGGAGATCCTGCCAGACCAGTCTTATACAGTACTAAGACTGGGTGACGAGGGAGTTGGATGGGGACCATGCTGTGGATGTGCTGTACTGTCCTTATACAGCACTGTGACTGGGTGACGAGGGAGTTGGATGGGGGCCATGCTGTGGATGTGCTGTACTGTCCTTATACAGCACTGTGACTGGGTGACGAGGGAGTTGGATGGGGCCATGCTGTGGATGTGCTATACTGTCCTTATACAGCACTGTGACTGGGTGACGAGGGAGTTGGATGGGGGCCATGCTGTGGATGTGCTGTACTGTCCTTATACAGCACTGTGACTGGGTGAGGAGGGAGTTGGATGGGGCCATGCTGTGGCTGTGCTGTACTGTCCTTATACAGCACTGTGACTGGGGTGACTGAGGGAGTTGGATGGGGCCATGCTGTGATGTGCTATACTGTCCTTATACAGCACTGTGACTGGGTGAGGAGGGAGTTGGACGGGGGCCATGCTGTGGATGTGCTGTACTGTCCTTATACAGTACTATGACTGGGTGAGGAGGGAGTTGGACGGGGCCATGCTGTGGATGTGCTGTACTGTCCTTATACAGTACTATGACTGGGTGAGGAGGGAGTTGGACGGGGCCATGCTGTGGATGTGCTGTACTGCCCTTATGCAGTACTATGACTGGGTGAGGAGGAGTTGGGCCGGGGCCATGCTGTGGATGTGTTGTGCTGTCTTATACAGTACTATATGACTGGGTGAGGAGGGAGTTGGACGGGCCATGCTGTGGATGTGCTGTACTGTCCTTATACAGTACTATGACTGGGTGAGGAGGGAGCTGGACGGGGCCATGCTGTGGATGTGCTGTACTGTCCTTATACAGTACTATGACTGGGTGAGGAGGGAGCTGGACGGGGGCCATGCTGTGGATGTGCTGTACTGTCCTTATACAGTACTATGACTGGGTGATGAGGAGCTGACTGGGGCCATGCTGTGGATGTGCTATACTGTCCTTATACAGTACTATGACTGGGTAAGGAGGAGTTGGACGGGGCCATGCTGTGGATGTGCTGTACTGTCCTATACAGTACTATGACTGGGTGAGGAGGAGTTGAAGGGGCCATGTGGATGTGCTGTACTCTCCTTATACAGTACTATGACTGGGTGAGGAGGTAGTTGGACGGGGGCCATGCTGTGGATGTGCTGTACTGTCCTTATACAGTACTATGACTGGGTGAGGAGGGAGTTGGACGGGGCCATGCTGTGGATGTGCTGTACTGTCCTTATACAGTACTTTGACTGGGTGATGAGGGAGTTGGACGGTGCCATGCTGTGGATGTGCTTTACTGTCCTTATACAGTACTATGACTGGGTGAGGAGGGAGTTGGACGGGGGCCATGCTGTGGATGTGCTGTACTGTCCTTATACAGTACTATGACTGGGTGAGGAGGGAGTTGACGGGGCCATGCTGTGGATGTGCTGTACTGTCCTTATACAGTACTATGACTGGGTGAGGAGGGAGTTGGACGGGGCCATGCTGTGGATGTGCTGTACTGTCCTTATACAATACTATGACTGGGTGAGGAGGGAGTTGGACGGGGGCCATGCTGTGGATGTGCTGTACTGTCCTCATACACTACTATGACTGGGTGACGAGGGAGTTGGATGGGGGCCATGCTGTGGATGTGCTGTGCTGTCCTTATACAGTCCTATGACTGGGTGACGAGGGAGTTGGATGGGGGCTATGCTGTCCTTATGCAGTATATGGCTGGGTGATGAGGGAGCTGGATCGGGGCCATGCTGTGGATGTGCTATACTGTCCTTACACAGTATATGGCTGGGTGATGAGGGAGCTGGATCGGGGCCATGCTGTGGATGTGCTATACTGTCCTTACACAGTATATGGCTGGGTGATGAGGGAGCTGGATCGGGGCCATGCTGTGGATGTGCTATACTTGGATTCAGCAAGGCCTTCGATTCAGTGCCTCATGGGAGACTAGGGGTGAAGTTATCTGGGGTGAGAGTCGGGAAAAGAATGGCATGTTGGATCTCAAACTGGCCAAGAGGCAGGCTGCAGAGGGTGGTGGTGGGAAGGGGGAGGACTCGGAGCCTAGATCTGTGGCGAGCGGGGTGCCGCAGGGCTCAGTGCTGGACCCAGTGCTGTTTGGATTATTCATCTCAGACACTGTGAAGGGAGTGGTGAGCAGGACTACCCTGTTCGCTGATGGCACCAAAATGGGTGCAGCAGTAGATGATGAAGAGGGATGGGTGCAACTACAGAGGGACTTGACAAAGTTGGTGGAATGGTCCGGGAAGTGGCAGCTGGGGTTCAATACAAAAAAATGCAGGGTGCTGCATTTTGGGGGCAAGGAACCCAAGGAGAGAATACTGGCTAGAGGGGATCAAGCTGGGGAGTACTGAGGAGGAAAAGGACCTGGGGGTATTGATAACAGCAAGCAAGAACAATACTGCCCAATGCAGGAGGGCGGCAGCAAAAGCAAACAGAATGCTAGGGTGCATAGCACGCTGATTCACATCCAGGCACAGGGAGGTGATTTTGCCCCTCTACACGGCGCTGGTTAGGCCTCACTTGGAGTACTGTGTGCAGTTCTGGAGGCCGTACCTGAGCCAGGACGTCAAGCTACTGGAAGGAGTGCAGCGTTGAGCCAGGACGTCAAGCTACTGGAAGGAGTGCAGTGAAGGGTGATGAGGATGATTCAGGGATGGGAATGAATTATGAGATAAGGCTAAAGGAACTGAATATGTACACACTGGAAGAGAGGCGGGAGAGAGGGGATAGGATCGAGACATTCAAGTACATGAAGGATGTCAACAAGGGGGGGCGGAGGGGGTGTTGAAACTAAGGAGCGGGAGGGAGACTAGGGGCATGGGCTGAGAATGGGGGGGGCGGAGATTCAGGAGGGAGATGAGGAGGCATTACTTCACAAACAGAGTAGCTGCGAGGTGGAATGTACTACCAGAAGGGGTGATAGCATACAAAAATGTGGTTGGCTTTCAGAACGCTTGGGACAGGGTACAGGGGTGGATAAGGGTGGGCGAGAAAGACAACAATGGGAGGTTAAGGGGGTTGGGGGATGGGCAGCCACCTGCTAGGAAGCAGCTGCACAATCGAGAAGACTTTGATAGACCACTAGGTCTGTTCTGCTGGCACCTTCATATGTTCATATGTTTGTAACAGTAGCTACATATTAAAAGCAAAAATATGAGGTTACAAGTGATGGACTGTCATTAGGCCTTGTAATGTATGCATTGAAGTAGTAAATTGAAATGTTAAGATGCAGTTCATCTAATAAATGATACACAAATAAAGAACGACTGAGCATATCTGTCATAAAACATTAAAAAATATATTTTGTGTATTATTAAAAACAATCTCAGTGCATCTTCGTTTCTCAACAACAGAGCTGCTTTGATGAGGCTTCTCAAGATTGAAGGGAAAAAAATCGATGGACATGTGTCACTTTTCAACCGCCTTTAACCTGGAATGAATCCAGTACTGTCCAACAGGCTCTGTGGAGCAGCAAACTGATCCAATGCGAAGTGATCAGCACAGATCACTGTCAGATTGTTTTGTAAACAGCCTGGGGCCTGATACTCAAATACTCGCAAAGCAGAGTGCAAAATTTTGCACTGCATCTTGTGCTTGTCCGGATGCCTGAAGATGTGATATTCAGTCAAACAGTGCACTGGCGCTATTCGATTGAATATAAGGCCATGTTGGCCTAGCACTAACCCACTTAGTGCTGCCCCAACAGGGCTCCTGAAGTAGGCTACCAGAATGGATAGCACCAAAGTGCTATTTGCAATATTCAAAGGAACCCATACAAATCAGCCCACTGGACATGCAAGGTGCTAATGTGCTATTTGCCTATGATCCTCTCTCCATCTACAATGGAGATGGAGAGAGGATCATAGATTTAGAAGTGTGTGGCCATCTGGGAACTAGCGACCACTGAACAGTATGGTTTACGATAAACACAGCAGTACAGTCAAACCATACAAAAGCAAAGGTCCTGGACTTTGGGAGGGCTAACTTTGCCAAAATGGGTGAGTGCCTAAGGAATGCACTAGCAAATGGGCAAGAAGGAGGGGTGGAAGAACAATGGGGAATAATCACAACTGCCATCACAGAGGCAACAAGCCTTTATGTGATGCAAATGAACAAAACAAAATGAAGTAAAAAACTACTATGGTTCTCAAAGGAGGTGGCAGGGAAGGTTAAGGAGAAAAAGACAGCATTCAGGAAGTACAAGGAATCACAGAAGGAGCAAGACAGAGAACTGCATCAGTTAAAGCAGAAGGAAGCGGGGAAGACAGTCAGAATAGCGAAGGCCCAAACCGAGGAAAAGATAGCCAACTCAGTTAAGAAGGTGGATAAAACCTTTTATAGGTACATCAGTGAGTGAAGGAAGACCATGGAAGGGATAGTGAGGCTTAATAAAGGGAAGGGGGTGGGCAAAGCATGATTAAACAAATATTTTTGCTCAGTATTCACAAAAGAAGAGGGGGAGGTACCTACACCAAACAATAGAAATACTCTGGATAGGGGGGTCAATACCAGTCCATTCACAGAAGAAAGAGTTACATAGATACATTGACAGTGTTGACAGATAAGGGCCTATGGCCCACCCAGTCTGCCCATTTGAGCTTGTCACTGATGAAGATGTTGAATAGGACCAGTCCCAGCACTGATCCCTGTGGTACCCCCACTGGTCACTTTATGTTTTCCTAGAAGTCTGTTGCCCCTTACCCCTGACCTCCAGAATTCCTTTATGTCTATCCCATGCATTCTTAAATCCCGTGATTGTTTTAACCCCCACCACTTCCTCTGGCAGGGTGTTCCACTTGTCCACCACCCAATCTGTGAAGAAATTCTTCCTCATGTTTCCTCTGAATCATCCTCCCTCCAACTTCATCCCATGCCCTCTAGTCCTGGAACATCTTTTTCACTTAAAAATAGTGTATTCCTGCACCCTATTACTCCCTGTAAGATACTTGTATATCTCTATCGTGCTCCCACTGTCCCTCCTCTCCTCCAGGGAGTACATATTCAAGTCCTTCAACCTGTCCTCATAGGACTTGTGATGCAATCCATGTACCATCTTTGTTGCCCTCCTCTGAACCTTCTCTACCTTGTCTATGTCCTTACATAGGTAAGGTCTCCAGAACCGTACACTGTACTCCAGGTGGGGCCTCACTAGTGTCGTGTATAGTGGAATTATGACCTCCCTTTTCCTGCTGGTGATGCCCTGCCTATGCATCCCAGCATCCAATTTGCTTTACCTGCTGCCTTGTCGCACTGTTTCCCTACCTTGAGGTCATCAGAGATGATAACCTCAAGATCCCTTTCCTGCTTGGTGCATGCTATATCCTCATCCCCAACTGATATATTGTGCTAAGGTTTTTGTGCCCCATAGCATTATCTTGCACTTGTTTGCATTGAATTTCAGCTGCCAACCTCCTGACCATTCTTCAAATTTCTGCAGATCCATTCTCATTCTGTCTACGCCCTCTGGTGTGTCTACTCTGTTAAAGAGCTTTGTGTCATCAGCGAACAGGGAAATTCTGCCTTCTATGTCCTACTCAATGTCACTGATGAAGATGTTGAATAGGACCAGTCCCAGCACTGATCCCTGTGGTACCCCCACTGGTCACTCTTCCCTCTGTGGAGTGATAGCCATTTACCACCACCCTCTGTGTCCTGTCGCCGAGCCAGTTACCTACCCACCACACTACTGTCCTACCCACACCCACATTCCCCAGTTTGTGTAATAGTCTTCTATGTGGCACAGTGTCAAAGGCCTTGCTGAAGTCCAGATAGGCCATGTCCACTGCCCTCCCCGATCCACCTCCCTAGTCACCCAGTTGAAAAATTCAATGAGGTTGGTCTGACATGACCTTCCCCTGGTGAAACCATGCTGCCTTGGGTCCTGTAGTCCATTGACAACCAGATATTCCACCAGTCTCTCCTTCGGTAGTGCTTCCATGATCTTCCCCACTACCGAGGTGAGGCTGACTGGTCTGTAGTTCCCCGCTTCCTCTTTGTTCCCACTTTTATATAAGTTGACTATATCTGCTGTCCTCCAGTCTTTGGGTACTTCCCCTGTTTCCAGTGATTAGCTAAACAGGATTGCCAGAGGTTCAGCCACCACCTCTCTTAGTTCTTTAAGGACCTTGGGGTGCACTCCATCTGGCCCCATTGCTTTATCAACTCTTATTATTTCCACTTCCTTCAGGACCCTTTCTCGTGTAAAGTGAAGTGTCCATTTCTGCACCATTCCCACCCCTTGTACTCCATTCAGACCCATTACCCTCCTCTTCTTCAGTAAAGACTGAGCAGAAATACCTCTTCAATATATCAGCTTTACTGTTGTCATCCTCCACAGGCCCCCATCCTCCCCCTTCAGTCTCACTATCCCTCCCTTTGCCTTTCTTTTTTCACTTCTGTACCTGTAAAAGATTTTGTCCCCTCTACCCACTTGATTTTGCAATGTGCTCTTCTGTCTGAGCTTTGGCTTCCCTTACTGTCCTCCCTGCCTCCCTTTGCTTCTCCTGGTACTTCTCCCTATCCTCTTCTGCCTGTGTCTTTTTGTATAGTCTGAATGCAATCTTGTCGGCTTTCACTTTCTCTGCTACCTCCTTGGAAAACCATAATGGCCACCTCTTCCTTTTCCCCTTGCTAACCTGCTTAATGCATAATTCTGTTGCTCTTGTAATCCCCATTTTAAATACTGCCCACTATTCTGAAAGAACTCTTAAAACTGAAGGTGGACAAAGCAATGGGGCCTGACAAGATTCATCCCAGAATTCTAAAAGAACTAAGGGTAGAACTAGTGACACCACTGACTACCCTCTTTAGCAAATCATGGTAGGATGGGGTGGTACCTAAGGACTGGAGGAGGGTGGATGTTATTCCCCTTCACAAAAGTGGGAGCAGGGCAGAGGCAGAAAACTACAGACCTGTTAGTTTGACCTCAGTGATAGGGAAAATGATGGAATCACTTCTGAAGGAAAGAATTGTTGAGTACCTAGAAGCCAGTGGGGCACAGGACCCAAGGCAGCATGGATACACAGCGGGAAGGTCATGTCAGATGAATCTAACAGATTTCTTTGACTGGATGACCAAAACAGTAGACCAGGGAGGGGCTGTGGACATGGCCTACCTAGACTTTAGCAAGGCATTTGACAACAGTCCCACACAAAAAATTAATAAACAAGTTAGCCAGCCTGGGAGTGAGTCCCAAGATGGTAGCCTGGGTAAAAAATTGTCTGGACAACAGGACACAGAGGGTAATAGTAAACGGAGTCCACTCTGAAGAAAGAGGGGTTACTGTTGTTGTACCGCAGGGTTTAGTACTGGGACCAGTCCTCTTCAATGTCTTTTCTTTATAAGTGACATTGCAGAGTGACTGGAAAGAAAGGTATGTCTATTTGCAGACGACACAAAGATCTGCAACAGGGTTGATACACAAGGTGGGGTGAAAAGGATGAGAAGGGACTTGGCAAGGTTGGAGGATTGGTCAAATGTATGGCAGCTTAGATTCAACACAAAGAAGTGCAAAGTAATGCACCTGGGAAACAAAAACCCAGGGGAAGCATACACAATGGGGGTAAGATACTAACAACAACAAAAATAGAAAGGGACTTGAGGATAGTCATATCAGATGACCTAAAGGTGGGCAAGCAACGTGAGAAGGCAGTAAGGAGGGCTGGGGGGATATTGGGATGCATAGGGAGAGGCATCACCAGTACAAAACAAGAAGTTGTTATCCCTCAGTAGAGACAGCTGGTGAGACCCCATCTGGAATACTGCATGCAGTTCTGGAGACCTCATCTCTGCAAGGACATAGGCAGGATGGAGGCTATCCAGAGGAGGGCAACTAAAATGGTGCAGGGTCTGCACCAGAAGACTTACGAAGAGTGACTAAAGGAACTTAATATGTTTACCCTCGAGGAAAGGAGGGAGAGGGGGGACATGATAGAAACTTTCAAGTACCTCAAGGGAATCAACAAAGTCCAAGAGGGTAGCATCTTTCAGAAAAAGAGGTGTGCAAGAACAAGGGGGCACAATTTGAAGATAGAGGGGGGACAGCTCAGAGGTAATGTGAGGAAGTATTTTTTCATGGAGAGGATTGTGGATGCATTGAATGGCCTTCCTGAGGAGGTCATGGAGTCAAAAACAGTGGAGGAATTCAAGAATGCATGGGACAGACATAAGGCAATTCTAGTTGGGGGGGGTAGGAGGAAGTAGGCTGTTGGTTAACTAGGATCTGCAGCATATCCATTAGGTAAGGAAATGGGTAGACTAGGTGGGCTGAGTGGTCTTTATCTGCCATCAAATTCTGTTTCTATGCTAGTAGTCCCTGCTCCTTCCAAACCCCTCTGCCATGTATAGCATTATCCCTGGCAGTAGTGGTGCCCTCCCCAGATTGCCAGCCCCAACATATAAAGTATTATTTCTGATGGTATTGGTGTGTCCCCCATTCTGATCACCAGCCCTGCCGTATATAGTAACATCCATGGTGGTTGTGGTGTCCGCCCCCCTCCAATCGACAACCCAGCAGTACAAAAAAACCTCCCTGGCATCCAGTGGTTCCCTGCCCTGTTGTACCAGACATAACCCCCATCCACACACACTCGCAGCATTATCCACAGTGCTGCGGAGGCATAGCACTGACACAGCTCCTCCTCATACTTTGACTGGCCGCCGTATGTACAGGCAGGGAGCACGACTCTTATTTATAGGACAGTGTGCATCATCCTGTCCTATAAATAAGAGGTGTGCTCCCTCCCAGTCCATAAGGCGGCCAGCCACGGAGGTTAGAGGAGAGCTGTGCCAGTCACCATATGCTCCTGTGGCACCGTGGATAATACTACAGTGAGTGGGGGGGGGAGTTATGTTTGGTGCCGCATGTGGAAATCACTGGATAGCGATGAGGGGGGACACCACTACCACCAGGGATGTTACTATATATGGCGGGCTGGGATCGAGGGGTGAGGCACCACCACTACTGGAAGGGATGTTACTATACATGTCGGGGCTGGCAATCAAGCAGGGAGGAACCACTAACACCAGGGATGTTACAATATATGGAAGGGCTGGTGATCAGGAGGGGAACAGCACTACCACCAGGGATGTTACTATATATATTGCAGGGCTGGTGATTGAATGGAGGGGAGATGCCACTACCAGCAGAGAGCCAACTGTTTACAGCTGGGCTAGCGATTGAAGGGAGGGAGGACACCACTACTACTAGGGATGCAACTATTTATGGCTGAGCTACAGATCAGATGGCAAAGACACCAGTACCACTAGGAATATAACTTTTTATGGCAGAACTAGCAATTGGAGGGGGGGGGACACCACTGCCACCATGGATGTTACGATATATGGCAGTGCTAGTGATCACGGGGGGACACTAATACCATCAGAGACATTATATTCTACATAATGGTCCGGTGATCAAAGGGGAGGGTGCCAGGGACCACAGAGGTGGTTGTGCTCCTCCAGCGGCCAACTGGCTCAGTGGCTGCATTACCTCCAGCAGCCACTAGGGTTGCTCAGAGTCAAGTTTGAGTTTTGTTTGGATGTATTTGTGCTGCACAAAAGGACTGTGTCATACTCTTTTGCGCAGTGCAGCACCACTGATAATGGAGTAGCACGCATATTTATGGCCATGCCCCTCCCCTTGCCTGCATGCATTCATTATGATTTGCATAGGTGCTAACCCTCTTTGCCCACGCAATGGCACCTTTTGAATATGGGGCTTCACTGCAAACCCTGGTTTGGGGGGCAAAGACCCATTAGCGCCCAAGCAAACTTTTGAATATTGAACCCCTGATCTATTAACTGTATTGGCCCACTGAGTCCGATGCAATTTATCTTCAGGGAAGTGCTAAAACTTTTACCACTACCACTACTGCTTGTGCAACCACTCCCACAACAGTAAGGCATTGTAAAATAATTACTTTGTTTTTTTAGATATATACTGAATAAAGTTAGTTGCGGGTTATACAACACAAGTACACAACAAACTTTTACGCTGTTAGAAGCAAGTATACAACAAACTCTAAAGCCATTAGAAACAATATCAAATCTTTATTAGTAAGCAACAGTACAAAAGACTAGGAGTCAGAAATAATGCAAAGCATATTTTTATTTCAACCAGCTTATAACCCAAATATTGCAAATAACCCTGAAAGTTGAAACCTAGATGACTTTTAACTCAAATAAGATGTGAATTATTATCTGCTTTGTAAAAAAGAGATTGTATGTGTTTTAATTCATGTCATATCTGAGAACTCACAGTCAGGGCCTTGCAGTTAAAAGCTGAAACTACTACAATAAATACTAGTCCGAAAATGAGCAGTTGTAGGGTCACGCGCCAGCCGCAGTTTGAATGACAGCCTAATCGTTATACAGCATGTCCCAGCAGCAAATATCCCAAAATAATATAATTTAAAATAAGTGGTAACAAAACCTGAGCGCAGAAAATAATTCTGGAACATCTATAGTTTAGTTAGGTGAAAACGCTACAGAAATCGGTGGATCTGTTCAATTTTCACAAATACCCGATTCTTTTTTGCCACACTGGCAGTAATGGATGCCAGAAGTTTAAATGTTGACAGCGTTTCAGGAGGCTGTATGGACAGCTCTGCATACACTCAGGGTGTTGAAATGGCACAAATTAAAATTATGCTTCAGGTTATGACACTAAATCAAGATATTATAAAAGCGGAAATCTGCAGTATTAAGGTTACAGTTAACTCTATGAATAACAGTCTAGAAGGTCTTGCCTACAGATTAACTGAAGCAGAAAGCAGAGTGGCTACAGTTGAAGAAACTGTCACTAGACTGAATGACCACACAGAATTTTATCATTTGCAGATTTCTTTAATGTGGCAAAAAATTGATGACCTAGAAAATAGGGGTCAGATTGGCGGAATAATCTTCACTTTATAGGAAAACCAGAAGGAGCTGACGGTCACAACAAGATTAACTTTTTAAAGGAATTCATCCCAGACATTTTACAACATAAATGGGGTTGGTCACTGGAAGTAGAAAGAATACACAGCTTCTTAGCTCCTAAGCCTAAACAGGGGGCCCCTCTGAGACCAGTAATTGCATATTTTCTGATGTACACAGTTAAAGAAGAAATTCTGAGACTAGCCAGGGAAAAAAGATTTCTTATTTGGAATGGTCTTAGGATCCATGTATTTCAGGACTACTCTACAGAAGTTGTAACACAAAGAAAAGCATTCATAGAGATAAGAGGTGTTCTTCAACAGATGAGGATCCCATATAGGATAAATTACCCTGCAACTTTGCTAATTACTGTAAATCGGGGCACACACGCATCTAAGAACACATGTGCTGCTTGGGATTTTATTAACAATAGACTAAAAGGAAATTCTGGCAACAGCACACATTTTCAAAATAACAGGCATTCTGAAATGGAATCATCACGTTCTGCTATGGCAACCCTCAGAGAATCCAAAACCTCACAAAATTCTTTCAGTACAGGCCTCAGCCCAATAGTTAGAGGAAACTTACCAGAGATAGCGCGCAGAAGAAAGAATGGCAGGGCATCAGCAAGAAATGTAAAGGTTTGGTCAGGGACTGGCACAAAGAACATCATAAGGGCTCAACGTTTATCTCCAAGGGTCTACAAGGGAAAAAAATATCTTCTACACCGAAACCCTGACCTGAGACGCTCGGTTCTCCTTACAAGCTGGGAACACTGACTTCCTGTCCTGGGGCAATATGGAAGAGGAGCCAATTGCGGATGAGTATACAGCTGACCAATCACAGCAAAGTTCACTGACTAACCCAGACCAACTCCCCCATCACAACACATTGTGTCAGGGGACATCTGATTCTACAAAGGCTGGATGAATTCTCCTTTAAACCAAGGATTTTAATGGAAGGCTGTTCTGGTTGTGGCAGGTAAGCCACTTAATCGTGCATCCAGCGTTTCATCTGCAGCATTGTTAATTGTTACCCTAAGCAAGGTGATACCTGTTGGTTTACCATTTGTTAGGATTCTTGAATATTACTAGATACAATTGTGCATGAGATTAATTAACTAACGCTGAGTTTACTTTTATCTGGAATTTCAGTCAGTACTTGTTACAGCAAGGGTGTCATTATTTTTAGTTGCCTCTGACTTGACATGCAATAGTATCTGTTTCAGTTATTTTGCATTATAGGTCAAGCTACAAACCTAAACATTTATTTATTTATTTATTTATTGAGTACAATCGGAATTACAATCCTTTAAGTCACAGACTCTTTTGCAAAGACTCCACGTCAGGTTACAGGGGGTGGAGGGTAGACAAAATACAATAATGACAGACGAGAACAGGCATTATTTACGGATTTCAGTACTGACAAAGAAACTATTTTACAAAGGCTCCACATCGGTTACAGGGGGTGGAGGGAAACAAAGACAGTATAAGACTAACATTGACAGGTATTATATACAGTTACAGTACTGGCAGGGCAGTCTAGAAACTTATTTAGTAGGTGAGATAATTAGGAAGCATTCCTACATCCCTAGACAGAGATTTGTAGGATGTTGCTTCAGTAGGGTCTAGGAGCCCTGAGTCAGGAGAAGTAAAAGCAGAAGAGGGTGGCAGATTTAGCCGCAGTCACATTTAGCATTATCCATAAGTTGGGTTTTAAGGCCTGATTTAAAAAGTGAGATGCTATGGGATTGGGAGAGTGGGAGGGGAAGTGTGTTGAGCCATAGGGGGGCATGGTAGCGAAAAGATCTTTGCCCTAGGGATGTTCGACAAAGGGAAACCAGGAAAGAAGATGTGGCTGTGAGTCTTGTATTACGCCTGTTGGGGGCTGGACTGATGATGGGGAGTAGACTGGTGGGTGCAAGCTGGAGATGTATTTTTTTTGCAAGAATGCAGGCGTGGTATTTTAGCCTTTGTTGGAAGTTTATTATACCATTGATGTAATTTGGCATAGGATTGACTCATCCCGAGAGGTATAGAGAGTGAAATAATCTTACTGAGGCAGTATATGGTAATGGCCTTTATACGCTGCTTTTCCATGTTTACTGACCTCTCTTTAAGTTTTGTAAAACTTTTCTAATCTAAATCCTAAGAACTAGCTGTGCTTACAAACCCCTTTACTTCTGGATTCTTAGGTTATTCCATATTATTACCTCTGTTAATGTATGTCATCCTCATTACCCCCCTTCCCCCAGCCCCCCCTTTTTGTGTTTGTGTGTTTATATATACTGGAGATAAATGAATTCTGCCTCATAAAGGCAGATTTAGGTTTAAACAGTGTGTGAAGAATGGTGATCTTTGGGTTCATACGGACCTAATGGTGGCTGCTGGCAAAATAGCTAAATGCGCAGCATGCGGGGCCAATCACCTCTTAACTTCACCTCCTGAGCGAAGCTTAAAGGTCTAATGATGAGATGTTTGACTGCTGACAGTTGATGCCTGGCTGATTTACTTTAATGTATTAAATTCATTAAATATACATTGGATATAATCTAATATGAGTATGATTATTTTATTTCCCTTCCTCGAACCACTCTATATTTTTCAACTAACACTATCTTACAAGGCAGATACTTGGTCTATGACTGCTGGTCACGTTCTAGTTGTTTCTCACTCTGTTCAGCTATAGGAATGAGTGGATATAGTTGCCATCACTGGATTTATTTATTTTTTTAATTTTTTTTGACATATGATGAAGGGTTTGACACTTTCAACCCTGTACATATTAGCTGCCAGGGTTCAGTGTAACCACAACTTTATGGGAAAGTACAAGGTTCATGATGAGGGTCTGGAGTCCTGTGCCATTGGGTATACCCAGGCTTATGGTTCTTGAGGGCCTAATCTGATAGGTCAGATAGGAAAACTGTTCATACTGCCTTATGGGGGGTGTACAATCTAGTTTTACCTTATTTTTGTTTGTTCTAGTTCATATTATTCTTCACCACTATTCACTAATTTGGAATGTTAAGAATCGCTTAGTTAGGTCTTATCATTTAAAAGTCAGTCTCAGTTTTGATCTGGTACTAACTGGTCCACTGTTACACTATTACGTCATATAATAGATTATTGCTATATACAGTTTTTTTTGCTAACGTGTATCTCACATTTAACCCACAGGATTTCCTAACCGTTGTTTCAATTGATTTCACTCATACCTCTAGTTATATAGAGCCAATATATGGCATCGTGGTAAAGAAGGCCAAAATAAACCAAGGTAATAGTGCTACTTTATCAAAATTTTGGATATATGCTAGTTATGATGAGTGATTTACAGGCTAATGCTAAAATTGTTTCCTGGAATGTCAAAGGTCTAGTAGCTCCGATAAAGAGAAAAAAGGTGCTTGCTTCACTTAACAAACTTAAACTGGATGTGGCCATTATAGAAGAAACACATTTACTTCCAGACGAAGCTGAGAAGCATAAAAGGTCTTGGGTGGGGGCGGTATTTCATAACTCAGTCAATAAAAAAAAGAAAGACCTGGCTATCCTGATTAATAAAAAAAACTAATTTTAAAATAACTTCTCACAAGACTGACATGGTTGGTAGACGGCAGATAGTAAGTGGGACCTTTGATGGTTTAGAACTAACCTTTTGCAACATCTAAGCACCTAATGGTGAATCAAGCTCCTTCTAGCTAGACATATTTGATGAACTTAGTAAAATTAATAGTGCACACATTATTCTAGGGGGAGACTTCAACCTGGTGTCAGACCACTTATTAGATAGAAGCAATCCAAGTTTACAGGAATACAATAAAAATGCTAGGAAGATCTTAAAAGACAGAATGATAGATTTGGGACTTACGAATGCCTGGAGGGTAATGTACCCAGATAGAAAAGCTTATACATTCTATTCTAATAGACATAATTCTTACAGTAGGATAAACATGTTGCTGATCTCAAACAAGCTTGTTAATAGTCTAGTTAGGGCTGACATTGGTTCAATCATAATCTCCAATCATGCCCCTGTATCAGTTATGTTAAAGCTAGACCCCAACATAGACAAGTCATTCCACTGGAGGTTTAACTGCTCTATCTTAAATGATGCAGAGTTTGGCCCTTGGTTAAGTGAAGACACTAAACAATTTTTTACTATCAACGATAATGGGGAAACAAGTTTTACCACAGTCTGGGAGGCCTGTAATGCCTATATTAGAGGTAGGATTTTGAGTTTCACCTCTCACAAGAAGAAAGAGAGGAAAGAAGCCCTACAAAAAATAGAAAAGGAGCCACTTGTGTGGTTCGGTAAATACATGCAGTTACAATTATTTCCCAAAGAATACACCCCCTTGTGGAGAAACCCCAGTATCTTCTTAGGAGGAAAGGTTTTGGTCAATGAACATTGGAGGATTCTGGGAATTGAAATCTTAAGAGATATAATTAATCCAACAGATGGAGTACTCAGATCATTCACAGAACTAAGGAGCCTATATAAACTGCCCTATACAGAATTCCACACATATTTACAACTTAGACATGCATTGCAAGGTATTCTAGATGCAAAACATAGGTTTTACGCTTCTAAGGAATTAACAAATTTGATTACCATGTTGAAAGGAAAAGGGGGGGGCAGGTAAAATATATAAGCTAAGCATAGATATGGGATTAGACTTAAACGGAAACATTAACCGACTATGGGAAGATAGAATGGGTTACAATTTATCTCAGCCAACATGGAAACTAATATGGTTTAATGCATACAAAATGAGTAGAGATATGCAAGGTCGTTTACTTCAGTTTAAGATTCTACATGATTGTTACCTCACTCCTTTAAAAATGCATAAGATGGGACTGATGGCCGATGACAAATGCTGGAAATGTGCTAAAGAACAATTAGACCGTTTACACATGATTTGGAGTTGCCCAATAATTAAACCCACATGGATAGTTATCTGAACAGTGTGTAAACAAGTCCTAGCGTTGGATCTTCCATTTGAGCCTGGAATTTTTATACTAGGAAACACAGGGGACCTATATTGCAATGCACTCAAGAAGAAATGGCTTTTGCTAGCTGCCTTAGGTTTTAAGAGACTTATATTAAGCCACTGGAAAGATAGAGATTCCCCTATGCTGGAAGAATGGGCCAAACATTTCATTAAACTGGCACTAAATGAACAAGTTAGTCATGTGAACTTGGGAGCAATAGGGAAATATGAAGTCACATGGACCCCCTTCTTGATATGGCTGACAAAAGATGAATAATTAATATTGCATAATTAAAATTCATCCTTTATATAGATGGAAATTTAACATTTGCATATTGATTTACAGATATTTAGATTAGGTGAAGGTTTGGAAATGTTGTATTAATACTTCCTATATAGTACATAAGAAACTTTAGGAAAGAAGTATCTTAATGTGTAAGTTATGTCTTAGTATTGTAACTCATTGAGATTGTTTCATAATTTTATCATATGTATGTTTATACTTTTGGAAAATAAATAAAATTTGTTTAAAAAAAAAAGAAAATGAGCAGTTTAAAGTACATGTACAGATTGTTGGACTGGCTTTGTATTGATCTTCAGTTTCCTAATCATGGAAAGATATGTAATCTTTCGCGACTTTATTTTGACTAAGCATGCAGTTTTATTTAAACTGCTGTTTTATGCAATGGACAATGTAATATAAACTGTTACAGACAATGCCGCTAAAAGATTCACGAATAAAACCGCAATGAATATTTTATCACATTGTATAAAAACTGATGATTTGCCTCATGTTACTGAGGTCAGTGCTAATGATAGATGGGGCACACCTCTGTTCATGATCCCACTAACAATTTTAATTGGGCTGAAAAACAATATATGAGGCTGTGAAACAAATAAAATATTATAAATAAAAATCCTAATTACCATTTCAGGAACATAGGGAAGGGATGGCAGCAATCTATACTACCACCTTGACAGGCAAGTACGAGGGGAAAGTGACAGTCAAATGTGAACCACAAACACTGATCAAGATAAGGAAAAAAATGTGTACTACAAATGTAAGAAACAGCCTTTTAAACATAAAGAACTATCTGCTACCTGTGACAGGGCTAAATAAGACCCTATCCCATTTGTTGTGCAGAAACAGTTAAATGCAAGGATCTGTTCTATTGTCTCCTTTTCTGTGTCTTGTATGTCTGATTCCGCAATCAAATTTTCTTGAATGACCTAGGAACTGATCACTCTGACGGTCTTGCAATTCTCCACCTTCCGCTGTCCCCCTGCCTTCACTTGCTGTTTCTTGCTGTTTTTATCTTTTCTTCCCCCTTGCGTATCAGCGGTCATAAAATATATGTTAATCTTCATGTGAAACTGGGATCCCTTGGTTTGAAAATGTATATTGTTATATTGTTGAAATGGCTGTAAAATGCCCTTTGGAACTCAGGGGGTTAACTCTGAGATGCAATTTGACCTCCACAAACTGTTTTGCAGAGCTGTCAACAGGAGATTAGTTTTGGGACACCATATTCTATTTTGTTCACCTGCAGGAAAGAAACTGACAAGAACTCTGATACATTTTGTGTGAAAATAGGATGTCTCTTAACAAAATCAGGATGCAGAAGTTAACTACCAGGAAAACATAGGGTTAGTTTATTAGATGATCTCCGCTCAATATTTTATTTTGATGAAAAAACAGTCCTTCAACAGTGATGAAGCAAAACCTGTGTTTCCTAAAGTGGGAAAACTGAGCACTAACAGTGGCAGTACCTTGTGATAGACCTTTTGCTGCACACAGAGATGTTGGAAGACACAGCATGATGAGAATGGGGATAATGCGGCTGAAACAGAGCACCCAAACAAAAGTGTGTAAAAAGATGAAGTCTACTTTTTTGATAGAAAATAACACACCGAGACATTAGGAATCTTAATGTTTATTAAAACATGTGAACAATTTTGGAAATAGGAATGTTGCATTTGTTCTTTAATGGGGACAGCTGGGTTCACATTATTTCATCCCCATTAAGCATTCTAAGGGATTGAGGCCTCCTTTGGGTTTGGAGACTGTTCATGTGAAACAGCCTCCATTTGAAAGGGGGCGGAGCTAGTGCACTGGAGCAGATATCTGATACCTTCATTGACAGGTATTTAAACAAGGGAGGGGAAATACTAAGGTTGTGGGATCCTATAGTAACGCACAGGAGATAGAAAACTCAACTAATGCTCTCCTGACTATGTTGGTCAGGGAGGACTCAGGTCTGAAATTGGGGGTGATGGGGGCAGGGAGCAAACAAGTGTGGGGGCAACAGCCAAAGGTGTAATAAGGGAGGTGAGGAACAGTGGGAGTATGGGGCTGGGTTCAGGGAGAGAGGAGGAGAGCAGGAAGGAAAAGGCAGATTGGGAGGGAAGGATTGGAAGGGGAATTTCACAGGGGTTAGCCACCAATAGTGGGACTAATGGCAACAATAATTTCAGTCCCAGTGGTCAACAAAGCTAGTAGAATATCATACTCCATAAATAAACATATTAAGAGTAGGAGTAAGGATGTTCTCGTCCCTCTTTACAAATTCTTAGTTAGACTGCAAGTAGAGTATTGTGTTCAGTTCTGGTCTCCTGGTACTAAAGGGGAAATCCATGCTGTAGAGAGGATACAGCGTAGGGCAACATGTAGGATCAAGGAGGTTAAGGGGCTAGATTACAATACTAGACTCAATACCCTAGGACTGTATTCCTTGGAATACAGGAGAATGAGAAGTGACATGTGTTTAGTATACAAAGCAACAACGGATGTTCAACTAAGTGAGATCCTGGGCTTAGAATCTAAACATAAAATCCTTAATACTAGATCACACCCTATACAAATTGATTCTGATAGGTTCAATACTATTAGAAGGAAGCACTGGTTTTCCATCAGAGTGGTAAAAATCTGGAATGAACTTTCATTGGAAGTAGTAACCAGTAGCAGTATGCTTAGCTTTAAGTCACGTCTGGATATACATCTGGCATCTAAATATATTCTGGGTTATACTAGATTAGTCGGCGAGCTATAATGGCCTTCGGTCTAAAAAAAAAAGCTCTGAATAACCTATGATACCGATGATAATACCTTTGAGCCGAGAGGCTCTTTTACAAAGGTTCCAAGTCAGTTAAGCACATAATACAAGACATGTGGCACAAGCATTGAATTTCGAGACAGAACAGTGAGGTACACAGATATACTAAATATAGGCAGTTATAGAAGTGCAAAGAGTTAACAATAGCATCAGAATGTACAAGTGCACAATAGTAATTGGGTTGAAACTACACAGATATAATGCTCTGAAAACACTTGTGTTACTAAGTGCTAGTCAATAGGAGGGTAGCAGCCTGAGTAGACTTTGTCAGTATGAAAACAGAGAGGGAGGGGCAACAGGAGGATGAAGAGGAAGAGGTAGTAGGGCATGGGTGGTCGACCATAGATAGAGCATGAGATAACATGCGATTAAGATGGGCAATCACAATGATATGATTGAGCTAGGAAGAGGCGGAGGCATCTTTTGAAGCTGCCGATCTTTCCACAGTCTATAAGGAAGGCCAGGAGGTCATTTATCCATTGCGGCCCCTGACAGGATAGGGCTCGCTGAGCAAATGTGGTACGCTTAAATGGGACATGGAGAACACCCTTCGAAGATCTTCTAGTCATTTTGGGGGTTTGTGAGTGCTGGAAAATGCCTGCCGTAGAGTCAGGGGTTTGACCAAGTAGAGACTTTTTTCCAAGCAGGAAGGCCTGGTATCTGACCCTTGGTGCAGTGGGAGCCAACCTGTCTCAGAGTAAAGACTACAGGTGTGTGTCAAGCCATCTGCCCCTAGGACAAGTCTGCAGGCCTTGTTAAGGAGTATCTTAACCCTTCTCAAAGCTGTATCAGTAGCAGCACTGTAGATAACAAGCCCATAGTCGATTGTGGGCAATATAGAGCTCCTTGTTACAAGTCTAAAGGCCTCAGGGGTCATTGAGTGCCTGTGGTGACAGAGGATACCAAGCTTGATGTTAGCTGCTTTAATTTCTTTTTTTTGTCCGTAGGTAATTTGTACATTTATTTTCGTTTTTCTCCCCAGTCCCCGAGCCCTCGCGTCTCCAACATGATGCAGCGTGTGGAGGCACACGCACGTCACACCCTACAGGATGCCCAACCCTACTTGTCACTCCATTACTGCCTACACCTGTCACCAGACCTCCATCCGGTGACGGCAGGACTACAGGCGGGTGACCCACCCACCGGGAGAGGAGAGGAGAGTCAGTGCTTGAACCTGCTCCCACCCCCCTCCCCCATGCTGGCACCCTGACAACCCTAGGTCATTCACGAACCCAGGTTGCTGGCATAGCACGAGGTAAGGTGTCCAGTGCCTTAGCCCTCAGTGCCACTGGGCCGGTCATTAGTTGTTTTAGTAATGTCGTTGATGTGGGAGATGAAAGACAGGGTGCCATCAAGGTGTATGCCTAGGTATTTGAAGATGTTGACTTGCTCTAACGTCTCACCTTTATGGCTAAGGATGATCAATGGGCCATTTTTTCTTATTGTTAGGCATTGAGAATTGCATAACTTTTGTTTTTTGATAGTTTAGAAGGAGTCTGTTTTGAGAAAACCAAATCTCTAGTTTTCTGAAGCTATCCTGTAGGGCCGCTGTTATTTCAGATGTTTGGTAACCTGGTACAGAGATTACAGCATCATCTGTGTACAACATGTTGGCCAGGCATGCAGAGGGTAATGAGTTTATGAATAAGCTGAAGAGCAGCAGATCGAGTATAGACCCTTGGGGGACCCTAGTGTCATATCCCTAGGGTCAGATGCTACTCTTCTTATTTTCATGCACTGTGACCTGCAGGACAAGTAGCTGCTGAACCAGGTTACTGTATCATGGGACAGGCCAAGGGCCAGGAGGCTGTCAAGCAGGATCTAGTGGTTCACAGTGTCAAATGTTTTTGTGAGATCTATAAAGATGGACCCCACTGACTTACCGTTGTCAAGAGCATCATACAGGTATGTAGTGTAGTCTATGAGTGCGGTTACGGTGCTATGGTTTTTATCGAAATCCATGTTGTTGTGCGCACAATAGGGTGATAGTGGAGAACATCAGACCACCATTGCTTGCACAAGAAACTGTGTAAGCCAAACAGGTGATGTGCGTGAGACATCAGCGCCTGAATCAAACCCGGAACTAGTTCTCACAATTGAGTTCAGTAGCACTTGTATTCTTATAGTTGGGTGAATTGTTGTATTAATTTATTTGAGTTGAGGAGCTTCACCCCCCACACCCCCCTTTCTTTTTTTAAAGGGGGGGTGCAGGGGTTGAAGCCCCAAAACTCAAATAAACTAATACAAAAAATAACCGAAATCTAGTTCTGAAAGAGTAGCATAACGCTAGCTGTAAGTACGCTCTTAAGCTACTACATCGCAGGATTTGCATTCTCCCAAAAAATACGTACGGTGGTCCGATGTTCTCCATTATCGCCCATAATAGGTTGTACTTATTCAGGTACTCTATTAATTGATTGGATACGATCTGTTCAAGGGCTGTAGATAGAGGGGGTAATATTGATATGGGTCTGTAGTTACCCAGGCTGGTTCTGTCACCACTCTAAAACACTGGAGTGACATGCGTTATCTTCCACTTGTCTGGGAAAACTCCTGTTCTTGGGGATATACTGAATATCTCTGTGAGGGGCAGAGCTAGTTCGTCCAGAGTGAGTGCAACGAGTTTCATGTTAATCATGTCACTTTCAGTCCTTATTTTACCTTGGACCCTCTTAATGTATTTGATGGTTTGCGATCTAGAGATTTGTTTGAAATAAAATATTGGTTTTCCAGAGTTTCGGGCTGGGGGGGGGGAGTTATCATTAGTGGGTTTGCTAGAAGACTGGGTTGTTAAGTATTCCAGAGGTAGCACTGCGCTTAAGTCCATAAATGCGATGTTGAAGGCCTTTGCCAGGTCCTTTGGCTCTTGTAATGTGCCGGATGCTGTAGCAATCAGGTCTGGTGGTTCGTTGGAGTCCCTGCCAGTCAAAGTTTTCATATTGTTCCAGGACTCCTTCCTGTTGCCCCAGGACCTACCCAACAGATCTTTATAATAGTTTGCTTTTGCATTCATGACCAGCCTAGTACACTTGTTTCTGGCTTCTTTGTAGGCAATATAGCCAGACTGGTTACTGGTAACCCCAGCCTTGTAGCATAGGTTGTCTCATAAGTTCAGTTGTTCGATAAGGGAGCCTGAGAGCCATGGGTTGATAGCCCCTTTTGCTCTTGATGATTTGAATGGTGCAAATATATTGCAGGCATTGTTGAAGATTGTTGTAAAGTAGACGCGGGTCAGATTGACATCATCCATACTATCTAGTGGGGTTCAGTCAGACTTTTTAAAATATTGTTTGAAGGGCTCTAACTATCCTTTTCTTAAAGTTTGGTTTCTTGTGTACTAAGGGGAGCCTTTTGAACCCTTTTTTGACCACGTGCAGACCACTAGTGAGTGATTGCTTAGGGAGTCAGGAAGGATAGATATGTCAGCTATGTGTTCAGGGTAGGTAGCTAGTAGCCAGTCAATAAGGACGCTAGTGCCTGTGCGGTAGTGTCTCCTGGTTGCTTGGGTGACCATTTGTGTAAGGTACTGGCTGGTGATTTGGTCTCTAATGGTTACGGTGTCCTGGGCTACCCAATTGGTGTTGAAATCACCTATAATAATCTGTTCCCAGTTCTGCTTAACCTGTTTAAAATGATCAATAAACTGTTCTATATCTGTTTCTTGCTTTCCAGGGGGTATACAGACTGTTGTGAGCACTACCATTTTGCAGTGGCGACCTATTGTAAGTTTGATGAATAAAATTCAACCCTCTTTTCTAGTGAGACTGTTAGGCATCACTTGGCCTTTGATTTCATTACTCAGGTATGCCAGGCAACCACTCCAACATTTGGGCAGTCTGTCCTGTCAGGAGGTGGTATAACCATCAAGGGATGCTGTGGCATCCAGTATCTTGGGGGAGAGTCATGTTTCTGTAGGGTGATTATATCAGGCTTGTGCTGCACAACCCAGGCCTGGAACTGGGGAAGTTTAGGCAGCAGGCTCCCTATGTTAATTGAGGCAATTTTGAGGTGGCCTTGCACCTTATAAAACACTGGACCAGGTGGGCCTGGGTTAGGGTGCACATTCCCCGACAGTAAGAGAAGGATGACAATTAGTCTTTTAAGGTATGTTTCCAGTTGGTCCTAATTCTACGAATATGCTTGTGCTTAGTGAGTCTGTGTTTTTTGGCTCTGTCTATTCATGAGAGAGTGAGTGCATAGCAATAATGTACCAGATGCCAGTGTGAGGGTAGGTGATCTAAAAGGTTGTGGTGCGAGTTTGCGCAGATTTGGGCCCATACAACTAGCATCCAGACCCACTGTTGTGCCTGGTGGTTGTAATGTTGGGCTACGTGCTGTTGGTTGATCTGAAAGGGGTAAAACCAGGGGTTTCCCATCATCCACGGTTTTCAGTGTGGTTAGGATAACTGTTAACAAGAGCCCATAGTACTTGTATATATCCCAAGGAGTTAGTCTCTTACTTGTATACATGTTGGTAGAATAGGTGTTGGTCCCTTTAAGAGAGGGGGATGCCCGCTCCTCTACAGATGTATCAGTAAAGGAGCTGGGTGGAGCACTGTGTGCAGAAGATGGATTTAAAAAGTGTCGGGGGTGGGTGGGCAGGAGAAATTTCAAAGTCACTGTAAATCACCTCAGTAGAAATTCAGTAGACTAGCAGTAGAAAGAGCAGTGTGAGAGAAACAGCCAATGGCAGGCTTAGGCTTGGAGGCAAGAGCCAGTAGAATTAGCAGGCTAGGATTCCCTGCGTTTGTGGTGTACCTCTCCTTGCTGCAGGCGGGCGGGCTGGTAGTGAGGTGTCCGGGAGCAGAAAAGCTGAGCCGCAACCGCAGGTCAGCAGGGAACACCCAGTCAGGGGATGTGTCTAGAGGGAGGGAAATAAGAGTAGGTTAGCACAGTTATACTGCCCGCAGAAATGGCCTGCTGCTAAACTGGTGGGAGGGTGAGAAGAGTATCTGCTAAGAATGGAGGGGGTGGTGATATTAGGGGATTCTGACCTGCCCATTGTAGACTGGGAGACACCAGTGTCCAGAAGCACAAGGAAGCAGTCTCTGCCAGATATCTGCAGGACTGCTTCCTAGTGCATCTGGTGCAGGCACCAATGAGGTATCCAGTGACCATGGTTCTGGTGCTGACCAATAGTGAAGCAGTGGGAAGGGCTAAGGAGAGGGAATCACTGAGACACAACGATAACAACTCAGTGTGGTTTGAAATGGACGCAGGGAGAGGATAATCCGCATCAAGTGCTATGGTACTGGATCTCAGGAGGGCCAACTTCAATAAACTGTGGTAGGAAATTAGGAGGGGTAGAAAAGACAGAAGGGGTTGACAAGCAGGAAATCATTAAAAGCGGTCTACTGGAAGTCTCAGAAAGCTATGGAAGAACGGTAGCTTAAAAAGCAAGCACCAGCAACCTCTCTGGTTTTCCAAAGAGGTTGGAGAAGAAGCGAGGGCCAAGAGTATGGCTTTCAGAAAATACAGGAGCGGGCAGAAAGAAAGCAAACTGGGAGGACTAACTGGGGAAATTGAAGGGAGTGAGAAAAGCAATCCGAATGACAAAAGCAGAAACAAAGCTAAATACAGCTGAAGGGGTGAAAAAGGGGGAAAATAATTATTCGGGTATATTAGGGAGTAAAAGAAGATAACAGGGTGGATCTTTATACTGAAAAAGGAGAGAAGGTGGTTAGAAGAGGAGAAGCAAAAGGCAGATGTACTGAACAGTTATTGCTGCTTAGTGTTTATGGCAGAGGAGGGTGAACCACAACCAGAGAGCAGCATTAAGGCTTCAGAGATGGGTGTGGGTGCCTGTGCAGAAATCTGAAGATACGGACAGGACAAGGAAGAGGCTAGATCTCCTGCAGAGGCAGGTGTGCAGTAGCAGAAGAGCACATGCTTGTAAAAAAAGCAGCACAGAAGACCAAAAGAGTATAAGCACTACTGTGGGCCTTTTTAGTAGGGAACTTTGATTCCAGTACAAGTACCCAGAGGCTCTATCGTGCACTTGTGGGTTCTGCATGAACAGTGGTGCTTGTATTGGAAGAAAAAGTTTCTTACAAATGCTGACAGGAGTTCTTGTACTCTTCTGGTCTTCCAAAGAACAGGCTAGCAGCACTCAAGATAGACAAAGTGACGTGGCCTGATGGACTATATCCTAGAGTCTGAAGGAACAGGGCCCAGAACTGACTGTGACCCCAACACACCTGTTCATGTGCTCTCCTGAGATAATGGGGGGATGCCAAGTGACTGGAGGAGTGTGACTGTAGTGCCACTGCACAAGGCAGAGAGGCAGAGAGCACCCAAGGAACAACAGGCCCATCAGCCTGACCTCGATTGTGGAAAAACCTATGGAGACCATGATCAAGGAACAGAGGGTGGAATATTGCAAGAGAATGGGTTATAGGACATCAAACAACACAGGTTTGTACCAGAAGATCAGACCAGATAAATCTGATTGTCTTTTTTAACTGGGTGACCGGGGATCTGGACAGGGTCTAAGCGGTCCATGTTCTATAACTCAGTTTTAGTAAGACCTTTGACTCTGTGGTACACAGAAGGCTCCAGAAAAAGCTGGAGTATTTGGAGCTGACTTGGTGTATGAGAAACTGGTTGGGTGGAGAAAACAAAGGATGGTGGTAAATGGAAATGGATTGGAGACAAAGGGGGTCATGAGACGGGTGCCACAGGGGTCAGTCCCAGGACTGGTCCTCTTCAATGTGTTTATGACATAGGAGAGAGCACTAAAGAAAAAATGTGCCTCTTTGTGGACCATATAAAACTATGTGAAAGGGTGTATAATAAGAAAGGGGCCAGTGGGCTGGGGACTTCTACTGGCTTGACCATGACACTGGTTTCAGTTGGTATACTAAACCTATCTTAGCCACATAACTGGAGTTTAACCAGATGTTTGAATTGACTGTGTTACAGAGCTGGTTTTGAAGTCTTGGTTTTTCCCCTGCCCATGACTCAAATGTACTTCTGCTTTATTACTGCTTTGTGCAATGTAAGAGGTGGAGTTTCTGACCCTGCTGTATCATGTGGACACCAGGGGCAGCCTTTTACTAGACTCCAAATGAACTTGCATGCTTAGCTTGGTGGGTCTTTGTTTGTTTTTATGCACAATGCGAGCAGTTTTCATAAAACCACCATATTTGCAACAAAGGGTGAGAACTGGATTGCAAGTACCTTTTCTTAAATATTCAGTGGTAATTCAATCAAAAATTGATGAAAAGTAAAAACCCAAACCTCTACCCTCACCAGTCATCTGATAGTGGTGGTGTGCCCTGGATGGGGGGTGTGGGGCAGTCTTAAATCATGATGCTTAATAGACTGTCCAGTCAGTCTGGCTCTTGTAACTGGGGGAAGGGGGTGCATGACTTTTCTGGCTAAATATGACTCTAGATATATAGAGGGGTATTTGTTGGTAAAGTCTCTGCTTTGTGATTTTAGATGGTGAATGCCTTCTCATCCACCTGGACCTAGTCTCACTTCAGATCCCCAGAACCCAGCACACAATTACAGGGAGACACACAGGAGCTTCAACCAGCTGGTTTATTTTCTGAAAATACACAAAAAATATAAAACCTCACAGCCAGCTCCAACTTGCAAGGTGCCACAGTCCTCTCCTCTCCTCTCCTCTCTCTTGCTAGCTAAGGCTCTAACTGCCCATCTCACAAACAGTTTAAAATTACAGTGAGGGTATAACATACTGCAAAAATTGGAGACTGTGATATTATTCAAACAGGTTTTTTTTTTCTAGTACTTGAGCAACATTTAAACTGAACTGCTTTCTTAATCTAGGTATGCACGTTAAACAGTGAGGCAAATGATTTTACAGGCAAAGCAAAAGATATGCTAAAAACACAGAAACACATACCTGAAAATACATAAACAAACAGAAAACCTCACAGCTGGCTCGAACTTGCAAGGTGCCACAGTCCCCTCCTAGCAGAAGGGAGGAAGAATTAACAGGCTAAGAACATTCAGATAGAGCAAGCACAACTAGACGTTCAATTACAGACAACATAAATAAGGCCCCATGTGATTTCTAGATAACTGGCATGGTCTGAAAGAACAGCTACTGTCTGATGCATTTCTCCTTGAAGTATGCATACTTGGGGAGTACGGGAACACACTGATTGGTAATCAAAGGCCACATATGGGTCTTATTTTGGCCTGTGCCAAGAAGGTTATTCTCCGACACTGACTTGATCAGCACATTCCTCAATTTATTGAATGGTACAGGGAAATACTTTTTGCTCTGCAGGCTGAATGGCTCATAGCTAGCATGGTGAATAGATTCACTACATCTCTGAGAATATGGGAATCACTTCATGTATTGTTAATTACTTAATATCCTTTATCTTTTGCCCTTTATAAACTTGCTCCTTCTGGGTGACACCCTACTTACTCTATAGTTTCATGTTTCTACTTACCATTTCGTGCTCAACATCCACAAGGATGCCAAGTGTAACTTTCAACTGGTTTTTCATTAGTACTATTTGTCTACGTCTATCTGTCAGTTTGCTGTTGGTTAGGTACTCTCCGGTGGTGGGACAGGTGGGATGGATAGGTTGGGGGTCTGGTGGGTGGGGGGGGAGAGTTGGGTGTTTGCACTTGACAGAAATGTATGCTACCTTATGATGGTAACTTGTTTATGTATACTTAAATACTCTTGTCTGATTATCTTTGTTTCATTGTTGACAATTTTCAGATAAGTGTTCCTGGTGTATGCACTTTTGTTGATAACAATAATGCTTCTTTAATTTGAAAAAAAAGAAAGAACAGCTATTAAAACACCAAATACATTCAATTCAGAGTAAAAGCTATAGCTTTAGAATACATTTCCCAGGTACCAGAACATATTTAACTAAACAATAGCTAAGTACTAACAATTTTAAAACATTTATGTTTTAAAACATAAACTATAAAAGGGAGCTAAGCATTCTCTTACCTCTTTCTTGTCAGCTAAGGCTCTAAGTGCACAGGAAGCCAAAGTCACATGACTAGGCTATGCAACAAGGTGCAGTACTCAACAGCTGGTGGCAGCAGAAAGCAGGTGCTCCAATACTGTACTATTAAAGGACAATTAAACAAGTGATTTTGGAGGATGAATCAAATAGCAAACGTTCCAGTCTACTATCACAATAAGGGACGCTGATTTTCGTAATGGTATTAGTTGCCTTAATTTTCTGATTTAAGTAGTTTTCCTAATTAAGCAAAAGTTTGCCGAAATGTAAACGAAATCCCTGATTCTAGGGACATGGATATGTTGTTCATCCACACTCATTGGCAGTATCCTTGCCGCTTTAAATCTTGCCGGAAGGTCTTCAAGCTTGCTCCTCCCACCCACCCGGGTGGTATAACTCTCGGCTCCGCCCCATGACGCCAGATCTTCCTTACCGCTTGGAAGCTCAGGTTTCCCTCCTTAACGCTCTGCGTTTGTGACTAGTTCCTATTTCTCCAGTTTGATTTAAAATAATATTTTGCAAAAAGACTTCAGTCTTGATCCTGTCGGCCATATGGATAAATCGACTCGGTTTCGGAGATGCCCATGCGGGCAGAAGATGTCTCGAGACGGATCCACACTCCACGTGTGTCTACTGCTTAGGCCTTGAGCACGACCCACTGGCTTCGACCTGTGCTCATCTTTCTCGACCTCACGTCCTCGAAGACCGTGCTGCCCGATTGCAACTGGGCGCGTCCAGAAGCGTTCCCTCGGTGAAGTCAAGGAGGCCCGGTTGGCGGTGTCATGTTCGGCGGATCGCGTTTCAGGCGGATGGTCGCCCCGAAGAGGATAGCGGCGCGGCCGTGATTTTCCTCGCCGCTGCATTTATCCCGGGCTTCTGGGTTCTTCCTACACGGCTTCCTTTAAGGAGCTTTGTCTGTCCCTCTCCACTAAGGAGAAGGGCCTGCGTCTGCTGGACCTTTTCTCGGTCAAAAAGAGGACAAGGTAGTCCTCCGTCGGCGGCTCTTGGGCGAGAAGGTCCCTCTCCCGGGCGTCGTCCGTCGGCAATCGACCCTCGGCTTGGCCACCGCCTCACGGTGTCCCGTCCAGGTCAGTTGACCGAGACTCCACTGATAAGTCGAGATTTTTCTCGACCCATTGAGCCAGGCTGTCGCCTTTAGCAGCCGAGATTCTCTCCCGGTTCCCCGGGAGGAGTTGAGGATCCCGTGGGCTCGCCTGTGCCTCCGTTCCGGAGCCTCGGATGGACCTTCCGAGCGAAGGGGTGTCGGTTCCGGCCGACACCTCCCTGCACCGACGGAAATTCCGGGACTCTGATCTCGGTCTCGGACCTCCAGCGGTCCAGCCGTTCCCACCGTCATGGCGGTCTGGTCTCGGCACCGCGGTAAGCGGCGTCGCCGCTCGTCCTCGTCCTCCTCCTCGGATGAGGGGAGGCTTCCGCGTAAATTACGTCGACGGTACGAGGACCTTATGTTGCAACAGCTCCTCCTGGCCGGGAATAAGCCGACTCCGGCGCCTTCCCCGGCCATTAAGTGGCTGTCACCGGAACGGCCGACACAACCCCTCGACTTGCCCGAGGAGCCTATACCCAGGCCGGTTGTTCGGCCAAAACCAGCTGCTCCACCGATTGCGGTGGAACCTCGCTCCACAGCCCAATTGGTCGTCTGACCATGATTCTCGGTCGGCTAAGGGTTTACCCCATCGGCTGTCAGGTTACCCTCACTCCCGACCGACCTCGGCAGGTGAAGGGTGGCTCAGGCCAGAGGCAGCTCTTCGAGGACTCTTCCGAGTCCGAAGATGATTCCTCCTTCTTCTCCAAGCGACTGGACTTGGAGTCTTCAGGAGGTCAGCCAATGGACGATAGCCCGTCGTCCTTCCTAGGACTGCTTCGGCTCATCTCGGAGTCTACCGGGATGGAGCTCGAACCCGCTTCCAAACGGGCCAGGTATCCCTCACGGAGATTCTGGACCGAGGGATTCTCCGGACGAGGCCTTTCCGTGGCCGAGGCCATAGTGGGTCCAGCACTGGAACTTTGGCAGCGCCCTGCTTCCTGCCCTGCGCCTTCGGCCAGGATGGCCAGGAAGTATGCGGTCCCTACCGGTTCCTTGTCCGGTTTTTCGGAACACCCCTCTGCTGAGGGGTTGGTTACCGACAGCGTTTTCGGCGGCGCGCGCCGGCCAGGGATGTGGACAAACCTCCTGACAAGAGTCCAAGAATGGACTATGTCGGGCGAAAAGTCTACGCTGCGTCTCTCTCCCGTTTTCACAGGCCAGTTCGGCGTCCCCATGGCACATTTTTCTCATGCCCTGTTGGGCTCCCTGGATGAGGTCATCCTCATCTTCCCCGATCTGCAGACTACGGTTAAGCAGGTGCGGGACCAGGCAGGGCAGTGGCCAAACAGCAGCTCAGACTGCTTTGGATGTAGGGGACCTCATGTGCCAGATCGGGTGGCGCCGAGTGGCTTCATGTCGTGGCTTGGCTGAGGATATCCACCTTTACCGGATACCCAGCACAAGTTGCGGATGTTCCTTTTTTGGGGACTGACCTCTTCGGCCCTGGGGTGGAAGGTCACCTGCAGAGGATCGAGAAGTCCAATGCCACCTTGGACTCGGTCTCTTCCGCTCAGAAGGACAAAGGCCGCAAACCACAGCCTAAGCCCTTTCGTCCTTCTGTGCCCCCGGGCCCGGCCCAGCAACGTCAGGGCCAGCAGGCTCGGCCTTGGCATCCCAAACCCAAGCCGCCGGCTTCCTCTAACAGGAGGCAGGGAGGAAAGGGCCCAGGAGGTCCCTCGGCCGGTCCCTCCTCCAAGCCTGCCCAGTGACGGGCTGAGGGGTGTCGCCCCCATCCCCGCCACCTATCCCTGGTCCCCTGCGGGGCGGCCTGCACTTCTGTTCCGCCTGGTCCGCTGTTACCACGGACAGGTGGGTCTTGGAGGTGGTGGGAAGAGCCTGCCTCTGGAATTCGAGCAGGCACCACTCTTCAGAGCCGTCCGCCTCGGGGACTCGGGATCCCCAGCCTCACTGGCGGCTCGTCGAGCCGACATCACTCCTCCTCCAGAAGGAGGTGGTAAGAGAGGTGGTGGACCCTCCTTCAGACCCAGGGTTTGTGTCCAGGTACTTCCTGGTTCCAAGCGGACGGGGGCTGGCGCTCCATTCTCACCTACACGACCTAAACAAGTTCTTAAGGTCTCGAACCTTCAGGATGGTCACTCTGGCTCAGATAATACCATCCTTGGAACGCGGTGGTTCTGCTCTTCTGGACTTGCAGGACGCTTTTCACGCCCCTATCCGTCTGCCTCACCAGAGATTCTTCGCTTCCGAGCGAAGGATTCTCTTCGAGTTCCAAGCCATGCCCTTCGGCTTGTCTCCAGCTCCCAGGGTCTTCACCAAATGCATGGCAGTGGTGACAGCATTCCGTGCGCCGAGGGTCCGGGTACCCTTACCTGGACGACTGGCTGATAGCAGCTCCTCCAGGAAGGAGGCGGAGTGGTCCAGAGATCTGGCCCTCAGGTCTGCTCTCAACTGGGCCTCCTTGTCAACGAGGCCAAGTCGGAACTCGAGCCGAAGCAGGTGATTTTATTCATCGGGGCGCAGCTCGACTCTCTTCGAGCCAGAGCGCGGCTCCCGGCGGACAGGGCCGAGGTTCTTTCCTCCTTTGCCCGATCATTTCTGGTTGGGCAATTGCGCCCTGCCCGGGACTTCCTGCGCCTCCTGGGTCTCATGGCGGCCTGTACCAGCGTGGTCCGTTGGGCCCGCTGGAACATGCGTCCCCTTCAGTGGGGACTGGCCAGCCAGTGGTCTGCAACGCCAGATCCCTTGGACCAGCTTGTGTCGGTGACACAGGGATGTGGAATGCTCTCCAGTGGTGGACCGCTCCAGATCAATTGCAGGAGGGCATCCTGCTCGTCCGCCCGAGCCGACGGTCTCTCTGTCGACCGATGCCTCTCTGATGGGTTGGGGTGCCCATCTGGGGGAACACCGGGCTCATGGCCTCTGGTCCCCGCGGGAGTCCCGATGCCACATCAACCTGCTGGAGCTCCGAGCGGTCCGCCTAGCTCTCACCGCCTTTGCTCCGTTCCTCCGGGGTCAAGTGGTCCGAGTCCAGACGGACAATACCACGACCATGTACTATCTAAACCGCCAGGGCGGACGCGCCCATGCTTCTATGCAAGGAAGCCTCCGCATTTGGTCACTGTGGCGCAGCCTGGAGGCGGATCTCCGCCATTCACGTGGCAGGAGCCTCCAACACCCTGGCCGATGCCCTGAGCCGGATAGGGCTGCATCCCACGAGTGGTCTCTCCTGCCGGAGGTAGTACAGCATCTGTTCTCCTTTGGGGCACACCTCAGGTGGACCTGTTTGCCTCCACGGAGAACGCGAGCTGAGTCTGTTCCATGCCCGCCTCAGCAGGGGTTCGCTGCAGGGGATGCCTTCTCGAGGCAATGGACCCCGGCCTTACGCCTTTCCCCATTTCCCTTGATCCACAAGGTGCTTCTCAAGGCGAGGAGGGACAAGGCGAGGTGATTCTGATAGCCCCAGACTGGCCTCGCCAGTTCTGGTACCAGATCTCCTCAGTCTCAGCTCCAGGACTCCGGCGGCTTCCAGCTCGCCGGACCTGCTCTCAGTCAATCAGGGAAGGTGTTCCATCCGGACCTTCAATCCCTGCACCTGACGGCCTGGTTCCTGGCGGCTAGAGTTCCAGGCTTTGGGTCTTTCCGACGAGGTCCTCAATGTAGTTGAGGCGTCCCGTGAGTCGACCAGAAAATGCTATGCCTTCAAATGGAAAAGGTTTTCCATTTGGTGTCAGGGCAAGGGCTTGGACCCTTCCTCCTGTTCCTTGGCAAGCATCTTGACTATTTATGGTCCCTTTCTAGTCAAGGGCTTAGGTCGACGACCCTAGGGTGCACCTGGCAGCCATCTCTGCTTACCGGGCGGGCCGGAAGCAGTCGATGGCAGGAGAAGGTGGTCTGGCTTTTCAAAGGCCTTGATCACATTTCCTCCAGTGCGGAACCCCCACCTCGTGGGATCTACTGCTGGTACTGGCAAAGCTCATGGGCAAGCCATTCGAACCTATGCACAGGTGTGCTCTCTCTCACCTGTCGTGGAAGACCGCTTCTTGGTGGCTATCACGCCAGCCAGAAGGATGGGAGAGCTCCAGGCGCTTTCCATCGAGTCTCCTTACCTGGTCTTCCACAGGGACAGATTGTCCTGCGCCCACCAAATTCCTTCCGAAGGTGGTGTCGGAGTTTCACCTTAACCAGGTGTTGACTCTGCGGTGTTCTACCCCAATCACCTCGGAGGCGAATATAGGCTCCATACTCTGGATCCTAGAAGGCGCTAGCTTATTATAAGGAGCGCACGGCTGAAATTGGAGAGGTTCGCCAGCTGTTTGTCACCTACGCTGAAGCCGCATCTGGCAGACCTGCAGCCAAGCGGGACGATAAGCAGGTGGGTAACCTCCTGCATAGATCTCTGCTATAAGTTAGCGGGCATGGAGCCTCCCAGAGGATAAGAGCTCATTCTACCGCCATACTGCTGCAACGGTGGCTGCTTCCAGGGACGCCCCTATCCAGGAAATCTGCAGGGCTGCTACCTGGAAGTCAGCAAACACCTTCATTACCCACTACCACATCGACCTTGAGTCACGCCGGGATGCTGGTTTTGGGGCCTCAGTTCTCAGTCTCTCTTTCCCAAGTAAGTATATGGGGTGTGCGTCTTGCCTCCCTCCTCCCGGAGAACTGCTAGGAGTCTGCCAATGAGTGTGGATGAACAACATATCCATGTCCTAAATACAGGTTACTCACCTGTAACAGGAGTTCTAGGAATGGTATGTTGTTCATCCACCACCACCCACCCCTTCTCGCTCGACGCACAACCTGAGCTTCCAGCGGGCCAGATCTGGCGTCATGGGGCGGAGCCGAGAGTTATACCACCCGGGTGGGTGGGAGGAGCAAGCTTGAAGACCTTCCGGCAAGATTTAAAGCGGCAAGGATACTGCCAATGAGTGTGGATGAACAACATATACCATTCCTAGAACTCCTGTTACAGGTGAGTAACCTGTATTTCTCTCCAATCCAAGCCACAACTCAGCTTGCAAAATGCCGAGGATCTGCTATACCTGATGATGTCATTGGAGCGACTCCACTCCAATTCTTTCATTGAAACCTATGGGCACTGTTTTTAAATGTTGGATATTGCCACTATAGGTAAATATAAGCATATGTATCTATATTTACAGTAGCGTATGCATCCAATGCATAAGTTAAGTATCAATACATCATATTTACCTATAGTGGCAATATCCAACATTTAAAAACAGTGCCTATAGGCTTCAATGAAAGAACTGGAGTGGAGTCGTTCTGATGACATCATCAGGTACGGCATATCCTTGCCATTTTGTGAGCTGAGCTGTGGCTCGAGTTGGAGAGAATTGGGGCTTTGGTTTACATTTTGGGAAACTTTTGCTCAAGCAGGAAAACTACTTAAATCAGAAAATTACAGGTAACTAATACCATTAGGAAAATCAGTGTCCCTTATTGTGATAGCAGACTGGAGGATTTGCGATTTGATTCACACCACAAAGTTACTTGTTTAATTGTCCTTTAAAAACTACTTAGCAAGAATTTAGGGGAATACATTTAACAGAATAAGTACCTTCAGTTACACTCGCATCATCAATGATGCAGGCCACCCCCCAGGCATGCTACTTCTGCTGCCAGGCAACAGTATGACTGCAACGGAAATAGTGCATTGCAGGTTGAGAAGGGGAAATCACTGAGTTAGACAGGAATTTGAGCACTTTCTCCCTCTCCGCCTGCTTGGGATAAATGCCCCTTTGGGGCCAGAGGCCAGGCTAGCATAGAGGGAGTGAACTAAAAGACATGTCGGGTACTGGCACAGTGCCAGTGACCCACACCATTATTTTTAAGATCTCTTTATGGGAAGATGGGGAAGGGATGTGGAGGGTGGGAGATAACTGCCACTGAAGGAAGGGTTGGTCCAAGACTAGTCCTAGCCACCTGAAGAGCGCTAGAGGTTTTGTTTTACTTTTAAAAACCTTTTCATTATTTTTTGGGTACAAAGTCCAAAATTAAAAAACTACTTGGTATCCTACCCTGAGTACAGAGTATCCCTTTAGTCATGGTATTTGGGGCCTCATAGCCATTATTATGAACTGAGGAGCGTAACTTGAGGAATATGATTTGCAGAGAGTGCTTTGAAGCCGTGATGATATCGGGCTACATCATCAGGGCTTCAAAAAAGTTCTGGCACCACCAGCCTCCTTGCTCTGTTCTGTCTGAGAACTATTTTTTCAAAATGTACTCCTACATCACCCAAAAACTTGTTCATAAAACGTTTAAAAACCTGTTTATTTTAATTTTTTTATTTATGAAAATTCAAACTCAGTTCATAATAGCAATAAGTCACTCCAGGGTGTGGTATATCATGGGATATTGTCACTTCGGTCATTGGACACACTCGGCCTGCGGCCTCGTGCCCAACCACCCAAGACGTGTCGATATCCCATGATATACCACACCCTGTCATGCCTTATTACTTAATTATACAATGGCAAGAAAGAATCCTGGACTCTGATTGGTCAGTGTATGGCTGAGACAGTGATGTTATTACACAATAACATCACTGTATGGATGAGCACCCTTAACATCTTCTCTTAAGAAACAAAGATGTACTGCCTCATTGAAAATCTACTAAAAAAATGTTTAATTTTTTATTTTATATAACATTGAGCCATTATATAATTGCAATAAGGCACTCCAAGGTGTGTGTTATCATGTAATAACGTCACTCCTGGGGTGATGGAAGCACTCGGCATCACCTCATGCTTCATCCCACCCCAGGAGTGACGTTATTACACGATAACACACACCTTGTCATGCCTTATTGCTTAATTCATAATTCATTTAAAATATCAAAGCATAACTGCAACAGTGGTTTTGGCGCAGTCATGCCTTTGTGAAGGAATTGTGGGGTAACAGATGGACCAGACACAGACTGTCAGGTTCAATACACAATTCTCTGTGTGATGTTCATTTAAAATACAAAAAATAGCCTTAAGCAATGGCATATTCCTTCTTCAATACATCAGTTTGTAGTAACAGCCTGTGCATGTCCTTCCTCTGCACTTAGTCAGCACCTACTGATCTACTGATCTATCTCTTTAGTGAAAATTAATTAATTCCCTATGTTGGTCTTGTGTGTTTGGGTGATGGGGAGCTCAAAAAAACAAGCTAAAGACAAAGAACCTCAGTGCAGAAACACTGAAGCAAGGGTTACTCCCAAAGGGCTTTGGCAATAAAGCCAAGTTTCAAAGAAACACAAAATCACACATACCCCTATAATGCAAAGCATCATGGGATGTATATGCAAGCCATCATGACATTTTAGGCTGCTTCAGCTTAAAGCAGGAATGCATGGTGCCAAAGGGCCTCTCAAACTATCTGTAATTTATATGCATTTTAAATAACACAATGGGGATTTTCTGATATCTCTACCCAGGTAACTTAATTTTTATAATACAGTCAAGTAACTTTTTACCTTTATCAAAAACACCTAGTGCGGTGGTATTTTTAACATTTACAGGTTTCATACACATAAGGCATATACATCAACATATTTAATGACATAGTGCTATTGCATACTAAATCCAACAAAGAGAAACATAGCCTGTTGTTTTACATCAGCTCTGTGGTCACTACAATAACCTCCCTGTACAAGGACCTGAGAGGGAAAAAGAAAATTAAAGAGGACAGTATAGCATAGCCAAGAATGGGGAGGGGGCACCCATATCTGGGCAACCTTATGGACTAGAAATTGTAAAGGATAGATTAAGTTAAGAAATAGAAGAACTGTTGCAACAGATTTATGAAAAAGTCAGTTCTCAAGAGTGGCAGGATCTCCCTGTCACATATCCCCCACCTTAAGAGGGAAGCAGTTATTTCAGACTGCTTACCTCCTTTATGTGCCAGAAAGGGATGGAGCTTCCACCCATCTATCCTCAGAAGCTCAGTCTCGGGGTCCCTATTAACGATAAACATTCCATTATAAACATAGTGGATATCATAATTTTTTACCCAACAGAGATGAATGGTACCTTCCCTGCACTATCTCCTTTTAGGGAAAGTCTGTCATATTTCATTGACATCAATTCCTGCACCATATCTAGACATGAAATCAGCATTTTCATGTTTTGTCCATGCCCTGTGGGACACAGTAAATTGCTAGGGCTGAAGAGCTAAGTACCACCACATTATACGGGAATTTTTTTCTCTCATTTGGTGCAAATAGCAAAGGGGGTTCTGATCAATTACAACTTTAAATTCAGCCCCCCACAAGTAATATTTCAGAAACTCAATAGCTCACTTCAGAGCTTAGCATTCTTTCTCTATGGTAGCATATCTTCTCTCCCTCTCATGTAGTTTCCTGCTGATATACATGATCGGATGTTCTTCCCCACCTATTTTCTGAGATAAGACTGTCCCAATACCATTTTCTGATACATCGGTTTGAACCTCAAACACATGGTTAAAGTCAGGGCTTTTCAATACAGGAGCTGTACACAGAATGGCCTTGATTTACCTGAAAGCCTCATCATAAATAGGGGTCCACTGAATCTTATTCGGGCATCTCTTTTTAGTGAGTTCAGTCAAAGGACTGGCAATGGCTGAGAAATTAGGAATAAATCTCCAGTAATAACCAGTCAGGCCTAGGAAAGATCTCACATGCTTTTTTGTAGTAGGTATTGGGCTGTTTGCTACTGCTGCAACCTTCTCTACCTCGGGCTTCACTTGCCTAAAATGAACCCTAGGTATCTTGTCTCAGTCTTTGCTAGGGCACACTTAGAAGGGTTAATGGTCACTCCTGACTCCTTTATTGCTTGCAATACCTGGGACAAGTGTCTAACGTGGGATTCCTAGTCAGGGCTGAATATGACCACATCGTCCAAATAAGCTGCACAGTACTCAGTGTGTGGTCTTAGTATGTGGTCCATAAAATGCTGAAAAGTGGCTGGGGCCCCATGTAGACTGAATGGCATTGTGACAAACTGGTATAAACCGATTGGGGTGCTAAATGCAGTTTTATCTTTTGAATCAGGTGACAAGTGGATTTGTCAATATCCCTTAGTAAGGTAAGGGTGGAGATATACTGTGCATTACCTAGACTGCCAATGATGCCATCTATTTGGGGCATTGGATAGCCATCGAATAGTGACACATTGTTAAGCTTTCTAAAATCTAGGCATAGACGTATCCCACCCTCTTTCTTGTCCACTATGACCATGGGTGAAGATCATGTACTCTTTGAGGGCACAATTATTTAGTTTTATTTTTTTATATAATTATTTACCCAGGTGAGACACACTAAGCTGAAAGCTTTTTACAGGTGCAACCTGGGAAGCACAGGGAAGTTAAGTGACTTGCTCAGGGTCACACAGTATACAAGTGGAAGCTGTGGGATTCAAACCCAGGTCTGGTCTGCTAGATGTCATCAGATTTGCAGCTTAGAGCCTTAAACCACTGCGCTATACTGCCTCCTATGCAATCAACTTATTCCTCACCTTCATTGGCAGTCTGTAGGGCTTTTGGTGTATGGGCTTGTTTTGCATGGCAGTTATGGTGTGCTCAATTCCTTTGTCCCTCCCCAGGATGTTTGTGAATATGGGCTCAAATTCTTATAATACTCCCTGCAAATCTTTCTGTTGCTGAGGTTGCAATTCAGGGTTTATCTGGATCTCCCCCAACTGTCCTGACTGCTCTAGCCTTTTATAGGCAACCTCCAGCTCTGACTCCCTAACTTCAGGATGGATATAAAGGTAGGGGTTAGGCTTTTTACGCAATTTCCTAAGGAGGTTCACACAGTAAATTTTCTAGGGGCCTTTTTCATGTCATGTTAAGCTCATAATTCACTGCTCCTTTTTTGCCTCAAAATGGTGAAGGGGCCCCTGCCATTTTATAAGTACTTTGTTCTCTGTGGAGGGAAGAAGTAACAACATTTTTCCCCCTGACCGAAATGTTTTAGTCTTCAAACTCTGGTTGCATCTTTCTTTCTGTAGGTCTTGCTTCTGTTCTAAGCTCTGGTGTGCCAAGTTGATATACCTCACCAGGCATTTGCATAACTGAGTTGTGTACTCTACGACATTAGGATGTCCCACCTCGTTCCCTCCTTCCCAGTGTTCTTTAACCACATCCAGTGGCCCCCTCAGCTTCCTCCTACACAGTAATGAGTAAGGAGAGAAACCAGTGGATGCTTGAGGGATTTCTCTGTAAGTGAAAAGTAAATAGGGGAGGTGCCTATTCCAGTCTCTACCCTCTTCTTTTACATACTTCAACATTCTCTTTAATGTCTGATTAAATCTCTGCATGAGGCTGGCAGTCTATGTGTGGTATGGGGAAGTATGCACTGCTACCACGACCAGCAGATGGTACAATTCTTTTAGCAGGTGTGCATTAAAATTACTCCCCTGATCAGTAGTATTTCCTGGGGGATTCCCATGCAGCTAAATACCTTTGCTAGCTCCTCTGCTATCCTTCAGGCAGTGCCCAGTTGGTTTATAGCCACATGGACTCCCAAGAGGTGGAAGACTATGACCACGTGAAGCAGGAGATCCTCAGGTGCTATGACATAAACACTGAAACCTTCACAATTCCCACATTACACCCGAGAGACTCCGCGACAATGGTTGTTACTCTTTCGTAAACATTTCCTCCTGACAGAAGCTCTCTATCTGAGGGCTTTCGCATTTGATTCTACTTTTCTTCCCTCCTCTTTAGATAAGAGTTTTTCTCGCTGGTCACACTATGGTATAAACTATGTATTTCATCTCCCCTTTGTACCCTACAATTGACCTATCAACTCCCTTAGGGATTGTCATAGCTAATTACAATTAAGATCATATCTGCGGCTGTTCAAAGAATCTATATCGTCTATAGCAGAGAAATCTTCCTTTCTAGTCTCTATGACTTCTTCTCACTTGATGGGCACCTCAATGGAGCATCTAATTAGTCTTATATACAGAGCCCTAACAGATCATCAAGGGGACTCAACTGACTCGCTGCGGGTTAAGTGGTCTGCCGAGTTGCAGATGGAGATACCTTCCCGGGGTGGCTGGCAGAGGTTCTCCCGGCCTATAAGGTTTCAAATTCCCCCTATTGGAGGGAATATGTCTGGAAACTAAGGACAAGATTCTTCCATACCCTGGCAGTGCTTGCTAGATATATGTGGGCCGGGGCAGATATTTGAGGGACTGTGGGTGTGATCTGGTGGATCAGAGCCATGTCCTATGGGCATGTCCTGTTCTAGCTACCCACTGGCAGAATGTGATCCAGGAACTAGTGACTATACAGTATATGGATGCCCAGATCTGTTTGTGCCTACTTATGTTATGACTTTCACGCTTCCTGAGGGCATCCAGATTAACAGGGCTATCTATACACAAATTACTATACTTGTATTGGCCACCCATAAGGTCATCACTCACCTATGCCACACGAAAACAATCCCTGTCAAGGATTCTTGGCTTAGGCTGATGAGGGAGCTTTATGCCTTGGAGAGACTCTCTGCTCGGTTGTTGGATCATGTAACAGCGTTCGATATACGTTGGCGCAAATGGGTTATGTATCAATTAGACCATTATGCTGATTTTGTCCCATAGACAGTCAGGTGTACTCTCACTCTCTCTCTCTCTTCTTTTCTTTTTCTTTGTTTTTGGAATAGATTGGTTGAGCTTTGTCTGAGTGTTTTTTTTTTTTTTTCATTTTATTTGGTACCTTTCAATGTATAGGTTTTCTAATGTATTTTGGGATAAGTGTTATGGTGAACAGTGAGTTGTTCTTCTTGCAAAATTTTGATTGTATTCTGCAGTTGTATTTTAACACCATAACAGCTGACGACTTCACCAAGGTACCTACAGTTCTGAGGCGGCTCAACACTGAACTGTTATGGTTGGACACCTTTGCAATTCTTTTATGAGGCTGATGCTTCATGGGACTGCTCACTTTTATTACCTTATATTTGATGTACTGTAATTGTTCTTTTTAACTTGTCCATAATTATTGTATGACTTTATTGTTTTATGGTCTTGTTTACAGTTCAGTTGAGCTGTCTTTGCCTTTGCCATGATATAAACCTAATAAAGAAGGTGAATATAAAAAGAAAACACTGAAACCTATCACCAGATGATTAGGTTTCTTAAAATGCAGCCAGTGGATACTCCCGAGAGACTTATGCTCGTCTCAAGGAACTCTGCTACAAATGGTTGCAGCCAGATAACAAGAGCAAGGACCAACTTCTGGAGGTGGTAATTATTGAACAGCTTATTAAAGTTTTACCCCAGGATGTACAACTTTTGGTTCAAGAGCATAAGCCTGATTCCACTGATAAAACCATCACATTGGCAGAAGACTTCCTGGCAGCCTGACCATCCAGACCCAGAGGGTTCCAAGGGACATCAGCAGCTGCAACCACCAGCTATCCAGTAAGGAACCCTTTTACTTATACACTGTAAAATACAGCCCCAGTGAAACAAGACTGGAGGCAGAGAGAGAGAGAGGGGTGAACTCCAGTGGCAGAGATTGTATGTCATGGGTGCCAAAAGAAGGGACATTATGTAAGAAGGTAAAAAGCTCCCTGAAATGGTGGATTTGATGGAAGAGGGATGCCTGGATATTGTGGCAGTCACAGAAACATGGTACACAGAGAACTATGACTGGGATGTCAACATACCAGGGTACACAATCTACAGGAGGGACAGGGAGGCAAGAAGAAGAGGAGGAGTAGCTCTCTATGTAAGGGAAGGGATCAAAGAAACAGAGCTAAAGGGTAAACAGGGAGGAGAGGAGGCACTGTGGGTCACCCTGGAGACTGGAAATGGCTCCACAATCCGCACGGGGTTGTATACAGACCCCCATCTCAGGGGGAGGAAATGTACAAGGAAATGATAGAAGGCATCCTTGGGATGGCAGAGAAAGGGGAGATATTGCTGATGGGGGACCTGAATATGCCAGATGTTGACTGGAGCAGCTTTGCTGCAGCCACATCCAAGAGCAGGGCCATTCTCGATGCCCTACAGGGGGCATGCCTCAGACAGCTAGTTTTGGAACCCACTCAGGAGAGAGCAATCTTAGACCTGGTACTCTCAAATGGGGATGGAGAGAAGATCTCTGATCTTGAAGTGGGTAGCCATCTGGGAACAAGCGACCACCAAACAGTGTGGTTCACAATAAACTTAGCTGTACAGTCAAGCCACACAAAAGTGAAGGTACTGGACTTCAGGAGGGCTGATTTTGTCAAATGGGAGAGTGCCTCAGAAAAGCACTAGCAAACAGGCAAGAAGGTGGGGTGGAGCAACAATAGGGAAACATCAAAACCACTATCACAGAGACAACAGGCCTTTGTGTGAAGCAAATAAACAAATCAAAATGAAAGAAAAAACCACTATGGTTCTCAAAAGAAGTGGCGGGGAAGGTAAGGGAGAAAAAGATAGCACTCAGGAAGTATAAGAAAACACAGAAGGAGCAGGACAGAGAACTGTACCAGTTAAAACAGAAGGAAGTGGGTCAGGCAGTCAGAATAGCAAAGGCCCAAACCGAGGAAAAGATAGCCAACTCGGTTAAGAAGGGGGATAAAACATTTTCTAGGTACATTAGGGAGCAAAGAAAGACTAAGGTAGGGATACTGAGACTGAACAAAGAGGAAGGTGGTTGGGCAGAGAGCGACAGTGAAAAAGCAGGGATATTGAACGAATACTTCTGCTCAATATTCACAATGGAAAAGCAGGGGGAAATACCAAATCCAGTCAATAGAAGCACTGTGGATAGGGGGGTTGATAGTAGTCCTTTCACAGAAGAAAGGGTTCTGAAAGAACTCTTAAAACTTAAGGTGGATAAAGCAATGGGGTCTGATGGGATTCACACCAGAATTCTAAAAGAACTAAGGGAAGAACTAGTAACACCACTGACTACCCTTTTTAATAAATCATGGGAGGATGGTGTGGTACCTGAGGACTGGAGGAGAGCGGAAGTGATTCCCCTTCACAAAAGTGGGAGCAAGACAGGGGCAGGAAACTACAGACCTGTCAGTTTGACCTCAGTGGTAGGGGAAAATGATGGAATCACTTCTGAATGAAAGAACTGTTGGGTACCCAGAGGCCAGTAGAGCACAGGACCCAAGGAAGCATGTATTCACAGTGGGAAGGTCATGTCAGACAAATCTAATTGATTTCTTTGACTGGGTGACCAAAGCAGTAGACCAGGGAGGGGCTGTGGACATGACCTACCTAGACTTTAGCAAGGCATTTGACAAAGTCCCATACAAAAGATTAATAAACAAATTAGCCAGCCTGGGAGTGGGTCACAGGGTGGTAGCCTGGGTAAAACACTGATTGGACAACAGGACACAGCAGGTAATAGTAAATGGAGTCCACAGTGAAGAAAGGAGGGTTACTAGTGGGGTACCACAGAGTTCAGTACTGGGGCCGGTCCTTTTTAATGTTGTTATAAGTGACATTGCAGAGGGACTGGAAGGAAAGTATGTCTCTTTGCAGATGACACAAAGATCTGCAACACGGTTGATACACAGGTGGGGTGGAAAGGATAAAAGGACTTGGCAAGGTTGGAGGAATGGTCAAATGTATGGCAGCTTAGATTCAATGCAAAGAAGTGCAAGTAATGTACCTGGGAAACAAAACCCAGGGGAAGAGTACACAATGGGGGGTGAGATACTGACAACAACAAATATGGAAAGGGACCTGGGGGTAGTCATATCAGATGACCTAAAGGTGGACCAGCAATGTGAGAAGGCAGTAAGGAGGGCTGGGGGGGATACTGGGATGCATAGGGAGAGGCATCACCAGTAGAAAAGAGGAAGTTGTTGGCCTTCTGTACAGACAGTTGGTAAGACCACATCTGGAATACTGTGTACACTTCTGGAGACCCCATCTCCACAAAGACATAGACAGGGTGTAGGCTGTCCAGAGGAGGGCAACCAAAATGATGCAGGGTCTGCATCAGAAGACATATGTGTTATGTATTTGAAATGGTAATGCATTGCGTTACTTCTGCCACTTGGGGGCAGCATTCAGATATGTGTAAGCTAGAAAGAGAGCAGAGAGAGAGAGTGTCTGGTTTAGACCAGAGAGGACCTGAATAAAAATGAAAGCTGCTCTACTCCAGTTGTGGCGTGAGTTTGTTGAACAAGACCTGAATAAATGTTAAAACATAACATAACTGGCAACGAGGTGTTGAATTATTCTCCAGTACCTTACCAGAATGAACTACAGCTGTGAGGGTTTTCCTGAGACGTAACTTTTGGACCCGTGAGAGACACAAAAAGATGGCCACTACCATAGGACATATTGATGCCTTTGATGAAAATGTGGAACAATGGACAACTTATATTGAGAGATTTGGACATTTTGTCACAGCAAATGATATAAGTGATGAAAAACAAGTGGCTGTGTTACTGAGTGTCATGGGCAGCACAACGTACAGTTTGCTGAGAAGTGTAATAGCGCCAGAAAAGCCCGGGGAGAAAACTTTTGCTAGTATTGTGGAGGTCTTGCAGACACATTTCTCTCCTAAGCCTCTGGTGATTGCCGAAAGATTTCGCTTTCACAAACAAAATCAAGCAGAGGGTGAGTCTGTTGTGCAGTATGTGGCTGTTCTAAAGAAATTAGCTGAGCATTGCAAGTTTGGCACCCATTTAGATGATGCCCTCCGAGACAGATTTGTGTGCGGTTTAAAAAGTGAAGCAACTCAGAAGCGTCTCTTAACGGAGGTGGGACTGACATACAAGAAAGCGATAGAGATCGCTGTATCAATGGAAACAGCTGCACGGGAGGCTCAGCACCCAAGTGATTCCCTAATAGTAAATGCTTTATCCTTCTCTTCTCCCAGGAAGCATAATAAATGTGGTCGCTGTGGGAAGGCTAATCACAGTGACAAGGATTGCTGGTTTAAAGAACAGACCTGTCATAACTGTGGGAAGAAAGGCCACATTGGGCGAGTGTGCAGAGGGAAAAAGAAAGGAGGGGAAATCAATGGAAACAAAGGGAAGCAATCTGCAAAATGTAGAAAGAGAGAAGTACATCGTGTGGAAACACAGGGAACGTGCAGTGATGACACTGATACTGAATTAGCATTGCACGTGCTGACTCTTAAAGGGAAACGCAACCATCTGTGTAACACCTGAAATTGAAGGAAACCACTGAAAATGGAATTGGACACAGGGGCTGCAGTTTCATTGATTTCTACAGACAAGTATGAAACTATGCTGAGACATTTACCCCTGCAAACGACTGACGTTGTACTGAGGACATACACTGGCGAGGCAATTTCACCTGAAGGTGTCATCAAGGTGCAGGTGAAAATAAATGGGCAAATGGCACTACTGCCTTTGTACGTGGTTGAAGCTAACTACCCTTCACTCTTAGGCTGAGAATGGCTGAAGAAAATATGCCTCAACTGGCAGGAGATAAGGACTGTTAGTACGGGGGACCACAACACTCTAGAAGCAGTGTTGCAAAAACATGCTCCTTTATTCAAAGGGGAGCTAGGCACAATGAAGGGCATTGAGGCAAAAGTGTCTCTGAGGATGCAGCACAAACCAAAGTATTGTCAACCTCGCCCAGTACCTTATGCACTCAGACCGAAAGTGGAGGCGGAATTAACTCGCCTAACTCGAGCGAGATCTTGTCACCGGTAAAGTGTAGTGACTGGGCGACGCCAGTAGTAGCCAGTGGTAAAGAAAGATGGGTCCATGGAATATGTGAGACTTTTAAAGTAACTATAAATCCAGTTCTGTGTGTGGAACAGTATCCAATCCTATGCATCGAAGACTTGTTTGCATCGCTGGCACAGGGCCAACGCTTCAGTAAGCTGGATTTGTCACATGCTTATCTACAAATGAGAGTAGATGAAAACTCAAGAAAATATCTCACAATAACCACCCAAAAGGGTCTCTTCTGCTATAATCGCCTACCTTTTGGCATTGCATCAGCTCCAGCCATATCTCAGCAAGCTATGGACCAGGTTTTGCGGGGTCTTCCAAATGTTCACTGTTACCTGGACGATATACTGGTGACCGGTAGGAATGATGCAGAGCACTTGAAAAATCTGGATGCAGTTCTGCAGCGACTGGAAGATTTTGGCTTGCGTGTCCAGAAGGAGAAGTGTGAATTTTTCAAGACTTCATTGGAGTACTTGGGCCATACTATAGATGCAGTGGGCTTACACAAATCGCCTGAGAAAGAAAAAGCGATTGTGGACGACCCAGCACCGGAAAATGTGAGCCAGTTACGGTCGTTTTTGGGCCTGTTAAATTATTATGGCAGGTTTATTCCCAATCTGGCTACAATTCTAAACCCACTAAATGGCTTGCTGTGCAAGGGGAAGTCCTGGTGTTAGACAAAGGACTGCAAGAGTGCATTTAAGAAGGCTAAAAAGCAGCTTGTTTCTCAAGATGTGCTCATTCACTATAGTCCACAGCTGAGCATCAGACTGGCGTGTGATGCCTCACCTTATGGGGTGGGAGCAGTTCTTTCTCATATTCTACCGAATGGGGATGAAAAGCCAATTGCCTTTGCATCCAGAACTCTCAGCAAAGCTGAACAAAACTATGCCCAAATAGAGAGAGAAGCTTTTGCAATAGTGTTCGGAGTTCGCAAATTCCATCAATACCTCTATGGTCGGGAATTCACACTCCTCACTGATCACCACCCCCTCACGACCATTTTCAGCCCCCACAAAGGTATTCCTTCCATGGCAGCAGCCAGAATGCAACGTTGGGCTCTCTTGTTATCAGCTCACAACTACCGCATTGAATATAAGAAGGCAGCTCTTCATGGCAATGCTGATGGGCTCTCAAGATTGCCTCTGCAGGTAGCCCACAGTGACAAAGTGGACACTGTCGATGTCTTCTACATCAGTCAGCTTGAGAAATTACCTATCACAAGTTCGGAAATTAAAAAGGAGACAAAGTTAACCCTGTATTGTCTCAAGTCTTGGACTTAGTAACAAAAGGACTTTTACTGTGAACCAGAACATTCATGGTGAGTTATCACCATTTCATGAGCAGAATGAGCTTTCAGTACAGCAAGAGTTGCTTGGCGTGGGGTGTCGGGTAATTGTCCCTTCAAAACTACGTATTCGTGTTCTGGATGAGCTACATGTGGGACACCCGGGCGTAGTGAGAACGAAGGCTTTAGCTAGAAGCTATATTTGGTGGTCAAGGATTGATTTGCAAATTGAGCAACAAGCAAAAATATGCACTACCTGTGAGCGTGTTCAGAAAATGCCGTGTCCCTCACTTTTACATCCCTGGATGTGGCCGGGTGCACCGTGGCAGTGCATTCATGTAGATTTTGCGTGGCCGTGGGAGGGACACATGTCCTTAATTGTGGTAGATGCCCACTCAAAGTGGCCCGAAATTCATTCAGGACCATCGACACATGGTGAACCGTGTAAGTTGCCTCACATCTTTAATGACGCCTCCTGCCTGTAGAACTATTACATGCAGTTTGTAGGGGACTCATTAAAGAGCAGCCAGTGTAGACAGAGTTAGAAGTAGACGAAGGTTGGTGAAGGAATGGCAGAAGCACATGCAGGGAAATGGGGCAAGGGGTGAGTCACTGGACATCGTGGACAGGCATAATTCTTGATTAAACTTATTAATATAATCTTTAATTTTACCTTCAGCATTGTCTTCTTATACTTGCATGCACTTGCTTTAAAGAGTGAGGTAAGTGTGTGTGTCAGAACCCTAAATATCTAAAAGCCCATGAAAAGATAGTTCAGATAAGGTATTGGACTTACCTATAGGTTGTGATGGTTTTGTTGAGGCTGTGCCCAGTTAATAAATTTGTGCCTCTCCAAACATCATGTCAGCAGTCATTAAAGTCACAAACGATCTTCATACGACCATGGATAGAGGTCTGTTGACAGGAGATGCGCACGTTGACCTCATCAAGACCTTTTACACCTTCGACTGTGCCCTTCTGATAGAAAAACTGGCACTTATGGATTTTAGTGGGTAAGTATAAACAGGAGTCCAAAACTACCCAAATAAGAGGAAACAACCAGTAAGTTCCCATTGAGCTAAATCTAATATGGCACAGGGTTTGGGGAGTCTACCACAGAGCTCTATCCTTGGGACACTAATTTTACATTATACATTAACAAAGCTACTGAATAACTGCATGGTAGCAGACACACACATCCATGCAGGTGACACAATTTTGCTCAGTAGCATGAGACATTTAGACGAGGCTCAGTGTATGCTTCAGTGTGGTTCTACCGTGTTCAGCTACAGTTGTAGCAAAACAAATTAGCACTGAATCCCCAAACCCAAACCATGCTCTTTGGTACTGAAAACAAATATGAAAACTGCTCAGGCTCGTTGGCTATAAAAAAACATTTACAAAACTCTGTTGCTGATAGTTCAATTACATGAACGTAAGATTCACTGGATCAGTAAACAACTAAGTATGGGTAGATGGAATGGCCCTTATGCAACATGGTATGTCATTCTGTTAGGATTCTTGTAACAGAAGGTGTTTGTGTGACAAAAATTTGTTTAAATGCTTATGCAACGTAACTGTGGCCATTCGCACTCTCTTTTTCCGGATTCGACTACCATCCTTTTGGGATAACTGGAAAGCACAGAAACTCTCGAGGACACATTACTATGATACTATGATGGTTCCACCCCTAAGGGTGCCACAGGAGCAAGAGACCTTTAGGCAAAGGTACCTTAAAAAAGGAGCCCGAAAGATCAGAGCTGAAGGTGAAATTAAAACATTCACTGACTCAAAGAAACTCCTGAAAGAAGAAAGGGGTTCGCTGATGATTATGAATAGTACGAAGGAGACACCATCCAACTCAAACTCACAGTGGAAATTCTCTAATTATAAAGTTATGTATATATTTATATTGTGACATTTGGCATGGAAGAAAGGGCAAGAAACTCTTGTGGGAGAAGTCTATGGGGATCCAAGGCTCTAGGTTGTCATCCCTTTTGGCGCAAAATTAATTTCATTACATTGTTACCAAAAACACTAACTCCACACAGGTGGGACTAATGATTCTGCTAAACCTACGCATGCTACTGAACCTGCTAGACACCACAGTGAACTAGTGGGATGAATACTGTTCCCTATTTCTGTCTTGTTGAGACTTCCACTCTCATTAAGGTGCTGCAGTGCATGACACTGCAACTGAAAGAACTCCTGTCGTGAAGGCTCTACCCTTGAGAGGTGCACAAAGGCTACACCTGAATGTTGAAGGAACACCAGGATTGTGAATCATTCTGAAGGAAAGAAGAGGACATACGGAGCAGCTGCTTCCGCTGTTTCAGCCCAGAAATGCTTTTCTAAGTGCAAAGCTCATGGATATAGCAAAAGAACTGAGCACTTGAGGGGCAAGGTGGTGTGTCATTTTGGAGTCAGGTGCTTTATGGACCCAGCCCCAGAGGGTTTTGACACTGGAGCATGGCTCTTGAGAAGTGCAGTCCGTCCTTTGAGAGGCTGGGCATTTGCCCTGGTGCTGGGGTGTGTACCCAGAGCCATTTGACTGTAGCAGGTAGAGTCTGGAGTGTTTGCCTGATATGAGACATTGCAGTAGATGAAGTTGAAAAGGTACACATGACTGAGCTGATAGTAGTAGTACTACAAGTGTTAGTGAATTTATGGCCACTCCTTGCTTCCCCCTCCCTAACATGTGACTTTCTTTCTCTCCTCCTATGTATGTTTAGATGTCATATTACTTTTGCACAAAACCTGTAACCTAAATACCACTGTATGTTCCTTTGTTTTCTCAGAGCAACTTAAATACCACTGTATGCTTCTTTGTTTTCTTAGAGTGTATGTAACAGGTCTTTTATTTATACTGTATTTCTTTCTGTTACTTGAACTTTATATTTGTGTACTTGTACCATGTTGTTGTTGTTGTCCTTACAGGACCTCCTTGTAAATGAGCATGCTCAATGGAGTTTTCCTGAAAATAAACTTGAACTTGAATTTTAATGCTTTTTTTTATATTTAAACTGGAGTTCACTAGGCAAAGCCTGTTTTTTGACATTGTCCTGTAACATTCATACAGTAACAAAGCATACGCATATAAAACAAGTGCTGTGCCCTGAGGAGAGGACCTAACAGCTGCCTGGGCAGACTGGTTGGCATGTTTACTAGCAGTGTGACACAGGTGCAAAGCATGGAAGGGTGTGTGGACCCTGTAGTCAGAGGACCAGATGAAGTCTCGGCATAGGAGCAAGTGTTCAATTGGGTAAAGGCTCAAGGAGGCCCAAATATGAAAGGCTGGATGTAAAGCAGTGCAATTTAAAGGAAGAGAAATTGTAGCTGTACGGTGCCAAGGATCCACATTGACAAAGAAATGAATCCTGTCCAGAATTTGTTTAGAGCTTAGTTGAGAATAATGCGTTTCCCAGATCCTAGAAGTCTTGACCAGTAGATGAAAGGCCAGGAAACACCTGCAGCATGTTAGCGTACATGGAATTAGGCTTTGAAACTAACTGGAAATTCTGAATGGAAACAAACAGGCACTCTTTAACAGATACTGGATCTCTGTAAACTAACTGTGGCATTTCAAGTTCCTTAGATAATCATGTGGCTGTGGGAGACACCTAAGAGGAAAGTGGTAAAAAAGCTTGAGATAGTTATATAAGAAAACAAGAAAAATCATTAAAAATAAGTTTTGAGTATGTGGAAACAAAGCCAGTGAATAGCATAAGGAATTTGCAGGATGGAAAATGCCTAATCTAAACAAGGTTGGCGCACCCTTTTTTTCTCCCTTATTATGTATATTCTCCTTGGGGCCATGGCAAGGGAGGCTCCCTTCTACTGGCTACTGCCACTCCTTTCCACCACCCTAGGCCTCCTCAGGTGTACCAGTAGTGACGGCACTCCCACGGTTTTGCCCCCCATGCTAGATCAGGAGAGGGAGGTCCGACCTCCCCCCCTCCGATGCTCATAATCCAGTTCCCTGCTCCGGGCTTCCTGGTGATGCAGTGGGTGGCGGTGTGGCCAGCGGGCATCATACACCCTTGCTGTGACCTTCCTTTTCCTCCAGTTATCTCCATTAGTTCCTCAGGGCTGCAGCAGCATGGTCGTGCACGCGCATGGAGGTGCGCATGCACTCCAGATCCAGCAGACCCGCTCCACCCACCCTGACCTAGCACCTGGTCCGTCATCTGTGCAACACTGCCACTGAGCCATCACTCGGTGGCAGCCAAGTGCCAGGAAGACCAATCTCCTCTACTTGGCATAGGACAGCTGCATGCTGGCTGTGCGATCTTTCTCCCACCCCAGCCCCAGCCAAACCCAGCAACCCAAGTTCGTTCCTGAACTCAGGGCACCGGCATGGGAGAGGTAAGTTGCTAAGAGCAACAGCCCTCTGCGCCACTGAGCCGGCATGGCTGGTGCACTCTAAACGCAAAATGCAATGTAAAATAGTGGTGAAAGAAAGAAACAGAGCATGTTAGTGCAGATACTACTAAAGGTAAGCATATAAACAAAGAAATAATACTGAGAGCTGTTTAAGGCGGCAGAAGGTCCAAAAACAGAAACATTGCCAGAGACAGCTGAAACACAAAGGGAAGCAGGAAGAGGAGGTGGCAGGGAGTCCAAGCAGCAGGACTGTAGCAAAGAAAATGAGCTTCCGGAGAAAGCTTACACATGGTCCATTAAATAGCCTGGGGGAGGCATGACATGTGTTACTCACTGCCCAACTAAACCTCAGGCTGGGATATTTTTTATTTATTCGCTTTTGTTTACCAGGTAAGCACACTACACAACCAAGTGCCTATTTTCAGGTGTGACCCGGAAGATTACAAAGGTGCATTCAGGCACATCAGACAAAGACAGGTACAAGGTATAGTCAAGAGCAACAACAAAGCAGGGTAATACAAGAGCATTAAGGGTTTACATTGCAAGTAGTAGGAAAGTTAAACAGCACGGTAAAGGATATAACCTTGCCAATATAGATGGATTTCTCCCGTCTGTGACAGGACACCCACATAAACACATCCAAAAAGAAGGTTCCTCCTGGCTGGGATTTTCATTTAGCCTCACAAAGGACAGTAGATAAATGGGACACTGTCAACCCTTTTTGCATCATATTATTTTTAGTTGAAAATCCACGTTTTTATGATTGCTTACCTCCTCAAAAATGCATTCATGTTGCTGGTTGTTTTATCTGCTTCCTTTCTAAGTAGAATGGAAATGCACGCTAATGGTGTAATTATTCCCAGCCCTGTTTTGGTTCAAATCCTTGATCTACTCTTACTGCATACTACCTGAACATTAGGAACACCCCCAAATAGTGCAGCCACACGTGATGCAATAGGCTCCTCTCCTCCCACTGCATCATGAGTGGCTAGACTGTGATGGGGGTCTTCCCAAGTCTGGGAAAGATGCAGTGGGAAATGATCAAGGAATGTAAACACATACGTTTTTGTGTGGTAACACCAGTATGGTGGGCAGTCTGTAAAAAAAAACTGAATCAGAATAAAATTATCAGCTACATCAGCACATTCAACAGAACGTGAACAATCATAAAATGTGTTTTTAAACTAGGAACAGTTTGAGGCTCAAGAGGAATTGACAGTGTCCCTTTAAACCCAGTAAATACTATGATCCTATAGGTGGATTATGGGGATCTGGCCTATAAGACAGCTGCATTTACAATACTGGCAAAACTGGATGTAACATACTAAACAAGTTGTCTCAACGTATTCTTCATATGCCTTCAACACCTTATTGCATTCTACTTAAATTATTAAATTGAGCCATTCCATCAGTGTAGTGGTAGTGCTACTGCGCATAAAGCTGGCCACTGGGATTTTGCAGCGAGCTTTGGGTGCAATGACCGACCAGGGAAGGATGCTCAAACATCCCAGATTACGCACTCTTCCTCCAGGGAGGGAGGGTAGCTGTCTCCCATTCAACACTACAACCTGGTTGACCACGGGTGGCAATGCAGCGGAGGTACAAACGGGAGGGGTGGCCATGGGTTGGGCTCTGCTCATGCATGGCTGGTATGCACGAGCATGGAGACCCAAATGTGGGGACATCCCAGTAGTGCAGATGCACCAGAACAAAAGAATTACACTGGCTTGTACGGGATGATCCCAGCTCTGAGGTCTGGACCCCCGCTACTGTCCCCACTATCCTCATCTAGGGTCCTCCTGCCTCTGCAGTCAGGAGGAGGTGGGAGGCACAGTTTGAGTCTGGCTCATTCTGGCCCTGCCACAAGTCAAAAGCCCATAGGCTTGTAAGAAGAAAGAGGTAAGTGAGAGGGATGTAGGGGGATTAGGCCAAGCCAGAGCGGAAGCATAAAATATATAAAAATTAAAAAATAAATAAATTGGCTACCACTGCAAAAAATGGGAAAGTTGCATCTCTTAAAATGTATGCACAGTTATTTTTACAATTTACTTACCCAGGTTAGCCCAGCTGAGATGCAACATCTCATTTTCCAAGGGGGCCTGCTCTTATACATTTCCGCAGCTGGGTGGACCTGAGCACTGGGAACTTACAGTGAGTATCTGACTCTAGCAGGGTTTAAACAAGTGCTCTCCTGATTGCTAAGCTGGTGCTCAAAACACTAGACCTGGCTGCTTCCACATCTGTGTTCATGACAAAGCTCCACAATGTATTACAGAACTTGCAAACTAGGGACACATCCATCCTTGTGTTAGGGAAGCTGACAGTCTAGAATTTATAATTCTGCATACAAGAGTATGAAAGGTGGTTAGTTCTTTTTCATCAAACACCCTAGAGCCTGGACTATGCTACTGGTAAATCTAAAACCTAGCCATGGGTCTATTGCCCCATGAAATACCATTTATAGTCTGTTTCTGGACTGTGCCTCAATCCTTGTGTCATGCTGTTATGAATTATGAAATATTATTTGATTAAAGCAGGCACAGCTGTACTGATACACTTCATTTCACTCACTTAAAAGGAAATGCAGCATCTACCATCTTCTGCCCAAGCAGCAACATTACAATGGCTCAGTAGGCCTATGTTTTATTTTTCTGTTTTTTTCTAATTTTTTTCTTATTTAAATTAAAAGAATTAAATTATTTCTTTACCATTTCTAATGGACCTATTTCATAATCGCAGTAAGGCACTCCAGTGTGTGTGCTTCATGTTTGGATAAGGGTGCTTCTTTGGTGGTAGAAGTACTCAGCCTTTGGCCTTATGCTTTAACCCACATGAGGTGAGCCACTATCCCAGCACAAGGCAAACCCTGTAATGCCTTATTGCATGAGAAAAGAACCTGACTGTGTCATCATAGTGATACTGATATTTCTGCAAGTCGCTGTTCTGTATAATGTAATTTATTTTTACAGATGGGATAATTCAAGACCTGTCGACACAGCTAAACCACATAGTTTATAATAGACTTGACATCTACGACATATGCAGGATGTTGAGAAATGGATCTTGAAAGCTGGAGGGTTACACTTCAGGAACAAGAAGCACATTGTCTCCCAACAAGCAAAGACCCCAATTTACACCACACACACACACACACACACACACACACACACACACACATATATATACATTTGATACTAGGGTGGAGTGTGCTTTGAGACTACATGTGGTGTAATGAATAATCAACAGCCCTGTTAACAGGAAGGATAAGTGCATCTGTCAGACCCCATGATACACCTGGAGAGGCTGAACACATTGACTGATAGGCACAGGAGAGAGGGTTACTAGACAGTTACTGGTGCAAGGCCAGTCAACTTGATGACCCATCAACAAGTTCTTTAAAGTGATTCTCTGATTTTTACAAAACAACTCCTAGCTGGCAGCAGAAAAACTCAGATACACATAATTTTCCCCAAAATTTAAATTTCTGAACATTCTGGGGTTTTGGGGTTTTTTTTTTGTTATTGCTAAAGGTACTTTAAGCCTCTTTGCCCTTTCAACTTTATCAGCTCCAGCTGCTCTTCCTGCCTTGGGTGTCACAGTCTTCTACTTGTGAGGTCATAATCATTTCCATGACAACAGGCTGTGATGTCACAGCAGATGATTATGACTTCAGAGCTGAAAAAGCAGCAGGGACAGATGGAGTCTATAGGCAAAGAGCTTGAGGCCCTGCAAAGTCTTTAGTATAAAGACAGGAATTTCCAGAAATTCAACATTTTGGGCAATATTATGAGATTTGAGATCCACTGATGCCAGCTGTCAGTGTCTTATAGAAAACTTGAAACTCCCTTTAACCAGCTGAGTTATTTCCAGATCTTTCCTGCCACTTCAGTTCATCCAGCTGACACAGTGCTGCAGACATTGGAACAATGAAGGGGGGATGTAATACTTTAAAAAAGCACATTTGAAGTCACTGTGGGTTAAGCATGAACAACACTTTGAAGAGGGAGTCTAGTCAAAAGTAATACACTGCAGAGTTAGAATCAGCCTACCCCCAATAAATCTCATACCAAAAATTGGGTTCCTACATTACTTCATTTTAAAGTTATGAGCTATTCTGTAACCTGGATTTCACTCCCTGTTCAAAAAAGCCAGTTTCAACCAGCTGAGTTATTTCCAGCTCTTTCCTGTCACTTCAGTTCATCCAGCTGACATAGTGGTGCAGACCCAGAGTAGCCTTCATACCTCACATTATGCATTTAGTGACTGTGGGCCAGAGGGTCATGGGTTCTGATTTTGCAGCGGATTTGGGCAGATACCACAAAAACTGGCACCCAAATGCAGTATGAAGGCAATGCTGTACTGTCGGGGTGTGCCATGCTTCAGATGGCATGGTAAACTGAGGTCCAATCTGCCTGTTCTGCTGGTTGATCAGATGGATGTTAAAGATCCCATGGCACTTCTCAAGAAGAACTGGGAAAAATCTCTGATGCCCTGGCCCGATTCCCATCATTCACTGTAATACCACCAACAGCCTGACTATGTTCAGTTTCAGTTGGTTTGCATCTGTGTCCCCCCCCACCCCCACCCCAAGATGAAACTGAAAATAAGTAGTATTATCTAGCCCTCATGTCTGGTGAAAAAAAAAAAAAGAAATAGACAAATATCCTCTGGATTAGTGTTATGGAACATGTTGGCGCTCTAAGGATGTTCAACACCTTTCTTGTGCTGCATGGAAATAAAATGTGACACCCTTTTGTTCCTTTTGCTGCGTGGTTGATGACTACAGCTTTAATAACATGCATGCAGCTGGCAGTCTGCTGCTACATAAAATATTCCTTGGAAAGTCAGTCATTCTCTCCATCAGTTTATTTAAAGTGCTGCTTGGTGCTCTGTGCTGATCTGCTGCTATGGGTTTGGTTCATGACTCTACTACAGCCACTGCTGCCATGCCACATGCCAGCAAACTGCTGTAAGTAAAAGGGAAGCTGAAGAAAGGATCACTGAGCCCCCTTCCCCCATCCCCCCATCAAGGCTTACTCCTGTATCAGCCTCTATAGTTCTGAACTATACTCCCATTCCTGGCACCGTCAGCCACAGGCCTGCACCTACTGAAAATACAGGTTACTCACCTGTAACAGGAGTTCTAGGAATGGTATATGTTGTTCATCCACACTTATTAGCAGGTCCTTGCGCTTTAAATCTTGCGGAAGGTCTTCAAGCTGGCTCCTCCCACCCACCGGGTGGTAAAACTCTCTCCGCCCCATGGCGCCAGATCTGGCCCGCTGGAAAGCTCAGGTTGTGCGTCGAGCCGAAGCCGGAGGTGGAGTGTTGTGGATGAACAACATATACCATTCCTAGAACTCCTGTTACAGGTGAGTAACCTATATTTCTAGGGACATGGATATGTTGTTCATCCACACTCATTGGCAGACTCAGCAGTTCTCCGGGAGGAGGGAGGCAAGCACACCCCTATTAGGTAGAAAGACTGGAGAACCGAGGCCCGACCAACACCCCGGCGCGACCCAAGGTCGATGTGGAAGGGGAACGGTAAAGCCTGCTTCCGGGCAGAAGCCCTGCAGATATCCTGGACCAGAGTGTCCTTGGAAGCAGCCACCGATGCAGCGGAAGGACGGGTTAAAAGGAGCACTTATCCCTCAGGGATGCTCCATGCCCGCCTGCCTACAGTGGAGACCTTGCAGGGGTGACCCGCCCGCTTGTCTTCCACTAGGCTGCAATCTGCCAGATGCGGCTTCAGCGAAGGTGATGAACAGCTGGCGAACCTCTCCCGAATTTAAGCTCTACGCTCTCACGAGGTGAGCGTTAAAACGGTTCCCACGGAACCTGAATACGGCCTCCGAGGTGTGAATGGGGATAAACCCCGGCAGAGGCAAACCCCCGAAGGGAAGACTCCACCACCACCTCCTGGAGGAACTTCAGGTGGGGCACAGGACAACCTAGTCCCTATGGAAGACTGGATAGGGAGGTTAAAGGAGCGCCTGGAACTCGCCCAGCCTTCTGGATGGCGGAGTGGCCCCAAGAAGGTGTTCTTCCACAACAGGTGGGGGAAAACGCACCTGTGCAAAGGTTCGGATGGCTTGCTTATGAGCTAAGCCCATACCAGCAAGGATCCCACAGGAACGGGGATACTCTCCCAAAGGGGGAGGCGTGGTCGAGGCCTAGAAATGCCGGACCACCTTCTCTGGACTACCAGTTACCCTCCGGCCCGTGCCCGGAAGATAGTGGTGACCGCAGAGGCACCCAGAGGGTCGTCGACTGAAGCCCTGGTATAAGGATGGACTGCAAAAGGTCCCGAATGCTATGCCCAGGGACGGGGAAGGGCACCGTCCTGTCCCATCATCGGAAGAAGGAAACTTCTTCCAAAGGACAAGCATCTTGATGCCTCAAAGGTCGAGGACCTTGCCGAAAGACCCTAGGCCTGGCCCCTCGCCGCACAGGGGACGGCCAACAGGTGCAGGGATTGAAGGTCCAGATGGATAACCTTCCCCTGAAAAGAAAGACAGAACCGGTAGACTAGAGACCATCTCGGGAGCCTGGGGCTGAGACTGAGGAGAGCTGGATACCAGCACTGGCAATCCAGTCTGGGGCTACCAGCATCACCTGTGCCAAATCCTCCTCGACTTGCCCATAGGTCAGGGAAATGGGGAGAGACGCGGAGAGCCGAGGGTCCGTGGCCCCGATGGCATCCTACAGCAAGCCTTGCTGAGCGGGCGCAAAAAACAGTCTCGCCTAGTATTCTCCCCGGAGGGAAAAGGGAGAAGATCCTGTGCTACCCCCGGCAGGGGAGACACTCATGAGGCGCAGCCTATGCCCGGCTCAGGGCCGCAGCCAGGGAAATGGGCTCCTGCCATGAAATGGCTAGGAAGCCTTGACTGCGCAACCGTCCAATGCAGAGAACCTCCTTGCACCGAGACAAGGGGATAGACCAAACCTGGTGGAGTAGGTAGCACATGGTCTTGGAATAATCCAACTTGGACTTAGACCACTAGACCCCGTACAAGCAGAGAGAGCGGTGCCGGCTAATCGGACCGTCTGTCTCCAGCGAGCGAGAAGGACATTGGGACTCACAAGAGGACCAGAGGCGACGCACTCTGCATTCCCCAAGATGGGCACCCCACCCATCCAAGAAGCACCAGCCGGAGAAGACCGGCAACTCAGGGCGAACAAGCAGGATAGTCTCCTGCCGAAGTTAGAACGGTCCAAGGGAGCGTTCTCCTAACTCCTGGGCTGTAAGTCACGAACTGATCCACGGGACACAGCGTTGTGACTTCTGGCTAGCCCCTCCCACTAAGGGAAGGCCGCCCTGAGGCCCAGGAGGAGCAGGAGGTCCTGGCAGGACGTAATCCCCGCCAACCCGACCGGCAAGGAGGAAAACTCGCCTGTTCGCTCGAGCTGAGCTCGGACTCAAAGTCGAGCTTAGTCCCAAGAAGCTTCACCGCTAAGATACGAAGTTCTCACTCGGCTCCTGAACGGGAGACCAGTCTGCCTTCCGGGTGGGGTGACATCCGGACCCTTCCATGCCGCAGAGACTGCTAAGCAAGGAAGTGTTAGGAACTCGTAAGCAGCTCCCCCGCAAGAAGGGGTGGAGCCTCCCCCAAAAACGGACGGAATGAGGAGTAGGTACATCCTGGAGACCAGGAATCCGCTACACGCCACGTCCTGAGGATGGAATGTCTGCAGAAGAGAGACCATCCAGGCGTGCGGGAGGATGGGCGCAAGCCCCCGTCCGTAAGAGACTATGAATACCTGGACACAAACCCAGGGTTGAATGGGGGGCCACGGCCTTCCTGATCATCTCTAACTAGAGAGCCAGGCATGTCAGACGACCGACACGGGGCAGTGAACTCAAATTCCCCGTGGGGCAACGGCTCAAAGGGGATCCGCTCGCAACTTGCAACAGGATCCACCCTAAATACCTCCAGAATGAGGTACGGAGCCATCCCCCCATGGGAAAACCCCGGGCAGGGACGACGGGGCCGGAGCAATGCCCCTTGGCCCGTCACTGAGCAGGCTTAGAGGAGGAGGGAGCCGAGGAGCCCCTCGGTTTCCTGCCTCTCCGTCCTTTGGAGGAAGACGCTGGTTTGGCAACAGGTCACCCAGCGATGCCTGCTGGCCTCATGCTGGGCCAGGGGCCCCAGGGCTCAGGGGCAAAGGGCTTAAGGCTGGACGGCTGCCCTTGACCCGTGGGCAAGAGTGACTGAGTCCGGAGTGGCATCGGACTTCTCGGGCCCATGGATGAATCCCTCCACTCCAGGGCTGAAAAGGTCAGCCCCCAAGAAGGGGATGTCCGCCAACTCGTGCTGGGTTTCCAAGGAGAAGGATGTTAACCTCAGCCACGTCCTGCGGCGCATGGCCATTGCGGCCGCCACTGATCTGGCACAGGAGTCACCTAGATCCAGAACAGTCTGGAGCTGCTGCTTCGCCACCGCCCTACCCTGGTCCCGCACCTGTCGAACCGTGGTCCGCAGGTCGCCTGGGAGATGAGGGAGAACCTCGTCCAGGGAGCCCAAAAGGGTGTGGGAGAAATGTGCCATCAGTGCAACCGAGCTGGCCTGACGGAGGCCTAAGGAGGATGCAGCGTAAACCTTACGCCCGACATAGTCCATCCTTCTGGACTCCTTGTCGGGGGTTGTCCACATCCCCGACGTTTCCAAGACATTGGAAAACGTCGTCGGTAATAACCCCTTCAGCCGAGGGGTGCTCCGAGAAACCGGGCAGAGAACCGACCGGGATAGGATACCTCCGAGCTACCCTGGCCGAAGGCGCAGGGCAAGAAGTAGGCCGCCGCCATAGCTCCAAGGCTGGGCCCACAACAGCCTCAGCCACTGGGAAGGCCTCCGTGGAAGAACCCTTGATCCAGAATCTCCAGAAGGGGTAAGGAGCCCGATCGAGACGGGCTTAAGCTGCATTCCAGTAAACTCTGAAATGAGCAAGTAGACCCTTAGAAGACGATGGGCTGTCGTCTACTGGATGTTCCTGGAAGATCCAGGGTCCTCCCGTCAGGAAACATGGCAGAGCCTGCTCCAGGCTCCAAAGGGTCTGCAAAAAGCTGCCGCAGGCCCGAGGCGCTCTTCGTCCACCGGGGGCGGGCAGGAGTGAGGGAACTGAGTGACCTGAAGGACAGTCCATGGTCCGTCCTGGACTCCGCCGAAGGCGGAGGGGCAGCGAGGGTCGAGCGAGCAACCGGTCCTGGAGAAGGCTCCTCTACCGATTTGAACGGCTGCCGACCAAGCGGCGACTGCTTGTTATCTGGAGAATAAATCGGAGTCGATTGAAACCCAGACAGCTGCTGTTGCCACATAAGTTCCTCGTAACACCGACGCCAATGGCATCGAAACCACTCCTCATCCAAGGAGGGGGATGAGGAAGAACGCCAAGCCACTTAACCCGGTGCTCCGACCGAGAACGCTGAGATCGGCGTGAGCAGCTAGACCAAGAGGTAGACCGAGACCGAGACCCAAATCCTCAGGGTAACCGAGGGCTGGCCTAGGAAGAAACGGGGAGCACCCGCTCTTCCCTCGGCTCGGACCGGACTGAGGCTGTCGGACCCGAGGGAGGACAGAGCTCGGCTCACCGAAGGCGGCGAAGACGACCTCAGCCGACCCCAAAGGGGGTTTTGGCGGCTGACCTTGACGGGTACCGTGAGGCCAGAGGTCAAGCCGAAACCTCCGACCAAGTCGAACGGCGGCCAATGAGGGAGGGAAAACTTCCGCCCCGGATTTACATTCCCCGGCCACGTCTTTAGAGATAGGCCGAGAGATTAGTACAGGTTCCCTCCCTTGGAGGAGAGGGAATGACGAAGCTCCCTAAGGAAGCTGAATGTAAAGAATCCAAGGAGGGATAAGCTCAAGAATCAAGGAGAGGGAAGGGGAACCCCGTCCCTTCCCGCAGGATAAGACTGCAGAGAAACAGTCGAGGCGGGCACCCGCCGGTCCGATGGAGACTCGAGCGGAAAAATATCGATGTCCGCGCTCGAACGGGTCGCGCAGTCCTTCCGGGAGGGCTGACCGAAAGGTCAGAACAAAATTGCAAGCCCGAGGATCGTGATCCAAGTCCAGGCAAAAAGAGCACGTGGAGTGCGAGTCCCTCCTGGAGGAACTAACCGAACGTTTCTCGGGGCCGGAAAAAGCCATCGTCGCAGCGAAGAAGAAAAGATCGAAGATTCAATACTTTTTAATAAATTTGAAGACCGAACTTTTCAGGAACCAGTCAAAAACGCAGAGCACTAAGGAGGGAACCTGAGCTTCCAAGCGGTAAGGAAGATCTGGACGTCATGGGGCGGAGCCGAGAGTTTTACCACCCGGGTGGGTGGGAGGAGCCAGCTTGAAGACCTTCCGGCAAGATTTAAAGCGGCAAGGGACCTGCCAATAAGTGTGGATGAACAACATATCCATGTCCCTAGAATATTTATTTATTTACACTTTATATAATCCCACTAATGCAAGACAGAAATAATTAACAGTGTTATTTGTAGCTGTAGCTGTACAGTACATACACCAGGAGAGCTCAGTCTGTGGCCGGCCATGGAGGTGAGTGGAGGGCTGTGCCAGTCGATGGCTCTCGGTGTGGGGTCGGGGCGGAGGAGTGGTAGGGCTCTACCCACCAGGGTGGAGGGTCCACTAGACCACCAAGGACGGGGTCTGCGTGCAATGGGCAGGTAGGGGTTAGGGAGGGAGCTACTGGGATGTTCGGGGGGGACCACTAGACTGCCAGGGATGCTGTTTATTTTTATAAGGGCTGGGATCAGGGCTCGGGAGGGGGGACCACTAGACTGTCAGGGATGCTGTTTATTTTTATAAAGGCTGGGATCAGGGCTCAAGGGGGGACCACTAGACTGCCAGGGATGCTGTTTATTTTTATAAAGGCTGGGATCGGGGCTCGGTGGGGGCCACTAGACTGCCAGGGATGCTGTTTATTTTTATAAAGGCTGGGATCGGGGCTCGGAAGGGGGGACCACTAGACTGTTAGGGATGCTGTTTATTTTTATAACGGCTGGGATCAGGGCTCAAGGGGGGACCACCAGACTGTCAGGGATGCTGTTTATTTTTATAAAGGCTGGAATCAGGGCTCAAGGAGGGGGAATGCTAGACTGCCAGGGATGCTGTTAACTTTTATAAAGGCTGGGATGAGGGCTCAAGGGGGGACCACTAGACTGCCAGGGATGCTGTTTATTTCTATAAAGGCTGGGATCAGGGCTCGGGGGGGGGGACCATTAGACTGTCAGGGATGCTGTTTATTTTTATAAAGGCTGGGATCAGGGCTCGGGGAGGGGGGACTACTAGACTTCCCAGGGATTTGTTTTTTATTATAACAGAGGGGGATTGGGATTGAGGGGGGACTGCTGGACCACCAGTGATTTCATTTTTTGTATATGGGCAGGGATCAAGGCTGGGGAGGGACTGCTGGACCATAAGGGAACCCAGCCCTTGTGTGTGGAGGGTCTGCAGGACACCCATCACCTCTGCACACTGTTAAGGATTGGGTTTCAGAAGCATTAAACTGCACCACACTTGTGTCCATTTAGCGCTTCTAAAATCTTTCCAGTATTGTGCTGCACTGCATATGAATGGGGGAATCCCTCATTTGCATTTGCACAGTGCAATATTGTGTGCTACGCATAGGTGACCTTTGAATATGACCACACCCCCAATAGCCAGCTCTATTCCTAGTTAGCTCAGTGCAAACTCAGTTTGTGTTGCGCTGACCTTTTGACAATGGGGGCCACAATGTTCACCACCACCACGGCTGTCATCTGTATAATTGGAATCCCCCAAAAAACAAATAATGACTACTGACGTTGCATTCATGAGTTTTATGTATTATAATCTTGATATGTACATGGGCCCATTAGTCATAAAACAGAAGCATTAATGGAATACAAAATGGCAGGAAGACAAAAGTTAAAGTGAACTGGTCACTTTGGGTAACATTGAAAAAAATTTTCTTGAGCACAATTCAACTTGTATTTTAAAGCAGCAACACAAAGAAAATGGGCCAAAACATTGTTATACCTTTTTTCACTATAATAGATTCACAACATCTTCCAGTTTTATTTGGTGGCAATATTCTCAAGTTCCATCAAAAGCTGAGTATTTTATACATGTTTTAATTTATTTTTTTCTCAAAAAAAAAAAAGAAACATGGCTGTCACATTTGGCTTAGAAATACAATTGTAAACCTGGCATGGGTTAGAATCAAGAACATGTAAAAAAGTTAACAGGAGACACTTAGAAAAATAGATTTGATAGGTCTGCTAATAGGGCCCTATTCATAAAAGGTGCAGATGGGATACTCGCCAAGCAAACCTGGTGCATAGCCTGCCCACACCAGACCACGCACACTACACCCCCCACGTGCCATTCACTAACCCGCTACATCCCTCTACACACCCGCCACACTGGCCAAACATGCAGCCCCGTGTGGCGGCAGCCCAGAAACAGGTGAGGGGGCATGTCCGCACTCCACCATTCATGATGGTGCAGGTACCTTGCATGGGTGGGGGGCTACACCTTCTGAAGGCAGCCATAACTGTTATGCACCCCCCCCAGATGACACCACTGGTTGTGGCGCGGATGGCAGGGGTCAACAGACCCTTCACTGTGGCAACCCCTCTCATTGGGGCACATGTGGGAGGGTGGGGGACTGTCAACTGGCCTCCCCCACATCATCGGCAATGGGGATACATGCAATTTGTGCATACCCTTCCCCCCTGCTTTCATGAATAAGAACTGTAGTTGAAACTAGCTGTTTTGGAAAAAACATTTTACATTGCACTGCTGCTTTAAACTGTTTGCTTGTCTCTTCCCTCTGTTTTTTTCATTACTAGGTTCATTTATGTGGGAACAGGATTCGCGTCCCCTACAACTGATCTGTTCCATACGTTTAATACTTTGCTGAGGAAACAAGTCCTTATAACAAACTTGTTTCCAAGTTAATGAATGTAATAATGAACTCTGATCCAACCTCACCCCACCTGCTCCTGTTACCCTTCCTCCTGACACCTCCCTGGCCTGAGCCTCAACTGTCCTTGGTGGGGCATCTGGCAGCCAGGTCTCCACTATTTGCCTATGGATTTGATTTCCATACCACCTCTGCACGTCCCTCCACCATGGGGTTAGGTTTACACTCATCTTACAGGTCTCTTGCCTGTTTTCAGTATAGTTACTTACTTGCTATGTATTACTGCCATTTTATTTTGTACTTGAACGGGCATTCCATAATGTGCTGTGACAGCACTTTATTTGTGTACTAGCTTATTTTTGTACCAATTTATTTACCAAATGTTTACACAAGTTACTTGTTATTATGTATTGTACTTCTGCTTCTCCTGTTCCCCTCCCCGGGTTGCACCTGGAAGCAAGCCTGGCTCAGTGTGCTTCTCCTGGTTACTGATTTTCAAACGAATAAAAAATAACAAAGCATAAATGATGTACAAATAGGGGACTGCCACATTGTCACAAGGGACACTCACAAAGCCTCAGCACCAACCATTCCGTGCCAGCCACTAGATTGCGACCCCTCAAGCAATGCTGAAAGAGGGTTGCACATCTCTCCCACGCATCTGCATTTCAGTCTGTGGACGCTCGCTGCAGTGTTGTGGGGTCGCCATGCAAATGGATGACAGTGCCATTCATAAAGAAGGGCAGTCCTTGTGACTGCAGCCACAACACTTTTTTGACATCTCCTGCTCTTGATCTAATCAGGACTGCAGTAGTTGTGTTAGAACTCGATGTCTACAGCATCAGAGTCTGCAGGGGATGTAGATCATTATATAATGGCAAGAAAAAATGCTGACCTTTGATTGGTCAGTCTGGACTGGACCCGTGATGTTATCCCAGTACAACATCACAGGTCTAGTCCCAGCACACAAAAAGACCACATTAACTAAAAATCACTGCATGTACCATGCTTCAGTACTTCCCGCTCTGCACCCCACTTCACTCACTCTGCAGCCGCCAGCCACCTTCAATGTCCTGAAACCCCCCAGCACAAACAAAAACCAACAATAACCATCTCCTAGCCAAAAAAAGAAACATGCAGCTAAAACCGCAATTACCATCGGGTTCACACCAAGCGAGATGAGAGAGCAAGCGAGTCTTTGCACAGACCGCATTACTGTTAGCCTCACTAGCTCACTTTTTTTTTCTGTTTATTTTTTTACATGGACCGTAAACGCACTTTAGAAATATTCTCCCTACCTCTTTTCCTCTGGTTTCAGACATCCACACAGCACCGCGACACGGGGCAGTCCCGATATTCCAGCAGAAGAACTGCGATAAAAAACACAGTCACAGAAAACAGATGAAAACGATGAAAAAACAGCAACCAAAGACAACATAAATAATGAGGCAATAGGTCATATTAACAAAGAGTGGCACCACTGACAAAGGTTGCAACGTTGCTATGGGGACTGCACAGCTGCTCAAAAAACACATTAGCTCCACCTGCTGGCTAAATTGGCACTACTTTTGCTTGAAGTAACTACCCATTCCAAAAATGACAGAAAAATCTACTTTAAATGTAATTTTTCATCATTTTTTGTTTGTTTTACAAACGAGCCATTGTATAATAGCAATAATGCACTCCAGGGTGTGCGTTGTGCTGGGATAATGTCACTTCTGGGGTGATTAGTTGCACTCAGCCTGCGGCCTCGTGCCTAATCACCCCAGGTGTGATGTTATCCCAGCACAACACACACCCTGTTGTGCATTATTGCTTAAGTGAAAGACTAAGATGAGTGATCGGTGTGAGCAGAGGTATGGAGCTAGGAGAGGTGGGTCCTCTGGATCCCACGGATGCTACTTGACCAGGGGTTAGGGAAGAGGATCCATCAGACCAACTGTGCTCCACAGAGGACCACAAAAAAATGAGATGACATTATCGACTGAGAGGTGGGTCATACGGTACGAGTCAGGGGGACATCTAAGTTAGAAGAACCTAGGTCCATTGCTTGTGTGCATCGCACTTCTCTATGTAACTGGTGCTATGCCATACATAGATGTTTGTTTTGCAAATCAGGTCAGTAAGAGTGGGATCAAGACAGAAGGCAGTGTCAGCCTTCAGGATAGGCAAACTAGACAGCAGTCTCATGGCATCAATTGTGTGTGCCAAATTAATAAACCCATGTTTGATTGGCTGTCAAGAGCTGCTAAAAGAGGTAGATGGGTGGGAGAGCACTCGTACTGAGTTTGCTTAGGGGTAGTTCATGACCTAAGGGCATCCCTGACAGGATGGTATCAGAGACCACAGCTGAACATGTAAGAGAATGAAAATTAATGATATCAGACGAGAACTGAACAATGTGAACTAGATCAATCGCAGCACTGTGGCCAGAGCATGGATGTCACGATATGATGGTATACCACGATAACTCCTAATGACAATAATTTATTGTTAGTAAAAACAATATTGTGATTATTGTGCAGTACAATATACCCCGACATACCATCATAAACCATCTAAACTTTCTGCTCCAGCAATATGTCCCTCTCCAGGTGTGACCATGATTCCTGACTCCCCACCTTATTCAAATTACTAATTAGAAACACTGCACATTATCAAAATAATCAGTATCTTTTTACACAAATAACATGATGCTAAACATTTGATATCATGACATCCCTAGGCTAGAGTGCAAACCAGACTGGAAAGAGTCCTTAATATTGCTGAAGGATAGGGAAGACTGAGCAGGACAATAAGGAAAAAATGGCACCTCTTTCTCTATAGCTTTGCTGAGGACAGAGAAAGCAGTATTAAGGGAATAACGGAAGAGCACGTTTGAGTCCATAAGATTTTCTAAAGGATATTTCAATATGGCAGTAACAACTATGAACTCTACAGAAGAAGAAGATGGTGTGATTAATGTCAAGTTGAGAATGAGACAGGGGGGAGGGGGTGGTAGAGAGTACCACTAGGTCATCAGAGGTGGTCTGGTAAATCGGGGACGTGGCTGAGAAATCATTCCTGAGGCTGACAAGTACAGTCTAAAAAGCCAGTTTCTCATATCAGAAAGCAGAATAAGACACTGAGGGCAGTGAAGGGGGGATTTAATACATTGAAAAAGCACATTTGAAGTCACTGTGGGTTAAGCCTAAACAACACTTTAACAAGACAGCATTTCATCACTTAGACATGTTTCTAGTAAAAAACAAGCATTTGTCAATGCTGAATGTTTGCTTGCTGGCATTGGCATTGGTAGTGTAGAAGTTACAGAGCTGCATAATAGAAATGGCAGTGAAGTATTGAACTGAAGCCAACCCCACCACCACCCTGCAGAGAGTGACAGGCATTGGGGTGTGCCTTTGGGTCATCAGGCATAGCGGCCACACCATTTCACCACACCCTACCCTGCAGACACCGACAGGTGTCACGGTGTGCTTTGGGGTCTTTGGCCTTATGCGACAGCCCATTCCATCAGGAACATGGTGAGATGGGTGTGTATAGGAGAATGGGTGAACTTTGGGGCCAAGAGTCCAAGGCATACCCGATGCCTCACACTGGCTGCAGGTGTGGAATGGTATGAGCATTACAGGCAAGAATCCCAAGTCACACCCTGATGCCTGTCATTCTCTACAGGGTGGGGCGTTATGGTTGGAAACCCTAACACTCAGGCATTTGTTGGTATTTTCACCCAAATTTTCAACATGTTTTTTGTGACCCCACCTCATGAACAGTGGCAATATCAGTTTGTTGGCAAGCTGCTTATGCACAGCGACTCACGCATTTAGCACCACAGGTACAAAACACATTCGAACAGGATGTGAAAATGACAGCTGTACTGTTCATGGGGAGGTGTAAAATGGCAATGTTGCAAATCTGCAGTAAAAATATTAAAAAAACTGGTGAAGTCACGAGCGTGCATAGAAACTGTGCAACGCACACCCGTAATGTAATTAGTTTGGGGATTTGTTACAGCAGATTGTCAACACAGGCATTTTGGGACCTCCGATCATGAACAGTGTCACTGTGATTTTCTTTATCTGTCCTCAACAATGATTTCCCACGGCGACCACGCATCTCTGTGCTGAAAGTGTGAAAACACATTTCTTCCATGTTGTGAAAAATGACAGCTGTACTGTTCATAAGGAAGTGTGGAAAATGCCACTGGTGAAAATCTGGACTGAAAATATTACAAAGTCATGAACTTACGAGGGTGCGTGAAACTGCGAATGCTCACTCGAATACAGTCATTTTATGGACTTTTGTCACCAAATTTTCACATAGCCATTTTAAGACCTCTGCTCATGAACAGTGTAACTGTGATTTTCTTAATCTATCCCAAACATTGCGCTTTCGCTACCACGACTGCACCATTGTGCTTCATGTCATGAGGAAACACATCGAGGCAACATATGAAAAATTGCAGCTGTACTGTTCATAAGGAAGTGTAATAAAATGGCAATGGGAAAATCTGGAGGAAAATATAAAAATTCAAGAAACCATAGCGCCATATGAGAACCGTGCAACGACGCCTATAAACAGTCATTTGTAGGATTTTTTCACTAAATTTTCAACATAGCCATTTTAAGACCTTTGCTCATGAACAGTGTCACTGTGATTTTCTTAATGTGTCCCATACATTGATTTTGCACACCGACCGCGCCATTGTGCGCTACATGGTCGGAAACATGTTTTGGGCAAGACGTGAAAAATGACAGCTGTACTGCTCATAAAGAAGTGTAATAAAATGGCAATGTTGAAAATCTGGAGTGAAAATATTGAAATTCAGTAACGACGAAAGGTAGTGAGGAACCAGCGCAACGTGTTCTCAGAAACAGTAATTTTTAGGAATTGCTCACCAAATTTTCAACATAGCCATTTTAAGACCTCTGCTCATTAACAGTGTCACTGGTGATTTTCTTAATGTGTCCCATACATTGATTTCACACACCAACTGCGCCATTGTGCGCTATATGGGTGGAAACATGTTTTGGGCAAGATGTGAAAATGACAGCTGTACTGCTCATAAGGAGGTGTGGTAAAATGGCAATGTTGAAAATCTGGAGTGAAAATGATTGAAAATACTGAAACTTCACGAGTGCGTGAGAAGCTGCAGCACGCCTCGTCAGGGGAATTTTTTCACCACCAACATAGCCATTTTAAGACCTCTGCTCATTAACAGTGTCACTGTGATTTTCTTAATGTGTCCCATACATTGATTTCAGACACCAACTCCGCCGCATTGGCGCCACGGGTGGGGAAACACATTTGGGCAAGATGTGAAAATGACAGCTGTACTGCTCATAAGGAGGTGGGTAAAATGGCAATGTTGAAAATCTGGAGTGAAAATATTGAACATTTGCAAACTTACGAAGGCGTATGTGAGGAACCGCGCAATGCACGCTAGAAACAGTCATTTTAGAATTTGCCACCAAATCTTCACCATAGGCTTTGAGAGTCCACCCTTATGAACAGTGGCAGTGTCATTTCGTTATCAGTCCCGAAAGGTTATTTCAATGAGTGATCGCGAAATCACCCTTCGGCCCGATTAATGCCATGACAGTGAGATGGATTCATGAGAAGGGTCCCAAAACCCCATGTTGAAAATTTGGTGCAAAATTCCAAAAATGCCTGAGATATGCAGCAAAGTTGAAAAACCCTATCTATCCTACTATACAGCTTACCCAGTTCGCAGTCGGGCTTTGAAGAGTGCAGACGTGTTCCGGTCCAATGAAGATCGCCGCTACCGGAGTCCGGAGGTAAGTATGGGGTGAGGGAGGGGTGTGGGGAGGCGGGTGCAGTGGGTGGGCGCGGTGGGGAAGAGACAGCGAAGGACCGTTTCAGTTTCAGGTTTGTTAATTTTTAAATGACGACGCGGACGCTTGCCACGCTGGGTGAGCTCCAAGCGCAAGGACGGCCTGGCGGACGGTGTGAGCCGACGGTGGATTAGGCACCCCGTCGGCGACAGCATCTGTGCCACGCGGGGTGGGCTCTGGGGAGGAACCAGTGTAGCTGATTGGGGATTGGGCACCCCTGCCGGTATACACGTGTAGCCACGCAGGGTGGGCACCCAGCAGGCATATAGAACTCTGTTTTGGGGGTGCAGCACAGCCGACGGGATTGGGCACCCCGACCGCTACAGTGTGCGGGGTCGAGCATGCAGTATGCGCGGTGCGTGTGTGTGTAGGGGGAGCGTATGAGGGCGATATCTTATCGTTGCTCACTGGAAGCGTAGCTCCCCTTTCAACTGTACTCCACTGCATTTTGGAGCTGTCATAGACAGCTCCAGCAGACATTGGAGAACTGTGGCCCCACCTGCAAACACACTGACTGAATTGGAAGAGGGCTGCCACACCTCCGAAAACTCGGATGATGGCACTATGTTTCTTGCACATGCGTGCAAGCAAACAGAATGATACATGTATTTTAAGTTGCCTGTGCCCTTTAACAGTGTGACTCCTGACAGTCTCATAACCCATGTGAGTGTTACAGTTTAACTATTTGCTAGAGGGATCCTTACCCTCTGGAGGTGAGTCACTGTGACAGCTTGAGAAATCTACAGCTATAATCTGAATACAATAGAATTTGAACTGATGTAGTACTGTGTCCGTACACAAAGTCTCTCTTTATGTTTTACAAAGTAGGGAGGAAGATGCGGAATATTCATTCTGCAACAGCCTATCCACTGCAGCGCTAACTTATTCAATATTGCTAGAGCACTTCATCTCCACCAAGTTATTTATTTATTTCAAACATTTTACCGAGAAAGACATACGGAGCTGGTATTAGCTTGTTTCCAGATGCGTCCTGGGGGATGGGGGAAGAGAAGAGAGAAGAAACAAAATACAGTGTATAAAATACAATAGAAATGGAAATAAGTATGTCAAAATATACAATACAATAAATGCTTAAAGTGAATTTCAAAGTTGTAGAACTTGGCTTTGTAACTTGTTACCTTCAGGCAGCATAAGTCCACTGAGGCAGAAACAATTTTTTTTTTTTATTAGTCCTTTTAGAAAGGGAAGGGATCATAAATCAGGTCAAGCCCAGTGGCCAGCCGATCCCTTTCACTTCACGGTCCGTCAGCCATGCCCACCTGCTCAGACATATTGTGACATCTAACTAGGGAGAAAGGCGGGGGGGGGGCTCCCCATTAATGTCTATGGTCTCAGTTTCAGAACATGTTTTTTAAGTTATAAAGCAATCTCTAGCATATATGAAAGCCACCGCTCAACTAATAGAGGGTCTATTAGTTGAGTGGTGGCTTTCATACATACTAGAGACTGCTTTATTACTTAAGTTTTGAAACTGAGCCCCATAGACTTCAATGGGGTGTGCCCCACTCTCTCCCTGGTTGAGCGGTGGCTTTCATATATACTAGAGATTGCTTTATAACTTAAGTTTTGAAACTGAGCCCCATAGACTTCAATGGGGCACGCCCCCACTCTCTCCCTGGTTAGTGTCACAAAATGTCTGAGCGCGGGGGCGTGGTTGGCGGATGGGGAAGTGGAAGGGACTGGCTGGCCATCGGGCTTGGCCCGATTTACCATCCCCTCCCTTCCTAAAAGGACTAATTTAAAAAAAAAAAAGTTTCTGCCTCAGAGGACTTGAATGCTGTCTTAAACTAATGGGCTGTAAAGCTCGAAAGCCTTTAAGTAAGTTACCATACAGTAAACTGTGGAACTGGCTAAAGAAAATTAAACAGTAAACGACACAACAAAATAAGGAACAGAGAGAATGACTGATACTAGGGAAGTGAGAAAGTGCTCATGTCAGTGATTTTATTTTTATTTAATTTATTTCTTTTATTTATTTCAAATGTATCGGGAATTGCAAACTTTTGAGTCAGAGACTCATTTACAAAGGCTCACGTCATAGGACAGAAGTAGTACAATTAGAGATACATGAGTGAACAAAGCAGGAATACACAAACGAGCAATCAGGACACAAGAGCCGTGTTTACATGGCGGCAGCGCTGCAGCCTGTGCACCACTCCCTTCCCAATGCGCCGGCTGCATTCCCCTTTATACAGCCCGCCCTCGCAGCACTTCAGGTCGCTCCATGGAGGGGCTGTGAATTCACCTGGCAGCTGATAAAAAATGGCATTTGTAGCAGAGCGAGCACAGCAAAGCATTTACACTACCATTTAATGCACTCGCTCCGTTACTGATCCCACAACTGAGTCAGATCCAAAAAGTGATCCGATGGGCAGTTAATGCGCTCCCAATAGTGTTTACACTGCTGACTTTGAAATGCATCAACCCATGCACATGGGTTGATGTGCTGCAAAGTTGGCAGTGTAAACAGGGCTAAGGTGAGGTTACAGGCTTGTGCTGATCACAGTTGAAATAAAAAAAAAATCATCAAGTGTTGGAGAGCTAAATATACAGAGAAATAGGGGGAGACCAATTGCCAGAGGTGATCCTTTGTTGGGGGAAAATCAAGATGGAGTGGGGGGGAAGTAGAGGTGATTAGGGGAGTAGAGGTGAAAAAAGTCCAACCCAATGTAACCCCTAGGTGGCACTATCCCAAGGGCTACTACCCCTGCCTGCTTGGCTAGTTGCAGGTTGAGGGGCCTGGGTACAGAAACAGGTGCCTCCACCCAGAGTACAGGGTCGTCAGTGGTCAAGCTAACCTGAGTACAGCCCTCCAGGACACTGTAACCCCCCTCTATCCCCTCTAGTGGCCCAAGCAGTAGGTAACACACATTTTCATAGTAACCCCTATTCAGCATACAATTCCCCCCTCGTTTGGAACTTACCACCTTGACAGGTTTCACCAAGTCAGTCCTGGAGACCCCCTGTAAAACAAGGTTAGTCACAGCAAACAACAACAGTACAGTGCTTTTGGTACAAACTGGAATGACTGTCAGATTGAGTGCAAAAATAATTAGATCTGATTTATTCAGGGGGCCAGAACCAGGGAGGGGCGTGATCAGGTTGATTGGCTTACTAGCTAAATCAATCAGACAGTTATACATGCAATTCAGGGTCCCTACACAGTCACACACACTCTGGGTACCCAGGTGGAATTAAGGTGGGCTAGCCTGAAACGTTGCCTGGGGTAGGCCAGTGTCGCAGCTGGTTGGGGCCCTGTGATGGAAGAAAGACACATGCACAATGCACACCATTTGTAATCCGGAGCCAGAGGGCTCAGTTCATGGAAGGAAAACAGCAATACAATCAGATGACAACACTTGAGATTTAGCTTTTGTTGCAGGGAGCTACCCTGGTGTTTATTCATGATACCCAATACAGGACACAGGCAGGATGAAATTGAGACTGCAGGTTGTTGAGCTGGAGTGCCAGGAGAAGCAGGGCCCACACGACTCACCGAGGCGGCGTTCCTGTTCAAGGCGTTGAGCAGGGGGCTGATCCCCAGGCAGGTCTCTCGTCGATGGCTTTCTCTGTGGTGTGAGTAATCTGGCTGGGCCAGTATGGCAAGGCCCAGGCCAAGTAGAGAAGAATGCAGATTCAGTCCAGTGGGGCTGGATGCAGCCTCCAGCAAGCAGAACACAGTTCAGCACACTGTGGGGAATCAAATCATGACCCACTAGCAGCACACAGCACATTTACATGTAAGGAAATTCTACTGTACCAGGCAGATTACTATCCGGTCACAATTACAGAGTCTCTGCACAAACCGGGAATTCAGAGTTGGCTGGAAATCCTGACAGGCTGATCGCATTCAGCAAATCTTTGGTCTTCTTGAGGTTTTGAGCCTGGTCACAGTTCAGTGGCTTTAATCTGTCTCACAAATTGGAGTCAGTCCGATAAAGTCACAGGTTCCCTTTCAGGGACAGCAGGCAAGCAAGCAGGCCAAAACTCAGCCTTTCCACAGTTCTCCCACACAAAACTATACAGGACTGCTGCTCGACCATCTCGAGCTGTTCACTCCTTCACTTCCCAACTCAGACTGACTCTAGCTGCAAGCTGCCTGGGACTTTCCCCAGGATCCAAAAGGTTCGTTTGGTGGATCTGTCAGTCAGTCACTGCAAGGGCTCCCCCTCCAGGTCCATTTGGGTGCCAAAGTTCCAAAACTACAATTCCTACAGAATTTTCCTCCCACGAGACCCCTGGGGACAGACTCCGTTTTAGAGTCCCCTAAGGTACTGATTGGCCCATTCTGGCAGTCCAGGACCAAGATAGTGGTGATAAACAGAACTGCCCATGCTGCAAAGAAGGCAGGTTAGACAAACTACATTATCACTACTACTCTAATAGATAATCAGCAACTAAGTACAGTTTGACAGAGCTCCTTCATGAGTAGCAATGGCAGAATGGAGCGATTATCTGGCAGCCCGGGCGGGACTCGAGCACAGAAAGACTCAGCCCCCTCCCAGATTAATTCTAACTGCGATATAGGCAGCTCTTAAAGAGACAGTACACAAAGGCTATACAGGCACTCACATGTAATAACATTTACACTGCTAAAATGCAGGACACCAGTCTGGCAGCGGGCACTTAGGCAAGCCCAAGGAAGACTTTTCATGAACCCCCATTTGCAGGAGGGGTTACACCAATATCAGAAGCAACTGCAGGAGTGAGTAGAGAACTCACAGAGGAGAAATTTAAGAGAAGGAAAGGAAGTAGCAGTATGAACAGAAGGGGGAGTGAAGGCAGCTTGGCCAGCAGTAGTTTTCATTTGAGGGAGAGCAAAAGAGTAAGCGTGTGCATTGTGAAGGGAGTAAGAGGATGAAGGACAGAGAGAAGAGAGGCAGGATATGAGGGAAGAGCACCAAACCAGAATTTGGAGATAAAGGAAGCACAGTGGGTAAGGCACCTGGAATCAAGAGAGGGAAGGGAGAGGGAAGAATACAAGGTGCAATGATGTGTACGCGGGGTTTATCACGGACAAGGCGACAGAAGGAGTGAAGAAGGAGTCCAGTCTAGCTAAAGTGAACTTTGGAGCAGCACTGTAAACAATGTCTCTGCAGTCAAAATTGGGGAGAATCATCTTAGTAAGGATTTCTCTGCATGCACGAAGTGGAGTGCTTCTCTTATTTCTGTATCATGCCCCAAGCTTGGGGTGGAGGTGGAGCTTCTTGTGCATAGCATCCACATGAACGGAAAAATCTAGGTGGTGATCTAGCCAGACACTGAGGTACCTGAAAGAGGAAACATCTTCAACAGCTGCCCCATCAAGGGTATGAAAGGAAGGAAGGAAGGCGAAGGACTCTAGCAAGCCTCTGCCTGGTGCCAAAAGTCATACAGACTGTTTTCTTATCGTTGAGGGATAACTGATTTATCTCAGAACAATAGCTGGATGTTGCTGAAGTCCAGTTGGAGATGATTTGTTGAGGTCAGGGGTGGAGGAGCCGGAGGAAAAGAGAACAGTTTCATCTGCACAAATATGAAGTGAAACAGAGGAGCAAGCAGCGAGGAAGTCATTTAGAAAAATGGAGAAAAGACTTGGTCCCAAGAAAGACCCCTGGGGGATGCCTGAACTGACAGGGAGTGGGGAGGCGGGTTGGCGGGGGAGTCTCCAATACAGACAGCTTGCAGCTTGCCTTCAAGGTAGGAGCGGAACCACTCAGCTGAGGAAGATAAGAGTCCAGCTGCCTTAAGCTTCACCAAGAGAATGGGATGGGATGGGCTGTATTGTCGAAATCTTTGGCTAAACTGACAAAAAAAAGAGAAATAGCTAAAGGGACAAGCCCTTCGTCCATTCAAGAGAGGGTACTATCAGTGAGCTGGAGGAGAGAGGTGGAAGTGGAATGTGCCTTTCTAAAGCCAGCCTGGAAAGGAGTGAAGAAGGAGGTGGAGTCAAGAAAGGGGACAGTTGGGACAGAGCAAGGTGCTCCTGAAGCTTAGCCAAAGTGGGAAGGAGAGAAATAGGAGACGTTACTGGGGAGGAGAGGCAGTGATTTATTTATTTTTATTTCTTTATTAGTTTTTGTTAACCAGGTAGGTACACTCGATAAATAAATAAATGCCTATTTTCAGGCATGACCCGGGAGGCTACAAAGGGTCAAAGTAAAAACCAACAGGCACATACAAAACAAAAAGCATTTAAAAAAAATAATCAGACTACAAACACAGAATTCACGACACTGGAGATGTTGGCAAACATATGGGCAGTATACCTGATTACATAACAACTCATTGCAGTAAAGAACTCTAGGAATTTACAGTAATACTCGATACAGTACAACACACAATGGGCACAAATAAAGTAAGCCAGACACAGCAGCATACTGATGACTTCAGGAGGTGGCTGCAGTATCCCTTTTTGAGAGAGGCTACAGTTCACCACAAACAAAGATCAGCCAATATGGAATTCCACAGCCATGGAGCAAGAGAGAGTGCAATATCTCCACACACGTTCTAGTTCTAGGTACAGTCAGCCAGTCTAGATTAGGGGATCTTAGTGGATAGGCACCAGTGGGGGACCAGAGAACACCTGTGAGTGATTGGGAGGGACTGGTTGTGCAAAATGTTAAAAATTTCCCCTACTAGGGTTATTATCTAGTGTATAGATATGGACAGACAGGATTACCAAGTAAAAATGCACAATGTTCTTGTTAAACTCTGAGTAGTGTCTGTGGTTCAGTACTTTGCATGCTCACCTCTAGTGCCAAAAGATTAGAAGGTCATGTGTTCTAGTCTCAATCCAGGAACCTGGGATAATACCTAATACTGACACTGTAATGCAGCTGTGGGAGGGCTGCACTTTTGAGGTGCCATCCTTTGGATGAGACGTTAAAATGAGGTCCCTTCTGCCCATCTCTAGGGTGGGGCACTACTGAGATGCCATCTTTCTGATTACTTTAAACAAAGGTACCTTCTACCCATCTCCTAGGTGGGTTGCACTGAAGAGGTGCTGTCCTTCAGATAAGACATTAAATTGAGGTCCCTTCTGTCCATCTCGGGGCTGCACTGCTGAGGTGCCATCTTTCAGATAAGACTTTAAATAAAGGTCCCTTCTGCCCATCTTGTGGGGTTGTACTGTTAAGGAGCTATCCTTCGGATGAGATGTTAATCTGAGATCCTTCTTGTCCATCTTGGGGGGGCTGCATTGCTGAGGTGCCATCCTTTGGATAAAACTTTAACAAGGTCCCTTCTACTACTCCTTGAGGGGGAACTGTACTGCTGAGGTGCCATCTTTGGGATAAGACTTTTAAACAAAGGTCCCTTCTGCCTATCTCAGTGGGGGTGGTAAAGCCATTCTTCGAATGAGATATTAAACCAAAGTCCCTTCAGCCTATCTCTGAGGGGGCTGCACTGCTGAGGTGCCATCCTTTGGACAAAACTTTAAACAAAAGTCCCTTCTGTCCATCGCGGGGGTACTGCACTGCTGCAGTACCATCCTTCAGATGAGCAATTAAACCAAAATCCCTTTTACCCATCTCGGGGGAGGGGGGGCCTGCACTGCTGAGGTGCCATCCTTTGAATAAGACTGTAAACAAAGGTCCTTTCTGCCCATCGGGCTGTACTGTTGAGGTGCCATCTTTCGGATGAGACTTTAAACAAAGGTCCCTTCTGCCCATTTCTGGGGGGGGGGGGCTACACTGCTGAGATGCCAACCTTCAGTTAAGACTTTAAACAAAGGTCCCTTCTGCCCATCTCTGGGGGGTGGGTGCTGCACTGCTGCTGTGCCATCCTTCGGATGAAACATTAAACTGAAGTCCCTTCTGCCCATCTCTGGAAGGGGCTGCACTACTGAGATGCCATCCCTCAGATTAGGTTTTAAACAAAGGTCCCTTCTGTGCATCTCTAATAGGATGCAGGGCTGCACTACTGAGGTGCCATCCCTCGAATTAGGCTTTAAACAAAGGTCCCTTCTGTCCATCTCTGGGGGGACGCAGGGCTACACTGCTGAGGTGCCATCCTTCAGATGAGACATTAAACTGAAGTCCCTTCTGCCTACCTCTTGTCACTGTCCAGGTGGAAGTTCAAGATCCCAAGGCACTTACTGAAGAGTATGGGATATTCCCTCATATCCTGACCAAAACACCCCGTCGATAAAATCCACTCCCACTGGTGTACCTGTAAATGAGCAGTCACCGCTCATGGTCAAACATTACAAATAAAATAATTAACCTTATTTGTATTTATCACACTTTCCAGTTATCATCGTTACAGTATGTAGTGTTGCCATGGTGCTTAAAATGTGACTGGCCTGTGATACTGACAATCAATATTTGTTTAGTTATGTTTTAATTAAATTTGATTTAATGTATTGAGGTGCAGGAAGAGAGCTATTAAACAGGGTAAGAGTAGTGTACAATTCAATTTGTCATTTTATAACCAGCCTCCCATTTAACAATCACCCCTGTTTATTGTACCAAGATGCACAGCTACCCTCACTGAATGAAAAAGTAAAGATAACAATTTTAGTTGTTTTTTTTCATAAGGTCTTCCTGGGTAAGGTTCCTTGCTCAATAGGATAATTATTTCCAATACAGCATAAACATCACTGTACTAGATCTCAGGAATCAATTTTGTTTAAAATTCCTTTTTGCAAAACTTGTCTGGGGCAAAGAGTTTTTTTATTTTGTAGGTGAAAGCACTTACGAACATACAAAATTTGCCAGCAGATAAAGGCCTAGAGGTCTATCAAGTCTGCTCGAATGTGCAGCTAGCACCCCTTATTCTGCAGCTGCCCCTCCCTTCCACCCTTCCCCTTCATTAACCCTCCCCCTTGTCCTGTCCCATCCTCGTTTGAAGCAGTCCACTGTTCTACTTCATACCACTTCAGCAGGTAACGCATTCCAACCAGCCACCACCCTTTCTATAAAAAAGTGTCTCCTCATCTCCCTCCTGAACCTTCCTCGCTCCAGTCTCATATCATGGCCCCTGGTGGCCCTCCCTTCCCTTACTTTGAACAGCCCCTCTGTACCCATCTTGTTTATTCCTTTCATGTATTTAAAGGTTTCAATCATGTCACCCCTGTCTCTCCTCTCCTCCAGTGAGTACGTTCAACTCCTTCAACCTCCTCTCGTATGATAAGTCCCCCAGCCCCTTGATCATCTTTGTTGCTCTGCGCTGCACCCCGTCCATTAACTTAATGTCCCTCTTCAGATACGGACACCAGTACTGCACACAGTACTCCAGGTGTGGTCTAACTAATGACCTATACAGTGGCAGAATCACCTCCTCCCTCCTCGAGGATATACCCCTTGCAATACAACCCAGCATTTTGTTGGCATTTGCAGCTGCCTTCCTACATTGTGCCGAGTTGTTCATTGAACCTGTAATGAGCACACCCAGATCCTTCTCCTCCTCTGTCTGGGCTAGCTGCACTCCCCCTAGCTGGTAACTCCTCCTTGGGTTCTTCATCCCAAAATGTAGCACCTTGCACTTTTTGGCATTAAAGCCCAGTTGCCAGTGTCAGACCAGGTTTCAAGCTTTGCCAGATCATCCTGCAACCCCTGCCATCTCCCTAGGTCATCCACCACCGTGCCTATCTTGGTATCATCAGCAAACAGACTGATCTTGCTCATGATGTCCCATGATATGTCTGTAATGAATATCCCAAACAACACTGACCCCAACACCGAGCCCAGTGGAACACTGCTCGTCACTGACCTTGGGTGTGAGAGCTCCCCACCCACCACCACCCTCTGTTGCCTTCCCTGCAGCCAGTTTCCTACCCATCTCACCAGCTTTGCACCCGCCCCTGTGCCTACTAACTTCCTTCCCAGCTTTCCATGTGGCACTGAGTTGAATGCCTTACTGAAGTCCAGATACAGGACATCCACTGCATGGCCCCTGTCCAGTTGCCTAGTTACCCAGTCATAGAACTCGACCAGGTTGGTTTGGCAGGATCTGCCAGGCGAAAGCCATGCTGTCTGTTAGTCCTGTAGTCCTTGCCCCAGGGAGGGCCACCAGCCTCCTTCAGGATAGTCTCCATTAGCTTACCCACGGTGGATGTGAGGCTCACTGGTCTGTAGTTTCGGTTCATCCTTGGGGAAACTCTTGTGGAGGGCACCACATGAGCCATCCTCCAGTCCTGAGGTACACACCCCGAATGGTGAGGAATTAAATAGGTCTGCCAAAGGTCCTGCAAGGACCTCTGCCAGCTCTTCAGTACCCGGGGTGGATGCCATCTGGGCCTGGCGCTCATCCACCTCAGTGCCTTCAAACCCTCTCGAACTCTGCTCTCCATGATTTCCCATCTGTCACCACTTCCCACCCTGCTTCTGCCATTTCTCCCACCTTGGTGTGTCACCCCTCTTCTCTTAGTAAATACTGAGCAGAAGTACTCATTTAGTGCTTCCACCTTATCGCACCCTGCTTCCACCCAACCCCCTCCTTCCTAATCCTTACTATGTGGTCCCACAGCTCCTTTTCTCCTGATGTACTTAAAGAAGTCCTTCTCCCCTTCTTAATGCCTTGTGCCAGCCTGAGTTCCGTAGATGCTTTGGCCCTCTACTGCCCTTGTCACCTCCTTCAATTCTGTCAAGTACTCCTCCTGTCCTCCCCTCCCTGTTTTCTTTGTACTTCCTAAAGGCAGCTCTTTTCCTCCTTACCTTTTCCATGACCTTCTTGCTCAACCAGCTCAGTTTCTTAGCCCTAGCCTTCTTGCTCTGGGCTTTGCAGCATGTTTTGGTTGCCTCCACTATCCCCAGCTTTATGAGCTCCCACCTCTGGTTAGTATCCATACTAGATTGAATTCTGGCCAGGTACCCTTTTACTACTTCCTCCATCCTCCCAAAGTCGGCCCTCCTGAAGTCCAGCACTACTGTGCCAGATTCCACTCCTTCCTTGCCCATATCCAATGTGAGCCATACTGAGTGGTGGTCACTCCCTGACAGCGGTTCCTCCACTGTAAGTTCTCTCACAAAGTCCCCATTTGCCAGCACAAGGTCAAGGGTACTCCCTAACCTGGTTGGTTCACTGACCATTTGCAGAAGGAAGCTGTCCTGGAAGGCATCCAGCAGTACCTGCTCCCTTCTGTTCCTGGTTGTTGGGGTGCTCCAGTCCACTCCTGACATGTTGAAGTCCCCCACAATCACCACACTACCCTTCTCGCAGGTCCTCCTGATCTGTCCTGCTAGTTCTCTGTCTAACACCTCCGTCTGAGATGGTGGCCTGTACACCACTCCCATTCTAAGAATCCTATTCTTGGAATCCTGGATTTGCATCCAAAGTGACTCCGTACTACCCTCCTCCCCTTCCTCCCTTACATACTTCAGTCCTTCCTTCACATATAGTGCCACCCCCCCTTTTCCAATCACCCTGTCCCTACGAAATAACCTGTACCCTGGTACAGACAGGTTCCAGTCATTGTATTGGGTGGCCCATGGTTTCTGTGATGGCTGCAATGTCCACCTCTCCTCTGCCATGAGAGCCTGTAACTCTGCAGTTTTCCTCCCAAGGCTCCTAGCATTAGGGTAATCACCTTCACCCTTCCCCCACCCCATACTGCCCTCCTTTCCTAGCATCACCAACAGTACTTGCCATTTGTCCTTTGTCACTGTTATGGGTAGCTCATAGGTTTCCCAACCTGTGGTCTCTGCATATCTCTTCCCAACTGCCACCCCCACTCCTAGTTTAAATTCCCAACTTCCTATGTACTCCTCCATCCTCTGTTTCAACACTTTCTTTCCCTCCTCACTCAAGTGTAGTCTGTCCTTGGCATAGAGACTACTGTCCTCCCAGGTCCCTCACCACCCCCCACAACAGCCCATACCCTTAAGCACAACAGGTTCTTAGCCATCCATTAAATTCTCTATTCTCCAGCTTTCTTGTTGTGCTTGCCTTTGCACAGAGTATCTCGGAAAAGTTACTGATCTTCCCTACCCTCACATAATTGTGTTAGTTCCTCAAACCTCCTCTGACTGTATCTACTGTCTTGTCAGCCAGGCTGTTTGTCCCAAGATGTATAATTAAATGAGGCTTGTCCCTACCCTTCTAGCATATTTCAGAACAGACTGTCCCACCCTTTCTGCTGTCATTCCTGGCATGGCCTCCACCCAAATGCGACTATGCCTCTCCCTTGCTACCCCACCTAACTCCTCTTAGTATTGAGTCCCCAGCACTAAGATTCCACCCTCTTACTCCCTGCTTGCTTCCATTCATCTCCTCTCATTTCCAGCTCCTCTTCTTCCTCCTGCACATTATTTCCCTTTACCCCTGTTGCAATTCTCCCAGCAGAACTTCCCCAGCTCCAGTTTGGTCCAGGCATTTATCAATTACTCCTCTAATTTCATCATTTCCCTCCTCCACCTTCTTCCTCTCTAGCAGTGCAAAACTATTTTCTGAAGACCCTTCACAAATGCCCGCTCCCTCTCTCTTCATAGTAACCTGTTCTCTCCTTTCCACTCCATGACTTTTGCCACTTCGCCTCCCCTCACCAGTCCCTATCTCCTCCTTCCATTTGTCTTTTGTCTCCTGACCAGGTTTCCCCGGCAGTCGTTCTTCCTGGCCTGGGCCCCTTTGTCTCTGCTTCCCTTCTTCTGACCCTCTCCTCACCACTGTTGGCTTAAATCACCCTCCCTCATCTCCTTCTTCCTCCCTCCAGTATTGGGCTAAACCCACCCCCAATCTGCCTTGCCTGTCTTAGTTCCTCCTGCAGACCCTTAATCTCCTTTCTAAGTTTTTCTATGTGGTTGCACACTAAACATCCTCCCACACTCCAGGCAATGTTTAGAAAGATTGGTGCACCACAGTTGTTGCAGCCTACCACCCTACCCATTGCTGTCGTTGCCCACCAGCGACCCCCCACCCTTCCAGATGCAGGATACCAAACACTCCCCCAAGTCTCCCCTCTCCCTCTTCTATCAGTGCAAAACATTTCCTTTATTTTCCTTACCTCCTTTGTTGTACACGTTTAGATATATTGAGCAACTGCTTTTTATATTCCTATCCTTCCTATCCACACTCAAATACAGACTTTAAGTAGCCACTTATAATCGTTTACCACAATCAGTCAAAACTATCAGATCAGTACCCATTTTTAGGAAACATTTGTTAAGCTTTTTAGATGCTCAATCTTCTTGTTGTAAATAATGTATACTATGTGCTTTATATCATGTATTTTATTTTGTAAATGCTGGTCGCTCTTGAAAAAGGGCAATATTACTTAATGTGCTTTTCCAGGGTAAATAATAAAGTGAAATCAAATCAAATAAAAAAAAAACACAAATCTAACCGGCCCGGTGGCACTGAGGGTTGAGGTGCTGGACGCCACACCTCGCGCCATGCCAGTGACCCAAGTTCAGAAACGAGTCCAGGCCATCAGGGGTCGGCGGGGAGGCAGAGGATTGAGCATCCAGAGGACTGCTCTCCCCTCCCAGGAGGGGAGAAGTTGCACTCCTGCCGAATGACTGCCCCCAGGTGGAGGCCTGGGGAAAGTGCAGCTCTGTAGGGTGCACAGAAGGGGGTGCTGTGGGACCTCTGCTGATATGAGCACGCCTCCACGTACGCACGTCTGCCATGTGTGCCCTAGCAATGGGGGGAGAAAATGGAGGAAAAATGAAATCCTCCGGCCGCAGGATGAAGCCCAACTCTCTGCAGGCTCCGCTCCCAGGCCAGGCAGAAAGGTACATCCCAGTAATTCTGGGAAGTCAGGGCTGGGAGAGTTGGTCTGAAGGGGGCACAGGGTACAGGAAAATAAACAGAATATGGAAAGAAGAAGAAACAAAAAAAATCGGGCTACAACAGCAATTGAATAAAGACTCTTGTGCTAGGTCACGTTAAAATGTATAATAAATAACACACAAATGGAGCAGCACCCCCCACACAAACTACAAGGCAAATGTTTCACTGATGTTTTTTCAATGCAACCCATAGTCTAACTTTAAAGGACCCACTTAAAGGAACATAGTTCTATTTCAAAGAAATGCACATGGGAAACACCACCACATGGTACACATATTGTACTAACGAAAACCCAATATATCTTCACACATGCAGTGAATAATAATTATAGATGAAACACATATTTAATTAAACATTCTACTTCTAAAGGTGATAATACTATACCTAAATAGAACAATATTTTTTTTTTTTAGTTGTTTAACCAGGAGTAGCACACTAAGCTGAAAGCTTTTTTACAGGAGTGACCTGGGAGCAGAGGGAAGTTAAGTGACTTGCTCAGGGTCACACAGTGCAAGTGAAAGCTGTGGGATTCAAACCCAGATCTGGTCTGCTGCTGGATGTCACCAGATTGGCAGCTCAGAGCCTTAAACCACTGCGCTATACTGCCTCAAAATTACCTAAGGCCCAGACTACAATAAGCACATAAGTGACCTTGCACATAAGAAATTTGTTTGATTCAGAAAAAACTTTTTGTATCAGAACAAACTTTCACCAGAAAGAATATTGCACTAGAAAAAATATAGATATACATATATACAGCACTGGAAAATATTGCACTAGAGAAAATAGTGCAGATAATAATAGAATGCATGTATACTGCACAAAGCCATATAATTGCACAGGGAAAAGAAACATTTGCACAACCTAGCTAAAAAGCAGAAGACACTAGTACAAAGAAAAAGGGAAAAATCTGACGATTTATACTCATTCTAATGCCTATTTTTCAAATATGGGACCAGACTAAACATGGTATTCAGGCCTTTAGGCCCTGTCCACACTACCCCTCTGTAACGTTACAGAGTGCCCAAACCATTACCTCAACGGTTTGCGTTTACACCTGTAACTTTCCAGAAGGCGTTTTCGTAACCATTGTTGAAACCACATGAGGTGGTTTCAACAACGGTTATGAAACTGGTTACGCCTCGGTAACATTACTGGGCGTGGTGTGGACGCCTCGCGCGGTCCCCTAAGCGCGCTTACGAGGCTGCACTGTGAGATGGGTATCGACAATGGTCACCCGGCTCCCTAAGTGTGGACGGCGGTGCCGGTCCTGTAACGGACACTGCGGTAGGTGGAACACTGCACTGCTCCCCGGTTGTAACGGTTTCTATCCGTTACGGGGTCTGAGTGGTGCAGTGTGGATAGGGCCTTATTTTTATGTGCCCTCAATAAGTATCGCCATTTACTTTCCAACTGAAGCAGCCTGTTATCAAGATCTCCACCCCGGATATTGAGGCTAACTTTATCCAAGCCCTGAAATTTAAACTGATGTTCAGACCCTTTATTCATCACATGAAGTGCCAGAGCATTTGTTCTATCCTTGCTAGTAATGCTACGTAAATGCGCAGCTATTCTATTTTTAAAGGGCCTCTTAGTTTTTCCTACATAAAAATCAGAACAAGTGCAAGTTGCCACATATACAATATTCGTAGTTGTACAGTTAATAAAGTGTTTATTCATATACCCTCTTCTAGTTTCAAGATGTTTAAAAACAGTGCCTGTGTGCAGAGATGTGCAAAAATTGCAATTTCTGCTCTGAAAGGTCCCACTTGGTAAACTTGGATGAGCATTTTGTTCAGGAGTGGAATAAAGACTGTTAGTCACTATACCAGTAATGTTTTTTTCCATGACGAAAAACCATCGGGGGTGGCTTGTTCACTTCAGTTTCTAGTTCAGGTTACAATTTCAAGAGGTCCCAGTGCTTCAAAAGTATGTTTCTAACCAGGTAACTTTGTGGTGAAAACTCTGAAATAACACAGAAACATAGAAACAAGTGCAAGTTGCCACATATACAATATTTAAAGGCGTTTGAGTATCAGTATTTACAAATTTTTGTAATAAATTCATCCTTTTCATATTTTGTACTGTGTTACTATTTTCCAGCAAAAGATCTTTATTGTACCCTCTGTCCTCAAATTGATCTATCATTTTAATTACATCATTTTCAAAATGGGCAGAAGAGGGTGTATTTCTTTTTCAACGCATCATCTGCCCTTTTGGTATGTTTCCACAGTGTGCCTGGGATGGCAACTTTCATACATCAAAAATGTATTTTGGCTATGGACTTTTGATGTAGTCTAGTGTTTACCCCACCCCCAACATTCTTTTCTATGACTAAATCTAGGAACTCTACGCATTCAGAGCTTGCATTTTGTGTGAATTTTAGGTTACTGTTCGTCAATTCAAGATAGGGTACAAATTCAGACAGTGACGATGGGAGCCCCCTCCTCACCATTATTATACAGTATGCGCCAACTATAACGTACACGGATGTATCAGACGTCCACTTGTACTGGACAAAACTTATTGCCAAAAGCCATTTACCATAGTCTCAGTGTTAAATCCCAGGTTTAAAACAGACCTGTAATTTTGTATGTAGCGGCTGCTGGAGAAGCACAAGACAGCTGAATACAGTGATTAAGGCATGATTTACAAGTCATCAAGTGGGTGTTAATGTGTGGAAAGTGATTTCAGTTGTTACTTTTAGTGCTTTAGTACTCTACTTCGTGCTGTGTCTGACGTCAGACAGAACCCTTTCTCTGCTCTCTTTGTTTTCATGCTGCTCCCAGTCAATCCACTGTAATCACTGTGCTGTCGGGGAAGGGGAGGCACAATTGGTGGTTCGCTCACGGGTGTGTTTGTGCCTGATACATCGACGTGTGGCCGGTCATGGCAGTGTTCGGCAGAGTGTGCGATGCCATTCGTCACTGTTCTGTCAGGCTGGTGCCTGGTGCACATCAAGGTTCTCTGCAATGAACTGCCTAGAGATGCTACACACTTTGAGCAAGGCATAAATGGTACAGTACATGGATTTTTGACTTTAAAGCATGTTAGGAAAATAAGAACTGGCTTCAATATGAGCTCCCCCACCAAAAAAAGAAATAACTCACGAAAATCACTAAACACACTTTAGAGTGCTGCGTTCTGTGTGCCCCTTCTCCGTTTTCTTCTGTACAGTACTTGGATTGTTGTTTCTAGAACTGTGTTCCATTGCAAGTTCAGGCTTTTTGACGTAGCGGACACCGCATGTACCGGACGATTACACAGTAGCCAAACTAGTCCGGTACAAGCGGCACATACTGTATTGTCAATGTAATGTCTGTACAGTAATAAATTCTGTACATAAGGGTTCACATCTGACGTCACATGTAGTATTTCCTAATGGGTTAAATAGTATCATAATTTGGAACAAAAGAGATCCCCCATCGCCGTACCCTTAACCTGCTAAAAAAAATTCACCATTGAAAACAAATGTGTTACAGCACAAAACTTTTTCTGCAAGGCCATGTAAAACTCAATAAAGGCACTTGCGTATCCTGTGTTGTCATACAATGTTACTCTTAGGGCTTCCAGCCCCTTTTGGTGGGGTATGTTGGTGTAAAGGGCGCTATTGTCTAACGTCACCAAACTATCATCTTCAGAGACTTGCAAATCACCCGTGTGTAAAATGTTGTTAGTGTCCTTGATGTAAGCTGGGGAAAGGGGAACTAGGGGCTTGACGTAATTGTCCACATACTGGGCCAATGGCTTTGTAACTGACCCTATTGAGGCTACAATGGGCCACGCTGAGGGGTCTGAGGTTTCTATGTATTTTAGGGAGCCCGTGAGGTAGCCCCACTGGATGTTAAAAACTTTGAAGTTATTTGTGTGATCAACCCCCCATCCAAACATCATACAAATACCAATCAATCTGTTTTTGAATTCCATAGTTAAGTCTCTTGGTAACCTTTTATGAAAGTCAATATTGGACAACCGAGCATCTAATTCCTGCTGATACTTAACTTTGTCCAAAATAACAATTGCGCCCTCGTTTATCTGTGCTCTTGATTTCAATAGTTTGATCATTTTGCAGACTTTGTAGAACTTCATGTTCTCATTTTGAACAGTTGTTAAGTCTTGGAACAGGATGTTGTGGAGCAAATTCCAGGATGTCCCTTTCACAAGCTTGTTGAAAAGCATGGACGACTGAGTTTTTTGGAGGAATGAAAATGGGGGGTTGTTTTAGTTGTGCATTATTTTGAAAGCAATCAGCATGTTCCTTGCCATTAAACATGACTTTCAGGTTTAATTTGCAAGTAAACCTGTGTTGGTCAAGCATGATCTCAAATTCATTTATTTGTGTGGTATGAACAAAATTCAAGCCTTTCTCCAAAACCTTAGTTTCCATTTTATTTAGGGTTTAACTAGAAATATTGACAATTAGGGATTTTTCTGAGGATGTATTTAGTTCCAACAGTGGCCTGTTCTGTTCTAGCGATTCCATCCTCACCCCCCGATTCCACTGTCCTCTGAATGGTCGGCTGTTGCTTCAGCCCCTTCCCTTGAGTTCCTCTCCATGTTCTCTGGCATCCCTGAATTGAGTGAACCATGGACTGCGCCTCAATGTGCCCTTGATTACAGGAATTTCGGGGAGGTTGGGATAATTCCCTGTTGTCACCATCTTTGGAGCCTCCTGCTGTGGGGTTGGGGGTACTACTGTGGATGTTGTTACCACTGTTAATATCTGGTTGTTCAGGCCTTCTTGATTCAATGGGGGTTCACCTCCCCAATCCCACCCCTAAAAAAGGTTGTTGGACAGGATTAATGTTGACCTCATTAGTCGCTTGTCTGTTTAGTTCCTCCATACTAGTGCCTTCAGACTCTGAACCAGATCCACTAATATAAGTATCCAGATTTCTCTGGCCTGTAGATTTTTTCAAAACTGGTCTAGGTGTATACTTTTCTTTTTCCCCCCATTTTAAAATATGGATCTATGATTCCGGTTCGACAACTGTTTTGTGAACCGACATCACAGCGACGGATTTATGTCAACCACAAGTCGCAGTTGACATAAATCCAAATGGAGACTCAGTCCTTTTTCTATCAGGGGGCTTTGCCCCCCTAAACCTCCTATGCAGGGGGGGCTCTGCCCCCCCTGCACCTCCGATCTTATAGATTATCAACTCCGAGTCAGAGTTGATTCGGTAAGGGGGTGCAGGACCAGGGGACACAGTGCCTGGGTCTCGGGCGGACTATTACACCGAACTGCTGATGTCGGCATCAACGTGTTCATTGTAATAGTGTCGCCATACAGGGGCATACCCAAATATATGACCCTCCATATAGTCTCTTCCATCTCTCTCAAACTTATGTACTTTTGTTCTTTTAATTCTAATGTCATGCTTCTTAATAGTGTGCTCAAGTTCTCAATATTTAGGACATTCAACATGGTTTAAACATTCTCTGGCCTGTCTTTTTCTTTAATTAAAATAAATTCCTTCACTTCCTTTTCTTGTTCTGCACCATCAGCTAGAATTATTTTGATCAGTTCTGCACTGTAATCCAAGCAATGGGTCTGCCAATTAATCAAAAAGCCCATACGGTCTAACCCAAAGGCTGGCTGCTTATTAAATCTTAACCCCCGAGAGGCTCGTTTTACCTCCAAAGAAGCAGTCATGATGACTTACTGCCAACAGAGTCTGAAGGCTTTTAACACCACCCATTCCAACTGTACACATGCCTCTCTAATAGTAAGGGGTGCTGATGAAATTTTAACGCTTTTGGTATTGTTTTCCACCTCATGGCTAGGAGCATCTTTACTTAAAAGGGGACTGACGTCACGCTCTTTAAAGAACAATGACTCCACAAAATTATCTTCTCTTGTTTCAATTGGATTTAGCCCTTGCATCGGCACAGATGCAGGTACAGCCAAGGAATGCATAATGATATTCAGTAAATTATTTTGCATGTACTCATGAAATAAAGCAGGTGTGCTGCAATCCGTAACCGGTGTTCCCGGTCCTCCAAACGCCATACTAGTAAGAGGAATTCAGCGTCTTCAGAGCCTACCATAATTCACACAGCCAATCCAAGCAAGAAGGTGGCTACATGAAGACTATTAGCTGGAGCAATGACGAAACAGCTGAATCCAAAACCCCCAAATGTCAGGCTACAACAGCAACAGCAACTGAATAAAGACCCTTGTGCAAGATCACATGGAAAAGTATTTTAATAAATAAAATAAAATACAAACGGAGCAGCACCCCCACACAAACTACAAGGCAAAGATTTCAACTCGCACTGACTTTTTTTCAATACATCACAGCATGCATCCCATAGTCTAAATTTAAAAGATCCACTTAAAGGAACATAGTTCTATTTCAAAGAAATCCATGTGGGAAACAACACCACGTGGTACGCGTGAAATGACATATTTTTGTTGCCCAGGTGTGTGTACTAGGCTGTTAGGGTTTATTTTCAGGCATGACCATGGTATATAATGATGTAGTATTGGTGCAGTAAATGGACAAATTTTGAAGCAGTGATGTGTCTAGTACTGGAGGCCGAATCGCCATAAGGACACAGACAGAGTAGAGGCAGTTCAGAGAAGGGCAACAAAAATGGTGCAGGACCTGCACCAAACATCATATGAGGAGAGACTAGAGGATCTTAATATGTATACCTTGGAGGAGAGGAGAGAGACGGGGATATGAGAGAGACCTTCAAATATCTCAGGAGCACAAATAAGGTACAGGAGGGTAGCATATTTCAGAAAAAGAGATGTTCTAGAACAAGGGGCCATGACATGAGGCTGGAAAGGGGTAGGCTAAGGGGTAACGTGAGGAAGTATTTCTTCACAGAAAAGATTCTGGATGCATGGAGCAGCCTCACTGTGGAGGTAGTAGGGGTAAATTCAGTAGGGAAATTCAAGAATGCATGGGATACGCATAGGGGAACCCAAGCAATAGGAAAGAGAACAAAGCCAGAGATCAAATAGGGTCTATGGTTTTAGCAGCAGGTAGAGAAAATGGGCAGACTGGGTGGGCCTAGCAGTCCTTATCCGCCATCAATTTCTATGTTTCTATGCAGCGATGTAGCACAAGATGCAATAACAGTTAGTTAAATGGACAGGTATACATTAATACATCTCAGCTACACAGCAGTACAGCACAGTTTAAGTACCAAGTGGTACAGCACAGTTATATCTATGAGCTCACAAAAGGTGACTTTTCAGCTCTGACTTCAACCGCAGGATGTCTCCCAAAATGTTTCAGTACAACCGATATCAAGTTCCAGAGTTTAGGTGCATAGTAAGAGAGTTTTATTCCCCATATTATACTTCCATACTCCCAGTATACTGTATATGCTCCCATACTCCCAATATAGATACAGCATACTCCCATTATATATATTCCCATACTCCAAGTATATATACAGGATACTCCATACTCACAGTATACATACAGTATACTCCCGTACTCCCAGTATATGTACTCCCATACTCCCAGTATATATAGTATACTGCCATACTCCCGGTATATGTAGTCCTATATTTCCAGTATATATTCAGTATACTCCCAGTATATATGCTTCTATACTCCTAGTATATATTCAATACACTCCCATACTCCCAGTACATATGCTTTTATACACCCAGTATATATTCAGTACACTCCCATACTCCCAGTATATATGCTCCTATACTCCCAGTATATATTTAGTACACTCCCATACTCCCAGTATATATACTCCTCCTCCTGTACTCCCAGTATATATATTCAGTACACTCCCATACTCCCAGTATATATCCTTCTGTACTCCCAGTATATATTCAGTACACTCCCATACTCCCAGTAAATATACTCCTATACTCCCAGTATATATACAGTATACTCACATACTCCTTGTGTATTTTCATTTACTTAGTTAGTTTTTGGTAACCAGGTAAGTGCATTCTTAATGAGCTTCGGGAGCTAAGAGGGCCCACAAGGGTCCTATCTTTAAACTGAGCCCCCTCTTCACATTAAAAGTCAATGCTAGCAATGTGTGAGCTACCAGGACTCACTTCAGAGCTATGGGGGCCAAGTCCTGGCAAGCCCTCCTAGAAGTCCAACACCGATTCTGTGCAGTTAACATGCCAGTGTTTTCAAATCTGCTCACTGTCTGCAGCCTGATATACTATAATACACAATGACCAAAATGTGTCCATTATAAACAGCATTTTGTCAGGTGTAAACAGTAGCTAGGGAGAACCTGTTTGGCCACTGTAAATACTATGCCCGTAACACATGGATTCAACTATAGTAGCATATTCACTGTATACACACAGACTGCAATCTTTATTGACTCAATAACAGTTTTGATTCAACCGTAAGGGTAGCATTGTCGCTGTATACAGACAGACAGCAATCTTTAGTGACACAACAACAGTTTATGCAATTAACCTTGTTTTTACTAGCCAACCCCCTGGGGTCAGTTTTTTATTTCAAAAGTTTTTCTAAGAAAGGCATACTGAGATGGTAACAGCTTGTTTCAAGATATCATGAAGGAAGGAAAAATAGGGAATAACAGTACATAAAAATATCAGTACAACAATACATAGTGTAACCCCTAGATGGCGCTATCCCAGGGGCTACTACCCCTGCCTGATTTGCCACTAACAGGTTGAGGGGCCTGGATCCAATGGCGGGTGCCTCCACCCAGAGGTCAGGGTTTGCAATAGTTAAACTTACTTGGTCACAGCCCTCTGGGACACTGCAACCCCCCTTTCTTCCACTAGTGGCCCACACAATATATCAGAATTACTTCACAGTATACACTTACCCCAGGGCTGGTTCAGGCACTGGGACCTCCTGTAAAATAAGATACAGTACAACAATCACAGTAGAATACTTTAACATAGACAAATACCTCAGGCAGTATAACTTTGCTGGAAACAAGCAGCTCTGATTTATTTAGGGGATATAACAAGGACAGGGAAATCAGGTTAATTAGCTTATCACTTTACTATCTATCCTATGGCTCTGTGCACAGGCTTATCCCTACCAGTTACTGTCCCTGGGTACCCAAGCCCTAGTGGCTAGTCCAAACCGTGGCAGCTAGTAGGGCCCTTTCCCACAGAGAAAAGAAAAATTAGTTTAAACAGTCAGCAGTACAGTGATTCCATTTGGATTTAATGTGGCAATTCAACAGGGAGCGACCCTGAATTAGTACTCACGACCTCCAAACAAGATAGGGTCCTTCAACGTCAGCAGGGCTACTCTTGAGCTCCACGAAACTCCTCACACATTTCTATGGCAAACAGGCAGGCTGCTTCTCTATCCCGATCGCAATTACTGCAAAATACCCAGGAGAACACACAGCAGATTCAGTTCCTGACAGATCGAGTGCAATTCAGCAATTTCTCCAGTCTTGTACAGGGTGAGCCTGGTTTCTACTCTTCAGAGATCCTTTGATTCTTTTCACAGGACGGATTCAGTCCTAACAAGCAGTTACACAAGCTGCAGACCGGAACTCTGGGCCTTACACGCGTTTTTTGACTGAAACTGTGCACTGAAGGAGCACAGGGTTTCTTTCCCCTTCACTGCCAGAGCTAAACTGAAACTCCAACAGACAAAACCGGGCACTTCCTTTGAGTTCCTCCCAGTTCTTGGCTGGATTGGCTGTCACTCACAATAGACTGCTGCTGTTGGTCCAAAAGGCACCAAGTCTAAACTACATCTCCCAGAGTCACTGCCCATACAATCCTCTTGTGGCTGGCTCAGATTATGAGTCCAAGTTCTGATCATTCAAGGCACCATTTTAGAGCTAGCTTACCCCACACTGATTGGTCCAGTTCAGCAGTTCAAAACCAGAATGGGAACTAGGCAGACACAGTTCTGACTACAAAGAAAGCAGGTTAGACAAACTGTAATTTCATTATTACTGTAAATGATTTCTGGCAAACAGTTACATCTTTCAGATAGGTTCCCTTTGCACTCCTAGTGACTGCAAAAATGGAGTGAATTGGCAGCAGCTCGAGTGGTACTCAAACAGAGAAGCACACAGTCCCCCATACAAACTAATTATGTCTGCAAGCAGACAGCTCTTAAAGAGACAGTACCAGAGGCTCTAAAAACACTCACTGATAAGCGGCTTAAATGCCAAACACCATTCAGGCTTGAGCATTCAAGCAAGCTCCTGGAAGTCTTTTGGGAACCCCATTTGCAGGGGGTTACACCCTTCCTGGTTTGGGAAAGCTTGACGTCCGTCAAGCAAGTACCCATAAGTTTTAACTGCAACCATACACATTTGCATTAGGCTCACACATGTAATCATCAGTCAATATATCATTTTACCAAGAACACATTTCTGAAACATTGCAGTACGTCACTCTTTACACAGTATTACATATACATTGTACCATAACTCAAGTTATTACCTCTTGTACATGAAACCTGAAGAGAGGGCCCTTCCTATCAGTTACCTTGGGCTGGACGGGCAGGCACCATACTTAGAGGGCAACACAAGTAACTTGGAGTTAGCACTGATGCTCAGTTTGGGCAATGAGCTCGGGGACACATACACTCCTTATGGACAACATTGAGAGGCAAGTCCACAGGCCTCCCAAGTGAATCATAACTGAGGTGCACCACAGGCTTTACAGCTCGACCAGTCTTTCTAGGGGAACTGTTACAGTCTCTGCACTCTGAGCCTCATTTTCAGCATTGTCCTCACTTGTCAGGAGTCTCCTGGGGGTAGAGAGGCTAGAACTTGGGGCACTTTCAGCTCCAGGAGTTACAGTTTCTGAGTCCACAACATTTGGCTCGCATGGAGAGCTTTCGGACACTGGCAGTGGACTGTCAGGGCACTCAAAATACTCTTCTTGTTCGGTGTATCACCAGTCTGCCCCAATCTATCATTTTCCTCCCTGAAAGCTCAAACAGTTCAACCATGCACAATGATTCCATTTCATCTGATCTGATGCTTTGCACTTCACTTTCTGGGAGCATTGGCTCCAGGGTGAAGCTGGGGGCTTAGACAGTCCAGAAGGCCCAGCTTGCTCCAGTATTGACTAGGGATTGCCCCGAAATAATTGACTCAGTTCGTAAGAAGGATAGTATTCAAAGTCACTCTACTTTCTTCTGATATGGACTGACAGTCATGCTCAACTGGGACTTGTGCAGGGAACACTTTAACTCTGCTTCTGTAGGTGCAGACTTCCTTGATCTTTTCTTAGCAGCAGCTCTAGTCATTGGTCCAGAGGGGCATCTTCTGGGGCTCAGACTCAATCAAGATTTGTCCAATGGGCAGTAAATGATTTCTATGCATTGTTTTTACATCTTTGAATTATTCTCAGGCCTTACTTTGTACACTGGCAGATCATCTAGTTTGCCCACTACAATGTGAGGGAGATGGTGCCATCTGTCAGCAATCTTGTGTTTGCCATGCAGTCCCAGATTTCTTAGCAACCCGATCTCCCTCCTGGAGTTCCTGTGCTTTCACCTTTTATCATACCTTTCTTTGTTGGCCAGATTTCTTTGGCAGCCATGGTTTGAGCCAGTTGGTACGCATGAGTTAGCTGGGCCTTTAACTTTGCACATACTGTAAATAGTTGTCAGCTTGAACCCCATCAGGAGAGACCCCAAACACACATCTACTGGTAGTCTAGCTCTTCTTCCAAACATCAGGCGGTAGGGGAGAACCCAGTGGCATCACTTCTGGTGCAGTTATAAGCATGTACCAGGGTGCTAATTTGTTGGCTCCATCTATGATTGTCTGTTGGGTGTAGGGTGCCTAGCATATCTAGCAAAGTGCAGTTGAAGCGTTCAGGCTGTGGGTCCCCTGGGTGGTAAGGAGTGGTTCTGGACTTCGCACTCCCACAGAGAAAGCATCTCTTTGATCAGACGACTCTCAAAGTCTCCCTTGATCAGAATGGATCTTTGTGGAGCCCCATAGTGAACAAAAAGTTTTCTACAAGTACTTTGCCACAGTGGATGCTTTCTGGTCTTTTGTGGGAAAGCTTGGCATATCTCGTGAAATGGTCAGTAACCACCAGCACATTACTGATATTTCTTTGATCTGACTCCAAACTCAGAAAATCAATACAGACCAGCTCCATGGGTGCACTGGTGGTGATGTTAACAAGGGGCAGCCCTCTGGGGCAAAAGCTTTCCTCTGTAAGCTGACTACAGGTTCGAATGTGTTGCTCCACATCAGCCCCCATCTTAGGCCAATAGAATCTGGATCTCACCAAGTCAAGTGTTCTGTCTATACCAAGGTGCCCCATGTGGTTGTGCAAGGACATCAGTACTGAGTCTCGAAGCAGTGGGCAGCACTAGTTGTTGTTTGTCTACTTGTCCCCTCTGTCTACTGTTTCTCTGTATAACAGTTTATTGATCAGTTTCAACTTAGGACCTTCTTTGTATAACAGTGCAGTTCTCAAATCAGTGGAGCGTAATTTGGACACATCTTTTCCTGCACAGAGGGCTTCTAAAGCTGCTTTGATCATGGGATCGCGGGATTGTGCCCGCCGAATACTGTCATTGTCCAGCTGAGGCAGTGCACCAATGTCTATTGCAGAAAAGTGGCAATAAGCAGCAGGTATGCAATTCTCAGAGGGTCCCAAGCAATCCACCATGCAGTCCACTCGTCCGTGGACATTTGTTCCTCCCTGTCAAACTTCGGCATAGTGCCCGAATGTCAGGTTCTGCCAATCGGACCCAATCATTCTGGGGAACAGGCCTCCGGAGAGACATCAGCATCTATGTGGTTCAGACCTGCTCGGTATTCGAGAGCATAGTCATATGTAGATAATGCAGAAAGCCACCTATGGCCAGTGGCATCCAACTAGCTGAGGTCTGCACATAGGTCAAAGGATTATTGTCAGTTTTACTAGTATTTTAGCCCCATACAAGTACTCATGGAATTGGTCAACAATAGCCCACTTCAAAGCTAGGAACTCTAACTTATGTACAGGATAGTTCTTTTCGGATGGGGTCAGGCTTCTACTGGCAAAGGCCACTGGTCTCAGGCCATTCTCATGCTCTTGGTACAACACAGCCCCCAACCCTTGCAAGCTAGCATCAGTGTGCAGGACGTAAGGTTTTCTTGGATCGGCATAGGCCAGCACTGGAGCATGGGTAAGCTGATAAATGATCTCATGAAAAGCAGTCTCACAATCAGGAGTCCAGCGGGCCCCAAATACTTCACTCGGACGAAAATACACTCTTTCAGTCTTGAGGGACGCTGACTTTTGGTATTTTTTGTGGGTTGGGGATACCCTTGAGTAAGGTTAAGTAAAGGGCGGATCACTCTTGAATAGTCCTTGATGAAACACCGATAATAACCACAGAATCCCAGGAATCTTTGCAGTTCTTTTAGATTTTTGGGCTGTGGCCAGGTGGTCAAGGCCTCAACTTTACTTGGGTCGGTCTCTATTCCCTCGGTGGATACTATGTGTCCCACATACTTTACTGATGTTTGAAAGAATTGACACTTATCAATGGACAGTTTAAGGCCAAAGTCCTCCAGTCGGTCCAATACCTTAAATAATCTGCTCTCATGTTCCTCTAGTGAGCTGCCAAACACAATAACATCATCTAGGTATACCAGGCATTCTAGTAAGTTCATGTCCCCCACTGCACGCTCCATCAATCGTTGAAAAGTGGCTGGGGCACCTGAAATCCCTTGAGGCATCCTCATGAATTCATAGAAGCCAAGCGGACAGATAAAGGCTGTCTTTTCACGGTCCTCTGGGGCCATCGGGATCTGGTAGTACCCACTGCGGAGATCCAGCACAGAGAACCACTTGCTCCGTTTAGGCAGTCCAAAGCATCCTGAATGCGGGCATTGTGTACTGATCAGGATAGTCCACGGTTTAAGGTGCGATAATCCACGCACATCCTTACTGTCCCATTCTTCTTCCTCACTACCACAATGGGGAAGCATAAGGGCTTCTGGATTCTTGTATTACACCAGCAGCTAACATCTCTTGCAGATGCGTCTCACATCATCTATGTCAGCAGGTGCCAGGCGTCAAGACCTCTCGAAATGGTCTTTAGTCATGCAGCCGGATATTGTGCTCAGCTTCACGCATCCTACGTCCCATTCCTTTAAAGAAAACACCTGGTCTCTCTGGGCAAGCTTCTCACTGATCCTCACTTTCCATTCAGCTGGCACGGAGTCGCCGAAATCAAACAAGTCAGGCGTTACTCTGTCATTCTTCCTCGAACTCTTGCTGCTGGGTAGCACTGCAGTGTCTGCACAATGCACATTAGCCAGGATGCAACCTCTGTTTACTCAAATGTCTCTTTCAGACACATTATGAACTTGGACCATTACCCTTCTGGCATAAGCATGGGCTCTAGCGGCAAAATACTAGGCTTGACCAGCAGTCCCTCTGGCAATTTTCCATCGCCTGGAGCATCCAACATTAATATTTTATTCTTAACATCCTTTCTGATACGGACCTCTCCCAGTAAGGTACACTGGGCATTTGGCGCCAGGATCAGAGACTCAGGATCCTTCTTCCATACAATTCCGCCCGGTTCCTCTGGTTCTATTTTTTCAGCATCTCTCTGTGCCTCATAGGCCTTCTTAATTAAAGCTGGAACTCTTAAAGCTCTACTAGTCTTCGACCCCTGTTTTTCATAACACAATTGTGCCAGCCTTCCGAACATATGAGCATTTGTTCCAATCAACAAAGGGACACCATCATACAGTCCAGTGGGGGACACACATAAGGCTAGGGTCTCTACTTGTTCAGCCACTCCAGCCACGGAGGTGGGGAAAGACAGCCAAATTCGGATATACCAGAATAGGTAGGCCTTTCACTTAACCCCATACATGCAGTCCTTCTAATGGTTGTAAGATGCGTCTGACGAATGCTTCTGATACCAATCCTGGAACATAATTGTCACTTGGGAGCCACTGTCTAATACATCTCTTGTAGACACTCCATTCACCTTTACAGTGGTCTCCATGGAGGGACCCACTATTCTCGACCAGTCTGGAGGAGGGTAGTGGGGGCCTGGGCAACTGACCTTCCACAAAAGGACGTGAATTAGCATTTTGGTGCCCTCACTGGGATCATTTCGTGCACCTCTTAACCACTGATTTGTTCTCGAAGCTCTCCTTGTAGCCTATATGCAACTTTGTCAGTGTCTTTTGGGACCGCATTCTCTTTTCATGTGCCCATCCTTCCCAAAATTATAGCAAAACATATTTTCTGGAGTTTGAGCTGGCCGAGGTGCCACACTGGGAGCCAGGGTGGGGTATTACTAACTGGAAACCTTGGTGCCATCTCTGTCTGCGGCGTGATAAGCATTTGGAGACATCTCGTCAGTTTCTCCACTTCCATGGTCAAGGAATTGAGTTTGGAGCTGTTATCAGCAGGAGATACATGGGTGGGTACCCCAACCCCCATAGCAGATGCAGTCGGATATAGGTCGGGGCCCGTACTTGCAGGCGTGGCCTTCATAAAGGGACTGTTTTTGAATTCCCGGATCTCTCTCAACAGTTCGCCCCATTGTGGCATATCTTTTTCCTTGTCAGAGCACTCATTGACTGCCAACCTCTGCCCCTGAACTTCACTTGATGGGTCACCCTCAGTCACTCGGGTCGTAGCCACAGCTATTGGTGCAGGTCCCTCCCGAGGTCGCCTTTTCTCAACTCCTCGAATTTCTCTCATTAACTCATCATAGGAGGGTGGGGATTCCAGTCGATTTGCCAGGCGTAACTGAAACAACAGCAGTTCTGAGAAGGGGGCAGACTTAAGGATTCTGTCCAGTCTGGTTCGGTCCAGTTCAATCGCTGGCAAACTACCCTTTCTGAGGCATTCTTGCAACAATTTTTCCAGCCGAGATACATACACAGACAACAACTCCCCTTGGTACTGTTGTGCATTTCTTATTCTTCACCATAGGTCCTCATCAGAATCTGGGCTCCCATACACATTCTCCAAGGCCTCAAGATAGGCCTGTGCAGTCGCTTCAGGGTTACTGGCCCGTTTAGCACGGATGGTAGCCAGGGCAGGACCTCGGAGGCTCTCACTAACCCTCTTTCGCTTTTCGGCTTCCGAGCATTGCCATTCTAGCACTTGGGGGGCAACATAGTCTATCCAGGTCTCCCAGTCATCCTCCCCTTGGGGGGTGGGAAGGGTGCCAGAGAAGATCCTCAACCTTCGGTAAGAGTCGTAACTAATGGCAGGTGCAGAAATAGGAGTCTGCATTGGTTCAGCCACCATTATGGGTACTGGAGCGGGAGAGGGTGTTGGGGGAGGAACACCCCCAGGTGGCAAGAATAGTTTCTTCAAGTCCTCCACAGTTTTCCCTTCCCCCAGCAACCATTTAGCAAATTTCTCCTCAAAAGTTTCAGACAGTGGTGGGGGCTCATTCCCCACCGGGTCTTTACTGTACTTAGTTATCACTCTCCAGGCAGTGAGGGCTCCCTCTGGGGTAATGGTCTGTGGCACTTTGGAGCTATCTATGGGATCCTTAAACTCTACTAGGGCCAGGAAAGTGTGGGTGAGCAGATTAGCATGCCGACCCACCACCACAGGGTTTTGTAAACCTTCCACCTTGGAAAGTACTCCTGTACAGTGTCCGTATTGATACCCAGGGAATGTCCAGGATAAGCATAGCATTTGGGGTCAATCTCCTCCCAGTACACCACTCCACCAGCCGGTGCACAGCCACTTCTGTCGGGTACCCATTTTTTTTTCAACAGTGGTTCAAGAATATGGCCACTAGAGGACACACAATCCCAGCGGTGAGCCTCAAGATGTAACCCCTAGATGGCGCTATCCCAGGGGCTACTACCCTGCCTGATTTGCCACTAACAGGTTGAGGGGCCTGGATCCAATGGCGGTGCCTCCACCCAGAGGTCAGGGTTTGCAATAGTTAAACTTACTTGGTCACAGCCCTCTGGGACACTGCAACCCCCTTTCTTCCCACTAGTGGCCCACACAATATATCAGAATTACCTTCACAGTATACACTTACCCCAGGGCTGGTTCAGGCACTGGGACCTCCTCAAATAAGATACAGTACAACAATCACAGTAGAATACTTTAACATAGACAAATACCTCAGGCAGTATAACTTTGCTGAAACAAGCAGCTCTGATTTATTTAGGGGAATATAACAAGGACAGGAAATCAGGTTAATTAGCTTATCACTTTACTATCTACCCTATGGCTCTGTGCAAGGCTCATCCTACCAGTTACTGTCCCTGGGTACCCAAGCCCTAGTGGCTAGTCCAAACCGTGGCAGCTGGTAGGGGCCCTTTCCCACACAGAAAAGAAAAATTAGTTTAAACAGTCAGCAGTACAGTGATTCCATTTGGATTTAATGTGGCAATTCAACGAGGGCGACCCTGAATTAGTACTCACGACCTCCAAACAAGATAGGGTCCTTCAACGTCCAGCAGGGCTACTCTTGAGCTCCACGAAACTCCTCACACATTTCTATGGCAAACAGGCAGGCTGCTTCTCTATCCCGATCGCAATTACTGCAAAATACCCAGGAGAACACACAGCAGATTCAGTTCCTGACAGATCGAGTGCAATTCAGCAATTTCTCCAGTCTTGTACAGGGTGAGCCTGGTTTCTACTCTTCAGAGATCCTTTGATTCTCTTCACAGGACGGATTCAGTCCTAACAAGCAGTTACACAAGCTGCAGACCGGAACTCTGGGCCTTACACACGTTTTTTGACTGAAACTGTGCACTGAAGAAGCACAGGGTTTCTTTCCCCTTCACTGCCAGAGCTAAACTGAAACTCCAACAGACAAAACCGAGCACTTCCTTTGACTTCCTCCCAGTTCTTGGCTGGATTGGCTGTCACTCACAATAGACTGCTGCTGTTGGTCCAAAACGACGTCGAAGTCTAAACTACATCTCCCAGAGTCACTGCCCATACAATCCTCTTGTGGCTGGCTCAGATTATGAGTCCAAGTTCTGATTAGTCAAGGCACCATTTTCGAGCTAGCTTACCCCACACTGATTGGTCCAGTTCAGCAGTTCAAAACCAGAATGGGGAACTAGGCAGACACAGTTCTGACTGCAAAGAAAGCAGGTTAGACAAACTGTAATTTCATTATTACTGTAAATGATTTCTGGCAAACAGTTACATCTTTCAGATAGGTTCCCTTGCACTCCTAGTGACTGCAAAAATGGAGTGAATTGGCAGCAGCTCGAGTGGTACTCAAACAGAAAGCACACAGTCCCCCCATACAAACTAATTATGTCTGCAAGCAGACAGCTCTTAAAGAGACAGTACCAGAGGCTCTAAAAACACTCACTGATAAACGGCTTAAACGCCAAACACCATTCAGGCTTGGAGCATTCAAGCAAGCTCCTGGAAGTCTTTTGGGAACCCCCATTTGCAGGGGGGTTACAATAGCATTCAATAATCTCTGGTTATTATATTCTGTATTGTTTTTACTAAGCTGTGCCTGTAAATGTAATTAATTTGGGGTCACCCCTGAAAAAGGGACTATTTAGTCTCGGTAAGCTTACCCAGTCAACAAAATTCAATAAATAAATAAATACCCACACATCCGTACAGCAAAAGTGCATAAAGTGCACATTAACTACATTACTGTACAGTGAAAGTAACAATACAGTAAGGTGCACAGTGAATTGTAATAAGCAGTGCTGGCAGGTTGTAGGTCACAAGGACAGTATAGTGTGAGCGGATAAAATCTGTACCTGGACAGACTGGGCAGCCCTTACCAGTCTAAAGCTTACAGTGATGTAATGCACTTAAGGAGCCGAGGTGGAGGGAGAGCATTAGGTGGGGGTCAGCTGCAACTGCAGGAGTGTACTATGAGGTCAGGGAGGAACAGCCAAAGGAGTGGAGGCAGAACATATGGGAGGGAGGGGGAGACCACCGTATTGAGAATGTGAAGACAAAAGGAGCTGGGGAGGAGGGGGAGACCTGAGTACTGAGAATCTGAAGGCAACAGCAGCTTGACCTGTGGAGCATTTAGTGTGAGGGAGGAAGAGTGCACGAGTGTCAGAGTTATGGAGGTAGTAAGTGGGAGAAGAGGGGCAGGTAAGAAAAGAACTAATGTATGACAGGAGAGAGCTAAACCAGAATTTTGAGATGAAAGAGGCATGGTGTGAGAGGCCCCTGGCTTCCAGGGCCGTGACCAAGGGGGTACAAGAGCTACGGCTGTAGTAGGGCTCACACTGTCAGGGGGGCCACTGCTACAGAGGTCCACATTAAGAAAACCTTTCATCACAGACAAACTTCCAACTTTCTCTTTGGAACTTGCTTATCCATTTGAAACTGGGTCTATCAGAAGTGGTATCAGAAGATTCCAACTCCACTTTCATGTGGGGGGGAGGGGGAGTACAGAAGAAAGAAGCAATAGGGACCATTACTCAAAACATCTGATCTTGCTGCCGGTGTCCCCAGGAGGTGCAGGGACAAATTACATTGTTCAGTTCCTTGATCATAGTGCCGCCAAGTGGGACGGGGGGCAGCATGGACATACTATGGATGCTCAGTAGGACTGATTTAAAAAAAAAAAAACTTACGCTGTAACAATTACATTTACTGGTGGGGAAATAGGCCCCACAAAATATTTTGCAGGGGGCCCTTACAGTTGTTGGAACAGCCCTGCTAGCTTCAAGAGAGGGGAGTGAAAGGGAGGAGGAGAGGGAACAGAGATTAGTGCGGCGGGGGGGGGGTTGTCAAGGTCGAAACGGCAGGAGTGAAAAAGGGGGTCCAGTCTTGCCAGGGTAGACTACTCTGTGAACATCTGCCAATTTGTAATGACAGTAGTTTCCCTTCCTTCATGTTTTTAATATGTGTAAAATGTTGAACGTTAAGCAAACAGAAGTATAGTATATGGCTGACCTGTGATGTGAGCAGCAGGGGCACAGATTTGCAAGCCAGAAACCCGGGTTTGCACACCAGTCCTAGGACACCACTGTTGTATGGGAGGAGAATCCAAAGGGTTGTTCATCTTCTTCTCCGGGAAGGGAGGCTTACAGTACATTGCTACCTGACTGCCACCTGGTGGCCAGTGCAGTGATGGCCATTCTTCTGTCACGTTATTGGCTCATTTGGTGACAAGCACGCCTCTGCAGCTGGAAGATAGGCAGGTCATGAGTTCTAGTCCTACACAAGGAACTTGGACTAAATTCCCAGTACTGACACTGTAGTGCAGTACAAAGGTGGTGCTGCACTGCTGAGGTGCTATCTTTGGATGAGACGTTAAACCAAGGCCCCTTCTGCCCATCTCTGGAGCCTGTCCAGGAGGAAGTTATAGATCCCATTGCACTCACTGTAACAGTAGGGGACTTTTTTATTATAACCAATACTTAACAGACAACATGCTTCCCAAATACATTACAGACAAAACACCATCAAATGATGCCCAAGACAGGACAAGAGCATCCATTTTAATTTTTTTTTTTTTAATTGTCTTTTTTTTTGTTTGTTACATATTGATATTATATTGCACATACCCACACACTATTCATAAGAAAACCGAGACGACAAACCATCAAGACCAACTTGAAAGAACTCAGCCATGGCCTAACATTTAATGCATGCACTTGGTAACACACAGCCCCACAAAAACAGTTGGGAAAATGAATGAAAATAGGAAACACACCTTTTTTTGGGGTAGCTGTGAGTTACTTTATGAATTGTAAAATCATCATGAAAAAATGCACCAAGTCCAACATGACCAAAATGTTTAAAGCATCAAAAATAAAACAACAGTTGAGGATGAGACAAAAAACAAACAAAAAAAACCAGAGTGTGCATTACTGCTAAAATGAAAGTCATACCAACAAAATATTTAAAGTCCTAAAACAATTAAGTTAGTTATGACTCCTCTACTACTCATCTGCTACTTTGCCCAGTGCCCTTAGGGTATAGCACAAAGCAATTTATCACTCATGTCAGGCCCCGTGCAAAGCCAGTTACAACTCATTCACTACTTCATACAGGTTCTGCAGGGCCCAGCACAAAGCAACTCATCATTCATGTCAGGACCTGTGCAAAGCCAGTTACGACCCATGCACTACTTCATAAAGGGCCTATGAAGCCCAGCACAAAGCAACTCATCACTGTTGTCAGGCCTCGTGCAAAGCCAGTTATGACTAATGCACTACTTCATACAGGTCCTGCAGCACACAGCACAAAGCAACTCACCACTCATGTCAGGCCTGTGCAAAGCCAGTAATGACTAATGCACTATTTCATACACATCCTGTAGGGCCCAGCACAAAGCAACTCTTCACTCATGTTAGGCCCCTTGCAAAGACAGCTATGACCCATGCACTACTTCATATAGGACCTACAGGGCCCAGCACAAAGTAATTCACCACTCATGTCAGGCCTGTGCAAAGCCAGTTATGACAAATGCAGAACTTCATACACGTCCTGTAGGGACCAGCATAAAGCAACTCATCACTGATGTCAGGCCAGCGCAAATCCAGTTACAACTAATGCACTGCTTCATACACATCCTGTAGGGCCTGCACAGAGCAACTCATCACACATGTCAGGACCCGTGCAAACTCAGTTACAACTAATGCACCACTTCATATATGTTCTGCAGCGCCCAGCTCAGAGTAACTCATCACTCATGTCAGGACCTTTGCAAAGCCAGTTACCACTCATGCACTGCTTCATAAAGGACTTGCAGTAAGTAGCACAAAGCAACTCAACACTCAAGTCGGGCCCCATGCAAAGCCAGTTACAACTAAAGCACTACTTCATACATGTCCTGTGGGGCCCAGCACAAAGCAACTCATCATTCATGTCAGGCCTGTGCAAAGCCAGTTACGACCCATGCACTATTTCATACAGGGCCTGCAGGACCCTAGGCGAAACAGGTTATGACTGATCTGCTACTTTGTGCAGGGCTCACAGGGCTCTGTGTGAAGAACAATATGACTCACCATATACCGACGCTGCATCGAAACCCCGTGTAGATGAAGACCACCGCAGAGACAGGATTTGGCCAAAATCCACCTGTCTCTGTGATGGTTTCCGCATGACCAGGGGATTGCCTCGCAGGGTGTTTCTCACTCCTCCCAGTCCAACTCCGACTCGGAGTTGGAATCCTAGAGACCGGGGGGGTGGGGGGCACAGCCCCCTGATGGAAACAGAAGGCATCCCCGACACTGTATTGCCCACACTCGGCAATGCGGCTCTCGCTGTCGGGGGATGTCTCCATAGCTGCTGTTGCTGTGGCATGGTAAAACCATGACTGACACCCTGTGCAAAGCAAGTTATATGTCTGCCACTATACTTTCTCAAAAAGTAAGGAAACTGATTGCAACAACCTATGTTCATGCACATTAGGGTTACAAAGCCACAATTCTAATGCCCACCTCCTCCCCATCCCCTACCCCTTTTTTAATGCAAATGGTTGATCACTTTTTCTTTAGATTTTTATTCTCCGTGGTCAGACCTGGGCAGTTAGTCAGCCTTGTCCCCAAGTCTCCGTCAGCCATCCCTTACCTCTCCTCATGGTCCCAAGGCTAGGTTCCCCCGTAGATTGCCCCCCCCCATGGTGAGGCCAGAGGGGAGAGCCATCCTCCCCCATCTCCAGTGCCTCTTATCCAGAATTCTGCCCTGGGACCTGAAGCAGTAGAGTGGGTTGCGATGCCTTGGGTGAGGTTTCACAGAACCCAGGTCCTCCAGTTTTCCTGCTTCTCTCTCCCTCCTCTTCCCAGAGCTGAGGTGGTGCAGAAGGTGCATGCATGTATAGGCAAGCATACGCTCCAGAACCACAGTTCCTTCCGATGTCCCATCTCGGCCTCCTGATGTCTACTCTGACACCAGAACTCCACATGGTGTCAGCCAACATCTAGGAAAGTGTTCCACCCCAGTCCAGGAGAGGACAGATGCCAGGTGGCCACTCAATCCTCTCCCAGCACTCCTCCCCCACCAACTTGAGCTCCTTCTGAACTCAGGTCACCAGCAAAGCCTGAGATAAGGCCCTTTACTGTGCCTGAGCCCTCTGTGCCACTAGGCCGGTTCACTGTTGATCACTTTTAAAGGCAGATCCCTGTTTCACAATTTGTGGTCTATCATTTTGGACTGCTACTCTATTTACTTTAATTCGTCATAATGAATTACTCACCTATTAATGATAAAATTCTAATGGCATAATTTTGGCATGCCGCAGTGTTTATTTGATATTAAGTGACATAATTTGAATTTTTATTGACCAATATTTATAAATGGCCTGTTTTTCCATCAGGATTATACTCCCTGATGAAGAACTAGTGTCGTCCGTAGCACTGGGGCATTTTTTGTTTACAGTCCACTTCATCTATTTGCAATAAATTTATGTACCCAGTATTTATGAGTACATTGCCTCTCCATTCATTTAACTTATTATACTCTGGGCAGCCATTTTGTATCAGGAGAATCAATGGATGGTTCGGACTTCATACAGAGCTATTGGGTACAATAAGTTAAGGGTGCTGCTCACTTTGTTGACCTTTAACTGCCACATGTACAGTCACCAGCGATGAGCGGAAGCAACCTCGGTTTAACGTTTCATCAGAAGGACTGAACCTCAGCTGTGTAGCACCCTCCTCCTACTGCATTACAGTATCAGTTATGGTTATTACTACCCCGAGTACCAAGTGCTGAGCTATGACCTTTCAATCTTCCAGCCCCAGAGGCATCCGTGCTACCTACTAACCCATAAAACAAACACACAGTTGATTGCTTACTGGCTATGGGGCAGGAAGTGAAGCTGGTCTGAGTGGACAGAAGTACTCCAAGGTATCCCTCAGGGAACGGTGCTGGGCCAACTGCTCAACATCTTCAGCAACGGAAGCTTGGGTATCCAGAAGGGTGCTTAAATTAGTGGATGACACTAAGTTAGTAAGGGTTGCGGACTCCTTGAGGATGGGGACAGACTTCTAGAGGACCTGAACAAGCTGAGTGATTGATCTGACTCTTGGGGCAAAGGTCAACTGCAAGGGACTACCCTTAGGGGAGGAAAAACAGAGGTAAGACCTGCACAGTGTGTAGGGCTCTTCTTGCTGCAGAAAAGAAGAAATAGGGCTCATACTAGTTAAGGATCTGAAGTAGGATAAGCAGTGCCCCATCGCTGTCAGGGAATTCCACGGGACTGGAACAGCTACCGCAAGAGTGTGGTCGCCGGATGTTTTAAGCCAAGCTCTGGGAATTGCTAGGAAGCCCTCTTAGGGAGTGCTGAGGGTTGAATAGGGTCAGGAGATCAGTTGGGTAGCTTGGGCCCAGGCCGTATAGGGCTTTACAGGTGAGAAGACCCACCCTGAGGGAGATTCTCCACTGCACTGGCAGCCAGTGCAGATAATGCAGTACCAGGGTCACATGACACAACCTCGGAAGGCCAGTCAGTAACCTGGCAGCTGCATTTTGCACTAGCTGTAGGCGATGCAGGACTCCTCCACTAACCCCAAGATAGAGAGCACTGCAGTAAATCGAGCCGTGATGTCACAAATGCATGTACTAGTGAGGGTAGGTCGTCTGGTGGGATAAGGGTTTTAATCCTGTCGATATTCCTCATGTGACAGAAACCGCTCTGGACGATGGATGACACTTAAGCATTGAATGTCAATCCACCATCAAAAATAAAGCCCAGGTTTTTTACCCTTTTGGTAGCTGTCAGCATGGTCAAATCCAGCATCAAAGCAGGACTAACCCCAACGGCCTCCACATCACACCGATGACCAGGCTCAATCACCAGTACCTCCATTTTGTCCGGGTCGAGCCTTAGCCAACTGGAAGAAATTTGGTCCTGGATCTCAGCCTACCTTACAAGACATCACACGAGGCAGTATAGCGCAGTGGTCTAAGGCTCTGACCTGCAAATCTGGTGACATCCAGCAGACCAGACCTGGGTTTGAATCCCACAGCTTCCACTTGCATACTGTGTGAATCTGAGCAAGTCACTTAACTTCCTTGTGCTCCCAGGTCGCACCTGGAAACAAGCTCTGGCTTAGTGTGTGCCTTTCCTGGTTAAACATTTCTTTGCCTAATATTGTTGAAACTATGGAACAGCCTAGTAGCGATGGCAGCGAGCATGAACAGCAGACCTTTTACACCTAGACAAATTCCTGCTCACCAAAGCAATCATGGGTGTCCTGGGTAGGAGCCTGTAGCCTCTCAAATTTGTGTCACTGAAAGTGAAACGGGGGACAGTACATACACTCAAAATGAGGGATACTTCATCAAACACTATGCATTCTCAAAACACCACGGAAGCCATTGTGTTTACTTGCAAGTTTATTTTTGTTTTAGCATCTTAGAATAGTATGATTTTTGTCTTCAGCACATTCTTTGCGTGGGCAGCACCTGTCCAATGAGGACAGAGCAGGGGCGTAGCCAGGGATTTCAGATCTGCACACCAAGTGGACTCACTGCTAACCCCCTGCAGCCAGACAATATACAACAGGACTGTTTGTTGCCTCATTTGGCACAATAAATACAACTTTTATCAGTGGTTGTTGCCATGTATGGGTAAATACAAATGCCATGCATTGTTCCCCAAGACACCCACATACCAGCCCAGAGCCTGTAAAGTTGTATTGTCCTTGGGGATCAAAGAGAGTATTAGTGCCTAGTCCTTCTAGTTTCGACTCCTATGTATAAAATTACAGAAAGCTTCGGTATTTTTCTTTCAGTTGTCATGGAAAAAAGAAGCAGTTCAGAGCCTATTTGCTAGCCTCTTAAATAAAATTGCACACCATGGCCTATGCCTACCTACACCCATGGGACAGAGCAATTTTGAGGGTTAAAATGTCGTATGTTCCTCACAATCAGGGTCAGTTGAGATATACATAAGCACTTTTGTTGCCTTATATGTGGATGCGATTTCTATTTCCCAGCTGTTCCCCTACCACGCCTAACATCAGTGTCATACAGCCCTAACGATGACTAATCACTAAGTTCCCCTTTACTGAGGATCTGTGAAACTCCAGACTCTGTCTGCACCCCTCCTCCCTAACCCCAACCTCTACCCTTCCGATCACCATCGGGTCACATGAGCTGTCAGGTGACGAACTACGGGGCGAGCACGCGCACTCCGAGACGCGCGGCTGATTGCTCGAGCGCTTGTGTGTTAGCAACCTGACATTCAGTTTCTAGCGCAGTAAGCGAGTGTCTGTCTGGCTGGTGGTCCCAGATAGACGGTTGCGGAAGTCTCTTCTGGAGTAGCTAGCACCATGGCGAGCCAGTCTCAGGGAATTCAGCAGCTGCTGCAGGCGGAGAAGCGGGCAGCTGAGAAAGTATCGGAAGCCAGAAAACGTAAGTAGACAGACTGGCGGGCGAGTCGCGACCGAAGTAATAATAAGAAACCGGCCGGGCGCGACTGCGAAACTTTCCGTTGCTAGATTGGTCAGACGGTCGGTCAGTCAGTCGGCTAGTCACGCCAAGCGCAACCGACAGAGCAGAGGCACGAAGAAGTTATTCATCGGAGGCCGCCTTCGTTCTCCAACCTAGGGCATGTTATATTGCTGATAGTGTAGGAAATAGAACGATTTAATTGAGAACCCGCAGTGGTTGATGTGGGACCGTATCGCTGACCGTGATCTGGGGACACCGTTTCCTCATTTGCATGTTTAAGCTTTACTTAGTTTTACGGGGGTATACATTTTGAACAGAAGTAGAGTTTCCTCCTTTTATTTACGGAGACCGAGTTTTAATCAACCCCCGGAACCAAGTTCCTCAGCCCCAATTATGTTACTGGGCACGAATAGCAGGCGAGGGAGACTGTCCTGCTGACAGAGCAGCCCCCAAAGAAAAGTTCGCCAGCAATGTGTTCAGATTGAACCACAAATGTCCCTTAAAGCTGCTGTTCTGCGCCCCCAAAAAAGGGGTTCTGGCGAGCTCCAGGTGCGCTACTCATGGGTGTAACCAGGCTCCAGTTCCGCTGCTCCGTGGGTGGAAAGTGGAGTACTTGATCTGCAAAGCCTTTCACTCGGACCGCCCCCCCATTCCCCTGTGGTTGTGACCATGCAGTGCTCTCCCAAAGGGTTTAGATAAGCCGATTCCTTCTACTCAGGTATCCAAAAGGGTCCTGATGAGCTGTGGTCTGTAGCTTTGCGCTGCTAAAGGGTCTGGGTGATGCCATACCCACTGCTGTGTGCTCAGAAGGGGTCATGGTGAGCTCTAGTTCTGCTGCTCTGCTGTCTAAAGCTTTGGTTGTGCTGTTAAGTATTACATTTCCTGGGGTAGAAGAGCGTAGGGTCAAGAGGAAGGAAAAGGATGAGAGGTGCAGGAGGTTGCTTTAAGGGCAACCATTGCGAAGTCCTGATGTGCATTTGGTGATCACAGAATCATGGTACACTGTCGACCACAGCTGGAATATAGCCAATCCAGGTTACTCAATTTTTATCAAAAGAATGGGGGGGTTATATGTGAGGGAGGATATAAAGGCCATGGAGATAGCTGGAGGTTGTTGGTTCAGTTTAGAGACCGGGTTCGGTGCCTTTATCTATGTGGTGGTGGTGGTGTACAGACTGCCGGTTTGGGGGGTTGGACAAGATTTTTCAGTAAGAACATTGGCAGAATGGCAAGCAAAGTGGAAGAAGTATTGAAAGTGATGAGGGACGTTAATCTGCTAGATGTAGACCGGAACATTTTGGCCGCAGGTATAAGAAGTGGTGGGGCCATCCTCAGCCCCCTACAGGGGCAGTTCTCAGGTGGCTGGTGACGGAACCTACTAAAGACGGGGCAGTGCTGGGCATGGTACTGACAAACAGGGACAGCATTGCAGATGTCACAGTGGATAGCCCCCTTGGTACAGGCCATCACTATATGGTATGGTTTGAGAAGGCCATACTAGAAGTGTCCTGGACTTCAGGAGGGCAGACTTTTAAAGAAATGGGAGATTGCCTCAGTAAATACCTTAAAGGACAGGATGGCTGGGGGGAGGAGTGTAGGCGCAATGTAAAAAGATTAAAGAGATTATAACTAAGGCAGTGGCAAGCTGCTTGAAGGAAGTAGGCAAGTGTAGAAAGAGAAAGAGGCGCTATGGATCTTCTTCGAGGTAATCTCTTGCGGCAGGTCATAACATGGGAATTCAGCCGCAGGCATCATTTCCTCCGGATGACTTCTCAGCAGTCGAGCCTAGGACCTCCCCCCCAAAATTACCACGTGGTGTCTGCCTGGCAAGTGTAAAAAGGTGGAGGTCCCAGCAACTCCTCGGTTCTTTTCCACTGTAATTTGCATGCAACAAGTTATCTGGAGCTCTGCGTACCAGTCATCGACCAGAAATATCTGTTTGGGGTCTTGGCCCTGCACACAGGATTATGCCTCTGAAAACGGTTCAACATAGATCCTCCATTGGGGTCTCACCGCTCTGAAGAAACTACCCCCCCAAAAAAACTAAGTGTCTGGAGAGGTACCTGCTGTTATGTCATCTTCTACATCGTCTACGACTGCTGGCTCCCCTCTTTTCACCGTCGACGGCTCGTTCAGGAGTACCTGAGACATTGGCAGCTGTTATGTCGTTATCGTCACCATTGACAACTACTGTCTCCTCTCTCACCTCTGTCGACAGGGCATTCAGGGGTACCTGAGATGGTAGCCGCTGTTCGGTCGTCTTCTCCGCCATCAACGACTGTTGGCTCCTCTCTTACCTCTGACGTCTCCTCAATCGACAGTGCATTCGGGGATGAAATTACAGCTTCCAACAGCTGCCTCCCACTACAGTGCTGCTTCAGGCCTGTCGACCTTGCCTTATGGGCCCATCGACGATCCTGTCATCGACAACGCTTCCTGGCACTCCGTTGACGATTCTGTTGATGGCAGGGGCTTGAGGCCCGTCGACAATCCCATCGTCAGCGACCAGCCTTGCCTCACAGGGAGCTTAATACTGGCACCCTCATCGACCATCCTTGGGTCCTATATACACCCCTTGTCGATGGCTTCACGTTTTGTTCCGCTGCCTACTGATTTCGTCAGTGGTACCAGTGCAATCTGTCCAGTCAGCCACAGCTGCTTCCACTGGACAGATGACCATGATCAATGTTAAGGCTGTGGTAAATGCCATCCTGAACCTGACTCAGCCGCCCCCCCCCCCCCGGGGAGGAGTCTGTTCTAGTTTCTGCTTTCTCTAGGGCCTCTTCCGGCCCAGCAGACGGCCAACTCTTCCCATATCTCCCTGGGCCAGTACGTCCAGGATGTGGACATGGAGGACCCTTACCTGCAGGACTGGGATCTGGCTAACCTGGAGGACGTGGTCAGCACAATCCGTGAGGAATCTCCTCTGCCTCCTCCTCTGTTCAAGGGGAACCTACCCCTGAACTCCTTTGTTCTCTGCCAGATGACCTAACGTTTTCAGATTATGATCCACCTCCAGAAAACGTTTGGATTCCAGGGCAGTGGGCAAGATGCTTCGCGGAAGAAATTGTCTCAATACCTGGAATGCGCCCCACTCTGGTCTCTCTCCCCCTCCCCTCTTGGTGGGTGCCTTTGAAGAAGCTATCATGGCTGCATGGAAGCAAACTTTCAAGATTCCCGCCACTCTGCGTAAGGCTGATAGGATTTATCAGGCTCTGGTAGATCACCTCTGTTTTATGTCTCTGCCTCAAGCAGACTTGGTGGTGATCAGTGCCGCACGTGATGGGTCCTCTAAGCCTCAGCACATGAATGCTCAGCCCCCAGATGTGGAATCCAAGAAATTGGATATCATAGGAAAGTGTCCCCCACGGCCACCTTGTCTCTCGTATACTTAATTACAGGGGACGACACCTGAAATATCAGGAGGAAATCCTGAAGGCCTCCCGGGTGACAGTTCGGTCCCTCCCAGCAGGTTCTGTCCAGGAGGAGCTGATGGTGCAAATGTCTGCTGCGTTGGCACTATGCCACCACCTGCTGGGGGCCACTTATAATGCCGTTGATACTACAGATCGTACGTTCAGTGCAGGAGTCTGTCTCAGATGACACGCCTGGCTCAAGGTGTCAGGATTTTCACAGGACGTACAGCAGTCTATCCTGAATGCTCCCTTTAAAGGAGTTTAACTGTTCGGTCCACAGACCCAAGACCTCTTGAAAGATTTACAGGACTCCGGTCATACCCTTCAGTCGGTGTGGACCTTTTACCGTCCATAAGCCAAAATAGCCTTCAGAGGCTCCTTGACGGGCTGCCCCTACAAGGGCCGTCCCTCAGCTCAAAGGCAACCTGCCAATAAGAGAGAAACCTCAGTTGCAGTAGCAGGGCCAGCCTTCTGCGTGAAGGTCTTCTCCGGTTGTGGGACTGGGGACCCTAACCATGGCCATTGGGGGCAGGTTTTCACTGCACCTGCAAGGGTGGCAAGCTGTGTCCTCTGACCTGTGGCTTCTGCAACTGATCAAGACAGGGGACACACTGGAGTTCACGGAGATGCCTCTTCCTTTACCACCCAGGGTCTCTCACTACCCCATGGATCAGGCATTGGTCCTACGGCCCAAGATAGATGCCTTGCCTTGGAAAAAGGTAATCGAACCAGTTCCCCTTGCTCAGAAGGGTGCAGGATTTTACTCCCACTTTTTCCTGGTTCCCAGATGGACCGGGGATTTACACCCCATTTTGAATCTGAGGTGTCTCAACCTCTACGTCACTTACCAAAAGTTCTGCATGGTGTCTCTTCCGACACTTCTCCCTTTGCTGAACATGGGAGATTGTCTCTGCTCTCTAGATATGAAGGATGCATACCTCCATATCATGATGCACCCGGCTCACAGACAGTTTCTCAGGGTGTGGTATTGGGTGATCCAGAGAAATATTCATTTTCTGGCAGTTTACATCCCAGCAGTGTCCAACACCCAGGCGCATACCCTGAACAAATCCACTGCCCAGGCCCACTAGTTGGAAAGCTTATCTGACGTTCTAAATGACGTTTTCCACTTGTGGGGCTGACCAGATTTGGACCTATTTGCATCCGCAAAACTGCCTCTTTACTGCTCTCTCGTACGAGGTCCTGGAACTGTGTGGCAGGTATGCATTATCTCTTTCCTGGACAGGAACATTTCTTTATGCCTTCCCACCCTTTCCGCTCGTTCAGAGAGTACTACTCAAACTGGTCCAGGACGGGGCATCTGTGATTCTCATAGTGCCGTTCTGGCCAAGACAGATTTGGTTCCCTCTACTTCTGCAGCTTTCTGAACCAGAGCAAATATCTTTGCCACTTTGCCGGGCTTTACTATCCCAGGCACAAGGCTCCCTGTTACACCCGGACCTTCGCTCCCTCCAGCTGCACGCCTTGCTTTTGAGGATGTAGTCCTCTTGTGCTTCCAAATGTCCACAAAGGTGGTGGAAGTTCTCCAGGCAGCTAGGAAGTCATCATCTCTGTCCTCCTATTCCATGGAGTGGAAATGCTTTTCTATTTGGATATCGACACTGGACTTAGATCCCTGTGAGTGTTCCCATAAACGCATCTTAGATTATTTGTTCTCCTTGGCGGGTGGGCTGAAATATTCCTCTGTGAAAGTCCACCTTCCGGCCATTGCCGCATTTTATTTGCCTGTGGACAACATACCTTTGTCCCAGTTACCTTTGATTCAAACCTTTTTAAAAGGTATTCTGCATCTGCATCCCTCTATCCGGGATCTAGTCCCTGTGTGGGATTTGAATTTGTGCTTGAAAAATTGACTACGAGTCCTTTTGAGCCCGCTGAATCCAGTGACCTCCGTTATCTTTCTTGGAAAACTTTTTAGTTGCCATTACATCTGGCAGACATGTCTCGGAGTTATACACAGTAATGTGCAAACCTAAAACGACCTGGTGTGTCTACGCACAAACTCGGTGAGTTGTTTCTGAATTTACTTTAAATCAGACCATTCAATTACCAGTGTACTTTGTGGACCCTCAGAATCCAGGGGAAGCCCTGCTTCCTTCTCTCAATGTGCATAAGAACAGTGAGCATTTACCTTCTCCACACTTCATAGTTGCGTAAAATTGGGCAACTTTGTTTCTTTTGTTCCTGAAAACAAGGGCATTGGTTTCAAAGCAGTGCTTGTCCACCTGGTTCGCCAACTGCTTTACCTTTATGCTTAATATGAAAAGACCTCATGAGTTGTAATAACCACATACTGCCAGAGGCAGGGCTGCATCTAAAGCATGTTTCTGCCTTGTATATGTGCGAAGCTGCCACGTGGTCTACTGTACATGCCTTCACCAAGCATTACAGTTCAGACTTCGCTTCTAAGAAGCAGACTGATTTTTGGACAGGCCGTCCTGCAAGGCCTGCTGTCCTTAGCTTTCATGCTTTGTTTCATCCTCCCGCTGGGTATAAAAGTTACTTGGGAATCTTCCCATGTGTTATGATCTGCTGTAAGAGATTGCTTCGAAGAAGATAGTACGATTGTATAAGAACTTACCGTAATAGTAGATCGAGAGAGTATCTCTTACAGCAGGTCATGCAGCCCCTCCCTCCTCCTTGCTGTTACTTCAGAAGGGTTCCTTGCTCCAGTCTTTTACGACTCCAAGAGCAGCTGCTTTAATTTCCCTCCTCGGTTCCCATCGGAGGCCTTGGAAATTTTTTCACATTCGATCGCCGGGATGGAAAAGAACGGAGTAGCTGGGACCTCCCCCTTTTATACCTGCCAGGTAGACATCACGTGGTAGTGTTGGGGGGGAGGTCCTAGACTCGACTGCAGAGACGTCATCTGGAGGAAATGTTGCCTGTGGCTGAATTCCCATGTGTTATGACCTGCTGCAAGATACTCTCGAAGATCTACTGTTACGGTAAGTTCTTATGCAACCGTACTTTCTCAAAGGAGGTGGTTAAGGTGGTAAGGGAGGGGAAAAATGCTTTTAGGAAGTACAAGAAGACAGACGGAGGGGGACAAAGAAGTTTCTCTAGATAAAGGGAGGCAGGAAGGAGGGTGAGGGCAGCTAAGGCACAGAAAGAGGAGATGATTGCCAAGGAGGTCAAAAAAGAGGAAAATACTTTCTTAAAGGTACGAAAGCAGGGAGTAGGATAATGAGGATCAAGCGAGCGGGTGGGCTGTGCAGAAAAAAGATCGAGAAAGCTAAAATATTAGAGTACTTATGCTCGGTCTTCACAGTTGAAGGGAGGAGAGGACCAACACATAACAGCATGGAGGGGGACAGCGGACACGATTCCATTTTTGGGGGAAAGTTTGAAAGGGTTATAAAGCTGTAAAGGAAAACGAGGCGATGGGGCTAAACAGGATTCATCCAAGGGTTCTAAAAGAACTGAGCATGGTGCTAGCTGCCCCTCTGGCAACACTGTTCAGCACCTCATTGGAGACTGGTGGTTCCAGAGGACTTTTGATGGCAATCCTTCTTCACAGGATTGGCAGCAGGGAGGAAGCTAGCAATTACAGGTCAGTCAGTCTCCCATCAGTGGTGGGGAAATTAATGGAGACCCTGCTAAAGGAAAGGCTGATGGAGTACCTAGAGGCAAATGGGCTGCAGGACCACAGGCAGCACAGTTTCACATGGGAGAGGTCACGTCAAACAAATCTCATAGATTCTTTGACTGGATGACTAGGGAGGTGGTGCAGGAGAGGACAGTGCATGTGGCCTGTCTGGACTTCAGTAAGGCCTGTGACACTATGCCACACAGGAGGCTAATAAAGCAGGTTAGCAAACTCGAGGTTGGGGAGAATGTGATAAGCAGGGTGTCAAATTGGATGAAGGATAGGAGGCAGAGAGTGGTGGTAAATGGCAGTCACTTGGGGGTGGGAGAGTGGCCAGTGGTGTGCCACAGGGATCGGTACTGGGTCCTGTCCTTTTCAATGTCTTCATAAATTATATTGCTGAGTAACTGCCGGGTAGGATGCGTGTCTCTATGGATGACACCAAATCTGCAACATGGTGGACTCCCAGGAAGGGGTGGAGAAAATGCACACAGATCTGGGGGAAAACTAGAGGAATGGTAATGGTTATTGCAGCTAGGTTTCAGTGGCAAAATGTGCAAACTTGTGCACTTGAGGCAGGGAAACACAGGAGCTTTGTGTAAGATGGGGGGAGGTTCTTAGTCACCAAGCAAGAGAGGGACTTTGTGATCATATCTGATGAACTCAGGGTGGCAGGGCAGTACGACAAAGCAGCAGACAAAGCTAATTAGATGCTGGAGTGCATAGGGAGGGGGATTTGTAGCAAGAGAAAATAGTTCTTGTCATTGTATCGCTCACTAGTGAGACCCCACCTAGAGTACTGTGTCCAGTTCTGGAGACCACACCTTTGCAAGGACAGGGTGGAAGCAGTCTGGAGCAGGGCTGCCAAAGTGGCGTTGGGGCTGCATGAGAAACTATACGAGTTGAGGCTGCAGGAGCTCAGTATGTACTCACTAGAGAGTGAGAGGAGACCTGATTGAGACCTGTAAGTACCTCACAGGGGTGAACAAGATACAGGAGGGGAGTTTGTTTCAGAGGAGGAGGAGCACCAGAACATGGATTGGGGGGCATGGAGTGAAGCTTGAGGGTTGGATTTTAAGAGGGATGTGAGGAAATACTACTTCACAGAAAGGGTGGTCAAGCGTCTGCCGGAAGAGGTGGTGAGGGAGAGGACAGTGGGGAGCATCAAGCATGTATGGAATATGCACATGAGTAGTAATAGAGAAATGGGATGAGGGAGAGGCACAGGCAACCAAATGGGGTCCAAGATGTAGTAATAGACAGGGAAAATGGGGCAGACTAGATGACCTGCTGGTCCATTTCTGCCAACAGATTCTGTGTTTCTACTCTTCTCTCCCAGTGTGTCCCAGCGAGCACTAGTTGTGCTGCTCTGTGCTCTAAAAGGGCCTTAGTTAGCTTTGGTTCCATTGCTCTGCATGCTGTAGGGGTCCCGGTGAGTTCCGGTTCTGCTGCACTGCTCTCTCTGGGTCCCTGCAAGCTCTAGTTCCATGCTGTACTCTCTCATTGGATCCCAGTAAACTCTGGTTCTGCGGCTATACTCTCGAAAGGGTCATGTCGAGCTCTGATTCTGCTACTTTGGGTGGTGAGCTGCATTTCTGAAGACCCCAGGAGTCCCACCAGTCACCTAGCTTGTCTCCTCCTGATGATTATCTCCATCCTCATGGTAGTCATCCACGTCGGCCAGCTTAGTGTCTTCAGCATATGTTAGCAGTCTGCTGGAGACTTCAGCTTCCAGCTAGTTGGTGAAAATGTGGAAAAGCAGTCGCACCCAATGCCAGCCCCGTGGCATGGAGGGCTGAGGCACTGGCACCTTACCTCTAGCGATGCCAACGACTCTGGTGGAATGGACCAGGTTCACTTGGGGGCCAGCCAGATGAGGGAGGATTGAGTGTCTTAAGACTGCTTTCCTCCCTTGGGGAGTGGGGATTCTGAGTCCCACCACTTATCTAGCAGGACCAGCAGACGTATTTGGGGGTAGGGGGCATGCTGATGCAGCACATGTATGCCATTACGTGTGTGCGTCACTCACAATTCCCCTTAGAAGAAAAATGCCTTGGCTCGCTCCGCATCCCCTGCAGGTGCTGTTCCATCCTGTGTGACTGGCCACCTGCCAACACGGCTCTGTTTATGTGGTGGTTAACATGTAAGTTCACAAGATGGGTTGGTGACTGGGGTTGGGGGATGCTGCTAGGACTAGGGGCAACACAGGAGGCAGTATAGTGCAGTGGTTTAAGGCTCTGGGCTGCAAACCTGGAGACATGGGTTTGAATCCCATAGCCCTCACTTGCATACTGTGTGACCCTGAGTAAGTCACTTAGCTTCCTTGTGCTGCCAGATCGCTCCTGGAAACAAGCTTCAGCTTGGTGTGCCTCTCCTGGCTAAACAATTTCCCCTTCTCTTCCAAACACAGACAAAAAAAGAAAAGCAGTGGCCTCAGTGCCAATCCCTGAGGAACGCCATTCAGTATGCACCTCTGCAGTTAAAGTAGTGCCTGGCAACCACAGTCCACTGCTTCCTGCCCCAAGCCGGTTAGCGATCTGCCCTGTGCATGCCACACTGGTGTACTTTGGCCAGGAGCTCATCTTGCATCACAATGTCAAAGGGCTTAGTAAGATCCAAACAGACTGTCTACAGGCCTTCCTCTATCCAACATTCTAGCCTCCACTCCATCACGTTTGGTCACTGCCTAAAAGAATGTGATCAGGTTGGTTTGGCATGTTGTGCTCTCAAAAAGTCATGCTGTGAGGGGGTGAGAACCTTAGTTTCTTATCAGGTGATCCATTTTTCTGTCCTTCGGAGAATTGCCCAGCACTGATTTTAGATTGACTGATCTGTATTTGCCTTGGTCTGACCATGCCCCTTTCCTGAAGCCGGGGAACACATTGACCACTTTCTAGAAACGCAGAAATATTGAAGCTACTGGCAGAAAAGGACCTCTTGGCCCACTCTGCGTCCCTGCCTACTGTGGTACTGAATACCCTAATTGATCTGTGGCCTTATCCCCCCAACCTTGTTACTAAGGTCCCCTTGTGTCTATCCCATGTGTTTTTGAAACCATTACCATTTCGGTACCTGGCTGTTCCAGGTGTCCACCACCCTTTCCGTAAAGAAGTATTTTCTCACATCCTCTCTTAAGTTCCCCCATTTTGGCTTCATATCATGCCCCCTTGTTCTTGAGCATCGCTTTCTGAGCAAAATGCTACACTCCGATACCGTACTAGTACCTTAGAGGCATTTGAATGTTTCTACCATATCTTCCCCTTTCTCTCCTGTCCTCCAGAGAATACACGTTTAATTCCTGAGTCTTTCCTCGTAGGGCTTTAGATGCAGGCCATGTTTGGTTGCCCTTTTCTGTACTGCCTCCACCCATTCTATGTCTTTCAGAACTGGACACAGTACTCCAGGTGGGGCCTCACCATTGATCTGTACAAGGGTAACACTGCCTCCCTCTTTTTGCTGGTGATACCCCTCCCTGTGCACCCCAACATTCTAGTACCCTTTCCCACTGCCTTATCACATTGCTTTTCTACCTTCAGGTCATCAGATTTGGTGAAACCCTGATCCCTTTCCTGGTTTGCGGTTGTGAACACACACACACCCAATGACATGTTGCCCTTGTGTTTTTGTGTCCCATGTGCAAAATTTTGCCTCCAGTACTGGCAGTCCCTTCTTAGGCCTAGGAAGTATTTACTGTTAGCATCTTCAACCTGGTAGTATTGTCATCTGAGTGGTAGTACTATAATTTGCCAGCCAGTCTCAACCCCCCACCCATAAACCAAGTCTGCAGTCCACTGGGCATCTGCAGCCACTCACTTACTTTATCTCATATTGCATGGTGTCTGAACAGATATTCATGTAGGCTCCAAACTGGAGCTGTTTGAAGATACGGTAATATAGTCATCTGTATTGCCATATAGTTAGATAGCTCCAGTTTGGAGCCTACATGTGTCCGTGCTATACCGAGACCAGGTACCGACTGACAGGGTGCCTGTCAGCCCACACCTGGTCTTGGTATAGCATGGGCACACCTAGGCTCCAAACCAGAGCTATTTGAATATAGAGCATTACAGTAAGCCTATGGACAAGCCCCCGCTGCTGCCCACATGACACATCATCCTGGGGACAGCTGCAGGTGGTTGTTAGTGCGCCAGGAAGAGCTCTAAGTTGTAAAATGCCAGTGGTGAGGGCTCAGGATCAACCAGATATAGTTTAAAATAAAATCTGCCACAGTAAGTTAAGTTAAAAAAAAAAATAGTTCTGTTCATTAAACTGCTAATCAGGCCCTGCTTCACACGAAGGTGGTGCCCGATAGGAGGTGGATATTTCCCTTTAACCACTTGGAAAAAAATGTCAACATTTGGATATTCTAGGTCCTGAGGCAGGCAGCTACTAGGCATGAGTTGCTACCCCAAGTAATAGGTGTCAGCAGCTCTTTAACTGTGGGATTATCCTTATATTATACAACCGGGATGGGATATTCAGAATGTGCCAGGCTGTGGCGCAAGCCTGGGCGCAGCGCAACTGGGATGTGTCAGGGCGCTGACAGGGTGATATTCGGTGCTGCGCCATGGCTCAGCACCATTGAAAATTACTCCGTGGCCACCCACGTGGCGCAGTGGCACTGCACCAGTGCAAGTGGCCAGAGAGGGGCAGGGGGATGCACTAGCGTAAGTGCCATTGCGCTAGGCGCATCAACTGCGATATTCAGCTGTGGACATGCAAATGGGGCCATTTGCATGTTGTCATGGCCCCATTTGCATGCAGGTGTGCCGATCCCTGGCGACTTGTACTTGGCGCCCTGCCAGGCAGCGGCCATCTGGGACCGACGCCCTGTGCCCCTCACCATCAATGCGCACCAATGCCCGATCATGGGCCGTAATATGTAATAATCTCCCTGGTGGTCCAGTGGACCCATCACCCTGCCCGATCGCGGGCTGTAATAATAATCTCCCTGGTGGTCCAGTGGACCTATCTCCGTGCCCGATCGCGGGCATGTACTCTATCTTCGGTGGTCCAGCGGTTCACGCACCCTCACCCTTCCACTCGTCCCCGCTTACCTCGGTTTCGTCGTAGCGATTGCAGCACTTTACCGGCAAGTCGGCAGGCGACTTGTGGGTGGGTGCTGCCGCCCGCCGCTGACCGGGGAGGGGGCGTGGAAATGAGTATGGTTGGGGTAATGGGTACGCTGGACCATCAGGGATAATTAGAGTACTGCATGCCCGTGGTTAGGCACAGAGATGGGTCCGCTGGACCACCCGGGAGATTGTTTATTATTACAGCCTGCGATTGGCATCGAGATAGGTCCACTGGACCACCAGGGATTCTGTTATTTAAAACAGCCCGCGATCGGGCAAGGGGGGGGGTGCTACGCCACCGGACAGTGCCAACAGAGCTCGGGGGGGGCACCCACAGCTGGCAGCTGCCACGTTGCGCCCTGCATTACGGCAGCTCACCTGTGGGTGGCCAGCTGTTGCTCCTTTATTATGTGGATTAACTGTGTGTGGCGCATGTAGGGGTTGTGCCTGCATATTCTCAGCACGTCCTGGGCTGAATATCGGGATGTGCGGAGATATGCATGAGGCATGCCCCTTACCTCGCGCATATATTACCCGATGCGCCCCAGCACGATCGTGATGTGGCGATATTCCCCATTGAATATCGAGCCGGGCGCATCAGTGGGTTCTGCATGGCGCAAACTCTGCGCCATGCACAGCCCGTTTGACTATCCCGCCCCAGGTGTCTGTTCTACGCCAATAAGAACACAGGAAAACTGTTATTATCCCACAAACTACTACAGACACATTTTAAACACACACAGTAGGTTATCCACATTCTGAAAATGCCCACAGGAAGATGTCCACATTCTGGAGACGTCCACAGTAGGTTATCCACATTTTAGACCCACCCACAATAGGTTATCCACACACATTTTAGACCCGTCCACAGACAGAAAAGGGGGGGAAAGGCATGTTCTCTTTAACTACCACAGCACTTTTAAAATTCTCTGTTCAAAATTTTTAGTCGTGTAATAGTAATTAATTTAGTCAGAGTATACTTCGAATAACTGGCTTCGGTGGTTGATTAAACGCCTCGTCCTTTGGTGTCAGCATTTAATCATCCACTTCAACTGGTTATTCTTTCGTATACTCCAACGAACTGAATATTATCACTTAAATATAAAAAATAAGAGCTGGCCTGGTGGCGTTGAGGTGCTGGATGCCACATGTCGTGCTACACCGGTGACCCAGGTTCGGGAACGGACTCTGGCCACCGGGGATTGGCAGGGGAGAGGGTGGATCGAGCGCCCCAGGGCTGCTCTTGTCCCTCTGGGGTGGGTTTGTGGGGTTGCAACGCCCTTGAGCAGCCCCTGGTGATGACCGGGGGCAGCACAAGTCGTGACACCAGCAAGAAGTGGATCACGGCAAGACGCCTCGTACATGCGGTGGGTGTCATTGCACTGCCGGCTCCAGTGCACTAATTTGGAGGAAAAATGGCTGGGCGTGACCATGCAGCTTGATGGCTGTGCCCCAACCAGCCTAGGAGGCCCGTTCATGGAATCACATCATGGGGGTCTGGGCCAGCCCGTGTTGGAGAGGTAAGGGGAGATCCTCCAGCAGGTTGGAACAGCTGTACCAGACCCCCACATCAATGTGCCTCACGGTCCTCTTGGGTCGGGGGGGTGGGGTGGCTGGATGCCCTGCTGGTGCACCACAGTAGAGTGCAAAAATAGAAAGAATATAAAAAATAAAATGATGGGCAAGTGTGAGTTGCAAGATAACAGTTCACTCTCAGGTTTATGGAACACTACATTTTACTCTGCCTTCAGCCTCATGGATTATAATGTTCCATAAACCCCTTGATTGAATTATCACCTCGTAACTCACACTTCCCCCATCATTTATTCTGTATATAATAATAAAAAAAAAAAAATGCACAGCTTGTTTGGCGTTTCAGCTGTCTTTTTTTGGTACCATATATGTTTGGTAAAGTAAATCATGTCATGTCCTGTCCCAGTACCGGCTGTAAGCAACAGAAGGAGTAAGAAGTACAAGGTTTTCATATACTGTACATCGTAGCCAATGATCTTCTTTGAGGACATCTCTTTCATCAGGTCACACCTTTGGAACTTAAAGTTGCAAGGCTCTAGGACCACATGAAAACTTTTGCAAGCAGTCTTCAGGGGCCGCCCACGACAACATCCGACATCAGCATAAACGTGGGCTGCCTCTACTCGCCTCAGTTCTTTTTCCCACCGTCGATCTGAACGTGTCTGGCTGCTATAGGAAACGTCACTGCTATTGCTGAAAAAAATATAGCTAATGTTCTGTTCCTCTTTCGTGCATTTGTTCCATAGTTTTCTGGGCAAGCAACCACCAGAAATGATTTCACAGTGTGCTTTTTTTCCTTTTTTTTTGAAATTTAGGCACCTACTTGGGCTTCCTGACCTAGGTGGAAGAGTTGCTGTATTTCATGGGGTTAGCCAGGTTGGAAAAATTTCAGATAAATAGTAAGACATGACAGATTGTTGGTGGTTGTGCCACATTTGCATGCTCAAGGGGTATAGCAAGTTCTTCTGTCAATCGGGTGTGCAAATCCCATTGCCCCCTGTCTGGGGTGAGTAAATTTAATTGAAGGGCAAGTACAAAAACTGAGCTAATTTCATTGTAATTAATGGGGGGCAAGTAAAAAAATTCACCTACAGTTATGGCTGGGCAAGTAATGAGTTTTGATTTGAACACCCCTGCTGTCAATACACCTTCCTGTACTCCCGCAGCATCCTGTTTGTCTTACTGTAGGCCTTGTTGCACTGGATTGGTTGTTTCAGGGAGTTCTTGACGAAGTCGTCTAGACCTTTCCTCGGAAGTTGTGCCCAGCGTTACCCCTTCACCCCACAACCCAGTACTTTATCCTGGGGTTCTTGTTCCCGGTATGCATCACCTTTGCACTTTTTGACATTGAATTTCAACTGCCAAAACTTTCGACCACCTCTCTAGCCTTTACAGGTCTCTCTGTATCTCACTAACCCCTCCTCGCTGTCTATCCCGTCACAGAGAGCTTCGTGTTGTTTGGAAAGACACTCCTCTTGCCCTGGATTCCTTCTCCCATATTGCTGATGAACGTATTGAAAAGGATTGGACCCAGGACCCATCCGTGAAGCACAGCACTGGTGACATCTCTCTCTTCTGATTTGACACCATTAACCACAACCCACCCTTCCAACCAGTGTCTCGCCCATCTGTATGTGTCCTTTGATGCACCCAGATCCTCTAGCTTTTTCAGCAACTTTCTGAGAGGCACAAGTTGAAAGCCTTGCTGAAACCGTAGTAAATTCATTGCATGGCCCTTATCCACTACCCTTACCCAGTCAAAGAATACTATCAGGTTGGTCTAACAAGATCTCCCTACAACGAATGTGTGCTGTTTTAATATCCTGGAGTCCATTGCTCTCCAGGTAGTCCACAAGGTGCTATTTGACTAGTGTCTCCATCTGTTTTTGCACAATTGAGGCAAGACTTGACAGGTTTGTAGCTACTGTTCCCCCAATGGGTGGGACTACATCTGCTACCCTCCAGTCTTTCTGGAACTACCCATTGAGCTGGTTATCCAGGTGCAAACACTATTGGAGTGCAAGATTTTAGAAAAGTTTTTCTTTATGTATTTTGGAGTGTGTCTGGGGTAAAATGCTTGTACGGAGTTCATTAAAACAAAAAATTGAAAGAAAGCAAACTTGCTATGATGAGATACCTGGGTGTGCTGTGCCACAGAGGAGCCTTTTGCTGAATGAAACTCAAAGGTAGTGTGGTCTGGTGGTTACAGCATGAGTGTAGGAACCTGCAGACCAAGGTTCAAATCCCACAACAGTAACATGGTGGGTGGGACCTGGAATCAGAAACATAATTCAGTCTTCTCGGGTGTAAAATTGGGTAGAAGAGGAACCCGACTGGAACCCTGAGTGTCTCAGTTGACCCGCTCCTAGGCAAACGTTACATATTGTAGTAACATAGTAATTAAAGGTCAAAAAGGGACTCTACATCAAGTTTGTGCCCCCCACTCCCTGCTTGATAAGCAGGGTAGACCAAGAAGTATGTTGTGCAGACGTGTACTAATTTATAGAGAATTCTTGTGTTTTTAAATAAAATTTAAAAAAATACAATTTTTGTCATCCCAGAAATGACGTTTGCATGTAGCAACATTATTTCAAGAAACTCCTAGTTTTTCTGCTTTGATCTCGTTTTTCTTAAAGATTATCATTGGGTTGCCATCTAAAATTTTTAGTGTATGCTTCCTTATTCCTCCGCCCCCTTTCAAATTCAGAACTTTTCCTATACGGCTATATAGTGTTACCATCATGATGCTGAATTATTTATTTGCTTTTGTTTACCTGGTAAGCATGCTAGACAGCCAAGTGCCTATTTTCAGGAACGATCCGGGAGGTTACAAGGTACAGACAAAACAGATTGGCAGTAGACATCACATCACATCACATGTAAAACAATGTGGTACAGGTCTTTGACAGCAGTGAATATACAAAACATCACAAGTACATATTAGTGGGCTGGAGCCCAATTAGCTCAGGGATAGTATAGGATATTCACTTAATATGTACAGACAGGCAAGAAGGAAAACACATTTCCAGACAATACAGCTGATAGCAGCAGACTAGCCAACTGGGCGCATTCAGTACCAGGAGGCTCATCTCCTCAAACAGTAATGGCTGGGTTAGAATAGCCTCAGCCGGTCAGCTTGGGCTGGGGAGGGCCCTTAAGTGTAGAGACAGTTGGATGCCAATTTGAGGAAGCCCCATAGGGAGGATTTGAAACAGGAGTGGGAGGGGGAGGAGCAAGTGTTTACAGGGAGGGAGTTCCACAGTCTGGGCGCAAAGACAGCGAAGGCCTGATCACCCATTTGGGTATGGGTTTTGGGAACCTGGAGGACATGAGTCACAGGATCTTAAGTGGTAGGAGGGGGTAGCAGGTTTGAGGAACAGAGCAAGTGCGGGAGTGGCAGTTCTGATATCAATAAAGCTGCTGAGGACAAAGGTGCTATGTTTTTCAGGGGGGAGCCACTCAAGCTTGGTGTGCAACTCACAGTGGTGCATGAGGCGGGGAACTGAGAGTGCAAAGCGACGCACACATTGTTTTAGGTGGTGTCCCATTTTGTGAGACTGGTTTTTGGAATGGGGGCAAAGGAGATGAGCCCATAGCAGAGCGAGGGGAGGAGGACCCCCTTGGCGAGGGCGAGTCGTGCAGCTGGGGTTAAATAGCTTTTTGCTCTGTATGCCAGGCCCATCTTGCAGTTTGTAGCCTTGCAAACATTGAGAATGTGCAGAAAGGACACAATGGAGTGTGGGTTGTGCTGGGTTTACCGCATACCCAGGGGCGTTGTGAGGCATGACAGCACAGGCAGAGTGCCTTCAATCCCTGGACATGCGGTAAACCCAGCACAGCCCACACCTTGGAATGTCTTATAGCTTATATAAAATGGGTTTGTAAAGAAGTTTTTACAGAATTGTAAAACCTGGCTAAACATCAGTCTTCATAATTATAAATAATGTAAAAATGTCCCGCCGTCTGTTGGCGTCACTAGGGTTTCTGAACACTCACAGCCCCTGTACATCTGTTGGTCTGTGCACAAACAGTAAACAGCTAAATGAGTAAATAAAAAATAAATTGGAAGCATAACCACATTAGGTGGCTAGATGCCACCATGTTTCAGCTGCTCTCTCATCCTCCCTCACTCTTATCTCTGACTCTCATGTACCAGCTCAGTATGAGAACACCGGTATTTTCCTCATCATCAGTCTGCTGTTTGGTCAGGATTTGTATCAACCCTGATCCTTTTTTTTTGTTTGTTTGTTTGGGTGGTCTCTGGCTTGCTCTCCCTTAGCCCTATCCCCGCTTCGCCCCATCCCCCAGGACTTACCTCCATGCACCGGCGTGCACCCTTGATTGGCTCCCCCCTTTCCGGGCAGGGCCGCTGAGGAAGCCCCCTCATAGCTTCCCGAATGGTGCCATGTTTGGTGGTAGAGTGCCTCAGTAGCTGTATGGGGCTCTGGCGGGGATGGCGCCATCCTGTTTTCCCCATTGTTATTGGGAGGTGTGGCATACAGTGATGTAAGAGTGCAAGTACCCATGTCTGGCATGCCTCCCGGAACCTTCAAGCCTCGGCTATGCGACCCCCGGCCTCCGCCAGCGGTCAGTCAAGCACAGAGTGTTTCCCCAGCCTCTTCTCCCCGGCTGACACCCTGAGATTGTACCCAATCCGGGGTCGCTGGCGTGGCAGCAGGTATGACATGGTGCCTCAGCCTTCCATGCCATCGGGCCAGTTGTCAACACCAATCTTGATTGCAGGCTCCAGTGGTGTTGCTGTTGTGTTTAAGCAGCTTTTTACATGCATAGTGGTTGTGCTATTAAAGGATATTTAAAAGATGTTTGTGTAGAGCGTGAGTGCACCAGTTAGTATGTCAGTGAGTGGTGCGTGGTGTGCAGTGTGGGAAAAGAGGCAGCAAGTGTTTTCCAGTGGCAGCAAACAGCCACATAATGAATTTCTTTTTTATTGTTTTTGCGTTTTTAGTAAAAACTAAATATATGTACTCTGTGCTGAGATTCACTGACAGGATTAATCAGCAGGGTGTGAGTGGCTAGGCAGGGTATGGGGAAGTAGCTGTGATAAAGAGCAAGTGAGCTAAGCTAAACACCTTTCAGTGTGTGTGCTTTTAGATCATTTAGATAGGAAGTAAACTGCGAGTTTGGGGAATGAATTGTGTAGTCAGTGGGGACAGAAAGTGAGTGTGGGGGACATTCACCTCAAAAAAAAAAAAAAAAAAAAAAAAAAAGGCTACTAGCTTGAATTGGAAAATTCTACCAACTGGCACCAAGATATGAACTGCACTACGGCCAGGTTGGCAGGGACTTGTTTTTTGCCATGATCTGTGCTGTATATTTGTGGCATTGCTAGAACAAAGTCTCAGCCAGTCAGAACGCAGAGGTGTCCAAACCCATTTTGTGTTTTTATGTAGTGTGCAGTGGTGGTCTTGGGATGGGCAATGCTGTCTCATCACATGGGGGCTCTCAAGTGCCTGCACCTTACCAGTGTCCATACGGGTGATTAGACTGTGGTGAGGCACTGACATCACAGAAAGTTTCCCTGCTTCAAAATATTGCACTACCTAGGCTAAGGCTGCCTCTGCACTTTAGGTTAAAACCCTGCACAGTGGCAGTAACGCTTGATGTCCCACCCTTGGGAGGGGGGGAGGGGAGGGGGAGCGGGGAGCGAGAGAAGGAAGCAAATGCTGAATATTTAAATGGAAATCCAAAGATGACCTTGTAACTCAAGTCTGCTGCTTGTGCTGGTATAATGCCCTGCTGCTGCAGTAAGCATCATGTTTACAATAGGTCTTCAAACTTGAAACTAAAGTCAGTATCCACTATTTGAACAAGTTTCTTTTTTCTCAAACAGGAAAGAACCGAAGGCTGAAACAAGCAAAAGAGGAAGCTCAGGCTGAAATTGAGCAGTACCGACTGCAAAGGGAGCAGCAGTTCAAGGCCAAAGAAGCTGCAGTAGGTTTTCAGTTCTTAGTTACTGCATATTTGGTTAGGAGTGCTGGCCAAGACTTAGATTCACTCATAAAAACAAGTGTTCCACCCCAAATGAAAGTAGAGACAGACAGGCTACTATAGTAATATCTGTTGTCAGCTGAAGTCTGAAACATTTGCTGCCGTGGAAGATAATTGGTTCCAAAGTTTGCTCCCCCCCCACACCGATTTTGATTTGTTCATTTATTCTGGTTAGTCCATGGGCCATAGACCTGTTTTCATGGTCGAGCAGAAAGCATCTATAGTAAGGTTACACAGTATTTTGAATCCCCTTTTGTCTCCATTCATCAGTTGTGTTGCCTTCCTGCTTACAGTGGGGATGTCATGGTATCACAGATTTCTGGTGTACTGCTGTAACAAAAGTCATGATATTTATACCATAGCCATTTTCCAATACTGGATAACTGTTGATCTTCGGGGTGATCTCCCTCCATTGAACCACATCATGGAACTGTAAGCCTTCAGCATCAGGACCACCTGAAAATTTTTGTAGGCTAGGGCCACCCACATCGATGCCTCGTTGGCTGCATAACATGGGCGTCCCCAGCATGCCTCGGTTCTTTCTTCCACCATCAACTGCTTGTTGACCCGCTGCTGCCGAAGAACACAGTTGAACTATTGCAAGTATTCACTAATGCTACTACTTCTAAAGTTCGTTGTTATAAAATTTGTATGCTGCTGCCATAAGACAAGGAACCACTGTTCCATTATTGCCACTGCGGTGATGTTCAGATTTATAAAGATAACGACCACTCCATTTGCATCTGTTACCATGGAACAAACCACAGTGTTAACCATGGCGTTAAAGCCTGCTCAGTTTGTTGTGGCTTTAACCAGGAGATGTCACAAGAAAACTTCCTGTTGATTCAAGAAATGGAAAAACATGTTGCAGCAAAGACAACTTCACCATTACCAACTTCTTCTGTTCCCGGTTGTCCATCGGCACATCAGTCTCTGTAGTCAACAGTGGCCCTCGCTTACTCCTTAAAGAAAAATGTAAAGTCTTTGAAATCAGTAAGAAAACACTGCCATTCTGAGAAGGTTAAGTGCAGAAAAAAAAGGAATGCTTCTTCTGACCATTCCTTTTCACCTACAGCTAAACGCAGGTCCCAGACTGAGGCCATGCCCGACTATCTCTTAGACACCAAGGCTGAGGTTTGGTATCTGCTCATCATCCTCATGAACTGGGGACTCTCAGCCCATTCTGCCGTCGGGCACTGTCCCCTTGTTGGCTGTGCCATCAGTGGCCCCTTCAGGCTCCACTGCACAGTTACTGTGTTAGACAGTGTTCAAGCTGGTTCAGTGCCTGCTGCTGCCATTGACGCCTGCTCCATGGGCACCTCCTGCTTGCCTATTGTTGACATTACATTTGTTTCACTTTTCTGTGCTGATTCAGGCAGGCTGCTGTTGACAGGATTCCTGTCATTGGCTCCTCTTCAGTTGTCACCCTGTCCTGTCATTCCTCAGCCGCTGATGGTTGACCTAGACAGCGAACTGGAATACAATCCAAAATTCATGGAGGTGAGGCCATGGATGAGGAGGAAGAGGTTTTAGATGTGGTTGGCTCAAGCTCCACTCTTCTTACTCAGAGAATAGTGTGAAAATGCACCGAAATCTCACCCTGAAGATGCCTCTTTTCGAGCCTTCCTTAAACAGGTTCAGGCTAAGCTTGGGTTCCAAGCTGAAGAGGAAGATGCTTCCAAGAAAACGTTAAATTCTTGTGGTTTCAGCCCCCTGCTGGTATTATTCCTCCTGTGCATTCTGCAGTTGGGAGTGTTACATTGGCAGCCTGGCACAGGCCTGCAAAACTGTCAGCAGTTCCTAGGAAAGCAGATAAACCATATCCAGCCCCTCTTGCGAAGCCATATTATTCTTCACGGCCTGAAACAGACTCTGTGGTAATTATGTGTAACCCCCGACCCCTGCCTTTTTGCAAAACGACAGGTGGCATGCTGTTGAAGCTGACAGCAGTACCTGGTGGGGACTGGGTTCGGGGAGGATAAGGTTACTCTGCACAGGGGGCCTAGGTTTGGCTACTCTGCACAGGGGCACCCAAGTAAATCCGAACACAGGAAGCAATAACTGTAATGTCCAGAACCAGGAATGGGATTCTACAGTATGGCTTTTATTTACATCCAAGCTGAACAAACAAAGCATAGACGGACCCCCACGGTGCTACATTCCTGGTAATGCAGATTAGAGACAACAGAACACACTTCATCACTATTTCCAGCCCTCAGGCTCTGAACCCACCAGGCACACAGCCTGGACTTGCATGCAGCTTTGGGTACACAACCTGACTTGTACACTACTTGGGCTTTCCCCACTGGCCCGGCTCCCCCCCCGGCCACTTGCTCCACGGTCCATTTTGGGAAATGAACCAGTTTTTCTGTTGTAGCTCCCCAAACCACTGTAGAGCCTTCGACTCCTAGAGGGAATTTTCCTTCCAATTCCACGTCTGGGTACTTCCCTCATCACTGGCCAAGTGCATGAGGCAAAGTAGAAATCCACAGAGCAAATCCGTAGAAGTGGACCTGGTCACTAAAGATGGGGGGGTGTCTCCCACCTCCAGCTCCCACAATCCATACCCGGCCATTTCTCTGGAAACTAAACGAATCTTTTCTGAAAGCTTGGCAATGTCGATTACTGGGTAGATATGTCACATTTCCTCTACATGTCTTGACTTCCCTTATGTGCTGGACTTGAACATACTTTTACTTTTGGTTAAGCCTATTACTCTAGGCCTCCCACTACTTCAGTAGTCCAGTCCCCACTATCCCACAAGTCCCAGGGTGAAACATGGGCCCTTTAGAAAGAGCAGAAACTCACCCTCCAGTTGCAGGTGCCCCACAGGCGAATCACGAAATCTTATTTCCCAAACTCTTGGACCAAATAAGGCAGCTTCTCCACTAGCGGAAAACCAGGGGGGGTTGCCACTGGAATGTGCAAGACAACCTTTCCTGCCTCATCCCCTCAGGGATGGGGCACTGAGACCCGAATCAGTGTTCACCACTTTAAAACTATCTTCTGTGTCTCTTTAGGTGGAAACACACACCTTTTTACCTAAATGTAGCCCTATATCAGGGCTGAGGCTCCTCGAGCCTACACAGAGCTGCTGTGCTGCTCTCTCAGCAAGCTCCAAACTCCAACTGACCTACAGACTACTGTTCAAACCTCCCAACATTCTATTCCAACTCCCTGCTGCAGATTCCATTGTGGCTCATGCAGCTGCGACAGTTCTATGGTGATGTCATCCCTCAGTCTCTGCTGAGACTGAGAACAGAGTGAGACAGTGTGAAATCCATTTAACTGGAGTGTCACAAGCTGCCTTCCCTGCCTACCACTAGGTCTTACTGGGATTCTAGTAACCCCGGGTAACAAGGGGGTTACATATGGCTGCTCATAAGAGATGCAAAACACCCAAACACATGAGCTCTCATCCTCCAGACCAGGGGTTGAGGAAGCTGGAGGTGATGGGGGGGAAGAGAACTTTTGCTTCTGCTTTCCTGGGCCTGAGAATTGCTATCGGGCATATACGATTAAATATCAGAATTGCCTTTGGAAGACAGTGGCCACCCTGAGTGAAAAATTCCCAGACAACCAGGACAAAATACAGCTCAGCCAATCATAGGTAATGGATAGAATGCTAGTAAGCACCTACACAGATCTGCCCCTGATGCTGCAACGAAGGCTGCAGCTTCTAGGATTTGCCTTTCGCCACTCTTGGCTAAGGGTTGCAGGTTTTTCCTTTGGTGTACAGCAACATGAAGGTCAGAAGGGACTTCACATCCACATGAAAGCTCCTTTCAGAGGAAAGCAGGTGTTTGGCAGTGGTTTTGGAAATAGTTTATGGGATTTGCAGTCTTCTAAAATGACTCTCCAATCTCATAATACTCTGAAACAAAGCCCCGGTGCTGATGTGGTTATTTTTGCATGCCCTGTGCCTGCCCAGGCTGTAATTATTCCAGGGACCTTGGCAGTGGTTCCCAGAGACCTGAGGCTTCATACTTGCCCCCTGGTGCTAGTGGCAGACTTACAAAAGGTCAGACCATTACTGACTCTCCTGGTGCCCCTGCCTTTTGACTTCCCACTGCCTCAGAAAGTTTGGGTAGGAGTCCGCACTCTGTCTACAGAGTGGAGGGGAAATGATTACAGATGCTTGGGCACTGGAGGTGGTTCAGCAGACATGCCTTACAGATCCTTACTGTTTCTCTCCTCCCCCCCCCCACCCAGTTAACTCCCCCATTGCCAAACTGCTACCCTCCAAGACATCTTGCCTTTTTGCTCGAGGAGGTTCAGTCCCTCCTTTGCTGTTGAATTGGTCCAGGTTTCAAAAATAAATCAAGGCTTCTGGTGCTTTCTGGTTCAAAAGGGACCAGGGATTTAAGACCAGAACTAGACCTTCAAGGTCTGAACCTTTCATAGAATACAAGTTCAGAATGGCCTCTGCAGTCCCTCCTGCCCCTACTGATAAAGGGAGATTGGATGGTTGCCCTGGACGTGAAGGTTGCAGCATACCTTCATGTCAAGATCCGCAAGTGACATAGAAAATGTCTACGTTTCATGCTCCAGGGCTCAAACTACCAATTTCATGTTTTGTGGTATGTCTTCATCAAAGTATTTGTAGCTATAGCAGGGAGGGTCTGTATGTCTTATAATAATTATATATCTCCAATACATAGAGGCCATTCTGGACAAGAGTCTCTGTCAGGTGTGTTCCTGCCCTTGGACTGTGCCATGGCACTGGTGGCACAGATGCAGCTGGTTACCCCCCAATCTGATTGTGTCAGCCCGACGTGTGCTAAGACTAATCGGCCTGATGGCGGCTTCCATACTCTCTTATGCTGGCCCGCCTCCATATGAGGATCCCACAGTGGTTTCTCGGAGCACAGTAGGCCCAGCACTCATGAGCTGGAGTGCCTCATACATTTCACTTCTCCTCTCTGTTGTTCCCTGCTCTGGTGGCTGGACCGATTCAGTCTAGAAAAAAGGTCACCATTCCTGCAGTCATTCTCCCTGCAGGTGATGACCATGGATGCCTCTGCTTTGAGTTGGGGTACTCGTGGGCCCTTTCAGAATCCACGGCTCATGGGGCCCTCTGGATATGGTGCCTCTCAGCAACACTCTGGAGATGAAGGCTGTTCTCTGTGATCTACAGGCCTTCGCCACCCTCCTTCCAGGGAATCTGCTGTTGATTTACACATACAGTGTGAAACAATTACTCGCCGCAGTAATCTTTCTTCCATGGGGTCCTTTAGCATCAGTAGCTTTTTTGCACATAGCTGGCTAGGTGCAGTTGCTCCGGAGGTGTGCCTTTAAGAGAGATTTAATGAGCTTTGGGCCAAGCCAATCAAAAGACAGGAGGGTGTGTGAACTGAGTGAGAGCTGTTGACTGCTTCAGAATTTTTTCTAGGAAAAACGAGGGCAAATGTCCCGAAAAAGAATTAACAGGATTCAAAAAACATGCAAATGTCCAAAAGTAGAAATAGAAACAGCAACACGAAGTAAAAACTCATCAATAAGAAAAACCAAATTTGGTAAAAGGCGACGCAAGAGCCCTTCTCTGACAGGTGAATGGGGGAGGAAGGGTGGGAGCTTACTGATGCTAAAGGACCCCATGGAAGAAAGAAGATTACTGCGGTAAGTAATTTTTTCTTCTTACCCCAGGAGTCCTTTAGCATCAGTAACTTTTTTGCAGACTACCAAGCAGTACCAAGTGGGAGGCGGGCAGAGAGCCTACTTAGGAAAGAGGCTCTGCAGAACTGCCCTGCCAAATTTGGCATCAGATCTGGTCTGCACATCCAAACTGTAGTATTTCACAAAGGTGTGCACAGATTTCCAAGTAGTTGCTCTGCAGACATCCAGTAGGGGAGTGTCCTTTGCTGCTGCAAGCGAGGCTGCAGTGCCCCTGGTGGAATGGGCCCTGAGCCCCACTGGAGGTTGTTGACCAGCTTTCTCATAGCAGAATCTAATACAAGAGACCAACCAACGAGAAATAGTTCTCTTGATAGCTGATCTTCCTCTGCCTACATCTCCATAGGCGAGGAACAACTGAGTGGAAGAGCCTCTGGACTGTCTAGTATGCTCTAGGTAGTGAAAGATGGCTTTCTTGACATCCAAGCTGTGGAGATTTTGCTCACCAGGAGTGGATGGCTTGGTAAAGAAGACAGGCAGAGTAATGGACTGGTTCAAGTGAAACTCTGAAACCACCTTTGGCAGAAATTTCCTATTTGTCCTGAGCTCAACTTTATAGTTGTGAGGGATGATGTAATTCGCCTCAGTGCACAGGGCCTGTAGCTCTGAAATCCTCCTGGCAGACGTAATGGCTACCAGGAAGACGGTCTTCCAAGTTGCAAACTTGATGTGGGCCGTGGACATAGGCTCGAAAGGTGGATTCATGAGCCCATCTATGCAAAGGTTCAAGATCCAAGGAGGAACTGGCTCCCTGGCTGGAGGTGCTAGAGGCCTTTGAAAAACTGTTTAAAAATGGTGTGGGAAAAAACTGATTTCTTCTTTCCCACCGAAAGGTAGGTGGAAATTGCCACCAGGAGTAGCTTGAGTGAGGATGGTTTCAAGCCCGACGCCTGTAGGTGTACCAGGTAGTCTAGCAGCTGAGGGTCTGAAGCTGATAGAGGTTCGACCTTTTCACTTCTGCACCAGAGGGGAAACCTTTTCCATTTGGCTGCATAAGTCTTCTTAGTGTTCGTGTTTTTTTTTTTTTTGTTTTTTTTTTTTTTAGCCATTATCAGTATCTTAAGGACCTGCTCAGAGTACTGTGAGGATGAAAATTCTAACTTCTCAAGAACCAGGTTTTGAGGCGAAGAGAGTGTATGTCTGAGTAGTGCACTCCCGTCTGAGGAAGGGTCAGCAGGGAGCAAGTCAGGGGCAGGCAAATGGGCTTGTTGCAGAACATTGAGAGAAGGAGAGGGTACCAGGCTTGCCTGGGCCAGTCCAGAGCCACTAGGATCATGGATGCAGGCTGCTGCCGGAGTTTCAGCAAAACCCTGAATATCAGGGGAAAGGGAGAAAATGCGTATAGGAACCTCCCTGAACAGCCCAGGATCAGGGCATCCAGAGGAAGTGTTTCCGGAACTGGGGGCCTGCAACAGTACTGAGGAAGCTGAAGATTGAGAGGTGAGGCAAACAGATCCATGTCTGGTGTGCCCCACTGCCTGAACACTGTGGCTAGTACTTGCTTGTTCAGTGTCCATTTGCTCCGACCTTGACTGATGTGGCTTAGAGCATCCGCCAGAGTATTGAGTTTGCCTGGGAGGTGAATAGCTGAGAGACTGACTCCCAGGGAGAAAGCTAGAGACCAGAGCTTCCAAACAGAGTATTCCTGATCTGGTACCACCCTGCTTGTTTATGTAGAACATTGCAGTGGTGCTGTCTGTTCGATTTTGAACCGCCTGCCCTTCTATGCTGGAAGCGAAAGCTTTGAGAGCTAGTAAGACTGCTCTGAGTTCCAAAAGATTTATGTGCAGCTGTGACTGGGAGTCCAGTTGCTGCTTACTGAGTCACTGTCTAGATGAGCTCCCCAGCCCAACAGGGAGATATCTGTGGTTATCACCTTTGTGGGAAGAGGAGCTTGAAAGGGAACCCCTGCCTGCAAATTTGCAGGGTCCTTCCACCACAGCAAGTTGTGGAGGAACTGCTCCGACACCGGTATTAACTTTGAAAATTTGTTGCTTCTCTGAGACCAGCGAGCTCTGAGGTAGGCTTGCAGGAGTCTCATCCTGTACCTGACCCCTGGGACTACTGCAGCCATAGAGGCCATAGGTCCCAGAAGTTTGAGGAAATGTCTGGCTGGTCTTGGCTGTCCCTGGGCGAAAGAATCTGCCACTGAAAGGAAACTCTGAATTCTTTCCTGTAGGAGGAAAGCATATCCCTTCTGAGTGTCCAGCGGGGCCTCTATGAAGGGGAGCAGTTGGGTGGGTTCCGGGTGAGATTTCTTGATATTTACCAGGAAACCCAGAGACTCAGAGTGCGTTCTGTGAGGGAAAGCGATTCCTTGACTTGGCACTGAGACTTTGCTACTATGAGCCAGTCCAGATAGTGGTAGAGAGCGACAGCCAGTCTCCTGAGATGTGCTGCTACCACTGCGAGACACTTGGTAAAGACTCTTGGGGCCAAGGACAGACTGAAGGGCATTGCAGTGAACTGATAGGGACCCGAAGGAAGTTTGAACCTGAGAAATTTCCTGTGAGATCTCCTTATGGGCATGTGGAAGTAGGAGTCCTTTAAGTCGTAGGAGGCTAGCCAGTTGCCCTGCTGTAAGGACTGTATGACCAGTGACAGAGTGACCATTTTGAACTTTTTTTTTTTCCCCAGATGTTTGTTTAAATATCTGAGATCTAAGATAGGTCGCCACTGCCCAGTTTTCTTTTGTGTCAGAAAATACCTGGAGTAGAGGCCCTTGCCCTTCTCGTGGGTGGGGACCCTCTCTACTGTTCGTAAAGCCAGAAGGTTTTGTGCCTCCCATTTCCAACAGCGGTATCTGTGATGGTGACAGAGGTCTTGACACCTGGGTACGCTTGAGGTCTGGCAGCTGCTTGAACTGTGATGACAGACCCTTCTCCACTAACTCCAGCACCCACTTGTCCGATGTGATGAGGGACCAGTGCTGAAGACAGTGAGAGTATGCCTCCAACCGGAAACAGGGAGGCAACCTAGACACTTACATCAGGACTTGGACTGAGAGGCAGATGGCTTGGTAGAGGTGGCTCTTCTTTCGCCCCTTCTGCCCCTGCCTCTGAAAGATCCCCTGTACTGGCTAAAGTCAGATTGGGGATAGGAATTGTAAGCCCTGGGAACAAAACTTCTGCCCTTACCGCCCCTGGGATGGGATCTCTGAGGGGTGGCGGGTTTAGGCTTGGATGAATGGCTCTGCCAGGAGGCCTTGTACTCATCGACCTTTTTGATGTAGTCAGTGGTTCTGTAATCAAACGTATTTTGATCACGGGGAAAATCCATGGCCTTGTTCTGAGTGTCTGGTCAGACTGGTAGTTCTCAGCCAGGCGAAGCGTCTCAGAGATATGGCATGGGCCATCTCCTTAAAGGCTACATCATTATTGTCATCTGCCATGTGGAATTGGTACATAGTAGCTTCCAAGGCAGTTTTTGACGTATCCACTAGCTCCTGCACTATAGAATCTGATCCGTTGCGGGCGATAGCCTGGACAGATTTCCAAAGAGCTTTCTGATATTTGGCTGTGAATGCCGTGTAAGAAGAAAGCCTGAGAAGCAGGGAAGCGGTGGCATACATTTTCTTTACTATAAAGCCAATTTTCTTGAAATCCTTGCCAGGGGGAAGATGGTGTCAAGGAGACTCCAGCTTTCTCACAAGCTGCCTGCTTGCACTATACTCTCGTGGCTAGGGTGTGCTTACAGGAACTCTGTACCATTTTTAGACAATTTACATTTTCTCTCAAGCCGCTCATCAACCTCTGGTACTGAAGTGGGGTGTTGAAGCACCTTCATGGTATTTTTTCTAAATGCATTATAGATAGGGACGACCAGGGTTTTTGAGGATGAAAGACTCTTCATCTCCCTATAATCTTTGTCTTCATCGACATCCTGGTTGGGCTTCTGCATAGAGAGGTCCAGGGTATCCAGCATATTTTGTATAAATGTAAACATAGAGGAAGGATTCTCGTGGTTACCCGGCAGATCCCCAAGGCGAGGGTCCGGGGACTCCTGGGGCTCAAGGCCCTCAAAATCCATGTCAGGGGTATCATAAAATTGATCATCATCTGCGTCACCCTCACCGTCTGCAGAACAGAGAACTGTGGAAGAGTGCTTGCCAGCCCCAGTAAATTGAGGACCCATATTTTGAAGGGTCTGAAACAGTTGCCATGCTTTTTCCATATCTTGCACTGACAGAAGAACCTGCGCAGCTTGTAAGTGCTTTGTTTTTTCTGTATGCTTTAAGCTGCCTGTTGTCTCACTACGGGCTTTCCCAGGAGCAACGGGCGCATATCTGTCTTGACAGAGTTTCTTTTTAGCCACTTCATCAGAGGCTTGATCAAGCTTCCTTTTTTTCGTCTCCCTTATTATTTTTCAGTTTGTGAGGAACCTCATCTTTGGAAGCTTTATTTTTTGACTGGGATCTGGAGGGTTCCTCAGCACCTCTGCTTTTGGTATTAGTACTTTTGAATGGCCACTTGTCGGAAGCCTTTGATCCTCAGCCATAAATATTGAAAGTTTGTCTGCTATGTTCGCCAATTTAAGCAAAGCAAACCAGTTCTGGACCTACGAACTGAGTGCAGGTTTCTGTGAAAATGCCACCGGTCCGTCCTGCCCCAGTTAATAAGCTCTGTCTATTACCAGTGCCCTTTTTTTTTTTTTTTTTTGGGGGTGTAAAACTGGGATCTATACCAGTGCCAATCTTAATAGAAAGCCAGTAATACTCAACTGCGCACTGGTGGCTGCTGGACCCTTACGGACAGTCCTGACACAGATGATACAAAGGTCCAGTAATAAAACAAAAAAGATTTCCTCGTAATTGCCAATCTAGACAGAACTCCCAGGCACTGTTTAAGTTCGAAATCTACTGCAGGTGCCTCGCGGAAAACCCTGCGAGGTCTGAGGTTTAAAAAAAAAAAAAGGCAACTGTCCCTAATTCGACTGTTTCCACAAAAATTTAGCCAAAAATGAAGGAAACCGTCAAACACCTGCGAATAAATTAGGCTTTAAAGCAAATAGTCGCGGTAAAAATAGTCTAAATAGCACCATTGCGCTAAAAATAAAAAATGTGCGCAGCGCTAATGAAAAAGTCAAATTTTTCACTCGGCACACTAAAGGAAAAGATTTATGAGGAAAACTTTACCCAAATAAGCACTAGGAGGCTGTCAACAAGGAAAGTTGGGAGACACCTCAGAGGCAATATTGCTCAGTTCAGCGGAGAAAAAATTCCGAAGCAGTCAACAGCTCTCCCTCAGTTCACACCCCCTCCCGTCTTTTGTTTGGCTTGGCCCTAAGCTCATTAAATCTCTCTTAAAGGCACACCTCCGGGGCAATTGCACCTAGCCAGCTAAGTGCAAAAATGTTACTGATGCTAAAAGACTCCTGGGGTAAGAAGTCTGATGTACTATATCAGTCTACAAGGTGGGGGTTCATTTGCACGCTCCCTGCAGAGAGGCGATGAGTTTGGCACTGGGTGGTGGAATGTGACATATTCCTGTCAGCGGTGTTACTGACCCTGAACACACTGGTGGATCACCTCAGGCAATCCCTTGGACTTTGTTGTAGTCGACCTCTTCAAAAAATGAGTTGTCCACATATAGACCTGTTTGCGCCTCCATACTTCGCAAAACGTCCGTGTTTCTGCTCACTCGTTCCAGGGCCTGGAGTTTCTTGGCAAGACCTGTTGTCCCTTTCTTGGAACGGTATGCGCCCCCCCCAATTCCCTCTAATGCAGAGGGTTCTGCTCAAGTTGATGACCGAGCATGCCACCCGCTTCTAATGACTCCTCATTGATCCAGATAGTTGTGGTTGCCATTTCAGCAAATTGGCAGTGGAGCCTCCTGCCCTGCTGCCCTTGTGAGCCAGACTTCTGACACAGGAGCAGGATGCTCTGATGCACCTGGATCTTCGCTTCTTGCACCTTCATGCATGGCTGCTGAGGACATAGAGCTCTCCTGCTTGCAGTTTCTCCAGCAGTGGCTGATGTGTTCTTCGCAGCTAGAAAACTGTCTACCGGGAACATTTATTCACAAAAATAGAAACCTTTTACTGTGTGGTGTGCTGGATGTGCCTGGGATCCCTTTATTTGTCCAGTTCTTAAAGTCTTGGACTATCTCTTGACTCTTAAAAGAGCTAGTGTACTGCTTGGAATTAATAGTAATTTTCAGATGCAGTCGGCTATAACTTCTTGATTCTGAAGTTTCTTTTCTTTTCTGTTTAATTAGAAAATATTTCACCTGGCAGTACTGGGCTGATGTGTGGAGCAGCACTCTGGCGGTGAAAAAAAAAGTCAGATCTCTTCCTCCTACTGCATCATCAGAAATGTGACTAAACACATTGAGGCACCACAACCCTTGCAGCCTGAGCAGTGACTTTCACAAGTTACCAGTCAAAATGCAGGAAATTTGTGACCTCACTAGTAACCAAGAAGGGCCAATGCCAGCTGCTTCATGTGAATGAGAATAATCGAAGTGAGAAATGGTTCTCCATGGTTACTAGTTATGTCACTGTCAGTGTGGTCTTAGCGTTGATGTAGTGGGAGGAAAAGAACCAACTTGTTTTTTAGCCTTCAGACACAGTGCTGCTCCACACGTCACCCCAGTAGTGCCAGGTGGAAAATCTTCTAATTAGCAAACAGAAAAGAAAAAATACTTAAGATACAAGATGTGATGGCTTACTACATCTGAAAGTTATTATTCCAGGCAGTACACTAGCCCTTTAAGGACTAGGGTATTGCTCTGTAAAGGTTGACGTGGCTGCAGTGTTAGCTTTTCATGCCCTGACAGCAGGCAAGACACTGGCCCAGTTGGAGTTTTCCAGCGGCTTCCTAAGGGGTATCCTCCTCCTGCATCCCATAACCTGAGATAAGAGTTCCATTGTGGGACCGAAAGTTCTAGGGACCGTCACCTTGCCTCCCTTTCAGCCTGTGGCTGCTAGTGAGCTATGCTTCCTCTCCTGGAAGACACTATTTCTAGTGCTAGATGCATCTGGGAGTTACAGGCTCTGGTTGCAGATCCTGTTTATTTTCTCAATTATATGGTTATCTATATACAGTAATAATCCTCATTTTCTTCCGAAGGTTGTGTCTGAAAGAACACTAAATCAGACTGTAGACCTTCCAGTTTACTTTTTGTCCCCCACAAAAATTGGTGAGCATAATTTACATACACTGGGTATCTGTAGAATACTACATTGGTACCTGGATCATACAAATGATTGCACACAGTCCTCTCAACTGTGTATTGCTGCTGTCCTCTGAATGGTTGGCTCACCGATTCCTAAGCGAGGTCTGTCCATATGGCTAGCCAGTTGTATTGTTTTGTTACTTTACCAGAAGTACAGTAAGTAGCTTTCTGCTCCCGTTTATGCTCATTCCACCCGTGGGGTGGCTACCACAGTGGATTGTTTTCAGAATGTCTCCACTGCTGCTATTTGTGCTGCTGCCACTTGAAGTATTTATTTATTCATTCTTGGATTACAATACCTCTGAGCACAGACAGCTCATTTACAAAGGTTCCACCTCAGTGGAAAGGGGAGACGAAACATGCAAAGGGGTGAAAATACAATGTTTTCAAAACAGTAAATAAAGTGAGCAAATATATATGTACTATATGCAGTTTTATCGTCCTAATGGGAGGAAAGTGTAGATATTGGTGGGGGGGGATAAAGATGGGAGAAAGAAAGGTAGAAAGTGGCAGCCATAGGCATTGTCAAGCTGGTGTGGGGGTTGGTGGACAGGGGTAGCCAGGGCTTTGTCAAAGTGCGGAAAGGGGGAGTAATGTTCATAATTCATTAAACACTACAGTCTGAACATTGCCTCCTGTAGATGTGCCGGTTTTGGCCTTTATGTTCTGCAAGACTTCCTTGCTCAGGATCATTGGGTCCTGCTGTCCTCCCATCGTGCTTGGTACTGCTTGGGAATCATTCCATGATGTGGCTCTGTAGGAGATGTCCTTGAAGAAGATAGAAGAGTTTTGCCTACTGTAACAGTAGAATCTCCTCCACTGAGCCACAGCTTCTTCACCTCGTTGGGTGATGGATGACTGTACTGCCTGCTCTTGCATGCTGTTTCTCCTTTGATGCCCTCTTTTGCATCCGTACTCTGGTGTCCATATTCTCTCCTATGTGCCTGATTTGGTTCTGGTCGTTTCGGTCTCTACAGGTCTGATGATTCTCCGAGCTCATCTCCGGCAGGGAAATGCAGCATGCTAGGGCTGCCCACATTATATAGGTGCAAACGAGACACGTCAATGTGGGCGGCCCTTGCCTTCAGAACTTTCCGGTGGTCCTGATGCCAACAGCTTACAGTTTAATGATATGGCTCAATGGAGGAGATTCTGTCAAAGAGCTACTGTTATGATAGGTAACTATTCTTTGATAACGTATCATTTCTTCCAGACACAGAGTTTGAGGACACTTTTTGTTTTGTTTTGTTTTTTTAGCAAACCTGGCTATTTTCATAATTTAATTTGAATTTTGATGACTGGGTTGGCCCACTGAGACAAGATGGCCCCCCCCTTTTTTTTTTTTTTAAGGTAACCCAGAATTAGTTGTATAAAGTACATGAATAAAATATACATTTGCAGAAGGCATATCAAATAATGTACATACAACATATAGTGATATTAGTTACATACATTAGGTGATTTAAGTTGCACAAAATTTACAGAGAGGTAGACAAAGTGGCAAATAATAACGTGTAAGGTACACCAAAGAAGCAGTAGGTCATTGGTTGCACTTGCAGGGAGCTACCTCCCAGGAGAAGGCTTTGAGCCTCATTTTTGAACTGTATAAGGGTGGGGCAGGTAAGAATCTCATGAGGTAGAGTTCCGCAGAGTGGGGTCTACTAAGGGGAAGGATGTCCTTCCGACTGTGTATTGTACCCTGAAGATGTCCAGCAGTGGGCTGGCTGCAGATCTCTGAGGCCTTGCGTGCTTTGTGCTGGATTTATTCCAGCAAAACTGGGAGGAGTAGAGAGTTTCAGTAGCTTAAAAGTTAGTACAGGGGATAACGCTGCCTTGCTTCAGAAGAGGACCACCCCAGTGTTGCAGGCAACTCCACTGTGGTGGTCTCTGGAGTGGGCACCAGCTGCAAAATGCCTGATTCTGTTAATATAGTCTTTAGTCTGGATAGTACAGATTCACAAGCAGCCTGTAATACTGGGGTTCCATAAAAGAGGATAGTCAAATGTAATATTGTAACGTCCATAGCATACAGTGACAACCACTGGTAGTGACTAGGCTGCAATACAGCCGACATAAGTACTTCTTCAACCATTATTTCAAAATCTCAAGGAACCCTGGTATTGTTTTCAGGACAGAGTTTCTGACTCTCTTATCACACTTGGTAGATCATTTTTTGTTCTTCATTGTGCTATGCACCTGCTGGTGCCTCCTCCTACCTCCATTCTGGTTGGAACAGTCTCCTTGTTGGCCCATGTCTCTTGCCCACTGGCTTGCCGTGGGGTGGAGGGGGGGTATGTTTCTAGCTGCCTTCTTACAGCTTACTCCTAGGGAGGTTCAGGAGCACTATGCCATGGTTAGTAAGAGAGAGCCACCTTACATTGTGCCGGATGGATGTGGGTGGCATCAGGAGTGACGTCATTTTGCACCCAGTGGAGGCTTTTCTCTCCATTTTTCATCCCACCCTCATACCCAGCGTACATGCCAGGCCATGTGTAATCACGCATATCGCCAGTGGTGTCTCCACTAAGCCCCACCAGGTGGGTGTCTCTGCGAGCAGTGCAGCACTGAACCCACCTCCAGTAAATTTATCCCACGTAAGTTGCAAGTCCCAGCTAGTGGTGTCACATCCCCTGATGAAGTGTCACTTTAATGACGTTAAGTGATGGAACTTAGTGCAGTTCATTTCTGGTGCACAGTAAATTTTAGTTTGGCTTGTTACATCACAATTTCTGAGTATTTACTTTCTCATCTACGTTTTATGAATACTGCCATTTGTAAATTTGTTGCCTCGTGGAAAAGATGCTGCTCACGCAGGGAATGTCAATCAATCGATCAAAATCTTTATCCAGGCGAACACCATTGAGCAAAGCTCATTTGCAAGGTGGACCTGGGTCAACAAGGTCAAAGCACAATACATTTATATACAGGCAAAGAACACACTCAAAATAGCGCAAGATCCACTTTTGGAACAGTATCCCAGGTGTGTTTGTAGCTGTTAGAAGAGTTAGCAAGATATAAACAACATGTACACCACCGTATTCGGTGGAAATGACAAAAGTAACTGGTTTGTGGTAACAGGAGATAATTAAACACAGTCATTGCCAACATTGCCTAGTACAAAGTATGGCACGGCATTGAGACTTGAAGGGGGACATCATGAGAAAGCTTTAAGGGGAGTTGGAGTTTCCAGGGTAAGGTAAGGGCCACGATAATTCAAGGGGTGGAAGGACAACAAGGCAAGGGGACAGATCTCAACCAAGCGGGTACAAGCTCCTACCACATAATGGGAGAAATTGATGGAGGATAACACAGGTAAGACGTCAGGTAGGGTAAGGAAGAGTAAACAGAAGAGAAAAGAAACCAGGTGAGTGGAATATAGGATTAAGACCAGAGAACCATGACATGGACAGGGCAATGCAGAAAACAGGGTAGACAGCAAATTCAGAATTAAACGGAGAATTCTAAGATGCTAAATCAGAAAATTTGGACAAGTAAACACACTGTGTTTTCACATGTTCTGAATTTGTATCTCCACGTTTGAGAATGTGTCCTTCATTATGAGGGTTGGTGCTCCTCGTTGTCCCTCGTTTTAATTGTCTGTGTCCCTCATTTGAGTGACAAAAGGTTGAAGGGTATGTTCCCAATCTGAGTATAGACTCCTCCAGCCCTACCGGCTGGAATATCCATATCAGTCGGACACTTGACCATTCTTTATTGGCCTCAGATGCCCTTGGCTCATTCCTAAACTCCGGTTGCTGACATCACAAGCTGCTGTGCCAAAGAAGCTGACATCAGTAACGTACATACATATATAATATTATACACACACACATATAATTTTATTTGTGCTTTCCCCCCCCATTTTCTCTCCATTCACCGCAGGTGTGGACGCACTCGGACATTATGCGCTGCCCTTCCAGCCTGCTGCCACACCTCCCACCTATGTTACCACGGACTTCCACCGGTGGGAGCAGAACTGGTGGGGGACTAACCAGAAGAGAACTGCCTTTGGCTGCTCTCTTCTCTCCCCGGTGCTGGTTGTCCAATCCGAGGTCATTCCTGAACACGGGTCGCTAGCATGGCGCGAGCAAGGTGTCCAGCTCCTCAAACACCGGGCCAGCATATCCATAACCTTTCTAAAGAGTGCCCCTCCTGCTTTGCATGTGCTGGACTGCCCCTAGGTGCAGCAAGATTAAAGAACTACTAACATCTTTTAGCTGGGGCAGGCAGCTCGTGACCAGTAGCTTCATACCCCAGGACCTAAACGAAATATATTTGAAATTTTTCCGCTTGGTAAATTAATAATTTAACGTCTTCGAGGAAATGGCTTATAGCAGGTCGTAACATATATAGGAATATCTCAGCCGCAGGTATCATTCAATCTGGATGATTATCAGCAGTCGACCTGGGATCGTGCCCTGACAACACCAGGTATTGTGTCCTGGCAGGTATAAAAGGGGGCGGTCCCAGAAGCTCCTCCATTCTTTTCTCACCATGACCTGCATGCTACATGCTCTGTTTGGTGTCTAGCCTCAGTCGATGAAATGAAATTTCTTCAGTGCAGCTTCTCAGTTTCGTCACGGCTTTCCCCCTGTTGTTTTCAGACACTTTTTTTCCCCGAAAGAAGTGCCAAGTGGCCAGAATATCATCGACAAAGACAGTCTCGAAGTTTGTGTCCGAGCTTCAGTGAATAACACCGGGTGATGAAGACTGCTTCGGTCAGGGCAGCTGCAGTGTTCGGGGCCACCCTGTGTGTCGTCTTCACCTTGTTACCACCACTGGTTGGTTCTGTTTGTTGAGGGGGTGATCAGGTTCCCTCCTCGACAACTTTCTACCTGCTTCTATGGAGACAGCAAAATAACTTCCAACCCCCTGTTTGTCGACGGTGTTCTCATCAGTGGCTTCTCAGGGTGTGTTTTCTGCTCTAGTAGCAGCTCCAAGCTGTGTCTTCTACTCCATCGATGACCTCCAGCTTTCTTCCACCCTTTCATCGCCGATGTCCTCATTGATGGCCTCCTGGGTGTGTGTGTTCTGCTCTTGCAGAAGCTCTGTGCTGTGTTGTCTTCTCAGTCGATGACCTCCAGGTTTTTTTTTTTTTCTTATTTGTACTCCTTACCTCCTCGGCTGGGAGTGTACCTATGGTTCCCTGTCAACCTTCGACCTCCGGTGCACCATCGGCCACAGCTTCCATTCTAAACCACCTTCCCCTTACACACAACCCAGGTCTCTACCCAGCGGGTACATGCCCCGCACACTGGGGAGTTCCTGGTGAACCTGTCTGGGAAGGAGAATCCTTATACGTCTGGTGTGGCGCCAGTGGGCAGGTACTGCGTTACTGACCAGCATAGGCGTTGTCTTGCGTGCCTTAGCCGCTACGACATGGATTACGACTGCCTGTTTCTCTATGGATATTCATGTCCTGGAACACTGCGTGGAAGTTGGACAAGCTCCGCCGAATTTTGGGGGACGGGTGCAAACTCGTCGGGCCAAGCCACGGTCTCCTGGCCTTTCCTCTGGGTCCCCTCCCAGTTCTATATGGACTGGGGAGGAGGGCGCTTTCGCTTCTTGTAGCCTCACCGTGGCAGAAGCCCCTTCCGCGGTGCAGGAGGCCCAGTCCATTCCCCCTGGGGAGCAGGCGGCAGGCACCGCTGTGGCAGTCGCCCCTTCAGGGGCGAAGGCTCCCCTGGTGTTGTTTCTTCGGGTTAGAAAGCCTATGTTGGCACCGTCCTCTACACCATCCGGTGCAGTTTTGGGCCTCGGTGCTGTTCGTGGTGCCATGGGCCGTGGTTGGCACTGGTACACCGCTTGGCGCCGTCTCTGCCGATGCCATTCGCAGCACCGATAGCGCTGGCGGTGCCATGGAAAGTTCTGCGGTGCCATCTTCGACAGTTTCTCATCTCAGCGTTGAGCAAGGACACTGTGCCATGGGAGGTGTAGCTCTCGGTGCTGCTTGCAGTGCCGAGGATGGTGTCGGTGTCACTAAGTGCTGTCCCTGACTCCGCGGTGCTATTCACAGCGCCGTGGCAGACATAGACTCCCAGTCTGCTTCTGCTGCCGCCCTCGGTGCCATCTCTTTGGGCGCAGTTTGCGGTGCCGTGGGGGAGTTCGGTGCCAGCTCTGGTGCAGACACCCAGACTGGCTCCTCTCTTAGTCCAGACAGGAACGGGCGTCCACGTACGGTCTGGCACTGGACTTCAGTCTCTATCTCTTTGGAGGCAGACTGAGTCCAGTTTGGACCGGCTGTCCAACTCTTTGGAGTTGGCAGCCTATGTGGACACTTTGGTGGTTATTTCGGCTGACCAGAGCCAGCCTCCCTCTAAGGAGCGGGCGGTAGGGCCCCCCCCCCCCGAGTCAGGGGTCAAGGGTCAGGGGTGCTGACCAGCAGGCAGTTCAGGCCACTACTGCCCTGCAGCCTAGGCTTGGAGGGTTTTCTGCCCCCTCGGTTGGATTACCCCCTCAGGTGGTGTGCCTGGATTGCTCAACTTTATGGCCGACCAGAACGCCGTCTAGAGGGGAGGGTGCTACACCCTGTGTGGTCCCTTCAGGAATTGATGAGGGTTGTCAACTGCCTAGGCTGTTTGCGAAGCAGAGGGCTCTTTCAGACTCTACGGGGTCAGGGTTCGATGCGGTGACCCTTTTCTGGGACCCACCCGGGTTCGGGGAGGAGTCTCAGCGTGGGCCCCCGCCCTTCCTTCTCAGTCTCCTCAAGAGGGTCCTGGTCTTTGGAGAGAAAGGACCATCCTTCTGGGTTTGCACAGTCCCAGTCACCTCACCCGGGGGATTCTTCAGGGCACAGCCTAGGCAGTTCCAGCGTGGTTGATCAGCAGTCAGGCTTTTCACAGTTGTTTCTTCACTTGAGGCTTCTGGTGCGCTCTCTTGCCCGGACAGAGGACTATCCCCTTCTGTTTTGGACTTGGCCCCTATTCCTCTGTCACCATCTCCTGCTCTCCCAGGCATTCGTGGTCCTACGGGACCACTTTCCTGGGAACGATTCAGGGGTGCGGCTGCTCACTTCCCTACTTACATCAGGGCCATGGCCGAGCGGGTGTTCCACCCTCCCCCTGAACAGCCATCCTCTGGATCTCTGAGGTCTTCCACTTCCTCATCCTCCTCTTCTGGGGGAGAGGAGCCCTCCGTCCACATCTCCCCTGCTGCTGATCTCGCCAGGTATCTGCATTTCCTCATGAGGGAAGACCTGTGTGTCGCCCCATCCACTCTGCACAAGCCAGAGCATTCGATGCGTGCCTTCCTAGGTGATTGCAGTGCGGCCACCCTTGTGGTGCCCGCCTGGCCTGCTCCTTTCCAGGAGGCATCATTGTGGTTCTGGCAAAAGCCCTTTTCCGGAGTCCCAGCCCCTAGGGATCTGAGCCAGAGGTATTGTGGCGCGCGCCCCCCCCGAGTCTCCAGGTCGTATGCCTCATCCTCAGTCAGAAGTGACGCAGCTGGACACTCCCGATGGGCTTCGCGCCCTCCCCCATGATTGGCCCCCAGATCAAGATTATGCAGATTTTGACTTCTGGGGGAGGAGGACCTTCTACTCGGCACGGTTGCTACTTTCAATTTCTGCTCTTCAGGCCCGCTATGCTATCTATGATGGGTTCTTGTGGTCCAGGCTAGGTCAACGCCTAGCCTCTTTGCCTAATTTGGAGATAACCAGACAAACCATTGCACTCTCTGCATGTGGCCTGGAGCTAGCAAGGCACCAAGCGAGGGCATCTTTCGATGCCAATGAGGTAGCTTCCAGGGCCGTAGGGACGGCGATCTGCACCACGTGGATGGCAGGGCTACGTCTTTCCCAGTTATCACCCTTGGCCCGGCATGGATGTTTCCTCCGTGTACCGCAGAACCCACCTTTTCTCCCGTAGGGTGAGGTGGTGTTTGTTGGGGCAACCTCCTGCCCTCTCCACTCTACCCCAGTCTTTGGCCTCACCAGGCCTGTAAAGGTTCTCCCTCTGTGTGTCTCTCTCCTCACCCCCCCACTGGGAACTAAGGGACTTGGTCCTTTAGGGTCTAGGGCCCCCTTCGGGGGGGCTCGGTATTCACCCAAATGTGATGAATGGTGAAGATTGACACAGATAAAATATTAAAATTGCATACCTATTATAATTCTTGATCTTTCTGTGCATCTTCACCATTCATCACAAATCCCACCCTGCATCCCCCTGGGGCCTCTGTCTCTGGGTCCCCCGCCCTCTGTGTGCCTCCTCCCCCCTCTTCCTTTCTGCTGGTCAGGAGCGGGGTGACTTTGGGCACACACCGATTTTTCCTTCTTCTGATAAGGGGGAGAGGGGTCCCCACCAATGCCTTGGCTCCACCCCTTTGGGGTGAGATCGGGGCTGCTCTCGCCTGTCTGTGTGTCTCTTCCCCCAAAAAAAATCCTTGTTCTTGGGACTCATCCTCAGTTTTTTCTTAGGGAGACTTATTGTTTCTCTCCTATCCAATTATTTGGTTTTCGGGGAGGACAACCCTGGATTCCTGTCCCCTTCTGTCCCATGATAACCTCATCTGCTTCTGCTGGAGTTAGTTGCCAGTAATTGTGTGCCTTGAATTCTGGCAATACTGCTTCTGGCTAATCCGTTGCAGCTCTTAATTTCAGTTTGGGAACAGTCAGTGAATCCAGGGTATGTCCTCCCCCTTCCCACTTCTTGTTTTTCCCTCCCTCCTTCCCCTTCCTTTTCTGATTCCAGAGGTTGGAGCCCCTTCCCAATCCCCTTAGTTTTTCTCAATCTCTTGTCTGTCCTCTCTGTCATTTATTTCTCCTTTTAGTTCATATATCTTTTCCTTTGTCTGTCCCTTGGGCTTCTTATCTTCTTCTCCCCCCCAACCATTTTTCACTGTAGGCGACTCAGAACTGGCGGGAGGCGGGGTCAACGACACAACAGCCAACCCAAGGCGCCCGCGGTGTGTCAGCCTCAGGGCGGTGCCATCGTTGTGTGTCTACTATGCCCATCCAAAAAAAAAAAAAAGCTCCCGCGGGGTTGTGACCTCCGGCCACATACCCAAATGTGATGAATGGTGAAGATGCATAGAAAGATCCAGAATTACGGTAGGTACATAATTTTCATTTTTCTTCAGAACTCAAGTTTCTTACTTGGAAAACTGTGTTTCTAGTGGCCATCACTTCTGCGAGAAGGATCAGTGAGCTTCAGGCCTTGTCAGTGGAGCCCAACTACATTACACCCCACAGGGATAAGATTGTGCTCTGAACTAGTAGAACATTTCTTCCTAAGGTGGTTTCTGATTTCCGCTTTAATAAATCCATTACTCTGCCTGTATTTTTCTCGGAGCATTCCAGCTCGGGTGAATGCAGGCTCCACAGTCTGGATGTAGAAAGAGCTATTGGCTATTACATGGATAGGACAGAGGAGCTAAGGAAGGATTGTTTCCAGCTTTTTCTTACTTATGGTGAAGATGGTAAAGGCAGGCCAACTGCAAAAAGGACCATAGCCAGATGGATTGTGGCTTGAGTTAAGTTTTGTTACAGTAAACTGGGTAAGGACCCGCCAGCTGGCCTTAGGGCCCATTCTACCAGGGGACTGCTGCCTCAGTGGCAGCTGCCAGGGAAGTCCCCTTGTTGAGATCTGTAAGGTTGCCACCTGGAAGTCTGTCCTTACCCTTCACTAAGCACTACAGCCTAGATATCAAGGCTAGGAGTGATGCTAGGTTTGGCACAGCAGTACTGCAGAGCCTCTTCCCCAAATAGGTTCTGTGCCCACCTCCGTGGGGCACTGTTTTGTAGTCTGCATATTGTCAGACTACAGCAAGACTTCATGTTTGAAGAAAAAATTACTTGTATAGAATAGTGGATGGATGAACATCCACAACAAGGCTGTGTTTCCATCGAGGGAGTTGATGACATCAATTTCGCCTCTCTGCGTCGCTTATTTTTAAAATCATGGAAAAATAACAAAAGTTGATTTTTCAGAAAGGGAACCATGTATGGCTCTCCATGTCCCAACTCTAAAGTTGGTGGCTCTGCTGCCCGTCGCTCGCTAAATCGTGCCGCCATGTTTATTTTTATTTTCTACAGAGAGCCTTGTCTGAGCCAGTCAGGTGGCGGTAAAGGGTAAAAAGTTGTTGTAGTATTGCTGTGATGTCAGAACGATAGTATAACAACTTTTTTGACCTTTGAACTGTCCTACAACAAGATTTCAGCAGTTGCTGAAATCCATGCACAATAGACGACACCCATATACTATACCACAGTAATGTTGTTTTTTCTAAAGGAGTCTTGCTGTATTCTGACCTCCCACCCTACCTCTCCTTCAGAACCTGGGGAAAGGGTGGCTCTCTGCAGCACCTATGATTTTTAACCCAATAATGGGTAATGGTTTTCTTTGGGCATCTGTGACTTGAGTCTTCTACATGCCCTTTATATTTTGATTGTGTTGCCCCTGGAAGGGGCCCCTGTTTAGGCTTTGTTAGCCTTGGTTCCTGTATATCTAGTTTTTACTTCGTAGACTCTGATCAGTTACTAGAACGTACCGAGGACAGTGGTTTGAAAACTGAGCTCGGGCTTAATGTTCTATGCATTTGCATAGAGTTTAACTCATTGTTCTCCAGGGTAGTTGAACCAGTCGGTCTAACTGCACATTGTTAGAATACACCACTCCATTAGAAAAAACATTACTGTGGTAAGTTATTTTTTCATGTCCACTTGCTCTGATTATCATGTTGCGTCCACTGTGTGAGATGTTTCTTAGGCATTGGGTCACTGATCAGGATTCGAAGACCAAGCTCGTTAACTTAACCTTTCTGGAAGGCTTGTTATTTTGGTTCTGTCCTGGATGATATTTTGAAGGCTATCTGGGATAAAAAGGGCCACCTTCCAGTGTCAAAAACGGCTGCAGAAGACTGGGTCAACTCCGAAAGGTCAAGGAGGCGACTGGCAGAGGTAGTATCGGGGGCCTTTTGGAACTTGGGGAGCTAAAGGATCATAGTCTGGTTTCAAGAGCAATAGTAAATCAAATCAACTTTATAAAAAAAAAAAAAAAAAAAGGGCGCCTTTCAAAAACCAAGGCACTTGTACAAAATTCATTAAAAATCAAACAATTAATAAAACCATAATAATCCTATTAAAACCCATGGCTGCAGCACTAAAAATCGGCATATGCCATACTAAAAAGAAAAGTCTTTTTAATGTTGTTTTAAAATTTTGGACAGTCGGGCAATCTGAAACCTGACTAGGTAGAGAATTCCACAGGGTTGGGGTCGCAAAACTAAAAGACCTGGCCCCAGATGTCTTCAAACGAACTCTGGGAATCTCTAGCAATCCCTCATCAGTGGATCGGAGAGAGCAGGAGGAACAGTAGGGATAGAGGAGATCTTGCAGGTAACCAGGTCCCTGATCATGTAGGGCCTTATAGGTCAGCAAACCGACCTTGAAAGTGATCCACCACTGTACTGACATCCAGTGCAGTCTGCGAAGCACAAGCGTTGTATGAGTGGTCCTAGATGAACCAGTCAGTAGCTTGGCTGCTGCATTCTGCACAAGCTGCAGGCGGCGGATGTCAACCCCTGGTAACCTAAGGTAAAGGGAGTTGCGGTAGTCACGGCGGGAGGTAACGAAGGCGTAGACCAAAGCTGGAAGATCGTCGGAAGGAACCAGGTGTTTTACCTGGGCGATATTCCTCAGATGGTTAAAAAAAGGTTTTGACAACTGCTGACACCTGCGATTTTAAGTGTCAAACTGTCATCAAACATAATGCCCAAGTTCCGGACCCGGTCTGCGGTAGTTAGCTATACACCCCCAAGCCATAAACCTGAAGGTGATCCAGCCAACAAACCCGCCTCCCAACGACCTGGGTCCGCAACAAACACCTCTGTTTTTTCTGGGTTTAACCGCAGCCAACTTCCATTCATCCAATCCTGGATTTCGGTGAGATAGCTGTTAAAAACTGAAATGGCAGCATCCTGGCCAGACACAAAGGACATGTATAGCTGAGTATCATCTGCATAGCAGTGAAAACTTCGAGCCATACTGCAGTAGTAGAGGAGCCCTTGCCTGAAGATGTAATAGAGGCCCTGCGCAAAAAGCGAGCACCTCACAATGGGGTTACAAGGGCTCATCTCCGCCTCCCTTCCCTTGGTGGAAGACTGCACAGTTTTTACACAAAATGCACCCAGATAACTTTGGATGCTTGGGTTCTGGAAATTCTGGCTTTAGGTTATGCAGTAGAGTTCTTAATCATTCCTTCACCTCAAAGGGATGTTTTCTGCTGTCCCTGGTTCCAGAGGACCCCATGAAGAGGCAAGTGTCACAAACCCACGCAGCAGGTTGGGCCCTTTGCTCCCACAGTGCCAACCTCTTAGCGCAGTCTTGTGAATAGTTAGCAGAAACAGGGTAACCCTCCTGTCTGTTTTGTGGGTTCAAATCAACCTTTGGTCTCAGTTCTGGAGGGATTCAAACTGTGAACCTCTTGCTAGCGTACCCAATGCACAGGCTCAGATAATTCTGTCTTCGGGGGGCCAGATATCTTTGCCCATGGGCACCTAGCCAGGTATAAAAAATGAACCCTCAAAAACTCTAATAAAGACATCCGATTACTCCTTACCTTTTTCCAGTTTGGTATCACCATTCAAGCTTATGCATAGTGTCAGCTTTAACCATATATACTTCACTTGTTAAAGAAAGAAATTCAAATACAGAACCATACAATCTTTTAAAAGAACAAGGTTTTAACAGTGCAATTCCTACTACAGTACTTAATTTGTGTCTCTCTGAATACCTGCTTAAAGTGCTCAAAGATGTGTCCATCAGAGTGTAGATAGAAGTATGTGTCTGAAGGAAAACAGAATACAGTTTAAAAAAATTCTCTGCCAACCCCTTTGTGTCAGGTCACGTAGCTCCTCCTCAGGTTTATTAAAAATCATACACCCAGGATGTTTTATCATTTTAGAAGGTAAGTTAATAAAGGTTGCATCAGCAGAAACACTTTTTTCTCCATGTGACTTTCCCAATCAAGTCTGTAAATTTCCTTTAATCTATGAGCAGTATCCTCTCTCACAAAGACATCGAAGCATTTATGATTTCGCACCAGTGTGCCATAACCTGGTTTCCTCCTCTAAATGTCATAAAATGGATATTGATTTCCCTCTTAGCAGTTAAAGCTATAATTAACTGAGATAAACAGGAGATCCTTGATTAAGGCCTGTTCTAGTCTGTAATTAGCTCCTGGCCTTCCAGGTAACACCTTGTATTTAAAACCTGGGTGTGTGTATGTCATCTCACATGCTGTCTCAGCACCTCGCATGAGAGACAGTCCATAACACATTTGTATATTACAAAAATCAGTGTATTCAGAACTGGCTGTCCACGTGTCACAATCCTCCCCACCTAGACTGAATTTAGGGGCTCTATCCCCTGCACGGGGATGAGCTTTCCAAATCAGTTTACTCCTCATACACGTGAGACAGACCATCTGAGTTCTGGTTTCTGGCTCCAGCTCTATGTACGATTGGCATATCATACCCTTCCAAAGCAAGACTCCATCTTAGCAATCTACCATTGTACTTTCCCATCTGCAGGCCTTGCGTTAGGGTAGAGAATCAGGGGGTCAGACTGACCCTTTTCTTCAAAAGTAGGGGGTCAAAAGCCAAAAGTTGGGGGTCACTGCTTCAAAATTGTGATCTGCTGCAAAATAAATAAAATGTTAATGTCTGTGAAGTAAAATGTATTACAGGTGTCTCACGCTTGTCTGTGGGTAGAAAACTATATCTGCCTTCTGTCCTTTTTTGAATTTCTGTCCAAAAATAAATGAAGTAAACTCTATATTCATATATGTAATATGCTTGTTACTTTTCATTTTTTTATGTTGCAAAATGTTAACGGAATTTGTATCTGCCTTTGTGTTGTCTTTCTTTTCTAGTTTAGTACAATCTTGCATGATACACAACAGAAAGTCAGAAGGGTGTCACCAATCATTCATACTGATGTGCTTCCTGTAGGGCTGACGCGCGTGACTACAAAATAAATACAGTATTACAAGAGGTGCTATAGCCTGCAGGAGGCACATCAGTAAGGCATGATCAATGAAACACTATTCTTACTTTTTCTTTCCATTGTCAGGCAGGGCAGTGCTGTCTAAGTTCCGGAGTGAGAGGCAGTAATTTAAAACGGCTCCAAATAAATACAGTGACAAAATCATATGGCCAGTGCACCTTACCCTACCCCAAAAAAAAAAAAAAAAAAAGGAAACATCGTTTTTCTTAATTGCCTTGGTGTCAATGAGTGTTTTAATTTCAGACTCAAGATCCTCATACAGGAATACACGTGCTCCCCTGATATCCACAGAGCCAGTCCACAGCCAGTCACATCTGCGCCATGGTGTGTGCCCAGCGCTTTTGCCGTTTCACCGGAGAAACTCCCTGACCCACACACAGTAAATTTTTTTTTTTTTTTTTTTTGTTCCATTCGACCCCATTACCTTTCACTATCTGAACTGCCAAATCGGGCTAGATTCTTGTCCTTGTGCTGCCTTTCTCATGAGTTGTCACCTCTCTCCTGGCTCAGTCGAGATTCAAACTTCTTCCACTGCCTTGATGATGGGCTGTGTCTTCCTTTGCCAGGCGCCAGCTGTTGCCATCCCTCTTTACCGCACTCAAAAATACTCACTGGTACAGCCGTCGTAGAGACCGTTGTAAACTAACAAATTCCAAATCTCAGAACTCCTCCCTTGGCTTCCTCAACAAATTGCTGCCCATGCTGTGATTTCTTGGCCACTCCTGCACAGATGGGTCCCTTCCCCCTTAATTCATTACTATCACCTCACCAATCACTGCTCTGATATAGAGGGGGGAAAAACAGGACCAATCACCACTCTCTCATTGGTGTCTACGGAGAATCCCAAAGTGTAACCGATCACAGCGCTCAAAGTGGAGGCAAATCAAATTTAAAGTGACACTGCACCATTTGTGGCTGGCAGTGAATCGGAACAGCAGAGAAGGGCTACGTCAGATGTAGAGCATTTTAGACAGTGCGTCAAAAATTGGATTTTTGCCCAAGGGGGACGTCAGTAGTGCGTTAACGCGAGCCCTGCATCTGCGTCAGCCAAATCAGGGGTTGTGGTCAGTCTGTACCACAAAATACTGCCCATATAAGTATGGCTTCAACTTCTTTAGGGCCCACACTATGGCAAGACATTCGTTTTCCACAGTGGAGTATGCCTGCTCCCTGGAAAGTAACTTTTTTACTCAGGTGTGCTATTGGGTGATTTTTTTCCCTTGGCTGGATGTCTGGCTCAGTACTGCCCCAATACCCACATCCGAGGCGTCCGTCTGAACTATAAAGGGTTTGCTATAGTCGGGACTTGTCAAAACAGGAGCACTGCACAGTGCCTCTTTTAGTTTGGAAAGGGCTTCCTTACAGGCTGGGTCCCAGGTAATTTTCTTGTGCATCCTTTTTTTGTCAGGTCAGATAGGGGAGCAGCCAGGGCACTGTAATTGGGTACAAATTTCCTGTAGTACCCTGCTGTCCCTAGAAAACTCCTGACCTGCTTCTGCGTTTCTGGTCTGGGCCACGCCTGGATTACCTCTCTCTTTATTTGGTTAGGATGGAGCTGTCCTTGGCCTACCACATGCCCAAGGTATGCCACCTCTCTCATGGCCACCTGGCACTTCCCAGCTTTGACAGTGAGCCCGGCCCTCTGTATCCTGCCCAGCACTTTCCTAAGGTGGGATAGGTGTTCCTCTCAGCTGGTACTAAAGATGGCAGTGTCATCCAGGTACGCCACGGTGTACTCCTCAGCACCATTTAACACCTGGCTCACTAACCTTTGGAAAGTGGCCGGGGTGTTGTTCATTTCATAAGGCATTACTTTAAATTCAAATAAGCCTATCAGAGTGATGAAGGCCGACCTCTCCCTAGCTCTGTCTGTCAACTCTGCCTGCCAATACCCCTTTGTCAGGTCAGTGGTCCTAAGGTAGGTCACCCCTCCCAACTTGTCCAGGAGTTCGTCCGTCCGGAGCATCGGGTGGGCGTCTGACTTCGTGACTGCATTCAGTCCACGATAGTCTTCACAGAAACGAGTCGAGCCATCTGGCTTAGGCACAAGGACTACGGGTGATGCCCAGGGGTGTGGGATCGGTGTGGGATCTCTGGATTACCCCTAAATCCAGCATCTCCTCCACTTCCCTCCTAATGTCCGTTTGGACAGCCTCTAACACCCGATATGCTGTTCGCCGTATGGGCGTCTGTGTCCCTGTCTCCACATCGTGCGTTGCTAAGGGGGTTAGGCCAGGCTTGACGCTAAACAATGGGGAAAAGTGTGCTAAAACCTCCCTTACTTTCTGGATCTGGTCCGTGGTCAGCTGGGGAGACAATTTAACTGCCTGCACAGAGGACTCCCCCTTACTTTCTTCCAGCAAGTCCAGAAGGGGTTCTCCTTCGTCCATCCCCTCACCAGGACTACACACTGCAAATACCATGTCAGCCCTATTTGCATATGGCTTCATCATTCTTTGTTATTTATTAAATTTTGGTGACCGGGTGAGCCCACTGGGCCCCGGAGTTCCCTTTTTCAGGGGCGACCCAGGGTTTACAAATGGAACAGAGAGTGAAATGGTAAACATGAGTTACATGAGATTACAGGCGGGATACAGTTTGGTATTACAGGTGGTTGTTGACATGGTACATCCTTTCTGTCTGCCTTCGGTCGGGTAACTCTACAATATAGTTCATGTAATTTTCCTTCCTAACCACTTTGTACGGTCCTGCCCACTCAGCCTGCAGCTTGTCTTTCCAGACCAGAATAAGGACCATGACTTCCTGACCCACCATGTACAAGCAAGCTCTAAAATCCCAAGTAAGGCATCTGCCACTTTGTCTGTCCTCAGTGAGGATAGGGCGACTGCCTCTGGGTACCGAGTGGCATAAGCCACCACAGTCAGGATGACTCTTCCCTGAGGAGCTGGGGGTATTTAAAGGTCCCACAGTATCCATTTCCACCCTCTGGAATGTCTCCTCCACTATGGGCAATGAAATCAGGGCGGCTTGGGTTTTCTTGCCCACCTTCCCTATTTCTTGGCATTGGTGACAAGATCTGCAATACGCCTTCACCTGCTGGGTGAAGTTAGTCAATAGAAATTCTGGGCCATCACAAGGTCAGGCATTACCCATTCCCAGATGAACAGACAAGGGAACATCATATGCAATCTTAAGCAACTGCTCATGATACCCCCGGGGTACGACAAGCTGCCTGCCTAGCATCTCTCCCTCTGTCTGCACAGCCTGAGTATACATGAGTCAATTTTCCCAATAAACCTTACGTCTGCCGTCGCCTACCTGTGCCCCGTTAGTCTGCCCAAGCCCTCAGCTTCTCTAAACTAGTGTTACTTCTCTGAGCAGCAGCAAACTCCTCACACATTCCCAAGGCATAGGACAGGTCCCCTTCATTCGCTAAACTAGGGTCCCTAGCACTAGCTTCAGGGAACTCAAGATCACTGTCAATCCCAACCCTCTGACAATGGGTCACCCTTCCCTCTTCGGAGTAACCCTCTGTAGCTGTGTGGTTACTTGCTACTGGGGACATTTCTACCCCCTCTTCATTAATCTCCATATCAGGAGACACAGGTTGGGGAACCAGCCTCTCAGTGGTTTCCACAATGGCTTCTGTTGGGTTCAGGGAACTACAGTTTTCCCTTGCCGCCTGGCTACAGGTAACTGCACATACCATCCCCTGTTTGAGGTTATTACCCAGGATCACATCCACTGCTAAGGTTTTGGCTACAGCCACCTGTTGCACAGTTCCCCGTTTCACCCCAGTCCCGGAGAACACTGGCCAGTGGCAGTGTTTTCTCTTCACCAGTGAACCCTTGTGCAGTGATGTATTTATTGGGTATAAGCTGACTAGGCCGTACCAGATCCCCCTTTACCAATGTCAGGCATGCCCCTGTGTCCCTTAACCCTTGCGTCTGTACACCATTCACCATGACTGGGTGCATGTGTTCCCTCATGTTCACAGGCATGCTTCCAGGGACACACAAACAACCCACTTCTTTTCTACTACCATTCTGTGTATTATTGCTCATTCTTCTGGGACACTGTCTGGCAATATGCCCAGTTTCTTTACATAACCAACATTCACTTCTCTTTTCAGAGAAATCTTTTCTCTGAAACCTGGGGCTAATTGGTTTTGGTGGAGGCAGTGAGGGTTTTAGCTGCCCTGAAGAGGTGTGCTTTTCCCATTCTGCACTGCCACGCCCACCCCATTTGCTCTCAGAGCAGGTCCGCTCTTGGCATTGCGGTCAGAGAGTTCAGCAGCCTCTTGCACTGTTTTGGGATCTGTCTTCTAGCCAGGTTTTCAGCTCTGCTGGACATGCCCAATAAAACTGTTCTAACAAAATTACATGCTCAATTTTATCAACAGTTTGCCTCAATTCCTTCCCACCAGCGTTTTAAAAACTGACGTTTCATGGCTAGCTCTTCGTAGCTCATGTCAGGGCTTCTCCTGAGCTTACGGAATTTAGCTCTGTATGATTCAGCAGTTAATTCAAATTTCTTTAACAGTATAGCTTTAAGTTTGCTGTAATCATCACTGTCCTCATTGTCCATTTGACCCAATGCATCCCGAGCTTTCCCAGTAAGTAGCAGGGATAGCTGGAAGCTCCAGGACTCTCTAGGAATTTTAGCCTGAATACAAACTTTTTTAAAAGAATTTAAAGGCATCCATATCCTCCCCCTCTTTAAATTCAGCTATCAGTTTGGAGTTCAATTTGTAACCCAGTCCTGCATGTCCCAGTTAAACTCAAACCACTTACCTGCTCTGGTGCCGCTGGTTGGAGTCGTAGCTTCTCCAGTTTGTGTTGCCTCTGGCGCTCCTGCTCCTCACGATCAGCGTCTGTCTGTTCTCGCTCTGCCTCACTGTCCGCCTCTCGTTGTTCACGGTCCACCTCTCGCTCCCTCTCCAGCTCCATCCTGCGCAACTCAGTTTGCAGCCTGAGTACTTCTGGATCCAAGATCCTGGTGACCTTCCCCTGCTGCTGTGTCCCTTAACTGACAGTGGCCCTGTTGCCCTCCTCATCGGATCTGGACACTACACAGGCGCTAGCCCTGCCACACACTAGGTTTGGTCCTTTACAGTGACTGTCTGTGACTCGCTGCTCTGGGTATCTGTTACCATCAGGGCATCTATGAGTTTCTGTTTGGCTTTCACCTCGAACGGGACTCCTCTGTCCCCGCACAACTGCGTTAAGCAGTCTACAGTGTGTCTGTTGTAGTCGGTAGCCATCTTCTTCCCTAACTACGGCTACTCTGACTTGCACTTTAGAAAAAAACTAAAACGGGTAGGAACTTGACTGTACGCCAAGTGATATAGTTCTGTCTCCTTTTTTAAAAATAAATCGCTGCCTTTTTCTTTCTTTCTTTGCAAGTGAGCTGACGGTCTCAAGTTGACACACTGAACAATAGAAGCTTGTAATACCAAAATGTATCGCACCGTTGTCAACCAGTCTGTCACAAACCCACTCAGGTCAGGCCCTCTGCTCCCACAGTGCCAACCTCCAAGCGCAGTCTTGTGAATAGTTAACAGAAACAGGGTAACCCTCCTGTCTGTTTTGTGGATTCGAATCAACCTTTGGTCTCAGTTCTGGAGGGATTCAAACTGAACCTCTTGCTAGCGTACCCAATGCACAGGCTGTGATAATTCCGTCTTCGGGGGGCCAGATATCTTTGCCTACGGGCACCTAACCAGGTGTACAAAATGAACCCTTAAAAACTCTAAGAAAGACCTCAGATTACTCTTACCGTTTTCCAGTTTGGTATCACCATTCAAGCTTATGCATAGTGTCAGCTTTAACCGTATATACTTCACTTGTTAAAGAAAGAAATTCAAAGACAGACCAAGTAGGCTCTAAAAATAGTTTTACTAAAATAGATAAAAGTATGTAAAACATAAAATACAGAACCATATATCACAAGAACCATACAATTTTTTAAAAGAACAAGGTTTTAACAGTGCAATTCCTACTACAGTACTTAAGTTTTGTCTCTCTGAATTCCTGTTTAAAGTGCTCAAAGATGTCTTTTAGAGTGTAGATAGAAGTGTGTCTCGGAAGGAAAACAGAATACTGTTTAAACTCTTTGCCAACCCCTTTGTGTGAGGTCACCTAGCTCCTCCTCCTGTTTATTAAAAATCATACACTCAGGATGTTTTATCATTTTAGAAGGTAAGTTAATTAAGGTTAAATCAGCAGAAACTCCTTTCTCCATGTGACTTCCCCAATCAAGTCTGTAAATTTCCTTTAATCTGTGAGCAGTATCCTCTCTCACACAGACATCAAAGCATTTATGATTTCGCACCAGTGTGCCATAACCTGGTTTCCTCCTCTAAACGTCATAAAATGGATATTGATTTCCCTCTTAGCAGTTAAAACTATATTTAACTTGGATAAACAGGAAATCCTTGATTAAGGCCTGTTCTAGTCTGTAATCAGCTCCTGGCCTTCCAGGTAGCACCTTGTATCTAAATGTGTCATCTCACATGCTGTCTCAGCATCTCTCATGAGAGACAGTCCGTAACACATTTTTATATTACAAAAATCATAGTGTACTCAGAACTGGCTGTCCACGTGTCGCAGCAAGTGGTGTTGCAGACACTAAGCCAGCTCACAGATCGGGGTGATTGTGCTACTGCCTCCCAGCAAGCAAGGCAAGGAATTTTTCTCTAGTTCCCAAGAAGTGTATGTGTGTTTGAGGGGGTGGGGTTCAGGCCTATTCTTGATCTGAAAGACCTAAACAAGTTTGTTTGCCACATGACCTTCAAGATGGAGTCCTTATGTTAAATCATCCAGGCTGTCCAGCTGGGGGATTATCTGGCATCACAGGGTATACAGGTACAGGAACTTTCCAATTTCAAGGCGGGTAGCAGAACAAGGGGTCATGATCTTTGACTAAAAGGGGGAAAATTTAGGACCAATGTTAGAAAGTTCTTCACGGACAGGGTGGTGGATGCTTGGAACAGCCTACCTTGGAGACCAAAATGGTAGAGGGATTAAACAATTGGAATGGGCACAAAGGAATCCTATAAAAGAGGAGTAACTGGTTGAAAAGGTAGTAATCTGTGTACCATGGGCAGACTAAATGAACGTTGAGGTTCTCTTCTGCCGTCTCATTCTATGTTTATATGTTTCATTCTCCTCAGATATTCCTTGGGTTCTCAGTTCTGGGACAGCATTTCCAGTACAGGGTGCTCCTGTTTTGACTAGCAACAGCCCCCAGGGTTTTCTTGAAGGTGGTCTTAGTCCTGGTGGCTCAACTCTAGCAGGAGTAACGTCATGTCTGTCCCTAACTGGACAGTCTACTCATTCGAGTGCTATCTGCGCCATTGACGAGGAAGTTGGCGTCCAGCATTCTGGAGGTTTTGGAGTACCATAGCTGGGTGGTGAATCTGGAGAAAATGTCTCTTGAGCCATCACAGACCATGGAGCACCAGGCAGCAGTGTTAAAAGACTGATAAGGGGAAGGCCTTCCTCTCGCCAGCCAGGAAGAAGACCCTGTTGAGAGAGCTTAAGTGGCTGAGGAGCCAGTTGTCTGCTTTGGCTCACAGCCTTCTGTGGATTCTGGGCCTCATGACAGCGATGATGGACCCTATAGATAGAGTTGTCGACCTGGGCTCTGACCTCCGAGGACTGTCGGGTCAGGAACCCAGTTTCACCCCTCGTATGGCAGTCTCTGAGTTGATGGATGAGTTTGGACAATCTGAGCAAGGGGTCTCCCGTGGAAGTTTCCCCAGAATTGATTCTGATAGCTGATGCCAGCCTGTCTGGTTGTGGGGGGCAGTGCTGGACCACATTTGCATTCAGAGGACTTTGTCTGCACAGGAACAGCACCTACACATAAACGTTCTGGAGAGGAGGGTGGTGCGCTTCACTCTCCTTCATTTTCAAAGTCTGGTGCAGTCAAAAACCATGAAAATAAGGTCAGACAACACTGTCACAGTGGCATACATAAACAGTCAAGAGGGCACAAAGAGCAGAGGGATGCTGAAAGAAGTGACCGATCTGCTGCTGTGGCAGAGGAGAACCTTCTATCTCTGTCAGCAGTTCACTTGGTGGGGGAGTTGAACATTTAGGCCGATTGACTTGGCCACGCGAGTGTCCACCCAGGGGAGTGGATGCTGAACCCAGAGGTGTTTGACCTTCTGTGTCAAAGGTTCAGCTATGTTCTAATCGACCTGTTCGCCTCCAACCAGAATGCTCAAAGTACAGTGGTTCTTCCGCCACTACCAGTGTCCACAGGCTGAGGCAGTGGATGCCCTGTCACAAGCGTGGAATTTCAGTAGAGCGTATGCCTTCCTTCCCTTGCCATTACTCTTTAAGCTCGTATGCAAGATAAGGCACTGAAGAGGAAGCTTTTTTTTTTCTCTCTTAAATAGCCCCAGAGTGGCGCGGAAGACCTTGGTTCTCGGACTTGGTGAACCTAGCTCAGCGTGCACTGTTTCCCCTTCTGGTGCGGGGGGGGGTGCCTTCTCTACCAAAGTCCCATTCTGCATCCAAATCTGGGAGTGATGCAGCTCGCTTCCTGGCTCCTGCAAGGAGGAGACTCCTCAAACGATTTTTCTAAGAAGATGGCGGACATCCCGATGACTGCCAGAAAGAGTTCCACGGTGGTAGCTTATGTTCTGTTATGGGCCACCTTTTCGACCTGGGCCAGAGGAAAAGATATCTGACCTTCTAAAGCCACGGTTCTGCAGAGTTTAGATTTTCTGCAGGAAGGCGTGGAGAAAGGTGTGGCCTTGAGCACCTTAGCAAGGTCAGGTATCTGCTCTTGAAGCCTCCTTGGGATTGTCCTCTGGGAAGTCATTCATTTTCTATGGGCTGTCAGCAGGAGTCTACCTTTTTTCCGATCCCCTGTTCCTCCACGGGATCTGAATCTGCCTCTGAATGCTCTTTATAAGGAGCCTTTCGAACCGCTTTCGTCAGTACCGTTGGACATGCTGTCTTGCAAGGTGTGTGTTTAAGTTGCAGTGGATTCCGCCAGGAGGATCGGTGAGCTCCTGTCTTTGTCCCACAAAGAACCTTACCTCATCATGCATAAGGACAAGGTGGTGCTCAGAACAGTCCCGTCTTTCATTCCGAAGGTCCCCACAGCATTCCATGTGAACCACGAAATCTGTCTCCCATCTTTCTGTCCGAACCTACTCACCCAAAGGAGGAGTTGCACAAGTTAGATTTACGACAGACCATTAGGACATACCTTAGACGGACTGCTAGCGTTCCAGAAATCGGATAGGTTGTTCATTCTTTAGAGTGGCCAAAAAGGGACAAAAGGCCTCCAAAGCTAGCCTGGCTAGGTGGGTGAGGGTATGAATTATCGAGGCATATTTCGCAGAAGAGAGTCCTCTGGCCCTCGTCAAGGCTTATTCCACCAAGGCTATGGCCACTTCCTGGGCAGAGAAAGGCAAGGCACCTGTCTTGGAACTGTGAAAGGCAGCTGTGTGGTACTCTGTCCATGCAGGTTGCAGAGTTTTACAGGTGGTGGTTATCTGGTAGAGTTTTTCTTGTATGTGGTTGTCTTATGGGACAATATTCTCCCCAACCCGGTTTTTCATGAGTACTGCTTCTTGGAACTCATTAGTACTGAATCTCATTGACCATGTGGAGCCCAACAGAATGGAGAAATTTTTTCATACTTACTGTAATTTCCTTTTCTGTTAGCTCCAACATTGTCAGTGGGTCCCGCCTGGGAGCCTTGCTCCTGCGGGAAAATATTGTCTGGTATGCCAGCACTGGGATGATCATTTGTTATAAGACTGATCAAGTCTATCTGGACATCCCTCTATAGTTTATCTGCTGCACTTGTAATTGTATAGATATGCGGCCCCCCCCCCCCCAAAAAAAAGTGAGCAGTTCCACACTAGAATGTTGATTACAAACATGCAGTTTTAACAGGTTTGAATGTGATAACTAAGGGTGCCTCCTTTGTTACAAGTGAGAGCTTACACTGTTTGCAGTCTTTTCCCCAGTGTTCTGTTTGCATTAATTCCTTTCACAAGTCTGTTCTAGTCGATTTGACGTTGCAAAGATCTTGCACGACATTGGAGAATTGGAAGGCGAGCGTCTGTTTCTTACCTACACCTTCTGACAAGGTAGGTGGCTGTATACTGTCTTAATTTGGCACTGCATGGACAAAAGTAACTGGACAGTTGCTGCTTTCTAGAATGCTCTGATGCTCAGGATTCTATTGAGTACTGCCTTGGGCTGTGCCACTTCCCCTAGTACGGGTGTGCACATAACCTATAAGTACTGAATCCCACTGACAGTGTTGGAGCTAACACAAAAGGAAAATACGGTAAGTATGAAGAAATTTCTTTTAGACACCACTCTGTTAATGTTTTTTATATTTGTCCTCCTGTCCACCGCTTGTGCCTTCTATTCAGGCATATCCCCAGTGAGTCTCCAGTTGCTGTCTCTCTCAAAAGGACCCAAGAGTGCTGGTGCTCTTATTCTGGCAAGCAGTACTGATTTGGTATTTTATTTTATTACTTGAATCCCACTATCCAATGCTGAAGATGCTCTCACCTCTGTATGGTACTGATGCAGCCTTGTGTGTCGCAATGCACTCTGGCATGCACCACTCCCTGCACCCCCTCCGGGCTGGCTTGTACTGTGCTCCGCAGCACTCCCCAACCCGAGACCACAATGATCCAGCTTCCTGGACTCGTTCACGAACCAGGGAGTCAGCAGGGAAGTGCATCGTACTTCTGCTGGACCATCTCCCGGCCATATTTTTCTGTTCTGTAATTCTTCATCCCTCATTCTTAGGACATTTTCTTCTCAAGTCCTTTGTATGCCAGAACAGCTCAGCTTCACTTCGCAGTTCTCTGACCCAAAGAACCCCAGCATGCACTCTTCTAACCATAAGAGACACAGCAACTGTACACATAAACACATAAAATGCATTTTAACCTGTATCATCATCATATGTTGGGAAAGAGTGCTTTGTGCCCGGTTTGTTTTACTTGTGTATGGTGCTGTTTGTAACTGTGTGCACACCACTTACTTTGAGTGCCCCTTTCTCTGCAAGATGGACTTGTTACTCATCATCTGTTTGTTTATTTTGTAGGCTCTCGGGTCCCATGGTAGTTCTGCCACAGAAGTGGACAAGGAAACACAAGAGAAGATCAAAAGAGTTCAAGAGAACTATCAGAAGAACAAGGAGGTGGTCCTAAACCATATTCTTGCCTTAGTCTATGATATTAATCCAGAAATTCATGTAAATTACCGTATTAATGGCTAGTAGAAAAATTCAGGTTTTTAGAAAAGCACTTTGGACATAGAAAGTGCTTGTAGCAGGAAAAATGGACCGTAGGATTATTTTGGTTAAGTTTGAGTTGTTTGGATGTATTTATTTCCATAAAAATGTAAGAAGTTATACTTGATGTCATGCCTTATCCAACCTAAACCTTATGCAAACTTGCGTCTTATCTTATGCTGCTGGTGCCCTGTACACTTTACATTTAAATTAATTTTATCTTGAGATATAGGATAGAAATATATTTTAACAGATAATAATAAATGCACTGTTTTGATCCTTTTCATTCTGAAATGGGGATCTAAATTTCTCTTTGTATCTTTGCAGAGTTCTTTGATGGTTTTTCGGAATAATTGGGCTTTATAAAGGAGTTTTTCATTTTGAAATGTAAAAAGCTCTTTAAAAAATGTAACTGTTACTGGATTTCAGCAATGAACTCTGAAATGTGGCACATGTAAACACTGCACTTGCCTTACAAGAAAGAAAAAAATAAAATCTCTATTCTCTGACTTGCTGCTTCTACTTTTCAGAAAACAAAATTAAAATGTCACTGGGAATACGAGTCCCTCAAAGAACATTCAAAAGTGTACATAATATTTGGAGTTGCTTAAAGCGTTTCTATCGTTCTGCTGTTAAAATTCTGATTTCTACTACAGGTGTGGGTTACTCTCTAAGTGTCTGTTTCAGTGTAACTAATCACTACTTGCATGAGACAAGGTAATTACACTGTAGTTGCGGTGTGGTTACAGTGTAGTTAAGTGACAGTTAAAGTGTATCCCAGATGTGAATATACATTTATCAAGGTAAGTGTTATTTTGGCAACATGAGCAAGATAAATTAGAGCCGCTAATGCCTTTGGGAAAATTTTGGAAAACATAATATTTAGATACAATTCGGCTTGCGTGTCACAGATCTTGTATAGATTTCTCCTCTCCATTATTTATTACTGAAGAAATTCCCATTAAAACCAGATCTTTGTCTCTTAGAGTTCGTCTGCCTCTGTTGCTTGTTCCCTAATTGCAATTATAATGCTCTGTTGTGACATCATAGTCTGTTGCCATGGGAATACGTGTGATATCACAGGGTATTTGGACATCTGGTTGGGAAGAAGCAGTAGTAGCTGAGGAACCCTCAAGGAACAATTTTCCTGTTTTCATGCATTTGACCTCAGTAATACACAGTGTGAATAAACAGTACAGAGCTAATGAGAAACATAAGCTGCTTTGTTTCCAAATATGTTTTACAAAGTTCTTCTTGAGGTGTCGGTGGCTCTTAAAGTTGGTCACTAGCGTGCTTAGAAATTTTTGGCTGCACTGAGCATGCTCATAAATGTAGTTCACTCATTTTGGCCACATTGAGCTTGCTTAGAAATTTATCCTGACATGTGAAATGCTATTTATTATTTGATTGTTGTGGTTCTGTATTGATTAGTTGCTCTTTCACTGAGCCACTAAATTGGCATAGTTTACATTTTGTACTTTTTTTTTTCCTTTTGTAACATTATCACAAACACCACCTAAACACCTTTTGTGTTACTCAGATATTACATGGGCTGACCTAATACATCATTCTTATCTTCATTTGAGGTGATCGTTCTATAGATACCCTACTCATGGTTTCACTCATGAGATAGCAACAGACCAGTACCCTCTTATGAAGATAAAAATGACCCAAGTCAGCCCATGTAATACTCCCTATATGTGTATATTGAAATAAGTGTAGATCATTCATTGCAGGGTCTATTGACCAGGAAGGGCACACAGAGTGGAAGCATGTTTCCAGATGTTACCGGAGGGTGGCGGCCAGGGCACAAGGTGGGAAGAAATGCAAAATATAAAATGTGGGAATTCTGAATAAAGTGACAAGTGCAGTGTACAGAATATCTGCACAAGGTGCAGAATTTACAAAAATAGCAAGTTACAGTAGAAAGTGACAAGTGCAGTGTACAACACAGAATATCAGACAGCACAAGTTACAGGAATTAGCTGAACTATAAAAATGTACAGTGTTCATTGTAATAAAGCATTAAAGTAGTGGTACAAATTGTCCTGAAATTGTTTGTGTTGATTGTAACAATAAAGTAGTGGAACAGTGTAAGGGGTGCAGCGGTGGCCAGGGTAAGATAACGTGCCAGCCAGAACCCTAGTGAGCATCTAGCTGCAGGATCAGGGCTGAGACGTGAGCCAGGGTAGCATGTCAATATAGCTAGTCAATTGCAGCAAATGAATTTCAGGGAGTCCTATTCGACGAGTACAATTATAGTGACTGCAGCAATATAGTGATGACACATTACAGTGATCCTCCTGAGTCAGTGAGCGACTCTGAGGTGAGGGGTTCAGGGGCACAGACCCCATGGGGGGTGCAGGGGGGCATAGCCCCTCTGCATTAACAGGTAGCCTGATTGTTGACCGGTGTGGCAGGGCTATTTAGGTGGCCCTTTGCCCAGTCCAGGAGTTCTGTTGTGATCAAGACACTTACCTTGCAGAGTGGTGCAGGGGACAGGCTGGCGAGGGAGAGCTCCATTCAGAGAGCTAGTGTTGGAGTCCCTGTTGAGGAGAGGGAGACAGGGAATATATTAGGGCAAAGAAAGATATGGGAGTACAGTACATAGTCACGTTGGACTATTTGTGGGGATTGGCGTACAATTTTCAATTGCAGGTGTAAATATGTGTGCTGAAAATGTTTTTGCTAATGTTCCCGATAGCTAAAATTGGCTAAGAAAAAGTCACTGAAATTGCACTCGCTGTAATGCATTTGCTGTACTGTCATGGAACTGTGAGCCAGATTTGAAGGTCATCCTCACTGTACAGTGAGGATGACCTTCAAATAAGGAGAGGAACATCATTCCAGAGAGAAGGCAAGTGGGCAGAAGAGACAAACGGATCAGCAAGGGATGTTGAAGGAGCGAATGTTACATGATCAAAGGGAGTATGATTATGTGATGGAGAGGAGAGCAAGGTAGGAAGGGATGGTGTGAACCATGTTTGTATAGGCAGACACTGGCAGATAACCTTACAGTGGACAGGGAGTGGCAGGTGAGATTTTTTTTTTTTTTTTTGCAGTACAGCATTCCTAGGTTTGGGAACTGTTTATGCATGGTGTTGATGTGGGTGGAAAAGCTGATGCGCTGGTCCAGCCACAGTCTTAGTGCGGTACAGCTTCAAGTAGGATGCTACTTAGAGTCTGGAAGATGGGTGTGTTGGAGTTTTGCTAATCTCCATTTTGTAGCAAAGGTCACAGAAACCGTCTCAGTGGCATTAAACGAGTTGATTTGAGCAGAAAAGAACTGGACTGAAGCGTTGATTCCAGCTCAAGGGACTGGGACCTTCAAAGCAAGAGCACCATGTTATCCGTATAGATGTGGATATGGAAGGAAACCGCTTGAAAGAAGGTCATTTAAAAATGTGGACTAGAGGATGAGGTCCAGAATGGAGCCTTTAGGGACAGCAGTCCTGATGGGCAGGGGGAGGATATGGCATTGCTGACCTGGGCCGACAGGTGCCAGTCAGAAAGAAAAGGAACCGCCCAACTGCCAGATCAGACGGTTCCTGCCCCTCACCCATTAGCTTATCCACTAGGCACGGGAGGCTAGTTTATCAAAGGCATTTGCCAAATTGCTGAAAAATGGCTGCTTTGACTAGACCCTGGTCCATACCTTCCAGAATAGAAAAATATAAAATCTTACCAATTTCCTGTATATCATAATAGCTTATAAACTTAGTGCCACTTTGACTAATATCAGAAATGCAAAATTGTTTTGTATGCACATTTTATCTAAATAGCATGTCCAGTGTAAAATTCTACATGTACAGTGGCAGTCGCACAAAAGTTAACCAGTAGTGTGATTTACAGAGCGTTGCGCAAATGTGGTACCCATTAAATAACATATGTACCGCTACCGCAAAGTGACTGTCAACTTTTGTGTGATCACCACTGTACCTTCCACTTCACAGTGTTCAATATACTTGTCTTATGATGCAGTTTATTAGTTTAAATCTGTCCCAAGACCTACAAAGTTGTTGGACAAACATATTTCTGCCTGTCTCTACATATATGTATGTATACAGCAAGAGAAGTTAATTTATTTTGAAAAGTTTCACCAAGCAAGGCCAGCTGTTATGAGGACAGCTCGTTTCATGCCCTAGAGGAAGGGTAAAGGATAGAATTTACAGTACAAGGAAGATGATTCTTTGGTAGTACTCTCCTATTGTGCATAAAAACTTTCAGCTGTACAAATAAATATTTGAGCTGTACAACAATTGTGCGATATCAGGGTATTAAATAAGCCGAAACAATTGATTAGCAGTTTTATCCGTGAAAGTGTTAATCAGTTGTGAAAATGCATAGCACTTGGCACAGATTAGCAAAATTAAAAAAAAAAAAAAAAGTATTCATGTAGTCTCTTGTGGTATAGCATCACTGAGGAAGAAACAATGGTTAGTCTACTGCTGTGCATTACTGGACATGGTTATCATTACCCCGTTTTGCATAGAGGTTTGCTACACTACCAGCTAAATAAGTACCCTGATTATACAGCAGTGCAAAATACAACAGTAAATTGGGAGTAAAACCCCAGTGCTTAGTTTGCACACAGTGTGGAAAAGAAAAAATATGTACATGTGTTTGGCCTTCAGTCCAAAAGCTATAAACTGGCAAAAGAGAGAGGAAAATCGGTGTCTGATGAGATGAAAGTGGTGTGGTCACAGGATTGTTTTCAGGCTTGCGAGAGATGAGGCTAAGCAGATGGAGTGTGGGAGGAAAGAACGAAGTTGGGAGGTAAGAGAAAGTAGACTGCCCTGCAGTGGATTGGTGTGGGGCACAGAGAAGAGGAGAGGGAACCAAGGAAGTGGGCAAACAAAAGCTGTGGTAAGCGGAGGGACCAACCCAGAACTTAAATGGATGTGGGGAGCTATGCTAGCAAACGCTTGCTGCTAAGCTGAGCACACCTCAAAAACACCATGTGTATATATATGTATGTATATATATGTGTGTGTGTGTGTGTGTGTATGTATATGTGTATATATATATATATATGTGTGTGTGTGTATGTATATAAAAATATGTACACACACGTACACGTTGCAGAAAAAACTTTGTTAATGCTCCAATTAGGGTCAAAGCGACAAAAGTTGGAAAATGAGGCATTGGGGAAACCCTAACACCAACCCTCCTAAACCAGGCAGGTGTGGGGTGTGCCTTGGGCTTCTCAAGCCCAACACTTATCCCATTCCATCTGTAAATAAGGTCAGATGTGTAGACTATATGAGAATGGGGTGAGCATTAGGCTTGAGAAGCCCAAGGCACACTCCACACCCTCTCTTCTGCCTGGTTTGGGAAACCTTAATGCCTCACTTCCCAGCTTTTGTTGCTTTGACATTAAAGAGCAGCTTTCTTCCTCAGTTTCAAAATTCCCCCCAAGAAACGAGATGAAGCCTCATCTGGGCAGAAGTCATATGCTGCATATAATTTTCTTTATAGTAGCCCCTGTTTAGGAAGGAAAGGGATCATAATTTGGCTCCCTGGAGCAGAGACTCACTGATCCCTCCCGCTTCCTGGTACAGTAAGATTTATAATTTATTCAAAGTGTATCTAACACTCATCGCCCCTTCCCCCGAAGAAGAATCTACAAGGGCTCGAAGCACTGGAGTACTTGTGTTCAGCTAAAGATTTGTTGGTACACTATTTAATTACTTGGCAGTACTTTTTGGACTTGGAGTTTTTTGTGCACCTATTGTTACGCTCTGCTGTATTTTTTATATGGTACAGCATTTTGAACAAAAAACACCTGAGCACCACTGGCTCTTTTCTTCTTCAGGCAGGGACCTGCATAGTTGCTCTTTAATGACATTTTTTTGCAACTTATTTCCCTACTTTTTGAGATCATGTAATAGTATCCTTATTTTACTGTGGGGAAAGGACCCTGCACTCCCATTCCTCCGTAGATGCATATTTGTATGTAGATGTGGAAGCACAGGGCCCTGCCCTTCCATTTATAGAATACCAGTGACCAAATTGTCAGCATTGCCATCTTATTACCCAGCCTCATGTTACCGGTACAGAAAATTTTCGAATCCCTGCCAAAATGTAATTCTGTGCAACTGCAATGCTATTCTGTACCACAGGTGTGAAAACACGTTTTGGGTAGGATTTGAAAAATGACAGCTGTGACATACATAAGGTGGTGTGAAAAATTGGATATGTTGAAAATTTGGACTCAAAATATTGAAAATTACCAAAGTTATGTGCATGCATAGAATAATTTCAGCGAACGCTCATTTCATAAGGCTATGTTGTAAAATCTGGCATCAAAAGATTTAAAATTTCTAGAGTTACAAGTGGGCATAGTGAAATTGCAACAAATGGTCATAACTTTTGAATTCTTTCATATTTTGACCCCAAATTTTGAATATAGTTGTCTTATGATCCCACTTGATAAGCCCCGCAGGGGAACATTTTCAAATCTGTTCCAAAACGCCACAGGTGCGAATACTTGTTTCGGACGGATGTGAAAAATAACAGCTGAACTGCTCATGAGGTGGTGTGAAAAAAGTGGCTATGCTGAAAATTTGGTCTCAGAATATAGAAAATTATCAAAGTTATGCACGTGCGTAGAAACATTTCAGCAAACGCTCATAACTCAGCCATTTTTAGGAATTTTTTCACCAAATTTTCAACATGGCCTTTTTGGGACACCACCTCATAAACACTGGTGGTGAAATTCCGTTATTCACTCCTGAAAGGTGATTTAGCGCAGCAACTGCAAAATCGCCTTCCAGGCCCGATTAATGTAATGACAGTGCCAGTGTTCATGAGGTGGGGACCCAAAAAGGCTATGTTGAAAATTTGGTGGAAAAAAATGGCAATGTTATGAACATAAGTTTAAAACACCATTGAAATACATTATACGGCACTTGCCTTGATTCCTCAGTTCCTGGTTCGGCTTTGAAGAGTGCAGACGTGTGTCGGTCCACAGAATGACACCCTACAACTTCTGGTGGTAAGTAAAGGATAATGGGTGTGTGTGGAGTAGTGGTTGCTCAATGGCAGGGTTGGGATGGGGAAGGGGACATCGGGGACAATGAGGGACCGTTCTTTTTTCAGGTTTAAAAAAAACGGGGGGACTGTTTTCTTTTACAGGTTTAAAGCAAATATTTTGGGACACGGGTGGCTTCCCAATGTCCCACTTTGGTGGGGACTTGTAATGCCGACACGGGGATTGGGGCCCTTCCCCCATGTCAACACTTTCAATAAAGGTGGGGGGGGGGAATCAACACCGGGGGTGGACATCCTGGTGTCTGATTATATGAATTAAACCGGGGACAGCCACTAGACACCAGGGAATATATCTTTGATGCAACAATTTACAAACCCCCTTTCCATTGTACGACCCCACCTGACACACACATGCACAGTCAAGATAATACATTTTGCAAGCACAAGTGAGATTTTGCAAGTGTGAGTATAACTGGGATTTACATTCTTACAGTGCTTGCAGTTCCATCTGAAAGTGAGAGATGTGTCATGACTTTTTTTTTTAATCCTTACAGCAGGGATAGGGCAAAAAGGGGTAAGGCCATCAAGAAATGGAGGGTAATGAGTACCAATGTCCATAGTCTGGGCAACAAGCTTCCTGAACTGGTGGCCTTGATGAAAGAGGGATGCCTGGATATCGTAGCAGTCACAGAAACATGGTACCCAGAGCACCATGACTGGGATGTTAACATACCAGGGTACACAACCTACAGGAGAGACAGGAAGGGTAGAAGAGGGGGAGGAGTAACTGTCTATGTAAGGGAAGGGATAAGAGGAGAGGAGGCACTGTGGGTCACCTTAGAGACTGGAAATGACACCACAGTCCGCACAGGGGTTGTATACAGACCTCCATGTCGGGGGGAGGGAATGGACAAGGATATGATAGAAGGCATCCTTAGGATGGCAGAGAAAGGGGACATAGTGTTGATGGGGGACCTGAATATGCCAGATGTTAACTGGAGCACCTTTGCTGCAGCCACATCCAAGAGCAAGGCCATTCTCTGCCCTATAGGTGGCATGCCTCAGACAGCTAGTTTTGGAACCCACTCATGAGGGAGCAATCTTAGACCTCGTACTCTCAAATGGGGACAGTGAGAAGATCTCAGATCTAGAAGTGGGTAGCCATCTGGGAACAAGTGACCACCAAACCATGTGGTTCATGATAAACTTAGCTACAGAGTCAAGCCATACAAAAGTTAGGGTACTGGACTTCAGGAGGGCTGACTTTGGCAAGTTGGGAGAGTGCCTCAGAAAAGCACTAGCAAATAAGCTAGAAGGAGGGGTGGAGCAACACTGGGGAGACATCAAAACTGCCATCTCACAGAGGCAACAAGCCTTTGTGTGAGGCAAATAAATCAAAACAAAAGAAAAAGCCACTTTGGTTCTCAAGAGGTGGGGAAGGTAAGGGAGAAAAAGATAGCATTTAGGAAGTATAAGGAAACAGAGAAGGAGCAGGACAGAGAACTGTACCAGTTAAGGCAGAAGGAAGCAGGGAGGGAAGTCAGAACAACAAAGGCCCAAACTGAGAAAAAGCCAACTGTTAAGGGGGATAAAACCTTTTATAGGTACATCAGAGAGCGTAGAAAGACAAAGGGAGGGATAGTGAGACTGAATAGAATGGACGGTGGGTGGGCAGAGAGGGACAGTGAAAAAGCAGGGATACTGGATGAATACTTCTGCTCAGTATTCAAAAAAAAGGAGGAGGGAGGTGCCTAATCCAGTTAATAGAAGCACTCTGCATAGGGGGTTCGATCCCAGTCCTTTCACAGAAGAAAGGGTTCTGAAAGAAGTCCTAAAACTGAAGGTGGACAAAGCAATGGGGCCAGATGGAATTCACCCCAGAATTCTAAATGAATTAAGGGGAGAACTAGTGACACCACTGACTACCCTTTATAACAAATAATGGGAGGATGGTGTGGTACCTGAGGACTGGAGGAAGGCAGATGTGATTCCCCTTCTCAAAAGTGGGAGCAAGACAGAGATGGGGAAACTACAGACTTGTCAGCTTGACCTCTGTGGTAGGGAAAGTGATGGAATCACTTCTGAAGGGAAGAATTGTTGAGTACCTAGAGGCCAGTGGAGCACAGGACCCAAGACAGCATGGGTTCACAGCGAGAAGGTCATGTCAGATGACTCTAATTGATTTGTTTGACTGGGTGACCAAAGTAGTAGACCAAGGAGGGGCTGTGGACATGGCCTACCTAGACTTTAGCAATGCATTTGACACAGTCCCACACAAAAGATTAATAATCAAATTAACCAGCCTGAGAGTGGGTCCCAGGGTGGTAGCCTGGGTAAAACATTGGCTGGACAACAGGACACAGAAGGTAATAGTAAATGGAGTCCTCTTTGAAGAAAGAGGAGTTACTAGTGGGGTACCGCAGGGTGCAGTACTGGGTCAAGTCCTTTTTAATGTCTTTAAGTGACATTGCAGAGGGACTGGAAGGAAAAGTATGCCTCTTTGCAGATGACACAAAGATCTGCAACAGGGTTGATACACAAGGAGCTGTGGAAAGGATGAGAAGGGACTTGGCAAGCTTGAAGTAATTGTCAGAAGTATGGCAGCTAGGATTCAATGCAAAGAAGTGCAAAATATTGCACCTGGGGAAAAAAAAAACCCAGGGGAAGATTACACAATGTGAGGGGAGGTAGTAACAACAAAAATGGAAAAGGACCTGGGGGTAATACTATCAGATGACCTTAAGGTTAGCAAGCAATGTGACAAGGTAGTAGGGAGGGCTGAGGAGATACTGGAACACATAGGGAGAGGCATCACCAGCAGAAAACAGGAAGTTGTTATCCCTCTGTACAGACAGTTGGTGAGACCCCATCTGGAGTACTGCATCCAGTTCTGGAGACCCCATCTCCGCAAGGACATAGGATGGAAGCAGTTCAGAGGAGGGCAACTAAGATGGTGCAGGGTCTGCAAGAGAAGCCATACGAGGAGAGACTAAAGGAGCTCAATATGTATACCTTTGAGGAAAAGAGGGAGCGGGGGAACATGATAGAAACTTTTAAGTACCTCAGTGGAGTCAACAAAGTCCAAGAGGGTAGCATCTTTCAGAAAAGAGATGTGCAAGAACAAGGGGACACAATTTGAAGATAGAGGGGGGATGGCTCAGGGGCAATGTGAGGAAGTATTTTTTCGCAGAGAGGGTGGTGTATGCATGGAACAGCCTTCCTGAAGAGGTTGTGGGGTCTAAAGTGGGGAGAATTCAAGAATGCATGGGACAGACATAAGGCAATTCTTGTGGGGGGGGGTAGGAAGAAATAGGCTGTTGGTTAACTAGGATCTGCAGCTTATCCTGTAGGTAGGGAAATGGGCAGACTAGGTGTGCCAAGCGGTCCTTTAAACAATATGAAGTCTTGCTGTATTCTGATAATGTGCAGTTAGCCCCAGCACTTGAATTGCTCCGGAGAGGAAAGAGTTAACTCTGTGCCAGAGCATAGAACGTAGAGCTTGAACTCGGTTCAAACCTCTGCTGCACTTCCAAGTGTAACCATCAGATTCTTTATTCCGCCTAACTGAACAGTCGCTCCAGAGATCTCTCCTACGCTTTTGGTTCGGTATAAGTAAAACGTCGGTTTAATACTTTTTTTTCCTGTTTATTCCTTCAGTTCAGATCCCTGTCTGCGGTACAGTACGTATGTAGGTAGTGGACTGATTGCTTGAAACTGTGTCTTGTGTGGAAATTGTAAATAATAAAAAAAAAAAAAAAAAATTATTTTATCAGTTCGACTGAACCGATTATTCAGTTTCTTTATTTGAATTGTGGGTTAGTTTGAGGTACCGGTCCTTATCAGTTCTCAAAAAAAAAGAAAATTCGTGTTTTTAACGTTTTTTTCCAATACGGTTAGGAACCAATAAGGAAGTCTTGCCTGGCTGAAGCCGAGTAAAGGGTTAGTTTTTGTTTAGGATGGCTACGTCTGAGAAACCGAAAGGAAAAAACGGGCCCACTGGGTTTCAGCACTGCAGGTGTGTGGGAAGGCCTTTGCTAAGGCTGATCCCCATACCACCTGTGTTTACTGTCTGGGGTTTGACCACCACGATTCAGACTGACAAATCTGTAAAAATTTTCCTAAGGCCACCCTTGATAAAAAAATTGGGCAGGGGATAGGGAAAAGGAGGCCGAGAAGTCCGCTGACCTGGATGACCAGCCCGGTTCGGTTCCGACCAAACCTGAGGGAGTGCCCTTTGACCAGGGTGATACTCCTTCAGGCAAAAGGAGAGCTGATTCCGCCAAAAAGAAAGACAAATCGGCTGGTTCAGATCCAGAACCACATCGTCCAACCGCCAAAGAAATTGCCAGGGCGATCAGTATTGTGGAATCGCTCCGTCCAGTTCCGACTGATCCGGCGCCATCCGGTAGGCGTTCGGTTCAGTTGGTCCTTCCGGTTCTGGATTATTCCTCTGAAGAGTATTATGAACCGGACCTGGAGGGGGATGAAGATGATGATGGTAGTATAGAAGGTCTGGATGAGCCCATAGAACTGGACATCTCACCAGACAGACCTTCTGGTGTTTCCCCTCCTAGGGTTTCCGAGTCCCCTTCCCACTTTGTTCTACAAAAAGGTGGCTGAAACCTTCCAGCTCCCTTTGGTTGAAGCTGTTGAGGAACAGGAAGAGCCTGACTGTGGAGATGATGGACATCCCAGCGTCCAAGAGACTGTCTGTTCCTCTCCACAAATCTTTTGGGAAACGGACACAAAAACTGCTTAAGACACCAAATTCTCTACCTCCTGTGGACAAATGAATGGACAAGAGGTATATGCTGTCGGGCTCAGGTACGGATTTCTTCTACCAGCAATGCAGCCATGTTGGGGTCGTGCAGGCTGCAGCCTGTGATAAGGTTAGCATACCCTTGGTTTCACACCCCCCAGATAAGGATTCCAGGAAGATAGATGCCATGGCTAAAATGAAAAAATTACTCACCTTAGTAATGTTGTTTCTTCTAATGGAGTCTTGCTATATTATGACACATGCAGTGAGTCCCAACCTTCGAACTGCTCCGGAGGTGAAAGAGTTAACTTTCCATGCCAGGCATGGAACGGTGAGCTCGAGCTCGGTTGAAACTGTCTGTTCTTCAAACTCAAACCGTCAGATCTTTACGAGCTAAACTCACTGAGGTCCTGTGTGGAAGCTGTAAACCTACACTAGCCAACTGGCTACTAAACGTAAGAACACATTTTTTGGTCCCAAAAGAAAGACTCAAGTCAGGAGACCCAAAAAATGAAAAACACAACACCAAGTCACCCCAAAAAGGGTGAAAACAACAAGGTGGCATCTACTAAGTGCCAACATTGCACTGCCCACCCACATCCCAAAACAGAGGTTCTGAGAGGGCGGGGAGGTCATAATATAGCAAGACTCATTAGAAGAAACAACATTACTAAGGTGAGTAATTTTTCTTCAAACAACATGAAGTCTTGCTATATTATGACATATGCAGACTACACAGCAGTACCTCCATGGAGGAGGGTCAGAACTACTTAGGAAATAGGCTCTGAAGCACAGTTGTGTTGAAACCGAGCATCACTCCTAGCCTGGATGTCCAGGGAGTAATGCTTGGAAAAGTGTGAACTGTTTTCCAGGTAGCTGCTTGACATATCTCTAGGATAGGATGTCCCTGGCAGCAGCCAGAGACGCAGCTGTACCTCTGGTAGAGTGAGCCCTCAGGCCTGAAGGGGGAATCTTACCCAGTTTTTGATAACAAAATTGGATACAAGAGACAATCCACCTGGCAATGGATCTTTTAGTGGCAGGTTTCCCTTTACCAACCTCACCGTAAGTGAGGAACAGTTGGAGGGAGTCAAACCTGTGACCCTTGGTATGCTCTATGTAGTAACTAAGGGCTCTCTTCACATCTAAGCTGTGCAACCTCTTCTCGCCAGAGGAGGAATGGTCAGTGAAGTACACTGGAAGAGATATAGATTGATTAAGGTGGAAATCTGAAACCACCTTAGGCAAGAACTTCCTGTTAGTCCTGAGGACCACCTTATCTCTATGAAAGGAGATAAAATCAGGCTCCACTGACAAGGCTTGTAATTCACTTATGCGTCTGGCAGAAGTGATGGCTACCAGAAACACAGTCTTCCAAGTCAAGTACTTAAGCTCTGCTGGAGACAAAGGCTCAAAGGGGGGTTGCATAAGCTGAGCAATGCAAACATTAAGATCCCAGGCAGGGGCAGGGTCCCTGAATGGAGGGTTGTGTGAAGCAATCCTTAAAAAACTTGGAGAATACAGGATGAGCTGAAAGAGAAGAGGGTTTACCTGTTGAAATAAAGGCAGACACAGCTGCCAAATGTACTTTTAGGGTAGCTGGTCTCAGCCCCAGGTATTTAAATGGACCATATAATCCAGGACTGTGGGTAAATCAGCAGATTCTGGGGAAATATAGCTTCCCAGAACACCATATGGAAACCTCTTCCATTTGGAATTATAGGTAGCCCTGGTGGAAGGTTTCTAGAAGCCTTCAGAATATCCATTACACCTTGGGAGAGGTGTAGATCGCAAACTCTAACTCTTCAAGAGCCAGGCCTTGAGATTGAGAGATTTGAGGTTCGGGTACCAAACCCTCCCCTGAGCACAGGTTAACAGGTTGTGATTCCTGGGAAGATGGACTGCTAAGGACAGTAGGAGTGGATACCAGGGTTGTCTGGCCCAATCTGGAGCAATCAGGATCATCTTGCAGGATTGAGATCTGATTTTGACTAGCACTTTGAACAGGAGAGGAAGGGAGGAAAGCATAGAGGAACTTCCTTCCCAATTGAGACTAAGGCATCCAGAGGACTGAGCCCAACACTGGGGCCTGCAGCAAAAAGGGAAGTTGGTGATTGTCTGGGGCTGCAAAGATCTATCTGCAGGGTGCCCATCTGGCAAATATCACCTCCAAGGTCAGGGGTCCAGTGACCATTCGTGATGGCCCTGGGAAATCCTGCTGAGAGCATCTGCCAGGACATTGTCCTTTCCTGGGGGGTGAACTGCCGTGAGGGAGGTGTTCAGGGAGTAAGCCAGAGACCACAACTTCATTGCTTCGGTGCACAAGGCCGTAGACCGAGTGCCCCCTTGCTTGTTGATGTACCACATTGTGGTGGTGTCTGTTCTGACCTGTACAACTTTGTTCTGACCAGATTTGGAAAAAACTTGAAGTGCTAGAAAAACTGCTCCGAGTTCCAACAGGTTGATGTGGAGCAGAGATTCCTGAGGGGACCACAATCCCTGGGTAGTGAGGTCGCCCATGTGAGCTCCCGACCCCAAGAGGGATGCATCTGTAGCAAGGATTATGAGTGAGACTGAGTGACAAAGGGAACCCCTTGTCTCAGATTGCTCTGATCCTGCCACCACTGTAGGCCTGGATCAGGGTTCGAGTTACTGGGATCAATTTGGTTAGAGGGTCTTCCTTTGAGACCAAAGGCTCTCAAATGGAACTGGATGTCCCTCATCTGAAATCTTGCTCCCTGCACTATTGCTGTAGAAGCAGCCATGTGCCCTAGGAGCTGTGAAAATGCCTTGCTGGTTGAGAGACCTGCAGGGTGAATGAGGAGGCCAGAGACCAGGGTCCTTGCCCTGTCCAAAGGAAGGAAGGCTCTGGCTTTCTCTCGTGCTCAGCTCTGCACCTATGAAGGTGAGGAGCTGGACAGGCTCTAGGACTGACTTTGAAAATTCAGAAGGAAACCTAGAGAGGTGAGCAGTTGCTGAGTTATCTGTAGATGTAACTTGACTTGGTCTGGAGACTGGCCTACTATGAGCCAGTCGTCCAAGTAGGGGAAGATGGCAATTCTTTGCCTTCTTAGGGAAGCAACTGCTACTGCCAGGCATTTTGTGAATACCCTTGGAGCAGAGGTGAGGCCAAAGGGCATTGCTCTGAACTGGTAATGGCCTGAGGGCAGCTAGAACCTGAGGTACTTTTGTTGGGAGCTTCTAATGAGAATATGGAAGTAGGCATCCTTGAGGTCCAGGGACGCTAGCCAGTCCCCTGGCCTTAGAGAGGGTAGAATAATTCCCAGAGTCACCATTTTGAATTTTGGTTTTAAAAGGTGCTTGTTTAAATATCTGAGATCCAGGATGGGCCGCCATTCTCCTGTATTTTTTGGGGTAAGAAAGTACCTGGAGTACAACCCTTTGCCCTGGTGTAGGGGTGGAACCATTTCCACAGCTCTGAGAGTCAGGAGGGAAGAGATCTCTGCCTCTAGGGCAAGTGTCTCTGGTGGATTTGCAGGTGGAAAGGATCTGGTTCTCATCTTTGGAAATTTTTTGAAGCTGAGAACCAGTCCCTGGCTTACTACTTCCAGGACCCACTTGTCTGATGTCAGAGACTTCCAGTCCTGGACAAAGTAAGCCAGCCTGCCCCTACAGGTAGCTGAGAATCGGCCCTGGCAACCCCATCAGGGTGCCTGCTTGGCAGGGGCTTTGGGCTGAGGGGTGGAAGCAGGCCTGCTTGTACCCCGTCTGCCTCTCCCTCTAAAGAACCCCCTCTGGGCATAAGCAAAAGAGGAGGCCTGGGCTTGGTAAAAAGGCCTATGAAAAGGCCTGCCCCTGCCCCTGGAAAGCTGCCTTTGGAGTGGCCTGCCTTTCCTTGGCCTGTGCACTCCTATAGGTGGTCCTATACTCATCCATTTTTCTTCATGTAATTCTCTGTCTGCTCCCCAAACAGAGAATTACCCACAACAGGAAAATCCATGGCCTTAGTCTGGGTATCCTGTGACAGGCTAGTACATCTGAGCCAAGCCATTCTGCGAAGTGCCACAGATGTAGCCATGACTCTTGATGACACATCATTAGAGTCCACTGCAGCATGGAATTGCACCTTGGATGCCTCAATACCATCAGCAGCCACCTGCTCCAGCTCCTTGGCAAGCTGGCCAGGGACCTGTTTTGCTAGAGCCATAACAGTATCCCATCTGGATTTCTGATATCTAGCAACATAAGCCATATAATTTGCCTGTCTGAGTCCCAAGGATGCTGCCATGTACTGTTTCTTTGCCATGGCATCAATCCTCCTGGAGTCCTTGTCAGGGGGGTGTGAAGCCAAGGGAATATTTGCCTTGTCACAGGCTGCAGCCTGCACTACCCCAACATGGCTGCATTGTTGTGTAAGGAACTCCGTATCAGAGCCTGACAATGTGTACCTCTTGTCCATTCTCTTATCCACAGGAGGTATAGTGTGAGGAGTTTTTAGAATTTTAAATGTCTGTTTCCCAAAAGATTTATGCAAGGAATAGACAGTCTCCTCGACTCTGGGATATCCATCATTTCCACATAGTCAGGCTCCTCTTGATCATCCACAGCTTCCTCCATAGGGAGCTGGAGGGTTTCAGCCACTTTCTTATAAAACATAAAATAAGAAGGGGACTCAGAAAGCCTAGGAGGAGACACTCCTGAAGGTCTGTCTGGGGAGATGTCCGGGTCAATGGGCACATCCAGACTTTCAAATCCACATTCACTCTCCTCATACTCTCCTTCCCCTCCTCCAGTTCATAATATTCCTCTAAATCATACTCTTGAACCGGTGGAACCGGCTGAACCGTGACGCCTATCTGATGGTGCCGGTTCGGTCGGAACCGGGGAAAGCGACTGGACAATTTTAATCGCTTTGGCTATTTCTTCAGCGGTTGGAGAGGAAAGTTTTGGCTCCACACCAGCTGACTTCCTAGTCCTTTTTGCTGGAACCGACTCTCGGAGTCGGATCTCCTTTTGCCCGAGGAAGTCTCGCCCTGGTCAGAGGGCACTCCCTCCGTTCGGTTGGAACCGAACCGGGCTGGCCATCCGGTTCAGCTGACTTTTTTGGCCTCCCTTTCCCTGAGCCTACCAACTCTCTTTTCCAGGGTAGCTGCAGGAAAATTTTTACAAATCTGGCAGTCTGCATTGAGGTGGTCAAACCCCAGACAATAAACACAGGTGGTGTGGGGGTCAGCCTTGGCAAAGACTTCCCCACAGACACTGCAGTGTTGAAACCCAGTGGGCCCGGTTTTTCTTTTGGGTTTCTCAGACATAGTGACAGTCCTAACCAAACTTACCCGTTTATGGCAATCCGCCAGGTAAGACACTCTTATCGGTTCCCAACCGTGTCACGGGTTGTGGAAAAAACCGTAATAAAATCTGGGTTTTTTTTAGAACCAATAAGAACCGGTAACCACACTCTAAATGACAGATCAATATATTTTAAACAACCTGATCGGTTCAAACTGAACCGATAAACCGTTTACAAGTTCCATACAGAATAGAAATCAATGTAAAACCTATTTAGTACTTACAAATACCACAGACAGAGTCTGAACCAACCGGTTGCAGTTTAAATTCGGTCGAAAACCGAGAAAAACAATACTTTAACCGACAAAATGAACTGAGCAGAAGGAGAAATCTCCTGAGCGACTGTTCAGTGAGGCGGAGTAAAGAATCTGATGGTTTGAGTTTGAAGAACAACAGACAGAGTTTCAACCGAACTCGAGCTCAGCGTTCCATGCCTGGCATGGAAAGTTAACTCTTTCACCTCCGGAGCAGTTCGAAGGTTGGGACTCACTGCATATGTCATAATATAGCAAGACTTCATGTTGTTTGAAACAGTATTTGGCATCCTCTTTGGGACTCGGGCAGGCTAACTACATGGCCTATACAGCCAGATACCAGAAGTCCAGATGGGATACTGTTCTGGAACTGGCTAAACAGGCTTCCCCCCAGCTAGCCAAGGAGCTGGAGGAGGTGGCTGCTGATGGGATAGAGGCATCAAAAATACAGTGTCATGCTGCTGTGGACTCCATTGATGTGTCATCAAGAGTCATGGCTACATCTGTGGCTCTTCAGAGACTGGCTTGGCTCAGATGTACTAGCCTTTCACAGGACAGCCAGGCTAAGGCCATGGATTTCCCTGTGGTGGATAATTCTCTGTTTGGGGAGCAGACAGAGAATTATATGAAGAAAATGGACGAATACAGGATCACCTATAGAAGTGCACAGGCCAAGGAAAGGCAGGAAACTCCTCAAAAGCAGCAATCTAGGGGCAGGCCTTTTCACAGGCCTTTCTACCAGGCACAGGCTTCCTCTCCTTTTCCTCAGAGGGGGTTCTTCAGAGGGAGAGGCAGAAGGGGGATGAGCAGGGCTGCATTCTCCTCTCAGTCCAAGGCTACTGCCAAGCAGACACCCTGATGTGTCAGCCCGGGTCGACTCTTCTCCCTACCCCCCAGTAGGGGCAGGTTGGCTTACTACTTACAGGCCTGGAAGTCTGTTACCTCAGACAAGTGGGTCCTGGAGGTGGTTAGCCAGGGATTGACCCTCAGCTTCAAAAGATTCCCAAAGCTGAGGGTCAAGTCTTTTCCACCTGCAAACATCTCTGAAACCATTGCCCTAGAGGCAGAGGTTTCTTCTCTACTGGCTCTCAGAGCTATAGAGAGAGAGATCTTAGAGAGGGTTCCTTCAGTAGGTCATCACATATAGGACTGGTGCCACCTGGTGTCGGGCCGCACGACAGACTTTTCTTGCAATACCTGACGGGGGACCGCCCTCCCGATGTCATGTGACCGACATCAGCGTGACTGTATATAGTGGGCGGTCCCCACACATGCCCTCCAGTTCTTTCCCGCTGTCACCTCGTGTCAGTCGCATCACAGACTTCCATTAGCAATCGTCGTGAAAGTTTCTATCGTGCCGGTATTTTGCCTTGAAATTTTCCAATTATTTAGTTCCTTCTACTTGATGTCTTCTCCAAAGAAAAAGTGCTTGTCTTATGGCACGCAGATCCCGCACAAAGACGGTCACCAGAAGTGCATTCTCTGCCTAGACCCAGACCACCCTACCTCCTCCTGCCCAGAGTGCCAGTCATTCAACCAGGCCCCCAAAAAACGGAGACAGCAGGCATTGGAGGCCCACCTTGTTTGGCCTCCTTGGAGAAAAAGATGGAGCACCTCAGGGACTCGTCTGAAAAATCTTCCCCTTCTAAAAAGTACAAGGAGAAGTCGAGGGGCGGGCTGGCTCTGTGAGCGGCGCCAGGCTGTGGAGCAAGCAAGGCCCAGCTACCCGTGAGGCACAGCGGACGGTAAGTCTGACGACTCCAGTGGATAAGTCGGCCCCGCTTCCTGGGGACCGCGCTGCCAGTAGCAGACTCCCGGCCGGGGGCAATCGCCTGGCTACGGTAGATAACTCTCTGCCAGGGCTCCACCCCTGACCGCCTGACCTTGCTCGCTATGCCGGCCGCCCTGACGACCGCATGGGCTTGGTTCCCGTGCTGCTCCCTCTCTTCCTCGGCCGCATCCTCGCATTCACCCTCGGACACGATTGGGATCGGAGGCCCCATTGATCCTTTTGATGTTTTGGGCACATCTCCACGTTCCCCTGCTGGGGTTCCGGATCAGGAGACTCCTTCACGGCCGTCTGGCCTAACTGTGAAGGCCCCTCCTCCTTCTGGCAGGACACCAGCACCTTCTCTGATGCCGGTGATCCCGACAGTCCCTCAGCCGGGACCAGCCGACAGTCCTTTATCTCTGGCCCTGATGCTGGACCTGGCCCAAAAGCTGGAGCTCCCTCATCCGGTCCTGACGCTGGCCCCTCCGATGCTGGATCGGGTAGCCTGCGCGACGCCGGGTTCCTGACGTGGGCTGTCCCAATGCCGGACCCTCCTCCAATCTATACAACGGCGGGTCCGACGTGGGTCCCCCCAACGCCAGATATGATGGGGATTTATTCCAGACCCCGAACTGTCCCCATTACCCCTTTGGGTATCCTGGGGATCCCTACCTGGGGGGGGTCCACTCCTGATTGGAGCTATTTTATTTATTTATTGGAAATGTTTCACTGGAAAGGCACACTGAGCAAAAGATGCTCTGTCCTCGTGCACCTGGGGAGGTAGAGGAGGCAGTTATACATACGATAGTTGAGATTAGCAGCAGAGCAATACAGATAACATACAGTTGGGAGGGATTACATTTGAACTTGATTACATATAGGAACATCATCATCATTAAGGATATAGTATACATAGCATGGGTACAAATCAAGCAAGAGCTGTACAGAGCTTGTTCATCAGGGACAGGGTAAACATTGCATGGGTACACAATGAGGTAAGACAATGAAAATTTGCATAAGTGCGAATAACAACTATGGTCCAGTAGCAGAACATGAGTGCCCGTAGCAGGACTAGGGCATCAGTGGGAACACCAGTAGGCAGTGGAATTGGGGAGTGAAGTTGTGGGGGTGTACTAGTAAACATTTGGTGAGTAGGGAGGAGGATAAGGTAAGGTGGGAGGGAAGGGGAGTGGAGTAGGACTGTAAGTAGTGCTGAAGAAACGTAGCATTGTAGGAAGAAAGGGAGAGATAGGGGATGTATGGAGAGGGAAGAGTGAGTAAGTGTGAGAGTGTAAGTGCGTGGGGCAGTAGATAAGCCAGACAATTAGGCGTGGCCAAGCCGCTGGTCAGGCGCTACAGGGCGTGAGGGAGGAGAAACTAACAGAGGGGGAGGCCAGGACAGTTTTGGAGCTAGGTAGTTAGAGAGTGCAGAGGCTAGGGAGCGTTTGGTTGAGGAGGATTGATCTGGCCGGCAGGCTGCTCCAGAGTTTAGGGAAGAGGTAAGAGAAGGCCGATTGGCCGGCAGTGGTCCTTCAGAGCGGGATGACTAAGAGCCTAGTGTCAGTGGACCTGAGGGCGTGAGGAGGCGGGGGAAGAGAGGGAAGATAAGAGGTAGGAGGGAGGGAACCAAGCCAGAAATTGGAGGTGAATTTGGCACTATGAATTGAGCGCCGGTTGCTCAGGGATGGCAGGACCAGTGAGACGTAGAGCTGGCAGTGATGTGAGCAGGGGGGGCGTCAAGGGCAAAGCGGCAGTACACGTAAAGAGGGGTCTAATTCTGCTAGGGTGGACTTTTGAGGCAGAGCTGTAGATCACGGCCACAGTAGTCGATGGTGGTGGAATCATTTTCAGGACTAGTTCACGTCTGACTGGTAGCGGAGACTTGAGCAGTTCCTGTGAGGCGCCAAGTTTTGGGCGCAGTTTAGAGATGATGGCATCCACGTGTGTGGAAAAGGAGAGGTGACGATCGAGCCAAACTCCTAGATACCTGAAGGAGGGCACTACATCGAGGGTGGTGTTGTTTAGGGTATGGAAGATCAGAGGGGGGGTTAGCATGGATAAACGCTGTCTAGTGCCGAAAGACATAGAGACAGTTTTCTTGGCATTTAGGGAGAGTTGGTTGGTATTGAACCAGTGTTGGATTTTGTTGAAATCCATTTGGAGCTTGGAAGTGTGTTCTTTGTGAGTCCGGCTGGAGGTAAAGAGGACCGTGTCATCTGCATACATATGGATCGCGGTTGAGGAGCAAGAATTCGGTAGATCATTTAGAAGGATGGAGAAGAGGATGAGGCCAAGAACTGAGCCTTGGGGAGCGCAGGTGGTGATGGGGAGGGGGGGGTGTGTGGTCTGCTGTTTTTGTGGATTGGGTTCTGTTTAGTAGGTAGGCACTGATCCAGTTTGTGGTGGACGCTGTTCCACCATGGATTCAACCCATATTCCTCCTATATGGGTTTCCAGGGGTACTATCCCTCCGGTCGCACCTCCTCCCCCAGCCTCAGCTGGTCCTCTGTGGTTCCAGATTTCAAGACCATGATTCACTCTTGGTGGCAGAAGGCCAGATCAGAGTTGGTTATGGATCTGGAAACTAGACTCCCCAACCGCAGCTTCCTAGGTCCCCTTCCCCGAGCAGTTCTATTTCTATCGTCCATGTCTCGGGGAAGACTCGACAGGATGTTTCCCAGCGGGACTTCAGTTGTCATCCTGTCGAGGAGGTGGAAGATGGTTCCGATGGAAGGGAAGATTCCTCAGAGGAGGAGGAGCATGTGGAGGACCCTGAGGATACGAAAGGAAGGACCTCCCTGAAGTCCCCTCCGGAGGATTCTTCCTTTTCGGACCTCTTGAGGGCCTTATGGGACCACTTCGACTGGGAGTCTGAGGACCAGGATCCTATGCGGCAGAGACTAGCGGAACACTTGGACTTAGAGTCTCAGCCCTCTATTCCGGTCCCCCCATGGATGACACCTCATCAAGAACTCACCACCACCATCTGGCAGATGCCTCATTCTATCCCGGCTGTCCCCAAGAGGGCGGACAGGCTCTACCGGGTGCCAAAGGATGCCCCTTTTCTGAAGGCTCATCCCAAGGCAGACTCTGTGGTCATTTTGGCTGCTCATGACCGCTCCACAGCTTCTAAGCACATGAGCACGACATCTCCTGGCAAAGAGTCAAGGCTGATGGACCAATTCGGGAAGAAGGTCTACTCGTCAGCCACATGCGCCCTTCATTACATGGTCCACATGGTGTCCCACCAAAAACAGACTATGACCAGGCTAGAGGCAAAGGTCCAATCAATGGACCCTTTGCCTCTCAAGGAGGAACTTGCCAAGGATGTCCGCCTCTCCAAGATCTGTAGGCATGCTCTTCGAGCCACTTACAACTCCGTCGATTCAGTGGCCTGTACCTTGGCTACTGCCGTTGCCCTTAGGTGGCATTCCTGGCTTAGTCTCTCTGGGCTCGCCAACGAGGTCCAGTCGGCAATTCAGGATGCCCCCTTTACGGGCTCAGTCCTTTTTGGTGGGGACACCAAGGACATCATAACGGATCTACAGGACAAGGGTGTGGCCCTTAGATCCGTTAGGTCCATGTACCGATCGGGCACCCAGTGACAGCAGCATCCCTTTCGGAAAAGGACCGGGAGGCAGCAGAAGAACGCTCAGGCGTGACACCAAGGAAAGTGTAAGGCCACGGGTACTGCTGCACCCTCTGCCCCCAAGAATCAGCGACGTTCAGAGGGACCTCCTCCTGAACGTCCTGCCACTTCTTGACTCTCCGGCCCCACTACATCCTCAGTCTCATGATGGGGAGCAGGTTGAGGGGGGGGAGATTCGCCCGCCACGTGCAGGAGTGGAGGGCGATAACGTCAGACGAGTGGGTCCTGCAACTCATGTCCGTCAGACACACCATCGAGTTTCTGGAGATTCCTCCAGACTCTCCACCACAGAAGTCCTCTTACTCCTGGGACCAGGCCTTTCTCATTCACGAGGAGGTCAGTTCGCTCTTGCTCAAAGAGGCAATCGAGCAAGTTTCCCTTCGGGCAAAGGGGAAAAGAGTTTTATTCCCATTTCTTCCTGGTTCCAAAGAAGACCGAGGACTTCAGACCCATACTCGACTTCAGTCAACTCAATCAGTATGTTGAGTACAAGAAATTCCGCATGCTGACGCTTCAGGGCCTTCTTCCTCTACTGATGGAGAATCATTGGCTCTGCACCCTGGACATGCAGGATGCTTACCTGCACATCCCCATTTTCCCCAGCCACTGCCGATTCCTGCGTTTCTGTTTCCAAGGAGAGCATTTCCAGTTCCGGGCGCTCCCCTTTGGTCTGTCTTCGGCATCTCGGGTTTTTACCAAGTGCCTGGCAGTGGTGGCGGCGTTCCTGCACTGCAGGGGTATTACGGTGTTCCCTTACCTGGACGACTGGCTGATATCAGCCCCGTCCAGGGATCTTTTGTTGGAAACTCTTTCACACAGGATCACGGTCATCAAGGCCTTTGGTCAGGCCTGGAGACTTCTCTCCACATCAGTGTTCTCGAGCTCAGGGCGGTCCTGTAAGCCTTACTGGCCTTTCAGACCCTACTACCCAAGGGAACACTGCTGATCCAAACAGACAATATGTCAGTAATTTGGTACATCAACAAACAAGGAGGAACCCGGTCGTGTACCCTCTTTGCAGGGAGGCGACCCGGGTGTGGAACTGGGCAGTCCAGCATTATCTGGTCCTGGTGGCCGTGCACATTCCAGACGTTCTCAACATCCTGGCCGACAGTCTCAGCAGAACTCAGACTCTCGCCCATGAATGGGAACTGCATCAGGAAGTGGCGGATTCCATCTTCCAGAATTGGGGACATCCAGAAATCGACCTCTTCACCTCCTAATTCAACGCAAACCTTCCCAAGTTTTGCTTGCTTGCTCCAGAGCAAGGTGCTTTCTGTAACGACACATTGTCTCTATCATGGACAGGGACATTCTTGTACGCTTTCCCTCCTTTTCCCATTCTCCAGAGGGTTCTCCTCGGACTTCAAGCCGAGAGGGCAAGAATGATCCTCATCACCCCTCTCTGGCCGAGACAAATCTGGTTCCCGCTGTTACAACAGCTCTCCAGAGAACCAATAGTTCCACTTCCACTGACTCACAACCTCCTGACTCAGGATCAAGGCAGCCTGGTTCATCCAGGGCTCAGAACCCTGCATCTTCTTGCGTGGCTCCTACAGACATTGGGATTTCCCGCTTTGGCTTCTCCTCTAGAGTTGCTCAGGTCCTCATCGAGGCTAGAAAGCCGTCCACCCGTTCCACTTACGCCATGAAGTGGAAGTGGTATTCGATCTGAGTGGCTGCTAAGGGTTGGAACCCCTTCTTCTGTTCAGTCCCCCAAGTCATGGAATACCTCCTTCATGTATCGGACACCGGTCTGTCCTATTCTTCTTGAAAGGCCCATATTTCTGCTATTTCCGCATACCACGAGCTAGTGGATGGTACACCTGTGGCTCAGCTGGAGGTCTCAAAGATCTTTCTGAAAGGGATCCTCCATCTGAAACCCCCTATCCGCAGCCCAACTCCACCTTGGGACTTGAACTTCGTCTTGGAAAAGCTCACCCTTCCTCCTTTCGAACCAGCTATGAGCTGTGATTTGCGTTTCCTTTCATGGAAGGCACTTTTTCTGGTGGCCATCACCTCAGCCCGAAGGATTTCAGAGCTTCACGCTCTAGTCTGCATGGAGCCATATTTGATTTTCCATAGGGACCAGGTGGTCCTTGGAACGCATCCGAGGTTCCTTTCCAAGGTGGTGTCAGAAACCACACTGAACTAATCAGTAGAGCTTCCGGTTTATTACCCGTCCCCCTCTAACAGGGGTGAGGCACTCCTTCATTCGATGGCTGTCCATCTGATTCTCCGGTGTTATACCCACCGGATTAAAGAGTTTCGCTCCTGTGACCAGTTGTTTGTTTCTTTTGCCCCGAGGCCGAGGGGAAAACCAGTTTCTCAGCAGGGCCTTTCCAAATGGCTAGGCAACTGCATTCAGTACTGTTACCAAAAGTATGATAAGCCTCTTCCAGGTTCCATAAGAGGTCATTCTACTAGGGCCATGGCTGCCTCCGTGGTCTTCCTACGGAATGTTTCTGCAGTGGGCATTTGTGCTGCCGCTACTTGGAATTCTGTCCACACCTTTACCAAACATTACAGTCTTGACATTGCTTCTAGGCGGAGGGCTGGCTTTGGTCTAGCCGTCCTGCAGGGCCTTCTGTCCTAGGCTGGGTCCATTCTGGACTTCAGTTGCTCTGTTGGAGTTAGCTTTTCTCCTCCCTAGTTTCTCTCGGTCTATCCTTGGAGGGACTGCTTGGGACTCTGTCCTATATTTGATGACCTACTGATGGAACCCTCTCAAAGTAAGATGTACAGTTACGTAGGAACTTAACCATAACAGTAGATCTTCGAGAGAGGTTCCTTCAGTAGGTCATATTTTTCCCTCCCTCCTTCCCCTTATTTTTTGTTTTACAGGGACTCCAATTCCTGTTCTCTCCTGCTGCAAGGCCTCTTCCTGGCTCCAGCGGGAGAACTGGAGGGCGGGCGTGGGGACCGCCCACTATATACAGTCACGCTGACGGTCATGTGACGGGTGGTCGGCCCAACGCCAGGTGGCGCCAGTCCTATATGTGATGACCTACTGAAGGAATCTCTCTCGAAGATCTGTTACAGTAAGTTCCTATGTAACTGTACTTTCCTACAGTACACAGGGGCAAAGATCTGTATTGCAGATACTTCCTTACCCCGAAAAAGACAGGGGAGTGGCGACCCATCCTAGATCTAAGATACCTAAACAAGCACCTACTAAAGCCAAAATTCAAAATGGTGACTCTGGGAATAATTCTTCCCTTCCTGAGGCCACGGGATTGGCTAGCCTCCCTGGACCTCAAGAATGCCTACTTTCACATTCCCATCAGGTGCTCCCACAGAAAGTACCTCGGGTTCGAATTGCCTTCAGGTCATTATCAGTTCAGAGCAATGCCCTTCGGGCTAACAGCACCAAGGGTATTCACAAAATGCCTAGCAGTAGTAGTGGCCTTCCTAAGGAGACAAAACATCTCCATATTCCCGTACCTGGATGACTGGCTCATTGTGGGGCAGTCTCCAGACCAAGTCAAGTCAGACCTACAAGTGATTCAGCAATTGCTCACTTCTCTAGGATTCCTCCTCAATCTTCCAAAGTCAGTTCTCGAACCACTGCAGCTTCTGACCTTCATAGGGGTAGAGTTGGACACTGTCCAAGCAAGAACCTTTCTTCCTCTAGCAAGGGTAAAGGCCCTCACAGATCTGGCTTCTTCCTTTCGCCTTCTGGTTTCTCGACCAGCAAGGCATCTTCTTCAACTCCTGGGCCACATGGCAGCCTCCACAGCAGTGGTACAAGGTGCCAGATTTCAGATGAGGGACATTCAGTTCCACTTGAGGGCATTTTGGTCCCAGAAAAAAGACCCTCTAACCAAACTGATTCCAGTGACTCAGACTCTGATCCAAGCTCTCCAGTGGTGGTTGGACCAGAACAACCTCAGACAAGGAGCCACATTCATCACCTGGTCTCATTCTGTGGTTCTCACCACAGATGCCTCTCTCCTGGGATGGGGTGCTCACTTGGGAGCACTTACAGCACAGGGAGTGTGGTCCCCTCAGGAGTCTGTACTTCACATCAATCTCCTAGAGCTCAGGGCAGTGTACCTCGCTCTACAAGCCTTCTCAGAATCAGTACAGAAAAGGTGGTTCAGGTCAGAACAGGCAACACCACCGTCATGTGGTACATCAACAAGCATGGAGGCACTCAGTCTACGGCCTTGTGCACGGAAGCAATGAAATTATGGTCCCTGGCTTATTCTCTGCAGACTTCTCTGGTAGCAGTCCGCCTTCCAGGGAAGGACAAGGTGCTAGCAGATGCTCTGAGGAGGATATCTCGCAGGCCATCATGAATGGTCCCTGGATCCCCTAGTGTTTAAAAGTGATTTTTTCAAGATGGAGCACTCCAGAGATAGATCTCTTTGCAGCCCCAGACAATCACCAACTTCCTCTCTTCTGTTGCAGACCCCTAGTCTTGGGCTCAGTCTCCCTGGATGCTCTACTTCTGGATTGGCAGGGGAAATTTCTGTATGCCTTTCCCCCCTTTCCACTATTATTCAGAGTTCTGGTCAAGATAAGGTCACCATCTTGCAAAGTGATCCTGATTGCTCCAGACTGGGCCAGACAGCTTTGGTATCCTCTATTACTGTCCCTGGCAGTCCATCTCCCCTTAGCTCTTCCCAAGAATCACAATCTGCTAACCTCCTCTCAGCATAATTTTGTACCCCAACCTTCGGTCTCACAACCTCAAGGCATGGCTCTTTGAAGAGCTAGAATATGCAAGTCTGAATTTGTCTCTAGGGGTTCTGGATATTCTCAAGGCCTCTCAAAAACCTGCCACCAGAAAAACTTATAATTCCAAATGGAAAAGATTCAGCATTTGGAGTTCCAATAAGCATATATCCCCAGATTCTGCTGACTTGGCTACAGTTCTGGATTATATGGTTCATCTTAATGGCTTAGGCCTCAGACCAGCTACCCTCAAAGTACACTAGTCAGCTGTTTCTGCATTTTTATTTTTAGTTGTTTAACCAGGAGTAGCACACTAAGCTGAAAGCTTTTTTTACAGGTGCGACCTGGGAGCACAGGGAAGTTAAGTGACTTGCTCAGGGTCACGCAGTATGCAAGTGGAAGCTGTGGGATTCAAACCCAGGTCTGGTCTGCTGGATGTCACCAGATTTGCAGCTCAGAGCCTTAAACCACTGTGCTATACTGCCTCCCAGATTTCCCAATTCTGTTGGTGGGAAATTTTCCCATTTCTGTTAGTGGAAAAGCCCTCCTCACTGGCATCTCACCCTGTTTATTGTAAATTCTTCAAAGGATTGTTTCATACCAATCCTCCCCTTTACGGATCCTACTCCTGCTTAGGATCTTAATGTTTTCATTGCTCAGCTTATGCAACCCCCTTTTGAGCCTTTGGCCTCAGCAGAACTTAAGTACTTGACTTGGAAAACTGTGTTCCTGGTAGCTATTACCTCTGCCAGGCGTATCAGTGAATTACAAGCTCTGTCAGTGGAGCCTGATTTTATCTCATTCCATAGAGATGAGGTGGTCCTTAGAACCAACAGGAGGTTCTTACTCAAAGTGGTTTCAGACTTCCATCTGAACCAATCCATGTCTCTGCCTGTGTTCTTCACTGATCATTCTTCTTCTTCAAGAGAGAAGATTACACAGTTTGGATGTTAAAAGGGCTCTTAGCTACTACACTGAGTGTACTAAGGCACTTAGCTTTGACTCTCTCTAGTTGTTCCTCACTTATGGTGAAGTGGGGAAGGGTAAACCTGCTACTAAAATAACTATTGCGAGGTGGATTGTCTCTTGTATACAATTCTGCTATGAAAAGCTAGGCAAAGTACTTCCCTCAGACCTGAGGGCTCATTCGACTAGAGGTACAGCTGCTTTCCTGGCTGCTGCCATGGATATACCTTTATTAGAGATATGCAAAGCAACCACCTGGAAAACAGTCCATACATTCACCAAGCATTACTCTCTGGATATCCAGGCTAGGAGTGATGCTAGGTTTGGCACAGCAGTACTGCAGAGCCTATTCCCAAAATAGGTTCCATTCCCTCCTCCACGAAGGTACTGCTTGGCAATCTGCATTTTCTCAGAATACAGCAAGACTTCATGTTGTTTGAATAAAAAATTACTCACCTTAGTAATTGTGTTTCTTCTAATGGAGTCTTGCTGTATTCTGACCTCCCCTCTGCCTCCCCTCTCAGAACCTGTTTTTTGGGAAGTGGGCTGGCAGGCACAGTAGTGCACCTCAGGGGTGCACTTGGCACTCTCCTTTAGAGAAGGAGAGTGGGTTATGTTATATTGTTTTTGATAGTTATAGTTGTTCACTACCTAGTTTTTTCTTTTGGATTTCTCGACTTGAGTCTTTTGGGATCCAAAATACTTGGTTGCCCTTTGGGCTAGTAATTTTGCAATTTCCACACAGTAGGTTGTAGTTATTATTAGCTCGTAAGAATCTGATGGTTACACATGGAAGTGCAGCAGACAGAGGTTTGAACTGAGCTCAACGCTCTATGCTCTGGCATAGAGTTAACTCTTTCTTCTCCAGAGCAGTTCAAGTACTGGGGCTAACTGAATATTGTCAGAATACAGCAAGACTCCATTAGAAGAAACACAATTACTAAGGTGAGTAATTTTTTCTTATCTGCCGTCAAAGTCTGTTTCTATGTAATGCAGATGGATAGTTGGTGTGAGAGATTCCTTATGATCAGATACCTTATGCACAGAAAAAAGATTTGTATGTCATAATCTATATCACCAGGAACTCATTCAAACAACATGAAATCTTGCTGTATTCTGTGTTAGCCCCAGCACTTGAACTGCTCCGGAGAGAAAAGAGTTAAATTATATGCAGAGACTAGAACGTTGAGCTCGAACTCGGTTCAAACCTCTGTCTACTGCACTTTGAAGTGTAACCGTCAGATTCTTTATTCTGCCTAACTGAACAGTCGCTCCGAAGATTCCTCCTCTGCTCACAGTTCTCGGTCGGTTAAAGTCGTCGGTTTTACCGATAAGTTCTTTGTTTTTTTGGTTTAGATCCCTGTCTGTCTTACAGTAAGTACGTAGGTAGTGGATTAGATTTGGAAAAACTTGTGGAAATTGTAATTCTATATATAATTCAACCGGTTCGGCTGAACCGGCTGCTGTGTAGAACTTGTTTTATTGTAAATTTAGTGTGTGGTACCAGTCCTTATCGGTTTAAAAAAAAACCAAAAAACAAGTGTTTTTTGTGTTTTTTTCAAATACCTGTGACACGGTTAGAAACCGATAAGGGTGTCTTGCCTGGCTGAAGCTAAGTAAAGGGTAAGTTTTCTAATTAAGTATGGCTACGTCTGAGAAACCCAAAAGAAAAACCTGGCTCACTGGGTTTCAACACTGCAGTGTGTGTGGGGAGGCCTTTGCTAAGGCTGATCCCCACACCACTTGTGTTTATTGTCTGGGGTTTGACCACCTTGATTTGGACTGCTAAATCTGCAAGAATTTCCCTAAAGCCACCCTGGATAAAAGATTGGGCAGGCTTAGGGAAAAGGAGGCCGAGAAGTCCGCTGACCTGGATGGCCAGCCCGGTTTGGTTCCGACCGAACCAGAAGGAGTACTCTCTAACCAGGGCGAGACTCCTTCGGGCAAAAGGAGAGCCAATTCCGAGGGATTGGTTTTGTCAAAAAGAAAAAGAAAAGATAAATCGGCCAGTTCGGATCCAGAACCACACCATCCGACCGCCGAAGGAATTGCCAGAGCGATTTGCATAGTGGAATCGTTTCGTTCGGTTCCGACCGATCCAGCACCTTCTGGCAGGCGTTCGGTTTGGTTGGCTCCTCCTGTTCAAGATTATACCCCTGAAGATTTTTATGAACCGGACCTGGAGGTGGATGTTGATTATGTTGATGATGAAGGTGATGATGATGATGGAATGGAAGGTCTGGATGAGCCCATAGAACCGGACATCTCCCCAGACAGGCCTTCTGGTGTTTCCCCTCCTAGGCTTTCTGAGTCCCCTTCCCACTTTGTTTTACAGGAAAGTGGCAGAAACCCTCCAGCTCCCTATGGAAGACGCTGTCAAGGAACAAGAGGAGCCTGACTTTGTGGAGATGATGGCCATCCCAGAGTCCAAAAGGTTGTCTATTCCCCTTCATAAGTCTTTTGGGAAACGGACACAAAAGTTGTTAAAAACTCCAAATTCCTTACCTCCTGTGGACAGACGGATGGACAAGAAGTACATGCTGTCAGGCCCAGGTACGGAGTACTTGTACCAGCAATGCAGCCATGTTGGGGTCGTGCAGGCTGCAGCCTGTGATGAGGCTAACATTCCCTTGGCTTTACACCCCCCAGATAAAAACTCCAGGAAGTTGAATGCCATGGTGAAGAAGCAGTACATGGCATCTTCTTTGGGACTCAGGCAGGCTAATTACATGGCCTGTACAGCCAGGTACCAGAAGTCCAGGTGGGACACTGTACTGGCACTGGCTAAGCAGGCCTCCCCCCAGCTTGCCAAGGAGCTGTAGGAGGTGGCTGCTGATGGGATTGAGGCATCAAAGATCCAATTTCATGCTGCTGTGGTCTCCAATGATGTGTCATCTAGAGTCATGGCTACATCTGTGGCTCTTCGGAGACTAGCTTGGCTCAGGTGTACTATCTCAGGATACCTAGGCTAAGGCAATTGGATTTCCCTGTAGTTAATCATTCTCTGTTTGGGGAGCAGACAGGGAATTATATGAAAAAGATGGATGAATACAGGACCACCTATAAGAGTGCACAGGCCAAGGAAAGGCAGGCAACTCCTCAAAGGCAGCAAGCCAGGGGCAGGCCTTTTCATAGGCCTTTCTACCAAGCACAGGCTTCCTCTCCTTTTTCCCAGAGGGGGTTCTTCAGAGGGAGAGGCAGAAGGGGGATGAGCAGGGCTGCATCCTCCTCTCAGCCTAAGGCTCCTGCCAAGCAGACACCCTGATGTGTCCACCTAGATCGACTCCCCCATTCCTGTAGGAGGCAGCCTGGCTTACTACTTTCAGGACTGGAAGTCTGTTACCTCATACAAGTGGGTCTTGGAGGCAGTAAGCCAGGGACTGGCTCTCAGCTCCAAAAAGTTTCCGAAGCTGAGAGCCAGTTCTTTTCCACCTGCAAACATCTCCAAAACCATTGCCCTAGAGGCAGAGGTTTCATCTCTTCTGGCCTTAAGGGCCATAGAGGGAGTTCCTACAGTCCACAGGGGCAAAGGTCTGTACTCCAGGTACTTCCTTACCCCGAAGAAAACAGGGGAGTGACGGCGCATCCTAGACTTAAGATACCTGAATAAACATCTGTTAAAACCAAAGTTCAAAATGGTGACTCTGGGAATAATTCTTCCCTCTCTAAGGCCAGGGGACTGGCTAGACTCCCTGGACCTAAAGGTTGCCTACTTTCACATTCCCATCAGGTGCTCCCACAGAAAGTACCTCCAGTTTGAACTGCCTTCAGGCCATTACCAGTTCAAAGCAATGCCTTTCGGCCTAACATCAGCTCCAAGGGTGTTCACAAAATGCCTAGCAGTAGTAGTGGCATTCCTAAGGAGAAAAAATATCTCCATATTCCCATACCTGGACAACTGGCTCATTGTGGGTCAGTCTCCAAACCAAGTCAAATCAGATCTAAAAGTGACCCAGCAAGTGTTCACTTCTCTAGGTTTCCTTCTCAATCTTCCCAAGTCAGTCCTCGAGCCAGTACAACTGTTGACTTTCATAGTGGTGGAACTAGACACTGTCAAAGCAAGAGCATTTCTTCCTTTGGTAAGAGTGAATGTCATCATGGAGCTGGCTTCTTCCTTCCACCCTCTGGTCTCTCGACCAGCAAGACCTTCCTTCAGTTGCTGGGCCACATGGCAGCTTCCACTGCAGTGGTCCAGGGAGCCAGATTTCAGATGAGAGACATTCAGTTTCACGTAAGGGCTTTTTGGTCTTAGAAAAAAGATCCTTTGACCAAACTGATTCCAGTGACTCAGACTCTGATCCAGGCTCTTCAATGGTGGCAGGATCATGACAATCTCAGGCAAGGGGTCCCATTCATTTCTCAGTCTCATTCTGTGGTCCTAACCATAGACGCCTCTCTCCTGGGTTGGGGAGCCCACTTGGAGGCTCTCACAGCTCAGGGAGTGTGGTCCACTCAGGAGTCTCTTCTCCACATCAACCTTCTGGAGCTCAGGGCAGTTTACCTGGCTCTACAGGCTTTAACACAATCAGTAAAGAACAAGGTGGTTCAAGTCAGGACAGACGACACCACCACCATGTGGTACATCAGCAAGCAGGGAGGCACTCGGTCTATGGCCTTGTGCACGGAAGCCATGAAAATATGGTCCCTGGCTTACTCCCTACAGACCTCTCTGGTAGCAGTCCACCTCCCAGGAAAGGACAATGTGCTAACAAATGCATTGAGCAGGATTTCCCAGGGCCATCACGAATGATCCCTGGATCCTCTAGTGTTAAAAGTGATTTTTTTCAAGATGGGGCACTCCAGAGATAGATCTCTTTGCAGTCCCAGACAATCACCCATTTCCTCTCTTCTGTTGCAGACCCCCAGTCTTGGGCTCAGTCCCTCTGGATGCTCTGATTCTGAATTGGGAAGGGAAATTTCTGTATGTTTTTCCTCTGCTGTTCAAGGTCCTGATCAAGATAAGGTCGCAATCTTGCAAAGTGATCCTGATTGCTCCAGACTGGGCCAGGCAGCCTTGGTATCCCCTGTTGCTGTCCCTAGCAGTCCATCTTCCCAAGAATCACAATCTGTTAACATCCTCTCAGGGGAGGATCTGGTATCCCAACCTTCGGTCACTCAATCTCAAGGCATGGCTCTTGAAGAGTTAAGAGTATGCAAATTTGCATCTGTCTCAAGGGGTTCTGGACATTCTCAAAGCCTCTCGAAAACCTGCCACCAGAAAAACTTATAATTCTAAATGGAAGAGATTCAGCATCTGGTGTTCCAAAAAGCATATATCCCTAGACACTGCTGAATTGTCTACAGTTCTGGATTATATGGTTCACCTCAATGGCCTAGGCCTCAGACCAGCTACTCTCAAAGTAGATTTGTCAGCTGTGTCTGCTTTTCAGACAACATGAAGTCTTGCTGTATTCTGACATAATGCAGTTGGCCCCAGCACTTGAACTGCCCCGGAGAGGAAAGAGTTAACTCTATGCAGAAGAATAGAACATTGAGCTCGAACTCGGTTTTCAAACCTCTGTCTGTGGTACTTCCTAGTGTAACCGTCAGATTCTTTACTCCGCCTAACAGTGAAGTCGCTCCAGAGATTTCCTCTGCTCGGTTCGGTAAAAAGTAAACATTCGGTTTAAAAAACGCTATTTATTTTTCAGATTTCCAGCCTCTGTCTACGGTACAGGTAGTGTGGTAGATAGGTAGTCACTGTGTTTGTTTGGGGGAAAAGAGTGTGGAAATTGTTTTTTTTCTGTTTCTTTTCTGTCGGTCCGGTTTGGAACTGATCTTGTAATCTTTCTCTGGGATTAGAGTGGTGTTCTGGTACCGATCGGTTTCAGAAGAACCGGTGTTTTTTCTGGTTCTTTTTCAAAACCCATGACACGGTTTGTAACCGATCGGTTATTGCATTACCCGGCTTGAAAGCTGCAATAGGGTAATTTGTTGGGTTGGCCATGTCTGAGAAACTCAAGAAGAAAACCGGTCCCACTGGGTTTCAACACTGTACTGAGTGTGGGAAGGCCTTTGCCAAGGCTGACCCCCACCTCATCTGTGTTGATTGTCTGGGATTTGACCACCTCAAGTCAGACTGCAAAATCTGTAAAAACTTTCCTAAATCCACTCTAGAAAAAAGACTGAGTAGGCTGAAAGAAAGGGAGGCCGAGAAGTCCGTAGATTCGGATGGCCAGCCCAGTTCAGTTGAGGCCGAACCTGAGGAGGTGCCTACTGACCTAGGCGATACCTCCTTGGGCAAAAAGAGAGCCAACCATGAGGGGTCGGTTCCATCAAAATGGAAGCGTAAGTCTGCCGGTTTGGATCCTGTATCGCAATCTCCAACCGCGGATGAAATAGCCAAAGCGATTAGCATTGTTCAATCGCTTAGACCGGTTCCGTCCGAACCGGTAGCGCCGGTTAGGTCGGATCTGTCTCCTCCAGATTATGATCCAGACACTTATTATGAGGAGTGGGAGGGAGACGAAGACTGTCCTGGTGATGATGATAACGACCAGGGGGTTCTGGATGTGCCCATTGAACCGGACTTCTCCCCAGACAGGTCCTCGGGTGTGCCTCCTCCCAGGCTGTCTGAGTCCCCTTCACATTTTTTGTTCTACAGAAAGGTGGCAGAAACCCTGCAGCTTCCCTTGGTTGAAGCTGCAGTCGAGGAAGAAGAGCCTGATGTTGTGGAAATGATGGACATCCCAGAGTCCAAAAGGCTGTCTATTCCTCTTCATAAATCCTTGGGGAAACAGACACACAAAATTTTACAAACTCCTAATTCAATACCTCCTGTGGACAAGAAAATGGACAGGAGGTATACATTATCAGGCTCAGCTGCAGAGTTCCTTTACCGTCATAGCAGCCATGTTGGGGTAGTGCAGGCTACAGCCTGTGACAGGGCTAACATTCCTTTGGCTTCACAAACCCCGGATAAAGACTCCAGGCAAGTGGATGCCATGGCCAAAAAACAGTATCTGGCATCCTCTTTGGGACTCAGGTAGGCTACTTATATGGCCTACACAGTCAGGTACCAGAAATCCAGATGGGATACAGTTCTGGAACTGGCTAAACAGGCCTCTCCCCAGCTAGCCAAGGTGCTGGAGGAGGTGGCTGCTGATGGAATTGAGGCATCAAAAATGCAATTTCATGCTGCTGTGGACTCCAGTGATGTGGCATCTAGAGTTATGGCTACATCTGTGTCTCTCAGGAGACATGCTTGGCTCAGATGTACTAGCCTTTCACAGGATACCCAGACTAAGGCTATAGATTTTCCTGTAGTGGGTAACTCTCTGGGGGAGCAAACAGAGGCTTACATGAAGAAAATGGATGAATACAGGACCACGTACAGGAGTGCACAGGCCAAGGAAAGCCAACCACTCTGCAAAAGCAGCAGTCTAGGGGCAGAGGCAGGCCCTTTCACAGGCCTTTTTACCAAGCCCAGGCCTCCTCTCCCTTCCCACAGAGGGGGTTCTTCAGAGGGAAGGGCAGGAGGGGGATGAGCAGGGCTGCTCCCTCCTCTTCTCAGTCTAAGGCTCCTGCCAAGCAGACACCCTGATGTGCCAGCCCAGGTCAACTCCCCCATTTCCAGTAGGAGGCAGGCTGGCTTACTACTTCCAGGCCTGGAAGTCTGTGACTTCAGACAAGTGGGTCCTGGAAGTAGTAAGCCCAGGGACTGGCCTTCAGCTTCAAAAAGTTCCCAAAAAAGAGGGCCAAGTCTTTTCCACCTGCATCAGCCTCAGAAACCATTGCCCTAGAGGCAGAGGTTTCCTCTCTTTTAGCTCTAAGAGCTGTAGAGAAGGTTCCTGCTCAACACAAGGGAAAAGGACTGTACTCCAGGTAGTTCCTTACCCCAAAGAAAACAGGGGAGTGGTGATCCATCCTAGACTTAAGGTATCTGAACAAACACATTTTAAAGCCAAAATTCAAAATGGTAACTCTGGGAATAATCCTTCCCTCTCTAAGGCCAGGAGATTGGTTAGCATCTCTGGACCTCAAGGATGCCTGCTTTCATATTCCTATCAGGTGCTCCCACAGAAAATACCTCAGGTTCGAGTTGCCTTCAGGCCACTACCAATTCAGAACCATGCCATTCGGCCTAACATCAGCTCCAAGGGTGTTCACAAAGTGCCTTGCAGTAGTGGTGGCTTACCTCAGAAGACATGGTATCACCATCTTCCCATATCTGGACGACTGGCACATCGTGGGTCAGTCACCTCTACAGGTCAAGTCAGCTCTACAAACTACCCAGGACCTACTCAGTTCCCTGGGGTTTCTTCTCAATCTTCCAAAGTCTGTCCTCGAACCAGTTCAGCTTCTCACCTTTATAGGCATAGAGTTGACACTGTAGAAGCAAAAGCTTTCCTTCCCCTGGCAAGGGTGAAGGCCCTAGTGGATCTCGCTTCATCCTTTCGACCTCAGGTCTCCCGCCCAGCAAGACAGTTCCTCCAGCTTCTGGGCCACATGGCAGCTTCCACTGCAGTGGTGCAGGGGGCAAGGTTCCAGATGAGGGACATTCAGTTTCGCCTAAGGTCCTTCTGGTCTCAAAAGAAGGATTCACTTACCAAACTGATTCCAGTTACTCAGACTCTAGTCCAGGCTCTCCAGTGGTGACTGGACCAGGACAACCTCAGACAAGGGGGTCCATTTTTCCCTCCAGTCCCATCAGTAGTTCCAACTACGGATGCTTCTCTCTTAGGTTGGGGAGCCCACCTGGGAGTCCTGACAGCTCAAGGGGTCTGGTCTCCACAGGAGTGTCTCCTTCATATCAATCTCCTGGAGCTCAGGGCAGTTTTCCTAGCCCTTCAGAGCTTCTCAGATTCAGTCAAGGGCAAGGTGGTCCAAGTCAGAACAGAAAACACCACCACAATGTGGTACATCAACAAGCAGGACAGCACTCAGTCCTCGGCCTTGTGCACAGAAGCCATGAAGCTGTGGTCTCTGGCCTATTCTCTTCAGACTTCTCTGGTAGCAGTTCACCTTCCAGGGAAGGACAATGTACTAGCAGATGCTCTGAGCAGAATTTCACAGGGACATCACGAATGGTCTCTGGATCCTCACATCCTGAAGGTCATCTTCTCCAGGTGGGGCACTCCAGAGATGGATCTCTTTGCAGCACCGGACAAGCATCAACTTCCTCTATTTTGTTGCAGACCTCCAGTCCTGGGGACGGTACCCCAGGATGTTCTCATTTTGGACTGGAAGGGCAAGTTTCTCTATGCCTTCCCTCTGCTGTTCAGAGTTTTGATCAAGATCAGGACTCAACCCTGCACAGTGATACTAGTGGCTCCAGATTGGGCCAGACAGCCTTGTTATCCTCTACTACTGTCCTTGTCAGTGTCACGTTCCCTGTCTCTGCCCAGGACATACAATCTCCTATCCTCCTCCCGGGGCGGATCAGGTACTCCAATCTCCAGTCTCTCAATCTCAAGGCCTGGCTCTTGAAGAGTTAGAATATGCAGCACTACATCTCTCTCAAGGAGTTCTGGATATTCTGAAGGTGTCCAGGAAACCATCCTCTAGGAAAACATACAATTCCAAATGGAAGAGGTTCAGTATTTGGTGCTCTCAGAAAGGCATCATGCCTGATTCTGCAGACATTTCTACAACCTTAGATCATCTAGTTCATCTGAATAGTCTAGGCCTTAGGCCTGCCACTCTGAAGGTTCATCTAGCAGCTGTCTCTGCATTCCTTTCAGCAGGAAGGGGCTGTTCCCTGGCTTCTCATCTTGTTTTCAGAAAGTTTTTCAACGGTCCAGTTCACATTAACCCTCCCTTTAGGGAGCTCACTCCACCTTGGGATCTCAGTGTCTGCATTGCTCAACTTATGCAGCCACCCTTTGAACCTCTGGCTTCGGCCAAATTGAGGTACTTGACCTGGAAAACTGTGTTCCTGGTAGCTATTACTTATGCCAGGCGGATTAGTAAATTACAGGCCCTGTCAGTTGAACCTGACTTCATCTCCTTCCATAGGGATAAAGTGGTTCTAAGAACCAATAGGAGGTTCTTGCCCAAAGTGGTATCGGATTTTCACCTGAACCAGTCTATATCTCTCCCTGTGTTTTTCACTGGCCATTCTTCTTCAGGAGAAAGAAGGTTGCTCAGTTTGGATGTCAAGAGGGCCATTAGCTACTACATAGAGTATAAGGCACACAGAATGACTGTCTTCAACTGTTTCTCACTTATGGTGAAGTGGGGAAAGGTAAGCCTGCCACTAAAAGAACTGTTGCCAGGTGGATTGTTTCTTATATACAATTCTGCTATGATAAACTGGGTAGAACACCCCCTTCAGGCCTGAAGGCTCACTCGACTAGGGGTACAGCTGCTACTCTAGCTGCGGCCAGAGATATACCCTTGTTAGAGATCTGTAAAGCAACCACCTGGAAAACAGTACATACATTCGCCAAGCATTATTCCCTAGACATTCAGGCTAGGAGTGATGCTAGGTTTGGCACAGCAGTCCTGCAGAGCCTCTTCCCAAAGTAGGTTCTGCATTCCTTCCTCCATAGGGAACTGCTTGGTAGTCTGAATTATGTCAGAATACAGCAAGACTTCATGTTGTTTGAAGAAAATTACTCACCATAGTAATGTTGTTTCTTCTAATGGAGTCTTGCTGTATTCTGACCTCCCCCCTGCCTCCCCTTTCAGAACCTAGTTTTTGGGAAGTGGGCTAGCAGGTACAGTGTTGCACCTCAGGGGTGTACCTTGTACCCTGCCTCTTGGTTGGGGGTAGCTATTGTTATTTTTTCTGGTGTTTTATAGTTAAATATTGTCACTACCTTTCCTTCTTGGGTTCTCGACTTGAGTCTTTTGGGCCCAAAAAGTCTTTGCCCTTTGGCTATATGTTGAACAATTTCCATACTGTGGTATTTAGTTAGTTGGCTCATAAGAATCTGATGGTTACACTAGGAAGTACCAAAGACAGAGGTTTGAAAACGGAGCTCGAGCTCAACGTTCTATGCTTGTAATTTTTCTTCTGTCAGCAGGAAAGCCTTCTTCACTGGCATCTCATCCTGTTTTCTGTAAAATTTTCAAGAGATTGCTTCATACCAATCCTCTCTTTAGGGATCTTACCCCTGCCTGGGATCTTAACGTTTGCATTGCCCAGCCTATGCAACCCCCTTTTGAACCTTTGTCTTCAGCAGAACTTAAGTACTTGACTTGGAAGACTGTGTTCCTAGTAGCTATTACCTCTGCCAGACGTATCAGTGAGTTGCAAGCTCTGTCAGTGGAGCCTGATTTTATCTCATTCCATAGAGATAAGGTGGTCCTTAGAACCAATTGGAGGTTCTTACCTAAAGTGGTTTCAGATTTTCATTTGAACCAGTCTATGTCTCTTCCTGTATTCTTTACTGATTATTCTTTTTCAGGAGAGAGACGATCACACAGTTTGGATGTTAAAAGGGCCCTTAGTTACTACATTGAACGTACTAAGGCACACAGATTTGACTCCCTCCAGTTGTTCCTCACTTATGGGGAAGTGGGGAAGGGCAGTCCTGCCACTAAGAGAACTATTGCCAGGTGGATTGTCTCTTGTATACAATTCTGCTATGAGAAGCTAGGCAAAATACCACCCTCAGGCCTGAGGGCTCATTCGACTAGAGGTACAGCTGCTTCCCTGGCTGCTGCCAGGGATATTCATTTACTAGAGATAGACAAAGCAGCCACCTGGAAAGCAGTCCATACATTCACCAAGCATTACTCTCTGGATATCCAGGCTAGGAGTGATACTCGGTTTGGTACAGCAGTACTGCTGAGCCTATTCCCAAAGTAGGTTCGAATCCCTCCTCCATGGAGGTACTGCATGGTAGTCTGCAATATGTCAGAATACAGCAAGACTTCATGTAGTTTGAAGAAAAAATTACTCACCTTAGTAATTATGTTTCTTCTAATGGCGTCTTGCTGTATTCTGACTTCCCTCCCTGCCTCCCCCTCTTAGAACCTGTTTTTGGGAAGTGGACGGACAGGTGCAGCATTGCACCCCAGTGGTGCATTTGGGCACACTCTCTTTTTAGAGAGGGGGGAGTGGGTTATGTTTTCTTTATTGCAATAGTCATAAGTTGTTCACTACCTGGTTTTTGATTTTGGATTTCTCGACTTGAGTCTTTTGGGGGATCCAAATATTTGGTTGTCATTTGGCTAGTAAAGGTCTAAAATTTCCACATCGTGGGTTAGTTAGTATTAGCTCGTAAGAATCTGATGGTTACACTTCAAAGTGCAGCAGACAGAGGTCTGAACCGAGCTCAAGCTCAACGTTCTATGCTGTGCATAGATTTTAACTCTTTCCTCTCCGGAGCAGTTCAAGTGCTGGGGCTAACTGCAATATGTCAGAATACAGCAAGACTCCATTAGAAGAAATACAATTACTAAGGTGAGTAATTTTTTCTTATCGCACTATATCTTTCTTGTTACATTAGTGGAAGCATAAATAGTGAAACATACAGATAATGCTAGCTTCCAACCTCTCTCATGACCAGTTGCTAACATTGTGAAATATAAGATAGCTGTGATGGTGAAGGAAAAAAAAAACTGCTTTCAAAATTGGCTTACATTGTAGCTTAGAGGTTTTGGGTATCATGCAGTACATGCATTTGGTACATCCAGAGGGTATGTGTTTGATTCCCACAAACTGCAATTGTTTATGTATTTTCCACACTTTTTAGTTCATGGGGAAATGATGGCGGCTCACGAAAAAGGATTTTTTCCTCACAAAAAAGGAACGGATCTCGCAAGAATGAATCCTTTTTCGCAAGATCAAATCCTTTGTCGAACTTTTTACCTTTGTCCTGGAAAGTGATCTTCCTATAGGAAATAATGGGAACTTAAAAACTGAATACGTTTGCAACAGATTAATATTTTTTTCACCAAACAAATGCTGGCAGATCTGTCATCCAAGTTCTTTCTACCATAAAAAAAAAACTCGCACCAAAAATTCCACACTATCTGGGCACAAGGCGATCAAGAAAAATCTGGAGACTTTTAAGGTTTTTGCACTGTTTGGATCTCAGAATCCCCACATCCAACCGAAACTAAACTTGTCACGTCAAGAGATCTCTAACCCACAGGACAATGCATACCAACTTTTGAGAATTTGAGGTTTAACTTTAAACTGGGTACTCAATCCTAACAATAGTGGCATGACCGTACCCCCTATAATAAAGAGAAAGGGCACAGGTATGTACCGGTCCACCCCAAAGTGGAGGTCTCTTTAGGCAGTGTTTGTCAATGTAAACATATTCTGTATATCAGTAAAGAAGATTGTGACTTAATCTGTAGTAGTAAGTTTCTTTTTCTGGTGCCCTTCCCCAGGGGCTCGGGGCATCTTACAAGACAAATAATGTGGATAAGTGATAGTTACAGGGCTAAAAAAGGTTTTCATAAAACAGTAAAATACATATATACTCAATAAATAGCAGCATTTGACAGTACCATGCATCCAGAGACCATTTGGGTGAGCAGTCGCTTATTTCTGTGTCCCTAGAAGGCTTTGCTTGGCTCCCATAAGAACAGACTACTCACTGATAATCAGTGTTTTTCTGTTTTCAGTACCATGGGTGTTTCTGGACTTCTTGATTGTTCCATATATCCACCATTGCTGTGAAGAAGCTTTTCCCCCACACCATACCTGAATCTACCCACAACAAACTTGTAATTGTGACCCCTGATTGTTTATCTCTTGCATCACTGGAACTGGTTGTGAAACTACCCTGTTTATTCTCCTCAGGTATTTAATGGTTTCTGTTCTGTACCCTCTCTCTGGTCTCCAGCGAGGACATCTTCAGACTGAGTAGGCTGTTCATTGCAGTAAAATACAGTTGAAATAGTCTGCAGTACAACAGTACACATGAATAAATGCACAGAGGGAAGACAAGGCAATGGGATAGTCACATGGTGTGATAGGTACCCCATCGGCAAACCAACTTACATTTATTTATTTAAACATTTCACCAGGAAAGACATACTGAGCTTAACAGTTCGTTTCCAGATGTGTCCGGGGGAGGGATCAGAGAACATACTATAAAATTATATGGTTTTGTTAAAAGGAGGTACAGGGTTACAAAATATGACAGAAACACACAGTATATAGGTGTACAAAGTAAAACAGCAAGTTGTGTAGCTATAAACAATATTAGAAATAACAGTGGTAGGTCGGGTATCTGTACAACAAAAATACTAGCCACGGCAGCTACTTCCTGAAGTATATTATTAGGGTTAAGTAGCAGAAGTACAATTATGAACGGAACTTGTGTGAACAAAGGGAGGTTGGATCAGGAAGAGGCGCGGAAGATACGCACGGGGATTTGGAGGGAGGGGTGAAGAGAAGTAAGGGTCAGGTACATTAAGGGCAGTGACAGGTGGAATAGAGAGATTAGGGAGGGTTTGGAGGAGCCAGAGCGAATAGGTAATGGAAAGAGTTACAAAGTTTAGGAAAGGGGTAGGAGGAGGCAGATCAGCAACCACTCAATTAAAAGGGGTAATAGTTCAAACAGTAATGGACTTGGAAGTCAGGGAATTGGCCCTGAAAAAAGGATGATTGACTGTACAGTAGGGGTTTTAATGAGTCCAGATTCTTGCAAACTGACCCCCTATCCCAGCACTCCTGGCAAGATGCTCTTGAAATAACTATATCAAAAGGTGCTACAGCACATTCTAGCATACTGAACTGACCCCCTCTCCCAGCAACTCCAGTAAGGTATGGGTGAAGCCTGTTCTGCTTTTGCTTCACTCCCTACTGTCGTGCTACTGCGATCTAGTTACTCCACCTAGCATTCTGTTCCATGCTATTCTGTTACTCCACATCGTTCCATCATTTGCTTGCTCTGCTGCTTGCCGTCATCTGGTCACTCCTTTGCACATCATTGGTTAATCATTCTGTCAGTCACTATCATCTGGTCACTCCCCTTGGTGAGCCCATCCTGAACTTACAGTATACACATGTTGCGTGCCATACCTGTGGGCCAGGGCAGCCTCTAGCTACCTTACTTACTTCTGGCCTTTTGTTGTCCAGAATCTTCACAGCCCGTCCTGTCACTAATCTCTGTTTCAGTAGTGTTCCACATTGTCCATGGGTAATAATAACAACTGGGTGTAGTGCACCCCTACCAGGGAAATGGCACAGCCCAAGCTTTAGAATGTTGGGCTCTTGAGGATTCCAAGCAGCTGCACCTCCCCAGGTTAGCTGTGCCTTCTAAAGGGGACGGGACTACTTTTATCTTCTATCAAGATTTTCAAGTTTCAGGATTTCAAGACTTCTTTTGGGGCTGCAGTTCTACATAGCAGGTTGGGGTTGCCTGTTCCAGGGAGCACCCCTAAATTAAAATTGTGCCTATTAAGCTGTGACTTTCAAATTGACTAACCTGCCTTTTTTCCCATTCCTTGTGTGGATTGGTAGTCACTTCTGCCTTGTTAGGGTGTTTTTAATGGTTTCCATTTAACAAAAAAAAAAAGGTGCCACAGGTAGGTACAGTTTCTAGGGACGTGGATATGTTGTTAATCCACACTTCTTGGCATGTCCCTTTCCCCTGTAAGGATTGCCGGAAGGTCTTCAAGCTGGCTCCTTCCACCCACCTGGGTGGTATAGCCCTCGGCTGCACCCCATGACGCCAGATCTTCCTTTCCGCTGGAAGATTCAGATTGCCTCCTCTGTGCTCTCGCTTTTTGTAGGCCCTGGCTTCAAACCTTCGGTTATTCTGAAACTTCAGCACATTCAAGTTAGTGATGGTGATTCTCATTGTTCCATCATGGAAGATAAATCTTCCCCCAGATTTCACCGGTGCCCGTGCGGCCAAAAAATGTCGTGCACTGATCTGCATACCGCATGTGTTTATTGTCTGGGTGTCGGCCATAACACCAAGACTTGCGAGATGTGTCTTGCTTTTCACCCGAACGTCCTCGAGGATCATCTCGCATGCCTCAAATTGGGCAGGCCCAAAAAAATTGAATCCTCCAGTGAAATCTAAAGAGGCCCAGTGGGCGGTCTCCGCGGCAGTGGGATCCACCGAACAGCTGGAGCGAATGCAGGCCTTAGAAGAAGCGGCTCGGGCTGCAGAGTCTTCCTCTCAATTGTTTTTCGTTCCTCTCAACTTGGGCTCTGCCTTTTCAGGTTCCTTCTGAGAGTTGTGCCACTCTCTTCCCACTAAGGGTGAGGAACCTGCGGGCTCTCACTCCTCTCAGTCCCGTAAGAGGGATAAGGATCCAAATCAGTCTTTGTCTCGACGAAGACTCTCTTGGGATCGTGAGCGATCTCAGTCCCAGGAGCTGGCAGTATCAACTTCAGTCGAAATTGCCTCCTCCTCATCCGCTGGCTTCTCGGTCTTGCTGTCTGTCCAGTCAATGGTATCGATCTACGAGGCTGAGCTCATTCTCGATCCCATTGATCCATGGTCACCCATTGCGGTCGATGGCTCCGTGAATAGGACCCCGGTCCTGTCTTTTCCCGACAAGGAGAACCAGCCAGCTGGGGATCCCATTGAGGAACCAGTCCCTGATCCCGGGAAGTCAGTGGCCCACTGGTGTCTCCCGAGCAACCGACTCGGCCAGTCCAATCCAGGTCAAGATCTCTGACCCCCCCCCGACCGAGGGGCCGAGAAAGGCCACAAGTGCTCCAAAAAGAGGCGACACCATCGGTCATCCTCATCCTCCTCAGATGAGGAGAGGCTTCAGAGGAAGCTCCACTGATGCTACAAGGGTCTGATGTGGCAGCAGCTGATCCTGTCCAAGCAGAAGCTGACCACGGTCTCTACTCCGGCCATTACTTGACTTTCGCCTCCTGGGCCGAAGCTAACTCCTTTGTAACCAGTGAAATCGGTTCCCCCGCCCGTAGAGCTGGCTGAACCCTGCTCTAGTTAAGCCGATATTGGTCTCTCCACCAATTGTGGTGGAGCCTCCACCTAAACAGCCTTTGGGAGGGGCTCCTACAAAGGAAGCTTGGTCAATCCTGGGTCTTCTTCACAGGATCTCGGTCACCATCACTCCTGATTGCCCCAGGCACGTCGAGGGCGAACCTGAAGCTTTTCCTGTGATAGAAGCCATTGTTGCCCAACCATGGAGCTTTGGCAGAATCCTGCCTCCTGCCCAGCGCAGTCTGCCCAGATGGCCCACAAGTATGCAGTGTCCATGGGGTCCCTCTCAGGGTTCACAGAACATCCCTTGGCCGAGAGCCTTGTGACTGCCTCTGTGTTCAGACGTATAGGCAGTTCTGCCGACACCAATAGACCCCCAGACAAGGAGTTCAAGAAACTGGACAACTCTGTCAGGAAGGTCTATGCAGCCTTCTCTTTAGGGCTCAGTCAGGCAAGCTCAGCCATCATCATGGCGCACTACTCCCATACCCTTCTAGGGTCCTTGAACGAAGTTCTCCCACATCTCCCCGTGGATCTTCAGACTACAGTCAAGCAGGTCCAGGACCAAGGCCATGCCATTGCTAAGCAGCAGCTTCTGACCGCTCTGGACATTGGGGACTCATGCGCCCGTTCAGTGGCAGCCGCGGTTGCCTCACGCCACAGGGCTTGGCTGAGGCTTTCCACCTTCACGGTGGGTACCCAGCACAAACTTGCTGATGTTTCTTTCCTGGGCACTGATCTCTTCAGTCCAGGTGTGGATGGTCCCCTTCAGCGAATCAAACAGTCCAATGCCACCTTGGACACTGCTGCTTCTGCTCAAAGCGATTCTGGCCCTAAGAAGCAGCAGCAGAAGAAGAAGAAGCCTTTTCGGCATTCTGCTCCTGCGGCCCAGCAGTTCTCCTTACAGGGAGGACAGCATCAGCAGGCACAGACTTGGCGCCTCAGCCCAATCCCGGACCTCCCCAGGTCCACAGAGGAAGTCAGGGTTCAGGCCCTGGACTCTCTTCCTCCAAGCCTGCCCAGTGATGGGATGGGGTGGCCACCCCTATTCCCATCATGTCAGCTCTGGGTCCTCCCATGGGGGGGTCTGCTCCACCACTTCCTTTCTGCCTGGTCCGCTGTTACCATGGACAGGTGGGTCTTAGAAGTGGTCGGCCAGGGTCTGCCTCTAGAATTCGAGCAGTATCCACCAAGCCGGGCCCGCGCCCCACGGGAGGAGAGAGTATCAGCCAACACTCAGTCGGCTCTAAAAGACAGCATAGCCCAGCTCTGCCTTAAGGAGGTAGTGGTCCAAGTGGCAGATCCTCCAGTCAATGCAGGTTTTTTTCCAGGTACTTCCTGGTCCCGAAGTGGCCGGTGGGGGGCTACCTCCTCATTCTAGATCTGCACAACCTGAATCAGTATCTCAGGCTGCGCACCTTTCAAATGGTAACTCTGTCCCAGATCATACCATCCCTGGAGCAAAACATGTGGTTCTGCTCACTGGATCTTCAGGACGCGTTCTTTCACGTCCCAATCCATCTGTCTCACCAGCGGTTCCTCTACTTTAGAGTAGAGGGAACCCTTTACGAGTTCCAAGTCATGCCATTCGGCCTGTCTTCGACCCCTTGGGTCTTCACCAAATGCATGGCAGTGGTGGCAGCCCACTTCAGGCATCAAGGGGTCAGAGTATACCCATACCTCGACGATTGACTCTTAGCAGGTTCCTTCCAGCAAGAGTTGTTGAGGTCCTGGGATCTGGCCCTCCAGACCTGCTTTCAACTTGGTCTCCTGATCAATGAGACAAAGTCGGAGCTCATGCCTTCTCGCGTGATGTGCTTCATCGGGGCAGAGATTCGCTCCTGGTGGACAGGGCGGAGGTTCTCTCCTTCTTTGCCCAATCTTTTCTGGTTGGGCAATTGAGCCCTGCCCGGGACTTTCTGCGCCTTCTGAGTTACATGGTTGCCTGCACCACTGTGGTCTGTTGGGCCAGATAGCATATGCGCCCCTTCAATGGGAGCTGGATGCCCAGTGAATTCAGTGCCTAGGTCATTTCGACTGGCTTATCACTATGATCCAGAAGATGTGGGACACTCTCCAGTGGTGGACCACCCAAAACTGGTTGCAGGAAGGGATCCCGTTTGTCTGCCCTAAGCCGACGGTCGTCCTTATGACCGATGCCTCTCTCATGGGCTGAGGAGCCCACATGGGGGACAACAGGGCCTACAGGTTCTGGATCCCTGAGGAGTCCTGTTACCACATCAACCTGTTGGAGCTTAGAGTGGTCAGATTGGCACTGACAGCATTCGCTCAGCAGCTTTGGGGTCAAGTGGTTTAAGTCCAGATGGACAATGTCACAGTCATGTACTACCTCAACAAGCAGGGCGGCATGCACTTCCGGCTGCTGTGTAGGGAAGCGCCCCGCATCTGGACACTTGTGAGCCAACTGGAGGCAGATCTCCTAGCCATCCATGTGGCAGGAACCTCAAATCAACTGGCGGATGCCCTTAGCCTCATAGGCAAGACATCCCATGAGTGGTCTCTCCATCCAGAGGTAGCTTACAGCCTGTTCTTCCACTGGGGAAAACCGATGGTGGACCTGTTTGCCTCCAGGGAAAACAAGCTGAGGCTGTTTCATGCCCACCCCCCTCAGTGGGGATCACTGCAGGGGGATGCCTTCTCAAGGCTGTGGACCCCAGGCCTCTTCTTCACCTTCCCTCCATTCACAGGGTGCTCCTCAAGGTGAGGAGGGACAAGGCGCAGGTGATCCTGGTAGCCCCAGACTGGCCACGCCAGTTCTAGTATCCAGATCGCCTCAGCCTCAGCAACAGGTTCCCAAGGCATCTTCCAGCATGCCCGGACCGGATATATGTCAATCAGGGGAAGGTCCTCCATCCAGACCTTCATTTCCTGCACCTGACAGCCTTGTGCCTGAGCGGCTAGAGTTCCAGGCTTTGGGTCTCTCAGAGGATGTACTCACAGTAGAGGAAGCATCCAGGAAGGAGTTGACCAGAAAGTGCTATGCCTTCAAATGGAAACGATTTTCCATTTGGTGTCAGGGCAAGGGTCTGGACCCTCTGTCCTGTACTGTGGCTAGCATTTTAGACTACCTTTTGTATCTGTCCAAAGGAGGCCTTCGGTCTTCGACCCTTAAGGTGCACCTGGCAGCAATCTCTGCTTACCGGGTGCGGGCCGGTCAGCAGACGGTGGCACAGGAAAACGTGGTCTGGCGCTTTTTCAAAGGCCTTGATCACATATCCCCTCCAGTGCATGAACCTCCGCCTCCGTGGGATTTACTGCTGGCCTTGATAAAGCTCGTGGGCAAGCCATTCGAACCGATGTGCAAGTGTGAGATGTCACACTTGTGGAAGATGGCTTTCCTGGTGGCTATCACATCTGCCAGTAGGACTGGGGAACTCCAGGTGCTCTCAATGGACTCCTCTTTATCTGGTCTTCCACAGGGACAAGGCTGTCCTGCGCCCCCACCCGAAATTCCTCCTGAAGGTGGTGTCAAGAGTTTCACCTTAACTAGGTGTTGACTCTGCCTGTGTTCTACCCAAGCTACACCTTGGAGGCCGAGTACAGGCTCCATATTCTGCACCTGAGATGAGCTCTCTTCTATTATAAGGAGAAGATGGTGGAAATTTGGGCCAAGGTTCACCAGCTGTTGCCACCTACGCTGAAGCCACTTCTGGCAGACCTGCAGCAAAGTGGACGATCACAAGAAGGATTACATCTTGCATTGATCTCTGCTATAGGCTGGCGGGCAAGGAGCCTCCCACAGAGATAAGAGCTCATTCTACCCGCCATACCGCTGCGTAGGTGGCTGCTTCCAGGGACATCCCTATCCAGGAAATCTGTCTGGCTGCCACCTGGAAGACAGCAAACACCTTCATCTCCCATTATCACATCAACCTTGAGTCATGTCGGGATGTTGGTTTTGGGGCCTCAGTTCTCCAGTCTCTGTTCCCAAAGTAGGGGTTGTGCACCTTGCCTCCCTCTTCCCAGAGAACTGCTAGGAGTCTGCCAAGGAGTGTGGATGAATAACATATCCACGTCCCTAGAAAAACAGGATCTTATTTCGAGAGGGCTCTTGCAGTAGGTAATTACATATAGGACTGAAGCTGGCAGGCGTCAGGACCCCACAGAAAAATTTATAGCTAGCAGTCTCTGGTGGGGACTGCCCCCACGTCAGGTGACCGACGTTGTGCGATGTCAGTATAAAGGGGGTCCCCACTCACCTTCCATTTCTTTCCCACCGTTAGCTTGCGAAAGTGCCTCACGGTTAAGTTCACCTGCTCTACAGTCCTGACGTCGGTTGTATTACCACCTTTTTTACTCGTTTCTCGAGCTTGTTTTCCTACAACATCACATTGTGTATGTCGTCCCCGACTCCCTCCGAGCACAAGAATAAGTGCGACTCGTGCAGCACCCAACTCCTGCACAAGGACAGACACTCTCACTGCCTCTTCTGTCTAGGCCCGGATCACCTCATGGAGAAGTGCCAGCATTGCCTGAAGTTCAACGCCGCCACCCGTCGACAGAGGCAGCAGTCTCTGGAGGCCCATATTTTAAAAAAGAAAATAACCTCCATGGAAAAGGAGTTAAAGAAGCTTTGGCAGGCCTCTACTTCCCCCGAGGGTCACCGTAACAAAAAAGACAAGGAGAAGCACCTGGATCGGGACTCCTCTTCCTCGGCAACTGCGACCCGGCTGGGTCACCATTCTAAGGTAACATCCCCTCCCTGGGGACCGTTCGGCCGACCGTCTTGGAGGGTTTCAGAGGCGAGACCTCCCGCTAGGCTCAAGGCCAGGCCCTTCTGGAGCCTCCGGTCAAAGGAGGCCCCACTCCCTGCAAGGTCGCCACTGCGCGGCCTTCCGTCTGAGTGGTTGCGGTAAGCCGGACGCCAGCTCCTCTGACGCCCACCTGGGAGGACCGCTATGTGGCCCACCCTTCGGGCAGCAAGACGGTCCTTTTGTCACCCGACAAGGCCACCCCCGCTTCTCGGCCTTCCTCGGGAGCCTGTTCTGGTAAGTCGGATGACGGCTTCTCCGACGTCCACACTGACCCCGCTGGTAAGACGCCTGTCAGCCTGTCCGCACAGCCCGGGAACCTATGCCAGACCCTATCGATCAGTCCATCGTAAGCAGTTCCACACAGCGTTCGCTACTGCCCTCCGAGGTGCCAGTGTCTCCTCAGTCAAACCTGGGGACTTTCACCCCCCTGGGCACTAACGAGGATGCAGGCATGCTCCTATCAGGCCTCCCTCCCACTGGGCCGGATGGCCTGACGTCAGTCCCTCAGACGCCAGCTCCGATGCCGGTTTTGCCAACGCCGGGTGACATCCCCCTCCCGGATGCTGCCCCTAAGGTGGATCCGACACCCACCAGGCCCTCCAATCCGGGCCTGCCTGTGGGGGCATTCCCAGGGCCTTCCGCTCCGTCAGAGCCCCTGGCGCCTGGCTATACGCTGTCATATCCGATGCCATCCTACACAGGCCCGCAGTATCCAACGCCGCACTACCCACCGCTGCAATACCTGGTGCCGAAGTATCCGGCGCCTCAGTACCCGATGCCTGGTTTCCCGCTGTCGGGATATGGATACACGACCTTTGGATATCCCCAATATCCGTATCCCCTTCCTCCACCACCCCCCCCAGCGGCCGGTGAACCTTTGGGAGACTCTAGCCTCCTGGTGGGCTGAGGCCAAGGCTCAGATCACCAAGGAAGTTGAGAACCACCTTCCAACACCGGTCCCGGTTCCGGAACCCCACCATCGCGGGCATGAGACCCCCTCTCTTCCTGCAGACACCCGAGGTCTTCCCTCCGGCTCTGCTGCAGAGGGTGGCATGTTCCCCGGGGACTCCCCAAGGTCCATTCCTCCACCCAGTGGGGAGGGGTCTTCTTCTTCATCTGCCTTGGACTCCTCGGACAACTCTGATGGGCATTCAGACATCGACGACGAGCCACGCACTCCAGACAAAGCCTGGCCTCGGACTCTTCCAAAGTCTCCTCTGGAGGACCCGTCCTTCCTGGAGTTGCTGCGTAAGATCCAGTCTTTACATCAGTGGAAGTCATTGGAGCCAGATCCACAGCAACAAAACCTAGCTGCACACCTGGATCTGCCCGGGGTCGCTCCTACCTTGGTTCCACCCTGGATCAAGCCTCATGCCAACCTTGTCTCCACCATTTGTAGACAACCATCTGCTGTAGCCCCCCCCTCCTAGGAAGGCGGATAGGCTATACCAGGCTCCTGAGGGTATCGAGTTCCTTAATTCACACCCGAAGGCAGACTTGGTTGTTATTAGCGCTGCTCACGGCCGTACCGCCAACCCAAAGCACCTGAGCTCGTCTCCACCTGATAAGGAGTCCTGCCTTTTGGACCAGTATGGCAAGAAGGTTTTTGCTTCTTTCACTCTGGGTATTCGGGCCATGAATTATGTCGTTCATATGGAGGATTACCAGAAGGCCATCCTTAGTCAGGTGGAAGCCAGTGTGGACTCCTTTCCTAAGTCGCAGACTAAGCAGGAAGTGGCAGATCTAGTCCGTTCCACTCGTTCGGCCAGTAGACACAGGCTTCGTGCTACTTATGACGCGGTGGACACCACTGGCAGGAGCTCGGCTTTCGCCGTAGGTTTGCGGCATCACGCCTGGCTTCGTGTGTCAGGATTGGCCGCTGAAATGCAGTCCGCCATTCAGGACGCACCCTTCGGGGGTTCAGTGCTGTTCGGTAGTGATGTCAAGGATATCATCACCAGCCTGCGAGAGAAGGGCACTGCTCTCAAGGAGGTTGACTCCATGTACAGCGCCATCCCTTTCGCAGACATGGATGGGTCAAGGCGAAACCCCAAGGGAAACGGGCCAACAAACATCAGGCCCCTCTGGCTACGAAGACTCCCCCACCCAAAAAAGCAGCGGGAGCTTCAGTCGCGACACTGTCTCACACTTCCTAACTCCTCCCCTTTCCCACAGCCTCTGGAGGTTCCAGAGGAACTGGTAGGAGGGAGGTTCTCCCTTCATCTGCCGGGTTGGGAGAGGATCACTACAGATAATTGGGTGCTCCAGTTGATCACAGTAGAGCACTCAATAGAGTTTCTTCAGAAACCTCCAAGGTCATCATACTCCCCAGAACTGATTCCTCTGGTTCGGGAAGAGATCTCCACTCTTCTATTGAAAGCAGCAATAGAACCGTTCCCCTCCAACTTCAGGGGATGGGTTACTATTCTCATTTCTTCCTGGTCCCGAAGAAATCGGGTGAAGTGAGGCCCATCCTGGACCTCAGTTCCCTGAACCTGTTGGTGGTGTACAAGAGGTTCCAAATACTCTCTCTGCAGAGCCTTCTCCCCCTCCTTTGGCTGGGACAGTGGCTACATGCCCTGGACATGCAGGATGCCTACCTGCATATCCCTATTCACCCGTCCCACCGCAAATACCTCCGGTTTTCTTTTCAGGAGGACCACTACCAGTTCAGGGGCCCTCCCATCTGGTCTGTCCTCGACCCCCCCCCCCGAGTGTTTAACAAATGCCTTTCCGTGGTAACGGCCCACCTGCATACTCAGGGGGTTCAGGTTTTTCCTTACCTGGACGATTGGCTCCTGGCGGCCCCGTCCGGGGAGGATCTCCTGCGCTCCCTTTCCCTCACCCTGCAGGTTTTCACCAGCTTGGGTATTACCATCAACCAGGTAAAGTCCCATTTGATCCATTCTCAAAGACTCCAGTTTATTGGGGCGATCCTGGATACGACCATTGGCATGGTCTTCCTGCCTCTGGACAGGGTGACCACCCTTCAGGTTCAGGCCAGCCTTTTGTCAGACCGCAGACGGGTCAGTGCCAGGTCAGTCCTTCGCCTCCTCAGGCTCATGGCGGCTGCCATCCCGATGGTCCCTCATGCTCGACTCCACATGAGGATCTCTCAGTGGACGCTTCGCTCTCAGTGGGATCAATTGGAGGACGACTTGGATCGTGAGATACTGGTCTCCTCTCTGATGGTGCAGGACTTGCAGTGGTGGATGGTGCAGGAGAACCTTTGTCGGGGAGTTCCCTTCTGTCTTTCTCCCTCCTCCCAAATCCTAACGACAGATGCCTCTGGTGAGGGTTGGGGAGCTCACTTGGGATCTCAGAGGATCCAGGGCTCTTGGTCCAGACTTAAGCAGTCTCTTCACATCAGCGTACTCGAGCTGAGGGCTGTTCTGTACACCTTACAAGCCCTGCATCTGTATCTGCTTCCCAGTCATCTGGCTGTTCAGACCGACATGTGTGTAGTGTGGTACATCAACAAACAGGGAGGAACCCGTTCCTACCCTCTTTGCAGGGAAGCGATGAGGGTTTGGGATTGGGCGACCCTTCACAGCCTTCACCTCATGGTGGTCCATGTTGCGGGGGTCGAGAACACTTTGGCAGACCACCTCAGCCGGTTGTCCGCCCAAGCGCATGAATGGGAACTGGATCAGGGGGTAGTAGAAGACGTCTTCCTATGCTGGGGAACCCCTCAGGTAGACCTGTTTGCCTCTCCTCTCAATGCAAAACTTCCCGTCTTCTGCTTGCTCGCTCCAGGGCGCAGAGTTTTTTGGAAAGACGCTCTGTCTCTAGACTGGAAGGGCAGATTCATCTATGCTTTCCCACTGATCCTGTTGATTCCGAGGGTCCTACACAAACTTTGTTCAGACGGAGCTCGCATGATTCTCATTGCTCCATTGTGGCCCAGACAAGTTTGGTTCTGTCTTCTGCAACAGTACTCAGAGGAACCTCCTCTTCTTCTTCCTCTGTCGCAGCTCTTCCTGACCCAGGATCAGGGGACCCTGTCCATCCAGGACTCAAATCCCTTCAGCTGCATGCGTGGCTCCTGCAGATGTGATTCAAACTCGGTTCGTGGTTTCATTGCAGGCGGCGGAGATTCTAGTGGAGGCCAGAAAGATCTCCACTCGTTCCACTTACGCCATGAAATGGAAAAGGTTCTCCATTTGGGCCTCTTCCAGAGCTTTCAATCCATTCTCCTGCTCTGTTGGGAGGCTCCTGGATCACATGCGTCACCTCTTCGACCTGGGTCTCAGTCACTGCTCCTTGAAGGTTCACATGGCGGCTATTTCCGCCTACCATGTTCCCTTTGTGCAGCTGGAAGTCGCTAAGACTTTTCTTAGAAGGATCCTCCACTTGAGACCCCCCAGTCGCGCACCTGCACCTCCTTGGGACTTGAATTTCATTCTCAAGAAGCTTACCCTGCCTCCTTTCGAGCTGGCAGCATCAGCAGACCTTAAGTTCCTTTCCTGGAAGACTCTCTTCCTGGTGGCCATTACCTCTGCTCGACAAATTTCCGAGCTTCAGGCCTTAATGTGCAAAATCCCGTACTTGATTTTCCACAAGGAACATGTGGCTCTGCGTACCGACCCTAAGTTTCTCTCTAAGGTGGTAGCGGAGTCTACGCTGAATCAATCTATGGAACTACCTGCGTTTTTTTATGCAACATTCCAATCAAGGGGGAGTACCTCTTGCATTCCCTGGATGTTCACCGGATTCTGAGATACTACACCAACAGGACTAAGGATCTCAGAAAGACTGATCAACTGTTCGTCTCTTTTGCTCAAAAAAGAGAGGGCAATGCTGTTTCCAAGCAATGCCTTTCGAAATAGTTGGCTCATTGTATCACTTTCTGTTATGACAAGTATCACAAGACCTTGCCAGGTCAAGTCAGAGGTCACTCCACTAGGGATGTAGCTGCCTCTGCTGCTTGTTTCAAGAATGTGTCATTGGCTGACATCTGTGCTGCCGCTACTTGGACTTCTGTCCATACCTTTTCGAAACATTAAGGTTTGGACATTGCCTCTCGCCGTAGATCTGGCTTCGGGTTGGCTGTTCTACAGGGTTTTCTTTCCTAAGATCTTCACAGCCAGAGGATCGGTTTATGAGTAGTTTCCTCCTCCCATGAGCTTCTCTTTGTTCCAGACTGCTTGGGACTCAGTCTTATATGTAATTACCTACTGCAAGAGCCCTCTCAAAGTAAGTTAGTACAGTTACGTAACAACTTACCGTAACAGTGGATCTTTGAGAGAGGCTCTTGCAGTAGGTAATACTTTCCCGCCCTCCATCCCCCTTAGCTTTTTCAGCTCCTTTTCCAGGATGGGAAATATCAGCTTCTCTCTTATCTCGCCTTTGGCGAGAATGAACTGGAAGGCGGGCATGGGGAACCGCCCCTTTATACTGACGTTGCACGACGTCGGTCACCTGACCGGGGGGGGGGGTGGTCTCCTGCCAGAGACTGCTAGCTAGAAATTTTTCCGTGGGGTCCTGACACCTGCCGGCTTCAGTCCTATATGTAATTACCTACTGCAAGAGCCTGTCTTGAAGATCTACTGTTACGGTAATTTCTTCCGTAACTGTACTTTACTCACATGTAACAGTAGTTCTAGGAGTGGTATATGTTCTTCATCCACATGGACCCACTCGACCTCCTCGGCTGCGATGAACAAACCTGGCTTCCAGTGGGCTAAGATCTGGCATCATGGGGCGGAGCCGAGGGATATACCGCCCGGGTGGGTGGGAGGAGCCAGCTTGAAGACCTTCCAGCAATCGGGGAAAGGGACATGCCAAGAAGTGTGGATGAACAACATATACCACTGCTAGAACTACTGTTACAGGTGAGTAACCTGTTTTTTTTATTGTTCTGGGAGTGTAGGGTCTCTGTTGGGGTCCTTTGACTCTGGCTTCGGATCATCTCCCCCCCCAGGTTCTGTGTTTAGTGTTTTTCTGCAGCTATTGTGTGCTTTTTGTGTATCTCAGAGGTTTTTTGGTGTTTTTTTTTTTTCCCACTTCCCTCTGTTTTTCCGTTTGTGCATCCTGAGATAGGGCTGGGCGACACTCTCCTTCAGGCCATTTTCCCACTTTTGTTTTGCGCGCCTACATGCGCGCGCTGTGTGCAGTGCAGGGTGCATTAGCATGGCGCAGTTGCCTATTAATTGCATTGTGCTATTGCACTTGCACACTTACTGGTGCACTAACATCCTGCATGCACCCACTAGTGAGCGCGCACGCCTATTTAGCATTTTTGGCACACTGATTACTGTATACAGCTCAGCAGAGAGTTTTATTTAGCCCAACAGGCTGTAGGGCTAATTATTTATTGTTTAATATATTTTTATCTGTTTTTTCCCTGTGGCAACTTTACAGATTTTACCTCCATGGAGAGCCATTAGCCCAGGTTCTCATATTAGGGCTAATTATTCTGTCTTAGTAAAAAAGAAAATTACTTTGGTATTCACACTATAACTTTCCTTGGCACCATGACTTAGCGGAGACCATTAATCATGATACGATGTAAGACCTGCAAGGGTGATGACGCCTTCCCCCATGGGTTCCTGTTCCCCTCTTTATGTTGCTCATCACCCCCCAGCAGTGTTGGAATTATACTTTATGAGCTTTAGAAGCTAGGGGGGCTTATAAGGGTCCTGTATTTAAGTAGAGCACCCCTTCCCATTATAAGTCAATGGCAGTGATATGTGAGCTACTGGGGCCCCCCTTGTAATTCCAACACTGCCCCCAGCCAATCCTCCAGCCTGGGGGGGGGGGCACCTGGTTCTTCAGTTGGCAGTGGCAAGCAGAATTGCAAAAATTACTTTTGTGGCTCTTGAGTGAGATTTTAGGCCCCGGTGTTCTGCAGGACATCCCAGCAGACACACCCAACCCCCAAATCATGCCCCTCCAGTCAGGTGGGGGGGGGCCACACAGGCACGTCCAGGTGCATTGCAGCGAGCTTAGGCTGCAGTAACAAATGTGCAGGCAGACCCCAACCCTGACTTCTTAGAAGGCCAGGATGAGGATTGCAGGGATCTTGGGGAAGCTCCTGACCTTAATTAAAAAAAAAAATAGCCGGCCCGTCGGCGCAGCGGTTGGATTTCCGCTTGCGATGCCGGCGACCCGGGTTCAGGAATGAGCCCGGGTCACTGGAGGGCCAGCCGAGGGGAGAATGATAGAGCGTCCTAAGGATTGCTGTCCTTTTCTGGGGGGAGGGTTGGGGAATGCTCTGGTGCCTGCTGGCTCCTAGCAGAGGCTGGGAGCATCGCAGGACACCAGGACCACGCACATCACCGGGAAGGGGCGAACGTCGGCGTCAGCCATTATGTCACTACACCACCCCAGCAGAACAGAGGAAAAAGATGGCTGGGTGCTCTCCAGATGTCGGCCTCTGGGTCCTCTGCACCTCCGAACCATCCAGGGAGCCGCTCCCCCGCAAGTCTCAGCAGCGTCCTGCGGCTTATAAGGTAGGTGCTAGTGCCACTCCTTCACTGGTGCATTCCCCCTGGAGGGGGGATCTGCCCGACGAAGGGAAACGCCGGGATACTGCAGGATGGCTGTGATATGGGGCTTGTGGGGGGGGGGGCAGGACTTGAGAGAGGCAGTAGGGAGGTATGGCAGAAAAACCATAGGGAGCCTGAAGGAAAGGAGGGTACCTGAGCAAGGAGTGAGGGGAATAAATACATAGCACAAAAATAAAAAATTGTGTCTTAAATGAGGAAGAAGTTGCCTTCCCTCTGAGGAGGAGGAGGAGGAGGATGAAGGGGAGCGGACAGAGCCCAAGTCAGGGATCTCAATTCCTCCATTTGACAATAAGTCTTTAGGCCAGATTTTCAAAACCCCTAGAATGACGCAAGGGTCTTGCGTCAAACCACTGTGGTGCAAGATTGTCTTGTGCCAAATGCTAAGCTATATCGGGATTTTCAAAGGAGCACTGCATCCAAGATGACCTGCCCTACGTCAAAGTCCACTGCGTCATCCTTGCATCATAAAACATGCTGCGACATGACACAAGCTTGCTTCTGCCAAAGGAATTGGGCAAGAACCTCACAGGTGGGAATTTCAAAGCTTGCCCACTGAACCAAACAAACTTAAAGTACCTGCAGCTGCTAGACCAGCCAGAGCTGTTCTAAGCAGACTTAGAGCATGTAAAAAGGCCTACAGAACAGAAGCCACCACTGAAAGCTGGACACAGCTGAAGCTCTGTTGAGGAGAGAAGTGGATAAAGAGGTGTGAAAATACCAGGAGCAGCGGCAATATTCTTTCTCATGGCAGCCAGGACAGTACGGAGGCAGCGACGTACTAGGCAGTGACTTTAGGAGGCTGCCAGGGCACAAGTAAATGTTGGACACCATCTGCAACAAACACCACGCAGACCATACAGGTCCAGTGTGTACCGCAGAAGAACAACGTACACAGATCTGACCAATGATCAGTGCTTGGCACGATACCGGCTGACCAAGGATGCCATCACACAGCTCTCAATGAGCTAAGGGAAGCTCTACAGAGCAGCACAGGCAGAGGTCTCCTCCTACCAGTGGAGTTAAAGGTCAGTGCTGCACTGTGTGTCCTCGCAACGGGCACCTTCCAGTCGTCTACTGGTGACACACTAGGCATTTTGCAGACCGCTGTCTCAACCTGCATCAAGCAGTTCCTTGAGGCACTACTGCACAGGAAATCACAGTACATCAGATTCCCATGGGACAGCCAGGGGCAGCAGGCTGTACAGCAAGGCTCTTACAACATAGCCCAACTACCACTGGTACTGGGTGCAATGGACTGTACCCACATAGCTATGAAAGCACCATCACAGGATGGGGATGCCAACATGAACCAGAAGGGATACCATTCTATGAATATGCAAGTTGTGTGTTACAGCCACTGCCAGATCCTGGACATAGTGGCATGGTACCCAGGCTCATGCCATGACGCATACATCTTCAGATACAGGGGCCTGTGCGAAACATTTGAGTGTGGTCAAATACAGGATGGATAGCTCATTAGTAGTTGCATTAGTAAAAGGAAAAAAAAAACACTGACGTAATGCTGAAGATAGCGGGCACTGAAAACATAATAGTTGCCAATAGCGCATGGGGCATGGGACTAGTCAAAACCACAGCAACAGACCAATACAAAGCACACAGTGTGTGCAACACCATGCAAGGCATCGGGAGGCAATGCAATGTGTCCCATAGTGGGACATACAGAAAGGACCCTCTACCCCCTGTGTAGAACACCACCATGTCCCATGTGTACCATGTGCATGACACACATCGGACTAACAACACACAGGACAGCACAGCCAAATGTCCCAGAAGGTGTGAACAAACACGTGGCATGGGAATGATGCCATGTGAACCATGTCAGTAGGCTGCAAATGCCCCCTGACCACACCACCATTATTTAGGCAAATGGGCTGCAAATGCCCCCTGACCACACCACCATTATTTAGGCAAATGGGCTGCAAATGCCCCCTGACCACACCACCATTATTTAGGCAAATGGGCTGCAAATGCCCCCTGACCACACCACCATTATGTAGGCAAATGTGCCTAATTGTAACAGCAACACTGCAGCTACATACGCAGCATGAGTACAGGACACTGGGTCTGCACCTGATGACTAGCAAGGCACACTACACACTGTCCTGACAGCAACACACATGGACACACAACAGTATGGCAACACATGTATGGCAATGGGAGTTTAGGATGCATACACAAGTGGTGCACAGCTGGTAGCACCCCAACCCCCCTCCAGATTATAGCAACATTGTCAGGGCATCGCATAGCAACCCACTTGTGAAGAAGATACAGGATAGCAGTCAGTCAGTTGCCAGGCAGAAATGTAAATTTGTGTAATGAACTCAGTAGACACAGAGCACGCACACGAGATGTCAGTGGACAAACGACATGGAGCAGACTGTGAGCAAGGTGCAATACCCATAGTGACATCATTGTCACACAGAATGCATGGAGGACATGTGGGACAGCAGGAAGGTAGCACATATCATGAACATAGGTACTTCAACTGCTAGTCAATGTCTTCATGTTCACAGGCGACAGTGGATACCTGCTACTGCCATGGCTAGTGATGCAAGTAAGAAGAAGACAGAGTGTGGGAGAAACACGCTATCATGAAGCGCACGCAGCCACGCAGTCTGTGATAGAGCGGATATTTGGACTCATCAAAATGAGGTTCGGTGTCTGGATCACTCCAGAGGTGCTCTGCAGTACACACCCATGTCATGTAAGATATTTGTGGTCTGCTGTATCCTCCACAACATTGCCCTTGTGAACAGGATCCAAATTGCCGAAGTGGACATCACAGATGACCGTGACAATGACGGGGATGACACTGATGATGCCGATGCAGCTCCTGCCCATGCACACGGCTGAAGACCACCAGATACAGCAGCAGCTGGTAACAGGATGACGGCACAGCTCATCTGAAATCACTTTGACTAATATTGTGCTGCAGTAACCACTAGAAACAGTGAATGCCATCAGATACAGGCAACAGCCCCCCCACGCCACACACAGTGCAGAAGACAACAGTGGCACAATACATCTGAGCGAACAGTATTGGCAACCATCAGACACCTGCTCACGTACCCCATTGGACACGGATGGAAGAACAACAACCGTGGACCTGCATTCTATTCCGTAGGGTGGCCATCATACAGCCAACAGTGCTGGGCCACATTGACTGCTGCATGACTGACATCCCATAGCAGCAATGCACAGCAACCACCAGAACATGACCCTCTGAGTAGATGTATGCACATACCCCCATGGAACTAGACAATGTGGCACTACCCGGTAATGATGGTGGCATGGTGTAGTGAATGCAACTAAAGGTATGCCAGGACCATGCCCTGTGTGAACATGATGATCATGTGGCCATTGGGCAGGCAGATGGAAATGTGTACACATGAATGTCACATACAGTACAGGCATGACCACAAATGACCTGACACTACCTGGATGTGTGTGTTTAATGGCATGTGTGTACATGTACATGTGTGTGCTGGGTGGACAGTTAAGTGGACACTAGAAAGTGACTGACATCATTCGCCTTCTGCCATAGTGTGCTTGTGGCTGCACCACAATGCCTGGATGCTGATCATGTCTGTCATAGTAACACGACACATGGCCAACCACATCCAGCCACAAACACATGACTGACAGCAGTGCTGATGGCTGTAATCCCCCCACACACTGCAACCCACACAAGCACCCACACATGGTCATTGGTGGACATATCCCCCCCCCCCCGGCAGTGCACACAACCACCCACTGTGGCTGAAATGCCATAGTGTCCCCCACCCATCAGAGGCAATGCTGCCGCCACTCACACCACCCACATCATGATCTGTGTGGTGTGCACTCCAAGAATACATGACCCATATTCTAGTTGACCCGTGTAACCCAACAACCATGCCACGGTTACAAGCATGCTGTCACGGGACATGGTGGTCCAGTGGCACTCATCCACACACCCCACCAGTACATATCACAAATCACAACGAAAAGCATTTGCATCAGACGTGGTATAGGACAAGGCCAGCCACACACAAAACCCTACAGCAGTCCATACAATGAGCTGTCATGGACTGTGCACAATGATGTGTGTCAGTGTATGTGTGGTACACACAGCGGTCCTTACACAGTCTGTATACAGCGGTCAATGGGACACAGCAGCACATCATGCATACACAGCATGAGTGTTTCACATATGTGTGTGTCCATGAAGGGATGGTGGTAAGGACAAGTGTAACGGCCATGGTGAACACCACCCCCATGGCTAGCATGCACGCTGACAACACCTGCACCCATCCACACAGCATACATGTGGCCAAATGACATACCTGGTGATATCCGCCCACACAGCACCCAAACACACCCCAGCTAATGTGCACAACAGGCACACAAAGTGCCTGATGGCTAACATTACCACCCCCACCACACACCACGATGAGTGTACACACAACCAAACACTGTTACTGATGTCCCCATCAAACCCCCGTACCCCACCATGGACATCACTGACCCATATACTACACACAGAAAGGACAGTGTATGTCCTGCTGTGGGTCTCATGAACCACCCCCCATCTGCACTCTCCAGCATGTATTGTACAGCAGACATATCCAGCAGTGTGCTGGTAGTCCACCTACTACCAACCCCTGTAGCCAGTGAACCACCCTGCAACACAGACCACAGAGGGCCAACTGCACAGCCCTCTACACTACCCAGTGCCACCAGCATGCTAAGATGTGGCTGACTGAACACACTGCACACTGCACAACAGGCCAGGAAGGCACATGTCAGAGGGGTGCCTGCTGTGGTGATTGGTGTGTGGTTCGGCAGCTGTCCTGAACTGTATCGGGATGGTGGTGTGCTTGGAGTGTCACTAACAGCAGGGGTGAAAGCAGGGTGGACAGTACACCATCATAGAATATGATAGGACAAGATGATAGGACAAGACAAAACGTTGATCGTTGATTGCGGGGGAAGGGGGTGTCATAACAACAGCAGTATGACAACTGCTGTACCGGGGGATGGGTGGTTCTAATGGTAAATATTGTACTTTCCGTCACCCCAGCAGAGTTGGGGGTTGCACGATTGCTGCCAGGGACATGGCCCCTGTCAACAATCTTCAGTGTATGGGCAGGCCCCATGCAGTACTGTCGTACTATTGAGTACATCTCACTGTCAGGCAACATATGATACACTGTTTTGTAACAAATACATCAGTATGTACTTTATTGACTGACTCCAACTGACATGAGGTAAATCAACAGTCTCGGAAACGTAATTACACGTGATACACACACACACGTGAGCACATACACATGTATCTCATTACACACAGTTGAGTCAATCATCTGAGTGGCAACTGTGCGTAACCACATAATGCAACAACACCACCAACATGCTACACCCCATCCCGACCCCCAATCCGGACAGCCCACCAACGAATAGTCTGGGATGGACTGATATGTGTACCCCTGTCGCAATGAAGCACACGCATCCAGTATGAATGTGTACTCTTGTCAGCAATGACCCTCATGTGATATGACAGAAGCAATGTGGACCGTATGAACACCACAGACGCTGTCATGTGTCACAGGCAAAGATGTCCATGTCATGTGCACAGCACAGTCCCTCTACCCCTCCTGTGGCCCATGACTCCTGCTGTCCATGGTCATCTGTACTGGTGAGCATTTGGGTCTCTGAAGATGTCAAATGTGGTTTGCCATAAGGATAGTATCCCCAGTCCCTTTTTGCTGATCCACATTGTCAGCACGACTGTTATGTCCCCCAGTAGACTGTGCCCCCCCATCTCCTGTGTTTACGTCTGCATTGTAGTGCACCCTGGCGGTGGCACATGCACTGATGGGTGCCAACCCTCTACAGCCATCACACCGCTGATATGTGGTTGTTAAAACATTCTACTAAGGACTCTCATGGAACATAGAAGAATAGGGGGGTGAGTTTCAAAAAGGGCAGAGTGGAAGAGTACCTCCTCATCAGTTGTGTGCCGCCACCAGTAATAGGACACATGCCAGTGGCTCCCCACCCTGCTCCACAACACCTCTGCTGAAGTGACATACCTGTTGCCCCATGAGGTGGCATACCTGTTTCACCATGCCCTATCACCCCCCCCAACTTTACAAGTAGTGACACAACCCTGGCGTTCCAGTGGACTCCCTGGCCACGGCCCCCAGGTATGGTTTGCAAACATCCCTGGTGGCCTAGTGGTCCCCACACCACACTGCCCTGCCACCCCAAGACCCCATGCCCATATGATGTCGATGACCAGCACAGCCCACCACACACCTCCACGACCAGCTGTTGACCCATAACCTAATTTGCACCCAAGGCGTAATGCAAACGGCAGAGAATGATGCTGCATGACACATCCATGTCCTTGCTGTGATGCACCGTGATGCAAAAGTCCAACGTAAGACGCTGCACCGGCTGCGTCATCATCGTGCATGTGCATCATGTTGCGTCATAACTGGGTGTTTGCGTCACACTGCATCATATTCTCCCTCTTGCCTCACATTGCATCGGAATCTCCCATTTACGACACACTGGTTAGAATCTGCATGTGCATCACACTCCATCATAATCTCCCTTTTGCATCACACTGCATCAGAATCTCCCATTTGCAACACACTGGTCAGAATCTGTGTGTGCATCACACTGTGTCATCATCATCCATAGCAACACACAGTGGCAGAAACGTGCATGTGTATTGCGCAGCATCCGTATCGGTAGTTTGCATCAGGCCGCATCACGGTGCAAGTTTTGGCCTTCCTACTGTACCCTAGCTGGTGCAATACTGCCTCCACAGTACTGTGTGGCACGATTTGTCTTGGACACTGCAGGCCATTCTGGCCATGAGAAACACGTGCAGGCAGGTTAACATTTGCTGCACTGAGCAGCAACAATTACTAGCCCAGGAAGTGAGCTATATCTGTACCCTTGTCCCCAGACAGTCACAGAGTGAAGGGTGATCCTGCTCTGCCCATGATGGCCACCTCACAGTTCAGGAAACCAATGTTTTCAGATGCAGAGACTGTCATGCTGGTCAGCTGTGTGACCAAGTGGTCACAGATTTTGATGCCGCCAAGCTCAGCCAGGCACCCCATAAAAGCCAGGGACAGGGTGTGGCGCTTGATTGCCAGTAGACTGAATACGCTGTCGAGTGTGCAACGCACAATATGACAGCTCAAGCACAAGATGAATGACATGTCCTGCAGGGGGGTGAATGTCCTGAAGAGCCTCACAGATCAGGCCAGGGAGGCGGACATACAGATGCATGGTGGGCATCGATGTCAGGCAGGTGAGTGTTGCACCACATGCATACACCAGTTGAGACACAGTGCCCTATATGTGTTCCTAGTGGCGATGTGTAATACTTGTGACATCAGTCTCTCCACAGATCTGGCAGTGGGTGCATCTGCACAGGCGCAGGGACCTGCACACCTGGATGGGGAGTCGAATGGACAACGCGATGATGGATCCAGTATGAGCCAGGAAGGTAAGTGTCATATCCACTGTCAGTGTGTCTACAGTGTGGGGTCCACAGGCCTCATGCCACATTGCATTACAGGTGGCTGCCATGGTGCAGCATGGCTGCTATGTGCGCATAGTGAGCAAGGACGTGCATAGTGACTGCAAGGTGTGTGTGTGGGGGGTGACACATGTTACACACATACACAGCAGACAACATGGGCACATTTGCACTGTATGTGCTGGCACTGTGTTTCACTGCCAGCGGACATGGGTTAGTTGCACTCCATGCATTGAGTGCTGTTCTGTGCCAATGTGAGTATTATGCAGTACAGGTGGGCAACACACATGACAATGCACATAGACTACATTGCCAAGGCAGTGGTGTGCCGGACGTGTCTGTATGCATCTATGACATAGGTCATGAGTGACAGCCACAGTAGGCTCATCAGCGTCTTCACATGGCCAGTGCCACGCAGGGTACAATTGCACAACGAGGCAGCACACTAGGATGGCAGGCAACACACACACACACAAAAGACATCGGCACAAGTGCGGAGGACAGGTATGTCCACAAATATCATGCCTGCACACCAGACAGTGTTGTTGTCAGTCGTGGTAGTTGTGCAGTGTGATGGTATATGCAACAGATATGATGGCACCACTGTCTCTTGTGTGATGCTAACCTCTTACTGTGTCTAATGACCTCCCTAAACATTGCCAGATAGACACACTCATAATTGTGCTACACAGCATGGGGGTATTGGGTGTGGACGGGTCTAGGGGGGTGGGGCAGTGCAGCTCTGTGGTGCATATGTGGCAATGGTGCTACCTGTATATTTGGTTTGCACACATACCCAGCCCACACAGGGGGACATTGGTTCAGTGTCGTGGTTGTAACACACATGCCCACACATTGTCTGTGTAGACACATGTCATGCACGTGTGTGGCAGCATGTCTGTCACAGTTCATACACGGCACCACCTATGTGTAGACATCATGGTGACACCGCACATGGCAGACATCCCCATGTGGGAGGTCAACGGCGATATCCTTTGTCACTGTCGTGCACAAGAGGTGCGATGCATCTGCTAGGTGTGTGTTACTTGTGCTGCAACATGTCCATGTGACACATGCACAGCACGTGTGACCTGGGATACACAGTAACATGTACATGTCCTTCAGAGGTTGCCCATGCATGTACCACAGCATCAACATGTGATCCATACCCATGTACAGCAGGACATACTTGCATATTCATGGTGACATTGTCCCAGACAGCAGCATTATTCATGTGTGTGTATGTGTTGCAGAATGCAACTCATGTCACTCCTCAGTTTTCTTTCCAGAGGATAGTGACAATGATGAGGAAGACACTGATTCTGAGGATGTTTAAGGATGACCATCACGGTGTTTCGAGGCACTCACAAGGGCAATGAGGGCCCTGAAGCAGCAGGAAGTCCGCCGTTATGCTGAGTGTACCAGAGAGCTGCAGGCTGGAGGGCGTCCATCACGTGCACAGGGACAGGGTGGTCAGCAGTCATCAGGGCCTCGGAATGGTTCCACTGGATGCCAAGACACACAGCCATCTGTGGAAGACAGTGTGCCCCAACAAGGCCAACAACAGATGGATGTTGTCCCCAACACAGTGGCAGATAACACTGACAACGCAGCTGCAGCTGCAGTACAACAAGACAGTGGGGATGGTGGGACACATATGGGGCAGCCCACGTTGACCGATACACCTGCAGGTGATGGGTGATCCCAGATGGTTAGTGTGGGGGGGATCTGTGGGCATGTCTGCCCATGATGACTGTGTGCATCGGGTGGTGGCCACTGCCAGGCAGCAACTACAGGATGTGGCCAAGCAGATGGGTACCCTTCTGGCATCCATATAGGCAGTAGTGGACACACCTGGAGAGCTGGATGAGTAGTCCGTTGCTGTCACACGTGTGCACTTGCACAGATGTCAGGAATCTTTGCATGAGTAGTGTGTCACAGTTTACAGTGGGGGGAATATGGACAGCCAGTGCCACAGGCAGGGGCTTGTTATAATACTGTACTTGTTTTGCATGCTTTTCTCTGTTCTTCTGTTATGCATGTGTTGATTTGCACCTTTCTGACTGTTGCCAATGTCAGGACTGTTGGAATAGGTAGGGTAACACGGGACATACGGGGGTAATGTTGGTGGGTTGTGTTATTGTTCCACTGTAGTTGTACATCCTTTCCTTTGTTACTGTTTTTCATGTCTTGCTTTGCTCTGTTGTTTGAGGGTTGAGCTGTTGTTGAGTGTACATGTTTATGTTTCCACAATAAATATGCAATGTTTGTGTTATATGCACATTGTGGGGGATGGTCTCTGAGGCACTCCACTTACCTGACATCATGGGTTGTGTACACCTGATAGGTTGTCTGATGCACATGTGACTAGTTTTGTGGACGTCCCCTTCTGAGTGTCCCTGGTCACTTCTAGTCAGTTAACATTGTGCATCTAAAATAGGTTGTCACACTTTCCAGAGCTCCAAAGCTTCACAAACCAAAAGAAACTACTACAAGGTAGGCAATCAGCCTTTTACTTCTTATGTACTGCTTTCTAGTCTGTAGACAGAATAGACTTCGTGCGCTTTGATACTCGATGGGGTTGTTTATTTTTTTTAAACAGTTTTAAACTGTCAGGATAAGACAGTACAAATTACTATGCATGTTACTCTTATATCGCATTATTATTATGACTGCATCTAATTCCTCCCCTAGCTGCCCAGCTCATCTCAGTGGCTAGTCATTTTTGGTAGTGCTCTGTGTTCCCCTACTTAGCGGTCTCAGACACATTACAATGACTATTAACTCTACTTGGTGCTCTGTGTTCCCCTGCTCAGTGGCCACAGACACAGTCTAATACCTCTTAATTATGCTTATTTAGTGCTCTGTGTTCCCCTACATAGCGGTCTCAGACACTAACTGCTGCTACTTCACTGTTGAGCTCTGACTCTCCTTTACAGCAGTATCAGACTCATTTAACACAATTCCAACTGCCTCCCATACAGTGTTATACAGTGCTCTTCAGCTCCTGCTTCTGCAGCTAAAGACACCCTATGTAGTCACTGCTCAATAGGTTACATTAACCTTTTCTATGTTACCTGCATCTGCTTGCTCTCCGAAGCATTTCAACCCATCATGGCGTTTTCAGGATGTTTTTTTATGACCCCTCCACACCCCACGCCATCCTCTATCAGGAACCATCACTTCCTGCTTCTCCTCTGCCCTATCTAGCTCCTGATTGGCTCAGAAATCTCCGGGACCAGCCAGAAGCCCCCAGCGTTATAATCCGCTTTCGCTCTCGTAGTCTCTGCTTCGAGATCTGCCATGACTCAACATAGTAAACAAACCTTGCCAAACTCTCGCAGACTTCAATTAAGCCTCGCGACGTTTCCACAGTTCCTACTTGCCCTAATTCAAAGCTACACATGCCAAACATGACTGTGGAACAGTTCTTAAGACAGTTGTTTTGCCAAGCATACATAACTCTGTTGCCTAAACACCTCTGCTTATATAAAACTGCAAACTAGTCCCAACACTATCTGTGGTACATCATTGCTTAAAATTAGCTCCTACCCTCACAGATTCAATGCTCAGCAGCTCTGCCACTGCTTCTTAAAGACAGCGCTTATTTCTCAGTGACTCCTGCAGGCACAGGCGTTCTCCATTGCTACACCCTGGCACAGTAACACCAAGTAGGGTAACACATAAGAACTACCAATACATTTATGCATAAAAAAAAAAAAATATTTTAATTAACACCTGGGACAGCACACTATGATATTTTCTTTCTGTCCTTCTCAGGTGACAATGCCCAGAACAAAGAGCTGCAAACAATGTCATGTGCCACTGTCACCCCTACACTCAGGCAGGCTATGCACATCTTGCATCGAGGACACCAACACTCATACTGAGACACAAGACTCCGAGGATGATGGATCGCATCCATCCACTAGCCACAATAACACTCAACAGATGGACTCCACTACAGTACTCTTGCAAAATAACAAACTCATGCAGGCACAACAAGAAGTACTTGCAGCCATGCTACGCAAACTTACGGAACTTTCACAGAGCCAAATTCCTACAACTAAGTCCACACGCACACATTCCCAGGGCACAGAACACTCCCTCACAGAACCACAGTTAGACTCCAGTGACTCCTCCGATGCAGGACTCCTCCTCCGAGCAAGACCCTCAAACACTTACTGCAAAATGGTGTTTCCCAGACCAAATTCGAGCTTGGTCCGCAACATTATGAAACAGTCGGATTCGATACAGTTACACCAGCCCCTACATCTAAACTGCTTCCATCGCTGCAACCTGCAGCGAAACTAGCAGATACATTCCCAGTTTGTGAGGCAATAGACGAGATTGTACAAAAAGAATGGTCTGCCTCAGAACCAGCCAGAATCCCAGAAAGAAAGTCCTGGGACAAAATGTATCCACTACAGGCAGAGAAGCTAGCACTATGGTGCACTCCCGGCAGTGGACCCTCAAATAGCCGCTCTCAACAAGAAAACGGTGCTTCCAACTGAAGACGTGTCTGGCCTTACGGACCCCATTGACAGAAAGATCGAAGAAAATCTTAAGAAAATGGCAGAGCTGTCTGGCCTGGGTAGCAGAGCAGCAGTCACCGCTATTTACGCTACTCGTGCCCAACTCACATGGCTCCAGGAGTTACTAAAAACAATTCCCGCTAAATCTCACCAAGCCACCCTATTAGACCATGCCATTCTGTCAACCAAGTACCTAGCGGACATGGCAGTCGATTCACTAAAAATAAATGCGAGATCTGCGGCCATTTCCAACAGATCACGTAGGTCTCTATGGATGAAACTTTGGGACGCAGACAAGGAGTCCAAGGCTACACTTCATAAGCTACCTTTTACAGGACACATGATTTTTGTCCAGTCACTAGAAAAATACCTCAAGGGCAAGGAGGATGGCAGACTAATGGCCAGGGAACAGCCACGATCTACCTACCTCCCCTCTCGCCCCAAAGGCAGACATTCTGCCTTTTGTGACAGGCGAAGAGCCACCTACATTTCTCGAGGAGCCTCTTTCTGACAAAACTACTCCACTCCCTACCACCTCAGCCATTACAGAGGCAGAGGCAACTCACAAAGGGGCAGATCCAATTATTTCTGCCGCAACAACAGAAGAACATGACTGTCTACCCCGACTTCGTCAAACCATACCAGTGGGAGCGAGACTATCTCTATTCCTATGGCAATGGACTCAGACCACCACAGACAAATGGGTTCTAGAAATCATAAGCCAAGGCTATGCAATACAGTTCGCCACTGTTCCAAGAGGCCACATAATGATTCAATCCAACATTACCAAACAATCATACACAACACCACAGATTTTTACAGCTATTGCAGAATTGCTACGCAACAATGCCATAGCCCCGGTACCACAACATGAGGAAGGTACCGGAATATACTCCCGCTTCTTCTTAGTTGCAAAAAAGACAGGAGACTTCAGACCAGTACTCGATCTAAAACATGTCAACAAATCGGTGCGTTACATACCATTCAAGATGGAAACTACAAAATCCACTCTACAAGCCTTACGTCAGGGAGACTTTCTCACATCCATAGATTTAAAAGACGCATACCTCCACATTCCAATGCGCCCCACGCACTACAAATATCTACGATTCTGCACTCTAGGTCAACACTATCAGTACAAGGTGCTCCCCTTCGGCCTAGCTTCCGCACCACGAGTGTTCACAAAAGTTTCAGTTGTACTCGCGGCACACCTCCGACAAAAAGGGATACACGTCATTCCTTATCTAGACGACTGGCTCATAAGAGCCCGCACCCTTCAGCAATCACTAAGGGAAACACAACAGGTGATACAATGCCTGGAATCTCACGGATGGATTATCAACATCAAGAAAAGCCAACTAACCCCAACACACTCTGGAACACCTAGGAACGTTGATAGACACCAACAACGGGAAAGTCTTTCCTTCCCACCCAAGAATACAAACGATTATATCCTCAGCTCACAAACTGCGATCCACAAAGAAAACCACACTATGGCACATCTCCCACATGCTAGGTCTCATGTCATCCACCATAGACACCGCCGTCCATGGGCACGATGGAATCAAGAGACCACTCATGCTATTTCTATTAAAACAAGGACAGCCAGATGAAGTCAACCTTTCCAAACATGCCCAGCTGCCACCACGAGTAAAATCAAGCCTAAAATGGTGGACAGACAGACACAAACTATCCCAAGGCGTCCCAATGGACATTTCACACGACATTATCATAGAAACAGATGCAAGCCTCTTCGGATGGGGAGCAGTACTCGGACCGCACAATGCCCAGGGACAGTGGTCCGAAAAAGACTCCAAGCTCTCAATCAATGCCCTAGAACTGAAGGCAGTATTCAAGGCTCTACTGCACTTCTCAAATATCGTCCAACACAAACTATGTTCAAATCAGGTCAGACAACCAGACCACAGTCTCCTACATAAACAAACAAGCGGCACAAAGAGCAAGACTATGATGTCCATATGCTCAAAAATGCTCAACTGGTCTCAAATGAACCTCACATCGATATCCGCCATCCACCTGGCTGGCAAACTCAATACACGGCGCGGACTGGCTCAGTGCCAGATGATACACCAGGAAGTGGAAACTACACCCGAAAATATTCCAACAACTTACACGACAGATGGGGCCCAATTGACATAGACCTCATGGCATCTCACAAGAATCACCAATGCCCAAAATATTGGTCACGCTTCAAAGATCACAAAGCGATGAATCGACTCCCTATCAGCAAAGGCAAACTGGTACTTCCAAGTGGCATACATCTTTCCCCATTCCCTCATCCGCAAGTACTACACAAAATACGAATATCGAGAGCGTGTCATTCTTCGACCCCACTGGCCACGAAGATCATGGTTCACGACTCTCGTGTCCATGGCACTGACAGATCTTGGCAACTACCTCTAATTCCAGACCTCCTCACACAGGTCCTTTACTCACCGAACCTGCATCAATTGAAACTAACGGCATGGCTCCTGAAAAGGCGAGACTGCTGAAGGCAGGTTACCACCCTCAGTCATTCAGACCATGGCCTCCTCTGCCAACCTTCCACACTCTCCACCTACTCACGACATTGGAGTGTTTTAACACATGGTGCCGTCATCATAGATCGAACCCCTGAATGCACCATTGCGCACATACTGCTCTTCCTACAGGAGGGTCTGCAGCTAGAGCCTCTCCCTCCTCCCTCAGGGTACAGGTCGCTGCCATTGGGCGCTGCCGAGGACAAATTCTGGGCACCACCGGGCTCCCACCCAGATGTCATCCGCTTCTTGAAAGCAGCAAATAATCTGCGTCCTCCACACAAACCAATGGTTGCACCATGGGACCTCCCGTTGGTGCTTACAGCCATGACAAACCCTCCATTTGAACCAATTGAGTCCATCCCCATTCACTGGCTCCAACTCAAGACAGTATTCCTAACTGCCATCGCCTCAGCATGCCGCGTTGGGGAATTACAAGCTCTATCCCACAAGGAGCCCTTCCTCCAATTCTTACCCGACAGAATCTCTATGAGACCAGTTTCGTCATTCCGACCCAAAATCGTGTCACAATACCATCTTAACCGGACTATTGAGATTCCAGCACAGCTGCCACCAGAAGACATACAAGCAGACCCGCAACTTCGCCTGCTAGGCATGACCCGATTGCTATCCACATACATATCAAGAACTAATCCCATTCGCAAATCGGACAGACTTTTCATCATCACTCAAGGCCGCAGACAAGGCATGGCAGCATCCAAAGCTGCCATTGCCAGCTACCTCAAAAGAGCAATAATAGAGGCTTACAAGGCTAACAGACTACAAATACCTCAGACAATCAAGCCTCACTCCACTAGGGCCATCGCCACCTCATGGGCAGAAAGAAACATGGCCACTGCAGAGGAGATTTGCGCCGCAGCCACATGGTCCTCAATACACACTTTCATCAGACACTACAGACTTGATGTGTCACAACAACACAAGACGAACTTTGCTACCACTGTACTCTTAGCGGCAAATACAAAACATTCTCCTGTTGTCACGTCTAACCCACCCTAGTCTTCATTCACTGCTTTTTAGTAACCCATGATGTCAGGTAAGTGGAGTGCCTCAGAGACCATCCCCCACAAAGGTAGTTTACTCCACCTTGGTAAAGGTGATTGTGGGGAATGGCTCTCTGAGGCACTCCACTCTCACCCTACAGCTTTACTTGACAATTTCTATTTCAAACAACTTGATATTCTACAACAGTCTAACAGTTTACAGCATGTACTATTCCTGCTTACATTAAAACACAGTCTTTTACCATTAACCATCCATTGTCTATAGAGCAGTACTTAACTGGGGTTCCAACACACTTGGGGGGCAAAAATTACTATTTCTTGTATTTCAGACACAGCTTTGGAAAACATCTAACTGACTAGAAGTGACCAGGGACACTCAGAAGGGGACGTCCACAAAACTAGTCACATGTGCATCAGACAACCTATCAGGTGTACACAACCCATGATGTCAGGTAAGTGGAGTGCCTCAGAGAGCCATTCCCCCACAATCACCTTTACCAGGTGAGTAAACTACCATTGTTGCTGTTATTCCACTGTTGGGTCACATTTGTTCTTACCCCAGGAGTCCTTTAACATCAGTAACTTTAGCAGTTAGTTGGCTAGGTGCAACCTCCCCGGAGGTGTGCCTTTAAGAGAAATTTAAATGAGCTTAGGGCCATAGCCAGTCAGAAAACAGGAAGGGTAGTGAGCTTAGTGGAAGCTGCTGAAGGCTTCAGAATTTTTTCTCCACTGGACTGAGCAACATTGCCCCTGAGGTGGTGTCTCTCAACTTTCCTTGTTGACAGCCTTCTAGTGCTTATCTGGGTAAAGTTTTCCTCATATTTCTTTTTCAATAGTGTGCTGAGTGAAAGTTTTAGGGGATGCAGTATGGCACAGTGGGTTAAGGCTCTGAGCTGCAAATCTGGAGACCTGGGTTTGAATCCCACAGCCCCCACTTGCATATACTGTGTGACCCTGAGCAAGTCACTTAACTTCCCTGTGCTCCCAGGTCACACCTGTAAACAAGCTTTCAGCTTAGTATGCCACTCCTGGTTAAACAATTGGAAAAAAAAATTGTTAGCGCCATGCTCATTTTTATTTTTAGCGTATATATATTTATACAACGTATGTTTTGGGATAAATATGAGTATAAAAAATGATATCTAGGCTGCCCAGTGAAGATAACATTGTTATCTTCATGTTCCTATACATCATACATTTATCTCCATGTTCCTATACGTCATCCTGATGAAAGTGAAAGTGTTTCACTTTTCATCACACACCTGTCTCTCTTTCCTCTGTTCCTGTACAAGTAACTCCCCCCCACAAAAAAAACACACATCTCTTCCATCTGGTTGATCCTGCCTACATCTTAACAAAAATAATTACTTTTAAACATATCTGGTTGATCCTGCGACCGTTTCACCCATGTTCAACATTAATCATACTTGACAGATCGATGCATAAGTCAAATATGGCAATGTGACCCGGCGCAACAATATTGAATCTCAGGTACTGTCAATTATAGAGCCTGTGCTGTAAATTGTTTGAAAACTGTGACCCTTTCCTAATATTGGCTATATTTTAAGGAAAGCTGCCGACAGCTTTGAGAAGGCGTGGTGACAGCTTCAGAACAACAGGCAGCGCGAGTGTCATTGCCATAGCAACACGTACTTGCACTTTGCGTCTGCTGTTCTGAACCTGCCTCACCGCTCTTCTCTCAGTATTGTCGGCAGCTTCTTCTCTTAAAATATAGCCAATATGGAAAGAACCACAGTTTTCAACAATTTACAGCACAGGCTCTATAATTGACAGTACAGAGATTAATATTATTGCGCTCGGTCACGCTTACATTTGACAAATTGATGGTCATGGCGACATCTGGACCTGATAAAACAAAATCACAGGAGCAACTAGATAATGTATCTTTTTTTAAACATATGTGTTTAAAGATGCAAGCAGGATCAACCAGATATGTATTATTCAATGAGTTTACTGCAGCAACATGAGACAAATTTATTTAAGAATATATGTAATCTGCTCTTTTGAGGGATGGGCTATGGAGAGTTGTATTGGGGTGGTCAGGGCAAGGTTAGCCAGAATCCAGACACATTTTGGCATAATAATTTTAAAGTAGCAGGATCAACTACATATAGTTTTTTAAACAACATATGCATCTGTTGTGCTGGTAGACATACTGCAGATTTGTGTTGAAACAGCCAACATCTCTATGTAGTGGAATGTATTAAGTGCACATTTGGAGCTTTTGTTGAATGCAGCCCAAAACATACATAGTATAAACCAAGAATATGACATGCCTGATTAAGATATCATATTTATTCAGGCCACGACATGATATTCACCTGTGGTTTCACTTGCACTGCGGAGATATCATGATATCATTGGCTTCTTCAGTGAAGATAAATATGATATCTTCAGTCAGGCCATGTCATATATCTCTATATATATATATATATATATATATATATATACTGTATATATATATAGACATAAACTGAACCTAAGGTATCATCTGTCGCAGGACTATCCATAAGGGTCCAGCAGCCACCTGTGGCAGTTGACCCCTATTATTAGGTTTTCTGTTACGATTGGCACTGGTATAGATTCCAGTTCTACAACCAAAAAAAGGGGCACTTGAAATATACAGAGCTAATTAACTGGGGCAGGACTGGCCAGTGGCTTTTTCACAGAAACCTGCACTCAGTTTGTAAGGTCCAGGACTGGTTTGCTTTGCTTAAATTGGCAAACGTAGCAGACAAACCTTTTATTATTATGGCTGAGGACATATCAAAGGCTTCCTACTAGGGGCCCTCCAAAAGTACTAATAATAAGAATGTAAGGAGGTGCCGAGGAACCCTCCACATCCCAGCCAAAAAAAAAACTTCCAAAAACTGAAGTTCCTCACAAATTAAAAAATAATAGAAGTGACGAAGGAAGGAAGTGTGCTCAAGCCACAGGTAAAGTGGCTAAAAAGAAACTCTGTCTAGACATAAATGCTCCTGTTGCTCCTGGGAAAGCCAATAGTGAGACAACAGACTGCTTAAGGCATACAGAAAAAACAAAGCACTTGCAAAGTCTGCACAGTATTCCATCTGTGCAACATATGGAAAAAGCATGCCAATTGTTTTAGACCCTACAAAAAATGGGTCCTTTCTTTACTGGGAATCAGGGGTTGCTAACACTCTTCCACAGCTCTGAGGTGCTTTGTCTGGCCTAGAACTACTGGTCTACCCTCAGACTCCTACTTTAATGCCATGGACTTTCCTTGTGATCAAATCATACTGTTCAATTCCAGAACATCTCACTGCAACAAGGCCCCTGCCCCATGGAAATTCCTCCCGAGGGCATTAGGGGCAGAGGTTTTTCCCAGCTACCCCCTTCTCTCAGTACAGGGGTGTTTTCAGAAGGAGGGGCAGAAGGGGCCCAGGGTGGCCACCTCCACCCAGCAGCATCTTCACAGTCTAAGTCCTGACATTAGTGTCGGCAGACCTCATGCATATCCAGGTGTCTAAGCCTCTATCCCCAACACAGGCGTTACTGTTGGAGTGGGAGGTAAAAACCATTCTAGCTTTGCGAATGGTGGAGAGGGTCCCTAGCCATGGAAAGAAGAAAGGGCCTCTACTCCACGTAATTCCTGACACAAAAGACAACTGGGGAGTGGCTTCCCATCTTGCTGTTAAAGCCCAAATCCAAGATGGTCACTCTGTTACTATTCATACAGCCCTTACAGTAGGGAGATGGGCTAGCCTTCCTGGTCCAAAAAGGGACCCCTTTTTTCCATATACCTTTAATGAGGTCTCACACAAGGGCAGGCTCACTGCAGTCCTTTGGCCTTCCTTAGCCCCATAAGTCTTTACAAAGTGCTGGGCAGTGGTAGCAGCACACCTCAGGAATCTGGGCATCTCTAGCTACACCTAAGTTGCCGACCAGCTCATACTGCCAAAGTTTATTTATTTATTTATTGAATTTTGTTGACCCGGTAGGCCCACTGTGACTAGAAGTCCCTTTTTCAGGGGGGAGGGATGGATACAGATATTAAGCAACTGAGATTGAACCAGATTAAGCTGTTGGTGATATTTTTAGTGAAAGTCTTGTCAGGCCAAGGAGTCCCTTTTTTCCCCTTACAGGGCTCTCTCTGTAGTCTCTGGATTCCCAGGTAAATCTAAACAAAGTTTCACCTGGAACCCTCCCAGCATCCAGGAAGGATATGCCTTCTTTCCGCAGGCAAGAATTCAAGATGTCCCTCATTGGCAATTTTTTTCATCCAGGGACAGCGAGACCAGCCAGCAAGCGTTTGACTGTGTTTGAATCATTAACCCTCACTGGTTCAGTATATGATGCGGTCCTGAGCAAATCACGTAACTTTGACATTTCCTCGGGCTATTGGGACACATGGCTTCAGTGCCTGCAGTGGTCCCAGGGTTCAGATACAGGATGCATCACCCGCAAGTCTTCTTGTAGCTTGCTGGTCTCAGAAAGCAACAATTTTCAAAGCTGAAAACTTTGACAGAGCAGTTCCACAGACACCTTCCCCATGTGGTTGGAAGTGCATCTGGACAGTGCCTCAGTAAGTGGCACCTAGACTCTCCAAGAGTCACAGTTACTCATATTTCCTTTGGAACTCAGAGAAATCTTTCTAGCTCAAGGCATTTGCTCGTGTCATAAAAGGACAGACTTACAGAGTCAAACAGACACTACTGCAATGGCCAGATCAGGAGTACTCTGTTCACAGGCACTATAAAAATTGGTCTTTCGCCTTCTACCTCAGCCAGTCAGCCTTACAGCAATTCACCTCCCAGGCAAATACAGTACTCTGGCAGATGCTCAGTCTAGTCGCATCAGTCAAGGTCAGAGTTAATGAACTCTGAACAAACAAATACTAGCCACAGTATTCAGGCGGTCGGACACCCAGAAGTGAACCTGTTTGCCTCTCCCCTCAGCTTCCATTTTCCTCAGTTCTGTTGTAGGCTCTTGTCCCTGGATTGCCTCCTCTGGACACCTTGGTCCTGGTAGGTTCTTATATGCATTCCCTCCTTTTCCCCTGATTTTCAGGGTATTTCTGAAACTCATGCAACAGCCTGCATCTATAATCCTGGTGGCTCTGGATTGGCCCAAGCAAGCCTGGTACCCTCTCCTTCTCTCAATGCCCTGCATCAGTCCATTCGCCTGCCTCCAACTCACTCTCTGCTGACCCTTCCTCAGACAGGAGTGCAGTATCCAGGCATACACTCCTTTCACCTCAAGGCCTGGTTCTGGAACAGTTAGAGTCTGCATCCTCACAGTACTCTTAACAGGTCCTTAAGATACTGAGGGTGGTTATAAAACTAAACAATAAGACCTATGCAGAAATGTAAAAAGTTTTCCCTCTGGTGCAAGAGCGAAAAGGTCAAATCCCATTAAGTTTCAGACCCTCAGCTGCTAGATTGCTTGGTACTCTTACAGGCATCAGGCTTGAAACCATCTTCCCTCAAGCTACACCTGGCGGCAATTTCAGCCTACCTTTCAGTGGGAAAGTTTTTCGCACGCCATACTTATTCCTGTTAATTCTTTTTCAGGGCATGTGCCCTCGTTTTTCCTCAAAAAAAATTCTGAAGCCTTGGACCCCTTGGAAGAAAGAAGATTACTGCAGTGCGTAATTTTTTCTTTCATTTGCACATCACACACTGGTGTACATTGTGCATCATTGTGCCATATGCATGTACAAGCAAAGGCCATGTGCGTGTTCTGGCACCAATTATGGCCATTGCATTGACACACACAGGACGGTGAATCACCTCCAGAGCTGTTAGTCTGCAGCGGTGGCTGCCAGCAACACAGACATCCATGGTCTGGAATACTGTGCTTGTGCAGTGTGCGTCATTACAGGGTGTGCAGCATGGGTCCATACCGCGCGGCCCTTGGTTGTTGTGTGACAGTGTCACTATTGACTTGTCATTACCCTCCTTGTGTGAACAGTACTGTCCTGTGCTGCATGCCATGGTGTGGGTGCTACACATGTGTCATGCCTGTTTTGCCTTGGGGGGGGGAGCCTGCAGACTGTGCAGTGTCCAGTGGCGCAGGCAGGGTTGGAGTTGCTCCCTTAGCATCTCATGACATAGGGCTTTACCTATATAATTTACACAGTGCTGTCCAAGGTCATACTTGTCCTAGCGACATGTCAGGGGTCCATGTGCTGGGTATGTCCACACAGCACCGCTGTTGGATGCATGATATGGTCACCCAACAGTGGTGCTGTGGGACCATGTCATGTTGGCTCCAAGGTCAGTATGGGCAGTCTATGGTGGTACAAAGGAGATGGTGCATCGTGCAGCGGCACACATTTGCTTGGGCCATAGTGCACTGCATCAGGTATACATGATGGGTGGTATGTGTGGTCAACGTAGTCCGTATCTCACAGTGCTGTGTATGTGTGACCAGTGGGCAATATCATAGTAACCATTACAGCTCTTGTTCTGTGCACTGTTTGACAGTGTCCATCATTCCATCTAAAATGTAACACGTGTTGTTGTGTTGCACAGCTTGCCAGTCTGTGAGCTTGCAGTGCCGTGTCGCATGTCATTACGTGTCCTTCTTGCTGGTTTTCTTCCGCTTTGTTACAGACTGTTGTTATTACAAACCTGCTGCCACCCTTTGTGATCGTTGTATGCCCACCATACTGGTACTACCCTGTTGCTCTTCTGCTGGTCCTCTCACAGCAGTGTCCCCGGTCCCACCGGCTGCACACTCAGCAGACACATGTATCCTCAGCATTCTCCAGTGCTGTGCATGCCCCAGCCCTGGTGACATCTGTGTGCTCTTCTTGTGCTTCACTGGTGGACTGGCATGATCCCTTTGTCTCCACCTCTGTTGTCCCTGCAGCTGCAATGCATTGTCTTCGTGGCCTGCCTCTGCCATGTGCTGCCTGTTGTTTTGTGACATCCTGTGCTGACTCACTGTGTTCCACTCTGCATGCAGTGGTGGACTGTACACCTTCACTGGTGGCAACAGTGGGCTGCATTGTGGTGGTGCTTGGGACATTTTCCATGCTGGCGACACATGCCTGTGTAGTCCCTGTTGCTGCGCGTGGACATATGTTGTCCAGCAGTTTGTGTGTGGATGACTGTGGCCTGGTGGACTGTGCTGTGCTGTGCTGCTGCAACTGTGTCCCTGGATGCTGGGTGTGTCGTCCAATACACTGGTGGCTTGCCCATCCTGGTGACTTGTTGACTGTAGTGCTGGTACACTGTTCACCTGTTGATCAACATCAACGAGGCCCTAGGCAGTTGTGGTGGCACTGGTCTGTCTGTGTGTCTCACCATTGTTTGCCTGTGTAGTAGTAGTGCATGTTTCACTTGACATGTTGACATCGCTGACAGTGTGGGATGCTGTCATGTCAGGCTGTGTTGTGGCAACAACATGAGACTGTGTTGTTGCTACAACTGTTGAATGTTGCACCTGATGGCTGGCTACTCGGGTTACATGGGTCACTGTGTTGTGTCTGCTGCCTGTATGTTCTCTTTGGCCAGGTTGTATGTGATCTTGCATTGGTATGTGTCCAGCATGTTGACCGTTCTACCCATTGATGTATCCATGACCACTGTCCTGCTTGTTTCTGGGTTTGAGCTTCGGCTGGTGCCATACATGGGGGTGCATCTGTATCCATGTTCACCTGGGTCGTTGTCCCTGTCGTTCGCGATGTGCTATGTCATCTGTTGGCTTGTCTGTATGGTCACTGGACCCATGTCTGTATGCTGTGGTTGTGCATCAGGGTATCCATCTGTAGCTGTTGCCTATATCTGGGCCCCAACTGGTCATTTCCTTGCATGGCTGGTGCTGTGTGGCCATAAGACACAGAGCACATGTATGGGTGGATGTTGTGAACATGCTGGCCAATGCCTGTCTGGCCAGTCTTGAAGAGTGTGTCCTGGGCTATTGTTTCCCACATATCATTGTGTCCCTGGATGTCACCACCATGCATGGGGGGGGGTTGTACCTGCCTGTTTCCCATGACCTGTGCTGTGGCCTGCAGCACTGTGGCCATGGCTTGTGCAGCCTGGTTATGTTCCTTCAGTAACTGGATCTGTTGCTGCAGCAATGCTATTATTCTCTCCTGGTTGTCTGCTTGCCATTGGACACAGGTCTGTATGCCATGCAGTATTGCAACCATGTCTGTGTTAGCCACCTGTGTATTCCTGACACTGGCCTGCAGTGTGTCACATATTCCAGCCATGGTCCCCTCAATGTGGGTAAGGTTCTCTGTTGTGAATTTGCTGTGTGCCTCCAATTCTGCATGGAATCCAGTGATTCCACCTGCCATGGACTCCTCCACATGCACCACCTCCTGGAAGTACTGTCTAAGGGCATCGTCAGCACTTGTTGGGCTCCCCTTACCTTCCACGTTGTTGTGGGGTGCACACGTGCTGGTCCAGTTCCATTGGGCTGTCATTGTGTGCAGCACTGGCTCTGCTATATCTAGTGTGTGCACTGTCATTGTCATCATCCGCAGATGTTCCATGTTCCAGATTGCTGTGTTGCACACCATCACTGTGGGATGTTGCAGGGCTGGGTGTATGGGCCATGACCCCTGTGTTCTGATGGAAATCATCCTCAGTGGTGGTGTCATTGGTGTCACTGTGGTCCCGTGTCCCCTCCTCCTCCTCCTTCTCCTCCACCTCTTCCTCCATGTCCTCTTACCCCATGTGTGTTGGTGTGGATGTTAACGTTGTTGTGGTACTCATTGTAGTACTTGTGGTGGAAGTGCTGTCATCATCGGTGTCATCTGTGGGAATAGAACACACACATTTTTTCCCTGTTTGTGCCTGTTGTTTGCCTCATATGTGTATCTCAGTTGTACTGTGTAGTGACAGACTATTCATATTGCGTCTGCACCTGTCTGTGTACATCATCACCATGGTGTTGGCAACATGGTGCCATCCGGTGCAGGATGTCTGCATATCCTTGCATTCCATGGCACAGGCCTGTGTTGCAGACATTGCCTGGCCCTCAGGGGTCACATGGCTTTGTCACAGTGCTTGTGTGGGCCATTGTTGGCCTCTGACAATGCATGTACATGGCACCATTGTCCAACACTTTTGCTTTGTGTGGTGTGCACATGGTGGGCTGTTTGGTGCGTTGCATATGTCTGTCCCCCATCATGTGTCAGTTCACACGCTGTGTGTTGTTGGCGCCTCTGTATGATGGGATGGCAACATATGAAATTTGTTGTCATACACCTTTGTTCTAATGTGCGTGGTTGGTATTCTGGCCTGTGCCTAGAGCTGTGCATTGGGCTGCATGTGTACTACAGCCTGAAAAGAAGGGTGTAACTGTTGCAGAGATGGGCCATGCACGCTGCACGTCTGTGTGCTGTACATATAGCTGGCACACATCTGTCTGGTTGTTGGTGTACCCTGTTACTGCGGTACATGTGGGTATGTACATGTCACAGTGTGTGCAATACACAGTAAAATGGGAATGGTGCCCCTGCCCTTTGTGGTTGTCCTCACAGCAACACAGTTTGTTGGTACACAGGGCTGTAGTGCAATGTGCAGTCCATGTAGTGTCATGTCCAGATCTGTTGTGCATGCATCCTGGAGTCCAACCATGCATGCTCATGCTGTCACACTACCTGTGTTGCATTCAGTTGTGCAGTGACATATCAACCTATGTGGCATTGCCGTGTTGACTCCTGTATCCTCATTGCTTGACACTTGGTTGTGGCCATGGTGGTGGTGGTTGTGTACCAGCATTGCCAACTGCCTCCACCTGCATACCATGTCATCCGATTGCCTCAACGGACAAATACTACCCTATGTACGTTGTGCACACCGCCGCAGCCTCTAGGTGCTATCCACCTGCACTCCCCTTCCAATGAACAATTTTCTTTTGTCCTATTTTTATAGAACTTCACACATTGGGATTTACCAGTTTAAAATGTTTTATTTATGACTCTTTTTTAATCATAGACAGATGCACTTTTTAAATAATGTTTCACTTAATTCCTTTTATTAGAGGTTCATTTTGTTTTTAAATACCATATAGTTCTGTACTTTACCCACACCTGTTAGGATTCTGTTTCATTTTCTTTTTTCTCCACCATGTCCGCTATCTCACAACAGTGTTTCTACTTGCTGAAACTTCCTGGCACAATTGCCTATTCCACTCGCTACCCAAAGTCTTTTTTTTATATAGTGCAAATACTTGCCATCACTTGTTATTGCCCGAAATCAAGAGTGCTGTTTCCTTTCTTTTTTACGATGCAGGGAAGCACCTAGAAAGCGCTATTACTCTTAAATTTGGCTCTCCGAGCGCTTGCCCATGCCATTGTCTCTTCTCCCTGCTCTTTCCTGCTTCGGATTGTCCAGCCTCCTGGGTGCTTCCACGAATCAGTCAGCCCAGAGTGCCAAATTGAAGAGGAAGAGCGCTTTCTAGGCGCTACCCTATGTTTGTTCATACACATGGTTGCTGCTCTTCCCATGTATGACATACATCAGGTAGCCTCTTTTCCACTGTGACATTACATCACGGCCTTCCCTTGCCATATTTGCTGGTGTGTACATGCATACTCCCCCTTGTAATCATTCAAATTTCATGACTGTCATGTACAGTACTAGTCACTGGTACAGTACATGCATTTCATTGGGTATCCATGACACACACTACTATATCCCTGCCTGTCTGCCTGCTAGCCCCTTGGTTGTTTCATGGCTATGGGCTATATATGTGTTCCTGGCTCCACCAGCATCTTGTGTGTGTCTCACTGTGTGTATGGTGGTGGAACCCTGTTGATGTTTGCCACTGTGTCCCATTGCTCCATGCTGGGGGGGGGGGCTGTACTGCTGGTATTGAGCTAACATTTGCATTATTCTGTTCCATGGTGTACCATCACACAATGGGATGTGCGGACAGACTGATGTCTGACAGGTGTGTAAGTTCTGTGTCGGGACCATTTCACATTGTCTGACTACATATGCTTGCTAGGATTGTTGTGTTAGGTACTGTGGCATTGTCCTTTATTTCTGTCATGCATTGTGTATCTGCATACATGTGTGGTTGCTGGTGGCACTGTGATACCTGCACAATGGGGGTCTGACGTGACTTGGTGTGTGTCCTCCTGCCTCACTGCACCCCAGGTGTGCAGGTATCTGACTGCACAGAACACCCAACCATGTTTTATTGCTGCCATTGTGTGGCCCACTGTGTGTCCGCCATGTCTTGTGTGTCACTTGTGGTTTCTGAGACTGTTCACTGATGGGTGTTGCTGCTACTGCAAGGGGTCATACATATCTACCTACGCACAAGTACTGACTAATACACATTCGGGAGGGGAATGTGTGCTGCCTGCTTATTGGTGGGGTTTGTTACCTCATGGCCATGCAGGGTACACTGATATTGGCCCTGTGTTTACGGCTTTACCACTCACTGGCACTGTTCCTGTCAGCCGGCAGTCAGGACGTGTACAAAGGGGTTTGGGATACAGGATGTCAGACTGTTGGCATGGCACCACTACTGGTCTGCTGGTTGTCAGACACAGTACTGCTTTTCACAGTCACCACATTGGGGGTTGTCTCACTGTTGGTTTGCATTGTCAGGTACACAGTTGTATTTGTCACGGGCACTGTGTATATTTCCAGTGTGTGTTTGTTACACCTGTTTCCTGGTGGTGACATTTCATTGGATTTGATGCTGCCGCCCCTGCTACATTGCATGCGGATAGTTGTACATCTGTGTTTGGGATGGGGGCATGGTCATGTTCGGGCTGATCTGCAGGCCTGCCCCTGCTGTGCATTGCCTGTTTGTCTCTGTCATTGGTGCCCATGGATGTTTGGTTGCTACTGAAGGGGGGCATTACATACTTATGCATGGTGGCTTTACAGTTGTTGGCAGGGGCACACAGTACATATTTTCTGTTGCCTCCTACACTGCCGTCCTGCCTGGTGTGCTGCTACTGTGTGGTGTGTTTATCATTTGCATTTGTAGGTACTTACCTTTGACAGGGTTCTACTACCTGAATAGGTTGAGGTTGCTGTCTCCTGCAATCGTGCAGCGTCTCGGGTAGGTAGCCACACATTCTTCCTGTGGGGTGAGTGTCACTACTTGGGATGGTCCTCCACCTTTGGCTGTGGCACAGTATGCATTGTGTGCCGTCTTCTCCTTTGACCTGTTCTTGAGGTCATTGTACCTGTTTTGGAGTTCCCTAATGGTGCGCCTCACAGGTGCCACTGCATTCACATTTGTTGCCACTTGTACCTGTGCCTGCTGCCTCTTGTCTCACTGTTCCTTATCCCCACCCTTGGACAACAGTAGGTCATATCGGGCATGCTCCTTGTCTATCAGGACATTGGTGTCCCTATCTGTAAAGTTGTGTTTGCAGGAATGGCCTGGCCTCCTTGCTTGCACCATTCTGCTTGTCACAATCCTAATGGGGCATGCAGCGTCATTTTTTACGCTGGCACCATATTTATGTTGCAAACATGGCCTTACATCATTATCTGGGACTCTGCCTCTGCATTAGCGTTTTTTTTGTTTGATGCACTGTTTCTGATGCAAGACCATCCTTGGACGCACCTTGCAACACTCTTAGTCACCTCTGAAAATCTGTCCCCGTTTGTTTTGGATAGCTGAGGCATCTAGATCCTTTCAGCTCAGGAGGTACAGTCCATGAAGACGGTGGATGTCAGCCTGACTCTGCAACCCCCTTGGCTACCATGTAACCAAATTGTTGAGCAACAATGGGCTGGTGTGGATCAGAGCAAGTATCTTCCCAACCAACGTCACTGATTTTCCATTTTTTAAGCAAAGATCTCGCAGGGGGGAAGCTCCTCCACTGGAAGACAAGACTATTTATTATTCTGTTAAATACTTCACTCTGCCTGTCGAAGGCACTTTGACCGTAACAGATTCTCATGTCAAGCGGGTGGACACCACATGCAGGGAGGATTTCGCCTCTATCACCACAAATATTTGTATGTCTTATACTTCATTAATAGTTGCAAGAGCCTTAAACAAATGGGTCACTACTCTGGCCAGTTTCGTTCCACCTGACTCGAAAGGTGCAAGTATTTTGCAATTGATGGCCATGGCCTCCACCTTTTGTAGGTGATTCTACAGTGAAGAACTACAAATGTCAGCCCATTTGGCCTGCTTTGTTTTTTCGTCCATGAAGGGCGCATGGCTTAGTCATTGGGTCTCTGATCAAGCTTTAAAAGCTAAGCTGTTTAACCTCCCCTTGAGGGAGGCGTATTGTTTGATTCTGACTTGGATACTATTTTAAAAGCTATTCAGCACAAGAAGGGCTATCTCCGGTGTCAAACAACAGCATAAAACTACTGCAACTGAAAGGGGTTAAGGTAACGGCCAGTACAGACAGTTCCGAGGGGGGCTTCATTCCTTCGGAACTTTGGTTCCAGAGACTAAAGGTGCCTACTCAGGTAATAAAGGTTACAGTATCAGAGGAGCCCTGGTCAGGTGCCGGGCAGAATTCCCAGCCCCAAATTCCCACATGCTTCACAATGAAGGCACATGGGCCCATCCCTACCTCCTTTCCTTTTTGGAAGGCTACGAGAGTTTTTTTTCTCAGACAGGCCAAAATTAAGGTCAGGTGCCTGGGTTCTGGAGATCCTTTTCTTGGGCTCAGTGGTCTCCTCTAGGGGACGTTGTCTACCACCCTGGTTTCCAAGGACGTTGCAAAGGCAAGGCGTTGTCAGAGACCCTGATCCATCTCATGGGAGGTTTCAGGGCCATGCTGGATCTGAAGCATCTGAACAGTTTGTGCACCAAAATCCTTTCAAGAGGGAGTCCCTGAGGTCATAACCCGGGCTGTTCAGTCAGGAGGTTTTCTTAGCTTCATTAGATGTAACAGATACCTACCTCCACTTCAAATCCCTCAGTCCTACGAAAAGTATCTCAGGTTCTCAATACTGGGCCAACTTTCCAGTACAAGGCACTTCTCTTCACCTGTGCATCAGCCACCCTGAGTTTCTCAAAGCCTCCAAATTAACCCGCGCTAAATCTATTATCAAGGAGCCCTGATGAACTTCTGAGTTCAACTGTGTGGCACTGCTTTGTACATAATTCTTTACTACTTTGTAGATGCCAAATCTATATGTCTTTTATATTTTTGTATGCAACTGTTTTTATATGGTGACTCCTGTTACCCCCCTCCCCGGGTCACACCTGGAAACGAGCCTTGGTTCCATGTGCCTTTCTCAGCTACCAATCTGTAAATAAACAAACATGGAGCCCCGTTGTATAATCAACTAACAGTACGCGCTCCAGGAGCGCTCATTCTGCTGCTGGTGTGTGGAGGGCTGTGCCAGTCGCTGGCACTCAGGGTTGGGACGGGAGGGAGCGGGGTGGTGGGACAGTACCAGCTGGGGTTGGGGTGTATATTAGACCACCAGGGACAGCTATATGCATGATACATACAGGTTAGGGAGTGGGGGGACCACTAGACCAGCAGGGATTACTGTTTTTTTTTTATTATCTATGTGGGGATCAGGGCATGAGAGGGACAGCTAGACCACCAAGGATTACTTTTATTTATTCTACATGGGAATGGGGGCTTGAGAGGGACCACTAGACCACCAAGGATTACTGTTATGTTTGTTATGAGGGGATCAGGGCTTGGGAGGGGGGACTTGGCCTGGGGCACTCGGCTGATGAGCCCAAAATGGGCATTCAAATGGCCCATTAGTGTTGTGCATGCCCAATGGGCTTATCTGCATGTTTGGGCTGAACATCACCCATAGGGGCTGCGGCACTAACCAGTTTGTGGTGCGCTTTACCCCTATGGGGTGGTCTTCGGCCCAGTGCCCTGGTAGCACGATACACAGCATGGCGACTGCTTGCTGTGCGCCACGCTACTATGGCCCGATATTCAGAAAGACAGCATGGTCAGTTCGGATCACGCTGTCTGTTTGAATATTGTGCTAGAGCCAACCGGCTCTATTTTTCGCTCAGTGCCCTATGCGCACGCGCAGCCAGCCAGCTGTGAATATGGGGCCCCTCATGTTTAGAAGCACTTCTATATTTCACAGACTTTTATAGCTTGGATGACAGATGTATAGCTTTTTTGTCATGGTATTGCATATCACTTTTGACACTGTATTAAATACTGCTGCACAGTATATGAGAAAAAGTGGTCAAGGAAAAACAGCACTCCTTAGCTGTGGGCAGCTGCAACTGAGGGCATATTTCAGTGCTGAGAAATTATTCCAACAGTGAGATCAATGGTGGTGGTTACTGAGATTGTAATGTATGAAATTTAAAGGAGCACTTATAAGAGAGATCTCAAATAACTTCCTAGCTTGGGGGAAAATTGGCCTTTTTTGGTGCAGTAGCTGTCTTTTGGACTCGTTGGACCCTGAGTTTGATTCCCACTACACAGCAAAAAACACATACAGTAGCAATGACTATCTTTTTACCCTTGGGGTAACCACTGCCTCTGTGCTTGCATGCTGAGGTTCTTTGTCTTTTAACTTGTTTTTTGTTTTAATTGGGTTTACCACAACATAACCCAGATAGACCATCTTAAGGTAGCTGGTTCATTCCACTGGGGTGTCAAACAGACGAGGCATACTGATGAGTCCTGGTAGGACGGAACATGTGTCTGTGTCTTCTGTTGGCACCCTTTGCAAACTGTGTGAGAGGCCTTTCGGCACCATGTATTTCTGCTTAAAGCTGAACCAGCATAATATTCTGTGGTGATTTGCATATGCAGCCCATGATGCTTTACATTATGGGGGCATGTGTGATTTTGTATCTTTTTATATGTACCCATGTTACATAATGTATACTTTGTTCTTTAAATATTCATCAAGGCATTAATGGATGTCCCTATATAGTGATAAGATTTGTACATACCAGTGCCTCTTTTTTTTTATTCAATTTACTTTATTAAAGTTTTTTTAACAAAAATAATCCCAAGTACAAACAGACAGAACACATTAAATAAAAAATATCAGTGAACTGCAAACAACAAAACAATAAAACCCCTAAAACCAACCATAACAAAAACAGGAGATGGAGGCCCAAAGTAAACTATACTAGTGCCTCTTGAAAAAGCAGAAGGACTCTGCGAACGAAGAGCTGGGACAATCCCGTCTAAGTCTCATTTTCTTGTCTCTGTACTGCACTGCTGTTGTTTGATGGGGTAACTATTACACGTTTCTTTCCTGACAGTCATTTTGTGGTCAGCATTGTTTTTCTCATCTGGCCGGAGGGCGTATGCACAGTTGTGCTGACAAACTGATAAGCAGCTTGGCCTTGAAGGGGCATCTGTCTCGGTCGAGGGGACAGGCACAACAAATACCTTACAGCAGTTTCTAGAAGCCCATGAGCCCAATTCACAGAAGATGGACATTCTAGAGGCTGTCTGACCATCTAACTGCGTATCTAGAGGCTGTCTGGCCATCTAACTGCGTACACAGAAAGAACAAAAACAACTAATAATTCTGGTGACAGACAGCAGCCAGTTGTAAACCATTCAGTGGCATTCCTGTGTTCTTCTAAGACAATTACAACAGGGTCTCTGGAGTCTGTTGTCAGTCCTAGGGATTCTGAGTAAACATATTTACTTGCATTTTTTTATTTATTTATTGAGAATATTTAGAAAGGCAGCTCCTTAGGCACACAGTAGCATGCTTTTGAAGAGGCCCTGCAACAATGGGACTTGAGAGACAGTGTCAATGTTACAAGCCTGTTTTCATTTAAAGTGCAGTTTGAGTCTAGGGTTGTATAAGTGGGCAACCGGAAAAGGCTGTCCTGTTTGATTTTCAAGTTTAGCGAGTTCCATGATCTTGCCCTTTGGTAGGTCAGAGATTTGTTTACCTAAATTACTACTGACCTTTTAGGATTTACAAGTTCCTTCTGTTAACTGGATCTGATAGCACGACTGCGGACATTGCAGACCTTGCTAAATGTGTTCCTTCAGCAGGACTGACAGAGGCAGAACTGTTAGATCTGCACAGGGAATACAATGGTGAATCTGATACTGGTATTCACAAGTTAAGGTCAAAACAGCATACTTTCTCATACCTACATGAAGCAGGGGGTTGGACATGATGGACCTAGAGTCCCTTCAGACCTTAAAGCACTATATTACTATTGTTTTGTTCAGAGTGAAAGAGAGAACTAATCAAAGTTCAAAGTTTATCATGAAGGGATCATGCCATTGAGCAAGCTCGTTTGCAAGGAGGTCCCTTGTAAAGCATACATCCAGAGAAGCATACAGTGGCATGAAAAAGTATTTGCCCCCTTCCTGATTTTCTCTATTATTGCATACTTGTCACACTGGATGTTTTCATGTCTTTAGACAAAATATAATATTAGATAAAGGGAACCTGAGTGAACAAATAACATTTTTTCTTTTTTACTTATTTCATTTATTTAATGAAAAAAGTTAACCAACACCAACTGGCACTGTGTGAAAAAGTAATTGCCCCCTAGTTAAATCAACCCAATTAAAGGACAATTAGAATCAGCTGATTGAACACAGCCAGGCTTGATTACAGCCAGCCCTGCTCAATATAAACCTCACTTATTTTGACCCCTACCATCAGAGTCACGCCACGCACAAAGATTCAACAAACACATTATGCTATGATCAAAGGAAGTTCCTGAAAGATCAAAATACAATTTGTTGCCCCCTATCGGTCTGGAAAGGGTTACAAAGCTATTTCTAAGGCTCTGGGACTCCATCAAACCACAATGAGAGCCATAATCGCCAAATGGAGAACACTTGGAACAGTAGTGAATCTTCCCAGGAGAGGGCGGCCTGCCAAAATTACTCCAAGGGCGCAGCGTAAAATCATCCAAGAAGTCTCAAAGGATCCTAAAACAACATCCAAAGAACTGCAGGCTTCTCTTGCCTCAGCTAAGGTCAGTGTTCATGGCTCCACAATCAGAAAGAGACTGGGCAAAAATGGGCTTCATGTGAGAGTAGCAAGGCGGAAACCACTGCTAACCAAGAAGAACATAAATGCTCGTCTCTCATTTGCCAAGAAGCACCTGGATGATCCACAAGCCTTTTGGGAAAATTTTCTATGGACAGATGAGTCCAAAGTGGAACTTTTGGATGACATGGATCCCATAATGTCTCAGGAAAGCAAACACAGCATTCCACAGTAAGAACACCATACCAACAGTCAAACATGGTGGTGGTAGTGATGGTGGGGATGCTTTGCTGCCTAAGGACCTGGATGACTTGCCATAATTAAAGGAACCATGAATTCTGCTCTGTACCAGAAAATTCTTAAGGAGAATGTCCAGTCATCCTTCCGTCAGCTGAAGCTGAAGAGTAGTTGGTCATGCAGCAAGACAATGATCCAAAACACAAAAGCAAGTCCACATCAGAATGGCTAAAAGAAGTAAAATTAAAGTTTTGGAGTGGCCTAGTCAAAGTCCAGACTTAAACCCAATAGAGATGCTGTGGCAGGACTTGAAATGAGCAGTTCATGCTCTAAAAACCTACCAAATATTACTGAATTAAAGCAGTTCTACGAGGAAGAGTGGGTTAAAATTCCTCCACAGCGATGTGAAAGACTGATATTGAATTATAGGAAGTGTTTGGTTGCAGTCATTGCAGCTAAATCTGGCGTAACCAGTTATTAAGTGTAAGGGGGCAATTACTTTTTCACACAGTGACAGTTGGTGTTGGTTAACTTTTTTCATTAAATAAGTGAAATTAAAAAATAAAACAAGTGTTATTTGTTCACTCAGGTTCCCTTTATCTAATATTACATTTTCTCTAAAGACCTGAAAACATCCAGTATGACAAATATGCAATAATAGAGAAAATCAGGAAGGGGGCAAATACTTTTTCACGCCACTGTACATCAAAGCAAAACAATGCATGCTACATACAAATTAAATACGGTAATTGCACAACTACATGCAAACGTGCATAGCGGCAAATGTGTATGGGATAACTGAACAAAAAAAACAGAGGACACAATAACAACAATAAAAACAATAAAAATAAGTGCTATTAAGATATAAATTCACCAGGATGGACTAGTAGAACAGGCAGGGAGGCAGAGTATAGGAGGAAAGTTTAGGTTATGGACAATTTCAAAAGAACATCAGATTTTAATTAAGACCCTCTAAAAAGCACTGAGGGGAATTAAGGCTTGTGATTTCAGCATAGATCGAAGTTTATTCCAGGTAGTCCGGAGGATATAGGTCAAGGCAGTTTTACCAAAGCGGGTACGGTACTTTGGAGCTTCTAATGAACTGTAAGAGCAGTGGGCTGGCCCGTTCGTGCAGTGGTTGGATTTCTGCTTGTGATGCTGGCGACCCGGGGTTGGGTGCAGACTCGGGTCGCTGGAGAGCCTGCTGGGGAGAAGGCTTAAGCATCCTAGGGACTGCTCGCCTTCTCTGGGGGGGGGAGGTAGAGACAGGATCTGCAGCTTGTCTGACTCTGGGTAGAGGCCCAAGGTACAGCAAGCTGGTAGGACAAACCAATGGGGAGCTGTGTGGTGGACATCGGCATAATGTCTTGATGTCAGGGCACACACCACATGGAGAGAAACAGGAGAAAGCACTGCCGGAGCATGGGTAGATGGAGCTCCAGTGCCAGCCCTGATTGTGACTGCCTGCCTGACCACCGAAGGACCCAACAAGACTAGAAGATATCGGGGTGTCCAGGCCCTGCCCCATACCCACCTGGGGTATAGCCACGGCTCCATGGGGGAACCCCGGGGATTCAGGTAGGTCAGTCATGGGGGGGCACATAGGAGTCTCCTGAAGAAGCGCAGCTCAGGGGTGGGGGTAAGGAGGAGAAATAGAAAGTTAAAAAAAAAGAAATGTAAGAGCATCTTTTGAGTGCATAAGAGCTGTGCAAACGATGTAAGGTGGAAGTGATATATGGTGGAAGTTTAAGTAGGAGAGCCTTATACGCCCAGAGGTGTAAATGATAAAGTCTTCTGGTTGCCAAGGATAACCAATATAAATCCTTATACAGAGTACAGTGGTGTGTTCTAGCTTTAGCACTGGTTATAAATCAAATAGTTTGGTGATAAAGGGTGTCTAACTTACGAAGGTTTGTTACAGAACAGTTATTGTAAATTATATCAGCATAATCCAGGAGAGGCTTAAAGGTAGCTTGAACTAGTCTCATTCTGGAGTCCAGGGAGAAGAGGGATTTATTTCTGAAGAAAAATCCTAGCCTCATTCATAACTTTTTAGCCAATGCCTCAACGTGAAGGGAGAAGGAAAGATTGGAGTCGAGTAAGAACCCCAAATATTTGAAGTTCTTGACTACTTGAAGCGTATCTCCTGACAACATAGAAATTGGGAGCGGTGAGTTAGTATGAGTACCAGCAATAGCAGAATTGGGTGGGTAAAAGAACATAATCTTTGGTTTTTTTGGCATTTAGTAAAAGTTTGGAGTAAATTAAATTACGCCGTAGTTGGTTGAAATCAGACTGAAGTGTTGAACGAACTTGCGAAAAGGAAGGTTTTGAAAAATAAAAGACGGTATCCTCCGCGAACAGATGAATCTTTTAAACAACTTAGGTAAGTTGACGGCAGATAAGGACTGCAAGGCCCATCCAGTCTGCCCATTTATTTTTCTACCTTATAAATGTGCCATCGGCCTTTGATCTGTCAGTGGCCTATCTTTTCATAGTCATTTGTATTGCTCCCTTATGCCTATCCCATGCCTGTTTGAAGCCTTGCACTGTATTCATAGCCACCACTTCTTGTGGTAAGCCATTCCATGCATCCACCACCCTTTCTGTGAAAAAGAATTTCCTCACATTCCCCCTTAATCGGCCCCCTCTACTCTCATGCTGTGTCCTCTTGTCCTGCTATTTTTCTTATATTTAAACATGTTAGACTCTTTCACCTTGTTAATGCCCTTAAGGTGTTTGAATGCCTCGATCATATCACCTCTCTCCCTCCTTTGCTCAAGGGTATACATATTGAGCTCTGTTAATCTGTCCTCATATGTCTTCTGATGCAGTCCCTGCACCATTTTGGTTGCCCTTCTCTGGACTGCCTCAATTTGGTTAATGTCCTTGAAGGTGTGGCCTCCAATACTGCATGCAGTACTCCAGGTGGGGCCTAACTAGTGTCTTGTAAAGAGGATTATTACCTCCTCTTACGACTTGTGATACCCTACTAATACACCCTAACACCCCCTAGCCTTACCTACTGCTTTAGAGGTCTGCTTGATGATTTCAGGTCATCAGTGATGATGATGCCCAAGTCTCTTTCTTCCTTTGTGACTGCTAGCAACTCCTCCCAGCCTATAACGTGGCTTCAGGTTTCTCTTCCTATGTGCATGATTTTGCACTTCTTTGCATTAAACCCAGTTGCCACTCTTCTGACCATTTTGCTAGTTTATCCAGATCTCTTCTCATTCTGCCCACCCCATCTGGATCATCTACTCTGTTGCAGATCTTGGTGTCATCTGCAAACAGACAAGCCTTACCCTCTAGTCCATCTGCAAGGTCACTAATGAAGATGTTGAAGAGGACTGGCCCCAGGACTGATCCCTGAGGTACCCCACTTGTGACTTGCATCTCTTCTGACTGTATACCATTTACCACCACTCTCTGTTTTCTGCCCACAAACAGTTTGCCACCCAGTTGACCAACTTCTGACCCACCGAGCCTACCCAGCTTATTTATCAATCTTCTATGTGGAACAGTGTCAAAAGCTTTGCTGAAGTCAAGGTAGGCAACATCAACTACTCCCCTTGGTTCACCACTCTGGTTACCCAGTCAAAGAAATCTGAGATTAGTTTGACAGGACCTTCCTTTGTAAACCCATGCTGTCTTGGATCCCTGCCCCTATGGATTCCAGGTGTTGCACTATCCTTTTCTTAAGGAGTGCCTCCATAATCTTGCCCACTACAGAGGTAAGACTGACTGGTCTGTAGTTCCCCGCCTCCTGCCTGCTACCACTCTTGTGGAGCGGGATCACATGAGCCCTTCTCCAGTCTTCTGGGACCTCTTCTGTGCTCAGAGACTCACTGAACAGTTCTGCTAATGGCTCTGCTAGTTCCACCTTTAGCTCCTTAAGTACCCTGGGATGTATGCCATCAGGTCCCATTGCCTTATCCACCCTGAGCTTAGACAAGCTCTTGTAGGACCTTACTTTTGTGAAGGAGTAGTGCTCATCTCCTCCCCTGTGTCCATGATGCTGAGCTGTGGCCCTGCCCTACCTTCTCTTCAAATACTGAGCAAAAGTATCTATTTAGGATAGATGCCTTTACAGGGTCCTCCTCCTCACATGCTCCCTTTTCTCCATTAAGCTTAGCAATACCCCCTCTGGACTGTCTCCTTTCACTAATGTATCTATAGGAAGTCTTGTTACCTTCTTTTACTGTTCGTGCTAGTGTTTCCTCAGTTTGGGACTTTGCCTGCCTTACTGCCTTCCCTGCTTCCCTTAGGGCAGTTTGGTATGCCTCCCTATCTTCATCCCGCTGTGTTCCCTTATATTTCCTGAAGGCCAGCCTTTTGGCTCGGACCTTTTCTGCTACTGTATTTGAGAACCAAAGTGGTTTCCTTCTTCTTTTGCACTTCCTTTTCTGTCTAGCACAATGGGATGTTGCTTCAAGTATTGCATCCTTAATGCTTGCTCACTTTGCCTGTACCCCCTCACCTGTGTTTCTTTTTGCCAGGGCTAGCTTAACTCTGTTGGCCATCTTATCAAAGTCAGCTCCTCTGAAGTCCCATATTTTTGCCTTGGAATGGGATGATTTAGATGTAGTAGCCAAATTGAACCATACCATGTGATGGTCACTGGCCCCCAGGTGACCTTCTACCTGGAGATCTGTGATCCCTTCCTTGTTGGTCAGTACTAGATCTAGGATAGCCCTGTCTCTTGTGGGTTGCTGTACCAGTTGTTTGAGGCCCTCCCCCTGCAGGGAATCCACTATGTGTCTAGTTCTGGCAGATGTTCCTGCTGGTATTGACCAATCTGTATCCGGCATGTTGAAGTCTCCCATTATCAGAACCTCCCCTTTAGCTGTCATGCTTGGTACATCTTCTAACAGTAATGTGTCTATGTCCTCCCCCTGGTCTGGGGGCCTGTAGACAACCCCAGTTCTTATGGCTGTCCCATTTCCTGTTTCCAGGGTGACCCACAGTTCTTCTGGCTCCTTATGTGTATTCTGAATTTCTGTGGCTTTGATATTTTCATTGACATACAGGGACACTCCTCCCCCCTTTTTGCACCTCGGTCTCTTCTGAACAATACATAGCCAGGTACAAGTCTCCTAATGTGGTTACTGGTAAACCACGTCTCACTAATTGCTACTATGTCCAGTTTAGCCTCTGACATTATTGCCTGCAGGTCTGGGATCTTATTTCCCAGGCTGTGAGCATTTGTGTACATGATTTTCCATTGGCCAGATTTTGGTGTGTTAGTTGTTGGGTGAGGTTTGGCATTACCCCTGTGCGTCGTATGGGGAGACAAACCTTTTATCTTCCTGGACATAAGTCTCCACCACTCATTCACACTATTGGGATCTGCGCCGGAGGCACTAGGACCCATCGGAGCAAACTTTTGTTGGAGGGTCGGCGCCAGAGATGGCGCGAGGAGGTGCCGCACGAGCCCGAGCTCAGCGGTACGACTATCTCGGCGCCAACCCTCCAACCGCCTTCAGTTCCTTTTTTCCCGCCGTGAGTGCGCTTCAGTGATGACGTCGCCTTGTCGTGGAGTCAAACTTCAAACTAGCAGCATAGTTTCTAGTTTTTATTATTTTGTAGTATTATCTCGATACAGTATCGCTAAATTTAGTCTTATTTTGAAATAACATAATAAAGAAGTCTCAGCCTACCTTGACGGAGTCGACCATGAGCAGGTCAGGTGACGGTAGGGAGACTTCGTATGAAAGCTGTTCAGTCAGTCGGGCTGGGTCCGGTCTGCTGCCTTCTCCGGAAGGGGGGTCTGACAATGGTCAGTCCAATGCCCGAGATGGGCGGTCCCAGCAGGCTTACAAAAATAAGCGGTTGCATTCTCGGCACCGTTCGACCTCGAGCTCCTTCTTCGGCCCACAGGTCTAAAAGAGAGAGCATCACTCGAGGTCGCCCTCTGATATGTCTGCGCCAGAGATGTTCGAGTTATCGGGTTAGTTGTCGTCCTCCTTCAGCCGCCAATCTCTGCTTCTGGTAGCCAACGGCTTCGACATCGGAGCCCTACCCCGCCCGCAGGTAGGTCTTCAGATGAGCAGTTTCATCAGTGGGCCGCTCTTATGGAGCAAAGGGCTCGGAGGTTGGTTCAGCTGCCTGGCTCGGTCGCTCATGGGCCTTTGGGCTCTTTGGGCGACCAGGTAGGGCAGTTGGACTTTCCTGGTCATGCGGCACCTTCTTCGGTGCTGTCGACTCCGTGCTTAGGTGTTTCCTCCCCCTCACATGGCTGCGGTGCAGGGGGCCACACCGATGCCCTTATCTCCTGCTCCTTTTTCTTCAAAATCTGTTTTTTGGAGTCTGAGAGTGTTTTCTCGGTGCCGTCTTCGGCATCGATGGTGCGCTCGGCGCTGTCCTTGGCGCCATCGTCGGTGCCATGCGGCTTGTCAGCGCTGTCCTCGGCACTGTGTGGCTTGTCGGCGCCGTCCTCGGTGCCGCGGTGGCTTGTTGGCACCGGCCTCAGCTCGTGGATTGTTCAGCACGTGGCTGCGGTGCCGCCGGAGACATCCTCGGCACTGTGCAGCTTCTCGGGCGCCATTCGAGGCGCCTGCGGTCCCTCGGCATTGTTCTCGGTGCCGTGTGCTTCCTCGGCGCCGGGGGCTCTTGGGGCTCCCTCTGTTTTCCAGGACTCCTCTTTTCTCTCGTTTCCTTCTTCCTTCTCTTCTGATTTTCATTCCTTTCCTGTCCATGTAGTCCCTCCTGGACTGTCAGGAGATGACGTTGAGCCTGACCCAGACCTTCGGTTGGGTGATGAAGTGGACGAAGCAGGATCTTTTACTTCTACAGAGCCTGTGGTCGAGGACCTGTCCTTTAAGTCTCTGTTGAAAAATCTGAGTTCCACTCTTTCTCTCCAGACTACAGACATTGATCCTGGGAAATTGTTAAGACTCCAATACCTTCATGCCTCGGAGATTCCTACGGATTTGACTCCTCCGGTTCAGTCTTCCTTCGAGACGTTGTCTCAAATGGTATGGAATAATCCTGCTCTCACCCCTTCGGTGGCTAAATCCATTGATAGGAAATATTCAGCCCCCAAGGATCGTCACATTTTGGCATCTCAAGCCTTTGCGGATCCTATTGTAGTCCTGGCAGAGAATGATAAGGTCGTCCTTCCTCAAACTACTACAGCTCGACCTATTAACAAAGAATCTCGTAAGATAGACACCTTAGGTAAGAGAGTCTTTGCTGCTTCTACCCTAAATATGCGTATTGCCAGTTACCAAGGCTATTTTTCACAGTATGAGTATATCCTGTGGCACTCTATCAAGCAAATGATTGAAGTTCTATCGGACTCGGATTCAAAGCCGGAGCTACTTCAAACCATTACCAGAGGTATTGAATCTAACAACCAGCAGGTTAAAGCAGCCATGGATGCTTTTGATACTGCTTCCCATTCAGCAGCTGCTGGTATTTGCACCCGCCGCCATTCCTGGCTGCGTACTTCGGGCTTCACGAATGATGCGCAGCAGCAGGTGATGGCATTGCCCTTTGATGGTGCATATCTTTTTGGTCCTCAGGTAGAGCAAGCTCTAGAAGCAACACAAAAGACTAGGTCAGCCATTAAGCTGGCTTGACCCCCTCCTGCCCCCTCTAGAGGGGCATGTCAGTAAGCGTCAGTTTCATAATCGATCAGTCCTTCGAGGCAGGGGCAGAGGAAGTTTCCTACAAGAACCAACCTGCCCAACCTCAAAGAAGGCATTAACAGAGCCAAGGGCCTGAAGCGCCCAGCTATCTTATGAATTGCTGGCCCAAGTCCCATCTCAGCTGCCCGAGGTGGACTTTTCCTCCCCGGTGGGAGGTCGTCTGATGCCCTTCTACAGCCAGCGGAAGTCCATAACCTCAGACAAATGGGTCCTTCGGATAATTCACGAGGGGTATTCACTCAGTCTTGTAGAGATCCCTCTGGATTGTCCTCCCAAATGGCAACCCAAGCTGTCTACCCTTCAGTCAGACCTTCTCGCCGCCGAGATTCAGGGCCTTCTGAGCAACAGGGCAGTAGAACTGGTGCCACTGCATCAACGAAACACGGGGTTCTACTCCCATTACTTTCTGGTTCCAAAGAAGTCCGGGGGAATGTGCCTCATTCTAGATCTCAGATAGCTAAACAAATTTCTCCCCAAGGAGAAATTCAAAATGATTTCTCTGGGAACCCTGTTACCTTTGCTTCATCAACACGACTGGCTAGCCTCCCTAGACATGCAGGATGTTTACCAGCACATTCCTATTCACCTGAGGCATCACAAATTCCTGAGGTTTGTGGCTCTAGGACAACATTATCAGTTCAGAGTCCTGCCCTTTGGGCTATCCTCGGCGCGGGGAGTTTTTACAAAGTGTTATGCAGTTCTCGCAGCGCACCTCAGAAAGGTCGGAATACAGGTGTTCCCTTATCTGGACAATTGGCTTCTAGCAAGCCCTTCCAGGTAAGGGACTCTGGATGCCATACAGATGGCCTCTCGCCTCCTTATGTCCATGGGAGTTCTGCTAAATCTCAAGAAATTGCAACTGCAGCCCTCCCAGAGGCTCCTTTTTATAGGGACTCTTCTGGACACCTCCTGTGTGAAGGCTTTTCTTCCAGAAGACAGAAGGAATGATATCCTTCAGATGGCCCATCACATCGGGGAAAACAGATCAGCTACGGCTCTCTCGATGCAACGGATGCTAGGCCTCTTGACATCCTCAGTGTTCACTGTACCACTAGCACGTCTGCACATGAGAACCACCCAGTGGATGCTCAGTACTCAGTGGTCCCCAACCACTCATCTGCAGTCCTATCTCATCAAGGTGACAGAACCTTTAAAGAGGCCACTCACCTGGTGGTCTCAAGAGAGCAATCTCCTGGAAGGATATCCCTTTGCTCCTCTGGACCATCAAATCTCCATTACCACAGACGCATCCCTAATGGGGTGGGGAGCTCACTGTCAGGCTCTCCACACTCAAGGTGTGTGGACTCAAGTCGAGTCCCAGCTTCACATAAATGTCCTAGAAATGAGAGGCGCCCTTTATGTGGTCTGAGCTTTGAAGGACATTCTCTGTCACAAGAACATTCTCCTTCAAACGGACAACAAAGCAGTGATGTATTACATCAACAAACAGGGCGGTGCTCATTCTTACCCCTTATGCAGGGAAGCAATGAGGGTATGGGAATGGTGCTTGGAGCACAAGGCTCTAATTCAAGCGGTCTACCTGCCAGGTGTACAGAATGACCTGGCAGACCGTCTCAACAGAACAGAGACAGATCCTCACGAGTGGTCTCTCGACTCAACCGTAGTTCAGTCACTATTCAAAGAGTGGGGAACTCCAGACCTGGACCTTTTTGCATCCCCACTCAACGCAAAACTGCCTCTCTTCTGCTCCAGAAATCCAGGGCCTGGCATTTTCTGTCAGGATGCATTCAGGCGCTGTGGACAAAACACTTTCTTCCGCGTCTTCCGCCTTCCTCTAATTCAGAGAGTACCAAGTTCGAGTCCCAGGGGGACAAGATGATTTCCTATTGCTCCCTTTTTGGCCTCGGTAGCTATGGTTTCCCACTTCACTAACAATATGTTGGCAGTTCCTCCGAGACCACTTCCGCAGATGAACCTTGACTCAGGGACCGTGGTCCATCCTAACGTGAGATCGCCCACCTTCACGCTTTGACTCCTGAAGAGGTCAAGTAAACCGTTCAATGTCTCTCAAGAGTTTAGATATTCTTCTGGCTGCACGGAAGCCAACCACTCGGAAAACTTACACAGCCAAGTGGGAAGTTTGGTGTGTGTAAAGTCCTCTTTGAATCCTTTCCTGCCCACCAGATAACATTTTGAGTACCTCTGGACCTCTCAAATTCAGGTCTGCAGTACTCTGGCAGTCAAAGTTCACCTTAGTGCTATTTCAGTGTATCATGAGCCGGTTTTTCCTTAACACTGGCTCAGTTACCTATGGTTAAGAGATTTCTTAAAGGAATTCAGCATACCAGGCCTCCTACAAGATGTCCAGTTGCAGCCTGGGACATTAATCTTGTGCTAGACATGCTCACTCGGAAACCTTTCAAACCTCTGGCTACCTATGAGCTAAAATTTTTCACCTGGAAGACTGCCTTCCTAGTGGCCATTACCTCTGCCCGCAGGGTCTCTGAGATACATGCCCTGGTCACAGACCCTCCGTATACTGTGTTCCATAAGGACAAAGTAGTTCTTCATACTCATCCTAAATTTCTTCCTAAGGTTGTGTCAGAATTTCATCTAAACCAACCTTTGTCCTTCCTCTTATTTTATGGACTTCCAAATGAAGGGAAACGTTCTTCATTCTTTGATGTTAAGAGGGCCTTATGCTTCTATCTGATAGAACCAAGGATTTTCAAAGCCCAGCAACTATTCGCTTCTTCAGTGAGACCTGCTCGTCAACTTGTCGCTATCAGATGTATCTCATCATGGCTACCTTTGCCACTGCTATTCCATGGCGCAGGTTGGTGGAGTGTAGAGTTTACGCCACTCTACTAGAGCGGGTAGCGCATCCCTAGTGGAAATTTGCATCGTGCCCATTGCAGACATCTGCAATGCGGCTACCTGGAGCTCAGTGCTTTTCTAAACATTATGCACTTGATGTCCATGCCAGACTTACATTCTTCCTTTGGTGAGCCATCCTAATGGATTCTGTCCTAGAAACGTGAGCTCTTGGTCTCTCCTGCCTCCCTCTCAGGGGATTATTAGCTCGGTACTCTCCCAATAGTGTAAATTAGTGGTGGAGACTTATGTCCAGGAAGATATGAAAATTACGTACCTACCGTAATTCTTGATCTTCTTGGACGAGTCTCCACCACTCATTCACACGCCCGCCCTCCGTCCCCCGAGCTCACCTCTGTTGTTGGTCTTCACTCCCTCAAATCTTTAGGCCGTGAAGACTTCTTTGTTGACCTTTCTTACACAGGTCACCTGGACTATCTCTTGTCCGGTCTTTAGGTTAGGTTACCCTTCTAGGTTAGTTACGCTGCACCTCCTTGGTAAAAAGGTATTGAGGCAAGGTTGAGGGTCGGCGCCGAGATAAGTCAGGCTGCCGCGAGCTAGGTCATCGGCGCTATTCCTCGCGGGTGCTATCTCTGGCGCCGACCTCCAGCAAAAGTTTGCTCCTCGATGGGTCATAGTGCCTCCGTGCAGATCCCAATAGTGTGAATGAGTGGTGGAGACTCGTCCAAGAAGATCAAGAATTACGGTAGGTACGTAATTTTCATTTCTTACCTGGCGATGCAAATGAACTGCAAACATGCTGAATCCCTGTTTGACCACTAGCTGAGTGGGGAGAGGTGTTCTTCCCATTCGACGTATGGCGTGCTGCACCCCTCTCCCCATTTGCTAGTTTAAATATTCTGCAAATATGTCAAACTTCTGCACCAATGCACGGACTCCCTCCTTAGTCAGATGCAGTCCATCAAATTTAAAGATCTTTCGCTCCCAGAACTGTTGTCAGTTCCCTACAAATCTGTGTCCTTTTCCTGGCACCAGCCCTTGAGCCACATGTTTAACTCCTCATCTCCCCTTCTCTGATTCCTTCCGGTGTTCATCTTTTGCTCCTCTCCCAGACTGGTAGGATCTCAGAGAAGGAGATGCCAGGATGAAATAGATGATGTTTGTCACCCAGCCTGGTCAGGTGTTCCTTGGTCTCCACAACTGACCGGTTGGTGAGATCATTAGTCCCTCGTGTGTACTAGGATTCCACGTTTTCTCCTGCTCAGGAACAATTTTATAGTGCGGCCAGTGTCTCTCCATGCTGATGTACCTGGGAGACATCTGACCATTACCCTTGGCTGGAGATGGGTATCAACTCCTAATCATGGAGTCTCCCATGATCAGAAGTTTTTTGATTTCCTTGCTTTTTTTTTGTTTTGGTTCCTGATTTGGGTGAGTTTTGTTGTGTGTTAGCTCCTGTGTTACTGCAGTGTCTTCTGCCTCTTTGTTTGATTTCAGAGATAGAGGCAGATACCTGTTTGTAGTGTTTATATGGTTTTGGAGGTAATATGTTGGAGAGCAGAGATTGATGGGCACCTTCATTTGTTCTCCTAACCACCTGCCAACCTCCTGGACCAACTACCCTCTGCGGTCGAGGTTTTTCTGTTGGATGCTGTGAAATGGTGGGTGGTTCTTATAATGTATTTCTCTTGAATATGAAATTTGAGGTGTGCAATCTCTGCCCATGCTGCCCAGAGCTGAGCCCTAAGATCTCCAAAGGCCCAGCATGTAGGACACAGTGTCCTAAATCCTGCAAGACTGTCCTTCTGAAAATTGTTCCACAGTACCTGCAGTTAATGATATCCATTCCAGATAAGTTGCTGGGTTTATAACCTAGTTGTGAGTAATTAGAGGAAAAAAGGGGAAAAAATGCAAGTAATGGTTTGATTGTGTTTTGTTTAACTTGTTATAACAAGTTAAATTACTAGTGCCCCTTTCAATGAGCTCACTCTGTGGAGGCCCCACTGATCCACCCCTTCCTGCTCTGCCACAGGAAATGTCACAACTGTGGTACCCTATAAATGAGAGTAGTGTGGGTGGTTGGCTGGGCCCTTCCTCGCGAAAAAGAACCACCACGGACGAAAAGAACAAGGAGGTAAGAGTTAGAAACAATCAGTCAACAACAAATGCAGTAATCTTGAAAGCTTATCCTAATGTTAGATAAATTGTAAAACCTGTAAAGCACCATTTGTAATAATTTCAGAGAAGATATATGCTGTAAAAACACTGCTACAGAGAAAATAAAGCAATGAAATGTTAGCAACAAACAGTAGCAATCCCTGTGAGTAAAAAATAAAACAACACCATACAGTAAATCTGCTTAGCCAAAAGAAGTCTTAACTTTTCTTGTTTTGTAAGTTTCTCTACTCTGCCTTTCAAGCAGTCTTAGAAGGAAGAGCTCACTTGAAGCTAGGTGCCTTGGCCAGCAAACCAAGCTCCCACCGGCCGCTTGAAAGAGGCAGGACGGTTCCCGGTCCATCAAGATCGCTGCATGGTGTCCCGAGGTAAGTATGGGCTTGGGAGGGTGTGGGAGGCAGGGTGCGTAGTGGGTGGAGTGAGGTTGTGGAGGGGCCAGGGAGACTACGTGGGACCATTTTTCTTTACAGGTGTTCTTTCTGTTTCCAATGACAGCGTGACGCTTGCCACGCTGGGGTGGACTCCCAGCGTGGCACAAGGATCTGTTGGGGCGTTCCAGCCGACGGGGATTGGGCACCTCACACAAAGAGTTCATTGCCAGCTTGGGGTGAGCTCCCGCTGGCACCCAGTACTGGGGTGAGGACAGGGAGCCGACGGGGATTGGGCACCCCTGCTGGCTATATCATGAGTTGCCATGTTGGGGTGGGCACCCTGTGGCATTTGGAAGTTTTGGGGCGTGGGGAGGCAGTGCTGATAGGATTGGGCACCTGGCCGGCTATACAGTGTGTGTGCGGGGGCGCGCAGACGTCAGGCAGGTAGGTGGGGGGGAGGAGCTGCGCATGAGCAAGCGATATCTTATCGCTGCTCGCTGAAGCGTAGCTCCCCCTTTGAACTGTATGCCACTGCATTTTGGAGCTTGTCATAGACAGCTCCAGCATGCATTGGCTTACAGGGGCCGTGACTGCCAACTCACTGACTGAATTGGAAGAGGGGGTGACACACCTCCGAAATCTCGGATGATGGCACTATGTTTCTTGCACATGCGTGCAAGCAAACATAAAAACATAATAAATGTATCTTAATTTTTGAAGACCGGTTTTTTTTTTTTGTGCGTGCATATGTGACGTATGAATGAGGGATCCACTCACTGTAGATCAAGGGAGGATGTGAAATGGTGCAGGTACATGGGGGGGTGAACAAAGTGGTAGACAGTAAGCCCTACCAGAGCTTCAGGCTGATGTAGCACAGCGATACATGGGGAGGGTGAACAAAGTGGTAGACAGTAAGCCCTACCAGAGCTTCAGGCTGATGTAGCAGGCTGGACTAAGGCAAGGAGGATGTGAAATGATACAGGTACATGGGGGTGAACAAAGTGGTAGACAGTAAGCCCTACTTGAGCTTCAGGCTGATGTTGCACAGCTGGACAAAGGCACAAGCACCCATGGCATGTTCTTATAGTCCCCGTTTATATGTCCTTTTATGGTCTTACAGCGTTGATTGCCTAACTGAGCCAAGATGTAAAACAGATACTAAAATGTCAGGTTTATTTCAGGTGACCATGTTCTTATAGTCCCCGTTTATATGTCCATTTATGTTCTAACAGTGTTGATTGCCTAACTGAGCCAAGATGTAAAACAGATACTAAAATGTCAGGTTTATTTCAGGTGACCTTGTTCTTATAGTCCCCATTTATATGTCCGTTTATGTTCTTACAGTGTTGATTGCCTAACTGAGCCAAGATGTAAAACAGATACTAAAATGTCAGGTTTATTTCAGGTGACCAGGATCGTAGTGGGGGGAGGGGGCAAGTGAAACAATGTCCTGAGAATGTGCTTAAACTTATTAACCATTGCTGTGCTGCGGAGTGATACACCGGTCCAGAATCCCTATACATTCAAATTCTGTTTGCAGCCTAAAGGTGCTTAGGTGGATTGGCATTTACATTACTCAGCGGCAAATCTTTTTCATACTTTTTGTGATCATCGGTTAAGATACAACCACTGACTGATGACAGACACTTGGGGGCATGAAACTGTGCTACCAGTAAAGTTGCATTTGCAAAGCCCTGAATGTTTATCTGTTGGTAATGAAATGAAAACTGTCAGCTGATAACATTCAGCCACTGTCCATTGCACAGAATAGACATCTCACTGATAGATCTGGAGCAAAGGGACATGCACTTGCCAATAACACCACTACAGCTCCAGACACTGAAGAAAGAACTTCATGCATTTTCATGGCTGTTAACTTTTTCAGCATTTTAAAACAGTTACTTAGCATCTGCACTAAGATGTTACATACGCTGAACTGAATTGTGACACCAGAATCCCTCATGATCAACATTTGTCAGCAAAAGTGAATTGAAAAATCAATAGCTGTATAAAATGGTAAGTGACATGAGTCAATAACAACATATCTGTATGTAATACTTGGCTTAAAATTGAGCACCACCATATTCCGACCACAGCGCCAAACAGGGATGCCATTTATAATTCAGCTAATGTCAAGCAGTTTTCGAGCCATAAAAAGAATTACTATATCAGTATGGTGGCAGAAATGGGATCAGGAAATTATGAAATAAATGCAACAGCACCCTCACAGCCATATGCTGTGCGGGTGGAGGAATGCATGAGCACCCAGGGTGGGCTGTTAGCGATCAGATTCGGGCCGGAGGAAAGGGTGGATTCTGCCAGAGCGACGTGTTGAATTTGTGTTTTTTTTCTCTATCTAGTTTTCACTATTTTGTTAGGGCACATGTCCAACCCTTAAGATGTTTAGGGTCACAAGGTGATGTGACTTCATTGAGCATCTGATTTGAGAAAGAGCTGTGTGATTCTATCTAAATGCCAGCTCACGGCAATTCAGAGAAAAAAATATTTTGAAGCTGCATTACTAGACTAAGTGTGCAGTTTAGTGAATTACCACACAGGGTGTATATGACAGCACTAAAAGGCGATTAGTGCTTCAGTCATGAAAACCTCCCCACTGGCTGCTGCTGAAATGCATAGCAGTATGTTCTCCTTGTGCATTCTGGCTGTTCTTGCTTCAGCTGCAGGTAGTTCAGTACGCCAAGTTCGCTTGCATAGGTTTTAGCAGCGGGAGTTCACATTGACAGAGTCTAGTAAGAGAAAACGCTGGAATTACACATACAACAAAGTCTGAGTTTTCACATCAAATGCTGAGGTATTTTTTTCTGGAGGATTAGAACCCATGGAGTCCATGAAGGTGTGCTTTGAGAGCTGGCGTGTGTAAGGACCGTTAGGCACCCACACATTTTTGGTGGTCCTGCTGTGGCAGGGAACAGTTTTTAAAGTAATGATGTGTGGCTTGTTCTCTAAGCTAGACAAGACTACACCATCCTATCAGGTAACCAACACAGTTGATCTGTGTGTGTGGGGGAGGAGGAGCTGCTCTACAGCGTAGCCCTCTTTCAACTGTATGCCACTGCATTTTCAACTGCTGTCATAGACAGCTTCAGCAGTGATTGGAGAACTGTGACCACGCCTGCAAACACACTGACTGAATTGGAAGATGCTGACACACCTCTGAAAAACTCAGATGATGGCACTATGTTTCTTGCACATGCGTGCAAGCAAACATAAAAAAGGAAGTGGGCCCAAGATTCAGCCCAGGGGAACTCCTTGCACTAGAGGAAGCAGCAAGGAGAAAGTTCGATTAATTTTTATACATGGGCCCAGATATTCAAACTGCACCCAAAAAGTGCGCAACAGCAGGAGCAAGCACAAGTCCATTGTGCCCATGCGCAAGAGGCGTGATACTCAAAAACTGAGCCGGCCAAACTGCGCCTACAGCCGATGACTGAATATCGCACCACCTGCGCCATAGCACAACTAGGGAGGGGAAGCTGAGCAGATCAGATGCGCCATAGCGCAACAAGGGATGTGCAGCTGAGCAGTCCAGAGGCACCATAGCGCAACCTGGGACACCCCCCAGCAGCAGGGCAATGCAACTGCACAACCAGAGAGGTAGCGGCCCACCACCCATGCCACAGATGGGCACAGGAACACACAGCAGAACAGACATCGTCCCCCCACACCCCATGCACTGCACAACTGGGGGAGGGCTGGAATAACCACCGGCCCATGGAGACCAGCAACCAACCCACAGCTGGGCCATGTTGCCCCATCACACCCCCCCCGGCAAGCTGTGACTGGCACACAAGGAGGGCTGACCACCCCGTGCCACACCATCTCCCCAATGCAGAGCACACCCTGTAATGTGACCTCTAGACACCCTGCCCAGGAGCAGCGTCCACCACTGCAGGAAACCCCATGTAAGCCACCACCCCCACTGTGACACTGCAACCCTGTGCACCACAGAACCATGCAAGGCAGCCCCACCATGAGCACCCATCAGCGGGTGGCAGCACACAGCGATGCAGCAACGGCATACACAGTGCCACCATGCACAGCCCCCCCGAGGTACTGCTGAGAGACCAACCATGCGTCAGCACGTGAGGTACCCCACACAGGACAGGGCATGCCCTGGACACCACCACCAGTGGTACAGCACCCTGCACACTCTCCCAATGACACTCCCTGACCCAGCACTGGCCACAGCAGCCAGTGCAGACACCCACAGTGGTGCGTGGAAGCATGCACCACACCGGATGCCACACAGTGCATGGACAGACACCCACCCATATCCAAGGGCACAACAACACAGGGACGCAGTGGCGGGGCAACCAAGCCCCCAGCGTGGGCCCATGTAAACTGTGTACACACAACCCGCAGTCCTCCATGGCACTGGAGTGCCAGCCACCCTGTGCAGGCACTGTGGACCTGTACGCCACCAGCATTTTCCCGGAGCATAAGTCACAGACAGTGGTGCACATCCCCTGCAACACACACAAGCCACAGCATGGAGGTGGGTCAACAACCGTGGAGGCCACAGTGTCACCCGAGGCAGACGTGCACCACACCAGTGACAGGAGGCAACCCAGCAGTGTGATGGGTACAGTGGCTGCCCTGCATGGACTGCCACCACTGACATGCCAGCAGACTGTGCAGGTCACAGACATGCATGGGTGTCAGCTGCACAGGCCATGGACGGGCTGACAGGGGCACCATGGACACAGAGCACGCACTATGGACCACTGCACACAGTTCATCCAGTGCACAGGGCACAACACACACACCACAGACACTGACTGATAGCTACCCCGACACCATAGTCACCTCCACACGGACACACACACATACCCATGACTGCACCACCTCTGACGCCATGCACACCACTGCAGCTGAGCACCTATAGCCCGCTGCAAATCAGAGACCAACACAGTATTCATATCAAAATAACTGTATTAAAACAACATATTAAAGGTAACTATTTACAACAATATATACAAGGTGGGGGGGAGGGCCACAAACAAGGTGGGGGTGGGTAAGGGCAGGGGTGGACAAATGGGACAGGAAAGGAGGGGTGTGAGGGTGGGTCCAGGGGGGTAGGGGATATCAGGGGCAGAGGGATTTTTAATGGGAGCCCCGCTCCCCGCTCTGGCTTCTCCGCTGCCTGTGCCTCCTCAGGACCCCAGTCTCGTCTATCCTGCGAAGGATATCTATGGACACCCTCCCCACCTGCAGGATCTCCTGCACTGCCTCCCGGATGTCATGGAGCTGGCGTGTACCTAGGACAAGGGAGCACAGTCAATAGGTGTGAATGCACAGCCCCATACAGCCCACCCACTGTGCATGGCATACGGCCGTGGGACATACCTCTGTGATGGTGAGTGACCAACCACAGTGATCACATCCACATGACCTGCCCACCCCGGCACATACAGCCATGCGGAACGCTTTACACACCCACCGGCCAAGTCACGCACAGCACCACCGTGGCCGTTTAGTGACATGGCTATGTGATGCAAAGGCAGTAACACAGCCGTGTACCCGATGCATGCATGGACCACCATGGACGCACTCCCAGACATGCATTGCTACTGGACAGTGCTGACTGTAACAAGTTGCGTGCATGGCAGTGGTGTCGATGGATGGTGGCCATGCCCTGCTGCCCACCCTGTTACACAGCATGCAATAGTAATCATGGAGGTATGGCACTCACCATCATTGGGCCGGTCCCTTGGGCGCTGTGGAGACTCGCCCCGCCTGGCCTCCCTCTCCTCTTCATTGCACTGCAGCTCACGGGCCAGGCGCCATTCCTCCGGGCCTGTAGTGCAAACATGGAGAGAGGAACATTAGTACAATCCCATAGCAAAGCCCCTCTGCCCCCAGGTGTGTGCCCTCCCACCCAGCCAGATCCACCCACCCAACACCCTGATAACACCACCACAGACAACACCGGACGGTCCCTCCCCCATGTGCTGGACACATACAACTGTGATACCCATATGGAAGATAAAAGTGTGTTGACGTAACACCTATCTGGCCGTGGCACCGTGCCCCTCCTGGCACGTCCTCGCAGGCGGGCTAGCAGCTCCGGCTCCCTCCGCCGCAGGTCCCCATACCTATGGCGGCACTGCTCAGTACTTCTCCCCCATCCAGTGGCCTCCTCCAGTGCAGTGGCCACCTCCACCCACACCTGGCTCCTGGACCTGTCCAGGGGGTGCCTCCCCAAACAGTGGTCCATGGTGTGGCTCCACTATGGCCACTAGGTTGGCCAGTTCCAACTGCATCCACTGAGCAGCCCTCCTGCACACCATTCTCTCTGCTCGGTCTGCAACTATGGTGCTCTGCAGCACGACTCCCCATGTGCAGATGCTGCGCGCTACAGCGCTGCCATTCCCTATCGCGCTGTCACCGAACAACTAGATAGTGGTGCATGCCTGACGCATGGTGCCTAGGGGCAAAGGTCGGGCACAGGGTCAAAGGTCTCTGGCGCATGGACACGCACAGTGCCATTGGAACCCAATTTGTGTAGCGTGATTGGCTGCCTGTGTGCTACCGCCAGTAGCGGCCTACCGCACTGTTGCCCCAATGCGCCTATGATAGCCCAGTGCCACAGCGCCATGTAGGTGAACATCGCTATAGCGCCACTGGCACAATGGTGGCCATGCCCTGCATTGCTTCCCGTGCACAGCACGTCAGCAGTGCGGCAGACACTTGCGTCAGCAACCAGGGCATGCGCAGTGAGGTGTGTACTACGCATGTCACAGAACTGCGCCATTGGCTCAGCACGTTCAACACAATTGCGCAAAGTGCAACAGCGTGATATTCAGTCGTTATACGCAAAACAGCTAATCAGCCATGCAATGGCGCAGCACTGCAATTTGCATCCACTTAAAGTTGCGCCTCGCCTCATTTGCATGGGTTTCGCTATAAAAGTGCGACATTGGGCTGCAGTGGCCATAGTCGGTTACTGCAGTCTATTGGTGAGTTGCATGCTGTTTGGGAGTGTGGACTGTGGATTTAGGGACATGCATGGGACTGCACAGTCACAGGTAACAACTGCCATCCTTACAGGCTAAATAATGACCGAGCAAGTTGTGGGAGAGGAGGAACACAGTGGTGGGAGGAGGAGGCCTAATTTTACCAAGGCCGAGACCGAAGCCCTGTTTGAGGCCTACCTGGATCAGGAGCTGCTTCTCAGCAGATGGCAGGGAACACCTCAAGCCCGTGCTACTGCATGGGAGGAGGTGGCATGTGCTGTGAACCTGCATGGCAGCCACCAGCGCTCCGTGCTGGAGTGCAAGAAGAAGATGGGCACAGACAGGAGGAAGATAAGGGAGAAGGTGGCTGCCATCAGGGCAGCACAAGCTGTGACAGGTGGGGGACAGCCGGAGGTGGTACACCTGACCCCACAGGAGGAGAGAATTGCTGGAAGCATGCAGCATTGTGCCATTGAGGGTGTTCTGGGTGGTGGCTTCCAGACGGGTGGTTGCCCATCACTGCATGGTAAGTCATGGTCTGTCTATGGGGGGGCAGGGAAGGTCACATGCAGTAACGCGACTTAGTTTTCCCTTATAGATCCTGAGCATCTGCATGGGTCAGCGGTGGTGGGCCTGTCCACTGAGGACAGTCAGCTGTATATGGAGGAGGGCCCATCCACCTCCACTGGTATACGTGGCTCAGTGTGATAGTGGGCCCGCCTGGCTGTCCACACTGATGTTGTTGTTACAGGTGCAGAGGAAGCCCTGCCCGTGTCCCAGCATGACAGCGTCCATGGATGCCAGCATGCTGTGACACGGGCCAGTGCCGAGTCCATCACCGATGATGATGTCGCTACGGCATGGGCAGTGACATGTGTGTGCCACGGGATGGCCACACATCAGGTAACATCGCGGCCATGGCTGTGGGTGGTGCTGCCGTGGAGGCTTGCGTGTCAGCACAGTCCCAGCCTGTGCCTGTCAGCGCCAGTGGGGCAGCACTGGTGTTTGTTCAGGACAGTGGGACTGTTGCGGCCACTGCGGCGGCACCACTGAGCCCAGGGGAGCGGCAGCCGAAGGGGCAGCATCAGTGGTCAGCCAATGGGCTTGGGGGTAGCGTTGCTGCGATGGGGTCATGGGCCGCCGGTAGGGTGTGAGCAGCCAGGGATGGAGTGGGTATCCACTATCACCTGTGTGTAGAAGGTGGAGGTTAGTTTGGTGATCAGCATCAGCCTGCCTCGGGCCATGTAGGCCACTACCCATGTCACCTGTGACCAGGCCCTATGATTGTCCATGTGGTTTGCATACTCACCCGCTAGGTGTCCAGTGGGGATATCCCCACTCTCGAATCTGTGGCACAGTGCCGACTGGTGCCAGATGAAGGCATCGTGTGCTCCCCCAGGGTGCGTGGCACAGCCATTGATTATGCACTCCCCCGGCATCGCACACCACCTGGCAGTTGATGCTGGCATAGCTCTTGCGATTGATATATACGGCCCCCTCGAGGCCAGGTGGTGTGTGGATGTCCACGTGGGTGCAGTTTATTGCCCCAAGCATTCCAGGCATACGTACTACCCTGTGGAACTACTGTATGTTTGCTGTGCACTCCGCCGGTGTGCTGGGGAAATGGATGTACTCCGCAGCATGTGGCAGCAGTGCGCTGAGGAATTGGGTGAGGTGGCATGACGTGGCCGACTGGGTTATGCCTGTGGTATCCCCAGTTGGTCTCTGGAAGGTACCCGTGGCGAGCAAGCATATGCAAGCTGTCACTTTGGTCTCCACTGACAGGGCATGGCTCCGTTGTGTGGGTGTCTGCATCACAACACTGCACAGCTCACAGAGCCACCTCAGAATTGCCCGATTCAGGCGGTACCGGCCCACAATCTCGGTATCACTGTACAGCTCGAAGCTGGTGCGGGCTCGGTACTGCCTGTTGGGGGCATACCACCGATGAGCCCTTCCCCACGGCCACACACCCCTGCTGCCCACCTTCTCACCCCCCTCATAATGGCCTCCATCTGGAAGGTGGCACTGGCCATGTCCCTGGCTTGTGTTCACCCCCCCGGCAGCTGTTACTGTATTCCCCCCGCTGTCCTCACTGCTGCTTCCCCTGAACCGGGAACACCTGCCTGTGCTTACCTCACTGCTGTGTGGTGTACCTCCCCCTTGTGCAATGTCTCCCCACACCTTCCTCTGTGGCTATTGCTTCCAGGTGCCCTTTCCTGCCTGGCTCTGTGTGGCCCTGCTGCCCAATGTGTCCTGCTGTGTTTTGCTCTCATATGTGGCTTCCCTGTAGCATTCTTGTGCCTCTCCCTTGCTCCCTTTTATTTTGGCTCATTTCCGCTATGGCGCAACTTCCTCTTGCTCCCCTATTGCTCATGGCACAAGTTGCTGAATATCGCACTGCGCCATTTATGCATGGTTCCTCCCCCTTCAGTTGCTCATGCCTTCATTATCATTGCGCTGTTGCTCAGCATGATTTGGGGGGCGCAATTGCCTCCTGCTGAATATCGCAGAATGGCACATTTTCAGACTTGCGCAGGCACAACCCTATTGCGCATGGCTCAACTCTTTTGAATATCTGGGCCCCTGTGTTCTGTCCTTCAGATAACTATTGAACCATCTTATAGCAGGAACAGAGAAGCCCAGCTCCTTGAGGCTATCTAACAGTAGAAGATAGTCCATGGTATTGAAGGCCATACTAAGGTCTAAAAAGACTGCTCCAGTGACAGGTCTGTTGTCCATTGATTCTAGCCCGTCACTAGTGACTTTTGATAATGCCGAAGTAATACTACAGTACGAAGAGGTCTAAAGCCAGACTGAAGGGGGCTCACAAACTGATATTTATCAAGAAAATCCCTGACTTGCATACTAACCAGTTTCTCAAGCATCTCAGACAGGATTGGCAAGATAGATATGGGCCTGTAATTGTTTAAATCACTGGGGTCACCTGACTTGAAAAGGGGTAGCAGAAGAGCTGTTTTCCAAACATGAAGTACTACACCTTCTGCTAAGGATAACTTGAAAAGATGTGTGTTTGGGGCTGTAAGATAATAAGAGCCAATTTTCAGGAAACGTGGGTCAAGGTTATCAGTGCCTGCACTCTTATTAATGTCTAGTTTGACAAGTAAATCTTCTACCTGCTTATAAGTAATGGGTGAGAAGGAGAAGGAGATAGTGTACTGTAACTGGGGGGTTCCGCTGTTTCAAGAATAGAGGGTCGCAAGGAAGTTGAGGAAGAGGTGTCATAAGCAAGGCCAGCTGTAGCAAAATGTTCATTAAACTTGTCAAGAATCACAGAGTTATCAGTTATGGAGATGCCACTGGTGGTTATGTTATTTGGCAGCGAAGGTCGAAGATGTAGCTTTACAACCTGTTTAAAGGTTCGCCAAATTTTTGATGAATTACCGTTTGCAGACTCGAGAATATTTAAGTTGTAATTCTCTTTAGTCTTTTGAATCAGTTTAGTGCAGGCGCTGTGACATGCTGGGTCATGCCTGAAAACAGGCAAAGTTTCTTGTCTAGTGCACTTACCCGGCAATAATAAATAAATAAATAAATAAATAAATAAATGAATGAATAAATGCCCTAAAAGTAGTCCAGTCTGCTGGGGACTTGGTACGTCTTGCAATTAACCAGAGGGAATCTCTTTTTAACAGCATTTTTTAATCTCTCCATTAAACCAAGGGCAAAATGTTTTTTTTTTTATTCTGCAGTTGATCTGTACTAAGAGAACAATTGAAGATAGCGAGTGCTTCGGCAGTTGTGGGTACTAGATAAAATTGATGCCAGTTTTATGTATCTCAGAGCTGATACAAAGTTACCAGGAATACATTTCCTAAATGCTCTTTTGGTAACAGCCTTGCTAGGATTTATGGTTTCAGCTAAGTTCCTGATACACACCACAATATTGTGGTCACTGAAGTCATTATGCCAGACAGATTTGTGTAAAATGTTATGGCGTCTGTTCGAGATCACTACATCTAGGAGCAAACCAGACATATGTTTTAAACGAGATGGTCCAGTGTTATCAGTAACTATTCGAGTCAGGCCAAGTTCGTCGCAAAGGTTGTTTAGAGGAGTTGATTTAGAACTGAGCCAGTCCAGGGCCAGGCCACCTAAGATTAATGTTTCATTAGTATTGTTATCCAGGAAATGTTGTAGGTGAGGCAAAATAGCCATTACTCTGGAAGGTGGTCTATAGCAAGTAATAATATTTAGTGATTTGGCGGTAGAGACAGATAAGTTTAATGCTAAGTATTCATTTTTCTTTGGTTTTGAGGTAGACTCGATGACATTGATGGATAATTTGTCACTAACGTAAACAGCCACACTGCCCCCTCTAGAAGTGTGATCAGCTCGATAGAGGGTGTAGGCAGGTAACGCCATGGCTTGGTTTTTTTTTTTTTTAGCCAGGTTTCTGTCAATACTAGAATATCTGGAGCCGTATGAGCAACCCAGGCTTGCAAGTCGACACATTTCTTTTAAAGGCTACAAATGTTAATGAGTATTATTTTTAAGCCCTTTGCAGAGGAGAATTCAGCCGGGGACAAGAGAGGGGCCTCAGGTCCCAGGTTAAGTTCTATATTGCCTGAGCATAGGAGAAGCAAGAAGCTGATCGGTAAGCTCCAGCCTTTTACGCTCAGCTTGTTTCCTTGTAGAGATTGCTTTTGCCTTTTACCAGCAGTCACAAACCGTGATCTAAATATAGAAAAGGAATAGTATGTGGTTGCACAAAAAAGTGTGACAGCTTTAAATGCATTAGAGCGACCAGAAATGAGTATGAGCTCAAAGGCACTAGTCAGTTTACCCCATCTAGGTGGGGACTGGTTTGAGAGAATGGGTTAGAGTCTAATGAAATTAAGTGGCTAGAAAGGGTAGGCTGCACTGCATAGTTCATGGTAGCTGGACAGCTAAGTAACAAGATTAAAGTGATCATTGTGTTATTGGGTTGATGCACCAGTAACTCGGCAAACACTAGAATTAGATTGGGAAAAATAATATGAAACGCAGAGAGTGGTAACGTTAAGCGCAAGGGTTTAAGATTGCTAATGGATACTACTGCCTCTAGAGCTAAGCTTTGATAATGAGCTAGTGAGAAACTGGACACTTCATTAAAATTTGTACATACTGTCATGTGATCGTGGGCACCTATATAAGGAAGAATCCAGATTGGGACAGTGGGAGGGGAGCCGTGAGCCTTTCAGACACTTTGAATCAACAAGAATGAAATTGGTGACATTCAGGGCATGTGGTTATGTTGTATATACTGCATGCCTCGGGTAAGTTGTGAGGCACAAGGCATAGCCGAGTGCCTTCAACCACTCAAAGTGCAATTATGATACCATAACTGCACTGCAACAGCAAGTTAGCGGTTCAAGGACAAAAGAACAGAGCTTACTAGCAAACAATGACATTTTGCCAGACTAATTATAGAATAACATATGGGGTGATGTGTGTAATGAGAAGTTTACACACACCCGAGGTACTAGATGTAACATAAACCCCGAGAGTGAAGCTCAAGGGGTTTGTGAAAGAATCTAACACTGAGGGTGTGTGTAAACTTCGAGTTTACACACACCACCCCATATTTTATTTTATATAATTGCTGGGTTTTCCTTTTTCGCCGTAGCAATTATATAAAATAAAAAAAAAAAACATTCCTGTGCAGCCTTGGTCCGTTTAGGTTTGAGTGAGCTGTCTGTGGTCACTATTCATTTATTTCTGTCAGCAGCCGAAATTGTAGTTTTTTTATATTATGTTACTTGTTGGCACTTACTTACATCTGAGTCCAAGTGGCGGTTCCATCTCCGGGGTGGAGGCAATGGGCTTAGTAGTCGGAAAGAAAAAGCTACGGCGGGCACATGTGCAGTGTGAAGGAAACCAAGCGTGAGTTCACCGTTACAAACACTCCTTTATAAAGGCAAATTATGCCATGGTTTCCATATGGAAAAAAGGAAGACCAATTAATTATTGTATTATATTTAATCACTTCTTCAATAACAATGATAAATTCCACAAAAGTAGCACTATTTATTAGCTTATAATTACTGGTCAGCAATTTTCTGCTATGGGCTGACTGAGTTGATATTTGCTGTAATAACCCATGGGTTACTATGGCATTCATGTGCACTGTGTTTCAAAATGTGCACTCCCTCATTGTCTCTCGTTCTGTGCGTGGGCAGACTTAAGACTTCGGCAAACATGGCAGTTCCGTTTCTCGCTTACTGAGGAGCCACCAGAACAAAACTCAACACTCTTTATTTTATTTTTTTTATTCTATCTGGTTTATCCTACCTTCTACATTTTTAAAAGCTCTATCCAGTTGATTCTGCCCTTCGTTCACTTTGGGAATGGGGCCATGGCTTGACTGGCAGCATTAGTGCTATCGTGACAAAAAACTGTAAGCAAAAAGGAAAAAAAACGAGTAAAAACAAAAACAAAGGATAAAATGCTCAATGTGGAAAGGGAGAGAGGGACAGGGAAACAGAAACTCTTTGTGTGTGTATGTGTGTGACATATGGTCACAGAAGTCGGGCTGGAAAAAAATTGCTGACAAGCAATTATATAAAATAAAAGGTGGGGAAGTGTGCATATGAGAATTTAATGCACACCCTCGGTGTGGGATGCTTTAATAAACCCCTCGGGCTTTATCCTCAGGGTTTATGTAGCATCCCTCACCTTGGGTGTGCATTAAATTCTCATATCACACACTTCCCCATCCTTTATTCTATATAAACAATGTGAGGCGCAGAATGCCACACTTTGTGCCACACCGGTGACCCGGGTTCAGGAGTGACCTCGGGTCGTTGGGGTGCCAGCATGGGGGGGAGGGGTGGAGCAGGATCTAGCACCTAATGGCAGCTCTCCTCTCCTCTCCTGGGGTGGTTGTCACCCCTCCCCCACAGTTCTGCTGCCACTGAGTGGAGGTCTGGTGGCAGCGCAGGTGGGATGGGGTGGCAAGTCGGGAGAGTGTCTCGTGATGCGGCGTGCATGTCCAGGACTGGGGTGGGCAAAAATGGAAAAAAATACATAAAGAAAAAAAATACACTATTTCAGTCAGCTCCTTGGCACCAAGTGATGGGATCCTTCTGGCACGCTGGTGACCAGGGTTCATGCTCAGTACCCGGGACATCAGCTGTGAAGACTGGCAGAAATGGTTGCAAGCATCCTTTGGATGGTCTCCTCCTGAGGAGTGGGAGCTTGTAGCACCACTGTGTAGTGACTCCTCGTGGTGGTACGTGCAGATGATGGTAATGGTGTGGGTGACCATGTGCCATTAGGTACCCCAGGTCAGCCATGTATGCATGCAAGTGAATGGGGTGGAAGATGGGTGGGTGCAGAATAGGGGAAATGCCACACTGGTACACCTAATGATGGCCTCTCTGCCCCTCCCCCATGCCTGGACCCTGAAATTGCTCTGTTCACTTCCCCTGCCCTGCCCCACCCAGTTTGTCTAGTTAATATTTTTTTTAATCATGGATGTACTAAGTGTTTTCTCCTGTATGCTTTACTAGTTGGTGACTATATTTAGCTCATACACTGTTGTGTAAATGTTTAAATGTAATTGCACTAGTTTGCACTATTATTATATTGTACTGTCACTTTAATGGCATTACTACATAAGGTGAACATTTGGGGCCGGCATCACACCTTGAGAAAGTGCAGTGGGTTTGTGCAAAACATTGGTGGGTTTTCTGAGGATGAATGCTACTTTGTATAATTTCAATAAAACATTTTTAATAAACCAATCTAAAATATTGGATGTTTTTTCACAGTCTGTGACCGTGAGCCTAGCTTTCTGCTTGGCAAAATGATAACCACACACCCTGGAGTCTGTTATTATTGCACTTATGAAATAGTGAAAAAAAAAAAAGAACTCTCAAAAGAAAAGACATTTTAACTGCCCCTTGCCTTATACAGTAATAACCACACATATGACTGGAGTCCATTAATTACAGTATAGGATTTTCAGAGTAAGTGATTTGATTTGTTATGTTGGACCAGCAAGACCTTGGCAGTACACAGGCTTTCAGGCTTACAACAGAGCCCTTCTTCAGATTTTAAAGAACCCTTACTGTGCTGTCTGGAGGTTTATCTGCATGCAACAGAACAGTGTAATCTTCATGCATCTAAACATCAGGATTAGTATGTGTACTGGGGACAGGGGAGGTCCTTTTTGTGTGCTAGTAACAGTAATGAGGAGGCCAGCTGAACTGATGGGACATGGGTCAGCTCAACATCTCGAATAATCCCTTTCAATGACTCATCTCAATAAATACCCAACAAGACGCATGTGTTCAGCATTAGGCAGAACCCCACTGATTCAGAATATTTTAGATTCAAAACAGTTTGTTGTTTCTAAAGCCCTTTAAATGTTATCTACCATCCTCACCCCCATTTTTATCACTTATGAACACAGTTTTAATATTTATTTACTTATTTGAGGTTACTGAAACAATGACAACCCCCCATGAGATGCAGCATCTCATCATGGAGGCCTTGGGGCGACCGCAGCAATCGACAGGTTAACATATTTTATTTTATTCAATTTTGTTGACCGGGTAGGCCCACTGAGACTAGAAGTCCCTTTTTCAGGGGCGATCCGGTGGGGGGTGGGTTGGGGACTATATATAACCAACTGGAATAGTTACATACAGGCTAAAATATTCAAGGCAAAAAAAAAAAAAAAAAAAGGAACTACAAAGGCAAGTACATCCAAACAGCAGCAAAACAAGCTAACAAAGCAGGGTCACAGCAAATAAAGAGAAAAAGCATTGGTATGCAGCATGACTCCGATCGTAGTCGGGAAAGGGGGATACTGGCGAGGGCTTAAAATTAGGGCTATAATTTGTGATGGTAGTTGCTAAAAATCATGGCCTTGTAAAATGGTTAAAAGAACTCAGTAAAAAGCTTTTGTTATGAGCCCCTTATCCCCTGATAGACTGGTGTGGCTAGACAGTAAGGCCCTGTACACATCATAGTAACATTTTTGAAACCGTTTTAAGAAACTGTTTCAAACTCACCATGGTTGCCCATCTGCACTACCATTCACTGTGTTGTAGCATGGTTATGTTACATTCAGATGTCACAACCAGTAATGGTTTTTAGTGCGGTTTTCATTCAACGGCATGCAATCGCCCATCCGCACCACAAGATAAAACGGTTTTGGTTTGAAACTGTGTTTAACACCGATGTTAAGACTAGGTCCCTTGCAGGGTTTCAGTACTGTTTTTAAACATGGTTTCAAACCATGTTAGGTGTGGACACACACAGTGTTTCGGCTTTTTAAAATGTTTTACACTGCTTAAAACATTTTAAAAAGCATAGTGCGTACAGGGCCTAAAAGATGAAGTTTCCCTGCTTTGCAGATGGCACCCGGCTGTACCTGTCATTTACACCTGATGGGCAGGATGCAGTTCCTGTGCTGGACATACTGTATGCCTTAAAAACATTTCTAACTGGATGACTTCTACCTGGGGGAGACTTAATCCCGAAAAGAAGGAGGCGTTGCTAGTGGAACTCAGTCCTGGTGGGTTGATAAGGGCCAGGGTTACACAAGTTATTCCATCTTTATGTGGCGTGCCCCTTTGAGCAGTGCATAAGGTTAAGAATCTAGCTGTCATTGCAGACAACAGGCACTCCCTTTGACATCAGCAACAGCACAGGAATGCTACACTCTTACAAGAAAAAAACTCTACTTGTAGGTTTGCTGGGGAGGACTTAGACTTTAATTCCACATGGCAGGTACAGCAAGAAAATCCTGGTGCTTCGGGTCTTGACATGAGGTGACGGGGGCAGTCTGCAGTGGATTTTTCCAATTAAGGAGTATCACCTGGATTAAGTCTTATCTAGGGCATGAGGACCTGGGGCCAGGTTTTCAAAAGTGGAAAAAGGTGTGGGGGTAAGTTATGTAAGTGAGGGTCTCCTTGCACATTCGCAATTTTTTCTGCATGTGCTCAATTGTCAAAAAGGTTGACTTTTTGCAGCCTTTTCCACAAACTTTTTCACAATTGGTGTCAGCTTGCGCATATTTTTTTGCACAGCTATGAGACAAATGCTTCACCTTGTATTACCAGACATAGCAATTTTTGTGCAGTTGTGGAAAGAGCAATGCCGCCCGTGCACATCAAAAGTTACAAATAGCCTTTTCACAGGGATGTGAATTATTCCCCACATCAAGGAGTTGTACACAGAGACTTACTCCCTGGGCCATGACAGGCACTTTCATAGTCTGGCCCTTGGTCACCTTGTTATATGCCTTTGTAACACCCAGACTCATTTACTGCAATGCACTCCACCTAAGCCTTTTTGAATGGTTGGTGCGCCATGTTCAGCTGGTGCAGAATGCTGCAGCAAGACTGACTACTGGAATTAAAACCTCCAAGCATATCACTCCTGTCTTACGTGAGCTGCACTGACTGCCAATTCAATGGCGCACCACCTTCAAGATTGCCCTAGAAACACAAAGCCCTGCATGGACTGGCTCTGGGCTACCTATGATATGATGTTCTCCTATAACCAAATCAAATCAAATCAGACTTTATTTATATAACGCCTTTCAAAATGAAGGAGCTGCACATAAAACCGAATATAAATATGATTGAAAACAAAAGAATAAAAACAGATTAACCATAATTAGAGACGGCCATATTAAATAAATATGTTTTTAGCTCAATTTTCAACCTATTGGCAGTCAGGGATTCTCTTAACCGATGAGGTAGAGAATTCCACAGGGTGGGAGACGAAAAAGAAAAATGCCAGATGTTTTTAGTCATACCCTGGGGATCTCTAGCAATCCCTCGTCTGCGGATCAGAGAGGACGGAGGGGGCGCTAGGGTACCAGGAGGTCTTGCAGGTAACTGGGTCCCTGATCATGTAGGGTTTTAAAGGGTAGCAAGCCAACCTTAAAGGTAATTCACCACTAAATAGGCAGCCAGTGCAGTTCGCGGAGCACCGGTGTAATATGACTGGACCTGGAGGTCCCAGTCAAAAGCCTAGCTGCCGTGTTCTGCACCAGCTGCAAGCAGCGGATATCAACTCCTGGAAGCCCTAGGTAGAGGGAATTGCAGTAATCAAGGCAGGTATTGACGAAGGCATGGACCAGTGTTGGAAGATCATCCAGAGGAACCAAGTGTTTCACCCTGGCGATATTCCTCAGAGGGTAAAAAGAGGATTTGACGACAGCCGACACCTGAGATTTCAGTGTCAGACCATCATCAAAAATAACACCAAGGTTACGTACTTGGTCTAAGGTAGTGAGCTGTATGCCATCGATCAAAAGACCAAATGCCTTTCCAGCCCCCAAACCTGCCCCCGGATGACAAGGGTCCACTACCAACACTTCAGTCTTGTCTGGATTCAGTCTCAGCCAGCTATTACTCATCCAGGTTCTGATCTCGGTGAGGTAGTTATTTAGCACAGAGAGTGCATCATTCTGTCTGGGCAGAAAGGACATATACAGTTGAGTATCATTTGCATAACAGTGAAAACTCAAACTGTATCGCCTGATGATGTCTCCCAATGGCAGCTTGTACACTGCAAACAATATGGGGGCCAAAATGGAGCCCTATGGCACCCTGTAGGGCAGGGAGTGAGTGCCAGAGGAATAAATTCCAGTGGCAACTTTCTGAGACCTATCCGAGAGGAATGAGTGAAACCATTTGAGGACTGTATCAGACAGCCCACAAAGAAGCCGCAGGTGCTCCAACAGCACACCATGGACTACAGTGTCAAAAGCTGCAGAGAGATCAAGAAGGGCCCGAATGGTACATGCCTTTTGATCTCTTGCCATTAGGAAGTCGTTCAATACTTGGACAAGTGCAGTCTCCGTGCTATGCTTCTTCCTAAATCCAGACTGGAGAGTATCATAGACCTTGTGAGTTGTAAGGTGATCATCCAGTTGCAGTGCAACCACCTTTTCAATAATCTTACCAACACATGGCAGGTTAGAGATAGGTTGGTAGTTAGATAGACAGTCTGGGTCCAAGGAAGATTTCTTTAGGAGTGGTCGAACGACCACCTCCTTAAGGGGGTCTGGGAAGACCCCCATCTCCAAGGACCTCCAGACAATTTCAGCAAGGATCGGGCAGATGACATCTACACATCCTACTAAGAGGAGTGTAGGGCCCAGATCCAAACTACAACTGGTTGGGCACAATGTCTGGATGATCTTCACACTGTCTATGAGTTCTGGTCGGCAAAAATCTGGCCAGATAGACTGAGTGCATGCCACTTCACACTGATCACCACAATCCCTCATAGAAGAGGTCGGACCAATGCCAGACCTGATGCTGGCAACCTTATCTGTGAATAATTGAGCAAACTCCTTGCATTTCAGCTGAGAAAAGGCTTCTCTGGGCTGGAGACAGATCAGATTGCACAATTTGTCAACAGTCCGGAAAAGCTGAGCTGGTCGATTCTGCGCAGCAGAAATCTCCCTGGACAGGAATTCTGCCTTCTTATGGGTGATTTCTGACTGATAGCCATCATAATGAGCCATCTGCCTAAGCCTGTCAGCATCAAGGCCGGACTTTCACCAGGCTCTTTCCATCCTTCAGCCAACTCACCTCAACTCCTTCAAGGAACCGTCAAACCCAGGGTTCCTTGGGTGAAGAGTGAGAGGCCGAACACGAACAGGAGCAGTCTTGTCCAGGGCATCTCCCACAGCCTTATTATAAGCCAAAACGAGATCACCTGGACTCATGCATTCACCCGACAAACCCGAGAGGTCCAGCACCGCCGATAGATCGGTAGGGGTAACTCCCCTTAAAGGGCGGTACCGAACCATCTCCATAGGGGCAGACCTATTGGGGGACTCTGAAACTGAACCTTATGGTGTGATGGTCACACCAACTGACTGGTTCCACCCCCAAGTCAGCTATCTCCATACCCAGAAGAAAGATCAGATCCAATGAGTGACCCCTTACATGGGTTAAGGAGGTAACTACCTGTGTAAGGCCCAATGTTGTCATCAGTTGGAGGAGATTTTGACCAAAATGTGAGAGTTCATCGTCAACCCAGGCATTGAAGTCCCCCAGAACTATCCATCTGGGGGACCTCATTACCATATTGACAATGAAGTCCGCAATCTCCTGCAGGAATTCTCCTCCATCTCCTGGTGGATGGTAGATGAGGAGTATCCTGCAACCTACACCCTCTCCCAGGATGTACTCTAAGGTTCTGGTACTTCCCAATGGCACATCCACAAGGCCCAGCTCAGATTTAAATATATTGCCCCCCCCCCAACGCCCCTACGAACCAACCATGGGTGGTGTATCACCGAGAACCTAGCTGTAACTGCAGAAGCCAATACAGGGCCTGCATTTTCATCCAGCCAGGTCTCAGTGATGCAAGCCAGATCAGTAGTTCCAACAAGATCAGCTATAATAGCCGTCTTGTTCTTAATAGATCTGGCATTGCATAACGCCGCCCAACTAGGATGAGTTGTCAGGGAAGACCTCAGCACCTGCCCACTAACATCAGAGCCCTTGGGTATGGGGACAAGACAGAGAGGACCTCTGTCCTGACTCCTTTTCTCCCCAGGGCACCTCCTGGACCCCACAACTCCTATCCGCCTTCCCCTTTCCCCTCCCCCACCAGGTTCAGTTGTCCCCCTTCTTATACGCTTTCTGGATATCCCCAAAGTGTGACATCTAAAATAGGTGTCAAATGTTAACGGGGGACAGTCAACGGGATGTAATTCCCTGTGCCTGGTGGGGGAGTAATGCCTGATCATCGCTAAACCTACCCGACACATAATACTTCAATGAAGTAGTACACAAAATCACAAACTCTAAAAACTAACGTCCCACCCCAAACAATGAACCCAATAAATCTAATCTTAATAAAATCCTCTTATACCAAAAACAAAATCAATCGAAACTACAAGTATCAAAACAAATACTATCAAATTAAGTAACAACTAAAATCTGTCAATTAAAATAGATCACTGTCGGTCCACAGAGCACTAATAAAATATAATCACAATAGTCAATGTATTGAAAATGCTGACGATAAGGGCTCTCACCACCTCCTTCACCAAATAAATATCCACTTACTGCAGCACTCTCACTGCCACAGCTTTGCTGTATAAATGTTGAAAAGTAGCAACAAAATAAGGCCCTCTCACAGCCTTTCAAAGCTGAACCTTGTGTATCCTCAGAACAGTCCCAGCCCCAGATTGTAGAGTCATGAATAAAATATTCAAGGGGATGAAAAGTTTGAGTTTTCCACAAAGTCATAAACCACTGCGAGAAATGTCAAAGACCCCTGCCACATTTGGGTAAAAATCCTGGTGAGACCTTTGGCCCAAGAGCAGTTGCAAACTCCAGGAGAAACGAATCCTGTGGCAATCCAGCACTTGCTGATCCACTTGGCCAAAGCCTACCCAACTCCAGAGCAGGCACCCAGACCAAGCGTCCCCCAAATTAGAGCCACCTCCGAGCACTCAAAATTAGCCAAATACCCGACAGCGACCCTAAGGCAAACCAGAAAGCACCCACCTTCCAGACAGCACCACCTGATCCCCTTAGGGCAACAACGGGACAAAGCACCCACCCCAAGGCAAACAGGCCAGGCCCACCTTCTCCTTTCAACAGGTACAGCAAATCCTTCCCGGAGCGTAAACTCCCCCTGCTCAGCAGCCCGGTTCGATCAAGCAACGCCTCACCAGTCAATTCCTCCCGAGGCGGGACCTTTCAACAGCGAGAACTCCTCCAGGAAATTCCTCAACCTCTTCCAATGATGTCCAGCAAAAAGGCCACAATTTCTACCCCAGGACACACCAGCGGCTGGTAAGAAATTCAAGGAACGGATCCCTGGCAATCCAGCAAATCCGTAAAAATAAATCCAGGTAAGAGCCTGATAGAATGGGCGCTACTCCAACATCGCATAGAAAGCTCCACCAGGACAAAAAACACTGACGGTAACGTAAAAAGTGTCCCGCAGATGATATCCAACAGTGACCTAACTTAAACAAATAAGAAGGCAAAAATAACTTAAAATTAGGTTCAAAGCTAAACTACAGCAGACGGCTGGCCCAGCGTGGCCGCCATTTTGACATTGTGTCTCCAGAACAAACACAAGGGCTCCTCCCTGCAAATCCTCAACTCCAGTTCCCTACCACTTGACCAGGTCTACTCCTTTAAGTCAGCAAAGAAGTAAACACCTCCTCAACCTAAGAGATCAGTACCAAATCTTCTTTTTCCAGAAAATCTTTTTTATTCTTCTTGTTTCAATGAATAAGAACTCCACATCATATGTGTAACATTTCAGAACAAGTGTTCCTTCATCAGACACTGGAGTTTGCCTCTCTATAAATTGAATGAATAAAATGTTGTTACTCTAAGCTCCAAAAAAATTTTTTATATAGTAAGCAGAAAACTTTTTCTATGTCTCTATAAATCCATTGATTCATATAATCCTTAATTCATTTGTGCATTTATGCAATTGTATATATATGTATATAACAGGTGGAACTGACCTGAATATTTATATCAATTAAATCATTGGAGTGTAAAAAAAAACATAGCAGGTGCTGTACATCTCGTGGGGGGGGGGGGTATATTTTCTTTTTAAAGTTTCAAATGGAAACCCTTATTGTTATCTCTATGGAAAGAAAATTACTGTGTGTTAGGACCCAATATTTTCATAATTTTCTTAAATAACCCCAAATGAATGAACAGGAAATTAACTTACTGCAAATGCAATTATATATCTTGAAATCCAGCTTTTCTTGGTAGTATTTATCTTTCCCTGTAAGGACAACCAAACAGTGTGTGCTGGAAATCGTTGTGGCTTTATTCGGATTATTGAACCTTCATTGTGTTGAAAGGGACCACAGATATAATAGAAACACACCCCTCTTTGACGGTAAAAATTATTTTAGAAATGTGTAAATTTGTGTGAAAAATAGAAGTTTGTTTTTTGGGACCAAGCGATTATACCCACTGTTTGGTTGTCCTTACAAAATGTTATTCATTTAATTTATAGAGAGGCAAACTCCAGTGTCTGATGAAGGAACACTTGTTCTGAAACATTACACATATGATGTAGCGTTCTTATTCGTTGAAACAAGAATAATAAAAAAGATTTTCTGGAAAAAGAAGATTTGGTACTGATTTCTTAGCTTGAGGAGGTGTTTACTTCTTTGCTGACTTCATTACCTATCCAAATTTCACCTTCTCCCGAATTATATAATTGGCTCCAGAAGTTGACATTTTGAATTAAAAATGAACCCATGAAGACCTTTAGTTTGACTGGTTTGGGCTACTTCTTTAAGTACCTAGGGATTGCCCTTGATCCAGCACTCACCTTTCAGGAACATATCCACCTCATCAGCTCCACTGTTAACTCCAGAATTGGTATATTCTATCGGCACAGATAGTGCCTCCCCCAAGAGGCCCTCCACCTGTTTGTCACCTCATCTGTCCTGTCCCTTGTTGATTATGGGATCACAATCTATGGGATTGCCTGCAACTCTGCCCTTAGTAGAATCAAAATGTCCCTAAACAAAGCCTGCTGCCTCGTCACAGGATGTGATAGGATGACCCATACCTGTTCGTTTTATAGCCAAGCCAACTGGCTCAATCTTGACTGTAGACTTAAATACCAGACATGTCTACTTGCCAAAAAAATAGCCAGTGGATTAGCCCCTCCTGGTCTCTCCAACCTCCTCCAACCAGCACGCATGGTGAAAACCACCCATAATGCCTCCAAACCTTCCTTCCTGGTTCCCTATTATAGAACATCCCTGGACCAGAGATCCTTCTCCTACAGGGCCCCGCTCTGGATGAACGCGTTGCCTGGGGCCATAGCCACTGACTCCAAACTTGGCTCCTTTAAGATCAGCCTTAGAGAACACCTCCTGTCTTTCAGCGCCTGTGACTGTTACTAGCCCTAAGCTGTTCCTTTCCCTTCCCCAATCTCCCCCCATCAGCCCTCAACTATTGCCCTGCTCCCTGCCCCTGCATCTTTCTCTCTCATCCTCCTAACCCTGTCATCTAACAATGGATGCCACATCCTGCTCTAATAATACTGATCTCCCCAATTGTGTGTATGCTGACCTCATTTGTTATGACTTTACCTGTTATTATTCGCTATGTATTGTATTACTCTTATTCCTGTCTTCTCTGTGCTCTGTACCTACCTGCAATGTTATTATGTTTGTACCCTGACGTGAAGCCTTTGTAAAGGAGTCTCTGACTCAAAGGTTTGTAATTCCGATATATATTCTAAATAAATAAATAAATACCTGAAAGATCTCTTAGCCTTATACAGTCCAGGCTCCAGGCCACCCTCTCCACTTTGCTGAGGCAACGTTACTCTCTATTCCTAGTTCCTCATTAAGACAATCGGGGGACTGACCTTTTCCATTACTGCTCCATTTATTTTGAATGCCCTGATTATCAATCTGTAGAACTCCCCTCGTTGGGGTATTTAAGAAGGGACTAAAGTCTCATTGTTTTAAATACGTTTTTGGTAACATCCAAGCATTGAGAGTACCAGGGGTCAGTTTTTCTATCCGGTATTTTAATTTTATAGGATGCTACCTGTGACAGGATAGAACAGAACCCTGTCCCTTTTGTTAGAGAAAGTGTGCAAATGCAAGGATCTGTATTCTTTCCTTTTCTCTCTACTCTGTCTGGTTATGCAGCCAGATATTCCTGTGAGACTTCGGACTTGATCAACTTGAACATTCTTGCAATTCTTTGCCTCTCACTGTCTCTCTGTTTTCTCTTGCTTTCTGTTTTTCCTCCCTTGCATATCTAGATCTGGTAATATAAGAATATGTTCAAATCAATATATGGAAATGAAACTGATAATGGGATCACTTTTGTTTAGAAAATATGGCGTTACTGTTGAAATGTATATATATTTATACTTTAAGTGTAAAAAGCTAGAGGTTACTTGGGTGCAAATGCCTGAGCCTTTTGCAGTTGCTGTGGAGACCTCAGGAAGTTCTTAATGTTCTAGAAGCTCCTGAAACTTACAAAGAACAGGATGCTTGCAAAGGATGGGGGCTGAAAAAGACATACAAACAGCTAAGCTGAGCTGCAAGGGAGATTTTTACAAGAGATTTTATTTTGCTTCTGTATATAGTTATTCGGAACAGGTTTATTTTATTTTGTGTTACTGCAACTACAAATAAACAGTTTTGTGGAATTTTACAACTGCTCCTGGGTTTTCTCTATGCTTCCTGACCTGTGTCTTGACGACACACTACCTTATCTGTCTTCCTGTTGTTCTATGTTAAATCGTTTTGCTTATTTTGGTAATTTGTTTCTTGCCTTTGTGATTGGATTGTATGGTCTGGAGCCTTAAGGGATTAGATATACTGTGTGAATGTGCCTTCAAGGATGGTAGAGGGCAGGCATATTGTCAAAGTGATGAATTTGTTCTTAAGGGGACTGGGTGGATTGTGCATCCTAAATGGTCATTTTCAGTGGTGATAAATGCAAGGCAATTTTATTGTTATGGCCGTCATTCCCAGGGTCTCTGGGCACCTCATAATCAAACAGTACATTAGAATCATAGCAATAAAATAATAGAATTATAGAAATAAAATTAATCAGTTCTATATTGAAACAGCAGCACTATGCCCAAAGCACATTTCAGGCAGATGTGTCATCAGGTGTGACTTGAACTGGACCAGGGATGCAACATCTCTAACCTCTGAGGGAAGCAAATTCCACAGAATCTGGACTACCATTCCAAACACTGTCCCCAGATGATTTTCAGTAAGCTCGGGAAATGGACAAGAGGCCTGATTCCACCAACCGAAGGAGGTGATCAGGAGCATATGGGATCAGGAGGTCTTTCAGATAGCCTGGAACCAGACGGTGCAGGGCCTTGTAGTTCAATAAGCACGCCTTGAAGTTGATGCACCACCACACCAGCAGCCAGTGCAGAACATGGAAAACTGGCGTGATATGCTTGGAGCTGGGGGTCCCAGCCATCAGCTAGACTGCCACATTTGGCATCAGCTACAAGTGAAGCAACAACCTGGCAGATAGCCCAAGGTCCAGAACATTGCAGTAATCCAGTCTTGACGCGACCAAGGCATGCACAAGCATCAGTAGGTCAGCTGGTGTTGGAAAGGGCTTAATCTGGGAGATGTTATGAAGGTGGAAAAACCCACTGCAGATGACAGCTGACCCCGGGTTTTCCAATGTTAGCTCAGAATCCACAATGACCCCAGGTTCCTCACACTGTCTACAACTTCCAGAGCAATGGCATCTAAAGAAGGTAGAATGGCATTGCTACTTGTTACTGATCTACCAAACTGACCCGACTCCACCAGTAACACCTCTGTCTTTGATGGGTTCAGTCTAAACCAGCTGGCCACCATCCAGGCCCGAATTTCCCTAAGACACTCACTCAGTTCTGAGACAACGGCTCTATCAGTATATAGCTGGGTATCATCAGCAAAGAAATGAAAACCCAAGCTGTTATGTCTGTTGATCTCCCTCAGTGGCATCATGTACACAGCGAGCAACATAGGAGCCAGACTAGACCCCTGAAGTACACCACAACAGAGTGCAGCACTTGTCGAGATGAAAGTCTCAAGTGCCATCTGCTGCACCCAGCTGGATAAGTAGGACTTGAACCACTGTAACATTGTCCCTCTGAGTCCTACATATTGCCTTAGATCATCCACCAGCACCCCATGGTACATCGTGTTGAAATCCAAAGAAAGGTCAAGCAAAACCAAGATGGAACAACGTCCATTATCCCTTGCTAAGAGCAGGTCATGATGCACCCTCACCAGAGCTGTTTCCATACTATGTTGAGGCCGGAAGCCAGACTGAAATGGCTCATAGATGTTGTATTTCTCCAGATGTTGTTCCAGCTACACCACCAAAACCACCTTTTTGATCAACTTCCCCAAAAAGAGAAAGCTCAAGACAGGCATATAATTTGAGAGAACATCAGGGTCCAGAGATGTTTTTGTATGAAGGGACTTCACCAGCACCCTTTTCAAAGTGGAGTTAACAATCCTTTCCCTAAAGAACACCCAACAATTGCCACCAAAAAAGAACTGAGTCATCCCCAGCACTCTAAAGGAAGCTGGGTCAGCCCAGGATCAAATATACAGTAGACTCTCAAAAACAAAATCAAGCGACACAGCCAAATCGGGTACAGTGCTGAACTTCAAAATAGGCAGCCAGCCATACATAGATCAAAGCACAAACGAAGCAGCACATTAGATTGCAAAAAATAGATTTTACTGTGTAAATAGAAATCACAGACAGCGGTAGCCCAAACATCGACTAAGCACCCAGCGCTTTGACTTCAGCAAGTCTTCATCAAGGGGTAATGTTAGTCCTGAAAAACATCCTTTATATACAGCATTTAATTAACACATTTATCAGTTAAATTTAAAACACATGGAGCGAAAACACTTAAGGAGAAGACATTTTTTAAAGAACCCCTCACCCTTCAAAAAATATATATATATGTATATATAATATAACAATAAAACAAATATATATAAATTCATTTAAATACAATAAATAAATAAAGGCATTAAGTTTAGAGTTCAAAATCTAAGCAGCACCATGAAAATAATCATATTCAAAAAACTAATGAAATAACTTTCTAAAGTTGCTAAATTAAACAACACTAATACAAAAAAAGATATGCTGCTTTAAGTAATAACTCCAAACCCATCCAAACAGTAACAAAATAGACCTACCCTTAAAAAATCAAATCATCTTATAACATATATAGGGACCCCCTAGTAAATAAGTTAATCAAACAAAAAAATAAAAATTGAAAATCCAAATGGGTAGAATCCGGGTTCAAGATGTAAATCTAAAGAGGAAAAAGCCAAATTGCAACATCATTAATCTGGACATCCAAACTTTAACTAACATATCAAGACACATAAATTCATTAAACATTTATATGCTCGATAACCGTATTTAAGAAAAGGTCTAAGATCCCATTGGTTATTCAATCCATTCGGTCTAACAGAGTTTAACTTATAGATCCATTTACTTTCTTTTTGTAACAAAAGATTAGCTCTATCACCCCCCATAAATAATGGATGAATATGTTCTATACCCATAAACTTCAAAGAACTCGGATCAGACTGATGAAATTCAGAAAAGTGAAGACCCAGTGGGGTACTTCTATTACTATTCAGAATAGAACGAACATGTTCTTGTATACGTTGTTTAAGTGGCCTGATGGTTTTACCAACGTATATTAAATCACAAGAACACCAAAGCACATACACCACATACGGAGTATCACAAGTGATTAACTCCCTAACCTGCATGTTGATGTTAGAAATTTTCGGGTGCATAAATGTTTCATGGCAAATACTAGCAAATTTGCATATGTTACATCTGAAACACTTAAAAAAGCCTTTTGTCCTCACAGGTAACCAAGTATGACTAACATTTGTAACCTTTTTCATACAACTCTGTACCAATTTATCTTTCAAGCTTTTAGCTTTTGAAAATGTAACCCTTGGCTTTAAACCAACAGCATTACTAACCCCACTATCACTCAATAAAATTGGCCAGTTTTTATGTATAATATTTCCAATTCGTCCTGGCAAATAATTATACTGGGTAATAAAGGTACAAGGCTGAAATTCTGTATTGTTTTCTCTAACTCTATCTCCCAAAAGGCTGCTCCTAGAGATTTTACTAACCCAATCCCTTGTTTGTTCTAACAAAAATGGATCATAACCTCTTTCTAAAAACCTTTTAGTTAAATCATTAGAATGTTCCAAAAAGATAGAATCCGAACTGCAGTTTCTCCTAAGACGTAAAAATTGTCCATAAGGAATTGAATTTTTTAAACTTGGAGAATGTGCACTAGTGGCTAGTAGCAATGAATTTGTTGCAGTTAATTTACGAAAGCAACCTGTTTCTATTGCTCCTGATACAGAATTAGCTGATAGCGAAAGATCCAAAAATGAGATGGAAGTGCTGTTACACAAATGAGTAAAATGTAAATTAAGCTCATTATTGTTCAGCCAATCCAAAAAAGGAGAAATCATATCACTGTCTCCATCCCAAATACATAAAATATCATCCACAAAATGAAACCAATGTGCAATGTGACAAAAGAAAGGGTTATTAAATTCTTTAAGAACTGTAATACATTCCCATCATCCGAGAAAAAGATTCGCATAGCTAGGAGCCATTGAAGCCCCCATAGCTGTCCCTTGTTTTTGTAAAAAGAAATTTCCTTCAAACTCAAAATAATTATGTGTCAAAATAAATTCTAAAGCTTGTATTAAGAAATCTTTAGGTATTTGATCTCTAAGGGCAGAATTTTCCAAAAAATACAAAACAGCCGCAATACCCTGGTGGTGAACAATGGATGTATAAAGTGATTCTACATCTATCAATAACCAACAATAAGAATCCTTCCATTCAAGATGTTGTAACTTACTCAATAAATCCCCACTATCTTTAATGTGAGATTCCAAAGAAAACACCTGTGGTTGTAAAAAGAAATCAATAAATTTGCCTAAATTCTGTGTAAGGGAATTGGATCCACTGACAATAGGGCGACCAGGGGGATCTTCACTATTTTTATGCACAAAAACATGGAGTCACCGGAAAGTCTGACCAAATAAACTGAAATTCCTTTTCTGTAATCTCACTCCTCTTACGGGCTCCATCAAGTAACAAAAATAAATCTTTTTTGAAATTTAACGTAGGATCATAAGATAATGTTTCATAATTCTGAGCATCCATTAATAATTTCAAAACAATTCCTCTGTAATGTTGTTTATTCAAAATTATGATGTTCTCTCCTTTGTCAGCTTGTTTGATTATAATTTCACCATTATTAGTTAGATCCTGAAGTGCTTCCCATTCATTTTTATTCAAATTATTTTTAAAACCCCCTTTATCCTTTAGTAAATCAGCTACCTGCTGTTTTACCACTTTTTCATAAGTGATCAACGAATTATTAATAACTACGGGGCAAAAATCGGACCTAGCCCTAAAGGTTTTTTCTCTTAAAGTGCTAATGGACTTACTAGCTCCTAATAGCCCAGGGAATACATGATGACAAGATTCAATATTTTCATTAAAAAGATCTTGTAATATTTCCAAATCAGAAGATCTGGTATCCAAATCATTAGAACCACTACGTTGTACAAACTCATCCCCCCTGGAGAAGCCCTCCTCAAAGTCCAACAAATAATCAATGTCCTCTTTTGAAGTAGTTCCATTCATATTGTTATTCAAATTCAATTCTTCTTCAGTAGAATAAAAGAACAATCTCAGCTTTAGTTTTCTGAAAAACTATTCAAGGTCAACAAAAATACTAAAGTCATTAACAGATGGTGTTGGTATAAATGTAAACCCTTTCGTAGGACAGTTACCTGTGTATCAGTCAGAACAACATCCGAAAGATTCAAAATCTGCAGTCTATCCCCTTCTGTTTGGAACGCAAAACTCTCTCGCTTTCTCTTAGTTCTTCGGCCTCCTCTGTGTCCCCTTCTCGTCTTATTTTTCCTTTTCCCTTGTTCACCTTTTCTAAAAAAATCCCTTTCTTTTTATTCTTGCCAGTGGAAACTCCAGAATTAATACCACTTTGATTCTTCGAAGCACTGCGTATGTCAGTCTCGCTAGAAAAACGGACACGAGATCTACCACGCTCTGCGACCTTTTTCTCGACCATTCAATTATATTGCCCAAGTCATAATCACATTGATCTCGATTTAATTTTCTATTTTTTCGATCAACTATTTCAGTTTCATATTTATTGAGTTTGGATCTTAACTTAAAATCAGCTTCTTCATAAGCAGCACTACCTTTAAAGCTTAATGCTCTTTCTTTTGCAGCTTTTAATTCAATTACCAACTCTTCATATTTAATGGTGTCTTCCTTAATTAGCAATTCAATAAAAATTTTGGAACAATCAGAGGCAGCCTTGATCCACTTTCTTGAAGCTAAATAAATCAATCCCACTAGAAGGCGTAATAGATACTGTGAAACCTCTAGGTGCCTGATTTCGTTTCAGATATTCTTCAAGACTCAAAATATTATAAGTTATGTCAATTTCCTTAAACATCAGTTTCTCAAGATCATAAAAAGCACTTTTAATGTTACCAGTGTCTTGATTAGTGGCTTCGCCACACAAATCCATGCAATTCAGCTTCTTCCTGGCTTCTTGTTTCCTAGTCTCCAAACACACAGCTGTTTCCCATTCGTAACTGCTTTGAGCGACTCCATCCGAGGTTCCAGCTTGACCCATAGCAGATCTTCTCAGACCAAATATTACTACTTAATTCAAAGGAACCGTGTCACTTCTTTGCAGTAAACAAAAGCGATGATTGAAACGCTACCTCAAATTACCCGAACGGAAAAAACCGCAGGCGGTCAGCTTGAAAAAAGGCAAATGTAGACTCTCAAAAACAAAATCAAGCGACACAGCCAAATCGGGTACAGTGCTGAACTTCAAAATAGGCAGCCAGCCATACATAGATCAAAGCACAAACAAAGCAGCACATTAGATTGCAAAAAATAGATTTTACTGTGTAAATAGAAATCACAGACAGTGGTAGCCCAAACATCGACTAAGCACCCAGCGCTTCGACTTCAACAAGTCTTCATCAAGGGGTAATGTTAGTCCTGAAAAACATCCTTTATATACAGCATTTAATTAACACATTTATCAGTTAAATTTAAAACACATGGAGCGAAAACACTTAAGGAGAAGACATTTTTAAAGAACCCCTCACCCTTCAAAAAATATATATATATATGTATATATAATATAACAATAAATCAAATATATATAAATTCATTTAAATACAATAAATAAATAAGGGCGTTAAGTTTAGAGTTCAAAATCTAAGCAGCACCATGAAAATAATCATATTCAAAAAACTAATGAAATAACTTTCTAAAGTTGCTAAATTAAACAACACTAATACAAAAAGAGATATGCTGTTTTAAATAAAACTCCAAACCCATCCAAACAGTAACAAAATAGACCTACCCTTAAAAAATCAAATCACCTTATAACATATATAGGGACCCCCTAGTAAATAAGTTAAACAAAAAATTAAAAATTGAAAATCCAAATGGGTAGAATCCGGGTTCAAGATGTAAATCTAAAGAGGAAAAAGCCAAATTGCAACATCATTAATCTGGACATCCAAACTTTAACTAACATATCAAGACACATAAATTCATTAAACATTTATATGCTCGATAACCGTATTTAAGAAAAGGTCTAAGATCCCATTGGCTATTCAATCCATTCGGTCTAACAGAGTTTAACTTATAGATCCATTTACTTTCTTTTTGCAACAAAAGATTAGATCTATCACCCCCCATAAATAATGGATGAATATGTTCTATACCCATAAACTTCAAAGAACTCGGATCAGACTGATGAAATTCAGAAAAGTGAAGACCCAGTGGGGTACTTCTATTACTATTCAAAATAGAGCGAACATGTTCTTGTATCACGTTGTTTAAGTGGCCTGATGGTTTTACCAACGTATATTAAATCACAAGAACACCAAAGCACATACACCACATACGGAGTATCACAAGTGATTAACTCCCTAACCTGCATGTTGATGTTAGAAATTTTCGGGTGCATAAATGTTTCATGGCAAATACTAGCAAATTTGCATATGTTACATCTGAAACACTTAAAAAAGCCTTTTGTCCTCACAGGTAACCAAGTATGACTAACATTTGTAACCTTTTTCATACGACTCTGTACCAATTTATCTTTCAAGCTTTTAGCTTTTGAAAATGTAACCCTTGGCTTTAAACCAACAGCATTACTAACCCCACTATCACTCAATAAAATTGGCCAGTTTGGAGTTATTTAAAGCAGCATATCTTTTTTTGTATTAGTGTTGTTTAATTTAGCAACTTTAGAAAGTTATTTCATTAGTTTTTTGAATATGATTATTTTCATGGTGCTGCTTAGATTTTGAACTCTAAACTTAACGCCCTTATTTATTTATTGTATTTAAATGAATTTATATATATTTGATTTATTGTTATATTATATATACATATATATATATTTTTTGAAGGGTGAGGGGTTCTTTAAAAAATGTCTTCTCCTTAAGTGTTTTCGCTCCATGTGTTTTAAATTTAACTGATAAATGTGTTAATTAAATGCTGTATATAAAGGATGTTTTTCAGGACTAACATTACCCCTTGATGAAGACTTGTTGAAGTCGAAGCGCTGGGTGCTTAGTCGATGTTTGGGCTACCGCTGTCTGTGATTTCTATTTACACAGTAAAATCAATTTTTTGCAATCTAATGTGCTGCTTCGTTTGTGCTTTCAAATATACAGTAGGTGGGGCACAATCTGGAAACTAGCTGGAAGACTTTTTTCACCAACACCGGCTTGCACTCCTACCATAAAGATGAAGTGCCCCTGCTCATCAAAGACTGGGTACTGTCAGCCGGTAACAGGTTGCCTAAGGATATCCCAGCCAGGATAGAAGACACCTTGTCATCTGTGGAAAAGGATCTACAGGACTGCAGATAGATAGGATTTAGCAATCTGCCCACAGTATTAAAGAGTTGAACTGATTGGTTCTTTCCAGCAGCAGTCATCCAAGACGAGAATGCTTACTTTTTCAGAGGGATTACACTCATCATAATGAGATCTCAATGCCAATTTGTCCTCCTCTGAGCAGACATCCGCCAACAACGCTCCAACTTCTGCCCCATTGTCTTCAGCCTACTCAGGCCACCATCAAACCATCGTGACCTGCAGTGGAAAATCAACTGGCAGATATGGAGAGGTGCTAGGGGGTCGACAGCTGTGACAAGAGCCACATAGTATCCCTCCACCACGGCCTCAACTCCCATCACACAGGCCATCTCCATGCCCGAGATGTCTGTCGCCAAAAGCCCCTGAGACTCCAGATTTCTTTTTACAGTTAATTCCTTTATGCTCCTTGTCTGGGCAGCGCTCCATCTTGCCTGATCCCCCAGCCCCATTCCTCGCTTGCAGTTTACCTCCTGTTTCCTCCACTGCTTACCCCCCATGGCGGGGCGGCAGGAATCCCTCAACCTGACGAATACGGATCCAGTGCTAAAGGTTCCTGCTATTCGCGGGAGCGGAACCTGCTGGAGTCGGCTTCATCCAGCCATGCCCAGACACTTTTCTCCTTCGTTTTTTCTCTCCACTTTAGGAGATGAGGCATGCAGTGATACCCATGGAGAGAGTATGCACGCGTCCGCATAGGCTCCTCCAAGCGTCTGCCTCGTCTCCTCCCCTTTTTCTGGAGTGTTGGTGTGCTGCCCCCCAGCCACTGCTAGGGGCTAGTCAAGTACTGACTGCCGGTGACCCCCCCCCCGGAGAAGAAGAACAGTCCATCAGATGCTCAATCCTTCTTCACCCCTGCCAAGCCCCAGCAGCCCATGCTCATGCCTGAACACGAGTCGTCGGCATAGCATGCGGTAAGATGTCCAGCGCCTCAGCACCACCAGGCTGGCTGAGACTCCAGATTTCTGAAAGAGCAGTAACTCATCATCTCCACATGGGAGGTTAGCCAAAGAACTCCACAAAGGAACTACACAACGTAACAATCCAACCAAATGACCAGATCAACCTTAACATTGCTAATGCCAAGACCCAACAAGAAAACCAGGTACAAGCATTGGCCATGCTGGTGGGTACTATTGGCAACTGCCTGTACAAAGCTTAGGGAACGCATCACCTAGAGGAACAGATTTACAAAAATAGAGGTTTCATCTTCAATCCAGCCATTAAAATTACACAAAACAAGGAGTTTAGGTGACTCAGCTACTAGGTTGGCCCTGAAACCGTCATGTTCCTGCAAGAATTCACAAACATACCCTGGAGGATGGTATATGAGCAATATTTTGCAACTTGTACCCAGCCCACCTTTCACCACCATGCATTTAAATGACCTGGTCTCTCCCATAGAGTACACCATAAATCCCAATGTGGATCAACAACAGATGGATACCCCACTACCCCTGTATTCTTGCCTAGGACAATGTACCATGGAATAACCTGGCAGGATGGATGCCTAAAGCACAGGCCCCGAATCATACCATAGCCAAGTCTCTGTGATACATACCTGATCTGCCAAGGAATCTGGGATGAAAGCCTCCAACATGGCTAATTTATTCCTTAGAGATCTGGTGTTACAAAGAACAGCCCTAAGAGGAGGAGCTGATTCAGTCCATTAGCCACCTACTGATTGAAAATCTCAGTAGCCTGGCAGATAGGGGTCTAGGGGAAAAGTATAGAGGACCCCTTGCCTGTAAAAGCTACTCGCCAGGTGCCTCCTAGATACCACACTCCTAGTCCTGCTGTCCTTGTGTACCCATGGAGTGGAGCTACATTTTGAGTAGCAACCCCAAGGACCTCCAGCCCGCAACAGTGGTTAATCACGGGTGCTGAGAGGGTACTAGGAAGCCCTCCAAAGGGACGCTACTCTCATAATTGCTTCATGCTGCTGTACGACACATCACACACAAACCTACCCCAAAAGTTTTAACACATGAAATAACAGTAATTGAAATACCCACCCACAACAGCTACCCAACAACACACATAAAACTCAAAATACCATATATAAATAGCAAACATACCACCATTCGAGCCAAATTACCCACACACGTGATTAACTACACTAAACAGCCATAGCTTTCACACTCTAAGTAACCAAAATATTAAAATACAAACATCAGAGTCAATAAAGAAGCTCCACTATCAGCTGTTTACACAGATTATTTCATAGACGTGTTATATAACATGGTCTATGTAATCTATGTATTTTGGACTGCATGTATCATGTCTATTGACTTTGTATGTGGAGCTTATTGTTGTACATTTTTGTGTGTATTTTGCTGTTATCCCTACTCCCCTCTCCCTAGGACGCATCTGGAATCAAGCAGTAGCCTGCTCAGTATGCCTTCCTGGTAAAACTTTTAAATAAATAAATATAATGAGGTATGTAGTTTGTTCAAAAAAAGTCCACACAGTTTGAAATAGCACAGAAGACTTATTCAGAGGTTATGTGTCAAAAACCAGTCATTCCTTCCCCTCTCTCACAGGGAAAGAGTTGCTTACTCACCGAGTAGAGTGTCCCAATTGATGGACCAGCGAATCTAAGGAAAGGGTTAAGCTTCCCAAAAGACACCAAAAAATACTAAACAGAAATAGCAACCTTTGTGTTCAGATGTGACTTCTTGAGCCCTCACAAATGCCAGAAATCATTTTTTTCTTATGCTGGATGTGTCAGAGGTCATGGAATCCATGACTTTGGTTACAGTTGATGTAGGCCTCACTAGTCACATTAAATTGCTTTAAGTCCCCAGCCAAGAAAACATTTGAAGTGGTCTGCCACTGCTCTTCATGCTAAGCTAATATATGAATCCTCACTGTACCTTCTGCTTGTCACCCTATCCCTGTCTCCCCACCAACCATCCAGCCTATCCTCTCACCCATCTGCCCCACCCACCCCTTTATTCCTACCCCAACCCCCTTTACCCATTCTGCCTCCTAGCACTTCTTCCCTTCCTCCACCTCCCTGTCTCCCTACCCCCTCCCTGTACCCCATCTCTGTGCACAATATTCCTGTCCTGTTGAACCTACCACCTCCTCTTCCCCACCTCCCTGTCTCCGTACCCTCCTACTCCTACCCCAGTCACTACCCTCCCTAGACCCCTCCCTGTTCCCCATCTCAGTACACAATATTCCTGCTCCTCTGAATCTACCACCCTCCTCTGCAATGTCATCTACAGCCCCATGTTTTCACTTTTTTTTCCTTTTCCTTCTGCCCCAGTGAAGACTTGTCTCACTCTATGTGTATCATCTACATGCACATTAGTGCAGTTAGTTTTTTGTATGTAATGTATCAGTTATTTGCAACAATCCAAGCTGTACCTTATTATTGCCATTGCTATTTACTCTTGCTATCCGGATACGTTCTGTATAAGATCATGTACATCACTGTATTGTTTGAAATCTCCAGGACCTCCTTGTGAATGAGCTTGCTCAATGGAGTAATTCCTGTAATAATAAACTTGAACTTGAGAGGAGTGAGGTGCAGGCAGTGTCAGCACAAATCCTGCTGCACAATCTAAGCCCCCTCCTCAATTCAGGCATTCATTTACTCTGGGCTCAGACCTGGGCAAGGTTTTGACTCCTTATTCATTTTATTAATTGAAATAAACTAATATATTTATTTATAGTATGTGTCATGGTGTATTTTATTTAATAAGCTGATTCATTTATATCCTGAATGAGCATGCCTAGTTGTGGCATAGCAGCAGCAAAGAGAGGATGAGAGATGAGAAAGTGGGATGTAAGCAAGCAAGAGAGGGGAAAAGGAGGAAGAGGAACAGGGCCTGGAAAGGCAACATGGTAAAGAGGACTGCCTCGATCTGCTAGACTCCAGAAGACAGCCAGCTGCCTTCCATATGCCACCCATCCATCCTGCCCTGTTTGCCAGTCAGCAGCCTGTCAGTTGCCAACATAACCTACCAAAACCGAAAGCTCCGTACTCGATACCAGGAATAAAGATGAGCACAAGAAAAGAAAACTTATTGCAACAAGTGCTTTGTTTACTAACACCGTAAACTGTGTTCCAGTACATGAACAGCTTTGCTGTCACAAGACCACTCGCCCCTGAATGCAGTAAGTGGTCTTGTGATGGCAAGGCTGTTTATGCACTGCGACTCCTAATAGCAAACAAAAGGAAGGACACGGTAGGACTGCACACGTGAATCTCACACACAACTCTGCACAACATAGGTTTTTGCAAATCTTGACTAGTACTGTAGTAGCTGTGGATGAGTACTGTTCACAGCTGGGAGGAGCTTAGGCATGCCACACTTAAAGGGACACTGTCAACTTTTTAACCAGTTTTCATTACCACCGTAATAGCTGTGCCTGATAACTGAACTCTACAATGCAGCTGTTCAGATTACATTTGAAAGGCACATCTCCTATCTTTAATCCTTATTCTTCACAAAAATGACTTTTACTCGGACTGACCTTGTCTATGCGTTGTGTGCTTTTCCACGCATCCCCAACATAAGTATGGCACTGCATCACACCGAACTCATGCATGAATGAGTTGTGATTTGGTGGTATATAAAGTAAACAGCTTGCCATATAATACCAGCAGCGCTGATTTCAGCAATAGCAGTCATTTTTTAAATTGAAGGCTATTTCACACAGAAACTGCTGTTTGAAGATTGAAACCAGGGCTCAGCACATGTGCGTCAGCGTATGCATCTGCTCAGTCCCGGTTTCACTTTTCTAACAACAATTTCTACGTGAAATAGCCCTTGGCTTAAAAAATGACAGCTATTGCTAAAATCTCCATCACTAGTATTATATGGCAAGCTGTTTACGGTACTTCATACGCCCCTCAAATGACCAAACTTTTTCATGCACGAGTTCAGCACGATTCACCACCATACTTGTGTCGGGGGCACGTGAAAAGGAGCAGACCATGTAGATAAGGTCGTCTGAGTAAAAGTCATTTTTGTAAAAAATAAGGATTAAAGACAGCAGATGTGCCTTTTAAATGTATTCTAAGCAATTGCATGGTGGAGTTCAGTTATGCTTAAAAGATTGACAATGCCCCTTTAACTAAGTGGAGGGGGGGCTTTTTCTTCTCTTAGAAGATGCAAGACAACAATGAAAGAGCCATGAAAAGAGGAGGGGGCTGTGTACACAGGTCAAGGAGAGAGGAGGAGGAGTCCTGGTCTTTCTGAGGATTAGAAAATCCATTGCACCCTGTTGGTTCTAGTTAACTGCTGACAGAAGGTTTTTCCAGTATTCTGTGTAACCTGATAGCTTTGCCACAGTCCCCTGTTCCCAAGAGTGTGAAACTCCTCACGTGGCTGAGAAGTGTTCAGGCAGTCAGACTGTTGGGCTATCCTCTTCAGTCTTGGTGTGCTATGTGGATATTTTTTTCTAGCTTCTGTCTAAGGAATACACTCTGTGCAGCTAAGTGAAGTAACCCCAAGAGTCAAATGGCCGATACCTTGCTCTCCCACCTATGAAGCAGGTGAGTTGATTACAAATAATCTTTGAGGAGTTCTGCCATCTAAGGCTGGGCAGTAAACCCTTCATGCTGTAGGGATGAGTTGCGCCGTTCATGTAAGCTTGAGAAAAGCTGTGACAGCATGGCCCTGATAATGGGAGTTTTGACTGGAAACCGTGCTAGTAGTAGCTGTCAAAAGCTAGGCATTTCGATTGTTTACATAAAAACGCTGCCACTGAAAAAAGACAAATATTTGTTTATTTCTTTACATTTTGCGGCTGCAGGATTGCTGGATATGCCCCATGTGATGCGGTATCTTGTTTTTGTAGGGTCCTCTGGTACATTATGTAACATTAGGGACATTCTGGGCGGCTTTGTTTCAATCTGGCATATAGCCATTTCAGTTGTGACCTGGCATCCTTTCCAACAAACTCCCCTCTAGGCACTGCCTCATCTGGATTTTTGTACTTAGCCTGTGCCGGATTTATTATTTAATGCATCAGTGGATCGATATACTGGTAGCTAATGCAGGTTTATTCTGTGTTTGACTTGTCTAACCAACTGTAGCTGGCTAGTTTCATATGATTTGTATTATGTTGTTTTATTTCATATTGTTGTCAAGTTTTACTGTACTCCACTCCCCCCAGCCTTCCAGGACACACGTGAAAATAAGCTGTTATCAGCTCAGTATGTCTGTCTTGGTAACACTTTTGAAATAAAAAAAACTGTACAAGGAAGTTGAAAACCATGTATTTTAAGGCAAGTCTATACCTCGGACTCATGTTTTGTTTAAAGAGATACAGTTAATTGTGCACTGGAGTTTGATGGTTGAGACCCTAAAATTGTACTGGGGGATCCTGTTGAAAAGGAGATTTTGGGCCGGCCTGTTGACACAGGGGTAGCGCTACCATGCACAACGCCAGTGACCCAAGTTTGGGAACAAGATCGAGTCATCGGGGGTCAGCAGGGGGAGGGGGATCAAATGTTCCAGAGAGCGCACTCTTTCTCCAGGGAGGGAATGTAATTGCTACAGGAGGTTAGAGGTGGTACGGCCAGACCTCATCACTGGGGGGTGAGGGGAGGGACTAAGCCCATGGTGTTAAAAGGGGAAAGGAGGAAGATGGTAGGGATGTGGGGATGGGGCTGGTTTGAACCGGGGAAAGGGGCTAAGACAGCGCATGTGCATAATATGTAAATTATTAAAAAGAAATTAGATTTTGAATCCCATGGGACCATCTTGCCATGTACATGCTGCAGAATGAAGCGCAAGGAGATGACATCCTTTGCCTTCTGGGTACGTCCCAAAGAGTATGCCATGCTGGTTCTGTACCACATTAAAATGAAACAAATAAAATGATACTAACTGTCAACTTGAAACTCCTTGTTTTTTTTGTACCTTGTTTGTAGCACTCTTGGGCCTGACCCAAGAACTTTTTTCCATCTCCCTCAGTGTCCCTTTCCCACCCCTGCAACAGTGTGTGTGTAGGAATATGTATGCCGTGGCTTACAAGTTGATTGGGTAGGGGTAGTAGTCTGGGTCCAGGTCTTTGATTTTTATTGCCCCCCCCCCCCGAGTTGGAATTATGCTTTATGAGCTTTGGGAGTTAGGGGGGCCCATTAGGGACCCATCTTTAAATTGAGCCCCCCTTCCCATTATTGGTCAGTGACATTAATGTGTGAGCTACTGGGGCTCACTTCAGAGCTGGTGGGGGCCGAGCCCTGGCAAGCCCCCCTGTACTTCCAACACTGTATCCCCCCCCCATGCACACACACACACACACACACACACACTCACGCACAAACACTGATCTTATAATATGATTGCTGTACTCTGTTTGAACTGATCATCATGTTCAAGGCACAAAACAAAGCACTGCTGTAACTGTTTTTGCTCTTGTTTTGTACTTTCTAAAATACAACATAACATGGGGGATAAACTGGGCAGAGCAAAAAATTAGTTATGTAGCCAACCTGGGAAGGCACCAAACAGGACCCAAAGGGGGTTCTTACTTCCATATTTTCCTAGCTACACCACTGCCTGCGCCCCTGGTGACAGACACTACCTTCCTGCCTTTACTTAATACTTAACACTGACCCCAAAACCAGTAACCCCAAAGTAGGAACCTAACCTGTGGCATATCCCCCAGAGGTGGGACTAGGCCTCCAAGGACTTATTAACTTTTTACTGGACAGGTGACCAGAGGGAGGGGCCATCCAGAAGGAGATGGGTAAGGTAGCTGAGACTGGCATGGAAGAGTGAGGAGAACTTAATTTGTCCCAGGTCCACTCTCCTGATTTTTAACCTATAACCCTCCTCCCCCTCCCCACACACACCAATTACCCCTTCCATAAGACATGCTTGTGTGGCATTACCTCACAATCTACCCACTGGAACTGTCAAAGGGATGTGTGAGCACATCAACTTTAGAGCTTCCTTACCAACCTTATTCCGGGCATGTGATGCCTCCATGGCACATACCAGGTGAAAGGGTGTGTGCAAATGTAGTACTGCTCCATAAGAGACAACACGTTTCATCCCTCTCATCATCCCCCCCAACTTGGACCACCAGGGAGCAGTCGTGCATTAAAAGGAGGTGCCATTCCCTTCTCAAGGCAGGAGGCTTCCAAGACGGAATGCCAGAACCCTGCCTTGCTGGTCAGCACAGCACCAGACATCGCAGGCTCAAGAGGCAAACCCAGGCCATGTGAATGTCTAGCAAGAGCATTGTCATTGTACTAGCCAGCTAGCTAGAAGCTCTCTTTTTTAATTATTCATATGTCAGTGTAGAAAGACAGAGGGACAGATTATCAAAACATTTGCAGCTGAAATTTGGTTACTTACTTGTGCACATTTTTAAAACACATTTCGGTATGGCTATGGTACGGTGCTGTTTTTATTGACCTGATGAAGGCGTTTGATCTTTTTGATCACTACTTACACATAAATTCCATCACCCAAAGCCTGTCCCACTGCTCTGCCATTCTCTGCACTGATGATCTGGTCCTGCATACCTGCTCTAAAAGTATTGATGAAGTAAACCAGTACCTAACAGCTGACCTACAGTCAGTGCATACTTGGTTGTCTGCAAACAAACTGATTCTAAACATGACTAAAACATAATGCATGCTGTTCGGTATGTCCCCAGGTTAAAGCATGCCTGTACCCTCTATGCATAGCTTATTGTGATGGTACCTTGGTCCCCTCAGTCTCTTCCCTCACATACCTTGGAGTCACACTTGACCCTTGCTTGATTACTCATGTCATGCCACGGTTGTCTGCAAGTCTGTGAACTCTATGTTGGGCATCTCCTATGAAGTGGGCTGTAACCAGATCCCACAGGCTCGCCTTGCCATTGCCTATAGGATGCTCCTTCCCAAGCTTCTTTATGGTGCCCCTGTGTGCTCAACTGCCTATAAATCTACTCTCCACAGGTGGGATGTTACATACAATAATATTTGTCATTTTGCATTAGCGTCCCCCCGGCTCGCTCATCACTGTTCTCTTTACGACAGGCTGGGTTGGCTTCCCCCTGTCCTTCCTACAAGATCACTATGATATGATCAATGTGGTATGATCTTTAGCACTATACAAAATGGGCAGCCCTCATTCCTTGCTTCCTTTCTTAAACCAGTGAACAGTGGCTACCCCCAAGGCCAGGTGATCGTACCCTACTGGCCGTCCCTAGGGTTAGAAGTTGCGCTGGTGAATCGTCCTATGCGTATGCAGCCTCAAGGTTATGGAACTCCATACCATCTGAAATTCATCTGTGCCTACTTTCTGTCTTAGGTACCATAAATATCTTATTAGTTTTGCATGCTGCACTTGCCACAGTACCCGAGTAATCTCGGTATGGCACTTATTTTGTATGATCAATGTCGACCTATTATCATTGTTCTCATATGTCCTTAGTGTAGCTGTATGTGGACAGATACTGTTCCTTCCAAGATGTTTGCCTTTCTATGATGTGTTAATTGTGCTTCTTCCTCTCACTGTTTATTGCATCACAATGTGTCAGACTGAGTGCATTGCCTATTATGTATTCCCCTTCCTTATGCAATGCCATGTTTCATGTCTTTTCCCTCCACTGTATATTGTATTACAATGTGGTCTACTATGTGTAAGTTTGGATGTAATCTCCCGGGTTGTAACTGAAGATAGGCATTGAATGCCTAGTGTGCTTACCTGGTTAACAAAAAATAAATGAATCAATTCTGGTGATGTCCCATGATAATCATTTTTCTGCCCCGCCTCAAAAACAAACCTTTGAAAATTTTCCAAAGTCCACCAGATTGCACGTGTCAGTGTTTTGAATGTCTGTCTTTAGTTGTCTTCTGTGAAGATTGTCTTGGGAATGTAGGGGCAGTGATAGCATGACAGACTTTCAGGATGTGTTTGGTCCCAGATAGCATGCTGAGATAGCTCAATCAATCAATCAATCAATATCTTTATTTATCCAGGCGGGCACCATTGAGCAAGCTCATTTACAAGGTGGACCTGCGGTCCTACAGTAATAATACAGAAAGACAAGTTACAATAATACAAACAGTAAAAATAGCTGCTATTATAGTAAAAATGCACATTTACAGGTAATATACATTGAACACAGAATTACAAGGAGTCATGGATAATGAACTTGTGCTGGATCCAAGCCCAAAAACTGTGCATTTTGTAGCGGGAAATGTTAGGGAGAGGGTAGGCATACCAGATAGAAGATATCAAGCGCATAATGTAGGGAGAGGTGGGGAATAGGGGCGCAAGCGAAGAGGACCCAATTGTTAGAGCAGAGTGAGGGATTGGGAGGGTGGAGGACCGTACGAAAGGCGATGAAGCGATTTTTGCCCCAAAACGCGGCGACATATGGAGGAGAACAGCTGCCATTGTAGTAAGTGCAAGAGGAGGAATATAGTAGCAGGGGCATAACTGGGAGGGTCCAGGAGGTTGGGGCAGAGGGAGGTGCTGGATGGACGAGGGACCGAATATTTTTGGGGGCGAAAGACGATAATTATCCCCAAGTGTGGTAGCATGTGCTAGAACCAGGCTGCAGCTATTCAGAGCGTCAAAGAATAAGATATGGGAGTTCGCCAATAAATCCTGTGGATCTGTTGGTGGGCATGCTAGAGGCAGAGGCACACATTTCAGCTGAGGGGCCGCTGTTTGCGGGCCGCCGTTTGAGGGAGGGAGGTTAGTTAGTGTCTAGTAAAGCAGTTGCACATTTCCGTAATGCCATCACGCTAGAGCCTTTTGAACAAAAGCTCATCTCTGATTGGCTGGTGCTACGCTGTTGTGGCACATGCTTCAATTATTTATTTATAACATCGGAATTACAACCCTTTGAGTCATAGACTCGTTTCCAAAGGCTCCACGTCAAAGATAAAGAGTAGAACAAGAAGAGCAATCAATACTTACAACTGACAGGGACAGGAGTCATAGAAGAAGAAAGAGCAAAACAGATAATACAATGTGCAAGGCACATACATAGGACAATTGCCTGAACAAATGGTAGCTAACAAGGCAGCATTATAGGTTAAAGTGAAATTGCAGTATGCAGCCTCCAGGAAGGGATTGTCAGGTGCCTAATACAGTAGTGAGCTAAGATAATGTGTTTCTGTTGTCCTAAAATGGATAGTTTTACAAAGGGCCTTCTAGTCACAGCATGTCTTGCAGTAGTTTCCTTCAGGGCAGCACGAAACTGAATGGGATTGATCTGCAGTAGCAGAGGGCTGCTGATGTTGGGTCTCTGATAACAAGCACAAAAAGAAAGTATACCGGGTACTTAGTAAACTCGGAGTTAGCAAATCAGCGAGGCAGTTTGCAAGAAATACAGAGCACAGGATTCTTAAAAAGACACGAGGAGAGAAGAAACATGAAAATTGTTATTTTTTTGTGTAAAATCTTTTCCTACAGTCTGCAATACATCAAGCATGTCCTGGCCAGGGTACCCCATAGAGATACAACGATAAACATATGCATACCAGTAGAATATTAATACAAGTCACTATTTCCCCAGAATGCATCTGGAAACGAGCTGTTCTCAACTCAGCATGTCTTTTTTGGTGAAACTTTTGAAATAAATACATTTATTTTATTTATTACAGTCTCGGATTACAACCAGTGAGCTAGAAGCTCATTTACAGAGGTTCCACGTCATGAACATTCAGATAGTGCAAACACTTTATACATAAAATAAATTTGGAGATAACAGTAGACCTAGAACTTGCAAAACATGCAAAAACATAAGTACATTTTAAGTAAATAATTTATAATATTCATAAGTAAATAATAAATAAATTTACTCACATACACTGAGCCATATCTCATTTCCCCTGTAGTAGTATAAGTCCACATATCTCACCATCAACTCAAACAACTATTATACAGAGCTGTAATGATATTTTTTTTATTAAAATCTTGGAATATTCCAGTAATATTTCCATAAACGATTGAATTTTCTATAAATCAATAAACTGTATAGTAACAATATGAAACCGGTCTAAAACTGTCTACCTCCATAATACAGCATACTGTGTAATGTGAAAGTCATTCCCTCCTTCCCTCTCTTGTATGTGTCTATTCAAGTATAACCTTAGTAAGAACAGAAAAAAGCTGAAGCCTCTGTATGTGGTATCGTGGTATCTCCTTTATTGGTGCTATTCGCAGAGTGTCAGCTGGAACCAGATCCTGCCTCTAAGCAATGTTGCTGGTAGAAATTAAGTGGAATTTAACAAATACATCACAATGACTCAGGCTCTGTCATGCCCATTCCTTTGTAAAGACCTCTTCCTGTGACATAGAAGGTAGGGGGTCTGGGGGAGGACAGTACTCTGGTGTTCAGATAAAGATAATTAGAGTTGCTGATTTACTCAGGCATTCAGATAAGAATAATCAGAGTCGCTGATTATTTTCACTGTGCTTATCCCCTTGAGTCTCCCACCTCATTCCTTTATCCAGTTCCTCTAGGAGGATTCACAGTACCCATTTATTTATTTATTTTAAAAGCTGGTAACCAGAAAACATACACTGAGCCAAAACTCATTTCCAGGAGCGACCCAGGGGTACAGACAGGGTAAGACATACACTACAAAGGTAAATACAATATGCAGAATCAGTACAATAAGATATGATACACAAGTGAAAGCAACATTTGGTAAAATCACTATTGGGTTACAGGATAATGAGGCAGATGAAGTGCACAGGAGACCATTCAGTGAGTCTGAGACATCCACGAAGGAACGGCCAGAGGAGATTGGGGGGGGGGGCGGTGCTAGAGGGGGACAGAGGAGGGAGACTGGCATGAGCAATTTGTACTGGGGAGCAGTCGTAGCAGGGATTTAAAAAGATGAGTGAAGAGGAGGGGGTGAATGTCCTTGGGAAGTTGATTACAGAGGAGAGGGAAATGATAAGAAGGCTGTCTGACCTGCATTGGTGTGAGAGTGGGGAAGGGAGAAACATCGAGAGTCCCCATATATGTCAGCCAAGGTGTCCACCCCATTACAAATTTGTGAAGAAATCTCTTTGCCTTGAATTGCATGTGCATGTGCAATGCCTGTTTTGAGACCCCTGCTTCCCATTCTTTAACTGTTAGGGGTTCTGTTTACCTCCACCTCATTAGCAATTGCTGTTTAGCCTCCATAAAAATAGTATACAACAGGGGTTTAAATTTGGAGGCTGTCCCCACTATCAGATCAAGATCCCCTAGGGCCCAAAATGAGGGGGTGGGGTGCACAACCAGGCTCCTTAAGCTGTTTTTGGCTTTCCTACTGACCTCTGTCCAGAACTGAGTGAGACTGGGACATGACCACATAATATGCCAAATGTCACCAGTATCTGCCTGATATCACAAGTATTTGTTGGGGGTCTGGAGACATATCTTTTGGAGCTTCTCGGGTGCTCTGTACCATGTACTCAGAAGCTTTTTCTGTACTAATTGGTATCTCGGGCCCATCGTCCCTTGGTAGGCCATCTTACTTCGTAGGACATGAGGAGGGAGAGGGGGGATATGACAGAGACCTTTATTTTTTTCCTCCCCTCTCCTGTCGGCCTGCATCTTGCTCTGCCTCACCCCAGCACTGTCAGTCTGGCATCCCTGGGGCCTACCTGCCATCCTGTGATCCTCTATAGTTTTCTCCCTCTGTCGGGGGTGGTGGGGCCCCCATTCCCCAGCTGCACATACATCCAGTTCTGGGAGTCAGGGCCCGAGGAGCCAGGCATGGAGCCTGTGGGTGATGTCAGCTTCATCCTGCAATCAGGGTTTTTTCCTGTTTACTCCCCATTCCCTCAGGACATTGGTGTACATAGAAACATAGAAACTTTTGGCAGAAAAGGACCGTTAGGCCCATCCAGTCTGCCCATAAGCCCTACACTTGTATGCAGCCTCTGACCCTATCTGGTCAGTGGTCTTTCATCACTCCCTCCCAGCTTAAGGTTCCCTTGTGCCTGTCCCAGGCATGTTTAAAACCCCCCACTGTGCTTGCTCCCACCGCCTCTTGTGGCAGACCATTCCATGCATCCACCACTCTTTCTGTGAAGAAAAACTTTCTCACATTTCCTCTTAATCTACCCCCCTCCAATTTTATATCATGCCCCCTAGTTCTCATTCTCCTACTCCTTCTACATTTGAAGAGGTCTCCCTCCTGCACCTTGTTCATACCCTTGAGGTACTCGAAAGTTTCTATCATGTTGCCCCGCGCCCTCCTTTCCTCCAGTGAGTACATATTGAGGTCCTTTAGCCTCTCCTCATATGTTTTGTGGTGCAAGCCCTGTACCATCTTTGTCACCCTTCTCTGGACCTCCTCCACTCTGTCAATATCCTTGCACAGGTCTGGCCTCCAGAACTGCATACACCATACAAGTACCCACACTGTTTGCACTTACCACCAGGGCTTTCCTCTGGTCCAGCCCTGGGGACCCCCTGTAAATCAAGGTTATACACAGTAAATAACAGCAGTACAGTACTCTTGCACAAACTGGAACCACAGTCAGTATAAATGCAAAAAAGAGTTTGATCTGATTTATTTAAGGGACTTGAACAAGGGACGGGCGTAATCAGGTTAATTTGCTTAAAGGCTGTATCAGTCAAACAGTTATGCATGCACTTCAGGGTCCATAAACAGTCACTCACTCTGGGTACCCAGATGGAGAATGGTGGGCTAGTCAGGAACATTGCAGCTGGTTGGGGACCTGTGATGGAAGAAAACAACGTGCACAACACACACTATTTGTAACCTGGAGACGGAGGGCTCAGTTTGTGAAAAGAAAACAACAAGGCAATCAAATTACACTTTTAGATTAGGCTGTTGTTGCAGGGAACTACCCTGATGATTACTCACGATACCCAAGACTGGACACAGGCTAGACGAAAATCGAGACAGCAGGTGGTTAATCTGGAGTGCCAGGAGAAGCAGGTCCCACACGATTCACCGAGGCATCATTCCTGTTCAAGCGTGGAGCAGGGGGCTGATCCCTAGGCAGGTCTCTCGTCGGTGGCTTTCTCTGTGCAGTGGGGTAGTCTGGCAGGGCCAGCATGGCATGGCCCAGGCCGAATGGAGATGAACGTGGACTCAGTACGATTAGGCTGGATAAAGCTTCCAGCAAGCAGAACACAGTTCACACAGTAGGGAACCAAATCACGACCCACTTTCAATACACAGCACATTTACATGTAAGGACATTCTACTGTACCAGGCAAACTGCTCTCTTGTCACGATCGCAAAGTCTCTGCACAAACCAGGGATTCAAAAGCAGCTGGAAATCCTGACAGGCCAATCGCATTCAGCAAAATCTTCGGTCTTCTTCAGGTATGAGCCTGGTGAAAAATCAGTGGCTTACTTTGTTCTCACAAACTTGAATTTAATCCGAAATAATTCTCTTCTCTCCCTCTCAGGGGCAGCAGGCAGACATGCAGGCCACAACTCAGGCCTTTCCACAGTTCTCCCGCGTGAAACTACTCAGATGGCTGCTTGACTGTCTCAAGCATGTTGCTTCTTCAGCTCCCAACTTAGATCTGACTCAACTGCCAGCAAGCCTGGGAAATTCCCCAAGATCCAAAAGGTTTGGTTGGCTGATCCTCCTGTCAATCACAACAAAGGCTCCCCCTTCAGGTGCAAAAAGGCACCAAAAGCCCAAAACTACAATTCCTACAGATTTTGACTCCAGATAGCTCCTGTAGTCTGGCTCCATTTTAGGTCCCACCAGAAATGATTGGTCCAATTCACAGTCCAGGACCAAGACAGTGGAGATAAACAAAACAGTCCTTGCTGCAAAGAAGGCAGGTTAGACAAACTACATTATCATTATCACTCTAAATGATTTTCAGCAAATAGTTACATCTTTCAACAGAGCTCCCTCTCAGATTACTTATGACTGCAATCCAGGCAGCTCTTAAAAAGACAGTATACAGAGGCTATACAGGCACTTTCTGGCAATCAGATTTAAACTGCTAAAACGCAGGACACCAGCCTGGCAGTGAGCATTTAGGCAAGCTTGAGGAAGACTTTTCGGGAACCCCCATTTGTGGGGGGGGGGGGTTACACAACATTGCCATTTTTTCACACCACCTCATGAACAGTACAGCTGTCATTTTTCACATCCTGCCAGAAATATGTTTTCACACCTGTGGCGCCACATGGCGCAGTCTCTGTGCAAAACCACCTTTCGGGATTGAGTGACAAAATGATAGTGCCACTGTTCATGAGGTGGGGTCACAAATATCCCATTTTGAAAATTTGGAGTGAAAATACCAACAAATGACCAGGGCATTAGGGTTTCCAACCATAGCGCCCTACTCTGTAGAGACTGACAGGCGTCGGGGGTGTGACTTGGGATCGTCGGCCATAATGCTCATGCCATTCCACCCTCATCCTGTAGCTAGTGACAGCCATCAAGGTGTGCCTTGGTGTCTTCAGCCCCAACATTCACCCCATTCTCCTATACCGCATCCATCTCAGCGTGTTTCCTTATGGAATGGGGTGAGTATAAGGCCCGAAGACCCCAAGGCACACTGTGACACCTGTCGGTGTCTGCAGGGTAGGGTGAGGTGAAATGGTGTGAGCATTATGGCCGATGACTCAAAGGCACACCCCCAATGCCTGTCAGTCTCTGCATTAACTCCTGCACTACCAATGCCAATGCCAGCAAGCCAACATTTGGCATTGACAAATGCTTGTTCAGTATTTCTGCCTTGTCTAGGTCTCCCTCCTTACACTCGCCCTCCTCCCCTTTGAGCCTTACAATCCCTCCCATTTTTTCTTCTTTCACTGATGTACCTATAGAATGTCTTGTCCCCTTTTTTCACTGTCTGCGCTAATCCCTCCTTCGTTCATGCCTTTGTGCTCCTATTAACAGCTTTCCCCACTTCCATTAGACATTCAAGGTACACCTCCCTGTCTTCCTACCCTTGGGTCCCCTGATACTTCCTGAAACTCACTCTTTTAGCCCTTACTTTGTCTGCCACCTCTTTCGAGAACCATAGTGGATTCCTCCTTCTCTTCCCTTTGGACACCAACCTGGTGCATTTGTTCGTCACTTCCACTATGGCTCCCTTTAGTTGCTCCTACTACTATTCAACCCCCCCCTTACCTCCTTCTTTTCCATGGATACTCTGATACATCTCCCCATTTCAGTGAAGTCTGCCCTCCTGAAATCTAAAACCTTCGCTTTTGTGTGACTTGATTGAGTCCCAATCTCCATGCTAAACCACACTATGTGGTGATCACTGGAGCCCAGTTGCCCTTCTATCTGGACTTCTATGACTCTGTCCCCCTTGGTCAATACCAGGTCTAGAATTGCCCTGTCTCTGGTGGGATCAAGCACTAGCTGATGCTAGGGGTGCACCAAGCACACGTGCATGCAAGCGTGTGCAGTGCCTGCCGATGTCCTACTACCCACGATCCGCTCCAGCTGCACCACCACTTGTGGTCACCCAGGTGGCAGCATCATGGCAGAACTAGCTGCCCTCCCTCCCCAGAGGGGAGCACCCTCTGGGAAGTGAAATCCACCTTCCCCCCATCAGTCCCTGACATCTTGTGCTCCTTTCCGAATGAGGGTCACTGACATCGAGAGTGGTAGTGTTACTGCTGTGTTGACATGCTGGCGTTAATAGAGACCATTAAATACCTCACAGGGGTAAATAAGGTATAGGAGGAAAGTATTTGTCAAAAGAAAAGGTACTCAAGAACAAGGGGACATGCCATAAAGCTGAAGGGGGGTAGATTCAGGAGAGATGTGAGGAAGTACTTCTTCACAGAAAGAGTGGTGGATTCCTGGAACAGCCTTTTGGTGGAGGTGGTGGGGTTCAGGAATGCATAGGATAAACACAAGGGAATCATAGTGGAAAGGGGGGAGGGAGAGAGAGAGAGAGAGAGCTGTAGATCGGGCACTGTCTGCAGTAATAGTGTAGGCAGGGAGAAAAGGGCAGACTAGTTGGACCAAGAGGCCATCAAAGTCTATGTTTCTATATTTCTGTCTTTCAGTATCTCCCCCAGGAATCTCATGGGATCTCCGTTTGTAGGTATTCTTCCCACCTCAACCTGTGTGAGTCCCAATCTGGTAGATATAATTGCTGGACTGTTTTATATACCAGTCCCTTGCTCTTCAGGGATAGCCTAGTCCACATGTCTACTATCAGGTCCATATCAGGAGGCTGATATTTATACGTGTCTCTTAGCCTTGACTTTAGGGTGTGCCTGAGTTGCAGGTATTTCCAGTAATCTGCCACTGGCAATTTGTACTTCAGTTACAGTTGTCTAAAGGATTTTAAGGGCTGGGAAAGAGGGCAGATTAGGCGCCCCAGGGATGTAATCCCTTGGCATTCCCACCTTTTCCAGCAGACCCCTTGCCTACCAGTTTTCGGAGTGGGATTATTATCTCACATAATCCAAGAGTAGGAAGCTTCCAACCTGCTAGCTGCCTTAAACTTCAAAAAGACTCTGATGCAGCTGATGGGCAGTGAGAAGGCCCATCCAATGACCTTTTCACCCAGGAGAAAATCGTGAAGGGGGTTATCTTGTGCTGACGCCCCCTCCATCCGAGCCACCATTGTCTGAATTGTTGGGGAGTAGCCAGTTATTGCATACCGTTTTTGACCCCATTTGCCACATTATAGGCCCATGGCCAGGAGCATTCCTACCCACCTTCCTGACTGGAGCACTCCAGTGTTTCTCCCAAAATCTAGGTTGCCACTGGGCCCACAGGAAAGTGGAGAACACTAGTCCACCTTTTGCCACCACTGGTGTGTTATCAGTAGCTGGGGGGCTTAAATGTGCAATAATTCTGTCTTGGGGTGTCCTTATCTTTATAGGCCATGTTTTTTCTGGTAAGGATAGATTCAACTTCTGCCACTTCTCCATGTCCTCTGACTTGAGAGTGATGTCAGTAGGGGCTGAAGATTAGCTGTGACCCACTCTTCGGCTTAGCCATGGCCAGCAGTCCTAGGTAGCTTAAACATGCCGGTGCCCAATTCAGTGTGTGCCCTTGAGCATTTACCACTTGTGGCAAGCATGCTCCCAGTGGGAGGACCTCTATCTTCTCCCAATTCACCCACAAGCCCACGAATGATCCAGACTTGGAGAAATGTTTGGGGGTTGCAGACAAAGAGAGATCCACATCCTAGATTATTAATAAATGATCCGCATAAAGCAGAGCTTTGCAATAGATTCCTCCACCTCTTTGCCTTTCACCTCCAGGAGATTTTTGAGAGCAGCTACCAGAGGCTCTGTGGCTATGACAAACAATAGTGGGGACAAAGGACAGCTCTGCCTGGTACCCTGATGGGGTGGGAAGCTTGGAGACAGGATGCCTTTAGTTAGTATTGCTGCCCTAGGACAGTCATATGGAGTCGAGATACACTTGATAAAATTAGGTCCCACACCAAAGTGTGTCTCTACTTTAAAAAAATGATCCCTGTCCACTGAGTCATAGGCTTTTTCTGCATCAATTGATACAAGGGCTGCCAAAGTCTTCCCCTCCTGCACACTATGGAGTACGTGAGGCAACATTCTCAGATTATCTGTCTCTGTCTGCTGTTCATGAAGCCCAATTGGGCAGGATGCATGAGGGAGGCAGGGCCTTCTCCAAATGACTAGCTATGATCTTAGCAAGGATTTTGCCATCCACATTCAGCAAAGGATGAGCCTGTAGCTTGCGCATAGCGAGACATCCTTGTGAGGCTTTGGCAGTAGTGTAATAGTTGTCTCCCTCATGGTAGAGGAGGAGGGTGTTCTGCATTCCCACCTACTGATATACCTTCAGCAGCTGCAGAACCAGCTGCTGTGTGCCTAGGCCATCCGGCCCCAGTGCCTTCCTTTTGCCATAGCTTAGATGGCTACAAGTATCTCCTCCTCTGACACAGGAGCTTCCAGACCCCTGACTAGGTGTCTGAGAGCTTTGGGAGACCTTGGTGGTTCTCCAGAAAGTTAGTAATGTAGTGTGGCTGGGGTTGGGGTTCGGACATGTATAGATCCTCATAAACATTTCTGAACATGTGGTTAATTTGAATTTATTTATTTAGCTTTTGTTGACTGGGTAAGTGCACTAGACAAATCCTGCCTATTTTCAGGCACGACCCGGGGGAGGGGGATACAGATGAATGCCAACTGACCTTGAACCAGATTAAGCTGTTGGTGGTATTTTTTCAGTGAATGAGGGAAATTTGGCCCGGACACCGGGGAAATTCCCCTACTCTTTTTGATAAGTGCCATGGGATCTTTAACATCCACCTGAACTACCACCAATCCAGGCAGATGGGACCTCGGTTTAACGTCTCATCCGAAAGACGGCACCTCAGAAGTGCAGCACCCCTCTCATGCTGCACTACAGTGTCAGTACTGGGATATTAACCCAAGTGCCAGATGTGGGAACTGAAACCACAGCCCTCTGATCTCCTGGCCTCAGAGGCGAGTGTGCTACCTACTGAGCCACTGACACTGACAATTTGATACCACCATACTCCGTTTGGGGCTGTTAAAGTGAGAGATGTGGGCCTCGTTCACTTTTTTTTTTTAAGCAGTATGCCAACAGCTTTGAGGCATGTTCTGCAGTCTCCCAGTAGTGTTGATTGGTGTTAAAAAACTGCCCTCTCAGCTTGCTGGTGTAGACTGGTATTCAGTTTGTATTTCATTTGAATGATCTCCCTCCCAAGCTGAGCAGGGAGGTCTGGGGTATTACAGAGTTGCTTTTTATCTGCTCTTAAATGCTCCTGCAGCCACTTCTGTCCCTGCCTCCTACCTCGATTTAGGTGCGAGGAGTAGCTAATGATGCGGTTCCTGATACAGGCCCTAAAGGACCCATGTAGTCTGCTCAGATGTTTTTGGATGTTCTTTCAACTCAAAGTATGTGGTTATTTCTTTGTTCAGCCAGCTCACAGATCTGGAGGATTGTAGCAAGAAGGGGTTAATATGCCATCTTGGTGATTTGGCAACCATCTGTAAAAACACCATCATGTCCAATACCGGTGAATGGTCTGATACCTTGTTGGGGTGTATTTGAACATCTAATACATCATGGACAGCGTTAGAGTTGACCAGGAAGTAGTCGAGGTGGCTCAGTATTCCAAATCGTGGGTACCTAAATGTGTAGTCCCTGGCCGTGGGGTGCAACAGTCTCCAGACATCCCAGAGAGCCAATTCTGTGCATTGCTGATTCACAACCTGCCTGGCATTTTGGTGCATAGGTTCACCTTGCTCCTTTGGGAACCTCAACGAGGTAGAGGAGGAGGAGGTCAGGTGGCTCAGGACATTAGGAAGGTGCCATCTACAAAATCAAACAAATGTTACACCATGTATAAAATGGCTACTCAACCAGGGAAAAAGAAAAAAAACACATTTGCTTGGTCAATATAAAAAAAAAAATTTCTAATGAAAACACACTTTTAAAGTACATAGCACACTATATCAATTACAGCAGCTCTTTTTCCTCATATCGGTTTCAAGATTTCACTGTCTCTTTTCAAAATGCATCTTGAAAAGAGATGGTAAGTCTTGAAATGTTGATGTGGGGGCTGTGTTTGATATACAGTGTGCTATGTACCTTTTAAAAGTGTGTTTTCATAAAAAATTTTTTTTTTTTTTTTTATCATGGCTAGCAAATGGCTTTTTCCCTGGTTGAGTAGCTGTTTTATACTTGGTGTATCCTTTGGGAACCTATCCAGCAGAGGATAACTTACCATATTGAAATCCTCCCCCCCCCATAATAGCTCTCATTGGAGTTGCCATGTCTGAAATGTTTTAGGCTATTGTGTGAAAAAAGGCTACAGCATCCTTACTCAGGGTATATATATATTAACCAGAAGGGCCTCTTGTGTCTGTGCTCTTTTTTATTTTAGTCTTGGGTAACTGGGTAAGGCCCACTAGGCACAAGTGCCTGTTTTCAGGGGTGACCTGGGAGCACTGGGCAGTTAAGCGGCTTGCTCAGAGCCACACAGTATGCAAATGGAGGTTGTGAGAATCAAACTCAGGTCTGGTCTGCTGGATGTATCAAGCTCATTCACACCTTGTTCCTCTAACCTCTAGGCTATACTGCCAGCCATATCACAGCTCGTCTACTCTCCTTGTCTGTTTCCTTGACTATGATCCGCAGTGGACGTCCCCTTCTAAGCAGTTCCGACCACTCCCCCCTACATTTTAGTTGAGAAACAGCTGAAAATATGCTCCTCTGCCCACTCTCTCTCTCTCTCCTGAGCCTAGCAGCTTCCTTTTTGAGGAGGTGGGTCTCCGGTAGGAGAGCCACATCACACTTCATGGGTGGATAAAACTTTCTTCCTTTTGATGAGGTGGCTAACCCCCTGAATGTTCCATTAAATAAACTTCAATTCAGCCATACTTCCCAATAACTTCTGTACCTACCCTGCAAAATATGAAAAGTTTTTGAAAACCCACATACTCTTACCTGACAGCCAGAAAGCAAGTCCACGTGTCCTCCTGGCTGCATCCCATGAGGGGTGAGAAGGGAGGGTATAGGATAGAAGGCAAGAACAACCACTTGTCAATGCTGAATGTTTCCTTGCATGGTGTGTGCCATTTCAGGGGATCCAGGGAGAGAAAATGGAAGAATAGTTGGAGCAGGCTACATGACGCACTGCCCACCTACTGGTGCCCCTCCCCCCACCACATGAACCAGTGGCCCAATTCTGGATTGGAGTCATCTGGTGGGGAAAGGACAAATCTCCCTCTTCATCACTGCCCGGGGCAGTCCATGGAAGGACTCTGGGTTCAGGGGGTCGGGGGGAGGTGAGTGGCAGACGGAAGAGACGGGTAGAGCTGAGAGGCCACCTGCATCGAGTGGCAAGGCAAAAAGCTGATAAGGGGTGTAGCCAGGAATTTTAAACTAGTACTCAGACTGACGACAGTGACTGTGGCCCCGCTCCTCATTATATAAACAGTAACCAAAATATGTGGTGCCATGTCACACAAACAATACCCCCCTCATTTGAGTCAAAAATGCATTAAGCCAATAATTTTAAACATAATCAACTCCAGACAAGCTCAGGTTCATCTCAGGAATGCCTTTCAATCACTCACAGACTGCGAATGATCGAAAGGTATTCCTGAGAGTGAGACCTGAACTTGTCTGGAGTGGATTATGTTTTAAATTATTCGGAACAAAGTCACAGAGAGAGGAGCTGAGATTGGGAGAGAGGGAGGGAGTCAGGAATAGTTTAGAGAGGAGCTGAGAATAGATTGAGAGTCCAAGGGTAGGGTGGCTGTCTGCTGCAGTATGAGACTTGTAGCAGGCACAGCCACCCATTAAAGTCAACCCACCAAAATAATATGTAAAATAAAGGGACTCACCTGCCGCAGGGTGTCAGGGTAGGAGTCCAAAGGGGTGACGCCAGTGTACCTGTAAAATAAAGATAGAAAAGGGGTCACAAAGGATCCGCAGCTCTAAGGTGGTCTAGTGGGGCAAAAGGGAAAGGATAAAAATAAAAGTATACTTATCTGATAAGGTAGGAGCCCTCATCCTGTCAGACCTGTGGAAATAAAAGGGAGACTAGGTTAGTTAAAAGAGAAAAACTTTAAAAGAAAGCATAAGTAGAGGAAAAGAAGTATGTTTGGAGAAGGGAAGGGGCTTAGCAAAATCCCTTTTCCTCTAGTGGTGACCGAGTGGCCAGTAATTTAGTTAGTAGCCCAAGTGGTTAAGTGAAGGTGAGTGGGGGGCTAGTAGCCCTTTTATATAAATAACAGTAGGCATTGGTGGCCAGTGGGGCCTGGAAATGCCCTGAGGAGGGGGGGGCACTGTTAAAAGATGTGCCCTGGTGGTCTAGTGGGCTAGCTGCCAAGATATGGGATTAGCATTCTTTTGAATAAATTGATCCTTCTCCCTGAGCCCTCCTATTGTGTAGGCTGTATGGGGGTTATTTTGCAGAAGTGGCAGCAGGAGAGCAAGTGTGGGTTGCCGTACAGCCAAGGCATCCTGCCATTAGTGCAACCGCACTTTACTGAGAGTGCCTGCAGGTGCTCTAAATTCCCAGCCCACATGGAGCTTAAGCTGTGGTCTGCTCTGCACGGGTGGGAGACGGGGGAGAGAAGAAGCCAGCAGGAGGTGGAGGAGGCATGAAATGGAGTGCTTCCCTCCACCTTCCCGGTCGGTGCTCTGGCAGCAGAATTTTAATTGTTGATGTCATACAGGGCTTAAGAGGGGAGCCAGGGGTGGAAAGAGGACACAGCAACAAAGAAGCTACTTTTACGTAAAGCTGCTCCATGGCAATAGTAGGAGCAGGGTGGGGCAGCCGTTATAGACTGAGACCTACCTCAAATGGCCCTGCTGGGCCCCAAATCGGGATGGGGAATGGAGGGTGCGGGGTGGGCAGCATGCAGTGGGAGGGCTTAATTGAATGCCAGCGCAGTGGGAGAACAGAGGGTGTGGGGTGGGCAGCACACTGTGGGAGGGAGCGGAAGGGCTCAACTAAATGCCAGTCCAGGTGGGGGCGTGGCCAGCAGCCAACAGGACTAGACACTCCTCTATCAGCTCTCTGCTCCAACAACTTTAAACAGCAAAAAAAAGCTAATTTTTGGTACTTCTTGCAACCTAAGTTGTTCTTTATTGACAGTATAAACTATCCGGTCTCCAGCAACAAACTTAGTTGGGAGTCATATGATGATGAGAACAAAGCATGATCCCCCAAAAGAGCCAGGGAAAAGTAAGAGCTCTGCACCCGCCAACGCTGGAGCAAAAGGCGGCACTTCCTCTGCTGAGAACTCCGGGGATTTAGAGACCACTGTTCGAGTCATCCTGGAGGCGGTACAAAAGTTTGATTCAAAGGTGGACTCCTTTAATAATTGATTAAGTCTAGTGGAGACAAAAGTCACAACACTGGAAGCCAGTCAAACGACTTTATCCAAAACAATGACTAAATCAGACACGGTGGTAAATGGCATACTAAAAGAAAATAAACTACTGCACACAAGCCTAGAATATTTGGAGAATGGGGTTCATGCATCCAACTTGTGTTTTTTGGGCTACCCAAAGGATCCGAGGGGTCTGATCCATCACGATATATGCTAACCTTGATAGCTGAGTTATTCGACTTGCAAACTGATTCCCTCATCCATCGAGCCCACAGAATCATGCCAAAACGTAAGCCCAACAACCCAGATTTACCACAAACCATCCTGGTCTCCACAGCTGGGGTTCATATCAGAGACTTGATTCTTCAAAAAACAACATCTGCTGCTCCGCTGTCCCTTCAAGATGGAACCCCAATACACTGCTTTCCAGATTTAAGCTATGCTACATGGGTGAGGTGCCACAGCTTTGATGCCGTTCACGCTGGACTGCGAGAACTGGGCATTAATCATGTACTCCAGCTCCCGGCCTGTCTTAAAATCTTGTACGCGGGCAAAGTGTTTATAATGATCTGGCAGACGCAAGCCGAAAACTGGAAGCTATATGGAAGGACTTTGCATCACAGCCACATGGAGAGGAGCTTGAGGAAGATGATTCAGATACCTGAAGGTTTCTTTTTCTTATAAAAGTTAACTTGGTAACTTCTCACCTCCAAACCTCGGGGACTCCAGTTCCTGGACATACATGGACTACTGCTGAGGTTCAATAATAATAATACTGTTTGATAACTAAGTTCTGTTGTTGGTTCTCCTGCTCTTCCCGTTTTCTCAGTGGAGCGAGCAGAGATTGCTCTCTTTTTTGTTATAAATCACTATACTGTCAAGAAATATCTCTGCACAGTTTGCAGTTTAAATGTACCAAATAAGAAGTTTGTTATTGCAAACGATTTATGGGTTTTTGGAGAGCAGGTGCTGATCTAAGTTGCATCTATCGAAGATCAAAGGGGTTAACTCCTTGCTTATACTAATTTTACATGGACTCCAGGGCCATTTTTAAGGCCCATCTTGATAAAACAGATTCACTGGGACCAAGGGTGTAGCTACTGATACTCCAAGTAAGCCATGGCATACAGAGTTTAGTAGCAGGGGGTAGCAAACAAGCTGGCCAGCATTATTCTGCCCTCTCTAGTCCATTGCATTTAAATTCCTTTGTTTGGCTTCACAGGCTTATTCTTTTCACTTTTAGCTTTGTTTTGGGAGGGGTGGCGGAGTGGACAGCAGACACTGAGGCTGAAAGTCTCAATTAGGTCCACATGGTCTGCCTGCATAGTAATTGGCTGAAGCATCTGGTAGGGGGTGTGGCAAGTCTGATGCTGTGAGTTTAAATGCCCCAGCAAAGTTTGAAGGCATACTATAGTTCAGTTGTACTGGGAGCAAGAGAAGCAGTAGAAGAACTGAGGAGCAACAGTCAGAAGAACAGGCGCAGAGCCAGCTAAAAGAATGAAAACGTCATGTGGAGTGGCAAGTGAAGTGAATCTGCCTACCTGCGAAGGAGAAAGAAGAAATTTCTGACATGGTCTTGGACTTGTGGTGCAGTCAGTGGCATTTACCAGTGGGCAGTGAGCACCACATTAGCAGCGCAGACAGACAGCAGGTCAAGTGTGGGAACCATCTGATTGGAGCCAGGAACCTTGGACTCGAGTTGTGTGTGTGTGTGTGGTGGGGGGGGGCAGGCATGAACTACATTGGAGGAGAGGGTAGCACTGTGGCAGGCTGGTGTACAAATCTGAAATGCCTGGTTACTTCCCTGACTGGGACTGCACTTAAAATCTTTACGCTAGGTTGTCCATGGTCATGCTGCTTGTGGCTATTTTGAGACCTATCTTAAGGAAGATTGTTGTACTTTCCTTTATACCCCAAAGTGTCGTAACACTTAATGAAGGGATATGTATTATGTACGATAATGTATTTCTTTTGTAATGCATCCTATACCTAATTCAAAGTGCTTGTATGTGAGTTCAGTGAAAACTGAATAAACATAAATAAAAAAAAAAAAATGCTGGCCCGGTGGGGGACTGAAGTTTGCAGGGTGGGAAGCACGCAGTGGCAGAGAGTGGGAGGGTTTAATTGAATGCTGGCTCAGTGGGGGAACAGAGGGTGTGGGGCGGGCAGCATGCAGTGGGAGGGAGTGGGAGGATTCAATTGTATGCTGGTCCGGTGGAGGAATGGAGGGTGTGGGGTGGACAGCATGCAGAGGGAGTGAGCGGAAGGGTTTCACTGGATGCTGGGATGGGGAAGGGAGGGTGTGGGGCAGACAGCATGCAGAAAGATGGAGTGGGAGGGTTCAGTTGCACACTGGATGCCAGGACAGGGAATGGAGAGTGGGGACCGACAGCACTATGCAAATGAAAGAAATGAAGTGCTCTCTCATTGGAGCGCTTCATTTCTTTCAGCTAGAGAATGGCTTCCAGACGTGAAACTCTGACTAGTGTCATAGTCTGGTTGCGTGCTCATTGGTCTGTGAGGGATGAGCCCACTGTAGAGTGTTCTGCATTGGACTTGTCCCTGACACACCTCTGAAATGTCATTGTACCACAAGATGTTTCTTGCGCATGCTCAAGGAAACATAAAAATGCACAGGCAGGATGAAGAGAGGTTCTGTGAATGGGATGAAAGCAAATGAGCCATGCAGCATAGCAGTAGATTATTTTACTTTCTATCCTAGCTTCAAAGAAATAACCAGCATATCTCTAACCCTATAAAAAAGACAGATTCATGCATCCCAGCAATAGCACTTATGACACACTAAGAGCCCAAACCTATGGTAAGTACCATGGATGCCCATTTGTGAAGGGGAACCCCCTTGTCACTTATCCTTGTAACCCTTGTACCTGGAGAATTGCCTGCCAATATTCCTTGACAGTCCATGCCAAGAATACCTATTTCCCCCATCCTCCAGCCCTTCTGGAAAACAGTCACCCACCCCTATAAGCTAAAGCAATTGGAACCCCCACATCACCCTACCCCCAGTACCACTTACCATTAATAGTCTCCCATACTTTCTGGTACTGTATACTCTTGTGTCTAGCTAGTAATAGGGATGGAGGCTGGACCATATCTATTCAAAAATGTTAGAATATGTTTGGAGTTAACTATTGCCCACATGTCCCTCATGATTTCATCACTTCAACATATGTACCCATCTGGTCACTTCGAGGAGGAAGGGAGGAACCTCCACAACCAGCAAGAATCTCTGGGGGCATTAATAGACACCTGGCATATTTTGATATCCTTAACAGTGCTTTTTACATCCTGCGGTTCTCAGATGAATAAAGAAGAGGTGACACTGCCCTCTTGCTGCAGGCTAGGTTCTCTCCAGGCCTCCCCGAGAGCTGGAGATGGTTGGTAGATACACCAGCCTCATTGCACTTGCTATGTCCCCATAAGCGAGAGAACTGCCTTGCTATGACTTATTGCTGAGAAGTGGAAAAGAGGGTATATGGTCAGTTAGACAGGTCTTACCACAGCCAGTTTGCTATTATTGCTGGCTGGCTCACTTGTGGTCTTTATGGGAGACTATCTCCCCTTTGCCCCTCCTGTTGACCCTTCTATAGGGTCCAGGTACCATGGTGATATTGGGATGCTGGCACACTGCTGGTCACAGTATAAATTCATGGTGCAGCACTCCCTATTCCCCTCAGCTGCCCCCCTCGACAGATGCTATGGAACACCAGTGAAAAGAGGGGGTGAGGTATTCAAACCATACGATAGGTCAGTGAAATGCACCCCTCATACAATGCTATAGCCCAAACAACTAGCATCTCTGCTCAGAGATGACCATGAGAGTCAGTTCCCCCATCCTCTAGGTGTCAGAGTGGCCAATAGTGACTCTCAATGTTAACAACCTCCCAATCCTCCTATCACCGCTAATGATAGAGAATAAAATGCACCCCCCCCCAGGTCCACGAGCAACCTACAAGGTTATAGTTCTACTTACTTTGCCATATTCCCCGAAGTTGGCAGGCTGTCATAAGAATTCCCAATGTCCTGTGTGAGACTGTATGCTAGTTACTGCTGTTTTCCTTGTGCTAGAGACCTAGTGAATGAGAGGAAAGAAAGAAAGGTTAGCACATGGTATGTCCATCTTGTGTCGCTAGTAAGTGGCTCCCTTCAGCATTCAGTTCCCAAGTCTTTTGGAGGGATAGGCACTTTACTGGTTGACAAAGTCTACATTCACCTCTACTACTTCTGCCCAGCTTGGCCTGAGAAATATGATATCCTCCGATGGTGGTGACAAAGGCAACCTCAACTTCTGCCTGTTTGTCCCCCTCCAGGCCTTCCCCTAGACTCAATCAAAAGAAAGTCATCATTGGGGTCTCTTTTAGGATCTTATTGGGCAGTTCCTCTACTGATGATGGTGGGCTAGACCCTGGGGTTGAATACCTTGAGACTCTGCTCCGTGATCTGACTTGATGGGTGCCAGCTTCACTCTGGGGGACAGGGGAGCGATCTCTACCTCTGGTATGTTGTCTCTTTGGCTTAAATGATTGCCATCTCTCTCTCTCTCTCTCTGTTGTGAGTTTGGGGTTGAGTCAGTCTTCTGCTAGAAGCTATGCCCTCCTACTCAGCTGTATCATCAGGTCTGTCTTTACTAGTCTGGATATCTCCGGAGTGTCCGTCTGGTCCAGATATTTCTCACTTTTTCATGCCTGCCCCTTGTCCCATTGTTTGAGGTGCTGGCTTACTTACTGAGGGGTTGTAAATGAGATCCACTTATAATCATGCTGCAATGATAGGGTCGCAAATGCATTTTTCTGGGGTGGCATTTTGTTATATTTTTTCTAGTGTGTGTGCTTAATATTGCAATAAAAAAAACTGACTTGTTTGCACAAGACACTTCAGTTTGGGCTCCATTTATATGGTATACATAAAGGAGGGCTGTGAGGTCTCTCTCTGCTTGCACACTATACAGGTCACTAGTTTGGCAATACCTGGAATATTGGGCAAGGTTGATCGCACACTTGAGGAAGGACTTCAACAAGGTGGAAATAGCACAGTGCAGGGCAGCTAAGATGGTCCATGGCCTTAGGTATATGTTGTACGAGGAGAGGCTGCAGGACTTAAACATGTACTCCCTTGAGAACAGGAAAGAAAGGAGTGACAGTATAGCCTAGAGGTTAGAGTAATGAACTGTGAATGAGCTTGGTACCTGCAGACCTGGGTTTGATTCTCAGAGCCTCCACTTGCGTACTGTGTGACTCTGAGCAAGTCATTTAATCAGCCCAAAGCTCCTCGGTCGCCCCTGAAAACAGGCACTTGTGCCTAGTGGACCTTACCCAGTTAGCAAAGAATAAAATAAATAAAATACATGATTGAGACATACAGATACGTGCATGGGATTAATACGCTAGACACCAAAGAATGACCATATATCTTTGATTAGAAGCCGTGGCTTTTATTAAACTTTGTTTTTTGTCACCGCTTCTAATCAAGAGTGGTTAGTGTTCTAGGGCAGCTTTTATTTAAAAGCCATCCAGTCACACCAGTCTCTCAGACTCTGATTTAAAAAAAACTGCCCACTTATCAGTACAGAGATAGCCAGAAAATGCAGATACGGTGGTAGTAGCAGTATGTGAGTAGCAGCAGTAGTGTCATCAGACCATGTGGGAGGTATTTAGCAGTACTACTACAGACCATACTTGGTATGGTATTGGGCATCTCTCTCTCTCTCTCCCCCCCCCCCACACACACACACACCCTACCCCTTACTCATCTTCATATGGTAATCTATCCAAAAATAAAATTAACAAAATTAAAAACGGAGAGTCTGTCAGAGCTGAAACAGCAGTAATTCCCTTAGAAGCATGTCAGCGGAGAGCAGCACATTTGCGGTGAAATGGCGTGGTACCAGCACCTCCCTCTACCCTTCAGCATCAAGTACTTGTAAGGATTACTATTTTACAATTTTATTGTACATTCTGACCCTTGTCTGTTCTTGATGACCTTTTGTCAGACCAGCTGTGTATATTGGACGTGGGAGATGGTGGTGCCATCTCACCTGTCACCGCATTTAACAGGTACCAGTTGTTTTGTAAAATCATACAGACTGCCTGGTTCTTTGAACTGGAGGCAGCCCTCAAATACTAGCCACGGTCTTTATTCAAGGGTGGCTTCTATTAAAAACTTTGGTTTTGAGTTACAGTAATTATTCATGGGTGGCTAGTATTCTAGGTCAGCCTCTATTCAAGATATACAGTACTTGTAGCAATAAGCACCTAAATGATTGCACACCTTGCCACAGACTTGTAACAAACTTAGTGAGTGATCCAAGAAGCAACTGCATTATTGCACACTTGCACCAGACCAGTAGGAAACTCAGTGAGTGATCCACGAGGCAACTGAGTCACACTTTGCCCCAGAGCTGTAGAAAACTTAATGAGTGTCCATACATAAAGAAGGGGATACATCTATTGGAATCAGTCCAAAGGAGGACAACAAAGATGATTATGGGCCAGCAGGGTTGGACATATGAGGAGAGATTAGAAGCACTGAGCATGTACTCCCTGGAAGAGAGATGGGGGACATGCTTGGGACCTTCAAGTATTTGAAAGGAATAAACAAAGTGGACAATACCAGTCTCTTCAAGATCTATGGGAATAGAACCACAAGGGGGCACAGTCTGAAGTTGGGGGGAGGTTTATGAGAGAGACCAGGCACATTTTCTTAATGAAGAGGATGGTGGCAGGTTGGAATAGGCTTCCTGAGGAAGTGATTATAGTTGGAAACAGCAGGTAGCTTCAAGAGAGGTTGGTATAGAGTTAAAGGAAAAATAAGGGTCACAAGGGGGTCTCAGGGTGCCAAACGCTTGCTGAAGTATGTTTTCAAGCCCCTCTTAAAGGTCTCCACTAATGGGGCCGCCCTCAAGGTTCTAGGCAGGGAATTCCAGAGGACCAGGCTTACCACCTTAAAAGCCCAGTCCTCCGAAGTCTTCAACCTGGCCTGCAGAACCACCAGGAGGCCCACCCAGGCTGAGTGGGCGAATGAACAGGGATGTGTAGATGCAGAAGCTCAGCAAGATAGTCTGGGCCCAGCCTGTGTAGGGCTCTGTAGGTTAACAGACCCACTTTGAAAGAGATATGCCACTTCACCGGCAGCCAGTACAGATTATGCAATGCCAATGAGATATGGCATGATCTTGAAAGGTCCATTACTAACTGGACAGCTGCATTTTGCAACAGCTGCAGGTGTCATAGCGTACGTCCACTAACCCTAAGATAGGGAATGTTATAGTAATCCAGCCTTGAGGTCCCGAATGCATGCAACATTGTGGCCGGGTCACCGGGAGGGATTAGAGATTTAATCTGGTGGATATTCCGCAGATGGAAAAAACATTCTGGATACTGCTGAAACTTAAGCCTCCACAACAGACCCTCATGCAGGATGACTCCCAGATTCTTCACCTTGTTAGTACCTGGGATCCCAGTTTTCTCTGGGTTCAGTCCCAGGCAGTTTGATAACATCTGGTCTTGGAGCTTGTCCAGGCACCTATTAAGCACGTCAGCCACACCTGGTGTCCATATAAATCTGGGTATCATCTCCACAGAAATGAAACCCAAGCACATAACATCTAATGACCTTGTCCAGGGGTAACATATTGACTGTGAACAACATGGGCGACAGAACCAAGCTGTGGGGTATGCCACAGAACAGAACCACCAGCTGTGAGGAAAATCTTCCTAACACTACCCTCTGGGTTCTATCCTGAAGAAAGGACTCAACCAGCTGATGACCTTGCTGGTGAGCCCTGTATACTCCCTAAGCTGATCCAAAAGCAACCCATGGTCCATAGTATCAAATGCTGACGAGAGATCCAGGAGGACAAGAATTGACTGTTCTCCTTTATCTGTCACCCTGAGCAAGTTATTGTGCACCCTGACTAGTGTAGTCTTCATGTTATGCCTGGACCTAAATCCAGACTGGAGAGGTTCAAGGATATCAAAGGTTGCGAGGTGTGCCTCAAGCTGGAGTGCAACAACCTTATCAATAACCATTCCTAATGAAGAAAGGTTAGAGACTGAGCTGTACTTCACCAAGACGTCCAGGTCCAGAGATGGTTTCTTCAGAAGAGATTTCACCTGTGTGCATTTAAGTGCTACTAGGAATATCCCCTCTGATAAGGACCACCAGACAATCTCGGTGAATACTGGGCCCAGATGCCTGACACTACTCACCAGTAGTCACGTCAGACCTGGGTCCAGGTTACAAAATGTTGGCCGCAGCTCCAAGATCTCTTCATACACCTCTTCCATCATCACTTATCAAAACTTCTCCCAAGACCACTGATTGTGTCCCCGATCTTGACCCAACTGGAGTAATACCAGCCCTGATGGAGCACACCCTATCTGAGAAAAACTGAGCGAACTCCTTGCATTTTGCGGATATTATTGCTGTCACAGGCTTCTGACTGGCAGGATGGAGAAGCTTGTCTACAGTCCAAAAGAGATGAGCAGGTTGGTTCCTACCAGCAGCAATCCCGCTGGACAGAAAATCTGTCTTTTTTCTGACTGATTGCCTTCTGATATTCTTTATAATGACACATCAGAACTAGTTTGTCCTCACAGGCCTTGGGCCTCCTCCAACAGTACTGTAGCCTTCTTCTCCTGGTCTTTAAAGCCCTCAACTCACCATCAAACCATGGTGAGCCGAGACGTGACACCTGGGGACGTACACAGACTGGTGCTATGCGGTCAGATGCCTCAGTAACCACCCTGCTACTGGCTGCCACTGCTGCCTTTGCACCTCCACCGCATGCTGACAGCACATACGAAATGTCCAAAACTGCCATCAGTTCATCTGGTCCAAGCCCTCTCAAAGGGTTGCACAGGACCACCTCCACAGGGGATGGACTACAAGAGTGGGTCCGGAAACTGAACCTGATCAGACAGTGATCCGACCAACTGACCAGATCAATCTGTAGTAGTAGTAGTAATAGTAGTAGAGTTTACTTATTCCGGTTGCCCTTCCCCGTGGGCTCAGGGTGCCCTTACGACAAAATATACAAATACAGAAATAAGGAACAGTCATCATACAATACGTAACAGTTACATAAATCCGTTAAAAGTCTAAAACCAGACTGATTCCCAAGCTGTCATATGGTCCCAAAATAAATTCCTCAGGTCCCAAAGGCCTGCTCAAACAGGAAGGTCTTAAGGTGTTTCTTAAAGATGTCTATGGATGGTGCCTCCCAGAGGTACCCCGGCAATGAATTCCAAAGGACTGGGGCTGCCACTTCAAACGCCCGGTCCACAGAAGATTTTAACCCACCCTGGGGACCTCCAGGAGGGCCTCTCCAGCCAACCTGAGAGAGTGAGATGGGGTGTAGGGATGCAGAAGCTCCTTCAGGTAGCCCGGACCCAACCCATGTAGGGCCTTGTAGGTCAAAAGACCTGCTTTAAAGGTGATGTGCCAGCGCACCGGCAGCCAATGCAGTTCGTGCAGCACTGGTGTAATGTGACTAAACCTCGAGTTTCCAGTCAACAACCGGGCCACTACATTCTGCAGAAGCTGCAGGCACCACATCGCACCTCCTCTGACCCCAAGGTTGAGTGCATTACAGTAGTTAAGACTCAAGGTAACAAAAGCATGTACCTGCATGGCAAAGTCATCGGGGGGGGGGGATAAGGGACTTAATTCGGGTGATGTTCCTGAAATGGTAAAACCCAGTCCGGACAACAGCCAACACCTGAGCATCAAGTGTCAGCTCATTGTCAAGAACAATGCCCAGATTTATCATCTTTGGGGAGGCCTCCAGTTCAATCGGGACAATGAAAAGCCGCAACCAATCCCCAGAGGTCCCCATTCCTCCCCTTTAACCTGGCACAAACACCAGCACCTCAGTTTTCCCAGGTTAAGTCCTAGCTAGTTCGATGACGTCCAGGCCTGGATCTCGGCCAAGCACTCATTTAGCACGTCGACTGTGTCAGATCTCCTGGGTGCAAAGGACAGGTAGAGCTGAGTATTATCAGCATAGCGATGAAAGCTCGGCTCATACTGCCTTATTACTTTGCCCAGGGGCAGCATATACACCGCAAACAACATGGGGGAGAGGACAGAACCTTTGGGTAACTCCACAGGGCAGGTACGTTGGGTCTGAGGAATAATTCCCCAGTATCACCCTCCAGCATATTGATCTGAAGACCCAGGGAGAACACTAGGTCCAAGGCATGACCGTATTTATGGGTCACAGAAGTAATAACTTGTACAAGGCCCAGAGCTTCCATGTTCTGGAGAAAATCTTGTGAACGTTCATCGTCCATCCAAGCATTGAAACCACTTAAGATAAGCCAACTTCATGATTCCAATATGAGGTCAGAGACAAAGGACATGATTTCCAAAAGAAATTCCTCCTCATGACCTTGAAGCCGGTACATGAGGAGGATTCTGCAGCCCGAACCCCCCCTCCCAGCACAGCCATGCATTCAAACGACCTGGTATCCCCCACTGGGTGTGCCACCAGGTTCAGATCAGATCTAAAACAGATGCCTCCCACCCCCCTATGGTCCCTCCTCAGGCAGTGCACAACCAAGAACTGGGCCAGAATCGTCCCCAAGCCAGGCCTCATAATACAAGCCAGGTCGACAGAGTAAATAATGTCCGCCATAATTGTGGTCTTATTCCTCATTAACCTAGCATTACATGTTACTGCCTGAAGTGGACAGATCGAGTCAGCAGGCCACTCAACTGCCTGCTCACTTGGTCTGGTGGAATCCCTGGGAACAGGGAACAAACACATCTAGCCTCTCTCCAGTCTCCGTCTAACCCCCGGGCATCTCTTAGTCTGCACTACCTCAATAGGCTCCGCTCCCTCAGTCCTCCTCAGTTCCCTTGCCCTCCTCCTACCCGTTCTCATGATTCCTCCTCCCTGCATCACTGATACACTGCAGCTGGGAAGGGGGTAGATTGAAGGGACGGAGACCCTTAAGCTGGGACAAGGAGTAACTAAGCCTCAGGGGCTGATGCAGGTGGCACATCCTAATATCCTAATGTAAGTAACATTTGCAATACCAGCTCAACCCAGGAGCTCACCCTCCCACATAACTATTAACATTTTGAACTAGTAAACTGAACCCCACACCTATACACTCATCCACACACCCGCACCATAAAACACTATCACCAAATCAATACACTAAACAACAAAAATATAATAAATTATCAAATTAAACAAATACAGGAACCCAAAAAGCAACTGCATTATCGCACACATTGCCCCAGACCTGTAGGGAGGGCCATCACTCCCAGAACACATATCCAGAGCTGGTCCTGGTGTTCCTGGCTAGTGGTGCAGGCTGGTGACAAGCAGGCAGAGCTTCACAAACCCCACACATCTTTTTCCCCTTCTCTGTCCATCCTGTCCCCTGCCACAGACAGGCAGTAGTTCATGCCATGCGGAGGGACATACGCACTATGCCAAACTGAGAATCCCTCCCATATGTGCCACCCCAGCCTGCACTACCACCAGGACAATACCTGGGGGCAGCTGACAGTGGGGCTAACATACCCTCTACCCAGGAGAGGAGACCAGTCCATTGGGTGCTCAATCCTCTCCCTCCCCTGCTGACTCCAAACAACCTGAGTCTGTTCTTGAACCCAGGTCGCCAGCATGGTGGCAGGTAAGGCGGTGGGCATCTCAGCACTCCACTCCACTGGGCCAGCTTAACACCAACCTTTTTTTTCCATATAGGTTTTTCTCATGTTGGGGTCACCGGGCAGTTTCTGCTCAGGTCCTCTCCTCAAGAAAACTTGTTCTGCCCCACTGGTCAGAGCATCATACTACCTGCCCTGATGCTCCCTTTTCCCATTGTTTCACCATTAACCCTAGACCCCGGTACATGGACGTGCATGTGCATGGAGGTGCACATGCACTCCGAGGTTCCGGTGACGGCCTTTTCCTCCCACTCAGCCTAGCATCAGGTCCTCCCATGCTTGGCCTCCACCTGGTGGCAACCAAGAGCTGGTGAAACCCCATGTCCCTCCCCAGGAGAGGAGAGCTACCTGGCAGCAGCTTAATCCAACTTCTTGCCCTCCCCCCGGCCGACATCTGATAACCCATGCTTGTTCCCCAACATGGGTCGCCAGCGTGGAAAGAGGTAAGGCGCCACCACCTCAGCCCTCTTCACCACTGGGCCAGCAGTGGACACCCACCTTTTAACTGAAATGCAGTGTTAGGCAACCGACATAACCCTCCCACCAGATAAAGAAAATGTAAACATTGTTCCTTTGCCAGTTTTGGCCTGCATGTAGTCATTGTTCTTTCAGCTTTTGGCCTGATTTGATTTCCCTGTTTGTAACCTGCACTCAGGTTCCCACTTGAGAGCCAGGCTCTGGCTTAGTGTGCTTTTCATTAGACAGCACTTGAAAAAATAAAGAACATTTATTCTATCACCAACGGGAAGGAGAGAGACAATTGTTCGGAGAGAGAGAGAGAGAGAAAGAGCGTGGAAGTGGAGGGAGGGTGTTTAAAAAAATGGATCGGGTCAATGGAGGGAGTCAGGCCACTGTCGGTGCTGAACAGCTGCATGTCAAAATGCTGTAAATGGCTCTAGTGCTGTGCACCATAGTAATATGGAATTTGTCAGTAGAAAAGGACCACTTTGCCCACCCAGTCTACCCAAAGATGTTGCCTGCCTAATCTGTCTCCACAGAGCCTAGCTGGTCTCCACTGAACCTCCCTCCTCCCTGCCTATTTCTAATATACCCCTATGTTTATCCCATACATGTTTGAGACCCCCCCAGTGTTTTGGCCTCCACCACTTCCACTGGCAGTCAGTTCTAGGTGTCTACAACCCTTTCAGTGAATAAGTTTTTCCTCACATCTCTGTTAAACTCCCCGCTTTATCACATGTTCTCTGGTCCTGGTGCTTTTACTCATTTGAAAGAGACTCCTCCTGCATCCTGTTCACCACCCTGAAGTGCTTTTAGGTCTTTATGTCACCTCTCACTCTCCTCTCTTCCACGGTGTACATGTTGAGATCCCGTAGTCTCTCCTTGTAGGGCTTCTCGTGCAATTCCTGCACCATTTTAGTTGCCCTCCTCTGGACTGCCTCCACTCTGTCTATGTCCTTTCTGAGGTGTGGTCTCAAAAACTAGACACAGTACACTAGGTTGGATCTTAACCATCTAGCGATACAGTGGTAACACCATCTCCACATTCCTGCTGAAGATATCCCTCCCTGTGCATCCCAGCATCCCACTGGCTCTACCCATTGCTTTGTCACACTGCTCTGCCACTTTGATATAATCGGCTATAATAATTCCAAGATTCCTTTCCTGTTCAGTGACTGTCAATACCTCCCACCACCCAATACTTGGCTCCTCGGTTCCCATGCCTCAGGTGCAAGCTTTTGCACTCTTTGGCGCTGAGCCCTAACTGCCACACTCTTGACCACTCCTCACCTTTCTGAAGATCCCTGTGCATTCTCTCCACTCCCCCTCATGAAGACATTGAAGAGGACCTGTCCCAGTACTGAGCCCTGTGATGCCCCACTGCTCACACTCCCATCATAAGAGTGAGTGCCTTTAACCACCACCCTCTGTCTCCTGCCCATTAGCCAGCTTCAAACCAGTTCACCAATTTGGATCCCACCCCTAGGCTTCTCAGTTTCTTTATCAGCCTTCTGTGTAGTACACTATCGAAAGCCTTGCTGAAGTCCAGATAGGCCATGTCCACTGCTGCCACTGATTTGTTTCCCTCATCAGCCAATCAAAGAAATCTATCAGATTAGTTTGGCATAACCCCCTCCACAAATCCATGCTACCTGTGGTCTTGCTGTGCATTAGATTCCAGATTCTCTTCCAGTCTTTCTTTCAGTAGGGTTTCCATTAATTTCCCACCACTGAAGGGAGACTGACCAGCCTGTGGTTGCTAGCCTGCTCCCTGCTGCCATTGTTATGTGGAGGGACTACATCAGGTCTTCACTAGTCCTCCGGAACCACACCTGTTTCCAGCTTGCTCTTGAACAAGGCTGTTAGTGGGACAGCTAGAACATCCCCATGTTCTGCCAGTACCCTTGGCTGTATCCTGTCTGGTCACTTAGCTTTGCCCTCCTTCAGGTGCTGCAAGTGCCTTCAGGACCCTTTCCCACTGAAAAAGGACTTAAGTCAACCTCCCTTCCGCTACTCCCTGATGCCCCCCTCCCCACCACAAGGAAGACTGAGGAGAAGTACTTATTCAGGATGGAAGCTAATCATCACACACAATAACTGTCTGAGGAGAGGTAGCTATTCAGGATGGCAGCTATCCGCGACATGCAATAACTGTCATGCTATCATAACGATGCAACACAAACACACCTTCTGACACTTTGGCAGGCCAGCATCAGCCTTCTGTGATACTGAATGTCATTCCTTTGCTCTCCAATTGCTTTTGCTTGGGTTCTGCCAACACATCTAATACATTTGTATCCTGTGTTTCAGTGACTACCATGACTTCTCCCGTCCAAGCTGTAAGAGGCCATGTGCATTGTCAAGGCAGGAGGACCTTTACACCTGGGACTGTGCGATTATTGCGCTGGTAACCTTGTTGTCGCATTACTTACTGTTCTCTTCAGAATACGACATGGGTCATTGAAGGATGGATGGATCAAACAAGATGAAACCATTGCTACCAACACAGCAGATGCTAAAATCTGTCCTGCAACAATACATCTGATGCTTTAATTTTAGAAATACTGTGGATTTGCTGGCCATTTTCTGTGGAGAGAGGTTAACATCCGCACCCACAAACTGGAGCAGTGGCTGTGACACAGGCGGTCTAACTGATCTTTCTGTGATGGCCTGTAGCTCTGCCAGTGGGGACAGTAACATCGTTTTCTCCTGTCCTTCCTTCTCCAAGGCACATGATGAGGAAGGGACCATCCACTGGCCAAAAGGTAACAACAAATACTTCTAAACAATTTCCAAGTAAATTCAACTGCTTTTATCCATGCTGGACCTAAAAAACATTGGGCTAATTGGATAGAGTAATACCTTTTATACGACCAACATAAATCCAGCTCGGAGATGTTACAGTAATACAGTTAGCTCCGAGTGTGAATGTTTGGGACCCGATTAAAAATGAACTTAAACAGCAATATTTGTTACTTGGCAAATATTTCAACATGTAGTTTTTTTTAACAAAAATGTATTTCTGACATCCTAAGATTCATTCTCAGTGTATTTTTAGTTTTCTCAAATATTGTTAAAACAACTTTTATAGCTACAGTAATTTTATAATCAATGACACACAGCATTAAAGATGACCACCACTCTTCATTTTTAAAAATCTCTTCCGCTGAGGTTGCCTGTTGAATATACATGCTAGATTCGTACTGCAGATGTATTAGGATGTTCATACTGCAGATGTATTAGAATGGTGCTGCCACATGTTTCTGATGGTAAGCAGCACAACATGGCACTGTTTATTGTTTTCGTGGCAGGTGTGGCACAACAATGGGAACTTTTAAAAACTTCAAAATCCTGTAACTTGGCACAGGAATGAAAGTAAGCGAAAAGAAAAATGTGTGTCTTGATATTTTTGCTAGAAGAACACTACTGCTGAAAAACTATACAGTTTACTAACAAATGCTGCTATTTTACCGTGAGTGTGAATCTTTGGGACCCCATTAAAATGAACTGTGGCTCAATAGGGGAAACTTCCATTTCTGAATTTTTGAATAACTTTATATTCTACTACTACTACTACTACTACTATGCAAACATTTGTGACCACATGATCACTTCATCAGCTAGAAAGCTTCTACCCAAAGCAAAGCACCTGACTCAGTATTTGTGTGGCCCAAAAGGTGTACAATATTATCTGTGCACAATATCTATACTGATCCAATAAAGAGTATTACACTGTCCAATGAATCCAGACCAAACAGAAAAATATCTCTTAAAGAGGAACAGTCTTCAACTAAGAGCCCTACACTCAAGTGTGGGGCTGGACTCAGTTTGCACTTTGTATGCAAAAACACATTTTTTTACTTGTTTACTGCAGTATAGTTGATTATACCAGACTAATTCTGTTGACTTGCAAGCTTAAATTTTCTGTAACTACAAATCCCAGAGTCCCCTGAAGCTGACATCAGAGGAGGGCTGCAGCAGTGGAAGATGCAATAGCCTGCAGTACGTGTTAGAGCATTTATAAGTTCCAATCAGATGTTTGCCAGTCCCTCTGTTCTCCCAGGGCTAAGTACAGTCCTCTGTGACTGTACTTAGCCCATGGAGAACAGCAGGACCAGCAAACAAAAGACCAGCACCCATACACATGGGGGGGGCCCTGGGCTCCCCAAATAAAGCAGCAGTGCATGTCAAGATGGAGATTGTCTACCTGTTTAAATAAGCGATAAGACCCGACAGGGTGTGGGGTGTTGGGAGATACCCTCATGCCCCGGGGTGTAGTGAGGCCCAACGCTGCAGGTGGAGGGACCTACAGCCCCTAGAAGTGCAGGAATTCCCCCTACACCCCACACCCTGAAGGATCAAACTATGCTTAGAAAATGGGCTTTTACAGTAAGAAAACATTTTTAAATGTATTTTAAAACATTTAAAGAAAACGTTTTTCCATATATTTCTGATTACAAGTCACCCCCTAAAAGAAGGGGCACAGTAAAGTAAAACATGTAATGGAAGCCACCCTCTGTTTGAAGCCACAGCTGCTAATAGAAGATATATGGTAGTACAGCTGGAAATTGCAGCATAAGTACAGTTGCCAATGAAGTACTGATTAAACTTGGTAATAAAAATATGTTTTTACTTTACTTTTTACTCAGTCAGGTCAACAAATTCACTGTATTTGTGTGGTGTTTCCAACTCTGTAGAGTTACATGTTCAAGCACACACTGCCACAACCACATGGTTTTCCATTTTGGTTTGTACCTTGCTGTGTGGTCAATATTTGTGTTTCAAAACTCTAAATACTCCCAAATAGTCCTTATGTATAGGTACAGTGCTGGCTCTTTTTATGTTGTCTTGCGCGTGCAGAAGCAACATCTTGCAGTAGTAGCACATTCAGAGGTGTGTCAGTGTTGGCAAATGCAGGGAATGCTTTAGTGGCTGCGTCCCTTAGCCACCAATTAGTGAGTATGCTAGCAATGACACAAAACTTCAAAGAGAGCCAAAACCTTTAAAGAAATCTGCTGCTCCGATGAGGTGCAGTTTCCTCATTGGAGTGTCAGATGACAAGGCTCCGTTACATGCCTTTCCTGGTGAAACATTCCAAAAAATATGACGCCTCCTGCCACCGTCACAATCCACAAAGCTGACATCGGGATGCCCAGTCCCTGTGTGCCCCAAATCATTTTTTACCTATAAATAAAGAAAACCATCCTCTGAAGTCCGATTCCGGGCCTTCGTCGCTCCGCCATGCCCCTCCCCCAACCCACACCCACACCCATCCTCTACACACCCCACCTCTCTGCACCCCCCCCACCCCATACTTAGCTCTGGAGGGCCAGTGCTGCAATCTTCTGTGGAGCGGGAACACTTCTGAACTCTTCAAAAGCTCACCGGGAACAGAACAAAATGCAGTAAGCCTTATAATGGCAGGCAGTGAGTGTTTCAACTTAGGTGGGAATCTCAGCCATTTTTGGAAATTTTGGTACCAGATTTTCAACATGGGGTTCATGGGACCCCACCTTATGAACACATGCATTGTCATCTCACTCCTCGGTCCCAAAAGGTGATTTCGTGGTCACTGCACGGAATTACCTTTCAGGACTGATTAACAAACTGACAGTGATACTGTTCATGAGGTGGTGTCCCAAAAAGTCCATCTTGCAACTTTGGTGAAAAAATTCCAAAAAATGACTACGTTACAAGCGTGCATTGTGCAGTTTCCATGCACGCTCATAACTTCAACAATTTTTAATATTTTCACTCCAGATTTTCAACATTGCCATTTTTTCACACCTCCTTATGAACAGTACAGCTGTCATTTTTCACATCCTGCCCAAAATGTGTTTCTGCACCTGTGGCGCACAATGGCACGGTCACAGTGGGAAATCAACTTTCTGGACAGATTAACAAAGTCACAGTGCAATTGTTCATGAGGGGAGGTCCCAAAATGCATATGTTGAAAATGTGGCTAAAAAATCTCCAAAATAATTGCATTACGGGCATGTGTTGCGCAGTTTCTATGCACACTCGTGACTTCACCAATCTTTCATATTTTCATCCCAGCTTTTCAACATTGCCATTTTTGTACACCTCCTCATGAACAGTACAGCTGTAATTTTTCACATCCTGCCCAAAATGTGTTTTCGCACTGGTGGCATCAAATGGCACAGTTGCTTTGCAAAATCACCTTTCGACTAACTAACTGATAGTGCCACTGTTCATGAGGTGGGGTCACAAAAATCCCATGTTGAAAATTTGGAGTGAAAATACAAACAAATGCCTGGGGCATTAGGGTTTCCAACCATAACCCCCTACCCTGTAGAGACTGACAGGCATGAGGGGTGTGACTTGGTATCATCAGCTATAATGCTTACGCCATTCCACCCTACCACCATCCTGCAGCCAGTGACAGGCATTGAGGTGTGCCTTGGAGTCTTCAGCCCCAAAGTTCACCCCATTCTCCTATACTGCACCCATCTCAGTGTATTTCCTTATGGAATGGGGTGAACGTAAAGCCCGAAGACCCTAAGGCACACCGTGACACTTGTCAGTGTCTGCAGGGTAGGTTGAGGTGAAATGGCATGAGCATTATGGTTGACGACCCAAAGGCACACCCCAATGCCTGTCAGTCTCTGTAGGGTGGGGGTGGGGTTGGCATCAGTTCAGTACTTCACTGCCATTCCTATTATGCAGCTCTGTAACTCCTACACTACCAATGCCAATGCCAGCAAGACAACATTCGGCATTGACAAATGCTTGTTTATTAGAGGGTTGTGTCGACTGATAAACATATGGCTTTGGAATATTGTCAACCAATCAGATTTCAGGATTTTCCTTTTCTAATCTATTTTAGCTTTCCCCCTTTTCTACTGTGTTGCAAGATGCCATCCACCCTCCACACACACACACACACACACGTTTTGAATCTGTTTCAGCATCTTGTTTTAGTTTTGAAATTATTCCTGTTTCTAGCTTTTACATAGAAACATAAAAAATATCAGCAGGAAAAGACCAGTCTGCCAGTTTCACCCTATCCTTCCCCAGGACATATTGTCTAGTAGGGTTTTGCCCTCGCCTCCTCCCTTACCCTACTGCTTTCCCCCTGTGTAACTATTAAGCCCTTTTACTTGGCCTCAGCTGTGTCTGAAACTATTAATGGGTCATGCAGTCACCACCTCTGCTGGGAGACTGTGCCACAGCTCAACCACTTTCTTTGTAAAATAAAACTTTCTCAAGTTCCTTCAGCATCCCCCCCCCCACATCAGCTTCCACTCATGTCCCTGTGTTCTTGATTCCCCATTCCTGCAGTATATTTCCTCACAATCTGCCTTGCTCATTCCTTTCAGGAACTTGAAGGTCTCAATCATATCACCCCTCTCCCTTCAGGTCTCTAGCACGTACATATTCAGAACCTTAAGCTGATACTTATAGTATCTGTTCTGTTGGTTCTGAATCGTTTTAGTTACACTTCACTATACCACCTCTAGCCTGTCGTTGTCTTTTCCTAGGTGGAGACTCCAGAACTGGGCACGGTATTCCAGATGTGGCCTCACCAGTGATCCATACAGAGGTAGCATCACCTCTTCCCTCCTGCTATCAAACCCCCTCCCAGTACGCCCCAACATTCTGGTTGCCTTGCCATAGGCCTTCATACATTGGCTAGATGGTTTTATGAAGTCGCTAATGAGGATTCCCAGATCCCTTTCATCAGCAGTAGTGTCCAACTTAGCCTTTCCTATCCAATACTCTGTTCTGGAGTTCTTGTTCTCTATGTGCGTCACTTGGCACTTTTTGGTGTTTCCATTAATAGTCTGTTGTTTTTGAATGCCCACAGTTTCACATCACTTTTCTTGTGGCCAAGGTAAAGTAGAATGCATTACCTGCCTGGTGGCGATGAGGGCTGAGGAGCTGGATGCCTTACCTCGCGCTACACCAGTGACCCTTGTTTGAGAACGAGCACAGGTTGCCGGGGGTTCGCAGTGTTGGAGAAGGATTGAGCATCCATAGGACTGCTCTCCTTCTCCAGGGAGGGGAGACATCAGTGGTTGGTGCTCAACTGGCCCCCAGTGGAGACACTGCAGATGAGAGGCGGAGATGAGGCAGACACCTGGGAGGAGCACGTGTGGACGCATGCGTGCTCCTTCCATTGGCATCATTGCACGCCCCTCCCTGCAGGGGAGGAAAAACCAGGAAATACCCTCGGCAGTATGAAGGCTGCCCCAATGGCACCGTCACGGACAAGCCCAAGTTAACTCTCTCCTGGGCCCACCCTCCAGGTCTCTGCAGCGGTGGGCTAAGTACCCACTGTGATGTGGCCTTGAAGGGCTGTGCTGGGGAGGTCAGAGCTCCCCAAGTCCAGGGCAGCAGCCGTGAAGGCTGGCTGAAAGGGAGGAGGAACCAAAGGCACAATCCCCCCCTCCCAGCTGAGAAAAGAAATAAAATAGGTAAAATTAAAAAAGGTAGAATGCACCAGACACTGCTTTCTGACATTGTGGAACAATGGGTGTTCAAAAACAGCTGAGAATATGGATTGTTCTATTTCAGTCACCCATACCTCATATGTACTGTACAAATTCTGCATGAATTTACTGTATTATTTCATTTTATAAAATGGCAAGAAAAAAATCTAAGAACTCCATTGGCCGAAAACTGTTAGCTGACCGTGCATTAAATCTCTATAAATCAGGTGCCAAATCTCATTTTCCTCCTCCAGAAAACCTACTTAGAGACATTTTTATAAGTGTAATAAGGCCTTCCAAGGTGTGCATCATAGGATTTTAATGCACTTCCCAGGGGTGTAAGGACACTTGGCCATTGGCCTCGCACCTTACTATACCCGTGGGGCGTGCATTAAAATCCTATAATGCACACCCTGTTGTGGCTTATTATTTATATACTTCCATTATTGTACTGTACAGTATTCTATCCCCTTTCCTCTGTGACACAATGGGAAATAAGCTGGCTTGGCTCAAGCTTTCCTGGACAAATCTTTTTCAAAGGATGAGTGTAAACCTGGGAGATGCCATATTATAAGGGGTATTCCTTTAATTATTTCCAGTCTGAAAAAATGGTAAGGCAGAATCAGAGTGGGGAAGAAGACATATTATAAGACAAGAGGAAAAGGCAATGTAAAGTAGAATACAAAGGTACAATACAGAAATGGGCAGACTGGGTGGCCAAGTGGTTCTTATCTGCTGTCAAAGTCTGTGTTTCTGTGTTAATACAGGTACAGTATGGGTCACACCTGGAAATGAGCCTCGGCTCAGTGTGCCTTTCCTGGTAACCAAATGTTTAAATAAAAAAATAATAAAAAAATAAGTAGTAAACTGCAACTGTAGCATGCTGTGCTTGCTTTAAAAATGGATGACTAACTCTTTCCACCTGTAATATTTTACTTGCCTCAATCGAATTTCCCACATAGTTACACCCCTGGGCTATGAACATTCTTTCTTGTAAAATGAATCTAGTATTAACAAAACAGCATTTATATTATGTGCGGAGTCACTGGACAGTTTGATACCTTTTACTGGTATCCTTTTTCCCAACCAGACCATTCCCTGTTAGACCTGTCTGTCCTGTTATGAAGAAACAACTTCAAAAACACAAAGGAGAGAAGGACAGTTTTTACTTTTATTTTATTTGAATCTAGGATTACAATTACCTTTGAGCCAAGGCTCTTTTACAAAGGTTCCACGTCAGATGAGGTACAAACAAAGCAGGACATTAATTATGACAGGATAACAGGTTACAGTTGTTTACAATCACCAGAGTACATACAATTTGGTGGTGCTAGGAGCCTGACCAAAGACTTGGTTCACATTATTAATGAGACTTGGGGGAGACACAACTGAAGGTGCTGCCAGTGGCAATTGTCTGATCACACATAACACAGAAAGTGCAAGTAGGAAGTGCAGGTAAGGGGGGTGGGGGGGGATTGTAGGAGGTGATAGTGGATGGAATAAGTGCTAGAAACAGATTAAAGGAAACAGTCACATGTACTGGAGGCAGTGAGGAGTAGGCGGAGGTTAGATTTGAACAGGCCAAGCTTAGGTAGGGAGTAGATGTCACTGTTGAGGCCATTTAACCAGCTGGGAGCTTGGCAGGCAAAGGATCTTTGTCCCTGCATAGTCTGGCATCTTGGGATATGAAGTAATTGAAATTCAGAACCCTTAGTGAGGCGGGGATTCTGTGCAGTTCGGATGAGAACTTGAACTCCAAGGGGAGGGGCAAAGCCCAACAGTGTTTTTTTAGCCATTATGCAGGTTTGGTACTAGATGCAGTTGGAGAGTTGCAGCCACCCAGTTTGAGCATAAAGGTCACACGTGTGGGTGAGACGGTGGGATCCGGTGATGAGTCGGCAAGCTTTGTTGAGGGTCATGGATATGTGCCTAAGGGTGACAGTGGAAGTGGAACCGTAAATGATGAGGCCATAGTTGATTAATGAGACCACCGAGCTCTGGACTGCAATCCTTAAGACGTCAGGGGTTAGGCATTGCCTATGCCTGTAGAGAAGGCCAGTGTGTGTATTAGCCACTTTGGTGACATTATCAATGTGAGACCCATAAGACAGGTTACTGTTGATTGTGACTCCAAGGTATTTGAAGGATTGCACTTGTTCAAGGGTTGCACCTAAGCAGTTAGTAACAGTGAGGGGGTGAAGCTGGTGCTTTATTATGCGAGCTGCAGAAAAGCATTGTCTTGGTTTTTTTATAGTTGAGGACCAGTTAGTGTTTACTGAACCAGTTTTCAACTGAGTTGAAGCCATGCTGTAGTTTGCTTTGAAGGAGGTGGGGGTCCTTATGTGTGGAGTGGATAACAGCATAATTGGCGTAGAGAAGGATTTGTCAGGACAGTATTGTGAAAGACTATTCAGAAAGAGGCTGAAAAGAAGAGGCTTGAGAATGGATCCTTGTGGGACTCCAGAGCGTACGAGGCTTGCTTCAGAGAGGACATCAACTATTTTCACTCTTTGGGAGTAGTTTTCCAGGTAGCTCTTAAACCATAACGTAGATTCAAGGGATAGCCCAGCATTAAGCAACTGTGAGATTAGTAGGTGGTGATGGATGGTATCGAAAGCCTTAGTCAGGTCTATGAAGACCGATCCAGTAAGAAGGCTGTTGTAGAGAGAGAGCTGTGGATTGCTCCAGTGAATTCGAGGAGGGCAGCTGTAGTACTGTGTCCTTTTCTAAAACTGTGCTGTCGTGTACACAGGATATCAGGATTGTCAAGGTATTCCGTAAGTTGGTGTGATACTATACGCTCAATGGCCTTGGGGGGGTAATACGGAGATGGGCCAATAGTTCACATGAAGGGCCCTGTCCCCGCTCTTGTGGACCGGAGTTAGTGTAGCGGATTTCCATCTGTTGGGGAACTGGCTGAGTTAGAGGGAGAGGTTGAAGATTTTTGTTAATGGTAGGAGCACCTCTTCGAGGGTGAGGGACAGCAGTTTGAGGTCGAGGGAGTCCCCACTATACTGTGACCTGGCTATCGCTTTACTGATATAGTTACGGACTTCGTGCAACTTGGCTGCTTTGAAGTAGAACGGGGGTCAATTCAGAGAAAGTAGGGTCTAGAGGGGATAGTTGGAGGGTCGTCTTCATTGAAAAAGTCAGGTGGAAGAACAGCACTGAGGTCTGAGAATGCTGTGTTGAATGAATTGGCTATGGTGATAGGGTCAAGTGCTGTGTTCCCATCAACAACCAGCATCATAGGTGAAGTTTTTGGCTGCTTCCCAGTAACTTCTTTAATATTGTTCCAAAATTATTTCCCCTTTCCCCAGGAGTTTGTGAAAGCATCTTTGTAGTAGGTACTTTTCTGTAGGTGGATTAGTTTTGTGCAATCATTTCGAGCCCATTTGTAATTCTGTATGTCAACTTGTTTTCCTGTGGCCCATGCCCAGAGCCAGAGGTGGTCCCTAGATTTTAGTTGTGTCAGTAGTTCTGAGGAGATCCAGGGGTTGCTTAGGCCTGAGACTTTGCACTTTTTGAAAGAGGCATGGGAGTCACAGTCAGCATTAAAGGTGTTGATGAAGAAGTCGAGGGCTGAGTTGACATCCGGTGCGTGGAAGATCGGAGACCAATCTTGCTGTCTGAGATGGGATTTTAGGTGTTTCAATTGCCCCCGCAGAAGGACTCTGCTGTTTATAAATTTTTTGGGGGGCATGGTGAACTTGTTTGACCATATGCAGATGACTGGGGAATGGTCGCTTAGAGAGTCGGGAAGGACATAAACTTTTGAGAGGCGGGATGGATGATTGGTCAGAATCTGGTCCAGGAGTGTACTTGTCCCTGTTTTATAGTTGAGCCTAGTGGGGGAGTCGACCAACTGGGTTAGGTTGGCTGAAGAGATGGCATCTTTGAAACCCCCTGTATCCGGGGCAAGCCAGTTGATATTAAAGTCACCCATCAGGATTGTCTCTGAGCCAGGGGGTTGGGATTGGGTGAGATCTAGTACAGAGTTGAGACCTTTTCCGTGTTCTTTGGGAGGGATGTACACTGTGGCAATTGTCAGGGCTTTGTTGTGGGCCCCTAACAGAACTTTAAGTTAGAATCTGAGAGGATGAGTTAGAGACAGGGTTTTTTATGGGGTGGCCCTGGAGAGAGAGTCTTTACTGTATAAGGCACAGCCACCACCTCTTTTTGCATTCCTGTCAAGCCTGAAGATGTTGTACCCTGGCAGGGTAACTGCCATGTCAGGGATTTTAGGAGAGAGCCAGGTTTCGATAACCGCAAGGATATCTGGTTTGTGTTGGTTTGCAAGTATTTGCAGAGCATCAAGTTTAGGCAGTAGGCTGCAGATGTTGAGAGAAGCAAGGGTGAGTGTTTCAGAGTGACTCAGTTGGTAGCCAGGGCTAGAGTTAGTAGGTCAAGGTCCAGGGTTGGGGTGAATGTTGCCCGAAAGTAGCAGCAGGAGAAACAGGAGCTTCAGGGAGTACCATCTCAGTTGTCTGATGGAAATTTTCCTGGTCCGTTTACTGCGAGAGCAATGGTAATATTGTTGTCTATAGTCCCAGAGAGCAGTCATGAGTTCCAGAGGTGGTAGGGGGAACAAACGTGTATGTATCACCCTCACATGACTCCGTGGGTGTTGCAAGCCATTCCCAGCTGTGGGGGGGCATGGGGAGCTAGGTGCAGTGGGGGTAGGGTGCCAGTGTGTGGGCAGATAAGTTCAATCTGGTGGCTAGGGGGAAGAGAGGGGTTACGTGCCCCAGGTAGGCAGTGGCGGAGGAAGAGAAAGATGGGCCCCAGTGCAGGTTGTAATTTTGGGCCCCCCACCACCACCACAGCATATCAACCGCCCGTCCCCCCAAGTTTTTTTTTGACCTGTTTATTTTACACACCTTTCTCCCACTTCCTCCCTCACTCACATATCAAGGAATATACAGTAATACATAACAGTGTAATATGTTCTACTAATCTATTTGAATCGCCTTTTGTGTGCCTTTCGTTCTGCAAACTCATCAATGATCTGCTGTAGGTTAATTTTTCTTGCTCGTTCATTTTCAATAGATAAGAGTCCCAACCCTCAAAGTCTCTCTTGTCCCATACTACTCCTTAAGTAGTTCTTTATAAGTTTAAGTTTTGAAAATGAGCGTTCAGCACTGGCTACTGTTACTGGGATGGTGAGAAACAGCAGAAGCACAGTACAGACTTCTGGAAAACTGGATGCTAATACACTATTGTCAACAATGAACAGTTTGCCAAATATTTCACTGATGATTGTTTGGAGATTTCAGATTTCAAACAAGATCTGAATGCAAGCAACTGTCCAGGAAAAGCAAGTGAAATGTCTTTGTTGAAATGATGGGCCAGTTTTTCAGCTCCTTTATGCAGATCATCATCACTTGCAGAAATCAGGGTGCTTGGCTGGATTATGCTGAATCTATCAACGATTGCCTGCAAGCTTTGAAATCGATTTGAAAGCTGTGCAGTTATTATATCAAGGCACCTGTAAAACACATTCACTTTGAAAAATTGTTCTGAGTCAGCAAGTCTTTCTTCACATAGCTCATCAAAATGGCATTTGACCTTTCTCATGCGCTTTTCTTCAAACTTTGCTTGTACACCCCATTTTTCTGATAATGCAGTTGCTGAATTTTGACTTCATCAAACTCATTTTGAAATGTGAGTAGGTCTTCATTGGCTTTGTGAAGTAAGTTTGCTGCTTTGCAAAGGTCTGTGTCTTTAGACTGTAACAGTTTTGACACAGCATTAACTGTTTCCAGAGTCTTTGTTTGGAGCACAACAAGAAAAATGAAACTAAAATTTTCCAATAACTTCTTTAATGCCAAAGCCTCATTGCACTCATCTCCATTTTTGCTCTGAAGAACTATTTTTGTGAGTGCCTTCATAATATCTAAATACCAAACCTCAGAGCAAGGAGTGATTCATAGCGGATGACCATCGGGTAGGGCAAAGCCTTTTCAAAGTAATGTTGCTGGAAAGGTCTGATGTGGAAGCAAATGAAGATAACATGGCCTAGCGTTTTATACTGTGGCCAAAAAAAGTGTATAGTCTTTCAATCACATCTTAAAAATGTTTTAGTTCTGGTATTCCTCTAACCACGGAATCATTCAGTGTGAGATTTAAGTTGTGAGCAGCACAGTGAACGTATGCAGCATTCGGTTCCTTCTGGGATATTCTTGCTTGCACACCAGAGTACACACCACTCATATTAGAGGCCCCATCATACCCCTGACCGCGACATTTAGATAACTCTAAACCTTTCTGTTCGATGCAACCAATTATTATGTTCTCAAGTCCACTAGCAGACTGATCACTAATTTCCTGAAAGCCAAGGAAAGATTCATTGATTTTCACCTCTGTTGCCATGTCCCTTTCATCCCTTTCTATTGTGACATACTGAAAAATTTTACTCAGTTGGTCAGTCTTCGCAATGTCTTGGGTGGTATCCATTATTACAGAGAAAAAAGGTGCAGCTTTTATTTCATCAATAATATCTTGCTCAATATGGTTTGACAAAACTTCAATGAGTTCTTCCTGTATAGTATGACTAAGATAGCGAATTGATCCACTGGGCATGGAAATGAGCAGCTTTAACACGGGATCATACTTGGCCAACAGTTCCACGACTGAAAGAAAATTCCCACTATTTATTTGCCCTAAAACCTCTCTGTGTCTCCTGAAAGGTAACTTGCACATAGCTAATGTAAGAGTCACATTGATCAGATGCTCCAAAACTTGTCTCCAGAAGTTTTTCTCCTTTTGTATTTGAGTTTCAAAATCTTCATCGATTGTGCCATGTAAACGCCACTGCTCATACACTAAGCAAGATTCTAGATGAATTGTTGATGTTTCATGATATTCAATTTTGCTGCTTAGGTGACACCAGTCTCGAACTCCTTTAACCCATGCAACATTATATGCAGGTGCACTACGATCAGCAAACAGCCAACATGGCTCACAATATGCACAGTCTAATTTAGGGGAGTAACAAAGCCAAGTACGTGGTAATGTAACTCCTGCCTGTGTTGTAATATTGTAATAGCTTCTGGAGAAACAGCGCCCATATTGATTTTTGTCTCATGGAAATGGTCCGTCGGGTTTACACGAACTTGTGATATGATGTACCTTTTTATTTGACTATCCTTTATATCTAAAGGAAAATGACCTCTGTCTGGGGGGTTTCTGTCATCAACAGGAGAAAAACTTGGAAAAGCAGGTTCTTCTCCACTGTTAAAAGCAGCACTGGCTGGTTTGTCAAGTTCTTTCTCCAATACACTTTTAATGTCCGGTCCTTATTCAGATTGTTTAGCAAAGTTAGTTTCAGGATCAACATGATCACTACAGGCCATCTCAGCCAAAGCACTAGGTCCACTGTCTTTCTCTGTGTCTGTGTCATTTTCACAAATTTCAGTTTCAGTCTTATCAGGTGTGTCAGAATCAGTCGCAGTTTGGAAAAAAGCACTGATTTTAGGAAGCTTTGCAGCCAACAGCAATTCTTCCTTCCTCTGTTTACGCTTTTGTGCACCACTTTTGTATTTAGGAGGCATCTTTTACTAACAATGAACTGTATTTATAATTATTATAATCTTATCTACAGTATTGTATTTACAACATACAGTGCTGTAAATGTAAAATCACAATATAAAATTATTCTCCACTCACTGAACAAGTGCCGCCTTGTTGCGCTGTGATGTGTAAATTAAATTCTACCTCAGACTCTTTTAAACTGCAGCACAACTGAATTAACTGGTACAGTACACACACAATTCCTAGTGAAGTGCCCCACCACTTGCTTTCTACAAGCTGTTGCTTTGAACTCACACCAGTAGTTTAGCAAAAAAAAACCTTATATTTACTGAAATAGTTATTTTTGTTTGCTTGCCTTCAATCTGGAGTAGCTAGGCTAGGCAGCTAATGAGAAGAGCAGAGCAATACAGGCTCAGTCAGGACACACAAGACAGCAGAAGAGCACACAAAGCAAGATACAGGCTGGCCACTCGCCACTGCCTGGCAGGCTGGAGATGCACAGGAAAAAAAGTCACAGGCAACAAGCCTCCTCCTCTCAGTAGTCTCACACACTGCTGCTGCTGCAAGGCAAACACAGTGGAACTACTACAGACTCACTTTCACTGTGAGTACATAACAGTACTACACTACTCACTACTGTAACAACTGTTGTAGACTAAAAAAAAGATGACTGATAGTCACCGAGAGAAAGAGACTTCACCGGGTTTAGGCCAGTCAGCCAGCAGACTGGCAAGCAACAACAAGTACTAGTAGTACAATATTATTTGTATCACAGTATTATTATTTGTTTGCTGGGGGCTAACCATTAACGTGGCTGCTGCTATGCTAAATGCTGCTGTATGTAGCAGAGTCTAGTCCCTACGCACGCCCAACTAGCTGCTCAGATAAACAGGAACACAGCTAGCCTTCAGCAGTGCTGTGCTGCCCAATAACTTTTATTTTTTATAATGGTACATAGCCTTGTTGTTTGCAAAACACAAAAACCCAACTCAGGCAGCTGGGGGTTAACGTGACTGCTGCCTATACCCTACCCTTGCACTCCCGACAACACTCGGCTGTCTACTGCCCAATTAGGTTTCCTTTTTTTTAATGTCCTTATTTGCAGCAAAAACCCTCCCTACAGCTAAGGGCTAAGGTGTATTATCCTGCTAGGCTGCTACTGCTATGCTAAGCATTCCCCAGCTCAAACAAGATTGGAAAGATAAGGATTGAACAACAGCATTCTGCCTGCCCAGTAAGTTTTTTTTTTCCTTGTTTTTAGTAAAAAATACTAGTAGTAACTGGCTGTTCAGCTGTGTTCTCTGCAGTCAGTCAGTGCTGCTAGCTACTAGTAGCCTACTGTTATCAGGCCAGGCCAGCGCCCCAGGCAGCGCTGTGCCCACTGTCAGCCGCCCAGCCCAGGCAGCAGCAAGCAAGCTAGGTCCAAGTGGTAGTCCTGCCTAAACACAGTCAAGATTTAGAAATACTAGTCTTGCTCACACAGTCTCACACTGAGACTTCAGTGATCTCCCAGGGACAAGGCACTTAGGGACTCCTGACCTCCGCAGCTCCCTGGCTCCCACCCACAGGCACACAGTCAGTCAGTCACCAAAAAAAAAAGAAACCTAACCTCCAGCTAAGGTGGCTATACCATGCTTGGCTGCAGCAGTGCTATCCTATGCTCAGTATGCTGCAGACTAGTGCCTTTTATAAGTTGTGGAACTTGTGTGAGCAGCAGGTTAAGCAGCCCCCTGGCCACAGCCTGAGCCTGCCTGCTGCTATGCTAGACTGTAGACATATCCTCCTCGTCCTCCTCGACCAGGCAGTACTACAGCGCTAATAATAAGTCCGTCTCATCAGTCAGTGATCACAAAAAAAAAAAACAGTCAAGTCAGTCACAATTGGGAGGGAGGGAAGTAACTTGGAAGAACAAGAATAACAATTAAATCTTTTATCAACACGACGATTCAAAATCAAAAGAGATGTGTCTGTCCACCACACAGACAGAGAGAGCACAGAGCAGTCACTCAACTCAACTTAAGCCACCACACACAACTGCTGCGCGCGATAATGTGACCAGCTCCAATGGTTCATTTAGCCCACACAGCCCTGCCTACCACAGAATGACTGACAGTGTCCATATCCAATCAGCAGAGGACATGTCAGTCAGTCATGTGGTGCAGGCATATCGAGGAGCTTGGTATTGGTTAGGAGTCGGCGCCGGCTCCCCCCATCTCATCCTGATCACCCACCCACGCGCTGCCCATCAATTATGCCATGCTGTCGTCATCATATTGCCGTGCGTGCATGCCTCGAGTGGACCCTGACCCCCACCCGCCGCCCCCAGGCAGCAATAGTGAGTGTAGCACAGCACCAGGCTGCAGCATCCGATTTTCCGAATCCCGACTGCGGTCAGCCTGAGCCTGCCCCCAGACCATAGTTTACACTCAGTCTCACTGTTTGCACATGCACACTGACTGTACCCATAACCCAACCCCGCCCCAACCCATTACCCGTAACCGTAACCCTCCCCGTCCCTGACCCACCAAACCCTGGGTGAAGAAGCATCATCGGGCACGCCACTCGACTAAAAGTAAAGTTAAAGTACTGCGTGCAGATCGCAATTTTTTTTGTTTTGTTTTTGTCCTGAAATTGTGTGTGAAATAATATTTATGGCCCTGGGTGGGTTTGGGTTGCCAAATGCATGACAGCACCCGCCGGGCCGCCGGCAGAGAGAGAGAGTAGTCGAGTCTCGAGACTCAGGTGGTGGTCTGCCCTCCCCCACGTTGTGCATTGCTTGTCTTCCACATCCTGACCTGAACTGAGGCACTGCGGAATCCGGAATGAATCAGTCTTGGCCAGTCCTGCAGGCAGCATGCGTTAGGTGGTTACGGTAGGGCTGAAGGTGAAGGGCTCCAATTTGGAAACAGCTGCCAGCAGTGCTGCCAGAGCCGCAGAGAAAAGCACCAGCAGAGAGGCTCTTCTTGACTTGACTCTGTCCCCACGGTCCCCTTTTTGTGTGTATGTGGCGGCTTCTGAGCTGACTGACTCAGGGGGATGGTATGGTAGACCAGCTAGCTGCAGTCTTGAGAGTCCCCGGACCCCACACTCTCCCCAGTGTGGCGGCAGCGCAGCGCCCTCTTGTGATGGTGCGCAGGACCGGTGACGACTGCCTGCAGCCCAGTAGTACTGACTGAGGTTCGTGGCGTGCCTGTAGCTGCTTAGAATCAATCATCAGACAGGTAGGGGATGACGATGTTGTGATCGCGATCCGCGATGACGACGGAAATCCAACTGAGAAATCAATTGGGCCAATGGGCCCCTACATGTGTCGGGCCCCTGTGCCACTGCACCGGCTGCACTGGCTATTCCTCCACCCCTGCAGGTAGGTAGAACAGAGGTAGCAGGGAGAGCAAGATAATCAGATGGAGAGGACGGCAGGATAGAGCCATTTTGCTCCAAGGAGGGGGTTGTGAACAACTGATCTATATAGGGAGGGGGTGAGCACAGCCTGTGATGGAAACCTGGGAGGGTGTGTGGTGAGGCTGGTGTACAGGGAGCAGTTAAGAGAGAGAGCAGAACAGTGGAGGGAGGAGGTGGAGAGAGGAGAGGGAAGGTTGGCAGCGGAGAGGGGAGGCTCTAGTGGAAACCAATAGGGCATGAGCTGGAAGGGACCTAAGTACAAGAGAGCGGGGCTAATGCCTATTTAATTAAGGTGGGGGAGGGAAGGTGGAGGAGGGGGGCAGGCCAATCCATGACTGAGCACAGTGCAGGAGACCAATCAGGGCGGGGAGGCAGCAACTGACAGCCAATAGGAGCTGCTCAGTGCGTACCCAGTGCAGACAGTGATCTTAGCTGGCTTGAGAGGGGTCCCCAGTGGGTAGTGGAGGTGGCGTGGGCAGTTGGCTGAGGGAGCCGCAGCTGCTTCGAGAGGAGCCCTGGCAGGGGTTGGAATATGAGGGAAGGGAAACAAATGCAGGGTTAGATAAGTAGGGGAAATGAAAGGGTGTGATGCAGGTGCTAAATCGGGGGGGGGACGTGAGGAGCTAAAGGGTGATGGAGATGAAATTAGGCAGAGACAGAAATCAGGCAGGAAGCAAGGGATAGGGAACTGAAATATATCAAACTATTTAACTCACACTTTCTGATAATTACAATGTATTACATATTTTATATATTTTTCTTCTTTCTTTTTGTTAATGTATTTTGATATTGATATTGTAATGGCATAGACTGCCAATCAATAAACATGGTGATTGATTGAATTCACACTTCAACTGACTCAGCCGGGACACTGGATTTATGACACACTGTGGAAAACTTTAATACTGTATGTTACTTTTTACAATTTTTTTTTTCTGTCTGTGACCTCCCACTCCCCACCCCCACCTTCACCCACACTCTGTGTATCTCAGGTCTTTATTATTCTGTGTTTCTGTCAGGATAACTTTCCAAGTATCCATTCAGCCTGTCTTACGAATATTTAAGCACTTTCTGCTAGTCATCCCCTCACAGCTGTAAACCTGTTCCAATTCATTGCCCACCCTCCCTTCCTGTTAAGTTCTTCTCACCTATCCTATCGTAATTATTTTGAAACAGTGCATCACGATGTATACATATGCTGCTTATTTTTCTCAGTTTTATTTATTTATTTATTGAAATGTTTCACCAGGAAGGGCACACTGAGAAACAAGTTGCTCGTCTCACGGTGTGTCCTGGGGGGGGGAGGGGTTATTGGGAGAAACAACATAACTTACAATACATACATCGAACAGCATTAAAACAGTTGGTACAATACTATCATAAAGAAGAACAGATTAAATAGTGCAAACATACAACTTGCAATACATACATCGAGCAACATTAACTGTTGGTAAGATTATACATTGAAATAAGAAGATTAAACAGTGCAAAATAAAATAAGTCTGTACACTAAAGTGCTGTTTAAAAAGAATACAATTTATGCATACTAATATAGAGAAGTACAGCCAGTAAGTCACCTGAAGAAGCGACCTGTGAGGCTCCAAAAGTTTGTCTACTATACCATCTTTGTACAAGACATATGTTGGGCCAACAAAAGGTATCAAACTATCCAGTGATCCCTGTTCTCTAAGAGCCAATACGGCTAAAATCTCTTTATAGTATATGTGGCAAAAAATTTACCTTTACAATGTCTTCCTTATGATTACTTACAGAGCTTCAAAATGGACAGATGATTGCTGCTGTTACCACGGACAACCTGTGCTCATCGGAGACATTCAATATACAAGGCTGTGTAGACAAGCTGAAATCATTTGGAATCGAGGTTACTGTATATGTGCAAAGAGCCTATAGTGTCACTTCAGCCACGTGTTTTTGCAGCAGTGTAACCCTGTAGCAATCCCAGTCTTTGCAGCAGTGTAACTTTACAGTTATCCCGACCTTTGCAGTCAGTGTTTGCAGTTGCACCTTATGTGGTATGGGAGCCCAGGATCCCCTCCGTCTATGAAATTAGACACCCCCTCCCATTATAATTAAATGGCAACCATAAGCAAAAGGGCTGATACTAAAGAGCTATGGGGCTGAACACTGGTGTGCACGAAGGGAGATCAGAAATCTTGAAACATGATCCACTGGTCCATTTCAGAGTATCTTAATCCAAAACCCGATTCAAAGCTGAGTATTTCAATTCCCAAATTAAACTGCAAATTTCAGAACTGGAATCTGAATCCTAGCAGAATCCTGCTGATTAGGATTTTTGGCAGCTGAATATTCTAAATCCTAACTTTAGAATCAGAATCTGGTGTATCCAGATAGGAAAATCAGTATTCGATCACCCCTAGTGTGCACCCCTGTACAGTAATTCCAACAGTGTTAGCAGTTGCATAATGTAGCTGTAATCCCAACATTAGTTCTGTCTCCTAACAAATGAAACAAATACATCAATGGATAACTTAGTGATAGCACTCTCGCCTCTGGTTGTGGTTCATATCTTATAGCGGTGAGGTGGACCCCAACCCAGAGATACTGCTTGTATTACTGTGATGCCGTATTGGGAGAGCCAGCCTTCAGTGGTAAACTCAAACACAGCAGTCCCGCCTGTCCATCTGTGGAGGTTGTCCAGGTGAAGGTTAAAAAATTCTCTGAAAAGAGTAGGGGACATAGCTTGGACACGATTTCCTTTCATAGTTTATTTATTTATTTAGTTTTTGTTAACCAGGTAGGTGCACTAGCCATAAAATGACTATTTTCAGGCACGAACCGGGAGAGTACAACAAAAGAAGAACAGTTGAACAACAGCAACATGGGTACAATAATACAAATAGAGGAACAGTACAGCAGTGCTACAAAAATACAATGGGTAGAAACAACAAAAAATAATGGCAAGCATTATACAGATAACGGCAGTAAGATATATAATAAGTGCAGAAACCATGAAGCAATTAATATATAAATATATGCAGACTGCCAATTTTTGAAAGGGGTTTGATGATAAAAACCTGGGGTTCTAATTAAAGCATAGAAAGGCTCCCCAGACTCCATGCCTGTATACAACACATTGGTTTGAAGCCTTTTTTTGCTTCTCCTGCACCCCAGTCTTCTGGCCCCTCTGCACCCCCATTGCTTGGGTATTCTTCGAGATCCTGACACCTAAAAGCTCAATGCTTACAATCCCAACGCCGAAATCCCAATGGATAGAATCCTGACAGTATAACAGACCTCCTGACAGCCACATTCTCCATGGTATGGCCACCTGGAGCTTGTCTATATATATTTTACCAGTGGGTACGGGGGACAGAGCACCCTGGGGAACCGTCGGGAGTGTTACCATCTACCATCGGGTTACTGTCTCTCAGGATTTCGGCATTGGGATTGTCAGCATTGGGGTTTTGTGTCTTCTGATCATCCACCTCCAGGCTCCATGAGTGTTCCATCATCCCTTATTTTGCAGGTAATCTTTGTGAGGTGGATCCAGGCAGGTAGCGCCTTTGGACAACAGCTGAGGGACGGGGTTGGAGTACTAAGTGGTGGTGTAGTGTAGTGGAGGACTGTGATAGCAGTTATTTGGCATGCAGGAGTGGGTGAAACTTTCCCATTTTTCTTTCTCTCCATGGGGGTGCACATGTCACAGTATCCTGGGGGGGGAGGGTGCACGGCAGTATGTAGTCAGCCACTCCACCATGTGCATCTACACCAGGCCATTGTCTGTATCGGCTCTAGGAGTGGTGTGCTCCAACCCACCCCCACCCCTAGAAAGGAAAGCATGCATGAAGATGCTCCTTCACCTTCCTTGCTGACCTCTAATCTGGTCATCCCGAGCTCTGGGCGGGCACACTCAGATCATCAGCAAACCAAGCAGGCACTTAGGTGTCATACTGCTCTACATCACAGGGCTGATCCGTCTGCAGTACTTTGAGATTTATGGGTTGTATGAAGGGGAAAATTAGCTAGATAAAACCAAATTCTAATTTTATTCTAGTAACTCATGCTTTCTGGGTTTTTAGTTGTTTTTATTTAGATGTTTCAAAAATGAAAATGTTTCTTAAATAAAAATGAGCCTTATATGATATAAAATTGCATATGCTTGTAGTTTAGTATGCTGATGTGTTAGCAATTGTATCATATGTAATATTTCACTGTGTTCCCTTAAAGAGCCACTGACGCCTCGAGGAAAACTTTGAGAAACATAATATTTGGACACAGAGCAGCTTATATTTCTCATTAGCTCTGTATTTCTCATCCCCATTATGTATTACTGAGGTCATATGCATGACAACAGAATAGGTGCTTCCTGAGGGTTCATCAGCCCCCTATTTCTTCTTCCCAACCTAATGTCATAATACTCTACTTGTGACATCACAGTTATTCCCATGGCAACAGGCTGTGATGTCACAACCGAGCATTATAATTGTAAGTAGGGAATAAGCTACAGAGGCAGATGAACTCTAAGAGATAAACATCTTGCTTTCATGGTAATTTCTTCATTAATAAATAATGGAGAGGAAAGTATACAGAAGATACATGAAATACAAGTTGGATCGTGTCTAAATATTATGTTTTCAAAAGTTTTACCAAAGGCGTCAACTGTTCTTTAAAAATCCTCCATGCCGTATTTTCAGTATTAGCTGTAGGTGGGCCTGGAAGGATTGTGTTTTGCAAAACACTCCAGGACAATAGGCTTTGAGTCTCTTGAAAACCTACAAAGTGAGAAAGAAACTGCAGTTGCTATTGAATAAGGAGCTGAAAACGTTTCAGCAGTTTTAAAGAGCCTCTGACATCTTAAAGGATATTTTAAAAAACATAATTTGGGGGCCCATTTCAGTGACTATTTCATGTATTTACTTTATCTGGCACCCTCTATTTCTTTATAACTGTGTACAATACACTGTAAATGTAGGCATTAGTGCTCACTGTATAAGGAAATTTATTGAAAATCACAGCTCTGCTGTTGTAAATTGACTCTAAACCATTACTTACTGAATCTACGGTCCCGGATACATCACTGTCACATGGGACAGGGGGCATTGTAGGAACAAGAAGAGTAATAAACCATGCTAGGATAGAGATCCCCAGGGGCCATAAAATTACCCCAAAACTAGCAGGCTAATTTAGTAAACATTTCTAATAGCAGACAAAGGGAAGGACACACTAGGACTACACACACAAATCAAAACACTCTGCATAACATGTTTTGTAAATAGCGGAGAGTACTACTACTATAATGTCTTTTTTATTTTATTGTGCCATCCTCCCCCCTGGAACTGGTGTGGAACACTCCCTCCCAGCACTCCTGCCAGAGAAGCACACTGTACACTGGAGCAGAGATACAGTGGTTCTGTGCACTGATTGGCTGAAATTGCGCTAGTGTTTTACAATATAAAAATATGGTATAATGATACGAGACCTCCGGGATATATCTGTACTTTAATTCCATCAGGATATATCTATGGCAGGATTTTCAAAGGGGACCGACGTTAACATAAATACAATTTTCGTATCTGTCAGTATTCATTTCCCCAAAAACTGGAGTGCCCAATTTTCCATGGAGCTTGGATTTTCCCATCAGACAGCAGTTTGTATTAAACAAAAAAGACACAGTGGAGAGAGTCCTGCAGGAGTTTACAAAACTAAAGGTGGACAAAGCAACGGGGCCAGATGGCATACACCCGAGGATATTAAGGAAGCTGCGAAGAGAGCTGGCAGCCATGTTCAGTGAGTTATTCAAAACAGGAGTGGTCCCAGAGGACTGGAAAAGGGTGCATGTAGTCCCTCTACACAAAAGCGGTAGTAGGGAGGAGGCAGGGAACTATAGGCCGGTCAGCCTCACCTCAGTAGTGGGAAAGCTCAAGGAGGCACTGCTTAAAGAAAGAATAGTGTCACACTTAGAATCCAGTCATGTCCAGGATCTGAGGTAACATGGATTCACAGCAGGAAGGTCATGGCAGATGAATCTGATAGATTTTTTTACTGGGTGTGAGGAAGAGAGTAGAATTGGGGGGGGCGTTACCTACCTCGATTTCAGCAAGGCCTTGACACCATCCACATAAAGGCTGGTTAACAAGATGGGTAGTCTGGGCATGGGGCACAAGGTGGTAAACTGGGTTAGGAACTGGCTAACAGACAGGAGGCAGAGGGTGGTGGTAAATGGGATCCAATCTGGGGAGAGGGGGGTGACCAGCAGGGTACCTAAGGGATCACTCCTTGGGCCAGTCCTGTTTAATGTCTTCATTAGTGACATTGTGGAAGGGCTGGAGGGGAAGGTCTGCCTGTTTACAGATGACATCAAGACCTGCAACAGGGTGGATACTCCAGACGGGGTGGAGAAAATGAGGAGGGACCTGGGGAAGCTTGAAAAATGGTCTGAGATGTGGCAACTGAGGCTTAATTCAAAGAAGTGCAAAATAATGCACCTGGGATGAGGGAACCCTTGGGAGAGCTACAAGATAAGGCTGGGGGAGTTACTGATGATCACCAAGGAAGAAAGGGACCTGGGGGTTATCATTTCAGATGACCTAAAGGTCACTAAGCAGAGTACAAAGGCTGCAGGGAGAGCCAATGGCATGCTGGGGTGCATAGGCAGCGGTATCACTAGCAGAAGGTGGGAGGTAGTGATGCCATTGTATAAAACACTAGTGAGGCCTCACCTAGAGTACTGTGTGCAATTTTGGAAGCCACACCTTCATAAGGACATTGACAGGGTGGAAGCAGTCCCGAGAAGGGCAACTAAAATGGTACAGGGCTTGCACCAGAAATCATATGAGGAGAGATTAAAGGACTTCAATATTTACTCACTGGAGGAGAGGGGGGGATTGGGGAATATGATAGAAACATTCAAGTGCCTTAAGGTTATAAACAAGGTGCAGGGGGGAGACATCTTCCAATATAGGTGGAGAACAAGAACGAGGGGGCATGATATGAAATTGGAAGGTGGCAGGCTAAGGGGAAATGTGACAAAGTTTTTCTTCACAGAGGGAGTAGTGGACACATGGAATAGTCTGCCACAGGAGGTGGTGGGCACACACACAGTGGAGGGATTTAAACATGCCTGGGGCATGCACGAGGGAACCTTAGAGGTGGGAAGGAGTGGTGAAAAACCGCTGACCAGTTAGGATCAGAGGACACAAAGAAGTGTGTAGGGCTTATGGGTAGACTGGATGGGCCTAGCGGTCCTTATCTGCCGACAATTTCTATGTTTCTGTGACACATGCTGCGTTTTTGTGTGTTAGTGCTGCCATTTTTCACACAGTTGCATGCAACTAGGGATGTTGAGAAGCAAACATTTGCTGGTGAAGTTTGTGCGAATTACTGAAAATTTGTGCTTTACCAAGTTTGCGAAGTTTCCCCTGGTCTGGGAAACTTCAGCTTCATGCAAATTGCGCAAATTTCACCACGAATTTCACAGTGAATTGTGAATTGTACCACGAAGTGCAAAATACATGGGTGACATTTCATGCTCTGCAGCGAATTTTGCCCAATTCATGGTCTGTGAATTGTACAAATTCTGTGAAATGCGCTCTGCAGCTTCCACAAAATTCATGGATTGCGGACTTCCCACATCTCTACATGCAACTGCGCCCAGAGTTTAAATGGTGGTCTATGAGCATTCAGATTTTGCCTGCTATTTATTTATTTGTATTTTGTTAACTGGGTACGTACACCAGACAATTAAATATTTTTAGTTATGACCTGGGAGAGTGCAAATGCAGGAATTAGACAGTGAGCAATACTAGTTACAATGTAAGAAAAACATGAACGCAGGATCTCAGCAAGAACAACAAATAGCATTTAGGCACAGATATCATAAGCAAAGCAGACATGTGAATGTTAATGTAGATGCATAACAATGTAGGCTTGACTATAATAATGATTAGACCGTGGGTAATTTGCCTGTAAAGTGCAGCGAAGGATCAGTGACATAGAGAGGGTAGACAGAGGTCGTTATCTAGCAGAGGGACAGAAGCTATGCTATAGGGGAAGTGGTATGGGTTAGGAACAGTAACATACTGAGGATATAAGGGGATATTTGCTCAGAACATTCTTAAAGGATAACTGAATGGGTGAGCAATTGCAACAAAAGCGTGATTTATGCATTTGAAAATCTCCCCATAGTGATTATCTGTGTGATGCTTAACTGAGAACTGAAAGGCTCTCCTCCTTTTGTGCTGAACAGATTGCAGCAAAAGAGTGTGATACCTCCATCTGCAACTCAATAATGGATGCCCCAGTGAGAAGATACATGTTCTTCAATTCCAGGATGTTCGGGATAGTGATTGCTGTGGTGAGTCTGTAAAGAATCCTTAAAAGGTAGCTGTCGCATCGTAGGACAAAGAACATTTGCACAAGAAAAACAGTAATTGGCTTAGCTTTAGAAACATAGAAAATGACCACAGAAAAAGACCAATAGTCCATCTGGTCTTCCCATAAGCCCTAACATACCCTGGGAAATAGTGCCTGTATGGGGTTTTGCTCACACTAACCCACCCTGTGTTCCCTGCCTGACTGCTCCTCCTCTGGGTCAGTGTTAAGTCCTTAACTGTGTCCCAGCCATGTCTGAAGCCATCGCTGGGTTTGATGCCCAACACCTCAACCAACAGACTGTTCAATGGCTCAGACACTTTCTCTGTAAAAGGAAACTTCCTCGTGTCATTCCTGACTCTCCCTCCTGCCAGCTTCTGTTAACGTCCACGTGCTCTATATTTGCTATTCCTGTTGAATAATTCCACACAGTTTTTCTGAGCTTTTCTTAAGAAAATACCACCTGCTAAATCATAACAAAATTATTTATTTATTTATTTAATTATTCAGGAACAACCTTTGAGCAAGAGCTCTTTTACAGAGGTTCCAATTCATGAAACACAGTGCAAAGGTACAAACATATAATAATACAATATCCACAGCAAACAGTTGCAGAAGGAACATTATAACGGCTGAGCTCCTAGAGAGCAATCTAGGCATGGGGGGGGGGCACAAGGGTTGGTATTAAGGAGCAGCCTCATACTTAAGGCCTTGTCATTAGAGAGGAAGGTGGGGGTAAGAAGCAGGAGAAAGTAGCGTGCAACAGAAGTAGAGCATGTGCCTCTGGACGAATGGGTAGGGGACACGGGAAGAAGAGGGATAGGAAGCAGTGCCATTGATGGGGAGGTGGTCTGGAACATGGAAAGTCAAGGGTTAGGGAGGAGTCCTAGTAGGAAACAGAAATAGATAACACAATGGGGGGTTAAGGGGGGAGTGTTTAAACAGGGTGGGATTGGGGGAGATCATGGAAGAAAATATAGAGTTCCACTGAGTAGAGAAGGTCAAGGAGCAACAGAGGGAGAACATCAAGTGCCCAACAGACAGTCACACGCACTCCTCCAGTAAAGAGTTTCTGACTTCATAATACAAGGATTCCAGTGGTTTCTTTTTTTTTTTTACTGATCGAGGAAACAAATAAAAACAAACAAAATGGATTACTAAGGCATTGAAAGGCCCAAACCTTCATTCTTTAAGACATGTATCCTTGCTAAGCACATGCTTAGTAAGGATACATATCTTAAAGAACTCTGTCCAAACCATGTGTGAAGCTGTTAATGGTCTTGGCGCCCACCACCTCAGTTGGCAGACTATTCAGGTGGCATAATGTGCTATGCAATATAGAAAACACTTCAGTTTGCTTTTAAAGACAGTAATATCAGTGGTAGTGCACAACCAAATATCAAGTGAAGACAATTCCACAGGCAGGGGTTCTAGACCAATAAGGCACTGTAGCCAAGAGAAGAGGGACAGAAATAGAATGTAGGTGCCATGCTGATGGTGGTTCATGCTTCACCTCACTTAGGAAAAGTGGGGGAAAACCATGGCAACATTAAAAAAAATGTCTGTCAACCTTCAAAACTGATATGCTGCTGCTGCACAAGTGGGCGGCCTTCTTGGATGTCCATCATGATTGGCTGAGTGTCAGCAGGTCAGGAAGCTATTTTCTTTGGATCCACAAAAAACAAAGAAAGAAAGAAAGGTGATAAAAATAAACTACTTTTTGTTTTTACCTTTATAGTGGCCCAATTTAGTCAGGGACCAAGGCAGTCCCTTACTGAACCAAAAGGAAGCAGTGCTGTTTTTTAATGTAATATGGACAACTGCTTAAATGTTGCCTTTAGGTTTTTCCTGCATTACTGGGATGGCGATCTGGTGACCCTGCTAGCTGTATCCCATCATCCTTCACTATTCTGTCATAAGTCATAAATCACTATCATCCCGGACTATCATGAGCAGTGCCCCCCAAGCCTACTGTTGTAACTGTTTAGATAGGATGGACCTAATATTCTGTTGCTAACAAATGTACTCATTATCTCCAATCTCATGCAGGCATGTTACTTGACTATTTGGGCAAATATCTACTCAACTGTTGGAATGTTTCCACTCGGAAGTCACTGGGCCGCTAGTATTGTTGTAAGCCTCAGTGCAGCTGTGTTCACAGGAATTATTGTACTGCTCATTGGCCTGCATGCCAGACAGGTAATTGACATCCACTTTTCTGAATTGTATTGTGGGCCCCTAAGGATTCTGAAGCTCTTTTAAGCAACTCTGTGCAGCATAGATCATCTAATTCAGCTACCATTTTTTCAATAATACCTTTTAATTAGACTAACCAAAAGTTGTTTACACAAGCATCCGAGACTCCAAACGTTGCTTCTTTAAGTACTGTGCAAACTACTGACATGAGCGGAGTAGAATCCTGCAATGAAATTTTAACTACTGGCCTCCATTCAACTGATATCATCAAATAAAACTAGAATTAACATTTGATGGCAACTTCTAACAACATACCAGTAACATACAAACAGGTCTGTGGGGATGCAAACTGATGTTTCTCCCCTATACTGCATTCACTAACTTGTGTCAGAAAAGGGAGGGAAACCACTAGGGGAAAAATCTGGAAGAAAACAAAATCAAGAAAGTCTTGTCCCTGATCAAACTGCTTGAGTAGCCATTGCACAGTGTGAAGTGAAGTCCAAAGACAAACTTACTTTATTGTGCAAATAACATGCATGGCAGAAGTTCTGTTGCAAACAAGCCAGATCATGTTCATTATCTTACAATCTAGAAAGGCTGTTTATACTGTAGTTCCCATAATGCTTTGCACTGGGATATGTGTAATTTTGTTTTTCTTTCCACTCTGACTTTATTTTTGATACCCTTCCTGGATAACCCTTGCCTCTGTGATTTTGTGCTGAGGTTCTTTGTCTTTTAGATAACTTTCCTATTTAGGACTCACCATGACCAAAACCACTAAGACCATCATATTGTACAGCTGGTTCCTCCCATTATGGGCTAAGATACAGATGATGCACACTGATGAGCCCTGAGATGGACAAAACATGTATATGTGACTTCTATTTTTAGCCTTTGCAGATTGTGTGAGAGGGCATTCGGTACCATATAGTCCTGCGGTACCATACAACAGATCCAGTCCAAATTATTTCATGGTGATTTGCATATACTTCCCATGATGCTTTGCATTGTTGGGGTATGTGTAGCTTTATTTTTTCTTTGAAATCTGGCTTTATTGCCAATGCCATTCTCTGGTAACTGTCACTTCAGTGCTTTTGTGCTGAGGCTCTTTGTCTTTCGGATGAGACGTTAAACCGAGGTCCCATCTGCCTGTACTGGTGGTAGTTCAGATGGATGTTAAAGATCCCATGGCACTTATTGGAAAGAGTATGGGAATTTCCCTGGTGTCCTGGCCAAATTTCCCTCATTCACTAAAAATACCACCAACAGCTTAATCTGGTTCAAGGTCAGTTGGCATTCATCTGTATCCCCCTTCACCAGGTCGTGCCTGAAAATAGGCAGGATTTGTCTAGTGCACTTACCCAGTCAACAAAAAAACTAAATAATTAAAAAAAAAAAAATAGATTGCTTTCCTGTTTTGGGGCACAAAAGCCATGGTGCAACAGCAGTCCAAATAATCCCAAAGCAAAAGAGCAATGTACCTGTGGAAAAAGATGACGCTCCAGAGCAAAAAGCACTTTATCTGTTACATTTTTATTTGAAAAAACTGCATAAACAGTGCATTATGTTTTTCTTAATCTGAGTAATATATATACATACCACTCAATGTCATTTTTGGATCAACATGCCCAGCAGAATTGTAAATGTAAAGGTACCACATTTAATGTCTGTATATTATACCGTTCTGCTGTCACCATTGTGTTAACTTCATTTTTGTAGATCTGGATCTTTACCGTAGTTATTTTGCTCTGTACTTTGTTTAGTTATGTCTTCGTGTAGCCTCAGTATTTTGGTTCTTCAGCAGTTTTGTTGCCATTTTTACAGGTCAGGTCATGCCTGAAAACTGTCCCTACCTAGTGGACAAAAACATAAATAATGGAAATGACAAACTGATGCGCTGAAACCTAGTGAGCAAAATGTTCAAGGTAGACATTAACATAATTGCAGGTACTTGTTACAAGTACTTATTACCAGTGAGTACGGTTGACCAACACATCTTCACCAATACCTTCTCCATTCCTATCCGGTTCACTCTGGGATGCCAAGACAAGTTCTGCTGTGCACACAGTCACAGTTTGATCATCCTAAACCAGTGAGCAGGCCTGAAAGCACAGTGGCAGCTCTACCACTTCAACATGCAGTGGCCTGGGTTTAGAAATGAGCCAGTGTGGGGGATTCCAGATAGCACTCTTCTCCAGGGAATGCTCTCTAGCAGAGGGCACTCTCTTCCAGAGAACTATCTCCACCAGATGGCACTCTCCTCCAGAGAATTGTTGTGCCTATACACAAGGGCGGCTCACGAGAGGAGCCAGGTAATTATAGGCCGGTTAGACTGACATTGGTAGTGGGCAAAGTGATGGAGGTCATCTTGAAGGAGAGGCTGGGAGGGTTTCTGAAGGCACGGGGCCTCCTGGATGATCACCAGCACGGCTTTGTTAAGGGCAGATCGTGTCAGACCAATCTGGTGGAGTTCTATAAAGGGGTGACAAGAGTGTTGGACCAGGGTAGGCCAGTGGATGCCCTCTTTCTAGACTTCAGCAGGGCTTTTGACTTGGTACAACATCCCGGGTTGTTGGGGAAGCTGGGGGATATGGGGGGAGGGCAGACGGTCAGGTGGATAGGAAATTGGCTAGTAGGGCATGTACAGAAGGTGATTGTAGGGGGGAGGTCTCATCTCCCAGGAGAGTTATTAGTGGGGTCCTACAGGGTTTGGTGCTGGGCCCACTCCTGTTTAATGCCTATATCGCAGACATCAGAGGTGGTATCAGGAGCGGGATAAGCCTCTTTGCCGACAACTCGAAACTGTGGGCGGTAGTAGATGGGGAGGAGGGGAAGCTGGCTCTCCAGGAGGACCGGGACACTCTGGGGAGGTGGTCACACACCTGGAAACTAAAGTTTAACACTGGGAAATGCAGGGTTCTTCACCTGGGGGCCAAAAACCCGGCTCACAAGTACACCCTGGGAGGGGAGACACTGGAAGTTTCTAGGGGAAGAATGACATCAGAGTGGTGGTGGATGCCAAACATGAATAACTCTGAGCAGTGCAGGAGGGCTGCAGCCCAAGTTAATAAAATGTTGGGGTGCATATCCAGGGGGATAACCTCAAGGAGCAGAGAGGTGCTCTTGTCGCTGTATAATTGCCTGGTTAGGCCACACCTTAAATACTGCATGCAGTTTTGGCATCCATAGTTGAAAAGGGATATTGCTCTGCTGGAGAGGGTTCAGAGAAGGGTGACCAGGATGATACAGGATCTAGGGGGAAAAGCCCTATGGGGAGCAACTAGAGGAGCTCAACCTGTACTTGCTAGAGGAGAGGAGGGACAGGGGGATATGACTGAGGTCTCCAGATATCTCAAGGGAATAAACAGGGTCAGCCTTGATGGGGTGCTGCAGCTGAGGGAAGTAGGGACCACCAGGGGGCACTCAATGAGGCTGGACTGTGGGAGACTATGGGGGGAAACAAGGAGACGTTACTTCACTGAAAGGGTGGTGGAGCCCTGGAATCTGCGGCCCGCAGAGCTGGTAGCTGTTATAACTGTGGAGGGGTTCAACAGAGGTTGGGATAGGTATAGGGAAGGGTGCATCCCAGAGCCTCACCGGGGGTTGGGGAGGGAAACCTCCTGGGGAGGGCTATGATGGTGCCCTAGGCAGGCACTGATCCCCAGGCAGACTTGATAGACCATTGGGCCCATCCTGCTGGCTTTTTAGTATGTTAGTATGCTAGAATGCTGTCCACCGGAGGGCACTCTCCTCCAGAGAACGCTCTCCACCAGAAGACACTCTTCTCCAGAGAATCATCTCCTCCACAGGACACTCTGCTCCAGAGGATGCTCCCTCTAGAGGACATGTTCCTCCAGAGAATGCTCTCCTACAGAGGATGATGTCCTACAGAGGACACTCTTCTCCTGAGAAGACGCTCCTTCAGAGAATGCTGTCCTATGGAGGATGCTGTCTTACAGAGGACACTCTCCTCCAGGGAACACTGTTTTCCAGAGAATGTTCTCCTAGGGAGGATGCTGTCCTACAGAGGACACTCACCTGCAAAGCACATTCTCCTCCAGAGGTTTATCTCCGGCAGACAATGCTGTCCTACAGAGGACACTCTCCTCCTGAGTACACTCTCCTCCAGAGAATGCTCTCCTCCAGTGAACACTTTCCTCCAAAGAACACTCTCCTCCAGAGGTTACTCTCCTCCAGAGGGAACCATGACTGGGATGTAGCTATACCAAGTTATACTCTATTCAGGAAAGACAGAGAGGGTAAAAAGGGAGGAGAGTTAGCTCTTTATGTCAGGGAGGGCATAAAAGCAGCTAAGGTACAGGGATTGCAAGGGGGGGTGGAGGTCCTGTGGGTCACCCTGGAGATGGACAGTGGCACCGCTATTCACATGGGTGTGATCTGCAGACCTCCAGCACAAGGGGAAGAGCTGGACACGGTTCTAGTGAAATCTACCCATAAGATGGCAACTAAAGAGGACGTGCTGCTGTTAGGTGATTTCAGTTTCCCAGATGTCGATTAGAGCATGACAGCTGCAGCCTCAGTGAGGAGCAGGGACATGCTGGACTCCTTGTAGGGGGCATGCCTCAGGCATCTAGTGCTAGAACCCATCCATGAGTGTGCAATTTTGGACCTGGTACTTACCAATGGGAACAGAATTGCAAATGCCATGGTCGGTGGACACCTGGGGTCCGGTGATCATTGCACAGTGAGGTTCAGTATGAGTACAGTGGCAAAGTCAAGCCACACAAAAGTGAGGGTCCTGGACTTCAGGAGGGCAGACTTTGCAAAGTTGGGGGTATGTCTCAGGAAATACCTAGCATGGAGGAAGAATGGAGGGGGAGTTGAGGAACAGTGGGCCTATCTAAGAGGAGCTATAGTGGAAGCAACAAACCTTTGTGTTAGGCAAATAAACAAAGGCAAGAGAAAAAGAAAACCGCTGTGGTTCTCGAGGGAAGTGACTGGGAACATAAAAGCAAAAAAGTTGGCTTTCAAGAAGTACAAGGAAACACAGAAGGAGGAGGACAGAGTAGTGTATCTGGACAAGCAGAGGGAGGCAGGGAGGGCAGTTAAAAACACAAAAGCACAAATGGAGAAAAAAAAGCCCAGGCAGTAAAGAAAGTGGACAAGACTTTTTTTAGGTACGTTAGTGAAAGGAGAAAGACAAGGGGTGGGATTATAAGGCTCAAGGGGGAATAAGGGGAGTGTGCAGAAGGGGACTTGGAAAAAGCATCAATCCTGAACAAATATTTTTGTTCAGTATTCACAGAGGAGGGGGAAGGTGAGGGACTACAATTAAGTGACAGGAGCAATAAGCGGAGGGAGGTGGACCCCAGTCCATTTACGGAGGACAGAGTTCTAAAGGAACTCGAAAAATTGAAAGCGGACAAGGCAATGGGACCAGACAGGATGCATCCTAGAATATTAAAGGAGCTTAGGGGGCTACTGACAGCACTACTGGCAGCCTTGTTCAATGAACTTCTGGAAATGGGAGTGGTTCCAGAGGACTGGAGGAGAGCAGATGTAGTTCCGCTACACAAATGTGGGAGCAGGGAGGAGGTTGGAAATTATAGACCAGTCAGCCTGATCTCAGTGGTGGAGAAAATAATGGAATCACTGCTAAAAGAAAGGGTTGTGGAACATCTTGAATCCAGTGGAGCACAGGATCCGAGGCAGCATGGATTCACAGCGGGAAGGTCACATCAAATTAATCTGATAGATTTCTTTGACTGGGTGACCAGGGAAGTGGATTGAGGGGAGCAGTGGATGTGGTCTACTTGGACTTCAGCAAGGCCTTCAACACCGTTTAGAGGAAATTGTTTAACCAGGAAAGGCACACTAAGCCAAAGCTTGTTTCCAGATGAGACCTGGGAGCACAAGGAAGTTAAGTGACTTGCTCAGGGTCACACAGTATGCAAGTAGGGGCCTACAAGCTAGGCAGCCTGGGAATGGGTCCCAAGGTGGTGCATTGGGTTAGAAGTTGGTTGAGGGACAGAACACAGAGGGTGGTGGTAAATAGAGCTCAATCCGAGGAAGGAAGGGTGACCGAGGGGTGCCACAGCGATTAGTTCTGAAGCCAGTCTTATTTAATGTCTTCATAAGTGACGTTGCAAAGGAACTGGAAGGAAAGATATGCCTCTTTGCAGATGACACTAAGCTCTGCAACAGAGTAGACACTCCAGGAGGGGTGGAAAGAATGAGGAGGGACCTAGGTAAACTAGAAAAATGGTCAAGACTGTGGCAGTCATGATTCAATGCAAAGAAAGTGCAAAATTGTACATTTGGGGCATAGGAGTCCAGGGGAGGCTTACCTGATGGGGAAGGGGAGATACTGATGGACACCAAACAGGAAAGAGATCTGGGGGTAATCACATAATATGACCTAAAGGTGGCTAAACAATGTGTCAAGGCCGTGGGGAGAGCCAGTGGGGCACTAGGGTGCATAGGGAGAGGTATCACAAGCAGAAGAAAGTAGGTGGTGATGCTACAGTACTGTGCCAAGTTCTGGAGGTTGCATCTCCATAAGGACACAGACAGGGTAGTGGCAGTTCAGACAAGGGTAACAAAAAATGGTGCAGGGTCTGCACCAAAAGTCATATGAGGAGAGACTGGAGGACCTCAATATGTATACCCTGGAAGAGAGGAGAGAGAGGAGAGATATGATAGAGACCTTCAACTATCTCAAGGGCATAAATAAGGTACAGGAGGGTAGCATCTTTCAGAAAAAGAGATGTTCTAGAACAAGGGGATATGACATTAGGCTGGAAGGGGGTAGACTAAAGGGTAAAGTGAGGAAGTATTTCTTCATGGAATGGGTGGTGAATGCATGGAACAGCCTCCCAGAGGAGGTGGTGGGAGCTAAATCTGTAGGGCAATTCAGAAATGCATGGGATAGACATAGGGGAACCCTAGTGATAGGAAAGAGAATAAAGCCGGAGATCAAGTAGGGTCTGTAATTTTTAAAGCAGGTAGGGAAATGGGCAGACTGGGTGGCCCTTATCTGCTGCCAGTTTCTATGTTTCTGTGCTCTACTCCAAAGAACACTCACCTCCAGAGGACACTTCTTCAGGGAACACTCACCTCCAGAGGATGCTCTCTTCCAGAGAACACTCTCCTCCAGAGGGTTCTGTCCTCCAGAGAACACTCTCTCTTCCAGAGGGTTCTGTCCTCCAGAGGATGCTCTCCTCCAGAGAGTTCTGTCCTCCAGAGGTTACTCTCCTCCATAGAACACTCTCCTCCAGAGGGTTCTGTTTTCCAGAGGATGCTCTCCTCTAGAGAACTCTCTCCTCTAGAAGGTTCTGTCCTCCAGAGGGTTCTCTCCTCCAGAGGATGCTGTCCTCCAGAGAACACTTTCCTCTAGATGGTTCTCTCCTCCAGAGGATTTTCTCCTCTAGAGAACATTCACCTACAGAAGACACTCTTCTTCAGAAAACAATCTCCTCCAGAGAACTCTTTCCTCTAGGGAGAGTGGGCATACTGCTACCTGGGTTACCATGGGTGGTGGTGAATGCAGGATTGGCTGCTGAGAGAGCATGTTGTCTGTCTCAGTGTGCTAGCCTGCATCTGCATGCATGCATGAACACTCTGGAGCCTACACTGCCTATGTGCTGCGGGGGCATAGAAAATACAGAGGAAAAACACACAGGTCCTGGATGAACCAAGTGGTACTCCAAGGCCCTGCACGGTAGGAACCACAATGGAGCACTGGATTTATCTTCAGGAGATTTGAGTGACCTGAGGGCCACACCATGTGGGTTAAGTCATTGAGCAAAACAGCATGGCAACTCACTGAAACAGGAATAGGGACATTGCCACAGTCTAAGTGGTTGGGGACCTGAGAAAGTAGGATAATTAATCTAGAAAAAAAAAAGAATCATTCCAGGGTGGGGAAACATTCAGTTGTGCTTTTATATCCTTCCTTGGCTCAAAAGCCACTACTTAGATGGGAATGGGGGAGGAACATCCCTTCCCCCACTGACCATAACAGCCCTGAATTCACTTGATGAACAAGAAGATGGGTAGATTGTGCTGTCATCTTGTGTATGTCACTTTATTTCCAGTGTTATTGTTAGTTTTTGTCTTTGCAGATGAATGTGAACACAGATCTGCGTCTGGCAGCCGTGAATGAAGGTTTGATGAAACATAATATACTGGTGGGAGTGACAGACGTTATGAATGGTTACAAGAATCTCCTGCAAGTATCCTTTGTTCAATGCTCCATTCATAGTCACTGATTTTGACAATCATCGCTGGCATCTCAGGTTTCATTTGGGGTTTATATGATAACTAAGAATTTATTTTCCTTTTGCTAATGTAACATTTATAATCCTAACAGTACATGCACATTTTTCTCAGTGGAACTCAGCTCAGTTCTCAGGCACCATTACTCACATGGAAATTATGCATAAATTGGACTAGCTGTTCTAATTCATGGGGTTTAAAGATGTTTATTACCACTGCCATGCCAATCCCCAGCAGCCAATTGGTAAGTGGCCTTCCACATGGGAGGCACTGGCCAGGGTTCTTGTACATTTTGGTGGATCCACAGGACAACTAATATGCTCACAGGTATCAAACATTTGCCTCTTTTAAACATGAAGTTCTTCAGTCAAGCAGCAAGGATTATTTTGATCCCAGGCACTCCCAGAAGGCATTTACTTGGTGTTAGCAATGGCAGATCCCTAGTAGGATTGCATTTTGGGCTTCCAGATCCTATAATCCATCTCTTACACTCAGATGTATGATGTTAAACATTTTATTATTGACAGGATGGATACATGACTTGTGTTCTATACTCAGTCACCTTTTTCCGGGTAGATGAGCTACATGGGATCTCCCAGGGCAACAGAGAAATTCTCGTTGACAGCACTCAGCACACATGAGACCTCCAACCAGAGCACATCGCATTGACCATTTTGGTAGAGGATTTCTCCTGGGCTCCTCACCCACACAGGTGTACTTCCCCTATGGAACAGACACCCCTTCCACCCACCTGGAATCTGATCTGGGTGCTGTATCTCTCTGAGCATGTCACTAAAACTTGGATCCTCATGTGAGGCTTTTAGGAGGATCCATTAAGGGTCCTTATTCATTGAAATCTCACTTTCTCCAGTATTCTCCAATTCCAGTTGCTGATACTTAATTGTAGTCCATTTCTGATCTTGTTATTACCCTCTTCCCACTATAGATGCACCCTATGTTACTTATACTGAACCCTAAGCAAGGGTCCCCTTTTTTCTCCATATGTACCAAATTTCTCTAACAGTGGTTCTATCACCAAGTCCTTCTGTCCTCAACATTTCTGTCTCTAAGCTCATTTTCATACCTCTTATAGGCTATTTCTCATTAGTCAGGATCCCTGCACACTTCTCATAACTCCTATGCAGATCTGCTGATCCCTCTCTTTCCCTATGTTGCTGATTGTGCAGGTAGCCCACTGGGGACTGGAACTCGATGGGCTACCTGAGCTGCAGCCCAGACCTGGAGCCCTGCCCCCACTCCATGCCTGTTGTGAATCCTGGGCACAGCACACCCAGAAGCCTTGGCCCCAGCCTGAGTCCTGATGCAGACTCATTGTTGAAACTTTCCAGCTGCCTCTTGCTGACTTTTCCAAGCTCCTCTCCATTTCCAGTCTCAAGTGGCTTTCTCTGGCTAATTAACTATTAAACTGTTAATCTCTGGGACCTTTTTAGTCTGGTATGAGGGATACAAAATGTATCTTTTGCTAAGCTTACATAGTAATTTAGGGTCAGAGGTGATTCTTGCTCCATCATGTCTGCCTCCCCCCGCCAGCGCCCTGCAGGGGTGAGTAAGTATGATGTGCTAATTCATTTACTCATTTGAAGGCGTTCCCTAGGAGTTCTAAGTGCAATAGGTAGTTTTAGGAATTAGTTAATTATTTAGAGTTGGCATCCTTTTATGCTCAGAGTGCCAGTGCAGTACAGTATAGCACAAAATAATAATACTGGAAAATCTGCAAATCAGTCGGCAGGAAAAAGCATACAACTTACTCATACAAAATAAAACAATAAGCACTCTTGAAAATAATAAAAAGAGTTTTAAATTAAAACTGTAATATCTGATTCAATAAATAATTAAATAGTAGCTTCTTAAAACAGCTGAGGGACGTGGTCAGTCAGATGTAGTAAAAAGCTTTTTTTTTTTTTTTTACTGGATAGGCCTGTCAAGACCCAAAAAGCTGTACCATGGAAGTTACCTATATTGCAATATTACAGACAACAGCACATACAATTTATAGAAGACAATACACAATATAACATACAAACAAACATGTACACTTTTTTTAATTAAAGAGTAGCTGACACCTTCAGGATAACTTTAGCAAAACATAATATTTAGACACAGGTCTGCTTGTGTTTTATATTCTCTCAGTATTCCTCCTCTCCATTAATTATTACTGAGGTCATTTGCATGGAAACAGGAACTTTGCTGCTTAAGACTTCATCTGTTCTTGTTTCTTTCTTTCTCCCTGCCTGAAGTCATAATGTACTGCTTGTGACATCACAGTTACTCCCTTGGCAACAAACTGTGATGTCACAACAGAGGATTATGGTTTTAACCCTTAGGCTGCCTCCAACAAGATATCTTATCCTAAAAACCTATGCGTTCTAAATCTTCTGGCAGCCTAAGGATTAAATGGAAGCTGTCGTTTGCAGAGGCTCCCGCCCCTGGAAACTTTACCCTCCTGCAAAGCTTTTTTTAAAAAAAGCTCCTTTTTTCATGTGGTGCAAAGTAATGTATTTTAATTTCTAAAAGTTTGCTACCCAGAAGTGTAGTGGATGCTGGAGTGGTGCCATTAAGTGTAATGGTGTGGCGCTGCACCATGCACTTCCATGCATTCATATAGAAGCACACAGTGCTGCGCTACACCATTATACTTAATGGTGCCGCTCCAGTTTCTGCTACACTTCTGGGTAGCAGACTAATAGAAATTCAAATACTTTACTTTGCACTGCATGAAAAAAAGGAGCTTTTTTCAAAAAAAGCTTAACCAGAGGGTGAAGTTTGCAGGGGCAGGAGCCCCTGCAAATGACAGTTTCCCTTTAAGTAGGGAGTAAGGAACAGAGGAAGATGAATTTTAAGGGATAAAGATCAGGTAGTCATGCAAATTTCTCAATAATGAATAACAGGGAGGAGAAGTTTATAGCATATATATGGAATGTGAACTAAACTGTACCTAAATATTGTGTTTTTCAAAGTTTGCTTGAGGTGTCAGCAACTCTTTAAGGATACACACAAGTAAAAAAGTCATACATTTCATTATTTAGTGCTTGTTTAAAGATAGCCAAGGTAACTAATGTTGGATCTTCTCAGGAAGAGTCTTCCAAAGTGTAGGGACTGTGACAGCAAATGCCTAGTCTCCAGCAGACTTAAAGGAGCCCTAAAATCAAATAGAGATATGTTTTCCACTCTACCCAGATGAGTTAGCCTATGCTCCCTGAACCCAGTAGTAGTTTTGTTTACTAGCTTTTTTTTTACGAAGGCATACCTCCACTTTCAGTGTGGGGATCTCTATTCCTCATTGTTTCTACTGCTACTCACTGATCCCGTTTCCCAGGATGCACCAAACCTCACAAGATAGTGACATAGGGTTGCTCTAGCTTAAAGGAGTTCCACAGTCAAAATTCACAAAAAACATGCTATGCAGCGTGTTTTGATTTGTGTGTTTTGTCCTGGTGTGTCCTTCCCTATGTTTTCTATTTGGCCTCTCCTACTAGTTTTATGGCCTCTGGGGGAATCTCCATATTACCATGGTTTATTGCTCTTTTTTTCCTACAATGCCTACTCTCCCACGTGGCAGTGATGCATCTGGGACCACAGGTTCAGCAAGTACTAGTTTGTAGTCAATTTTACAGCAGCACCACTGTGATTTTAAGTCACTTTCTTTATCCAGTGGACACTGAAGGCTACTTTTACAGTTCAGCAATCACTTGTAGTCATACTGAGTGGATACTATGTAAGCAGGGCATTGTTAGTCCAAAATAATGGGGGAATGTGGTGCCCTCATTGAAGCTAGTGCCCCTCCAATTACTTATTTTTTTTTAATCAGGTTCAGCCACATGGATGCGGGTTGCGTGAGAGCAGGCCATGAGCTGTCTCTCACTCACTTACAGTCACCAGGAGCCAAACTGACTCACTGCCTCCTGTTACTCCCTGGCCTGGTCCCTCTAAAGCTTTGCCTCATTCACTAATCTTATGCTCTCAAAGTTCAACCCACTCCTGGCCCTCCTCTGCTCTTCCTCTCTTTCTCTCTGGGCTGAGTCCTACCGTACCAACTCAGTCTCCTGCCATGCACTGCACAACCAAGTTCACAACCCTTAACAAATGGTTGCCACGACAGCGGCTGTGCGGCATGCACAGGACTTGTAGGTGAGTCAGGTGGCTGTATCAGTCAGTTGGTATGACTGTGAGTATTTGGCATTTGGGAAAGGGTTGAGAGGGAGGGACAAGCCAGCAGGGACTGATGGACTTTCTTTGCTCTAGTCATCTGTGGTGACTGGTTCATGCTGCCACACATGATTGGAGGAGCTCAGGGAGCACAGCAAGGTGGGAGTTGGGACACACCGGACTCAGATACGAGTATGTATTTCCTTCAGCCAGCAGCACAGTAGTAAACACAGGAGCAGGGATCAGCAAATCGAAGCCCAATCCAAATGACAAAGACTCTTTTAAAAAAATAAAAGTGAAAACAAAGCAAAGCATTTAACAAAAACTGTAAGTGAAAAATGTCACAAGGGGGGAGGGGAGGAGAGAGTGTGCAGGCTTGCTCAGATAGAGCAGGAAGGAGAAGAGACAAAAGGCAGAGAGATTAGCAATTCACTGTAGTTTATTAAACTGCAGCAGGAGCTTTCTACACAAAAAAATCTTTAAAACGAGTGAAAAACAAAACTTTTTACAAAGTGAAAAAACGAGAGCGGGAATGAAGGGGACAGTTCTATCTACACAGCATGCTCCTGCTACTTGCCTGAGGCGAACTGCAGGCCAGGAGGCTATGGCTTATTTTGCAGCTTAAATTAAATTAAAAATGGAATACAAAAGAAATGAAAGTGACACTAAAGAGAGAGTCAGGGTCGAGATCCTGAATTACTGTGGATTTCATAGACTGTGCTTCTAAAAATGCATAATTTGGCACAAAAGTCTTCAAAATTTCTTCCAGGGGTAAATCCCCCCGACCCCCCTTTTTGGACAAAGTCACTATTGGGGGCCTGTGCCCTCCCCCAGTTTTAGAATCCTGCTGAAGCCCCTGCCTGTAAGAAAACAGCTAGAGTCTTTACTAATTATAGCATTGATGATCTAGGATGATTCGTGTGCTTTTTATGTTTGGAGGTAGTTCAATGAAATTAAAAGCTTTAAAAGCAAAACATGGACTCTTGCTGGTTAGACCTCGACAAACATATAGGAAAAAAAAAAATACTGAATTATTTAGTTGAGGCCAGAACATCAGGTTCCTAGCTTCAGATTACTGCTGCAGTACCTTCCCTCACAGGATCAGTGGTCCAGCACGCACCACTGTCACATGAGACAAGATGCACTGTAGGGTAAAGAAGGGTACTGACTGTTGCCAACATGGAGATCCCTAGAGGCCAGAAAATTACTCGGCTACTTCAGAAACAAATTCCTAATAGCAGACAGAGGGAAGGACACACCAGGACTAAACACACAAATCAAAACACTCTGCACAACATATGTTTTTACAAATTTTGTCTGTCGTACTCCTTTAAACTGCAATGCAGCGTTACATTAGGCTGATGGAGTAATAAATTCTATCTTCTTTTCCCCCCTACTTCTGTGAATCACCAGTATGCTCACTAACTATGGATTTTTGGCCATTCACTGAAATTGCATTTGATCCTTGTTGTTTGGGGTGGGATTATGTCTAATGGTTGGTTACATAGCTGAGTCTGTCTAATTAAACTGCTTGTGGGGCCACTGCTGCCAAAATCTCATGGAGGAGGGGCGCGCAGTGAAAGCAATTACAAGAATTTATCATGCAGTACCACTGCTGAGAAGGTTTTGAAACTCACTGAAGGTAGCCAGGGTATTTGACACCTTCGCTGCTGCTTGCTTTGTTATTCCAAACCGGCAGACATGTTGTAATGATTAATAGGCAAACTGACATCATCTTTTCATGTGCAGCTCTCAAGAACAAAGAAGATTTCACCCAGGGCCGGCTTTAGAGTTGTGGGGGCCCCCAGCAAGACAAGTCATTGGGCCCTTCCTCAATCCAAACATACTTCATATTTTACTTTGTCTAAAATGTACAACATTTTAATTTCAATACAACCAGTTATATTTGTGTTTTTAGGGAGTGGTAGCAATGTTAGTTTTTGGGGCCCCACTGTCCATTCAATCAATGTCTGTTCATTAGCCTCTGAGTGGACAGGGCATACTTTAGTGAATCATTTCATGGTGTTATAACACCACAAGAAAAGGCTCCACAGAGCCTAGTGATGCCTTTTGGTGCTGTTTTACATTCAACATGAATAATAATAATAATTAAAAAGAAATTAAAGTGGTACTTTGGATCTGGCTGGGGCCCCTCATTAGCAGGGGGCCCCCAGCAACTGCAGGGTTCGCTGGTTCCTAAAACCGGCTATGATTTCACCTATCAGCAAATGGAGGCACCCAGATTAATTGCAGGGGCCACTGTTGACATTAAGGCTCTGTCCACACTAGCAGTTTTTCCAAGCTTTTAAACTGTTGGCTCTGTTAAAATGGTTTACAAGTATTGCATCCAGACTGCAGCGCAGTAAAACTGTGCTACAATCTGTGTTTAAAAACCATGCTTAACCCCTGCGCAGAGCAGGACTTTAGCACAGTTTTAGACCAACACAGTTGCCTGAAGCTGTTAGCAGCAGTGTGGATGCGATCCGTGCTGTAACATGGTTTAAGGCAACTGGCGCACACTAAACCTTTGTTTTTGGGCTTGAACTGTACGGGAAAATACACTTACATACATACATTGCTAAGCTTGCAGTGAGCTCCAGAACTGGTGTCATTTGCCCCTGAACCCACTGCCACAGCTGGTCAAGAGCGTCCCGGCATGCATTGCAGCACCAGCAGTGCTTTGAGGTACTGCCACAATCATGCCTTGGAACTTGAGGAGGCAAGCATGGTGTCGGAGTGCAGTGCTGAAGCTCTCAAAACTGTGCTCAAGCATGGAAATTAAAATGTTTTTAAACACACTTTTTAAAATGAATGCCAGAGCGGACAGGGCCTAAAACATTCCTTTTCCCTACCTACCAGGCTTCGGATGCATGTTGGTGTAGTCTTCACTCTGACTGCTGCAATGCTGTTGCACATTTACATTATAGCATTCTGCATTGATGCCGGCTCACGCTGCGTTCTCCAGCGGAATTTCTGGCGTTCTTTTTGAATGTCTGGTGGGGCCGGGGGTGGGGGAGACTTAATGCTGGGACAAGCATAACTGATTTGAACAGCAAGGCTTCTTGCTGATAATAAAGTGCTCTTTTTTAATGACAAGCCAGAATGAGGTTTCATAAAGCAGTAACTTCTAAACACATTACAGCTAGCCACTGGAGCAGAGCGGAATGGGGCGGGAGGAAACAGCAGCACTTGAAACTCCGTTGGTAGTGTAAAGGATGTAGGCAGGCATACTCACTGTACACATTTGTGTACAGTTTTGCTGAGTGCCTGTCACAAACCATATGCCTTTCTGTTAACAGTTTCATCCTAATCTGTAGTATCTGGGTTAGTGTAGGCCACTGAGGAGTGTCTCTGTTTAAACTTCTGTTGTTTAGGAGACAGATACATGTATAACCTCTTTAGAGATTAGAGGAATCATCTGACAACAATCTGACTTGTTTGGAAGGGGGTGCCATTTGGAAAGAATGTGTACATTTGTTAATGGGGGGGTGTAACTGTTGGAGATTGTGTACAAAATGGAAATTTTGGGCTACTCCCCTTTTGTAAACAAGCCTAATTAGATTAAATAAGCCAGTAAAAACACTATCCCCACACTACCTGATAGTTTCTGGTTGCAGACTACCTGGTTACGAAGCATGGGAGTCTGCAGCATACCTCTCAACTGTCCCAGTTTTTAGGGATGTCCCTGATTGTGACTCAAAAATTTCCCTGGTCCCTCTTAAATTTGGTATTTTTGACACTAAAATGTAAGGACTTGACGCATGCATTATTGAAGACATTAATACTGAAGTCTAGTTCTCCTTCAGAAAATGTTTTTCACACCAAACCCCTCAATATAACAAGCTTCTTGAGCACATATTTCCTTTTCATATGATGTGTCCCTGATTTTAGTCATTTGTCCAGTATTATTTTCAGCCCTTTCCCTAATTTACAAGAAAGGAGGTTGAGAGGTACAGTCTGCAGAAAAAGCATGGGTATAGCGAGTTTGAAGCAGTTGCTGAGTTGTGAGTAGAGCAGTGGGTTTACACACATGGCTGCACCACCTGCATCAGTACAATAAAGTTTGCAAACCGCCCCAAGAGCGGTTCAGCAATGCTGCATTGGAGCACCACTACAATGCGTCTCATTCTGTCTAGACAGCAACACTGGCACAGTTGTAATTGATCTGCAGCTCTCCTAATGGTGCAGAAAAGGTCATGTTAACATGCTTAAAAACAAACCGCTCGAACTTTTCAAACCCCTAACAGGTACGTACGTGGAGCCAACTGTGACAAACATATAAAATTGACGACAGGTGTGGGTTTAGGTCTCCTTTTAACTTTAAAAGTCAAACATTTAGCAGCCTCTGGCCCTGAAAATGAATCATGCAGTCTGGGGAATAGGGAGTCAAAAGCTAATGGAGATACAGAGGGTCTAGTCTATTTAATGCATCAAATATAATTAAAAGCACCATGAAGTAAGTTCTCTAGGTGACAGGCAGTCAGCATGGAACCTGTTGAGAGCAAGGAAGTGATATGACTCGACTTCTGTAAGGAAGTCCGTAACCTTGCTGCCGCATTCTAAATGCACTGTAGATGGCAAATATGGCCACAATAGAAGCATCTTTTTATTTGTTTGGCATACATTCCTATCTATGTGAATGCTGCTTTGTGACAGCACATTGTAACTTTTATTTATGTTATTTATTTTTTATGACAATTTCGGATAACACCTTTGAGCAAACAGTGCACTTTTACAAAGGTCCCACGTCATGGACAATGAACAAGTATAGACAAGAACAGGCAGATAGATAACAATTAATACAATTACAGTACATGAGCTGCCAGTGGCTTTGTTCAGATAAGACAAGACAATAGAATTAATAACAGGTAAAACATTACAGAATGCATGAGCTGCCAAAGGCTTTGTCAGGATCATGGAGGATGGAAGCAATGGTGCAATATGGCCAGACATTATACAAAGAGAGCCTGGGGCAGTTACAATTGAAATAGTGACTTGACAAGTGCAAGAGAGGGCCAGTGGTAGTTGGTGAGAGGACAGGGTAGTAGGGGACAGGCAAGAACTAAGGGGTTGGGGGATTGGAGGGATAAGGTAGGTGGTGAAGGAGAGGAGTAGGTGGTGATGGAGGGGGGGAGAAGGGATGGGAGATGTAAGTGGGGGTAACAGAATGGGTGGGGGGAGGAGAAAAGAGTTAGGATAAGCAAGGAGGAGAAAGGAGAGAGAAATGAGTACTAGAAGGGAGTTAAGGAGGGCTACGGGAGAAAGGAGAGAGAGAATATGAGAGCTAGGAGGTGCAGGGGGTGATAGGTGAGGGGAGGGACAAGGATGTGAGAGGGAATGGAGAGAGGGAGGAGTGAAATCTGGGGGGGCAAGGGAGAAGGCTGAGGTGGGTGATGTGAGATACTGGACATAGTTAATTGGAAGGGAGTAGAGTGTGGGGAGAGTGCATAAGTAATGGAGAGGCCAGGAGGGTGAGCAGGGAATTTAAGTGTAGCAGTCACGGTAGGCACTGGCCACCAAGTGCTGTCATAGTTTGTGCTTAAATGAGCTGAAATTCGGTGCATTGGTGATATCCACTGGGAGTATGTTGAACCAGTTAGAGGCCCTAACTTTATAGAAGCATTGCTGTTGAGTGGTCCAGCAGTGGGGAACTGCGAAGACTAGTGTTCCAGAACTGCTGGTAAAGTGGGTGGCACAGTGAGGGGAAAGTATAGACTGAACCCCTGGTGGAAGGAGGCCTAGCACTGTCTTCTTAGCAAGTAAGTAGGTCTGATACTTAATTCTGCCTTGAAGTTGTTGTTAGTTAGCCTGTTCATAGAGATCATGTGTGTGAGTCTAGAGGCTGTGGTGAGGAGCTGGCAGGCCTTGTTTAAGGCTATATGCCAGAGGGCAGTGACAGTAGCTGATACATGAACTACGAAGCCATAGCCAATTAAAGAGGTGATTGAGCTCTGGATGGCAAGTTTTAATGCTTTGTCTGTCAGACAGTGCCTATGCCTATATAGCAGACCTATGCATGTATTCACAGCTTTAGCTACGTTATTTATATGTGTGGAGTGTGAAAGAGTGGGGTCAAGGGTCACTCCCAGATATTTGAACTGGTCTACCTGTTCTAGCGCAGTGCCACCACTAGTGTAGATTAGCAGTTGTTGGAGTTTGTGTATGTTACGAGTACCATGAAACAGCATTGATTTGGTTTTTGAGTAGTTTAGGATGAGTTTATGTGACCTGAACCAGGTTTCAACTTATGAGAAACTACACTGTAGCTGTTGCTGGAGGTGATGGGGGTCGGAGTGGCCCAAGAAAATGACTGCATCATTTGCACAGAGTAGAATTCAGTCATGACAAGTGGCAGGGAGGTTGTTCATGAAGATGCTGAAGAGTAGGGGGCCAAGGATGGAAGCTTGTGGTACACCCGAACAGAGTGGGAGGAGGGTCGAGATGGTGTCTCCAATTCTGACCTGCTGAGAAGGGTCACTAAGGTAACTCTGGAACCAGCGAGTGGCATCTGATGAAAGGTCAAGGTGTGATAGTTGTCCAGTCAGTAGGGAGTAGTTTGTATCAAATGCCTTAGTACGAACAATAAAGGTGGTGCCGGCCAATTTCTTTTTTTTCTTTAATCTTTTTTATTATTTAGTTATTTAACCAGGTGAGACACACTAAGCTGAAAGCTTTTTTACAGATGCAACCTGGGAGCACAGGGAAGTTAAGTGACTTGCTCAGGGTCACACAGTATGCAAGTGGAAGCTGTGGGATTCAAACCCAGGTCTGGTCTGCTGGATGTCACCAGATTTGCAGCTCAGAGCCTTAAACCACTGCACTATACTGCCTCCAATTGGTTGTGGTCTAGTGCCTGGTGGATGAAGGAGGTGAAGTCTAGTAGTGCAGTGGTGATGCTGTGACCTTTTCGAAAACCATGTTGTTGGGAACATTGGAGGTTATATTTTTCCAGGTAGTCTACAAGTTATTCAGCAACTATCCTTTCCAAAGCCTTGGAGAGTGACGGAAGGATGGATATAGGCCTATAGTTGCTTGTGAGAGTCTTGTCGCCACTTTCATGGGTTGGAATTACCACAGCGGACTTCCATTTGCTTGCAAATTGTGAGAGCTTAATAGAGCAGTTGAGAATTTTCGTAAGTGGTGGCAGAACTTCGTCAAAGGTGAGGGTGATGAGTTTCAAATCAAGGGTGTCAGCACTATGCCTAGACTTCCTGAATGCTTTGAGTAGATGTTTTCCTGGCTAGCCCTACAGTGATAGCAGTGATAACACAGTTATTTTGCAGTAATATTTATCTGTAAGTCATATTCTGGGAATGCAGTGGTTAGAACACTGAACTGTGGAGCTGGTTCGGTGGCATGTAGGAGTGAGATGCTGGGTGCCTTACCTCCTGCGATACCAGCGACCTGGGTTCTGGAATGGAACAGGGTCGCAGGGGGAGGAAGGGCATCTGGGGGAAGGAAGATCAAGCATTTGTAGATGTCTCTTCTCCTTTGGGGAGAGGGAATGACGCGTGCCACTACTTGACTGCCACCTAGAGAAGGCTAGGTGTCATGGCATGCAGCTACCTCTTTAAGGGTGAGGCACAGGTGTTCGAGTATGTGTGGCATCTTCATGTTGCACAGCTGTGCCACTGTATGCATGCTGACCTTGGCGGCGGGGACCAGGAGATGGGAAAAGTGAGGGCTCTCCACCAATGAAGCCTGCTCACCTGCTTTGATCCATGCCATCGCCCGAAGCCCTGCTGACTGGATCTGGACTCCGGTGGTGTGAAGAGTGACCCTCCCTCTCCCAGCCTGGCTCGGGGGGGGGGGGTGGCAAGCCATGAAGAACAAGGCAGGTAAGACCTGGAGGGGAATGGCTCCCAGTCGAAGGGGGAGTAGGGGCGGAAGAGCCAGCCAGCGCCCTAGAGCATGACAAAGCTCTATGGAAAAAAAAGAACACTGTGCTGTGAGACAAGGCTTGAATCCAAACACAGCTACCCACTTACTGTGTGAACCAGAGCTAGTCACATAACACCCCTCTCTGGTCTTCTGAATGTAAATCTGGGAAGACAGAGGACCCCAATAAAATAAGGAGTTGTACCTCAACTGGGCTTTCCTGGGTAAGTAAATTCTTAAACAGCATCATACAGTAAGTTTAGTTTGTGAGTTCTTGCAATAAGCAAAGGATTTTGTTTTAGTGTGGTATACTGATACCGGCATTGTTTACATGGATTTTAAAGGATGACGTACTGTGCTGACCTGTTCTCGCAGCGGCAGGGTAGCCACTCTTGATGTTGGTGACTTGGTTTCTGGAACAAGCCCGGGGCCTGAAGGGATGGCAGGGGGAGCAGGACTGGCATCTTAAAGGGCTCTTGCCTTATCAGGTTTGAGGCTTTCTGCTTATCACTGTGTGTGCAGCACAGGCACAAGGCAGTCCAGGATAGCAGTGGGAGGGGAGATGCAGGAGGCTTTGTGACCTGCACGCCCATTGTATGTTGTGGCACGTGTTTATGGCCTGGCAGCTCATGACGGGCAGAAACCCGGGAAGAGAACATTTTAGGAAACACATTTCATGATTTCTGCTTTTTTCGGGCCCATCTGACATTCAGTTGACAATGCAGTTCATATCTTTCCACATGCGATTCTGACATTTTGTCAGATATGCCTGGTAACTGGAAACACGCAGGTCAAGGGAGGCCGAAGTAAAGATGAGTTTGCATATAGAGTCCAATTTTTGGATTCTTTGTCAGAAGGTCTGGTGCTCATCCTTTGAGGGGCCCTAGACCTGTCATGGGTAGCCATGATGACTACCAAGTCTTGCTGAGTGAAATAATACTTTTGTCTCTTTCAGCTTGATATTGACTATCAGCCTTCCTAGGAACAGCTGACAAGGCACTGGACCTGTGCATGTAGTCAAGGTAGTGTCCTCCAAAGCAGTGTGACTGGGAGGGGCTACCACTGATGAGATGCTGTCAACCTCCAGGAAAATCACAGTAGTTCTTTTTTAGAGGAGTCCTCTTTTTCCAGTGAGAAGCCCAACATCAAGTGGATTTGCTGCAGGTTGACCTGAAAAGTAGGATCTTTGGGGGGGGATGGGGTGGGGAGAGGAAGGCCTGTACCCGACAGTGTCCTCACTCCCAGAGGATATAGTGGAACCTGCTGAATCTTCCTGATCCAGGGTAGAAGACTTGAGGATTCACCTTCCTCAATCACGTTCCTTTTCCAAAAGATCAAGGTTATACTGTTTTCTGAGAGGGAGAGGCTGAGGAGTCACAGCCCTGTGAGAAGAAGCCTGAGGAGATACTACAGACCCAGCAAGTAGCACCTGGGCCTGGTCCATCGACAGTGTTAGCAATAGTCTCCTTATTGAATCAGAGAATGCTGCCAGTACAGCACTAGGAATGGGAATGATATCCCCAAAGGTGAGTGCTGAGCCAGACTGAGACCGAAAAGCTGTTTGACAAGTGAGGAAAGCCAGAATTGGATCTTTTTGTATCCTCACATTATATAAAACTTCTGCTTTTCTGCTCGCTCACTCCAGGGTCTGGAATTTTTTGTCAAAACACATTGTCCCTCTGTTGGTGAAAGAGATTTCTCAATGCCATTCCTCCACTGTCACTAATTCTAGTTGGCAGCAGAGGCTACATTTCTACTGTCCCTCCAGTCAGGCTTTCTATCCCAGAATAATGATATGCTGCTGGATCCAGATCCTCAGACTCTGTGGCTAGGTGTCTGGCTCTTGAGAGCATAGAGGTCTCTCAGTTTGGAGTCTTAGCCAAGGTCTTGGCTGTTCTGCTTGCTAGGAAACCTTCTAACAGGCACACCTACTCCCTGACATGGAAGCATTTTGCTGTGTGGTGCCAAGTGGCACTGCTAGGCCCTCCTATGTTGTGTGCAGAGAGGGTACTGCACTGTCTCCTGACTCTGTCAGAGTCTGGATTGCAGTATTCCTTGGTGAAGGTTGACCTGTTGGCCATTTCAGCTCTTTATGCCCCTACTGGGAACAAGATTGTGGCCTGGCAGGATGTAGTGCATAGGTTCCTGAAGAGCCTGTTGCATGTGGCCCTTCTGGCCTGCAAGCTTGTTCTGGTTTGGGACCTGAACCCTTGTGCTCAAATCCCTGTTGAAAGCCCCTTTTGAGACTGCATCTTCTTGTGACATGACATATCTGAACTGGAAGACTACTCTTTGTGGCTAGGAACTTGGTCAAGCAGGTGTCTGGAACTGCAGGCCTTGGACCATGAGCGTCCTTTTCTGGTATTAGGGATAGGGTGCCACTGCATACTTATCCCAAATCGATGGCTAAGGTGGTGTCTGATTTCATGTTAAATCAGTCTATTGATTTGCCCATATGCTTTCCTTTCCCTCAGAACTTGGGTGACAAGCTGTTGCATTCTTTAGTCTGTATCCTTCTGTACTACCTGGACATTACTGAGGGCTGGTCCCCATCCTCCCAGCTGTTTGTTTACTCTGGCCCTGGCACCAAGGATAAGCTTATTTCCAATCAGTGGCTCTTCAAACAGACCTCCTCCATATCTTGTTCTGCTATAGGAAGATTGCGCAGCACTTACCTGGCGCTGTTATAGGGCATGCCACTAGGTGGCATAGTGACTTTGTGGTGTGGCTGTGCAAGTACCTTTTCCCGAATACTCGGTATTCGGGCCCCAGGTATTCAGTATTTGGCTGAATATTTAGTATTTGTGTTTTAACATATGAACACACGGGGTTGAGCTGGGGATCATTGAGGTGGAGAAGGACCTAGGGGTAATGATAACAGGGACCATGAACAACACTGCCCAGTGCAGGAGAGTGGCTGCAAAAGTGAACAAAATGCTAGGGTGCATAGTGAGGGTTTTTTTCATCCGGGTAAAGAGAGGTGATCTTACCCCTCTACAGGTCACTGGTAAGGCTGCACTTGGAGTATTGTGTGCAGTTTTGGAGGCCATACATAAAGCGTGATATCAGGCTACTGGAGAGAGTGCAGAGGAGGGCAACAAAAATGATATGTGGAATGGAGGGAAGAGACTATGAGAGCAGGCTGGGAGACCTGAATATGTACACCCTGGAGGATAGAAGGGACGGTGGGGGGGGGACTTGATAGAGACATTCAAGGATCTGAGGGGAATCAATAAGGATGGGGCAGATGGGGTCTTTAAGTTAAGGAGGGGGAGGGTCACCAGGGGGCATGGGCTATGAATGGAGGGTAGAAGATTTAGGAAGGAAATGAGGAGACAGTGTTTCACAGACAGGGTGGTAGCAAAATGGAATGCACTACCAGAATGGGTGGTATCATGTATTTGTATTTATCCTTTGGTAACCAAGTAAAGGCCCAATAGGCACAAGTGCCTGTTTTCAGGGGTGACCTGGGAGCACTGAGCAGTTAAGTGACTTGCTCAGAGTCACACAGTATGCAAGTGGAGGTTGTGAGAATCAAACCCACGTCTGGCCTGCTGGATGTACCAAGCTCGATCACAGCTCATTACTTTAACCTCTAGGCTATACTGCCAGATCTGTGAACAGCTTCAAAAAGGGCATGGGACAGGGAAGAGGGGAGAGTGAGGGTGGGGGAGGTGGGGGTGGCAGTGGGGTGACAAAGGGAAGAGGGATGGGGCAGCTGCAAACTAAGGGTGCTAGCTGCACAATCAAGCAGACTTAGATAGACCGGGTGGTCTGTTTCTGCTGGCACATTTGTATGTTCGTACGTTGATAAGAAGCCTGCAGAATAAGGCCAATTTGTCTATCTAGTCTGCTCATATTGCAGGGTCCACAGCTTAAGCTACTTACTCTGCCCTCCCTCTCCAGTCCTTTCATCCTTTCTATCTGCCCCCCATGACCCTTCCTTTCCCCCTTGTCTATCCAACAGCCTCTCTTGAAGCTGCCCACTGTCTTCAAAGAGACCACCACTTCCATCAGCACATTCCAACTGGCCACTACCCTCTGCATGGAGAAATGCTTCCTAGCCTCCTTCCTGAACCTCTCCCCTCCAACTTAAAACTATGTCTCCTCATCTTTTGGTTGCCACTCAACTTAGAGAGGCCCTTCTCATCCACCCTATTTATCCCCTTCAAGTACTTGAAGGTCTCAATCATGTGTGTGTTCTCTCTCTCTCTCTCTCCTCTCCTCCAGGAGAACATGTTCATGGCCCCTAACCACTCCTCGTATGCTCTACCCTTCTGGCCCATGATTGTCTTTGTTGCCCTCCTCAGGACAGTCTCCAGCAGGTTAATGTCCTTTTTAAGTTGTAGGTGCCAGTGCTGTACGCCATACTCCAGATGTGGCCTCACCAATGACCTGTACAAGGGCACTATAACTTTCTGTCACCTACTGCTGATTCTCCTGGCTATGTAGCCCAATATTTTATTTACCTCTGCTGCTGCTTTCCTGCACTGTGTGGAGTGCTTCACATCGCTGGTGAGCATCACTCCCCAGTCCTTCTCCTCCTCTGTAGCAGATACCCGGACCCCTCCAAGGTTCTACTCATTCCTGGGATACTTGGCTCCAATGTGCATAACTTTGCACTGAAGCCAAGCTGCCAAATCCTGGACCACCTCTCAAGCTTTTCCAGGTTGTCTTGTAGGTTCTGTATACCTTCGGCTGTGTCCACCCTCCCACAGAGTATGGTGTCGTCCGTGAACCTTCTAACCCTAACCCTGTAAAAAAAAGGAAAAATCAAAAACCTCCCACCCTCTTTCCTAGCACACATCCTTTAAATATAGAAGTCCCCTGTCCCCCTCTCTCAGTTAGCACCCCAGTCACACCCTCCTGCCCCCAACACCCATGTCTGGATAAAACTAAACTTCAAGGCTGATTGGCACAAACTGCCTGCCTCCACAGTCAGCCACCGACTTTCATCAACTCTGTTTTTGCAGCACACTGAAACAACTAACATTCTTCAGTGATTATTCCCCCACCCTGGTAGCAGCGCCCTTGTGGTAACAGGACCATCACAGTAGCAGCACCCCACTACCATACCTGCACACAGTTCAAAAGGTTAGAAGGTAACCAACTCAGCCTGCTCTCACATGGCTGGCCGCCATGTTCTGAATGAAGGCAATCACACACTTGCTTACATAGTAAAACCAGTGATCAGCTGGTTTTACTCTTCATGCAAGCACACGTAAGTGCCTCTAGTCCAGCTATTAGCGTCAGATATGCAGGAGGGTGGGCTGGGCTGTGTTGGTCACCTTCTAACCTTCTGAGTTGCATGCGGGTGTGGTGGGGGCTGCTATGAGGGGTGCTGCTGCTACAAGGGTCCTGCTTCTACGAAGGTTCTACTACCAAATTGGGAAGACAATCAATGAAAAACATAGTTGTTACAGTGCACTGCAGAAAAAGCACTGATGAAAGTTGGCAGCTGGCCATGGAGATGGGCGGTTTGTGCCGGTCGCCCTTGGAGTTTAATTTTATGAAAACATGGGTGCTTGAGAGGGGAGGGGGGATTTGGGTGCTAACTGAGGGTAGGGGGATGGAGAGCTTCTATCTTTTAAGAATCTGGGCTAGGGAGGAGGGTAGCGGGGCTGTTGGCTTTTCTGCTTTTTCTTTAGATAGGATTTCCAGAATAGAAACAAATAGTGCTAGTATTCATTAGTTGGGATTCAAATAATGAATAGTGCATTATTAATGGAATTCAGGAAATAGTATTCATTTCTTTCACACCACTACTTGGTAGACTGTTTTCCCCCCTGACAAAGAACCCAGAAAATTGGAAGTTATGAACAAACAGATGTATGCTTCTACCTCACTGGGCCTCAGTATTACCAATTACCAGGCTTAAATGATTACATATCAGAATAGGAAGTCTTTATCTACTCTGCTGGATAAAGTGCTCATCAGCAGAACCCAAACTGAAGTCCAGCAGCGTGTTATGCACAGAATGGAGGCTGGAAATCATTGACTGCATTCTGCATACACTACTTCTGATGCTTCCACTTGTGTAGCTGCATATGGCATCTGCCTCTGCAGATATCCAAGGCTGTGTATTGCTGGTTTTGCTACAAATGTTCAAATATTAGTCCTTATACCAGCAACCCAGGTTCAGGAAAGAGTCTGGGCTGCTGGAGAGCCAGCTAGGGGAGGATAATAGAGCATTCCATGGATGCTTGCCTCCTTGGGGGAGAAAGGGATCTTGGTCTGTGCCTCAATACTGCCACCTGGGTGATCACAGGTGGCAGTGCCATGGAGTTAGAGCATAGGAAGAGGAGTATCAGTGCTCTCAAGTCTCGGTGTTGGGTGCACCATCTCCCGACACTTGAGGGTGAGCAAGAAAATGGAGAAAAATCCCCAATCTTGTAGGATCCCGCCCGCCACAGGTCCTGCGCTGCTGACCGAGGTGCTGGGAGTAAGGGTGTGTGTGTGTGGGCTCATCCATAGGGGCACAAAGGAGTGAGGTAAATTCCTGGGATGATGGGTGACGGGGCTAGGAAGGGCGGAGGGCCAGAAGTGGATCAGTTGGATTTGGAGTAAAAGTCCAGTAAATAAAAAAAAAAAAAAAAAAACAGTCCTTATGTCATGGGATGGGACCAAATAACACACACATGACTTGTGGAAGTCCCCATGTTAAATCATGTTTCCGCAGTGAAAGTGATGCAGAAGCTCCTTACTCAGTGGCGGCATTCACCAGTGACTGACAGTTCCCAAAGGAGTAGCTACTAGAGAAAAAATAAATTACATAGATAAGAATACAACTGAAAACAATTTCTGCTGGTCTGACATTCAGTCTCTTGACAGCGGAAGAAAAAGAACTGAAGTGTTGGTGCCCACTCACATTATACAGGTGATGCTGTGCACTGATGGTGTGCATGGCACTATTGTGCAAAAGCTTCCCGCAAGAGCCTGATGCTGACGACGTACAGTCCCGTATATTAGGGCTCTATAGAGATCCTCTCAAAGATTAACTGTTACTGGTAAGTAATAAGCCTTTCTTGACACCACACATCCGGGTCTGTAAGGAAAGGCCAGGCACTGTAAAAATGTCATGATTCGGAACAATGCTGGATAAACCCCTAAACTCACCAGAACACCAGGATACTTGGAGATACAGAGAGGGAAAGGTATTTGTGAAAGAGTATCACAAAGGATCTGCAAGGGGAGCCCCAATGTAAGCAGGCAGTGGAAAAGAGGACCCAAATGTTAAGAACTACATAAGGCCCAACATCAAGGAATCACAAGATAACAGTATCCATGGTGCGATATCAGCTGGAATATTCCTACCACTGTGTTTCCCCTTCTATGGAAAGAACATCCAAACTAATGAGCAAGTCCAAAGGACAGCTATGAGAACTAAAGGATAAACCTACGGATAAACAACTCAGGCAATGGAAACTGTTTAGGATGAAACAAAGACGAATTAAAGGGGAAAGTACAGATTTATTAGCAGTTGCAAGATGGTCATCAAATGGATAGCAGGAAGGCCGGCCCACTGCTTGTGTGACCACCTACAGCCCACAAGTTGGCTATGCCAGCCCTGTCAGCATGGTTACCTCTCACCATGATACCAAGGATCCTCCCTGTCTAGGGGTGATGCTTTATAGGAGGGGGCCCTCACAGAGACATTGATATTTACTCCAGAATCCTGGCATTATAGTGGCAGCACACAGTTCAGAGACAATTCCTTTGTAGTCAATAATCACAGGAGATGGCACTGAAACACACCTAGGGATTTACTCAACGAGAAGCTGTGAAAGTTTATTACCAGTTGCAGGTCAACCTGTCTCAATCTGAGGGTCATTTCAGATTGAGGTAGTTCTGCATTACTCCTGGGTCACTTCTATATGACCCCAGGCAACATGGAGAATTGCTCCACCAAAACTCGCACCTCATCTCAACATTTGCATGAGAATGGCTCTGCAGGACTCGACTCTCATGGGACAGCAGGCATCAGCTCCTTGGCAGATGGGACCCTCTGTCTTGGAGTGTAAGATTACCCTAACCCACTTTTCTTTTGTCCCTTGCACCCCCACTCCCCAAAGGGAGCTCAGCAGCTGCCCGCTTGCTGCCCCCCCATGCCTAGTCTTATCCCCCTTGGGCGGGGCCTCCCCATGGTCCACAGTAATGTTCCCTGGCCTACTCCCCAGGGTGGGGACACGGGAGTGGGACCCCACCTGGTGGACACTATTGCCGGGGGGGGGCAGTGGTGGAGCAGGGCTTCATACTTAGGGCAAGAATTTTGTGCTCGGCTGTACCTGGGGATGGGGACATGTAATGAACCCCCCCTACAGGTTATGGGAACAGCACAGCAGCCTCCAGCAGGGGTCCATTATGTGCCAGACACACTATCCCCTCCCCCCAGAGAAGGAGAGCAGCCCCTAGGATGCTCAATCCTTCTAACCCCAGCCTGCCCTCTGATGTCCTGAGTCCTTTTCTGAACCTGGGTTATCGGCATCGCAGACAGATGCACTGCTTAAGTGCCGGTGGGCTGGCACCCTAGCCCATTCCTATACACACTCCTACTCAGTGGTGCAAGCAGTTTATTTTATATATCCACCCATATATGAGTTACCAGACTGAATCTCTGTTTTGGTCTGAATTTGAATCCAAATGATCTGTGCCTCTAAGTTCTTCCCCTTAGGGCATTAAGGTACGAAACTGGACAAGCACAACAATCTAGAGCTGACAATTTTGCGAAGCAATTTGTGGGCCTTGATGCCCCACTGGCAATGATGTCCCCTCATCCCCTTTCTTTAACTTAGGGAAATAGAGTTTGACTGACTTCCCAGCATTCTTTGTGATTGTAAAGGTAATGTCTCAGCATCTATTTTTCTCTTTTTTTGTTTGCAAACTTGAGCGGTGGAAGCCAACAGCTGCAGGATATTGGCATACTGGCACCTACGTCTGATGGCAATTACCCCCAGATGGTAGCATAGTCAGAAGTTGCTGCATATCTTACTTTCCCAGCAGTACCTCCTCCTGTAAGCACTGGTATGTTTATGTGCCTCTTCATTAGCATGGGCACCTTTCTGCTCTTTCCCCCAACTAGGAGCTTCTTATAAGCTTCGGGGTGGGGTGGGGGATAATCCATAGGCCAGCTGGCCATCAGGATGTTCCCCTTGAGTGGGAGACCCCACAGCTCCTACACCCTCCTCATGGTATCACTACGTAGGGGGTGTCTAAAGTCAAGTCACAGAGCAAAAAATTGATCCAAACTTCCCCTGGACCCCACCTGCACTGGCAGCTCCCACGTGCCATCTTCCTTCTTGGACTCTTTCTCTCTCTGCCCCCGCCACACACTTTCTCACACACCCCAAAAAACAGACTATAACTACTAATTATATGTATCCCTTCTTATTTATTTATTTCAAAAGTTTCACCAGAAATGATGTACTGAACTGGTAACAACTGGGTTCCTGGTGCCTCCTGGGGGGATGGGCAATGACAAATATAAATAAGGCCCAAGGGCAATACATTGCCGGGTGAAACACAAGGGTAGGAGCAGAATTAATACCAGCCAGACTGTGCAAATGGGCAAGCTTGTTCCGTTCAGGTACCATACAGTCAGGTACAAATGTGTGCATTACGTAAGCAATAATACTCAGCATGGTGGGCGGTAATGGGCAATACCCGGACCACCCAGAGGCGTGAGCCTTAGCCCCTGGAAGGTCCGGTATTGCCCAATACCGCCCACCCTGGAGGGTATTATTGCGCTTAGAAAATAGGCCACTGTGTTATATGTGTTTGAAAAAAAAGTTACTGTTTAAATTTTAAAACTCTTATCTTGTAATAAAATAGTTCTGTTGCCTCTGTTACAAATAATGGGGGGTTTAATTTGAAAAATATAAGGGTACAGGATGTTATCAAAGTACCAAAAAATTTAAAAATATCAAAACATGCTGGAATAGATGGTATCGATCCCAAATTCTTGAAACTGGGGTCTGATATCATATCTCCTATAATCACTTATTTTTATAATTGGAGCATACAATCTTCAATTTTCCCTGATTATTAGAAAATAGATGAAATTATTTTTTTTTAACTTGAAATTTTTATTTAGAGTATAGCATACAGTTATTTCATTATGTCAAGGCTTTCCATCCATTTCTAAAAGACATACTGTTACATCCAAATTTACATGACGTTATTTGTTAGAAACAAAGTTCATCCATCTGTCCCTTTAGTTGCTGTTCCTCATATTCCTCCATCGTAAGCAGTGTAAAGTTGAATGTCTTTTTTGTTACTTCCAGAAACTTCAATTAGCCCTTTCTCTAAGTTTGTAGATTTCTATGTCAACAAATCAAAATTTGTGAACATTTTCAATCCCAAAGCGGGGAGCTTGCCAGCTTCCCTTTGTTATCAGGTTACATCCTTTTTCTTCCTTAATCTTGCAGTTTCTCAAACTCTAGTAGTATCAAGTAATAACTCCATTTACTAGATGATTTTCATGTACCAATCCTTCATCAAGAGTCACCCTGGGACAATAATCTCAGGAGATTCATTGTAATTTAAACTTTAGGACTAATCCCCGTTCTGGGCCTATAGTAATGCTCAAGTGTGGAGATGCCCTCTTTTTCCTCTAAGTGATCAAACCAAGGGAGCCATCTAGCGTTAAATTTCTCGGTAGACAATCTTAACCTTGCTGTAATTGCCTCCATACTTTTTATATGCTCAATATTACTGTACCATTGGGTCTTTGAGGGTATATCCTCTCTAAGCCACTTCTGGGTGAGGGACTTCAATGCCGCCCCCACCAGCACCCAAAACAGGTATTTCTCTGTCTGTTTTTTCAAATCCCTTGGGAGAGATCCAAGTACTAGATTTTCAAACCCTAGTGTTGTCCCCAGAGAGAATATTTCAGCTATCTCCTTGGCTATTTCTGTCCAGAAGGAGGATATGTGGGCACAGGCCCAAAATATATGATAATGCATGCCTTTTACCCCATATCCCCTCCAACATTCATCCGAAGAGACAGATGAGTAATGGTGTGAAATTGATGGGGTCTGAAAAAAATGGATATTAATCTTCAATCTAAATTCTCTCCAAGAAGGTGAGTTTGTTGTTTTCTGGACTCCTCTCCAGATCTCCCGCCACCCCTCCTCCGGAATAGTTTGCTCTGCCTCTGCTTCCCATTTACCCATTACTCTCTGGATGGCTAATGTACCCCTGTTTTCCATTAATGTTTTGTATGTTTGGGAGATATATGTTCTAGTGTCCTGTGATATGCTCCTTTGGTGAGTTAGTATTGTTGGTGGTGCTGGACTTTGGACTAGTTCTGTCAAGCCAGTGTTCTTCTGTATATAATGAATACACTGAATGTATCTAAACCTATCTGGCTCATTTAGGGCAAATTCTCTTTGTACCTCTGTGAAGGATTTTAAATTATCCTCCCCCAGGAATTGTTTTGGATATATGAGTCCCTTAATCGCCCATTCCATTAAGCGTGCATCTCCACTATGTGCAGGGAAGTCTGGCATGTTATACAAGGGGAGGAATTCCCAGACTGGTCTAGGGATCTCCCATCCCTGCCTGGCCTTCAACCACATTGACAGGGTGTGTTGTGTAAAGGGATTTTTCAGCTGTTTCAGCTCTTTAGGGAGAATTCTCCAAGGCACCAGATTTAGTGGACCTAATTGACAATCTCCTTCTTCTATCTCTCGCCATCCGTGACTCTTCCCATACATCAGTATTTTGATGACCGGTAACAGCTGGGCTGACAAATAGTATTTGGGGAAGTCAGGAAGTCCCATTCCCCCTCTTTCTTTGCATTCTGTCAATACTTCCCAGCGGATTCTTGGTTTCTTTCCTGCCCATGTAAAGTTTGAGATTCTTTTCTTTAGATCTTTCCAATCCCTACTAGGGATTGATAAGGGAAGGTTGGTATATAAAAACAAGAAGCGGGAGATAATATTCATTTTAACTGTTTTTAATTTGTTTGTAAATGTCAGAGGGAGTATCGATCATCTATTCATGTCGGCATACACCTGTTGTTTTAAGGGCCCGTAGTTACATTTGTACAGCAATCCTGTCTGCACAGGGATTTGTATCCCTAAGTATCTAATTTTGGTGTTTACCCATTTAAAGGGAGTCAATTCTATTAATTTCTGGTTTGGAGCTGTCCCCAGTGCCAGTACTTCTGATTTTTCCATATTAATCTTGAAGCCCGAGATGTCCCCAAAGTTCTTCACTAAATCTAATAAGGGTGGAAGGGAAGTTTCTGGGTCTCCCACATAGATCAGGGTGTCGTCAGCATATAGGGATATTTTGTGGTTTGAGTTTTGAATATCTTTTCCTTTTATTTCCTCCCTTTGTTGTATAGCTTGGGCTAGTGGTTCCATACTAATTGCAAATAACAGGGGTGAGAGTGGGCATCCTTGTCTTGTTGCTCTGCTAATTTTAAAAGGGGGAGATATTGTGCCATTTACCCTCACCCTCGCCTGTGGTTTTTGATAACATAGCTTTATCCAGTTTAGAAAGTTCCCTTCGATACCCATTTTTTCAAGTACTTGGAAAAGATATGTCCAGTTAAGCTTATCAAAGGCTTTTTCTGCATCTAGAAAAATTGCTAGGTCTGTTTTTGTATTGGTGTTTGTTTTCCGGATAATATTTAAAAGTCGTCTAATGTTATCATGCCGTTGGCGATGTGGTATAAAACCCGATTGGTCAGGGTGAGCTAATAGTTCTATATATTTTTGGAGTCGAATAGCGAGTATCTTAGTAAATATTTGTAGGTCTTGGTTCAATAGGGCTATCGGTCTAAATGAGACGCATTACGTAAGGTCCTTCCCTGCTTTTGGGATTACCGTTATTAGTGATTGGGTCCAGCTTTCTGGTGTTCTGCCCTCTTCTAAGCATTTATTAAATACTTCTGTTAGTATCTTGGCCAATGAAGTCCCAAGTGCCCTATAGAATTCTCCACTAAACCTATCAGGGCCTGGTGTTTTACCCCCTGGTAACCTTTTAATAACTCCTAGTGTTTCTTCTACTGAAATGGGCCTATTCAGGTCTTGTTTCATCACTTCAGATATTCTGGGGAGGTTGATTGAATCCAGAAAGGAGCCCACTTCGTTTTTGTTTATGAACTCTTCTCTTTCCTCTGTATACAGGTTGTGATAACATTTTTGGAATTGAAGTGCTATCTCTTCTGGACACTCTTGTTTAGGCCCTTGTGGCCCTGAATCTTGTAGGAAGGGGATAAATCTTTCCATTTGCATTTTTCTCAACCTCAGAGCCAGAAGCTTTGAGGCTCTCCCTCCCACCTCATGATATTTTTGATTTGCAAATCTCAGATGTCCCTCTGCTTTTTTTATTTTCAAATTCCTGCAAGTTTTTCCTAATTTGGGTTAATTCTTTTTGGGTTCTCTGGTAATGAGGGTTGACTTTATGTCTTTTCTCAGCTGCAGCTAGTTCGTCGGACAGTTGGTTATGGGTCATTATTCCTAGCTTCTTTTGAGCAGAGGCAAAACTAATTATGTTCCCCCTTATCGCCGCTTTAAGGGTGTCCCATTTAAGTAATGCAGAGTGATTCGTTGAGTCACGTATCGCCTGAAAATCTTGGATGTCCCCTTTTAATTTCTTCACTAGGGTCTTATTATTCAGTAGAGACACATTTAGTCTCCACAGGGTTTGTCTGCCTCGAGAAATGAGGTTCAGCCTTATTGATATTGGAGCATGGTCTGATAGAGTTATATTATGTATGTCAGAGCTTAAAATCTCATGTAGGTGTGTGACATTTGTATAAAAAAGGTCCAGTCTTGAGTATGATCTTTGGGGATTTGAGTAGAATGTGTAGTTTCTTTCCTTTGGGTGATGTACCCTCCAAATATCTACCAAACCCAATTCTTTTACCATTGTAGTTAGGACCATCGAGGCTATTCTACCCATAGTTTCTTTCTTAGATGACTGATCCCTCAGAGGATGTGGGGCTACATTGAAATCCACCCCCCCGAAGTATCTGGCCTTGTGGTAAATCTGCTATTTTTTGAAAAACCTTTTCAAAGAAGATTTCTTGGTGCTTATTTGGGGTGTAAATATTAATAAAGTGGACAAGTTTCCCCTGAGTTTTTACTGATACTCTTACATATCTCCCATGCATTCCCCCTTGTGTAGTTTCTATCGTCAGGTGTAGACCTCTGCAGAATAATATTGCCACCCCCGCCTTTTTAGCGTTAGGGTGAGAGGCTGCTACCACCTTTTCTACCCATGTTCGTCATAACTTGAGGTGCTCTGGCATGGTTAAGTGTGTTTCCTGTAGGAAGACCACATCTCCCCCCAGCCTTTTAAGTTCTTGCAGTAATCTCGCCCGTTTTACTGGTGAATTCACCCCTTTAACATTGTAGGAATAAATGTTTAAGCCCCTCATTTTATGACACATGGAGATCTCCAGCAAGCAGCAGGGGGAGCAGCCCCTTTAAGTGTGTATTCGTGCTCAGGTTTTCTTACCCCTATCATACATATACCTGTTCCCTTGTTTCATTTGTTATCTAGCTCCTTTTCTTGAGTTCGTACTATAAACCTAGATGTAATCTTCATACCATAAACATGTATACTAAAACAACAATAAAGAGGGAGAAAGATGAGAAAAAAAAAAGTACTGGAAAATTTCCCTTCTACAGTACAACTTTTACCAACCATTGAACCCTATTTCCACTAGACCAAACGTGGACTAAAACAGTAAAAGAACGCAAAATCAAGATTCCCTATTATCTGGGAATCTGTTTCCTTCTGCTGCACCCCTCCCCTGAAGGGAAAGGAGAAGAGAGATAAAAGGAAGCTGTTAAAACTGAAACTGTACTTCCTATGTGCTTTCCTCGGTCCCTGCCTCCCCCAAACCCAGGAGAGAGGGAGTGAGGAGGTAGCTTTGCTACTCTTGTGATATGTGTATCACACACCCACTGTCTCTACTTGAGAGACTTAGAGCTGATGTTATGTCTTCGCTCTAAAAAGAGAAAACGTCACCTATCTCCACTCTGGAACTCCAAACTCACCCCCCGGACCCCTCTCGTATTTTATACTTAGTATGTTCCCTCCTCCCCTCAGCATTTATTTTATTATGTAGTTTAGTGGCTTCCAGAAATAATCTCCGTTTACCTTTGTACCAGCGGATCTTCACCTCCCTTCCCCTTAGGCAAAGTTAATATTTGTTACTATCCCTGTACTGGACAAATCCCCACCAGATTGTGAGTTGGGTAATTGACGTTCCTTTCTCCTGCTATGCTTCCCCCTGTTATGCCTCTCTTCTGATCTTACTGCTGCCCTATTCCAATTTAAGTTCCTCTAACCTGTCTTCCTATTACCCCTGCCTCCTGGATGTCCAATACACTTTCCGCTGTGGTGAGTAGAGCAATCCTGGGTGGCTTCCCGCTGGCTGACCCACTGTTCTGTTCTCCTACCCTGTTTCTCCTCAGGAAATCCCCCCAACTCATATTTCCCATATTCCTCTCCCCCCCCTCCCAAATCTCATGCTGTCCCTATTAGCGATTGAGGGAGCTTCATCCTACGCAGATTGAGAGGTCGAATGGGCCTGGCTTCCTCCTCATTCATTCGCCCTCCCGTTCTCCCAGAATCGTTCTATGAGTTATGGAAGTCACTGCAACAGCCCCCGCTGCAGCCATGTCCTCCGTCGATCTAGTTTTCCTCCGCTCCTTTCCCTTCCCCCCTGCTTTTCTTCCTACCCATCTGTATCCCCCTGTCTCCCCTATTCCTGAGAAGGTAAAACAGAACATTAATAGATAGTCAGCAAACAATTCCTCCCTAGTCCATTTAACTGTGCATAGTCCCCATAATAGTTCATTAGATAACCACCTTAATTCCCTCATAGATCCATGCTCAGATCGATAGCTTCTGGCATGCTTCTCAGCATTGAGGGGATGATCCTGTGCACCGGCCTTGCTCCAGGCCCTTTTCTTTTGCTTCTGCTCTGTTGATTATTTTCTCTGCCTCCCTCATCAGGGTCTTCGGGATTGTGCCTGGCCGGAGCCTTTTTTTTCCTCTTCCTGCTGTGTGCCATATATTTTGTTGGAGTTTTCTCTCAAACGCTTCCAGATCTAGGTCTTGTAATGCAATACCCAGGTTCTCAGCAGTGGGGCGGCCTCCAGAATATTCTCGTAGGTTTTTGGACCTTCCTCCGTGTGGAGCCATAGTCTGGCTGGAAAAAGCAACTGACCCTTTATTTGTTTTTTCTCTCTGACCTCCTTTAGCACTGCTCTCACTTTGAGTCTTTCTTGCTGTAGGGCTGGAGAAAAATCTTGCTCAAAAAAGATATTGTGCCCCTGAAATTTAAGCTCCTTAAGACTCCAAGCTTCCCTCAAGATCCATTCTTTCGACTGAAACCGCACCATCCTGATTATCCACGATCTGGGCCTTGCCTCTGTGTTGATAGGTTTCGGGGCTAATGAACGGTGTGCTCTGTCCAGGGTCGGGTCTAAATCCGAGGGTATTTCCATCAGAGAGTGCAACAGGTACTGTATGAAATCAACTGTAGTGGCATGGCCCTCCTCAGCCCCTTCTGGAATTCCATGGATCCGAAAGTTATTCCTGTGGGAGTGATTCTCTATATCTTCCAATCTGGCTAGGATTTCTCTTTCCTTTTAGGTGAAATTATTCCTATTTACAAAGGTGGTGATCTTACAGCCCCTTCTAATTATAGACCAATTACTTTGCTCCCAATTTTGTCAAAGGTATTGGAAAAACTGATAAATAATCAGCTTGGGCAATACCTTGACTATTTGGGGTTATTAACAAATTGTCAGCATGGATTCAGAGAGGGTAGGTCCACAAATACTGCCCTACTTGATTTTGGTAACCTGGTGGCAACACCTTTGAACCAGGGTAATCAAACTGGGGCAGTGTTTGTGGACCTTAGCAAAGCTTTTGATTTAGTTAATCACGAAACACTTTTGTTTAGATTACAGAGTATAGGGATACATAACAATTCTTTGCAGTGGTTTAGATCTTATCTAACGAATCGTAAACAAAGGGTGGTCTGTGGTGCTACTGTCTCGGATCTCCTGGACTTATATCGAGGTGTACCTCAGGGCTCTATTTTGGACCCTATGTTATTTAACATCTATATTAATAGTCTTCCTGATTATGTAGCCAATACTGATGTCAGACTTCATGCAGATGTCATAGTATTGATTGCATCTGCTAACAGTCCAGGAGACCTGAGACAGCGACTCCAGATAGATTTTTCTAATATTGAATCTTGGATAAGGGATTCTGGACTCTTAATAGGTATTGGGAAGACTCAGAGTATGATTTTTTCTGTGGGACCTTATACAAAAAAAGATTTTACTGACTTGAAGATTAGTTTGTTGGATGGGACAAAGGTACAAGGGGTTAACACTTATAAATATTTGGGAGTTTTGGTTGATTATTGTTTTTCTTTTTTTGAACGTATTTTGTTACAAACAAAAAAAGTGAACCAAAGACTGGGAGCATTAAGAAGGGTGTCAGGATGTTTGGCTAGGGACATAAAGACTAAATTGGTAAAACAATTGTTATTACCTGTACTAGAGTATAGTCTGCCATTATACATGCATTCTTATAAAAAATTCTTATATAAATTGGATCAGACTTATTATAGATTGGGGAATTATATTTTGAATAATAAATCCCGAGTCCATCATTGTTTAGTTTATCAGGAACTTGGTTGGTTACATCCGACAGCTCGAAGAGAATATTTATGGCTAATGATATGTCATGGTTTGTTTAATTCAAAAATGCATTCCTTAAGACACTTGATATGTTTGAGCTCAGACTCAAAATATTTAGATACACTTAGGAGGATAACTAGAAAACTGCCTATGACTCAAATTATAAATCGTATGGGGGATATGGTTTTACAGAATAGTTTAGCAAGGACATGGAATGAATTATCTTGCCAAATGATTGAAATTTCTGACCTGCATATTTTTAAACTTGAATTGTATAATTATTTAAATGTTTGTTTTAGTTGTTTTTAGGTTATTGTGATTTTGTATTGTGTGTACTTTTTTGTTATGTCTCGTTGTTTTTGTAATATACCACAGGTATTTGTTGTAAATGGGGATTTACTCCCCAACAGATTAACCTGTATAAAAATAAATTTTAAATAAACAAACAAAAGTTCCTCTGCCTGCATTAAAACTTTCCACCCCATACACATTTAATTAATGACTTGTCTTTTGTAGTGTCTCTGTTGTTTGCCAACCCCCCCACCAAATAACACACACATAAGCTGAAACAAAGATGAATCCAAGGGGAAAGTACAGATTTATTAGCAGTTGCAAGATGGTCATCAGATGGATAGCAGGAAGGCCAACTCGCTGCGTGTGTGACCACCTACAGCCCACATGTTGGTTCTGCCAGCCCTGTCAGCATGGTTACCTCTCAGCATGATACCAAGGATCCTCCCTGTCTAGTGATGATGCTTTATAGGAGGGGCCCCTCACAGAGACATTGATATTTACTCCAGAATCCTGGCATTATAGTGGCAGCACACAGTTCAGAGACAATTCCTTTGTAGTCAATAATCACAGGAGATGGTACTGAAACACACCTAGGGATTTACTCAACGATAAACTGTGAAAGTTTATTACTAGTTGCAGGTCAATCTGTCTCAATCTGAGGGTCATTTCAGATTGAGATAGTTCTGCATTACTCCTGGGTCACTTCTATATGACACCAGGCAACATGGAGAATTGCTCCACCAAAACTCGCACCTCATCTCAACATTTGCATGAGAATGGCTCTGCAGGACTCGACTCTCATGGGACAGCAGGCATCAGCTCCATGGCAGATGGGACCCTCTGTCTTGGAGTGTAAGATTACCCTAGCCCAATTTTCTTTTGTCCCTTGCACCCCCACTCCCCAAAGGGAGCTCAGCAGCTGCCCGCTTGCTGCCCCCCATGCCTAGTCTTATCCCCCTTGGGCGGGGCCTCCCCATGGTCCACGGTAATGTTCCCTGGCCTACTCCCCAGGGTGGGGACACGGGAGTGGGACCTCACCTGGTGGACACTATTGGCAGTGGGGGGCAGTGGCGGAGCGGGACTTCATACTCGGGGCCAGGATTTTGTGCACGGCTGTACCTGGGGATGGGGACGTGTAATGAATACCCGCCCCCCCCACAGGTTATGGGAGCAGCACAATGGATCCTCCCCCCAGCCTCCAGCAGGGGTCCATGATGTGCCAGACACACTACCCCTTCCCCCCTGGAGAAGGAGAGCAGCCCCTAGGATGCTCAATCCTTCTAACCCCAGCCTGCCCTCTGATGTCCTGAGTCCTTTTCTGAACCTGGGTTATTGGCATCACAGACAGATGCACTGCTTATGTGCCAGTGGGCTGGCACCCTAGCCCATTCCTATACAGACTCCTACTCAGTGGTGCAAGCAGTTTATTTTATATATCCACCCATATATGAGTTACCAGACTGAATCTCTGTTTTGGACTGAATTTGAATCCAAATGATCTGTGCCTCTAAGTTCTTCCCCTTAGGGCATTAGGGTGCGAAACTGGACAAGCACAACAATCTAGAGCTGACAATTTTGCGAAGCAATTTGTGGGCCTTGATGCCCCACTGGCAATGATATCCCCTCACCCCCCCTTTCTTTAACTTAGGGAAATAGAGTTTGACTGACTTCCAAGCATTCTTTGGGATTGTAAAGGTAATGTCTCAGCATCTATTTTTCTCTTTTTTTGTTTGCAAACTTGAGCTGTGGAAGCCAACAGCTGCAGGATATTGTCATACTGGTACCTACGTCTGATGGCAATTACCCCCAGATGGTAGCACAGTCAGGAGATGCTGCATATCCTACTTTCCCAGCAGTACCTCCTCCTGTGGGCACTGGTATGTTTATGTGCCTCTTCATTAGCATGGGCACCTTTCTGCTCTTGCCCCCAACTAGGAGCTTCCTATAAGCTTTGGGGGGGGGGGTTATAATCCATAGGCCTGCTGGCCATCAGGATGTTCCCCTTGAATGGGAGACCCTACAGCTCCTACACCCTCCTCATGGTACCACTACATAGGGGGTGTCTAAAGTCAAGTCACAGAGCAAAAAAATCAATCCAAACTTCCCCTGTATCCCACCTGCACTGGCAGCTCCCACATGCCATCTTCCTTCTTGGATCCTCTCTCTCTCTCTGTCCCTCCCACCCACCCCAACTACCACACACTTTCTCACTCACCCAAAAAAAAAGACTTAACTACTGATTATATGTATCCCTTCTTATTTATTTATTTATTTATTTATTTCAAAAGTTTCACCAGAAAAGATGTACTGAGCTGGTAACAACTGGGTTCCTGGTGCCTCCCGGGGGGATGGGCAATGACAAATATAAATAAGGCCCAAGGGCAATACATTGCCGGGTGTAAACACAATGGTAGGAGCAGAATTAATACCAACCAGACTGTGCAAATGGGCAAGCTTGTTCCGTTCAAGTACCATACAGTCAGGTACAAATGTGTGCATTACGTAAGCAATAATACCCAACATGATGGGCGGTATTGGGCAATACCGGACCTCCCAGAGGCGTAGCCTTATAGCCCCTGGAGGTCCAGTATTAATACCGCCTGTACACTGGAGGGTATTATTAGGCTTAGAAAATGGGCCACTGTGTTATATGTATTTAAAAAGTTACTGTTTAAATTTTAAAATTCTTATTTTGTAATAAAATAGTTCCTCCGCCTGCATTAAAATGCTGTTACTCCCCACCCCATACACATTTAATTAATGACTTGTCTTTTGTAGTGTCTCTGTTGTTTGCCAACCCCCCCCCAAATAACACACACATAAGCACCACTTTTGTTTTTTAATGTGATAAAGACATAACCTACTGTCAGTATTTACATAACAGTCAGGATTGTTGTTTGTTGTCACGATCTCCCAAACCCACATAGCAGACAACACCCCTTCCCCCAACTCCCACCAGTAGTACCTTCACTGTGGGCATGCACAGAATTTATTTCTTGTTTTATTCAATAAAGGTTGGATAAGTGCAGCTACAAGACAGTCCTGACAGGATGACAACTATAGCACAAGCGCGACCACAAATCAGAGTACTTTTGTTTTTTTTAAATAGCAGTCAGAAGTGCAAGGGGGGGAGGTTGACTCGTGGTAATGAACTATGAATTCTCCTCTTATGGCAACCAAGTACTACAGATCCCTTCCCTGCATCTCACCCACCTGCATGCCGAGAAAAGACTGAAGGATGCCTCTCTGAGGTGACTGAAAAAGGAAACGAACAAAAAAAATAGTTGCTTCAGTTTGGATCGAAGCGGGCAGGGTGGAAGCGGTGTGAATATGTGTGTGTGTTTAGCCGCGTGCAAGACGCAGCTCATAAGGTGACTTTTTTAAAAAATAAAAGAACCTTACTAGTGCCTGTACTTAAGCAAGGAGGCGATTGTCTGAAAAATCACAAACTGAGTTTATAAATATAATGGTCTGTTGACAGTAGCTCATTTGCCAGTTCTGAAAGTGGATCAGTATCAGGACATGTGTGATAAAAATGCAGTTGCGTTGCGGTATCAGAAAGATGAAAAAAAAAAACATAAGTTATCAGGCAGTGTTTTTGTTGTTTTATTTATTTGAATAAAATGGAAAAGGACTGAGGTGGGGGGATGGCCAGCCGAGAATTCTCACAGTAAGCGCCAAGAGAAAAATGGAGGCATTTTAAATCTGAAAATTCGATTAGCACTATGAAATTGGTAATCAGGTTGGCTGGGACTGGCACTTTTAATACCCAGGCTCTGTTGGTGAGTGACAGATGTAGCGCGGTTGGAAATCTACTCTGCCGTTAAGCAGTCTTTCATTTTAAAACTGCAAGTATTCACTTTCTGTTGCCTGGAGGTGAAGTGAACACGAGCTGGGATGTGTCAGTGCAGCACCGATTACGTGAGTTGCTAGTGTTTTCATTTACAAAAGCTTTTTTTTTATGTCAAAGGGGAAAAGATCGCTTGTGTTTTCACTCAGCTGAGTTTTTTTTAATCCTGAATAATAGCGAGAGTCAGAAATTGTTGGCGGCTTGTTAGTGCAGTGCAGCAAGAGTGAAGCAAGACTTTCCATGTGAAGATCTATTGATACTGCCAGCTAGCAGCACTTAAGAGAGTGGATGTTCATTCTCATGATGACAGCGCCGGAGTCGGGTTCGGACTATGAAAAAAAAAGAAAAACAAACAAATGTTGTTGTGGTATTATTGGGGCTGCCGTTTTAAAAGTAGCAAATGTATTGCCAATCAGTACTGAGATTAGACAGGAAGACTGCAGTCAGGAGAGGAACTGCAAGGGGAAGGGGATTGTACTTTCATTTTCCAGGCAGGTGTGAGCTGTGGAGCTGATTCCTTGTTAGGTAGCAGGCAAAACTTTGTTTTCTACAGAGGAGCAGAGTGGGGGAGCCATTTGAGGGCTAATGAATGGCACTCTACACACGGAGTTCATACAGAACATGGTTGCCATGAAAGGCAGAGCACTTAGGGAGAGATCCAATGAAGGAGCGGTGACAGCAGGGGTTTTACTCACAGAACAAAAAATGAAAACTTTAAGCCTGACTTATAACCGGAAACCTGTACGCTGATCTGTTTTGGTCAGTTACTGGATGGAGTTTTTGTCTTTCTAGTCTAGGGAATGAGTGTGTGGATGGGGGCTCTCACTCTCGCCAAGCAATGAAATAAAAATGGCGGCAGTTAGAAATTGTGTGAACCAGTGCTTCAGCCAATGAGGAAGCAGGCTGGGCACAAGGATACTTGGCTGCATATGAGGAAGGTTTGGGCTGGGACATCTTATTTGGTGGGCATCTATTGTCTGATAGATGCCCACCTAAATAAGTGTCTCAGCCAATCAGAAGAGAGTATTGTCTTTGCCCATTTTCTAACAGATTAACACATATAGGAGTGGATTAATGTCACCCAGACTGGGGGGGCCTAAGGTGGGCAAAATATTACTCGGAGCTGGGAGGCACCCAACAAACTAGGAGTTGGAGGATGGGGGACGCTAAGGTCAGGGGTCAGGCACCATCGCAGAATGGGGTAGTAAAGTCATGAAGATGAAACTTTAGGGAGGAGAAGGAAGAGGAGGACAAGAGTTTGTGGAAACGATATGAGAAGGCAGTTTGGCCCACTGTAATTTTCCTGAAGAAGAGGGGAGCTGAATTGGGTGGAGTGTGGGGCAGTGAGGGTAGGAGGAAGAGGTAGAGAGGGGAGGGCAGAAAGGTAGAGAGAGAGAGAGAGAGAGAGAGCCAAGCCAGAATTATAGTCTAACTCCTCCCACTCTCCTAAATCCTTGAGACTTTAGCACAAACTTTGCCAGCCTCTGGCAAGACATATATTTGTTTATTAGCTTTTGTTTACCGGGAAAGCACAGTAGACAAGGGTGCCTATTTTCAGGTATGACCAAGGAGATTTCAAGAGCATGGTTTACAAAACAGTGCGAGGGAATTACAACAATGTGAAATACGAGCAGTGAGCAGGTTGATACAAATAAACAGGTACAGGATGAACAGATAAGCATATACATCAAGGGTAAGAACAAGCAAACAACAGTAACATTTTGTGAAAATAATACAAGTGCAATTTGTCCCATTTTGAGGATGGTAAGTGCTGAGGTGAAGGGTATGGGGATAGATAATTCCCCTCATAGAGCTCTGAGGGGGTAGGGGAACCAGGGAGGTGAAGGGTGCACAACAGGGTCTAAGCAGGGATAGGGGATACCAAGCACCCTTGGAACAGTTACAGGCTGAGGCAGACTTCAGGTGCAACCAGAGGGAGCTCTTAAAGATGGGATGGGTGTGGGTACATCTGATGGTTGCAGGTAGGGTATTCCAGAATCTAGGGGCACAAAGAGCAAAGGCACGATCACCTGACAATGTACGGGTTTTTGGGACAAGGAGTGGGTGCAAGTCAGCTGACCTTAGCCAGTATGATGGTAGAGCCGGCCGAAGGAATTTGGACAGGGTGGGTGGGGTGGCATTGTGGACGATTTTGTCTGTGAAGCAACCCAAGACAAATGAGCAATAATTATCCAGAGGCAACCAGTATAATCGATTGTATAAATCCCAGCAATGGGTAAGTCACGGGACGGCAAGGGCAAAGCGGCAAATATTATTATAGACCACATCCCATTTAGCAAGGCTAGTTTTTACGGCAAGGGTAAAGATTGTCAGTCCATAGCTGAGAGAGAAGGAATAAACCTGTAGCAAGGGCAAGCTGTGCAGTAGCAGTAAGGGACCCATGAGCCTGGTATGCAAGTCCAAACTTGATATTTGTTGCCCTGCAGACATTTTGAATGTGTAGAGACAGGTCTAACTGGGGGGTCAAGAGTAACTCCCAGGTATCTAAAGGAGCATGTAGTGCCAACTGGGACACCATCAAGGCTTAAGACATTGAGTGGGACAGGACACAGTGTGAGTTTGGCAGAGGAACCAAAGAGCATGAGTTGAGCTTGCTTTAAGTTCAGCACGAGCCTATTTGTCAGGAGTCAGTGTTGCAGTTTACTGAAGTCAGCTTGTCGGTTGTGATTTATGGCATGGACATCACCTGAGCTAGCTAGGAGGACCAGGTCACTGGCATATAGGGTTGTGGTGCTATGGGTGGGGACCATTGGGAAGTCATTGATAAAAGAGAAAATAGGATAGGGCCCAGAATAGATCCCTGAGGGACACCGATAGTGATAGGAACAGGTTACGATAGAGCTGTAGTGTACTTAACAAGCTGTAGTCTGCCAGTGAGATAACTGGAAAACCAGTTTAGGGCTGGACCAGGAACACCAAGGGAGTGAAGCTTGGTACAGAGTAGGCAGTGATTCACTAGATCGAGGGCCTTTGAGAGGTCCATGAAGATAGCCCCAGTCAGCATACCCTGGTCTATGGCAATGCTTATAGCAGGTGTAACTTTAGCAAGGGTTGTACCAGTGCTATGCCCCTTACGAAATCAGTGCTCTTCAAGTGACAGTAAGGTATGTTTAGACAGGTAGTCCGTCAGCTGCACTTCCACCACCTTTTCCATTATCTTGCTAACAGCAGACAGGATGGCTATAGGATGGTAGTTTTCTATGCATTTCTGGTCACCCTGCTCAAAAACAGGAACAACCTTTGCTACTTTCCAGATTGCAGGAACAATTCCGGTGGTGAGGAAGAGGTTAAGAATATGGGATATTGGGAGTGCAAGCAAAGGGGCCTTAATCTTTAGGAGTTTTGGTTCAAGGTCATCATGACCAGCACTCATATGAGGAGAAAGGCCAGCGAGAACCTTATAGGTTTCCCTCACTGAAATTGTTTTAAAGATAGAAAGGTGTGCGAGACAAAGATTCAGGAGGGAAGGAATAGTTAGAGGTAGATGACTTGTCATTGTCAGTAGTAAACAAGGAGGTGAATGCTGAGAGATCGTATAATTGCTTGTTAAAGGCACTGGTAACGGCAGTAGCATTATTGCAATGTCTACCATTGACAGTCATATCTGTAGTATCACACCGGCTATAATCCCCAACTACAGTTTTAATAGTGTGCCAGAAGTATGGCGGGTCCCTAGCAGAGGATAGGAGGGCAGCCTTGCAGTATTCACTCTTGGCGTTGCATATGACTTTTTTGCAGATGTTGCAGAGCCACTGGTATTCATGCCAGTCAGACAATTCCTTAGAGGCTTTAAATTTACCCCAGTGCTTATCGCGGGCTTTCATGAGGGAGAGCAAGTCCCCGTACAACCATTTGGTGATAGTGCCTCTAACTCCCTTTCTAACGCGAGGTGCATGCTTATCCTGCAGAGAGAGGAGGATGTTTAGAAACTTGTCAAGAGCACTTGTGACGTCCGTGGCAGAGAGTACTGTGGCCCAATTTGTGGTTGCAAGATCTTGAAGAAAGAGAGCAGAGTTAAAGTGGGAGAAGTCTCTCACTTGTATAATGTTATAGGGCACTTTGGGAGAGGAGACTCTTCAAATGCAGTAGATGGGGGAATGGTCAGATATGGAGTCAGGAAGGACTCCATATGCTGAGATCCTATGAGGCCTGTTTGCCAGAATCCAATCGAGGAGTGTTTCTCGACTTCCATTGGGGTGGTTTCGTGTGGGCTCACTGATGAATTGAGTAAGGCCCAGGGCCCCCAGCAGTGGTTCACACTGCTTGACATTGTCACCAGACCAATTTAGATTGAAGTCATCATATATAAGTACCTTATATGAGGTGATTTTAGGGCTAATGCTATCAAGCAGATAGGAGAGCCCCTTGATACCCCGCTTTGGAGGGTTGTATGTGCAGATGATATGAATTTGTTTGGCATTCCCTAGTAGGAGGAGCCCATGAAGGAATTCACAGGAGGCAGAGGAGGAAGCCAAGTCGTACTAGATTAGGAATATGTTAAGGAGACTTTTCTAGTATATCAAAAGACCACCACCACACTTTTTACCCAAGCGATCACAGCGCAGGGTGATGTGTCAGAAAGATAGAAAGATTCTTGCCCTTCGAGTAGTGCTGGCTTTGGAACAGTGCCCTCAAATGGTAAAGATGTATAACTTGCAAATGGGAAAATGGGGAGACAGAGCTTTGCAGGCTGTAAGACCTCGTAGGGGTCTCTGCTCTGTGTTTCAGCAGCACCTGCAGTTTCGGCCAGAGGGGGAAAGTGGCCGACTGGCACAGCGAGTGGTCTCTGCAGCCAATTTAACTTGAAGCTGCAAGGGAAATACAAAAGGTTGGGCATGTAAGATAAATATTCTGTGGGAGGGGGTGAGAACAGAGAGCTAGCACAATAGGAGATTTACTGGAGACAGGGCCTTCCTCTGCCCCAACCGTGTCTCCAAAGAAATCTTAGAAAAACTATTTAAAAAAAAAAAGAGGCATAAACGTTTTAGAACATATTCCATTCAGGAATTCTAAGCAATGAAATTAAACAGCTATGCAGTAACTAACTAATTGAGCAGAACAGACACTGTATCCAAGTAAAAAATTATTGTCCCTGGGCAGAAAAGGCACAAAGTTTAACAGGCAGACAGATCTTTGCTGGCTGTAAGACCTCAGAGGGGTCTGTGCTCTGTGTTTCAGCAATACCTGCAGTTTCGGTCAGAGGGGGAGAGTGGCCGACTCTGACACAGCAAGAGGTCTCTGCAGCCAATTTAACTTAAAGCTGCAGTTTCGGTCAGAGGGGGAAGAGTGGCTGACTGACACAGTGAGTGGTCTGTGCAGCCAATTTAACTTGAAGCTGCAGTTTCGGTCAGCGGGGGAGAGTGGACAACTGACACAGTGAGTGGTCTCTGCAGCCAATTTAATTTGAGGCTGCAGTTTCGGTCAGAGGGGGAGAGTGGCCGACTGACACAGCGAGTGGTCTCTGCAGCCAATTTAACTTGGAGCTGCAGTTTTGGTCAGAGTGGGAGAGTGGCCAACTCTGGCACAGTGAGTGGTCTCTGCAGCCAATTTAACTTGAAGCTGCAGTTTCGCTCAGAGGGGGAGAGTGGCTGACTGACACGACGAGTGGTCTCTGCAGCCAATTTAACTTGAAGCTGCAGTTTCGGTCAGAGGGGGAGAGTGGCCGACTGACACAGCGAGTGGTCTCTGCAGCCAACTTAACTTGAAACTGCAGTTTCGGTCAGAGGAGGAGAGTGGCCAACTCTGGCACAGTAGTGAGTGGTCTCTGCAGGCAATTTAACTTGAAGCTGCAGTTTTGCTCAGAGGGGGAGAGTGGCCGACTGACACAGTGAGAGGTCTTTGCAGCCAATTTAACTTAAAGTTGCAGTTTCGGTCAGAGGAGGAGAGTGGCCGACTGACACAGTGAGTGGTCTCTGCAGCCAATTTAACTTGAAACTGCAGTTTTGGTCAGAGGAGGAGAGTGGCCAGCTCTGGTACAGTGAGTGGTCTCTGCAGCTAATTTAACTTGAAGCGGCAGTTTCGGTCAGAGGGGGAGAGTTGACGACTGACACAGCGAGTGGTCTCTCCAGCCAATTTAACTTGAAGCTGCAGTTTCGGTCAGAGGGGGAGAGTGGCCAACTCTGGCACAGTGAGTGGTCTCTGCAGCCAATTTAACTTGAAGCTGCAGTTTCGGTCAGAGGGGGAGAGTGGCCAACTCTGGCACAGCGAGTGGTCTCTGCAGCCAATTTAACTTGAAGCAACAGTTTCGGTCAGAGGGCGAGAGTGGCCGACTGACACAGCGAGTGGTCTCTGCAGCCAATTTAACTTGAAGCTGCAGTTTCAGTCAGAGGGGGAGAGTGGCCGATGCTGACACAGCGAGAGGTCTCTGCAGCCAATTTAACTTAAAATTTCAGTTTCGATCAGAGGGGGAGAGTGGCTGACTGACACAGCGAGTGGTCTCTGCAGCCAATTTAACTTGAAGCGGCAGTTTCGGTCAGAGGGGGTGAGTGGCCAACTCTGGCACAGCGAGTGGTCTCTGCAGCCAATTTAACTTGAAGCTGCAGTTTCGGTCAGAGGGGGAGAGTGACTGACTGACACAGTGAGTGGTCTCTGCAGCCAATTTAACTTGAAGCTGCAGTTTCGGTCAGAGGGGGAGAGTGGCTGACTGACACAGCGAGTGGTCTCTGCAGCCAACTTAACTTGAAACTGCAGTTTCGGTCAGAGGAGGAGAGTGGCCAACTGACACAGTGAGTGGTCTCTGCAGCCAATTTAACTTGAAGCTGCAGTTTCGGTCAGAGGGGGAGAGTGGCCGACTGACACAGCGAGTGGTCTCTGCAGCCAATTTAACTTGGAGCTGCAGTTTTGGTCAGGGGGGAGAGTGGCCAACTCTGGCACAGCGAGTGGTCTCTGCAGCCAGTTTAACGTGAAGCTGCAGTTTCGGTCAGAGGGGGAGAGTGGCCGACATGGTGAACAACTCCCCCTAACCCCCTTCTGATAGGAAGGGGTTGCACTGAAGAGTAAGAAGCACAAATCAATGTACTTACTGCCTAGACAAATGTTCAAGATACCTCAAACACACAAACTATCCAAACAGTTTCATTCAGACAAGCTTACAACTGTAGTATACTGGAGGTAGTATAGCATAGTGGCAAAGAGCACTGAGCTGCAAACCTGGAGACCTGGGGTTGAATCCCATCAGCCCCACCTTGCACACTAGGTGACCTTGAGCAAGTCGCTTAACTTCCTCGTGTTGCCAGGTCAGAGCTGAAAACAAACTCTAGTTTAGTGGGCCTTTCCTGCTTAAACAATTTCCCCTTTTCATACTACTCTTACTATAATGAATGACCTAAAACTTCTTGTAAGAATATAGAAAAAGTACTCAAGGTCACTGCAAACAAATAACAGGAGTTGTGATTTAGTGGGGAACAGAAGAGACATTTATATTACACAGAGAGTGGCTAGCATGTGGATTAAATTACCAGCAGTGGTAAGTGCAGAGAAACAATCTGAATATTCGAGATAGGTCTAGATAGACATCTGAGGTAAATGGCATAAAATAGATTGTTAAATGGTTCACAGACTAGTTTGGAGGCAGTATAGTGCAGTGATTTATGGCTCTGAGCTGCAAACCTGGAGACCTGGGTTTGAATCCCACAGCCCCCAGTTGCATACTGTGTGACCCTGAGCAAGCCAGTTAACTTCCTTGTGCTCCCAGGTTAGTATGTCTCTCCTGATAAAAAAAAAAAAAGAAATCCAGTCACTTAAATGGTGCAGTAGTACCCCATGCCATGACATTTAGGCCTTGTCCACACTACACCGCTCGGACCCGGTAACGGATGTAAACCGTTACAGCTGGGGAGTGGTACAGTGTCCACACCGCAGTGGTGTCCATAACTGGACGGTCACCGCCGGTCTACACCTCGGGAGGCAGGCAACCATGACGGTGGCACCCGATCCCACAAAGCAGCTCGCTCTGCACTAGGGGACCAGTGCCACATGTCCACATTACACCCGGTAACGTTACCAAGGTGTAACCGGTTTCATAACCATTGTTGAAACCACCTCATTTGTGGTTTCAACAACGGTTACGAAAATGCCTTCTGTAACGTTACAGGTGTAAACGCAAACCGTTGCAGTAACGGTTTGGGCACTCTGTAACATTACAGAGGCATAGTGTGGACAGGGCCTGACTCCCAACTGCCTTTGGACTGTGCTTTTGGAATAAAGTGCCTTTACTGGCAGGCGGAGTGGAAAGCTGAGGTACTAGGTGCCTTATCTCCTGCCATACTGGTGATCAGACTTTGGGAACCAGCTCAGGTTATCACTGGTCAGCTGGTGAAGGAGAGGATCGAGCATCCGATGGACTGTTCTCCTCAGCCAGAGAGGGAAGGCTAGTTAGCCTGGTTTTAGACTGCCACCACGTGGAGGCGTAGTGGCAGTGCAACTTTGAGCATCAAGAAGGAAGGGCTCCGGCCCGGTGGCATGGAGGGCTGAGGCGCTGGGTGCCTTACCTCCTGCCACACTGGCGACACGGGATCAGGAACGGACTTGGGATGTTTGGAGGTTGGCGGGAAGAGGAAGGATTGAGCATCCCCAGACAGCTCTCCTTCCTCGGGAAGGGGGGATGGTGTGGCATGTTGCTTGCCTGCCACCTAGTGGTGGCAGCACATGCACTCCACCATATAGGGAAGGGACCCCACGTTCAGGGCGCAGGGGCCATCACTGCGGAGGTGGAACTCGAACATCGCTCCCATTGCATGTCCGTGGGCCCAAAAAAATGGAAGAAAAATACCCTAGGCAGCACGATGACAACTGACCTTCTGCAGGCCTCGCACCGGTGGCCAGGCACAATGACAACAGTGAAGGTAAGTCCCGGAGAGGCTGGGTGACACGGCTGGGGGGGTCAGTCAGATGGGGCCGCAGGGGAGAAATATAGCAACATAGAAATTGGCTGCAGATAAACACGGCTTGGCCCACCTAGTCTGCCCATTTTCCCTACCTACTGCAATACCGCAGATTCTGCTGATCTCTGGCTTTTACCCTCTCTTTCCTATTGCTAGGGTTCCCTTGTGCTTATTCCATGCATTCTCGAATTCCCCTACCAGTTTTGCCCCCACCACCTCCTTTGAGAGGCTGTTCCATGCATCTACCACCCTTTCTGTGAAAATATACTTTATTTTTAACCAGGAGAGACACTTTAAGCTGAAAGCTTGTTTACAGGTGTGACCTGGGAGCACAATGAAGTTAAGTGTATTGCTCAGGGTCACACAGTATGCGAGTGGGGACTGTGAGATTCAAACCCAGGTCTCCAGGATTGCAGCACAGAGCCTTAAACCACTGTGCTATACTGCCTCCCCTTACCCCTGAATCTACCCCCTCCAGCCTCATATCATGACCCCTTGTTCTTGAACACATTTTTTTTTCTGAAAGATGCTACCCTCTTGTACCTTATTTATTCCCTTGAGGTATTTGAAGATCTCTATCATATCCCCCCCCTCTCTCTCCTCCCTTCCAGGGTATACATTTTGAGGTCCTCTAGTCTCTCCTTATATGACTTTTGGTGCAGCCCCTGCACTATTTTTGTTGCACTTCTTTGAACTGCCTCTACTCTGTCTATGTCCTTCCTGAGATGCGAGCTCCAGAACTGGACACCGTACTCCAGATGGGGTCTCACCAAGGATTTGTACAGTGGTATCATTGCCTCCTTTTTTCTGCTGGTGATACCTCTCCCTATGCACCCCAGTTTCCCACTGGCTCTCCCCACAGCCTTTTCACAATGCATGGTCACCTTTAGGTCATCAGATATAATTACTGCCAAGTCCCTTTCCTTTTTCGTGGTTGTCAGTACCACCCCTCCCCATCAGGTACTCCTTCCATGGGTTTCTGTGCCCCAAATGGATGATTTTACACTTCTTTGCATTAAATCTTAGCTGCCACACTCTTGACCACTCCTCGAGCCTGATTAGGTCCCTCCTCATTTTTTCCACCCCCCGAAGTGTCAACCCTGCTGCAGATCTTAGTGTCATCTGCAAAGAGGCATACCTTCCCTCCCAGTCCCTCTGCAATGTCACTTATGAAGAATTAGGAGCATAAATCGATAATGGAAAAAAAAGAAGCAAGGGATGGCAGTTGTGTGATGTGTGTGTGCCTGCAAACATACCCACAAACACACTGCAGCAGGGATGGGTCAGAAAACGGAAAATCATGGTGTGGGCCTAATGTAGCCCTGCCCTCCTGTCCCCGATACCAGACAGGACCCTGGCTCAATCTGGACTTTTTACTTGGGGTAGGGGGCAGATGGCCCTGCCTCCTCCAGCTCCACTATAGGGCGAAAACTGTGCAGAAACTTCAATGACCAGGTGAGTCCCAGAGGAGGTAGGTACCAACTGGGAAGCCAAGGACAAGGCTGATTATACAATGGCTCTTAAAATACTGGCTCCTGATTGGCTGGCTGGCATGATTTACAACATGTAAATCATGCCATCACCTCATGGTAGAAGTGCCAGCCAAGCAGGGCAGCAAACTTCAAAATTGCCGGTTGCCATATTGTGTTCCCCTGGGTAAGCGGAACGTGTGAAACTCAAAAAAAGGGAAAAAGAAAAAACTTCTCTCTCATTTTCCACGTTGTATAATAGTAATATGCCACGGCCAGGTATGGGTAATGGCAAGATTTACCCACTTCTGGTTTGGTTTCCTTACTTGGCTGTGTCTCGTGAGCAAACCACACCAGGCGTGGGTAAATCCTGCCATCACCCACACCCGGTCGTGGTATATTCCTTAAATAGCCTCCCCTTTCATGGATAGAAGAAAAACCTGTATGGCAAATAAATGTAATGCAATGCACAATTGTACTTTAAATAGGAACAGTTGCATAGCAGTTTTAAAAACAGCATCAACTAGTTTCAATAAGACTGAACTGGCTAATGTATTAAACACAAAATACTGCTAGTGGTTTCATGCCTAACAACATTTAAATGCCTTACAAAGGAAACTAAGTTTGTTTTAATGATACTGACACACAAGCAAGCTGTGTGAATGATACCTGACACGCAGCTATCAGCCAGCTGTTTCATTGAGACAGAGAAATTAGCTAATTGGTTTGCTGGAAATAACCTGTCAGATTTCCAATTAGCCAACAATCCTGCAAACAAGCTACCCTCTCTTTAACATAGTCACTTGTGTTTTATTTTTTATAATAACTGGTGCAGGAAGGGACATGAGCATAAAACTCAAGTTTCCCAACACGGAAAGTGAAGTGCGAGAGCTGCGAACACCATAATGTCCGGGTATCAGTGTGATTATAAATCAATTCTGGGCGAATTAGATGTTATCGAGAATGTACCAGTACACTTTGTGCTCCATTCACAAAACAGCACACAGCTGTGACCTTGAGAATAATGTTGAGCTAGATGCCACTCGACTAAACATGCCAGCTTCAGTCAATCAATGTTCTGCAGCTCCATTGGAAAACTTCAAGCATATTTGACCTCCTTGTTAAATCCTCAGACATTTTCCTACAACCCCAGACCTCAGCTTTTGCTGTGTTACAGGTTCTCAACATAAAAAAAAACAAACTTTTGGCAGAAGAGCTTTTGCCTACAGGGTACCCCTAAAACTGGGAGAAATTAAAACCCCTCAAATAATATATGCTCTTATTGAAATGATCAAGTCAATTATTTTTACAAAACCAAGTGTTGAAGTGGATGCCCTCAGGTTAAGCTGACCAGCAAGACAAAGCCTTATCTCTGCCGTCTGAAAAAAGTATTCCAGAACAAACCTGAAGTCCATAGATATTGGCTCCTCCATTAACAGTTCAGTGACCCAGGAAAACTCAACTGTAATATAACATCTCATTTTCACTGGGGTCCTGCTTCTACCCAATTTTGCAGTGTAGCAGACTGAAGCGCAGGGCCAGTAAAGAGGTTTACTCAGGGTCAGACAGTGAGTAAGGGGCTCTGGTGGGATTTGAACCTGTGTCTCCAGTTCCCCAAGCCTGTGTTCTAACTCTGAAACTTCATTGCCTTGGAAGAATAGGATACTCTTGGACTACAGAAAAGTTAGTAAATTGGTTTGCTAGCTTTACACAGGAGAAATGTCCACAGAATGTTATTCAACAGAGAAATCTGCATTTATTTATTATTTATTTATTTAGCTTTTGTTAACCAGGTAAGTACACTAGACAAGACAAATTGCCTATTTTCAGGTACGACCCAGGAGAGTACAGGAAATAACATACTTAGACACTTGGGACAACAATGTACATAATTAGGTGCAGGTTACATAACATGAGACTACAAGGTAAGATTACAAATCACAATGATTAGGAACAGGTTTACATCACAAATCACAATGATTAGGAACAGGTTTACATCATAAGATTAACATAAGATTACACACTTGGTTAGGCTCTGGTTACCCACCTTGAGCCTAACAAGTAAGTTTACACCTGAGAGGCAGAACATAAACTGTGGAGAAGTACAGAATGCTACGTCGTGAGCCGGAAGTAATGTATGGGTGCAAGTGCTATCATGTGTCACGGGGGTTTTTGACACCCACAGGCGATGCCATTTAAGATGGCTCCATAGTGAAAGCGTGAGGCTGCCCTGCGGTGCAGCATCGAACCTGTGTTGGGAAGGTGTTCCAGAGTTTAGGGCACATGCTGCAAAGTCCCTTTCACCCATTTGGGTTCTGGGCACAGGCACCTTGAGTGCCACCGACCCCGTGACCTGGGTGATATGATGAGGATTCAGGATGTGCCAGCAGGCTAGCCACCCCCGGCGGGGTCCTGCGTCGAGGACCTTGCCTGTGAAGCAGCCAAGCACGAAGCCAATGTGCTTTGCAGGCGAGAGCCAGTTTAGCTTATTGTAAAGCTCACAGTGATGAGTGAGCCGGGGGGGGGGGGCTGACAGGGCAAAGCGGCAGATATTATTATAGGCCGTCGACCATTTGGAGAGATGGGCCTTAGTGGTGCCGGCAAACAGCAGGAGCCCATAACATAAAGAGGGGAGAAGCATCCCTCTCGTAAGGGCAACACGCGCCGCTGGTGTGAGGTTGTTCTTAGCCCTGTATGCCAGACCCAGTTTACAGTTGACTGTTTTACATATCCTCTGGATATGCAGGCCGAGGTCAAGCTGTGGGTCCAGCGTTACTCCGAGGTATTTGAAATTGTCCATTATGGGGATCGGGACATTACCCTTCCCTGTCACACAGAACGGTGTACGGGCGGCGTTAATCTTGGCCCGGCACCCCATGAGCAGGGCCTGGGTTTTTTTTAGGTTAAGAACAAGCTTGTGGTTCATAATCCATGCCTGAATGTTAGCTAGGTCTGCACTTAGGTGTAGATTCATGACCTCGACCTCACGGGAGTGGGATAATATAACCAGATCGTCTGTGTAGAGAAGTGGTTTACAGTGCACAATGGCTTCGGTGAGATTATTAATAAAGATGGAGAAGAGCAGTGGTCCCAGGACAGATCCTTGGGGACCCCCATTGCTACCGAGATGGGACTCGAAAGCTCCTTGCCGAATTTGACCCGCTGCGTTCTACCAGACAGGTAGGTAGTTGTTGAATCAGCCAATCGCTCTAAGTTGAGTCGACAGCATGGCATGGTCGACCAGGTCAAACGCCTTTGAGATGTCGATGAAGAGTGCCCCCGAGAGTTTACCCTGGTCCATGGCCTCTCTAATCCATGATGTAACAGTAACTGGGGCTGTAGAGGTACCGTGCCCCTTCCCGAACCCATGTTGTACTGGAGTCATTAGGTTATACTCCTGTAAGTATTCTGAGAGTTGCCCTGCAACAACTTTCTCCAGAATTTTGCTAACTACCGACAGGATGGCTATGGGGTGATAGTTCTCTATCAGCTTGGGGTTCCCTTGTTTTAAGATAGGGACTACCCTGGCAACCTTCCATATGTCCGGGACCACTCCTGTTGCCAGGGACAGATTGACAATGTGCACCACCAGTGGCACCAGCCAGGGTGCACCGAGACTGAGGAGCTTAGGTTCTAAGCCATCTTGTCTGGCACTAGAGTAGGGAAAGAGTCCCTCTAGCAGTTTCTGTACCTCTGGAGCCATCACTGCCCTGAACCAAAAGGATGGGTGGGGTGAGGTGGCTGTTGAGGGGTGGTTGCCACTACCCCTTCCAATATTTGGGAACGGCGTTGTGTACTCCGACAGATCCGTAAAGTAATGGTTGAAGGAGTTGGCAATGGTTTCCAAGTTATTACAACTGGCACCATCAATTATCATGTCAGTGGACTCAGTTCTCTGTGCACCACTAACAACTTGTTTAATGTTCCTCCAGAACTGTCTAGGATCCCTGGCCGAATTCAGTAAGGCAGATTTACAAAATTCACTCTTGGTGATCCTAATGTTCCTCTTGCACTCATTTCGGAGTTGCCTATACCTCAGGAGGATAGTGTGGTCAGCCATGGCCTTGAATTTGGCCCAGCACTTATCTCTGGTGTTGAGGAGTGCCAGAAGGCTACTGTGTAGCCATTTAGTGGCCATTCCCCTCACCCTCCACCTGATGAGGGGGGCATGTTTCTCCTGCAGGGCCTTTAGGGTGCTTATGAAGTGACTGACAGCGGTTGCGGGGTCACTGGTATTCCAAACTGCCGCCCAGTCTGTGTACTTGATGTCATTTTGATAGGAGGTCAGATCAAACTTTGAGTAATCTCTGATCTGGATAATGTTATGGGGAATTTTTTGATGTGACTCCCTCCAGACACAGTACACCGGGGAGTGATCCGAGATGGAGTCTGGAAGGATGCCCGACGAGCCTATCCAACCTGGTTAGTATAGTTCCGGGATTTAATATATGACACATATTGTACAATAATGTAAAGGGGCGGAGAGAGAGTCTTCTGTGAACCTTATAGAGGATAATGGATGGGCAACAGTGAACAGCAACAATGTTGTTCACCTTCAAGAGGTTGTCACGACAACCATGCAACGCTCGAGAGGTTTTCGGTTGTCACACAACCTTGAGAAGTGAACAACTGTTGTTGTTTACTGTTGCCCATCCATTATCTTGTATAGTGTATGGGGCAACAATAAAATCAACAGCTGCTCGTTTCACAATTTCTCTCCCCCCCCCAATGCAAGGACAAGTCCCACTCTATCAATGAAATTATACCCCTTGCTCTCACAAACATTTTTTAAAATAAAAAGTGGCTGCTGCCCCTACTCTAACAGATTTGCTCCAGGCGGTTCTTCTTTTGTGCGAGCACTGTCGTCAACGGCCGTTTCCTTGAGTCCAGTGCAGTGGAAATCTGCACATGCGCAATCATGATCAATGCTGTTGCACCATCGATGTGACATACTCAGGATGGTACAACAGCATGTTGACGTCACATCGATGGTACAACAGCATGTTGACGTCACATTGATGGTACAACAGCATTGTGTTTCCATCGATTTTCATACACAGTAGCCCTTACCCATACACTATAAACAATTTGTGTACAGCCTGAAATTAATATTTACTTTCAAAAGTAGTGAATTATTATTTCTTAAATCTCAAATATTTTTCTCATTTCCCTTTTGTTAACTAGAACATTTTCTAAGAAAATACTTGGGGTGATGTCTGGAACTAGATATGTCAGCCTCCAGGTAAAGTTCTGGGGCTGAATTTTCAAAGGGTCTATAACAGCCCTGGGACTAAGTCACGTGTCACAGTCCGTCGGTGCAGAAAAATTCTCTGCACTAGCAGACATTTCTATTTTTAGTTTGTGGTGTGCACGGGTGGCAGGCACAGGTGCGTAGGTTGTTACACCTGGTACTACCAGGCATAGCATCCTTTTACAGCTGTGCCCACAAAATGGGTGCAAGTTGCTGTAAATCATGGAGCTGGGCACCAAACGGCTCCACAATGGAAAATATGTCACATGTGGAAAAACCTGCGGTTCTGCAAGAGAAGACCCACTTGTGCAAGGTTTTTCTGCATGTGTGTCAATTTCCCATATATTTAAAACTCTGGCCTTGGAGCCAGCCTGTCAGCGCAGCAGTTGGATTTCCACTTGCGACACCAATGACCCAAGTTAGGATGTGAGCTCGGGAGTCAGAGGGCCAGCCCGGGGGAGGAGGATTGAGCATCCGACTGACTGCTCTCCTCTTCCTCCAGGGGAAGGGTGAGGAAGCACTCGCTCTGCGATCGGCCCCTAGTGGAGGCTAGGGACCAGCATAGGTGAGGCTTAGCAGTTCTGGGAGGTGTGCCGGATGTGGGTGCGTGTGCCAGCATGTCATTGCATGCCGCACCACCCACCTAAGAGAGACAAAATGGATGCACCAGAATCTAGTAGCCCCAGCCCCACAAAGTCGAGCCCAGAGATCCACAAACTGCTGAACTAGACAACACGGCACAGTTTGGAGGGGTACTTGGGGTGTCCCACCCAGCGGCCTGCCCCAGGGGGCAATGCGGGGTGAATGCTGGCGGGGTGTGATGATGATCCTGAGGGATGGGGAGGGGTGAATGGGTGGAAGGTGAGTCCCCCTCCCCCCAAAAAATACATCTGGCCCCTGCTCTTCACATTTCATCTAACACTACCAGGTAAAAGCCTTCTTATAAGCAAATGGAAAAAGGAAAACACTTCAGAAATAAAAAGAAACAACTGAATACATTTAAAAATTAATACATTTCACACCTGTAACCCCTCTATAAATGGGGGTTCCCAAAAGTCTTCCTTTGGTGTGCTTAAATGTTCACTGCCAAGCGAGCGTTCTGTGTCTTTACAGGTGTAAAAGTGCTTGCATGCAAGTGCTCTGTTGGCCTCCGTGCCTGTCCCTTTAAGAGACATTATTTTTGTAGTGTATAATTAATCTGGGTAGGGGCCAAGTGTTTCCAGGCTTGAATCCCACCCGAGCTGCAATAATATTGCTCTGTTCTGCCATTGCTAATGGTGCAGAGGGAGCTCTGTTAGAATTGGTAATTGTTTGCTGATTAGCTGCTCTAATAATGATGGTATTCTAGTTTGTCTAACCTGCCTTTCTTTACAGCATGGACATTTCTGTATTGCACAATCAGTACCTTTTGGGGACCTTAAAATGGAGTCTGTCCCCAGGGGTCTTGTGGGAGTGAATTTCTGTAGGAATTGTATTTTTTTTTTCATTTTTGTGCCTAAATGGACCTGGAGGGGGCACCCTTGCTTTGACAGACAGATGAGTCAACCAACCAATTCCCTTTTGGATCAGAAGGAAGTCCCGGTGCTGCCTGCAACAGAGAGTCAGTCTGAGTTTGGGGTGGAGAGAGTGAACTGCTCAAGACATTCAAGCAGCTGCTCCTGCGTAGTAGTGTAGGAAACTGGTGGGAAGGCTGTGCCTGGCCTGCCTGCTTCATCTTCCCTTCTGAGGGATCTGCTAGTGAAATTAATCAGACTGAATCCAAACTGGCTTGTGACCAGAAATACTGAATTGTGCCTGCCCTGTTACCTGAAGAAGACCGAAGATTTGCTGTCAGCTATCGGCCTGTCAGGTCATCTGAACCACCACAGAGATCATGGTTTTGCTCAGGAAAACTGATACTGGAACTGGACTGTCATCCAACCTGTGGTATTGTGTTTTGCTTTACTATAAATGTGCTGTAAGCTGTTAGTGGGTCGCGATTTGGTTCCCCACTACTTAAGTGTGTCACGCTTGCTGGAAACTGTCTCCAGCACCTCTCGAACTGAATCCGAATTGTTCACCTAGCCTGGCCGTGCCACCTTGGCCCAGTCAGCTACTTCAGACACAGAGATCACCATCGACAAGAGACTTGCCTGTGATCAGCCCCCTGCACAACATCTCGAACAGGAATGACACCTCGGTGAATCGTGTGGGCCCTGCTTCTCCTGGCATACCAGCTTGTCAACCTGCAGTCTCCATTTCATCCCTCCTGTGTTTTGTATTGGGTAGCATGAGTAAACACCAGAGTAGCTTCCTGCAACATCAACTAAATCAAAAGTGTTGTCATCTGATTCAATTGTTGTTTTCTTGTTACGAACTGAGCCTCCAGGCTCCGTATTGCAAATTCTGTGTGGTTGTGCATGCTCCTTCTTTCCATCACAGAGCTCCAAATAGCTGCAACACCGGCCTACCCTGGGCAACGTGTCCGGCTCGCCCATCTTTTTTCCAACTGGGTACCCAGAGTGTGTGACTGTGAAGGGACTCTAAAGTGCATGCTTGATTGTCTGATTGAATCAGTTACAGAACTAATCAACCAAATTACGCCCCTCCCTTGTTCATTCCCCCTGAATAAATCAGATCTAATTCTTTTTGCATTTAACTTGACTGTGGTTCCATTTTGTACCAGAAGCACTGTACTGTTGCTACCTGCTGTGTCTAACTTAATTTTGCAGGTGGTCTCCAGGGTCAAACTGGTGGAATCAGCCCTGGTGGTAAGTGCATAACAGATTGGGGATTTGTATGCTGATTAGAGGTTATTGTAACTGTGTCTGTTGTTCATTGCTTAGGCCACTAGAGAAGAAAGAGGGGGGGGTTACAGTGTCCCAGAGGGCTGTACCCAGGTCAGCTATGCTTCCAGTAACCCTGTCCTCCAGGTGGAGGCACCTGTTTTCAGTACCTAGGCCCCTTAACCTGCACTTAGTCACTCAGGCAGGGGGAGTAGCCCTTGGGATAGTGCCACCTAGGGGTTACACACCTGCTATTTTTGGTGCTGCTAGCTGTTTAATAGCCATGTTCCAGTTTTGATTTACTAATTCAGGTATTGATGCCTTTCATTTATAATCATTCAGTGTAAGTTTTCAACTGCCGTCTGCAAATGTCTTGTTAACCTTAACAGACCGTGCCAGCTATGGTTTGTCTACTTTAACCCACAGAAGTGTCTGCAGTCCCTATCAGCCTGTCTGGATCAAGTGAAGAAAAACAGAGAGGTGAAATATTTTAGCAGCACAGATTTGGGACAGGGGGCTGATGGGACGGGGCTGTCATCAGAAGGGAGCAGGTTGGGAGTGGCAGGTGGATTAACACAGCATGATTTTGTTTTTGGATGGTCCAGATGTACACAGCTTAGGTAGCAGTCTCACACAGTACACATGATTCTTGTTCCATCCATAGAGCTCACATAAACTGCAGACTACTTGTCTTGACATGTCTACTGCCCCTACAGGAAGCCTGGTTAGTGAGCTCATTCTTCAAATATTATTTTCCTTACATGATGATGATATATGCTTTTGTAAACCTAAAACAAATCAGTAAAATTCAGAATATAAAAAGAGCAGGCAGGGGCAGGCCTGTTGTCAGGGGGTTTCCGACGTTGTGTCTTTTGGTGAAGAGACCAGGTCAGGCTGTGGGGCAAGGGCCCACTATGAATATTGGTATTGGGGCCCACCTAGAATTTGGGTTCAGGGGGCCCAGTGGTGACGCACATGTTACTTTGGTACACTGGCTCAGAGACTGCTTAGCATTTTGTACTGATTTGCAGAGATCACAAAATATTTTATTTATAAATGGGTTCAGAGGCAGACACAGCTGGGAGAGGTTTAAAGTGCTTGGGGGGTTTATGAGCATCCATTATGAAAGCAACTCCCTCCACCCCAAAGCAGTAACATGCAAGCAGATAAGTGCCCACTTAAGACATCACCTTTGTAGGCAGGTGAATCTGGGACCCACTTCTTAGCCTCAGTGTGAATGCCTCATGCTGCTCCCACCAATTGGAACTGCTGGAGCAAGTAATTTCCAATACAGAACTGTATACAGTAGTCAGTTCCTTCCCATGTCTTACAAACACAGAAACGTGCAGCAGTTAAGCTCTTAATATTCTATATTAAATATTCCAATATAGTATAAACCTATCCTTTACTTTCTTCGTAGAAAATACACAATTACTGCAGTTCAAAAATTGGTGTGGAAAATGTGTCCCTTTATATCATAATAAGGGCCCTTCCAATCTTCAACCCCCCTCCAGTTTTTACGGTTTTCTGGCACCCAAGATCAGAAGTGATCAGATGAGCTATGGGCTTCAGTAATGCACTAGTTTTTGTGTTTGTTTTGTGATTGTAACCTGTATTTCTGCGCATCAAAAATATCATTCATGCCACCAGCCCAGTGGCACTGAGGGTTGAGGCACTGAATGCCATGTCTCGTACAACGCCAGTGACCTGGGTTCAGGAGCAGGCCTGGATCATCGTGGGTCGACTGGGAAGGGGGGGAGGGAGTGGGATTGAGCAGCTGCAAGGAAGCTCTCCTCTCCCAGTGAGGGATCCTGTTGCCTCGCAGTACAACTGCCCCCAGGTGGAGGTTTAAGGATAGTGCAGGTGAGTGGGCAGCATGCATAGGGAGGGCACTGTGGAACCGTAGCATGTATGTGCCTCCACACATGTATGTGCGACTGTGGCATGGGTGGAAGAAACAGAGCTGGCAAGCTCCATGGTAGCCTGGTGACATTTCTGGTGATGGGGACGCCAGCCGGGTCAGATGTGACCCCCTCCGAGGGGGGTGGCCTGCTCACCAGCTCCCCAAAAAGGGGGCCAAAAAATGTAGATTAAGAAAATATATATCATTCATTACTGCAACAGCAGCACTACTAACATTTTGTTTTAAAAAAACATCAAGTTGGGATATCAGGCTCTTAAATAATTTGTTTAGCAGAAGATCAGAGATGTACACAAAAAGTTGCCGTTACAGTTTTTATTTTATTCATTGTGGTATAAAAGCACACATTGACTGAAGTAGTACAGTGTTCAGAACAGCAGTCACTCACGACTAATTCTGTTTTGTTCCTCATGTGTACTTAAAAAACATTCTAGATATACTATCAGTTTGTGCAGTGTGACACTGAAGAAACAGAATATCAGTCACGCTACAGACACACACACACACACACACACACACACCTCGGCACCCAGCCATCACCAGTCATTAAAGGTTTGATGATTACACTTTAATGAGTGAGATGATTAGTCAGAGCATGTCCCATTTTGTGCAGCTCTCACGTGCTCCTTCTGAGCACCTCTGAGTTTAAGCATAATGGCATGGGATGGGGGGACAGATTAATAATATGGGAACATACTCTAGACTCCTTCTTGGATCACTAAGGGTATTCAGACCCTTTGAGAGCTAATAGATCGAAAGAGCAAGGTCCTTAAATCCTTCCCTCAACTGCAGAAACAATTCACTCTCCATAAATCTTTCCTACGGAGATATCATCAAATTAGACATGCCCTTACAAAGCGTTTGGGCCCACATTCTTCTCACTAGGCCCAAAATGACCTGGATTTCATCCTAGTGAAGTAGCCGTCAACAGCTCCTACAGGCAACACGGTATACAGCACTCTGCTAAACAGCTTCCCTGATCTTCTTAGTGCTTCTAGGGCTAAATGGGAGCTAGAACTAGGCATGGACATATCCCCCACCCAGTGGGTGAGGTACTGATCGTACCTCTTGCAGAGTACCAGACACTAGAAATCACTCAATTTAAACTGTTGTAGAAATGACACAGAAAACCTCAAAAGCTCCATGCGTGGGAATTAATGTCTAATAGCCAACAGTATGCTGGAGCTATGAGAGAGAAGAGGGCACTGTCACTCATGTATTCTGGGGCGGCTCTGGCATAGGCCAGCAATGAATGGAGATCCAGAAGATCTGCTAGATACTTACCTCTTCTTGTGGCACTCTCTCTGCACCAATGATGATGCTAGGAGACCCATGAGATGGTCCTCCTCTCCCAAGCCCTCACAGAAGTTGGCTCAAGATACTGTTGTTCTGACTTCTAACAGCAGGCAAGCAAACATGGTCGGCATTGACAAATACTTGTCTATATTGATTTGGGGGGCTTTCTGTAGTGGAGCATGATGAGTGCTGTTTAACAGTGACTACATATAACGTAACAGCTTCTTGGACAAAGCTTTGCTACCACCTTTGGGCTGCTTCAGGGTTACACGTCCGACATCAGAACCAATGTAAACACAGACTAGCAATGAAATAGCCGCAACCACTTAATTCACTCTTCTGTATTTTAGGCAGACCTGAGACACCAGCTTGATCAGCTATGCATCGTAATCGAAAACACTGTCACCCCATTGGACAACGAGGGGAGGACGCTTACTGTCTCTGAGCAATCCCCCCTTTTATCTAGCAGTGGTCGGGAGAGTAAGAGACTAACTTACAGTGAAATTGTTCGGCTTATACCAGAAGGACCTCCTGAGGTAAAGTTTTTTCCCCTACTGTTCTGCCCTATCAAGGCTTATAAAAAATATTTTTTATCTCTAAATTTAAACTAGTTTAAAGTTCCTTGTGTTTTGGCTACTAGCTATGTCTTAAGAAGGGTCTGAAAATATATTTGAAGGAACAATCAATTCATCAGTGTATTAAAGGAAAAAATGCATGCAAAAATTATAAAAACATATGTGCATAAGGTTTTTATTTCCCTGAGTATCCCTAGCATTCTGTTATCTGTGTCTGTAGCAAGGTTTTTTTTTTTCTTTGCAAGTTTTATGGCTATTGGGATTAGCCATTCAGGTTTTATTTATTGTCTTTGATCTGTTGAACAACTAGGGGAGCTCAACCTGTACTCACTGAAGGGGAGGAAGGACCGGGGGGACATGATTGAGGTTTTCAAGTACCTCAGGGGAGTAAATAAGCTAAGCCGAGATAGGATCTTTCGACTGAAGGAGGGTGGACTCACCAGAGGACACAGTTGGAAGACTTGAGGGTGGTAGGATTAGGGGGGAAAGGAGGAGTTACTTCACAGAGAGAGTGGTGGAACTGTGGAATGCGCTGGTCAGGGAGCTGGTACAGGCAACTACGATGGAGGGATTCAAGAGAGGGTGAGACAGGTATAGGCAAGGGGTGAAGCAGAGGCTGGTTTGCCCGGGGGGGGGGCAGGACTGGGGGATGGAGTAACAGTGGAAGGAGACAGATAGAGGGCTACAGTACCCAATCAGGGTGCTGAAGCGTGAGCAGACTTGATAGACCAACAGGCCTACTCTGCTGGCGTCTAGTATGTTGATATGTTAGTATGTTACATAGTTCCAAACAATTGTAGGGTTACTTAGATACATAGAATCATTATTGCTCTGTGATTTCAAAACACTAACACTGGCCAGTCTGTGGCAACATTTTTTGGGATGCTACAGTTCAGTACTGGGTTACATCAAAAAAAAACTAAGGCACCACAAGGTACTGTGCAAAACATGAAGATCCTTTATTGTAAACGCCACTCAACAAAGCAGTTGCCCTGCAGCTCAGGGATCACCTCAACCGATTTCATACGTCATGTGTCACAATCCTCCTGAAGACACACATGACGTGCAAAACAGGTTGAGGAGATTCCTGAGTTGCAGGGCGGCTGCTTTGTTGAGCAGAGTATATAATAAAGGATCTTCACATTTTGCAGTGTACCTTGTGGTGCCTTAGTTTTTTTGATGTAGTGAAGTTTTTTACTCGTGGCACACGAGGTGAGTGGAGCTGGGATTTCTGGACTTTATTTCAGTACTGGGTACCTAGAAAGGGACTGCTGTAAGGGAGCTCCTTTATTTATTTTCCAGCTCAGAAAGTATAAAGCCTAATATTCAGCACATATAACATTCAGTGAATTGGGTTTCTTCTCATCACAGCCAGAAGGGGGTCCAGGCGTCATATTTAATTATGTCCATACATTCATTCCATTTGTAATTAGCAAACAGCATAATCCAGGCAATGTCATAGATCAGCACGAGTTTTACTAATGCTTAGATAGGAACAGATTGCATTTCAGCGTTGTGTTCAATTGTTTAATTGTCTTGATATTGGAAGTGAAAGTTGCAACTATTTCCTTCCAAACGGCCCCATTAATTTTTACACACTCAGCCTCCCATTTTCTAAAAAGTTTTTGTTGTTCAGAATATAAAGAATGTATTAATATCTGATATATAGTTGATATAAGCTGTAGTAGAGAAGAGGTCATACTCTGTTTTTGTTTTTTTATATGTTGTTGTACAAAATCTTTTGATTGCATATATCAAAAATACTGTGATTCTGGTAACTTAAATTCTTGTTGAAGAGATAAAAAGAGTTTTTAGATTTCTATCTACCATCACTTCCCTCATAGATTTTATACCATATAAATTCCATTGCTGAAAAGATTGATCAATGTAATTTTAATATACTGGAGAGAACTTTGTAAGCAGTATCTCTTCCCTAAGAAGACAGTGTGCTTTCTCCCACGGCTATATTGTTGTCTCCATTGTAATATATACATTTTTATCTCTAATTTTTTTTTTAAATATTCTTTATTTTTTTATTTTCCGTTTATATATTACAATACGTCACAGCAGGAGTATTATCTATACATTACTAAGCTTGTTCCTTACAGGATTCATATTATTCTTAGGGATGGCAATTCATAAACACACAGTGTTAGTCTATTAAGTATCAGATAGTGGAAAATCCATATTAATAGCTTTAAGAGATTGGTCTTATCTATGTAGCTCTATCAGGGGACAAATGTTTCATGCAGAGGTGAGATATAGAAAATCCAAGGCCTCCATTGAAGCTCAAATTGTGATAACCTTCCAGCTCTAGAAGCTACCATTCTCTCCAAATAATATATCTCAGACATTATTGAATGCCAGTGAGAGAAGGTGGGTACTTTGGCTGTTCGCCAGAGGAGAGGTATAACCTTTTTGGCTGCTGCCAAATATAAGCACAGCTTACTTCTGTTTGGTGGAACTTTTCCATCCTCACGAATATAAAGCAGAATCATCTGATTTGATAATTCCGATTCCACTATATTCTGTAAGCTCTTTGCTATGACTTGCCAGTATTGGGTTACTTTCGGGCAAGCACAAATAATATGCATTATGTTTGTCATTTTTTCTCCACACTATCTCCAGCATATTCCATGTCTCATGGACACAAATTTAGCAATTTTTTCAGGGGTATAAAAATACCTACTTTGACATTTCCATATATATTCTGACCAATGTGGGGCTTATGAGACTCTCATCGAATTAGTAATAGGTTCCAACCATTTCTCATAAGATATCTGTATCCCTAATTCTTTATTCCATCTCTCCAAAATATCTCCTGTTGACTCCCTCCAGAAGTCTCTTATGGACCTATATAGTTCTCCAATTAAGTGTATTTGTTCCCTACCTTCTATAGCATCTCATAATAGAGACATCATCATGGACATGGGGGAAGGTAGAGTATCTTGTGCCAATTCTTTCTGTATAAATGTCCGGACCTGTAAATATAATGTTGTGCATGTGGAAGTTGATATTTAGCTTGCAGAGTGGCAAAAGGAAGCACTCCATTTATATCTATATACTGATATAGCATAGCTAAGCCCTTATTCTGCCATTCCTGATATACCTGGTTGGCACAAAAAGCCGGGGGTACACTTTCTGTTTCTATCAATTTAAAATAATAGAAAACCTCTTGTAGTGTGGTGGATGCCCTAAGGTCATACCAAGTCCTTAAAGTGTAACGGGTTCCAAATGTAAAGTTCTGAAACAGTGGAGGAAAGTCTAGGGAAGCAAATAGGATATGGATGATATTAAAAAGGTCATTTAATATAAATTCTGTATATTTCCACGGTTTCTCTGTATGGGAGTTCTGCCATATCATTACTGTTTTACATGTTACCGCCCTATGATAAATCTCTAAGATTCAGAAGGTTCAGTCCACCTTTTGCTATTGGTAACTGTAACATGGTCCATCTGACTCTCGGATGTTGCCCTGCCCATACGAATCTCGAGAATATTCTCGCCCAAGACGTAAAATAAAATTGTGATGGGGTAATAGGCAGAGTCTGAAAATAGTATAATATTTTTGGCAACAGAGTCATCCGGATAGCTTGAACTCAAGCCAAAAAAGATAAGACCTGATGAGCCCAATTTCCCAACAATTTCTCCAATTCAACCATTAAAGGCTCCAGATTAAAAAGCTCCAAATGCTCTAATTTCTGGGGTATATTTACTACCAGATATTTAATCTTATTGTTTCTCCATTTTGCAGGAATCAAAGTCTTCGGAGATTGTGTGGGCAAAAAATTTAAAGATAGTAGCTCTATTTTTTGTATATTTATTTTATATCCAGCGGCAATATCTGAGAACTTGGCTATAACCTGCAGAGTGGCTGAAATGGACCTTTCAGGGTCTATTAATGTTAATAAGAGATCATCTGCATACAATGATATGGTAAACTCCCTTCCCCCTAAAGGAACCCCCAAAATATTGGGATGTTGCCTTATGGCTTCCTCCAGGGGCTCGATACATAGAGCAAAAAGTAAAGGAGAGAGAGAGGGCAACCCTGCCTAGTTTCCCATCCCAACTGTAATACTGATAACTGTCCATTCAATTTAACATATGCTTTTGGAGAAGCATATCTTATCTGTAACAGGCTAGTTAATTTCCCAGGGAATCCAAACCTGTATAAGGTTTCCCATAAAAAAGGCCAACCTACATGGTCAAAAGCTTTGTCCGCGTCAAGGCTAAGCAATACCACCTGTATCTGTCTGTGGTCTAAGTGGTCTAGTAATTGGATCATTCTGCGTATATTATCTGTGGTTTCTCTGGCTCGAATAAATCTAGATTGATCTGAATTAATCAAATATGGCAACATTTTCTCTAATCTATGTACCCATATGGACATAAATAATTTGTAATCCATATTTAAACTAGATATTGGTCTATAAGGAAGTGGTTAATTCCGCTGGTTTGCCTGCTTTCAGTATAGGGGAAATATTAGTGTAATCCCAAGAAGGGGGAGGGGTACCTCCCTTCTGAATTCCTGTAAATGTTTCTAATTTTAAAGGAGTTATTTGTTTACTAAAGGTCTTATACCATTCCGACGGAAATCCATCCGGGCCGAGGGTTTTTTTTTGTGCTTTTTTTTTTAAATTCAAGTTTATTGATATCTTTCAGGTACATCATTTTCACATCATAGCTTGACTTTCACAACTGACTCTTGATAAAACAGAATATTTCATTCATTGCTCTGTATTCATTATTTTAATTACAATAGTTCTTTAAGCATTAATAGAAGTTTGCCCTAACTAGCAAACCTCCCTCGTCCCTGTAGTCATCAATAACTTCAATTACTCTTTCCTTCTATTATATGTCGGATCACAGCCCATCAGTCAAAACTCAGTTACAATTTCCCCATCCTCCAGATGTTATCCTTTTTATTAATGGTTCATACTATTCCCATTCTTTAACTGAGTAATGGTCATCTTATGCTTATTTCTCTGGTCGTGCGCCAGATTTTCCATCTTGTCCACCTTCTCAGATAAGTATGGATTTTATTGTTAATTTTATAAGTAAGCTCTTCGAGTTCTGCAATGGAAATAATTATTTTTATCCAGTCAGAAATGGTGGGAGGGTTAGAGGAAAGCCATTGCTTTGTGATGGCTTTATGTGCTGCAGTTACCAGAATTGCCCAAAGGTATATCGAATCCACACCCTCCACTTCCTTTGGTGGGAGCCCCAGAATCATCGAAGGCCAATCTAATGCACCCCGGACTGAAAGGATCTCCCTAATTGCCTTAATAATATCATTCCAGAAAGTCTGAAGGTCCCCACAGGCCCAGAAAATATGCAAGTGATCTGCGTTTAATGCGCCACATCCCCTCCAACAGTGTGCCGGGGTCTCCGGGTTCCTTCTACTGATTAACTGCGGAGTTAAGAAATATCGGACTTTAATTCGCCAGGAAAATTCCTGCCAATGTGGCGACTGGGTTGTTCTTTTAGTTAGGAGAAAAATGCAGTCCCAGTCCAATTCCTCTATTTCTTGAGAAGCACCCTCTCCCCATTTTCTTTTTATTTTAGCAAGTGAATCCCCTCTTAATGTCATTAACGCTTTGTAGAGGAAGGAAATCATCCCTTTTTGGGTGTTAGCTCTCTTATTTTGATGAAAAGCTCGTAGGAACTGTTGGGCCCTGACTATTTCAGTATCCCTCTTCCTTAGCTGGAAGATGTAACTCCTAGCCTGTAAGTACCTGACATGGTCTGAATTTTGGAGATCATATATAGTTTTGAGAGTTCCAAAGTCCAGAAAGGTCTCTCCCTGCCAGAATTACGAGATATATTTTAGGCCCTTACCCTCCCATGTGTGAAATCTATTGTCCAGACGTCCCGGGTGAAAATCCGGGTCCCAGGCCAGTCTCCTCATTGGCCAGGTGGAGTTTTTAATATTATATTTCTGCCATATTCTATGGACGGCTCTAGTTGTGCTCCTGGTCGAGGTCAATTTCGGGTGCGTATGTCTATTTATGCTGGGAGCTAGGAACCTGACTTTGAGGGGTTGTGACCCCGGCCCATTCTCCTCCTCCCTCTCCATGGTTTGCCTGCCTGTGGAGGTGGCTGGGTTAGACCACAATAAAGCTATCTTTAATTGAGCCGCCAAGAACACTTGCAACACTGCAAAGAACAAACTGTAACTTCATTTAGGAGCTGGAAACTTGGTAAGGCATAATATTGTAAAACAGGGGAGCTACGCTTTCTACAAAGAGTTTCATTTTTTTTCTCCTTATTGGCATTAAGCAGAGAATTGCAGGATTCCATTAAAAGTGTAGTAATTTTATACCCAGAGGGAGTGAGATACAACTGAATTTGCTTGATTGTTGGGGTTGAGACCTAGGATTTAGAGGATATTTTGCAACATTTTAAAAGTGTCCTGCTGGCTGAGTAGTTAAGTTTATATCCCTGGTTTCACTGAAAGATTTTGTGTATTGGAATCAGACAGCAGCCTGCCTACATTGAAAGGCCTGCTTACATCACAGGTGTCACTAGTCAATCAGTTGGCTTAATTCTTAAGATTTTCAGTGCAGGAAGAGTGTAAAGCACAGCTGACTTATTTTGGGCTGACCGCTTTAGAGCACAAACCACCAGGCTGTTTTGGGCTGGGGAGGGTTACCTGTGTCTGAGTTGGATGTCTGGATTTTCTCTGTTTGATTAGCAGGGTATTTTCTCTGTCAAATTGTTGTGTAGGGCATCTTGCTGACAGGAAGGCACTCATCGCAGTGCTGGGTCAGAGCTTTTAGCTGATTGTTTTGCGAGGGCACAGTTTAGGCCCAACCCTTCCCACCCCTCACCCCACCCACCCCTGGAAATAGTTCCTTATACCTGGGGTTCTGACATCATTTCTCAAGAGTGCAAGGTGCATATCACTGTCATATCCTCTAGCACACTGCACTGACAATATAAGCATACACATTGTATAATATATATATTTCTATATAACAAACCAATCACACACACACACACACACACAGAAAAAGTAGATAAACATGTGGGAGTAGTACAATGTAATGGCTGTGGGCAGCAGTCTTCCGGGAGTCTTTCTGGAGGCTGAGATGCTGCCCTATTTGCAGACAACTCTCTGCCCTAGGGAGGAAGTTGCCCATCTTCAGGCCATGCTGGACAGTAGTAAGGGAACCTTCCCCAGGCCACACTGGACAGTAGAGAGGGAACCTCCCCATCCAGGGAGCACCAGAGCCACCACCACTACCTCAGTGGTTGCAGAAAACACAGCAGTTGGACCACAGTGGGCTCAGGAAGGGTGAGGATGGTGGAACAGAGGCACACCCAGTCAGTTGTTCCACTCCACAATCCATACACCATTCTGGGAGCATAGCTCCCCATGGATGCACCACAGAGGAGACTAAGGAGGCTGAGGACAGCTGTCACAAGGAGGCCCACAGGAAGGAGACAGAGAACACCACAAGGAAAGGAAGCAGCTCCTGGTGGGGACTCAATTATTAGGGGATAGAACTGGGGAGCAGGGAAACTGAAGTAAGGTGCCTGCCTGGTGCCATGGCTTGGAGGGACAGGAAGCGCATCCTCAGGATCACGGGAACAGCTGCACGGGAGTCTGAGCTGGACGTCATTGTCCACCTAGGGACAAATAACTTGGCTCATCATGAGATTAGAGCAGTGCAGAAGGACTTTGTAGAATTATGGAGGGGCCTAAGACAAGTAGCACACACAGTATCCTTCTCAGAGGTGCTGCCTGTCAATGGCATGAGTGAGGCGAGGGTACTTTGCACCATGCAGTTTAATGAATGGTTGAAAAAATGGTGTGGAGCACAGGGATTTGGCTTCATTGGAGACTGGGGTTCCACCTGGAGGGACACCAGCCTATACTGGCAGGATGGTCTGCATCTGTCCAGGAAGGAACAAGTCTTTGAGCAATCAGTTTAAATGCTTCATTGGCAAGCTTTTAAACTAGTCAAGGGGAGCACTGATAAGCAGCAGGAAAATCCCGGCTCCCCACAAAACAGGGTACTAAATGAGAAAAATACCAAGGTAGAAAGGTCAGTGGGGATGCTGCAACAGAAGGTAAAGCCATCAAAATGGAGAGCAATGAGTACCAATGCCCGTAGTCTGAGTAACAAGCTTCCTGAATTAGTGGCCTTGATGGAGGAGGAACATCTGGATATCGTGGCAGTCACAGAAACATGGTACACACAAAAACCATGACTGGGATGTAAACATACCAGGATACACTATCTACAGGAGGGACAGGGAGGGTAAAAGAGGAGGAGGAGTAGCTCTTTACATAAGGGAAGGAATCAAAGCAACAGAACAAAAGGGTAAACAGGGAGGAGAAGAAGCACTGTGGGTAATTTGAGACCGCAATGGCACCAATAACACGCATTAGGGTTGTATACAAGACCCCTTCTCAGGGAGGAAATGGACAAGGAAATGATAGAAAGTATACTTAGAATGGCAGAAAAAGGGGAGATATTGCTGATGGGTGATCTGAATATGCCAGATGTTAACTGGAGTGCAGTTGCAGCAGCCACTTCTAAGAGTGGGGTTATTCTAGATGCCCTACAGGGGGCATGCCTTAGACAACTAGTATTGGAGCCCACTCGAGAGGGAGTAATCTTAGACCTGGTTCTCTCAAATGGAGATGAAGAGAGGATCACAGATGTAGAAGTGGGTAGCCATCTGGGAACTAGCGACCATCGAACAGTATGGTTCACAATAAACACAGCAATAGAGTCAAGCCATACAAAGACAAAGGTACTGAATTTTAGGAGGGCTGACTTTGTCAAAATGGGTGAGTGCCTAAGGAATGCACTAGCAAATGGGCAGGAAGGAGGGGTGGAAGAACAATGGGGAATAATAAAAACTGCCATCACAGAGGTATCAAGCCTTTGTGTAAAGCAAATAAACAAAACGAAATGAGGTAAGAAACCACTGTGGTTCTCAAAGGAAGTGGCAGTGAAGGTTCAAGAGAAAAAGAAAGCATTCAGGAAGTACAAGGAATCACAGAAGGAACAGGACAGAGAACTATATCAGTTAAAGCAAAAGGAAGCTGGGAAGGCAGTCAGAACTGCAAAGGCCCAAACTGAGGAAAGATAGCCAACTCAGTTAAGAAGGGAGAAAACCTTTTATAGGTACATCAGGGAGCAAAGGAAGACCAAGGGAGGATAGTGAGGCTTAATAAAGGGGAGGAGGGTGGGCAGAGGGTGACTGTGAAAAGGCAGAGATACTAAACAAATATTTTTGCTCAGTATTTACAAAGGAAGAGGGGGAGGTACCTAAAACAAACAGTAGAAACACTCTGGATACAGAAGTTGATACCAGCCCATTTACAGAAGAAAGGGTTCTGAAAGAACTCTTAAAACTGAAGGTGGACAAAGCAATGGGGCCTGATGGGATTCATCCCAGAATTCTAAAAGAACTAAGGGTAGAACTAGTGACACCACTGACTACCCTCTTTAACAAATCATGGGAGGATGGGGTGGTACCCGAGGACTGGAGGAGGCAGATGGATTCCCTTCACAAAAGTGGGAGCAAGGCAGAAGCAGGAAACTACAGACCTGTTAGTTTAACCTCAGTGGTAGGGAAAATGATGGAATCACTTCTGAAGGAAAGAATTGTTAAATATCTAGAGGCCAGAGGGCACAGGACCCAAGGCAGCATGGATTCACAGCGGAAGGTCATGCCAGACAAATCTGATAGATTTCTTTGACTGGGTGACCAAAGTAGTTGATCAGGGAGGGCTGTGGACATGGCCTACCTGACTTTAGCAAGGCATTTGATACAGTCCCCACAAAGATTAATATACAAGTTAGCCAGCCTGGGAGTGGGTCCCAAGATGACAGCCTGGGTAAAGAATTGGCTGGAGAATAGGACACAGAGAGTAATAGTAAATGGAGTCCACTCTGAAAAAAGGGGGTTAGTAGTGGGGTACCGCGAGGTTCAGTATAGGACCAGTCCTCTTCAATGTCTTTATAAGTGACATTGCAGAGGGACTGGAAGGAAAGTATGTCTCTTTGCAGATGACACAAAGATCTGCAACAGAGTTGATGCACAGGGTGGGCGGAAAGGATGAGAAGGACTTGGCAAGGTTAGAGGAATGGTCAAATGTATGGCAGCTTAGATTCAATGCTAAGAGTGCAAGGTAATGCACCTGGGAAACAAAACCAGGGAAGAGTACACAATGGGGGTGAGATACTAACAACAACAAAAATGGAAAGGGACCTGGGGGTAGTCATATCAGATGACCTAAAGGTGGGCACGCAATGTGAGAGGGCAGCAAGGAGGGCTGGGGGAATACTGGGATGCATAGGGAGAGGCATCACCAGTAGAAAACAGGAAGTTATTATCCCTCTGTACAGACAGCTGGTGAGACCATATCTGGAGTACTGCGTGCAGTTCTGGAGACCCAATCTCCTCAAAGACATAGACAGGTTGGAAGCTGTCCAGAGGAGGCAATTCAAATGGTGCAGGGTCTGCAACGGAAGACATATAAAGAGAGACTTAAGGAGCTTAATATATATAGCCTCAAGGAAGGAGGGAGGGGGACATGATAGAAACTTTCAAGTACCTCAAGGAATCAACAAAGTCCAAGAGGTAGCATCTTTCAAAAAAGTGGTGTGCAGAACAAGGGCACAATTTGAAGATAGAAGGGGGCGGCTCAGAGGTAATTTAAGGAAGTATTTTTCACAGAGAGGGTGGTGGATGTATGGAACGGCCTTCCAGAGGAGGTTGTGGAGTCACAAACAGTGGTGGAATTCAAGCATGCATGGGACAGTCATAAGGCAATTCTAGGGGTTGGGGGTAGGAAGAAGTAGGCTGCTGGTTAACTAGGATCTGCAGCTTATCCATCAGGTAGGGAAATGGGCAGACTGGGTGGGCCAAGCGGTCCTTATCTGCCGTCAAATTCTATGTTTCTATGTAAGAAGTAATCCTCAAGGTCAGGAAGGGATTGGCCCCCTCTCTCCCTCTGTGTTTGGAGTATTTTTAAATTAATTCTAGGTTTCTTGGGGCCCCATATAAACTTAGCAGTTTATTCCAAGTTTGAAAGATCGATTTGTGTATGTAAAATGGGATACATTGAAACAAGTATAAAAGTCTAGGGAGTACATTCATTCTCAAGGTGTGTATTTTGGAGTACATTGGGAAATTCAGCAGGGACCATCTTTCGAAGTCTTTTTGTAAGTTATTCATTAGTGGGAGGTAATTTGCAGCAAATAACTGGGAGTAATGTTTTGTGATGTATGCCCCCAGGTATTTCATTCTGTTAGCCGTCCAATTTAATGGCAGCAGATTATTTATTTCTGTGTTAGGTTTATAAAAGAAGGCGAGCACTTCCTTCTAATTTTTATTAACGCAGTACCCTGCATGTCTGCCAAATTCCATCAGTATTGTCCATGCCTGCTTTATGGATTGATGAGGTTGTGTAAGAGTCAGGAGAACATCATCTGCGTAAAGTGAGATTTTCTTGTGAAGGTCCCCCCGCATAACTCCTTTTACTTCCCCGGGCCTCCTTATTCCCTCTGCCAGCGGTTCGATGTATAGGGCAAAAAGTAGCGGGGATAGGGGGCATCCCTGACGTGTGCCTCTGCCCAGACTAAACCTTTCTGAGATGCCGCCATTCACTCGAACATAAGCCTGTGGGTTTGAGTATATCGCTCTAATGACATTAATAAATGTTTGGGGAAAGCCCCTATGTTCCAAAATGGCAAAAAAGGAAGCTCCATGATACTTTATCAAAGGCTTTCTCGGCGTCCAGGCTCAATAAACAAGCTGGTGCACCAGTTCTTTGGATAGTATCTATTATATTTATCACTGATCTGACGCTGTCAGGTGCCTGGAGACCGGTGACAAAGCCCGTTTGGTCCATATGTATTAGGTTTGGTAATATGAGGTTTAATCTGGAGGCTATTATTGCCGTGAAAATCTTGTAGTCCACGTTTAATAGGGATATAGGGCGGTAAGATTCACATCGTGTCAGATCTTTCCCTTCTTTGGGTATGACTGAGATTGTGGCGTATTGCCAGGAAGGGGGGGGACTCGCTCCATTCCAGACCACACTGCTGCGAATACATCCATAACGACCGGGGAAACTTCTGCCTCAAAAGTCTTATAAAATTCTGCACCAAATCCATCGGGACCTGGACATTTGGCTGTTTTTAAGTTTTTTATTGTATGTTTTAGTTCTTGTGGAGTGATGGGGTTTCTGAGGGTTTGTGCTACCAGGCGGGGAAGGGGGAGAAGGGCAATGGAGTCCAGATAAGACCTTTTCTCTTAAGTGGAGGTAGCTTCCTGTGAGGAATACAGCTTGGTATAATAGGCCACAAAGGCTTTTGCTATTTCCTCAACTTGGGTGAATTTCCGTTTGTTATCTGGGGAGATAATTGTGGTAATAGTCTCCTTAGCTATGTTTTGCCTGAGTCTATAGGCTAGTATTTTAGTCCCCCTAGGGCCCCCTTCATAATATTTTTGCTTCAGATAGTGTAAGGCCTTCTCTATCTCTGTTTGTTGTAATTTTTGTAATTGTTGTCTACTCTCTTTCAATTTCTTCTCCCTCTCTGCGTCCCACCTAGCTTTCTGTTCCATCTCCCAAGCTGTAATTTGGAGTGTCAGTTCCTGTTGCTTTTGGGTTATCTGTTTTTTCTTGCTAGTGGCTATTTGGATCAGTCTACCCCTGATCATTGCCTTCAGAGAGTCCTGTAGTGTTTGGGGGGATTTTCCCGGGGTGGCATTCTCCTCCAGGGAACTTTTAAAGAACTGTTTAAGTTCCTTAACTGTGTCTTTATCCTGGAGAAGTGAAGTATTCAGCCTCCAAAGAGTTTTTATCTTGGTTAGGCCCAGATTTATCTCTAAAAATAGAGGGCTGTGATCCAACAAGACAGTAGTACCCACCCACATTGATGAGATGACGGGCAAGTCCCTTACAAAAGTAAAAAACATATCTAGCCTTGAGTAAATAGCAAACCCTGGGGGAGTAGCTGGTGTATTCTTTGCTGTTGGGGTATTTTTCTCTCCATATGTCCACCATCCCCAGCTGCTGTAGGAGAAGCTTAAACGCTCTAGCTCTATTGAGATCTGGTCTAGGTATTCAAGATGTAGTATCCATCTCTCTGTTGAGTATTATGTTCCAGTCTCCACCCATGACCAGGGCACCCTTTGCCTTCTCCGCTACTAATTGTAGTACGGCTGAATAGAAGGAAACCAGAGACCTTAGCGGGGCATACACATTGGCCAAAGTGATGAGTTGGTCTTGTATTGTTCCTATTACTATAAGATATCTCACCCCAGGGTCCTCAACCACCTCCAATGTCTGAAAAGGTACTGTGGCTGAGAGGAGAATAGCCACCCCTCTTTTCCTACCCCCTAAAAGAGAGGAATGAAACAGATGGGGCAATGCCCTGCATTTTAGTTTCTGGGCTTCTGCTGGGGCGAGATGTGTCTCCTGTAGGAATGCTATTTCGCATTTTTGGCTCGAAAGATATCTTTGCAATCTTTTCCTTTTAATGGGACTCGTACATCCATTTATATTAAAGGAGACTACCTGTGATAGATGGTTAGTCATTTATATATATATCCTTGTCCTAGCTGCTGACTTCAGAGACAGTGCATACATTTCTTGACATTTGTAATCATTATAAGTACATTGCCAAAGTTTATAACAGAGAACTTCATAACTTAACAAACTTATTGTTAACGTCAACAAAACTTGCAGTAAACTAGTGAACTTTTGCTTAGGCCTCATCCAAAATCGAGCCATAAGCTGCACAAGTGAATTAATGCCCCAAGGCCCAAATCCACTGGGCCCAGAGGCTCCGTTCTCTACTAACATTCTTCCTAGGTGTATATGAGTGGTGACCCTCAAAATAGGAGGAGTTGTCCCTATTGGACCTCTAAGGGAGCTCAGGAGTGCAATGAGATCTCCCTTCAGCCTTGTCAGAGAATCTCTGGGATGGCCGTCGTCTCCCACGTCACCTCTCCAAGATAGCACCATGCCAGGCACAACCTTCCCCTCCCCCCTCCTCGCGTTTGTATCCCGTCCCATTCCCCCTGCTCAACCAGGCTGGGAGAGGAGGGGAAGGGGTGAAAATGTCATGATTCGCTCTCTAGATAAATGGCTGAATGAAAAAAAAAAAAAAGAAAGAAAAAACTCCACAGTACCCAGTATTCCGCTCTCTCCATTAATCACAGGTCCACTAATTGACCTCTTCTCATGGGACCCCTCCATCTGCGGAAACCGCGTTATTTCATGGGGTACCCCGCTGTGATTTGGGCCCTCCGGTCCCCCTACAGTAGGAGGTTCATGTGCACTCAACAGAGACTCCCCACCCTCCTAATTGCTATGTATGTACCAAGTATTAATCCCTTACCCATCCACTCTCTTAAAAACAGCAGACGTTTTTAATATTTCCTAAGCAAGAGAGAGAGGGTCTTTAGACCAACAGACACTTTCAACTGATTGTCTATATGAGAGAGGGGAGCACCCCGTCCAGTGTCAAATTCGGTCCCCCATAATGCAACCATTTTAGTTAAACTGTCAACCTGGTAATAGGTTGATGGGGGTGGCGCATTCATGATGGTGCTCACAGGAGAAACATCATTCCAACCGGGCAGGTGTTCCCCGGCCCATTCCCCGATTATCCCCCACCTGTTTCATTACTTCAGTGGGTGGATCTCGGGGTGGACCAAGGGCTCTAGGGTGGCCCAGATCAGCATCCAATCTGAAACCAGACCCAGACGCTGCCTCAGACTCCAAGTCCCGCCCCCGGTTTCAACGGGTCACTCCCCCCCTTTATTTCTTCTGGGGGAACTCGATCCAGAACACCGCACTTCCTTGGCACGGTCTGGACTGCGCTCCCCCAGAGACCACCAATCAGTCTGCTACCTCTGACTTTCCAAAATGGCCTATTCCCCTGGCTTCTTTTCCCTGGAGACAGTCTGAGTAGGTCCTGCTGAAAAAACAATCTAAAGCAATATTCATTTCGGGTATCAAATATAGACAGAAGAGAAGGGCTGGGAGTCTGTGGAATGCACTGTCAGCACTCGTGTTGCTTTAGCTCGGGAAACTTCACGACGAGGGGGTTCCCTCGGTGAGCCTATGTGTCAGACGGCTATATTTTCCTTTACTTCCCTTCCCCCCTCCCCCTGCTCACCCCTAATCCAAGGCTTGTCAAATGACAGTAGTAGCCCATTTTTCAGACTGTCACATTTTAGAAAAAAAATGTTTTCAGAAGCTACAAGTACACAGGGCCATTGGGTGTAATAGTTTCCAGTCCCCGCTTTCTGTACTCACTGCACGGGTGAACGCAGATCCCCTCACTCGGCGGCCTCAAGGTAGGTTGCCATCATTGAAGGGGAACTCCCAGGGGAGGTACGGGGGCTGTGGAGAGTTCAATAAGACCCTGAGGCATTATTAAGTTATCTGGGTCTTTTTTGTGGTTCCGATTGTATATCTTCAGCACCGGACAACTCGCCCTCCTCTTCTGCTCGATCTGCTTGTCGAAGGTGTCTGGCCGCCTTATTTACTGTTGCAGCATCCCCGTATTTCTTGATCATCATCGCGATGTCCGCACAGAGGGTTGTTTGTGTGTTTTGTTGTGTGGAGCCTCTTCTAGCCATTCCTATCTGCGCTACCGCCCAGGCCGATGCGAGGAGGTCTTTCTCCATCCTTTCTTTCGCCAATGGGGGAGTAGAGATGCCAAGACCCTCCAGGTAGGGTGTCGCGGCCAAAAGATCTTTAAAAATTTTGTTGCCTTGCTGGGTACTGACTTTAATTTTAGCTGGGTGCAAGATCTGTGCTCTGTGCCCTTTGGCTCTCAGCTGTTTAATTATGGGCCAGAGGGTCTTTCACACCTCCTGCACCTCCGTCGTGTGATCATTATCAAGTGATATTCTGTGGCCTTTGAAGCTGAGAGTATTCTGCTGCCAGGCCTGTCTGAGGATGTCCTCCTTCCGCCTGTATGAGGTTAGCCTAACCACAAAAGATCGAAGCCTCGCGTCTGGGTTCCTGGGGCGTGGGACCAAGGATCGATGAGCTTGATCTATCTCCAGGTCCAACTCTCCATGTAGTTTAAGCGTCTCACGCAGGAGTGCCTGAATAAAGGAAATGATGTCTGGCTCCTTTTCCTCCAAGCCCTCAGGAACCCCGTAAATCCGGATATTCTGTCTTCTCGATCTCCCCTCAAGATCGTCTATTCTACGGTTGAGTTCTCGATCTGTGGCTAAAAGGTAAAGGATGAGCCGGTCCTGTCTGTCAGTTTGTTCTATTGCTTGTGTAAGCTCCAATTCGAGCTGCTCCATTTTGTGATCTATGCGGTTCAAATCCGCTCAGAGATCGGTAAGCGTATGGTCTATTTTGGCGACCGTCCTCGCTGTCTGCTTGATCATTTCCATGATGTCAGTTTGTGGACAGTCGCAGTGCGGCGAGGCCTGTTGCAGATCTGTTAGTGTCCCACTTGACTCCGGGAGAGCCTCTATATCAGCCTGTATCAGTTCCCTTAATTTTTGCATGGGAGTGCCTGGAGGCTTTCCCGGTTTGTTCCTTTTTTGTTTTGCTGGGGATGCCATTGTTGAAGAGCGATTAAGATAGATTATTTCTCGAGGGGTTGAGGAGCTCCTCGTTTAAGGCGCCATCTTGGGCGGTGACGTCACCGGAAGTCGGGCCAAGGGTTTTTAATGTTTTACTTTCTTTTACAGCTCATCTAACTTCTGATTTGATAGCAGTTTTTAATCTAATTTCCATGTCATTAGCTTCCTCAGTGAAAGGGGACGAAAAAAATTCCTCTACTTTGGTGGGTTCTGAGTTTTGTGGCTTCTCATAAAGTTACCTATAATATTCCTGGAACATCTGCATTATCTATTGTGAATTTAGGGCTCTCATTTTTCTCTCTGGGTCTACTAAGTAAGGTATAATTGTAGCTGTCCTATGTCCTCTAAGTTTACAAGCTAAATTTCTCGTCCCTTTTGGGCCTCCTTCATTTCTATAAGTTTTTAAATAAAATGGCGCTGGTTGTGTTTTTTCATCTAAAAAGTTTCTGGAGTTATGCTTTTATCTGGTCAATCTGGGTTTGGGCCCCTGTAGTAATAGGCATAGATTTTGTTTGCATTTCTTTTAGCTTCTCATGAAGCTTAACATACTGTTTTTCCCAGTGCTTTTTGTTGTATGCTGAGTAAGCTATAGTCTCTCCCCTGATCATAGCCTTCATGGTATCCCATACTATTGTGGTAGGTCTCTCTAGGGAAGAGTTCTCTGATATAACCTGAGCTATTTTGAGCTAAAGCTATCCCTAAAAGCTTTATCCTTAAGAAAAGACATGTTCAGATGCCACCCAGTGTTTTTTTGGTATTTTAAAATCTAATCTTAGAAATAGGGGGGAATGATCAGAAAGAAACCTAGGACCTATGGGTAAATTCTGTATGCAATCCAGATGTTCTTTTGAAATAAAAAAATAATTCAATCTTGAGTGGGAGATATGTCTAGGGGATAAAAAGTATATCCCCTGGAGATAGGGAAAAAATGCCTCCAGATATCAATTAGACCTAATGCTCCAAGTTGAGAAGTAAACAGCCTCTGAGCAGAAGTTAAACTATATTTAGAAGGTGCAGAGGAGTCCAACTGAGGGGCTAATATAAGATTTATATCCCCTCCCATAATTAGACAGCCCCGCATATTATCTATGAGTTCAGCAAAAAATCTTTTAAAAAGACTGGCAGATGTAAGAGGGGAGAAATATACATTCAGTAGCGTGACCATTTTCCCGTAAAAAGTACCTGTTAATATTGCAAACCTTCTCTCAGAATCTATGCACTGAATTTCTAAATTAAAAGGAGAGGTCCTAGGAATTAAGATGGCTACTCCTCGCCATTTTTTTTAAGTTCAAACACATAATTTTGGGTCCTTCTAGCCTAGCAGCTAGAAAATGATTGTAGATATAGAGCCAATTTCTACCAGTCAAGTTCTACCTCTTGCCGATCGATGAAAAGCTGCCAAACGATTAGAAATGTTCCCTCTCTTTGTTGAATCTCTGCCATTTTGTGACCCCGTAGAACTCACTGAACTCCAGCGTGGTAGATCCAACTTCTGTGATGCTGGGGTGGGTTTTGCTTTTATTTGAATTCCTGCTTTAAGGAGCTCTTCTCTGGCCTCCTCTGCAGCTTGAAATTCTCTCCTTCCAGATGGGAGTTGCACCATGAGTCTGGCAGGATAAGGTGTTGTGAATCTAAGGCCTGCCTCCTTCAAAGCCGGTAAGATATCAGCATATGCCCTGCAATTATGCATTTTTTGTGGAGCCTAATCATTACATACATAAAATCAGGTTTGTCCGTAGAATACCTTTCCCTTACGCCACGCTTCTGTTAATACTGTCTCCTTAACTGCATAGCTGAGAAAGCGTAAAACTATAGATCGTGGTCTGTAATTTGGGTCTGTAGGCCATGGGCCTAACGCTCGGTGAACTCGCTTTAAATTCAGTTGTGTATCAGGGGGCAATTCTAATGCTGTTTTTAGCAGTGTAATAATAAAATCAGTAATGTCCTGACCTTCTGAGCCTTTGGGAATGCAGTGTAATCTTAAATTCTTCCGTTGAGCTCTAGTACCCATGTCTTCTTGTTTTTCCTGTAGTTGTACACACTGATCTTGTAAAGATTTGGATTGTATTCTCCATGTCATCGATTCTATTCTCCACGGCTGTGATCTGTCTTTCTGATGCATCTGTTTGCTGCTCAAGGCTCACCACGTCTCTGCGAAGCTCTCCATAAAGATCCTTAATTTCTGCTCGAAATGATAATAACTCCTTGTACATGGTATCCAGCTTTATGCGTTTATTTCTCACTTTGCTGTGTGATGAGACAGGCTGGTCTTGTTGTTCTGTAGATGCCTGAGATTGTTTTGAATCAGATGGCTCCTGGGATGACATTGCTGCCCCGAATAACTCCGCTCCCTGCTGCCAGTAGCTTGTTTTTTTTTTCGTAATTTCTCCTCATTTCAGTGCTCCTAAAGGATGTTCCCGATGTTCAATTCTGTTTTAACGTTTAACTTCTTTTAATGAAATTCACAAATCGGGGAGATTAGCAGGGGTTGAAGCGGAGCTCTGTTCTCACACCGCCATACTGCTAGGAAGCCCAACCGGAAGTCTTATCTCTAATTTTTTTTGTGACATGCAGAGAATAGTAACTGAGTCATATGTGAATATGGATGAGTATTATTCTTTGAGTTGATTGTAACATTTCTTGTTTACCATGTATCCATTCCCATATTGTTGAAATTTGGGTGGCCAAAAAATATTTATACATATCGGGTAACGCCAATCCAGTCATATTCTTAGGCTTTGTAAGAGTGTCATAAGCAATTTGTGGAGATTTGTGATTCCATATGAACTTAGTCATTATCCTCTAAATCTGTACAAAGTTTACTTGGGAATATTAATTGGAAGTGTTTGAAATAAAAATATTAATTTTGGAAGAATTTTCATCTTAATAATATTAACTCTGCTGATTAAAATCAACGATAGATTTCTCCAATGATCGCTGTTCTGATTTCCTTAAGAAGTGGACTGAGATTTAAAGCAATCAGAGTTTTAAGATCAGAGGAAATTAATACCTCGATATATTGTATTTGAGTGCAGAATTGGCACTTAAGCCCATCTGGCAAATTTATATCTACATTGTTATTCAATTTCATTACAGTAGTCTTATCCCAATTGATTTTATAGCCAGATAGAAAACCAAAATCATCAGTCACTCTTATTAGTTCTTTTACAGAAGCCTCGGGATTTGCAAGGTATAATAGTATATCATCCACATATAAATTCATTTTATACATCCTATTATAAATATTAATGCCTCATATTTGTGGGTTGTTTCTAATTGCTGTGGCCAAAACCTCTATTACTAAAGTAAATATAAGGGGTGGCGGGGGCATCCCTGTTGTGTCCCTCTTTGAAGTCTGAATGGTTCAGAAATATTATTGTTGGTTTTCAATCTGGCAGAAGGTTGATTACATATTAATTGAATCCGACCATTGAGCTATGCACCAAACCCCATCTCCCTTATTATTTCTAACATAAACTTCCATTCAATTCTGTCAAACGCCTTTTCTGCATCAACAACTAAACATATTGCATCCTTTGTTTTATGTAGAGAAAGCACATTCAATGCTAATCTAATATTTTCAAGTGTTCTTCCTTTATAAAACCCTTTTGATTTTTATGAATAATATGTGGTATTATAATTTCAAACCTTTTAGAAATAATTTTTGTGGAAATTTTATAGTCCACATTTAAAAGGGAGATGGGGTGATAAGATGCACAGTTCAATGGAGCTTTATTTTTTTTTCAAAAATACATGTATGTTAGCTTCTTGAAATGATTTAGGAAAAGATGAAATAGTATCAAATGAATTGAACAATCTTTGCAAATGGGATACCAGTAGATCCCTAAACTGTTTATAAAATTCAATTACGATCCCATCTGGACCTGGGGACTTATTATTGGGGAGAGTTTCTATAGCTAGCACAATTTCCTCTATTGTTATATTTTTATTTAACATATTTTAAACCTCGTGGGAACTACAGTGGGGAAGGGGGGATTTAAAGCTAAATAGTCTCTAATTTGGTTTATATGAATTGCATCAGTTTCAGTTTGATAACATTTTTGATAATAGCTAAGAATATTTTTTATTGATCATAATGAGATTTTCCACCCTTATTCCTTGTGAATTATTAATAGCCAATATAAAGTTTTTTTGTTGTTCTTTCCTGGTCTGCCATACCAAGAATTTTAACGGTTTATCAGATAAAAACAGATAATTAGATCTGGTTTGGTCTATCTGGTGTAGCATGATATTTGAGCTAACTGTATTATACTGTTCTTTTTTCTGTACAAGTTTAGAATTCATATTACTATCTAAAGTTTGGCTATGAAGTTTTTGCAAAGTCAAAAGTTCCTTGGTTAAGTTATGTAATATGGTATTGAGAGTCTTATTTCTATGGGATTCAATGCTTCTAAATCTTCCTCGTATCCAAACTTTAAAAGTTTCCCAAATAGTGCAGATAGTGGTATCATGTAAACTATTATTTAAAAAGAATTCTTGAATTTCCCTATTAAGTGTTAGCTTTATTTGTGCAATTTTTATAACAATGTGATTCATTCTCCCAAATTTCATGTCTCTTATATCATCAGCGATCTTAATTTTTATTAAACACGGGGAATGATCTGATATAAAGATCCCAGAACAGTGCACTGATTGTAAGTTGTGTAAAATGGTATTTGAACTCAAATAAAAGTCAGTCCTTGAATAGTAGTTTTGAGTTAATGAATAATAAGAAAAAGCCATTTCTTCAGGATATTTATTTAGCCATGGATCAACTAAGTCCAAATCCAGCATGTATTTCTTAACAATAAGCCTAGTTGAACAGTGGGCTTTATCTAATTTAGATGTTTTCCTCTGAGAGTACATTACCACATTAAAATTCCCTCTGACTATGGATGGAGGTGAAAAAGTAGATAATGTGAGAAAGAACTGGGTGAAAACACTTGGGCAATTTACATTAAGTGCATAGACTGTAGCCAATGTGACTTTGAAACTGGGCACAAGTAATTTCACAATGACCAATCAGCCAATTCCATCCATTTCAGATCTAATAATCTCAGGAAATGATGCCATATTATTAAAGGTAACTGCTGCTCCTCTCAAGTTATTCTGAAAATTGGACAGAAAACCCCTGCCCCAGTGGCTGCAAAACCATGTCGAATCATCCTGATAGAAATGAGTTTCTTGCAATAATGCTGTATCTTTTTTTTTCTGCATGTATTTTATTACTTTTAGTGCTTTAACTTTATCTTTCAAACCCCTAACATTCCAAGAAAGAATCTGTAGCTCATTCATTATTTAACTCCCCCCCCTTTATTTTTAAGCCTAAACCCCCTATGGTTAAATTCAATAATTCAGATTTGCCTATAGCTGGCTGCTTTGTTTCATAATATTGCCTTTTAGCAACATAGAGTATCCTAAGGTGTGAATATGAGCTTTTAAAAAAGTTACAGCTAGGAGAGAGAGACCCGACCACCGACCTCCACCCTCTAAACAAGCCCTGTTCTGGAATTTCTAAGATGCCAGAACCCACCCCCATAACACATGATGGTAGACAGAACCATCACAGACTCTGAAAAGAAAACCGTGGTATGCTCCTTCCATATTTCAATAGCTAAACCTATCATATTTGTGACAAAATGGTTCTTTATAAATTGCTTAAAGGCATAGAGTAAAGATAAAAGAGCCAAAAATATTAATGCCTTCCCCTGTACTCCTATCATGGCTAATTTAAAGCTTAGAAATTGGGCTCCAGAAAGATTGATTTTAAATGCAGCTTAAATTATGTTGGTGTAAAACTGCCATACTCTTCTGTAAATGCTTCCATGGCATCATCGGGGTCATCAAAGGTATACAATTTCCCTTTTACTATAAATCTTAATTTGGCAGGATAAATCACACAGAAACAAATCCCCTGTTGATGTAGCTTCATTTTTACAGGATTAAACAGCTTTCGTCTAGCTGTAGTCTCCACTGGCATGTCTGGAAAAACGTTACAATTTGTGTTTTCATAGGTAAGACCTTTGTCAGTATGAGCCTTCTGCAAAATCATCTCTTTCTCCAGGTACTTACATGGTTTCACAAAAACTGTCCTGGGAAAATTAGAGTTAGAAAATTGATTGCGGGCTTTATGCACTCTATCGAGCTGTATCTTCTCTTCAGGGTAGCGTTTATTCATAGCCATGGTTAGCACCTTTTCAAAATAGGGTAGGGGATCAGCTGTCCCCTTAAGGCCTTCTGGTATTCCTGTTAACCGAAAATTCACCCTTCATGCTGTGTCCTCCTGCTCGGCAATTTTGCTTCTCAGGAGTTGGAGCTGCTTCTCAAATTGGCCGTACTTATGCGTAAGAGGATTAACGGTTTCTTCTACTACCGAAATCCGATTTTCCATCTCCTCGGTCCTTGTAGTTAGCTGGGCCAATTTAATATTTAGTTCTGTTAGCGAGGATGACATACTTGTGATTGAGGTCTTAATTTCCCCCAACATTTGCAGCAGCTCTGTTTTTTTTTTTTACTTTATTTCTTTATCTCTCCTGTCTGCTCTCAGAGCTCACTCCTTCCGCCCACTCATTTCCCCCATTCCACCTCCATGGGATCTGCCCCTAGAGTGCCTCCTCTCTCCTTCTGCACAGTGGGGTCTGTCCCTTTTGGTGGTCCGGGTGCAACCAGAGTGGCTTTCACCCAGGGCTGCCGAGAGATGTTTTTCTTTTTCTCCCTGGTTTCCCCTACCCTCTGGGACGTCGAGCGCTAGGATGTACGTCCTGAGTGGTGGTGTGCTGACGCATGCCAGACTTCTCATGCGCCATCGATGTCCGCCCTCCCCGGCTCCGACGAACAGAGCCACCTCCATCCCCTCCTAATGTCGGTGCTTCCACCGGCTACGAAGGGGATGCAGAATGCAGATGTGTTCTTGGTCTCCCACCCCTGAGGGAGGAGAGCATCCATTGGGACGCTTGATCCTCCCTCTCCCCTGCTGACCACCAGCCACCCGAGTCCATTCCCGAACCCGGGTCGCTGGCGTAGCACGAGGTGTGGCATCCAGTGCCTCAACCCTCAGCGCCACCGGGCCGGCAGCAGCTCCGTTTTTAATGAAGACATAGCTGATAACATTTCCCCTTTAAGATTTGTAATACTTTGTACAGAAAATACAGATGATGGGTTCTCATCCTAATTTAACAGACCTGAGAAACCCTGAGACACTTGTTGATTTAAAGCGGCTTCAGTTTCTTCCAAAATAAAATCATTATCCACCTGTACCAATTTCCTTCCTTTACCTGGGTTAAGAGTTGTATTCTTGCCCTGGGACTCACCCTCCATTTGTAGCATTTCTGTAGTCTGCTCCTTCTCAGAGCTTACATTCTCTTGCAAAAAAGGAAAAATATTAGCTGCAATTGGCTTTTTCCTTTTACTCACTGGTGATGGAATAGGTGACAACAGCTGTTCCGGAAAGTTTTTCAAGTCCGGGAGACTTAATGTCTGGAGTGGCAGCTGATGTGGAGAGGAACATGAAAAAAAGTTTGCGTGGAGCTCACGCTTGGCTTTTGACTTCCATAGTCCATTTATCAATTTGCATAAACACGGCGAATTCTTGTCTACGTGCCGTTTAGACATACTGTGTGCAAAGCGAAGAGGAAAAGGCAAACGGAGGCTGCAAAAAATGTAACAAACCAGGTAAAAATTGGGGGAAACAGAAGTTTTTCAATCATCCCAAAGAATAGCCATTACAAGGAGGAGGTTAGGCAATTTGAATGCCCGTCTAGATGCAGCAAGAAATAGGAGCAAAACCCCAGCGGTTCCTCAGAGCTTGATACACCTGGCCATGTTGGATAACGTCAGATGTGGCGTTCCTCACAGGTGTAACCTCTCCCCCAGGAGCTCCTTATTTCATATATGATCTTGGTACCAAGGGAAAGAGATAGCAGCCTGCAGTACAAGTGGTCTTATTTGAGTGAGAGTATTGTGTCATACCTGTCAGGTACCAAAGTAAAGCTGCATCTAGCGAGACTTTGTTAACTGCAGCTGAAAGTAACTTCACCACTCACTTAGACAGGCCTGACTCAACAGCAGTTTAGTGCTGGCATGCACCCCACTCAAGAGGGTGCCTAATTGGAGGGGGGAACAAACTGTCTGAGAGTGTCTGTGCTAACCTGTTTCCAACTGCAGGTGCTGGTGCCATAATAAACCTGCGTTTCATGTTACTTTGGTATTCTTATTGTCTGATCAGCCACAGTTTAAGGTACTGAGGAAGGTATATACTCTAGTGGGTACTGTAGGTGTTTATGTACAGTCTCCTAGAGGGCTATAGTAACTTGTCAGCTAACCCACTATCAGGCATCTCTTGGTAGAGGCACCACACATGTAGAATACTGTGAAAACTAACCTCCATCAAGGTTAATGAAGTTCTGAACTCAGGATCCACCACAACATCTTTGGCAGCCTGGTGGCAGTGTAAAGCAGGGCCTGGTGCGGGAATACATCTTTACACCAGTAATCAAATAAATGCAGGCTGTAGATCCCATGTACATTCATATATCAAGGTAGCCAGTTGCAAATCATGTCTCTTTTCTGGTGAGAGGAAGCTAAGGCTATTGTACAGCAAAGAAGGGGGAGTGGGAGACTAGGCTGCACACCACATGTGAGCAGCTCCTGGTAGAGACATGGTAGAAGTGCCACTGAAGGCATGGGTGACCACATGCCTCTATTCACCTATCCAAGGCCAGCTGCAAGCCTATTCATTCTCATAAATAGGAGCAAGAAAAGAGGGAATGTGCCCATTCATAGCACTTGGATGATGGCATATGTGCTCATGTGCCCTCACTCCACCCGACCCTTGTGCCAAGGTTCCAGTGAGACGCTGCTTTCCTTTTTTAGTGGCATCAGAGAAAGATTCACAACATTAGGGATCTACAACCACTCTAGGGAAGTCTGTAGGTATGCTGCAGTGATAGGAGTGATAGAAGACATAAGAAAGAGAGAAGCTCCTGGGGGCAAGGTAGGAAGAAAAAGAGAAAGGACAAAGAAAAAATCCTGCCAGTATCCAGTGAGAGGAGGGGTTAGCCTGCAGAAGGAAGAGCAAGAGGAATGTTAAAAACAACAACAGTACAATGTAGGAGGAAGGCAGCCCATGAGGAAGAAGCACTGGGGTAGGCTTAAGGGAGTTGTACAGTCAGAATTTGAAAAACATGTTGTGCAGACTGTTTTGATTTGTGTATGTAGTTCTAGTGTGTCCTTTCCTTTGTCTGCTATTACAAGTTTTTTCTAAATTAGCCTACTAGTTTTATTTTAGTTTTATGGCCCCTGGGAATCTCCCTCTTAGTGTGGTTTGTTGCTGTTCTTGTTCCTACAGTGCCTTCTGTCCCATGTGACAGTGATGTATCCGGGACCATGGATTCAGCAATCACTGGTTTAGAGTCAATTTACAACAGTAGAGCTGTGATATTATGTAACTTTCCTTATCCAGTGAGCAGTAATGGTTACATTTACAGTTTAGCAAATATCTGAGGGATAATTGAGTGGGTTATCCTGTAAGAAGACAGCTAGAGTCTTTACTAATTATACATTGATGATCTGGGGTGATTTGTGTGCTTTATCTGGATGTCTGTAGTTTGATGAAATGAAAAGGTTTAAAAGTAAAACATTTGCTCTAGCTGGCTAGACCTGACACATGCACAGAAAACAGAAATATTGAATTAGAGCTATTTAGTAGAGGCCAGAGCACCAGGCTCCTATCTCTAAAACTTGCTGAATCAGTGGTCCCAGACACATCATCGTCACATGGGACAGCAGGCACCGTAGGAAAAAGAAGAGCAATGAACCTTGCTAAGATGAAGTTAGCTTTTGGAAGATAGTAATCTTACTATCAGAGCCAGGCCAGGAAGGCAGTTGACTAAGGAGCTAGATCCTTGCTGCTAAAGATGAAGGTCTGCAAGGTAAATTGGGACCTTCAATTAGGGTAGAAAAAAACAAACAAGAGTTAGTGTGCTTGTCTGAGTTGGAGGAAGGGAACTTTTATTATCTTTGCAGTTAGCTAGGTGAGGAGTAGTGCTGTAAATTGGGGCATGTAGCTTAGGCAGAAGTAAACCAGGTGTCTGCATTTAAACTTCCCTAGTTAGCTTTTGGAGGAGAAGAATCTTGCTATCAGAGCAAGACCAAGAAGGCAGCTGACTAAGGAGCTACAACCTGCCTATTAGACCCTTAGCCAATAGCACTTTTACAGGCACTGGATTTGACTGACAACAGGAACTTCCTGTTTGGAGCAGGAAGAGGGGGGTCACCGAGACACATAAGACTCGCCATCCTTGAAGAAAAAGAGTAGCACTCCCCCCACAAGCTGCTGGAGGTCTGACTCTGAAACGAGGAAGAAGGAGACTAGAGAGCAATAAAGGAATGTCCTGTCCCAGAACAGGAAGGGCGGGAGCTGTAAGGGCACAAAGGCAGTAGGAAAGTAGGGAGAAGAAAAAAAGAAAAGAAAAAAAACACACTACTTCACGCATTAGGGACAACCTAGAGCAGAGACAGTCCCAATGAGGGAGGGAAAGAAAAGAAAACTAAAGAAAAGAAAAAAACAACACAGGTGGTATGGATATCTACAGTTGCCATGTGTGCGGAGCGAGCGCTCATCCTCAGACTATGTCTTTGGAGAGTGAGACATCGTCCCATCTGCAGGAATCTACATAAACTATAGGAACCTGCTATGTTGAAACAGAAACTGGAATCCACACCTTCATATTCTGCAATATCAGTCACCCCTACCTAGAAGTCCACTACTCCCACAGAGAAGATCCAGTCCAGGGGGTGGAAGGTGGCACAGAAGGCAGGATGGACTAGTTAAACCCTCTCCATGCCACGACCATCCCAACTGCAACTGCAAACCATTTTTCACCACTGATGGAGGAAAAGGATCTCAGACAAGTGGAAGAGGACAACAAACCAGTGAAAGGGCTAAGACTGCAACCAGATTAGGAGAATTGTGGAAGAAACATAAAGGACAAGAAGGAAAGAAGTAGGAAAGTAATCACTACGGGGGACTGTATGATCGGGGGGGGGTAGAGACCCAACTGAGTGACTACAGACACACAAGGGTACTAGTCATATGCCTCCCCAGGGGCCTCAGCAAAACACAACACAAATCGCATCAGAAGGATAGTAGAGAAAGAAGGGGAGGCACTGAAGATCTTGGTACACCTAGGGACAAACTACCTGGCAGGGCAGTTGGTAGAGGAAACCAAATGAAACCTAGTTAAACTAGGAGACTGACTGGCCACTCAAACAACCTCCCTGGCCTTCTCCGAGGTCCTTCCTGTGTGGGGCATGGGCAGTAGCACAGAGAAGATCAGGAGTAAAGAAATTGAAGAGTTCAATGAGAGGTTATAGAGCGGGTGTCAAGAAAGAAGCTTCCACTTTGCTGGTGCATGGGGAGACTTATGAGAGAGGAGGATCTTCAGGTACAATGGACTGCACCTAATGAGGGAAGGAAGAAAAAATTACTCACCTTAGTAATTGCTTTTCTTCTCATGGAGTCTTGCTATATTATGACTATATGCAGTCAGCCACTGCAGCTGAACTGCCCCGGAGAGGAAAGAGTTAACTCCAGAGAGTCTGGAGCTCCACAGCGCGAGGGCGCTATACCAAAGCTCTATCTGGCCAGTTTCAAATGAAACTGTCAGATCTTTACGAAGCTAACACTAAGCAACAAGTCTATGTGGAAAGCTGTACACTAGCCAAGTGGCTACCTACTAGTAGGAATAACAACAATATAAACAACAATATAAACAGCAATAATAATAATAACAATGAATAATAGTATTATTAGTTTCTCCCTAACAAGCACTATTAGACCCCTCCCCAAGACTCAAGTCCAGGAAGGGGCCAACATATTACTTAAAACAGAAATACCTAATTCCCTAACCCTAAATAAAGGGGTGAAGGGAAGAACTAAAATGGCATGACACAGTGCTTGCACTAATTTGCCACCCTACCCAAGTAGAAGTTCTGAGAGGGCAGGAGGAGAGGTGGTCATAATATAGAAGACTCCATGAGAAGAAAAGCAATTACTAAGGTGAGTAATTTTTCTTCAAACACCATGAAGTCTTGCTATATTATGACTATATGCAGATTACACAGCAGTACCTCCATGGAGGAGGGTCAGAACCTACTTAGGAAATAGGCTCGAAGCAAAGCTGTGCCAAACGAGCATCTCTCCTGGACTGAATATCCAGGAATAATGCTTGGTAAAGTGTGAACTGTTTTCCAAGTAGCAGCTTGACAGATTTCCAGAATGGGAATATCTCTAGCAGCGCTAGAGATGCAGCTGTACCCTGGTGGAGTGAGCCCTCAGTCCTGAGGGGTTCTCTACCTAGTTTTGATAACAAAATTGGATACAAGAGACAATCCACCTTGCAATTGTCCTCTTAGTGGCAGGTTTCCTTGCCAACCTCGCCATAGGTAAGGAAGAGTTGGAGGATTCGAACCTGTGACCCTTGGTGCGCTCCAAATAGTAGCTTAAGGCTCTTTGACGTCCAAGCTGTGCAGACTCCTCTCACCTGAGGAAGAATGCTCAGTGAAAATACTGAAGAGAGATGGATTGGTTCAGGTGGAAATCTGAAACCACTTTAGGCAAAAACTTTCTGTTAGTCCTGAGGACTACCTTATCTCTGTGGAAAGAGATAAAATCTTCTTCCACTGACAGGGCCTGTAGTTCACTTATGCATCTGGCAGAAGTGATAGCCACTAGGAAAACAGTTTTCCAAGTCAGAAACTTGAGCTCTGCTGAGGACAGAGGCTCAAAGGGGGGTTGCATTAACTGAGCAATGCAAACATTCAGGTCCCAAGCGGAGCTGGCTCTCAAAAGGAGGGTTGGTGTGAGTAACCCCTTTAAAAACTTGGAAAGCACAGGGTGAGAAGAAAAGGAAGCAGGCTTCCTGCTGACAGAAAAGCAGAGACAGCTGCCAGATGAACTTTAGTAGCTGGCCTAAGGCTCAAAGGAATTTAAATGGACCAAATAGTCCAGTAAAATGGGCAGATCAGCAGATTCTGGGATAATCTGCTTCTCAGAGCACCAGATGGAAAACCTTTCCACTTAGAATTGTAAGTGGCCTAGTGGAAGGCTTCCTTGAAGCCTTTAAAATATCAAAACACCTTGAGAAAGGTGTAAGTCAGCAATTCTAACTCCTCAAGAGCCATGCCTTGAGATGGAGGATTGAGGTCCAGATACCACACTCTCCCCTGTGCACAGGCCAGCAAGTCGTGGACTCTGGGCAAGCTCAGGGCAGGGTGGACTGTCAAGGACAGAAGCAGTGGGTACCAGGGCTGTCTGGCCCAATCTGGAGCAATCAGAATCACCTTGCAGGGCTGAGATCTGATTTTTACTAGTACCCTGAAAAGAAGGGGAAAGGGGGAAAGGCATACAGGAACTTCCCTTTCCAATCCAACTGAAAGGCGTCCAGGGGGACTGATCCCAGCACTGGAGGCCTGCAACAAAACAGAGGAAGTTGGTGGTTGTCTGGGGCTGCGAAAAGATCTATCTGAGGGGTGCCCCATCTGGCAAAGACTGACCCAGCACCTGAGGATTCAGAGCCCATTCGTGATGGCCCTGAGAAATCCTGCTGAGGGCACTCTGCCAGGACATTGTCCTTCCCTGGAAGGTGAACTGTTATCAGGGAGGTGTTCAGGGAGTAAGCCAGAGACCACAACTTCATTGCTTTTGTGCACAAGGCTGATGACCGAGTGCCCCCTTGCTTGTTGATGTACCACATTGTTGTGGTGTTGTCTGTCCTGACTTGAACTACTTTGTTCTGGACAGAAGCTGAAAACGCCTGAAGAGCTAAAAGGACAGCTCTGAGTTCCAAAAGATTGATGTGGAGCAGAGATTCCTGGGGAGACCACACTCCCTGAGTGGACAGGTCGCCCAAGTGAGCTCCCCACCCTAACAGGGAAGCATCCGTGGTGAGGGTGAGGGAGTGGGAAACGGGAATGAAAGGAACCCCTTGTTTTAGATTGCTTTGATCCTGCCACCAGTGTAAGGCCAGGATCAGGGTTTGGGTCACTGGAACCAATTTGGAAAGGGGTCCCTCCTTTGAGACCAATAGGCCCTCAAATGGAACTGAATGTCCCTCATCTGAATCTTGCTCCTTGCACTACAGCTGTGGGAAGCAGCCATGTGCCCTAGGAGTTGCAGAAAATGCCTTGCTGGTGAGAGGCCCTGGGAGTAAAGGAGGATACCAGGGCAATGAGTCTGTCTACCCTTTCCGAGGGAGAAATGCCCTGGCTAACTTTGTGTTAATTCTGCACCTATGAAAGTTAGTACCTGAACTGGTTCAGAACTGACTTTGTAAATTCAGCAGGAATCCCAGGGAAGTGAGAAGCTGCTGGCGACTTGTAAGTGGGATTTTACTGATCTGGGGACTGACCCACTATGAGCCAGTCGTCCAGGTAGGGAAACACAGCAATCCCTTGCCTTCTTAAATGAGCCACTACCACAGCTAGAAATTTCGTGAATACCCTTGGCAGAGAGTAAGGCCGAAGGGCATTGCCCTGAACTGGTAGTGGCCTGAGGTAGTTCAACCTGAGGTACTTTCGTGAGAAGGCCTGATCAGAACATGAAAATAGGCATCCTTGAGGTCCAGGGAAGCTAACCAGTCCCCTGGCCTCAGGGAGGGCAAAATCATTGTCAGAGTTAACATTTTGAACTTTGGTTTCAAAAGATGCTTGTTCAGGTACCTTAAATCTAAAATGGGCCACCATTCTCCTGTCTTTTGGGGTAAGAAAGTATCTGAGTACAGCCCCTGCCCTGATGGCAAGGAGGGACCCTTTCTACTGCTTTGCAGTCCAAAAGAGAAGAAACCTCTGCTTCCAAAGCAAGGGCTTCTGAAGGATTTGCAGGAAAATGTCTGGCTCTCATCTTCGGAAACTGTTTGAAGCTGAGAACCAGACCCCGGCCTATTACCTCCAGAACCCACCTGTCCGAAGTTAGGGACACCCAGTTCTGGCTGAAATAAACCAACCTGCCCCCCACTGGTACAGGAGAATCGGCCCTGGGCACCCCATCAGGGTGCCTGCTTGGCAGTAGCCTTAGGCTGAGGGGAGGGGGACGGTTTACTTGTGCCCCGTCTACCTCTGCCTCTAAAGAAACCCCTCTGTGCAAATGCAGAGGAGGTCTGAAATTGGTAAAAAGGCCTGTGGAAAGGCCTGCCCCTACCTCTGGGAGCGTGCCTCTGTGGAGTGGCATGCCTCTCCTTAGCCTGGGCACTTTTGTAGGTAGTTCTGTATTCATCCATCTTTTTCATATAGTTTTCTGTTTGTTCCCCAAACAGAGAATTACCACAACAGGAAAATCCATAGCCTTTGACTGAGTATCTTGGGACAGATTAGTGCATCTGAGCCATGCCAACCCACGGAAAGCTACAGAAGTGGCCATGACCCTAGAGGAAACATCATTAACATCAACAGCAGTATGAAATTGAACTTTAGAGGCTTCAATGCCATCAGCAGCCACCTGTTCAACTCACTAGCCAGCTGGCCATGGGCCTGCTTGGCTAACTGCAATACTGTGTCCCACCTAGATTTCTGATATCTAGCCACATAAGCCATATAATTTGCCTGCCTGAGTCCCAAAGAAGCTGCCATATACTGTTTTTTCGCCATGGCATCAATCTTCCTGGAATCCTTATCAGGAGGATGTGAGGCCAGAGGAATATTAGCCTTGTCACAGGCTGCAGCTTGTACCACACCTACATGACTACACTGCTCAGTGAGGAAGTCTGTATCAGAGCCTGACAAGGTATATCTTCTGTCCATTTTTTTATCTACAGGAGGGACAGAATGAGGATTTTTTAAAATCTTTGTTGTTTGCTTCCTAAATGACTTATGCAAAGGAATAGACAACCTCCTAGACTCTGGTATATCCATCATTTCTACATAATCAGGCTCCTCTTGCTCATCCACAGCTTCCTCTAAAGGAAGCTGGAGGGTTTCTGCAACCTTTTGTAAAACATAAAATGAGAAGGGACTCAGACAGAATAGGAGGAGATTCTAAAGGTCTGTCTGGAGAAATGTCCGGTTCAATGGGCACGTCAGACCCTCCCAGCCACACATGTAATGATCAAATTCGTCCTCCCTCTCCTGTGGTTCATAAAATTCCTCAACATCATACTCCTGAACCACTGGCACTGAACGACCAACCTTTTACCAACTGTAGGTGGTTCGGCAGGACCCTGAGACATTGACTGGACAATCTGTATGGCTTTAGCTATTTCTGCAGCAGTTGGAGAGACAATTTTGAACTCCAAACCTACTGATTTCTTTGTCTTTTCACTGAGACTGGTTCCCTGAACCAGCCTTCCTTTGCCGAGGAAGTCTGCCCTAGTCAGAGGGCACTCCTCTGGTCCAGTGGGTACTGGACCGGCTGGTCATCCGGTCAGCGGACTTCTTGGCCTCTCTGCCCTGAGCTGGCCCAATCTCTTTCCAGGGTGGCTGCAGGAAATTTTTACACACCTGGCAGTCTGACAGGAGGTGGTCAACCCAAGACAATAAACACAAGTGGTGTGTGGGTCAGCCTTGGCAAAGGCTTCCCCACAACACAGTGTTGAAACCCAGTGGCCCGGTTTTCTTTTGGGTTTCTCAGACATAATGCCAGCCTAACCAAAACTTGCCCTTTGATGGCAGTGCCAGGCAAGACACCATATCGGTTCCTAACCGTGTCACAGGTATTTGAAAAACCTATTTTAAAAGCAAGGTTTTTAGAACCGATAAGAACCGGAACCGCACTCTAAAAGCCAACCACACTTTAAAGCGTTAAATTAAGCAAACCGATCGGTTCAAAACCGAACCGATAATTGAATTTCACACAGACTTTAAATTTTCTACTCACGGTTTACCAGATAGAGCTTTTAACCAAAATGCGGTAAAATAAATACTTTTGCGGTTCAAATGAACCGAAAATGCTGAACACGAGAAATGAACCGATGTGAAGGAGCTGATCTCAAAGCGACTGTTCAGTGAAGCGGAGTAAAGAATCTGACAGTTTCATTTGAAACTGGCCAGATAGAGCTTTGGTATAGCGCCCTCGCGCTGTGGAACTCCAGACTCTCTGGAGTTAACTCTTTCCTCTCCGGGGCAGTTCAGCTGCAGTGGCTGACTGCATATAGTCATAATATAGCAAGACTTCATGGTGTTTGAATAAGAGCACTGGGCCAAAAACTTGACGTGTGCATCAGGCATTTAAACTAGGGAAGGGGGAGCTGGAGGCAAAGGACCCTATCAAAGACACCCTAGAAGATAGGAACTCAGCTGTAACTCCCTCCAAAACAGGAATTAATCACAGAGTGCAAAAAGGGACTAGCAGGAACATGAAGGGAGGTAAACAAACACAGATGGAAGTGGAACTCAGTAGTATGCCTACTGGGAAGAACAGGGTGCAGGAATACACTATTTTTAAGCGAAAAAGATGTTCCAGGACTAGAGGGCATGGGATGAAGTTGGAGGGAGGATGATTCAGAGGAAACATGAGGAAGAATTTCTTCACAGAACGGGTGGTGGACAAGTGGAACACCCTGCCAGAGGAAGTGGTGGGGGCTGAAACAATCACGGGATTTAAGAATGCATGGGATAGACATAAAGGAATTCTAGAGGTCAGGGGTAAGGGGCAACAGACTTCTTGGAAAACATAAACTGAACTTACAAGCTCAAATGGGCAGACTGGGTGGGCCATAGGCCCTTATCTGCCGACACTGTCTATGTATCTATGTATGTATGTATCTATGTATCTATGTAAACTAGCGGTAAAACACAAGGTCAAGGCAGGAAAAATTTTAAAAGAGGGTTGACAGACCGTGGAAAGCCATGTGCATGAATGCTTGCAGCCTGGCAAATAAAATCTTAGACCTAATGGCTTTGATGTCAGAAGCTGACATAGACATTGCTGCTGCTGTGAACGAGACATGGTACGCAGGGAACAATGACTGGGATATAGCTGTGCCAGGGTATACTCTGTTTCAAAAAGATAGGGTAGGAAAAAAGGGGGGAACTGTGGCTATCTATGTTAGGAAGGAAATAAAAGCTACAGAAGTACAGGGCATAAGGGAGGTAGGGGAGGCACTGTTGATCACGCTGGAAACGGGGAATGGTACTGCCATTTGAGTAGGTGTGAACTACAGACCTCCAGCATAGGGGGAGGAGCTGGACAGTGCACTAGTAGAAATAATTCATGAAATGGCAGCCAAAGGGGAAATATCAGTTAAGATCTTGGATGCCACTTCCTCTCCTCTTCCGATTAGCACTGGAGTCCCCAGATCTCGGTATTAGGGCTCCTCCTATTCTCCATCTTCTTAAATGACCTTCTCTGTTTGCTCCCCATCCTCCACTATATATATGTATGCCGATGAGACAGTTCTGCATGCATCTGGCTCCAGTCCTGATAAGGTTACAACCAGCTTACAGCAAGACGTCGACAAGGTTCAGCTCTGGTTTGCTAACCATCAACTTTTTCTCAACGCCAAGAAGACTGTCTCCATGACCTTTGGCACAAGGCAGAGACTCTCTAAGCTTCCTTCCCTACCCACTTTCCACACCCTTGATAGAACTTTACTTGAGGACACATCCTCCTTCAGGTACTTAGGTGTTTGGTTGGACCAACACCTAAACTTCTCTGGACATATTGACGCCGTCCAGAAAAAGCTGCACCCCAAGCTTGGTGCCCTGTTCAGGAACTGTAGTTGCATCCCTCCTACGGCTAGGTGTGAACTTGTTCAGAAGATAATACTACCCATTTTGAACTACTGTGTTGTAGTCTATGGTGCTGCCACTAAGTCCTCCCTGGCCAGACTGGACACCCTTTTTAATTCCTTCTGCCACTTTGCCCTGGATGCCCCCCTTGCACCCATCACTGTGATCTTTATTGTACCCTATCCTTCCCCTGTCTTACAAATAGGTGACTCTCCACCTCCAAGCACTGGTCGGGTGAGGTCCCTTCCTACCTCACCTCCTCCTTTATAACACCCCCCATTCCCTTAGATCGACCGATTCCCATATCCTAGTTGTCCCCCCTCAGATCCACCTAAATCAGCCAATCCAGTTATTCTCACTGCCTCCCAAAAATGTGGAATTCCCTCCCATCTCAAATCCAGCACTCATCCTCCACCTACTCCATCAGCTCTGCTCTCAGTAATTACCTTGCACCTGGCTGCTTCTGCCATGTCCCTCCCTAATTGCCTCCTCTAAGCCCTGGACAAAACCTACCTCTCTACCCTCACCTTCACCTACCACCCCACAAGGGGCTTGTATCTCTGATCTACTCCCTTCTCCCACTATCCTAAAGGGGTCTCTCTGGGACACTGCCTCATCCCCTTCTCTCTGGTCCCACTAGTCCACTTGCAGGGTTCCTCACATCCTGAGAGGGTCTCCAGGGACACGACTCTTCCCCTCTCCCCCCACCTCCCCCTTTTCTTTCACGTAAGCACTTGTTTACGTCTTAACCCGGCACTTATTATTGTCTACTCTTTCTACATGTTGTGTACAACACTGTTAACACCTGCCTTACAACTGTATGTTAATGTTGATCTTGTAACTTGAATGTTTAATGTCTCATTCCTATTGTACCCCTCCCCCCCCAGGTTGCACCAGGAGACGAGCGACTTGTTGTCAGTGTGTCTTCCTGGTGAAACATTTCAATAAATAAATAAATAAACATATTGCTGATGGGAGACCTTAATTTTCCAGATGTCAATTGGAGCACCCATACTGCTGCCACAGCAAGGAGCAGAAACATCCCGGAGGATCTTCAGGGGGTGCGACTCAGACAGCTAATGGTAGAACACACCAATGAGGGGGGCAATATTGGACCTGGTGCTCACCAACCGAGAATGGGTGATGGATGTAGAAGTGGGGTGTCAGCTGGGATCCAGTGATCACAGTACAGTGTGGTTTAGTGTAAGGATAGTAGAGGAATCCAGCCACACAAAGGCAAGGGTCATGGATTTCAGAAGGGTCGATTTTGCAAAGATGGAGGTATGTCTGAAGAAAGCCCTAGGGGGTAAAGTGGGAAAAGGGGATGTAGAGGAACAATGGGCACATCTTCAAGGAACCCTAACAGAAGCCACAAGCCTTTGCGTTAGGCAAATAAGTAAAACATAGAGGAAGAAAAAGCCACTCTGGTTCTCACAGAAGGTGGCAAGGAGGGTGAGGGGAAAAAGACAGCATTCACAAAATACAAAGAAACACAGAGGGAGGAAGGAAGAAAGAGGAATGTATCTGGAAAAGCTAAAGGAGGTGGGAAAAGCAGTCAGAAAGGCCAAGGCACAGAAAGAGGAAAGAATAGCCAAGGCAATTAAAAAAGGAGACAAGACCTTTTTTAGACACATTAAAGAGAAGGGGGAAAAAAACGGGTGGGATTGTGAGACTAAAAAGGGAAGGGAAGGGAGGGGGTCAGCAGAAGGGGACCAGGAAAAAAGCAGAAATCCTGAACAAATATTTTTGTCCAGTGTTCACTGGTCGAGGTTTGGGAGCCTGTACTGCAGGGCGGCCTTGCAATTTTATTGCTTTAAAATAAACTTGGACTTTCGAATACCTGTGGTGCCATTGTTTTTGCTTACTTGAACTCTATGATAGGCCTGCTTGAGTTTGGCCAGAAAGGAGGACTTGACAGAGTGAGTTATGGGGGACCCGTAGAATAGGTTGGTGAGAAGGGTAGCTGATGCTGATGTCTTCCTAGCTTGAGGCATGAGGTAGGGGGCAGTGTGATATAGGAGGCCAAGTTTTTGATTAGTTGTCTTAATAACATTAGTTACATGCATCTCAAAGGATAGGCAAGGCAAGTTTATTTATAAGGTGCATATTCCCGGAGGCTCTGGGTGCCGAACAAGAATTAATACAGGAGACATAACTTAAAACACAAAAGAAAAAAAAATTATAAAATACCCACAATAAATATAGAACAGAACTTTAAAAGAAAACACTTTAAAAAGCCTCAGCACTCCACACCCAGGGACTGAACAAAGATGAAATCAGCAATCTGCAAAAGCCAAGGCACAGAGGTGGACCCTCAGTCACTACTTAAACCCCTCAATTGAGGAAGCCTCCTAGACTGTAGGTGGTAGCAAGTTTCACAGGGTCGGCCCAGAGACGCTAAAAGTGTGGTCTCCCGAGGTCCTGAGCCAAATCCTGGGAACATCCAGGAGGCCTCTCAAAGAGGAGCAGAGGGAACGAGCATAGGTCGCTGGTGTCAAGAGCTTTGGCAGGTAACCAGGGCCCAGGCCATATAGGGCATTAAAGGTGAGAAAACCCACCTCGAAAAAGGACTCTCCACCTGACAAGCAGCCAGTGCAGGATGCGCAGGACTGGAGTCACATGACTGGACCTTGAAAGGCTCGTCAGCTACCGGGCTGCTGCGTTCTGCACTAGCTGCAGTCTGTGCAGAGTCCCTTCCATGACCCTGAAGAACAGAGAGTCAATCAATCAATCAATCAATCAATCAAGTCTTTATTTAACCAGGCGTTCATCGTTGAGCAGAAGCTCATTTGCAAGATGGACCTGGGTGGAGCATGAACAATTGTATATACAGGTCAACACAGGTATTTACAAGGCAATACAGATAATACTCTTTACAGAGAGGAAGAAAAAGTTCATTGTACAGATTACACGGTATTTACATACATAGAAGTGTCTATAGGAAGATAAAGCAGGTTATCTAAGGTTGCAGGAGGAAGTAACGGAAGAAAAAATATACACCAGGTAGAGGTGAAGGTAGGGGGAAGGGAGGGAGGTAGGGGGAGAAAGGCTAGGAGGGCATGGTGCACAGAAAGGAGTTGGTAAAAGGGATGTAGAGAAGGTGGATGGAGAAAAGGAGTATGTGTGAGCCCCGGGATTGAATGCTATAAAGTACGGGGCATGGTAGGATGTCACAACCCAGGGTAGTGAGCTCCTATCCAAGGTTGGGAAAGGAAGAATAAGGGGATGGACAGGCCTAGTGTTGATAAGACAGGGGGATAAGAGAGAGAGAGAACAATTAGGCTGGTGAGGAGCAAGCTGTGGGGTCAGTACTAAAAATTGGGTCTAGGCGTGGCTATATACCAGTGCAGACACCGGTACTGGGTCTGAGTGGGTGAAGCAGTAACATACTTCTCTGATTGTATGGAAATAAAGCATCTTGAAGGCATTTATACCAATTAGAGTGCTTAATTTGAGGGTTTTTTGTAGATAGTTCCATAAGGTAGGTAGCACAGAAGCATGGCTGCCCTACTGAAGTGGGATTTTGCTTTGGGTACTTTTAGTGTGTAATGCTGAGTAACTTCTTAAGCAGTATTTCCCAATTATACTCAGGGAAGACAGCAGGAGATATAGTAAGGCAGCTTATTAGAGATGGCTCTATAGGTCCAGAGAGCGGCATTTCTGTGGCGCCTGAACTTTAGTGATGTCCACCCCACTGCCGCATATAGGGTGCAGTGATGCGTGTCGAAGGGGAGTCCTGTTATAAACCTGTGTTCGATGGTAGAGTGTGTCCAGTTTAGCCATGTAAGAGTTGGGGCATTGGCTGTAGAGGAAGTCAGTGTAATCAACCAATGATAGGAAAATGGATTGGACCAGTTGTTTCTTGGGATCTCTGGTGAGAAATTGGTTGATTCTAAAAAACAATCCAAGCCTTTGCCGAAGTCGTTTTAGCAAGTCCTCGATATGTTCAATGAAGGAGAGTCTTTGGCCTATCCAAATCCCAGATACTTTAATTTTGTAACAAATTCTAGTTTTTCACCTAGAACTGTGGTAATTTGGGAACTGTCCACTGGACACAGGGTTAGCTATACGGATAAAAGGAGAGGACCATAGCTTTAGTTTTTTTGGCATTAAGAAGTAGCTTTTTTTGGAGGAGTTGGCTTTGCAAAAGGTTGAATTCTGACTGTAGGTCATTGCAGGCAGCTTCAGGTGTTGGGCGACTCACGTAGGGAACTGTATCATCTGCAAACAGATGAATGTTGGCTTCTTTTATACAGTAGTTGATGTTATTAATGTAGATTGCAAAAAGCAAGGGCCCTAATATAGAATCTTGAGGTACCACTCTTTGCAGAGTTTTTAAGGGGGACAGGCCTCCTTCGGCTTTAACTTGTTGAAGGCGCCCTGTAAGATAGTCAGTAAACCAATGCAGAGAGGAGGGGTCCACACCTATGGTTTGAAGGGAGGAGAGGAGCAGACTATGGTCGACAGTGTCAAAAGCCTTGCTTAGATCAAGGAAAACAGCACAAATAAAGATTTTGCTCTCAAGATTACGCTGCCAGTCATTAGTAACTTTGGCGAGGGCTGAGATAGTGCTATGTTTAGCTCGGAATCCAGACTGCATAGGATTTAACAGTTCCCTAGACTCAAGGTGAGTCCTCAGCTGTGCATTTACAATTTTCTCTAGGAGCTTGGACAGGACCGGAAGGAGGGAAATTGGCCTGTAGTTATTGAGATCGCCAGGGTCACCTGATTTGAACAGTGGTATGACATGTGCTGTCTTCCATATAGGTGGTAAGGTGCCCTGAGACAGGGATAAGATTAAAAAGGTGGGTGACAGGTATTGCTAGTACGTGGTAGGCAATTTTTAGGAAGTAAGGGTCAAGGGTGTCGGCCCCAGCACTTTTTCTAGTATCCAACTGAAGCAAGAGGTCCTCTACCTCTTTCAGTGAGGCAGGTTGAAGCGAGAAAGGCGGTGAAACTATCAGAGTTTCAGACAGTTGGCTGGCAGTCTGGGAGTGAAGTATGTTTGCAGGGGAGTTATCAAATGGCATGCCTGCAGTAGCAAAGTGGTTATTGAATGTGTCAAGTATATCCATCTTTTCGGTTATAGTCAAGTTGCCAGAGGTAATCTTGGTCAGGAGTGAATTTCCTGGGGAGTGGCCTAGCAGATCATTGATTGTGTTCCAGAGCTTGATTGGGCTCTTTGTGGCAGAGTCGAGTTCAGATTTGAAGAAGGTGGCCTTCGATTCTCTGATTGTTTTGGTACATAAATTTCGTAGTCTCCTGAACTGGTTCCAATCCTCTGCAGTGTTCAGTCTGCACACTTTTCCCAGAGCTTATCTCTTTCTAGAAGCAAGGACTTGATCTGGGGTGAACCATTTACAGGTTTTGGTCCTAGTTCGAACTTTAATCAGGGAGCATACTTATTAAGGGCCCTTGATAGAATGTTGTGGAAGATATTGTGTTGACGTAATCGCTTTGGCCAGGAGAAATCTGCCACCTTGGGGAGTACTTAAGCCTGCTTTAGGTAGGCATGTTCATTGAAGTTGCTCCTGGATCTCTTCATAGAGAACTTGCTGATGGGTGCTGGGTTGTTGGTGGATCTTACTCCCTAATAAAACAATGGTCGCTGGCATCTGAGAAGAAGACATCAGCGTGGGAGAAGAAGATGAGGTTTGCTCACCATTAGCACATCCAAAAGTGTACTTTTACTGGGGTTCTTCATGTTTGGGTGTGTTGGTTCAGTAATAAGTTGCATCAGCCCATGTTCATCACAGAAGGATGCAGGGGGCAGCTGTGTTGAGAAGCCAGTCAAAGTTGAGGTCTCCTAAAATAATAGTTTCTGGCAGCCCTGTCCCAACTTGTCATAGATATGACACAAGCTGTAGGCCAGAAGACGGTGGTCTGTAGCATCCTATTACGCAGAGTGTAGTAGTCTGTGTAATTTCCACTTTGAGAATTAGGCATTCGAATTTGCTGGTGACAGATGCCAAGGATAAGCAGAACGCAGAAAATTTGTCTTTAAGGTAGCTAGCTACCCCTCCTCCTCTGGCATGCCTATCAGCTCTGAACAAGGCATAGTTTGGTATGTTTACTTCTCTATCAGTGGTGCTGGGTCTAAGCCAAGTTTCGGAAATCACAAGTATGTCAGGAGAGGTATGATTTACCCAGGTTTGTATTAAGGTTATCTTTTTAAGAAGGCTACATATGTTAATATGCAAGAAGCTTATTCCTTTTAAATTTGCTAGTTCTGCTGGCAAAGCAATAGCTTCTGGGGGGCCAGGGTTGAGTTCTACATTGCCTGAACATAGCAGGAGGATAAGTAGGATTTTTCTAAGAGCGCTGATTATAAGCTTGTAATTCCTGCCTTTCTCCTGTCTAGTAGATCTGATGTTTTTAGGGACTGGAAAGTAGCCACCATAGAAGAGCTGATTTGTTGTAGCAAGAGCTAGTACCCCTACCACAATAGGCGGGGAGGAGATAGAAGTCTGCGTGGTGGGAGGTGGGCCTTGTGGTGGGGGAGTGTTATAAGTACTACTGGTATGTGTGGTCCAAGAGCAGGGTTCGAGGTATTGGTACTTGGAATCACGGAGGCAATTAAAGGATAAGTTGCCATGTGGTATACAGCACAAGGTGCCGTTGTAGACCAAACATGATGGTAGGTCAGGTGTCCAATGCTGGGCAGCTGGTATCAGCAGAAGAAGGGGCAGTATAAGGAGCCATATAGGGCCCGACATGATGGTACCTCAAAAAAGGAGCCACTCAATTAGCCCAGGGGCCAGTGGGGTTGCTGGATTAGTGCAGCTTATCAGTAGCTTTCTGATCCAGGTCGACCCAAATTTGATAGCATTAAAAATATTTAGTGATGAAGGCACAGCCAAGGAGAGCCTATGCGTTTTAGTAAGGCGAGGCCCTGAGAGTTGGATCCCATAGGCTGGACAGAGAAGAGGGGGATCACGAGCTAAGTCTCTATTGGTGGGGCACTGCACCAGGGGACGTGGACTAATATTTTGGCAGGAGGTACTGTATTTAATAATCAGCGGAGGTGGGGGGGGTGGTAAAAAAGTTGCGCAGTTGCTGACTTGTAGGGCCTTGGGTCCATCTCGCAGTCTCGAGCGTCAGCAGAGGGCGCCGACCGCCCGGTAGCCAGGTATCCCACGGCTTAGGAGCTGGGAGGCTGGGTGACAGTTCCTCGGCTGAGAGAGAGAAGGAGAGTGAGGGTTGATAAAGGGGATTCACATAAAGGGTTAGACAGAATAGCGGGAAGTCCAAAATTTGCAGAACAAAAGGATGTGTATTACTTTGGCACCCAAAAGTGTCTAGGGCCAGTGCACGTATGCAGGGAAAGGGCTGTAGACACTAGATTTCTTTCCCAAACCACAATTCAAGTCCTTTCAATTACAGACTGGGTTAACACTTTGGCTTTTTAACATTTGTCCAAACATAAACATTTTTAGGGTTTAAAATCAAAGAGCAGAAGCCGGCTTCCGCCAGGGACCAATCAGAGTGTGGTCTGAGGGGGTGCTCGCAATCCGGTTGGTTGCAGCAGTTGCCGTACCTTGTAGGACCTTGGATCCATGTCTGCAGTCTCGAGCGTCGGCTAGAGGGGCGCTGACCACCCGGTAGCCGGGAATCCCGTGGCTTAAGAGCTGGGAGCCTGGGTGGCAGTTCCTCGGCTGAGGGAGAGAAGGAAAGTGAGAATTAATAAAGGGCATTCATACAAAGAGTCAGACAGAACAGCGGGGAGTCCAAAATTTGCTGAACAAAATGTCGTGTATGGTACCAGCAAAGCCAAAAGAGGTAGTGAGGAGTAGTAATAGGTGGTTGCACCCCAAGGTAGTTTGTTTGATGTTGCTGGCCTGCTTAACTGCTAGCTGGTTTATAGTTGAAAGGGTATATAGTCGAATTAGGGTGAGGTCCCTAACAATAGGGCAGGTAGAGCAGTAATTGAGATGAGTTAGATGGAGTGGCTGGAGAAAAGGTTGAGAGGAAATGTGTGATCCTGTGAGTGGGACTGCTTTAAAAAGGGGCGGAGAGAAAGTGGGTCAAGTCAGGTATTGAAGACAGGGAGGCCAATAGCATGAAAATGTGCAGCAGTGGAGTAACCAATCTGCTGCTAGGCTGAGGAAGGGGTGGAGTAAGGGTCTATTTAATACTGTGAGGAGGTGGGGGAGGCGGGGTGGGCGAAAAAATTCAGTCTAGAACAAAGCACAGAAAGAGATTTCCCTGAGATCAGGAAGCACCAGGCAATGGAAAATCAGACAAGAGTAAAGCTGCCAATCAGTGCCTGGTTCCTCCACTGGGCATCCAGTCAAAACAGTGGCATTCAAAACCACGAGTTTCGGAGGTCCGGTGCGTACCTGAATCTGTCCCGGGGTCAGTCGGGTGGTCTGTTAGCTGTGGCCTGCTCGGAGAGGGCCAAGGCCACAGGAGCAGCTTGGGAAGCCCACAGATGGGCTTAGAGGTCACAAAGGCATGCACTAGTGTCGGTAGGTCCTCAGGCGGAACGAGGGGCTTAATCCGGGCAATGTACTGTAAGTGGTAAAAACCACTGCTGACAACAGATGACACCTGATCTTCAAAGATCAGTCTGCTATCAAGGATCACGCCCAAATTTTGCACCCTTGGGGAAGCCACCAATGGGGCCGAACCCAGGACAAGACCTATATTGGCCCCAGGTGGCAACCCATCAGAACCGCGACCAGGCTTGATCACCAGCACCTCCGTCTTGGCCGGGTTTAGTCTAAGCCAGCTGGAAGCCATCCAGTCACTGATTTTAGCCAGAGAGTTGCTCAGCACGTCCACAGCTCCCGATGCTCCAGGGGCAAAAGACAGATACAGCTGGGTATCATCTGCATAGCAGTGAAGCTCCACGCTGTACTGTCAAATGATCTCGCCCGGGGCAGCATATACACTGCGAACAACATTGGTGACAAGATCGAGCCCTGTGGCACTCCACATGACAGAGACATTGTGGAGTAGAAGAAATTCCTCATCACCACCCACTGCACCCTGTCGAAGAGGTAGGACTCAAATCACCTGATGACAGTCCCGGCGAGTCCACAAAACTCACAGAGCCGATCAAGAAGCACGACATGATCGACAGTGTCAAAAGCTGAGGAGAGATCGAGGAGCACAAGAACTGACCTGCCTCCTCCATCTCTAACCCTGAGCAGATCATTATGCACCCTCACTAGAGCTGTTTCTGTGCTATGTCTGGCCCAAAAACCCAACTGAAATGGCTCATAGATGTCCAAGGATACCAGGCAATCCTCGAGCTGCTGTGCCACTAACTTCTCAACAACCTTGCCCAAAAAGGATAGGTTGGAGATAGGACGGTAATTCGCCAGGACGTCTGGGTCGAGGGAAGATTTCTTAAGGAGGGTCACCAATGCTTCTTTCAGTACTGCTGGAAAGACTCCCTCCACCATCAAGCACCTGGCAGTCCTGGGAAACACTGGGCCTACTGCCTTGATGCATCCCATTAAGAAACACGTCGGGGCTGGGTTCAGTTCACAAAAAGTGTGCTTCAGCTATATGACCACCTTGGCCACTTCAGGCACCTCCACTGGCCTAAACTGCTTCCAGACAGGTGGAGTGACTCTGACCCCCCTGGCTCGACCACTGCGAGGTGGATGCCTCCCTGGTGGAATCTCCGACTGGATGGCTGACACTCTTTAGGAGAAAAACAGAGCAAACTCCTCACATAAAGTGGATGACAGCACTTTAAAAGGTTGTAGGCAGGCAGGGTGTAAAAGCCTGTCAACAGTCCGAAAAAGCTGGGATGGTCTGTTTCTCCCCACAGCAATTTCCCTGGCCAGGAATTCTGCCTTCTTATGGGAAATTGCTGCCTGGTACTCAACATAGTAAGCACGCAGGACCAGCCTGTCAGCCTTCAGCCGGGTCTTCCGCCAGCAACGCTCCAACTTCCGACCCTCGAACTTCATTGCCTTGAGGTCCCCATCAAACCAGGGGGATCTCAAGTGAGAAGATCTGGGTCATATAGGAACTGGTGTGAAGGCATCCAGAGCTTCGGAGACCACCCTGTTATAGGTGGTCACCGCCTCTCCAGAGCCAATCACACATGCTCATTAAACCTAGATAGGTCAGCTAGCACCAACAGTCCCTCTGGGTGCAAGTCCTTAAAGGGTGATAGCTGACCATCTCCACAGGGGAGGAACAACCAGGGGTGGCCCCAAATGTGAACTCCATGGTATAGTGATCAGACCAAGAGACCTGATCAGTCTTGAGGTTATCAACCGCAAGACCCAGCTGGAACACCAGATTGAGTGTGTGGTCATGCTGGTGAGTCACAGAAGCAACAGCTTGTGACAGGCCCAGTGAAAACATCAGCTGGAGGAGGTCATAACTGAAATGCGAGGATTCATCATCGATCCAGGCATTGAAGTCCTCCAAGATTAAACACCTGGGGGACTCCAGCACCTAGTCGATGACGATGTCCGTCACCTCCTGCAGGAATTCTCCCCCCACCCCAGGAGGGGGTAAATGAGGAGAAACCTGCAACCTGCACCTGCACCCACACACACAGCAATGCACTAAAAAGATTGTGTGTCACCAACTGGGTACACTGTGAAGCCCAGGCTGGATCAAAAAACAATGGCCACTCTCGCACCACCCAAAGAGGATTAGAGGACGTAGCCAGTCCTTCAGCTATCTGCCCACTTGGTCCAGTGGGAACCCTGGGTACGGAGACCAAACACAATAGGTGCTCGTTAAGAGTCATGCCCAGATATTTGAAGGAGCCCACCCCTTCTATAGGCACACCAGAGGAGGTATGGACTACTGGGGGGGCTGGGAGGCGACATCACGGGAGGTATGACAGAACATCATAATTTTTGTTTTCTTTGTGTTCAGTACCAGCAGGCTCTCCTTGAACCAGGCTTCAAGCAGCTGGAAGTCTTTTTCCAGTTCAGACTTAATGGAGGCAACATCTTTGCTGGATCTGTATAGTATGGCATCGTCTGCATAGAGCTGAACAGATGCCCCCCACAGTTCAGTGGCAGCTCATTGATGAAGACGGAGAGTAATAGAGTCCCAAGAATTGAGCCCTGGGGGACCCTGTCAGTAATGGGAGATATGGGGGAATATGCACCAGCCCATTTGACACACCGTGATCGATTAGTTAAGTAGTTAGAGATCCATGAGAGAGAGCTGAGATCAAGGCCTAGGCATCGGAGCTTGGAGATAAGAAGAGAGTGGTTCATGAAATCAAAGGACTTCATGAGGTCAGTGAAGACGGCTCCTGTGGCCCAGCCTTGTTACATAGCATGAAATATGTCTGAGGTGACTCAAAAGAGCTGACTCAGTCCTATATGTGTTCCAGAAATCATGCTGATTGATGGTGGGGGCATTATTTTGTTCTAGGAAGGAGTATAACTGACTGTATAAGATTCGTTCCTGGACTTTTGCAATAGGGCATAATATGGGTATTGGTCTGTAATTCTCAACGAGGTTGGTTGGACCACTTTTATGTACTGGGACGACGATCACAGTCTTCCATTTGTCAGGTACAGATTGGGTAAGGAAGGATCTATTGATCAACTGTGCGATCAGGTGAGCTAGCTCTGGTGCTCCTATTTTAAGGAATTTTGGTAGTAGGGAGTCAAATCTGGGAGAGCTATCGGGGTTAAGACCCATCAAGAGCTTAAGTACTTCTTTCTGCGAGGTTGGTTTTACATGGAAGAGGTGGTGGGGGGCTTCAGGGTGATAATCTTGTGGGGCAGGGTGGGTAGTAGGTAGACTAGCTTTTACACTTCAAGATCAATAAAGAAGTGATTTATTCCTGTAGCTATCTCTGAGGGAGAGGTTAATAAGAGGCCTTTCTAAATCATATTCTGGGGGTTGAGTCACTCTTTGCCCTTAAAGAGCCCCTGACACCATTATAAAAACTTAGAAAAAAATGTGAGAGTTAGACAGTTCAGTTTGTATTTCATGTTTTTTCTATAACTGTTTACCTTTTTTCTTTATTATCAAGGAAAGCTGTACGAAAGAGGCTTACTGTCCCTTAGACTTTATCTGCTCTTTCCACTATGCTACATTTGACGTCATAATCCAGGTTGCACTTGGAAACAAGCTTCTGGTCATGGTGCTTTTCCTGGTTACCAACTTTCAAATAAATAAATTAATAAAATAAAGAATCCCCTGTTTATGGCATCATAATTATCCCCACAGTAACAGACTGTGATGTCATAAACAGAACTGTGATGTCATATGTAGGCAAACAGCCAGAACAGATAGGGCAGTGATCCTGTTTACATGCAGATGTCCTTAGTGATAAAGAAGAATGAGAAATACAGAAATAATAAAATATAAGCTCACCTGTGTTAAACATTACATTTTCTCAAAGTTGTTACGATGGTGTCAGGGGCTCTTTAAGTAGAGTGTTTATCTGAGCCCAGAAGCATTTGGGGTTGGCAAGGTGCATTTCCTGCAAGGACTGTAAGTAGATGCACTTTGATTTATTGGTTTTGGCTTTGCAGGAGTTTCGCAGTTGGCGGTAGGACTGCCAATCTGAGTGGAGCCCAGTTATTTTAAAGGTATTCCAGGCCTTGTCACGGGACTGCATTTGGTGCCTTAGCTCCTGTGAAAGCCAGGGAGAGTGGAGTCCTTTGGCTCTTCGTAATTTGAATGGGGCATAGGCGTCGAGGATGGAGGTGAAGGTGTTGATGAGGTATTCTAGAGCCTGATTTACATTGGGAAGAGCAGTAATGGGGATCCAGTCAGTGGAAGCAAGACTTTGCAGGAAAGTTGCGGCATTAAAGTTGATTAGATCACTGGATTTGATGATTTATGGGGTGGGGTGTGTGGATGGTTATTCTTCCAAACACAAAAAGTGGGGGAATGATCACTTGGTGCCTCTGGAAGGATTCCCACAGCCTTGATGTAGAGCTTGTTATTGGTAAGCATCCAATCCAAAAGGCTGTAGTTGCCCGACATTATGTTAAGTCTGGCAAGAGAAATTTTGTGGGCTTGGATAGTTGGAATTAACCAGGACTCTGTAACTCACAAGATATCTGGCTTGTAGTGCTGGGTTCATGCTTCAAGTTCAGCCATTTTACGCCTAACACTTTGTAGGTTCCTGTGGGCTATCTTAAAGAGTGTGAACAAAAAAAGGCACTGCACCTGACATTTATGTGCCTTACCGCCATAGGAGTCCAGCAGTGTGCATATTTCCAAATGTAATGCAGTAGTTAAGAAATTATTTGCTCCACAAAATTCATAAAACCAGGCCCCATGGACTTCCTGGTTATGAGTGCCACCCACGCTCTGCCTCCGTGCTCTCTTACATGATGATGAGATGCCAGTGAGAGCACGAGGGCACACTCAATTATAAACAGTGGGTGGTGGCTTTTCCTTTAAGTTTTTATCTTATGTCCACTTGGTAATAAAACGTGGGCTCCAGTCGACTAACAAGGCCCTTGTTAGTTGACCGGTGCCCACGTTTTATTACCAAGTGGCCATGATAAGATAAAGACTTAAAGGAAAAGCCACTACCCATTGCTTATAATGGAGCACGCCCCCATGTTCTCACTGGTATCTTGTCATCATGTAAGTGAGCGTGGGGGCAGTGCAGGGGCAGCACTCATAACCGGGAAGTCCGTGGGACGCAGTTTTTTGAATTTTATGGAGCAAATAATTTCTTTACTGCATTATATTAGGAAATATGCACATTGCTGGACTCCTGTGGTGGTAAGGCACATAAATGTCGGGTGCAGTGGCTGATCCATTTGTCTTGGTGGATCTCTTTAAGCCCTTTCATGTCAGACCATGTAGGGCAAAAGGTTAGGAGGCTGGGCTTTATTCTCTTTGTAGGACCAAGATTTAGTTCGATATCACCTGATAGAAAGAGTAGGTACAGACAGGACCTGATAGAGGGTAGGCTAAGGACCGGAGATTTATGAAAATTCTTGGCACGTGATGTAGACATAATAGTTTTTTCCCGCTGGGTACATGCAAGGAGTCCGTGATGGGGGGTAGACACCTTAGATGCATGAGGCAAGCAGTAGAGGGGTTGTGGTAGGGAGATACCAAAGGTGGGGTGTACAATATGCATCTGATCTGAATTGGATTCAGAACAAAGGAGACAGGCCAGGAGGAAGCAAAAAATGAGGAACCCTTTAGTCAGGTAGAGCGACATTATAATAGTTAATTGTGGTTGTGTAGAGTGGTGCAGGAGAGTGGACAACCGGGTATTAAGGCCAGTTGGATGCACCAGTGAACATAAAATAAATGGGCATGGTATTGCCAGGTAAAAAAAATGAGATCTATTAGGGCTGTAGGTTGTGTTTATTATTTTTAGGCCCACAAATACATGTGCTGAATTAGATGTGTAGCATCGCCACCAAGTGGCAGAAAAGTATAACGTGCAGATGTAAAAGTAGGGAGAAGCAGAAAAGAAGGGGGTAGCGGGAAGAGTCAGGTAGCAGCAGTTAGTGCAGGCTGAAACAGGCAGCTGCCCTGCTTCTGGAGTCCCTTTCTACTTGATATGCAACTATGGTCAAGAAACAAAGACTCCGAAGGAGCCATGCTAGTATCAGCAGTGAAGCTGGTTCGAACCGGCAAGCTGGTTCGATTACCTAGAGAGAGACCATTGTTTCAAACCAGGAAGCTGATTCAAATAACTAGGGTCATTCAAGCGCACAGCAAGGGGTCCCAGAAAACTGGAAAAAGTCTGCGGAGGTGCAGAGAACAGGCAGTGCTTTGCTAAGGTCTCCTTAAGTTAGGGTGAATTTAGTCACAGGCACGATGTTTTCAGGGGTTGATCTTTAAGTTTAAGTGAGACTAGGGAAGGAAGAAATAAATAAATTTTGGCGGTGAAGTTAACTGAAACAAAGGAATGGAGTAAGTAATTTAGGCTGAGAACTGGCAGATCTGGCAGAAGTAGCAAGTAATCCACTAACAGCCTGTGAGCAAGACCACAAGTGAGAATATCCCCTTAAGGCTTAAATCCAGACAAATCAGCCAGTGATGAATAGACACCACGGAGGGAAGGGGAGATAAGTGTATTTAAAGAGTGACGAGGGTGGGCGGGTTGAAAATTCAACCTGAGTAATGCAGACAGGAAGGCTTAGCAGAAGGGGGCCAGAGCGAGCCAAAAACAGCTGATCTAGGAGGAAAATAGCAGGCTAGAAGGTGAAGTCCAGTCGGATTCAAAGCTGTGAGTCAGCATCCAATAGCAAGCTAGGATGAGAGGCGAGGAACAATTGGCACCTGCCTGGCAATCCTGGAGCTTTCTGAAGACTGTACCTGAAGAAAGAGCTTACTGGCAGGCAGGAGATGCGGCATGACTGTCTGTCTGATCAGCCAGCTGCGGGGAGTGGTGGAGCTCCTGGTCAGGGGTGCAATCCTGGACCTAAGGAGAGATTAAGAGGGAGGTTTGGGTTAAGACGGTGCAGCACAATAGGAGCAATTAGCTAAATCGAGGGGTGTGGAGACACAGGACAGGGCAAGAGAGATTGGGGGGGGGGAGGGAGAAAGCAGAGGAGACTGTGGGTCGTTAGGTCTGGCACCAGCAAGTGCAGCCCAGACTGTCGTACAAGAAGAAATGGAAAGTGTGTGGGTGTGTGTGTGTGTGTGTGTGTGTGTGTGTGGAGGTAGTCCGAGGGACAGAGCTACAGAGGACAGCAAGTGGAAAAGAGGCTGCGATAAATAAAATATAGAGTTGTTCTGAGCAGGCAGAACAGAGAGGAGCAGGTTACAATAATAAATAGAGCAGAATACAATGAATGCCACACATTTAAACCATAGCCCCAAAGCATTTTTCCACAATCAATCACTACAGGTTGTACATTGCTGTGTATACCCCCTGTGAGTATCAAACCCACAACTATAGCCACTAAGTTAACACTCCCCAAAATTCAACCCGAGTATTGCAGACAGGAAGAATTAGCAGAGGGTGGCCAGAGTGAGCCAAAAACAGCCAATCTAGGAGGAAAATAGCAGGCTAGAAGGTGAAGTCCAGTCTGATTCAAAGCCGTAAGGTGGCAGACAATAGCAAGCTGGGATGAGAGGCGAGGACCAATCGGCTCCTGCCTGGCAGTCCTGGAGCTTCCAGAAGACTGTACCTGAAGAAAGAGCTTGCTGGTGGGCAGGAGATGCAGCGCGGCTGGCTGTGTGATCAGCCACAGCCGCAGGGATTGGTGGAGTGCCTGGTTAGGGTCACAATCCTGGACCAGAAGAAAGAGCTTTATTTATTGATTTATTTAAAAGTTTTACCAGGTGAGCGTGTTGAGCAGACTACCGCTTGTTTCCAGACGTGACCTGAGGCGAGTGGAAGCAGGGGAGTCAGCAAACAGAGTTTAAATACAACAGTAGTACAACAAATAAAATACAAGGCACAGTAGCAGTGCATAAGTACAGTACATATTGAGTACAGAAATGTAGGTGATTTGTGACAGAGATCACATACATTGTAGAAAAGGGTATTTGAAGATACACAGAATATATCACAGCATTATGAAATATAACAGTAAGATTAGGTACCAAGATATCTGAAAATGAATTCACACCAGAACTTACCCATGGGCTGGTTTAGAATTAGCCAGGTTGGATGAGGTGGCCAGATTTGCAGCTATGGCTGGAGCGCGCTGCCCATTTCAGATTGGGAAAAATCATTACTGGCTAGGGATAACTGCCTAGCTATTTGTTAGGAGGATGTAGATGTGGCACAAGTACATGAGGAGTAGAAATGGGTTTTGAGGAGGGAGTTGAGTTGGTTTGCATCTTTAGCTTGCTGAATGGCCAGTGGGAGTAAATCCCACAGATTGGGCATGCAATATAAGAATGCTGCTTGCCCAGAGTTTGAGGTCATTCCTGAGACACTTAACAAATGACAGTCAGCATTTCTAAGTGAGTGCAAAGGTGGAGGCGGTGTGGTCAGGGCACTGATGAGGGACTGGGACCAGAACTTGGTCGTGAGTCTGGCACAGTGAGACAGCTGGCTGTCCTGGAGGGAGGGGAGGTGCAGGAACTGATAGAGGGAGCTGTGGTGTGTGCTAGGGAGGCAGTCAAAGGTGAAGCAGCAGAAAGAGTGGAAAAGAGTGTCTGGTCTGGTTAAGGTAGTCTTGGGAGCGGCACAATAGACTACATCCCCATAGTTGAAAATGGGGAGAATCAGTTTCTGCACAATCTCCTGCCGGGCAGGAAGTGGGAAACAGCCATGGTTCCAGTACAGGGCCCCAAGCTTGGGGACCAGCTTCTTGTGGAGTGCCTTGATATGTATAGATGTAACCCCTAGATGGCGCTATCCCAGGGGCTACTACCCCTGCCTGATTTGCCACTAACAGGTTGAGGGGCCTGGATCCAATGGCAGGTGCCTCCACCCAGAGGTCAGGGTTTGCAATAGTTAAACTAACTTGGTCACAGCCCTCTGGGACACTGCAACCCCCCTTTCTTCCCACTAGTGGCCCACACAATATATCAGAATTACCTTCACAGTATACACTTACCCCAGGTCTGGTTCGGCACTGGGACCTCCTGTGAAATGAGATACAGTGCAACAATCACAGTACAGTACTTTAACATAGACAAATACCTCAGGCAGTATAACTTTGCTGAAACAAGCAGCTCTGATTTATTTAGGGGATATAACAAGGACAGGGAAATCAGGTTAATTAGCTTATCACTCTAATAATCTACCTATGGCTCTGTGCACAGGCCTATCCCTATCAGTTACTGTCCCTGGGTACCCAAGCCCTAGTGGCTAGTCCAAACCGTGGCAGCTGGTAGGGGCCCTTTCACACAGAGAAAAGGAGAATTAAACAGTCAGCAGTACAGTAATTCCATTTGGATTTAATGTGGCAATTCAACAGGGAGCAACCCTGAATTAGTACTCACGACCTCCAAATAAGATAGGGTCCTTCAATGTCAGCAGGGCTCACTTGAGGTACACAAACCTCTTCACACATCCATATAAAAGAAAGCACTATACCAGGCAGGCTGCATCTGTATTCCGATCGCAATTACTGCACAATACCCGGGAGAACACACAGCAGATTCAGTTCCTGACAGACCGAGTGCAATTTTCAGCAATTCTTCCAGTCTTCTACAGGGTGAGCCTGGTTTCTACTCTTCAGAGATCCTTTGATTCTTTTCACAGGACGGATTCAGTCCTAACAAGCTGTTACACAAGCTGCAGACCGGAACTCTGGGCCTTACACACGTTTTTGACTAAAACTGCACACTGAAAAGCACAGGGCTCCTTCCTTCTTCACTGCCAAAGCTCAACTGAACTCCAACCGACAAAAACCGGCACTTCCTTTGAGTTCCTCCAGTTCTTGACTGGATTGGCTGTCACTCACAATAGACTGCTGCTGTTGGTCCAAAAGGCACTGAAGTCTAAACTACATCTCCCAGAGTCACTGCCCATACAATCCTCTTGTGGCTGGCTCAGATTATGAGTCCAAGTTCTGATTCGTCCAAGGCACCATTTTAGAGCTAGCTTACCCCACACTGATTGGTCCAGTTCAGCAGTTCAAAACTAGAATGGGGAACTAGCAGACACAGTTCTGACTGCAAAGAAAGCAGGTTAGACAAACTGTAATTTCATTATTACTCTAAATAATTTCTGGTAAACAGTTACATCTTTCAGATAGGTTCCTTTGCACTCCTAGTGACTGCAAAAATTAAGTGAATTGGCAGCAGCTCAGTGGTACTCAGAGAAGCACACAGTCCCTCCATACAAACTAATTATGTCTGCAAGCAGACAGCTCTTAAAGAGACAGTACCAGAGGCTCTAAAACACTCACTGATAAATGGCTTAAATGCCAAACACCATTCAGGCTTGGAGCATTCAAGCAAGCTCCTGAAGTCTTTTGGGAACCCCATTTGCAGGGGGTTACACCTTCCTGGCCTGGGAAAGCTTGACGTCCGCGTCAAGCAAGTACTCATAAGTTTCAACTGCAACCATATACATTTGCATTAGGCTCGCACATGTAATCATCAGTCAATATATCATTTTACCAAGAACACATTTCTGAAACATTGCAATCGTCACTCTTTACACAGTATTACATACACATTGTACCATAACTCAAGTTATTACCTCTTGTACATGAAACCTGAAGAGGGGCCCTTCCTATCAGTTACCTTGGGGCTGGATGGGGCAAGGGCACCATACTTAGAGAGCAACACAAGTAACTTGGAGTTAGCACTGATGCTCAGTTTGGGCAGTGAGCTCGGGACACATACACTCCTTTATGGACAACATTGAGAGGCAAGTCCACAGGCCCCCAAGTGAATCATAACTGAGGTGCACCACAGGCTTTACAGCTCGACCAGTCTTTCTAGGGGAACTGTTATAGTCTCTGCACTCTGAGCCTCATTTTCAGCATTGTCCTCACTTGTCAGGGGAGTCTCCATGGGGGTAGAGAGGCTAGAACTTGGGGCACTTTCAGCTCCAGGAGTTACAGTTTCTGAGTCCACAACATTTGGCTCGCATGGAGAGCTTCGGACACTGGCAGTGGACTGTCAGGGCACTCAAAATACTCTTCTTGTTCAGTGTATCACCAGTCTGCCCAATCTATCATTTTCCTCCTGAAAGCTCAAACAGTTCAACCATGCACAATGATTCCATTTCATCTGATCTGATGCTTTGCACTTCACTTTCTGGGAGCATTGGCTCCAGGGATGAAGCTGGGGGCTTAGACAGTCCAGAAGGTCCAGCTTTGTCTCCAGTATTGACTAGGGGATTGCCCGAAACAATTGACTCAGTTCGTAAGAAGGATAGTATTCAAAGTCACTCTCACTTTCTTCCGATATGGACTGACAGTCATGCTCAACTGGGACTTGTGGAGGGGAACACTTTAACTTTTGCTTCTGTAGGTGCAGACTTTCTTGATCTTTTCTTAGCAGCAGCTCTAGTCACTGGTCCAGAGGGGGCATCTTCTAGGGCTCAGACTCAATTAAGATTTGTCCAATGGGCAGTAAATGATTTCTATGTATTGTTTTACATCTTTGAATTATTCTCAGGCCTTACTTTGTACACTGGCAGATCATCTAGTTTGCCCACTACAATGTGAGGAGATGGTGCCATCGGTCAGCAATCTTGTGCTTGCCATGCAGTCCCAGATTTCTTAGCAATACCCGATCTCCCTCCTGGAGTTCCTGTGCTTTCACCTTTTTATCATGCCTTTCTTTGTTGGCCAGATTTCTTTTGGCAGCCATGGTTTGAGCCAGTTGGTACATGAGTTAGCTGGGCCTTTAACTTTTGCACATACTGTAAATAGTTGTCAGCTTGAACCCCATCAGGAGAGACCCCAAAACACACATCTACCGGTAGTCGAGCTTCTCTTCCAAACATCAGGCGGTAGGGGGAGAACCAGTGGCATCACTTTTGGTGCAGTTATAAGCATGTACCAGGGTGCTAATTTGTTGGCTCCATCTAGGCTTGTCCTTTGGGTGTAGGGTGCCTAGCATATCTAGCAAAGTGCGGTTGAAACGTTCAGGCTGTGGGTCCCCTGGGGGTGGTAAGGAGTGGTTCTGGACTTTCGCACTCCCACAGAGAAAGCATCTCTTTGATCAGGCGACTCTCAAAGTCTCCTTGATCAGAATGGATTCTTTGTGGAGCCCCATAGTGAACAAAAAAGTTTTCTACAAGTACTTTGGCCACAGTGGATGCTTTCTGGTCTTTCGTGGGGAAAGCTTGGGCATATCTCGTGAAATGGTCAGTGACCACCAGCACATTACTGATATTTCTTTGATCTGACTCCAAACTCAGAAAATCAATACAGACCAGCTCCATGGGTGCACTGGTGGTGATGTTAACAAGGGGGGCAGCCCTCTGGGGCAAAGCTTTCCTCTGTAAGCAGCGACTACAAGTTCGAATGTGTTGCTCCACATCAGCCCCCATCTTAGGCCAATAGAATCTGGATCTCACCAAGTCAAGTGTTCTGTCTATACCAAGTGCCCCATGTGGTTGTGCAAGGACCTCAGTACTGAGTCTCGAAGGCAGTGGGCAGCACTAGTTGTTGTTTGTCTACTTGTCCCCTCTGTCTACTGTTTCTCTGTATAACAGTTTATTGATCAGTTTCAACTTAGGACCTTCTTTGTATAACAGTGCAGTTCTCAAATCAGTGGGGCGTAATTTGGACACATCTTTTCCTGCATAGAGGGCTAAAGCTGCTTTGATCATGGGATCGCGGATTGAGCCTTCGAATACTGTCATTGTCCAGCTGAGGAAGGCACCAATGTCTATTGCAGAAAAGTGGCAATAAGCAGCAGGTATGCAATTCTCAGAGGTCCCAAGCAATCCACCATGCAGTCCACTGCGTCCGTGGACATTTGTTCCTCCCTGTCAAACTTCCGGCAGAGTGCCCGAATGTCAGGTTCCTGCCAATCGGACCCAATCATTCTGGGAACAGGCCTCCGGAGAGAGCATCAGCATCTATGTGGTTCAGACCTGCTCGGTATTCGAGAGCATAGTCATATGTAGATAATGCAGAAAGCCACCTATGGCCAGTGGCATCCAACTTAGCTGAGGTCTGCACATAGGTCAAAGGATTATTGTCAGTTTTACTAGTATTTTAGCCCCATACAAGTACTCATGGAATTGGTCAACAATAGCCCACTTCAAAGCTAGGAACTCTAACTTATGTACAGGATAGTTCTTTTCGGATGGGGTCAGGCTTCTACTGGCAAAGGCCACTGGTCTCAGGCCATTCTCGTGCTCTTGGTACAACACAGCCCCCAACCCTTGCAAGCTAGCATCGTGTGCAGGACGTAAGGTTTTCTTGGATCGGCATAGGCCAGCACTGGAGCATGGGTAAGTTGATATATGATCTCATGAAAAGCAGTCTCACAATCAGGAGTCCAGCGGGCCCCAAATACTTCACTCGGATGAAAATACACTCTTTCAGTCTTGAGGGACGCTGACTTTTGGTATTTTTTGTGGGTTGGGGATACCCTTGAGTAAGGTTAAGTAAAGGGATCACTCTTGAATAGTCCTTGATGAAGCGACTGATAATAACCACAGAATCCCAGGAATCTTTGCAGTTCTTTTAGATTTTGGGCTGTGGCCAGGTGGTCAAGGCCTCAACTTTACTTGGGTCGGTCTCTATTCCTCGGTGGATACTATGTCCCACATACTTTACTGATGTTTGAAAGAATTGACACTTATCAATGGACAGTTTAAGGCCAAAGTCCTCCAGTCGGTCCAATACCTTAAATAATCTGCTCTCATGTTCCTCCAGTGAGCTGCCAAACACAATAACATCATCTAGGTATACCAGGCACTCTAGTAAGTTCATGTCCCCACTGCACGCCCATCAATCGCTGAAAAGTGGCTGGGGCACCTGAAATCCCTTGAGGCATCCTCATGAATTCATAGAAATAGCGGACAGATAAAGGCCGTCTTCTCCACGGTCCTCTGGGCCATCGGGATCTGGTAGTACCCACTGCGGAGATCCAGCACGAGAACCACTTGCTCCCGTTTAGGCAGTCCAAGCATCCTGAATGCGGGCATTGTGTACTGATCAGGGATAGTCCGCCCGGTTTAAGGTGCGATAATCCACACACATCCTTACTGTTCCATTCTTTTTCCTCACTACCACAATGGGGAAGCATAGGGCTTCCTGGATTCTTGTATTACACCAGCAGCTAACATCTCTTGCAGATGCCGTCTCACATCATCTATGTCAGCAGGTGCCAGGCGTCGAGACCTCTCACGAAATGGTCTTCGTCATGCAGCCGGATATTGTGCTCAGCCCTTGCACGCATCCCACATCCCATTCCTTTAAAGAAAACACCTGGTCTCTCTGGGCAAGCTTCTCACTGATCCTCACTTTCCATTCAGCTGGCAGCGGGAGTCGCCAAATCAAACAAGTCAGGTTACTCTGTCATTCTTCCTTGAACTCTTGCTGCTGGGTAGCACTGCAGTGTCTTGCACAATGCACATTAGCCAGGATGCAACCTCTGTTTACTCGAATGTCTCTTTCAGACACATTATGAACTTGGACCATTACCCTTCTGGCATAAGCATGGGCTCTAGCGGGCAAAATACTAGGCTTGACCAGCAGTCCTCTGGCAATTTTCCATCGCCTGGTGCATCCAACATTAATATTTTATTCTTAACATCCTTTCTGATACGGACCTCTCCTGTAAGGTACACTGGGCATTTGGCGCCAGGATCAGAGACTCAGGATCCTTCTTCCATACAATTCCGACCGGTTCCTCTGGTTCTGTTTTTCAGCATCTCTCCTGGCCTCATAGGCCTTCTTAATTAAAGCCGAACTCTTAAAGCTCTACTAGTCTTTGACCCCTGTTTTTCATAACACAACTGTGCCAGCCTTCGAACATATGAGCATTTGTTCCAATCAACAAGGGACACCATCATACAGTCCAGTGGGGACACACTAAGGCTAAGGTCTCTACTTGTTCGCCACTCCAGCCACGGAGGTGGGGAAAGACAGCCAAATGGATATACCCGGAATAGGGTAGGCCTTCACTTAACCCCATACATGCAGTCCTTCTAATGGTTGTAAGGGTACTTCTGACAAATGCTTCTGATACCAATCCTGGAACATAATTGTCACTTGGGAGCCACTGTCTAATACAGCTCTTGTAGACACTCCATTCACCTTTACAGTGGTCTCCATGGAGGGACCCACCATTCTGGACCAGTCTGGAGAGGCGGTATGGGGGGCCTGGCAACTGACCCTGCCACAAAAGGACGTGAATTAGCATTTTGGTGCCCTCACTGGGATCATGTCGTCACACCTAACCACTGATTTCTTCTCGAAGCTCTCCTTGTAGCCTATATGCAACTTTGTCAGTGTCTTTGGGGACTGGCATTCCCTTTCATGTGCCCATCTTTCCCACAATTATAGCAAAACATACTTTCTGGAGTTTGAGCTGGCCGAGGCGCCACACTGGGAGCCAGGGCGGGTATTACTAACTGGAAACCTGGGTGCCATCTCTGTCTGCGTGATAAGCATTTGGAGACATCTCGCCAGTTTCTGCACTTCCATGGTCAAGGAATTGAGTTTGGAGCTGTTATCAGCAGGAGATACATGGGTGGGTACCCCACCCCATAGCAGATGCAGTCGGATATAGGTCAGGGCCCGTACTTGCAGGCGTGGCCTTCATAAAGGACTGTTTTGAATTCCCGGATCTCTCTCAACAGTTCGCCCCATTGTGGCATATCTTTTCCTTGTCAGAGCACTCATTGACTGTCAACCTCTGCCCCTGAACTTCACTTGATGGGTCACCCTCAGTCACTCGGTGGTAGCCACAGCTGTTGGTGCAGGTACCTCCCGAGGTCGCTTTTCTCAACTCCTCGAATTTCTCTCATTAACTCATCATAGGAGGTGGGATTCCAGTCGATTTGCCAGGCGTAACTGAAGCAACAGCAGTTCTGAGAAGGGGCAGACTTAAGGATTCTGTCCAGTCTGGTTCGGTCTAGTTCAATCGCTGGCAAACTACCCTTTCTGAGGCATTCCTGCAACAATTTTTCCAGCCGAGACATACACAGACAACAACTCCTTGGTACTGTTGTGCATTTTACTTCCACCATAGGTCCTCATCAGAATCTGCTCCACACATTCTCCAAGGCCTCAAGATAGGCCTGTGCAGTCGCTTCAGGGTTACTGGGTCTGCTTAGCACGGATGGTAGCCAGGGCAGGACCTCGGAGGCTCTCACTAACCTCTCTTCGCCCCAGAGCATTGCCATTCTAGCACTTGGGGGCAACATAGTCTATCCAGGTCTCCCAGTCATCCTCCCCTTGGGGTGGGAGGTGCCAGAGAAGATCCTCAACCTTCGGTAAGAGTCGTGACTAATGGCAGGTGCAGAAATAGGAGTCTGCATTGGTTCAGCCACCATTACGGGCACTGGAGCAGGAGAGGGTGTTGGGGGAGGAACACCCCCAGGTGGCAAGAATAGTTTCTTCAAGTCCTCCACAGTTTTCCCCTCTCCCAGCAACCATTCAGCAAATTTCTCCTCAAAAGTTTCAGATAGTGGTGGGGGCTGATTCCCCCCCGGGTCTTTACTGTCCTTAGTTATCACTCTCCAAGCAGTGAGGGCTCCCTCTGGGGTAATGGTCTGTGGCACTTTGGAGCTATCTATGGGATCCTTAAACTCTACTAGGGCCAGGAAAGTGTGGGTGAGCAGATTAGCATGCCGACCACCACCACAGGGTTTTGTAAACCTTCCACCTTGGAAAGTACTCCTGCACAGTGTCCGTAATGATACCCAGGGGATGTCCAGGATAAGCATAGCATTTTGGGGTCGATCTCCTCCCCAGTACACCACTCCACCAGCCGGTGCACAGCCACTTCTGTCGGGGTACCCATTTTTTTCTTAACAGTGGTTCGTAAATATGGCCACTAGAGGACACACAATCCCAGCGGTGAGCCTCCAAGATGTAACCCCCTAGATGGCGCTATCCCAGGGGCTACTACCCCTGCCTGATTTGCCACTAACAGGTTGAGGGGCCTGGATCCAATGGCAGGTGCCTCCACCCAGAGGTCAGGGTTTGCAATAGTTAAACTAACTTGGTGACAGCCCTCTGGGACACTGCAACCCCCCTTTCTTCCCACTAGTGGCCCACACAATATATCAGAATTACCTTCACAGTATACACTTACCCCAGGTCTGGTTCCGCACTGGGACCTCCTGTGAAATGAGATACAGTGCAACAATCACAGTACATACTTTAACATAGACAAATACCTCAGGCAGTATAACTTTGCTGAAACAAGCAGCTCTGATTTATTTAGGGGATATAACAAGGACAGGGGAAATCAGGTTAATTAGCTTATCACTCTAATAATTCATATGGCTCTGTGTGCACAGGCCTATCCCTATCAGTTACTGTCCCTGGGTACCCAAGCCCTAGTGGCTAGTCCAAACTGTGGCAGCTGGTAGGGGCCTTCACACAGAGAAAAGGAGAATTAAAACAGTCAGCAGTACAGTAATTCCATTTGGATTTAATGTGGCAACTCAACAGGGAGCAACCCTGAATTAGTACTCACGACCTCCAAATAAGATAGGGTCCTTCAATGTCAGCAGGGCTCACTTGAGGTACAAACCTCTTCACACATCCATATAAAAGAAAGCACTATACCAGGCAGGCTGCATCTGTATTCGATCGCAATTACTGCACAATACCCGGAGAACACACAGCAGATTCAGTTCCTGACAGACCGAGTGCATCTTCAGCAATTCTTCCAGTCTTCTACAGGGTGAGCCTGGTTTCTACTCTTCAGAGATCCTTTGATTCTTTTCACAGGACGGATTCAGTCCTAACAAGCTGTTACACAAGCTGCAGACCGGAACTCTGGGCCTTACACACGCTTTTTGACTAAAACTGCACACTGAAAAGCACAGGGTCCTTCCTTCTTCACTGCCAAAGCTCAACTGAACTCCAACCGACAAAAAACTGGCACTTCCTTTGAGTTCCTCCCAGTTCTTGACTGGATTGGCTGTCACTCACAATAGACTGCTGTTGGTCCAAAAGGCACTGAAGTCTAAACTACATCTCCCAGAGTCACTGCCCATACAATCCTCTTGTGGCTGGCTCAGATTATGAGTCCAAGTTCTGATTCGTCCAAGGCACCATTTTAGAGCTAGCTTACCCCACACTGATTGGTCCAGTTCAGCAGTTCAAAACTAGAATGGGGAACTAGCAGACACAGTTCTGACTGCAAAGAAAGCAGGTTAGACAAACTGTAATTTCATTATTACTCTAAATAATTTCTGGTAAACAGTTACATCTTTCAGATAGGTTCCCTTTGCACTCCTAGTGACTGCAAAATTAAGTGAATTGGCAGCAGCTCAGGTGGTACTCAGAGAAGCACACAGTCCCTCCATACAAACTAATTATGTCTGCAAAAACAGACAGCTCTTAAAGAGACAGTACCAGAGGCTCTAAAAACACTCACTGATAAATGGCTTAAATGCCAAACACCATTCAGGCTTGGAGCATTCAAGCAAGCTCCTGGAAGTCTTTTGGGAACCCCCATTTGCAGGGGGGTTACATAGAGATATCAAGGTGTTGGTCAAGCCATACCCTGCGGTATCTAAAGGAGAAGCAAGCCTCCAGCAGTGTCCTGTTTAGGGTGTAGAAAGTGGGTGTTGAGGAGAGCCGAGCAAGTCTCTGCCTTGTGCCAAAGGTCATGGAGACTGTTTTCTTGGTGTTGAGGAACAACTGATTGGACAGAAACAAGTGCTGGGCTTCATTAAAGTCGAGCTGCAGTCTGGTTGCCACGTCAGAGGTAGAGTGACCTGATATACAGTATACAGGACTGTTGTCTACATACATATGAATGGATGTGTGAGGGCAGGCAGAGGGCAGGTTGTTTAGGAAAATAGAGAACAGCATGGGCCCTCGGACTGAGCCTTGTGGGACACCAGAAGTGATAGGGAGAGGGGAGGAGATGGAGTTACCAATCCTTACAGATTGAGTCCAGACCGCCAGGTAGGATTGGAACCACGTGGTAGACATGCTGGAGAGCCTAGCTATGGAGAACTTGTTGAGAAGAAGAGTGTGTGAAACTGAATCATATGCCTTTGCTAGGTCGACAAAGATGACTGAGGTAATGTGGGATTTATCCATGCCAGTGAAGGTGGCATTGGTGAGCCTTAGGAGGGAGATGGTAGTGGAGTGGGACTTCCTAAAACAAGACTGGTTCAGAGTGAAGAACAGGGTAGAGTCAAGGAAGGAGGAGAGCTGAGAGGACAAGGCATTCCAGGAGCTTAGTTAGAGTGTGGAGAAGGGAGATTGGGTGGTAGTTTCCTGGGGAGGAGGGTTCGCCACCCTTTGGAAGAGGGATGACAGTGGCATGTTTCCAGTCAGAGGAAACAGAAGCAAGGGAGAAGGAAAGGTTGAAAAGAGAGGCCAGTGGGGAGGCAATGGCTGGTGCTGACAGGATGAGCATTTTAGCATCTAAACCTGATGGGCATTTACCTTTGGCAGGGTTTAAAGTTAGCAAGGCATTGTAAATGTCTGCCGGAGAGACCTGTTTGAAGGTGAAAGCATGGGATGTGGCTTGGGAAGATGGTGTGGGAGCTTGAGATTTGGCTAGTGTAGCTAGTGTAGGGGTGGGCGGGGATTGGTGTGGATGGGGGGAGCAGGGATGCCATGCAACTTGTGCAGAAAGAGTTGAGCTCAGTTGCTGCTGCTAGTGGGTCATCTAGAGTGATGTTTCCTGACTTAATTGGGAGGGAGGGGAGAAGCGGGATTGAATTACTTTCCAAAATTTGATGGGGTTATTTATATTTGGTTGGAAAGTGGCTCAAAAGTAATTTGCTTTAGCCTGATGGATTAGCCTAGTGCATGCATTCCGAAGAATGCAGTATTTTTGGTAGGCTGGGTAAGTACCAATAGTATTATGGGCCTTCCAGGCCTAATCCCTGGCTCTGAGACTGGCCATGACATTGGCGGAGAGCCAAGGCAGGTGCGCCCCCCTTACTCAAATGCATCTAAGAGGTGCATAGAAGTCCCAGACCATGAGGAACTCTGTCTTGCAAAAATCCAGTGCAAGGTCAAGGGAGAAGGCATGAGAGATGGCAGACCAGTCGATATTAGCAAGATCACTTAGCAGGCATGCAAGGTCCAGGGATTTGTAGCTTGCTGGTGGGTAGGAGATACAGCGTGGCTGGCTGTCTTATCAGCCACAGCCGCAGGGAGTGGAGAAGTGCCTGGTCACAGTTGCAATCCTGGACCTGAAGAAGGAGCTTGCTGGTGGGCAGGAGATGTGGCACAGCTGGCTGTCTGATCAGCCATAGCCACGAGGAGCAGTGGAGCACCCAGTCAGGGGTGCAATCCTGGACCTGAAGAAAGAGCTTGCTGGTGGGCAGGAGATGTGGCATGGCCAGATGTCTGATCAGCCACAGTCATGGGAAGTGGAGGAGTGCCCGGTCAGGGGCACAATCCTGGACCTGAAGAAAGAGCTTTGTGGCGAGCAGTAGATGCAATGTGGCTGGCTGTCTGATCAGCTGCAGGGAGCGGCTGAGCACTCTGTCAGGGGAAGTTCTCTTTTAAGTGGAGACCTGCTTTAAAGAGCTAGTAGCGCCACATATAGCAGGCAGAAAATGTTATTAATTTATAAAAGTAGTCAATTGTTACTTTTTACTTCTGAAGTATTTTCCTTTTTCCGTTTGCTTATTAGAACAATTTCTACTTGATCGTATTAGGTAGGATGTAAAGAGCAGTACTTTTGCTGGCAATTGACATATGTGGCATATCTTGTTCTATTTTGATTCATACCTTATCATCATTGTGACCTCACTCACTGTGACATCACAAGTAACTGATCTTGCAGCAGTTGAGTGGCTCTTTTTGGTCAGTTGTGATGTCACAGGACTGTTGCGGTATGGGGAAGAATAGAACTACTGAATCCATGTCAGCCTCCAGGTAAAGTGTTCCAATCACCACACACACACACCAAGTGTTCTCAGGTAGAAAACCTTCTAATTAGCAAAAGATAAAGGAAAAAAATATTTTGGATATGACAAGTAATAGTTCACTTCTATTGAAAGTGAATATTAATCTCAGGCAGTTTCCTGTGACTCCATTTACATCAGATTTTGTATAAGGTGGGCTGCAATTTCAACCAATCAACTTTTATTTATGCGGAGCAGGGGTCAAAATTTGCACGGCCTCACTAGCCAAATGCTGGTAGGTTTTGTATCAGACTACTAAATAATATTTCAAGTAGCCCTGCGGGCTTGTACTAGAGAAGGTTTCATTTCAATAAGTGCACCAGCTGGGCCAGTAGAAAAGTAAGTGGGGCTAGTGAATTTTCCCAGTCACTAACTCTGCTGGCTAGTAGCTTTAAAACTTAATTTTGACCCCGTAGTTCCTTGTTAACTCAACGTACTATGCATAAAAACAAATGTATGTCTAAAACAGATAAAACTTCCTTAAGAAACATAAAAACATGACACATAATTGAAAAAAGCAGTGCTTTGCCAGGTTTGTAAAATGGCAAGAACAGATAGGCTTTTGTGGCCTTTTTAAGGACCTCAACTGGGGGCTGTGGCAAAGGTAGAATGGAAAAAAGTTCCATAGTCGGGGAGCTACCATGGCAAAAACTATTTCCTCAGAATAATTTAAAGGGCCACTGTCAGCTGGCCCGGTGGCGCTGAGGGTTGAGGCGCTGGTCAGGAATGAGCCTGGGACATCGGGGGGTCAGCAGGGGCAGAGGCCGGGAGCTGGATTGAGCAGCCATAGGGAAGCTCTCCTTTTCCGGGTAGGGGACCCAGTCATGTTAGCTGCATGCTGCCCCCCAGGTGGAGGCCCGAGGGTAGTGCAGACGAGAGTGGCTAGCATAAGGAGGGTGCCGTGGATTGTTGCGTGAGCTTGCCTCGACATGTGCACATGCCACCGTGGCAAGGAGAGGGCCAAAAAAGTGGCAAATGGAGCTGGCAGGCTCCATGATGGCCTCCCAGCTCTCACTCTGGACCCCCAGAGTCTGGATGTTGGTTTCTGGGGGAGAGGGGAAGTCAATGTTCTTCACCCTCAGCCTTGTCACAGGAGGGGGGCAACCCATGGGGGACTGCCGGGAGGGTCAGGCGCAGGAGAGTCAGGAACTGGAGAATAAGCCCCTCCGAGGGAGGGACCACAGTTGCCTGCCAGCTCCATGGGGAGTATAAATATATATGGGAAAAAAAAAATGGACGCTGTCAGATTTTTCACCAGTTTTAGTACCCTTGTAATATTGGTGCCTGTTAACAGAGCTGTAGTCAGAGGCTGTGAGGCACTTTGTACAGCATATGTGTTAGGGCGATAGACAAGGGAAAAAGGAAAGAAAAGCTGCTTTGCTTCTTAAGGGGAGTGGCTGAAAAGGTAAGGGCCAAGAGGCTAGCCTTCAGGAAGTATAAGGAGACACAGAGACAAGGACAGGGAAATGTACCAGAAGTGTCTGAGAGAGGCAGGAAATGCTGCGAGAAGTGCAACCGAGGCGTGACTAGCTCAATCAGTTACAAAGGGAGACAAGACATTCTTCAAGTACATCAGTGAAAGAAGGAAGAAATAGGGGGGAGTAGCTAAGTTTCGATGAGCCAGGAACAGATAGTGGAGGGAGATGGGGAGAAAACAGCGATTCTGAATGAATATTTCTGTTCAGTCTTCAATGTGGAAGTGCATGGGCAGGGCCCAGAGCTAGAATTTAAAGGAACGGAGGAAAAGGAGCTAAACACCAGTCCATTCACAGAGGAGAGGGTCCTAGAAGAGCTTGCAAAATTGATGGTGGACAAAACCATAGGTCCAGATGGCATACATCCCAGGGTCTTCAGGGAACTGAGCATTTAACTGGCAGCCCTGTTCAGCAAGTCCCTAGACAAAGGCGTGGTCGCAGAGGATTGGAGAAGGGCAAATGTTGTCCCTCTTCACAAGAGCAATAGTAAAGAATATGCAGGGAACTACAGACCTGTTAATCTAACCTCTGTAGTAGGAAAGATAATGGAGACACTCCTCAAGGAAAGAATAGTGGAGCACCTAGAAGTCATGGGGATGTTGGATCCCAGGCAACATGAGTTCACCGCAGGATGGTCCTGTCAAACTAATCTAGTAGATTTCTTTGACTGGGTGACAAAGGCAGTAGATCGGTGGTGGTGGTGGTGGTGGGGGCTATAGACATTGCCTATCTAGATTACAGCAAAGCCTTTGATACCGTCCCACATAGGAAACTGGTCAACAAGCTAGGAAGCCTGGTGATGGGACACAAGTTGGTAAACTGGATTGAAAATTGGTTAAAGGACCAAAAACGGAGGGTAGTGGTAAACGGAACCCCATCAGAGGAAAGTGAGGTGATCAGTGGGGTACCTCAATGGTCCGTTCTGAGGCTATCCTCTTTAATGTCTTCATTGGTGACATGGCAGAAGTGCTGGAGGGAAAGGTTTGCCTGTCTGCAGATGACAGCAAGTTATGTAACAAGGTGAATACTTTGGAGGGGGTAGAAAGGTTGAGGAAGGACCTGGAATGGTTGGAGAAATGGTCAGATGCATGGCAACTAAGATTTAACATGTAGAATTGCAAAATCTTGCATGTGGGTAGCAGGAATCCTGGAGCAAGCTACAGGTTGTTGGGGGGGGGAAGAGCTGTTGGCAGTTACTAAGAAAGAGAGAGACTTGGGGGTTCATAATCACGGATGACCTGAAGGCCACAAGGCAGATGGCCAAGGCGGTGGGGAGGGCCACTGGGATGTTGGGGTGTATTCGAGGGGGAATCACAAGCCGAAGGAGGGAGGTGATAATTCTACTGTACAGGACCCTGTGTCCTGTTCTGGAGGCCACACCTTCATAAGGACATTGACAAAATAGAGATGGTGCAGAGGAGGGCAACCATAATGGTGAAAGGTCTACATCACAAGCCTTACAAAGAAGAGTCGGAGACCTCAATTTGTACACACTGAAGCAAGGGGGGGGGGGGAGATGACACAATAGAAATGTTCAAGTACCTCAAGGGCATGAATACGCTGGAAGGGGACAAAATATTCCAGTTTAAAAGTAGTGCCAGAACAAGAGGGCATGATAGGAGACTGATGGGTGGCCGCATAAGGGGTAATGTCAGGAAGTTATTTTTTTACTGAGAGGGTAGTGGATGCATGGAATAGCCTACCCCAGGAAGTGGTGACTGCCTGTACGGTGGTAGGTTTCAAACATGCATGGGACAAGAACAGGTGAATATTAGAGCTGGGACGAAAAAGTTAAAGCCAGTGACCACATAGGGTCACTGCCTGCTTCGTCAAGTAGCATAAATGGGCAGTCTGGATGGGCATGGTGGCCCTTATCTGCTGACAGTATCTATGTATCTATGTATATGTGCCTTATTTAATGCATTTTCTTTCACTAAAAAGACTTTTGGTCGTCCCTACCATAATTCGTAGTCTGCTCCTTCCTGTGTGTCACCGACATACAAAATGGCAATGTGAGACACTGAACTCGTGCATGAATGAATTTGGCAATTTTGGTGGCACATAAAAAAAAACATTGTTGAATAGTGCTAAATGTGCTTATGTCCACTGTATACATGCTTTTTTTAAACCAAGGGCTATTAGTGGGAGTAGCCAAGGGGGGAGGCACTGAAAAGGAACAGGGAAATCCTAGCCCCCCCAAAAAATCAGGGTAGTTAGTGAGGTAGACACCAAGATAGAGACATTGATAGGGAGAAGGGCAGGGGTAAATGGAGAAAACAGCAAAGGCAGTAAGGACTGGGATGGGGCAAAAAGGTGTAAGGCCATCACAAAATGGAGGGTAGTGAGTACCAGTGCCCGTAGTCTAGGTAACAAGCTCTCTGAACTCATGGCCTTGAAGGAAGAGGGATGCCTGGATATCGTGGCAGTCACAGAAACATGGTACACAGAGAACCATGACTAAGATGTCAACATACCAGGGTACACAACCTACAGGAGAGACAGGGAGGGTAGAAGAGGAGGAAGAGTAGCTCTCTATGTAAGGGAAGAGATCAAAGCAATGAAACAAAAGGGTAAACAGGGAGGAGAGGAGGCACTGTGTATCACCCTGGAGACTGGAAATGGCACCACAATCCACACAGGGGTGGTATACAGGCCCCCTCTCAGGGGGAGGAAATGGACAAGAAAATGATAGAAGGCATCCTTAGGATGGCAGAGAAAGGGGAAATACTGTTGATGGGGGACCTGAATAAGCCAAATGTTAACTGGAGCACCTTTGCTCCAGCCACATCCAAGAGCAGGGCAATCCTCGATGCCCTACAAGGGGGCATGCCTCAGTCAGCTAGTGTTGGAACCCACTCGGCAAGGAGCAGTCTTAGACTTGGTACTCTCAAATGGGGATGGAGGTACATCAGGGAGTGAAGGAAGACCGAGGGAGTGGTGAGGCTTAATAAAGGGAAAGGGGGGTGGGCAGAGGGTGACTGTGAAAAGGCTGAGATACTAAGCAAATATTTTTGCTCAGTATTCACAAATGAAGAGGGGCATGTACCTAAACCAAACAATAGAAACATGCTGGATACGGGGGTTGATACCAGCCCTTTCACAGAAGAAAGGGTTCTGAAGGAACTCTTAAAACTAAAAGGTGGACAAAGCAATGGGGCCTGATGGGATTCATTCCAGAATTCTAAAAGAACTAAGGGTAGAACTAGTGACACCACTGACTACCCACTTTAATAAATCATGGGAGGATGGGGCGGTACCTGAGGACTGGAGGAGAGCAGATGTTATCCCACTTCACAAAAGTGGGAGCAGGGCAGAAACAGGAAACTACAGACCTGTTAGTTTAACCTCAGTGTTAGGGAAAATGATGGAATCATTTCTGAAGGAAAGAATTGTTCAGCACCTAGAGGCCAGAGGAGCACAGGACCCAAGGCAGCATGGATTCACAGCGGGAAGGTCATGTCAGACGAAGCTAATAGATTTCTTTGACTGGGTGACCAAAGTAGTAGATCAGGGAGGGGCTGTGGACATGGTCTTCCTAGACTTTAGCAAGGCATTTGAAACAGTCCCACACAAAAGATTAATATACACGTTGGCCAGCCTGGGAGTAGGTCCCAAGATGGTAGCCTGGGTAAAGAATTGGCTGGAGAACAGGACACAGAGGGTAATAGTAAACAGAGTCCACTCTGAAGAAAGGGGGAGGTTATTAGTGGGGTGCCGCAGGGTTCAGTACTAGGATCGGTCCTCTTTAATGTCTTTATAAGCGACATTGCAGAGGGACTGGAAGGAAAAGTATGTCTCTTTGCAGACGACACAAAGATCTGCAACAGAGTTGATACACAAGGTGGGGTGGAAAGGATGAGAAGGGACTTGGCAAGGTTGGAGGAATGGTCAAATGTATGGCAGCTTAGATTCAGTGCTAAGAAGTGCAGAGTAATGCACCTGGGAAACAAAAACCCAGGGGAAGAGTACATATTGGGGGTGAGATGCTAACAACAACAAAAATGGAAAGGGACCTGGGGGTAGTCATATCAGATGACCTAAGGTGAGCAAGCGGTGATGTGATAGGGCAGTAAGGGTGGCTAGGGGGATACTGGGATGCATAGGGAGAGGCATCACCAGTAGAAAACAGGAAGTTGTTATCCCTCTGTACAGACAGCTGGTGAAATCCCATCTGGAGTACTACATGCAGTTCTGGAGACCCAATCTCCGCAAAGACATAGACACGATGGAGGCAGTCCAGAGGAGGGCAACTAAAATGGTGCAGGGTCTGCACCAGAAGACATATCAAGAGAGACTTAAGGAGCTTAATATGTATAGTATTGAGGGGGTGGGGACATGATAGAAACTTTCAAGTACCTCAAGAGAATCAACAAAGTCCAAGAGGGTAGCATATTTCAGAAAAAGAGGTGTTCAAGAACAAGGGGGCACAATTTGAAGCTAGTGGGGAACGGTTCAGAGGTAATGTGAGGAAGTATTTTTTTATGGAGAGGGTTGTGGATGCATGGAACAGCCTTCCTGAGGAGGTTGTGGAGTCAAAAACAGTGGTGGAATTCAAGAATGCATGGGACAGGCATAAGGCAGTTCTAGGGGGTGAAGGTAGGAAGAAGTAGGTTGTTGGTTAGCTAGAATCTGCAGCTTATCCATTAGGTAGGAAAATGGGCAGACTGGGTGGGCTAAGCGGTCCTTATCTGCCATCAAATTCTATGTTTCTATGAGAAAGGATCTCAGATCTAGAAGTGGGTAGCCATCTGGGGACAAGTAACCACCAAACTGTATGGTTCACAGTAAACTCGGCTGCAGAGTCAAGCCATACAAAAGTGAGGGTACTGGACTTCAGGAGGGCTGATTTTGTTAAAATGGGAAAGTGCCTCAGAAAAAGCACTAGCAAACAGGCAAGAAGGAGTGATGCAGCAACAATGGAGAAACACCAAAACTGCCATCATAGAGGCAACAAGCCTTTGTGTGAAGCAAATAAACAAGTCAAAATGAAAGAAAAAACACTATGGTTCTCAAAAGAGGTGGCGGGGAAGGTTAGGGAGAAAACTATAGCATTTAGGAAGTATAAGGAAACACAGAAGGAGCAGGACAAAGAACTGTACCAGTTAAAGCAAAAGGAAGTGGGGAAGACAGTCAGAACAGCAAAGGCCCAAACCAAGGAAAAGATGGCCAACTCGATTAAGAAGGGGGATAAAACCTTTTATAGGTACATTAGGGAGTGAAGAAAGACAAAGGATGGGATAGTGAGGCTGAATAAAGGGGACGGTGGGTGGGCAGAGAGGGACAGTGAAAAAGCAGGGATACTAAACGAATACTTCTGCTCAGTATTCACAAAAGAAGAGGAGGGGGAGGTACCTAATCCAATCAATAGAAGCACTATGGATATTGGGGTCGATCCTAGTCCTTTCACAGAAGAAAGGTTTCTGAAAGAACTCCTAAAACTGAAGGTGAACGAAGCAATAGGGCCTGACAGGATTCACCCCAGAATTCTAAAAGAACTAAGGGGAGAACTAGTAACACCACTGACTACCCTTTTTAACAAATCATGGGAGGATGGTGTGGTGCCTGAGGACTGAAGGAGGGCAGATGTGATTCTCCTTCACAAAAGTGGGAGCAAGACAGAGGCAGGAAACTACAGGCCTGTCAGTATGACCTCAATGGTAGGGAAAATGATGAAATCACTTCTGAAGGAAAGAATTATTGAATACCTAGATGCCAGTGGGGCACAGGACCCAAGGCAGCATGGATTCACAGCAGGAAGGTCATGTCAGATGAATCTAACAGATTTCCTTGACTGGGTGACCAAAGTAGTAGACCAGGGATGGGTTGTGGACATGGCCTACCTAGACTTTAGCAAGGCATTTGACACAGTCCCACACAAAAGATTAAACAAATTAGCCAGCCTGGGAGTGAGTCCCAAGGTAGTAGCCTAGGTAAAACATTGGCAGTACAACAGGATACAGAAGGTAATAGTATATGGAGTCCACTCTGAAGAAAAGGGGGAAGGGGGGGGGTTACTGGTGGGCTAGCGCAGGGTTAAGTACTAGGTCCGGTCCTTTTTAATGTCTTTATAACTGACATCGCAGAGGGACTGGAAGGAAAAGTATGCCTCTTTGCAGACGACACAAAGATCTACAACAGGGTTGGTACACAAGGTGGGGTGGAAAGGATGAGAAGGGACTTAGCAAGGTTGGAGGAATTGTCAGAAGTATAGCAGCTTGAATTTAATGCAGTGAAGTGAAACTAATGCACCTGGGAAACAAAAACTCAGGGAAGGGGGGGGTTAGTCACAACAACAAAAATGGAAAGGGACCTAGGGGTAATCATATCAGATGACCTAAAGGTTAGCAGGTGTAATCCCCCCCTTACAAATGGGGTTCCTGAAAAGTCTTCCTTGAGCTTGTGTAAATGCTCACTGCCAGGCCGGTGTCCTGCCTTTTTGCAGTTTAAATGTGATTGCCAGAGAGTGCCTACATAGCCTCTTTGTACTGTCTCTAAGTGCTGCCTGGATTGCAGTCATAATTAATCTAAAAGGGAGCTCTGTTAGATGTGCTTGCTTCCTGACCATTTGTTAGAGTAGTAATAATATTGCAGTTTGTTCTAACCTGCCTTCTTTGCAGCATGGACAGTTCTGTTTGTTTCCATCATCTTGGTCCTGGACTGCTAAAATGGGCCAATCAGTACATTTGGGACTCTAAAATGGAGCCTGCCTACAGGGGCTTGGTGGGGTCAAAACTTGTAGGAATTGTAGTTTTGGGCTTTTTGCGCCTAAAATAACCTGGAGGGGGAGCTCTTGTTGTGATTGACAGACAGAGCAGCCAACCGAACCTTTTGGATCTTGGGGAAGTCCCAAACTGCTTGCAGTTTCAGTTAGATCTAAGTTGGGAAGTGAAGAGGTAACAGCTCGAGGTAGTTCAAGCAGCAATCCATAGTGGATTCACATGGGAGAACTGTGGAAAGGCCTGGGTTTTGGCCTGCATGCCAGCCTGCTGTCCCTGAGAGGGAACTTGTGCCTTTTTAGGACTGAATCTGAACTTGGAGAGCAAAGTAAGCCACTGAATTGTGACTAGGCTCCTAGCTGAAGAAGACCAAAGATTTGCTGAATGCGATCAGCCTGTCTGGACTTCCAGCCACCTCTGAACTCCCGGATTGTGCAGAGACTCTGTAATTCTGACCGGATAACCTTTTGCCATGTATAGTGGAATTTCCTTACATGTGAATGTGTTGTGTGCTTATAGTGGGTCGTGATTTGGTTCCCCACTGTGGTTTGAATTGTATTCTGCTTGCTGGAAGCTGCATTAGAATTTCCTTATGTGTAAATGTGCTGTGTGCTGCTAGTGGGTCTCGATTTAGTTCCCCACTGTGGTTTGAACTGTATTCTGCTTACTGGAAGCTGCATCCAGCCCCATGGATTGAATCCAAAATCATCTCCATTGGGCCTTGCCACACTAGCCCAGCCAAACTACGTGCTGCACAGAGAACGCCATAGATGAGAGACCTGCCTGGGGATCAGCCCCCTGCTCAACACTTGAACAGGAACGACACCTCGATGATTCATGTAGGCCCCGCTTCTCTGGGCACTCCAGCTCAACAACCTGCAGTCTCGATTTCATCCTGCCTGTGTCCAGTATCGGGTATTGTGAGTAAACATCAGGGTAGCTCCCTGCAGCAGCAGCTAAATTTAAAGTGTTGTCATCTGATTGTCTTGTTGCTTTTTCTTTCACGAACTGAGCCCCCTGGCTCCGGATTACAAGTACTGTGTGTTGTGCATGTTGCTTTCTTCCATCACAGGACCCCAAGCAGCTGCAACGTTCCTGGCTAGCCCACCATTTTTCTACCTGGGTACCAGAGTGTGTGACTGTGTGGGGACTTAAAGTGCATGCATAACTGTCTGATTAATAAAGCCTTTAAGCCAATCAACCTGATTACACCCCTTCCTTGTTCAAGTCCCCTGAATAAATCAGATCTGACTTTTTTGCTGCATTTAACCTGACTGTGGTTCCAGTTTGTGCAAAGAGTGCTGTACTGTTGCTGTTTACTGTGCATAACCTTGTTTTACAGGGGGTCCCCAAGGTCGAGCCACTGGAACCAGCCCTGGTGGTAAGTGCAAACAGTGTGGGTACTGGTATGGTGTACAAGGGATACTGTGAAAGTGATTATCGTATATTGTTCAGGCCACTAGAAGGGAAAGAGGGAGGTTACAGTGCCCCGGAGGGCTGTGCCCAGGTTAGTTTGACCACTACCAACCCTGACCTCTGGGTGGAGGCACCCATTTCAGAACTCAGGCCCCTTAACCTGCTACTAGCCACGCAGGCAGGGGTAGTAGCCCTTGGGATAGCGTCACCTAGAGGTTACACAAGCAATGTGAGAAGGCAATAGGGATGGCTGGGGGGATACTGGAATGTATAGGGAGAGGCATCACCAGTAGAAAATAGGAAGTTGTTATCTCTGTACAGACAGTTGGTGAGACCCCATCTGGAGTACTGCATCCAGTTCTGGAGACCCCATCTCTACAAGGACATAGAGAGGATGGAGGCAGTCCAGAGGAGGGCAACTAAAATGGTGCAAGGTCTGCAACAGAAGCCATACGAGGACAGACTAAAAGAGCTTAATATGTATACCCTTGAGACAAGGAGGGAGGGGGGGCATGATAGAAACTTTTAAGTACCTCAAGGGAATCAACAAAGTCCAAGAGGGTAGCATCTTTCAGAAAAAGAGATGTGCAAGAACAAGGGGACACAATTTGAATGTAACCCCTCAGTGGCGCTATCCCAAGGGCTACCACCCCTGCCTGCTTAACTACTGACAGGTTGAGGGGCCTAGGTCCAATGGCGGGTGCTTCCACCCAGAAGTCAGGGTTTGCAGTAGTTAAACTAACTTGGTCACAGCCCTCTGGGACACTGTAACCCCCCTTTCTTCCCACTAGTGGCCCACACAATGCATTAGGAATATCTTCACAATATACACTTACTCCCAGGACTGGCTCTGTCGACTGGACTGTGGGGACCCCCTGTAAAACAAGATGATACAGTGCAAAAACCACAGTACAATACTCTAACATAAATGAATACCTCAGTCAGGGTAACTTTGCTGAAAACCAGCAGATCTGATTTATTTAAGGAGCTGTAACAAGGAAGGGGGAAATCAGGTTAATTAGGTTAAACACATTAATAATCACAGTACTGTGCGCATATTCAGAGTCCCAAATTGTCATTTCACTGGGTACCCAGGATGGGGCTAGCCAGGATCGGTGCAGCTGGTTGGGGCCCTGTGATGGATAAAACACTTGCACAATATCCAATTGTAATCCGGAGCTGGAGGACTCAGTTCGTGAAGAAATGAAAAAAGCAACAATTAGATGACACACTTGCAATTCGATAAACAGATGGCAAGGAGCTACCCTGCTTTGTACTCACAAACTCAGTCTCTGGGAACTAGATGGAAGGCAGATTATCCTGGATTGCCAGCAGGAGCAGATCATGTGAACAAGGTCCTTGTGACTGGACCCCACTGCAGTTTAGAGCAAATGGATGTAGTCTGGATTAAACTGGGGTTTACTTCCAGCTTCATGCACTCAATTCACTGTACAGGGAATTTGAAACGTGATTCCCCACAAGCACTACACACATTTATATGTAAAAGGAAAGTACTATACCAGGCAGGCTGCTTCTCGATCCCGATCGCAATTACTGCACAATACCTGGGAGAACACATAGCAGATTCAGTTCCTGACAGACCGAGCGCGATTCAGCAATTTCTTCAGTCTTCTACAGGGTGAGCCTGGTTTCTGCTCTTCAGATCTCCTTGATTCTCTTCACAGGTCAGATTCAGTCCAAACAGGCGCTTGCACAAGCTGCAGACCGAAACTCAGGGTCTTGCACGCGCTTACCGTGCTAAAACTATACACTGCAGAAGCGCATAGCTCCTTTTCTCTTCACTGTCTCACCTCATCTGATCTTTCCAGTAGACAGAGCCGGGCATTTCCTTTGAGTTCCTCCCAGTTCATTTGGTTGATTTGGCTGTTACTCACAATCAGACTCCCCCTGTTGGTGCAAAAAAGGCGCCGAAGTCCAAACTACAATTCCCAGAGGCATTGGCCATACAGTACATAGGTGGCTGGCTCCACAATGAGAGTCCAGGTTCTGATTTGCCAGCAGAAGGCTCTATTTCAAAGGTCCCCCCACACTGATTGATCCAGTTCAGCAGTTCAAAACCAGAATGGAGGGCTAGGCAAACACAGTTCTGACTGCAAAGAAAAGCAGGTTAGACAAACTGTATTTTCGTTATTACTCTAAATGATTTCTGGCAAACAGTTACATCTTTGAAAAGTGCTCACTCTGCCCACTTAGCGACGGCAGAAACTGAGCAGTTTGGCACCAGCTTGAGTGGGACTCAAGCAGGGAAACACACAGTCCCCCCACAGAAATGAATTATGTCTGCAAGCAGACAGCTCTTAAAGAGACAGTACCAGAGGCTCTAAAAGCACTCACAGATAAACGGCTTAAACGGCAAACACCATTCAGGCTTGAAGAATTCAAGCAAGCTCCTGGAAGACTTTTTGGGAACCCGCCATTTGCAGGGGGGTTACATGAAGATAGAGGGGGGACAGCTCAGGAGCAATGTTAGGAAACATTTTTTCACAGAGAGGGTGGTGGACGCATGGAACAGCCTTCCTGAGGAGGTTGTGGGGTCAAAAACAGTGAGAGAATTCAAGAATGCATGGGACAGACGTTAAGGCAATTCTTGTGGGGGGTTGGAAGAAATAGGCTGTTGGTTAACTAGGATCTGCAGCTTATCCAGTAGGTAGGAAAATGGGCAGACTAGGTGGGCCAAGCGGTCCTCATCTGCTGTCAAAGTCTATTTTTCTATGTTATTTTAAAAGACTGAAACTCGGAATCCTGACACCCAGGATCCCAAGTCCAGTAACCCGACACAGCACTCACCTGACAGACCACCATCCTGACCACTGAAAACCCGACACTACAACTTGCCATGACTCAGAGTTGATTATATTATTTTGGGAGGTGTGGTGGGGCAGAGTCCCCCTTCAGCCCACAAGGACGGAGCCCCCTCTTAGCCCACAAGCATGGCATAAGTCCAGCATCGGGCTTTCTGTGGTCAGGATGGTGGTCCATCGGGCAATAGCCACATCAGGTTGTCAGGCTTGGGATCCTGAGTGTCGGGATTCTCAGTGTCTGGCTTCTATCATATATCCCTATTAACTATAGTCATTTTTGTTTGAGAAGTGAAACCAGGACTAGGCACAGATGCTGTACAAAGTGACTCAAAACCATTACTGACTACAGCTTTGTTAACAGGCACTAACAAGGGCACTAAAATTGGTGAAAAAGCTGACAGTGTCCATTTAAATGAGCCTTTGGAACTTCCAAGAAATTCTCCCCAGCAAAACAGAGAGAGTGATCAGTTTATTAGTGTGCAGGAGGGTTTTTTCTGTAGCTTGCTACAAAGTGCATGTTAACGCTGGCACTAATACGTCAGAAACAAATCCATTAATTCCATGGAAATCAATTGCATTTCCTTCAGTACATGGCAGTTGGAGAAAGTGGCAAAATTCAAAGGACATTTGTTACCACACAAACAGTGTCTGAATGAGAATGACGTTTTGCAGCTGTCATTTGCTTTTCAAATTTCAAGTGCTGCTGATAGTTAAAGAGATGCTAATTTGACAGCCTGCTCTACAGGAAATCTGTTTCTCTCACAAATGACTGTGAAATTAGTCAAGCTGTTGTGAGGTCTGGAGCTGCATAGTTCAATTAAAAAATAGACATTTTGTTGGCTGCCAAGAAAATACAGTAACGGCACCTCTTGGAATAGGCACTGAATCTGGCAAAGTATAGAGTTACTGGCTGCTCTGCAGACGAAGAATTTATCAGCTCTTTTAAGTACTATATGATGTGAGCCCTCAGCTTGCTCAGGTCACTAACGATGGATATGGTTAGGCTAGGGGGATGTTGGGGTGTATTAGTAGGGGTATCACAAGTCAGAAGAGGGAGGTAATAATCCCTCTTTACAAGACACTGGTTAGGCCCTCCATCTGGAGTATTGCATGCAGTACTGGAGGCCACACCTTCACAAGGACATTAACCAAATTGAGGCAGTCCAGAGAAGGGCAACCAATATGGTGCAGGGACTGCATCAGAAAACATATGAGGACAGATTAACGGAGCTTAATATGTATACCCTAGAAGAAAGAAGGGAGAGAGGTGATATGATCGAAACATTCAAACACCTTAATAGCATTAAGAAGTTGAAAGAGTCTAACATGTTTCAATATAAGTATAAGAAAAATAGCAGGACAAGAGGACACAGCATAAGATTAGAGGGAGGCCGATTAAGGGGTAATGTGAGGAAGTTCTTTTTCACAGAAAGGGTGGTGGATGCATGGAACGGCCTACCTCAGGAAGTGGTGGATATGAATACAGTGCAGGGCTTCAGACAGGCATGGGATAGGCATAAGGGGGCAATACAGATGAGTATGAATAGATAGGCCATTGACAGAGCAAAGGCCGATGGCACATTTATAAGGTAGAAAAGAAATGGGCAGACTGGATGGGCCTTGCGGTCCTTATCTGCTGTCAACTTCTATGTTTCTATGTTTCTGTGGTTGATGGGCAAAAAAGTGTCAAATGTAATCCCCCCCCCTTTACCTCCACTAAGTATGATACCCGAATCCCAACCGTGTATCAAAAATGTCCCCACACTAAGTGAAACATTAGAGCCCACCCCAGTGTCAGTAGTGAACCACCCCTCCCGCCACCACAAACACTAAATCTGACACTGGAAGCCCAGCCTGTTGTCACAAGTAAGAAATCCCTCCGCCACTGATGGTGACGTGATGAGTCCACCCTGTCGCCACAAATCACCAGGATCCTACCCCCCCCCTCCCTCCCACATACACCACCACCACTGCTGATTCTGACACTGGAAGTCTGTCCTATGTGATAGCGAAGAAATATATTACCAAAATGAAAACACTTTAACCTTCCACAGAAGCATTTGTGGCACAAGAACCCCATTCCTAATGCTGCCAAAGACCCCCACCCCCAGATCGCTGCTGCCACAAGCCTTTCTTTCAAACCTGGGTTTTGTAGGCAATTTAGGAAATAGATGCAAAAAAAAAAAAAGGGAATAGATGCAGTGTGCATCCATTTCCTGTACAGCACTTTGTGATAACATTTTCAGACAGTAGATGGCTGAAGAGGTGAGTGGAGGGTTTGTGCATATTGGGGTGGCATTGTGCTCCAGGAACTGCTGTAGTTTGGGTAGGTGAGAAAGAGGTTGCTACTGTATGCCAGGGTTTATGTGGAATAGGGGAGGATGTCAGAGAGTTAGCCGTTGGCTGCCAGTACGTGTTTGAAGGCAGGGTGTGGGTGGTGGTGCTACTGGGCACCAGAAACTGCTTGGATTGAATAGGGGGAGAGGGGTGTGCCCCTGGATGCCAGGGATTACGTGACATGGGACAGGGTTTGCCATTGGCTGCCAGGATATGTTTGGGGCTGGTGCTACTGGCAACGGAAACCGCTTGAATTGAGTAGGGTGAGGGAGAGGTGTACTACTGAATGCCAGGGATTACATGGCATGGGACAGGTCCTATGCCTAACATGTCTAGAGAATTATGATTTACTAAAAGAATGTGTATATTCATGACGAAAAACTTTTCTGGTATGGAATTTTGTTTCTTCCTAAAAATCTTTTAATGTTATTTTAATCATAGATCCTCTTCCCTGAAGAAGCCTTATTAGGTGAAACGGGCTCCGAGGATCTGTAATTTATGTTTATGCAATAAAGATGGAACCATAACTGAAATCGAATTGGAGAGTGGCTGGTTTCTCACTTGTTTATCAAACTGACCTTTGCTGTACTGCATCCTCCACAGGACCTTCCTTGATATATTGCTTTAGAGAAGGGTACCCACCCTGAACCACGTTTTGATGGGACAGGGTTTGCAATTGGATGCCAGGATGTGTCTGAGGCAGAGTGAGGGAGGGAGGTGGTGCTGCTGGGAAACAGAAACTACTCGGATTGAGTAGGGTGAGGGAGGGATGCACCACTGGATGCTAGTGACTGCATGGCAAGGGACAAGGTGAGGAAGGGGGCTCCATGTATGTCCGGGACTGCTCGACATGGGCCAGGGTGAGAGAGGTGTCCCACGGGACTTCAAGGACTGCTTGGTACGTGGACAGGGTGAGGGAAGGGGGGTCACTAGATTCCAGATACTGCTTGACGTGGGCCAGGGTGAGAGAGGTGTCCCACGGGACTTCAAGGACTGCTTGGTACATGGACAGGGTGAGGGAAGGGGGGGTCACTAGATGCCAGATACTGCTCGACGTGGGCCAGGGTGAGAGAGGTGTCCCACGGGACTTCAAGGACTGCTTGGTACATGGACAGGGTGAGGGAAGGGGGGTCACTAGATGCCAGATACTGCTTGACGTGGGCCAAGATGAGAAAGGTGTCCCATGGGACTTCAAGGACTGCTTGGTACGTGGACAGGGTTGAGGAAGGGGGGTCACTAGATGCCAGATACTGCTCGACATGGGCCAGGATGAGAGAGGTGTCCCATGGGACTTCAAGGACTGCTTGGTACGTGGACAGGGTGAGGGAAGGGGGGGGTCACTAGATGCCAGATACTGCTTGGCATGGGCCAGGGTGAGAGAGGGGTGCCACAGACTCCAGGAACTACTTGGCAAGGGGGTGGGTTGCCAGTGGACTCCAGGGGCTGCTTTTTATGGAGCTAGGGTGAGGGAAGGAATGCCACTTGATGCCAAGAACTGCTTGGCAGGTGAGCTGCCACTAGACAATAGCAACTACTTAGCATGGGGTGGGGAGTGAGAGAGGCTGATCCCACTGGACTCCAGGGACTGCTTGACATGGAGCTGGGTCAAGGGAGGGGGTGCTACTGGCTGACAGGGCCTGTTTGGCTTGAGGCAAGTTGGGGTGGGGGGCAATGCATACCAGAAACTGCTTGGCAGAGAAAGTATTACAAAGGCCAGAATTTTTGTTTTATAAACTTTATTTTTAACTGTTGTGTAGGTACAGATAAATTCATAAGGTATAAGACCTCAAGGAAACTTCTATAGAAATTTATTTATTTAGTCAATCATAGGAATTACAACCCTTTGAGTCACAGACTCATTTACAAAGGCTCCACGTCAGCATAGTCATACATTCGGAGAGAGCACATTAGTGGGACATCACATTTCAAGTAATTACATATAATAGCCAAGGTGGCTGAAAGTCTATACATGTAGTAGCTAGGGTATTGATATTATTACAGTGGAACAATTATAATACAAGTGCAGCCTCTGGGGCATTGTCGTATAGTAGAAACAGTGATCTATACAATAGTGAGACAACACCGTTTTAAGGAAGTATTTACATATAGTAGCCTGGGTGGCTGTTGACCTATACATTTAGTAGCTAGGGTATTGGTATTAGTACAGGAGGTATAGTTACAGTGTAGGTGCAGCCTCTAGGGCATTGTCATATAGCAGAGACAGGGATCAGCAGCAGAAATTACAGCATACAGTTGATATATATACTAACATACAGAGACCTGTTATTGGGAAGACTCAGTCCACAAATTCACACTATATATGTGTGCTCTATCAATTCATGTCAATGAGCAACAGTTGTTACCAAGCTGTTACACAGTTACCTTTCCAGTTGGTGTAGTATTACACTACAGTACTACATTTCCATGTTATGAGCCCTCCTGGCCAGACCGGAATCCTCCCTCCCCACACCGTGATGGTTCCCCTTTCTAGTGCTAACAGAAGTGATCTCCACACTGATAAAAACAGTCTGTCTCCCTGTTAGCCTCCATTTGAGGGCTTTCAAGTTTTAAGCACACCATCAGGTTTGTTAAAGAATGTGCAATGGGCGGGGGGCTGGGCCTGGTTCTAGTACTGGGTCGTCATTTTTCTTGCAGTAATTAAGGTCATTTGCCACGGCAGGTCTCCCCGACCTTCTCTACGGCTGGGATCTGCACCAGGTACCTACTCTACTGGGTTATCCGGCAGCCCAAACCTCTAGCACTTTTTCCATAATATGGTGGACCTCAGGCCAGAATCTCGTTATCTTTGGACATTGTACGATCATGTGGCCAAATGTGCCCACTGACACCTAGCATTTGGGACACATTTTGCTCACTTTGCTTTTTATTTTGAGCATACTCTCAGTGATAAATAGGTCCAGTACATTACATTAACCTGTATTACACACAGTACTGGATTTGGCACATTTGTTCATATGCCCGATTGCTCAGGTCCATACCTCTCGTGAGACATCCGTGTCTAAATCGGAGCTCCAGGCTGCCCTGTACCTCTTTGTGTGTGGTGGCTGACTGCCCCCTAATTAGTCTGTAGTAGACTGACACTGGCTTGAAACTGGGCTGGGGTGTGGTTAGTACGTCCTCCACTGGTGAGACAGCAGGTGTTGGTATTGTGCCCTCCCCCCACCCTGCAGCAGGCCCCTCACACATAAGTAAACAAAATATGTGTCCAATGGCACTGTACATTTCTCCCTTAAATGGGCAAAAGCTGCTAAAGTGCCCCCCCACATACATATCCCTCACTGCTACAAGACCTAGTTTGGCTTATCCGAGGAGGCCTTGGTGCACAAACACAGGATGGCCCTGTTGCCCCCAGAAGGCTGCTGTAAGAGCCGCCAAGGGTGAAACACCTTTCTGCTGCCCTCTAGTGTCATGAGTCAGCTGCCAGGCTCTCAATAGGGTGTTTATCATGGGATTACGTACCCTTGGCAACTGTATCTTGTCCCAGCCCAAGGCTAAGCAATGCTGACACTGGTGAATCTCCCTTCCAATGGTCCGTCTCTAGTATCCTTCTGGGAGCCATATGGTTCTCCTATTCTTTGCCCAGGAAAGCAGGTTGTGCTACCCTTTGTTAGTACCAGCCCCGCTTCCTTGACAGGGGCCTGTAGCAGTGTGGCTCGGATCCAGATTGGCTTACCCCTCCAAAGAAAGGGGTGGAATACGCTGTCTACCTTACGGTAAACATTTTAGGGTAGTTTTACTGGGACTGCCTGTGAAATATCCAACAGTCTTGGAAACACACACATTTTGAGGGTATTAGCTCTCTACATCGGGGTGAGAGGCAGGGTGACTCACCTGTCCAGGTCCTTCTTAATTTTTTGCAGTAGTGGAGTAAATTGACTGCATATAATCTGGATAGGGATTTGACACCCAACTACTTCAGGTTGTCCACCTTTTGGACTGATGGTGCCAGATCACCTGGGGGCCCCTCTTTCCCTTTCCCTATGTAGAGGAGTTCATGTCCCCTAATTGATTTTATGTCCTGACAACTTCCCATATTCTCCACGAGTGGCTGCCACAGGTTTTACCTTTCCGCAGCAACAGCAGCTCCGGAGACATCCCCAACAGCGACAGCCACCTTGCCGACTGTCGGCAATGCAGCGTTGGGGATGCCTCCTGTTTTCATAACGGGGTCTGGGCCCCCTGAACCCCACACCCCGGTCTCTAGGATTCCAACTCCAGATCGAGAAGTTGGACGAAGTGACACCCTATGCGGAGAGACATCCACAGCGACAGGAAGATTTTGGCCAATTCCTGTCGCTGTAGTGGTCTTCGCCGTGGGAAATCACTGCAGCATCAGTATACGGCTGCCACATGTCTCAGGGCCTCCGCAGGAAGCCACAAATAGAGGAGCAAATCATCATCAGATAAGATTTGAAATTCTTGCCCCCTCTCAACTTCAGACCATCTATATATTTGTTGCACCTGATGGACTCTGCCAGTGGCTCTAGGAACAGGTCTTAGAGCAGCAGGGACAGGGGATACCCTTTTACAATTCAAAATGATTTGTGAGACTCCCATTGACCAACACTTGGGCTGAGGGTTTAGTGTAAAGAGTTTCTACCTAGCTACCAAAAGTGTCACCAATTTCAAACTGTCAAAGCATCCTATGCAGATACCCTCACTCTGTGGTCAAATGCCTTCTCGACATCGAGAGCAAGGATCGCCGCCAGGTACCCCCCTCCACTTCCAGGCCACAGTCAGGGTTGTCCTGATGTTCTCTTTACCCTGCTGGCTGTTAATGAACCCTGCTTGGTCCAAGTGAATTACAGAGGGTAACACCTTTTCTAGTCTCAAAGCCATGACTTTCATCATAATTTGGCAGTCTGTGGTGAGGAGGGAGATAGAACAGTAAGAGGAGCACAATTTGAAGTCCTTGACAGGCTTAGGTATAACCACTATGGTAGCCGACTGTGTGTGTGTGTGTGTGGGGGGGGGTCAGCACTCCAGCATCCAGGTTTTCCATGAGTATGTTCGGGAAGGGTTCCCAATTCCTCTGGGAAACATTGTAGAGGTTGATGGGCAGCCCTTCAGGGCCCCAGCACTTTAACCCCCTGCCAGTCCTTTGATAGCTTTGTCTATTTCTTTGTGTGTTAATGACTTCATGGGAGTTCTGGACCATGTCCTTCCCCACCTCCCTGCAGACTTACAGTTGACAGTCAAGATGGTCTTGGACCAGGGATGTTCTGATGCAAAGTAAAAGCTTCAAACTGCCTTGGACATCGGCAATTACTGTGCCCAGTCGGTGGTTGTGGCACTCCTTTTGCGGCATACGGCTTGGTTGAAAATTTCCATCTTTATGGCAGATGCCCAGCATAAGCTGGCGGATGTTCCCTTCTTGGGTACCGAATGCAAAGCTGAGGCTGTTCTGTACTCACCCCCCCAATGCAGAACACTGATGGGGGATGCCTGCACAAGGCCCTGGACTCCAGGTCTCCTTTATGCCTTCCCTCTCTTTCCCCTGATCCACAAGGTGTTGGCCAAGATGCAGAGGGACAAAACACAGATGATTCTGGTAGCCCCAGACTGGCCACACCAGTTTTGGTACGCACATCTCCTCAGTCTCAGCAGCAGGCCTCTGTGGTGCTTGCCTCTATGCCTGGATCTGCTCTCTTGCCACCAGGGGAAAGTCTTGAACCCGGACCTTCAATCTCTGCATCTGACAGCCTGGTTCCCAAGTGGCAGAGTTCTAGGCTTTGGGTCTCTCTGACAAGATTCTCCATGTCATAGAAGCCTCTCGGAAGGAGTCAACCTGCCAGTGCTATGCCTTCAAATGGAAGTGATTTTCCATTTGGTGCCAGGGCAGGGAGCTAGATCCCCTATCCTGCCATGTGGCTAACATCCTGGACTACCTATGGTCCCTCTCTCTCAGTCAGGCCTGAGGTCAATGACCCTCAACATGCACCTGGCAACCATCTCATCATACCAAGCAAGGGTTGGTATGCTGACGGTTGGGCAGGAAAAGGTGGTCAGGCACTTCTTTAAGGGCCTTAACCACCTGTCCCTGCCAGTGTATGAACCACCACCACCTTAGGACTTGTTGCTGGTATTGGCAGTGCTCATAGGCATGCCATTCAAAACGATGCACAGGTGTGACACCTCCCACCTGTAATAAAATACCACCTTAGTGGTAGCTATTACCTCCACCAGAAGTATCAGTGAGCTCCAGGTGCTCTCTGTGGAGTTTCCGTACTTGGTGTTCCACAGGGACAAGGTTGTCATCCACCTCAACCCAAAGTTCCTTCTGAAGGAGCAGCAGCAGCTGAGCTATTCAAGCTCCGATGGGCGTGGAGGTAGTTAAACTACCTCCTGAAGTGCACCCTTGGGATTGGTGTTAGCCCGTCGATGCACTGCGCGTCGACTGCCCCACCGCCCACCCTGGGTTGGGTCTACTTATAGTCTCTTACCTATGATATCACATCCTGTTCCTTATTTTTCTAAGTCCCCACTTTCCCATTAGCAGCTTATACCAGCCTGCCACCAGAGGGACCTCTGACTACCCACATCGGTTTCACTATCTGAACTTCCCACATCGGTTTCACTATCTGAACTTCCCTCCTTCTACTTCCTGGGAACCCCTCTACCCACATGCAATACTTCTCTCCCCTTACTCCCACTCCTGTCTCTGAACTCTCCACATTCCTATACCCAGACATCAAACTAGCCTGGCACACTGATCTGACCCAACTGTCAGACCATACCCTAGCCTGACACTAACCTTCAGTGACCACTAGGAGTCACTATTTCCACCCTGGTTTTGGCCCAGTACCAGCCAGTTTTGAGCCACCTGGATAGTGGAACCTACACCTGCCCAGGTCCTTTTTCCTCTTGCCCCACCAGGGGTTAGAGCCTTGTACCCTGTCCACCAGAGTCCGTGACCCTACCACTAATCCAAAGTGGTATCCACGCTTTCCTGGGGGCAGACAAGATACTTGTGCTCTTCCTGCCCTGCTGCTTACATAGGCATTATGTTTGTGCCCCTTCTCCTCAAATGTCTCCCCTTCGTTCTCCTGCTAGTACACACATCTCATCAGCCAATCATATTCACAGGCCCACTCATCCCAGCATCCACAACTCCTGACCTAGCACGATCACACACCTACACTGACCATGGACCCTCGCCCATGGCACCCATCCTCATCCACCCCCGCTGTTCACCCTGACTCTCCATGGTTGGAATTCGTCCATGCCCTCCCAAACCTTCGAACCCTGCCCATTCTTTTTCACCACCATGGCCACCTCCCTTCCCAGCATACACAAAAGTTGACTTGCTGCCACGCCAGACCAGAGCCTGGTCCTCCTGCTCTACTTTCTGGCAACATACATCCCACAGGCCCAGCCCCTCCACCCATCAACTTGGCCCACTGGCCTAAAATAACCTCTATGAACATATGCAGCCTGCTGAAAAACGTGACACCCTCAGTGCTGGGCCGGCACACCAACCGGACATCATAGCCCTGGTAGAAACCTGGCTGTCCAAATCACCCCTGACTCACTTGTCTCCCTCCCTGGCTATACCCTATACCGGGAGGACCGAGTGAAACAAGCGAGGGAGGTTGTACCGTCACTAGGGACACAATTACTGGTCAGCACTCCCTACCCTGCCCTTGTAAATGAGGCCCAGGCCCTCACCTCAAGCTCACCCCTGACCCCTCTAGGGGCCCTCTCTATTTCACCACTGCCTACATTCCCCCCAAAAAACAGAACCCAGCTCTGGTATCACTAACTGACTATCTGGCCACCCTTCACCATGCAGTGGAGCAAATCCTAGTTGGTGACCTTAACATAAACTGGCTCAGCTCCTCCTCTTCCTCAATACGGGACACTTTTGCCACCCAAGATCTGACACAACTCGTCACCCAACCCACTAGAATAAACCCCAAAACAGGAACCAGCACCCTACTGGATGTACTCGTCACCAATCGACCCAAAAAAATCCAAAACATCCAGGTCCTTCCGGACTTCCTAAGTGACCACTCCCCTATCCTATTTCTTTGGGCAGCCCCCAATCCCAAACCCAAAGCACAGACCACCCTCAGAAGGCGCCTTGGCCCCGGTGGGCTGAAAAAACCTAGGCAGTTTCTCACCCAGATAAACTGGTCCCCCATTCAGCATGCACCCAACATTGACACTGCCCTCACTTTCTTCTCTCAAACGTTCAACAATGCCTGTGATCTCTTTGCACCCTTCACAAAAATCCAATCCAAAACACAGAATGCACCCCGGGTCAGCCCTGCCCTCCTACAATTGCTTAGAAATCGGGATAACCTCTGGCACCGTGCCACTGAAACGGGCTGGCTGGCTGATAGACAAGCCTACAATGCAGCCTGGAATAAGTGCGCTTGAGCGGTCTGTAAAACCAAGGCTGACCATTACCAGGCCACCCTCACCTCTTCCTGGGGCTTGGCCCGCAAGTTCTGGGATAATGTTAAACAGTTAAATGGTAAGTCACGGTCCCTTCCCCCATCGCAGCTCTCTAGTGATGGTACTACCTCCACCGATCCTGGCTTCATAGCTAACTGCCTCAATACAGCTTTCACTGACCTTAGCTCAGTCCTCCCCAGTAATTTCTTTGAACCCCCAAACCCAACCCCCCCGTCCACCACCACCCCAGCTTCCATCTTCGCAAGGTATCTGCTCGGGAGGCCAGACCCATCCTTATCAAAGCTTTAAATGGCAACAATCCCGGCAGCGACTCACTGGATCCCAGTATCCTCAGGTTGGTGCTAGATGAAGTCCTAGCTCCGCTCACCAGCCTACTAAACCGATTGCTCTGCCTGGGACAATTTCCTACTGCCTGGAAAACAGCCATAGTTACGCCCATTCATAAAGGTGGTGACAAGTCTTCAACCAACAACTACCGACCAATCTCCATCCTCCCCTCCCTCTCAAAAGCCCTGGAAAAAGTCATGGCCATTCAAATCACTGAATATCTATCCAAGCATTACATCTTATGCCCTGAGCAGCATGGCTTCCGTGCTGGCCACAGTACCAGCACTGCGCTAATTGAATTCTCCAATTTCCTTCACTCCTCCCTGGACACCAGCTCACTAGCTGGTGCAGTGTTCATCGACCTATCAAAGGATTTTGACACTGTCTCCCACCCTCTTCTGCTGAACGCCCTCTGCCACACTGGTCTAGTAGCTGGCCCCTTAACGGTGCTCAAGCTACCTAAGCGCCCGGTCACAGTGTGTAAAAATCAGTGGAACACTCTCTGATACCCATCCCATACACTCAGGAGTTCCCCAAGGCTCCATCCTGGGCCCCTCCTCTTCTCACTCTATCTGAACACCCTGCCCAGTGCTTGCTCTGGCAAAATGCTTCTGTATACTGACGATGCTGTCATTTTGCCACCACATAATCCCATCTCCCTTCAGGATTCCCTACAACAGTCCTTCAATGAGGCAGATGCCTGGTTTAAGGAGCACAGACTTATCATTAATCTTAAAAAAACAAAGCTATGCTTTTTTGCCCACCCCCAAAACAAAGCTAGCAACCACCCACTCCATATTCTTCCTAGTACCAAACAGCCTCTGGAACAAATCTGCTCCTACAAATACCTCGGGATTACCTTCGACTCAGCCCTCACATTCCATGACCACATTGATGCCTTGCATCCGCCACCAACATATGACACTTGGCATCCTCTTCCGCCATCAAAACTGCCTCCCCCCAAATGCTCTCCGGCTCGCTGTCACATCCTCAGTACTGTCCCTTGTAGACTATGGCTTACCAGTCTATGGTGCTGCTAACACAACTGCCCTCAAAAAAATTCGCATAACCCTAAATAAGGCTTGCAGACTGATTACTGGTTCCCCCAGGCTCACACACACCTGTCAACTGTATAACGATGCTAAACTCTTGACCCTAGATGAATGGCTTCGCTATCATACCTGCCTATTCACTAAAAAAACCCTACTCGGGCTCTCCCCACCAGGGGTGACTGCATCCATCCACTGGATCCCGCCCACTGTTGCTACACGGTCCTCCTACAAGACCGCCCTACTGGTCCCCAGGTCAAGAACCACTCACGGTCAGAGGTCTTTCTGGTACAGAGCCCCATTCTGGTTTAACTCTCTCCCTGCCACCATCTCCAATGCTACCTCAATCTCCAAATTCAAAACCACCCTACGTAGCCAACTCCTCAACTCTTGTAGCTGCTCCTGTCTCTAAATGAGGCTCTACCTCAACCTCTCCACTCGTGACAATGCCAGCCAGGCAGCTCCCCACCTAGCCCACCCTCCACCCTTACCCAGCACACCATTCCTAAGTATAACCTGGCCAAAGCCTGCTGTCTCATGCCAGTTGATTGCTCAACATGTGAAACCAATTGTGTAAGACCCATCTCAATTACCTGTACCCTGTAACTCAAATGTATGTTATTTAACCACAGTGTGACATGGTGCCTCTAAGAAATGCCTATTTGAAGAAAACCTGTACTATGTAATCTAAATGCTATGTATGTCTCAATGTGATGAGGTACCTTCGGAAGCGAGCCTCTGGCTCAAAGGTTGTAAACTGATTCTCACAAATAAATAAATAAAAAAGGTTGTTTCAGAGTTTCACCTTAACCCCGTGATCAATCTCCTGGTGTATTTCACCAATCCAGCCTCGGAGAACAAGCATAGGCTCCACACATCGGACCTGCGGTGAGCGCTCACTTACTGTATGGAGCACACGGCTGGAGTTCAGGGAAAAGGTTCACCAGCTCTTTGTCACCTACGGTGAACATGCACCGGGCAGACTGGCAGCTAAGCAGATGATTGTCAGGTGGATTGTATCTAGCATCAACCTCTGCTATGGGTTGTCTGGTAGGGAGCCTCCTGTTGGGCTTAGAGCTCATTGTACCAGACATAACACTACCTCGGTGGCTGCTTCCAGGGATGTCCCTATCCAGGAAATCTGCTGGGCTGCTACCTGTAAGTCAGCACACAGCTTCATTTCCCACTATCACATCGTCCTCGAATCATGCTGTCATGCTGGTTTTAAGGCCTCAGTTCTCCGCTCCCTGTTTCCTAAATAGGGGTGTGCGCCTTGCCCACTCCTCCCGGAGAACTGCTAGGAGTCTGCTACAGTGTGGATAAGTGCATCATAGTCACACCCCTAGAAATGAGGGCTACTCAACAGTAACTGTAGTTCCAGGAGTTTTATATGGTGCACATCCACATGACCCACCCGACCGCCCTTCGCAAGTGGCGCACAGATTCCTGCTTCCAACATGCAAGATCTGATATCATGGGGTGAAGCCGAGGAGGATACAACCCAAGTGAGTGGGAGGAGCTTAGCTTGAAGATGTTCTGACTGATTTAAAGGGGGAAGGAAGAGTGCCATAATGTGGATGTGCACCATGGCATAAACCACTCCTAGAGCTACGGTTACAAGTGAGTAACCATCATTTTCAGCTTTAATTAACAAAAATATTAGCATACCTCTTAAATCTACTTCTCCAGGTACCTCCTATGCTATGCACCATGAGTTTTTTTCAGATTTTTCTTGATCCATTCCTAACCCTTGTCAGGTCTACAGTGCTATTTCTAAACCAAAGGTGGCAGCCATCTTTTTTCTTTAGAAAAACACTAAATTAAAACCCATACAAATACCCAAATTTTGTTGGAATTGAAAAATTTTACCACCAAATAAAACTGGAAGATGGCTGGCATTATTAACAGTGAAAAAATGGAAGGGTCAGATTTGTTTTGCCCAGTTTCGTTGCAATGCTGATTTAAAATAGGATAGAAATTCACTGCAAAAATACATTTACTGTAGGCATCAGTAAGGGTTGAATCACTAAGCCTCAGAAGTAAGGAAATACAACAGAAGAGTAAAAACATTACTCTGTCACTTAGTGAAAGTATAGTTTTGTGTCTCTTGATAGTTCAAAGAGCACTAGCATCTTTGGCACCATCTCTCAAAGCACCGATTTATAGTTAGTATAGATTAATGTTCTGTATCAAAGTAAGCAAATTGCTTAAACCCCAAATAACACCACACCCCACACGCACCAGGAGTAAGGGTAGGAGTAGGCAGTGATGCCACTATATTGCTCACTAGTGAGACCCAACCTGGAGTACTTACTGTGTCAAGTTCTGGAGGCCACACCTCTCTAAAAATATTGATAGGCTAGAAGTGGTCCAGAAGAGGGCTACCAAAATGGTGTGAGGGTTGGGTGAGAAAATATGAAGGGAGGCTACGGGAGCTCAACACGTACACCCTGGAGTAGAGGTGAGCGAGAGGGGACATGATTGAGACCTAGAAGTACCTCACGGGGTGAACAAGGTGAAACTGGGGAGTTTATTTCAGAGGAGGAGAAGAAGTACCAGAACACAAGGGCATGCAATGAAGCTTGTGGGGGGTGTAGTTTAAGAGGGATGTGAGGAAATACTTCTTCACAGACAGGGTAGTGGATACCTGCAATAGCCTGCCCAAAGAGGTGGTGGGGACAAAGACAGTAAGGCAATTTAAGCATGTGTGGAACAGGCACATGGGCATAATAGGTGGAGGGAAGGGAAAAGGGACGGACACCTGTAACCAAACAGTGTCCAGGGTGTTGAAATAGGCAGTGAAAAATAGAGCAGACTAGATGGGACTACTGGTTCTTTTCTGCAGTCAAATTTTATGTTTCTGTTTTAAGGGATTTTTTTCCCCCCAACCTCACATTCCCTACAGTTAAGGCTTTGTGCTTTGGTCCTAGCTGATGCCTAAGGTAGGTGTGTTTCTTTTTACAACAAATTCAAATCAGTAAACAATACTGGTCTCAAATATACCGTTAAACAGGAAATATTTACGCGCCTGACATTTTCACTATATCCATGCTGTGCTGTTTGTGTGAAAAATCAAATGACACTAAATGACACATATTGAGAACTGGCCAAAAAAAGGTATTGGGTGTGAATCACTTAACACAAAGTTAGAAACAAACAAGCATTTGGCAATGCCAAAAGTTCACTGTTGGTAATGCTATTGTACCGAATGGGGCAAGACGACAGTTCCTAGCAACCTTGGCTGCTGACTTATTTACATCTGCTTTTTAGCACTTTTGAGAAAACAAATTTTGCAGTCTCAGGTCCCCCCTTGTGTCTCCAGACCCCGATTAGGTGATATGGGGGTCCAGAAGTATGGGGGGGGGACCTCTGTGTTGCGCAGGGCAGCTGTAAAACAAATGTGGCTTCCTCATCCCCATCCCTCCATAGATGGTAGTGTATGTATGTGGTGTGCAAGGCACAGAGCCCTACAGGACAACAGTGACCAAACTGTCAGCATGGACACCTTATAACCCTACGTCGTGTACCCATACAGAAAATTTTCAAATCATCACCAAAACGTAATTCTACGCAACTGCAACGCCATTCTGCATCACAGGTGCAGAAACACATTTTGGCCATGATTTGAAAAATAACAGCTGTGACATACATGAGGTAGAGTAATACAAAGGCTATGTTGAAATTCTCGGGCCAAAATATTTAACATTTCCTCGATAGAGGAAAGTTGAATCTGCAGGCTTTCTTTAAACACAAAAATGTAGTTGTAGAGCCTACAGAAACATCAGATTCAACAACGCAACCACCATTTGGGAAACCATCAGTTTTCTGCCCCCCTCCATGTGTGGCTGTTTATACCTTTGAAGAACTAGTAACACAAGATTTAGAAAATTTCTTTAATACATCACATTTTAATTTTTTCAGTAATCTAAGTATTCAGGAGAGAAATGCTGTCAAAACTTCACAAGCCGGCACATATTTGGTTATTAAACAAGCAGACGAAGAGCGGTACTACAGGATAAAGAGCATGTATCAATGAAATGGAGAGACCATTACAAAACAAGGAATTCTACCATAAGTTAACATCAGATCCTACTTATGACTACAAATTCAGTATTGATGAATTGATAATCTGATGCTTTCTTTAAAGGGGATATAGACATTAAGACAAAAGACTTCCTGACTACTATGCACCCTGTAAGGACCACATTTTACATCTTGCCCAAGATACACAAAACTTTGATAAATCCACCAGGACGTCCTATAGTGAGTGGCTTGGGCTCCTTAACAGAACCATTGTCACAATACTGTGATTTCTATTTGAGGCCTTTGGTTTCAGGATTGCCTTCTTATTTAAAGGATACCCAAGAAGTTTTGATTTTGCTTCCAAACATTATTCTGCAACCAAATATGCTGCTCATTAGCTGTGATGTTGAGGTGCTGTATACTAATGTACCACAAGGAGGCGTCCTGGATGCAGCAGCAGATTTTCTCAATAAATCATCTACTTACAAGCCACCAACAGAATTCCTACTAAAATTAATGGAACATGTCTTAAAAAATACAATTTTTTTAACACCTGCCTGTATCATCAAATTAAGGGTGCAGCTATGGGGGCCACTTGTGCCTCCTCAGTGGCAAATTTGTATGTTGGGAAGTGGGAGGGAGATATAGTATATAAACGGCTCTGTAAATCCATTTTTTTCAAATCTTGTTTTGTGGAAGCGTTTTACTGATGATATTTTTATTGTATGGAAAGGGACACATAGCAGCTTTGTAGATTTCATAGTCTTTCTTCAAGGTACCAATCCAAACCTCAGATTCACTTACACTAGTAGTCCAAATGAAGCTATTTTTCTGGACTTAAAAATTACTAGGAATGCTACAGGAGGTTTGGAAAGCAATATCTACAGGAAACCAGCTGATGGAAATACATTGTTGAAGGCTAACAGCTGTCACCCCTCCCCCACACGTAACAGATAATATACTAACTGGACAATTTCTTAGAATTAGATGAAATTGTTCCAGGACAGAGAATTTTGAGAAAGGGGCAGAAGACTTAACAATGAGACTTATACAGTGTGGCTATAATCAGAAGTTAGACAGTGAAGCAATAGATAAGGCAAGCGGTATTGAAAGACAAAGGCTATTGTCACTTAGGGAAGAGGGTCCTGTGACAGAAAGCAGATTTAATTATGTGACAGTATTTTCAGCACAAGCCAGAGAATTAGAGATTATTTTAAAACGACATTGGCATGTATTGTCTGCTGAAACAGGACTAAGGGAGATTGCTAAGAACCCTGTGAGACTGTGCTATAAATAAGCACCTATTCTCAAAGATTTACTTATACATAGTCACTTTATTGATAAAAAAAACAAAAAAAAAACAACAATTGGCTCTCTAAACCCCAAGGGTGTTTTCAATGCAAGAGATGCGCTAGGTGTACCCACATCACACCACAAACAGAGTTTAAGACATGTCAAGTTCAGCAATACTATCAGATCAGGCAATGTATTACTTCAGACTCAGAGGGCGTGATATATCTAGCCATGTGTGAGTGTTCAGCATTTTATGTGGGAAAGACAAACAGAGCTTTTAAAGTAAGAGTGGGAGAACACTTAAAGGGGACATAAACATTGCAGGGGTCACTCAAATTGTGGAAGCCCATGAAAAGATATTTAAAATGAGGCACTGGACTTCCTTGTAGGTGTCAGGAGTTCTGAGATATGACTATCTAATTAATCTGTAAATTAAAACAAAGCAGCAGCCATTTTAAAACAGGAAGTTATGTCACTGAGGGGCAAGCTGCATGTTGTTAATTATAGCTTGCCCCTCAGTGACATCACTGTTGGTCTCATGAGTCAATGAAATGGCTGCTTCCTTGTTTTGGTTTACAGATGATTTAGATATTCATATCTCAGGACTCCTGATACCTACAGCTAAGCCCAGTACCTCATTTGAAAGATCATTTTATGAGTTTTCACAATTTGTGTGACTCCTGCAATGTTTACTTTAAGAGCAATGAACAGAAAGGATGATACCCATGCGACTGCAGTTCACATTATGTCCAGTTCTGATTCTAGTAGACATTCTTTTAAATTCACAGCCATTGATAAAGTCTGCAGAAATCCCAGGGGAGGAGATTTTGAAAACCTGATCCTGATAAGGGAAAACTTCTGGATTATAACATTGGGAGCAACTATGAAACCTGGGTTAAATACACAGCTGGTTATTAGACCCTATCTCAAGAGAAAAAGAAAAACAGTGAAAACATAAGAACACTGGCTGGATATATCATGCCCCATAAATGTCTTAAATAGCTTCTGATAGACTTCGTCTTGTGAATTAGGAGGTTTCTGTTTTTGAATCCCATCACTGATAGGAGCCACTGATGGACTTCATCTCTTAAACTAATCTAGAGTATAATATGGAAATACCAATAGGGTTATAGGAATATGCCCCCTAACCCAAGTCTGACCCAGGTCCAGCTATAACTTTGTTCTAAAAATGTAATAGTAATATTTTTTTTTACTAATGGTGCTATACATGTTACAGACTGATTTTGAATAGAATTTTGAAATTTATATCAAAAATATCAATCCATATACTGATGTCTTTTACTGAGTTATGAAATAACAGTATTTATTATTTAAATATAAAATTGTAGATTTAGAAAGAAAAATTAGAGAAGTTGATTTTACTTGACTTTGTACTGTAGTAAATCATATATTATATATGGTTCTAATACATAATTTCTCAGTAAGTTCAGAAATTGTTGTTCTCTGCATTTTTCATTCTGCTTTATAACAATCTTATGTTATGGGTATGTTTTTGTCATTTTTTAATTATTGTTGGTAGTTCACTGCTTGTGTCCCCCCCCCCCCATTTTATTCCTATGTTATGTTTGGATAGGGATGCTATGAGGCTTTCAATTGAATGAAACTAATTATTGATGTAATTGGTTAATGGGAGAAATCCTTTGTCTCCGATGCATTTGTAATAGAGTATAAGATTCTCACATGCGAATGCATGTTTGTTGTGAGTATTTAAGAGGTGGTTTGTTACAAAAATTTTAGCCTTTGAAAAAGAGCCAGAGAGGCTCGAAACATGTCAGGCAACAATACCACACTGTATGCTTTTAATTAATAAAATTTTTGTATGCAATGCTATTGCTTTGGCGTCCCTTGTAGATTTGTGTGTACGGGGAACCTTTGGTGATCTATTTAACATTTCCGCAGTTACGAGCAGGCATAGCAAAATTGCAACAATGGCCACAACTTTGGCATTTTTACATATTTTGACCGCAAATTTTCAACATAGTCTTCTTATGACCCCACCTCATAAACCCTGTAGGGAAAAAGATGCAGTTCTGTGCAAAAATGCCATTTCATGCAACATATTTTGGACAGGATGTGAAAAGGGACAGCTGTACTGTTCATGAAGTGGTGTAAAAAATGCCAATATTAAAAATATTGAAAATTAAAGTTATGTGCTTACATAGAAAAATTTAAATGAATATGTGTAACTCTGCCATTTTTTTTGAATTTTGACTACAGATTTTCAACATGGCCTTTTTGGGACCCCACCTCATGAATACTGGTGGTGAAATTTCATTCTTCAGTCCCGAAAGGTCATTTTGCGCAGTGACTGCAAAATCACCTTAAGGGGCCCAGTTAACAAAACAACAGTCACAGTGTTCATGAAGTGGGGTCCTAAAAAGGCGATGTCGAAAAACTGGTGAAAAAAATTAAAACAAATGCCACAGATATCAACATAAGTTAAAAACACCATTGAAATATATTATACGGGACTTACTTTTATTCCTCAGTTCATGGTTCAGCTTTTTGTTGTTGTTGTTTATTTCTCCCCATGGCCCCTGGTTGGCTCCTCTTATCTGGCATCCTGAATTCTCTGGCCGCTGTCCATCCTGCATCATCCTCCATGCTTCGGGCCATCTCCAAGCTACCCCCACGGCTTGCCACCAATGGTGGGGTGGCGGGGAGGCTCCAAACTCCCCACCAGAAATAGATCCAGTATTGGTGATGCCTTCTGGAGGTGGCGTATTCCCGATGGATGGCCACCAAGCTGCTCAACCAGGGCCACCATTTTCCATCTTTTTCTGTCAGCAGGCAGGGCATGCAATGCTGATGGTGGGTGTTCCATGCGCAAGTCCACATGCAGAATGCCCACCAGCTGCTCTGCCTCCATGCCTCATTGTACAGGGCCAGGTGTGCCAACACCTAGCCTTCACTAACTGTCAGGCAATTGCCAGACTCTGTTCCCCTCCCTCCCCGGGAGAGAAGAGCTGTCCCCCAGATGCTTAATCCTCTCCCATCTTGGCTTACAACAACCCACTCACACCACGAATATGGGTCGCTGGTGTGACAAGAGGTAAGGCATCGCTGCCTCAGCCCTCCACGTCACTTTGAAGAGTGCAGATGTGTCCCAGGCTGCAGAAGATGATATCCTACAACCTCCGCTGGTAAGTATAGGGTAAGGGGGTGAGGGCTGCTGGGTGCTCAGTGGGAGGGTCGGGATGGGGGAGAGGGATGGCAGCGATGACGAGGGACCATTTCCTTTTTTCAGGTAAACAAACGAAAAAAGACATCGGGGGACTGTTTTCTTTTTTCACAGGATAAATACTTAAATATTTTGGGACACTGGAGGTGGGCTCCTCAGTGTTCCACGCTACTGTGGGGGGGCTTGTAAAGCTGACATGGAGATTGGGCACCCCAACGTCAGCAGCATAAAATAAACTACGGGCTGCTGGGGTTGGGGGGTGGAGGATGAGGGACAGCCGGCGATCAGAGGGTTGGGGGTGCCACAATACACCAGAGACAATGATCAGAGGGTGGGGGTGCCTCATTGGCAGCTGAAGTCTGAAGACTGTCTGCAGCCATACTGATGGCGGTGGTACCACCGAAACTGAAAGTGACGATATCAGTTGCATTACAACACTGATCAGCTTTTTGCTGAGCGGTATCCTGTAGATCAAAGCAAAAAGCTGCCAAATTATTGGTTTGGCTTTTTCTTTTGATCGCCACTCAGTTTCTGCCCACAAGGGCAAAACTGCTGTAAGCATTAGCCTCACTGATGACTGGTCTGGCACTGTCTCATCCATTGCAGACCACTCTGCATTGGACAGACAGTGTCACACCCATCTCAAAGCCACTGGTAGGAAGAAGTTTGCATGCATGTATGCAGCAAACTTAAAAATGTGCTCATTAGTGCCACCTGCAAAACACATGAAATGCCAAAATAACCCCTTTGACAGTAGTTGCCTACTATGTTTAGATGTTTTTGAAGGTAATTTGATTTGACTTTAGTTTGACTAGGGATGGAAAAGTATTCCTGGCCTGAGTAACCCTCACTACAAAATTTCCTTCCCCCAGCATCTGTTAGCTAGATGGAGCTATAAGATTGATTGATTGATAACAATTTTTAATTTTTTTTTATACAGGCAAATTTGTTGGAGAAAGCTCCCCATTTACAACAAACTACTGTAATTTCTATCTAAAAGTGGCTACAAAAAAACATACATAATAAATACTGATTGTATACATAGGACATACAAGTGAAACAAATAAAATAGTCAAATTATCTTAAACAATCACAACAAATCTTCAAATAATTATACAATTTAAGTCTGAATTTGTGCAAGTCAACAATCTCAGTTAATTTAAGTGGTAATTTATTCCAAGAGAAGTTTGAGATTTGAAAGAGTGACTCTGCACTTCAGACTGTACTTTCATAGTGCTGGCCCAGTGATGCAGCCGCAGAGCTACCGTTCACGCTGCCAGCGACCTGGGTTCAAGAAGGAGACTGAGTTATCAGAGGGTTAGAGGGGGTGGGAGGCTTGAGCATTGTAAAGGACACCTTCCTTCCTTGGGGAGTAAGGACTGTGGTCCCCGCCATCACACTACCATCTGGGTGATAGTGCAGCAGGGGGTACGAGAGGGAGGGAGGGTCGGTTGCCGGGCAAGTGCATGCAGTGGCATGCAGCAGCGCATCTGTTGCTCCCCTGGTGTGGCTTATGTATGGAAGGGGACCCTGCAGCCGATGATGACGCAGGCAGAAAAACACAGGATGGCTGGATGTCAAAGCATGCTCAGGACTGGGCTCCGGTAACTGACCATCCCCCCCCACTTTGAAGGTCCTTCTATAGAGGGATCGACTGCTCCCCAACCCTGCCCCATTCATGGGGGATCCTGCCTTGAGGAGTAGCCAACCAGTTAAAAGAGTGAGGGGTTGTAAGTGTTAGAGGTGTAAGCAATAAGACACGATGGGATGTGCATTAGACATTTCTAATGCATGGCTAGGGGGACGTAGTGAGGCACGAGGCCACAGGTCGAGTGCGTCCAGTCCCCTAGCTGTGCATTAGAACTGTCTAATGCACATCCCTGGAGTGGCTTACTGCGCTTATAAAATGGGCCTGTGTATTCTAAATGGGGTTTCTAGTTTTAGCTGTGCATTATACACTTCTAATGCACAACTAACAACCAATCAGATTGCTTGAAATCCTTTGCCTATTTTATAAACTGGGGTACTGGGCTGGGTAGTAGCCACTGATGGGATGGGCACCCTGGAGATGATATCATAAACATAAGTAAAAAAAAAAAAAAAGAATAAGAAAGTCTCTCTCAAAACACAGCTAAGGGCAATTTATATTCTTTTTTTTGTTTTATATTCTTTGGTAACAGGGTAAGGCCTACTAGGCACACGTGCCTGTTTTCAGGGACAACCTGGGAGCACTAGGGAGGTTACGTGACTTGCTCAGAATCACAAAGTATGCAGGTAGACATTGTGGGAATCAAACCCAGATCTGCTGGATATACCGAACTCATTCACAACTCGTTACTCTAACCTCTAGGCTGTATTGCCAGCCCAGCGGCACAATTACTGGTACCAAAACAGCATCCAAAGATATGTACTTACAAAAATGTTTGACTCACAGTCCAGACTCAAGGAACGTCTTGAGGAAGTGCCCATTTTTGGCACAAAAACATTTTGCCTGTTGGTGGAGGGGGAGTTGTCAATATGGTCTGCTGAACTGATAAAGATTATCCTTCAGCACAGCTGCAGTGCATCTTCTCCAAGCCTGCACTGTGAGTCGAACTTTTTGTGAGAACATAAAAGAATGTATTTTCATAAACATAATGGGCCAGATTCACAAAACATTGTGGGACTAAGTCCCACTCTGCAGCTCCAGTTGTTGACCAAAATCTCTGCAGCTGCGAAGATTTATATTCTCAATCCACCGCAGCTGCAGGAGATGTTACGCCTGGTCCTCCTGGGAGTAACATTTTCCACAGCAGCAGGGAAAAAAACACCCACAAGGTGCTATAAATCATAGAGCCAGTTGTAAACCAACTCCATCTTTCTGAATACTGCAGCTGCAGGAAAAATGGCAGCTCCGCATGCGGCAACCCACTTGCGCCGGCATTTTCTCACGGCTGCAGGAGTTTCAGGGGCTTTGTGAATCTGGCCTAGTATTTTTTGCTATTATAATTTACTAAAGAATACATTTTTTTTTATTTTTAGTTTTCCATTGCAAGATTTGTAACATGATATTGCGATTCGGTACTTGCATTATAATCCATGAAATTGATCTATTTTGATCAACTAGATTGAAAGAGCCAGTATACCTATTAAGAAATGGAGCTAGCTGGGGGCTGGCCAGGAGAAGAATGATTAAACATTTCACAGAATATTCCCCTCCTCAAGGGAGGAAGGACTGTGCGCTACAGCTATCTGGGTGACCACAGGTGGCAGTACAAGCAGGAGCAATAGTGGGTGGGCAGCACCTCCTGACATCATGCAGAACATGCAGGATGATACAGATGACCTTCTGCAGGTCCCACACGGCTTAGTGGCTACCCTGCCTCCTCTGAGCTGTGACATCCTAAGGGGCTTGGGGAATGTTGAAGGCCCCTGTGCAGGGGGGAATCTGTAGAGGGTGAGAAGTAAGGGGGTGTTAAGTCCGAGAGATGGTGGGAGATGGTGTTAAGGTGGCTGACAGTGCATAGAGGCAGGTTGGACTCAGAGAAAGAATAAAAAAAAAAGAGAATCGGAACCAAATGTTTGCCAGACATAATTGCTCCTTTTATTGCTCAACATGGTGATGGAGTTGGTTGGCCATAGTGACCCGAGCTTTATTTTGAACAGTGGGGGCATTTTTGCCAGTTTGCCACAGAGACAACTCCCGGATTTGTTTTTAAGCCTTAAAATTGTACAAAACATTTCCTGTAATTTCTGTGTAACCCCTAGATGGCGCTATCCCAGGGGCTACTACCCCTGCCTGATTTGCCACTAACAGGTTGAGGGGCCTGGATCCAATAGCGGGTGCCTCCACCCAGAGGTCAGGGTTTGCAATAGTTAAACTAACTTGGTCACAGCCCTCTGGGACACTGCAACCCCCCTTTCTTCCCACTAGTGGCCCACACAATATATCAGAATTACCTTCACAGTATACACTTACCCCCAGGTCTGGTTCCGGCACTGGGACCTCCTGTGAAAATGAGATACAGTGCAACAATCACAGTACAGTACTTTAACATAGACAAATACCTCAGGCAGTATAACTTTGCTGAAACAAGCAGCTCTGATTTATTTAGGGATATAACAAGGACAGGAAATCAGGTTAATTAGCTTATCACTCTAATAATCTACCTATGGCTCTGTGCACAGGCCTATCCCTATCAGTTACTGTCCCTGGGTACCCAAGCCCTAGTGGCTAGTCAAAGCCGTGGCAGCTGGTAGGGGCCCTTTCACACAGAAAAGGAGAATTAAACAGTCAGCAGTACAGTAATTCCATTTGGATTTAATGTGGCAATTCAACAGGGAAGCGACCCTGAATTAGTACTCACGACCTCCAAATAAGATAGGGTCCTTCAATGTCAGCAGGGCTCACTTGAGGTACACAAACCTCTTCACACATCCATATAAAAGAAAGCACTATACCAGGCAGGCTGCATCTGTATCCCGTCGCAATTACTGCACAATACCGGGAGAACACACAGCAGATTCAGTTCCTGACAGACCGAGTGCAATTTTCAGCAATTCCTCCAGTCTTCTACAGGGTGAGCCTGGTTTCTACTCTTCAGAGATCCTTTGATTCTTTTCACAGGACGGATTCAGTCCTAACAAGCTGTTACACAAGCTGCAGACCGGAACTCTGGGCTTTACACACGTTTTTGACTAAAACTGCACACTGAAAAGCACAGGGCTCCTTCCTTCTTCACTGCCAAAGCTCAACTGAAACTCCAACCGACAAAACCGGCACTTCCTTTGAGTTCCTCCCAGTTCTTGACTGGATTGGCTGTCACTCACAATAGACTGCTGCTGTTGGTCCAAAAGGCACTGAAGTCTAAACTACATCTCCCAAGTCACTGCCCATACAATCCTCTTGTGGCTGGCTCAGATTATGAGTCAAGTTCTGATTAGTCAAGGCACCATTTTAGAGCTAGCTTACCCCACACTGATTGGTCCAGTTCAGCAGTTCAAAACTAGAATGGGAACTAGCAGACACAGTTCTGACTGCAAAGAAAGCAGGTTAGACAAACTGTAATTTCATTATTACTCTAAATAATTTCTGGCAAACAGTTACATCTTTCAGATAGGTTCCCTTTGCACTCCTAGTGACTGCAAAAATGAAGTGAATTGGCAGCAGCTCGAGTGGTACTCAGAGAAGCACACAGTCCCCCCATACAAACTAATTATGTCTGCAAGCAGACAGCTCTTAAAGAGACAGTACCAGAGGCTCTAAAAACACTCACTGATAAATGGCTTAAATGCCAAACACCATTCAGGCTTGGAGCACTCAAGCAAGCTCCTGGAAGTCTTTTGGGAACCCCCATTTGCAGGGGGGTTACATCTGGATTTGGAGGATTCCTTAAATTGGAAAAATCTGGCTACCTTAAATTTTACTTTGGTTAGTAAGAGTGGCACTCTAACAACATTCTTAATCTTTGAGCCCTGTGGCTAAATCAGTATCGGAGATCGCCCATTGCATGGAATGTCAGAATTCTGTTTCACAGCAAAAGCAATTTGGTGTGAAAGCAAACCTAGCAAAATAAATGAATTGTATACTGAAGAATCTATCTCTGGAAGGGACATGTTTGCATAAGGGTTTGTAAATTGAATGACACCTAGCTGTCTACCCAGTGCAAGTGCTTGTGCACAGTTTACTCATATTTATTAAAGCTGAAATCATATTTCAGACTCTGTAGGATAAACTGCTTTCTTCAGCAGTATATATTGAATTAAAATGATAAAATATAAATTAAAGTTTAAATTCAGCAGTACATAGAAATAATCGGTTTACTTCCCTCACTAGCTCTTGGAATTGAGACTTCTTATCCTGAACAGCTACTCAGGTTTTCTTTCATGTTCAATTTAAAGTGGTATTCTTTGTTTTTAAAATTCTTTATGGAAGGGGTGTGCACAAGTTTTGGCTCTTGGATTCATGCCCCTGCATTCTGGAATCTTCAGATTTGAATGTTGGTAACCTGTCATGGGCAGATCGAGAATATTTCCAATGAGGTAGACATTTTGTCAAGGAGGTAGCACGTATCCCACACATGTAGCATGTTCCTTTTTAATACTCAAATTTTGCTGAAACAACTACTGTTTGCTGGTGTAAGGAGACGGTGGGTACCACTAAGCTACATAGCTGAATCCACTAATGGTAGCTGTGCATACTTCTCCCTACCCTCTTTACTCTCCACAGTTCCAGACCTCCAAAACACCCCATCCCCTTATGTTTCTTTAGATGCCTAATTCCTCTTTGGGGGCATACCACTGTGTGCCCTCCATTCATTTGCCCCCAAGCAGCTGTAGATGGGCATGTTTCAGTACTGTTTATCGTAAATTTTGTTTGCATCCAATGTATCTCATTACATCACCCATGAGACATCAAGAAACAACCTATATCACCTCAGCATACTCTTCCTGGAGAAAACTTACAAGTGAATTAACTAAATAAATATATTTATTACTAAACTGTGGGGAACTAATTACTGTAATGGGGAAGGGGGGGTTCTTCCTCACTGCTTAGTTTTCCCACGTGCCATAGTTCATTACTGAATTATGATAATTGGTGACCCCCTTTGTCACACTGATTATCAGTACACTCAAATGCCACAACTGGGTATGACATTATACCCTTTTATTGTGGCATTTGGAGAGCTCACACTCAACTTTCCCTGTTGGAAAACTGATTTTTGTGCTCATGTTCTTGCACCTCTCATTATAAAAAATAACACATAAGCAACTGTTGTTTATGAAGTTTTTTTACACACCATCAGTGAGTGTGTAACAACTTCATAAATCTCTCGAGCTTTGCTCTCAAGGTTTATGGGTCAGTCATACACCTTGGGTCTGTAAAAGCAAAAACTTCATAACACACAGTTGCCTGTGCATTATTCTCTATGTAATATGCTATGAGAATCTTTTTTCCGGTGTTTCTGAAAAGTTGTTCTCAATGTTAGAACACTGAACACAACTTTTTGCAGATGCTGCGTATTAGCTTTGAAGTTGTCTTCAACTTTGAATGCCAGTCAGCAGCACCTATGAGGGGGAGCGGCTGCGCTAGCAGCTTTAAAGTGAAAACGAAAATCAACACATTATATCCCATCTAAACAAAGTATTGATATTTCATCTAAATGGAATATCGACTGACCAGCTCTATCTGAAGAAACCGGCAAGTCATTGTTTGAACCACATGCTCATGCTATATTACATACAGCAAAATCAAACCCAAGAGGAAAGAACAATCTTGATTCTCACTAGGGTTGCTTAGATTCTCTAGAATCCATTTCAACAGCACCCAGTCAGGTTTTCAGAAATTCTAATTCCAACTCAAATTCCATTCTAACCCAGAGTAAGGCATTGGAACTAAATGGGAGACTGAATCGGAACTTCATTTTCATGGGAAGGTGTAGCTGATCTCTCTTAGATGACAAACATTATTGCTTTTTTTTCTTTTACTTTTTTAATTTACCAAGCAGTTCAATAATTTTTATTAGAAATATTACCAGTTGATCCACTCCCCTCCTCCACTTCTTGGGTCCCAAACCATGATTAGTCTGGGTCTCGCAAATATTGAGTTCCTTCTTTTCACTTGTCTCTCAAGACCATGTGGTTTCAAAGATTTATAAACTATTTCGGTCTTTGGACCCAAGCACTGTACCAGGATCTGTTTTTACTGGCAGCAAGCCCTGTGTCTTCCACTTGATGCTGCCCAATGGCAAACGGTGTGGCGTCAGTTATACCAGCTTCTCAAGCAAGACAGAATTCACATTACACAATTTCGTATCTTGCACAACATGTACATTACGCCAGCCAAGCTATTTAAGATGGGGGAAATGCCCTTCATTCAGTTTATGCGCTGCGGCCAGGAGGATGGCATCCTGAAACAGATGATGTGGGACTGCCCTGTTATAGTCCCCTTCTGGGACATCATTAAACGTTCTCTTGACTGTTTGTTGGGATTTGAGGATCCATTTACTTTGGGAATATGTCTCGCAGGTATATACCCACCTGGTCTACCTAGAATACATAAAGCCCACATGGCAATGATTAGAATAATCACTAAACTTATTATACTAAGACATTGGAAGGACACTGTAGCATCACATTATAAGGAAAGGCATCATAATAAATATGGCAGATGGATTTTTTCGGATAGTTCTCCTCATGCTAGGGATTATGTCCCAATCTGGGTTAATTTAGAAGTTAGTTTAATAAAGAACTTGGGTCTTAACCCGGAAGCTTTATATTACAGTACCCCTAGGGCTTTTTCATCCTTGAGAGATTCGCCTATTGGCGTCTCGTTAAGGATACACAATCAACTCTGTAATTTTCTAAAATATGAGCACAATAAAGATAGCACTCAACCAATTGTGGGTAATCCGCATTTGTTGATTGGACACCAAAGTGTCAGGCAGAGTTGGCTACCCCAGCATGAGGACTGTAGGATGCGTGATTTTCTGGATGTAGATGGCAGGTTAATGTCAACGCCTCAAATATTAAGTAAGTTCAATCTACCTACCAAGGGTGCTTTAGGATCTTTCAATTCGCCTATATGCTACCTCAGAGAATAGGGCCAATGGGGTCGCCTTACCGAAAGTGTTGTTTTGGGATACCGCTCGACCTTTGATAGGAACTCCTCATGCTATTTCGAAACTATACCAGGTGCTCCTTCAGTGGGTATCCGCTGAAAGACTGGCTATGCCGACTTATTGGATTAGGGCCTTTCCGATATCAGGTTGGAATGGTATGATTTGGACTAACTGTCACAGGTTTCTTAAACAAGACTCCCTTAGGTTGACTCAATTCAAAATCTTGCACAACATTTATTACTCCCCAAAAATTATCAGATTTAAAGATCTTATCAGATCCAAGGTGCTCTAGATGTGGTTCTGGGGTGGGAGACCTGCTCCATATTTTCTGGGAGTGTCCAAAAGTAGCGCCTCTATGGAGGGAGATAAGAGAGAAGGCTAGCCCATTATTAGGTATAGAAGAGATGTTCAACCCAGAGGTCTGCTTACTTGGAGTTATGTCAGACTTTCCAGTTAATCTTAGGAAATATCACATATCTCTGATTTCAATCACAGTGAAAAAAATGGTTCTCAAACATTGGAAGGATTCTACAATTATTCCTTACTCTGAGTGGTTGGCTGAGTTGCTTGCAAGTCTTAGGGTCAGAGGATGATAGCCATCCTCCATGGCAGTTAGCCCCTCTTTGAAAAATCTGGTCCCGTTGTTGTGGTATATTCTTAAATGAGTATGCATGATTTCCTATGCTAAATAGGGTATTGCACAGCACCTTGCGGAGGGAGGGGTTTCAGGGAGGAAGGGTGGGTGGGGGAGGTTGCAGAGACTTATGTTCTCAGTGATGTCTCCTGTCTTTTTGTACCATCTAGAATTGTTACTATATGTACTTCAGGGGATATACTTTTTCTCACTGTCTCTGTATTAATTTGAAAATGTGAATAAAAAATGAATGGAAAAAAAAAAATAAGGAAAGGCATCAGGAAATCCTATCCGCCTTAATGATTGAAAAGCAAATTGCCTTCTTGCGGCATTGTATGCATTACTACCATGACACATGGGAGCCCTTGTCTACGTTATTATCTCTTTCTTCCCAAGGCTCACCTTAATTTCCCCCTTTTGTGTAAGAAAATGGATATTATTTAAACAGTGTTTTTTTTTTAACCTTGAATAGTCTTTAATTTAAGACATAATTATGGCTCACTAAGCAGTCCTAAGATCCAGAATGCTGATATACCTTATGTTCTATTTCTGGTATTGGAGGCAAGGCAGGGTATTTCGTGGGGCAGTAATTGGGAGGGGAGGAAGTTGTGTACTTTTTTTTCTCTTTTTTGGGGGAGTTTAATGTCAGTATCACTGTTCACTTGTCGCTAGATATATTTAGCTATTATTTTCTGCTGTATACTTACGTTTGAAAATTTAATAAAGTTTATTTGATTATAAAAAAAAAAACAATCATTTTATCAGTCCTTAAATGAGGCTTATTTGATATTTGAACTGTTATAAATTATTCATGGATTTACCCTCTTGTTCAGTTTTCTCAAATGTGGCTTATTGTTTTATTTTAGCTGTGTTTAGCGGTGTTTAGCTGTGCTTAGCTGAGTTTAGTGGTGTTTAGCTGTGTTTAACTATGTTTAGCAGTGTCTAGCTGTATTTAGCCATGTTTAAATAAGCAATAACACACAACAGGGTGTGCCATTATTAGGAATTAATGCACACCCAGGTGCATTGTGAGGCATGAGGCCGCAGGCCGAATGTCTTCACAGCACCCACGTGTGCATTAATCCCCAATAACAGCACACCCTGGAGCGTGTTATTGCACTTATAACATGGGCAATCCAGAAAAACAGTGCCAAATGATGTAACTATTTATTACAGTCTCTTAAAACTGCACAAAAGGCCCGGTGGCGCTGAGGGTTGAGGCGCTGGATGCCACACCTCATGCTACACCGGCAACCCGGGTTCGAGAGCGGACTTTCGGGTGGCGAGAGGATCGGCAGGGGAGGTAGGATTGAGCATCCCAATGGATGCTCTCCTCCCTCAGGAGTGGGAACAAGAGCGCTTCGCGTTCACATCACCATGGCGGTGGAAGCACCGACAATGAGGGGATGGAGGTGGCTCCGTTCGTCGGAGCCGGGGAGGGGAGACGTTGGTGGCGCATGAGGGCTTGGCGTGCGTTAGCACGCCGCCACTCGGGACGTATGTCCTAGCGCATGACGTCTCAGATGGCAGGGGAATCGGGAGAAAAATGGAAAAACCCTCTCGGTAGCCCTAGATGATAGCCTCTCGGTACCATCCGGACCACCAAAAAGAGAGATGGACCCCACTGTGCAGGAAGGGAGAAGGAGGCACTCTAGGGGCAGATCCCACCGGAGGTGGAATGGAGGGATGAGAGGAAGGAAGGAGTGGGCTCTGAGAGCAGGGAAGGAGGAAAAAAGAAAGTAAAAAAAAAAAAAAAAAAAACTGCACAAAAATGGATGTATCCTGACGCGTTGTAAAACAGTCCCTACTGTGAAGCAAGAAATCCTACTATTTATGCCATCTTAAATCTTACAGATGTGCACAGTGCACCTCTGTGACCCCCTTCCCCCTTTAAAAAACAGTTTTGAATCTGTTCTATGTGCATGTTATTGACTCGGGCGGGGCTGCGCTGTGCACTGCTCTGTACCTCTACTGCCCTGCTGCATCATGCACCCCACCTCCTCCTGAATGAACCTTAAGAAGTGTACAGTCACATCACCATACAGTACTGAGAAGGGAAGCCCCAGGAAGGAAACCTTCTAAAATGCTGACTGTGCCAGGGTCTGAAAGGAATATACAGATGGGAGGTACAGTACAGCTGATAAGAATATGTGCTGCTGTCTGAAAACCTGTGCATGGCATTTTGATGAAAGGAAAAATGTTTTCATCCTGGAGCAATTGCAACGGATTGATTTGGGTGTTCTTGTGTCTTTCTGGGGTGGGGAGGAGGAAGACAACCTTGTGAGACGCAAACATGATCCCTTCATGCCTCCGAGAGGAGCGGTATTTAAAGATACACAATGTTTCCATATGCTCTTTCAAGACAAATACATACAGAGACACAAGTAGGTTCACCACTCCCTGCATAGAGTTGCGATCTCCTTCATACGCCTTTTCTTCAGTCTGTCGGGTATGGGGCAGGGGACGACAGCGGACGCTAACAAAAGTGTTTTCACACTGGAGCATTATTACTTCATGAACTGAACAGAACTTAACACAAATAGAGAGAGACAGACAACTTTACATTTTCCACTCACTCCCTCCCTCCCTCCTTGTCTCTGTTCATTTGCGGCACGTCTCTGTTTCTCTCTTGCTTATCTATCTTACTGTTTATAGCCCTCGTTTCAGCACAACACATAATTCATCCCTGTTTCAAAACATTACACCATGACAGATAATCCACCTCTCTGTCTCCCGTTACTATCTCTGCCTCTCTACAGTGTTAGGTAAGTTACTTTTTCTATTACTTTCTATTACATTTGGAAACTTGTTCCAGGAAGCTCTGTGCAGTCACTACCAAGGATGGAGAAGTACTAGAAAAAGTAATACACCTTACAATAATAGTTACTTGTATCTTTTAATACAAAAACAATACAAAAATAATAAATAACTATAACAGATTATATTTTTTGAAAGTAATAGGTTAGTTACTAGTTACTTTCATATAAATGTAATCAGTTACAGTTATGTATTTCTTTTGTATAAAAATACATAAGTAAATGTAACTGTAAGGTGTATTACATTTTCCAGTACTTCTCCATCCTTGCTTGTGACTGCACAGAACTTTCTGGAACAAGTTTTCAAAAGTAATAGAAAGTAATAGAAAAAGTAACTTACCCAACACTGCCTCTCTATAATGGTATGCAGATGACCCCTTCTATTCTCATAACTTCATAGTTGTATAAAAGTTCAGAGGGTGGAGACCCATAATGAACTTGCCACCTCAAGGGGAAGGACCCTAGTGGTCGAAGGAATATTTCTTGTCCCCCATATAGAGGTCTGATTGTTGTTTAAATTGTTTTAGAGTAATACTCATGACAATGTTTTCTTGTAGTGTATTCCATATTGTAGGAGCCCTCTGGGTAAAAAAAAGTTGTCTCCCAGTAGTTTTACATATAGAAGATTTTTATTGAAATCTGTGTGATCTAGCAGTGAACCTTATTGGCGGTTTTTCAAGACAGATGTTATCTAACATAACATCATTATGAAAAGCATTGAAAATATATATTAAATCACCTCTGATTGATCTGTATTCGAGGGAATACAAGTTAAGTGCTCTTAACCTATCTGGATATGTTTTATTTTTCATTCCCTCTATTGTTCTGGTTGCTCTACGTTGCACTTTTTCCATAACAGACATTCCACTTACTGAGATAGGGGAACAAAAAGGGGCACAGTACTCCAAATGTCGGGGTACAAGGCTAGAGTACAGAGGAAGGATAACCTCTGGTTTCCTGCTCTTTTTTTATTTTTTTACACTTTGTGTTTATTGTTATAATAAAAACATACAGTTTCATTCACTTACACTGGATATTACATTTTTATATTTAAAACCGGGAGGGTGCCAGTCCTCATAACACATTTAATATATCCATCCACAGTAATACGATACGTCATTGGAGGGGTTCCTTATATTATACAGAAACATAGATTTAAACATTTTAAACTATGTAATACACCCAAGAGCTGCATAGTATTTTTATAGTAAATCAAAGTCTTAAGTCCTGGAATCCCTTCCCTTCAAAGAGGAACAGGGAAAGTTCACTACGCTTTTCCAAAGTATATGCACTAAATGTGTCATCTCAGGTGAAGATTATAATAGCTCCTTCTCTCCAAAGCTCTCTTTAAACATAAGTGTGGCTATACTTAAGCCTTGTAACAAGCTTCAATAAATTGAACATATTAAGCCATCCCAAATACTCTGTTTCTCACTTAAAAAAGTGCTTTTAACTTAAAATTCCTTGAACTGAGCTTATGGGTTACTAATAACGGGCAACTGAAAAAAGTATCAAACTGATGGTTTAACGAAAGTTGTCTTCTTAATAAATCAGGGGAAATTGCAGCGAACAGACAATTTCAACTTTCCCACTGTAGTCTCCGATTGTATCCCCTACTATAGCTTTAGGTAGTGGAAACAGGCTAACCAGCTAACATTAGCTAAACAATTTTTAGTATGTTATTCAGTTCACCCCCCGATCATGTATATTATGCCCTTCAGTAAAGTACTTTAGAGTTCCTTTCAGGTGTGTTCTTCCTCTGAGGAGGACTCTTCTAGTGAGGCAATTTGCGATCTTCTGGGGGTATTTCTCCGACACCATTTCATGGCTTCAGATGGGTCTGAAAAAACAAAGACATGACCTCTATGGACAATTCGGAGTCGGGCTGGGAAGACAAGGGGCCATGTGAGATCCCCGATTCTCTCAGCAGTGCTCTGGCGCAATCAAACTTCTTGCGTTGTTGGCGCGTCTCAAAGCCCAAGTCAGGAAACAACCTTATCCACTGTCCTTCATGAAGTAGCATTTTCTTTTGCCTGGCCATAGTAAGAAGGTAGTCTCTAGATCTCACTCTGTCGGTAACGATCACCACATTTTTTGGTGCTTCTGGGTCGTCAGGTCTGCCTCTCACCGCAACTCTGTAGGCCTTTTGGAAGCACTTCACCGTGGGGGCTATCTCCTCGCCTAATTGCTGCATCAGCCATTCTTGGATAAAAAGCAACAAATGATCACCTTCGGCTTCTTCTGCCATCCCCAAAATCCGCAGGTTCTGTGCACGTGCTTGGTTCTCCAAGGTCTCCAGTCTACTTCTAAGGTGCGTGTTCTCTTTGATAATCTGAGAGACTGCACCCATTGCTGCATCTGCCCTTTTAGTAGCTTCATGGGAGGCTAGAGTGATTGATTCCACCGACGACTCAACAGTGGCTACCCTGTTTGTTAAGTATCAAATTTATTAGATAGTCCGGTTACTGATGCTATCAATCTGTTTTGTTTTAGTCCCACCGTTTGTAAGGTTTCTTCTACTGGAACATCATCCTGTATTGTGTCCCGATCTTGTGTAACCCTCATGGCAAAAGTGGCAGGATTTGTTTTTTGTTTAGCTCCATCCCCTGTCACTCCATCTTTACGAGGATTGCCCAAGTTGTTGTTTAGGTCTTTCCTTTTCAGCCTCTGACAGAAAAAATGCGCTTTATTTCAGTTTTCTTTCAAATTTCTGGTATAAATGGAGCAAGTGAGGTAGAGCTATATCTTCAGGCGTCCATTTTGCTCGGGCTCCACAGCGCCCCATCCCTGGTTTCCTGCTCTTGATGTGCCAATTAATACATCCAAGTACTGAATAAGATTTTTTAACAGCTTTATTTGTGGGGGTGTCAAATTTCATATTATCAGTTATGATACCCAAATCTTTTTCTTCATTTGTAACTGTGAGTTGGATATTATTCATTATGTAACTTGCTTTGTTATTATTTTTGCCCATATGCATGACTTTGCACTTGGCCTCATTGAATTTCATATTAGTTTTTGCTGCCCACTCACGTAGTTTATCTAGAGTATGTTGGAGATCTGTCACAGCTTATGAATTGTTAGCAATGCACCCGCACTTGCAGTCATCAGCATACTTGCTTATCCAGACTCCACCTATTGTCTGCATACTTGAAACAAGTATATTAAACAAAAGTGGGCCCAGCACAGAGCCCTGTGGCACACTGCTGGTAACCTCTAACCAATCTGACTCATGGCCCCTTATAACGACTCTTTGTCTTCTATTATGCAACCAAAATGCAATCCACTTTATAATGTTTAGATTCAAGTTCATATGGACAATTTATTCAATAAGAATTCTATGAGATACAGAGTCAAATGCCTTAACGAAGTCTAAAAAGACACTATCAACTAGCATACTATTGTCCAAAGCTTCACTCACTGGATCAAAGAAGTTAATTAAGTTTGTAAGGCAGGATCTACCAGGGGAGAAACCATGTTGTGAAATGTCGACATTGCCTCTGTCTTTTATATGTTCAACTATTTTGTACTGTATAAGTCTTTCTAGTAACTTACAAATGATAGATGAAAGGCTGATAGGCCTGTCATTGTTCACCATAAGTTTACTACCTCCCTTACATATGGGAATAATATTTGCCAGCCTCCAAGACTGCAGTGCTTTACCTTCATTCAGAGATGTATTAAATAAGGCTGTTAAGAGTCCTGATAATTCTTTAGACAGTTCTTTCAGAAAATTTGGTGCAATACCGTCAGGACCTGGAGAGGAGTTATTTTTAATTATGCTAATTTGCATCTATAATATTTTGTTCTGTAAAGACAATTGGTGCTTTATTATTTGATGTTTGATTGATACTAATATGTTCTTTAGGAGAAAATACACTTTCAAAATATGAATTCAATTCTGTGGCCATAGCAGATTCATCATTAATTATTTGGTTATCAATTTGTAATGGGTCGACTCCATTTTGATTTCCTTTTATTGAACCAATGTAATTATAGAAGCTTTTCTTGTTATCTTTCATTTTTTCAACAAGTTGAGTTTCTAGCCTTTGTTTAGCAGTTTTTATTAATCTCTTATATTTTCTTTCTAAGGTTTTAATTCTTTCCCAATATATTGCTTTTTTGGGTTTTACTATACTTACGGTATGTTCTTCGTTTTTTAATTATAATCTTTTTTATCTCATTAGTCCATCATCCAGACAGGTACTTTTTAATGCTTACATAATCAGCTTTTTGATAGTCTTTAATCTTTGTTATACCTTTAGATTTGTTAATAGTCACATTTAGTGTTAAAATAATCATTTTATGGTCATTATCACCAATTGGCAACGTTAGAGGTGATGAAGCTACATTCTTAACATTAGTGAATAAAAGATCAAGAATATTATCTTCTCTAGTTGGGACAGTAACAAGTTGTTCCAAATCATGTTGGAGAGTAACATCTACAAACCATTTTTCTATTAGTCCGTTTGCCCCTAGAGTTGACCAATTTATATGAGGGGAAGTTAAAATTTCCCATAAGTGTAAAGTCTTCTTTGATCTCCATTTTTTAATTTCGTCAATGAAGAGATGATTATCTTCAGCTACTAGGTTAGGGGATCTGTAACCCAGGCCAAATATCATAATCTTATTGGACATACGTACTTCTGCCCATAAGATTTCAGTACAATTATCTTGGATGCATATCTGGTATCCTTTTAGTCTCTCTATAATATATAGCGCAATGTCTCCACCTTTTTTGTTCTTCTGTTTTTAAGTAGCATTGTATATCCTGTAATATTTGTATTCCGATCATTGTCTGTGAACCATGTGTCTGTAACCCCGCATATATCAATATTTTTTGAAGCAAGTATGTATTTTAGTTCTTCCATTTTATTTGTTAGACTCCTAGCATTGACTAAGAGTATTTTTAACTCACTGGGGCTATTTTCAGATAGGTTATTAGTCTTATTGCAGTTTGTTCTCATATTGAGACTCTGAGGTTCGCCATTATGTTTTTTTATGTTTCTTGGGGTTTTTTTTGTTTATAATTTTTTGTGCCTAAGTTAGTGGATATATTTTTTTTACCTTCTTTTTTAATAAAATTAAATCCTCCCCCCCCCCATTCTAGTTTAAATGAGTACTGATGTAAGTGTTTATATGTTGTCCCAGGAGCTTGATTCTTTTAGTATTTAAATGTAGACCATCATGACTATATAGGTTTTCAGTAGTAGCAAATTCTTCCCAGTGTGTAATACAGCCTACTGCTTGCTTAATACACCATTGCCTTAGTTAGTTATTAATACACTTGATCTTACATTCCTGTTGGTATGTAATTCTTGGACTAGGTAAAATCTCTGAAAATGCAAAATCTCATCCCAGCTCAGTTAATTTGTTAAATCAGCATATTCCTGTTTAATTTGTTTTGTTATTTAATGAAAAACATTATTGGCACCAGCGTGTATGATTACAAGTTGTTTGTTGGTTTTGTGTTTAAGAATTGTTCCAGTCATTTTTGTTATATTAGCTATTGTAGCTCCCCTTGAAACAAGACATGGTCCTATTCTCTTTGTCTATGTCACAAATAGCCCTATCCGATTTGTTTTACCAATGAGTCACCAAAAACAAAGATCTGTGTGTTACTCTGATAAGTATTTTCTGTTTCCATATTATCCATAAGTATGTGAGGTTGAGAGTCAGGTAATTCAATTGGATCTAATATAGTTGTAATGGGATCTGTTTCAAGTGATATCAAATTTTCATGTAGTGTGGTATTTTCAATAGACTGTATTTCTACATTGTTAATATTCAAATTCAGTGTTCCTGGTCCCTGGTTTTCTAATAGCTCCTTTACCAGGGTAATACCTGTAGCATTGTTCGATCGAAGTGATTCTGGAGAGTTATATTAAACTGAGTAGCTTTCCTCCCCTTTTTATTAGTTTTTTTAAGCTTTGTACCTGGTACCACAGTTCCTCATTATCATATGGAATCTTATCTTCTCTATTTCTTTTTTTTAGTAGAGGGGATTTGTGCACAACTATTTTGATCCCTGGACGGCAGTGCTATGGTACAATCATGTGCTTTTCCTGCTATGTGTCCTATCAGACGCTCACCTTAAGAACCGAGACAGCACAGTTTCACATTTTGCTATGGTTGTGGTGTCCCACTGGGCTGGTGGGTGGGCAACAGAAGACACATAAGATAGGCTATACAAACTAACATTAGGGACAGAATAAAGTCATTCTACCACATGTGTACAACTGCACTTCTTCTGTGTGCAAAAACAGACTTGTCAAAATCAATTGTGTATTGTTCACTGATTCTGCAACCCCCTTAGCAAGAATAGAAATGGCTGCTGTTAAAAAATTGTCTTTCAGTACAAAACAAGTTCAGGTTTGCCCATAAATCTCACCAAGACCATTTCACCCTGACTGTGCTGATAAGAGTGGTTTAATGCACTGTCAGGTGATGCCTTTCTACCAATCACCTAAGTAGCTCTGTGTAGCCCATGTTATAACTGTGTTTAGCTGTATATTTATACAGTCTCACAATGTTTGTACTGCATATTCCTGTGAGTTTCATTTCTTTTTTTCTCTTAAAGGTTTTTATTCTCCTTTGTGGCTGGAGAACATAGGACTCCCTAGTGTCCCATCCCAGTGACCCCCACCATCCCCGACTACCCAGGACTTACTGGTTACCAGCTGCCACCATAGATTCCCCCCCTGCGGTGGGGTCAGGAGAGGGAAGGCCCCCCCAGGGCATTCATATCCAGTTCGGCTCCCTAGACCTGTTAGCAAAGCAGGTGAGGGATCATTGGGTGGGGCACAGTTCCTAGCCTACCTGCCACCATTTTCCATCAGTTTTTCCCCTATTCCCCATGCTGGGACACACACACACACCAACATGCATGTGTTTAGGCATGTGCACATAGTGGAGACCCGCAGCACCACCCTCTGTCTGCTGCTCCTCGACCTGCACTACCACTAGGCCTCCACCTGGTGGCAATCATTCAGCAGAGCTGGCAGTCCTCCCTCCCTGGGACAGGAGAGTGGTCCTTCCAGATGCTCAATCCTCTCCCTCTCTGGCTGACTCCGAGCAACCCACGCTCATTCCCGAAAGGAGGTCACTGGCATGGAGCGAGGTGTGGCATCCACTGCCTCAACCCTCAGCGCCACTGGGCCAGCTAATGTGGGTTTCATTTCTATTGTACTAGTGTTCTTCTCTCCCTTTACATTTAAAGAGCTAGTAGCACCCAAAATAGACAGGAAGTGTTACTCATTTTTAAAAGCAGTCAGTTAGTGACTTTTGTATTTCTTGAAGTAGTTTTCTTTTTTCATATGCTTATTAGAAGGTGTTCTGCCTGACAGCATTAGGTGTGAAGAGCAGTGCTTTACCTGGAGAGGATATATCTAGTCCTTTTCTGCTTCATATCTCATCAGCATTGGGAGCCAACTCTTTGTGACATCACTAGCAGTGACCAATCTGGCAGCTGTCATGTGACTCTTCCTGAGCAGTTGTGATGTCACAGTCAGTGAAGTCACAAGACTGATGAGGAATGAAGAGCAACAGAACTAGATATGTCAGCCTCCAGGCAACGTGCCACTCCACACATCACACCTTGCACTGTCGGGTAGAAAATCTTCCAATTAGCTGATGGGAAACTAAAACAAACCTCATGCATAAAAAGTAATGGTTAACTACTTTCAAAACTTAAAGAGCTAGTGGTGCGGAAAAAAAACATGCAGAAAATGTAATTACTTTCTTAAAGTAGCCAGGTATTATTTTTTACTTCTGAAGTATTTTTTTCTTTTTTCCATTTGCTCATTAGGTTTTCCATCTGATGCTACTGAGTGTAATGTAAAGCGCAGACCTTTACCTGGAGATTGACAAATATCTACCTGTATTCCTCTTCATACCCAATCAGCATTGTGGCCTCACTTACTGTCACATCACAAGTGACCGATCTTGCAGCAAAGTGATTGGCTCTGCTTGGTCACATGTGGTGTCATACACCGTGACATCATACAGCTGCTGTTGTACACTGTATGAGGACTAGAACTGGGTATATCAGCCTGCTGTTCCACACATCACAACAAGTGTTGCAAGGTAGAAAATCTAATGAACAAAAGTGAAAAGAAAAAAATATTTCAGATACACAAAGTAATAAATACTTTTGAAAGTTAATGTTAATTTCAGGCAGTACAACTGCTCTTTAGTGCAAATTTCAGCAAGCCCACTCACTCTTTATTAATAATTTTTGGCAGTACACTAGCTCTTTAATATTAATTCCAGGAAGCCCACTAGCTCTTTAATAATAATTTTAGGCAGTACACTAGCTCTGTAATGCAACTTATCTTCACCTGTGAGTGGTGGGACTTTCATTACTCACTTGTGACTCAGCTCCTCTTGAGTTACAGTCCTGCCCCCTAGCACTTGCAGAGAAATTGCATATTTTGAGTCAGTCCATTGCATATCCCCAGTTGTGCATGTTAATATCACTGCCACCCCCATTCTTGTGGTTGTAAGAGAGGTCTTGCGCATATTGCTAGGGTATGAGAACCACAAACAGAAGTTCCACAGTTCTGATACCCTAAGGATACAAGTATAACCACTTGAACAACCATAAGGCTGGCCTCAGCAGTGGTATTAATATATTAAGCTCATGTCTCGTACTAGGAAACTATAACTTTTCTAACGTCTTTATTGCTTTACTATATGTGTGCACTACTGAGCTTGTAACTATACTCTCCCAGGTCGTGCCTGAAAATAGGCGCATTATTGTCTCGTGTACTTACCCGTGATCAAAACCCAAATAAAATAAATAAATATTACTGATTGAGAGGTGGGCATGGCCAGCAGTCCACAAGAGATGAAGCTCTTCATGCAGCTACCAACTTTTATAACTACAGGTGATTAAACACCAATGTTTCTGAATTTACTACATGTGCCTTCCTTCATTAATAGACAGCAGATAGCTCTTGGATTATTTTGGAGAACTTCACTTGGCTATCGTTTTGGGGAGAGCTAAACATGACGCATCTAAGGATTCAGGGAAAGGGAAAGGACCTGTACTCTCCTATGAGCAGCGCTCTGCCGGGCAGGGATTTAGAGGTCGCAGTTGGAGCCATGCTTGAGGTGGTCCAACAATTAGATGAAAAGGTGGAGACCTATAATAATAGACTAGCTCATTTTGAAACAAAGGTTACCAAATTGAAGTCTGATTATGCAATCCTTCAAGACACGGTCACAAAAGCTACAGTGGTGGTAGATGGCATGTTAAAGGAAAACACGTTCCTTCAGACATGATTGGAGTATTAGGAGAATGGTGTCCGAGTATCCAAACTCCGTTTCCTCGGTATAGCTGAGGGACTTGAAGGTACAAATTCACTTTACTATATGGAGCAATTTATTTCGGATTTATTCCATGGACCAGCCAATCAGCTTATCTTTGGGGCTTACAGAGTCATGTCTTGAAGAAAACCCAGCAATCCTGATCTCCCACATACTTTCTTGGTTACTACTGCTGGAGTTCACGTACGGGACTTAATTGTTCAGATAGCTAAAAGTGCAGCATCTATAACTTTGCCAGATGGAACCACCTTACATTACTTTCCAGATCTTAGCTATGCCAATCATGTGAGGCCTCGAAGCTTTGATGCTGTGAGAGTTTAATTGTGAGAACTTGGCATTAATCATGCGCTTCAATTGCCGGCAAGACTTAAAATTCAATAGGCGGGTAAAACTTTTCTCTATAATGATCCCGCCGATGCCAGCTGAAAATTGGAAGCAAACCATAAAGATTTTGTCACTCCTACCTCTATAGCAGACCCAGAGGAGGACGCCACTGAGATATGACTGTTTGCTTAGTAAAACATTAGGATTCCCACATTCTTCTTATTTAGGAGCTACTGTCTATTAGACTGACACAATGATTTTATTTTTGTGGGGGGGATATCCATACAAACATACTAAAATGCCAGCAGAACAGGCCTAATGGTCTCTCGAGTCTGCTCGATTTTCAGCATCCGCACTGAGGGCCGATTTTGGTGTCCCCCCTCCCTCTTGGGTTATTCTGTCCCCAGTCCCAGATGTTCCACCTGTATTGCGCCTGGTCAGATTTACTCTTCCCCTGTACCTGTCACCCCCCATCTTAAACCCGCCCACAGTCTCCACCTCTACCAGCTCCCTGGGCAGTGCATTCCATGGCTCCACCACCCTTTCAGTGAAATAATATCTCCTCCTCTCCCCTCTGAGCCTGCCCCCTTCCAGCTTACACCCATGACCTCTTGTTGCCCCAACCTCCTTCCTTTGGAGCACCCTGACTGGGCCTCCTTTATTGATCCCTTTCATGTACTTAAAGACCTCTATCATGTCCCCCTGTCCCTCCTTTCCTCCAGGGTGTACATGTCGAGCTCCTTGAGCCTTTCCTCACAGGTTCTCTCCCCCAGGCCCCAGATCATTTTGGTTGTCCTCCTTTGGACCCTCTCTAGGAGTGTAACGTCCCTCTTTAAATGTGGTCTCCAAACCTGTACACGATACTTGAGGTGTGGTCTAACCAAGCAGTTGTACAGTGGAAGGATCACTTCCACCTTTCTGGAGGTAATCCCCCTTGCAATGCATCCCAGCATCCTATTTGCCCTTGCCGCTGCCCTCCTACAGGTCTCCAGGCTGTTCATTTTGACATCTACCACTACCCCAGGTTCCTCTCACCCTCTGTGACTTGAATCATGTCTCCTCCCAGGGTATATCCCTGGCCTGGATTTCTGACTCCCAGGTGCAGAACCTTGCATTTCCCTGCATTGAATTTTAGTTTCCATTTTCCCAACCACCTTTCCAGAGCCTCCAGGTCCTCCTGCAAGGTCACCCTCCCCTCCTCCCCATCCACCACTGCACCCAGCTTTGAGTCATCTGCAAAGAGACTCATCTCACTCCTGATCCCCCTCCTGATGTCTGAGACATAGGCGTTGAACAGGAGTGGCCCAAGCACTGACCTCTGGGGAACCCCACTAGTAACCCACCTTGGGGATGAGGCTAACCCTCCAATCACCACCTTCTGAGTACGCTCAGACAGCCAATTTCCTATCCATCTTAACAACTGTCTCCCTACCCCCATTTTATTCAGCTTAGCCAGCAGGCCACTGTGGGGTACCAAATCAAATGCCTTGCTAAAATCCAGAAAGAGGACATCCACTGGCCTACCCTGGTCCAGGACCCTCGTCACCCAGTCATAGAACTCAACAAGGTTTGTCTGGCATGATCTTCCCATGACAAAGCCATGCTGCCTATCGGCCAAGTACCTAGTTTGCTCCAGTAACCCCCCTAGCCTTTCCTTGACAATACCCTCCATCACCTTGCTGATGACTGATGTCAGGCTAACGGGCCTGTAATTTCCCGCCTCCTTTCTTGATCCCCCCTTGTGGATTGGCATGACATGGGCCACTCTCCAGTCTTGGGGCACCGACCCAGTCCTCAGAGAGATGTTGAAAAGCTCCGCTAGAGGGACTGCAAGGACATCTACCAGTTCCCTCAGCACCCTGGGATGTATCTCATCTGGCCCAGGTGCTTTCTCCATTTGAAGGGACCTGAAGGCTTCCCTTGCTCTCTCTACTGGGATTTCAGCCTCCACGTCCTTACACTTTTCACCCTGCACTGCTGGTCGCCCACCTGTCTGTGGTGGCCACTCCCTTTCCTCAGACCCATCAGGGCCCCTGGTCTCTACCGATCCCACCCCTTGCTCCAGTTTACCCCTGCTCCTCTCACAAGACATAGCCCCTCCATCCCCCCTGGTAAAAACTGAGGCAAAGTACTCATTTAGGACTTCTGCCTGTTCCCCCACCTCCTGTGCTCAACCATCCCCCATCCTTATATTGCTGATCTGCCCCCTTACTTTCCTTCCCCCCCATGTATCTAAAGAACCGCTTGTCCCCCCTCTGGATCCCACTGGCCAAGGACTGCTCCTTTTTTGCCTTAGCTGCTCTCACCACCCTGGTGACTCTCTTGGCTGTCCGCTCATAGTCCTCCTGATCCCTTTCACTCCTTGAGCGCTTGAAGCACCTATAGGCCGCCTTCTTTCCCCTCACCACCTCCTGTACCTCTCAGGTCCACCAGCAGGATTTTCTGGCCTTACCGAACTTACGCCTTTCCCTTGCACTGGATCTGGTAACCTCCTGTATTCTCCTCCTAATGATCCCTCACCTGCTGTCAGTATCAATATCCGGCCTTATCCTGTCCAGATGATCTTTAAGGGATCCTTCCCATCTCCCTGAAGTCTGCACCCCTAAAGTCGGTTACTACCATCCTTGTTCGGCTTTCTTCCCCCCCTAGGTCAAGGAAGAACCAGACTGTGGCATAATCACTCCCAGCTAACTGGTTCCTCACCTCTAGGCCCTTAATCTGATCACTGTCTGCCAGGACCACGTGCAGTGTCTGGGCCTCCCTAGTTGGCTCACCCACCTGCTGTGTCAGAAACGCATCCTGGAAGACATCCAGCAGCCTCTGCTCTCTGGCCACTGGTGATGTCATAGTCCTCCAGTCTGTTCCTGACATGTTGAGGTCCCCCCATTACCACTACCCTTCCCTTTCCCAATCTACAGTGTCCCGCAAGATTTGCCACCAAACTTTCTTCTAGGACCTCTGCCAGTGCTGGTGGTCTGTATACCCCTCCGATCTTTACTCTCTTACCCCTCCGCATCAACAAGGTAACCCAAATAGCCTCCACGTTCCCCTCTGCCTCTTCTACCCCTCCAATACCCATGCCATTTCTGACTAACAGTGCTATACCACCCCCCCCCATCTTTTCTGAACATAGTGTAGCCCTCCAGATTTAGGTCCCATTCATGCCCTTCAGTGGCCCAGGTCTCAGTGACTGCTGCCACATCTACCTCCCCCTCAACTAGCATTGCCTGGAGCTCAGGCATTTTATTTCCTAAGCTCCTGGCATTTATCAGGACCAGTTCATCTGCCTCAGTTTTTTAATAGTTCATTGTCACTGTTCTGTGTTCATTTTTATTATGCACTGTGTAAGTTTAGTTTTGAGATGGTCGACTGTCATATGTTACTGCAACACACGTTTTTGTGTATTCCACAACTATGTTTACTCTGCTGCCACCCGGTGGTGAAGAATGGTTATAGTTCAACATTACTGGTTATGTTCTTTTTACTTTATCTAAATAGTCGACTTGGTTTTGCTCTCTTATGTCCTAATTAGTATACTATCTTAATTATCTGCATTGTTATGGATCTGTGGGAGCTGTAAGGGGATGCATCTACATACTTTGAGAGGGATTAGTTCTCCGAATACTGTTTAGTCATGGACTCCAGGGCTCTGTCTTTTAAAGGGGACAGGAAATAATTTCTAGTTGGGAGCTGTTTATGAAGTTCTTATTCTCGGAAATTATAGACATTCCCCTAAATTATCCACATTTAACTGTACTTGAATAAAAAGGGATACAAAACCTGTATTTTACATTGTTTTGTTTTTATGGGTAGCATTCTGTTACAGTTCTTTTCATGGAACCAGTAAATTGGAGTTTTTACCATGTCATGGTTTGTGTACAGAATGCTAATTATGAGTTGTTTACCTATCAGAACTATGCTTGGAGTTCTGTACACAAACCGTGACATAGCTAAAACTCCAAAATACTGGCTCCATGAAGAGAACTGTAACAGAATGCTGCCCATGAAAGTAAAATGATGCAAAATACCTTTTTTCTTATCACTTTTTACTCAGGCACAGTTAAATATGGATAATTTAGGAGAATGTATATAATTTTTGAGAATAATAACTTAATAATCAGCTGCCAGCTAAAAATGATTTCCTGTCCTGTTTAAACGAAGGAATTCTATCTCTGAGTGCTTGATATACCTATGGATTGGTCGTCCATGGTCTTGCTGCAAAGTCTCTTTTTGAACTCATTTTTGGGACATTTATTAGGACATTTTATTTCTCCCAAAGTGTCGTGACACTGAATGAAGGGCTGTGTATTACCTACATAATAATTTCTGTATTGCATCCTAGACCTGAAATCAAGCATTGAATATGTCTGTTCATGAAGAAAGTGAATAAACATAAAGTTTTAAAGTATTACTGATTGAGACTGATCAATAATATATTAACATTTTGAAAAAGGTGCCCCTAAACATGCCCATTTCCAGGGCAGCTGTGTTTGACAAGCTCTTCAAAGAATAAGAGTTTCTCGTGCGCAGAGGAAAGGAGCGCTTCAAATGGTCAGGAGTGCTTCTTCAGTCTATAAAGTCAATTATTTTGGCGTTGTTTAAATATATACATTATTGGTGTGTTTGGGAATTGAAGCTGCATTGACTCTTGTTCTGTTTTTGTAGGGAAATGGCCCACCAACTTTTGTTGACTTACAGTGGAGTTTATGTTCGACTTCTAGTTACTGGGCAGCTTCCCAAGGCTACCGTACCGTTTCACATGGAATGGTTTTGTGCTCCTTGCCTTTGTCAGTTCGTACAGAGCAGTGTGCTGGACCTGTGAAGTTCCTGGTTGAGATATTAACAAGCGACAGATTTGTATTAAGGTATGCAGGCAGAAAATCTGGAAAGGAATCAAGAACTGAAATGGCATCAACGGAACATTTCGTCATAGAAACTTAGACAATGACATCAAAAAAAGACTACTGGTCCAATGATCCAGAATACCTGTGGTCCATCCAGTCTGCCTGTCACAAATTACTGGCCAACAATCATTTCCATGAGATGAAAATTAATGACAACTGAACACGGTTTGCATAAGACTGTAGTTTTGCTTATGCTCTGCAGAGCTGCTACTTGGGACGGTGGGGGGGGCGGGGTCAGCACTTTACCGTGTTAACACTAGTAAAAGATGTGGAAAGCAGGTGGTCATTGTAACACGAAGTAAAGTTGGAAAAAAAAATCCCTGCTTAAATTTGAAAGAAACCAGTGATTATAGGTAGTCCTTTATGAAAGGTGGGAAAGTTTTTTTATTATAAATGCAGATAAGTTTACAGTACATCCAGAGTAATACATGGAGTGTATACAGAACATGAGTAAGTATACAAAGTGTCAAGAGGCCACAGTGTAATACAATTACTAATAATAATAGCGGCAGATACATTGCATAGAGTACAGACCAAGTTTCATAAATAGCTAGAAAAAAGATACAGTATATGTGCTCCAGTTCTATCACTGGGGGCCAAGAGTTTCCAGTAATTTTATATAAGCAATGAAGCATTGGGTCTAAAAATTGATAGTGTCTCCACGGGTCCCCCCTGTCCACCCAGCCAACCTGACCAGGGCACTAGTCAGGGACGATACCCGCCTCCACTGCAGTTAGCCATGGTTCCCATAATGCTCAGAAGTGCAATGCTTTATCTTGTGCACCTAGTTGTGCCCGTTCAAGCGCCATGCAAGATTTCACATTTTGCACCCATCTTGTGATTGTTGGTGGGGAGAGAGACATGTGCAATGGTTCTCCTGGCATTTATTAATGCATTTGACCAAAGGGGATTAGACTTCCTCTGGCTAGGATGAGAGGGGTCAGCACCAAGCAGCAGTTCCAGAGGGGATTTAGATTGAGTGCAACCTAACACTTGGGTCATTGTGCTATGAATCACGTGCCAGAAGGGAGCCACGTTGGGACAAGTAAGTGCTAGGTGGACAAAATCTGCCTCTTCTATTGTGCACTTGGGGCACATAGGTGACCTGGTGTCATCAAACCTATGCAACCACTTAGGGGTCACATAGACCCTATGTAGAAAGTATAACTGGATTTACCGCAGTTTGTTGATACGAGAGCAGTGCAGATAATAAGTGCAAGCCAGGTCCCACCTTTTTTGGTCAATAGGCAGGGATAGGTCTGCACTCCACTTTTCCTGGCTAGAGTTGTGCACAGGTGGCAGGGAGCCATGGAGGGCTCGATAGTAAGTAGCCAATGGTTCATTTGCTGGCTGTGGGCAGAAAAGTTCTTCCTCTGTGGGAGAGGGTCTATTCACTTATTGGCAGCGGTGAGGTTGATTCCACATCAATGTCGAACTGACAGATATGAAAAGAAGTTACCTGTGGGTATGTTCCAATGGGCACACAATTGTGCAAAGCTCTTCATCAACCCACCTTCATTTAATTGATTAATTGCAACAAGACCCTTCTTCCTCCATGCCCACAATCTCTGCACCATCCTGGTGGTGCACCCCCCTCCAGACCAAATAAAACGAAGTATGCTGAGGTTGGGGGAGTTACCCCCTGCAAATCCTATCCATTTGCGGGCACAGGTCCAAATAGTCTGGGTGGTGGCAGTGAAGGGGTTACACAAACACACTACCCCTAAGTCCCTTAGATTCCCAGCCAATGTATCATTTCGGAGGTTTACCTCTAGCATATCTTCCTCTAAACCTAGCCAAGGACAATTAGGACTTGTTTCCCCAGTTGGTATAAAAAACAATTGAGCCGCTCAATAGTAGAATTTAAAATTGGGCAATCACACTTCCCCCTCTCCGGGCTTTTTTTGCAATGTGATACATGGGATTTTGGCACACCCTACCTACCACTTAAATTTGTGCGTAATTGCCTCCAGTTGTTTAAAATGGAGTTACGGTAACCTAATGGGGAGAGTTTGATAGAAATATAATAGCCAGGGCAGTACTGACATTTTAACAACCCCAACTCTACCCAGCAAAGAAATAGGCACGGCAGCCCACCTTTCACAGTCTTCAGCAATCTCAGTCAGAAGTGGCTTCAGATTTAATTTATATAAGTCCCCTGTGGAAGCAGATATTTGTACTCCCAGATATCATAACTTCTGAACTAGCTGGAGCCCACCCAGTTGAGCAATAAGCTGTGCTCGTTCCAAAGTTCCCACTGGTAGCAGTTCACTCTTAGACCAATTAACCTTATGCCCCGATATAGCTCCAAAGGTTCGCATTAATTTGTGAACTGCTGGCAGATCCTCAGCTGGATTCTGCTGGTGCACCAGTTGGTCGTCAGCATACATTGCAATTTATGTTCTCTACCCCCACCCCAGAACCCCCTAATCCCTGTATGTGCCCTTAGAGCAGCTCCCAAGGGTTCTAGCGACAATACATAAAGCAGTGGGGATAGTGGACAGCCTTGTCATGTTCTCCTGCCCAGTTGGAAGGGGCTCGACAGTACACCTCTGGCCAGACCTGAGCTGAAGGGCCTTGATATAGCACCTGAACCCATGAGCAGAACGAAAGGCCCACTCCCAGTCTACCTAGAGTGCTAAACAGATACCCCCACTCCACACGGTCAAAGACCTTCTCAGCATCAAGAGCCACTACCGCTGCTCCATGGGATCTCTTAACTCATGCTCACTGAAAGATAATGTTGAGGTTGTGCCTGATGTTGTGTTTGCCCATGCGGCCCTTAATGAAACCAGACTGATCTGGGTGCACAACACTCAGCAGTACCACCTCCAATTTAGTTGCGAGGGCTTTAGCCACAATTTTATAATCTGCAGTGAGCAGCGAGATTGGTCTACACGAGGAGCATAAGGCAAGTTCTTTATCCGGTTTGGGCAATACTGTAATGGGTTGCGGACCATGTGGATGGGGTAGCTCTCCCTTCCACAGCCCCTCAAGTACATCAAACAAGGGTTCCAAAAGGTGGCTCTCAAAAACTTTATAGAAGTCTATAGGGAGGCCATAAGGCCTCGGAGCTTTCCCACTTTTTAAAGACTTCATGGCTATACTGATTTCTTGTTTGGTTAGGGATGAGTCTGGATCCCCAGCCGCCTCATCACTAATCCTATTGATGGGGTCCCCATCAAAAACTGGTTATAGTCCACCTGTGAGGGGCTACATTCGAAAGTACAGAGGGATTTGTAAAAGGTGCCGAACGCATCCCCTATGTCCCTAGTACTCCTTACTAAATTTCCATGTGCATCTTGAATTTGGCTTATTGATTTTGCAGACTCTTTTCTTTTTAGTTGCCAAGCCAAGTACTTCCCAGCCCTGTCCCCATCAAAATACTGTCCTGAATTAGATTAGAGAATAGCTCTCTCCAATTGCACACTCGAAAGAGTATTACATTTCCATTTTAACTTTTGGACAATCGTGAAGAGGGCTGCTGTGGGGTTCAATATATGCACCCTTTCACAGGCTGCAATCTTACTCCTAAGAAATTCCAGTTCTCTAGTGGCTGTATGCTTTGCTTGTGAAGCAAAGGAAATAGTCTGTCCTCTCATGAATGCCTTCAAGGCTTCCCAGTGCGTACAGTGAGAGGTGTCCCCCTTGGCGGTTAAATTTTAAAAATTCTTGTAGGTTTGCCCCCATATATGAAAGATAATCCTGGTTCTGCAAAAGAAGAGGGTCCAACTTCCATGCTCTAGTGCCCGCAGGAGATCCAGTTCCCTGAATAGTAATGTAGTGGAGTGCATGGTCCGAGATTAGAATTGGCAAATACCCCACTTCCCCAAATAAGTTATTAGGGCACTCGAAAGCAGCAGCCTGTCTATGCGAGCATAGGAATTATGGTCATGAGAATAAAAGCTATATTCCCATTCTGAGATGTAGAGGTGGCGCCAAGCATCAACCAAATCAAAATCATCTTGTAGGACCTCTAGGGCTTTTGCATTGTGGGACTTGTGCACAGGGGTTTAATTGATCGGCCTAGAACTGTGTCTATGACACAGTTATAATCACCTCCCAATACCCAAGGTCCCTCCCAACAGGACATTTTCATTGCTAATTTCTGAAAAAAAGCCAGGATTCTCCACATTTGGAGCATATATTGAACCTATCAAAATTATTCCCTTACCTGGGACTTCAACCTTTGCCAGTGCATAACAGCCAAATTGGTCCACCAGCTTGTCCAGTATCTGTATTGGGGAGCCCCTGGGGATCCAAATGGAGGCACCATGGGCCTTGGAGGAGAAAGTTGAAGATACCTAGTTACCGCCCATAAAGTCAGCTACTTTCTGTGACTCCGGGTGAGAGAAGTGGGTTTCCTGCAATAAGGCAATTGACCCCTTGCATCTGTGGACCTCTGCCATAACCCTCATGCACTTTATGATAGATATAAGGCCATTAATATTCCAGGATAGGCAGTTAATATCATCCCCCATCATTAAACAGCATCCTAGAGTTGTCTTTCTTTCTGGCAGGTAACAAGTAAGCATTCACATTCTTTTCCCCAAATGTCCCAGCTCCCCCCCTCCAAAAACTGAACTATGTACCCCAGAACAAACCCCAACTGTGTAACCAGGTTAGTTGAGCTGGCAATGGTGCCTTTGAGGAAGGCTCCAACTCAGCATGCACCAGGGACAGCAGAATAAGGTGCCTCTGAGCTGTCTCCTCCCCTTCTCTCACAAGTGTAAAGGGCTGTATGCTCATGACTTCTATAGCCCGGTCACTCCCCCACCCCCGTATACATAATCCTCCCCCCGAACATCAACAACTGATCCCTGCTTCAGTCCAAATGGGACTGAGAGCCCCCCCCCGTGAGTAGAGACCCGCCAGCGCCCATTACAAACAGTAAGCAGCAATAAAATCTCCTGCCCATACTGCTAGCCATTGAGATGGGAGGGGTGATGACCCACAGGCAAGAAAAATAATTTCAGTATAGCTGAATAACAGCTAATCATAACAGTGCTAAACATTCAACCGGCCAAAAGGAAAATCAGAGAGCTCCAATTAACAGTAATACTAAATAGATTTAACTGCAATGAGAACTTATATAAATAGCCTTTAAACACATACATATATATATATATATATATATAGCCCAAAGGTCATAGAAGTTTACAAAATGTAGCAAACAGGTAGTGTTCCCTGGTGCCATAAGCAGTTGAAAATGGTGAGCCCATGAGGAGAGCAAGGCGCTGGCCCGCTGGTACCTGTGCCACAAGGCATTGTCGGGCCTAGTGCTCCGCTTTGGAAGAGAACCTCAATCTGTTCCACAGTCCCTATATAACAGACATGGGGAAATCCAAGCAGTGCCCTCCATGGATGCAAGATGCTGCAGTGTTCACGGGATGAAACCCAGGGCCCTCACATGTCTCCCCATCTCCGTATGCCAGGAGCAATCATCGCTCCTCTGCTCCATTCCTAGCCATGAAGTGAGCCCAGGGAGAATAGCAATAGTGCAGAGCCTGTTAGTCCAAATGAGCCAAAAAAGGGTAGATACTCCCCACTGGCACCTGAGTCCTCAGACCCGGTCGGGGGTATGGGATGATACTACAGTTCCAGCTGCTAGGCTCCAGCTAACAGAGCAGCACGGCATAGTTACAAGTACTGCTTGACCCTCGAGGAAGAAATAAGGGCCCCAGGATTACTTAGAAGGGAAAGCTGCTACAGCAAACATAACAAACAAAGGACTTCTGAACAGATAACAGATGCCAACATAATAATTTATACACAACTCACTCAGCATTAGGCCTCGCTCTGTCCCTCCTGGTCTCCTCTTCCTCGAGCCACTTCTCCACTGATTTGTGGCATGTAAAGAACCAAGGATACTAGTGCACCCCCCCCCCCCATAGCATAGCATATTTAAACTTTCCCCTGCCAAAATTGGCTATATTTACTTCAAGCTCCATATGAGGAGTGGGTCCTCTTAGTTTCAGACTGGAATTTCAATTTGAGTAAGCTAAATCACCAACGTCAAGGTAGGACCCTTCGATTTACCCCTAACTTTCCAGTGTCTCAGTGGCTGCTAATTAACTTCTTTTATACTGTGCTTCCATCAATGATTTTACACAGGTGTTTCAAAGGGAGCATGCTAAGAAGGAGCACCACAGACTCCCTAAACTCAAACAAATCCAAAAATAGCATGCTCAAACCTTTTATGTTACTTAGCACTGGAATTCACATTTCTTCCAAGGGTGCTGCTAGGTTGTGACGCACCCCCCGCCATAGCATAGCATAGCATATTTAAACTTTCCTCTGCCAAAATTGGCTATATTTACTTCAAACTCCATGTGAGGAGTGGGTCCTCTTAGTTTCAGACTGGAATTCCAATTTGAGTAAGCTAAATCACCAACGTCAAGGTAGGACCCTTCGATTTAGTCCCTAACTTTCCAGTGCCTCAGTGGCTACTAATTGACTTCTTTTATACTGTGCTCCCATCAAGGATTTTACACAGGTGTTTCAAAGGGAGCATGCTAGGATGGAGCACCACAGACTCCCTAAATTCAAACAAATCCAAAAATAGCATGCTCAAACCTTTTATGTTACTTCACACTGGAATTCACATTTCTTCCAAGGGGTACTGCTAGGTTGTGGCGCACCCCCCACATAGCATATTTAAACTTTCCTCTGCCAAAATTGGCTATATTTACTTCAAGCTCCATGTGAGGAGTGGGTCCTCTTAGTTTCAGACTGGAATTCCAATTTGAGTAAGCTAAATCACCAACGTCTAGGTAGGACCCTTCGATTTACCCCTAACTTTCCAGTGCCTCAGTGGCTACTAATTGACTTCTTTAATACTGTGCTCCCATCAAGGATTTTACACAGGTGTTTCAAAGGGAGCTTACTCAAATTGGAATTCCAGTCTGAAACTAAGAGGATCCACTCCTCACATGGAGCTTGAAGTAAATATAGCCAATTTGGGCAGAGGAAAGTTTAAATATGCTATGCTATGTGTGTGTGTGGGGGGGGGGGGTGCGCTAGTATATTTGGATTGTATGTTGTTTGCCACAACCTAGCAGCACCCTTTGGAAGAAATGTGAATTCCAGTGTGAAGTAACATAAAAGGTTTGAGCATGCTATTTTTGGATTTGTTAAAGATCCGAGGACTCGGCCCCGGCCTGTCCACCCATAGTCGAGCTGGATATGCTAGTGCAAATTTCCATCCCAGTCTGTAAAGCTTGCTTTTCACCAGGTTAAACTACTGGCACTTCATCTGAAGATCATGACTATAGCCCTGATATACATATACTGTTGAATTCTCAGTCTTTATGGGGCCAACCTCCCCGGCCTTTTGTAGCACTGACTCTTTGTCCCTGAATCACAAGTACTTAATTAAACAGTGCCGAGGGCGATCCACTGGATTAGGAGGTGGCCCACCCCATGGGCTCGCTCAATCTCAAAGTCCATTGCCTCCTCCGAAAGGCCAAACCGCTTGATAAGCCACTGATGGATTTCCACATTGGGATTCCACCCTTCTAGCCCTTCAGGCAACCCAATAATCTGTACATTGGATCTTCGGGAGCGATTCTCTTGACTGTCTAAGTGCTCTCAGAGGTCAGCTATTGTAGACATTAGGCCATTTCTCTCCACTGTGACCCCCACAAAGGAGTCCTCCATATCGCTGACCCTCCACTCCAGCTCACAAATTTGCGAAGTATGGGTGGTGGTAGTTTCTGTCAGACTGGTGACCACCGATTGGAGGTGAGTAAATTGCATGTTTAAATTGTGAAATCCAGCCTTCATGTCGCTCTGCATCTTCGACAGAGTTTCGAGAACCCCAGCCAGTGACTTAGTTAGTTCCATCATGCTGTCCTCAATCTGTGTACCATCTGACCTAGCGCCTGGTGAGGGAGGCCCAGAACTGCGTGGATCGCTCTCATTTTTGTTAGACAGTACTCTGGATCCAAATTGCAGTTTTGCTTGCCTATTCTTCAATTTGCTAGAAGCCATCAGGTCAGGGAAGTAAAGTATCACCAGAGGAGCAGCACAAAGTCAGTCATTCAGCTAGAAATATAGTTTAAGAGCCGTCACCCCAGGGAGCTATGTTAGCAAGCATCCTCCATGCTTGCCCCGGCTAGCCATGCTCCCCCAAGTTCCTTATTTTTAAAGAAATGTATGCGTTCACTAGGTTTGCAAGTTGAGTTCTACCAGAGCTTGAGATAGATAGATAGCTACATAGATAGCCAGACAGATAGATAGAATCTTTATTTTTTAACAGGATTTAACTTTTAGGACTAAATAGCTCTGATTTACAAAGTTGTCCTGCTATTAAAATAGATACAAACAGGCCGGCTCTGTAGCGCCAGGTGATAGAGGATCGCCTGGCATGCTGGCGATGTGGGTTTGTGCCTGAGCTTGGGACATCAGGAGCAGAGACCAGCAGGGAGGGCGGGTCGTGGAGGCATCGCCCTTTGGCAGCCTCTCATGGCTAGACTTGGCCCTTGCACTTTACGACGTGGGTGACCACACACCGCATACGCAAGCTACGAGGGCACTGCGGCATGCCTTCCTAAGGGGCAGGACTTGCAGAACAAGGAATGGGCCACCTGTGCTGCCAGATGATGGCGGCCCACCTCCCCCAGCCACGAAGCAGGGAAGCCCCTGTATCTGCCATGCCGCCTGCCCAAGATGCGAGGAGGTGCCATGAGCACCTCAGTCTCCCCTCCCCGGTTGCCCCCCATGGGGTAGAGGACCTCCCCAGCAAAGGGATAAGCCGGGATGGCAGGCAGATGGATGGCAGATCGGGGGAGCAGTAGGGGAAGAGGACTTGGCCACCTGAAGGAGTGGCAGCCAGATGGGACGGAGAGAGGGAAAAAATGGTTACAAACAACATATTTTTACACACACATACAGTGTTTATGAAGTTAAAAGTTTTTAAAACTCCATGAAGTGTTATATGACACAGAGTATCATAACAAATACAAGTAACAAACATACTTCTATCTTACAGTTTTAAATTGATGCTAGTATAAGGGTCTTTAAAATATTGACATGTCCCAAAAAGCACTAGGCTTTGGCACATTAGCAGAAAGGCATCTACTATAGATCAGGTCAAAGAGGTCAAACTTTGGCTGTTCAAGCCCTTTTGAATCAACTCGAACATTTGGTCAGGATTGTGAACTGAAGCTCAAACAGACAAAAGAGAGAAAGAAAGAAAGAAGTGCCTTAGCTTCAAATCCCAGCTAAAGCACTTATGTCTTTCTCTCTTCTGTCTGCTTGTGTTCAATATTTATGCACACCACACCCTTATGAATAAAAATGTAATTAATTTGTGCAGCACCAGGTTGTGCTATTGAGAAAGAATATGGGATTTCTGGAAGGCCCAGGTTTCCAGTTGCCTTGGTGAAGCAGCTGATAGTGCAACAAAATGGTATTCTGAGTGGCCAGGGTTCAAATCCCAGCTAAAGCACTTATTTCTTTCTCTGTTCTGTCTGTCTGAGCTGAAGTATGACTCAACTTGAGACAGGTAAATCTGTAGAACCTGGGGCCAAATTTCAAATTGCAATTTTGGATTTTCTCAGAAAAACAGAATGGTTCTGCAGCCCCTGTGAACTGAACAACAAACAAACAAACAAAAAAAAACTCTCCCACACCTTACCCACCCCCCCCAAAAAAAATCCAGATGCTTCCTGTCACTGCTTGTCCTGATGGGGGTCAGTGCCATCTGCCTTGGCTCCTCTGTGCCCACCACTGCCTGACCTGACAGACATTCTCACTGCCAACAAGGTGAGTCTCCCAGTGTCCCCCACCAGTGTAACCCTAACCTCAGAGCCCCCCCTTTACTATTATCTCTGTTCTTGGCTCACTCATTTTCATTTATTGCGTCTGATGCCCTTGCACTCCAAATGCTTTGGGACAATAATGGCAAAGGAGATTTGTGGCACTGCCACCCAATGCAACGGACGCTGTACTGGGCGCGTCCCGCAGCCACCAATCAATGGGAAGCTGCCGATGATGAGGAACTTCAAAGAGAGCAAAAGAGTTGAAAAGAATCTGCCACTGCATTCTCAAACAGTTTCGTCATTGCAGCGGCATCTCCCCTTCCCTCACAACCTTGTCGGCTCCTGTGCCGAGCACTCTGTCCACGGGCCTAGCTCCATGAGCAACATGCTTGCTCAGAGAGCCTTTCCTGGTGAAGCATTGTGTGTTGCACAGTTTCTTTAGGAGGCAGTATAGCGCAGTGGTTTAAGGCTCTGAGTTGCAAATCTGGAGACCTGGGTTTGAATCCCACAGTCCCCACTTGCATACTGTGTGAGCCTGAGCAAGTTACTTAACTTCCTTGTGCTCCCAGGTAGCACCTATAAACAAGCTTTCAGTTTAGTGTCTCTCTCCTGGTTAAAAAAAAAAAAGTTTCTACACACCCTCGCAACTTTGCCAATTTTTAATATTTCCACTCCAGATTTTCAACACTGCCATTTTTTCACAGCTCCTTATTAACAGTACAGCTGACATTTTTTACATCTGCCCAAAACATGTTTTCACACCTGTGGCGCAGAATGGCGTGATCACTGTGGGAAATCAAATTTTGGGACAGATTAACAAAATCACAGTGCCAGTGTTCATGAGGAGAGATCCAAAAATGCCCATGTTGAAAATTTGGTGAAAATATTCCAAAAAGTGATTGCGTTACAGGCATGTGTTGCACAGTTTCTTCAAATGCTTGTAACTTCACCTGTTTTTTATATTTTCACTCCAGATTTTCAACATTGCCATTTTTTCACACCACCTCATGAACAGTACAGCTGTCATTTTTCACATCCTGCCCGAAATGTGTTTTCCCACCTATGGCGCCCAATGGCACAGTCGCTATGCAAAATCACCTTTGGGGATTGAGTAACGAAATGATAGTGCCACTGTTCATGAGGTGGGGTCCCAAAAAGCTCATGTTGAAATTTTGAGCAAAAATACTAACAAATGCCTGAGGCATTATGGTTTCAAACCGTAATGCGCCCCCCCACCCTGTAGAGACTGACAGACGTCAGGGGTGTGACTTGGGGTCGTCGGCTGTACTGCTCATAACATTCCACTCCCCCACCCTACAGCCAGTGGCAGGAATCAAGGTGTGCCTTGGGGTCTTCAGCCCTAACGTTCACCCCATTCTCCTATACTGCACCCATCTCAGCTTATTTCTTTATGGAATGGGGTGAGTGTAATGGTCAAAAACCCCTAGGCACACTGCAATGCCTCTCAGCGTCTGCAGGGTGGGATGAGTTGGAATGGTACAAGCTTTACAGCTGATGACCCAAAGACCCCCCCCCAAATGCTTGTCTATCTCTGCAGGGTGGGGGTGGAGGTTGGCGTTACGATTGGAAACCCTAATATCTCAGACAGAAAGTAAATCAGGGAGGGGCAGTAGACGTCACCTACAGTGACTTCAGGAAATTCTTGACACGACCAACATAGAAGGCTGATTAACAAGATGGGTAGTCTGGCACACGGCACAAAACGTTCAAATAACTCAAGGACATAAACAAGATGCAGGAGCAGCCTTCTTCCAAAGCATCAAACGTTTGGCATTGACAAATGCTTGTTATTTTAATGTTTGTTTCTTTCCATCATTTATTTGTAACCCAGTGTATTTCTAATGTTTGTATTTTTGGTTGTAACCTCCTGGGACACGCCTGAAACAAACCATTCAGTTGCCTAGCATGCTTACCTGGTTAACAAAAAAATAAATAAATACTGGTAAGCAAAGTTAGCATATTGCCCATTTTCATATATGATCAGTTAAAACACAGAAAGTACAGTAGACACAAACATACTGTACAAACCAATACAAATGAATATACGCCATTACAAATTGAACAAGTACCCCGCCCCCTGGTGTGGGTAGCATAAAGGGTGACCTTCCAGTGCCCCTCCCCTGTACTGTCTGAACCTGCCACGTCCTGCTTTGCCAACTATGCTGAGTCAGAGTCTTGCAGCCGCTCCCTTTTTAACATCCGCCCTCCATTAGTCTCGTATTAGTTTTAGTATTGTCTCCCATACCTGTGGAATACTTAAACTCCTCTCCTTTGCAACTATCCTTCCCATTTCTCCATTAAATCACTGCTGCACCTCCTGCCTTTCCCTACTTGTTCCCATAACTCCACATAGCGCTTGAAATGCTAAATCATGTAATAGCTACCCAGTTCAAGTTATTTCACTCTTACCTGTTACCTGAACAAATTGCGTAGCCTGTATGCTGTATTAGTTATCCTGAATTGTATTCCTATGCTTCCTATTGTGTATTATGTATTATTATTCTTTCTATTGTATACTATTGTTTTTGAGTACAAATCGTGGCCTTGCTGTAGCCAGTCGCTGATGATATTTTGGCTAGGCTGTCTCCAGCCTTCAGCCAATCAAGGATTGCGAGCTTAGTTGACACGGAATAACGAGAATGCTTCATTTTGGCCATCTGGCAGACCTGTCATATTATACGCTTTTATAGTGCCATATACAATGCCACCTAAAAAAACAGGATCCAGAGATCACATTCGTTATCCAATATTCACTATTACGCAGTTCATTATAGCAAGGGGCTACTGTACTGTTGTATAATTGTGTACTACTGTATTTGTATATTTGTACCCATGTTCCCAGTCCCCGGGTCGCACCTGGAGATAAGCCTTGGCTCAGTGTGCCTTTCTCGGTCACCAAATGTTTAAATTAAAAAAGAATTAGTATCAGAGCACACTGGTCCTTCCTAGTAGATGGCAAGTTTGACTCGTAGCTGCTCTGTAAAATGTTGGAATTGTATAATACTGGCATTTTGCAAGACAGCTATGAGGCAAAAACAATATCCCCTAGGAATAGCCGATGCATCTGATACTAGTGGAGGGCAGATGCAAACCTAGTCACTGCAGGAGTTGGGACACACTGGACCTGCCAGAACACAGACATCTGCAGGTCCAAGTGGTACTGGGGGCCATAGGAATGCCCCCCCAGCTAGAATCCTACCCATACTCCTGGCACGACAGACAGCAGCAGAGGGGTGGGACTGGTGATATGATGGGTGAGCGAGTCGACAACAACAGTGGCAGCATTACTGGGGGAGGGAGCTCAGCCTGCTATAGCAGGCCACAGTAGGTTGGGGGTAGACTTAAGTACCATCAAAAAGTTGATACAGAAAACCCCTGCCAGGTTAGACAACAGTAGGGCACTGAGGGAGCGAGATATATGACGTGGACACACTCCCCTCTCCCAGTCAGGATGGGCAACAACAGGGGGCAGCTGCATTGAGGGGGCAGAAAGCCCCTACAACTGTTGAAAGGTAAGATTATTTTGGGAAAGGACTCAGGGATGTTGGGGGTGTGCTGTGTTTATATTGCCCCTTTTCATAACCGCATTAAAATAAGCCAGAAATGAAGGGGCAGACTTTTCACATCAGACTGCCAAAATGTGAACCCAACATGTCTGACTTTTCAGGGCTTTGGATGAAAAGTTCAAAAATCTAACTTTAAGGTGATTATACAGTTCTAACAATAACATCAATGACTGCATATACAGGCCGCATCACTGGTGTGAAAGACATATCCCTACCTTTCGGGTCATCATACTGCAATGAGCAACACTCTGCTCCTACTCTGAAAGGGTTAAGTTTGAAAGCCTTTGCATAGATAGTGAACTCAGCAACAGACATAGGAACCCTAAATTGAAGTTTGACTGCCTTCAGATAGGTACCTACCAAGTCAATTAGCAAACCCATATACTTCGTACGTCCAGCTTAACTGCTGTGTGGAATGCTGTATTTCTAAAAATAGAAATTGGCTCTTCTCTCTTGAACTGTCAGCACACTCAAAACAAAAAATACCAAGCAAGGTTCAGCCACAAGATTCTCTTCAGCAATGATTTGTAACATACAGATTACACTGATCACACTCCTAGTCCTTAGGAAAACTTGGTAGTTCGTTTGGGGCCCCTTACTGCATTGTGCTTAACTAAGGTTCAGTACTTTCTGTGCTTTTGTGGGCTTCTTCTGTGTGTTAATATGTCCTTGGCCCTTGTATTGTGCTTAACTAAGGTCTGGTATCTCCAGCCCCTTTGTGGACTTCTCCTATATATTAATATGTCCTTATATTGTGCTTATATAGAAACATAGACTTTGGCGGCAGATAAGGACCGCTTGGCCCACCTAGTCTGCCCATTTCCCTACCTATTGGATAAGCTGCAGATCTTAGTTAACCAACAGCTTCTTCCTACCCACCACCAGAATCGCCTTATGTCTGTCCCATGCATTCTTTAATTCCCCCACTGTTTTTGACCACATGACCTCCTCAGGAAGATTGTTCCATGCGTCCACCACCTTATGTGTGAAACAAATGCTTCCTCACATTGCCCCTGAGCCATCCCCCCTCTATCTTCAAATTGTGCCCCCTTGCTCTTGCACAGCTCTTTTTCTGAAAGATGCTGCCAGCCCTTTTGTGGATTCCTCCATTTATGGACTGCTCCTGTATATTAATACGTCTGCAGACCCTTGTATTTTGCTTAACCGAGGTTTGGTACCTCCTTCACTTTTGTGGGCTCCCCCTGTATGTTATTTCACCCTTGGCCTGTTTCATTGATTTTTTTTTCACAACTGTTTTAATTGTTCTGTCTCATTCTATCGTAAGTGCTTTGAGCCTGACTCGACTGCATTTCTTCTGGAACTTCTTAATGTGCATGTAATGTTTATTGTGACTATGTATGTGATGTGGGACCTTTGCAAATCAGCACCTGTGCTCAAAGGTACTCTCCAAAGTTTTCAATAACTAATTAAATAAGTATTGTGCTTAACTAAGGTCCAGTACCTTCTTTGCTTTTGTGGACTCCTCCTGTATATTAATGCATCCTTGCCCCTTGCATTGTGCTTAACTGAGGTCCAGTACTTCCTGCCCTTTCGTGGACTTCTATATGTTAATATGTTCATGGCCCTTTGTATTGGGTTCAACTAAAGCCCTGTACCTCCTGCCCATTTGTGGGCTGCACCTGTGTGTTACTACATCTTTGATCCCTTGTATTGGGTTTAACTAAGGTCCCGCATCTCCTGCCCATTTATGGGCTCACTCTATATGTTACTACATCTTTGATCCCTTGTATTGGGATTAACTAAGGTCCCACACCTCCTGCTCATTTATGGGCTCACTCTATATGTTACTACATCTTTGGTCCCTTGTATTAGGTTTAACTGAGGTCCCACACCATCTGCTTACTTATGGATTCCTCCTAGTCATTACAGCACTCCCTTAGCTATTCCAGACCAGACTAAGCTGGCTTTACTGGACAACCACAGCAGATCAAGCCACGGTCAGAGTTTGTTTCCTCCATTTTCCTCCATGGCCACACAATGTGTATGCACTGCTTCCATAGGGATACCTCTGGCATTTGGGTGCGGGATCCCTTCCCCCTGCATGCGGCATCACTGTGCCACCACCTATATTTCTCTGGGTAATGCTGGCCAGTGGGACAGACTAATCCCCTTTCCTGAGTGAGGAGAACCATCCTAGCAATGCTCAATCTTCCCTCCCTTGGACAGCGGCCGAGTGACCCGAATCTGTTCTCAAACCCAGGTCACCAAGGTAGCGAGCAGTACTATACTGTTGTGTTACAGGGCCAGCTGCTGCCCTACCAGGCCAACAGCTGCCACCATCTCAATCAATTCTGTAATACAAACCATGAGCCACAGCAGCTGGTTATGATGTTTTCTGGAACCTATATGTAAAGTAGCTGTGTAAACACAACAAACGGGTCACCAAGTACAACGGAACTGAATTACCTTTCAATGTGAGTATACAGTGCATTAATACATGACATTAATTACTGAATTGCTGGCACAAATTAAAAATGTGGCTGCTCGCATCTCTTCCCCTACAAACTGCCATCTCCCAACTTCAAGATTACTATGGCACACACATTTATGGCAACCAGTTGACCCATGCATACACAGCTGTTTTTCAGGAATGTGCAGTACATCTCAAGCCACACTCATCTAGAGAGTTAGGGTCAGGGCAGCTGGGAGGAGTGATGCTGCAGGCTGTCTATTTTTGTTCCATGCTGATAAGTCAATGATTGATCAGTTTTTTCAATGGGTGATTTCGATTGTGGACTATATTCTCAAAATGTTCGTGGCACATAAATGACACAAGAGCCCTCAAGGCTGTGAAAACAGTTTACTGTGCCACTGCTAGCCTCTAGAGAAAGGGAAAAGAATGGACACACTAAAACCCAGTATTAAATACACACAAGTATTTTATTTTTATCTCTGGTCACTGTAATACACCTGGTGTTTTGTCACTAAAAATGTTCCTTTGTCACATGGGCGGTCCTTAAGGACCTAAAGGTAACCAAACAATGTGAGAAGGCTGTGGGGAGATCCAGTGAGATGCTAGGGTGCACAGGGAGAGATCACCAGCAGAAAAAAGGAGGTGGTTATGCCACTGTACATATCACTAGTGAGACCTCATCTGGAGTACTGTGTCCAGTTCTGGAGGCCGCATCTCTGGAAGGTCATAGACAAAATAGAGGCAGTTCAGAGAAGGGCAGCAAAAATGGTACAAGGACTGCACCAAAAGTCATATGAGGAAAGACTAGAGGACCTCAATATGTATTCCCTGGAGGAGAGATGAGAGAGAGAGGGGATATGATAGAGATATTCAAGTACTTCAGGGGTATAAGCAAGGTACAAGAGGGTTGCATCTTTCAGAAAAGAAGGTATACAAAAACTAGGGGGCATGGATATGAGGCTAGACTGGGGTATGCTTGGGGACAATGTGAGGAAGCACTTTTCCACAGAAAGAGTAGTGGATGCTTGGAACAGCCTCCCTGCGGAGGTGGTGGGGGCAGAAATGGTAGGGGAATTTAATAATGCATAGGATAGACACAAGAGTACTCTCATAATAGGGAAGAGACGGTAAGCTGCAGATCAACTAGGGTCTGCAGTACTGCATTAGGTAGGGAAATGGGGCAGACTAGGTGGGCCACATGGTTCTTATCTGCCATCACCTTCTATGTTTCTATGTGACCTTAATGTCACAGAAAGTGTTTCCTTACATGGTAATAGCCATGTGTTACTGCATATACTAACCACTAATTTGTTTTCAAAGAGCCCTTCGATATGCATTTTATCTACTGATCCGGACTGATAAGCTGGTGGAGAAACATAGAAATATAGACTTTGATGACAGATAAGGACCACTTGACCCACCCAGTCTGCCCATTTCTCTACCTATTGGATAAGCTGCAGATCCTAGTTAACCAACAGCCTACTTCTTTCTACCCCCCACTATAATTGCCATTTATTTATGTATGTATGTATGTATGTCTTTGGTAACCGGGTAAGTGCACTGATCCAGGGGACCATTTTCAGGCACGATCTGGGCCACACAGTAGCGTTCCGACAACAACAAAATAGTAGGTACAAAAGGTGATACATAAAACTTTGAAAATCCATGGTTACAGGAAGTTGGATCATATGCAGTAAATCACATAAACACAAAATATAACTGGTTTACACAATAGGCAAATACAGTAAATGCAGCTTATACAACAATATCACCAAGGTACAAGAGGTATATTTCAGAACATGTGATAGAACATATGCCATATAACAGACAGCAACTCTAAGGTGTTCTGGCACTGTCGACTAACAATAGAAAGTAGATAATTGGCAATCAAAGTTACAGCTGAATCTGTCCCATGCATTCTTGAATTCCCCCATTGTTTTTGACCCAACAACTTCCTCAGGAAGGCTGTTTCATGTGTCAACCCCCCGTCTATGAAAAAATACTTCCTCACGTTACCTCTGAGCTGTTCCCCCTCTATCTTCAAATTGAGTCCCCTTGTTCTTGCACATCTCTTTTTCTGAAAGATGCTATCCTCCTGGACTTTGTTGATTCCCTTGAGGTATTTGAAAGTTTCTATTATGTTCCCCCTCTCCCTCCTTTCCTCAAGGGTATACATATTAAGCTCCTTTAGTCTCGCTTCATATGATTTCTGAAGCAGACCCTGCACCATTTTAGTTGCCCTCCCCCAGACTGCCTCCATTCTGCCTATGTTCTTGCAGAGATGGGGCATGCACCTGAGTTTGTGGCTCTCTAAAGGATTACTGGCTATGCAAATGTATGGAACAGCTTTTTTTAAAAAAAAGAAACAAAGGTCAGAGACCAGAATAAAAGGTTTTTACATATTTTGTATCGGGTGAGAATACTTACATTATTTTCCTTTTTTGCATGTTTTCTCTTATTTCAGACAAGCAACTCTCCACATTGGGGTGCTCCCAATCCGTGTGTATTGGTACTATCACCTCCCCTCCTTTACTTGTTACTACATGTGTTCCCTAGGGCTTCATCCTGGGCCTCTTGCTCTTTTCTATATTTGCGAACTCCCTTCCTGCCGACTGCCTCACCTGTAATTCACTACTATATGCTGATGACCTTGTAATTTTTCACAATGACAAATCTCTGCCTCGCCTGTCTGCTGTTCTGTCCGAGAACTACTGTGCAGCATCAAACTGGTTCTCATCAATCTCGTTGGTCAATGCAAAAAAAAAACTAAGGCCATGTTGTTTGGATCCAAACCATACCTAGCTAAGACTCTCCATGCCAACGATGCCCTCCTCATTAACTCCCCAGATGGCTCTGCCCTAGAGAACATTTCCTCCTTCAAGTACCTGGGTGTGCTACTCAACCCCACTCTCTTCTTCCATGACCATATTAATCATATAGTCCCTAGGGCAAATCAGAAACTGGGAGCCACCTATCGCCTAACACCCTACCTCACAAAAGAGGCTCGTCTCGCCATCGTCATGGGAAATCTACTCCCCATTTTTGAATACTGCTCCGCCATACACTCGAGGACCTGTTCCACCCTTCTGTCTAGACTCTTGGTAGCTTACAATGATGCATGCCACGTTGCCCTGTCAGCCTCCCACATCACTCACCACTGCAACCTCTTCCGCTCCCTTGGCTGACTCCCCTTGCAAGGGCGCTTTGACTATTCCCTAGGCTGTCTCATTATCCATGAGACAGTCTATTCCCTAGGCTGTCTCATGGATAATGCCCTTAGAAAAGGTGATGCATCTTCTCTCTCCACCATTCTCAGTTTCAGAACCCCTACCAGATATCTTCACTCCTCTACTGTACTCTACTGTACCCTCCCTACAGGTATTTAAGTCTGTCACCAACACTGGCATGAACACTCTCTCAGTTGCTGCTTCCCTGCATGTGGAATGGTCTACCCACCCCTATTCAATCTTCTGAATCCCATCCTATTTTTAAGTTCAACCTTAAATCCTGGCTCATTGGCAAATATAACTGTAACTGTAAGGCTCGCTAGGTGTCTCTCGTCTGTAATTACTCCCATACAGAATTTCAGTATTTTTCCCACCCTCCTGGGCTAGCCCTCCCTAGGATATATCCTTATTGTGTTCACTACCTCTTCCCCTCTGTCTATCTTGTCCTGTGTATTTATACCCAGTGTAATTCCCAGTCATGTATTCCTACGCAAGTTTGTACATTACACTAATTGTATACTATCTATTTATTCCTGCTGTGTAATTTTTTGCATATTACTTTATTACTTCTGCTTGTATAACTGTTTTATGATTGTACCTATAAGTAGTGCCACCTGTGGCCGTCGTGCCTGAAAACAGTCCCCTGGATCAGTGCACTTACCCAGTTACCAAAGAATAAATAAATAAATAAAAATACATTTTTCATCTGTCGAACAGATACCTTGGGCTCCTGACCTCTGCTTGTTAGTAACGGCTTATGCAAAGTCCTTGTGCATGTACCCCCCCCCCCAGTCAGATATGCACAGCAGGGAAGGCAGCTCCATATGTGTTAAAGATACAGCGATGGGTAGACGAGGCAGGTGTGAATTTGTGTGTGCAACAATTGTCAAAGGACTGAAAAGGATCAAAATGAATGCTTGGGGAAGGTGTGAACACTGTGCCTACCAGGGACAGAAGAACTAGTTATGCACCTCCTTAATGTTATTCAAACAAATTTAAATAAAAACAAAATGCCTAGCTCAGGTTTTTGAAAGCTGGTAAAAAATACTTTTCTTTTAATGCTGTATATGGGAAGGGGAGGGCTCTACCTCCCTCATTTTCCTAAAGAACATTCTATGCCATTTTCTAGTCACTGGCTGCAGTAGGGACTTCCACACAACATGCACACAGGCCCCGATGTTCACAGCCGACCGATAGCACTGCGCAGCATGTAGTGGTGTGCCAAAATAGCGCACAGACAGCTGTGAGCTATAATAACCCAGTTACCATGCCCTAGGAGCGCACTGCATAGCTGAATATTGGGCCATGCTGGCACAGTACTAGATGAATATGGGCTGAGCTGATGTGGTCCAAGGCTGCATATGGTCCACAGGAGATAGCGTGCCCAAACAGGGATAGCAAAAGGGCTCCTGTGGGCTGGCCTTTGACATATCCTCTGCCAATAACCTTCATAATCAACTTGGCTTACATGACCCGGGGACATTGGCCACCAATGATCCTAAAAGCAGGGCTGTATTCTCGTTTCAGCATGTCTCCTTGAAAGAAGTTGAAGAGCAGCTGTTACATTTGGATATCGGGAAGAGTGCTGGCGCTGGCCTTATTGATCCTTATTTCCTCAAGGTCAGCTACCATGTCTTGGCCGTGCCAATTATGCCTCTCCTAAACTTATCACTTTCGCAGGGAGATCTTCCAACTACATGGAAAATCGCCCATGTAATACCCTTATTCAAATCAGGAGATCCTTCAGACTTAAACAACTATAGACCAATTTCCTTACACCCAATCCTCTCTAAGATTTTAGCAAAAATATTGAGCTTGCAACTACAGAGTTACCTGGAATCCTCAAACTCACTAAATCCTCTGCAATCAGGTTTCAGGCCACGCCACAGTACAGTCTTGGCCCTTGCAAAGATAACCAATGACTGGCAACGTGCCCTAGATACTAAAAACTTTGTATGCACGGTGTTTCTGGACCTAAGTAAGGCCTTTAACACTGTTGACCATGAATTGCTTCTAGACTCCCTCTGTGAGTTAGGCCTGGACTCCCTATCCTTGCGGTGGTTCACAAATTACCTTAATGGTTGACAGCAGCAGGTTAAAGCAGAAGGGGAGTGCTCATCTCTCCAACCACTATTAAGGGGTGTACCGCAGGGCTCCACACTGGATCCTTTGCTTTTCACTGCTTATATAAATGGTATCGATGCAGGAATTAGTTCAGCCAGTATTCATTTATTTGCTGATGACACGGTACTCTGCATTGACAGCCCATCCCCCAAACTAGCTTGTATAAACTTACAAAAGGAATTCAATCATCTGCAACTACAGTCACCTACTGAAGCAAAAAGTCCTTCTGAATGCAAAAAAGACAAAGGCAATGCTATTTTCTCCCTTTGCTAATGCTGCTAATCCGGCCACCCAAGGACCCTCACCTCAAATTACCACACTTCTTGGTGAATCCCTGGACTTCATAACTAAGTTAAAATATTTGGAAGTCTGGATCGACCACAAACTCTCCTTCTTGGATCCTATCGAGGAGCTGTCTAAAAACCTTAAACAAAGGCTAGGCATTTTTCATATGATCAAACACCTCCTTACCCAGGATGCCAAGAAGAGACTTGTCCAAACAACCTTCCTTTCCTTACTGGACTATGGTGATTTCCTTTACAGCCAAGGTCCTGCCTCTGTGTTGGCTAAATTTGATATTCTATCATAGAGCCTTAAGATTCATCTTCAGTGTGCCATATCTCACTCATCACTGTTCTCTTTATGCAGTCATAGGATGGACATCTCTGAACTTCAGGAAACAAAGAAATGCTGCCTTCTGAGACTATAGCGTAATCACAAAAAACTGCCACAATATACTGCATAGAAGATTATTTTCACTATCTGTTTATTTTTGCTATATTCACTATTGCAGAAAATCAGCAAAAATAAATGGATAGTGAAAAATAATGGACAGCTTATTGTCGGTAGTAATGTCCTGAACAGTAAGCCATCTGCGCTAATTCTATCAGATGTGAATATGTACAGAAGGTTGACTCGTGAAATATAATAGATGCTAATTCAACCCGCTATACAGTATTTTGGATTGCCTCCCTCTAAACGTGGAAGGCAAGTATGCCTTGAGAAGTTCCTCCCTTATCTCCTTTTTACTTCCCAAGGTCAACTCACATTTTGGGAGGTCAGCTATAAACTACTTGCTACCTCAACTTTGGAACAAGTTACAAAAAACTTTTAAAGTAGCTGCCCCCATAAACTTGTCCGCATTCAAAAAGCACTATGAGCGTTCTTTAAGGAGTCTTGCAACTGCTTCCCTTAATTGTTGTATCCTGCTTCTGGGACACTTTGCTCTGGTATGGTGCCCCCCCCCCGGTGTCTCCCAATACAATAAATCATTCCTCCTATTCCCTAATTACCACTTCACTGCTGGCTGTTAGTCAGGTGTAGTAGCCCAGTTCATTTTCTCCTCCCAACCTTTTTGAAGTTTGCCACCACTCATGTTGAGGCGCTCCACTCGTTCCAGTTCTTACAATTGCTCTTGGTTACTGGCTCTGTCCCCAGTCAGTAGATATTCCATACCCCAGAGACTTCCCTGCAAATTAACATCCATGCCCTATGCTCTGGCCATACTCTATAAGCTCTTCATGATTGCTGCATACTCCCTTCTACTGTGTTTCTCCAAGGTCTGTAGGTTAATTACATTTTGATAGGCCTTTGTATATATTGTACATATCATACTAGGTAGCTTTCGCTGAACCTATGCCTCAATATTGAACCTTGCTAATGGATATTGTATTATTTCAACCCTGTTTTTGTATTTTTGTGCAAATGTATATCTGTGTATGTAACCATTACTATGTTGCCCAGGTCCATCTTGAAAATGAGCTTGCCTCAATGGTGATCACCTAGCTAGATAAAGACTTGATTGATTGATTGATTAACTGATTCAGCCACAGCATGCAAATGAGTCCACTGGGTTTGCACAACACTGAGAGGCCATTTGCATGGGCACATCAGCAACCTAGCTCTGATGCAGGGTGGGAGAAGCGAGAGTTCCCTGGTGTCTAGTGGACCCTCTCCCCCTGTTCGCCCCTGCTCTTGTAATTTAATAAACTCCCTTGTAGTCTAGTGGACCCCTTCCCCCAATCGCCCCTGCCCATGTAATTTAATGAATTCCCTGGTACTCTAGTGGACACCCTCACCTGATCAACCCCACCTGTATAATTTAATACATTCCCTGGTAGTCTAGTAGACCCCCCCTTACCCCAGTCAACACACCCACACTATCTGCAGCCAAGTGGCTGCCAGCACAGCCCTAAACTTACCTCCCTGGATGTATTCATGATTGCATACTCTGTCAGATGGCAGACGGCCGAGGAGGTGAGTGAAGGGCTGTGCCAACCACTGATCTACTGCAGAAAGGGTGAGTGTGTTGACTGTTGTAACCAGAGGGGCGTGGGTGGTCTGCAGCGGGTGTCACATGGTCAGGGGGAGGGGTCCACTAGACTATCAGGGAATATATTAAATTACATGAGAAGGGGTGATCGGAGAGAGGGGGTTCCACTGGATTGGCAGGGAGGTCAGCTGCAGTCCAATCACCCTGACTTGGTGGGGGGTGTGTGTGTGTGTGTGGGAGTGGGTTTAGTGCCTACCTAAGGCCAGGATTCAGTGGTGTTAAGCAGTGCCAGGCTGGGGGTGTGTAGCACCACGAAAACATTTAGAATATACTGCTGCACCATTATGCATGAAGGATCTCTCATTTGCAGTGGCACAGCAGTATGGTTAGTACAATTACACTGCCGGGTTAGTGTGGTGCTCTGGGGGCCGCTGACTATGGCCCCACTCAGAGCGCTGCTGTTAATCCAGGTTGGCGTGGCACTAGACTTTTGAATATCGGGGCCACCTGCATTTACATATTTAGGAAAGATGGACATTGGACCATTGAGTGCTTTACCCCACCATCTCGGTGGGAATAGCTGACCACCCCCTTCTCTATGGTACCTATCTAGCCTGAAGGTACAAAAAAATGTTGTCTGACACTGTTCTGGAAGTCTGTTCCAAATGTTTCATTTATTGTATTTGGAAGACCTTTGAGCAATATTGCCCTTTTACGAAAGTGTCCAACTCAAATTACATACAATAAGTCACACGCCATTTGCCATGTATGTTAATATGTCCCCTGGAGCCACTCGTTGCTGTATAAGAGTGGTTTCATGCACCTTCAGCATGCATGTATGTATGATTTAGTTGGGATCTGTGCAGGGGGCTTGCAGCTCGCTCACCCTTCTGGCAGATATCACTGCCACCAGGTAAACTGCTTTCCAGGTGACATATTCAAAGCAGCAGTTGCCATAGACTTGAAAGGAACCTCCATCAACTAGGCAATGCACAGATCCATGTCCCATGGAGAGACAGGATCCCTTACTGGAAGGTACAGATGATTAAGGCCTTTAAAGAATCTTTTGAAAATGCGTTGTGAGACCATTGACCTGTCCTTGCCAGCTGAAGCATAAGCTGATACTGCTGCAAGATTAACTTTTAGGGTTGAGGGCCTGAGGCCCAAGGACAGGAGATAGACTAGGTAGCCCAGAACTGTAGCCAGACTTGCTCACAATGGGTTGAGCTGTCTAGGGGAACACCAAAAGGAAAATCTTTTCCACTTTGAGTAAGTTTTCTTTGTTGCTAGTGTCCTAGAAGCTTTAAGCACTTCCATGACCTTCTCAGAGAGATTTAGTCCAGAGACCTTTAGCTCTTCAAGAACTATGCTCTAAAAGGTGGAGTTCTCAGATATGGAAATGTTATCCTGCCCTGAGACAACGTCAGCAGATTGTATCTCGGGGGCAGGGTGAAGGGATGTTTGTTGGAGAGGGACAGGAGTAGGGAGTACCAGATCTGCCTGGCCCAGTTTGAAGCTATGAGAATCACTGTTGCCAACTCCCTTCTAGGTCTGAGCAGTACTCTTAAGCAAAAGTGCAAAAGGTGGGAAGGTATATAGAAAAGTACAGTTACGTAAGACCTTACCATAACAGTAGATCTTTGAGAGGAGCCCTTGCAGCAGGCTATTACCATAAGGACTATGCTGCCAAGCACTAGGACCCCACAGAAACCTTCTAGCTAGCAGTCTTCAGCTGGGACCACCCCTGACGCCGTCTCTGCCCTGACATCAGCCAATGGTACATAAGGGGGTGGTCCCCAGCACCTCATTTCACCAGCGAGAGACCCATGGGTAAGGCTGGCAGGTGGACTGGGAGGGAGCTTGTCATAAAAAGATGCATTGACTCACCAGGTGAAAGGAGGGAGGGAAAGCAGCACCTGCTGCAAGAGCTCCTCTTGAAGATCTACTGTTACCGTAAGTTCTTACGTAACTGTACTATCTTACTTCGAGTGGGAGCTCTTGCAGCAAGCTATTACCATAAGGACTGAGTCCCAAGCAATCCCAGAAAAAAAGGATCGAGATATATCTGGAAGGAGGCTGAAGTGCAACTGCCAGAAGAAGGCATCAGGATAGGAGGCCTTTAAGGACAACCAGGCCAAAACCTGCCCTTCGCCTAGAGGCAATGTCCAAGCTGAAGTGCTTGACAAATGTATGCACTGAGCTCCAGGTAGTCGCTGCACAAATGTCCGCTATAGAGACATTATGCATTGAAGCGAAAGAAGTAGCCACTCCCCTGGTGGAATGACCCTGTACTGAGCCCAGAAGGGGTTTATTGTACTTGTCATAGCAGAAGACCATGCAATTCACCAGCCATTTAGATAAGGTCTGTTTAGACACTGAAGTGCCTTGACAACAAGGTGTGAAGGCCACAAATAACTGATCCATCTTACGGTATGGAGCAGTATGGTTGAGATAGTACCGTAGTACCCTGTGGACATCCACAGTATGCAAGATTGCTTCCCCTTGGTTTGAATGGTTTGGGTAATACACCGGCAGGATAATGTCCTGATTAAGCATGAACGTGGACACTACCATAGGTAAAAACATAGCGTTAGTATGCAAGGACACCACCTGTCCTTATGGAAAATTAAATAAGGCTCCCTATACATTAGGGTCTGAAGCTCAGAAATCCTCCGAGCAGAAGTAACAGCAACTGAGTCACCTGATGACTAGCTAAGGGGAAGCAGTGCTCTCATCACGCTCCCGTTACACTGCATAGTTTTCAAATAAGAAATAAGTTGTACTAACCTTGAGCTACTGGTTTTACAGCTGAAATCTTCCTGAACATCTACCAGATAGAATACCACCGATCAGCAAGGAAATCCAAGGAATGGAGGAGGCGATGAAGCAAGCACTACCGCGGCATACTCCTCCAGCTTCCCACGATAAGGCTGCAAAAAAATCCAGGCAACAGCCTGCAAAAACATCGGCCTCCGCTGCAACTAAAATGATGGCAGTCCCGCTGACAGAAGAGCAGTTTCTATTGGAAATGAGACCACTGGAGGATGCCCTGCTAACTCTAACAGCAGACATATCCACACTGAAACAGAACTGGAAGGAGGTGTCAAGACAGGCCAGGGACACAGAAGCAAGGGCAATCTCTGGAGAAATGGAAGGTGACTGCGGATCCAGAGATCATAGCTCTCCGCAAGCAAATGGGAAGGATGGAGCTTAAGCTAGAAGATCTTGAGGGCTACAGTCGCCACAACAACTTGGCCATTATTGGACTCCTGGAGGGGGAGGAGGGCACCTCCCCCATTCTATTTATCCAAAAATCGTTGGACAAAGTAGTGGGCCCCTCACCTAATGGGCCAGCATATATAGTGGAGCGGGCCCATCGAGCCTTACATCCCAAACCGGCACCTGGGGCTCCTACTAGACCTTTCCTGCTGAAACTCCTCAACTACTTAGACAAGCAGCACATTCTACTGAAATTGAGGGGCATTCAGACCCTGACGTGGGAGGAGAACAAGATTAGAATCTCACAGGACCTACCGGTATCTATTCGGCAAAAGAGGGTCTCGTTTCATCCCATGATCTCTTCTCATCCCAGCTGGAATCCAGTTTCGGATGCTGTACCCTGCACAACTCCAAGTCCAGGTGCAGGAGACATGGCATTCATTTGAGAACAGCGAACAGGCAACAAGGGAGCTGCAGGAGCTGATACCGGACCTGTTCAAAAAATGAAGATCTCAAACGCTGAGGAAACTCTGGGGGCAGAGAATTACTTTCTTTTAAAGGCACAAGAGCAAGGAGAATCCCGAAGTGTTCTTACAGCCCAAATCGAGCTGGGACACAGTATCACAGGAACCAGGGTGTTATCTTCATAAGTCACAACTACTTGGAAAATGGGGGAGGGAGGAGGAAGGGCCAAGGTTAGAAAATCTCAATGGACTTAGTTATGTGTCTACTTTCCCTGCATCACTGTAGAGTCCATGGACCACTGGCAGCACGAGAGGTATGTAAACATCTACCCTCTAACATAACTGAACTGTGGATCATTTAGAGCTGAATCCACTCGATAATGTGCACGACTGATCAGTTGCAGCCAGCAAAGCGCACCACCATGACGATGCGAGCAATCGTGGAGCTGTAATTACTGCTGCAGAGGCCTGCAGTGGTCTCCCCAGGGAAGAAGCCCTTCTTCAACGTTTTCACGGGCCAACAAGGGCTACTAGTTTAGTATTAAGTCAAGGGCTCTGTTTATAGAGATGGTTGGGCTCGTACACAATCTCTCTTGTCTCCAGAGTGTTGTCCTCTACGTTACATGGATCCCAGTTATAAGTTGCAGCTTCACAACTATATTGATGTAGCATCAAGTTGCAATGTGCAGAACCCAATTTAATGATCAGTGCAGGTTTGCTAGGTAGAATGGGGGGGGGGTGTTCTGTTGGGCTCACCCCTTTTTTTCTTTTTTTTTGCAAATTATGAGCGGTCTCAAAGAAGGACCTATGCACAGTTTTTCAGTTCTGGATTGTTGGAATTTCGATGTTAATAATTCCTGTAACGATTCATTATGTTTATAAGGGAAAAGGATGAGAGCATTAACTGCTCCAGCTGGCAGCATCGAGAACCATATTGGGGCTAACCTCTAGTCAGTTTCCTCAATTATTATTGTTTGCTTTACATTTAGCTTGAGAGGCATCTTCTCACATAGTTCATACCAATGTTTTTACTTGATGGCGAGGAGATTAAAAGGGGAAGGGAAATGGACATGGTTTGCTGTACACATAGGAGGGGGGGAGAGGAGGTGGGACCCATGGTGTCATTACAAAAGAATTTATATGGATCTTGTATAGAAGTTACTGCAGTACCCAAAGATTATGGCTAAGAATGTGAATATAATATCATGGAATGTAAAGGGGGTACACAATAAACAAAAAATATATAAAATATTGAAGCATCTGCAAATAAACAAGGGAAAAATGTCTTTATTGCAGGAAACCCATCACCTTGAGTCTGAGGCCAACCTTCTAAGAAGGATGCAGGTGGGGCAAGTTTTTTCCACGGGAGCCAGTTCCTTAAGTAAAGGGGTTGCGATCCTGATGTCTAGGAATCTGAACTTCAAATGTAATCAGTGTACTGCAGACCCCTTGGGCAGATATATATTTGTGGTGGGGACACTGGAGAGGGCGAACATACTTTTGGGTTCCATTTATGGGCCGAATACAGACTCCCCTCCTTTTTTATGGAGATCCTCAATCTTCTGTCACAGTTTCTCTCAGTTCCCATCTTCGTAGGTGGAGACTAGAATCTTCCTTTCTACCCAGAGGCAGATAGGACAGGTAAACGGAGAGCTGGTTTATCACTGGCCCAAAGGGCTATCAGGGACCTAATGGATAATTTAGGACTATGTGACCCATGGAGAGTTCTTCATCCCAATCAGTGGGAATACACTTTCCGGTCTCCAGTACATGGATTCTCCTCCCATATCGATTACTTTTTAATAAATAAACAGCTCCTGCCGGGCCTCATGTAATATCAAATTTTACCTGAAGTTATTTCAGACCACTCTCCAGTGTCCTGTACCATCTCAATCATACCACAGCACCGAATAGAAACTGTCTGGAAAATCAATAACAGACTGTTTCAAGACAAGTGGGTACTGGATAAATTGAAGGCCCATATGACACAATACACACAAACTAACCTAAATTCTACCAATCATCCTGATATGGAATGGGGGGGCTTAAAGTGCTGTGTTCGAGGGCAACTAATTAGGATTGCATCCGCACAGAAACGTAAAAGGGAGGGGCAAACCAAAGAACTGCTAGACAAAATTAGGCAACTAGAAAAGAGTATCTCACCATCCACTCCAGAAAAGCTCCATCAGGCCTTCATCTGTCTGAGGGCACAATATAACGAGCTATTGGCAGCCAAGGCAGAATATGTAATCCTTAAAACAAAATCTATATATATTGACCAAGGAGAAAAAGCCGAGTGTTTGCTAGCCATGAGGGTTAAGTAACAGGAAGCCTCGAGGTTGGTCAACGCAGTTCGCTCCAGGGAGGATGACCTCCTTCTCACCAATCCAAAGGAAATCGTGGCCGAATTCCATGCCTTTTATAGTCACCTATACGGAAAAAGGCCCACCACCCCCTCAATAGTTAGGATAGATGAGTATCTGGGATCCATAGACTTATCTGTTCTGTCCAGAGACCAGCATGCTCTTCTGATCTCTCCACTATCAGAAGATGAACTTAGGAAGGTCATCAGCAGTCTGTCATTGGATAAAGCTCCTGGACCGGATGGCTTCTCAGCCAATTTTTATAAGGCACTGGCAGACGACCTGGTTCCATGGCTGTTCCACTAATATCAACCCATACTGGCAGGAGAGAGCTGTGACCCACACCTTTTTGAAGCCCTAATAGTGGTACTGCACAAGGAGGGGAGGGACCCAGAACAAGTGGAAAACTACTGCCCTATTTCACTCCTGGATTATGATATTAAAATACTAGCCAAGATTTTAGCGAACAGACTGGGCAGGGTTATTCCCTCTTTAATTTGTACAGAACAGGTGGGTTTTATGGTGGGCAGGTTGGCCTCGGATCACATGAAGAAATTAGACCACATTTTTCTACCTCTCAAGCTAACCCGGTCCCAGCCATCTTGCTATCCCTGGATGCCGAAAAGGCTTTTGACAGAGTGGATTGGGGCTTCCTCTTTAGGACAATGGCCCGGTTTGGATTCCCTCCTCTCTTTGTGCAGTAGATAAAAGCTCTATACACTAACCCTACCACCCACATATACTGCAATAGATCCTTCTCCTCTCCTTTCTCCCTTCATTCAGGTACTAGGCAAGGGTGTCCTTTATCCCCCCTATTGTTTAACCTCTATTTAGAACCGCTATTGAGGCAAATCAAAATGGATCCGGGGGTTAATGGGGTGATGGTAGGAAAACAGGAGCTTAAAACTCTCAGCATATGCTGATGATATCCTCCTTCATTTATCTGAGCCAAGGGCCTTAATTATTAGAGTTCGGGACCTAATCCAGGAATTTGGGGTTCAGGCGAATTACAAATTGAATCCGGATAAAACTGTAGTTTTCCCTCTTAACTTCCACACTTATGGCAAAATAATCAAAGGTCTAGGGTTACAATGGGAACCTCATAAACTCAAATACTTGGGTATACATCTAACCAGAGATTCTAAATCCCTGAAAACACACAACCTGGATGCCCTGGCTCAAATAATCCAACAAGACCTAAATAGATGGAAAACACTGCCACTTTCTCTTTGGGGGAGAATAAGCCTCATTAAAATAAACATCCTGCCCCAAATCTTCTACCCGCTTAACATGCTGAACATCTGGTTACCACAGGCCTGGTTTTCCAAATTCCACTCACTGATCTCTGGGTTTTTATGGAAGGGCAAGCAGGCGCGGAAAGCCTATGGGAAGTTCAAGGTTCCCAAACTTAAAGGAGGGCTGAGACTCCCTCACTTCCAACTTTATTATTGGGCAAGCCACGCAGCGAAATATGCAAGATGGTCAGACAACCTTGCAAACCCAAAACCAGACCAATATACACCTAAATGGTTAGAGTTGGAAGGGAGTGTATCTCTTCACTAGGAATTTCTCCTTCTTCCCTCTATTATCTCCCAGTCAAACTGCTCCCCCAAGCCTTGAAGGTTACCCGGTGGGTACTTCAGTCAAGGTACATGCCCAACTATGTAAATCCCTCTCTTACAAACATACACAGGATCCATCTCAACCACTGGTGGGTAATCCCAACTTCAAGATAGGGGCAGTATAGTGAAAGCCACCTGGCTTCCCCAACAAGCACACGCCAGAATGCAAGACCTATTGCATGAAGGTCAAGCTAGATCAGCTTCTGACATCATTAACAGATTTCAGTTAGGCCCATATTCGAGCTTTAAAGTGCTTCAACTCAAGCATATGCTGGCGGTCTCTCGACTAAATGAACCCACAGAAGAAGATGGCAATTTCCTGCAGCCACTCAGCGCACTAGCCACTCAGCAACATGCAGTTTCTGGTATATACAAGATACTCATAGAGAAAGTTTACCCTTCCCAAGATGGGTCTTCTCGCTACTGGAATTCTCAGTTCCCAGAAATAACATTAGACCGGGAGAGGGTCTGGAAAGATACCTATAGGTACATTTCACAGGACAGACTATGCTTGATGCAATTTCAGATTCTCAGTAATATGTGCTAGACCCCAGTGAAACTGGCGAAAATGAATAACTCCCTGTTTTCGACTTGCAAATGGTGTTTGCAGGAGGCAGGATCTCTGTACCACATTTTTGGGGAATGTCCCCAAGTGGCTCCTTTATTGGGCCCTTATAAAGGAGAGAGCAGACCCACCATTGGGTATCACGGACTACATAGAACTGAGATCTTGCTTAGTTGGGGACTACTCCCAGGTAACTGTGAGGGAAAGGAAATACCAGATAGCACTCGTAGCAATGTCAGTCAAAAAACTGATACTCAGACACTGGCTAGACACTGATAACATATCCTACACTGAGTGGCTGCAGGAACTCTTGTTTAATTTGTGGCAGAAAAGACCATCGCCAGCATACACCACAGAATGTCTAAATTTGAAAAATGTTGGGGCAGACTATATACGTTATACTCCCTACAACAGACCCATTAATTGTTTATGAGGGCACCTTCTAACAGCGAATTCATTGCTATATTTCTGACACCATGGGAGGGGGGGAGAGAGAGTGGGGTCGGGTTAGGGAGGGGGGGAGGCATCATTTGTGTTGTTGAATATTGTATTGTTAAGTGTCATTCAATGTAACCAAGCTGAATTGTGAAAAAGCCTTTTAAGGTCGGAGGTGGAAAAATAAATAAAAATATATTGAATTTAAAAAAAAAAAAGTAACAGCAACTAAGAATAACACTTTCCAAGAAAGGAAGCGAAGCTCACAGTCCGTGGCAGGTTTGAACGGGGAAAGAGTACATTTTTTGAGCATAAAAAGGAAATCCCAGGGCGGTATGGGATCTCTAATGGGAGGCTTAACGTGTAGTATGCCCCACAAAAAGGTGCAGGACACATCCAGCTGGGCGAGGGTTTCTCCTTCATTGGTACACGGTAAGCAGAAACCACAGAAAAATGTACCTTAATGGAGGAGTAGCTCAAGCCTTGGTTCGATGAGGAGATACTCTAAGACAGAGTTCACTGGACAGGTAAACGGTCCAAGTGACGGGGTGAAGCCCACAGACAAAATCTTTTCCACTTCATGGCATAAGTGGATCTAGTCGAGGGCTTTCCCACTGCAATGAGAATGTCCACCACCTCCTGGGAGACGCCATACCTGGACTTAATTAAGTCTGCAGGAGACACACATGAAGATGCAGGGACCTGAGGTCCAGATGGACCAGGGTGCCCTGATCCTGCAACAGCAAGTGCAATTTCAGCGGCAGACGTATTGGAGGCTCCACTGCCAACTGCTGATGTAGTGGGAACCAAGGCCAATAGGAGGCGATGAGGATCATCTCTGCTACCTTGGCCTGCATCTTCAGGGAGGATGCTCTGGATTATAGGAAAGGGAGGAAAAGCATACAGAAACCTTCCTGTCCAACAGAGGGACAAAGCGTCTAGCCAGTAAACACCAGGCCCGGGCTCTAGCGAGCAAAAACTGAGCAGTTTGGCACTGAGTGGAGACACAAACAGGTCCACCTCTGGCTGGCCCCATCTGTCGAATAGCTGGTCTGCTACCGACTGAAGGAGCTCCCACCCATGAGCCTTGTACCGAGACTGGCTTAGGCTGTCGGCCAAGACGTTTTGGACACCTGGAACATGAACAGCAGTGAGGTCTAAAAAACATAGAAACATAGAAATTGTCGGTAGATAAGAATCACTAGGCCCATCCAGTCTACCCGTATTCCCTATACGTTGTATGTGGCCACTGACCCTACATGATCAATGGCTTTTCATCACTCTCTCCCCTCTCAGGCTTCCCTTTTGCCTGTCCCAGGCATGCTTAAACCCCTCCACTGTGCTTGCACACACTATCTCCTGTGGTAGACTATTCCAAGTGTCGACTACCCTTTCTGTGTAGAAAAACTTCCTTACATTACCTCTTAATCTACCCCCTTCCAATTCCATATTGTGCCCCCTTGTTCTAGTACTTTTTCTACATTGGAAAAGGTCCCCTACCTGCACCTTGTAAATGCCCTTGAGGTACTTGGAAGTTTCAATCATGTACCCCCGCTGTCTCATCTCCTCCAGTGAGTACATATTGAGGTCCCTTAGTCTCTCCTCATATGTTTTGTGGTGCAAGTCCTGCACCATCTTTGTTGCTCTTCTCTGGATAGTCTCCACCTTATCTATGTCCTTGCGCAGGTGTGGCCTCCAGAACTGCATGCAGTAGTCCAGATGATGCCTTACCAATGTTTTATACAATGGCATCACCACCTCCCGCCTCTTGCTAGTGATACCCCTGCCTATGCACCCCAGCATGCCAGTGGCCCTCCCTGCCACCTTTGTACATTGCTTTGATACCTTAAGGTCATCAGAGATGGTAACTCCTAGGACCCTTTCCTCTTTGGTGACAGTCAGCCCCCCCAACCTGTAGCTCTCCCCACGGTTCCCTCTACCTAGGTGCATTATTTTGCACTTCTTTGCACTGAACCTCAGTTGCCACATCTCTGACCATCTTTCAAGTTTCTCCAGGTCCCTCTTCATTTTCTGCATACCTTCTGGAGTATCCACCCTGTTGCAGATCTTGGTGTCATCTGCAAACAGGCACAACTTTCCTTCCAGCCCCTCTGCAATGTCACTAATGAAGACATTGAACAGGACTGGTCCTAGTACTGATCCCTGTGGTACCCCACTGGTCACCCCCCTCTCCCTAGATTCTACCCCATTTACCACCATCCTCTGTCTCCTGTCTGTTAACCAGTTCCTAACCCAGTTCACCACCTTGTCTCCCATGTCCAGACTACCCATCTTGTTAATCAGCCTTCTATGTGGGACGGTGTCGAAGGCTTTGCTGAAATCTAGGTAGGCAACGTCTACTGCCCCTCCCTGATTTAGTTTCCTAGTCACCCAATCAAAAAAATCTATTAGATTCATTTGGCATGACCTTCCTGCTGTGAATCCATGTTGCCTCAGAAACTGAGCACCGCTGGATTCCATATGTGCCGCTATCTTTTCTTTCAGCAGTGTCTCCATGATCTTTCCCACCACTGAGGTGAGGCTGACTGGCCTGTAGTTCCCCACCTCCTCCCTACTGCCGCTTTTGTGCAGTGGGACAACATGTGCCCTCCTCCAGTCCTCTGGAATGACACCCCTGTTGAGTGACTCTGTGAACAGGGCCACCAGGGGAGCTGCTAGTTCCCTTTGCAGCTCCTTTAATATCCTCAGGTGGATGCCATCTGGCCCCATGGCCTTATCCACCTTCAGCTTTGTGAGTTCTTGCAGAACTCTCTCCACTGTGAATGGATAGGTGTCCACCTCCCCCCCCCCATTGCCTCTGCAATCCAACTGTGGTCCTTGACCTTCCCCCTCCTTAGTGAATACTGAGCAGAAGTATGTGTTCAGTATTTCTGCCTTGTCCAGATCCCCCTCCTTACACTCTCCCTTTTCCTCTTTGAGCCTTACAACCTCCCCCCCGTTTTTCTTCTTTCACTGATGTAGCTATAAAATGCCTTATCCACTTTGTTTACAGACTGTGCTAAGCCCTCTTCTGTCTGTGCCTTCGCCTTCCTAACAGTCTTCCCTGCTTCCCTTAGACATTCAAGGTACACCTCCCTGTCCTCCTCCCTTTGGCTCCCCTTATATTTCCTGAAACTGAGCCTTTTAGCCCTGACTTTGTCCCCCACGTCTTTGGAGAACCATAGTGATTTCCTTCTTCTTTTTCCTTTGGCCACTATCGTAACGCATTGGTTTTTTATATCCACTATGGCTCTTTTCAGTTTCTCCCATTGTTCTTCCACCCCCTGTATTACCTCTCCCTTCCCCAGGACTGCTGGTATACATCTAACCATTTCAGTGAAATCTGCCCTCCTGAAATCTAACACTCTTGCCCTTGTGTGGCTTAATTGAGTCCATGTCTCCATGCTGAACCACACCATGTGGTCATCACTGGACCTGACCCCACCTGCCCTTCCACCTGTATTTCTCAACTCTGTTCTCATTGGTCCATACCAGGTCCAGAATTGACGTGTCCCTTTTTGGCTCATGCACCAGCTGCCTGAGTTCAACCCCCTGCAGGGATTCAAGGATGGCTGTCCTTCTGGCTGAAGCAGCCATTTGGGTGGCCCAATCCATGTCCAGCATATTAAATTCCCCCAGTAGCAGGATTTCGCCTTTTGCTGCCATGTTGTATATGTTCTCCACTAGTTCCCTGTCTACTTCCTCCCTCTGTACCGGAGGTCTGTAGATCACCCACGTATTGCTGTTCCATTCCCTGGCTCCAGGGTGACTTACTTTACCTCGGCCTCCCCCTGTCTTCCCTGAACTTCTGTAGCCTTTATACCATCTCTGATGTACAAGGCCACTCCCCCACCCTTTTTACCCTCCCTGTCTCTCCTGAACAGTGTATAGCCTGGAACATTGACTCCCCAGCCATTATTAGCAGAGTACCATGTCTCTGTTATTGCTGCTATGTCAAGGTCTGCATCTGCCAACAAGGCCTCCAGGTCTACAACCTTATTTCTTAGGCTATGGGCATTCGTTAGCATGACCTTCCATGTTTTACAGTCTGCCCTCCCTCTGCTCTTGTTCTCGCTCTCCAGCATCTTCCTCCCACCCCGGTTTCCTTTCCTATGTGCTCTTGCCCCCCGTATCACTTGTTATACATCCTTTACCTGCCTTCCCCTCCCTGCCTGCATTAACTGTTTGCATAGTCAACCATGTTCCTGCTCGTTCCCATGGGGGTCCGGCCCCTGATCCTCCTGGCTTTCCCCCCTTGGCCAGTTTAAATGCTCACAGCTGAAGCATTTAAACTTCTCACAAAGGTCCAAGGTCCCCTTCTCGGACAGATGCAGGCCATCCTCCTTATATAAGCTTGCATCTGCCTAGGTCAGGCCCCAGTCCCCTATGAAGCCAAACCTTCCCTTCCACACCCTCTTTCAACCAGGAGTTGAAGGTATGTATGTGGGGTGCCCTAGCTTCCCCTGTGCCCTGGACAGGTAGTACCTCCGGGAATGAAACAGAGCATGCTATCTGTTTCAGGTTTCTCCACAGCTTCCTGAAATCTTCTTGGACTCTGGCTAACTCCACCCTTCTCCTGGCCAGGTCATCGGTCCCCAGGAAGACAATGACATTCAGTGGCTGCCTCCTAGTTATTGCTGTAGCAATCCTATGGATCTGCTTCCTATACCTCCGTGCAGTGCTTCCTGGGAGGCACTTGACCTCCCTCTCTCCCCTGCTAGGTGACCCTAACTCCACTCCCTGGACAATAGAGTCCCCCACCAGGAGAAGCTTGCTCCTCCTCTGGGGTTCCCTGCCTATCTTCCCTGGGGCTTCATCCTGGAGGACCCGCCCATCCTCCCTGGTCTCAGCCTCGGGTTCCTGAGTGGGGCTTTCCCGTTACTCCAAAACAGTGTAGGAGTTACCAAGTGGGACCAGTTGGGTGGTGTGCTTTTGACCCACCTCCCTCACCCTCCCTGAGCCTACCGTAGTCCAATCACTCCTCTTCCCTGGCATCCTTTGAGGTACGGGTTGTGGACCCGGTGGTCTCTGGATGGGGGTGGATGCTGCCTTCAGCTTGGCCAACTCTGCTTGGAGACAGGCAGCCTCCTCCCTCAGCCCAGAGAGGTGCCTGCAGATAGGGCATCGCAGCTTCCAGAATGTCTCCCTGAAGACAGCTGCTCCACAGCCACTGCACTGCACCGCTCATATCATGTCTGTTTCCCTCCTCAATCAACTGCCTGCTTAAGATGACTAATTTGTTATCTCCAAAATATTTGTTTTATTTCTGTTGTGTTTTGTTATGCTTCCTCCCTTCGCTACTTCCTGTATGGATGCAGGATATTGCAAGGCCCTATGGGACACACCTAATAAATGTAGGGTGAGCCCTGGGGTAGGTGGGTGGGACTAAACTACAGGCTGTGTCCAAAAACAATCAGCCAAGGAGTCTTCTAGCAGTGACTCCTCACTCCACTCACTGTGATCCAGACACAGCCACTTTCAAACACACAGTCAGAAACTTGTCAGCTAGAATCCCTCAATCCTGACAATGGAAAAACACACAAAAATGGCAGTTAAGAAAATACCTCAAATACAATTATAAACACAGTCACAAACTCACTGGCTAGAGTCCCTCCCTCCTGCTCCAACTAAATAAAGAATCAAACTGAAATGGCAGTTAAAAACACCTCACAGTCAAACTACACTAATCCCTGTAATATGATGCCTGCACTTAAAGTTCAGACACAGACACTTTCAAACATAGTCACAAACTTGTCAGCTAGAATCCGTCAATCCTGCCCAAACTAAATGGAAAAGCACACAAAAATGGCAGTTAAGAAAATACATCAAATACAAATACAATTACAAACACAGTCACAAACTCACAGGCTAGAGTTCCTCCTTCCCTAAGTGGTGTTCCAGGGCCCAATACCAGACCGTCATCACCTCCCAGCAAAGGGGTAAGAATTTGTGCCCCCTTGCTTGTTGACATAAAACACTACCAACATTTTGTCCATCTGGATGAGAAGAGGTCCTGACGAAAAGTCCGACTGAAACGCCTGCAGAGTGTTCAGCTCCACTCGCATCTCTAAGATATTGATGTGGAGTGTCTGCTCATCTAAAGACCAGGTCCCCTGGGTCTGGCTGTTCTCCAGGTGAGCACCTCAACCAAGACCGGAAGCCTCTGTAGTCAGAACCCATCTCAGTGGCTCCTGCTGGAAGGGAACCCCTCTTCCCAGGTTGGAGGGGTCTAGCCACCAGGATAGAATCCTTTGGACTGGGTTGGAGATTCTGACCAACTGGTCTAGGTTGTCTGATGTCTGGTCCCATTGCATCCCGAGCATCCATTGGGGAACCTCATGTGGAGGCGGGCCATGGAATTGTAGGACTGGCCACCACCATATGCCCCAGAAGTCCAAGGAAGGTCCTGGCTGGGACCTGAGGAACCATGGATACTGCTCGAGCTAAGCTTCTTAGGCAATCTCACCTGTCTTCTAGGAGAAAAGCTATTCCCTGAACCATGTCCAGGACCACTCCTATGAATTGGAGGCATTGACCGAGCCATGGGGATGACTTTGGAAGGTTCAGGGTGATCCCCAACTCACAGAACAGTATAAAGGTGTCTCTGAGAGTGTTAAGTAGTTGAGCTCTGGAAGGAGCTGCAAGAAGCCAATCGTCCAGGTAAAGGAAGATGTAATGGCCCTGGCTACAGCCACCACTGCTAGACACTTGGTGAAGACTCGAGGAGTGGAGGAGAGGCTGAATGGTAAGGCTCAGAACTGGTAATGTCTCCCCTGGAAGTGGAACCTCCGAAACTTCTGATGGGGAGGGAAGACTCAATGTGCAGGTAGGCATCCTGGATGTCCAGAGAGCACAGCCAGTCCCCTTGGTGCAAGAGGGGAGTGAGGCCTGGAAGAGTGACCATTCTGAACCTCTTGTATTCAATAAAGAGGTTTAGAGAGCTAAGGTCCAGAATGGGCCAAAGGCCTCCGGTCTTTTTTGGCACCAGGAAGAAATGGGATTAATAGCCCTGCCCCATTGTTCTGGGGGGAACCGGCTCTATTGCCCACTTCTGCAGAAGGGCCTGGATCTCTCCTTCTATAAGGAGTATGTGAGATGGAGGATAATGGGAGGATCCTGGTGGCTGATCCAGAGAGATCTGTAGGAACCCTAAAGTATGTCATCTCCTGATCAGATCTAATGCCCAGAGGTCTGTGGTGATGTTGCTCCATCCCTCTTGGTAGAGGGAGAAGCAACCCCCTACTGCTTCCCCTATGGCCTCCGCAGGAGGAGGGGGAGTGGGTAGGGAGTCATTGGGTAGATCTAGAAACAGGCAGAGAGGGCTGGGTGGGCTTGGAGCCTCTAGAGCTAGATCTCTCAAGAGTTTGGGTTGCCTTCTTCTTGAAGCCTCCTCTCTGCTGGGACTGGTTGTGGGAATTTTGCCCTGAAGACTTCCGAAAGGGCCATTTCTAAAAAGGCTTCTGATCCCCCTTGTACATTTTGTGGATGGACCAGATGTATTTCCTGGACTCCTGGAGATGGGAGATCAGCTTCTCCATCTCCTCCCCAAAAAGCATGGAACCCTGGAAGGTAAGGTCCAGGATACCGCACTGCAGATTCTTGGAGAATCCAGGGACTCTGAGCCAGGTGTGGCACCCAAGACAAACGCTGGATGTTGCTGCCCTAGAAGTTGTATCTGCAGTATCATACAAGGCCCTCAGGACATGAGTGCCTATGTCAGATCCCTACTTGAGGATATCCAGGAGCTCGCTCTTCTGAGTAGAGTCTGGCAAGGCCTGAGCAACCTCTAGTTCTTTCTCCCACAATGCATTCTGGTACTGGTCCATGTGTGTGAGAAAGTTTAAAGATCTGATAGAGCAGGTGGAGGCAGAATATACTTTCTTGCCCACCTGGTCTAAAAATCTGGACTCTGTGTCGGGAGGCTGCGAACTGAGGTGTTTTGGCTTCTTTGACTTATTGTGAGCAGCCATGATGACCATTGAGTCTGCCTAAGGGTGTTCTTTCAGGAAAGGCTCATCCCTCAGCACCTGGTACAGCCTGTCTGACATTTTAGGGACCACCGTAGTGGTATAGGGGTGCTTCCAGGTAATCCAGGTAGGGTCCTGTAATGTATCCACTAAACGAGGCATGACCAAGGGCTTTGGCTCCTTCTGCCTCAGGTACTTGGCCAGCCTCCAGCACTCTGGATCCAGATCTTCCATCTCCCATCCATTGGAGGTCTGAATATGCCTCATGACATCCATAAAGGTAGGATCATCAGGAGGTGATCTAGGGGTGTCCTTCCCAAAAGAGATCGGTCAGAACCCGAGGTGGTAGAGTCTGATCCTGGATCTCTAGAAGAGAGGGAAGCAGATCTAGATCTGAAGGAAGACCTGCACCCTTTGTCTGAATGCCATACACTAGAGGACCATCACCGGTTATTGGACCAGTGACGGCTGTGTGATAGACAAAGGCTGATGGAGTGCTAACGATGGCTATCTGACTACCTATGACTAGAAAAGTAATGTTGGCAGGTACTCGGTGAGCAGGAGCGATGTCAGTGGTGGCGTCCCCAGTGCAAAATCCTGCCATGAGAATTGGTGGGACTGTGAGAGCAGGACTTCGATTTTGGAGCAGGTGAGGATGGTTTGTCCCCCTGGCCCCAATCTTTGTCCATATCCGGATTTGGGGTGATGTCCAGCTGGGCGTTGAAGGGTATCCTGTTTAACCTGGCTCCACCAGAACTGAAAGATCTCTGATAGTTCCTCCCTGGAAAACTGGGGACCATGGAGCCTGTAACTGGAGTGATAAATCACTCTCTTAGGTTCTTGTTGGAACTGCACAGAAGGAAGAGACAACAGACAAGTGATATTCATGTAATAAATGGAATTTATTACAGATCAGTAATATAGGCTTACTACCATTACACTGCGATCACTGGGAGAACACCAGTTTTCCTTACCTAGGTAAATGCAGTCTCTCATCTATTCTCAGAGAAGCTACATACTACAAAGGGTCTTATACCCTGATAATTACTATGACAACAGAAGATACATAAAATGTATATAATTGGACAAAACAGGTGGTCTGAGTAACCATCCTAACTGGTATGAAAAGTTGTATAGCTTACAGAGATAACACAATACAATGAACCTCTGTAGTACAAGGTCAGTTATAGTGATGTTCAAGTACTAAAGATGGCACTGTTGCCTTACATATGAAAAAAAGAGTAAAAGCATTTCTCATGACTAGAATATATCAGTAAAACATAATAAGGCATAATAGAACACAGGTCCTGACATTTACGTTTATATGACAAGCCTTCACCCTAAAGTTAGTACATATACCTACATAAGTTGCTGCTCGCAAGGTGGGGGCACCATCTGGGGAGCTGGACCATGAATAACATTCCTTCCCCCTTGTTGCCTTCAAAAGAAATGGCAACAACCAAAGGAAAGTAGTGGGATGGAGCTACAGAAGCCGTCATTTACAAGCCCGAGGCACGAGCCTTGTAAAGGAGTTAGAGTTGTTCGCGATGTTGTCTAAGAGTATGTCACAGACAGCAAAGTGTTAGTATCAGGAAAACAATCAAAAATGCTTGGATAATAACAAAAGCTTTATAAGTTAATTCTAACCAAGTACTGGACAGAGCAGTGCTTAAATCACCACTGTGAATAAGTGTATTAAGAGCATCACCAGCCTTAGAAGTATTATTGCTAATATAACTAAGATGTGAATCCTTTCTAGCTAAAATGGATTTCAATCAGAGTGTCAAAGGGTCAATGTGAATGTTAAAAATAGACAAATATTGAGACAAGGCAAGCAAGTATTGTGGATCAGTATCGATAACATCTGGTTCAGGGAGAGGAACAGGAGTAATAACTGTATGACCAATAACTGTTTTCTGTTGTGGAGTAAAACAGAAGTTAGGAACATTAATAGCACAAGTTTTGGCACCATAGGCAAAGGATTTATGATTTGTCACTACACTGCCCACGGGAATTGTAGGGAACCCATACAGTTGGAACCCTCCATTGTTGTAGATGTATAGGACAAGCAAAGGACTGGTTGGCGAGCCATGATGTGAAGCGATATACCTCCTCCAGGTAGCTTTGGGATGCAGTTGTTTCGGTGGAGGGTGCGGAAGATGCAGCTTGCGAGGATTGTTCAGTCAGGTTAGATGGCAGATCATCACCCAAGGGCGAAAACCAGTCAAGATGTTCCAGAGAGTATCCGCAGACAGGTTTAACAATGTCAAACACGTCACAGTGGCACAGGTAATAATCTCCCTTCTTGGCGCAGCAGTTGGTATGCAGTGTGACCCAAGCTTGTAGAACAGTGTGATAAACAAGCAAAGAAGGCAAATCAGTTCGTTCTCGGTAAATGTTCTCATTAAGATGTATGATGGAATTTATAGCAGCCAGTTTGTCAAAGACAGAAGTTGTGGATAAAAGCAGGGTAGTGACACAGTAAAAGTAATGAACATGTTGTCATGAATTGAGCATTTCTTAGTGAAATAGCATGGTGCGTGGTTTGGATAACGTGAAATACACCCAAGATTTCTAGCAGTTGACACAGAAATATTGACAGAGTTTGACATACACAGTGTAATGCATGCATCAGATTTGCAATGAGGACAATACCATTTAGACATTCTCCTATCATGAATAATATCTGGAATGCATCCTGTTTCCAAGTCCCTGAAGAGATTGTTAACAGTGGCAATGACATAAGAACCATAAGCGGAGCATAAAAGTTCACGGGCAATATATTGCTCGTCTGCCTCCTTGTTATTTTGAAAAATCAATTCATTAATTTTATTTTTAGTATCATTGAACCCTTTAGCAATTTCTTGCATATTATAAACAGTAAAATGTTCTTCCTTACTTAAACCATCTACACCATGTAATAGTGGTGGTAACACATCATTTTTAACAGCTTGTTGAAAATTAAGTGTTTGTGCTTTAATAGCAGTTATATCTGCTCTATTCCAGATAGACATTCCTGAACCAAAAAGGCCAAAAGGCCTGCTGCATCGGTAACATCTGCAGTATCGCACCTAGTGCGAGATTTACTTTTAGCATTAGGTGAGGGTCTAAAAACTCCTGCATGTTGAATAACATGAGGTCCACTAACTGGATCATTTGTGTAAGTTTGGTAAGCAGCTACAATGTCTAGAAGCATCATACTGAAAAATTTAGAAGTGTTGGTTGTGTGACAGAGACCAAACTCAGCCATATTCCAGTGTGTAAGATTAAAAATAACTGGAACACGCATAAATTGTACATTGTTAAGCAAAGCTCCTGGAAGGGAAGTGGCAGTCAAACCACTAGGAGAACTAAGCTCTTGAGGACATTCAGTCAGTACTTCTTCAGTGGGTGGGACCACAGAAAGAAACATAGCTTCAATAGCCATATAGTTGTAAAGACAGAAGGCTTGTGATTCCTCAGAGGCGAGGAAGTCACAAAAGGTAGGATCTATTAAGGCAATTAAGTTATAGAGACCAGTATGTGTAGAAAAGGCTTGTCGAATAGAGAGTGTGCCATTTGGTGCAATCCCTGTGTTGGGCTATCCGTGAAAAGTACCTTTAGATAAATGTGCTACAGAAAGTGTGTAACCATTAAAATCAGTTTCCCATTGTATCTGCAAGGTGGATTTGTCTGGAGATACAACCATAGCATTAAGATAGGGCGTCTGAGCCTTCCTTAACAGTAATCAATTTGTTGGGGACATCAGTGTTAACTCCCTGGGGCTGGAGATGGGTACATCTCTAGCTGAATGTTCATGTTTGTTAAGCAAATGTGCCACACGTTGTCTGCGTTGAGTCATAAGGGGGTTGTCTTCAGAGTAAGTCAAAGAAAGTAGCCCCACCAGGATGAGGATGTGCAAGATAGCCATCTTGCCAGTATATCTGAAAGAAACAGAAAAGGACTAAGTGAGGGGTACTATTCCACCCTAAGAGGGTTGGTAAAACTAATTAGTCACCTTTATACAACTTGAGCTGATTAGCATGGAACCACTTGTCGGTGGTCTGTTTCTGATGCTGAACTCTCACCTGCTAAACAGCAGGGCTGAGTTTGTTGACAATGGGATATGGGCCTTCCCATTTGCTAGTAAATGAGTGAACCAGTGGTCTGTGCTGGAGAAGCATGACTTGATCTCCAACTTGCCAGTCGACTTCTATGGCATACTTATCAAAATGAGTTGTTGCTTGTTGCTGAGCCTGCCCATCTGATTTGCAGTGAACAAATGTGTTTTCACAATGTCATCATGAAGTTTTTCAACATATTTGTCCACAGATACCCTGTCTGCTGTAGGGGAGTGGAGGTCAATCAACAGGTGTTCAGGTAATTTCATGACTCTACCAGTCATAACCTCATGTGGTGTACACTGTGTAGTTGCTGCTGGAGTGTACCTAATTGCCATCAGCAGTAGTGGCAAGAGGGAATCCCAATCCTTGGGATTGTCATTGATGAATTTGCATAACATCTGTTTGATTCTTCTGTTTGCTCTTTCTGCCTGACCTGAGGATTGAAGATGGTGTGGGATGTGAAATTTCTGATCTACTGCAAGTATCTGGAGTGTCTCCTTCATCAGCTCAGCTGTAAAACTGGTTCCTTGGTCTGAGTCTACCTTAAGGGGTAGGCCCCACCTGGAGAATAATTGATCCACCAGGATCTTGGCCGTGTTGTTTTTAGTGGGGAATGCCTCAACCAACTTGGAAAACAAATCTGTGACAACAAGTGCATACTTGTTGTTCTTGCTGAAATTAGTCAAGGGGCCAATGAAATCGATTTGTATCTCATTCCATGGTCCAGATTTCCTTTGTGGCAATAATTTGGCATTTCTTTTCACCAAAATTGGATTTGTTTTGGGCACACACTATGCAGCTGTCCACATAGTGCTCTATGTCATTGGTCATACCAGGCCACTAGAAGATGGCTTTAAGTCTCTGAATGGTGTTATATGCCCCTTGGTGTCCACCAGTGGGGGCGTCATGAACAGTGTGGATGAATTTGATTTGAAGGGATTCTGGTACAATCCATAGTTTGTGATCTGTATCATCCTTCCTATACCAGATCAATTTCTGATCATGAGATAGGTGTATACTGTCAGAATGTCTTTTGTATGGACTACAAGTAGGAAGTTCCTGTTCAATTCCTTTATCTAGGTATTTGAACATATCTCTTAGTTCTGGATCAGATCACTGTGCAGCAGAAAGGTCCAGTGGAGGTTCTGGCTGTGGTTTCTTCCTGATGTTGGCAGCTAAAAAGATGGCTGCCAAAGCTACTTGGTGAGTCATTGACCATGTCTCCCCCCTCAAGTGCCTGCTTTGGCGAGAGAGTCCGCTCAATCACTGAATTCATGGTAAGGGTCAGTTTTACAGTGAGCCTTTACCTTGTGAATGTACAGTTTGTGAGTAAACTGTTGGGTCAGTGTGTGTATATACACAAACAAGACCCTATATTTGACAGGTGTGCCATCAGAGGATGTGAAGTTATTTCTCTCCCAGAATGGTAGAAATTCAGTAAGGGAGGGACAGACCCAGTTAGAGACTGCAAAGATGATTGCATCTTCATCACCATGGGGCATGACCTCTAGAGCACAGGCCACAGCTGCCAGTTTGGCATCTTGTGAGGAAATGACAGTGCATGTCCTAGAAATGCGCCTATAATTGCCATCTTGATCTAATATGAGCACACCAAATTCTGCTACCTGTTCCCCCTCCACATAGAAGGCGGAGCCATCTGTGAAGATGCAATACATGCTGGTATCCTCTAAAACATCAGGTGTAGCTGGTAAAAATGGTCCTGTCTCAGGTATGTCAGGAAGTTGGAGCGCACAATCATGCGGCTTACCTGTATAGAGTAGGCCATGAGTTAGAATGGATAGCATTTTTGCAGGTAGTACTTTGATGTCCTGGCCTGCAAAAGCAAAGACCAGTGAGTGAGTCTGGTGTTGGAAACTGAACCATCTTTTACTTTGTCTGCAAGCAAAAAGTTGGTTGGGGTGTGACATGTATGCAAGACAATGGGTGTATACCCAATGATGCACATAAAATGTTTGACAGCCCAATAGGTTGCCAAGAGTGTTTTTTTTTTTTCACAGAGACTATACTTACTCTTCTGGGGACATTATCTGAGAAGCATAGGCAATGAGTCTAAAGTACCCATTGTATTTTTGTGCCAGCACTGCAGTCATGGCCACATCAGATGTGGCAGTTTCCAAATGGAATGGGAGATCTGGGTTAGGATTAATCAGTGCTGGGGCTGAGGCTAAAGCCTATTTGAGCTGTGTCACAGCATCAATATAAGTAGGGCCCCATATCCATGGGACACCCTTTTTCAGAAGTTCATACAAGGCAAGATCACATGATGAGCTAGCTGAGGAAGGACGTCTCGAGCGCTGCTCCCAGGCCCCATCGAACCCAACAAAGTTTTAAAGTACCTCTGTTTCCAGTGTGGGGGTAGAATCTGTATAGTCTGATCTTTAAAAGATACCTGCATCCTTGGAGGAGTTTGTCTCTGCTGATCGGGGGAATTCTTTAGAGACATACGCCGCACTAGAGGGCCGATAGCAATGGAGTGCGGAAGCCCCGAAGTCTTGGACGCATGAACGCTGGCATCAAAGTGCCCAAAACCCCCATCGCCAGTGCCGGAAGATCAGGAGGACCGACTGATTGTGGAAGGGAAAGGCCAGGCAACTCCCGACGATATTTTAGAAATAAAATCGCTCCTGCGGGGGCTAGTGGCCGATTTTTCTACTGCCAAACCGACATTAAGCGCCCTGGCACAAAGAATAGGTGATGTGGAAGCCAGAGTTGCTTCCCAGGAGTGGAAAACCTCTACACATGAGCAGGAGCTGGTGGCTTTGCAGCGACAATTTAAAAAGCTTGAAGACCGAGTTGAAGATCAGGAATCTCGCAGCCGGAGAAACAATCTGATTATGGCAGGTCTTCCAGAGCGATCAGAGGGCTCTGATTGTACAGCTTTCATCCAGGATTTATTGTTGAAGCTACTGGGTCCTACGCCATATGGAGATGCATACAATATTGAGAGAGCACATCGGTCACTAAGAGAAATGCCCCCACCGGGGGCTCGTCCCAGGGTTGTTATCATGCGATTTTTAAATTATAAGGAGAAAGCCCATGTTCTTAGTAAAGCTAAAGCACTTAAGACCCTGCATTGGAATGGGGCATCTTTATGGCTGTTTCAAGACCAGACACCTGTGATCCGTGAGAAACAGAAGGAATACCTGGATATAAAGAAAAAAATTATACCTTGCTGGAGTGAAGTTTAGAATGCAACACCCGGCCACTCTGGTGGTAAAACTACAGTCTGGAGATTGGAGATTCCTGACAGTGAAGGATGCTGCTGAGGGACTGCGAATTGAATTCCCGGATCTGTTTAGGCCTGCATCCTGACTGTGTGAGGGAAGTGAAGACCACAGTTAATGCTGCAATGCTGTGCAGCGTTAGTCGTGTAGACTGAGTGGTAGAAGCACCTTACAGCTTCCTCGAAGGGACACTTTGGACTTAAATCCAAAGGGACGGGTTTTTTTGGTTTTTTTTCTCTCTTCCTACTACCCAGGAATATGGGACAGGCTGATATATACTGTTGCAAAGATTGAAACAGTTAATTATGATATGCTATGTTTATTTCTTTCAAGGTCAGCCTCTAGAGGGGGTGTATTGAACCCAGTCTGGTCTCAGAGGGACTTAAATCGTATTTGGGGCCTCAGAAAAATAGGGAATAGGGTACTATAATCTGTAATTATAGTTGTTCCCCGGTTATATGGGGTTGTATCATTGTTACTACTATGGACATTTGGTTTGGTATAACTAGAGATAATAGGACTCAGGTTGACAGAGAATAATAATGGGGCTCATAATTCTAATAAGGGGAGTCTAGCCCTATGGGGCACATAGGGGGGACAAGAGACCATCTGTGCTTATCAAGGGATTCGGAGGGCATGGGGGCACTCCCGGGGGTTAGCTCATCTCTGTTTCAACTTGCTCAGGAGGCGATCGAGAGATCGGGGATTATGGTAACGTGGGGAGGGTTTGGGGAGAGAGAGAGAGACCAAAAGTAGACAAAATTATTTGGGCAGAATCTGTCGGTGTGAAAGGAAGGGGTATGGTAATACTATATGATAAATATTAATATTATATCTTGGAATGTTAAAGGCCTCAGAGGGAGGAAAAAGAGGTTAGTGATTTTAAAGCATATATACCAGTTGGGGGCCCAAATAGCAGTATTGCAGGAAACTCACTTATTAAAGGGAGAATTAAGTCTTTTGAAAAGACTATGGGTGGGCCAAGTCTTAGGAGAAGGGAGGGCGAAAGCTTCAGGGGGAGTAGCGATCTTGATTGGGAAAAACTGTCCGTTCACAGTATTGCAAATTAGAGCAAGAGAGGATGCTAGAGGGGTATATTTCACGGGTACTATCATGGGTAGGTTACTAACAATTGCCTCTATATATGGTCCAACCCCACTAACCCAGGCTTCTTCACCTCGCTGGAAATAGATTTAGCTACTTTTTCATCCCATCCATTGATTATATCGGCGATTGGAACCTGTGTCTTAATAATCTGCTTGATAGGAACCCCCCTTCTAAAAAGCCACCCTCCGTGGCGAAGGTAGTCATGGCTAGATTACTAGAGGTAACAGCATTGGTGGACCCGTTTCGGATGTTTCGCCAAGGGGATGGTAGTATGACCTTCTATTCAGGGGCACACAAAACCCAATCGCGTATTGATTTTTTTGGTCAATAAAGAGGCTTTGCAAGGAACTAGGAAAGAGATCACCCATAGTAGAATTTTATCCGATCACTCTCCGGTGCAACTGACATGGGTGCTGGAGTCTATTCGGATGAAACCTTTTAGATGGAGGCTAGATGAATCACTGTTTTTAGAAGGTAATATGTTATTCCGGTTGGAGGAAGCCCTGTGGGATATTATCCAGACCCAAATCCCAACACTTCATGATAAGAGTTTAGCGTGGCCCACCTGCAAAGTATTATATGCTGGGGTAGCCCAAAGGTATAGCAGCCAGAAGAAATGAAGGAGAAAAGCAAGGAAGAGTTCATATGGGTGCTATTAATTCACTTGCTCCCTAGAAGGTTCCTCAGAGGAGGTAGATATTGAGCTCAAGGAACTAAGGGATGAAATGACAGATATCCTTTATGGTAAGATAGATTCTTGGCTAGAGAAACTCCAAGCTAACTATTTGTTGCAGGGGGACATACCTAGTCGGTTTCTTGCAAATAGAATCAAAGAATGGGAGGCAGCTCGAATGATCCCTTTAATAGAATATCGGGGGGAAATCATAACAGAGCCACAGAGAATGGCGGATGCCTGCACGGATTATTACATAGAGATTTATCAAGGGGGCTCCCTTAGTAATGAAGTGGAGTTGCAGGGGTTTCTGGAGAGTATAAGTCTACCTAGATTGGACCAAGTGCAAGCCCAGGCATTAGAGGCCCCCATATTAGAATCTGAAATAAGGGAGGTGATTAACGCACTACCAAAGGGCAAAACTCCTGGACCGGATGGTCTATCAGCTCAGTTTTATAAAGTCCACTCCCAAACTTTATTACCCCTATTGAAGGATTTATTTTCTAATATTATGTCGGAGGGGGTCCCGCATTTGCCATTATATCAGGCTTATATTTCACTTATCCCTAAGCCAGACAAACCTAAAGAACTACCTGGGAGCTATAGACCCATTGCTTTGATGAACCAGGATCTCAAGCTGTTAACCAAAATATTGGCAAATAGAATTTTAAAGATCGCTCCTATAATTATTAGTCAAGAACAAGTTGGATTTATGCCAAGTAGAGGGGCACATGATGCTCTTCGGAAACTTCACCACGTGCTGAGTGAGGCTTCTAATTCTAGGTTAGCCATGGCGTTAATTTCATTAGACGCCGAGAAGGCCTTTGATAAGGTCTCCCATTCCTTTCTATTTGCTACGATGGAGAAGATGGGTTTTCTGGAGGGCCTTCTCAAGGGCATCAAAAATCTTTATGCTGCTCCCACAGCTAGGGTTCTTTGTAATGGCTATCTGTCAAAAGAGTTTCGCCTTTACAATGGGACTAGACAGGGATGTCCCTTATCACCAATTTTATTTAATATATAGCTGGAGCCCTTATTAAGAGCAATTCAGATGGACCCAGCTATTCGGGGGATTGTTGTTAAGGGGAGAGAAATGAAGTTCTCTGTTTTCGCAGATGATATATTGTTGCATCTGCAAGAACCAGCAAAGAGTTTTAAAAGGGCTCTTGAAATTATAAGGAGATTTTCTAGGGTTTCGAATTATAGTTTAAACTTGAACAAGACACAGGTTCTCCCCCTTACCCCATATACCTATAGGGCAGATTTTGAACCTTTACAATTGAATTGGGCATCAGATAGGAACAAGTACCTAGGCATCTGGGTCACTGCTAATATACAGGAAGGAGAGGAAGCAAATATAAATAAAGTGCTTTCGGCAGCTAAAGCTGATATAATTAGGTGGAACAAAATCCCCCTGAATTTGATGGCTAGAATTGGCCTAATTAAAATGAACCTATTGCCTAGACTCTTGTATCCAATACATTTGTCCCCGTATAATATTCCAAAGGGTTGGTTTATTAAGATACAGAAAATACTTTCTGACTTCTTATGGAATTCTAAACCACCTAGGAGAAAACACAATGTATTGCGCCTTCCCTATAGTATGGGGGGACTCAAAATCCCAGACCTTCATTTATATTATGTAGCGGGACAGTTAGCTATAATGGGTCGGTGGAATAGGGCACAGGAGGAAGAGGGATACATCCCAACTTGGTTACAGATTGAGAGACAAACTCTTAGAGATATGGGTATCTCCCCAGTAGTGCTGCTTTACATTAACCCAGAAGACTTGCCGGAAGAAGGGAAACATACTCCAATATATAAATCAATCCTGGCTTGGTGGGCTCTTTTATCCCCGAACCAGAAAAAATCTCAGAAGGGTTTCAGGGAACAGCCTATTTTGGGCAATCCCAACTTGACCATTGGGGGTCAAATAATTAGGAAACAGTGGGCCCCTCAATTACTTAATTTTAATCGGGCAGATTTCATTGTAGAAGATAGGGTAGTCCTCCCAGCTCAGTGTAAAAATATTATTTTTTTTAAGAGGATGCAGGTCACCAGAATGGTGCAGAAGATGTTGAGGGAGAATAGGGGCTCTCAGGGTACCCCGTTCACTTGGGATAATCTTAAGGAACTCAATTATTTACAAAAACCTCTTTCAAAGGTATATAAGGTGCTGTTGGACTTTTAAGTAGGGATATTTCGCAAGGGTAACATATTGGGGAAAAAGATCACTCACCTGGGGCGGATTGGAAAGAAATTTGAAGAGCTCTGGTTATATACCTATACCCAAATATAGGACCATGCAGTATTTTATATTTTCTAACATGTACTATACCCCTTCCAAACTATGTGCTAGAAGGCTTAGACAGACAGATCTTTGTTTTAGATGCGGTCTGAACCCAGGGGATACATTGCATATATTCTGGGACTGCCCCAAGATTTACCCCTTTGGGTTCAGGTTAAGCAAAATATGGACCCCATTCTAAATTACTCAGAATTTATTTCGCCTGAGATTTGTGTTCTGGGGCATATGGTCCAAATCTCAGGGGCGCATATTAAGTACCATATAGCGTTGATGTCTGCCCTAGTCAAAGCTTTTGACTTGAGGCACTGGAAAAGTGATTTAATTTACTCATATGACCAATGGGTAAGGGATTTGTTGAAGACACTCGATAGGATTAGGAGTCAAATGCTCAGGGATGGAAGGAAGGGAGCATATGACAAAAGGTGGAGAACCTTGGAGGCAGTTTATTCAATCCAAGTCAAAGGCCCTCAGGCGTGGATCTGTCTGTCTGAGTGTAGTTAGTCTAAGTTTATAGGTAATTAGTAGATGCATAGTAGGGACTTGTATGTTTTTTCTCATGCTTACTGCAAGGGACTATGTATACTCTTGTTGGGCATTATTAGGATTTCATAGCACGAAGGTTATTATCTGCCAAGTAATGGTGCTTAGGGGATTCTCTCTCTTTTTCTTTGGGACACAGCAGCAGGACACACCCCAAATTATGGATTCTTATATGGAGATTATGATAGGGGGTGGGGGTTCCCATCCATTCAGTGGTTGTTTATTATAAGGCTTGGATGCTTAAGTATGAAAACCTGCTTATTGAATGGTTAGTACCTTTTTTAGGACAATGGAAGGGGGTAATCACTGCAGCTGTGTATGTACATAGTTATGAATGTATATAGTGGCCTCACCTAGTTTGAGGGGTGGGGACCCGGGAGTTGCCTGGGTATCAATGTTTGTCTGTATGATTAATAAAAGGACAATAAAGACAGTTAAAAAAAAATTAACTTCTTTTTAAATCCAAAAAAAAAAAAAAAGAAGAAGTTCATACAAGGGAGCAGCCTTCAAGGCAAAGTCAGGTATAAAATCCCTGGAGTAGTCTACCATTCCTAAGAAGTGTCTGAGTGTTGCCACGCTAGTAGGAAGTAGCAGATCTTGCAAGCTCTGAATCTTCTTGACAGCTGGGCTCCTGCCTTGGTCTGTAATATGTAGGCCAAGGAAGATGACCTCTTTCTAGCACAGTTGCGCACTGAAGGGGTTACACTTAAGGCCTGCTCTCTTGAGGAGAGACAGAAGTTTGTCAAGAAGAGCCAAATGGTCCTCTTTCATGGTGGTTGCTAGAAGCAAGTCATTCACATACTGCAGGAGACACTGAACTGTGGATGACCCCTGCAGAGCATCTATCATGCGGAGATGGAAGAGGGAGGGGCTGTTGTGAAAGCCCTGGGGAAGGCAGGTCCATGTGTACTGACATCCATAAAAGATGAAGGCAAATTTATATTGGCTTCCCTGTGCTATAGGGAGTGACCAAAACCCATTAGAAATGTCAAGAGCTGTGAACCACTTTTTGTCAGGTGTCAACAGCTTGAGTATCCATGTGCTAATGCTATGGTCAGTGCGCAGCTAGGAATAACCTCATTGAGTTTTCTGTAATCAATTGTAAGCCTCCAGGCACCATTTGGCTTTTTTACAGGCTAAATAGCTGAGTTGACAGTGGAAACACAGGTCCTAATCACTCCTTGTTGAAGCAGTGATTGGACGGTTTCCCTAAGTAATGGCAAGGCTTCAACAGGACATGGATACTGTTTTTGCCTCATAGGGACAGGCCCTGTGATTTCAATGGTAGTATGCATCCTACCACAGTCATGTTTGTTGATGGCAAATACATCAAGGTGTTTTTGCAGCAAGGGTGCAAGCTCAGAAAACAGGTCATGACTTTTGAACAAGGCCATGACGTCATACTCTTTGTTGTTGTGGGAGATGGCTGCCACCACATGTGAGCCTGGGATGGTGACAGCATGACATTGTCCTTTGATCTGAAAGAGTAGCCTGTTGGCTTGATCCACTACACAGCAATTCAATGCCAGTAAGTCAATACCCAGTATGCTGGGGTAATGATGTAGAACCATAAGCTCAAAAGCAAAATTAGTCCTGAGGTGGCCTACCACCACAGGTAGCGGAACAGATTGGTAGGTGTGTAGTTGGGTACCATCTACACCCTGTACACTGGTTTTCCAGCTGGTAGACTAGTCAGATGAGACTGGGTCCTCATCATGGAGGACCGACATGGCTGCTCCGGTGTCCAGAAGCATGTTAAGTTGGTGGCCCTCGACTGTGGCCTTCACACAAAGCCGTCCATTTGTGTCAACAATCAGGTTACTCACAATCTGGACTGGGGCCTGTAATTGTCAATCTGATGGTTCAGAATTGGCATTGTCTGTCTGTTCCTGAAATCGAAGGCCTGCTGGATCTTCAAAGGCCTTCTGTATGTCTTGCAATGAGTACAAGGGTATTTGTGATGTCACAGGCACAGTGATGGCCTGCATGGGTGGTTCTGCCTTGGATGTTGCATCGGCCTGGCCAGTAACTGACATAACCTCTCCTTGGCTGCAAGACTGCTTGACAGCCAGGACTAGGGCACCTATAGTTCTGGTAGCTGTAGCTCCCCTCTCGGTACTAATTTCCTCCAGCGGCTTGTGGAGGGTTTCATTTTCCTCTCTAATTTGGTAATAGCTCGGACCATTTTGGTATCAGTTCTGGATATTCTGTTGGGTGTTTGGATTTTTCCAACTGCCTCTGTTATCCTGATTGTTTCAGTTGTTTCTGTAGTTCTGGTCCCCCCTCCCTTGTGTGACTGTTTGTCATTAGAAGGGACATCATTTTTCTGGTCATTTCCCGCCACCATGTAGTGGGTGGGGGCATCAGGGGTAGGCTGTATTGCAGCTACCTTGTTGGATTTGCCATAAGAAAGGGTATTGAGGTAGACCGGATAGGTCCATTCCATCTTAACGAGAATAAGATCAAACTTGTCAGTGTCCAGGTAAACATTAAGCTCCACCTTTTCTCGCAAGGCCGGAGTCATGTTCTGGATGTACAAATCCTTGTACTCCATTTGGTTCATATCGTAGTCCTCGTTTGCGAGGGACTTCCCAATTCTGTATGCCAGCCACAACCATTGATGGTAGGTGTCTGGGCTTTCCTTTATGCCTTACCTTACTTGACCTTTTAGGCCAAGCACTATCCCATGATTCCTGGGGAATTTGCACATATGAGTGCAGCGGTGATCTCATCAAAGGGAGCAGTATAAGTATTCTGTGTGGCCTCTGGCAACTTGACCCAGAGTGTTGGTTCAATTGTCTGTCGCAAGACTTGAACCTGGTACTCGGGTTGGAGAGAGAGCTTCTCGCAAAGGGAGTGCACTTTCTCTAAATGACAATTGAGATTGTCAGTTGGGCCCATCTGTCTGATGATGAGTGCAGTTTGCTGGACAGAGTGAATGACTTGTAGGGGGTTGGAAGTATGCGTTGTTGCACCCAATTAGGAATGGTACAGGGCTCTGCGAAGGGCAGCCTCCACTGCCGCATCAGCTATTCTTTTGCACGTGTGATCCTGAGTAACAGAATCTTTTAGCATTTTGTCAGTTTAGTCCCGGATGGCCTTTTTTGGTCCTCTGGAATTGTGATTCTACTGATCGCTTCTTTAATCATGCAGTGAATCTCCAACTCATCTCCCCTAGTGAGAGTAGCGAGTGGAGGTGCATCACGGAATACAGGCCCTCTGCTCATGTCATGGGGGCCGCCATCTTGGTGTTGTACATGGCATCCTCCATGCCTGTGCAGACGTGGAGACGCAGTGTGTGTGCTGACATCAGCGCTATCTTGTGGATAGCCAGTGGAAGTTACTACAACACAGGGGCTGGACTTGCATGTGATGTGGCATGCCTCATCATCCAAGTCAGATTCATCATTGCTGGATGACGTAATCTCAATGGGCGTATACTGAAACCCATTTATGGCCTTAACATGGCCAGCAAGAACCTCCCATTGATGCAGCAATTTCGCCATCTTTGGTCTACACTTCTTGTGACAGACATTTGCAGTGTCCTGCTCAATACCTTTCTCAACCTCTCTCTCTCTCTGTAACACTCTATATGCGGCGTCCAAATCGACGTTTTCCCTAAGCTCTTTATCCAACTCACACGCTTGTAATCCTCTTTCAACTCAGCATTCTCATCTCTCAAAGTCTCATTTGTATCACTCAAAATACCATTCAAATATGCTGTTTCTTATCACATTTCAACCTTTCACAATCATCTCTTAAACATATCTCTTGCTCACTGTCTTGAGCAGTACAGTGCATCAGTCTGGAATTAGCATCTCGGAGTGACTGTGTCTCCTCCGCTAGTTTCTGTTCCTTTTTCTGTAACTCCAATGCCTGCAAGCCCATCTCTTTTTTTAGAGACGCATTTTGCAGTTCAAGGGAGGCACACCTCGCTGTGAGACTCTCAACAGCGGTATATAGAGCCACAACCAAAAGACGTTTAAGGTTATACTTTTTGGTTATTTGTTTGGACTCTAAGTGATGGTCAGGTATTAGCAGCAGTGGTTTGTCTGCATCTTTCACGTCTAGCGCGAAATCTGTCCATCCACCATGAGATGTGAGGTAGTTTGAGACATTGAGTCTCAGTTCTGTGCAAAGGTCAGACATAACAAATAAGGGGTAGACAAACAAACATAAAGCAGTTGGAAAACTGGTAAAAATGCCTTGGCGCCATCACCAACCGTTTTCCGGTCCCCGGTGGATGAATGGTGATACCGAGGGGGTATGCTATCACTCATAGAGGGAGTGTAAAGGGGTCTGGTGTGGGTCTGCCTTGCCCGAGACTAAGACAATGTGGGTCTGCCACAACCACTACCACTGTAAGCACGAGTAGGTCCAAGTAGGCTAAAATCGTACTACACTACTCGACATTCAAAATAAATTGAATGTGAATCTTCCTTTGTACATTCCAACCTGCACACAGTCACCAAAATGTACCTGAAGTGATAAATCACTCTCTCGGGTTCTTGTTGGAACTGCACAGAAGAAAGAGACAACAGACAAATGGTACTCGTGTAATAAAGGGAATTTATTATAGATCAGTAATACAGGCTTCCTACCATTACAGTATAATCACTGGGAGAACACCAGTTTTCCTTGCCTAGGTAAATGCAGTCTCTTGTCTATTCTCAGAGAAGCTATGCGCTACAAAGGGTCTTTTACCCAGATAATTAATATGGCACCAGCAAAAGAAGACACATAAAATGTACAGTATATAATTGGACAAAAACAGGTGGTCTGAGTAACCATCCTAACTATTATGAAAAGTTGCATAGCTTGCAGAGATAACACAATACAATAAACCTCTGTAGTACAAGGTCAGTTGTGGTGTATAAGTACTAAAGATGGCACTGTTGCCTTACATATAAAACAATACAGTAAAAATAGAGTAAAAAGCATTTCTCATGACTAGAATATATCAGTAAAACATAATGAGGCATAACAGAACACAGATCCTGACACTGACGCTTATATGACAAGTGTCTTCATCCTAAAGTTAGTACATATACATACATAAGTTGCTGCCCACAAGATGGGGGCACCATCAGGGGTGCTGGACCATGGATAACAGTGCCCACTGAGGAACAAGGTGGCTGGTCACTCACTGTGGGTGGAGCAACAGGAGTAGAAGGGAGATCCGGTTGATCCCTGGGGGAAAGGGCAGACCATTCCCCTTGGGCATCGGGGGTCTAAGGCTCTTTGACTGGTGAACTAGTGAGGTCCAGAGCGGCCCTACCCAATGTACTTTCCATGGCCTGGGCCATCAACAGTCTGGAGCAGTTGACTTTGTGGACCATCTTTGGCTTGGACGTAATCTTTTGAGAGGCCGAGGTTGGGTTGGAGATCGACTCCAGACCCTAGTGCTCTTTGGACTTACCTGGAGCCTCAGGATAGACTGATGCCAGGACCTTGCATGAAGGGACCAAGGTCCCTGTGCCGGTAGAAGAGGAGGTCCTGACCTCTGAGGTGAAGGGTGACCATATGGGTGTGGCCTTCATCTCCAGGGTAACCAAGGCCAGGCCCAAGCCTTGTTTTCCATTTCCTGATGCTGGAGTTTTGGCAGGAGTGGAGAAGTCCTGCTGCCCAGAGGAATGTCGACAGTGGTGGGAGGAGTGATCCGAGCCCCCGGAGTTAGAGCTCAGGAAGGTCTTTTTGTGGTGCAGGGACCAGGAGCACCAGCATCCCTTAGACCTACCCCAGTCCTTCTCATGGGACTTGTGTTGATCCAGATCCTTTTTCTTCTCTTTCTGCTTAGAAGAATGGGAAGAAGACACAGACTTCTCAGCTGGTGAGCTCTGCATGATGGCCAACTGCTGCTCCAGGATGTGTGCCTTCAGTGCCTTAAGGCAGCGGATGTGAGTCCAACTGGTAAAGCCACAACAGATGGAACAGGCCTTGGTGTTGTGGTCAGGCCCCAGGCAGTAGACACAGGCCTTGTGCTTGTCCCTGGCCTGGATTGGTCGACCGCAGGCACACTTGGTCCTCTTCTTCTCTGTAGAGGAGACTCAATGATGGTGAAGAAGACATGCAAGAGACACAAAATCTTAAGAAAAGTGAACTTTTCTTCAAGTAAAATAAGAAAAAATTACTGAAAACGCTAGAGGAGTTCTAGAAAGCGACTGAAGAGCAGAAGCAGATGGGTTGATGGTGGGAAAAGAACTGAGGTGGGGCTGGGGACCGCCCACTTATGTACCATTGGCTAATGTTGGGGGCGATCCCAGCTGAAGACTGCTAGCTAGAAAGTTTCTGTGGGGTCCTAGTGCCTGGCAGCATAGTCCTTATGGTAATAGCTTGCTGCAAGAGCTCCCACTCGAAGTAAGATCTTCCCTGACCAGTGTCATTGAGGCACAGGTCAGGAAGCATAGGAAAACCAAGAGTAGTTATAAAATTCGCAAATAGCGTTTTATTTCCAATTACAGTCAAATAAAAAAAATTGTACAGAGTGTTTTTAAACATAGAGAGTTGAATCAAAACAAAATCCGTTGTCTGTGGGTACCTCTAATTCTAAATTTCAGTCTCTCTCCCTCTCTAACAAAAGATTGCTCTTTTTATAAGAAGTCCATGCCTGGCAATTATGTTCTTGATCCAGCACTTATTAAGATCCTATCCTGTTTCTCACAAAATGTATTAGAACTTCATCAGTTTCTTTCCTTGCAGGTGCAATGTCCCAGAACTAATCTCCTGTTGACAACCCTGCAAATGAGCTTGTGCTGCATCTCAAGGTTAACCCCCTGAGTTCCAAATAGCTTTCTGCATTATGTCAACAATATAACTATATACATTTTCAAACTGAGGAATCACAGTTTCAGACAAAGATTCACATATATTTTTATAACCCCAGATAAGGAAGGAGAAAGAAAAGACAGATACATAAAGTGAAGACAGAGAGATTCAAGAGGCGGAGAATTGCGAGACCATCAAAGTGATCAGTTCCTAGGTTTAACAAGAAAATTTGATTGCACAATCAGACACACAAGAGACAGGAAAGGTGAGGACAGAACAGATCTGATCCTTGTGTTTAACTCTTTCTGCATACCAAATGGGACAGGGCCTTATTCAACCCTGTCACAACCAGTGGAGGACTAGAGCATCCTCTGGGACTGTACCCACCAATGGAGGTCTGCAACAAAACAGTGGGAGCTGATTGTTTTCCCAGGATGCAGACTGTTTTATTTTTGGTGTACCCAACAATCTTAACTCAATTATACCTCGGCAGCCATTTTGTATCAAGGTTAAGCAAAGGAAAACTTGGACTTCAAAAAGCACTCCAGGTGGTAATGTGTTAATGCTTTTTTCAGCACCTGCTGGGTCAGGGTCTGCTTATGAGTTCCCTGGCTGATTCTGCTGAGGGAATCTGCAGCACACTGTCATTTCCTGGAAGGTGTACTGCTGAAAGTTGAACCTCCAGGGAGTGTGCAAGGTTCCAGATCTCCATTGCTTCTGTGCACACCTTGAAGATCTTATTCCTCCCTGCTTGCTTGTACAATACATTGTTGTGGTGCTGTCTGTCTTGACCTGGACTGACTGATCTGTGATCTGGCAGGAAGAAGCCTGCATTTCTAGATACAATGCCCCAAGTTCCATGAGATTTATGTGCTCCTGAGGCTGCTGTGTACCCCATATACCACTTACAGGGATATCCTCCAGGTGGGTGCCCCAGCCCAGGAGCGAGATACCTGTTGTGAAAATGGCTTAGACAATTGCTGAAGGAAGGAAATTCCCTCTCTGAAGTTGCATTCTTCCTTCCACCATTCCAGTGCTCTTAGCAAAGAGTTTGTGACAGGCACTAATTTGGACAGTAGATCCCAGCTTTGAAACTAATGGTCCCCTAAGTGATATCGGACATCTCTCATTTGGAACCTGTTACTACTGCAGTGGATGAAGCCATGTGCCCCAGTAAGTGCAGGGAATCCCTTGCAAGTCTGGACTAACCTGCCATGAAGAATTTTGCAGCTGCAAACACATCTGCTACCCTTGCTTGAACAAGGAAGGCTCCCCTAGCATGTATACAGTTCTTTACTTATGAAGTCCAGAACCTGAGAAGGAGGGAGGACTTGGCCTCCTGGTGTATTTTTCCTGAGACTAACCAGTTGTCCAGACAGGGAGCAACCAGCCCTCCTGCCTCCTCAAATGTGCAGCCTGTACAGCTAAGCACTTTGTGAACACTCTTGGTACTAAGGATAGGCCGAAGGGAAGGGTCGTAAACTGGTAGTGGCAATTTCATATCTTGAATCTGAGGTACTTTCTTTGGCCCCGACTGGTATGGTAAAGTAGGAGTCTTTCAGATCCAGTCTCCTTCTTGCAGAGTAGAAATCACTGAGCTCAGTGTTACCATCTTGAATATTTATTTCTTTAAGCATTTGTTCAGTTTTCTGATATCTAAAATGGGTCGCCACTCCCCATTTTTCTTGTGAATCACAAAGTACCTTATCTAAAGTCTCTTTCCACACCATGAGGAGATACTTTTTCCACTGCATTTGCTTGCAGCAGTTGTTTCACCTCCATTTCCAACAGGATTATTTCTGTTGGTGGGGTGTGAAGATGAAATCCCTTGTGGTTCCGCAGTCTTTGGAATTTTCTGAACTGCAGCGACAATCCTTGACTCACTATTTCCAGGGCCTATTGTCAATAGTAATTTTTGCCCATTCCTGAAAAGAGTGAGTCAGCCTTCTTCCCACTGGCAATGGATGGGCGACCTGTACAGACTTGTCAGGAGTTTTGCTTAACTTGAGCTTTGGGGACTGGTTGTGTAGCTGCATGCCTGGTGCCCCTTCTACCCTTACCTCTGAAGCAAGCCCTCTATGGAGGATAGTTACAGGAGATGTAAGCACAGAGTAATTGCATTAGAGCTGGAAATCACCAAGAGAGGGGTTCCCGTAGACCTCCCCACACCACAGGGATAGATACGACCGTAGGCAAAATAGGGGTTGGAGTGAAGGGTAAGGAAGCAGGAAGGAGAGGTGCAGCATGGAGAATGGTCTCACTAAATGCTAGAAGCCTGGGGAACAAGTTGGCAGAGTTGCAGGCATTGAAGGCAGAGGGAGAGGTGGACATAGCTGCCATTACTGAAACATGGGCAACCAAGCACCATGACTGGGACCTAACCATTCCAGGGTACAAGCTTTTCTGGTGTGATAGAGATAGAGGGAAGGCAGAGGGGGGTTGCAATTTATGTAACAGAAGGGATCAGATGTAATAGGGAGGAAGGGGAGGAGGGCAGGTTGGAAGCAATCTGGCTGCAACTACACAGCCAGAAAGGGACCAAGATCTGTCTGGGTGTTGTTTATAGACCTCTGGCCCAGAAGGAGGACATGGACAGGGAACTGGGGGAGCAGATATGGAGGCATAGTGACAAAGGGAGCACAGTGGTGGTGGGGGACTTTAATCTACATGGGGTGGATTGGAGCATCCCAGCAACCAATCGTGCCAGGAAGCAGATCCTCCTGGAAGCATTCCAGGATGGCTGACTTGCCCAGAGGGTAATGGAGCCAATGAGGGAGGGGAATATACTAGACCTGGTACTGGAAGATGGGGAACAGGTCAGGAATGTAAGGGTGGAGGAACTTCTGGCAAGCAGTGACTACCGCACAGTGTGGTTTTCAATCAACCTGGGTAGGGAAGTAGCCACTACAAAAACTAGGGTTCTGGACTTCAAAAGGGTGGACTTTGGCAAGATGGGAAACATACTGGAAAGTCATATGGCAAGCATCCGCCCAGAAATGGACACAGAACAAAAATGGGCAGTCGACAGGACTGGCTGAAGCCACTAAAACTTGTGTCAAGAGCCAGAGCAAGAAAGCCAGGACCAAGAAACCCAGTTGGATGAGTAGAGAGGTAGTGGAGAAGGTGAGGGAAAAGAGGAATGCATTTTGGACTTACAAGTGATCCAACAGGGCAGAAGACAAAGAAGAATACGTGAAGAAATCCAGAGAAGTGAGCAGAGTGGTAAGGGCAGCAAAGGTGGCTAGGGAACGGAGGTTAGCACAGGGGATCAAAGGAGGGGAAAAGGATTTCTTCAGATATATCAGCAAGAGAGAAGAGGAAGAGCAAGAATCAAATTGTTAGGATCAGGAGGGGAAGTGGGTGGGTGGAAAAGGGGGCTGAGCAGGCAGAAGTGCTTAATGAAAACTTCTATTCAGTCTTCACCAAAGAGAGGGATAGGCCCATACCTGAGAGGTGGGGGAGAAGCAATCACAGATGAGGAAGTCACAGTGGAAAGGGTGAGGGAGGGCCTTAAGTCCCTGAAGGTGGACAAGGCACCTGGCCCAGATGGAATCCAGCCCAGGGTGCTGAGAGAGTTGGCAGAGGTATTGGCAGGGCCACTGGCAGACCTGTTCAATACTTCTTTGAACCTGGGGTGCATGCCCAGGGACTGAGGGGAAGCACATGTGGTACCTCTCCATAAGAGTGGGCCCAAGGACAAACCAGGGAACTACAGACCGGTAAGCCTTACTGCAACTGTGGGAAGACTGAAGGAGACAATCCTCAAGGAAAGGCTGGTGCAATTTCTTGAGGATAACAACCTCCAGGACAGCAGGCAGCACGGGTTTGTCTCAGGCAGATCCTGCCAGATGAACTTGGTTGATTTTTATGACTGGGTTACGAGGGCATTGGACAGGAGACATGCGGTCGATATCCTCTACCTGGATTTCAGCTAAGCTTTTGACTCGGTGCCACACGGTAGGCTGACCTGCAAGTTGAAGAGTCTGGGAGCAGGGAAGAAACTGGTCAGATGGGTCGAGAACTGGCTGCAGGGTAGACAGCAGAAGGTAGTAGTGAGGGGGAAGGCATCTGCACCCAGGACAGTAACAAGTGGTGTACCACAGGGTTCGGTGCTGGGGCCAGTTCTGTAAACATTTTCATAGCCGATATTGCAGTAGGGATTAAGAGCAAGATCAGTCTCTTCACAGATGACACAAAGATCTGTGCTGAGGTAGATGGGGGGAGGGAGCAAAAGTACTTCAGGAGGATTTGGCAAAACTGGAGGAATGGTCTCACACTTGGCTGCTTGGTTTCAATGCCAAGAAGTGCACTGATGCATTTAGGAGGCAAGAACCCAGGACACAATTACTGGCTGGAGGGTGTCCCATTAACAAAATCCAAGGAGGAGGAGAAGGATCTAGGAGAGCTGGTAACAAGGAAGGTGAACCACTCTGCTCAGTGCAGGAAGGAAGCAGTAAAGGCAAACAGGATGTTAGGTTGCATAGTAAGGGGGATTACTTCCAGGAGTGGGGAGGTCATCTTGCACCTGTACAGATTCCTGGTGAGACCACACCTAGAGCACTGCATGCAATTCTGGTGCCCCTACTTGAAAAGGGACATCAAACTACTGGAGGGGGTATAGCACAGGGCAACAAAAATGATCCTGGGGTTGGGAGACAGACCATATGAGGAGAGACCGAGCAAGCTCAATATGTGTACCCTGGAGGAAAGAATGGAGAAAGGGGATATGATTGAGACCTTCAAGTACCTGAAGGGTTTGAACAAAGTACACACCAGGTGTATGTTCAGTCTGAAGGGCGGAAGGGAAACCAGGGACACTCTATGAAGTTGGAAGGGGGGGCAGGTTCAAGAGGGAACGGAGGAGGCACTATTTCACAGAAAGGGTGGTGGCAGGGTGGAACGCTCTGCCAGAGTAAGTCGTATCACTGCAAAGTGTTGGGGGCTTCAAGAGGGGGTGGGACTGATTCAAGAAGAGAGTACAACCCGGGAGGGGGCATGAGATGGGGGGGAGGGCATATGAGGGAGGGGGGCAGCTGCAGTCTAATGGACTGAAGTGCTGCACACTCAAGCAGACTAGATAGACCAAATGGCCTGTATCTGCTGGCAATTTTGTATGTTCGTATGTAAGTGCTCCTACCTCTACCTCCCCATAAGACCTGTAGTAAGTACAGGCCTTTTCCCTCTCAGCATTTCTTTTGTATGTGGTTTTGTATTCGTGCACCTTTTTTTTATGTAAGCCTCTGTTTTGCCACCAAACAGTGAACGTGACCACACAGCAGACTTTGAATTTTATGCTAAGTTCCATAATTAGCATAACATTCTTAAAGTTCCAGGGTGGTTCATTCCAGGGAAATGATTGCAGTTGTTAAGCACAGGTGAGGGATTCCTGGTGTATGACAGGGAAGGCACAAATGCAGAGAAACATGCTGGCACTCTGCCAGCAATGATGCAGTAGGACCGTGCGGCCCAAACAGGTAGTAAAAGGGTGCACTGGTGAGTGCTTCTCTGGCAAACATTCAGGCTAAGGAAGGAAAGGGAAGGACAGCTTTCCCTTGACAATCTTAGTTCCCCAAATAGCCTCACTTAATGCAGTAGCACAGGCAAGACTACAGATAGCAATCATTTGTCAATGCTGAATGTTTGCTTGCTGGCATTGGCATTGGTAGTGTAGAAGTTACAGAGCTGCATAATAGGAATGGCAGGGAAGTATTGAACTGAAGCCAACCCCACCACCACCCTGCAGAGAGTGACAGGCATTGGGGTGTGCCTTTGGGTCGTCAGGCATAAAGGCCACGCCATTTCACCACACCCTACCCTGCAGACACTGACAAGTGTCACGATGTGCCTAGGGTCTTTGGCCCTTATGCGCACCCCATTCCATCAGGAAATACGGTGAGATGGGTGCGGTATAGGAGAATGGGGTGAACTTTGGGTCCGAAGAGTCCAAGGCATGCCTCAATGCCTGTCACTGGCTGCAGGGTGTGAAATGGTATGAGCATTACAGGCAAGAATCCCAAGTCACATCCCTGATGCCTGTCATTCTCTACAGGGTTGGGCGTTATGGTTGGAAACCCTAATACCTCAGGCATTCGTTGGTATTTTCACTCCAAATTTTCAACATGGTTTTTTGTGACCCCCACCTCATGAACAGTGGCAATATCAGTTTGTTAACCAAAAGCTGCTTATTTATTTATTTTTTGTTGACCGGGTAAGTGCACTAGACAAATCCTGCCTATTTTCAGGCACGACCTGGGAAGGGGGGATACAGATGAATGTCAGCTGACCTTGAACCAGATTAAGCTGTTGGTGGTATTTTTAGTGAATGAGGGAAATTTGGCCAGGACACCGGGGAAATTCCCCTACTCTTTTCGATAAGTGCCATGGGATCTTTAACATCCCCTTGAACTACCACCAATCCAGGCAGATGGGACCTCGGTTTAACGTCTCATCTGAAAGACGGCACCTCAGAAGTGCAGCACCCCTCTCATGCAGCACTACAGTGTCAGTACTGGGATATTAACCCAAGTGCCAGATGTGGGAACTGAACCCACAGCCCTCTGATCTCCCGGACTCAGAGGTGAGTGTGCTACCTACTGAGCCACTGACACTATGCACAGCAACTATGGCATTTAGCACCACAGGTGCAAAAACATTCCGAACAGGATGTAAAAAATGACAGCTGTACTGTTCATGGGGAGGTGTAAAAAATGGCAATGTTGCAAATGTGCAGTTAAAATATTTTAAAAAATGGTGAAGTCACGAGCGTGCATAGAAACTGTGCAACTCACACCCGTAATGTAATTAGTTTGGAGATTTTTTTACAGCAGATTGTCAACACAGGCATTTTGGGACCTCCGATCATGAACAGTGTCACTGTGATTTTCTTTATCTGTCCCGAACAATGATTCCCAGAGCGACCGCATCTCTGCGCTGAAAGTGTGAAACACATTTCTGCCATGTTGTGAAAAATGACAGCTGTACTGTTCAGAAGGAAGTGTGGAAAAATGCCACTGGTGAAAATCTGGATTGAAAATATTACAAAGTCATGAACTTACGAGGGTGTGTGGAAACTGCTCAATGCTCACTCGTATCACAGTCAGTTTATGGACTTTTGTCACCAAATTTTCAACATAGCCATTTTAAGACCTCTGCTCATGAACAGTGTCACTGTGATTTTCTTAATTTGGCCCGTACATTGATTTCGCACACCGACTGCACCATTGTGCGCTACATGGGTGGAAACACATTTTGGGCAAGATGTGAAAAATGATAGCTGTGACAGCTCATAAGGAGGTGTGTAAAATGGCAATGTTGAAAATCTGGAGTAATATTGAAAATTACATGAACTTAGGGCGTGCGTAGGAACTGCATAGCATGCAGCTCGTCAAACAGTCACTTTTGGCATTTTTCACCAAATTTTCAACATAGCCATTTAAGACCTCTGCTCATGAACAGCATCACTGTGATTTTGTTAATTTGTCCGTGCATTGATTTACGATCACCGACTGCGCCATTGTGCGCTACATGGGTGGAAACACATTTTGGGCAAGATGTGAAAATGATAGCTGTACAGCTCATAAGGAGGTGTGGTAAAATGCCAATGTTGAAAATCTGGAGTAAAACTATTGAAAATTACGCAAACTTCACATGGCGTGGGAACTGCATAGCAACGCCTGTAAAACAGTCATTTTAGAATTCTTTCACCAAATTTTCAACATAGCCATTTAAGACCTCTGCTCATGAACAGTTCACTGTGATTTTCTTGATTTGTCCCGTACATTGATTTCGCTTTACAGTTGTGCCATTATGCTTACTTAGGCGGAAACATGTTTTGGGTGAGATGTGAAAAATGACAGCTGTACTGCTCCTAAGAAGGTGTGGTAAAATGGCAATGTTGAAAATCTGGGTGAAAATATTGAATATTCACGAACTTACGAACCTGCGTGGAACTGCGCAGCATAGCTAAGTAAAACAGTCGTTTTGGAATTTTTCCACCAAATTTTCAAAATAAACTGTGAGAGCCCACCTTATGAACACTAGGAGTGTTGTTTTAGTTGTCGGTCCTGAAAGGTGATTTTGTGCAGTGACTGCAAAAATCACGCCGGGCCGAAATCTGCATGACAGTAACAGCGTTCATGAGAAGGGTCCCAAAACCCCATGTTGAAAAATTTGGGCAAAAATTCCAAAAATGCCTGAGATATGCAATAAAGTTGAAAAACCCTATCTATTCCATTATTCAGCTTACCGGCATTTCCTCAGTTAAGTAGTCGGCTTTGAAAAATTTGCAGACATGTTCGGTCACGAAGATCGTCAGCGCCGAGTTCGGAGGTAAGTATGGGGTGAGGGGGTGTAGGGAGGCAGGGTGCGCAGGAGTGGGTGCGGGTTGTGGGGGTGGGGGCCAGGAGACTACGTGGGACCATTTTTCTTTAGGTTTTCTTTTTAAAATGACGGCGGGACATTTGCCACACTGGGGTGAGCTCCCAGCGTGGCACAAGAACGGTTGAGGCGTTCAGCTGATGGGGATTGGGCACCCGTCGGCCAAAGCATCTATTGCCACGCTGGGGTGGGCTCCCAGCGTGGCACCCTGGGGGGGGGTGGGGACAGTGGAGCCGACGAGGATTAGGCACCCCGTCGGCTATATCATAATTGCCAGCTGGGTGGGCACCCAGCATAGCATTTGGAAGGCTTTGGGGGAAGAGGGGCGCAGCACAGCGATGGGGATTGGGCGCCCCATCGGCCATACAGTGTGCGTGCGGGGCGCAGTGGGGTGTGTAGGGGAGGCGCGATGAGCAGGTTATATTCGATCGCTGCTCACTGGAAGCATAGCTCCCCTTTCAACTGTACGCCACTGCATTTTGGACCTGTCATAGACAGCTCCAGCATGCATTGGTGGACTGGGGCCGTGCCTGCCAACACACTGACTGAATTGGAAGAGGGGGTGACACACCTCCGAAAACTTGGATGATGGCACTATGTTTCTTGCACATGCGTGCAAGCAAACATAAAAATTAGCAGAGCTAGCACTGGAAAGCACTAAGAGCAATGCACTGCTCGGACTTTTTCCACTAAAAACTATTCTAAATCCCAGGATGAATAGGGCAGACGGAGGGAATGTCTGTCACCAGAAGACCACTGGGGAAAACAGGAGAAAGGAAAGATAGAAGTCCCACAAGCTATCTAACTGTGCACCTCCCCTCAACATTAAGTTTAATCACTTACCTAAGGAACTAGGCTGAAGGAATGAGACCTTTGTTTTACACCCAAGAACAGTACAGTGGCATGTAGTCCCAAGTTATGCACAGAAGGCACTGAAGTTAGATTCTTTTATAGCAGGTTAGTCAATCTGAAAGCAGTAGCTTAACAGACATGATTTCTAAATTTGAGGGTGCTCCCTGTAATCAGGCTGCCCCAACCTGCCTCCCAGATGCAAAATCCTTATCAAATAACAGATTAATTGCAGGCAGATACTTCTTACAAGGAGCTCTATCTGCGCTATCTTACCCTTCTAATGGTACAGCAAAGACTGAGGAATCAGTGATCTTGGAATGCTCATGCACCCAAAGTTTTATGCTGACTGATAGCTTTGGGCTGTACCAGTACTCCACTAGGAGTGTTCATTACCCCCCAAGTATTAACTCCCCATTGACAACATGGAGCAATACAGAAAGCTGTACTGGTTCAATGACCCAGGTACATGAAACAAGTTTCCTGCTTAGCTGGTTTATATTGGTTTTGTTGTAACAATCTTCCCCATATGACTCGTCATCTTCATCAGTCTGCTGGTGTCACTGCAATGCCAACACCACTGTCAAACTTCTTGCTGCAGTCACTGGAAGTCATACTCAGCTGGCTAATAGCCAGATGCAGGAGCTGCTCTTCAAAGAGTAACATATTGCTTGTAAGTTGTATCTGCTCTGTGCAAATCTGCCATTCTTCCCTTACAAAAAAACAACTACTTGAACTAATCAGGCCAAAATATTAAATCTGTGTGAGTGTACCAACAGAGCAGGGTGGGACGGAAGGAACAACTGGTGGAGAAAATTAAGCCACTGACCCACACTGGCCTCTTCAGCACAACAGATCAGACCTACTGTATAACATTATGCATGTTTTTTTATATGTGCAGCATTTATTTGGTAAGCAATAACCAGAACAAGGCATGCATTTCTAGAGAAGCAATGTACACTCTGGGTGAATTGGAAGACACAAGGCCAACAGCTGAGTGACTTTCAATGCATCCAGGAAGTGCATTAACTCTCAAGAAACCCATGCCCCAGAGTAGGTTATTGGACTTATTAATTGGAATTTTTTTTTTTCATGAAGAAAGATTTTATTTTCCATGAATTAGGTTGTTGCTAGGCAGACTAGGTGAGTTTGGTAACAAAGACCATGTGATTTTGAATGAACAGAAGAACTGCATTTATTTTGAAGAAATCTGTGCCGTTGTGGGTTTTTGTGTTTAAAAAGCGTATTTCTTTTTTTCATTATTTTAATGGAAAACTGTTTAATTTTGATTTAGTTAGGTTGTTGCTAGGCACATTAGGGCAGGTAGTTATGAACTGTGCAGCGTCTAAATCATGAATGGTTAGGTGCTGTGTTTTAACCGATGAAGTTATTTGATTTGGTTAGTTTTTTTACCCCATTTAATAATTTTATTTACGTAACATTAGTGGAATGAGAAGTGCACAAATAAAGGAGTTATTTTATTTGATAACATATGCAGCCTTTAAAATGAAAATTAATTTTAGCTGTTGCATATGTCCCCATCATTTTTTTAACAGATTGTATATGTCACAGTCATTTGTTTTAGAGGTTGCATATGTTGTATACAGTACATTGCATATGCTTGGCCACTAGTTGGTTATGTTCTAACCCCCTAACTCATTAAAATAAACTGAGTACTTTAAATCAAGCCATTGTATATCCCAAATATAGTACATTTTTTTTTCTGGTTCCAGTTGGCCCAGCTAGTAGAAATTCAACATAGCTGCAAGATCTTTTGAGTGTGCGACTTTCTACCCTCTTTCTGATATTTTTCAGTTTTTCAATTGTTCCGAATATTTATACCTTACAGTATAAGGATGTCTTCTGCCTTTATGTTTCTTTCACACCTTTGCAATTGCTGTCATTTGCACATACTTATGCACTTTTTGTTGAGATGTCTCTTTAAGAGACACCTTTTTAAGAACACTGCATGGAGATGTGAATTCACACTCTGATGATGCCGCTTCAATACTTTGATACGTGAGCGACCAGGGCGACTGCCGTGGCATGGGCTGGCATGAGCGATAAGTGGGGGTTTCCACTTTGTTTCTTTTGGTTATAATTGAAAATGTTCTCTGTTTGTCAACCACTGAAACTGCTTGTCCTTTGTGATGCTGCAAGCTTCTGTTGTCCAGCATGAATTTTGGAGACACTTACTTACATATAAGATGTGGATTGTCTGCGGCCCCCCCCAAACAACCTGAAGCCCTGTTGGATCATGTGGGAGAGCTGTATCATAAAATGTTTGCATTTTTGCACTTGCTTTTGAATCACTTTTTTTTTTTTTTGAAAATAGAAAGCTGCTAGATGACTAGAGAGATTTCTGACTCTGCCTTTCACTTTGTAGTGGCGATCCTAGTGTCCATTGAGTGGAGATTTCTAGTGCCCTGTGACTACTGACACTCCTGGGTATGTGCACTCCGCAGTGTGGTGAGCTACCAAGATAAGTATCATTAATGTTTGGAAAAGTTCAACATAAAATATTTATCAACAACAAATACATATGTAATGTAAGTAAGCTGACAGTATAGCTGTAATGAAAACATTCTTATATTATTATTTCTTTTACAACAGTCAAAAAAACAGCATCTTCCCAACATTAGTAAATCTCAGATTAAATACCAACAAGTCAGGTATTTTTATATCTTTATAGTGGCAGGGTTGAGCCTGAAACTAGGCATTTGTTTGCCTAGTGCACTTGCCTGGTCAACAAAAATGAAAGAAACTCAGTCTCTCCCGTAGCGTATAAATGAGTCAAAGTGTTCTATGTTTAACCTTATTATGACCATCTCAAGTCGAAGTTATGGCTCCGTATACGTACTGTATGTTTATCTTCGAGGGAGTTCTCATTGTCATTACAGTTATATGTAACATAATATATTTTATAAATTAACATTTTTAACATGTCTATGTCTCATTTAGCTGAGCTACAGGCACTCTTAGCAGTGTGGAGGGTGGATATTGCAGCTGTCACAGAAATGTGGGCAACTGAGCGCCGGGACTGGGATCTGGCAATCCCAGGATGCAAAGTATACAAGAAGGACCATAAGGAAGGGAGGGGAAGTGGTGCGTCAGTCTATGTGAGGGACGGGATCAAATGCACAAGGGACGAGGGGGAAGAAAGGAGAACAGAGGCAATCTGACTGCAGCTCCTAGACTTAAGGAGTAGGAAACTGAGGTTTGGGGTGGTATACAGGCCACCATCCCAGTCTGAGGAGCTTGACAGGGAGCTAGCAGGACAAATCAGAAAGGTATGTAGAAAAGGAAAAGTGGTCATCATGGGGGATTTCAACTTGCCGGAGGTTGACAGAAGCATTCCAGTCACCTCCAGTGCTAGGGAGCAGGTGCTCTTGGATGCAATCCAGAAGGGTCTCCTGATACAGTTGGCTAGTGTACCTACTAGGCTAAAGAACACTTTAGATCTGGTGTTGTCGAATGGGGAGGCAGTAAGGGAAATAGAGGTGGGGGACCCACTAGCCGACAGCGATCACCAAACTGTGTGGTTTAATATCACGATGTGCAGGGAGATAGAGAAATCAGTTACTCAGGTAGTAAACTTCAGGGGGGCAGACTTTGGGAGCATGCAGGAAGTACTGAAAGGGAAACTAGATGGCATAAGGCAGGAGATGGATGCAGAGCAGAAATGGGATATTATTAAAAGGGGGATTACACAGGCAACAGAAGCCTGCACCAAGACACAGAGTAAGAGGAGCAGAGCAAGAAAACCATGCTGGTTGAACAGCGAGGTAGTGGAGGTGGTGAGAGCAAAATGAGAGGCGCACCAGAGGTATAGAAGGATGGGGAAGGAAGTGGACAGGGAGGAGTATGCAAGATGGTCCAGGGAGGTGACCAGAAAAGTGAGAGAAGCCAAGGACCAGAGGAGCTGAGATTAGCGCAGGGAATTAATGGGGGGAGAAAGACTTTTCAGATACATCAGGAGAAAGAATGCAAGGAGGCAATCATGAGGATAAAAAGGGTGGGGAGTGGACGGAAAGGGGTGAGGAGCAGGCAGAAGCACTGAATGAATACTTTTGCTCAGTGTTCACAGAAGAAAAGGGAGGACCGCTACCACCATGGGCTGGGAGGGTGGGGACAGGGAAGAGAAGGCAACAGATGAAAGAATTGAGTCAAGTAGAGTCCTAGAGGGGCTGAGGGCACTGAATGTAGACAAGGCACCAGGGCCGGATGGTATCCACCCCAGGGTGCTGAGGGAGATGGTGGAGGTGTTGATGGAGCCGCTGGTGGATCTGTACAGCACCTCACTGGAGTTGGGATGTGTGCCACTGGACTGGAGGATGGCACATATAGTACCATTACACAAGAACGAACCAAGGAATGAACTGGGTAATTATCACCTGGTAAGTCTCACCTCCATAGTGTGCAAACCCACGGAGATAATACTAAAGGAAAGACTGGTGTCATACCTGGAGGATAATGGCCTCCAGGATGTGAGGCAGCATGGGTTTGTTTCAGGGAAGTCTTGTCAAACCAACCTGATACAATATTATAACTGGGTGACAGGTGAGCTGGATAAGGGTCATGCGGTGGATGTTCTTTACTTGGACTTCAACAAGGCCTTTGATTCTGTGCCTCATGGGCGGCTTGGGGGGATGCTAACTAGTGTAAGGGTAGGGGCAAAAATGATGAACTGGATTACAAGCTGGCTAAGTGGGAGGCTGCAATGGGTGGTGGTGAGAGGAGAGCTCTCAACTCCAAGGCTGGTGACGAGTGGGGTGCCACAGGGCTCTGTGTTGGGGCCAGTATTGCTCGGGCTCTTCATATCAGACATTGCACATGGGGTGGTGAGCAAGATAAGTCTGTTCGCTGACGACACCAAAATCGGAACAGTGGTGAATGGAGAGGAGGGATGGAAGCAGCTGCAGGGGGACCTAAGCAAGCTAGAGGAGTGGTCAGAGAGGTGGCAGCTGGGGTTCAATTCAAAGAATTGTAAGGTTATGCACTTTGGGGTGAAGAACCCAAGAAGAGAATACTGGCTGGGAAGGATTAAGCTGGGGACCACTGAGAAGGAGAAAGACCTAGAGTTAATGATAACAGGGACCATGGACAACACTGCCCAGTGCAGGAGAGCGGCTGCAAAAGCGAACAAAATGCTGGGGTGCATAGCAAGGGTTTTTTCATCCAGGTGAAGAGAGGTGATCTTACCCCTCTACAGGTCTCTGGTAAGGCCGCACTTGGAGTATTGTGTGCAGTTTTGGAGGCCATACATAAAGCGTGACATCAGGCTACTGGAGGGGGTGCAGAGGAGGGCAACAAAGATGATATGTGGAATGGAAGGGACAGACTAGAACAGCAGGCTGAGAGACCTGAATATGTACACCCTGGAGGATAGAAGGGACGGGGGATATGATAGAGACATTCAAATATCTGAGGGGAATCAATAATTACATCTAATTACATACTCTAATTACATCAGCAATCTTGGTCGACTTAGCCAAAGCTTTCGAGACGGTATCCCACCCCCTGTTATTATCTTGCCTGTCTGGAGCTGGGTTATCCGCGATGGCTACTAACAGGTTCAGAGCCTACCTGCAAGACAGAACCCAGTCTGTAAAAATAGCTGACTCCACCTCACCCCCACTCTCTATTACCACTGGTGTTCCCCGGGGCTCAGTGCTTGGCCATATTCTCTTTTCCATCCTACTAAATGATCTTCCAAAACCTTGCTCCACTACCTCAATACATATGTATGCAGATGACACAGTCCTCTTCACCTCAGCCAGACCAAGAGGAAGTCGCCTCCAGTCTCCAGATTGACTTCAACAAGGTACAGCACTGGTTTAGCTCCCACCAACTCTCCCTCAATGCCAAGAAGACAGTCTTCTTGACTTTCGGCACTAGGCAGAGACTATACAGACTTACCTCACCACTGATCTTCCATACCCTTGATGGTACAGACTTAGAAGATGTGTCCTCCTTTAATTACCTAGGAGTCTGGCTTGACCGTCACCTTTCCTTCTCCACCCACGTGGACGCTATCCTGAAAAAACTGTGCCCTAAGCTTGGCGCTCTCTATGGAAATCACAGCTGTCTCCCATTACCTGTGAGACGGAAAATCGTTCTGAAAATACTACCTTCCTTTGACTACTGCGAAATAGTCTACAGCTCCACCCCCAAGACCACCCTATCCAGACTGGACCCCCTCTTCAATGCTTTCTGCCGTTTCGCACTCAATGCCCCCCCCCGTACCCACCACTGCGAGCTTTTCCATTCGCTGGCCCTACCATCCCTGAGCAACCGGCGACTACTTCACAGTGCTAAATTTGCTTCTAACTTCTGGCTCGGTTCCCTTCTGCCCTATCTCGCCTCCTCCTTATCCTCTCCACCAACCCCCTCTCATGCCCTCAGGTCTACTGACTTCTGGATACTGGTAATCCCTCACTGTTGAACCTCTGCAGGCCAATCGGCCTTCTCCTACCATCTCCCTACACTCTGGAATGACCTGCCAGCCCAAATCCACCATTCTTCCTCCCAACATTCTCTATCCTCTGCCCTCACAAACCTCTACGTGGCAAATTGTACATGCCCCTGACCTCCTCCCCCTCCCCGCTTCTACCTCCCTTATCGTTTTCCACTTCACCTTACACGGCCTGACCAGCGGCTTGGCTTTCGACCACAATGGCTGCCATACCTTTGTTCTACCAACCCATGCACTTGCCCCTTTCTGAACTTCTGCTTATCTCCCTGTCAAACGTCTTCCCTTAGTCAGTACAGTCCTCTATGTATAGTGTAACCTATCCAGACCTAATCCCCGCTCCCTGCCCCTAAAGCTCTAGGTTTCAAGTTCTAAGCTGTCATCATTGTGCAACAATAATGCTAGTAATGTAGGCATGGAAACAAAATATGTAATGTCACTCTTATTTATGTAACTAAGCATGCAATGACACTCTTAATTTCATGACTCCAGTGTGCAACTCAACTGCTATGTATCATGTACACTCCTTCTCCTCTGTACCCCTCCAGGTTGCACCATGAGACGAGCATCTTGTTGCTCAGTGTGCCACTCCTGGTGAAACATTTCAATAAATAAATAAGGATGGGGCAGATGGGGTCTTTAAGTTAAGGAGGGGGAGGGTCACCAGGGGCATATGCTAAGAATGGGGGTTTAGGAAGGAAATGAGACACTATTTCACAGAGAGTGGTAGCAAAATGGAATGCCCTACCAGAATGGGTGGTATCATGTAAATCTGTGAACAGTTTCAAAAGGGCATGGGACAGGGAACAGGTGAGAGTGAGGGTGGGGGAAGTGGGGTTGGCAGTGGGATTACAAATGGGAGGGGGGTGGGGCAGCTGCAAACTAAGGGTGCTAGCTGCACACTTAAGCAGACTTACATAGACTGGGTGGTTTGTTTCTGCTGGCACATTCGTATGTTTGTATGTACATATTTATAACTAGAGGATTAAATGTAAGTTAAGATATTAAATTCTTTATTGATATTATATAGTACAAGCCCTTTAAAAGAGCTTCAGCTTGAAATGTTGGTCTAGTAGTGGGCTGTCCTGTTGCTGATTCTTTAATAAATCAGACTGACTATCACTCAATAGGCTGAGTGCCCGAGATGTTACACTGAGGTCCCTTCTGCATATCTCTGGTGACTGTCCTGGTGGACATTGAAAATCTTGTGTCACTTATTACAAGCATTGGGCAACTTTTCCTAGGGCCCTAGCCAGCATTCCCATGTCAGTAAAAACAGGCCTGTGTAACCCCTTCCCTCCCACATCCCCCATGACATACCTGCAGATGAGCTATCACAGCTCAGTGTGCCTTTCTTGGTCAGAATTTACGAACACAAGTGGTAAAAGTGAACCAGCACCTTCAGCCAAGTTGCTATGCCTCTCCTTGCCACCAGAGGGCACCAGGAAAGCAAATTATTGCATGTAGCTTTCCAAGCACTCTTGAACTGCATTTCAGGTGTCTCAAATTATTGGGAAGGGAGGGATAGTCCTGTCTCATTTTACGATTCAGAACTTCTCTGTCCCACATTGAGAAGAGTGTTCTCACATTTCATGCTAGTATGTTAAAGCAAAAATGCATGACATGCCTGCACCACAGACACCAGGCTTGCAACGGCTGAGTACTTTGCCTCTACCTTGCAGAACAACCTTAATCACCCTTCCAAGTTCTGGAAGGTCATCCATGCCCTATTCGCTCCCCCTACCAAGTCCTTCTTCATTCTCAAGGTGGGTGTCATCCCCATTTCTGACCCCCTCACAGTTGCCTCTGAGTTCAACTCATTCTTCATTTCCTGTGTCTCCTTCCTTCTCCCCTCCCTTCCACTTACATTCCCCCTGTCCCCCTGTCCCCCCATCTCTCCCCTTCACCTCCCTCCCCCCTCCCCGTCTCTCCGCTTCTCTTTCTGTATGACTCCTGCCAACATCCTTAAGGTTCTCCTGGCTCTTAATCCTCTCATGGGCAAGAGCCCTGATGGACTCGACCCCAAATTCCTCCATCTCTCTGCCCCTGCCATCGCTCTACCAGTGTCCTCCCTTCTTAACCTTTCCTTCTCTCTTGCCTCTGTACCCCACTCCTGGAAACAGGCCCACTGTCATAATCCTTCCCAAAGGAGGTAACTCCATCTCTCCCAGCAACTACCACCCTGTCTCCCTGCTGCCAACAAACTACAAAAACACGTTGTGCTAACTCAGCTCTCCCCTTTCCATGACTTCTCCAGTTTCTTCACCCCTTCCAGTCTGCTTTCCATAAATTCCACTCCACCTCCTCCTCCTGGCTCCGGCTTACTGACTCCATTCTCTCAAGCATGGATCAGGGCCTGATTACCTCCACTATCTTTGTCGACTTGGCCAGAGCCTTCAACGCCGTAGCCCACCCCCTTCTCCTTAGCAAGCTTAAGGCAGTGGGTCTCTCTGACTCCTCTACTAATTGGTTCTGCTCCTGCTTTGAGGGCAGGGCTGAATCTGTCAAGAGTCAGTGACTCCCTATCACCCCCACTTCCTATCTGAACTGGCATCCCCAAGCATCCATCCTTGGCCCTATACTCTTTTTGGTCTTCTTAAAATGACCTCCCCACTGCCTGTTCCTCTGCATACATCCTCGTGTACGCAGATTACACTTTTATTTAAGTCTTTGTTTACCAGGTAAGTGCACTGACCCTGGAAACCATTTTCAGGCAAAACCCGGGCCAACAAGTGGCACAGCAACATTATGCACAGGTGTAGCAAGGCACAGGTAATACAAAGTAGATACAGCATAGTTAAATACAAGGATGGCAGAAATGTAATACAATAACTATCTATGAGATAGCAAGAACATTACTTTACAATTTACATAGGTAAATAGGGCATAAATACCAGTGTTTGATAGAGCAGAGGAGCACTGTACAATATGTAAAAATGGTGACAGGGATGGGGTGGGAAGCAGAACAAATTTGCAACAGATAAACATTAACATACGAACATACAAAAGTTGCCAGCAGCAAAAGGCTATCCTGGTCAGTCTAGGCTGCTCGAGATTGTAACTAGCTCCCTATTCGGCAGCTGTCCCACCCTCCCTCCTTTGCCCTCCCTTTGCCCTGTCCCACCTTCTTGAAGCATTCTGCTGTGTTACATGCCACCACCTCAGTTGGTAGTGCATTCCCCTTGCACCACCCTCTCCATAAAAATGCCTCCTCACCTCCCTCTTGAATCTAACCCCCAATCTCATGTCATGGCCCTAGTGTCTCTCCCACCCTCCTCCTGAATGGACTAGACTCTCCGTGTCTGTTTTGATTATCCCCTTCATGTATTTGAAGGTCTCAATCATGTCCCCCCATCCCTCCTCTCCTCCAGTGTGTACGTTTAACTCTCTTAGTGTGACCTCATATGGCAATTCCCCCACACCCTGAATCATCTTCGCTGTCCTACGCTGCACCCCCTGCAGCAGCCTAATGTCCTTTTGTACGTACGAGTGCTAGTACTGCACACAGTTATCCAGATGGGGTCTAACCAACGATCTGTATAATGGTAGAATAACCTCCCTTCTTCTTGAGGTAATGCCCCTTGCAATGCACCCCAGCATTTTGTTGGCCATTGCTGCTGCCGTTCTGCATTGCACAGAATTGTTCATTGCTCCTGTGATGAGCACCCCCAGATCCTTCTCCTCTTCTGTTACCTACAGCCACAACCCCCCCCAAGATGGTAGCTTCTCCTCAGATTTTTTTGTTCCGAAGTGCAGTACCTTGCATTTTTTTGCATTGAACCCCAGCTGTTAGCTGTCAGACCATGCCTCTAGCCTTGCCAGATCCTCCTGTAGCCCCCGCCACCCAACCTGGTCGTCCACCACCACTCCCATCTTGGTGTCATCCACAAACAGGCCAATTTTGCTGCTGATGCCCTCTGGGATGTCTGCAATAAATATGCCAAACAGCACTGGGCCCAACACCGACCCCTGTGGAACACCACTTGTCAAAGGTTTAGGGGATAAGTATTCCCCACCTACCACCACCCTCTGCTGCCTATCTTTTAGCCAGTTGTCCACCCACCCCACCCCACCAATTTTGCTCCTGCCCAATAGCTTGCTTCTAAGTCTCTCATGCGGTACTGAATCAAAGGCCTTACTGAAGTCTAGGTACAGGACATCCACTGCATGGCCCCCGTCAATTTGCCTAGTCATCCAGTCATAGTATTCCACCAGGTTGGTCTGGCATGACCTGCCCTTGATGAAGCCACACTGCCTCCCATCCTGCACCCCGTTCACCTCTAGTAGCGCCACTAGCCTCTCCTTTAGGATGGTCTCCATTAGCTGCCCCACTATGGACGTTAGACTTACTGGCCTATAGCTCCCTGGTTCGTCCTTGGGTCCACTCTTGTGGAGGGGACCCACGTGAGCCCATCTCCAGTCATGGGGTATGCATCCTGAGTCTAGAGAGGAATTAAATAATTCTGACAAGGGTCCTGCCAGGACCTCTGCCAGCTCCTTCAGCACTCCTGGATGTACTCCATCCGATCCTGGTGCCTTGACCACCCTCAGTGCCCTTAACCCCTCCAGCACCCTCCCCACTGTGATTTCTCCATCCATCATCACCCCCCATCTGTTTCTATCCTTCCTCCAAGGGTAGCGCTCCCTCCCGTTCTTTCGTAAAGACTGAACAGGAAGTAGTCGTTGAGCACTTCTGTCTTTTCATCCCCTCTCTTCCATCCATCCCCCCTCCTTCTTCATTCTTATAATTTGGTCCTTACAGCTTCTTTTCTGCCTGATGTACCTAAACAAGTCTTTTGCCCCTTTTTTTTATGCCCTGCACCAGCCTGAGTTCTCGTGCCACCTTGGCTGCTCTTACCTCCCTGTTCACTTCCTTTGCTTCTTGCAGATATTAGTCCCTATCATCCTCCCTCCCCGATTTTTTGTATCTCCTGCAAGCTGCCTTTTTCCTCCTCACCCTAACACCATTTTGCTTATCCAGCTGGGTTTCTTTCCCCTAGCCTTCTTAGTCTGGGCCCTATAGCAAGTTTCTGTTGCCTCCACTATCCCCTGTCTTATCAGTTCCCACCTTTGTTGTGTGTCCATACCCAGTTGAATTTTGCACAGGAACCCCTGTACCACTTCCCTCATCATCTTAAAGTTGGCATTCCTGAAATCCAGCACCCTTGTGCCAGAGGCCCACCTCTCTTTAGCCATCTGTAACTGGAACCATACTGTCGGGTGGTCACTCCCCCCCCCCCCAAGTGGTTCCTCCACCCTCACATCCCTCACCCACTCCCTGTTTGTAATTCGAGGTCAAGGGTGTTCCTTTCCCTAGTTGGTTCCTTGATCAACTATACTAGAAAGCTTTCCTGGAAAGCATCCAGCATTACCTGCTCCCTTCTGTTCTTTGTGGTAGGTGTTTCCCATTCCACCACCCCCCGGCAGGTTGAAGTCCCCTACTATCACCACCCCCCCCTTCCTGTAGTTCCTCCTGATCTGTTCTGCCAGTACCCTGTCCATCCCTTCAGATTGAGAGAGTGGCCTGTACACCACCCCCAGTCTTGGTGATCTATTTTTTGGGATCCTGTAGTTGCACCCACAGTGCTTCTGTAGCTCCTTCGTCTCCCTCCTCTCTTACACATTTTAATCCCTCCTTTACGTACAGTGCCACCCCCCCTTCCCTTTTCCCTATCCTTCCGGTGTAATCTGTACCCTGGAGTCGTCATGACCCAGTCGTGGGTTTGGGTGGCCCATGTCTCGGTTATAGCCACCAAGTCCACTCCCCCCTCCTCTAGGAGAGCCTGTAGTTCCGCCCCCTTATTCCCCAGACTCCTAGCACATCCTACTTCGCTAGACATTCCCTAGCAGGAAGGAGCAAGTAGAGGACCAAAACAAGGGACCAAAGTGGCAGGGGAGTATTGGAGCATAGATGTGAGAGGGCAGGTGTCAGGGTTTGGGTAAGGAGACAGAGAGCTGATTGTTAAGGATTGCCTTCAGTGGCATAGGCATTTGGTCTCAGATTGAAGCCAAACTTTGAGTTGGAGCTTGAAAGTGCCATTTGTGTCAGCAGAATGGAGAGAAGCAGGAAGGCGGTTCCATAGGGAGGGAGCAGTTACCAACAGTGCTTTGTCACCCGTGACAGAGTAGATTTTTGGTACTTCCATGGGGAACACTGAAGATACATGCAGACTTCTGGGAAGAGCACAGATCTTTAGTAGGGATGTATATGGTGACATATTGCCAAGTCTTAGTGTGTTGTCAACCAGGCAGCTGAGTGCGTATTCATGTTGGCCAGAGAGTGGGAGCCAACCAAGGGACTGGTAACAGAGTACATTGGTGAGTGAAGTATGGAGCCAAAAGAGTAAAGTGGCAGACGTTGTAGACTGAGGTGAGCCATGAGTAAAGGGCAGAGGACAGTCGAGTATATTGGAGAGCAGTATTTTATTTATTTATTGTAATCTCGGATACACCTTTGAGAACAAGCTCATTTCATAGGTTCCACGTCAGAGGATAAAACAAATTGGTAAAAGTATGAAACAAGGAGGTAAACACCAAAAGAACTTATACAACTGTACAAGAGGGAATAACTAAAGGAATTACAATACATTTGGCATTGTACAATGTTTGCCAAGGGACACAGTTGTTTAAAACCAAGAAATATGGAGTCACGTGATGCCGGCATTTTAGTAGGCTGCTAAGTCAGTGAGCTCCGCTCAAGCTGGGAAAATAAATTTAACTTTTATCCCATAAACCACCTCAAGCTTCTAATAAATACTTATACTATCGAGCAGACATTACAACCAAGCACTGTGGCTGGGGAAAAACTTGGAAGTTAGTACCTTACCCGGTCCAGATTTGGTGGGGACCCAAGCAGGAGAAGCACTTCCCTGGAAGATCTACAAAAATCAGTACAGGAGGATCTATCGCTGGCCCAAATCTATATGGATCTTGTGGTTATTAAAGAGGCTGTTATTAATCTGGTGGCAGAGATGAAGGAGATCAAGCCGACTCTGGGAGACCTTTCAAGGAGGATCTCTGATGCGGAGTCCTGTATTTCTTCCCTAGAGGATCTCAAAGGACGGATTGAGCCCGAGAAGGGTCACCTAAAGCGCCATGTCGCGAGCCTTGAACATAAGTTGGATGACCTTGAAGGTCGAAATAGACTGAATAATCTGGTGTTGCTGGGACTTTCTGAGGGTGAGGAAGGGCACAATACTCTGGATTTTATGCAGCGTTTTTGTGCTAAAGTAGTGGGCCCCTCACCCAATGGGCCTAGTTATGTTATTGAGAGGGCTCATCAGGCAGTACAAGCTAAGCAACCGTCGGGGGAGTCCCCCAACCCAGTCATCTACAAACTCCTTAACTTTCCAGATCGGGAGCACATTTTGAAGAAATCAAGAAAATGAGAAGCCATATAAAGGTCCAGAGGTAAGCTCTGAATAGTCCCGGATATGACAGCTAAAACTAGGCAGGCCAGAGCAGAGTACCGACCTATGCTGAAGAAACTGTGGGCTGCCCAAATAAAACAGACTCCTTTATCCAGTGAGGCTTGAGATTACTACAGATGCAGGCCGGCAAAAGATTCGACACAGCAGATTTGGCTAGCAAGGAGCTGATTAAAATATTCCCCAATCTATTTAAGCCCACCTCTGGTTGAGCTGCAATGTATGAAGTTCTACAGTCGGACTTTACAGTTGATTTGGTAATACTGTGCTGTGCTATATTATGCTGATATCCGTACCACTTGTTAACAAGTTTGGAACTGAAGGAGCCATCGTTTGCTATTGCTCTTGGAATCTTTTGTTTCTCTTAAGAGAGCAACCTACGATTGCGATAGATGGGGCATCTGAATATTTTCTCTTGCCGATATTGGACAGACCTGTGTGATTTGGTTTACAGCATAAAAGCTCTGCGGAATTTGACCAGGGGTATATTTCCCCAGGGTGATCTACTTTTCTTATTGGAACTCTCCTTTCATACTGGAACCTTCTCGACAGATGGAAGAACTTTAACTGAAATGCTTGGCTTACAGCGCCCCCTAGTGGCAAACTTATTTCTTTTCTTCTTTTCCCCACTTCTTCCGTTCTCAATTTGAGACCAACAGACTAAACCTGCAGTCTGAGCATTGGCTGAGCACTTCTACCTTTCTTTTCTGCAGAGAACTGTTTGTGCGTGTGTGCCTTGTTGCTCAGCCTTAATGACTTTCTTTATGAACATTAAATCGGAATACTTTTTCCTTTCAAGTTGCACTCAGGGCTGGACTTTTATATTTTTATTAAGCTTTTAGGCCAAATTCTCTGGGACATGTTATACTACTGATAGCCTCGTTTTACTTTCTTTTGTCTTGTGCTCTATACTTACAGTAGTTTCAACCTAGATGGTGGGGTACCCTGAATCCTAGAGTATTTATCAGTTTGCCAACATATACAATGACCATTGTATGGGGCTGTGATTCCAACAGCTTCTGGAGTAGAGTGCATTGATTAAACTAATCCTTCAAAATTGTGGGGCATCAATTATTGGAATAACTTCTGTTATTCAGTTAGCCCAGAGAATGCTGATATGTTAACTACTAAAGTTATGGTGTCTATTAAAATATTTTGGCACCCACCGGGGTGCTAGTATACAGTTAGCCAATCAGGCTCACGGTGTTTTTTCTGTAGCTAATGGGGAGATTACCAAGGGGATATGAGGGGATGAGTTATGCAATACATAATACAGCTACTTGAGCTGGAGTCCACTCAACACTGAGCGTGGACCTACTAGTTATAGGAGTGGGCATTAGGCCTCGGAATTAGGAGGTGTTTGTAGATATAGTTCTATGTTTCTTGGAATTTTTTTCCTTTCATATTATTTGTTAAGCTGTAGGATTCTGGGAAGGGGGGCTCTGCGCCTCATTCCTGGTTCTGGGCTACTACATACAACATCTTCCTTACATATTTATGAATAATGAGCGAACATTTGTTACATGGAAAATAAAAGGGGGTAGGGACAACAGGAAAAAGTATATTATTTTACGCCACTTGTATAAACTTCAGTCCCACAAGCCAGCTCGTCGGCACAGTGGTTGGATTTCCGCTTGTGACCCCGGTGACCCGAGGTTCGGGAGCAGACTCAGGTCACCGGAGGGTCGGCCGGGGGAGAAAGACTTGAGTGTCCCACGACTGCTCGCCTTCTCCGGGGGGAAGCCAAGGCCCGCAGTTTGCCTGACTGCCCGGGGTACCGCAAGTCCTGTTATCAGGACGGGACTGGCCAAGAGACATGGTGGACATCGGCACCTAGTGCCTTGACATCAAGGGACGCGCACCACGCCAAGGGGAGAAAGGGAGGAAAAAACGGTGCCGGTCTCCTAGGTGATGGAGACCCAGCAGTGACCCTGATTGCCCACAGCTCCCTGATGTCCCTGGTGGGTCCGACACAGCAAGATTCTCGGGGTGCATCACCCTGCCCCGTACCCGCCTGGGGGGTACAGCCATGACTCCAATGGGGAACCACAGGGCAGAATCGGGAGGCTCTGGTCTTGAGGAGAGACTGCAATCTGTGTCTCCCAAAAGTGGAGACCGGCACTGCAGGGAGTATAAACAGCAATTTCAAAAAAACAAAAAAAAAACACTTCAGCCCCACACAGCATTTCTCCAGGAGACCCACTTGGACTCAACTCAGGTGAGCTTCTTACAGAAATCATGGGTGGCTCAAGCTTATGGGGTGGGTAACAGTTCGCACCAAAGACAGAAGTGGAGTTAACCACTAAGGGAAGCTTGGAACTAGTATTGGGATCCATATATGGCCCTAATCAAGACATCCCATCCTTTTTTACATCACTACTTGATGAACTAGCACCATTCAGTTATTTACCACTTCTACTGGGTGGCAACTGGAATTTAGTACAGGTCAATACTTTAGACAGGAAGTATCGTATGAAGGAGAGCCTTTCCCCTGCTCAAAGAGCTCTTAGAGTTTACAGTCATTTAGGTCTGGTAGACCCCTGGAGAACTCTGTATCCCACTACTCGAGACTACACTTTCTATTCAATACCCCATAAGGGTATTGCCCAGGATTGACTATTATTAAATTAGTAAACATCTACTCCCTTGGTTAAAATAGTGCCAAATTCAGGGCCGGGTTCTCTCCAATCCTTCTCCGGTGCAGATGTGTATTGAGTACCCTCATTTTCCTACCCATTTGCACACTTGGACCCTTAATAACCAACTTTTGAATGATCCAGAGTTGGTTCATAGATTCCAAGAATATATGAACCACTCAGTACAACACAATCTGGATTCCTCGGTGCCGACTGAATTTAGTTGGGGATGGGATGGACTTAAAGCTTCTTGGCTTGATGAACTTATATGTTTAGCCACCATTCGTAAGTGGAAGCAGAAGGCCCAAACTGAAAAATGGCTCTCCCGCATTCGAACTTTAGAGACGAAACTCTCTGTATCATCCCCAGAAAATGTTCATTTAGAATTCGGTCAGTTGCAATCCAAATACTCTGAATACCTACTTAGTTTAGTTGACAAATTGGCTTCCAGAATCAGAGCAACCTACATAGGACAGGGTAACAAGGCAGGCAAGATGTTGGCCCTCCAGATTAAGCAGCAAAATGCTGAGAGGTGGATCCCATCTCTTTTAAACCCAGACATCAATAAGCCGATCACGGATCCCAACATTATAACCTCAATATTTTTAAATTACTGCCGCTCTCTATATACTGCACCAGAGATGACTGCAGAGACCTTGGCATCTCAGAATACTTTTCTTCAGGCTCTAGAACTTCCTCAATTTACCGTTGACCAGCGGCGTTCCTTACTGGGCCCTATTACTGAAGCAGAGTAGTGTAGCTATAGCTTCACTGCCCTTGAATAAGGCTCCTGGGCCTGACAAATTTTTTCCACTTTTTACAAAACATATACAAATATTTTGACCTCATTACTTACTAAGCTCTTTAACTCTTGGCTCTCCCACCCCCCAACCCAAAGATGTAATTTTATTGAAGCTCGGATTATTTTCCTACCCAAACAGGGGAAGGACCCCTCAAAGCCTGAAAACTACCGTCCTATATCTTTGATTAACAAGGATGTCAAGCTGTATGGCAAACTTTTGGTGTCCCGTTTGGCAACTGTCTGGACTTCTCTTTTGGGCCCTGAGCAGGCAGGTTTTTCGGCAGGTAGATGTTCTGGGGACCATTTTAGGAAGATTTTCCATCTCTTCTCTGCGTCTGGGAAGGTCAGCTCTGACTTGGTGTTGGTCTCCCTAGATGCAGAGAAAGCCTTTGATAGGGTTGCTTGGCCCTATCTATTTGCAGTTCCGGAAACCTTTGGTTTTCTATTGTGTTTACAGACAGAATTAAAGTTCTGTATACTTGTCCAACTGCCAGAGTCCTTTGCAACAATATGCTATCAAATACCTTTTCACTGTCCAGGGGAACCAGAGAAGGCTGCCCTCTGTCTCCCTATTTATTCAATTTATACCTGGAGCCCTTAGCAAGGAAGATAAATACAGCAGCATCCATCAAAGGCATTATGGTGGGGGCTTCCTCTTATAAACTCTCTGCCTTTGCGGATGATATTTTACTCCACCTTGCAGACTGGTCTCGTTCTCTACCAGCAGTACTATCAGTCATCAAGGAATTCAGTGAATTTTCTGGCTACAAATTGAACACAAATCTACACTCTACCCCTTGTCCTCCCCAAGCTCTAAAGAATTATGCCTTGATCTAGGCCCACAATGGGAGACGTCAGCCTTACCCTACCTTGGTATTAAACTAACAAAGGACATCACCAAACTAAAGGCCCTAAATTTGGACTGTATTCTAAAACAGGTTAGTGAAGATCTTACAAGATGGCAGCGCGTCCCACTTTCCTTGTGGGGCAGGGCTAACTTGCTTAAAATGGCTGTCTTACCCAAACTTTATACCCCCCTAGGGGTGCTGAATATTTTCTTACCCAAAAGTTGGTTCACTAAATTGCATTCTCTTTGCTCTTCCTTTTTAAGGCTTGACAAACCTCTGTGCAGAGCTTATGTGAAGCTTTGTAGCTCATATAACTTGGGTGGCCTACACTCCCAGACTTTTTTATTTAATACCTAGCACTTCATGGTGCCAAGTATTTTAAATGGGGATCTGCAGAAAGGTCCGAAGGCTTTAGGCTGGACTGGTTAAACATAGGACACTCTCTGGTTAAGAAATTTAATATTTCTGTTTTCTCTACTGTATTTGCCGTTTTCAACATTACCCTTAGAATTGTGAACCACTCCAACTGGTTGGAGCATAAGAGCCAATACACAATTGTGCAGGTACTTTGAACTTATCTTGCCATAGGGACTTGGGGCAACCTTTACTCCACAACTTGAATCTCCACATTGCTGGAAAACCGCTCTTGGAGACCCATTGGCCCGCACTAGTAGGCTCTCAGTTACAGGATTTTGGGGTTAAGGATAGGCTCCTTTCCTTCCCCATGTTTAAAGACAAGGATGCAGCTCCATCCCTATCCCATTCAGATACATGCAGGTTACCCACTGCATCAAAACCTTACTAGGTTCTCCCCCTTGGCCCCACTTAGCAACATCCTTTCTCCAACCCGTTAGCGGATGCTTCTCAGAGAAAAGCTATTTTGCTTATCTATAAGGAGCTCACTAAGCAGGCTTGCTGTCTGGCTCATTCGACAGCATTTTACTGGCAGAATGCCCTAGACAGAGATGGTCGAACTCTGACCAGAATATCCTGCGGAATAACATTTACAAATATGTTAAGCAAGATCGCTTAAGGTTACTGCAATTTAACATTTTGCACACCCATACCTCACACCTTACAAACTGCATAAAATGAAAAAACTGTCCTCGTCGGACTGTGATCACTGTCCAGGGCAAAGGGGCACCTTATATCATAAATTATGGAATTGCCCTTTAGCTAAGACTCTTTGGACAATAATTCAAAACGAAGTCTCCTCACTATTCAATAATGCTAACTATTTCACCTAGCGGGTCATAATGTCGTATGTATAGCATACGGCATTATCTGTGAACAGACCTGTCACGCTCTCCGTGTTTGGACCCTCTCCGAGTAGAATCCTAAGTGGGGGCAGAGCACAGTCTCTGTAATGTGGGGTGGAGCCCCACAGATCTAAATAGATAAGTAAATTGCGCAACGGCATTCTGCCGTGCAACATTTTGACCCCGTGCCACTATTTCACACCAGAGATTTATTAGGAGACAACTCGAAGATCTCTATTTCTAAACACAAATATTATATAGCGCAAATTTCTTCAGTGACAAAATTGCTTATTACCCACCACTGGCTGGGGGACTGGAATCTTCTTATTCAGAATGGGTGCAGTGATGCCTTAATGCCCTCTACGCAGAAAATGCTACTGCTAGCCTCTATGGGAACTCAGCCAGATTTTGGACCTGCTGGGCTGACTCATTAGCCTTCCTTGAGAATTGAAGTCCCCCTCCCTACATATATATAAATATCTAACAAAAACACAAGCTTCTGGAGCGTCACTGGTTATATGGTGCCTTCAGAAAGTATTCACCCCCCTTGGATTTTGTCACATTTTGTGATGTTGCAAACTCAAATTAAAATACATTTATATGAGATTTTTTTGTCATGTATCTACACAAATTACTCTATAATGTCAAACTGGAATGAAACTTCTGGAATTTTTTGTACATGTAATTTAAAATAAAAACCTGAAATGTCTTGATTTGATAAGTATTCACCCCCTTTGCTATGACACTCCAAATTGAGCTGAGGTGTATCCAGTTTTCTTGTGAGATCACTCTAAAACTTGAATGGAGTCCACCTGTGGTCAGTTCAAATGGCTGACATGATTTCAAAGGAAATACACCTGTCTATATAAGGTCCCACTGTTGACAGTGCATGTCAGAGCAGAAACTCTACCATGAAGACCAAGGAGCTGTCCGTAGAACTCCGTGATAGAATTGTGAGGAGGCATAGATCTGGGGGAGGGGTATAAAAACATTTCTAGGGTGTTGAAAGTTCCCAGGAGCACAGTCAAGTCCATCATTAGGAAATAGAAAGATTACGGAACCACCCAGACTCTTCCTAGAGCAGGCCGTCCTCCCAAACTGAGCAACTGGGCAAGAAGGACCTTGGTCAGGGAAGTGACCAAGAACCCAATGACCACCCTGACAGAACTACGGAGTTTCATGGCTGAAATGGGAGAACCTGTCCAGAGGACAACAATCTGCTGCACTTCACAGATGTAGCCTCTATGGGAGAGTGGCTAGATGGAAGCCACTCCTGAGAAAAGGCCACATAATAGCATGCCTGGAATTTGCAAGAAGGCACGTGGCAGACTCTGAGACCATGTGGCAAAAGATTCTCTCTGGTCTGATGAAACAAAAATTGAACTCTTTGGCCTGAATGCAAAGCGCTATGCCTGGCGCAAACCGAACACAGCTCATCACCCATGTAACACCATCCCTACCATGCAGCATGGTGGTGGCAGCATCATGTTATGGGGATGTTTTTCAGCGGCAGGGACTGAGGCACTTGTCAGGATAGAGGGAACAATGAATGGAGCCAAATACAGGCACATCCTTGAGGAGAACCTGCATTAGTCTGCAATAGACCTTGGACTGGGGCAAAGATTTACGTTCCAACAGGACAACGACCCCAAGCATACAGCCAAAGCAACACTGGAGTGACTTCAGAACAAGAAGGTGAATGTCCTTGAGTGGCTCAGCCAAAGCCCAGACTTGAATCCCATTGAGAATCTGTGGAAAGACTTAAAGATTGCGGTTTACCGACGCTCCCCATCCAACTTGACAGAGCTTAGCAAATCTGCAAGGAAAAATGGGTGAAAATCCTCAAATCCAGATGTGCAAAGCTGATACAGACATACCCAAGAAGACTCAAAGCTGTAATTGCTGCCAAAGGTGCTTCTACACAGTATTGACTCAGGGGGTGAATACTTAAGTAAATAAGATATTTCAGTTTTTAATGTTTCATAAATTTTTGTTACACAATAAAAATATTTTTGCCCCATTAAATTGTTGAGTATGCTGTGTGAATCAAGGGGGAAAAAATAATTTCAATACATTAAAAATTCTGGTAGTAAGACGACAAAATGTGACAAAATCCAAGGGGGGTGAATACTTTCTGAAGGCACTGTAGGGTCGGTGCTGTCTAAAGAATTGCAGAACACAGAAACACAAAGCAAAACAGCACTCACAAGTCAAATAAATAAAGAGAACCAAAGTAGATGGTTTTCAACAGCCAGAGCCCGCGTCTACAACCCAGCGCTTCGAGTCCAAGGCATGACTCTTCATCAGGAGGTGTGTCCTGAATGCTACATAACAAAATAATTGTTATGTAGAATAAATTCTACTGCTTCCAAAATAAAATCCTTGGAAAAATTATCAGCAATCTGGTTACGATTAAGATGGTATTCTAAAGCCAAAAGGCTAAGATATACAGGTTATTCACCTGTAACAGGAGTTCTAGGAGTGGCATATGTTGTTAATCCACACTGTCTGGCAGATTCCTTGCCACTTTAAATCCTGCCGGAAGTTCTTCAAGCTGGCTCCTCTCACCCACCCGGGAAACCCTCGGCTCCGCCCCATGACACCAGATCTAGCCCACTGGAAGCCAGGTTGCGATCGAAGCTGGGGAGGTCGGGTGGGTCATGTGGATGGACAACATATACCACTCCTGGAACTCCTGTTACAGGTGAGTAACCTGTATTTCTAGGGACATAGATATGTTGTTCAATCCACACTGTCTGGCAGACTCCTAGCAGTTCAGGAGGAGGGAGGCAAGGTGCGCACCCCACTTAGGAAATAAGGACTGGAGAACTGAGGTCCCAAAACCAGCATCGTGGCGTGACTCTAGGTCAATGTGGTAATGGGAAATAAAGGTGTGTGCTGACTTCCAGGTAGCAGCCCTGCAGATTTCCTGGATAGGGACGTCACTAGAAGCAGCCACCGAAGCAGCGGTATGGTGGGTAGAATGAGCTCTTATCCCTTTGGGAGGTTCCATGCCCGCCAACCTATAGCAAAGATCTACGCAGAAGGTGACCCACCTGCTTATTGTCCACAAGTCTGCCAGGTGCGGCTTCAGCGTAGGTGAAAAACAGCTGGTGAACCTCTCCCCGAACTTTAGCCGTCCACTCCTTATAATAAGCGAGTGCCCTTCTAGGGTCCAAAGAATGGAGCCTATATTTGGCCTCCGAGGTGTGACTGGGGTAGAACACTGGCAGAGTCAACACCTGGTTAAGATGAAACTCCGACACCACCTTCGGAAGGAACTTCGGTTGGGGGCAAAGAACAACCTTGTCCCTGTGGAAGACCAGGTAGGGAGACTTGATGGAAAGTGCCTGGAGCTCTCCCATCCTTCTGGCTGACATAACAGCCACCAAGAAGGCAGTCTTCCACGACAGGTGAGAGATGTCACACCTGTGCATTGGTTCAAATGGCTTGCCCATGAGCTTAGCCAATACCAGCAGTAGATCCCACAGAGGTGGAGATTCTCACACCGGAGGGGATATGTGGTCTAGGCCTTTGAAGAAGCACCCGACCACCTTCTTCTGTACCACCGACTGCTTGCTGGCCCGCGCCTGGTAAGTGGAGATGGCTGCCATGACCGAAGCCCTAGCTGAGAAAGGGACCACAGGTAGTCCAATATACTAGCCAATGGACAGGAAGAGGGGTTCAACCCCTTGTCCTGACACTAAATGGGAGAATCTCTTCCATTTGAAGGTGTAGCATTTTCTGGTCGCCTCCTTACGAGACCCCTTAACAACGTAGAGGACCTCGTCGGAAAGATCCAAGGCCTGGAAATCTAGTTGCTCAAGAACCAGGCCATCAGGTGCAGAGATTGAAGGTCTGGGTAGAGAACCTTCCCCTTGTCGACTGAGATTAGGTCCGGGCTGACTGGAAGCCGCCTCGGGAGCCTGGAGCTGAGGCTGAGGAGATCTGGGTACCAGAACTGACGAGGCCAGTCTGGGGCTACCAGAATCACCTGCGCCTTGTCCCTCTTCACCTTGAGAAGCACCTTGTGGATCAAGGGAAATGGAGGGAAGGTGTAAAAGAGGCCTGGGGTCCTTAGCCATGAGAAGGCATCCCCCTGCAGTGAGCCCTGCTGAGGGAGGCGGGCGTGAAACAGCCTCAGCTTCGTATTCTCCCTAGAGGCAAACAGGTCCACCTGAGGGGTGCCCCAATGGGAGAACAGGTCTTGCACTACCTCCAGCAGGAGAGACCACTGGTGAGATGCAGCGCCTATCTGGCTGAGGGCATCGGCCAGACTGTTGGAGGCTCCTGCTACATGGATGGCTAGGAGATCCACCTCCAGGCTGATCATGAGAGACTAAATGCGGAGAGCTTCCTTGCACAGAGACAAGGAGTGCATTCCGCCCAAACGGTTGAGACAGTACATGGTCAACCTGAACCCCCTGACCCCATACAAATGGAGCGAAGGCGGTGAGGGCTAGTCGAACCACTCGAAGCTCCAACAGGTTGATATGGCATCAAGACTCCTGAGGGGACCAGAGGCCGTGGGCCCTGAGATCCCCTAGATGGCCACCCCAACCCATCAGGGAGGCATCAGTTGTAAGAGTGACTGTCAGCTCGGGGTGGACAAACAAGATACCCTCCTGCAGATGAGCTGGGACGAGCCACCACTACAGGCCATCCCACATCTTCTGGGTCACGGTCACTGGCTGGTCCAAAGGACCGGAGCGCTGTGACCACTGGCGGGCCAGCCCCCATTGCAGGGGTCGCATATGCCAATGGGCCCAATGGACCATGCTAGTGCAGGCTGCCATGAGGCCCTGAAGGTGCAGGAAGTCCCGGGCAGGGTGCTATTGCCCAACCAGAAATGATTGGGCAAAGGAGGAAAGGACCTTGGCCCTGTCTGCCGGGAGCCGGGCTCTGGCTCGAAGAGAGTCGAGCTCTGCCCCGATAAACTGAATCACCTGCGATGGCACGAGTACTGATTTGATCAGGAGGCAAATTTGAGAGCAGACCTGGAGGGCCAGATCCCTGGACCGCTCCACCTCCAACCTGGAGGAGGCTGCAATCAGCCAGACGTCCAGGTAAGGGTACACCTGGACCCCTCAGTGCCGCAGGAATGCTGTCACCACTGCCATGCATTTGGTGAAGACCCTGGGAGCTGAAGAAAGGCCAAAGGGCATGGCCCGGAACTTGTAAAGTGATCCCTCTGCTCTGAAGTGGAGGCATCGCTGATGAGATGGACGGATTGGGACATGAAAAAACGTGTCCTGGAGATCCAGAGAGCAAAACCACATGCCTAGTTCCAAGGATGGAATGATCTGAGCCAGAGTGACCATCCTGAAGGTGTGCAGCCTTAGGAACTTGTTCAGGTCATGCAGATTGAGAATGGAATGCCAGCCCCCCATCCACTTTTGGACCAGGAAGTACCTGGACACAAACCCCGGGTTTGGAGGAGGATCCACCACCTTGCTGATTACCTCCTTCTGGAGGAGCAGAGCAATGTCGGCTCAATGAGCCGACAGAGAGGCTGCGGAACCCGTAGCCCCTCCCGTGGGGCGACAGCTTGGTAGGGAGGGGACTGCTCAAATTCCAGAGGCAGACTCCTGCCGACCACTTCCAGCACCCAACAGTCCATTGTGATAGCAGACCAGGTGGAAAGGAAATGGCAGAGCTGTCCCCCCATGGGGGACACCTGGGTAGGAGTGATGAGGCTGGGGGTGACACCCCTCAACCAGTCACTGGGCAGACTTGGAGGAATGGCTGGCCAAGGGGTCACCTGGACCTTTCCCTCCAGGCTTCCTACTAGAGGAAGTGGCAGACTTGGCCTTAGGCCATCAAGTGTGAGCCTGGTGGCCCTGTTGCTGGGCCGGACATGCCGCAGGGGCAGAAGGGCGAAAGAGCTTACGCTGCTGCTGGCAGTCTTTGTCCTTCTGAGCAGACATGACCAAGTCCAAGGTGGCATTGGACTTCTCGATTCTCTGGAGATGGCCCTTCACCCCCGGCCCGAACAAGTCGGTACCCAGGAAGGGAACGTCTGCCAGTTTGTGCTGGGTATCTGCCATGAAGGTGGAGATCCGCAGCCAAGCTCTGCGGCCGCTACTGACCGGGCACAAGAGTCTCCCATATCCAAAGCAGTTTGGAGCTGTTGTTTTGCCACCGCCCTTCCCCGATCCCACATCTGCTTGACCGTCGTCTGAAGGTCAGCTGGAAGATGAGAAATCACCTCATCCAGGGAACCCATAAGGGTGTGTTAAATATGTGCCATCAGCATGGCCGAGCTAGCCTGTCGAAGACCTAGGGAGGAAGCAGCATAAACCTTCCGCCCTGAGTAGTCCAGCTTTTTGGACTCCTTGTCGGGTGGTTTGTCCATGTCCTGAGCATTCCCGGAATGCCGGAAAACACTATCGGTCACCAGCCCCTCCACAGAGGGGTGCTCCAAAAACTGGAGAGGAAACCGGTGGGCACTGCATACTAGCGAGCCATTCTGGCCAAAGGCACAGGACAGGATGCAGGTCACTGCCACAACTCCAGGGTCGGGCCAACAATGGCTTCGGCCACAGTGAAGGCCTCCGTGGGGGAATCCCCTCAGTCCAGTATCTCATGAGGGGATATCTGGCCAGTTTCTGTACAAGTTCAAGCTGCATCCCAGTGGACTCTGAGATGAGCCGAAGGATTCCCAAGAATGAGGATGGGCTCTCGTCCACCAACTGACTCCCTGTAGATTCCAGGTCACGGTGTCTGTAGTACAAGGAGTCGTCATCGGACTCCGAGGAGTCCGCGAACAGCTGCCGAGCACCTGAGCCACCCTCCACCTGCCGAGGCCGATCAGGAGTGAGGGTGACCGACAACCTGTGGGGCAAGCCCTGCTCTGAACGAGAATCCTTGGTCAGGGCACCAGTCTTAGGTTGAAGAGGCAGTGGTTCCACCACAATGGGTGGAGCAGCCCGTTTCGGCCGAGCAACTGGTGCTGGGGTCGGCTCCTTGACTACAATGAGGGGTTGCGTCGGGTCGTTCAGGCGACAACCACTTAATAGGCTGCAAAAGTGGGACGGAGTCGGCTTATTACCGGCTAACAAGAGTTGTTGCCACATCATGTCCTCATAGTGCCAACGCAACTTGCGTCAGAGCCTACCCTCCGAAGAGGACGAGTGGGCGATGCCGCTTCCGCGATGCCGGGACTGAGAACCGCCCGATGTCAGCGTGGACCTACCTGACGCGAAGAGGACCGAGACCGTCGGTGCCACGATGGTAGGTCGAGAGGGGGTGGGGGAAACCCGCTCATCCCTCGGTTCAGGGTCCTTGACCGGGGACTTCGGCACATTAGGCAAGGAGAAGTCCTCGGTAACCAGCAGGGGAACCGGTGAAGAAGGGTTGTCGGTTCCTCCAGTCGACAACCCGTCCAACGGGTCAAGAAAAATCTTGACCGCATTGACGGGTGTCTCAGCCGGCTGACCTGATGGGGACACCGTGAAGCCAGCGGCCTTACCCTCAACCTCGTCCGAAGTCAAGAGCCGACGGTCCAGGGAAAGGGATCTCCCACGAACATCGACGGTGGGACTTACCTTCCAGTTCCTTTTTCTTCGACCTACTCGAGTGTCCTGAGGGTCCTTCTCCCTTGGTGGAGAGGGACTGACAAAGCTCCTTGAAAGAAGCAGTGTAGGAGGAGCCCAAGGAGAGCGGGATAAATGCTGAGGCCGAGGAGGAAGAAGACGCAGCCTGGGCCGCCTCCTCCTCGAGGGCAATCAACTGCTCCGGCTGCTCCGTGGAGCCCGCAGCTGCGGACACCACCAACGAGGCCTCTTTGACCTTCACCAGTGGGTAAGTTTCAGGGCGCCCCAGCTGGAATTGGCAGCGGTCTTCCATAACCGTTGTGAAGGATTTGCAGAAATCGAGGCTCATGGATCATGTGCAAGACCCAGGCAATAGACACACATGGAGTGCGGGTCAGTCTGGTACATTTTCTGCCCCCAAGGGCACCGACGGAAGCCGGGAGTGGATTTATCCATCGCAGCCGCAAGGGAAGATGAAGACAGAAGTCTAGAGCATTTTAAAATAATTTTTGGAACTTCCGAATTGGAATCCAGGCCTAAAACGCAGAGCGCTAAGGAGGGAACTGGAGCTTCCAAGCTGTAAGGAAGATCTGGTGTCATGGGGCAGAACTGAGGGTTTTACCACCCGGGTGGGTGGGAGGACCCAGCTTGAAGACCTTCTGGCAGGATTTAAAGCAGCAAGGAACCTGTCAGATAGTGTGGATTGAACAACATATCCACGTCAGTAGAACATGTGTTATACATGTGTAGAGGCTGGTAACATCAATGGTAAGCCATATATATTCAGAGGACCAGACCAACCCCCCAAGCTGTGATAGATTAATATGTATGTTAAATATTTAAAATAATATGTATTTTGTGATTATGAATTTTTGACTCATTGGGAGTACTAGAAAGATCTTAAGATTGTGCTTACACTGTTTTTGTGTGTATGAATGCTTTTGAGAATTGAAATGAGATTTTGTAATATTATATGCTGTCACTTTAAATATTTTTTGAATAAATACCACCAGGCCAGCATTCAGGACACACCCCCTGCCGAAGAGTCACACCTTGGACTCGAAGCGCTGGATTGTAGCAGCGGGCTCTGGCTGTTGAAAACCATTTACTTTGGTTCTCTTTATTTGACTTGTGAGTGCTGTTTTGCTTTGTGTTTCTGTATATAAATATCTACTTGCTTTTCTTTCTTTACTCTAATTTACTAGGTTTTGAAAACTTGTATCAACTTTGTTGGCTCGTACCTATAGGATTTCCAGCCATTGCAGGGTGGATTACAGTAGTTCAGGGGAGGCGCAGAGGGGCTGGGGAGGTTTGGGATGGGGGGGTGGTCCAGGTGGTGCTTGTCTTTTGTTCCTTTCTTTCCTTATTTTCTGAGTTACTGCTCTTGTGTTATGATTGGCGTATACCATTTATTGTTTTGTTGCATTAAACATCAATAAAGTTTATTGAATTGCAACCCCCCCCCCAGGAAATACAAACTCTTTAGAGGAAGGAGAACAGAACTAAGTCTAACAACTAAAAAAAATCAACTAGGTTAGTGGAGGTATCAGCCCAGGGGCCTCCTCAAAGGTGAGTGGGATTAGAGTCAAGAATTTTAGGGTGATCATGGAAGCTCAGGATGTATAAACAAGGGGGATGAGGGTGAGGGTGGGGTGCAGGGCATAGGGAGGAGACATGGAGGTGGTGATCAGCAAGGAGTCAGAAAGTGGGTAATGAGGGGAAGGGGGTATGGGGAATAGGGGAAAGACAGAGGGTGGGGGAGGGGGTAATCAAGAGGAAGTGTGGGAAGTTAAAGATTAGCTGGGGCTAAGGTAAGGCCAGGTTTAAGTGCTGGTCACATGAAGGAGAGGGTTATAGGAAGCAGTCGCAACACGCAGCCACAACTAATTGTTGTCCGAGGTGTCACTTAAAAGTGCCCAAGGTGGATGCCGAAGTGCAGAGAGGTCATCCAGAGTGGGGCACGGTATGCAAAGAACCTTTGTTCCAGAGAAGTGTGGCAGTGGAGAATATTAAAAATCTGGCTACTAGAGCTTCTGGTATAATGACAGTTGTCAATGGGGGTATGAAGCTTTTGTACACCAGGGGGCACTTTGCCAAGACTTACTTTTTTGGCCAGTAAACAAGACCGGTACTTAAGTCTATCTTTGAATTGGTGCCAGTTAGCCTAAGCATACATGTCACAGGTGTGGGTCAGACAGACGGAGCCAGTAATGAGCCTGCATGCTTTGTTGAGTGCTATGATGCGGCGAAGAGTTTCAGTAGCTGTTCCATAGATTACTAAGCCGTAATCAATGAGCAAAACAAGAGAGCTATGAATGGCCAGGTTAAGAGCCTCTGGGGTCAGACATTGCTCATGCCTGTAAAGCAGCCCAACACGTGTGTTAACAGTCTTAGCTATGTTGTCGATGTGACAGGCATAGGTCATCGTGCTATTCCCAGATATTTAAAGAACTGTACTAGCTCCAGGGGAGAACTCTCTTCGTTAGTAATGGTAAGAGGGTAAGTTCTATGCCTATTTTGGGAGCTGGAGAACAGCACAGTTCTAGTCTTTTCATAATTCATGACTAACCTTTGCTTATGGAACCAAGTTTCAACATTAGTGAAGTTACTCTGTAGCCTGGACTCAAGAACCTTAGGGTCTGGATCACTGGTAAACAGGACAGCATCGTCAGTGTATAACAGGATGTGATCCTGACAGGAGTAGGGGAGATTGTTGATGAAAATGTGAAATAAAAGGGGCCCAAGATGGACCCTTGAAGGACTCCTGATAGGACAGACCTGCTATCTGAGAGGATGTTACCAATCTTTACCGGCTGTAAACGGTTGTGCAGGTAGATTTTAAACCAGGCTACAGTGTCACGAGCTAGTCCAATGGTGATAAGCTGTTCAATCGGAAGGGCATGATTCACCGTGTCAAAGGCTTTGGTTAAGTCAATGAAAGCAGCACCAACTAGGCGCCCTTGATGTAAGGAATGGTGAATAAAGCCTGTGAACTCCAGCAAGGCAGTGGTAGTACTATGACCATTTCTGAACCCGTGTTGTTGCAGGCATTGTAGCTGAGATTTTTGCAAGTGTTCAACCAGTTGGTCAGCCACTATATGCTCAAGGGATTTTGAAAGAGGGGGCAGGATAGAGATAGGCCTGTAGTTCCCAGAAATAGTGTGAGTAGTCAAGAATCGGGAGCAGGGCACCTTGGGCAAATGTGAGAAGGGCCTCACTGGTCAAAAATTGTTTATGCCAATAAAGGTTTTGGTTTACTCGATGAGTGATCTAGTTTACATCCTCTGAAAAGCAGAGGGAAGGGTCAAGGGTCACACCCAAATACTTGAAATGTGTGACATTTTCCAGTGGGGGGCCATCTGGTGTGAGCACAGAGAGAGAGAGGAGCTGGATTCTGTGATACTGGCAAAGTATGGTTTTGACCCGAACAGCATTGCTTTTGTTTTTTTAGCATTAACCAGTATTCTGTGAGACAGAAACCAGTCGTTGGCCAGGCCATAATTCCGGGATAGGGTGGAGGATATGTTGGTCAGAGACCTATCACTTTAGAAAAGTACAAGATCATCCACATACAGAAGGGCTTTGCAGGTGAGGCAGTCAGAGGGGAGGGAATTAATGAAAATGGAAAACAATAGTAGACACAAGATGGAGCCCTGGGGGTCACCCGTGGAGACAGGCCTATCAGTGGAGGTGGCAGTTCCTACACTTACATACTGGGATCTACTGGACAGGTAGCTTCTGAACCATTGGGAGGTCCCTGGGGAGCAGGCAAGTCCCTGAAGCGTGGTATGAAGAAAGGGGTGATTGACCAAGTCAAAGGCCTTGGTCAGGTCTACAAACATGGCCCCAGTGGCCTTAACTAGGTCCATGTTTCTGAAATCTTGATTGGTAAACTGGGCAAAGGCAGATGTGGTACTGTATTTGTCTCTGGTTCCTCCCCCTCTGATCTGATAGAAACACAGAATTTGATGGCAGATAAGGACCGCTAGGCCCATCCAGTCTGCCCTTTTTCCCTACCTACTAAAAATTCTGGAGATCCAACTTTATCTCCGGTTTTACCTTCTCTTTATAATCACTAGGGTCTCCCCATGTCTATCCTATGCAGTTCTGAATTCCCTTGCCAACTTTGCTCCCACCATCTCTGCTGGGAGGCTGTCCCGTGCCTCCACCACACTTTCCATGAAGTACTTTCTCATGTTGCCCCTTTCCCTACCCCCCTCCAGTCTCATATCATGCCCTCCTGTTCTAGAGCATCTACTTTTCTGAAATATGCTGCCCTCCTGTACCTTATTTATTCCCTTTAGGTACTAGAAGGTCTCCATCATGTCTCCCCTCTCCTCCAGGGTATACATATTGGGCTCCTCCAGTCTCTTCTGATATGACCTTTGGTGCAGGCCCTACACCATTTTTGTTGCCCTTCTTTGAACTGTCTCTACTTTATGTCCTTTCAAAGATGCAGCCTCCAGAACTGGACACAGTACTCCAAATGAGGTCTCACCAATGATTTGTACAGTGGCAACACCACCTCTTTTTTTTTATTTTACTGGTAATACCTCTCCCTATGCACCCCAGCATCCCACTGTCTCTCCCTATCACCTAGGCACATTGTTTGACCAACTTTGGGTCATTAGATATGATCACCCCCAGATCCCTTTCCTGTTCGGCCATTAATAACTCCCCACCCTTCATGTCATCCCTCCCCGGGTTCCTGCGCTTCAAGTGCATGATTTTGCACTTCTTCACACTGAATCTTAGCTGCCACACTCTGGACCATTCCTCTAGTGTATCTAGGTTCTTCCTCATTTTTTCCACCCCTCCCAGAGTGTCTACCCTACTGCAGATCCAAATGTCATCTGCAAAGAGGCATACCTTTCCCTCCAGCCCCTCCGCAATGTCACTAATGAAGATATTAAACAGTACTGGCACAAGAACTGATCCCTGTGGCACCCTGCTGGTCCCCCCTCTCTTACTTGGATTTAGCTCTATTTACCACTACCCTGTGTTCTATCCCTCAACCAATTCCCAACCCAGTTCATAGATTTGGTTACAAGTTCAAGCAGCTACAAGAGCCATAGACTGACTTGCCACTTCGAGGACAAAATCCCATTTTTTGTCTCCCATATGTTGATCCAGTAGGAACTTAAAGGTCGATAATACTACTGGCCTCAACCACAGCACTTGGAAGTGCATTTCACACCTTAACTATTCTCCGATTAAACCATCGGCCTCGTTTCCTGGCTCTGTATATCTCCCCTGCCAACTGTAATGAATGAGCCCTATTCTCCCTACCTGTTGTTTCTTACATAAGCCTGTGGACTCCCATGCTATCTCATTTCTAAATGCATTATAAACATAGCAGAGGTCACCTCTAGTGCTACAATATGCCATGGAGTATAACCCAAGATCCTCCAGTTTCTTGGTGTACTGTTTATTTTTGTTTTTAATTCTCTTTGTTAGTCTTCTTTGGACCATTTCTATAAATCTGGAACCTCCTATATTTTGTGAAGCACTGAGGGGCATACCGTACTCCAGAACTGACCTCACAAGGATCTATACAGGGGGAACAAAACACTCGAACTTCTGCTTTTTACGTTCCTCAAGATGTTACCTGTTTTGTTTGCATGTTTAGTAATCTCTATGTTATGTTCAAAGAGTATTCAAAATGAGTACTCCAAATCTTTTTCCTCTTCCATGCTTATGATTTTACCATAAATTTGATACTGTTTTAACATTATTAAAGTTGAAGTGCATTAACCTGCACTTTTGCTGGTTAAACTTCATTTTGTGTCTCCTTGCCCAGTTGTCCAACCTATAACAACTGATTCTGACTTTTTTGTATTGATGCAACATCATTCACACCTATCTTTGTATCATCTGCATACTTGCAGAGCCACACTCCTTCAGATACTTGCATATTGTGCACAAACACATTAAACAACAGAGGCCCCAAGATTGATCCCTGGGGGACCCCACTGGTCACTGCCCCCACCTGGGCAGGAATCCTCCAATATATACTTTCTGGTATCTTTAAGCCAAGAGCCAATCCAGTTTCTTAGACATTCATTAACACCAAGCTCCTGCAAAAAATCCCATCAATGCACCATGGGGAACTGAAAGACTCTGGCAAAGGAAAAAAAACGAGTCTCCAGAAGGCAGCCCCGGGTCCTGAGGGCTTAGGACACCCTCCCACCCCGAACTGCTCAGCTGCTCAAGAAAAAAGCGAGTCTCAGAAGGTAGCCCCCAGGTCATGGCGAGGGCTTAGGGACGCCCTTCCCCACCCCGAGCTGCTCAGCTGCTCCGCAGAAAAGCGAGTCTCCGGAAGGCCCCGGGTCTCGAGGGCTTAGGACGCCCTCCCCACCCCCGAAACTGCTCAGGTATGACGGACTGCGATAGCACTGAGCTCTGCATACCTGCTCAGTGCTCCGAAGGGACTTAATTTTGGCGCCTTTTTCAGAAAGACTGCTCCTTTAAAAATACAATTATTTGTCCCCACATGAATGCAGATAGTTTTTTAAGCTGTGTTATGCCTGTTTTAAGCTGTTTTTCCTGTTTTGTGCACTGTAAAGTAAGATCAAGTAATATTGTCGGTACATTTCTAAGCCTTGCTAGCTAACCCAGTACACTGCGTCACAGCCCTTTTTACCGATAATTTGGTCCTGCATTTTTACAAGTGTGTTAGCCTTGAAACAAATCTAAGCCCTGAACTTCAGCTCTTGTGCAAATCTTGACTGGTGATTTACCAAAAAATTAACGAAGTACTGCAGGTCACTCCCCCCCCCCCCAGAGCTCCTGTACCTGTATTTAACATCGTTCTGTTTCTGCTTCCTCCCCAGCTGCTCAAGAAAAATGAGTCTCAGAGGCAGCCCCTGGGTCCTGAGGGGCTTAGGGCGCCCTCCCCCACCCCGAGACCGCTCAGGTACGACGGACTGTGATAGCACTGAACTCTGCATACCTGCTCAGTGCTCCGAAGGGAGTCAACCCCGCCGTCGCTATGCTCCGGCTTCCCACTGCCCCCACCACCACCCTTGGTCGTCACTCAGTTTTATAGGTAGTGTCACATGACCTTCGATAACCAATCAGCCCACTTTCCCATTAGCTCCTTATAATTTTCTGCCACTAGTGGCCACCGCAGAGTACATTCAATTTAAACCTAAAAAAAAAAAAAAAATGCAACTTCTCACATTAACCATTATTATGCTTTGCCGCACCATATCTTACCTTCCACCCTCAACCCATCCTATTCTACCTGGCCCTTTGCCTCTTCTCTCATCAGATACTATCCCACCCCTCCACTCCACCTCGACACCAGTAGAACACAACCGGTACCACTGGCACAATTGGTCCCTGGGGGCCTCTATCCTCCCTCCCTCTTTCCAGGCTGAGCAACCTGCCCTATATATGCCACTCTACTCAGACCCCAAGACAAACTTATTAACTCCCACCCATCCCACTCGACGGGGGTTATCAGTAAAGACCATGCACTTGTTAAGGCACACCCTGGCTCTCCTCCTCCTTGTAGCTAGGGACGTTGAACGTAACCCAAGTCCTCTGGCCCCCCCAACTGGCCAGCACCCCACACCAACTACGCACCTCCCCAAGGGTTTTAAAATTGTCCACCTAAACATATGCAGCATCCTAAACAAAATAGCAGCCCTACAAACCACGGTCCTTGCCCTTTGCCCTGATATTGTAATCATCACTGAATCTTGGCTGAAGCCCCATAACCAGGATGCAGAATTCTCTATACCTGGCTACTCCTTAATCCACCAGGACAGACAGGGCAAAAAAAAAGGGTGGCGGCACTGCCTTGTACATCTCCTCAAATCTCCAGTTTTCCATAATCACACTGACGGCACCCATACAAACCATAGACTCCCTGCTAATTAAATTCCCCCTGCCACCCTCTACCCCACTATACATAGCAGGGTCACACTGTCCGCCAGACACACCTCTGGGGAGCATTCTTGACCACCTTGGTAACCTGAGGTCCCTTACGGGAGGCAGTGAACTACACATCCTTGGAGATTTCAAATCACAACTGGCTAGGCAGCGCAGCCTCTAAATCACGATGCCAAATAAATGCCCTAAACTTGCACCAGCAAACAAAGGAACCCACCCGACTAAACCACAAATCCAATAAACACACACTATTGGATTGGGCACTTACTACCCACCCTCATCGGACAGTTAAAGCTGGCCTATTACCAGACTCCCTTAGCGACCACCATATGACTTATATGGTACATAAAATCTTCCATCCAATGGCCCCTCCACCCCACACACTTTATATCAGAGTTTATAAATCCCATGACCTGACAGCTCTCCTAAATGACCTCACCAGCATTGACTGGTCCTTCATCCCCAGGGCCACCTCCATGGACGAGGCTCTGAAATATTTCTCTAATAACTTCCTAGCCATCTGGGACCTCCATGCTCCGCTCAGGAGATCCCGAGTAAGAGGTTCCCACTTACAATGGGTAACAACTAACCTCATGGCACACCTAAGAGCCAGAGACCGTGCCTGGAAATCCTTCAAGGTCACAGGTGCACAAACGGCTCAGCAACGCTACCAGTCACTAAGAAACACCTGTACAAGACTCATACGTCAGGCCAAAACTAATTACTTTAAGACTGTGCTCAACAACGACTTCGCTCACCCAGCTCAATTCTGGAAGTAAATAAAATCCCTTCTTTCCCCACAGGCCCAACCCCCCACTCCTACTCTCAGCCTCGAAGGAAGAATCATGGATCCTTGCTCGGTTGCCACTGAGCTTAATTCATATTTCTCCACAAATGCTTCTTCTCCTCTACTCTCCTCCCATCCCCATCCCATGCCTCTTGGGCCCCCTAAAATGTCCTCCTCGGCCTCCGTCTCACTCTGCCCAGTTTTACCTAGCCAGGTGCTAAAAATACTGCAGTCACTCAACCCATCTAAAGGTAAATGTCCAATGGGCCTGGATTCCAAAATGCTCCTACTCTCGGCACCAGCCATAGCCCACCCTCTAACCCTGCTCTCTAACCTGTCTTTCAAACTCGGGGCAGTCCCCAGTATATGGAAACAAGCCACAGTCATTCCCCTACCCAAAGGAGGGGACCTCTCCTCCCCATCCAACTACTGGCCCATATCTCTGCTCCCCATCTTAGCTAAAATTCAAGAGCATCTAGTTCTGTCCCAGCTCCACCACTATCTAGATACCATATCATTTTTGACCCCCTACCAAGCCAGCTTCAGAAACAAATCACTCCACCATCATCTCCCTCTTTCGCCTCATTAACTCCATCCTAACGGGGATGGACAAAGGGGAACTAACAGCAGCCACATTCATCGACCTGGCGAAAGCCTTCGACACAGTATCTCATCCCCTGTTGTTGGCCAAGCTTGCCCAAGCTGGACTGTCTGGGAATGCAAATAATTGGTTCCATTCATACCTGTCAGGCAGGTCCCAATCAGTCCGTATTGGCTCAGCGAGATCCAACTCCCTTCCTGTCACCTGTGGAGTTCCCCAAAGGTCTATACTCGGTCCGCTGCTGTTCTCTATCTTTCTCAATGATCTGCCTGCTGCCTGCCCACAAACTGCTATCCATATGTACGTTGACGATACGGTGCTGTTTGCCTCTGGCCCATCCGCATGCGCCGTGACAGCCTGTCTACAGAAGGACTTCGACTCCATCCAACATTGGTTCCTCTCTAACCAACTATTCTTAAACACAAAAAAACCAGTCTCCCTCACCTTTGGCTCTCGGGCCAAACTAACCCGGCTTAGCGCACCACCCACATTCTACCCTCTGGACAGATCCCCACTTGAGGCCTGCACCTCATATCATTATCTAGGCATCTGGCTTGATCAGTACCTTGATTTCTCAGTGCATATAGATGCTCTACACAAAAAAATTACATCCCATGCTGGGAGCCCTTTACCGGAACAAGAATTGCATTCCTCTACCAATCAGACTAGCTATAGTCCAAAAAATGATCCTTCCGATTATGGATTACGGGGATGTTGTCTACTGTGCCGCCCCCCCAAACGTCCTTAGCTAGGCTTGATCCCCTCTTCAACTCCTTCTGCCGGTTATCCTTGGACCATCCTCCCAATACCCATCACTGTAACCTCTACCAGTCCGTGGACCTCCCCTCACTTCATAACCAACGATTGCCTCACTGTGCTAGAACCGCTGTCAAGTTCTGGTCGCAGACGCTCCCCCCTTACCTGCTCTCCTCCCTAACCGCCCTCTTCCCACCTGCCTACGCTCTCAGAAACATAGACTCTAGGCTCCTGCACATTCCATACAGATCCATCCTGTCAGGCCAGGCTGCTTTCAGCTTCAGGTTGTCCAAATTATGGAACTCCCTGGCAGCTGATATCAGACACACCACAAGTACTCTTCAACGGAATGCTCTTCTTAAAATGCACTTCTCTACCACCTGCTCCTGTCCCCCCCCCCCGGTTGAACCCCATCTCCTACCCACCAGCTGTTATCACCAGTCTGATTTTCTATTTTTTTTTCTTTCGGTCTGCACCTAATGTTTTAAAACGCAAACGAATATGTATCTGTTCTACTTGTATTATGACTGCCTCCTCCATTGTTGTACCAAACACTTGTAAGCACATTTTTTGTTTCTTCTGTACTACTATACCATTGTAATTCCAACCCCAAGGGCACACCTGGAATCGAGCGGTCCACTGCTCAGCATGCCTTCCTGGTAAATCTCGTAAATAAATAAATAAATTAAATAATTAAGAGATACCACATCAACTGGTAGGCCTTGGTCCTGGGCATGGCTCATGGGATAAAATAAAAATGTGGCAAATTAGTTGCGGAGGACCTACCTGCAGCAAATACATGTGAGTTGCATTCACCACCTGCAACCTACATAAATCTTCCTCTCAAAAATCTTCAATAAATTCCTCCATCATCTTACCTATAATGGACGTGATGCTAATTGGTCTGTAGTATTCTACTAAGGTTCTGTCCCGTTTTATGTATTGGCGTAATGTAAGCCATTCTCCATACACTATGAATCTTACCCTTCCTCAAAGACTTATTGAACAATATTGCCAGAGGCTCTGCAATCTCTAGTGCAATTCTATTAAGGAACATTGGATCACCACCTTGTGACCCAACCCCAGGCAGCCCAGCTTGTTTACAAGCCTATGTGGAACAGTGCTGCACGCCATGTTGAAGTCAAGGTAAGCCACATCCACTGCCCCCCCACTCCCCGGTCCACTTCCCTGGTCATTCAATCAAAGAGATCTATTAGATTTGTCTGACATGACTTTCCTGATGTGAATCTGTGCTGCTTCAGATCTTGTGCTCTGCTAGATTCAAGGTGCTCCACTATCTTTTTTTTTAGCAGCAATTCCATAAGTTTCCCCACCCCTGAGGTCAGGCTGACGGGTTTATAGTTTCCAGCCTCCTCCCTGCTCCCACTTTTGTGGAGAGGGACTACATCAGCCCTTCTCCAGTCCTCTTGAACCACTCCAGTATCCAGTGACCTGCTGAACAGGGCTGCCAGTGGTGCAGCCAGTACCTCCCGTAACTCCTTTAATATTCTAGGGTGTATCCAGTCTGATCCCATTGTCTTGTCCACCTTCAGTTTTGTGAGTTCCTTTAGGACCCTCTCCTCTAAGTGGACTGATGTCCACCTCCCTTCCAATCCGGTGTCTTAACTGTGGTCCTTCCCCTTCCTCTGTGAATACTGAACAGAAATATTTATTCAGGATTGATTCTTTTTCCTGGTCTCCTTCCTCCCATTTTAGCTTTACAATCACCCACAGTCTTTCTTCTTTCACTAATGTACCTATAAAAGTCTTGTCCCCTTTTTTAACTTCTTTTGCTATTTTTTCCTCTGTCTTTGCCTTTGTTCTCCTGATCATTTTTTCCAGCCTTCCTTTGCTTTTCTAGATACACTGCCCTGTCGTCCTCCTTCTGTGTTTCCTTGTAGTTCCTGAAACCCAACTTCTTTGCCCTTACTTTCCTGGCCACTTCTCTTGAGAACTACAGTGGCTTTCTTTCTCTCTTGCTTTTGTTTATAAGCCAAACACAGAGGTTTGTTGCCTCCTCTATGGTTCCTTTCAGGTGGGCCCATTGTTCCCCAACCCCTCCCCCCTAATTTTCCCCTTCTGCTAGGGCTTTCCTGAGACATACCCCTATCCTAGTGAAGTCTGCCCTCCTAAAGTCCAGGACCCTCGCTTTCGTGTGGCTTGATCCTGTTGTAGTACTCATATTGAACTACACCTTGCGATGATCACTGGACCCCAAGTGCTCACCCACCCCGACATCTGTAATTCTATCCCCGTTGGTTAGTACCAGGTCCAGAATCACTCTCTCCAGAGTTGTGCTTAGCACCTCCACTCTAGTCACCATCATATGGATGACTTCCAGTAGACCCCTGTCCATTTCCTCTCCTTGTGCTGGGGGTGTGTAGATCACGCCTGTGTGAATGGCTGTGCCATTACCAGTCTCCATGGTGACCCACAGTGCTTCTGTCTCCCCCTGCGTTCCTTGCACCTCTGTTGCCTTTATACCCTCTTTGACATAAAGAGCCACCCCTCCTCCCTGTCTCTCCTGAACAAAGTATAAACAGAAATTGCATAAGAACTTACCCTAACAGTAGATCTATGAAAGAAGTTCCTGCAGTAGGTCTTCACAAGTAGAACTGCGCCCCCTGGCATCAGGACCACAAGGTAGAAATGTAGTTAGCAATCATGAGCAGGGACTGCCCCCAGTGTCAGGTGACAGACATCAGCATGTCTATAAATAGGGGCGGTCCCCCACCTGCATCTCCTGTTCTTCCTCAGGAAAAAAATGAGTGTAAACTCCTGGGACCCTGAGCCCAGGATAAAACAAAGTCCTGGGAAGGGAATAAAGAGGAAAAAACACAGGAACAGGGGGAAAGTGACCTAGACCTACTGCATGAACCTTTCTCGAAGACCTACTTTTATGGTAAGTTCTTACGTAACTGCTATATCTTACTTTGAGAGGGTTCCTGCAGTAGGTCCTCACACGTAGGACTGAATACCAAGCAGTCAACTGAAAAGAAGAAGTTGGAGACTAGGTTCCGGAAGAAGGAACATGTCTGCAGGATGGCTAGACCAAAGCCAGCCCTGTGCCTATAAACAATGTCCAGGTTGTAATGTTTCGTGAAAGTGTGGATGGAGGACCAAGTGGCCACTGCACATATGTCCGCAGTGGACACATTCCTGAAAAAGGCAGTGGAAGTGGCCACTCCCCTAGTTGAGTGGCCCTTGACTGTCCCCGGAAGGGGCTTCTCATACTTCTGGTAAATGTAATGAATACACTTTGCCAGCCGCCTAGACAAAGTCTGTTTTGAAGTAGCCTTGCCCTGGTACTTGGGAGCAAAGGCTACGAAGATTTGATCGACTTGCGAACCTCCTGAGTCCTTGAGACATCATATCTCAAATTTCTGTGCACATCAGGAGTGTGCAGGAGATACTCCCCCTGTTGGAGTGTTGTGGGTAAAACACTGGCAGTTCAACATTTTGATTTAGGGTGAATTCTGAAACTACCTTTGGAAGAAAGGAATGATTAGTCCACAGAGCCACCTGGTCTCTGTGGAAAATTAAGTAAGGCTCTCTACAAACTAGAGCCTGAAGCTCTGAAACTCTTCAAATTGAAGTGATAGCAACTAAAAACAGCATTTTCCAAGAAAGATAACGCATATCACAGCTTGCTGCCGGCTCAAAAATGGGCAACATAAGTTCTTTTAAAATTAAATTAAGATCCCAGGGGGAACAGGATTCTGGACCGGAGGTTTGAGATGAAGGATCCCCTTCAGGAGAGTTTTGGAAACCTATACCTGAGCTACGGTTTTGCCCCCACCGGAAGGTGGTAGGCCGAAACTGCAGAGAGATGGACCTTCAGAGAAGAATAACTGAAGCCCAACTCTGACAGGTGCAAGTGGTACTCGAGGACCTGGGAAGCCGAGCAGGAAAACGGGTCCAAGCCTTTGGCTGTAGCCCAGATTGAAAATCTTTTCCACTTCACAGCGTACGTGGATCTAGTGGATGGCTTCCTGGCCTCCACTATAATCTGAGCGATTCTAGAGGAGATGCCATAGCGAGAAACCGCTCTGTCCAGAGATGCCACACATGAAGGTGGAGAGATTTGAGGCTCGGATGTACCAGGGTGTCCTGCCCCTGGGACAGAAGGTCGTGAGAGAGAGAGAGACAGAGATACTGTTGCAGCAGGGGGAACCATATCTGTCGAGGCCAAAGGGGGGCAATGAGAATCATGTGTGCCCCCTCTGCCTGTGGCTTCAGCAGAACCTTCTGCAGCATAGCAAAGGGAAGGAAAGCATAAAGAAATCTCCCTGTCCAAGATAGAGACAGTGTGTCTTGCACAAAAACACCACACTTGGGAATGAGCGAGTGAAAGCTGGGTAGTTTTACGCTGGATGGGGAGGCAAAGAGGTCTACTTCTGGCCGGCCCCATTGAAGGAAGAGATCTTCTGTTACTTCCTGCTTTAGTTCCCACTCATGAGCCCAAGCGACAGAGTGGCTGAGACTGTCTGCCAGAATGTTGTGATCACCTGGAACATGGACTGCTGTCATGGGCAGGCCGTGTTGAACAGCCCAGTACCACACCCGCATCACTTCCCTGCAAAGGGGGTATGAACGGGTTCCTCCCTGTTTGTTGATGTACCAGACAGTAGGCATGTTGTTGGTCTGGATGAGAAGTGTTCCCAGAACTAAGAGGGACTGAAATGCTTGGAGAGCATAGAGCACTGCTCTTGTCTCCAGGATACTGATGTGAAGATTCACCTCCATGGGGGACCATGTCCATTGTGTTCGATGGTCTCCCAGGTGCCCCCCCATCCAATGTTTGATGCATCAGACATGAGAGTCATGGTGGGGGACAGGGAGTGGAATGGGACCCCCACCGAAAGGTTGGAAAGGTCCTGCCACCAAAGGAGATCCCTCTGCAGGTTGTTGGAGACCGGCACCCTCTGGTCCATGTCATTCAAGAGTTGATCCCATTGGACTCAGAAAGACCATCAGGACACCCTCATGTGCAGTCTGGCCAATGGGACTGTGGGTATGGAGGCCACCATCAGGCTCAGCAGTCGTAAGACAGAGCGCGCTGTGGTCCAACGAGAGGAGGCCACCAGAGCAGCTTGAAGGATAAGGGTCTCTGCATATTGGTGAGAAGGAAGGCCCTGCCCTAGACCATGTCCAGCACTGCTCCTATTAATTGAAGGCACTGGGAGGGTGACAGTTGAGACTTGGGTAATTGATAGTGATGCCAAGTCTGGAGAAAAGGTTGGGGTGAAGGAAAGGGAATGCTTCAGACTGTCCTGGGATGGGGCTGTAAACAGCCAATTGTGCAGGCATGGGAACACATAGATGCCCTTGCGATGCAGGGTCGCCGCTACTTCCGCTAGGCACTTGGTGAAAACCCGAGGTGATGAAGAGAGACCGAAGGGGAGGGCTCTGAACTGAAAATGCTCCTCCTGGAAGGAGAAACTTAGAAAGTGGCAGTGGGCTGGAAGAATGCGGACATGTAGGTAGGCATCCAGGGAACACAGCCAATCGTTTGGTTGGAGCAGGGGCAAGAGTCCCTGGAGTGTTAACATGCGGAACCTCTTGTATTCTACAAAGAGGCTGAGCATACTGAGATCTAGGATTAGCCAGAGATCTCCCGTCTTTTTTGGGTACTATTTATTTATTTATTTTTTGTTGACCGGGTAAGTGCACTAGACAAATTCTGCCTATTTTCAGGCACGACCCGGGGGAGGGGGATACAGATGAATGCCAACTGACCTTGAACCAGATTAAGCTGTTGGTGGTATTTTTTAGTGAATGAGGGAAATTTGGCCAGGACACTGGGGAAATTCCCCTACTCTTTCGGAGGGGAAGCTCTGGCCAAGATGGAGGATACTCAGCACGCTGTTGCTGGAGCAGTGGAGACAGGAGACCAGGTCTCGACTCCTGTCTCAGGAAACAATGAGACCGAGATGGATTTTTATATGGAGTTACCTGTTGGTGTGGTTTCTGGTGCTCAGGAAGCTGGAATATCTGTTTGTGAGGATGGCGACTGTCGCTGAAGATTTGGGCTGGAAGTTGCAGGGGGACCGCAAGAGGAATGCGCTTTCCCGGACATGGAACCTTCGAGTCCGGGGGTGCGTATGCTGCATGGACATTTGGAGGAGGCGGAGCGCTTCTACTCGAACCTTGAGCCACCAAGCAGCAGGAACTTCCCTGTTTGGTGATGAAGGACGCGAGTGGTACTTCTCCGGAGCTTTGTGCGCCGGTGTTTACAAACTTGGCAGCAGATTCTAATGTGGCTCGTGCAGGTGTAACTGGGGGAGACGCTCAAGAACTTCACCGAGACATTCATGTTACACGGGATTGTGTGAGTAGACCTGATGAGGTTCTGTTATCTCGAAGTATAAAAGATGATGTGACCCCCCCCAGGATTGCCCAAGTATGGTGAACCCCTCGGTAGCCCCTGCGTGGTCTGTGGAAACTGCATTATTGGAGGCTGGCTGGGTGTATGACCCTGTGGCAGACCCCTGGGTCTTGGGGCCGTCCCCTATTCAATCCCCTTGCCCGGTAACTGATATGGGATCACAAGAGGGAGTAAAGACATTTTCAGATGCGTCTGATCCACTGCATCTTCCTGTTGAGCTTAATTTAACCCCAAACCCAATTTTGGACCTGAACCGGGTTCCTGACAAAAGAACTTTTACTGGCTCAGAAGTGCCATCTACGAGTGGCCCTATCCCTGTTCGTCCACCTCCTGTGTGGGTAGGACCAGCACGGCCTTATTCTTCTTTGTTTAAGTTTCCGGTAATGAATGCTAAGAGGTATAATGCTGTTAGACTGTCTTATCGGGGTGGATTGCCTGACCCCCCTGATCGTGTGTATGTGGCCAGGACACTTTTGAAGGATTCCATGAAGTTTTTTGCACATGAGATTTATGCCTTGATACATGTGTTGTGTGAATCTATATTTGACATTAGTTTCCAGACGTCTCGGGGACTGGAACGTTTTTGGACAAAGTATCATGCTGTCTGTACTACTGCTCTTTGGACTCCATTCCAGGCTATACCTCTGTCGAAACCTGCTTTCAGGATAGCTAATGTTATGTTTTGTAATGAAGGTGTTGATGTTTCTGATATCATATATTGGCTGAAACAACAATGTTCTGTTCAGGGTCTGCCAGAGGCTATTTTAGACTCTGAAAACATTTGGACGGGGGGCTGGAAATTTAAAGTTATGTTGCGCACTTCAGAGTCAGGTCCTGTGCATCTGCCCAGTTCCTTCTTTCTGGGTCGAGATCGAGGAGTTCTGTTCTATTCAGGACAGCTCAAGGCGTGTTATATATGTGGGGACCTCTCGCACTTGAGTAGCGTGTGCGACCAGATTGAATGTAATAATTGTGGGGAGATGGGGCATGTGGGAATGCATTGTTTGAATAACTGCAAATGTAATCTTTGTGATGAGTTGGGACATACATTTCAGTCTTGTAAATGGGCTGCGCATACTAAGGTGACACATGATGGGGGTGTTGATCAACGTCATGTGATTACTCAAGCGCAAAAGATTCACCTTCTCGCTAACTTGAAGGACCCCCGTAGCATTGTGGCCTCTTCTCCCATGCAGAGTTCATCCTCTAAGACTTCCTGGGGAGATATTTCTAAGCATGCACCAGATTCCCGTGGCCACAAGGTGAACCCACCTTCTGACTGTACAAAGGTACAAGAAGATGTTACTTTAAATCCTGGCCCAAGTGACATGCCGCCTCCCAGAGAACCTGCAAAGATGACTTGTCGTAGATCATTAAGGTCTGGTTCTCGTGCTGTACTATCCCCTCCAAAACTTAGTGCCCCGCCCCCGATTGCACTTTCAAATGCTTTTGAGGTGTTTCAGGTCGTGTCGGATGAGGCAGGAGATCGAGTCTGACTCCTCCTCTATTGCCTCTTCCCTCCCTGACAGTCTTACAGATTCAGAAATACAATTGGGTTCTTGCCTTCCACAAAAACGGAAGGCCAAGGTAAAACTGAAAGGAACTAAGGCAGCCGAGAAAAGAAAGACATAATGTTTTTGCCTACTTTTCATCTATGATAATATGTCACAATTTACTTGCCATACTGTTAATGTGAACAGTTTGAAACGTATGGATAAAAGACGGCTGGTGTTTTCCTATTTGAGGCTGTTGCCGATGGGAATAATATTGTTACAAGACACAAGATTTCACACTGTGCAGGAGATCCTACAGGTGCAACGAGAATGGCTTCTTGGTCCTTCCTTTTGGTCTATAGGCCAGTACCCTTGTTCTGGTCTCGAGATTCTTATCAATATTCTAGAATTTAAGCTATTGAAATTGTTTGATCTAGTCCCTAGAAGAATGCTTATTTTGGATTTTTTGATTGGGAAAACTCCATATCGCATTGTGAACGTATATGCCCCTCAAATAAAGACTGAGCGTATAGCCCTTTTTGATTTAATTAGCCCTTATTTATATTCTTCCTTTCAGATCCTGTTTCCGGGTGACTTCAATTGTGGCCTTAGTCTACAGGATAAGAGTATTTTGTGGCTACGAAAAAATTATATTGTGACTCGCTTGTGTTAAGTCGCATGATTCGCACGGCTAGATTAACAGATACTTATTTGACTTTTACAAACCGGCATGCTCCGACATTTCAAAAGGGAAGATTGGTGACGCGTATAGATTTTGTTTTTGCATCTCGTACATTAGTGGCTACCTCAGCTGATGTTCAGGCAGTTGCATTTTCTGATCATAAGTTACTCTCTGTCAGTTTTGGATCTCCTGCACATCTTTGTAAAGGACGGGGGTTATGGAAATTCAATGTATCCCTATTACAGGTACTGTTGTTCCAACAAACACTTTTATCTTTTATTTATGCTCGGAAGTCTGTATTCCTCATGTATGATGATCCTATACAATGGTGGATGGATACCAAACATGATCTCATTGTATTTTTAAAAAATTATAGTCATAAAAAATGCAGGACGGAATATCTTGCATACTTGCAGAAAAGGTCTCAATTTCAGTCCCTGTTAACACTAGCATATGAAACAGGTCAAGACCTTACGCAACAGATACACTTACTGAAAAGGGATATGTTGTGTTACCAGGCTAGGCAATCGCAACAACTGTTTCATCAACACGAATTTTCTGTGACGGGCACACGAGAAGTGGTATGTCCCTTTGAATTTAATTGTCATCAGATTGCCCATAAATCCATAGCATGTCTTTCTAATGCGAATGATGACCCCTGTACTTCGAGCCAGGATATTTGCCAGCTTGTTGTTGATCATACGATAGCCTTATTTTCCCCTCTTCCTACTACTCTGAGTGATTTGGGAGGTATATATGGCCCTCTTGATATCACTTCCCCTTCAACACAGTGCGCAGATAATGCATGTCTACCTATATCAGAATTGGAGATTAAGACAGCAATCTCCTCCTTGCCCCTCCGCAGGACCCCGGGCCCAGATGGCCTCCCTTCGGCCTTGTACAAGTTTATGGGAGACTATCTCCTCCTAGAATTATCCTCTGTGTTTACCTCACTGCTAGATACTGATTTCATCCCACTAGAGTTCACGAAAGGTACTTTGATATATGTATACAAACAGAAAGGTGACATTAAATCTCTTGGAAACTGGCGTCCTCTCTGTATGCTTAATATAGACTTCAAGATTTTAATGAAAATTTTTGTGAAATGTTTACTTGGCATCGCGGAAACGGTTATACACTCAGCTCAATCCTGTTCCATACCAAACAGGAAAATTTCTGACCACTTGATTCTCCTCTGCGAACTGTTCTCTCATGGGTTTTCGGACTCTGTTTCAGGACTTATAGTCTCTGTTGACCAAAAAGCTGCTTTTGATTCTGTTAATCATGATTTTTTATGGAATGCACTGCATTTTATGCGAGTTCTTGATAAGATGATTTGTTGGATCAAGTCATTTTATACGACAGCTACTATTGTCCCGCTGACAAACGGTTGGGTGGGTCCGATGATCCCTGTAAAGAGAGGTGTCCAACAAGGTTGCCCCTTGAGTCCTCTATTATACGTTTTTTTTCAGGATGTGTTACTCCGCCGCCTGAATACTTACCCTCTGATCCATGCCATCTCCTGTTCGGATTTATGATCCCCGTATACCGCAATTGCGTATGCTGATGATATGTGTTTTCTCATGGCTGATGAAGCCTCAGTGCTCGTGTCCCTGCAGGAATGCTCCTCATTTGGTGATTTGTCTGGGGCAAGTCTAAATTTCCACAAGAGCTTGGTGATCCGGCTTGACTCCTCAGTAACAAACTCAGGTATTATTGGTCCTTTAGCTGTGGTAGAAGGCCCGATTCGTGTACTGGGTGTCACACTTGGGTCTCGAGATTCTGATATTTTGAACTGGACTACTAAATCGAACCTAGGATGAGCCATGGTGACATCTTGGAATAAGGGGAGGATTGGGAAGAAGAAGCGGGTGTTTTCGATTAAAATTTACCTACTCCCCCTGTTCTTGTATATACGTTATGTATTCCCAATACCAAAGGAACTGGAAACTGTGATTTTTAGTTTGTTTTTTCAAGCCTTATGGGGGAGTCAGCTAAACCTGATTAAGAGGAACATAACTTACCTTCCTACTTCAGAAGGCGGGTTACAAATGCTCACTCCTTTGCTATTTTTTTCTAGTATTTTTCTTTCTGCTAATTTAAGGCCCCTACTGGTTAACACTCAGAGGGGATGGGAAGAGTGTTTTTTTGACTCTTGTCGATATTGATTCCACCTGTGGGAGCGTGATTCCCTAAAAGTGCTACGACAAATTGTAGGGATTCCGCAATATGTAAAACATGTTTTTGCGTTTAAAACAATGGAAAGTTACACCTCAGATTCTCATCACTACCACACATAAAACATTATATAAGAAGCTTTTATCTACGGTATGTAAGGTATCCACTCCTTTTGTGACATGTCCAAATAGTCATTTACCTTCACTCCTGGTACTATTGCGTTGTTCTAGGATCCTGGCCCATATGTGGGATTTCCATTGGTTGTCATGTCATTAAAAGGATAAATGTTAAAGGTAATCAGAAACATAAACAATCTCAGGAATGTCTATGTGCTAGGCCTCACTGTAATAATATGTTGGAGACTATACCTCATTTATTTTTTGACTGCTCATATATTCAGAACTGGTGAGACTTCTTGGCTCATACTTGGGCTGTCCCGTTGTTTTCCTCGGTTACCTATCACAGTGTGATGCATGGTGTATTTTCCTCTCATTGGTCTCCATGGCACAGGGACACTTTGAATCTTGTCTTTATTGTGATCAAATGGAATATTTGGATGGCTAGATGTTTGTTTACATTACAGCAAAAATCTTGTTCTTACTCTGAACTCGAAAGGAAGATAGTGACAGACTTAAAAACCATCTATGAATATGAAAGGATTTTGAGTTCTGCATCAACTTTATTGGTTAAGTGGGCGGCCCTTCCATGGATCACGAATACTGATTCGGCTATGACTTGAAGGACTTACTCTGTTTCTTATGTTCCTTTTTCTTATATACGATATATTTTGTTCTTTTTGTTGACTGTTTGTACAGCATATTATGGTGTTTCTGTTTGTACGATTTTGGTTTTTCAATAAAACTGTCCCCTACTCTGCTTTGCCTTGCTGGCGGCAGAGGGCGCTGTTGGCAGCCTGTTGGGGGCTGCTCAGTGTGCTTCTGGATTGTGATGGAGGAGGAGGTTGCAGTTTTAGGCTCGTCTGAGTCTGTTATGGAGACGCTGAATGAACCGGAGAATCCTTTAAGGGAAACCAAGTTTGCACAACGGAGTGTGGAGATGCTTCAGACTGAGTATCACTCTGTTCTGGTGACTACTGGCTTGGAGCTAGATTTAGAGGATGTGAGAGGCTTTGTGGCTTCCTCGAACTTGTCCACGGAACAACTGATGCAGCGGTCGGCTGTGGGTTGGGAGGAAAAATGATGCCCTGTGCCGGAAACAACAGAGGGAACCGAGACAGTGGGACTTCCGGATTTACGTTCATCGGCTCTCCAGGATATGGCTCCTGAGCTTGGCCCTGCGACACTGAGTGCTTCACAGGCGGTAAGGCAACAATTTGGGTTGCCACAGAGAAAACTTTCTTATCCCACGAAGGATTGGTCAGCTGAAGAGGCTCTCTGTGACTCTGGATGGCTCCGGACTGCAGCTGGATGATGGATCCCTGATCCTGAGTGGAAGGACTTTCCGACGGCTTCTCCAGCTTCGCCATTGCATGCCAACGCTGTTAATGATCTGAACTCAGGTATGGACTGCCGTGAGGGTTCTGGGGATATTTATATGGCTGCACAGCATTTAGGGGAATGTTCCTTGGCCTTTTCTAGGCCAGGTACATTTGTTAACTCTAACAATAAAGTTTCTGGTTTGCAGGAAGGTGTTGCTTCTAATTCCTCAGAGGTAAAGACAGGTCTGCAAAAACCTAGAGTGCCAATGTCCGACTTGTTTAAAAATAAACTGGAGCAAGCCCCAAGAAGGAATGCGGTTAGACTGCGTTATAGGGGTGGGTTGCAAGTCCACCCTGATAGATATTATGTTGCCAATAATCTATTGAAGGGTTCTATGAATTTTTTTCCAGTCAATATTTTTGCTTTGATACACATCTCTGGAGAAGACTCCTTTGATGTCAGTTTTAAAACATCTCATTGTCTGGAGAAATTTTGGGACAAATACTCCACACTGAAATCTATCCCTCTTTGGGTTCCTTTTTACGCTCTTCCTCTCACAAAACCTCAAATTAGACACATTACAATTAGGTTTAGAAATGAAGGAGTGAATGTTGGCAATATCTATCACTGGTTGCAAAATAGGTGCGATATTTTAGGTCCTCCTGAAGCCATCCTGGATTTAGAGGGGGATCTGGACTGGTAGTTGGAGATTTAAGGCAAAACTGTTTCAGGTTAATAGCGAGGTTGTGCGTTTACCAAAAAGTTTTTTTTGGGGGCAAGGATAGAGCGGTTTGTTTTTATGGGGGACAACCCTGTGCGTGTTATAAATGTGGGGCTAAATCCCATATTAGTAGTTCCTGTGATCTATTTAAATGCTCTCTGTGGGGGGTATGGGCATTCGGTGGACAGATGTGAAAATATTTTTCCATGTAGTTTATGTGACGAAAAAGGGCATGCTTTTCACCAATGCCCTTGGGCTACACATAATAGGCCAGGAGGATGGGATTAAGAAGATTTGGTACACAAAGCTCAGGCTAAGAGGGGGGATTGTGCCCTTCCCACACATACTACTGAGGTTGATGCTGGAACTATACGGGAGAGTGAGGATGGCCTTCACCCTGCTGCAGAGGACGTGGCTCCCTTGGTTCCTGCTTCTGTGACCACTGTTCCACTGCCCTCTGTTTCCTCTGGTGTTCCGGATTCAGTCTCTGTTCCACAGCAGGCATCTTCTTCCATGCCTCCACCCTTTGAAACTGTTAAACCTAGAAGGTTCACTAGGGCCTCTCTCAAACAATTAACAGTTAGTCCTATTTCTGTGGAAATTTTTTTTTCTCCCTTACAAAGTGAGGAGAGAGAATCAGATTTGGAATCTGATACCTCTCATCGCTCTGAATTAATTTCGGAAGATGAGGACAGCAAGACTACTGAACTTGCTAAGGAGAAAAAAGGAAAAAAAGGTAAAAAAGGAAGGCAAGTTTTAGTCAAAAGAGTGGGTCCTGAAGCTAACCTTTCCTATCATGGCTACTCTAAAATTAGTTTCCTTCAATGTGTGTAGTATTAAAAATTTTAAAAAGAGGCTTTCACTCTTTTCTTTTTTTAGTACTCTACAGGTTGATATTCTTCTTCAGGAAACTAGATTGACCTCTCTTGCTGAAATTGAACAAGCAAAGAAGAGATGGGTTTGGGGGCCTACTTTTTGGACTTTTGGGCCTGATGTGGCAGATGGGATAGAGATTCTGTTTACCTCCACTTTATTCAGGATCTCTAAATTAGTGGATATTTGCCCTGGTTGTGCTTTACTTTTGGACATTTGTTGTTAATATTGTGACTTTCGTCTTGTTAATATTTATGCTCCACAACTCAAGACTGCCGGATTGTTATTTTATGAAGTTAAACCTTTTCTTTATACCAGACGGCATTATATTTGGGGGACTTTAACTGTGATATCGACTCTAAATTTAAGGGTGACTCTCAGAAGAAAATGTACTGTGATTCTCTGGCTTTGAGGCAGACAGTTAAGGATGCAGGCCTTACTGATGTGTTTAGGACTCTGCATGCTACTGGAGGTGCTTCTTATCACAGGAATGTTTTTTCCACCCGTATTGATCTAATTTTTGTCTCCAAATATTTGACTCCCTTTTTTTCTCAGGTCAGACTGACAGAATTATTGGACCATCATATTTTGACTGGTTATTTGAGCTTAGCTAGGATACCTCCTAAGGTGTTTTCAGCTGGTCCCAGATGGCGCTTGAATGTGTCCCTTTGGGAGGCTGGGGATTGTGTGGAAGGTTTAGAAGTTTTATTTGCAGCACGTTATTCTACTCTTTGTTTATATGAAAACCTGTTTTTGTGGTGGAAGGACACTAAATCTGAGATCAGGTCATTTTTACTTTCTAAAGGGAAACACAAAGCTAATTCTAGATATCTTACCTACTTACAATATCGGAATCAGCTATATAAATTAATGTCTTTTCCCCCTAGAGATAAACTGCACTTTTAATCGCAGATTACTGAAATTAAGAAACAAATGTCCCCTTATCAATATGATAGGGCTAAATCCTTAGACATGGAGTTCAGATACGGGTTACAATCGCAGCCTGCCTGTGATCCTTATAAGGCCTGTAAACAGCACCTTGATAAAACACTGATGACAGGGTTATTGTCTCCTATGGGTAAAATGGTGACCTCTGATTTAGAAATGATGAATGTAGTCCAGACCTTTGTCTCTGACTCTTTTAGTGGGGATCCTGGTTCCGCTGAAACCTTACCAGCTGACTTTTTAGCCCTTCTCAATGTTATGGATGCCAAGTTTCGAAAAATTTTAATACAGCCTATTTCTTCCCTGAAAGTAGAAGGAGTCATAAAAACCCTAAATTCCAAAACTTCGCCTGGTTTAGATGGTATACCTAATGAGTTTTATAAGAAATTTCTTCCTGTTATAAGTTTTTTTTTGCCACTAGTGTTTAATTTTATGTTAACCTCTGACTTAGGCTTTCCGGATTTCAGTATTTCTTTATTGAAATTCATTTATAAGAAAGGTGATTCTTCTTTACTGACTAATTGGAGACCCATTAGTCTCCTTAACAGTGATTATAAGATTCTTTCTAAAATTCTTACCAATAGATGGGCATTGGTTTCTGATTCCCTTATTCATCCTGCACAAATTTGCGCTATTCCTCAACGCAAGATTCAGCATAATCTATATCTGTTAAGAGAATTATTTGAGAGTAGTAATATAGGGCAGGGATCTGGCTTTATTGTGGCACTAGATCAGGTTAAGGCTTTTGACAGAGTTAGACACCCTTACTTGTTTAATTTGTTGCTTCATTATAATATTCCACGTCCCTTTGTACAGTGGATTTCTATGCTGTATTCTGATGCTACAGTACCCCCATTGGTGAATGGTCTAATGGGGTCTGAGATCCCGGTTGTCAGAGGGGTTCGGCAAGGCTGTCCTTTAAGCCCTCTCTTGTATACGTATGCTTTAGATCCTATAATTCGTTATATTCAAGGACATAGCTGTATTACGGGGATTGCCCCAGATATTTCTCTGCCTTTAGAGAAAATCACTGCATATGCGGATGATGTGACCCTGTTGATGCACAATGAGGCTTCCCTTCAAACTACATTGCATTGTTTTAAGCCTTGGGGAGGTTATTCTGGAGCTGAAATCAATACGACTAAGAGTTTTATTTTTTCTTTACACTCTGCTCAGGAGTGTCATTTTGACACAATGGGTATTCCTTTTGTAACCACACCTCGTAAAATTTTGGGGGTTTGGTTTGGCCCTGGTGATTTGGCTACTTTCAACTGGGAGCAGCAGTTAAGTATAGGTGAAGGTAAAGTTAATTTATGGAAGCAATGGAAATTTGGGAAGAAGAAACGTGTATTTATAGTTAAACAATTTCTGTTGCCTGTTTTTTTATATTTAAGCTATCTCTACCCACCTCCGGTTAATTTAGAAACCAGACTCTATAGTATTTTTTTTCAAATGGTATGGGGCAATAGACTGAATCCTGTACGACAAGAAATTACCTATTTGCCAGTTAAAAGGGGTGGATTGGCCATGATTAACTCGATTGTCTTTTATCATTCCATTTTTTTATTTAATTCCTTTAGTTATTTATGGGGACCAATACCTTTAACTTGGCAGGTCTGGTCACACTTTGTTTGGGCTCGATTTTTTCAAAAATGGACTGTTTTGCCCCCTAAAATCTTAAAGCAGGATCAGTTACCGGTTTATGGGATTTCCAATTTAAAGAAATGCCATCAATGGAAATTGTTTCATACTCTGATGTTACATTCCAGGAAATCCTTTTATACTTATATAGTTTTTGAAGTACAGGGCATGATTTTGCTTTTTCTGGAGTGTGTTCCGACCAGAATGACTTTTGCCCTCCACAAATTAACTGATTTTAGGCTCCCTGCCTTTGTGTGGGATATAGTATGGATGTCTGTTCAGGGTCGATTAGAGGTGCGTGGCAACCTCAAATATAAACCTTTAATAGATAGATTTTGTCTGAGACCATTATGTATTAATATAGAAGAAAGTCTCTCTCATTTTTTCATTACTTGCTCTTTTGTTAAAAGTTTTTGGACTGATGCTGCTGTTTATTGGAGGATGCCTTTATTGTCAAATATTACTAATAACACTTTACTTTTAGGGGATTATACTGGGGATTGGAACATGTATCATCCTAGAACTTTGAATGTTTGTTGCTTTACTTCAGTTTTATTTATGGCAAGCTAGATGTCAATTTATATTCCAGCAACAGCTTGTTTTATCTTCTACTATAATGTCTCAGGTTGAGGATGGTTTGCTAACTGTTAAATGCAAAGATCAGCAGAGATTTACTGACGTTAAGTTTCGTTCCTTTTGGAATCATTTCTTTCTGATTTTGATACCCTCTGTTCACCTTCATATTGCTTTTGTAACCTATTATTGTTAATCTTTTGTATGTTTGCATTGTATTCTGATTTATGGTGATGTTATGTTTTTTGTTCAATAAACTTCCCCTACTCTTTTCGATAAGTGCCATGGGATCTTTAACATCCACCTGAACTACCACTAGTCCAGGCAGATGGAACCTCGGTTTAAAGTCTCATCCGAAAGATGGCACCTCAGAAGTGCAACACCCCTCTCATGCTGCACTACAGTGTCAGTACTGGGATATTAACCCAAGTGCCAGAGTTGGGAACTGAACCCACAGCCCTCTGATCTCCCGGCCTCAGAGGTGAGTGTGCTACCTACTGAGCCACTGATACTGCTATTAGGAAGAAGTGGGAATAAAACTCCCTTCCTATCTGCTCTGTTATAACCCACTCTATGGCTGATTTTTGTAGCAGAGCTTGGATTTCCTGTAGGACCAAACTTTGCTGAGCTGACTGGTAATGAGACCTGCCCAGAGGGTTGGGGGTGGTCTCTCCAGAAATTCTATCGAGTGACCTCTTGCAATTAGTTGTAGGATCCACGCATCTACGGTTATGGCTTTCCACTCTTTCAGGGGGAGGCCGAATCTACCCCCCATTGGTTCCTCCACAGGGAGATGAGATAATAGGGGGGAAGCTGTAAGTCAGGACATTGAGGGGAGGGGCGTCTTGCCCCCAGTGGCTGTCTTTGTGAACTTAGCCTAGGGAGTTTGAGTGCTACAACCAGGGGTCTGATGCTTGTTTTGGCATCTGCACTGGTTCTGTTTGTTCCATTTCTGTTGGCAATGAAAATTCTACTTGAGTTTCTGCCCCGAGTGGTACATAGAGTAGATATCTTTCAGGGATTTGCTGCTTTCTTGCAGTGCCATGAATATGTCTTTAGCATCGCTGCCAAACAGAACTGGACCCCTAAATGCAGCGTCTAGAAGTGTGCTCTGTACAATTTGTGCCAACCCTACGAGACGTAGCTATGCAAGGCGCCTTAGGCAGATGCCCGTAGCCATGCAACACACCACCAAATAGCCGAGTCATGGGTGGCACGTGCAGCATGGTGGCAGGACGACTTGTTCAGCCTGATTTTGTCCAGAAGTTTGTTCCCGAGTTGTTCATTAGGTCCTTCTTGGACGTCCTTTTCCAGGTCGGACAGGACTGACTTCTGGAAAGCCATGTGGGCCACGTAGTTGAGTGAACATATGGGCACAGGCAGGAGATATAGGCCTTGCGTCCATATCGGTCCATTTGTTTCGACTCCTTGTCAGGAGGAGAGGCACGGAGATGTTTGGGTTGGGCTGACCTATCGTGTGCTGCAGTGATGATGATAGAGTCCACCTTAGGTTGAGCAGTGAGGTGGGAAACTCCTCCCAGGGGGTGGTAAGTCCTGTCGGCTTTCTTTGAAACTGCAGGAATAGACGATGGCTGTTGCCAAATCACAGATGTCAGATCTTCATACGGCCCTGTCCAAGGTGAGATGGGGAGGGGGTCCGCATTAACCAGGTCCAGATGCTCCGCAAGCCTTCTGCATTTAGGGTCCAATTCCTGGGACGCCCACCCACAGGACCTTTGAATGGACTGGAGGAGCTCTGCGAAAGATGGATCCTCTGGGGGAGAGTTAGGCGACACCTTTGGCTAAGGCTCTTTGTGAAAGTGGGGTTCCGACAGGTCCCCCAAGTCTGAATCCTCATCGGAGTCAGAGGATTCCAGCCTACTTGGCAAAGAAGTGGCATCTGGAACTGCCTCTGTAACTCTGGTCCCCCGAGAGATTCCTGACAGCAGAGTGCCTGCATCCCTGTTGGAAACTCTGCTGGAAGGAGCAGGGCTTCCTGGTGGCACCCTATGGGATGGGGTAGCTCTGACTACCAACTGGGGCTGACCCAACTCTTGTAGGAGTTGGGATTTGGCATCCTTCCACCATGCCGGGATGGATTCTTGGTGTTCCACCTGAGGAGATGGTGGAGGGTTATCCTGGGTACCCCACAGAATAAGAGGGGTAGCTAGGTGGTTGGTACCAGTAGGGGTACTGGAAACCTTGGTACTGGAGAGCCTAACCTGGTGTCAGAGGCAGGTAACCCAGCGTTGGACCCCCCCCCCCTTTGTCAGGTACTGGGGAAACTAAGGTGTGTAGCCAGAGTATTACCCCATTGGGCCAGACAGAGGAGCATATGGTTTGGAGGGTGGCGTTGCCGAGGGACCACTGGGGTTTGGGTCCGTTGGCGGGTCCGGGGTCAGAGGTTTAACACCTAAAAGTCCAGGGATATTCTGGTCCATCCTGACCCCAAGAGGGTCTTGTGAGGGTCTGGCATCAGGTGCCTATCCAACGGCGGGACCGAGACTGTCAAGGGGGGTAAGTCCGGAAGGGCCCCTGTTGACAGGTCTGCCGGAGAGGCTGGAGTCTTGTGGATGTCTGATGTTAGGGGCTCCTAAACATCAGGCCCAAAAAGGTAGGGTAGGGTCAGTGATTCCCTAGAGAGAGAACCCTCACGAGAAGGTGGGGAACCTACAAGCTTGCTCTGCCGGACGTTGGGGATCACAAGGGAGTCCTACGGGGAGAGCAGTCACCACGCAGTCTTCAGGCAAGCCGGCAACTGACTTTGAGGTGACAGTCTGGCGGGCATCGGAGAAGCAGATGGTAGACTTACAGACCACGACCAGGCTGACAGAAGCTGGGAGGCCACAGTCAGGCTGACTGGCCTGGGTTGGGCACCCGGCAGCAGAGCTGGAGGGTGGCTTATCGGCCGAGCTGAGAGCAGGTACTGCAACTACTTCCTTAAAAGAGGAAACCCCTGACTGCCCACTGACCTCAGCGGGGAAGGCATCTGATCCGCTGGAGCGGACGAAGGCTCAGGAGGTGGGGTACTCATGGAGGTGGAAGCCCCACACCCAAGAAGGTGTCGGCTGTCTGGCTGCTTTTCCTCAGAGAATTGCTCCGCTCCCAGTGTTTCTCCTTTTCTGGGGCAGGTGACGATGATTGATACCTCAGCTCCTAGAGCTCTCTTTCCATTGATGCCAGTCGTTGTTTCAATAAATGGGCATCAAGGGTCCTCTGGTGACAGGTGCACGTGGCCTGGTTGAAGGCCTGACAGACAGAACAATTTGTGGTCTGGTGCTTAGGACCCAGGCAGAGGATGTAGTGGGAGTAGTCATCCCCATCCGGGATCTGCACACTACACTTGGAGCACTTTTTCTTAGGCCAATGAGACGAAATGCAATGCTGGAGGATGGAAAAAACAAACGGTAATTACTTGAAAAAATGGCAGGCGACAGAAGCTGTCTCACCGTGAGGTCCAACAATTCAGGTCGACAGTGGGGAAAGAACTGGAGGGTGGGGGACCACCCCTATTTATAGTCATGCTGACGTCCATCACCTGACACTGGGGGCAGTTCCTGCTGATGACTGCTAGCTACATTTTTGCCATGTGGTCCCAACACCAGGGGGAGCAGTCCTACTTGTGAAGACCTACTGCAGGAACCCTCTCGAAGTAAGATCCTGGTATAGCTACATCCCAGTCATGGGCCCCATTACACTATGTTTCTGTAATAGCTACAACGTCAAAGTCAGCCTCCGCCATCAAGGCTACCAGGTCCGAGATTTTATTCCCTAGACTGCGGGCATTCACACACATGGCACTCCATTTTCTGCAAATTCGCCTATTCACATCCCCACTTTTACCCTCGTTTCTCTTTGTCTCTCCCCTTATGCAGAGTTCAGTCTGCACTGGCGATATTGTGACATTATGGCCTTCCATGTTGGCCATATTATCCTGTGAGGGTGGGCAATATGATTGACTCTACTTCCTTCCTCCACCCCCCTTGGATAGTTTAAATGCTTACCAACAAAGCATCTAAACCATTCACTAAGGACATCGGTCCCCTTCCTGAAGCGATGCAGGCCATTACCCTTGTACAGGTCCACATCCCCCCAGGTGGGTCCCCAGTCACCAATGAAGCCGAAATCCTGCTCTCTGCACCAGTTCTCCAACCAAGCACTGAAGTCCCTGGTGAGGAGATCCCCAATCTCCCCCTTGCCTTGGACAGGAAGCACCTCCAAGAAGGTCACTGAGCTTGCTATCTGCCTCAGGCTCCTCCACAGCTCTCTGAACTCCACATGCGCCCTTTCCTATCTCTGTCTCATTTCCAGCCACGTCATTGATCCCCTGTTGGACGATAACATCTAGTCCCCCTCCTTGCTACTGCCCTAGCGATCTTCTGGATCTGTCTTCCATCCCTCTGAGCTGTGCCTCCAGGTAGGCACTCTACCTCCCTCCTCCCTCCCTCTCTTTCCTGCTACCTGACCCCAACTCCACTCCCCAGATGATGAAGTCCCCCATCAGGAGTCGCTTCCTCTTTCTTTGAGGTCCTCTACCACCCACCCTTGGGACTCCATTGTGGAGGTCCCGATCATCCTCCCTGAGTGCAACTATGGGGGACCCTGTGGGGCCTTCCAGTTTCTCCAACACAGCGTAGGAGTTTTTCAGTTGCACCGGCTGGGGATGTGCCTCTGACCCACCTCTCTTACCCTGCCTGAGCCCACCATAGTCCAACCACTCCTCCTGCTGGGCAACCTTTGAGGTAGTGGGTGTGGATCTAGTGGCCTCTAGGTGGGGAAGGAGACTCCCCAAATCCTGGCCGACTCAGCATGGAGACTCTCAACCTCTGCCCTCAACCTAGAGAGGTGCCTGCAGATGGGGCAGCACAGCTGCATACAGAAGGTCCTCCTGAAGACTACCGCACCACAGCCACGGCACTACACCACTCCCAGCATCTTCGCCTTTTCCGTTTCCTGTCACTTCACTGACTGTTCTAAGGGTACCCTCCTTCTACAAACTATTGTGCCCACATCCACAATACTTCCTGGTCTACTAATTCACCTTCTAGTCCATGCTCCCAATCTTAGTCCAGACCCCACCTAACTTCCTGTTTTTTGTCTTCTTCTGTCCTACTTCTTTCCTCCTCTTGAATGAGAGTTTTCACGATTCAGTCACATAATTTTCAGGTCTACTTTATTTAGTTGTCTGAGTGTTTCTGCCCTTTCATGTGTATGAACAAGTATCAAATACCTCCCGGGTGTGTCCTATAAAGGTAGACAAGCCGGGGTGGAGTCAGGATGGGGAGGGTAGATCTACTACTTCAGCTACTCTCCTTCAAAACAATCAGCTGCAAGAAACCTCTAATTCAAACACAGAACCCCACCAAAACAGAACCACAAGCACAAGACAACAGCAAAAAGGGCTAGAAACAACAGTATCCCTGTGTTACAAATAAAAAACTGTAGCTTAGCTCGGAGTCTCCTGGACCCCCTGCTTATAGATCTTTTCTCCCCACTTACCCCGCTACTTTCAAGAGGAAGAGAAGTATAAATAAATATTAATATACATTTAAGGTAAAGCCAAGTGCTTCCACTCCACTCTTTCAGCAATCTCTGGTCTTTCACCTGGATGTCCAGGCTTTCTCTAGACTTCAACAATATTCAGCACTGGTTCCGGTCAAATCAGCTAACCCTTAACGAAAAGAAAACAGTCTCCATGACCTTTGGCACTAGGCAGAAGCTCACTAAGCTTACCACCCTCCACTCCTTAGATGGGACCACAACTGACAATTTTCTCTCATTTAAATATCTCGGGGTCTAACTCGATCGGCACCTTAACTTTTCAGGGCATGTGGATGCCATCCACACAACTTCTCCCTAAGCTCAGTGCTTTATACAGGAATAGAGGTTGCATTCCTCTACCTGTTCACTGAGCTACTGTCCTGAAAATGATACTCCAGATCTTCGACTTTGGAGACATTGTCTATAGTACTGCTCCCAAGTCCACCCTAGCCAGACTGGACCCCCTCTTTCACTCCTTCTGTCACTATGCTCTGGACTATCTGCCCCGCACCAACCACTGCTCCCTTTATACCTCCCACTCCCTTTCCTCCCTTGAAGCTAGATGGCTCGCTCACTGTACCTCCATTATCTCCAATTACTGGCTTGGCTCTATCCCCCTCCTGCCTTACCTCTCTTTTCTCCCCCACCTTTCTCCTACTCCATTCACAGCTTTGGCTGTCATTCCCTTGCACTCCCAGCAAGGAAGTCCCTAAGCGGCCAGGCTGCTTTTCTCCAATCATTTCTCCAAACTATGGAACTTTCTTCCCCTAAACATCTGCTCTGCCTCTTCCAAATGCTGTCTCTCTGCTCTCTTCTCCAGGACTTCACATCCCACACCTGCACTCAATACCTTTCCCTGTTCCACTACTCCTTTGAGTGTACCATAGTGGCTGGTGTGGGTTGCAGGATAGTCTTGTCTACCGGCCCACCAGGACACGAGAGACAATTATCAGGAAGTGGCGCTCGTTTTATATGGCTGGAGTTGCCCAGACTGATGGTTCTGGGTGACTTCAATGCCTGGGTCGATGACAAACTTTCTGCCTTTGGTCAGCACTTCCTCCAGTTGGTGACATCACTGGGCCTTACACAGATTGTTTCCTCAGCCACTCATAACCACGGTCACTCTTTGGATTTAGTTTTTCTCCTGGGGATTGAGGCCTCTGATTTGGTGGTGGAACCTGTCAGTTGGTCTGATCACTACACCGTGGGCTTAAATTTTTGTGCCCCTCTTTGTAGGTCTGCCCCCGTGGAGATGGTTCGATACTGCTCTTTATGGGATGTGTGCCCTGAAGACCTGATGGTGGTGTTGAACCTCTCAGAGTTTCCGACTGCCAGCTTGGGCCCAGAAGCCATGGTCTTGGCTTATAATCAGGCCATTTCCTTGGCCCTGGACTCAGTTGCTCCTATCCGTGTCCATCCCCTCTCTCTCTCTGCCCTCGGGCCTCTTGGTTCGATGGGTCCTTCAGGGAGTTGCGACATGTGGGACAACGGTTAGAGTACCGTTGGAGGAAATCTGCTCTAGATGCCGACCGCCTTAGTTTGGAGGAGCATTACCGGCTCTACCAATCAGAGATCTCCCATAAGAAGGCAGAATTCCTGTCCAGGGAGATCTCTGTTGCTCAGAATCGACCAGCTCAGCTCTTCAGATCTGTGGACAGGCTGTGCAATCCAGCCTGTCCCCAGCTCCATCGAGCCTTTTCACAAAAGGAGTGTGATGAGATCGCTCAATTCTTTGTGAATAAGGTTGCCGACATCAGATCCGAGATCCGTCCGACATGCTCTAAGGGGGAGGCTGTTGGTCGGCGTTTGATCACGGAATCCTCTGCCTCCTGGTGTTCCTTTGACCTGCCAACGTTCAGTGATATTATGCGGATCATCCAGAGGATGCGCCCTACATGCTGTAGTTTAGATCCGAGTCCTACCTCCCTGATTTTAGGTTGTTTTGAGATTGTTGGCCCATTTCTGGTTCAAATAATCTGGTGCTCCCTAGAATTGGTTAAGTTTCCTAGCTCCCTAAAGGAAGCTATGGTGACTCCCCTTTTGAAGAAGGCTTCTTTGGACCCAGATATTTTTTGCAACTACAGACCGATCTCTAACCTTCCATTTATTGGGAAGGTTACTGAGAAGGTAGTGGCAAACCAGCTGGAGGACCATTTGACCATCCATAATATCTATGAACCTCTCCAGTCTGGTGTTCGTAAGAGGCATAGTACCGAGACTGCTCTGGTTCGGGTGCTCAATGATCTCTTGATGGCGAGAGATCAGAGGAACCGCTCTGTCTTGGTCCTCCTTGATCTCTCTTCAGCCTTTGACACTGTAGACCATGGGGTTCTGCTTGAACGTCTGGAGCCCATCTGTGGACTGTCTTGTACAGTGCTCTGATGATTTTCATCTTTTCTATCTAGGAGAATGCAGAGAGTTGTGCCGGGGATTTTTTCCTCTGACCCTTTTCCTCTGCAGTGTGGTGTCCCCCAGGGCTCGGTGCTTTCCCCCATGTTGTTTACAGTGTACATGCCGCCCCTCTGAGACATTGTAAGAAGGTATGGGCTAAGGTTTCACTGCTATGCTGATGATACCCAGCTCTACCTGTCTTTTGCCCCCGACCAGGTTAGTGCTCTCTCGGTATTTAATAGCTGCCTCGCTGAATCCAGGACTGGATGAATGCGAGCTGGTTAAAGTTGAATGCTGGTAAGACTGAGGTTATGGTTGTGGACCCGGGTCATGGTACAGGTGGGTTGGGGTCTGGTCAGCCCTCTGGCGTATTGCTGGGGGGGATCTGATCCTTACCTCTGAACGGGTGCTTAACCTGGGAGTGGTACTTGACGACGGGTTGACTCTTCGTCATCAGGTGTCAGCAGTCATTAAGTCTGCATTTTACCATCTTAGGAACATTGCCAGGGTGAAACACCTTGTTCCGTCCTGCGATTTACCCGTGTTGGTCCATGCTTTTGTGACATCTCGCCTTGACTATTGCAACTCCCTTTACTTGGGGCTTCCTGGGGTTGATATCCGCCGCTTACAGCTAGTGCAGAACGCTGCTGCAAGGTTAATAACAGGGGTGACTAGAAAGACACATATTACCCCTGTGCTACGCGATCTGCACTGGCTGCCTATACAGTGGTGGATCACCTTTAAAGTAGGTCTTTTGACCTTCAAAGCCCTGCACGGACTCGGCCCTGACTACTTGAAAGAGCTTCTGATTCCTTACTGCCCCTTACAACAGCTCCATTCAGCCGACGAGGGGTTGCTAGAGGTTCCGAGGGTTATATTGAAGTCTTATGGGGCTAGGGCCTTTGTGTTTGTGGCCCCAACCCTCTGGAACTCTCTGCTCGCCAGCTTAGAGGATGCACGACCATGGAATCCTTTAAGCGGGATTTTAAGACTTTTTTGTGGAGCAAGGCTTTCGTGGATTGATGCTGCTGTGAATGCTGATTTTATATGTATATTTTGATTTTATGATTCATCTGCACAGCGCCTTGGTGCTTGAAAGGCACTAAATAAATAAAGTTTTATTATTATTTATTACTCATTACCTGTTTCCCACATTTCGCCTGATCTATACTTTACTACCCCTTTTTCTGCCCCAAGAGCAACAAACCCAGTCTCCTGCTGTTAACCCCCGGTTTCCTCTGTACACTGATCTTTACTCCCTCGATACTTCCTTGTAACCTTATCCTTGCATATATTGTGACTTTGCACTTTATTTGTATCTCTGCGATACCCTCTGGATGGCATTCGCTTCATTTCCTTGCATATATTGCCCTTTATTTGCATCTCCGTGATATCTTCTGGATTGCCTTCACTTCATTTCTTTGTATATACTGCACGTTGTACTTTATTTGCATCTCCGTGATACCCTCTAGATGGCATTCACTTCATTTCCTTGCACAATTTGCAAAACTTGCTTTTGTTCGGTAGCTGAGTATATAATGTCTAGTTTTTACCTGCTATGTATCTGTTGTTCTGATTGGTTATTCATTATTCTCCTCTCCCCTTTATCCCCAGGACACATCTGGAAATGAGCTGCTTGCAGCTTAGTATGTCTTTCTTGGTGAAACTTTTGAAATAAATATTTGCTGACAAGGGGTGGGAGAAATAGACTAAATCAATAACATCTATTATAAAAAGGGTCTAAGAAATACCGCTCTCTAGTTGGCTGTAAGCATTCTATCAGTCTTATGTTAATCTTTTATTAACATACATGTAGAGTCTAATCATGTCCTGCACACGGCTTACATTGTTTAAAATTTTTTTTTTTATTACAACAGCAGTGAGTCAGTTCCAGTGGTTATGTTGATGGTCAGTTAATCACCCTCTAGGGGCATGTGGCACTCAGCTACTCCTCATGTAACATTACACCCTTACAGGGTGAGTAAGTAAGCAATATGACATGATGGTGTATGCGTTAGACAGTTCCAATGCATGGCTAGGGGGTACAGTAAGGCATGAGGCTGCAGGCCGAGTGCGTTCAGTTCCCCTAGCCATGTGTTAGAACTGTCTAACACATTCCCAGAGTGGCTTATTTTGCTTATAAAATGGGTCTGTGTATTCTACATGGGGTTTCTAGTTTTAGCCGTGCGTTAGACACTTCCAATGCATGACTAACAACCAATCAATCAGTCTGCCTGAAATCCTTTCCCCATTTTATAACATACCATTTACATAACCCATGGTCATACCTTACTGTAGTGCTGTGTGGAATTTTCAAATTTCGGCAGAACAAAATTCCTCAGAATATTCAAAATTATGCTGAAATTCTGCTGGAAACGGAATGGTGGAATTCTGCAGCATAACATAAATAGTTGTGGAATGATTGTCCGCAGAAAAAAAAAATCACTTCTATTTTGCAGATCTCAATATTTTCAGCAGAAATTATTGCGGATTAATGTTCCGCGGAAAACAGAAGGTGGAATTCCGCAGGAGAACAAGAGAAATTCCAGTGGAAATTCCACTGGCAGAATGGTCATTCTGCACTAATTCCGCTGGTGGAATTATGCATTCCGCATAGCACTACCTTATTAAATACATGGAGTTCAGAAAAAGAAACATGTCGAAATTATTTTTTTTTAACTGTTTACCAAAGAACATTAACCCACTCCTACACATGAAGGACACAACTTGAGACTTCAGTCAGCTCTGTTTATTGTTGTCACAGGATTAATACTCAAACATACTCAGCTCATTTCTGTATGAGTTTGTGAACATGTTCTCACAGGTCACTGTAACAAACAGACAGCAGATTTCCATAAAAGGCGATCATCACGTAAAAGACATTCAACACTATTAATGTGGATAAAGGTTTGCAGTCTTTCAACTGCTGAGGTTATAACTGTAGCTTCAAAGTGCCCTCCTGGTCAATAAGAAATCAGAGTGAGCACAGAGGATAATGCACGGGCAACCTTGCACAACAGGGCAATGTTTCCATGAAGGGGTTCTGATGACATCACAGGGACCCTGAGAGCTAAGTTCGAGAGGTCTCTGACATCATTAGAACCCCAAGATGGAAACACAGCAGAACTGTGCATGATTGCCCACGTGTTATTCTGTACTTTAAATGATTTAAAACATAAAATAAAAAAATGCTGCATTTTCCTCCCAAGAAATTTTGAGTTAAGTTTTTTTTATTCTTAAACAACAACAAAACAAACAAACAAACAAACAAACAAACAAAAGGAACCCACCCTCACCCAGCTGCTAAAAACCCACCTGGGTGAGAGGCAGGTTTCAGTTTTTTAATATAATGAAACCAGATGATTTTGTGCTGGGTGGGTCTAGGTTCTGTTTGGGGATAAAAATGAAACTAAAAACAGAAGGTGGTACGAGATTTCATTGTAAATAAAAAAGTTGTATCACAGAAGGGTACAACAGCATTCTATGACCTTTGAACTGTGGTATGACAGCTTTTTAGTTAGTATCGAAATCGATGCACAAGGTGTCACCCTATACCGTTTAGAGAATGATGCATGGGGAACCACACAGAACAAGCCTGTTTCCACTGAGGGGTTGAATTGACATAGCAACCTTAAAGCAAAGCTCTAGAGGTCCATGGTGTCACCTCAACCACTTAAAGGAAACACGAGCCGAGTTGGGTATGGTTGTCCACGTTTTATTTTTTATAGCATATGGTTTTAATGTATGTTGAATGTGAACATTTTAGTTTAGAAACAGCTGTAGGCAGGACACATCTGCTCCCCTCCCACCTACCTTTCACTGCTCATAGTAACAGTATCACAAATAAATATAATGTATGGTGGAATGTGATTGTGTATGGAAATCCATACACCTCAAAAAGTCATTCTGCTTCAGTAGTGACATCCTCACTAAATGCAGAACTTTTCATTCTGCATTAATGAGGATGCCACAATGCAATAGCAGACTCCAATGCTGTTCATAGAACAGGGAGTGGTTGGCAAGTCCTGTGCACGAGTTGGCCAGCGGGAAGATAAGAATAGTAGTGTGGGTCTCCAGCGGCAGACACTGCCTGGAATATGTAAGGGATGGTGTTTTGGGGCACCATACACTATACAGAATGACGTATGGCCTCCCAAACAACTTGACAAATCTTCCCCCTCGTGTTTTCTATGATGGCAGAGGGACCTCTTGAGCTTCGCTCTCGAGGTCATCCGCTGTCATAAAAAACACTCGGGTGAAGAATTGCTTTGTTGTGTATGGGGGGCCATACACTATCCTATATATGTTGATGGGAATTCTTCCAGGAGATAACACCCACCACATTTTGTGACCTTTGAACTGTGCACAACAACCTGTCATGACCTTTGGACGGTGCACAACTTTTTATGACCCCTGAACAGTGTAAGACAACTTTTGCCCATGCACGACAAGGATTCTGAGTGTACAGAAATCCATACACTGCAGCACTTAGCCATATACTACAATATGTTAGTCAGTGATGCACTCCATTACTGGCTTTGGGGTTTGACTTTTTGGTGCTACATTGCCTGAGGTACATATAAATCGGTTCTGCAGGGCATGGAACGAACCCACAAATAAAGCAAGATCACTCCACTCAGCTAATAAAGACACGTGAAATAAAAAGGTCTACCCATCGAAAAGGGACTGTTTTGGAGATAACGATGCTGTTAGAATTGTTAAACGTTGATCATCAGTTTCAGGGGTGCATCCATATTTTTAAGGTGGTATCAGCGTCTCTCAAAAATATAAAATGTTCCCTTTTAAAACTCTGATAAGGCTAAAACAGCTACTCTTTGCTGGCCTAAGAGGGTACAACTCTGATGAGGCTAAAACAGTTACTGTTTACTGGCCTAAGAGGGTAGCAGGGGCTACTTCGATACACAGCTGCAGTAGTTGGTGCGACTTGGTGGAAAAGCATGAAACCTTTTGAGGCAAACTACAAAATGTTGCGACTCTACCCTGCATCCATTTTCTTGCTTTACAGCTTCTGTCAGAAGAAACATTCCTGCAAGCAGCAGAAAAAGGTGCAAATGGTAGGTAGCTTCTATACAGTTGTAGTCAGGGATAAGCCCAGTATTTCTAGATAGAGCCAGCTACGTCTCAGAAAATTCCCATTCCAACAGGTTTTCCTGTGATTTATAGGTATCAGGCTACCACCGTACAAACATCTGATGCTGCAAAAGTGCAAGTTAGGGCTTCTGAAGGGCCCCCTGGCTTTTGGATGCACTGCAGCATTAAGATATTCTCACAGAGCTCAATTTCTGTAGACGACCTGATTTACTTCTGCAGCAACAATTATTTAATGTTCTGGTAGACAGCTGGCTTACTCATAGCTAACATTCCATGTAATGTAGTAGACAACATCAGATATTAAACATGGGGGAGTGGCTTCAGGATATTTGAAGAGGGGAAACCAGTCTGGAAATGTGTAAAATCAGTATTTTTTTTACAGAAGCAGTCATCAATACAGATATATTTCAGACAACATGCAAGTTCCCCAGCACGATGTAAGTTTGGTGTCCTCAGAACTGCAGGTGCCTTGGTCTTGCAGCAGTGGTGCCGGAACGGTTTGAAAAGTGGTAGGGCCAAGAACGTAAGGGGTACATTTTCCCCATGTTAAATATATTACCATGATAGCAAAAAGTGATAGGGTCACTTATGAAAGTGGTAGGGCCATGGCCCTAGTGGCCCCCCCTGTTCCGGCACCTATGTCTTGCAGTACAATTCTGAGGCATCTGCAGACTGCAAGCTTCTCCTAAAATCTCTTCCTAAAGCTCCACCGTGCATTTGAAAAAAAGATGCAGAAGCTGTCAACAAGATGTAGGGAGTATCCTGGAAATCATTAGTGTTGTATGTCTTTTAAGAGACCAAGTTCTCTTGATGTGCCAAAGGAGGCGTTTTCTGAACCCCAGGGCACCGAACCTGCTAACCTCAAGATCTGCAGGGACGATCGGAGATGGGAGCATCACGGCTTGCTGCCATAGCGACTGGGTTCTCCTGGGATGGAGTGTTCCTAGACACACTGGTTACACAGCCATCTGAAAAAGAATGAGGGAAGCAGCTGAGACATTTCACGGAGTGATACTTCTGCATGAAATGTTTTGACCTAGAATAGCAGTGGCACTAGCAAATGTGAAGTTTCACCCACTAGTGAAAACGTTTTAAAAGAAGAAATTCTACCAGACTTACTGTAATTTATTTTTTGTTATCTCCAGCATGGTCATTGGGAGTTTATAAGAAACGGGGTTAAGAGTTACCCTGCTGGATACACTGGCACAGCTTAAAGGGGAACAGCCAGCACTAAGAGCCCCACACCCATGTGTGGCTGGTCCCAATTTGCACTTTGTGTGCAAAAATGTTTTTGTTTTTCTCTTTTTACTGTTTACTGCGGTAAGTAGACTGCAGGAGACAGATTCTGCTGATTTCCAAGATGACAGTTTCTGTAACTACAAATCCCAGAATCCCCTGCAACAGATATCGGAGCAGGGCCACCGCAGTGGGTGATTCAATAGCCTGCAGTGCGTGTTAAAGAGTTTTTACATGCTCTTTATCTTCTGTTTGCTGGGCCCACCGGCCTCCAGGGGCTAAGTAAAAGACAAATGAACTGTACACAGCCCTGGGAGAATAGTAGGACAGGCACACAGCTTATCAGAGCTCATAAAAGCTGTAACATGCACTGCAAAAACATAGAAACACTGAATTTGTTAGTAGCAAAGACCTCTTGGCCCACTCAGTCTGCCCAGATGTTCCCTGTCTAGTCTGTCTCAGAACACCCTACCCTTCTCCCTCTTGTATTCCACGGTGCCTATCCCAGGCATGCTTGAACCCCACCCGGCTGTTTCTGCCTCCACCACCTCGGCTGGCAGTCTGTTTCAGGCATCCATCGCTTTTTCACTGAAGTTCCATTTTCTCACATCCCTCCTAAACTTCCCCCTTCCAGCTTCATCGCGTACGCTCTTATACTGGTGCACTTCCTTATTTGAAGCAGACTCCCTTCCTGTACCCTGTTCACCTCCGTGAGGTACTTGTGTGTGTCTAGCATATCTCCCCCTGCCTCCCTCCACTCCTCTAGGGTGTACATATTAAGATTCCTCAGTCTCTCCTCGTAGAGTTTCTCATGCAACCCCTGCACCATCTTAGTTGCCTTCTTCTAGACCATCTACACCCTGTCCATGTTCTTTCTGAAGTGCGGCCTCCAGAACTGGACACAGTACTCTAGGTGGGTCTCACCAGCGACCTACAGTGATAGCACCACCACTTCCCTCCTACTGAGGATACCCCTCTGTATGCACCTCAGCATCCCACTAGCCCTGCCTACTGCCTTGCAACTTTGAGGTCATGAGATATTATGACCCTAACATCTCAAGACTACTGCACATTAATCTCCCACTGCTGCAGCCCTGCTCTGGCAACAGCTGCAGGGGATTATGGGATTTGTAGTTACAGTAAATGTCAACTTGAAAGTCGGCACAGTCAGCCTAACACAACCTACTACACTGCAATAAACAGTGAAGTGGAAAAAAAAAAGTTTTTGCACACAAGGTGCAAACTCAGATCTGCTCCACACTTGGGTGTAGGGTGCTTAGTGCTGACTGTTCCTCTAAAAAACTGTGACATCAGCACAAACTGTTCATGCCATAAGGATTCCACAGCTTTTAACTGATCAGCCCACACTTCTTGCCATGCAGTATAATAATACTTAAGGAATAACACCCTCTGAGGTGTCCAAGCATGCTCTGATATACTGACATCTCGTATGCATTGTGAGGCATAAGGCCTATGCCAAGTGACTTCAACCAGCCCAGAAGTCTGTACATTGGAGCACGCCCAGACACCTCAAAGGGTGTTACTCAACTTATAAAATGGGCCCTAACAGGTCCTTAATTAATTTGCAAAGTGTAAACAGTCATTTATTTCAACAGTTAACTTACCTTTATAGTTTGCTTTTTGCCCTGTATATTTTCACCTGTATGTAACTATTCCTGCCAGACTAGGTTTACCTTTTGGCTGCCGCTTTCCTCAATGTGACTCAAATGAAACCGAGATGGTGCATTTCATGGGGTTATCCTGACTGGAGTAATGTCAAACAAACAGATATCTACATAAGAAAATTAAATTTAGTTCTGAACTGTCCAGGTGTGCTCTGATAATTGGACAGTCTAGGTGATGTTCTCAGTCAGTCAGAACACTAGGATTTCATCACCTATTTTATAATGACAATTATACAATGGCAAGGATAATTCTAGTGATCTGATTGTGCCTGCCCTGGATACAGTGATCTTACTGTCAAACATCACTGTCTCTAGGGCAGTCTGACCAGAGACGACCACAGAGCACTGAAGGAATTCCCTTCCTCCCTGCTCAAGTCACTGTGAAGCCAACACAGCTTCACAGTCTCCTCAACACCACAACCATTTACACAGCTCCCATCACAAGCCATGTACAATGAATTCCCCTGCTGCCAGCCACAAGCAGTTTAAAAACATGTAGTGTTCTCACCTGGTTAACCAATTAACAACTCCCCTCAATAAATAGCACCAAGCTTCCCCCCCCAACATAGAAACATAGAATCTGATGGCAGATATAGACTGCTTGGCCCACCCAGTCTGCCCATTTCCCTGCCTACTGGATAAGCTGCAGATCCTAGTTAACCAGCAGCCTACTTCTTTCTACCCCAACCCCCTAGAATTGCCTTATGACTGTCCCATGCATGCTTGAATTCCACCACTGTTTTTGACTCCACAACCTCCTCCAGAAGGCCGTTCCATGCTTCCACAACCCTCTCAGTGAAAAAATACTTCCTTAAATTACCTCTGAGCCACCCCCCATCTTCAAATTGTCCCCCTTGTTCCTGCACACCTTTTTTTGAAAGATGCTACCCTCTTGGACCTCGTTGATTCCCTTGAGGTACTTGAAAGTTTCTATCATGTCCCCCTCTCCTCTTTTCCTCGAGGCTATACATATTAAGCTCCTTAAGTCTCTCTTCATGTGTCTTCCGTGCAGACCCTGCACTATTTTAGTTGCCCTCCTCTGGACAGCTTCCATCCTGTCTGTCTTTAGTAAGACTGGGTCTCCAGAACTGCACACAGTACTCAGATGGGGTCTGACCAGCTGTCTGTACAGAGGGATAATAACTTCCTGTTTTCTACTGGTGATGCCTCTCCTATGCATCCCAGTATCCCCCAGCCCTCCTTGCTGCTCCCTCACATTGCTTGCCCACCTTTTAGGTCATCTGATATGACTACCCCCAGGTCCCTTTCCATTTTTGTTGTTGTTAGTATCTCACCCCCATTGTGTACTCTTCCCTGGGTTTTGTTTCCCAGGTGCATTACCACTTCTTAGCACTGAATCTAAGCTGCCATACATTTGACCATTCCTCTAACCTTGCCAAGTCCCTTTTCATCTTTTCCACCCCACCTTGTGCATCAACTCTGTTGCAGATCTTTGTGTCACCTGCAAAGAGACATACTTTTCCTTCCAGTCCCTCTGCAATGTCACTTATAAAGACATTGAAGAGGACCGGTCCTAATACTGAACCCTGCGGTACCCCACTAGTAACCCCCCTTTCTTCAGAGTGGACTCCACTTACTATTACTTTCTGTGTCCTATTCTCCAGCCAATTTTTACCCAGGCTGTCATCTTGGGACCCACTCCCAGGCTAGCTAACTTGTATATTAATCTTTTGTGTGGGACTGTGTCAAATGCCTTGCTAAAGTCTAGGTAGGCCATGTCCACAGCCCTCCTGATCTACTACTTTGGTCACCCAGTCAAAGAAATCTATCAGATTTGTCTGGCATGACCTTCCCGCTGTGAATCCATGCTGCCTTGGGTCCTGTGCCCTTTGGCCTCTAGATATTCGACAATTCTTTCCTTCAGAAGTGATTCCATCATTTTTCCTACCACTGAGGTTAAACTAACAGGTCTGTAGTTTCCGCTTCTGCCTTGCTCCCATTTTTGTGAAGGAATCACATCTGCCCTCCTCCAGTCCTCAGGTACCACCCCATCCTCCCATGATTTGTTAAACAGGGTAGTCAGTGATGTCACTAATTCCACCCTTAGTTCTTTTAGAATTCTGGGATGAATCCATCAGGCCCCATTGCTTTGTCCACCTTCAGTTTTAAGAGTTCTTTCAGAACCCTTTCTTCTGTAAATGGGCTGGTATCAACTTATGTATCCAGAGTGCTTCTACTGTTTGTTTTAGGTACCTCCCCCTCTTCCTTTGTAAATACTGAGCAAAAATATTTGTTTAGTATCTCTGCCTTTTCACAATCACCCTCTGTCCACCCTCCCCCCCCCCATTAAGCCTCACTATCCCTCCCTTGGTCTTCCTTTGTTCCTTGATGTACCTATAAAAGGTTTTATCCCCCTTCTTAACTGAGTTGGCTATCTTTCCTCAGTTTGGGCCTTTGCTGTTCTGACTGCCTTCCCAGCTTCCTTTGGCTTTAACTGATACAGTTCTCTGTCCTGCTCCTTCTGTGATTCCTTGTACTTCCTGAAAGCTTTCTTTTTCTTTTGAACCTTCACTGCCACTTCCTTTGAGAACCATAGTGGTTTCTTACATCGTTTAGTTTTGTTTATTTGCTTCACACAAAGGCTTGTTACCTCTGTGATGGCAGTTTTTATTATTCCCCATTGTTCTTCCACCCCTCCTTCCTGCCCATTTGCTAGTGCATTGCTTAGGCACTCACCCATTTTGGCAAAGTCAGCCCTCCTAAAGTCCAGTACCTTTGCCTTTGTATGGCTTGACTCTATTGCTGTGTTTATTGTGAACCATACTGTTCGATGGTCGCTAGTTCCCAGATGGCTACCCACTTCTACATCTGTGATCCTCTCTTCATCTCCATTTGAGAGAACCAGGTCTAAGATTGCTCCCTCGCGTGGGCTCCAATACTAGTTGTCTAAGGCATGTCCCCTGTAGGGCATCTAGAATAACCTCACTCTTCGAAGTGGCTGCTGCAACTGCACTCCAGTTAACATCTGGCATATTCAGATCACCCATCAGCAATATCTCCCCTTCTTCTGCCTTACTAAGTATACTTTCTATCATTTCCTTGTCCATTTCCTCCCTGAGAAGAGGGTCTGTATACAACCCCTGTGCGGATTGTGGTGCCATTGCTGGTCTCCAAATTTACCCACAGTGCTTCTTCTCCTCCCTGTTTTCCCTTTTGTTCTGCTGCTTTGATTCCTTCCCTTATGTAAAGAGCTACTCCTCCTCCTCTATTACCCCTCTGTCCCTCCTGTAGATAGTGTATCCTGGTGTGTTTACGTCCCAGTCATGGTTTTGTGTGAACCATGTTTCTGTGACTGCCACGATATCCAGATGTTCCTCCTCCATCAAGGCCACTAATTCAGGAAGCTTGTTACTCAGACTACGGGCATTGGTACTCATTGCTTTCCATTTTTTGATGGCTTTATCTTCAGTTGCTGCATCCCCCACTGACCTTTCTACCTTGGTCTTTTTCTCATTCAGTACCCTGTTTTGTAGGGAGAAGCTGGGATTTTCCTGCTGCTTATCAGTGCCTCCCCCCTTGACTAGTTTAAAGCTTGCCAATGAAGCATTTAAACCGATTGCTCAAAGACTTTCCCTTCCTGGACAGATGCAGACCATCCTGCCAGTATAGGCTGGTGTCCCTCCAGGTGGAACCCCAGTCGCCAATGAAGCCAAACCCCTGTGCTCCACACCATTTTTTCAACCATTCATTAAACTGCATGGTGCAAAGTACCCTCGCCTCACTCATGCCATTGACAGGCAGCACCTCTGAGAAGGATACTGTGTGTGCTACTTGTCTTAGGCCCCTCCCCAGTTCTACAAAGTCCTTCTGCACTGCTCTAATCTCATGTTGAGCCAAGTCATTTGTCCCTAGGTGGACAATGACATCCAGTTCAGAATCCCGTGCAGCTGTTCTCGTGATCCTGAGGATGCGCTTCCTGTCCCTCCAAGCCATAGTACCAGGAAGGCACCTTACTTCAGTTTTCCCTGCTCTCCCCAGTTCTATCCCCCTAATAATTGAGTCCCCCACCAGAAGCTGCTTCCTTTCCTTGTGGTGTCCTCTGCCTCCTTCCTGTAGGCCTCCCTTGTGACAGGTGTCCTCAGCCTCCTTAATCTCCTCTGTGGGTGCATCCATAGGGGAGCTAAACTGTGCCCTCACAAAACAATCGGCTAAGAGCTCTGACCCACAGCTGCGATGAGTGCCTTCCTGTCAGCAAGATACAATACACAACAATTTGACAGAGCAAATCCCCTGCTAATCAAACAGAGAAAAATCCAGACATCCAAGTCAGACACAGGTAAACCTCCCCAGCCCCAAAACAGCCTGGTGGTTTGTGCTTCTGAAAGCAGTCAGCCCCAAAATAAGTCAGCTGTGCTTTAAACTCTTCCTGCACTGAAAATCTTAAGAATTGTAACAAGACTGTCTTTTCCTGATTTGAGTTCCTTATTTCACCTTTCAGTTAGAAGTAGCCTCCACCTGCAGAATATCTGCTACAAACCAAAGACAATTGTAAAGTTCACCTCCCTCTGTTGTGAGCACAACTCGTTTCCTTGCGAATCCTATGTTCAGTATTGTAGCTCCCAGCAAGTGGTAGCTTACCTTAAAAAATATTAGCTGTCCTGACGAGTTTGCTATAAAACACTTGCTTATAATACTATTGTTCTCAGGTCTGTTACCAAAGCTACTGGCTGATTAAGTAGCTGTGGTGTAATCACTTCTTGAGAAAGTCTGGAATTTCCTTTTAAGGCACACAAAAGATAGACCCAAAAAACAGTTTACTGTCTGGGTCAAATACAAAACCTGTACCTGCACTTTTTTCAGGATTTGTGACAAATGTTTAGCCCAGGGTTTAAACTCTTCCTGCACTGAAAATCTTAAGAATTGTAACAAGACTGTCTTTTCCTGATTAAGTTCCTTATTTCACCTTTCAGTTAGAAGTAGCCTCCACCTGCAGAATATCTGCTACAAACCAAAGACAATTGTAAAGTTCACCCCCCTCTGTTGTGAGCACAACTTGCTTTCTTGCAAATCCTATGTTCAGTATTGTAGCTCCCAGCAAGAGGTAGCTTGCCTTAAAAAATATTAGCTGTTCATCAGTCCTGAATTCCTATACGTTCTAATTCTGTCAGCAGCCTAAGGGTTAAACAAACAGCCACAACAAATGGCTTCTACTGAAAAGGTGCATGGCCATATGCGCATCATTCACTCCCTGACTTCCCTCAACTTACCAGTACTACCAAGTGCCAGCTTCTAAGTGTATTCCTGTGTTCTCCTGATACATATTAGGTATGTTGCAAACTGCACTGGCAGAACCTAAAAAGAAGTCACAGTAAAAGCAGTGACCCTGCACTAAAGCCACAACACTGAGTGTACGTCAGCTGTGGCCAATTTTTTTTTTTTTTTTTTTTTTTTAACACCAGGACACAGAAAGAGACTAAGCTGAAAGCTTGTTTACAGGTGTGACCTGGGAGCACAATGAGGTTACGTGACTTGCTCAGGGTCACACAGTATGCAAGTGGGGGCTGTGGGATTCAAACCCAGGTCTCCAGGTTTTCATCTCAGAACCTTAAACCATGGCACTATACTGCCTGTACTGCTTGTGCTTCTGATAAGTGCACAGACAATGGCAGCAAACTCAGTTTCTCCCAGGTTTTTTTTTTTTTTTTTTAGGAGAAACTCCAGAGGCAAGAGACAGGAAGTCAAAGAGGATCCAAGCCTCACAGACTAAAGAGTTCTTCAGAAACATCACAGGATGCTGGACAAGGCATAGCAGATTCCTGCCACTGCCAGACCCACACCAGGAACCACCCTACTGGTCCACCTGAGAAAGAGGGATGGGGCCACCAGATCTCTCACCTCATCTCCCCTACTGCAAAAAAAGGGTGGGAAAGGACCCACCCCCATGAAGAGAACCCCGGACCCTGAAAAGATGTTTATTCCCCACAAACGGAGCCATTCCAGTACATGGCCCACAAACGGAACCCTGTAACAAGGAGGAGAACTCCTTTCACAGCAGCTCAGGTACTGTACATCATAGAAAAGAATTTCATCAGGATATCAGCCAGTTCCAAATATAGCACTGTATCTTTTCAGTCAGCTAACCTTTGCTGCTAGTATTTTGTGTTTTGTTAGTTTGCCAGTTACTGTGCTTTGGAGCAGCTCTGTTTGGGGCAAATACAGTTGTGCAAGAACTTACTGTAACAGTATGTCTTTGAGAGCATCTCTTGCAGCAGCCCATAACACATAGGATATCCAGCTATAGGCATCACTTCCTCCAGATGATCTCCCAGCAGTCAATCCAGGGGCCTCCCCTTCCCGTCACCTGGTGTATATAGGGGGGGCCCCCCAGATACTCATAGGTCTATTTTTCATCTTAGCGACTAATATGAAAAGTGAATCATAGGTCTCCGATCGGAAACGAGGAGAAGAACAAATGGCAGCCGCTCAAGGCTGCCACGAGAGTATGAAGCAAGGTATCCTTCTGAAGCAGGAGCAAGGGGGAAGACGGGCAGGGCAGCATGGCCTGCTGCAAGAGATACGCTCGAAGAACTACTGTTTTAATAAGTTCTTATGCAACTGTACTATCTTCCTTGAGTCAGTCTCTTACAGCAGCCCATAACACATGGGAAGAATCCCAAGCAGTTATGATGCCCATGGGAGGAGGAAGTGAACTGCAGCAGATATGGACAGGAGGCTGTTGAGGATGGCCCGCCCAAAAGCAGCACGCTTCTTAGAAGTGATGTCTAGACTGTAATGTTTTGTGAATGTATGTATGGTACAAAAACACTATGGCGGTAGTCATGCCTCTAATGTTTCATGGATCCTGTAAGAGGTTTATCATATTTGTTATATATGAACATAATGCAGTTGGCCAACCATGTGGACAAGCATTGCTTAGAAACCCAATTGCTCAGTAATCCTGGGAAGAAAGAAACAAAGTTGTTCAGTTTTTCACAACCATTCAGTGCGGAGCAGATAAGGTCTCAACGTTCTTTTCACATTGAGAGTGTGAAGCAGGGCTTCCCCTGGATTCTCAGGCTCCGCAAAATGTACTGGCAGTTGAATGGACTGATTCAGAATAAAGTCAGAAACTACTTGTGGGAGAAAGGAGTAGTGCCCAAGGACACCAGATCCATATGAAACTAAGTAAGGTGGCTTGCACATAAGCGCCTGTAACTCAGAGTAATCACCACCTGACGTAATCGCCATAAAAAAAAAACAAAAAACAAAAAAAAAAACCAGTTTTCCATGACAGAAATTGGAGTCCACATGCATCAGCAGGCTCAAAAGAACTTTCAGTAAATTTTTCAAGCACTAAATTCAAACCCCACACTGGGACTGGGACCGGGTCCTGAATAGGGCGATGCAAATGTAGGATACCTTTCAGGAAGGTTCCAATGAGAGGCAACTGGGACAATGGTTTGCTGTCCACAGGTAAATGAAAAGTAGAAATAGCTGACAGGTCTACTTTTATTGAGGAATATTTAGGCCACCCTCTGACAGAGAGAGTAGGTAGTCCAGGATTCTCTTTGGGGAACATTTGTAGGTGTCCAGTTCCTGGGAAAAGGCCCAAATGGAGAAATGTTTCCATGTCATACAGTAGGAAGACCTAGTAGAGGGCTTCTGAGCCACCTGTAGGATCTCCGCTACCCCCTGGGGACACCCGATAATGAGAAGAGGACTATGTCCTCAGGATCCAGGCATGCAGACACAGGGAATGATAGTCCAGGTGTAGCAGGGAGCTGTTCCCCTGTGATAGGAGGACAGGACAAAGAGGCAGAGTTAGAGGATCTCAATCCGAGATGTGCAACAGCAGGGGGAACCAGATTTGCCTCAGCCAGTACATGGCTATGAGAATCATAAACGCCCCATCTTTGACCAGTTGTAGGAGTACTCTTTAGGAGAGGAAAGGGCAGGAAAGTGTAAAGAAATTTTCCTGTCCAGGAACGAGACAAGGTGTCCAGCCATAAAGTTCCAGGACCGCGCTCTAGAGAGCAATAGAGAGGCAGTGTTGCGTTCTGCCGAGCGGTAAACTGGTCTAAATCTGGACGACCCCACTAGAGAAAGAAATCTTCTAAGATGTCTGAGTGGAGTTCCCATTCATGGGTCCAAGCATGGGTTCTGCTTAGGGCATCCGCAAGGGTATTTGAAACCCCTGGATTGTGGATTGCCAGAAAGTAAATGCCTCTCTGGATCGCCCAATGCCACACCCTCATGGATTCTCAGCAGAGAGGGTATGAATGGGTACCACCTAGTTTGTCCAGGTAATTAACTACCATGGAACTGTCCGATTGCACTTGAAGGCAACCCTGAGGGAGCAAGGACTCAAACACTTGTAAGGCGCACAAAACTGCCCTCAATTCCAGGGTGGTGATGTGAAGACAAGCTTCCGTCACTGTCCAACAGCCCTGGGACTGAACCCCTTAAAGAAGGGCACCCCAGCCCAACAAGGAGGTGCCTGTTAGAATGAGATCTGGGACCCGGGGATAGAATGACATGCTTTGCAGGAGAGTGTCACTGAACTGCCACCATTGTAGTGAGCGAAGTTCTGGGGAAGATAAAAGGACAACAGCATCAAAGCCATCCCAATTCTGATCCCACTGGACCCTGTGGGTCCACTGAAGAATCCTCATATGAAATCTGGCATAAAGAATAATGGGGATGGTAGCCACCAAATGTCCTAGGAGCCAAAGGTAGTCTCTTGCGGAGACATACCAGCAAGTTTCTAACTGTAGAATGAGGGTCAGAATGATGTCCACCCAAATTTTGGGAAGGAATGCCACGGTCCTTTATAATGGAAAGTTTGTGATGGGTTCAACATAGACTTCAGGTAGCTGATCGTGATGCCCACCATGGAGAATATCTCTAAGGTGTGGGTCAGGGTGTAGTCCAGCATGGGGCATGTAGACGCCTTTAGGAGTCAGTCGTCTAGGTATGTAAAAACATAAAGACCCTCCTGGCAAAGAGCCCTCACCACTGCCACCAGGCACTTCATAAATACCCTGGGGGCTGAAGAAAGGCCGAAAGGGAGGGACCGAAATTGAAAATGATGGCCCTGAAACTGGAATCGCAAGAACCACCTGTGGGCAGGGTACATCAGGATATGAAGGTACGTGTCCATGTCCAGGGAACAAAGCCAGTCTGTAGACGTAGAGACTTCTGAGATCTGGAATACGACACAAGTCTCTTGTCCATTTGGGAACCAGAAAAAAAAAAAACCCCGGGATTAATATTCCAAGCCTCTTTGATGGACGGGAACTGGCTCTATGGCATGTTCCTCTAACACAGCATCTATTACTGCCTGCAGTACCAGAGCATGGTCCTGAGTGTAGTGTGATACCAGAGGAGGCAAGGGGGGAAAGATAACTGGTTAAGTCCAATGTATGACCTTATTGGATCAATTAAAAGAGCCAGAGGTCTGATGCAATCCTTTGCTAACCTCCAAGGTGCAGGGAGAACCTGCCCCAGACAGCTGAGGAGGGGGTCTGTGCCTCCACAGCTGGAGACAGGCCTGCAGGCCAAAGAGTGTCCCTGCGGAGGAGCAGCAGGGATATACCAGGATGGTTTGGGGGCATTTCTTGGGCTTGGCAGGGCTAACCGAGCCTTAGACTTGTTAGCAGGCTGCCTCTGAGTAATAGGTCTACCTGTGAAGGAGCAGCCCCGAAAGGATTCCCCTGTATGCAGGCTTCACCAGAGGTTGCGATACAGGAATCCAAACAGACTGAAGGGTACGATTCAAGTCTTGCAGGTGTGTCAGAATGTTTTGGGCCTAGGACCCAAAGAGTTTGCCCCTGTTAAAGGGAGCATAAAGGATGGACCTCTGTACATCCTGTGAGAATACTGAACCCCTCAGCCATGCACGCGCCAGAGGCAAACACCTGCATAGGAGGCTCTAGCCGAGGAGTCAACGGCATCAGAGGTAGCCCTGAGCAGGTGGCAGACAGCCATCACTGAGGTTCTCCAGAGACTTGGCCTGGTGGAAGGGACTGGACCGAATCTGGAGTAGCTTTAAGGATCCCCCCCCCCGCTACTCGAGGAGGTAGCCCATATAATTCAGAATGCGAATGGACATAGTAGTGTTATCCATGATATCCAATTTCTTGGATTCTGTATCCGGGGTGGAGCACATATACGTTGTAGTGTAGCAGATCTATCATGAGCCTCAGTTAGCAACCATGGAATCTGTCTGTGGAGGTGCAGAAAGGTAAGGGTGGTCCACAGGTGCCCCATAAAATCTGTCTGCCTTGCAGGGACTGGAGGGAATCTGGAACAGTTGTTGCCAGGCGGCCAATATGGCCTCCTCAAAAGCATCCACATGGGGAGGAACGAATAGTGTGGGGCTATCTGGAATATCAAGGTACTGGGCCAACTTTTTTCTGGAGGCATCCTGTTCTGAATTTTGGAATCCAAAGGGTATTGCAGATGTACCATAATATCCGAAAAGGAATGGTCATCTGGAGGAGAACAGGGGAGGTCCTGCAGAGCAGCCCTATGAAGGAAGATGCCTCTGAGGACGACACTTGGGATCCATAACCCTGATCCATCTCCTCCTCAGTTAGGTCCGTTATATCCAATTCTTGTAAGAATAAGGTGACCAAATCCTCCTCCCTGGGATGGCACCCCTGCTTGGAGGGGATGAAGGCAGGGACCACAGCCTTCCCAGAGGTTTGACTAGGGGAGACCTAGTAAAGCCCATAATGGTACTGGACAAAAAGTCTGAACATCCACCATGGTCAAGTAACCCCCAGAAGAAGGGGTCATGGACCAGATGGGCACTGCCAATAGAATGGCAGAGGGCAAGGTACCCAGCCTTCCAGTCAGTGTGAAGGGGTGCACATAAGACCCCAACACTGTCATAGATGGAGGAACCATTACAGGGCTCTCTGTCCAAGGTGGAGCCTATGATCATCGATGGCAACACCGTCGACAAGGTGGTAAGGCCAAGAGCCACCATCAACGGGAGAACCATTGACAAGGCCATTGATGAGACATGGAAATTAGGTCCACTGTCGACAGATGGCCAGAGTAGACAGGAAAACTGTTGATGGGAGAGTCCCAGTCTGTCTAAGAGATGGTGGAAAAATAGGTCCACTGTCGAAAGGCACAGTGAGTCATCGACAGAACTGTTGATGGGTGAGCCCAATGGCTCAAACATGCTCTGTGAATGGGAGAACCAACGGAGTCAGAACACTTGCCTGTTCCTTTTGGAAGCTGGCTATACTGCAGAGAACAAACTAGAACGCATTTGAGGAACTGGTAACTTGGTAAAACATAATATTGTAGGGGACTAGGAAGGTAAGCTACACGTTCTACAGAAAGTTTCATTATTTTTTATTGGCATTAAGAATTGCAGGATTCCATTAAAGTGTAGTAATTTTATAACCAGAGAGGTTGTAATACAACTGAAGTTGCTTGATTTCTGTGCTAGACACATAGGATTTGGAAGGATATTTGTGCAATATTTTGGAAGTGTCCTGCTGGCTAAGCAGTGAGTTTATCCCTGGTTTCAGATAAAGGGTTTGTGTGTGTATTAGAAGCAGACATAGCAAACTGTCTTCACTGAAAGGCCTGCTTATATCACAGGTATCACTAGTCAATCAAATGATTCTGGGAGGGGCTTTTATCACTGTTCTGTTTAGGCATACTACACAGAGTAAAGTCAGTCAGAACACTTGCCTGTTCCTTTTGGAAGCTGAGAAACTGGCTATACGGCAGAGAACAAACTAGAACGCATTTGAGGAACTGGTAACTTGGTAAAACATAATAACAGTGAGTTCGTTTTTATCCCTGGACTCAGTAGAGTGGTTTGTGTAGGAGCAGTGGCCTAGTGCATTGTGGTGTTGGTTGACTTACTATAAAGGGCAGTACTCACCAGGGTGGTGGAGCAGTGGTGTATTTGATTGTTTCTAACAGTCACCAGTGGTTGTGGCCTACCCCTCACCCTGCCCACCCCAGGCTTGGCATTTCCTTTATAGCCAAGGTTCTGACATCACTTCCTCAACAGGTCTTGGAGCAGAACTGTCATTTTCTTAATTACCCAGCACAGTGCATAAAGCGTAAGTATATACACACACACACACACACACACACACACACACACACACACACACACACTCACACACACAAAAAAATAATTGTATATTACTCATTGTATATTATAAGGAAGAGGAACATGTGGGAGTGGTGCAATGCACTGGCTGTGGGAGCAATTTTCCGGAAACATTCTGGAACCTGCATTGCTGCCCTATTTGCAGGCAACTGTCAGCTCTGAGGGAGGAGGTTGCCCACCTCCAGGCTGAACTGGCAAGGACTAAGGAGGACTCCCCACCCAAAGAGCACCAGTTCCACAACCACTGCCTCAGAGGTTGCCATGTGTGAAGAGCAGATGGACCACAGTAGGTTCTGGGAGGGTGAGGGTGGTGGAACAGAGGCGTAGCCCCGCGAGTTGCACCTCTACACAAATCACATGTCAGTCTGGCAAATCAAGGTTCCTCTATGATGACACCCTCATTGGAGACCAAGAAGAATGCTGGGGACATCCACAAGGGAGACCCACAAAAGAGTGGCAAGGGACAACACAAGAGAAAGAAACAGCTTCTGATAGGGGACTCAGCTGTTAGGGGTGTAGACCTGGGGAAGGGAGAGGAGAGGGAAGTAAGGTGCCTGCCTGGTGCCATGGCTAGGAGGGACAGGAAGCGAATCCTCAGGATTGCAGAAGCAGCATCACAGGAGAGGAAACTAGATATCATAGTCCACCTCGGGACAAATGACCTAGCTAGGCATGAGATCAGTGCAGTGCAGGATGAATTTGTGGAGTTGGGAGGGGCCTCAAACAGGTAGCAAGCACGGTAACCTTCTCAGAGGAGCTGCCAGTCTATGGCAGGGGTGAGACTAGGGTACTGTACACTATGCGGTTTAATGAATGGTTGCAAAACTGGTGCAGAGCACAGGGCTTTGGCTTCATTGGGGACTGGGGGTCCACCTGGAGAGATGAAGGTCTATACTGGCATGATGGTCTGCATCTGTCCAGGAACGGAAACGCGCTCCTAGGTGACAGGTTTAAAGGCTTCTTTGAAAAGCTTTTAAACTAGCCAAGGGGGAAGGTGCTGATAGGAAACAGGAAAGTTCAAGTCTCCCCCCGCAAAGCATGGCAGGTAGTAGGGTAAACACTGAGGTACAGAGCTTGACAGAGGGCAGGCCAGGGGTACATGGAAAAATGGACAGGGGCAATAAGAGCAGGGATGGGGTAAAAAAGGATAAAGCCAACATTAAATGGAGGGCAATGAGTACCACTGCCCGTAGTCTGGGTAACAAGCTTCCAGAGCTAGTAGCCCTGATGGAAGTGGAACACTTGGATATTGTGGCAGTCGCAGAAACATGGTACACAGAGAAGCATGACTGGGATGTCAACATACCAGGGTACACAATCTACAGAAGGGACAGGGAGGGTAAAAGAGGAGGTGGAGTAGCTCTCTACATAAGGGAAGGGATCAAAGTAACAGAACTAAAAAGTAAAGGGGGAGGACAAGAGGAACTCTGGGTCACATTGGAGACAGGGAATGGCATCACAATCCGCACAGGGGTTGTATACAGACCCCCATCTCAAGGGGAGGAAATGGACAAGAAAATGATAGAGGGCATTCTCAAAATGGCTGAAAAAGGGGAGATACTGTTGATGGGGGACCTGAATATGCCAGATGTTAACTGGGCAACATAGACTGCAGCCACATCCAAGAGCAGCGTCATTCTCGATGCCCTACAGGTAACATGCCTTAGACAGCTAGTGGTGGAACCCACTCGGAAGGGAACAATATTAGACCTGGTACTCTCAAATGGAGAGAGGATCACAAACTTAGAAGTCAATAGACACCCGGAAACAAGCGACCACTGCACAGTGTGCTTCACAATAAACACAACCATGGAGACAAGCCATACAAATACAAGGATACTGGACTTTAGAAGGGCTGACTTTGGCATAATGGGTGAATACCTAAGGAATGCATTAGCAAATGGCCAGAAAGGAGGGGTGGAAGAACAATGGAGAAAAATCAAAACTGCCATCATGGAGGCAACAAGCTAATGTGTGAAATAAAAAAAACAAAGCAGAATAAAAACCCACTATGGCTCTCAAAAGAAGTGTCAGGAAAGGTTAAGGAGGAAAGGGCTGTATTCAAAAAGTATAAGGAATCACAGACGGAGCATGACAGGGAACTGTATCAATTAAAGCAGAAAGAAGTGGGGAAGGCAGTCAGAAAAGCAAAGGCCCAAACCGAGGAAAGGATAGCCAACTCAGTTAAGAAGGGGGATAAAACCTTTTATAGGTACATTAGGGAACATAGAAAGGTTAAAGGAGGGATAGGGAAGATTAATAAAGGAGAGGGGAGGTGGGCAGAGGGAGACAGTGAAAAGGCAGAGATAATGAATGAATACTTTTGCTCAGTATTCACAAAAGAAGAAGAGGAGGAGTTACCTAAACCAAACAGTAGAAGCACTCTGGATAGCGGGGTTGATACCAGTCCATTTAAAGAAGAAAGAGTACTGAAAGAACTTCTAAAACTCAAGGTGGACAAAGCAATGGGGCCTGATGGGATTCACCCTAGAATCCTAAAAGAGCTAAGGGAGGACCTAGTGACACCACTAACCACACTTTTTAACAAATCATGGGAAGATGGGGTGGTACCGAGGACTGGAGGAGGGCAGATGTGATTCCCCTTCACAAAAGTGGGAGCAAGGCAGAAGCAGGAAACTACAGACCTGTAGTTTGACCTCAGTGGTGGGGAAAATGATGGAATCACTTCTGAAAGAAAGAATTGTTGAGTACCTAGAGGCCAGCGGGGCACTGGACCCAAAGCAGCATGGATTCACAGCAGGAAGGTCATGTCAGACAAATCTAATTGATTTCTTTGACTGGGCGACCAAAGTAATAGACCAGGGAGGGGCTGTGGATATGGCCTACCTAGACTTTAGCAAGGCATTTGACACAGTCTTGCACAAAAGATTGATAATCAAGTTAGCCAGCCTGGGAGTGGGTCCCAGGGTGGTAGCCTGGGTAGAAACTGGCTGCACAACAGGACACAGAAGGTAATAGTGAATGGAACACATTCTGAAGAAAGGGGGGTTACTAGTGGAGTACCTCAGGGGCTCAGTACTGGTCCAGTCCTCTTTAACGTCTTTATGGTGACATTGAAGAGGGTCTGGAAGGAAAGGCATGCCTCTTTATGGATGACACAAAGATCTGTAACAGAGGTTGATATACAAGGGGTAGAAAGGATGAGAAGGGACTTGGCAAGGTTGGAGGAATGGTCAGACATATGGCAACTTAGATTCAATGCAAAGAAGTGCAAAGTAATGCACCTGGGAAATAAAAATCCAGGAGAAGAGTACACAATAGCAGGGGAGGTACTAACAACAACAACAATAATGGAAAGGGATCTGGGTGTAGTCATATCAGATGACCTAAAGGTGGGTATGCAATGTGAGAAGTCAGTAGGGAAAGCCAGGGGGATACTGGGATGCATAGGGAGGGGCATCACAAGTAGAAAAAGGTAAGTGGTTATCCCTCTATACAGACAGTTGGTGAGACCCCATCTGGAGTACTGCGTGCAGTTTTGGAGACCTCATCTACGCAAGGACATAGACAGGATGGAAGCAGTCCAGAGGAGGCAACTAAAATGGTGCAGGGTCTACATCAGAAACCATATGAAGAGAGACTGAGAGAGCTTAACATGTATACCCTTGATGAAAGGAGGACAGGGGACATAATAGAAACTTTTAAGTACCTCAAGGGAATCAACAAAGTCCAGGAGGGTAGCATCTTTCAGAAAAAGAGATGTGTAAGAACAAGGGGGCACAATTTAAAGTTAGAGGGGGGACGGCTCAAGGGTAATGTGAGGAAATTCTTTTTCACGGAGAGAGTGGTGGACGCATGGAACCACCTTCTGGGAGAGGTTGTGGGGTCTAACACAGTGGAGGAATTCAAACATGCATGGGACAGACATAAGGCAATTATAGTGGGGGGTTGCAGGAAATAGGCTGTTGGTTAACTAGAATCTGCAGCTTATCCAGTAGGTAGGGAAATGGGCAGACTGGGTGGGCCAAGTGGTCCTTATCTGCCGTCAAAGTCTATGTTTCTATGAGCAGCAGCAGCCATAATTGATGGATGATGGCTCAAAAGACTGTTGGCTGGCAGCAGTGGAAGAAGCAGCACAACAGTGGTCGACGGATGAGCCGTCGATGATGGGAGGGACCCACTACTGCAGACAGTGGAGAAGACTTGGTGTCAGTGGGTTCCCTCCTACTACTGGTGTTGAGCTCCCAATATCAATGGATGATGGCTCGAAAGACTGTTGACAAGCAGCAGTGGTTGAAGCAGCACAACAGTGGTTATCAACTGATGAGCCGTCGGCGATGGAAGGAGAGACCCACTATTGCTGACAGTAGAGAGGCAGGGTGTCCAGTGGGTTCCTCCGAATATTTACCTTATTTCTTGAGGACCTGGAAACGAAGAGGACAGTGGGGGAAACATGCCTAGACTACGATGCATGGTCCATCTCGGACCCATGCTCCATCAACGATGGGGCACACCTTCCAGACCCTGAGGAGGTAGTAGAAGAACTCTAGGTGACTCTTCAATGAACTGAAGAAAGCTGGTACTCTTGGAGAAGAGCTTGATGCTGACTTAGTTGCGGTTGGAAAGGAACAGAGGAGTATCATGGACCTCCCTTTATATATGTGCAGAAGCACACCAGGTGACAGGAAGTGGAGGCCCTGGATTGACTGCTGGGAAATCATATGAAGGAAGTGATGCCTACAACTAGATGCAATATCCCATGTGTTATGGCCTGCTGCAAAAGACTGACGAAGAAGATCTTTAATTATTTTATGCCAGATTGTCTCAGGAAGCTCCATTAAAAGTTCTTTAAGGAACACAGCTCCCTCCTGCTTTATGCTGTTTGAAGCGCTTTCTAATTTAGAGTGCTTAGTTATTTAGTGTTCTCTCTTACTTGCTTTTATCTGCTGTATTCCCTGGTCGCCATCTCAGACTGTTTCTCCTGCATCGCAGAATCACAGGTAACCCCCCAAGTCTTTGTCCTACTTTCCCACTCCTGGCTGTCCACTTTGTTTTCCACTATTCACTCCCACTATTCCAATTACTGCCTGACCCTTTTATCCACAGCTCTCCCGACGGCTCCTTCCACAAATGGAGCCATTCGAGTACAGGGCCCACAAACTGAGCCCTGTAACAAGAAGGAGACCTCCTCTCACAGCAGCACAGGTACAGCACTTTTTGTGCTAGACACCACTTGTCTGTTGTTTCTTCACCTAAGTGCGGTTCCAACAAAAACCTGAGAAGGTGATGGTTTTACCATCCCGTTACATTTGGCAACTGCGTGCAGGTTGAAATGTACAAAGTGAGGATTCCATTAAAGTTCGTTGAACTGAATGTCAAGTAGTGTAGTGCATTTTTGCCTACCTGGACCTACTCGTACTTAGTGGTTGTTCTCTTATGGGACTTGTTCAGTTTTGGTTTCGGGCGTGGCAGATCCACACCGAATCACTGGTATACTCCCGCTGCGAGTAAGCAGCGTACCATCCTGCTCCACAGTTTGCCCATGGGGGACCAGAAAGTCATTGGGTGACAATGCAAAGGATTTGAGTCCAGTCTTTGACTGCTTTGTGTGTTTACCCTTTGTTTGGCATACCTGAATGTGCACAAAACTAAGACTCGATGTCTCAAACTATCTTACCTCCCATGAAGGCTGGACTAATTTCACGCTGACGCAAAAATTGCAGAAGACCCCTTGCTTCACGATCTCTGATCAACATCTAGAGTCTAAGAAAAAAGCCAATAAATGCCACACCAACGGTCTCTTGGTTGCTCCTTTGCTTTTTCAGCTAGAGGTGCAGTGACATGTTTTTGCTAGTGTTTTTTTCTTAGCTGGAACCGGCTCTGTGGCTAGTTCCCCATAACGGTAAGGCTTAGATGACTCATCTTTGTCTGAAGAAGCCAGTTTTGATTCCTTCAGATTGTCCTTCAAGAAAGAAAGGCTTGGTTCCTCTGTGCAACATTCAGTGGGAGCGGACATTCTCCTTTTGAACCATTCAGTTCTCTTCTCAATGGTTTTAATACTAAAGGTTTTACAAATGTCACAGTCTGCCTGGAAGTGTGAAGTGCCTAAACAAAACAGGCACAATTCATGTTTGTCAGCCTTTGCAAACACCTCTCCACACTTCAAACAGTTACTGAAACCAGTAGGCCCCATTTCCTTTTTCGGTCTTTCTGATATAACCTCCCACACTAAAAGTATTGAATTTAGAACTTAAAAATGGTTCCCAGATCAAATTTAAAGAGTAAATGACAATTCAGCAATCTGATCTAGGCAGACGTCCACAATACAAAACAGTTGGTTCCCAACCGGGAAAGAATCATGTCAGACCCAAAAATGCAACAGACGTAACTAAATATTGTAACGGGTTTCAAAATTAAGCCCAAATAATTATAAAAAGTAAGAAATAAACTAGGATTATATCGGTTCCTCGACGATTTCGTGGAAACCACTGAGGAACCACAAACTGAGGTAAAATAAATAAATAAATAAAACACCTTAAATCTAGCACTAAACTAAATAAAACTTAAAAAGAAAGGCAGCAGTATAAATAAAAGTGGTTTACTTTCCAAGAGAAAATAAGCAAAAATCAGACAAGCTGAGGAACTATCTCTGAGGTGTTTTTACTAGGCAGGTGGAGAAGTCAATCTGAGCGTTCTAGAATGCAGCAGTTGGCAAGAGCAGCATCTGAATGGTGGCACAAGCCAATGAGTTTCCATCATTTGCATATGTTCAATTTCTCTCTGGGGAAGTTCAACACAGAAGGCCGACTGCAGATAGTTAATCACACTGAAGAATTCCTAGGGTTAGAATGGACTGGATGAAGCATGACGTCCATAAAAGATGGACCATCAGGAAGGGACTTGGAAATCACCCAAGAGGGGTCTTTACCCTCTGAAGATTCCCCTTGGCGAGGAAGTGGACACCAAGCCATCTGAGTCAACCCCATTCATTTTGTCCGAGTAAATTTTCTGGTGGAAGTGCTCATTCTGGCGAGGGCCAGAGCTGATATGGACAAGACCCAGAGTAACCCTACATCTGGGGTTCAGTGGTACCCAATCTGGTCTGGATCCAGGGTGACAGGTCCCAGTTGGGACACGGGATGAGCCTTGAGGAGGCGAGGGTCTGTCTTTGAATGAAGGACCAGAGAAGGCGGCACTGTAGTCCACCGTAGGTGGGAAATTATGGACTGGTGGGTACAGATAGTCAGCATCAGGTAAGTCGACAGTGGCAGGACTGGTGTTGTGTGAGGCTACCCAGTGCTGGCTGGGGCAGCAGCCAACTGGTGGCGACCCAGTGGGCGCTGGCTGGAAACACCTGGGAGAAGGATCTGCTGCTGCTGGGTGAGCCAGTGAAGCAGGTGCCTGGGGTAAAGACCTCCACGCCAAAGGCGGAGGAGATGCTGGGTTAGGAGAAGCAGCAGCAGCCTGCTGCGGGTGCTGCCTTGAGGAACTGGCATTGGGTCTTGCAGAGAGGACAGACGTAGGCAGTGCCCTGACCGGGGTTGGGGGTGACAGTGGCGGAACCGATGCCTGACACACCAACACCGGCCAAGTCTCCTAGCTGAGAGCCTAGCTGAGAGCCCATGGAAGAAATTGGCTGGAGAGTCAGGAGGCTGGGGGACAGGAGATGCAGTTCCCTACCCTGAGGAGCTGCCACCCATAATGGTAATGAGGAAGGGTGGCTGTGCCATTGGTAGCCTGGTACAGGAGAGGGCTGGCGGGGCTGAGGGAGCAGACACCCCTGCAGGAGAATGACCCCAAAGTGGTCAAGGGTTTCTGAGGAGACTGCGAGCGGGAAGCAGACCAGTCCCAGTCCCAATGTTTGTACTGGTGCTATGCTTGCCATTGGATTTCTGAGAAGATGAAGAAGCCCCAGAGGACTGTGCTGGCAAGACCAAAGGGGGCCTAGGCAAATGATGCACACAGAATATCCATTTTTTTCATGAATTTGTAAAGGGAAGGGAATGTGGGTAGAGGGTGACAGTGAAAAAGCAGGGATACTGAACGAATATTTCTGCTCAGTATTCACAAGGGAAGAGGAGGGGGAGTTACCTAAACCAAACAAGAGAAACACTCTGAAGACGGGGGGTCGATACCAGTCCATTTACAGAAGAAAGGGTTCTGAAAGAACTGGTAAAATTGAAGGTGGACAAAGCAATGGGACCTGATGGGATTCACCCAAGAATTCTAAAAGAACTAAGGGTAGAACTAGTGACACCACTGACTACTCTAACAAATCATGGGAGGATGGGGTGGTATCAGAGGACTGGAGGAGGGCAGATGTGATTCCTCTTCACAAAAGTGGGAGCAGGACAGAGGCAGGAAACTACAGACCAGTTAGTTTGACCTCACTGGTAGGGAAAATGATGGAATCATTTCTGAAGGAAAGAATTGTTGAGTACCTATAGGCCAGTGGGGCACAGGACCCAAGGCAGCATGGATTTACAAATGCGAAGGTCGTGTCAGACGATCTAATATATTTCTTTGACTGAGTGACCAAAGTAGTAGACCAGGGAGGGGCTGTGGACATGGCCTACCTAGATTTCAGCAAGGCATTTGATACAGTCCCACACAAAAGATTAATTCACAAGATAATCAGCCTTGGAGTGGGTCCCAAGGTGGTAGCTTGGATAAAAAATTGGCTAGACAACAGGACGCAAAGGGTAGTAGTAAATGGAATACACAGTGAAGAAAGGAGGGTTACTAGTGGGGTACAGCAGGGTTCAGTACTAGGACCGGTCCTTTTTACTGTCTTTATAAGTGACATTGCAGAGGAACTGGAAGGAAAAGTATCTCTCTTTGCAGATTACACAAAGATCTGCAACAGGGTTGATACACAAGATGGAGTGGAAAGGATGAGAAGGGACTTGGCAAGGTTGGAGGAATGGTCAAATGTATGGCAGCTCAGATTCAATGCAAAGAAGTGCAAGGTAATGCACATGGGAAACAAAAACCAAGGGGAAGTGTACACAATGGGGAGTGAGACACTGACAACAGTAAAAATAGAAAGGGACCTGGGGGTAATTATATCCGATGACCTAAAGGTGGGCAAGCAATGTGAGAAGGCAGTAAGGAAGGCAAGAGGGATACTGGGATGCATAGGAAGAGGCATCAATAGTAGAAAACATGAAGTTGTTATCCCTCTGTACAGACAGTTGGTGAGACCCCATCTGGAGTACTGTGTGCAGTTCTGGAGACACCATCTCCTCAAAGACATAGACAGAGTGGAAGCTGTACAGAGGAGGGCAACCAAAATGGTGCAGGGTCTGCACCAGAAGGCATACGAAGAGAGAGACTAAAGGAGCTTAATATGTATATCCTAGAGGAAAGGAGGAGAGGGGACATGATAGAAACTTAAAAGTACCTCAAAGAATTAACAAGTCAAGAGGGTAGCATCTTCCAGAAAAGGAGATGTGCAAGAACAAGGAGGCACAATTTGAAGACAGAGGGGAAGGCTCAGAGTAATGTGAGGGAAGTATTTTTCACTGAGAGGTTGTGGATGCATGGAACAGCCTCCCTGAGGAGGATGAGGAGTCAAGAACAGTGGGGGACTTCAAGAGCATGGGACAAGCATAAGGCAGTCCTAGTGGGGGTGGGAGGAAGTAAGCTGTTGGTTAACTAGGATTTTAGCTTATCTGTTAGGTAGGAAAATGGGCAGACTAGGTGGGCCAGCGGTCCTTATCTGCCATCAAATTCTGTTCACACTTGTGAAACGATCAAAAGATGAAGCTGGTGGAGAAGACAAATGTGAGGGCTGAAACACCAAAAATTTGATGTTAGACTACTCAAAGAAAGGAAAAAACAAAACAAAATGCAGCAAGCACCAGTAATGGCAGTAAACTGTAGCTACAGCATCTGCTAAGGTCAACGTGCATGGGTTGACTGCAGGAAAAGAACTGGGAGGGTATGAGGAACCAACCACTTTTATAGGACAGGCCGACATCAGAGGCTAACATCAGTAGTGGGCAGTCCCCTGTGGTAGATTGCTTGCTATAAAGTTTTTGCGTGTGGTCCTGGCGACTTAGTCCCTACGGTGTTGGCCTGCTGCAAAGAGCCTTCTTTGAAAAGAATGTTCCAAGTTCTATTTACAGTGGTCCGCCCTTTGGGTAGTGCTTCTGCAAACGCACTGTCAAGTGCGTTCATCAGTCCAATATGGTGCAGAGGTACCACAGTTGTGCATTCACGCATGCCTGGAGTCACGGCTTTTCTTTTTAAAGTTTTTTTTTTTTTTCCCCTCTACAACAGACCACTCATATTGCACACAAATTAACACTGCAGAACCTCAGAGGCAATGTACTTTCAAGAAATATGGTTTGTTTGTCACACTTAGAATGGCTTATCTCATGAATACACGCTTACACTTGATTAATAAGACTCAAATGACGTGGTTGTTTTAAGTGCTGATTTTCCTTTATATTTCTGTAATGAGTTTTTGTATTGTTTTGTATGTATCCAAGACTATGGGTCGAACCTATAAATGGAATTGTATTCCAGTGTGCCTATCCATTTACGCATAAAAATCAAATCAAGTCTGGTGGCACCTTAGCATGCACCACACTGGACTACAGAACTCATTTGGTGATGGGTCCAAAAATCATCGGTGGCTTCAAAGCATGGCGGAGGCAGAATGAATTCTGTACTGTGTTTTTGTATTGTTTTGTATGTATCTAAGACTATGGGTTGGGCCTGTAAATGGAATTGTATTCCAGTGTGCTTATCCACTTACACATAAAAATCAAAACAAATCAACTCTGGTGGCACCTCTGCACCACACTGAACTGCAGAACACATTTGGTGGTGGGTGCAAAAACCACTGGTGGTTTCAAGCGTGGCAGGGGCAAAATGAAGGGTGTAGTGGTTGCTCAGGGTGGCAGAAACTGGAAGGAGAATAGGGGAGATGTGGAGGGCTAGGACCCTAGAAGGACAGTAGATACTGGAGCTAAACAGTGAACTCAGGCAGACTGGAAGGACCAGGAGTCTTTCTGCATCACTGTCTACGTTGTAGGTTTCTAAGCACATACAGTATACATTTACAGTTGCGGCATCAGATGCCTGGAAGAAGCTCCCATTCCAGCTAAGGAATGTTACTCGCTGGCAAGAGTTCAAGTCTAGTTTTTTCAGCCACCTTAGAGCTGCCTGTATTTGTTTTGGTCCACAGCCCCCCTCTAAGTGACCACGATCATACTCTATAACAATACTGTGTTTGCAGGGAACCCACTCTATTAGCTTGTTTTTAGTGCTTGGATGCACACTACAGATTTTTCTGTGTAAATTTTAGCTTGTATATACCTATTCCTGATGGACTATGTTAACTTGCTGACTGCTATCCGCTCTGGGACCTCCAAGAAAATGTGATGCTGCATCTCATGGAGTCATCCCAGTAGGAATCATTTCAAATAAATGAACAGAAATACATATACACACTCTGCACTTATGGGGGAAGGGGGAGCTACGATAATAGAATTCTGATGTAGGCTCTTCTCAAAGGGGTGCTTAACTTTGCCCCCACCCCCAAACACTGCTGCCACTTCCTGTGAGAGCTATTTAAACTCAGTTCCATCCTGGACTGCGGCCACAGGACTGAGGGCAGTCTTAGAGCACTGTCAGTTTTTTTTCTTCAGCATAGGCAGCACCATCAGAATTGCCGCCAACAACATGCATACTTGCCTCCTTCTCCCGCCTCCATACACTGTGGCAGTGGGGTCGAGTGGTGATATTTTTTTTTGGGGGGGGGGGAGATATCGCTGCATATTGTTTTCTCTTACAATAACTAGTTCCTTTTCCCTATCCAGAGCTTGTTCCTGTCCTCTGATAAATACCCTTTGGTTTCTGAATTGCATTTACTGTGTTCCTATTATTATTATTGGGTGCTATGCACTAAGCGGGCGGGGTACATGGAAGAGTCGTGTACCCCGCCTGCGACCCTGCACCCTGTGGACAGGTGCGCCTATACCGGCATTCACCAATGCTGGCCACCTGTCTGCGGCCCCCCCCCGCACACAAGACTATATAGGGTGGCCAGGGAGGAGTTGGCATCCCAGTCGGGCATCCAATGGGATGCCCCCCCCCAGGACCTTGAGTGGATCCCATGTGTGGGGGGCTGCAGGTCTAGGGCTGTGCATGCTGACTGCAGGCACCCGGACCCGTGCAGCACAATTCTGTCCCAGTATAGACCAGGACACTGTAGATATCACACAGGTCAGAACTAAAAACATGCCCCAGAATTATGATGAGGAGGAAGAATGTGGACTGGCAAGTCACCGTCCAGTGGCCAGCAAATCAGCAGATATATCTGAAATGTGCATCATTTGATGTCAACAGCAAGAGTCCGTAAATAATCACACTCTTGCTGACTTTCTTGCCAAATGATGCTCGTTTCAAATACAGCTGCTGATATGCTGGCTGTTGGATGGTGAATCACCAGTCCACATTCTTCCTCCTGTGCAAGTGGTAGCTGAAAGAGATGCCAATGCAAAGCAAAGAGTGGTATAAAAGTACAGCAGCCGGACCTGCATGGCACCATTCAGTCCCGGTGCCACCGCTCCTGTAATTTCCGGGTGCTTGCCTCTCCAGCTGCCCCTGCCACCTCTTGTTGCCCATTAGTCAGGGGCAGCATGGTGTGCCCCGTTCCAGTCCCCCGGTGACCTACGGTCTGTGTTGGTAGGGGCACGCAGTGGGTTACGGCAGGGTCTACACAGGCATACCCTGTGTCACCCTCCGCACCCATGCAGCCAACACTACGCGGTTTAGTGAATACTGTGTAGTGCTGGCACGCTCCCAGAATGCCCCCAGCGTGGAGTTGTCCACGGACATGTGGGATGGGGTGCGGTGGGTCTGCGTGCCCCCCCCTTCAAGCATGCCGTGCCAGGGGTTGGGGGGCAGTGGGTGTGGAGTGGCTATGCACCCCAGATACGCATGCAGAGCCACGCCGCCCCATTAGTGCACAGCGCCCAAAGTGTTTATTTGCATGTGTAGAGTGTTAAGTGCCAGAGGGGATTGTGTCTTTAGGGGCCCAATTACTGAGGCTGGGAGATGCAATGTGGGGTGGTACCACCCTGGCAACAACTTACAGAAGGATACCCAAGCTGGCTTAGTGAATACAGCCCTGAGGCGCCAATGCACCTTAACTCTCACAACACCAGTGACCACAGTTAGGGAACATGCGCAGGTCAGCCGGGGGGGGGGGGTTGAGTTGACTGAGCAGTGCCTGGCAGCTCTCCTCTCCTAGACTGGGGTGGTATGCCGACCTGGCTCTTGGCTGCCAGCAACCAGGTGGTAGCACCGATGCTTGAGAGACAAACTCGCTTGAGGTGGGTGGGAGTGGAGCAGAGATCCAGGATGCATACTTGCCACAATGTTCACGTTTCTCCTGTGTCACCGTGGCTCTGGGGACCTTGCAAGAAAACTGAAAATGGTCCGCTTGGGCTCCATGACATCCTACCCACTGGCTCTCAGCTTTGCCACCTGGCCAAGACTCGGCAATTGGACATAGATCTGTGGGTCAGGGAAGGATAGCCCTTCCTCTCCTGGCCCCACCATGAGGGTGGAGCCGTGGGGTCTAAAGGACCCAGCTGGATTGAGGCTGAATGCGGAGCAGAGATCCTCCCCATAGATAGAGGTACTGTATCGCATTACAGTCCCCTCCAAATCAAACTGAACTCGGGGTGTCAGTCACCTGAAAGCCTAAAAGAATTGATCCAGAGACCATTTTACAGGCTTAGTCTCATATCTCATGGCGGGGAGGTTACACTAACTACAACAATTGGAAGGCTTTGCCTGCATTTCAGTGGACAAGCAGCCAGCCACTCCCAGACCTAGAAAAGCAGTTCCTCTCAGCCTCCTTCAGAAGCACTTTTTCTTTGCAGCCGGAGGCTCTGTCAGTCTGTTCTTGGTTGCTGCCTGGGCCCCTTCCCCCGTTTAGATTCTGTTTGTTTTCACCTGGGCTTCTTGTCTTTCTGTTGGGTTTGTATTTTGCCTCTGGTTGTGTGCTTCTCTGTGTTTGTTTCCCGTTTCTCTATTTCCTTGTCTTGTTTTGCCTAAACTCCTTGTGCACTGCTATCCAGGAGCTAATGTTATTGCTACCAGAACTCATGTATTCCATTTAACTGTGTTCACCTGCTTCAAGCCTTCTCTGTAATCAAGTCCATAGAACTCAGTCCTGAACTAATACAAGAATATATTGCTGCTGTTTTCTAAGCACTGCCCCTGGAACTAAACTGTGCTTCCTGCACTAATACCAAGAAAGCCATTGTTGTTGATTCAGCATATTGCTTCTCTCCATTGTTTCCTGTTCATTCTGATTACTACCCCCCCAAAGCGAACTTCACTGCTGCATATGCTGCTTATTAATGGACAGCGCTATTTACTTCCATGCTACTTTATTATACTCTGGAGGTCAGCTTTGGCTACTGCTAGAGCTGTAAACTAATTTTAAATGCTGCATGTGGGTTACAGCGCTTCACCATGGCTTCCCTGTTTTTCCTACGGCGGGGACTGGGGTCTTGGTGAGGAATTATGGCCCCGTGTGGCAGATTGCCTCATGTTTGAATCTGGTCTCTGCCACTAAAATCTTCCGAGTATTATGTCACCTTCTAATTGGCTCCCTCTAGACTTGGTCAGCTCGCCTCTGCTTATTCTATGTTTGCAATAGCTTCTGCAAGCTGTATAACATCAGCAACTAACTAAACCTTCAGTATGCTAAACAAATGAATAAACTTCCATATGCCAAATAAGTGCATCACAAACAAAATAACAAAACGCCTGTCATGAAATAAACAAGAAATGAACAGACAGACATGACTACTGAAGTACCTAAAATACTGCTCCCTGTCAGAAATACCTATGTATCAAGGCAGGCTGACCTCATTCCAGTATTGGAGCATGGTCCCCCTTTGCACCAATCAAATCAAATCAAATTTTATTTCTAAAGCGCTTTTCAAAAACAAGCATATACAATATAAAACAGACATTTAATCAAGTAACATATAAAAATAAAATGGCAGCAACGCTAAAACTAAACATTATTCCCAAATGCCAAACTAAATAAATATGTTTTTAATGAGGATTTAAAAGTCTCGGTGGACAGACACTCTAATCCGATGAGGTAGAGAGTTCCACAGAGTCGGGGCTACAAAAGCAAAAGCCCTAGCGCCTGATGTCTGAAGACAGACCCTGGGAACCTCTAGCAATCCCTTGTCAGTGGAGCGAGTGGACGGAGGGGGCAGAAAGGCCGAAGGAGGTCTTACAAGTATCCCGGTCCCTGTCCAAGTAGGGTATTATAGGTCAGCAATGCGACCTTGAAGGTGATCCTCCATCGCACCAGCAGCCAGTACAGTTCACGGAGCACAGGAGTGACAAAGCTAGTTCTTGACAACCCTGTCAACAACCTGGCCGCAGTGTTCTACACCAGCTGCAGAGCTGACAGAGATCCACCCGGTAACCCTAGGTATATAGCATTGCAGTAATCAAGTCGAGAGGACACAAAGGTGTGAACCAATGTAGGAAGATCGAGCGGAACAAGGTGCTTTATCTGGGCGATGTTCCTCAGATGGTAAAATGAGGACTTGACAACTGCCGACACCTGTGTTTTCAGCATCAATTTGTTATCAAGCACAATGCCCAGATTCCACACTCGTTCAGAAGGTCTCAACTGGTTACTCCCTAACATAACGTCAGATGGTTGCCCAGGAGTCAACTTCTCTACCCGCTAAGCTGGATCCACCACCCCTCAGTCTTGTCCGGATTTAGTCTCAGCCAGTTAGCACTCATCCAGTCTTGAATCTCAGTGAGGCAGTTAAAGACCGAGATTGCGCTACTTCTGTTCAGGTACAAGGACATATAGAGCAGAGTGTCATCTGCATAGCAGTGAAAACTCAGCCTATATTGCCTTATAATGTCTCCCAATGGTAACATGTACACCATGAACAGCATGGGGACAGCACGAAGCTCGCGGCACCCCGCAAGGCAGGGCGAAGGGGGCTGAGGAAAAAATTCCTGACACCGCCCTCCAAGTCCTGCCTGTGAGGAAAGAACAGAACCACCTGAGAACTGTCCCTGACAGTCCACAGAATAGCCGCAGGTGTTCCAGCAACACCCCATGATCCACGGTGTCAAATGCTGCAGAGAGATCAAGGAGGACCAAGATCGAACGACTCCTCCGATCCCTCACTATTAGGAGATTAGTAAGTACTCGAGCTAATGCAGTCTCGGTACTATGCCTCTTCCTGAAACCAGACTGGAGAGGATCATAGACTTCATGGGTGGTAAGAAAGTTCAAGCTGCAACGTGACTACCGTCTCAATAACCTTGCCCAAAAAGGGCAGGTTAGAGACCGGTCTATAGTTCGCAAGACAGTCTGGGTTGCAGGAAAGTTTCTTTAAAAAGGGGTGTCACCACAGCCTCCTTCAGGAGGTCCATAAACACTCCCTGGTCCAGTGAGTACCAGACTATCTCAGCACGGATCAGTCCGATGACCTCCATACACCCCACAAAGAGGCGCACTGGACCAGGATCCAAACTACAGTAAGTTAGTCACAAGCCCCGAACAATCTTCACGATATCCACGATCGCTGGCTGGTCAAGATCTGTCCAGACAGACTGGGTGCCTGTGCCCTTGCATCGACCACCGCCGTACTCATTTGAATGAGTTAAGCAGATCTCCGACCTGATGGAAGACACCTTATCTGCAAAGAATTGAGTGAACTCATCCAACTTAGATTGTGAAAAAGCTCTCTGACCCCAAGGCAAGCTGGATTGCACAGCCTGTCCACGGTCCGAAAGAGCTGAGCCGGTCGATTCCTTGCTGCAGCAATCTCCCTGGACAGGAACTCTGCCTTCTTATGGGTGATTTCTGATTGATAGTCCAAATAATGGGCGATCAACCCAAGTCTGTCCTCCTCCAGGCCAGAATTCCGCCAACAACATTCCAACCTTCGCCCCAGTCTCCTCAACTCCCTCAAAGTCCAATCGAACCAAGGGGACTGAGGGCGGAGAGTGAGGGGGCGAACTCTGACAGGAGCTATGGAATCCAGGGCCCTAAGCACCATACTATTATAGCGCACTATTAGGTCTCCTGGATCCAAGCATTCCAATGGCCAACTCGATAGGTCCAGCACCGCCAACAGACCTTCTGGGTTAAAATCCCTCAAAGAGCGGTACCGGACCATCTCCAAAGGGGCTGGTTCCACATGGGGAGCCACGAAACTGAACCTTATAGAGTGATGGTCTGACCATCCAACTGGTTCTACCACCAAGTCAGTGGCCTCCATCCCCAGGAGGAACACCAGGTCTAGGGAGTGACCCACAGTATGGGTTGCAGCGGTAACTACCTGTGTGAAGCCCAACAAAATCAGTTGGAGGAAGTTTTGATCAAAATGCGAGAGTTCCTCATCGACCCAGACACTGAAATCCCCCAGGACCAACCAACTGAAGGATTCCAACACCATGTCGACCATGAAGTCTGCAACTTCCTGCAGGAAAACTTTCTCGTGGATAGCAGACTAGAAGAATCCTGCTACCCACACCTGCTCCCATGATACACTCAAAAGGATCTAGTGGTCCCCACTGGAACCTCTACAAGGCCCATTTCCATCTTAACAGATGGCTACACCCCCACCCCTTCGATCCAGTCTCAGACGGTGCATCGCCGAGTACCCAGTTGGAGCCACCGACTCCAATACCAGACCAGCATTCTCTTCCAGCCAGGTCTCAGTGATGCAAACCGGGTCAGATGCCTCAACAAGATCAGCAATAATTGCTGTCTTGTTCTTAATTGACCTGGCATTGCATAGCACCGCCCGAGTTGCAGAAGAGGCCATGGAAGAGCGGGCAACTTGCTCACTATCAGTGGAACCCTTGGGTATGGGTATCGGGCATGGAAGACCCATTTCACCCCAGGGCACCTCCTTGACCAATGGTCTCACTCTGCACCACTAGTCCACAGCTTGAGCATGCGGAAACTTGGGGCGGGGTCCTTCTCACCTGGCCCATAGCTGGGAATGTCCTCGCTCCGGGTGGACCTTCAGTTGTCAACCATACTGATGGCACCTCAAGTTGCAGAATTTAACACTAAGCCGTGAAGGGAGGTTACAACAATTGCCTTTGGCTCTAGTGGTTTCCACTGCAATGGTTATCCATTGGCTTTAGTGGTTCCCTAGCAAGGCACCTTCACTGCATTCTCCCTATGATCACCTCTGGTTCACCTAGTTTGTTTTTAGATCAGTAGACTGGGCGAGTGCCTCGGTGGTTGTTACTCTCCTCCTCCGCCTTGGAGCGGCGGTGGCAGAGCAACATCTCACAACCCTCCACGGCACTCCTGTTAGAAGGACAGAGTGAGAGTTTCCCTCCAAATTGGAATATTTTCTATCTATTATTAATTGGGCTTCCAAATTGCAGTAGCAGAGCCATCATTAATGAAATTATCACACGCCTGGAGGGAAGACTACCTAGGCCTTGGATACTCAGAGATTTTCTCCTCAAAGGGTTTTTTTTCCTCTCCTCTGTGCCAAAGGTCATAATATGTAGTTAGTTTAGTTATCCCCTAGTTTCCTTAGATAGGTTCCGTTGTTGGATGGAGGTGGATGACATCTTTCTTGCCGTTCCCTCTCTCCTTAGGAAGCCCCCTTTCCATTATCAATGTATCCAAAGCACTTATCTATATATCTTGTTAATCTGTTTCCTTGTATTATGAAGCTACTGTACAGTATTGTCATTATGCCCCTGTGCCCCTTGGCTTGACTGCTTTTGTCTTTGTGCTACTCCTACTTTCTTTTTGGGGATCTTCCTAAGGTACCTTTAGCCAAGGGAATCGTCCCATGGCACCTCTGGGGTGGAACAAGCACAACACTATACTGGCAACATAGGCCACTGAATTGCAATGGACAAGCAGACCACCAATCCCATTTCCAGACCTACATAAGCAGTTCCTCTCAGCCTCCTTCTGAAGCACTTTTTCTTTGCCCCTCCATCCTCCCCATCTCCTGCAGCAGCAACGCATCTTCTTCCTAAGGTACCTTTATCCAAGGGAACTGTCCCGCAGCACCTCTTTGAGGGTTCCTTGGCTTTGGTACCCCTAGGTAATTCCTTTGGCACAGAGAGTGCGAACAGCCAAAACCTAAGTTACACAGTTGTATAAGCATAACATTATACTGGCCACATAGACCATCAAAACTGTAGGAACTGTGACCTGCTCAGCATGAAATAAGTTTCAGTATATTCAGTAAGTCTGACATAAAGACCTCCTTACTCTACCAATGTTTTGCCAGGATACTAGCTTTTTCAACTTAGCAGGGCTCTAAATTAAAAACAAATATACTTTCATATCAGTTTATAATAATTGGATGGTCAGTCCAAAATATTTTACAATAGGGGTTCAGGCTGTGAATATATACTGCAGCTGATAGCTTCAAACTGGCTATAACAATTTTTTTTTACTGAATTCTATATATAGAAAGTCATTGTTACCCTCCATGGTAAAATGTGCTTAAGTTAATCACATATCTAATCCTTAGCATGCTGTATAACCATTGAATATGAATCCCTATTGTAAAATATTCATAGCCCCACAGCACTGCACTACTGTCAGTATTAGCCCACGTTTCTGGTGTGGGACTAGAATCCATGGCCATCTGATATTTTGGCCCCAAAGTCAGGCCTGCAGTTTCCTAGCTGGTAGCTCAAACAGCCCACTTTTGTTCATTTGCTTGCTCATCTATTTCTGAAATTAAAAAGTTGATTTTTGCATCCAAGTTGATATGTGCAGGTAATTTCTGGCATTTGGGTCCCTCACCAACTACTTCTGTGTCTCCATGAGTGCACCTAATTCCTGTGTGCCTTGCAATTTACCTGCCCACTGACATACTTAGTGATTATGGAAAGTTTCAGTTTCCAAGACAGTCTGAGCCAGCCCACAGCACGGTTAGAGTACTGCATGCCAAAGCATCAGGTTACAGTTAATTGGGACAGGAAATGTGTGCTAATTGGCAGCAGTTACTAATGTTCCTAGTAAGAAAAGTGATAAACTTGCCTCCAAATGAGCCATATTTAGCAGTACCTTAATAAACACTGATGAAAACTGTGTTTTCAGTAGTTTTCTTTTATGGGCAACATTTGGCATAGTTCTCTTCATGGAACCAAGGGTGTAGAGAGGCATACTCACTGTACACATTTGTGTACAGTTTTGTTGAGTGTCTGTCACAAACCGTAAGCCACTCTGTTAATATTATCATTCTAATCTGTAGTATTTGGGTTAGTGTAGGCCACTGAGGTGTGTCCAATACATGTATACCCTTTTTAGAGAGTAGAGGAATCATCTGACAACAATCTGACTTGTTTGGAAGGGGGTGCCATTTGGAAAGGATGTGTACATTTTTAATGGGGGGGGAGGTGTAACTGTTGGAGACTGTACAACATGGAAATTTCTGGCTACACTCCTGCATGGAACCAGTAATTTGGAGTGTTTACTATGTCACTGAGTACAGAATGCTAAACATGGGCTACTGTCCTATCAGAACCATGCTTAGAGTTCTTTGCTCAAACCGTGACATAGTTAAAACTCCAACTCACTGGTTCTAGCAAGACAACTGTAATAAAATGCTGCCCATAAAATCAAAACAATGCAAAATACAGTTTTTCAAATAGCTTTTTATTCAGGTACAGTTACTTATGGATCATTCAGTCTTATGAAAATTATTTCTATAAGTGGTAACATTATAAACAGCTGCATATTATAACTCATTTCCTGTCCTCTTTAAGTTCGTGCCCTACTGATTCTTAGGGGAACAATTAATGGAAGTGTCCTGCCATTATACTGTACGGAGTAATGCAAAGTAATTTTGACAGTAGCACCCTTTACAGTATAGCTTGAGGAATAGGAAATAAACAAGGCTACATCAAAACTGAAAGTGTTACATTTGAGGCAGTTTATTATGAAGCAAACACTAATCCCCCAAGCTTCATACATTTTATTTCCTATGCAGTAGGAATCAATCTACCAGATTTCCTAATGTGGGGCTTTATAGTTAAACTGTTCAATGTCAAAACATAACAGAAAAATGCAATTGCTCCTATTACTAAGAAGTATTTTTTGTGTAACCCAATAAGTCCGATTAGCAAGGGCAGTCAGTGAGAGATGTCCTCATGGGTTAAAGCTGCAGTGCCTGTTATGGAACAAATTTCGACCATTACATTTTATTCTATTTTGATTGCCCTTTATCACTTGCCTTGTACAATATCCTTTTTCCCCCCCATTCTGAGTCTGCTTTAGCACTTTTTCCTTTTGAACGAATAAAAGGAGCACTTCTTTTAAATATGGCTATTCCAGGTTTTCATCAGTGCTGTCAGCTGCTTTCTGTGCACCTATTATCCTAGTAGGTCAGGCAGCAGTGCCTGCTGCATGTTAGTTCATTTTAGTAACAAGAAAAGCAACAGGGAATACTGATAAAACCTGGAGATCCATATTAAAACTAGAGCCTCTTGAGTCAGCATCGTCTTTGTCGCCAGCTATGAATGATAAGCCCCATCACCTTACGTGATTGATTAATCTTGACAGAGTGGGACAGTTATGTTTACCATGTTCTTGGTTCCAGGGTCACCAACACTTCTACAGTCTGAAAACCTACCCCAAACCACAAGCCTACCACCTACTTTAGTAATGACATCTAACAATGTCTCTTGTACAGCAAGTGCATATTAAACTGTAGTGCTATACAAAACCTTTTCACAACCAGAAATTACTCCTAGGCCCTTCAAATGAATGCCTGCTGCTGTGTCACTGTGCTACCATTACATATTGTGAGACAGAAGGTTTATAGAGCAAGATGCAGGCTAATAGCAGTAAATTACAGCGAGAAAGAAAACAATGTTTCCCCACTGGAATTTAATCCCAGCCCCTAATGTGCTGAGCCAGAAGCTTTCTAGATAAGCATGATAAAAACATAAATTGTACAGAGAAACAAACAACAAAAAATATAGAGATAGAGATATCTATCTATCCCCATCCCACTGAAAATTGCACCCAGCTCCCCTTCCAACTACTGTCCTGGTCTCTGCCACTGTGCTATCATTCCATGTGGCAAGAGTGAAGGTTTCTTGGGAGAAATACAATAACTGTAGTGTGAAAAAAATGTTCACAACTGGGAACTGACCCCAGGACACCTGCCAACTGCTGTCCTGCCACTGTGCTATCATATCATATACTGAGACAGAAAAGAGAGAGAGAGAGAGACACACACACACACACACAGGTATGAAACTATAGTGAGAAAGAAAAACATTGTCACTACTAGGAAACCAGGCCCCTTCCCCAATTACTGCCCTGGTGCTCTGCCACTGTGCTGTCACTCCACATGGTAAGACTAAAGGTTTCTAGAGAGATGCAGGCTAACAAGAGAAACTGTAGTGAAAAAGAAAAAAAAAAAAAAAAATGTTCACAACTGGGAATCAAATCCAGGACCAGTCACAGCTACTGCCCTGGTGGTCTGCCACTTTGCTATTGTACCACATGGAGCAACAGAAGGCTTCTAGAGAGATAGATGAATGCTAACAACAAATTGTAATAAAAAAGAAAAATGTTCACAACTGGGAATCTAGCTCAGTGCCTTGTAACATCTGTCATTTATGCTTATCTATGTGCTTCATACGCTGTGTAATCTGCTATATATGCTGTTGTCAATGGTATCCACCTCTGCTGCACTGCACCTGTTTACTCACCCTGACCCGTTGTGACCTGCTGAGTTGTGCATGAAAAACAGGCATTTAATTACCTACTGCCCTTACCTGGTCAACTAAAACTAAATATATAAATAACCCTGGCCACATCCAATCTACTCTCCTGATGCTCTATCACTGTGTTATTCTGCATGGTATTCCACTATACTGCCTCCTCCAAGTAAATCACAACCTGCACAGCAGGTAACATGCATCATTATCCCAGAAGGGGATTATAAATTACCAACTATGGAAAAGATAAAGTAGTCCTGTTGCTGAAACACTGTCACTGACATCAGCAATGCCATCTAGCAATTTCTCTCATTACTACATAAATTTTAATGAGAAAGACAAAAAAAAAAAAAAAACTGGCCAGTCTGACGATTGAATCCAGGCTTGCATAGTTCTGCAACATGCCACCAAGCCCCAGAATGCTTATCACTGACATCAATAAGATTATGTAGCCGAATCCCTCAAAGAGTGACTGAATCCTTTAACGTGACCAATTTTTTTTTTTTTTTTTTTTGAGGACGGTCCTTTACTAACAGTCATTACACTTTCTATTTACTACTGATTAATAATTACTGGTCACTGTGTTTATTGACCAAACAACTGCATTTCAAATGCTGTATTAACAGGGTTCCATGGCGAATCCATGGTGTATAGCACGGCCAGTTAATACAGCATTAGTAATACAAACAAAAAAGAAAAAAAATATTCTTCTTTAGTCTACCTAACTTTTGCAGGGCATCTTCAACTACTGCCATAATTCAGCATGTCTTATAACCACTGCCATATTGAGTATATGGTGTGGCTGCATTTATTAATTTCTTTAAACAGGGCTATTTGCTGCTGCCCTGTTTTGGTGGCATTCTCAGAACCCTATACCATGCCACCACCAGTTTGCCACATTGCTTTGGCTGAAATGATCCTGGTTACTGATCACGACCAAGTTTCACAAAATAAGATGTCACAAGACATTGCAGAGCAGTTTGCTTACATTCAGTAGTTTGTATTAAATATTTATTGCACCACTTCATATGAATTGAAATATGTATGAATCAGAGAAGGGGTGGCACAAACTGTTGTGGGTGTCAGAGAATGCTGAACAAACAGTGTGGCAGTAAACAGCCTTGTTTAAAGAAATTAATATGCACTGCCACTATGTTTTGAGCGGGCAATGGTGAAAGCCGCATTGAGTTATGGCAGTAGTTGAAGATGTCCTGTGAAAATTAGGTAGACTGAAGAATTTTGTATTTATATCACTAATGTCATATCATATGATTTCCAGACCACCAATTAATTATATAAAATAACCTAACATACTAAAATGCCAGCAGAATAGGCCCAATGGTCTCTTGAGTCTGTTCGATTTTCAGCACCCGCACCGAGGGTCGATTTTGGTGTCCCCCTCCCCATGGGTTATACTGTCCCCAGTCTCAGATGTTCCACCTGTACTGGGCCTGGTCAGATTTACTCTCCCTCTGTACCTGTCCCATCCCCATTTAAACCTGTCCACAGTCTCCACCTCTACCAGCTCTCTGGACAGTGCATTCCATGACTCCACCACCCTTTCAGTGAAACATCTCCTCCTCTCCCCTCTGAGCCTGCACCCTTCCAGCTTACACCCATGACTTCTCGCTGCCCCACCCTCCTTCCTTTGGAGCACCCTGACTGGGCCTCCTTTATTGATCCCTTTCATGTATTTCAAGACATCTATCATGTCCCCCCAGTCCCGCCTCTCCTCCAGGGTGTACAAGTCGAGCGCCTTGAGCCTCGACTCATAGGTCCTCTCTCCAGGTCCCAGATCATTTTGGTTGCCCTCCTTTGGAACCTCTCTAGGAGTGTGATGTCCCTTTTTAAATGTGGTCTCCAAAACTGCCACACAATACTCGAGATGTGGCCTAACCAAGCAGTTGCACAGTGGAAGAATCACTTCCACCTTTCTGGAGGTAATCTCCCTGGCGATGCATCCCAGCATCCTACTTGCCCTTGCCGCTGCCCTCCTACAAGTCTCTTGAGTCGTTCATTTTGACATATACCACTACCCCCAGGTCCCTCTCACCCTCCGTGACTTGAATCATGTCTCCTCCCAGGGTATATACCTGGCCTGGATTTCTGACTCCCAGGTGCAGAACCTTGCACTTCTCCACATTGAATTTTAGTTTCCATTTTCCTGACCACCTTTCCAAAGCCTCCAGGTCCTCCTGCAAGTCCACCCTCCCCCTCCTCCTCATCCACCACTGCACCCAGTTTTGAGTCTTCTCCAAAGAGACTCGTCTCCCTCCTGATCTCCAAGACATAGGCATTGAACAGGAGTGGCCCCAGCACTGACCCTTGGGGAACCCCACTAGTAACTAACCTTGGGGACGAGGCTAACCCTCCGACCACCACCTTCTGAGTACGCTCAGATAGCCAATTTCCTATCCATCTTAAGAACTGTCTCCCTACCCCCATTTTCTTCAGCTTAGCCAGCAGGCCACTGTGGGGTACTGAATCAAATGCCTTACTAAAGTCCAGAAAGAGGACGTCCACTGGCCTACATTGGTCCAGGGCCCTTATCACCCAGTCCTAGAACTAAACAAGATTTGTCTGGCAGGATCTTCCCATGACAAAGCCATGCTGCCTACTGTCCAAGTACCCAGTTTGCTGCAGTAACCCCCCCTAGCTTTTCCTTGACAGTAGCATCCATCACCTTGCTGACCACCGATGTCAAGCTAATGGGCCTGTAATATACCGCCTCCTCTCTTGATCCCCCTTGTGGATCGGCACAACATGGACCACCCTCCAGTCTCAAGGCCCCCGCTCAGTCCCCAGAGAGATGTTGAAAAGCTCCACTAGAGGGACTACCAGGACATCTGCCAGTTCCCTCAGCACCATGGGATGCATCTCATCTAGCCCAGGTGCTTTCTCTGTCCGAAGGGACCTGAGGGATTCCTTTACTCTCTCTACCAGGATTTCAGCCTCCATGTCCTTCCCCTTTTCACCCTGCACTGCTGCACCCCCCCCACCTGTCTGTGGTGGCCACTCCCTTTCCCCAGATCCGTCAGGACCCCTGGTCTCTACCAGCCCCACCCCTTCCTCCGGTTTGCCCCGCTCCCCTTGCAAGACATAGCTCTGGTATGGGGTGTTGTAATCATTTGTTTTTACACATCCTCAGTGTGGGAAACCATCACAAACCACCTGCGCTTTGCACTTGTGGTTTATGTCAGTATCACACACCCTGAATGTGTTAAAGAAAAACAACTTTTTTTTTTTTAAATAACTCCGAATGTACAGCACACCACACATTATTCTATGTTAAGTCTGCATTATACAAAAGTGAGAGCATCTCAGTAAGTACAAGAAAAAAAAAATCACTCACTGTAGCAATGTTGTTTCTTCTCAGGGATCCCCCACTGTGATTTACAACAAAAGCATCATCCTCCAACTGAAGTGTGATGCCCCGGAGACAGAACTTTATGCTAGTGAATTAACTTAGCAGTTCTGCAGTGTGGTCAACCCCACCCCAGTTCTCTAAAGTCAGATTCGTTTCTAAAGCTATGAAGCTGTGAGCACTAAAACTAGCTAAGTGTCCGTCAAAAATTTCTGGAACTGGAAAATAAATTCAGCAAAACAAACAAATTTAAGACACACATCATGTAGAAAATTATTTAAACATATCTGACGGACTACATTTTACAGCTGTCAAAGAACTGCAACCGTATTGCTCAAGCAACCTCAATGAAAAGAACCGATTCTTGTGTGAACCTATTTTCAGGTTCTGGAGAGGGACGCAGGGTCAGGAACTGTAAATCACAATGAGCGATCCCCAAGAAGAAACATTACTATTGTAATTTTTTTTTACAATGCACCAGAGAGGGATTCCTGGTGTTAAAAAAAGTAGACTATTTAGCTGTACTTTGGGAGGCTGGCTACAAAACCTACTTAGGAAAAATGTTCTGCAAAACAGCAGTTCCAAAGCTGGCATCCCTCCTGGAATGTATGTCCAGGAAATAGTGCTCTATGAAAGTGTTCACTGTTTTCCAGGTAGTTGCTCTGCAAATGTCTAGCAGTGGGATGTCCCTTGTAGATGCCACAGAGGCTGAGGAACCTCTTGTGGAATATGCCCTTAGGCCTCTGGGGGGTATTTTTCCAGCATTTGCATAACAGGACTATATGCAAGGGACTATTCAGTGAGATACATTTCACTCGGTTTCTGGTTTACCTTTGTCTACCTCACCACAGGTAACAAAAAGCTGATTGCTCTAGGACCAGACATCCTTTGTCTGGTCCAGGTGGTGGTCAACTGCTCATTTCAAGGGCAGTATTGGGATATATAAATGTATGGCATCAGAATGCCATCAGCCAAGCAGGAAGTAGTATTTTTCTTTCTCATTTTCTAAGTTTTCTGAACTCGTGTTGTGTACTAGAGAGTAACCCATTCCCTCCCATGTGCTGAGCCACCACATATTTTATTACTGCCTTAACACTTCACAGGTCCGTAGCTACCAGAGTAGGACCTCGACCCCTTCTTGAACAGGGGTTAATTTTGGCAGTTTTCCATACTTCTGGCACTCTGTCTGAAAGGAGCCCTGAAAATATATCTGAGGCATCCAATTAAAACCCTTTTAAAACTCCACTACTACCCTCGGACCTTGCAATTTTTGCAGACCGTCATCCTCAAGATGCTAACCTACTAACTTGGATGTGAACAGTCATGTCCCCTGTTCTGCCTGCACCTCTCCTATAGCTCTCTTTCCAGCTGACCATGACCTTTGATTTGCTGGAAGACACGAGTGCTTCTACTGTTCTTGCTGCCCCTCCCATGAAAAAAGACACCACCTTATTCACAATTCACCTTTTCTTTATTAACTATTTGTAATATATAGATAACGAAAAAAAAAAAATAGTATCAAGTCATACAAAAAATTAATCCCGTCGTTGAAACTGCAATGACACTATTTGAAGATCTCATAATACTATCGTTGGTGCTCCAATGATGGTATTAGGACTTTAAAGACTGCTACTACGTGCTGTACTTGGTCCTTCAGCTGAGTGCAAGCCTGCGTGCTCAGTGAATGAAAGTGAAATGTATGCAACTGCTGATCGCGGAGTACTGCAGAACAGAGCGATTTTCACTTTCGACAAGTTATTGCAGTCGCTGATTCTGAGTGCCAGAAAGGGCTTCTTTCAGCTTCAAAGCGGCAGTCACTGAAATGCTTACTTACTTGGCAGTTTTATACCAACTGGCTCTCAACCACTAAAAGAAATAGGTACAGTACCACTTCTCATATGAAACAAAAACAGTGCTATCTGGATGAAAAACTTACTCTATCTCTCGGCAGTCCAGCGTGCGTGTGCTTGTAGGTGTGTGTGTGTGTGGGGGGGCATGCCAGCATTTCTTAAACTCTTTGGATTCATGTATTACAAAAAATAAACAGGGGACTGTGCATCACATGAATAAAAATACCATATCGAGGTTCGGGTGACATGGAATCTTGAGATGGTATTAAAGGACTGTTTTACAAAGCTATATCTATTATTCTGTATTATTTAAGCGTCACTCTTGATGTTGACATGTGACCAGAATCTCTCGAAGGTATTATAACAGCTGTAATACACAATCCCTATCTATTATTCTGTTTTAATTTGTGACCAGAAAAGGCACACTGGGTTACATGGACCCTCTGACAATAGCCATCTTAAGCTCCCCTCATACTGTAGTACCTCATTAGCTTAATCACATTACCATATTATATTTAGGAAAGCAGTTCGCAAGTTTTCATGTCTCTGTGATAGGAGTGTAACAAGGTGTGAAGATAGGAAGAAAATGTCCAGGACAACAGGGAATCTCCCCTACACTTTAGCAGGGGTGCTGTGGCTCATTTTGGCAGGCTGCCAAGACACCCAACCCAGGAGGTGGAGAAGATGCTGCTGTCCTGGCAGGGGAGCAGACTTCCATCCCTGCCATGGAGTTGAGTGAGGTCAATGATAATGTGTCTATTGAATCCAGTATGGAAGCAGAACTAAATGAGAAAAGTGGTGAAACACAGATACTTGCCTCGACTGATGCAGCATTGTGTTTGGAGGAGCACTGTTTGAAAGCTGCAAAGCAGAAGAAACAGCAGCACCTTTTGGGTATGATGGCCGAGTAGACAAGGTATCTCTAGGAGACTGCCTCCTCAGCCTACAGCAGTCCCATGCAGCCAATGAAGTGTCAGCTGTGCCACTTTGATAGCAGCAACTGTCTGTAGTGAAATGCAAGGCAGCAGGAAGACTCTGGGTCCTATGAAGGTCAGCACTCCTAAGGCAAGTTCAAAGTCTGGGAAAAAAAAAAAAAAGAGGATGCCCTGGTCCCTGGAACAAGCACTGCAGGAGGCAGGATGGAAGCAGACAGAATTGGGAGGCTGGGTTTCAGATGCAGATGACCCAGACATTCAGCGCTACAGACAGGAGTCTCCCTCTAGAACTGCAGGAGTTTTATTGATAAATCTTCCAGCTACTCCAGTATATGACTTCGAAGTACATGATATTGCAGGGGACACTGGGAGAGGTGGGCATGATACAAGCATAGAGAATACAGCCTAAACTCAGTCCAATGTACTAAAGGACTCTGTTTCCATGAAGACTGATAAGAATATGCCAGCAATGGAAACTATTTCACAGTCTGAAGTGGCAACTGTATCTATTACAGGGACAACTAATAGTGTGGGGGACTCAGCTGAAGGTAAAAACAGAGGGCAGTTGGTGAGTGAAGTTAATTGCGACTGGTGGGGTGAGGGAGGGAGTAAGGCTTGATATCTGTAGCATAATGGTTTTCTGAAACTTTAACCTTCAATGGGTTAGACTCTGCAGCCATCTGTACGTATATCACTAAGCCATATGCAGTGTGGTATGGGTAAAACCCAGATCACCAGGCCAGGACCAGTGCTGTAAAATCTGCACTGGGCATAGCTTGTACAAATATTGCTGATCCAGTAGATCAAATAAATACGTGCAAAATAAATACTGTGCTTCACCTCGTGCTTCAACCCACCCCAGGAGTGACATTACAACATGACACACACACACCCTGTCATGCCTTATTGTAAATATGCCTTTCTCAATGTACTATACTTTGATTCAGTTAGTGTATGCAACAGCCTTCATGTGAACACACTGGGCTTCTCTTTGACTCCTGATGTCCATTTGCTTTAGCCACTGTATACTATTCGAACTGCTTTGGTCTTCTTGATGTGGTGCCTGTGTGCCTAAACTATGTAATCCATTTATCTACTGTTACCCATGTAGCTCCAGCGAATGATTGTTATACAGGTAACTGTATGCTCTCCGAGCCATTGTTTTTGGACTTGTCAACTGTGCGTCTTTGTATTAGTTTCAACGAGGTGCCTTTGTAAATGAGTGACTCGAAGGTTTGTAAATCTGATATTTTCTAAATAAATAAATGTTTATGTTTAAGCCCATGAAACACCCTTGCCAGAGCTTGTTTTTCTTGGACCTACTTCTTTGGCCTACAGATTTAGATGTAGATGTTAGGGGGATATCCATGAACCCAGAGTGTCTTCAGATCAAAATTCTTGCTTACGTGGAGGATGCTGTTACTCATGCAAGAGATGCAGATTCTGGATAGGCCATTTCAAGAAATGACAGGTTTGCAAAATCTTCTGGTTCTCGTATTACTTATCAAAAAAGTAGGAGCATTCCATTAGGTAATGTGAAGAAAGCAGCACAGAGTCGTATAGCATCAACTCCATATGTAATTTGGATATTAGAATTCTGGGTGTCCTATTTGGGAACCTGGGACAACTATCTGAAGGCTGCAGGAGCCAAGATTGCTATGTGGAAAAATATAAATATTTCTAAACTAAGCGGGTTGTGCAGATAAGTCATTCTGGTTTGTTTGTATCAGAGTTACATTTTCCCACCTCAGTTGAAACTAGAAGCAACTTTATCACTTTTTCCCCAGGCACTGTGGAGCAGTTGCTGTAATCTCCATAAACGTGGAGTTACTTACAGACCTATAGAGCAGGGAGGACTTCACATAGTTAATATAGTCTTTTACTATAGTATATTTATTTCAAGTAACACTGATATGGCCCTTAAGCCAGGGGACAGAATTTAGTTAACAGTGATAAAGGAATGGGAAGTGCCATTTGTCAGCTCATGGGAGAAAAAGGCATTACGAACATACAGTATCTACTGAGAACTTGTGTGCCAAATTTTATGTAGACAGTTTTCCTGAAGATTGGACTGGTCCTTTTTGGTATCTTTATTAGTGATTTGCATGACGGTCTTTACAATAAAGTCAGCAAGTTTGCTGATGATACACAAATATATTCCGAGGTAGACACAGCCATTAAACAATGTATGCTGCAACAAGACATAGCAAGCATTCAAAATGGGGCAATTTCGAACAAAATGCTCTTTAATACAGAGAGAGTATTGTAATCCATTCAGAATAAGAAATACAATACAATACAGTACAAGAACAAGTTATACACTTAATGGGAAAACTATATCATCAAATTCTGAGACCTGAGGATAACAATTACAGATCAACTGTCAAGTGGGGATCAGTGTGACAAGTAGCAAAAGGGCAATTACATAGTATCGCCAATAAAAGGTCATTTGTCACTAGGAGAACACTGTATCATTCCACTGTACAATACTACATTTGACCCTGTACTAACTATGCAGTGTCCTTTTAGGCCCCGTATCTGTGTAAGGATAGAAAGATCATTGAGAGCATGCAAGAAGGACCACCAAACTGATCCCTAGGTTAAAAACAAACAGACTGTCTTATTAGGATCAGCTGAAGGAATTAGGTCTTTATGACATCCAGTCCAGAAGGTATAGAGGAGATCCGCTTACGTTATTAAAAATTTTAAAAGATCCCACACTAACCAAGTAGTACAATATTACTATGGCAAAAAAAAAAAAAAAATTACAATCAATTTAAGATGCCACAATAGGCAAATCAGGACACCAAGAGTCAATGGTAATAAATGTAAAAATGACTTTACAGTAAGAGCACCTATGCTTTGGAATTCACTTCCACAATATATGGTTGACTTACAAAAAACTTTGATAATTTCAAAAGCAAAAACTGGATAAACTCTTTTTGAGCTAAAAACAAAATAAACCCCATTTGTGCGGGGAAGATGGTCTTGATGGACTATTGTCTTCTTCCATCTTTACAATACTGAGTAATACCCAGTAATTAGAAAATGTAAAGTACTTATGTGCCACATTTTATGTAGACAGTTTTCCTAAAGATTAGAAAGTGTAAAGTAATGTATGACCATGTTTCGACCTTTAGCAGAAGTAAATTACACCACACTACTGTAGAAACTGCATTACTTCTGGAGAGCAGCTTTCCCCTTTATCCAACAGGACCTAGGAATGTTGCTTTAAAACAACTGAAACTCTAGAATGGCTAAACTGGGGTGGGATGTTTTATGGCAGAGTAGCCAAGGAGGTTAGTATGTTAACTCCCATAATCCTAAGCAACTTAGTGACATATTGTCTTAGACCTAGTTGCTTAAAGCAGCAGTACAATGTAAAAAAAGATAAAAAATTTGCACATATATAATCGTTTATTTCGGAGCTCTGCTGAACATGTCCCTAGTACTGTTTCTCGCAATCATTGCACTATAATCCTGTAATGTGTTCCGTTTTCCTTTGTTTTTGTTTACATTTCTGCCACCCACCACGTTGAGCTGGAACCCCCTCTGCCGCAAACTGCACATATGTATGACTGGCAGTACTGCACAGGAACATTGGGAGTGTTCCGCACAGGGTTCCACTGCAGTAACCAAAAGACATGATGTGAAGGGGGAGCGCAGCTGAAAATTAGGCAGCTGCCATATTTACTGTGGTGCCACATATGGAAATTACGTACCTACTGCAATTCTTGATCTTCTTGGATGAAGTCTCCACCACTCATTCACACTAATGGGAGTACCCTGGAGGTGCTAGGACCCAGCGGGAGCAAACTTTTTCAGGAGGACCAGTGCCTAAGATGGAGCAGCAAAGAAGCAGCACAGCGAGCCCGGTGTATGCAGCAAGATCTCGGTGTCGACCCTCCAACCGCCTCAGTACCTTTTTTTCCCCGAAGAGGAGCAGTGTAACTAACCTAGAAAGGACTAACCTAAAAAAATAAAACCAGACACAAGATAGTCCGAATGACCCGTGTAAGAAAGGTCAACAATAAAGTCTTCATAGCACAGTCATTGAGGGAGTGAAGACCATAAACAGAGAAGTGAGCTTGGGGGATGGTGGGTGGCTGTGTGAATGAGTGGTGGAGATGTCGTCAAGAAGATCAAGAATTACAGTAGGTATGTAATTTCCATTCCTGGGCATAAAGTCTCCACCACTCATTCAAAACTAATGAGAGAGAGTACCGAGCTAAATAATCCCCCGAGACGGGCAGCAGGAGATAAAGAGCTCACATGCTTAGGACAGAAGTCCATTAAAAATGGTCTTGCCAAATGAGAGGTGTCGTCTGGGCATGGACATCCAAGGCGTAGTGTTTAACGAATGTATGCACGGAGCTCCAGGTAGCTGCATTGCAAATATCTGCAATGGGCTTGTTACGGATTTCTGCCAGAGATGCCACAACTGCTCTGGTAGAGTGAGTGTACACTCTGCGTTCCAGCTTGACCTGTGCAATAGAATAGCAGCAGTGGAGGCATGCCACCAGACACGCTGAAATGCACCTGATAGCAACAGGTTGACCCAGCTGGGTCTCGCTGAAGGAATCAAACAGTTGTTGAGCCTTGCGAATTTCCTTCATTCTATCTAGATAGAACCGCAATGCTCTTTTAAACATCCAGCGAATTAAGGGTACGCTCCCCTTCATTCTGGAAGTTCACAAACTAGGTAGGAAGGACTAAAGGTTGGTTTAGATGGAATTCTGAGACACCCTTAAGGAGAAACTTAGGATCAGTCCTAAGAACTACTTTGTCCTTGTGAAATACAGTGTATGGGGGGTCTGTGACCAGGGCGTGTATTTCAGAAACTCTACGGGCTGAAGTAATGGCCACCAAGAAGGCAGTTTTCCAAGTGAGGAACTTCAACTTGCAAGTAGCTAAAGGCTCAAAAGGTTTATGAGTGAGCATGTCTAGCACAATGTTAATGTCCCAGGCCACAACTGGATGTCCAATAGGAGGTCTAGTATACAGAATACCTCAAAGAAACCTCGACTATGGGCAACTGCGCCAGTGACATGGAAAGTACCAACTCATGATATGCTGAAATGGCACAGAGATGAACTTTGACTGTGGAGTACTGCAGACCTGTGTTTGAGAGGTTTAAGAGAATACTCCAAGACTTTATTTGGTGGGCAGGAAAAGGGGTTCCAAGAGGATGTTGCACACCAGATAGAGAAACGCTTCCATTTAGCTATGCAAGTTTTTCTAGTGGCCGGCTTACGCGCAGCCAAAAGAATATCAAACTCTATAAGAAACACTGAACCTATTCACTTCCATCTCTTCAGGAACCAAAGGTGAAGCGACCTCAGGCTGGGATGGACCACAGGACCCTGGGTCAGAAGGCTCTTCTGAAGAGGAAGCGTTTTTTTGGGGGGGGAGGGGGTTCTGATAGCCTGTTTAGTAGCGGGAACCACATCTTCTGAGGCCAGAAGGGGGCAATGAGAATCATTCTACCCCTGGGACTCCAATTTGAGCAGCACCCTCTTAATTAGGGGAAAAGGAGGAAAGCATATAGATAAGAGTTTTGTCCACACGCAGCCTGAACGCATCCTGACAAAAAAATGCCAGGTCTTGGATTTGGGAGCAGAAGAAAGACAGTTTTATGTTCAGTGGGGATGCAAAAGGTCCAGGTCTGGAGTTGCCCACTCTTTGAGCAGTGACTGAATGACGGTTAAGTCGAGAGACGACTTGTGAGGATACACCTCCGTTCTGCTGAGATGGTCTGCCAGCTCATTTTGTACTCCTGGTTGGTAAACCACCTGAATCAGAGCCCTGTGCTCCAGGCACTATTCCCACACTCACACTGCTTCACTGCATAATGGGTAAGAGTGTGCACCGCCCAGTTTGTTGATGTAGTACATCACTGCCTTGTTGCCAGTTTGAAGGAGAATGTTCTTGTGACAGAGTATGTCCTCCAAAGCTTGGACTGCATAGAGGATGGCTCTCATTTCCAGGATGTTTGTGAAGTTGAGACTTGTCCTCAGTCCACGTACCCTGGGTGTGGAGATCCTGACAATGAGCTCCCCAAGAGAGACATGTCCGTGGTAATGGAGATCTGATGATCCAGAGAGGCGAAGGGATATCCTTGCAGAAGGTTGTCCTCCCGAGACCACCAGGGGAGCAACTTCTTTAGAGGTTCTGTTACCTTGATGAGAAAAGACAGAGGGTGAGTGGTTGGGGACCACTGAGCATCTACTGAGAGGTTCTCATGTGAAGATGAGCCAAGGGTACAGTGAACACTGAGGATGCCATGAGGCCCAGCATCTGCTGCATCGAGATAGCTCGAACTGAACTGTGTTCTCTGATGTGTCGGACCATCTGTTAGATATCGCTCCTTCTGTCCTCTGGAAGAAAAGCTTTTGCACAGGAGGTGCCCAGAAGAGTTCCTATGAAGAGGAGCTTCTGGGAGAGCTGTAACTGTGACTTGTTGAGATTCAGCAGGACTCCCATGGATGTGAGGAAGTCTGAGGCCATGGCCACGGCCTCCAGAATCTCTTGCCTGGAGGGACTAGCTAGAAGCCAGTGGTGCAGATATGGGAACACTTGTATTCAGATTTTCCTGATGTACGCCATGAGAATTGCACAACACTTTGTAAAGACTTGAGGCACCGAGGACAGCCCAAAGGGCAGGACTCTGAACGGATTGTGTTGACCCAAAGCCATGAAGCTTAGGTATTTGTGGTGCTTTGGGTGCATGAGAATGTGTTGGTACGCATCCTGCATGTCTTGGAAGGCTAGCCAATCATGTAGATGAATCAAAGATAGCACGGTAGTGAGAGATATCATTTTGAACTCCTTTGTAGGAACTTATTTAACTTTCTGAGAGCCAGAATGGGATGCATACCACCATTTTCTTTGGGACCAGAAAGTAATGGGAGATAAAACCTGTGTTTGCTGCTCAGTGAATTACTTCTACTGCCCTGTTGATCAGAAGGCCTTGTACTTCGGAAGCAATAAGGTCTGACAGTACCGCCGACAGCCTGGGCTGTTGTCTGGGAGGATGATCCAGAGGAGTTTCTGAAAGAGTGGGAGAGTACCCCACATGGATTATCCCGAGGACCCCATTTGTCTGATGTTAGATTTCCACTGGTTGTAGAATGGAGTCAGACGTACTCCCACTGCTGAGGAGTCCCCCTCGGGCAGCTGAGGTGGGACCTGGGCCAGAAACTCAGAAGGTGGCACTGGGCGCTTTTGGGCCTTGTGCCTTCTTCTGCGCTCTCTTTTGCAGTGAGGGTTCTGGTTTCTGTTAAAACCTCCTCTGCCTTTGCCCCAAAAGGACAGACTTGTGAAACTGGCACTTATTCCCACCCAGTGTGAGGGGGCAGGCGTAGGTCTGGCTATCTTAATGGCAGACCTAGTCTTCCGTGTAGCCACTAGTACTTGCTCCACCTGAGGTCTGAACAGATACATACTGTTGAAAGGTAAGGCCATGACTTGCTGCAGGGCATCATTCATGAAGCCCAAAGTACGCAGCCAAAAGTGGCACCAGGTGCAGATGCCAGCCGCCGCCGGGGAGCAGTATCGAAGGTGTCCACTGCAGCTTTAACCTGTTGGTTACTGAACTTGATACCCCTAGTTATGGTTTGAAGTAGCTCCAAGTTAACCTCCAATTCGGGCAGAGCTTCTGCCATTATTTTGAGGAATGCCAAAGAACATACTCCTATTGAGAAAAATAGTCCTGGTAGCTGGCAATGCACATGCCCATGGTTGAGGCAGCAAAGACTCTCTTACCTAAGGTGTCTATCTTGCGAGATTCTTTGTTTATAGGATGAGCTGTAGATTCCCAAGGGAGGACAGCCTTATTCTCTGCCAAGACAACTATGGCATCAGCAAAGGCTTGTGAGGCCAAGATGGGGCAATCCTTGCGAGGGGCATATTTCCTATCTATGGACTTGGCCACAGAAGGAATAAGAGCTGGATTCTTCCACACCATCTATGAAAGGGTCTTGAAAGAGGGCTGTACCGGAGGGGTTAAATCCATAGGGATTTCCGGGACATGAATATATTGAAGACATAAAAGTTTCTCAGGATCAATTTCTGTGGTCTGGAGAGAAAGGGTGGAATTTAAATTCTTGAGCAGATACTTAAAGGAAAGGTTCTCAATAATAGGCTGTGCAGGAGGATTGATCCCTGCCCCCTCAGGGCAGTGTCCGCATCAACATCCCCAGTCAGAGATCTGGATCAGGCTCAAAATCATCTCCTGACAGTCCGGGGGGGGGGGGGACTGTATAGACAGGAATGGAGTGAAAACCAGGGGGAAGAAGAGAAGGAGAAAGAATCTAAGTCAAAAACATCTGGAAACTAGACGACACCACACCCATCCTCGGCACCGAGAACAAAGAAGGAGCCCTCACAGAAAACGGCGTTGCACACAGCACTGACAAAGAGCATGACACCACACCCGATGCCAGAGGTGCTGACGGATAGAGTGGCACCACACCAGTGCTACCGCCTGCCCCAATGCTAAGGATGGCGCCGACAGAGCCCACGGCACCACAGACAGAACTTGCAGCGCTGCAAGGGACCTCGACACTGGAGAAGTCCGCACCGCAGACTACAGCAACATCACAGAATTCTGAGAACTGCAATTTGAAGTTACAGAATGAAAAATGGCAGGAGATAAGGGTATCAGTGTAGACCCCTGCGCCGCAGCCATGTGAGGGGAATAAACACCAGAGTGTGGAGTCAACTGCACTAAAGAAGGCGCCGTGCAACTAGGAAGACCTAACTGCCCTGCCTGCTGCCCTGGAACTGAAGGGCCTGAAGGGCCGTGTGGGACTGGCTGGTTCGGGCACTACTAACCTCAGAGCCCACTACTCCATCTGCTCATCGAAGCTCCTCCAACAGGCAGAGAAGGGCTCCAGTGTCAAGAGGTCAGCCATCAGAGACAGAAATCAGTGACTCTGACAAGAGGTGGAGACCAATACCTGGTCCCAATAACAGACCATCTATGTGCAGATGTACCAGAGGGCATGACTCAGTGATGCCATTTCTTCTTTGACCTGTGTGCCAAGAAGAACTTGAGGCCAACAGTGCCAAGAATGGAACAGTTTCCTTTATGCTTTCGGGAGACCACCCATCTCCCTGAGCACTGGACCGATCGTCTGTCAGACCCTTCGTCCAAGTCTCCCACACTCCACCTGCCCTATTCATGGTTGACTGTCAATAGAGGACTGAAAAATTCTATTTATAAGGAGAGAAGTTATTAAATCGGTACTTATCGAAGATGAAATACAAAATAATAAATGGAAAATAAGCTGCTAGTTTAAAGTTCGACTCCCAGCGGGTGAACGATGTTGTCACTGAAGCGCACTTGATGGCGGGGAAAAAAGGAAAGGAGGCGGTTGGAGAGTCAATGCCGAGACAGTCATTACTGCATGTGCCAGGCTTGTGATGCCGTTTCCTTGCGGCTCCATCTCAGGCACCAGCCCGCCTGAAAAAAAGTTTGCTCCTGCTGGGTTCTAGCACCTCCGGTGTACTCCCATTAGTGCGAATGAGTGGTGGAGACTTTATGTCCAGGAAGATCAATTGAAATACATTTTAAACAACTAAAGATCTCTAGAAAAAGATATTTACAGATATGGACATCTCATCTATGGCAGCATGCCTCCAGCCCCCCCCCCCCCCAAAAAGAAGAATTCTGACAATCACTTCTTGATTATGTTGCACTGCTGCTTTAGTCTGGGGAAAAAGGAGCATTTATTTTTGAATGCCTTTATGTGTAGTCCTTTTGGTAAGCCTTAGCATGAACCTTTGTTTCAAACTTTTATGCATCTGGAATAAATACTGGCCGTCTTTTCTGGACCCTGGTATAAATCTCATATCAGCACATTACAGGTAATTTGTGAAATTTTGAAACATCTCTGGCAGGCTAGATTCACCTGGGTCCTGCAGCAGAATATTTCTACACACAGTGAAATAATAAAGAATGTTACAGTTCACACTTCAAAAATGTTATTGGAATGCCAAGAAGGTATATTCAAAAGTATTGCTTACTTCCTTTTTGATTTTCGAAATATAAGGCATGCTCTGCTGTGAAGGTGGTTACTATTTCTTTTGCTCTGAAGACTGCTGAAGCAGGACGATGAACTGCTTGTCACAAACTGGAAGATTCTTTCCAAAGCTCTGTAATTTATTCTTTGTACCACTTTGTTTTTCATTTACATTTACTTTCCTGTGATTAACAGAATTTTCTTGTGTGTGTATATTCTTGTATACTTAGAATATGACCATGCAATATTTCTGCATTATATATATCTGGAAATATTAACACAATGCATATGTGTTTATCATCTTTTCCTGTACAGTAGTTCTACGGGCAGAGGTGAAGCCCCGACCGCTGCACAGATTGCGGCTTCACCTCTTAGATACCCCCTGCAGGCACCATATTAAAATTAAGAGTTTTATTACCCGACTACTCGTAAAAAATTTCCCAAACCTCCCATGGACCTGGCATGTTTAAGTGTGGCGCTCCTCAACCCCCATGATCGTGCTGGTAACATCGTGAGAAAATGATGTACCACTGCCCCTTCCTTAATAGTGCCCTTATGTGCAGAGATTTTTATGTCTGTATCCCCAGCACAGTTTTTTTTTTTTTTTTTTTTTAAACACAGAATTTGCCTAAATCCCGTGGGCATGCCCGCCATACACATGGGATTTAGGACCACAGTTAAAGCGGTGCAGCTCGAGGCACTCCTCACTACTTTTGACATCTATGAGCCTCTCCAGTCGGGATTTAGGCCCAGGCACAGTGCAGAGGCTGTAAAGTCAGTGTGCAAAATGATCTTCTGAGGATCAGCACAGGATACAGAGGGTGGTCATGGGGAATATCTTCTCTCTCCTGAAGCCCCTGTTTTCTGAAGTCTATGGGTTGATGCTCTTACCCATGCTGTTCGCCAGTGTACATGCTGCCCCTGGGGGACATCAAATGTTACAGCATGGGGTTTCACTGCTATGCAGATTATACCCAGCTGTCTTATTTGCACTCAGGACATAAGATGTGGTTGCAGTACTGAATTCATAAAATAGAGAGCCAGGTGTACTCGAGGACTCGGGTCGTTGGTGCAAACATGTCCTGCTGACCCAAACAGCAATAAATCACAATAGGAAGTTGCACTGTGGATGAACACTATAGATGCAGAGTTTTTCAGGTCGCTTTATTATGCAGCTCACAAGCAAAGAAAATGCAGTGTGGCTGCCCCAGTGCTTTGGACCGCAGTTCTTCCTCAGGGAGCATCATGATAAAATCAGTTTAATAAGCAAAACAAATAACTTAAGATAATTTCTACATAAATCCCTGCTACAATCAATATTCCTTTCATAACAGTGAGTTCCTCCAGGCGGGGTTGGAAAATGTTTTTGCTAATCTGGCTAAATAATTGCTGCCCGCTTGATTTCTTTATTTAGTTTATAATGTGGATCAAATGTTTCAAAAAGCACTGTATCCAGCCTCCCTTTCTAAATCTTTTCTCCATGCAACCACCTCTTCTAGGAACCTCCAACTTTTCTAAACAAAAAACTTAAAACCTAGTAATATGTCTCGCTACCTGGAAATGTCTAACCACACTAAGCATCATCCTGCCTCCAAATGACAGATTTATGTTCTGAAATGTGCATTTTATGGTAGCCATGGAGCACATAATATTTGGCCCTGAAGTGACCAGCGTGGACAATGGGACGTCATCACATCACGCACACGTCGTGATGGCCATGAGGACACCACCATACCTCTATGTGGACCTTGGCAAGGCAGCTAGATCAAGAGGGTGCCATTCAGATACATTTAATTGCATAGAAGTGAGGCGATTCCCACCACGGAACCCTAATGCAGCATGGCTGCGATGTTACAGAATCAGTATCAGCATTAGCTGGTGAATGTGGCTATGTAATTTGGAAGTAGGAACTATTTTGAAGCAATGAATTCCTTTTTAAAAAAAAATGTGCAAGCTGTAAAGCACAAATGTAACATTCTCTCATCTGCTCTTAATTTTAGGACCATTGCCTTGATGAACCTGTAGACACACAGCAAAATGTAGGCAAGCTTTTAAAAGTGCCCAGTGAAGTAATGGAATATATACTATGAAGTAAAGAAGCATTTTTATGAAAACATTTAGTGTTGGCTGTAGTGTCTGCCTCCCTGTGGATTTCAGCTATATCTACCAAAACAGTTTTTCCTTGATTTTCGGGGTTGCAATGGTATTTGGGTGCCATGGGTGACTCTGGAACACAGGGTCAGTGTTTTGAGGGCAGGCGTTGGTGCAGTCTACTAGACACGGCCCTGTTAGCCTTGCAGAGGTAGCCGTGGTAGTCTCTGGGGTGCTGCACTTCTTGGGTGTTTACCCAGGAGGGGCAACGTCCCAACTGCAGTTATGGTTTCCCAGGCTCAATAAATTATCATCAGACTCAGAATTTCAAATAAAAAAGGGAATCTGGGGGAAGTTTTCTAAGTATTGGTGGAACCCAGGAAGACTCTAGAGTACGGATAGCCGAGGATGCCAGTCAAAGGAAAATCAGTAGCACTTTATGTGTTGAAATGCTTATTTTATGTATTAATATGTCCCCTGGTGCTACTCCCTTCTGGATAAGAGTGGTTTCACATGTGTTCTGCTAGAAAGAGAACAGTGAAGTGAAGCCGAGCTGTTCTGGCTCAAGCAGAATGCAAGAGACACCACTCTTATACAGCAGCAAGTTAATATATATATTTGTTATGGTAGCACAGTAGTGCTACTATAGTTAGGGTTGAGGAGCCATTTACATGCTAAACCCAAAATTTTGCACCTTAATAACTTTGCAACCGTTCAACTGATTTGCCTGTAATTTGGAATACACGATCAAGAAGCATACATCTTGGGATCTGCCAACTTTTGTACTGTTCAGATATACAGCTGCAGAGTTACCAAGTGTGATCTGCGAGCGCGTTTACGCTTTTTTGTAATTCTTTGCTAGTCTCTACTGGTCGCACGGTTTGCGCGACCGGTCCGAAATCTTTAGGGAACATGCAGCGGGTCCCCGATGTGCCTTTTGAAGATTTCGTGAAAAAATATTAAACGGTTCAAAAGTTATTCAAAAAACAATTTCCCATTATAAGTCAATGGGAAAGTTAACAAAAAGTTCAACAGTGTCGCAAATGCAGTTTTTACTTTTGCAAATGACCCTTTTACTGTCGCAGATCTGCCATTTTGTTTTCAGCTGGTCATCAGAAAAATGCTTGGCATTTAAATTTGGGACCCTCTAGCAACCTAATTCTTTTTGTATTCACCTAGTCGGACCCTGAGGATGCTAGGCATGTCTTTATTTTGGGGTAAAACACCTCAGAAATATGATAAATTTCTGGGAAAAAGTACTTTCACAAAGTACTTTTGCACTTGCGACACTGTCGTGTGAATTTGTGAAAGCTTTCATAAAGTTAGACAGTACTTTCCAGGCTGTAGGAAAATGACAGCAATTCTTTGCCACCCTGCTGTAAAAGAACGGTTTGGTCTTTTGGGCTGAAATTTGAAGGGAACACAGCCAACATCTCACAGATGTGTCTTTCAGTGCTTTGGTGAAAAAAATATTACCGGACGACAAAGTTACGGCACTCCAAAGTTGACGCTTTTTCCCCACAGGATAACATTACGGCATCCGCTGCATTACTGGAATCCTTTGTGCCCTGCTGCAAAATAATGGTTTGGTCCTTTGGGCTGAAATTTGGAGAGAAGAAAGCCAACATTTCACAGATGTTCCTTTTAGTGGTTTGGTGAAAAAATATTACAGGAAGCCAAAGTTATGGCACTCCAAACTTCTCTTTTTTTCCCCATAGGATAACATTATGGCATTCGCCGCGCCTTTCAGGGCCCGTATTTTGGAAACGGTGCGAGATACGGACTTTGTCAGAAAATGCTTAGCCCTAATGGGGGCTAAGTACAAAACTAGCCAAGAAAGTCATAAATTATATGACTTTTACATTTTTTTCTATGTCATACGGTTCCTGAGATATAAGCAATTTAGTATTCCAACTTCTCATTTTCTGCTCCGAGACCCATTATTATGCATCCATTCTTTGTACTCACTGTCTTTCTCTATGCAGCTTTTGGGTAAAACCAGCCTGTGCGCTTACATTATTGTTACCCTTACCGCTTCTGCTTGCGGTTCCGTAACCATTTCACTTACTGTTCCCATCTACGGCACCATGTGCCGCCTTCGCTTTCATTTGCGCTATGCTTGCATTATTTTAACCATTTGTGTCTACAGTACTGTTTATCTTTCTGTTTTGCTTTGCATCACCATGCGCATTACCATTTGCATTTGCAGGCACTGTGTTACTATGTGACAAGACATCACGTTGGGCCCCGTGCTCCCACCGCCGCATTACATTCACTATTTCTCATTATCCTTCTCAAAAAGAAGGGAAATTAGAGACAAAAAACTCTGTTTAATGCATTAAGGCTGTTCCACAGCGATAAAAGCGATAAAATTCGGTGTTAGGGTTGAAAGCCCCCCTTGGAGAGTCACGTGATGTACTAAGTCGGGCTAGGCGTCCTCAGCATGCTCTAGGCCCAGATTATAAAATTTGTGCGTAATTGTTGAGAATGCCCGTGGGTAAGTGATCTACGAGGTATTTAGTTGTGTTTACTCTAGCGACCGAGTATTTGCGACGATCGCATCGGTTTTAAATTCGGGCACACTGGTTCCGTGTTCGCGCTGGTGTGCGCTGCAGCGTGGCTGGCTGACCGAGGCTGGGAGTTGTGATGGAGCCCGAGATTGTGGAGCCTCTTGCGGCGAGATCACCAGCAATCAAGAGGCCTAAACCGCAATCCCCCACCTTTAAGGAAACTGAAGAGGATCTAAATAGTGGAGGGGTAATGCTTCAACCCAGTGAGGACCTACAGGATATTAAGAGGCTTCTGCAGGGTCTAGTGGCCGATTTTTCAACGGTGAAACCTGCACTTCAATCCCTGGCACAGCGTATGGGAGATGCTGAGGCTAGGATAGCCTCACAGGAGAGAAAATCGGTGGTGCTGGAGCAGGAATTATCTACAGCTAAAATTTATTATAAAAACTAGAGGATCGAATAGAAGATCAGGAGTCGCGCGGTGGGAGAAACAATCTGATATTGGCCGGGTTACTGGAAAGATCTGAAGGCGGACTGTGTTTCCTTTGTTCAGGATCTGCTCTTAAAGCTACTGGGCCAGTCACCTTTTGGGACTCATATAATCTGGAGAGCACACAGCATTAAGGAAATGCCCCCATCAGGTGCGCGACCCAGGGTGATCATTATGCGATTTCTCAACTTCAGGGAGAAGATGCATGTGCTGGGGAAGGCCAGGCAACATAAAGCTCTCCAATGGAACGGAGCAACGCTCTGGATGTTCCAGGATCAAACCCCCTCAATTAGAGAAAAGCAGAGGGAGTACGTTGAGATAAAGAAAAAGCTTTACATGGCGGGCATTAAATTTCGTCTACAGTATCCAGCAACCCTGATGGTGAGATTGCAATCAGGTGAAAAGCGATTCCTGACAGCGAGGGATGCGTTGGAATGTTTGCGCACCGAACTTCTCAACTTATTTAAGCCTCAGACCTGAGGCGGACTACTCAGATATAGTGCTGGTACAGGGCTTGGCTTAAAGGTGGACTTTTGTATATGGACCTTGTAGGACCTTATGTTCTAGTGATTAAGGCTACCCTGTTTCCTTTCCCTATTTGCATCCTATACCGGGTTGGGACTTTGGTCTTTCATTAAACCTGGCCTAGCTTTATAAGAGAGGCCCACAAGGCCTGGATTTGGGGTCCTTGTGGGGCGCTCGATTCTCAGAGGCGTACCTAAGATTCTGGAATAGACCAGGTGTTTCTAAAGTAAGGCACCCGAGTAGTATAATTGAGCTCCTCCTATAGGTGCTGGATATTGCTTCTACCAGAGCTAATTTTTCTTTAAGTTCGATTTAATGAGGATCTTTTACATGTTTTCTCTGGTATTTCTAGACTGGGAGGGGCTATCTTAATACCTTAGTATGGTTAAGTTACGAGGGACTAGGAAGATAGGGGTTAAGGGTCAGGCAGACTCTCTTTGTAGTCGAGTCAGGTAATGCAGGCGTGAGGTGTCTGGAGGAGGGCTCATCCATGACTGCCGAGTTTTCAGGAGGTCGATTGAAGGATCGGGGGCGGGGGGGAGAGGTTTGGGGGGATGGGATAGAGAGAGAGAGAGAGAGAGAGAGAGAGAGAGAGTCCATAGTGATTAACATAGGATGGCAGAATGGGATAGCCTGGGAACTGAGTTACACGCTATGTTTCTGGTTTATCTTCTTTTTTATTCTTTACCTCTTTTCTTCCCTCTCTTTTATGAAGAATGTCCTGTTTTAACATTACTTCTTGGAATGTTAAAGGACTTCAGGGTAGACGGAAGAGGATGGTAATTCTGAGGCACATCAAATACTTGGGAGTTCACATAGCTGCCTTACAAGAGACCCACCTCTTGACTGAGGAATTAAGTTGTCTTAAGAAATTGTGGGTGGGCCAGGTCTATGGGCAGGGTAGGGAAAAGGCGTCGGGGAGGTGGCGATTTCGGTAAGCAGCAATTGTCCCTTCAGGGTTGACCAAGTGTTACTAAGGGAGGATGGCAGGGGGCTATACCTGTTTGGGGTTCTAGCCGGTAAGGTAATCTCGCTGGCTTCTATTTATGGTCCCACTCCATCCACCGAAGATTTTTTTGCTTCAATAGAGAGAGATTTATCAGCTTTACCCACCGACTTCCTTATTCTGGCTGGGGATTGGAATATATGTATCAGTAATTCAGAAGACAGGATGCCCCCATCCGTTAGGCCCCCAAGTAAGGCTCAGATTGCCCTAAGGAGGATGATGGAGGCAACTGCTCTGGTGGACCAGAGTAAAACTCATTCAAAGAAGGGCAGCGCTATGACCTTTTTTCGGCAGCTCATAAGACTCACTCACGGATTGATTTTTTCTTAGTCAGTAGTACTGTTCTTCGGGAAGTGAAGGACCTCACCACAGGGGTTAGGGTTCTCTTGGATCATTCCCCCATCTCTCTAGTGTGGGAACCATGCCCTGCTCCCCCTAAGCCAGTTAGATGGAGACAAAATGACTTACTGCTCTCTGAAACCACAGTGCAGAATGAGTTGGATGAATCCTTGAAGGGATTCATTCAAGCTCAATTACCATCCCTGCAAGATCAGAGATTGGCCTGGCCAACATGCAAAATGCTATATGTAGGGGCAGTCCAGGATATTGCGGCCAGGAGGAACAGATTAAGGAAGGCAAAGGAGGAATTCATTTTGGGGGCATTAGAATCTTTGTCTCCTTTTGAGGGCTCGTCGGGAGAAATTGATTTAGAACTTAAATCCCATGAGGGAGTGGCGGACCTTTGTTATGGCAAAGTGGAATTTTGGCTGGAGAAGATTCAGGCTAAATACTTATTACATGGGGATGTCCCAGGTAGTTTGCTAGCAGCAAGGGTCAGAGAATGGGAAGCTAGTAGAACTATTAATTCTATATGGCATGAGGGAAACTGCTAACAGACTCAAGAGATGGCAGAAGCGTGCATCCCATTTTCTGACCTTTATGGGCTAGATATGGTAGTGGGAGAGGAGGACATTAATGCCTTTCTTGAGAGAGTACCCTTCCAGTGCTAGGACGGGCGCAGGCCAGAGAATTGGCGACTCCTATTATGGGTAGGGAAATATTGGAAGTGGTACAATCTTCGTGCCGGTAGAACGCCGGCCCAGATGGTCTCACAGCTAAATTCTACCAAACACACGTAGAGGTTATACTACCAATTCTACTGGAAATCTATAACACGATTATACAAGAGGGACTACCAGATCCGCTGTACCAGGCCTTTATATCTCTGATCCCAAACCGGACAAGCCTGAAGATAGGTTGGATAGCTATAGACCCATAGCTTTAATGAACCAGGACATCAAGATACTAACGAATTTTTGGCTAATAGGATTTTGCGATTGCTCCAAGTCTAATTAGTGAGGAACAAGTGGGATTTATGCCTGAGGGGCTCAGGATGCTCTTCGAAGCTACACCAATACTTGCTATGCCCCGGACTCCCAACTATCGCTAGCTCTAATCTCATTAGATGCTGAAAAGGCTCGATAGGGTCTCCCATGGTTTCCTTTTGCTACAATGCGCAAGATGGGTTTTCCGGAAGGTTTACTGAGAGGTATCATAATCAAACATCTATATGCTACGCCATCGGCTAGGATTCTGTGTAATGGGTACAGCTCCCGAGAAATAATGTTGAAAATCGGGACCAGACAGGGATTCCCACTGTCACCAATATTACTTAATATTTACTTGGAACCCCTGCTAAGAGCTATAAAGGAAGATCAGTCCATAAAAGGGGTGAGGTTGGGGAGGGAGCTTAAATTCTCAGTTTTCGCTGATGATATCTTGTTGCATCTAGAGGACCCAGCCCCTAGCTTTGAAAGAGTAATGGGGATAATTGGCCACTTTTCAGAGGTAGCAAATTATAAATTGAATCTAACCAAAACCCAGGCCCTCCCCCTGACCCCCCATGTACACCAGGCAGATTTTGCCTTCTCAAATCTACAGTGGAGGTCTGATGAGATTAAATACCTGGGTGTTCGGATTCTAGCTAATGGGGAAAAGGGGGCTGAAGCAAACCTGAGAGGGGTAATATCGGCAATCAGAGGTGACATTTTAAGATGGAACAAACTCCCCTTGAATTTTATGGCTAGACTTGGCCTTATCAAAATGAACTTACTGCCTAGGTTACTTTATCCTTTATATATGGCCCCTTATGACATTCATGTTACTTGGTTCAAGGTTATCAGGAAGCTTCTATCTGAATTTTTATGGAATTCCAAACCCCCAGCAAGAAATACAGAGTTGCTACGCTTACTTCAATCAGGGGGTGGGATTAAATTGCCGGATCTTCAAATCTATTATGTGGCGGACAGATGGGCCCCATGCTTCGTGGGTTAGGCAGGCGGATGGGGGAATGTATACCCCAACGTGGCTACAAATAGAGAGACAAATGTTGAAAGAGCGGGTTTCTCCCTGAGGCAGTGTTATATGCTAATTTTGTGAAAGAATTCATCATGGGGGGAGGGAACCCAATTGGGAAATCCATGAGGGCGTGGTGGTCTTTTCTCACTCCCGCACAGAGGAAAGCCCAGTTGAGAACTTGGGAGCAACCTCTGTTGGGCAATCCTACCTTCAAGTTGGGGAGGCAGATGTTAAGCGTGAAATGGGCCAATCAGGTGAGGGGTCTAAAGTGAGGGACCTTATACAAAGGTGCGGAGAATTCGGCCAATTCTAGGGTTGGGGCTGCGGTGTTTAAAAGACTGCAACCTCAAGTATGTTAGAAAAGTAAGAAAAGTATTGGAGGGTTTATAGAAGGGTCATTTACGTGATTCTTTGAAGGGGGTAGACCCAAAGGAAAATGCTCTCTCCCAGATTTACAGAGTGTTGGTGGAGTTTAGCAGCCCACCCTCTCCTGTACAAACAGCGTATTGGGACGGAATTTTTGCTCCCAAGAATCTTGCCTGGGACTCAATTTGAATAGCTACAGGTATATCTCTATACCTAAGTTTAGGATTATGCAATATTTTATTGTTTCCAATTTATATTTTACCCCGGCGAAACTATATGACAGGAAACTGAGACAGACAGACCTTTGTTTTAGATGTGGGTTGGGGATAGTAGACCTGCTACATGTGTTGTGGGAGTGCTCCAAAATCTTTTCTCTATGGTCTGAAATAAAGTCTCATATGGACCCAGTCCTAAACTATTCAGATTATATCACACCAGAGGTCTGTATTTTGGGGGATTTTTCAGGAATATCCGGAACCTTACCCAAATTTCACCTAGCTTTGATGTCTGCATTAGCGAAAGCCTTCTTGGTTCAACACTGGAAAGATGATCAAGAGTATACCTACGGACATTGGGTCCGAGACCTGGTGTCTTCCTTGGGCAGAATAAGGAGGCAACTTTGGGGTGAGGGGAACAGAAAACTATATGCCAAGAGGTGGGCTCCTTTGGAAGCAATCTATCTGCCACAGAGATCTCTGCAGGTCTGTCTGTCAGCCTCATGAATAGTACGAATTTAGTTTCTCTTAGGATATGAAGAAATCAAATCTCTTTTCCCTTTTCTCCAGTTTCTTTTTTTTTTTTTTTTGTCTGATGGTAGTGTAAGTGGGTTGGGGTATAGAAAATATGTGATTCACTTGGAGGTTGAACAAGCTTGATATGTATGCCTTCCAAGGGTTAGGCAGGGATGGGACTCTCTCTCTCTCTTCAGGGGTCATGGCAGGGCTCCATCTCGGATTTAATTTAAAGATTGTACTAGATTTCCGCCAGGGGGTTAATAGTTTAAAAAATGTAACTTTGTTGATATGGTGGAATCTGCTCCTGTTACGGGTTTATTTTTCTTCTCAATTTCTTTTTCTTACTTCATCATATATTGAATGTGAACTGTTTTCAATACATATGCTTGGACTATATGTCGGGTGACATTTTGCCAATAGGGAACATGAGCTATAGACTAGATACAGGAGCTGCCAACCAACTTATCTATAGCTATGAGATGGACTCCTGCTATGTTTGTAAATATGGGTCTGTATATAGTTCATACAGTCAGTTTTTGGGCTGTATACCCTGGCCTGTCCAAGTTTTTTTTTTGTCTTAGTTGTTATTCGTTGTCTTTTTCTTTTTCTGTTGTGGATTATTGTTCTAAAATCAAAAAAGCCCCCCCTTGGACCCCACAAGCCGGCATCGGGGTGCGCGTTGGGGTTGTCGGTCCCAACTCTCACCCCATTTTCCTATACCTCTGCTGCTTCACATCTGATGGGGTTAGAGTTAGGGGTCAACCCTAACGCCGCACTTCGATGCCGCTAGGTGTGTGGGTGGGTGGTCCAAAGTGGGCTTCAACCCTAAAACCAAATTCCTCGCTTTTGTCGCTGTGGAACAACCCTAATGCATTAAACAGAGTTTTTTTATATATATATATATATATATATATATATATATATATATATATATGTATCAATCACACATACACACACACCCATCTACATATATACACACACAGTATATATATATATATATATATACACACACACACACACACACACACACACACTTTAAACCATCCTGAAACATGCCAGTTTCAGGGCATCTGCGTGTCCAGATAAGCGGTCATAATGTTGCGAGACATTAAGCCACAGCAATATATCATGCTGCCAATACAGTGCAATATATTGCCAGCAGCATAAGTCTTTGTTTTAACCCCTCTTAACCCCCTTATGGGGCTGTGCCCCTGACCCCAAACTAAAATAACTCCAAGGAGGGGTTAACAGTTTAAAATCACACAAAGTGCGAAAAAAAAAAAATTTCCTATGTGTCTAGGACCCTCGTCCCAGCAGGATTCTTATCCTGTACTGGGAAGAGTGAGAGGATGTACTACCGCACATACATCCTTTTGCGGTTTTGCACCCTATTACTCTTCCCAGCTGCGCTGTTCCTGCTACATGGTCATGTCATGCTCTATGCAGCGTATGACATATTGACCCAGTATACTGCATGTGAGATGCTCTTCACAGAATAGGACTGTCTAATGCACATAGGAAAGGAGCACTTAGATTGGACAAGAAGAAGAAGGTTTTGTCAAGCTAATCTCATAGACTTCTCTGACTGGGTAAGCAGAGTGGTGGACCAAGGGTTGATGTTGCCTACCTTGACTTCAGTAAAGCCTTCAATTCTGTTCCACACAGAAGACTGATTAATAAGCTGGGTAGGCTGGGGTGGGTCAGAAGTTGGTCAACTGGAGGGCAAACTGTTGGCGGGCAGAACACAGAGAGTGGTGGTATACAGTCAAAAGAGATGCAAGTCACAAGTGGAGTACTTCAGAGATCAGTCCTGGGGCCAGTCCTCTTCAATATCTTTGTCAGTGAGATTGCAGATAGACTGGAGGGTAAGGTTGGTTTCTTTGCAGATGACACCAAGATCTGCAACAGAGTAGATGATCCACATGTGGTGGGCAGAATGAGAAGAGATCTAAATAAACTGGCAAAATGGTCAGAAGAGTGGCAACTGGGGTTTAACGCAAAGAAGTGCAAGATGACATACACAGGGAAAAGAAACCCTGAAGTCACCTATAGGTTGGAAGGGGAGTTGCTGGCAATCACAAAGGAAGAAAGAGACTTGGGCATCATCATCATCATCAATGATCCGAAATCATCCAAGCAGACCACTAATGCTGTAGGTAAGGCTAGAGGGATGTTGGGGTATATTAGTAGGGGTATCACAAGTCATAAGAGGGAGGTAATAATCCCTCTTTACAATACACTGGTTAGGCTCCATCTGGAGTACCGCACCTGCACAAGGACATTAACAAAATGGTGGCAGTCCAGTGAAGGACAACCAAAATGGAGCAGGGACTGCATCAGAAAATATACGAAGACAGATTACCGGAGCTCCAATATGTATACCTAGAGCAAAGGAGGAGAGAGGTGATATGATTGAAACATTTTAACAACTTAAGAGCATTAACAAGGTGAAAGCGTCTAACATGTTTCAATATAAGAAAAACAGCAGGACAAGAGGACACAGCATGAGACTAGAGGGAGGCCGATTAAGGGGTAACGTGAGGAAGTTCTTTTTCACAGAAAGGGTGGTAGATACATGGAATGGCCTACCTCTGGAAGTGGTGGATATGAATACAGTGCAGGGCTTCTAACAGTCATGGGTTATGCATAAGGGAACAATACAGGTGAGTATGAATAGATAGGCCATTGACAGTTTACAGACCTATGGCACACAGTCATAAGGTAGAAAAAAATGGGCAGAAGACTGGATGAGCCTTGCAGTCCTTATCTGCTGTCAACTTCTCTGTTTCTATATAGCTTGGAAGTGCTCTGCTGCCTGAGGTTGGGAGGTCCTAGTAATAAGTGAGAAAGTGTTTAAATTTACTACGGTCAGTGGAGAGCTCTCTTTTATCACTAGGTGAGCTTGCTAAATGCTAAAGTGGAAACAAGTTGATGATGGCGAATCCAACAGCACGGAGAAGCAGGTCTATCCAGGGAATGGGCACCAAGGACCCTCAAAGGATGTAAGGTGCCTTCTGAAAATGATGGACTCCTTGAAGGTAGAAGGGAGCTGTTGGAAAAGGTGTCTTGCTGTTCCTTTATCCGGTAACTTCATCTACTTCATCTTGTTTTATCATGGCGTCCTAGGGTGAGCAACCTAAGATTTCACTAACTACACTTATCTTATGATAGTACTTCTTACTGAATTCTTTCACTGCTGTGTTACTGAACTGGACATTGTTTGATGCACAATTCTTTCAGTGGATTACAGGGTATAGCCCAGAAACATTTCCGTTTTTTATGGACTATAAATTGAGATATTTGTGTGGATTGGCCAAGTACTGAGTGCTCTGGAGAGCTTCATATTACTCCAGTTTCCTCCACAGAGGAAAACCAACCCTTATTTTTCATGAATGCCGTGCGGGACGTCTTATAAACAGGCCTATCTAATATAAGTGGCTCCTGGACTGAATATTATTTCATTTAAAATTTTTGTTTGTTCATGAAAGGCTTCAAAATCTGTTTTTGGAAAGATGGAAGTGCTTAAAGCTCAAACCCACTTTTCCCCTCCTGGGAGACTACCATAAAATGACACACAAAGGGCTCTCACATGCGCAGATTGTGTGGTGTTCCAACCTTCTGAATCAGCTGACCAAGCCACTCTGTCACCTAACCTTTATTAGGTGGCTGTCATGCAATGGGTCATGTGAGCTCTGCCAGCTGAAAGAGGAGAGGAGGAGGAGACCAGTCCATTGGACGTTCCAGCTTCCTTCCCCTGGACAACGCCTGACGATATCATTCCAGAACTTGAGTTACTGGTATCGCGAGTTGTAAAGCCAAAACTGTATGATAGGCTAGTCAGAATAAGACTCTTGACAGGACACTGATTTGATCTGAACTGCACTGGCTGCCGGTTCAGTGGAGGGTGCTCTTCAAGTTGGGCTTGTTCACCTTTAAGGCCCTACATGGACTGGGCCCTTGCTACCTGGTGGATCTTCTTACACCCGCTGCCCCAGTCCGCTCCCTTCGATCCTCCACGAGGGGTCTCCTGGCGATTCCCAGGACGAGGTTGAAAACTGCCAGTGACAGAGCCTTTAGTGTGGCTGGCCCAGTCCTGTGGAATTCGCTTCATTATTGGTAAGGGAGGCCCCTACGTGAGGTATTTGAAGCCCACCTACTATACCTACCATCTGTTCAGCAAGGCATTCCCTGATACTGAATGAGAACTCCATCATCAGCCCTTTTTCAGTAAATAGAGTTATGTGCTTGCTGATTATAGCCCATATGGTTTGTGTAATTATTTATTATATTAAGTGATGTTTTTAAACTTTTGTATTGTTTGTACGGCGCACAGAACCTCTGGGATTGGTGCCAGCAAAATAAAATTTGCCTTGCCTTGATATTAAGGATTAATTTAAAATCAGAAATCAATTGCTTTATAAATATTGCAGCTTTGTAGCATTATGCAAAAGCTTTCAACTGTGACAGTATTTGACCAGATGACAAAAATATCTTTACTGAATAACAGAAAAGAGAATGTTACACCATCTTAAGCTTTTCAAGTGTCATAAAACCTACTGTCCGTCTGTCCACTGGGAGCAGGAAAAGCAGCAGTTTCAGATGATTCCTCATCTTTCTTGCTGCAAAGACCGGCTATCTTGTTTGCCACATAGCGGCAAGCTGAAAAGAAAAGAAACAGAAAACCATTTGTATTTTTACCTAAATATATTAATACAGGTAATCAATATTTCCATAACTTACTGTTCCAGTCTCATTCTAAAATATGTTTACTAAATTCCCAAATTAGAAACTTTTCAGTTTGGTGCCATATAAAAAACAAGCATTTGTCAATGCCAAATATGTCTGCTTGCATACTGTTACAATTCCGAACAGCAGCAGCAGGAGGTTGTTAGCAGACCCCCCCCAAGTGGTGTCTAGTGGACTTTCAGTTGCACTGTGCTAAGACAACTACAGCTTAATAACAAACTAACAAAAAAAGGGGGGAGGGGAACAGAACAAAGTTATAAGTTCACTGTTTCTTCATAACTTCACTGTTTTGTTTTTATCCCAAATTTCCAGCTAAAGTCCTGATATTCAAGCAATCAAAATCTGTATTTTAAACCAGGCTGACACCGTTGAGCAAAGCTCATTTTCGAGCTGGAACAGGGTGGAACAAGTACAAAATACAGGATAATACACAACAGTGACGGTACACTAATGTAAACAGCATGGGCATGAACATCAATAAAAAAGTAATGCAGGTTGAGTGCAACATATAGAGTCAAGCAGAATGTGCAACAAATAGTGATGCAAAAAAAAGATACTACACAACAATTACAGTACACTAACATGAACAGCAAGGGCGTGAGCAGTAGTAGAGCCAAGTAATGCAGGTTCAAAAACCACAATATTGTACACTCGAACAAGATGTGCAAACAAATAGTGTTGCAGATGAATTCTGCAACTATGATGCATATGTATGGGACATGAGGCAAAGGTGAGCCAACTGGAACCACATGGACAACTCAGAGGATACACTTGGGGTAGGGGAAGGTTAGGGAACAGGAAGGGGGAAGGGACAATGGTTATAGAACAGGAGTGCACAGGGCAAGCTATAGTGTGTGGTCTTCTAGGAGGAAGAATAAAATGGAGGGCAGGTGCCGGTGAAAGTAAATACAATACCGAACCTAGTCGGGAAAGGAAGGAGAAGGACAGAGGCAATGAAGAGGAAAGGGGGAGAGGAGAGAGAGGGCCAGGCAGAAGCTGGCCATCCGCATCAGCACAAATGGGGTTCATGCAAGTGCTAACTGGGCTTGTATGGCTATATTCAGAGGCCCCCAGACATGCTCTCCCAAATCTGGCAGCACCAAGGGCTAAAACAGTGCTGCAACTATGCAACTACTGCAAATGAGGGTGTCCCCATACATACTGGTGCAGTGGCATTTTCAAGGGTGTGTGGTACTACATCATCCCCAAACAATACTGCCACTGAAAACCACCTCTTAACCAGGTGCTAAGCCCACACCCCATCCCCGAAGGCAGGGCAGATGTACTGCAGCTGTCTGCCCCTGTGCTGAGCTGCACCTCCATCTCCCAGTGCATGGGAATACAGAAATCCCTAGTGTCCAGGGGCTCCATCCTCCCCCTATCCCCCATATCTGCTTTTGAATGAAATCCTTGTGTCCAGTGGTTCCTCTCACTCCTCCAATCCACCAATATGTTCTTTTGAATAAAATACATGGTGTCCAGTGGTTCCCCACACTGGATCTCCTAGTACTCATCTCTGTGGTAAACGTGATTTCGCAGTACACGTGCACACTGACAGCTCAAATGGTGACTGGCCACAGAGGTGAGAGGAGGGCTGTGCCAATCACCATATTCCTCAGTGAGCACTGGACACTGGTGTAAGAGGCAGAAGTGTGAGCTGCATGAGACTGTTGGGGTGCAGCACTGGACTACCAGGGATTTCACTGGATATATGTACTGGGAGATTGGGGTGGGGAGAACACTGGACACCAGGGATTTCATTCAAAAGAATATACTGGGAGATTGTGAGGATGGGGGGGGGGAGCCATTGGACCACTAGGGATGTCCATTTACTAAGACAGGGGGTGCTAAAGGGCTTCTGCACCCCATACAAATGAGCCATAGTGGGCATACAAATGTTTCCTTAGTGCCTTGTATGCCCAATGAGTCCATCTGCATGCTGGAGCTGAATACTGCCCACAGGGGTCATGGCACTAACCTGTTTCAGGCAGTGCTGTCCCCTGTGGACCATATCCAGCCCTGGTCCATGTTGGGGGCAGCACAGATTCCCTTAGCACCACACCAACATGGACCAATAGTCTGACAGCACCCTTTGTTGGCGAGTGCTATCAGTCTGAACATAGCCATGGCCAGGGCAAGCACAGAGCCAATGGCTACACTGTTCTTGCCCTGTTCTTTTCAATATCAGGCCCATAGTCTATAACCCATCATTATTATGCAAATCTACCATTGTCCTGCACTTAAATTTCCCTGCGGCCTCCTGATTCCTCCCATCCCCACTCTTCCTCAACTGCAGCTACGCATTTCGTTCCCTGTCTCTGCCTGGGAATTGTCTCCTTGCTGACCTACCAACAGCACTGTCATGCTGTACACATTATTCACTGTAAATTGTGCCTTTTTGTCTGTTTTGTTCCTATTATACTGTGCGATATGTACCTTCTCTATGTACTATGTAACTTTCACCTCTGTATAACTGGTTGGAATCTTCTATTGTACAACACTGTATATGTATTGGTTTTTATCTGTTCCTTGATTTGTACTCTCCCGGGTCGTGCCTGAAAACAGGCAGTTCTGTCTAGTGCACTTACCCAGTTACCGCAAGCAAGCAAATAAATAAATAAATAAATAAATAAATAAAATTAATAAAGATGTTAAATTTTTTTAAGTCCCATTCAAAAGGTGATATACAGAGCAACTTTAAAAATGTGTTTCGGATGGGATTTGAAAATTGACACCTGCCATGCTCATGAGGTTGCTATCTTCTGGAATTCCTTCTAGAATATCTATTGTTGGTCAATCTTCTTTCTCGTGTCACTTTCTTAAACTCTGGTCCTCTCTTCCCTGGTCAGTTTGCACTGCCTCTTCCTCTTTCTCCTTAAAGTCTCTTCTTCAAGACTTTTCTTCTTCCACCTGCACCTGTCCATGACCCCCCTTCCCCAAACTAGTTTTGCCGTGGCAGTCAGTTTCCCTGTTCCATACTTGTAAGAAAAAATTACTCACTGCAGTAACCTCCTTTCTTCCAAGGGGTCCTTCAGCAACAGTAAAGTTACTGATGCTAAAGGACTCCTAGGGTAAGAAGAGTAGTTTCCCTCACCAAACTCATCTCAAGTTTTATCTACTACATGTGCCTATTATACTGGTTTGCCTTCAGTTTTTTTTTTTTTTTTTTTTTTTTATTATTATTATGCTTTTTTGTGTATTTACTGTATTTAACTCAACACGGCCCTTACCCCAGGACAATCGGAAAACGAGGCGTTGGAAGCACTGCATGTCTTTCCTGGGAAACTTTTAAATAATAATAAAATTAGTCAATTTGAGCTATTCTAGACATCTTACACTTATTTTATTTGCAGCAAATGCTTAATGACATGCTGTAAACAAAACAAGTGTAAGATTAATGCACACCAAAAGTAGACAAAGTTAGACTTGATGCTAAAGGACCCCTTGGAAGAAAGGAGATTACTGCAGTGAGTAATTTTTATGCTGCTTGCACGCATGTGCAAGAAACATAGTGCCATCATCGGAGATTTCGGAGGTGTGTCACCTCCTCCTCCAATTCAGTCAGTGTGCTGGCAGGCGCAGCCCCTGTAAGCCAATGCATTTTGGAGCTGTCTGGACATGCTCCAAAATGCAGTAAGGTATAGTTGAAAGGGGAGCTACGCTTGAGTGAGCACCGACAAGATATCGGCTGCTCACGCCAGCCCTCCTCTACCCGAGGTGCGCACCCCACGCACGCACTGTAGCAGCTGATGGGGTACCCAATCCCCATCGGCTGAGCTGCATCCCCCCCAGTAGTAGCTGCCACGCTGGGAGCCCACCCTAGCATGGCAGCGGTTTGCCGACGGGGTGCCTAACTCTGTCGGCTGAATACCCGCCCCTGTTTCAGTTACGCCTGGGAGCCCACCCCATGTGGCATATATTCCATGGCCGAGGGGGCTCTAATCCGCCGTCAACGCCCCTGGTTTCAGCGCCACGCTGAGCCCACCCAGCGTGGCAATATATTCCATGGCCGACGGGTGCCCAATCCCGCCGGGCTGAGTGCCCCTAACGTTCCTTGTGCCATGCTGGGAGCCCACCCCAGCATGGCAAACGGTTCCACGACGCTTTTTTTTAAACCTAAAAACAAAATGGTCCTGCAGCGCATCTCCCAAACCCCCACAACCACTCCACCCACCGCGCGACCCAGCTCCCCACACCCCCCACCCCATACTTACCTCCGACTCTGGCGCGACGATCTTCGTGGATCGGAAACACGCCTGCACTCTTTCAAAGCCAGCATGCGAACTGAGGAAATGCCGTAGGTTGTATAATGGGCTAGATAGGGGGTTTCAACTTTGTTGTATATCTCAGGCATTTTTGGGTTTTTCATCACCAACATGTTGTTTCATGATATGTCACTGTCATGATTATTGGGTTCAGCGTGCTTATTTCGCACAGTGATTGCGAAATCACCCTTCGGCCTGAATACCACCATGACAGTGACATCATTCATGAGAAGGGGACCTAAAACTCCCATGTTGAAAATTCGAAAATAATTATTTCATTAGCTGCAAGCAGCAGTTCCTATGCAGGCTCGGGAAAGCCTATGAATTTTCAATATTTTCACTCCAGATTTTCAACATTGGCATTTTATCACACCTCCTCATGAGCAGTACAGCTGTCATTTTTCACATCCTGCCCAAAACATGTTTCCACCAATGTAGCGCACAATGGCACAGTCGGTGTGCGAACTCAATGTATGGGACACATTAAGAAAATCACAGTGACACTGATCATGAGCAGAGGTCTTAAAATGCCTGTGTTGAAAATTTGGTGAAAAAATTCCTAAAAATGACTGTTTTACGAGTGTGCATTGCACAGTTCCTCCCTTTTACTCGTAAGTTTGCGAATTTTCAATATTTTCACTCCACATTTTTCATTTGCCATTTTACACACCTCCTCATGAGCAATACAGCTGTCATTTTCACATCCTGCCCAAAATATGTTTCCGCCCATGTAGCACACAATGGCGAGTCGGTGTAGCGAACTCAGTGTATGGGACACATTAAGAAAATCACAGTGTCATTGTTCATGAGCAGAGTTCTTAAATGGCAATGTTGAAAATTTGATGAAAGAATTCTAAAATGACTGTTTTTAATGATCAGCGCGAAGCAGTTCCCCATGCACGTCAGACGCTTGCGAATTTTCAATATTTTCCACTCCAGATTTTCAACATTGCCATTTTACCACACCTCCTTATGAGCAGTACAGCTGTCATTTTCACATCCTGCCCAAAACGAGCCACTTACATGTAGCGCATTAATGATGCAGTCGGTGCAAACTCAATGTATGGCACATATTAACAAAATCACAGTGACACTGTTCAAAAGCAGAGGTCTTAAAATGGCTATGTTGAAAATTTGGTGAAAAATTCTAAAAATGACTGTTTCTGACGTACGTTGCTGCTCAGTTCCCTACGCATGCGTCAGAAGTTCAAATTTTCAATATTTGCACTCCAATGACTTCCAAATACCTAAACAGCACATAGAAGCAAGCAACATTCGGCATTGACAAATGCTTGTTTCTTATGTTTTTGTCTTTCAGGTCCAGGGAAAATTATATAAAAAGGCAAAGCATACCTCTCACTCATTCTTCCCGCAAATGTGGAACACTGACCCTCAAAATGCAGAACAAATAGACAAAATGTAGAACGCTTCATCAGATCTTTATCTTAGAAGCTCAAAACACTGTTGAAATGTATTGCCTTCATGTTCACAGAGTTTGCTGTTAATTGAATAATGTATTTTTCACAATAACCGCTATAGATTTTTGCTTTAAAATTTTAACAATGACTGTGACAGACCCTCTCAATAGTAGAACATGGGGCTTTAAGTAGTAAAATGAGGAACTGTTCCTTGAAATGTCAAATGACTGAGATATACATAATACAGAGATGCAGGTGTGCAAGGCAATTACTTTCTAATCTCTTCAGAGATTCCCTCTGCAATTTGTGCCTAGAACTGTTTAGACATGAGGGAAGTGTGTATATACACATGAAAAACGCTTAGAGTGTTTTCAGTGTCTTGTAGAACAGGAAAGCTTAGGGCAGACTCCAGAGTATCTTCCTCTGCTCCTCGGGTTTATTTTGGATTTTGTCCTTGGTAAAGGCCTACATAAACTGGGACTCTGACAACTTACTCCAGGTACGCCACATTAAACAATGTACGAGAAGTCCCAGATCCAGATTTCCTGCACAGCTATCCTGGTGTCCTTTGATGTGTTCCACTGGAGTGCAAATGGTGCTCAAGGCAGTGACTTGAGAGTCCCAATATGCAGTGTGTTCTGGAGTTGCAGCATAGTGGAGAATGCAAAGTCCTGTCATGTAAAAGATGTAGGTCCCTGCACCCCAGCAGCCCTATACAATGCTAGGATTCGTCCTTAGTCCTAAAGGTGTTCTTCCTTGATTTACCCAAGTAAACTTTTAGCTATGTAAACTGCTGCCCCAATCAGCAGCGCAGAGGTTTGAGACACAAATTGAGGATTATTAGCAGTCAGGGAATTTAAAATATCAGGAGTCAGGCAAACTCTAATGGCTAAAGGCTGTGTTATCTGGAGTCAGGGCTCAGATAAATTTTTTTGGGGATGAGTACTGTACTCCTCTTGAAAGTGAGGCAAGTAAAACCAAATTCAGATGTGTACTAATGCCTGGACAGAGTGGAGTGAGGAGTACATTTTTAAGAATGTAGCTTTTTCCTAGATAAGAACTGATCTGGTGACAACTATGATCCAGATAATGTTAACAGGTACGAGTAATTTATTCATCAGTTTTAAAATATAGTGAGTAAAACAAAATTGGGATGCATATGAGCGCTGTAAATCTGAAAAAACTGCTCCTTTTGAATCACCAGTTATGTTATGAAGCACTATTCTGTGGAGAGTGGGTCATTTAGAAATGTTGGACGAGTACTTGTACTAATTTAAAGAAATTTGTAAAGAGTAGCTCCTGAAATGAGGTGAGTAAAAAAGTTCAGTACTCACCTTATCTGGAGCCCTGTCTGGAGTATTACAAGTTTAGTTTCATGGAACCTTCCAGTTTCAAAACACAGGAATTGTTTTATTGGCACAAACATGAATGTAACAGTCTAAGTTCACCTAGTCTTGCATGTTTAACAATTTTGCATGACTCAGCATGACACAGCACCGCACCTGCAAAAATACTGATTTAGTAAAATAAGAAACTCGTGTAACTAAATAAAGCAACCAAAACAAATGACAACTACCAATTAATGAAACCCAGTTCCTACTAGATGGCCTCTCAGTAGTGTGTTCTTAATACAGCATGTGATGGAGCCCACAAGGGAGGGGCATGTCCTGGACGTGGTTCTGGCAGATGGGGATCTGGTAAGGGACCTGGTTGTAGAGGATTCCCTGACTGGGAGCGACCACAATATTGTCTGGTTTCAAATAAGCATGGGGGGGGGAGAGAGATCTAGGACACTGGCAGTGGACTTCAGGAGCAGAGTTTGTGGGCATGGGAAATATTCTCAAGGATCACTTGAAGGGATCACATAGATACATAGACAGTGTCGGCAGATAAGGGCCTATGGCCCACCCAGTCTGCCCATTTGAGCTTGTAAGTTCAGTTTGTTTTCCTAGAAGTCTGTGCCCTACCCCTGACCTCCAGAATTCCTTTATGTTCTATCCCGTGCATTCTTAAATCCGTGATTGTTTCAGCCCCACCACTTCCTCTGGCAGGGTGTTCCACTTGTCCACCACCCGTTCTGTGAAGAAATTCTTTCTCATGTTTCCTCTGAATCGTCCTCCCTCCAACTTCATCCCATGCCCTAGTCCTGGAACATCTTTTTCGCTTAAAAATAGTGTTTTCCCGCACCCTGTTCCTCCCTGTAAGATACTTGTATGTCTCTATCATATCCCCTCTCAATGACAAATGTGGAAAAGAGATGGGAGGTCATAAAACGGTGACTTCATGAGGCAGTCAGGACCTGCGCTAAGGTGAAACGTAAGGGAGCAAGGTCACATAAACCATGCTGGTGATCCAGTGAGGTTCAGGTAGCAGTCAGAGAAAAGAAGACTACCTACAAAAAATATAAAACAACAAGAGGGTATGGGGAAAAGGAAATGTACCATCTTGCATCTAGAAAAGTCACCCAGATGGTGAGGGAGGCAAAGTCCAGTAAAGAGCAGCGGCTGGCACAAGGGATACATGGAGAGGAAAAGGTTTTTTTCCGGTACATTGGGGAGTGGTGAAAAACTAAGGGCCATCTCGGCAGATTGAGATCAGAAGGAGGGTAGGTGGGTGGAAGAGGTGAGGGACCAGGCAGAGGTATTAAACGAGTACTTTGCCTCTGTGTTCACTAGGGAGGGGGATGGGATATCTACAAAGCAAGGCACGATGGGGGATAGAAGCGGTAGTAAGTGGGATCAGGGGAGCAACAGAAATGGAGCAAGAGGAAGGGAGAAGTATCCCAGGGGTGTCACATCAGGATAAGGATAAAAAGGCCAGTAAGGTGGAGGAAACAGATGATGGTATCTCCACCGAAAGGGTGTGGTTAGCCCTCAAGGCCCTAAAGAAAGATAAATCTCCTGGACCAGATGGCATTAATCTGAGAGTACTATGGGAATTGGCGGACATACTGGCTGCATCCCTGGCGGAGCCCTTCAACAGGTCGCTTGAGACAGGGAGGGTACCTAGGGATTGGCAAGAGGCGCATGTGGTGCCAATCCATAAGGGGGGGTCAAGGGAAGTACCAGGTAACTACAGACCCATCAGTTTGACCTCGGTGGTGGGAAAAGTAATGGAGAGTACACTAAAGGAACAATTGGGGGTGTACTTGGAACAGGTGGGAGGTCTGGATAGTCGGCAACATGGGTTTGTGCCAGGTAGATCATGTCAAACCAATCTTGTGGAGTTCTACGAATGGGTAACATCAGAACTGGTCAGGGGAAAGCCTGTGGATGTATTATTCATGGACTTCAGCAAGGCATTTGACTCTGTCCCCCACAATGGTCTGGTGGAGAAACTGATGGAGTTTGGGTAGGCCCTTTGATGGTCAGATGGATTGAAAACTGGCTAGCTGGATGCACCCAGAGAGTAGTGGTCGGTGGGGAGCTGTCGAACCCTAGAGAGGTCGGTAGTGGGGTACCACAGGGCTCAGTCCTGGGTCCAATCCTGTTTAATGCATACATATCGGACATCAGGGAGGGTATAGGGTGTGAAATGAGTCTCTTCGCTGATGACTCCAAGATGGGAGCAGTAGTTGATGGGGAAGAGGGGAGGTTGGTCCTGCAAGGGGACCTGGACACCCTGGAAAGCTGGGCTCACACATGGAAATTAAATTTCAATATTACAAAGTGCAAGGTGTTACATCTTGGCCGGGGAAACCCTAAACACAGGTACACCCTGGGAGGGGAGGTGCTGGAGGCCTCAAGAAGGGAAAAGACCTAGGGGTCATGATGGATGCATGCATGTGTGAATAACTCTTAGCAGTGCAGGAGAGCAGCTAGCATGGCAAACAGGATGTTGGGATGCATCATAAGGGGAATCACCTCTAGGAGCAGGGAAGTGATTCTGCTGCTGTACAATGGACTGGTTAGACCACACCTTGAGTACTGTGTAAAGTACTGGAGACCACACTTGAAGAGGGTACAGAGGAGGGCAACCAAGATGATACAAGGACTAGGGGATTTGACGTATGGGGACAGACTTGAGGAGCTCTGCCTGCTTTCATTGGAGGAGAGGAGCAACGAGCGGGACATGACTGAGGTCTTCAAGTACCTCAAGGGAATAAATAGGGTAAACATGGAGGGGATCTTTAGACTAAAGCAGAGAGGTATCACCAGAGGGCATGGTTTGAAGTTGGAAGGTGGAAGGTGAGGGAGGAAGAGGAGGTTTTTCACTGAGAGGGTGGTGGACCCTTGGAATGCGCTGCCTGACGAGCTGGTTCAGAGATCCACAGTGGAGGGCTTCAAGAGAGGGTGGGACAGACACAGAAAACGGATGTACCAAATGATGGCCCGGCCTAAGGGGGTGGGGATGGATGATAGGGGTTTCTGGAACACAAGGGGAGGAGGACCTCGGCACCCAACTAGGGATTTGAGGTTCGAGCAGACTCGATAGACCGTAAGGCCTAATCTGGCAATTAGTATGTTAGTAGGTTTTACATTTTTAGGCTCCTGAACTCCTAGACTCCCTGGAAAAACCAAAAACAAGAGTCCCATCAAAAGGGTTGCAGGTCCCACCAAATACAGTGTGCCTTTGAGGGGGAAACAGTGCCATAATGGCAGAAAAATGTAACACAACTTCATTATTTTACAATTGTGGGAAATGCATGCATTCAGGGATGTACATCAGGGCATCAGCAGCAGCAGCGTCTTGAACTGTCAGCTGTGTGAAAAGGATGCCAATACCCACATCCCTGACAGCCCTATCTGAATGCAAAAGGTATGCCTAGATTATAAAAATCCTGCTAGGAATACGTCTGCAGCATCAGTGTTGATTGTCCATCATAAGCATTTACAAGTTAGGCCTGGGGCATTCTGCTCTGCTACATACACCCGTACTTTGTATACAGTATTTTGACAGCATGTTGGTATGGTCTCTCTGGGTTAGTGTCTCCAAATGTTTAGGATTTCTAATACCATGGCAAGAATGGACCCATTCTTTAGCCAGGGCATGTTCAAAACTCAAGAAATTAGTACTATTAATCTTGACGCCTGCTGAGAGCTCTTCCAGCAATACCTAACATCCCTAAAATGTCTTCCTTTGAAGTTCATAAGGTGTCACAAGTATTGTAGTATATTTAAATGTGCCTGAAAGTTCTTTTTGATTAGTCCCATTGCTCCAAGCACTACTGGAACAATTTGTGTGTCCTTATTCCACATCAATTTGGTTTCTGACTGCATATCTTGGTATTTCATGATTTTGTGTCTCTCTGTACGCAGGACACTGTAGTTTCCCTAAGGGGTGGCCATTTTAACAGCAATGCTACCTTTGTTCTCTTCTTGTGCTAAATATCGTGTTCTCTCGCCTGCTTTCTTGGCTGTTGGTACTGGGTGATCCCATGTGATCATTACTTCTTTATTCTCTGTGGTTCATGTTTCCAGTGTCTCTCTGCTACCTGCATGTTATAATGTTTGCACAGTTTCCAATGGATCAATCTTGCTACATTGTTGTGTCTTTCAGTATACAGGCCTTCTGCCATGAATACTTCACATCCAGCCACGAGATGCGCAACTGTTTCTAATTCTGTACTACAGAACCTGCACTTGTCTGTTTCTCCTGTTTTTTCTATGGATTTTGTGAACCACCTTATGCGTAGCCCCACTATCTTAGGCTGCCATTATCAGTCTCATCTCGTGACCTAAATTCATCTCTTTTTAACCACTCATGGGTCAGGGCTTGATCGACCTGTGGTTGTTCCAGTAACTCCCTGTATTTTCCACTATAATTATGGGCTTTCCATTTTTTCTTTCCTGTTGATCTTTGTCCTCATACTTCTTTTTCTGATTCTTTGCACTTTCTGTTGCTGACTGTTCCTTATCTACTTGTGGATTGACATCCATCTCTGCTACCCTTCTGAAGGCTTCTCCTAATTTGATGAGTGAAATCGTATTAGGCTTATTTTCTTCATGACGCAAGACCCTGACTATATCTGGGTCCAAGGATGTCAGTAAGTATGTATGTAGCACCACTATTGTGGATCTATGTGTGTAATCAATTTCAATGAGGCCCATGCCTGCCTCCGACCTTGGGATGTATAATCTTGGCATGCACTGGTTTTTGTATATTAATTGGTGAGCATGAAACATTTTTCTTATTTTTATATCTAGCTGGTTCAACACTTTCTGTGGCCAGTCTAACACACCAAAGCTGTATAATATCACTGGAAGGGCGATTTGGTTTATAGCTTGCACTTTATTTCGTGTTGTCAAAGCAGTTTTCAGAACTAGCTTCAACCTTCTAAAATATTCCTTGCTTACTTTTCATAGGTTCATAGGTTCGTAGGAAAAGTACAAAGTCGAGGGAACTAGCCAATTATGACTTCGCCACCCATTAACTAGGATGGAAGTAGTATTTATTTTCAACCATACAGTTGTCCAAATTTATTTTAAATACATTGAAGCTAGGACTATTTGCTACCTCTTGTGGTAGAGAATTCCAAACTGGAATTACTCTTTGAGTTATAAAACTTTTCCTTTTATTTGTTTTTACATTAAATGTCTTGATTTTAACATTATGAAATCTGGCAGAGCTTAAACTATTTCCCCATTCAAGATATAGGGTTTCAAATAAAGACTCATTTTTTAAGGCACGAAAAATTAGACACAAGTCGTCTCTCATAGACCTGTATTCTAATGAGTAAAGGTTAAGTTTGTTTAAGTCTTTCTTAGTAGGGGGTATGTTTGAGACCTTTAATTCTTTTAGTGAATCTATGTGTACACGCTTCTCATTTATCTTATCCTTTGTAAAATGAAAAGTAGAATGGAGAACAAGTAAGTCAAACTTTGACCTTATCAAACTGCTATATAAGGGAATTAATACCTCTGGGTCTCTACTTTAAGTTTTTAAGTATGCAGTTTATAAGACGATGACATTTTTTAACTATTAAGTTATTATGTTCAGTAAATTTTAGGTCATTAGTAATTACAACTCCTAGGTCACTTTCAGATGAAACTTCAGTCAGAGGTGCATTTTTTAACATATAATGTGCCATTTGATTGTTCTTACCGAAATGCATAACTTTGCAATTATCTATATTTAATTATAAGTTTTTATTAGTAGCTCAAGTTAATATATTATTTAAATTTGTTTGTAGATTATGAACTGAAACTGAATCATTAACAATGCAACCCAATTTAACATCGACCGCATATTTAACCATACCCCATTTGATGCAGACCTACTGGAAACCACTAAATTAAACAAGATAGGTCCCAGCACAGAACCCTGGGGAACTCCACTCGTCACACTATTCCATGCTGAATCATAACCTCTAATACTAACTTGTTGTTTTCTCTCTACTAACCATGATACTCTCATTTGTTCACGTTGTGCTGTTGCTCCATCATCTATTCCCAGGTATTTATACACCCCCTCTTGCTCAAGTTCTTTTATGTCACAAACTTCCACCAGATTCATGTTTTCTTTAGGAGTTAACTTTCCTGCTACAAATGTTGCTTTGGCACATTTATCTATGCCAAACGTCATCCGTATGTTATCAGAAAAGGTCTTAATTTGTAGTTGTTCTTTCAAATGTTTGTCAGATGAACTATAACGTTTTAGGTCATCCACAAATAGAAGGTAACATGTTTGCTGTTGATTGTTTTTGTTTCTGGGGTTCAAGCCGTCTCCATATCCCTGGTTGTTGATTAGGCTACTCAAGGGATCGAGAGCAAGCCAAAACAGAAGTGGTGACAGAGAGTCACCTTGAAATATCCCTCGTTGGATGCTTATATTTGGGATGGTGATTTGACCCTTCTCATGATTTAACTGCAGGGTGGTTTGCCACTTTGTCATTGTTGTTGTGATGAAGTTTATTAGTGTGGGATGTATCCTGTAGATCTGTAAACACTCAGTGATCCAGGAGTGTGGGATGCTGTCAAATGCTTTTTTGTAGTCGATCCATGCTACACTAAGGTTCCGTCATTATTTGCAGCTCTCCATAATGGCTTTGTTCAATAGGAGATGGTCTTTTGTACCATATGATATGATTTTCTTTTTATTGCCTTTTTGTTCTATTGCCATGAGTTTATTGCAATCTAAAATGATTGTAGACTGTCTGCATCGATTACAGTATATAGTTAATATGTTGTTGGTAAACAGGTCATTGAGCGATAGTTCTTGGGGAGACTGGCAGGATCAGATTTAATAAGAAGTGTGGTATTCCCTGTTAACCAGATGGGTGTCAACATCAGGATGTGAGTATAAATAGTTTTTTGAGGTGGCTAAATCTTGGTGTAAAGATGTTAGTACTTTTAGCCAGAAGTGGGGTACTGCATCTGGACCTGGGGTTTTCCAGTTGGAGGCCTTCCTTATCTTTGCGTCTATCTCCTTAGCTGTTATATCAGGCCACTCCATATCCCTGGTAGTACCATTTCTTGTGCTGTCTTATTTCCTGTATCCACTTTGCTTCCCTGTTATGTTCAATTGGGTCTTCATAAATGCTTCTCCAGAATTCCTCAATTTCTTTCTTTACCAGTGATGTTTTTACTTTGGTTGTTTTCTTTCCCGGCTCCCTACAGAATGTCTTCGGGTCTTCTCTAAACCATCTATTTTGCATTTTTTCATTGTTCCTTTCTATGTATCTCCTGAGCTTTCCAGCTTGAGCAGAGATATGAGCTTGTTATTCAAGATGGTAAACTTTAGGTCCTGATCCATTTTAATACAGCGTTTTTCTTTGATTTCATCCACTTTCCTGATGACTTCCATTGATCTATTACCCTTTCTAAACTCCTCCAGCAGTGATACTTCTGATCTTAGCTCCATAATTGTCCTTTCTATCTGCTTTTTCCATGGTGGTGTGTTGAATTTCCCTCTCTTTCTGTTCTTCATTCCTTGCTTTTGTGGCCCTGCTCTATTTGTTATTAGTCTTGCTGCACAATAATGTATTCTGTTTATTTCAGTGACATCACATGGATCCCTCTGGATGGTTCCAATAACTTTGTTCATCTGTTTTATGTGTTCCCTAACTGTGTATGTCATGTGTAATTTTTGTAATCTTTCCCTTTGATGTATTTTGATATATTTGTCCAGGTCGATTAAGTCCAGCTAGTCTTCTCTTATGTTTTCTTCCTCTTGGTTTTGGGTTGTTCCTGTAATTAGCATTTCCTGCTCTTCCACTCTCTGTATGGGCTGAAGTGGAACTTCAGCAGTGTTGTTCGGATATGGCACTTGAGGTGCACTTTGCTGAGTGTCTTTAGAAAGTGTGTCATGTTTGTTTCATGTACCAGTATTGGCTGAGCAGTTGTCTACTGTAACGGCTTACCAGATGATAATGTTGGAGACTGAGTCTCACCTCAAATCCTTCTTTAACTGTTCAAGGACTTCTATTTTGATGCGTTGCCTTCTAGATCACTACAGGGTGGATCCAGGAGTCCTATAGATGGGAAGCCAAGAGGGAAAAAAATAGGTTGTGGGTCTGGTGTGCCACCTAGGCTCCCCAGAAATTTTTTTACATTTTTCAGTATCTGCATTTTGGAGGGTATTTCTAATGCAATTTCTACTCATTTCACCTCCTCATGCTTTGTTAGTTGCACCCTAGCACCATCCCAGAGTCCCACAGTCCACATGACAGTATGTTGCCCAAAATACCCCCCAAAAAAAAAACAGAAAATACTAAAAGATGCAGCTGGGCAGCAGCACATCTGAAACACATAAAATGAAACAAGTTGAAAGAGACTTGGTGATAAAGACACATTGCAGACAAATTAAATGACAATCCAAGTAAATAAGTCACAAATGTCACTCACTCAAGCACATTATGACATTACCATAAAGCCAACCCATCCCAGTTTGTCCTGCAGTACAGATTAATGTATCTCCCAACCTTATCTCAGTAAAAAAAAATAAATTCAATAATTATAGAACTATGGGAACAAAGTCACTTTGCTATCTAGTTTATGAAAATATATCATTTCAAGTCTGCTTGCTAATTTTGCAAAACAGATTTTATTCTACAGAACAATTTATTCCAAAGAAAATATATTTTTAAATAAAAAATATTTTATTTACTGTTTTAAAATGTCCTTTACTTGGATAACCCCATGGTATGAGGCATCTCATTTTTATGATAGGCCCAAAAAATAAGTAAAGAGACAGAAAAACAGTTTTTAAACAAATATAAATGCATTTTTTTTTAGTAACAGCACTTGATTGGGTACATCACAACTTGCACCCCCCCCCCCAAATTCAACACATAGAACTACATAAACTAAATATTTTATCACTTTTTTTTTCTGGTTTTGTGACTGCCTGTGTCAATGAGCCAAACAAGGTCTTATAACTCTGTTGCTAATTTTGCTCTCCAAGCATGCAGAAACTCCTGCACATGCCATAACATACAGCAGAACACATTCAAAGTCAGTCCCCATGTCTATTAATTCCCTCTGTGCTCATTCACACTGTACAATCACAACTGAAAAGACCACAGATTAGACATACAGTACATGCGGAAGTTTTACCTCAGTTCAAAGGTCTCATGTACCAGTTTCTGCCTCACCTGGTTCATACTGTCGCTGAGACCAGACCTGCCCCAGCATTAGTTTTGTACCATTCCTAGCATGTTACAGGAGGGCACTACTCTCCAACTCCCTCTCCTGCAAATCTGCACCAAAATCAATTTGCCATATAGGACAAAATTAGCAGTGACCTTAAACAGTTTTAATGTCATGAATTTAAGCTCCCCATACTAGAAATTAATAACACTAGTACTACTTTTATTACACACCCAGTTTGATGGAACACTAATGTCCTGTCCCATCCCAGCAGCTGCCCCCCACTCATCATAGTTTGTGACTGTGAAAGTCTTTTGTTTTTAAAGCAAGAAGTACCTGATTAAATGAACACTTGATAAATTTTCAGCAGGCTGAAGTCTATGTGCCCCTAGTTGAGTACTGTCTCTGGTCACCTGGACACCAAACTCTCTCTCTCTAGACAACACACTGACCCCATGACTCCTAATGAGCAGAGCTCTCAGCTACAGCTGTCTTCAGCTACCAGAAGATGACCTGAACCTCACTCATAGAATCTTGACGGCAGATAAGGACCGCTTGGCCACCCAGTCTGCCCATTTCCCTACCTAATGGATAAGCTGTAGATCCCTAGTTAACCAGCAGCCTACTTCTTCCCACCTCACCCCTAGAATTGCCTTATGACTGTCCCATGCATGCTTGAATTCCACCACTGTTTTGACTCCACAACCTCCTCCAGAAGGCCGTTCCATGCATCCACAACCCTCCTGTGGAAAAAATACTTCTTACATTACCTCTGAGCTGCCCCCATCTTCAAATTGTGCCCTTGTTCTGTAACACATCTATTTTTGAAAGATGCTACCTCTTGACTTTGTTGATTCCTTGAGGTACTTGAAAGTTTCTATCATGACCCCCCTCTCTCCCTCTCCTCGAGGCTATACATATTAAGCTCCTTAAGTCTCCAACTCCTTGTGCTGATTTACCAAGGCCACACCAACCCCGTGTTACTGGACTGCTGCCTGAAACCTCGGGCTTTGCTCTTCACTTGTGGCCTCCACTCTCTCTCTGTCTCCTCCTCAGTAGTACTACTCCCTCTCTTGCTCCAACATTAATCTTCTAAGTTAATGAATCACAACTCACTCTTGTTTCAGCAGCCCAGACATTTAAAGAAGGTGCCTTGCTAGCAACATCCTCTACTGGACACAACAGCAAATCAGTAGCAGTGAGCACCAGGTGACCTGGTTGAGATCTGTTATTAAGGTCCACTCCGCTTTGCTGCAGCTGTACCCCCCACGCACAACCCCGTGACATGAACAAAGGAGCTGCACCAAACCTGCAAAAGTAGAGAATGAATGCTCAGGATAACCAAGGCAAGACCAACTGCTGCCACAGTGCTGGGACTGGACCACATGGTGCAGGATGAACGATAGTAAGAAATTCATGCTGGAGACTGGCTTTTCGGGGGGATTAACTATGTGATGCGGAGGGGGGTGGTTGTTTGCTGCACTACCAGGACACTGGAGGGCAGGGCTGGCCATAACCATTCTGAGCCCCTGTGCAGCCCCCTGCCAGGCCCCACCACTCCATTCCCTGTGGGTCCCCCACATCCAACATTTATACCTCACTAACCCTCCTGTCCAAATTACTAAAGCAGTACCAAGTCTACTAGTTTAACCAGCATCTTTTAATTAGTGCCATTGACTGCAATGAATTATTTGACTTCACCATTGGAAATGAATCTGACCGAGTCTGGAGCAAGAACTTAAGTATGTATGGTAATACTACCGTATTCATTTCTGTAAGGACACGGACATCACCACTAGACACTCACACCTCAGATACTCTGATCTGCAAACAACTAACTTTTCTGGAGGTGTGAGTGAGAGAGAATAGAGGATTATCATGGGACACCAGTAAGGTTGCCACCTTCAGTTTTCCTACCTGGTGATCAGGTTTTCAGGGTCCCAATCAGGAAATCTGGTTTTGCTCTGTGCTGGTCAGGTTTTAAGCCATTTGAGTGCTCACATACTTCTGAAACATATAATTCATTGTTTCACCACATGTCCAGGTCACAAACAAGTTCTCTTGTCAATATAGCCCTTTGTTTGTGGAAGCAGTCAACCTGAGAGGTGTAAAAGTATGGCCATTAACATCATTAGCACTTACTTAACCTAATCTTTCCACTGCAGCAAAGCTGCCCCACCTTTGTAACAGTAACAGAGCCAGTTGTCTTCCACTCTCATTTGCTGGTAAACATTTTATCTCTAACAACATTTAGGCATTTTAAATGTTTTAAATTAATTTTCTTCATCAAGAAAAAGCATGGGCCCCCCAGGTGCAGGGACACAGTTTGCACCTAGCCAAGGCCAGCTCTGCTGGAGGATGGATGAGACCTGTGGGGCTCAGGCAGCTTCATGATTAAGAATGCAGCACAGTGTGTTACTAATAGGGAGCTCCATGATGGGGAGCTATAGCACCTTAGCCCCACACAGAGTGGAAGCATGTACACAGAAACAGACTGACAGAAGATAAGGATTGCTTGGCCCACCCAGTCTGCCCTCTCCTTACCTACTGGATAAGCTGCAGATCCTAGTTAACCAACAGCCTACTTCCTCCTACCTGCCCCATTGTAATTGCCTTATATGCTCTGTCCCTTCGTTCTTCCATGACCTCCTCAGGAAGGCCATTCCATCGTCCACCACCCTCTCCATGAAAAAAAAAAAAACTACTTCCTCACGTTGCCACTAGGCCATCCATCATCTTTAAACTGTGCCCCTTTTTCTGAAAGATGCTACCCTCTTGGACTTTGCCGATTCTGTTGAGGTACTTGAAAGTTTTTATCATGATCCCCTTCTCCCTTCTTCCCTCAAGAGTAAACATATTAAGCTTCTTTAGTGTTTTTTTCATATGGTTTCTAGTGCAGACCTTGCACCATTTTAGTTGCCCTCCTCTGGACTGCCTCCATCCTGTCTATGTCCTTGTGGAGATGAGGTCTCCAGAACTGCACGCAGTACTCCAGATGGGGTCTCACCAACTGTCTGTACAGAGAGATGACAACTTCCTGTTTTCTATTGGTGATGCCTCTCTCTATGCATTTCAGTATCCCTCCAGCCCTCCTTACTGCCTTCTCACATTGCCTGCCTGCCTACTTTTAGGTCATCTGACATGACTACCCCAGGTCCCTTTCCATTTTCGTTGTTGTTAGTACCCCCCCCCCAGAACTGTGTACTCTTCCCATGGGTTTTTGTTTCCCAGGTGCATTACTTTGCACTGAATCCAAGCTGCCATACTTTTGGACATTTAAATATCTGGGTCTGTATGTGGACTGCTCCCTAAACTTTGTCTCCCATGTCAACCACTTAGTAAAATTCACATGAGACTAGGTTCTCTCTACAGAATAAAATGGTTCCTAATCCCAGAAACTAATATATTGCTTGTTCATAGCATCTTGCTCCCTTTAACTGATTATGGTTCCCTGGTCTATGTGACTGCCTCGCAGGATCCTCTCCACGTTGTGCACTGTCTACAACAGTGTATGCCGCTTTCTCCCCGGTCTGCAGTTTCACACCCAACGCTGCCATCTGTATTCCACTACCTCCTGCCCCTTCCTGAAGGGCTGTGGGATCCATAGGTGAACTGTATTTCTCCATAAGTTGGCACTCAAGAAAGCCCCAGCATGCATTTCTGAGCTCTTCCAATTTTCATCCAACTCACAGGTGACCTGTTCCCAGTCCATATTTACTGCACTTGAGGGCTCAAAATATAGCCTTTCTGTATTTCCGCGGGAAATGCACAGGCTGGAAATGTAATTTGCCTTACTGCATTTCCATGTGGATATACTGAACCACAGTACACTATTTAATCACATAGTCATGGTAGCAGCAGAGAGCAGGTTGACCACAAGATCATGGTGGCAGCAGAGAATGAGCATAGCAGCCCTTGCCCTCGTTCTGGGTGAGGGAGCCTGTGTGCAGCAAGCAGCCGTACTCATCAGGGCAGGCAGATCTCCATGCAGCAATTCAGGCTTCCAGTCAGATGGTACTACGGACATCTTCTGGGTCTTCACATACAGAAGAGAAACATATAGACCATTCAGGCCTCCTGACTGACTGCTTGCGATCCTTTCTCGCTGCGCTGAGTGTACATAGTGCAGTAGTCAGTTGGCAGCCAGCGAGAGAGGATCTCTGTTGCGTGCTCTGCCTGACTGCGTTGCGAAAGGCCAGTACTCTCTGTTCCTTTCATTATGGCACTGTTTTTTGTGTTTGCGGCACACAACTTGGCACTAGGGGAAAAGTGACTGCGTGGGGGGACAGAAGTACTTGGCACAGAGTGGGGGATACTTGGCACAGAGTAGGGGAAAATACAAAAAGAAAGGGATAGCTCTTGAAATTAGAGATCTTGAAAAAATCCTGCCTGCACAGTGAGGGTTCTGAAACAGCTGTGGCAGAAAACTGGGTGGGGAAGAAAGAGTCCTGCCTGAACAGTGAGGCTTAAAAGTAAGTGTGTGACAGATTGTGAGGGGCAAAATGTCCTGCTTGGCAGTCAGACTTCAAAAAAAAAAAAATATATTGAGGCAGAGTGTGAGAGGGCAAACAGTGCTGTGGCACAAAGTCTTACAAAGATGACAAGAGTTTGCAGAAGGGGGCAAAGTTCTGCCTGAACAAAACAAGGACACCTCAGAAAAGAATTTAGAGGGCAAAAGCGTCCTGCCTCAGTCACGCTTCAAAAAGGCATCAAGCAGCTCCTCTGAGGAAGAGAGTGAAGGAGGTTTAAATTGTGTTCCTGGACCACTCTAGTTTTTCTATTATTTTCTATGTGAAATGTATGCTGCAACACCCACATTTCGGAGAAATGGACCCTTAAAACCATTATTTCGAGCCCTGTGCTTCCTTTCAGAAAACTACATCTGGACAGAAGGCATTGACCTACACAGCCACTGGCCTTATAATCACATAAAATGGGTAGGGAATGTTCTGCCTCTTGACTGGCGAGAAAAGTACCTAGTGCCTTATAGGGTAACAACCACAGGGTCAGAAACCCTGCCGCAACCACTAAACAGTGCAACCATATATCCATGCCTACTAGAAATGCTTTGTAAAAACATTTCTAGCAGCCATAGTTGTAAAATTCGTCATAAACATCAGTTGCCCAAACGCTGTAAAAGTACTAACTGCGTAGCTTGGCTCAACAGTGACAAGCCAATCGTCACTCTAGTAAATACCAGACACACTACTTTGTCATGTGAAAGAAATATTTTACTTAAAAATAGCTGTGACAAAATTCCAGTGCTATGTACAGCTATGAAAAACAAACGCCAGTGTTTCTGGTTTTTCTTACTGGTTGCAGGTCAGAGAGGTCAGACTCTGATTCCTCTCCATACTCCCAGTTTCTTCTTTTTTCCTTTTTTGTGGCTCTATTGCCCAAATCCTCTGGCTCTTTGTGCCTATTTTAATGCTTTTTGTCTCACGAACAGCTTATACGGTGGGTGTCAAAACACTTTATGGCGTCTTTACTTTACTGCTGTTTCTGTGTTTCATTTTGACATCCATGGCTTGCCGTGACGTGGGTATGCAGCTCACACACCAGTCCACGAAGATGCTGACGTTTTGACATAATGTCATCTTTCTCGGAACATCTGTTATTGAAATGAAAAGCACTAAAATAGGCACAAAGTCAGAGCCAGAGAATTTAGATAATAGATCGACAAAAAAGGAAAAAAAAAGAAATGGGGAGTATGGAGCGGAATCAATCTGTAACCTGCAAACAGTAAGAAAAACCAATTGTATACAGCACTGGTATTTTATCACAGCTATTTTTGAGTAAAAGAAGATTTTTTTTTCACAAGACAAAGTACAGTGCCGTTCAGCTTGTCACTGTTGAGTCAAGCTACACAGTTATTAAATTTCCCTAGGTGTGGCACCCAGCAAAAGAAAACTGAGAGACAGGAGTTAAACATTGATATTAGAAAGTAATTTCCCCCCGTAACAGCACAAACTCATGCACTCAGAATATAAAAACTGTAAAAGTACTAATTCAAAAAATTATATACATCACATACACACACATAATTATACACACATACATACACATATTATACACACATACACATATACATATTACACACATTTTTTTTTTTAAGTTAGAGTTACAGAAAGCACCATAAGTGTTTTCATTCTAAACAAAACAGACTCTCCAAGTTTCTTAACTTCTGGCATCTTGTATTTTTTCAGGCCTCAAATCCTCGGTTTTGAGATATTTTTTTCTTTACTTGTACATCCCAATGTGGTCTGTCCTTTCCTTAAGCACCCCCCACAATACTTGAGACTGATAAGATACATTTTTCCTTTTTGATCTTGTTTCCACACTTTCCCCATCCATTTAATGTGAATTACTGTAAGTTACATGTAAGCAATAATTGAAACACAGCTGCTCAAATCCCCTCGCCATCTGCACCATGCTGAACTAAGCCACTTGGTCTTCTGTTGTAGATGGCCTCCATGTTCAGTGCCCCTAGTTTGGCGGACAGCGGGTGTGTTCACCCAAATGAACCTTTTTTGACCACAGCCTCCCTAGTGACCTACTCTCCCATCATGCATGCTCTTTTCCCCCATGCAAACATCTCTTTTATACATCAGGTAAAAACCTGTGTCATGCACCCAGGCCACACACTCTCTCTTTATAAAGCCTTTGCTTGCACTCTCACCATAGCAAGACTTTTTAATTTAAGCATTCCAGTGTGAGGTGAGGGGAAAGGTGGTGGCTAGAGTTTGCAACTTGAAAGTAAAACAAGCCATGTGCAGGGTTCATTTCAGATATTTATTCATATGGAACACTGGGTATAAAAAATGAGTGTTAAATGAAAAAAAAATATTGCTTCATATTTCAGCTGAGTCCAGATTCATATAAAAGGCTGTTTAAAACCTCTATAACAGTGAGCAGGTTGTCCCAAGGTAGAAGAAAAGGTGGGTCAAAATTAAAAACTGTGTGCCAATTGTCCACATTCCCCTCCCAAAAATGAATACTGCATGTGCTTTTAATGGGGTGGGGTAAAGTCTGCAAAGTAAAAATGGGAATATGCTTTATTTTTATATATATATATATATTTTTTTTTTTTTTTATTTATAGTAATTTGGAAACAACCTTCAGTATAAACTCTTTTACAAAGGTTTAATATTGTGACTAAAAACAGACCATTTCTTAAAGTACTTGGTACAGTCAATATTAGTGCAAATACATAGGTTCAACAGACAACACACAAGATTACAGACAACACATAAGATTACATTTAACAGCAATTATTATTTTATTATTTATTTTACCAGGTCACACACACCAAGCTGAAAGCTTGCTTACAAGTGCGACCTGGAAGTACAAGAAGTTAAGTGACTTGCTCAGGGTCACACAGCAAGTAGGAGTTGTGGGATTCAAACCCAGGTCTCGAGGTTTGCAGCTCAGAGTCTTAAACCACTGCACTATACTGCCTCCGTATAAACCACCCAACCTTGCAGCTCAAGTGGGTCTTGTTGGGGGTAGCAGGTGAACAGGAGGAAGGGGCATTGAAGGTGGGGAGGAGTGGAGAGTAGCTGTAGAATGAACATGGGGGGGCGGAAAGAGACGCCAAGCAAGGAACAAAGGGAAGGGTGCAGAAAGAAGAAGGAAGGAGCTGAGAGTTGGGAGGATTGAGAGTTAGGCGAGACAAGGAAGAATGGAGTGAGAGATCGAAAGTGGTACCAATGGTGTACAGGGAAGGGATGGTAAGGAGGAACATCAGCAGGTAGGGAGTTGAGGTGTCAGGGGGCCTAATGCATGCTGGCAGGATTAGATGGAGATCAGTAGGGAAGGACTGTCTCAGTTCTGTAATCACAAGTGTTCAGACTCAAAAGAGGTTGCTTAATTTTGGTTTAAAAGGACCAGAGATCAAAACTGAAATTAAGCAACCTCTTCCGAGTCTAAACACTTGTGACTGCCAGAATACAGTCCCCTCCCTACTGATCTCTACCCAATCCTAATTATTGTAGCACATCTACCAACATGTAGCCTAATAACAGTATCTTTAGTGTGCAGTTAATTGTTCCTGTTTTGTTTATAAATAACATTAAACAAACAGTAATACATAAAGATTTCAAACACAGCGGCAACAGCCATAATAATGCTTTCAGAGAAAACACCACCACACGGTGGGCAACTGGAAAACAGCACCACACAATATGGCTGGAGCACGAACTATTTTTTATTTTACAGAAAAAATTTATTTTCCCCCTTATTTTTTCTAGGTTCTGAAATGTATTTCTATATTCCAATTTTTTGAATGCATGGGGTCCAATTTGTAAGTGCAATAAGACACTCCGTGGCGGTGGCTGCCATGAGTTAATGCACTTACAGGTGCTGAAGGCACTTGGGCCAAGGGCCTCATGCCTCACAATGCATCTTGGCAAGGCAAGTGTCAGTGAGCCGAGATGGAGGAAGATGCATGTTGGGGCAGCCATGCCATCTCCCAGAAAAGGTACAGCACCTCATTCTGTGCTCCAAAGGGACACTGGATGGACACTTCTCACCAACCACATACACACACACACACCTCCACGGAACCTTGCTGTGCTGTCAGCTCACTTGCACCTTAACCTACCACCAGACCAGCCCATGTGCAGCCAGAGTTCCAGTCTCCACATATTAGTAATAGCTGCCACTCTTCACAGCCCTCAGTCAGGCCCTCTCCTGACAGCAGGGGTTGCACCTTTGTCTGTGTTCATGAAACAAACACACACTTTTTTTTTTTTTTTTAATAACTTACTGTCACCCTCCTGTAACAGGAAGTTGGTTCTGTTAGGGTTTGGAGTTAACTTGGGTACTGTTCATTTCAAATAAAGAAAGAAAAGATTTAAAATGCTTACTTTTATTAATTTTATTTCTAAAATGTGCCGTGCCCCATACAGTTCAGACAAGCACACTATTGTTATAGCCATAGCCAAGTTGGATGCATGGGGAAAACAGACACAGTCTTCCTACAAAGCATTTTCACACTCTATCACCAGGAAAACTGTATCACTGAATTGGGGGTGTATATATATATTTTTTTTCACATTTGTCCTCACCCACTGCTGCAGTGGGATAGCACCAGAGCTCAACACCTCTAGCATACACTTAAGACCTCCCCAAAAAAAATACTGACACTTGGTAACATGAACAGATAGCCAAGCTTTTCCAACACTGCTTTCACCACAAAGGGGGGGGGGGGCACCATTTTGTGGTGAGAATTTCAGAATTCTGAAGGGGGCTTGCCCCAGACCCCTCACATTGGTTACGATTTTAACTATGAAGCATCAGTCCCCATCCAACTTTATAACTCTGGTAACGGCTCTGAATGTATGTAAAAATGTTACCATCATGAAAGAAACCTATAGCATTAGAAAAGTCTCTTAACAGTAAGGCTACCAACTTTCCAAGGCCTAAAACTGGGACGGTCCATCCTGACCATGACACCCCCCCCCCCCCAAACACACACCATGTCACTCTCATGGGCACTGTCACAGACAATGCTGCACACAATTAAATCTTGCTGCTTGCTCTGGCCATGCCACTCCCACTGTAACACCAGTAGCAAACATCCAGATTAAAACAATACATCATTCTGCTGCAGCAAGTTCAAAATTATGATATACAGAAATGCATTAGAAGCAAACCTGCGTTAAAACTGTGATCAGACATTCAAGCTACATGTATTGCTCCTCTGACAGTCCCATCCAACCAGCTCCCACTTACCTCATTTGCTGAGCAAACTTCACTATAGTGACTCCCATCACCACACCAGATTGTTTTCACACACTTCCCTATAGCTGATCAGGTTGGGGTACCTTAGATCCCTGCTGCCAGTCTCTTCTCTGTCTGGAGTCCCTCTCAGCTGCTGGCAGGCAGATGTCCACATGCGCTTGTTTGCACTACTATCCAGTATAATCTAACAGGAAGGAACTTGCTTTACTGTGCTCCCACTTACATGCTTGCTGTACAACACAGGTGCAGGGGTTGAAGTTGCAAACTGCTGTCCAGCCTGTGCAGCGCCACAGTGGTGCTGAAATAACTGTCCACTCATGGATTAGCAGTCGGCAGAAAAAAAAAGGACAAAACTGGGACAAGTAAGCAAAAACCAGGACAAAAGTGACATTTTGCAAAACTTGTGGGGACATTGGGACATGCTGCCTAAAATAGGGACGGTCCTGGGAAAATAGGGACTGTTGATAGCTATACTTAAAAGCATAAAGACAGTGGTAGTGCATTCGGAAATGATGCTGGAGAAAAACTAGAACCTTGATTTCAGACAGAGAGCCCAGAGTAATGACGCCACTTGGGTGAATTTTTTAAACATGTTTTTTATTATTGTTTATGCATTCTGTGTTCCAAGGGATACACGAAACCCGCAACTAAAATCATTTAGGCAACATCATAACAGACGACATAAGAGTTGTCTCCTCACGTTCGTCTTCAGGATAACAACCTTGCACGATTACATCACAACGAAGGCTGCCTAAAACTCCCGAGTCTAGCCACACAACTACCTTTCCATAAATGCCACACAACCTAGATACAGGTAGCACTCACCGCTTATAATCATTCAAACCATGTTCGCCGGTATCTTCTCAGCCGCCCAGGTAGTTTATGCCTGCAGTAGGCGAGCCGGAGTTTTTATTTCTGTCCGGGGTTATTTTTCTTAGCGGATGAATCTGACTGCGCGAGATGCGCACAGCCCCGGCCCCGTGCAGCGACTTCGACTAACAGTTCGGAGTTATCTTTCCGCCAGTGCAGTGGGTGCGTAGCCTGTAAGTGTGTAATGCTAGCTTCGGGCTGAGCTGTCCGGTTATCTATAGGTGCACGACCCGCAAAGCAAGAGTCAGTACAGCAACCGAAAATGGGTAAATAACGAGCTTATCGTTTATCGAGTTGACGGCAACTTGCGACAGAGTACTTCAGAATGCCAAATTGTAACGAAATGATGAGCAACATTATGTGTCTTATTTTCTAGGAGGTCCTGGTTTTGTAGCAGAGATTTCATCGCTTGGTCCATCCTAGGTTTGATGAAATAGTTAAAAAAGAGTTCTGTGTCACGCAGTGTGCGATGCTGCGTCGGTTTTATGAGGTGATATTTATGACGTGATACGAGTCGTCCCATTTTTTAAAAAAATGTACCCCAGATTTGGGTTATTTGAATTTTTTGAGCGTTTAGCCATAAGTTGTGAGGCAAAGGGTTGAGCAGTATGGCGTTAATTGCAAGAGAATTTCTGGGGTTGGCACACCATTATAAATGAATCCACGGGGAGCAGTAAATTACAGTTTTATTAGCTTCTCCATCCTAAAAGGTAGAAATGGGTTGGGAATGGGCCCCTTCCAGACTCTGACACAGTAAATGGAAACACATTCCATGGCCCAGGGATGCTGCACCATCTAGTTAGCCTGTACCCCTACACGGATCAAATGCATTGAAATCAGTGAAAGAAAATGAACATTTCACTTGGTGGTGAGGCCCAGGAGCACTAGCAGGAATGTAGAGAAGTGAACACTGTTTTCTACTGTCCTTTTGATTGCTAACTGCATTCTTGTTCTATGGCTCTTTTACTGTGCTTTTTATCTTTTCTTCTTTTACAGGGCTTTCCATTATCCCTTTAACTGCACTTTGTACTAGGACGCATTAAAGCATTAACAACAACAGGAGCCAGCTCAGAGGTGCTGACGGTTGATTCTCATCAGCTGAGTGGGTAGTTTTGGTGTGGGTAAACCCTATGACAACCCATGCAGAAAGTGCTGGTCCAGCTGGCAGCAGCACAGAAATCATGTAGTGTATAGTAGAAGTTGAACTCTGGTCTGTATGCAAATCCATGTTTAGAAGAACAGCATATTGTGCTGCTCTAGTGATGTCCCAATGTGCACAATGAGTATGTCACTAGTGGCAGCACAGCAAATATCGGAACATTGTCGTATGCGATGCATGATGAAGCGCACGGCGGTGAGGAAATTAGGCGGTTTGGGAAAGAACCGCTGCAGCTGCACCAAAGTAGGTCTTTTTGTACCGGGGACCTGTTTGGGGCAATGGAGTGCACTTGTGGTTGCCCATACACTACAAAAAGATTGCCTATGAGCAACCATACACATACAATGTTATTTTAAAATCTCGAGGTTTCCATGGTAATGAGACCTCGAGCTGTGTGCTCGCAAGGTCTCCTGTTACCTCGGAAACCTCGTGACTGAAAAATAGACTTGTGCATGAGCCCGTGAAATTCTTTTTATTTTTTTATATTTTTGGAATTTCGTGCTATTTTTTTTTTATTCATTGAAAATGTAGTTTTATTTCTTATCACAGTTACATTCATAAAATTCCTCAAAATGATCTTATACACGCTAGAAATCACATTCGTAGTATACTGCATTGTGTTAAGCAGCATTATGCTATGATCAAGAAAGGTTTTGTGAATTAGACAATTCCGCTGCCGCTTACTTGTGGATCTGCCATCTCTGTAATAACAACGGAGCCTACACAACAACTGCTGCAAACATTTATTTAGTTTTTGTAAAAAAAAAAAAAAAAAAGGTGATTTTTAAACTTTAGTGTTTTTGTTTCTTTTTATACCTTGAGTTTCTTATTTAAGAAAAACACAAGTCTCTACTCATACACAATTCTCTAGATCACTATATCCACCCCAGAAAAATTCAAAACAAACCATCTGCCATTGTTTTCCTGGTATAGCAGCTGCCATACTGGGCCCCTCTGGGTTCACCTCGCCACATCCCCTGAGGAGGCCAGCTGGAGTTACCTAAAGGTGTGCTACACTGGCCTAACATGGCACAGTGCCTCCACTTGGGGTGGTAATATGGGGTTACTGGGTGTTGACTCGCAAGGCTATCACCCCCCCCGAAAATGGTGCATAAACTGCCCACAGAGTCCCACCTCCAAAACAAGCAATGACAATCCTCAAACCATAAAATGCAATTCAGACAGTTTATTTAAAAGGGAAGGGAAAAAACAAGGGGCAGCAAATGAAAATGGCACTGTGGCAGCTTACTGCTGCCATTTTAATTTACTTCTCAGTGTCCCACTTTGGCAGTTTGCACCGCTTTATTTATTTTATTTTAGTTTTTGTTGACCGGGTAAGTGCACTAGACAAATCCTGCCTATTTTCAGGCACGACCGGGGAGGGGATACAGATGAATCACAATTGACATTGAACCAGATTAAGCTGTTGGTGGTAATTTTAGTGAATGAGGGAAATTTGGCCAGGACACCGGGAAATTCCCTACTCTTTTCGATAAGTGCCATGGGATCTTTAACATCCACCTGAACTACCACCAATCCAGGCAGATGGGACCTCGGTTTAACGTCTCATCGAAGGCGGCCCTCAGAAGTGCAGCACCCCTCTCTGCTGCACTACAGTGTCAGTACTGGGATATTACCTAAGTGCCAGATGTGGAACTGAACCCACAGTCCTCTGATCTCCGGCCTCAGAGACGAGTGTGCTACCTACTGAGCCACTGACACTGTGATGGGGACAGGGATGTACTTGTTCAGTGGGACACCAAGCCCATTTTGCTGTCGGATGCTTGTGTTTGGGAGGTGGCCGTCTGAGCACCTCTCCCTGCCAGTGTGTGCATACATGCAGTCAGTTTAAGTTTTCCTTCCCTGTTGCCTACCCTGAAGCCGGTAAACTCCTGTAGCTGTAGGCACGGTCATTCTTGGATCCCAACTCCACATCCTGCCTCGGAGCCCGGATCATGATTGGGAGCGGGCACACTGCCAAGTGTATCTGCTTGTGTGGGCCTCAGACTTCTAAAGTGGAGGCCTGGTTAGAATCCCACTAGGGCTTCTGGCATCAACACAAGTGCCCTGCTGGTCCCCACATTTGTGGTCCTGGGGACCAGAGGCGAAGGCATCTTTCCTGGCACCTTCAGGGAGGCCGAAGGTAAGCCCCAGATTTAAGGGTGCACTTACACACTCTCCCTGCCATTCTCTTGGCACCCTTGCCAGGTCCATATTCATATTGTCCAAAAGTCAAACGGCAGTGGCAAGAGCATTCAGTATCAACATTTTATACATTTGTGACTGATGCCTAACTACTCCAGGCATTTATACAAATTTGCATATTATACATTTCTGACCAGACAATTATTGTCTTTCTAACTATAGCATTCCAGGGTTTTATTTAACTCCCAAAATTGATTAGCGTTTTGCTCATAGAAGTGCTAAAACATTGTGAAAATGCATAGCACTTACCTCATTGTGTTTAACAAACATAACACTTCTAGAAAATCTATAAAAATGCTTTCTGTACAGTTAGCATTGTCCCAAGGCAAAACTGCTAATCAGTTATTTAAAACCTTGCATTCATGTGCAGACATACTTATCCAGCCAAACCTGTGTGCAGCACATTGGAGGTATCTCACAGGGGTAATAAGCTTATCAGCCACATGAAGGGGGATATGAGAGGAGGCACCTAGGGTGTCATAGGCGAGTTTGGTGATGGGCATGAGTTCATGTTCAGACTTTCAAGGTAACACTGCTCATTCCTCAGGAATAGGCAGCACTTCACCCTCTTCCGGCTGTGTCCAGTAGAAGGGCATTTGCTCCTCACAATTCAGCTCCACTGCCTTATCCATAACGGGGTCTGCAGTTTGCTCAACAGCCAGTTTCTCTGGGGCAAAGGTGTAGCTTCTGGGTTCAGATTGTTCATGGGTCGTAATGTCCTTAGTGGGAGCTGTACTAGTGGAAGGTTTGGAGTTTCTCCAGTCCATTTGCTGAACTTGCATGCTTTGCAGGAAATTAGGTACCCTGGTGCAACACACAGTATCATCATGTCTGTCATCAGAACTGTGGTGCACTAGTCCTGGTATAGGAGCTGCATTAGGAACACTGGTGTCCATATTAGGCACTTCAGTTCTCTGTGGAATTGTTTGACTCCTAATTGTTGGTCTCCAGGTAACCTGGCATGCCATTTCGGGTACAGGCTCAGGCACAGTATCTTTGATGGGTAAGAGCTGGTCCCTGTGGACCTTTTGTTGGGCCCCTACCTTGTTCTTGGCAAATCTTGTAAACTGGCAAGTCAGGCATTTGTTCTACTGTGATAGAAACCTAGAAATTGTCGGCAGATCAGGACCGCTAGGCCCATCTTGTCTGTCCGTAAGCCCTGTACTTGTTTTCGGCTTCTGATCCTTCATCTGTTTTACCTCTCTGGTTCTCTTATGCCTGGCACATGCATGTTTAAATCCAACCACAGTGCTTGCTCCCACCACCTCCTATGGCAGACCACTCCATGTGTCCACCATCCTCTCTGTGAAGAAGAACTTCCTCACATTCCCTCTTAAAGAGACTCACCAAGCTAGCCTAAGGCACCACATCTTTCTGTGCCTTACTGGAGGGAAATGCTGCCTGCGTGTAGTTTCCCCAAAGATTTAAAGTTATGGAAGAGAAAAAATGCTCTCAAATTTATGTTTACTGGGCCTCCTGTGCTTCCCATTGTTTAGATCCACCCCTGCGCCGCCCCGTGCTCTGGCAACTTGCAGCTGATGATGACAGGAGAGCACAGGGATCTGCCTTCTACAGGCTAGGAAGGCTAACTTTGAACAATTTTGTATATTGTATTTATCATGTGGTGATAAAACGAGGGCCTGTTAATGTCCTTTTGAAGATGCGGCCTCCAAAACTGCACACACTACTCCATGTAAGGCCTGACCATGGTTTTACATATCATCAACTCTACCTCCTGTCTTCTGTTGGTGATACCCCTACCTATGTACCCCAGCATGCCACTGGTCTTGCTGCCCTTGTACTCTGCTTTGACATATTCATGTCATCTGAAAAAATAATCCTTTGGTCCCTTTCTTCTTTGGTGACTGTCAGCAACCCCACCTTCCCCAAAATCCTGTAGCTCTCTCCAGGGTTTCTATGCAGGGGTGTAGCCAGGCATTTCAGATTTGTACACCAAGCTGCCACACTGCTACCCCTCCCCCACTGTTATCCATGCCTGCCCCCGTGACTCGAGTCCAAGGTCCCTGGCTGCAGTCAGATGATTCCCACACTAAACCTGCAGTCTGCAGTGCTAGTGGTGTTCGGCTCCCACTGCCAAACACCACTGACTGCACCACAAGTTCACAATCACGGTGGAAATTTCTTCTCTGTCCGCCACAGGTAGGCTGACTCACTCTGCTTATCACTTTACATGAAGTTTTCATTCTTTTAGCTGGCTCAGAGTCTGTTCTTCTGTCTGCTGCTCCTCAGTTCTTTTACTGCTTCATTTGCTCCCAGTCCAATTGAACTAATAGTATGGTTTCTAACTTTGCTGGTGCATTTAAACTCACCGTCCCAGATTTGCCACACCCCCTACCAGATGCCGCAGCCAATCACTATGCAGGTGGACCTAGCAGACCTAATTGAGACCTTCAGCTTCAACATCCGTGGTCCACTCAGCCACCCCCCCAAAATAAAGCTGAAAGAGAAAAGAAAAAGCCTGCGAAGCCAAACAAAGGAATTTAAATGTGATGGACTAGAGAGGGCAGAGGAATGCTGGCCAGCTTGTTTGCTACCCCCTGCTACTAAACTTAGTATGCCATGGCTTACTTGGTGTATCAGCTTCACCATTGTTTTTATGCCCCAGGTGCATAACTTTGCTAATCTTTGAATTAAACTTCAGTTGCCACTCCTCAGATCATTTCTCAAGCTTTCCCAGGTCCTTCCTCATTTTCTCCACTCCTTCTGGAGTATCTACCCCGTTACAGGTCTTGGTGTCATCTGCAAACATGAAGACCTTTCCTTCTAGACCCTCTGCAATGTCACTAATGAAGACATTGAGCAGGACTGGCCCGAGGGCTGATCCCAGAGGCATCCCGCTGACCATCCCCTTCCCCAGACTGTACCCCATTTACCACAACCCTCTGCCTCCTGTCTGTGAGCCATTTCCTTACCCAGTTTACCATTTTGTCTCCCATGCTCAAATTACCCATCTTGTTAACCAGCTTCTTATGTGGGTAGGTGGCAAAGGCTTTGCTGAAATTGAGGTAGGCAATGTCCACCACGCCCTCCCTCCGATTTACTTTCTTCATCACCCAGTCAAAGAAATCTTGTCAGATTTGTCTGACACAACCTACCCACTGTGAAACCATGCTGCCTAGGGTCCTGGGCACCGATGGCTTGCAGATGTCTCACTGTCCTTCCTTTAAGCAGTGCCTCCATGATCTTTACCACTACTGAGGTAAGGCTGAGTGGCCTACACTCCCCCACCACCTCCCTACTGCCAGATTTATTTAGCTTTTGGTGACCGGATAAGTACATTAGACAAGTAATATGCCTATTTTCAGGAATGACCTGGGAGAGTACAACATTGTGAATTACATGGTGGTACAGGGATTATGCAAAAAAACAACATAGCAAATAGTTTGACTATAGCGGAACAGTACAAGGTGATATTAACAAGGTATCAGCAGAGGTAAAGCAATCTAGGTAAGCATCCAATTCCAGACAGTGTGAGGTAAAACAGAGTCACTACTTAATTTTCATCCAGTTTCAGACAGTGTGAGGTGAGAGAAAAACTGGTGATTTACGATATGGACAAACTGTGGTTTACAAAATGGACAAATTATAACTCTGTCAAGTGCCAGGTGTTAACGGGTAGTGTCTCAGACAAGTGCCAAGAGAGAATTCGTCAAGGGCTAACCATGTGCATTTTGTAAAGCTTCACAAGCCTAGCTGTACGAGGACATTGCTCTATGGGGGTTTGGGACAGACACACTCAGAGGCCAACTTTAGAACACCCCACAGATGTCTACGAAAACTATGGAAGGAGGGGGCCAATCGAACCTGCACAGAAAAGGAGTTCCAGAGTTTAGGTGCACTTGCTGCAAAGTCCCTGTCCCCCATGAGGGTGCGAGTAGGGGGATTTGTGTAGAGGGACCACATGCTCTCCTCCAATCCTCTGGCTCCACTCCAGTGTTAAGTGACTCAGTAAGCAAGGCTTCCAGAGGTTCTGCTAGCTCTCTTCACAGCTCCCTTAATATATACCCAGGTGCATAATGCCGTCTGGCCCTACCACTTTGTCTACCTTCAATTTAGTGAGCTCCTGCAGGACTCTCTCTCCTGTGAATGGACTGCTGTCCACCTCTTCCCCCCCCAGCATCTGTTGCTCAGCTGCGATCCCTGTCCTTCCCTCTCTTCCGTGAATACTGAACAGAAGTCGTTATTCAGTATTTCTGCCTTATCCATGGTTCCCTCCTTACACTCTCCTTTCTCCCCTTTGAGCTTAACAATCCTCCAACTGATTTTCCTTCTTTCACTGCTGTAGCTGTAGAATGTCTTGTCACCTTTTTTTTTTTATTGACTGCGCTAATCCTCCCTCAGTCTGTGCCTTTGCTTTCCTTACCGCCCTCCCTGCTTCCCTTAGACACTCTAGGTACACCTCCCTGTCCTCCTTCCTCTGAGTCTCCTTATATTTCCTGAACCATGCCCTTTTAGCCCTTACTTTTGACTGCCACCTCTTTTGAGAAATAGTGGCTTTCTCCTTCTCTTGCCTTTTGATGCCACCATGATGCATTGTTTTGTCACTTCCACTATGGCTCCTTTTAGGTGCTCCCACTGCTCTTTCACCCCCATCCCCCTTTTCTCCAGGGCTATTTTGATACCTCTCCCCATTTCGTCGAAGTCTGCCTTTTTGAAATCCAAAACCTTTAACTGAGTCCCCATCCGCATGCTGAACTACACTATGTGGTGATCGCTGGTCCCCAGTTGCCCTTCTACCCAGATATCTGTGATTCTATCCCCGGTGGTCATCACTAGATCCAAAATCACCTTGTCCCTAGTGGAATCAAGCACAAGCTGCCTGAGTCCTGTCTCCTGTAGGGAATCTAGGATGCCTCTGCTTCTGGCTGAGGCATCTGCCTTGGTGGTCCAGTCCATGTCTGTCAAATTGAAATCTCGCATCAGCAGAGTTTCACTTTTCATTGTCATCTCATGTATTTCATCCACTCGCTCCCTGTCCACTACCTCCCCCCTGTCCTGGAGGCCTATATATCCCCCTGTGCATATTTCTGTGCCATTTCCAGGTTCAAGGGTGAGCCACAGTGCCTTAGCCTCCCTCTTCTCACCCTGTATCTGTGTCACCTTTATGCCGTCCCTGACATCCAGAGTGACTCCCCCACCCTCTTTTATCCGTCTTTTATCCGCCCTGTCCCTCCTGAACAGAACATACCCCAGTACATTGATTTCCCACTCATAATTTGCAGCATACCAGGTTTCAGTTATTGCTGCTATATCCAGGTCTGCTTTTACTATCAAGGCCTTCCAGTCTGCTTCTACTGTCAAGGCCTCCAAGTCTGGGAGTTTATGTCTCAGGCTTCAGGCATTAGTTACCATGGCCTTCCAAGTTGTGCATTTTAGATTACTCCCTCTGACCCCGTTACTGCTCTCCTGCTTCCTTCCCCGTCCCTAGTTATCTTTATTGCGTGGTCCTGATTTCACCACTTTGGCCCCCCCCCCCGAGAACTTTGGTTGTATTTGCCATCAGATTATTTTCTTGCATGTGCCCTTGGGGAATGTTACTAAACCACCTGACCCTCCTGGCTGCACCCCCTTGGCCAGTTTAAATGCTCGCTGCTGAAGCATTCAGACTTGTTACTCAGGATCGTGGTCCCTTTCCCAGTTGAATGCAGGCCATCGCCCTTATATAGGTTCACATCTGTCCAAGTGGGGCCCTAGTCCCCCATAAAGCCAAACCCCTCCCTTCCACACCATTCCTTCAATCTGGAGTTGAATTTTTGGATGCGGAGTGTCCTAGCCTCCTCCCATTCGTGGACAGGTAGAACCTCTAAGAAGGAGACTGAGCGTACTACCTACTTCAGCCCCCCCCCAGCTTCCTGAAATCCTTTTGTATTCTGACTAACTCCACCATGTCTCCTGCCACATCATTCGTCCCCAGGTGGACAATAACATCAAGTTCCTCCCTCCTTGCTATTGCCTTTGCGATCTTATTAATCTGCTTCCTGTCCCTCCATGCTGTGCATCCTAGGATGCACTTGACCTCCCTATCAGGTTCCTCTAAAGTAACTCCCCGGGCAGTTGAGTCCCTCACCAATAGAAGCTTCCTCATCCTTTGGGGGTCTCTTCCCCCCCTTCCTTGGATTCCATCATGGAGGTCCCGCTCATCCTCCCTGGTTTCCACTGCAGGTGCATCTGTGGAGCTATCCCACACCTCCAAAACAACATAGGAGTTAGCTGGAGGCTTCTATCAGCCAATGGTCCTGAATCTTGTATTTTCCTTATAGACACAAATTTCTCAAAAGCACACAATGTCCAACTTGTCACACCTGATGATGGACTCATTTGTCATACCTGTTTTTGTTTGCAAGGCTGTTCTTGGCTGCTGCCTCAGAGTCAAGTTGGTATATTTTTTGTAGTTGCTGATGCAGTCGCATACTGTACTCTAAATGGATCTCTTTGGATGCACCATCTGACGAAACACCAAAACAGAGATCTGCTGGTAACCAAGCTTCTCTGTCAAATATTAAGTAGAATTGGGGACCTTTGAGTGACATCATTTTAGGTGCAGTGATAGGCATGTACCAGGGAACATACTTTCTGGCTCCAATTGGGTTTCTGAGCAGGGTCCAAAGTGCCCAACATGTCTAGCAGTATTTGGTTAAAACGTTCAGGCTGAGGGTTCCCCTGCAGGTGATAAGGTGTAGTTCTCAACTTTCCGATACCATAAGTTGCCAGAAAATCTTTTACAAGTCTACTTTCAAAGTTCCTCCCTTGGTTGGAGTGGATTCTTTGAAGGATGCAACTGAGATAGGTTTTGCAATGCTTCTGAACTTCTTTTGCTATCTTGGGCCAATAGAACCATGCTCGCATTAAGTCCAAAATGTGATCAAACCCCCGGTGACCCATGTTGTCATGTAAAATCTGATGACAACTGTTCTGTATTTTCACAGACCCCGACTAACACCAGTTGTCGAGGGAACACGGAGATGTGCACTGTACTGACTGGTTTGTATGTATTGATGAGCACGTCTTATAGGACAATCTATTCCACTCGACAGTGGGATTACTGGTTGAGTTACTGGTACCTGACTTGCATCATGTCCCTTCTCCAGGGTGCGTATTACACCACTTAAAACACAGTTTTCCCTTTGAGCTTGTTTGCGTTCAGGTCAGCTGTGCTGGAGCATGAACAACAGGTCCAAACTAGTGAAATTGAGATGCACTGTTGGAACAGCATCTGGGGAGGTTTCCAGCATGTTGGTTGTTCTGTGAGGGCTTGCAGAAGTGGTACAGTCTGTACTGTCAAATTTCAAACACATTGCCTTGACTACTGCACTTGGAATTTTCGTATTTGAGTCTGGCTACGCAGGGTGTGAGCACTGAGATAATCCATTGGCATCAGTATTGCTTTGCTTACTGCAGTACAATTGTAGTTGTAAGTAGATAAAGCTGAGAGCCAACAGTGTCCAGCTGCGTCTAGTTTTGCTGTTGTATTCACGTAGATGAGTGGGCTGTTGTCTGTTCTCTCTGAACTGGGCCCCCATACAAGTAATTATGGAATTTTTTTCAGTAACGGCCCACTTGAGGGCTGCTGGCAATTCAAGTTTCTGCACAGGATACAGTTTCTCAAACAGGTTCAAACTGTGACTGGTGAATGTTACTGGATGAAGTCCTCTGAGAACTCCTAGTACAGGACTGCTTCTAGACCACTTAAACTGGTGTCTGTGTGCAATATGTAGGGTTTTGCGAAATCAATAGATGGCAGCACTGGCACCTTACTTAAATGTTTGATTATATCATTGAAGGCTGCTTCCTATTGCTCAGTTCATCTGGCACCAAATAGTTCATTCACTTTTCAGTATTCTGTTGATGGAGTGTCCTTCCTGGAATGAGTTTTCTTTTTGTTTGTAGGCAGGTACCCCTGGGAGAGGTCATTCAGAGGGCAGACAACATTTGAATAATATTTCACAATCCGCCTGTAGTATCTGCAGAATCCGAGAAATGGCACCAGGGTCTTTAGATTGTGGGGTCTAGGTCAAGTGGTGAGGTCTTCTACTTTGGCTGGGTTTATCTGTATCCCATTCTGTGAAATGATGTGGCCCACATATTTGAGCAATGGCTGGCAAAACTATGACTTGTTGGACACCTTCAGGCTGAACTCCTCCAATCGGATCATGTTCATCAGCTGTGCTTAGTGATCTTCCAGTGTTCTCTCAAACACTGTTAAGTTGTCCAGGTGTACTTGTACCTCCAGCAGGTGCATGTCTCCTCCTGCTTTCTCCATCAGTCTCAGAAATGGGGATGGGACCCTAGATGTACCTTGAGGCATTCTCTTGAACTGGTAGAACCCCAAAGGGCAGATTAAGGCTGTCCTCTTTATCTTCCTCCACCATGGGGATTTGATAGTAGCCACTGCACAGGTCCAGCACCAAGAACCACTTGCTTCTCTGCAGGTCAGCCAGGGCATCTTCAATTTAAGGTACTGTATACTGCTTGGGGACTGTCTTAGTGCAGTAGTCTATGTGCATCTGAATGGCTCCGTTCTTCTTCCCGGCCACCTCTTTGTGTGAAGTGTAAGGATTTCTGGACTCCTTGATCTCTGCCACCAGTAGCTCTACGTGAGCAGGGGCCACTCATTGGGATCTCTTCCAAAAAGGGTGGTCATCTCGAAGGCAGTTGTGGTGCTCTTCTCCTCTGATGCATTCCTTGTCCAACTTTGCTCAAGGAGAACCCTTTCTGGTGCTTGGATAGGTTTTTACTTGGGCTCTACCAGTAGTGATCAGGTATGGGCAAGTCTCCAAATTATAACAGTCTAGGGTCAGTCTCAATGCTAGTGGCTACTAGGGGAGATATAATAGAGGTTTTCAAGTATGTAAAAGGAATAACCAGTAGTGGAACCAAGGCGTGCTTTAGGCTTAAGAAGGGGGGAACAACCAGGGGCCATGGGTGGAAGCTGGAGGGGGGAAACTACAGAGGGGAGCATAAGAGATATTTTTTCACTGAGAGGGTGGTGGAACCATGGAATGCGCTGCCTGGGAGCCTAGTGGAGGAGGGCACAGTGGAGGGATTCAAGAGGGGATGGGATATATACAAAACTGAAACTAAAAAGGACCCTCTTGGGGGGATGGTAAGGCAAGCAGCCATTAGGTTGCTGGCTTTCATGCAGGCAAGACAGACCATTTGGCCTATTCTGCTGGCTTCTTTAGTATGTTAGTACTTCAGGGTCCACTTTGGTCACACTGTTGGCTTGGAAGATATTCACCAGAACTCGGCTTTCCATAAGATAACGGGTTTCTCAGTCTTATTCTTCATCCTCAAAGTCACTGTTCTCACCCACGGAATAGCAGGCAGTGACATCACCCCTCTCTCAACCATCAGTCCTTCTGGGAGGTTGTTGTCAGCTTGATGCATCAGTGATGAGTGCAGGTCTGGCTGGCTGATATTTGAACTTGGCTACACCGGCCAGATGGCACAGTGCATTGGGCAGCAAGATCATTTCTTTGCTGTCAGCTTGGTGGATCACTCCAGTGGGCTCTTCTGTCACCACTGTCTTTGAAGCATAAAGTTTCAGGCTCACTCTGTTTACAGTCACTTGCAGTGGCAGACTCTGTAAGCTCTGTGCTTCTCCTCTCTCTCAGCACATTTGGGCCAGCCCCACCAAAATATGTTTGCATTGGTTCTGATCAATAGAGGGGTGTCATCCATGGCCTTAGATTCAAGACTTAGTGCTATGGCATCAATCCTGGGTGGCACTCCTTTGCCCAATCCAGGGAACTCAGATTGCAAGATGTAACCATCATAAGGACAGTTGGTGTCTCTCAGACCCCACAGGGAAAGTCCTTTCAGAGACATGAGAGGGAGTGTCTTAAGAGGCTATTGTAAAAAGCACAGAAAAATAGAAACTTGTGACCACTGTCAAGTACCGCTTTACGTGGTTGTCCTTCAGTAAAGATTGGAATGTCTTATTGCGGGGCTTAGTAGTCTGGAGGGCAACTTGTTCCTATGAGGGATTTCAGGGTTGGCTCATTTCATGGAGCACTGCACTATTGAAGACCAAGGTCACTTCATCACTGGGCTCCGCATGTTGTTTTCCTGCTGTGGGTTTGCTGGTGAATGCAACCTTGGGCTGTGTGTCCATCTTGTCCACCTCTGTAGCAGAATACATTGTTCCTAGTACAAGATGGGACTTGAGGTCTATGCCGAGGGGCAGCAGAAAAATCTGGGTGCACTTCTTTTACCTGGAGGCCTTTGCTCAGCTCTTGGCTGCTGTTTTTTTGCTGTGGTTAATGCTTTAAATGGCTCCACCAGCTGCTTTATTTTCTGTTCAAGTCCAGTGGCGTCCATCTGAGGCTTTTCAGTAGTTGCTTGTATCATGACATGGGTGTTTTTTCCCACAGACCCTTTCAGTGACTCTGCACTCTGTCTGTTTGATGTTGGGGATGATGCCTTCTGATCCTTTAGCCAAAGAGAGAGTCATCTGTGACTGCATAGTTACTTTCAGCATTTGCTTTAATCTGGTTCTGTCAGCTTGGTCTGCTGTGATTTCTCTAATCTCTACTGTTCTCTGAATAACTGTTTCTAAAGTCAGTGTCAGTGGCTCAGTAGGTAGCACACTTGCCTCTGAGGCTGGGAGATCAGACGGCTGTGGGTTCAGTTCCCACACCTGGCACTTGGGTTAATATCCCAGTACTGACACTGTAGTGCAGCATGAGAGGGGTGCTGCACTTCTGAGGTGCCGTCTTTCAGATGAGACGGTAAACTGAGGTCCCATCTGCCTGGATTGGTGGTAGTTCAGGTGGATGTAAAAGATCCCATGGCACTTATCGAAAAGAGTAGGGGTATGTTTATTAAAATCAAAACAAGCACAAACAAAATTAATATACAAGAAGGATAAATGAAACAGATGTAATACTAAATTAATACAATAATACCAAAGGAAGAGGAGAACACATAAAAAACTCTTGTCTTCCTAAATCAATGTAAGAAACACATAACGACATTAAGAGAATCATAATACAGTCGAAAATAGGTGACTAGTTTAACAGAATTTCCAATATCGTTCCCAAATATTCTGTTTGAGAAGTTTCCTTTTCCTCTCTTTAAGACGATCGAAATGATCCACAACTTTAGTAAACAGTTCTACAGGCGTAAGAGAGCACTGTTGAAACAAAAACCAACACCAAACCTGCTACACCCAATACAGTATCACAATCGCTATTAAATTTAAAGTACTAGGATTACATTCATCCCATGAGGCTGGGAATAAACCAAAAAACAAAGCCCTCTGATCCCACTTGTTCCATACTCTGTTCCAAAATCGTCGACGTCACAAAAAACAAAATTGCACAATAAAGGGACAGGAAAAATATAAGTGAACCATAGTCTCAGTAAGTGTCTCACAGGAAGTCCGAAAACAATAAAGATCCAACAATTGTTTGTTTGTGGTTTCCTCGTACATTAATTTTACCATGTACCCCCAACCAAGCAATATCCCACAATTCTGGTATCCGTAAGATGGCTTCCAATCTGAGCTTTTTCCGTCATCATAAAATCTGGAAAAACTTCTTCTGAAAACCAAGACCCTACTATCACTGCATACAACCTTTTGCGAGAAAACTCCGTAACCATGGATACCGTAATACGCCATGTTTTGAGCATATTAAACACCATTACCCAATCCGAAGATAAAACATGTTTCTGTTTGTTTTTATGTATAAAACTCTCCAGAAACTATTCTTGCAAAATCTCTGAAATTGAAACACGTACCAAAGAAATCCAAAGCTGTGATGAATTAGTAACTAAAGGTTTTAAATTGGTGGAAAAAAAATAGAATAAAAAAATACTATCGGGTGAACCATATTAACCCCCCCCGATGATAGTCATTCAATAAATAGTTCCTTTTAACTGGATTGAGGCGGCTACCCCAAAAACAGAAAAAAAGACTCAAAAGGGGCACAAAAAACTGTTTGAGTAAAGGAAAAATATGCGCAACATGTAAAAATAAAGGCAATAAACAAGTTTTAATCAAAAAAATCAGTTTCTTCTTCCCCATAAACCTTTTATTCCACTTACACACCTTTTCCATTCCATTATTCAGACATATTTCCCAGTTATACTGAGCCATATCTGTTACACTAAAATAAATAACCCAATAGCTTATGTGGAGAATCCACCAAACGAATACCTCCAATGGAAGAAAGCTCCACCAAAGATCCAGCTAAATTAAAACAAACACTCTTCCGTAAATTTAAACTCGAACCAATGACATGTAAAAAAACCCGGAAGAACAGCACATAATAAACACCCCACCTGTATAGTTGACACCAAAACACATAAATCATCAGCATAACATATTATTTTCTGAATACTGAAACCTGGACCCGAAAGACCCAAAAGTCTAGGAGATTTATGAAGTAATCTAATAATGGGATCCAATGCTATTACAAATAACAGTGGGCTCAAAAGACAACCTTGACGGACTCCCCGACGAATGTAACAGGGCGATCCAATCCACCCATTTACATAAGGTCTAACATAGGCCAATGAATAACATAGACTAAGCCAATTAACAACAATCTGGGGAAATCCATAAGCTTGAAGAGTCAACCAAATAAATTCCGGATACCCCATCAAAAGCCTTTGATAAATCAAAATTAAATAAATAACCATAAGAACTCCCTTATGTCCCTGAGAAAATAATTCCTTACCAAAATCAAAGCATCTCGGATGGACCTACCTGAAACTGAACAATACTGAAATGTTGAAATTAAATAAGGCAAAAATTTCGAAATCCTGTTCCCCAGTAATTTTGAAAAAATGTTATAATCTATATTTAACAGAGTAATCGGCCGCCAATTCCCCAAGTCAGATCTATCACCCTTTTTATAAAGAAAAAGCATCAAATCTTCGTACATTTGGTCTGACAAACGATCCTCAATCAAAAAAGCATTAAATACAGTCAATAACTGGGTCGGCATAAAATTCCATAAAGATTTATAAATTTCAGCAGACAACCCATCTGAGCCTGGTGCCACCTTATCCCTAAGGCCACAAATAACCACCTTCACTTCCTCCAATGTGAAAGGGGCTATAACCGTCTGCTGCTGAATGGACGTCAAGGTAGGTACATCTGATGCTTGCAGTAATATCTTCATTTCAGGGGATTCCGATACTGGAGATTCAAAAGTATGCTTCACAAAATTTGTAACATGTTGTAATATTTGTAACTTCCCTTTAACAGGATGTCCTTGGTCATCAAGAAGTTGAAACATCTGTCTACTACTAAATTTCCCCCTTATTAATATCATAAGGGTTAAGTTGACTCTGCTTCACAGAAGTCCAAAATTTTTGTTCAAAAGCTATAGATTTCTGCCTATCATACTGTACTTGTGTCAAGGTCACTTTAACATCCCTTATACGATCAGTACAGTCAGAATGTGGCAAATAGGATGCTGTAAATAATTCAAGCAGTTCAGCTCGAAGGAGCTGAGAGGTATGGTGTCTATTATCAGCTAACAATCTAAAATAAAATTTAAAATAAGCCACTAAACACATTTTTGTATCAATCTACCAATCAATCTTGGAATCATAAAGAAAAACCACTGAAGTGTGGTCCGAGAGTAACTCTAAAAAACCTTGATGAAACTCTGGAACCAATAATAAGGACGTATTAACCCTCCAAACCCCAGGCCGCTGTGTTATCACATCCCCCAAATTAATCTGTAACCCTAATAAATGATGATCCGAATTCGCCATAGGTACAACTACACCCTTAACCTCCCCAGCAGTCCGTGAACAAAACCAAAATCTATCCTAGAGGTCAGACTACCTTTCGAAAACGTATGTAACGGAGTTTGAGCAAACACATCAACTAAATTCAACTCCGTAATGAGGGTACGCAACGCTTGAGTGTCACTATATACTTTTTTAGTAGGAAGAACATCTAAACTAGAGTTAAAGTCTCCACCCCATAGGATTATCCTATTAGTAAACAAATAGAGCTTAATTAACCGAAAAAGCTGCACCTTAGCAGCTTTCTGTTGTGGAGCATAAATATTGATAAAACGATAAGGCAAATCATACCATAAGACATCCAACAATAACACTCTCCCAGGAACTAAATCCACTAATTTCTGCAAAATAAACTCTGACGTGGTAAAACAATACCCAACACCTGAACAGAGATCTTGATCTAGAGACCAATAAGAGGGCCCTAACCCCCAAGCTCTTGTGGCTGTAGCAACCTCCCCGGTAGTATAAAACCTAACATCCTGTAAGAAATAAACCTCATATGGTAGACTATGCAAGGCTGCAAAAGTAGCTGTACGTTTATGCTGTGATCTAATAGTATTAACATTCAAACTAGCTAACCGAACAGAAGACATAAAAAAAGAGGAAAAGGAAGAAACCCGAATGAGAAGGACCAAATAATTTCTTTCTCCTGGTTCTAGTAGTTTTATTTTTCAGGGTATTCCCAGAGGTATCAACCGGGGGTAATGTTGCAGAGGAAACCTCAGGAAGAGAAGACGAAGGAAGAGATTCCACTATATCTTCCTCTTCCATAGCATCACCCTAACTCTGCAGAGGTTCATAGGGATTATTAACTGAAACTGAAAACTGTGGCACTTCCTCCACCTGCTTGGTGGAGCGAGTCATCGAGCAACTGGGGGTGAAATCTCCAAAATCTCCTTGTCTCGAAATCCTTACTTGGAGAGGAGGGGGCAGAACAGAGGGAGGAGCAGAAATAATAGGTGAAGGAGGTGTCTCTTTGTGGGGGGATCTCCGGGGTTTCCAGTTGTCTCGAGACCACCGGGTCACCAATTGAGACCGGAAAAAAAGGGTGTTTTAACTGAGAAGTGCGAACTGGTCCTGGACCAGGGGGAGGGGTCCGAGAAGAGGAAAAGGATTTAGCAATACAAGAATCATGTTCAACATAATCAGAGGTATTATGGGCTGCCCATAGACAAGCTACAAAAACATGAGTATCTTCACCACATAAATTACAAGTGGGGGGGACAGTACAAGACAAAATCGAATGACCCAACACCCCACAAGATGCACATTTCAGTTGATCACAATCTGAACTCAAGTGAGACAGTGAGCCACATCTATAGCAAGAACGTGGCTGACCTGGATAAAACAAAATACCACGGTCCCTCCCTAAATAGAAACAATTAGGGAGATGTTGAATCCCAGCCTCAGTCATTTTAAGTTAAACATTAAGTATCCACCCTCCCGTCCAAAGCCCATTATCGTCAATCAGAGCATGAGGCACCCCATTAACAGTACAGCATTTTTCCAACCAGTATAAAATATCCAAGACATTAACTCCTTCATTGCAAAAAAAGAACAGTAATTACTTTAGCAGTAGGTCTAGTAATTGGAATAACAACAAAGGGTTTCCAAATAGGGTCTGAACGGGAAGCATAATATGCAGTCCAAAATTTATCTAACAGATTTGCAGAACGAAAGGAAATATCAAAATGATGGTCCCCAGAAGAATGTATAAATGCATAAACTTCAGATGGCCGAATCCCCAAAGAGTCAATAATCAGGGATTTACCCACATAGTTGCAATCTGGGGGGAGATCCAAACCCCCCTTATAATAAATGCGTGCCACAAAACACTTTCTAGCAGGAATGTCCGAAGTTTTAAATAGAGAGGCATAACTGTCCGGTTTTGCAGAATCTGCCCGAAGGGGTCGACGAGCTGCACTTCCCAAAGGCAGGACTTCTCCCAAAGTCTGAGTACACTGACCTGGCAAAGGAACCCCAGTCTGCTGGTCCGGGGATCTAGAAACAGCAACAGCAGCAGCAGCAGCAGTCCCATGAGCCGAAGAAGCCGGTACACATGGTCCCAATAGAGGAGACTCCAAGCCAGACACAGGAACATCTGATACGAGACCCCCAGCTCCGTTACAGGCAGGCGGAAATGACGCAATGTCACGGTCCGGCTCTGAAACAAGCACTCCCTCCGAAGCCTGCAACACCAAGGGTTCCACCGGCAAATTCAGTCCTTCCCCCAGTAAAGGGATACTGGGGTCAGGAATACAGGCATTTGGGGTCTTAACCCATTCCGCATTTGCTAAAGCCGTTTCTGGAGACCAAGCAGTAAACTTTGCTGAGAACGGGAACAAATCGTCTTCTGAGTCAGCAGCCGACACGCCCGTCGGGTTTTCCTCCACATTTAAATTACTTTTTTTCGCCACACCAAGAGGGGCTGTTTGACAACAGTCCAGGCATTTTCTCTTCTTTTCATCCTCCATGAACAAAGCCACAAGTGGGTCAGATGCAACCATTTCCTGGGAACTGGCGACTATAACGAATGGCCAAATCCTCAACTGGTAAGGAATCACTTAGAATATCCATTTCTTCCATCTGAACAGATTCCTCCGTGAAGACAGCAACTGAATCCATAGAGCACTCCACTAACACCTCCTCACACTCCACCGGCTGAGACATACTGAGCACAGTCCAGCTGTCTCAGGGGGACCCCAACCGCAAGAGTAGGGGAGTATCTCCGGTGTCCTGGCCAAATTTCCCTCATTCACTAAAAATACCACCAACAGCTTAATCTGGTTCAAGGTCAGTTGGCATTCATCTGTATCCCCCTCCCCCGGGTCGTGCCTGAAAATAGGCAGGATTTGTCTAGTGCACTTACCCTGTCAGCAAAAACTAAATAAAATGGGTGAGGTAGTCGGATAATTTCTCTCTCTATCGCCCCCTCTTTCTCTTTGGCGGCTTTCAACTGGAAAAACAGATGTGCCCCTCTCAATATGTCCATGAAGACTCTTTAACATTGCTAAGTAGTCTTGCAAGGTACAATCTGTCTAATTTGTATGCAAGAATTGGTTAATGTCCAAAGCATTTCCCCATAAGCTTTCTACTGTTCTTTCCCTTTTTACATTGGTTGCATTTGCGTAGAACCAACATATTGTGGCAATACAGGATTTCGGGGGGTCACTAGCCCCTTGCAGTTCTCAGAACCTTCTACCCCAGTGACCACTAGGTGTGGTCCAGATGCAGCTCTCTGCTGGATGGGCTGAACAGTCATGCACTTCCAAGGGACCCAGCAGCTCTAATCTGAGATGGCTTGACCCTTTGATTTGTGACCGTTTAATACCAGCGTCTTGATCCCCATGTTTGTGATCCCAAGTACTGTCCGACATCGAGGTGCCCAATCCCTGTGTCGGCATTCCCCACACTGTCCAACATTAGGGTGCCCAATCCCCGTGTCCACGATCCCCCCCATTACTATGGGACACTGAGGATCCAACCCCCAATGTCCCCAGTTATGTTACTCCCCACCACCACTCTGGAACACTGGGGGGCCCACCACCATTATCCCCAAACCTTTTTTATCCCTGAAAAAAGAAAACAGTCCCTCAATGTCTTTATTTTAAAATTAAAAATATAAAGAAGAAAATGGTCCCTCGTCATCTTCCCTCATTCCCCTCCCCAATCCCGACCCTCCCACAGCACATCCACATTCCCGCGCCCCTTTTACCCCATACTTACCTTCAGAAGTCAGCGGCTGGCATCTTCTGTGGACTGGGACATGTCTGTACTCTTCAAAGCTGAACAGTGAACGAAAGAATCAACGTGCCGTATAATGGCAGTCACTGGCATTTTGACCTTCTGTTGATATCTCGTCCATTTTTAGGTCTTTTTGCACTAAATTTTCAGCATGGGCTTTTTGAGACCCCACCTCATGGACACTGGCACTGTTGTTTCGTTACTCGGTCCTGAAAGGTGATTTCATGTCCCTGTACGAAATCACCTTTCGGGACTGAGTAATGAAATGACACTGCCACTGTTTATGAGATGGGTCCCAAAAGGCCCAATGTTGAAAATTTGGTGAAAAATTCCAAAATGGGCATGTTACACGAGCTGCTGCATTGCTCTCTACGCAGGCGCATGACTTTAGATTGTTTTATTTTCACTCCAGATTTAACGACAGATTTTTCACACCACCTTATGAACAGCACAGGTGTCATTTCTCACATCTTGCCCAAAATGTGTTTGCTCACCTGTGGCGCAGAATGTCGCGATCCTTGCACAAAATCCCCTTTTGGGGACAGGTTACAAAATGGCAATGCCACTGTTTATAAGATGAGGTTCCAAAAAGACCATATTGAAAATTTGGAGCAAAAATCCAAAAAAAATGCCCAAGCTACACGCACTCGTCATTTACTTATGCATGCGCATAATGTTGCCAATGTCTCATATTTTCACTTCCATTTTTCAACATAGTAGTTTTTTCACACCACCTCATAAATATTACAGCTGTTATTTCTCAAATTCTGCCCATACCATCTTTCTGCATCTGTGGTGCAGAAGTGGCGATTTGCCACGGATTATGAAATTTTCATCTATGGGGTTTATGAGGTAAGGTGATAAGACTATGTTGAACATTTCTGGTCAGAGTGTGAAAACTTTACAAAGTTATCATGGCAACATAAAAAGCGTTTGCTTGCTGTGCCTACATCCTGGGTTTGGAGATGGATTCGGGAGTTAGAGGGCCATCCGGGGGCAGTAGGATTGAGTGTTGCCGTGACTGCTCTCCTTCTTGGGAGGGGGGAGAGTCCGGTGCATTGTGCACCTCTGGTGGAGGCTGGGGTACCACTGCTGCCAGCGCATCCTGCAATGGGGGGACGAGGCAAATGCTGGCATCATTGTACGTCTCCGCCCCTAGGAATCTTCAAACATTAGCATACATAAAATTCCAGCCCTGTTCCTGACACCTCCACTGCCACTGCTCCTACAGCAACTAATAGACTATTGGGGGCCAAAGAGAAATGTTATAGCCACAGAAATCACAAATAAAATTTTATTCTTGCCCCCAGCATGGCAGTGTGTGTGTGTGTACACCAGGCAAGAGCAGACAGGCAAAACAAGTCTTTGACTTGTGACACCATCCAGAGGGGAGAGAGAGAGAGAGAGACTATGAGGGGACACAAAGAGAAGTGTTATAGTTACAGAAATCACAAATTAAGTTTATTCTTGGCCCCAGTGTGACTGTGGTTCTACACAGTGCAAGAGCAGATAGGCAACATAAGTCTTTGATTAGTGCCACGAGAGAAAGAAACTATTGAGGGCCAAAGAGAAATGTTATATGCACAGCAATCACATATAAATGTGCACTGGGCAAGTGCAGGCTGGCAGTATAAATCACAAAGTTATGTGGGTTGAAATTTGAGAACGCAGGCTCGTAACTGGCAATTTTCAATATTTTGACCCAAAATTTTCAACATTGCCATTTCTTCACAGCACCCCATGAATTTCACAGCTGTCATTTTCCAGATCTTGGACAAAATTTTTTTGTTTTTGCATCCTGAAGGGTGATTTTACAGTTGCAGCGCAAAATCACCTTTCAGGCAGGAGTTGAAATCTTCAGAATTGCAAAAATACAAAAAAAGTTTAACAAGCAACCAACGTTCAGCATTGACAAATGCTTGTTTCATTTTTAGAACACTTCCACTCTTGAAGCATCTGAGTTGCTTGACTCGTCCAGCTGTAGTAGTTATCCTTCCCACTTGGGGCTGCTCTCTCTTTGAAGCTTGGGACCTGGAACAAGGCAAGGGCCTTTTTCCGACTGGAGATGCTGTAGGATCGCATCCACCCTGAGAGGAAAAGGGGGGGGGGTCAGGAAATCTAAGCTTCAACTTGCCTTTAAAACTAGTTTTCTTAAACTCCTCTTCATGCAAACACTTTTAAATGGGATCCCATCACTTCCAGTCTGTCAGGCTGCAGTGCCTGGACAGACAGTAACATACTGGTCCACACCTTGACATATAGTCGCTCTCTTTGCTTTCTGATTGAGACTGACCTTGTTCTCTCAAAATAGTGCCTTTTATCTGGGGTGAAACTCGATGTCTGATTGGTCAGGCTTGTATCCCAGGCAAACAGTCCATGGCACCAGCTGGGTCCTGATTGGTCAAAATTGGATAGGTAAAGGTAGCTAGATAGATAGATATTTACTTTGTTTATAGCACCCCATTCCAGAGACTCTGAGCACATCACATAATTTAAAAACACAGTATAAAAACACAGTGATAAACATTTCACACAAAGATTCAGGTGGAGCTGATAGCAATAAACTCAAACTATCTGTCCTTATACTTTAAAATTATACATTAAATCTTTATAAGTTAAAACTCTGGTTAAATACTGTCTTTAAATCTCTTTTAAAGGTTTCCACCGAGGATGCCGCCAAAAGATAGACAATGAGTTCCACTGGGTAGGTGCAGCATCAGAAAATGCTTGATCACCTGAGTTCTGCAACCTAACCCTTGGAACCCTAAGGAGGCAACCCTCGGTGGAACGGAGAGCCCGGGACGGACGATGGGGCACAAGGAGATCTTGCAGATAGACTGGTCCCTTTCCATGTAGGGCCTTATAGGTCAGTAATCTGACCTTGAAAACAATCCTCCACCTAACTGGCAGCCAGTGCAGTTCACGGAGAACAGGTGTAATATGCTCGCATCTCCATACGCCTGCAAATAGTCTTGCCGCCGCGTTGTGCACCAGCTGCAGCTGTCGGAGGTTGCCTTCAGATAGGCCTAGATACAGGGCATTGCAGTAATACAGCCTGGACGTGACAAAAGCATGTACCAGTGTGGTCAGGTATTCGGATGGTATCAGGTTCCAGATCCGGGCAATGTTCCTCAGGTGGTAAAATCCACTATTAATGACAGCTGACACCTGAGCATCTGGTGTCAGACCATCATCGAGGATCACACCCAAATCCTTCACCCATGTGAAGGAGACCAGTGGGATCCCTCCCAGTACAAGACCAGGGGGACCCCACGGACTCCCCTCCTCACCAGGATGACCTGGATCCACCACCAGCACCTCAGTCTTGTTGGGGTTGAGTTGTAACCAGTTTTGAGTCATTCAGGTTTGGATCTTCACTAGGCACTTAAATACAGAGACCGCCATCTGGTTACCAGTCGCACAGGACAGGTATAGCTGGGTATTATCAGTGTAGCAATGAAAACCTAGCCCATCATACCACCTGTTAATGTCTCCCAGCGGCAGTATATACACTGTAAACAGCAAGGGCGACAAGACTAAACCCTGCAGAACACCACAGATCAGAGGCTTTGGGTTAGATGAGGTTAACCCCATCGTCTGCACTCTGCCTATTAGGTATGACCTGAACCATTTGATGACATTTCCAGACAGGCCACACTAGTACTGCAGTCGATCAAGCAGTACCTCGTGATCCACGGTGTCATGTTGCTGAGAGATCCAGGAGGACCAAGATGGTACACTCTTTCCTGTCTCTCACTATCCAAAGATCATGAAGCACCTTCACCAAGGCAGTCACTGTATTATGCCTGGCTCTAAACCCAGACTGGAAAACCTCATAAGTTGAGGAGGAGGTGAGTCTCTCCTCGAGCTGAGTGGCCACTTTTTCTATAAATTTCTCTAAAAATGGGAGGTTAGAGACAGGTCTGTAGTTGCTGAGACAGTCTGGATCCAACAAGTGTTTCTTTAATAGGAGTCTGATTAGGGCCTCTTTCAAGGCTAATGGGAAGATCCCACTCCTCAAGGAACTCTTGGACATTCCTGGCCACATCAGATCCAAACGTTCGACCAAAAGTCGAGTTGGGCCTGGGTCCAGGTCACAATGTGTTGGTTGTAGCCTTGAGACAGTCCTCACCACCTCCTCCACTCCAACTGGATTGAACTCAACCCATACAGGAGGAGTGCCCCGACAAGCTTCAGGATGAACCTTGCAATCCCTATGAGTGATGTCGGAGGAGATCTCGGCTCTGATATAGGACACTTGTTAGCAAAGAACAAAGCAAACTCTTCGCACCTAGTGTTCGAACCTGCTCCTCCCACACAGAGAAAGGCAGGATGTAAATAGCCCATCTACCATACAGAAGAGCTGAGCTGGTCTGTTCTTTGCTGCAGCAATCTCCCTTGACCTAAAATCTGCCTTCTTTTGGGAGACTGCCCCCTGATAGTCATTATAATAAGACCTCGGGGCCAATTTGTCCTCCATCAGGCCAGATCTCCTCCAGCATCTCTCTAACCTCCAACCCTTTAACTCCCTAAGTTCCCTGTCAAATCAGGGAGGTCTTCACTGAGTAGATAAGGGTCGGACATGAACAGGTGCGATTGAATCAAAGGCAGCAGTGACAGCCCCATTATAGGCCGTCACTCCTCCATTCTAGTCGCATATGCAGCCACCACACTCCATAGGTCCAGCAAGTTGATCTGAGCTGTGGCCTCCTTCCATGATACTCTGCCACCAGAGGATTCATGTGGGTCACCATCTTTGTTTACTTGTCAGTGTCCCACTTTGGCAGCTTACTGCTACTTTATTTTAACTTCCCCAACTTTGTCTTATAACTGCCCTGGCCCTGCATATCGTTCTGGGGCCAGGGATGTGCTTGTTAGGTGAGGCACTAAGCCTGTTTTCCTGTCGGTTGCTTCCGTTTGGGAGGCAGCTTTCTGAGCTGCTTTCCTTGCAGATGCACAGAGTCAGTTTCTCTTTTGCAGTGTCACTGTCTACGTCAGGGCTGGGAAACTCCTTTTAGATGTGCTTGATCACAATTATACTTCATGGAATACAGAAAATAAGAGGGGATATGTGCCTCACATTGAAAGCATATAATAAAGCCCTACTAGAGACACTTGGTCTAGTAAAGCAAATTTCAAATAATGATAAAACAGGATCACACAATTGTAAATTAAAAGGAGAGACAAATAAGACTAATAAAAGAAATCATTGGTTTAGCCAGAGAATTATTACAATATGGAACACCCTCCCCAGATATGTAGTGGAAAGTAACAGTATGGAAACTTTTAAATGTAGATCAGATACACATATGAGAAATAAAAAATATTTATACTTCCATTAAAAGAAAGGAATGGGTGCAAGTTCATCAAATGACCTAGGTCCTTAGAACTTGTAACAACTCTATGAGACTATGATGGTGTGGTTTTACTTGGCTCTGCATCTAACCTTGAAGTCAGAACTGTGGTTCGGAGTGGCGCACTGCCCGGTGTAGCTGTCAGAGCTCTGGCTTCATTTTGCGCACTTCTGCACATGTGCAGCAGCCTGACGTGACTGGCATTTTCTTTCTCACTCATTCCTTGCCCGCTCTGGTGACCTGGCATAGGGAACACCAACAAGGCTGCTGCTTCCCTCTCCTGCATCAGCATTAGCCACACCATCAGTCCTGATGTCCAAGAGCAGTTGGAGCTGAACAGCAACAGCCACTGACTTCTAAAGTGTTGCCCTGGTTAAAATCCCTGCAGGGCTCCTGGCTTCTACACAAGACCCCTACTGGTACCCACATCTGCAGTTTGGGGGGGGGCGGTGGGTGAAGGCATCTTTCTTGGCACCTTTGAGGAGGCAGAAGGTAAGCCACAGATTTTGGGATGGGCTTACATCCACTAAAACGGACTGCAACAAACAAAAACAAATTACATACACTAACCGCAACAATTTTTTTATTCAGAAAACAACCCCGCCATTTCTGCCTGTAGAATAACTTTATTTCTACAACACTTATTTTTCACTAACCTGAAATTGTTTCCCCCCCGTTCCACTACTGCTCTGTCCTCAAACCAATGATCCGTTCTTAAAAACACAAACTTAAATTGCAATACTGTAAACAGTAACACAGCTCCTGGTTGAGCTTCATTAATAGCTCTCTAGTTGAGATTCCCACAGTGCTTCTAGTCACAGTCATGCTAACTGACTTGTTCACCACCACTGGCTGCTTCTTCATGCATTCTCTCTGGCCTCACTCTACCTAGAGCCACAGGTTGCATGCTGTCCCAACCCCAAGGAAAATGCGTTCAGAAAGGAGAAGAGGTAACACTCAAAAAATACCACACAAAGGAAAAGCAATAAATAGGTACACACAGATGCAAGGGACATAAGACATGTACAACCATAATCTACCCAGCAACAACAGAATATTTAAACTGTTGCAGAAGAATATTTCTATTAAAAAAAAAAAAAAAAAAAAAACTCAAAATGCAGCACTTTTTTTTTCTTTTAAACTTTTTTAATTATTTCACTGTAAACTGACAATAATCCACTCCAGGGTGCGAGTTGCTGTGGGATTTACCAACTTCTGGTGTAGCTGTTGAGTCTCCTGCAGCTTTGATGTCAGATGCAGAGGATTCTGAGATTTGTAGCAATAGAAGATATCCGCCTAGAACTAAACAAAATTAGTCTGAAACAATCTACTATACTACAGTAAATGGTAACTAAACTAAAATGTTTTCGCACACAAAGTGCACATTGGAACCAGCCCCACTCTTGAGTGTGGGCCCTTTCTGCTGACTGTTCCACTTTAAATTATTATTATTTGGGTCCTGTTTCATAACAGCAGTAGTACACTCTGTAGATATGGGTTGTGTGATAAATGCACTTCCCAGTGCAAGCATCTCGTGCCTCACTACGCACCTCAGGTGTGCGTTTATCAGACAACCAACACCCAGTTGGGTCTTACTCTAGTTGTTTTTTGTTTGTTTTGCTGCATGTTGCATGAAGTAGCACCAAGATTTATTCTCGAATTACCCACTTTTTTTTTTTTTCAATAGTGCATGAGTTTTTATGTACAGGAGTGCTAAGACTGATTCCACAAGGCTGTCTGTAGCTATTGTTTTACTGCATGATTGTTGTGCGTAGTTACAGCAAGGTTTGTTCTAGAGTGGCTGTCCTTGGTTCTTGTTTACTGCAAGCAAGCCATGTTTAGTGTCAAAGTTTGTTCTGGACTGGCCCTCCATGGTTCTTGTTTACAGCAAGCATGCCATGTATAGTGTTACGGTTTGTTCTAGAGTGGCCCTCTATGGTTCTTGTGTACTGCATGCATGCCATGTATAGTGTCAAGGTTTGTTCTGGAATGGCCTTCCATAATTCCTTTTTCTTGTATGTGCACATCTTGCTTTGGCCAACAAGCCAACGGTTGAAAATCTGCCACCTTACAATCATTGGGCCAGATATTCAAATGAGGTTATGCATATTAATAAGCAGTTCAGTGACAGCATTATGCCTGGCAGAAGCACAATTTTTTTTTTTCATTTATTACTAGGATTACAAATACCTTTGAACCAAGGGTTCTTTTGCAAAGGTTCTGTGTCAGCAATGGGTGCAAGCAAAACTGATAAGATACAATACAAGGTCAGGAGGTTAACATAGAAGCAAGCAGAGGTAAGGTACAATACAGGTCAGAAGGTTAACATAGAAGTAAGCAAAAGTAAGATACAGTACATGTCAGGAGATTAACTTAGTAGCACAAGACAGTACATGTGTATAGACTAGCACAGTAGCAGTCAGTGGCAAATAACAATGCGGGTATATATATAGCAAGACACAGATACAAATGGAAACCATTCTGGGGTGACATAAGTGGAGCAAGGAGTGGGGAATAAGATGGGAAGGGGTGGGGAAAATGGGGATAGGCAATCATGAATTTGACATTGTTTTAAGTGCAAGAACAGAAAGCTAAATGCTAGGTAGTCTGGGGTGGAGCAACAAGAGATAGGGTGATGGGGAGACTGAAGGAGAGAAGTGGGGAGGGGGTGGAGTGGTAGAGGGGTAGAATGGTAGGTGGAGGAGAGACTGGGAGTAGTAGGGATGACTGGGTGGAGAGAAGTGGTAGGGTAGCAAGGTAGGAGAGAGGAGAGAGAGAGAGAGAGGTGAAACAAAGCTGCAAGCCTAGGCAGAGCAGTCACAACTGCTGAGGTCAGTGAGGTGCTGGGGGAGTTTACATTTCAATGGGTCAAGCTTGTTTTCAGCTGCAGTTTCAGGGGAAGGTTGTTTAGCAGCGGGGGCCCTGGTGTGGAAAGCACGTTGAGCCTGGTTGGTACAACAGAATGGAATGATAAACGTTGGTTTGAGGGAACTGCGCATAAAATGTGCAGTGACCGCGGGCAACATTAAGGCATGAGTTGCAGGGGGGGTAAGGTTAACACAAATTTTCTTAGCCAGTAGGCAGGTCTGGTAGGCAAGTCTACTATTTAGATTGAGCCAGTTGGCTGGCTTGTAGAGATCACAGGTATACGTATGCTTCCCTACGCTAGTGAGAAGTCTACAGCATTTGTTAAGGGCTGTCTTGACCCATTTTAGGGTGGTATCAACGGCAGCCCCATAGAAGACAAGCCCGTAATCTGTAATGGGTAGGACTGAGGCAGTTATGGCTGCGTGCAAAGCTTCTTTGGTAAGACAGCAACGGTGGTGGTAGAGAACCCCAATTCTTGAGTTGACTGATTTTGAGATGTGTTGAACATGCGAGCCGAAAGACATTGTGCAATCAAGGGTAATACCAAGGTATTTAAACTCCTGCACTTGCTCAAATGGCTGTTCAAGTTCATTATGTATGGTGAAGTTTATAGATCTGTATTTGCTGTGAGAGCTATGGAACAGCATGGACTTTGTTTTTTAGTAATTCATCAACAGCTTATGTTGGAGAAGCCAGGTTTCAGCTAGGCTGAAATTTGTCTAACACCTTGGACAGCGAGATGGGGTCAGTATGGGAGGAAAGGGACTGCATCATCGGCGCATTAGATTATTGCAAGCTCAGGAAGAGTATTGATGAAAAGGCTGAAAAGTAGAGGCCAAGGATGGAACCTAGGTACACCAGAGCAGCAGGAAGGGCACTGAGAGAGTCAGCGATTTTGCTCCTTGCGAGAGGTAGCTTTCAAACCATTTGGTTACATCATTAGATGGCGCAAGGGCAGAGAGTGAGTGAAGCAGGAGCTGGTGGTTCACGGTATCAAATGCCTTGGTCAAATCAGTGAACACCCACCCAGTAGGTGGCCAGTGTCAGTCGCCTTATGAGTATGGCTGATGAAGTCAAGCAGGGCGGTGGTAGTACTATGGGCTTTTCTAAAGTTATGTTGTTGTGGGCAGAGTAAGTTATATTTGTTGAGGTGTTCAGACAACTGGTCAGCTACAGTTCATTCCAATGCCTTGCAGAGTGATGGGAGGATAGAGATAGGGCAGTAGTTAGAGAGAAGAGACCTGTCACCACTTTTATGAATGGGTGTGACCACTGCTTATTTTCCAGAGCTGGGTGAATTGTTTATGAGAGAGTGAGAGATTCAGAAGTTTAGTGAGAGGGTGTGGGACAACGTCGAGAGAGAGATGAGTTTGAGATCACGGGTATCACTGCTGCAACTGGCTTTGCTTAACACTTTGATATCTTTTAGCTGCAGACATGGATACCCTCTTAAAGTAGAACGGGGTATTACTGTGGAGATTGATTTTATTATTGAGGCAGTGCGGGCAGAGTTGTCAAAGAAGTTGGGAGGCTGCTAAGATCAGTGAATGCAAGATTAAAAGGGTCCGCTATATCTTTGGGGTCCTGTAAAGTGGAGCCGTTAACCTCAATCATGGGGGGGGGGAGGATTTGCTTGGTTTACTCATGAGGCTGTTGATGTTCTCCCAGTAGGGATTGCTATTTCTCCTGGATTTAGTAAGTTCCTGGTTGCAGAAGACTTGCTTGGCTCTGTGTATAGCTATTATGCACTGGTTCCTAGCCGCCTTATAGAGCTGCATATCGTGTGGTTTCCCTTAGTCCATGGCTCGGTGCTATAGGTTATCTCGGTTTCGCATCATGGAGATGAGTTCAGAGTTAATCCAGTGATTAGTGGTAGACTGAGTTTTGCGTTTATATAGGGAGCAAAACTGTTACAAACTTTGTTAAATTGTGCAATGAAGAAGTCAAGTGCTTGGTCGACACTGCTCAAGGAGTCAAGGGGTGTCCAGTCAACCGTTGACAGAGCAGCAAGGAATTGTGGAAGCTTTCCTTTTGTTAAGATTCTTTTATAGGAGAAAGAGAACTTAGATTTAGGTGCCTTGTTTGACCAGTGGCAAATAACTGGGGAGTGATCACTGAGGGCATCTGGGAGAACTTCCATGTTCATGATTCTGCTGGGATGAGAGGTGAGGATCAGGTCAAGTGAGGAGCTACTACCAGACTTATAATTAAACCTAGTAGGAGAGATGACCATTTGAGTAATGTCTAGGGCAGCAATGGCATCCTTATATGGGTCGGCTTCTGGAGCTAGCCAGTTAACATTTAGGCCACCCATTACAATTGTCTCACCATGGGAGGTGCTGTCATCTGTGATCATTTGGAAGCCTGTAACATGTTCACGTGGGGGGATGAATGCTGATGCAACTGTGAGGGATTTTCCCTGCTGGCCCAGGATTATTTTAACTGGTAAGATTTGAGAGTTGTTTACAGAGAGAGGTAATGGGATGACTAGCCCTTTAAGACTGTCCCTCAAATAAATGGCGCAGCCACCTCCTCTTTTGGCAGTTCTGTCAAGTCGGAACAGGGCATAGCCTGGAATGGATACAGCGTTGTCTGGGACCTTAGGAGACAGCCAAGTTTCGTTGAGTGCTGTAACATCCAGCCTATGTTGCAACACCCAGACTTGGAGTGCATCGAGCGTAGCTGGCAGGCTGCAGATGTTAAGAGTCGCCAGCTTGATGGAACCTTGTTTCTTGTGTCATTCGTATGGCGTGGTGGGCTGACCAGGGTTTGGGTGTACATTCCCAGCTAGAAGCAGGAGGAGAAGTGCAATCCTAGCAAGACGGTGAACAAGGAGCATGTGAGCCGAACGTCGTCTACTTCTGACGGATTTTTTAGCAGGTGTGTTAGTGCAGGGCGTGAGTAATTAAAGGAGAAGGGGGTACTCGGGTGGGGAGGAGATTAGCTCGGTTATTAATGAGGGAGGCTAACATGGGAGCACAGTAGTGTGTTTTGGATGGTGGTAGGGCACACCAAGGGATGTATCCCAACATAGAGTGGCGATGCTGGTAAATGAGGGGGGTACCAATACTAGTGGAGTTGAGGGGCATGAAAAAAACAGAAGTAGCGACAGTGTTAGAAAGGTGTTTATGGACATAGCGAAAAGAGGTACAGGTGTCCAAAGCAGAGGGTAAGGAGGGAGTGCAGAGCTTATGAAGTTAGGGTGGTGGGGGGGTAGTACAGGATGAGTGTTAGGCAACAGGGGGTGATCCTAAAAGCACAGGCCTTGACAGAAGTAGAAGAGGGAGGGGCCAAAGACTGATGAATAGTGATAGACTGACCACACAATATGTGAAATGAGACAGGAATTGTATTGTATTGGGTAAGTGTGCTTATAACTGGGCCCTCTAATGGCTAAAAGATATAATCTTTTAATGGAAAAATCGGCACTCACCAAAAAAAAAAAAGAAAAAGAAATTTAGGCAGTAGAGAGAGGAGCTCCAGGGGATGGTGCAGGCAGTTCAAACCTCCAGGAGCTGATGCCAGTCAGGGAGAGACGGAGTGTTGAATCTACCTGTAGTAGACCCAGTTTCAGACATCATCCACCAACTGAGTTCATGGCTAGCAAGCTGGAGTGGAGCTGCTTTCCCGAAGCATACCTGGAATCTTGCTCTTGAGGGCAGGCTGGGGAGCACCCTGTGGCCAGCAGAGTTCACATTATTTTATCAATCTAATAACAACAGCTTTTTTAATATAAATAATGATTTTTTTCTGAAAAAAAAAGTCTATTTTATAAGCGCAGTAAGACACTCCAGGGTGTGCATGGAACATATTTTACCGCACGGCCAGTGGCTAAAGTCACTCAACCTACGGACTCATGCCTTATTACAACCCTGGCCGTATGGTAAAATATGTTCCATGCACACTCTGTCATGTCTTATTGCTTACTAAGTAAGCAATACCCACGACAGGGTATGTGGTTATTGGGGATAACACATACCTGGGTGCATTGTGAGGCACCAGGCTGCAGGCCCAGTGTCCTCACAGCACCCGGGTGTGTGTTAGTCCCAATAGCTGCACATCCTGTAGTGGATTATTGCGCCTATGACATGGAAATGTTTAAACAAATATCAGAAAATATGGTTTTTTGCTGCTTAAACAGCAAAACCGTACTATATCCTGTCACCTTGCAAAATAGTCCCTACCCAAAAATGCATACTGGAATGGTTATGGACCTAGAAATGTGACACAGATAGTACCAAGATGAGTTGTGACATTTCTGGTCCATAACAGTGTGTTGTGATTTTTTGTGACGGCTTTACATAAGCTCCCCCCCAACATGCTGTAACTGTGTCTGTCTGTGTCTCCCAGCCTGCTCCCGCTCCACCTCTCTGCACTCGGGGAAACAATAAGACATGCACTTTCTGTGCAAGCCTGCAACTCACAGATGCTTCTCTCAAACACTACAGAAGCATTTGCATTTCATTGTGCAGCTGCAATGCTCTCTGGCTCCTTTGCAGATGGTGGTACACTCCTGCTATTAGTAAACAGAGGACAGGGATCTGAGAGCACCTAGGTGGGTGGGAAGCAGATTGCCATTACGCCGCGGCAATATTAACACACACTGAACCCACCTGGTCCTGTTGTCTGACACTCTCCCTGACTGGCTCGCGGGCACCCATCTCTGATTCTGCTGGCTCTCCCTCTATCAGTTTGACACCGTGTCTCTTTGGACTGCTCAACTGTAACCAGTTTTTCTGACTCTGTCTCCCTCTCTTTGTCAGTGGTTGGGGGTGTCATCCTACACATGATAACTGCGCATGTTACAGATCCCTGACATGGGTAAGTGTGAGCAGATCTTTCGGTCCTGGGGGTTGGAATCAACTGCCGCCTGTTTGGAGATAACCAGCCCGAATTCTGTGCCAGACCGACTTTTGTGGCTGATACAATCTGGCAGGATATCACATAACCCCGTGACATTGTTGGTGTTTCTTGGGTGTGCTTTGATGGTTTAGGCATGGTGACTATGGAAGGGGTGGGGCTTGCTGTTATTGCTGTACTCAGTAACAAAGGGAAAATAGTGGGAACTGCACTGTGCACTAAGCCCTGCTGTACTCTGGGAAAGCAGGGGATTGTCATGGCTGCCACACAGTTTTACTTTGCGTGGAGCGGGAACAAGTTCAGCTTCTGAACAGGGATCATGCAGCAAGGACTTTTAACACCAACTGTGCATTAACATCCATTAACAAACGGTCACCTGCTCTGCTTGAGCCAATCACCATCTTCATTTACAGATGCCATATTATAATAGCCATTAGGAAGTTGTCAGGGCTTGCGTTAACCCCCTACTGTAGTCCCCAGATTGGATTGTTGAGGATTTTGAACACAAAAAAATAAGCAGGGCTTCAGCACTGACCCTGTTTATCAAAGGTTTGCACAGATATCCTGTGCAGAAAAGGTATCTGATAATGTTGTACAGAGTCACTCCAGAAATGCCTCAGGTTTTCTGGTCTAACCCCCCACACCAGCATTTGAAGCAGAAGGTCAAAGTGACTCCCACTTTTCTAGTGCTACTGCAAGTCGTGGCTGTGCTTTGAGGAGACTCAGAAATCTCTTCATGAGATCTCTGAGCCATTCTATAGGGAGTAGTCATACCTCAGAATATGGAATTGGTAGCTTACAAAGCTTAGAGTTATAGAATCAAATATGAATTTTCTTATAGTCTTATGAGACTCTTTTTTCTTTATTAGAAAGCTGCACAGCAAACACTTTCAGAGTGATTGACTTATTACTAGCCATGATAATGGTAGCATCAGCCATAGGCTAACTGTAGTAAGGGCCCCATGTTTACTGCGGCAAAGTGGACCTACATTCTGCGGCAGAACAACTACTGATTCTGCGGCCATTCTGCGGCAAATAAATTGTGGTTAAATAGCATACCTTCAAGGGGATTAAGTCTTAGTTTACGCTTTGACTGCCTTCATGCAACCACTCCGCTATGCTGAAAAATGGAACAGCAGACCATTTAACAGTATGTAGTCTTCTTATCACAAATATTAAACTGCAATAACCCAAACCTGATGTTCTCTTTTAATAACTTTTTCCTCCCACCCCGAATTTGAAGGCTCATCTGTTCTTCTTTTGGAAATTGGGGGCTTTTGCTGTTCTCCTAGGTTATAATCGGAGGAGGACATAAACACTTAGCTGAAACTACACAGAAGGCAACACCTGCTTGGATTTTTTCTAGTTTATATTTACAGTTAGCAGACATAAAGAGAGATTCCAACTTGAAAGCCATTTTATTTTTTTTTCTGATTTTGATCAACATTGTTTTAGATTATAATTATTTTTAAAACTGGGAATACCCCAACTGTCTTGCAGCAAACATGTTGAATACAGTGTGCAAATCTGTGTGGGAGGGATTGTTTTCCTATAATAGTGATGGAGGGTGTAATTTGCAGTGTCTGTAGGATTTGCTGACTCCTGATTTTTCTTTTGGGGAACACACTGAAAAATGCAAGCGAGTCATTCTTATTAAGCTGGAGTAACCTTGGTTAGCATGTTTTCTCCCAGCAACTCAGGGGGTGGTGGTGTTCTTCAGTCAGTGATCATTTCACTTATGTATAGTAGCAATCAATACAATTCTCCATTCTGATTTTTTTTCTTTATCTGCTTGCTCCAGTTCTAGTATACCCTGGTCCCCAACTCTGCTGCAGCTGGGCAGCTTGACCCTCCTTAAGAATTTAGCTTGATGCCACCACTTAGGTTGCAGGTTCAGATCTGCCAAGTAAATCTCACACTTGCAGGTACAGACCTCGCCTCTGAATCAAAACTGTGATCGATGTCTATCAGTGGGGACCGAGTCCTCTGCTTAGTCTGCTGCCAGCTACATGTTTCTATTTTCAGCTCCTCCTCCAATACCTACTACCTCACCAAGATCGATTCCACCTCTATGGACACCACTGAATCTTCTCACTTTTTGACTACTGCTCGCCTACCAGTTCTTCCTTCCAAATTCATCTTCCAGGATTCAGCATGCACTGTGTGCAGCCTCACAATAAAATAAATTAACATGGCTGAGCTAGCCACACCTACACAGCAGCAAATCATAACTGCTGTGGACTAATCAAAGCTCTGCTGCATTGCGTCAGTCCCCCAGAATACTGGATGGATGGAGTTATGTAACAAGAGCCAGCACAGTGAAGATGCTATACGCCACTAGCTTTTCAGCTTTGTGCGGCAGCATCAGTTTGTCGCCCTTCTAATGAGTATGTATGCCATGGCATACTTAACATATTAGTAGCTATACCCTTGCTTTTGTGTCATCATATAGCACAGTTAGCATTTCTGTGGCCATATGGCTGGTTTTCCTGATTTCTGCGGCCAGTACTGATTTCTGCGGTCAGCCCTGATTTCTACGGCCACTGCTGCAACCGCAGAATCACAGAAAACACAGAGCCCTGACTGTAGTAAACTGATTGTCTAAGGTTGCCATGTACATGTTATCTGGGAGCTGGGGGACTGCTGGAATGGAAGCTGACCTGCTCCAAACTGCCTCGGTGAGAGTCTTTAGAGTGAGCTGGATAGGTGGCACCAGGGATTGAAGGTATATCCAAGTGTATCTTCTTAGCTTCACCCACAGCCACTGTTGTGAGTTTAGCGCTTAATGCATGTCCTTCAGCAGTGACTAAAAAGAGAGATACTCTTGGTAAGTTTGTACTTTCTAGGCCAATGGATTCTCCTCTGGGATTGGAGGATACTCTTCCAAGTCTTTTGTCCCACCATTAACAAGATGTGGATCATACTCTTTCTCATCTTGCAGTAAGGGGGAAGGAGTTATTGGACCTAAGGGTTACACAGCACCTGGTATTGAGGCTGATTCTTGTGCCAGCTGCAGCATCCTAATGGGAGGTTTCAGTGGTACTGAAGATGGTCCGGTGCTCCAGGCTGTGGCAGCACTGAAAGCAGTGCTGGTGCAAAAAAATGGCACTGGCTCCAAAAATGGCATGGCAGGCGGAACCACAAAGTGTGGACAATCCATTGCTTCAGAAGAGCTCTCTCTCAGCCAAACTGCCCATTTAAGATATCTCCAGAAGGTAGAGGGGGTGTTGGAGATGGAGGAGTTAGTCCTGAGGGCACAAAAAGTACATTATGATATTATCTCTCAGTTGTGATGACCTCGGGACACGGAACTCCCACCCAAGGAGACACCTGCCTCTGGTCAGAATGTCAAGAACTGGACCTGGACCTGTATCTTTACTCCTCGTTTTTATATCTATGTGAGGATGAGATTAGAGGTTGAACAGTCTGAACTTGAACAGAACCAAGCCCATTAATTTTGGTGATTACGAGATTGCCTGTCCTCTTAGTTGCAAGATTGCTCGGTACCAGATCCTTTTCCCAGAGAGGAGTGGTAGTCAAGACACAACCTGGCTGAGAAGCAACTTGCCATTTCAGACACACTACCTGCCATAATGGTTTCCGAACTTCATCAAATGATGCAGGGCTGTGAGAAAACATGACAGTAAAACTACTGAAACTGATATTTAAACAAGAAATGCAGTTAAACACGATAACAGAAATGCAACAAACTAAATTAGAATGCTGTTTCTCTGCCAAACTGGTGTTTTGGTCCCTGACAGACAAGCAGTGTGCTTGGATGGGAGTAAACAAGGAACTGAGTTGGTTAGGGACAGTGCTGCTTCATAACCTGCGGGTGCATGGATTTTGTCATGTGTTGGCATTGTGCACTGGCGCAGCCGGAGACCTAAAAATCTGGTTTTCACTGGGTTCTGTTACTTTTGGCTGCAGTACTGAAGAGTGGGACTTTATGGTGAAGACTGAGTCTTGATAGATCTATGCTTAGTTTTTTCAGAGATGTTTTCAAAAGACCTACAGTCAAAATGTCAATTCTGTTTTCAGCGTGCATTAATCTTACTCTTTTGTTTTTATTTGCAGCCCACACGTTGGTGCAGTATATCTTTCAGGTCCATTGTAAACAATGTAAAAAGGTAAAGAAGCAGGTGAGCAGGGCCATTACTTCCTATTATTTTGGAGATTCCGTCTATGATATGTGTCTAGAAGCTGTTTACAGGTGGGGGGTAAATAGAATGGGGAGCCCTCAATGTCATTGTCACAGACTTGTTCTCTCCCAGAGCTCGGCCTGCTAGAGTTACTAGTTTTTACAACTCCTTAGATGCCTGAAAGGGTTACATTGGTCTGTTGCCAGCATTCAGTGTCGCCTCACAGGGTATTTATACTTCCGAATCCCACCAGAGCCACTGCTTACACACAGTACAGGGCTCCTAACCAAAGGGAAAATGACCCACCCCTTCTGTTACAGCTAAGAGCACTTGCATACATATGGTTAACTGTAGCCTGCCTCTTTGGAAATGGATCACAGACTTGCCAATTTACTCCTTGTTATCTGTATCTGAAATGAAAGAAAGCATGAGATATTTACATAGGTTACAGGAAAATACACACGGAAACTTATGAGGAATACAGTATTTCTCCCCTCTGGCTCAATCCATGGGGGATCCATATCCTCTGCCTTGGCCGTGTTAGCTCAAAACATAGCCCATTTGTTATGAAAGAGATCCAGGCCTTTGTAGTTTAACCCAAAACAAAATCTTTTATAGGGCAGGAACTGGATTGCTTGCTCAAAGGCTCTTCTAGCTGACTGCCCCCAGGACATGGGCTACAGTGGAATGTAATTTTCAGTGTGCACCAGACCTTCACCCTCTGCTGAGATACTTTATGGAGACAAAATAATAACGCTAATAATAAAAAAAAACACACTAAAATCACATTGCAAGCTGTTACAGTCATCCAGAACAGAAAAGTCTTGTGCACCCTTATCTTTCCCATTTTCCCAGGTAACATTGAGATCTTTTCCTTAATAAAGGCCTGTACAATGAGGGCTGTCTGTAGATTTACTGCTCCAGGGATCCTGAGCTCCCAAAATAAATAAAATACATCAAGAGTCCTGGACCCCGACCTGGAATTTTTGCAGAGCTATGCAGTGCCCTTTGGTGTGTCCCACTAGAGTGTGGGTATGGGCCAGGCAGAGAGGCTTGTACCTCCTGGTGTGCAGTTAGTGTGTTCTGGAGATGCGGCACAGTGGAGAATGCTACATTTAAACATGCATAGCATGTACTATAGGACCCTGCATCCCCAAGAGCCCTGCACAGTGTTAGAATTCTTTCTCAAGTACTAGCATTGAAATTCTTCTTCATGTACCCAAGTAACCTTTTAGCCTTGCAAGCTGCAGCCCTAGTCTGCTGGAAAGAGGTGCAAGGCACATGCTGATGATTTATTACCACAATCAGTGAGTTAAATATCAGGAGCTGGCAAACTATAATGACCAAAGGTCCTGTTGTCTGCAGTATTCAAAGTCTAATTCCATAGAATCTCCCAGTTCTGAATACCAAACACATTGTTTTATTGGCGTGAACATAGTCTAAAGTTCACTCAGCAGTCTTGTGGGTTTAATAATATAGAATGACTCACCGTGACACAGCATAACACCAATAAAAATGCTGATACAGTAAAACAAGAACAAACATTGACCAGTGTCAAATGTTCACTTGTTTATATTTGCTGTGTAGTTGGGTAGCGCAGCAGTTAAAATTGACATAATAACACAGGTTATAATAATGAAATTGTCATGCTTGGGAAATGAGGTTCACTTATAACATTGTGATTGGCAAAGATTTTGAAGCGGAAAAGAGGAAAATGGCAGAGAGTGGGTAAAACGGGAGAAAACTCAATGTTTTCATGCTGTGATAGGTGAAGAGGCACACCACAAAAATACCCCTTATAGTTCAGATTGTTACCAATTTGTTCACAGTGAACATAACCAGTTTGATTCTAAAAATTGGGTAACCTGGGTTTATGTGCTGAGACTCGTTTATGTTGGAATGACCAAATTGCTTTAATTACAGTGTACAAAACACAGGTAAGCAGAGTAACACATTTCCTTACCTAAACTGATCAGTGAGTATAGGAACATGTAAGAACATCTGTTTTACTTGCCTTTTTACCACATCGTGAGAATACATTAATTCCATGAGTTGCAATCATTGCAGTATTGGTATGCAAATGATGTGGATTGTGCAACATCTCTGTCATTCTGTGAGAAACAAAGCACTAAACAGTGGCATGTATGGAAAAAGTAAACAGTGGCATATATGTGGAATGAAAAGGGCAAGGTTTCAAGCAGGAATTTGGAGTTGTACAAGAAAATCCTCTACTTTGCATTTTCCAGCATTGTGAGTGGCCAAAGACTTCAAAGGGAAACAGAGGAGAAAGGCGGAGATTGGGCATAATTAGAGAGAATATTTAGTATTCTAAAGCTGTGATAGGTGGAGGAGGGACATGCCCACAAAAGCTATCTAATGGTTCAGACTAACGCCAGTATGTTCACATGCTTTGTAAGCAAACGTAAAAGGAAATGTAAAAAATAAAGTAACCAAAACAAATAACCACCAGTTTATCAAACCTCAGTCCTAGCTGTCAGTGGGTTTTTCACATTAGGGACCTGGACTTCCTCTAATAGCAACAATAAAAACTGGCAGTCCCCAAGAAAAGTATGAGAATGTGAATACATTTCCTGAGTGTTCCTTCTCCATTTTGTTTCGTGCAGCATGTATTTGTGGGGGAAAAGAGCTGCAATGGTGGAAAAATGTTTCCACAATTTGGCATTATTTACATTTGCAGGAAATTGTGAGCATCTCGGATGGACATCACAAGGTAGCTGCATCTTGAACTGCCAGCTGTGTGTAAAGGATGCAGGTACCCACCTCCCCAAGAGCCTTATCTGAACGCAAAGCATGCCCAGATTCTAAAAATCCTACTGAGGATACAACTGGAGATGCATTTGTCACATCAGTGATGACTGTCCCTTCAGTATTATTTAGGAGTTAGGCTTGAAGCCTTTGGCTCTGTGCTCACACCCCTGCACTTTTTTACATAGTATTTTTGGCAGTATGTCAGAATGGCAGTAGGATTAATGCACTGTAGCAGCAGGAGGAAGTGCAGTAGGAAGAAAAAGGAAAGCAATGCAGTGTGTAACCCGCATAGAGTGTAGGCAGCATAGACAAGCCTAGGGATTGATGTATTCATGGCAGGAATTACAAGTCAAATAGCTAAATAAGCCATATGGAGACTTGCCATTAACAGTGGATGTATTCTAATTGTTTTCCCCATGTATAAATTCGATGTTTAAAGAACTCCATACTTATGGCCCCCACTACCATCTCTGGCAAGACATTCCATGCCTTAACCACCCTCTGGTTAAACCAGTTGCCCCATCTTGTGGTCTTATATAAATCCCCCTTCAACTGATAGGGGTGCAATCTTGTGGCCCTGTCAAGAGTTCCTTTCTGGTAAGACCAGATGTTTCTACAATTACCTCATCATGTAAGCTCTATATACGTAACATGTCTCTCTTATTCTTTGATAAGACATTGAGTATAATCCCAGTTCCCTAAGCTTGTCCTCATATGACATATTGTTAACTCTTTTCACCGTCCTAGTCTGTTTTCTTGGACCCTCTCCACAGCATTTGTACTGCCTATACTTTGAGATGTGCAGACCGGCGCACCATATTCAAGCACTGGTCTTACGAGGGAACGATAAAGGGGCAACAACACCTCCTGTTTCTCCTACTCTTTATGTTTCTTAGTATGTTTCCCAGAATTCTATTTGCCTTTTTCACACATTCACTATTATGTTTTTCAAAGCTCAGGGTGTCAGTTATCCAAACCCACAGATCTTTTTCATTCCCAACACTCCTAATAGGCATATTATTTATAGTGTACTCGGCTCCAGGGTTATTAATACCAAAGTGAATGACCTTACACTTAGTAACATTGAACACCAGTTTGTGTTCAGTTGCCCATGTTTCCAACTTATTGAGTTGTTTTTGAAATCTATTTACAGAATCCTGGTTGTTACCTATTGCTCCCACCTTTGTGTCATCTGCATATTTACAGAGCCACACCCCATCTTCAGCTTGCATTGATAAGACAAAAATTCTAAACAAGATGGGTCACAAGATCGATCCCTGGGGGAGCACCACTGGTCACTGCCCCCCAATTGGACAAATGTCCCCAGATGGCCACTCTCTGTTTCTTGTCACTCAACCAGGCTCTTATCCATGTCAATAAACTTGTTTCCAAATCTATCTCTTGCAAGGTGTCTGACAACCTAACATGGGATACAGGGTCAAATGCCTTTGTATAATCTAAGTATATCACATTCGTAGTATGGGGGAATATAACTTGTCCAGTGTTAAATTTCAGCCAGTCAGAGCATGCCATGTCATTTGACAGGTGATTACCATGGCAACACCCCACCCCTTTCTGCCACCGGAAGTCCCACCTTCCGCGTGGCATGTCAATGCCCCCTTCCTGCCACAGGAAGTGATGTGCATTTTCAGCCTCGAACCCGGAAGTCCTCCCCTTTTCTATGCCGTACGTCCCTCCCCCTCTCGCATCCATGCCACAGTAGTAGTAATACATTTTATTGATCAGCATAAAGCTATATACAATATAAAAATTTTAACACTAAAATACAGTACATAAAAATTGAAACATTGAACATTAAGATATCTTACAGATCTCTTAAATACAGATTTTAAAGTGCCAGGTTAATAATTAAAATAGACATCTTTGATATTTTGTCAAGAATACTCAGTAACATAGAGCCATGCTTTTACAAATGGGTTGTTAAAATAAATTTTGCCAAAAGCTCAAGAGTTTGTTTTTGTCTGTAGCTCTGAACAAGTAGTTCAGCATATCAGAGGGGGGAGACTGGGACTACCAAGTTACCCTCTCAGCCATTTTTTTCTAGATGATTCATAAAGAGGGCATAAGAGAACATGTTTCAAATCATCTATTAGTTCCAATCCACAGTTACAGAATGGTGAAGGGACAATCTTATTTTATATCTATACTGAATGTAAATGGGGGGAGGGCCTCGGCACCCAACTAGGGATCTGAGGTTCGAGCAGACTCGATAGACCGTAAGGCCTAATCTGCTGGCAAATAGTATGGTAGTATGTTAATTTGCAGTATAGCATTCAGTCCTAAATTTGTATCTATCCTCCTTAGTTTAGGGCATGTTAACAATGGGAGATATATCTCAAAATTGAATGAGAACTTAAGTGTCTTATAGTAATCATGCAATTTAGTAAAGCTGTGAAAGCAAATTGTTCCTATCCAAATCACCAAATCTTGATTTAACGTCCTGTTTAACTTCTGCAAAGGTCTAAAGTAAATTTTATGTAGAAGATGTCCAACCCAGCTGGCATAATAGTTTCTTTAATAAGCGGATACAGGGATGTACAAACCCCAAACTAGCCATCCTTGTGCTTTCTTCTAAACACTTTCTAGGATATTTTTTTTCTGGTAAGGAAAAAAGTTTCAATAAAAATAAAGTTTGTTGTTCCTGTATAAGAGAAAGCAAAGAATGTTGACCTAATTCCAATGCCAAAATACATTTTGGGGTTCCTTGTGGTAACATGAGAATATATCTTTTCAGGTTATGTAGTATAACCTGTAACCTTCTGGACTCTACAAGACCCCATACCTCAGAAGCATATAACATGCTCGTTCTTATTTTAGCATTTAACACTCTCACAATTTCTTTTACTGATGATTTTCCCATTTTATTATTAAAAATCTTCAGGGCATTTCCTGAAGATCTCATTTTATTTTGAATAGTATCCAGATGTTTAGTCCAAGATAAGTCATGGGCGAAATGAACTCCTAAATAATCATATTGTTTTACCTTATTAATGTTTACACCGTCAATCTTAAAGTTTAAGGTGTTATTCCTTTGTTTTCCAAACACTACTATATTTGTTTTACTATAGTTAATCCTGAGTCTTAACTGAGTACAGAGAGATTCAAACTTCGTCAGTTTCTTTTTCAAACCCAGAGCTGAAATAGAAAGCAAAACCAAATCATCTGCATGTATGAGGTTATCTATTCTGCAATCACCAACCTTAGGAGCATGAAAATCACAATCTGTGATCTGATCCAGAATTGTGTTTATTTGTATAGATATATATATATATATATATATATATATATATATATATATATATGTGTGTGTGTTAAATATTGGGGACAGAATACACCCCTGTCTAACCCCTACATTCGTTAAAAAAATTTCAGTTTCATGTCCATGCTGATCATACCGAACACTAGCCCAATTGTTTTTGTGGAGCCTAATGATGGTGTCAAGCAGGGCACTCTTGAGGTTTAGATCTTTAAGTGTTGCTCAGAGAATTTTCCTGCTGACACCATCAAATGCAGAAGAAAAATCCACAAAACAATATAAATTGGTTTTCCTGACTTTAACATATTTCCATATCAGATGCTGCAGGACAAAACAATGTTGAATTGTAGACCTGTTCTTCCTGAACCCATTCTGTGACTCATTCCGTATTGAGTTTTCTTCAGTCCATTCCAACAATCTACCCAGGCTTATCTTAGAAAAAACTTTCTGAGATACATCTATAAGGCTGATTGGCCTGCACATCTTGGGATTATTTGGGTCTTTTTTAAAAATTGGAAATATGATGCTACCTATCCAACTTAAAGGGCACGAAAAACCCTGTACCAACCCATTAAAAAGAAAAAGAGAGGAAGCCACCAGTTTGAAAATGCTTTTATATGGATCTCCTTAATATACCATCGGGACCTGGTGCTTTATTAGTTTTAAGTGATTGAATGGCCAAGAGAATTTTTTCTTCTGTAATAAAAATGGGCATTGGGAAAAAGTTCTTCCTGGGGCATTTGAGGATCAGGCATTTCTAGCTCTATTTGCGAGAAATAAAGTTCCAAAAAATATGAAATCCAGGTTTCTGGTGTAATTTAAGCTTCAAGTTTATTCAAGTACCTATTATAACCTTGGAACACTATTTTCCCAAAACTTCTACCATCCCTATCCAGAGCTGCCTGTCTTAATTTCTCCCAGAGTCCCCGAGTATATTTTTCCCTTACATTATTAAGGGTTAATTTGTACTTTTCTCTCTCCTTCTTCAGCAGTTTAAAATCTGCCATTTTATTTATTTTCCTCCTATGTAATCTTAATGTAATGCCGAATAGTTTTTTTGCCCATAAACATTCAGCATTAAACCATGACTTTTTAGCTGCTTGTTTACAGGGTAATGTTTTCTTTTTACACTGTGGTTTAAGTAACCTAAGGATCATTTCTCAATTTTATATAATATTAATAGGTTCATGATTAGCAGTAGCATCATGTATATCACAAATGTTTCCTGTATTCAATATCGTTCAAAATTATTATGATGTATAGAGCCCCAAATAATTCTCTTCTCATTGATAATCTCAAGTTTTCTTCCTTGAGCACCTCCTTCCTAGAAATTCTGAATGGACATTTCAGGGTAAGTATTAAGGGAAATGAGCTGATTCAATCTATCTTTGATATCTGATTTTGAACCAATGAGGATGCCTCCAAATTGGTCCAAAAGAGATCTGCCGTTGATGCCCAGTTATCCTCTAAAAGTAAAGCCCTAGCTTGTCTCCTGAGTTCTTCAATTCAGGAGACAGAAATTCCTAGATGAAAGGGCCTCCAAGAGGCCCTACTTCTAGGATTAAGCACTGAATCCTGAGACTGTCTTTTATAGGTAATATTTGCGTTAATTAAAGGGAGAGTATATATTAAATAAGTATAAGCATCTTCCAATAAACCAGAGGGTATTCTGGAGTTGAAATCTCCCATAACAATTATAGGGCAGGCTGCAAAACATTTGGGGAAGCCATCAAACAGTATTTTAAGATTCTGGGTAAAAGTATCCAGTACCTCAGCGTGTCTGGGTGGAAAATAAATATTACAGAGAATAATTTTCTCTGTACATTTTAACTAGCACAGCCAAGATTCCCTGTGTATTAACTGGGATTTTAGTTATTTCAAGATCTAACTGTGTTTTGACAAGAAAAGTAAGTCCCCATATTTTTTATCTCTGGTGGCAGAGAAAGTTACAGCCGAATACTCTGCCACTCTAGGGATAGTATCTTCCGTACACCATCTTTCTTGCATACTAATTATATCAAAAGACTCTATAAAACACAGAACCTCAGGATCTGAACTCTTGAGATGTAAGCCATCTGCATTCCAGGAAAGAATGGAGCAAATCCATCTAATACCTTTCTTCCCTTATATTTGTTAATATCCTGAATTGGGCTCTTGAACACTTCCATACCAAGTTCCTGCCCTGATTGCCCTTGTCGGGCAGGATCCATAGTCTCAATGGTGAGAAGGTGTTTGACCCTCAAAACTTTCAAGATTAATCAACATGAAATCAGTAACTTGCTCAATGTCTTGTGGTGCTGCTAGAATGTGCCATAATTTCAACAGGGTCCAAAATATGGATTCCCAATAAATCCAATTTGCCAGCCAAAGACAAAATCTTATTGGCCAAATTGGGATTTTTAGAAGTAATATCAATCTGTGATGATAAACTTAAAGCATCATAAATGTTTATAGTCAGTCATATTCCTGGAAATGTGCATATCCAGTGCCTTTTCCAGAAAATAAAGGAGATCTCCTCTCACCTTTCTTTTTGAATCTTTACTTGTAAATTTCCACCCAAACACAGTAATTGTTCTCCCAAGCCATAATTTGTTCTGATTTTCTATATGTTCATTAATAACTCCTAAAATCTTTCTCTGAAGTTCATTAACCAGCTCACACTCCCTAATTATGGGGGGGGGTGACCTCTCTTGAGCCTTTTTCCCTGGATGAGGAGCACTTGGATGACAGTGGGCTCAGGGAGGGTTAGAGCGGTCAGGCAGAGGCACATCCAAGATCCTATTCCACTCAAGAACTCATATGCCGCACTAGCAAATGGGGACAACCAAATAGAGATACCCAGAGAAGTGGAAGGAAAGGATGTGGAGGTTAGCCAAGGAGGTGACCTCAGCGGGGAGAGCAATGGACCCCAGAGAAGGAGGGAGCAAATCCTGGTGGGGGACTCCATCATAAGAGGGGTCCAGCTAGGAAAACAGGAAGGGGAGGACAGGGAGGGGAGGTGAGGTGCCTACCAGGTGCCACGGCATGGAGGGATGGAAGGAAGATCCTGGGGATCACTGGGAAGGCAAGACGGGAGGGTGAGCTGGATGTCATTATCCACCTAGGCACCTGGCAAAGGGGGAACCAAAGGAAGTTCAGGAAGAGTTTAGGAAATTGGGGAGGGTTCTCAAGCAAGTAGCTATTTCTGTCACTTTCTCAGAAGTACTACCTGCAGGAGGCAAGGGAGAGCATAGGGGTGCATGCACCAGAAACTTTAACTCCTGGTTGAAGAACTGGTGCTGTGAGTAAGGGTTTGGATTCATTGGTGACTGGGGACCCACCTGGGGGATGGAGGTTTGTTCAAGCCTGATGGCCTGCATCCATCCTGGAGGGGAATCGAAGCACTAAATGATATGTTTAAATGCTACATTGATAAGCATTTAAACTAGCAAAGGGGGATGGCAGGCCAGCAAGGAGGGTACCTACTTGCTCACCCCCCACAGCTAGCAGTGGAACCAGTGAACCGAAGGAGTGGCTATCTCTACAAAGCAGTGTGCAAAAGATGGAGATTAGCGCCCAAGAGGTGGATCAGCAGAAAAGGGGCAAAATTCAGCAGAAGGGCAGACAGCAAGGAGAACCAGGAATAAAGGACAACCAAGGAAGGGGCTCGAGTAGAACAGCAAAACAGTCTAGGGAGGTTAAATCATGGAAAGCCATGTGTGCCAATGCCAGGAGCCTTAGCAGCAAGATGGAAGATCTGGAGGCTGTCATGGTGCAGTCAGACCTGGACATTGTGGCCATCACTGAAACCTGGTGTAATGATAACCACGACTGGGAGATGGCCATACCTGGCTACAACATATTCAGAAGAGACAGGGCAGGTAGAAAGGGAGGAGGAGTGGCACTGTATATGAAAAATAACATAAGGGTCACGAGATCCAGGAGGAACAAATGGAGAGATACTGTGGGTTAAGCTGGAAAGAAAAGTGGGGCCAGCCATCTGCACAGGTGTGGTCTATAGACCACCAGCCCAGGAGGAAGAAACAGATAGGGGAGCTGATGCTAGCCATCAAAGGATGGTAGACAAGGATGAAGTAGTACTGGTTGGAGACTTCAGTATTCCAGATGTGGACTGGAGCAGCATCCCAGCAGCAGCATCAACTAGGAGCAGATTTATCCTGGACTCCCTTCAGGGTGCCTTCCTCAAGCAACTGGTCATGGAACCAACTCGGCAGAAGGCAATACTGGACCTTGTGCTCACAAACAGGGACAGTGTGATGGGGGTAACTTTGGGGGAGCACCTGGGGAACAGTAACCACTAGTCATTGTGGTTTGAAGTCACAGAAAGAGCAGAACCAAACCACACAAAAACACGTATCCTGGATTTTAGGGGGGTAGACTTTGGGAAAATGGGGAGATACTTGAAAGAGGCATTAAGGGGAATGGGGCAGGAATCAGGGGTTGAGGAACAGTGGGCAGTATTTAAAAGAGGGATTACAAGAGTAACGTAATTATGCATTAAGCAGGTTAGCAAGATGAAAAGGAAGAGGATACCATTATGGTTTTCCAAAGAGGTAGCAAAGAAAGTGAAAGCCAAAAAGATTGCATTCAGGCAATACAAAAAGACACAGGCAGCAGGGGATAGGGAGAAGTACCAGGAGAAGCAAAGGGAGGCAGGAGGTTAGTAAGGGAAGCTAAAGCTCAGACTGAAGAACACATTGCAAAATCAGTGAGTAGAAGGACAAAACCTTTTATAGGTATATAATGAAAAAAGAAGGCAAAGGAAGGGTAGTGAGATTGAAGGGGAGGATGGGGCCGCGTGGAGGATGACAACAGTAAAGCTGACATATTGAATAGGTATTTCTGCTCAATCTTTACTGAGGAAGAGAAGGGTAATGGGTCTGAAGGAGTTCAAGGGGTGAGAATGGTGTAGAAATGGACACAAGTCCTGAAGGAACTGGAAGTAATAAGAGTTGATAAAGCAATGGGGCCAGATGGGGTGCACCCCAGGGTCCTTAAAGAACTAAGAGAGGTGGTGGCTGAACCTCTGGCTATCCTGTTTAGCCAATCATTGGAAACAGGGGAGGTACTCAAAGACTGGAGGACAGCAGATGTAGTCCCCTTATACAAAAGTGGGAACAAAGAGGACGCAGGAAACTACAGACCAGTCAGCCTCACCTCGGTAGTGGGGAAGATCATGGAAGCACAACTGAAGGAGAGTCTGGTGGAACATCTGGTTGTCAGTGGACTACAGGACCCAAGGCAGCATGGTTTCACCAGGAGGCGGTCATGTCAGACCAACCTCATTGATTTTTTGACTGGGTGACTAGGGAGGTGGATCAAGGGAGGGCAATGGACATGGTCTTTCTGCAATTCAGCAAGGCCTTTGACACTGTGCCACAGAGAAGACTATTACACAAACTGGGGAATATGGGTGTGGGCAGGACAGTAGTGTGGTGGGTAGGTAATTGGCTGGGCAGCAGGACACAGAAGGTGGTGGTAAATGGCTGTCACTCCACAGAGGGAAGAGTGACCAGTGGGGTACCACAGGGTTCAGTGCTGGGACCAGTCCTATTCAACATCCTCATCAATGACATTGCGCAGGACCTAGAAGGCAGAATTTCAGTTTTCGCTGATGACACAAAGCTCTGTAACAGAGTAGACACACCAGAGGGTGTAGATAGAATAAGAAGGGACCTGTAGAAACTTGAAGAATGGTCAGGGGTTTGGCAGTTGAAATTCAGTGCAAAGAAGTGCAAGATAATGCATATGGGGCACAAAAACCATGGCACAATATACCAGTTGGGGGGTGAGGATATAGCATGCACCAAGCAGGAAAGGGATCTTGGGGTTATCATCTCTGATGAACTCAAGGTAGGGAAACAGTGTGACAAGGCAGCAGGTAAAGCAAATAGGATGCTGGGATGCATAGGCAGGGACATCACCAGCAGGAAAAGGGAGGTCGTAATTCCACTATACAAGACGCTAGTGAGGCTCCACCTGGAGTACAGTGTACAGTTCTGGAGACCTTACCTACGTAAGGACATAGAAGGGGTAGAGAAGGTTCAGGGAGAGCAACAAAGATGGTACATGGATTGTATCACCAGTTCCTGTGAGGACAGGTTGAAGGAACTGAATATGTACTCCCTGGAGGAGAGGAGGGAGAGAGGGGATATGATAGAGACATACAAGTATCTTAAAGGGAGGAACAGGGTGCAGGAATACACTATTTTTAAGCAAAAAAGATGTTCCAGGACTAGAGGGCATGGGATGAAGTTGGAGGGAGGACAATTCAGTGGAAACGTGAGGAAGAATTTCTTTACAGAACGGGTGGTGGACAAGTGAAACACCCTGCCAGAGGAAGTGGTGGGGGCTGAAACAATCACGGGATATAAGAATGCATGGGATAGACATAAAGGAATTCTGGAGGTCAGGGGTAAGGGGCAACAGACTTCTAGGAAAACATAAACTGAACTTACAAGCTCAAATGGGCAGACTGGGTGGGCCACAGGCTGTTATCTGCTGACACTGTCTATGTATCTATGTACTCCCATGATGCTTTGGGACAAATTTAGGAACCAGCATAGGGAATGCTATGCCCTGACCCTTTTTACCCAAGGACAGTGTTTTTACCAGGATAAAGTGTGCAGTGGCCAAAGATGAACAGTAAAGTAATACAGTACTCCTGTGGTGTGGGTTTAATGATCTAAGAACTGTCACCTCTTTTTCAAGATCAGTGTGGCATATTACAAGGAGACCTAAAATCCAAACAAGTAATAATTTTTGTGTTTTGTTCTCCAAAATAGGAACATCTTGTACCTCAGTCATAAATTCAGCATTTCCACAATTCTGTGTGGCCAAAAAATTCCCTATATCTGTCACGAGATTTATTAATCTATGTATCTCTCAGAGGAGGGTCACTGGTGATCTCGGTCTCCTCTGATAAGCGGTTAGTGACTCAATGCTAATAATTTCATCATAAGTAATTTCATTATGCTTACTACTCAAACAGGAATTCACCTCCTGTGAAGGTAATACTTTTCCAAAATTAGCACCCTTACTGCACACCTGACCATCCTTTATCTGTTGGGCTGAAAGCCTTTCCCAATTAACGTGTAACTTTTTTGTTTCTGCTTTGATCATTAAGTAAGGACCCACCTTTTTTTTTTTTTTTTTTTTCACTTCAGATCTCGTTTTTGCTTTTGATTGTCTCTGAGTTCGTCTACCAGGCTCACTATTATCAAGATTTTCTGGAGCTGGAATTTGCATATAACAATTAAATACCTCATTGTTATCAAAAGGAGGGGGAAGCTGAACCTGTATGCCCTTGGTTGCCTTAGTTACCTTATCTGTTTTATTGGTTCATCTATAACAGTATCTGAAAGCTGATGTTTACTACTGCCCAAAATTCGATCCAGGGATGCTCTGTTATAAAATACATCCACTCTGAGGTTACTTATCTCATCTTTGAGCATAGTAATATTCTCCAACAGCAATATGTCAGCTGAATATCTATTCTTCAAATTTCTGGATTTGCTTAGAAATGGTAGAACTAGCCACAACGCAACCTATCTATACATTGAGGTTCATCTGTTATAACACTTATCTCGGAGGAAACCTATACTCCCATACAGTATGCCTTCCTCTATTTCCTGAACTTTTTCATAATTTACATCCACCTTCTTTAGTCCCTCAATAGTAACACTCAGTTCTCTAATTATAGATTTTAAATCTGGATTTTTGCAAGACTTTGTATCTATATCTGCAGCTAGATTTTAAGAGCTAGACTGGAAGATGTTTGTCTCAGTAAACTGGGCTTTACATCCAGGGATAAACCCTGGAGTGTTCCTCAGAGGTAAGAGAGTCTCCCGAGATGAATAAATACAGAGAGGAGTCTTAGCAAAGTCGGGGAAAATCCCAACCGGAGCGAGACGGCTCTTCGCTGTAGGACCTGAATGTGTCCCACACATATTGATCATATGAAATAGGATCAACCAAGTGTGTAGACTCATCCACGTCCAAATCTATACCATACAAATCCCTCTGAGGAGTCTCAGGATGATTACCTGGATCAGCTAAGTGATCTGGCATCTTGGGCAATTTAACTACAATTGACAGAGGAATAGAGCTATGATTGGGCCCTTTCCCTGCCCTTCTATCAACCCAGAAATCAGTTATCTTTAGTTGTTTCCTTTTTTCTGGGCTACCTAAAGAAACAGAGCAAAAAGGATCATCGTCTTTCTCTAAATAAAAACTTTTTGCTCGAGATTTCTCCATTTGCTTATAGTTTTTTTTTTCTGCTTACCCCCTCTGTATTTGATATCTTTCTGTGCTGTGGTTTCCTTAAAAACATCCTGTGTTTCAGGTATTTCAATTATCGAGTGGGTAACTTCACCTACTGCTGCTTTGATAAGTTGCCCTTGCCACTTCTAGTAACCACCATCGCAGCAGAAGCAGGGGGTGCACAAAGCAGAACGAGATGAACTAAACAGCAATAAAAACAGTTCAGGTTTTTAAGGAAAAATATTGACAGCAGTAAGTAGTAGCTGTAGTAACAATATTGCCAGATTCAGCTTTGGCCAATTACTAAATATATAAAAACATGACAGCAAAAACAATCGGCAAACTTAACAGTAAGTATATCAAATACAACAGAATACTTCACCGATTCTTCTCCAGTTCAAGTAAAGCTGCAAATTGTGGGCAAAGTCCAGGTATATAAAAAGTCAGTAAAGTTTGAAAGTCAATAGTAAGCCCCTTCTTACACCAGGACCAGTGCTGCAACTGTGGCTGTAACCAGGTGTTGAAACCACGGCTCTTCCCTTTCCAAACTTCAATAGAGAAAATCACGTTCTGAATGATCCCCTTCTGGTTTGTACATGTAATAAAGGGAGATCTAGAACTGAGTTTATTTAAAGTAGTGTAGGCATTGGAGGCTTCATATATTTCACCACAGCATATTCCGTATTCACTAAAAGGAAAAGCTTACAAATGATAAAGATTTTGCTAAAACATAGGAATCCCCCTCCCTTCCTCCCTTAACCACAACAGTAACCACAACAATAAAATTAAAATACGGAGAATACTGTGTTATGTTCTTACTTGTATTTGTGAGACATTCTGTAATGTAATGTAACCCTTGTAAATAAGTTTAAAGAAATCTTAGCTTTTCCCAAGTTTTTCCGGGTTATCTTTCTTTATCGCTTTTCAAAAAAGTTAACTGAATGGATGGCTTTTAAAAGCGAGGGTAACTGTTATTCAGGTCAGCTGAAAGTAACCATGATGTTAGCCACACAAGGCAATACAGCTCAAAGCTCAGAGCTCTAAATTAATTAAATCCTTTAAATAAGCTTCAAATTCAGAGCCTAAGGCATAGGAAGCTACCTCTTAAAAGATACTAGAGTGCCATATGAAGCCAAGAAACCCAGCCTCCTTGGAAAAAGCCCCAGTAAAATAGGAAGCCTGAATGAGCAGAGTGCACACAGAGAAGGGTGTAATTCAGGTAACGCAACCCCAGTTTGCACCCAAGTAAGAAAAAGCATTCGGAGCATGCAAAACATGCAGAGAGGTAAGACACGGAGTGGTACCAGTGTCAGTCGAGTGGTAAATCAATTAGCAAATCAACCAAGGTCCATCGTCTGCCTGCCGGCTGATGTAACTGTTTCAATTTTCAGAACTCACCAAGGTTTGAGGCTTGTATTAGACACTAACCATCATCACCCGCTTTGTTGAGGCAGAATGTGTTAAGTAAAATACTAAAACCACTTATGAATGACAATGACTATCTCAAATCCCGTTCAAGGTCCCATTCATAAAACAAAATGGAGCAAAACAAACTAATACAAATAAAGTAAAAATAAGGTATTTAAATATACTTAAAACTCAAATAGCTCAAAGAAGACTCAAAGGATCTAAAATACATAAGAGTAACAATATATCAAATATATCAGGTTATCAGTATCTCTTAAAATCATAAAATAGAGGGATATGAGGAAAAATAAACGTTCCTTGTTACAGAGCTTCAGTAATTTTCAGCGAGGATACTCCAACTGAACAGCTGTTAGAAGGCTGGAGCCTCTTCTCTCTCGGCTGGTGCAGGCTCCACCACTGCCCGGACTCCAAGCCCTCTGTCACAGAGCCGGCGTCGGCCGAGTCTCTGTTGTTGAACTGCAGCACAAGTTAGACTGCTAAGGTGCTAGATTTTTTAAAACTGGAATACAGTTTTCTTTTCTACTTAAAAGAATCCTTCGCTATTCAGGCAACAGCTGCATACCTGTTTTAGGTAGAAAGTAAGCTTATCAGCACCCTGCTACTACTGGCCTCACAGATTAGCGTTCAGCTGCGCCCTCATCCAGCAATTTTCGAGAGACTAATAGGTTGGATGCAGAGTAGCCTACTCCCAGTAGCCTCTGGCCACAGCAAAGGAATGGAACTTCTCAGGTCCCATGCCACAGACTCACACTGGAGTCCTTACTCTTCCTCCCCCCTCACATCAGAGTGCTAGCAGCTCCTCGACCCCTCTTCTCAGACCCCAGTTTGATGTCCTAGCTTGTACCTGTCCCTCCTCCCACACATTGCAGCATCACAAGCACCATCCTGGTTACACCAGAGTCTCTCCTCCTTTTCCCACTGCACCTGACACTGCATCCTGGCTCAAACTCTACTCCCTTCTCCAACCCCACCCTTGCACTCGAGTCTCTCCTCCACACCACCCTGCTCCCTCCTCCACCCCTGCTGCAGTGGCCTAGCTCAAACCTCAAGTCCCTCCCCCATTTCCTTCCCTCAAACTCCTGCTCTCTTCCATCTCCTCCCTCCCCATCCCACCTGAGTCCTAGCACCTCCATCCCTATTCACTCAGTATTCATTTTCCCCCCCTTGTCAGTTCGGGGATACAAGGACAGGATGTGTGTAAATGCTTTGTGACTTGGATTTTTTTCTTGGAATTCTGTATAAGGAACACATCATCATTCAGATGCAGTGACCACAGAGGACTATTTAGTCAGACTTGTTTTGAGACAAGGTACATATTTTAAAGGGTTAGAAAAAAGTATTAATGTAACCTATGAATGCCCTACCAAAAACTCCTTGTAAAATGTTCAACAGCATCTCAGACTGGCAAGGCAGCATTCATCATTAGTCTGCAAAACAGAGTGTGGGTGTGCGTGGGCATCAACCAACTTTTAGGAAAAAAAAATCTCTACAAGGTTTTGGAGAGAAAAATGACTTTAAAAATCTTACTTTGATACATAAAGTCCACAAAATAGGATTCAGAACAGTGTACAATATCTACTAAGTAAGTGTGTACAGTGTATGTTACAGAATGAAGGCTGAAGTCTTTACAACTGTAGATCTATTTTTAACATTCTACTGAAATATAATTTAGGCAGGAGCTCCTATATGACGGTCACAGAAGGTTGTTTTGAATACTGACAAGTTAGCAGATGAGTGCATCTTGTAGGAATAGAATGAGACACTGTTTTACATGTAAAAGGATACTTTTGTGATAGATAGCCTATAGTTGTCTATTAAACTAATTTTTTTTTTTGGTCTTTGGTAACCGGGTAAGACCCACTAGGCACAAGTGCCTATTTTCAGGGGTGATCTGGGAGCACTGGGCGGTTAAGTGACTTGCTCAGAGTCGCACAGTATGCAAGTGGAGGTTGTGAGAATCAGACTCAGGTCTGGTCTGCTAGATATACCAAGCTCATTCACACCTCATTCCCTCTAACCTCTAGGCTATACTGCCAGCCCTATTAAATGTCTGCTAATGTCTCACATACACCAAATGAATACACACTATGGATACAGTGGCGGGGCTGGGGGGGTGGTCGCCCCTCATGGCTGCCCCAGTGTGAGTAGTGGTGCCCCACCACCATCTTTATTCCATGTTTAGCACCCATTGTGGAGCCCATAATTGACTGAATGCCCCCACGGCTCCCAAACGCTCCCAAACCTGGCTCTGCCACTGTATGGATACCCATGTTATTTCAAATTATTTTAAGCAGTAGTGCTCTGAGAAACAATATCTAGAAGTTTTCTCAAAGATGCATATGTAGTTAAACAGCAGACATGCTCAAGCCTCTCTAATGAAATTTTGCATATTAAGTAGCTTTTGTTAGTGAGCTGGGGATCCCCCACCGATGACCTCAGCTTTATATAGAATGCCACACATTTACATTTGAAAGAACATGCTGCTAGAGTCTGAAAGTAAGTTTACATCTAAAAGGAATCTCACTAAAGTTTATCTTGCATTCATACACCGCTAAAAAAGAACTATTTTAGAAAAGTCTATAGTTGTCTATTAAACTATTAAATGTCTGGTAATTTCTCACGTAAACCAAAGGAATGTACACTGTGTTATTTCAAATTGTATTAAGCAGTGGGCTGTCTGAGAAGGAACATGAAGCTTTCTCAGATAGGCATAAGTATTTAAACAGCAGACCTTCCCTGACCTCTGTAATGAATTCTGCATGGCTCTGATGGTGAGCTCAGCATATTAATTAGCTTCTAGCCAGTGTCTTGAAGAATTATAATTGTATGTTATTTACTATGTATCTGTTCTTTATTCATGTATCTGAGAGAAATACTACTTTTCACAGAACCTATCTGGAATATGTTAGCTTATGATGTCTGTGCTACTGTGTATAAATTAGAATCCTGCTAGTGTGTATAAATAGAGCAGCCTTGTGTGTTTGTGAAGTCATACACAGTGATATTTGTGAGCGAGCTGGGAACACAGAGTTACATTATTCACACACGGAAGAAAGGCTCTGTTTAGAGTGTGGGAGATTAAAGCAGATGGGGATAAATCAGTATGATATCGAATACACAATAGAATGGTACAAACATTTGTATAGTAGGCATCTGGGAAATAGTATTGACACATGGGAGAATGGCTCTGTTGGGAGTGTGGGAGATTAAGGCAGATGGTGTAAATCAGTATGACATCGGATACACAATAGAACGGTACACACATTTACATAGTAGGCATCTGGGAAACATTGGGAAAGATCTGGGAAATAGTCTAAAAGAAAACATTGTATTGTTTTCTTTTTTCATGCAAAGAAATTGGGGAGTTGCTATGTATTGTTAGCTACATTACGTAAGTGTTAGACATTCAGTGTGACACAGTCTCGGCTGAAAACCAAAGAGACACTGTTAAAGTTTTGAGAATTGCAAAATGGATTATCTCTTAAATGGTGCTGTTGTGGATATAAGTGAGGATGAAATGCGCTACTGGTGCTGAACAGATGGAGACCAAAAACAACCCACAAGGTATTTGTACATATTTGTGCTGCCTTAGAATGGTATCATTAGTGAATTTAAGATGCTTTAAGTGACACTAGGATATATGTTACTGTTTTCTGTTAGCTTACAATTGTAGCATTAGTGAATAAAATATGTTTTAAGTAAAAACAGGATATGTGATACTGGTGTATATATGCCAGCTTAGAACTGTATCATTAGTGGATATAAGATGCTTTAAGTGATAGTTGTATATATGTTACTGTTTTTGTTCACTCAGAATTGTATCATTGGCGAATAGAAGATGCCAGGACTCCCATATCTACAGGGATTTGGAGGCATCTATAGGAAAACTCTTCCAATAGACTAGCATTGGTTATATAGGAAAAACAGGGCAATTTAGCTTCCACAGGAAAGAAAAAATTACTCACCTTAGTAATGTTGTTTTTTCTAATGGAGTCTTGTTATATTATGATATATGCAGTATAACCCCAGGTTAGAACTGCTCCGGAGGTGAAAGAGTTAACTTTCCATGCAGGGCATGGAACCTTGAGCAAGCTCGGTTGAACACTCTGTCTGTTGTAGCTCAAACTTAAACTGTTAGATCTTTACGAGCAAAAAACTCACTAAGGTTCTGTGTGGAAGCCGTAAACCTACACTAGCCCACTGGCTACTAACTACAAAAACACATTTTTGTTCTTGATCCCAAAATAAAGACTCAAGTCAGGGGATTCAAGAAGGAAAAATAAAACATAACACCTAAGCACCCTAAGAAAGGGTGAACATAAAGTGAGCATCTATGAAGTGCCAACATTGCACTGCCCACCCACATCTCAAAAGTAGAGGTTCTGAGAGGGGCAGGCTGGGGGGGAGGTCATAATATAGCAAGACTCCATTAGAAGAAACAACATTACTAAGGTGAGTAATTATTTCTTCAAACAACATGAAGTCTTGCTATATTATGACATATGCAGATTACACAGCAGTAGCTCCATGGAGGAGGGACAGAACCTACTTAGGAAATAGGCTCTGAAGCACAGCTGTGTCAAATCGAGCATCACTCCTAGCCTGGATATCCAGGGAGTAATGCTTAGTAAAAGTGTGAACTGTCTTCCAGGTAGCTGCTGACATATCTCTAGGATAGGGATGTCCCTGGCAGCAGCCAGGGATGCAGCTGTACCTCTGGTAGAGTGAGCCCTCAGGCCTGAGGGAGGAACCTTGCCCAGTTTTTCATAGCAAAATTGGATACAAGAGACAATCCACCTGGCAATGGATCTTTTAGTGGCAGGTTTGCCTTTACCAACCTCACCATAAGTGAGGAACAATTGGAGGGATTCAAAGCTATGACCCTTGGTACATTCTATATAGTAACTAAGGGCTCTTTTGACATCTAAACTGTGTAATCTTCTCTCGCCAGAGGAGGAATGGTCAGTGAAGTACACAGGAAGAGACATGGATTGATTAAGGTGGAAGTCTGAAACCACCTTAGGCAAAACTTTCTGTTAGTCCTGAGGACCACCTTATCTCTGTAAAAGGAGATAAAATCAGGCTTTACTGACAATGCTTGTAGCTCACTTATGCGCCTGGCAGAGGTGATGGCTACCAGAAACACAGTTTTCCAAGTCAAGTACTTAAGCTCTGCTGAAGACAATGGCTCAAAAGAGGGGGTTGCATAAGCTGGGCAATGCAAATATTAAGATCCCAAGCAGGGGCAGGGGCCCTGAACGGAGGGTTGGTGTGAAGCAACCCTTTAAAAAACTTGGAGAACACAGGGTGAGCTGAAAAAGAAGAGGGCTTACCTGCTGATAAAAAGACAGACACAGCTGCAAAGTGCACTTTTAGGGTAGCTGGTCTTAGCTCCAAAGAATTCAAATGCACTAAATAATCCAGAATCGTGGGCATGTCAGCCGATTCTGGGGAAATATGCTTACCAGCACACCATATGGAAAATCTTTTCCATTTTGAATTATAAGTAGCCCTGGTGGAAGGCTTCCTAGAGGCCTTCAAGATTTCCAATATGCCTTGGGAAAGGTGTAGGTCAGCAAACTCTAACTCTTCAAGAGCCATGCCTTGAGATTGAGAGATTTGAGGTTCGGATACCAAACTCTCCCCTGGGCACAGGTTAACAGGTTGTGATTCCTGGGAAGACACAGGGGAAGGTGGACTGCTAAGGACATGAGGAGTGGGTACCAGGGCTACCTGGCCCAATCTGGAGCAATCAGGATCATCCTGCAGGGTTGAGACCTGATTTTTACTAGCACCTTGAACAGAAGAGGGAAGGGGGGAAGCATAGAGAAACTTCCCTTCCCAACTGAGTAGGAAGGCATCCAGAGGGACTGAGCCCAACACTGGGGCCTGCAGCAAAAAGGGAAGTTGGTGATTGGGGCTGCAAAGAGATCTATCTGAGGGGTGCCCCATCTGGCAAATACTACCTCCAGTACTAGGGGATCCAGTGCCCATCTGCTGATGGCCCTGGGAAATCCTGCTGAGAGCATCCGCTAGGACATTGTCGTTGCCTGGGAGGTGAACTACTGTAAGGAAGGCGTTCAGAGAATAAGCCAGAGACCACAGCTTCATTGCTTCAGTGCACAAGGCCGTAGACTGAGTGCCCCCTTGCTTGTTGATGTACCACATTGTAGTGGTATTGTCTGTTCTGACCTGAACAACCTTGTTCTGAACAGATGTGGAAAACCTGAGTGCTAGAAAAACTGCTCTGAGTTCCAACAAATTGATGTGGAGCAGAGATTCCTGAGGGACCACAACCCCTGGGTAGTAAGGTCGCCCATATGAGCTCCCCCCCCAAGAGGGATGCATCTGTAGTAAGGGTCAAGGAATGAGACTGGGAATGAAGGGAACCCCTGTCTCAAATTGCTCTGGTCCTGCCACCACTGGAGGGCTTGGATCAGGGTTCAGTCACTGGGATCAATTTGGTTAAAGGATCTGTCCTTTGAGACCAAAGGCTCTCAAATTGAACTGAATGTCCCTCATCTGAAACCTTGCTCCCTGCACTACTGCTGTAGAAGCAGCCATGTACCCCAGGAGCTGTAGAAAATGCCTTGCTGGTCAGAGACCTGCAGGGTGAAAAGAAGAGGCCAGAGAGACCAAAGTCCTTGCTCTTTCCAGGAGGAGGAAGGCTCTGGTTTCTTTTGTGTTCAGTTCTGCGCCTATGAAGGTAAGAAGCTGGACAGGCTCTAGAACTTACTTTGGAAGATTGAGAAGGAAACCTAAAGATGTAAGAAGTTGCTGAGTTACTTGTAGGTGTAGTTTGACCTGGTCTGGAGACTGGCCTACAATGAGCCAGTCGTCCAGATAAGGAAAGATGGCAATCTTTTGCCTTCTTAAGTGGGCAACTACTACTGCCAGGCATTTTGTGAACACCCTCAGGGCTGAGGTGAGGCTGAAGGGCATTGCTCTGAACTGGTAATGGCCTGAGGGCAGTTCGAATCTGAGGTACTTTTGATGGGAGCTTCTGATTAGAACATGGAAGTAGGCATCCTTGAGGTCCAGGGAGGCTAACCAGTCCCCTGGCCTTAGAGAAGATAAAATAATTCCCAGAGTCACCATTTTGAACTTTGGTTTTAAAAGGTGCTTGTTTAGATACCTGAGATCCAGGATGTGCCACCATTCTCCTGTCTTTTTTGGGGTAAGGAAGTACCTGGAGTACAACCCTTTGCTCTGGTGTAGGGGTGGAACCCTTTCCACAGCTCTGAGAGCCAGGAGGAAAGAAACTTCTGTTTCTAGGACAAGTGCCTCTGATGGATTTGCAGGTGGAAAGGACCTGGTTCTCATCTTCGGAAATTTTTTGAAGTTGAGAACCAGTCCCTGGCTTACTACTTCCAGGACCCACTTGTCTGATGTTACAGACTTCCAGTCCTGGACAAAGTAAGCCAGCCTGCCCCCTACCGGTAGTGGAGAATCGGCCCTGGCCACCCCATCAAGGAGCCTGTTTTGCAGGGGCTTTGGGTTGAGGGGTAGAAGCAGGCTTACTAGACCCCTTCTGCCTCTTCCTCTAAAGAACCCCCTCTGGGCATAAGCAGAAGAGGAGGCCTGGGCTTGGTAAAAAGGCCTATGAAAAGGCCTGCCCCTGACATGCTGCCTTTGAGGAGTGGCTTGCCTTTCTTTGGCCTGTGCACTCCTATAGGTGGTCCTATACTCATCCATTTGCTTCATATAATTCTCTGCTCCCCAAACAGAGAATTGCCCACAACAGGAAAATCCATAGCCTTAGACTGGGTATCCTGTGACAGGGCAGTATATGTGAGCCAGAGCCATTCTGCGAAAGAGACACAGATGTAGCCATGACTCTTGATGAAACATCATTACAGTCTACTGCAGCATGAAATTGCACTTGGATGCCTCAATACCATCCGCAGCCACCTGCTCTAGCTCCCTGGCAAGCTGGTCAGGGGCCTGTTTTGCTAGTGCCAGCACAGTATCCCATCTGGATTTCTGGTACCTAGCTGCATAAGCCATATAATTCGCCTGTCTGAGTCCTAAAATGCTGCCATGTACTGTTTCTTTGCCATGGCATACATCCTCCTGGAATCCTTTTCAGGAGGGTGAGAGGCTAGAGGAATATTAGCCTTGTCACAGGCTGCAGCCTGCACTACCCCCGCATGGCTGCATTGCTGAGAGAGGAACTCCATATCAGAGCCTGATAATGTATACCTTTTGTCCATCCTTTTATCAACAGGAAGGATAGAGTGAGGAGTTTTTAGAATTTTTACTGTTTCCTAAAGGATTTGTGCAAGGGAATAGACAGTCTCCTAGACTCTGGAATATCCATCATTTCTACATAATCAGGCTCTTCTTGGTCATCAACAGCTTCATCAACAGGGAGTTGGAGAGTATCAGCAACTTTCTTATAGAACATAAAATGAGAAGGAGACTCAGATAGCCTGGGGGAGGGACCCCTGAAGGTCTGTCTGGAGAGATGTCCGGTTCAATGGGCACATCCAGACTTTCAAAATCACATTCACTCTTCTCATACCCCTCTTCCCCTTCCTCCAGTTCATAAAAATCCTCAAAATCATAATCTTGAACTGGTGGAACCGTCCGAACCGAGCGCTTCCTTGATGGTGTCAGTTCGGTCAGAACCGGGGAAAGAGACTGGACAATTTGAATAGCTTTAGCTATTTCCTCAGCGGTTGGAGAAAAAACTTTTGGCTCCACACTAGCTGACTTTCTAGTCCTTTTAGTTGGAACCGGCTCCTCAGAGCTGGCTCTTCGTTGGCCCGAGGAAGTATCGCCCTGGTCAGAGGGCACTCCCTCAGGATTCGGTTGGAACCAAACGGGCTGGCCATCTGGTCAGCGGACTTTTTGGCCTCCTTTCCTGAGCCTACCAACTCTCTTTCCACGGTGGCAGCAGGAAAATTCTTACAAATCTGGCAGTCTGCATTGAGGTGGTCAAACCCCAGACAATATACACAGGTGGTGTGTGGGTCAGCCTTAGCAAAGGCTTCCCCACAGAGGCCACAGTGCTGAAACCCAGTGGGTCCAGTTTTTCTTTTGGGTTTCTCAGACATAGTGCCAGCCTAACCAAAACTTGCCCGTTAGTGGCAATCCGCCAAGCAAGACTCTCTTATCGGCTCCCAGCCGTGTCATGGGTCATGGAAAACGTAATAAAATCTGTTTTTTTAGAACCGATAAGAACTGGGAACCGCACTCTAAAGGGCTAGAAAGTTAATTTGAAACCCATCTGATGGGTTCAAACCGAACCGAAAAAAGCGTTTACAAGTTCACACAGAAGAAATAAAATAAGCCTATCTGTTACTTACAATACCACAGACAGAGCTTGAACCAACTGATTGTGGTTAATTTCGGTAAAATAAACCGAGAATTACACTTTTTAACCGAAAAACGAACCGAGCAGCAGGAGAAATCTCCGGAGCGACTGTTCAGTGAGGCGGAGTAAAGAATCTGACAGTTTAAGTTTGAGCTACAACAGACAGAGTGTTCAACCGAGCTCGCGCTCAAGGTTCCATACCCTGCATGGAAAGTTAACTCTTTCACTTCCGGAGCAGTTCTAACCTGGGGTTATACTGCATATGTCATAATATAGCAAGACTTCATGTTGTTTGAATAATGTAATCTACAGGAAAACACAGGACTATCACTTGGGAGTTACAGGTAAAATGCCAAATCGATATGGGAACACTGAGAAGTTTTAATTAAAAATATAATATGTGTTAGTGTTTTTTGTTAGCTTAGAAGTGTAGCATTAGTGAATAAAAGATGCTTTAAATAAAGACAGGATATGTGCTACTGTGTGTATATATACTAGCTTAGAACTGTGTCATTGGTGAACAGATGCTTTAAGTAAAAACAGGATATGTGATTCTGTGTGTATATATGCTAGCTTAGAAATGTATCATTAGCGGATAGAAGATGCTTTAAGAAAAATAGGATACATGTTACTGTTTTTGTTAGCTCAGAATTGTATCATTGGTGGATAGAAAATGCTTTAATTAAAAAGAGTTTGTTTTACTGTTGTTTTGTTTTGTTTTTTGCTAACTTAGATTCTTACACCTGTAATGCTTGAAATATGATTATTATAATTTAAACTTTTATTGTAAGTTTAAACATAAGTGAACAGCAATACACACATTATAAATCTTTGGTTCAAAATCAGACATACAGACTTCATGGTGATTTAAGTCAGCAGATTTAATTAAATGTATCTATGATTTATAAAAGGCCATGTTTGAAATATGTGACGGTCTGCTTTTCTGTTGATAGTTACAAAAAAAATCATCTCAGAAAAAAAAAACAACAGAAGGAATCGGTACAGAACACACGAGAGACGGCTGCCAATATTGTGAATAATGTTCATAGTGGAGACACCAGGGGTGATGTTTTAGAATCTATAAATAACTGCACAATTTTGCTTCAAGGTCACAAAACTCCAACAGTTCCAATAATCTTGATGCAACTCCCCAGGCACCTACAGATTTGGTGGTTAAAACTGATGGTAATTCTACAAGGTGCCTTGCTTTCTATCATGAGCAACAGCTATCTGCCAGTTTGGGGCTACAGACAAGAACCTGTCTCACCTCACCAGGCCTCCACCAGTTTGAGGTGTACAGACAAAAGAAACCTGTTTCACCTCCCAGTTTGGGAAAAGGGATTATGAGCTGATGAGGTTAATGATACAACTTGCTGAAAAGTTGTTTAAATTGTTTGACAACGTTGAAAGATTAAGTGGTAAGGAGAAGGAAACTGTATATGCTTTACAAAAAAATTTACTAAAGTATCGTAATGTGAATGCTGCCTTTATGTTGGTATGTTTATGTAGGAAGGGGTCTGTGTTAGAACTGAGGCACGATATAGAGATGGTAGATCAGCTTAATTGTGTATCAGAAATGTTTGCATCTATAAAACAGTGACCGAATAGAATGAATAAAAAGGAGGGTAATGCTAAAAATAAGACCAAATGCAATTGATTGGTGAAAAGAAAAATATGGAATAAAAAAATCAGAGAAAATTTAAAAGGAAAGTAAAGAATGCTAGAAACTATTACAACATAGGGCATCATGGCATCTTGTGGAGAATCATGATTCTAGGGCATGGATATGTTGTTCATCCACACTGGCAGGCTCCTTGCCACTTTAAATCTTGCCAGAAGGTCTTCAAGCTGGCTCCTCCCACCCACCGGGTGGTAAAACTTTAACCCGCCCTGTGGCCAGATCTTCCTTACCCGCTTGGAAGCTTAGGTTCCCTTCTAACGCTTCCGCGTGATGGACTGGATCCTAATTCTTCGGTTCGCCCAAAACTCATTTTAAAATTTTCAAGACTTTGGTCATCTTTCTCCCTCGCGGCTGCGATGGACAAATCGACTCGATTTTGGCAGTGCCCTTGTGGGCAGAAGATGTCCAGGACAGACCCGCACTCCACGTGCATCTACTGCCTCGGCCTAGAACACGACCCTCAGGCCTGCGAGTCATGCTGTTAGTTTTCGGCCAACATCCTGGAGGACTGCGCTGCCCGGTTATAGCTTGGGCGCCCTGAGAAGTGCTACCCACCGGTTAAGTTGAAGGAGGCCCATTGGGCGGTTACCACGGCGGCTGGCTCGGCTGAGCAACTCAAGCAGATGATCACCCTCGAGGAGGAGGCGGCCCAGGCACATCATCATCATCTTCCTCGATTGCGGTATTTATCCGCTGTTACTGGGTACCTCGTATTCAACCGTTCAAGGAGCTTTGCCAGTCCCTTTCCACGAAGGGAGTGAGACCATCGAGGACATTCCTCTCGGTCCAAAAGGACTCAAGGCTAAGACCCATCGTCGGTGTTCGTGGGAGGCGGGAGAAGTCTCCTTCCTCGGACAATCGACTTCAGTCGAGGTTGCGGCTAAGGCCGCTGGCTTCATGGCGTCCCCGTCAGGCCAGCCAGCCAAGACACCCGTCGATGCGGTTGCGATTTTTCTCGACGTGTCGGACGGGCTGTCAACTGGTGAGGCTGACAACCCTTCTTCACTGGTCCCCTGGTGGAGACCGAGGACCTGCCTGCGCCCCCGGTGCCGTAGTCCCCGGTTAAGGCTTCCGAGCCGAGGGAAGAGCGGGTGTCCCCCGCTCCTTCCCAGACCTGGCCTCAGAAACACCGAGGATCTCGGTTCTGACATCATCTCAGTCCCGCCGACATCAGTGGTCTCGCGCACTGAGGTAAGCGGCACCGCCGCTTGTCCTCGCTCTCTCCTCAGAAGAGGAGAGGCTTCAGCACAAATTGTATTGACGCTTACAAGGACCTGATGTGGCAGCAGTTATTTCTGCCCGGGAACAAGCCGTCTCCTTCCCCGGCCATCAAGTGGCTGTCACCCGAGCGGCTGAAACAACCCCTCGCTGTAGTCGAGGTGCCCAAGCCTGGGCCAGTTGTTCGGCCGAAACCAGCTGCCCCACCGATTTGTGGTGGAACCTCCGCCTCCACAACTGAAATCAGCGCCGATCAAGGACTCGGGTTAAGGCCTGCCTCACAGGTTGTCGGTCACCCACACTCCCGACCATCCTCGGCCTGTGGAGGGTGGCTCAGGCCCCAGGCAGCTCTTTGTGGACTCCTCTGAGTCCGGACTCCTCCTGTTCTCCAGGCCCATTGACCTGGAGTCCTCCGGGGGCCAGTCGATGGATGAAAGCCCATCGTCCTTCATGGGTTTGCTTTGGCTCATCTCGGAGTCCACTGGGATGCAGCTCGAGCCCATATACAAGCGGGCCAAGTGTCCCCTGACGGAGATACTATACCGAGGTGATTCACCCACGGAGTCCTTTCCGGTGGCTGAAGCCATTGTTGGCCCAGCCTTGGAGCTCTGGCAGTGGCCTGCTTCCTGTGCTGTGCATTCAGCCAGGATGGCCAGCAAGTATGCAATCCCTACCGGCTCTTTGCCCGGTTTTTCGGAACACCCTGCTGCTGAGGGGTTGGTCACCGACAGCATTTTCCGGCATTCTGGGAATGCTAGGGACATGGACAAGCCCCCCAACACGGAGTCCAAAAAGCTGGACTACGCCGGGCACAAGGTGTATGCTGCGTCCTCCCTTGGCCTCCACCAGGCCAGCTCGGCCGTGCTGATGGCACACTTCTCCCACGCCCTCAAGGGCTCCCTGGATAAGGTGATCCCTCATCTCCTGGCTGACCTGAAGACCACGGTCTGGCAGGTGCGGGACCAGGGTAGGGCAGTGGCTAAGCAGCAGTTCCAGCCGGCTCTGGATATAGGAGACTCCTGTGCCAGATCGGTTGCGGCCGCGGTGGCCATGTGCCGCAGAGCATGACTGAGGATATCCACCTTCACGGCAGATACCCAGCACAAACTGGCAGATGTCCCCTTCTTGAGGACCAACCTCTTTGGCCCTGGAGTGGAAGATCACCTCCAGTGGATCAAAAAGTCCAATGCTACTCTGGACTCAGGTCCCTCCATCCAGAAGGACAAAGGCTACAGCACCAGGGCCAGCAGGCTCATGCTTGGCATCCCAAACCCAAGCCCGTGGCTTCCTCCAATAGGAAGCAGGGAGGTAAAGGCCCAGGAGGTCCCTCGACCGGTCCCTTCTCCAAGCCTGCCCAGTGACGGGTTGAGGGGTGTCGCCCCATGCCTCATCACTCCCCCCTGGGCTCCCCGTGGGGGGACGGCTCTGCCACTTCCTTTCCGCCTGGCCCGCTATCACCACAGACCGGTGGGTATTGGAGGTGGTAGGAAAGGGCCTGCCTCTGGAGTTTGAGCAGGCCTCACTCTTCTGAGCCATCGCCCCTTGGGGCTACAGGGTCCGCAGCCTCTCTGTTGGCTCACCGAGCCGATATTGCCCTGCTCCTCGAAAAAGAGGTGATCAGGAAGGTGGCGGATCCTCCTCTAGACCCGGGGTTTGTGTCCAGGTACTTTCTGGTCCCAAAACGGACTGGGGGCTGGTGCCCCAGTCTCGACTTGCACAACCTCAACAGGTTCCTAAGGTCTCGGACCTTTAGGATGGTCACTCTGGCTCAGATAATCCCATCCTTGGAATGAGGCATGTGGTTCTGTTCTCTGGACCTTCAGGATGTGTTCTTTCACGTTCCAATCCATCTGTCCCACTAGAGATTTCTCCACTTTAGAGCAGAGGGATCCCTTTACGAGTTCCGGGCCATGCCCTTCACCCTTTCCCTAGCTCCCAGGGTCTTCACCAAATGCATGGCAGTGGTGACAGCATTCTCGATGCTGAAGGGTCCGGTGTAACCCTACCTGGATGACAGGCTGATTGCAGCCTCTTCCAGAGCAGAGGTGAAGCGGTCCAGAGATCTGGCCCTCCAGGTTTGCTCTCAGTTTGGCCTCCTTATCAACGAGGCCAAGTTGGATTCAGCGTCAAGCTAGCGATACAATTTATCGGGCAGAGCTTGACTCTCTACGAGCCAGAGCACGGCTCCGTGGACAGGGCCGAGTTCTTCCTCCTTTGCCCAGTCATTTCAGGTTGGGCAATCACGCCCCTACCGGGACTTCCTGGGCCTCATGGCGGCCTGCATCAGCATGGTCCATTGGGCCCGCTGGTACATGCGTCCCCTCCAATGGGGGCTGGCCAGCCAGTGGTTGCAACACTTCGATCTGCTGGATCAGCTAGTGACAGTGACCCAGGGGATGTGGAATGTTCTCCAGTGGTGGACCATTCCAGCACATCTGCAGGAGGGCATCCCGTTTGCCCCAAGCCGACAGTCTTGCTATTGACCGATGCCTCTCTGATGGGTTGGGCTGCCTATCTGGGGGAGCACAGAGTGCATGGCCTGTGGTCCCCTGGGGAGTCCCGATGCCATATCAACCTGCTGGAGCTTTGAGCGATTCATCTACCCCTCTCCGCCTTCGCTCTGTTTCTACAGGGTCAAGTGGTTCAGGTCCAGACGGACAATACCACCACCATGTACTACCTAAACTGCCAGGGCAGGACACACTCCTTGCCTCTGTGCAGGGAAGCTCTCCGCATTTGGTCACTCATGCGCAGCCTGGCAGCGGATCTCCTTGCCATTCATGTGGCAGGAGCCTCCAACACCCTGGCCGATGCCCTAAGCCAGATAGAGTCTGCATCTCACGAGTGGTCTCTCCTGCCGGAGGTAGTACAAGATCTTTTCTCCCACTGGGGTATGCCTCAGGCGGACCTGTTTGCCTCCAGGGAGAATGCGAAGCTGAGACTGTTTCATGTCCACCCCGCTCAGCAGGGCTCGCTGCAGGGGATGCCTTCTCGAGGCCATGGACCCCTGGCCTCTTCTACATCTTTCCCCCATTTCCCTTGATCCACAAGGTGCTTCTCAAGGCGAGGAGGGACAAGGCATAGGTGATTCTGATAGCCCCAGACTGGCCCCGCCAGTTCTGGTATCCAGAGCTCCTCAGTCTCAGCTCCAGGCTCTCGAGGCAGCTTCCAGCCTGCCCGGACCTGATCTCAGTCAATCAGGGGAAGGTATTCCATCCGGACCTTCAATCCCTGCACCTGACAGCCTGGTTCCTGAGTGGCTAGAGTTCCAGACCCTGGGTCTTACCAATGAGGTCCTCAGTGTTATTGAGGCGTCCTGTAAGGAGTCAACCAGAAAATGCTATGCCTTCATATGGAAGAGATTCTCCATTTGGTGTCAGGGCAAGGGTCTGGACCCTTCCTCCTGTTCCTTGGCAAGCATTCTGGACTACCTGTGGTCCCTTTCTCAGCAAGGGCTTCGGTCAACAACCCTTAAGGTGCACCTGGCAGCCATCTCTGCTTACCGGGCGCGGGCTGGGAAGCGGTAGGTGGCGCAGGAGAAGATGGTTGGGCACTTTTTCAAAGGCCTTGATCACATATCCCCTCCGGTGTGAGAACCTCCACCTCCATGGGATCTACTGCTGGTATTGGCTGAGCTCATGGACAAACCATTCGAACCGATGCACAGGTGTGACATCTCTCACCTGTCATGGAAGACCGCCTTCTTGGTGGCTATCACATCAGCCAGAAGGCTGGGAGAGCTCCAGGCACTTTCCATCGAGTCTCCTTATCTGGTCTTCCACAGGGACAAGGTTGTCCTGCGCCCCACCCAAAATTCCTTCCGAAGGTGGTGTCGGGAGTTTTACCTTAACCAGGTGTTGACTCTGCCAGTGTTCTACCCCAGTCACACCTCAGAGGGCAAATATAGGCTCCATACTTTGGACCCTAGAAGATTGCTCGCGTATTACAAGGAACGGATGGCTGAAGTTCGGGGAGAGGTTCGCCAGCTGTTTGTCACCTGTGCTGAAGTTGCACCTGGCAGACTTGCAGCCAAGCGGATGATAGGCAGGTGGGTCACCTCCTGCATAGATCTGTGCTATAGGTTGGCGGGCATGGAGCCTCCCAGAGGGATAAGAGCTCATTCTGCCCGCCATACTGCATCGGTGACTGCTTCCAGGGATGTCCCTATCCAGGAAATCTGCAGGGCTGCTACCTGGAAGTCAGCACACACCTTCATCACCACTACCACATCGACCTTGAGTCACGCTGGGATGCTGGTTTTGGGGCCTCAGTGCGCCTTGCCTCCCTCCTCCCGGAGAACTGCTAGGAGTCTTTCAGACAGTGTGGATGAACAACATATCCGTGTCCCTAGAAATACAGGTTACTCACCTGTAACAGGAGTTCTAGGAATGGTATATGTTCATCCACACGACCCAACCGGCTTCGACGCACAACCTGGCTTCCAGCGGGCTAGATCTGGTGTCATGGGTCGGAGCCGAGAGTTTTACCACCTGGTTGGGTGGAAGGAGCCAGCTTGAAGACCTTCCGGCAAGATTTAAAGCAGCAAGGAACCTGCCAGTGTGGATGAACAACATATACCATTCCTAGAACTCCTGTTACAGGCGAGTAACCTGTATTTCTCCATAACTTGCTGTGTTAGAAAACCAGTACCCTCCTGTAGTTTTTTTTTTAGAAAGAATTCAGAATTGCACAAGTGAGAGAATCGTTTCAGAGCTACAGAACATTATGAACAGTTTCACTTTGCCACTCTTCATAGGTTTCAGTCCTTTACAGACTCCATTAGGGCAATACACCAAGCTATCCAAGAGCTGTTAGAGGGATACCTGAACTGGGTCCCAATGATTTTCTGCAATTGTGTTTTGATGTTGACTTGTTAAATCACCCACTATTCTCAAGAAAAAGGGCACCTGGAGAGCTCAACTCGGGGGTGTTTTTAGACCAGATAGCTGATATGCTTTAGCGTAACTCTGAGGTGAGCGCTGATGGGTCTTTGCACCTCGTGTTAACCACTATTAGAAATAGGGAGGGGGTGGGGAGAAGACATACACTAAGTTCGGTTTTGTTCAGCAGAATCATTGAGAAAAAAATCCCTATTAGATTGATTTAAACAGAGATAATGTTCTGTGTTTTGCAGCCAGTGTAGTTGCATTACTAAACCCCCACAGATATACTGATGCACAATTGATTAATAAGGGTAGAATTTTGCACACTGAACTGGGTTTGTCAGAACAGATGCCTGTCACTTTTAGTGACGTGTCATGATTTTAGCAATTTTTAGAAGTCAGAATTAAGATTTTGTACCAGAACCAGGGAGTTGGCAAACATTATCGACAGGACCAGAAAGACTTCCTAAAACACTGTTTGTAGTATTGCATGATGGTCATTACTATGGTGTCATGGCTGTAAAGAAATTTATAGGTGCCAAATACCTGTGTGAATATTGTCATACACCTTTTAGTCACAAAAGTAATATTTCAAACAACATGAAGTCTTGCTATATTATGCCATATGCAGCGAGTCCCAACCTCCGAACTGCTCCGGAGGTGAAAGAGTTAACTTTCCATGCCAGACATGGAACTTTGAGCGCGAGCTCAGTTGAAAACTCTGTCTGTTGTTAATCAAACTCAAACTGTCAGATTCTTTACTCCGCCTCACTGAACAGTCGCTCCGGAGATTTCTCCTTCTGCTTGGTTCGTTTGTCCGTTAAAAAGTATTATTTTTTTCGGTTTGTGACCGAAATTAAACCGCAACCGGTCGGTTCAAGCTCTGTCTGTGGTATTGTAAGTAATAGATAGGCTTACATTTATTTTATTCTGTGTGGAACTTGTAAACGTTTTTCGGTTTGGTTTGAACCGATCAGGTTGTTTTTAAAACTTTCTAGTCCTTATTTAGAGTGCGGTTTCCGGTTCTTATCGGTTCTAAAAAGAACGGATTTCATTGCGTTTTTTTCCCGACCCGTGACACGGTTGGGAACCGATAAGAGGGTCTTGCTTGGCGGATTGCCATAAATGGGCAAGTTTGGTTAGAAGGCACTATGAGAAACCCAAAAGAAAACCGGGCCCACTGGTTTAGCACTGTGGTGTTTGTGGGAAGCCTTTGCTAAGGCTGACCCACACACCACCTGTGTATATTGTCTGGGGTTTGACCACCCAATGCAGACTGCCAGATTTGTAAGAATTTTCTGCTGCCACCATGGAAAAGAGAGTTGGTAGGCTCAGGAAAGGAGGCCAAAAAGTCCGCTGACCCGGATGGCCAGCCCGGTTCGGTTCCAGCCGAACCGGAGGGAGTGCCCTCTGACCAGGGCGATACTTCGGGCAAACGAAGAGCCAGATCTGAGGAGCCAGTTCCAACTAAAAGGGCTAGAAAGTCAGCTAGTATGGAGCCAAAAGTTATTTCTCCAACCGCTGAAGAAATAGCTAAAACAATTCAAATTGTCCAGTCACTTTCCCCGGTTCCGTCCAAACCGACACCATCAGGGAAGCGCTGGGTTCGGCCGGTTCCACCGGTTCAGGATTATGATTTTGAGGGGTTTTATGAACCGGAGGAAGGGAAGTAGGAGTATGAGGAGAGTGAATGTGGTTTTGAAGGTCTGGATGTGCCCATTGAACCAGACATCTCTCCAGACAGACCGTCAGGTGTTTCTCCCCCCAGGCTATCTGAGTCCCCTTCTCATTTTATGTTTTATAAGAAAGTTGCTGAAACTGTCCAGCTCCCTGTTGAGGAAGCTGTTGATGACCAAGAGGAGCCTGATTATGTAGAAATAATGGATATTCCAGAGTCTAGAAAACTGTCTATTCCCTTGCATAAATCTTTTAGGAAACAGACAGTAAAAATTCTAAAAACTCCTCACTCTGTACTTCCTGTTGATAAAAGGATGGACAAGAGGTATACATTATCAGGCTCTGATATGGAGTTCCTCACACAGCAATGCAGCCATGGGATAGTGCAGGCTGCAGCCTGTGACAAGGCAAATATTCCTCTAGCCTCGCACCCTCCTGAAAAGGACTCCAGGAGGCTTGATGTCATGGCAAAGAAACAGTACATGGCAGCATCCTTGGGACTCAGACAGGCAAATTATGTGGCTTATGCTGCTAGGTACCCGAAATCCAGGTGGGATACTGTGCTGGCCCTGGCAAAACAGGTCCCTGACCAGCTTGCCAGGGAGCTGGAACAGGTGGCTGCGGATGGGATTGAGGCATCCAAGGTGCAATTTCATGCTGCAGTTGACTCTAATGATGTGTCATCAAGGGTCATGGCTACATCTGTGGCACTTCGCAGAATGGCTTGGCTCAGATGTACTGCCCTGTCACAGGACATCCAGTCTAAGGTCATGGACTTTCCTGTGGTGGGCAATTCTCTGTTTGGGGAACAGACAGAGAATTACATGAAGAAAATGGATGAATATAGGACCACCTATAGAAGTGCACAGGCCAAGGAAAGACAGGCCACTCCTCAAAGGCAACATCCCAGGGGCAGGGGCAGGCCTTTTCACCAAGTCCAGGCCTCCTCTTCTGCTTATGCCCAGAGGCGGTTCTTTAGAGGGAGAGGCAGACGGGGAACAAGCAAGCCTGCTTCTACCCCTCAGCCCAAAGCCCCTGCCAAGCAGGCACCCTGATGGGATGGCCAGGGCCAATTCTCCACTACCTGTAGGGGGCAGGCTGGCTTACTTTGTCCAGGACTGGAAGTCTTTAACATCAGACAAGTGGGTCCTGGAAGTAGTAAGCCGAGGGACTGGTTCTCCGCTCAAAAATTTTCTGAAGATGAGAACCAGGTCCTTTCCACTCATGAATCCATCAGAGGCACTTGCCCTAGAAACAGAAGTTTCTACCCTCCTGGCTCTCAGAGCTGTGGAAAGGGTTCCACCCCTACACCAGGGCAAAGGGTTGTACTCCAGGTACTTCCTTACCCCAAAAAAGACAGGAGAATGGCGGCCCATCCTGGACCTCAGATACCTAAGCAAGCACCTTTTAAAACCAAAATTCAAAATGGTGACTCTGGGAATTATTTTACCCTCTCTAAGGCCAGGGGACTGGCTAGCATCCCTGGACCTCAAGGATGCCTACTTGCATGTTCTTATCAGAAGCTCCCATCGAAAGTTGTTCAGATTCGAACTGCCCTCAGGCCATTACCAGTTCAGAGCAATGCCCTTCGGCCTCACTTCTACCCCGAGGGTATTCACAAAATGCCTGGCAGTAGCAGTTGCCCATTTAAGAAGGCAAAAGATTGCCATCTTTCCTTACCTGGACGACTGTCTCATAGTAGGCCAGACTCCAGAGCAAGTCAAATTACACCTTCAGGTAACTCAGCAACTGCTCACATCTCTAGGTTTCCTTCTCAATCTTCCAAAGTCAGTTCTAGAGCCTGTCCAGCTTCTCACCTTCATAGGTGCAGAACTGAACACAAAAGAGGCCAGAGCCTTCCTTCCTCTGGAAAGAGCAAGGCCCCTGGTCTCTCTGGCCTCCTCTTTCACCCTGCAGGTCTCTCAACTAGCAATGCATTTTCTGCAGCTCCTGGGGCACATGGCTGCTTCTACAGCAGTAGTGCAGGGAGCAAGATTTCAGATGAGGGACATCCAGTTTTATTTGAGAGCCTTTTGGTCTCAAAGGAGAGACCCTCTAACCAAATTGATCCCAGTGACTCGAACCATGATCCAAGCCCTTTAGTGATGGCAGGACCAGAGCAATCTGAGACAGGGAGTCCCCTTCACCCCTCAGTCTCACTCCTTAATCCTTACTACAGATGCATCCCTCTTGTGGTGGGGAGCTCACATGGGCGACTTCACTACCCAGGGATTGTGGTCTCCTCAGGAATCTCTGCTCCACATCAACCTGTTGGAACTCAGAGCAGTTTTTCTAGCACTTCAAGTTTTTTCCACATCTGTTCAGAACAAAGTTGTACAAGTCAGAACAGACAACACCACTACAATGTGGTACATCAACAAGCAAGGAGGCACGGTCTCATAGCCTTGTGCACAAGCAATGAAGTTGTGGTCTCTGGCTTACTCTCTAAACACCTTCCTTATGGCAGTTCACCTCCCAGGCAAGGACAATGTCCTGGCAGATGCTCTCAGCAGGATTTCCCAGGGCCATCACGAATGGTCTCTGGATCCCCTAGTACTGGAGGTAGTATTTGCCAGATGGGACACCCCGCAGATAGATCTTTTTGCAGCCCCAGACAATCACCAATGTCCCCTTTTTTGCTGCAGGACCCCAGTGTTGGGCTCAGTCCCTCTGGATGCCTTCCTTCTCAGTTGGGAAGGGATGTTTATGCTTTTCCCCCTTCCCTCTTCTGTTCAAGGTGCTAGTCAAAATCAGATCTCAACCCTGCAAGACGATCCTGATTGCTCCAGATTGGTCCAGACAGCCCTGGTACCCACTCCTTATGTCCTTAGCAGTCCAACTTTCCCTATGTCTTCCCAGGAATCACAACCTGTTAACCTGTGCTCAGGGGAGAGTTTGGTACCCGAATCTCGAATCTCTCAATCTTAAGGCCTGGTTCTTGAAGAGTTAAGAGTTTGCTGACCTACATCTCTCCCAGGGTGTACTGGATATCTTGAAGGCTTCTAGGAAGCCTTCCACCAGTGCTACTTATAATTCCAAATGGAAGAGGTTTTCCATATGGTGCTCTGGCAAGCACATTTCACCAGAATCTGCTGACTTACCCACAGTCCTGGATTATATGGTGCATTTGAATACTTTGGGGCTGAGACCAGCTACCTTAAAAGTGCACCTGGCAGCCGTGTCTGTTTTCTTATCAGCAGGTAAACCCTCTTCTCTTTCAGCTCATCCTGTATTCTCCAAGTTTTTCAAGGGGTTGCTTCACACCAACCCTCCATTCAGGGACCCTGCCCCTGCCTGGGATCTTAATATTTGCATCGCCCAGCTTATGCAACCCCCTTTTGAGCCTTTATTTTCAGCAGAGCTTAAGTACTTGACTTGGAAAACTGTGTTTTTGGTAACCATCACTTCTGCCAGGTGCATAAGTGAATTACAGGCATTGTCAGTGGAGCCTGATTTTATCTCCTTTCATAGAGATAAGGTGGTCCTCAGGACTAACAGAAAGTTCTTGCCTAAGGTGGTTTCAGACTTCCACCTTAATCAATCTATGTCTCTCCCTGTGTACTTCACTGACCATTCCTCCTCTGGTGAGAGGAGACTGCACAGTTTAGATGTCAAAAGAGCCCTTAGTTACTACATAGAATGTACCAAGGGTCACAGGTTTGACTCCCTCCAACTGTTCCTCACTTATGGTGAGGTTGGTAAAGGGAAACCTGCCACTAAAAGATCCATTGCCTGGTGTATTGTCTCTTGTATCCAATTTTGCTATGAAAAACTGGGTAAGGTTCCTCCCTCAGGCCTGAGGGCTCACTCTACCAGAGGTACAGCTGCATCTCTGACTGCTGCCAGGGACATCCCTATCCTAGAGATATGTCAAGCAGCTACCTGGAAAACAGTTCACACTTTTACCAAGCATTACTCCCTGGACATCCAGGCTAGGAGTGATGCTCGGTTTGGCACAGCTGTGCTTCAGAGCCTATTTCCTAAGTAGATTCTGTCCCTCCCCCATGGAGGTACTGCTGTGTAATCTGCATATGTCATAATATAGCAAGACTTTATGTTGTTTGAAGAAAAAATCACTCACCTTAGTAATGTTGTTTTTTCTAGTGGAGTCTTGCTATGTTATGACCTCCCCCCCGCCTGCCCCTCTCAGAACCTCTACTTTTGGGATGTGGGTGGGCAGTGTAGTGTTGGGACTTAGTAGATGCCCACCTTATTTTTTCACCCCTCCTTTTTGGGGTGTTTGGGTGTTATGTTTTTAATTCTTTGGATCCCCTGACTTAAGTCTTTGTTTTGGGACCAAGAAAAATGTGTTCTTATATTTAGTAGCCAGCTGGCTAGTGTAGGTTTACGGCTTCCACACAGAACCTTAGTGAGTTTTGTTTGTAAAGATCTGACAGTTTGAGTTTGATTAACAACAGAGTTTTCAACCGAGCTCGCGCTCAAAGTTCCATGCCTGGCATGGAAAGTTAACTCTTTCACCTCCGGAGCAGTTCGAATGTTGGGACTCTCTGCAATTGTCATAATATAGCAAGACTCCATTAGAAGAAACAACATTACTAAGGTGAGTAATTTTTTCATTCTGTGCATTGTTTTATAATGCATGTTGTGAGCCAAACTGTGCAGAACAGAAAACTGATGCAACATTATGCCCAAAGTGTAAAAAGATTTATAGGTCCTCAGCTTGCTTAGAAAGGCATTTGGATTGAGTGGTTTTGGGCAGGGTCTCTTGTGAATCGATGAAACTGTGTGAAAAATGTTTTGTTTTTTGCAAGAGGGCTCATGCATGCAAACAAATTCAGTGTGCTAGATGCGACTTTCTGATGACCGCAGACAAACATTTCTGTTACATGACCCCACTCACAGAAATAAAAAACTCTGAAAGATGCATAGTGTTTGATTTTGAGGCCAGACAAGAAACAGGTGTACACACCTCAAATGTTATACTTGCTAAGCAGTTGGATGGGAAGAGATCCTGGGAATTTGTATGGGATGAATGTGTACAAGAGTTTGTCAGACATTTTATAGATACACCATTCAAACAGTACACATTTATAGCCCACAGTGCCAAAGGCTATGACAGCTATTTTATTGTTGGCCAGCTGATCAAGGAAAAAAAAAAACAATATCAAGTTGCTCACCCGGGGGAAAATTGCTGTGTGTGAGACTGTATCTGTCCTACACATCAGATTTATTGATTCTTTATCCTTTATGCCCATGAAGTTAAGCAGAATTCCAGGGGCATTCGGGTTTGAGAACAAGATGGCTAAAGGGTACTTTTCGCATTTTTTTTTTTTTTAACACCAAGGCCAATGAAAATTACGTAGGTCCTCTGCCCGATGCAAAATTTTATGGTGTGGACTATATGATGCCTTGTGAAAAATCAGAGTTCATGCAGTGGTATACCAAACCGACATACAGAATTTGACCTGAAAAAAGAGCTTTGCTACTACTGTCAGTTAGATGTTAAAATTCTTCAAAAAGCCTGTGACAGATTTAGTTAGGAAGTGATGAACATGACAACCAAATGTGTTTTAAGATGGTCAGACAGTTACACAGCAAAGTACAAAACGGACTCTTTAGATCCCTTCCAATACATGACCATAGTCTCCATTTGTATGGCAACCTACAGATATTTGTTTTTGAGTGAGAACACACTTGCTGTTCTCCCCCCAGATAACTACCACGGTCAACAAAAGTGGTACTCCACACCGCCCATTCAGTGGTTAATGTACATAGCTGAGAAAGAAAACATTTCTATTCAGCACGCTCTAAGGGATGGAGAATTTAAAGTAGGTCCCTAGTTTTTGGATGGGTATGCGATAATTGAAGGGGTCCCCACAGCCTTTGAATTCAACGGATTTTATTTCACGGTTGTAACATCTGTTACTGTGAGAAAGAAACCACGTGACAGGCACTAGTTTTGGACAGTTAATCAATCAGACCATGCGTAAATTCCATTTTTCAGAAAGCAAGGGGTTTGTCGTTAGAGGACTGTGGGAACACAAGTGGAAAGAAATGTTGGTTACAGATGAGGGTTTGAATAATTTCTTGAGGAACAGACAGCTGCTGCAACCCCTCAACCCTAGGGAGTCTCTGGGGGAGGACGAATGCCATCTGACTGTACTACAAGGCGCAGTTGGATGAAAAGATTTGCTATGATTTGACTAGCCTGTATTCTTTTGTCAACAGAATGGTACCCTGTGGGTCACCCTACCATCATCTCACAAGAACTTTACAGATCTCAGTACTTTGGTTTGGCAAAAGTAAAGGTTTTACCCCCAGAGGTCTTTTTTTTTTCCAGAACTGCCATCCAGGATTGGAAAAAACTTGTGTGTGCACTGAAGACGGACTGCAGGCAATGTCATGCACGAACAGCGATGAGGAGAGGGCTCTGACTAGTACCTGCTGTACCGTGGAGCTAAACCTGGCAGTAGAAAAGGGGTATCGAGTCATTGATGTTTTTGAAGTGTGGGATTTCATGGAGTCATCAACAGAGCTGTTTGCTGACTGTATCAAACTGCACCTGAAAGGGAAGCAAGAGGCATCTGGTTTCCCTTCATGGATAAAAAAATGAAGCAGATAAAGCTAGGTACATACAGCAGTATTTTGAAAGAGAAAATGTACATTTGAAGCCCACTGACAGCACCGTTAACCCTGAGAGGAGACATATATCTAAACTGTTTTTAAGTTCTCTTTGGGGTAAATTTGGATAGAGGCCTAATTTACCAACCACGAGCATAGTAACAGATTCCGATGAACTCTTTCAGTACATATTTGCCCCCTAGGACATTGCCTCATGCTGTTTCATTGATGATGAGATAGCATGTTTAAGTTGGAAGTACACCAAAGATCACTACCCGAATTCTAACATCAGCACCATATTCATAGCAAGTTTCACCACTGCATACGCCAGAGTAGAACTGTACAATCTGCTAGATAAGTTACAGGACTGGTGCTTGTATCATGACGCAGACTCTTGTCATTTTTGTGTCTGGACAGGGTGACTGGAACTTTCCTCTAGGTGAATATTTAGGGGAGCTGACCAGCGAGCTTCCAGCAGAGGAACACATTATCGAGTTTGTGTTCGCAGGTCCCAAAACCTATGGCTACTGGCTGTCCGGAGGATGGACAGTCCTCAAAGTGAAAGGATTTACCCTTAATGTAGCAAACAGTGAACACATTAATTTTGAAAACGTAAAAGATCTGGTGTTCTCGTCATGCTAGCAACCTGTGTTCGGGAACGGACATGGGTCGCTAGGGGTTGGCAGGGAGAAGAAGGATTGAGCATCCCCAGGACTGCTCACCTTCTCCAGGGAGGGGGGTTAGTAGGGCCCGGCGATTGCCTGCCCCCTAGCAGAGGCTGGGAGGTGGCACGTCGCTTCTAAGAAAGTGGGGAGGGGACTGAGGCAGGCGCTTGGTGAGAGTGTGTATGGGAGCATGCGCACTAATTCCACTGGCACCATTGCACACCACATCCTCTTGGGGGGAGAACAGAAAGCAGTGAAAAAGGAGATCTCTGCGTGAATGGTGATTGTCCCCCTCAGCGTCGGCTCGGGAAGGCACCTCCCCGATACTGTATCTGGATCGGTGGGTCGAGTTGCTCCCCACCCCCTGCCATGAAGGGTAAGTCTTTGGATTAAGGGGAGGGGATCTCATACCCAGTGTCGATGAGGGTGGGACATCAGAGGTATAGCAGAGGACTCCGGGGTGAAAAAGAATAACTATAAAAAAGATCTGGTGTTTGATTACGCCGGGTCACAGACATCTAAAGAAATCACAGTGAGGCAACCCAGCATAGTAAATAAAAAACGGTCCCTCGAAACAAGAACGCTGTCCAAAACACAGAGAGTAGTGTATGACAAGCGAGTTTTACAAGACAAATTTGAAACCCTTCCGTACGGGTACTGATTGAAAATAATGGACATTAGATTGCAACATCCCTTTTCATGTCTGATAGCCAGACTGTCTTATTCTGGTAAAAGCTTTTTCATAAAAAATGTATTTGAACATTCTGACAGTTTATCGTACAAATCTGAAAATATTGTCTGGTTTTACAGCTGCTGGCAACCTTTGTATAATGAGCTGATGTTAAAGTTTGCACAGATTAAATTTGTAAAGGGGCTGCCTGCATCATTAGCCAATGATAATCTGCTGCCTCCTGACAAGATTAATCTGATTGTCATTGATGATCTGATAGAATCCGCCTGTCAAAATGATGAGCTAGAATGTGTGTTTACCAAGTACAGCCATCATCGTAATCTGTCAGTCTTTTATTTTGTACAGAATGTGTTTTGTTAAGGTAAGAAAAGCCGGACCATCTCACTAAATGCCAAATACATGGTTTTATTTAAATCCCCACAGGTCAAACTGCAGATCATGACTCTGGCAAGGCAGGTGTACCCCGACCAGGCAGAATTCTTTTTAGAAGCTTTTGAAGATGCCACTAGACAACCTTACAGTCATTTATTGGTTGATTTAAGAGCCGGTATGCCAGATGAATATAGTCTGCGCAGTGAATTGTTCCCCCCTGACTGGCCGGCAACATATGTCTTGAAAAAATAATCACATTCTGGTCCTAGAGATACATGATGCTGTATTGCCATTATGTCTAAAAGGCTGCAGAGAAATTTGTCTGTTCTAAAGTTACTAATGAGAGGACCTCCCCATTTAAGAAAAGCTATTTTGTGCTCAGCCTCTGATGACTTGATATCTGCCTTAGTGGAGGTTGCTTTAAACACTATAAAGGGAAACATACCGTTGTCGGCTAAACCACTAGCTTTTCTGAAAAAAGGGGAAGAGTCATAAAAAATTTAAGCAACAGGAAGGTGTCTTTAAAATGAAAAAAAAAACACACCGTGAACCAGACAGGCAGGTTCATAGGGACATTGTTGGGGATTGTTATTCCATTGATTACAGGACTGCTGGCTAACAGATAATGGATTTTACTCAGAAAATATATCTAGTACCATAACAGCAATTGGACCGTATGAGAACGAACTATCCCAATGAGGACATGAGAAAAGTAGCAGCTTACAGCTTGGATACTGAAATGAGATCTATACTTTCCCTGACTGATTTATCAGATCACGACAAAGCCAACCTGTACTCTGCTGTGTTACAACGTTAACTCACTCTGGTACATCAAGGAGAACAGGCTAAAACCAGTTTGACTTTATCAATGCCCGACTCCAAGGCTGTTTCTGAGCAACCCCCCTGCTGAGACACTTTCTGTCATGAGTTCAATGGAAAAAGGCATCTTAAACAGTGTTTCTCAAAGTTCTAAAAAAAATGCTGAACTTTTATTAAATCAGATGGCAAAGAACAAGGATATTCTTTTTTGGGACAATAAGGGTGAATTGTATAAAGGTAATGTTATTTCTGGGTCTTACATGGTCGATTTGGTAAGGGCAGCTACGGCCACACACACTATCCCGGACCACAAAAAACAAAGGGTTGGAATGTTTTCCTGAGAGCCACCATTGAGGCTAACATACCCACATCCATCTTTGCTCATTTGGCAAATAGGAGATATGTTGAAAGTAGACAGTCGATGCAAAAAACGCTGAGACCTCTCCAGTCAGCAACTGGTCAGTGATACCCAAAAGACATTAAAAAAAAAACAGCCTGGCTCTCTGTATAAATGTAAATATTATAGATCTCTGGCCAATGTGTACAACCTATGTTAGCATGTTTTTACAAGAAGTTGTTTGATGTAGGTTAGCCTACCTCATATTGGATATGCTAGCATTTTTTACAAAAGATTCTTGCATTTCTGTATGTTAGCCTACCTCTGATGTATGACTCATTTATGTGCATTTTTTTTAACAAGAGATGTCTTTCTTGTTTTTTGTACTTTACTAATAATACTACTTTTGATGTGTATCACATTGTATGGCCTTTTTAACAATAAACACCTTTGTATTTTATAGACTGTGTCATGATTGCAGAAAGACACAAATCAAAAAATGGGTCCATATATGTTTTTATAGATGACCTTTTTGAGTTACAAGGAATTGCATATTTTAAACTCATTACAAGTTAGTCAAGTCTGAACATGTTGAAAGATGTCAGGGGCATGCCCTGACATGCTTAAATGTCTGAAAGAGCGACATACAAAACTAGTCACCATGGCATCATTTTTAAGTAAATCATTAGGGAACATTTTTAGAACTTGATCGTAAGAAAATCCTTTATATCTGTGGTGTAAGAAAAATATGCAGTGAAATCCACAGGCTGTAGAGAAGGTATCTTGCAACTGTGTATTTTGGTACAGGATACGTTTTGCATTTCTGTTTAAAAAGCCCTCAAACATTCATGTGTAACTATCAGGATTCAAACTATAGCTAAGAACTCCCCAGACCCATCTTCTAAGATGTTTGCAGCTAACCAGTGCTGTCCAGGGAGGTCATGGGGATCAATATTGATGGCCAGTGCTGTGGGGAGATTTCTCCATCTGTTCTTGGGTAGCAGATCACAGGGAAACACCCCCAGAAAACAGTCACAGATGTGGGGGTCATTGGTTAAAAATAATTCCAGCTGCTTGGTGTTCACGTTTATGGTTTATCACATGTAATCAAAAATGACATTTTTTCTCTGGTTTATCTCAATGACATTATCAAAAACAGCATAGACAATGAGATTAACCATATGAGGAAGGGCTTCTGCAAATATGATTTCTGCTCTGAGGTTCCCGGTTCTAATCAAGGAGTAGTGGTCGGCACATTCTGGGTCCAGAGTCGGAGCAAAGGCAAACAGTGTGTACCCTTGGGTGAATTCCTGGCAGTTGACAATGAGGGAGGTCTTTCATGTGCTTTCCGGCTGCCTGCACTAGATTAAAATTTCTCTCACATTTCCATTTCTAAACCCTGTCCAGATACAGAGCCATAAAATTAATGTTGTAATGTTTAAAGTTGAAGGGGTTTTTAGTGTAGGAACTGCTTAAAGCATAATTGTCAACAAACCCCATGACCATCATTTTTGGTAACTGTCCCAAAAACAGATTATCCTGATTGCAGACCCTGCTCCCTGCAGGGATGCTGAACACTTTCCTACCCACTTTGTCTATGGGGTATTTAGCGTTGGAGGACAGCAGGGCTTCTGAGTGTTCCAGACGAACACTGGGAGTCACTTTTACCCTTTTGACAAACAGATGAGGACATGATTTTTAGCTTATAAAGATTGACATCTCTGCTCATCAAACAAAAGCTCTCCCTGTTATGCATCAGTTTAATTTTAATATCCACACCATTCGGCATCAGTTTCTCTTGGAAAAACAAGTCTGTGTGTAGGTGGCCCAGAAGCTCCACCCCTCTGCTGAGATGCATGAATGAGCTTCTTTTACCGAGTCCCACATTGTAAGTGGCTCTGTTTGTGATTTTGTGTTTCCCCTGGGTGTCTTTGTAAAATAACCCTGCAGTGAATTGGATAGAAAGGGTCTCTTCGCTGAAGTTCAGCTCTGATTCTATGATAGCCCTATAGGGGTAACAGTCATTGCTCTGTCTGATGAGCCGATCCCCGATGGTCACATCCTGCTGGCTGAAAATGGTGGCCACTAGGTAGTTGATGAGGCCCACCTTTGCCGCTGCCAGTATATCTGAGCCATCCATTTCAGTGATTTTACAAACCAAATAAAGAAGTGTGTTTAGATCCAAATAGTCTTCGCTATTCCCCATTTTATAAAATTCAATCGGTGAGGTTTCTGAAAGGGTGTCCAGAAGGGGTATCTCTACATAAATGCTTTTTTCAATGCTTGTCTGTGTGGGACCGATGATAAACAAGTCCAGTTCTGAGATTATGCATTCTTCTGACCCACAGTGCATGAAGGACATGTTTTGTTTTTAGAAGAGAGCTCTAGTTTTTTTTTTTTACATCCCCTTGAATGTCCTTTGGACTTTGACCTCTTTCTTCTATGTGCAGTTTTGCGCTTTGAAGGGTGCCCTTTAAAGTAGAAGGGTGGTCCGATGAGAATCAAAGGGGGTACTCTACGCTTTCTCTTTCTCTCTCTCTCTTGAACACCATCAGCCCCAAACCACCCTGAGTGGTCTTATCTCCTCCTGATATCTTTTGAGCGACTGCACTAGTCACATGCCCCACATCCTTTGCAACATTTTTAGCATCCATTTGTAGAAGTGGTTTGGCAGTTTTGAAACCCCTTCACAAAAATGGTAATGCTTTTCTAAACAGACTACGGAATATCCCCCCATACCAGACCCGTACATAGTAGGAAGTCCATGAAAGCCCAGAAGACCTTATCAAGCCTGTGCCCTGTGGTAAGTTTTGTACAATGCAGGGTTCCCATAATGTCGAATAATCACCATCCTAGCTTAAGTTTTAAAGTACTCTCTGGGGGTGGAAGTGCAACTTCACGATCACCTTTCCAAACCAAAATGGCACAGATTCGTTTTGATCATTCTTTATTTCAGTAGTGATACCATCGATCTGATGCTTACTGACTGGTAGTGGGGTTTATATCATAGGTCACAGTGACTATCTTATTATTTTGGCCCCTCACGGGTACACATCTCAGTAAAGGCACTACACTGTTGCCCACTATGTCATGCAAAAGAATGTCAGTGTAGATATATAATGTGTAAAAGCCATCGTTAATATCTGTAGGGCTCTTTGCTACATTCTTTCCCACACCTACCTCAAGTCTGCTAAAACCCAAAAGGTGCTGCAAGGGCCCATGCATGAACAGAATGCATTTGATGTCACTGTCGACTCTTATTTGTCTCCCGATGGCTTGTTGTTCCAAAACCACAGGCAGTTCATTTACTTCAAATATACTTTTATTGACTTGGCTGACAACACTCGCCATGTTACAGTAATAGCCTGATGGGATTTTAAATGCCGCTGACTCTGTATAGTGGCCGATCGGTGGCATTTTACTGTGGGCTACTTTTAGAGGTTGATGGAACATAGTGAGCCTGTTTTTATGTACTGGTACATTATCCTAGGTATAGGGGTACTGAATTTCTGCTAGCCCCACTTCCCATTCACCTGGTAGTTCAAGCGTTTGTGGTAACGTTACTGTAAAAGTGGATATATTATCGGGGGGGAGTCGTGCAAGGCATTGCTCGGCAAGTTGATGTAAAAGCCATTTTTGAACATGTTGAATCTCATGGGCTTCTAATGTCCTGAACCTGTGTTGCCTCAATCCAGCTATTAAATTTATTGGGCTACCCTGCCACTTTACCAGATACCAGGTTTTTCTTCCACACTTTTTCTCTTTCAGGATTTTCTGTTCCCTATACAGCCTGTCCTCATCCGGTTCAATTTTCTGCAACTCCTCTGCATAGAAAGTATCTTTGATGTTTTTCCCTCGATAGTTTAGCTTACAGGCTGGTCTGTGTCTTGTCAAGACATCTGTCACAATAAATATCTCATCTGTGTATGTCTATTCATATCCTTTTTCAAATACCCTTTTCAGCTTACTTATTCTCACGTGATCACCTTTCTGAAAGGTACCCTTTTGTTTTTTCCCCCAAGAACAGTATTGCCGTAGAGGTTCTTACATACATCCAGGACATTGGAAGGGTTAACATCCACCGACTTGCGTTTAATGCTTCTGTGATAAGTATAATTATAGCTGTGCACCAGGTTGGGCAACACATCTATATATTTCCATGTGTTCTGGGCCGTAAAGTAACGCCACATGTGTGACTTTAAACTCCTACTGAAATGCTCTACAATGCTAGCCTTAACTTCATTATTTTTCAGAAAATGGTGTACTTTTTTGTTTTAATAATGTCTTTAATGAAGCATTCAGAAATTCTTTACCCTGATCTGTCTGCAGCTTCTGAGGCGTGCATCCACTTTTAAAAATAGTTCTGAAGGCTTGTGTCACAGCCTTGCCTGATTTGTCTTTTAAAGTCACTAGCCAAGCATACTTGGACAGCATGTCGATGCATGTCAGTATGTATTTAAAACCTTTATTGTACTTTGCGTATTGACTCATATCCACTAAATCAGTCTGCCATTGTCTGTCTATGTCAGAAAAAATGACAGGATTTCTTTTGAATCTGACTCTCGCTGGTTTGTGTAAAGTGTAAGGATCTTGCCTCGAAAGCCATTCTGCAAAATCTTTCCTGATGACACGTTTATCGATTATTTATTTTTTTTTGCAGCCTTATACAGCTGAGTAACACCGGTGAAACTGACCACTTTTTTGCATTAAAAGATATACTCTGGAGCAGATGATCGGTCATCTTCTTTCATCCGCACCCCTAATAATGCCTATTAGCTTGCCAACCTCTTGTCATCAGTAAAATAAAGAGTGTGCTCTTTTATTCCTTAAACATTTTATCACAAACAGCGACATGTAACTATATTTTATTCATATGCTACAAAAATCATAACAGTATTTTATATGCACTGTGATACACACAACAATCATGTTACTACAAAAGGTAAAACATGCAAATGATTACAACACTGTCATGTTTCTATGCTGTCACAGATATGTTTGACTATATTGCATACGTATCCTACAAAAGTCATATCAGTAGTATTTTATAGACCCTGTAACATACATCAGCCATGTTACTAGAGACTATAATCCATACAAAGGTGTACAACATTAGCAGTTTATGGTACATGCAACATGAGTCCATATGCATTCCACTTTAAAGATGTCCAGAGACAGTAGCAACTGGGCAGCGTGTTTCACACAGGCACGGGCTTCGTCCACTTTCCCCCTGGTGATAAGGTGAGTACAAAGCATACACACATTAGCCATACACCACTCATGTTGCAGTTCATGCTCTTTAAGGGCTTTTTTGTAGCAGAAAAGATGCAGTTCACAGTAGATATGGGATCTTTTTTTTTGTGTGTCCATTGCATTTACACATGCCAAAAATATGGCGACATACTTTTAATCAGAGACATTGTCCCTTCTGTCAATGGTTTCAATGCAGCTCCAGAGGATACATTGAATGTAGCTTTCTTTATAACATATACAGGGTCCTTTATTTATTTATTTAAATGTCAGTTTAGAAACCTTTGAGCCAGAGGCTCATTTACAAAGGTACCTCGTCACACAGAGGACATAAGAACAATAGTACAAGGGACAACAGCAATTACACAAAAAAGATACAATTCAGTTACACTTTTGTTACAGTAGAACTCATAACCCATGAGCAGAATAGCCTAGGGTGCAACGGGGGTTGGGGGGTGCAGGTAGAGGAAGCAGGGGAGGAAGCATGGTACCCTTCAAGAATCACAGGAATACCGGAATCATTTCTTTTTCACATATCATCTGAAAGTATATCATAATACACGTTATACAGATTAGTGTCATTTTTTTAGATTCAGGAAAAGTGAGTGCTAAATCACTTTTTATTAAACACAAGATAAGTGACAGCTTCTGTGTAATGTGTGATGACTGCCTCATTCCCCCCCTTTCTGCAGACTAAACACTAAGAGATCGACAGCGGTACAGAGAAAACCAAAACAGTTTTTCAGATCATAAGGACTATGCATAAACTCCATAATAATATCTTCCATCGCTTGCTGAAGAGTAGCACCTTCTTATTTAAAATAGTCTGGTTATTTTCAAGGGTATTTCTGGGATGCTGTCAAAAAATGTTTGGCCTGTCTCTAACAGTACACAAAGTGCGTGTCTTCCAGGTAGGTTTAAAACTGATTGTTTTGATCTGTAATTTACTAGTTCGTAAATAAGTGACTGTACGTACTGGCAGGGAGATTCCCATTTTTCTATGCTCTGAAAAAACACACAGTGTGATGTTTAGTGACCTTTCAGCCCATGGAGCAGTTTGACAAGCTGAGAAGCCACTTTCACAGTTTCAGGGATATCTCATTGTTTTTTGTGTTTCAAATCAGACACACACATGGCTACGATGATCATTAAACAAAGGTAACAGACATTCGGGCTCCCTCAGAAACATAACAGCAAACAGTATAACGTTTTCTAAAAGTGACAACTCTGATTGTTTCATCAGTTCATTTATATCCTCACATATGTCTGTGGGGACAAGCCACATCAGTTCAGTGGTAGCAAGTAGGTCATAACCGCGTGTTTCAAATTTGGGCAAATTCAACATTGAAGGCTCACAGTAATGTCTCTGGATCAGATACATAAGTCCTTGGATGCGCTTTTTGCTTGCATTTTCCATGACTGTCTGTAAAATAAAATACTGTACTTTTGGTACTGAAAGGTACACACACACCCACACACAAAAAGCTACAGAGCAGGGTAAATGATTTTTAAAAAATTAACATGGTCCCTGATCTTGTTTTTAGAAATTTTTTAAAGGAGCCTTTGCTGACCAGATGATGGGCATCTTTTTTAATCTCACCGCCTGTCTGCTGTAACATTTGTGTAACTAACCACATGGGGTCATCGGATTTTCTCGCATCATTTATAATGCGACTTATAGTTTCCAGGGTACAATAGGTCATGTTTAACCCCTGATGCTTCATAGCGATTGCCCAGATCACTGGCATGAGCTGCCCTATATGTATGGCTTCAGAAACATTTCTGTATGCTTCTTTAGACATCAAGGATGCATGAATGTTTTTTCTGACCCGGATTATCTATCTCACACCCGGGACAGGACTCGACCAATTCACAATGTATCACCCTCTGTATCACTGAAGCAATTACACCACAAATGGTATGGTACATAACATACTTACAGTACATGTCATGGTCAGTTTTAGGGGCTTAACACTGACATCTGTTTTTCACTTGAGGGACCCTGTCTAATCTCTGTTGAACAGGATGGCTCTGGGTGTGTAGTGATTACAGTATTTTCTGTCTTCTTTTGACACATTCTATCACTCTCCATATTTTTAACATACTGGCCCTCACACTGCTCATTAATAACTATATCTGTATCTTTAAAACAGCACACACAGTAGGTTTGTGGAGACTCGAGCATCCATGGTGTCCAAATATGACTGCTGCTCCATCATAAATTCATCGCTGTATTAAAATAAAAAAAACAGCATTAGTTCTTGTTCAACCTCTGACTCATCCGTTCAGTTATACTATGCATGCATGTCTCTGTCACGCCCTGCACATTTTCATTACTGTTTAGAAACACAAGAATTTACCTCTGCTGGACAAGGCTTTTTTTGTATCCTTTTCTTCTTCTTCCTTAGCTTGGGACTTGCTGGTGGTAGTAATTTCACCATCATCTGACTCTTGTTCGGTTGCTGCTTCTGGCTATGTATTGTTATCACTCTGTGGCTTTTCCTCCAGGTCACTTTCTCTTTCAGTCTCCATTTTCACGGTATCAGATTCACTGTCTAGGTACTCTTCAAGGTCCAGCAGTGGTGGCTCTTGGTCAGGAGTATCCAATTTTGCTTTTTCAGACTCACCAAACTGTGTAGCCAGCTTCCTTTTCACATTACCAATCCTTCCACTCAACAAGGTCTGAGTGGGAAATTCCTTGTCACACCTTGTATAATACACAAATGCAGGCTTGGGCACCCCAGTAGACATCTTCTCTTCTCTCTTCTCATTTGGTGGTGTGACGGTCTGTCCTCCTGCAGGAATATCAGCTTAGGATATGTTGTTCTGGGCCATCTTCTTGAATGTTTGGGGAAAATCTACACAAATTCTATAAAAGAGATCCCACGAGTCTCTGGAAACTGTGCTATCAAGCCCCAAATGCTGGGTTTATATAAGACCATGAGATCGACTTTCAAATGGGAAACCCCTCCTGGTATCATTGTGGTTTCATTTGTAAGATACTGAATGCCTGTTCCCAGACGCCCACTATGCAAATGTATGTACTGTTCTATTGTGTAACTGATGATATCATACTGATTTATCCCCATCTGCCTTAATCTCCCACAATCTCAACAGAGCACTCTCCCGTGTGTGAATAATGTAACTCTGCATTCCCAGATTGCTCACGAAAGATCCCTGTGTATGATTTCATAAAAGTATCCTTTCACATGCAAAACAGTGTCTCATTCTATTCTTAAAAGATGAGCTTATCACAGTTTCCCAGCTCGCTAAGAAAACAACCCGTGTACGATTTAACAAAACTACCTTTTCAGATGTAAATGTATGTCCATGATCTCATCACTTTCCCAGAGCTAATTTATTAAGAATTCATGACAAGCTTATCAGTATTCAAAGTGTTTCATATGGATGCTAGCAACAGGGTGAGAATCTATTTGGAAGCAAAGATTTCAGAATCTAGTCACTTACTCATAGTAAAGTGATAACTACAGATGGATTTAACAATGTTAGAGGACTTTATGTACTTCTCATTCTGCATTAAAAGGGTCATTTGTTTTCATGACTCACCAAACTTTTAATGGGAAACATACCTTTGCAAACTTGGCAAAAGTTGGGAAAGCAATGACTACAGATGAATTTAACACCATTAGACATTTTATGGATGCATTCAGTGGACTTTATGTATCAAACAAGGTAAGATTTTTAAAGTCATTTTTCTCTCCAAAGACTTGTAGAGATTTTTTTATTTTCCTAAAAGTTGATTGATCCCACACACACAGTTTTCCATAGACTTTGACGGCAGATAAGGACCACTTGGCCCACCCAGTCTTCCCATTTCCCTACCTACTGGATAAGCTGCAGATTCTAGTTAACCAACAGCCTATTTCCTGCAACCCCCCACTATAATTGCCTTATGTCTATCCCATGTATGTTTGAATTCCTCCACTGTTTTAGACCCCACAACCTCTCCAGGAAGGCAGTTCCATGCGTCCACCACTCTCTCCATGAAAAAGAATTTCCTCACATTACCCCTGAGCCGTCCCCCCTCTAACTTTAAATTGTGCCCCCTTGTTCTTACACATCTCTTTTTCTGAAAGATGCTACCCTCCTGGACTTTGTTGATTCCCTTGAGGTACTTAAAAGTTTCTATCATGTCCCCCTGTCCCTCCTTTCATCAAGGGTATACATATTAAGCTCTCTCAGTCTCTCTTTATATGGTTTCTGATGTAGACCCTGCACCATTTTAGTTGCCCTCCTCTGGACTGCTTCCATCCTGTCTATGTCCTTGCGTAGATGAGGTCTCCAAAACTGCACGCAGTACTCCAGATGGGGTCTCACCAACTGTCTGTATAGAGGGATAACCACTTCCCTTTTTCTACTTGTGATGCCCCTCCCTATGCATCCCAGTATCCCCCTGGCTTTCCCTACTGACTTCTCACATTGCATACCCACCTTTAGGTCATCTGATATGACTACACCCAGATCCCTTTCCATTATTGTTGGTGTTAGTACCTCCCCTGCTATTGTGTACTCTTCTCCTGGATTTTTATTTCCCAGGTGCATTACTTTGCACTTCTTTGCATTGAATCTAAATTGCCATATGTCTGACCATTCCTCCAACCTTGCCAAGTCCCTTCTCATCCTTTCTACCCCCTTGTGTATCAACTCTGTTACAAATCTTTGTGTCATCCGCAAAGAGGCATACCTTTCCTTCCAGACCCTCTGCAATGTCACCTATAAAGACATTAAAGAGGACTGGACCCAGTACTGAGCCCTGAGGTACTCCACTAGTAACTCCCCTTTCTTCAGAATGTGTTCCATTCACTATTACCCTCTGTGTCCTGTTGTGCAGCCAGTTTTCTACCCAGGCTACCACCCTGGGACCTACTCCCAGGCTGGCTAACTTGATTATTAATCTTTCGTGTGAGGCGGTGTCAAATGCCTTGCTAAAGTCTAGGTAGGCCATATCCACAGCCCCTCCTGGTCTATTACTTTGGTCACCCAGTCAAAGAAATCGATTAGATTAGTCTGACATGACCTTCCTGCTGTGAATCCATGCTGCTTTGGGTCCAGTGCCCGCTGGCCTCTAGTGCTTAACAATTCTTTCTTTCAGAAGTGATTCCATCATTTTCCTCACCACTGAGGTCAAACTAACAGGTCTGTAGTTTCCTGCTTCTGCCTTGCTCCCACTTTGTGAAGGGAATCACATCTGCCCTCCTCCAGTCCTCAGGTACCACCCCATCTTCCCATGATTTGTTAAAAAGTGTGGTTAGTGGTGTCACTAGGTCCTCCCTTAGCTCTTTTAGGATTCTAGGGTGAATCCCGTCAGGCCCCATTGCTTTGTCCACCTTGAGTTTTAGAAGTTCTTTCAGTACTCTTTCTTCTTTAAATGGACTGGTATCAATCCCACTATCCAGAGTGCTTCTACTGTTTGGTTTAGGTAACTCCTCCTCTTCTTCTTTTGTGAATACTGAGCAAAAGTATTCATTATCTCTGCCTTTTCACTGTCTCCCTCTGCCCACCTCCCTCTCTTTATTAATCTTCCCTATCCCTCCCTTAACCTTTCTATGTTCCTAATGTACCTATAAGAGGTTTTATCCCCTTTTAACTGAGTTGGCTATCCTTTCCTCGGTTTGGGCCTTTGCTTTTCTGACTGCCTTCCCCACTTCTTTCTGCTTTAATTGATACAGTTCCCTGTCGTGCTCTGTCTGTGATTCCTTATACTTTTTGAATGCAGCCTTTTTCTCCTTAACCTTCCCTGACACTTCTTTTGAGAGCCATAGTGGTTTTTTATTCTGCTTTGTTTCTTTATTTGTTTCACACAAGGCTTGTTGCCTTCATGATGGCAGTTTTGATTTTTCTCCATTGTTCTTCCATTGTTTTGCAGACTAATGATGAATGCTGCCTTGCCAGTCTGAGACGCTGTTGAACATTTTACAAGGAAGTCTTGGTAGGGCATTCATAGGTTACATTAATACTTTTTTCTGACCCTTTAAAATATGTATCTTGTCTCAAAACAAGTGTGACTAAATAGTCCTCTGTAGTCACTGCATCTGCATGATGCATTCCTTATACAGAATTCCAAGAAAAAATCCAAGTCACAAAGCATTTACACACATCCTGTCCTTAAATCCCTGAACTGACAAGGGAGGGGGCAAATGAATATTGAGTGAATAGGGGGATGGAGGTGCTAGGACTCGGGTGTGATGGGGAGGGGTGGAGAAGAAGGGGAGCAGGAGTTTGTGGGGAAGGAAATGGAGGAGGTGGACTAGAGGTTTGAGCTAGGACACTTCGGCAGGGGTGTAGGAGGGAGCAGGGGTAGAGGAAGGAGCAGGGTGGTGTGGAGGTAGAGGGACTCAGGTGCAAGGGTGGGGTTGGAGGAGGAGGGAGTCAAGTTCAAGCTAGGACACAGCGGCAGGGGTGGAGGAGGAGCAGGGTGGTGTGGAGGTAGAGGGGCTCAGGTGCAAGGATGGGGTTGGAGGAGGGAGTAGAGTTCGAGCTAGGACACAGCATCAGGGGTGCGGTGGGGAAAAGGAGGAGGGACTCTGGTGTGAACTAGGATGGTGCAGCAGTGTTGCGATGTGTGGGGGAGGGACCCAGGTGCAAGTTAGGACACCGAACCGGGGTCCAAAAGGAGGGGTTCAAGGAGCTGCTAGCACTCCGATGCAAGGGGGGAGGAGGAGGAGGAGGAGTAGGGACTCAGGTGTGAGTTCGTGGCACGGATGCGAGAGGAGGAGGGACGTACTGTGTAGAAAAGGGGAAGACTTCTGGGTTTGAGGATGAAAAGGCACATCACTTCCACTGACAGGAAGGGGGGTGAGACGTTGCCATGCCGCACGGAAGGCAGGACTTCCGGTGGCAGAAAGGGGATGGGTGTTGCCATGGTAACCACCTGTCAAATGACGTGGCACGCTAAGGCTGAAATTTAACATTGGACAAGTTGTATCCCCCTATACTACTCATATCGACAGTCGTACCATACTCAGGTGCCAGACTCTCAGGCTTAAAAAAGTCCAATAGATTCGTTACACGTGATCTACCCTGCATGAATCTGTGCTGTGTAATATCCACCTCTCCCAATCTTCTCATATCTTCCTCTATAAATTCTTTTATAAAACCTTCCATCATTTTACCTGCCACTGAAGTAATACTCATAGGGCGATAGTTTTCCAGTTTGATCCTTACTCCCCCCTTTAATATTGGGGTGATGTGTCGGTGTGCCATTTTCCATTTCTTCAAAACTTCTCCCTTTATCAAGGACTGATCGAATAATAATGCAAATGACCCAGCTAACTCCTTCACCACTTCATTTAAAAGAAATGGGTGAATTCCATCTGGATCACAGGACTTAGTTTTTTTAGATCCTTTAATTTTTTATATACACCCCCCTCCGTGATATTTCTCTGTTGAATATAGTCTGTTGTTCTACCATCTTTTTGGTCATTTTTAGAATCCTGACTCTGAAATACTTCCAGGAAATATTTATTAAATATATTAGCCATCTCCTTCTTTTCCTGTACTATTCTATCCCCCACTTTAAGTTTCATCATATGCTTTTGTGTATGTTTTAAACTCCCAACATAACTATAAAATTGCCTATAATTTTCCTTTTTATTGTAACTAATCTCAATTCTGCATTCGTGTTTGCCTTCCTAATAGCTGTTTTACATGGTCTTACCTTTTTGTAATTCTCCATATTATTTTGTGTCTGGTTCATCTTATATTTCTTGTATGCCCTTTTCTTCTTTTTCATCATTATTTGAATTTTTCTACTAAACCACTTAGGGATCCTTCCTTTCTCATTATATTTCAGGACCACTGGCACATATTTCTTGACACATTCTTCATTTTTTTTAATGAGTTTTAACCCACATTTCATCCAGGGGTAAGTCTTTCAGTTCCTGCCTCCAGTTCCACTCTCTTAGGGACTGCCTTATTCTGAGATAGTTAGGCTTTCTATAATTCACTATTCTTGTTTTTCCTATTATCTTCCTTGTATTTTCTGATATTACAAATGTAATCATATTCTGGTCACTGGTCCCTAAAGGTTGTATCACAGCCACATTCCCCAACACATCCCCCATATTACTTAAGACCAGATCTAACACATTCCCCCCAGTGTTTTCTTTAATATATTAATCCAGATTGTTTAATAGGCAGTATTCAAGGAATCTGTTCTCCCATTTGGAAAATTAAAATCAGCTAGTAATATGCAATCACTGCAGACTTCTTGATTTTCTAATAGTTCCATAAAGGCTAAATTCTCAACCTCACTCAAATTTGGGGAGAGTAACATTCTTGCAGAAAAGCCATTCCAGGCATGGAAAAATGGTAATATAGAAACATAGAAGTAGATGGCAGATAACGACTGTGTGGTGCACCCAGACAGCCATTTCACCTACCTATTACAAACCATAGACCCTAGTTGATCTACAGCTCATGCTTTATTTCCTGTCCCTAGGATACCCTTATGTCTGTCTTATGCATTCTTGAATTCCCTGTTTTGGCCCCTACCATCTCCTTTGGGAGGCTGTTCCAAGAAGCCACCACTCTTTCAGTGAAAAAGTATTTCCTTATGTTACCCCTGAACCTCCCCCAACTTAATTTCATGCCCCCTTGTTCTTGCATATCTTCTTTTTTGAAAGATTCTACCCTCCTGTACCTTGTTTGTACCTGTGCGGTACCTGAACATTTCTGTCATATCCACCTTCTCTCCTCTCCTCCAGGGAATACATATTGAGTTCCCCTAGTCTCTCCATGTTAGAGCTTTTCACGCAGACTCTGCATCATCTTTGTAGCCCTCCTCTGGACTTCCTCCAGTCTATGTCCTTCCGGAGATGTGGTCTCCAGAACTGGACACAGTACTCCAGCTGAGGTCTCACCAATGATCTGTACAGAGGCATAACCACCTCCTACTTTCTGCTGGAGATACCTCTCCCTGTGTACCCTAGCATCCCACTGGCTTTCCCCACAGCCTTCTCACATTGGTTACCTTTAGGATGCGTGATATGAGTGCCCCCAGGTCCTTTTCTGCTTGGTGGCTGCCAGTACCCCCCATCTTGTACACCTCCCTTGAATTTCTGCTCCCCAACTGTATGACTTTGCAGTTTTTTGAACTGAATCTTAGCTGACACACTTCTGACCACTCCTCCAATCTGCTTAGGTCTTTTCTCATTTTTTTTCTATCCCCTCTGGAGTGTCAACCATGTTGCAGATCTTAGTGTTGTCTGCAAAAAGACATCCTTTCCCCTCCAGGACTGATCTCTGTGGTGCCCCGCTGGTCACTTCCCTCTTGTCATATTGAACACCATTCACCAACACCCTCTGTGTCCTGCCCCTCAACCAATTTCTGTCCCAGTTTACCACCTTTAGGCCCACCCACATGCTGCCTAACTTGTTTGGCAACCTTCTGTGTGGGATGGTATCAAAGGCTTTGCTGAAATCTAAGTAGGCCACATTCACCACCTTTCTCTGACCTACATCCCTGCTAACCCAGTCAAATAAATCTATAAGACTTGTTTGACATGACCTTCCTGCTGTGAGTCCATGCTGTGAATCCTCGGTAGCCAAGAGAGGCAATTCTGATCCAAACTTGATTAACTGCTTTGTAATTTTTGACAAGCAAAGGCACACTGAGCTGTGGCAGCTCATATCCAGGTGCATCCTGGGAGTGGGTAATGTATTTATTTTTATTTGTAATTTTTGACCAGGAAAGGCACACTATTCTCTGTTATAGCTTGTTTCCAGTCGTGTCATGGGGAATGGGTTGTATGAACCTTTTTTGATTGACATGAGGAAGTTTGGCCATGACACCACGAAACCTCCCCTGCTCCTTTATTTGTGTTTTTGTGGGTTGTACGGGGGGGTGGGGGGTAAATATTTGAGTATTTTGGGGCATGTTCTTTTTTTCTATATTTATGTTTGTACTAGAAAAGAATTCTTTGGAATGTTGATTTTGTTTTCAAGATTTGTTATTTCGAATTACTAAAAACCTCTCTGCTCTTCTTCAGTAGGTGTCCTGGGGTTTTTTACTTCCACCTGAACAGTGACAAGCAGAAGGGACCTGGTTTTTACATCTCATTCAAAGGGTGGCACCCAGTGCAGCACCCCCGTCGTACAGCACTACAGTGTCATTTATGGGTATTACCCCACGTACTAGGTGTGGGTCTAGAACCCACAGCCTTCCGATCTTCTGGGCCCAGAGGGGAGCAGGTTACCTACTGAGCTACTGACACTGCCAAATGGGCAGCAGGTTACATGGACCTGTTTTATTGATGGGGATATTGATCTGGACTATAGGTACAGTACCCTGCACTTACCATAAGAGCTATGGGATCATAAACTCACCCACTAACCCTCACTTGACACTCCTTCCTGTCGGACTTGCACAGTGTCAACTGGGCACCAGTTTGTTCTGCAACCACAGTAAATACTGCCCTAGCCCAGTTGATTAATATTTTCAGTTGTGTCTGGGACAACCACGTCCCCCCCAAAAGAGGCAGGGTCAGGAAGTGCCCCCACCCATGGATTACTGCCCCTATAATTGTACACCTCCCTTGAATTTCTGCTCCCCAACTGTATGACTTTGCAGTTTTTTGAACTGAATCTTAGCTGACACACTTCTGACCACTCTTCCAATCTTCTTAGGTCTTTTCTCATTTTTTTTTCTATCCCCTCCGGAGTTCACTTGGGAACATAAGCAGGAGGCTGGTAAGGACAGAGGTCTGGGGTTATATTCTGTTTTAACTGAAATATTTGAATAGTTTTGTATGTGAAATTAGTTCTATGTGTTAAAAATTACTACTTTGAGTTAGAATTGTTACTTGGGCTGTGATATTGTAACTTTTGAGGCTTGGGAACACTTGTTTGGCAGGGAAAATTAGAGTGAAATTTAAATGTGATGTTTGCCTGGTGTTAGGGGGAGGGGAAATTAACAGGAATTACCTTGTCTTTCATTGTTCACTTGGGAACATAAGCAGGAGGCTGGTAAGGACAGAGGTCTGGGGTTATATTCTGTTTTAACTGAAATATTTGAATAGTTTTATACGTGAAATTAGTTCTATGTGTTAAAAATTACTACTTTGAGTTAGAATTGTTACTTGGGCTGTGATATTGTAACTTTTGAGGTTTGGGAACACTTGTTTGGCAGGGATAATTAGAGTGAAATTTAAATGTGATGTTTGCCTGGTGTTGGTAAGAGCCCTCCCACCCACCCTGTTTTGTAGGCTTTCTTAAATACTGAAAAGCCACTGGGGTTGGGATTGAAGGGCTGTGTATTTCTGTTTGAGACTGAAATTCGAAGCAACAGGAACTGGTGGGCCTGTGACATCATACAGTACCTGATGTCTGCATACACACACTGTTAGTGGGACTGGACACACACTGAACTGTATGTGATTGTGAGACTTGGGAACTTTATTGGTGGGGTTGAAATTGGGTTTGTAAATAACTGCAGTCAGTATACAGAGAAACTGTATTCCGAGGGAAGGGACTGAGAAAAGGGGATGTGCCATCATAAACAGAGGGGGATAAACAGGGTGGCCATATTACACCATGGCAGGCATCTTTGGAAGGGCTGTAGGCTGCACAGGCTGTGGGATGGCAATAATTCTCAATTGGGCCTGGAGAGAGGGAGGCTGCCCACTCTGTAGACAGCTATCTTGTATCAGGAGTGAGGTATATTGGTTAAGGAGTAAGCTGGGGGTGTCCAAGGATAAGGGGTGTGGATATGGGCAGCAGAAAGGTGGGGCTGAGGGGAGGCTGGGGTAACACTCTGAAATTACAGGACATTGTGTTACAGCAAGCAGGAGGGGGATATTAGGGACAGAGGACCCTTAGATAGGGATGTTGATGCTAAGGGGAAAGCGTACGGGGTGAACATTCTGAATACAAAGAGAGTGGAGGGGAAGAATCAGGAGGGGCTGTTGTGGGGAAGCCTAGTAGAGCAGACATTGAGAAGGGAGGGGCTGTTGTGGGAATGCCTAAAACAGCAGACTGTGGGAAGGGAGCTCCTAAGGTAAACAGAGCAAGAGGGGAAGAAGAGGGGCAGTTTAGAGGTGCAGTCAGAGGAAACTCGGGTTACTTGATGGAGGCTGACATAGAGTGTCGCAATAAATTTGAGCTACTAAGCAACCTAGAGGGGGAGGAAGGGGTTGGTGGAAATGAGGAAACTGATACAGAGGCCAGGGGGAGGGAGTCGGATACCCATAGGGCATCACAGACTGGCAATGGAAAGGATAGAAATAGTCCCAGAGGGAGAAGGTGAAACATAAATGTTAAGCAGATGGGGGAGATGCACCATATTGCAGGCACGAGGGAGGAGAGCATGACTGGAGAGAAACTGGGAGACAAGGAGGTGGGAGAGGAGCCCCCCTTCAGCAGGGGGGTCAGTACCAAGGATGGGGCCCTAGCTAAAGGGGACCCACAGAGAGCCTCTGGAGGCAGGGGTACTATTATAAGGGGGAGGATGGTGGTGTGAGGGAAGGGGAAACCATCAGGGCCAGGATAAATGGTTCGGATAAGAGAGGGTTAAAGGGGCATCTATTCAGAGGGGTCTGAGTTAAGTGGGCAAAATAACGAGGGAGGCAGAAAGGGAGGGTAACAAGGGGTCTCTAATAAGGCAGGAAGACTCCCATGGAATTGAGATCATGAATAAAGGGGGGGATGGGGGCTGAGAGGGCATAGTGGAGGTAACCATAAGGATGATGGTGGTGTTAAGGTTCTGTTATTGGGGGACTCGATGATTAGGGGTATCCAGTGGGAGGGACAGGGGGGTGGATGCCATAGCCAGGTGAAGGTAGTGAGTATCTCTGGGCTGACAGTGCACAGAGCAAAGTTCATGGTGTATGAACTGGTTAGGGTTTGTGAAGGGAAACCAGATTTCCTGGTGCATTTGGGAACTAACGATCTAGAGGGAAATAGCATTTTGGAAATCCAAGCAAGGTTCCAAGAACATGCCAGAGTCTGTTGGGATAATGGATGCAACATTTCCTTTGTGGAGATATTGCCAGTACCAAAGGCCTCAGTGGAGAAAAAAATGAAGCTCACAGAGGTTAATGACTGGCTCAGGAAGTGGGGTGAAGAGAGTGGGTTGGGGGTGTTAGGGAACTGGAAAGGAGTTTTGGAGGATAAGGGACTGTATGCCAAGGACAGGCTTCATCTTGCCCCATTAGGGAAGGAAGTCCTTAAACAGGGGATGGCTGACTACATTCAAGAAAGGTGGGGTTTAAACTTGTGATGGGGAAGGAATAAGGGAGGGGCTGACCAGAAGCCCTCTCCTCCAGATGAGGGGAGTAGCCTTCAAACCCAAGGGGAAGGGGGAAACAGACTGGGGTGGAGGTTTCAGGAGGAGCAGAGGAAGGATGGAAGTATAAGAAACCTGGGTGGGGTTCGACAAAGCGGATCAGGGATAAGGGGTGGGGCTTGGTGTTAGTAAATGCCAGGAGCTTGGGAAACAAGTTGCCAGAGTTCCAGGCCATGCTGTTCAAGGGGGGGTAGATGTGGTGGCGGTCACGGAGACATGGTCCAACAAAAACCATGACTGGGACCTAAACGTGCAGGGGTACACTATGCTTAGGAAGGATAGAAAGGAGGGCAGAGGGGATGGAGTGGCTATGTTCATTAGAGATGACATAGAAATTGCTAGGGTAGAAGAGGCAGAGGGAAATGTGGAGGCCTTATGTCCACTCCACGATCCCCAGCAGGAGATAAGGTCAAGCTGGGTGTAGTATAGAGGCCCCGGGATGAATGATGTTCTAGAGGATGGTTTGCTGGACAACATCATTGCCCAGTGTGGACCAAAAGGGAAGGAGTGGTGTTGATGGGGACCTTAATTTGCCAGGTACAAACAGGGGAATCATGTCCTCTAAGGTGGCCAAGGAGCAGAGGCTGCTGGACGGCTTCCAAGATGTGTTCTTAACACAGCATGTGATGGAGCCCACAAGGGAGGGGCATGTCTTGGACGTGGTTCTGGCAGATGGGGATCTGATAAGGGACCTGGTTGTAGAGGACCCCCTGACTGGGAGCGACCACAATACTGTCTGGTTATAAATAAGCATGGGGGGAGTGAGATCTAGGACACTGGCAGTGGACTTCAGGGGGGAAGACTTTGTGGGCATGGGAAATATTCTCAAGGATCACTTGAAGGGGATTACATCAATGACAAGTGTGGAAAGGAGATGGGAGGTCATAAAACAAGGACTTCATGAGGCAGTCAGGATCTGCGCTAAGTTGAAATGTAAGGGAGCAAGGTCACATAAACCATGCTGGTGGTCCAGTGAGGTACAGGTAGCAGTCAGAGAAAAGAAGGCGGCCTACAAAAAATATAAAACAACAAGGGGATAGGATAAGGAAATGTACCATCTTGCATCTAGAAAAGTCACCCGGATGGTGAGGGGAGCAAAGTCCAGTAAAGAGCAGCGGCTGGCACAGGGGATACATGGAGGGGAAAAGGTGTTCTTCTGGTACATTGGGGAGCAGAGAAAAACTAAGGGCCATCTCAGCAGATTGAGATCAGAAGGAGGGTGGGTGGAAGAGGCGAGGGACCAGGCAGAGGTATTTAATGAGTACTTTGCCTCTGTGTTCACTAGGGAGGGGGATGGGATATCTACAAAGCAAGGCACGATGGGGATAGAAGCGGCAGTGAGTGGGATCAGGGGACCAACAGAAATGGAGCAAGAGGGAGAGAGCGGTACCCCAGGGGTGTCACATCAGGATAAGGATAAAAAGGCCAGTAAGGTGGAGGGGACGGATGATGCTATCTCCCCCAAAAGGGTGTGGTTAGCCCTCAAGGCCCTAAAGAAAGACAAATCTCCTGGGCTGGATGGCATTCATCCGAGAGTACTATGGGAATTGGTGGACATACTGGCTGTACCCCTCTGGCGGAGCTCTTCAACAGCTCACTTGAGACAGGGAGGGTACCTAGGGATTGGCAAGAGGCACATGTGGTGCCAATCCATAAAGGGGGGGTCAAGGGAAGTACCAGGTAACTATAGACCCATCAGTTTGTCCTCAGTGGTGGGAAAATTAATGGAGAGTATACTAAAGGAATGATTGGGGGTGTACTTGGACGAGGTGGGAGGTCTGGATAGTCGACAACATGGGTTTGTGCCAGGTAGATCATGTCAAATCAATCTTGTGGAATTCTACGAATGGGTAACATCAGAACTGGACAGGGGAAAGCCTGTGGATGTATTATTCTTGGACTTCAGCAAGGCATTTGACTCTGTCCCCCACAATGGTCTGGTGGAGAAACTGCTAGGGTTAGGAGTAGGCCCTTTTGATGGTCAGATGGATTGAAAACTGGCTAGCTGGATGCACCCAGAGAGTAGTGGTCTGTGAGGAGCTCTTGAACCCTAGAGAGGTTGGTAGTGGGGTACCGCAGGGCTCGGTCCTGGGTCCGATCCTGTTTAATGCATACATATCGGACATCAGGGAGGGTATAGGGTGTGAAATGAGTCTCTTTGCGGATGACTTCAAGATGGGAGTAGTATTTGAGAGAGAAGAGGGTAGGTTGGCTCTGCAAGGGGACCTGGACACCCTGAAAAGCTGGGCTCACACATGGAAATTAAATTTCAATATCACCAAGTGCAAGGTGTTACATCTTGGCCGGGGAAACCCCAAACACAGGTACACCCTGGGAGGGGAGGTGCTGGAGGCCTCAATAGGGGAAAAAGACCTAGGGCTCATGGTGGATGCATGTATGAATAACTCTGAGCAGTGCAGGAGTGTGGCTAGCAAGGCAAACAGGATGTTGGGATGCATCGTAAGGGGGATCACCTCTAGGAGCAAGGAAGTGATTCTGCCGCTGTACAATGGACTGGTTAGACCACACCTTGAGTACTGTGTACAGTACTGGAGACCACACTTGAAGAGGACATACAGCTCCTGGAGAGGGTACAGAGGAGGGCAACTAAGATGATACGAGGCTAGGATTTGATGTATGAGGACAGACTTGAGGAGCTCTGCCTGTTTTCATTGGAGGAGAGGAGAGACGGGGGAACATGATTGAGGTCTTCAAGTACCTCAAGAGAATAAATAGGGTAAACATGGAGGGGATCTTTAGACTAAAGCAGGGCGGTATCACCAGAGGGCATGGTTTGAAGTTGGAAGGTGGAAGGGTGAGGGGGGAAAAGAGGAGGTTTTTCACAGGATCACTTGACCCTTGGAATGCACTGCCTGGTGAGCTGGTTCAGAGATCCACAGTGGATGGCTTCAAGAGAGGGTGGGACAGACACAGAAAGTGGATGTATCAGATGATGGCCTGTCCCAGGGGGGTGGGGATGGATGATAGGGGTTTCTGGAACACAAGGGAGGGGAGGGCCTTGGCACCCAACTAAGGATCTGAGGTTCGAACAGACTCGATAGACCGTAAGGCCTAATCTGCTGGCAAATAGTATGTTAGTATAGTTGCTATGTGCAAAGCCCAAGACAGAGCCTGGTGTGCCTTTAATTCCTCCCTACCCACAAGTTCAAGACAAGTGTACATCACAGCCATAAATGCTTGCACTAAGGCCATTTGTAAAGCTAAGGTGGATTATTTTAAACATCACCTTACTGCACACACATTCTTCTTTTGGAATATTGCACATTCCATTGTCAGTCCACCTCCTCAGTCTACCCCCACCCCTACCCTTTAACACAATGGCATTGAAGTTATGGACCCCATCCAGGTTGCAGACACCCTCAACTCCTTCTTCACCACCTGTGCCTTCCCTGACCCAACTGCATCTACTACACTGCCTGCCTCCAAACCTTCCCCACATCACATGCCTAGGGACAACTTCCTTCTAGCCCTTTCCTCCACTAATGAAGTACTGCTCACCCTCCTATTCCTCAACATGTCAAAATCGGAAGCACCAAGATATCTCATCGGCGAGAATGCCGACTTCCCCCACAGCGCCAGCACAATACCGATGCAGGTATTGTGCTGCCTCTTGCATCGCAGTTTTCTGTGAGGGGCTGTGCCCCCATACCCACCATGCGGGAGACTCTGCCCCCGCACCCTCCCCAGACTCTAGGATTCCAACTCCAGGTCAGAGTTGGTCCGGGGAGGGGACAGATCACTAGGGGAAGGTGAAACACAGAGAAAGGACCATTACCGCGAATGTTGCTGTAATGGTCTTTTTCTGTGTTTTGCCGTCAGGGTGTCGACCACAAGGGGTGATGCGGTCAAAATCCAGTCCAGATGGTCCACATCCTAGTCTCCTACACCTTTCTGCTACTGAAATTGCACTCCCTCTTACCTTCATTATAAACAAGTCCTTCTCGGGCTTTGTTCCAAAAGCCTGGAAATCTGCATGCGTCATCCCTCTCCACAAAGGAGGTGACCCTACCTTTCCTGAGAACTACCACCCAGTCTCCCTCCTCCCTGCTCTGGCAAAACTCCAAGAATGTTTTGTGCAATCCAGGCTGACTGAATTTGTCTTTGCCACCAACTTCCTGCCCCCCCCCCACCAGTCAGGTTTCACAAAAAAAAAAATTCCACCATATCCTCAGTTCTCCATGTCACAAGTCACCTTCAGTCTGCTGCTGATAAAGGTCACCTCACTGCTGTAGTCTTCATCGATGTGACAAAAGTATTTGACTCGGTATCCCACCCTCTTCTCCTGGATACCACAAGATGGGGGCTTGGCCCTCCTACCATACAATGGTTCAAATCGTATCTGACCGACAGACACCAATCGGTAAAAATCATAAACTTCTCTCCTTCCCTCCCTCCCTCACTGAAGTCCTTCAAGGCTCAGTACTCGTTCCCATCCTCTTTTCTATATTGATAAACAATTTTCCATCTGCCTGTTCCTCATTCCTTGTACATATGTATGCGGATGATACCATTCTGTACTCCGGCCTTGATCCAGTCACTGTCCATTCTGAGCTGCAACATGGCTTCCACTCAGTTCAATCCTGGTTCCAATCAAAACAGTCTCTGACTTCTGGAACTGCTCAGAGTTTAGCCAAAGCTATCAATGCCCCTCCAATCATGTATGGCTATGGGCTGCTGGTCTGTGCTGCTGCAGAGGCCACAGCTCTCAGTAAAATAAAAGTAATAATTAACAAAGCCTACAGGGTGCCGACTGGTGCGGACCGTATAAAGCACACTCTACTCCCTCACCCAGATTCTCAACTTCGATGAAAGGGTCAAGTACCAGGTCTGCCTCATGGCCAAAAAAATCCCTTCTTGGTATGATTCCTTCAGGATTATCAGCCTCCCTAACCTCCACCACCACCACGGTAAACACCCAATGCGACTATGGCTATTCCCAGGGTCAGGACTATGCTAGCCCAGAGATCTTTTCCAGTCAGAGCCCCCACATGGTTTAACTCTCTGTCCCCCATTGGTCACATGCCACTCTAAGCTTGGCCCCTACAAAGTGGCCCTCAAGAACCACCTCCTTACCACCCGCACAGGTACCTGCCCACACTAGGCCCACCACCTGTGATGGTCCTCAACTGGCCTGCCACCATACCTATCTCTAATCGGTGACCTCTCATCTGAGCCCACTTGCACTGACAGTCTACCTACAGACTGCTCCATTGTTTTTGTTCTTAGTGATCCACCATATATCTCTCTAACTGCCTAACTGATTTAGACACCACTCTGTATAGTACACCTGCTCCATTATTTGTGATCCACAGAACATTTCTCACTTGAATAACTGTATTAGCTACTACTTTGTATAGAACATTTCTATAAACCTATCTTCTATGTAACTATTGTTATACTGTATTATATCTCATGCTGAATTGTACCGTAAGCAGTTATTTTTTCTTGTCTGTATTGTCCTTGTTGAACTGACATGGAGCCTTTGGAAATGAGTCTATGACTCAAAGGTTTGTAATTCTGATACTTTCAAATAAATAAAAATAAATCACCTCTCTCGACAGCACCCCTCCCATAATCATCCCCTCATACAAGTATCTAGGGATCTGGCTGGACCCACAATTAAATGTCGCTATCCACATAGATTAAATGGCCATTAAATTCCACCCTATGCTTGGTATACGATACCGTAGCAAAGACTCTCTCCCGCTCCCCATACTTAGGGAACTTCTAACTAAAATGATTATGCCAGTCATTGATTACGCTGTTATTGCACTGCACCCTCTACATCACTCTCTCTACTTGATTCCCTCTACTCTGCCTTCTGTCATTTCACTGTGGCTTTCAAGGGGCTGTGGACATGGCCTACCTAGACTTTAGCAAGGCATTTGACACAGTCCCACACAAAAGATTAATAGCCAAATTAACCAGCCTGGGTAAAACATTGGCTGGACAACAGGACACAGAAGGTAATAGTAAACAGAGTCCACTCTGAAGAAAGGGGGTTACTAGTGGGGTACCGCAGGGCTCAATACTGGGTCCAGTCCTTTTTAATGTCCTTATATGTGACATTGCAGAGGGACTGGAAGGAAAAGTATGCCTCTTTGTAGATGACACAAAGATCTGCAACAGGGTTGATACACAAGGAGACATGGACAGGATGAAAAGGGACTTGGCAAGGTTGGAGGAATGGTCAGAAGTATGGCAGCTTGAATTAAATGCAAAGAAGTGCAAAATAATGCACCTGGGAAACAATAGCCCAGGGAAAGAGTACACAATGGGGGGAGGTAGTAACAACAACAAAAATGGAAAGAGACCTGGAGTTAATCATATCAGATGACCTTAAGGTTGGCAAGCAATGTGAGAAGGCAGTAGGGAGGGCTGGGGGGATACTGGGATGTATAGGTAGAGGCATCACCAGTAGAAAACAGGAAGTTGTTAGCCTTCTGTACAGACAGTTGGTGAGGCCACATCTGGAGTACTGCATCCAGTTCTGGAGACCCCATCTCCACAAGGGCATAGGATGGAGGCAGTCCAGAGGAGGGCAACTAAAATGGTGCAGGGTCTGCAAGACAAGCCATATAAGGAGAGACTAAAGGAGCTTAATATGTATACCCTTGAGGAAAGAAAGGAGGGGACATGATAGAAACTTTTAAGTACCTCAGTGGAATCAACAAAGTCCAAGAGGGTAGCATCTTTCAGAAAAAGAGATGTTCAAGAACAAGAGGACACAACTGGAAGATGGGGGGGTGGCTCAGGGGTAATGTGAGAAAGTATTTATTCACAGAGAGGGTGGTGGACGCATGGAACAGCCTTCCTAAGGAGGTTGTGGGGTCTCAAACTGTGGGAGAATTCAAGAATGCATGGGACAGACATAAGGCAATTCTTGTGGGGGGTAGGAAGAAATAGGCTGTTAACTAGGATCTGCAGCTTATCCAGTAGGTAGGGAAATGGGCAGACTAGGTGGGCCAAGCTATCATTATCTGCCATCAAAATCAATGTGTATGTTTCTATGAGTACAGCAGGGGTGGAGCACTCACAAAGTCATTTCTAAGAAGTATAACAGTTTGGTTCCCAGTGCAGCAGCAATTTTTATGTTGGCTCACGCTTGTGTACCAGCCAACATATTGTAGTAGTAGCAGATTTGGAGGTGTGGCTGCTGTGGGTGAATGCAGGGCACGCATCAGTAGATGCATCTCTCAGTCCCCAGTAAGGCAGCTGCAGGCACTGACACCAGCAACACATAAACTGGCCATCAGATCTAAGAAAAGATCCGCTGCAATGAGAGACAAGCTCGTCAAGCAGTGGCGTGCCTTTCCTGGTGAAGCAGTTCAATAAACATGGCGGCATTGACTGCCGCTGCACAGAGCGTTGACTTCAGGGGTGCCCAATCCCCCTGTTGGCATGCCCTGACCCACTTCATTTGCAGAAGGGGGAGCCCACTCCCCGTCAGCATAATGCCCCCCTCCCATTTAAAGTGTATGCCGAGGGGGTGCCTAATCCCTCTCAGCATCATGCACTCCCCAAACAGTCCTTCTTTGCTGACTGGGGGCCCAATCTCCATCAGCTTCAGTCCTCCCTTCCCCATTTAATTTGCCAATGGGGTAGCCCACTCCCTGTCGGCATAATGCCTCCCCACCACTTTTGTTGTGTGCCGAGGGAGGTGCCCAATCCCCCTTCGGTCGGTGCCAACAGGGGTACCCAGTCCCCTGTCAGCTACAGTACCCCTCCAAGACACTCAGGTGGCACACTGGGAGCCCACCCCAGTGTGCCAAATGCCCCTGTAAAACAAAAATTTCCCGCAATGTTTTTTTTTAAAAACCCTGTAAATTAGGAAATGGTCCCTCGCGGTCTGTCCTGCTCCATCCCTCAACCCGCACCCACCCTCTGCGTACCCCACCTCCCCCCACCACATACTTACCTCCGGAGCCCGGTGTGATGATCTTCGGTGGACCGGGAAGACATCTGCTCTCTTCAAAGCTGACCGTGAACTGAAGAAATACTAGTAAGCTATATAATGGCATAAATAAGATTTTTTCAACTTTGGTGCATATCTTGGCCATTTTGGGGAATGTTGGCACCAAATTTTCAACATGAGGTTATTGGGACCCCTCCTCATGAATTCAGTCACTGTCGTGGCATTATTCTGTCCTGAAAGGTGATTTTGTGGTCACTGTGTGGAATCACCTTTTGGGACTGATTAATGAAATGACAGTGCCACTGTTCGTGAGGGGCTGTCAAAAAGCCTATGTTGCAAATTCGGTGACAAAAATCAAAAAAATGGCTGTTTTACAAGCGTGCATTGCGCAGTTTCCAAACACGCTCATAACTTTGTGAATTTGTAATATTTTCACTCCAGATGTTTAACATTGCCATTTTCCCCACACCTCCTTATGAACAATACAGCTGTCATTTTACATATCCTGGCCAAAATGTCTTTTTTTACATGTCTGGCACAGAATAGCGCAGTCTCTGTGTGAAATCAGTTTTTGGGACAGTTTGACAAAATGACAGTGACGCTGTTCATGAGCAAAGGTCCTAAAATGGCTATGTTGAAAGTTTGGTGATGAAAGTCCGTAAAATAACTGTTACAAGCATGTGTTGCACAGTTTCCACACACCCTTGTAACTTTTCAAATTTGCAATATTTTCATGCCAGATTTTCAACACTTGTCATTTTTTCACACCTCCTTATGAACAGTACAGATGTTATTTTTCACATCCTGCCCGAAATGTGTTTTCGCACCTGTGGCGTACAATGGCGTGGTCGCTGTGGGAGATCAACTTTTGGGACATATTAAGAAAATCACAGTGCCACTGTTCATGAGGGGAGGTCCCAAAATGCCTATATTGAAAATGTGGTTTTAAAAAAAAAACAAAATAATTGTGTTACAGACGTGCGTTGTGCAGTTTCTATGCGTGCTCATGATTTCACCAGTTTTTCATATTTTCGCTCCAGATTTTTAACGTTGCCATTTTTTACACCTACTCATGAACAATACAGTTGTTATTTTCACATCTTGCCCAAAATGTGTTTACGTACCTGTGACACCAAATGGCACAGTTGCTGTGCAAAAATCACCTTTCGGCTAACAAACTGATAGTGCCACTCTTCATGAGGTAGGGTCACAAAAAGACCATGTTGATAATCTGGAGTGAAAATACCAACACATGCCTATGGCATTAGGGTATCCAACTGTTACACCCCACCCTGTAGAGACTGACAGGCATCAGTTGTGTGACTCGGGATCATCAGCTGTAATGCTCCCACCATTCCACCCCACCCTGCAGCCACTGACAGGCATTGAGGTGTGCCTTGGAGTGTTCAGCCACAAAGTTCACCCCATTCTCCTATACTGCACCCACCTCAGCGTATTTCCTTTTGGAATGGGGTAAGTATGATGCCCAAGGACCCCAGAGCACACCACAACACTTGTCAGTGTCTACAGGATAGGGTGAGGTAAATTGGCATGAGCTTTATAGCTGATGACCCAAAGGCACACTCTAATGTCTATCAGTCTCTGCAGGGTGGGTGTGGGGTTGAAGTCAGTTCAGTACTTCACTGCCACTCATATTATGCATCTCTAACCCCTGCAGTACCAATGCCAATGCCAGCGAGACAATATTCGGCATTGACAAATGCTTGTTACAGAAGTCATCACCAGATTTAAATGGGCTGCCAAACAGTAAGATCATTGTTAATATTTGGCAGCTTCTCTGTGGTCTAGCCCAGACCCACACGTTATTACCCCAGGGTCACAAATGATCCACTCAAGATTTATAAGGACATTTCAAAGAGCATTTGTGAAATTAGGAGGTCTCCTACCTTGGCATTCTGCCATGTGTTAGAGGAGAGCAAGTAAAATAGGAAGGACAGTCACATAACCTGTCTGGGTAACTAGGGAGTCACATTTCCACCCTTCTGCAATGACAGTGTTTAGCGTAGAGGCATTTATTTACTAAGGCACTACAATCTGAACTTTACAGGCTAAATAACAATTAGTGTGCTCATGCAGTGGAATGGGGGTGAGATCTCCCTTCCCTGTAGCTTCTTCCATATTCACATATTGCTCTGCATCTGGAAATCTTTACTGTAATCTTGGAAAATAGACACCCAACTGTCGACCACCACAATCAGACCTTGTGATCAGCTGCTCTCAGGGTAATTTCTTTCTCTGGGAACTTTAAATAGTGTATCAGATAATGCCTTAGATGTCCCCTAGGTTTGGTCTGGGTTTGTGCAGTGGGCACATTGTATCCCAAAGTTTGCTGCAGTCAACCAAATGGTCCCTTAGAGTCTGCAGCCGTCCCAAGAAAAGCTGCTGGATACACCAGTTGACATGGCAACCACTCAAAAAAAGGACCAAAAGCACATCCACTGTTCTGCACCTCGGGACCTAGAGGACTGGGCAGCGGAAGTGCATCCCTTGAATGGATGATGCTTATGTACCAATGTTCTACATAATCACCTATGTACTCACCATGGTAACAAAGTCACAAGGGTCATAAAACCTCCACATTTGCTGAACCTGAGGAAAAGAGAAGCAAAAAAGAGACCACGGCCAGCCCCATGTCCGAGCAAGTGCACATGTGCCCCCTCCAGCGAACATACATGCGTCATGACAGCACTCCCCGTGATGTTGTTACATCAACTGAAATGTGCACACAACCCAGGCACACAGAACAAAGGGTTGCAGTGACAGAAGGAGCACAACATACCCCTACCTTGTTCCTCCTTGCCCCTCTCTTTGCATGCCCAAATTCCATTAATTCAGACCCATTCCTGTGACTATTCATCTTGCTCATTCCCACTAATTTTCTCTCCCCCTCCCTACAGACCTGCCACCCTAACCTGCCCCTACCTTCTACTCTCCTCATTACCTCTCCTATCACCTATTGCTCTCATAGCTCCAATTAGTCCAGCCCTTCACTGTGACTGAGCCCTGTGATCCCCACTCTTGCTCCTATCACTCTCCTCTGCTCACCTGCTACTATATTGATGACTAAGGACCTGAAATGTGTTACAATGCCTGTCCAAAAGCAGCTGGCTTTACCATTCATTCGTGTTAATTGTGATTGCTTGTATTCAGTTACATAGCCACTATTTTATCCAGCTAGCATTTCTATGTCAGTTACCTGTATTTCTGTCTATTGTTAATTGTGCAGTTGTAACTGATATACTGTTCCTTGATGTGCAACCTTTGTAAAAGAGCTCCTAGCTCAAAGGTTATTTCTGAACAGTTAAATAAATAGATAGATAGCAAGTAAAATAAAAACAACAGGGCACATGCCCAATGGCCAGCAATGGCAGTTGAATGGTGGGAAAACTGCACAGCTCAACGGAGCTGCAAGAAACAAACAATGGGCTGAAGAGAAGGGAGAAAATGCCAAAAATGGTGGAAAAAGGGGTCCAGTTAGCAGAGACCAAAAATTATACCAGTCATGCTTGACTTTAAGACTGGAGTGAAGTTAAAAGGGCAGCAGCCGTGCAAAGAGCCCTGTTAAAATGGCAGTGACCAAAACAGTAGAAAAAGCAGCACAAGCTCCTAAGATAGCTAACAAACACCAAGGGAAAAAAGCAGCAAAGACTGTTAGGGGGTGTATAATTGCCCAAAGATGAGCGGGAACCCCAGAGAGCTATAAATAAAAAGGCAAAACAAAACAGGTACTTACCAAAGGCATCAATGTCTTTTTTTATTTCTTTCTATACATTATTTAAGATCAGAGACCTCCCTAATCACCCTGGAATTATGTGGCAGAATTGGCCACCAGTCCAAGCACGTGCTGTGGAAATGAGGGGGAGAACAGGTTAGCTAATTTGAATACTGCAGCTTAACAGGCTTAATATTAATTTAGGAATGCCCCCTGTCACCAGGGAGCCTCAACCTTCTATGCAGAATCGCAGCCCCAAGCACTAAAAGTTAATATTTTCTTCAGAGCTGCTTGAAAGATATTTCCTCTTCGATGACACAGCTAAGACTGGAGAGTTGCTACTGTCTTGAATCCTCATATGCCCAACATTTTAAAGTTTTGGGCTGTGCCATTTTCTCTAGTAGAGGTGCACGGTACCCAGATGTTATGAATACCCACTGACAATGTGGAGCGCTACAGAAAATAAAACACTTTTGCAAATTTTATAACTGCTCCTGGTTTTCCTCTGCTTCCTGACCTTTACGTTGACAACAGATGGTATTAGCAGTGGGATTTAGAAACATAGAAACATAGAATTTGACAGCAGATAAGGACTGCTTGGCCCACCTAGTCTGCCCATTTTCCTACCTAACAGATAAGCTGCAGATCCTAGTTAACCAACTCCTTACTTCCTCCTACCCCCCACTAAGACTGCCTTATGCCTATCCCATGCATTCTTGAAGTCCCCCACTGTTCTTGACTCCACGACCTCCTCAGGGAGGCTGTTCCATGCATCCACAACCCTCTCAGTGAAAAAATACTTCCTCACATTACCTCTGAGCCGTCCCCCCTCTATCTTCAAATTGTGCCCCCTTGTTCTTGCACATCTCTTTTTCTGGAAGATGCCACGCTCTTGGACTTTGTTAATTCCCTTAAGGTACTTGAAAGTTTCTATCATGTCCCCTCTCTCCCTTCTTTCCTCAAGGGTATACATATTGAGCTCCTTTAGTCTTTCTTCGTATGTCTTCTAGTGCAGACCCTGCACCATTTTGGTTGCCCTCCTCTGGACAGCCTCCACTCTGTCTATGTCTTTGCTGAGATGGGGTCTCCAGAACTGCACACAGTACTCCAGATGGGGTCTCACCAACTGTCTGTACAGAGGGATAATAACTTCCTATTTTCTACTATTGATGCCTCTTCCTATGCATCCCAGTATCCCCCCAGCCTTCCTTACTGCCTTCTCACATTGCTTGCCCACCTTTAGGTCATCTGATATAATTACCCCCAGGTCCCTTTCTATTTTCACTGTTGTCAGTATCTCACCCCATTGTGTATGTTTCCCCTGGGTTTTTGTTTCCCATGTGCATTACCTTGCACTTCTTTGCATTGAATCTGAGCTGCCATACATTTGACCATTCCTCCAACCTTGCCAAGTCCCTTCTCATCCTTTCCACTGCATCTTGTGTATCAACCCTGTTGCAGATCTTTGTGTCATCTGCAAAGAGATACACCTTTCCTTCCAGTTCCTCTGCAATGTCACTTATAAAGACATTAAAAAGAACTGGTCCCAGTACTGAACCCTGCGGTACCCCGCTAGTAACCCTCCTTTCTTCACTGTGTACTCTATTTACTACTACCCTTTGCGTCCTGTTGTCTAGCCAATTTTTTATCCAGGCTACCACTTTGGGACCCACTCCAAGGCTGGCTATCTTGTGTATTAATCTTTTGTGTGGGTCTGTATCAAATGCCTTGCTAAAATCCAGGTAGGCCATGTCCACAGCCCCTCCCTGGTCCACTACTTTGGTCACCCAGTCAAAGAAATCTATTAGATTCATCTGACATGACCTTCCTGTCGTGAATCCATGCTGCCTTGGGTCCTGTGCCCCACTGGCCTCTAGGTACTCAACAATTCTTTCCTTCAGAAGTGATTCCATCATTTCCCTACCACTGAGGTTAAACTAACTGGTCTGTAGTTTCCTCTGTCCTGCTCCACTTTTTGAAGAGGAATCACATCTGCCATCCTCCAGTCCTCAGGTACCACCCCATCCTCCCATGATTTGTTAAAGAGAGTAGTCAGCGGTGTCACTAGTTCTACCCTTAGTTCTTTTAGGATTCTTGTGTGAATCCCATCGGGCCCCATTGCTTTGTCGACCTTCAATTTTGTTAGTTCTTTCAGAACCCTTTCTTCTGTAAATGGACTGGTATCGACCCCCATCTTCAGAGTGTTTCTCTTGTTTGGTTTAGGTAACTCCCCCTCCTCTTCCTTTGTGAATACTGAGCAGAAATACTCATTCAGTATCCCTGCTTTTTCACTGTCACCCTCTACCCACATTCCCTCCCCTTTATTAAGCTTCAGTATCCCTCCTTTGGTCTTTTTTCGCTCCCTAATGTACCTATAAAAGGTCTTATCCCCCTTCTTAACAGAATTGGCTATCCTTTACTCAGTTTGGGCCTTTGCTATTCTGACTGCCTTCCCAGCCTCTTCTGCTTTAACTGATAAGGTTCTCTGTCCTGCTCCTTCTGTGTTTCCTTATATTTCCTGAATGCTGTCCTTTTCTCCTTAACCTTCCCTGCCACCTCTTTTGAGAACCATAGCGGTAGCAGTTTTACACTGTGCAATCTCTTGGCCAGGAGTTTTGTGTGTGGGTATTATTTATTTATTTATTAGCTTTTGATAACCAGGTAAGTGCGCTAGGCAACAGACCTGCCTATTTTTAGGCATGACCTGGGAGAGCACAGGACATTGGTTACAATATGCAGAAATGCACAGACATAATATAGGTGTACAGGAGCAAAACAAGATATACATTGGGTAGTACAGTAATAGTTACATAAGGTTACATTTTAGGCATAGATCATAATAAGGATGTAAAATAAAGCAATTAGGGTAACCATAAGACAGCTGAGGACAGTAAAGACATCAAGGTTCATAGCCACCTAGACAAGCATATTGCATGGGAGAACATTAGTGTAGTACTCAGGGTCAGACCCGACAGCCTGCAGTGGGACAAAGCAAATTAAGAGCATTTACATTGGCCAGAGGCTAGAAGGTGGGTGAACAGCGAGTTTCTGAATTCTCGATGGGAGGCTGAAGTTTTCACCATAAGGGGGAGTGAGTACCAGAATTTGGGAGCAAAATGGGCAAATGCCTGTTCACCCATTTTTGTCATGCAAGGTCAAGTGGAGAACATGGGGACAGAGGAAGACCTGAGGGTACTGGGTGTGTGAGGCAGGAGTCAGGAGGTTGGCAAGATAGACAAGGCAGGGAGGTCTAGACAGGGAGTCAATAAAGCAGCCCAGGGAGTAGGCTCGAATATCCTTAGGTGACAGCCAATTTAAGCCAGCATAAAGGAGACAATGATGGGTAAGACGTGGGGCCGTTAAGGCGAATCTACAGATGTTGTTGTAGATAGTGGCCCATTTGTGGAGTGTAGCAGAGTTTGCAGCAAAGAGGAGGGACAGAGCATATTGGAGCTGGGGTAAGAGAATACCTCTCACAACAGAAAGTCTAGCGGAAGGAGTGAGGGAGTGGCGCACGGGATAAGCTCCGCCAATTTTAGCATTGATGGCACGGCACACCATATTGACATGTTGAGACAGGTCAAGTGTGGGATCCAAAGTGACCCCAAGGTACTTGAAGGACTCAGTGTTTAAGATGAGGGAGCCATCAAGACATTGAACCTGGAGCCTGTTCGCAGGGGCAGACAGTTTCTTAGAGGATCTGAATAGCATAGCATAGGTTTTTTCTAGGTTCAGGACTTGGTGGTTGCTAGAGAGCTAGGTCTGCAGGAATTGGAAGTCATTAGTGAGAGTGGAGTTGATGGCAGCAACCAATTTTGACCCAGAGTAGAGAACAAGGTCTTCTGCGTACATAAGAGTGCAGCTATGCCGGGACATGGTGGGAATACCATTTAGGAAGAGGGAGAAGAGTAGAGGTCCAAGAGTGGATCCCTGGGAACTCCACGGGAGATGTTTAGGGGGGAGGAAAGGGCCTTGTGAAATGCTACTGCCTGAGTCCGATTGTCAAAATAGCTATGGAACCAGGAGAGGGCTTGGTCAGATGCTTCAATGGATTGGAGTTTCTTTAGCATGAGAGGATGGTGTACCATGTCGAAGGCTTTAGACAGGTCGACAAAAGACCCCCCAGTGAGTAGGGCCACGGTCCATATTATTTCTGATGTCATTTGTAAGTTGTGTAAGTGCAGAGGTGGTACTGTGACCGGGCCGGAAACCATGTTGGCACGGGGTTTGAAGATTAAACATGTCAAGGTGAGCAGCAAGCTGGTAGTGGACTATTTTTTCAAGCAGCTTACTGAGAGTGGGCAGAAGAGATATAGGGCAGTAGTTGGACATGAGTTTGACATCGCCCTTTTTGTGTATAGGGATGGTTCTGGCAGTTTTCCAGGTGGATGGGACAGTAGACATATGAATCAAGAGGTTAAAAAGCCAGGTGATAGGTCTGGTCAGCCAAGGTGCATACTGCTTAAGTATGCAAGGATGGATGCCCTCAGGCCCTTGACCCCCGCATGCCGGAAGGGAGTTAAGTAGCTTGTGAACTTCAAGGTATGTGGTTGGAGCCAGAACAAAAGGGAGGTATGGGAGGGGCGAGGGAGGAGAAGAGGGACAGTCAGGTTGTGGGCTAGTTAGAGTAGCGTCTGGTGGAGAAGAAAAAAGGGCATTGAAGGCATTGGCAATGGTGTCATGGTTGGTGCAGTGAACACCTTGAATGTTCATGTCAGCTGGATTCTGTTGCTTTTCGTTGCCGAGAATGTCCTTAATTTTGGACCAGTACCTGCGCGGATTTGTAGAGGATGTTAGTAGGTTCCTATAGTAGGTGCTTTTGGCAATACGAATTTGTCTTTTGCAGTTGTTACGTAATGCACGATAGTCTTCAAAGTCTGCACGAAGGTGGGAGATCTTCCACCCGGACCAAAGTTTGTCCCTAGATTTGAGAAGTTGAAGCAGGGGGCGTGTTAGCCACTTGGTTACTTTCCCTGCCATCCTACGTGTGGTGACCGGGATGTGAAAGTTTTGAAGAGAGAGGAGGACGGAGTTGAAATATTCTGTGGCTATGTTAATGTCCTCTGTTTGGTAGAGAGGGGACCAGTCAACCTGGTTAAGGTCAGTTAAGAAGTCCTCATGACTTAGGCGGAGAGATTAGGAAAGGTTACAGTTTTAGCAGGAGGGAGGAATGACAGTGTTCCAGACACAGTAGATGGGATAGTGGTCACTAATTGTGTCAGGTAGCACACGGCTGAGGCAACATATTCCATCCTGTTAGTAAGTATCCAGTCAAGGAGGGTGGCACAGTTGCCCCACTTGAGACCCTTGAGTTCATGTATGAGCTGGGATAGATTTGCCTTGGTAGCTAAGGAGGATGAGGTTAGCTGAGGTTTCCGGACCAGTCAAGGTTAAAATCACCAAGGCAGATAATGTCATTCTTGCCTGTAACTGTAGGCAGAAACCCTAGGAGTTCAGTGATGCCTTGTGTAGCATTTTTTGGGGGGATATAAGTACAAAAAATATGGAGTTTCATTACACCCCCAAGAAGCAGTAGGGAGTGCAGGTTTTCACAGTTTGGTAGGAGGGGGTCCTGCAGAAGGGTAATGTTTAGGTGAGTTTTGAAGTAGAGGGCAAGGCCACCTCCCCTTTTAGTGCTGACCTGGTACCAAGAAGGTATAAAAGAAAGGTATGGATACTGCAACAGCAAGCCCAGGAGTGGATACCAGAAGAATGGCAGCCAAACTAGCAGAGACAAAAGTTCAAACTGAGACTGTACAGCTGGCACCAGTAATGGAAGAAGAACAGGCAGGGAAAGAACCTGAAAGCATGTCTGCCTTCTTCAAATGGTGGTCTATACAACAAAGTGAGACAGAGAAGCAGAAAAAAGAAGAGATGCAGTGACAGGAGCAGCAGACAAGAGAAGAGATGCAGCGAGAGGAGCAGCGATGGCTGGATGCCTTGCAAGCTATCAAGGCTGGAGGATCTAGCATAGGTCCAGCAGAGTAACAAAACACAAACCACTTAAAAGTTATTAAACTTACAAAGTTTTGTCTCTTGGATGATATTGAAAAATATAAACATACGTATTTGCCAGCAGAAACAGGCTACATGGTCTATCAAGTCTGCTCGAGTGTGTAGCTAGCACCCTTACCTTGCAGCTGCTCATCCCATACATACCTGATGACTGTTGAAAGGGTTGCCAATGCCTTCCAGTGGTCAAAGCTGCAATGGGCAGTCAGGCTAGTACCTTAACTGCCAAGCAAAGCCCAACTTGCCTACAGCAATATAGACACTACACAGTCAAAAAAACTATTACTTCATGTCTATGTCTACTTTGACTTCAGCAAGGCTTTTGACTCAGTACATCACAAACAATTGCTCAAGAAGATGAAAGAACTGGGTGCAGGTAAACCCATAGTAAATTAGGTGGGGAACTGGCTAGAGAGGAGTCAGCAGAGAGTGGTGGTCAGTGGGGTTAAATCAGAGGAGAGGGATGTTATGAGTGGGGTTCCACAGGGATTGGTCCTGGATCTGGCCATTTTCAACATGGTCATTACTGACATTGGAGAAGGAATCCAGGGCAGGTTGTGTCACTTTGCAGATGATACAAAACTGGGAGGGTGGATAGTGATGGAATAAGGAAAATGCAGAGAGACCTACAAAAGCTAGAGGGGTGATCAAAGGTCTGGCAATTAAAATCAATGCTAGAAAGTGCAAGGTAATGCACTTAGGGAAGAAGAACCCCAAGACAGAGTACTTGATGGGAGAAGAGTGACGTATCACTACAGCTGAGGAACAGGGTCTGGGAGTTGTTATTAGCAACTCACTTAAGCAATTTAGTCAGTGCAACAAAACCTATAGCAAGGCTAACAGGATGCTGGGATGTATCAGGAGGGGTAGTGATAGCAGAAGAAAGGAGGTAATACTTTCCCTCTACATATCCATGGTGAGGCCTCACCTAGAGTACTCCACTCAGTTCTGGAGTCCTCACCTCAGAAAGGATAAGGATAGGTTGGAGACAGTGCAGCACAAAGTAACAAAAATTAGTAAAGGTCAGCAGGGCAAATCCTATGAGGAGTGCCTCAAGGCACTAAATATGTACTCACTGGAGCCCAGAAGGGAGAGGGGAGATATTTATTTATTTAGAATATTCAGAATTACAATCCTTTGAGTCATAGACTCATTTTCAAAAGCTCCACATCAAAAAGTAAACCGACTGTGCATACAGAGAGTTACACATTGATTAGGCAGATAATTTCTATGGGCTAGCATGCCCTGAGTAAAATACAAAACAACATACAGGCACAGTATTGGCAGGTTGATATAGACCTTTAAGTTCCTTAAAGGAATTAACAAAGTGAACTACAATTCACGGTCACGTGGACATGAATGGAAATTAATAAGAGGTAGGTTCTGGAGAGATGTGAGGAAGTGCTACTTTATGGAAAGGGTGGTGGAAGCTTGGAACAGTCTGTCAGCTGAAGTGGTGGGTGCAAAAATAGGGGATTCAAGCAGGGCTGGGAGATAATGAAGGGAATAGTGGTTACTGGGGGTGACAGGACCAAGGAGAATAGAGAGAGGATGAGGAGTGTTAGTACCTTGGAGGAACAGTAGGTTCCATGGATTATAGGGAACTTGGACAGACTGGATGGACCGCTGGTCTTTTTCTGCCATCATTGTCTATGTTTCAATGACCTTGTGAAAAGAGAAATCCTGAAAAGATATGACATATCAGTAGAGACCTACAGGCAAAGATTCCAGTCTCTGAAGTACCACTCAGTCAACAATCCTCAAGATGCCTTTACCTGACTCAGAGAACTCCTCATTAAATGACTTCAATCTGATGGCAAAACAGTCTTACAAATTATTGATATATTTGCAGTAGAGCAGTTCATCAACATCCTTCCCACAGACATGCAGCTTTGGATAAAAGAACACCGACCAGAAAGTGGAGAAAAGGCTGTTTCTTTGACTGAGGACTATAAAATAGCCAGGCAGACACCACAAATGTGATGTAACAACCAAGCACTGGTAAGACCATCTATTTTACAATTTAATTCCTGGTCAGATAAGAACTGTGGTGGGGATAACAAACCTGCACCCAAAGACTTTACATGCTGTATCTGTAATAAGCCAGGCAATATTGCAAGAAACTACCATAAAAATAAGGAGGATAACACTGGAGCAGATTTGGCCTTAGCAAACTGGGACATGTATTTAACAGATGTCAAGGTGGGATATAAGACTGTAAAGAGACTTATTGATTCGAAAAGCAGACAGACCTTATTGCATGTTGAAGTGCTGGGAAAATACTGTGCAAAAGGACCAGGTACTAGAGTCATTTGCATCCACAGGGACACTCGATAGTATCCCACCACCCAAGTGACTCTGACTATTAATGTGGTGTTGCACCAAATGGAAGTGGGGGTAGTACTTAAGTTAACTCTACCTGTGATTATTGGAAATTACTTTCCAGGATTTACTGAGTTAATCTCAGAGGAAGTGAAACCTGCAGTTTCAGCAGCGGTGGTAACAAAAGCCCAGGCAAAGAAAATCACAGATGGTGGGGACACTTTTTCTTTTGGTGACTTTGATGAGTACCTGTTTGACACTAGCTACAAGATCTGGAAGTCCAAGAAAGAAAGAAGATGTCTGAAAAAAAAGTGGAAACAAAAGACTGATAGACATAAGGTGTTAATGTAGGAAAATGCTGAAACTAAACTGATAACTGATTGTGATTTTGTTTCAGAGCAAACTAATAGTGCTTCTCTCCAAAGTTATTTTGAACAGCTGGCATGAAACAAAAGCAGGGTGAACCAATGTATAAAAAATGTAAAGGGCTACTCTACAGAGTTTGGGCTGCTCCTCAGATGCAGGAACAGATAGAACAACTGGTCATACCAAAGAAGTGTGGAAGTGAGTTGCTACAGATCTCACATGATAGCAGTTAGTCTGCTGAATGTCAGAAAGTAGCCCCAGTGTCTAAAAAGGACAAGGATTCCCTTGTGCTCCTACCCTTGATAGATGTGCCTTTTGAGAAAATTGCAATGGATTTGGTTGGCCCCTTGAACAAAAGTAAAAAGTGTAATCGATTAATTTTGGTGGTATGTGAATATGCTACTCAATACCGAGAGGCGTGGAGTAAGCAGAAAGGACAGAGGAGCCTATCGGGAGGGAAAGAGGCAGACTAGATGGGCCGATGGGTCCTTTTCTGCCAACAGATTTCTATGCTTCAGTTCCAGTGTGTACTGTCACTGTCCCCAAAGTAGCAGCAGAGCTTACCAAAATTGTTAGCAGGGTAGGCATACCTTAAAGGGATTACTGATCAGGGTAGTAATTTTGGTGCTGCATTACTGAAAGAGCTGTACTGACTACTAGGTATCACTGGCATAAGAACCTCCCCTTATAACCCTCAAACAGATGGTCTTGTTGAGTGTTTTAAACAAACCCTAAAACGCATGTTAACAAGCTTTGTGAAAGGGAAACATTGGGACTGATACTTACCTTACCTCCTTTTTGCTTATAAAGAAATGCCATAAGCCTCAACAGGTTTTTCACCATTTGAAATATGGTATGGTGGACAACCGAGAGGGCCACTAGATGTAATAAAATAAATATGGGAAGATCAACCCACTCAGAAAAATTTATTACATCTTATATGTGTGCCCTAAGAAAGAAACTGGCAAAATATGTTGAAATTGATCATAGTAATCATGAAGAGGCCCAAAACCAGGAGAAAATGTATCATAACCATGGGGTAAAAGAAAAGGTTTTTGAGCCAGGTGAAAATATCTTGTTACTGCTACCCATTACAGACAATAACCTGTTAATGAAGTGGTAGGGGCCTTATAAAGTGAGTAGGCATACCAACATTTAACCATGAAATTGAGACCACTGATAGGAAAAATCCTACGAAGATATTCCATGCTAACCTCCTGAAGAAGTGGGTTGAAAAAACACCAAAGCCTGCTTTGATTTTACCTAAACTTTTTGCAGAAGATATTGATATAGCTTATGACAGAATGGATCAAACTGTAACTGCTGATGCTGATTCACTAACTTCCAAACAATCTGCAGAAATTTATAACTTGATAAAGACATTTAACAGTACTTTTACCACAGTGCCAGGCAGAGCAAAAGAGGTGAAGCATGTAATGCTGACACGGAATGCCCGCTGTATTAGGTAAAAGACATACAAACTACCAGAGTGGTTATGAACAGATGTGGTTAAGGAAATATGAAAAATGAAATGGTTGGGTATCATAGAAGAGTTAAGAAGTGGTTGGTTATCACAAGTGGCAATTGTAAATAAAAGAGAAGGGTATACAATCTGTCTTGATTTTAGGAAACAATCAAATATCTGAATTTTATAGTTATCCTGTACCCAGGATGCATGACTTAGTGGACAGATTGGGAAGTGCCAATTTCATCAGTACCCTTGATCTCACCAAGGGTTACTGACAAATTTCCCTAGCTAAAGAATCCAGAGACAAAACTGCATTTGCCACCCCTGTTCGATTCTGTCAGTTCACCACCATGCCATTTGGTTTACGTTGTGCACCCACGATGTTCCAATGGTACATGGATGCAATTTTAGCTGCTCACACTGATTATTGTGCTGCTTACCTGGATGGTGTTGTGGTGTACAGTCCAGATTGGAAATGCCACCTGGAACACCTACAAGCAGTTATCCAAGCTGTCAAAAAGGCAGGTCTAACCATTAATCCTACCAAATGTGGACTGGGTATGCAGAAAACCAGATATTTGGGATACATTTTGGAAAATGAGACATAAAGCCAGAGATTTCTAAGGCAGAAGCTGTAGCTAACAGTCTTGTCCCTAAAACAAAGAAACATCAGGTCATTTTTAGGGCTGGCTGGTTACTGTTGGAGATTTGTTCCCAACGTTGCCCAATTAGTTACCCCCTCACTGAACTCATGAAGAAATGGTGTTTGAATAATGTGAAATGTTTCCCCAGAGTGTGATGAGGTTTATCGGGCCATCAAGGCTGCATTATGTTCAACCCCTATATTAAGAAACCCAGACTTTAAGAAACATTTTTGTTACAGACAGATGAATCGGAGGTAGGCCTAAGTGCAGTCTTAAGTCGGAATATAGATGGGAAGGTACATTCCATTCTCTCTCTCTCTCTCTCTCTCTATATATATATATATATATATATATATATATAGCAAGGACAGTGGTTTACCGTGATTGAGAAAAGGCAAATTCCATTTTGCAGATTGACAAAACCGGTATTGTCAACTTTCAAAATTGTTTTTTACTGGTGTTGGCTTTGTAACCTGTATTTAACCACTTTTTTGCTCTGCTAGCATGCATTTTCACATTTCTACATCTGCTGTTGCATATCTGCACTTGTAGCCATCAAGTTATTTTAGAAGCTAGAATGTGTGAAGGCAGCAGGCACACTAGATCCCCTATCTCTCCCATATAATGACAGGACCACTAATGCCCCCTATCCTTCTGATGCAATGGGGACAGCAGTACTGTAGGCCCCTTCCTCTGGTGTAATTGGCAGCAGCTCTGCATCCCCCATCCCTCCAGTGTGATGGCAGCAGCAGCACTGCGGCCCTCCTCCCTCCTGTGCAATGGCGGCAGCACTGTGGCCTCCATCCTTCCTTTGTGCTGTCAGTAACATGTGGTAAAGCTCTGCAGCCCACATCCCTCAGGTGTGACAATACAGAATATTAGATTGCAGAACACCTGCATAAATGAAAAGGAACTAGCCATTAGAGACTGCCACCAGTCACCACACAATGCAGACTAAGTTCCCACCCACATGACCTTTCTCGTAAGTTCTCATCCCAAGAAATGTTAATGAAGTCAATAAAAGCAAGTACAGCATTTCAAGAAAAGTAGTTTATAAAGAGTGCAAATATTGCAAATCAAAAACAATATACAAGTACAACAGTTGAAAAATTTGAACAAAAACTAAATCTAATTGAAAATGTGCAGAACATAGAAAAGTGAATATATATTGAAACACAAGTGAACTAAAACCTAAAGACAAACACTTGAAGTGTCAAATGTGCAAAGGTACAGGAAATGTGGAAAACCGCATAAACAAAACCTAAACTAAAATGTGCAATACAGTATGACAAACTGTAAAAAGTGAAAAACACAAGGAAAACTGCATAAACAAAACCTTAATGAAAATGTGCAAAATGTGCAATACAGTATGACAAAATATATACAGTGAAAAACACATTAGCTGAAACAGTATATAAATATATATATATATATATATATATATATATACACACACGACATGGCAAGGAATATGGAAAATAAGCTAACAAAGTTATTGAAAATGTTTACACCCTATGAGTAAATTAAATGTGCAAAACTTCTGTAGAAAATGTTCACCAATCTAATCCTTTGATTTATTGTATGTAATCTGGGATAGCTATTTCATATTGTCTACTAGCAGGTTACGTCTTTGGTCTGTGTGGATCTGTCCGTAGACTGAGAAGGATCTCTTCACATCGGCACTCGACACAGGTATCCAAATGGCTTGCAGAGCAGCTTTGGCTAGTACTGGTAATTGTGGCTGCACTGAAATCCAGTACTGGCCAACATTAAAGTCCATTATGTCTGGAAGCTCTCCTATGTCCTGCCCAACATACATCTCCCAGTCCATTTGTAGTGCAGTTTGGTTGTGCAGTTCAAATACACCAATGTTACTGGAGTAGTGTGTAAAGTCTCTACTCAATGTAGGAAGGTTGTAGGGGGTCAAAATACAGCAGGCTTTCAAGAACTCCATGGCTGGGTTTGTTTTCATGTGTTTTGCCATTTTGTTTAGGGCTACACCAAATGCCTTTTGGAAAATTGCAATCTGCTTCTGCTTAACCAGTGGCCTAAGAGTAGCCAAGTATTCGTCTGTCCTTTCTCCAAATGCTTCTATTTTTGATACACCCATCTGAAACCTCTGTTTTATTCCATGTAGTGCATCGGATATAGAAATGGCCAAGGGGTTTGTCTTTCCTTTGTAGAAGTTCTATTGTGCTGATGAGATCATTGCAGTTTTCAGTGATGAAGGTTGTGTGAATCTGCAGCTCTGTAAACCAGTCTTGGAAAAGTTTTCTCAAATAATTCATGGAGTTGCAATCCCTTGCTTCCTCCTGGAAGAAGTCTCTTAAGTGCTGAAGGTAATGGTGAATGGTACTTAACGGTTTCAAACCAAGTGTTCCAATGGGTTAAGACAGGAACAGGAGGCAATATTTTCTTTTCTACATCGCACCTCTCTAGGAATGCGAAGTACTCACTCTTGCATTTGGGCGACTGCTGGAATGAGTATTTCGCAAGTGCCACAGGTTTATTGACCAGTTCAAAATGGTCAATCCATGTGTCTCCCCACCAAGGATAACACATGTGCCCAGCAACCAACATGGATCACATGGGCACCAATAAGGCCATATAAAACATCTTTGAAGCACTCCACCATGTACCGCACATTGTAACTGACAAAGGTGACTATTTGGTTCATCTCCACATCATATTGCTGCAATGTCTTTATAACACTTTGTGCGACAGTGGTGTGGTTCACTGCTGTCAACTCTGTCGTGTCTGTGATGATAGATTTTCCACCCTGCATGACAAAAAATTATGTTCAGTATACAGCGGGCATCTGCGTCTGTACATCTCATCGTACATTACAGAGAATGTCTTCCCTTTCACAAGCTGTGAAATTCTGTCCTGCATTTCCTTTCTCAGTTCGGGCAAGTAGTTCTGCCTTAGGCTGGATACCTTTAGGAGAACACCAATTCCTTTAATGTTGTCCCCCATCCAGTCTCTTATGCACGGTTGATCCAACTTTTCAATGGGTATATTTGCACCACACCAAGCTCTTAATACACCCAATACAGTATTTTCCCCGTGCTGCAGCTGCAGAAGTTGTGGCAGTAAAGCTGGTGTGAAGCATCACCTGTCTGTTGCTAGTCTTCTGGCTTGCATTCTTCATATGATTTTTACTTTTGCAGTGATCCACCACTGTATCCTTCCTCACATAGTCAATGGGGTGATCACAAAAGTGACATAACATTTTCCTTCCATCCTCATACATGCCTTCCAACTTGAATTGCAATGCACAGTCCTTAGCAGTGGCACTGGAAAGTTTAGCCATTTTGCTTGGTGTTGCCATCACGATGGGTAGTACAGATGACTCCAAAGAACTAAAAAGTGGAACACAAGTTGGAGAGACATTAAAACAGGCTTTAGAACTACTTAAAGCTTCAGAGCTACTACATTAAAGATTGAAATATTACAGATAATTTCTTCCCATGGATGAGAGTCTGGAGGAACAGCTGCAGAAAACATGCTGACCTCAGCAGCTCACAATCCATACAAAAAACAATGCCAGAATCAGAATCTCACTGCTAATCCATGCGCAATCCAGGGATGACAGTCGGGAAGAGGAGCTACAGAAACCTAGCTGTCCTCAGAAGCTGTCACAGGCTTGACTATATAATGCAAACGTAGAATACTGACATCCGAATATAGCCCCGGTCACAGCTGATGAGAAATCCTGATGACATACAGGATTCCGGGGCTTGCTGCCTGAATTGCACTAAGACCTTGTGGGTCTTCCCGGCTCAAACAAACTAAGACTTGAAAAAAACACATGAATATGGAGACCACAACATACCTTTTAGAGATGATGATTATTTCCAGATGAAATTCACACCAAGCAGGAAAGTTGAAGCCTAAAATCAGAAAAAATTAAAAAAAAAACAATTATTATCAAAATAAAGGAGAAACACACACACACGCACCTCACCCCCACACGCACAAGCAAATGACACCTAGTTAGACATGCCATCTGCCTCCTCTGCTGGGAGACAGAACCTGAAAGTTCAGCTGTGAGCCACCAGGACTAGGGTGTTACCAATATAGCCATGGTTGCAGCCACCTATCCTGAAAGCCAAGTACATAAGCAAGGGGCAATATAGGTAGGGTCTTATTGTGAAGGCCGTACTTGCCACCCATACTTCTCAGTCCCTAGTTAGCACCACCCACAGGAAACACACCTTTGTGCCAAACCACCCAGGGTATATAAAACTTAAAGCAGCAGATCCCCACATGTCTGCATTTGTGGACAAGGGCTCTGGGTCAACATCTGGGGGGGTTGTACTAACAAAATCCACTTCCAGGGAGGATGTTGATGCAGACACCCTCCATTCATTCAAGTCACTCATCATGGGCAACTCCTCACTGACTGGGTTGTGGAACTTTCAGTGACTACCACAAGGTCCATCACTGAAAAAGTGTCCAGGCAGGGTTGGTGTCAATATCACTGCAAGTAATTTTAATTGTGGTTGATGGTGGGGCAGTTACATGGCAGCCCAACTTGCCACCAACACTCCAAACCATTCAGTCACTAACCACCTGAAAATAAACTCTACCTCGAATAGCTACTATTGCCCCCATCCATGCCCAACCAAGAAACTGAACCAGACAGTCTTGACCAAAAAAGTGAATGATGAGACATCCAAAATAAACGTACTTTTTCAGCAGACAGGACATGTTGCTGTTAGCAGTCTGGAGTTCAGGCATCCACATCAGTCAACAGGCCAGGGGTGGGTGTGAGCTGAACAGCAGTACAGTCTTCAGCAGAGCACAGCCTTGAAAGCAGTGAGAAGTCACTTCAGCTTCCATTTCCAGGCAAAATGGAAACCACGGTCTTGCCTCAATCAATATTTGACAGCAGCACCGAAGCCTCCACCCATCCCGAGTGACGGCAGCAGGTGCAGCACTGCTGCCCCCACCTGTCCCGTGTGATCGCAGCATGTGCAGCACTGCATCCCCATCCCATGTGACAGCAGCATATGTAGCACTGCAGCCCCCACTTGTCCCGTGTGACAGCAGCATGTGTAGCACTGCAGTCCCAACCCATCCCGTGTGATGGCAACAGTGGCAGCACTGCAGACCACACCCATCCCATGTGACAGCAGCATGTGCAGCACTGCAGCCCCCACCCATCCTCGTGTGACGGTAGCATATGCAGCACTGCAGCCCCCACCCATCCCGTGTGACAGCTGCATGTGCAGCACTGCAGCCCCCACCCATCCTGTGTGATGGCAACAGTGGCAGCACTGCAGCCCCCACCCATCCCATGTGATGGCAACAGTGGCAGTACTGCAGCCCCCACCCATCTCATGTGAAGGCAGCACTGCAGCCCCCACCCATCCTGTGTGACAGCAACAGTGGCAGCACTGCAGCCCCCACCCATCCCGTGTGACAGCAACAGGGGCAGCACTGCAGCCCCCACCTGTCCTGTGTGATGGCAGCATTGCAGCCCCCACCCATCCCATGTGACGACAGCATGTGCAGCACTGCAGCCACATCCCATGTGATGGCAGCATGTGCAGCACTGCAGCCCCCACCTGTCCTGTGTGATGGCAGCATGTGTAGCACTGCAGCCCCTACCGTCCCATGTGACAGCAGCATGTGCAGCACTGCAGCCCCCACCCATCCTCTTGTGATGGCAGCACTGCAGCACCCACCCATCCCTTGTGATGGCAACAGTGGCAGCACTGCAGCCCCTACCCATCCCATGTGATGGCAGCTTGTGCAGCACTGCAGCGCCCACCCATTCTCATGTGATGGCAGCATGTGCAACACTGCAGCCCCCACCAGTCCCATGTGATGGCAGCACTGCAGCTCCCACCTGTCCTATGTGACAGCAACAGTGGCAGCACTGCAGCCCCCACCCATCCCATGTGACGACAGAATATGCAGCACTGCAGCCCCATCCCATGTGATGGCAACATGTGCAGCACTGCAGCCGCCACCCATTCCGTGTGACAGCAGCACATGCAGCACTGCAGCCCCCACCACCCGTCCCATGTGATGGTAACAGTGGCAGCACTGCAGCCCCCACCCATCCTGTGTGACAGCAGCATGTGCAGCACTGCAGCCACCACCCATCCTCATGTGATGGCAGCACTGCAGCCCCCACCCATCCTCATACGATGGCAGCATGTGCAGCACTGCAGCCCCCACCCATCCTGTGTGACAGCAACAGTGGCAGCACTGCTGCCCCCACCCATCCCGTGTGACAGCAACAGTGGCAACACTGCTGCCCCCACCTGTCCCTTGTGATGGCAGCATGTGCAGCACTGCAGCCCCCACCCATCCCATGTGACAGCAGCATGTGCAGTACTGCAGCCCCCACCCATCCTGTGTGATGGCAACAGTGTCAGCACTGTAGCCCCCATCCGTCCCATGTGATGGCAGCATGTGCAGCACTGCAGCCTAATGCCAGGTACAAATCTATCCATGCTCAGATGTGAAGTAAGCTGAACCACCAGACGCCAAGGTGGACTCTGTTGGTTCAGTCCCTGTCTAATATATAGATGCCTGAATTGGTTTATTTGTAAACAAAGTGCATCCAACTTAAGAAATTCAAGTGATTAATGAGGATGCTAATGGAGAGATACACAAACACAATCTCTGCCAAAGAATAAACCAATCCAGAATCACAAAAATAGTAAATTCGGAACTCTCTGGCTATCTTCATGAAAATGGAGCCTCTTAGTTTTCATGTCGGAGCTCAAACTCAAGAAAGGAGTTCTGCCGGCAGTGGTGAAACCATGACAGCTGTTCAGATTGGGGCTTTGTCTCTCCTATCCCTTCTGCAGTTAGTATAGGTCAATGAATCTTTGCACCTGATCACTTATACCAATTGGTACATCCTGTGGAGCACCCGGAATGTTAATTATGGCACTACTGAACAAGGTGCATTTTTTTCCTTATTAAAACTGCAAGCTGATGACAATGCCTCGCTCTTTTCTCTATTGGCAGCGTAATAGTGGCCTAGACACACCTTGGTACTTATAATAAAAGGGCACAAAACTTCAATGTCTAAGCATAAGGGCACTTGAAGAAAGGGCAAGGTAGCGTCATCAGTTCTTGAGCAAGGGTGCGAGATGTTCACAAGCTCCTAAAGTAATGAGCTGGATGCACCGGATAATGTACCAATTTCAGTGATTACATGCAAAGATTAACCTAATATGATGCCTGCGGAGGGGGGGAACAAGATAGATGAAGCAAGCCCCACTTCTGTACAGTGGTCAGGGCTTCACCTCAGCCAGTAGTTCTTTAAGAACTCACCAGTCACCATCTCTAGTTCCCCAGCCCCATCCAAGCAAACATGGACTGCCCTGGTGCCAAGGCAGTTACACCACACCACCTAGGAGAAAAGCCACCACAAGAAGTTTGTATGAATGACCACTTCCAATACCCATGCACTGTCACACAGTACCCCCTGAAAGGCAGGAAGGAAGGAGGAGAGGGCCACTAGAGGGCATGGGTGGAAGCTGGAGGGGGGAGGATTCAGGGGAGAAAGGAGGAGGTGCTACTTCACTGAGAGGATGGTGGAGCCATGGAATGCACTGCCTAGGGGGCTGGTGGAGGCAGATATGGTAGAGGGGTTCAAGAGGGGGTGGGACAGGCACAGGGGAAGGGTTCTGGAAGTAAAATCCAATGCAGCAAGAATATCCGGAACTGGGAAGAGAGAAGCCAGAGAAGGCGAGGGGGGCTGACCAATCGAGCAGACTCGAAAGACCATTAGGCCTTTTCTGCTGGCATGTTAGTGTTTTTATTAGCATCACCTATGATGAGACAGTTGGTTGTGGTAGCCCAGGTTGCTGTGAAGGCCCCCCCCCCCCAGCAACAACTTCTTTATTTGGAACTTTTAAATTTTATAAGCACAAATCAAGACAGGGCTCCAACAGGCCTCCAACATATTCCATTAGAAATTCCAGCAAAAGGTTCAACATAGAAAATGTATTTAATGAAAGTGGCAAAATTGTTAACATGCAGTTTGACAGTGTAACCCATCTGTTTATCCCCTAGGTAATCCAAAGTCTACATCCTCCAAAATTGATGAAGGGAACTGAGGAGGACAATCCACATTTCCAACTGCACAGATGATGCCCTCTGGGTTCAGAGGAAACATGGTTGATTCAGTTTGATGATGTTTAATATAGATTTTTGTCAGAGCGTGTGTCTGTATTCTTCTACACAGATATGCACACCACCCAACAATACTTTACACCATGTTTAAATTCAAGATAGCCAGGATAGAAGCAGCAGGTCCCAGGCAGCACAACACAGGAAATGACAAATTAAAAATATGCATTCTTCAGTAAAGACACATGCCCAAAAAATCACCACAAAACCAAACAACACACCTTCCCCCTACCCCGGTGTGGGGGGGGGGTATGTGGAACAGCTGCATCACAAGCCTAGGACCCAGGCCTGTCACGCAGCCAGTCCCCACTTGGGTATCCAGGGTGCTGAATGATGACAGGTCATGTAACAAATTGTCGAACCATACAGTAATTTTAAAAAAGAGATATACATCGGATATGACATGGCCTGACAGAAGATATCATATTTATCTTCACGAGAGGCCAATGATATCATGATATCTCGTGAGTGGCAAAACCACGAGTGAGATATCATAGTGTCATTGGCCTCTCGTGAAGATAAATATATCATCTTCAGTCAGGCCATGTCCTGTTTATACAACATATGTTTTGGGCTCTTCCAATACAACCCCCACAATGTTGTTTTGTCTTGCAGCACAACCTGCCACATCTCACTTAACGCAGTTCTCTACAGGTTTACAGTGAGGCACTGTCTTTGTATATGCCTAGAAAATGTGTGGTTTTCAGAAATCTTTACTTAAAAAAAATTTTATCTGGTTGATTGTGTTGCTTTTTACTTGTGTTCCAACTTTTAGAAGCAGCTGCAATTTTGATGGTTGTTGCTGAGTGACAGAGTTGGTGTCAAGCAGTGGTGTGAGTGACTGCTTTGTTTTAATAATGTAAACTGAGGAGCTGCTGCATGTTTAAAATAAGCACTGTCCCGGTATAAGTTAGATCTGTCTAGTTTTGTTCTGTTCAAATTTGTGTCTGGTTTGGTTAAGAAGCTGCTGCTGGCAGTGGGAAGAGAAGTGAAAGAGAGTTGCAGCTTTAAAGAAGACATTGCGAGCCTGAGCGAGTGTTGCTATAGCAACAGTCGCTTGAGCTTACGATGTGTTCACTGAAGCTGCGACTCGCTTCCACTTCTCTTTCCGTTGCCAGCAGCAGCTTTGTAACCAAACCAGACACAAATTTGAACAGAACAAAACTAGACAGATCTAACTTCCACCGGGATGGTGCTTATTTTAAACATGCAGGAGCACCTCAGTTTACATTATTAAAAGCGATCGGTCATGCTACAGATTTAAATGAGAAAGTGAAAGTGTAACTGCTTCAGGAATACTAGGGGAAACTGCAGAATGAACCAGATAAAGAGTTTTTTTGCTATTGTTTATTTGAAAATGATGCCAGGATCAACTAGATGGAAGTGGGGAAGCCTGACCCTCAGCTGACCATCAACCAACAACCACTGGAGTGTGGCATGGACCCAGCAGACTGGTGTACATGCTGGAAAAAAAATGGTTCTGTGCCACTCTGCCCATTTACCCCTTCCTTCGAGGCCAGAACCATTTTTCCCAGCATGTGAACCAGTCCATCCAGCATGACCATCTGCCGACAATCAATCAACAAACCAATGGAGCACGGCACGAACCTGGCAGACTGGCATGCATGCTGGGAAAAATGGTTCTGTGCCACTCTGCAAATTTACCCCTCCCTCCAAGGCCAGAACCATTTTTCCTAGCATGTGAACCAGCCTGCCCATCTGCCGACCATCAACCAACAAACCAATGGAGCATGGCACAGACTCGGCAGACTGGCATGCATGCTGGGAAAAATGGTTCTGTGCCACTCGGCCCATTTACCCCTTCCTCTTAGGCCAGAACCATTTTTCCCAGCATGTGAACCTGTCCACCCAGCCTGCCCTTCTGCCGACCAACAAACCAATGGAGCATGAGGCAGACCCGGCAGACTGGCATGCATGCTGGGAAAAATGGTTCTGTGCCACCCTGCCCATTCACCACTTCCTCTGAGGCCAGAATCATTTTTCCCAGCATGCGAACCAGTCCGCCCAGCATGCTCATCTGCCGACCATCAACCAGCAAACCAATGGAGTGTGGCATGGACCAGGAGACTGGCATGCATGCTGGAAAAAAATGGTTCTGTGCCACTCTGACCCTCCCTCCAAGGCCAGAGCCATTTTTCCCAGCATGTGATCCAGTCCCTCCAGCATGCCCATCTGCCGACCATCAACCAACAAACCAATGGAGCATGGCACAGACCCGGCAGACTGGCATGCATGCTGGGAAAAATGGTTCTGTGCCACTCTGCCCATTTACCCCTTCCTCCGAGGCCAGAACCATTTTTTCCAGCATATGAATCAGTCTGCCCATCTGCTGACTATCAACCAACAACAAACCAATAGAGCATGGCACAGACCCGGCAGACTGGCATGCATGCTGGGAAAAATGGTTCTGTGCCACTCTGCCCATTTACCCCTTCCTCCGAGGCCAGAACCATTTTTTCCAGCATATGAATCAGTCTGCCCATCTGCTGACTATCAACCAACAACAAACCAATAGAGCATGGCACAGACCCGGCAGACTGGCATGCATGCTGGGAAAAATGGTTCTGTGCCACTCTGCCCATTTACCCCTTCCTCCGAGGCCAGAACCATTTTCCCCAGCATATGAATCAGTCTGCCCAGCCTGCTCATCTGCTGACTATCAACCAACAACAAACCAATAGAGCATGGCACAGACGCGGCAGACTGGTATGCATGGTGGGATACTTGGTTCTGTGCCACTCTGTGCATCCTCCCATCCCTCCCCAGGCTGATTTGTTTCAGCATGTCTGCCATTTTGCAGATACGTTCCTTTTTTGTACGTTATGCATGCCCCCTCATTGCCCTCCACCATCTTCCCTCCCTTGCTTTCCCAGCAGGGCTATCCGAAACACAGTCAGCTTACCACACTATGGCAGGCACACAGAACAGCTGTACTCCTGTGGCAGTAAATGGCAAGACAGGTCTAGTACAGCACAAGGCAGCAGAAAGTGAAGCTTAGGAGCACCCGGCTGCTAGTACAGTAGGGCAGGTGAGCAGCACAACATTTGCAGGGCAGTTGAGCATGACCACTCTTCCCATCCTGACAGACCAGCCTGGACACTCACTAGTCCATCTCCTCTGACAGACCCACCCAGTCACCCTAATGGACCACCACAGCCACTCTCCTCACCCACAAGAAGCTGCATGGCACTCTCCCAATCCAGATGCTGATGCATGGCCACTCTGCTTACCCAGAGCGGACACTATCCCCACCCTGATGGGCCAGCATGACTACTCTCCCCACTCTGATTGACCACCAGGGCCACTCTCCCCACTGCAGTTTACCAGCAGGGTCTTTCTTCCCATCCCGATGGACCACCAGGGCAGTATCCCAGTCCAGATGCTGATGCACGGCCACTCTGCTTACTCAGATAGACTAGCCCAGCTACTCTTCTAGCACAGACGGGCCAGCACAGTCACTCTCCCCATCCCAATGGGTCTGCTCAGCCACTCCCAACCCTGACGGACCACCAGGGTCACTCTCCCCACTCCAACATATGAGCAGGGCCACTCTCTCTATCCCAGACCACCAGGGCCACTCTCCCCATCCTAGACCACCAGGGCCACTCTCCCCACCCCGGACCACCAAGGCCACTCCCCCACCCCAACGGACCACCATGGCCACTCTCCTCACCCCAATGGACCACCAGGGCAACTCTCCCCTCCCCAACATGTCAGCACTGCCACTCTCCCCACTTTGACAGATCATCGGGGTACTCTCCCCATCCCAGACCACCAGAGCCATTCCCCCAACCCCGACAGACCACCAGGGCCACTTCCCCCACCCTGACAGACCACCAGGGCCACTGCCCCACCCCAATGGACCACAAGGGCCACTCTCCCTTCCCCAACATGCTAGCATGGCCACTACCCCCACCCAACAGGTCACCAGGGCCACTCCCCCACCCCGATGGACCACCAGGGCCTCTCCCACCACCCCAACGGAACACCAGGGACACTCCCCCCACCCCGACGGACCACCAGGGCCACTCCCCACACCCAGACCACCAGGGCCACTCTCCCTACTCAAATGAACCAGCCCAGCCACTCTCTCCTCCCCTACAGACCATCCATGGCACTATCCCAGTCTCAATGCTGATGCACGGCCTACCCAGATAAACCAGCCTAGCTCTTCCCACCCTGATGGACCAGTGCAGACACTTTCCCATCTCCAATGGACCAAAGCAGACACTATCCCCACCCTGATGGACTAGCCCAGCCACTGTCCTTACCCTGATGGTGATGCATGACCACTCTGCCCACCCAGACTGATCCTTACCTGGATGAGCCACACCCCAATGGTTCTGCCTGGACACTATCCACACCATGACTAGCCTGACCAATAACCCCAGACCAGACCAGTCACTCTATCCCCAGCCCAGTGGACCAGTTCAGCACAGCCACTTTCCTCATTGTCACTCTTCCCACCTCACTAGCACATCTAGGCTCAACCTCCCCCCTCCCACATTGATCCCAGGCATCCAGATCAGTTTCTCCTCACCCCAAATCGAAATTACAGTGCCCAAAAATTCACTTTAAAGAGTAGCAAATTTGGTTAGTCCAGACAATGGGCATTTAAAAAAAAAAAACAGGCAACAAAAACACCAGACTTTTTTTCTGTCTCTGACCCAAAAGATCTTTAGAGCTCTAGGCCAATCTAGACTATGGATAAGTTTAGGTCCCAGGAAACCAGCATAAAAAAACCCCACAGCAACCTAGGCAAGAAGAGAACAGAATACTATCCATGATGTTCTGACCAGTCCAGCCACTTGGTTCCTAAGCTGCACCCCCCCCACCGCACCTTGGATTCGTGCTGCGGAAAGCATTTTGTTTCTCAGCAAGCTAAAAAAGTCACATTTAAAATAAACAGCACATGTTTTCAGTTTTGTTTTAGCCCAAAACAACCGACAGATACTGCAGCCAGGAAAAAGGAAATTGAGATTGTGGTGCACAGAGAAAAGAAGAGCTCTAGGCCAATGTAAGCCACATTTAGGTCCCAGGAAACCAGCATAAAAAACCCAGCAACCTAGGCAGGAAGAGAACAGAATATGAGGTTCTAACCAGTCCAGCCACTTGGTTCCCAAGCTGCCCTCCCCACCGCATCTTGGATTTGTGATGTGGATCCAATAAAGGCGAATTTAGCTCGCTGGCTCAGAATCAGACTGACGATATGCAAGTAATGTTGGGAGTATTTGTGCCAAATGTACCGATTTTGTAATATATTTAGCGCAAGTACTCCCGAGGTTACTTACTTACATATCGTCGGTTAGACTCTGAGCCCTCAGAATGCGGAAAGTATTTTTTTTTCTCGGCGAGCTAAAGCAACCGACAGATACTGCAGCCAGGAAAAAAGAACTTGAGATTGCGGTTCACAGAGAAAACAAAATAAATATATTTAATCTTCCAACCAACAAAGCAACACATGCTCAGGAACAGAATGCAATTCAGATTTCTTTCTTTGAGAAGCCCAAGGACTCCAGCAGTGAGACAATAATCGGAAAATAAGCAGGTCAGTTCAGGCACTAGGAAAAGACGAAAGCAAGCTACCGCACTGACTTATAAAGCCTGCACATCACGGGAGGCCTGAGAACAAATGCTATTTCTATTTTGGTACCATTTTCCCATGGGCCAATCACATCCGGGTTTCCGGCCACGTCACCATGAATGCAGTAAACCAGTGTCCCTGTATATATGTAGGAAATTGCATGACAGAGAGAAATGGTACTCCACCATTGAAAAGGAATGCCAAATGGTAAAGTGGGACATGTAGTCCCTTAAAGGGGCACTGTCAGCTTTGCCCCACCGTGTGCTTCAAAATCGCATGAGTGTGCCTCTTGGCACATACACAACAGAAGATTACTGTAGAATGCACCCCCGTAGCTCAAAATGCCCAATCTGTACACATTTTTTTTTTACCTTTTCGGTGATTTTATGCGGTCCGAGTTTAAGTTATGCGCCTACCGGAAGCTGGTACCATTCAGGAATGCGCGTCTCCTACAGGCGCGTCCCCAAACTGCATTTTCCCTTGAACACAATATGAAAATATGCTCCACCGATCCATTGCAGTAATTCTAATGTTTAGTGGGCACTCAAAAATAAACCGAGATCTCCGAGTTGTTAAAATAGAAGTTTTCAGCTGAGGTCGAAATCCCGTGCATGTGCAAGAGCTGCATACTACTGCACATGTGCGGGATCTTTACAAATTCCACTTCTGCGCATACGCGGGATTTCGACCTCAGTCAAAACCTTTTATTTTAACAACTCACAGATCTCGGTTTATTTTCAGAGTGCTACTAAACATTAGAATTACTGCAATGGATCAGTGGGCATATTTTCCATGTAGTTGCTCATGAAAAACATGCAGTTAGGGGTGGTGTAGTAGCAGACACGCTTTCGACAGGTATCAGCTTCCGCAGGCGTGACTTGAACTCCGACTGAAAAGGTAAAAAATCATAATAAAGCGTACAGATTGGTGGTTTTGAGACATGGGGTGCATTCTGCAGTAATCATATATTGTGTGTGTGCCAAGAGGCAAACTCCTGCAGTTTTGAAGCAAGCAGTGGGGCAAACCTGACAGTGCCCCTTTAAGTTTTATTTGCTAGGGGCAGATTTTGTACGTATAACAGATTACAATCCTCTCTGTTGGCTTAATCAAATGAAGGATAAAAATTCCAGAATTATGAGGTGGTACCTGGCACTACAGCCATTTAAATTCAAAGTGATGCACAGATTTGGAAAAGAGAATGTCAGCGCTAGATTTCTGTCAAAATATGGATCAAGAATTGAGAATTCCGAAGTTTGAAAAAAATGTGTGGGTTTAAACGTAACTGTTTGCTGTACTAGTTGTTAAGGAAAAAGGGATACTGCATGTGTGCAGAACTGTAAAGGTTATAAGGTAATATTAGAATTAAAAAGAAAGTTTTGGAAACCTGTTTTTTTTTTTTTAAAACAGATGCCCTCTTAAAGAGGGGGGTATGCAACAGGGCTCAATAAGACCCTGTCTCATTTGTTTTATGCAGAATGAGTTACAGGCAAGGATCTGTTGTGTCCATTCCTTTTCTATTTCTTGTCTGTCTGATTTCACAATCAAATTTTCTTGTGAGACCTAGGAACTGATCACTCTGAGTCTCACAGTTCTTCCTCTTCCACTATCTCCCTGCCTTCACTTGCTGTTTCTTTAATTCTATCTTTTCTTCCCCCTTGCTTATTTGTGGTTATAAAAATACACGTGGATCTTTATGTGAAACTGGGTTCTTTGGTTTTAAAATGTATGTAGTTACAGTATATTGTTGAAGTGATTGCAAAAAGCTATTTAGAACTCAGGGGATTAACCTTGAGATGCAGTGTGACCTCCACAAACTAATTTGCAGAGTTGTCAACAGGAATTATGAAATGGGTAGAAAGAATGCTGGCTCCTGATTTGTCAAGAGGTACTTTCAACTGGGACAGTATCCCAGCATAACCAGGCTGGAAGTACTATGCTTAAAAAAATAATTTAGTTTACTAAAAAGAACCCATTTCATAGTTGAATAAGGCACTCCAGGGGGTATGTTATCGTGGACTAATGGCCCTCCTCAGGTGGTGGAGGCACTCGGCTTTGCCTTGTGCTTCAGCCTACCCAAGGTTGGTCATTATCCCACCATAATGCAACCCCTATCCTACCTTATTGCTTAAATAACTTCTGAGACACAAAGAAAGAAACAGACAAAGTTTTGGGACATTGTGTGAAAACTAACATCTCAGGACGCAGAAGTTGATTGCCAGGAAAAAATATTATATATAAATACAGCAATCTTTTGTTAGAGAGAGAGAGAGAGACTGACATTTAAAATTAGAGATACCCTCAAAGGAAGGATTTTGTTTTGTTTGAACTGCCTGCATAAAAGCTATCCTGCACAATTTTATTTTGTTTATGTTATTGTTACTGAAAATAATAAAATGCTACTTGCGAATTTTATGACTGGTCCTGGTTTTCTTATACTGCCTGACCTTTGCCTTGACAGCATGGGTCTTGTTTCTATGGTCGTCCATGCCTTGGTTTTGTGCCTCAAAAGAAATTTAAATGTTTTTTTTCCCCTGAGAATACTAGTTAGGCTAGAGAGCGAGACTTGTCAACTCAGCATTGCTGCAGAGACTTGAGTGTCTTCATTTCATAATATAATTAAAATGTAATATCACACATCATCCTGTGTGGGAACCCAGGCTCAGATCCCTCCATGGCCACTTGTACAACTGCAAGTGCACTGTAGCTGTAGGGTGGGACTAGTTAGTTGACTCCCACTGCTTCAATTAGCTGCTTTGTTGTTCTGTGTGTGTGTGTGTGTGTGTGTGTGTGTGCAGAGCTGTGCTCACAAGACATTTTTATAAGTTTGTGGCTGTGTGCTTGGAAGAATTAAAAACATTTGTTTTTCTAAGAATACTAGTCAGGCTTGTAAGTGAGACTTGTCAGCTTGACATTGCTGCAGTGACTATATTTCATAATAAATATAATTTACATTTTATACATCTTCTTGTGAGGCATACAGCTATAGCAGACAGAGGACATAGTACCAGAAAATGTGGTTGGTCCAGCAGTCCCAGAAAAACTACAGTAGGTATAGAGCAGGAAGGAGCAGGAAAGGGTGAGCTCATTGCATAGTGACACTCGGGGCACATTCTCCATACACAGTTATGTTTTACCCAATCAAAGCTGCAGTCTCCAGCATCAGTGCAACATCAGCTGCCACCAGGAAAAAAAATTAAAGTACCAATGGAATTACTAGTAATGCTGCTAAGAGACATTGTCATTCACTGCTATTGATACTACCAATGTGAATGTGTCCTCTTCATCTCTTGCCACTGCCACTAGTACCACCAGGACATCCTCCTTAACAACCAGCACTGCTTTGATCCACCACCCATCCACTGGGACTACTAGCATCCCAACTTCTGCTGCAACAGTAGCCCTGCCATCCACTCTTGCCACTGTGACTGAGACCACTTCTGCCACTTTGACTGAGACCACTCCTGCCACCGTAAATGAGACCACTTCTGCCACTGTGACTCAGACCACTCCTGCCACTGTGACTGAGACCACACCTGCCACTGTAACCATGGCAACCACCAGTACTGCTACGGTGACACCAGCCACTACTACCAATGTGGCCCCAGCCAGGTACACAACTATTTCTAGTACTGTGTCTACCCATACTGTGAGACCTTGTTTCAAAGCCTATTTCCAGTACTATAGAACTTGTCAGTGCAGATGAGGAGGCACACTTTGTCTGGTCCGAGTACTTTCCACCTGGAAATGAATTGCCCAGTGATGCATCATCTGAGGGGACTAACCTAAACAGCTTTGATGGTGAGGAAGAGTATGAGCAGCACCTTGAGATCCGTAAAGCAGAACTATCAGGTGGTTCAAAAACTTCAACCTCTTGAGCTTGCAGTGACAGGAGAAAGAAGCACCCCCCCACACACACACAACAAACATATGAATTTGCCAGCAGAAGTAGATAATCTGGTCTTTCAAGTTTGCTCAAGTGTGCAGCTAGCACCCTTACCTTATAGCTGCCCTGCCTCCCCTTGCAGCTGCCCCACCCCCAGTATGTTACGGCTGCATTTCTCGTTACTAACAGAAGATAACAGAAAGGCAGCGTGCACAGTGTGCAGTATGATTATCAGCCGGGGGAAGTGTCTGGCAAATTTAACAACCACCTCCTTTATGAATCACCTAAAAGTAAGGCATCCCCAAATTTTTAAAGCATTGTGCCTGTGCTTCCATCAGACCCATCTTGTGGCGATGATCCAGGCAGTGGTGCTGTTGGCATTAGCAATACCACAGATTGTTTTGCCTCTGAGAAAAAAAATGCTGCACCTGCTGCTACTACCACTCCTTCTCCCTCAACACTAAATAATGCTATGTGCACCCATAGCACTCCCACCAGGCACCAGTCCCCTACTATCTGCACACCATCATTTAGGTATGGAACATCCCCCATCAATGGTCAGTGCCAATAGTGGAAATGTTCCAAGCCAGAACTAAGCACCACTTGTCTCATCCGACAGCTCAGCACATCACACAGCTGATAGGTGAAATGATGGCAATGGATCTGCAAGCCTTTTCTCTTGTGGAAGACACTGGCTTTCGTAGACTTCTGTAGCACTTGCAGCCATGATATCAGGTCCCAATGCATCCCACATTTTCATGCACCCTGGAGCCATAGATACATGAGGGTGTGAGAATGGCAATTGCCTCTCTACTCTCCGAGGCTGTGGGTGGAAATTTCCACTGCACCTCAGACATCTGGAGCACTACAAACTCCATGCATGCATATCTCTCCTTGACTGCACACTGGTATGTGTGCAGAAGCCTATGTCTCCTGGTACAGATTCCTCCTTCTCTCCTTATGTCTCTGGGTCTTCCTTCATCGCTCCACAATCTGGCAGTCACTCCAGATCTGCTCTTCTGAATGGGCTAATGAGAAAGGTCACACTTCACAAAACATCCTGACATTCATTCAAGACATGCTGCAGTCATGGATAGTTGGTACTCATCTGCATTTTGTTTTGTCACGGATACTGGGGCAAATATGGTGAAAGCAGTTGCTGATGGGAATTTTATCAGTATTCATTGTTTTGCCCACACCTTGAATCCAGTATTCACCTGTTCGCTATGTCCCAGTTCTGAGGCTTGCTAAACTCTCTCTGCAGCGTACTCCACCTGTGCTCATTTTTCACTGCCCTGTAAAAGTGACAAACCGAGAGAAGCATAACTTTCTCAACATCGCTTGATACAGGATGTGAGTACCAGACTGGATTCATGATATTTGATGCTGTCTAGATTACTAGAATATAAGAGCAGACTTCATGACATATCAATGGAGTGAGACATTAGGGGAGTACTTGACCACCATAAGTGGTCATTGGTCGATGCCGTGGTGAGAGCACTTGGTCCATCTGAAAGGAGCACTTGTGATCTAAGTGCTTCCACTGCCACCGAGTCATGTGATCTCAGCAGTGCATATATTGAAAACATCCATAGGGAGGTATGCTTAGGAACACAGGCATATTTCAGACAGAGCAGCTGTGCTCACATCGAGCACCTGCAAGCTGAACTGGATGCAAGGTTTGCAAAAGTGCTGGATAGTCATAGCCACATTTTTACAACCATGCTGGATCCCCATTTCAAATGTGAGATCCTTCACATGGGTATGGAGAGCCACAGAGGGAATAATTTTTGACAGGAGCTATGGGATGAGCTGAGTGGTTGCATGCGGGGACCGGTGTCTGGCAAAGAAGGTCATGCTAGAGAGGGAATACCAACTGGCAGGTCTGGTTCCACTGGTGTAGATGGGGAAGGAATCCCTGGTAGTGGCAGCAGTGCTGATGGGAGTGAATGAGCACTGCTTAGCACGTCCCTACAAGATCAAGAGCAACAGAAGAGGACGCAGTCGCAGCCTTTGTTTGTGGAAAATATCTTGAACAGCTATTTTGTGGAATTTCTTAAGCCATATTTTAAGTTGATCCATTAGGATATTGGGCACAGAAGATGCATTCATCCCCTTACTGGGGGCAACTGGCTGTGAGATACATCAGTTGCCCCCATGAGCGTACTGTCCAAGAGGATGTTTAGCACAACTGGAGTTGTTGTTGAGCCTCACTGTTCAGCATTAGTCCCTGAAAACATCCAGCAGCTTGTTTTCATCAAGCTTAACTTGCCATTACTTGGGTACAGATTTGTCTTATCCCCATGAAATAGTAAAATAGTCTCTCAAGTCTGCTTTTGCTGTTTTTCTCCATAAAGTTAACCTGCGTATTTCCCCTATGCTTCCTTCCTGCAGTGTTGAATGCACACACCTTCATTATAATATAAATGTTATTTGTTTCTGAGCCAGATATAACTTCTTTTATTGTTGTTTTAATACATGTCGTTATCATGTATGTCATAAACAGCAAGGATGAGCTGGCCAGGTGGCATTGAGGGCTGAGGCGCTAGACGCCATACCTCATGCTATGCCAGTGACCGGGTTCGGGAATGACCTTGATCCATCAGGGTGCCAGCATGGGAGGGGAGGGTGGGAGCAGGATTAAGCATTGGCTCTCCTCTCCTGGGTTGGGGGGGTTGCCCATCCATAGTCCTGCCATCACCGGATGGATATCTGGTGGCTGCTGCAGGTGGCAATGGAGCAACAGGTAGGGTGGGGCATCCCGTAGGGTGTGACGTGTGTGTGTCTCCACGTGCATGCATCTCATCAGGGACACGTGGGCAGGGAAGAAACCCAAAAACCAATAACGTACCCATGAAAAAAAAAAAAAAGCAAGGATGCTGAACAAACACACTGCTACAATAGCCCCAAGGTAAATCAAAATCCAGTGGGTTGCTTGTGTCTCATGTTATGACTTCATAACAATGAGGCTGTGAAACTGGGTGCACTGCACAGTGCACCACTCACCACTCCACTTTTCCATAAAGCTTATAGAAACAACATTCCCAAAATATTCTTGCTTCCCACATAGCCCAAGCTTGTTTAGGGGTCTGTTTTCACTGCTTTCATCATTTTACTATCCCTTTCTTGCTTACAATTGCTTATTCACAAATTTAAAAAAAGGCTTCCTGATTTTGTTGCTCTTTTAAAATCCTTTCATTTCATTTTCTTTATTCACACATCCACTTTGCTGCCACCAAGCTTACATTAGGCACTGCAGCAGTCCCACAGGTGGACACTGTCTATGGCCCCACATCCTGAGAGGAGAGGCATCCCTGGAATGCTCAGTCATGATACTGGAATTTTCTGTATAAATAAAATAGAAACCTATATGTAAAAAATGGTTTCAGTTTGCTGAGTTTTTGCAGAACTGGTGAGCTGACAGGGTAGAAATATGCAACTGTATTAAGTGAATTAAGCATTTTTTTGTATGTAATTTGTTTAACACTAGAATTATTGGATCACTGGAAACACTTGTAAACAAGGGTATAAAAATGCACAATAGGTATTGGTAGCCATGCCTCCTGACAAAGGGTATAGCACCCCAAAGCACTGGGGCTGGTTTGTGTGTGGGAGGCACTGTTTATCAATTATCCAGTGATATGGGTGAGTCAAGTTGAGTGACTCAGTTTTGCCACCTATGATTAGAGTGACTATTACTGCACATCGAGAGGCACTTATAGCGAGGAGTAGGGTAGAAAACCGTGACAGGAAGCATACAGCGATTGGGAACAGGAGTTGTAGTGAATGAGGATATAGGAGAATGTTTGCCCAGGCTGTTCCCAGCAGGCCATTTGTTGTCAAGGTATGAGAGATACCCCTGGTGTAGGAGACCTGGGTCGGTGCTAGGTGGGCGGGGTTAATTGTTTGTAGCACATTGTTACACTTCAGTTTTTTTTATTATTTTTCTCATTGCACCACCTGATTTTTTTTTCTGTAGGGTCCCTAGCCCTCCGGAATGTTGTCCCGTTACTGGTGATGTGCACCCCACCCTTGAATAGCCCCATCTGAATGTTCCCCTGTACCCCAGTGCCAGGCCCACCCATGGAAACAAGTATAATTATAGTAGGGGTGTGAGGATGTGGGATAAGGATAGAATGCCCACAAGATAGGTAGTGTCTCTAAAACAAGAAATTTATTGCAGTGGAATAAACAAAAATGGACTTCAAATGACAGAACAAAAATAAAATAGAATCAAAGCAAAACAAAATTCTCTACAGTTACAATGCTAGGTAGATATCCTAGTAGGCTCTCTAGAACATAGCTAGGGTCAGCACCCCAGCATCAGCTGACTCAGCTTTGAGATGGTGCTCTTTTTATATACAGACTAGCATACCTCTCAACTGTACCACATTACGAGGAACGTTCCTCATTTTACTTCACAAATACTCCCTGTTCCACATTGTGAGGACTTGTTCCACATTCAAAGTCAACATTTCATAGCAAAAATCTATAGTAAGTGATGCAAAAAATATATTCAATTAATAACAGACTTTCTGAGCATAAATGCAACATGTTAACAGTGTTTTGAGCTTCTTAATTAAAGATTTGATTAAGTGTTCCACATTTTACCCATTTGTTCCACATTTTAACAGGCAATGTTCCACATTTGGGGGAAAAAAGGTTGAGAGGTATGCAGACTAGGTCATGTGATGATTATAGCTCCACCCCCTTCTCTTAATACAAGAGAAAATGCTTTATTCTCATTAAAACATAATATTGCAGTTAAACAAAGTTTCAACGAGGAAGGCACAGCAAGTGGCCATGCCTCCTGGTCTGCAGCATAAAGATAGCAAGATTATGGCTGGCCGGCTCTAAGGAGCTTTCCAGACCAGAGGGTGTGTCCAGATTACAAACTACAGAGGCTGCAACAAGCATTCCAACATTGTAATGCAGGCAAGCAACTCCTTTTGCTTTTCTTTACTCTGGGTTTTTTCTCTGTTTCAAAAACAAGCCTGCTTTTAAACTGACACATTATCTTTCTTTCAGACTCTTTTGTATTCTCTGATAAGTTTTCATTAAAGTAAAACTTCCTCTTAACATTTGCACCCTGTTTATAGAACAAAGCAGGGATGAAAAAGTAAACAGGAGTCTCTAACTCAGCTGCTTACAGTGGGTTGCTATACTTTTGCAGCTGAGGGCAGGAACAAGAGACTGCAGAGAAACTAAGCCCTTGTATTGTTATTTTACATACAAAAAGGCAAGAGGTTCTCATTCTAGTGCAGTACAATATGTATCTGTTTATTCCCAAACAGAAGTGTTTTTTACACACTTGATACCTCAGGGAGTCACTTTTCACTCTAGTTGCCTACTCCTAGAACTTAAGTGGTGATGTGCACACATTCACAAGGGACTGCGCGAATGTGCATGCAAGTGTGTGGTCTTGCGCAAGTGCGCACAATCGTGCAATGGATCGCAAGCAATTATGCTTGCAAATTCAACGATGTAAAATGCTCAACCTTACAGGAAAAAGAGACAAAGGATAGAGAGAACAGCTGCCGGTGGCCTACCGGACACTGGGGAAATTAAGCTTGGAACAGAGAACACAGAAAGGAAGGTACAAAAGAATAGCACAGGGAGAAACGCTGTTGCTACAGACTTGAAATGGAAAAAAGAAAATGTGAGGTTACACACCACCCTCTTACAGGGGGGCACAGCCCTCTGCATAAAAAGTTTTCTGTACATCGCTCCCGTAGTGATTCTTTTGGTCCGTCGCTGGTAATGCATGGGATGAAGTGCACGTCGCCATTATTGAAATTGCCAAAGTGCACTCTCTGTTTTCAGACTCACTATCATATCTTCGCCCTTATTACATGGAACCGTTTGTCACCTTATTTATGGTTGTAATTTTTGCGAAAGCCTTTGTAAACCTTGTAAGTATGGCAATTGCACAGTAAAAAATACGTTCACCTAACTGATGTCTGGACTGCTGGTTTATTTTCATTCATGAATCTTCATTTTACAGCACCCAGTCTCTACCGTAGATGCAGCCTTCTGTTTTGTTAGAGATGTTTATCCTTGTGTCTGGCCATTGTGGGGACCAGGGGATGGTGGTGTCATTGAGCAGCACGTGTCTTGAGTTGGAGGGAAGGTCCATGCTCCTTGCTGTGCTATGGGGAGGATCGATGTCCTCTATATCCTCCATGGCTGGCCAGCTTCTGTCTGGTGTGCTCTCGGTGTTCTGGATGTCCTCAGTGTCTTGTATCTCCTGGATGTCCTTGGTGTTCAGTGATGTCCAGGTATATGCTGGACAGGGTACCTGTTGGGAGGAAGTAAGTGTATATTAGGCATGTTGTGTGGTCACGTTTGCAGTGTACCCCAACCTCCTATGGCCCTGTACATTGAGAATGGTGCCCCTGCACTCCCTGCCCACCCTGTGTGCACATCACTGCATGGGTAGGGGCACACCATTTGTATGTGTCTGTCATTCCTGTTCTCCAATTACACATACGTGCCCACAGGGTGTGGGCAACACTGTCTGTGCCCCATGCCCCCACTGCATTTGGCAGAGTGTGTAGCTCCATACTTCGTACCTGCGCCCTATGTCTCCTCATTGTCCATGTCATCTGCCAACTTTGTTGCAGGTGTTGTTGGCTGTCTCCTGTAGAGGGACATTGAGTTCATCTGGTTAGCTGTAGTTGGAGGCCATGTCACATCCAGCCTTGGAGGTGGCCTGTACTCACCCTTCGTGTGTCAAGCCTATCGTCCTGACCTCTGACAGCCTGCTGGCTAATGGAGTCAGCCACGATGGACTCCACCTCTATGAGTTCTGGGTCCCTCCACTGGGCTTTCACTGCCCTTCACCAGCTGTGTTTGCCATTGCTGTGCCATCTTCCTGTTCACTGCCATGCAGGTCACACCATTTGTGCTTGAGCACCTAGATCATCCATGTCTTGTTGCCGGCAGTGTTCATGGTATCCTGGATGCCCACCCACACCAGCTGTTTGTGGACTGGTGTCCCCTTTAGTACCGTGGCCCTATACAGGGTAGTTTAGTTTACCCACACCTCTGTCACCTGTATGGCTGTCTTCTCAGCCATGAAATTCGGTGTCCGTGGCCTGGCATGGTGGATGTGTCCAGCAGTGCTCCCTCCTGTGGACGTGCAACATCCTACTCTGGCGACCGTCCATTGGCAGTGATGTTGTGGCAGTATGGCTGCCTTCTGGGCCCTGGTGCACCACACCTGTGGTATTCATACTTGCCGTTTATGCATAGCAGTCCATAGGGGCTGGGCATCATATTACATGGCAGGATCACTGGGCGTTCTGTGGGTGTGTACATTCTGATGCAGATGCTGGGCCTGGCACCTCCACACCACTACCTAGGGCCATCTGCACCTGTTGGAACTGCCCACGGCCTCTGTGGATCACTGCAGTTGTGCAGAAGGTGCACACTGCACAGCCACATGCATGCATTACATGCAGGGCCTGTGGTTTCCATGCCCGTTTTGTGGATCAGGCTCTAGTGTCAGTGCCTCAGCATGTGGCACACTTGCCTCTGAGGCTGGAATATCAGAGGGTTGTGGGTTCTAGCCCCACACCAAGAATGTGAGGTAAAATCACAATACTGACACTGCAGTGCAGCATAACGGGGGTTGCTGCATTCATGAGATGCCATCATTTGGATGAGATGTTAAACTGAAGTCCCGTCTGCCTTGTCTGGTGGTTGCTCAGGTGAACCTTGAAGATCCCATAGCACTTCTCAAAAAGAGTAGTAGGATTTTATTAAAAGAAGAAAGAATAATTCCTTAATATACTCATAAAATATTAAAATATGCTGTATTCTTAAAATATTAAGGTATGCTGTAGTAAATCAGATAAACAACAAGCTGTAGGAGTAGGATATCAGACGTCTTTTTTATAATCAACTTTAGAAAGTTATATTGTTATAGGTATAATACAATATGTAAATGTACAGTTTTAAGTACTTATGTTCATTATAGAATATATATCTATCTAGCTATCTATATATATATATTTATAAAATGTGTAGGGAAATTGTTGTTCTATTGGAAGATGAGCATCACATGACCGTGGGTATATCAGAGCGCGACCGCACACCTGCACTTTTACTCCCCTCCAAAACCATTCTGACATTTTATAAGATAGATAAACTACTCTGATATGTGATAACTCTCTGATATCCATGCATGCCAGGCGGTTGATGCACTAGGTCTCTGACCTCGTGCGTATCAGGCAGCGACCATACACCACAAAGTGGTATATCTATTACATATATATATGTAATACATGATGGGCAGAAGTGTGATATGGAAAATATTCTCACTCCTGCAGAGTGAGCTCTGGATGCTCACGAGTGCCGAATTCAGAGCTCACTGCAGGAGTGAAAGTATTTTCCATAGCACGTGATCTGCACACCACGTGTGCTATTTATACGATAGGAGTGGGAGCTTTTGAAATATTTTTTTCTGTGTGCTTTCTGTGAGTGTGTATAAGTTTTTCTGAATGGGCTGGGAGTCTTAGAAACACCACATCACACAGCTGAGTGTACTTTGCAGTGCCAATTAAGTTACTTGCAGGCTTCACTGAGACAGAAAACCTGAGCAGTTTCATTTAGAATGTAGGCTGTGAAACTGATAGCACATTAATGGGCTAGGAGTTTGAGAAATGCCACAGCAGACAGCTGAAAGTGCTTTGCAATGCTAATTGAGTTACTGAGAAACATAGACTTTGATGGCAGATAAGGACCACTTGGTTCACCCAGTCTGCCCATTTCCCTACCTACTGGATAAGCTGCAGATTCTAGTTAACCAACAGCCTACTTCCTGCCACCCCCACCACAATTGCTTTACGTCTGTCCCATGCATGTTTAAATTCCCCCACTGTTTTAGACCCAACAACCTCCCCAGGAAGGTGGTTCCATGCATCCACCACTCTCACCGTGAAAAACAAATTTCCTCACATTACCCCTGAGCTGTCTGCCCTCTATCTTTAAATTGTGCCCCCTTGTTCTTACACATCTCTTTTTCTGAAAGATGCTACCCTCCTGGACTTTGTTGATTTCCTTCAGGTACTTGAACGTTTCTATCATGTTTCCCTTGTCCCTTCTTTCATCAAGGGTATACATATTAAGCTCTCTCAGTCTCTCTTCATATGGTTTCTGATGCAGACCCTGCACCATTTTAGTTGCCCTCCTCTGGACTGCTTCCATATTGTCTATGTCCTTGCGTAGATGAGAGCTCCAAAACTGCACACAGTACTCCAGATGGGGTCTCACCAACTGTCTGTACAGAGGGATAACCACTTCCCTTTTTCTACTTGTGATGCCCCTTCCTATGCATCCCAGTATCCCCTGGCTCTCCTTACTGACTTCACACATTGCTTACCAACCGTTAGATCATCTGATATGACTACCCCCAGGTCCCTATCCATTTTTGTTGTTATTAGTACCTCCCCTGCTATTGCGTACGCTTCTCCTGGGTTTTTGTTTCCCAGGTGCATTACTTTGTACTTCTTTTCATTGAATCTAAGTTGCCATATGTCTGACCATTCCTCCAACCTTGCCCAGCCCCTTCTCATCCTTTCTACCCCCTCTTGTGTATCAACTCTGTTACAGATCTTTGTGTCATCTGCAAAGAGGCATTCCTTTCCCTCCAGACCCTCTGCAATGTCACCTATGAAGATGTTAAAGAGGACTGGACCCAGTACTGAGCCCTGAGGTACTCCACTAGTGATCCCCCCTTTCTTTGGAATGTGTTCCATTCACTATTACCTTCTGTGTCCTGTTTTGCAGCCAGTTTGCTACCCTGGCTACCACCCTGGGACCCACTCCCAGGCTGGCTGACTTGATTATTAATTTTGTGTGGACTGTGTCAAATGCCTTGCTAAAGTCTAGGTAGGCCATATCCACAGCCCCGCCTCTGTCTATTACTTTGGTCACCCAGTCAAAGAAATCTATTAGATTCATCTGACATGACCTTCCTGCTGTAAATCCATGCTGCTTTGGGTTCTGTGCCCTGCTGGCCTCTAGGTACTCAACAATTCTTTCTTTCTTTCAGAAGTGATTCCATCATGTTCTCTACCACTGAGGTCAAACTTACAGGTCTGTAGTTTCCTGCTTCTGCCTTGCTCCCACTTTTGTGAAGGGGAATCACATCTGCCCTCCTCCAGTCTTCAGGTACCACACCATCCTCCCATGATTTGTTAAAAAGTGTGGTCAGTGGTGTCACTAGGTCCTACCTTAGTTCTTTTAGGATTCTGGGGTGAATCCCATCAGGCCCCATTGCTTTGTCCATCTTGAGTTTTAGGAGTTCTTTTAGGACTCTTTCTTCTGTAAATGGACTGGTGTCAACCCCCCTACCCAGAGTGCTTCTATTGTCTGGTTTAGGTAACTCCTCCTTATCTTCTTTTGTGAATACTGAGCAAAAGCATTCAGTATCTCTGCCTTTTCACTGTCTCCCTCTGCCCACCTTCCCTCTCCCTTATTAGTCTTCACTATTCCTCCCTTAACCTTTCTATGCTCCCTAATGTACCTATAAAAGGGTTTATCCCCCTTCTCAACTGAATTGGCTATTTTTTCCTCGGTTTGGACTTTTGCTATTCTGACTGCCTTCCCCACTTCTTTCTGCTTTAATAGATACAGTTCCCTGTCATGCTCCTTTTGTGATTACTTGTACTTTTTGAATGCAGCCTTTTTCTCCTTAACCTTTCTTGCCACCTCTTTTGAGAACCATCGTGGTTTTTTACTCCACTTTGTTTTCTTTATCTGTTGCACACAAAGGCTTGTTGCCTCTATGATGGCAGTTTTGATTTTTCTCCATTGTTCTTCCACCCATCCTTTTTGGCCATTTGCTAGTGTATTCCTCAGGTATTCACCCATTTTGCCAAAGTCAGCCCTTCTAAAGTCCAGTATGCTTGTTTTTGTATGGCTCGTCTCCATGGTTGTGCATATTGTTAAGCACACTGTGCAGTGGTCGCTTGTTCCACATGTCTACTGACTTCTAAATTTGTGATCCCTTCCATTTGAGGCACCAGGTCTAGTATTGCTCCCTCCGAGTGGGTTTAACACTAGCTGTCTAAGGCCCGCCCTGCAGGGCATCGAGAATGACCCTGCTCTTGGATGTGGGCTGCAGTACATGTCATCCAGTTAACATCTGGCATTCAGGTCCCCATCAACAGTATCTCCCTTTTTCAGCCATTTTGAGAATATCCTCTATTATTTTCTTGTCCATTTCCTCCCCTTGAGACAGGGGTCTGTATACAACCCCTGTGCAGATTGTGATGCCATTCCCTGTCTCCAAGGTGACCCAGAGTGCCTCTTGTCCTCCCCATCTACTTTTTAGTTCTGTAGCTTTGATCTCTTCCCTTATGTATAGAGCTACTCCTCCTCCTCTTTTCCCCTCCCTGTGCTTCTGTAAACTGTGTACCCTGGTATGTTGACATCCCAGTCATGGTTCTCCGTGTACCATGTTTCCTTGACTGCCACAATATCCAATTGTTCATCTTCCATCAAGACTACTAGCTCAGGAAGCTTGCTTCCCAGACTACGGGCATTGGTAGTCATTGCCCTCCATTTAATGTTGGCTTTATCCTTTTTCCCCATGCCTGCTCTTTTTGCCCTTGTCTATTTTTTCATTTACCCCTGTCCTTCCCTCTGTTGAGCACTGTACCTCAGTGTTTACCTTACTACCTGGCATGTTTTTTTGGGGGGAGGCTTGAAATTTCCTGCCTCTTATTAGCACCTCCCCATGGCTAGTTTAAAAGCTTGCCAAGGAAGTATTTAAACCTGTCACTTAGGATCTTGGTTCCCTTCATGGACAGATGCAGACCATCGTGCCAGTATAGACCTTCATCTCTCCAGGTGTACCCCCAGTCCCCAATGAAGCCAAAGCCCTGTGCTCTGCATCAGTTTTGCAACCATTCATTAAACTGCATGGTGTGTAGTACCCTAGCCTCACCCCTGCCATGGACCTGCAGCACCTCTGAGAAGGTAACCGTGCTCGTTACCTATCTGAGGCCCATCCCCAACTCCACAATTTCATCCTGCACTGCACTGATCCCATGCCTAGCTAGGTCATTTGTCCCAAGGTGGACAATGATATCTAGTTCCCTCTCCTGTGATGCTGCTTCTGCAATCCTGAGGATTTGCTTCTTGTCCCTCCAAACCATGGCACCAGGCAGGTACCTTACTTCCCTCTCCTCTCCCTTCCCCAGTTCTACCCCTCTAACAATTGAATGTGCAGGCTTCAGTGAGACAGAGAACCTGGGCAGTTTCATTTAGAATGCAGGTTGTAATGAGTGAGTGGTGACATCAGCACAGTATTGATAAGTGGCATTTGTTATCACAGTAGCGATGTCATCGTCCTTTATCACACTCCAGTGAAGATACGTCCATTTATCACACTCTAGAAGCTCCTACCCCATTGTATAAATATATATATATATATATATATATATATATATATATATATATATACCTTAACATTAGAATATGTTCAGTATGTTAATTAATTCTACATTTATGGTTAGGTGTGATTATTACTGCTTATTTTATCTATACATGTAAAATTCTATTCTTTACAGTTGGACGAAATGCACCTTTACTGATGTTTGTATTTTATTTTGAAATATGACACAATAAAAATCTATTACGGAAAAATAAAATAAAGAATCATACATAGAAACCAAAACACATAATTCTAGAGAATCATAAATCAAACAAAAAGACCAAAGCAATATATATATATATATATATATATATATATACTGTATGGAATCTGGTATTCTCTCCCCACACCACATTACAATTACTAACTTTGCCAAACTGGACATAGAAGTTTTTCTCCATGATGTATCCTGTGTCAACTGGTCAGGCATCTGTCACTCCTGTGATGTTGGAATAGCCTTAGATATCTTCATTGATGAATTCATGGCAATTCAGAATAAACATTCTCCCAAGGTCACCGGAAGGGTTGGGGGTAAACAAACCAGATGGCTACACAAGGACCTGCTGTCTAACATTCGCACATAGGACAGACACTGGAAGGGGTACAAACTGTCAAGGCTTCCATAGGACTACAATACCTATAGGGCCTTTCAAGCTTCTGTAAAAAACAAATCAGAACAGCAAAGAGCATCTACTGTAGGGAACTGCTCACAAATTCTACTGTTGACCCTAGAAAATTCTGGACACACATCAAGACTTTTCTTGGGGCTGCCCAGTCATTGGCACCAGGGGATATGATCCTAAATGGTGTGCATTGCAATGACTTGAACACCATAGCCAATGCCTTTAACTGAATATTCACGGACTTGTCTCAATACACTTCATCCTTCACTTCACCTCCCACAGCCTGTCAGCCTTCCTGCACAACCCAGACACCTGCATCCAGCACTGCCTACTGCCAACAAACTACTACCCCTCCTTTCTACTTTAAAGCCGTATCTAGGTCCGAGATCCAAAGGCTATTGCAAACCATATCAAACAACACTAGCCCTGGCTCAGATTCACTAGCGCCACGAATCCTGAAGCTAGTGGCACCTTTGATTGTCTTGCCATTGGCCAAGATTTCCACTCTGTCTCTCTCTCTCTCTCTTGGCATCATCCCAGACCTATGGAAGGCTGCTCGAGTTACGTCTATCTTTAAAAAAGATACCCGATGGATATCAACAACTACAGGCCTATAACCATCCTCTCTGTGTTAAGCAAACTACTGGAGAAGCTTGTTGCAACCCAAAGCATCGACTATCTCACAAAGAACAACCTTCTCTCAGACACTCAGCACGGCTTCAGAAAAGGACACAGCACATCAACTACTCTTCTTAAATTCACTACTGATACACTCTGCAATATGGACAAAGGTTTGCTCACAGGAGCAGTATTCATAGATCTTATCAAGGCTTTCGATCTTGTTGACCATTACCTGCTTCTCTCAGCCCTGCATAGACTTAACTTCTCACCCACTGTAGTTGACTGGTTTAACAGCTACTTATCTAACAGATCACAAGTTGTTAAATTCAACTCCGCTCTCTCAGATGAGACCAACACTAACATTGGGGTACCCCAGGGCTCCATCCTGGAACCATTTCTCTTCTCACTGTATATTAATAACATAGATAATGCCTCACTCCCCTGCTCAGCCATACTCTATGCTGATGATCTCATCTTCTGCTCCAGCGCTGACAAAGTCAACATCATTAACATAACCCTCTCCTTGAATTTCAAGAAGGTGTAGACATGGCTAAATGAGAATAAGCTCATCCTCAACACAAAGAAGACCTAAACCATGCTAGTTGGCACTGCCCCCAAACTCATGGCCTATAAGGAGCCCCTCCTGATGCGTGACTTTGGGGATGTCTCCCATTGACTGTGTCACATCCTTTAAATACCTGAGAGTCCTCCTTGATCAGTCCCTTGATTTCAGTATGCACATCCAGTCCACCTGCAAAGCATCGAATGCCAAACTTGGAATTGCCTACAAGACTGATCACATGTTAACATCATCTGCTAAATTGGCCATTGCCACAGGTATCCTGCTTCCTCTACTGACATATTGTGTCTCCACCTTTGCAAATGCCCATAAAACTGCTCTCCATAAATGGGACGTTGCATACAATAATATATGTTGGTATGCCTCCTCTTCCCATCGCCTCAAGCACCACTGCAGACTGTATATTGACCTAGGCTGGCTCTCTCCATCTGCATACCGACTATACTATGAAAGAGCGGGGCACCCACCTTGGGGTAGTTAAGCCCAGAAGATGCCCTGGGGCGAAATGGAGTCTAGAGCGTGGGCCATCTTGCCTAGTCCCCATACTCAAGGGCACTTCCATTAGTGATAGGCAGGAGGTCAGGGTGGCCAAAGAGTTCTGTCCATCTTGGGACGGTGTTATGCAATGCCAGATCTGTCAAGAACAAGACCGCTATTATTGCAGATCTTGTCAGGATGACAGATCTGGCCTGCATCACCGAAACCTGGCTGGATAGAAATGTGGGCCCCATATTGGAGGTTACTATTCCGGCCGAATATTCGATGACACACTGCCTGAGATTGGACCGCGGGGGGGGGGGTGCGGTCTGTTTCAAGACTGAATTGAACCTCACAAGTGTATCGGTTGAGGAGGCCAGATCATTTGAGTGTGCCATAGTAGCAGGTGTGGGTTATAGGATGGCTCTCATTTACTGTCCACCTGTGATGGGAATTTATTCCTTAAGGAAGTGGCGGACTTCATGATTGATCTAGCGTTTGAGTCACCTAGGCTGATGGTCCTGGGTAACTCCAACGCCTGGATCGATGATGAACTCTTACAATTTGGACAGCACTTCCTCCAGTTGATGATCTCACTGGGCCTTACACAGGTGGTTACCTCTGCTACTCATAAACATGGACACTCTCTTGACCTGGTCTTCCTCCTGGGGTTCGAGGCATCTGACGTGGGGGTGGAACCCGTGGGATGATTTGACCATTACACTGTGTGATTCAATTTCTGCACCCCCCCTCGTAGGCCAACCCCTGTGGAGATGGCCAAGTATCACCCTTTACAGGATGCGACTCCTGATGGTCTAGCAGCAGTACTTGAACTATCAGAATTTCCTTGGGCAAGCATGGATCCAGAGGTTTTGGTTGTGGCCTATAATCAGGCCATTGCCTCAGCCCTGGATTCTATTGCTCCAGTCCATGTACATCCTCTCTCCCTTCTCCCTTTGCCCTAGAGAATTATCGACTCTGTTAGTCAGCAATCTCCTGTAAGAAGGCAGAGTTCCTTTCTGGGGAGATAGCTGCTGCTCAGAACTGACCAGCTCAGCTTTTTCAAACTGTGGACAGGCTGTGCAACCCAGCCTGTCTGCAGATCTAAAGAGCGTTTTCACAATTGCAGTGTGAAGAGGTTGCTCGGTTCTTGGCTGATAAGGCAGTAGACATCAGGTTGGAGACCTGTTCGGCATACTCTATGGGAGTTGCAGATGATCGATGCCCGGCCACTGTCCCTCCTTTTTCCTGGAGCTCCTTCGACCAGCTAGAAAGTGTGAATGTTATGCAGATTGTCCAAGGTATCTGCCCTACATGCTGTAGTTTAGATCCGGGCCTGACAGCCCTAATTATGGGCTGTTGGGATGTTATCGGCCCGGTTCTGGCACAGATAGTCTGGTGCTCCCTTGACTTGGGTAAGTACCTCTGCTCTTTGAAAGAGGCAGTGGTAATACCCTTGTTGAAGAAAGCTTCATTGGACTCAGACTCTTTTGCAAACTATAGACCAATCTCTAACCTTCCCTTTGTGGGGAAGGTTATTGAGAAAGTAGTGGCTGTACAGCTGGATAACCATTTGACCATCCATAGCATCTACGAACCTCTCCAGTCTGGTTTCCGAAAGAGGCATAGTACCGGGACTGCACTGGTTTGGGTGCTCAATGATCTTCTGATGGTGAGTGATCAGAAAAAATGGTCCATTTTGGTACTTCTTGATCTGGCATCAACTTTTGACACCATGGACCATGGGGTACTGCATGAGCGCCTGAGATTCATCTGTGGGATTTCTGGGGGTGGTCCACAGATGGTTTACATCTTTCCTCACTGGTAGAACTCAGAGGGTGGTGTCAGATTTTTTTTCCTCTGAACCAATCTCTCTGTTATGTGGGGTCCCCCAGGACTTGGTGCTGTCTCCCATGTTGTTTGCGTGTATATGTTGCCCCTCGGAGACATTGTAAGATGGTATGAGCTGAGGTTTCTCTGCTATGCTGATGATACCCAGCTCTACTTGTCTTTTGCACCCGACTAGGATGGATCACTCTCAGTATTTAATAACTGCCTTGTTGAAATCCAAGATTGGATGAAGTCCAGTGGGCTGAAGTTGAACCCTGGGAAGACTGAGTTGATGGTTGTGGATCCGGGTTGCTAGATAGGGGGGGTTGGGGGCAGGTTATCCTTCGGGTATATTGCCCGGGGATTCTGAGCTCCTTACCTCTGAAAGGGTGCAAGACCGTGGGATGATACTGGACAAAGGGCTGACACTTCGATCTCAGGTGTCGGCTGTCATTAAGCTATCCTTTTATCATCTAAGGAACATTGCTAGGATCAAGCACCTGGTTCCGTTCAGTGACCTTCCTACACTGATCCATGCCTTTGTGACCTCATGTCTGGATTATTGCAACTCCCTGTACTTTGGGCTACCAGGGGTTGATATCGCCTGCAGTTGGTGCAAAATTCCACAGCTTGGTTGTTGATGGGGACACCTCAGTCCTCTCATATCACACCGGTGCTGCGGGAACTGCACTGGCTGCCTGTTCAGTGGCGGATCACCTTCAAAGTCGGTTTACTGATGTACAAAACCCTACATGGACTGGGTCCTGACTACCTGAAAGAGCTTTTGGTTCCTTATCACCCTGTGCATTCACTCTGCTCAGCCAACAAGGGGTTGCTGGAGATTCCGAGGGTTTCTTTAAAATCTTCTGGGGCCCAGGCATTTATGTTTGTGGCCCCAACCCTTTGGAATTCTCTACCCTGTTGGATAAGGGAGTGCATGTCCATGGGGGGATTTAAACAGGCATTTAAGATGTTTTTATGGATAAGGCATATGGTGATATGGCAAACAGTTTTTAAGTATATAATATTGTACATTTATTATTATGATGTACTACAGTTTTAAACTGTTTTAACCTGTACTGCGCCTTGAAATTTGAAAGGCGCATTATAAATAAAGAATATTATTATTATATTATTATTATTATACTCCATAGGCACCCTCACAGACTCTATCATCTGAAATCAAACCCCCTCCTCCCTTGTGGTACTACTTGTACCACAGACACCTGCCCATGGACTACGCTTGGCAAACAAGTTTCTACTTACTGTACCTAGGTGTCTCACTTCAAAAGACTCTGGAGCATTTCATTGCACTGCCCCAGCCACTTGAAACTCCCTCCCTCCCTCTTGCTCTGAGGCAGGCTAATTCCCATCTAATCTTCAGAAAAGAACTACATCACCATCTATCCCAGGACCCCTGCACATGCTTCGATCCCATTTAATGCAGCCCTCTACCTCTTCATATAACACTGTTCACCACTCTACTTCTCCCTATCTATCATGCTGCCCCTCTCCCTTCCCTACTGGCAATCTCCTTGCCTCCCTTGCTACACATCTGGTCTAGACAGCTGCTACTTAATTTTAACCCTGTTCTCCTCCAGTACTCCTATTCTCCCCAAACTATTTTCTCTCCTAACTCTTCCCCCCGACTTACTGCACCACAGCACTTGCAAAAGCTATGCTTTATAAATGTCACTATAGGTGTCCCTTAGCCCAGCTTTGTTTCTATTTTCATGTACTAAGTTTACCTTCTGTTCCACTGTCTAGCTATATGTATTATCTCAAGTACTGTTTGACTTGATCTGTATCTAACGTACCTGTATTAATGCAATGTATATGTTTCCTAGTTTATGTATGTACTCTCCCTGGTCATGCCTAAAAAATAGTCAGTCTTGTCTAGTGCACCTACCCGGTTAACAAAAACTAAAATAAATAAAGTTAGAATTTATTCAACAAAATACAGCCCCCTAAAGTAAGTCAAAATCTCTTAACTGCAGCATTACTTATTAGGTATGGGTTTAGCAGTTATACTCTCTCCATGTCACCATTCACATGCACACCATAAATCTTGTACCACAGATGGCTACAAATGTGTACTCTCAGCCAAGTAAACTTTCCTTATAGCCCTATATTTCATCCCAATTACTACCTCTGGAGTACAATATTTTTGCTTCACTTGCAGTGTGCATCTGGCCTGTTACAGATAGAATCTGCAACAGGCGAAACTCGATTGTAATATGTATTTGTGAAATTTCTTCCATGGACCTTGATATACACCTAATACTTCTACTTGCTACACTACCGTTAGAAACAGGGGTTCCTTCCATGCACTGCTTAGGTGCGACCAGAATGTTTTCACATAGTGACAGTCAAGTAGGAGATGGTCCTGAGTTTCAGATTTGTTTGTACATCTATCAATGGGACAGTTCCTCTTCTCTGTTTTCTTGTGGTTTTTTGTTTTTGTATAATCTTTTTATTAAGCAAAAAGAGAAAAAGTACTTTTTTTTTCCAGATGCACACAATGGCACAATCCATTTGTATCTAATACATCCTGGGTACAAACATCAAGGTTATAAGGGAAAGAACATCATCACATTCAAGATGAGCGAGGCTTATAGCGTCTATTATGGTATTTGATATGAGGGCAAACAATACCTCCTTTACGGAGCCACCCCCTTTCCCACATTCCTTCCTTTCACACACACCCCTCCATCAGCTATCATCCATACCTTCTCTCAGGATTTGAGCCTCTCCAGTGGTCAAGGTTACCAGGAAGGGTTCCCACATCTTAGAAAATTGTTCCCCTCTCCCTCGCGCCAGTTCTGTGAGTCTCTCCCGTGCCAACCTTTAAATTGTTAGGCTTCGCCACCGCCTTAGTGTTGGAACCCACTGCGACACACACATATTCTGAATACAGTGCTGTGCCAGTACTAGCAAAATCCTCTCCCATCTGGGGAGGGGTACCCAGTCACCATTTCTCAGGCCCTCCATCCCAAACAGTCCTAAGAGGAGAGGCACTGGGAGCTGATGCCCCACCATCCTCCCTACCTCAGCCAAGACCACCTTCCAAAAAACCTGGAGAACTGGCCAACTCCAGAAGCAATGGAAAAATGTCCACACTGCTCCTCCACATCTGCCACATTGTGGGGACACTGCTGGATTATATTTATGTACTGCCTGGGGCAGGTAATACAATCTATGAATGAACTTATAAAATGCTTCCTTGCATTTATTGCTTACTAGGATCCCCATATGCAGCCCAAGTATAGTTTTCCAGTTATTTTCTGCTATCTGTTTGCCTAAGCCCCTCTCCCATAAAGCTTTAGTTTTCTGTGTGAGGTCTGGGAGATCCCGTCTTCCCAGGCCTACTGCCTTTCAGATCATTTCCTGCACGTCCCTCCTAGCAGCATAAACCAGCTGTTTGTTGGGTCCCAGCAAAGACCCCCTATCCAGTTTCCCACATGTATCCCTAAAGTATGCCCGCACCTGCAGGTATCTAAAGAGGTGGGATCTTTCAAGGCCCAGGGCCTCCTGCAGTTCCTCAAAAGAGCAGAGACCCTCCCTGGTATACAAATCTCCCAGGCTGCATATCCCCTTGTTCTCCCATTCCCAGAAACTGGGGTCCTCCAAACCAGGGAGGAAGAAAGGATTCCCCACAATCAGAAGCAATACTGTGTCCCTTCCATCCTGGTGTCTACTACGTGATATATGTTTTCAACTGTCCAACACAGACATGACCAGGGGATTCACCTGCTCAAGATGCATATACACTGCCCTACCTCTCTGAGCCAGATAGGAAGACAGCTGGCCTGGACATCCCACCTGCTCCAAATCCATCCACCTCACCTCCAGTGTCTTATTCACCCATCTTGAATGATTCTTTACTGGGTGGCAAAGAAATAATTACGGAGATCCAGGAAATTCAACCTCCCTCCACCCTCTGTACTAGCCTTTATTCGCTGTAGACTGGCCCTTGTTCTCTTATACATCCATATGAAGGTTGTGAAAGCCTGCTGTATCCGATGGATATCCCTTTTCACCAGGCCCACATGAATCATTTGCATAACATAAAGGATTCTGGGTAGGATGTTCATCTTAATGAGCTTGATTCTGCCTAACAAAGATATGGGTAGAGCGGCCCACCTCCACAAGTCCACTTCAACCGTCCGGATTATGGGGGTATACGTTCTTGTGTTTTAATGAGTCTTTTACTGCCATTCTGCCACTGATGCTCACCCATGTGATATCCCACATTTGCCAGGGAATGCAGGGGTCCTGTAGTTTGGTAACAACTTTTGACAGCTTCCCACTAGGATAATTCTTTAAGACTTATGGCTGAGAGAAACAGGAGGCCATTATATAAGAATATGGTTGTTTTCTAGTGCAGGAAAACAGGGCCCTGTGTACACTGGGCTTGCTAAATATTTTAAAGCCCTTAAATATTTTAAGCTTGGAATATGGTTGAAAACTGTTTGAAAATAAACCCTACAAGGGACCCTGTTATAAAACCAGTTTTAAACACAGTTTCAAACCTAGCATGGTTTACGTAGTAGTGTGGATGGAGGATTGATTCGTGTTTCTCCTGAAGTGCTGGCAGTTGACTTCCTGAACATGTTGGCACTGGGCTTATTAAATGTTATAAGACTACAGTGTGGATGTGGTGCAACTGTGTTTAAACACTATTTTGAAAGACATGCCAACAATGTGGACAGACTTCCATGGTGAGTTTAAAAATTTTTTTTTCAAACATTTTCAGAAATGGACTGCCAGTATGTACAAGGCCAAGGTACCCTGGCATTACTTTCCACAGTTTAATCTTTACCTGGACATAGCAAATATACTTTGGGGTAATGTGTGTGTGTTCCTATAGTCTACTCACCCGAGATCCAGCTTGCCATTCTGCAAGCCATAGAGTTAATCAAGCATACCCAAGATTTTCCTGTTGCTCATAAAGCCGGTGAAAAGTTATGGTATGAGAACATAGTCATAAAAACACTATGGGATTTGCCATCTTTATTTCTCCTTCCTTATACTCTTTATAAATGGCTTCTCTTTTAATGGGGTTCAGACTACTAACCCAAAGGCCTTGGAAGAAAATGCTATATATTTCAAACAACTTGAACGATTGCTTTATTCTGACAATATGCAGTTAGCCCTTCCAGTTCAACTGCCCAGGAGATGAAAGAGTTAACTCTGTGCAGAAGCATAGAATGTTGAGCTTGAGCTTGGTTTTCAAACCTCTGTCCCTTGCACATTCTATGTAACCATCAGATTTCCTACTCCACCTCACTGTCAAGACGCTCCGGAGACGTCTCACTTCCATCAGTTTAGTGTTGCTGTTTTCACCGGTTTTGTACATCCACATTAATTTTACAGTTCTTCAAGCCTCTGTCTTCGGTGCAGGTTAGACTAGATAGGTTATTTGGAAGAAAACTGGTAAGTCTTGTTTTTTATTTTGGTTCGTGTAACCGGTTGAGAACAATCTTTTTTCTTCAATTTTTGAGGTAAATTTGTAAATTTCATGCGGTATTTGGGATCCGGCGGTTTTCGTTTTAGCAAAAAATGAGTTTGTCATTTTTTTTCTCTTAACCGCTAACCCAGTTGTTAACCAAAAAATAGTGGTTACTCTGGCCTGTCCACCTCTAAAGGGTAACTTGGGCTCACAGTGCATAATGTCTGAGAAACCCAAGAGAATGACCGGACCCACTGGGTTTTAGCACTGCACAGAGTGTGGGGAGGCTTTTGCCAAAGCAGATCCCCACCTAATCTATGTCTATTGTCTGGGGTTTGACCACCTTAAAACAGACTGCCAAATCTGCTCAAACTTTTCTAAGGCCACGCTGGATAAGCATTTAGCCCAGCTAAAGGAAAGAATGTCTGAGATGTCCGCTGACCTGGATGGCTGGTCCACTTCAGTTCCTGATGGTTACTTGGTTACTTGGTAGAAGTAGACAAAGAAGGCGTATGCCCTTTTAATTGTCTCCTACATTGGTAAGTTTATCTATCCAATGCCCCTGTTAACAACAGTTTAGTTTTAAAGCCCTCAAAAGTACTTTCTTGTACTAGTTTGGATGGTAAAGTATTTCAAATCCTAGCCATTCTGACCATGTAGAAATTCAATCTTTTCACTGTGTTTGCTCTTGGGACATACAATTGTTTATTATGAGACCTGAGATTTCCTATTTCTATCATTAAACTCAAAGCCACATTGTTTCATCAGTGTCAGATTTTGCAATATTTTAAACAGTAATAAAATCTCCCCTTTTTCTATTTATGTCACACCTAAATAAATTTAGTTAAATCAAACATTCATCGTATGATAGATTTTTCATACCCTTAATGGATTTAGTTAATTTCCTTTGTATTTTTTCAACAAGGAAAATAATCCCTTTTAAGGTAAGGGTCTCACAAGAGGGGGACCATAGTCAACATGAGGTATAATATACGTTTTATACAACTTAATTAATCGTTCTTTATTCCTGTTTACATATGCTTTCTTTAGTGATCGTATGACTCCATTTGATTTAAACGAAATCTGACGACACTGATTAATTGATGAAAGCTCATTACTGACTAGGATCCCTAGGTAATTTTCCTGTACAGATGATTTTAATAAAGTACCATTCAACATGTAGATATAATATGGATTTTACTTCCAAAATACATTACAGAACATTTGGATTAGTTGAATTTCATATTGTTAACAATTCCCCACTCTTCGATCTTTTTCAAGTCAGTATACACAATCTGATACTGTTCCAAAGAAGAAACGGTACCACCAATCTGTGTGTCATCAGCAAATTTTGATATAAGACAACTAGAGTCTGTGCCCATGTCACTAATAAATAGCCCAAACAATACAAGTCCCAGGACAGATCCCTGTGACACTCCACTACATACAGGTCCCTCATCAGATAAGACTCCATTCAGTCTGACAGATTGTTTTCTGTTATTTAACCAATCTGAAGTCCAATTGATGATGTAACTATTTAAACCCATCTTGATCATTTTTTTAAAATTAATAAATCATGTGGAATGGTGTAAAAGGCTTTCTTTATATCCAGTAATATAACTTCCACTGGTATAGCGTTATCCAGGTTTGTATTAACAAAGTCATAGAACAAGATTGAATTTGTGGTACAAGAAAGCCCTTTTAGAAATCCATGTTGAGAATAGTTGGTTAGGCCAAGATTCAGTATCTCCTTATCAATTTCTTTCTTTCTTTTTTTGTCTTTTTATTAATGTGAGGTGACACATACAAAATTGGCTACAATAGGCATGAAACCAACAATTATGAGGATCAAAAAACAGCTTATGATGTTACATGTCATGACAGTGAGCTAAAAAAAACACACCACATCCTTATTTCTTTAACATCACAGAGATTTCAACTTAAAATCCATGCCTTAAAGTTAAAGTGATTTAGTACTTCCCAAGTTCATGAAGTTGATGTTATACCCCATTCTACAACCAGTATTAAGAAGTATGACCCACACTGTCCTTCATCAAGTAAAATCACACTACCTAGTATCCCTCAAAACCCACCCACAGCCTAGAGATATAGTTAAGGAACATAGTCAAGGGACAAAATCTAGGTCATATCTGGAAAAATAAATTATCCACGGTCTCCATTGCTGCTCAGATTGTTTTTGTTTATTGTGGATTACAGCTGTTAGTGACTCCATATAGTAAATGTCAGCGACTAGACCCCTTTACTCATGAACAGCTGGAACAACTGTAGAATGCCAGTGTTGGGTTATTGCCTTCTTGGCAGCTAATATAAATATAGGTAAAAGAGTTTGGCGCCACTGTGGGTTCTGACTAGGGTATATATAGAGTAAGACTGTTTCAGCTGTGACAGCAAATGACTCTCCCACACAGCCTGAAATCTTTTGTTGAATAGAACACCAAAATGGCATCAATGGAGGACAGGACCAAAAAACGTGACCAAGATCTGCGAATCTGCAAGAACATTTCCTCCAGCAAGCCCCATATGATAGTGGAAGATACTTAGTTAATAGTGCAGGAGAACAGAAAAATTGGCTCCTACACTTCCAAGCGGATTCGCGCCATCTAGTGGCATGTGTAATTTTATATGCATGCGCAGAGGAATGAAACCAATCCTGTTCCTGTATCTCCAATTCCACGTCTTTATTCTAGCTGTCCATGATAGAGATCAAAGAATCACCCGGTCCCTCTCTTAAAATTTTGTGAAAGTAACTCACTTGATGTGGCCATAAGCTTCCCTTAATGTTATCCTCCAAAAATCTTCATGCCAGTGGTAATGGCTCCAGTAATCGGATATTAATGTCTCTTTGGTGTAAAAGGTAGTTCCTCACCTGGTTGTATCTAAACACGTCATTATTAGATAAATCCAGTTTAGTTTGCAGTAAATCAAATGGAATAGTTCCAGAGGGGGAAAGAAATTGTTTAAAAAAGTGTAACCTCATATATCTCCATCTGGAGAAGGTATGGCCCAGATTTGCTGGCATAAAGCGGTCATCTTCCGAGATTAAAGAATAGAGAAAAAAAATTCTCTAAAAGCTTTCTGTTATTTTAATTTATACCAAATCTTTAATATTTGGGCCATAAATGGAGTAAAATTGCAGAGAGGAAATGACCTACCCACTGAGACCAATGTGACCCTTATTACATCATAAAGGTCATTTATTGCAAATTCTAGATCTTTCCAAGGAGAGTGGTAGGAAGGTGAAAGCCAAAGAGACAATATACTACAATAAGAAACCATTGAATAAAATTTTAAATTCGTTAAGTTAGCCCCTCCCTCCAAGAGAGGAAGTTGAAGAAGTGACATTCTGATTCTAAGTTTCTGGCCCCTCCATATAAAGTTAGAAATGAACTTATCCAATGATTTAAAATAAAAATTTGAGGGGAAGGTGGGGACATTTTGAAATAGATATAGTAATTTTGAAGGATAATCATGTGGATAGTCTCTATTCTTTGAAAAAATGACAGTGGTAGCTGAGACGATATAGTTAGATCACTTTGGATTTGATTTGATAAGGGTTCATAGTTTAGTAATTTTAATAATTCAAGGTTTTGGGGAATTATCACTTCCAGATATCAGAATTTGGTTTTATACCATTTCATTGGATATTTACTTTTAAGATTTTGAGATGGAGTAAAAAATAAAGGAAGTAAATCTGTTTTGGCTATATTTAACTAAAAACCAGAAATTTTGCTAAAATTTTCCAGTGTTTGCCTTAGGACTGGAAGAGATGTTTCAGGAGAAAGAGCAGTTATCAAGATGTCATCAGCAAATAATGCTAACTTGTATTCCCTTTGGCCCACTGGAATTCCCTCTATATTCTTATTACCCCTTATAATTTCAGCTAATGGTTCAATATATAACACAAATAATAAAGGGGATAGGAGACAACCCTGTCTAGTGCCTCTTTGAATTTGGATTGGTTGGGACAAAGCACCATTAACTCAGATATAAGCCTGTGGCTGTGCATAAATATTTTTAATGCATGTAATAAAGGGATTTGGAAACGAAAATTTTGACAAGGTAGCCCACAAATATTTCCAGTCCACCTTGTTGAAAGCTTTGTCAGCATCTAAACTAACAACTAGGGATGGAATCCTTCTAGTGTGAATGTATTCTAGTAACAGCATTAAGCGGCGAAGACTATCAAAGGTATTTCTTTGTTTAATAAACCCTGATTGATCATGGTGAATTACCGTCATAAGGATGGGTTCTAATCTCTTAGCCCAAATTGACATGAATATTTTATAATCTACATTTAGTATCAAAATGGGATGGTATGATGATGGTAAAGATGGGTCCTTATTGGGTTTAAGCAGAGGGGACAAAACCACATAATTCTAGGAAGGTGGGGGGACTTCTCCCTCCGCTACCTCTCTACAGGCAGGAAGAAGATTAGAAAGAAGCTTTGGGATAAAGACCTTGTACCACTCTGAGCCAAAACTGTCCAGACCTGGGCATTTTGAGGGTTTTAGCTGTTTAATTTGAAAAAGAATCTCTTCAGCCGTGATTGGTTGATTTAGACTTTCTTGTTTAGATTCCACTAGGGTGGGCAAGTTAAGGTTTGTAAATGAGGTAGCTATGTCTTCTTCTTGATTTTGGGGGAAGGGGGATAGGGTCAATATAAAGGGATTTAAAAAACTTTTGAAACACCTGTTTCATCTCCTCTTCTTTATAAGAGGGAGAATCCAAAACCATTAATCTTATTTTTAAAATTGTTGAAGCCCTTTAATTTGCCCTCAACATTTGAGCCAGCGCTCTGGTGCCTCGGATGGCTCCCTCATAGTTGCATTGGCATAGATAGCTTAAACTTGGTAGAGTTTTATAGCCAATGATTTTTTTGGATATCTTGTTTGAAGGTTTTTATTCAATTCTGTAGAGCCCTATCACCTTCTCTGTATAGCATTTGATAGGAGGATAACAAATCTGTTAAATAATTTAATCTTCTTTGTATGTTTTTTTGTTTATAGGATGCATAGGACAGTATCTCTTCACGGAACACCACCTTCAATGTGTCCCATTGAATTGCTTGTGAGACCTGAGATGAAGAATTTTCCAGAGTTATCTGTGAAATACGTTCCTTAAAATGATCTAAGAATTTTTTAACTTTTAATAAAGAGCTATTAAATCTCCAAAGTTTGTGTTTCTTTTGTTTTCCTAGATCAATTTTAAGAATTAAGGGATTATGACAAATTTTCCTTTAAATATTTAGCTGCCCTGGAGAGTCTTTGTGGTTTAGGATTCGAGGAGTCTAGATGGGGATGAAAAGAAATGTTAAAATCACCATCCATTATCAGAAATCAATTTCTTTTTTTAAAAGTTTTTCCATTAACTTGACACAAATCAAAGTTAGAGTGATTGGCCTATAATTAACAGCATTTGGTTTGTTTCCTTTCTTAAAAATCAATACTACAATGGTCCTTTTCCAATCCTAGGGGACCAACTCAGATTGAATTGATCTATTAAATATGAGTGACAGGGGTCCAGCTAATACGCTGGCCAGTTCTTTAAGCACAGTCAAATTTAAGTTATCAGGCCCTGAGGAGGTAGATGTTTTTAGTCGTAATAACTCCTCATATATCTGGTTTTCCTCAAAGTGTACTAAGTTATTTCCAGCTGTGCACAGACCTGATATAGACTCCCATTTGGTGCTAAACATGGATACAAAATACTTATTGAAACATTGTGCAATATCTTTATTGTCTGCAATCTCGAGCCCATCATGTATAATATTTGTAATTCTATTTGATGTTGTTTTGTTGTTATTTATGTATGTATAAAAGCTTTTATCTTTCTTTTGAGCTAATTTTAGTTCAAGTTCAAATTTGGCAGTTCAAATTCATTTCTTTACCTTAGATAGTTGTTTCTTGTATAATATTTTAAGCTCAGGAGATGGATTCCTTTTTAATTTTTTAAATGCATTGTATTTCTTTTTTATTTGATTTTTAATCTTTTTATTAAACCATAATGGCATCATGCCTTTCTTATTGTACTTGGGTTGCAGGAGAACATATAAATTGAGGGCTCACCTAGGGGACCTTACCTCCCACAGAAAGTGGTCTCACCAGAAATATGTTCTCCACATCAACCTGCTAGAGCTCAGGGCTGTGTTTCTAGCCTTGGGATCATTCTCAAAGGAAGTACAGTGCAAGGTGGTTCAGGTCAGGGAAGACAACACCACATCGATCCAACATAAACAAGCAGGGAGGGACAAGGTCCTTTGCCTTGTGCACAGAAGCCATGAAGATCTGGAGTCTGGCATACTCTCTCCAGGTCTCCCTGTTAGCAGTGCATTTGCCAGGCAAGGACAATGTGCTAGCAGAAGCCCTCAGCAGGATCACCCAGAATCACCACGAGTGGTCTTTGAACTAGGAGATACTACAGGTAGTATTCAAGAAGTGGGGCACACCAGAGATAGATCTATTCACAGCCCCAGACAATCATCAGCTGTCTCAGTTCTGCTGCAGCCCTTCAGTCTTGGGCTCTGTTCCTCTGGATGCACTGATTCTGGAATGGACACGCAGGTTTCTGTATGCCTTCCCTAATTTCCTCTACTCTTCAGAGTGTTGGTCAAAATCAGGAGTCAGCCTTGCACTGTAATCTTGATTGCACCAGACTGGGCCAGGCAGCCATGGTACCCCTTGCTGCTGTCCCTGTCAGTGATTTACCCAATCTGCCTCCCCAGGAAGCACAGCCTACTGACCTCCTCCCAGGGGAGGATCTGGTACCCCAACTTCAGATCCCTCAGGCTCAAGGTCTGGCTCTTGAGGAGTTAGAGTATGCAGGCCTGCATCTCTCTCTCAAGGGGTACTGGATATTCTAAGTGTTTCTAAAAACCCTGCCACCAGAAAAAAACTATATTTCCAAGTGGAAGAGATTTTCCATCTGGTGTTCTCAGAGAGGTATAAACTCTCATTCAGCAGGTTTGGTTTCCACATTGGATTATCTGGTCCACTTACATTCTCTAGGCCTTCAGACCTCTTCTCTGAAAGTGCATCTAGTAGCTGTGTTTGCTTATCTCTCTGCAGGGAAGGGCCCTTCCCTGGCATCCAACTCAGTCTTCAAGAAGTTTTTCAAGGGTTTGTTACACTTACGCCCTCCTCATAGGGAGCCTACTCCATATTGGGATTTGAATATCTGCATAGCCCAGCTAATGCAACCTCCTTTGAACCCAGGTCTTCAGCTGAGCATAAGTACTTAACCTGCAAAACTGTCTTTTTGGTAGCCATCACCTCTGCTAGGAGGATTAGTGAGCTATAGGCTCTGTCAGTGGAATCTAACTGTATTTTATTCCACAAAGATAAGGTTGTTTTTAGAACAAATAGGAGGTTCCTTCTTAAGGAGGTTTTAGACTTCAACCTTAATCAGTCTATGACTCTTCTTGTGTTCTTCACTGACCATTCTTCCTCAGGGGAGTGACGATTGCACAGCTTGGATTTAAAAAGGGTCATTAGCTACTATATTGATCAGACAAAGGCCCATCGGAATGAATGTACCCAGTTATTCCTTACCTATGGTGAGGTAAGCAAAGGTAAGCCAGCCATCAAGAGAACCATTACTAGGCGAATTGTCTCATGTATCCATTTCTGCTACAGAAAACTGGGGAAAGAGCCACCTTCAGGCCTGAGGGCTCATTCAACCAGGGGAACAGCTACTTCTCTGGCAGCTGCCAGAGACATTCCTCTCCTGGAGATCTGTAAAGCAGCTACCCGGATAACTGTACACACATTCACTAAGGACTACCACCTTGATACCCAGGCCAGAAGTGATACCAGGTCTGGTACAGCAGTGTTGCAGAACTTGTTTCTTAAGTAGGTTCTGTACCCACTTCCATGAGATACTGCTTGGTAGTCTGCGTATTGTCAGAAAACAACAAGACTTCATGTTGTTGGAAGAAAAAAATACTTACCATAGTAATCTTGTTTCTTCTAATGGAGTCTTGCTATATTCTGACCTCCCTCCCTACCTCCCCTAACAGAACGTCTGCAGAGCATTCCCTAATCAAGGGATGAGTTTGTATGTGCTGCACCACAGGGGTGCCTGTTTGCATTCAATTTTTCTTGGGCTTCTTGACTTGAGTCTTTGCTGCCCATTGGTTGGTCATTGGCCATGTAGCCATGGTTACAGCTACTATTATTATTACAATTATAATTGCTACTTTTCTCTAGTTGTTTCTTCATTACTAGAAATTAGTGTCAGGTCAGTTAGTGCTCATGAGAATCTGACGGTTACATAGAATGTACCAGGGACAGTGGTTTGAAAACCGAGCTTGAGCTCAATGTTCTATGCTTCTGCATAGAGTTAACTCTTTCATCTCTGGAGCAGTTGAACTGGAAGGGCTAACTGCATATTGTCAGAATACAGCAAGACTCAATTAGAAGAAACAAGATTACTATGGTAAGTAATTTTTTCTTTTGCTTCAGGTGCTGTTGGGGGTGGAGCACTATGCCAATGTGTAGAAAACAGGTAATTAACAAGGAGCATATTAAAAATACCTCATTTGTTTGGACAGTGGTCTGTTTTTACATAATAGTTTATTTTCTGATTTTTGTATGCATTCCTTCCAATTCTGCATAACCATTTCTCCTGGCCCAAATTTCCCTTAATATTTTAGGGGCTCCTCTGTTACCTGTATATCTGGTATCTTTTCTCGCACCTCATAATTCCTTGGTTTACCAATTGGGATCCCTGAACTTTTGTAGAATTTTATTTTAGCCCCAGCCAAAGCAAAAAACGTATCTATGGTATCCTATGCTATTAAGGCAGAGTCTTTATCTGGAAGAACTATTCCAATATGATATGCATAAGCAATTTATTAATATCTGGAGAATCTGGGGTTAACTGTATATATATATATATATATATATATATATATATATATATTAGAGCCAAAAAACTCTGTTTAATGCAGTAGTTAGGGTTGTTCCACAGTGACAAAAGTGAGGAAATTAGCTGTTAGGGTTGAAAACCCCTTGGACCCCACCCACCCCAACCGGCATTGGGGTGCGCATTGGGATCATCAGCCTAACTCTCACCCCATGACATGTGTAAAGCAGCAGAAGTAAAGGAGAATGGGGTGAGAGTTGGGACTCATGATCCCAATGCACACCCCAATGCCAGTTGGGGGTGGTGAGGTCAAGAGTTTTCAACTAACAGCGAATTTCCTCACTTTTTGTCGCTGTGGAACAACCCTAACTAATGCATTAAACAGAGTTTTTTGCCCTAATTTCCTTCTTTGAGAATGATAACGAGAAATAGTGAATGTATCGCAGCAGTTGGAGCCGCCGGGCCTTTGGGTCTTACACTCCTGCCACATGATGTCTTGTGGCATACTAACAGGGACAGCAACGCAAACAGAAATGCTAACAGTGGCGCACATGGTAACACAAGTGCAAATGAGAACAGAAAGGGTAACACACAAGGTGGCATAGACGGGAACGGTCTGCCACGTGATGTGTTGTCACATAGTAACATGGTGCCTGCAAACAGAAATGTCAATGGGCATGGAGACGTAAAGTGAAACAGAAAGATAAACAGTACTGTAGACAGAAATGGCAAAAAAAACCAGAAACGCAAAGCGCAAATGAAAGCATAAAGGATAACGCACATATAAGGGCAGGACGTCTACGGTAAGTGAAACGGGTACCGAACCGCAAGCGTAAAGGGCAACAGTAAACGTAATGTAAGAGCACAGGCTGGTTTTCCCCAAAACCTGCATAGAGAAAGACAGTGAGTATAAATAATGTATGCATAATAATGAGTATCGGTGCAGAAAATGAGAACTTGGAATACTAAATACGTTGTATCTCAGGAACCGTACGACGTAGAAAAAAAATGTAAAAGTCATATTATTTACAACTGTCCTGGCTAATTTGTTACTTAGCCCTGGTGGGGCTAAGAATTTTCTGATTTAAAGTCCGTGATCTCGCACCGCTTTCCAAGATACGGCCCTGGAAAGGCGCGAAGAACGCTGTAATGTTATCCTATGGGAAAAAAGAAAGTTCAGAGCACCATAACTTGCTCTCCCTGTAATGTTTTTTCACCAAACCACTGAAAAGCACATCTGTGGCTGTTGGCTCTCCTCCCTCAAATTGCAGGAAAAAGACCAAACCGTTATTTTGCAGCAGGGATCAAAGTTTCTGTGTCATTGGAGCCCGTAATGTTATTCTATGGGAAAAATGTCAAATTTGGAGTGCCGTAACTTTGCCACTGTGTAATATTTTTTCCCAAACCACTGAAAAGGCACATCTGTGGGCTGTTGGCTGTCTTCCTCCAAATTTCAGGAAAAAGACCAAACCATTATTTTGCAGCAGGGTGCCAAAGGATTTCTGTAATGCGTCGGGTGCCGTAATGTTATCCTATGGGAAAAAATGTCAACTTTGGAGTGCCGTAACTTTGCCACCATGTAATATTTTTTCAATACAACACTGTAAGGCACATCTGTGAGATGGTTCTGTTCCCTCCAAATTTCAGCCCAAAACTCCCAACGGTTCTTTTGCAGCGCAGTGCCAAAGAATCGCTATCACTTTCCCACAGATGGAAAACTACTGTCGCAATTTTCGAAAGCTTTCGCAAAAAAGTTCGACACTTTCGTGAGCACAAAAGTAATTTGCAAAAGTACTTTTTCCAGAAATTTGAAAAACATTTTTCTGGGGTGTTTTACCACAAAATAAAGACATGGCAAGCATCCTCAGGGTCCGACTAGGTGAATACAAAAAGAATTAGGTTGCTAGAGGGTCCCAAATTTAAATGTCAACCATTTCTCTGATCACCAACTGAAAACAAAATGGCCAATTTGTGAAAGTAACAGGCCCATTTGCGAAAGTAAAAATGCATTTGCGACACTGTCGAACTTTTTGTTAACTTTTCCTATTGACTTATAATGGGAAACTGTTTTTTGAATAACTTTTGAACTCTTTAATATTTTTTCATGAATTCTTCAAAAGGCACATTGGGGACCCGGCCGCCCAATTTCTCTGAAAGATTTGGGCTGGTCGCACAAACACATTACGACCTGTAAATTCTGACCGTAGGAATTCAAGAAAAAGTATATGGCACAGATCATGCTTAATAACTCCGCAGCCGTATATCCAACCAGTATGAAACTTGGCAGATCCCAAGGCCTATGGTTCTTGATCATGTAATCCAAATTTCAGGCAAATTCATCAAATGATTGCAAAGCTATTAAGGTGCAAAGTTTTGGGGTTTAGCATAGAAATGGCTCCTCAACCCTAACTATAGTGGCACTACCGTGCCACTATAATATATATATATATATATATATATATATATATATATATGATGGGATTCAGCAGACACCTTTGTCTTACCCCTCTTTAAGCCTGGATCATGAGATCCACACTAGAATTCACATATGGGTACATGACTGCCTCTCTTTATAGACCCATTATCCATCCACTATATTGCCCTGGAATTCCATATCTCTGTAGTACCTGCGACAGATATGTATTGGTGACCTGGTCGAAAGCTTTTCTTGGTCAATGGATAGCAGAAAACATTCCACTAAGCCTTTACTCTCCTTTTCCCAGAGCTTTCTTAGAATAACCAAGTTGTCTGTAATGTTCCTCTGCTTTATAGCACATGTTTGTGAATCAGCAAGGACAACTGAATGTGAATGCTTTGGACAGTCTCTGAGCCAAACTTTTTTGGCAACATTTTTTGATCTGTGTTTAATAGATGCAATGGCTCCCAATTTTTAATATCTGATTTGTTTCCCTTTTTAAAGAGGAATATCAGGAGGGCTGTCTTCTTGGATGGAGATGGTTTACCAGATTCAACTGTATCATTATATATCACTTGGAATGCTGGGGCCAAATATGATGCAAACATTTTATAAAATCCTGTTGGCAACCCATCCCACCTGGGGGCAGTGTTGTTCCCTGGATGTTTAATTGCCCACTCTACACCAGACACACATATAGGGCTGGTCAGTTAGGTATAAACATGGGCTGTAATCTCTAGTATATCTATATCAGCTAGTGCAGATGGATCTCATTCTGCATCTGCTACAGTACCAGAATTCCCGGTTATGTGATCGTGGACCACTTCCATAATGTCGACAGGGGAGATTACTAGATTATATACCATCTCTTTTTTTATTTAAAGCAGGAATAACCCTGAACTGTACTTTGTCCTGGCATCCTGGAAATTCATCCAGGTAGTGTGACTTACCTTGTATCCCGAATTTTAATTCCTGCTCTAAGGAAGTGGCCCATTCATACTGGAATTATTACATTTCTTCTTGTATAATCTTTATTTGGCTTACTAAATCAACATTCTCCTCCTGCATCTTGGAAATTAAATTATGGATTTTTACACTGAGCCTTAAATAATGTAGGTATTTATTGTTACTTTTAATTATGTTTTATTCTGTGAAAAGGGACTTAAAATCCTTTTTTTGTGGCTTCCTACCAATTTATCATGTCATCATATGTTGGAACCACTGAGCATCCGGCCTCAAATAGATTTAACCATTCTGATTGTGCATCATGCTATTCTAATAATGTTGTATATTACCTCCACAGTTTATTTGGAGGGTAACACTTGCTGTATTCACTCATATTACTGTAGATAAAAACAGAAAATCAATTCTAATATTCAAAGTTCCTTTAGTCAAGGTAGCAATGTTACTAGCAGACAAATTAGCAAGGCTATCATGGCATGCAGACCAGCTGTTCTTATATCATTTAGATATACCGAGTTACCATGTAGTTTTTTGGTCCCCCCGTCATGTAGTGACAAACCACAATTAAGATCACCCCCTAACACTACCAACGAACTGGTGCGTAGGTAGGGTCATACTTCTTGAAATAATACAACCCTTGCAGCTTTTATCTGTGAGGCATAGATATTAACAGAGGCTCCTCCCTTCATATTTTACATCTACAGTGGTATCAGATCCCTGACTTACTCAAGCTCCACCAGTTTATGGACCTTCAATGTGGCATCTTTGAATGAAACCCCAACACCATCACAGTTGTCAAGCTTTTGAGACCAAAAAGGAGGGTTCACATATCTACAGTTTTTTTTTTGTGGCTGAAGCATTCTGATAGAGGCCTAATGTGGGTATCCTGTAAGAATAATATGTTCCCAGGTGAGATCTCTAATAATTACATGGTAGATATTCTTTTCTTATATTCCATAATGCTGTTCACATTTAAGGTTATAGGTGACGTAATCAAAGTCCGGTACACATGGGTCACAGCAGCTGCTCTCTCCTGGGATCTTGTCCTTCTATGTCTCTTTTTTTGGAGCAGAGATCTCTGGGAAAGACTTATCCCAATCCAATGACTACTTACACATAGAAGATATAATGAAGGATGCCTTCATGTCACCCTACTCCTATTCAGTGTCACCCCATTGCTTAGTGGAAGTCAAGGCTTCATATCTGTTTGCCACTGGTAACAAGTGGTTTCACAACTTTTCATGTTGCCTTTTTGTGGCGACCTCTCCTCTGAGAAGAGACTACTTCAGACTCAGACTACTGGTGCTCATGGCAGCAGCCATTGCAACTGTTCCCTTCATATGGCTCCACATGCACATTCCCCAGTGAACCTTGTGAGTACAGTGGGAGCAGTAGACTGACAACCCGGAGCAGATGGTCCTGGTCTCCTCCCCAGTCAAGAAAGTCCTTCAATGGTCAATGGAACCCCACCACTTGCTAGCGTAAGTTCCTTTCTTCATCCCCTCTCTCCATCAAATCCTCACCTCAGATGCTTTAGAGATGGGTCTTGGAGCCCATCCGGGTCAGTTTCAGACCCAAGGGACATGGTCCCCTCTCAAGGCCGCACTACATATAAGTGTTCCTGAGATGCAAGTGATCCTGTATGGGCTGCAAGCCTTCCAGTCCCACCTGTCTCCGGGCCCGCTGTTAGAGCAGATGGATGGTATCAGCATAATGCACTACATCAACAGACAGGGAGGCACCCACTCTTACCCTCTGTGCAAGGAGGTGACAAGAGCTACTGTCAGAGAACAGCAGAGGAAGGAGCTGCTGTTATTACTATACTTCTCTACTGGGACTAAAGAACTAGAACTCTACTACTGGGACCTTCAATTTAGGATAAAAACAAAACAAACATGCATTTGTCAATGCCGAATGTTGTCATGCTGGCATTGGCTTTGGTAGTGCAGTGCAGAAACACATTTTGGGCAGGATGTGAAAAATGACAGCTGTATTGTTCATACGGAGGTGTAAAAAAATGGCAGTGTTGAAAATGTGGCATGTAAATATTGCAAATTTGTGAAGTTACAAGGGGTGCGTGGGAAATGTCCAGCATACGCTTAGTAACCTGATCATTATGGACTTTTGGCACCAAATTTTCAACATAGGCATTTTAGCACCTCTGCTCATGTACAGTGTCACTGTCATTTCCTCAAACCATCCCAAAAAGTCATTTCGCACAATACCGCGCTATTCTGTGCCGGACATGCGAAAACAAATTTTGGGCAGGATATATAAAATGACAGCTGTACTGTTCATCAAGAGGTGTGGAAAAATGCCTATGGTGAAAATCCAGAGTGAAAATATTACAAATGCATGTTATAAGTGTGCGTGCAAACTGCGAAACGCATGCTCGTAACACAGTCATTTTATGGAGTATCATCACCAAATTTTCAACATAGGCATTTTAGGACCTGTGCTCATGAACAGTGTCACTGTCATTTTAGCAATCTGCCCAAAACACTGATTTCCCACAGTGACTGCACTATTGTGCACCGCAAGTGCAGAATCACATTTCGGCCAGGATGTGAACAATGACAGCTGTACTGTTCACAAGGAGGTGTAGAAAAATGACAATGTTGAAAATCTGGCATGAAAATATTGTGAATTTGCAAAGTTATGAGTGTGCATAGCAACTGCGCAATGCATGCTCATAAAACAGCCATTGTTTTGATTTTTTCCACCAAATTTGTAACATAGACTTTTTGAGAGCCCAGTTCATGAACACTGCCACTGTACTTGCATTAATCGGTCCTGAAAGGTGATTCTGTGCTGTGACTGAGAAATCACCTTTCAGGACCGACTAACATCATAACAGTGCCAGAATTCATGAGGTGGGGTCCCAAAAACCCCATGTTGAAAATTTGGTGCAAAAAATTCAAAAAATGCCTGAGATATGCATCAAAGTTGAAAAAACACTATTTATTCCATTATACAGCTAACCAGCATTTCCTCAGTTCACGGTCAGCTTTTAAGAGTGCAGATGTGTTCCCGGGCCACCGAGATTGTCGCGCCAAGCTCTGGAGGTAAGTATGGGATGGGGGAGTGTGGGGAGGCAGGGTGCACAGTGGGTGGATGGGTGTGGGTGATGGGAGGGGGTAGGGTGACTACGAGGGACCATTTTAGAAACATAGAAACATAGAATTTGATGGTAGATAAGGACCGCTTGGCCCACCCAGTCTGCCCATTTCCCTACCTACTGGATAAGCTGCAGTTCCTAGTTAACCAGAAGCCTACTTCTTCCTACCCCCACCCCCTAGAATGACCTTATGAATGTTTACAGGTGTTAAAAAAACACATTGCAGACAGTTTTTTTTCCAAGGAGTGTTTTTTGTGTGTGGGGGGAATACAGTAGCTGATGGGGGATTGGGAACCCCCATCAGCACATAGGGAGTGGGGGACACTAGCTGAGGGGAACTGGGCACCCCCTCAGCACAGAAGAAGGGAGGTGACATCATGCCGATGGGGAGTGGGCTCCCCCATCGGCACATTAAAATAGGGAAGGGGGGACGGATGCTGATGGGGATTGGGCACCCCCATTGGCAAACAACAAAAGTGAGGGGTTGCATGAGCCGAGGGGGATTGGGCACCCCCTCAGCAAGCAAAAGAGGAGGGGGTACATCATCACATGCATGAGGGGCAGGGTAAGCTGACTGGGGGATTGGGCACCCCCGAAGTTGGCAGTTTAGCGGCCACTGTACCGCCGTGTTTGTAGCTGGTGAAGCACGTAGGAAGGTCCACTGCGTGTGACGAGCTTTGCTTGCATTGCAGTGGATCTTTCCTTAGGTGTGCTCACCACATTATGTATGCATGGTGTGGCACCAGTATGCAGGCTGATTGGGGAATGAGGGACACACCTACTGGTGCGTGCCCTGCATTCGCCCAACAGTGAACGTGCCTTCAAATCTCCACTACCACAAGATGTTGGCTGCACAATCCCACCAACATAAAAAAGAGTTAGTGTGTTTGTCCAAGTTAGCTGAAGTGAATTGCTATCTGTGCAGTTATCTAGATGTTTGCCTCAGTTGGCTGAAGGGAATTGTTAGCTGTGCAATTAACTAGGTGTAGAAAAAGCTGTAAAGTAGGGAGAGTAGCTTAGGTAGAAGGAAGCCTGGTTAAAGCCAGATTTAAAAACTGCCCTAGATAGCTTCTGTCAGAGAACAGGCAGAGAACAGCAAGAGGGAGAGAGGAAGGATCTGCTATTACAACTATACTTCTCAACTGGGACTATATTGCCCTCCTTCCCTCCTCTCCACCCCCACCACCCTAAGCCAGTTCTACTTTTATAGGAACATGATTTGACTGACAACAGGAAATTCTTGTTTGGGAGCAGGAAGTAAATGATCACAGAGTCACAAAAGACTCACCATCCTAGAAGGAAAAGAGTAGCTCTCCATCCTCCCCCAGCTGCGGGAGGTCTGACTCTGAGCAAGTAAGGAGACTACTGAGAATTATAGGAACTTCTTGTCTTAGAACAGGAAGATCAGGAGCTTAAAGGGCACAGAGGCAGTAAGTAAGCAGGGGGAAAAATAAACTAACAGATGAAAGAGTAAGTATTCAAAACAACAGTTAAGGGGCCAGAAATAAGACATGATGGGAGTGGTGCAGTGCAATGGCTGTGGAGCAGCAGTCTTCTGGGAGATGTTCTGGAGGATGTGGTGTTGTCCCATCTGCAGGCACCTCTCTGGGCTGAAGGAGGAGATTGCTCACCTCCAGGCTGAGTTGGCCAGGATTTGGGGGACCTCCTATCCCACCCAGGGACCACCAGGGCCACTGCTGTTGCCACAGAGGCTGCCAAGAATAAGGAGTGGTTGGACCACAGTGGGCTCAGGGAGGGTGAGGGTGGTGGAACAGAGGCACATCTCTCCAGTTGTACCTCTCCACAATTCACATGCCATTCTGTCAAAGTGTGGTTCCTCTATTGAGGCACCCACAGTGAAGACCAAGGAGGATGCTGAGAACCTCCACAAAGGAGACCCACAGGAGGGTGGCATGGGACCCCACAGGAGAAGAAAACAACTATTGGTGGGGGACTCCATTGTTAGGAGGGTAGAACTGGGGAGGAAGAGGAGAGGGAGGTGAGGTGCCTGCCTGGTGCCATGGCTTGGATGGACAGGGCGTGAATCCTCAGGATCACTGGAGCAGCTGCACGGGGGAGGGAGCTGGATGTCATTGTCCACCTAGGGACAGATGATCTGGATGAGAAAGGGATCAGAGCAGTGCAGCTAGAGTTTGTGGAGTTGGGGAGGGGCCTTAGACAAGTAGCACACATGGTAACCTTCTTGGAGGTGCTGCCTGTCTATGGCATGGGTGAGGCTCGGGAGCTCCATACCATGGGATTCAATCAGTGATTGAAAAACTGGTGCAGAGCTCATGGGTTTGGCTTCATTGGGGACTGGGGCTCCACCTGGAGTGATGCAGGCCTATACTGGTGCGATAGTCTGCATCTCTCCAGGAACTGGGATCCTAGGTGATTTGTTTAAATGCTTCATTGGCAAGCATTTAAACTAGCTAAGGTCAAGACACTGAAAAGAAGCAGGGAAATCCTAGGTCCACCGAAAAAAATCAAGGTAGTAAGTGAGGTAAACACCAAGATAGAGACATCGATAGGGAGAAGGGCTGGGGTAAATGGAGAAAGTGACAAAGGCAATAAGGACAGGGATGGGGCAAAAAGTGGTATGGTCATCAAAAAATGGAGGATAATGAGTACCAATGCCCATAGTCTGGGCAACAAGCTCCCTGAACTGATGGCATTGACGGAAGAGGGATGCGTGGATATTGTGTCAGTGACAGAAACATGGTACACAGAGAACCATGACTGGGATGTTAACATTCCAGGGTACACAACCTACAGGAGAGACAGGGAGGAGAGAAGAGGGGGGAGTAGCTCTCTATGTAAGGGAAGGGATAAAAGCAATGGAACAAAAAAGTAAACAGGGAGGAGAGGAGGGACTGTGGGTCACCTTAGAGGCTGGAAATGGCACCACAATCCACACAGGGATTGTATATAGACCCCCATCTCAGGGGGAGAGAATGGACAAGGATATGATAGAAGGCATCCTTAGGATGGCAGAGAAAGGGGAGATACTGTTGATAGGGGATCTGAATATGCCAGATGTTAACTGGAGCACCTTTGCTGCAGCCACATCCAAGAGCAGGGCCATTCTTGATGCCCTACAGGTGGCAGGCATTAGACAGCTAGTTTCGAACCCACTCGGAGGGAGCAATCTTAGACCTCGTGACTCTCAAACGGGGCAGTGAGAGGATCTCAGATCTAGAAGTGGGTTGCCATCTGGGGACAAGTGACCATCAAACAGTGTGGTTCACGTTAAACTCAGCTACAGAGTCAAGCCATACAAAAGTGAGGGTACTGAACTTCAGGAGGGCTGACTTTGGCAAGATGGGAGAGTGCCTTAGAAAAGCACTAGCAAACAGGCAAGAAGGAGGGGTGGAGCAACAATGGGGAAACATCAAAACTGCCATCACAGAAACAACAAGCCCTTGTGTGAAGCAAATAAATCAAAATGCAAGAAAAAGTCACTATGATTCTCAAAAGAGGTGTTGGGGAATGTTAGGGAGAAAAAGATAGCATTTAGGAAGTATAAGGAAACACAGAAGGAGCAGGACAGAGGACTGTACCAGTTAAGTCAGAAGGATGCAGGGAGGGAAGTCAGAAAAACAAAGGCCCAAACTGAGGAAAAAGACAGCCAACTTGGTTAAGAAGGGGGATAAAACCTTTTATAGGTACATCAGGGAGTGTAGAAAGACAAAGAGAGGGATAGTGAGGCTGAATAGAATGGATGGTGAGTGGGCAGAGAGGGACAGTGAAAAAGCAGGGATACTGAATGAATACTTCTGCTCAGTTTTCATAAAAGAGGAGGAGGGGGAGGTGCCTAATCCAACTAACAGAAACACTCTAGATAGGGAGGTTGATCCCAGTCCTTTCACAGAAGAAAGGGTTCTGAAAGAACTCCTAAAACTAAAGGTGGACAAAGCAATGGGGCCTGATGGGATTCATCCCAGAATTCTAAAAGAATTAAGGGGAGAACTAGTGACACCATTGGCTACACTTTTTAACAAATCATGGGAGGACTGTGCTTTACCTGAGGACTGGAGGAAGGTGGATGTGATTCCCCTTCACAAAAGTGGGAGCAAGACAGAGGCAGGAAACTACAGACCTGTCAATTTGACCTCCGTGGTAGGGAATAAGATGGAATCACATCTGAAAGAAAGAATTGTTGAGTACCTAGAAGCCAGTGGGGCACAGGACCCAAGACAGCATTGGTTCACAGCAGGAAGGTCATGTCAGATGAATCTAATCGATTTCCTTGACTGGATGATCAAAGTGGTAGACCAGGGAGGGGCTGTGGACATGGTGTACCTAGACTTTAGCAAGGCATCTTGACACAGTCCCACACAAAAGATTAATAAACAAATTTACCAGCCTGGGATGGGATCCAGGGTGGTAGCCTGGGTATAGCATTGGCTGGACAACAGGACACAGAAGGTAATTGTAAACGGAGTCCACTCTGAAGAAAGGGGGGTTACTAGTGGGGTACCGCAGGGTTTAGTACTGGGTCCAGTCCTTTTCACTGTCTTTATAAATGACATTGCAGAGGGACTGGAAGAAAACATATGCCTCTTTGCAGATGACACAAAGACCTGCAACAGGGTTGATACACGAGGCGTGGAAAGGATGAGAAGGGACTTGGCAGGGTTGGAGGAATGGCCAGAAGTATGGCAGCTTGGATTCAATGCAAAGAAGTACAAAATAATGCACCTGGGAAACAAAAACCCAGGGAAAGAGTACACAATGGGGGGGGTAGTAACAAGAAAAATGGAACCGGATCTGGGGTAATCATATCAGATGACCTTAAGGTTGGCAAGCAATGTGAGAAGGCAGTAAGGAGGGTTGGGGGGATACTGGGATGTATAGGGAGAGGCATCACCAGCAGAAAACAGAAGTTGTTATCCCTCTGTACAGACAGATGGTGAGACCCCATCTGGAGTACTGCGTCCAGTTCTGGAGATCCCATTTCCGCAAGGACATAGACAGGATGGAGGAAGTTCAGAGGAGGGCAGCTAAAATGGTGCAGGGTCTGCAAGAGAAGCCATACTAGGAGAGACTAAAGGAGCTTAATATATATACCCTTGAGGAAAGGAGGGAGAGGGGGGATATGATAGAAACTTTTAAGTACCTTAGTGGAATCAAAGTCCAAGAAGGTAGTATCTTTAAGAAAAAGAGATGTGCAAGAACAAGGGGACACAATTTGAAGATAGAGGGGGGACAGCTCAGGGGCAATGTGCGGAAGTATTTTTTCACAGAGAGGGTGGTGAACACATACATCAGCCTTCCTGAGGCGGTTGTGGGGTCTAAAACTGGGAGAATTCAAGAATTCATGGCACAGACATAAGGCAATTCTTGTGGGGGGGGTAGGAAGAAATAGGCTGTTGGTTAACTAGGATCTGCAGCTTATCCTGTAGGTAGGGAAATGGGCAGACTTGGTGGGCCAAGCGGTCCTTCTCTGCCATCAGAGTCTATGTTTCTATGTTTCTATGTTACTGGGCTCTGGACCACAGTCTAAAGCTGTCAGCCGTCCATGTCCCAGGCATCCAAAACATCCTGCCAGACGAGCTAAGTCGGTCGCAGTCCAACATGCATGAGTGAGAACTGCTGACTTTATTTATTTATTTATTTGCTTTTGTTAACCGGGTAGGCACACTAGACAGCCATGTGCCTATTTTCAGGTGCGACCCGGGAGAGTTACAGGTAAAACTTCATACAGCAACAATTGAGGAAGCATTAGAAATACATAGGAAGGTAGTTACAAGTAAATACTTCATAGATAAACAACAGAGGGAGCATAAGGAATACAGAGAAAGATAACAGGCAATTCAGTGCTGGCTCTAAAGCAAGGTAGGCATACATCGAGCAGTTGAGGACCAGAGAAGAGTGTATAAGAAATACACAGGCAGTTACAGGGCTAGCTCTAGGGCAAGGTTGGCACAGAATTCATACATATACAATTGAGGAGACAAGAAACATAACTAAATTAACAGGCAGTTCAAGGCTGACTCTAGGACAAGGTTGGCATGGTACATTTAGAGTAGGATGGGACAGGCAAGATAAATCTCGGTGGTGAACAGGAGGAACAGAGATAATGGAAGGTGCCTGCAGAAAAGGGGAGGGGGTGCCCTAGGCAAGTGGTAAGTCCAGGAATCATGGCCAGATTCAGAAGGAGTAGTGCAAGTCACGCTGAGGCCCCCACCGTCCAGTCAGGTTGGCGAGGGGCAGGGGAGTAGGTCTACATTGAGCAGGAGCAGGGGGAGGAAGGTTTCAGGAAGTTCCAGAGGGAGGCTTTGAAGCTTGGGTGGGAGGAGGAGGACCAAGTGAGCTTGGGTAGTGAGTTCCAGACTTTGGGGGCATAGGTGTGGAAGGCTTGGTCCCCCGCAAGGGTGCGTGTTCTAGGAACCAGGCATTCCTGAGTTGATGTAGATCGCAGGTGGTAGGATGTGGCGCCAGGTTTAAGAGGAAGGGCCAGAGCTGGGGCTGCTAGAACAGATGATGTTGTCAATGAAATTACCTAGAACGAAGGAGCAATGCTTCTCAGGGGGAAGCCACTCCAGGCGGCTGTATAGGTCACAACGATGAGTGAGGGGAGAGGCGGAAAGCACGAAGCGGCAGACATTGTTGTAGGCCATGTCCCATTTTGTGAGGCTGGATTTGGGAACAGGTGCAAAAGTTACAAGTCCGTAACAGAGTGATGGGAGGAGGACCCCCCTAGCTAGGGTCAAGCGGGCGGCAGGTGTAAGGCAGTTATTAGATTGGTAAGCTAAGCCAAGCTTGCAATTAGTGGCCTTGCAAACATTGCGAATGTGAGAGGTGAGGTCCAACTGAGGATCTAAGGTGACGCCCAGGTACTTAGCAGAGGTTACCATCTCAAGTGGTGAGCCGTCGACCCCATGGATCAGCAGGGGGGCAGGGCAGGATTTTATTTTGTTTAAGGACCCGAACAGCATGGATTGGGTTTTGTTGAGATTGAGGGTGAGCCTGTGGTCACCCAGCCAAGTCTGAATGCATTCGAAGTCGTAGTTAAGATGTGAGTTTATTATGGAGATGTCTCAGGAGCTGGCCAGGAGGACGAGATCGTCGGCATACAAGGTGGTGTGGCCATGGGCAGTGATGGAAGGAAGGTTGTTGATAAATAGCGAGAATAGGGTTGGACCGAGGACGGATCCTTGAGGGACCCCACAGCGGACGGGTGCGAGGTTGGAGGATGTCCGACTGAAGTAGGTGAATTGACTTTGGTCACTGAAGACCTGATTAACAGGTGGGGGCACCCAGAGCTGGACCTTTTTGGATTCCCACACAATGCAAAACTGACACTTTTTTGCTCGCTCGATCCAGGGCCTGGTGAGACACATTGTCCCACTCTTGGAAGGGGAGGCTTCTTTATGCCTCCCCCCTGTTCCCTCTAATCCAGAGAGAGCACTAATCAAGCTCCTGATGGAGGGAGCCACAGTGATCCTGGCTTCTCCCTTCTGGCCTTGTCAAATTTGGTTCCCACTATTACAGCAGTTAGTGGTGGAATCTCCCATTCCTCTTCCCCAGTGCTTGGGCCTGCTGATGCAGGAGCAGGGGACCCTTATCTATCCGAACCTATGGTCCCTCCATCTACATGCATGACTCCTGAAGATGTAGCCATCACTATATTTGGAGTATCTCCTGAAGTAGCTGATGTTCTGGTGAATGAGAGGAAGCCCTCCACCAGGGTGACTTACTCTAAGAAGTGGAAGCATTTTGCTCTGTGGGCAGCTTCTCATCATTTGGACCCATTCACCTGTCCAGTGAACCAGATCTTTAGAGTATCTGCTGTCCCTGTCAGATGCTGGCCTCAAATATTCTTCCCTTAAGGTGCACCTGTCAGCCTTCCATGTGCCCATTGAGGAATGTGTGGTGGCCCAGCATGACATGGCCCATACTTTCCATACAGGCATCCTCCATTTGAAACCCCCTGTCCACAATCCTGTTCTGATCTGGGACCTGAATTTTATTTTGAAAAAACTTACTTTGGCTTTTTTTGAGCCTGCTGTGACATGTGAGCTATGCTTTCTGTCATGGAAAGCATTATTTATTTATTTATTTATTTTTTTAATCAGGAGAGACACACTAAGCTGAAGCTTGTTTACAGGTGCGATCTGGGAGCACAAGGAAGTTATGTGACTTGCTCAAGGTCACATGGTATGCAAGTGGGAGCTGTGGGATTCAAACCCAGGTCTCCAGGTTTGCAGCTTAGAGCCTTAAACCACTGCACCATACTGCTTCCTTTTATTATTTTTAGTTGCTATTACTTCTGCTCAAAGAATTTCAGAGCTACAGTCACTCATGTATGAGCAGCCTTTTTTGATTTTCTACAAAGAAGTCTTTGTGTACTAACCCTACGTTTTTGCAGAAGGTGGTGTCTGAGTTTACCCTAAATCAATCCATCCATCTGCCTGTTTTTTTTCCTGGAGCATGTCCATCCGTGGGAAGCATTGCTCCACACTTTAGATGTCAATAGAGTTCTGCATCATTACGTTACCCGTATGAAAGACTCCAGAAGGTCCTTGCAGCTCTTTGTTTCTTTCGCCCCTGGGGAAGAGGGCGCTTCAGTTTCTAAACAGTGCCTGTCCAGATGGTTGGCTGACTGCATAATTTTTTGTTACAGGAAGTACGGTAAGGAACTTTCCGAGGTTGTTAAGGGCCACGCTACAAGGGGCATGGCCACTTCAGTTGCCTGCTTCAGTGGCATCTCCACAGCAGAAATTTGTGCTGTGGCAACTTAAGAGTACCGTCCACATTTTTACAAAACACTATAATCTAGACATCACCTCTAGGAGACAGGCTAATTTTGGTCTAGATGTACTATAGGGCTTCCTCTCTTAGAGGTCTGTATTCCATCCTCCCGTCTTAGTCTCCTTTGCAATACTGCTTGGGACTTGCTTCTAAGGTGTGACCTGTTGCAAGAGATATCCTTAAAGAAAATAGAACAGTTATATAACAACTTACCGTAACAGTAGATCTTCGAGAGAATCTCTTGCAACAGGTCATGCCTTACCTTCCTCCTTTCTCCTTTTCCTTTTCCCTGGCTCTCTTCTCTAGGATGGTGAGCTTTTGGATCCTCATGCTCCTTCTGGTGGGGCCTTCCCTTGGTTTCCTTGGAGATGCGTCCTTGCGGGATGGTCTTCAGTGGGGAACTGAAGAGGGTATGCGACCACTAACAGCTATATAAGGTGATCTTGACATGGTGAAGTTGGTGTGGGTGGCCCCAGTTAGACTGTGAAAATGTGGCTAGCCCGCCGGTGCAGCGGTTGGAATTTGCCTTGCGATGCCAGTGACCCGGGTTCAGGAACGGACCCGGGAAGCTGGAGGGCCAGCCAGGGGAGAAGGATTGAGTGCCCTCAGTGCTGCTCTCTTTCTCCAAGGGGGAGGGCTGGGGTGAATGCCCAGCACACATAGGACTCCTGGTGGAGGCTGGGAGGACTCGCTAGTGCCAGCGTCTGAAGACAGTGAGGGGCAGGGCAGACGCTGGATGTCATTGCACGTCCCTGCTCCTAGGGACTTAATGAAAAAATCCTCGTTTGCAGCCACCAGGAATGATGCCCACCCCTGGCCCTGATTAGCTAACAGACCAACTCCCGAACTGGTCCCATGATTGTGGCACTGAGCTTAGATACCACAACCCCACCCCCAAGGAGGAAAGCCAGGGGTATCGGGAGACGCGGCCAGTGTGGAAGTGGGGGGTCTAGTGGTCCATGACCGAGCAGATGTGCCAGCGGCTGCAGGTAGCAAAAAGAGTAATTAAAAAAAAAGACAACTGCAAAAATGCTTCCATGTTGTCCTGGTGCTTGATGGCTAAGGTTCCTAAGGTGTGACCTGCTGCAAGAGATTCTCTTGAAAATCTACTGTTACAGTAAGTTCTTACATAACTGTTCTTTCCACACTGACTCCAATGGGTTATTGTGTCATAATTCTATCCCACACCGCCTCTAGTTGGTAGCAGTGCTGTATTTATTGTTCCACTGTAATGTCATTGGATACCAGTGCTGTATCAGTGTTCCACACTGACTCCAGTGGGTAGCAGTGCTATATATACGGTCCCACATTGCCTCCAGTGGGTAGCAGTGCCATATTCCCCATCCCACATTAACTCCAGAGGGTTGTAATGACATATTCCCTCTGACAAGGAGAGCCTGCCACTCGTGGGGATCAATCTTTTCTTAAATCTGTTCCAATAGTTCTTCTGTTTCTTAGCCTAATTTATCCTTTACAATTTCTAGTCCATAAGGTTGGCCTCCTATGGGCACTTCCTCCCCTTTCTTGACTACGCTATAGTGTCCTCTTTAATTTTCCATTTCCCCTCTCAGGTCCTCGTACAGGGAGATTGTTGTGGTGACCTCTGAGCTGATGTACAACAACAAGCTGTGTTCCTCATTGTTGGATTTAGTATGTAACAGCACTGTGTCATAAAATATCTTGATGTATATGCCTTATGTGTATGAAACCTGTAAATGCTGAAAATACCACGGTATTGAGGTTCTTTGTCTTTAGCTTGTTTTGGGGGTTTTATTTTTTGAGCCCCCCATCACCCAAACACACAAGGCTAACAGGGAATTAATTATTTTCCACTGAAGAGATAGATCAGGAAATCAGTAGATCAGTGCGTGCTGACTAAGTGCAGAGGAAGGACATGCATAGTCTATTGCTGCAAACTGATGTATTGAAGAAGGGATATGCCATTGCTTAAGGTTATCCTTTGTGTTTTAAATAAACATCACAAAGAGATTGTGTGCTGAACCTGAAGTTTGGTGTCTGGTCCGTCTGTTATCCCACAACCCCGCCACAGACTTGGTGTCATGAGTGGGCTAACTTTGGCTATCACCCAGATATCCCAGGTGGACCAATGCAGCAGGAGTTGCTGGAGGAGAACCTGGAGAAGAAAGTCCATGGAATTCTGACCAGAACCATGACCAACAGACTGGAAGAGAAGCTGCTGACTCGACTGGACCTTGGAGCTTAGAGGAAGGCCAAGCCTGAAGATGATGAAGAGATGCAAGAGGATGAGGAAGAATCGAGGGAACTGCCTCCTTTTAAAGATGCACCACCTGAAGACGTAGGGGAGTTGTTGAAAAGGCTCTGCATAAAACAGGTGCAGATGGAGAGATATAGAGACATTGAGCAGAGAAGGCAAGATGCCTAATGGGTGGCTGTCATGAGGGTGTTGCATGCCATCGATACAGGACAAACTGAAAGAACAAGTAGCCCAAAAGACATTAAACTGTCCAAACTATTGGACAGAGATGACATTGAAGCCTACCTCACAATATTTGAGAGAATTACTCGAACATGCGCATGGCCAAGGAAACAGTGGGTAGTTCGTCTGGCACCGTACCTGACAGGCAGTGCCCAACTTGTTTATAGCCACATGGACTCCCGAGAGGCAGAGGACTATGATCGTGTGGTGCAGTAGATCCTCAGGCACTTTGACATAAACACTGAAACCTATCACCAGAGGTTTAGGTTTCTTAAAATGCAGTCACTGAATTACCCCCTTCCCCCCAAGAGTCTTATGCCCATCTCAAGAAGCTCTGCTACAAATGGTTGCAGTCAGATAACAAGAGGAAGGACCAACTCCTGAAAGTGATACATATTGAAAAGTTTATTACAGTTTTACCCCAGGACGTACAACTTTGAGTTTGGGTACATAAGCCTGATTCCGTTGATTAGACCTTCATGTTGGCGAAAGACTTCCTGGCAGCCCCGACCATCCAGACCCAGAGGGTTCCACAGGACATCAGGAGCTGCAGCTTTTTTACTTATAAACTGTCAAATATAGCCCCAAAGAAAAAAGACTGGAGAGCAGAGAGAGGGAGTGAATTCCTGTAGCAGAGATTGTATGTTATGGGTGCCAAAAAAAGGGACATTATGTTAGAAACTGTCCTAATATAAAGAGAAAGACAGCTCACCTAGCCTTAGGGAACTGGGGTCACTTTATAGCTACTGTGCAGACTAGATCACAGCAGATGATGGGACTGATTTCTTCAGGGAGCTGCCAGACTCTTGTGCTAGCAGATCTGGTGACTGGGAAAAATAAAGAGCCGAATACAGCAGTCATCATTGTGCATGGTGATATCCATTGCTACCTTACAGCCACCATAGAAATGTCTGTTTAAGAAAAGACACATTAGGTAGAAGTGGTACCTCACCTACCTGTGCCAGTTGTGATGGGGCATGACCACCCAGACTTTGCTTTGTTTATACATTGTCATGCTGCCAAGGACTCGGCTGTAGTTGTGCCATAACTACCAAAGCTGAAGTGAAGCAGGGACATTTACCATCAGTGTTCCCATTTGATGATGATGTTTTTGAGGATCCTGGCAAGGACTGTAAAAATAATGTGGAGAAGAGGAAGCCAAAGAAGAACGGGATTGATACTCATGCTGGTGTACAGATAGACTTGGGACACACTTTTAAATGTGATATGCAGCTTGAGCAAAAAGCAGACCCTTCACTTAACTCTTTTTTTTCCACAGGTGGGGAAGGGAGTGGAAAAACGTGCCCCTCAGTTTGTTGTAAAACAGGGAATTCTGTACAGAGAATGCACTAACCCAAAACTGGAGGGGTAGTAGATCAACTAAAGGTTCCAGAAAATTTCCACTCCCAAATTATGTGTCTGGTGCATGACATCCCTTTAGCAGGCCATGCAGGCAGAGATACATATAAACTCTCGGACTGGAGAAGGGCTCATGTGATCCTGCTCCACAAGAGTGATAGCAGGGAGGAGGCAGGGAACTATAGACCAGTCAGTGTTACTTCAGTAGTGGGAAAGATTGTGGAGGCACCCCTTAAGGAAAGGATAGTGCAACACCTGGAATCCATAGGTGCACAGGATCCAAGACAGCATGGGTTTACAAAGGAAGGTCCTGTCAAACTAATCTCATAGATTTCTACCTACCTGCTTACCTTGACTTCAGCAAAACTTTTGACACTGTTCCACATAGAAGATTGATAAATAAGCTGGGTAGGCTCGGGGTGGGTCAGAAGTTGATCAGCTGGGTGGCAAACTGGTTGGCGGGCCAAAACCAGAGAGTGGTGGTAAATGGTATACAGTCAGAAGAGATGCAAGTCACAAGTGGGGTACCTTAGGGATCAGTCCTGGGGCCAGTCCTTTTCAATATCTTCATCAGTGACATTGCAGATGGACTGGAGGGTAAGGTTTGTCTGTTTGCAGATGACACCAAGATCTGCAACAGAGTAGATGATCTAGATGGGGTGGGCAGAATGAGAAGAGATCTGGATAAACTAGCAAAATGGTCGGAAAAGTAGCAATTTGCTCTATGCCTCTACTTGCTGCTCAGTGCTACTGTACCAGTGTGCTTTAGGTATGCATGTTTTGTATTGTTTATTTCATGTTATTATGTATATCCTCCTCTCCCCTCCACTACCAGGACACATCTGGAATCGAACATGTACAACGCTCGGTATGCCTTCCTGGTAAAACTTTTAAATAAATAAATAAATAAACTAGGGTTTAATGCAAAGAAGTGCAAGATCATGCACATAGGGAAGAGAAACTCTGAAAACACCTATAGGTTTTATTTATTTTTTTAGTTTTTGTTGACCGGGTAAGTGCACTATACAAATTCTGCCTATTTTCAGGTACGACCCGGGGGAGGGGGATAAAGATGAATGTGAGCTGACTTTGAACTAGATTAAGCTGTTGCTGATATTTTAGTGAATGGGGGGTGGAGGAATTTGGCCAGGGTACCAGGGAAATTCCCCTACTCTGCCTGCAGGGGGCCTTGTTTCCTGTAAGCAGAGGGAACCACTTTTTCTGCAGTACCAAGATGGTGGACAAGAGTCCTGGAGTGAGGAAGGACCTTGTGGAGGTGGAAGAGCTGGTCTCCTCTCACACCTCGTCTATGCTAGAGACTAAAGTGCAAACTGAGCAAAATCAAGGGAATAAGGATTTGGTTATGCATACTATGGTAAATGAACAGGATGGAGTAATTAATAACATTATGGATGCACAACTGCAGGAACAAGAGCAGGAGGAAAGTATGGAAACTGTTTCCGAGCCTGAGGGGCTTGGAGACATTGCTGATACAGAGACGTCAAAGCTGGTGTCAGAAGAAATGCTGGAGTTACAGCACTTACTAGAGGTGGAAGAGCGGAGATTCCACTTTAAAAAAACATCCTTGCTGCAGGAAATCTGGCGGTCAAAAAGCTGACAGCGTGGTTAACACTGTCATTGCAGATCAGCTGAGTAAGGAAAACAATGTCTTAAAGGAACCGTCATCTGCCTGGGATCAGAATGAGTCTATGGAGGCTTGCTCTGCTACTGAGACACCTCTACGAAATGTGAGTACTCCTCCTGTATTGAAACAATTGCATTCAGATGAAAATGTTTCCTCTCCTGGGACTAAGGCCCCTTGCCAAGGCCCTTGGTCTATAGAAAAAGCCTGCCAAGGTGCGGGCTGGGAAAAACAACCCCAGTCAGGCCAGGGGGTTTCTGGTAAATTCCCTATTAGAATGCCTACGCCTGCTGATTTTCAGGAAACTGCAATACAGAATATAAATAAATCTCATATACAAAATCCTGGGGAGTCTATCTTGCAGGAAGACCTGCTGGCTATACCTGATGATTTAACTCTGACACAAAACCCTGTACTGGCTTTACCTAATGGGGAGAAAAATACAGCACCACTCCAAGTGGAAGCACTCTTAAATAAACAACATGATAGGCAAAAGAAGACTTTTTTCTCTTTGTTTCGCTTGCCCATCCTTCCAGTCAAGCGCCACAATGCAGTCAGACTCTCCTATATGGATGGCATGCCAGAACCTCCAGACCGAGTATTTGTGGCTAGATCTCTTCTAACAGACTCAATGAAGTTCTTCTCACATGAAATACATGCACTGATTCATATTTCGGGGGAAACAACTTTTGACATAAGTTTTAACCCCCCCCCCCGAGGAATGGAGAGGTTCTGGTCAAAATATCATACCCTAAAATGTTCAGCATTGTGGAGTCCTTTTCTAGCTGTCCCTCTCACCAAGCCTGCCTACAAGACTATTTCTGTTTTATTCAGGAATGATTGAGTGGATTTATCTGACGTTCTTTACTGGCTCAAGCTTCGTTGCACTGTTATTGGAGATCCAGAGGCCATTCTGGACACAGAAAATATATGGACTGGGGTGTGGAGAATAAAGGTCCTTCTAAAATCAAATGACTCTGGGGTCATGCATCTGCCAAACTCTTTTTTTTTCTGGGTGGAGATAGGGGAGTGTTATTTTACCCAGGGCAGCCTAAGACCTGCTACCAGTGTGGGGACCCCTCACATCTGAGTAGTGTATGTGACACTGTAAAGTGCAACTTATGTGGGGAATTGGGGCACTTGAGTACTGCATGTTTAAACAAATGTAGATGCAATTTGTGTGATGAACTAGGGCACACATTTCAGAACTGCTCCTGGGCTGCTCACAACCAGGAGCACCAGGATGGAGGTGCAGACCAGCAATTTATAATTTCACAGGCCCAAAAAGCTAAAATCCGAAATAGGCCTGGTACAGCCCAGACTTGCCCTGACCAGGAGAGGCCTTCCACCTCGACTGCTGCACATCCTTAACCTTTACAGATCCCCCCAGGTCATAGATATAGAGGGGCCTCCTCCGCCTTCCACCTCGGATGCAGGAGGTGGTTGTAAATTCTGACCAAATTCCTACTGAAAAAGAGTCCATGCCCCCTCCCCCAGAGCCTGTACAAACTGTATGCAGACGCTCCTCAAAGGCCAAGCTAAAAGCGCCCCCCCGAAAGCTGTTAGAACATCCCCCATACAGCTATCTAACCCCTATGATATTTTGCAAGAGACATCTGCCGACTCTGATGAGGACTCCGACTCCTCATTTATCCCCTCCTTGCACCCTGAGGGCACAACAGATACAGAAATCAGTTCTAAATGTAGAGGTTCACAGAAATGTAAGGCAAGGTCTAAAACAAAAAGAGTTGGTGGATCTGGGAGGAAGAAATAACTGGAGAAGTGATTTGACCCCCTCCTTCTTTTTGCATGTCAAATATCTCCTGATGCCTTAGCATGCCATACTATTAACGTAAATAGTATTAAGAGAATAGACAAATGGAACACAGTCTTGGCTTTTCTTACTTCATTACAGATGGGTCTGATTTTTTACAAGATGTCTGATTTCATACCTCTAGTGAAATAAAACAGGCCCAAAGACATTGGTTACTAGGTCCATGACTCTGGTCTGTTGGCCAGGAACTGTGCTCTGGTGTAAGTATACTAATACACTCACTTGATTTTAAACTGCTAAAACTTTATGATGTGGTTCCAGGCAGAGTAATAATACTTGATGCCCTTATTCAGTAATGGCCTTACCGTGTAATTAACCTGTATGCCCCCCAGATGAAATCAACTAGAATTGAGATACTGTCCCACATTCTGCCTTTTTTACACACATCCAAATATGTGGTGTTTGTGGGAGATTTCAAGTCTCCAGGACAAAAGTGCTCACTCTAAAACAAAAAATATATATTGTGACTCTCGCTCCTTAAACAATTATTCACACTGCAAAAATGTGAGATGCTTATCTGGAACACACAAAAAAACATACACCTACCTTCCAGAAGGGCACCCTGGCAAGTAGAATCAATGATATTCTTTTGTCCTAAAATCTGAGCACTTCAGCTGCCTGGGTGGAACCGTTAGAATTTTCAGACCATAGGAAAGTTTCTATTCTAATTGTTGATAATCCCCCGTTTGCTAAAGGGCCTGGCACTTGGAAATTTAATACCTCTCTGTTAAAAGAGGAGGCCTCTCTTGACATACTAGGACAGTTTTTAGCAGCCAGAAAATCAGTGCTTGTGTGCTGTGAGGATCCCATCCTCTGGTGGGAAGATACAAAATTGGACCTCGTGTGCATCCTCAAATCATACAGTAAGGGAAGATGTAATTCTGCCTACCTTACATATTTACAAAAGCATCACCAGTTACAAAACCTACTGACTATAGCTCATACCACAAGGCAGGATGTGAGTAACCAAGTTTGGTTAGTCCAAGCAGAAATGATGGCTTTTGTAAAACAAAAAGCAACACAACTTTCTCAGCAGCATAAGTTTGGCATGCAAGGTGGAGAACAAGAAACATGTCCTTTTAGCTATAATACATACCAGGTGGTGAAAAGATCCATGACTGGTTTGCTGGACCAGGCTGGAGTCCTTCAAAACTCCCTTGATAAAATGGTACATATAGTGTCTGATTTTGCCAGGGAATTGTTTATGAATATTCCTTCTGATGCACAGAATATTAAAGAATTTTTGCAGGATATTCCAGTGCCTGTGGTTTCCTCCCAGGTATTGGTTGAGGTATGTAGACCAATATCAGTAGGGGAGATATTTAGATGCCATTCATCATTTAAAGAATAACATTACACCTGGGCCAGATGTATAAAATCATAGGGGAGACCCTGAGTGGTTTACCCATGCTGCAGCTACAGTCGGCATGGAGACATCCCCCGACAGCGACAGCTGCAGTGCCGACTGTTGGCATTGCAGTGTGTGTGGGATGCCTCTGTGCATCCATCGGGGGGCTGTGCACCCCAAACCCCCCCATGTGGGGGGATCCACCCCTACACCCCCAGTCTCTAGAATTCTAACTCCGAGTCGGAGTAGAACCGGGGGTGCAAACACCCAGCGAGGCAGTCCCGATCACCAAACAGACCACCACAGCAACAGGCAGATTTTGCCCAATTCCTGTTGCTGTGGTGGTCTTCGCGATCTGGGAGTCACTGCGGCAATGGTATACCACCCTGAATATAAAGCGTACATCGGTGTTCAATGCTCTTTTAGAATCGGGTGAAATGTCATTAAGCTTTAATAAAGGAAAGTTAATTTTCCTGCATAAAAAAGGGGACAGAGTTGATCTAAATAACTGGAGGCCTATTTGTATGTTAAATGTTGATTGTAAACTTGTATTCAAAATTTTAAGAAAAACAGCCTGCTCCTGGTGCCAGAAACTATCATTCCCCCTGAACAAGCCTGTGCTATTCCTCAGCGAAAAATACAAGATCACCTTATTTTAGTAAGGGAAGTCATCACAAAAGGCTATTCTAATATGTGTCCTGGCTTTGTAGTCTCTCTAGACCAAAGAAAAGCCTTTGATTCAATTTGTCATGATTTTTTATGGGAAGCTTTACTACACTGTTCAAAAAGAAGTCCCACTCTACCCTTCGAAAAACAAACTCAAAGTTGATTTTCTTTCTTTATATATTTTTATTTATGTTTTCCAATTTCACTTTCAAATGCTCCTTTATTTTCTGTTGCATCAGTTTCATATGCTCATACATTTTTTCTTATGTAACGTTTCAGAAGTTGCTTCAGTTCCTTCATCAGACTTGCAGCTATATTAAAGTATTCTAAATGAAAAATAACATTCATGAGTTTTTGTATCATTACCTCTTTAAATAATATTACAAACCAAATGAATTTCAAGATTCACTATTGTACATATCATTAATGTACATATCTAACAGGTGGAACTGACCTGTTGTTTGTTTACTTTTCTTAATATTCGATGTTCAGCTTAAGTATGGAGTAGATGGGGGGGGCGCTGTTTTTGCCTTCTTACTACACCTAAGATTTTCAATCTAAAAAGAAAATTATGTATCAATTACAGCCATGTCTTAAACTAATATATAGGAAAGAATAATAATTTTTAATTTAAAGATTCCATACTTCGTTTTCCAAGGTGTAAAAACATTCGTGCAAAATCGAAGAATCTCGGGTATTGAAACACTTAGTTTCCGCTGTTGGATAATCAAAAAATCATGATTTTAAACAAAGTCCCCATTTAAAAGTTTCAGTTTTTGGAAGGTTATAAATTCTTTGGCTTTTATCTTACCTCTGCCTCTATGCATATAGTTTCGGGGTTAAATCCAAGATCAGAAAGGCAAAAACATTGCTACTCCTGGCACCATAACACGCTGATTCGATGTAGTCAAACACACATTCACCTTCCAGGTGAAGAAGAAGGGCTGGGCCAAGTGAATGCACACCTGTAGGCATGTTGACGTCATCTGTGACGTCACCTAGGTGGCCCAGTCATTAAAGAAACTAGATGGAAAAAACACAATTTCCATGTAGTCCCCTTCCTCTAGATTGTATACGTATTTAAATATTGCACTAGTGCCTATATTTCACATTAAAATAAACAAGCATGACTGATATTTATATGAATCGGGTATACATTTTTCACATGTCCGTTAGATTAGAGTTCATCAATTTAATTACATAAAGATTTTTTTAAGGACACATAAACTTGCTAAAATAATGGGAATCAAAATATATTTGTACTAAACTGAATTGACATTTCTGTAGATAGAATACTAACTCTGGAAATGAAGCAGATAGAGCTAAGGCTTGGTAAAGGGATCCCTGACAAGGAAATAAAATAAATCTCTAATTAAATATGATAGAAATATTAAAGTGAGCAATAGGGATTGCTAAACAGAGCGAAAATGTTGGATGTGGTTATAACAGCCTGAGTATTTCTTATTCTATAATAGAGTTCACATCTATGAAACATTGGTGATGTAGGCTGAAAATTCAACCTTGTGTGGTGGGATTCGAACAGATAATCTCTTAATGACAGTAACATATAAACATTATATTAAAAGGAAAAAACAAAAGTTATATAGAGAAACTTATTAATATGGTGAAAACATATAAGTTAATACTGATATCAATGTATGCTAGTAACCTAATATGAACATCTATTGTATTTTTCAATTAAAAGTGGACCATATTAAATTTTCATTGAGACCATATCTACGTATGTGTGTCCTTAAAGTGTAGATCCACTATGTTTCTCTTTGTAGTAAAACCATTTCTCTGTTTCCTCCACAGGAATTTATTATTACTTTTTCTAATCCAAACATTTTTAAACTGGATATGGGATGGTGAAATTCAATGAAATGCCTTGCTAATGGTGCCCTCATTTCACCTCTTCTGATGTTACTTTTGTGTTCAGATATACATTGTTTCAATGTTTTTGTTGTTTCACCAATAAAATGTAGTGAGCAGGGGCAAATGATGCAGTAAATTACATATTCCATTCTACAAGTGATGAAATCTCTTATCGTATATAGTTTATCATTCCACTTGCTTTTTATTTGTTTCATTTTTAGTCCATTGTTGCAGTGGATGCAATTACCACATGGAAAGAAACCTTTGATATCACTTTTCAGCCAAGTTGTGTTCTTATTTTCTGGTGTCCAATGTTGAGTCCTTGTTATTTTGCTGCCTATAGTAGTGGTTTCTTTAGCTGTCATCCAAGGTTTATTTTGAAAAATACATTGTCCGATTTCATTCGTTTGTAAAATATTCCAGTTGGATAAGATCACATGTTTAATTCTTCCAAACTGTTCAGAATAGTGTGTTGACATGGTTATCTTTGATACATTTTCTACATAGAAACATAGAAGTTGACGGCAGATAAGAACCGCAAGGCCCATCCAGTCTGCCCATTTCTTTTTCTGTAGTTGTTTTTTCTTTATCTTCTAATAAGGTTTTCCGTTCTCGTAAGTGACATTTTGCTTTGGACATATTTAAAACCATATCTGTATAGCCTCTTAATTTGAATCTCTGAGTTAAGTCTGCAATATTTGTAACATATTTCTCTTCAGGGCCACTATTCCGTTTCACTCTCAGCATTTGGCTATAGGGAATACTGTCTTTAAGTTTTTTAGGGTGGAAGCTCTTGGCATATAGAATAATGTTAGTGGATATTTCTTTTCTGTATAAATCAGTAATAATTTTCCCATTATCTTTTATTATTTTGAAATCCAAAAAGGAAATCTTTTCAAAATCAAATTCCGTAGTGAATGATAAATTTTGATTTGCTGTTTGTAAATATTGATGAAAATCTTGTGCTTCTTGTAAAGTTCCATTCCAAATAATTAAAATATCATCAATAAATCTTTTGTAAAATAAGAGTTTAGATTTGAATCTATTGTTTTCTGATTCAATATATTCTGTTTCAAAATGTGCCATATATAAATTGGCATAAGTGGGTGCCAAAGTGGCTCCCATCGCAGTGCCTATTTTTTGTAGATAGGTGAAGTTTTCATATGCAAATAGTTGTTTTCAGCACTATCCTTGTAAGTTGTAATAAAAATTCTTTATTAAGTTGATTTTGTGGTCTTCGTGATAGAAAAAAATCCAATGCCTTTATGCCTTCTTCATGTGGAATACTGGTGTACAAACGTTTAACACCCAAAGTGATGAATACGCATTCTTTTAAATCTTGTTGATGTTGAGTTGTGTCTTCTAGTCATTGAATACAATGTTTGCTGTCTTTAAATGCGACCAAGTGTTGGTAACCAGTTCTTTACAGTACTAGTCAACATAATTTGACAGAGGTTCAGTTATTGACCCAATACCTAAGATTATAGGTCTACCTGGCGGCTTTTTCTGGTTTTTATGTATTTTTGGTAGACAATAAAATAGTGGTATTTTTGGTGTTTTATTTATAAGTTCTCCTGATACCCACTGTTCTATCAGTCCTCTGTCATTGGTTTCTGTTACTATTTCTGTGATCAAAGTTCTAAAATGTTCAAATGGAATATTATTTACTTTTTCATATGTGTTTGGGTCGTCTAATTGTTTTAGACATTCTGCTCTATAATCTTCTTTGTTCAGGATCACTATTCCCCCTCCTTTATCTGCTGGTTGGATTATTACTGACTTATCTTGGCTTAAATTTTCCAGTGCTTCTTTCTCTTCCTTTGTTAAGTTGTAATGAAGTGGTTTAGTTCTACTTTCCATTGATATTTTTTCAATTTCTTTGTTGACTTTATCGATATAACAAGCTATATTTGGTGGAGTAAATCCTATTGGATCGAATCTAGATTTAGTGCCAAGTGCTTGTTTTAATTGATAGCGTTCTTTATTTGTGTTGATTTCATTTTCATTTTGCTGTATTTGTTCTTTTGTACCAAAAAACTGTTTCAATCTAATTTTCCAATAGAATTTTTCCAAATCTAATTTCAATTCAAAGGGATTCAGTTTTTGTGTTAGACTGAAAGTAAAGCCAAGGTTTAAGACTTTTTCTTCCATGAGATTTAATTGTCTTTTTGAAAGGTTATATATGTTTAATTTTGCTGACTCCGTGATCTTAATTCATGTGTTTTTTCTCTTTCTGTTTCTCTTCCACCTGTTTCTTTTTCTTTTTGTTTTGTCCCTGAAGGGCCCGCCTGTTCTGTTCCTCTCTGAAAATCCCTCTCTGTATCTCTTTCTTGTTGTTGCCATTGTTGAGGTTTATAAAAATATTTGTCATAATAGTTTTCTCTTTGATTTTGAAATCTCCCAATAGGTTTATTTTTATACTGGGAGTATCTATTTCTTCTGAAATATGATCTGCAATATGTGGGACCACTGTAAGTTTTTGGTTTATAGTTTCCTCCATCCAAAGTGTCTGAGGAAGTTGAACTTTCATCTAAATTATAGTAGTTGGTGTTGTATTCTGATTTCTTCCAATTATATACTGTTCCATTCTTGTAATCATTTATATCTCTTTTAAATTTGTTTATTTTGATATTTTTAATATGAGTGTCATATTCTGTTAATGACTTTTCTATTCTTTCTAATAATTCTTTCAATAGTTCTATTTCTATTGTGTCTTTCAACTTTGTTTCCATTGTTTGTATTTCCTCTAATATTTTCAATTGTTCTATTGTTAAAGCTTTACTACACTATCAAGTAGCACCTCAAATGGTAAACTGGATTAAATCCCTATATAGGACAGCAACCATAGTACCAATAGTTAATGGAAATCTGGGACCTATGGTACCTATAAGATGAGGGGTTCAGCAGAGGTGCCCACTGAGCCCCCTCCTATATACTTTCTTTATAGATCCTTTACTACAGAAACTTAATGTTTCTCAGTCTATCAGATCTATAATAGGGCCAAACCTACAGGCGCCACCCAAAGCTTTGGTGTATGCAGATGATGTGTGCCTTATAGTATAAGACAAATCCTCAGTCCTTGCAGCCATTTCGGAATGTTCCACTTTTGGAATAATCTTGGGGGCTGCCTTAAACTTAGGAAAATGTATTGCCTTAGTACTAGGGTCTGGCCCGGTGCAGGAACACTCTGTGGGGACCATCCAACTCTCTACCGAGGCAGTATCAATCCTGGGGGTTAAATTTGGCCCTCCTGGAATGGATATTTTAAACTTGGAAGAGAAAATTGCAATTGAGAAATCTAAAATTTTACAGTGGAATAGGAGTAAAATTGACAAAAAGAAAAGGATATTATCAATTAAAACGTTCTTATTACCCGTCTTTTTATACCTCGGTTATGTGTTTCCAGTCCCCAAAAGCTAGAAATAACCATCATGAGCCTTTTTTTTTTCAGACCATCTGGGGGAGCCGCCTCAACCCTATAAAAAGGGATATTCTATACTTACCTGTGAAGGAGGGTGGGTTGAATATGATTAACCCTATCTTAATTTTTTATAGTACATTTTTTTATCACTAACCTGAGACCTTTATTAATTAATACACAAAAGGGGTGGGAGGGCTGGATGTATGAAAACTGTAAGCAATGGTTTCACCAGTGGAAAAAGAATTCCTTGAAGATAGTGCAAGATCCAGTTTCCTTACAATATATAAAGGATACCTTCTGTAGGCTAAAACAGTGGAAGGTGACTCCCCAACAGATTCTGGCAGCTCCCACGCACAAAATATGTTATACAAAGCTACAGGCATCTATCTGTGCATGTTCTAAGCCCTTCACTGTGTGTGCTGCACAATACAGGAGTTCTCTTAAAAATCTATTAAGAAATCCAAGAATTCCAATACACATTTGGGATTTCCACTGGCTGTCCTGCCACGAGAAGATAAATATAAAAAATAATCATAAACACAAACAAATCCAAGATAGAATATGTAGTAGGCTACAATGTATCAATACTGTAGAAACAATAGAACATCTCCTCTTCCAATGTTCCTTTATCAAAGATTTTTTTTTGCTTTCTTTTTATCCCTCCTCCTCGCCCTCAGCGTTCCACTCCTTCAGGCATTGCTCATGCCATCCATGCCTCCTTGACCTTGAGTCTGCCCCCTAGAGTGCCCCAGTAACTCATTTTTCTCCCCTTCTACCTCTGTGGAGCACCTGCACAGCGGGGGTCTGCTCGTGGTTCCTGGACTGGATGGCATGGAGCGGCCATCATCTAGGCCTGCTGAGGATTTTTCTGCTTTTCTCCTTTCCCGTCCCCCCCCCGGGGATGTCGGCTCAGGCAAGTGCATGCTGACGCATGCCAGCCAAGTGCCTAACAATGTTCTCCCCTCCCTGACTCCAGCCCTCTGAATCCGCCAATGTGCCATGACAGCTGGTGCTCCCACCAGCCCCCAGGGCCGTCGGGTGCATACAGCACCCCTGGTAACCCACCCCAAAAAAGGAGAGCATCCATTGGGATGCTCAATCCTCCTTCCCCCGACGACCCGAGTCCGTGCCTGAACCCAGGTCGCCGGCATGGTGCGAGGTGTGGCGTCCAGCGCCTCAACCCACAGCGCCACTAGGCCAGCTTTATCAAAGCTTTTTGGGCATACCTAGCCATGCATTGGAATGAACCATTATTTACAAAACTCACTTTTGTTGATATTATGTATGGGCATGTTTCTCTAGCTTGGAGTAAATGGAATCACAGTACGTTATAGTTACTTTTCACCATCATTAAATGGAATATTTGGATGGCCCGATGCTTGTTTACCTTGCAACAAAAAGAATGTGCTTATATTGAACTAAGGCAAAAAACAGTGAAAGATTTACAAGCAGTGTATATTCTAGAATGTAAACAACTTTCAGCATTAGATATTGGAGAATTATGAAAAGAAATGCCATGGATTACCAACACAGATGCAGCAGTTACTTAAAAGTGGAAAAATTATAAAGTATTGTTTAGTTTAAAGCTGTTTTGAATATTGTGGCTCATGAGTTATGATTTATGTTTCATGTGTTTGGATATGATCTGATTTCTTTCTTTTTCAATAAAATTTACCCCTACTCTTTTCGAGAGGTGCAATGGGATCTTTAACATCCACTAAACTACCACCAGAACAGGCAGCTATGACCTTGGTTTAAGGTCTCATCCAAACGACGGCACCTCAGGAGTGCAGCACCCCCCCTCATGCTGCACTGCAGTGTCAGTATTGGAATATTAACCCAAGTGCCTGGTGTGGGGCTAGAACTCACAGCCTTCTGATCACCTGGCGTCAGAGGTGAGTGTGCTAACTGCTCATAGGCTGGAAGGGGAGTTGCTGGCAATCACAAGGGAAGAAAGAGACTTAGGCATCATCATCACAGATGACCTGAAATCATCCAAGCAGACCACTAAAGCAGTAGGAAAGGCTAGAGGGATTTTGGGGTGTTTCAGTAGGGGCATCGCAAGTCATAGGCGGGAGGTAACAATCCCTCTTTACAAGACACTGGTTAGGCCCCATCTGGAGTACTGCGTGCAGTACTGGAGGCTGCACCTGCACAAAGATATTAACAAAATGGAAGCAGTCCAGAGACGGGCAACCAAAATGGTGCAGGGCCTGCATCAGAAAACATATGAGGACAGATTACTGGAGCTCAATATGTATTCCCTAGAGCAAAGGAGAGAGAGAGGTGATATGATCGAAACATTCAAACACCTTAAGGGCATTAACAAGGTAAAAGAGTTTAACATGTTTCAATATAAGAAAAAATAGCAGGACAAAAGGACACAGCATGAGATTAGAGGGAGGCTGATTAAGGGGTAACGTGAGGAAGTTCTTTTTCACAGAAATGATGGTGGATGCACGAAATGACCTACCTCTGGAAGTGATGGATGTGAATACAGTGCAGGGCTTCAAACAGGCATGGGATAGGCATAAAGGAGCAATACAGATGAGTATGAGTAGATAGGCCATTGACAGAGTAGAGGCCTATGGTACATTCATAAAGGTAGAATAAATGGGCAGACTGGATGGGCCTTGTGGTCCTTATCTGCCATCAACTTCTATGTTTCTATGTTTAGATAATACCTTGAATAGGATATTGCCCAGGTTTTATTGTCCCTCAATCCACGAGAACATAGCTGATTATAGTAAAGCATGTGCTGAGTGTTAGAAGGTAGCTCAGGCAGGATAAGGGGATAGAGTACCACTACAACTCATCCCCTTTATGATTAACCCCTTTAACAGGATAGCCATGTATGTAATGGGGCCCCAGGAAAAGAGCTCCAAGGGTAACAGATCTGTGCTGGTCATATGTGATTATGCTACCCACTACCCAGAAGCTATCCCCATGAGAACTGCCACCACCCCAAGGATAGCAGAGGCATGGGAACCTCTCAGAAAATACTTACTGATCAGGGGGAGTAATTTTAATGCACACCTGCCAAAAGAATTGTACCATCTGCAGGGCCTGGTAGCAGTGCGAACTTCCCCATGCCACCTGCAGACTGACAGCCTCGTAGAGAGGTGAAAATCCCTCAAGCATCCACTGGTTTCTCTCCTTTCTCATTACTGTATGGGAGGAACATGAGGGGACCACTGGATGTGGTTAAAGAACACTCAGAAGAAGGGAAGGAGGTGGGACATCTTTTTTTTTATTTATCATTTTTCCCAGGAGGCCTCTGTCCTGTCTCTGCCCTGGTCGCAGCCCCCGAGACTTCCACCAACCACTGCAACTCCCGGTTACCCCTGGCTTGCCCCCCGGAGGGTGGGGCCAAGGCACTGGTTCCCCTAATTCCGGCACCGTGGAACTGGTATCTGATTGGGAGTGTGGCAGTGGTAGCTAATTGGAGCCCCGGGGAGGGCTTCAGGTAGACGGAGGATCTCCCCTCCATTTTCTTTAGTTTTTCTCCGAGGTAGGGATGTGCAATGATGTTCAGCATCCGCCCTGCCTCCATTGAGTGTGAGTGCCGGTGTTGTGGGCCGTCACATGCCAGACACTTCCCCACCCTCCCTCCGGAGAAGGAGAGCTGTCCGTAGGATGCTCAATCTTTCTCCCCCTCCGGCCGGCCCTCCAGTGACCCGGGTCCGTTCCCGAACCTGGGTCGCCAGCGTCGCAAGCAGAAATCCAACCGCTGTGCCAGTGGGCCAACTAGGAGGTGGTACATCTTAATGTTGTAGACTAGAGTAAATGACACAGTTTCACAAATGCCTGGTGAGGTATATCAGTTTGACACACCAGAGCTCAGAACAGAAGTAAGACTTGCAGAAAGAAAGATACGACCAGGGTTTGAAGACTAAAATATTTTGGTCAGGGGACAAAGTGTTGTTACTCCTTTCCTCCACAGAGAACAAGATACTCATGAAATGGCAGGGCCCCTTCACCATTTTGAGGCAAACAGGAGCAGTGAATTATGAACTTTAGCATGCCAGGAAAAAGCCCCCTCCCCAGAAAATTTGCCAGTGAACCTCCTTTGGAAATAGAGTGAGAAGTCTAACCCCTCCCTTTATATCCATCTTGAAGTTAGAGAGTCAGAGCTGGAGGTTGCCTATAAAATATTAGAGCAGTCAGGACAGTTGGGGGAGATCCAGATAAACCCTGAAGTGGAGCCTCTGCAACAGACAGATTTGCAGGGGGTATTACAAGAATTTGAACCCATATTCACAAACATCCTGGGGAGGGCCAAAGGGATTGTGCACACCATAACTGCCACACAAGACAAGCCCATACACCAAAAACCCTACAGATTGCCCATTAAGGTGAGGGATGAGGTGATTCAGGAAGTCAAAAAAATGGAGCAGTTAGACATAATTGCCCTCACAGAGTGCATGGTCTTCACCTATGATCATAGTGGACAAGAAAGAAGGTGGGATATGTCTATGCCTAGATTTTAGGACGCTTATCAACACGTCACTATTCAGTGGCTATCCAATGCCCCAAATAGATGACATCATTGACAGGCTAGGCAATCTACAGTATATCTCCACCCTTGACCTTACAAAGGGATATTGACAAATCCCCTTGTCACCTGATTCACAAGATAAAACCACATTTAGCACCCCAATCTGTTTATACCAGTTTGTCACAATGCCATTTGGACTACATGGAGCCCCAGCCACTTTTCAGTGTTTTATGGACCACATACTATGACCACACACTGAGTACCGTGTGGCTTATTTGGATGATGTGGTCATATTCAGCCCTGACTGGAAATCCCATGTTAGACACTTGTCCCAGGTACTGCAAGCAGTAAAAGAATCAGGAGTGACCATTAACCCTAAGTGTTCCCTAGCAAAGACCGAGACAAGGTACCTAGAGTTCATTTCAGGCCAACGGACAAGTGAAGCCCGAGGTAGAGAAGGTTTCAGCAGTAGCAAACAGCCCAATACCTACCACAAAAAAACATGTGAGATCTTTCCTAGGCCTGGCTGGTTATTAATGGAGATTTATTCTTAATTTCTCAGCCATTGCCAGTCCTTTGACTGATCTCACTAAAAAGAGGTGCCCGAATAAGATTCAGTGGACCCCTGTTTGTGATGAGGCTTTTGGGAATATCAAGGCCATTTTGTGTACTGCTCCTGTATTGAAAAGTCCTGACTTCAGCCAAGTGTTTGAGGTTCAAACTGATGCATCAGAGAATGGTATTGGGTCAGTCTTATCTCAAAAAATAGATGGGGAAGAACATCTGATCACGTATATCAGCAGGAAGCTATATAAAAGGGAAAGAATATATGCTACCATAGAGAAAGAATGCTTAGCTCTGAAGTGGGCTATTGAGTCTCTGAAATATTACTTGTGGGGGGCTGAATTTAAGGTCATAACTGATTATAGCCCCCTTTGCTGGTTGAACCAAATGAGAGAAGAAGCCCTATATAATCTGGTGGTAGTAAGCTCTTCAGCCCTATCGATTTACCTTGTCTCACAGGGCAGGGGAAAAGCATGTAAATGCTGATTTCATGTCTAGATATGGTGCAGGAATTGATGCCAATGAAATACAGTATGACAGACTTTCTCTAAAAGGAGACAGTGCAGGGAAGGTGCCATTAATCTCTGTTGAGAAATATGATAATGCCTCAGAGTAGAGAATGATGCTATCCACTATGTTCATGATGGAATGTTTATCATTAATAGGGACCCTGAGATGGAGCTTCTGAAGATGGGTGGGTGGAAGCTCCATCCTTTCCTGGGACAGAAAGGTGGTCAACAGTCTGAAACAACTGCTTCCCTCTTAAGGTGGGGGATATGTTACAAGGAGCTTCTGCCACTCTTGAGGACCGACCTTTTCTTAAATCTGTTGCAACAGCTCTTCTCTTTTTTAGCCTAATTTTTCCTTTACAATTACTAGTCCATAAGGTTGCCCACCCTTGGGCACCCTTCCCCTTTCTTGACTATACTATAGTGTCCTCTTTAATTTTCCATTTCCCTCTCAGGTCCTTGTACAGGGAGGTTATTGTGGTGACCTCTGAACTGATGTAAAACAACAGGCTGTGTTCCTCATTGTTGGATTTAGTACGCAATAGCACTATGTCATAAAATGCCTTGAAGTATACGCCTTATGTGTATGAAACCTGTAAACGTTGAAAATACCATGTACTGAGGTTCTTTGTTTTTAGCTTGTTTTTGTGTTTTTTTCTTTTGAGCTCCCCATCACCCAAACACACAAGGCTGACAGGAAATTAATTATTTTCCACTGAAGAGATAGATCAGGAAATCAGTAGATCAGTGGGTGCTGACTAAGTGCAGAGGAAGGGCATGTATAGTCTATTGCTGCAAACTGATGTATTGAAGAAGGGATATGCCATTGCTTAAGGTTATCCTTTGTGTTTTAAATAAACATCACAAAGAGATTGTGTGCTGAACCTGAAGTTTTGGGTTTGGTCCATCTGTTATCCCACAACTCCTCCACATTCCCTATCCTACACTGACTCTAATGGGTAGCAGTGCCACATATACTGTCCCACACTGACTATAGTGGGTAACAGTGCAATATTCACTATCCCACATTGACTCCAGTGGGTTGCAGTGCCATATTCCCCATCCTATACTGACTCTAATGGGTAGCAGTGCTGTATTTACCATCCCACACTGACTGTAGTAGATAGCATTGCAATATTCACTATCCCACACTGACTCCAGTGGGTTACAGTGCCATATTCCTCATTCTATGTTGACTTTACTAGTTAGCAGTGCTATATTCATTGTCCCACACTGATGCCATTTAGTACCAGTGCTGTGTCCATGTCCCACAATGACTTCAGTTGGTAACAGTGCTGTATTTATTGCCCGCTGTTACCTCCAGTGGGTAGCAGTGCCATATTTAGAATCCAGCACTGACTCTCATTGGTAGCAGTGCTGTATGTACTGTCTCAGACTGAGTCTAGTGGACAGCAGTGTTGGATTCAATGTCCCACACTGACTCCAGTGGGTTTTAGGGCCATATTCACACTACCACACTAACTCTAGTGAGTAACAGTACTGGATTCCTGGTTCAGTTTGTTTTCAGTTTCTGCATTACAACACCCTTAAACCCAACAGCTCCAATGGGTAACAGTGCCATTTTTGCTGCCTTACACTGATGTCAATGGGTAGCAGTACTGTATTCACAGTTCCATATTATCTCCTGTGAAAAGCAGTGCTGTATTTACTGTCCTACCTTTCTCCAGTGGGTAGCAGTGCTGTATTCACTGTTCCACATTGTCTCCTGTAGGACGCAGTGCTGTATTTACTTTCTTTCATTTACTCTATTGGGTAGCAGTGCTGCATTAACTGTTCTACACTGACTGTAGTGGGTAGTAATGCTCTATTTGCTGTCCCAAATAGACTCTAATGGGTAGCAGTGGTGCAATCACTGTCCCACAGTGACTCCAGTGGGAAGGATTGGTATATTCACTGTCCTATTACTCTAGTGGTCAGTATTTACTGTCCCACTCTGACCCCTGAGCGTAGCAGTGCAATATTCACTATCCTCACTGACTCCAGTGGGTTATTGTATCATAGTTCCATCCCAAACTGACTCCAGTGGGTTGCAGTGCTGTATTTACTGTCCTACACTTATGCCACTGGGTACCAGTGTGGTATTCATGTCCCACACTGACACTACTGGTTAGCAGTGCCGTATTTGATGCCCCATGCTGATATCATTTAGTACCAGTGCTATATCCATGTCCCACACTGACTTCAGTGGGTAACAGTGCTGTATTTATTGCCCACTGTTGCCTCCAGTGGGTAGCACTGCTATATTTACAATTCATTACTGACTCTTGTTGGTAGCAGTGCTGTATTTACTGTCTCACACTGCCTCCAGTGGACAGCAGTGTTGTATTGAATAGCCCCACACTGACTCCAGTGGGCAGCAGTCCTGGATTCAAGGTCCCACATATATTGACTGTGCCATGCTGACTTTAGTGGGTATCAGTGCTGTGTTCAATGACACACACTGACTCCAGTGGGTAGCAATGCAGTATTTACTGTTCCACACTGACTGCAGTGGGCAGCAGTGCAGTATTTACTGCCCCACACTAATTCTAGTGGATAGTAATGTTGTTTTCAGTGTTCTACATTGTCTCCTGTGGGAGGCAGTGCTGCATTTACTATCTCATACTTGTTGCAGTGGATAACAGTGCTCCATTTACTATTTCACACTGACTCTAGTTGGTAGCAGAGGAGTATTCACTGCCCTATACTGACTCCAGTGGGTAGAAGTGGTGTATTTACTGCCACCAATGACTCCAGTGGGCGGTATTATGAACATACGCAATTTGCCAACAGATAAAGGCCTAGAGGTCTATCAAGTCTGCTCGAATGTGCAGCTAGTATTGCAGTATTTACTGTTCCACACTGACTCCAGTGGTAAGCAGTGCATTATTTACTGCCCCACACTGACTTTAGTGCGTAGCAGTGCAATACTCACTATTCCAAATTGGCACCGATGGGTTATAGTTCCATATTTCACATTCCACACTGACTCTAGTGTGTAACAGTGCTGTATTTATTGTCCCACACTGATGCCATTTAGTCCCAATGCTGTATATATGTCCCTCACTGACTCCAGTGGGTAGCAGTGCTATTTTACTGTCTAGTCTAACTGTAATGAGTAGTAGTGCTGTATTTGCTGTCCCACCACTGACTCCAGTAGGACACAGTGCTGCATATATGGCCCTACACTGTCTCCAGTGGGTAGCAGTGTTGTATTCACTGTCCCAGACTGACTCCAGTGGGTATCAGTACTGTATTCACTGTCCCACATTGACTCCAGTGTGTAGTAGTGCTGTATTGACTGTCCCACCACTAACTTTAGCAGGTCACAGTGCTGTATTTTCTGCCCTACACTGTCTTCAGTGGGTAGCAATGTTGTATTCACTGTCCTAGACTGACTCCAGTGGATAGCAGTGCTGTATTCAGTAGTTCAACACTGGCTGCAGTGTGTAGCAGTACTGTGTTTACTGTCCATTCTAACTGTAGTAGGTAGCACTGCTGTATTTACTGTCCCACTGCTGACTCCAGTAGGTAACAGTATTGTGTTCACTGTCCTAGACTGACTCCAGTGTGTAGAAGTGTTGTATTTACTATCGAACATGGACTCCAGTTGGTATCAGTGCTGGACTTGCTGTCCCACACTGACTCAAGAGGGTTTTAATGCTGTATTTGCTGCCCCACTCTGAATTCAGTGGGTAGCAGTGGTATATTCACTATCCAGCAATGACAACAGCTGTGTCAGTGACTCAACATGTTGCACACTTGCCACCGAGGCTGGAAGATCAGAAGGTTGTGGGTTCAATCCCCACATCAGGCACTTGGAGTAAAATCCCAGTAATGACACTGCAGTGCATCATGATGGGGATGCTGCACTTCTGAGGTGCTGTCTTTTAGATGAGACATTAAACCAAGATCCTGTCTGTCTGTTCTAGTGGTTGTTTAGGTGGATGAAACATAGCACTGCTACACACTGGAGCCAGTGTCTGTTCTGGTGGTTGTTCAGGTAAAATGAAACACAACACTGCTACACACTGGAGCCAGTGTCTGTTCTGGTGGTTGTTCAGGTGGATGAAACATAGCACTGCTACACACTGGAGCCAGTGTCTGTTCTGGTGGTTGTTCAGGTGGATGAAACACAACACTGCTACACACTGGAGCCAGTGTCTGTTCTGGTGGTTGTTCAGGTGGATGAAACACAGCACTGCTACACACTGGAGCCAGTGTCTGTTCTGGTGGTTGTTTAGGTGGATGAAACACAGCACTGCTACACACTGGAGCCAGTGTCTGTTCTGGTGGTTGTTCAGGTGGATGAAACACAGCACTGCTACACACTGGAGCCAGTGTCTGTTCTGGTGGTTGTTCAGGTGGATGAAAAACAAAACAATGCTGTTTGCCTCCTCCCACAATAGGCACAGGTCTCACCAGCTTAAAATCCAAAATAGTCATAACACAGTCTTAGAAATAATCTGAAGTTTAAAATACCTGGGGGTCACACTTGACAACTTCCACACCTTTGCAGTCCACATCGATCAAGTAGCTAAGGCTGCCAGTTCCCAAATTGGCCAACTCTGTATACACAAACACTATCTGACTGATGCGCTAAGGCTTGCAGTAACCAGCTCAGCCAATCAGTATATATTATGAGCTAGTAGTATATGGTGCAGTAATGGACACCACTCTAAAAAGGGTCAGAATAGCCCTAAATAAAGCCTGCAGGCTTGTCTCAGGGGCACACTGTCTCATTCACACCTGTGACCTGTATACTGAAGCTGGGTGGCTCAATCTGCATAGCAGTCTTCAATACCAGGTGCGCCTGTTCTCCAAAAAATCTATCTTGGGACTAACATCCCCAGGTGTCCAGAGCCTTCTGTGCCCAAACACTAACACTAAACAAACAAGAGGGTCTAATTGCAGTCCATTTAATGTCTCCTTCTGCCGCACCTCACAAGGTCAGTGGTCCTCCGGGTACCAGGCACCCAATTGGCACAACTCTCTCCAAGGTGACGGAATGGCTGAAACAAAGCCAGGTCCCTTCAAACCAAAACTACACTCTCACCTTATAGCACTCAGTGGTTGTGACTGCAGTTCCTAAATAGTCACAGTGTGCACTGGGAATTTGTACAGCCCATGCACTTGCACCCTACCCCCACACAGTTGGACCTCCTATTCATCCCTCCCTGCTTCCTACATCCTATCAACCCTGTCCCTCCTCCATCACCTCACTTCTATCCCACTTGCCTAGGACAAAGTCTGTGCGGTGGATATTCTTCACATTGTTATCCCATCATTTTCTCTCTGTTCCCCCTCCTCTCGATTGTATCTAAAGCACTCTTCACCACCATAAGGAGCTCTGTCTCTGTTCTTCTATGTCTTTGCTTGTCCCTGTGCTTTAATACTGCTTACTGCAATTACCAAACATTTGTACATTATGCTTGTAAGCAATTGTATGTCGCCTACATTTTTTGAATCCTAATGATGTGGAACCTCTGTAAATGAGCTTCTAGGTCAAAGGTATTTTAATCCAAGAAATAATAAATAAATGTTAAAGATCCTATGGTACTTCTCAAAAAGAGTAGAGGAATTTTCTCAGTGTCCGGGCCAAATTTCCACCATTCACTAAAAATACCACCAACAGCTTAATCTGGTTCTTTCTGAGTTGGTGCCATGTGTATCCCCCGACAAGGCTGAAAATAGTAGAATTTCCTAATCCTCTGAAAATAGGTAGAATTTCCTAATCCTTTCCCGGTTAACTAACTACAGTGAGCAGTATTTACAGTTCCACACTGACTCCAGTAGGGAGCAGTACTGTATTTACTGTCCCCCACTGAATTCAGTGACTAGCACTGCAATATTCACTATCACAGACTGACTCCAGTGGGTTATAGTGCCATATCCCCACCCCACACTGAGTCCAGTGGTAAGCAGTTCTGTATTTACTGTCATACACTGATGCCATTTAGTACTACTGCTGTACTCATGTCCTACACTGACTCCAGTGGGTAGCAGTTCTGTATTTACTGTCCTACACTGATATCATTTAGTATTAATGCTGTATCCATGTCCCACACTGACTTTAGTGGGTAGCAGTTCTGTATTTACTGTCCCACACTGATGCCATTGGGCACCAGTGCTGTATACATGCCCCGCACTGATTCCAGTGGTAAGCAGTCCTGTATTTACTGTCCCACACTGATATCATTTAGTATTAATTCTGTATCCATGTCCCACACTGACTTTAGTGGGTAGCAGTTCTGTATTTACTGTCCCACACTGATGCCATTGGGCACCAGTGCTGTATACATGCCCCACACTGATTCCAGTGGTAAGCAGTCCTGTATGTACTGTCCCACACTGATGCCATTTAGTACCAGTGCTGCATCCATGTCCCACACTGATGCCATTTAGTACCAGCGCTGCATCCATGTCCTGCACTGATATCATTTAGTACTAATGCTGTATCCATGTTCCACACTGACTTTAGTGGGTAGCAGTGCTGTATTTACTGTCCTACACTGATATCATTTAGTACTAATGCTGTACCCATGTCCTACACTGACTCCAGTGGGTAGCAGTGCTGTATTTACTGTCCTAAACTGATATCATTTAGTACTAATGCTGTACCCATGTCCCACACTGACTCCAGTGGGTAGCAGTGCTGTATTTACTGTCCTACACTGATATCATTTAGTACTAATGCTGTACCCATGTCCTACACTGACTCCAGTGGGTAGCAGTGCTGTATTTACTGTCCTAAACTGATATCATTTAGTACTAATGCTGTATCCATGTCCCACACTGACTTTAGTGGGTAGCAATGCTGTATTTACTGTCCTACACTGATATCATTTAGTACTAATGCTGTACCCATGTCCTACACTGACTCCAGTGGGTAGCAGTGCTGTATTTACTGTCCTACACTGATATCATTTAGTACTAATACTGTATCCATGTCCCACACTGACTTTAGTGGGTAGCAGTGCTGTATTTCCTGTCCCACACTGATGCCATTGGGCACCAGTGCTGTATACTGTACATGTCCCATACTGATTCCAGTGGTAAGCAGTCCTGTATTTACTGTCCCACACTGATGCCATTTAGTACCAGTGCTGCATCCATGTCCTACACTGATGCTATTTAGTACCAGTGCTGTACCCATGTCCTACACTGACTCCAGTGGGTAGCAGTGCTGTATTTACTGTCCTACACTGATGCCTTTGGGCACCAGTGCTGTATACTGTACATGTCCCATACTGATTCCAGTGGTAAGCAGTCCTGTATTTACTGTCCCACACTGATGGCATTGGGCACCAGTGCTGTATACATGCCCCACGCTGATTCCAGTGGTAAGCAGTCCTGTATTTCCTGTCCCACACTTATGCCTTTGGGCACCAGTGTTGTATGCATGTCCCACACTGATTCCAGTGGTAAGCAGTTCTGTATTTACTTTCCCACACTGATGCCATTTAGTACCAGTGCTGTATCCATGTCCTACACTGACTCCAGTAGGTAGCAGTGCTGTATTTACTGTCCTACACTGATGCCTTTGGGCACCAGTGCTGTATACTGTACATGTCCCATACTGATTCCAGTGGTAAGCAGTCCTGTATTTACTGTCCCACACTGATGGCATTGGGCACCAGTGCTGTATACATGCCCCACGCTGATTCCAGTGGTAAGCAGTCCTGTATTTCCTGTCCCACACTTATGCCTTTGGGCACCAGTGTTGTATGCATGTCCCACACTGATTCCAGTGGTAAGCAGTTCTGTATTTACTTTCCCACACTGATGCCATTTAGTACCAGTGCTGTTTCCATGTCCCACATGGACTTTAGTGGGTAGCAGTGCTGAATTTACCATCCTACACTGATGCAATTTAGTACTAATGCTGTATCCATGTCCCACACTGACTCCAGTGGGTAGCAGTGCAATATTCACAATCCTACATAGACTCCAGTGTGTAGCAGTGCTGTATGTGCTGTCCACTCTAACTGCAGTAGGTAGTAGTGCTGTATTTACCATCCCACCACAGACTCCAGTATGTAGCTGTGCTGTACTTACTGTCTTATGCTGTCTCTCCTGGATAGAAGTTCTGTATTCACTGTCCTAGACTAACTCCATTGGGTATGAGGGCTGTACTTAATAGTCCCGCACTGACTCCAGTGGATGGCAGTGCTGCATTTACTGTTGCACACTTATGTCATTGGGTGCCAATGCTGTATCCATGTTCCACTCTGACTCCAGTGAGTAGCAGTGCCGTATTCACTGTCTCACACTGACTTCTGTGGGAAGTAGTGCCATATTCCCCCTCCCACACCCATTCTCCTGGGTTATAGTGCCATATTCCCATCTCACACTGACTCCAGCGGGTTATGGTGCCATATTCCCCAATCCACACTGATTCCAGTGGGTAGAATTGTTATATTTACTGTCCCACATTCCTCTAGTGGGTAACAGTGCCATATTCCCCATCCTGCCCTGACTGAAATGGGTATCAGTGCTGTATTTACTGTCTCACACAAGACTCTAGTGGGAAGCAGTGCTGGATTCACAGTCCTGCCTTGATTGTAGTGGGTATTAGTGCTATATTCAGTGACTGACACTGACTCCGTAGTACTTTATTTACTGTCCCACTCTGACTCCAGTAGGTAGTAGGGCCATATTCACAGTCTTACTCTGGCTCCAGTGGGTAGCAGTTCTGTATTTACTGTCCTATATTACCACCGGTGGGTAGCAGTGGGATAGTCCCCCTCCCACATTGACTCTACTAGGTGGCAGTGCTGAATTTACTGTCCCATACTGACTCCAGTGGTCAGAAGTGCTGTATTTGCTGTCCCACATTGCCTCCAGTGGGTTGCAGTGCCATATTCCCCACCCCACACTGACTACAGGATATTATAGTGCCATAGTCCCCATCCCACACTCACTCCAGTGGGTAGCAGTGCTGTATTTACTGTCCCACATAGCGTCCGGTGAGTTGCAGTGCCATATTCACTATCCCATACTGACTCCAGTGGGTAGCAGTGAAGCATTTACTGCCCCACCCTGACTTCAGTGGGTGGCAGAGCTGTATTCTTCTTTCCATTTCCTTGCATTATAACACCGTTGGACCACACTTCCTCCACTGGACTCCAGTGGCTAGCAGTGTTATATTCACTGTCCCATTTTCTTTCAGGTTAACACCATTAAACCACACTGGCTCCAGCTGATAGCAGTGCCATATTCACCACTGCGCACTAACACTAGTGGTAGCAGTGATTAATTTACTGTCCTACAATGACTCTAGCGGGTAGCAGTGCCTTTTTTACAACATGCACTGACTTGACTGGGTATCATGTTTTGCATTTCAATGCCCTTAGACTACACTTACTCCACTGGGTGGCAGTGATCTATTCCCTGTCCCATTTTCTTGCATTTTAGTTCCATTATACCACATTTACTTTAGTGATTAGCAGTGCCATATTTGCCATCCACATGGATTCATTTGGTAACAGGGATGAATAAACTGTCCCACACTGACTTCAATGGGTAGCAGTGCTGTTTGTACCATCCTGGTTTCTCTTTGCAAAAAAGCTGATCTTGAAATCTCATTTCTATTTTTTTCTACTTTGTGGCAACTGTTCTAGAAATTAATGTCAGGACACCACTGTTTTTTTTGAGTTGCGGGTATGATGCAGCTGAGAATTCAGCAATGCAAGTTTAAATAGGTACACACATGATCGGGGAGGCAAGTCACACAGCAGGGTGTTGCCTACCTCAGGATTTAAATCAACTGTTTAGTTATTTGCTTCACAAGGGGGAACTCTTAGTTCCCCTGCTTTAAAGGGGATGGGATATTGGTACTAATTGACAGCAGTTACTAATGAACCTGTTTGCAGAAATGAATTTCATATGTTCAAGTGATCTATATACTGTAGAACTGTACCTGAATAAACACGGATGTTAAAAGCTGTGTTTTCAATTATCTTCTTTTAATGAGCAGCCTTCTGTTATAATCCTCCTCATAGAACCAGTAGTTCATAGTTTTAACTGTGTCCCGGTGGTTTGTGTACAGAATGCTAAGCATGAGTGGTTGCTCTGTCAGAGACATGCTCAGAGTTCTGTGCATGAACCATGACATAGTTAAAACTCCAGATCACTGGTTATATGAACAGAACTGTAACAGAATGTTTACCATAAAAACAAAGCAATGCAAAATACTGTTTTCCTCATTGCATTCTATTCAGGTACAGTTAAATATGGATCATGTAGGGGTATGACTATCACTACTAAAAATAAGAACATTATGAACAGCTGCTAGCTAGAAGTCATTTCTTTTTTTTTTTTTTAAATTAAAATTTATTGGAGAACTTTTTTTCCAAAGAGATACATACATTAACAGACAAATAAAAAGTCCATTCCTACTCACATATACCATAATAAAACCAGAGGCAGAAGAGAGAAGAAGAAAGGGAATAGAAAAGAAAGGCAGAGGAGAGAAAGAAAGGGGGAGATAAGATAAACATGGGGTAGAGTGCCTTCAAAACTTACAAAGGAAGAGAAAAATAGAAAAGTGGAAAAAGACGAGAGGGCAGCAAAACACTTTAGCATTGTAAGTGCATTCAATAATTTATTGCCTATAACAAATATTAATATAATCTCAATTGCTACTAAAAGCCCAGACATGCACAGACACCCTGGTGCTACATTTAATTAATAAGTACCTAGTGGAAAAGAACATGTCCAGAAAATAATAATAGGGCAAGTCTGAGGCACAAAAATGAAAGGACCTCCTGATCCCGTCTGCATATCCAGACTGAACCAGGAGAGTCCTCTCAGGCATATCTGGCCAGTAATTCTAATACAGATTTCCTCTCCTGAGAGGCCATGAAATGCATGAAAGGTAGCCATCTTTCTTTAAATTTATCTAAAGATAACCTCAGCTTGGCAGTCAGATATTCCATTTCTAGAATCCTGGTGCAAATATCATACCAGGTGGAGATGGTGGGCTTATCCGATGTAAGCCATAACAAATTAATAGCCTTGAGAGCTGCTGCCACCAGGATTCCAAACAAAAGACGGGAAGATCTGGAAGCCAGAAGGGGGGGGCAAACCCAGTAGCCAGTACTGAGGAGACTCTGGCAGTACTGACTCAAAACTCTTTTCGAAAATATCCTTTACTTCCCTCCAATACTCCTGTATAACTTTACATTCCCAGAATATATGGAAATAAGTACCAACCAACTGGCGGTTTCTCCAGCAAAGGTCAGAGTGATGTAACCTGTAATGTTTTGTCACCATAGGGACTCTAAAAAATCTAACAACTAGCTTCCACCAAAATTCCCGCCAAAAGGGGAATGATGTGGTAGTTTGAATGGCCTTCCAAATGTGCGTCCAGTCAGATTCTGACAAGACCACACCAAGGTCTCTATGCCACACATCTTTAACCAAAATTAAGGAGTCCCTCTTGGCGCAGTGCATCCCCTGAACTAATTTGGAGATCAGTTGTTTTTGATATGGAGACCTAATCAGGGCAGACAGAGTAGATTGCACTGGGTTGTTTGAAAACTCTGTACACAACTCAATCTCCTTTTCATTTAAGTGGACATAATGTCTTAGCTGAAGATAACGGAAAAAATCCATATGTTGGAGATTGAATTCAGCCTTTAACTGCTGAAATGATTTTACTAGGTTCTGGTCAAAAAGCTGGCCCAGACTAATCAGCCCAGCTCTCGCCCACTGTTGAAAACCTATATCCCACTTAAGAAGGCTAAAATCTGAGCAGCTCAATATCGTTGTACAATGGTTAAGCTTTAAGGTAATACCTAATTTGGAATTCATGTACCTCCAAACCTGGGAAATCACCCTAGTGAAGGGATTTCTAAGGTCAAGCTGCTGCAGCCTGGGGATATCCAGGAAAATAAGGTCTGAAACCTTTCCCAAAGGAAAATCAGCCCCTCAATCTGAACCCACTTTGGTGGGGGCTCCTGGGCCATAGTCACTAAAGGTTGCAGCTGAGATGCCCAGAAATATTTCTGGACATCTGGAACCCCGAAGCACCCCCTTTCTTTAGGGGCCACCATGGTCTTCCATCTCACATGGGGCCTCTTCCCAGACTAAAGAAATTTAGAGAGGGTAGAGCTCAGGTCTCGCCAGAAATTCCTTGGGGGCCTGAAAGGAATGGCACCCAATATAAACAACAGTTGAGGGAGAATATTCATGTGGATGGATTCACCCCTACCCGAGATAGAAAGGGGAAGCTCTCGCCATCTGTTACAGTCCTCCCTAACCTCCTGAAATACTCTTAAATGATTAGAAGAATATAGGGCCTTGAGATCCCTAGGAACCCATACCCCTAAATATCTGAACCCTGACTTACACCACTTAATTTGCTGCACCCTTGGTAAAGGCTGACCCAGGATACCCCCCAAGGGGAATAATTCGGATTTGTCCAGATTAACCTTATAACCGGAAAGAGCTCCGAATTCAGAAAGAAAATTGAAAATTCTGGGAACTGCGTTTACTAGATCAGATATATATAACAAGTTGTCATCCGCATATAGTGAGATCTTGACCTCCACCCCCTAACCTGAAGACCCTCGAAGAAATCCGATTGCTGAATATATGCAGCCAATGGTTCCAAACTCAGGGCAAATAAGAGAGGGGAGAGAGGGCAGCCCTGCCTGGTGCCTCACTCAATCCCGAATTGAGTGGAGATCGTCCCGTTCACCCGGACCCTAGCTCTGGGCTTGGAGTATAAATTAGATATCCAAGACCTAAATTTCTTGCCAAACCCAAAGCCCCCCAGGACCAAATCCAAATATTGCCAATTTAGACGATCAAATGCTTTCTCAGCATCTAGAGATAGTATTGCTGAAAGTGGGGAATCTATAGGGAGCTGGGCTGAGGAAATAACATTTAACAGCAATCTAATGTTGTCTTGGATGTGCCTCCCAGGTATGAACCCAGTTTGGTCCGGGTGAACCAGGACGGGGACCACTTTCTGTAAACGTTAGCTAATGATCTTTGCGAAGATTTTAGCATCTTGGTAGAGCAACGAGATAGGTTGGTACCCAGCACAAGAAGCATGATCTTTCCCCTGTTTGGGTAATACCAAAATAAGGGCCTCTCCCCATGTATCTGGCAAGGCCCCCGGCTCCTGCGCCACATTACAGACTCTAGTGAGCAGCGGGGTTAACACATCCAGGAATCCTTTGTAAAATTCCGAGGTGAACCCATCTGGGCCGGGAGCCTTGCCAGAGCTGAGAGTCTTAATAGCTGCCCTCACCTCTCCCTTGGTAAAGGGAGCCTCTAGGGAGTCCCTCTGAATCCCCGATAAGGCAGGGAGCTCTAGACCTTGTAAAAAGTTCAATATTCTATCACCATGCTCATGAGTTTCTTCCTTCGTGTAAAGTTGTCTATAAAATTTGGCGAACTCTTGTGCAATTTCACCCGGAAGGATCTTATAAGGGAGATTTGGGGGATCTGAACTGACCTTAGCCACATACCTATCAGCTGCCTGCCTGCGGAGCCTTAAGGCAAGCAGTTTGCCTGCCCTCTCTCCCCTCTCGTAGTAACGTTGCCTGGTGTATCTAAGGGAATTCTCTACCCGCCTATGTAATAATGAGTTACAAGAATCCCTGGCCTCTCTTAACTTTTTGAGTGTGAAATTAGACCCCGTGCATTTGTGTGATGCTTCCAAGTCAGCAATAGAGATGAGGGCTTCCTGCATACAAGCCTGATGCAGCTTATGCTTATGAGAGGAAAATGCTATTGTATGCCCTCTCACCACCGCCTTTAAGGCATCCCACAAGTACTTGGGCCTAGAAAGCGCCTCTGTGTTTTCCTTTAAATAACACTGAATAACTTTTTTGGTAGATTCTATGTACTGTTTATCATTGAGCAGCCCCGGATCGAACCTCCAAAGACCGCCCCCCTCCGTTGAGTCCCAATGAAGTTGTGCCTTAACCATAGCATGGTCAGAGATCGTGATCGGGAGAATAGAGATATCCCTAAATGAATGCAAAGCGTTTCTATGCGATAGAATCTGTCCAGTCTAGAATACATCTTGGAAGCCGGAGAGAAAAGGTGAAATTTTCACTGAGGGATTAAACAGCCTCCAGGGGTCGATTAGTCCTGCTTCTGCCAGCAAGTTGCGAAGTAACCGGGAGCAGGACCTTGAATTTGGGATTTTGGCAGAGCTTCTGTCCAAGCTGACGTCCTCAACACAATTCCAGTCCCCCATTAAAATAACTTGTCCAGGAGGTAAACTGGCTACCGAGTTAAAAAGAGAGCAAAAAAACTCTCCAGAAGGTGGGGTGGGGGCATAAACTCCAATCAAGTGTATTGTTCGACCCTTATAAATGCCGGAAACCGTCAGTTGGTGTCCCGATCCTGATTTAGTTACAGACTGAATCTGAAATGGGAGGCCCCTACAGAATAAAATGGCTACTCCCCCCTTTTTGGATCATGGATGCTCATCAGAACATACCATATTCACCCAATCCCTACGCAATTTCATGTGCTCTCCCAGGGTCAGCCTAGTCTCCTGTAAACAGGCAATGTCACACTTTTCCCTTTTAAATTCAGCTAATATTTTAGCATGCTTAACAACATTATTAATACCCTTAACATTAAGTGAACAAATTGTCAGATCAACCATATTTTTTATCCACGAAAACTTTGACAACTAATTATATGCCCTTTATCCAGTTGTACAGTCATAACACCTACTCGTACATAAAGGCACTCTCCCCAACACAGGTAAAAACAGAAAAGAGAGAAAGAGTAGAGAAGAAACAGAGCAACAAATAACACAACCACCATAACACATGGTAAATTTAAAGACCTTGCAAGCCCCGCACTAAGAGCGCAGGACCTGCCTCCCATAAGGGAGTGCAACGACACCAAGTCATTGCTCGAACCTGGCTTGCCAGCCGAAGCGTCCATCCATGCCAATAATAGTCAGCTCGGTAGGTGCTCCAGTGTAGGGTAGGGGGGAAGCAACTTACACCCCCTCGAGGGGACAACACTCCACAAGGAGTGAAAAGGTTGGAGGGCTCCCCAGATGCTTGGAGAGTCACCAGCCTGTGCCCTCTATTAGCTTCCTTACGGCAAAACTTCCGGGAGGGGCTGGAAAAAAACCACCCTTCGGGTCCCCAATGTGGACACAAAAACTGACACACTCCCATAATGGAGAATCCAGTGCAGCGCTGACTGCAGGGGAGAGAGAAAAAGGGGGTGGGAGCGGAGAAACATCAGGATTAATAATTGATTGAACCTCATTGTAAAGTGGCCGGCCCTCGTAAAGATGGGGAGAGCACCCCAATTCAAGATCCCACTCAAATAAAAATAGGCCCTCAGATGGGAGTCTCACCCTTGGGAAATCCTAATAATAATAGAAAAATATATACTCATTCCCCCTTGTTGACACTGACCATCCGTTGGGGACCTAGCACAGCCAGGAACTGTATATGCCTATCGAACTCCGCCCCAACTCAAGGTCTACAGCAATGATTCAGATCGCAAGGGAGTAACCCACTCTCTGCTCTGTTCTCGGGGGGAGAGCAGCTGAAACAAATCACAGGGCAAGAACTATCCCCTTTTGCCCCTTTCTCCTGTTCCTGCCCCCCAGCCCCGAATCAGAAAGGAGTGGGACTGATTGTTACTAATACTATCGGGGTGAAGGGTAAACAACAAACCCAAAATCCACCCAAATAGATCTGCTTATCTTACTTTAAATTAGAAAAGCCGTCCCTCTTGAGAGTATCCAGGCCATGGCCACCGAGATATCCCAGCCTTCTACCAAAAACTCCCCATTTGGTCAGCATCCCTCGCATAGAGGGGACATGAAATGAAACTGAGAAAGCCCCGTGAGGGCAGAGGGACCAGAATCCAAACCGGACTCCAGGAAGGTGCCGCCCTAAAAAGGGGTCCCACCCACCGTGGAGTCTAAAACCAAAAGGGCCACCCTCCCAACCCTCCGTTGTGCAGTTATGGACTCGCTGCACGTCCGAAGGAGGAAGGGAACCCCCCCAACTCCACCCCCTCCAGGACCAGGGCCACCGCTGAAAAACAGAAAAAAAAAAAAAAAAAGGAAGAAAAACAACCAGGTAAGCCCTTTAACCACCATTTTTCTATGCTCTAAGGGCGCTTCGTTTAAGTGGTTATCAAAACACTTCAGGAGTCAAGTGTTCCAAATAAGTGCATTATGAACAATAGGTCCTCTAGTAGAACCGAGTGAAAAGAAGACATGAAATCAGTTACTACAACTCAAACAATCTTCTCGGGGTGCTTCCCCTTAGCAATCCATTTGGATAAATCAGCTTGTAAGGGCAAAACTGAATCTGCTCTGGAGTGGGGCCGATTACTATTCTTTGAGCCTGGAGCCACTGCCCAAAGAAGCTGCTCGATCTCCCTCTCGGCAATCTCTTCTTTTATATCGGGGACCTGGATGTCCTTCGAGACCATAAAGTCATGAGCCATTAGTAAAGAATCATAAATTTTAGGACCATCAGGCAGCTCTATCCACAGTCTAGCGGGGCAACGCAGCTGGGCCCTCAAGCCCTTCTCTCTGAGCTGTTTCACCACACCAGCACTTTTCTCGATGCTGGGCCAAGGCGGGGGGAAAATCTTGATCCACAAACACCTTCACTCCATCGAAATTCAGATCCCTCTTTGCCCATGCCAAACGCAGGACCCTGTCCTTAGTAGGGTACCTCAGAAATTTGATTATAATGGCTCTTGGGGGAGCGCCCTGTTTGGGCTTTGGGGCGAGGGCCCTATTTGCCCTTTCAATCTCAAGTGGAGTATCTTCCTCTATCTGCAACTCCGTTTTCAGATAGATGAAGGCCACCATATCAGCCTGCTCGGCCCCCTCCGGGATACCGACCACCCTTATGTTGTTGTGCCTGGAATGTGCCTCCGCATCCTCGGCTTTTGCTGTCAGTGCTTTCTCCCTGCCATATAAGAACGCCAGCGATCTACTGTAGGCCATATGCTCGGCCTGCAGCCCCTCTAAATGCTGTTCCACTGCTGTGGTTCTGGATTCCAGCTTTTTAAAGTCCCTCTGAATGTCTGATACCTTTGCATCAATCTTATGCAGAAGCTTAATAATTTTCCTCGATTCTGCCCGGGTGCTCGTTGAGCCGGAATCGGAACACGAATCTTCGGCCCCCAATGCTGAAAGCACTGATGAACGCGAGGGAGCTGGACTGAGGCCTGCCGTCTGTCTGCCTGGTGAGTTTACCAAAGCAATTTTGGCTATTAAAGAACCTCTTTTTTTCGTGCGGACCATTGCAGGTCATTACTTGCACCTGTACTACGGTATAGAAATGCAAGATGCTTTCAGAAAGCACTGGATTCTCTTTTCATTTAAAGTTGGAGGACCGGAGCGAAGAGTTAAGCAGCCATTCCCGCCTGCTACATCACCGGAAGTCAGAAGTCATTTCTTGTTCTCATTAATGCCAGGGGACCTAGAGGTCCCAAATATACCTTTCAACCTCTCAGCATTAAAATTCAGAGCTCTGGCTTTCAAACTTCGGAGCAAATGGCTAGAATGTGTTGCACTTTCTTATTTTAAAAATGAATATGTCCAAGAATAGTGGGCCCCATATGTTTAGTGTTAAGGGATGTTTTTGTCAAGTTATTTAATAGTTTGCACGTTCAGAAATAGCTGCAACATTATTAAGAACATTAGTAAACCCTTGTGGACCAAGGGCAAATTTGAGCTTAAAAGTCATAATGCTATGTGAAATTTATAGCAGTGGAGAGATAAGGTCCAGAATAAGCAAAACCGCTAAAAAATTGTTTTTATAGCTCCTCACCTGTCGGAAACTATAAAGTGTATCTGGTGATCCTGCATCCCCCTCCCTAACATGCCACCAAACTAAAAGTTCCAGAGTCCCCTGTGGCCAGCCCTTTGATGATGTGAATGACAGGCTAACCCGTGGGGGACATCTTTGTGGCGTTACTTTAGTATTTAAGTAAACACTGTCAAGCAGCGCATTTTTGTGCTTAGTCTACAAGTTCATATTATGCCGTCTCAATGCGATTGGTACCATTAGCGAAAATGCACTTTTTGACAGCGTTTACTTAATTACTGATATATAATCACATAGACATCTCCAGTGGGTTAAACCTGCTGTTCACATCATCAAAGGGCTGGCTGCAGGGGACTCTGGGATTTTTTGTTCAGTGGCATGGTGGGCAGGGGATGCAAGTTCAACCAAATAAACTGCAGTTTCTAATAAGTAAGTGGCTGTAAAAATAGTTTTTTAGTGGTTTTGTTTAATCGGGACCTCAGTGGTTTTGCCTAACTAGGACCTCTAGGTCCTGCAGCATTTGTGCTGGGGAACTGAGAGTTCCCCTTGAAGATTTCTACCATTCTATGTTTCACAGCTCTGCGCAGCTGCAAGCTGTACCTTCTCCTCAAAACAGCATCCTTTAGATTCTGAGTGATGGTGCTATTTCACATTCGATGGGTAGTATAGTAGAACTGGGGGAGAGTGAAGAGCTGTGGACAGTAACTTTACTAAACTTATAACTTTACAGAATTTACAGGCCACTTCTGAATTGTTGGGGAATTATATTGACCCTTTTACTGTACACAGCCCCCTAATTTTGCTATACCATCCAGTGAACATGGGGTAGCCCTGTTCCTCACTTGTCATCATTGTAATGCTCATTTAGGGAGTGGAGCTACAGATTGAAGCTCCAGAGCAGAGCAGGGTTGTGAAACATAAAATGGTTGAACTAATTTTAGAAATACTGTGAGAAAATATTCTTTAAGACCAGAAAGAAATGAATACATTAATCCCAATTTTTTTTTTCCGGGCATCTTCCTGGAACAGAGAGAGTAATCTTTTAATTTTTTTTTCCTGTCATGGGTTAGATGTCTTTGTCATAATAACACAAAGAACGTATATCTTTTTCAGATGAAACACTGGGGTCAAAATATCTGTGTTGACCTCCTGTTGCATGATCATATGGTAAATATTTATCTAAAGCAGATTCAAAGTAAAAACAAACAATTTTTGAAAATAAGTGGCCAGTCCTGGGGATAAACTTATATTTTTTGTCATGGCATAAATGATTGGTTTACAACCAAGGGCAGACAGCACTAAGCACTCCTCCCTGGTGAGACTTGCCTCTCCCTGGGGAAAAGTGCCAGCTGTTCATTAAGTGTAATTGATGTCACTTTTCCAGTCTGAAAATAATACTACATACTATTACAGTGATGTCACATAACTCACAGAACTACAGACCAGCAGAGTTTACTATAATTTATTTATTTATGTATGTATGTTTTTGGTAACCAAGTAAGTGCACTGATCCAGTGGACCAATTTCAGTCATGACCTGTGCCACAAGGTGGCGATGAAGTAACACAAGCAGTGGACACATTTACAATTAGGTATACAGACATTTACATTTTGCTGTGCAGATGATACAAGCATTCATGGAAAATAAAAACAGACATGATTTACATATTGTACTGGCATGGTAAAATAAAGAGGAAATAACAGAGTAATACAGGCAGCAGTACAGAGGAAAAGTAGCTTAGCATTTGCATAAACTGAACAAGGTGCATCTTGAAAACAGCAGACTGCTGACATCTAGTCTAGATAAACGCCTGTCCCGGCAGATAGCTGGAGCAGGCTAGGATTGAGAAAGCCTATCTGGTTGGCTGTGCAAGACAGCATATGAGTCACATGTGGGTTGAGCTCAAGGATAGAGGGGGCATGTGTGGGGAAAAAAAGAAAAAAGGGGGATGGCAAAATTATTGGTAGGTTTATGGTGGCTTATGGTTTCCCGTGCAGCCCAGTGAGCATTTGCAGGTGGACTCTTTCAGTAGCCATGCCTTCAGGTTGGATTTAAAAGATGCATGGGATGGAGATGTACGAATGGTTGCGGGAAGACTATTCCAGAGGGAGTGGGCAGATACGGAGAAAGCCTTACTGCCCATCACATTTGAGATCTGAGGAACTTCAAGGGTTGGAATGGAGGAAGCCCTAAGAGGTCTAGTGGTCGCTCTATTTATGAGTAGGGGAGCATAGGGGGATAGCTGGTTACTTCTAAGAGCACTGTCCACCAGGCAGCCTGTGGCATAATCAAGGTGTTGCTGGAGGGGGAGCCATCCTAAGGACTGGTAGAGTGTGCAGTGGTGGGTTAATGAGGGGGCTTTGAGAACAAAGCAACAGATAGCATTATATGTCTTGTTTAGGTGGGAGTGTTACGTCAAGGACATAAGGGAATAGATAGGGGAGCAGTAGTTAAGGAGAGGGAGAAGGCTGCCTTGCACAATGGTGAGGCAAGCATTAGGTGAGGGCAGGTGAGTTGCGCGGTACTCCACCCCTAGTATCTGGTTTATCTTTCTTGCAGTCAGAGTTGTGTGATCATTGAAGGTAAGTGCTGAAGCACTCTTTTGCAGTAGTGTGTTCAGTAATACTTTGTTTTTCTGTCTGTCTCAGAATAGAAATGTGATTTGCTTGGAAGAGTTGATGGCAACCATTCTTGGAACTCTCTACAATGAATGTGGTCAAGCAAGGGTTTAAAAATGTGATTGTGGTTCTAGTCATTGATGGTGTTTGGTGTAAGCACCAGATATGAGCACTAGAGGGCAGTCTTGTATCAGTATTTTTCTGTGTGTGGTTTTTGGTAACTTGTAGCTGCAGTAGTTATTTTTTAAAGTGTTCCTCATACTCCGCCACTTTTGTACTTAAAACGATACACCATACGGTACTACCCTTTAGGAAAGTATGTAACAAGTTGCATCTTCAGAACTGTGCTGTGCAAGATATGTTTACAAGTACAGATTTTGGTTTCATTTTATTATTTGATGACTGAGTGAACACACAGAACCATGGGCACATTTTTCCAGAGGGGCTCAGGAAAATCATGCACAACAAGAGAACAAGTAGAGTTACAGATACACAATATTACTAGGGTACGATGCTTCTGAACAAGGCACAATGCATCTAATTTTCTAGTATATAAATCCAGCAGTCAGGAGTAAGAGTAGAAATTGCTGTTGGCTAATAGGTGGACGTGTACATGGTGTTAAAACCTCCAGTGAGGGCGATTATGTGTAGGTGGCATCACACTATGCTAAACTATGTTACAATACAGAGTTTACATCTCGGCAGCACTACACTATGTTACACCATGCTGTGCTATGGAGTTTACATGTAGTGACAACAAGCTATGTTATACCATGCTGCACTACAGAGCAGACATGTAGTGACACCACACTATGCTACACTACAAAGTTGACATGTAGGTAACATCACACTATGCTACACCATGCTACACCAAAGAGTTTACATGAAGTGACAACAAGCTATGCAATACCATGCTGCACTACAGAGTTGACATGTAGTGACACCACACTATGCTACACTACAAAGTTGACATGTAGGTAACATCACACTATGCTACACCATGCTACACCAAAGAGTTTACATGAAGTGACAACAAGCTATGCAATAACATGCTGAACTACAGAGTTATCATGTAGTGACACCACACTATGCTACACTACAGAGCTGACATGTAGGTAACATCACACTATGCTACGCCATGCTACACCAAAGAGTTTACATATAGTGACAACAAGCTATGCAATACCATGCTGAACAACAGAGTTATCATGTAGTGACACCACACTATGCTACACTACAGAGTTGACATGTAGGTAACATCACACTATGCTACACCATGTTACACCAAAGAGTTTACATGAAGTGACAACAAGCTATGCAATACCATGCTACACTACAGAGTTATCATGTAGTGACAACAAGCTATGCAATACCATGCTGAACTACAGAGCTGACATGTAGTGACACCACACTATGCTACACCACAGAGTTGACATGTAGGAAATTTCACACTATGCTACACCATGCTACACTAAAGAGTTTACATGTAGTGACAACAAGCCATGCTATACCATGCTACACTACAGAGTTATCATGTAGTGACAACAAGCTATGCAATACCATGCTGCACTGCAGAGTTGACATGTAGTGACACCACACTATGCTACACTACAGAGTTGACATGTAGGTAACATCACACTATGCTACACCATGCTGAACTACAGAGCTGGCATGTAGTGACACCACACTATGCTACACTACAGAGTTGACATGTAGGTAACATCACACTATGCAATACCATGCTGAACTACAGAGCTGGCATGTAGTGACACCACACTATGCTACACTACAGAGCTGACATGTAGTTAACATCACACTATGTTACACCATGCTGCACTACAGAGCTGACATGTAGTGACACCACACTATGCTACACTACAGAGTTGACATGTAGGTAACATCACACCATGCTACACCATTCTACACTACAGAGTTGACATGTAGTGACAACAAGCTATGCAATACCATGCCACACTACAGAGTTATCATGTAGTGACAACAAGCTATACAATACCATGCTGCACTACAGAGTTGACATGCAGTGACACCACACTATGCTACACTACAGAGTTGACATGTAGGTAACATCACACTATGCTACACCATGCTACACTAAAGAGTTTACATGAAGTGACAACAAGCTATGCAATACCATGCGGAACTACAGAGCTGATATGTAGAATAAGAAGAAGAATCAGCATTTATATAGTGCTTTTCATACACAGTATCCCAAAGCGCTTTACAAGCAATGCTAGACTGGTAGTGAAGTGACTGAATGTGTGGTGCCGGCCATATCGCACATCATCTCCCACACACAGCCTGGATAATTGCATGAGCCGGTTTATGGGAAGGGGAATGTTGGCCAGGACACCGGGAATGTTCCCTGCTCTTTAGGAAGAGTACCCTGGGTTCTTTTACTTCCACCTGGACACCCACCAGGACAACACCAGGATGGGCAGAAGGGACCTCTGTTTAACACTCATCCAAAGGATGGCACACCCCAGCAGTACAGCACCCCCCAATGATGCACTCAGATGCCAGCGATTTTTAGGTGCAAGTCCATCCCAGTGTGGGATGAGAACCCACAACCTTCTGGTCCAGAGGCGTTTGTGCTACCAACTGAGCCACGCTGACACCTAGTGACATCACACCATGCTACACTACAGAGTTGACATGTAGGTAACATCACACTATGCTACACCATTCTACACTACAGAGTTTACATGTAATGACAACAAGCTATGCAATACCATGCTACACTACAGAGTTATCATGTAGTGACAACAAGCTGTGCAATACCATGCTGCACTACAGAGCTGACATCTAGTGACACCACACTATGCTACACTACAGAGTTGACATGCACTGTAGGTAACATCACATTATGCTATACCATGCTACACTGCAGAGTTTACCTGTAGTGACAACAAGCTATGCTGTACCATACTACACTATAGAGTTATCATGTAGTGACAAGAAGCTATGCTATACCATGCTACACTATAGAGTTAACATGCAGTAACACCACACTATGTTACACCATGCAATGATACACCATGCTGCACCACAGAGTTTACAGAAGGGGTTGCTCAGAAAAAAAGAAATACAGAAAATGAAAAAAAAAAATTTGAACATTGAGTGGAAATCAAAGAGTGACAACCTAAAGATTCCTGGGATCCCAGAAGGAGGAGAAAAGTGGACATGCCAATTTTTTGTATAAAATGGCTAACACAACTAATGGATAGCAAATATCCTGCAGCATAGATAGAGCTGCATAGGGCCCACCAAGCACCAACAAGGCTGAATCCAAACTTTAAACATCCAAGAATAACATATGTAAAATTCTTTAACTATCAAGACATGGAACAAGTACTACAAGCAGCAAGAAAGAAAAAACAATAATGATAGAAAATAAAGAGATACTTATTTCCCGGATTCGGGACCAAAAATGCAGAAAAGAAGAAACGCATATAAAGAAATAAAAAGATTTTTATGGGACAAACAAATTCCATTCTTATAACCCACACCAACAACACTGAGAATAATATACTAAGGGAATGCACACACTGTGGACTCTACATAAGAAGCAGAGAAATATGTATATGTGACTGGGTTTGAAACCTGACTTGCAGAAACAGAACGGATAACAATAATGAAATAAGCCCTTATATTATACCAGAATAATGCAGGGATTTATCTGACCATGCACCTTCCCTAAAAGGAGTCTCCCAGGGCTCCATACTTGGCACCCTGCTGTTTGCCTTGTACATAAACAATATCACACATAGTCTAACCCACTTCTCAGCCATACTCTGTGCTGATGATGTAGTCCTCTACACCACTTCTAAGCATACTAATCAATCAATCAATCAATCAATCAATCAATCAAAATCTTTATTTATTCAGGCTAACATCATTGAGCAATGCTCATTTACAAGATGGACCTGATAGGTCAAGATCAAAATAAAGTACAGTATAATACATAAACAAATACAGAGAAGAGGCAAAGATTTTTGTATAAATAAATAGGTACAGTAATAAAGAACGTATATACAAGCAAGGTAGCTAATGGTTTTGTACAACTAAACAATAAATCAGACAGGTTTGACACAAATAACTGTGAGGTATTGGGATTGTGAAAGTGGTTAGGTGTGTTATAATTGGATAGAAACTTAAGGAAGTAGATATGGGGGAATAAAGAAGGGAATGGCAATGGATTGCAGGGTATAATGTAGCTAAGTTTAAAAGTATATAAACAGAGATAGAGAGAAGGAAAAAAAAGGGGGGTAAAGGGTAAGAAGGGACTAGGCTTAGTGGAAGCAGTTGCATATCTCAGGAAAGAGATTTGTGAAGAGTTTTTTGAAGGATGCTATAGGGATGAAGGTGTTCAGCTTTAGGGTCTTCTGTAGAGAATTCGGAGATGCTAAAAATAGCTGATTGCAGACCTCCCAAGTTGGGTACAGACTTTAGGTAGCTTCAAGGTGATAAGGTTATTGCTTCTTAGGGAATATGATCTCGTGTAGCCAGAGTAAAGCAACCAGAAATATAAGGTGAAAGTTTGTTTGACAGAGCTTTAAATCCATAATGCAGCATTTTTTTCCTCCTGAGATGTAAGGATGTCCAGCCAACAGCATTATAGAGGAAGCAGTGATGAGTGTTGAAAGGAAGATCTGTGATGAATCTTAGAGCTCTATGGTACAAGGTATCCAATTTACTTAAATAGGACATAGTGCAATGGCCATATAGGAAATCTGCATAATCGATGAGAGATAGAAATGAAGCCTGAATTAGTCTCTGTTTAGACTCTTTGGTTAGGTAATGTTTGATTCTGAAGAATAGGCCGAGCCTCTGTCTGAGTTTTTTCAGGAGCTCCTCAACATGATGAGTGTAATCAAGTTTGTTATCAATCCATACCCCTAAATATTTGAATTTAACCACATAATCAAGATTTTCTCTAATCAGATAAATCAGCATCTGATAGTGGACCTCCAATCAGTTCACACCTGGTTGTTATTAAACAAGTTCATCCTCAACACCTCCAAAACTCAATCCATGCTGTTTGGCACTACCCCCAAACTCGGAGCCTGCCCCTCCTCTTTATCGGTAGCATTCCACAATGGCACCCTCGTCCCAACCACCTCTTCCTTCACATATCTATAGTCATGCTAGATGCCTCTCCTGACTATATGGCACATGTGGCAAGTGTCAGTAAATCTGTGCGCTCCATACTTGGTGTATCGTACAAAGTAGCCCAGGACCTGACCCCTCAAGCAGGCCTAGCCATTGCTAGAGGAATGCTACTCCCCAAATTGCTTTATGGAGCCCCAGTGTACCCCTTGGTGTCAAAAACTACCCTCCAGAAATGGGACGTCACCTATAATAATATCTGCTGCTTTGTATTGCAATCACCTCAACTCACTCACCACTGCGTTCTCTATGACAAACTAGGTTGGCTTTCCCTGTTGGTTCTGCATGACCACAGCTATGGAGCAGTCATCTTTGACATATTAAAAAGTGGTCAGCCCCAATCCCTCGCATCCGCTGTAGAATTAATTGAAAATGGCTACCCCCGAGATCAACTGATAAGGTCCTACTTGCAGTCCCAAGAATCACATCTAAAGCTGGCAATACATCCTTTGTCTACTCCACCCCAAAACTATGGAACTCCATTCCTTCTGATATTCGGCAATGCCCTTACACTCATTCCTTTCATGCTAAATATTGTGAACATCTCCTTAGTCAGGCACTCTGTTCCTGTATCCCGTCGATCTCTGTAAGGCCTTTGATCAGGTTGACCATTCCCTCCTCCACTCCACTCTGCATTCTCTCGGATTCTCCCACCGAGCCCTTGCCTGGTTCTCCAACTACCTTATGGGTAGGCAGCAATACACCTGCTTCAATCGCACCATCTCTGCCCTCTACCAGTTAACTGCAGGGTCCCCCAGAGATCCATTCTTGGACCCATTCTGTTTTTCCCTGTTCATTAATGAACTGCCCTCCGCTACTACCCATGGGCACCCAGCTCTATACGTGGATGACCTCGTCGTACTGGCCAGTTCTCAGGATATTACTATCATCAGCTCCTGGCTTAACTCTAATTTTGATCTTATCCAGAACTGGCTTGAGGGCCACAAGCTTACCATCAACCTGAAGAAGACCCAGGGCATACTCTTTGGCTCTGTGGCAAAAACCTCTTCCTGCCCAGTGCCTCTAAATATCTATGGAGCAAATGGTTCCCTCCTGCCGGTCATTGACTCCGTCAAGTATCTAGGAGTTACCCTTGATCCACAACTAGCTCTCACCACACATCTTCGGAATGTATGTAAAGCCATGAATGGCAAGCTCGGACTTGCTTACAGAGCCAAGGATTGCCTCACACTGGCCGCTCTGCTCGCCATAGCCAGGGGGATACTCCTTCCCACGCTTTGCTATGGGCTCGTTGCCTTTGCCCCAGTTCTGAACTCTAGCCTTGCAAAATGGGACACTGCCTATAACAATATATGCCGCTTCGCACTCTCTGTCCCTCACCTTATGCATCGCTGTGAGCTCTACTCATGGCTGGAGTGGCTCCCCCCTGAAAAGCACCGCACCTTTGTCCTTGGCAACTTCGTTGATAACATAGTTAGAATGGCTACCCCCTCTGCACTTGCCCTTCCCCTTAAACATGCAACCCCTGCCTACCACTTAAGATCCAGTGCTGCACAGGTTCACCTGGTACCCAAGACCCGCACCCTCACAGGTGACCGGGCCTTCTCCGTCCACGCGCCAAGACTGTGGAACTCCCTTCCCGCCCTAGTTCATGCCTCTCCCTCCCATCCCTGCTTCAAAACATCCCTATGGAGCTTCCTCAAAACTGCCTCAGCCTGTCTATGTTCCATATAGACCCAGTGTATTCTCTCCTTCCCCCCGATTCTCTGAGGGAGCTGTCCTGTGAGCAGTTTCACCGGCCGCTGTTAAATCTCCGCTGATAACCAGCATAAGGCACTTACCATCCTCCTGTTGGAGAGGTGATCTTGTCATATCAGTACCTGCCTCTTTTCTGCATTGTTTTTTCTCATTCTCTCTCATTTTAGGCGCTCTTGTCATGCAATTACATACTTGTACATTCAATAATTTGGATGTTATTCTCTTTCATGTTGTTATTTGATGTTATCCTACCTCTCAGTGCTGTTATGTAACTTGTTGCTAGACTGCTTACCTGTCCATTTTAAAGCCTGTTGTCCCATAAGCTATACCACCCACTTGTTGGAGCCTGTGGCTCCTGTATGTTACCTCAACTCTGTATTATGTTTCCCGTTTACTCTGTAACTCTCCCGTGTCGCACCTGAAAATAGGCACTTGGTTGTCTAGAGTGCTTACCTGGTTAACACAAGCAAATAAAATAAAATAAAATATAATCTAAGTGAATCCTTTGCTGACCCAATAGCCCCAGACAATACACCTCTGAAGTAATTTACTATGTATATATACCTCTCTCCCCTTGTCTCCATAAAGACTTTTTGTCTCTCTACGCTCACTGTACCATAATCATGGTTTGCATTACGGGTCCATTTGACAGCGAATCAACCTTTCTTCCCTCTCCCTGCCACACTAATCCTACTGTGCACTACAATATGTATATTCAGTATTTGCTAAACTGTAGTCTGATGCACTATATACCATGTAATACTATCTTGCCATTGTATGTCCCGAGACATTGTATTCTCATGCCACATACTTTCTTTTTGTATACTTGTTATGTTATATTTTCTGACATAGAAACATAGAAGTTGTCGGCAGATAAGGACCTCTTGGCCCACCTAGTCTGCCCTACTTTCTCTACCTACTGTGCCATCGCAGACCCTACTCAATCTGCAGTCTTCCCACCCTTGCCTGAATTCTAAGATCCCCTTATGTCTGGCTCATGCATGCTTGAATCCTGTTACCATTTTAGTGCCCACCACCTCTGCTGGGAGGCTGTTCCAGGCATCCACCACCATTTCCATGAAGAAGTATTTCCTCACTTCTCCTCTGATTCCCACCCCCCCAGCTTCATAGCATGACCCCTCGCCTGGAGCATCTTCTATGTAAAATGTTACCTTCATGTACCTTATTAATACCTGTGAGGTGTTTGAATGTTTCTAGCATGTTTCTTACTCTATTGTAATTCTCATGCCATGTACTTTTTTATCAATGTACATCCTGTTATATTTTCACACTATGTATTTTTTTACTGTACTGTATTTTCAGTGTCTGTATTCTTGGTTGTACTGTGCTGGGTTGCACCTGAAAATGGGCATCTTATTGCCTAGTATGCCTACCTGGTTAACAAAAGATAAATAAATAAATAAGGATACAAGGGAAAAGTCAGTCTGGTGGCGTGGAGGGCTGAGACATTGTGCCTTACCTCCTGCCACAACAGCGACCAATGTTCGGTGGTGAGCATGGGTCACTGGGGGTCAACTGAGGGAAGGGCTGGGTGAGGATCGAGCAGCCACCAGGCAGCTCTCCTCTCCTGCATTACGGAGTTTGGCTCTCCTGGCCTTTCACCACGACTGCATGGAGGTGTGGTGGTGGTGGTGGTGTGGGTGTCGAAGGGGGGCTAGGTGCTAGGCCAGGGGTGTGAGGAGTGGACTCATCTCTGGCCAGGGCATTCATGTGTGCCTTAACGTGCACGGCCAACCTTGTCTGGGGCTCTGTAGAATAAGGGGAGAAAATAGATAGAAAAAACAGGGTTAGGGCTTAATGCCGATGACTTGTCTGGGGATCAGAGGGCCAAGGAGTCGGAAGACTTGGGACAGCTGTGGTGCTGAAAGGGACAGGCTTATACAGTGGCCCAGCCTGCCAGAGGAGCATAAAAGGAAAAATATGAAGGATACAAGGGAAAGTGGAAAAGGATTAATAAAACAAAAGAAATGAAGAGAAAGGGGAAAAAACATGAAAGGGGTCATGCACAATAGGAAAATGTGTAAGGTGCATAATAGGATAAGTGGAGTAATCTGGTAGTGGGTAGAGGAGCTGCTGAATAGCCAATAGAAAGCAAGCTTCATATTGAATTTTATAATGGGATTTTGGGTCTGTTGGGTTGTAGACTCAGACACTTTTAAAGGGAAGAAAAGGAGGATTGGATGGGAAGGGAGTATGTGGGAAGGGAAGAGGTGGGTAGGGACATAAAAGTGGGTTGGAGAAGAAAAATTAAGAAGATACATATTCCCAAGACAGTAAAAAGTTCTGGGTCCCAATATTCAGACATTTGCGTGGGCGCTAACTGGTGTTTGCCCATGCAAATGGGGCTTTGCGCTGGGCTCAATATTCAAAGGGCTCTGTTGCACCAGCAAACAGGGGTAGTGCCTGTACAAACCAAATGAAGGGGGGTGTAAATAGTGGGTTGGGGACAGGAATATTGCTGCAAGCCAATATTCAGCAGATTGGGGTGGCTCAAGAGGGTTTGCATGGTCCTTTTACACTGCGCAGATACTGCCGATGAAAACCTCCTCTTATGCCTCGCATCCCTAGCAGCTGCCAGAGGTAAAGCAGCCAACCAACCAGTTGGCTGCTCGGGGAGCATACCAACACCTGTGGTCCATTGCACTCCCTCAAACACCAGCCCTGAATTAAAATACAAATCCCTGCTGCTAGTGGTCCCCCCCTCCATCCTCTGATCCCCAACCCCATATTAAAAATCAACATCCCTGGTGCTAGTGGTCCCTCCTCCAATCCTCTGATCAACACCCTGAAGGGAGATTTTGAGTCCCTAATGCTAGTTGTCCATCCCTACCCCCCACCATCTGATCACCAGCCCCGAAGTGACATTTAGAGTCCCTGGTGCTAGTTGTCCCTCCCACCCTCCACCATCTGATCACCAACCCCAAAGTGACATTTAGAACTCCTGGAGCTAGTGGTCCCCCCCCAACCATCTGATTGCCAGCCCCAAAGTGACATTTAGAATCCCTGATGTTAGTGCCCCCCACTGATTGCCAACCCTGAAGTTACATATACAGTTCTTGGTGCTAGTGGTCCCCCCCACCCACTGATCACCAGCCCCAAAGTTACATATAGAATCCCTGATGTTAGTGATGTCTCCCCCAACTCTGATCGCTAGCACTGAAGTTACATATAGAATCCCTGGTGCTAGTGATCCCCCCCACCCACTGATCACCAGCCCCAAAGTTACATATAGAATTTCTGGTGCTGTTGATGTTCCCCTCTCTGATCCCAAGCCCCGAAGTTACATATAGAATTCCTGTTGCTAGTGGTCCCTCCCACCCTCCAATCACCAGCCCCAAAGTTATACATATAGAAACCTTGGTGCTTCCTGGTGCTAGTGATGTCCCCCCCCTCAATTGCCAGCCCAGAATTGAAACAAAATACCCCTTCCTGGCATCCAGTGGTTCCCCCTGTGGCACTGGGACCCCCACTGCACTCACCATATCCTTATCGGTGATGCTAAGGTGCATACAATGACTGGCACAGCCCTCCCCGCATCTCCTTGGCCAGCTCCCATATGCGTGCGAGGGCACACCTCTTATTTATAGGGCAGGGCAACATGCCCTGCCCTATAAATAAGATGTACACCGCCTGTACATACGGTGGATGGCCGAGGAGGTGTGAGAAGGGCTGTGTCAGTTGCCATATGGACCTGCAGCACCACTGATAAGGATATGGAGAGTATGTGTGTATGGGGGAGGTTCCCACTGAATGTCAAGGAGGATTTTTCTATTTTAATTCTGGGCTAGTGATTGGAGTGGGAATATATCACTAGCACCAGGGATTCTGTATGTAACTTTGGGGCTGGTGATCAGAGGGTGGGGGGACCACAAGCACCAGGGATTGTATATGTAAGTTCGGGACTGACGATTGGATGGTGGGGGGCTCCACTAGCAGCAAGGATTCTAAACGTCACTTTGGGGCTTACGATCAGACAGAGGGGGTCCACTAGCTGCAGGGATTCTAAACGTCACTTTGGGGCTGGCAATCGGATGGTAGGAGAACCACTACCACGAGGGAGTCTAAATATATATCATTTGAGGCAATTAATTTAACAGACCATGCCCTACTAAAGTGTCAGATAAAGACAGATAATAATCATAAAATAAGAAATTGGAGCTTGGAGTTAAGATTAATATAAGATGCTGAGTGTATACAGTACATTAAAAAGGAATAAAAAACATTTGAAGAATTCAATGACGCAACACAAACATCAATAAGCAATGTACAGGAAACAAGGAAAGCATTTATAAGAGGAAGCATTATTAAATACACAAGCAGAAAAAAGAAAGAGAGGTTAGAAAAAATGGAGAAGTTGGAAAGGGAAATAAAATGGGCAGAACAAAAGCATATACACACACAGGGTTGAAAGCAGATAAACAAGCATTAATGAATATGAAATTTAAGTATAACACATTACTAAATGAAAAAAAACCCAAAAGGCTAATTATGAAAACAAAAGCAAAATATTACTCAAATGCCGATAAAATGGGTAAAATTCTTATGTACAAATTACAAAAAGAAAAAGCAGAATGATAAAAAAATAGAAACTGAACAAGGTTCAGCAAATGATCTAAGGAAAATTAATGATGAATTCAGGAAATATTACTCTAAATTATACAACTTAGAGGTAAACAATGTAACTACAGAGTCTACATGAATATGACACCTCACTATGCTACACCATGCTACACTACAGAGTTTACAGGTAGGTGACCCCACACTATGCTACACCATGCTACACTACAGAGTTTACATAAAGGTGACCCCACACAATGCTACACTACAGAGCTTACATAAAGGTGACCCGATACTATTTTACACCACTACAGAGTTTACATGTAGGTGACACTACACTATGCTACATCATGCTACACTACAGAGTTTACATGTAAATGACACCACACAATACCACATCATGCTACACTACAGAGTTTACATGTAAATGACACTACACAGTGCTACATCATGCTACATTACAGAGTTTACATGTTGGTAACACTACACTATGCTACACCATGCTACACTACAGAGTTTACAGGTAGGTGACCACACACTATGCTACACCATGCTACACTACAGAGTTTACATAAAGGTGACCCCACACAATGCTACACTACAGAGTTTACATAAAGGTGACACCACACAATACTACATCATGCTACACTACAGAGTTTACATGTAAATGACACTACACAATGCTACATCATGCTACACTACAGAGTTTACAGGTAGGTGACCCCACACTATGCTACACCATGCTACACTAGAGTTTACATAAAGGTGACCCCATACTATTTTCACCATGCTACACCACAGAGTTTACATGTAGGAGACCCCACACTATGCTACACCATGTTACACTGCAGAGTTTACATGTAGGTGATGCCACACTATGCTACACCATGCTGCACTACAGAGTTTACATATAGGTGACACGACACTGTGCTACACTACAGAGTTTACATTTAGGTGATACTACACTATGCTACACCATGCTACACTATAGAGTCTACATATAGGTGATGCCACACTATGCTACACTACAGAGTTTACATGTAGGTGACACCACACAATGCTACACTATGCTACACTACAGAGTTTACATGTAGGTGACACTACACTATGCTACACCATGCTACACTACAGAGGTTACATGTAGGTGACACCACACTATGCTACACCGTGCTGCACTACATAGTTTACATGTAGGTGATGCCACACTATGCTACACTACAGAATTTACATGTAGGTGACACCACACAATGCTACACCATGCTACACTACAGAGTTTACATGTAGGTGATCCTACACCATGCTACACCATGCTACACTACAGAGTTTACATGTAGGTGATCCTACACTATGCTACACCATGCTACACTACAGAGTTTACATGTAGGTGATCCTACACTATGCTACACCATGCTACACTACAGAGTTTACATGTAGGTGACACCACACTATGCTACACCATGCTACACTACAGAGTTTACATGTAGGTGATCCTACACTATGCTACACCAAGCTACACTACAGAGTTTACATGTAGGTGACACTACACTATGCTACACCATGCTACACTACAGGGGTTACATGTAGGTGACACCACACTATGCTACACCATGCTACACTACAGAGTTTACATGTAGGTGATCTTACACTATGCTACACCATGCTACACTACAGAGTTTACATATAGGTGACACTACACTATGCTACACCATGCTACACTACAGAGTTTACATGTAGGTGATCCTACACTATGCTACACCATGCTACACTACAGGGGTTACATGTAGGTGACACCACACTATGCTACACCATGCTACACTACAGAGTTTACATGTAGGTGATCCTACACTATGCTACACCATGCTACACTACAGAGTTTACATGTAGGTGACACCACACAATGCTACACTATGCTACACTACAGAGTTTACATGTAGGTGACACTACACTATGCTACACCATTCTACACTACAGAGGTTACATGTAGGTGACACCACACTATGCTACACTGTGCTGCACTACATAGTTTACATGTAGGTGATGCCACACTATGCTACACTACAGTGTTTACATGTAGGTGACACCACACAATGCTACACTACAGAGTTTACATGTAGGTGACACTACACTATGCTACACCATGCTACACTACATAGTTTACATGTAGGTGATCCTACACTATGCTACACCATGCTATACTACAGAGTTTACATGTAGGTGATCCTACACTATGCTACACCATGCTACACTACAGAGTTTACATGTAGGTGATCCTACACTATACTACACCATGCTACACTACAGAGTTTACATGTAGGTGACACCACACTATGCTACACCATGCTACACTACAGGGGTTACATGAGTGACACCACACTATGCTACACCATGCTACATTACAGATTTACATGTAGGTGACACCACAATATGCTACACCATGCTACACTACAGAGTTTATATGTAGTGACACCACACTATGCTACACCATGCTACACTACAGAGTTTACATGTAGGTGACACCACACTATGCTACACCATGCACGCACAGAGTTTACATGTAGGTGACACTACACTATGCTGCATCATGCTACACTACAGAGGTTACATGAGGTGACACCACACTATGCTACACCATGCTACACTACAGGAGTTACATGTAGGTGACACCACACTATGCTACACCATGCTACACTACAGAGTTTACATGTAGGTGACACCACACTATGCTACACCATGCTACACTACAGAGTTTACATGTAGGTGACACTACACTATGCTACACCATGCTGCACTACAGAGTTTACATGTAGGTGACACCATGCTATGCTACACCATGCTACGCTACAGAGTTTACATGTAGGTGACACTACACTATGCTACATCATGCTACACTAGAGTTTACATGTAGGTGACACCATACTATGCTACACCATGCTACACTACAGAGTTTACATGTAGGTGACACCACACAATGCTACATCATGCTACACTACAGAGTTTACATGTAGGTGACACCACGCTATGCTACACCATGCTACACTAGAGTTTACATGTAGGTGACACCACAGTATGCTACACCATGCTACACTACAGAGTTTAATATGACACCTTACATGTAGTGACACCACACAATGCTACATCATGCTACACTACAGAGTTTACATGTAGGTAACACTACATTATGCTACACCATGCAACAACTACAGTTTATACATAGATGACACCACATTATGCTACATCATGCTACACTACAGAGTTTATATGTAGATGACACCACACAATGCTACACCATGCTACACTACAGAGTTTACATGTAGGTGATGCCACACTATGCTACATCATGATACACTACAGAGTTTATAAGTAGGGATATAAAGTTATGGTGCACCATGCTACACTACAGTTTACAGGTAGGTGACACCATGCTATGCTATGCTACTCCAGCCTACAATGCAGAGTTTACATGCAGTTGAAAACAGCACTTTGCTACACCATGCTACACTACAGCGGTTACATGTATCTGATAGGAGAGGGGGCAGAATAGGAGGGTGCAATGGGTGTGGGGCAGTGGTGTTCATGGAAACACTGTGGAGGATAGGGTGCTGCCTGATATGTGTCAGGCTGGGGCAGGTGAGAGCAGAATTATGCTTTCTAGGGGGTGAAATGGTAAGGAAGTGGAGGGGTCTGGGGAAGGGAGAGGGGGAACTTCAACTATAATGGCTACAGGGGATTGTGGGGGACTAGAGTAGGAAAAGGAGGGAGGGTTGGGACCAGTGGGGGACATAGAGTGAAAGGGTCAGGACAGGGATGATCTGGGAGGAAAAGGTCCCAGACAAGGAAGTGGGAGATCAAATGACTGGCAAGAAGTGAAGAATGGAGAAAGGGGAACTTACAGGACTCAGGAAAGGACACCTACATCAGCAACGAGAGGAACAGAAATTCATGAGAGGGGGTATTACAGTGTAGAACAGATACACTCTGCTGGCAGACAGACTATGGGAAAGGATTGTAGGAGGATTGGGGTCACAGCAAGTATGGCCCAGGGTCCAGGGTTGGGCAGAAGGGAAGAGAATGTTAGAAACAGATGTAGGAAAGAGGGCCTAGTGGAGGAGGCTGGAAAGAGCAAGGAAGAAAACCAGAAGATGCAGTGAAAACAGGGAGACAAAGAAGGAGAGGATAAAGGATTGGAGGAAATGGAGGGGTTGCAAGAAGCTCAGGTAAGCACGAGGCTAGAGGGACAAACTAAGGCATGGAAAGATGGGGAGGCCAGCTTAATATGGAGACCAGAAGGCACACTGGCAAAAGAAGGGCATGGGAGGCACAGTGATTGCTGAGGAAGAGGCAGGGAAGAGTAGAACAGCAGAAACCACTAGTGGTGAGCGTAAGGAGGGAGGACCACAGGAGCAGGTCAGAACTCAGAGGGAGGAGATAGGTAAAAGTGAGGATGAGAATAGGGAGGTAACAGGAATACCAGGAGCTAGGATAGAAAGAAAAGGGGGGTACGGTGCTACTCATTGGGGACTCAATTATAAAGGGTATCAGATGGTGAGGTGGGGAGGCAGGAGGAGTAATGCAGTTTGGGTGGAGTGCTTGCTGGGTATGACAGCACTGGAGGTAATACACTATATTCCCTCATTGGTAAATGACAGAATAAGAGAACACACCTGATGTTCCACCTGGGGACAAATAATTTGGAAGGGAACAGTCTGTTGGAGGTACAGGCAAGATTTGGGGGCGCTTGCTAGGTTTTGTAGCAGTCTTTCCTTCTAGTCTATAGCTTTCATAGAGGTATTGCATGTATGTGAGATGCATACTACAAAAAGGCAGAGGATCAGGGAGTTTAATCTATGGCTGGTGGAATGGTGCAGACAGATGGGGTATGGGTTCATGGGGGATTGGAAATCAACATGGCTGGATAAGATCCTAAGTGCACAGGACAGGCTGCACCTAAGTGATGAGGGAACAGCTGTCCTGAAAATCATTTATAGAACAAAGGTATAATTTAAACTGAATCAGGGGGTGTTGGGAAACAAGCCACATCAAAAGGCAGGAGATAAAGAAGGCTCACCCTCACCAGCGAAAGAGTTGAAATGGTGGATGACAACAGGTCCAAGGGTAGGGAGGGAGGGTTAGGGGAAGCGGGAGTTTAGTGGAAGGAACTGGCAGCCAACTCAAGGAGCTTGGAAAATAAGATGGTGGACTTGGAAGCAATCATCGGGGATGAAGGACTGGACATAATAGCAATAAGTGAGACTTGGTGGACAGAACATCACACATGGGAGATGGCCATCCCTGGCTACAAGTTATTTAGAAGGGACAGGGCAGGTAAGAAGGGAGGAGGAGTTGCTCTATACATCAAGGATGACATAAGGGTAACCGAGGGGAAGGAGGAAGATGAGGAGACAGAGCTCCTGTGGGTGACACTGGACAGAAGGAAAGGGGAAGCCTTAAAACTAGGGGTGGTATACAGACCCTCTACGCAGGGGGAGGAAGGGGACAGAAAGCTGATTCAGGCAATCACGAGTTTGGCTCTCAAAGGGGAATTACTCCTGATGGGGGACCCAAGCCTCCCAGACGTGGACTGGGCCATCCCGGGTGCAGTATTGGCTAGAAGCTAAGAATTACTTGAGGTGCAGCAGGGAGTATTTTTGCAGCAACTAGTTAGGGGATCCTACTAGGGGTAACAGCCTACTGGACATGGTCCTGACGAATGGGGAGAGTGTGGAGGAGGTGTGATGCGATAAGTACTGGACACCAGTGACCACAAGACAGTAAGGTCACAGGGTAAGGGCAGGGAGGGCGGCAAATCAGACCCCTAATGGGTCAAAATATTGCACGCTCTACAGCACACGACATGACCACGAGGTAGGAACAGCGTGATAGGTAAGAGCGAGATGGTGCAAAAACGTGAAAGGAAGTATCCATGGTAGTGCACCCTCTCACTCTTTCTAGTGCAGGATAAGAATCCTGCTGGGACAGGGGTGTGCCGAGCAGCTGCCGTGGCTCCATGGGATGAGCCACTGGCAGCAAGGGAGGCAAGCAGTGCATTTGGGACTGGGTTTTGATTCCCGGTCCCAGATGCATGGAATTTTTTCTTTTTTTGCACTTTATGCGATGTCAAGTGTTAACCCCCACCCTCGGAGTTAGCTATATTAGTTTGGGGGGTTCAGGGGGTGCGGGGGGCAGATCCCCCTGCAAAAAACAAGAATTATGCCATTTGCAGTATATTGCCCTATATTGTTACGGCATTGTTACATTGTGACATTATGACCCTGTGCCAATTGAACCAGAACAACAGTGATGGATTTCGGGGGCATGGACTTCCAGAGGATGAGAAGGATAATGAGGGAGGAGATGGCGGGAACAGATAACACAGGGGATGTAGAGGAGTTGTGAGGAACTATTAAGGGGGGGTGCTGAAAGCTACACAAATGTGTATAAAGAAGCGAAGGAAGAACAGAAAAGAGGAGTAGACTGCTATGGTTTGCAAGGGAGGTGGCAACTGTGATCAGGGACAGGTGAAGGGCTTTCAGACAATATAAACAGATGCAAAGAGAAGAGGACAGGGAAGCCTACAAGGAGAACAGAAGGCTAGCAGGGCAGAAGATAAGGAGGGCAAAGGCAGATACTGAGGAGAGAATAGCTAAGCCAGCAAAAAGGGGAAACAAAACATTTTTTAGATATGTGGGAGCAAAGAGGAAGGCAAGGCAGGGGATTGCAAGGCTGAGGGGGGAGGGCTAAAACTGGAATTGGACTGGGAAAAGCAGAAGAGTTAAACAAGTACTTTTGCTCTGTATTTATGAAAGGGGGGATAGGAGGCCCGAGCTTAGGGGAAAGGGGAGGGAGGCCAGTCGGTGGATATAAGCCTGTTCAGTATAGAAAGAGTTAGAATGGAGTTAGGCTTGTCTGGTGGTGCTGAGGGTTGAGGTGCTGGAAGCCACACATCGCTCCATGCGGGTGACCCAGGTTCAGGAATGAGCCTGACCTGCCAGGAGTTGGCAGGGGAAGGAGAAGATTAAGCATCCGGAGAATTGCTCTCCTCTCTCACAGGGAAGGTCCTTTGTCATCCCATTCACTGATTGCCCCCTAGTGGTGACGAGGACAATATGGGTCGGAAGGCATGCTCCAATGTAGTTACATCGGTAGGGAGGGGTGATGGGAGAAACAGGAAGGAAAAGGAGCCTGACAGTGCTCCACAATGATCTGCAGTACCGAGGGCTGACCCCAGCTTCTGGATTGGGTCTCCGGGGAGGGGCACCACCTTCCTAGCCCCGCCATGGGGGGCAAGCCATGGGGGAATCTCCAGGGTCAGCAAGTGCGTTGTGGTGGGTCCCGAGAGAGTGTCCCTCTTCTGGAGTGCCGAAGCCCCTGCCAGGGTTTGAGGAGCATAAATAACTTAACTAAAAAAGGAAAAAAAAAGAATGGAGCTAGGCAGATTGAAAGTGGATAAAGTAATGGGTCCAGACGGGCTGCATCCAAGGGTAATCTGGGAGCTGGTGAAGGAGCTGGCTTCCCCATTAACCAGGCTATTCAACTTGCCTCTAGATGCAGGAAGGGTGCCAAAGGACTGGAAAGAGGCATACGTGGTGCCACTACAAAAAGGGGTAGTAGGGAGGTGATGGAGAACTATTGCCCAGTCAGCTTCACCTCAGTGGTGGGGAAAGTAATGGCGGCACTCATAAATGACAGGATGGTGGGTTACCTGGAGAAGAAAGGGTTGCAGAATGCCAGGCAGCATGGCTTCATGAAAGAGAAGTCATGCCAGAGGAACTTGATCAAGTTTTTTGATTGGGTAACACAGGTGGTAGACCAAGGGGTGGCAATGGATGTAGCCTATGTGAAATTCAGTAAGTTTTTATTCCATCCCCACAGAAGGTTGGTGAGCAAGCTGGAAAGTATAGTGGGTGGGTGGGGAAGCTGACCAGGTGGGTGGAAAACTGACTGAGGGCAGAAGCCAGAGAGTAGGGGTTAACAGGGTGTACTCAGGGATGGGTAGGGTGACAAGCAGGGGTTCCCCAGGGGTCAGTGCTAGGACTCCTCCTTTTCAGTATCTACATTAATGATATAGCAGAGGGGCTGAGGGGAAAGGTGAGCCTGTTTGTGGATGCTACAAAAATCTGCAGTAGGGTGGACACTGCAGAGGGGGTAGAGGACATGAGGCAAGACCTGAAGACACTGGAGCGATGGGCAGAGATGTGGCAGCTGAAATTCAATTCCAAAAAGTGTGCCATAATGCACTTCAGACTCAGAAACCCGAAAGCAAGATACACCCTTGGGGGAGAGGATGTCAAGGATACTGAGCTAGAGAGGGATCTGGGGATTATAGTATCAGGAATCTGAAGGTGGGAAACCAATGTAGTAGGGCAGTGGGTAGGGTCTATGGGATGTTGGCATGCATTAGCAGGGGCATCACTAGCAGAAGGGGGAAGTACTGATGCCCCCTACAAAGCCTTGGTAAGACCACAGCTGAAGTACGGGGTCCAATTCTGGAGGCCGCATCTCTGCAAAGACATACGATTGAGAGAGTTCAGAGAAGGGCAACCAGGATGGTGCAGGGGATGCAAGGGAAGACAATTGAGCAGAGATGTAAGGAATTGGATATGTGCACATTGGAGACTAGAAGGGAGAGGGACGGACATGATGGAGACTTTTAAATGTGTCAAAGGGATCAATAAAGTAATGGGAGGAGTTATAACCAGATGACATAGCCTAAGGCTTCAAGGAGGAAGATATAGAGGCAATGTGAGGAGGCAATTCTTCATGGAGAGGGTGGTGGAGGCATGGAACAGGCTCCCAGCGGAAGTGGTGGGGTCTGAAATGGTGGATGGTTTTAAGAGAACATGGGACAGTCATATGGGCCTGCATTGCAAGAGGAGAGGGGATTAAGGGGGGAGGGATGAGTAAGGGGGAAGGGGCAGACTTGATGAGCCAATATGTCCTTATCTACCGCCAAGTTTCTATGATTCTACCACACTACACCATCTCTTCAAGTGGTGTAACAGGCTGTGCTTTGAAACAACTGAGAAGCTGCATGGGATATACTATATTGGACTAGAAATCTGCAACTGATCTCTCTTACTTACATCTGAGGGAAGTTTTCCTTACTTTACAGTCTTACATTGGTATTGCTTTGTGTTTAATTTCATTTTTAAATCAGGAAGGGGTTTTTCAAAACTACTTATCTTGTGAACAACTTCAGAAGGGTTGAAATAACTGCATATTTGATTTTCCTTTGTGGCTATCTGGACTGTCTGCTAGTATTCTGACAGTTTACATTAATATAGTTGGAAATAATTTACTGGTGGTAGCTGTGTACTTTGAATAGCAAAGGCTGCAGTTTGTAATTTGATGCCAGACACAGCCTCAGGTGGGGGAAATTGTCTTCACTAGTCAGGGAGACCTTGCATCATAGGCAATTGTTTTGGGTGGAGGACTATTCTAGCATTGATCAATTACTATAAACTACTGGTGTGATCCTGTTTCAGAGAGAAGCCCATCTCTTCAAGTGGTGTAACAGGCTGTGCTTGAAACAACTGAGAAGCTGCATGGGATATACTATATTGGACTAGAAATCTGCAACTGATCTCTCTACTTACATCTGAGGGAAGTTTTCCTTACTTTACAGTCTTACATTGGTATTGTTTTGTGTTTAATTTCGTTTATAAATCAAGAAGGGGTTTTTCAAAACTACTTATCTTGTGAGCAACTTCAGAAGGGTTGAAATAACTGCATATTTGATTTTTCTTTGTGGCTAACTGGACTGTCTACTAGTATTCTGTAACAGTTTGCATCAAATTACTTTTAAATAGTTGAAAAATCAGTTACTGGAGATTAGCTGAATTGCTATAAAGGGCAGTACTCAACAGGGTGGTGGAGCAGTAGTGTATTTGATTGTTTCTAACAGTCACCAGTGGTTGTGGACTAGCCACCCACCCTTCCCCGCACCCCACCCCTCCAGGCGTGACATTTCCTTTATAGCCAAGGTTCTGACAACACTTCCTCAACAGGTCTTGGGGCAGAACTGTCATATTCTTAATAACCCAGCACAGTGCATAAAGGGTAAGAACACACCACACAAAGGAAGAAAAAAATATATGTATATTACATATTGTATATTATAAGGGAGAGGGACATGTGGGGAGTGGTGCAATGCACTGGCTGTGGGGCAGCAGTTTTCCAGGAGACATTCTGGAAACTACATTGCTGTCCTATTTGCAGGCAACTGTCAGCTCTGAGGAAGGAGATAGCCCACCTCCAGGCTGAACTGGCAAGGACTAAGGAGGCCTCCCCCACTCAAAGAGCACCACTGCCACACAGGCTGCCAAGTATGAAGAGCAGGTGGACCACAGTGGGTTCTGGGAAGGTACGGGTTGTGGAACAGAGGCAAAGCCCCCTAGTTGTACCTCTACACAAACCATATGCCAGTCTGGCAGAGCAAGGTTCCTCTAAGATGGCACCCTCAGTGGAGACCAAGAAGAATGCTGAGGACACCCACAAGGGAGACCCACAGAAGGGTGGCAAGGAACACCACAGGGGAAGGAAACAGCTTCTGATAGGGGACTCAATTGTTAGAGGGGTAGACCTGGGGAAGGGAAAGGAGAGGGAAGTAAGGTGCCTGCCTGGTGCCATGGCTTGGAGGGACAAGAAGCGAATCCTCAGGATTGCAGAAGCAGCATCACAGGAGAGGGAACAAGATATCATTGTCCACCTTGAGACAAATGACCTAGCTAGGCATGGGATCAGTGCAGTGCAGGATGAAATTGTGGAGTTGGGGACGGGCCTCAGAGAGGTAGCAAAGCACAGTTACCTTCTCAGTGGTGCTGCCAGTCCATGGCAGGGGTGAGGCTAGGGTACTACACACCATGCAGTTTAATGAATGGATGCAAAACTGGTGCAGAGCACAGGGCTTTGGCTTCCTGGGGGACCTGAATATGCCAGATGTTAACTGGATGACATGTACTGCAGCCACATCCAAGAGCAGGGTCATTCTCGATGGCCTGCAGGGGGCAGGCCTTAGACAGCTAGTGTTGGAACCCACTCGGGAGGAAGCAATACTAGACCTGGTACTCTCAAATGGAGAGAGGATCACAAATTTAGAAGTTGGTAGACATCTGGGAACAAGCGACCACTGCACAGTGTGCTTCACAGTGAGCACAACCATGGAGACAAGCCATACAAAAACAAGCATACTGCACTTTAGAAGGGCTGACTTTGGCAAAATGGGTGAATACCTGAGGAATACACTAGCAAATGGGCAAAAAGAAGGGGTGGAAGAACAATGGAGAAAAATCAAAACTGCCATCATACAGGCAACAAGCCTTTGTGTGAACAGATAAAGAAAAAAAAGCTGAGTAAAAAACCACTGTGGTTCTCAAAAGATGTGGCAGGGAAGGTTAAGGAGAAAAAGGCTGCATTCAAAAAGTATAAGGCATCACAGAAGGAGCACGACAGGGAACGGTATCAATTAAAGCAGAAAGAAGTGGGGATGGCAGTCAGAATAGCAAAAGCCCAAACTGATGAAAAAATAGACAAGTTAGTTAAGAAGGGGGATAAAACCTTTTATAGGTACATTAGAGAGCATAGAAAGGTTAAGGGAGGAATAGTGAAGATTAATAAGGGAGAGGGGAGGTGGGCAGAGGGAGACAGTGAAAAGGCAGAGATACTGAATGAATACTTTTGCTCAGTATTCACTAAAGAAGATGAGGAGGAGTTATCTAAACCAGACAATAGAAGCACTCTGGGTAGGGGGGTTGACACCAGTCCATTTACAGAAGAAAGAGTCCTGAAAGAACTCCTAAAACTCAAGGTGGACAAAGCAATGGGGCCTGATGGGATTCACCCCAGAATCCTAAAAGAACTAAGGGAGGACCTAGTAACACCACTGACCACACTTTTTAACAAATCATGGGAGGATGGGGTGGTACCTGAGGACTGGAGGAGGGCAGATGTGATTCCCTCTACAAAAGTGGGAGCAAGGCAGAAGCAGGAAACTACAGACTTATAAGAGTTTGACCCCAGTGGTAGGGAAAATGATGGAATCACTTTGAAAGAAAGAATTGTTGAGTGCCTAGAGACAGCAGGGCACAGGACCCAAAGCAGCATGGATTTACAGCAGGAAGGTCATGTCAGATGAATCTAATTGATTTCTTTGACTGGGTTACCAAAGTAATAGACCAGGGAGGGGCTGTGGATATGGTCTACCTAGACTTTAGCAAGACATTTGACACAGTCCCGCACAAAAGATTAATAATCAAGTAAGCCAGCTTGGGAGTGGGTCCCAGGGTGGTAGCCTGGGTTGCAAACTGACTGCACAACAGGACACAGAAGGTAATAGTGAGTGGCACACATTCCGAAGAAAGGGGGGTCACTAGTGGAGTATCTCAGGGCTCAGTACTGGGTCCTGTCCTCTTTAGCATCTTTATAGGTGACATTGCAGAGCATCTGGAGGGAAAGGTATGTCTCTTTGCAGATGATACAAAGATCTGTATCAGAGCTGATACACAAGGGGGGGTGGAAAGGATGAGAAGGGACTTGGCAAGGTTGGAGGAATGGTCAGACATATGGCAACTTAGATTCAATGCAAAGAAATGTAAAGTAATGCACCTGGGAAACAAAAACCCAGGAGAAGAGTACACAATAGCAGGGAGGTACTAACAACAACAAAAATGGAACGGACTTGGGGGTAGTCATATCGGATGATCTAAAGGTGGATAAGCAATGAAAGTCAGTAAGGAGAGCTGGGGATACTGGGATGCATAGGAAGGGGCATCACAAGTAGAAAAAGGGAAGTGGTTATCCTCTATACAGACAGTTGGTGAGACCCCAACTGGAGTACTGTGTGCAGTTTTGGAGACCTCATCTACGCAAGGACATAGACATGATGGAAGCAGTCCAGAGGAGGGCAACTAATATGGGCAGGGTCTGCATCAGAAATCATATGAAGAGAGACTGAGAGAGCTTAATATGTATACCCTTGATGAAAAGGAGGACGGGGAACATGATAGAAATGTTCAAGTACCTCAAGGAATCAACAAAGTCCAAGAGGGTAGCATCTTTCAGAAAAGAGATGTAAGAACAAGGGGACACAATTTAAAGATAGAGGGGGACGGCTCAGGGGTAATGTGGAGGAAATCTTTTTCACGGAGAGAGGGTGGATGCGGAACTGCCTTCCTGGGGAGGTTGTTGGGGCTAAAACAGTGGGGGAATTCAAACTTGCATGGGACAGACACAAGGCAATTGTAGTGGGGGGTGGCAGGAAGTAGGCTGTTGGTTAACTAGAATCTGCAGCTTATCCAGTAGGTAGGTAGGGAAATGGGCAGACTGGGTGGGCCAAGTGGTCCTTATCTGCCGTCAAAGTCTATGTTCTATGTTCTATCTTGCTATACTACAGAGTTTACATATAGTTGACTCCACACTGCTACACTACAGGGTTTACACGTAGGTGACACCACATTGTGCTACACCATGCTACACTGCAGAGTTAATATGTATATGACCTCACCCCACACTACAGTACTCCATGCTACACTACAGAGTTTACATGTAGGTGACACTACACAATGCTACACCATGCTACACTACAGAGTTTATATGTTGGTGACACTACAGTATGTAATGTTACCAATGATGGATGTCACGCTATTAAAAATTTAACACATGATGTAACAATTGTGATCAAATCTGCTGAAAAAGGCAGGAGCATAGTAATCCAGAACACTGAACAGTACACAAAAGAGGTATACAGGCAATTGTCTGATCCATTTTTCTTTTACTGACGCTGACCTTTGGCCCTACATCAGAAATAAAAAAACAAATGGAGGTATATCTTCTAGAGTTGTACCAGGAGAACCTTCTTAGCACCAATGAGTTATATTTTCTATCAGTACAAAGTCCAAGAAAACTGGCATTCTGTACTTTTCTGAAAATTCACAAACACCTTAAAAACCCTCCCGGTCGACCAGTTATATCAGGAATAAGGTGGTTAACAGAACCCTTGTCCAGATACTTAGACAGATTTCTATGACTAATAGTACCCAAGATTAGGAGTCATCTGAGGAACACTAGCCTTATGCTGTCCATTTTAAATGAGATTCAGACAGAGGAACAATGGTGGCTTGTAACAATAGATGTGGATTCATTATATGTGAATATACCACATGATGGAGGTTTACAAGCCACTGTGTACCATTTATTAAAATACACTGACTTACCCCAGAAAAAGATTAACATGCTTCTGAATTTGATTGCCTTAGTTCTAAAAAACAAAATTATTATGTTTGAGGGAAATATTTAGAAGTGAATCAAAGGCACAGCAGTGGGTGTAACACTAGCACCCATGCCTTGCTAATAATATATACCTATTATAAGGACTTTGCCAAAAGGGCAACATATGCTGATAAAGCGCAGTTTTGATAATGAGGATTTGTATGAGAGAAGGGCAAAGAACTTGCTGACAGCCTACTTGAGAGAGATTACAATACAAGAGATCTTGCCAACAAGAAGACACTATGCAGAGGGAAGTACTTTTCCCCCCAAAAAAATAATGAGAAAAAAGTGGATATTTCACTGACTTTTGTGACCATTTTTTTTTTTTGGGAGGGGGAGGGTACACAGGAGGTTGGGCACTCCTATTCCAAAATGTACTAATCGTTTTACCTGCTTCCCCTATCCCTCAGGGAAGTGTCAGTGGCTCAGCAGGTAGCACACCCACCTCTGAGGCCAGGAGATCAGAAGGCTGTGGGTTCTATCCCCTCATCAGACACTTGGGTTAATATCCCAATACTGACACTACAGTGCAACATGGGGGGGGGGTGCTGCACTCCTGAGGTGCCATTTTTTGGATGAGACGTTATACCGAGGTCCCATCTGCCTATTCTGGTGGTAGTTCAGGTGGATGTTAAAGATCCCATGACACTTCTCGAAAAGGGTAGGGGAACTTCCCCCCATGCCCTGGCCAAATAACCCCCATTCACTAAAATACCACCAACAGCTTAATCTGGTTCAAAGTCAGTTGACATTCATCTGTATCCCCCTCCCCCGGGTCGTGCCTGAAAATAGGCAGAATTTGTCTAGTGCACTTACCCGGTCAACAAAAGCTAAATTAAAAAAAATAAAATTGTTGCAGTGGCATGTTGCTTGTATTGCTTGCTTTCATTGATGGTCCTGACTGTACCTTTTGTAATCTCCCGGGTCGCACCTGACAATAGACACTTGGTTGTCTAGTGTGTTTACCTGGTAAACAAAAGCAAATAAATAAACACAGTAAGAAAAAAAACTTACTATTTTAAGAGGTACACCTCACCTGAAGCAGCATTTAGACAAACAATTGTGGGTTTCCTATAGAAGGGGCAGAAACCTACGAGATTTCCTGGTTCGAACCCCAGAAATCTCCCAGTATGAGTAGACATATGCAGTCAGCCTAGAATCTATGACTGCCCCGGAGCTGTAGTGATGTTACTGGGAATGTATGTAAATAGTAAAACTAGAATGCTGTTCAAACTGTTGCCTCTAGATGGGCTCTGTTCCATCAAACAGATTCATTTTCTCCACTCAGAGAACTAGACTCCCTGAAGAGCTTTCCCCAGCAACTTCTCTGCTAGGTTGTTTATTTCTTTCAAAAAATGTTGTACTTTCAGTATTTTGTTCATTTCTCTGCCTCTAATTAGTTTTTTTTAATGTAATTATTTTTTTTTCTCGGTTCCCAATGGTTCCTTTGTGGTTCCCAGGAACTGAAGCCGTCTCAGTTTCTTATGGTTTTAGTATTTTTTAACTGTTATTTATTTCAACACTTTTTCTAAAAAAGCTTCTTTAGTTTTACTTATTTTAGGAGTGATTTTGCCTTTTGTGATTGGTTCCTTTCTTTTGGGAACCGACTGCATTTGACAAATTAAAAAATAAGTTTTCTGTAATCTCAGTACTTTTCCTCCTTTGGGAACCAACTGCAAATGTTGTTTTTCCCTTTTTCTGGAGATTTTACTTAGTCGGCTGACATTGTGCATGTCAGTAAGTACAAAGAAGAGGACGGGACCTACAGGTTTTAATAATTGCTTAAAGTGTTTCCAAATCTTTGCTAAGGCTGATTGCCATGATTTGTGTTTGTAGTGCCTGGGTTCCAGTCATATTTTTTCTAATTGTGAGGTGTGCAGTATGTTTTGTTCCAAATCTATCAAAAAGAGGGCTAAAGATTAGAGGAAATGACTTCCGCTTCTGTCTCAGTGTCACCTAAACACCCTGAAGAGGCCTCTTCTTCATCACATAGTAAAACAAAGGAGAGACCTCCAAAGGATCCCTCAGACCCCAAAACTACTGATAAGGGATCTTCTGATCATAGTAAACACAAAAGGCCCACAGAGCAGGCTTCAGGGTCTCTGCCTGCTAAAAGGAAACATAAAGAGAAACATGTCACTGCGCCTCCTGCTGAAGAAGTAAAGAAGCTCCCAGCAGACAAAACTAGAATTGCCTCTGCAGAGGACATTGCAAAAGCCCTGCAGGTCATACAGGCCATTCAAACTACAAGTTTGATCTTGGGTTTATTGGTTCAAATTCAACCACTGGTTCCACAGACATGGGTCATGAAGTTTATTTGGAGGAGGAAGTAGAGGATCTGGACTTAGGGGAACCAAATGTGCCTGAAGTATCCCCTGAGCAAGACTTTGGCACCCTTCCTCATAGACAGGATGATTTTTCATCCCATTATTCATTTGTTAGACAAATGGCTGACACCTTAGGCCTCTCCTCTCAAGAATCTATGGAAGATGAGAAGGAGGCAGAATTTTTGGACATGATGGGTTTGGTTCCCGCTAAGATGTTGCTCCTTCTAATCCACAACTGTCTTAAGAAGGCAAACCTGAAAATACTTCAAACACCTTCCTCTGTCCCTGGGGTGGACAAGAAGGTTGAGAAAAAGTACCAGGTTGATAGATCTGCTCTACAGTATCTGTATTCTCACCCAGATCATGAGGGAGTGGTACAGGCTTCTGTGTGTCATAAAGTTAAAGTCCCTCTTTCATCTCATCCCCCAGATAAAGATTCAAGGAAAATTTACACCATGGGGAAAAAGGATTACTTAGCTTCTTCCCTTCTCCTCAGGAAAGCAGCTTATATGGTATATGCTGCACAATATCAGACAACCCTCTGGAACTCTGTCCTGGCAATAACTGATAGAATACCAGCTGATGTGGCACATGATTTGGCTGACATTGCCAGGGAGGCATTAGATGCCACCGACCAAAAATCAATTTCACATGGCTATGGATGCCAGCAATACTGCATCCAGGTAATTAGCCCTTTCAGTGGTTTTGAGAAGGTTTGCATGGTTCAGAACAACCCATCTTACCCAAGATACACAGTTAAAGACTATGATTTTCCTCGTGAAAATAATTTATTTTTGTTGGCAAAACTTAAGCATACATGAAAAAGGTGGAAGAATATAACACCACCTTTAGGAGCCATTCTACAAGAGAAAGAGGCTCACTTTTTTAGATCCACAGGAAGGGGAGGTAGGGGTAGGGGGTATTACCCCAGAGTTTATGTCTCAGTATCCATGCCTATGGATTATTCCCAGGCTACAGGCTACAACATGGGCAGGGATAGGAGGCCTCCTCGTGTCCAAAGCTCAGTCCAGACAGAATTCCTGACTGCTCAGAATGGGCCACCACCCTTCTTCCAGTAAGGGTAGGCTAGCTCACTACCTTCAAGACTTGAAAAGCATCGCCACAGACAAGTGGGGTCTGGAGGTAATGATTCAGGTTCTCTGCCTACAGTTCAGGAATTTTCCAAGACTTCAGGGTTGTTGAGTTTTCTGGCCATCAACTGATGCAGAGACAATTCTGCTGGAACTGGAGGTCAAAAGGCTTCTGTAAGCAACAGAAATTAAGTCAGTTCTTCCCTCTCAAAGTGGGAAAGGCATGTACTCCATATACTTTCTGACCAAGAAAATAAATGGGGAATGGTGGCTAATTCTGGACCTCGGATTCCTAAACAAGCACTTGGCAAATCCCAAGTTCCAAATGATAACCTTTGCCATTGTTATCACTTCTCTAAGGCAAGGAAATTGGCTAGCATCTTTGGACCTCAAAGATGCTTACTTTCACATCCCAATCAGGCCTTGCCACAGAAAATACCTAAGGGTCACTCTGCCCTCGGAGCACTACCAGTTCTCAGCACTTCCCTTCTAGTCCACCTCTGCCCCGAGAGTGTTCACAAAGTGCCTAGCAGTGGTGGCAGCTTATCTCAGGAGGCAGGGAATCATGATATTTCCCTACTTGGATGACTGACTAGCCATAGCTGGCAGATTCATACTAGTAGGTAAGGGACTCCATCAGGGTTACCCAAAACACCATGCAATCCCTTGAGTTTCTCATCAACACTCAAAAGTCTCAGATGTAACCAGTTCAGTTACTGGAATTCCTTGGTGCATAACTGGATACTGTATAGGGCAAGACATTCCTCTCTCAAGAGAGGGTAAGCAACTTACCAGCCCTGGCAAACTGCTTTGTCCTGGGTCATCCCAGGACTGCAAGACAATTTCTAGCATTTTTGGGACACATGGCATCAACTGTCGCAGCAGTCTCGGGTGGTAGGTGTCACAAACACACTCCGTGGGTCAGGTCTACTGCTCCCACAGTGCCAAACCTCGAAGTGCAATCTGCGAACAGGAGACAAACAGGGTAACCCTCCTGTCTGTTTTGGGTCTGAAACAACTACGAGTCTCAAGTTCTGGGGTCAAATATGAACCCTTTTTCACTAGCACGCCCAGTTAACAGGTTCAGATATCACACCCTCTTCGAGGAAATGCAGTGAAATGCTTAATCCAGCGGGCACCCAACCTGGTTCACAATCCCTCTTTTTGACTCAATTGAGACCTAGGTACTTTTCTTACCTTAGGGCATATGGTAACGCACTGTAAGCGCGTAACAGTTCTGTCCAACTTATCAACACTGCCCCAGCGTTTACATTCAAAATGAGAAAAAGACTCAGGCAGAATTTCGAGGAAAACAAAGTTTACTACAATTAAAAAAAAAAACAGATGAAATACAAAACACAGAAAATATAAAATTTGGTTTACAGTAATTTAAAATTAAATGGATAATTATACAAAACTGCCTTAATACTGAATATTTAATTCTACCCTGGTTGCCAGTAATAAATAGTGGTGGTTGATTGCCTACTTCAGTAGAAATGCCTGAGAGTGAGTGCTGTCAGAAGTCCAGAATCAAAAGTCCCTATTTTCTTTCAGCTAGCTGGTAATATTTAGATACAGTACCAACTTCCCTGTGATGTCACAGCTCACAGTGATGCTGGCTGTGAGGTCACTCAATCCTGGATATTGAAGTAATTGATCAGTCACATGCCCCAGCACACTGCTAAACATTCCAATTAAAAAAATACATATTCTTCCTAATCAGTGATGCCTTATGACAAGTCAGAATTATCCCTTTGATGTTTTCAGGCAAACTTCTTGATGAGCTATGTCACCTATTTGTGAAATCTAACAGGTATCAGAAGTTGCTTCTTCCTGATAGGTCATACAATGCAACCTGTTTTCCTGGATTTCATAGTAAATGGGTGTTTTACAACTGTTACAACCTGGCATCATTGTAGTCCCAGAAAGTCAACTTTTACAAGCCAGAGGAAACAACCAGGCCAGCACATTGTTTTTCTTCTTTTTTTTTTAAATCCAATATCCGATGATGGCCTGGGCTGCTGCCATATTTTCCCAGCAGCAATTTACAGAACATATATTTATATCACAAATGTTATACAAATAATAACAAGCAGATGCTATCGTCGTGACAGTAGGTTCCAGATGAGGGACACTGAACACCATTTGAGATTCCATTGGTCTCAAAGAAGGGACCTTCTTTCAAAGTTACTGCCAGTAACAAAAACTCTGCTTCTGGCTCTGCAGTGGGGGAACGAAAGGGAGAATCTCAGGCAAGAGAACCTCAGACAAGGCATCCCTTTTCAGCAACAGCACCGCATGGTAGTCCTAACAACAGATACCTCCCCCCTGGGATGTGGCCGGGTACACATGCAGTTGACTTTACAATCAGTGGGACTTGATTCCCTCAGGAATCCAGGTTGCATATCAACCTTTTGGAACTGAAAGCAGTCCTTCTTGCCCTAAGGGCCTTTGCTCTACAGTTGAGGGGTGACAGTTCGGGTCAGGACAGGACAGACAACTCAACTACTATGTGGTACATCAGCAAGCAAGGAGGAACAAGATTCTCAAGGCGGTTTGCAGAAGATATTAAAATCTGGTTCCTAGCATACTCCCTGGAGATGCATTTGTCTGCCATCCATCTTCCAGGGAAGGACAATACACTGGCAAATTTACTCAGCAGAATCAGTCAGGACCATCACAAATGGGTTTTAAACAAGCACGTGTTGGACGCAGTTTTCAGGTGCTGGGGCTCTCCAGAAATAGATATATTTGCCTCCAAGGAAAACCATCAGCTCCCTCTTTTTTTTTTGTTGCAGGCCCCCCTCATTGTTCACATTGCCCATGGAGGCATTAGCCCTGGATTGGACAGGGCAATTCCTGTATGCTTTTCCACCATTTCCACTGTTGTTAAAAGTCCTTCTCAAACTCAGGAGTCAGTCTGTAACCATGATACTGGTTGCCCCAGACTGGGCCAGGCAACTAAGGTATCCTCTGCTACTCAACTTGACTATCAAACAACCCTTCTGGCTTCCCCAGAGATACAATCTCCTAAAAGCCACCATTCAAGGATGGGTGGTATTCTCAAATCTCAAGACCCTTCACTTGGGGCCGGCCCAGTGGTGCTGAGGGTTGAGGTACTGGACACCACACCTTGCACCACACCGGCGACCTGAGTTCGGGAGCGATCTTGGGCACTGGGGGTCAGCAGGGGAAGGCAAGGATTGAGTGCCCACTGGGCTGCTCTCCTGTCCCGGGGAGGGCTGGGTTTGTCCGGCATTCCAGCAGCCCCCAGTGGAGATCGGGGCACTGCAGAATGTGGACAGCACATACAGTATCGTGTCTGATGTTGGCAGGGTTGCTGTGTGCCATGACGTCAGGTGTGCACCATGCAAGGGAGAGGGAGGATGGGGAGCTCACCAGAACAAGGAAAAACCTGGCTCTGTGAGGATAGGCGACGGTACCTGACCCCCATGCTCACTGCTGGATCAATCTCTCCCGGTCTTCCAGTTTCTCCACCTGGGCCCTCAAGTGCAGCCAGGGTTTGTCTCTAAGAGCACCTAATGAGGAGGGGCGGCCCCACCCTGGAGGGGTTAAGTCAGGGGTACTGGCTGGGGAATGGGGGGAGAAAGATGGCTTAGGGTTGAGAGGACCTCAGGCAGGCAGGGACAGGCAGGATGCCTGAGAGAGGCTATGCAGGGCATGACAGGAGGGAAAAAGAAACTTAAAAAAAAAAAAAAAAGACCTTCACATGCAGGCCTGGTTCTCGAAGAGTTAGAATTTCCTGAATTTCTTTGACGAGGTCCTTAAGATCCTGAGAGTTTCCAGGAAAACTTCAACCAGAAAAATAGTCATGGAGACAGCAATTACCATAAGACAGCAAGCATTTATTACTGTAGGTCGAAGGACTGGCAACTTTGGCTGCAAGAAAAATGATAAGACACTTACACAGCACTTTTCAATGCCAGTAACTATACCAGTACTGCCATCAATAACACCAAATGCAACTTCCCCCAAGCTCCCACCCATCTGGTACCCCACTATGGTGGCAGGCCTGTGATACAGTGGGTTGTCGGGCATTGAAGCCCTAGATAAAGATATAACACAAGGCAAAGCAACTTGGAACAACAGCAACCATTTGTAATCCATTTGTAATGGCAGCAAAATTGTACTTCGTTGACACAGTGCAGGTGAAAAGGATGTCCTTGGCTTCTGATCACTCTGGTGAACTTCTCTGGAAAGCTTTGTAGGCAGCAGCTAGGGCAGAGCTTCTCAGCTAAAGATGAACTGCAGCTCTGTCATTCTGGCAGGAACAGTTCAATGCACAGCCCGGTCTCCGGCAGGGGTCTCAGGCAGAACACCCTGGGGTGCAATTTCCTTGAACAGCAATTAAGCTAACATCTTTTGTAAATCCAAAAGTGAGGTCCCCTGAGCTAAAGACGATCTCCAGACTCTCAAATGTCTCATAAGGAATCTTCACCACCCTCCGGTGGACTTAAGCAGCTTTTGTAGCAACAGTTTGGAAAACACAGCTTGAATTAGTAGCAATCCACTTGGGCTCTTTTGCAAACAGTTCCAATTTCTCTTTTTGATTCTTCAGTCCCAGTACTGTAGCTTAGTGCCTGCTGGAGTCTAGACCAGCCATCACTATTTGGGGCTCCAGCCCTTGGTGCAGTCTCTCCTGGTCTCTGTTCTCCTTGGAGACTGGATATTTGGTGGGCTCCTGGGACTATTTATAGTCTTCCCCAGGCTCCCTGCTGATTGGCTTGGCTCTTCCTAGCCAAAAAACAGTCTTGCTGTTTTTTCCCCTTCTTCCTTCCTACTGCAGCAGTGATGTCTGCCTTTGTTTATGCTTCCCTTGACTGCACCACCAGAATTAAAAGGTCCGAGACCAATTTGACTTGATACCAAATATGGGTAGTGAAGGAAAGAATAGAGGGAGCAGGTTAAAGTTAGGATCACCGAGTAGGTAGGGGGGATTATCTGTGTGGACAGTTACAGCTGTGTTGGGTTAGTAGCCAGGATCTGAGGTTTTGTTTCAAGGTAATATGGGTGTTAGAGGATCTAAGAGGTGTGGGAGGCCCATTCCAAAGGTGGGGGCCACTACCAACAGGGCATTCCCGCCCATTTTGGTCATGATCTGTGGCACCTCAAGGAGGGGAACAGCAGAGGAGCAGAGGCACCTGGGCAAGGTACAGAACTTACAGAGGTTGAAGAGAGGAGAAACAGTGCTGTTTCTTATGATGGTGTCCACAAAGCAACCAAGGGTAAATTCAAAGCTGCCTTGTAGAGAAAGCCAGCTGAGAGAGTGGTAAAAGTCACAATGATGTGTAGAGAAAGGGGTGAACAGTGCAAAGTGACAAGTGCTACTGTAAGTTGATGAGAGTCTAGTCCGGAGGGTGGCGGAGACACAAGAGTAAATGGGGGAACAGTAGTCCAATAGGAGGAGAAGGTTACCTCTGACTATAGCCCGGCAAGCCTCTTTAGACAGGTAGGGTTTTATGCAATAAGCAGCCTCATGTTTCTGACTTATCCTGCAAATAACAATGTTGACCTGGTTTGTGAAGGGAGGAGCAGAGTCGAGCGTAGCCCCAGGTATTTAAAGGAGGAGACATTATCCAAGGAGGGCCATCAGGTGAGAGGATAAGGAGAGGTGTGTTGTCAACGATGGATTTGGTTTGGAATGGTTTAGACGTAAATAGTATGGCCTTGGTTTTTTTGGTATTAACCAGCAGCCGGTTGGAAGTGAACCAGCTATGGGCAGCACTGTAGTTCTGGGTGAGGACAGAGGATATATGTGGAAGGGATTTGTCATTGTAGCGATGACAAGGTCATCTGCGTATAGGAGAGTGTTGCAGTTAAGGCAGTTGGAGGGCAGGTTGTTGACAAAGATAGAGATGAGCAGGAGGCCCAGAATGGACCCCTTGGGGAACTCCAGTGGTTACTGACAGGGCAGGAAAAGAGACGTTGCTGATGCACACTGACTGGGAGCGGCTACAGAGGTAGCACTGAAACTATTTAGTGGTCTTTGCAGAACAGCCAATAGATTGCAGTATGGAGAGAAGGAGGGCATGGTTAACCAGATTGAAGTGCTACACCATGCTACAATACTGAGTTTTCTTACGATTGATAACTATGGTACACCATGCTACACTACAGAGTTTATATGCATGTGACACCACATTATGCTACATCATGCTACAATATAGAGTTTCCTTGTGGTTGATAACACTATGCTACACCATGCCACACTACAGAGTTAAATGTAGGTGTCACTGAACTATGCTACACCATGCTATACTACAGAGTTCACATGCTGTGACACCACACTGTGCTACACAATGCTATACTAGAGTTTACATGCAGGTGACCCCACGCTATGATACACCATGCTACACTACAGAGTTTACATGTAGATGACACCACACTATGATACACCATGCTACACTACAGAGTTTACACGTAGATGACACCACACTATGATACACCATGCTATACTACAGAGTTTACATGTAGATGACACCACACTATGATACACCATGCTACACTACAGAGTTTACATGTAGGTGACCCCACACTATGCTGCACCATTCTACACTACAGAGTTTACATGTAGCTGCCAAAACACTATATGGAAAATTCAGATTTGGCAGCAGAAATAGGCCACCTGGTCTATCAACTGTGCTCAAGTGTGCAGCTAGCCCCCTCACTTTGTAGCTGCCCTGTTCCCCCTCCCCATTCCAGTTATTCCCCCTCTCGCCTTGTCCCTTCCCCCCTTAAAACTACCCACTGTTTTACAGGCTACCACCTCCTCCGGTAGAGAATTTCATTCTGCCATGACACTGTCTGTGAAAAAGTGTTTCCTCATTTCTGTCCTAAATCTTCCATCCTCCAATCTAAGGCAGTGCCCTCTCATGTCCCTACTCCCTTCTCGGCCTGAGTATCCCTTCAGTGCCTGCCTTGTGTATCCCCTTTATGAACTTAAAGGTCTCAGTCATATCCATCCGGTTGCTTCTCTTCTCCAAGGAGTACATGTTCAACTCTCTCAGCCTCTCCTTGTATGGTCTGTTCTCCAATCCCTGGATCATCCTTGATGGCCTGCATTGTACCTCTTCCAGTAATTTCACATCCTTCTTCAGATATGGGCACCAACATTTCAAACTGTACTCCATGTACGACCTGACCAGTGCCCTGTAGAGAGGGAAAATCACCTCCATGTTCCTGGAGGACATCCGTCTCGCGATACAACCCAACATCCTGTTGGCTTTCACTGCCGCCCTCCTGCACTGCTCTGTATTGTTCTTCTTCCCTATTACAACCACACCTAGATCCTTCTCCTCCTCGTTGGTGGAACCTAGCTGCACCCTTGCCAGCTAGTAACCCCTGCCTGGGTTATTTGCTCCCAAGTGCAGGACTTTACACTTTTTCACATTGGACCCCAACTGCCACGCTTCTGAACACTCCACCAGTTTGGTCAGGTTGTCCTGCAGCCACTACCAACCTGCTATATCATCCACCACTGCCACCACTTTGGTATTGTCAGCAAATAGACTGATCTTATTCCTGATGCCATACGAGATATCCACTATGAATATTCCAAACAGCACCCTGGCCCCAATACCAATCCCTTTGGCACCCCACTCATCACAGCCCTTGGAGATGAGAATCCCTTTCACCACAACTACTCTCTGCTGTCTCCCCTGCAGTCAGTTCTCAGTCTATTTAACTATCTTAGTCTCCATCCCCAAACATAGAAACATAGAATTTGACGGCAGATAAGGACCGCTTGGCCCACCCAGTCTGCCCATTTCCCTACCTACTGGATAAGCTGCAGATCCTAGTTAACCAGCAGCCTACTTCTTCCTACCCCCACCCCCCCCAGAATTGCCTTATGACTATCCCATGCATGCTTGAATTCCCCCACTGATTTTGACTCCACAACCTCCTCCGGAAGGCCGTTCCATGCATCCACGACCTCTCTGTGAAGAAATACTTCCTTAAATTACCTCTGAGCCGCCTCTATCTTCAAATTGTGCCCTCTTGTTCTTGCACACCTCTTTTTGAAAGATGCTACCCTCTTGACTTTGTTGATTCCCTGAGGTACTTGGAAAGTTTCTATCATGTCCCCCCTCCCTCCTTTCCTCGAGGCTATACATATTAAGCTCCTTAAGTCTCTCTCTTCATATGACTTCCGTGCAGACCCTGCACCATTTTAGTTGCCTCCTCTGACAGCTTCCATCCTGTCTATGTCTTTATGGAGATTGGGTCTCCAGAACTGCACACAGTACTCCAGATGGGGTCTCACCAGCTGTCTGTACAGAAGGATAATAACTTCATGTTTTCTACTGGTGATGCCTCCTATGCATCCCAGTATCCCCCAGCCCTCCTTGCTGCCCTCTCACATTGCTTGCCCATCTTTAGGTCATCTGATATGACTACCCCAGGTCCCTTTCCATTCTTGTTGTTGTTAGTATCTCACCCCCCATTGTGTACTCTTCCCCTGGGTTTTTGTTTCCCAGGTGCATTACCTTGCACTTCTTAGCATTGAATCTAAGCTGCCATACATTTGACCATTCCTCTAACCTTGCCAAGTCCCTTCTCATCCTTTCCACCCCACCATGTGCATCAACTCTGTTGCAGATCTTAGTGTCATCTGCAAAGAGACATACTTTTCCTTCCATTCCTTCTGCAATGTCACTTATAAAGACATTGAAGAGGACCGGTCCTAATACTGAACCCTGCGGTACCCCACTAGTAACCCTCCTTTCTTCTGAGTGGACTCCATTTACTATTACTCTCTGTGTCCTATTCTCCAGCCAATTCTTTACCCAGGCTGTCATCTTGGGACCCACTCCCAGGCTGGCTAACTTGTATATTAATCTTTGTGGGACTGTGTCAAATGCCTTGCTAAAGTCTAGGTAGGCCATGTCCACAGCCCCTCCTGATCTACTACTTTGGTCACCCAGTCAAAGAAATCTATCAGATTCATCTGGCATGACCTTCCGCTGTGAATCCATGCTGCCTAGGGTCCTGTGCCCCTCTGGCCTCTAGATACTGACAATTCTTTCCTTTAGAAGTGATTCATCATTTTCCTTATCACTGAGGTTAAACTAACAGGTCTATAGTTTCCTGCTTCTGCCTTGCTCCCACTTTTGTGAAGGGGAATCACATCTGCCCTCCTCCAGTCCTCGGGTACCACCCCATCCTCCCATGATTTGTTAAAGGGTAGTCAGTGGTGTCACTAGTTCTACCCTTAGTTCTTTTAGAATTCTGGGATGAATCCCATCAGGCCCCCTTGCTTTGTCCACCTTCAGTTTTAGAGTTCTTTCAGAACCCTCTATTCTGTAAATGGGCCGGTCTCAAATTCTGTATCCAGAGTGTTACTACTGTTTGTTTTATGTATCTCCTCTTCCTTCGTAAATACTGAGCAAAAATATTTGTTTAGTATCTCTGTTTTTCACAGTCTCCTCTGCCCACCCTCCTCCCTTTATTAAGCCTCACTATCCTCCTTGGCCTTCCTTCGCCCCCGATGTACCTATAAAAGGTTTTATCCCCCTTCTTAACTGAGTTGGCTATCTTTTCCTCGGTTTGGGCCTTTGCTGTTCTGACTGCCTTCCCAGCCTCCTTTTGCTTTAACTGATACAGTTCTCTGTCTTGCTCCTTCTGCGATTCCTTGTACTTCCTGAATGCTTTCTTTTTCTCTTGAACCTTCACTGCCACTTCCTTTGAGAACCATAGTGGTTTCTTACATCGTCTTGTTTTGTTTATTTGCTTCACACAAAGGCTTGTTACCTCTGTGATGGCAGTTTTTATTATTCCCCATTGTTCTTCCACCCCTCCTTCCTGCCCATTTGCTAGTGCATTCCTTAGGCACTCACCCATTATGGCAAAGTCAGCCCTCCTAAAGTCCAGTACTTTTGTCTTTGTATGGCTTGACTCTATTACTGTGTTTATTGTGAACCATACTGTTCGATGGTCGCTAGTTCCCAGATGGCTACCCACTTCTACATCTGTGATCCTCTCCATCTCCATTTGAGAGTATCAAGTCTAATATTGCTCCCTCTCGAGTGGGCTCCAGTACTAGTTGTCTAAGGCATGCCCCCTGTAGGGCATCTAGAATAACTGCACTCTTCGAAGTGGCAGCTGCAACTGCACTCCAGTTAACATCTGGCATATTCAGATCACCCATCAGCAGTATCTCCCCTTTTTCTACTATTCTAAGTATACTTTCTATCATTTCCTTGTCCATTTCCTCCCCCTGAGAAGGGGGTCTGTATACAACCCCTGTGCGGATTGTGGTGCCATTGCCTGTCTCCAAATTTACCCACAGTGCTTCTTCTCCTCCCTGTTTACCCTTTTGTTCTGTTGCTTTTATTCCTTCCTTTATGTAAAGAACTACTCCTCCTCCTCCTCTTTTACCCTCCCTGTCCCTCCTGTAGATAGTGTATCCTGGTATGTTTACGTCCCAGTCATGGTTTTGTGTGTACCATGTTTCTGTGACTGCCACGATATCCAGATGTTCCTCCTCCATCAAGGCCACTAATTCAGGAAGCTTGTTACCTAGACTACGGGCATTGGTACTCATTGCTCTCCATTTTTTGATGGCTTTACCTTCTGTTGCAGCATCCCCCACTAACCATTCTACCTTGGTCTTTTTCTCATTTAGTACCCTATTTTGTAGGGAGAGGCTGGGATTTTTCTGCTGCTTGTCAGTGCCTTCCCCTTTGACTAGTTTAAAAGCTTGCCAATGAAGCATTTAAACTGATTGCTCAAAAGACTTGTTCCCTTCCTGGACAGATGCAGACCATCCTGCCAGTATAGGCTGTTGTCCCTCCAGGTGGAACCCCAGTCCCCAATGAAGCCAAACCCCTGTGCTCCGCACCATTTTTTCAACCATTCATTAAACTGCATGGTGCCAATTACCCTCGCCTCACCCATGCCTTTGACAGGCAGCACCTCTGAGAAGGATACTGTGTTTGCTACTTGTCTTAGGCCCCTCCCCAAGTCTGCAATGTCCTCCTGCACTGCTCTAACCTCATGGTGAGCCAAGTCATTTGTCCCTAGGTGGACAATTACGTCCAGCTCAGAATCCCTTGCAGCTGTTGTCCTGATCCTGAGGATGCGCTTCCTGTCCCTCCAAGCCATGGCACCAGGCAGGCACCTTACTTCAGTTTTCCCAGCTCCTCCCAGTTCTATCCCCCTAATAATTGAGTCCCCCACCAGGAGCTGCTTCCTTTCCTTGTGGTGTCCTCTGCCTCCTTCCTGTGGGCCTCCCTTGTGACAGCTGTCCTCAGCCTCCTTAGTCTCCTCTGTGGGTGCATCCATAGGGGAGCTATGCTCCCCCAGAATGATGTATGGATTGTGGAGTGGAACAACTGACTGGGTGTGCCTCCGTTCCACAATCCTCACCCTTCCTGAGCCCACTGTGGTCCAACTGCTGTGTTTTCTTCACAATCTCTGAGGTAGTGGTGGTGGCTGTGGTGCTCCCTGGATGGGGGAGGTTCCCTTCCTACTGTCCAGTGTGGCCTGGGGAAGGTCCCGTGCATACTGTCCAGTGGCCTGAAGACGGGCAACTTCCTCCCTCAGGGCAGAGAGTTGTCTGCAAATAGGGCAGCATCTCAGCCTCCAGAAAGACTCCCGGAAGACTGCTGCCCCACAGCCATTACATTGCACTACTCCCCACATTTGTTTTTATTTTTTTTTTGTGTGTGATTGGTTTGTAGTATAGAAATATATATTTATAATATACAATGTGTATGCTTATATTGTCAGTGCAGTGTGCTAGAGAGGATATGACAGTGACATACACCTTGCACTCTTGAGGAAATGATGTCAGAACCCCAGGTATAAAGGAACTATTTCTAGGGGTGGGTGGGGTGAGGGTGGGAAGGGGTTGGGCCTAAACTGTGCCCTCACAAAACAATCAGCTAAGAGCTCTGACCCACTGCTGCAATGAGTGCCTTCCTGTCAGCAGGACGCCCTACACAACAATTTGATAGAGAAATACCCTGCTAATCAAACAGAGAAAAATCCACACATCCAAGTCAGACACAGGTAAACCTTCCCAGCCCCAAAACAGGCCAAGTGTCTCAACTTCCCTCCCAACCTCCCATGTGGCACCGAATCAAAGGCCTTACTGAAGTTCAGGTATATAACATTCACCGCATGACCCTTGTCTAGTTCCCTCGTGAACCAGTCATAATACTCAAATATGTTTGTCTGTCAGGATTTTCTGGAGACAAACCCATGCTGGTGACTGTCATGGAGCCTGTTGTCTTCTATAAAGGTCACCAGCCTTTCCTTAAGTATTGTCTCCATCAGCTTCCCCATGATAGAAGTTAAGCTTACCAGCCTGTAATTACTCAGCTCATCTTTTGGTCCCCTTTTATGGATGGGTAATACATGGGCCATCCTCCAGTCATGTGGTATGCACCCTGTGTCCAGGGAGGTATTGAATAGTTCCAACAGCTGTCCAGCTAGGATATCGTCCATTTCCTTTAACACCCTGGGGTGTATGCCATCTGGTCACAGGGCTTTATCCACTCTCAGAGCCCTTAACCCCTCCAATACCCTACCTTCAGTGATCACCCTGTCCAGTACTCCCTCCCCACCCACCCTGCCCACCCCTGTGGTAGCTGCCCTACTTTCTCCCTCATGAATGCAGAACAGAAGTACCCATTCAGTACTTCTGCCTGATCCACCCCTTTCTCTGCTCGCCTCCTGTCCTTCCTGATCCTCACTGTCTGGTCCTTCTCTTCCATATGTATCTGAAGAAGTCCTTTTCCCCATTCCTGATGCCCTGCACCAGCCTCAGTTCCCAGGAGGCCTAGCTGCTCTGACTTCCCTGGTAACTTCCTTGGACCTATTCACATACAATCAATCAAACAATCAAAATCTTTATTTATCCAGGTGGGCACCATTGAGCAAGGCTCATTTGCAAGGTGGACCTGGTCATGAATACATCAAAGTACAGTACAGAAGCAGGTATACAAAAAACAATAATATACAAGTAAGAAAAAGTATATATAGTGTATACAGTACAGTACAAGGTTGAAATAAATAAAAAAAAAACAGCATTATTTTACAATTGAAGAAGTCTGCAGATGTACAATCAATAATAGGCATACAGGGGTTATAAGCAGAGATCTTTTGAGTGAGGCAGCCGGCAACTACACATATAGGAGAAAGAGGCCATGTATGGGGTGGCAGGTTAGAGAGGTAAAGAAGAGGAGGGATATATTACCGATGACTGGGGGAAAAATTGAGCTAAAACCACAGAAAGTGACGATGGCTGTCATGTACTTGTTTATTATGATAATGACGGAGGAGGGGTAGATAATTGGGACACTACTATGGATGGGGTGGGACTTTAGCCAGGCTGGAGTGGACAGGGAAGGGTGGGTGCAGTAGGAAGAATTAATAGGGAAAGAGTGAGAGCCAGGGGTAGAAACATGGCGAGCGACAGGATGGAAAGGGGGAGTTGCAGAATTAGTGGGCTAGCGGTGAGGAAAACATTTGTCAGGTGCTTTCATGTAGCGATCATAGAGTGCCTTGATGATATTCAGGGTAACAGGGCAGCTCAGCTTCAAGTTCCTTTGTAAACCGTTCCACAATGTGGGTAAAGAGAAGCTTAGAGCAGTTTTGCTGAAATGGGTTTTGACCCTTGGAACTTGGAGGGCAATAAGGGAATAGCTCCTTAGAGCATTGGTGCCTAACACACTCTGGGGAATACAATCTGAGACATATGAGGGGAGCTTGTTGGTCACCGCTCTGAAGGCCCATAGGGTGGCATTTCTATTCCTTCTATAGTGAAGGGAAGTCCAGCCTAATGATGAGTACAGGGAGCAGTGGTATGTGGAAAGTGGAAGGCCAGTAATGAACCTGATAGCTCTGTGGTAGAGGGTGTCCAGCTTAGCCAGTGCAGTGGCTGTACAGCAGGTCTGCGTAATCTATTAAAGATAGGAAGGAAGCTTGAACCAGTTGAATCTTGGCCTCCTTTGTGAGCAGGTGACTAATTCAGTAGACTAGTCCTAATCTTTGGCTTAGTTTCTTCTGTAGTTCTTCGAGATGGTCGGCGAAGGAAAGTTTATGATTGAGCCAAACTCCTAGATATTTGAATTTAGCTACATACTCTAGTGTTTCTCCAAGAACAGTGGTAATTTGTGGGATAGCTCCCCCCCAGCAGGAATTGCCGCATGCGTGGAGGGGGAGAAGAGCATGGCTTTTGTGTTTTTCACATTGAGCAAAAGCTTCTTGTTTATGAGCTGGTATTGTAGAAGGTTAAATTCAGCTTGGAGGTCTTCACAGGCTGCTTCTGGCATGGGATGACTCAAGTACAGTACAATGTCATCTGCGAATAAGTGGATGTTGGCTTTTTTGATGGGGTCATTGATGTTAATGTAGACTGCAAAGAGGAGGGGACCAAGGAGAGAGCCCTGGGGTACGCCCTTCAGCATAGGTTTTATTGGAGAAAGATCACGTTCAGCTTTAACCTGCTGTTTCCATTCTCCGAGTTAGTCTGCAAACCAGCACATAGATTTATGGTCCAGGCCTAAGGTGCTTAGGTAGGAAAGAAGCAGGCTGTGATCGACTGTGTCAAATGCCTTACTAAGATCCAAGAAAACAGCACAGACATGCTTCTTCTTGTCAAGGTCTAGGAGCCAATCATTGGTCACCTTAGCTAGGGCTGTTATGGTGCTGTGCTTTGCTCTGAATCCGGACTGAACTGGGTTTAATAGGCTTCTGGATTCTAAGTATACCCCTAGCTGGCCACACACTATTTTTTCTAGTAATTTAGACAGGATGGGGAGGAGGGAGATCGGTCTGTAATTATTTAGATCGCAGGGGTCACCTGCTTTTAAGAGGGATGACATGGGCTATTTTCCATTGAGGGGGGGAGGCTACCCTGGGACAGTGACATGCTGAATAGGTGGGTGATTGGCACCACAAGCACATGGTAGGCACATTTCAGATAGTATGGCTCTATGAAGTCAGAGCCTGCTCCCTTCCTGGTGTCCAGTTGCAGCAGTAGGTCTTCCACCTCTTTTAGAGAGACAGGCAGGAGGGAGAAGGCCTCCTCGGTAGAGGGGGACTCGTGGGTTGGTGGGCCTTGAGCTGTGTGGAGGTCTTTGGTAGGAGAAGTATCAAATGCTAGCCCTGCCCTTGCAAAATGGTTATTGAGCACTTCCAGTATCTCCGATCGGTTAGCGATAACGCTGCCACAGGACTTAATTTTTGCTGGAATGGAATTACCAGGTGCATGTCCAGACATGTCTTTTAATGTTTTACAAAGCTTTGTAGGATTTCTTGAGGCAGAGGCTAGCTCTGAACGATAGTAGGCGGCCTTGGCTGCTCTGACCAACTTGGTGCACTTGTTACATGCTCTCTTAAAAAGACACCAATCCGAATCGCTCTTGCTTCTTCAAGCTTTTTTCCATAAAGTATCCCTTTCTAACAGGGAAGCTTTGAGCTCAGGTGAGAACCTAACGGCAGGTGCTGCTCCTGACCTACACCTTAACCAAGGGTGCATGCTTATTTAAAGCCTCACTTAAAATATGGTAAAAAATAGTATATGCCCTGTTAACCGTTTTGGCTAGGAAGAATTCCTGCCATCACAGTGAATGTTTCAAGTTGTGGACATAAGCAAACAAATCAAAGTTGCGTTTGCACCTCTTGACAGAGAACTTGCCACAAACTGTGGGTTGTGCACGGATCTAATGGTGGTGATTATACAATGATCGCTAATGTCTGAGAAAAATGTTCTGACATGAGAGAACAGGTGTGGCTTGCTAACCAAAATTACATCCAAGAGAGAGCTGTTGTTAAGGTTCTTTTTTTTGGGCGAGTAGGCTCTCCAATGAGTTGCACCAGCCCTAGAGTGTCACAAAAGGATTTCAATGGAGCTGATGCACTTGATAGCCAATCGTAGTTCAGGTCGCCAAGAATAATGGTTTCAAAGGAACTGAGCCCCAGTACACAACTGAGGTGAGACAGGAGATGAGGCCCGGCAGAAGGGGGCCTGTAGCAGCCTATTACACAGAGAGCACTGGAAGGAGAAAGTTCAATCTTTAGGGTCAAGCACTCAAATTCTTTGGGGAGGATGATGCGTCTATGCAGGCGGCTGAGTATTTGTCCCTTACATAAATTGCCACCCCACCTCCTGATTGCCTATCTGCTCGGAAGAGTAAATAATTTGGGATATTGATTTCATTGTCTGGGGTTGCTGGCCTAAGCCAGATCTCAGTGATCACTAGGACATCAGGTAGGGCGTGGCTCAATGAAGCCTAGATAAGGGTGAACATTTTCAGCAAACTACAGGCATTAAGATGCATAAAAGACATTCCTTTGATACCCACCAGGTTTGATGGAGAAGCAAGGGTGTCTAATGGTCCTGGGTTGAGTTCGACATTGCCTGAACGCAATAGTGAAAGATGCAAGATTCTTTTTAAGGCAGCGAACTGTAATTTGTAAACACTATTTTTTGGGCGATAGGGGAGGCGGTGTTGATGGGTAGGCCTGTACCCACTCCTGGTGTTATACTGGCCTAGTGTTGCAGCCACTAGTGTCCTGGCAGAAATTTTCCATGAGTAGGAAGTCTCAAGTCTGGATGGGTAATCTGCAGAGGCAGCTCGGGAGATGTCCCACTCCCCGGCAGAGACAGCTGAGAAGCCCAATAGTCCAGAATGGCTACCTGAAAGGAGCTGTTGGACACAGGACAGGGAGAAGCGCAAGGGTCATTCCACTTTAAGGAGGGATGAGGGTTCCGAAGAATTGAGCTGAGCACTAGTAAAGCAAGCGACACACTGAGGAACCAGATGTAATTTCCCATGGTAGATCTAAACACCACAACAGCCGACACTAAACGCTGCTAGAAGCCTAGCCCAATCGGTGATCAGGTGTCATAAGTTCAAAAGTCTTTTGTTGGCTGAGAGGTGGTTTTGGCGCTGAACGTACCTGTGGAGCAACTCTTTGCAGCTGAGCCAATGAGGTGGTTCAAGGCTGCAATCCGGTGTGGCAAGATTGGTCTGTAGCTTTCGTTTCTGTTTCTGGCCCTGCTTTACCAGTACAGAATGGGAGTGAGGGAAGGCGTTCAAGTCTTGCAGCCTTAGTAGATGAGCATGGTTCAGCCTGAGAAACAGGCAGAAAAACATACTTCTCCCTATCCTCCCCCTCCCAGATTTCTTGTATTTCTTGAACGCTGCTTTTTTAGCCCTCACCATTTCTAAGACCCCTCTACTCAACTAGCTCCTTTTTTTAGCCCTTTCCTGTTTGGGCTGCAATCTGGTACGTCTCAGTAGCCTCCAATATCCACAATTTGATTTTTTCCCCATTTCTGATTCACATCTCAGTGTGGCTGTATTCCTTCCAGATGCCCCCTTAAGATTTCACTCACTCTACCAAAGTCAGCCTGTCCACCCTGGTCCCTGTACCAGCTGCTTCTCTGCTCACATTAAGGGTGAACCACACCGAGTGGTGGTCACTCCCAGCCAGCGTGTCCTCAGCCCCCCACCTCCCTTACAGCCTCCCCATTGGCTAGAACTAGATCCAGTGTATTCCACAACCTAGTTGGCTCAGTGACCATCTGTGCCAGGAAGCAGTCCTGGAAGGCATCCAGGAGTATTTGCTCTCTAGCACTCGAGGTGGCTAGGGTATCCCAATCCACTCCTGGTAGACTGAAGTCCCCCACGATCACTGTATTACCTTTCCCACACACCTTCCTAATTTGCTCTTCCAGTTCCTTGTCCAGGTCTTCCCCTTGAGCTGGTGGCCTGTATACCACCCTTATCCTGAGAATCCTATTCCTCATGTCCTGGAACTGCATCCACAAGGCCTCTGTCCTACCCTCCTATCTCTCTTCCCTTGCACACTTTATCCCTTCCCTCACATACTGTACATCACTACACCACCCCCTTTCACTTTGCCCCTATCCTTCCTGTAAATCCTATACCCTGGCATCATCATGTCCCAGTTCTGGTATTGGTTGGCCCATGTTTCTGTGATGGCAGCTATGTTCATCATCCCCTCTGCAAACAGATCCTGTAGTTCTGCGGTTTTGGTCCCCAGACTCTTTGCATTCAAGGATACAACCCTCCAAGATGTTACCTTATACTCCTTACCCAATTTCCCACCCTCCTCAGCCCTACCCTTCGATCCCTCCCTGCTTCCACTCCAGTTTGTATGGGGAGTATGCTTATTTGTCTCCTCTCTCCAGAGAGCCTTCCCTTCAGCAACCCATTCACCACCCCCCACCTAGTTTAAATTAAGCTTTGTTTCTATTTACTCTTCTAACTTCTGTTTTTGCTCCCCCTTTCCTTCCCTGCTCAAATGTAATCTGTCCGCTACGCACAGATCCCTATTGTCCTATTCCCTGCCCCAGCCTCCCACTAACCCATACCCCTTGGTTCAACACCAATTTCCCAGCCAACTGTTAAATTCCTGTATCCTACCCTTCCTTGCTGTACTTGCCTTGGGCATTTGGAGTACCGCAGAGAAGGCCACTTGAGCTCCCTGTCTCCTCACTCAACTTACCCAATTCCATGAACCTCTCCCTAACCACCTCTACTGTTTCCCCTGTAATGTCATTTGTACCTACGTGCACCTCCACATGTGGTGTATGCTTTCCCTTCTTTGCACACTTGAGGCAGTATAGCACAGTGGTTTAAGACTCTGAACTGCAAATCTGGAGAGCTGAGTTTGAATCCCACAGCCACCAGTTGCATACAGTGTGACCCTGGGCAAGTCACTTAACTTCCTTGCACTCCCAGGTCGCACCTGTACATAAGCATCAGTTTAGTGTGCCTTTTCTGGTAAAAAACAAAACAAAACAAGAATAGCTTGTCCTGCTTCATTTGCCATCAACCCAGATACAGACTCTACCCATATGTGCCAATGTCTTTACTCTTTGCTTCCCCATCTGACCCCTTTTAGTATGGAATCACCCAGCACTTGCACGCTCCCCTCCCCCTTGTTTCTCATCCTTCCCCCAAACTCTTTTTCCTTGTGCCTGCCCCAAGAGTCCACCCTGCCTGAACATTTGCAGCCCTATCTGTACCAACTTACACTATGCTGCACCAATCTACACTACAGAGTATACATGCAGGTGACACCACACTATGCTACACCATGCTACACTATGCTTAAACTGTGAGTTGGAGCAGTACTCATGTAAAGGAGAAGCTCATCACTAAACACCAGTACGGTTACTCATATTCTGCTTAGCTATGCTGAGACAGGTGAACAGTTTTGGTCCTAAAATCATAATTCCTATGCTAGCACACAGTATCACTGTCAGTGAACTGTGGTGTCATAAACTAAGCTAATCCTTTAGAAATTATTAAATACTACAATGAAAATATGTTCACTTACTTTATGTTCACTTACCGTAGACATTGCTGTTGTCTATTAGTTTTATGGTGCATGCACACTGCCATTGTGGTCACTGTTGAACAAGAGACAAAAAACACGTGCATTGCCTATGGCTTCAGAGAAATCCCCTGTGGCTGCTGGAACATGCAAGTACAGCTCACTATTGTTCTGCCCTCAGATGGTGGGGTGCCTGAAGAGAAGTTTCAGAGACAGGTGCGTTGTGTACTGCTGATGGACAGTTGGCCGTAGAGATGATGTTGACAGGCAGCTATGCAGGTTCAAGAAGTCAGGCTCCTGATGTTGATAAAGTTGGTGCTGTTTGAAGATGGTTGTTGCTGAACTAGCCACAGTGAAGAATTTATTTCAGACACAGGGGGTTCAAGATGCTCTTTCAAGAGGCTGACCCGCTAGCTAAAAGGAGGTTGACCAGTGGTTATGCTGGTTCCAGAGTCCAGGCTCCTGTTGTTGATAACTGCCATTAATAGATGACCTTTATAGCCAGCAAGAGAGGGCAGCCTTAGTGCTATTACTCCGCATGCTGGGGACCCGGGTTCAGGAAAGGCCTCGGGTCACTTATGGACTGACTGGGGAGGGAGGATTGCACATTCAACAGATGGCTCTCTTCCCTCAGGAAGGGGGATGCTGCTGTGCTCTGTTACTTCACTGCTTCCTGATGGAGAGTGGGTGGCAGCGCAGCGGTAGAACCTAGAAGAGACAAGGGCAGTCGCATGATGCTAAGCATGCATGGGTGTCTCAGCAAGGCATGTATATATTTATGTCACTGTATGCTGACAGCCTCAGCAAGAAACCCAGGAGCTGGAGGGAGAAAGCCCAGTTCCGCCATTGCACCGGCACTCCATGCACGCCCTGCATAACCAACGTGGGAAGTCACCCTCCACTGCCATGGTGCTTGGCATGCTGCAGATAGCTGATAAGTTTATGAGAAGGTCAGAGACTGGGATAGGTCGGGGGGGTGGATGCCTGTTTACGCAATCTAGGCCCAACATCTAGACAGCAAACAGAAGCAAGCAAATATGATTGGCATTGATCAGTGTTCACTTTATTACTTAGCAGTTCAAGAACCCAGTCAAATCAGCTGAGCTAATGATGGCACTGAAGTCCGATATTCATTTTTTTAGCCCTGCATAGAATGCTTCCTTGTAGGCTTCTGCTCAACTGATATAACTCTGTCCCATAACTCGTAAGCAATTAAAAGAGGCATATTGAGCAGGAAAAAGTCTGCATTAATGAAGAACCCTAAATAAGGAAAAAATAGGACTATTTCAAAACAAACACATGAAGCAATATACTGGGGTTATTAAAAAGACTTCACACATGCCCAAAGTTATATTTCTTTTAAAGAGCACCGGTTTCAGTGATTTGCTCAAGCACACCAACAACAGCTTACCTCCTAAAGGGAAAGTCCCTTCAACCTATTTTCTGTATAGCCACACAGTTTGTAGGCATGACAGTGATTCAAACTCTTTCATCCCTCTAAGTTCCTTATAATTTGAAAATAAATGAGGTTGCTTTACTCTGTTCTGCCCTGACGTGAAAACCTGCTTGTCTCCATTGCAAAGGTCGTGACCCAACTCATGTAAGCCAGCCTGGAATGTTATGATGCTTCAATGCTAAAGCCTGCAGTAGTTATACTGTATTAGCCAGTGCTGTTGCTATCCTCTGCAGTCCTTATGTTCTTGCCTCATGCTGGCCATGAAACTTTTCAAGGCATGGCAAGTGCCTTGCTGTTTTCTGTAGTTTAAAGTGTTATCTGAGTTGGAAAAAATGTTTTTAGAGAATACAGAGACTTCAGAAGACATGTAACAGAACTGAATGAGAGTATAACATTTGTTGGTTTGTGCAGGTACATATCAATTCTCATGAAGCCTTGCATGAGTGGTGTCATGACCTTTGCAATGGAGACAAACAGGTTTTCACACCAGGGAAAAACAGAGTAAAGCAGTCTTATTTATATTTAAATTAGGATGAGATTAGGGGGATGCAAGAGAGGGAATCATTCTTCATGCCTGCAAACTACACAGGTATACAGAAAATAGGTTGCGGGAACTTTCCCTTTAAGGATTTCAAAAGTCCACTTTTCTGAATTCATTATTGCTTCTGTGTCAAAGGGGAAAGGATCATAATTCCTGTGTTGGAGTAGCTAGCTGCCTGACACTTCTCCCTTCCTGGTTCCCCATTGTAGCAGGAACTGCCCTGCACTCTTACATTTTGTGACATATTAATTTGAAGTGTGTAGGAGCGAGGTCTATTTATAGCAATGGGGTCCGGTTTTCAAATTGCATTTTTGATTTTTGAGAGGGTCACAGGATCAATCAAAACCATTGCTTAACTAACAAAGCCTAGTTTGGCAGTTAATCTGTTTATTGAGTTTCACACAAAGAGCAAACAGATATGTCTTTTTGTGACCAGGTACAGATATAACCGAATAGGTCAGCATCAGGGTATCACATGCACATGGTTTACAATAGCGTACTGTTTGATGAATGTTATATTGTAATTGTTAACAATGAGTTGCTACAGGTACAACATTGCTCTGACTTTATGGATAACATACAGTATATGGAGCATAAACCAACTGGCCTTGGCTGTCATACCTGGTCGAAGAGGGGTCATGCTTTTCTCCTGAGCAGGCTGATACCTGTGTCTAGACTTATACTCAAGGTAACTTACATACACGTGTGGTGCTCTTTTTTGGCAACATGTGCATAGTATGTTCTGTCCATGTGAGTAGCATGCTCTGCTCTACATACATGACCCCTGGGATTTGGTGTTTCATTTTCTACAGATCTGAACCTTTTTACAACCTAGACCCTACTTTATCAAGGGGGAACCAGCCCTCAACCCACCCTTGTTCTAGGATGGCTATGGTGATGGAGTCTTCTACCTGGTTTTGTAGATGTTGGTGAAATTGGACCATATCTCTTGGAACTTACTGTTGGAATTTGAAGCTACATGGCTTAACCATTCTAACATAGCTAGTTGGGCTATATTGGCTGTTAATTTCATAAGCGTAGTGATGTCTGACATGTCAGTGTCTCAGGAAAGTTGTTTGGCCTCTACATAGGATACTAGTACCAATTTTTCTCTGCTGGTTTCAGGTGAGAAACTCCCAAGCATAGCTATAGCTGGGGAGTGGGGGATATGAGTTAATAGGACTTTCTCAATAAAACTAAAGGTCTGCGACTAGTAGCTTTGCATATGGGGGCACTGCCAGAAGATATGAAGTAGATTGCCTCGTGGTCTTCCACATCTCCAGTAATCATTGTCAGCTATGAGCTTTGCTGCAAGCAGAACTGGAGGTGAATGGTACCATAGATGTAGGACTTTGTTCTGTATGAGTCTACTCCTGACATCTTTAAGAGCCTTGTGTGCTTTTCTTCAGCATAGGTTCTGCATCTGTTGTGATATTGGCCCACCCAGCATGTTGGACCACCCCACTCAGGCATCCAAAAATGGATCAGGAAGCTTGTCCATTACCATTGTGTAAGTTGTCCCAGCCCTCCACATGTGGGGGATAGCCCAGGTTCTCAGAGGGTGAAGGTGAGGGTTGAAGTGGGTCAAAAGTTTTTAATATTTGTTAACACTGGCCCGAGCAAGCTACACAGCGGGAGATATTTCCAGAAGTCTTTTTTATCCTATTTGTAGCATAGCTGCTGGTCCTGAAAGGAGTCCAGATCCTGTGTGTTGGGGATCAGCAGATCAGAAATCAGATGGATCCATACAAATTTCCAGGCAGTCCAGTTACTCACTGCCCCTCCTATTTTAATTTTCAGGTTAGCCAATATGAGGGTCATGGCTGGATATGCCATATCTATTGCCAGCCATTTCTGGATATGTTGCCAGGTCTTAAGGGAATGTCTTATCATGGGAGATGACTGGCTGGCTTATGGAGAGGCATGAAGAGACCGGCTGCTGGTGAGAGTCCCCATAGTTGATTAGATTCTAGTGTGGCCCTCAGAGGGGTAGGGTATTTTTTTGTACAGGAAACCATCTGAGCAGTTTTTTTATTTAGTATGCTTTATGCCCCATGTCACTCAGCTTACCCCCTTCTGCCCCTCTCCCACAGCTCCATCACCCTGCCGTCTCTGGGACTTCCCGGACTGGACCCTAGCAATGTTCCATGGCTTACTCCCACCATGGTGGGCCCCCAGGGTCCTTCTCTTAACCTCTGGAGGACCTTTTGCTTGGTTGCGGGTTGGTTGACCCAGTATGCAAGTGCAGGACCTGCGAGAAGAGGAGGCATCATCCTGAAGACTATTCCATTTTTTGTCACCAACCCCATGACATCAGTGGCAGGACAGGTGTGCGTATATCCACATGCCCTCCCACATTAACATCGGTTCTCTCTCTTTCCTGGCTTCAGTGCTCAGCTGCCACCCATGGTCACCAAGACAGTGGCACAGAGCTGGAGACACATTACCCCATCCCTCCCAAAGGTGGAAAGCATCCAAGGAACATTCGGACCACCTCCTCCAGCTGTCCCTCTGATGTCTTGGGCTCATTGCCGAACCTGGGTCGTCAGCGCCACAAGGTGTAACTCTACTGCTCCTCCAGTGGGCTGGCTGACCACCTGAGCAGCTGAGCTTGTGAAAGAGCCAGAAGTAACCTTTGAACCAGGGAAGTCCCCAGCCACCCTTTTTCCAGTGGGTCTTAAGTTTGGTATGACTGTACCAGGGTTGCTTGCCTTCTCCTAAAAAGTTGTTGATCATTCTATCAATCTGGTTGAACCATTCAGTGGAGGGGAATTGAGATAGGTAGATGTAAAATGATGTGGAAGATCTGAGGGGCCATTACCATTTTAACAGCCTCGATTCTGCTTGCCATAGAGAGTTGGCGTGGTCTCAGTCTCTCATAAAGCCCATTTGATGTAGCACCTTGTAGAGGTACCCCACTCCACGGAGTCAAATGCCTTCTCAAAATCTATTGCTACTGCTGTGGTTAGAGTGGGAGTATTGTGGGTAATGTGAATGAGATTTACCAGGGTCCTTAAGAGATCAGAAATAAGGTGACCCTAGACAAAGCTTATTTAGGAGGAGTTTATCAAAGAGGGGAGCATGGATTCCAGGCAGAGAGCTATAGTATTGCCTTGGCATAGACCTTGCTATCTAAGGTTATTAAGGATATGGAGTAGAAACTGGCTGGTAATGCAAGGTCCTTGCCCTTCTTCAGAAAGACTGTGATGGCAGCCATACTCATGGTCTGGGGGGGGGGGACATCCCATGCTGACACATTCTGCATATAACCATTGTAGGACTGGACATATTTTTGGGCACAGAGCGTGCAGAAATTCTGCAGGGGACCCATCTCTTCTGGAGCTTTGTGGGGGATGAGGGCTTTCAGGGCCCCTTCTGTTTCTACTGAAGTTAGGGGGCTCTCCAATGCTGTAGCCTGCCTTTTCAAGGGGTTGGGGAGTTGAAGAGCCTGCAGAAAGGTGTCACTAGTACTCTCTGGGGGGATGAGCTATAAAATTGTCACATGGCACCATTAAAGTGCTCAGCTGTGGAGATGAGGTTTCCCTGTTGGTCTCGCAGCCCTGCATTGTGCCTCCCTACTTGCTGTTTTTTGAGACAGTAAGCTAGGACTTTGCTGCACTTCTCCCCCCTCCTTCCCAATATTTGCTCTCAAGCTTGAAAATAACCACTTCAGCTTTTTGGCCATGTGACCAGGAACAGTTTAATAATAGCCTGGCGCAGTGGGGAGTTGGTATCACATTTAGGTTGTGCTTACAATTCGTCCTTCTTCTTGAGCTGCTTTTCCAGGTCCACTAAAGCCCGCTCATGCTCCTGGTGTCCATGAGAGGCATAGCTTGTTATTTGATGACTGATTGTGGCCCTAAAAATCCTCCCACAAGGTGGCTACTGTTGTTGCCCCATTGTTGTTGGTGCAAAAGAATTCTGCTGTTTCTTTCCTAACCCAGTTTAAAAACTGTGAATCATGCCTTAGTAGAGGGCCAAGGTGCCGTGAAGTAGGGTGAGGTTGTGCTGAGCCCTTAAAAATGTCTAGTTTCAAAGGTGCGTGGTCTGAGAGTACAAGGAGGTTGATGGTTGTGGCTGTTACCTTTATAGAGGCCTGTGGGTAGGCCAGCAACATATCCAGATGACTATATGACCCATGTGCTGCTGAGTGGCAAGTATAGTCTCGAACCCTGGGATGATGCATGCTCCAGACATCCATCGGTGCTTGTTCTTTTAGCAATTGTGCGATCATTTGTGCTGCTTTAGGGTGCAGTTATTCTGGCCCCCGGTTGTGGCCCTTGGCTGGATCTAGGATGAGATTAAAGTTATAGCTTATCAGTGTAGGGGCATTGTTGGCATTGAACTGTGTTAGCTGATCAGCAAAAGTATGAAAGAAGGAGACTAAGTGTTAGGCACATAGAGGTTGCCTATCACCGGGGGTCCTGACTGGGTTTCCAGTAGAAGTCAGTACCTATCCGCCATCCAAGTAGATGGCTGTGCTCAGTACTTTTCCAGTGTGGGGCCTTGTGTATGAGAATCAACACTTCTTTTTTTCTAACTGGTGCTGAGCTGTGTACCTCAATACCCATCCCATTCTCATGCACCTTTTTGGGCATCTGGGGACAGGAGCTTCATTTCTTGTAGAAGGGCCACCTGGGTTTGGAGACATTTTAAATGGGCTAATTCTTGCTTGCATTTCCCTGGAGATGTCACCCCTCAATTTCCAAGTGTGACACAGTAGGTCAGCTGTCATAGGGGGTCAAACATGGAATGCCTGGAGTATTTAATGCCTATTGCATTGCAAACAAGTACATACCCTAACCATGTGGTGAGCTGTTGTCCTAAGGATCTAATGGGGGGTGGGGGGGTACCACCTCCCAGTTTTCTTCTGAGAGGTTATTGGCTGAGAAGAGCACAGCACCTTTGTCTAAGTGAGTCAAACATACCTAAGTAGCCTCGTGGAGCACCACAACAAAAACATACACCATAAGCCCACGTGCCTTAGGAATCAGAAACAATAAAACTGAACTACACACCACAGTAGAACTCTGGGACATCACCAAATTAGGGTTAGATTACCACTCAGGTCCCAAGACCAATGGTCACATTTCTGGGGCATGTGGATTTTATGGATCAGGAGTATCCCTCTCCCACCCCCCTATCCCAAGAGCCCTAGTGATAAGCTAAATATTTCCCATTTCCATATCCCCTAGAGTATGGGTACTAAGGGTCTGATAAAGCAAAGTGGAGTAAGATGTGGGCCTAGTTGGGTTGGTATGCAGCCCGTGTACTCTCGGATTCAAGTAACTTAGGAGAGGGAAAATCGTATGTGGGCTCCTTTCTGCTGCAAATTTGTTGTTTGTGAGCAGGGTCACTAGTTATTTTTTTAATGCATGTGGCCTCAAGGGTATATCCTGTAGTTAACTGGGTGAAATATCTTCAGATGGCATTGGTCTGGTCTGCTCTGTAAAATCATGTGCCTGCAAGTACTTAGGCAGCTGACAGTCAAGCCAGACTGGTGCCCTCTCACGTATGGCTATGGTTGGGAGGAAGGACATGCTTTAAGACTGGTTTCACAGCCTGGAGGAGGCTTTGAGTATGGCCTGGCTGAGATGATAGGCAAGAGCCCAAAGGATAGGGGGTGTTACCCTGGAGTCGATTATGGGTGAGCCTGGTGCTTAGGGGTGCAAATGGCAGATAGATGTGATGTGCCTACTGTAGGAAAGTCTCCAGTGAAAGGGCACCCCGGTGATCACCCCGTAATACAGAGACTCACCAGAGGGGCTGTCTCCCTCTGCAAGGTGCCTCTGATATGGTATTTAGCACATGTAGCAGCTCTCATACTGCACATACACTCTGAGTATACAGCTGTAACTAGTGAGTCCCCTACCACCCCTTCCCCCCTGCAAAGCTGGTGTAACCCCTAGGTGGTGCTATCCCAAGGGCTACTACCCCTGCCTGCTTGGCTACTGACAGGTTGAGAGGCCTAGGTTCTATGATGGGTGCATCCACCCAGAGGTCAGGGTTGGTAGTGGTTAAACTAGCTCGGGTACAGCCCTCTGGGACACTGTGACCCCACTTTGTTCCTACTAGTGACCCACACAGTACATGGGAATTACCTTCCCAATACCCCACATATGCACACTTTTTACACATATAGATACCACTTACCCTCAAGACTGATTCTGCAGCACATCTCTGAGGACCCCCTGTAAAACAAGGCAGGGCACATATACAACACAATGCAATGCTGGTTCGATTTGTACTGACACCACAGACAGTATATAGTTCAATAACAACAAATCTTATTTGTTTAGGGGACAATAACAAGGGAGGGGCAATCAGGTTGATTTGGGTTGGCAATATTCAAATCACAGTACTGTGCACACATACAGGGTCCAAAAAGTCACACTCTGGGTACCCAGGATGGGGGAGGGGCTAGCCAGGTCCGTTGCCCGGGGTTGGCCGGCTGGTGCAGCTGGATGGGGCCCTGTAGGAGGAAAAATATATGCACAACACAAACTTGTAATCCAGAGCCAGATGGCTCAGTCCATAGAAAGAAAACACACACAGAGATCAGTTGACACACTTTGATTAAATGAAAGGTGCAGGGAGTTTCCCTGATTTGCACTCACGATACCCCAAGCAGAAAACCTAATGGAAGTGGTTGTTCTGGATTGCCAGAAAAGCAGGGCATGGAGATGCGGCCCTCGTGACAGGGCCCACTGCTTTGGATAGCAGGCAGATTCAGTCCGTTTAAATTGAGTTCAGCTTCCAGCTTCAGCTCACAACTCGCAGTGAGCGGGGAAATGGAATCGCGATCCCCCACAAGCACTAGACACATTCATATGTAAAGGAAATTACTATACCAGGCAGCTGCTTCTCGATCCCGATCGCAAACACTGCAAATTACCCGGGAGCACACACAGCATCAGCAGTCCCCGACAGGCCGGTCGCACTTCAGCAAATCTTCGGTCTTCTACGGGCAAGCCTGGTTCTGCACACTTTTTCTTTCTCTTCCGAACTTGGGTTCGGCCAGACTCACACACTCTAATGGCTGCAGGCCAACTTCAGGGCCTTCCACGCGCTTCCCATGCGAACTATACACTGCAGCAAACAGAGCTCTTTCTCCTTACACAGTCAACTCACATCTGACTTTCCAGCAATAGTTCAGGGCATTTCCTTTGGCTTCACACCAGTTCTGTTGGTGGATTCGGCTGTCAATCACAGCAGGGCTCCCTCTGTTGGTGCAAAAAGATGCCAAGGTCCAAACTACAATTCCCAGAGGTACCTGCCATACATTCCCCTTTTGTAGCAGGCTCCAGGTGAGAGCCCAAGTTCTGGTTGGCTCCAAGCAGTCTCCATTTTAGGGCTCCCCTAACCCAATTGGCCCTGCTCAGCAGGTCAGGTCCAAAATGGAGGGGCAGAACACCCAGAGTTCCAACTGCAAGAAAGGCAGGTTAGACAAACTGCATTTTCATTAACACTCTAGCTAATTTCTGATAAACAGTTACATCTTTCAATTAGGCTCCCTCTGCGCTCTTAGCGACCACAGAAATGGAGCGATTAGACAGCAGCTTGGGCAAGATTCGAGCATTAAACACACAGTCTCCCCATTCAAACTAAATTAGCCTGTGAGCACACAGCTCTTAAAGAGATAGTACCAGAGACTCTAAAAGCACTCGCTGCAGTGCCATTTAAACGGCTTAAACGCCGAACACCATCCAGATTTGGAGCGCCTAGCAAGCTCCTGGAAGACTTTTGGGAATCCCCATTTGCAGGGGGGTTACACTGGCAACTCTCCCAGTTGCCTCAGGCACTGCTGAGGAGTCACATGAATGGAGTGGGCTATTACTCTTCTAGGCTGGCAGTCAATTCTCTCTCATCCTAAGTCCTGTAACAATATGTGCTTCAAACGTCCTTTCCTTGGCATGTATCAGACAGTCACATAAATACCACCTGTCTTGCAGTGTGCTGCAGCTTGAGGTCAGATGCCAAAAGGGTTAGAATGAGAGAGCATATCCTTGCCTGTCAGAGAGCTTGGGCTTGTGCAGAAACTGGTCACAATAATGGAATGCATGGATACCCAGAGGAGAACCTACCGGAGAGGCAGCTGTCATAAGTACATTATAAAGCCGTGTTGTGCCAGCTGTGCTTGTAGTCAAACACTAATGCGTGACCCACCCTCCCTAAACGTCCTACATTTTCACATGAAAAGGATATACAAAGGCAAGTACATACGCCTGCTTGACATTGCAGAGAGTAACTTCAGTTTCCATGTGGTTGCCGTTGCCTGTAAGTCTGTAATATGAAAAACCTTGGTCTTCAGTGAGGTGGTTTGCAAGAAAAAGTTTTTATTGCCTAAAACTCTCTTGCAGATGGTGGAAATGGTTCATAGTTCAAGAGGGAGATTTAGTTGAAGAAGTTCCCTGAAGGTGTGCAGGGATGACAGGAAAGGTCAGTCAGTGGGGCAGGAGTCAAGTTAACAGGCTGTTGATACAGATCAGTGACACCTGAAAGCCTCCCTTCCCACCCACCCAGGAGTTACAAGAAAACAGCTTAGTCTAAGTGAATAGTAAAACTCACAGTGGTGCAGGCCTGCTTTCCAATGGTCTGGTAGCAGGGGTTGACAGTGGGAGTGTGGTAGGGCCGTCATCAGAGCCAGAGGATCCAGAGGTAGGGAGCAGGACCTGTGCTGCAATAGTCGCTGTCCAGGAAATTAAGGCAGTGGCAGTTTTTTTGCAGTTCCTGGTAGTCAGGCACATTTGTTGGTTCCTGGGTGTTTCTTGCAGGTGCTGGTAAGACTGATAGATGCTTTCTCCACAGTTGCTGCAGGTCTGTGGGCTCTGTGAGGAATGGCACATATATGTTCCTAGGCTGGATATCTGTTGGGTATTCCTTGTTCCCTGTCGAGTCGCCACTGCGACCGGACTATTGCTGTGTAACCTTGCCGGAGGAAATTTTAGGTCCTTTTAGTATTTATCCAGTTCTGTTTTTTTTTTAACCTTAAATGAAAGCCAATGATCATTGTCTGGTGGTTGCTGGGGGGGCGGTTCTGGACTGGCTGGAGCACTAGTGGTGTAGTATTTATCAGCAGGGCTTTGGAGGGGAGGTGCAGCAGTGCCGGTGGTTGATCTGTGAGCATCGCAAGGAGCAGAAGACCAGTGCTTGTGAAGGTAGGCCTGAGCTGCCTGTGGGGTGACTCACCCCATTGTGGATAGGATGAAGCAGAGCAGGAAACTGAAGGTTGAAGGGGGATGTTCAGCTGGTGAAGGGGTTGTCTCATGGCCATGCAGGCCCTTACCTTGTCAATCAGCTCTTTTGAAAAGTCCTGGAACAACATTATAACGTGACTCTGACATTCAAGTGAGCCCAGCTATCTAGCACTTCTGAGAATTTCCTCTTTCACCTGAAACCTTAAAAATTTAGTCAGGATGAGTCAGGGCTTCTCTCACTTTTTGGGTGGTAATGCCAGCAGTTGGTGAGGCTGCTGTACGTCGAGGCCGGGATCTCCTGGTAATTTAAGCAAGGCTGGAAATGCATGACATAAAACCCTTCCAGTGTCTCTCATTTCCACTTGTTCAGGAAACTCTACAAAAGGTAGGTTATTCCTACATTCCCAGTTTTTGAGGTCGTCCCTTTTATCTTGCAGCATGTAAATCATTTTGGCCTGATCACACAGCTGAGCTTGAAGGGAGTGACAGGTTTGTTTGGTGCTGAGGATTTGTTTGTCTGTGATGTCGACTTGTGCTGTTAGCTTAGCAGTCGCCTGTACATCAGTTCCTGTTGCTGATTTAATGTCTTTTATTTCCTTTTGAAGCTAGGTAAACATCTGTTGCAGATGTTCAAGTGGGGGAGCCACTGCCACCTTGACAGCTGCGCTGCACATGTAGGCCGCACCGGGGATAAAGTGCCGTCACTCACTGCATCTGATCTGTAAGTAAATCTTTGAAAATGAGTATACTGCTCAATTGTTTGGGGGCTGTGCTACCCAGTGTTGTTTCTTTTTCCTGAGTTTAGCCTGTGGTAGTGACCGATGCCTTTAGATTCAGGCTAGTAGGGTGGAGATGAAAGGATGAAAGTAGCCATCTTGCCTAGGGTCAGACCGCGCTCCCCAACAAGGCCCTGTTAGTTGAGTGGTAGCTTTGATATGATTCCTTCGGTCCTCAGAAATATAAAAAAATACAATTAAAAAACTGTCCCCCATTGCTATCAATAGAGTGTGCCCCCATGCTCTCATAACTAGTACATCATAAAATGTAAGAGTGCGGGGGCAGTGCCTGCTAGAATCAGGAATCAAGAAGGGAAAGGGATCAGACAGCGGACTCCTCCAACCAAGTGTAACCCCTTGGGGTGCTATCCTAAGGGTTACTACCCCTGCCTGCCCTAACTGCAACAGGGTAAGAGGCCCAGATCCATTGGCGGGTGCCTCCACCCAGAGGTCGGGGTTAGTACAGTCAAGATTGACTTGGTCACAGCCCTCCGGGTTGCTGCAACCCCCACCTCTTCCCACTAGTGGCTCACAAAGTTGAATTGCAGTGTTCTCACGTAGACTCTTACCCCCCCCCCCCGGCTCCAACCACTCAGCTCACTCTGGGGGCCCCCTGAAAAGTAAGGTACAGTTACACAACATTCACTGTGCAGTAAGTCACTATTAGTACACAAACTAGCCAGTGTGCTTTTGCAAAACGAGCAATCTGATTTATTCAAGGGGAAATAACAAGGACCAGGGGAAACCAGGATGATTTGCTTACCACTACAATCTATGACTATTTACCTAGGGCTCTGTGCACAGGCCTAACCTATAAGTTGCTGTCTATGGGTACCCAAGCCCTAAAGGCTAGTTCCTTGATGCGGCTGGTTGGGGCCCTGACACAATGAGCGTTTAATTCCTATGAAGATTAGATGGAGCCCAGAAGACTCAGTCAGAAAAAGCAACCTGCAGATCTTGACTTTAACAGAAACCTGTGACAGGGAGCTACCCTGCTTTAGTACTCACAGCTCCAGACGTAAACTGCTCTCACACCACCCACAGGACTGAGCCTGCACTCCAAATACTTTTCCACACACTTATATGGAAACCGTCAGAGGGGTACCATACCAGGCAGCTGCTCCTAACGCACTGTTACTCGGGAGTCTCGTGGCAGCTTGCCTTTCCTGACAGACCGAGCGTGATTCAGCAGATTCTCCAGTCCTCTACAGGGTGAGCCTGGTAGGTAGCTGTGTTTTTACATAGCCTCCTCTGACCACCACCTCTTGGATTCAGTCCGCTGCTCGCAGGCTTTTCAAAAATGGCCAAATTGGGCCTCTCACATGCTTCCAGCGTGAAAACTCAATGGCGCAGGAGCCCAGAGCTCCTTCCTCGTTCACAGCCACAGCGTCTCTGCCCCTTGACAGCATGGGGCCATCCTCTTTGCTCGGGCGCCACCCGATCCCATTGGCTGACTACAGGTGCCAGTCACTTAGTCCCGCTTTTAGTGGTGCAAGAAAAGGTGCCATGGTCTAGCCTTCACTTCCCATAATTACCAGCTGCATCTCCATTGGTCCTTCGGCTCCCTAGAGAGCTTCCATTCTGGTTGGTCGCCAGATACTCCATTTGGGGTACCCCCCTACCCCGATTGGTCCCCGCAGAACGTCCTGGTCCCAAAATGGAGGAATTCAGCACACACAAGTCCCAGCTGCAAAAGAAGCAGGTTAGACAAGCTGTAACCCCCCCCTTCAGTCTAACTAACTATGCCTAAACCGTTACTTCCTTCAAAAGGGGCTCCCCCTGCGCATAGCGACTGCCTTCGAGCGATCTCCTCCCACTGCAGCTCAGGCAGGATTTGAACAAGGAAGCAACAGCCCCCTCCCATACTAACCCGCTGGAGCCTGTGATCAGGCAGCTCTTAAAGAGACAGTACTGGAGGCTCCAGAAGCACTCACAACCCCCGCATTTTAGCGGCATTTCGCTGGACACCCGTTAGGAAGGGAGCCTATAGGCAAGCTCCGTGAATGCTCTAAGGAACCCCCATTTATGAGGGGGTTACACAAGTAATTATGATCCATTCCTCTCTGACACAGAAGTAGTGATACATTAAGAAAAATGCACTTTGAAGTCCTTAAGAGATAAGCTACTGCTGGGGGGCTTGAAGAAACGTATGATAATGAGCACGACTGGTGCACTTTAAAAAGCAGATTAGGAAAGCTGACTTTAATAAAACCAATAAGCACATCTGAGAAAACTTACACCAAATCACTTGTTGCGTTCCCACCTCCACAGTTCCTGTTTAGAGCCACACCACAGCCCTTTGTGGTCTACTCCATGAGCAGAATCATCACGTTGAGATAACATCTGATCAGACTGCCTTAATGTGGTTTTGTAAAAGTATCCCTTCAGGACTTGTGGTTAAGATAATGACATCTTTGCTGTTTCATTACTCACGCTGTATCCGCCTGACCTGCCCTCTGAGTTGTTTTACAAGTTAAAAAAATCCCTGGAAGAAGGGTGAGAACAAGGCAAGATGCAGTTTTTGTCTGCTTATTTTATCTCTGAAGAATGCTTCCTCATATTGGGCAATGCACACACGCAACATAATGTACCGATGAAGGAAACTGAATCTCACGTAACTGGCTTGCTGATGTAGCTGGCACACTAAAAAGAGAAGGACTTTTTCTTTTACTAAGAGTTGCTGCCCTTTGGAACTCTTTACCATCTAATATAGTCTCCTGTGATCTGGTAAACTAATTTAAATACCTGCTTGATAAGTGCATGAATAGCATGGGCATGGGAATTGATGGTTATAGGTGCTGAGAAGCCATGGGTGGACTAGGTAAACCTTTTTGATTTCCTTCCCACCACAGGTTCTTATGTTTTATATATCTTCTATATATTATTAAGTCTTTGACAGGTAATGATTCCTCTTCCGCAGCAGGCTTTTTACCATTAGGCTCATAATTATCGACAGTCACCCCCCACTGCCACTCACCTATGCCTGAGAACAGTGTAAACATGGCTCTGTTGGTTGCACATCTGCCTCCAGGCCAGAAAGTTATGGGTTCAAATCCCACACCAGGACTTGGGCTTATACTCCCAGAACACTTGCACTCCAGTGCAGTCCTGGGGTTGGGGATTGCTGTACTGCCAAGGTGTGTCATGCTTCGGATGAGATGTTTCAACTAAGGCTCCTCATGCCCCTTTCTGGTAGTAGTAGTGATAAAAATGTTTATTCAAACATGAATAAGACATTTCCCATTGAGCCGAGGCTCATTTACAAGGGATACCACAAGCTTAACCTCAAAGAAGAATAAAACAAGAAGTTATAAAGATAATATTCCCCAGAATAAAAACCCATTTATAGATGCTGCAAACATTATGTGCACAGAGAAACAGTACTAAAGTAAATACAAACATTAGGTACCTTACAAGGAAGAACAATCTTAACATTAGTTACAACCGTATACACTCAGTGACTACTCGAATGGGTAGGGAAAACGCTGCATCCTGATTGGTCAAGTGCCATCCCCTGCCATGCTTTTATAGAGCAACAATCCCGAGGGTGGCACCTTTCTGGCAACTAGAATGCACATACCCTACATAGCCGTGCCTGCCAGAAACTTTTGGAAATAAAATTCTCGCAGCCATCTTAGTGCTATAAATACACCGAACACCCAGTACTTTCCCTAACATTAGAAAATAATGTTTACACTTTTTAAATCATTCCACACCCCCACAGCACAACCAGCAAACCAACACTTTGTGTAAAGAATACAGAAATGTGACATCTGACCTTGATTTGCTTTTAGAGAAAGAGTAGGCCACAAATCCTCGGTTTCAGATATGATTGCCACTCTTTGGGTCCCGGGTAGAGGTCTGTGCCGCACCTGCTCCCTCCTGCAGGCATTCGAGCCCCACTCTGCCACCTGCCCCAGCCATGCCACCACAGCTACAGCGTCTGGCTCATCTCCCTCCTAACACTACGCCAGTTTCTTTTGGTCAGGCATCCAGCGCCTATACTGGCATTTTATTTTTCCCTTGGTGAAACAAAAGAAACAGCGCTGCGAAACACAAGTTTTGATCATAAGCACTCAACAGTTATGGTTGCTCAAAACAATGAACACCAGTGGCTTTCAATATTTATTTATTTGTTTCAAAAGTTTCACCAGGAAAGACATACTGTGCTGCTAACAGCTTGTTTCCAGATGTTTCCTGGGGGTGAAGGATGTGGAAAATCATATATAGCAAATAGAATATATGTAGGAGCCTTATCAAAAATTGTAGACACATCAGTGTGATAGATACTATTGTAATATTTAAAAAAAATTAGGTCATTTTTAGTGTACTGTAATCAGATTGGGGGAGGCAGAATTGACGGTCGCTCAACGTTACAATGAAGTGCCAGCCGTAACGAGCACAGAAATAGAATACAAAGTTCTGTGTTAAGAAGTCTTTAGGAAGAGGAGGAATGGAGGAAAGGACATAGAAAAACAAATGCCATACAGAGTTGGGCCATATTGACAAGTGCCCTCTGACAGTACAGACTAGATACGCCACTGCGAACAGCAGGGATGACTTTGGAAAAGGGAAAAAAACTCTCCAGCTTTTGTCTTTACAACCTTTAGCTTTTATTTAAATCTCATCACATTGTATTTTTTTCTCTAAACCCATTTTATAAGTGCAATAAGGCACTTTGTGGTGTGGCTTGTGTGTCTAATAAATACACTCCCCAGGTGCTGAAGGAACTTGAAAGAAGTGCATTATGCCTCGCTATGCACCGTGGGTCATACGTTTATCAGACAACAACCCACACCGTGTTATGGCTTATTGCTTACGTAACCAGTGCTACACTTAAATCAAACTTCATCCAATACCCGAGCTGAGGCAACAGATTTGAGGTAGTATGGGCTGTGAAATGTACTACTTTCAGATTTTGCCCCAGGGGATGGCATTTACGTTTGTCTTTTTTTCAGTATAGAGTTCCAAGCACATAGACCTAAGCAACAAAAGGAAGCCCTTTCAGTATCAGACTTTGTTGGGGGATGTGAAAGTTTAGACCTTCTGCTGATCTCAGCTGACTCTTGTTGATTTTTATGTTGGCTTGCGCACACACGCCAGCCAACATATTGCATTAGTAGCAGATTTGGAGGTGCGGTCACTGTGGTCGAATGCAGGGCATGCATCAGTAGGTGCATCCCTCATTCCCCAATAAGCCAGCAGGCAGGTGCCACACCAGCAATACTTAATGAGGTGAACACATCTGAGAAATGTTCCGCTGCAATGAGAGCCAAGCTCGTCATGCAGCGGCACCAAAACATGCTTCTCAACGTGCCCTTGCTGGTGAAGCACTTTCTGAAACATGGCTGCACTGACTGCTACATCCACTTTTTTTTTCAATGGGGGAGCCCACTCCCCTTCGGCATGATACCCCTTCCCATTCCAAGTGTGTGCTGAGGGGGTGCCCAATCCCTCTTGGCATCATGCGCCCCCCCCAACGGTCTTTCTTTGCCGACAGGGGGCCCAATCCCTGTTGGCTTCCGTCCCCCCTGCCTAGTTTAGTTTCTGATGGGACAGCCACTCCCCGTTGGCATAATTTCCCCAGCTCCTGATGTGTGCTGTATGCCGAGGGGTTGCCCATTCCAGCTCGGCATCATGCACCCCCCCACCCGTTTCTGTGCTGACGGGCGGCACAGTCCCCATCGGCTGCAGTCCCCTAACCCGTTATGCAGGTGGTACATTGGGAGCCCACCCCCAGTGTACCAAACAAACACCTGCAAAAAAAAAGAAAACAGACCCTCATCTTTTTTTTGACCTGCAAAAGAGGAAAATGGTCCCTCTCGGTCGGTCCTGCCTCATCCGCAACCCATGCCCACCCTCTGCGTGCCCTGCCTCCCCACACCCCCTCACCCCATACTTACCTCCAGAGTCCAGTGTGATGATCTTTGGTGGACTGGGAACACGTCTGCACTCTTCAAAACCGACTGCGAACTGAAGAAATGCCGGTAAGCTGTATACTGGCATAAATAGGGTTTCTTCAATTTTGGTGCATATCTCAGCCATTTTTAGGAATTCTGGCACCAAATTTTCAACATGGTGTTATTGGGACCCCTCCTCATGAATTCAGTCACTGTCATGGCATTATTAGGTCCTGAATGGTGATTTTGCAGTCACTGCGCGGAATCACCTTTCAGGACTGATTAACGAAATGACAGTGCTACTGTTCATGAGGTGGGTTCCCAAAAAGCGTATGTTGCACATTTGGTGAAAAAAATCCAAAAAATTGGTTGTTTTATAAGCGTGCATTGTGCAGTTTCAACGCATGCTTGTAACTTTGTGAATTTGTAACATTTTCACTCCAGATTTTCAAAATTGGCATTTTACTACACCTCCTTATGAACAGTACAGCTGTCATTTTACATATCCTGGCCAAAATGTGTTTTAGCACGTCCAGCGCAGAATTTTGTGATTGCTGTGTGAAACCAGTTTTTGTGACAGTTTGAGAAAATGACGGTGACACTATTCATGAGCAGAGGTCCTAAAATGCCTATGTTGAAAATGTGGTGACGAAAGTCCATAAAATAACTGTGTTACAAGCATGCGATGTACAGTTTCCACGCATCCTTGTACCTTCACAAATCTGCAATATTTTCATGCCAGATTTTCAACACTGGCATTTTTTTCACACCTCCTTATGAACAGTACAGCTGTCATTCTTTACATCCTGCCTAAAATGTATTTTTGCACCTGTGACGCACAATGGCGTGGTTGCTGTGGGAAATCGACTTTTGGGACAGATTAACAAAATCACAATGCCACTATTCATGAGGAGAGGTCCCAAAATGCCTATGTTGATAATGTGATTAAAAAAATCGTAAAAATAATTGGGTTATGGCCGTGTGTTGCGCAGCTTCTATACATGCTCATGACTTCACCAATTTTCCATATTTTCACTCCAGATTTTCAATGTTGTCATTTTTTTATACCTCTTCATGAACAATACAGTTGTCATTTTTCACATCCTGCCCAAAATGTGTTTCCATGCCTGTGGCATCAAATGGCACAGTTGCTGTGCAAAATTACCTTTCAGCCTTAGTGCCGCTCTTCATGAGGTGGGCGGGGTCACAAAAAGCCCATGTTAATAATTTGGAGTGAAAATACCAACACACTATGGAGTTAGGGTTTCCAGCTGTAACACCCAACCCTGTAGAGACTGACAGGCATCAGGGGTGTGACTTGGGATCATCAGCTTTAATGCTCCCACCATTCCATCCCCACCATCATCCTGCAACCAGTGACAGGCATCGAGGTGTGCCATGGAGTGTTCGGCCCCAAAGTTCACCCTATTCTCCTACACTGTACCCACCTCAGCATATTTCCTTATGGAATGGGGTAAGTATAAGGCCCAAAGACCCCAAAGCACACCACAACACTTGTCAATGTCTACAGGCTAGGGTGAGGTAAAATGGCATGAGCGTTATAACTGACAACCCAAAGACACACCCCAATGCCTGTCAGTCTCTGCAGGCCGGGGGGGGGGTTGGTGTCGGTTCAATACTTCACTGCCATTCCTATTATGCATCTCTAACTCCTGCACTACCAATGCCAATGCCAGCGAGACAACATTCGGCATTGACAAATGCTTGTTTTCTTGACAAGTTGCTCAGGATATAATCTGAGACATTCCCTTTATAACATTTGTACATGACTCCAATAACATGAAGCTGTCTTCTGTTTTGTAACCTCAACCAGTCTAGTTCATCACACAGGAGACGTGGAACATCGAGGACAATCAATCAGTGATTGTAAAATAAATCCACTTTAGCAAGGTCAGTCTTTGATGCTCCTTCATACAGAATGTCACCATAATCTATTACTGGAACTGTCATAGCACTGACAACTTTTTTGTTTTTGCGTTATCTGTTTATCCCCCTATGTGCCCTAGAGCTGCCTCTCCTTCAGGCTGCCATGGTCCACAGGCATTCCCCTACTATTCCCCCTTCAAACACCTACTTCATATCTGCAGCCTACCATGGGGTAGCCCGGTGTAACCCTTCACCGGGTGGGTCCCCACTCCTCTGAGGGGGAAGGCACCAGCAGGAGGAACCATCACACTATTTCTCTCGGTCCCAGGAGCTGCTGAGGCATTATGTGGCTCTCCAGGGGAGTCTTCAGAGGTGACTGGGGCCAGCAACCGTCATCCGGTTAGACTTCTGGAGTGTTTGTTCTGGTTTTCTTGTTCCCCTTGCACGCCGCTTCTTGTAGTGCCTCCAATCTCCATCGGAGGCCACTACATGAGCGAGGCCAGTCCCTAACCCACCCCAGGATAGGAGAGCAGTCCATCGGACGCTCAATCCTATCCTCCCTCTGCTGACCCCCAATGACCTGAGTCTGTTCCCGAACCCGGGTCGCCAGCATAGATCGAGGTAAAGCACCAGCGCCTCAGCCCTCTATGCCACCGGGCCAGCGCACTGACTATTTTTAATCCAGATTCCAGGGGTAGATTTTTTTTCTAATTTTGTGCAAAATACCCAATTTCTGTCCAAGACTTCTGGTCATATTTTTAATATGCATACCCCATCTACACTGATTGCGTAGGCACATTTTGAGGTACAGTACACACCACCTAAATGAGACATGGATAAGCAGAACATCCGCTTAAGTGGGATGTTTGCCATAAAACTGATTCTATTCAATGTAAAGTGCATTAGACTTCTAATGCTTAAGTGGGACACTAGATTACCATAAATCCGCTTTAGTGGGACGGTTCTTCAATGACTCTGACCTTTTCCTTGCCTAGTAAGCACCTGTTAATTGCTCCCGTAATTACAGTAATCTCTTTAATCCCTTTAACAATCACCTGTTCCGATTTGTTTTTGTCTAGCTGCCTGTTTCACGTCACTTGATGCTGGCGTTGCTCAGTTCTTTTAGATCTGTGAACTTGTTAACCTGCCTGGTTCCAACCATGTCTTTTCCACGAAACAAACTCACCTCGGTTGACAGAGTGCGTTTTCAGGAGGTGTTGAACAGCCCGAGCCGCTCACTGTCCTCTGTAGCGGCAGAATTCAAAATCTCAAAAAAACAGGCAGGAAGGATAAGCAAGAATAGAGAGTCTAGCCTTGTTGAATGGCGGTTGAACAGCAATCCCACCAGAAAACTCAAGCGGGAGGGAAAAGACCACGATGTAGAAGATGCTCTGATGTTGTGGCTGACACAAGCCCTGGATAAGGGAGCGAGACTGTCTGGCCCAATGCTAAAAGCAAAGGCAGTAGAGTTGGCTGCACAAATGCGACATGCTGAATTTGATGCTACAGATGGCTGGTTGTCTCGATGGAAACTGCGACACCAGGTCATGTTCAAGCGTGAACATGGTGAGAAGCAGGATGCAGATGCTTCGGCAGCCCAGGCTTGGCTAACAGATGTCCTCCCAGGCATTTTGTCAGGGTACCCCCCAGCAGATGTTTTCAATGCTGACGAAACGGGTCTGTTTTACCTTGGGTACCCTGACCGAGGACATGCACTAAAGCACCAGGAACTCACCGCCGGCAAGAAAGCCAAAGACCGCATATCAGTCCTGTGCTTTGCAAATCAGACAGGGACTGAAAAAAAGAAATTGCTAGTGATTGGTAAAAGCAAATGCCCACGTTGCTTTCCCAGGGATATTCATTTGCTGTCAGTGATTTACACGTCCTCCTGCAATGCCTGGATGACCAGTGCTACCTTCCAGGAATGGCTGATGAGTTGGGACTCTGAGCTCCAAAGGAGCAAAAGAAAAATCTTGTTGTTTGTAGACAACTGCTCCACTTACCTGCATGAGCTTGTCAAACAGCTTAAGTTCATTAAGTTAGTGTTTTTCCCTCCAAACACTACATCGATCCTGCAGCCTATGGACATGGGAGTCATAAAGAACTTAAAGGGGCATTATCACTCCTATGTTACTGGGAAAATTGTAGCAAGCATTGATAAGGGTGAGACAGCAAACGCTGCTGAAATTGCCTGCAAGGTAAATTTACTGGCTGCGATCTACATGTTACATTGAGCATGGAGGGCAGTAAAGCCAAGCACAATCACCAACTGTTTCAGCAAAGCTGGATTCAACTGCAGCTCTGAAACCACCACCAACAATACCTCAACCTCTGCTGCTGTACTGGAAGATGTGGTCATGCCATCCTTTATGGATGCGATTGTTTTTACCAAGTTTGTAGGCATGGATGATGAGAAGCCTACAGTCGGCGAACTTACAGACGAGGAGCTAGTGACTGCAGTTTTTAAAAATTCAAAAACACCAGATGACACTGCAGATGGCGATGATGATGAGGGTGATGAAGCAAAATCAGTCACCACCATAGATGCGCTAGCTGGGCTCAGAACCACTATGGAGTGGTGCCAACAATGCGGTCAGACCGGAGCCTGGGCGCAGCTGTTTGAGATCGAACACTCCATGCAGGCTCAAGCTGTCACAGGATGCAAGCAAAGAAGCATAACAGACTTCTTCTACCCGTCAACTGCTGGACCGTCACAATCATTCGAACTTACAAGTGAGGAACCATCAGAGCCATCAGCATTCGCATACGTTACTGAAGCTGCTTCAGTATTGCTGGATGATAGCAGTACAGAAGATTCTGCTGCTAAAACGTACACTGTGCTTTGAATTTACTATCGCTATCACAAGTGTGTTACACAAGCATAACAAAAATGATCACGAATGTGTTACACAGGCATTACAAAACAAAGCAAAAAAGTTATAAAGCAACAAGCACTAAAAACATACTAAATGCCACACAAACAAGATAATGTACATACTGTCTGTCTGAGTAAAGACTGGTTTCTATTCCAGAAGCACAAATCACCAACTTCGTTTATGTGGGACGCCTGCTTAAGTGGGACGATCGGCTTTCCACCCAGCCATCCCACTTAAGCAGCTTCTACTGTATTTGTATGCCTGAACTTGTTGCAAACTGGTACCATCATCTGTAACAATGCCCAACCTATAAGATTTAGAGTCTAAGTCATCCTAGTGCTGTCCAGGGGATGCCAAGGTAGAAGTAAAAGAACCCAAGGCACTTTTCATAGGAGCAGGAGACTTCTTATTGCAAGACAAACTCAACAACCATGCAGTACCTATATACCGACCACATAAAACATATGCCCCATGCTTCACAGGAAATCATCTTTTTACTGAAAAGGACAATGGCCCCTATGTACAGTGGAGTTGAAGATATGTGCCACAGGCACATACCCCACCCACGGAGCTCCGCACATGTGGACAGGTGCGCAGCAGGAGGCATTCATGACCACTGACCACCTGTCTGCGGCCCTGCCCCCAATGCATACATTTGTGTGGGGTGGACAGGGGCAGGTCAGTGAACCTGGGAGGACATCCAGTTAGATGCCTGGACTGCGCCCCCAAGTGGATCTCTTAAGTGGGGCAGGGGGCTCATTGTCTGCGTGCCCCATGGGATTGGACAGCCAGCGGCTGAGGAGGCATGAGGAGGGTAGTTCCACTGGCTGTCCCATGAGGCAGCGCCAGAGCACACGTAAGGGGTTGAGGGTTGTGTTGATGGTGCTGGGGGGCACTGAACCCCAGCGCATGCACCAGAGGAGCTGGGGTTGGGGTTGGAGGTGTCTGCATCCTGGGGCCGGTACCCCTATGTGTGGGCGTGATGGGGGTGTACGACTGGTACGAGGATAGGGCATGGCTTGGAACTGGGTTGGGTGGCACTGGACAGCCAGTGGGGACTGATGCTGGAGACCTGCTGCTGGGGGACAGTGGCTATCCTCCTGGATCGGGTGGTGGTCAGTGTGCGAGGGGCACATAGGAAACTTATGAAAGGGTTCTCCTGGCATACCCTGCGCCATCCTCCACACCCCCATGGGCAGCACTATGCACCGTAGTGCATGGTACATAGTGTTGGCATGCCCCCCTGCCTGCCCCTGGTGCATTGCTGTCCAAGTGGCGGGGCAGCAGGCGCGTCACTGTAATCCATGCCAGTTGTGAATGTTGCACAGGGTCCATGGAACCCAGCTCCATGGCATTCACATGTATCAATGCCAATGTGCCCGGTTTACGTGGCACGTTGTCATCGTGCATAGAGCCCATCAAGAATAGCAACACATCTACTAAAGTAAGACTGGGGATTTTTTCCTTGGTATTCTAGCCAACAGTCCCCTTTCCATTAAACCAGTTCAGGTAACTGGCCAAGGCTGCGTGCAGATGTTAATGAGCAGAATGGGTGACACTACACATTTACAGTCACTTCAGTACTAGTCTCTCTTACTGCTTGTAAAGCATTTTAGATACAATGTGCATGGAATGAGCTATATAAATGCAGTTCTTTCCTTTACATTTTTTTTATAAACAAAAGTATACATTCATTTCATACTGGGAGGTGCTAGCTGCCTCACTGACAGCTTTATTTAACAGCTCTCTGGAAACAGGAGTAGTTCCGGAGGACTGCAGGAGAGCAGATGTGGTCCCTCTACATAGGAAAGGCAGCAGCGAGGAGGCTAGCAACCATAGGCAGGTCAGTCTCACCCCAGTGGTGTGAATATTAATAGAAATCCTGTTCACAGAAAAGCTCGTAGAGCATCTTGAATCCAGTGGGCTGCAAGACCACAGGCAGCATGGATTCACCGGGGTTGGGGTGGAGGTCATGCCACATGAATATGATTGATTTCTTTGACTGGGTTACCAGGGAAATAGATCCAAAGAGGGCAATGGACATGGACTATCTAGACTTCAGCAAGGCCTTGGACACTGCTGCACAGCAGTCTGGATCTACGATGCTGGTTTGACAACCCATTTGTCAACCGGCATCTCGCCGACAGGAATCATGTGGACCGACCGCAAGTTGTGGTTTACATGATTCCTGTGTGTCTCCCAGTCCATTTTTTGTATTGGGGGCTCTGTCCTCTGAACCCCCATGCTGGGGACTCTTTCTGCCCCTGTCTTTAGGAGTTGATTCGGGCAGTGGGCACAGGACCGGGACACAGTGTGCCCCTGTCTCGGGCACACCAAAACAGCGACTTGTCGGCAAAGTGTCGATTTTGCTGACAGGTTTGCAGTTCACTGTGTTGGTGTCACTGTACGTGGGGCATACCCAGGAGTCTGATAAAGAAATTGATCAAGCTCCAGAACAGAAGTGTTGTTCCCCGCACTCTCAGTGCCTGATCTAATTGCAGTTGCACTTGCTGTGTACCAAGAACAGTTAAACAGTCAGTTACTAGACATCACTCACACTTAGCCAAATTCTCTTTATTCACACATAAATATTTTTAACTAAAATTACAGACATCTTCTTTGCCACAGTTCAACCAAGTAGCTATGCTACATTAACAGCAAGGGGTCCTCTGTTGAACGTTATATCTGAGAACTGTGCACAAAATGCTGATCGTATCTGGTGCAAGTAGTGTAACAGTTCTGTATAGCTGCTAGTCTGTATAAAGTGCTGATAATAACAGTGCTAAAATAAATTACCAAAGCCTGGATTGACACTTGTGTCTGGTGTTCAAACGCCCCGGTACTTCAGACCTCCCATCCTTCCTCAGGGGGGTGTGGTTTACTTCTTACCCACCACCACTATTTATACATAAGGTATCCCTGTGGTAACCAGGCATCCCTTCACATCTTTAAAATGACGTTACCCTCAAAAAATTAAATACCTATAAAATGCACATGTTAAATGCCGGTAGTAGATTATAGTTCTCATAAAGGGACTATGAAACACATGTGAACATCTAGTATATGGATATCTTGAAATATGTCCAAATAATAATAACTTGGCCACAAAATAGATAAATTAGATAAGTTACGCTGCATAATAAGAACTCAAATCCATCATCCATTGCAGAACTGGTGATTTTCCTGCTGCCTATGTAAGATAATGGAACTTCTTGATTACAGATGTTCCTTGGCAAGACTTCAGGATCTTTCTTGCATCACATCTTCCAGCTTTACAGCGAGCGCACCCCTTCAGTCACCAGCCTGTCAGATTAGCACATTTATTATAAGGACATCAGTTCTCATGTACCAAGTAACCTCAGGAAATGAAAAGAACATACAGATTAAGTAAAAGGTACATACACATTCAGTAATTCAGGTTTCAGTTCATATGTGGAGATTTGCTATTCTGTCATTACACAGGGAACATTTTACAAAAATTGCTTCAAGTATAACTCCTCATTATGCCTGTGTGGTTTGAGGCAGTTTAATCTGAATATCTACACTGCTTCAACCCAAGGAATCCCTCAGTATCCTTAACTATAGCAGCTAGGACCCCCAACGTGCTGTGCCTGAATGGCTCTAGGGTGGCTCTCAATGGCCGCACCTACGGCCACTGCCAGTGGAGTTACAGATGAACGCCACCCGCCCTTCTGGAACTGTGGCCCAGATAAGCAACAAGGACCCCTACCCGCTGTGCCTGAATGGCTCCCAGGGCAGCACTCAGCGGCCACACCTATGGCCACTGCCAGCGGAGCTACGGACGAATGCCACCTGTCGTTCTGGAATTGTGGCCCGGATAAGCAGCAAGGACCCCTAATCTGCTGTGCCTGAATGGCTCCAGGGTGGTGCTCAACAGCCACACCTAAGGCCACCGCCTGCGGAGCTACAGATGAATGCCACCTGCCCTCCTGGAACTGCGACCCGGATAAGCACAAACTACGGCCGCTTGGCTCAGTTTCGCTACCTAACCACTGACTGGTGCGGTGTTTCCTGAATGGACACCTGATTGGTCCATTCCAGCCTTAGGCCACACTGATTGGTGTGCCTTGCCTGCCCACTCTTGGGCTATCTCCTAGCTGCCTGGACTCGTGGACCCCTGACCTGCTGTGCCTGAATGGCTCCCAGGGCGGCGCTCAGCAGCCACACCTACAGCCGCTGCCAGCAGAGCTACAGACGAATGCCACCTGTCGATCTGGAATTGTGGCCTGGATAAGCAACAGGGACCCCTAATCTGCTGTGCCTGAATGGCTCCAGGGTGGTGCTCAACAGCCACACCTAAGGCCAATGCCTGCGGAGCTACAGACGAATGCCACCTGCCCTCCTGGAACTGTGGCCCGGATAAGCAACAAGGTACATCTGCTTGGCTCAGTTTTGCTGCCTAACTGCTGACTGGTGCAGCATTTCCTGAATGGACATCTGATTGGTCTGCTCCAGCCTTAGGCCACACTGATTGGTACGCCTTGCCTTCCCGCTCTTGGGCTATCTCCTAGCTGCCTGGACTTGGGGTAAATTTTGTTTCAGAGACTGTTTACTGAGGCTACAAGTTTGTATTCTTTTTTTTGAGGGGTTCTCACTGCTTTTAATCAGCTTCAGCCTGTATTTTCCACTGTGTACTAACAACTGTAGTCTAGCTGGAGGTAGCGACTGTTTGCTGTGTTTATAAGAGTGTTAACTGAAGGGTTCTCTCTGCTTTTATTTAGTGATAGCTTGTATTTGAACTGTGTAATTTTTTCCCATACCACTATTTCAGAAAAGGGCTCTCACTTGTCTCGCTTTCTCTAAGTGTCCCTGCTGCCTCCTCCCCCCTTTGAGCTCACTGACCATGAACTTGCACCCCAGCCCCCTGCTCTGCTACAAACCTTCTCTGTCTAATCCCTCTATTGTTCTAAGCCATCCATTCCCCTGCCTATCTTCCTGTACTTAGGATAATCTTCTTTTCTTCTTTGCTCAGTAGCATTGAACACCCCCCAACCTCCTCCTGACTGGCTGCCGCCAGCAGCCCGACCCCCCTCCTCTCGCGTTTCGTGAGGCTTTATAAAGTAATTACAGCTCTCTCTTCCCACTACGACCTCCAACCCACTGTGCCTGAATAGCTCCAGGGTGGCATTCAATGGCCGCACCTATCGCCGCCACCAGCGGAGCTACAGACGAATGCCACCAGCCCCCCCTGGAACTGCAGCCCGGATAAGCAACAAGGTACGGCCACTTGGCTCAGTTTCACTGCCTAACTGCTAATTGGTGCAGCTTTTCCTGAACGGACACCTGATTGGTCTGCTCCAGCTTTAGGCCACACTGATTGATGCACCTTGCCTACCCGCTGTTGGGTTATCTCCTAGCTGCCTGGACTTGGGGTAAATTTTTCCCCACCCCCCGGCCTCCTTTACATGTGCCTCTGCTCAGCCTCCTGGTTATATCCTCTGCTCCTATAGGTGCAAACCCTACTACCAAACCCCTTAGCCCAAGCTATATGTCCAAGCCTGGCTCAACCTGCAATTTAGAGCTCCAATCCCAGCCCACTACCCCTTGCCGTAGTCATTGGTTCTTACCCTCTCACTGCTGGGTGCCTGAGCTGCTGTGCTTCCCTATGAACTAGAACTTTGAGATCACTCTATACCAAGCACTCCAGGAGAACCAGCGCTGGCTAACTAGCGGAAACTAAGAATCTCTGGCCCCAGCTTAAACAGAAGTTTTGAACCTTGCCACACGCTTACAGGTAGCCTGGTGAATAATACCCCCGGAGATCTGTACCCTGCCACTTGCAGTTACTTTGACACGGAGCCCAGAATCACTCAGAGTATCCTATCCTGCTAATATTCCCAAAGGGAGCCTCTCCTCCTGACAGCAACTGAGATGGGTGGCTTCTCAGAACTTGGCTCACCCTGGTACTAATCACCACGGTCTGGATGAACCCAGGCATGGATCAGTCAGTGCTAGATATAAACCCCTATTTTATAAAGGTCCTGCAGTGGCAGGAAATGAGTGGTCAAAGAAGGACTAACTCGAAGATTGCCTACTCCTTCCTCTACATGGTCACCACTGATGACCAGAAGAAGACATGTACCTATCAGATCCCAGTAGCTACACTAATAGATGCCCGACCACACTTTTACACTGCTCATCAAGCCTCATCCTTAAAGAAAAAGCGCAACTGCTCCCATGCAACCTTCATGTACCACCTACTTCGCTCTCTTGTACTACTATTACTGCTTCTATCAGGGAATGTGCACCCCAAACCTGGACCCACTCACACTAGAATGCCTGAGTGCAAAGGACAGCTCACTATCGTCTCTTTAAACATCAACAGTCTCCTATTCAAATTCTTCCAATTCCAGGCTTGGGTACAGGTGACTAACCCAGACATTATCGCACTCACGGAAACCTGGCTCTCCCTGAAAATCCTGGATGCCTCAATCGCCCTCGACGGATACAACTCCTTCTGGCAAGATAGAACCACCAAACATGGGGGAGGGTGCCTAGTCTATACCAAATCTGGAATAAAGGTGCAGGCCCTTGACTCCAGTATACACACCAAAGAGTTCCAAATCCTGAATTTTAAGCTAAGCATAGGTCAATAGAATAAAACACTGATGTTTATATACCACCTGGGCACCAAACTACCAGAGTAAAACTAGTCACAGACTACCTGAAGCAGTCAGGTACCCAATGGGAGAAGACCATTATAGGTGACTTTAACATAAACTGGCACTTCCCGAAGGAGACAAAAGCCAGGGATTTAATATTAAGTCTATTCTTAACCCAGATGGTAACCAATGACACCCAGATTAACTACGAAACAAGGAGCAGCTCCCTTATAGACTGGCTCCTGGCCACACATCCAGAGCATATAGCAGATGTCACCATCCTGTCTGATAGCCTCAGTGATCACTCCCCAGTAAAATGCACCTGGACAAACAACTTCACCAAGGGCCTACCTAAGGTGTCCAAAAATCGCTGCCTGAGGCCAGGGCTACTTGACCATTTCAAGCAGTACCTATCACAACTAGACTGGTCTCCTTTGGCAGGAGTTATTGATGTTAACGAGGCCTTGAACTATTTCATAACGATCTTCAATCGTGCCTGTAATATTTTTGCCCCGTACAAAGCAAAGAAAATCAGGGGTTCCTCTAATCCGTGGCTTACTAACTCCCTGATTGGTTTAATGAAGAATAGAGACAATCTCTGGCTCATTGCAGAATCATCTGGAACTCCTGCATCACTTATTGCCTACAAGGCAGCCAGAAACGCCGCACCAAGCTCATTCGGCAGGCCAAAGCTTCCTACTATAAGGACCTCTTAAGCAAGAGCTAGGGCTCCGGTAGAGAATTTTGGAACTCCATCAAATCCCGAACAGGAAAGATCCCTAAGGCCCCACCTGATCTACTAGTAACAAGGGAGGGTCCCCTACAGGAACCCATTGACATCGCAAATGAGCTCAACCACGCTTTCGCAGACCTTTCTGACGTACTCCCTGCTGACTACTTTAAAGATCAGCTTGGGCAACAACATCCCACTACCCCTCCTACCCCTCCAAAGGATGCTTTACCACATTTCTACTTCAAGCAGGTCACCAAGTCCAAAACCAGCAAACACATTAAGGGGGTCCTTGGCAAGACCAGGATTGGGGCTGATCTGGTAGATATGAAACTAGTGAGTCCTCTCCTAAACAAAGTGGCTGGTCCCCTCTCGATGGTGTTTAATGCATCCCTAAGAACAGGGGTGTTTCCAAAGTTATGGAAGTCTGCCAACGTCACACTCATCTTTAAAGCTGGGGACAAAACTCAAACGTCCAACTACAGACCTATATCCATTCTACCCCCCTCTCTAAAGCACTTGAAAGAATGGTCTTGGAGCAGCTTACAGAGTATCTTGATAAATATAACCTACTTTGCCCACAGCAGCACGGGTTCCAAAAAAAGCACTCCGCACTTACCGCCCTTGTTGATTACTCTTCCCAGCTTTATGATGCCTTAGATAATGGGGAGGCAGTAGCATCAGTCTTCATCAACCTTACGAAAGCCTTTGACTCTGTTAACCACAAACTACTCCTAAAGTGCCTCCTCTCAACAGGCCTATCCCCAGACACGGAATTGTGGTTTGGAAGCTACCTCACAAACAGGTCACAACAAGTCAAAATTGGAGCCACCCTATTATCAACTAAGGATGTGTCCCTCGGGGTCCCACAAGACTCTGTTCTTGGCCCACTGCTTTTCAGCCTCTTCATCAGCTCTGCACCATCTGCATGTACAGCATGCACCATTCTCTATTCTAACGATGCAGTGTTATCTGTTGCTGGCAAACATCACAACTCCATTACTACCAAGCTCCAAGACAGCATCCTCAAGCTTGAATCCTGGTTCACACAAAACAAACTTCTACTGAACCATAAAAAAATTAAGAGTCTACTCTTTTTTACCTCCTAAAACAAAAAGAAATACCAGTCTTTGCTCATACAGAACCACAAAGGTGAAATACTGGAACAAGTAACAAAGTTCAAATACCCAGGCACCACCTTTGACGATACACTTGCCTTCTCTGGCCATGTGGACTCCGTTGTCAAGTCAGCAAATACAAAACTTGAGGTCCTCTACTGCCATAGGCACCCTATGACACCAGATTTGCTGAAACTTGCCATCAGTAGTTCAGTACTGACCTCCACTGATTATGGGCTGCCTATCTATGGGGCAGGCACTAAAACTGCTCTTAACAGGGTCAACACACTACTAAATAAGGCCTGCCGACTGTCAATAGGGGCTGCACCGGACACCCACACCTGCATGCTCTACACTGAAACTGGGTGGTTCCCACTCCATCTTAGAACACAATACCAAACCTGCCTACTTCTGAAAAAAGTGCTTCTTGGACTTACGTCCCCCACACTGAGTTGCCTCTTTATGCGGTTCCCACCAAATCAGCTAGAAGAGTGGCTACAGATAGGCTGGTGATTCCATTCAAAAGGACGAAACTCGTCTTGAACTCCATTCTGTACCAAGGACCGAAATGGTACAATGAGCTACCTGCTAACCTCACAGACTCACCCAAGATTAGTACCTTCAAATCTGGGCTCAGATCCCCTCTTGACACAAAAAAGAGCTGTGCTTGCCTGCACTAATGTGGCAGGATTTCTGCCACCCCCCCCAAATGAGGCCCATTCAGATGACAAACCACTCCCTCGATGATGACGCCATCCCTGGCTGACTCCTACCCCCCCTTTACCTCACCTTTTTTCCTTCCTAGACTTACCTACAGGCTAGTGAACTACAAGGCTGAAACCTATTTTACCCTCTCCTCCTCAACCTATCATTTTATGTATATTATTACTTGGTATTTGATTGCCTGTGTAACTGTTTTCTTTTTTCTGTAAACACTTATATTTGTAATGTAAACATTGTTATATTTGTAATGTTTGTACAACAATGACCTGCAACCATTGAAAATGAGTCCTGGACTCACAGGTATTAATTCCAAACTGAAATAAATAAAAGTTAAATAAAAGTTAGCCTCCTAAAGATTGGAATGTAAGTAAATGACGGAATGTGTCATCACCAAAGTCCGAACTGTGTGCGTGAGGGGAGGCAAGGGTGACCTGCTCCTGGAAGGTCCCCCCCCCCGGGCACTTTAATCTTAACCAAGGCCGAGTTTGAGGAGAAGGGTGCATCTGCAGCCCCGGCGGGCCTCCTTGGCGGCTGTGCGGGAACTCGCCACAAGTTTCCCAGCCCCTGCCCAGGTGCAGGAGAAGAATTTTCAACTATTTGGTCTTGAATTCTGTCTCTTCACTCACCGACAAAGAGGACATTGTGCTACTGGGCTACTCCGCTGGAGGGTGGCTGAGGGCCATTTTTTCCGATACTGTTGGCGAGGAACAATAGAGACCCCAGTGTTTAGTTCAAATCTTGGCGCCGAAAGCGCCCCTGCCGATTGGTTCCTGAGGTGGTGACGCTCCCTGTGTCTCCTACATAGGGAGAGCCAGTCCCACCAATCTACACCAAAGTACAAACTGTGTGCGTGAGGGAAGGTGAGGATGACCTGCTTCTGGAAGGTCCCCCCCCTCGGGCACTTGCGATCCTAACCAAGGCCGAGTTTGAGGTGCCGGGTGCGTCTGCAGCCCCGGCAGGCCTCCTCGGCGGCTGTGCGGGAACTCGCCACAAGTTTTCCAGCCCCTGCCCAGGTGCAGGAGAAGAATTTCCAGCTGACCCACGCACCCGACCTGTTGCCTCCTACCATTAAATGCCCATTAGCTCCGCCCCTGGAGCCATCGTGCCCTATCAGCTGGAGGGGCGGGTCTGACAGAGCATCTTTGGGCATATCACTGTTAATCCCCTCAGTGTTATCCTCTCCGTCTCTATTCTAAGGCTGTGTCTGATAGGGAAGGTGATAGACTATGTGCTGTGTGATGTACCGGATACTTATTGATGTTAGACTGTAATTTAAAACTCTGGTCTCCTCGGTTTGGCTCCAGCTTAGGGCTGAACTTTTGCAAAGAGAGCTGGATTATATGGTGTCTTCTCTAAATATGTCTCATTTCTCCCATCAGATACAGTGGCTACCGGGGTCTAATTATAATGACTAAGTGAGGCTAATGTGTAATTCTCAATCGTAGGCTGTTATTATACTGTCCACCTGACTCCTACTATTGTTTATTGTTCCCGGAGAGGTTAAATCAGGTTAATCACTGTGAATACTGAATGTGTACCACTCAGTGGATAAATAGTCTATTCATGTAATCTCATTGGTCTGTTGCATCTTATCCCCCACTGCTGCTGGGCTAATCAGCCTTGGTGGCCCAAGATTCCAGCCCAGTTGTGGATCAGGCTCCATTTCTACAAGCCCAGGGAGGGTGGGGGGATCCCCTGTGAGATGGCCCAGAGTGCTCTGCCTGTCATGTATAGAACATTGGCCCTAGTGGGTCTGGTACTAAGGCTCACCCTGCTCTGTGCGGCCACCGCTCCCCCATTCACCTTGCTGGGGCACTGGGAGAAATCTCCCTTCCCCGAGGTGCCTGATTTCACCTTCTCCAACATCCTTGCAATCTCCCATACCCCCCTTTGCCTCGTCTACTGCTTAAACCTCAGGAGACTAATGCACACTGTCAGGGTAAAACGTCTTTGTGCCCGTACTCCGGCATAAGGTCTATCTTTTATGAGATGGCATCCGTACTGGCTTCCCCTTGTGTTAACGCTACTATTGGGGGACGTTGAAACAAACCCTGGGCCAAATACTGCGGGCCCCTCAATCCCCCCAGGTTGGGAAATGGGCAAGGGTCTAAAAGTGGCTCATCTAAATATTAGGAGTCTGCTACCCAATCGGGATGAGCTTGTCTCTTGGACTGCACTCTATAAACCTGATATCCTTGGAGTGACTGAGACCTGGCTTAAACCCAAGATTCCAGACTCAGCCTGTGTTCTTCCTGCTTATGACTTAATACGTCAGGACCGAGCAGGGACTTAGAGGAGGGGTGGCATCCTGATCTACTACAGGTGTCACCTCAAAGTCTCCCCTGTAGTCCTCCAGAAATCCAATGTGTCCCTCTGTGAAATGCTACACGAGCTACTCCTACTAGGGGACACCAAGAAACTTCATCTGGTTTGTGCTTACAACCCCCCGAGAGATGGGCTCCCAGGACTGACCCATCTTCTGGACTCGGTTGGTCCTAGCATTGGGGACAATGAGCTTATAATCATGGGTGACATTAACCTAAACTGGACTGGTGAAAACAAAAGGCTGGTAGAGCCCCTTCTTGTTAATCTCACCCTGACTCAGCTCATACAGGAGCCAACTAGGCGATTGGCCAGTGGTTCCTCCAGCTCCCTTCTGGACTGGATTCTGACAAATCATCCTGACAGGATCGCCTCTGTGGGAATACTATCTGACGCAATCTCCGACCACTCCCTGGTCTATTGTGTGTGGAAAGTTCCCTCCCCTAGAGTCCCGCACAAGATCATGCATGTTAGGAACTTTGCCAGGTTTGATCCTGGAGGGTTCCTCAAGGACTTAAGGCTCACTGACTGGTCCGATGTGTTAAGAGCTATCGACCCCTTAGTGGCTACCTCCCACTTCCTAGCCACCTTTGGGGCCCTACAAGACAAGCATGCTCCAATGGTCACCCGTAGGGTGAGGGGGTCAGCTACCCTCTGGTTGCATGGGAGTCTCCTTGCCCAAATGCGGGCCAGAGACAAGTGTTGGGCAACCTCTAGACTGACCCGTGACCCTGCTACTTTACAACGATACAGATACCTCAGGAATGAGTGCAAAAAGGCTATCAGGACTGCAAAAAGTGACTTCCGCAAGTCTGCCCTAACCAGCTCCGCCAATGACCCCAGGAGGTTTTGGAGAAATATAAAAACCCTAGTCAGTGGCTCCTCCCACTCAGGAGTGGCTGATATGATTATAAATGGCATTTCCTGCAACAATCCTCTCACCATCGCCAACTCCCCAAACATGCACTTCTCTGACCTCTCAGCCTTCACTGCACTTTTTCCTCCTGGTGGGGGTAAGACCTCTCCTCTTCCCTCTTCTTGGGAGGAGGATCACCCCCCTCATCAATTATTTCACATCAGGGTGGTGTCAACCTCTGATATACAGAGACACCTAGCAGGACTCTCCCAGTACTCCAGCCCTGGCCTAGATAACTTGGAGCCCAAGCTACTAAAGCCTGGGGCCTCCTACGTTGCCTCCCCAGTAGCACATATCTTTAATCTATCCCGGGCACTGGGGACCATACCAGATATATGGAAGGAAGCAAGGATAGTCCCTGTCTTGAAGCAGGGTAACCCCAAAATACCGGACAACTATCGTCCAATAGCTATCCTTTCATCTCTCAGCAAGCTCCTTGAAAAAGTTGTGGCTGAACAGCTCTCAGAGTATTTACAGTATCATGAGCTGCTATCCCCAACCCAGCATGGCTTTTGCAAGGGGCATAGCACCTCCACAGCCCTGATCACTGTCACATCAGGCATCAGAACTGCCATGGACCAGGGCAAACTCTCTGGAGCCATTTTTATTGACCTATCTAAAGCCTTTGACCTTGTTGACCATGCACTGCTCTGTCAACAGTTGGGGTCACTTGGCTTTTCCCCTATGGTTATGAAATGGATCTCAGACTATCTACAAGGTAGGATGCAGCGGACCTGCTTCAATAAAGTCCTGTCCAAGCCCCTGCCAGTCACATCTGGTGTCCCCCAGGGCTCGGAACTGGGTCCCCTCCTTTTCTCCCTCTTCATCAATCAACTGCCTATGGTGACAACAAATTGTAGTACCATCCAACACGCAGATGACCTGGTGATAACGGCCCACTATAGTGACATGGCCACTCTTACCAAGCACCTGTCCGAGGACTTTAACCAGGTCCTGGCCTGGGTGACAGATCATAGACTGGTCCTGAACCTGAAAAAAAACTCAGGCTATGCTATTTTGCTCTCCTGCCAATATAAAAGCCTCAACATCCCCCCTGAACATACTCAACCCAGATGGCTTCTCCCTCCCTTTGGTTAACTCAGTCAAGTACCTAGGGGTCACATTGGACCCCCAACTAGATATGGGGTGTCACATCGCCAAAGTCTGCAGAACAGTAAACTGCAAGCTGGGAATGGCCTACAGGACCAAGTACAACCTTACACATGTGGCCAGGCTTGCTCTAGTGAGAGGAGTCCTTCTTCCCTCCCTCAGCTATGGTCTGCACATTTTTTGCTTGCTCTACTAAGACTCATCTCTCCAGGTGGCACACGGCATACAACAATATCTGCCGCTTCACCCTAGTGGCACCCCACCTCACCCATCGCTGTGAGCTTCATAATAAACTCCGGTGGCTCTCCCCAGCCAGATACTTGGACTTCAGGAGTGGATGCCTTACAGGCAAGGTGATCAGAAAGGGCACCCCACCAGGACTTGCCCTGCTTCTACCACCAGCAGACATCTCTCTTTACTCCCTAAGGTCTCAAGCCCAGGGGATGCTCAATGTTCCTGCCACAAGAACTCTCATGGGAGCTAGGGACTTTATGGTGAGAGCGACCAAACTCTGGAACTCCCTCCCAGAGCTTGTTCGCCTGGCCCCCTCCCATCAGTGCCTCCGAAAATCTATGTGGGACTTCCTGAAATGAGCCTCAGCATGTGAGTTCCCCAGCCTCCCAAGGGATTTGCTGTCTTTTACTGGACTGCCTGGAAAGTACTGCTGCTTGCCCCACTCCACTACCACTACCTGACCTGGATCTAACTGTTCGCTGCATGACCCTGGTCTTGTCCTAATCTGGTATCCTTATTAAATGTTATTGTCTTGTCACACTTGTAATCTGAATGACAATTAGCTGTGCCAATGCCTTCCACTTCTCTGTAAATGTGCCCACTGTATTCCCTTATCTTGCCTATGCTGTCATTATGTTGATGTATCCGTTGCCAATGCTGTAATCTTGTATTTGAATTGTTGTCTTTGTACCAACATGTTGTACTCTCCCGGGTTGTTCCTGAAAATAGGCATAATATTTGTCTAGTGTACTTACCCGGTTAGCAAAAGCTAAATAAATAAATAAATACATTGGCTTGTGCCAGTAATTCAAACGTCTGCCCCTAGGTGCTGATGCATTCTAAACCGTTCCGATTCATTCCTCCGCCTGCCTAGTAAGATGCCTCGTAGAGCTCTCCTCAACACTTTGCTGTATTTCTTTGTTTTCTGTGAATAAAACACAGTTTGATTATTTTTCATCAAGTCTGCCTCATAGCCTACTTTTCAGGTTAGTTTAGTTAATTTTTAGACTTTTTTACAGTTTTTGAGTAGTTCTCTCCGGTTCCCCACCAGTTCCAGGGAATCATAAAAACACCTTGATTTAGCGATTTTACCATGCTCTTTTAATTTTTTCCTCTATTTAAATACCTATTTACTGGTTTGCACTCCGGTTCCTATTTCAGGGAACCGAAGCGCTAATTTTGATTTTTTATCTTTACTGTGGTCAATTTTCACAGCTCCTTTTTTTTGAAGGAACCAACCGATAGTTTTACTTTTTTTTTCTGGAATCATGTTTTTTTGACCTCCTGATGATTGGGCATGTCAGAGAGGCATAAAAAGAGAATGGCTCCGACTGGGTTTAAAAACTGTATTAAGAGCTTTCAAATTTTGGCTAACATCAACGGACACGATTTATGCTTAAAGTGCCCTGGCCCTAGTCATATTTTTGCTAACTGTGACTTGTGTAGCAAATTCTGCCCTAAAACAGTTAAAAAGAGGGCTAAGAAGTTTTAGTATATGGCTTCTCTGCCTCTTCATCACCAAAACCTTCCAAAGAGGCCTCCTTCTCTCATGCTAAACCTGTGGACAGGCCTAAAGAGTCCTCAGAGCACAAAACCTCTGACAAAGGGGAATCTTCCAAATCAAAAAGGTCTATGGAGCAGGTGGCCAACTCAGTTGCTGCAAAGAAAAAATGTAAGTAAAAGCATGTCACTGCACCTCCTGCTGAAAAAGCAAAATAGCTCTCAGCTGACAAACCTGCAATGCCCTCCCCATAGGACATAGCCAAGGCCTTGCAAACTCTTTCCAATCCATTGGTTCCCTTTTGGGCACCCAGTTCCTTCCCACATTCTGGTCCAGGCTTCAGTTCCCCCTGTCCAGGAACAGGAATATTTTTATGAGGAATAGGAGGAGGAGGAAGGGGACCCTTTTGAGCCAGTGGTCTCCCCAGAGTGAGACTTTGGTTCCCTCTCTTGTGGCCAAGAGGACTATTCGTCTCACTATGCTTTTGTGAGACATATGGTAGATATCCTCGACCTCTCCACCCAAGAGATGGTGGAGGATGAGGACAAGAACAAGTTTCTAGACATGATGGAGCCAGTACCTACTGAAAGGTTACTTTTACCAGTTCACAAGTCCCTCAGGAAGGCATCTCTATACTGGTGGTCAACAGGAAAATAGACAAAAAGTATCAGCTGGACAGATCAAATGCTGACTACCTCTTTACTCTTCTAGACCATGAGGATGTAGTCCAGGTGGCGGCATGTAACGAGGCTAGGATAAATGCAATTATCAGAATGTAAAGACTTCAGATTATATAGCTAGAGGTAAGCAAGGCAGAGCAGACTTAAGCCTAGTGCCTGGCTTGGTTCAACATCTATAGACAGTTGAGAGCCAAAGTCAAGCCGAGCCAGTTAAGGTCAAAATAAGCATTTTTGTCAGCCTGAGCAGTCAGTATAGTGTCTGAAACGTTCAACTTCTATGTAGATAACAGCCCGCAGTAGCCAGGGCTTGGCTTGTGTTTTGGCTCATGGAATCAAGCCAGACCCTTGGCTGAGCTCCTGCCTAGCTCTAGGTGAAAACTTCCTGGCTTGCTCACCTCTATATATAGATGTTCTTGTTTAGGCAAACACATCAAACTTCAATGTGGAAACCATCTGAGAACTGACTTCCAGGTGACAAAGTCAACAAAAGGTTGATTTCTTAATGTAAGTGGAAGCCATCGAAGTTCTGAATAAAAATGACATTGATAAGTAAACATTCCACTATTCAGAACAAAGCAAGACACTTTGATATGTTTCCCGACCCTGGAGATAACACAGCATACCTCTCATCTAGTATGAAGTTCGCATAGCACTATGATTTTTACACTCAAATTTACCCTTGCTCCGCAAAGGTTTATTAATGTTCCTCATAATGTTAGAGCGATCTCTAGACACACAAACTTTTAAAACATTGAACTAACTTGATAGAAGCATTCCTTAACACTGAGCATATGGGGCCCACTATTCTTGGATATGTGGATTACCCCTCCCTTAAAGGCCTTGATGATCAGCTGAGACAAAGCTTGGAAAAAGTCCAAGGACACAGCTCTTCAAGCAGACTGGGTACTCTACAGGACCCTCCGAAACCAATGTAAACAGGCCACCAAACTATCAAAAAAGGAGTATTTCAACCACCTCCAAAAAGCCAACCTCGGCAACCCTAGGACTTTCTGGTCCCACATCAATGAACTGATGAAGGGGAAAAAAAAGATTACCATGGGCCCAATCACAGCCAATGGAAAGGCACTACATGATATGGCACAAACGCTGAGACCATGTCATGCTTCACTAACCTCGATAAACATCAGGCAGGGTCATCTGTACCTAAAACCGGTCGCTCCACCCGTTCCTCAATCTCTGACCACCCACCCTTTCCTCGAGGCTGGCTAAGGTAAAGAGGTCTGGCCATCCAAAAACCCGAAAGCGACAGGTTCAGGAGGCCGGACGGACTCAAAGCTAGATTGCTAAAAGCGGTGCCACGGCGCTCACAAGCCACTCACCTGGCTGATCAATAGATCTTACTTGAGGATATGTCCGGAACTGTGAAAACAGGCGCACGTGGTCCCAATCCATAAGGGGGGGCCTGCAGAACCTACTGAAAACTACAGGCCAATCTTCCTGCTCTGTACCCTGGTAAAAATACAGGAGAAAATCGTATATGCCCAACTCAAGAAGTACTTGGAAGCCCACATGCTGTTGTCCCCATCACAACATGGCTTTAGAGCCAATCATGGGACAGACACTGCCCTAACCAAATTCTCTTCGGATGTACTCAAAGACCTAGATGCTGGATCCAACACAGAGGCGTTTTTTATAGACCTCTCCAAGGCCTTCGACTGGGTGGATCACAGACTACTCCTTGAAAAACTCCTCCATGTAGGCTTAGATGCCCACGCCCTCAGATAGATAGAAAGCTACCTCACAGGTTGGACTCAGAGAGTCAGGTGGCAGGACAAACTCTCCAAACCTCAGCCCCTAACGGATGGAGTACCCCAAGGGTCCATACTTGGGCCTCTTATGTTCTCGTTGTTCGTAAACGAACTGCACAATCACTGTGGAAGCAGCAATATAATCCAATATGCAGATGATGCTGTTATTTATACGTCCTCTTACAACCTGGATGACCTATCCATTTCTCTCCAAAAGGACATTCACATCATGGAGAGGTGACTCATTAATAACAAAATGGTCCTTAACACCAATAAAACCAAAGTTATGCTGTTCGGACCAAGAGCCCTAGGATAAGATAGATAGCAACTTCTCTAGCTCTCATCTCTGGAGGGCAACAAGCTAGAAGTTGTTCCCTCTACAAAATACTTCGGCCTCACCCTCGACCAGGGTCTCACGTTCAAACAACATGTGGACCAAGTCACTAAAGTAATTCATTCCAAACTCGGATTACTATATTGGCTCAAGGAACTGTTAACCCTTGAAGCCAGGACTGCTATAGCAGCAAGTGTCCTCCTCCCAACACTAATATTTGCTGCTCCGGTCATCCAGGGTATCTCAAAGCTGGAGTATGGTAAACTACAGGTTCTATACAACAAAGTGACCTACTTTGCCACTATATCCCAGTCGAGGAGCCACCACTGTGAGACGTTAGTAAAGCTTTACTGGCCATCCTTTGAAGCACGCCTCAGCTACCCCGTGCTCTGCCTGTCGAAAAAGATAATCAGCTCTTCCCCTCTCCCTAGCCTCAGGGGACTCCTCACAGTAAAAGGAAACCAGCGCAGACTTAGGTCCTCGGGCCAAACATTGCTTGAGGTTCCCAAGGCTAGGACTAAGGCAGGCCAGAAATCCTTCTCGTATGCTGCCCCTTCCCTATGGAACCACCTCCCGTTGGAGGTGCGAGAAACCCCATTGGTGCCTTGCTTCTGCACCAGACTCAAAACCCATCTCCTATCAAAAAGCGTATACCAGTGCCACTACACCTGACACTACCTAAACTACCACAACTAACTAAAATTTCAACCCCCCTAATAAGGTATCACTAACTTTTCTCCTCACTGAACCATGTCACCCAAAGAATCCATAGTGCTGTCTCACTAACATGTAGGATAAATGTTTGAATGCAATGAACTACAACTTACCAACATGATACATATTACCCTAATAACTACTGCTATGTGTAAACAGCTGAATACTGTATACCCATGACTTCCTGTTTATGTAATTGTACAAAAGTTCATAATGTCTGTACTGTTATTCCCGGGTCGCCTCTGAAAAAGGGACCTTTGGGGCCCAGCGGGCCTACCCAGTCATCAAAATTCAATAAATAAATAAATAAATAAATAAATATGTTAGAAACATAGACTTTGATGGCAGATAAGAACCTCTTGGCCCACCCAGTCTGCTAATTTTCCTGCCTGTTTGACAAGCTGCAGATCCTAGTTAACTAACAGCCTACTTCCTACCCCGCACCAGAAATGCCTTATGTCCGTCTCATGCATTCTTCAATTCCCCCACTGTTTTTGACCTCCTCAGGAAGGCCGTTCCATGCATCCACCACCCTCTCCATGAAAACATACTTCCTGACATTGCCCTGAGCTGCCCTCCCTCTGTCTTCCCATTGTGCCCGCTTGTTTGTGCACTTCTCTTCTTCTGAAAGATGCTGCCCTTTTGGACTTTGTTGATTCCCTCGAGATGCTTGAAAGTTTCTGTCGTGTCTCCCCCTCCCTCCTTTCTTCGAGGGTATACATATTAAACTCCTTTAGTCTCTCTTTGAATGGCTTCTGTTATAAATTCTGCATCATTTTAATTGCCCTCTTCTGGACTGCCTCTATCCTGTCTATGTCCTTGCAGAGATGGGGTCTCCAGAACAGCACATAATACTCCAGATGGGGTCTCACGATAGAAACTTTCAAGTACCTCAAGGGAATCAACAAAGTCCAAGAGGCAGCATCTTTCAGAAAAAGAGGTATGCAAGAACAAGGGGGCACAATTGGAAGATAGAGTGGGGGGGCTCAGAGGTAAGGTAAGGAAGTATTTTTTCACAGAGAGGGTTGTGGATGCATGGAACGGTCTTCAGGAGGAGATTGTGGAGTCAAAAACAGTGGTGGAATTTAGGAATGGATGGGACAGCCATAAGGCAATTCTAGGGGGTGAGGGTAGGAAGAAGTAGGCTGTTGGTTAACTGCAATCTGCAGCTTATCCATTAGGAAGGGAAATGGGCAGACTAGGTGGGCCAAGCAGTCCTTATCTGCCATCAAAGTCTATGTTTCTACATTTACGTTCAGTAAGGCCTTTAACACTGTACCACACAGGAGGCTGATTAAGAAACTTAGCAACCTAGGAGTGGGGGGAGACAATGGCAAGCTCGATTTCAAACAAAGTGGCACTGCTGAGGAACAGGAGGAGAAAGAGTATGTCTTTGCAGGTGACACAAAAATATGTCATAGCATAGACACTTATGATGGGGTGGGGAGAATGCAAAGTGATCTGGGGAAACTGAAGGAGTGGTCTAGGATGTGGCAGCTGGGTTTCAGTGCCGTAAAGTGCGAAGTCATGCACCTGGTGTAGGAAACCCGGGGGCTGTTTATAAGACGGGGAGAGATACTTGGTACTTACAGTCACCAAGCAAGAAAAGGATCTTGGGGTAATCATATCTGATGATCTCATGGTGTCGGGGCAGTGTGACAAGGCTAGATGCTGGCTTGCATAGGGAGGGGGATTTCTACCAGGAGAAGGGAGGTAATGTTACCACTGTATTGTTCATTAGTGAGACTCCACCTGGAGTACTGTGTCCTGTTCTGGAAGCCGTGCTTCTGCAAGGACATTGACAGGGTGGAAGCAGTACAGAGGGGGGCTACCAAAATGATGTGGGGGTTGCATGAGAAACCATACAAGGAAAGGCTACAGGAGCTCAATATACTCACTGAAAGACAATTGAGGGAGGGGGAAATGACCGAGACCTGTACCTCACAGGGGTGAACAAAGTGCAGGAGAGGAGTCTCTTTCAGAGGAGGAAATGTATCAGAACACAGGAGCATGTTTTGAAGCTTGAGGGGGGAGTTTAAGAGGGATTTGAAAAAATACTACTTCACAGAAAGGGTGTGGATGTGTGAAACATCCTGCCAGTCGAGATTCTGGGGTGACGACAGTGAGGAACTTCAAACATGCTTGGGATAGGAATGTGGGCATAATTGGCAGAGGAAAAGGAGGAGGATGGGACACCTGAGATGAAATAGGTTCCAAGGTGTGGAAGTGGGCAGGGGAAAATAGGGCAGACTGGATGGGCCTGTTTGTCCTATGTTTCTGTGACAAAGAGTAAGAGAAAGAAACTGTTAGTGCCTCCAGAGAAAAGGAAGTAAAAGCGTGCTTATTTAGCACTAGTGCCACAGCTGCCCGCCTGCAGTGTTGGCAGACATTATGTGTACTGCTGCTTGAGAGACTGCCTGCATCAAGACTGCAGACCTGCTAATGAACTGGACAATCATTTTAGTGTAGGTTAATGTGTGTGTGATATGTGTCCCCTGATTCTGAGACTGGTCTCAGAGAGACTCCAGCAGAGTGAAAGGAGAAGAAGCCAGAGAGTTAAGATGACTATTGAAGCAGAAAGCCTGATTCCGTAAGTCACATGATACAGTGTGCTTGAGTGCTTGACTGTAGAGCAGCTCCACCGAGACCACAATACATTGCAGCAATTAACTTTAATTCTTCAACAGTTTAATTGATTCATGTAGCTCTTGCATTGTAGCACTGATTGGACATACTTCAGGATAGCAACCAACATGAAAATCTCACTGACAGAGATGGTTGAGGTTTCCCTGGTCTCAAGACCTCAGCTACCAAAACACTGGCTACCTCCTCACTCACAGCTAGAACCTGAGGGGGCGAATGAAAGACTTGATAGATTCTTCTCAGAGCTAACCTCCACTGAAGTCCCATTTCTAGAGGTGACTGAAGATTTTAAGCTATTTAAACTTGCACTGGAACATTTTAATAAATATATGGGAGATGCGGAGGCTAGAGTGAGCTCCCTTGAAGTTGCAAGGCTCAGAGAGAAGCAGGAGATCGGAAACTAAAGCCCAGCAGTAATCATAAAATACTTTCATTTTCAAGACAAGATGTGCAGCTAAGCACAAGCTAGAGAAAAGCAGAGCCTGACATGGAATGGTCAAAAATTCTTCCTGTTCAGTGAGGTAACCTCAGTGGTATGTGATAAATAGATAGCATATGAGAATGTCAAGCAGGCTGAACGTCAGGTAAACATCAAGTTTCAGATGCTACACCCTGCTTGCTTCATTGTGTACACAAACAAAGGCCAGGTGGAATTTCCCTCTACAGAAGTGATGAAAAGCATGTAGCTGAACTGTTATGAGCTGAACAACCAACCTACAAAATATACCCAACAATGTATAAGTTTGTGATTGCCTGAACAGTGGTTCCGTTTTTGTTACTATTTGGGGGAGCTCATCAGGAGAAAGGTCATTAGCAAGACCCTTCTTTGAGTACTTGGTCCAGTTCTGGAGACTACTTTTCAGGCAGGACTTGGACAGTGTGGGGGTGGTCCAAAGTAAATGGTGCAGGATCCGCATCAAAAGCCCTATGATGCAAGGCTAAAGGAGCTCAGTATGTACATCCTGGAGAGGAGGGAGATAGGGACATGATAGAGACTTTTACATACTTCACAGAAGTGAGTAAGGTACAGGAATAAAGTGTTTTTCAGAAAAAAAGGTGCTATGAAGCAGAAGGGGGTAACTTCAGGAAAGATGTGAGGAAATATTTCTTCACAGAAGGAGTGGTGGATTCCTGGAACAGCCTTTCATCTGAGGTGGCTGGGGCAAAACAGTGGTGGGGTTAAAAAATGTCTGGGATAGGCACATGGGAATCGTAGAGGTAAGGGAAGGGGAGAGACAGCACCGCAGATCAAGTGGGTCTACAGAAACAAGCATTTGTCAATGCGGAACGTTGCTTGCTTCTATGTGCTGTTTAGGTATTTGGAAGTCATTGGAGTGCAAATATTGAAAATTTGCGAACTTACAAGCGTGCGTAGGAACTGCATAACTGCGCTAAATAAAAACAGTCATTGTTAGGAAATTTTTCATGAAATGTTCAACATAGCCATTTTAAGACCTCTGGTCATGAAACAGTGTCAGTGTGATTTTGTTAATGTCCCATTGGTGAGTTTGCACACGACTGCGCCATTGTGCGCTACATGGTGGAAACACGTTTGGGCAGGATGTGAAAATGACAGCTGTACTGCTCATAAGGAGGTGTGGTAAAATGGCAATGTTGAAAAATCTGGAATGGAAATATTGAAGAATTACATAAACCCTCTGACGTGCGTAGGAACTACTTAGCATGCCTTTCAGTAAAACAGTCATTTTTAGGAATTTTTTCACCAAATTTTCAACATAGCCATTTTAAGACCTCTGCTCATGAACAGTGTCACTATGATTTTCTTAATTTGTCCCGTACATTGATTTCGCACATTCTGCGCTACAAGGGCGGAAACACATTTTGGGTGAGATGTGAAAAATGACAGCTGTACTACTCATAAGAAGGTGTGGTAAAATGGCAATGTTGAAAATCTGGAGTGAAAATGTTTAAATTTCACGAACTTACGAGCCTGCTTAGGAACTGCGCAATGCACGCTCGTAAAACAGTCATTTTTTGGAATATTTGGACCAAATTTTCAACATGGGGTTTTGGGACCCCTTCTCATGAATCTTGTCACTGTCATGGTATTCAGGCCCAAAGGGTGATTTTGCAGTCACTCGCGAAATCACCGAGGCCAGATAACACCATGACAGTGACGTATTCATGAAGAAGTCCTGTTGGTAGTTAAATTCAAAAATCCCTGAGATATGCAATAAAGTTGAACCCCATTCTAGCCCATTATACAGTTTACCGGCATTTCCTCAGTTCGCGGTCGGCTTTGAAGAGTGCAGACATGTTCTCGTCCACCAAAGATCGCCGCCGAGTCCGGAGGTGCATGGGGTGAGGGGGGTGTGGGAGAGCTGGGTGCGCAGTGGGTGGGTGCGGGTTGTGGGAGGGGATCGGGAGACATGCCGCAGGACCGCTTTTTGTTTATGGGTTTAAAATAAAAAGACGTCTGGGACCTTTGCCACGCTGGGGTGGGCTCCCAGCATGGCACGGGAGGGGCCGTTCAGCCGACGGGATTGGGCACCCGGCCCAAAGAATTGATTGCCATGCTGGGGTGGGCCCAAGCGGCACCAGCTACGGGGACGACAGCAGCTCAGCCGGTGGAGATTGGGCACTCGCCACACAGGACGTGTGGAAGCACACACCTGGTGGGGGGGAGCTACGCTTATCGGTGCTCACCGAAGCGTAGCCCCTTTTCAACTGGGAAAATACTGCATTTTGGAGCGTGGTCACAGACAGCCCAAAATGCATTGACTTACAGGGGCCGCGCCTGCCAGCTCGCTGACTGAATTGGAGGAGGGGGTGATACACCTCCGAAATCTCGGATGATGGCACTATGTTTCTTGCACATGTGTGCAAGCAACATAAAAATGAAGGTAGAAAAAAATTGGGCAGATTGGGTGGGCCAAATGGCCCTTAGTTGCTGTCAGATTCTGTGCTTCTATGTTTCTGTTCCATATGGACTATGAAAATAGTTTGCTGGGAGTGTTTGTTCAGGTTTGCGGACAGCTCCATGGCTTTTTGGGCACAAACCACTATTGGACCTGGGTAGCCCATCAGGCACAGTCCTGACTTTGGAGCAGTTAACCTCTCATGCTTGGCTCAGCTGGTGGACAGGAACAATTTCACATCACAACATATGAGACTGTGAAGAGGTGCAATGAACTGTGCTCCCACAGCACCTTTCCATTGTTGCAGTTACAACACCTCGTGCCAGATATTAAGTACAGTGCAAAGGTTTATGCTTTGCTTTGCATTTGCCAAGGGGTCCAAGGATGCTATGTTCAGCTGATAAGGGCACAGGCACTCTCTGACTGAATATCAGGCCATGTCGGCACAGTGCTAAATGAAGTAGCATTGCCCGGACATGGCTCCTGAAGTGGGCCACAAGAGTGGATAGCACCGGTGCGCTCTATCTGCAATATGCTAAGGGACCATGCAAATGAGGCCATTGGGCATGCAAGGCATCATGGGTCCATTTGCATGCCCATTATGAGCCCATTTGCATGGGTTGCAGAGGCAGGTAGCATGGTGCAGCCCCTTCCCCTTTCTATGGTCCAAGACTTCTGTAATACTCGCTGGTGCTAGTGGCCCCACCTTTCCTCCAATCACCAGCCTGTGATGTCAGAACTCACTCCTTGGTGCTCTTGTCCCCCCCCCCCCGATCACCAGCCTGTAAGGTCAGAACTCACTTCCTGGTGCTGACGCCCCCACCCCCCCAGCTCACCAGCTCATAATGTCAAAACTCACTTCCTGGTGTTAGTGGCTCCCTCTCAGTCACAAGCCTGTAATATCAGAGCCCACTTCTTGGTACTATGGGTCTCCGCTCCTTCCAATCGCCAACTTCCTGGGGCTAGTCCCTCCCACCCCCCAGATCGCCAGCCTGTAATTATAAAAAACCCTCCTTGGCATCCAGTGGTCCCCATCAGGCATTGATCCATGGTACCATCACTCAAAATGTCATAACCCTTGGCATCTAGTGGCCCTCCCATGGTACCAAGCACTCCCTCCAGTTACCTTACCAGTATCCTTGGTGCTGCAGGTGCATACGGAAACCAGTACTGCTGTCCTCACACCTCCTTGGTTGGCCGCCATATGTCCAGGCAGGGAGTGTGCAGCTTATTTGTAGGACAGAGCACATCACCCTGGCAATCAGGGAGGAGCCATCAACTGGGAAGGAGGGTGCATGGTGCCATAAGGGGGGTGCTAGATGCCAGAGATTATGGTATTTTGAGCACCGGTACCGTGGATTAGTGCCCATGAAAAAACCACTGGACACCAGAGAGGGTTTTTTATAATTATGGGCTGGCGATTGGGGAGGGACTAGCCCCAGGGAGTTTATATACAGTAGAGTTACATCGTGAGGGGGGCAGTAGCACCAGGGAGTGAGTTCTGATATTACGGGCTGGAAATTGGAAGGACTACTAGCACCAGCGAGTGAGTTTTGACATTATGGGCTGGAGATCAGAGGGAGGTGTGAAACCACTAGCACCAGGGAGTTTATTATATACATTATGGGCTGGAGATAGAAGGGGGAACCACTAGCACCAGGGATTTTGTTATATATATATATATTACAGGCTGGCAATTTGAAGGGGGCAGTAGTACCAGGGAGTGTTTTGTTTTTGTTTTGTTTTTTGTACAAAATTCTGGCAATCAGTGGGCAGCCATGGACCACAGGTGTGGGTGTACTCCCCCAGTGGCCAACTGGCTATTTGGTTGCATTACCTCTGGCAGCCACTAGGGTTGTTTGGAGTAAGAGGGAGTTTTGTTTGGCAGTCTTTACGAGGCACAAAAGGACTGCACAAAACCCTTTTGTGCGGTGCAGATCTGCTGAATATTAGCTTGCACTAATATTCTTGTCCCCACCTGTCCATTTGCATACCCCCCCCCCTTTTTTGGTCTGCGAAGGCACTAATTCTGTTTGTTGGTGCAACCAAGCCTTTTGAATATTGGGCTTCAGCTCAAAACCCAGTTTTCGGGGGGGCAAACACTAGTTACCACCCATGCAAACTGTTAAATATTGGGCCCCTGATCCGTAGGAAGCTGGGCCCATTGTGCTGCACCTTTAATTAAAGTGGCCCTAGGAATAATCAGTGTGTATGCGCTGGTCAAAGACATGCCGTTTCATTACTTTATAACAAGCTAAGAGGTGCAGAAACAACTCATTTACAGCTAAACTGCTGGCAGAGCCAGTTCCCAGAGCTAAAAAAACCCATAACATGACCAAGGTTTGGGCTTCCCTACACAAATACATTAAAGCAGATGAGCTTCGACAAGCTCAGTATAAGTTATTATATAATATGTTTTACACGCTTGTGAAATTCTTTAAGATGGGAAAATTAATTCTGATCTGTGCCCTAGGTGTGAAGCAAAAAGAGGTACTTCAAAGTATATTTTCCCTTTATGGGAATTGATCAAGAACAAGCTCGACCCTCTACTGGGATTACATAAGGCTTTCACATCCATTACCTGCTTAACAGGACAGGGGCTAGAAACAGCAGAAGGATGACAGCACTACCAAATGACACTTACCACAGCTACAGCCAAAGAAGTAAGAGCTAGACACTGGCTAGATGACACTGCAAATGCACCAATCAGCAATGCATATATACATCTCTGAAGCAAAGTTGTTACCTATCAAAACTCATAGTTAGAAGCTGTACTAACAAAAATTTTACTAAGCAAGCTTAAGTAGTTAGCAGCGCCAGTAGTGTTCTCTGACAACTTATTAGAGTTTGCACAAATTCTTATTTGCAACAAACATTTGCTAGTGGCTCAAGGAAAATGTTGCCGAGCAGATACAAGAAGTCTTATTTTCAGACCGTGGGGATAGCAACAGTTGACTCCTCCAACACAGTAATGCTAAACTGTGTGTGTGTGTGTGTGTGTGTGCGTGCGTGTGCGTGGCGTGCGCGTGCGTGGGTGTGTGGATATACACTGTGCTTAAGGTCAGTGTCAGTTGCTCAGTAGGTAGCACACTCGCCTCTGAGGCTGGGAGATCAGAGGGCTGTGGGTTCAGTTCCCACATCTGGCACTTGGGTTAATATCCCAGTACTGACACTGTAATGCAGCATGAGAGGGGTGCTGCACTTCTGATGTGCTGTCTTTCGGATGAGATGTTAAACTGAGGTCCCATCTGCCTGGATTGGTGGTAGTTCAGGTGGATGTTAAAGATCCCATGGCACTTATCGAAAAGAATAGGGGGATTTTCCCTGGTGTCCTGGCTAAATTTCCCTCATTCAGTAAAAATACCACCAACAGCTTAATCTGGTTCAAGGTCAGTTGCATTCATCTGTATCCCCCTCCCCGGGTTGTGCCTGAAAATAGGCAGGATTTGTCTAGTGCACTTACCCGGTCAACAAAGCTAAATAAATAAATAAAGGTCTGACTGAGTGAGCCTAGGAATAAAGATTGTACAGTCCTCCTGACACATTTTTAGCACTTGCTCTGCTTTCCAGATCACTTAATGTCACAGTTGTAAAATTCATTGACTGTAGCATAACATTTTAAGTAAACATCAGGATGTCAGTTCAAACTCTATGTACCCTTGTAAATCTGAGGATGAATCGGCATAAAAAACAGTGAGCGCTTTGGGTATAAATATGTAAAACTGAATCGCTATCATGTGTTCATACATCAAGATATGTATAGATGTCTGTTCTGTGACTCTCACTGGTGTTTGCGCCATTAATATAAGTTTTCGGGTCTGGTTGGAGGACCTCTTAAGGATATAAGAGAATCTCCTTGCGTCTTCATAGGACCAGAGTGCTGCAAACAAAAGGTGAGCCATTCTGTGGTTCTAAGGACACCGCAAGAGGGGACACGGTTAGATTCATAAGAGGCCCTCCAAATGGACCCATCAGATTATTATAGATTGCTAACTGCATTAAATAAAAAAAAAACACAACTTTTTTATGTAGTAAACTTAACGGCATGACCGGTCATCGAGAAGCCCAGTAGAGTGTCTCAGCACGTGAATTACTCTTACAGTAGTAAAAGTACCTCACGCTCAACTGAAGGAAGCACTGTGATTGGCCAGGGACACTCCTGCAATCTGTCATTTTTTAACAGATTTTTCTGAAAACAGAATAAGGTAAAAATACCAGCTTAAAGGAATGGTTTGTTCCATATCTTTTGTCTAATACATGCAAATACTAACACGTGGAAAAGGCATGTGTTTATTTATTGCATAATTTTGTAGAAACAATGCAGTACCAAGTGTTTATATCTGCAGCCATGCTAATCAGGCCAGTGAATTTGTGTTTGTAGAACCCAATTGTTTGTGCACCTGTAAGAACAGTATGTGACTGCACTGGAGATGTGGTGACTAGCAATATATTTAACTGCATTCCTACTGAAGTTATAGTGTACTTGTTTTTGCCTTCTATTTCAGCATCTTGAACAAATAATACAAATCTTTTCCATGAGGAAGGAATTGATGTTTACCCAGGTTAACACTGATTTTGGATGTGGCTGTTTTGTTTTAGCAAGAATAAGTGCGGCAAGCAAATACAACAGAACTTAAGATTTTTATGTTTGTAATAAATTGCAGTGTCCACCTGAAGAAACCACGTAGAAGATGATAAAATATTGGAGTAGTGTCAGAATAAAGATGATGAAATTTCAAGTATCTGGGCTTTCTTGGCCTTGAGCCCCTCTCCTTATGTTGTTCATGAATAGTACACATGGTCCGGCTTCACATCCAGAGGCTTTGTAACCCAAGTGATCTCCCACCTGGACCTGTGCTTTTAGATGAGACAGTGCCGAAGTTTAGAGAATGGCACTTGTCAAGTCTAGAGGCACTGCGTATGGAAAGGAACACTGGCTAGTATGAGAGACATGCTCAAAACCTTCAGTAATTGATGGGAAAACTACAAGTTCTGTTACAACTGCCAGAATGAATTAACATAGAAACAGAAACACAGAATTTGATGACAGATAAGAACTGCTTGGCCCACCGATTCTGCCCATTTTCCCCAACCTACAGTATTACACCAGATCATGCCCTTTTTGCAGCTCTTTCTCCCTCCCCCCTTCCTTTCCACTGTGATTCCTTTGTGCTTATCCCATGCATTCTTGAACCCCACCACTGTTTTGGCCCTCACCACCTCCGTCAGAAGACTGTTCCAGGAATCCACCATGCTTTCTGTGAAGAAGTACTTCCTCACATCTCTCCTGAATCTACCTCTCTTTAGATTCATAGCATGTCCCCTTGTTCTTGAACACCTTTTCTTCTGACAAATACTCCCCTCCTGTACCATATTTAGCCCCGTGAGGTAATCAAAGGTCTCTATCATATCATATCTCCCCTCTCCCTCCTCTGTTCCTGGGTGTACATATTGAGGTCCTTTAGTCTCTCCTCGTAGGGCTTTTGATGCAGACCCTACACCATTTTAATTGCCCTCCTCTGGACCACCTCCACTCTATGTCCTTCCATAGACGTGGTCTTCAGAACTGGACACAATACTCTAAGTGGAGTCTTACAAATGATCTAAACAAAGGCAGCACCACCTCCCTCTTTGTGCTGGTGATACCTCTCCCTATGCACCTCAACATCCTACTTGCCCTCCCTACTGCCTTGGTGAACTGCCTGGCCACCTTTAGGTCAACCAGTATGATTACCTCCAGATCTCTTTCCTGCTTCATGGTTGTCAATACCACTCCACCCATTTTGTACTCCACCCTTGGTTTCTGTGCCCTAAGTGCATTACTTTGCACTGAAACCCAGCTGCCATACCCTTGACCACTCCTCTAGTTTTCTTAAGTCTCTGCTCATCCTTTCCACCCACCCCCGGAGAGTCCACCCTATTGTAGATTTTGGTGTCATCTACAAAAAAGCAGATCTTTCCTTCCAGCTGCTCTGCAAAGTCACTTATAAAGACATTAAAGAGGACCGGTACCAGCACTGATCCATGAGGCACCCCGCTGGTATCCTTCCCTTCCTTGGAGTGAACTCCATTTACCACCACCATCTGTTGTATATCCCCTTACCAGTTTCTTATCCAGATTACCACCTTTGAATTCATTCCTCAGCTACCCAGCTTGCTTACTAGTCTCCTATGTGAAACAAAGTCGAACGCCATACCGAAATCTAGGTTGGCCACATCCATCACTCCACACTGATTTAGTTTGTTGGCCACCTAGTGAAAGAAATCTATCAGATACATTTGACATGACCTTCCTGCTCTGAAACAATGCTACTTTGGGTCTTGTAACCCACTGAATTCAAGATATTCCACAATCTTTTCCTTCAGCAGTGATTCCATTAACTTTCCCACCACTAATGTCAGGCTGACTGGCCTATAATTGCCAGCCTGCTCTCAGCTACCACTTTCATGTAGTGGGACTACATCCACCCTACTCCAGTCCTCAGAACCACTCCTGTTTCCAGTGAGCTATTAAACGAACTGTCCGAGGTACATCCAGTATTTCCCTGAGCTCCCTTAATACCCATGGATGCACCCCATCTGGACCCATTGGTTTGTCCACTTTCAGATAAGCAAGTCCATTCAGGACTCTTGCCTCAAAAAAAGGAACAGCGTCTGCCTCCCTCCAAAGCTTTTGTTACTTTTCTGTGGTCCCTACTCTTCTTCTTCCTCTGTGAACACTGGAAAAAATGTTTTTGTTCATGATGTCTGCCTGTTCCTGGTCCCCCTCTATGCAGTCTCCCCTTCCCTTTTTAATTCCTCATCTCTGTGTGGTTTGATTCTACAGCCATCCTTATATTGAACCACACCATATGGTGATCACCGGTCCCCAAGTGGTCTCCCACCTTGACGTCTGCAACACTGTCCCTGTTAGTGAGTACCAGGTCCAGTATTGCCCCATCACGAGTGGGTCCACTGACTAGTTGCCTGAGGAAAGCCCCCTGCAGAAAGTCCAGGATGTCCCCGTTTCTAGCTGAAGCTGCTGCTGGAAGGCTTCAGACCACAACTGACAGGTTGAAGTCCCCCACCAGCACCATCTCCCCCTTTCCTGCCATCTAGTCAGTGGCTTCCACCAGTACCATGTCTAATTCCTCCTCCTGTGCTGACGGTCTGAAGATCACTCCAGTGTGAATAGTGGCTCCATTCCCCATCTCCAGGGTGATGCACAGTATCTCTGCCTCCTCCTGTAGTCCCTGTATCTCTGTGGCTTTTATACTTTCCCTCACGTAAAGCACCACACCGCCTCCTTTCCTTCCCACCCGGTCCTTCCTGAACAGATTATAGCCCGGTATGGCCATGTCCCAGTCATGGTTTTCAGTGCACCATGACTCGGTAATGGCCATAATATCAAGGTCGGCCTCTGCCATGATGGCCTCTAGGTCCAGAATCTTATTTCTTAGACTGCTAGCATTCGCACACATGACCTTCCAGATTTTGTTTGTACTCTGCTTGCTGCCTCCCTTTTTTCCTTTTGGCCCCCTCCTTCCCACCTTTCTTTTTAATGCTCCCGTTCCTTTCCCCTTTTATCGCTACAACCCTTCACCCTTTATTAATTTGCACCCTGGGGCATTCCTCTCCCTTTGGGTTCTCCCTACTCCCTACTTCAGCTTTAGGGGAGGAGGCAGTTTCTCACTCCATGATTCCTTCTGCCACCCCCCCTTGGCTAGTTTAAATGTTCACCAAAGTAACATTTAAACCATCTACTGACACTGCAATTCCACTCCTGGATGGATACAGACCATCTACCCTATAAATGACCTTATTCTCCCTGGTGGATCCCAAGTCCCCAATGTAGTCGAACCCTTCCTCTCTGCACCATTCTTTCAGCCATGAGTTGAAGCTCCTAGTGTGGAGTTCCCTCTCCTGTCCCCTGTCTCAGACAGGCAGCACCTCAGCGAAAGCCACTGAGCGAGCTACCTGTCTCAGACCCCTGCCCAGCTCTCTAAACTCCCCCTGCACTATCCCAACCCTGTCCCTAGCCAGGTCATTAGTCCCCAGGTGGACAATGACATTCAGCTCTCCCTCCTGTCCTGCTGCCCTAGTGATCCTCAGGATTCACTTCCCATCCCTCTGGGTCATAGCACCAGTTAGGCAACTAACCTGAAGCTCCCCCACTTTTCTATTCCCAGATCTATTCCCCTCACAATGGAGTTCCTCACCTGAAGTTGCTTCCTCCTCTGGGGTTCTCTACCACCCTCTTTGGGGTCTCCATGATGGAGGGCCCCACATTCCCCTTGGCCACTACCACAGGTGCTTCCTTCTGGCAGGCCCCTTCTCCCGCCAGAGCAGTGTAGGGATTCTGTAGTGGTACCCTACACTTTACATTCACCAATGGAAATGGCTTTTTATATTATAGCATACTATAAATGCAACTGTAATGTTACATGTAATTATAGCCAAGGTTTCTTTGTCTGTCTGACAATGAAGTAATGCATGCGTAGATACTTCTGACCACCTTGGTGTCTGAACAGGGGCTGGTCTCCTGATTGCACTGTTCCATGTTGTGCTACTGTTGCCAGCTTTCATTTTTACTCTTATTGTTTCAGTTGTTATATTAATTATTGTTTGTTTGTATTGTTTCTTCAATGAATGCAAAAAAATAGACTAAATTTAAAACAAAGAATGCCTGTTTCCAGCTTTGCGGTACCTGAGAACTGTGCAGCCGAGCTGATTCCCTAGAACAACTGGCCATCAGATCGACTGCTAGAGAGAGACGTGTACCCACAGAGGAAGAGGTGCCCAAGTTGTAAGGGAAACTGATAACACCAGAATTATCTGTACTTTCAGGGTTTGCCCTGTAAACTGGGGAGAACACAAATATTGCCACCAAATTTACAGATTTGGCCATTGGGCCAGAATCAGCAAATACCTCACTTTGAGGTTGCCATTTTAAGTAAGTGCATGGGCTTTGGGGTTTGGGTTTGAAAGTGTTTCATTTATTTTACAGTGCACCACCACTGGCATCAGCTACAACTCACCCTGTTGAAGCTCCACCTAAGCAAAGTGCTGGGACATCTGCCTAGTGCCAGGCCTGTGTCTGCACCAGAGCACTTGTCACCATACCTGTATCTTCAGATAAATGAATACAGATGAAAACTTTGAACTCGGCATGTGCGAAGTTGACAACTTTGCTCTGCAAAAAAATTTGTGAAGTTTCTCACATGTGCGAAGTGCCGACTTCGCAAAGTTTTTGGCAAGCAAAGTGGCACTTTTTCAGGTGAAGTTGAGGTGAAGCTGCAACTTTGCCTTAACTTCACCTTAAAAAGTGCTATTTCCCAAGGAAAATCCAGGGCGAAGTGAAAAAGTGGTGAAGTGGGCAAATTGCGAAGTTGTTGGCAAAGACAAATTTCACAACTTCTCCAGAACTTCACTGGCGAAGTAGCACTTCACAACATCTCTACTTTGAACTGGTATTTTTTCGTCGTTGGTGGCTGTGCTTCTCCAAATTTGGTGTGCTGCTGTTTTCTTGTTTTGGTGTAATACATCTCTAACAGGTCTGCACTGTTTCTATGGATGAGTAGCCTGTGACACACTGGGAGCTCCCTAGAAGGTTTTAAGGTGCTAGCACTGATACCAGTGAGAAGTAGGTACTGCCCCATTACAGCTGAGCTGGTAATATGAAAAGGTTTACTGCACTGTGTTTGCATTGTCTGGGTGAGGTGGGCACTGTTTCCATAAAGTTTACCAGTATCTGCAGAAAAGAGTTTGCATTTGCATCCCTTACCCCTAATAAATATTTTATTGTGTATCTGAGTTTAACTTTGGGAGCATATTATTAGCAGCATGACACGAATTGCATGTTTGTTGAATTTAAGGTTGCACTGTTACTTTTCATGCACAGGGGGACACTGGAGGAGTTGGGTAGGGACAGCGCAGCAGGGGGTTGCACCTCTCTGACACTAGACCCTCTTCAGCTTAATCTCTGGGTGGCAGCACTGGGGAAATCAAATCTAACTGGAAACAAACTCCCTATTCAGGAAGATGATGACCCAATCCCCTCAACCTTGTTTAAGCCCACAAGGCAGAGGTAGGAACCACAACATCCATGGTGACCCGGTTACAAATGCATTGAAGTAAAGTGACGGTGCATTTTTAGAAATTAGAAATATACTGTAGCAGACAGGCCCAAAGTAATGTCACCCATTATACAAAATGAAAACTATAACTGAAATCTGCAGAATGAAATGAATCATTTAAAGTGTAATTCCAAATTGAGGGTGGGAGCAGGTGGAATAAGGGTTAAAGTGACAAAACCAAGAATAGGAAAAATCCTGAGGTGGGACTGAATCAAGAAATGTTTAGGGGGGAGTAGCTAGCTGCGGAATGGTGTTGTTCCAGCTGTATGTGTGCTAAATATACAGTTCCAAACTGTATCAAGAAAGTACTTTTTAAACAAAGTGATTTGTTTTAGGAGAGAGAGTGAGGCGGTCCCATGTTTTCCTCATCAGGTTTATAACACGTGTCTCTTATTTTTGCACATTTTTTAATGGTAGAAGCCTTTTATAAATAAACCTCTTATTTTGCTGCTTGTAATTTTCTTATACTAAGTGCAATCATGATGACTTTAAATATTTTCAAAATATATTCTAATTCCATATTTTATGTTCTTGTAACTGAATTTAGGAGCGAAATCTGTCTATGAATGTTCCGTGATTCCTTCTTTTATTGTCATCGCTACTATCAGAAAGTTCAATTCAAAGTCACTAAGTGTAGGTTCGATGAGATTAAAGCAGCACTGCAACAAACATGCTGTTCCAAAAAGTTAGTTTCAGGTAGATCAACAAGTAAAACAGTACCCTGAGTGGGCAGGCTGAGTTTAAAAAATCAAACGATTAGATTTAGCCAGTCTCAGATTAAGCCAGTCTACATATCGTCTACATACAATAACAATTTGTAAGTTAGAGTAACGTAAATTGCATGTGTTAAACAGTTAAAACAATAGAGGCATTGTAAGATACAATGGGTACAATGGCATAAATTAAGCAGATTAAACCATAGAGATTTTGACATAGGTGAAACACTTTAGACAAAGACAGAAAAAAACTTTGTATGTCAGAGATAAAATCCAATTAAAAGAGTTTTTTTTTTTTGTACAGTTTCTTTATGTACCTACCTAACTGGGGCATCTCTCGGAGATCCATGCTCTGCTCCGCGGCTCCACCACCCGTCTTAACCGCACTCCCGTCGCTACATCGGGTTCAGGATCCCGGGCTCTCCCAGCCCTAAGGAGAGTCCAGCGAGTTCCCAAGGGGAGAGTTGGGAGATGCGGCTGACGTTCGGCATGTGGCCAGGGCAACTGATGGTTTCATCGCCTCACCCAGCGTTAGGGGATTTTCTCTTTTTTCTTTCCCCCATTGGCTGAAAGTGCAATGCTCTCCAGCGCATTGCGTGCTCACTCCCAAGCCTGCCCACAAGAGTGCTCCCCAGCCATACCCATTCTTCCTGCTTGTCGACTGCTGTAACCCCTGGAACCACCAGAGGACATTAGTCTGCAAGAGTGTGAGATTCCCCCACTTCAGGGAAGGAGAGCTGTCCTCCGGATGCTCAATCCCTACCCTCCCCTGCTGACCCCCAGCATCCTGGGCTCATTCCTGAACTCGGGTCACCGTTGTGGCATGAGGTGTGGCACCCAACCCCTCAACTCTCACCACCACTGGGCTGGCTAATTTAAAAGTGTTTAACAGAGGAGATTGCATTCTAAAGAAGATGTCTAACATAGAACATTAAGTCAGCCACTGGAGTATTTAGGAAATGTGCAGTCAGTTGAATAAACACAGCATTCACAAGTAGAAGTACATCAGTGACTACTGTTGCATACATTAAGTTCCATCAGATGAGTCTTTAGGCCTTTCTTAAAGCCCCCAAGTGAAGAGCATTTTTGGAAGCTACTGCAGAGAGCATTCCACAGGATCAGACTGGAGGCAGCTGTAGAAAAAAATATTATGAAACTTAAAAATAAATTATATTTCCATGCAGGTAAATCTGGTAAGATGTTAGCACATGCCCTCAAGAAGCAACAAGAACATAATATAATTACAAGTATTAAAAACTAATCTCAAAATATTGTGACCAGTGAAATAGAAATCACCAAGGTATTTACATCATATTACAGCTCCATATATAATGTGGCAAACATAAATAATGCCATAAATTAAGAACAAAGAGTTTTAAATTTTTTTTTAAAGAATAGCCATCTTCCAAAGCTACAGTTTTATGTTGATCATTTTTCTGATCAGGAGGTATCAGAAGCTACAAGAACAATGAAAAGAAATTCATCCCCGGGACCTGATGGCTTTACAATTGAGTTTTTTCAGACATTTGTCAGAGAGCTAACACCATGGTTATCTAAAATAGCAGATGAAACAGCTAACAGTTTATTGCTACCAAAATCACGTTATGAAGCAGACATTCTTCTAATACCTAAGGAAAATAAAGACATGGTCTAGCCGGAAAATTACCAAACTATTGCACTGTTAAACAGCAACTACAAAATAATGGGCAAAAGAATAGCCACACAAATTCAGCAAATTATACATCTTGATCAAAAAGGTTTTGTTAAAAATAAAAACATTTTTGAAGGATTATCAGAAGTACAAATGACCATTTCATTAGTTTCAGATTCATACCCAGAAACAATTGCAATTGCATTGGACGCTTCCAAGGCATTTGACATAGTGAACTGGTGCTTTATGTTTCAAACATTAGATACATGGGGATTTCCCACTCATATAATTAATGCTGTGAAGTCTTTATATAAACATCCTACTGCTTCTTTCTGAATTAATCACTATAAATCTGAGCCTATATCCATGTATATTGGGGGTTAGACAAGGATGTCCCCTTTCCCCCATTGTGTTCATTCTGACACTTGAGATATTATTAAACCACATTAGAAACAATATAAATATTGTGGGAAGTGAAAGTGAAATAAATCATTTTAGACTCAATGTTTATGTAGATGATATATTAGTCATGATTTCAAACCAAAAAAGTACTTACCCAGAGATACTACAGGAGTTTAAAAATGACTGTTACCTTTCAAACTATACATTAAATAAATCTAAATCAATGATTCTGTGTATAAACAATATAAGTCAAGGCACAAAGGATATGATATCTGAGATGTAAATTAAAGATTCCATGAAATACCTAGGGATTCAGTTAACAAATAACATTCAGAAAACAACAGAACAAATCTTAAAATACACATGGAAAAAATCTCACTGATGCTTTCTACATGGCAAGATAGAACTATGTCATTGTGGGGGAAATATAGAATCACTTAAAATGATAATTATGCCTCATTTAATGTATTTATTTCAAGCCACATAAGATGAAATCTTCATGTCTTGGCTTGAACAAATAAGACTTAAAAAAATTCATTTGGCAAGGCAAAGTCCCCAGAATAGCATGGGACAAACTGATTATCCTTCAAAAAGATGGTAGTATGGGATGCCCAGATCCTGTGATATACTATTGGGTGGCGAAAATGAAACAAGTCATTTTCTGGATAAGTTTGAATAAAAATGAGGAGGATGCAGGTCCTTGTCAGTCCCTCCATCAAAGATGTTAAAAGAAACCAACTTGAAAATAGAGGAATTATTAGCTTTCCCACATCTGTTCAGAAAACATCTGAATCCAATAATAATGGTGTTACAAAATACATGTAACAAAATAATAAAAATATTCCCTACAAATATCGTTATGTGCCAGCAAAACAGAGAACCCAAAGATATGGAATGAGCATATTGTAAACATTTTGACACATAACGAGTTAAAAAAATAAAAATCAATTTCTGGTTAGACTGTCTGAGAGTAAATAACGTTATGCCCAGATCTGACTATACTTATATGTCACAAAAATCTAATTAGGTCCCCATGGCTAAAATATAACATCTTAGAAAGTAAGTTCAACAAAATATTTTACCCAGAAGGGTAAATATCTCTCCAGATGATATGGACATACTAATAATAATGGATAATCCAAAAATCAAGGATAAAACAAGTCTTATGGCTCAGTTTTACATGGTAATGGTAATCAAAAACACTCAAAAGACTACAAAATCTATCAATAAAGTTAAAATTAAATGGGAAGAAGAAATTTCTGATAAATGGAATAATATTTCTTGGAAAAATATGAGGCTGAATGTGAATAAGCTATGTACAAATCCTAAAAATAAGTCCATTCAATACAAAACTATTGATAAGGCATACATAACCCCTTACAAACTGAGTCATATAGACTCTAGTTATGCCCATGTATGCTGGCACAAATGTAAAAAAAACAAAAAGAAGATAGATCATTTCCATTTATTGTGGGACTGCAAGGAAATATTAACTTGATGGCAACAAATCAAATTAGAAACAGAGAAAATGATTCAGCTTCAGATACTGTTTCATCCCAACATTTTCAACTTTAATGACTATGAAGCATGTAACCTGGGCAAAAAAAGGGGAACAAAATCCTTACTTTGGCAACTATGGCAACTAAAAGAATTATTTTGGAGAACTGGAACTCTGCCAAACTAATGCCATTTGACATCAATAGATGGAGTACTATCTTCAAAACCACACTTTATTACGAAAAATTGTTTGAGGACATAAATGAGGATAATTCTTTAGAGCAAACCTCCTGGAATGAAATTTTCAGATTACGCCCTCCTTTATTACAAATCTAACTTGCTTAGTATGAAATATTTCTGCACCCCTAGATCAAATAAATTGTCATACATATTGGGGAGGGGGGTGGGGTATTAAAAAAAAAAGGATATGTAAGAACACGGATAGCTTTGTGAGACAATGGATGGTTATTGTATTAACAAATACATGTATATTACTGTGTTATAATAGCTGGCTTTTGTTTTTCCCTAAGGAAACCCATGGCATAATTTGCCCTTATAAAGGAGTGTTCATAACAGCAAACCTGCACTGGGTTTCTTCTCTTCTGCACACGCCCCGGTCACCTCAATGCCCTCTCTAGTAGCCGATACCATGGCTTACAATTGGATGCCTCACTGCCACTTCAACTCACCGGTAAGCTTTTTTAAAAACTAACAAAAGAGTCTCTTTCTTGAAGATACTGAAACTTGGCTTATTTAAATAAAAAAGGCAAAAAAACGAAACTTCATCTCTGGCGTGTCCGACTACGGAGAAGGAAAAAACACCATCGGACTGCAGTAAAACTGAAATTCTTTATTTTATATAATTGCTGAGGCAAAAGAATGAGAGCCAACAATTGTATAAAATCAAATTTGAGGTGGTGTGTGTAAACTCAAAGTTTACACACACCCTTGGTGTTAGATGCTTTAATAAACCCCTCAAGCTTCACTCTCGGGGTTTATGTAGCATCTAACATGTCGGGGTGCATAAATTTCTCATTACACACACCACCCCATATTTTATTCTATATGACATACATCTCTTTAATAAAAATAATTTGGAAAAAAAGGCTCAGAATGAAGATGACAAACGACCTATAGCCCAGGGTGGTCCTAACTCTAGGGACATGAAAAAGAAGTCGGTAAGAGGATTTGAGTGATAGCCTATTTGGTTTGGCCATTGCCAGGTCTTTTATACTAGGGGGAGCATTGCTGAGCCTAAGTTTAAGGCTAGACGTAGGGAGGAATAAACTAGTTTACCATCAGATGATTGCCAGTTTAGTAAATAAAGCACATTAAGGTGGTGCTCCATAGGAGAAGCCCCAACTGCAAAGTGTCCAGTTCTGTGATACAAAAGTTCTAACTTTTTGCATCTCCATGCTTCTGATGGAGTGTAGAACCCATGATCCATAGAGTAAAGTGGGGAGAAGATTGCCAATAGCAATCTGTAGCTGAGATTCATTTGTGAGAAAAGGGCTAAGGTGATACAAGAGAGCTATATTTTGGTTCAGCGATTTAGTTTGATGATCAATATGTACTTTGAAGGAGCTGTCTTGGTCTAAGTGTACACGTCGGTACTTAATGGACTCCACTACCTCAAATAGACCCATTTTTAAGAGTAGGCATCTAAAATTGTTGCGTATGGGGACCTAGGCTTTTAGGGCCAAACAGGGTGGCCTTTGTCTTTTTGGCATTAAGAATCAGTTTATTGTTGTAGAACCAGTTCTTAAGTAACTGGAGGTCTGTAGCGAATAGGCCATTCAGGTGGGCAGTGTCATGAGAACTTCGGTACAATACAGTGTCATTTGCATATAAGAGCAGTTTAGCCCCACTGCAGTTTCCTGGTATATCGTTTATATACAGGAAGAATAGTAGGTGTCCCAGTATTGAGCCCTGTGGGACACCATCCAGAATAGGGCATTTGTCTGACAGTACACCCTTCCATTTGACAAGTTGTATCTTACTTGAATGGTAGTTTGAAAACCACTGTAGAGACAAGCAATCTAGACCAAGGGATTTCAACCTAAATGTAAGTAGTTGATGGTTCACCAAATCGAAGGCCTTGGTGAGGTTTATAATGACTACACCAGTCAGCAATCCAGCATATTGGGAGGAGAGGATGTCTGTAGTAAGATGGACAAGGGCTGTGTCCATCCCATGATTTTTTTCTAAAGCCATGTTGATGAGCAGTAAGTAATCCATGATCAATATAATCCTGGGCCTGACTGTAGACATTTCTGTCCAGCAATGTGCTTAAGATACAAAGGAGAGATATAGGACGATACTTCTCAACTTGCTGCCATGACCCACCCTTATGGACAGTGGTCACAAGGGCTACTTTCCATACTGCAGGGGCATTCATTCAAGGAGAGATCTGTTACAGAGCCAGGAAATAGGGGAGGCAATGATGGGGGGCTGCGATGTTAAGAAGCCTTGGTTCGAGGTTGCCATAACTGGCAGCTCCAGTCATTTTAACATGCCTAAGTAGTTTGAGCACCTCTTTTTTGGTCACTACCCTGAAATAGAAGCGAGGGAAGGGGGGAGTGTCATCAGTGCCCACCTAAAGGGGTGGAGGAGAATCGGGGTAATTCTTAAATTTGTCTGAATCCATCGGGAAAGCATTAAAAGCATTTGCCGTGTCTGCAGGATTTACTAAGACACTCACCATTCACTATGCTACCACATTCATCGGGAGTGGCATGCCTCTTAAGAAAAACATTAATTTGGGGCCAGAATATTTTAGGGTCAGAAAGATTCTTGTTTGTAGGTTTCTAAGGTAAAAAGCATTTGGCTCTTAGATCCTTTTTACACGTATTTCTTAGTTCTCTGTATTTCTGCCAATCACTAATTTGGTTTGTGGCCTTGAAAGTGCCCCACACTCTGTCTCTCTCCCTTATGAGCTTTTAAAATTCTCTGCACAACCATCTGGATTCGTGCCCCTTGACTCTGGTTTGTTTTAGTGGGGCATGCTTATATGCTGCCGATAAAAATTTCTTTATAAAAAAGTCTAAGGGGTAACATATTCAGTGCCGGACAGTTGCAAGTGCACAACACTGCGTCGTGCAAACCAGTTGCGCCGGCCAGCACTGTTGCTATATTCAAACAGCATGGGCAACCGGCACAGATCCTACAACCTGTCTGTGTGTGGGACCTTGGATGCACAGCACAAAGCAGGCTGCCACCATGGAGGGCGCACTGCACCCAGGGCCTGAGCTGAACATAGCCAGTGGGGGAATGCATTGCGCATACCTGGATATGCCATTCCCTCAAAGGTGATATTCAGCCACAGTATGCTAAGGAACTCATTAGGCATGCATGCCCGTTATGGGCTCATTATCATAGCTGTGCCCGGCTGAAAGCACTGGGACTGCCCCCACCCAGCCCCAAACAACAGTGACAGGACCAGTCCCCCTGTCAGCCATTGCAGTCCATTTGTACCCCACTTGTGTCCCCAATCCCCAGTCAATGTAGCATGCATGCTTGAACTCATGTTCCATGATGTAGTGGCCCCCCACCCAGCCCTGCTCCCCATCCATACGTGCCAGAATCCCCCACTCAGCCCCGATTCCTGATTGTAAGGGATACAAACACCCATCCATGCCCTGACCCCGATGACTGAAGTAATAGATGCCCCCCTCATATTTCCATAGTGCAGCGGTACCCCACCCCACCCCATCAGGATGGGACCCCTGAACCCTGTACCCCCTCACCCAGCTAGAGCCAACAACTGGTTCAGCCCTCCGCACCTTGTCATGGCCAGCCACTGATTGAACTTTCACAGTAGATTACTGTACAAGGCTTGCACTCACTGGGTGTATGCGAGCCGTATACAGTACACTCCTGTGACAGTTCAGTCAGCGGCTGGCCATGGTGGTGTGCAGAGGGCTGAGTCAGTCACCGGCTCCAGTTGGGTAGAGAGGGGTACAGGGTTTGGGAGTCCTGTCCTGATGAGATGGGGGGGTTTGGGGGCTGCTGCACTATGGACATATGGGGGGAAGTCTATTACTTCAGTCACTGGGGTCAGGGCACGGATGGGTCTTTGTGTCCCTTATGATAAGGGATCGGGGCTGGTTGGGGGATTCTGGCACATATTGGTGGAGATTGGTTCCGGGAGAGGTTCTGGTGGACTTGCGATCAGGGACCAGTGATGTGTTGGTGCCAGGAGTATTCATTGCACTGGGAGTGGTCCAGGTGTCTGTGTGTGATGTGCCAGTGATTGGGGAAGAGGGGCCCCTACACTATGGAATGTGGGGTGAGGGTTGGTTCATGTATGTCTCACAGTGGGGATCAGGCATGGGATGGGGGCCCTATACTATGGCATGGGATGGTTTGGTGGGGAATACCATTCATACTGGGGTAGGTGCTGGGGGGGAGGTTCCACTGGACTAAAGGGCAGGCAGGCAGCTGTGCATCTGTCTGCTCTTCCACAGCCCGGCTGTTGGTGGCCAGCACAATTAGGGCTGCTTTTACCGGCCGATCTTTGTGCGGCACAGTTCTTGCCCTTGCAGGGTGCATTCCCTATGAATATGCCCGTGCATGGCACATTCGTGGGAATGCCCCTGCTTCTTGTGCTGCATACATTATATTGCACCCTGGCCCATTCCCTTGTGGCGCACATCCCCACGCTTGAATATCGCCATTGTGTGTATTGTTGGGGTGTGCAGCAACTCTCTTTTCTGCCAAGATGGCCTGCTCATCTCCATTGAATATGGAGGCCTAAGGCTGAATCTGTTCATGGGATGAATCTAAGTTGGGCCCAGTTAACTTCAAAGAATGTTTTAAGGAAGGAGCACATGTAAAATTTTGAATCGTTTGGAGCCCCAGAAAATTCTGGGAGGGGGTGCTAGGTAGTTATTTTTACAAATGCAGAAAGTATGGGAGTGATCGTGTAAGGCATTGGTGCTAGTTTGATTCTATCCAGTTTGGGAACAAGGATCCAATCCAGAGTGGTGTAGTTGCCAGTCTTAGTGTTCATCCTAGTGGGTTCACTAATAATTTGGGCAAGGTTAACATCATGCAACATAGACTTTATATCACCATTGATATGTTGTTACCAGTGCAGATTCAAGACACCCAGGATTATTCTTTTACCCAGAAGAAGGTCACAGATTGCTTTAGTCAGAGACTCCAGGGCTGCCACTTCTACCTTAGGGGGATTTATATACATCCTTCGAATAGGGACTAACATCAGATTAACAGATACTACCTCACATTCAGATTTGGTTAGGGCAGGTACTACAGCAAGGGGTGCAATAAAAGAGGACTTATCATAACTGAGAACAGCGTCACCCTTTTTTCCAAACCTATCCTGCCTAAAGGTCATGAACCCAGGAGGCTCCACCTCCTGTGGCAGTATGAAAGGTTTGAGCCAACTATTTCAGAAGAGTGCAAGCTTGCTAAGGCTTCCAGTTTATGCACCTTAGGCCTAAGGCTGTTTATATTTATGTGGGTTATTTTTAACCCTCTAGTGTTAACCTGACTCAGATTAGTTGTTGATACGATCCTCATGTTTGCACAGGGTGGACCAGGATTTAGTGCAACATCGCCCATCAATAATATCCTTATAGTCATCAGGAGTTTGATAAGTGAAACAGAGGAGGGGAGGATGGCTCTATGTTTAATACTATAGTAATAATACATAGTGGCAGTAGTAAAATATTTTTATTCATGTAGGTTTCTTATGAATAGGCATTAACTCAACTGAGTAAAACTAACTTTCAACGAGGTCCACAGCAAGGTAAGAACATTTTTAAAACACAGAAATATACCATACATACATTTCAGTCAGTTAAAATAAATCTTAAAACAGAAAATGTATGTCAAAAGTTCACCATCTTTGACTATAAAGTTTCAAAACAAACAGCATTATTCAAAAATATACTCTTCCCCTGCCTTAATCAAGCTCTAATACTTTTATCCTCTGCCCTTTGTCCTGTCCTATCTAATAACAAGGCACTGTAGCAGTTCCCCTCTTTTTTTAGACCATGAAGGGTAATTAGGTGTGATTTACGATTGTCTGCTGGACAGTGCATAAGGAAGGGAGTATACTGGGAGGCCATTGTCTGTTCACTTTGGAGGTCTTGATGCAATGGTATCAAGTCAGAGCCCACGACTGCCGTGATATAGATAGAGGCAGGTACTATTCCTCGAAGCATCATATTTTTACAAACAAGTCAATACTAATGCTTCAGTTAAACATAAGGGGCTAGATTGGCAGGGGAAGCAGATGACCTAACTGACCTTTTTTGTAACTACTGATCTGAATAACATCATTAACTACTAGTCAGGTACCAATGGGACAGAGAAATTTTCAACACAACTGCAAAATACATCTGAAGGTGAAGAGACCAATTGGAGAAATCCTCCAAGTACCCTAAAAATGGTGTTTCAGTACAGTGTTCACAGCAAAACAGCACTTGCAAGTGAGGCCTGTAAGGACTAACCCACGAAAGAGCGGGGTCTACTGGGGATTAATGTATGGCTGGTAGGATACAGCCTCATGGTTCCAACCACCCAGCTATACATTAATCCTCAGTAAACCCACACTCTTGAATGGGTGAATTCACTTGTAACATAGCGAAGAGAAAGGATTCAGCACTCTTTTTATATATTATGTTTCTCTTCCCCATGTTACATTTGCATAAAAGTAATTTTAAACAGCAAAATTACACAAGTTCAAAGAGAATATTAAGGTTCCCACCATGGGGAAGAGAAAGGAAGTTGCACCTGACAGGAGAAACTACTTGCTGAAAAGGCTCATTTCTTTTTAATATTATGGTGAACAGTCATTGAATTACTGATTACATGCAGGTATGATCAGCATTTCAAAATACGTGCTCATTGTGGTTGACTTTTGTGAACTGAGGAATTATCTGTTTTTCTGCTGTGTTTGTTGTTTGGGATTTGGTTGCTGTCCATTATGGGAAATGCATATATTTAAAGGGGACAGGACATTTTTGTTAATTGGCAGCACTTACTAATGTTTATAGTAAGAGAAATGAAAGATTTGTCTCCAAACAATCAATATACCTACTATATCTGAATAAACACTGATGTGGAAAAGGATGCTTTCAATTGTTTACTTTTTATGGACAACAGTCTGCATAGCTCTCTTAATGGAACAAATCATTTGGAGCTTTTACTATGTAACGGTTTGTGTACAGAATGCTAAACATGAGTATCGTCCTATCAGAATTATGCTTAGAGTTCTGTGCACAAACCGTGACAGTTAACTGTAACAGAATGCGGCCCATCAAAACAAAACAATGCAAAATGCAGTTTTTCATATCACTTTTTATTCAGGTACAGTTACATGTGGATCGTTTAGGCTTATGGATATCATTTCTGTAAATGGGGACATTATAAACAGCTACCATTTAGAAATAATTTCCTGTCCTCTTTAAAGAGGAACTTCAGTGATAGTCGAAAAAGTTATAGCTTGTAGTCATTATGTGCAGTACTGGACCTGAAAAGGTGTGCGCATTCGTTATTTCTGGCCAAGGTTTACTCTGCCTTCCATAATTTGGATTTGTTTTTGAGCCCTGCTGCACTTGCCATTGCTGTTCAGCTGCTGGGCTGCTAGCTCCTGATGACATCATTGTAGGATAGGGGAGTGACTCACACTGTGCAGTACCATGCAGTTGCAACAATGTCACAAGGGAAACCTACCAGTACTCAGTATACATACTATGTTCCCCTTCCCCCAAGATACCCTGTGAGCAATGCATTATGCCAAAATCCAAATGCCTTGTCAGTATGTTTTTTTTTTTTGTGTGTGAAATTGACTCTGCCCTACAGTGATGTCACCAGTACAAGCCTAGGTCCACAGAAACACCAGGCTTGCTATAGAAGCCCTCGTACACCCTACAGTTTTTAGCAGCTCAGAAAGCAAAAACTAACTGCAGCAGACAGTAATGAAATACAATTCCAGAATCAATGTAAGAAGGGGTAATTTATGTATGAAAGTCAAAGGACTGGTGAAGGTCCTGTTTAAGTGCACAGGAGATTTGACATCTGGTAGTTTTTCCTGCAATTCCTTGGCAGATCAACAGATGGCTGTCAAATGTCTGGTAGTTATTTCTACATAGAACAATGCTCTACTATATATACTATTATTGTGTAGTTCACATGAAAATCCATATTCTGCTGGTGAAATTCTGCCAATTCTTTTTCTGACAGAATTCCAAGGAATAAGTTGGGATTTCAGAAATTCCACAGAATTCTGTCTCAGCGGAATACGAATGTTCCAAACAGTACTAGGTAGGGAACAGTGGGGAACCACACACAAAAAAATGGAGAATAAGAATAGAAAAATTTTTGCAGCAGAAAGAGTTTCTGGTTTACTACCTTTCACTTTTTGTCAGTTGTGTAGTATAGTAGTTGCCCTTGGGTAGGAAAAAATAAAAAGAAGGGCGATATTAATACAATTGAGCTGTTCCATATTGCTGGAATCACAGGTACCAGTGTGTGTTGCTAACAACATAATCTATCTCTGTTCAGCTGCTCTGCAACAGAAACCAGCTAGATTAAAATAAACCACTGGTAATTATAGCCTACACCTCATAACTATTGAACGGGATGCCACCTTATAGTTTACAAACTGTTAAAAATGGAATTTTGCTCAGCCAAACCACAGATTCCTTGACCTAGTAAAAGCCCACTGCCATGGTGAGGCTTTTGTTCCAGAAACCAAATGACATTCGGCACGCTATTTTTTTGCTCATTTTGGCTGACTTAGTTTTGTAAACTGTGAAATCATCTCTGTTTTTCCGCTATGTTTGATGTATTAGAAATAGACCGCTATAGTATATAATTACTTTTTAAACAGTCTGGTGTGCCTGCATAATTTTTTTGACAAGGCCACTCTTTCTGGCCTCTCTAACAAAGTGTATATACATTGGAAATCTTTGTAACTCTTGAAACCAATGTTACATATATCATGCAATCTTAGCCTTGTAATAGTTGTAACCCTGTAGTAATTACCATGTATTTTTGACTTATTCTGTGGATCCTGTACCTCTCATTCTGTTTAATTGTATCATGTTATTGTTCCTTGTTTTCCTCCATCCTGTGAAATGGGGCCTTGGTAAATGAGCCTCTGACTCAAAGGTTATAATTCCAAGAATGAAATACAAATAAACAAAATATTAGTTGCTTTTCAGCCCTCTTTTTAGAAGTAGGTTACTGTAGTATATGATTGTTTAAATTGTCTTAGCCTGTAATTCACAGGCAGACCAACAAATGGCTGTCAAATAGATATGGTGGGCACAGGGGGAAGAGAATAGCTGCAGACTTAGCCATACATCAATTCCCAAGCAACCGTGCATTACTTGAGAATTAATGTGTGGCCACCTGATGATGCTCAGCCAATGCAATGCAACCCTTTCTCTTTCCGATGTTACAAAATTGAGTAACAACTAAGGAACAACAGAGATATGTAGTCTCCACCAAGGATTAATGCAGAAAGTATCCTACAGCTGTACACAATAGCTCCTCAGTAAGTTACACTGGCTAACCTGCTCTTTCCATTTTCACTGCATGAGCTTGGATCGGGAGCCACGTCTGACACATTATTTAGGGTATTTTTGGTTTTTGGAGCACTCTGATTTTATTAAAAAAGGTAAGTATCTGTTCTTTTATTTTGGAGTATTCTAGCTAGAAACATAGAAGTTGACGGCAGATAAGGACCGCAAGGCCCATCCAGTCTGCCCAGCTAGGGCCTTCCAGGGTGGTGGGGCTTCCTGTATCTCTGTGTATCGGCCCCCCTCTACAGTTTTTTAAGGTCTTTTGTGTTTTTATTCCTCCTTGTAATTTTCCTAGGGTTTTTTTTTTGTATTCAGGAACATTGCCCTTTTCATTTTCTCACAACAGTTTTACTTAACAAAAAAAAGACGTTCCTGCTAGAGATTGCTCTTTTGGAGGCATACAGAACCTTAGGCCCATTCTCAGCATTGCTTTGTGAGACAGTGTTACAGGAATTATATTTTCTGTCACAGAGGACTTTGCACTTAGTGATAGGTGTTTTGGGGTTTTGTGTCTCTTTTATTCTTGGATTGCCTTTGAATTTGGCTGCTTGGCCCATTGGTCTTTGTTTTTGGGTCTGATATCACATGGGGGGCTTGAAATGGGCTTTGGGGCTTTTTGGGTGCTAATTCTGGGCTCCCATCAGTCACAGAGTTCTTTTCCACCTTTCCCACTACTAGGCACCATTGGGCGTGAGCTTCTGCTTCCCCAAAAGTTTGGAACGCTCCGATCTTCAAGGATATCTCTTTCATCAGGTCACACCTATGGAACACACAGTATAGCCATCAGGCACTAGTATTGCATGGAAATCTTTCTGTAGCAGTCTATAGGGGCTGCCCACACTGATGTCCCTGCATATATAAGCATGGGTGATCCGGCTCCCTCCTCAGTTCTTTCCCGCCATCGACCATACCTGAATGGACTCCACGGAAGTTTCACTGTTCAGTCGACCACCAAATTTTCACTATCCTTTTTATTTTCTCCTTAGAATTGCATCACTGTATTTTGAAGTGATTCCTTTTATATGGTATGTTGAGAATGAAAGATTGATTGAATCTTTTCCATCACTGCTGCTGCAGAAAGAAAATTTACTCCAAAGACAAACACAGCCTTTGTGCTTGTTGTCTTGGGCCTAACCACAACACCCTTTCCTGTGAGCTCTACCTGAAATTCAACCTTGCCACCCAGCAGCACTGTGAGAAGGCCATGTGGCCCTTTCTTTTGGAACAACAAGTAGCCCGAATGGAATAGGAACCTTCAGGGACCACTTCTGCTCAGTTGCTGGCTCATTTTCAGGACAAGTCTTTGGGGAAACACTCTCACTGGGAAAGGGAATATAACAAAACCCATTACACCTTGAGGTGCACCCAGTCCTGATAGCTTTTTCCTCTTCCTCTGGGATAGTGCTGTTGACCACCTCAGTGCCAACTCTTCCTGCTGCCCAGCATTGGCTATCTCCAGGCTGGCCCTGGCAACAAGCTCCTCAGGCTTGCCCCTGGCAGGAAACAAGTCTTCAACCTTGGGCTCACCTGGGTCATTGATGACAGCTCTGCCGTTGTGACCTCCTTTGCTGCAAGGTCCACCAATGCCAGGCCCAACTGAATCTGCTTCTGCAAAGGATGCTCCTGTGATGCAAGTGTCTCTTCCCCCCCATTGCTGACAATGAGCACTGTGTTACCTTTGCCCACTGTTGACATTAACACAGTGCTCTCATCTGTCACAATGACACTCATCCAGCAGCTCGCTCCCAGGCCTAGGCCCTCATCTCCATTGCCAGTGGGGGCTGCTTCTGTGTTGATGCCAGTTTGACCCCAGCACTCTGCATCATCCCAGGTGGTACTGGTCTCTGAGCAGGTCAACATCAAAGAGGAGTATCACCCAGATCTTATCCTCCCTGAGGAAGAGGATGAGGAGGAAGATCCTGGGGCAGATTCTTCAGACAGGTCTACCGTTTTGTCCAGGAGTGAGGACTCTACTAAGCATACTCTGAGATCCCCTCCTGAGGACCCCTCCTTCTTCTTCTCTCTTATGAAGCAACCCCAGACCACTATGGGGTTCCAGACTGAGGAGGAGGAGAAGGATATCACCAGGAGGAACCTGATGTATTTCCTGGAGATACCTGAGTCTCCACCTAAGTTCATCCCTCCCTTGATGCCCGCCCTGAAGGATGCAGCCACTGCGGCCTGGCATAGGCCTAACATGGTCTCAGCCATGCACAGGAAGGCTATAAAACTTTTTCAGGCCCCTTTGGGGAAGCCCTTCTATGCCACTCAGCCAGAAACAGACTCAGTAGTGATTAAGGTAGCACATGACAGGTCCAAGGTGCTCAAGCTCCTTAGTTCCCTTCTACCTAACAGGGAAGCTAGAAGGACTGGCCTTTGGAGCAAGTGGTTGTTTGCTTCAGTCACTTTAGGCCTTAGGATAACAATTACCTGTCTCACATGGTCAAGTATCAAAACACCCTCTGGAAGAAGGGCAAGGCAGCAGCACAGGCCCTTCCTGTGGGTACCCAGAGGCAAGAATTCTCAAGGCCCTCAGGCTGTGACTGACATCAGTAAGCATCTCCTGAGAGCCATTTATGATATGTCGGATGCCACTTTCAGGGCTCAGGGTCTCTGACTTTGCTGCTGAAGTTGAACAGATCTTAAATTCCTTCGGCAGTTTTAAGCTGTTTGGCCCAGATGTGCAGGATATTATTAATGACCTGCAGGTCTCTGGAATGGGTATTAGGTCTGTCCATTCTCTCTGTCATGCCCAACCCTGGAGCAGACTGAGAGCCTCTTTTCATAAGGTCTTTCATAAGATTGGGTCTGGAGCCAGACCCCAGAGCAAGCACAGGGCAGGATCTGCTCTGCCTTCCCCATCCTCCACCACTGGTGCCTCTGTCAAAAGCCCCAGAGGTGGTACTGTGGTTCCAGCCACTGCCTCTGCCTCAGCATGACTCCCTGCATGACCCCTCTCCTCCTGTCCCAAGCCAGAAGGTGGCAATGGGGGTTGTTTCTCCCCCATTTAGACCAGTGGAGAGCCCTGACTTCAGATGCTTGGGTCCTGCAGCTAATAGAACAGGGCCATACTCTAGAATTTCTAGAAGGGCCTCCGGGTTTTCCTTCTGTGCCGTCCACTTATCCTTCAGACCACAATCCAGTGTCCAGGAGGAAGTGCTTACCTTGATATGCAAGCAAGGCTATAGAACCGGTACCCTGGCATCAAAGGAACAAGGGGTTCTACTCCTGGTTTTTCCTCATCCTCAAGCAAACCATAGACCTGAGGCCTATCCTAGACCTCAGGGAACTGAACTGCTACATCCAGTATAAGAAGTTCCAAATGAAACAAAGAAACATAGAGGTTGACAGCAGGTAAGGACCACAAGGCCCATCCAGTCTGTCCATTTTTTCAACCTTATGAATGTGCCACACACCTTCTCACTGTCAATGACCTATCTATCCATATTCATCTGTATTGTTCCCTTATGCCTATCCCATGCCTGTTTGAAGCCCTGCCCTGTATTCATAGTTCCACTACTTCCTGAGGTAGGCCGTTCCATGCATCCACCACTCTTTCTGTAAAAAAGAATTTCCTCACATTCCTCCTTAATCGGCCTCCCTCTATTCTCATGCTGTGTCCTCTTGACCTGCTATTTTTCTTATATTTAAACATGTTAGACTCTTTCACCTTAATGCCGTTACGGTGTTTGAATGTTTCGATCATATCACCTCTCTCCCTCCTTTGCTCAAGGGTATACATACTGAGCTCCGTTAATCTGTCCTCATATGTCTTCTGATGCAGTCCCTGCACCATTTTGGTTGCTCTTCTCTGGACTGCCTCAATTTGGTTAATGTCCTTATGAAAGTGTGCCCTCCAGTACTGGATGCAGTACTCCAGATGGGGCCTAACCAGTGTCTTGTAAAGAGGGATTATTACCTCCCTCTTACGACTTGTAATACCCTTACTAATACACCCTAACATCCCCCTAGCCTTACCTACTGCTTTAGAGGTCTGCTTGGATGATCTCAGGTCATCGGTGATGATGTTGCCCAAGTCTCTTTCTTCCTTTGTGACTGCCAGCAACTCCCCTCCCAGCCTATAGGTGGCTTCAGGGTTTCTCTTCCCTATGTGCATGATCTTGCAATTCTTTGCATTAAATCCCAGTTTCCACTCTTCTGACCATTTTGCTAGTTTATCCAGATCTCTTCTCATTCTGCCCACCCCATCTGGATCATTTACTCTGTTGCAGATCTTGGTGTCATCTGCAAACAGACAAGCCTTACCCTCTAGTACATCTGCAATGTCACTAATGAAGATATTGAAGAGGACTGGCCCCAGGACTGATCCCTGAGGTACCCCACTTGTGACTTACAGCTCTTCTGACTGTATACCATTTACCACCACTCTCTGTTTTCTGTCCGTCAACCAGTTTGCCACCCAGTTGACCAACTTCTGACCCACCCTGAGCCTACCCAGCTTATTTATCAATCTTCTATGTGGAACAGTGTCGAAAGCTTTACTGAAGTCAATGTAGGCGAAATCAGCTGCTCCCCCTTGGTCCACCACTCTGGTTACCCAGTCATAGAAATCTACGAGATTAGTTTGACAGGACCTTCCTTTTGTAAACCCATGCTGTCTTGGATCCTGTGCCCCTATAGATTCCAGGTGTTGCACTATCCTTTGCTTAAGGAGTGCCTCCATAATCTTGCCCACTACTGAGGTAAGACTGACTGGCCTGTAGTTCCCTGCCTCCTCCCTGCTACCACTCTTGTGGAGCTGGATCACATTAGCCATTCTCCAGTCTTCTGAGACCTCTCCTGTGCTCAGAGACTCACTAAACAGTTCTGCTAATGGCTCTGCTAGTTCCACCCTTAGCTCCTTAAGTACCTTGGGATGTATGCCATCAGGTCCCATTGCCTTGTACACACTGAACGTAGCGAGCTCTTGTAGGACCCTTTCTTTTGTGAAGGGAGTAGTGCTCACCTCTCTCCCCCCCGTGGCCATGGTGCTGAGCTGTGGGCCCTGCCCTACCTTCTCTTCAGTAAATACTGAGCAAAAGTATCTATTTAGGATAGATGCTTTTACAGGGTCCTTCTCCTCACGTGCCCCCTTTTCTCCTTTGAGCTTAGCAATACCCCCTCTGGACTTTCTCCTTTCACTAGCGTATCTGTAGAAAGTCTTGTCACCTTCTTTTACTGTTCATGCTAGTGTTTCCTCAGTTTGGGACTTTGCCTGCCTTACTGCCTTCCCTGCTTCCCTTAGGACAGTTTGGTATGCCTCTCTATCTTCATCCCACTGTGTTTCCTTATATTTTCTGAAGGCCAGCCTTTTGGCTCTGACCTTTTGTGCTACTGTATTTGAGAACCAAAGTGGTTTCCTTCTTCTTTTGCACTTCTTTTTCTGTCTAACACAATGGGATGTTGCTTCATGTATTGCATCCTTAATGCTTGCCCACTTTGCCTGTACCCCCTCACCTGTGTTTCTTTTTGCCAGGGCTAGTTTAACTCTGGTGGCCATCTTATCAAAGTCAGCTCCTCTGAAGTCCCATATTTTTGCCTTGGAATGGGATGATTGAGATGTAGTGGCCAAATTGAACCATACCATGTGATGGTCACTGGCCCCAGGTGACCTTCTACCTGGAGATCTGTGATCTCTTCCCTGTTAGTCAGTACTATGGTCACTCTGCAGAGTCTGCTGCCCCTGCTCAAGCAGGGAGGCTGGTTATGTTCCCTGGACATGCAGGATGCATATCTCCATATCAAGGTGTGCTCCCCCCACAGGCCACATCTCAGTTTCCTGTTCCAAGGGAACATTACCAGTTCAGGGTATTGCCCTTTGGCTTATCTTCTACACTACAGATCTTTGCTGAGCGCTTAGCAGCAGTAGCAGCAGCTATCAGGTGCAAGGGCTTGTATGCTTTCTCCTGTCTGGAGAAATGGTTGCTGAAGTCCCAGTCCATGTATCTTCTGCTGCTTACTCTAGTCTGTACCAGGCAGTTGTTCCAGACCTTGAGGATTACGGTCAGCCTGCCCAAGCCTATTCTGACCCCATGTCAACAGCTACAGTACATAAGGGCAGTTCTCAATTCTGCCAAGGGCAAGGCCTTCCTTCCACAGGACAGGGTGGAATGCCTAATAGCTCAGGCCTAGTTGGTTGCCAAAGCCAGTATGTGACAGCCAGGACATTCTTGCAGTTGTTGGGCTTGATGGCCATGGCCATCGTCACTATGCCCTTGGCCAGGCTACATATGCAGATCCCCCAGGGGACTCTCAGAGTCCAGTGGGATCAATGTTCTGACAGCCTAGAACAGCAGGTTCTTGTCTCCTCTCCTGTCCGAAAAGTGTTTTGATGGTGGATGGATCCTCACAGTCTTTTGAGAGGGGTGCCCTGCCTCATACCTTCTTCTCAGCAGATCCTTACCACAGATGCTTCAAGTCTGGGTTTGGGTGCATACCTGGGTCCCTTCAAGACCCAGAGTACCTGGTCCCAGATGGAGGTTCACCTCCACAAAAACGTTTTAGAAATTAGGGTGGTTCTGTATGCCTTAAAGGCCTTCCAGAACCATCTCTCTCTCCAGGTCCCTTGCTGGTGCAGTTGGACAAACTCAGCATAGTTTATTACCTCAGCAGGCAAGGGGAGATTCATTCCTACCCCATGGGCAAACAGGCGATGAGAGTCTGGTACTGGGTTCTGGAACACGATCTTGAACTGGCAGCTGTCCATATTCCAGGAAACCAAAACATCTTTGTGGACAGCCTCAGTCGGTCACAGTCCAGGATCCATGAGTTGGCACTACTATTGATGTTGGTTGTAGAAGACCTGTTTGACAGATGGAATTGACCAGAGTTGGACCTTTTTGCATCCCCACTGAATGCAAAACTGCTGTATTTCTGCTTGCTAGATCCAGGACCTGGAGTTTTCTGGTGAGATGCTTTGTCTGTCTCTTGGAAAGGGAGGTCCTTCAACACATTTCCTCCCTTCCCTCTGATCCAGAGTCCTGGTCAAGCTCCAAATGGAGGGGGTCACCTTAATCCTGGTGGCACCCTTCTGTTCTCATCAGATCTGGTTTCCGTTACTGCAACAATTGGCTGTGGAACCCCCAGTTCCCCTGTCCCTTTGCAAGGACCTATTGACACAGGCCCAGGGAACCTTGGTCCATCCAGACCTCAAGTCCCTCCATCTGCATGCATGGCTGCTCAAGACATAGCCATTGCTTGGTTTGGGGTTTCCAAGAAAGTGATTGATGTCATGGTGGTTGCCAGGAAACCTTCCACCAGGGCCACTCACCTCTATGAAGTGGAAGCACTTTGCTATTTTGGCCGCTTCACATCACCTGGACCCTTTCACTTGTCCAGTGAACCAGATTCTGGAGTATCTCCTGTCTGTCTGATGCAAAACTCCAATACTCATCCATGAAGGTGCATCTGTCTGCTATATTAGTCTTTCATGTGCTCACTAATGGCTGTACAGTGGTTCAGTTGGATGTGTGTCCCATACTTTTCTGTGAGGCATTCTCCACTTTAAGCCTCGTGTCCATAATCCGGTTCCAGCTTGAGACCTGAATTTCATTCTGGAAAAACTGACCCTGCCTCCTTCTGAGCCAGCCATGTGTTGTGAACTATGCTTTCTGTTGTGCAAAGCATTATTTTTAGTTGCTATGACTTCTGCTTGAAGGATTTCAGAGCTACAGGCTCTCGTGTACGAACAGCCTTATTTGATTTTCCACAAAGACAGAGTGTCTTTGCAAACTAACCCTAAGTTTCTTTCTAAGGTGGTGTCTGAGTCTACTTTAAATACATTTATCCACCTGCCTGTGTATTATCTGGAGCAAGCCAATCCAGGGGAAGCACTGTTGTACACTTCAGATGTGCGTAGACTTTTGCATTACTATACACAGACTGTACCAAGGACTGCAGAAAGTCCTCTCAGTTGTTTGTTTCTTTTGCCCCTGGGAAAGAGGGTGTTTCAGTTTCTAAACACTGTTTGTCAAAATGGTTGGTCAACTAAGGCTGCCATTGGCTGGTAAGCTTCCTCTTGGCTCTGCCATTGGTTGCACAGATCTTTCTCTCTCCTTTCCAACGTACAGCTCGGCTTTCTCGTGCAATTCAGTACTTCTGAATTGTTATAAAGTTATATTTCAAAGTTAGGTTCATGCTGTAACTGCTTGCTGAATTATCTAACTGTAAATAATTATTCTGGAACTGTTCATCAAGTTAATTTTTAAAGATGGGTTCATGTTGTGAACTGCTGCTGAATTAGCTAACTGAAAATAATTATTTTTTTCTTAAGGTGGGGTAATATTAGTTTTCAGCTATTTGGATCACTGTGCATGTTCTGAGCGTGTTTAGAGCTTATCAGAAGCATACATTTTTTATTTGTTGGGGGGCTAATATATTCTGGGATTACTGTTGACTTTAGTGGTGAATTAAACTCTAAGCATTCTTCTTCCTCCATCCTCCTCTCCCCTCAGTCTCTCCTGCACCAACTTTGATTTCCTGCCTTTCTTTCTCTTTCCCAGATGCTTGCTTTCTCTTGTCCTGTTCTCACACACTTGATCTACCTTACTCCCTCCTCCATTATTCTCCTCCATTTTTGCTTCTAATTCTGCCCTCTGCTTCTGGCGCCACAACCTTGCCACCAGACACCCTCCACTTAACTGCCTTTTGTTCTAAACTCGCCCTCCAGTTTCTCTCAGCTGCATTTGTCCTTCCCACTGATTAAGTCCATGGCTGTCCTTAAATCTAACTCTGTTTTCTCCCTTTTCCTCTTCAGATGCCTTTGATCAGGCATACAGTGGCTGCGGCTCTCTTGCCGCTGATGACTGAGCTTCCCTGGCCCACTTGAAAAAGCAGGTATGACCACTTTTCCAACTCTCTGAACCTTGGACTGAAAGCTGCACCTCCGATTGACTTCTCCCTCTACTACCTAAGGCTGCTATTGGATGTCAAGCTTCCTCTCGGCCCTGCCATTGGTTGCACAGCTTTTTCAGCTCCTTTCCAATGTACTACTCTGCTCATCTTTCTTGTGCAATTCGATACTTCTGAACTGTTACCAAGTTAAATTTTCTCCCACCCACCTTCCCCCAGCACACTTTAAATGCTCTCCCCTGCTCGCTGAACTCCTCCCTACAGTTTGATAGCCACTCACAGTGTAGTTGCCTCTGACCTTCTCTAATATTTCTCCCTCTGCAGTCCTGCTAGTCATATCTGTGTACTGTCTAAGGTGTAACCCATAGTCAGCCACTTTGGTCAGCCCAGTGTTGTTATATAATCTGCCACTAAGACCAGCGCTGTATAGCTATAATTTATGGTCATAGGTTGGCCTAATCAATATGTATGCATAACTTGAACCTCCATCTGAGCTCCTTTTCATAAGTACCTTCTTTACACTACTCAGTCTGTCAACTAAGCTTGATTCTAATTTCTTCCTCAACTTCTTATAACATTGGCAGCTTCTTGTGAGCTCCTCTCTAAGCTGCACCTAAATACTGAGTGTTCCTCTTTATCCTTCCTCTTTCCATCATGTTTTCACCCACGCTATTTCCTCTGCTCCTCCTTTTTGACTACTGTGATGTAGTCTACAGTGCTGCTCCCAAATCCATCTTATCCAGATTGGACCTCCTTTTCAATTCTTTCTGCTGCTTCACCCTCAGCTCTCCTGTGTACACTCACCACTGTGACCTCTATCACTCTCTCTCCTTCCCCTCACCTACTAACCAGCATCTCTCTCACTGCGCCAAACTCATTTCTAAATTCTGGCTTGGTTCTCTACCTCCGTATCTATCCTCCTTCTCCTTCTCTACCCCTCCTTCTCCTGCTCATTCTTTAAGGTCTGCTGTCTCACAGGCCCTTGTTGTCACTTGATGCTCCATGCTGGCAGGTCAGTTGTCCTTTAAATACTGCTTTCCCCAAATCTGGAATGATCTCCCTCCACAAATTCGGCACGCATCATCCCTTCATTCCCTTTCCTGACCTCCCACCTAAACCTCCCACCCTCCAGCTTAAGATTGTGCCCTCTCATGTTATGGTTGCCACTCAGCTTAAAGAGATTCTCCTTATCAACCTTATTTATCACTTTTAAGTACTTGAAGGTCCCAATCATGTCCTCTCTCTCTCTCTCTCTCTCCTGTCTTCCAGGGGGTACATGTTCAGTGCCCTCAACCTCTCCTCATATGCCTTACCCTGTTGACCTACTACCATCTTTGTAGCCCTCCTCTGGACCTTCTCCAGTAGGTTAATGTCCTTTTTGAGATGTGACACAAGTACTGAACACCATATTCCAGATGCGGCTTTACTAATGACCTGTACAAGGGTAGTATAACCTCCTCTCTCCTACTACAGATCCCCCTAGATATGCATCCCAGCATCTTGTTTGCTTTTGCTGCTGCTTTCTTGCACTGTGCGAAGTGCTTAAGGCCACTAGTGAGCATCACTTCCCGGTTCTTCTCCTCCTCCTCTGATGCAGATACTTGGACTGCACCCAGGTAGTACTCTGTCCTGGGATTCTTGGCTCCAATATGCATAACTCTGCATTTCTTGGCATTGAAGCCAAGCTGCCAGATCCTGGACCACCTCCCCAGCTTTTCCAGATCTTCCTGTAGGTCCTGTATCCCTTCAGCTGTGTCCACTCTCCCACAGAGCTTGGTGTCATCTACGAATAGACACATGTTGCCCTTAATGCCATTCCCAATAATCCCTTAATGCCATTCCACTATTCAGTTGCAGATGACAAGCACTCGCAGCAAAAAAGTACATAGATACATAGATACATAGACAGTGTCGGCAGATAAGGGCCTATGGCCCACCTAGTCTGCCCATTTGAGCTTGTAAGTTCAGTTTGTTTTCCTAGAAGTCTATTTCCCCTTACCCCTGACCTCTAGAATTCCTTTATGTCTATCCCATGCATTCTTAAATTCCGTGATTGTTTCAGCCCCCACCACTTCCTCTGGCAGGGTGTTCCACTTGTCCACCACCCGTTCTGTGAAGAAATTCTTTCTCATGTTTCCTCTGAATCGCCCTCCTCCAACTTCATCCCATGCCCTCTAGTCCTGAAACATCTTTTTCGCTTTAAAATAGTGTTTTCCTGCACCCTGTTCCTCCCTGTAAGATACTTGTATATCTCTATCATATCCTCTCTCTCCTCTCCTCCAGGAGTACATGTTCAGTTCCTTCAACCTGTCTTCATAGGACTTGTGATGCAACCCATGCACCATCTTTGTTGCCCTCCTCTGAACCTTCTCTACCCTGTCTATGTCCTTACGTAGGTATGGTCTCCAGAACTGTACACTGTACTCCAGGTGGGGCCTCACTAGTGTCTTGTATAGCGGAATTATGACCTCCCTTTTCCTGCTGGTGATGCCCCTGCCTATACATCCCAGCATCCTATTTGCAACAAGGAATCCAAAGTACAGGTGAATACCACATTTATTGTGCTTTTGTTCAGCTCGAACTAATGCCAGTACCCCAGTGCTTTGGCACTAACCATTCATCGGGGGTGTGACTAGTAAAAATACATCATCATGTTAAATACACGACGTATAGTGATATTATTTTAAGTAAAACCAATCAGAATACAAAACAGATAACTGTACAAGATTTAAAAAATATTATGTACAAAATACAACGTGCAGAACCTATTATGAAAATAAACAATACTTGACTTTCTATTATAATAGTCCTACAACAGAGTGAGATGAAGATTTTAAACTAAAAAGCAAAAGGTTCTAAGTGCCATGTGATCACCCAGCCAAAATTCAGACTTGCAGTAGTGCATGTATGTCCTTGGGATCCTCATAAAGGCGCAGAAAGGTGAGGGAGTGACAGAGAGGGTAGTCACACTGGAGAAGTCTGCAGCAAAGAACAGGAAACTGTAGTGATCACCCAGTTGAGTTTACAAGGCTTCACAAGTCTGAATATTCTGCTAGGAATCTTTATCCAGTTCTTGAAGAAAATAAGCAGTACATGCTAAACATTAACCTGAAAAAAATAGACTGAGATCAGTATGCAGTGTAAAAAGAAGTTATCTTTTGTTCAAAAATGGCATAAGGTGGCTTCTTCAGGTGAAGGCTACTTCTAACTGAAAGGTGAAATAAGGAACTTAGAATTGTCAGAAAAGGCAGTCTTTCAATCAACAGAGGGAGGTGGACCTTACTTTACTTTTGTTACAATTGTTAAGATTTTCAGTGCAGGAAGAGTTTAAACCCAGAGGGAATGAATACTGTGTCTGTCCTTGTGCACAGCTGACTTGGTTGGAGTTAGTGATTGACTGTTTGCATTGCAGTATTTTTAATAATGTGAGTTATTCACTGGGCTAAGAATTTGTCATAAGTCCTGAAGTGAGTGCAGGTTACAGGCTGTGTATTTGACCCAGACAGTGCCCCAGGGGGTGGAAACTGTTTTTTTTTGTGTGTGTGTGTTTATCTCTGTGTGCCTTAAAAAGTCAGACCAGACTGTGTCAGGAAGTGCTTACATCACAGCTACTTATCAGCCAATAGCTTTGGAAGAGTCTTACAGACCTGATAACAACAGTACATCTAAGCAAGTGGTTTATAGCAGGCTCATCAGAAAACCTAATATTCTTCAGGTGAAGCTGCCTCTGTCTGGAAGCTGCAACACTAGACTTAGGATTTGCAAGAAAGCAAGTTGTGCTCACAACAGAGGGAGGTAAACCTTATAACTTACAATATTCTTTGGTTTGTAGCAGATTCATTAGGAAAGTTAATATTCTTCAGGTGCGGGCTACTTCTAACTGAAAGGCGAAATAAAGAACTTAGACTTATCAGAAAAGGCAGTCTTACAATCAACAGAGGGAGGTGGACATTGTTTTACTTTTGTTACAATTGATAAGATTTTCAGTGTGGAAAGAGTTTAAACCCAGAGGGAATGAATATTGTTTACTGTGTCTGTCCTTGTGCACAGCTGACTTGTTTTGAGGCTGACTGCTTTCAGAGCACAAGTCACCAGGCTGTTTTGGGGCTGGGATGGTTTACCTGTGTCTGACTTGGATGTCTGTATTTTCCTCTGTTTGATTAGCAGGGTATTTTCTCTGTCAAATTGTCATGTAGGGCATCTTGCTGACGGGAAGGCACTCATCGCTGCAGTAGGTCAGAGCTTTTAGCTGATTGTTTCGTGAGGGCACAGTTTAGGCCCAAACCCTTCCCACCCCTCACCCGACCCATCCCTGGAAATAGTTCCTTTATACCTGGGGTTCTGACATAATTTCCCCTTGAGGGCAAGGTGCATATCACTGTCAGTGGAGGTAGTATAGCGCAGTGGTTTAAGGCTCTGAGCTGCAAATCTGGTGACATTCAGCAGACCAGATTTGGGTTTGAATCCCACAGCTTCCACTTGCATACTGTGTGCCCCTGAGCAAGTCACTTAACTACCCTATGCTCCCAGGTCACTCCCGTAAAAAAACATTCAGCTTAGTGTGCTACTCCTGGTTAAACAACTAAATAAAAAAATATATATATCCTCTCTAGCACACTGCACTGACAATATAAGCATACACATTGTATAATATGTATATTTCTGTATAACAAACCAATCACACACACAAAAACAAACAAAAAAATAAAAATAAACAAGAAGGTATACAGACATGTGGAGTGTAGTGCAATGTAATGGCTGTTGGGCAGCAGTCTTCCGGGAGTCTTTCTGGAGGCTGAGATGCTGCCCTGTTTGCAGACAACTCTCTGCTCTGAGGGAGGAAGTTGCCCATCTTCGGGCCACACTGGACAGTAGTAAGGGAACCTCCCCCATCTAAGGAGCACCAGAGCCACCACCACTACCTCAGAGGTTGCGAAGAAAGCACAGCAATTGGAGGACCACAGTGGGCTCAGGGAGGGTAAGGGTGGTGGAACAGAGGCACACCCAGTCAGTTGTTCCACTCCACAATCCATACTCCATTCTGGGGGAGCATAGTTCCCCTATGGATGCACCCGCAGAGGAGACTAAGGAGGTTGCAGACAACTGCCACAAGGGAGGCCCTCTGGAAGGAGGCAGAGGACACCACAGGGAAAGAAAGCAGCTCCTGGTGGGGGACTCAATTATTAGGGGGATAGAACTTTTGGGAGCAAGTAAGACTGAAGTAAGGTGCCTGCCTGGTGCCATGGCTTGGAGGGACAGGAAGCACATTCTTAGGATCACGAGAACTGTTGCATGGGAGTCTGAGCTGGACATCATTGTCCACCTAGGGACAAATGACTTGGCTCATCATGAGATTACAGCAGTGCAGGAGGACATTGCAGAGTTGGGGAGGGGCCTAAGACAAGTAGCACACACAGAATCCTTCTCAGAGGTGCTGCCTGTCAATGGCACAGGGGAGGCGAGGGTAATTGGCACCATGCAGTTTAATGAATGGTTGAAAAAATGGTGTGGAGCACAGGAGTTTGGCTTCATTGGGGACTGGGGTTCCACCAGGAGGGACACCAGCCTGTACTGGCAGGATGGTCTGCATCTGTCCAGGAAGGGAACAAGTCTTTTGGGCAATCAGTTTAAATGCTTCATTGGCAAGCTCTTAAACTAGTCAAGGGGGAGGCACTGATAAGCAGCAGGAAAATCCCAGCCTCCCCCTACTAAACAGGGTACTAAATGAGAAAAAGACCAAGGTAGAAAGGTCAGTGGGGGATGCTGCTACAGAAGGTAAAGCCATCAAAAAATGGAGAGCAATGAGTACCAATGCCTGTAGTCTGGGTAACAAGCTTTCTGAATTAGTGGCCTTGATGGAGGAGGAACATCTGGATGTGGTGGCAGTCACAGAAATATGGTACACACAGAACTATGACTGGGATGTAAACATACCAGGATACACTATCTACAGGAGGCACAGGGAGGGTAAAAGAGGAGGAGGAGTAGCTCTTTATATAAGGGAAGGAATCAAAGCAACAGAACAAAAGGGTAAACAGGGAGGAGAAGAAGCACTGTGGGTCAATTTTCAGACAAGCAATGGCAACACAATCCTCACAGGGGTTGTATATAGACCCCCCTCTCAAGGGAAGGAAATGGACAAGGAAATGATAGAAAGTATACTTAGAATGGCACAAAAAGGGGATATATTGCTGATGGATGATCTGAATATGCCAGATGTTAACTGGAGTGCAGTTGCAGCAGCCACTTCTAAGAGTGAGGATATTCTAGATGCTCTACATGGGGCATGCCTTAGACAACTAGTATTGGAACCCACTCGAGAGGGAGCAATCTTAGACCTGGTTCTCTCCAATGGAGATGGAAAGAGGATCACAGATGTAGAAGTGGGTAGCTATCTGAGAACTATCGACCTTCGAACAGTATGGTTCACAATAAACACAGCAATAGAGTCAAGCCATACAAAGGCAAAAGTACTGGACTTTAGGAGGGCTGACTTTGCCAAAATGGGTGAGTGTCTAAGGAATGCACTAGCAAATGCGCAGGAAGGAGGGGTGGAAGAACAATGGGGAATAATAAAAACTGCCATCACAGAGGTAACAAGCCTTTGTGTGAAGCAAATAAACAAAACAAAGTGATGTAAGAAACCACTATGGTTCTCAAAGGAGGTGGAAGTGAAGTTTCAAGAGAAAAAGAAAGCATTCAGGAAGTACAAGGAATCACAGAAGGAGCAGGATAGAGAATTGTATCAGTTAAAGCAAAAGGAACCTGGGAAGACAGACAGAACAGTAAAGGCCCGAACCAAGGAAAAGATAGCCAACTCAGTAAAGAAGGAGGATACAACCTTTTTTAGGTACATCAGGGAGAGAAGGAAGGCCAAGGGAGGGATAGTGAGGCTTAATAAAGGGAAGGGGGTGGGCAGAGGTGACTGTAAAAGGCAGAGATACTAAACAAATATTTTTGCTCAGTATTAACAAATGAAGAGGGGGAGGTACCTAAAACAAACTATAGAAACACTCTGGATACAGAAGATGATACCAGCCCATTTACAGAAGAAAGGGTTCTGAAAGAACTCTTAAAACTGAAGTTGGACAAAGCAATGGGGCCTGATGGGATTCATCCCAGAATTCTAAAAGAACAAAGGGTAGAACTAGTGACATCACTGAACTCTTTAAAAAATCATGGGAGGATGGGGTGGTACCTGAGGACTGGAGGAGGGCAGATGTGATTCCCCTTCACAAAAGTGGGAGCAGGGCAGAAGCAGGAAACTACAGACCTGTTAGTTTAACCTCAGTGACAGGGAAAATGATGGAATCACTTCTGAAGGAAACAATTGCCGAGTACGTAGAGACCAGAGGGGCACAGGACCCAAGGCAGCATGGATTCACAGTGGGAAGGTCATGTCAGACGAATCTGATAGATTTCTTTGACTGGGTGACCAAAGTAGTAGATCAGGGAGGGGCTGTGGACATGGCCTACCTAGACTTTAGCAAGGCATTTGACACAGTCCTACACAAAAGATTAATATGCAAGTTAGCCAGCCTGGGAGTGGGTCCCAAGATGATAGCCTGGGTAAAGAATTGGCTGGAGAATAGGACACAGAGGGTAATAGTAAATGGAGTCCACTCTGAAGGAAGGGGGGTTACTACTGGGGTAACTCAGGGTTCAATATTAGGACTGGTCCTCTTCAATATCTTTATAAGCGACATTGCAGAGGGACTGGAAGGAAAAGTATGTCTCTTTGCAGATGACACAAAGATCTGCAACAGAGTTGATGCATAAGGTGGGGTGGAAAGGATGAGAAGGGACTTGGCGAGGTTAGAGGAATGGTCAAATGTATAGAAGCTTAGATTCAGTGCTAAGAAGTGCAAAGTAATGCACCTGGGAAACAAAAACCTAGGGGAAGAGTACACAATGGGGGGTGAGATACTAACAACAACAACAAGCATTTGTCAATGGTGAGTGTTTGCTTGCTGGCACTGGCACTGGTAGTGGAGAAGTTACAGAACTGCATAATAGGAATGGCAGTGAAATATTGAACTGAAGCCAACCCCACCACCACCCTGCAGAGAGTGGCAGGCATTGGGGTGTGCCTTTGGGTAGTCAGGCATAACAACCACACCATTTCACCACACCCTACCCTGCAGACACTGACAAGTGTCACAGTGTGCCATGGGGTCTTTGGCCCTTATGCGCACCCCATTCCATCAGGAAATACGGTGAGATGGGTGTGGTATAGGAGAATGGGGTGAAGTTTGGTCCTGAAGAGTCCGAGGCACACCTTGATGCCTCTCACTGACTGCAGGGGTGGGTGGTTTTTTGTGACCTCCACCTCATGAAAAGTGGCAATATCAGTTTGTTAGCCGAAAACTGCTTTTGCACAGTGACTATGGCATTTGGCACCACAGGTGCAAAAACACATTCCGAACAGGATGTGAAAAATGACAGTGGTACTGTTCATGGGGAAGTGTAAAAAATGGCAATGTTGAAAATCTGCTGTGAAAATCTTAAAAAAATGGTGAAGTCACGAGCGTGCATAGAAACTGTGCAACGCACACCCGTAATGTAACTAGTAGCGGATTTTTTTACAGTAGATTGTTAACATAGGCATTTTGGGACCTCCGATCACGAACAGTGTCAGTGTGATTTTCTTTATCTGTTCCAAACAATGATTTCCCACAGTGACCACGGATCTCTGCGCTGAAAGTGTGAAAACACATTTCGGCCATGTTGTGGAAAATGACAGCTGTACTGTTCATAAGGAAGTGTGGAAAAATGCCACTGGTGAAAATCTGGACTGAAAATATTACAAATTCATGAACCTATGAAGGTGTGTGGAAACTGCGCAATGCTCACTCGGAACACAGTCATTTTATGGAGTTTTGTCACCAAATTTTCAACATAGCCATTTTAAGACCTCTGCTCATGACCAGTGTCACTGTGATTTTCTTAATCTGTCCCAAACATTGTTTTCGCAAACCGACTATACCATTGTGCGCTACATGTGCGGGAACACATTTTGGGTGAGATGTGAAAAATGGTAGCTGCACTGCTCATAAGGAAGTGCTGTAAAATGGCACTGTTGAAAATCTGGTGTGCAAATATTACGAATTCGCAAACTTGCCAGCATGCGTAGGAACTGTGCAACGTGCGCTCCTAAAACAGTCATTTTGGGGAATTTTTTCACCAAATTTTCAACATAGCCATTTTAACACCTCTGCTCATGACCAGTGTCACTGTGATTTTCTTAACGTGTCCCATACATTGATTTGGCACACCGACTGCGCCATTGTGCACTACATGGGCAGAAGCACGTTGTGGGTGAGATGTGAAAAATGACAACTGTACTGCTCATAAGGAGGTGTGGTAAAATGGCAATGTCGAACATCTGGAGTGAAAATATTGAAAATTTGCGAACTTATTAGTGTGCATAGGAACTCTGCAACGCACGCTCATGAAACAGTCACTTTTATGAATTTTTTCACAAAATTTTCAAAATAGCCATTTTAAGACCTCTGCTCATGAACAGTATCACTGTGATTTTCTTAACGTGTCCCGTACATTGATTTCACACACTGACTGCACCATTGTGCGCTACATGGGCAGAAACACATTTTGGGTGAGATGTGAAAAATGACAGCTGTACTGCTCATAAGAAGGTGTGGTAAAATGGCAATGTTGAAAATCTGGAGTGAAAACATTGAAAATTTGTGAACTTACGAGCATGCATAGGAACTGCTCAATGCACGCTCGTAAAACAGTCATTTTTAGGAATTTTTCCACCAAATTTTCAAAATAGGCTTTTTGAGAGCCCACCTTATGAACACTGGCAGTGTCATTTTGTTAATCATTCTGGAAAGGTGATTTCATGCAGTGGCTGCAAAATCACCCTTTGGGCCCGAGTAATGCCATGACAGTGCAAGAATTCATGAGGAGGGGTCCCAAAAACCCCATGTTGAAAATTTGGTGCAAAAATTCCAAAAAATGCCTGAGATATGCAACAAAGTTGAAAAAACCCTATCTATCCTATTATACAGCTTACCGGCATTTCCTCAGTTCGCGGTCGGCTTTGAAGAGTGCAAATGTGTTCCCGGTCCACCGAAGATCATCGCGCCGGACTCTGGAGGTAAGTATGGGGTGGGGTGTGTGTGGCCGAGGCAGGGTGCGTGGTGGGTGGAGTGCGGTTGTGGGGGCAACGAGATACGAGGGACAGTTTTTCTTTACAGGTTTAAAAAAAAAAAGACGACAGTGGGACGCTTGGCTATGCTGGGGTGGGCTCCAGCATGGCAGAAGGATGGCTGGGGGCGTGGAGCCAACAGAGGATTGGGCACCCTGCTGCCCATGGCATCTGTTGCCATGCTGCGGTGGGTCCCAGCGTGGCACCCTGTACTCCGGGGGGGAGACAGTGTAGCCAACGGGGGATTGGGCACCCCCATTGGCGACAGCATGGGGGTTGGGGGAGATACAGTGGAGCTGACGGGGGATTAGGCACCCCCATCAGCCATTACATCATTTGCCACGCAGGGGTGGGCTCCCAGCGTGGCACGTGGATGCTTAGGGGGGGCGTGGAGTCGACGGGGGATTGAGCACCCCTGTCGGCCATACAGTGTGGAGGGTAGAGGCACATGAGCATGCAGTGTGTGTGTGTGTGTGTGTGTGTGGGGAGAGCTCTGTTTACTCAAGCGGAGCTCTCCCTTTCAACTGTATGCCACTGCATTTTTCAGCTGTCATAGACAGCTGGAGCAGTGATTGGTGCTCTGTGACCGCGCCTGCAAATACTCTGATTGAACTGGAAGAGGCTGACACACCTCTGGAAAACTCGTATGATGGCACTATGTTTCTTGCACATGCGTGCAAGCAAACATAAAAATGGAAAGGGACCTGTGGGTATTCATATCAGATGACTTAAAGGTGGGCAAGCAATGTGAGAGGACAGTAAGGAGGGCTAGGGGGATACTGGGATGCATAGGGAGAGTTATCACCAGTACAAAATAGGAAGTTGTTATCCCTCTGTACAGACAGCTGGTGAGACCCCATCTGGAGTACTGTGTGCAGTTCTGGAGACCCAATCTCCACAAGGACATAGACAGGATGGAAGCTGTCCAGACAAGGGCAACTAAAATGGTGCAGGGTCTGCACCGGAAGACTTTCGAAGAGAGACTAAAGGATCTGAATAAGCATAGCCTTGAGGAAAGGAGGGAGAGGGAGGACATGATAGAAACTTTCAAGTACCTCAAGGGAATCAACAAAGTCCAAGAAGGTAGCATCTTTCAAAAAAAGAGGTGTGCAAGAACAAGGGGGCACAATTTGAAAAGGGGGGGTGGCTCAGAGGGAATGTAAGGAAGTATTTTTTTACATAGAGGGTTGTGGATGTAAGGAACAGCCTTCCGGAGGAGATTGTGGAGTCAAAAACAGTGGTTGAATTCAAGCATGCATGGGACAGTCATACGGCAATTCTAGGGGGTGGGGGTAGAAAGAAGTAGGCTGCTGTTTAACTAGGATCTGCAGCTTATCCATTAGGTAGGGAAATGGGTAGACTGGGTGGACCAAGCGGTCCTAATCTGCCATCAAATTCTATGTTTCTATGTTCTATGTTTCTTAAGATCCCACCGATTGTTTAGCCCAACCAGTTTAACACTCTGCAACTTATAGATCTACTGACTGTCTTTTCTGAGTAACAGATTTACCCTGTCTTCGCCATATTTAGGGGTTTGCACAAATTCAATCCCCATAAATTTGAGGCCACCAGGATCTGACGCATGATGCTGCAAAAAGTGTAGTCCCACTGTTGTATCCTCTCTCTGATTGGTGATGACCTTACATGTTCTGTATCCCGATTTTTAGGTTACGGGTGGTGCGTCCTATATACAGCAATTTAGAAGGGCACCATAACACGTAAACGACAAACATGGTACCACATGTCATACATTCCCTTGTTTGAAATTTCATATCTGGTTTACCTGGGTGTACTAAGATGTTCCCAGTATTACAGTATTCACAGACGTTACATCTCTGACATTTGTAACACCCCCATGATCTTTTTGGTAGCCAGTAAAGCTGGAATGTTGCACTACAGTCTGTTGCTGTCTTAGTGGTGCAGGGTCTGCACCAGAAGACATACGAATAGAGACTAAAGGAGCTTAATATGTATACCCTTGAGGAAAGAAGGGAGAGAGGGGATATGATAGAAATGTTCAAGTACCTCAATGGAATTAACAAAGTTCAAGAGGGTAGTATCTTTCAGAAAAAGAGATGTGCAAGAACAAGTGGGCACAATTTGAAAACAGAGGGGGCACAGCTCAGAGGTAATGTGAGGAAGTATTTTTTCACAGAGAGGGTTGTGGATGCATGGAATAGCCTCCTTGAGGAGGTCGTGAAGTCAAGAACAGTGGGGGAATTCAAGAATGCATGGGACAGACATAAGGCAGTCGAAGTGGGGGGTAGGATGAAGTAAACTGTTGGTTAACTAGGATCTGCAGCTTATCTGTTAGGTAGGAAAATGGGCAGACTAGGTGGACCAAATGGTTCTTATCTGCCATCAAATTCTATGTTTCTATGTTTCCTCTGTGCACCAGTCTGTCTCTGAGTTTGGCGCTTCTACTGCAGATGACCCTTAGTTTGGGCCCCTCTGCCTCAGCCACCTGTGATTCCCCCAACAGGATTGGCCATTTTTATGAATAATACTCTCAATCCTGCCAGACCAGTTGTTGACCTCTGTGATAAATGTGACGGGACCATTGCCATTTCTTTCTTTCTTTTTCTCTATTAGCAATTCATTCTCGCTTTATAGACAAACCCTATAAATAGAGTCTTCAAGTAGTCCCTTTCAATACCCCCTGCTGTGAAACCTGAGTTTAAATTCCCTAGCTTGTTACAGAAATGGTCTATCTTCTGAACAATTCTTGCAGAGCCTCAGAAACTGACTGTATGGTACAGAACTAGGGTGCCCATTATCGGCTCTTAACACAGAATTTGTTACTGTTGTTTTCCCAAAACACTTAGCAGTTACATTTTTGTACATTCCAGTATGTTCGCTCATGGTTAGGCCCAGGAAGTTAATGCTATCTCTATCTGCTTTATAAATGAATTGCAGATTAAAATCATTTTCCTGGAGCCACTCCATAAATAACTCAGTTTCATTACTGTCTTCCTGCGATATCCAGATAACATCATCTATAAAGTGGCGCTATTCAAGGACTTGGGAAAAAAAAGGGTTATTGCCAGCATTAAGTATGTACATATCTTTCCATATCCCTAAAAAGGGTTAGCATATGCGGGGGCACTGATGCCCCATGGCTGTACTGCACACTTGGAGGTAATGTGTGCCTTCAAATTCAAAATAATTATGAGTTAAAATAAACTTGAGTGCAGTCAGGATAAACTCAGTAGGCATATCTAAACTTTCTGGATGCTTATCTAATAAATACCTGCATGCCTTAATCCTATCACTATGTTTTACTTATAACGTAAAGGGCTTCAAAGTCAGTACTAAGCCACATCATACCTTACCCCTACTCAAAGTTGGAAAATGTTCTAAGTACATCAACAATATCTTTCAAATATGAACTTAGGCTGGTGACACATTTCTACGAAACATAATCAACAAGTTTCCCTAAATCTTGAGTAAGTGAGTTGACCCCAGATGTTATAAGTCTCCGAGGTGGATTTTCCATGCTTTTATGGATTTTTGGAATAACATAAAACATGATGTGACAGGATGTTCTTCCCAGATATACTTGTACTCATTCTGAGACATACAGCCATGTGCAATAACATCGTATAGTAACACATGCAGTTCTTTTCTGAATCTATTGAAAGGGTTGCCTGGCAGCTTCCTGTAATTATTACCATAGTCTAATAGGGACAATGTTGTATTTTCAAAGGCGTCTTTATCTTAGACAACTGTGTTTCCTCCTTTATCTGCTGGCTTCACCACAATTTCTGAACAATCACCAAGTACAAGGAGAGGTTGAAGGCACTGAACATGTGCTCCCTGGAAGACAGGAGAGAGAGGGGACATGACTGGGACCTTCAAGTACTTGAAAGGGATAAATAAGGTTGATAGAGGGAGTCCCTTTAAGCTGAGTGGCAGCCATAACACTAGGGGGCAGAGTCTTAAGCTGGGGGGTGGGAGGTTTAGGAGGGAGGTCAGGAAGCACTTCTTCACAGAAAGGGTGGTGGACACTTGGAATGCACTGCCGGAAGAGGTCATCTCATTGAAGACAGTAAGCTGCTTTAAGGGAGGCTGGAATAGACATAGGGAGAAAGTAAGGATTGTGGGTAGGGAGGATGGGAGGAGCAGGGAGGGAGGGCAGAGACAGTAGCTCCAGCTGTGGACCCTGCAATGCGATCAGACCTGATAGACTAAATGGCCTTCTTCTGCTGGCTTCTTCATATGTTTGTAAGTTCATGTAATGCTGCCCTTTCAGTCTTAGTTAAGTTGTTACCTCTTGGTACAAAAGCATTATCCAAGATTTCCTTCACTTATTTTGACGGCACTTTTTGAAGTGCTGTGACAGCTGGATTAAAAATGTTGGGACAAAAAGATGAATTAGGTTTAAATAATAACTTCCTTTCTTCTTTAAAGCTGCTAAATACAACTTCATGCATTTCAGGGATCCAGCGTGCCTTGACTAGGCCACAAACCCCTCAATTTCTGGAACCTAAACAGTTTTTCAGAAATCCTCTATGCTGCAAGGGATCCAGCATGCCTTGACCAGGCCACGGACCCCTCAATTTCTGGAACCTAAACAGTTTTTCAGAAATCCCCTGTACTGCAAGGGATCCAGCGTGCCTTGACCAGGCCACGGACCCCTCAATTTCTGGAATCTAAACAGTTTTCAGAAATCCTCTGTACTGCAAGGGATGCAGTGTGCCTTGACCAGGCCACGGACCCCTCAATTTCTGGAACCTAAACAGTTTTTCAGAAATCCTCTGTACTAAAAGGTATTATCCCTGACTTTTGTATTTGGTACCAGTGGAAGCTGATTTCCATGTAGCCCCACTATCTCCTGCTGAACACACCTCTCACTACTGTATCTCCCTCTGTGTCTCTAGTTGAATTTATGTGCTAGGGTCTAATAATCTGTTTAATCCTTACAGTCATTTAAAGTTCTGAGTTGATATTAGAAGTGAATTTAGAGCTTTTTTTTTCTGTTGTCTTTTCCATTAGCAGATTATATCCTCTCACCACTAGAGGGCTGTATCTCTATCTCTTTATCTAGTACATAAGCCATGTGGGCTCTCTCTGCCTTTCTCTCACTCTCTCCTCCTCCTCCTCCTCCTCCTTACCCTGGCCCCCTCTCTCTCCCTGGTCCTAGCCACCCCACCCCACCCCACCCCACCACCCTTACTCTGGTTTCCACTGCTACTCCAAGGGACTCTCCACTTCCACTCGAGTCTTGTGCTTGGCGCACCAATTGTATATATTCCTGGTTACTTAACCCGACCACTACTCTCAATAAGAGTGGCCACCTCTTCACTGTACCACCTTGCAGTCCCATGGGACACCGCTTGGAACCTTGCAACTTCTACTCCAGGAAACTACAATCAAAACTATCTCTCAAAGAGCTGCAACTCTGCTCCTTAAAACTCCTACTCCTCCTCCTTCTCATCTTAGGCAGCATCCATCCCAATCCTGGCCCTAGAAGCTCAGGCCACACACAAACTCCAGGTACCCTTATCCTTGCAACTATTAATATCTGCAGCCTACTACCAAAGCTGGATGCACTCCAAGCCTTCATGTGCCAACACAACCCTGACATCCTTGCAGTGGTGGAAACATGGCTGACACCTAAAGTTCCTGACTCAGCAGTAACAATACAGGGCTACAATGTCCACAGGCTGGACCGGATATCCAAAAAAGGCGGTGGTTGCGCAATCTATATCAAAGACTCCCTGTCTTAGCACCCTGTAGCAACTCCATCACTTTCTGCCTTAGTCCAGATTCTGCCAATAAAAATTGTCCTAGTTCCCAACCATAAAGTCCTGACTATTGTCTCCGTATACATCCCACCCAGGGACCCTAAACATGGATTCAATGACGTCCTAAACTTTATCAACTCTCATTGTTCCGAAGCTGAACTTATTCTACTAGGGAATTTCAACATAAACTGGTTAGCATCGCGTGTCAATACCTATAAAGACTCCATCTCAGCTGCTAACCTCATGCAAATGGTAGACTACCCTACTAGGATTAACTACAAGACTGGCACCAGTACCCTCTTGGATTGGGTCCTCACCACTCACCCCACAAGGATTTTTCGTACAACCATTCTCCCAGACTCATTCAGTGACCACTCCCCAGTCATGTGTGCATGGTCTAACAAATTCCTTAAGCCCCCTCCCAAAATTATCGCTAGCAGAGTCCTTCCTCATGGAAAACTTCCACATCTCAAACAACACCTGCTTCTACAAGACTGGCTACCCATCTATGAAGCAACTGATGTTAACTTGGCTCTTGATAACTTCATCTCAATTTTCAACAAAGTCTGTGACCACTTTGCCCCTGCTAAAAGGCACAAAACAAAATCTCTTTCTAACCCATGGGTCACCGCGGCTCTTCTCTCACAGCTGAAACTAAGGGATCACCTCTGGGCAGTTGCCAGGGCCACTGGCAAACAACTGGACATCCAAAACTACAAACAAGCATGAAATGCCTGCACAAAAGCCATACGGCTAATGAAATCCACCTATTACAAAGATGCTCTCACCAATACATGGGGAAATGGTCGTGCTTTCTGGGACAATATCAAGGATGTCACAGGGTAGTAGCCAAAAACCTCTCCTGCCATGTTAATGGTTGATGGATCCTCAACCCTTGACCCCAAGGTGATCGCAAAATCTTTAACGCGGCTTTTTCAGACCTTAGTGCTGTTCTACCCCATGACTTTTTCGAAAACAGGGCCTACTCCCCAAATACCTCAGCCCCTCAGTCTAACCATCCCCTCTTCTCCTTCAGGAAGGTAAGGCTGAATGAAGCTCACCGCTATATTACTGCAGCTATCTCTAAATCTAGATCTAGTAGTGACACCCTGGACCTTAAGCTTCTGTTGCTCACTCTTGATGAGGTAATTCATCCATTAACTAAAATCCTAAACCTCTCTCTCTCTCTCAGCTGTGGAAAATTCCCGGACCTATGGAAAACAGCCACCGTGACACCCATCCATAAAAGTGGGGACAAGACGATTCACTCAGATTATCACCCTATCTCCATACTGCCCCCACTCTCTAAGGCACTTGAGCGCATCATGGCTGATCAACTTACCAACCACTTGGATAAATACAATATACCTTGTCCACAACAACACGGCTTCTGGAAAGGTCACAGCACCACCACAGCCCTTCTTGAGTTCACTGGAGCTTTGCACAAATCCCTTGACAACGGCCTTCTCACAGGGGCCGTTTTCGTTGACCTCTCCAAAGCCTTCGATACAGTACACCATGGACTACTAATACACCAACTACTGAATGCCGGGCTATCACCCGACTCTTCTCTCTGGTTTAAAAGCTACTTAGAAAACCGGTCACAGAGAGTAAAAATTGCAGAAGCTGTTTCTAACACCCTGCCTGTTTGCTCGGGTGTCCCAAAGGGATCCATACTGTGACCCCTCCTTTTTAGCCTTTTCTTAAACTCCCTCCCTCCCTTACCACTGCTCTGAGCAGATCATACTATATGCCGATGATGCTGTTGTATTCTCCACTCACAAAGATCCTGCAACCCTTCAACACAACCTTCAACTTGGTTTCAGTTCTGTAGAGACATGGTTTCTTAATCATAAACTGGTCCTCAATGACAAGAAAACCAAATCTATGCTCTTCTGCAGCTCTCATAACCCACACAAGCTACACCACTTGGCTATCTCCACCACCCAGGGCAACGCTCTAGATCAGGTGGAGTCCTTCAAATACTTAGGGATTTAGCTTGACCCTAATCTCTCCTATGGACTTCATGTAGATAATGTAGCTAGAGCTGCTAATACATGGCTTGGTCTCATCTACAAACACAGACCACACCTCATGCCAGAAGCTTTGAAGGTTGCAGTCCTGAGCTCTGTGATCTCTGTAATAGACTATGGTCTTATCATTTATGGCTCAGCCACAACCACAACCCTTAGACGCCTCTCAACTGCCTTAAATAAAGCATGTCGGCTCGTCACTGCTGCTCACCGTCTCACCCACACATGTGACCTGTACACTCAGACTGGCTGGCTCCAACTATCAAACCGCATAAAATTTCTCACCTGCTCCATGGTCAAAAAAATCTACCTTGGCCTTGCACCTTCTGGGGTCTCAACTCTGTTACAACACCGAATTAACAAATGGTGCCTTAGGAGATCCACACTACAGCTACTGAAAGTCCCCCACTGCCACACTTCACAGGGACAATGCTCTTTTGCTTATCGAGCACCACTCTGGTTCAATGGCCTCAGCCCAACCATCTCCTCTGCCCCAACTATTGGTATGTTTAAAACTAGGCTCCGGGACTATCTCACTACCAACAGCTCCTGTGACTGCCCAACTTAACCCTTGTTTCTCCACTTCCCTTTCTGCTCTAGTTCTCCCCCATCTCCCCCACTGGATTCTACCCTCACATCTTGGTATACCCAATGCTGCACTTTTCACCCTCTTGTCACCCTTCCATTCACCCCCCACCCTCTTCCCTCTCCCTATGACTCTGGCACTTCTTATCTGTTGTCTATCTTCTCTGACAAATGTCGCTGGCTGCCTTGTTACAATGCTACCCTTGAACTGTATTAATCTGTACTCTGTTTGCAATGTCCACATTGTTGTAATGTCTGACTTGATGTTCCACATAATTTGTATTTCTCTGACGTAGAACCTTTGTAAATGAGCCGTGGCTCAAAGGTATTTGTAATCCTAGACTTGATAAATAAATAGTATCAAAACAGTCAGTAACATCCTCAAGATTAAGTAGTTCCTCCAAGGTCTCACTAGTGATATTATCAGTGTCAGCAGTATTGTTACTTACACAAGTTCCAATGGTTAACTCCCTCTCAAGCTGAATTTCATTCAAAATGAAATCGGTGTCTTTACAGGGTGGGGGTGCAATTCTGTGTAGGCCAGGGCTCTATAACTCAGTGAGGGAGTTTTACAAAAATTGAGTATGAGCTTCATTTTTCAAAAAAAACTTGGAAAGGTCCACATTTACTTGAAAAGAATTCAGTTGGACTTTGCAAGGTTGGAGGAATGGTCAAAAGTGTGTCGCTTAGATTCAATGCTAAGAATTGCAAGGTAATGCACCTGGGGAAAAAAAAAAACAGAGGAAGCGTACACAATGCGTGGTGAGATACTAACAACAGCAAAAATGGAAAGGGACCTGGGGGTAGTCATATCAGATGACGCAAAGGTGGGAAAGCAATGTGAGAGGGCAGTAAGGAGGGCTGGGGGATAATGGGATGCATATGGAGAGGCACCACCAGTAGAAAACAGGAAGTTGTTATCCATTTGTACACACAGATGGTTAGACCCCATCTGGAGTACTGCGTGCAGTTCTGGAGACCCAGTCTTTGCAAGCACATAGACAGGATGGAAACTGTCCAGAGGAGGGCAAGTAAAATGGTGCAGGACCTGCACCGGAAGACATATGAGGAGAAACTAAAGGAGCTTAATATTTATAGCCTCGAGGAAAGGAGGGATGGGGGACATGATAGAAACTTTCAAGTACCTCAAGGGAATCAACAAAGTCCCAGAGGGTATCATCTTTCAAATAAAGAGGTGTGCAAGATCAAGGGGGCACAATTTGAAGGGGCAGCTCAGAGGTAATGTAAGGAAGTATTTTTTCACAGAGAGGGTTGTGGATGCATGGAATGGCCTTCCGGAGGAGGTTGTGGCGTCAAAATCAGTGGTTGAATTCAAGCATGCATGGGACAGTCATAAGGCAATTCTAGGAGGTGGGGGTAGAAAGAAGTAGGCTGCTGCTTAACTAGGATCTGCAGCTTATCCTTTAGGTAGGGAAATGGGCAGACTTGGTGGGCCAAGCGGTCCTTATCTGCCGTCTATGTTTCTATGTTTCTATGTTCCATGTTTCTTAAGATCTCACTGATTGATTAGCCCAACTGGTTTAACACTCTGCAACTTATTGATCCACCGACTCTCTAGTCTGAGTAACAGATTTAGCCTGTCTTCCCTATATTTAGGGGTTGGCACAAATTCAATCCCCATGAATTTGAATCCACCAGGATCTGATGCATGATGTTGCAAAAAGTGTAGTCCCACTGTTGTATCCTCTCTCTGATTGGTGATGACCTTACATGTTCTGTATCCCGATTTTTAGGGTATGGGTGGTGTGTCCTATATACAGAAATTTAAAGGGGCACCATAACACGTAAATGACAAACATGGTGCCACGTGTCATACATTCCCTTATTTGGAATTTCAGACCTGGTTTACCTGGGTGTACTATGATGTTCCAGTATTACAGTATTCACAAACGTTACATCTCTGACATTTGTAACACCCCCCCCCGATCTTTTTGGTAGCCAGTTAAGCTATAATGTTGCACTACGGTCTGTTGCTGTCTTAGTGGTGCAGGGTCTGCACCAGAAGACATACGAAGAAAGACTAAAGGAGCTTAATATGTATACCCCTGAGGAAAGAAGGGAGAGAGGGGACATGATAGAAACGTTCAAGTACCTCAATGGAATCAACAAAGTCCAAGAGGTTAGCATCTTTTAGAAAAAGAGATGTGCAAGAACAAGGGGACACAATTTGAAGATGGAGGGGGGACGGCTCAGAGGTAATGTGAGGAAGTATTTTTTCACAGAGAGGGTTGTGGATGCATGGAACAACCTCCCTGAGGAGATTGTGGAGTCAAGAACAGTGGGGGAATTCAAGAATGCATGGGACAGACATAAGGCAGTCCAAGTGGAGGGTAGGAAGAAGTAAGCTGTTAGTTAACTAGGATCTGCAGCTTATCTGTTAGTTTGGAAAATAGGCAGACTAGGTGGGCCAAGCGGTCCTTATCTACCATCAAATTCTATGTTTCTATGTTTCTACTGTTCACCAGTCTGTCTGTACTGCACACTTGGAGTTAAAATAAACTTGATTGTAGTCGGGATAAACTCAGTAGGCATATCTAACCTTTCTGGATGCTTATCTAAGAAATATCTGCATGCCTTAATCCCATCACTATGTTTTATTGACATATAAAGGGCTTTAAAGACAGTGCTAAGCCACATCGTACCTTCCTCTCACTCAAAGTTGGAAAATGTTCTAAGTACATCAACAATATCTTTCAAATATGAACTTAGGCTGGTGACACATTTCTATGAAACATAATCAACAAGTTTCCTTAAATCTTGAGTAGGTGAGTTGACCCCAGATGTTATAAGTCTCCGAGGTGGATTTTCCATGCTTTTATGAATTTTTGGAATAACATAAAACATGATGTGACAGGATGTTCTTCCCAGATATACTTGTACTCATTCTGAGACATACAGCCATGTGCAATAACATCGTATAGTAACACATGCAGTTCTTTTCTGAATCTATTGAAAGAGTTGCCTGGCAGCTTCCTGTAATTATTACCATAGTCAAGGCCCCTGGAATTCTGCAGTTCTGCAGTTGCGGAATTTGCTGCAGAATTTGCATCATGCCGCAGAATATATATAGTGCCACAGAATTCATTGTTTTTGGTGAATTTTCATATAAATATACTATTTTTCCATAGTGTCAGGCTTTCTTTCCCACCTTGTTTATCCTGAAACCCCTCCTCTATGCTCAGCATATGATGTCAGCAATGACATCACTTCTTATTTAGCCAATGACAGTACTGCATTCTGCCAGAGAAATGAATAAATCATGCCACAGAAATCAGAAAATGCTGCCGCAGAACACCAGGGGCCCTGACCATAGTCTAATAGGAACAATGTTATACTTACAAAGGCGTCTTTATCTTGGACCACTGTGTTCCCTCCTTTATTTGCTGGCTTCACCACAATTTCTGAACAATCACCTAGTACAAGGAGAGGCTGAAGGCACTGAACATTTGCTTCTTGGAAAACAGGAGAGAGAGGGGACATGACTGGGACCTTTAAATACTTGAAAGAGATAAATAAGGTTGATAAGGGGAGTCTCTGTAAGCTGAGTGGCAATCGACAACACTAGGGGGCACAGTCTTAAGCTGGGGGGTGGGAGGTTTAGGAGGGAGGTCAGGAAGCACTTCTTCACAGAGAGGGTGGTGGACACTTGAGATGCACTGCCGGAAGAGGTCATCTCATTGAAGACAGTGGGTAGCTTTAAGAGAGGCTGGAATAGACTTAGGGGGGGAAAGTAAGGATCGTGGGTGGGGAGGATGAGAGGAGCAGGGAGGGAGGGCAGAGACAGTAGCTCAAGCTGTGGACCCTGCAATACGAGCAGACTTGATAGACCAAATGGCCTTCTTCTGCTGGCTTCTTTGTATGTTCATAAGTTCATGTAATGCTGCCCTTTCAGTCTTAGCTTAGTTGTTACCTCTTGGTACAGAAGCATTATCCAAGATTTCCTTCACTTGTTTTGACGCTACCTTTTCAAGTGCCATGACAGTTGGATTAAAAATGTTGGGACAAAAAGATGAATTAGGTTTAAATAGTAACTTCCTTTCTTCTTTAAAGCAGCTAAATCCAACTTCATGCATTTCAATATCAAAACAGTCAGTAACATCCTCAAGATTAAGTAGTTCCTCCAAGGTCTCACCTGTAATATTATCAGTGTCAGCAGTGTTGTTACTTTCACAGGTTCCAATGGTTAACTCCCTCTTGGGTTGAATTTCATTCAATATGAAATCTGTGTCTTTGCAGGGTGGGGGTGCATTTCTGTGTAGGCCAGGGCTGTATAACTCAGTGAGGGACTTTTACAAAAATGGAGTTTGAGCTTTATTTTCCAAAAAAGCTTGGAAAGGTCCACATTTACTTGAAAATAATTCAGTTGGACTTGGCAAAGTTGGAGGAATGGTCAAAAGTATGGTAGCTTAGATTCAATGCAAAGAAGTGCAAAGTAATGCAATTAGGAAACAAAAACCAAGGGGAAGCATACTTAACTGGAGGGCGGTATTAACAACAACAAAAATGGAAAGGGACCCGGAGGTAGTCATATCAGATGACCTAAAGGTAAGCAAGCAATATGAGAAGGCAGTAAGGATGGCTGGAAGGATACTGGGATGCACAGGGACAGGCATCACCAGTAGAAAACAGAAATTTGTTATCCCTCTGTACAGACAGTTGGTGAGTTCCCGTCTGGAGTACTGTGTGCAGTTCTGGAGACCCCATCTCTGCAGGAACATAGACATGATGGAGCCAGTCCAGAAGAGGGCAGCTAAAATGGTGCAGGATCCACAGAAGCCATATAAAGAGAGACTAAAGGAGCTTAATATGTATACCCTTGAAGAAAGGAGGGAGAGGAGGGACAGGATAGAAACTTTCAAGTACCTCAAGGGAGTCAACAGAGTCCAAGAGGGTAGCATCTTTCAGAAAAAGATATGTGTAAGAACAAGGGGACACAATTTTAAGATGGGGGGATGACTCAGGGGCAATGTGAGGAAGTATTTTTCACAGAGAGGGTGGTGGATGCATGCAACAGCCTTCCTGAGGAGATTGTGGGGTCAAAAACAGTGGGGGCATTCAGCAATGCACGGGACAGACATAAGGAAATTCTGGTGGTGGGTAGGAAGAAGTAGGCTGTTAGTTAACTAGGATCTGCAGCTTATCCAGTAGGTAGGGAAATGGGCAGACTAGGTGGGCAAAGCGGTCCTTATCTGCCATCAAAGTCAATTTTTCTATGAGGTGTTGGTATAAATGATAACCCCTTCTTTAAAATGTTTGTCTGTGCTGTAGTAAAGTCTTGATGTGATAGATTATTTATAACTCTTCTGTGATGTTTTGCCCCTTAAATTCCTTTTTTGCTATCCAATTTCTTCTCTTACCCCCCTTCCTCTTCTTATCTTATCTTTACATTTGGAGGTACAGTGTCTTTGGCTAAAAAAATTCCCCTAAATTATTTCCAGTAGTAGAATCAGTTTGAAATTGTACCTTAGACCTGCTTCAGCTCCTGCTTTGTTTCTTTCCCCACTCCAGAATGTGTCCATTATTATAATCTTCTTTGTCCAGAATCAGCTTTTTGTTTTTTATTGATGAGCTCATTCTCATACTTAATAAGCCAATTCTGCAGTTGGATGTCCAGATCTTTAAATGTGGAATCAGTTTTAAAATTGAGTGCTTCTTTCTTGGCCTCTGATATTTGTGCCACGGTATCTTCGTATTTGCTGTTGCCTTCCTTAATAATGATCTTCACAAACCTCTTCGAACAGACTTCAGCAGCTGCTAGCCACTCTTGTTTATGTTTGAAGCTTTCAAAGCCACTAGAAGCAACAATCGAAATTTGCAAACCACAAAGTGCGTGTCCCTTAGAGAAATACTGTTCCAATGTTGTAATATCATATATAAGATCAAGTTCCTTATAAAGTAGCCTTTCAAGTTTCAGGAATGTGGCTTTAAGATCTCCGGTTGTGAATACTGGTTCACCAGACCCCTTCAGTTTTTCTTTTGCCTTTTGCTCTGAAAAGTTTTGTTCTTGCCCCAGCTGTAACCTATTCTGGAACCAGTTGCATCTTCATTGCTCTGCATTCTTGTTTAGTACCACGAAGTACATTTTTATGGAAACTCATCAACAGAGGCTCTGAGTTGATCACGGTAGAAAATAGGCTAACATGCTGAAAGTCTGAGCTGACAGATTTCGAAATAATTCACTTCAGCTACAGAAGGCCAAGGAAGTGGGCATCAGATGCAGTTCCAAGAGGGGTTCATCCCTCCTGGAACTCCAGAAACCAGAGGAGCAATAGTAACTGAGGAGCGATGGCCCACAGACAAATTGCAGACTTAAGAAAAAGGCAAGCTGTCACAATGAGGGTCCACGAGACCATCTCCGCCTCCCTTCCCTTGGTGGAAAGTTGCACAATTTTTCCTCAGGCTGAGCCCAATTATTAACAGATACTGGGATTTTTGAGAATTCTGGCCTTAGTTTTTACAATGGAGTTTTTCAGCAGTTCCCTAAAGGGGCGTTTTTCTGACGTTTCCATTTCACAGGGACCCAGGAAGCCTCTACCGTGTTTCAGCCCTGGACCATCTCTGCCATTTGGGGTGATTATACCAGATTCCCCAGTGAGCAGGACCAGTGGTTCTCTTCATTTATTCCTCATTCCCAAGAAGTCAGGAGTATTTTTAGGCCTTTTTCTGGCTCTGAAACACTTAAGCAAGTTTGTTCGCCACATGACCTTCAAGATGGAGTCCCTGAGTTCAATCATTCGGGCTCTCCAGCTGGGGATTGTATAGCTTCCACTAGTTTGAAAGATGTGTATCTCCACATTTCCATCCAACAGGCCGTCAGAGGTTCCTTGGGTTCTGGATCCTGGAGTAGCTTTTTATTTTAGTTCAGGGTGCTTCCTTTGGACTGGCTCCATCCTTAGGGATTTCTCAAGGAGTTCATAGTTCTGGTGGCTCACATCCAGCAGGAGGGATATCATGTCTATCCCTACCTCAATGATTTTCTCCTTCAAGCATCATCTGTACTTTTGGCTAGGGAGTCAGGGACCAGGACTCTTGAGGTGTTGGACTCCCATGGCTTGATGGTAAATTGGAAGGAAAGAGGCGACTCAAGGAGCAGGGACATACTGTGAATAGATGAGGCTCCCCTCTCCTGGCTAGTACTTCTCTTGGCAGGGGAAATGTCTTCAGGCCAACTGGTTAAGTCACAACAATGTTCCTCATGGGGAGCGGAATTTAAGCACGGAGGCATTTGACCTCCAGTATCAAAGACTCGGTTGTCCTCAGATTGATCTCTTGGCATCCAGACAGAATTCTCAGCTGCAATGGTTCTTCAGCCACAACCGTTTTCCACAGTTGGAAGCAGTAGACATCCTGTCACATGAGTACAGTTTCGGCAGTGCATACCCCTTTTTCATGTTCTGCCTCTCCCCTCCAAGGTTATTTGCAGTTCAGGGCACTCCAGAGGGAGGCCTTCTTCAGTACCTCTGTAGTGGAACAGAAGTTCATAGTCCTCAGACTCTGTGAATGTCACTCAGGGTACTCCTTTTTCACCTCCTCATGTGGGAGAGGGGAACTTTCAGTCATAGGGACCCATCCTGCATTCATGTCTGGGAGCTATGTAGCTCGCATTCTGGCTCCTGATAGAAGGAGCTTCCTGACACTAGTTTTCTCTAGAAGGTGATGGTCTCTCTGATGCTACCAGGAAGAATTCCATGTCAGGGTCTTATGTTCATACTTGGATCACCCTTTTGGCTTAAAAAAAATATCTGGCCTTACAAAACCATGGCTCCCCAGTCTTGGTTTTCCTGCAGGTCAGAGTGTGTAATGTTTGACCATGAGCTCCCTTGGAGGAACTTCCTAGGGATCATCCTTTGGGACTAACCAGAAGGTTATTCTTTTTGGGGGGAGGGTGACAGGAGTCGACCTCTATTCCGATCTCCTGTTCCTCCACATGACCTGAATCTGGTCCTGAATGTTCTTGGTTAAGAGCTTTTTGATCCACCTTCGTCGGTTCCTTTGGATGGGCTATTTTGCCAGGCATGTTTTTTTTTTTTTTTTAGAAATGGGATTTTTATTTCTTGGCATCTGATTGGGCTGGTAACCTTTGCCTGAATGGTACATTAACTTACAATAGATGCTCCAGGGATGTCACCAGGGGTACAAAGTTGTGGGGGACTAATGCCCTGTAGTCAAAATCCTAACTAAACTAGGGGGGTCCAGGGGTATGCCCCCCCCAGAAAATTTAGAAATGTTACCTTCAAATGGTGTTTTTTTTCTGCATTTTAGTGGTGAAAAATGTGATTGAGAAGCCTAGTTATCAGCCATCTATTTAATGGTACATGTGGAAAAATGTGATTACTGGTCCACCGAGGACAGGTTACAGGAGGACCCTAGAGCAAATAAGAGACCAGAACAGCCATTAGCCCATCAGATCTGCTGGGAAGGTTGCAGGAGGGCTCCAGAGCAAATAAGAGACCAGAACAGCCAGACACCATTATCCCAGCAGATCTGATGGGAAGGTTATAGGAGGAAGCCAGAGCAAATAAGAGACCAGAACACAACAGCCAGACTCCATTATCCCAGCAGATCTGCTGGGAAGGTTGCAGGAGGACCCCAGAGCAAATAAGAGGCCAGAACAGCCAGACACACCATTATCCCAGCAGATCTACTGGGAAGGTTGCAGGAGGACCCCAGAGCAAATAAGAGGCCAGAACAGCCAGACACCATTATCCAAGCAGATCTGCTGGGAAGGTTGCAGGAAGACCCCAAAGCAAATAAGAGACCAGAACACAACAGCCAGACACCATTATCCAAGCAGATCTGCTGGGAAGGTTGCAGGAGGACCCCAGAGTAAATAAGAGACCAGAACAGCCAGACACCATATCTCAGCAGAACTACTGGGAAGGTTACATGACCTAACCTTATAGGAAAAGACAGACTCCATTATCCCAGAATTGTGCTGGGATCCTTAAGTTTCCTTCTTTTTGAACTTAAAATGCATGGAGCAAAATATCAGTGTCATACAGGTTTTACTGTTGTATTATCGTGCTGATTTTGGGAGAAGTAGCTCAACCTTTCTGTTTGCCATGGATGTCAATTCATCAATTACATCATCAGTGTCAAGTTGTCTGCTTTCTTCAGTCTGAATGTTGAGAATTCCAAGTGAACTCAATCTGTCATTTTCAGTCTTGTTTCTCAGATATATCTTAATGCGACTCATGGCACTAAAGGAGTGCTCATACACACGTGGTAACTGGGCTTGTTAAAGCAATCTGCAGTGATTTATGTAGCGTCGGATACATAATTTCTGGAAGTACATTATAAAGACTGGACATATGTTGTGGATTTTCATTTTCTGGCAGCCGACAAATGAAATTTCTTGCTACTACTAGTTCCTCTTTCAGAACGGGACAATCCTACATCTTACCAAGTGGCCTCAGTTTGTCCTGGTCCAAGAATGTGTTAGACTGTGGTCTGAGAGCATTGATAGCAACCATCAGTGTTTGGTCATGCTTGGAAAACCTCCTGTCAATCTCTCCAATCATTTTGTCAATCACAGGGTAACAAAGTGTGTAATAAGTTATCCCTGTTTGAGCTCCCTTCACACTTCCTATGGCCTCGAAAGGCAGTTCCCTGTCTGTCAAACAACAAAACAATCTCAACTATTCTTCTCAGGTACTCCCTGCACTTATTAATATCTGCAGTCATTGCTGAATCCATTAGTTGTATAACATTGCCACGTTCTTTAGATTTCACATAAGTAGACCAGGCCTCCATTGCTCCTGTATGTATTTGTTGGTGTTCTCTCATCTTCTCTATTGCCTTCTTCCAGTTGTTCAACCCTTTGGACATGAAAGCAGTGTCCGCTCGACCAGTGCAACTTGAAAACATTCTGCAGGCAAAGCAAAATATGACATCATTGCTTGCACTATATTCAAGCCGTGTAAATGATGCATACCAGCTGCTTGAAAATGAATGTTTCTGCTTCCAAAATCCCTTTGTGCAAAACTAGACATCTTTGGCTGCATAGGACCAGCTTTTTTGGTTCCTAGCTCACTGGGTACAACAGTAACAGTAGGTGTAAGTCTCACTACTGATTCAAGTGCATCACAAGATGTTCCAGGATATGATGATGTGTTTGGAACTTGCACTTCATATCGTATTCGCTGCTCCTGTTGAAGCTGTTGATCAGCACTGAGGTCTGGGCAGGTACTTTCTTTATTCTGATTTTTTGATTTTGGACGGAAAAAATCACAGATACTCATTTTTAACAAGATTTTATTTTTATTTAGTTTCTGTTGACTGGGTAACTGCACTAGGCATATTCTGCCTATTTTCAGGTACAACCCAGGGAAGGGGATACAGATGAAATGCCAACTGACCTTGAACCAGAGAAACTGTTGGTGGTATTTTTAGTGAATGAGGAAAATTTGGCCAAGGCACTGGGGAAATTCACCTACTCTTCCTGCAGGGAGGTTGTTGGCTGTCTTGCTGTGATGGCCAGTTCTCCTTGCTCTCCGGAGAGTGAAGACATTGTCAGGATAGGAGCTCTAGCCTCGGCTCCTATCCTCTCCACTCAGGAGGCTGTTGATCTTGCAATGGCAGCTGCAGATCTGTCTCCAGACAGCACTGCTGAAGATTACATGGAAACCGATATGGTGGCTGTTTCTGTACCTGCTGCTTCGATGCTACATAGTTCTCCAGTTGTTTCTGATGTTTCTCTTGTCCCAATGACCTTGGAACGCCTTTCTCAGCATGGTGCTCTACTCCTGGAATCATGGACGGAGCATGCAGTTTCTGGGAGTGCTGCTATTGCGTCGGACCGGGTAGGACAAGTTACCCAGTTGGACACCTGCTATGGGAAACTGGCTCCTGCTTCCTCCAGCCCTCCAACGATTGCTTCTGTGGCTTGTGTATCAGTTTCTCTGCCGAACCCTTGTCGGCAGCTGCATTTACCACCTCCTCCTTCTGCATCGAAGTCTGCTACTACTAAACCCCCGAGGTCTCGCCTAGGACTGTCGTGAGCAACTTGCACTGTCTCTACTTCACTGGCTGCTCCTGAAACTTCTGTGGAACCCATGTTTTCCTTTTTGGACCACCCGTCTTCCACTAAATGGGGGCCTTGGTACCTGCACCCCCTCCAGTTGCTTTCCGGTACACTTCTTGGTCTCCTGACAAGGCCCTTTCTGCAGCTGGCTGGGTCTCTGTGGCTTCTGGACATTGGACTCTGGACATTTCTGATCCCTCTTACAAGAAGATGTGTTCTCCTTCTGTGGCCACCACCGTTGATCCGACTTTGAGCTCCACCATACCCTGGGGTAATTCTATTGACTTTGTATCTGCTGTTTCTCATACTGATAATACTGATGTTATTTTAAGCACAGTATCTATTGACTATAGGATGGGGCCTAACCTTGAGGCTTTGGTTGACCATGAGGAGAAGTCTTCCTTGACCCCTTTGTTCAAATTAGCTGACTTGTTTCGTTCCACTGGGGAACTGGCTCCCCGGAGGAACGCGGTTCGGCTTTTGTACAAGGGGGGCTTGGAACAACCTCCTGATAGGTTATTTATTGCCAGGTCATTATTCAAAAAATCTATGACATTTTTTTCTTCTGAGATTTTTGCTCTCATTTCCTTAGGCGGTGGTAATTTTGATATTAGCTTCAAGACTGTGTCTAACTTGGATAGGTTTTGGGCTCAGTATAATACTCTTAAGACTGACCCTGTCTGGGTGCCTTTCCAGGCCATACCCCTCACTAAGCCTCTCATTAAAACCATTATAGTTTTGTTTAAAAATGAAGGGGTCAATGTCGAGGGTATCCTTTTTTGGTTACGGCAACGCTGTGAGATTCTAGGTTGCCCTACCCCTACTATGGATACTGAACAGATTTGGGACGGGGGTTGGAAGGTTAAAATTAATTTTTCTCCACCAATTCTGGACCTGTACATCTTTCCAGCATTTTATTCCTAGGCTGGGACAGGGGCTCTGTTTTTTATATTGGGCAGCCCAGATCTTGTTTTAAATGTGGTTCCCGCACACACCTGAGTTCGGCCTGTGATGTCACTAGATGCAGCTATTGTTTGGAGTACGGCCATATAGCGTCTGCCTGTTTGAATCTTATGGTCATTGTCCTTGGGCCTCTCATAACCATGAAGATTGTCCTTCCCATGAAGGTCTCATCCATCAAGCACAGCATACTTTGGCTTCTCAGGTGACTGCTGCCCAATCTGTCTCGGTTGACCTTGTCCCTTCCTCTAAATCTGTTACTATTCCTCCTGTCCCCCACTCCATTACTGTACCCTCTCCCTTACCTCCAGCTACAGATTTGTTATTGTCTACTGTACCAATCCCTTCTACATCCCATTCCCCTTCTACTGTAGATGACATGCCCCCCTCCACCCCCCGAAGTTCCCTTTATGGTAGTTCCTCCTGAAAAATGGAATGGGTGTGGTAAAACCATTTCTGACTCCAAAGCCCCACAGAAATCCATTTCACTACAGACACCTTCTCTTTTGAAGGCCCCTGTACCTGTCGATAACATATTCTTCCCTTTAGAGGAAGATACTGGAGGGGATTCTGGTGATGAAACTGATACTTCGTCTGTTCTTTCCAATGCTGATATTGATAGTCATTCTGAGGACTCTGTTGTCAAGAGGACTAGACACAGACAGGCAGGGAAGCCCCCTTTAATGTTTTTTTTTTCTTCCCAGTTAGGTTTTCAGGTTATTCTTTTTTCTTTCCCTTTCAATGTCCTCTTTAACATTTACCACTTTAAATGTGAATGGTATTAAAGGTGAGAAGAATCGACTTGTTTTTTTTTCCATCTTCGTTCCTTTTTAGCTGATATAATCTGTTTACAGGATATTCATTTAAAATCACACCAGGACCTTCAACATGCCTCTCGTTGTTGGTCCAGAGGACCTTCCTTTGGGTCTGTGGGGGATGATGTATGCAATGGCTTAGGAAGTTTATTTACTAAGCCTCAGCTTTCTGTTTCCAGATTAATAGATATACATCCAGGACGGGCTTTGTGTTTGGATGTTTCTTTTCTATCTGAATGTTTTAGGATTCTCACAATATATGCCCCACAAACTAAGGCTCAACGTGTGGCACTTTTTAAAGAAATGCAACCTTTTCTGCATACTTCCCGGTTGGTAGTTTGGCTGGGGGATTTTAATTGTGGAGTATCTCTTTCTGATTGGGGTTTAGCTACTAATACATTTTTTTTGTGACTCTGTTGCTTTAAATACTATTCTTTCTACTGCACATCTGTTGGATGCATATAGGGTGTTCTGTCCTACGGGGGTTACATATTTTAGGGGACCTCTCAGGACACGTATTGATTTCAATTTTATTTCCTCAGTACTTAAGGTTGTACAGGCTTTTTCCCGGCCCATAGAATTTTCTGACCACTGCACTCTTACGGTTACTATTTCATGGGAGGGGGCCCCCCCGGAGTAAAAAGAATGGGTGGCACTTAAATGAATCTCTGTTGGCAGATTCTGGTCTCTATAGGTTATGGGAGCGGAGTGGGTGGCCCGCTTTTCTGTGTTGGAGTGTTATGATTCCATTTTAGATTGGTGTGAGGATTCTAATTGCAGTTGGAAATTATTTTTTCAACATCAGGCACATCTGATCCAGGGACCACCCAGTCCAATGCAACTGCCTCAAAGGATGCCGAGAACGAGGAGCACTTGGATGACAGTGGTCTCAGGGAGGGTTAGAGCAGTCAGGCAGAGGCACATCCCAGATCCTATTCCACTCAAGAACTCATATGCCACACTGGCAAATGAGGACAACCAAATAGAGGTACCCAGAGAAGTGGAAGGAAAGGATGTGGAGGTTTGCCAAAGAGGTGACCTCAGCGGGGAAAGCAGTGGACCCCAGAGGAGGAGGAAGCGAATCCTTGTGGGGGACTCCATCATAAGAGGGATCCAGCTAGGAACACAGGAGGGGGAGGACAGGGAGGTGAGGTGCCTACCAGGTGCCACGGCATGGAGGGATGGAAGGAATATCCTGGGGATCACTGGGAAGGCAAGACGGGAGGGTGAGCTGGATGTCATTATCCACCTAGGTACTAATGACCTGGCAAATGGGGAGCCAAAGGAAGTTCAGGAAGAGTTTAGAAAACTGGGGAGGGGTCTCAAGCAAGTAGCTACTTCTGTCACTTTCTCAGAAGTACTACCTGTGAGAGGCAAGGGAGAGCATAGGAGTGCATGCACCAGGAACTTTAACTCATGGTTGAAGAACTGGTGCTGTGAGGAAGGGTTTGGATTCATTGGTGACTGGGGACCCACCTGTAGGGATGGAGGTTTGTTCAAGCCTGATGGCCTGCATCCATCCTGGAGGGGAATCCAAGCACTCAATGATAAGTTTAAATGCTACATTGACAAGCATTTAATCTAGCAAGGGGGGGTGGCAGGCCAGCAAGGAGGGTACCTACTTGCTCACCCCCACAGCTAGCAGTGGAACCAGTGAACCAGAGGAGTGGCTATCTCTGCAAAGCAGTGTGCAAAAGATGGAGATTAGTGCCCAAGAGGTGGATAAGCAGAAAGGGCATAATTCAGCAGAAGGGCAGACAGCAAGGAGAACCAGGATAAATGACAACCAAGGAAGGGGCTGGAATAGAACAGTGAAACAGTCTAGGAGGTCAAATCATGGAAAGCCATGTGTGCAAATGCCAGGAGCCTTAGCAACAAGATGGAAGATCTGGAGGCTGTCATGGTACAGTCAGACCTGGACATTGTGGCCATCACTGAAACCTGGTGTAATGATAACCATGACTGGGAGATGGCCATACCTGGCTACAACATATTCAGAAGAGACAGAGCAGGCAGGAAGGAGGAGGAGTGGCATTGTATGTGAAAATGACATAAGGGCCACAGAGATCCAGGAGGAACAAATGGGGGAGAGATACTGTGGGTTAAGCTGGAAAGGAAAATGGGGACAGCCATCCTCACAGGTGTGGTCTATAGACCACCAGCCCAGGAGGAAGAAACAGATAGGAAGCTGATGCTAGCTATCCAAAGGATGGCAGACAAGGGTGAGGTAGTACTGGTTGGAGACTTCAATATTCCAGACGTGGACTGGAGCATCCCAGCAGCAGCATCAACTAGGAGCAGATTTATCCTGAACTCCCTTCAGGGTGCCTTCCTCAAGCAACTGGTCATGGAACCAACTCGGCAGAAGGCAATACTGGACCTTGTGCTCACAAACAGGGTCAGTGTGATGGGGGTAACAGTGGGGAGCACCTGGGAAACAGTGACCACCAGTCATTGTGGTTTGAAATCACAGAAAGAGCAGAACCAAACCACACAAAAACACGTATCCTGGATTTTAGGGGGGCAGACTTTGGGAAAATGGGAGATACTTGAAAGAGGCATTAAGGGAATGGGACAGGAATCAGGGGTTGAGGAACAGTGGGCAGTATTTAAAATGGGGATTACAAGAACAACAGAATTATGCATTAAGCAGGTTAGCAAGAGGAAAGGAAGAGGAGACCATTATGGTTTTCCAAAGAGGTAGCAAAGAAAGCGAAAGACAAAAAGATTGCATTCAGGCAATACAAAAGACACAGGCAGAAGGGGATAGGGAGAAGTACCAGGAGAAGCAAAGGGAGGCAGGAGGTCAGTAAGGAAGCCAAAGCTCAGACAGAAGAACACATTGCAAAATCAGTGGGTAGAGGGGACAAAACCTTTACAGGTACATAAGTGAAAAAGAAAGACAAAGGGAGGGATAGTGAGACTGAAGGGGGAGGATGGGGGCCGCGTGGAGGATGACAACAGTAAAGCTGACATATTGAACAGGTATTTCTGCTCAGTCTTTACTGAGGAAGAGGAGGGTAATGGGTCTGAAGGGAGTACAAGGGGTGAGAATAGGGCAGAAATGGACACAAGTCCCTTTATACTAGAAAGGGTCCTGAAAGAACTGGAAGTAATAAGAGTTGATAAAGCAATGGGGCCAGATGGGGTGCACCACAGGGTCCTTAAAGAACTAAGAGAGGTGATGGCTGAACCTCTGGCTATCCTGTTTAGTCGATCACTGGAAACAGGGGAGATACCCAAAGACTGGAGGACAGCAGATGTAGTCCCCTTATACAAAAGTGGGAACAAAGAGGAAGCAGGGAACTACAGACCAGTCAGCCTCACTCGGTAGTGGGGAAGATCATGGAAGCACTACTGAAGGAGAGATTGGTGGAACATCTGGTTGTCAATGGACTACAGGACCCAAGGCAGCATGGTTTCACCAGGGGAGGCATGTCAGACCAACCTCGTTGAATTTTTGACTGGGTGACTAGGAGGTGGATCAGGGGAGGCAGTGGACATGGCCTATCTGGACTTCAGCAAGGCCTTTGACACTGTGCCACATAGAAGACTATTACACAAACTGGGGAATATGGGTGTGGGCAGGACAGTAGTGTGGTGGGTAGGTAACTGGCTGGGTGGCAGGACACAGAGGGTGGTGGTAAATGGCTGTCACTCCTCAGAGGGAAGAGTGACCAGTGGGGTACCACAGGGATCAGTGCTGGGACCGGTCCTATTCAACATCTTCATCAGTGACATTGTGCAGAACCTAGAAGGCAGAATTTCACTGTTTGCTGATGACACAAAGCTCTGTAACAGAGTAGACACACCAGAGGGTGTAGACAGAATGAGACGCGACCTGCAGAAACTTGAAGAATGGTCAGGGTTTGGCAGTTGAAATTCAATGCAAAGAAGTGCAAGATAATGCATATGGGGTACAAAACCCTGGACAATATATCAGTTGGGGGTGAGGATATAGCATGCACCAAGCAGGAAAGGGATCTTGGGGTTATCATCTCTGATGACCTCAAGGTAGGAAACAGTGTGACAAGGCAGCAGGTAAAGTAAATAGGATGCTGGGATGTATAGGCAGGGCATCACCAGCAGGAAAAGGGAGGTCATAATTCCGCTATACATGACACTAGTGAGGCCCACTTGGAGTACAGTGTACAGTTCTGGAGACCATACCTACGTAAGGACATAGACAGGGTAGAGAAGGTTCAGAGGAGGGCAACAAAGATGGTGCATGGATTGCATCACAAGTCCTATGAAGAAAGGTTGAAGGAACTGAACATGTACTCCCTGGAGGAGAGGAGGGAGAGAGGGGATATGATAGAGACATACAAGTATCTTACAGGGAGGAACAGGGTGCAGGAAAACACTATTTTTAAGCGAAAAATATGTTCCAGGACTAGAGGGCATGGGATGAAGTTGGAGGGAGGACGATTCAGAGGAAACATGAGAAAGAATTTCTTCACAGAATGGGTGGTGGACAAGTGGAACACCCTGCCAGAGGAAGTGGTGGGGGCTGAAACAATCACGGGATTTAAGAATGCATGGGATAGACATAAAGGAATTCTGGAGGTCAGGGGTAAGGGGCAACATACTTCTAGGAAAACAAACTGAACTTACAAGCTCAAATGGGCAGACTGGGTGGGCCATAGGCCCTTATCTGCCGACACTGTCTATGTATCTATGTATCTATGTATCTTAAAACTTCTACTGACTATATGGGTTATTTACGGCTGAGACATCAATTTCAACATCTTATTTCCTTGTCAGATACTACTTCTCTTAATTATAGTGATCTTATTGCTACTTTAAAGAAGCAGATGGTTAGGCTCTAATATGATAGGGGCAAATCTTTGGAGCAAGAATTACGTTTTGGTACATCTATGACTCGACACTCTTTGGACCCATTCACAGAAAACAAAAAACATATTGATTCCCGTTTGATCACTGGTATAGTTGATTCAAATGGCAATACAGTCTGTGACCCCCTTGAGCTTTTACATATGGTTGAAACTCATATGGCTTCCGTGTTAGCTCCTGACCCCGTACCGGCACCTGAGGTGGTTCTTCCGCTTTTAGATAAGCTGCAGTTGCCCACGATGTCTCCTATCCAACAGCAGGCCTCGATTGCTGATATTTCCTTGGCTGAGGTTACTACTGCAATACAAGGGTTGTCTTTTAGTTCTGCCTCTGGCTCAGATGGCTTAAGTGCAGGCTTTTATAAAACCTTTTTACAGTCCCTTGGACCTGTACTGGTAATTCTTTTGAATGTTATTTTTCACTCTGGTAAATATTCCCCTTCCATGACTGAAGCCATTTTATTACTTCTTTATGAAAAGGGGGATAGGTCTGATTTATGTATTTGGAGACCTCTTAGTTTATTAAATACAGATTTGAAGATATTGAGCAAAATACTGTTAGCTAGACTCTCTGTGATTACCTCCTTACTACTCCACCCAGTCCAGGCCTGTGCAGTCCCAGGCCATAAACAACAGGATAACCTAATATATTTACTGGAGGTATTTTCTGCAGGGGAAGTGGGTTCTTTGCAAGGATACGTTCTTGGTTTGGATCAGGAGAAAGCTTTTGGTCAGGTTTCCCATTCTTTTTTATTTTCTGTATTGAAAGCTTTTGGGTTTCTTGCACAGTTTCTTTCTTGGATCTCTGCAATGTATGCATGTGCTGTTCTGATCCCTAATGTTAATGGCTGGCTTGGGAACAAATTAGCTGTTACTAAAGGGGTGCGACAAGGTTGCCCGCTTAGTCCTGTTCTCTATGCATTTACCATAGATATTTTTATTTGTATGTTGCACACAAACACTGCTTTACAGGGTCTTAATGTGATTCCTTCTCTAGCTCCTCACAAGGTATTGGCCTATGCTGATAACTTGGTATTACTTTTGCTCTTAGGTTTTTCAGTCTCGGCTTTTAACTAACTCTATTGAACTTGTTTTTCATCTCTCAGGTTCCAAACTTAATTATAGTAAAAGCAAAGGCGTGGTCATTGGCTCTACTCCAGTCCTGACTAGTGGAGTTATTGCTGGAATTTCTGTATCTAAGGATCCTATTAAGGTTTTGGGCCTTTTTTTTGGACCAGGTGATATGGCACAGGTCAATTGGGATATTGTTCTTGCCAGGGGGTCTAGAATGGTGGGAAACTGGAAAGGTCGGCAATTATCGAAAAAAAAGAGGATTTTATTGATTAAAACTATTCTCACCCCTATTTTTCTTTACATTTGTTATGTTTATTTCCCTCCATTTTCTCTTTGGACAAAGCATTTTAGTGTGTTTTTTCAGGCTTTTTGGGGCTCACGTTTGAACCCCCTCAAGCGGGAAATTACTTATAGACCTGTTGTTGAAGGTGGGATATCTATGATTCATCCTATCGCTTTTTTTTTTTTTAACAGTCTTTTTATAGACTATAATTTTAGTAAGGTGTTGCGCTCTGGTAATCTCCTTTGGAGACCTTTTTTAGAACACTGGATAGTTCTCTGTAGGCCTGGTTGGCAATCTGGCACTGCCTGGTTATTATCCAGACTTTCTGCTGTACCACACAGTATTGCGGATTGTATTAAACAACTTATCAAATGGCACATTATCCCGTCTTCCCTATTGTCCGCCAACAGGAAAATGCTTTATAGGTCCATTTTATTGGCTGAACGTACTACTGAGATTGTTTTTTCCGAGTGCCCGCAATATAGGCAGGTGATTGTTCTTCGATATTTACAAAATAAATGTATTCCTCCTTATGTATGGGATTGTGTTTGGCTGGGCAATTTGGGGAAATTGGGGGTCAAGGGGAATAGCAAACATAAACAATTGTCTTTGCGCTATTGTCCTCGCCCTTCCTGTCACCAACAATTAGAGACACAATGTCATTTATTTATTGAATGTGAATATATACGACCATTCTGGTCTTTTTTGGCTGACCTCTGGCAGGAGCCAGCATTTAGAACTATTACTTACTCATCTTAGATGTTTGGTCCTTTTTCTAATACTTTTGTTAGATATCATAGTGATAACCTTTATGTTATATTTTGTATTTTACGTTATCATGTATGGCAAACCCGATGTCTGTGGATTTTACAACAGAAGTTTCTTACACGTGATGAATTATTCTTGAATGTTGGTACAGCTCTGAAACATTTAATGGACAATGATTTGTCTCACATTTCTCCAGTCAGACTTTCTAGCTATTGGATCAATTATATGTCATGGGCTGTTTGATAGTTTGTGTTCTGTTTCTTGCTATATTTCCTTTTGTTTTTGTTATGTATTGAAGTCCACTTTTCAATAAAATTCCACTACTCTTTTCGAGAAGTGCAATGGAATCTTTAACATCCACCTGAACTACCACCAGAACAGGCAGATGGGACCTCGGTTTAACGTCTCATTCAAAAGACGGCACCTCAGGAGTGCAGCACCTCCCTCATGCTGCACTACAGTGTCAGTATTGGGATATTAACCCAAGTGCCTGGTGTGGGGATAGAACCCACAGCCTTCTGATCTCCCGGCCTCAGAGGCGAGTGTGCCACCTCCTAAGCCACTGACACTGCAATAAACAAGATTGATGAGTGTGTGTCAAGAACTAAGTAGGTTATAAGAAAAGTACCCTTTTATTGGGAAAAATGGGTCTGGCATGCAGGGATGAAACTGTTTATTTTACAGACTTGGTCTAAGTTAACACACAGGGCACACAGCATGCGAAGTAATGAGTAACCTACTGGAAAAGGTAACACACAGGGCTCACTGTATGTGATGTAATGAGTTACCTACTGGAAAATTGCTATTTAATACAATAGATGGAGCCTAACACACAGGGCTCACAGTATGAGAAGTAATGGGTAACCTACTGGAAAAAGCTGCTATTTAATAAAATAGCGGGTGTTTAACACACAGGGTTCCTCACATTATGCGAAGTAATGAGTACTGAGTAACCTACTGGAAAACTGCTATTTAATACAATAGACAGAGTCTAGGCTAACACACAGGGCTCACAGTATGCGAAGTAATGAGTATTGTGTAACCTACTAGAAAACTGCTATTTAATACAATAGATGGAGCCTAACACACAGGGCTCACAGTATGCAAACTAATGAGTATTGCGTAATGTACTGGAAAACTGCTATTTAATACAATAGACAGAGCCTAGGCTAACACACAGGGCTCAAAGTATGCGAAGTAATGAGTATTGAGTAACCTACTGGAAAACTGCTATTTAATACAATAGACAGAGCCTAGGCTAACACACAGGGCTCACAGTTTGCGAAGTAATGAGTATTGAGTAACCTACAGGAAAACTGCCATTTAATACAATAGACGGAGCCTAACACACAGGGCTCATAGTATGCGAAATAATGAGTATTGAGTTACCTACTGGAAAACTGCTATTTAATACAATAGACAGAGCCTAGGCTAACACACAGGGCTCACAGTTTGCGAAGTAATGATTATTGAGTAACCTACTGGAAAACTGCTATTTAATACAAAAGACGGAGCCTAGCCCACAGAGCTCACAGTATGCGAAGTAATGAGTATGCTACTGGAAAACTGTTCTTTTTATAAAACAGTTGGTTCCCCTTGTTCATAAAAAAAAAAAAAAAGAGTCTGAAATTGAACTGGCTAACCCCTTGCTTGTGATGTAAAGCTTACCACAATACAGATCCAAGGCAGGCTCAGGGTATAAGGCAATTTAGGAAAAGAAAAGTTCTGCTATTTTATTCTAAATTTGTTAGTCTAAAAACATAAACCACCAAAGTGATGTTCTTTAGTCTTTCTGAGCAGTCAGCTCTTCACTAGTAAGTCTAGTACTCAGTTTACTCAGTAAAATAGTAAATGTGGAAATAAGTTACAAGTAAGAAAAAAATAAAAATATATGCAGTAGTTAGTAATGCTGCTGTATGGCAGCACTCACAGCAAGTTGTTGTCTGTGTCTGAGGCTGAGCTTTTCAATTTAATCCAAGATGCACACAAACACAACAACACCCCCCCCTCGTATTTCACTCACAGAGACAAAATGTAAAAAAAAAATAAACACTACACTATGGGCCAGATATTCAACAGGGTTGCACATGCTCAAGTCCTACATTGCGCCATTCTGCGATATTCAGCAGGAGGCAGTTGTGCCACTGAAAACAGGCTGAGCAACAGCGCAATGCAAATGAATGCATGCTCAACTGGAGGGGGAGGAACCATGCATAAACTGCACAGCCCGATATTCAGCCGGGCTGTGCAGAGTTGTGCAGGCGAACCCCAACCTGCGCCTGCAGGACTTTGAGCAAAAAAGGTGAAAGTCAAGGGCCACCCACAGGTGAGCTGCTGTATTGCAGGGCGCAACACAGTAGCTGCCACCTGTGGCTGGCCCCCAACTCAGTCCCTGTGCCCCTGCAGCCCTGATCGCGGGCATAGTGTACTCCCCACCAGCCCGGATCGCGGGCATCAATGTGGCTCCTCCCGTTCACATCCCTGGTGGTCCAGTGGACCAAAATGCCCGATCGCGGGCAGTATGTTTAATAACTCCCCCTCCCGTTCACATCCCTGGTGGTCCAGTGGACTGAAATGTGTCGGGCAGAAAGTAGCGGAACCCCCGAACATCTCCCTTGTTCTACGCGGGCAGTAAGTAAATTGAACCCCCGAACATCTCTCTTGTGCCCGATCGCTGGGCAGTAAGTAAATTGAACCCCCAAAACATCTCCCTGGTGGCTAGTGTCCCCCCACCCACCCACCCACGGCCCCACCACCCGCCCTCGCAGCGGCGTGGCGGCAGCATCCCACTCGGCCTGCCGCCCCGGGCCTGGGCGACTTTCCTGAGTGCCAGGGCTGCACACCCATTGATGCAGAGTAAGAGTCAATGGGCGCAGCCCATACCGTATATGGCAGTTCAGATTTGTGAATGTTCGGGGGGAGGTGGGGGAGCCACATTGCTGCCCACGATCGGGCTGCAGGGTGCGTTGGTCCGCGACGGCTGCTGCCTGGCAGGGCGCCAGGCACAAGTCCTCGGGGATCGGCGCACCTACATGCTAATGGCATGCAAATGGGGCCATAATCAGATGCAAATAGGCCCCCCTGCACCTTGCATGAATTATGGCCCCATTTGCATGTCACCTTGAATATCGTGATTTTGCACATGGCGCATGCGATATTGCGCCACCGCAAGTTGAATGCTCCACTCTGACAACTTGGCGGTGGCACAAGTTCCACTGCACCATGCACAGTGGCTGTGGTTGGGTGATATTCAAAGGAGTTGTTCAATAGCGCAACTCCTTTGAATATCGTGCCGGCCACACCCCAGCTCAACTATTTTGCGCAGCGCAAGGGCTTGCGCCTCAGAATGGCGCAGTTTGAATATCCAGTCCTATTTATTTAGCTTTCAAGCCTCTTAGCTCAACAAGTGTGAGAGATTTGATTTGTTTTCAAGTCAAATGAACTGAGTACATTCAATGTTTGATAATAACTTTCAAGAAATATAGATTGAATTCCAATTTGAATCTCCCAAATAGTCCCTCTGCTCTGTTGCTCACTCTGCCTCTACCAACTACAACTGCGTCACTAGATTTTCTTGCTGCACACAGCGGGACTACTAGTATGCACCATGTGTGTGTTGGAGAAGCAAGCCACGTGTTTGTGCACTGATTGGCTCACTGTGCAAGCAAGCTGCTGTGCTCTTGGTAGGCAGAGAATGAGGTGGGTGCCAGTCACGGAATACAGAATAGAACCCTCCCTACTCTCCTCCTCCTCCTACTATCACGCCAGTCCTCTATTCAACTGACACCATTTAATTAAATCTCCTACCCAATCTGTCAGATCTGCTGGCTCTGCCCCAGAACCCCCGCCCACACACCAGACAACTTGCGCTGACATGCAAGCCAGGAGCCTCCTCCATGGCTGTTAGTAAGTGCTGCTGCAGGCTGCTGTCTGAGTGCCGACTAGTTGACTTGAGCCAGACGCCACATCATTGAACTCGTTCCATCATGCCAGCCACTGCCACTGAAAATTCCCTGGCCCTGACTGACACCCTCCCATCTATCTCTCCCGAGTCACTCTCCAGCAAGCCCCCTTGATCCTTCTCCTTCCTTCTTTGCTGTAATCCACACCCTCCCCAAATCCCCAGTAAATTTATTTATAGAGGAATATAGCACTGAGCACCCCCTGTTAGTGAAAGTGTCCCCAGAAAGTAAACCCTAACCTTTAGTCACACACCACTTATCTGCACGTCAGGCAGGGATAAGCAATTCAGTTTGTGACTGACTCTTGAATGTTCTCCTCCCGTTGCTCAGCTGAGCTCTTAAACTTCTCCCTTTGTCCACACTGATGCACTCCACACCACAGCAGCAGCCTGTCACTGGACTACTAACTACCCAACTTATCTCGGGGACTCTCACTCGACCGTGACTCATACTTTACTCTAAAATGACTGTAACTGAGTGATTGACTCCTGATGACAACAACTAATTATTATATGAAAAAAAAAAGCATTAGGAGTACGACATGGCTCACGCTGCTGGCTGCATCGCTCGCTCTCTACTGGCAGGTGGCTGCCTGGCTAACTCACAGCCAGTCCTCAGTCATTCAGTCAGTCTCTCTCTCTCTCTCTCTCTTCTCTTCCTCTTGGACTCTCAGACACCAGATGGAGACAGTCAGAGACACAAATAAATCAAAACTATTTTTTTCATTTTAAAAAAGTCTACTCTTCTCTCTGGCTATCCTTAGCCTATTAAGTTATTATAACTGCAGTCAGCAGCAGAAACAAATAGTGCTGAGCTTGATTGCCGTTTCTTAACTGTGTAAATTCTGCAACCGCATCTGATGCGATGATGTGATTTTTTTAGTGCAAATGATTGGGGAGGCTTTACCTTAGATTAAGGGGGCTGTAGTCTTCCCAAAATCAACGTGGTAACACCGAGATGCTCAAGAAAAAAAGTTCTAGCCTGCCATGCCCCAAATGCCAAACTGATATCCCTGTGCCAGTTTGAATTAGAAAACTGAGTAGCCGCCATTTTTTTTGTTCACTAATTGGGACAATGGAGCTAGCCTCCCTCCTGGCAACTGTCAACTGAAGTACACTGTAAGTGTAAAACAAAAACAAAATGAAGTCTGTACCAAAACAAATGATCTTTCTTCGAGAGGGTTCCTTCAGTAGGTCATTACATATAGGACTGGTACCACCTGGCATTGGGCCACACAGCAGACTTTGCTAGCAATCCCTGATAGGGGACCACCCACCTGACGTCATGTGACCGATGTCAGCATGGCCGTATATAGTGGTCGGTCCCCATGCCTGCCCTCCAGTTCTTTCCTGCTGTCGCCTCGTGTCAGTCGCATTGCAGACTTCCATACAGCGATCATCATGTTAGTTCTTGTATCGGATTAATATCTCATTTGCTAAATCTTTATTTACAATATTACCACTACTTGATGTCTTCACCCAAGAAGAAGTGCTGGTCCTGTGGCATGCAGATCCCTCATAAGGACGGTCACCTGAAGTGCGTGATCTGTTTGGGCCCAGACCACCCTGTCTCCTCCTGCTCGGAGTGCCAAACTTTTAATCAGACCACCGAAAAGCAGAGACAGCAGGCTTTGGAAGCCCACCTTCTGAAGGTCCGTTTAGCTTTTTTAGAAAAGCAAATGGACCGCATTAGAGAGTCCTCTTTTGAGAAATCTTCTCCCTCAAAGAAGCACCATAAGGAGAAATCTTGGGAGCGAGAGTGCTCCATGGACCAACCTGAGACCTCGCAGCCCTTGATGAGCAAGGCCCAGCAACTGCCTAAGAAGACCCCAGATGGTAAGTCTGGCGACTCTTCAGCGGATGAGTCAACCATTGCCTCCTCCGATGGCTGCACTGCTACGGTTGCTAAGTCTGCCCCCAGCTCCTCTGGGGACCACACAGCCACCAGTAAGATAGCTCCCCAGCCTTTAGGGACCCACCCGACACCAGCCAGTAAGTCAGCCGGGGGTTCCTCCCCTGCCCGCCCAGTTTTGCCTGATAAGACGCTTGTCTCCAATGGGTGCTCAGGTGTGGTTCTCCCATCAGGGTCCAGCGGCGCCTCACCCAATGACTGACAGAACCAGGGGGAGAAGGCCCCTTCCCCCTTCCTTCGCCTTTACCTTCCCCTTCTCAGGCAGGTACATCAGGTGAAGACAGCTCGGAATCCCTCGATGTGGTAGATTCTTCAGAATCTGTCCTGCTCTTTCCTGATGGGGTCACGGAGAAGGAGGCTCCTCCTCAGCCATCTGGCCTTCCAGCAGAGGCCCCTCTTCCTCCTCCAGGTGGGATCCCTTCAGAACCGACGAATATCCCAGGCCCCGTTCTCACTGTCGGATCTGGCGAATCCCATTCCGATGCCAGATGTTCCGATGACTCTTCCACAGCTAGGGCCCTGTGGTCTACCCCAACCTTTGGCTCTAGAGCCAGACCTGGTCCTGCCATCGAGTCCCTTCATCTGGCTCTGGCACCAGCCCCTCTGATGCCACATCCCCTTCCAGCACTGGATTGGGTGGTGCAGGTCCCAGCATTGCCCCTCCCGATGTTGGCTATCCCGATGCCAGGCCCCATGCCAATTTACACTAGAACGGGTCCAATGTGGGTACCCCTCCATCAGATCTGACTAAGGGGATTTATACCAGACCCTGGACTGTCACACATTACCCTTTTGGGCATCCTGAATGGAGTTCTTTTGGCCAGTACTACCCTGGTTATAACTCCTACCATTATTATCAGGGATACCAGGGTTACCATTACCTGCCCCCACTGGTTATGCCTCCTCCTCCTCTTCCTCAGTCACAACCTCCTCCTCCACCCCTCCTACCTCCTCCAGCTATGACAGATTTTAAGACCTTCATCCAGTCTTGGTGGCAGGGTGCATGCTCAGAGCTGGTTTCAGACCTGGAGACAAGACTCCTTCTTCTTCCACGGTCTCCTAGGTCTACATCCCCAAGAAACTCTTCCCCAACCATGGTACATGTCTCGGGGGTGACTCATCAGGACATTACCCTTCCCAACATCCATAATCTTCCTGACGAGGGAGCAGATGATGATGATGATGATGATGAGGAGGATGCTGACGAGTCAGCGGAGGACACCTTGGAGGAGCCCAAGGGTCTGAAAGGCAAGGTTTCCCCAAAGTTTCCCAGAGGACCCTGCTTTCTCAGATCTTCTGAGGTCCACAAAGAATTTCTTTGACTGGGAGTCAGAGGAACAAGACCCAATGAGACAGAAGCTAGCCGAATACCTGGACTCAGAGTCTCTGTCTCCGGTCCCCATTTCTCCCTGGATCGGGCCTCACCAGGACCTCACCTCTATGGTCTGGCAGATGCCTCATTCTCTCCCGGCTGTCCCCAAGAGGGCGGACAGGATTTACCGGGCACCAAAGGACATTCCGTTCCTAAAGACGCATCCCAAGGTGGACTCTGTTGTCATCTCAGCTGCTCATGACCACTCTGCTGCACACAAGCACATGAGCACCTCTCTTCCAGACAGAGTCGAGGCAGATGGACCAGTTCGGTAGAAAAGTTTACGCCTCTGCCACATGTGCCCTTAGGTCTCTCAACTATGTGGCCCACATGGTGTCCCACCAAAAGGCTACCCTGGCCAGGTTAGAGGCTCGTGTCCAGTCTATGGAACCCTCAAGCCTCAAAGAGGAGCTTGCTAAGGACCTTCACCTCTCTCACTTTTCATGTAGGCATGCTTTGCGGGCTACATACAACTCCGTCAACTCTGTAGCTTGCACCTCAGCAACTGCCGTCACCCTAAGATGAGATTCCTGGCTTCGCATCTCTGGTCTTGCCAATGAGGTACAGTCAGCGATTCAGGGTGCCCCCTTCCGGGGCTTGGTACTTTTAGGTGGGGAAACCAAAGATATCATCATTGATCTCCAGGACAGAGGTCTTGCCCTCACGTCAGTGTGGTCCATGTACTGATTGGGCACTCAACTGTAGCAGCAGCTAGAGGCAGAGGAAGCTGGCCTCAGCTCAGCACCAGGGCAAACGCAAGTCCACGGGTTCAGCTACTCCTCTGGCCTGCAAGAACCAGAGACACACAGGGGGCCTTCCCCTGAACATTCTGCCACTTCCTGACTCACTATCCCCACCACCTCCTCACTCTCTCGACGAGGAGCAGGTGAGGGGGGATCCACCTGCCATGCGCATGAATGCAACACAGTAACCTCAGATGCATGGGTCCTGCAACTGGTGTCGGTCAGACACACCATAGAGTTTCTGGAATTTCCTCCAGAATCTCTGCCAAAAAGGTCTTCTTATTCCAGGGATCAGGCTCTTTTCATCTGAGAAGAAGTTCAAACCCTCTTGCTCAAGGAAGCAATAGAGCGCTTACCCCCCCCAACAAAGGGGAAGGGGTTTTACTCTCAATTTTTCCTGGTTCCAATAAAGACGGGAGACTTAAGACTCATTCGCGACTTAAGCAACCTCAACCAGTTTGTTGAGCACAAAACGTTTCAGATGTTGACACTCTAGATTCTCCTTCCACTCCTTCTGGAGGATCATTGGCTGTGCGCTCTGGACATGCAGGATGCTTACCTGCACATCCCGATCTTCCCCAGCCACCACTGTTTCCTGTGGTTCCAATTCCAAGGGGAGCATTTATAGTTTTGGGTGCTCCCTTTTGGTCTGTTCTCGGCACCCAGTGTGTTTACCAAGTGCCTGGTGGTGGTGGCGGCTTCTTTATGCCACCAGGGTATTGCAGTTTTCCTTTACCTGGATGATTGGCTGATCTCAGCCCCATCCAAGGACTCCTTACTGGAGGCTCTCTCTTTCACCTTGGACCTCTTTGGCAGACTAGAGATTACAATCAGTATTCCCAAGTCATCCATGATCCCATCCCAAAGACTACAGTTCATTGGGGCAGTCTTGGATATGGTTCAGTGCAGAGACTTCCTTTCTCCAGACAGGGTGAATACCCTGATCTATTAGGCTTTGTGAGTGGCTTCATCCAGGACCATCCCGGCGTGGGATATCCTTCGCTTTCTTGGCCTGATGACAGCTTCCATCACTACTGTTCCCATGGCGAGGCTTCACATGAGAGTTACTCAGTGGTCCTTGCGCATGCAGTGCGACCAACTCCTGGATGACCTGAACCATCCGGTACTGGTCTCCTCAGTGCTTCAGAAAGGATTACTTTGGTGGACAGACCCCTGCAACCTTTCCTTAGGTCTTCCCTTCAGGAGCCCTGCTCCTCTGGCATCCCTAACTATGGATGCTTTGAACATGGGATGGGGAGTACATCTGGGGGGAGCACCAAGCTCAAGGACTGTGGTACAGCTAGGAAGCACCTTTGCACATCAACGTTCTGGAGATGAGAGCAGTCTTGTACACCTTACAAGCCTTCCAGACCCTCCTTCCCAAGGGATCACTGCTGGTCCAAACAGACAGTATTTCGGTAGTTTGGTACCTCAACAAACAAGAAGGAACCTGATCATACCCCCTGTGCAGGAAGGCAATGCAGGTGTGGAACTGGGCAGTCCAGCACAATCTGGCTCTTGTGGCTGTGCTTGTTCCAGGTGTTCTAAATGTTCTGGCGAACAGTCTCAGCATGTGTCGGACTCTAGCTCATGAATGGGAATTAAATCAGAAAGTGGCAGAATCCCTCTTCCTAAATTGGGGACATCCAGAAATCGACCTTTTCACCTCCCAATACAACACAAAACTTCCCAGTTTTTGCTTGCTCGTTCCAGGGCATGGTGCTTTTTGGTATGATGTGCTGTCTCTCTCCTGGACAGGAACATTTTTGTATGCCTTCTCTCCGTTTCCCATTCTCCAGAGGGTCCTTTTCAAGCTACAGGCAGAGAAGGAGAGGATTATTCTCATTGCTCCTCTCTGGCTGAGACAAATTTGGTTGCTGCTGTTACAACAGCTATCCAGGGAACTACCGGTTCCACTTCCAGTGACCCACAACCTCTTGATCCAGGATCGAGGTTGTCTTGTGCATCCGGGGCTCAGGACACTGCATCTTTATGCATGGCTCCTGCAGACATAGCGATTTCTCACTTCAGAGTCTCCTCCCCAGTTGTTCAAGTCCTTATGGAGACTAGAAAACCCTCTACTTGTTCCACTTACACCATGAAGTGGAAATGTTTTTCCATCTGGGAGACTTCCAAGAATTGGAACCCCTTTTCTTGTTCTGCCTCTCAAATCATGGGATACCTCCTTCATCTGTCAAACTCTGGTTTGTCTTATTCTTCCTTGAAGGTCCACCTTTCTGCAATTTTGGCGTACCACAAGCTGGTGGATGGTAAACCCGTGGCTCAGTTGGGAGTCTCAAACACCTTTCTGAAAGGAATCCTCCATCTGAAAACCCCCATTCATAGCCCAACTCCACCTTGGGATTTGAACTTTGTGTTGGAGAAGCTCACTGTTCCCCCATTTGAGCCAGACATGAGCTGCGATTTTCGCTTCCTTTCCTGGAAGACGTTAGTTTTAGTTGCCATTTCGTCAGCCCAAAGGATTTCTGAGCTTCATGATCTGGTTTGTAAAGAGCCTTATCCTATTTTCCACAAGGACTGGGTGGTCCCCAGGACAAATCGTAAGTTTCTACCCAAGGTGGTGTCTGAAGTCACACTGAACCAATCAGTAGAGCTTCCTGTTTACTTTCCATCCCCTTCGAATAGAGGTGAGGCACTCCTGCACACTATGGATGTCCATCGAATCCTTCAGTGTTATACACACTGGACCAAGGATTTCTGTAGCTGTGATCAGCTTTTTGTTTCTTTGGCCCCTAGGTCTAAGGGCAAAGCAGTTTCCAAGCAGTGCCTTGCCAAATGGTTAGGTAGCTGTATTCAGCATTGTTACCAAAAGTATGAAAAACCTCTGCCAGGTCCCATCAGAGGTCATTCTACTAGGGGCATAGCTACTTCCGCTGCCTTTTGTGAAACGTCTCTGCAGCTGATATCTGTGCTGCAGCCACTTGGAGTTCTGTCCATAACTTTACTAAACACTACAGTCTGGACATTGCTTCTAGGCGGAGGGCTGGCTTGGGCCAAGCTGTCTTGCAGGGCCTTCTGTTCTAGGCTGGGTGAATTCTGGTTCCCAGTTTCTGTTGGAGCTATTTTCTCCTCCTTCCTGGTTTCTCTTGGTCTCTCTTTGGAGGGACTGCTTGGGACTCCATCCTATATGTAATGACCTACTGAAGGAACCCTCTCGAAGTAAGATAGTACAGTTACATAGGAACTTACCGTAACAGTTGATCTTCGAGAGAGGTTCGTTCAGTAGGTCATATTTTTTTCCCTCCTTCCCTCCTTCCCCTCATTTTATTTCTTACACAGGGACTTCAAATCCTATTTGCTCCTACTGTCAGGCCTCTTTCTGGCTCTGACGGGAGAACTGGAGGGCAGGCGAGGAGACCGCCCACTATATACGGCCACGCTGACGTCGGTCATGTGACGTTGGGTGGGCGGTCCCCCATCAGGGATTGCTAGACAAGTCTGCCATGCGGCCCGATGCCAGGTGGTGCCAGTTCTATGTGTAATGACCTACTGAAGGAACCTCTCTCGAAGATCTACTGTCACGGTAAGTTCCTACTTAACTGTACTTTTTTCCCCCCATATCAAATAAAGTAACAGTTCATACTACTCGCAACCCCCCTGCCAGATGCCGGCCTGCTTCACAGCTACAAGCCAGCAGCATGTCTCTGTCTGAGGTACATGAACCCCTTGTACACCCCTGTTCTCATTCTTTTCACTCAAGCTCTAAAATCTCCTCAGTATACCTGTACAAGACCCACTGCACAACACCATAATAATGGTTGCCAGCTGATTACCAGCACGGCTTCCAATGTTCTGCTTGCTGTTAAAGGAGAACTGTCATCAACAGGATTTCTTAATGTCTGAAATCCTATAAAAAGCTAATTTGATTGAGCCATTGCATTTATCTGTGAGTCTTTGCAGTCCAGAGTTATTCATATGTAAATCACCCTGTAATTGAGGGGTGGTGGCAGCCATATGTTTTGGGCTCCTGACAGGAAATGATGTCACTGAGGGCCTAGGTCCTCCTTTGACTGTATTTAATCCAACAGGTTAAATAGGAAATCAACTGTTTTATTAAGTGTGTTTTCTGGTGTTATTACAACACTTTCTACATCTGTAATAATTGTTTTGTATGTGCATTGAAATTAATGAGTTATCACCTTTACATTTCAAACTGTTAGTAAAAATAATCCATCTTCAGGATTGCTTTATCCTCTAGGCTATACTGCCAGCTGATCATCCAAAACTACATCTCTCAAGGCTGGCACTGTGGTGCCAAGAGATATTGGGGCCCCACATCAGGATTTCTAATCCTGGCTATGTTCATGTTAGTACAGATTTCTGGGATTGCCACAGCACCAACTTCTCTCTTTTTCTGTTCCCTCTCTTGCAGCCTTTTCTCTTACAATTTCAGGTGTGAACTTAGGTCTACAAGATGCAAATGTGGCTACGTACCTACTGGTCTGGCATCATGGGGCCAACCTTGAAATGTGTAGCTTTTGATTATCAGCTGACAGTACTGCTGTGAACAAGCTTCATTCATATAGTAGAATGGATTTTGAGCATGTGTTAAGATTCTGAAAATATTATACTCTTTCTATCCAGAATTGACTTGAAAAGAAAACAATAGGACACAATTACTTGTTTATTAATTGCAAAAACAAATAAATGGACACCATTGTTAAAACATGCATAACCTGAAATGCATTATTAAAATATAGAATAATATATGGGTTGGTGTGTGTAACCAGAATTTTACACACACACAAGGTGTGGGATGCAACATAAACCCAGAGGGTTTATAAAAGCATCACACACCGAGTGTGTGTGTGTGTGTGTAAAATTCTGTTTTTTACACACACACACACACACACACACACACACACACACACATATATATTTAATTTAATTAATGGTGATACTATTTCCCTTTCAGCACAGTTCTGTTAGTGCAGCACTTCTGTCAGAGATAGACACACTCACACACAAACACACACACACAGCCGCGTGCACACTCACACTCTGAAGGCAAACAGCCTGGGAAGTGAAAGACTGTGAGTGTGAGACAGACAGACTGTAAAGCAAGGAGTTGAGAGTGAGAGAATGGGAAATTTGGGAGGCAGTATAGTTGAGTGATTTAAGGCTCTGAGCTGCAAATCTGGAGACCTGGGTTTGAATCCCACAGCATACTGTGTGACCCTGAGCAAGTCACTTAACTTCCCTGTATTCCCAGGTTGCACTGGTAAACAAGCTTCCAGCTTAGTGTGTCTCACCTGGTTAAACAATTGGGGGAAAAAAAGAATGTGACGGGAATGAGGAAATGGAAAGGTGTACCTTTTAACATCAGATTCAGCCAGCAGTGGATGGGGGTGACGAGAATATCACAAATGGTCTTACTGCATACTACCATGTAATCTTACACAGTGAAGTGGGGGGGCATGACTGGGGCAGCTTTTTGCTGGGTATGTTTGATATCACTATTACGATGCAATGGCAATGGTGGAAAATAGTCCCCACAGTAACTGTGGCAACAACATGTACAAAATGACTCTTTTTCTCCTGTTAGATCCATATTCATTTACCCCCAGAAGTCTGTCCTATGTCAGGCAGCCTTAAAAAGGGTAGAAACACAGAAACATAGACTTTGACAGCATATAAGGACCACTTGACCAACCCAGTCTGCCCATTTCCCTACCTATTGGATAAGCTGCAGATCCTAGTTTTGCCAACAGCCTACTTCCTCCTACCTCCCACTAGAATTGCCTTATGTCTGTCCCATGCATTTATAAATTCAACCACCGTTTTTGACCCCACAACCTCCTCAGGAAGGCTGTTCCATGCGTCCATCACCCTTCTACATGGAAAAAATACTTCCTCACATTGCCCTTGAGTTGTCCTCCCTCTATCTTCGAATTGTGTCCCCTTGTTCTTGCACATCTCTTTTTCTAAAAGATGCTACACTCTTGGACTTTGTTGATTCTCTTCAGGTACTTGAAAGTTTTTATCATGTCCCCACATTCCCTACTTTCCTCAAGGGTATACATTACATATTAAGCTCTTTTAGTCACTTTAGTTTCTGCACTCAGAAATTGTATAGCAACAGCAGGTTAGTGGTGCATATATCGTTAGCTGTTGGAATACTTGAGCTCACCAGTTCGCTGTATGTGAGTGTGTGGTGGGGCAGATCAATCATAAACAACGCATCAGAGACACTACCGTACATAATCTTAGGCAAAAAGAACGACAACCAGCTTTTTAAAAGACATCTGACATTGCCACTAGAAGTTCCTATAAAGAGCTGAGCACTTTAGAGATCAGCTTGGGCAACAACACCCCACTATCCCTCCTAACCCTCCAAAGGATGCTATACCACATTTCTATTTCAAGCAGATCACCAAGTCCAAAACCATCAAACATATTATTTATTATATTTATTTAGTTTTTGTTGACTGGGTAAGTGCACTAGACAAATCCTGCCTATTTTCAGGCACGACCCGCAGCAGGGGTATACAGATGAATGTCAACTGACCTTGAATCAGATTAAGCTGTTGGTGGTATTTTTCAAGAATGGAGAAAATCTGGCCATTGCACCGGGGAAATTCCCTGCTCATTTTGAGAAGTGCCATGGGATATTTAACATCCACCTGAACTACCACCAGAACAGGCAGATGGGACCTCGATTTAACGTCTCATCCGAAAGACAGCACCTCAGGAGTGCAGCACCCCTCATGCTGCACTACAGTGTCAGTATTGGGATATTAACCCAAGTGCCTGGTGGGGAAAGAACCCAGAGCCTATTGATCTCCTGGCCTCAGAGACGAGTGTGCTACCTGCTGAGCCACTAACACATTAAGGGGGTTCTTGGCAAGACCAGAATGAGGGCTGAGCTAGTGGATATGAAACTAATAGGTCTTCTCCTAAATGAATTGGCCGGTCCCCTCTTGATGGTGTTTAATATATCTCTAAGAACAGGGGTGTTTCCAAAGTTATGAAAGTCAGACAACGTCACGCCTGTCTTTAAAGCTGGGAACAAAACTCAAACGTCAAACTACAGACCTATATCTATTCCACCCCCCAAAGCACTTGAAAGAATGGTCTCGGAGCAGCTTACAGAGTATCTTGATGAATATAACCTACTCTGCCCACAGCAGCATGGGTTCAGAAAAAGCACTCCACACTCACTGCCCTTGTTGTGATTACTCTGCCCAACTTTATGATGCCTTAGATAATGGGGAGGCAGTTGGCTCAGTCTTCATCAACCTTACAAAGGCCTTTGACTCTGTTAACCACAAACTACTCCTAAACTGCCGCCATTCAACAGGTCTATCCCCGGACACGGTATTGTGGTTTGGAAGCTACCTCACAAACAGGTCACAAGTCTAAATTGGAGACACCCTATCATCAGCTAAGGATGTGTCCCTCGGGGTCCCACAAGGCTCTATTCTTGGCCCACTGCTCTTCAGCCTCTTCACCAACTTTGCACCATCTGCATGTACAGCATACACCGTTCTCTATGCTGACAATGCAGTGATATCTGTTGCTGGCAAAGATCACAGCTCCATCACTACCGAACTCCAAGACAGCATCCTCAGGCTTGAATCCTGGGTCACACAAAACAAACTACCACTAAACCATAAAAAAACTGAGTGTACTCTTCTCTACCTCTCGAAACAAAAAGAAATACCAGCCTTTGCTCATTCAGAACTGTAATGGTGAAATACTGGAACAAGTAACAAGGTTCAAATACCTGGGCATCACCTTTGACAATACACTGATCTACTCTGGCCATATAGACTCCGTTGTCAGGTCAGCAAATACAAAACTTGGGGTCCTCTACCACCACAGGCACTCTATGACATCTAATGTTCTGAAACTTGCCATCAGTAGTTCAGTACTGTCCTCCTTTGATTATGGGCTGCCCAATCTATGGGCAGGCCTAAAACTGCCCTTAACAAGGTCAGCACACTACTAAATAAGGCCTGCCGACTGTCAATAGGGCCGCTCAGGACACCCATACCTGCACGCCTACACTGGAAACTGGATGGCTCACTCCATCTTAAAGCACAATACCAAACCTACTAATTCTGAAGAAAGTGCTTCTTGGACTTACCTCCCCCTGCACTGAGTTGCCTATTTACATCGGCAGTTCCCACCAAATCAACTAGAAGCGCGGCTACAGATAAGCTGGCGATTCCATTCAAAAGGACGAAACTCGCACAGAAATCAATCCTATACCAAGGCCCGAAATGGTACAATGAACTACCAGCTAACCTCACAGAATCACCCAAGATTAGTACCTTAAAATCTGGGCCCAGATCCCTTCTTAACACAAAAAAGAGTTGTGCTTGCCTGCGCTAATGTGGCAGGATTTCTGCCACCTAACCCCCACTTCCCCTCTTTTTATCTCCTCAACCGCCTCTTCTCCAAACGAGGACCACTAGGCTGACAAACCACTCCTTCGATGGTGACACCATCAGTGGCTGACCACATATTTATTTGATCCACTGGATCAGCAATATTTGCACTACTCCCCTCTTTCTGCCTAGATTGACCTTCAGACTAGTGAACTACATCCCTGGCTGACCCCTACCCCCCATTTCTGCCTAGATTGACCTACAGACTAGTGAACTACAAGGCTGAACCCTGTTTTACCCTATTCTCCTCAACCTATCATTGACTGTATATAATTACTTGGTATTTGAATGCCTGTGTAACTGTTTTCTGTAAACACTGTTATATTTGTAATGTTTGTACATCAATGACCTGGAACCTTTGAAAATGAGTCCTGGACTCAAAGGTGTTGATCCTAAACTGAAATAAATAAATAAATACACTTTGAGAACTGGTTTGTTTTATAGCATCATGATGTCAGCTATTGGGGAAGGGGAGGGGAGATGCAGGTGACCGTGAGCCCCATTCCATATACATACATCTGGTTTCCATTGAGTTGTTTACTAAAGAAAAGTGTTCCTGCGATCCTCTTAGTGAAATATGTATGCTGTTGCATGCAGATGATTTTACTCCAACCCCCGTTCTGATTCGTTATGTATTATTAGATTCATTTTTGTGTTTACGAGACTAATGCCATAGAGTCAGGATGCTTTCCATTCCATCGCTCTTCACATGCTGTCTGTGTGGGATAGAATGATTTGGTCAGCTAGATTTCTTCCATTTCATCCTAGCCCTGCATATGTATCTGTTGTCTGCTCAGCGATCAGTTGATAATCAACACCCCTCCACTGATTGAAGCCAACACTGAGCCTGAGAGCCCTCTGCAACTGTCTCGTGCATTGACCAGTCTGTGACACCAGTTCTCAGTCTGGCTCCACTGAGACACATGTTCAGCTAGATATTCAAATATCAAGGATTTGTAATACCATTTTCATGACACATCGTCTAACTTTTGTCACAATTAGCACAATTTACCCTCATAAAATGAAAATTCATCAACAAATGGGCACATCCAAATGTGTAAACATCAAACCAATGATTTGGTGCATCTGTTTTGACAGAGGCACAACTCAAAATTGTGTATTGCTCCTGCATTAAGAGTTTTTAAAGATGCAGCCTATTGTCTGTTTAGGTTGTGGTGCAAATGGCAGCCGACCATCTTTTATCTAGTAAACTGAGGGGGTGCCTGTGCAGCACAAGTGAAAGGAACACAGGTGGCCAGCGAAAATAGCTTTCAAAATGTTATTCTTAGGAAACTGGGTAAGGCCTGCTAGGCACAAGTGCCTTTTATTAGGGGGACCCAGGAACACTTGATGGTTAAGTGACTTGCTTACAGTCACACAGTATGCAAGTGGAGATTGTGGGAATCAAACCCAGGTCTGCTGGATGTACCAAGCTCATTCACAGTTTGTTACTCTAACCTCTAGGCTATACTGCTAATTTACAGACATACAATATCGATGTGAAGTCCTTATAATAAAAAAATAAAGGCAATTCTTACAGGGGACAGGCAGGTTTAATTTAAAATGTTGAATTGTAGTAGTACCTCTTAGTGTTGGCACTGATACTTATGCATTAGATCTTCACAAACACTCTCCAGCAATTCCTCTTTCTGGTTTGAAGGGTCTTGTGATGTGCTGGGGGCAACTAGACATCTACATACATAGTCGATCTCCTCACTGACCTCTGCCTCAATAAACCAGAGGATGGTCCTAGCTGTGCTTGGATTGTGTGAATCTTTGCTGCTGCCCTGAGTCCCAGATCCTGCTGCCCCACTAGACTAGTTGCCATTGCTTAGCATGTCAGCCTACAGCTTACTCTCTTCTGAGGCAATCTTGGAGCACAAAGCTATGAATGACCAAAAGCCCCCTAGCAGAGATGGCAGTAGCTCCTCCCAATCCCAGTCTCTGTTGTCCCCCTCCCGGCTATGGCAGTCCTGTGGCAGCTCCACTTTGCTTGCAGTGCTATGGACAGCAGGCATAGAAACCTTAGCTTTATCTCACCTTAGCCTTTTCTGCCTTGGTGTTGATAGGGCTACTCCAGGAATAACAGAGTTGTGGTGGTGGTCTTTCTTCCACTGCACATCCTCCCTTAAAACTAGTTTGGCGTATCCTTGATATTATTAAGGACCACTTGTTCACTGGGCATGTTGGTACCACTGTTACAGTGCAGTGACTAGATAAAATAATCCTCACTAAACGCATTAGCAACATGGACATAGTGCCTCTTCTGCTTCTGGTAGACCCATATTGACATGCCCCTAAGAAATCTGTCCTAAGACAGATAACCTTAAAATGAACAATGGGCAGGCAAACGGCTGTATGAGCAAGAATTTACTAAATAAGGAAATAATACTTATGTCACAACATATGCACAAACAAAAAACTCTACGGTCATTTAACAGACTCCACACAATTTATAATGATATTAGCAAGCTCTGACAGAGCCACTATAACTGTGAATGCATTAACTAGATAAGGGTGTTTCATGGGCTTAAACATAAAGGTTTATTTATTTATTTAAAAAATATCAGATTTACAAACCTATGAGTCAGTGACTCATTTACAAAGGCACCTCATTGAAACTAATACAAAGACAGCACTGTTAACAAGTCTAAAAACAATGGCTCGGAGAGCAGACAGTTATAAACAATGTTTCACTGGCAATACATGGGTAACAGTAAACAAACAGATTACATAGTTTAGACACACAAGCACCACATCAAGAAGACCAAAGCAGTTCAAACAATATATAATAGCTAAAGCAAATAGACAGCAGGAGTCAATAAGAAGCCCAGAGTGTACACATGAAGGCTGTTGCATACACTAACTGAGTCAAAGTATAGTACATTGAGAAAGGGCATATTTAAGCAATAAGGCATGACAGGGTTGTGTGTTATCATATAATCGCGTCACTCCTGGGTGGTTGGACTTGTAAGAAAAGCTGAGTCCTTATTTATTTGCACATATTTATTTGATCCACTGACCAGCAATATTTGCATAAGCTGTGCCCAGTGCAGATTTTACAGCACTGGTCCTGGCCTGGTGATCTGGGTTTTACCCATACCACACTGCATACAGCTTAGTGATATGCTGTACAGATGGCTGCAGAGTCTAACCCATTGAAGGTTGAAGTTTCAGGAAACCATTATGCTACAAATATCAAGACTCACCCCTCCCTCCCTCACTCCCCCAGTCACAATTAATCCTCTACCAAATTCATGCTTAAATACTGGTGCCTCTACATCAATGCCACTAAGCTTTTAATGCCAACATGTTTCTTCTGCTGCTGTAAGTTAAACTTTTATTTAAAAACATTTTGTTGAGAAATGTTTGTTTTAGCATATCCATGGTCAGGAAAGATGAATTTGTAAAAGAAACCAAAATCCTCATTTATCAGTTCATTGAATCACAATACAGCATGTTATGAATTTTTCAGATTCTATGTTGCAAAAAAATGTAGTAGGTGCTGTATTGGTCCTTAAGAACAGATCCAGAAACAAATGATTGGATACCTTTTATTGGACCAACATGGATGCTACAGAAAAGAACAAAGTGCTCTAGCTTTTGAACCAACCAGGTCCTTCTTCAGAAGCTTCTGAAGAAGGACCTGGTTGGTTCGAAAGCTAGAGCACTTTGTTCTTTTCTGTAGCATCCATGTTGGTCCAATAAAAGATATTAAATCATTTGTTTCTGGATCAGATTCTATGTGTAACCTACAGTAAGGCAAACATAAATTAGACACAAATGCCTACCTATTTGCAAGTGAAGCAAATGTGGTTATTATCATTCAGTTGTAAACACCCATAGTCACAGCCAGGATCCAATAAAACAGATGACTGCCATAACTATGGAAGCAGTATAGCACAGTGGTTTAAGGTTCTTCTCTGCAAATCTAGGTTTGAATCCCACAGTCCCCACACAAATGTGGAGTATCTTTTTAAGAAGGTATAAAATACTGTGAAATGATTTTAAAGCGTGCACATGATAAATCCTACTGCCACGCTCAAAACATCATACCCTACTTACTTACACGTATAAACTCAATTATATTAAAAAAATAATTTAGGCCTTTTTACCATGAGAGACACACACTAAGCTGAAAGCTTGTTTACAGGTGTGACCTGGGAGCACAAGGAAGTTAAGTGATTTGCACAGGGTCACACAGTATGCAAGTGGGGGCTGGGAGTCAAATCCAGGTCTCCACGTTTGTAGCTCAGCCTTAAACCACTGCCTACTTCACCATTTACAACATGGTTACACTTACATATAATACATACTTCTCAAACTTGAAAGAAAAAATACACTTTATCACCAAAGTCAGTATTTACCAAGTACTGTGCCCATGTTTAAAATAATTTGACCACCCCAAAAAATGTACCCTGACATGAAATTGCATGTTTAACTGTAAAGACAATTAAAAATTGTATTTCTAAATGCATTACTAACACCAATGCTTCATCCTCTCCCCCATGACAGATTGCATTCTGGGAAGATTACCTTGGCAATATGCTATAAAAAACCTGAAAAACAGGTTTAATGGAGTGAATGTTGACATCCTATTTCTAGTGTCCATGATAAAATAAAAAATAGTTAAGATTTTTTTTTGTCAGCTCTGATCAGAATATCTTTTAAAATCACCAATTGTTTTCTCGTTCAATATTTTCTAATACATCTCAAACTTAAAAGAAAAAACACACTTTATCATCAAAGTCTGTTTTCAGCTTCCTACCATACACTTCATTTGTAAAAAAAAAAAAAATGATCGTGTCACAGACCACAATCAGCACTAACTACTAACAGAATGCTGATACCTACATTTACAATTTAGTAAATACTTGAAATCTAACTGAGTGGGGTTTCTGTAAGAAAACAACTAGAGTCTGTTAATTATAGCATTATATAGCATTGATAATCTGGGCAGTTAGATCTGGGTTTGAATCCCACAGTCCACACAAACAAAAAAAAAATGAAAACTTTCTTACAGAGCAGCTAGATGTGTGTCTAGGTCTCCTTCTGAGGCCTCAGGTGGCTCTGTTAATCATTTGTTCCAAAGGATTTTTAAGTCAGTTTGAAGGCATTAAATTACTTCTATTCTGTTCTCCACTGCAGAGGCATGTTTGTTGGTTGATAAGGTCCCAAACTAGTGTATCTGGTTATGGCATGCTGGAGCTATCTCATGCCCTTCCCACATGAATCAGAAAAAAGTCTGGGTTGAAGACAGAGGTGGATCTTACTCCAAAAAAAAAATAATACTGCCTCCCACTACTCAGGTTCCAGTTCTTGTACCACCCATTTAAGAAAGAAAATAGTACTCTGCAACCATTGACTAACATGAAAGCATATTTATTTGAGGGCAGAAAACATTGCTTGGAGGAGGGTAAGGCGGAGAAGACTATTTACACCTTCAGTCAGGTCCACGAACAGAAAACATGACATCACTCCTTTTGTACATGCAATACTCCTGTAGGCTCCACCCACAGTCATAAAAATGTCAACAGCAGAATCAATGTTTCCATTGAGAGCCTTGTTTATGTAATACTCGAAGGAGAGATGCTGATCCAGCTAGACTCCAATGTACCATACATACCTGTCTATAAATTGGCCTCACATATGTCAACCTCTCTTTATCTTGTCAATTTTAGTGACATTATAAATATTATTTTGCTGCCCAAATTGTATAGAAACATTTGTTTTGTGTCAAACAGCAGGCACAGAATCTGTCTTTGCGACCAGAACTGGACATGGTTTACCACTGTAAACCCAGCAGTTTGGTTGACCTCGCAAATAGGTCGAGTCCCACTTCTCAGAGGCCTATATCAAAAACTAGATTTATACAGTGTGTAAGTATATACAGTATTTGAATAGCTGTATATCTTTCAGGACCTATCCAGAAACATGATTTAGTTGAACTCCTTTCAAAGGATCAATGTTTTCACTGAGAAGAGCATAGTTTTGGTCTTTTTATATGACGCAGGTGTCTTTGGGGGAAGAGCACTGTGTGCCCCAGGAGCCGGAGAGGACAGGACATATTGAAGTTCTGGGGCCAGATATTCAAAACTTTGCCCCAGGGCTAAATTAGCACTGCCCAGTGGACAAACTTATCCTGGGGCACGAAGCAAGCCATATTCAAAAGGAATAGCCCAGGGCAAACAGCTTCTGAATATAGCATGGGAATGAGGTCAGGCAAACTGGGCTGGGAGTGCAGGGCAAACTTAGCCCTGGAATAAGACAGATCTGAATATGGCAACCAGGAAGTGCAAACCACAACAGCAACGCAGTGCACAGTGTTGTGAAGGTAGGTAGAGGTGAACTATGTGGCCAATGTGTGTTCCAGCAAATGCGTGGACCCAGTACAGCTGCAGGCAGCAGTGTATGTGAAAGTACAGTGCGCTAAACTGTAAAATATTCCCTGAACTGTTTGTGCAGCGCTAACATGTTTGCGTGGGTTTAGTGCAGGGCTAAACCGTTAGCCCGGTGCAAACACATTTGCCTGGCGCTAAACTTTGCCATATTCAAAGTGACATGCAAATGAGCCTACTTAGGGTAGTCTCTGGGCAAACATCCAGATTAGCATCGCATTATGCCCTGATTTGCATGCAGTTTGCACCCAGCTAATGGTTTAGCCCTGCGCTAAACCCATGCAAATGTGTTAGCACTGCGCAAACAGTTTGGGGAATATTATACAGTTCTGAACACTGTACTTTCACAAGCCCTGCTGTCTGTAGCTGTACTGGGACAACCCAGCATAGGCACAGATGGTGGTGGTGCTGCATGCAACTGACACACTGTAGGTCATGCTACAGTGCACAGCAGACACTACAGTAGCAAGGGGGCCAATAGTGTGTGGACACAGCAATGCCTAGGGTGTGGGGCAGTGATGATGACTTCACTATACACAGTGAGAGGTCCAACCTGCAGGTGTTTACTGACAGTGGACATTACTGTTATGCTGTTGTGTGACCCACAGATGCTGCACCTCTGGCATGGGATGCTCACAATGACATATACATGGCTGGCTTTGTGTGCTGTGGCAGTTGTACAGCTGTGTGGTATGTGGCCGGGGGGCATATATTATCAGAAAGGCACACTGGTGTTGGGGTATTCCCAATACTGGCCCATATGGACTGCATGATGTGTCCCAGCCTTGTGCCACATCTGGTCTGTGGCACAGCCTGGCCACCCATTTACTCTCTCTCAACATCCTCCATGCCCATAGTGCTGCATGTGTGTGCTGGCATCTGTTGGTGTCCACAGAAGAGTGGTCTGCAGGTGTGTGCTATATGGCCACACTGCCTTGCTGTCCACTGGTGGCAGGGTCACCACTTACTGCCTGGCATGGCTGGGACTGGTGGCAGATGATGGCATCATTGTGATGCCATCAGTTAGCAGCATGTTTCCTCTATGTGTGGCTTTGTCTATGTGTCATATTTATTTGTTAGGGTTGTGCAAAAAGCCATGCAAAAGCTATACAAACACTGCACAAAGCCAAAGTGTTGCACAAAGCTGATTGCCCAGGGTTAAGACAAGCTTTTCCTGGGTGGTAATGTGCACTGCACTAAGTGTCGCACTAAGTCGCGCAAAACCACTGTACATGGTGCTAGTCACTGAATATAGCATGATGCCTGTATTCATGTCAGTTTGCCCCTTGCATACATTATGATTTTGCCCAGCGCTAATGCAGTTTGCCCGTGCTATTTGGCCTTTTGAATATAGCAGAGCCGTACTAATCCTGCACTAAACCTGCGTAAATGTTTTTTGCCCATTGATAAGTTTTGAATATCTGGCCCCTGGTGTCCTGTGGAGGTTGCAGAATGACACCTGTCCTGGTCTTTTTTATTTCAACTTATTTAAAAATATTCTCATTAGGATAGCCTAACTGAAGTACTATGCATAATTTATAAAAAGAGATTATTTCTACAGTGAGATCAGAAAGATTTAATACTACACTTGTGTACCATGTGTGTTTCATATTCATGTCTTATTGCCTGTCATACTGGCTTAAGTTTAATTAACTGGCGATGTTGTCTCCAAAGTCATATTACTGTATGAAACATCTTCATTTTTTTTACAGATTTATTTCTGAATGATTGTTTTTTCATCATTGTGTGTCCTCATGTTAAAAGTCTGAATCTGATTATTCATCGTATTGGATGCATTGTTGTGCCTGGCTGTTCTGAAGCAAATGACCTCATACTTCAGATCTAGTTTACAAAAGGGTCCCAGGGGCTGAGAGCAGATCAGTTACCAAACAATGACATTCATTGTCGCTTCAAACATTTATGACAGACAATTAATTACCGTCATCAAGTTTATGGTTTACGTAAGTGACTATACAGTGCATTTTGTAACTGATTTAGGTCCTTGCTTGTTTATCAGTTTCTCATGGTGAGTTTCAACAGGAGGATACACTAGAAACAAAAGCCTTTTCTCCAACTTCTTGGGATGAGAAACATTTCCCTGACCTGAGATTTGGAGTAATAGATACTAAGTGATTGTGCCAAAATGTTGCCCAACAGTCAGGATTATTTCCTTTCACAAACTTGAAGTTGGTAATTCATTAGCTAGTGAAACTCATTTTTTAGGCAGTGGGAGAAGATCCAGCTTCTCCAAAAGCTTGCAAAAATGCATTAATTTGCTGTACCGTAAAACAAATCTGCATAGTTTAGTAAAGCTTGTAGAGTGCAGTCACACTAGCAACCCTATATATAACACCAGCATACTCAAGGGCCAGTCATAAAGATTGTTTTAGGGTTGGCCTGAAGATGCAGCTGTAGGGAAAAGGGGAAATTGTTTAACCAGGAAAAGCACACTAAGACATAGCTTGTTTCTAAAAGCACACTAAGACATAACTTGTTTCTAGGTGCAACCTGGGAGCACAAGGGAGTTCAGTGACTTGCTCAAGGTCACACAATATGGAAATGGGGCTAATGGTATTCAAACTCAGGACTCAGATTTGCAGCTCAATGCCCTTAACCACTATGCTATACTGCCTCCTTAGTGTAGGGCTTCCACTCATGATGCCTGGTGAGCCAGTGTCAGGAACAAGCCTGTGTCATTGGGGGCCAGCTGGGTGGACGAGGATGGAGCATCACTGAGGACATGCTCTCCTCTTGGGAAGTTGGGTAGCCTGCCCTGCTGCACTCCCACCCCCTGGGTGGCATTCCAAGTGGGAGGTGCAATGGAGCAGTTACAGATGCCATGATGTTCGTGCGTGCATGCAGTGAATGAACGCAGCAAACATCTCCTCACCAGTGGGCTTGCGACAGCAAAACAGAAACAGCCCTGGTCATACAGAATGGAGCTGAGCTCATCCCATAGGCCCCACCATGCTGACCACAACACATGCTTCCACCATGTACTGGAGCAGAGAAGGGGCTAGGGAGTGATCCCTGATGGCCCATTATTTGCGACGAGTGTTGGGGGGGGGAACGGCCATAGGAAATGGTGCTAGTGCTTGTAGAAAATTCTTCTTGTGCTGCGACCACCCTTGGATGTACAAACAGTAGAAAACAACTTTGGGGGAATGGGGGCAGTGAAAAAAACAATCTTGCATATGTTATCTTTATCCACATAAATGTATTCCTCTATGTTGCAGCAATATATACATACTGTTACCCAACAGTTCGCAAAAGCTTCTTCAGGGATCTGCTTTTCATTTAGCAGTTTCTGTGTCTTAGCATGATCTTGCTGTTAGTACTAACAGTCAGTCAGCACTTCCAGTGAGACCATGCTGAGATGTATAAACTGTTAAAATAAAAGCAAATCCTTGAAAAAGGCATTGAATGTTAGGCACAGTTGGTGTGTGTGTGTGTGTGTATATATATATATATATATATATATATATATAATCACTGTAACAAAGGAATACGTTTATGTGGCTAAAGAGAATGTGTAGGATTGTGGTTTTTTTGCCCCTCCAGTTGTTTTCTAGAAGCCGTGGGGTTCAGCAGGCTGGGTAAGTTCCTGGGCAAAGCAGATTATGGGGCTGAGGAGGAGGAGCTAGTAGAGGGCTAATCAGGTAAGGGGGAAAACAGATAATAAAAGACAGCATTTCTTGCTATAGAGGTTGTATGCTCCTATTCTGGCCCCAGCTGCCCCCCTCTGACTGCCTCCCCCCAGTCCCATCACTCAGCTTTTCTGGAGCTTATTTTCCTCTGTCATCCTCTGTCAAAGGACGGGGGGGGGGTGCCCAGTTGCTGGTGCAGGGCCTGAGAAGGGTACCTTGTCCAGTCGCCAGTGCAGGACCTGCAAAGGGTCACTTGTCCAATCGCTGGTGCAGGGCCTGCAAAGGGTCTCTTGTCATCCTGCAGCTGGGAGTGTTTTTCCTCCAATTTTCTCCCTTGGCCACAGGATGTACAATAGACATGATGTGCGATTTCGCCTCCTAGAGATGCCTGCAGTGTCCTCAATGTGGGGTCCCTTCTCTGCATCGTGTTTGGCTTGTGCTGCTACCCAGACACCTTCAGGTGGTAGTCAAGCAGGGTATTCAGTGATGATAGCAATAATAAATGAGTGACTGTAAAAACTGTGACTCATTTATAGTGCTATCATCATCAGCTACCCTGCTAATGTAGTGATGGCATAGTGAGGAAAGCGGCCGGAAAGGGAGGGATACAGAGGTGGAGGGGAGGGATAGGATGGAGGGTTGAGATATAATGGAGAGCCTGCTGTAGCTGAGCCAGCCTTGTGGTGTGGTGGTAAAGGTGGCTGGCTATGGTGCAGTAGGCACTGGGTTTGGGATTGACCAGGAGTGAGTATTTTGCCGCTGCTTGTGGCTGCCTTTTTTTTTTCACCCACCGAGTTTTGCCCCCTTCCTCGACATGCACCCCCTGGAGTTGAGTATATGAAAGCAAGGGGGTGTGGAAGGGCATGGGGGGCACAGCCCTCACAAAAACACTAAGAATTACCAGAAGTGGGGTTGCCAAGAATTGTATATTGCCGAAATGCTTTTTGGCAATATACACATGCCATAATAGCGATCGCTGTTTTGCTATCGCTATTATGACATGGAACCATCAAGCAGTGAGCCACAGAAACCCCCCCACTGAGGAAGGAGATTAGTCCTAGGGATGCTCCATCCTCCATCCCCAACCAGCTCCCGAGCAACCGGCATCCATTTTGGAACACGAGTCACCAGCATGACAGGAAGTGAGGTGCCCAGCGCTTCAGCTGTCCACACCATGGGCCAAAAACAAATAGTTTTGAACAAGCAGTGTCGTGCTTTCGCATATAAAACTGTGCAAATTCCTAAAAAGGTGGCCATGTTTCAACATAAATTCGCTGTCTGCTACCCTAGATAAAGCTCCAAATGACATCGCTGTTTATAATCTCTTATCTAAATTTATTCAGGAACCTACCTGACTAAATTCCAAAACGCTAGATCATACACTCATTGATTGGGCACTCACTTCCCATGCACACGGAGTCATCTCAGCTGGCATCCACTCTGATGCCTTAATCGACCATCATATGATTTACATGGCTTGCAAAGTCCACAGGCCTAAGGCCCCTCACAAAATCCTGTTAACTAGATCCTATAAATCCCTTGACCTAACCCCCCACCCATGACATGGCTCACACAGACTGGTCCCCCATCTCTTCAGCCACATCAGTTGATGTAGCTCTGGATTATTTCCAAGATAAATTCCTCCACATCTGGAACCAACATGCCCCACTTAGGCACTCCAGTGTCTGTGGAAATCACCTCCTCTGGAGTATACCTGAATTTCTGGCTTGCCAACATGATTGTGACCAGGCCTGGATGGTTTACAAAGCCTCAAACCGTCCTAGTGATTTCAAAATCTACAGGACACTTTGAATCTCATGTACAAGGGCATCAGGCTTGCTAAAGCGGAATATTTCCAAAGCAGAGCCTCCAATCAAACATAAACCATCCTTCCAAATTCTGGAAGGTAGTATATGCTCTGCCCCCCACCCCCACAAGACCTCCAACCCCACTCTTCAAATCAAACAGCTCTCTGATATCTAACTCCCCAGCAGTCTCCTCTGAATTTAATTCCTATTTCACCTCCTGTGCCCCTTCCCGTCTGTCTTCAGTCCCTTCTCATCCATCTCCTCCTCTACTAGACCTTAACTCATACAAAAATGCTTCCTCAAAATAAGGCTTCTTCTCCTCGGTTTCCCCTTCTGCCACCCTTGATACTCTCCTTACCCTTAACCGCTCCAAAGGTAGCTTGCCAGATGAGCTAGATTCCAAACTCCTCTACCTGTCTGCCCTGGCAATATCCTTCTTCCGTCTTCCCTCCTAAACCTTTTCTTCTCTTCAGCTGCAGTCCCAACTGCCTGGAAGCATGCTATTGTTCTTCCACATCCTAAGGGTGGTGACCCCTCCTATCCTGGTAACTACACACACATATCTCTTCTCTCTGTACTTGCTAATCTGCAGGAGCATATGGTACTCTTACAACTCACATCGTACTTCAGTGATTCATGCTTCATCACAACTTTCCAGTCTGGTTTCTGTAAGTACCACTCTACCACTGCTTCCCTATTTAGGCTAACTGACTCCATTCTCTCAGGGATGGATTGTGGCTTAATCAATTCTGCTATTTTTGTCAGCCTCTCTAAGGCTTCTAACATGATCACCACCCGTCCTTCTAAACAATCTTTCTGTAGTGGGACTACTCGGACTCAGCCATTAACTGGTTCAGGACCTACCTTGCAGGTAGGACACAATCAGTTAGAACTGCAGACTCTATATCCACTCCTCTCCCCATTAACTCTGGTGTGCCCCAGGGCTCAGTGCTAGGATCCCTCCTATTCTCTATATTGCTAAATGATCTTCCTTCAGTCTGTACCTCAACCAGCACCCACATGTATGCAGATGACACTGTCCTGTATACCTATCTGGCCTTTATCCTACTGATGTAGCATCCAGACTCCAGCATGACTTTAAGGTTCAGCACTGGCTATGCTCACATCAGCTCTTTCCAAATGCCAAGAAGAATGTCTCCATGTCCGTTGGCACAAGGCAAAAACTCTCTTGGCTCCTCCTCTCACTTCCCTCTTTCCACACCATTGATGAGACAACCCTGGAGAATACCTCCTTCTTTAGATACCTTGGGGTTTGGCTTGACCAACATCTCAACTTTTCTGTACACATGGACACCATCCTGAAAACACTGCACCCCAAGCTAGGTGCCCTGTACAGGAACTGCAGTTGCATACCACTGTTGGCCAGGCGTGTATTCATCCAGAGAATGATACTCCCTATATTCAATTACAGCAATGTAGTCTATAGTGCTGCTCCGAGACTCTCTAACTAGATTGGACACCCTCTTCACTCTTTCTGCCACTTTGCCCTAGATTCTCCCCTTTCACTCACCACTGTGATCTCTACAAATCTCTCACATTTTCTTCTCTTGTAAACAGGTGTCTTTCCCATTGTGCTAAATTTCTATCCTAATTTTGGTTTGGTTCTTCTCCTTGTTGCCATTCCTCATCTGTAGACCCCCATCTCACTCTCAAAAGGCACTTTTTTTATCTCATCTTTATCTATGCTCCTTCCTGTGGAGCGGATCCTCTCATCTCCGCCGCTGACACCGCGCACCCTGGCTGGTCCGCACCCCACAGGGCTGGCCTTAATCGCCACACACCCTGTATGCAGGATCCTCTTGGGGATTAAGAGATGCCAGGCATGGCCATCAGCTGCAGAGATTGTGCTCCACCATTTTCCTCCTGATTTTTGTGTCCACTGAGAGCAGGATGTGCAATGGCTCAAGGCACTAAGTGCCAATGCCTGCTGCACTCTCCCTTTACTATTGCTGCCTGCTGCTGTGTTGCCAACCTCCACCAGCTGTCGCTAGGTGTGCTGCAGTGCCTGACCCACCCAGAGGAAGGAGAGCAGTTGTGAGCTTGATCCTTCCTCTCCCCTACCAACCCCAGGCGGCCCCAGTCCAGTTTCCCATTGAGTCGCCCGGCATGGTGCGAGGTGTGTGTCCAGTGCTCAACCCTCAGTGCCAGCAGGCCGGCTTCAAAAGGCACTTTAACACACAGGCGAATACAACAGAATGACCATTACCTGTGTGCCACCATTGTACTCTGTTCCATTTGTGGTTCACTTTACACAGAAGGTATTCTGGCAATCCCCCGTCTCCCTTTTCAATATTTTGTGTTTCAGCTCCCCCATGTAGTGTGGTGCTCTGTGTCTGTTTTTGTATTGCTACTGGCATGGCTGTTTTACACAGCCAGGCAAAACGAACACATCGGGACGAACCGAGGAAAGTAGAGATTGCGGTCCAGGTGAACGTTCACCAGTGGAACAGAACAGATGCATTTTACACACAGGAGATGTAACGGTATACTGTTTCCATAACTGTCATTCCATTACAGAAACCTGTGTGTAAAAGCACCTTTAGATCCTCGGACCTTGGTAGATCCTTGCCATTCAACCTCTGTTGGACAAGCGGCTTTCTCTCACCTCTTCCCTAAACTTTGGAACTCCCTCCCCATCAAATCAGACACTCCTCCTCCCTTTCATCCATCTCTTTATAACTTCTATTCTGCTACATGTAGTTGCTTCTAAGCTGCGTCCTCTCTCCCTCCCGCTACTCTACAATTTTGATCACACTATTGACCACTGACTCGTGACCGGTTCCCACACTCCCAAATGCAGTTAGCGTATCGCTGCCTATTACTGTAAATGCTTAAGCACTGCAAATGTTAAACTCATTGTCACAGTGGGTTAGTGTTCCCCGAGAGACCACCCTTTGCCTGTTAAAAGTCTGTTTTAACAGCCTTCTGCTTTTCTCCCATTTTTCCCTTTTCTATCCATCTCCCCCATTTACAGGCAGGTCACCTGTAAATGTGTCTCCCTATCCCTGTGTTACCAGGTCCTCTCGAGCTGCACATCCCACCCCCCCTCTGGCAGACATGAGATGCCTTGGTCACCTCAGTGTGCCAGTAACGCTGAGATAAAATGTGTTTGTAATGTAACACATCCGATATTAGCATCCTGTGGAGAAAGTCACATTAAAGTAATGTTTCATGCTAATTGAAACAGAGTGATTTAGGATGCTAGCAGTGCGGAATAAAACACTGTCATGCAACCTTTGCAAGGATAAAGGGTATCATGCTAGTGACATGGAACTATGTTAAATTGCTGTAATGTAACGTGTACAAGTGTTACTACAGAACCTATCCCCGGACCCTGAGAGGTAACTGTTGCTGGCAGTTCATGGTATTGAACCCAGTCGGGCTGTGCATAGGTCCAGTTTAATCCCCACTGCCATGTTGCCTTTCTCCCATTTCCTGGGGATTACATTTGTTTTGTTTACATACAAAGCTCTATAGTTAATCCTCCTGTGAGAGGCAGGGGATGGAGTCAGCTGTGAGGTAAAAGGAACACAGCTTCCCTCCTGCTCCAGGAATAAACTCTAAGCTGTATTATTTTTACACGATAAGAACACCTTACTTTTGCAACACTGGCTGGAGTACTTCTTTTGAGTGGGCTTTGTTGCTATTTTGCAGTGACAGCCCAAGGTCAGGCTCAGTACAGAGATGGCTTTGAGTTGAGGTCACGGATGACGATCGGAAGTAAGACGTGCTTCACATCGGCTCGGCTCCTCGCCCAACTTTTATTGTTTTAAAACTTGACCCAAACTGTTTTGACTGCCAGTTTCACACAATAGTGATGGACTGGGGTAAAATTTACTGGATCGGAGTGTTAAAATTGAAATGGAGGTGTTTATGAAGTGAGCTCCGCCACGGCACTCCCCGCCACCGAGCCCGGAAAAAGAAAAGGCCACAGCGAGCAAAGCAACAGCCTGCACCTCAAGCTAAACACTCAACGGCGCAGACAGCTCTGTCGGAAGATAAGTTCTTGGAAATTATGAGGCCAATACAGGACGGGATTGAAACAATGTCAGAGGACCTACAGCAAATTAAGGCGTCGGTGTCGGCCTTAACTATCCGGGTGGGGGACTCGGAGGCCCGGATTGTTTCTCTTGAAGGCAAGCAAGAAAAGATGGACCAAGGTATAATCGCAGCAAACAAGAAAATACGGCACCTAGAGGAGAAATTTGAAGACTTAGAGGGCGGGCGGAGAAATAATCTGGTCATCATCGGCATTCCAGAGGGTGAGGAGGGCAGCACGATCCAATTCACCCAAAAGTTGTGTGAAAGATAGTGGGCCTTTCCAAATGGCCCCACATATGTAGTGTGGAATTGGCGACCGTGCTCTACGCCCCCACCAACGGCTGGCTCGCTTCGACCCTTCATATTCAAGCTCCTTAATTTTTTAGACAAACAGCACGTATTAATGAAAGCTAAGGAGCTGAAAGAAATCAGGTGGGAAGACAAGACTCTTAGAATTACCCAAGACCCACTCACTCCATCCGAATTACAACAAGAGCTGCATCCATTAGTGACTAAACTAATTGCGGCAGGAAGCTGTTCGAGTAAAATATCCGGCGACTTTACAGGTCAAACTCAACGAGCAATGGCATTCTTTTGATAACCTCGATCAAGTCAAGAAAGAGCTTAAAGTGTTGCTGCCGGATCTCTTCAGATAAGTTTAAATACTTCTATTATGGGGTCAAGTAAATCCACAGTGAAAGGTTACACTGCTTGCTAAGGTAAGCGTGACAGTCTAGCGCTCACCAGATTGTTAAACTGATTCATTTACCTCATACAAGTAAGCAATAGAGAGGGGTTAGAGTGGATCTACCAAAATATGTGCCTCCTAACTCCTCTCCCTTTTCTGCATGACCTCTTAAACAAGTATTCACATGGGGACTGCCATCTCAGCCAAAACAACAACCTGAGGTACTCGTACAGGGAAGAAGACTACATGATCTCCTGCACATCCCTCAACATCAACATCGCTTGTATCCTAGCAGAAGAGAGGGCAGAATAAAGATACCACCGATTGTCTACAGTATAAACGATACTACTCCTTGGTGTGGGTTTTTTTTTTCTCTCTCTCTCACAGATCGCTTTAATACTTAGGGCTGTGCCATTTAATTATTATGGTCAGTGGCTGGGTAGACAAAATATTAAAACCCAATTAAGCCTACTAGTAATTGGACAAGTGATATTATTGGAACTGTGTTTTGCGAATAATGTGAAGACTCGGAAGGGTTCATGACTAGCACAGCCCTTTACACAAAGACAGTTATGCACTGGTTAAATAACTCATAGCGAGTTGGCGATTTGTTTTTTCTCTCTTTAATACTCACAGACATAGTTGTGCATGGAGTTGCAATGCACCTGGACTGATTGTGTGTTGGTTTAGATAACCCGCTGTGTGGGCGGGGACCAGTGCCGTGGCCGAGGTTTTCGGGGTGCCCTCCTTGGGGCTTGGGGTACTTCGGGGGACTCTCCGGCGCTTGGAGGGGTGGTGGGGTTGTGCAGAGTTTGGTGCTCCGGATGGCTGGGGCTCGAGGCGTCCAATCTGAGGCTTACCATATACTTTGTGTTGAGTGCACTGCGTTCTGCCTGTCTGAGGCACTGGGGATGGAGCTCCTCCGGGAGCTAGAGGGGTCTGGGTTTTTTTTCCTGGATCTCCGGTGGGACTCTCTCTGGGTGGTGCCTCGACTCCGGTACTGGTTCTTCTTATTTTATAGGAATGTTTAGTTGAATATCCCAAAATGCTGGGAAATGTTAATCAAGAGGTAGAGTAGAATAATGGATAAGGCGCATCTGTATGCTGGACTGTTAAAAACTCACAGTTTATTACCACTTAGGCAGTTTTAAATACCTAGTAGTTACTTGGAGGAGCGGGGGGGAGCAGGGCGGGAGGTGGAGCAACGAGCTTGGCCAGGTCAGCGAAGCATCATCACCTGACAGCATGTATGTGAGGAAACAGTTATGTAGAACTGGGGTATGGTTGGTTTATGTAGTTGCAAAATGGGGACATAGAGTAAAGTTGTATGTTTGTTTTGCTAATTGGGGGGGTGGTTTGCCAAGTACAAATCCAATATACTTGTATCATAAGAAGAGGAAAGAGGGTAACATAAATAGATATCACCTAGATAGTTACAGTGGTACCCGAAATGTTAACTAAGATATGGGGGGCCCATATAACTGTGTAACTTGGAACATCAAAGGGGGCCGGGACAGGTGCAAGAGGCAAATTATCCTCAGGCACCTAAGTGTCCTAAAGGCAACCCTCGCATGTTTGCAGGAGACGCACACAAAAAGGGACGATATACACTTGTGGAGAAGAGGATGGGTTGGACAGGTTTTTGGAGCTGGAGCGTCGACATCTAAGGAAGGGATACTCATTTTGATTGCAAAATATATTCCTTTTAAACTACACAATGAAGTGTGGGATCCAGAAGGGCGCTATATTTTGATCCATGGCCACCTCGTATCCAGTCCTTATTGGTGCCATATATGGACCCAATAGGGAATCACCTGTTTTTTACACATCTCTTGAATTTGTTACTCAGAGAACCCATAAAGTTCACATTGCTTGGAGGTGATTGGAACATTACAATACAGCCTAACATAGACAGGTCAGATTATAAGCGAAGGAGTCTAACTCCAACTCAGAGAGCCCTCAAAGAGTTAATGGACTCGACCGGATTATTGGATGTTTGGAGAGTTTTAAACCCAAACGACCGACAATACACCTTTTTTTCTCCTTCCCACCGCACTTATTCCCGAATAGATTATTTCCTTATTAGTGACTTTGCTCTGCCAGGGGTCCTGGGGATAGACATTCAGGCCAGGGAGATCTCGGACCACTCCCCCGTAGTTATATCTTACTTATTAGGCCCTGGAATCAAAAGAGATTCCTTATGGAAACTTAATACCCAGCTCTTGCAGAATACGGGCACCTTTAAAACGTATAACTGAGTTCATTATTTTTTTCAAGATGTTAATAAGGAACAGTAACAAGGTGGATATGATCTGGGCCTCCCTTAAATGTGTAATTTCGTGGTGAATGTATCAGATTAGCTACCATTAGGGCATCCAAAACTGTGCTTATGTCTCGAAAATCCTAGGATCTATTCTGGAACTGGAAAAGGTGCCAGGAACGTTAATAACAGAGGAACAAAAATTAAGTTAAATAGACTACAGGCAGAATATGCAGATTTTCAGCGCAAAGGGCTGAACTGGCCCTGAGGTGTACTAAAATTCAATATTTGGAATCGGTGAGAGAGCCGGAAATTGTTGGCCTACAGAATGAGGCAAGCTGAAACAGTCAGACATATATCAGGTCTCTATTCCTGGCAATGACACAATATGTACAGACCCTAAAGAAATAGCCCAAGATTGGGACTATACTATCAGGCCTTCTGTGGAAGAACCAGATCGTCCCCAGCCCTAGTAGAAATTGCCCAATACCTAGATAAGGTTAACCTCCCCAAGTTATCAACAACACAAGCGATGTTGCTTGGAGGCTATATCACACGAGAGGAAATACACCAAGCCATTCGCCAATTACCCCCGGACAAGTCTCCAGGCCCGGATGGCTTTCCAAATAACTTAAGTAAGAAGTGTTACAAAATTCTAACACCGATATTGCAGGACGTGTATAACTACTAGTATGATAATGGATTCTCAGAGCAAAGTTTTTCAGAAGCAGTGATTACCCTCATCCCAAAACCAGGGAACGATCCAACGTATCCTGAAAACTACCGTCCCATCTCTCTATTAAACTCGGATTTTAAAATCCTGGCAAAGATACTGGCTAATAGGTTAACCCATCCTGGGCGAACTCGTTAGCCCCAGCAGGTTGGTTTCATGACGGGACGTCCCCAGGAGACCATCTACAAAGTTGTTACATCTCATCTCATTACAAACAACTCCAACAACCCATCTGCTTTAATTTCTTTAGATGCGAGAAGGCTTTCATCGGGTCTCCTGGGACTTTCTTTTGAAACCCTACATCGATTTGGTCTCCTGATGAGTATATTAGGTGGGTTCGCTTTGATGTCACCTGCCCACAGCCAGAATCTTAAGCAATGGCATCTTTTCCAGTCCATTTCCCTAGGCAGGGTACTAGGCAGGGATGTCCTTTATCTCCTCTCCTTTTAACCTCTATTTAGAACCACTACTTGGCACCTCCTCTAGTGCCCAAGGAATACCAGGTATATTAGTCGGGGAAAAGGGATTTCACCGGTCTATGACGATATACTTATGCATATCAAGAAAACAGCAAGCTATCCCCAATTTGCTGAAAGAAATTAAGGCCTTCTCAAAGGTTCCATATTATAAATTAAATTGCTCTAAAACTAAGATTCTCCCATTGAATAACTGGCTTACACGTGCATGGTAGCACCCTTCAATATGTCCTGGGAATCTAGATCGCTTGTATTTGGGTATTAAAATAACAAGAGATATCAACTATCTGGCAAGAGAAAACCTTAGTCCCCTTATCCAGATCCTGAAGGCTGATCTTGACCGATGGGTGGCCTTACCACCTCCATATGGGGTAGAGTCAGCATGGTAAAATGAATATTCTTCCTGCCTTATATCCCTTGGGAATGATAGGATGCTACCTCCCCAAACTTGGTTTGCTAAAGTGCAGAAAATGCTAAACACGTTCATATGGAAGGGAAAACAAGCCCGGAGAGCATACCATAAACTAACGGTTTCTAAAACACAGGGAGGGTTAGCATCCCCTTCTTTTTTCACCTATTACTGTGGTCAACACCTGAGTAAGGTAGTATTCTGGTTACAGGCCAATCTCCCTCCAAGAGTTAACAGATACGTGCCTTTGTGGGTAGAGACAGAGAAACATTTAGTAGCCGGACACCAATACTCACTACCCGCTTTTATGTTTGCTACGCCCTCTCAGGTTCCCAAGCAGCTCCGAAATACCCCAATAGGGTGGTCACTTAGAGCAACCCATCAGATGCAACAACATTTTTCTCAAGATGGCATCAGTCGCCCATGCAACCGATTGCAGGGAACCCTCACTTTAAAATAGAGGAAGGCCTATCTCCTCTTTTGGGCACCGCTTAAAGGAGCTCGAGTTGTAGACTATTTCTACCAAGGAGGTAGTTGTATTCTCTCATCTCCAGTCTCGTTACAAAGTGCTGGACATGCACATGTTTAAATTTACCCAAATTAAACAGGTAATTTTTGCTTTTACAAGATATACAGCAGATCAAATGGTAGTGGATCCAGAGGTGCAAGAATTAATCCAGGTAGCATCTAAATCCCACCCTGTCTCTGGGGTGTATAAAAAGCTGCAAACATTAGACCCACAATTACCCAAGGGGGTATGCTATCATTGGGCGCATGAAGTAGAGTTGACACAGGATACAGACGTATGGAAGAGAATGTGGCGAAACTGCTATAGATTTATCAAACAGGATAGGCTCCGCATGGTGCAGTTTAACATAATGCATAACATATATTACACGCCAGTAAGGTTGTATAAATGTGGACTTATCCCCACACCTTGTGTAGAAGATGCCAAGAGGAAAAGGGCACATTGTTCCATATGTTGTGGACCTGCCCGAAAATCAGGCCCCTCTGGCACGCCGTGATGAAAGGGTTAGATCCTCTCCTTGATCTGCAGCCATTGTTTACCCCAGAAGCTGTTTAATATACCTGTTTCCCCAAGAACTACATTGGGCAAAAGGCCCACATTGCCCTATAGTGGCAACGACGTCAAATTGATAATTCTAAGACACTGGAAGGATGACCAAACACCCTTGGTGGCAGAATGGTATAGAGAAATGCTATTGGCATTACAGTTAGAAAAACATATTGCTTATATGAGACATAGAGGAGATGCATATTTAGCTCTATGGGGCTCACTTGATGCCGCATTGGCAGTATGGAAACCCTAAGAGTCATTACTCTCCCTTTGTCCACATACTTGTGCATCTCCCTTCTCTACTTTGAACAATAGGAGACAGAATCCGACTAACACCACTGGATATTGCAGTTGGCAAGGGGGTAGGAGGGTTAGCAAGGAAGGGGGTGAGTGGGTGGGAAAGATGTGTTTTTATGTGTTTTTCTTTTTTCCTTTCTTTTGGGGGGACCTAGGAGAATAGAGCTGAAAAGAATGAGCTGATGATAACCAATTATGTACTAATGCAACTTGCTGATAATGTATGTAATTATGCTCAAATAAAACATACTTAATAAAAAAAAAAGAAGTGGGTAACCCCCAATCACAGAAAAAAAAAAAAAAAAGAGATGTCTTTGAGTTGGGTGTGGGAAATGCCCCACCACCGCACTGCCGCTTGTCAATTTTTTTCATTTTGTTTTTATGTTAACTGTGATTATTTTTGTCTGCTTTGTATTTTTTCTTTATTTTTATCATCTCCAGTCCGCTAATTATTTTGCTTCCGCTATATGAATAAAGCTACTTTATAACTTGCCATTCCTGTCTCTGTGTCCAACTATACCCACAACCTCACACTCATACAGTATGTATGGCTATGTAATTGTGGTTAAGTAGATATGCTCAGAAGAATGTCAATCATGTTTGTTACCCCCACTCCCTTTTCCACAATGCAGTATGGTTTTCCTGCAAGTAGCTGTTAATTTTTAAGCACTTCAAATTATATGTTATGTTTATATAATAACTGGCCAGCAATTTTTCCCATTGCTTGATCCAGTTATAATTTGCCGTTATAACCTGTGGATTATAACGACAAGCACTTGCCACCTCAGTCACATAAGAGCCACATCCTGATTGGCTCTGCACTCCTCGGAGGTGGGCAAAACAGCTTAAAAACATGGTGGGTTCTCTTTCCACGGAGTGAAGAGCTGCCAGACTGGGACACCAACTCATTTTGTTGGTTTTTTACAAAAAGAAAACACATTAGAAACATAGAAACATAGAATTTGACATCAGATAAGGACCGCTTGGCCCACCCAGTCTGCCCATTTCCCTACCTAATGGATAAGCTGCAGATCCTAGTTAACCAACAGCCTACTTCCTCCTACCCCCACTAGAATTGCCTTATGTCTGTCCCATGCATTCTTGAATTCCCCACTGTTTTGACTCTAAGACCTCCTCCACGAAGGCTGTTCCATGTATCCACAACCCTCTCTCTGAAGAAATACTTCCTCACATTACCTTTGAGCCATCCCCCCTCTATTTTCAGATTGTGCCCCCTTGTTCTTGCACATCTCTTTTTCTGAAAGATGCTACCCTCTTGGACTTTGTTGATTCCCTTGAGGTATTTGCAAGTTTCTATCATGTCCCCCCTCCTTTCCTTGAGGCTATACATCTTTAGTTCCTTTAGTCTTTCTTCATATGTCTTCTGATGCAGACCCTGCATCATTTTGGTTGCCCTCCTCTGGACAGCCTCCACCCTGTCTATGTCTTTACGGAGATGGGGTCTCCAGAACTGTACACAGTACTCCAGATGTGGTCTTACCAACTGTCTGTACAGAGGGCCAACAACTTCCTGTTTTCTACTGGTGATGTCTCTCCCTATGCATCCCAGGATCCCCCCAGCCCTCCTTACTGCCTTCTCACATTGCTGGCCTACCTTTAGGTCGTCTGATATGACTACCCCAGGTCCCTTTCCATTTTTGTTGTTGTCAGTATCTCACCCCCCATTGTGTACTCTTCCCTTGGGTTTTTGTTTCCCAGGTGCATTATTTTGCACTTCTTTGCATTGAATCTAAGCTGCCATACATTTTGACCATTCCTCCAACCTTGTCAAGTCCCTTTTCATCCTTTCCACCTCACCTTGTGTATCAACACTGTTGCAGATCTTGTGTTATCTGCAAAGAGACATACTTTCCTTCCAGTCCCTCTGCAATGTCACTTATAAAGACATTAAAAGGACCGCACTTAGTACTGAACCCTCAGGTACCACTAGTAACCTCTTTCTTCACTGTGAACTACATTTACTATTACCCGCTGTGTCCTGTTGTCCAACTAGTGTTTTACCTAGAGACCACCCTGGGTCCTACTCCAGGCTGGCTAATTTGTTTATTAATCTTTTGTGCAGGACTGTGTCAAATGCCTTGCTAAAGTCTAGGTAGGCCATGTCCACAGCCCTCCTTGGTCTACTGCTTTGGTCCCCAGTTAAAGAAATTAATTAGATTTGTCTGATATGACCTTCCCGCTTGAATCCATGCTGCCTAGGGTCCTGTGCCCCACTGGTCTCTAGGTACTCAACAATTCTTTCCTTCAGAAGTGATTCCATAATTTTCCCTACCACTGAGGTCAAACTGATAGGTCTGTAGTTTCTTGCCTCTGTCTTGCTCCCACTTTTGTGAAGGGAAATCACATCCGCCCTCCTCCAGTCCTCAGGTACCACACCATCCTCCCATAATTTATTAAAAAGGGTAGTCAGTTGTGTTACTAGTTCTTCCCTAAGTTCTTTTAGAGTTCTGGGGTGAATCCCATCAGGCCCCATTGCTTTATCCACCTTCAGTTTTAAGAGTTCTTTCAGAACCCTTTCTTCTGTGAAAGGACTAATATCAACCCCCCTATCCAGAATGTTTCTAGTGACCGGATTAGGTATTTCTCCCTGCTTTACCATTGTGAATACTGAACAGAAGTATTTGTTCAATATCCCTGCTTTTTCACTATCGCTCTCTGCCCAACCACCTTCCTCTTTGTTCAGCCTCAGTATCCCTGCCTTAGTCTTTCTTTCCTCCCTAATGTACGTATAAAAGGTTTTATCCCCTTCTTAACTGAGTTGGCTATCTTTTCCTTGGTTTGGGCCTTTGCTATTCTGACTGCTTTACCCACTTCCTTCTGCTTTAACTGGTACAGTTCTCTGTCCTGCTCCTTCTGTGTTTCCTAATACTTCCTGAATGACTCATTTAAGAAATATCTGGTTGATCCTACCATTCCAAAATCGCACCACACAACTCCCAAGAAGAACGGGGAAAAAGTCTCGATTGCTACTGCCACGAAGAACGGCTCTGACCTCCCTCCTTGAGGTAAGAACATTGCAACCCTGATTGCAACACAGAAATCTGCCCAAAGTAAAAAATAAAATAAAAAGACAACTGCCGAAATTAAAAGTACAAGAAAAAAAAAATTGAATGGGGAGAGAGACTGTGTGTGTGTGTGTGTGTGTGTGTGTGTGTGTGTGTGTGTGTGTGTGAATCAGCATGTCTGTGTGTCAGAGTCAGACACAGGGCTGGAAAAAATTGCTGCCCAGCAATTATAAATAACAAAGTATGGGGAAGTGTGCTTTAATTCAAAATTAATGTTTGCCCTCAGGTTGGGATGCTTTAATAAACCCCTTGGGCTTTGCCCTCGGGATTTATGCAGCATCCCACCCCTCGGGCAACCGTTCATTTCTATTAAGCACAGTTCCCCATACATTATTGTATATGTAATGTATATCTCTGCCTATGTAATATTTATCTGTAATCAGTTTATTGTAATGCTTATCAGTATGCCAAGAAGAATGTTAAGTATCTTTGTTACCCTCACTCTTTTTTCCCCAGGACGCACCTGGAAACAAGTAACGTGTTGTCAATGTGCCTTTCCTGGTGAAATCCTTCAATAAATAAATAAATTAATAAAAATGTTTCTTATTTACAGATTTTAAGGTGTTTTCTATGTTTAAGTTAAATGTGAGATGAGAATGTAATCAGACACCAAGAGTCTGGAGTCAGTGACAACTTCAGTGGTGTCACCTTAGATAAAGAGATTATGCTTCTTTGACATTCTGCCTATGAACAACATGGCTTTCATTCTGTTTGTGCTTAGTTACTTTATGACTTTCTCAGAAAGCTGGTCAAAGGAGGGTTGTGAAAACTGGCAACAACCTGATTCACTTCTTACTGTACCTATCTAACCATGTTCAATCTTGTTATATAGATGGTTCCGCTTTCCTTTCTCCCAAAAGACATGGGAGACCTCCAGTGACAGTGCTGGGGGTTTCAGTTTATTTATTTCTCATTTCCAGATGCATCCTGGGGGTATGGGATGTGGAGAACAGTAACGTAGAAAACAATGTGCATGAGTGAAATAAACAGTAATGTGGAAAAAAACAAATATAACAGTAGCAAGATACAATTGGTAGACAAGTCTAACATACAAGGAAACAAGCATTTGTGAATGCTGAATTTTGCTTGCTGGTATTAGCATTGGAAGTGCAGGAGTTAGACAGAAGCAGAATAGGAATGGCAGTGAGGTATTGAACTCACGCCAACCCCACCTCCACCCTGCAGAGATGGACAGGCATTGGGGTGTTCCTTTGGGTCATCACCCATAACGCTCATGCCATTTCAGCTCACCCTATCCTGCAGACACTGACAAATGCTGAGGTGTACCTTGGGGTGTTCGGCTTTACAGTCACCCCATTCTATAAGGACGTAAGCTGAAATGGGTGCAGTATAGGAGAATGGTGTGAACTCTGGGGCCGAAGAGTCCAAGGCACACCTCAGTTCCTGTCACTGGCTGCAGGGTGGGGTGGGGGTGGAATGGCATGAGCATTACAGCCAGCAATCCAAAGTTACACCCTTGATGCCTGTCAGTCTGTACAGGGTGGGACGTTATAGTTAGAAACCATAATGCCCTGGGCATTTATTGGTATGTGCACTACAAATATTCAACATAGCCTTTTGTGACCCCACCACAATAAAACATTTGGGACCTCTGCTCATGAACAGTGGCACTGTGATTTTGTTAATCTATTCCAATGTTGATTTCCCACAGTGACCGTGCCATTCTGTGCCAGATGTACAAAAACACAGTTCAGGCAGGATATAAAAAATGACAGCTGTACCATTTATAGGGAGGTGTGAAGAGATGGCAATGTTGAAAATCTGGAGTGAAAATATTGAAAATTCTCGAACTTACGAGCGTACATGGAAACTGTGCAACGCATGCTTGTAGCAGTCATTTTGTGGAATTATTTCACTAAATTTTCAACATAGGCATTTTGTGACTTCTGCTCAGGAACAGTGTCACTATGATTTTCTTAATATGTCCCAGATGTTGATTTCCCACAGTGACCACGCCATTGGGCGCCATATGTGTGAAAACACATTTTGGTCAGGATGTGAAAAATGACAGCTGTACTGTTCATAAGAAGGTATGAAAACATGATAATGTTGAAAATCTTGAGTGCAAATATTACAAATTCTCAAAGTTACTAGTGTACGTGGAAACTGCACAATGCACACTCACAACATAGTTATTTTGTGTACTTTTGTCACCAGATTTTCAACATAGGCATTTTGAGACCTCCTCTCATGAATAGTGTCACTATGATTTTCTTAATCTGTCCCAAACACTGATTTCCTATAGCGACCGAGCTATTGTGCACGGATGTGAAAACACATTTCGGCCAGTATGTGAAAAGTGACAACTGTACTGTTCATAAGGAGGCATGAAAAAATGGCAATGTTGAAAATCTGGAGTGAAAATATTGCAAATTCTCAAAGTTACATGTGTGCATGGAAGCTCGCGACGTACGCTTGTAACACAGTCATTTTTTGGAATTTTTTCACTAAATTTGCAACATAGGCTTTTTGGGACCCCACCTCATAAACCGTGATGCTGTCATTTTGTTAATCAGTCCCAAAAGTTGATTCCACACAGTGACGGCAGAATCACCTTTCAGGACCGAATAACCAGATGACAGTGACTGAATTCATGAGGTGGGATCCCAAGAACCCCATGTTGAAAAGTTGGTGCCACAATTCACAAAAAAGCCTAGATATCCACCTAAGTTGAAAAAAAACAAAACATTTATGCCATTATACAGCTTACCGGCATTTCTTTAGTTCTCGATTGGCTTTGAAGAGTGCAGGCGTGTTCCGCTCCACAAGATCGCCGCGCCCAGGCCTCAGAAGTAAGTATGGGGTAAGGGGGTGTGGGGAGGTGGTGCACAGATGGTGGTGTGGGTAGGGGAGGGGCAATGGACACAACAGTGATGGCTTTCTGTTTTCAGAGGTTTAAAAAAAACTCACAGGACATTTTCTGCTTACAAGGACATGGGCACACTGGATTGGGCTCCCAGCATGCCCCAGGTGTTTGTTGGGAGGGCTGGAGCCGATGGGGATTGGGCACCCTGTCGGTGACATATAATGTGTTTGGTGGGGACATGAGCCAAGGGATTGGGCACCCCTCAGCACACAATGAATGGGAAACATTATGCCGATGGGATTGGGCTCCCTCGTCAGCAAATGAACTGGGAGGGCATGCTGGCATGGGGATTGGGCACCCCAACATCGGCTTTCATGGGGACTGTGAGAGGTGGATGGCGACAGCGCCATGTTTATTGAAATGTGACACCAGACAAGGCAAGTTGCTATTTGCTGCTGCAATCAGGTACTGCCCCAGCACCCGACTGTTCCAGGAAAACAGCTGATTCTCCAGTGATGGGGCACTCCCTGATTGCAGCGGCGAATTTCTTCAGGTTGGTGGCATGCTTCAAAACTGCTGTCATTGACAGCATGCTTCTCCATTGGTGCCACAGAGACCAGCCTCAAAAGAACTGCGGCATTGGCGTTACAACCTGCATACCTCCACAACCCACTACTCCAGCAAGCTGTCATAAAATGTTTCTTGTGCACGTGCGCAAGCAAACATAAAATATATATTAAAGTGGTTAAAAGTCAGCACAAAGGGCCCAACCCCCAAGTGTGAGGCCAGCCCCAATACACACTTTGTGTGCAAAAACATTTGTTTTACTGATTGTTTGCTGTAGATTGCATCAGACTAATTTTGCTTAACTGCAGACTGACATCTTCTGTAACTACAAATTTCAGAGCCCCTGCAGCTGACATCAGAGCAGGACTGCAGCAGTGGGAGATTCAATAGCCTGCAGTGCATGTTAGCATCCATATAAGCTCTGATCTTTTGTTTGCAGGTTCCACTGTCCTCCTGGGGCCAAGTATCGTCACAGAGGACTATGCTTAGCTCCAGGAAAAAAGACCTGGAAAACATTTGATTGGAGCTTACAAAAGCTCTAACAAATGGAATGCGGGTCATTTTTGAGAAGGCTGCAACATTTTCCCTTTTGGTGCATGCTAGCACTATCCCTGGAGTCCTCAAAGGCTTAATCCCTGGTCCAATACTTGTCTCATTTTTTTAAATGACCTGGAGCTGCTGAGAATGGGAAATGGTGCAGCAGCTCCTGCTGCATTTACATTTCAGGTGATAGCTAGATAGAAACATAGAAACACAGAAGATGTTGGCTGATGAGGACCTTATGGCCCATTTAGTCTGCCTATTTTCCCCACCTACTGCTGCACTGGAGATCCGATTCAGTCTTTGGTACCCCACCCCTTTGCTTTCAAGATCCCTTGTATCTACTGTATCCCATGCATTCTGGAATCCTATAACCATTTTAGCTTCCACCACCTCCACCAGAGGCTGTTCCATGCATCCACCACCCTCTCTGTGAAGAAGTACTTTCTTACATTTCCTCTGAGCCTTCCACTTCCACCTTCATAGTGTGACCCCTTATACTTGAGCATTTTTTTCTTTGAAAAATGCTACCTTCCTGTATCCTGTTTTTGCCTATATTTGTATGTCTCTATCATATCCCCCCCCTTTCCCTCCTTTCCTCTAGGGAGTACAAATTCAGTTCCTTAAGCCTTTCTTCATAGGATTTTTGATGCAGACCCTACACCAGTTTGGTTGCGCTCCTTTGTACTGTCTCCACCCTATCTATATCCTCTTGGAGATGGGGCCTCCAGAACTGGACACAGTACTCAAGGTGTGGTCTCACCAGTGACCTATGCAGAGGCATCACTACCTCTCATCTTCTGCTGGGGATGACCTTGGCACCCTTACTGGCTTAAAAACCTAACTGGGAAGGGGGAGGTGTTAAGGAGGGGTTAGAGATATGTGTTTTCCTTTCATACATGAAATAGGTACCAATGAATACCACATTTGGACCTCCTTAAGGCATGAAATACACAATAAAACTGGATATATTGGCCATGGCAAAGACCTTGTGCACAGAACAGTTAAGATGGAACTTCATATCCACAGCTACTCAGTCATCAGGAAAAATAGTCTAACAGGGAAAGGAACAACATAGCATTCTATATCAAGAAGAGCCTGACATTTCCAACTGTGTATCTAACAGACTGTACCAAGTTAACAGAACCCCTGTAGTACCTACCCTCAAAATCACCTAAGGAGACACTTGGCTGCACCAGTGCTGTGCCTACAAAGCCCCAAGCATCCCCATGATCTCATTACAGTATGTCTCCCTCCACTTAAACAACCTCAATACAGAACAACTATTATCCTGGGGACCGAACACAAACAAACTAAGCTCATCTGAGACAGCTACAAAATACTGGGCACTGAAATAACCTGATGCAGTTCATCACAGTGACTTCTAAACTCAACATCAAAACTAGTAAGGGCTCAGGCCTTGATTGGATCCTGACAAACAGACCTGACAGAATCTAAGACTCTGGAACTTAAAGAGGGACAGGAAAATAATAAGCAGTTCTTGCTTACTTGAACGACGGCATATGGCTAATAAACATTTTAACCAATGTTATTTGTGTTTTCTTCCTATTTTATGAAGCCTGTGATTTTGTATCTGTCTCTAATCTGGACTGCCATAACACAACATTCCTAACTGGCTCATGGCAACATAACAGCGTATAATGACCTCATAGTTTGTGCTATTGGTCTGCATAAGATCAGTAATCATACATAGAGGCAGTGCAGAAAACAACTTCATCTACAGTATCCTAAATGACAGTTCCAGATTACGGGTGGAGAAACAGTCATTAACATCCTATTATATGTTTATTATTCTGTTTTTGTTTTAAGAGGTTTGTAATTTTTAAACAGCTGCCATAAGTATTTTTTTTTAAATCAATGAACAGATTCATTAGACAATCATTTGAACAGATTTTCAATGCCTAATCAGTGTCTTTTAGAAGCAGAAGATTTTCGATTATTATTACAATTCCTGAATGCACATACAGCTTTATGTGGCTATCAGAATACTGAAACAAATTTCCTTAACTCTAATTCAATGTGAATAAATAGAAACATAGAAACTGATGGCAGATAAGGATAGACCCATCCAGTCTTCTCATTTTCCCTACCAATTGTAAAAGCTGCCTACTCTGCTTTTTTTCCCCCTATGGCTTTATTATCTTGTTCCTATTGCTAGTGTTCTCCTATGCCTGTACCATGCATTTTTGAATTCCCCCACTGTGTTTTCCCCCACCACCTTTGCTGGGAGTCTACTCCCTGCATCCACCACCCTTTCCATGATGAAATACTTCCTCACGTTACCCCTTAGTCTACCCCCTTCCAACCTCATGTCATTCCCCCGTTCCTGAACATCTCCTTTTCTGAAAGATACTACCCTCCAGTACCCTATTTTTCCCCTTTAGATATTTGTAATAATAATATAATAATCAAATTTATTTGTATGGCGCCTTATCCAAAGCCAAGGCGCCTACATTTTAGAACAGCAATAATAATATATAAATGTTGCAAGCTTCAATAAATCATAGAAATATCCGTGAAAACAAGAGGCTCAATTATCGAAGGCTTGATGCCACAAATATGTTTTTAATGATTGTTTGAATCCCTCCACAGTTGTGCACTCTCAAATCTGACGGGGTAGAGAATTCCATAAGGTAGGGGCTGCAAACTCAAAAGCTCTTGCCCCAGAAGATTTTAAACATACCCCTTGGAATCTCTAGCAACCCCTCACTGGCTGTGCGGAGTGATCTTCTGGGACAGTAGGGAATCAGGAGCTCTTTCAGGTAGTCTGGGCCCAGTCCGTATAGGGCTTTAAAAGTCAGCAAACTGACTTTAAAGGTGATCTGCCACTGTACTGGCAGCCAGTGCAGTTCGCACAGCACCGGCGAAATATGACAAGATCACGAAGATCCGCCAAAAGCCGGGCTGCTGCGTTCTGCACTAGCTGAAAGTGACGGGTTTCTACCCCAGGAAGCCCTAGGTAAAGGGAGTTGCAATAATCTAAGCATGAGGAAACAAAGGTGTGGATCAATGTGGGAAGGTCATTGGATGAAACAAGATACCTAATCTTGGCGATATTCCTAAGATGGTAAAAGGAAGTTTTGATGATGGCCGACACCTGTGAATGCATTTTTTCATCAAACATTACCCCCAGGTTACGCACCCATTCAGAGGTCGGAGTGAGATGCCTCGAGAAAATTCGGGTGAACCATCCCCGACCCCTTATCCGACTCGGATCCACAACCAACACCTCAGTTTTATCTGAGTTCAACTTTAGCCAACTGGAATCCATCCAATCTTGGATGTCTTTCAGACAGTTATTAAAGACCGAGACAGCTCCATTTTGGTCAGGTGCTAAAGAGAGGTAGAGCTGGGTATCATCAGCATAACAGTGAAATTTCAGCCCATACCTTCTTACAATGTCTCCGAGGGGCAGCATGTACACCGCAAACAACATGGGTGAAAGAACAAAGCCCTGAGGTACCCCACATGACAGAGAAGTAGGATCTGAGGAATAAACCCCAGACACCACTCTCTGTGATCTACCCATGAGGAACGATGTAAACCACCTGAGGACTGTTCCTGACAGTCCACAGATGAACCTTATATGGCCAGCAACACCTCATGGTCCACGGTGTCAAATGCTGAAGAGCGATCTAAGAGAACCAAGATGGAGCAGTTCTTCTGATCTCTAGCCATCAGGAGATCATTGAGCACCCGAACCAGCGCTGTCTCAGTACTGTGTCTCTTATGAAAACCAGATTGGAGTGGGTCATAGATGTCTTGGATGGTCAAATGGTCTTCCAGTTGTGTAGCCACTACTTTCCCAATCACCTTCCCTATAAAAGGAAGGTTAGAGATAGGACTGTAGTTTGCATGACAGTCTGGGTCCAAGGAAGCTTTCTTCAAGAGAGGTGTCACCACCGCCTCTTTCAGAGAGCTCGGAAACTCTCCAGACTCCAGGGAGCATCATACAATCCATGCTAGGACCAGACTGATAACATCAGTACATCCCAAAATTAAGGAAGTTTGTCCAGGATCCAAACTACAGCATGTAGGGCGCACACTCTGGATAATCTGCATGACATCTATGAACTCCAGACGGCCAAAGGTGCTCCAAGATAATTGAGGTGTAGTGACTTCGTACTGATCAATAGCAATGCCCATAGAGTGTGCGCCGGCTGCAGTCCAGCCCTGATGTCGGCCACCTTGTTAGCAAAGAATCGAGCAATTTCATCGCACTCTAATTGTGAAAAAGTTTTCTGTACCTGTAGACAAGCTGGGTTGCACAGTCTGTCCACAGTATGAAAAAACTGAACTGGTCGATTCTGAGCATCTGCAATCTCCCTGGACAGGAATTCTGCCTTCCTATGGGAGATTGTAGTTTGATAGACTTGGTAATGGTCCATCAATCTAAGGCGGTCGGCATCAAGGGTGGACTTCCACCAGCAACGCTCTAACCTTCGACCTAGTCTCCGCATCTCCCTCAAAGTCCCATCAAATCAGGGAGATCGAGGGTGAAGGGAGAGAGGGTGAAAGTGGATGGGGGCAATGGAATCCATGGCTGTCGAGGTGGCCGAATTATAGACCGTCACAAGAGTCTCAGGATCATTGCTGGTAAACGAGGGGGACGATATGTCAAGCACCGCCATTAGGCTCTGAGAACTTATATCTCGTAAATGGCAGTATTTAACCATCTCCGTAGGGGTAGGCCTACCAAGGGGGGGTATAAAAACTAAACCCCACGGTGCAGTGATCGGACCACCCGACTGGTTCCACCTCCAGATCAGAAGCCTCGATCACTAGGAGGAAGACTAAGTCAAGGGAATGACCGTGTTTGTGAGTAGCAGTGGTAACCACCTGTGTCAGGCCCAGAGATGACATCAGCAGGAGGAAGTGCTGATCAAATTGCGAGAGTTTGTCATCGACCCAAGCATTAAAGTCACCCAGAACCATCGGTCTGGGTGACTCGAATGCCATGTCGACGATGAAGTCTGACACTTCCTGAAGGAATCGTTTCTCGTCGCTAGGTGGATGATAGACGAAAACGATCCGACAACCTACACCTGCTACAGCGGCACATTCGAATGACACAGTCTTCTCAACCAATACACTCGTGAGGTTAAGTTTGGTCTTGAAACAGACTGCAACCCCCCCTCCCAAGGTCCAGTCTTGGGCGGTGTATCACCGAGTACCCAGACGGAATTAAAGCATCCAAAATGAGGCCAGAATTCTCATCCAGCCAGGTCTTGGTGATGCAAGCCATGTCAACCATTTCGACAAGATCAGCAATAATTGCAGTCTTGTTTTAACTGCCCTGGCATTGCATAACACCTCCCAAATTGGACAAACCCCTCGTACCTCCCGAACCACCTACCGACTAAACTCAGTCTTGCCTTTGGGTATGGAAACCAGGCATGGGGGACCACATTCTGAGTTCCATTTCACCCCAGGGCATCTCTTGGCTCCTACCACCCCGATAGAATGACCCCACTCATTCACCCTCCGCTGTTCACCACCCCTTACCCCCTCCATCTCTTATGCGCAATACCAAGCAATCTACAGCGTTGGTAGACATAGCTCTCCTGTCTCTCCTCTCCACCAGGCTATACATATTGAGGTCTGCCAGTCTCTCCTCATATGACTTTTGGTGCAGGCCCTGCACCATCTTTGTTGCCCTTCTTTAAACTGCCTTCACCCTGTCTATGTCCTTACAGAGATGTGGCCTCTAGGTCTGAACACAGTACTCCAAATGAGGCCTCACCAATGATCTGTACAGTGGCAGCACCACCTCTTTTCTTTTGCTGGTGATACCTTTCCCTATGCACTCCAGCATCCCACTGACTCTCTTCACAGCCTTGGTACATTGTTTGACCTTTAGGTCATCAGATATGAATCCCCAAATCTCTTTCCTCTACAGTCAGTATCTCCCCTCATCATGTAATTCCCCCCCTGGGTTCTTGCACACCAAATGCATGATTTCACACTTTTTCGCATTGAATCTCAGCTGTCACACTCTAGACCATTCCTCTAGTTTACCTAGGTCCCTCTTTATGTTTTCCACCCCTCCTGGAGTATCCACCCTGTTGCAGATCTTAGTGTCATCTGCAAAGAGGCACATCATCCCTTCCAGCCCCTCCTCAATGTCACTTGTGAAGATGTTAAACAGGACTGGCCCCAGAACAGATCCCTGTGACACCCCTCTGGTCACCCTCTTTTCCTCAGATTGAGCTCCATTTACCATCACCCTCTGTCTTCAATCACTCGACCAGTTTCTAACCCAGTTTACCACCTTGTGACCCACTCAAAAGGCTGCCCAGCTTGTTCACAAGTCTTCTATGTGGAACAGTATCGAAGGCCTTACTGAAATCCAGGTAAGCCACATCCACTGCCCCCCCGATCCACTTCCCTAGTCACCCAGTCAAAGAAATCAATTAGATTTGTTTGACATGACCTTCCCGATGTGATCCATGCTGTCTTGGTACCTGTGCTCAGTTGGAGTCAAGGTGTTTCACAATCCTTTTTTGAGTAGTGATTCCATAATTTTCCCCACTATCGAGGGTGAGGCTGACTGGTCTATAGTTTCCAGCCTTCTCCCTACTCCCACTTTTGTGAAGCAAGACTACATCTGCCCTCCCACAGTCCTCTGGAACCACTCCTGTATTGAGACATTCACTGAACAGGGCTGCCAGTGGTGTTTCCAGTACCTCCTGTAGTTCCCTTAATATTCTAGGTTGTATCCCATCCAGTCTCATTTCCATGTCCACTTTCAGTTTTGTGAGTTCTTTTAGGACTATCTCTTCCATAAATGGACTGGTGTCCACCTCCCTACCTTACCTGGATGATTTGTCTGCGGTTGGAGGCTGGAGACATTTGCACTTTGAACGTTGTGGAGTAGCGTTCAGAGTAGGACTGCTAAGCATGTTTTATATGAAATAATAGGTAAGCCACCATTGCCTGCCATGCAGTCTTACCAATTTTTCTTTAATTGAATCCTCTTGTGGCGTTGCTTGCTCTCTGTGCCTCCTTTGTTTTGTTGGGGAGGAAAGTCGGCGGTGGTGGTGTCTGACCAGACCGTTGAAGCGAGGGGGGCCTTCGGAAAGCCCTAGAGAAGACCTGATGCAGGGGCATTCTTTAGCTGAATGGTAATTGCTGCAACCCGGTCCTGTGAGACAGTGAGTGATGTGTTGTGTAGAGCAGAGTGGAGAAGTGGAAGTGGAGCAGAGGTGGAAGCTGTTGGCTTGTTGAATTGGCCAAAGTGGTTGAATATCTTCTAATCAGTGTGCTTCTGCAAGTGCTGCTTGAAAGGGGAGTCCTCAGAGGATTTTCTTTTTCTTCAGTTTGCTAAGTTTGATTAGTTTTACAAATCCTTGCTATCCCTGTAAATGCTAAAAACGTTGAACTCCAGATGCCTTGGGATCTTATATTCTGTTCTTAAAAGTTTATAAAAAGTATATCATTGCAATTATAATTCCTTTGTGATATTTTAACTTTTTAAGTGCTCACTCAGTACCCTTACATTAACCCTTACATTACCCTTATATTGTGAATTGTTAATTGTGAAGGATACAGAATAATACAGATTAGATTTAAACCTGTGAATAACTATTTGATATTTTTTATACTTTTTTTCCACTCATTTCACACCATACGCAATCACGTGGTGTCTGTTGCCTAGATATAAATGGTGCATGCGCTAACTTGGCATTAGGCAAGCTGACTAAGATGCTACTCCTTCCACTCGAGCAGCGTGTGTATGAGTCATTTTCATTCACCTGCTTTTTTTCTGGTGTTCTTTAGCTTTTCCAGTACAGACATTATAAGTGTCCCTTTTGTGTTTTTCGGGCAATAAACATTATTATAAATATATATATATATATATGTATATATATATATATATATATACACACACACATATATAGACAATAAACATTTTTAGCTGAAGATAACTAAAGTTAGTAGCTGAGGCTGATGGGGTGGCTAAATGTGACACTAGCTCTAAGTGTATTTCCATCACTTCATTTTATCCTTTGCGTTAGTGATATTGCTACAATTGCAGCTATTATTGCTACTGACTCTACTATCAGTATAGTCTCTTATCGCTGCTATTACAGCCTCTAGTGTGCTGCACACTACAATCTTGAAAGTAAGTAAGCAGAGTGTAGGCATTTATAAAACTTATTTTGCATATTTGTAAAGTTAAATAGATACACTGGTTCCTGTGATTTTAGCTTCTTAACTGTTTTAAAATAAAGCTACACACTGCTGTTGTGTTTAACCAGATTTTAGATATTGTCCATTGATATAAACCAATTTTTATTGTTTAAACGTTGGTAAAAGCTTTTATGATATTTTAGCTGAATACTGCTGATATATATATATATATATATATATATATATATATATATATACAGTATATATATATATATATGTATGTATGATGAAAATGTATACTACTATAGCTAAAGATATCACCTGAAGCCCCCTTCCCCCACTTATTTGCTCATTAGTGTCTTTGTTTAAATCAGTGGTACAGCTCCTTAGTCCTGCTAAACAAGACAATAAGAACATTGGGAGTTGGATATTGTGGGCAATCAAATTAAAACTCAACACTGAAACCAGAACATTTTGTGAGGAAGCCAACCTGAGTCCTGTCCCTCTTTCCATAAGAAGAACAAAACTGTCTGTGCACAATATTTGAGCGTCTGGTGAAACAGCTCATAGTGTTTGGTGGCTTTCTACTATAAGGTGGCTTTAATTATGTAAGCCCATATATCAGTGGACATAATTTGGTCATAATAAGTGCCCCTGCTCTAAGTGATTGAACTGCTCTCGCTACTTCTCTTTGTAAAGATTTACAGGTGGTTAGGTGGATTTCCCCTGCCCTACTGTTATCTTCTGTCATAATTAGCTTGATACCGTGCCACTATAGTTAGGGTTGAGTACCCCATTTAAGGTTACATTTGAAATGTTGCACCTTAATAAATTTGGCACCATATGATGGATTGGCCTGAAATTTGGAATGCACAGTGTGCTACCATAGATCTCTGGATCTGCCACGTTTTGTTTTGATCAGTTGTACAGTTGTGAGCTACAGAGCACAAAATAACACATAAATTGTTCGTTCTTGTTGCATTTCTTTGCTCGCTCACCAGCCCGCATGGTTTGTGCAATCAGTTTGAAAACTTCAGGAAGATTGAGCCAGGATCCCCAATGTGCCTTTCAAATGTTTCATGAAAAATATTAAGTGGGTCAAAGTTATTCAAAAATACACTGAATCCCATTATAGTGTTGCAAATGCAATTTTATATGTCACAAAATATCCTTTTACCTTCTTGATTCAGCCATTTTTCAGTTGGTGGTCAGAAAATGCTTGGCATTTAAATTTGGGACCCTCTAGGGACACAATTCTTGATATGTTCACCTAGTCGAGCCCTGAGGATGCTAGCCATGTCTTTTTTTGGGGGTAAAACACCCCAGAAATATGTTTTTTAAATTTTTGTAAAAAGTAGTGTCTAGAACTACTTTTGCATATGCAACACTTTCATGATTTTTTTTGTGAAAGTGTTGTGATTTGCGAAAGTAATTTATGACACTATGCCCAAAACAATAGGACATCTTTGCCACCCTGCTGCAAAACAACAGTTTGGTCTTTTGGGCTGAAATTTGCAGTGCAGAAAGCTGACATCATACAGATGTGCCTTTTTGGTGGTTTGGTGGCAAAATATAACCGGGCTGCAAAGTTATGACATTCTGAATTTGACACATTTTCCCAAAGGATAACATTACGGTGTCCGCTGCACCTTTTGGGTTCTGTATCTCAAATGGTTCAGGATACAGACTTTTCATCGCAAAATTTCTTAGTCCTCCACTGGGGGGCTAAGTGCAAAACTAGCATGGGAAGTCATAAATAATATGAAATAAAAAAAATTTTTCTACGTCATACGATTCCTGAGATATAAGTAATTTAGTATTCCAAGTGCTGATTTTCCTGTTCGAGGTCACTATTATGCCCACATTCTTTGTATTCACTGTGCTTCTGAATGCACCTCTTTAAAACATAAAGCATGTGCGTTAGCATTACCGTTAGCGTTTGCATTCACGTTTGCGCTTGTGTTTCCATTATTGTTTGCATTTTCGTTTGTTTGCGCTGTCTTTCTGTTACTGTTTGCGTTTGTGTTTCCATTTATGTTTGGTTCACCATTACCATTACCGTTTTCCTTTCCATTACCATTTGTGCTTCTGTTACCGTTTGCATTACTCTTACAGTTAGTGTTACCATTTGCATCTGTGTTTGCATTTACAGTTGCGTTTGCTCTACTGTTTGCATTTATGTTTGCATTTGTGTCATCATTATTGTTACCATTAGCATTTGCGTTTACGTTACCATTACCATTTCTGTTTGTGTTTGTGCTTCCATTTACATTACTGTCACAGCTTTGCATTTATGTTACCATTTGCACTTGCATTACCATTTGCGTTTGCATTACCGTTAGCGTTACCATTACCGTTTGCATTTCAGTTTGCACTTGCGTTTACATTACTGTTTATTTATGTTAATGTTTGCATCACCATTAGTGTTACCATTAGCATTTGCATTTATATTACCATTGCATTTGCATTTGTGCTTGCGTTTACATTACCATTGCTGTTTGCATTTTCGTTACCATTTCACTTGCAGTTACCATTTATTTCCATTTCCATTACTGTAAATGTGTATTTACCATTTGTGTTTGCATTTGCACTTGTGTTAGTGCTTCTGTTTGCGTTACCATTTCTGTTTGCTTCACTGTTAGATTGTCGTTAGTGTTAGCGTTTATGTTACCATTGCCATTTGCATTTGTGTTTGCATTACCATTTGATTTTCATTTTGTTACTGTAACCATTAGCATTTGCGTTTCTGTTCACGTTTGCATGGGCATTACCATTCCCATCAATGTTTGCATTCCATCACCGTTACGTTACCATTTCTTTTCGTTACCATTACCTTTTGCATTTCCTTCATTTGCCGTTTGCATTTGCATTTATGTTTGCATCACTGTTACTGTTACTGTTTCTGTTTCGCTTCTGTTTCCATAAGCTTTAGCATTTGCATCTGCATTCACATTTGCTCGTTACCATTATTGTTTGTGTTTGCATCACCGTTACTGTTAGCATTATCATTACTGTTAGGGTTATTATGCAAATGGCCAGCATGGGTGGAGGCATGTGGGGTCAAGAACGCACTCCTACCACCATATTCCATTCACTATTTATATTGCACATTCTCAAAAGAAGGAAATTCATGGCAAAAAATCCATTTAATGCATCAGCTAGGTTTGTTCCACAGCTGACAAAAGTGAGGAAATTCGTGTTACGGTTGAAAACACTAACTGCACATTACCCTCACCCCACCATCACACACACATACATGCAAGTAGGGGAAGGACCAAGGCAACACAACCAATCACATACAACCAGCAGCAGGTAACAGAAATAACATACAACCAGGGGTTGACCTTGAGTTTTTTGCACTAGCCAGCAGGACAAGTCAGTCTAAATTGCACTAGCCCGCAGTGATTTGCACTAGTCCGCACTCAGAATCACTATGTGCTTTTGACCCACAACACAATGAATAAATAATGAAAGCAGTACAGTTAAAAATGTATTTACATTTATATAGTGATGAAGTATCACAAAATGACCAATTGTTTCAAAGATAAGCATTCAGTAACTCATAAATATAGAAAAATCTGCACCACCTGAAGGAAAAAGCAGTAAAGCAGCACATAATAATTCACTGTGACATCTGTACTGTCTGAAAAATATATTTTATACCAGATGAGAGCATCCAGAAACCCAGAATAGAAGACACACTTTCAGAGAGTTCCTCACTGCCCACACAAACCTCAGAATGGTAACCAGATCTACTGTGATTTAAATCCATGACTTACCTGAGCTCAGCGTAATCCCCCCTTTTTGCAGTCACTGGAGATTTCATTCAGCAGCAAAGTAAACAGCAGAAAATTGGGAACATGACAACAAACCACACCACATTATACTTGTTGCAGCAGGCACTGAGTACATGTAATGCTTGTTGTTCTTCCCTCCCCAACACCACCAGCCTCACAGCAAAAACATGCCCATACTCACATCAATCCAAATGGCCAGTCCCACAACAAGCCACAGGCCCCCTTTTTGCAGGCAGTGAACAGAACAGAAAAAACAGGAGAATTTTACACACCAGCACCCCTCACTTTTCCATTTACTGGGCTGGGGCTTTAATTGCAAATTAGTATTAAACAACAAATTGGAAAAAATAAACAGTTAAAAAGCCAGAGAATCACTCAGTAAAGCAGTAATTTTTTTCAACATTTAAAATACAAGCCCAACAGCTGGCAAACTCTGAAAGCACATTCCTCCCTGCCCACCACATTGAGACAACCTCAAATGTACTCTGTAAAAAAAAAAAAAAAAAAAATAGACTTTACATGACTGAGCCTAGCATTCTGTGCAGAGTGCGCGAGCTCCCAGTCTGCTCATCTTTGATTTTCAAGTCCACGAGAAGTCCAAACTCCTTCAAAGTCAAGCAGCAGTCTCCCGAGTCCTGAAACAGACCTGATCACAGACCCCGAAACCGCCAACACTGCAAATCTTTCATGAAGCTGAAGTTCTGTAGCAAGGTCCTCAGAAGCCAAACAGCCTGTGTAGTCCTTCACAGTCACCACGCCTTCTTCATCGTACAGTCTTTCAAATCTTCCGTGGTTTTGGCCTTACAAGTGCCACCGTATATTCCCCATTCCGGCAGAGTAAAGCCCCGCCCAACCCCCGCTCGGTGCCAGTGATCATCCACACTCAGGAAATTGCCCAATCCTGTGATCAGCCTTGTGCTGTGTGCCGACCCATCCACAGTTACTGCACTCTTCTAATCTCTTGCCCCTACTCCCCCCTGCTGCTGCAGTTAAAAATATAATTGGTGGCTTCCGCTGTGATGTGAGCTCCTGGTGCTACTCCCATTGTCAACGCTTCCCCCTCCCTGCCGGCTTGTGAAACACAGGGCTAGCCAATAGGAACATACGATACTCGTAACAGACTTTACTAGCCAATAAGACTGCCTTATCACAAGCCGGTCAGGAACTTGCAAGGAACTGTGGAAGTACTGGGGTCTCCCACTGCTATTTAGATTGACTAGTGGCCGATTAGAGTTCCATGCCCTCGGTGCAATTTTGCTACCTTGCACTGTGGATCAGTACTAGCACTCGGAACGGGAAGTAGGCGGACTCTCTGAAATTGACGTCTGACGCAAAACGCACTAGCCCACACGGACAGGTAGGGAGACATCTGCACTAATCCGAGGCAATCTGCACTATGCCCTGGACTAGTAAAGCTATGTTAAGGTTGAACCCTGCATACAACTATCTAAACCATGAAACCACACCCCCATGCTCCTACCGAGCTGTGGCATGGGGTCGTCACTGCTAACTCTGATCCCGGACGGTCCACACACCACAAAACACATATCACTACAGACAACTGGGCATCTTTGGCTACACACTGCCACCAGCACATGACACAGACTACACACATGGTATTTTGGGGGTGTTCAAGACCCAGAACAGGATTTTCCACATTCCCTGAAATACTTTGAAAATCACTTTCGCAGATGCAACAGTGTTGTGCTATGCATTTGTGACACTTTCGTGTTTGCGACAGTATTTTGTGAGACCATTTTGCATGCTTTCACAAATGCAACACTGTCATGTGTTCTGTTTGTGACACTTTTGTGTTTGCGACAGTATTTTGCGAAAGTATGCTGCTGATGACTGCACATCTTTGCCATCATCCTGCAAGCAAATGGTTGGGTCCTTTGGGCTACAATTTGTAGGGTGGCGAGCCCTGGTCCCACAGATGTGCCTTTTCCTGTTTTGGTGCAAAATACTTAAGCATGACAAAGTTACATTGTTCCGAAACTGAGCAATTTCCCATAGATTAACATTGCAGCACCCATTATGCCTTTTGCCACCCATATGCCGAAAACGTAGCAAGGTACACAGTTTTCACTACTGCCACTTTTTTCACCTTTAGGTGAACTAATCTTGTGTAACAAGTTTGAAAATACTGTATGATACGTGAAGTTAGATTTCTTACCTACTTGCTACGGTAACACAGGTATACACCTCCTGCTGGATGTGTGTGATTGGTTGTGTTGCCTTGGTCCCTCCCCTACTTACATGTATGTGTGTGTGTGGTGGTCGGAGGAATGTGCAGTTAGGGTTTTCAACCCTAACATCCAATTTTCTTGCTTTTGTCGCTGTGGAATAAACCTAACTGATGTATTAAACAGAGTTTTTTGGCATGAATATATATATATATATATATATATATATATATATATATATATATATATATTATAGGGGCGCAGTAGCACCCCTGTATTTAGGGTTGAGTAGGCACATTAATGTTAAACCTCAAATTCTGTGCGTTAATAACTTTGCAACCCTTTTAAAGATTTGGTTCTGGTCAGTAACATTGCAGAACAAAATAAATTGGACAAAAATAAAGTGGCAAAAACAGTGTCACCATTAATATTGGCAGCTAAATATGTAGCGTGCCAGAACAATGCAGACCACATGACATGTGGGTAGCAAACAACATGCACCGCATGGAGACACTGCACTAGAATACACAACAGCAGGCACCCGCACACAGGAACAGCACAGGAGTGCAGAGAGATGGAACAGGGCAGTTTGCAACCACCACTGGGGGAAGCAGGCCACTGGGCACCTACCATGGTAATCTAATGGCACAGGCACCCATATGGTGGGGTACCCCCACAGGATGCTGACTGATAGAAAACATGCACCGGGTAACCACTGGAGGACAGGTGGACCATGGCCACCATGTGGATGGCCGTGTATAATGCAAAGGGCCAGAAGCACAAGCCAGCATGTCCTCAGCAACACATGCAACACACGGGACGGGAGATGGCATGCTAGCTTGTGCTCCTGGCCCCTGTGGTTCCAGTGCAGTGCCTTCCATGCAGTTGACATTGTTTGCTACTTGCCTGTCATGTGGCCTGCATTGTTCTGACACACTACATTTGTGCTGCCAATATTGATGGTGACACTGTTTTGCCACTTATTTTATCCTTTTTATTTGTTCTGCGATTATTGACTGGAACCTACAGATTTGCATAAAATTTGGTATGCACGGTGTGGGGTGTTAGGTCTCTTGATTTTCCAAATTGTGTTTCAGTTGGACATACGGTCTTTGCACAGCAAAGTGCCAAAAATGCACTTTTCACCATTTTTACATAGTAGTTGTCTGTGGTGTTGTGTGGCTGCCATGTCATCTGATGGTCTGACGCTTGGGAGGTAGAAAGCACTTGGGTCAAGGAACATGCCACATTTTATTTGGTGAAAAAATATTAATCCGTTCAGAGTTATTAAAATTTGAAGTTTCCATTATAAATCGATGGAAAATGTATATGTATGATTTGCGAAAGAAGTATTTTGGCTGCGCTCATGGTCAATTTTTGCAGCCTCACGGTCAAAGAATTAAATAACTCTTAAACAGTTTGGTGTTTTACTTGAAATTTTAGGGTTTTGAGGGATGTCCTAGAGATGCGACTTAGCTTGTTTAGGTGGTGGAAAATTAATTGGTTGGAGATATTCTATGATGACAAAGTTGACATTTTCCCCACAGGAATACATTGTGGTGCTTTGGTCTTTTGTGAAGTTTTCAGGGTTTTGAGGGATGCCCTACTGATGTCAATTATGTTGTTTAGCTATTGGGGAAATATTTGGTCACAGAGATATTCCATGACAAAGTTGTCATTTTCCTCCTTGGACTACATTGTGGTCTGTGTCATGACTTTTGGTGCCTGTGTGTAAAATTCTGTTTTTACACACACACACACACACACACACACACACACACACACATATATATTTAATTTAATTAATGGTGATACTATTTCCTTTCAGCACAGTTCTGTTAGTGCAGCACTTCTGTCAGAGATAGACACACTCACACAACACACACACACTGCATGCGCTTCACTCACAACCTGAAGGCAAACAGCCTGGGAAGTGAAAGACTGTGAGTGTGAGACAGACAGACTGTAAAGCAAGGAGTTGAGAGTGAGAGAATGGGAAATTTGGGAGGCAGTATAGCGCAGTGATTTAAGGCTCTGAGCTGCAAATCTGGAGACCTGGGTTTGAATCCCACAGCATACTGTGTGACCCTGAGCAAGTCACTTAACTTCCCTGTATTCCCAGGTTGCACTGGTAAACAAGCTTCCAGCTTAGTGTGTCTCACCTGGTTAAACAATTGGGGGAAAAAAAGAATGTGGCGGGAATGAGGAAATGGAAAGGTGTACCTTTAACATCAGATTCAGCCAGCAGTGGATGGGGTGTGAGAATATCACAAATGGTCTTACTGCATACTACCATGTAATCTTACACAGTGAAGTGGGGGCATGACTGGGGCAGCTTTTTGCTGGGTATGTTTGATATCACTATTACGATGCAATGGCAATGGTGGAAAATAGTCCCCACAGTAACTGTGGCAACAACATGTACAAAATGACTCTTTTTCTCCTGTTAGATCCATATTCATTTACCCCCAGAAGTCTGTCCTATGTCAGGCAGCCTTAAAAAGGGTAGAAACACAGAAACATAGACTTTGACAGCATATAAGGACCACTTGACCAACCCAGTCTGCCCATTTCCCTACCTATTGGATAAGCTGCAGATCCTAGTTTTGCCAACAGCCTACTTCCTCCTACCTCCCACTAGAATTGCCTATGTCTGTCCCATGCATTTATAAATTCAACCACCGTTTTTGACCCCACAACCTCCCTCAGGGAGGGCTGTTCCATGCGTCCATCACCTTCTACATGGAAAAATACTTCCTCACATTGCCCTTGAGTTGTCCTCCCTCTATCTTCGAATTGTGTCCCCTTGTTCTTGCACATCTCTTTTTCTAAAAGATGCTACACTCTTGGACTTTGTTGATTCTCTTCAGGTACTTGAAAGTTTTTATCATGTCCCCACATTCCCTACTTTCCTCAAGGGTATACATTACATATTAAGCTCTTTTAGTCACTTTAGTTTCTGCACTCAGAAATTGTATAGCAACAGCAGGTTAGTGGTGCATATATCGGTTAGCTGCTGGAATACTTGAGCTCACCAGTTCGCTGTATGTGTGAGTGTGTGGTGGGGCAGATCAATCATAAACAACGTACCAGAGACACTACCGTACATAATCTTAGGCAAAAAGAACGACAACCAGCTTTTTAAAAGACATCTGACATTGCCACTAGAAGTTCCTATAAAGAGCTGAGCACTTTAGAGATCAGCTTGGGCAACAACACCCCACTATCCCTCCTAACCCTCCAAAGGATGCTATACCACATTTCTATTTCAAGCAGATCACCAAGTCCAAAACCATCAAACATATTATTTATTATATTTATTTAGTTTTGTTGACTGGGTAAGTGCACTAGACAAATCCTGCCTATTTTCAGGCACGACCCATAGCAGGGTATACAGATGAATGTCAACTGACCTTGAATCAGATTAAGCTGTTGGTGGTATTTTTCAAGAATGGAGAAAATCTGGCCATTGCACCGGGGAAATTCCCTGCTCATTTTGAGAAGTGCCATGGGATATTTAACATCCACCTGAACTACCACCAGAACAGGCAGATGGGACCTCGATTTAACGTCTCATCCGAAAGACAGCACCTCAGGAGTGCAGCACCCCCCTCATGCTGCACTACAGTGTCAGTATTGGGATATTAACCCAAGTGCCTGGTGTGGGGAAAGAACCCAGAGCCTATTGATCTCCTGGCCTCAGAGACGAGTGTGCTACCTGCTGAGCCACTAACACATTAAGGGGGTTCTTGGCAAGACCAGAATGAGGGCTGAGCTAGTGGATATGAAACTAATAGGTCTTCTCCTAAATGAATTGGCCGGTCCCCTCTTGATGGTGTTTAATATATCTCTAAGAACAGGGGTGTTTCCAAAGTTATGAAAGTCAGACAACGTCACGCCTGTCTTTAAAGCTGGGAACAAAACTCAAACGTCAAACTACAGACCTATATCTATTCCACCCCCCAAAGCACTTGAAAGAATGGTCTCGGAGCAGCTTACAGAGTATCTTGATGAATATAACCTACTCTGCCCACAGCAGCATGGGTTCAGAAAAAAGCACTCCACACTCACTGCCCTTGTTGATTACTCTGCCCAACTTTATGATGCCTTAGATAATGGGGAGGCAGTTGGCTCAGTCTTCATCAACCTTACAAAGGCCTTTGACTCTGTTAACCACAAACTACTCCTAAACTGCCGCCATTCAACAGGTCTATCCCCGGACACGGTATTGTGGTTTGGAAGCTACCTCACAAACAGGTCACAAGTCTAAATTGAGACACTATCATCAGCTAAGGATGTGTCCTCGGGTCCCACAAGGCTCTATTCTTGGCCCACTGCTCTTCAGCCTCTTCACCAACTTTGCACCATCTGCATGTACAGTATACACTGCCTCTCTATGCTGACAATGCAGTGATATCTGTTGCTGGCAAAGATCACAGCTCCATCACTACCGAACTCCAAGACAGCATCCTCAGGCTTGAATCCTGGGTCACACAAAACAAACTACCACTAAACCATAAAAAACTGAGTGTACTCTTCTCTACCTCTCGAAACAAAAGAAATACCAGCCTTTGCTCATTCAGAACTGTAATGGTGAAATACTGGAACAAGTAACAAGGTTCAAATACCTGGCATCACCTTTGACAATACACTGATCTACTCTGGCCATATAGACTCCGTTGTCAGGTCAGCAAATACAAAACTTGGGGTCCTCTACCACCACAGGCACTCTATGACATCTAATGTTCTGAAACTTGCCATCAGTAGTTCAGTACTGTCCTCCTTTGATTATGGGCTGCCTATCTATGGGGCAGGCCCTAAAACTGCCCTTAACAAGGTCAGCACACTACTAAATAAGGCCTGCCGACTGTCAATAGGGGCCGCTCAGGACACCCATACCTGCACGCTCTACACTGAAACTGGATGGCTCCCACTCCATCTTAAAGCACAATACCAAACCTACCTAATTCTGAAGAAAGTGCTTCTTGGACTTACCTCCCCCTGCACTGAGTTGCCTATTTACATCGGCAGTTCCCACCAAATCAACTAGAAGCGCGGCTACAGATAAGCTGGCGATTCCATTCAAAAGGACGAAACTCGCACAGAAATCAATCCTATACCAAGGCCCGAAATGGTACAATGAACTACCAGCTAACCTCACAGAATCACCCAAGATTAGTACCTTAAAATCTGGGCCCAGATCCCTTCTTAACACAAAAAAGAGTTGTGCTTGCCTGCGCTAATGTGGCAGGATTTCTGCCACCTTACCCCCACTTCCCCTCTTTTTATCTCCTCAACCGCCCCTTCTCCAAACGAGGACCACTAGGCTGACAAACCACTCCTTGATGGTGACACCATCAGTGGCTGACCACATTTTATTTGATCCACTGGATCAGCAATATTTACTACTCCCCCTTTCTGCCTAGATTGACCTTCAGACTAGTGAACTACATCCCTGGCTGACCCCTACCCCATTTCTGCCTAGATTGACCTACAGACTAGTGAACTACAAGGCTGAACCCTGTTTTACCCTATTCTCCTCAACCTATCATTGACTGTATATAATTACTTGGTATTTGAATGCCTGTGTAACTGTTTTCTGTAAACACTGTTATATTTGTAATGTTTGTACATCAATGACCTGGAACCTTTGAAAATGAGTCCTGGACTCAAAGGTGTTGATCTAAACTGAAATAAATAAATAAATACACTTTGAGAACTGGTTTGTTTTATAGCATCATGATGTCAGCTATTGGGGAGGGAGGGGAGATGCAGGTGACCGTGAGCCCCATTCCATATACATACATCTGGTTTCCATTGAGTTGTTTACTAAAGAAAAGTGTTCCTGCGATCCTCTTAGTGAAATATGTATGCTGTTGCATGCAGATGATTTTACTCCAACCCCCGTTCTGATTCGTTATGTATTATTAGATTCATTTTTGTGTTTACGAGACTAATGCCATAGAGTCAGGATGCTTTCCATTCCATCGCTCTTCACATGCTGTCTGTGTGGGATAGAATGATTTGGTCAGCTAGATTTCTTCCATTTCATCCTAGCCCTGCATATGTATCTGTTGTCTGCTCAGCGATCAGTTGATAATCAACACCCCCCTCCACTGATTGAAGCCAACACTGAGCCTGAGAGCCCTCTGCAACTGTCTGCGTACTTGACCAGTCTGTGACACCAGTTCTCAGTCTGGCTCCACTGAGACACATGTTCAGCTAGATATTCAAATATCAAGGATTTGTAACACCATTTTCATGACACATCGTCTAACTTTTTGTCACAATTAGCACAATTTACCCTCATAAAATGAAAACTTCATCAACAAATGGGCACATCCAAATGTGTAAACATCAAACCAATGATTTGGTGCATCTGTTTTGACAGAGGCACAACTCAAAATTGTGTATTGCTCCTGCATTAAGAGTTTTTAAAGATGCAGCCTATTGTCTGTTTAGGTTGTGGTGCAAATGGCAGCCGACCATCTTTTATCTAGTAAACTGAGGGTGCCTGTGCAGCACAAGTGAAAGGAACACAGGTGGCCAGCGAAAATAGCTTTCAAAATGTTATTCTTAGGAAACTGGGTAAGGCCTGCTAGGCACAAGTGCCTTTTTTTAAGGGGACCCAGGAACACTTGATGGTTAAGTGACTTGCTTACAGTCACACAGTATGCAAGTGGAGATTGTGGGAATCAAACCCAGGTCTGCTGGATGTACCAAGCTCATTCACAGTTTGTTACTCTAACCTCTAGGCTATACTGCTAATTTACAGACATACAATATCGATGTGAAGTCCTTACAATAAAAAAATAAAGGCAATTCTTACAGGGGACAGGCAGGTTTAATTTAAAATGTTGAATTGTAGTAGTACCTCTTAGTGTTGGCACTGATACTTATGCATTAGATCTTCACAAACACTCTCCAGCAATTCCTCTTTCTGGTTTGAAGGGTCTTGTGATGTGCTGGGGGGCAACTAGACATCTACATACATAGTCGATCTCCTCACTGACCTCTGCCTCAATAAACCAGAGGATGGTCCTAGCTGTGCTTGGATTGTGTGAATCTTTGCTGCTGCCCCTGAGGTCCCAGATCCTGCTGCCCCCACTAGACTAGTTGCCATTGCTTAGCATGTCAGCCTACAGCTTACTCTCTTCTGAGGCAATCTTGGAGCACAAAGCTATGAATGACCAAAAGCCCCCTAGCAGAGATGGCAGTAGCTCCTCCCAATCCCAGTCTCTGTTGTCCCCTCCCGGCTATGGCAGTCCTGTGGCAGCTCCACTTTGCTTGCAGTGCTATGGACAGCGGCAGGCATAGAAACCTTCAAGCTTTATCTCACCTTAGCCTTTTCTGCCTTGGTGTTGATAGGGCTACTCCAGGAATAACAGAGTTGTGGTGGTGGTCTTTCTTCCACTGCACATCCTCCCTTAAAACTAGTTTGGCGTATCCTTGATATTATTAAGGACCACTTGTTCACTGGGCATGTTGGTACCACTGTTACAGTGCAGTGACTAGATAAAATAATCCTCACTAAACGCATTAGCAACATGGACATAGTGCCTCTTCTGCTTTGGTAGACCCATATTGACATGCCCCTAAGAAATCTGTCCTAAGACAGATAACCTTAAAATGAACAATGGGCAGGCAAACGGCTGTATGAGCAAGAATTTACTAAATAAGGAAATAATACTTATGTCACAACATATGCACAAACAAAAAACTCTACGGTCATTTAACAGACTCCACACAATTTATAATGATATTAGCAAGCTCTGACAGAGCCACTATGACTGTGAATGCATTAACTAGATAAGGGTGTTTCATGGGCTTAAACATAAAGGTTTATTTATTTATTTAAAAAATATCAGATTTACAAACCTATGAGTCAGTGACTCATTTACAAAGGCACCTCATTGAAACTAATACAAAGACAGCACTGTTAACAAGTCTAAAAACAATGGCTCGGAGAGCAGACAGTTATAAACAATGTTTCACTGGCAATACATGGGTAACAGTAAACAAACAGATTACATAGTTTAGACACACAAGCACCACATCAAGAAGACCAAAGCAGTTCAAACAATATATAATAGCTAAAGCAAATAGACAGCAGGAGTCAATAAGAAGCCCAGAGTGTACACATGAAGGCTGTTGCATACACTAACTGAGTCAAAGTATAGTACATTGAGAAAGGGCATATTTAAGCAATAAGGCATGACAGGGTGTGTGTTATCATATAATAACGTCACTCCTGGGGTGGGTTGAAGCATGAGGCAAAGCTGAGTCCTTATTTATTTGCACATATTTATTTGATCCACTGGACCAGCAATATTTGCATAAGCTGTGCCCAGTGCAGATTTTACAGCACTGGTCCTGGCCTGGTGATCTGGGTTTTACCCATACCACACTGCATACAGCTTAGTGATATGCTGTACAGATGGCTGCAGAGTCTAACCCATTGAAGGTTGAAGTTTCAGGAAACCATTATGCTACAAATATCAAGACTCACCCCTCCCTCCCTCACTCCCCCAGTCACAATTAATCCTCTACCAAATTCATGCTTAAATACTGGTGCCTCTACATCAATGCCACTAAGCTTTTAATGCCAACATGTTTCTTCTGCTGCTGTAAGTTAAACTCTTTATTTAAAAAACATTTTGTTGAGAAATGTTTGTTTTAGCATATCCATGGTCAGGAAAGATGAATTTGTAAAAGAAACCAAAATCCTCATTTATCAGTTCATTGAATCACAATACAGCATGTTATGAATTTTTCAGATTCTATGTTGCAAAAAAATGTAGTAGGTGCTGTATTGGTCCTTAAGAACAGATCCAGAAACAAATGATTGGATACCTTTTATTGGACCAACATGGATGCTACAGAAAAGAACAAAGTGCTCTAGCTTTTGAACCAACCAGGTCCTTCTTCAGAAGCTTCTGAAGAAGGACCTGGTTGGTTCAAAGCTGAGCACTTTGTTCTTTCTGTAGCATCCATGTTGGTCCAATAAAAGATATTAAATCATTTGTTTCTGGATCAGATTCTATGTAACCTACAGTAAGGCAAACATAAATTAGACACAAATGCCTACCTATTTGCAAGTGAAGCAAATGTGGTTATTATCATTCAGTTGTAAACACCCATAGTCACAGCCAGGATCCAATAAAACAGATGACTGCCATAACTATGGAAGCAGTATAGCACAGTGGTTTAAGGTTCTTCTCTGCAAATCTAGGTTTGAATCCCACAGTCCCCACACAAATGTGGAGTATCTTTTTAAGAAGGTATAAAAATACTGTGAAATGATTTTAAAGCGGTGCACATGATAAATCCTACTGCCACGTTCAAAACATCATACCCTACTTACTTACCACGTATAAACTCAATTATATTAAAAAAATAATTCTAGGCCCTTTTTTACCATGAGAGACACACACTAAGCTGAAAGCTTGTTTACAGGTGTGACCTGGGAGCACAAGGAAGTTAAGTGATTTGCACAGGGTCACACAGTATGCAAGTGGGGGCTGTGGGAGTCAAATCCAGGTCTCCACGTTTGTAGCTCAGCCTTAAACCACTGCCTACTTCACCATTTACAACATGGTTACACTTACATATAATACATACTTCTCAAACTTGAAAGAAAAAATACACTTTATCACCAAAGTCAGTATTTACCAAGTACTGTGCCCATGTTTAAAATAATTTGACCACCCCAAAATGTACCCTGACATGAAATTGCATGTTTAACTGTAAAGACAATTAAAATTGTATTTCTAAATGCATTACTAACACCAATGCTTCATCCTCTCCCCCATGACAGATTGCATTCTGGGAAGATTACCTTGGCAATATGATATAAAAAACCTGAAAAACAGGTTTAATGGAGTGAATGTTGACATCCTATTTCTAGTGTCCATGATAAAATAAAAAATAGTTAAGATTTTTTTTTGTCAGCTCTGATCAGAATAGCTTTTAAAATCACCAATTGTTTTCTCGTTCAATATTTTCTAATACATCTCAAACTTAAAAGAAAAAACACACTTTATCATCAAAGTCTGTTTTCAGCTTCCTACCATACACTTCATTTGTAAAAAAAAAAATGATCGTGTCACAGACCACAATCAGCACTAACTACTAACAGAATGCTGATACCTACATTTACAATTTAGTAAATACTTGAAATCTAACTGAGTGGGGTTTCTGTAAGAAAACAACTAGAGTCTGTTAATTATAGCATTATATAGCATTGATAATCTGGGCAGTTAGATCTGGGTTTGAATCCCACAGTCCACACAAACAAAAAAAAAATGAAAACTTTCTTACAGAGCAGCTAGATGTGTGTCTAGGTCTCCTTCTGAGGCCTCAGGTGGCTCTGTTAATCATTTGTTCCAAAGGATTTTTAAGTCAGTTTGAAGGCATTAAATTACTTCTATTCTGTTCTCCACTGCAGAGGCATGTTTGTTGGTTGATAAGGTCCCAAACTAGTGTATCTGGTTATGGCATGCTGGAGCTATCTCATGCCCTTCCACATGAATCAGAAAAAGTCTGGGTTGAAGACAGAGGTGGATCTTACTCCAAAAAAAAATAATACTGCCTCCCACTACTCAGGTTCCAGTTCTTGTACCACCCATTTAAGAAAGAAAATAGTACTCTGCAACCATTGACTAACATGAAAGCATATTTATTTGAGGGCAGAAAACATTGCTTGGAGGAGGGTAGGCGGAGAAGACTATTTACACCTTCAGTCAGGTCCACGAACAGAAAACATGACATCACTCCTTTTGTACATGCAATACTCCTGTAGGCTCCACCCACAGTCATAAAAATGTCAACAGCAGAATCAATGTTTCCATTGAGAGCCTTGTTTATGTAATACTCGAAGGAGAGATGCTGATCCAGCTAGACTCCAATGTACCATACATACTTGTCTATAAATTGGCCTCACATATGTCAACCTCTCTTTATCTTGTCAATTTTAGTGACATTATAAATATTATTTTGCTGCCCAAATTGTATAGAAACATTTGTTTTGTGTCAAACAGCAGGCACAGAATCTGTCTTTGCGACCAGAACTGGACATGGTTTACCACTGTAAACCCAGCAGTTTAGTTGACCTGCAAAATAGGTCGAGTCCCACTTCTCAGAGGCCTATATCAAAACTAGATTTATACAGTGTGTAGTATATACAGTATTTGAATAGCTGTATATCTTTCAGGACCTATCCAGAAACATGATTTAGTTGAACTCCTTTCAAAGGATCAATGTTTTCACTGAGAAGAGCATAGTTTTGGTCTTTTTATATGACGCAGGTGTCTTTGGGGGAAGAGCACTGTGTGCCCCAGGAGCCGGAGAGGACAGGACATATTGAAGTTCTGGGGCCAGATATTCAAAACTTTGCCCCAGGGCTAAATTAGCACTGCCCAGTGGACAAACTTATCCTGGGGCACGAAGCAAGCCATATTCAAAAGGAATAGCCCAGGGCAAACAGCTTCTGAATATAGCATGGGAATGAGGTCAGGCAAACTGGGCTGGGAGTGCAGGGCAAACTTAGCCCTGGAATAAGACAGATCTGAATATGGCAACCAGGAGTGCAAACCACAACAGCAATGCAGTGCAAGTGTTGTGAAGGTAGGTAGAGGTGAACTATGTGGCCAATGTGTGTTCCAGCAAATGCGTGGACCCAGTACAGCTGCAGGCAGCAGTGTATGTGAAAGTACAGTGCGCTAAACTGTAAAATATTCCCTGAACTGTTTGTGCAGCGCTAACATGTTTGCGTGGGTTTAGTGCAGGGCTAAACCGTTAGCCCGGTGCAAACACATTTGCCCGGCGCTAAACTTTGCCATATTCAAAAGTGACATGCAAATGAGCCTACTTAGGTAGTCTCTGGGCAAACATCCAGATTAGCATCGCATTATGCCCTGATTTGCATGCAGTTTGCACCCAGCTAATGGTTTAGCCCTGCGCTAAACCCATGCAAATGTGTTAGCACTGCGCAAACAGTTTGGGGAATATTATACAGTTCTGAACACTGTACTTTCACAAGCCCTGCTGTCTGTAGCTGTACTGGGACAACCCAGCATAGGCACAGATGGTGGTGGTGCTGCATTTTAACTGACACACTGTAGGTCATGCTACAGTGCACAGCAGACACTACAGTAGCAGGGGCCAATAGTGTGTGGACACAGCAATGCCTAGTGTGGGCAGTGATGATGACTTCACTATACACAGTGAGAGGTCCAACCTGCAGGTGTTTACTGACAGTGGACATTACTGTTATGCTGTTGTGTGACCCACAGATGCTGCACCTCTGGCATGGGATGCTCACAATGACATATACATGGCTGGCTTTGTGTGCTGTGGCAGTTGTACAGCTGTGTGGTATGTGGCCGGGGGGGGGCATATATTATCAGAAAGGCACACTGGTGTTGGGGTATTCCCAATACTGGCCCATATGGACTGCATGATGTGTCCCAGCCTTGTGGCCACATCTGGTCTGTGGCACAGCCTGGCCACCCATTTACTCTCTCCTCAACATCCTCCATGCCCATAGTGCTGCATGTGTGTGCTGGCATCTGTTGGTGTCCACAGAAGAGTGGTCTGCAGGTGTGTGCTATATGGCCACACTGCCTTGCTGTCCACTGGTGGCAGGGTCACCACTTACTGCCTGGCATGGCTGGGACTGGTGGCAGATGATGGCATCATTGTGATGCCATCAGTTAGCAGCATGTTTCCTCTATGTGTGGCTTTGTCTATGTGTCATATTTATTTGTTAGGGTTGTGCAAAAAGCCATGCAAAAGCTATACAAACACTGCACAAAGCCAAGAGTGTTGCACAAAGCTGATTGCCCAGGGTTAAGACAAGCTTTCCTGGGTGGTAATGTGCACTGCACTAAGTGTCGCACTAAATTCAGCGCAAAACCACTGTACATGGTGCTAGTCACTGAATATAGCATGATGCCTGTATTCATGTCAGTTTGCCCCTTGCATACATTATGATTTTGCCCAGCGCTAATGCAGTTTGCCCGTGCTATTTGGCCTTTTGAATATAGCAGAGCCGTGCTAATCCTGCACTAAACCTGCGTAAATGTTTTTTGCCCATTGATAAGTTTTGAATATCTGGCCCCTGGTGTCCTGTGGAGGTTGCAGAATGACACCTGTCCTGGTCTTTTTTATTTCAACTTATTTAAAAATATTCTCATTAGGATAGCCTAACTGAAGTACTATGCATAATTTATAAAAGAGATTATTTCTACAGTGAGATCAGAAAGATTTAATACTACACTTGTGTACCATGTGTGTTCATATTCATGTCTTATTGCCTGTCATACTGGCTTAAGTTTAATTAACTGGCGATGTTGTCTCCAAAGTCATATTACTGTATGAAACATCTTCATTTTTTTACAGATTTATTTCTGAATGATTGTTTTTCATCATTGTGTGTCCTCATGTTAAAAGTCTGAATCTGATTATTCATCGTATTGGATGCATTGTTGTGCCTGGCTGTTCTGAAGCAAATGACCTCATACTTCAGATCTAGTTTACAAAAAGGGTCCCAGGGGCTGAGAGCAGATCAGTTACCAAACAATGACATTCATTGTCGCTTCAAACATTTATGACAGACAATTAATTACCGTCATCAAGTTTATGGTTTACGTAAGTGACTATACAGTGCATTTTGTAACTGATTTAGGTCCTTGCTTGTTTATCAGTTTCTCATGGTGAGTTTCAACAGGAGGATACACTAGAAACAAAAGCCTTTTCTCCAACTTCTTGGGATGAGAAACATTTCCCTGACCTGAGATTTGGAGTAATAGATACTAAGTGATTGTGCCAAAATGTTGCCCAACAGTCAGGATTATTTCCTTTCACAAACTTGAAGTTGGTAATTCATTAGCTAGTGAAACTCATTTTTTAGGCAGTGGAGAAGATCCAGCTTCTCCCAAAAGCTTGCAAAATGCATTAATTTGCTGTACCGTAAAACAAATCTGCATAGTTTAGTAAAGCTTGTAGAGTGCAGTCACACTAGCAACCCTATATATAACACCAGCATACTCAAGGGCCAGTCATAAAGATTGTTTTAGGGTTGGCCTGAAGATGCAGCTGTAGGGAAAAAGGGAAATTGTTTAACCAGGAAAAGCACACTAAGACATAGCTTGTTTCTAAAAGCACACTAAGACATAACTTGTTTCTAGGTGCAACCTGGGAGCACAAGGGAGTTCAGTGACTTGCTCAAGGTCACACAATATGGAAATGGGGGCTAATGGTATTCAAACTCAGGACTCCAGATTTGCAGCTCAATGCCCTTAACCACTATGCTATACTGCCTCCTTAGTGTAGGGCTTCCACTCATGATGCCTGGTGAGCCAGTGTCAGGAACAAGCCTGTGTCATTGGGGGCCAGCTGGGTGGACGAGGATGGAGCATCACTGAGGACATGCTCTCCTCTTGGGAAGTTGGGTAGCCTGCCCTGCTGCACTCCCACCCTGGGTGGCATTCCAAGTGGGAGGTGCAATGGAGCAGTTACAGATGCCATGATGTTCGCGTGCATGCAGTGAATGAACGGCAAACATCTCCTCACCAGTGGGCTTCGACAGCAAAACAGAAACAGCCCTGGTCATACAGAATGGAGCTGAGCTCATCCCATAGGCCCCACCATGCTGACACAACACATGCTTCCACCATGTACTGGAGCAGAGAAGGGCTAGGGAGTGATCCCTGATGGCCCATTATTTGCTGACGAGTGTTGGGGAGCGGCCATAGGAAATGGTGCTAGTGCTTGTAGAAAATTCTTCTTGTGCTAGACCACCCTTGGATGTACAAACAGTAGAAAACAACTTTGGGGAATGGGGCAGTGAAAAAACAATCTTGCATATGTTATCTTTATCCACATAAATGTATTCCTCTATGTTGCAGCAATATATACATACTGTTACCCAACAGTTATAAAAGCTTCTTCAGGGATCTGCTTTTCATTTAGCAGTTTCTGTGTCTTAGCATGATCTTGCTGTTAGTACTAACAGTCAGTCAGCACTTCCAGTGAGACCATGCTGAGATGTACAAACTGTTAAAATAAAAGCAAATCTTGAAAAAGGCATTGAATGTTAGGCACAGTGTTGGTGTGTGTGTGTGTGTGTATATATATATATATATATATATATATATATATAATCACTGTAACAAAGGAATACGTTTATGTGGCTAAAGAGAATGTGTGTAGGATTGTGGGTTTTTTTTGCCCCCTCCAGTTGTTTTCTAGAAGCCGTGGGGTTCAGCAGGCTGGGGTAAGTTCCTGGGCAAAGCAGATTATGGGGCTGAGGAGGAGGAGCTAGTAGAGGGCTAATCAGGTAAGGGGGAAAACAGATAATAAAAGACAGCATTTCTTGCTATAGAGGTTGTATGCTCCTATTCTGGCCCCAGCTGCCCCCCTCTGACTGCCTCCCCCCAGTCCCATCACTCAGCTTTTCTGGAGCTTATTTTCCTCTGTCATCCTCTGTCAAAGGACAGGGGTGCCCAGTTGCTGGTGCAGGGCCTGAGAAGGGTACCTTGTCCAGTCGCCAGTGCAGGACCTGCAAAGGGTCACTTGTCCAATCGCTGGTGCAGGGCCTGCAAAGGGTCTCTTGTCATCCTGCAGCTGGGAGTGTTTTTCCTCCAATTTTCTCCCTTGGCCACAGGATGTACAATAGACATGATGTGCGATTTCCGCCTCCGTAGAGATGCCTGCAGTGTCCTCAATGTGGGGTCCCTTCTCTGCATGCGTGGTTGGCTTGTGCTGCTACCCAGACACCTTCAGGTGGTAGTCAAGCAGGGTATTCAGTGATGATAGCAATAATAAATGAGTGACTGTAAAAACTGTGACTCATTTATAGTGCTATCATCATCAGCTACTCCTGCTAATGTAGTGATGGCATAGTGAGGAAAGCGGCGGAAGGGAGGGATACAGAGGTGGAGGGAGGGATAGATGGAGGTTGAGATATAATGGAGAGCCTGCTGTAGCTGAGCCAGCCTTGTGGTGTGGTGGTAAAGGTGGCTGGCTATGGTGCAGTAGGCACTGGGTTTGGGATTGACCAGGGTGAGTATTTTGCGCTGCTTGTGGCTGCCTTTTTTTCCCACGAGTTTGCCCCTTCCTCGACATGCACCCCTGGAGTTGAGTATGTAGAAGCAGGGGGTGTGGAAGGGCATGGGGCACAGCCCCCACAAAAACACTAAGAATTACCAGAAGTGGGTTGCCAAGAATTGTATATTGCCGAAATGCTTTTTGGCATTATATACATGCCATAATAGCTTATCGCTGTTTGCTATTCTCCATTATGACATGGGAACCATCAAGCAGTGAGCCACAGAAACCCCCCCACTGAGGAAGGAGATTAGTCCTAGGGATGCTCCATCCTCCATCCCCAACCAGCTCCCGAGCAACCGGCATCCATTTTGGAAACGAGTCACCAGCATGACAGGAAGTGAGGTGCCCAGCGCTTCAGCTGTCCACACCATGGGCCAAAAACAAATAGTTTTGAACAAGCAGTGTCGTGCTTTCGCATATAAAACTGTGCAAATTCCTAAAAAGGTGGCCATGTTTCAACATAAATTCGCTGTCTGCTACCCTAGATAAAGCCCGAAATGACATCGCTGCTTATAACTTATCTAAATTTATTCAGGAACCTACCTGACTAAATTCTAAAACGCTAGATCATACACTCATTGATTGGGCACTCACTTCCCATGCACACGGAGTCATCTCAGCTGGCATCCACTCTGATGCCTTAATCGACCATCATATGATTTACATGGCTTGCAAAGTCCACAGGCCTAAGGCCCCTCACAAAATCCTGTTAACTAGATCCTATAAATCCCTTGACCTAACCCCCCACCCATGACATGGCTCACACAGACTGGTCCCCCATCTCTTCAGCCACATCAGTTGATGTAGCTCTGGATTATTTCCAAGATAAATTCCTCCACATCTGGAACCAACATGCCCCACTTAGGCACTCCAGTGTCTGTGGAAATCACCTCCTCTGGAGTATACCTGAATTTCTGGCTTGCCAACATGATTGTGACCAGGCCTGGATGGTTTACAAAGCCTCAAACCGTCCTAGTGATTTCAAAATCTACAGGACACTTTGAATCTCATGTACCAAGGGCATCAGGCTTGCTAAAGCGGAATATTTCCAAGCAACGCAGCCCTCCAATCAAACATAAACCATCCTTCCAAATTCTGGAAGGTAGTATATGCTCTGCCCCCCCCACCCCCACAAGACCTCCAACCCCACTCTTCAAATCAAACAGCTCTCTGATATCTAACTCCCCAGCAGTCTCCTCTGAATTTAATTCCTATTTCACCTCCTGTGCCCCTTCCGTCTGTCTTCAGTCCCTTCTCATCCATCTCCTCCTCTACTAGACCTTAACTCATACAAAAATGCTTCCTCAAAATAAGGCTTCTTCTCCTCGGTTCCCTTCTGCCACCCTTGATACTCTCCTTACCCTTAACCGCTCCAAAGGTAGCTTGCCAGATGAGCTAGATTCCAAACTCCTCTACCTGTCTGCCCTGGCAATATCCTTCTTCCGTCTTCCTCCTAAACCTTTTCTTCTTCAGCTGCAGTCCCAACTGCCTGGAAGCATGCTATTGTTCTTCCACATCCTAAGGGTGGTGACCCTCCTATCCTGGTAACTACACACACATATCTCTCTGTACTTGCTAATCTGCAGGAGCATATGGTACTCTTACAACTCATCGTACTTCAGTGATTCATGCTTCATCACAACTTTCCAGTCTGGTTTCTGTAAGTACCACTCTACCACTGCTTCCCTATTTAGGCTAACTGACTCCATTCTCTCAGGGATGGATTGTGGCTTAATCAATTCTGCTATTTTTGTCAGCCTCTCTAAGGCTTCTAACATGATCACCCACCCTGTCCTTCTAAACAATCTTTCTGTAGTGGGACTATCGGACTCAGCCATTAACTGGTTCAGGACCTACCTTGCAGGTAGGACACAATCAGTTAGAACTGCAGACTCTATATCCACTCCTCTCCCCATTAACTCTGGTGTGCCCCAGGGCTCAGTGCTAGGATCCCTCCTATTCTCTATATTGCTAAATGATCTTCCTTCAGTCTGTACCTCAACCAGCACCCACATGTATGCAGATGACACTGTCCTGTATACCTATCTGGCCTTTATCCCACTGATGTAGCATCCAGACTCCAGCATGACTTTAAGGTTCAGCACTGGCTATGCTCACATCAGCTCTTTCCAAATGCCAAGAAGAATGTCTCCATGTCCGTTGGCACAAGGCAAAGACTCTCTTGGCTCCCCTCCTCTCACTTCCCTCTTTCCACACCATTGATGAGACAACCCTGGAGAATACCTCCTTCTTTAGATACCTTGGGGTTTGGCTTGACCAACATCTCAACTTTTCTGTACACATGGACACCATCCTGAAAACACTGCACCCCAAGCTAGGTGCCCTGTACAGGAACTGCAGTTGCATACCACTGTTGGCCAGGCGTGTATTCATCCAGAGAATGATACTCCCTATATTCAATTACAGCAATGTAGTCTATAGTGCTGCTCCCGAGACTTCTCTAACTAGATTGGACACCCTCTTTCACTCTTTCTGCCACTTTGCCCTAGATTCTCCCCCTTTCACTCACCACTGTGATCTCTACAAATCTCTCACATTTTCTTCTCTTGTAAACAGGTGTCTTTCCCATTGTGCTAAATTTCTATCCTAATTTTGGTTTGGTTCTCCTCCTTGTTGCCATTCCTCATCTGTAGACCCCCCATCTCACTCTCAAAAGGCACTTTTTTTTATCTCATCTTTATCTATGCTCCTTCCTGTGGAGCGGATCCCTCGCAATCTCCGGCCGCTGACACCCGCACCCCCTGGGCCTGGTCCGGCACCCCCACAGGGCTGGCCTTTAATCGCTCACACACCCTGTATGCAGGATCCTCTTGGGTATTAAGGAGATGCCAGGCATGGCCATCAGCTGCAGAGATTGTGCTCCACCATTTTCCTCCTGATTTTTGTGTCCACTGAGAGCAGGATGTGCAATGGCGTCAAGGCACTAAGTGCCAATGCCTGCTGCACTCTCCCCTTTACTATTGCTGCATGCTGCTGTGTTGCCAACCTCCACCAGCTGTCGCTACAGTGTGCTGCAGTGCCCCGACCCACCCCAGAGGAAGAAGAGCAGTTGTGAGAAGCTTGATCCTTCCTCTCCCCTACCAACCCCCGGCGGCCCCAGTCCGTTCCCGAACCCAGGTCGCCGGCATGGTGCGAGGTGTGGTGTCCAGTGCCTCAACCCTCAGTGCCAGCAGGCCGGCTTCAAAAGGCACTTTAACACACAGGCAAATACAACAGAATGACCATTACCTGTGTGCCACCATTGTACTCTGTTCCATTTGTGGTTCACTTTACACAGAAGGTATTCTGGCAATCCCCCGTCTTCCTTTTCAATATTTTGTGTTTCAGCTCCCCCATGTAGTGTGGTGCTCTGTGTCTGTTTTTGTATTGCTACTGGCATGGCTGTTTTACACAGCCAGGCAAACGAATACATCGGGACGTAACCGAGGAAAGTAGAGATTGCGGTCCAGGTGAACGTTCACCAGTGGAACAGAATAGATGCATTTTTACACAGGAGATGTAACGTATACTGTTTCCATAACTGTCATTCCATTACAGAAACCTGTGTGTAAAAGCACCTTTAGATCCTCGGACCTTGGTAGATCCTTGCCATTCAACCTCTGTTGGACCAAGCTTTCTCACCTCTTCCCTAAACTTTGGAACTCCCTCCCCATCAAATCAGACACTCCTCCTCCCTTTCATCCATCTTTATAACTTCTATTCTGCTACATGTAGTTGCTTCTAAGCTGCGTCCTCTCTCCCTCCGCTACTCTACAATTTTGATCACACTATTGACCACTGACTCGTGACCGTTCCCACACTCCCAAATGCAGTTAACTGTACGCTGCCTATTACTGTAAATGCTTAGCACTGCAAATGTTAAACTCATTGTCACAGTGGGTTAGTGTTCCCGAGACCACCTTTGCCTGTTAAAGTCTGTTTTACAGCCTTCCTTTTCTCCCATTTTTCCTTTTCATCCATCTCCCCATTTACAGGCAGGTCACCTGTAAATGTGTCTCCTATCCCTGTGTTACCAGGTCCTCTCGAGCTGCACATCCCACCCCCTCTGGCAGACATGAGATGCCTTGGTCACCTCAGTGTGCCAGTAACGCTGAGATAAAATGTGTTTGTAATGTAACACATCCGATATTAGCATCCTGTGGAGAAAGTCACGTTAAAGTAATGTTTCATGCTGATTGAAACAGAGTGATTTAGGATGCTAGCAGTGCGGAATAAAACACTGTCATGCAACCTTTGCAAGGATAAAGGGTATCATGCTAGTGACATGGAACTATGTTAAAATTGCTGTAATGTAACGTGTACAAGTGTTACTACAGAACCCTATCCCCGGACCCTGAGAGGTAACTGTTGCTGGCAGTTCATGGTATTGAACCCAGTCGGGCTGTGCATAGGTCCAGTTTAATCCCCCACTGCCATGTTGCCTTTCTCCCATTTCCTGGGGATTACATTTGTTTTTGTTTTACATACAAGCTCTATAGTTAATCCTCCTGTAAGGAGACGGGGATGGAGTCAGCTGTAGGTAAAAGGAACACCGCTTCCCTCCCTGCTCCAGGAATAAACTCTAAGCTGTATTATTTTTACACGATAAGAACACCTTACTTTGCAACACTGGCTGGAGTACTTCTTTTTAGTGGGCTTTGTTGCTATTTTCGAGCATTGACAGCCCAAGGTCAGGGCGCAAAGTACAGAGATGGCTTTGAGTTGAGGTCACGTGATGACGATCGGGAAGTAAGACGTGCTTCACATCGGCTCCGCTCCTCGCCCAACTTTTATTGTTTTAAAACTTGACCCAAACTGTTTTGACTGCCAGTTTCACACAATAGTGATGGACTGGGGTAAAATTTACTGGATCGGAGTGTTAAAATTGAAATGGAGGTGTTTATGAAGCGAGCTCCGCCACGGCACTCCCCGCCACCGAGCCCCGAAAAAAAAAAAAAAAGGCCGCAAAGCGATAAAAGCAACAGCCTGCACCTCAAGCTAAACACTAACGGCGCAGATAGCTCAATGTGGAAGATAAGTTCTTGGAAATTATGAGGCCAATACAGGATGGGATTGAGACAATGTCAGAGGACCTACAGCAAATTAAGGCGTCGGTGTCGGCCTTAACTATCCGGGTGGGGGACTCGGAGGCCCGGATTGTTTCTCTTGAAGGCAAGCAAGAAAAGATGGACCAAGGTATAATCGCAGCAAACAAGAAAATACGGCACCTAGAGGAGAAATTTGAAGACTTAGAGGGACGTAGCCGGAGAAATAATCTGGTCATCATCGGCATTCCAGAGGGTGAGGAGGGCAACGCGACGATCCAATTCACCCAAAAGTTGTGTGAAAAGATAGTGGGGCCTTCTCCAAATGGCCCCACATATGTAGTGGAATGGGCGCAACGTGCTCTACGTCCCCCACCAACGGCTGGCTCGCCCCCCCGACCCTTCATATTCAAGCTCCTTAATTTTTTAGACAAACAGCACGTACTAATGAAAGCTAAGGAGCTGAAAGAAATCAGGTGGGAAGACAAGACTCTTAGAATTACCCAAGACCCACCTCACTCCATCCGAATTAAGCAACAAGAGCTGCATCCATTAGTGACTAAACTAATTGCGGCAGGGAAGCTGTTCCGAGTAAAATATCCGGCGACTTTACAGGTCAAACTCAACGAGCAATGGCATTCTTTTGATAACCTCGATCAAGTCAAGAAAGAGCTTAAAGTGTTGCTGCCGGATCTCTTCAGATAAGTTTAAATACTTCTATTATGGGGTCAAGTAAATCCACAGTGAAAGGTTACACTGCTTGCTAAGGTAAGCGTGACAGTCTAGCGCTCACCAGATTGTTAAACTGATTCATTTACCTCATACAAGTAAGCAATAGAGAGGGGTTAGAGTGGATCTACCAAAATATGTGCCTCCTAACTCCTCTCCCTTTTCTGCACGACCTCTTAAACAAGTATTCACATGGGGACTGCCATCTCAGCCAAAACAACAACCTGAGGTACTCGTACAGGAAGAAGACTACATGATCTCCTGCATCCCTCAACATCAACATCGCTAGCTCCCTAGCAGAGAGGGCAGAATAAAGATACCACCGATTGTCTACAGTATAAACGATACTACTCCTTGGTGTGGGTTTTTTTTTTCTCTCTCTCTCACAGATCGCTTTAATACTTAGGGCTGTGCCATTTAATTATTATGGTCAGTGGCTGGGTAGACAAAATATTAAAACCCAATTAAGCCTACTAGTAATTGGACAAGTGATATTATTGGAACTGTGTTTTCGCCGAATAATGTGAAGACTCGGAAGGGTTCATAACGAGCACAGCCCTTTACACAAAGACAGTTATGCACTGGTTAAATAACTCATAGCCGAGTTGGCGATTTGTTTTTTTCTCTCTTTTAATACTCACAGACATAGTTGTGCATGGAGGTTGCAATGCACCTGGACTGATTGTGTGTTGGTTTAGATAACCCGCTGTGTGGGCGGGGACCAGTGCCGTGGCCGAGGGTTTTGGGGGTGCCCTCCTTGGGGCTTGGGGGGTACTTCGGGGGACTCTCCGGCGCTTGGAGGGGTGGTGGGGTTGTGCAGAGTTTGGTGCTCCGGATGGCTGGGGCTCGAGGCGTCCAATCTGAGGCTCACCATATACTTTGTGTTGAGTGCACTGCGTTCTGCCTGTCTGAGGCACTGGGGATGGAGCTCCTCCGGGAGCTAGAGGGGTCTGGGTTTTTTTTCCTGGATCTCCGGTGGGACTCTCTCTGGGTGGTGCCTTGGCTCCGGTACTGGTTCTTCTTATTTTATAGGAATGTTTAGTTGAATATCCCAAAATGCTGGGAAATGTTAATCAAGAGGTAGAGTAGAATAATGGATAAAGGCGCATCTGTATGCTGGACTGTTAAAACTCACAGTTTATTACCACTTAGGCAGTTTTAAATACCTAGTAGTTACTTAGGAGGAGCGGGGAGCGCAGGAGGTGGAGCAGCGAGCTTGGCCAGGTCAGCAGCATCATCACCTGACAGCATGTATGTGAGGAAACAGTTATGTAGAACTGGGTATGGTTGGTTTATGTAGTTGCAAAATGGGGACATAGAGTAAAGTTGTATGTTTGTTTTGCTAATTGGGGGTGGTTTGCCAAGTACAAATCCAATATACTTGTATCATAAGAAGAGGAAGAGGGTAACATAAATAGATATCACCTAGATAGTTACAGTGGTACCGGAATGTTAACTAAAGATATGGGGCCCATATAACTGTGTGTAGGATCAAAGGGGCGGGACAGGTGCAAGAGCAAATTATCCTCAGGCACCTAAGTGTCCTAAAGGCAACCCCTGCATGTTTGCAGGAGGCATACACAAAAGGGACGATATTACTTGTGGAGAAGAGGATGGGTTGGACAGGTTTTGGAGCTGGAGCGTCGACATCTAAGGAGGATACTCATTTTGATTGCAAAAATATTCCTTTTAAACTACACAATGAAGTGTGGGATCCAGAAGGGCGCTATATTTTTGATCCATGGCCACCTCAGATCCAGTCCTTATTGGTGCATATATGGACCCAATAGGAATCACCTGTTTTTTACACATCTCTTGAATTTGTTACTCAGAGAACCCATAAAGTTCACATTGCTTGGAGGTGATTGGAACATTACAATACAGCCTAACATAGACAGGTCAGATTATAAGCGAAGGAGTCTAACTCCAACTCAGAGAGCCCTCAAAGAGTTAATGGACTCGACGGATTATTGGATGTTTGGAGAGTTTTAAACCCAAACGATCGACAATACACCTTTTTTCTCCTTCCCACCGCACTTATTCCCGAATAGATTATTTCCTTATTAGTGACTTTGCTCTGCCAGGGGTCCTGGGGATAGACATTCAGGCCAGGGAGATCTCGGACCACTCCCCCGTAGTTATATCTTACTTATTAGGCCCTGGAATCAAAAGAGATTCCTTATGGAAACTTAATACCCAGCTCTTGCAGAATACGGGCACCTTTAAACGTATAACTGAGTTCATTATTTTTTTTCAAGATGTTAATAAAGGAACAGTAACTAAGGTGGATATGATCTGGGCCTCCCTTAAATGTGCACTTCGTGGTGAATGTATCAGATTAGCTACCATTAGGGCATCCAAAAACTGTGCTTATGTCTCGAAAATCCTAGGATCTATTCTGGAACTGGAAAAGGTGCCAGGAACGTTAATAACAGAGGAACAAAAAATTAAGTTAAATAGACTACAGGCAGAATATGCAGATTTTCAGGCGCAAAGGGCTGAACTGGCCCTGAGGCGTACTAAAATTCAATATTTGGAATCCGGTGAGAGAGCCGGGAAATTGTTGGCCTACAGAATGAGGCAAGCTGAAACAGTCAGACATATATCAGGTCTCTATTTCCCTGGCAATGACACAATATGTACAGACCCTAAAGAAATAGCCCAAGGATTGGGACTATACTATCAGGCCCTTTACGCGGAAGAACCAGATGCGTCCCCAGCCCTAGTAGAAATTGCCCAATACCTAGATAAGGTTAACCTCCCCAAGTTATCAACAACACAAGCGATGTTGCTTGGAGGCTATATCACACGAGAGGAAATACACCAAGCATTCTCCAATTACCCCGGACAAGTCTCCAGGCCGGATGGCTTTCCAAATAACTTAAGTAAGTGTTACAAAATTTCACACCGATATTGCAGGACGTGTATAACTACTAGTATGATAATGGATTCTCAGAGCAAAGTTTTCAGAAGCAGTGATTACCCTCATCCCAAAACCAGGGAGCGATCCATATCCTGAAAACTACCGTCCCATCTCTCTATTAAACTCGGATTTTGAAATCCTGGCAAAGATACTGGCTAATAGGTTAACTCCCATCCTGGGCGAACTCGTTAGCCCCGAGCAGGTTGGTTTCATGACGGGACGGTCCCCAGGAGACCATCTGCGAAAGTTGTTACATCTCATCTCAATTACAAACAACTCCAACAACCCATCTGCTTTAATTTCTTTAGATGCCGAGAAGGCTTTCGATCGGGTCTCCTGGGACTTTCTTTTTGAAACCCTACATCGATTTGGTCTCCCTGATGAGTATATTAGGTGGGTTCGTTTGATGTACACCTGCCCCACAGCCAGAATCTTAAGCAATGGCATCTTTTCCAGTCCATTTCCCCTTAGGCAGGGTACTAGGCAGGGATGTCCTTTATCTCCTCTCCTTTTTAACCTCTATTTAGAACCACTACTTCGGCACCTCCTCAGTGCCCAAGGAATACCAGGTATATTAGTCGGGGAAAAGGGATTTCACTCTCGGTCTATGCGGACGATATACTTATGCATATCGAAGAAAACAGCAAGCTATCCCCAATTTGCTGAAAGAAATTAAGGCCTTCTCAAAGGTTCCATATTATAAATTAAATTGCTCTAAAACTAAGATTCTCCCATTGAATAACTGGCTTACACGTGCCATGGTAGCACCCTTCAATATGTCCTGGGAATCTAGATCGCTTCTGTATTTGGGTATTAAAATAACAAGAGATATCAACTATCTGGCAAGAGAAAACCTTAGTCCCCTTATCCAGATCCTGAAGGCTGATCTTGACCGATGGGTGGCCTTACCACTCTCCATATGGGGTAGAGTCAGCATGGTAAAAATGAATATTCTTCCCCGCCTTCGATATCCCTTGGGAATGATAGGATGCTACCTCCCCAAAACTTGGTTTGCTAAAGTGCAGAAAATGCTAAACACGTTCATATGGAAGGGAAAACAAGCCCGGAGAGCATACCATAAACTAACGGTTTCTAAAACACAGGGAAGGTTAGCATCCCCTTCTTTTTTCACCTATTACTGTGGTCAACACCTGAGTAAGGTAGTATTCTGGTTACAGGCCAATCTCCCTCCAAGAGTTAACAGATACGTGCCTTTGTGGGTAGAGACAGAGAAACATTTAGTAGCCGGACACCAATACTCACTACCCGCTTTTATGTTTGCTACGCCTCTCAGGTTCCCAAGCAGCTCCGAAATACCCCAATAGGGTGGTCACTTAGAGCAACCCATCAGATGCAACAACATTTTTCTCTAAGATGGCATCAGTCGCCCATGCAACCGATTGCAGGGAACCCTCACTTTAAAATAGGAGGAAGGCCTATCTCCTCCTCTTTTTGGGCACCGCTAAAGGAGCTCCGAGTTGTAGACTATTTCTACCAAGGGGAGGTAGTTGTATTCTCTCATCTCCAGTCTCGTTACAAAGTGCTGGACATGCACATGTTTAAATTTACCCAAATTAAACAGGTAATTTTTGCTTTTACAAGATATACAGCAGATCAAATGGTAGTGGATCCAGAGGTGCAAGAATTAATCCAGGTAGCATCTAAATCCCACCCTGTCTCTGGGGTGTATAAAAGCTGCAAACATTAGACCCACAATTAGCAAGGGGTATGCTATCATTAGGCGCATGAGTAGAGTTGACACAGGATACAGGCGTATGGAAGAGAATGTAGTAGAAACTGCTATAGATTTATCAAACAGGATAGGCTCCGCATGGTGCAGTTTAACATAATCATTACATATAATACACGCCAGTAAGGTTGTATAAATGTGGACTTATCCCACACCTTGTGTAGAAGATGCCAAGAGGAAAAGGGCACATTGTTCCATATGTTGTGGACCTGCCCAAAATCAGGCCCCTCTGGCACACCGTGATGAAAGGGTTAGATCCTCTCTTGATCTGCAGCCATTGTTTACCCCAGAAGCTTGTTTAATATACCTGTTTCCCCAAGAACTACATTGCGGCAAAAGGCCCACATTGCCCTAGTGGCAACGAACGTCAAATTGATAATTCTAAGACACTGGAAGGATGACCAAACACCCTTGGTGGCAGAATGGTATAGAGAAATGCTATGGGCATTACAGTTAAAAAAACATATTGCTTATATGAGACATAGAGGAGATGCGTATTTAGCTCTATGGGGCTCACTTGATGCCGCATTGGCAGTATGGAAACCCTAAGAGTCATTACTCTCCCTTTGTCCACATACTTGTGCATCTCCTTTCTACTTTTGAACAATAGGAGACAGAACTGACTAACACCACTGGATATTGCAGTTGGCAAGGGGTAGGAGGGTTAGCAAGGAGGGGGTGAGTGGGTGGGAAAGATGTGTTTTATGTGTTTTCTTTTTCCTTTCTTTGGGGACCTAGGAGAATAGAGCTGAAAAGAATGAGCTGATGATAACCAATTATGTACTAATGCAACTTGCTGATAATGTATGTAATTATGCTCAAATAAAACATACTTAATAAAAAAAAAAAGAAGTGGGTAACCCCCAATCACAGAAAAAAAAAAAAGAGATGGCTTTGAGTTGGGTGTGGGAAATGCCCCACCACCTCACTGCCGCTTGTCAATTTTTTTCATTTTGTTTTTATGTTAACTGTGATTATTTTTGTCTGCTTTGTATTTTTTCTTTATTTTTATCATCTCCAGTCTGCTAATTATTTTGCTTCCGCTATATGAATAAAGCTACTTTATAACTTGCCATTCCTGTCTCTGTGTCCAACTATACCCACAACCTCACACTCATACAGTATGTATGGCTATGTAATTGTGGTTAAGTAGATATGCTCAGAAGAATGTCAATCATGTTTGTTACCCCCACTCCCTTTTCCACAATGCAGTATGGTTTCCTGCAAGTAGCTGTTAATTTTAAGCACTTCAAATTATATGTTATGTTTATAGTATAACTGGCCAGCAATTTTTCCCATTGCTTGATCCAGTTATAATTTGCCGTTATAACCTGTGGATTATACCGACAAGCACTTGCCACCTCAGTCACATAAGAGCCACATCCTGATTGGCTCTGCACTCCTCGGAGGTGGGCAAAACAGCTTAAAAAACATGGTGGGTTCTCTTTCCACGGAGTGAAGAGCTGCCAGACTGGGACACCAACTCATTTTGTTGGGTTTTTTTTTACAAAAAAGAAAAACACATTAGAAACATAGAAACATAGAATTTGACATCAGATAAGGACCGCTTGGCCCACCCAGTCTGCCCATTTCCCTACCTAATGGATAAGCTGCAGATCCTAGTTAACCAACAGCCTACTTCCTCCTACCCCCACTAGAATTGCCTTATGTCTGTCCCATGCATTCTTGAATTCCCCCACTGTTTTTGACTCTAAGACCTCCTCACGAAGGCTGTTCCATGTATCCACAACCCTCTCTCTGAAGAAATACTTACTCACATTACCTTTGAGCCATCCCCCCTCTATTTTCAGATTGTGCCCCCTTGTTCTTGCACATCTCTTTTTCTGAAAGATGCTACCCTCTTGGACTTTGTTGATTCCCTTGAGGTATTTGCAAGTTTCTATCATGTCCCCCCTCCTTTCCTTGAGGCTATACATCTTTAGTTCCTTTAGTCTTTCTTCATATGTCTTCTGATGCAGACCCTGCATCATTTTGGTTGCCCTCCTCTGGACAGCCTCCACCCTGTCTATGTCTTTACGGAGATGGGGTCTCCAGAACTGTACACAGTACTCCAGATGTGGTCTTACCAACTGTCTGTACAGAGGGCCAACAACTTCCTGTTTTCTACTGGTGATGTCTCTCCCTATGCATCCCAGGATCCCCCCAGCCCTCCTTACTGCCTTCTCACATTGCTGGCCTACCTTTAGGTCGTCTGATATGACTACCCCCAGGTCCCTTTCCATTTTTGTTGTTGTCAGTATCTCACCCCCATTGTGTACTCTTCCCTTGGGTTTTTGTTTCCCAGGTGCATTATTTTGCACTTCTTTGCATTGAATCTAAGCTGCCATACATTTTGACCATTCCTCCAACCTTGTCAAGTCCCTTTTCATCCTTTCCACCTCACCTTGTGTATCAACACTGTTGCAGATCTTTGTGTTATCTGCAAAGAGACATACTTTCCCTTCCAGTCCCTCTGCAATGTCACTTATAAAGACATTAAAAAGGACCGTACCCAGTACTGAACCCTGCGGTACCCCACTAGTAACCCTCCTTTCTTCACTGTGAACTACATTTACTATTACCCGCTGTGTCCTGTTGTCCAACTAGTGTTTTACCCAGGAGACCACCCTGGGTCCTACTCCCAGGCTGGCTAATTTGTTTATTAATCTTTTGTGCAGGACTGTGTCAAATGCCTTGCTAAAGTCTAGGTAGGCCATGTCCACAGCCCCTCCTTGGTCTACTGCTTTGGTCCCCCAGTCAAAGAAATTAATTAGATTTGTCTGACATGACCTTCCCGCTGTGAATCCATGCTGCCTAGGGTCCTGTGCCCCACTGGTCTCTAGGTACTCAACAATTCTTTCCTTCAGAAGTGATTCCATAATTTTCCCTACCACTGAGGTCAAACTGATAGGTCTGTAGTTTCTTGCCTCTGTCTTGCTCCCACTTTTGTGAAGGGAAATCACATCCGCCCTCCTCCAGTCCTCAGGTACCACACCATCCTCCCATAATTTATTAAAAAGGGTAGTCAGTTGTGTTACTAGTTCTTCCCTAAGTTCTTTTAGAGTTCTGGGGTGAATCCCATCAGGCCCCATTGCTTTATCCACCTTCAGTTTTAAGAGTTCTTTCAGAACCCTTTCTTCTGTGAAAGGACTAATATCAACCCCCCTATCCAGAATGTTTCTAGTGACCGGATTAGGTATTTCTCCCTGCTTTACCATTGTGAATACTGAACAGAAGTATTTGTTCAATATCCCTGCTTTTTCACTATCGCTCTCTGCCCAACCACCTTCCTCTTTGTTCAGCCTCAGTATCCCTGCCTTAGTCTTTCTTTCCTCCCTAATGTACGTATAAAAGGTTTTATCCCCTTCTTAACTGAGTTGGCTATCTTTTCCTCGGTTTGGGCCTTTGCTATTCTGACTGCCTTACCCGCTTCCTTCTGCTTTAACTGGTACAGTTCTCTGTCCTGCTCCTTCTGTGTTTCCTAATACTTCCTGAATGACTCATTTAAGAAATATCTGGTTGATCCTACCATTCCAAAATCGCACCACACAACTCCCAAGAAGAACGGCGAAAAAGTCTCGATTGCTACTGCCACGAAGAACGGCTCTGACCTCCCTCCTTGAGGTAAGAACATTGCAACCCTGATTGCAACACAGAAATCTGCCCAAAGTAAAAAATAAAATAAAAAAGCAACTGCCGAAATTAAAAGTACAAAAAAAAAAAAAATTGAATGGGGAGACAGACTGTGTGTGTGTGTGTGTGTGTGTGTGTGTGTGTGTGTGTGTGTGTGTGTGTGAATCAGCATGTCTGTGTGTCAGAGTCAGACACAGGGCTGGAAAAAATTGCTGCCCAGCAATTATAAATAACAAAGTATGGGGAAGTGTGCTTTAATTCAAAATTAATGTTTGCCCTCAGGTTGGGATGCTTTAATAAACCCCTTGGGCTTTGCCCTCGGGATTTATGTAGCATCCCACCCCTCGGGCAACCATTCATTTCCTATTAAGCACAGTTCCCCATACATTATTGTATATGTAATGTATATCTCTGCCTATGTAATATTTATCTGTAATCAGTTTATTGTAATGCTTATCAGTATGCCAAGAAGAATGTTAAGTATCTTTGTTACCCCCACTCCCTTTTCCCCAGGACGCACCTGGAAACAAGTAACGTGTTGTCAATGTGCCTTTCCTGGTGAAATCCTTCAATAAATAAATAAATTAATAAAAATGTTTCTTATTTACAGATTTTAAGGTGTTTTCTATGTTTAAGTTAAATGTGAGATGAGAATGTAATCAGACACCAAGAGTCTGGAGTCAGTGACAACTTCAGTGGTGTCACCTTAGATAAAGAGATTATGCTTCTTGACATTCTGCCTATAGAACAACATGGCTTTCATTCTGTTTGTGCTTAGTTACTTTATGACTTTCTCAAGCTGGTCAAAGGAGGGTTGTGAAAACTGGCAACAACCTGATTCACTTCTTACTGTACCTATCTAACCATGTTCAATCTTGTTATATAGATGGTTCCGCTTTCCTTTCTCCCAAAAGACATGGGAGACCTCCAGTGACAGTGCTGGGGGTTTCAGTTTAGTTATTTCTCATTTCCAGATACATAGATACATAGATACATAGACAGTGTCGGCAGATAAGGGCCTATGGCCCACCTAGTCTGCCCATTTGAGCTTGTAAGTTCAGTTTGTTTTCCTAGAAGTCTATTTCCCTTACCCTGACCTCTAGAATTCCTTTTATGTCTATCCCATGCATTCTTAAATCCCGTGATTGTTTCAGCCTCCACCACTTCCTCTGGCAGGGTGTTCCACTTGTCCACCACCTGTCTCTGTGAAGAAATTCTTTCTCATGTTTCCTCTGAATCGTCCCTCCTCCAACTTCATCCCATGCCCTCTAGTCCTGAAACATCTTTTCGCTAAAAATAGTGTTTTCCTGCACCCTGTTCCTCCCTGTAAGATACTTGTATGTCTCTATCTATCCCTCTCCTCCTCCTTCCTCCAGGAGTACATGTTCAGTTCCTTCAACCTGTCTTCATAGGACTTGTGATGCAACCCATGCACCATCTTTGTTGCCCTCCTCTGAACCTTCTCTACCCTGTCTATGTCCTTACATAGGTATGGTCTCCAGAACTGTACACTGTACTCCAGGTGGGGCCTCACTAGTGTCTTGTATAGCGGAATTATGACCTCCCTTTTCCTACTGGTGATGCCCTGCCTATACATCCCAGCATCCTATTTGCTTTACCTGATGCCTTGTCACACTGTTTCCCTACCTTGAGGTCATCAGAGATGACAACCCCAAGATCCCTTTCCTGCTTGGTGCATGCTATATCCTCACCCCCAACTGATATATTGTGCCAGGGTTTTTGTGCCCCATATGCATTATCTTGCACTTCTTTGCATTGAATTTCAACTGCCAAACCCTTGACCATTCTTCAAGTTTCTGCAGGTCCCTTCTCATTCTGTCTACACCCTCTGGTGTGTCTACTCTGTTACAGAGCTTTGTGTTATCAGCGAACAGTGAAATTCTGCCTTCTATATCCTGTGCAATGTCACTGATGAAGATGTTGAATAGGACCGGTCCCAGCACTGATCCCTGTGGTACCCCACTGGTCACTCTTCCCTCTGTGGAGTGACAGCCATTTACCACCACCCTCTGTGTCCTGCCACCCAGCCAGTTACCTACCCACCACACTACTGTCCTGCCCACACCCATATTCCCCAGTTTGTGTAATAATCTTCTATGTGGCACAGTGTCAAAGGCCTTGCTGAAGTCCAGATAGGCCATGTCCACTGCCCTCCCTGATCCACCTCCCTAGTCACACAGTCAAAAATTCAATGAGGTTGGTCTGACATGACCTTCCCTGGTGAAACCATGCTGCCTTGGGTCCTGTAGTCCATTGACAACCAGATGTTCCACTCAATCTCTCCTTCAGTAGTGCTTCCATGATCTTTCCCACTACGAGGTGAGGCTGACTGGTCTGTAGTTCCCTGCTTCCTCTTTGTTCCCACTTTTGTATAAAGGGACTACATCTGCTGTCCTCCAGTCTTTGGGTACCTCCCTGTTTCCAGTGATTGGCTGAACAGGATAGCCAGAGGTTCACCACCACCTCTTAGTTCTTTAAGGACCCTGGGGTGCACCCCTATCTGTCTCCATTGCTTTATCAGTCTTATTACTTCCAGTTCCTTCAGGACCCTTTCTCGTGTAAAGGGACTTGTGTCCATTTCTGTACCATTCTCACCCCTTGTACTCCCTTCAGACCCATTACCCCCTCTTCCTTAGTAAAGACTGAGCAGAAATACCTGTTCAATATGTCAGCTTTACTGTTGTCATCCTCCACGTGGATCCCATCCTCCCCTTCAGTCTCACTATCCTCCCTTTGTCCTTCTTTTTCCCTTATGTACCTGTAAAGGTTTTGTCCCTTACCCACTGATTTTGCAATGTGTTCTTCTGTCTGAGCTTTGGCTTCCCTTACTGACTTCCCTTCCTCCCTTTGTTTCTCCTGGTACTTCTCCCTATCCCCTTCTGCCTGTGTCTTTTTGTATTGCCTGAATGCAATCTTTTTGGCTTTCACTTTCTTTGCTACCTCTTTGGAAAACCATAATGGTCTCCTCTTCCTTTTCCTCTTGCTAACCTGCTTAATGCATCCTGGGGGTAAGGGATGTGGAGAACAGTAACGTAGAAAACAATGTGCATGAGTGAAATAAACAGTAATGTGGAAAAAAACAAATATAACAGTAGCAAGATACAATTGGTAGACAAGTCTAACATACAAGAAACAAGCATTTGTGAATGCTGAATTTTGCTTGCTAGTATTAGCATTGGAAGTGCAGGAGTTAGACAGAAGCAGAATAGGAATGGCAGTGAGGTATTGAACTCACGCCAACCCCACCTCCACCCTGCAGAGATGGACAGGCATTGGGGTGTTCCTTTGGGTCATCACCCATAACGCCTCATGCCATTTCAGCTCACCCTATCCTGCAGACACTGACAAATGCTGAGGTGTACCTTGGGGTGTTCGGCTTTACAGTCACCCCATTCTATAAGGACGTAAGCTGAAATGGGTGCAGTATAGGAGAATGGTGTGAACTCTGGGGCTGAAGAGTCCAAGGCACACCTCAGTTCCTGTCACTGGCTGCAGGGTGGGGTGGTGGTGGAATGGCATGAGCATTGCAGCCAGCAATCCAAAGTTACACCCTTGATGCCTGTCAGTCTGTACAGGGTGGGACGTTATAGTTAGAAACCATAATGCCCTGGGAATTTATTGGTATTTGCACTACAAATATTCAACATAGCCTTTTTGTGACCCCCACCAAATAAAAACATTTGGGACCTCTGCTCATGAACAGTGGCACTGTGATTTTGTTAATCTATTCCGAATGTTGATTTCCCACAGTGACCGTGCCATTCTGTGCCAGATGTACAAAAACACAGTTCAGGCAGGATATAAAAAATGACAGCTGTACCATTCATAGGGAGGTGTGAAGAGATGGCAATGTTGAAAATCTGGAGTGAAAATATTGAAAATTCTCGAACTTACGAGCATACATGGAAACTGTGCAACGCATGCTTGTAGCAGTCATTTTGTGGAATTATTTCACTAAATTTTCAACATAGGCATTTTGTGACTTCTGCTCAGGAACAGTGTCACTATGATTTTCTTAATATGTCCCAGACGTTGATTTCCCACAGTGACCACGCCATTGGGCACCATATGTGTGAAAACACATTTTGGTCAGGATATGAAAAATGACAGCTGTACTGTTCATAAGAAGGTATGAAAACATGATAATGTTGAAAATCTTGAGTGCAAATATTACAAATTCTCAAAGTTACTAGTGTACGTGGAAACTGCACAATGCACACTCGAAACATAGTTATTTTGTGTACTTTTGTCACCAGATTTTCAACATAGGCATTTTGAGACCTCCTCTCATGAATAGTGTCACTATGATTTTCTTAATCTGTCCCAAACACTGATTTCCTACAGCGACCGAGCTATTGTGCACCGGATGTGAAAAAACACATTTCAGCCAGTATGTGAAAAGTGACAACTGTACTGTTCATAAGGAGGCATGAAAAAATGGCAATGTTGAAAATCTGTAGTGAAAATATTGCAAATTCTCAAAGTTACATGTGTGCATGGAAGGCTGCTTGCACGCTTGTAACACAGTCATTTTTTGGAATTTTTTCACTAAATTTGCAACATAGGCTTTTGGGACCCACCTCATAAACCGTGATGCTGTCATTTTGTTAATCAGTCCCAAAGGTTGATTCCACACAGTGACGACAGAATCACCTTTCAGGACCGAATAACCAGATGACAGTGACTGAATTCACGAGGTGGGATCCCAAGAACCCATTGTTGAAAAGTTGGTGCCACAATTCACAAAAAAGCCTAGATATCCACCTAAGTTGAAAAAAAACAAAACATTTATGCCATTATACAGCTTACTGGCATTTCTTTAGTTCGTGATTGGCTTTGAAGAGTGCAGGCGTGTTCCGCTCCACAAGATCGCCGCGCCCAGGCTCGAAGTAAGTATGGGGTAAGGGGGTGTGGGGAGGTGGTGCACAGAGGGTGGGTGCAGGTAGGGGGAGGGGCAATGGACACAACGAGTGATGGCTTTCTGTTTTCAGAGGTTTAAAAAAAAAACTCACAGGACATTTTTTCTGCTTACAAGGACAATGGGCACACTGGATTGGGCTCCCAGCATGCCACCCAGGTGTTTGTTGGGAGGGCTGGAGCCGATGGGGATTGGGCACCCTGTCGGTGACATATAATGTGTTTGGTGGGGCACATGAGCCAAGGGGGATTGGGCACCCCCCTCAGCACACAATGAATGGGGGAAACATTATGCCGATGGGATTGGGCTCCCTCGTCAGCAAATGAACTGGGGAGGGGCATGCTGGCATGGGGATTGGGCACCCCCAACATCGGCTTTCATGGGGACTGTGAGAGGTGGATGGCAACAGCTGCCATGTTTATTGAAATGTGACACCAGACAAGGCAAGTTGCTATTTGCTGCTGCAATCAGGTACTGCCCCAGCACCCGACTGTTCAGGAAAAACAGCTGATTCTCCAGTGATGGGGCACTCCCTGATTGCAGCGGCGAATTTCTTTCAGGTTGGTGGCATGCTTCAAAACTGCTGTCATTGACAGCATGCTTCTCCATTGGTGCCACAGAGACCAGCCTCAAAAAGAACTGCCGGCATTGGCCACAACACTGCCGCACCTCCACAACCCACTACTCCAGCAAGCTGTCATAAAATGTTTCTTGTGCACGTGCGCAAGCAAACATAAAAATATATATTAAAGTGGTTAAAAGTCAGCACAAAGGGCCCAACCCCCAAGTGTGAGGCCAGTCCCAATACACACTTTGTGTGCAAAAACATTTGTTTTACTGATTGTTTGCTGTAGATTGCATCAGACTAATTTTGCTTAACTGCAGACTGACATCTTCTGTAACTACAAATTTCAGAGCCCCTGCAGCTGACATCAGAGCAGGACTGCAGCAGTGGGAGATTCAATAGCCTGCAGTGCATGTTAGCATCCATATAAGCTCTGATCTTTTGTTTGCAGGTTCCACTGTCCTCCTGGGGCCAAGTATCGTCACAGAGGACTATGCTTAGCTCCAGGAAAAAAGACCTGGAAAACATTTGATTGGAGCTTACAAAAGCTCTAACAAATGGAATGCGGGTCATTTTTGAGAAGGCTGCAACATTTTCCCTTTTGGTGCATGCTAGCACTATCCCTGGAGTCCTAAAAGGCTTAATCCCTGGTCCAATACTTGTCTTCATTTTTTTAAATGACCTGCGCTGGATGACACAGTGGAGTGGTGTGGAGCTGCACTGAGAATGGGAAATGGTGCAGCACAGCTCTCTGCATTTACATTTCAGGTGATAGCAGATAGAAACATAGAAACACAGAAGATGTTGGCAGATGAGGACCTTATGGCCCATTTAGTCTGCCTATTTTCCCCACCTACTGCTGCACTGGAGATCCGATTCAGTCTTTGGTACCCCACCCCTTTGCTTTCAAGATCCCTTGTATCTACTGTATCCCATGCATTCTGGAATCCTATAACTTAAAACGCTACCACCTCCACCACCTCCACCAGAGGCTGTTCCATGCATCCACCACCTCTCTGTGAAGAAGTACTTTCTTACATTTCCTCTGAGCCTTCCACTTCCACCTTCATAGTGTGACCCCTTATACTTGAGCATTTTTTTCTTTGAAAAATGCTACCTTCCTGTATCCTGTTTTTGCCTATATTTGTATGTCTCTATCATATCCCCCCCTTTCCCTCCTTTCCTCTAGGGAGTACAAATTCAGTTCCTTAAGCCTTTCTTCATAGGATTTTTGATGCAGACCCTACACCAGTTTGGTTGCGCTCCTTTGTACTGTCTCCACCCTATCTATATCCTCTTGGAGATGGGGCCTCCAGAACTGGACACAGTACTCAAGGTGTGGTCTCACCAGTGACCTATGCAGAGGCATCACTACCTCTCATCTTCTGCTGGGGATGACCTTGGCACCCTTACTGGCTTAAAACCTAACTGGGAAGGGGAGGTGTTAAGGAGGAGTTAGAGATATGTTTTTCCTTTCATACATGAAATAGGTACCAATGAATACCAAATTTGGACCTCCTTAAGGCATGAAATATACAATAAAACTGATATATTGGCCATGGCAAAGACCTTGTGTCACAGAACAGTTAAGATGGAACTTCATATCCACAGCTACTCAGTCATCAGGAAAAATAGTCTAACAGGGAAAGGAACGACATAGCATTCTATATCAAGAAGAGCCTGAAATTTCCAACTGTGTATCTAACAGACTGTACCAAGTTAACAGAACCCCTGTAGTACCTACCCTCAAAATCACCTAAGGAGACACTTGGCTGCACCAGTGCTGTGCCTACAAAGCCCCAAGCATCCCCATGATCTCATTACAGTATGTCTCCCTCCACTTAAACAACCTCAATACAGAACAACTATTATCCTGGGGGACCCGAACACAAACAAACTAAGCTCATCTGAGACAGCTACAAAATACTGGGCACTGGAAATAACCTGATGCAGTTCATCACAGTGACTTCTAAACTCAACATCAAAACTAGTAAGGGCTCAGGCCTTGATTGGATCCTGACAAACAGACCTGACAGAATCTTAGACTCTGGAACTTAAAGAGGGACAGGAAAGAATAATAAGCAGTTCTTGCTTACTTGAACGACGGCATATGGCTAATAAACATTTTAACCAATGTTATTTGTGTTTTCTTCCTATTTTATGAAGCCTGTGATTTTGTATCTGTCTCTAATCTGGACTGCCATAACACAACATTCCTAACTGGCTCATGGCAACATAACAGCGTATAATGACCTCATAGTTTGTGCTATTGGTCTGCATAAGATCAGTAATCATACATAGAGGCAGTGCAGAAAACAACTTCATCTACAGTATCCTAAATGACAGTTCCAGATTACGGGTGGAGAAACAGTCATTAACATCCTATTATATGTTTATTATTCTGTTTTGTTTTAAGAGGTTTGTAATTTTAAACAGCTGCCATAAGTATTTTTTTAAATCAATGAACATTCATTAGACAATCATTTGAACAGATTTTCAATGCCTAATCAGTGTCTTTTAGAAGCAGAAGATTTTCGATTATTATTACAATTCCTGAATGCACTATACAGCTTTATGTGGCTATCAGAATACTGAAACAAATTTCCTTAACTCTAATTCAATGTGAATAAATAGAAACATAGAAACTGATGGCAGATAAGGATAGACCCATCCAGTCTTCCCATTTTCCCTACCAATTGTAAAAGCTGCAGACTCTGCTTTTTTTCCCCCTATGGCTTTATTATCTTGTTCCTATTGCTAGTGTTCTCCTATGCCTGTACCATGCATTTTTGAATTCCCCCACTGTGTTTTCCCCCACCACCTTTGCTGGGAGTCTACTCCCTGCATCCACCACCCTTTCCATGATGAAATACTTCCTCACGTTACCCCTTAGTCTACCCCCTTCCAACCTCATGTCATTCCCCCTTGTTCCTGAACATCTCCTTTTCTGAAAGATACTACCCTCCAGTACCCTATTTTTCCCCTTTAGATATTTGTAATAATAATATAATAATCAAATTTATTTGTATGGCCCCTTATCCAAAGCCAAGGCGCCTCACATTTTAGAACAGCAATAACAATATAAAATGTTGCAAGCTTCAATAAAATCATAGAAATATCCGTGAAAACAAGAGGCTCAATTATCGAAGGCTTGATGCCACAAATATGTTTTTAATGATTGTTTGAATCCCTCCACAGTTGTGCACTCTCAAATCTGACGGGGTAGAGAATTCCATAAGGTAGGGGCTGCAAACTCAAAAGTTCTTGCCCCAGAAGATTTTAAACATACCCTTTGAATCTCTAGCAACCCTCACTGGCTGTGCGGAGTGATCTTCTGGGACAATAGGGAATCAGGAGCTCTTTCAGGTAGTCTGGGCCCCAGTCAGTATGGGGCTTTAAAGTCAGCAAACTGACTTTAAAGGTGATCTGCCTGTACTGCAGCAGTGCAGTTCGCACAGCACCGGCGAAATATGACAAGATCACGAAGATCCCGCCAAAAGCCGGGCTGCTGCGTTCTGCACTAGCTGAAAGTGACGGGTTTCTACCCCAGGAAGCCCTAGGTAAAGGGAGTTGCAATAATCTAAGCATGAGGAAACAAAGGTGTGGATCAATGTGGGAAGGTCATTGGATGAAACAAGATACCTAATCTTGGCGATATTCCTAAGATGGTAAAAGGAAGTTTTGATGATGGCCGACACCTGTGAATGCATTTTTTTCATCAAACATTACCCCCAGGTTACGCACCCATTCAGAGGTCGGGAGTGAGATGCCTCTGAGAAAAATTCCCGGGGGTGAACCATCCCCCGACCCCCTTATCCGACGACTCGGATCCACAACCAACACCTCAGTTTTATCTGAGTTCAACTTTAGCCAACTGGAATCCATCCAATCTTGGATGTCTTTCAGACAGTTATTAAAGACCGAGACAGCTCCATTTTGGTCAGGTGCTAAAGAGAGGTAGAGCTGGGTATCATCAGCATAACAGTGAAATTTCAGCCCATACCTTCTTACAATGTCTCCGAGGGGCAGCATGTACACCGCAAACAACATGGGTGAAAGAACAAAGCCCTGAGGTACCCCACATGACAGAGAAGTAGGATCTGAGGAATAAACCCCAGACACCACTCTCTGTGATCTACCCATGAGGAACGATGTAAACCACCTGAGGACTGTTCCTGACAGTCCACAGATGAACCTTATATGGCTCCAGCAACACCTCATGGTCCACGGTGTCAAATGCTGAAGAGCGATCTAAGAGAACCAAGATGGAGCAGTTCTTCTGATCTCTAGCCATCAGGAGATCATTGAGCACCCGAACCAGCGCTGTCTCAGTACTGTGTCTCTATGAAAACCAGATTGGAGTGGGTCATAGATGTCTTGGATGGTCAAATGGTCTTCAGTTGTGTAGCCACTACTTTCCCAATCACCTTCCCTATAAAAGGAAGGTTAGAGATAGGACTGTAGTTTGCATGACAGTCTGGGTCCAAGGAAGCTTTCTTCAAGAGAGGTGTCACCACCGCCTCTTTCAGAGAGCTCGGAAACTCTCCAGACTCCAGGGAGCATCATACAATCCATGCTAGGACCAGACTGATAACATCAGTACATCCCAAAATTAAGGAAGTTTGTCCAGGATCCAAACTACAGCATGTAGGGCGCACACTCTGGATAATCTGCATGACATCTATGAACTCCAGACGGCCAAAGGTACTCCAAGATAATTGAGGTGTAGTGACTTCATACTGATCAATAGCAATGCCCATAGAGTGTGCGCCGGCTGCAGTCCAGCCCTGATGTCGGCCACCTTGTTAGCAAAGAATCGAGCAATTTCATCGCACTCTAATTGTGAAAAAGTTTTCTGTACCTGTAGACAAGCTGGGTTGCACAGTCTGTCCACAGTACGTAAAAACTGAACTGGTCGATTCTGAGCATCTGCAGTCTCCCTGGACAGGAATTCTGCCTTCTTATGGGAGATTGTAGTTTGATAGACTTGGTAATGGTCCATCAATCTAAGGCGGTCGGCATCAAGGGTGGACTTCCACCAGCAACGCTCTAACCTTCGACCTAGTCTCTGCATCTCCCTCAAAGTCCCATCAAATCAGGGAGATCGAGGGTGAAGGGAGAGAGGGTGAACGTGGATGGGGGCAATGGAATCCATGGCTGTCGAGGTGGCCGAATTATAGACCGTCACAAGAGTCTCAGGATCATTGCTGGTAAACGAGGGGGACGATATGTCAAGCACCGCCATTAGGCTCTGAGAACTTATATCTCGTAAATGGCAGTATTTAACCATCTCCGTAGGGGTAGGCCTACCAAGGGGGGGTATAAAAACTAAACCCCACGGTGCAGTGATCGGACCACCCGACTGGTTCCACCTCCAGATCAGAAGCCTCGATCACTAGGAGGAAGACTAAGTCAAGGGAATGACCGTGTTTGTGAGTAGCAGTGGTAACCACCTGTGTCAGGCCCAGAGATGACATCAGCAGGAGGAAGTGCTGATCAAATTGCGAGAGTTTGTCATCGACCCAAGCATTAAAGTCACCCAGAACCATCGGTCTGGGTGACTGATGCCATGTCGACGATGAAGTCTGACACTTCCTGAAGGAATCGTTTCTCGTCGCTAGGTGAATGATAGACGAAAACGATCCGACAACCTACACCTGCTACAGCGGCACATTCGAATGACACAGTCTTCTCAACCAATACACTCGTGAGGTTAAGTTTGGTCTTGAAACAGACTGCAACCCCCCCCCCACGGTCCAGTCTTGGGCGGTGTATCACCGAATACCCAGACGGAATTAAAGCATCCAAAATGAGGCCAGAATTCTCATCCAGCCAGGTCTTGGTGATGCAAGCCATGTCAACCATTTCGACAAGATCAGCAATAATTGCAGTCTTGTTTTTAACTGCCCTGGCATTGCATAACACCTCCCAAATTGGACAAACCCCTCGTACCTCCCGAACCACCTACCGACTAAACTCAGTCTTGCCTTTGGGTATGGAAACCAGGCATGGGGGACCACATTCTGAGTTCCATTTCACCCCAGGGCATCTCTTGGCTCCTACCACCCCGATAGAATGACCCCACTCATTCACCCTCCGCTGTTCACCACCCCTTACCCCTCCATCTCTTGCGCAATACCAAGCAATCACAGCTGGTAGACATAGCTCTCCTGTCTCTCTCCTCTCACCAGGCATACATGAGGTCTGCCAGTCTCCTCATATGACTTTTGGTGCAGGCCCTGCACCATCTTTGTTGCCCTTCTTTAAACTGCCTTTCACCCTGTCTATGTCCTTACAGAGATGTGGCCTCTAGGTCTGAACACAGTACTCCAAATGAGGCCTCACCAATGATCTGTACAGTGGCAGCACCACCTCTTTTCTTTTGCTGGTGATACCTTTCCTATGCACTCCAGCATCCCACTGACTCTCTTCACAGCCTTGGTACATTGTTTGTACTCTTTAGGTCATCAGATATGAATCCCCAAATCTCTTTCCTGCTGGGACAGTCATATCTCCCTCCTCATCATGTACCCCTGGTTCTGCACACCAAATGCATGATTTCACACTTTTTCGCATTGAATCTCAGCTGTCACACTCTAGACCATTCCTCTAGTTTACCTAGGTCCCTCTTTATGTTTTCCACCCTCCTGGAGTATCACCCTGTTGCAGATCTTAGTGTCATCTGCAAGGAGCACATCATCCCTTCCAGCCCCTCCTCAGTGTCACTTGTGAAGATGTTAAACAGGACTGGCCCCAGAACAGATCCCTGTGACACCCTCTGGTCACCCCCTTTTCCTCAGATTGAGCTCCATTTACCATCACCCTCTGTCTTCAATCACTCGACCAGTTTCTAACCCAGTTTACCACCTTGTGACCCACTCAAAAGGCTGCCCAGCTTGTTCACAAGTCTTCTATGTGGAACAGTATCGAAGGCCTTACTGAAATCCAGGTAAGCCACATCCACTGCCCCCCCGATCCACTTCCCTAGTCACCCAGTCAAAGAAATCAATTAGATTTGTTTGACATGACCTTCCCGATGTGAATCCATGCTGTCTTGGTACCTGTGCTCAGTTGGAGTCAAGGTGTTTCACAATCCTTTTTTTGAGTAGTGATTCCATAATTTTCCCCACTATCGAGGTGAGGCTGACTGGTCTATAGTTTCCAGCCTTCTCCCTACTCCCACTTTTGTGAAGCAAGACTACATCTGCCCTCCTACAGTCCTCTGGAACCACTCCTGTATTGAGACATTCACTGAACAGGGCTGCCAGTGGTGTTTCCAGTACCTCCTGTAGTTCCCTTAATATTCTAGGTTGTATCCCATCCAGTCTCATTTCCATGTCCACTTTCAGTTTTGTGAGTTCTTTTAGGACTATCTCTTCCATAAATGGACTGGTGTCCACCTCCCTACCTTACCTGGATGATTTGTCTGCGGTTGGAGGCTGGAGACATTTGCACTTTGAACGTTGTGGAGTAGCATTCAGAGTAGGACTGCTAAGCATGTTTTATATGAAATAATAGGTAAGCCACCATTGCCTGCCATGCAGTCTTACCAATTTTTCTTTAATTGAATCCTCTTGTGGCTGTTGCTTTCTCTGTGCCCCTTTGTTTTGTTGGGGAGGAAAGTCGGCGGTGGTGGTGTCTGACCAGACCGTTGAAGCGAGGGGGGCCTTCGGAAAGCCCTAGAGAAGACCTGATGCAGGGGCATTCTTTAGCTGAATGGTAATTGCTGCAACCCGGTCCTGTGAGACAGTGAGTGATGTGTTGTGTAGAGCAGAGTGGAGAAGTGGAAGTGGAGCAGAGGTGGAAGCTGTTGGCTTGTTGAATTGGCCAAAGTGGTTGAATATCTTCTAATCAGTGTGCTTCTGCAAGTGCTGCTTGAAAGGGGAGTCCTCAGAGGATTTTCTTTTTCTTCAGTTTGCTAAGTTTGATTAGTTTTACAAACCTTGCTATCCCTGTAAATGCTAAAACGTTGAACTCCAGATGCCTTGGGATCTTATATTCTGTTCTTAAAGTTTATAAAAGTATATCATTGCAATTATAATTCCTTTGTGATATTTTAACTTTTAGTGCTCACTCAGTACCCTTACATTAACCCTTACATTACCCTTATATTGTGAATTGTTAATTGTGAAGGATACAGAATAATACAGATTAGATTTAAACCTGTGAATAACTATTTGATATTTTTATACTTTTTTCCACTCATTTCACCATATCGCAATCCATGCGTGTCTGTTGCCCTGAATATAAATGGTGCATCACCTTCTTGGCATTAGGCAAGCTGACTAGATGCTACTCCTTCCACTGCGAGCAGCGTGTGTATGAGTCATTTTCATTCACCTGCTTTTTTCTGGTGTTCTTTAGCTTTTCCAGTACAGACATTATAAGTGTCCTTTGTGTTTTTCGGCAATAAACATTATTATAAATATATATATATATATATATATATATATATATATATATATATATATATATATATATATACACACACACACACCAATACACATATATAGACAATAAACATTTTTAGCTGAAGATAACTAAAGTTAGTAGCTGAGGCTGATGGGTTCTAAATGTGACACTAGCTCAAGTGTATTTCATCACTTCATTTTATCCTTTGCGTTAGTGATATTGCTACAATTGCAGCTATTATTGCTACTGACTCTACTATCAGTATAGTCTCTTATCGCTGCTATTACAGCCTCTAGTGTGCTGCACACTACAATCTTGAAAGTAAGTAAGCAGAGTGTAGGCATTTATAAAACTTATTTTGCATATTTGTAAAGTTAAATAGATACACTGGTTCTTGTGATTTTAGCTTCTTAACTGTTTTAAAATAAAGCTACTCACTGCTGTTGTGTTTAACCAGATTTTAGATATTGTCCATTGATATAAACCAATTTTTATTGTTTAAACGTTGGTGGCAAAAGCTTTTATGATATTTTAGCTGAATACTGCTGATATATATATATATATATGTATGTATGATGAAAATGTACACTTACTATAGCTAAAGATATCACCTGAAGCCCCCCCTTCCCCCACTTATTTGCTCATTAGTGTCTTTGTTTAAATCAGTGGTACAGCTCCTTAGTCCTGCTAAACAAGACAATAAGAACATTGGGAGTTGGATATTGTGGGCAATCAAATTAAAACTCAACACTGAAACCAGAACATTTTGTGAGGAAGCCAACCTGAGTCCTGTCCTCTTTCCATAAGAAGAACAAAACTGTCTGTGCACAATATTTGAGCGTCTGGTGAAACAGCTCATAGTGTTTGGTGGTTTCTACTATAAGGTGGCTTTAATTATGTAAGCCCATATATCAGTGGACATAATTTGGTCAGTAATAACTGCCCCTGCTCTAAGTGATTGAACTGCTCTCGTTACTCCTCTTTGTAAAGATTTACAGGTGGTTAGGTGGAGTTCCCCTGCCCTACTGTTATCTTCTGTCATAATTAGCTTGATACCGTGCCACTATAGTTAGGGTTGAGTACCCCATTTAGGTTACATTTGAAATGTTGCACCTTAATAAATTTGGCACCATATGATGGATTGGCCTGAAATTTGGAATGCACAGTGTGCTACCATAGATCTCTGGATCTGCCACGTTTTGTTTTGATCAGTTGTACAGTTGTGAGCTACAGAGCACAAAATAACACATAAATTATTCGTTCTTGTGCATTTCTTTGCTCGCTCCTACAGCCCGCATGGTTTGTGCAATCAGTTTGAAAACTTCAGGGAAGATTGAGCCAGGATCCCCAATGTGCCTTTCAAATGTTTCATGAAAAAATATTAAGTGGGTCAAAAGTTATTCAAAATACACTGAATCCCATTATAGTGTTGCAAATGCAATTTTTATGTCACAAAATATCCTTTTACCTTCTTGATTCAGCCATTTTTTTCAGTTGGTGGTCAGAAAAATGCTTGGCATTTAAATTTGGGACCCTCTAGGGACACAATTCTTGATATGTTCACCTAGTCGAGCCCCGAGGATGCTAGCCATGTCTTTTTTTGGGGGTAAAACACCCCAGAAATATGTTTTTTAAATTTTTGTAAAAAGTAGTGTCTAGAACTACTTTTGCATATGCAACACTTTCATGATTTTTTTTGTGAAAGTGTTGTGATTTGCGAAAGTAATTTATGACACTATGCCCAAAACAATAGGACATCTTTGCCACCCTGCTGCAAAACAACAGTTTGGTCTTTTGGGCTGAAATTTGCAGTGCAGAAAGCTGACATCATACAGATGTGCCTTTTGGTGGTTTGGTGGCAAAATATAACCGGGCTGCAAAGTTATGACATTCTGAATTTGACACATTTTCCCAAAGGATAACATTACGGTGTCCGCTGCACCTTTTGGGTTCTGTATCTCGAAATGGTTCAGGATACAGACTTTTCATCGCAAAATTTCTTAGTCCTCCACTGGGGGGCTAAGTGCAAAACTAGCTTGGGAAGTCATAAATAATATGAAATAAAAAAAATTTTTCTACGTCATACGATTCCTGAGATATAAGTAATTTAGTATTCCAAGTGCTGATTTTCCTGTTCGAGGTCACTATTATGCCCACATTCTTTGTATTCACTGTGCTTCTGAATGCACCTCTTTAAAACATAAAGCATGTACATTACCATTAAGCGTTTGCATTCACGTTTGCGCTTGTGTTTCCATTATTGTTTGCATTTGCGTTTGTTTGCGCTTGTCTTTCTGTTACTGTTTGCGTTTGTGTTTCCATTTATGTTTGGTTCACCATTACCATTACCGTTTTCCTTTCCATTACCATTTGTGCTTCTGTTACCGTTTGCATTACTCTTACAGTTAGTGTTACCATTTGCATCTGTGTTTGCATTTACAGTTGCGTTTGCTCTACTGTTTGCATTTATGTTTGCATTTGTGTCATCATTATTGTTACCATTAGCGTTTGCGTTTACGTTACCATTACCATTTCTGTTTGTGTTTGTGCTTCCATTTAAATTACTGTTACAACTTGTGTTTACGTTACCATTACCATTTGTGCTTACATTACCATTTGCATTTGCATTACTGTTGGCATTACCATTACCGTTTGCATTTCAGTTTGCACTTGCGTTTATATTTTTGTTTATGTTAATGTTTGCATCACTGTTAGCGTTACCAATACCATTTGCATTTATATTACCATTTGCATTTGCATTTGTGCTTGCATTTACATTACCGTTGCTGTTTGCATTTTCGTTACCGTTCGCACTTGCATTACCATTTGCGTTTCCATTTCTGTTACTGTAAATGTTACCGTTACTGTTTGCATTTGCATTTACTCTTGCATTTGCATTCACGTATGCGTTTGTGTTACCATTTCTGTTTGCGTCACTGTTGGATTGTCATTAGCATTTGTGTTTACATTACCATTGCCATTTGTGTTTGCGCTTTAGCTTACGTTTGCATTACCATTTGTGTTTTTGTTTGCATTACTGTAACTGTTAGCATTTGAGTTTCCGTTCACATTTGAGTGGGCATTACCATTCCCATCAATGTTTACATTTCTGTTGCCATTACCATTACCGTTACAATTTCTTTTTACGTTACCATTACCTTTTGCATTTCTGCTTGCATTTTCACTGCCGTTTGCATTTGCATTTATGTTTGCATCACTGTTACTGTTTCTGTTCCTGTTTCCACTTCCGTTTCCATAAGCTTTAGCATTTGCATCTGCGTTCACATTTGCGTTAACGTTACCATTATTGTTTGTGTTTGCATCACCGTTAATGTTAGTGTTATCATTACTGTTAGGGTTATTATGCACAAATGGCCAGCATGGTGGGAGCGTGGGGCCTGAAGGGTCCCGCACTCCTACCACCATATTCCATTCACTATTTATATTGCACATTCTCAAAAAGAAGGGAAATTCATGGCAAAAAATCCATTTAATGCATCAGCTAGGTTTGTTCCACAGCGACAAAAGTGAGGAAATTCGGTGTTACGGTTGAAAACACTAACTGCACATTACCCCTCACCCCCACCATCACACACACACATACATGCAAGTAGGGGAAGGACCAAGGCAACACAACCAATCACATACGACCAGCAGCAGGTAACAGAAATAACATACAACCAGGGGTTGACCTTAAGTTTTTTTTGCACTAGCCAGCAGGACAAGTCAGTTTAAAATTGCACTAGCCCGCAGTGATTTGCACTAGTCCGCACTCAGAATCACTATGTGCTTTTGACCCACAACATAATGAATAAATAATGAAAGCAGTACAGTTAAAAATGTATTTACATTTATATAGTGATGAAGTATCACAAAATGACCAATTGTTTCAAAGATAAGCATTCAGTAACTCATAAATATAGAAAAATCTGCCACACTCCGAAGGAAAAGGCAGAAAGCAGCACATAATAATTCACTGTGACATCTGTACTGTCTGAAAAATATATTTTATACCAGATGAGAGCATCCGCAAACCCAGAATAGAAGACACACTTTCAGAGAGTTCCCCACTGCCCACACAAAACCTCAGAATGGTAACCAGATCTACTGTGATTTAAATCCATGACTTACCTGAGCTCAGCGTAATCCCCCCCCCTTTTTTTGCAGTCACTGGAGATTTCATTCAGCAGCAAAGTAAACAGCAGAAAATTGGGAACATGACAACAAACCACACCACATTATACTTGTTGCAGCAGGCACTGAGTACATGTAATGCTTGTTGTTCTTCCCCTCCCCAACACCACCAGCCTCACAGCAAGCCAAACATGCCCATACTCACATCAATCCAAATGGCCAGTCCCACAACAAGCCACAGGCCCCCTTTTTTGCAGGCAGTGAACAGAACAGAAAAAAACAGGAGAATTTTACACACCCAGCACCCCTCACTTTTCCATTTACTGGGCTGGGGCTTTAATTGCAAATTAGTATTAAACAACAAATTGGAAAAAATAAACAGTTAAAAAAGCCAGAGAATCACTCAGTAAAGCAGTAATTTTTTTCAACATTTAAAATACAGCCCAACAGCTGGCAAACTCTGAAAGCACATTCCTCCCTGCCCACCACATTGAGACAACCTCAGAAATGTACTCTGTAAAAAAAAAAAAAAAAAAATAGACTTTACATGACTGAGCCTAGCATTCTGTGCAGAGTCGCGTGACGAGCTCCCAGTCTGCTCATCTTTGATTTTCAAGTCCACGAGAAGTCCAAACTCCTTCAAAGTCAAGCAGCAGTCTCCCGAGTCCTGAAACAGACCTGATCACAGACCACCGAAACCGCCAACACTGCAAATCTTTCATGAAGCTGAAGTTCTGTAGCAAGGTCCTCAGAAGCCAAACAGCCTGTGTAGTCCTTCACAGTCACCACGCCTTCTTCATCGTACAGTCTTTCAAATCTTCCGTGGTTTTGGCCTTACAAGTGCCACCGTATATTCCCCATTCCGGCAGAGTAAAGCCCCGCCCCACCCCTGCTCGGTGCCAGTGATCATCCACACTCAGGAAATTGCCCAATCCTGTGATCAGCCTTGTGCTGTGTGCTGACCCATCCACAGTTACTGCGCTCTTCTAATCTCTTGCCCCTACTCCCCCCTGCTGCTGCAGTTAAAAATATAATTGGTGGCTTCCGCTGTGACGTGAGCTCCTGGTGCTACTCCCATTGTCAACGCTTCCCCCTCCCTGCCGGCTTGTGAAACACAGGGCTAGCCAATAGGAACATACGATACTTCGGTAACAGACTTTGCTAGCCAATAAGACTGCCTTATCACAAGCCGGTCAGGAACTTGCAAGGAACTGTGGAAGTACTGGGGTCTCCCACTGCTATTTAGATTGACTAGTGGCCGATTAGAGTTCCATGCCCTCGGTGCAATTTTGCTACCTTGCACTGTGGATCAGTACTGACCGAACGGGAAGTAGGCGGACTCTCTGAAATTGACGCCTGACGCAAACGCACTAGCCCACACGGACAGTAGGGAGACATCTGCACCAATCCGAGGCAATCTGCATCTATGCCCTGACTAGTAAAGCTATGTTAAGGTCTGAACCCTGCATACAACTATCTAAACCATGAAACCACACCCCATGCTCCTACCGAGCTGTGGCATGGGGTCGCTACTGCTAACTCTGATCCCGGACGGTCCACACACCACAAAACACATATCACTACAGACAACTGGGCATCTTTGGCTACACACTGCCACCAGCACATGACACAGACTACACACATGGTATTTTGGGGGTGTTCAAGACCCAGAACAGGATTTTCCACATTCCCTGAAATACTTTCGAAAATCACTTTCGCAGATGCAACAGTGTTGTGCTATGCATTTGTGACACTTTCGTGTTTGCGACAGTATTTTGTGAGACCATTTTGCATGCTTTCACAAATGCAACACTGTCATGTGTTCTGTTTGTGACACTTTTGTGTTTGCGACAGTATTTTGCGAAAGTATGCTCCTGATGACTGCACATCTTTGCCATCATCCTGCAAGCAAATGGTTGGGTCCTTTTGGCTACAATTTGTAGGGTGGCAGCCCTGGTCCCACAGATGTGCTTTTCCTGTTTTGGTGCAAAATACTTAAGCATGACAAAGTTACATTGTTCGAAACTGAGCAATTTCCATAGATTAACATTGCAGCACCCATTATGCCTTTTGCCACCCATATGCCGAAAACGTAGCAAGGTACACAGTTTTCACTACTGCCACTTTTTTCACCTTTAGGTGAACTAATCTTGTGTAACAAGTTTGAAAATACTGTATGATACGTGAAGTTAGATTTCTTACCTACTTGCTACGGTAACACAGGTATACACCTCCTGCTGGATGTGTGTGATTGGTTGTGTTGCCTTGGTCCCTCCCCTACTTACATGTATGTGTGTGTGTGGTGGTCGGAGGAATGTGCAGTTAGGGTTTTCAACCCTAACATCCAATTTTCTTGCTTTTTGTCGCTGTGGAATAAACCCTAACTGATGTATTAAACAGAGTTTTTTGGCATGAATATATATATATATATATATATATATATATATATATATATATATATATATAGGGCGCAGTAGCACCCCTGTATTTAGGGTTGAGTAGGCACATTAATGTTAAACCCTCAAATTCTGTGCGTTAATAACTTTGCAACCCTTTTAAAGATTTGGTTCTGGTCAACATTGCAGAACAAAATAAATTGGACAAAAATAAAGTGGCAAAAAAACAGTGTCACCATTAATATTGGCAGCTAAATATGTAGCGTACAGAACAATGCAGGCCACATGACATGTGGGTAGCAAACAACATGCACCGCATGGAGACACTGCACTAGAATACACAACAGCAGGCACCCGCACACAGGAACAGCACAGGAGTGCAGAGAGATGGAACAGGGCAGTTTGCAACCACCACTGGGGGAAGCAGGCCACTGGGCACCTACCATGGTAATCTAATGGCACAGGCACCCATATGGTGGGGTACCCCCACCCAGGATGCTGACTGATAGAAAACATGCACCGGGGTAACCACTGGAGGACAGGTGGACCATGGCCACCATGTGGATGGCCGTGTATAATGCAAAGGGGCCAGAAGCACAAGCCAGCATGTCCTCAGCAACACATGCAACACACGGGACGGGGAGATGGCATGCTAGCTTGTGCTCCTGGCCCCTGTGGTTCCAGTGCAGTGCCTTCCATGCAGTTGACATTGTTTGCTACTTGCCTGTCATGTGGCCTGCATTGTTCTGACACACTACATTTTGTGCTGCCAATATTGATGGTGACACTGTTTTTGCCACTTTATTTTTATCCTTTTTATTTTGTTCTGCAGTATTATTGACTGGAACCTACAGATTTGCATAAAATTTGGTATGCACGGTGTGGGGTGTTAGGTCTCTTGATTTTCCAAATTGTGTTTCAGTTGGACATACGGTCTTTGCACAGCAAAGTGCCAAAAATGCACTTTTCACCATTTTTACATAGTAGTTGTCTGTGGTGTTGTGTGGCTGCCATGTCATCTGATGGTCTGACGCTTGGGAGGTAGAAAGCACTTGGGTCAAGGAACATGCCACATTTTATTTGGTGAAAAAATATTAATCCGTTCAAAAGTTATTAAAATTTGAAGTTTCCATTATAAATCGATGGAAAAATGTATATGTATGATTTGCGAAAGAAGTATTTTTGGCTGCGCTCATGGTCAATTTTTTTGCAGCCTCACGGTCAAAGAATTAAATAACTCTTAAACAGTTTGGTGTTTTTACTTGAAATTTTTAAGGTTTTGAGGGGATGTCCTAGAGATGCGACTTAGCTTGTTTAGGTGGTGGAAAATTAATTGGTTGCGGAGATATTCTATGATGACAAAGTTGACATTTTCCCCACAGGAATACATTGTGGTGCTTTGGTCTTTTTTTGTGAAGTTTTCAGGGTTTTGAGGGGATGCCCTACTGATGTCAATTATGTTGTTTAGCTATTGGGGAAATATTTGGTCACAGAGATATTCCATGACAAAGTTGTCATTTTCCTCCTTGGACTACATTGTGGTCTGTGTCATGACTTTTGGTGCCGTTATCTCGGAAACTAAGCGAGACATAGACTTTTCGCTACAGCAGCACAGATCACCTCCTGGTGATCTGTACTGCTGAGAAAAAGATTTGAAATTGCAGAGTAAGCCTGCAGTGGAATTTTTTCCATATGTTGCACAATTCATGAGATATTGTGAAATTACTGTCACAAGGGTTCAAAGAGTGTCTGTCCAGTGCTGTTTGGTGCCCATATCTCAGAAACGATTTGAGATGCAGGTGTGATCATTCAAGATCATTCAATGTTGCATGCAGTACTCACTGTCACGATTACAATGATGTTAGAAATTTTTTTCTAGCTCAAATGGTTCACAAGATATGCACAAATTCCTGTTACTATGGTTTGGTGCCCTGTTGGCTGTTGCATGGCTCCGTGGCATTGCGTAAGTGGGAGCGTGGGCCCATATGCATATTGTTATGCAAAAATTGGCAACTTGGTGGGAGTGGGCCCTGTGTTCCCACCAATACTTTTTTTTTACTACTTATATTACACTTTTCCAAAAAGCAAGGAAATTCTATGCAAAAAGACTGTGTTGATACATCATTGAGGGTTAAAGCCAAAAAAGTCAGGAAATGGGACATTAGGGTTGAAGTCCTGACTCCCCCCATCCCGATCCTCCACAGACTGACAGACTCCAGGGTGTGTCATTGGGGTTGTGAGGCCTAAATCTCACCCCATTCTCCTTTACTGTAGCATGTCAATGTGCTCATGTGTACACACACATGGACTGGGGTAAGATTTGGTCCTCATGACTCTAACGACATAATTCCGGAGTCTGTCAGTCTGTGGAAGATCGGGGTGAGGGTGGGGACTTAGGGATTCAACCCTAATGTCCCATTTCCTGACTTTTTTTGCTTTAACCCTAAATAATGCATTAATGCATTTTTTTGCATAGAATATATACTGTACATACACACACACACATATATATATATATATATATAATATATATATATATATAATATATATATATATATATATATATATATATAATTAATATATATTATAATGGCAAAGTAGTGCCACTATAGTTAGGGCTGAGTACTCCATTTAAGGTTAAATCTGAAATTTGGCAGCTTCATAACTTTGCCACCGTATGACAGATTTGCCTGAAATGTGACATGCATGGTCTAGTACCATAGATCTTTGGAGCTGCCAAGTTTTGTTATGGTCAGATGTACGGTTGCGGAGTTATAGAGTATCGTAAAACACACAAATTCTGCATCTTTGCACATTCTTTGCTTGCACCTATAGGACGCATGGTTTGCACGACTGGTCTGAACACTTCAGGGAACAAGCAGCCAGGGTCCCCGATGTGCCTTTTGAAGATTTCGTGAAAAAATATTAAACAGTTCAAAGGTTATTCAAAAAACAAGTTTCCCATTTTAGTCAATGGGAAAATAAACAAAATATGTGAAAGTGTTGTAAATGCACGTTATACTTTCGCAAATGACCCTTGTAGTGTTGCAAATTGGCCATCTTGTTTTCAGTTGGTGGTCACAGAAATGCTTGGCATTTAAATTTGGGACCCCTCTAGGGACACAATTCTTGTTGTGTTCACCTAGTCGAGCCCTGAGGATGCTAGCCATGTCTTTTTTTGGGGGTAAAACACCCCAGAAATATGTTTTTTACATTTTTGTAAAAAGTAGTGTGACAAAGTACTTTTGTATATGTGACACTTTCGTGATTTGCGAAAGTGCTTTGCGACTCTATGGCCAAAACAATACAGAATCTTTGCCATCCTGCTGCAAAATAACAGCTTGGTCTTTTGGGCTGAAATTTGGAGGGAAGAAAGTCAAGATCCCACAGATGTGCCTTTTCATGGTTTGGTAACAAAATATTAGAGGGCTGCAAAGTTACAACACTCCCGAAGTTGACAATTTTTCCGATAGGCTAACATTACAGCATCTGCTGCACCTTTCGGGGCCTGTATCTTGAAAATCTTTCGAGATACAGACTTTTTGTCGGAAGAATGCTTAGTCTCCCACTAGGGGGCTAAGTGCAAAACTAGCCTGGAAAGTCATAAATAATATGAGATTTTAAATGTTTTTCTATGTCGTATGTTTACTGAGATATAAGGAATTTAGTATTACAAGTGCTCATTTTCTGCTCCGTGGGCCATTATTATGCATACATTCTTTGCATTCACTGTGTTTCTGAATGCACTTTTTTTTAAAACAAAAGGGTGTGCATTTGCATTACTGTTACCGTTAGCGTTTCCGCTTGCGTTTCCCTAACCATTTGGGTTAGCGTTTCTGTTTTTGTCACCGTGTGCATTACCCTTTGCATTTGCATTACTGTTACTCTTTGCATTTCTGTTACTGTTTTTGTTTGCATTTACTTTTGCGTCACTGTGTGCATTACTATTTGCATTTGCGTACGTGCTTGCGTTTGTGTTTCCTTTGGCGTCATCGTTAATATTACCTTAAGCGTTTGCATTTCCAGTTGCGTTACCATGTATGTTACCATTTGCATTTGCATACGTGCTTGTGTTTCCATTTGCATTACTGTTTCCTTTGGCATCATCGTTGGTGTTACCATAACCGTTTGCATTTCCAATTGTGTTACCGTTACTGTTTGCGTATTCGTTACCGTTTGCATTTCTGTTGGCCTTAGCATTTGTGTTTTTGGTAGCATTTCCCTTGTCAAGTGCGTTACTGCTTCCTTCTGCATCACCATTGCCATTACCGTTTTGTTTCTGTTTGTGTTTGTGTTAGCGTTTGCATTTTCATTACCATTACATTTGTGAGTCCATTGCCGTTAGCATTTGTGTTACCATTTTCATTACTATTTGCGCTACTGTTTGCGTTACCATTTCTGTTTTCATTTATGTTTGCTGTTGTGTTTCTCTTACCATTTGCGTTATCATTTCTGTTTACATCACCGTGTGTGTTACCGTTTGCGCTTGCGTTTATGTTACTGTTAGCATTACTATTTTGTTTTACCTCACTGTTTCCACCATTGTTTGTGTTAATGTTAACATTTGTGTTTTTGCATTTGCATAATGCAGTGCAAAACATTATGTTTTTGCTATTTTTTTGCACTGTCTTCCATGATGCATAGCGCAGCCAGTGTGTGGTTGATTGGTCTGAAACTTGGCACGTAGAAAGACCTTTGTTCAAGGAACGTGTCAGTTTTTGTTGGTGAACAAATGTTCTGTTTCAGAGTTACTGCCATTTGAGGTTGCCGCTTCGCAGTTACTGATTTTTCGGCAACCAGGTCTACCATTTTAGTGCATTTTTGGCCACGATTTCCACCATTTTGTGGTAGAAGACTTCTTAAAGGTGCAGAAATGTAAAAATTAAATATCTCTGGAACAGTTTGGTCTTTTCACATGAAATTGGGAGGGTATTGAGTGGATGTCCTGGGGATGTGAATGATGCTATTTACATGTTGGAAAATTATTTGCTATGGAGATACTGTGTGATGCAGTTAATGTTTTGCATGTAGTGTTCTGCATGGTGCTACTGGCTTAAAATTTAAAGCGTAGGTAGCCCTAATGGTTTGGAGGTGCCTTGCAGTGGTTTGATGTGTAAAACATTAACAGGTGCAGAATTATGCCACTCTGACAAATGAAAATTTGATTCATTATGCTTCAATAACTTCTGAATCATGTGTCCGATTTCTCTGGCATTTGGAATGTACAAAGATTTATAATGCATCTTTGACAGTGACAATTTTCGGGTCACTGACACTTACAGTTGCTGAATTGTGCATGTTACATTATTTACTCATGTCACTGTGTGACCGTTAAACAGATGTACACACAATTCTGGACACACGGTCTGCTATGGTACATGTCTTCTTTTAACAATTTTTTGTTCCTTCAAATATATGGTTCTTGTGTAGTGAAGTGGCAAAAATGTTATTTGTGGCACTCCTGTGCAGTGTCATAGTGCAGCCAGTGTGTGGTTGATTGATCTGAAACCTGCTAGATAGAAAGACCTGTGTTCAAGGAATATGGCACTTTTTGTTTGGTGAAAAAGTATTATTCCGTTCCAGAGTTATTGCCATTTGAGGTTGGCCCCCCTTGCAGTTAAAAGATTTTTTGGCCACCAGGCCTGCCATTTTAGCACATTTTAGGCTGCAATTTCCACCATTTGGTGGTGGAAGACTTCTTAAAGGTGCACAGGAAATTTTGAGGGTGTTGAGTGGATGGCCTGGAGATGTGAATGATACTGTTTACATGCTGGAAAAATAATTTGCTGCGTAGATCCTGCGTGACACACTTAACATTTTGCACATAGCATTCTGCATGATGCTACTGGCTTGAAACTTATAGTGTAGGTAGTCCTAGTGGTAAGGAGGTGCCTTGCAGTATTTTGGTGTGTAAAACATAAACAGGTGCGGAATTATGCCAGTCCGATGAATAAGAAAATGTGGTTCATTCCTCTTCAATAACTTTTGAACCATATTTCCAATTTGCCTGGCATTTGGAATATAGAAAGACTTATAATAGATATTTGACTGTGACAATTTTTGAGTTGCTGGCACTCACAGTTGCTGAATTGTGTCTGTAAAAATGTTTGCTTGTGGCGCTGTGCGACCATTCAACAGATGTTCACAGGATTCTGGACACACGGTCTGCTATGGCACATGTCTTCTTTTACCAGTTTTTGGTTCCATCAGATATATGGTTCTTGTGTAACGAAGTGGCAAAAATGTTCTTTGCGACACTCCTGCAGTTTTCCCGGCATGACGCTGTGTAACTGTTGAACAGATTCAGATGACAATTGTTATACATGCTGTGGTATGGAACATGTCTTCATTTAACAATTTTAATTTCAGTCAGTCATACAGTTTTTACACAGCAAGGTGACAAAAATTGGGCCCTGCACTCCTACCACTACATTCAATTCACTATTTATAGTGCATATTCCCAAAAAGAAGGGAAATTCATGGCAAAAAAATCAATTTAATGCATCAGTTAGGGTTGTTCCACAGCGACAAAAGCGAGGAAATTTGGTGTTAGGGTTGCCACCACTTGCACCCCATGCCCACCTCGCCCCCACCAACAGGCATCGGGGTGTGTGTTGGGGTCATCGGTCCTAACTCTCACCCCATTCTCCTATACTGCACCACCTCAGCTTATTTACACATGGAATGAGGTAAGAGTTAGGGCCGATGACCCCAACGCACACCCTGATGCCTCTTGGTGGGTGTGGGGTTGGCTTGGGATGCAAATGGCGGCAACCCTAACACTGAATTTCCTCACTTTTGTCACTGTGGAACAACCCTAAGTGATGCAGTAAACAGAGTTTTTTGCCATGAATTTATATACATATATATATATATATATATATATATATATATATATACATATACATATATATATTTATACATAGACACACATACACGGTGGTAATCATAGAAAAGTTTTTCAGTATTGAGGTATGCCTGGGTATACTGAGGCAGAATGAGGCAGGATAGTATTATGGTCAATGAGAATTGCCTCAGTGCTACCTCAGTGGTGCCTTGTACTAAAGCAGTCTGCAAATAGACAACATTTAAGGGCAGAAAGGAATGAATTTCTTGCTATGGGAATAACACTGGATTCTAAGAGAAGAGACAACATCTCTGCCCCCCAAAAAACCTCATCAGTTGGGAAAAGACCCTAAATATCTAGAGAATGGGAGAAAGGAAGATATTGCAGTTAAATAGTCTTGTATTACTGCTTACATGAAACCAGCAGAAACAGAATTAGTTTGGAAGGCGAGGAATCTAAACTGGTGTATATAAGAGGCAGAAAGCAGTTAGATAATAGGATAAATACTAGCCATGTGCTAGATCTAGAAGACTCTTTTGATATTAGCACCCTATCGGGAGGGCTCCTCAACGGTAAGCAATGACTCTTTGGTTAGAACTATAAATATCATAAATGAATCAAACTGACTGAAATCTACAGCAACAAATAGCTTAACATCCTTGATAAGCTGGAATGTAGCAGGGTTCAAAACTAAGTTAGAAGACAAAGGGTGCGTTGAGTGGTTGACAACATTTCCAATTTTGATTTTTCAAGAAACATGGATGGGTAGTTTGGAGGAATGATCGATAGAGAGTTATAACGTTTGGAGCATCCCTGCATACAGGCAAAGTAAACTTGGGAGATGTAAGGGGGGACTGGCTGTTTTTATTGATATAACCCTTGGTCTCAACAGTATTGAAACAAGTCTATCTACTGACTTTTTATGTACATAATATTAACTGTTGATAGTAAAATTGTGGCACTTTTTTTAAATTTATATCCCACCTCAGTTAAAGCAAACAGAGTTCAGCAATGTGCTAAAAATGTTAAGCGATTAGCTGGATTCTATTAAGTCATGTTATCCAGGTATTTTTCCATTTATTGTGGGTGATCTTAATGTACGCATAGGTGACATGATTGAAAAGCAAAAAAAAAAAGAATATGGAATAGGTGATACACTAAATATACCGATTAGACACTCCAGAGACAAAACAGTTACAGCTAATGGTAAACTTCTGATACTGTTTTTGGGTAAAACTAACCTTAGAGTCTTAAATGGCTGTATAAAAGGAGACTGGATAGGTGAAATAGCATTTTCTATAGTCACAGGGGAAGTGTGCTGGATTATTATATTGTAGATGCCTCTGATTATCCTAATGTAGAATACTGTAGAATACATACAATTTGGGACAGTGATCATTTCCTGCTTGAATGTAAAAGCAGGTTAGAATGTTTAAAATCTGTCAAAGACAAAAATGCAGAAGAAGAGGTAAATCAAACAATGTGTATAAAGTATGGTAAAAAAAAAAAGTGGAAATGAACATACTAAAGCAACAGTGGATAGAATAATAAGTAATAATATCATTATGACCATAGTGTCTTCTACACCAGTGACAGATAGGGCTACCTGTGTTAAGGTATTAAATGCTTTTGATACCTTCATGGCCAATTGTGGAACTCAACCGTGTAAAGGAAAAAGACCAAGGTCATCAATAAATGCTAGTACTTCCAAACCCTGATTTGATAAAGAATGTATGGAATTAAGGGTGGAAATTAGGTAAGTTTGAAAATTAAGAGCTAAACTAACCATACTGCCAGTATTATATGCACTTAAGAACCTAAAAACAGAGCACAGGAACCTGTTAAAATTTAAGAAAACAAAGATATAAAAATGAGCCTTGGTACCAGCTAGAAAAAGCTATTTGGGAAAAGGATTCTCCAACTTTTTGGTCATTAGTTGCTTATGGATGTAATGAGAATAATGTAAGGTATAACTTGCATGAAATGATCACTGAAGAAAAATGGGTCGTATATGTCAATAATATATACAATGCAAAAGCGTGTGAAGAGATTCACCTTTGCTTAAGCACTTTTCAAATGATGAATATGTAGATCAATTTATATTCTTCATGGCTGAAGTAAGAGGGGCTATGCTGTCTCAAAAAAGGAATATGGTGGTCAGACATGACGGACTGTCAGCAGAAGTATTTTTCCATAACCCGGACTTTTGGTCAACTTTATTGACTCCACTATTTACTATGATGTCATCATTTAGTTTTACCACACAACTGGAATCAAGGTGTTATTGTTCCACTATTCAAACAAGCATTTGTCAATGCCAAATGTTATCGTGCTGGCATTGGCATTGGCAGTGCCAGAGCTAGAGATGCATAATAGGAATGGCAGTGAAGTATTGAAGTGACACCAACCCAACCCCACCCCCAACCTGTAGAGAGCGACAAGCATTGGGGTGTGCCTTTGGGTTGTCAGCTATAACGCTCATGCCACTGTACCTCACCCTACCCTGTAGACATTGACAAGTGTCGGGGTGTTCTTTGGGGTCTTTGGGCATTATACTTACCCCATTCCATAAGGAAATATGCTGCGTGGGTGCAGTATAGGAGCATAGGGTGAACTTGTGGCCGAACAGTGCAAGACACACCACAATGCCTGTCAGTGGCTGCAGGGTGGGGTGGGGGTGAAATGGCGTGAGCATTACATCCGATGATCCCAAGTCACACCCTGGATGCCTGTCAGTTTGTACCAGGTGGGTGCTACAGTTGGAAACCCTAACACTGTAGGCATGTGTTGGTAGTTTCACTCCACATTTTCAACATAGGCTGCTTTTCAGGCCACCTTATGAAAAGCAGCACAATCACTTTGTTAGCTGAAAGGTGGTTTTGCATAGCGGCTGTGCCATTTGGTAACAGAGGGCTGAAAACACATTTTTGGGCAGGATGTGGAGAATGACAACTGTATTGTTCAGGAGGAGGCATAAAAAAATGGCAACGTTGAAAATCTGGAGTGTTAATATGAAATATTGGTGAAGCAATGAGCATGCATACAAACTGCGCAACACACATCCAAACCCAATTATTTTTGGGAGTTTAGTAGCCACATTTGTAACATAGGCATTTTGGGACCTCCCCTTATGAACAGTTACACTGTGATTTTGTTAATCTGTCCCAAAACTTGATTTCCCACAGCGACCACGCCATTGTGCGCCACAGGTGTGAAAACACATTTTGGGCAGGATGTGAAAAATGATAGCTGTACTGTTCATAAGGAGATGTGAAAAAATGCCAGTGTTGAAAATCTGGCATGGAAATATTGCAAATTTGCAAAGTTACAAGGGTGCATGGAAACTGCGCAATGCATACTTGCAACACAGTCATTTTATGGACTTTCGGTACCAAATTTTCAACATAGGTATTTTAGGACCTCTGTGCATGAACAGTGTCACTGTCATTTCCTCAAACTGTCCCAAAAAGTGATTTCGCACAGCGACCATGCTATTCTGTGCCAGATGTGCGAAAACACATTTTGGGCAGGATATGTAAAATGACAGCTGTACAGTTCATCAGGAGGTGTGGAAAAATGGCAAATTTGAAAATCTGGAGTGAAAATATTACAAATTCATGACGTTACGAGCGTGCGTAGAAACAGTGCAACGCACGCTCATAAAACAGCCATTTTGGGGAATTTTGTCACCAAATTTGCAACATAGGCTTTTGAGGCTCCCCTCATGAAAAGTGGCACTGTAATTTCATTACTCAGTCCCAAAAGGTGATTCCGTGCAGTGACTGCGAAATCACCTTCTGGGACCGAATACTACCATGACAGTGCAAGAATTCATGAGGAGGGGTCCCAAAAACCCCATGTTGAAAATGTGGTGTCAAAATTCCAAAAAATGCCTGAGATATGCATCAAAGTTAAAAACCCTATTTATTCCATTATACAGCTTACCGGCATTTCCTCAGTTCGCGGTCGGCTTTGAAGAGTGCAGAAGTGTTCCTGATCCACCGAAGATTGTCGCGCCAGACTCCGGAGGTAAGTATGGGGTGAAGGGGTGTGGGGAGGCAGGGTGCTCAGTGGGTGGGTGCGGGTTGTGGGAGGGGGGGCAGGGAGACTGCTGAGGGACCGTTTCCTTCTTTACAGGTAAAACAAATAAAATGACATGTCGGGACCTTTTATGTTTACTGGGGCATGTGGCACACTGGGGTGGGCTCCCAGCATGCCAACAGACCCTTGTGTTTTTGGGGGGCAGCTGTAGCCAACAGGGATTGGCACCCTGTCGGACACAACAAAGGGAGGGGTCATTTATGCTGATGGAGATTGGGCACCCGTTGTACACAAAGGAAACTGGGGGCAAGAGCTGAGGACTGGGCACCCCCTCAGCATGTAACAAATGTTTTTTATGCTGATGGGAGTGGGATCCCCATCGGCACATACATTGGGGGCAGGGTAAGCCGACAGAGGATTGGGCACCCAGTCAGCAGTTTTGCGGGTAGTGTGCCACCATGTTTGTGTTGGGTAAGCACGTCAAGACGTCTGCTGTGTGTGATGAGCTTTGCTCGCATTGCACCGGACCTTTCCTTAGATGTGCTTGCCCGGGTGGTGTGGCACTGGCATGCAGGTTGATTGAGGAATGAGAAATGCACCTACTGAAGCATGCCCTGCATTTGCCCAACAGTGACCGTACCTCAAAATCTGCACTGCTGCAAGATGTTGGCTGTGCAAGCGCGCCAACATAAAAAGGCGATAGAAGGAACCAAAAAAAACATAGACCAATTAATTACCTTGTCCCTGTAGTACAAAAAATATACACAAGACTGATTCTAAACAGATTGAACACTTGGATAGAAGAGAATAAATTGATTTCAAAATTTCAGTGCAGGTTCAGAAAGCAATATAGCACTATAGACTTAGTGGGGATTCACAAATCATTTTGAAGATGCAAAACCTTCCCTAAGTCTCCAAAAGTTCTGTAGCTGGGGAAAATTGGGGAAATTGCTCTGAGTGCTATACATAAAACTTCTACAGCTGTGGAAAAAATACACTACAGACTGTGGAAAAAAGTGCAGCTGTAGAAGCTCCTGAGGAAAAAAGTCATTGATAAGTATGGCACATCCCCTTAAAGGCTATTCTCAGCCATTTTTGTTCCACAGTTGTGGAAAAATGTTGCACACATGAGAGTGAGGCGTAACACCCCTGAGCAAAATGCAGTGCCCCAACAATTGAAATACAATTATAGTAGAGGTCAGGCACAAGTAATAGCAAACCAGTGGGTGTATATCAGTGGCAATTGTTACAATAACACTAGCATACATTATCTTTGAAAGACAACAAACAACAACCACCAGGCCCAGTGCAGCCCATGAAGGACCCCACAGGCAGTAGAGGCTGAACAGTCAGCAGTGAGTGCTACTGCAGCAGGCAACAGGAACACTCCAGGGAGAGACATGGCCATCAGTTACAGACAGCCACTGTGGTGCATGGGTTTGCTGGTACCAGTGGTGCTGCAGTGGTCCCAGTTAAGGGAATGGTCGCTGGTCTCTCTGTGGGTACTTTCAGCTACATCTATGGCAAGACTGTCAAAGTTTGCAGCTCCAGCTAATTTGGATCACTATTGTTGTGCCTATTAAACCTTTTCTGCAGCTGCAGATCTACAGTTGCAGATTTTTAGCACCTGTGGAATTTCCTCAGCTGCTAAATTTTGGCAACTGCTGCTTTTTTATGGATTTCCACATGCGCTCAATTTTTCTTTCAGAATATCCTGCACCAGCATTTCAGCAGTACTGCAGGCCTTTTTCCTGCAGCTGCGGAATTTTTGGCTGTCATTGTGAATCCTGCCCCTAATCTTTACCCTAAACTATATTATTGATGTATATGTAAGAGGGGAAAAAGGGGCCTATAGGCATATGTTTTGTCAATATAAAATCTGCCTTTGACTCAGTAAACAGGGTAATACTATGGGAAATCTTGTAAATCTGCAAATTGATAAACAACCTCTGGCCATACTTAAAATGCTACATACTAATACCACTGCTAAGGTTTGATATACTAAAGATGGTGCGATTTCCAAAAAAATAAGAACCACTAAAGGAGACAAACAGGGCTGTTTGTTAGCACCCCTTTTGTATAATCTATATATTGAAATATTAATAAAATGGATTGCAAGAATAGGTACTTTTGCCCCCATCACAGATGATGAAGAAATTAAAGTGTTAATATATGCAGATGATACAATTATATTATCAAGAACGCCTCTTGGTCTAAAGAGAGGAATTACCACTATTATGTCCTCCTTAAAGAATTAGATCTGGACCTAAATCTGAACAAATCCAAGATCATGATAATTGGTAAAAATAATGTTAAAAAAGATCACTGAGTTATAAATGGGATAGAATTCTAAATTGTTAAAGAGTATAAATATCTTGGTGTAACTGTAAATAGAAATCACTCTTGGAAGCTACACTTAATGGAAGTAAAAATTAAATCATATAAAACTACAGGGACTTTAAGGTAATTTGCTAATAAATTTGCAGGGAATAGTTTTAAGGCCTTAAAAACCACATTTGAGACTAAAACTGTTAGCCAATCAATGTATGGAAGTGACATCAGGGGTGTTTATATTGATAACACCAACAATAACAAGGCAATTCAAAATAAATTGAGCAAATATACCCTGAATCTTTCTAGGGATTGCCCCTAGGGCTTGCCCCTCATCCTTTGTAAGGGCAGTTAATTACTGGGGTAAAAGTGTGGCAATGGATAATGAAAGACTTCCAAAGAAGTGTTGGCAAGATTTTATCACTAAATCTCAATACAAAATAGCTAGGGATAACTAGTTTATAAGATTAAATAAATTTTAAAAAGAGTGAGCCTGGAGGAGTTATGGTCTGATAGGTTCAAAATACAACCAGATTTGTGGATGATGCAACCCTAAGATTAAAAGACATAGCTATGTCTAAGGACTTTGAAAAATCTATGACACAGACATATGGGGCCCAATTACAAGATTCACGATGCAACTCATGGGGCATATGTGAGTTGCGCCATGCGGCGCTATGCTGGGGACCCTGCGCCATATTCCAGGATAAGCAGGTTCCCCGGCACCTACACCCATGACTTACAGCAGCCACAGGCTAGTGCCAAAGGAATGGTGCACCAGACCTGGGTACTGCAAGTTGCAGGCTATCTACTACAACACTGGGCTCCCCACCCTAAAAATGCCTGCACACCTGGGGGCATTGGGGGGCTGTGGTCTTTAGTCGTCGGGAGACATGTCTGAAAATTTACCGGGGAGTCCCTGAAGTTTGGGGTGGGGCATGACAGAGTGGGGTGGCATGGGAGCACATCTATGTAATTTCAAGGCACTGCATGGGGGCATCTGTCACTGTGCCAGGATAGATGCTCCTTAGACCACCTCCTAGCTGGTTTAACCTTGTCGCCATACGGGTCCTGGAATGGCATAAGTAGATTCTGACAGCCGATCCTTCTGGAATAAGGTGCAGTTGCTGTAACCTACCCTTGCAACATGCCACACTGTGGGTTGAATTGTATTGGGTAGCATAGCCCACCTTTGGCACAACCCGCATACGGCATGGTGCAAGTCACCTCTTGGAATTGCAACTTGCGCTACACATGGTGCAAGGTGCGATTTCCACCATAGAGTCTGGCATAATTTGCCTTGCGCCAGGTGTATCACATTCTGGAATTGGGCCCATTTATTCTATATACTGGTATCAAACAGTCCTGGGGCATGGAGAAATAATTAATGATTTGTGAAAATAGTTACCATAAAGATATCATATGTAACCAGAGGTTAGATATATTAGGATTGGATATGTCACATTTAAAACAGGGTTATGGTGCAATGAATGTGCATAATTGCAAATGTGTTAATATGGCATACCAAAGAATATTACATGGCATCTTTAAGTGTGATTGCTGGAAAGAAAACAGGAATAAATGGGTGACACATCTATGCTCATCACTAAGACATAAGGCAACTATTGATATCCCTATGAATTTACTAAAGTTAGATAAAACAAAAGAAATATTTGGACTAGTTAAATTTCTGATGGTGGTTAAGATGGAATAAACTTATTCTACATGTGCAATATTTGGTTAAACTGCGAATGTAAGAATTGTTCTCACTTTTATTTATTTAATTTTGTTGACCAGGTAAGCCTACTGAGACTAGAAGTCCCTTTTTCAGGGGCTACCCAAGGGTGGGGATACAGATGGTAACCAAATGAAACTGAACCAGATTAAGCTGTTGGTGGTATTTCTAGTGAATGGAGGATATTTGGTTAGGACACCGGGGAAATATCACCTACTCTTTTCGAGAAGTGCCATGGGATCTTTAATGTCCACCTGAACAACCACCAGAACAGGCAGATGGGACCTCGGTTTAATGTCTCATCCAAAAGACAGCACCTCAGGAGTGCAGCACCCCCCTCATGCTGCACTACAGTGTCAGTATTGGGATTTAACCCAAGTGCCTGGTGTGGGGATAGATCTCCCAGCCTCAGAGGTGAGTGTGCTACCTGCTGAGTCACTGAAACTGACTTTTAATGATATGAAAATCATGTGTATTTTAATAATAAGTATGGAAGGTTATAAATTATGTAATTTTATACATTTGTACATCAAGAAATGTTTGACTTTGACCTTTGACCCTCCCATATTTGCTTATGTTACCTAACTGTGGTGCCTCACCTTCTCCTTCTGCGAATACAGAACAAAACTATTTGTTCAGTATTGATGCTTTTTCCAGGTCCTCTTCCACACACTCCCCTATTTACTCTTTAGACCTTACAATCCCAACCCAGGTTTTTCTCCTTTCACTAAAATACCTATAAAAAGACTTATCCCATTTGTTTACCTCCTGTGCTATTTTTTCCTCTATTTGCCCCTTTGTGCTCCTGACTGCTTTCCCTGACTCCCTTTGTTTACCCAGCTACATTACCTTGTACCTCCTCCTTCTGTGTTTCCTTGTACTTCCTGAAAGCCATATTTTTTGCCCTTACCTTCCCGGCCACTTGCTTTGAGAATCATTGTGGTTTTCTCTTTCTCTTGCCCTTGTTGACTTGCCTAATGCAAAGGTTTGTCACCTCCACTATGGCTCCTTTCAGATGGGCCCACTGCTCCTCAACTCCCCCCCATTTCATCCCTCCCTGCTAGGGCATTCTTGAGACATAGAAACATAGAAATTGTCGGCAGATAAGGACCGCCTGTCCCATCTAGTCTGCCCGTAAGCCCTTGTACTGGATTACTGCTTCTGACCCACCCGCTGCTCTACCTCTATGGTTCCCCTAAGTCTGTCCCAAGTAGTGGTGGTGGTGGGCAAAGAGGCCGAAATTCACTCTGCGACGTGATTTGCGGAGTAATGCAGAATCCGCACATAATTTTGCAACGTGAAGTGGAGTACTTTGCGTTATAATGGGGATGCAAAGTCCATTGAGAACAATGACTTTGTTTTATTCTGCCCTCCCAAACCACTTCTCCACCAATTTTAAGGCGAAGTACATTAAAATCAACGTATTTCGTCTCACTTCACCTTGTTTTTGAGCACAAAAGGTGATTTTTGCAGTGCTTCATGGGATTTCAGGTCACATGGGCTCTAGATTGTTCTGCACAGCCTCAGTTCTGTGTAGTGTGTGTGTGTAGTGGAAGATGGACAGTTTCGTCTCAGAACTCTGCAATTCAAATCCTCTAAAAGCTGTTAAGAAAGTCTTTTGAGCAATTTTCTTTGCTCACAATTTAGTACATTGATTGTAGGAAACCCTCCTGTGCTCATATCATCAAGTGTTTATTGTTTGTGTGTGGACTTTGAATGTTAATTTAGAACAGTCAGTCTGTGTACTGTGAAGTGTGCTTTGGGGGAAGGGCGTATCTGTGGTGTAATAGATTAACTAGGAGAAAAAGGCAATCTTTCTGTTTTGGTTATATTTTTCTTGTATAACTGTGTTAATGTACACACAGTAATATTTTCAGTAATCCTTGACATTTTTTTGCTGATTGTTGTGGTGCAGCAGTGTATAATTTCAGTTTGTGTAAAACATTTGGTTATATAACTAAAGGTTTTCAATTTGCTATGCATAACTTGTAGTGTGTGCGAGTACGTGTGCAATGCATGCCATTAAATCAGACACCTTTTATTGTAACACAGAGTAGTTGCAGCAGTGTGAACCTGCTATCCACTGCACCTACATGAATTTTTTATACTGCTTTGTGGTATCTTTACTGGTAGTGGACTGTTACTGCCATGCAGTACCCTCCCCCCAACTGGCAAATGGTATTCTTTTCCAGATTTGGATTTGTGACTTGTGAGCGCTGGTTAGGTGTTGTTGTGCCTTTGTGTCTACATCTCTTGAGTGCACAGTGCAATCTTAATCTGTCTATGCATTTGCAGTACATCACTAATTCTGGGATACTTTGCATTTTATGCTACCCTCTCATTTCACTTCATCAGCACTAGGAAATTTTCTGGACACAAAACAGTAGCATTTTGGGGATGCACATTAATTCTGGTGACTGTGTGTGACCACTGACCACATGACTGAGTACACCATTAATTCTGGGAGACTTCACATTTCTTGTTATGCTCTCATTTCACTTCATTAGCACTGGGGAATTTTTGGACACAAGACAGTAGCATTTTGGGGATGCACATTAATTCTGGAGACTCTGTGTGACTACTGCACACATGACACCTGAGTGTGCCATTAATTCTGGGAGACTTTGCATTTCCTGTGCTCTCATTTTACTTCATCACCTTCAGCACTGGGGAGTTTTCTGGACACAATACATGAGTATTTTGGGGATGCACATTAATTCTGGTGACTGTGTGTGTGAAGGGCTGCCAATATTATTGTCACTTTGCCTTACTTTGCATTAAGGCAGAATGACAACTCGAAGTAATAATCACAAGGTGAAGTGAGCCTTTTGCATTGGCCACTCTGTGTAGCGGAGTGACAAGATGAAGTGGCCACTTCATGGGTACTTCGCTGCCGAAATTTAAATTTGCTGCATCTCTAGTCCCAAGCATGCTTGAATCCATCCACAGTACTCACTCTCACCACCTCCTGAGGCAGACCATTCCATGCATCCACCACCCTCTCTGTGAAGAACTTATTCAAATTCCCTCTTAACCTCCCACCTTCCAATTTCATGTCATGCCCCCTTATTCTCATGCTCCTCCTGTATTGGAAAATGTCTCCTCCCTGCACCTTGTTTATATCCTTGAGGTACTTGAATGTTTCTATCATGTCCCTTCTTTCCCTCCTGTCTTCCAGTGAGTGCATATTGAGGTTCCTTAATCTTTCCTCACAAGTCTTGTGTTGAAAGCCCTGTACCATCTTAGTCACCCTTCTCTGGACCATCTCCAGCCTGTTAATATCCTTATGAAGGTACGTCCTCCAGAATTGCACACAGCACTCCATGTGAGGCCTGACTATAGTTTTATATAATGGCATCACTACCTCCCTCTTTCTGCTGGTGACACCCCTGGCTATGCACCCCAGCATGCCACTGGCCCCTCCAACTGCCTTAGTACTCTGCTTTGACATTTTCAGGTTGTCTGAAATAATAACTGTTAAAAATGCTGATACAGGATGCCCAAATGTAAACTATGTAGGTTTGGACCTTCTTACTAAGGCTATTAGAACCAATAACTTTGAAATTGTAAGATGAAGTCCAAAAAGTCCATAAAAGTTAATATTTTTATTGTATCTTCACTTCACACCATTGTACTGTAGGCAACAATTTTGTAGCTTAATACGCCATTTCCTCAGGCCATTCGTATCCGACAGTGTTGATACTAAATACAAAAAACATAAATATAATGTATAAAGGATTTTAAAAATTAATTTCTTATTTGTTTAGGATACAAGTTGGTTATTTGTGAACATTATTCAGTATAGTAAGGTACCTATTATACAGCATGAATTAATATTAAACTAAATATATAATCATTTTAATCAGTGATTTTCAATTCCACTTTACATACCTATTGATTCTGATGGTTAATTTTAAACTGTCACTTCTTCATTAAATTTTTAATAAACCACTTCTTTTCAAACTTTGTGTTGAACTTAGTTCCCAAATAAATCCATCCTGGCTTTATTAAAACAAAAATAATCTTTGTTAGATTAAATGTACAATGCCATTCTTTCAAAATATTTTGAAATATTATGAATTATAGTGAATCCTTACTTTTAATGTAAGTTTCTTCTGCTAACAGTCTGAAAACATATTCATTCTGTAATAGACCTTCAAATACCTTATTGTCACTCATTCCCTATAAAGCAAAATCTTAATTACTATAGGAACAGACTGTCCTGTAAAATTACTAAAAGACTTTTTGACCCATTCATAATTTGTTTTTAGACTATTACTTTTTATAAAGATTCAATATTCTTTAGAATTTCAAATATATTTCTCTGTTAGAAATTTGTTTTACAATAAATCGTACCTTATCAGTTAAACAAAGCTCATTTAGTCTGATACTCTTTTAAAAAACTCCATACGCTTAAATTGTTAAACTCCTTGATACTCAGTTAAAACTGAGTAACCTTGTTGTTTCCATGGAGCTCACCGAGTCTCTTTTAAACTTCATACTCTTTACTTTTGGATTCCAGGCTTGGCGATTAAAGCTGAGGAGAAAAGGAAAAAATACAATGCTTATTTTTGTAGCTGCAGCCTTTTAAAAAGCACCTTGGTTGATTCTTAGAGTGATAATTGAGTCTTACCTTGCTCAACACCATTTTACTGATAGCCCTCTTCCACAAGGAACCGGGCGGTCTGAGCTAAGGATTTAAATGCGGTTTAAAAGCCTGTGAAATTGACAGGGGGTGATAAGTCATTCATGACGCTGAATCTTTACCCACTATAGGTTTAGTTACTGGTAGAAATTGAATGAACTGCAAGATCTTCCCTGTAGCTAAGCAGAAAAGTGAAGTGGGCTCACTTAGTACAATGGGAGTCCGTGGTTCGCCCCCTGTCCTTGGCTAATTGCAGAAATTGTGATTTTTATTTTCTCTACTAATATTATATAAATATATCCTTTTTTGTTTCAATTTTGTTTTTAGTTATTATTCTAATTAAATATTCAAATGTGGGAGCAATTTATCCTTCACTATACTTCATTACATTGTAAAAATGATTTATTGATAAATATGCACTAAATGATTTTCTGTGGTAATCTGCACCTCTGTTTCTACTTGTAATCAATGTTTTTAATTAATGATTTATGATCACAGTTGTCTAAATGTAAATGTAGAATTTAAAAAAAGAGATTACTTTTGAAAAGGCTAAGACCCACGAATTAGGTTATATATTAAATGTTAATCCATTTAAAGGTTTATAAGTTATACTGCCACCAAAACTACTAGAATGGTCATCAAATACAACTATGTTTTTTTGCTAATGTATTTTTCACTATTACTGATTCATATGCATTTCTTAACCAAAAAATTATGAAAAATAATGAAAGAATTTAAAGGTTTATAAGTTATACTCCCAACAGAACTACTGGAATAATCATCAAATACTATTCTGACGATGTGTCTTTCACTGCTAAGGTTTTATATACATTTTTTAACAAAAAAAAATTATGAAAGGATGCAATATTTCAGAGGGTGATACTACTTAATGATAAATAATTTCCAATATAAATTGCAGTTGCATGATTCATTCATGCTAATTCTTGGATTGGTACTGTCCATAATATATATCCAAAAAACTTCTCTTCTCAACAGTAAATCTCCCCATGTAGTTTTATGTTCTTGTGGTTCATTAACTTTCTCAGGTCCCCAAAATCTCAATGACACTGGTGAATGTCCTTCACTGTTGAAATGTCTTGCCACTGAAGATGTGTCATCCTTGGTTCTGATGTCACTTTTATGTTCTCCAATCCTTATTATGAGTTCTCATTTTGTTTTTCCCACATAAAGTTTATCACATGGGCATTGCAATAGGTAAATTACATGATGTGATTTACAAGTTATGTGTTGTTTAATTGTGTGTTTTTGTTAGTGTACGGATGTTCAAAAACTATTTTTTAGATGTATTGTTACAATGACAGCACTGGCCACATGGAAAACTACCTTCCTTCAATGGTTCTAAAAGTGATTGTTTGTCCTGTTTTGGATTCATTATATATCTTGTATGTTGTGTGTGAACTAGTTTGTCCTTAAAAGTCTTGTTCTTCTTTGATGTGACTAAAGGTATGTCTGCAAATCATCTATTATGGCTTTCACTTGCCTGTAATATATGCCAATTGCCTGTCAGAATGCCCTTTATCTTATTGCTTAAATGACTAGAGGGTGTAGAAAACGCTATTCTATTTTCTGTGTTTTTCTTTCCTTCTGTTGTAATAATGATTCACGTGTCATTAATGCTACTTCTGAAATAGATTCTTTTATTTTTTCATGTTTGTAGCCCCTTTGGATAAATTTATTTTTCATTACATTTACTTCTTTCTGAAAATTAACCTCTGTAGTGCAATTCCTTTTTGCCCTTATAAATTGAGATTTAGGAATACTGAGTTTTAATTTTGGATCGTGGTAGCTTTGAAAATGTAATAAAGTGTTTCGATCTGTTTCTTTCTGATATAGTTTAGTCTCTAAATTATCCTCAGTTTTGTATATTTGTAAATCCAAAAATGATATTTGTTGTTTGTCTGATTCAATGGAGAAAACTAGGTTTTTGTTTCTACTGTTCAAATACCTAATGAAAGTGTCTAATGTCTCTTTTGTTCCTTCCCATAATAATAATAAGTCATCAATAAAGTGTTTCCACTTAATTATATTAGTTTTAAATGGATTATTTTTTTTTCATTTATAATGTGTGTTTTTTCAAAACTGCACATATGTAAATTAGCATAAGCAGGAGCCATTGTACTTCCCATCGCTGTTCCTTTTATTTGTAAGTAAAAATCCTCCTCAAACAAAAAATAGTTTTTCTCTAACACTATTTCCACTAAGCCTAATAAAAAGTCAGTGTCTGGAAACTAATCATTCCTATTTCTTAAAGCCTGTCTCAGTGATGACAATCCTTCTTCATGTGGTATACTGGTGTATAAATCTTTAACATCAAGTGATACCAACCATAAATCTCTAGTGTTACTTTCACTTTGATTCACTTCTTGTATTATTTCTATAACATGGCTGGTATCCTTGATGTAAGTGTCCATATTCTTAACCTGTTGCTATATATGGTAATCTATACATTTTGATAAAGGCTCCAAAATGGAGTCAGAACCTAATACAATTGGCCTTCCCGGCAGTTTTTATGGATTTTTATGTATTTTTGGTAACACATAAAATTTTGGTATTCTTGGATTTTTATTAATCAACATTTCCATTTCTGTATTTGTGCACCACCCAATTTCTACTGCCCCTTTCAAAAATTCTTATATATCCGCTTTTACTTCATTCGTTGGATCATTATCCAATTTGACATAATTAATATTGTTGTTCAATTGTTCTTGGCATTCTGCCCTATAATCCTGTAATCCCCAAAGGACTATTCCACCCCCTATGTCAGCCAGTTTAATGACAATAGATTCATCCTCTTGTAAATCCTTTAATGCTTCCCTTTCTTTTCTGGTCAAATTGCTAAATTTTGGAAATTCTGATTCTTTTTCTAGTAATTCTTTAATATCTTTTTCAATCACTTTAATATATGTTTCTACTATTTCGTTCCCTCTAAGGGGAGAAAATCTGACTTTATTCCCATGTTTTTTTAACTCTTGTTTTCTTGTTACTGGTTCTTCTGGTTTATCTTGAAACCAGTCTGCCAATCTCAGTTTCCTATAAAATTTTGTAAGTCTGTTTCTAACTGAAATTGATCTATTCCAGTTGTTGGTGAGAAAGAAAGCCCTTTACTAAGTACTTGTATTTCTGTATCCGTGATGTTCCTTTCACTTAAATTGAACACTGGTATTAAATCCTCTGTCTCCCCCTGCTGTTGTAATTGTTGCCTCCTCTGCCTCCTCTTCTCCCCACTCTTCCACCTCTTCCACCTCCCCTTGTTTGATTTCCAAATGACTGTCTGTATTGTCCTGTATTCTGCCACCCCATGTCTCTCAAATCATATTTTCTGGTTTCTGTTGGTTCTTGCAGGGCTCTCTGTCCTTTCTCCATCATCTGTGATTGGTCTCTTTCTAAAAAGCCTTTCCTATTTTCTTTTCTACTAGATCTGTCATAAGAATTCACAATATAACTATCCCCACTGTTTGAATCTGTGAAGTATTCAGATTGTCTTTGTTGGTATTGGTTGCTCCCATACGCTTTTTGTTTGATAAACCAGCTATAAACTTTATTATCCCTGTAGTCTATTATATCTCTTTAAATTTACATATTTTTTGTTGTTTAATATATTCTTCATAATCACTTAAATCTTTTAATTTTCTCTAAAGTGGTTGTGAATTCTTGTAATTGTACTCTCGATTTATATTCATCCTTAACTCGTTGTATTTCTATTGTTAATCTGTTTCGCTCCTCTATTATGGCTTCTATAAGTGCTAACATAAAATCTATTCCACATTTGTTTCGTATCCCTGTCCATTTTTTGTTTCATTTTAGTGTTGTAAAACCCAAATTAGGTTCAACCAGTATCCTCAAGCCTCTAGGGATTCTTTTATTTTTGATGTATTCCCCTAAAAATAAAGCATGCCATTCTAATCGTATGTCTTTTTGTTCTAAATGATATATCTTATTCATAATTGACTTTTCACTTGTGACTTCTGTTAAGTAGACTTAAAACTTGTTCTTGTTCCTCATAGGTAAATTGATATATAAATTGTGTTCCTTCAGCTGTTTGCTGGAATTCCTGAAAGAGTTCTTGTCTTGATCCTGCACCTCTTAGTGCTGTCATAATTATAAATCTAAAAAATGGTGTTCTGGGGAATGGAGATGTAGTAGATGGGGAAGTAGGAGAGAATAATGTCAGTCCTAACCATTCTGTATCTATAAACTTTATTAACTTAGTCTTCCTGACTTATAATTAATCAAAGGGACCACTGTATCTAGAATGTGCCTATCTCTATATTCAGATGTTAAAAATGCTGATACAGGATGCCCAAATGTAAACTATGTAGGTCTGAACCTTCTTGCTAAGGCTATTAGAACCAATAACTTTGAAATTATAAGATGAAGTCCAAAAAGTCCATAAAAGTTAATATTTTTATTGTATCTTCACTTCACACCATTGTACTGTAGGCAACAATTTCATACCTTAATACACCACTTCCTCAGGCCATTCGTGTCCGACAGTGTTGATACTAAATACAAAAAACATAAATATAATGTATGAAGGATTTTCAAAATTAATTTCTTATTCATTTAAGATACTAGTTGGTTATTTGTCAATATTATTCATTATAGTAAGGTACATATTATACAGCATGAATTAATATTAAACTAAACATATAATCATTTTAATCAGTGATTTTCAATTCCACTTTACATACCTATTGATTCTGATGGTTAATTTTAAACTGTCACTTCTTCATTAAATTTTTAATAAACCACATCTTTTCAAACTTTGTGTTGAACTTAGTTCCCAAATAAATCCATTCTGACTTTATTAAAACAAAAATAATCTTTGTTAGATTAAATGTACAATACCATTCTTTCAAAATATTTTGAAATATTATGAATTATATTGAATCCTTACTTTTAATGTAAGTTTCTTCTGCTAACAGTCTGAAAACATATTCGTTCTGTAATACATCTTCAAATGCCTTATTGTCACTCGTTCCCTATAAAGAAAAATCTTAATTACTATAGGAACAGACTGTCCTGTAAAATTATTAAAAGGCTTTTTGACCCATTCATAATTTGTTTTTAGACTATTACTTTTTATAAAGATTCAATATTCTTTAGGATTTCAAATATATTTCTCTGTTAGAAATTCGTTTTACAATAAATCGTACCTTATCAGTTAAACGAAGCTCATTTAGTCTGATACTCTTTTAAAAAACTCTGTACGCTTAAACTGTTAAACTCCTTGATTCTCAGTTAAAACAGAGTAACCTTGTTGTTTTCATGGAACTCACCGAGTCTCTTTTAAACTTCATACTCTTTACTTTTGGATTCCAGGCTTCGCGATTAAAGGTGAGGAGAAAAGGAAAAAATACAATGCCTATTTTTGTAGCAGCAGCCTTTTAAAAAGCACCTTAGTTGATTCTTAGAGTGGTAATTGAGTCTTACCTTGCTCAACACCATTTTACAGACGACCGTCTTCCGCAAGGAACCGGGCGGTCTGAGCTAAGGATTTAAATGCAGTTTAAAATCCTGTGAAATTAACGGGTTGATACGTCATTCATGACGCTGAACCTTAACCCACTATAGGATTAGCTACTGATAGAAATTGAATGAACTGCATGATCTTCCCTGTAGCTAAGCAGAAAAGTGAAGTGGGCTCACTTAGTACAATGGGAGTCCGCGGTTCGCCCCCTGTCCTCGGCTAATTGCCAAAATTGATATTTTTATTTTCTCTACAAATAGTATTAAATATATGCTTTTTCATTTCAATTTTGTTTTTAGTTATTATTCTAATTAAATATTCAAATGTGGGAGCAATTTATCCTTCACTATACTTCATTACATTGTAAAAATGATTTATTGATAAATATACACTAAATGATTTTCTATAGTAATCTGCACATATGTTTCTACTTGTAATCAATGTTTTTAATTAATGATTTATGATCAAAGTTGTCTAAATGGAAATGTAGAATTTGAAAAAAGAGACTACTTTTGAAAAGGCTAAGACCCACAAATTTGGTTATATATTAAATATTAATCCATTTAAAGGTTTATAAGTTATACTCCCACCAGAGCTACTAGAATGGTCATCAAATACAACTATGTTTTTTACTAATGTATTTTTCACTATTACTGTTTCATATGCATTTCTTAACTGAAAAATTATGAAAAATTATGAAAGAATTTAAAGGTTTATAAGTTATACTCCCACCAGAACTACTGGAATAATCATCAAATACTATTCTAACAATGTATCTTTCACTGCTAATATTTTATATACATTTTTTAACAAAAAAATTATGAAAGGATGCACTATTTCAGAGGGTGATACTACTTAATGATAAATCATTTCCAATATAAATTCCAGTTGCATGATTCAATCATGCCAATTCTTGGATTGGTACTGTCCATAATATATATCCAACAAACTTCTCTTCTCAACAGTAAATCTTCCCATGTAGTATTATATCCTTGTGGCTCATTAACTTTCTCAAGTCCCTAAAACCTCAATGACGCTTGTGAATGTCCTTCACTGTTGAAATGTCTTGCCACTGAAGATTTGTCATCCTTGGTTCTGATGTCACTTTTATGTTCTCCAATCCTTATTCTCAGTTCTCGTTTTGTTTTTCCCATATGATGTTTATCACATGGGCATTGCAATAGGTAAATTATGTAATGTGATTTACAAGATAAGTGTTGTTTAATTGTGTGTTTTTTGTTAGTGTATGGATGTTCAAAAACTGTTTTTTAGATGTATTGTTACAATGACAGCACTGGCCACATGGAAAACTACCTTCCTTCAATGGTCCTAAGAGTAATTGTTTGTTCTGTTTTGGATTCATTATATATCTTGTATATTGTGTGTGAACTAGCTTGTCCTTAAAAGTCTAGTTCTTCTTTGATGTGACTAAAGGTATGTCTGCAAATTACAAAGTCACACATGCCCCCACAATGCAAAGCATCATGGGCTGCATATGCAAATCACCACAGAATTGTCTATTATGGCTTTCACTTGCCTGTAATATATGCCAATTGCCTGTCAGAATGCCCTTTATCTTATTGCTTAAATTGCTATAGTGTATAGAAAACGCTATTGTACTTTCTGTGTTTTTCCTTTCCTTCTGTTGTAATAATGACTCATGTGTCATTAATGCTACTTCTGAAATAGATTATTTTATTTTTTCATGTTTGTAGCCCATTTGGATAAATTTATTTTTCATTACATTTACTTCTTTCTGAAAATTAACCTCTGTAGTGCTGTTCCTTTTTGCCCTTATAAATTGAGATTTAGGAATACTGGGCTGGATATTCAAAAGGGTTGCGCAATGCGTAACAGGGTTGCACCAGCGCAAGTCAGAAAATGCACCATTCTGTGATATTCAGCAGGAGGCAGTTGCGCCACTGAAAACATGCTGAGCAACAGCGCAATGATAATGAAGGCATGTGCAACCGAAGGGGGGTGGAATCATGCATAAAGTGCGCAGTGCGATGTTCAAAGACTTGCGCACGCGCAATAGTGAGCAGGAGAAGTTGCGCCTATAGCGGAAATGAGCCAAAATAAAAAGGAGCAAGGAAGAGGCGCAAGAACGCTACAGGGAAGCCACATGAGGCAGGGAGAGAGACAGAGCAAGAGGAAGAAAGAGGGCAGGCCAGGGGAAACAAGACAACAAAATAGGGGCAAGGGAAGGTGTGTGGGGCCACAGAGAGCAGAGGCCAGTAGGTGTACCCAGTGCAGTGGAGGTAGCAGTTAGGACAGCGGGGGGAACAAAGCAACAACAGCTGGGGGGGACACAAGCCAGGGACATGGACAGTGCCACCTTCCACATGGAAGCTGTAATGAGCGGGGTGAGAAGGCATGCTGCAGGGGGACATGGCCATGGAAGGGCCCGTCAGTGGTATGCCCCCAACAGGCAGTACCGAGTAACAGCCTGCATGTGCTTGCTCACCACGGGTACCATCCAGAGACCAACAGGGGACACCACAAGCATAACACAGTCGGCCACATCACACATCCTCACCCAATTCCTCAGCACACTGCTGCCACATGCTGCGGAGTACATCCATTTCCCCAGCACCACGGCGGAGTGCACAGCAAACATACAGGAGTCAGGAGTTTCACAGGGTAGCACGTATGCCTGGTGTGCTAGGGGCGATAGACTGCATCCATGTGGCCATTCGCATGCCACCTGGCCCTGATGGGGCCACCTACATGAATCAGAAAGGATATGCTAGTGTCAACTGCCAGGTGGTGTGTGATGCCAGTGGGCGCATCATCAATGTCTGTGCCATGCACCCTGGGGGAGCACATGATTCCTTCATATGGTACCAGTCGGTACTGTGCCATCAATTCAAGAGTGGGGACATCCCCACAGGTCATCTAGTGGGTGAGTATGCATGTAGAACTGACAAATCATGGGCAAGGGGGGGTAAGCCACAGGTGCCATGGGTGTGGCACACAGGGTTTGGGGCAGTTTGAGCCTGAACAAGACACTAACCTCCACTATCTACAAACAGGTGACAGTGGATACCCACTCCATCCCTGGCTGCTCACACCCTACCGGTGGCCCACGACCCCATCGCAGCAATGCTTCAGTGAGGCACATGCCACCACATGCAACATCATTGAGCGGGTGTTTGGGATGCTGAAGGTGCATTTCCATTGCCTGGACACCTCTGGCGGTGCCCTACAGTATAGCCCCTCAAAGGCCTGTGAGATATTCCTGGCCTGTTGTATCCTGCACAACATGACCAAAGACTGTGGGATAGCCGTACAGGTCGAAGAGGGGGACAGCGATGGGGACGACGGTGATGCTGGTGATGATGGGGATGGGCAGCCCCCCCTGGACGACGGGACTCCCGACTGATCTGGCTGGCCCAGCTGCACCGGGACACCATCACAGAGGACCACTTCAGCCAACACAGGTAAGTCATGGGGCCATGTGCAACCACCATTGGCTAGGGCACAACCCACGTACACACATGGAAACACACCAGGGGTGCATGACGGCAGGGAAGTGGCAGGGCACAGAAGCACACACATACAACCAGGGAGGGGTGAACAGTAACACGCCACATGGACGGACACACACACACGCACACACTATAGGCACACAGTGCACATGGGTCAGGTGCAAAACAGAGCCGGAACACAGACACAAGCAACACACATGTCCACAGGCCACCACGTCCACTGACTGTCTATGTGCATGTGTCAGATGCCTGGCACCATTGCACTTTGGTGTACAGCACAATGCAGGCATCATCGTGCACATGCACCTGTGGACAGCAGTTGGGAGGGTGTGCAGGTGGACCATGTGTCTGCATGTAGGGCTGGGCACCCACCGGTGCACTGCCCACCAAAACACACAATGCACACAGGGCAGCACCAGACAGGGCCCGCACTGGGAGACAGGTCAGTCTTGTGGCACAGTGCCACAACGGCCTCGGATGCGTGGGTGGCTTCGACGAGACCCAGAAGCACTGGCAGGCTGAGCACGGGCCTCATGGGGTGGCACTGATGGTCCACCAAGGGTTCCACTGTGCGAATGTGACTGTGACTGCACAGGTGTCTGCAGCACACTGAACAAACCTGCACCAGGAGTGCTCGGGACGCCCACAGCTGAACCCAGCATTGACAGGGTGGGTGTCACACGATGCCGGGAACGGGGAGTGGATAGCGAACTGCGCGGTGTGAGCGACACATGGGCACCTGACTGTGTGCCCATTGTGGCCACGACAGCGACCAACACCTGTGTTAGCCTGTCAATGGCAGCGGTCACATCCACCTGGAAATGGTCAATCCATGATAGGATCCTATCGGTGTCCCTGCTGTGTCGCTCCTCGACCCGCTCCAGAGCCACACACAGTGCCTCCACGGACATTGCAAGCTGCATCTGCTGCTGTACTGATGCCTGCAGCAGGCGGGTGTGCTTGTCAAAGAGGTCGTCTGCCACCTCGGCAACCTGTCCCTCAGGATATGGAAGGGCCTGATGTTCAGCACCCCTTGTGGGTGGGCGCTGCTCACCAGGACCAGGTTTGGGGAAGTCCACAGGTGGTGCACAGATGCCACTGCTGAACCCTGTACCCCCAGTCCCGGTGAATGACTGCTGCTGCTGCCCCTCTGCCCGCTGTGCCCAAGGGATCGGTTGTTCCGCTGCTGTGGCCACAACAGTGCCACTGTCCTGACCAGCCACTGGTGCTGCCCCACCGGTGCTGACAGGCGCAGCCTGGGACTGTGCTGACATGCTGGCACACACATCGGAACCAGCCAGGTCCATGGGCATGAGCTGGCCTGCTGTGTGTCCATTCTGTGACACACACACATGTCACTGCCCATAATGGTCATTGCGTCATCAATGGTGCAGGTCTGTGCCACAGCCACAGCCACAGCATGCTGGCATGCTTGGACGCCAGACCACTGAGACACAGGAAGGGCCTCCCCCACACCTGTCTCAATGACATATAGTGTTGACAGCCAGGCGGACCCACTGTTGTAATGCACGCCGGCTACCTGCGGAGGTGGATGGTCCCTCCTCCAACTCCAGATGGATGTCCGCAGTGGACAGGCCCTCCACCGCTGACCCCTACAGATGTGCAGGATCTGTAAAAGAAAGTAAGGACACGTTAGTGCATGTGATCTACCTGCCACCCCCCCGACAGACCATGACTTACCATGCAGTGATGGGCTACCACCTGTCTGGAAGCCACCTCCTGGAATGCCCTCAATGGCACTGTGCTGCATGCTTGCCATGAGCCTGTCCTCTGCCGGAGTCATCTACACCACCTCCAGCTTGCCCCCTGTTGCAGCACATGCCGCCCTGATGGCAGCCACCTTCTCCTTCACCCTCCTCCTGTCGGTACCCATCTTCTTCTTACACTCCTGCACAGAGCGCTGGTGGCTGCCGTGCAGGTTGACTGCATGTGCTACCCACTCCCATGCAGCAACACAGGCCTGAGGGGTGCCCCGCCGTCCACTGAGCAGTGGCTCCTGATCCAGGTAGGCCTCAAGAGTGCCTCCATCTCGGCCTTAGTAAAATTGGGCCTCCTCTTCCGCCCACCAATGTCCTCTTCACCCAGTCCTCGCTCGGTCATTCTTCAGCCTGTATGGGTGACAGTGGTTACCTGTGACTGTGCAGTACAAAGCATGTCCCTGAGACCACAGTCCAAAACACCACACAGCATGCAACTCACCTATAAACTGCAGTAACCGAATATGGCCACTGCAGAACAGTGTCACATTTTTATAGTGCAATCCATGCAAATTAGGTGTGGAGCAACTTTAATGAGATGCAAATCACGCTGCTGCGCCATCGAATGGCTGATCAGATGATTTGCATATGACGGCTGAATATCATGCTGTTGCACTTTGCGCAATTGTGCTGATCATGCTGAGCCAATGGCGCAATTCTGTGGCTGCGTAGTACACCGCACTGCGCATGCTCAGGTAGTTTGGCAGGCGTCTGCCACACTGATGATGTGCTGTGCATGGTAGGCAATTCAGGGCATGGCCACCATTGTGCCAGTGGTGCTACAGTGAGGGTCACTACATGACACTGTGGCACAACTGTGCAATAGTTCGCTGAGGCAATGGCACATAGGCAACCAATCACGCTAGACGCATAGACGTCTGATGGTGCTGTGCGTGGCCTTGCGCCAGAGACCCATGACCCTGTGCCCAACCTTTGCCCCCTTGGCGCTCTACATCTGGCATGGCTGCAGCTCTATTGCGCTGTCCAGTGACAGTGCACTAGAGAATGGCGGCACTGTACTGACAGCGTGATAGGGAATGGCGGCGATGTACTGCAAAGCACTTCCACGTGGGGTTGCCGCGCTGCGGAGTGCCATATTGCCTACTATAGCACTAGAGATGGCACGCAGGAGAGCCCCTCAGTGGAGTGCCCTTGAGCTGGCCAACCTTGTGGCCATTGTGGGGCCACACTATGGTCCACTGTTTGCTTAGGTGCCACTGGACAGGGCCAGGACCCAGGTCTGGCAAGAGGTGGCCACTGGCCACAGGAGGATGGCTGAGCAGTGCAGGCACCGGTATGGGGATCTGAGACAGAGGGAGCCAGAGCAACTGGCATGTCTGTGGTCGCGTGCCAGGAGGGGCGTGGTGCCTAGTCCAGGTGGGTGATACGTCTACGCACCTGTATGGTCCATATGGGTAACACTGTCTTATGTGTCCAGCACATAGGGGAGGGATGGTCTAGGGTTGGCTGTGGCAGTGTTTACAGGGTATGGGATGGATGGGTCTGGCTGGGTGGGTGGGCACACACATTGGGGCAGGGGGAATATGCTTTGAGTTTGTACTGATGTGTTTCTCTCCTTTTGTCTCCCACAGGCATGGCAGAGTGGAGGAGGGTTATGGAGCAGCAGCAGAGGGTGGTGGATGCTGCACAAGGGCGTGTTGGGGACCAACCCCAATGCCAGCAACAACACAATGAGGGTGAGTGCCATGACACCATGATTGCTATTGCATGCTGTGTGACAGGGTGGGAAGCAGGGCATGGCCACCATCCATGGACACCACTGCCATGCATGCGATATGTGACAGTCAGCACTGTCCAGTGGCACTGCATGTCTGGGAGTGCGTCAATGGTGGTCCATGCGTGCACTGGGCACATGGCTGTGGCACTGCCTGCCCACCGCATAGCCACGTTACTGTATGGCCTTGGTTGTGCTGTGCTGGACATGGGCGGTGTGTGTGTGCAGTGGTACACATGGCTGTTGCTGCCTGGTTAGGCATGTCTTGCGGACACGGTCACTGTGGGTGGGTGCACACCATCACAGGAGCGTGGCACATGGCTGTATGCTATGCATAATGGGTGGGCTGCAGGGGGATGGACAGTCACACCCATTGACTCTGATCCCTTGTCCTAGGTGTGCAGATACTCCTGCGGATTGAGTGGTCCATCCAGGATCTGGTGTGCATGGCGCAAGAGTCCCTTGCCATCCTGAGGGATCTCCATCAGCATGGGGTGAGGAGGAGGAGGCGACCCAGGGAACGGCCCCAGGCAGCGGAGGACCAGGCTGGACGCCAGTGACCACAGACAACCTCCCCCCTTTGACCAACCCTCATACCCCGCCTTCCCTCTCCCATTTGTTCACCCCTGCCCCTTCCTGTCCCTCCACCCCATGTTTGTAAATATTTGTACATAGTTGTTGTTGTTATATATTTTCTAATACAGATATTTTGAAATGAATACTGTGGTGGTCTCTGATTTTCAGCTGGCTATAGGTGCTCAGTTGCAGTGGTGTGCATAGCATCTGGGGTGGTTCAGTCATGGGTATGTGTGTGTGTGTGTGGGGAAGTGTCTCTGGTGTGGGAGTGACTATCAGTCAGTATCTGTGGTGTGTGTTGTTCTCTGTGCATTGCATTACTGTGTGCAGTGGTCCATGGTGCCTGCTCTGTGTCCATTGTGCCCCTGTCAACCTGTCCTTGGCCTGTGCAGCTGACACCCTTGCATGTCTGTGGCCTGCGAGGTCTGCTGCCTTGTCAGTGGTGGCTGTCCCTGCAGGTCATCCACTGTGACCGTCACAATGCTGGGTTGCCTCCTGTCACTGGTGTGGTGCATGTTTGCCTCGGGTGACACTGTGGCCTCCGCAGTTGCTGTCCCACCTCCATGCTGTGGCTTGTGTGTGTTGCAGGGGCTGTGCACCACTGTCTGTGACTTGTGATCCAGGCATATGCTTGTGGTGTACAGGGCCACAGTTCATGCACAGGGTGGGTGTCACCCCTGTGCCATGGTGGACTGCAGGCTGTGTGTGCACAGTTTACATGGGCCCACACTGGGGGCTTGGTTGCCACACTACTGCGTCCCTGTGTTAGTGTCCCTGAGGGTATGGGTGTGTGTTTGCCCCTGCACTGTGTTGCATCTGGTGTGCTGCATGCTTCCACGCACCACTGTGGGTGTCTGTGCTGGCTGCTGTGGCTCATGGTGGGTCGCGCTGTGACACTTGTCTACTGTGCAGGGTGCTGTATCAATGGCGGTGGTGTTAGGGGCACACCCTTTCCCGTGTGGGGTACCTCTTGTGGCGACACATGTTCAGTCTCTCAGCTGTGCCTCAGGGGGATTGTGCATGTTGGCACTGTGTCTGCCATTGTTGCATTGCCGTGTGCTGCCACCCACTGCTGGGTGCTCATGGTGGGTCTGGCTTGTATGGTTCTGTGGTACACGAGGTTGCAGTGTGACAGTGGGGGTGGTGATATGCATGGAGATTCCTGCAGTGGTGGTCACTGCTCATGGGGGGTGTCTTGGGGTCATGGTGCAGGGTGTGCTGTGCACAGGGGGGGCTGCTGTGCCATGGGGTGGTCCGCCCTCCTTGTGTGGCAGTCTCATCTTGCCAGTGGGTGTGATGGGGCACCATGGCCCAGCTGTGCTTTGTTTGCTTGTCCCCATGGGCTGGTGGATATTCCATCCCTCCACCAGTTGTGCTGTGCTTGGGGTGTGGGGGTGCATTGTCAGTTCTGCAGTGTGTTCCTGTGCCCATCTGTGGCATGGGTGGTGGGCCCCTACCTACTGTACCTACCTCCCTGGTTGTGCAGTTCCATTGCTCTGCTGCTGGGGGGGGCTCCCTGCTTGCGCTATGGCACCTCTGGGCTGCTCAGCTGGGCAGCCCTTGTTGCACTATAGCGCATCGTATCTGCTCAGCTTCCCCTTCCTAGTTGAGCTATGGTGCAAGTTGTGTGATATTCAGACGTTGGCTGTTAGCGCAATTTGGCTTGCTCCTTTTTTGAATATCGTGTCTATTGCGCATGGACGCGATGGACTTGTGCTTGCTCCTGCTATTTCGCACTTTTTGGGCGCAGTTTGAATATCCAGCCCACTGAGTTTTAATTTTGGATCATGGTAGCTTTGAAAATGTAATAAAGTGTTTCGATCTGTTTCTTTCCGATATAGTTTAGTCTCTAATTTATCCTCATTTTTGTAAGGGTAAAAAGGAACTGCACTACAGAGGTTAATTTTCAGAAAGAAGTAAATGTAATGAAAAATAAATTTATCCAAAGGGGCTACAAACATGAAAAAATAAAAGAATCTATTTCAGAAGTAGCATTAGTGACACGAGTCATTATTACAACAGAAGGAAAAGAAAAACACAGAAAATAGAATAGTGTTTTCTACACCCTATAGTCATTTAAGCAATAAGATAAGGGGCATTCTGACATGCAATTGACATATATTACAGGCAAGTGAAAGCCATAATAGACAATTTGCAGACATACCTCTAGTCACATCAAAGAAGAACAAGACTTTTAAGGACAAACTAGTTCACACACAACATACAAGATATATAATGAATCCAAAACAGGACAGACAATTACTTTTAGGACCATTGAAGGAAGGTAGTTTTCCATGTGGCCAGTGCTGTCATTGTAACAATACATCTAAAAAAACAGTTTTGAACATCCATACACTAACAAAAAACACACAATTAAACAACACATAACTTGTAAATCACATCATGTAATTTACCTATTGCAATGCCCATGTGATAAACTTTATGTGGGAAAAACAAAACAAGAACTGAGAATAAGGATTAGAGAACATAAAAGTGACATCAGAACCAAGGATAACAAATCTTCAGTGGCAAGACATTTCAACAGTGAATGACATTCACCAGTGTCATTGAGATTTTGGGGACTTGAGAAAGTTAATGAACCACAAGGACATAATACTACATGGGAATATTTACTGTTGAGAAGAGAAGTTTTTTGGATATGTATTATGGACAGTACCAATCCAAGAATTGGCATGAATGAATCATGCAACTGGAATTTATATTGGAAATGATTTATCATTAATTAGTATCACTCTCTGAAATATTGCATCCTTTCATAATTTTTTGTTAAAAAATGTATATAAAATATTAGCAGTGAAAGATACGTTGTTAGAATAGTATTTGATGATTATTCCAGTAGTTCTGGTGGGAGTATAACTTATAAACCTTTAAATTCTTTCATTATTTTTCACAATTTTTCAGTTAAGAAATGCATATGAAACAGTAATAGTGAAAAATACATTAGTAAAAAACATAGTTGTATTTGATGACCATTCTAGTAGCTCTGGTAGGAGTATAACTTATAAACCTTTAAATGGATTAACATTTAATATATAACCTAATTCATGGGTCATAGCCTTTTCAAAAGTAATCTCTTTTTTTAAATTCTACATTTCCATTTAGACAACTTTGATCATAAATCATTAATTAAAAACATTGATTACAAGTAGAAACAGAGGTGCAGATTACCATAGAAAATCATTTAGTGTATATTTATCAATGAATCATTTTTACAATGTCATAAAGTATAGTGAAGGATAAATTTCTCCTACATTTGAATATGTAATTAGAATAATAACTAAAAACAAAATTGAAATGAAAAAGCATATATTTATATAATATTAGTAGAAGAAAATAAAAATCACAATTTCGGCAATTAGCCTAGGACAGGTAGCGAACCGCGGACTCCCATTGTACTAAGTCCAGCATCCAGCAGACCAGACCTAGGTTTGAATCCCACAGCTTCCACTTGCATACTGTGTGACCCTGAGCAAGTCACTTAACCTCCTTGTGCTCCCAGGTCGCTCCTGTAAAAAAGCTTTCAGCTTAGTGTGCTATACCTGGTTAAACAACTAAATAATAAAAAAAAAATAAATAAGTGAGCTCACTTCACTTTTCTGCTTAGCTACAGGGAAGATCTTGTAGTTCATTCAATTTCTACCAGTAGCTAAACCTATAGTGGGTAAAGATTCAGCGTCATGAATGACGTATCACCCCTTGTCAATTTCGCGGGCTTTTAAACCGCATTTAAATCCTTAGCTCAGACCGCCCGGTTCCTTGTGGAAGATGGTCATCAGCAAAATGGCGTTGAGCAAGGTAAGACTCAATTACCACTCTAAGAATCAGCCAAGGTGCTTTTTAAAAGGCTGCAGCTACAAAAATAGGCATTGTATTTTTTCCTTTTCTCCTCAGCTTTAATCGCGAAGCCTGAAATCCAAAAGTAAAGAGTATGAAGTTTAAAAGAGACTCAGTGAGCTCCATGAAAACAACAAGGTTACTCAGTTTTAACCAAGAATCAAGGAGTTTAACAGTTTAAGTGTATGGAGTTTTTTGAAAGAGTATCAGACTAAATGAGCTTCGTTTAACTGATAAGGTACGATTTATTGTAAAACGAATTTCTAACAAAGAAATATATTTGAAATTCTAAAGAATATTGAATCTTTATAAAAAGTGATAGTCTAAAAACAAATTATGAATGGGTCAAAAAGCCTTTATGTAATTTTACAGGACAGTCTGTTCCTATAGTAATTAAGATTTTTCTTTATAGGGAACAAGTGACAATAAGGCATTTGAAGGTGTATTACAGAACGAATATGTTTTCAGACTGTTAGCAGAAGAAGCTTACATTAAAAGTAAGGATTCAATATAATTCATAACATTTCAAAATATTTTGAAAGAATGGCATTGTACATTTAATCTAACAAAGATTATTTTTTGTTTTAATAAAGCCAGGATGGATTTATTTGGGAACTAAGTTCAACACAAAGTTTGAAAAGAAGTGGTTTATTAAAAATTTAATGAAGAAGTAACAGTTTAAAATTAACCATCAGACTCAATAGGTATATAAAGTGGAATTGAAAATCACTGATTAAAATGATTATATATTTAGTTTAATATTAATTCATGCTGTATAATAGGTACCTTACTATAATGAATAATGTTCACAAATAACCAACTAGTATCTTAAACGAATAAGAAATTAATTCTGAAAATGCTTTATACATTATATTTATGTTTTTGTATTTAGTATCAACACTGTTGGATACGAATGGCTTGAGGAAGTGGCATATTAAGCTATGAAATTGTTGCCTACAGTACAATGGTGTGAAGTGAACATACAATAAAAATATTAAATTTTATGGACTTTTTGGACTTCATCTTACAATGTCTGAAATCATAACTCCCAGGCCCCTTTCCTCCTTTGTGTCTGTCAGCAACTCCTCCCCATCCTGTAGCTTTCTTCAATATTTCTGTGTCCCAGGTGCCTAATTTTGCACTTTTTTGAATGAAACTTCAGTTGCCAGTTCTCAGACCATTTTCTAGGTTCCCTAGGTCCTTTCTCATTTTCTCCGCCTCCTCTGGGGTATCCACTTTGTTACAGATCTTGGTGTCATCTGCAGACAGGCAGACCTTTCCCCTCCAGCCCTTCTGTAATGTTGCTAATGGAGACCTTGAACAGGACAGGCCCCAGAACTGATCCCGGAGGCACCCCACAGGCCCCCCTCCCCAGACTGCACCCCATTTATCATCACCCTCTGCCTCCTGTCAGTTAGCCAGTTTCTAACCCAGTTTATCACCCTGTCCCCCATGCCCAGCCTACTCAGCTTGTTTATCAGCCTTCTTTGTAGGACAGTGTCAAAGGCTTTGCTGAAATCAAGGTAAGCGATATCCACTGCCCAACTCTGATTTACTTCCTTTGTCACCCAGTTGAAGAAATCAACCAGATTTCCCCATCTTAGTAAAGTCTGCCCTCCTGAAATCCAGGACCCTCACCTTTATGTGATGTGACTCTGCCACTGTACTCATACTGAGCCACACCTTGCAATGATTACTGGACCCCAGGTGTGCACCCACCCTGACTTCTACAATTCTGTCCCCAGTGGTGAGCTCCAGGTTCAAAATTGCACCCTGCCAGGTGGGCTGTAGTGCTAGCTGCCTGAGGCCTGCTCCTTGCATGGCGTACATATGTCCCTGCTCCTGGCTGAGGCAGCAGCTGGGATGCTCTAATCCATATCTGGCAGATTGAAATCACCTACCAGCAGCACCTCCACTTTTGCTGCCATCATTTGGATTGATTCCAATAGAATCCTGTCAGCTTCTTCCCCCTATGCTGGAAGTCTGTATATCATGCTTGTGTGAATAGCTGTGCCATTGCCTATCTCAAGGGTGACCCACAGTACCTCCACCCCCCCATTCCCTGTATCTTAGTTGCTGTAACACCCTCCCTGACATAAAGAGACACCCCCCCGTTTTACATACTTCATCAGTTTGTCCTGTGGAAATGGGTTACAGCAGTACCATGTTTTGATTATGTTCAGACTAAAGCACTAACGAAATAAAACAAATACTGGAATCATTAATTAATGTCAAGGGGGCTCATTCCAAGATGCATGGTGCAACTTGCAGGTGTATTGAGTTGCACCATGTGGCACTATGCCGGGGACCCTGTGCCATATTCCAAGACAGGCAGGGTCCTCAGCATCTATGACCTGTGACTTGCAGCAGGTGTAGGCTAGCACCTTGAGCATGGTGCAATGGCCCTGCATGCCGCAAATCACTGCCCGCTGTGAACTGCCCCCCAAGCCCTCCCTGCCCTGGAACACCACTGCATGCACCAGGGGGCATTGGGGGGATGGCCAGGAGGCACTGACATTTGGATGGCACAATGATTTTCAGACCCCAGGGGTCCCTGACATTTGGGAAGCATGGGGGGTATGGATGCGTTCAGGGGGGAATGGGGAGCACAGCAGTATGAGTACCACAGCACTGCGGAGAGGGCATCTGTTGATTGGCACTGACAGATGCCCCTTAGACCGTCTCCATGATGGTCTAACTCCACTGCACCATTGTGGTTCTTAAAATAGTGTAAGTGGGTTACAGCAGCCGCCCTTTTGGAATGGCGCGGTTGCTCACCATACCCACCCTTGCACCATGTTGATGCAGGTTACGGCATAGTGTGGTGGCAACCTACATGTGCATCCTGCAAAAGGTATGGCAAGGTGCCTTTGGAATAGTAATGGTGTAATGCATGGAGCAAGTTGCGATTTCTGGCATGAGGTTTGGCATAAATCAGCTTGCGCCATGCATTAGCCATCTTGGAATCAGGCCCAAAGAGTTTATAACAGAATAACCTTTATGTTGTTTCTTCCATTCAAAAGATTCCACGTACACTACTTTGCCGTAGTTTTATGAATGCCATTTTGTGATGCTGCTGACTCTGGAACTGCAGAAAAATTATTTCTACTGTGCCTCTTCCTGCCCCCCAGCACAGCTCTCCACCTGCCTCTGACTCTGCACTATAACATCTTATATCATCACAGCATCATTTTTAGGGCTGCAGTGGGTGTAGCCCTGCAGACCTCTTGCTAACAAAAAAGCAGTCAGTGCATTCCTTCTGACCGAACAACATGATGAAGTTTCAACACAGTCACCTCCATGCCTGTGAAGCACTCTGCTCATTGCCTCAGTTGGAAGTTGCACTGCACTATTTTTTTTACTGTGTCAGCAGTCATGGCAGAACATGGCACACTTCACCTTGTTCAAGATGGCTGCCAAACTGTATTGCACATGCGTGACCTCTAGCGCATGCGCAGTGTAGTGTGGTGGCAACCTTGGTCACGGTGGATTGTGCTGTGTTCTGCCATGACTGTCGATTTCTTTTTTTTTTAATCATTCATATCTGCCAACCTGACCCTCCCTGTCAGCACACCCCCCTTGAAACATAACAGTGACACTGGGGGAGCCCAATCCCCAAGTGTCGCGATGGAGATTCCTTGGTCCTTTTTTTTAACCTCGTAAAAAGAAAACTGTCCATTAATATATTTTTTTATGCTTTAAAAACAAAACCATCCATCGGTGTCTTTTGCACCATTACTGTCGTCCCACCTGACCTTCTAGCTCAGCACCCACTACCCCACACCCCACCAAGCCCTTACTCACCCATTGGGGATCCGATGCCGTAATCCTCACTGGACTGCATACATATTTTTAACTCTTCAAAGCCGGACAGTAAACTGAAGAAACAAGTATGCATTTCATCGTATTTAAATGGGTTTTGAACTTAGTGGCATAACTTGGGCAATTTTGCATATTATTGGCCCACATTTTCAACATGCCTTCTTTGGGACCCTACCTCGTTAACAGTTGTACTGTAAATAAGCAGATCTGTCCTGAAAGGTGACTTTGCTGTCCCTGCACAAAATCACCTTTCAGGCAGGAGTTGAAAATTTTCTCTGTCCTTATTCGTGAGGTGGGTTCATAAGAAGGTTATGTTGAAAATGTGGTGTAAAAATATTAACAAATAACAAAGTTATGAGCCTATGTTGAATTTGCGAACGCAGGCTCATAATTTTGGTAATTTGCAATATTTTACCCCAAATTTACAACATAGCCATATCTTTACAGCACCTCATGCATGTGACAGCTGTCATTTTTCAAATCCTGGCCAAAACATTTTTTTTTTATATCCTGAAAGGCGATTTTGCAATCCCTGCGCGAAATCACCTTTTGGACAGGAGTTGAAAAATGTCTCTGACCTTATTTATGAAGCAGGGTCATAAGAAGGCTATGATTTAAATTCAGTGTAAAAATATTAAAGGGTACCTAAACAAGCAGTTTTTTAAAACTGCAAACTCCAAAATATGGCTTCATTGTGAGGTAAAGTAAAGACTGCTATTTATATTTATGCTAAAACTGCATTTATGTAAATAACATAAATGCAGTTTCATAGCTTTTGGAAAATGTAAACATCAGCCTTTCATTTTCAGAAAACACCCTTGCTTGCTCCCTATAAAATGTCTGCCAAGTGTGTTAAGTGATGAGTCATGATGACATCACTGGAGCCAGAGGCAGAGACTCACATGGCTCCCTATAGTGCTAACTAGTCCTTCTTTCCCCCTTTATTTTGAATTGTTTCACAAGAATGATCAACACCAAGGGCCTGATTCCAAGATGGCTTATGCATGGCGCAAGCTGATTTATGCCAAACCTCGTGGCAGAAACAGCAACTTGTGTCATGCATTACATCGTTTGCTATTCCAAAAGGCACCTTGTGCCATGCCATATGTGGGCTGCACCAAATGTGGGTTACGCCACCCCCTATGCTGCAACCCACAATGACATGGTGCAAGGTTGGGTAATGGCAGCAACTGTGCCCTAGTCCAAAAGGGCAGCTGCCGTAACCCACTTACGCTATTCTAAGAGCCACAATGGTGCAGCTGAGTTAGACCATCATGGAGATGGTCTAAGGGACATCCATCAGTTCCAATCGATGGATGCCCACTCTGCAATACCACAGTACTCACACTGCCATGCTCCCCATGCCCCCCTGAAGACATCCATGCCCCCCACCTCCTGAGTGTCGGGAACCCCTGGGGTCTGAAAATCAGTGCGCCCCCAAACACCAATGCCACCTGGCCAGCTCCCCCAATGCCCCCTGGTGCATGCGGTGGTGTTCCAGGGTGGGGGGCTCAGGGGGCAGTTCGCAGTGGGCTGTGACTTACGGCATGCAGAGCCATTGCACCATGCTAGTGGCACTAGCCTATGCCTGCTGCAAGTTGCAGGCTTTAGGTGCCGGGGACCCTGCCTGTCTTGGAATATGGCACAGGGTCCCCGGCATAGTGCTGCATGGCGCAACTTGCATACGCCCACAAGTTGCACCATGCGTTTTGGAATCAGCCCCCATATGTTAACATGTGGATTATTTTGATCAGTACATGGGTTAGGCTATGGTTTTGTTCATTTTGTTTACTTTAACTTGCTAATAATGTTTTGTAATCCAGCTGACTTTCTCTTTGGCAAACTGCGGTACAGTATAACACTTCAAATACCTGATGATCTAGTGGTTATGGGATGCCCTGAAATTTGTAGTGATGTACTGGTCTGGTCCAATTCCAAAGCTCATGCTTTCTTGGTAAACCACAAAAAAGCTTCTCTTGTAGTCTTTTTCCATGTGCACCCTTTGCACCTAACCTGCCTTCTGTTAATCACACCACCATCCATACTCTGTCCTTAGTACTGCCTGGGGCCACATATGAACTTGTGGTCTCATGAAGAGAATTATCACACCTCAGATTGTAAACATGTACCTCAGAGAGTTTTGCACTCTTATAGTGATATGCTTCATCAGCTGACACTGTTAAAAAATGCCTCCCAAATCACTCTCCAGTCTACTTTCTCAATGTCAAAAAACCCGGGGACTGTACTACCTGCATTCATGATGCAGAAGGGTAATGAGTTCACCTGTTCTTGTTGTGGGGAGAAGGAATGAAGAATGAATACCAGAGGGGGACTGAGAAGGCCACTCCTGCAAGGTAATGCTATATTCAGGGAAGGAGGAAGACAGAAGGGGAGAAATATGAGCAGAACTCTGTGAGATATAAGATGTGAGGGGTAATCAGCACCATAATCACTACCTGCCCCCATTGTCCTGGCCAACATTCCCCTTCCCATAAAACCAGTTCATGCAATTGTCCAAGGCTGTTTGTGGGTATTAATGTGTGAAATGGATGCCACTACACGTTAAGTCACTTCACTACCAGTCTAGCATTGCTTGTAAAGCACTTTGGGATACAATGTGTATGAAAAGCACTATATAAATGCTGATTCTTCTTCTTCTTCTTCTTATTTCTTATGGAAAAAGAAGACAAGCATATTTTTGATTCCTGAGAAAGTAATGAACGCTGGCATTGGACTACGCAAGAACTTTGCTACAAACAAGTGGTGGATCTAGGGGGCGGTGAAGGGTGCAGCTGCAGCCCCTGTCATGGTAACATACTTGCTTGCTGCTACTGCTGCATTTCACTTTGTTGAAGAAGTCTGATTTATTGACTGTACAAATGTTTACATTCAAACTATGGTTACATTTGTAGGTTCTGTCAAAAATATACTAGAAAAGAATAATAGCAGACAGTATAAAGGTTTAATACAAATGTTAAAAAGTGCATATCAAGTATGCACACCACCCCAGCACCCCCCCCCCATCGTAACATCCTGGATCTGCCATAACCACTTGACTAGACCACCAGGTTATTTAAGATTTGTACTGCACTGTGGTTTGACAAAGAGAAAGTCAGTTGGACTAAAACACAATTTCAGCATGTTAAAGTACACAAAATGAACAGAACCATAGCCTAACATGTGTATTGATCAAAATAATGCACATGGTTTTGACCATTTTGGTGAAACAATTCTAAACAAAGGGAAAACAGAACTAGTTAGCATTATAGAGAGCCACATAGCTCTCTGACTCTGGCTCCAAAGATGACATTTGGTGACCATTTTAAAAAGCAGGTAAGGCAGTTTTTTTGAAATTGGAAGGCTGATTTTACAATTTTCAAGTGCTTTGGAATCGCATTTAGGTAAATTATATAAATGTAGTTTTAGCATTAATGTATATAGCAGCCTTTCCTTTAATCCTAAATGAGATCAGATTTTTGAACAGTTAGTTGTCAAAATGTTGTTTAGGTATCCTTTAAAGAAAGAAAATCAAAGTTATGAGGCTATGTTGAATTATACAAATGCAGGCTCATAACCTTGGTAATATTCAATATTTTTACCCCAAATTTTCAACATAGCCATTTCTTTGCAGCACCTCATGAATGTGACAGCTGTCAGCTTCTGACCCAAATGTGTTTTTCATCCTGAAAGTTGATTTCATAGTCCCTGTGCAAAATCACCTTTAGACCAGGAGTTGAACATTTTCTCTGCCCTTCTTCATGACGCAGGGACATAAGGCTATATTGAAAATTTGGTGTCAAAATATTAAAAAAACTAATTTTCAATAGTTTTACTCCAAATTCGTCGGCTACAGCCCTATCGGCTCTGGCTAGAGTTTGTTTACCTAAGTCTCAGTGTTTAGTACATGTCTGTTTTCCTTTGTTGTATGAGCCCGCATTCTGCTGACCAGCAACAACTCCCACAAACCCTCTGCACACATCCCACTTCCGATCCACAGTTACAACACATGATGCGACCTACCAACATACACACTAAGGAACACATTGTATACTGCATGCCTGTTACTGTAGTCACAATTCATGCTTGATGTGACAGCAGTTCCCATCACCATACTTGTTATCAGACATGTCTTATCAGATGAGAATTCAAGCACTTGCAAGGATTGAACCCACTTCCAGCATTATTCAAGCTGCAGTTCTCCATTTGTTATTCATTCATGGTTCATGCAGCAGATATGGCTGCATATCAATACTGTAATAAAAGCTACAAAATCACAGTCTCTATACTGATCTTGTAACTGTCACACTGAATTGATTTGAAACTATAGTACCAAGAACCCTGAATGAATTACAAACCATGAAATGCAGCTTTATAAATGGTGTACATGGGTTTGAGCCTTGCAAGTACTTGACATATCATCTGATAAGAAACATATGATAACCAGTATAGTGATGAAAATTGCAGACCCAGCAAGCAGGAACTGTACTTACTGTACCATGCACACAATACACAGTACAGTATATTCCATAGTGTGTGTGTTGGTGGGGCACAGCGTGCATTGCGATTGCAGGTTTGGAGGGTGCGGTGTGCATAGGGTTTGGGGTTTTGATTGTTTTTCTAGAGAATGAGGACTACTCTGACATTACTATGAAAGAAAGCATATAAAAGGCTGTTCTCCATTCTTGGTATAAGACAGCTACACCATAGTCCATGAGCATGAGATAATAACAAACAGTACACATTGCTGCACCAATTTCAACCCTGATCATGCCCTATTTTTTAGTTAAAATAACTAAATAATATAAAATATTATAACACTAGTCACTGGGTCCTAGAGGTGGCAATTTGTTGGTGATACTGACCAGGAGCGAAGCATTCTGGATTTATTACCTGGGAGCTCTATCCTAGCTAGGACTCAATGAGAAATTGACATTAGTCTATTTATATAGCTCCCTCAAAATAAAACATGGCTCTTGGAGATGGTGATGTACATTTCTTATAGGTAGTCCTGTAATGTTTTCATATGTTGCTTTTGACTGGCTCTTTGTTTTTTCTCTCTTCCTAAGCTATGTGCCATTTTTCCTAGGGTACAAGAACATGCAGTCAAAATCAGAACTGGATGCTGCAACAACTTCAGAAAGCATTTTCTGAGGCAACTTCAAAAATTGTTTTTTTTTATCTGAGAACAAAACATTATATTTGCAGCACTGATTTAACTTAGCATAATGAAGTATATTGTATGTATCTGTATTTATCTTAGTAGAATAAAACTGGTTACGTTTGTACAGGCTTTTGTGTTCACTTTAGCACTGGTCTCATTCCCCTCTGGGACACTGTTTCGTTTGAACTATCAATGTCATTTTAATGTTGAGCTTTATATTGTGGTCGCTAGGGGGCACTCACCACCCTTGACAAAGCACAGGTTATTTACTGTGCAAAATGTTGTGTGTCAGTGGGTCTCCTCCAGCAGTTTTACAGGTTTTCTGCTGCATTCTATACTGCCCTTAAATAAAGGAGTTTTAAAAAAACTCAGCTACGGATCTTTGACATTTTTGTGTGGCCTGTACACATTCTTCTTCTTCTGTTGTGCATATAAGAATGTACCTGTGCCAATTAAAAAAAAGCCTTGAAAACTTTCTCAAGCTGCATTACAAAATGCAACTCTGAATAAAATGGGAACATCTTTAATATAGTTTCTTGTAATGGAAATTGCTTTCTGCTTTCTCTTTATAATAATAAATACCAAGATTACACAGAAGCTGTATCTTTTGTATATATGGCTGTGGTGATGTCAGCCTGACAAAATGATGATGATGATGCTGATGATGATGGATTTGGCGCACAGCTTGCAGGTGACAGCAACAGCCCTGAGGAGGAATCTGTTCACCATCCAGAATGAAGCATTTCCAGCTTACTGCTGTTGATTTAAATACCACTCATGCCTCTTAGTATACATTTCAAGGGAACCAGGAACTTTATCTTGCAATAGCCATTAATGTTAAACATATTTATTTACATTTATTACTTCAGTGGGGGAAGGGGGATTAATGGTAACATTGCTAAAAGTAAGATTGGAAGAGTATATTGATTCCAGAGTCAGTGTGTGTGTGTGTGTGTGTGTGGGGGGTCATTCAAAACAATTCTATAAACATTTCTTTGACTAGGTGACATGGAAAATGTATCAGTGGAGGGAAGTGGAAATGGCCTACCTGAACTTTAGCAAGGATTCTGACACTGTGCCACACAGAAGGCTGATAAAGAAATTTAGCAGCATAGGAGTGGGATCCAGTGTGGTAAATTGGGTTAAAAACTTATTAATAGATAGGAATCAAAGGATGAAGATTAGCGGAACACAGCCTAATGATGGGAGATTGGCCAGTGGGGCACCGCAAGGCTCAGTACTGGGACTGGTCATCTTCAATGTCTTCATAAGTGACAGTGCAGAGGAACTGGAAGGGAGGGTATGCCTTTTTGAAGATAATACCAAAATATGCAATATGGTGTACACTCTGGGGGGGGAGGGGTGAGAATGTTTATGGATCTTAGGAAACTAAAGGCATTTTCAAGATTATGGCAGTTGGGGTTCAATGCCCAAAAAAATGCAAATTCCTTGGGCATAGGAACCTAGGAGATGAGTACAGGATGAGGACAGTAGACTTAATGATATTGATTAAAAATAATAATGACTTTGGGGGTATCTTATCTGATGACCTCAAAGTGACATGGCAGTGTGACATAGAAGTGGGTAGTGTCAGTGTGATGCTGGGCTGCATTGGGAGAGGACTCTCCATCAGACGGAGGGATGTGGTATGTCAATGTATTGCTTGCTGCTGAGACCATACCTGCACTACTGTGTCCATTTTTGGATGCCACACCCCAGAAAAGACATACACTAGGCTGGATGCAGTCCAGAGGAGGGCAATTAAAATGGTTCAAGGACTGCACAAGAAACACTGTGGGAGAAAGACTGAGGGAGCACAACATGCACACGGCAGAAGAGTGGAGATCAAGATGAGACATGCTAGAGACCCACAGGTGCCTCACAGGTGTAAAAATGGTATAGAAGGTAGATCTCATTCAAATGAAAAGGAGCACCAGGACTAGAGAGCATGCAATGAAGCTACAGGGATGGTGGGTTAAGAGAACTGTGAGAAAGTATTTCCTCATTGAAAGGATGGTAGACACCCAGAGCAGACTGCTAACCAAAATGGTGGATGTGAAAAACAGTTGAAGGAATCAAGCATGCGTGGGACAGAAGAAGGGTTATATCATAAAATTGTCATAGCAGTGGAAGGGTAGTCTGAGATCAGTTAGGGTCTGCAGAGATGGATTAGGCAGGGACTATTTTGGCTATATGTGTAGGACAAGTGGTCCTTTTCTGCCATCAAACTGTTTCTATGATAGCCACATGTGAAATGCCTCTTTGACGTGAGCTGAACCAAGGCATGGATAAGGTTACGCTGGTGGGTGGGTGGTATGAGTGAAGAAACAGGTGATAAGACATGTACTTTTTGCCCACCTTTCTTCTTCCATAATGGTCAGCACGTATCTTTTTTAGTGTGATCAGATACATTTCTTTTTATTTGCTTTTTGAATTGATAGTTGTGATTAACAATGGTACTTTTCCCTTTTCCAGATCAGATTCCATAATGTATTTATCCTGTAACAAAGATCTGGATTGCTTAAGAACAATTTTCAGATTCTGGCTCAGTCTGCATAATATAAGCATTTAACAAGTCAATCAAGGACTGAAAGATGTCAGCCCAGAAAAGAATTTAAAGACCATATTGTATAGTGCCTGTGTGTCACAGTACTCATACCAGAAACAACACAACTACATTTCCATCAGTTCCCTCTTAACAGTTTTGAAATGTGTACCCAATGGGTTGCACTACTACAGACCAATAAAATAAATTTAAATGTTTTTAGTTTTATTTGTGGGCTTCATTTCTGAGACAAGGACTACATTAGGAATGGGACATTTGATTCAGATGGAGTCTTTCAAATGGTTAAAACAAACAGGCCGAAGAAAAAATTCCACTCCCATTTGTAGAAAAATATCTGGGGTGGGATATTCAGACTGCGCCAGGCTGTGGTGCAAGCCTGGGCACAGCGCAACTGGGATGCGCCAGGGTGATGACAGGGTGTTATTCAACGGTGCTGCACCATGGCTCAGCACCGTTGAATATGGCACTATGACCACCCGCATTGTGCATGGCACAGTGGCACTGTGCCAGTGCAAGAGGCCAGAGAGGAGCAGGGGGGATGCGCCAGCGCAAGTGCCATTGCGCTAGGCACAGCAACCGCGATATTCAGAGGTGGATATGCAAATAGAACCATAATGCATGCAAGGCACAAATGGGGCCAATTGCATGTCACTATGGTCCCATTTGCATGCAGGTGCACCGATCTCCAGCGACTTGCACCTGGCGCCCTGCCAGGCTTCAGCTGTCGGGACCGACACCCCCTACCCCTCAGCGGTCAACGCACCCCAACACCCGATCATGGGCATTCAATGAATCAAACTCCCTGGTGGTCCAGTGGACCTGATCCCACAGCCCAATCACGGGCTTTCATTATGTTTATATCCCTGGTGGTCCAGTGGACCTGATCCAACAGTCTGATCATGGGCTTTCAGTATATTGAATAACCCTGGTGGTCCAGTGGTACCCCCTCCCAACCTGCCCACTCAGTCCCACCACCTCACTCCCCCCCAGTCAGCGGTGGGAGGCAGCACCCTACCTGCAAGCCAACTGACAGCGTACGGTATGGCTATACTCCAATGGGCATGCAGACCGTACTGTACTACACAGTCCCAAAATGTGAATGAATGCTGTCAGTCAGTGGGTAGCCGGGAGGTTTGCGGGCGGGGTGCTGCTGCCCGCCACTGACTGGAGGGGGGAGCGGGGTGGTGGGACTGAGTGGGCAGGTTGGGAGGGGGGTACCGCTGGACCACCAGGGTTATTCAATATACTGAAAACCCACGATCAGGCTGTTGGATCGGGTCCACTGGACCACCAGGGATATAAGCCTGTGATCGGGCATCGGGGGGAGCAACCACGACGGATGGTGTCGCCGGAGCTCGGGTGGCCACCCACAGCTGGCAGCTGCCATGTTACACCCTGCAATATGTAGCTCACCTGTGGGTGGCCAGCTGTTTCTCCTTTTCCTTTTTGCACAACTGTGTGCAGCGCACATAGGGTTGCACCTGCCTATGCTCAGCACATCCTGGACTGAATATTGGGATGTGCGGGGTATGCGTATACGCGGCTCCCTACTTGTGCCGCGATACATTACTGATGCGCCCTGGCATCAGGATGGTGCTGGGCACTTCAAGTAGTTTGAATATCGTACAAGACAGTGGGCTGCACATGAGGCACCCCTGTTGCGCCCTGCATAACTCTTTTGAATTTCCCGCCCCAGGTATATATTGTACATTGCCTGCTATTAAACCACATTCACCTGTAATAGCCCATGATGGAAATACATCAGTTGACGTAGCTACATCTACTAACATAGGTAATGCAGGGGCGCCATTACAGATTTCAACGGGAGGGCAACAGCCGGTCAGAGGGGCTGTGGGGGTGGAGCCAGGAGCTGCCTGGGGTGGAGCCAGGGGCTGACTGGGGGGTGGCATCAGGGGCTGAGTGGGGGTGGGGCCAGGGGCATGTAGGCCACCATAAGCTAAGCTTGACTGGAACAGATCTGAATCATCTCAGGCAAAAGTTTCACATCTGTTGTGTTGGCAGATTCAGTCTTAATAAAAACTAAAATAAAACGAGAATGCATTAATAAGACACTGGCATTGCCAGGCAGACATTTTTAAAAATGATTCAATATACATGCGGCATATGTTAGTATTGTACCTTGAGCTTTGCTGCTGCAGTCTAAAAAACACACATCAGCAAATACTCTTTAGTGCAAGATTTCTGTCCTTTATTTGCACACATCCAAATTCTGGTTTTGCTCACCTCATTTTAATCTCAAACTTGAGTAGTACAGCAGTAGTCATACCTTAAATTATTTATTCTTAGGTGCAGCACACTGCTCTTCAAATTTGTGGCAAGTGGGTTAGCTGGTTTTATGACCCAGCGAACTCTGTGGTTGCTTTCCTGGGTGCCCGTGTTTATGGGGGGGCCCCACCCCCAGTCAGATCCACAGTAACACTTTAATTTCTCTTTTTAATTATTCATGTTTAAAGTAAAACAGCAATGAGGAGAATCAGCAAGTTCTGTGGAGACACTTCTCATGTGGTGTTATAACATCATAAAAGTACTTAGCATGGTATGGCCCAGCCAATTACACGGCACGGTGAGGTGTCGGCAGTGCACATGGCATAGCGAGGTGTTGACACTGTGCCATGTGCACTGCAGACACCGTACTGTGCCATGGAGTTTGTCAGCACTGTGCTGTACCTTATGCACTGCAGACACTGTGCTGTGCCATGTGCAGTGCCATCACTGTGCTGTGCCATGTGCAGTGCCATCGCTGTGCTGTGCCATGTGAGGTGCCATCACTGTGCTGTGCCATGTGCAGTGCCATCACTCTGCTGTGCCATGTGCAGTGCCATCACTGTGCTGTGTCATGTGCAGTGCCATCAGAGTGCTGTGCCATGTGCAGTGCCATCAGAGTGCTGTGCCATGTGCAGTGCCATCAGAGTGCTATGACTAGTAATGAACCATTTCATGTCTTTGGCTGTCACTGAAACATTTCATGTGTTTAGCTGTCACTGCACTGTGCCACTTGTACTGCCAGCACTGCATTGTGCCAAGTGTACCACTGATACTGTGCTCGGCCATGCACACTGCCATCACTACTGTGCCTCATGCACTGTTGTAATTACACTACATTTTGTGCACTGCCATTGCTGGTATCCAGTGGTATGCCCCACTCCCCATCATGTGGTGCATGATCCCTTGTGTCCAGTGCCATCTGTGTACCTCACTCCATGCAGTCATGAGCCATGGTATGTGGTGGGAACCCCCACCCAGCATGACAACAGACACTGCCCTTTCTGTACCTCTAGTGTATTTTATCCCCCGGCCAACCATGCTGCCATCAGCTGTACCTCTACCCTTCCTGCCCAGCAAAGAGCCACCAGCCACTCCCTAACTAACTACTGTAACTGCAGCTGGAAATCGGAATGCCCCCTTGTTGGCCACCCATGCTGAAGCTGCCCCCCCCCATTACAGATGTACTTGAGGCAACGAGGGAGGGACTGGTTTGTGCTCCCCAGCCGTTATCTGCAGTCACTGAGTAAGCTGGGTAGTAGTGGAAGATTCATGCTGCAGTGCTTTTACTGCTGGCATGTGACACAGTGCAGTGCTATTTCAGTGATGATACTCAGAGCCACCTCCACAAGACTGGAATACTGTTCCAGGCAACCAACCACCACCACTCTTTTTCGGTGAAGACTCTTCACCGAATAAGAGTAGTAGTTGTTGGTTGCCTGGAACAGTATTCCAGACTTGTGGAGGTGACTCTGTCATCACTGAAATAGCACTGCACTGTATCAGATGCCAGCAGTAAAAGCACTGCAGCACTGAAGACAATGGTGACTGAGTACCAACCCCCCCAGAGAATTTATTTCAAACCCATTCCTTCACCTTTCCTCATCGACCCGGTGCTTACCCCACCACCGAAGAATGAATTCTAAAGTCATTCCATTTCCTTCTCACCTTCTTTCCTCTTCAGTCTGGTGCTCCCCCAGATCTCCTCACCAATTTGTTCACTCAAAAACAAAATTCATCAGAAAAACTTTAGTTTAAACTTGCCTAAAAGGTGTTGAATGTGAGTCTCTGCTGCACAGTGCACTCTCTGTGCAGACCTGTATAACAAGTGATACGGGGAGGGGCTGGAGCACATAGCAAAGGAAACAGGTGTGGGGGGAAGACGCTGGAGAGAGAAAGAGAGAGAACAAGAGCAGAGGGAGGGCAGACTGTAAAACATGGAAGATCATGCTAATGAATGCCCGTAGCCTAAGAAATAAGATTCCAGACCTGGAGGCCTTGCTGGCAGATGCAGACCTTGACATAGCAGCAATAACAGAGATGTGGTACTCTGCTAATCATGGCTGGGAAGTCAATGTACCAGGCTATACATTGTTCAGGAGGGACAGGAAGGGTAAAAAGGGTGGGGGAGTGGCTCTGTACATCAGAGATGGTATAAAGGCTACAGAAGTTCAGGGAAGATGGGGGGGGGGCGAGGCAATGTGGGTCACCCTGGAGCCAGGGAATGGAACAGTAATACACACAGGGGTGATCTACAAACCTCCAGCACAGAGGGAAGAAGTAGGCTGGGAACTAGTGGAAAACATACACGACATGTCAGCTAAAGGAGAAATCCTGCTACTGGGTGATTTCAATATGCTGGAGTGGATTGGGCCACCCAGGTGGCTGCTTCAGCCAGAAACACAGCCATCCTAGAATCCTGCAGGGGGTTGGACTCAGGCAGCTGGTGCATGAGCCAACCAGGGACAAGTAAATTCTGGACCTGATATGGACCAATGGGAACAGAGTCAAAGAAATACAGGTGGAAGGGCAGGTGAGGTCAGGTCCAGATAACAAACCAATGCAATAGAATAGTGGCCAAAGGAAACAGAAGAAGGAAACCACTATGGTTCTCCAAAGAGGTGCCAGACAAAGTCAAGGATAAAAGGCTGAGTTTCAGGAAATATAAGGGAAGCCAAAGGAAGGAGGACAGGGAGGCATACCTTGAATGTCTAAGGGAGGCAGGGATGGCTGTTAGGAGGGTGACGGTACAGACAGAAGAGGGCTTAGCATGGTCTGTAAACAAAGAGGATAAGGCATTTTATAGGTACATTAGTGAAAGAAATAAAACTTGGGGGGGAGGATTGTAAGGTGAGAAGGGAGAGTGTAAAGAGGGGGATCTGGACAAGGCAGAAATACCGAAAAAATACTTCTGCTCAGTATTCACGAAGGAGGGGGAAGATCAAGGACCACAGCTGGGTTGCAAAGGCAAGGGGAGGGAGAACTGAACACCAGCCCATTCAAAGGGGAGAGAGTTCTGGAAGACCCACAAAGCTGAAGGTGGATAAGGCCATGGGGCCAGATGACATCCACCTGAGGATATTAAAGGAGCTGCAAAGGGAACTGGCAGCACCTCTGGTGGCCCTGTTCACAGAGTCCTTCAACATGGGTGTCATTCCAGAGGACTGGAGGAGGACTCATGTAGTTCCACTGCACAAAATTGGCAGTAGGAAGGAGGTGGGGAACTATAGGCCAGTCAGCCTCACCTCAGTGGTGGGAAAGATCATGAAGACACTGCTGTAAGAAAGAATGGTGGTACATATGGAATCCAGCAGTGCTCAGGATCAGAGGCAACATGGATTCACAGCAGGAAGGTCATGTCAACAAATCTAATAGATTTTTTTGATTGGGTGACATGGGGAAATAAATCTGGGAGGGGCAGTAGATGTCACCTACCTAGATTTCAGCAAAGCCTTCAACACCGTCTCACATAGAAGGCTGATTAACAAGATGGGTAGTCTGGGCATGGGAGACAAGGTGTTGAACTGGGTTAGGAACTGGTTAACAGACAGGAGACAGAGGGTGGTGGTAATTGGGGTACAATCTGGGGAGAGGGGGTGGCCAGTGGGGAACCACAGGGATCAGTACTAGGACCAATCCTGTTCAATGTCTTCATTAGTAACATTGCAGAGGGGCTGGAAGAAAGGTCTGCCTGTTTGCAGATGACATCAAGATCTGCAACAGGGTGGATATTCCAGAAGGGGTACAGAAAATGAAGAGGGACCTGGAGAAGCTTGAAAGATGGTCAGAGATGTGGCAACTGAGGTTCAATGCAAAGAAGTGCAGAGTAATGCACCTGGGTAGAGGGAACCCTGGGGAGAGCTACAGGTAGGGGGGGCTGACTGTCATCAAGGAGGAAAGGGACCTAGAGGTTATAATTTCTGATGACCTTAAGGTATCAAAGCAGTGCACAAAGGTGGCAGGGAGGGCCAGTGGCATGCTGGGGTGCATAGGCAGGAGTATTACTAGCAGGAAGCAGGAGGTGGTGATGCCATTGTATAAAATATTGGTAAGGCCTCACCTGGAATACTGCGTGCAGTTCTGGAGACCATTCCTGCGCAAGGACATAGATAAGGTAGAGGCTATCCAGAGAAGGGCAACAAAGATGGTGCAGGGCTTGTACCACAAAACATATGAGGAGAGACTAAAGGACCTCAATATGTTCTCACTGGAGGAGAGGAGACAATGGGGGGCCATGATTGAAACCTTCAAGTACCTCAAGGGAATAAACAAGGTGTAGGTGGGGGATCTTTTCCAAAGTAGAAAAAGTACTAGAACAAGAGGCACAATATGAAATTGGAAGGGGGTATATTAAGAGGTAATGTGAGGAAGTTTTTCTATACAGAAAGGGTAGTCGATGCTTGAAATAGTCTGCCACAGGAGGTCGTGAGGGCAAGCACAGTGGAGGGGTTTAAGCATACCTAAGACAGGCACAAGGGAAGCTTGAGAGGGGAGAGAGTCATGAAAAGCCATTGATCACATAGGGTCAGTGGCAACATACAATGTATAGGGCCTATAGGCAGACTGGATGGTCCTAGCAGTCCTTATCTGCTGACAATTTGTATGTTTCTGTGTTTCTATGTTTGTCTTCAGTGGCTGCCTGCACTGATGATGATTGAGAATAGGATGCCACCATGGGTTAGGGAGTGAGTGAGTGATCCTCAAGCAGCTGGGTGAGTAGGCTGTAACCCTGCAGCAGACCACGGTCTGCTTGGTGGAAGAGGCCTTGCCAGACAGGATGGAGAGAGGAGATTCATGGGCGGGCAAGCCAAGAGGGCAATTGGGCAAAACCAAATTCGGTCCGTGGACCACACCACCACTCCATCTCCAAGACAAGTCCAAACAGTTGGAAATGTCTGCTGTGTCTCCTCTCCAATAAATAAAATAGAGGCACATGCGTGGCCATGCACACACTGGTTAGCTCCTCCTCTGTCTCTCTCGAGTGAGTCACACATAGGTTAACACTGTCGGCATCGGCACACAGCGTGATGAAGATGCCCCCGTTGCCTACACACAACTCAGGTCACAGAGTAGTTCATAACTGGCTGCTGGGTGGCCAGCCACTGGTCCTCGGGTATGTTTTAGGGAAAAAATTCTAAATATAAAAAAAAGTGAATATGTAGAAAAGTCATTGTTTACTCTGAGTTACAGTAAACAATGACTTTTTATACTGCGAAACCAACTGGGACTTTTGCAATGAAAACACATTGCAAGGATCTAAAACTGGGACTTTGAATGTCCCCCAGTCTATTTTTTATATTTCCAGGGACAGGGCTGTCAAAAACCGGACAATCCCGGCAACACTGGGATGGGTGGCAACACTAAGTGGTTGTGGGGTGAGTGTGCATTTTTTATTTAAAAAAACAAAACAACAACAATGGCCTGGGGGCAACTGTCCCTCTGAGGAAACAATCTGCACATGCAGGTAATGCTGAATTAGATATAGGTTTTTCACTTAAATTTGGTAACATTGTACTGACAATCTTGTTTATCTCATTTGCACATTGCTTGAGTGATTTAACATTGTGTTATAAGATGTGCACAGAACATCAATGGGCTACGTCCTAGCAGCCTAAGTCTCTTACACCAGCTATGAATATCTAAGACAAAAAGGTTACTATATGTTAAGGTAACAAGTGTCTTCCAAACATAACGCTGAAACTGCAGCATATATGCCCTGCAAAACAAAACACCGGATAATATTATGCAGTTCACCCAATCATTTACTATTTGAGGAAGACCGCCACACTACTTACATGAATGGGTAGATATTTTCACAGACAAGTGATTGCTGGAAGAGTGGGTCCAGTTGTGTCTGCAGTTAGTTTTGCAAATATGTGAAAAGTAAACACTGCAGGGGAAAGCTTTCATGATGCATGGCAATGTTGCAGCACTCCAGTTTTCCGATGTTCTCGGTCCTGTCCAACAATAATGTAATCAACCTGACACTCAGTCACAATCAATTGATGGTGACACATGGCAGAGTTTAATGGAAACCATTTACCAGAATAGCATATTCCTCTAATTAGGTAGTGTACCCCTTGCTGTCACATCTGTGCAGTGGCTAGTATCATATAAGTCCTCTCTCCGCACAGTACTTCTCTCCCAATCCACCTGTGACTGCACCTAATTATGCACCACTGTACCTAGGCTCTAGGCAGCCAGTTACCTCAAGAAACCTCCCCCACAGCTCGGACCCTGTAGTCCATGAATGCTAACTAGCTGTTTCTTATTGTTGTAACTTATTTTTTTTTTTTTTGTTCCTCTGCGGCTGGGGGGGTGTTACCTATGGTTCCCCCAATCCAGCCTGACCTCTTAGCCCATACTCTTCCCCAAACCCCAAGCTCTTACCCTGTCCTCAGTCCTGCACAGTGATCCACCGCGGCAGGTACGTAACCACCACTGTGGGATCTGGGGGGTTCCTGATCAGAGGGAGCATCCAAGGCTGAAGCCGGGCAGCGCCACGAGGCCGGCCATCAAGCAGTGCACCGAGGTATTTTTTCCTCTTACCCCTATGCACACAGCCGTGCAATGACGTCAACATGGAGCTACTGTAGACGTCAGCTGCATGCGTCCCCCCTGTTGTGCTCCTGGTGACAGTAATGCCTCCAGTCTCCACCGGAGATCACCACTGCACCAGGATGCCCCTGGATCCCACCCCAGGGAGAGGAGAGCTGTCCTCTGGACGCTCAATCCTACTCCCTCCCTGCCGAACCCCAGCTCCCGGGTTGCTGGCGTGACGCGAGGTGTGGCATCCAGCGCCTCAACCCTCAGCGCCACAGGGCCGGCATTGTAACTTATTATTGACTCGCTGGTCTGTATTTCCACCCTCAGCCCGGTAACCTGTTTCTGTCATCTATTTCTGCTGTTATGCTGTTTGTTTGTTTTGTATGTAACACTGACATGGAGCCTTTGCAAAAGAATCCTTGACTCAAAGGTTATAATTCCAATACTTCTCAATAAATAAACAGAAAAATAAACTCAATGCAGACAGTGTTGCCTACAATAATTCAATATCTACTACAGCTACAGTTGTTAGGTCGATGGCCTTCTACTGTAAAGGTGCACTTAACAGTAGTGTGATCAGTTATTTTTTTTTTTAGTCTTTGGTAACCGAATAAGGCCCACTAGGCACAAGTGCCAGTTTTCAGGGGTGAACTGGGAGCGCTGCGCGGCTAAGTGACTTGCTCAGGGTCACACAGTATGCAATTAGAGGCCGTGAGAATTAAACTCAGGTCTGGTCTACTGGATGTACCAAGCTCGTTCACACCTCATTCCTCTAACCTCTAAGATATACTGTCAGAAGTCAAGGTAATGTCTTTGGCCACACAACCCACTTTTTAAAGTTATTTTCTTAATATGGCCTAATCCACTTGTACCCATCAGTGAGTGACACAGAATGCTTCAGTAGTTGCTTTCCTCAATCCATTTGAGCTGAATCTGTTTCCCCCAGAGATTACAGAAACATCTGTAATGAATTGAATCATTAATTTGTGTCCAACAGCAGCCCTGAAGTAACACCGACACACCCTTCAGTTCACTTAAATGATGAATATTATTTAATATGGGCATGCATAACCTTAAAATGTAAAAGTTACTGTATGGCCATCCATACACAGACAAACTTGTGTCTTTATCTCAGTTTGTTTCCTGTCACAGCTGATGAACCTCTCTAGTTTGTTCTTGATGTTTCTAGTTGCTATGTGAATCTGTCGATACAGACACAAGCTGTCTCTGTATGGATGGCTATGCATCATTGTTTATGTTAAGATAGATCTGCCATGTAATTTACCGAGCATTGATTCTGTTTGATTATTCATGTACAGTTCTGATATTTGTTTTTTTTGAAAATTATATTTTATTTATTTTCTTATTTTCAGAACACACATACTGCAATTAACTACTCATTCATACATGATTACAAGAGGAAAACAAAAATGAATACACATTTAATATGCTGCCCCAGTCTTAAAAGCTACAATCTACATAATTAGCATATTCAAATAATTGGAGACTCTTATTTACAAAGTTGATGCCAAACCTAAAATTAAAACAAACAATTACAGTTGCTCCACATACAAACAAGCAATTACCCAGGATGGAGAGAAGGGGAATAATCACTCTAGTAGAATACATAGGAATGCAAGGATACAAAGTTCCCTGTGTGGATTACTTGGGAAGTGAAGTATATAGCCTCAATGAAGGGACTCAGACCCACAGATTAGGTATTATTGATCTTGTTCAGTTAATACTTCTAATACGTCTTTCCCCTGGCGTTTGGCAACATAGTAAAAAAATGGCATCCATCTACTAATAAATCAATCTTTTTAGAGTCTGAGCTGGGCTGTAACTCTTTCCATAACTAGTATTCTGTGGCAGTTGTTTAACCAAGATTCGTTTGAGGGGTAGTTAGGGCTCAGCCATTTTGAATTATTGTTTTAAGTGCTGCTGCCACCAGGATGCAATATAAATACTTGTGGGACCCCAATTGCATACCTCGGGGTGGAACACCCAGTATCCAGGATTTAATATCTCATGGGACGGGGACTTCAAGAACCTTCTCTGTTTCTTTTTGTACCTCTGCCCAGCATCTCTCTAAAACAGGGCAGGTCCAAAAAATATGAGTCATGGTATCTTGGCAACCTCTCCAACACTTCTCAGAAAACCGCTTTCCCAAATATTTTGTTATGTGTGGTGTGTGAAAATTCCGTAGTGCTACCGGCCATCTAAAATCTCTCCAAGACGGGGAGGCCGTTGTCAGGAAAACTCCCCTCCAAGATTGTGCCCACTCCTCATCTGATATCTCTGTCTGGACTTCTACCTGCCATTATTCTTTGATTGGTTTCATATCTTCCTCTTTCAGCTCAGTCAGAAACTGATATAATTTAGATACCACCCCTTTAATATTTAACCCCTCAACTATTTCTAGTAGTAATACCCACAGTGAGTTAAGGTCCTGAGTAAACTGTGAGGCCCTACTAGGGATCTGTAAATAGTGTTTAAATTGTAGGTAATGAAAGAAGTCTCCTTGTGGGAGAAGAAATTCTCTACTCATCCTTTCGTATGATTTCAGTATTCCATTTTCCAAGAACTGACCCACTACTGAAATTCCCCTTAAATTCCACCGATGTAGTCCCCTTGTTAACTTAAATGGGAGGAAATCAAGGCAGGCCCTAAGAGGTATATTGACCCCATAAGGACTTCAACTTTATGTTTGGAACATACTTCTAGCCAGGTTTTTTTGAGACTGTATGCCTACATGTTAGGGGTGTCCAGTAGTTTTAAGTTATCTCGGTCCATGTCACTGAACCATGCCAGACCTCTTGTTTCCTTTTCTAGTTCTTCCCACTTCAGGACATCAACCCCTTTTAAATGAGGAATGAGGTGTTGCAGCTGTCCAGCCCAAAAGTAGCCTTTAAAATCCGGAAGGGCTAGCCCCCCCCTTTTGTTTCAGGCTGGTCAGAATCGCCCACCTGACCCTGGACTCTCCAGATAAATTTTGACAAGGTAGACCTAAGGTCTCTCCAGAACCTTAGTGGGGGTCAAATGGGAATTGACGAGAAATAAAATAGAAATCTAGGGAGAAGGTTCATGCTCAGTACTTCCACCCTGCCCAGTAAAGACAATGGACGTTCCTTCCATCTGATGTAGTTCCACTGAACCTCTCTCATGAGTTTTAAGTGGTTAGTCTGGTATAGTTTCCTGAGGGCCTCAGGGATCCACACTCTGAAATACCTAAAGCTCTTTTTAGTCCATTTAAAATTACCTATTTTGGGTAGCTGTAGCCACCTCTGCAGTTCTATCAAGAACATTTCGGTTTTCGATTCATTCATTTTGAAACCTGATATTTGGCCTAATTGTTTTAGAAGGTTTAATATGTATATCAGGACATTTTCTGGGTCTGAAACATATAGCAGGGTATCGTCTGGATATAATGAGATGCGGATGTCTTCTCCCCCCACCCCACGCCCCGGTATTCAGGATCTTGCCTGATCCTGGCTGCTAGGGGCTCCATGCTCAAGGCAAATAGCAGGGGGACAAAAGGCACCCCTGTCTGTTTCCCCTTTCCACCTGAAACGTCCAAGACAGCACCCCATTAACTCTGACTCTTGCTGTTGGATCTCGGTATAAATTTGAAAGCCACCCTTGAAATTTGGCCCCAAACCCAAATCGCACCAAAGTAGATTGAAAAATTGCCAATCTAGCCTATCAAAAGCTTTATCTGCATCTATTGGAATAAGTGCCTTAAGTGGTGTGTGGGGTAATTTGCCTGCTGTTTCTAAGACATTTAATAATAAACAAATAATATCCTATACATGCCTCTCTGGAATGAATCCAGTCTGGTCAGGGTGGACCAGCCCGGGGATCGCAACCAACAACCTGTTAGCAATTGCTTTTGCAAAAATTTTGGCATCAGAATTTAACAAGGATATGGGGCGGAAATCTGCACAGGCCATGCCCTCTTTGCCGGGCTTAGGTAACACTATTATCATTGCCTCTCCCCAAGAATCCAGGGTAGCCCCCTCGTCATGCACCTCATTGCAGACCTTAGTTAAGAAGGGTGCCAGGTCTTTTATGAAGACCTTGTAGAACTCATTTATAAACCCATCTGGGCCTGGGGCTTTCCCTGTCTTTAATGATTTTATTATTTCTTTCATCTCTAATACTGTAAATGGGGCTTCCAGAGACTGTCCTTGTTCTTCTGTCAAAGAAGGAAGGTTCACCTCTCCTAAAAATTCAGAAATCTTTTCTACGTGCTCATCTTGTTTTTCATTTTTATATATAACAAACCGTAATATTTTCAGAATTCTTCTGCAATGCTTTCAGGTTTTGTAACTGCTTCAGTCCCATCTTCTACCTTTTTCATCTTAGCCACTTATCTTTCCACCTCTTGTTTTCTGAACCGAAAGGCCAGAAGCCTCCTGCCCTATTCCACCCCCCAGTATTTTTGGTTCAGGAATCTAACTGTATTCTCTGCTTTCCTTGTTGTCAGGCTATTTAATTTTCCTTTGGCTTCCTTGATTTTGGGGAGCAACAAGGCCTTTTTCGACGTTTTATGTTCTGATTCTAACTCCCTCAATTTTTCCTCTGCTTTTTGCAGCCCCTCTAAATGCTTTTTCTTAATCTATGAGGCCTGTGATATTGCATGCCCCCTGATCACCGCCTTCAGGCAATCCCAGTCGTACTTTAACTGGGTTTCCCCTATGTCGTTCTCTGCTATGTCATTTTTATTTACCTCCTAGCAGAGTTTACAAACGTTTGTCTTGTAGCAATCCTGCATTTAGTCTCCACAAGTTGCTCTGTTGTTCTGGTCCCAACTACACTTTGTAGGTTACTAGTGCATGGTCTGACAATGCTAGGGGGTGTATTTTTGTGTCTACTATGGTGGGGGCCTGTGAGTTTTGTGTGTATAGTCTGTCCAGCCAGGAATATAAATCCCTGGCCACCGAATAGAAGGTAAATTCCTTCAGGGTGGGGTTCTGCACCCTCCATGGGTCCACCAGGCCCCCTTCCATTTGTAATGTCTTCAGTAATTTTACCCCAGCTTTGAGAGCTACTCCTTTTTGTGAGCTTCTGTCCAACTCTTGGTCCTCTACACAATTCCAATCTCCTAGACATAATATTTGTCCCTTCAGGAGGTCAGAGATATGCTTAAAGACCCGCCGAAAGACTTCCCCAGTTGGGGGGTAGGGGGCATACAATGAGATTATATGCATTGAATATGCTTTTAACTCACCCAAGATTCTCACTAGTGTCCCATCCCCCTCAGAAACTACTTAGTGAACCTGAATTGGTAAACCTCTTCCCACCAAAATAGCTACCCCCACTCTGTTAGCCTGAGGGTGTGAATCAGCACATTCCCTACCCACCCATGCCCTCCTTAGTTTCATATGCTCCTCTGGAGATAACTTAGTTTGTTTACTTGTTTGTTTATTTAGTTTTTATTGACCGGGTAAGTGCACTAGACAAATCCTGCCTATTTTCAGGCACGACCAGGGGGAGGGGAATACAGATGAATGCCAACTGACCTTGAATCAGATTAAGCTGTTGGTGGTATTTCTAGTGAATGGGGGGGGAAACTTTGGCCTGGGCACTGGGGAAATTCCCCTGCTGAATTGCTGTCAGTAGGGGGAGCTGCTGTCTGAATTCTCAGATGGCCACTCAGTGTGTGAGAACACTGGACTGGTAGGAGAGCAGGCCTCCTCTCCCACCCGTACTTTGCCAGAGGCTGTGAAAGCTGATGATCAAGTAGCACTGCAGTTCGATATGAAAGAAGATAGCCTGGATAATTTTCATTCAACGGAGGATTTGAGTACCACAACGGCTGATGAAGAAGGATTACCTACTCAGCTAACTCAGGATTTTGATGTTCCACAACTTGTTGCAGTCCCGCTGCAACATAGCAGGCGAAATGAGCAGATTTTCCCAGAAACTGAGAAAGAAAAGAGCTATTTGAGCATACCACTCAGCTGTCTTGGGTTGTGTTGGTACCCCTCCCTGTCATTAACTCTGGGTGGCATGTCAGTAGCTGGAATGACGTAGCAGCATCAAAGGCCCCGCTGGGGCCAGGTGAGTCACAACAAGCTGATTGTTCTTCTCCTAACGTTTTGGATAATATTGTGACCGATAAGCCGGCTGGCAGTAGTTGTGCTCTTAAAGACGTATGCCGACAGCCTGAGCTTTTATTACACGTTGTAAAATCAAGTTTGGAGAACTCTGACATTTACCCTGTTGCTAACACTACACAGATGGGACAGTGTACTGCTGTTTTACTAGGGCGGGAGGTTTCGTCAGCTGGATCCGACTTTCTAAATCAGCGGGGTTTGTTTTTAAACACCCAAGGGCTTCCTACAAATGAATCCGCTGATGCAAAGACAACCCAGTATCAAACTGTGCACAATGTTCAGGAGGGTTCAACCTCTTTCTTCTTTTCTGGGAAGGGGGAACGCAGTAGGCAACTGAAAATGGATTGCAATAAACTGAAGCGGGACTCAGTGACACTGGCTAATCGACAAGTCACTGTTGCAAATTACGATCAATCTGCTCCGATTTCACAGGACTCTAGTCCAACACCTGGAGAACTGGAACTTGGTGATCCCTGGTCCCCCCAAAAAGCTTTATTGCAGCAGGCTGGAAACAACGGTCGGGTGGTACATGGCATCCAACCCTGCTTGGGATTCTACTTTTAATTTTTCACAAACATTTCCCACTTGGCAACCAGGGCCTTGTGATGGACCTATTTCAGTGCCTATTTCTTCAGTCCCATTACCTCATGTAGGCTCCCAGTGTGTAGGGCTGAAACCAGGAAGTTCGCCCTCTGCTATTGGAACAGTACTGCCCCAGAAAACTGATGTGGCTAAGGCTTCAGTTACTGTGGAGATGGGACATGGACATGCTTTGCAAGACTCTGGGTTACCTGATGCTCCTAATCCTAAACCTTTATTGTCAGATCTGTTTACTAAAATTAAAAAAGAGGCGGCCACCCAGAGGAATGCTGTCTGCATTTGATATAAGGGAGGGTTAGTGGATAGGCCTGATAGGTGTTATGTGGGAAAACATCTATTAAAGGATTTTTTGCACTTTACTCCTAAGGAAGTTTTTGCCTTTATAAATATTTCTGGAGAAGATAACTTCGATGTAAGTTTTTGCACAGCACATGCATTGGATTTATTTTGGGAATGGTATGGACAGGTAAATTTTCCCACACATGGACCCTCTTTTTGGTGATCCCACTTACTAAACCTTTAATAAAATATGTAATTGTTATGTTTCGCAATGAGGGGGTTCACATGGAGGATATTACCTATTGGCTCTCTCAGAAATGTGAGGTGCTTACTGACCCTGAGGCAAGTCTAGATACAGAGCTTTTTTGGACTGGCAGCTGGAAATATAAAGTGAAATTGAGACAAACTGACTCAAGGGTAGAACATATCCAGAACTCCTTTGTGTTGGGAAGAGATAGAGGTGTTTATTTTTATGGGGAGCAGCCTCAGGCCTGCTACAAATGTAGCTCTAGAATACATTTATCTAGTACATGTGATAAACCCCGCTGTGATAATTGTGGGAAAAACTGGCCACATTGCAATGCAATGCTGTAATCATGCTTGCTGTGATCTCTGTGAAGAGTATGGGCATGTGTTTGGTAAATGTCCTTGGGCCACCAAGAATAAGGCTTCTTGTGTGTGTCCGGAATTACTGATACAAAAGGCTTAGGATACAGCTACTGCCCTGCCTTCTCAACCTCCTCCTCCCTCTCCACAGAAACCACATGCGGGATCAGCTGACCTCGGGGTGGCTCATCCTGCTCCTCCTTTGGTTTCTGATTCTACTGCCCCACTTTTAGTTTTAGCCACCCCTGCTCCTCCCTCATCCCCCCTCATGGGGACCTCAGTTTGGCACCCTTAGTTGACCCTGTGGTGCTTCCTCCTGTGTGCTATGTGGATTCTGAGGGCAAGGGAGAGGGTGCATCTATTCCTCTGGTGGTAGCCCCACTGCCTTGTAGGCGGTCATCGAGGTTTTGTAAACCTAAATGCCCCCCCACCCAATTTTGAAACTGATAACTCCTATGCTACCCTATTTTGGGGAGATTCAGAAATGGAACAGGGGGATTCAGATTCACAGAAATCTGGTATCAACCCTTCTACTCTGCTTACAGGGGATTACAAAGGGAAAAAGAAGAAAAAAAAAAATAGCTTATTCTTTAACACATGCTGATGGCAGGCTGCATATGGGGATCTTTAAACACTTAAAGCATCCTGAATACTGCTAAGCGACAGGCTGTGTTTCATTATCTTCATGAGAGAAAGATTGATATTTGTTTCTTACAGGAAACTTGGATGTTCTCTGCTGAACAAATACTTACATTCAAGTGAGATTGGCCTTGGGGGCCTTTCTACTGGTCATTTGGACCTGATAGGGTGGATGCGGTCGGTATTCTCTTCAATTCTTATAATTTCACTTTATATAAATTGATGGATCTTTGTCCAGGCCGGGTGTTGATTTTGGATGGTAAGTGGGATGCCATGGATTGTAGCCTCATTACCATTTATAACCCCCAGATTAAAGCTGAAAGGGTGGCTCTGCTGAAATCCATTCAGCCCTGACTGGTCACCTCTTACCATATCCTGTTTGGGGGATTTTAATTGTAATGTTACACATAATAAGAGATCATCTACACAGTTGGATCAGAAGAAAACATACTGCGATACTAATGCTCTTACACAGCTTGTTAAATCGGCAGGCCTTATAAATTGTAATACATTCAGACTTATGGGCCGCAGTTTACTTTTTCTTGTGGTAAATTCAAAACTACCATAGACCACTTATTTGTTTCTGCTAATGACCCTAATGGGAGATTCATTGTGCAACCAGTGGAATTTTCAGACTATTTTTCCTAACCTATACCCTTGGACCTGGACCTTTTCAACCTATAGAGCGTAATAGATGGAAATTGAACACTTCTGTCTTAACAGACCCATATGTACGGACTAGTACTTCCTCTATCCTTACTGCCCAGTTGTCAGTGGTTTTTCTATATTCTGATTTGGGAGAATGGTGGTTGAACACTAAAACATATATTAAGACTTGGTTTATTAAATTTGGGAAGCGTATCGATAATAGTACATTTTTAACATATTTGACTCTCTGGACACAATTGCAGCGGCTCTGTTCTTTGACTTATATGTCATGGCATGATTACTTGGATCAAATAGCTACCATCAAGAATCAAATGAAATAATTTCATTATGATAGAGCCCTCACTATGCAGGCGATACTATATAGTGGTACTCGGAAATCCCCGGTTGGGGACCCTTTTGAGGCATGTAAGACTTTACTTGACTCTACTGCCCTAGACTCTCTACTTGATCAGAATTGTAGTAAGATAGATATGATTGATGGGATTGAACAATTAATAGAGCATAATTTTTCCTATCTGGCTCCTACCACACCTATCCTACAGCACAATATTGCAGATTTTTATATGGCATTAGTATCCTCTTTTTGCCTGCTGATATAGCTGCTTTACAGGTTCCATTCACAGAAGTGGAGATAGACTCTGCTATTAGAGATTTGAATAATAATACTTCACCAGGTTTGGATGGATTAGCTCATGCATTTTATAAGGCCTTTGCACATGAGCTTGTTCTCTGTTTGAAGTTAGTATTTCAGTATTTTGTTTTGACTGATACTATATACCCCTCCTTTTCAGATGGTCTCATGATCCATTTATTTAAATCAGGTGACAAGACTCATATTAAGAATTGGAGATCTATCACCTTGCTAAATTCGGATTATAAAATTTTGGCTTCTCTTATTAATAGCCGACTTAAGCAGTATGCTGCACTGGTACTTTCCCCACAGCAATTTTGTGGTCTGCCCAACAGAAAAATCCAAACTGCTTTAATGGTTATCAGAGATGTTATTAAGCATTTGATGCTTCCCAGAGGTTCAGGGTGTAAAGTGGCTGCAGATTTAGAAAAAGACTTTGATAGGGTGTATCATCTCTTTCTGTTTCAGGTCCTAGCTGTTTATCATGTCCCTTTGGTAATGATTAATTTGATTAAACTTCTTTATTCCTCATTTCAGATTTACCCCTTTACACATGGTAAGGTGGCAAGTGGCTTTTTACTTCACAATGGAGTGAGGCAGGGCTGCCCCTTGAGCCTCTTATTATATACTTTTCCTTTAGATCCCCTTCTATGGTTAATTAATGATCATCCCACATGGGTGGGGTTAGGACATGGGATAAGGAAGGAATTGATAATACAAGCATATGCAGATGATGTTTGTGGGTTTTTTGTACTTCCCAGTCAGGTCTCAGTGTTTATGTCTGCATTTGAAAAATATGCTAAGGTCTCTAATGCCAAATTAAATATTGCTAAAACTAGGGGGTTATTTATAGGGGTAAATACTCTGGCTGTGGGTCAACAGGTGGGTATTGTTATTACTTCTACATCCCTTTCAATTTTGGGAATTCAATTTGAATCCCAAAATCTGCCATTAGAAAATTGGGAACTAGCTCTTCAGAAAATAGAGGCCAAGGTTCTAAGATGGAAGCAGTGGAAGCTTACTAAACATAAGCGAATTCAAATTTTAAAACAGTTTATAATGCCCTGTTTGCAGTATGTGGCTGTGATTTTTCCTTTACCTCTGACACTGGAAACCAGGACTTATAGTTTATTTTTTCAAATGTTATGGGGAAATAGATTGAATCCGATGAAAAGGCAATATAATTATCTAGTTAAAAGAAAGGGGGGGGGTACAGGTATGATTGATCCAATTGTGTTTTACTTTTCTTTATTCTTTTCCCACACGGTTAAGTGTGGATTGTTGACTTTGGGTAATGGGAAATCAGTGGGTGAGACTGACTCTGGGGCATATTTTGATGTATGGCACAATCTGGCTCCTAAATTTAGTAAATCCTTATGTGTGCTGTCATATTTTATGCCTGCAGTACATACATTGTATAAATGGAAGGTTGCTTAGAGCATGGTACAACAATACTCTGGGAAAAAACCATACAACGTGCTTATACTCAGTACATACCCTATGGAACCAGCTTTTAAGAACTGTCCAGCTGTGGATAATCAATTGATTTTGTCCCAACTTAATAATACCAGACTTCCTCATCACATGTGAGAGACTCTTTGGCTGATAATGTATGGCAGGTTGAATGTCCAAGGGAATGCTAAATATAAGACCAAAAAAGAGAGGGATTGTCCATATCCAGATTGCATTGCTATAGAAGAAACCATGGAGCATTTTCTTTTACAGTGTTCATTTTCTCGATCTTTGTGGAACTTTTTGGCTGGGAAATGGTCCTTGAAGTGGTTAGCGCTACTTACCTATGAAGTCCTGGTGGTGGGGAAATATCCTAGAGGACTTTCTCAGTTCCATGCTGATACTTTATCTCTTTTTTTCAGTTGTCTTCATTTTTATTTGTGGCAAGCACGGTGTCAATGGGTTATTTATCAGAATAAGATGACTTATGACTGTTTTAGTCAAATAATAGCTAGGGAAATGAAAACAATTTATTTAAGAGATTCTCAGATTTATTCATCCCAAATGGTCACTAGATAGTGGAAGGGTTTTAATGTTTTTATTAAATATAAATAGGATTTGTTTGTTATTACTGATTGTTTTCCACACCTAAGGGACTGGGGAATGTGGTGAGATTTTGTACTGTATGTATTCCCGAGATCTGTGTGCTGTAATACTTATTCCTGTTTTTTTTTTTCTTTTCTCCCTTTTTCAGGATTGTGTATGAGATATTGGTTTGATTATATTTATTTTGCTCTGTACTCAATAAAAACTCCCCTGCTCTTTTCGAGAAGTGCCTGGGATCTTTAACATCCACCTGAACTACCACCAGAACAGGCAGATGGGACCTCGGTTTAATGTCTCATCTGAAAGACGGCACCTCAGATTTCCTGAAGTCAGGCAATATCATACTTAGCCCTCTGTAACTCCTGAAGGATGTGAGTATGCTTACCCACATTATTTACTCCCTTCACATTCCATGTACAGATATTTAGCTATTAGGTCTCCTTGAATTTTTCACTCTTTTCCTTGTTACCACCTCCCTGTCCCCTCCCCCCCACTCCCAGGCATTCCAAAAGCAAATATAAAGCAATTAAAACCAGACTAACAAAATGCAATAAAGAACACTTGCAAGTACACATTGCCACATATAAATTCATAACATGTGAAGAACCAGAAAACAAGCCTCCACATACCGCAACACAACCAAATTTGGCATTGAGCAGAGGGAATACTAGTTGGTGGACAAAGGTCCACAGCAGATGCAAATCACCACCCAGGTAGCTGTTTGTTTGTCTACAAGAAGGTACGCCGTACACCTTTGGGCTTGGAACTATGGTCTGAGACCCTACATTCCTCCTTCTGTCTGGACCTCCGGGATGTGGATCCAGGCACCCTTGGGGTTGCAAAACAGGTAAACAGATTATTTAACTTTTCACAAAGCAATTCAACTTATTTTAATACTTAAGTTCATTGGCTAGGGGCCAGAAATATCCTCCCACCCACCGGCCCTTCAGTCCCCACCAGGTTTAGCTGAAGTGAGTCTCATATCTGTAATGTCTAAAATAATAATATCAGGCCCTTTAATTATAATACTCTTTTAAAATAAGTAGAAAGTGTGGGGGTGGAACTGTCCCGCATTTGAAAACAATAAAAAAATGTCCAAGTGTTGAAGTCCATATTATCCAGGCTGTATTCCCCAGACACGATCCCACACATTACGGGCCTTCTCTATAACAATGCCCTAGCAGGGGTATATCCACAATAATACAGGCCCTGTGGGGGATGCACCTCAAGGAATCCAGAATAAAAAGAAAGTACAACTCACCCCATTCAGTACCCAGAAACCCTCTGCCCTTACTAACCCAGAGAAAGGTATAACTTCAGTCCCAATCTTCTGAATCAGGTATCAGCTTTCTTCTTGAGCCAGGCCATCAAGTCCATGTGCAGTGGCACAATTCCATGAATTTTATTAGCTCGTTTGGCCTTCTTCGCAGTTGCGACTCCCCACAGTAGTTCCTCTTCCTCTGCTTTTGCCCTCTCTTCTGAAGATCTAGAACTTGGACGTTAGCACTCTTTAGGAAGGAGAATGCAGTCATGAGTGAATCAAATGATGTAGTGGAGGTGCCATCTTGTATCCATAACTTTGCAGGGTATGCACCAGAGCTTTCAAGCCTTTCTCTCTGAGTTGTTTTACCGTGAGGAGGACTTTCTTCCATTTGGCAGCTAACATTGGAGGACCATCTTGGTCAATGTACACTCTCTGGCCATCAAAGCTTAGATTCTTTTTATTCATGGCCAAATGGAGAATTTTCTGCTTTATGGGGTAGTTTAGGAAATGAATTATGATCGAGCGGGCCAGCGCTCCCTGTTTTGGTTTTGGGACAATTGCATGATAGGCCCATTCTATGCCCGACTCAGAGTCCACTGATAAGTCCAGCTCTTGTTGAACCCAGGATTCCAGGAATTTAGGCATATCTGCTTGTTCGGCTCCCTCCGGAATGCTGAACACCCTTATGTTTCTTCTCAAGCTGGCTTCCACATCTTCAGCTTTTGCCGATAATTTTCCCTCTCTTTTGTATATATAGCAGAGAGCTCTTCCCATGGCCATATGTTCGGTTTGAAGCTCCACTACATGATTTTCCATGGCTGAGGTCCATTGCTCAAGTTTCTTAAAATCTTTTTGTATGACTGAAACTTTATGGACTATTCAATGCAACAGTCTCATTATTGCTCTGCTGTCGGCTTTGCTTGTGTCCTTATTTGTATCTGGGCCATCTTTCTTGCCCTCATCATAGGACTCTGCCAAAATGGTTGATGCATGGGAGGCCTCAGGGCTGGCATTGTGAAGCCTCTGTTTGTTCTGGGCTTCCTGTTTTGAATTAATGAAATATTTCCCACACAGATTTTGTATCGCTGAGTCGCAGGGAGTCTCTCCAACACTGTAGAGCAGTGAATACCAGCTTTTGTTCAGGATATCCAGCAACTTGCTTTGTTTTCTTCTCCCGGGGTGCTCTAGATCTGGCTCAGCCATCCATATCGGTCAGAGACATCACTAGAAGTCACAGTTCTGATATTTATTACATGACAGTAGAATATCTCATACCTATCACAAAGAATCTATAACTGTATTATAATAACTGGCTATTGTTTTTTCTCCAAGGGGAACCCATTTGTAATCTGTCATTTTTGAGTAGTGTTTATAATGGCAAACATGTGCTGGGTTTCCCTTTTACTGTGCATACACCAGGCGCAGCTCTTCCTGCCCTCACTGCAGGATGCCTTGCTTACCGACAAAGATTACACTGTCACTCCAACTCGGTGGTAAGTTCATTAAAAAAAAACAACAACATGCACTGTTCTAAAAGTGCTAAAACAGAGCTACTTTAAAAAAAATGGGAAAAAAATGTACACTTGTTTCAGCAGCCGTAGTATGCTGAAACCCGGTTGGATCGTGGCAGCACAGAGATGTCTACTTATTTTGTATAATTGCTGTGGTGAAAAAACAATACCCAGCAATCATATTAAATAAAACATGGAGTTGTGTGTAAAACTCAAATTTTACACACACTCTCAGTGTTGAATGCTTTAATAAACCCCTCAAGCTTCACTCTTGGGGTTTGTGTAGCATCTAACAACTCGGGTGTGTGTAAAATTCTCATTAATCACAAAATCCCATATATTATTCTATATAATATTTAGACTGTAACTAACTCATTATGTTAATACAACAAGTAATTATAAATGCAAACCATTGTTATTTAACATCCAGTGGTCAATGCTGACACTTGTACTAACCCTGATGAAGAACAAGATATGATATATATATATATATGTATATGTATATATATATATACAGTATATTATGCAAAGAGTCAGTAGAAAGAAGCATGCAAGAACTAGAGGTATCTTATCACACTGTATCATAAACTACATTATTAGATATTATGAAAATAACTTAAATTTGAATTTGGGCAACAATACACAACATCTTGACCTACTTAATTAGACGAATGTGTGCTGAACTGAGATCAAGAGAGCACTCACGACCTATTGGAGCACTCCTTCATCTGCACATGAGATACTCTTATTCTGTAAAGAGTGTGTCACATGCAGCTGCCCTGGAAACAGACACATTCCTGGATGATTTTTTACTTTTTTTTTTAAAAGCAATTTATTGTAACTTGAGCTCAATCATCAATATATTGATACTACTGTAGAGTCCACTGTTACTGTTACATCTTAGGGTATTGGAACTTCTCATCTTTGGTTTGTGGTTCTCATATGCGAAGAATGCATGTAAGACCACTCTTACAATAGTTTGAGTGCTCTCCGGCAATGGTATTCATATGCATGATAGAACAGAGATTGAGCTGAGAGTCAGTAGGACTGTGCAGTGGTAGACCAGATGATGAGCAGCATAACTGTTATTTGAGTACCATTGGCAATTAATTTATTCCACATGTGTATCAAGGTTTGGGTATTTGGGGATCATTATTTTGGTGGGCTAGTGGCGGGGTTGCTCTGAATGTTTCAAGGTACAATTTGTTTTGTATTTGTTATGCTACTGACTCCTTAACTGACAGGCAGGCACTGTTTGTATGGGATATCGTAGGATTTACCAATGCTTAGAAGTGCCAGCCTCCCAGTAGAATTGATGTTTTCCTGAACCTCATTGTATAATCTGATTTAGTTACATTCACTTGTAAATAAACTGCTTCAATGTATCATCCAATTTTAATTGTTTATTATAGAGATGCAGTCACACCCCTATACTTAGGGTTGCTACAGCACTTCTATGTTAAATTTTAAGTTTGCACCTTAATAACTTTGACCTACTTTGACAAAATAGCCCACAATTTCACATGCATGGTCATTCTGCCAGTGTCTCAAGATTTGGAAAGTTTCATGACGGCATCTTGTATGTTTTTTGAGATATAAAATGGTAAAAAAAACAGAAAAAAAAATTTCCAATCTGTTAACATGGGATTTTTTTGCCATCATCTACAGCCCACTTGGAATGAAAATGTTCTCTGAAATTGTTAGGGATGATAGGATGTGTGCCAATGGTGTGCCTTTTGATTCTTTGGTGAAAAAATATAACTATTTTTGAATTCTAATGATTTTTGTAATAGCTACAAGACAGGCAGGTAAATGAAGACAGTTCGAACTGTAAATTTACTATTCATACTGTAAATTTACTGGTCATGCTCAGAGAAAATACTGTTTGTGCTGTCAGCCATCTTGTTTTTCTAACAGTTTACAAACTACTGTTGTACACAAATCCTGCATGCGAAGGGCAGCACGATACCTGTATTTAAGTCTCAGTGATATACTTAGTTCCATGTTTGTCTAAATATTAGTAGATCACCACAACAAATATGTGGTTTTTCATTGAAAATCATGTCCTCCGTCACTCGCTAAGTAATTACTGTTCGATTTGTTATTTACTGTTTGAATGGTAATAACCATTTATACTCATTAACAGTTTGAACTTTACTGTTTGAACAGTAAAATTCCCATTCTGATTTCTGGTAGTCAGGGATGATTTTATTACACATCCTCTACTTAAATGGTAGTCCAGTGGTCCCTCCCCCTTACCCGTTCTCCGATCACCAACCTCGTATTTTATTTATTTTTTTATTATTGGTAGTCCTGTGGTCTCTTTGCCCTCCCTCATTGTCTGATTGCTGTCCCCATTGCAGCCATGATTAGCAGACTGATTAGCTCTGGCCCTCCCCGATCACAGCAGGGTCTCATCCCTTGCAAGTGTAGTAGACCTGGGATGAGACACCAATAATGAAAATGACAGACTCTCAAGAAAATTATATGACACCCTCCTCACCAGAATTGGATGGTTCTGGGAAGAAAACTGAATGGAATTTTGGCAACTGAACTCCTGACTTCAGAAACTGGAGTAACGTGTTACCGAAGCCAAAGAATAGGTTTTACACACTGAAGCTTGCATGGTGCAGTTGCAATGAGCATTGGAGGTCCTAGCTGCCCAACTGACTTGCCACCACAAAAAATGTCTGGACCATGAAGCCCACTCTTGAAGGGACAGTTTGTGCCGCTGTGGTCTCCTGGAGAGACTGGAAATCAGGAGGATGAAGGACTTTCTTGTTGTTCTTCTCCATGATGTCCCAGAGCTCCCCACCATGGTGCGATGTAAAACTGAGTGATCCCACCAGGCTCTTCTACCTAAACCTAAAGACACCTCCCACCAGCTGAGATCCATCATAATGAAATTCAGCTCAGGTCAGGACAATGAAGGGATTTTCTGGCTATCCAAGCAACCTAAGAATATTACTTATAATTCAGTCAGACTGACTTTTCTTATACTTCTTATACTGTTTTTTTTTTTTTTTTTTTTTTTGATGACCGGGTAAGTGCACTAGACAAATCCTGCCTATTTTCAGGCATGACCCGGGGGAGGGGGATACAGATGAATGCCAACTGACCTTGAACCAGATTAAGCTGTTGGTGGTATTTTTAGTGAATGAGGGAAATCTGGCCAGGACACCGGAAAATTCCCTGCTCTTTCAATAAGCGCCATGGGATCTTTAACATCCACCTGAACTACCACCAATCCAGGCAGATGGGACCTCGGTTTAACGTCTCATCCAAAAGACGGCACCTCAGAAATGCAGCACCCCTCTCATGCTGCACTACAGTGTCAGTACTGGGATATTAACCCAAATGCCAGATGTGGGAACTGAACCCACAGCCCTCTGATCTCCCGGCCTTAGAGGCGAGTGTGCTACCTACTGAGCCACTGACACTGCTTACTGATACTGTGATTGTTCTTTGCAGTGTAACATTATTAAACACATACAGAGTTAAGTAACTGAACATGTCTTATCCAGTACATATATATAATAAGTAAAACACAAAAACGTCCAGTGCTTTCAATACTAAACATTTATGGGTCTCTTCAATAGAATAAAAGATGAGAAAGAAATTCAAATATCAGGAAGAAGAAGAATCAGCATTTATATAGTGATTTTCATACACAGTATCCCAAAGTGCTTTACAAGCCTGGATAATTGCATGAACTGGTTTATGGGAAGGGGAATGTTGGCCAGGACACCAGGAATGTTCCCTGCTCTTTATGAAGAGTACTCTGGGTTCTTTTACTTCCACCTGGACACCCAGCAGGACAACACCAGGATGGGCAGAAGGGACCTTGGTTTAATGTCTCATCCGAAGGACGGCACACACCAGCAGTACAACACCCCCCAATACTGCACTCGGATGCCAGCGATTTTTAGGTGCAAGTCCATCCCAGTGGGGGACGAGAACCCATGACCTTCTGGTCCAGAGGCAGATGTGCTACCAACTGAGCCACACTGAACATACCAACTGGAATACACATACAAAATAAAACAGCCTCTGTGCCATCCACACCCAGTACCAACCCAATTACCCAGAACCCCTATATACGTAAAGTGAATCATGGTGCCACCTTCCTTTTCACTCTCTATGGTTGATGTTGTATGTTATCTGAGTGCAAGCCTTTAAATGGAGGTGCCTTTGTTTAAGGCCATTCTCAAGAAATATATCTTCTAAGATGCGTTATGCTTGCTGCATGGGGGAAAGAAAATTACTCACCGAATACCCACCGTCTCCTCTTTCTGTGTGCAAAGTACCCATCTATTCAATTTGTTGTTGTAGGACTCTAACTTCTGGGCTAGACTGTAAGTAAGCCTCCCCATCTGTTGGAGGTTATGTACTATGTCAAGCCAGTTCAACAACTCAGGAGGAACTCCTTGATGCCACTTCTTGGTAATAGAGTTTAAGGCTGCCACAGTTAAAATATACCAGAGATATCTCTCATCCCTCCTCTAATATCATCTGAAGCCAGCCCAAGCACAAGATGCTCCGGGCTCACCTGTACCCGGATTGTAAAGAGTTTATGCAAACATGCTAGGATCTGCTGCCAGAAATTTACTATTACTCGGCAGAGCCAAGATATGTGAATGTGAGGCTGGGGTTGTCCCACAGCCCCTCCACAAGCTGGGGGAACTGAGGAACAATAGCGTGGCACCTGGGCCTGTACCAAAAAATAATGAATTCTAACCTTCCAACAGAACTCCCTCCAGATTGATGCGGAGGACGTAATCCAGATTGAACATTACTTGTGAACATGTGGCACTATACAAGAACTCAGCAGGACTCTAAAATCCTGCCTATGTCCTAATTTGCTTTTAATGTATACCTGCCTTTGCCTTAGGGGAAACAGATATATGTTGTACTTTACCACTGAGGACTGTTGTATTATTGAATTTAAAGTTACTGTTCCTTACAATTACATAGATACTGTTGGCAGATAAGGGCCACCAGGCCTATGAAGTCTGCCTGTTTTATGCTTCCTAACGAAGTGGCCAGTGTCAGGGGGCATGCCTCAGGTAGCTACTGTTGGAACCCACTTGGGAGGGAGCAGTCCCTTGTACTCTCAAGCGAGGATGGTGAGAGGATCTTGGATTTAAAAGTGGGTAGCCATCTGGGAACAAGCGACCACCAGATTGTGTGGTTCATGATAAACACAGCCGTAGAGTCGAGCCATACAAAAGTAAGGGTACTCAACTTTTGGAGGGCTGACTTTGACAGAATGGGAGTGCCTAAGGAATACACTAGCAAAATGGCAGGAAGGAGGGGTGGAGGAATGGGGAAAAATCAAACCTGTCATCACAGAAGCAACAAGCCTTTGTGTGAAGCAAATAAACAAAACAAAATGAAGGAAAAAACACTATGGTTATCAAAAGAGGTGGCGGGGAAGGTTAGGGAGAAAAAGACAGCATTTAAGAAGTATAAGGAATCACAGAAGGAGCAGGACAGAGAACAGTATCAATTAAAGGAGAAGGAAGGAAGCGGGGAAGGCAGTCAGAATAGCAAAGGCCCAAACCAAGGAAAAGATAGCCAACTCAGTTAAGAAGGGGGCTAAAACCTTTTATAGGTACATTAGGGAGTGAAGAAAGACCAAGAGAGGGATAGTGAGGCTTAATAAATGGGGGGCAGAGGGTGACAGTGAAAGAGAGATACTGAACAAACATTTTTGTTCAGTATTCACACGAGAAGAGGAGGGGGATGTACCTAAACCAAACAATAGAAACACTCTGAATTGGGGAGGGGTCGATACCAGTCCATTTACTGAAGAAAGGATCCTGAAAGAACTCCTAAAACTCAAGGTGGACAAGGCAATGGGGCCTGACAGGATTCAGCCCAGAATTCTAAAAGAACTAAGGGGAGAACTAGTGACACAACTGACTACCCTTTTTAACAAATCATTGGAGGATGGTGTGGTACCTGAGGACTGGAGGAAGGTGGATGTTATTCCACCTCACAAAAGTGAGAGCAAGGCAGAGGCAGGAAACTATAGACCTACTATTTTGACCTCAGTGGTAGGGAAAATAATGGAATCAGTTCTGAAAGAAAGTACGGTTGAGTACCTAGAGGTCGGCAGGGCACAGGACCCAAGGCAGCATGGATTGACAGTGGGAAGGTCATGTCAAACCAATCTAATAGATTTCTTTGGGTGACCAAAGTAGTAGACCAGGGAGGGCCTACCTAGACTTTAGCAAGGCATTTTACACAGTCCCACACAAAAGATTAATAAACAAGTTAGCCAGCCTGGGAGTGGGTTCCAGTGTGGTAGCCTGGGTAAAACATGGTCTGGACAACAGGACGCAGAGGATAATAGTAAATGGAGTCCACTCCGAAGAAAGGGGGGTTACTAGCAGGGTTCAGCACTGGGACCAGTCCTCTTTAATGTCTTTATAAGTGACATTGCAGAGGGACTGGAAGGAAAAGTATGCCTCTTTGTAGATGACACAAAGATCTGCAACAGGGTTGATACATGTGGGGATGTGAAGGACGAGAAGGGGCTTGGCAAGATTGGAAGAATGGTCAAAAGTATGGCAGCTTGGATTCAATGTGAAGAAAACTGCAAAGTAATGCACCTGGGAAACAAAAACCCAGGGGAAGAGTACACAATGGGGAAGGGGATACTAACAACAACAAAAATGGAAAGGAACCTGGGGGTAGTCATATCAGATGACCTAAAGGTAGGCAGGCAATGCGAGAAGGCAGTAAGTAGGGCTGGGGGAACACTGTGATGCACAGAGAGAGGCATCACCAACAGAAAACAGGAAGTTATCATCTCTCTGTACAGACAGTTTGTGAGACCCCATCCAGAGTAGTGATGCAGCGAATTTAAATTTCACCCGCGGAGTGCTGGCAAAGTGGTCAAATCCGCATCTCGGAGCAGTTCGCGAAATTGTCCCCCAGAAGGCTAAAATTTGCCTTCCCTGGTGGCTAGCGTAGCAGACTGTGAGATGTAGAGCTGTATCCAGATTGGGCTCTCTTGTACAGGATGTGTCCACTTAACTCCATTGACTGCTGCAAGATAGGAGAGAGAGAGAGCCTTTAATACCATCTGTAAGCCTGCTCATTCACTATGCCGCTGTCCCAAAAACACAGCTCTGCTGAGATCCCCTGCCCCAGTCCATGTACATGCAGTGAGTGCCAGATATACAGCCTGGGTCATACTTTTCCCACCGACTGACGTTTTTTATTCAATTCATACAACATAACACAGTGTGAAACAACATCAAGTATAGGGTGGAATACAATAGTGTATGTAGCCTGTAGCGATCTGTTCCTATGTCAGCTAAAATTCAGATGTAGAAATACCTTTACTGGTATTTGCTCTTCCTTGCATTTGTTTTAGTCATATTAGTTCGGTCTTGCAGTTAGGCTAAGATGAGGGATGCACTGCAATTTACCCTTAAATTTGTTTTACTGTTGGTTCCGTTTTGCTGTTCCATTAAAGGATGCACTGAACTCGTGTATTGTACAGACTGCACAAAGTCTATATGAGAAACATAGAAAGTAAGGACAGAAAAAGACACAAGGTTTATATCAACTCCACACTTTATATTGTTTAAATTCTTGATAAAGCAAGCCATGCTATAGAAGTACTAGAACTATAGTATTTATGGCTCACACCATGAAATGGCACAGCCTAAAATTCCATAAATCCCAGTAAAAACTGGTGTGGCAGGATGAATGAATAATTAGGACAGAGCCCAAGGATTAAACACACTGAAGCCTTTAATTTAAACATGTGAGGTTTTGCAATGCAGTGGTCTGCACTCTCAGCTGAAAGTAGTCTTCCTCTCACACTGTGGGTAATTAGTGGTCCCTCCCCCCACCTGTCCCCCATGTATAGAAAAATCCTGGTGGCTAGTGGTCCCTCCCCCCCCACCTGTTCCACATGTAATAATTCTCCATGGTGGCTAGAGGTCCCACCCCTCCTCCACCCGGTAATCTGCCCACCGTGGAGGAAATGTACAGCAATCCCCCCACCCACATCCCTCCAAATCTCCTTCACGGAGAGGGTGGTGATGCATGGAATGCCCTTCCTGAGGAGGTCATGGGGTCAAAACAGTAGAAGAATTCAAGAATGCATGGGGCAGACATAAGGCAATTATAGGGGGGTGGAGGAAGTAGGCTGTTGGTTAACTAGGCTCTGCAGCTTATCCAATAGGTAAGGAAATAGGCAGACTGAGTGGTCCAAGGGGTCCATATCTGCCATCAAAGTCTATGTTTCTATGTTTCTGTATTTCTATGTGTCCCTATCTGGTCATTGGCTTTAGCTTTTTCTTCCTATCTCTAATATTCTCTTATTCACTTCCCATGCATGTTTGAAGCCTGTCACTGTACAAGGAGCTACCACTTCCTGGGGCAGGCTGTTCCATGCATCCACAACCATCTCCATAAAAAATAACTTCCTGACATTTCCTTTTATGCAGCCACCCATCAGTCTCATGTCTTGTCCTCTTGTTCTGGCACTACTTTTAAACTGAATATATTGTCCCCTTTCACCTTGTTCATGACCTTGACATATTTGAATATTTCTGTCATGTCACCTCTCTCCCTCCTTTGCTCCAGCATGTACAAATTGAGGTCTCTGATTCTTTCCTTGCAAGGGTTTTGATGTAGACCCTTCACCATTTTGGTCACTCTCCTGTGCACCGTTTCTGTTTTGTCAATGACCTTACGAAGGTGTGGCCTCCAGAATTGGACACAGTACTAAAGGTGAGGCTTCACCTGGGTCTTGTACAGTGGAACTATTACCTCCTTCTACAACTTGTAAAACTCCCTCCAATGCACCCCAGCATCCCAGTGGCCTTCCACTCTGCCTTGGCCATCTGCCATATGGCCTTCAGGTCATCTGTGATTATGATTCCAAGTCCCTATCCTCCTCCTTAGTAGCTGCCAACAGCTCTATCCCCAACTTGTAGTTTGCTCCAAGGTTCCTGTTCCCCACGTGCATGATTTTGCACTTCTTTGCATTAAACCTTAGTAGCCACACTCTGACCATCTCTCCAACCATTCCAGGTCCTTTCTTGTTCTTTCTACCCCCTCCGAGATATCCACCCTATCACAGATCTTAGTGTCATCTGAAAACAGGCAAACCTTTCCCTCCGGCCCAACTGCAATGTCACTGATGAAGACATTGAAGAGGACTGGCCCCAAAACTGACCCTTGAGGTACCCCACTGGTCACCTCCTTTTCCTCTGATTGGGTTCCGTCTACCACGACCCTCTGGTTTCTGTCCATTAACCAGTTTGAGGTACCCCACTGATCACCTCCTTTTCCTCTGATTGGGTTCCATTTACCACGACCCTCTGGTTTCTGTCCATTTACCAGTTTCCAATCCAATTTACCACATTGTGTCCCATCCCCTGGCTACCTAGCTTGTTGACCAGTCTCCTATGTGGGATGGTATCAAAGGATTTGCTGTAATCTAGATAGGCAATATCTACTGCTTACCCCCCACCCTTGGTCTACTGCCTTTGTCACCCAGTCAAAGAAATCTATTAGATTAGTTTGACAGGACCATCCTGCGGTGAAGCCATGTTGCTCTGCGATCCAATATCCTATGGTTTCTAGGTGCTCCACTATGCTTTCCTTGAGGATTATCTCCATTATCTTTCTGATTACAGAGGTTAGGTTAACTGGCCTGTAGTTCCCTGCATCTTCTTTACTACTGCTCTTGTGAAGAGGACAACATTTGCCCTTCTGTATTCTTCTGGGACCACTCCAGTGTCTAGGGACTCACTGAACAGGTCTGCCAGAGGGTTGGCAAGTTCAATTCTCGGTTCCCTTAGGACCCTGGGGATATATGCCATCTGGATCCATGGCTTTGTCCACCTTCAGCTTTGCAAGCTCCTCTAGGACCCTCTGCACTGTGAATGGACTGGTCCTCATCTCTTTGTGTCTCCTTATACTTCCTAAAGGCTAGACTCTTGGTCCTAACCTTTTCAACCACCACCTTTGAGAACCAATGTGATTTTCTTCTCCTTTTACCCTTGTCTGTTGACCTCTGCTGTAGCCTCCTTAATGTATGCCCACCTCTCCTCAACATCCTCATCCCCCTTTTTTCCAGGGTTTTCTTAAGCTGAAGTCCCATCCTAGTAAAGTCCACCCATCTGAAGTCTAAGACTCTTGCTTTCGTATGGGTTGACTGAATCCCTTTGTCCACCTTGAACTACTCCATATGATGGTCACTGGATCCTAGCTGTTCTTTCCATCTTGGGCCCTGTTTTCCTGTCCTTGTTGGTCAGTATCAGATCCAGGATTTCACGGTCTCTGGTATTTTCTGCACCAGTTGTCTAAGGCCAGTCCCCTCAAGGGAATAAATGAAGTACCGTGCCCTGGCTGAGGCCCCTGTTGGGATGGACCAGTCTATTTCTGGCATGTTAAAGTCACCCCTCAGCAGTACCTCCCCCTTTGCTGCCATGCCATGTATGTTTTCCAGCAGCAGTTTTTCAGTTTCTTCTGCCTTAACTGGGGCTCTGTGAATGCCCCATGTGCAAATGGCTGTTTGATTGCCTGACTCAAGGGTGACCAAAACTTCCTCCGTTTGCTCATGCCTGTTCTGAATTTCAGTTGCCTTTATGCTTTCTTTGATGTACAGGGCAATCCACTCTCCACCCTTTTACCTGCCGTGTCTTTTCTGAACAGGGCATATCCCGGTATACTTATGTCCCAGCTGTGGTTCCTGGTGTACCATGTTTTGGTTTATTTATTCATTCTAGGATTAAAAATACCTTTGAGCACCAGGCAGCTCATTTACAAAGGTTCCACATCAGTAGGAAGGGTTACAGACAGTTGCAGGGAAATAAACAAGTCATACAAAATATTTCAGAACAGATGTACATGTGTTTACATTATAGTATAGGGCAATTAAGCTTCAGTTATGTACACATTAAACAAAACTTGATCAGAGGCAGAGGGAAGAAAAGTAGAAAGGGGGAGGTAGAACCAAGAGGGAGAGGAGCAGCCAGGCAGCCTTGTAAAGTTGCAACTACAATAGGGGGGAGGAAAGAGTCTTAGAAAGGGGAGGGAGAGAGGGAGAGGGGCAAAGGCAGGGAGGAGGGTGGTAAGATAGAGGTGATAGAGGTGTCAGTGAGGGGAGGTCCAAGAAGAGGGGGGGGATGCCGGCCCAGTGGCGCTGAGGGCTGAGGCGCTGGATGCCTTGCCTCACACCACGCTGGCGACCCGTGTTCGGGGACTAGCACGGGCCGCTGGGGGTCAGCAGGGAGGAGAAGGATCAAGCGTCCTTTGGACTGCTTTCCTTCTCTGGGGAAGGGGGATACCAGTTCTCGATGCACTACTGGCTCCTAGCGGTGGCTGAGAGCTAGGGGCTCTGAAGGCAACAGTAGGGGAAGCAGAGGTAGATGTTTGGAGGAACGTGTACGGGAGCATGCGTGTTCGCTCCTTGGATGTCACTGCATGTCCCCGGATTGAGGGATCCAAAATTAGGTGGAAAATGGTCCTGGCATGCTTCATGATGGTCAGTCCCTGCTGGCACCACCCCCGCAACTGACAGCAATACACCTCCGGCACCGAATACTAGTGTGAGGTGGGTTGAGGGATCCCCACTGCCCCACCATGGGGGGAAAGCCGTGGGGTAGCTGGGGGTTGAGCTGCGAGCGGGAGACATGGCTGGGAGACTGACAGGAGGAACAGCCGCTATGGACCGAGGAGGAAAAAAATTAACTAAAAAAAAAAAAAAAGAAGGGGGAAGGGATGGATTAGTGGAGGTCCTGAAAGGGACCTGGAAATTAGGTGGAGCAATCACAGGAGTTTTCAGTTAGGAGGTGAGTTCAGAGCTTATGTTTGAACTCTCCAAGTTTAGGAAGGGTAGCTAGAATATGGGGGAGTCCATTGAACCAGGAAGGTGCTCTGCTACCAAAGGCACGTTGGCGTTGTATGGTCCGGCACCATGGGGCTAGTAGGAGTTCAGTGGATGAGGTGTACGTATGTTGGGTCTTCGGAGATTTGTGAAGCAGACAACACAGACCCTTCGGCATGAACCCAAGTAGAATCTTTTTAGTGAGACGGTAGGTGTGGTATTTAATTCTCCCAGACAGATTGAGCCATCCAGTCTGTTTATGGAGATCACAGCTGTGGGTTAGGTGGGATGCCCCCATTTGGAGTCTACAAGCCTTGTTTAGCGCAACAGTGAGCCTTTTGAGAGCAGTATCGGTAGCAGCTCCGTAAATAACAAGGCCATAGTCGATAGTAGAGAGCATCGAACTGTGAATCACCAGATTGAGAGCTTCAGATGCTAGACACTTTCTGAGTCTATGGAGAAGACCAATCCTAGCATTGATGGCTCTGGCTACATTTTTGATGTGGGGTGTATAGGTGAGGTGACTATCTAGGTGACCCCAAGGTACTTGAAGTGCTGTATTTGTTCAAGGGGGTCATCTTGGCTATTTCTGATAGTGAGAGCATGTCCGTTGTATCTACTGTAGGCAGAGGAGAACAACAGGACTTTTGTCTTCTTGTAGTTTAGCACTAGTTTCTGTTTGGAGAACCAGTGCTCGACGTCCAGGAAACCATTCTGTACATATGAACATATGAAATTTGCCAGCAGATAAAGGCCTAGAGGTCTATCAAGTCTGCTCGAATGTGCAGCTAGCACCCCTTATTCTGCAGCTGCCCCTCTCTTCCACCCTTCCCCTTCATTAACTCTCCCCCTTGTCCTGTCCCATCCTCGTTTGAAGCAGTCCACTGTTCTACTGCATACCACTTCAGCAGGTAACGCATTCCACCCAGCCACCACCCTCTCTGTAAAAGTGTCTCCTCATCTCCCTCCTGAACTTTCCTTGCTCCAGTCTCATATCATGACCCTGGTGGCCCTCTCCTCCCTTACTTTGAACAGCCCTCTGTACCTGTCTCTGTTTATTCCTTTCATGTATTTAAAGGTTTCAATCACGTCACCACTGTCTCTTCTCTCTCCAGTGAGTACATATTCAACTCCTTCAACCTCCTCTCGTGTGATAAGTCCCCAGCCCCTTGATCATCTTTGTCGCTCTGCTGCACCCCTCCAGTAACTTAATGTCCCTCTTCAGATACAGGCGCCAGTACTGCACATGATATTCCAGGTGTGGTCTAACTAATGAGCCTATACAGTGGCAGAATCACCTCCTCCCTCCTCGAGGATATACCCTTGCAATACAACCCAGCATTTTGTTGGCCTTTGCAGCTGCCTTCCCTACATTGTGCCGAGTTGTTCATTGACCCTGTAATGAGCACACCCAGATCCTTCTCCTCCTCTGTCTGGGCTAGCTGCACTTCCCCTAGCTGGTAACTCCTCCTTGGGTTCTTCATCCCAAAATGCAGCACCTTGCACTTTTTGGCATTAAAGCCCAGTTGCCAGGTGTCTGACCAGGTTTCAAGCTTTGCCAGATCATCCTGCAACCCCTGCCATCCCCCTAGGTCATCCACCACCGCACCTACCTTGGTATCATCAGCAAACAGACTGATCTTGCTCTTGATGTCCCATGATATGTCTGCAATGAATATCCCAAACAACACTGGTCCCAACACCGAGCCCTGTGGAACACCGCTCGTCACTGCCCTTGGGTGTGAGAGCTCCCCACCCACCACCACCCTCTGTTGTCTTCCCTGAAGCCAGTTTCCTACCCATCTCACTAGCTTTGCACCCACACCTGTGCCTACTAACTTCCTTCCCAGCCTTCCATGTGGCACTGAGTTGAATGACTTACTGAAGTCCAGATACAGGACATCCACTGCATGGCCCCTGTCCAGTTGCCTAGTTACCCAGTCATAGAACTCGACCAGGTTGGTTTGGCAGGATCTGCCACGTATGAAGCCATGCTGTCTGCTGTCCTGTAGTCCTTTGGCCTCTAGGAGGGCCACCAGCCTCTCCTTCAGGATAGTCTCCATTAGCTTACCCACGATGGATGTGAGGCTCACTGGTCTGTAGTTTCCCGGTTCATCCTTGGGGCCACTCTTGTGGAGGGGCACCACGTGAGCCATCCTCCAGTCCTGAGGTACACACCCTAAATGTAGTGAGGCATTAAATAGGTCTGCCAAAGGTCCTGCAAGGACCTCTGCCAGCTCCTTCAGTACCCTGGGGTGGATGCCATCTGGGCCTGGCGCCTTGTCCACCCTCAGTGCCTTCAAACCCTCTCGAACTCTGCTCTCCATGATTTCCCCATCTGTCACCGCTTCCCACCCTGCTTCTGCTATTTCTCCCACCTTGCCACCCCTCTTTTCTTTAGTAAATACTGAGCAGAAGTACTCATTTAGTGCTTCCGCCTTATCGCACCCTGCTTCCACCCAACCCCCCTCCTTCCTAATCCTTACTATGTGGTCCTTACAGCTCCTTTTCTCCCTGATGTACTTAAAGAAGTCCTTCTCCCCCTTCTTAATGCCTTGTGCCAGCCTGAGTTCCATAGATGCTTTGGCTCCCCTTACTGCCCTTGTCACCCTTCGATTCTGTCAAGGACTCCTCCCTGTCCTCCCCCCTCCCTGTTTTCTTGTACTTCCTAAAGGCATCTCTTTTCCTCCTTACCTTTTCCATGACCTCCTTGCTCAACCAGATCGGTTTCTTAGCCCTAGCCTTCTTGCTCTGGGCTTTGCAGCAGGTTTTGGTTGCCTCCACTATCCCCAGCTTTGTAGGCTCCACCTCTGGTTAGTGTCCATACTAGACTGAATTCTGGCCAGGTACCCTTTACCACTTCCCCATCCTCCCAAAAGTCAGCTCTCCTGAGTCCAGCACTATTGTGCCAGATTCCACTCCTTCCTTGCCCATATCCAGTGTGAGCCATACTGAGTGGTGGTCACTCCCTGACAGCAGTTCCTCCACTGTAAGTTCTCTCACAAAGTCCCCATTTTCCAGCACAAGGTCAAGGGTATTCCCTAACCTGGTTGGTTCACTGACCATTTGCAGCAGGAAGCTGTCCTGGAAGGCATCCAGCAGTACCTGCTCCCTTCTGTTCCTGGTTGTTGGGGTGCTCCAGTCCACTCCTGGCATGTTGAAGTCCCCACAATCACCACACTACCCTTCTCACAGGTCCTCCTGATCTGTCCTGCTAGTTCCCTGTCTAACTCCTCCGTCTGAGATGGTGGCCTGTACACCACTCCCATTCTAAGAATCCTATTCTTGGAATCCTGGATTTGCATCCAAAGTGACTCTGTATTACCCTCCTCCCTTTCCTCCCTTACACACTTCAGTCCTTCCTTCACATATAGTGCCACCCCCCCTTTTCCAATCACCCTGTCCCTACGAAATAACCTGTACCCTGGTACAGACAGGTCCCAGTCATTGTATTGGGTGGCCCATGTTTCCGTGATGGCTGCAATGTCCACCTCTCCCTCTGCCATGAGAACCTGTAACTCTGCAGTTTTCCTCCCAAGGCTCCTAGCATTAAGGGTAACCACCTTCCACCCTTGCCCCCCCTCCCATCCTGCCCTCCTTTCCTAGCATCACCAACAGTACTTGCCATTTTGTCCTTTGTCACTGTTATGGGGGTAAGCTCATATGGTTTTCCAACCTGTGGTCTCTGCATATCTCTTCCCCAACTGCCACCCCACTCCTAGTTTAAATTCCCAACTTCCTCTATGTACTCCTCCATCCTCTGTTTCAACACTTTTTTCCCTCCTCACTAACGTGTAGTCTGTCCTGGCATAGAGACTACTGTCCTCCAGGTCCCTCCCACCCCCAACAGCCCATACCCTTTAGCACAACACCAGGTTCTTAGCCATCCATTAAATTCCTCTGTTCTCAGCTTTCTTGCTGTTCTTGCCTTTGGCACCGGAAGTATCTCTGAAAAAGTTACTGATCTTCCTGCACCCTCACATAATTGTGCTAGTTCCTCAAACCTCCTCTGGACTCTATCTACTGTCTTATCAGCCAGGTTGTTTGTCCCAAGATGTATAATTAAATGAGGCTTGTTCCTACCCCTTCTAGCATATTTCAGAACAGACTGTCCCACCCTTTCCACTGTCATTCCTGGCATGGCCTCCACCCAAATGTGACTATGTGTCTACCTCTACCTCTACCTGTAGGTTGCTTTCGAGCACGTGCGGGTCAGGGTGGCTTGCAAAAATAACAGCGTTGTCTGCATAGAGCAGTGTGTGCAGGTGGCAGGCAGATGGTAAATTGTTAATGAAGATGCTGAATAGTAGGGGACCCAGAATTGAGCCATGGGGTACACCAGACCGAACTGGTTTTGGTCTGAGATAGCGTTGGAAATCTTCACGCATTGTGATCTATCTCCAAGATAGCTTGTAAATCAGGACAGTGAATCAGGAGAGAGGCCAGTTAGAGAGAGTTGATTAAGGAGGAGCTGATGATTAACCATGTCGAAGGCCTTGGTTAACTCTATAAAGACTGCCCCCACAAGACTGCCTTGGTCAATAGATTGGTGGACAGAGCTGGTGAGTTCTAGGAGAGCAGTGGTGGTGCTGTGCCCTTTTCTAAAACCATGTTGTTGTTCACACTGCAGGGAGTATTTACTGAGGTATTCCACTAGTTGGTTGGCAACAATACGCTTGAGTATTTTTGAAGGGGAGAGAGGATTGATATAGGCCTATAGTTGCTATATAGCACACGGTCCCCAGCTTTATGAACTGGTGTAACAATGGCTGTTTTCCAAACCTGTGGGAACTGAGACAATGACAGAGAGAGGTTAAGGATCTCAATGATAGGTGGGAGTACTTCCTCAGCAGTAAGTGTGATTAGTTTGAGGGTCGAGGGAGTCCCACTATGCTGTGACTTACCCAGCACTTTGCTCAGTAGTTTCCTGACTTGGGCAACAGAGACATGTTTAAAGTAGAAAAGAGGGTGATCATTTGTCTTGTTCTCGTGCTGGTGCACAGACTTTAAGGTGGTATCAAAGAAATCTTATGATAGGACATTGCTAAGATCAGTAAAGGAATTATTGAAAGTATTTACAATTTGAAGTGGATCCAGTATGTGGGAGCCGTCAAGGTTTATCATAGTTGGTGCCTTTTTTGGGTCTTTTCCAGTTATATCTTTAATATTTGACCAGAATTTCCTGCTATCGCCCCAACTGTTCGTAAGCTGCTCCCTATGGTGATTGCTTTTCACTTTGCGGATGGCCCGAGTGCAGGAATTTCTTGCAGCTTTATAGGATTGCCAGTCTTGAGGTTTGCTCGATGATTTAGCACAGTACCAGAGGTGGTCCCTCATTTTGATGGTAGCAAGAAGATCAGGGGTAATCCAGGGATGTACAGTGTCATACACCTTCATTTTCTTGAGGGGGTGCATGTACATCACAGGCAGTGTTGAAAGTACTGATAAAGTGCTGAAGGGCTTCATTAGTGTCGGCAGAGGAGTCCAGTAGAGACCAGTCCTAACAGCAAAGGTGTTGTTTTAGGTGCTCCAGGTGGCCACGTATAAGCACTCTGTTGAATATAGTCAGAGGCGGTGGGGATTGGAATTTGTTGGTCCAGCTACGGGTGACAGGGGAGTGGTCACTTAGAGAGTCAGGGTGCACAGTTACGTTGGAGATCTGGTCAGGGCGGTTTGAGATTACCTAGTCGAGAGTGGTGCTTGTCTCAGTTTTGTAGTTAATTCTTGTGGGAGAGCTGACAAGTTGAGAAAGATGTAGTGCCGATAGAGCATCCTTTATGCGGCCTGAGGAAGCTGACAGCTAGTTTATATTGAAGTCACCAAATATAATTACCTCGGCAATGTGTTTTGGGGCTTTTAGGTAATCCAAGACTTTATAAAGGCCAGTGTTAGGGTCTTTGGGTGGTATATAAACTGACAGTATTGTGAAAGTCTTTTGATGTGCTCATAGTAGTACTTTGATCCCTAATACCTGAGGTGGGCGTCCAAGGTCAGTCACAGGCATGGCTAGACCCTTTAGTGAGTCTTTCAGGTAGATGGCACAGCCACCACCTCACTTGGTCAGCCTGTCCAATCTGAAAATTGTGTAACCAGGTAGGTGAACTGCAGAGTCTGGTATTTTGGGGGATAACCATGTTTCCATGACAGAGAGTATGCCAGGGTTGTTTTGTGAAACCCAAACTTTAAGGGAGTCAGTTTTACACAGGAGGCTGCAGATGTTGAGAGTAGTCAGAGCAAGAGTTCCCTATTTGCGGCGAGAAACATTAAGAGTTCTTTGTGCTGGTCCTGGGTTAGGGTGGATGTTGCCTGATAGTAGAAGTAGCAGGAGGGCGAGCCTAAGAAGGTATTCTCTTATCAGTATAGGCACCTGTTTTTCAGCCCTTTTAAAGCTATGTTGCCTTTTCACTTTCCCTTTCTTCCCCTGGTGGTGGAAGACAATGGGACCTGAGAAGGTGATGATAAGGGTAGGTTGGTAGTTAGAGATCCAGCTATCACATTGGGGAAAGCTAAATAAGGGGGACCATGGCCCATTTATGATGCAAGAAAAATCCCCAGATGTCCAGCCAGTAGTGTAATGGAGGTATTGCCCTGGCGCTCGGTTGGGGAGTAGAGTCCAACTAGAGGAAGTGTTACAAGGGTGACTGTGCAAACAGAGAATGATACAAAGGAAGGGCAGTGTTGCAGTGGTAAGTTTGAGCACAGTGACTAGTTAAGAATTAAAAGAGAGAGATAAAAGCAGGGACCAAGGCTGCATTATGGCCACTATCTCTAGATCAGCCTCTGTCATTACAGCCATCAGGGCTGGGACCTCATTCCCCAGACTGCGGGAATTTGTGTGCATTACTTTCCATGGAAAGTGGCATCCTTTTGTCCCATCCTTATGTTTTGCCCCCTGTATCATCCTACTATTCCTGGCATATTCTATGTGGTGCTACCCTTTAAGTACCTTTCTGTTTACTTGTGGTTTAGGTCTTTTTGTTAATGATATCATCTGGCCCTGTGAACAGCCTTTTCTGCCCTGTGGTACTGGTTTATCTGCCCATGGCATAACATCCTGATCCTCCTTGCCATGTGCTCTAACCTTTTGGGGAGGTCTGTCTGAATCTCCCCACTTCTGACAGCCCCTCTTCCAGTGGCTAGTTTAAATGCTTGCTCAAGAAGCATGTAACCTCTCACTGAGGACAGACGTTCTCTCCCCGGAAGGATGCCGACCGTCTTTCTTGTATAGGTGTGCATTATCCCAGGAGGTACCCCAGTCCCCAATGTAGCCAAAGCTGTTTTCTCCACACCACTCCTTCAACCATTTTTTGACGCTTTTGATGTGTTGGTTTCTTTCCACCACTCCTCCCTTTTTCCCCTGACTGGTAGCACCTCTGAGAATGTAGCAGAGTTAGCTACCTCTCCCAGACACCAATCCAAATCCTTATAAAATCCTCCTGAACCCTCTCCAAGCTAGCCCTGTCTTTGGCTAGGTCCTTTTGTCCCCAGATGGACAATGACATCCAGCCCCCCTCCTAGTCACAGCCTTAGTGATCCTGCAGATCCACTACCTCTCCCTCAGAGAGGTGCATCCTAGGAGACACTTTACCTCCCTCTCTATCTTGTTATCTGTTTCCAGCTCCATACCCCGAACTATGGAGTCCTCCACCAGGAGAAACTTCCTCCTCCTCCTCTGGGTTTCTCTGGCCCATCCCCTGAACCTCCCTCCCTCCCGGTGGGCTGGTTCATTCTCCCTGGTCTCAATTTTGGGTTCCCTTTTAGGGCTCTCCCTCTTCTTGAGATCATATTTGTTGGGGATGTGCTTGAGCTCCACCTTATCAGCCCCCCTGAGCCCACCGTAGTCCATCCAGGCCTCTGCCTTGGCAAACTCCATGGCAATGGGTGGTGGTATGGCTGTCCCTGGGTGGGAGTGAAGGTTTCTAGTACTCCTGCCAGTATGCATGGAGCCTGACCACCTCCTCCCTCAGCCCAGGGAGGTGCCTACAAATGGGGAAGCACCGCATGTCCCAGAATGTTCTTTTGAATACTGCTGCTCCACATCCACTGAACTGCACCACTCCTTGTGCCATCCCGATGTATGCTCTTCTACCTCTCTGCTTGTTTTGTGAGTTTTTTTTTTGTTTTGTTTTGTGTTGCTTGTTAATGTATCCTTTGTGGGAGGGATAACCTGCACAATCTCTGGGGCTGACACCCATAAAGAAGGGCTAATCGTGGGGTGATAATGCAGCTCCCTCACCAAAAACAATCAGCTGCTCTGGCGTCCAATTCTGCTGCACTGGGAAAGACTTACACTGCAGCCCCTTATAGACACTCATTTGGTGCGCCTTTGAAATTTAAATCAGAGTCCTTTGTTTGACTCCCTACAGCCCAAACAGTTTACAATTTAAAGCCCCTCAGTTACCCTCAGGAACCCCAATGTGTGTAAGCTCTCCATGAGCAACTTAAAGCACTGTCCAACTACATAGCCCAAGAACTTAACCTGTAGAGAAAAACAAATTAACCAGTTTTAAACCTCTGAAAGAATCAGTCACCCATCAATGCAGTACTATTCAAACTGGATTAACAACCCTCTTGTGAGCGTTCTGTTCCAAGTCCTATGTAACAGACTTCTCAATCAGAAACAAATTTTTTGTGCTCTACAAGAAAAAGCAGCTACCTGTAGAAAACTGAAAAAAAATCTAACAAAGTAGTAAAATCACATCAAACAGCTAAGCCCATAGTAAACAGCAGGTGCACCTCCCTCAGGTGAGCATCTCGAGCAGCAGCTCCTGCAGCTCCTCACCAGAAACAATAAGCCCCCTCTGGTATCCAGTTCTGCTGCACTGGCCCAGACTCACACTGTGGCCCCTTACATACCCTCCTTTGGTGCACTTTTGAAATTTAAATCAGAGTCCTTTGTTGCACTGCCTACATTCCAAACAGTTTACAATTTAAAGCCTCCTCAGTTACCCTCGGGAACCACGAGGGTAACTGAGGGGCCTTTAGCATTCTACTATAACTGCAATACAGACTTAAAATAAAATAGGGTCACAAACCAGCAACCTAAATGTCAAAACTCATTCCCATAACCATGTAAAATAAATAATTAATTAATAAATTGAACAGATTGCACTTGCAGTGGTCCCTCCCCTCTTCCTCATTTAGTGATTTGTTAGATAAATGTGTATACTTATTTTATGGGTACTTGTATATTTCTAGCCTTTGCTCAAACTGCAAACTGATCATCTATATACTGGCAATATATTAAACTATTCCAAATTAATACATCAATTGCACATTACATCTGCCCACTTGTTTCCTACTAGTGTCAACAATTTGTTATAAAAATGCCCAAAGTACAGCCTCTCATCTTACCTAAAACTTCAAATGAACTGAGACTATTGCATTCAGCTGCACTATTTTGCTGGAACTGTTTTGATTTTAAAAGAATTTATGGGAACACTGTGGTTTCTCTGAAATAAAAATGAAAGCTTTTGTTACAGGTACTTGACTTAAGCAGAGAAACTATAGTACGGAAAAGTTTGACAAAACATATGCTTGTCTAGGCATGGCTTTTTTGTTTCTGAGAACCACAGCGTTCCCATAACATCAATCAAATCCCATAACATCAATCAAAATATTTTTAACAAAAGATTATTTATCTTGTTTTTTTTCATACTGTGTAGGGTGCACTAGGCAAACAAATTCCTATTTGCAGGTACAACTCAAGAGAGTGCAAAAGGCATGAGTCAGTTTGTGTAAGAAATCGTGACAAGAGGAAGCTGGAGGACCTGGCAAACGGTACGAATCCATTTATAATATAAACTGAGGTAGTAAGTGAATAGAAATTGAGGTTGTAAATAAATAAAACACAGAAGCAGTATCAAAACAGACACCAATAAAAAAATATTACAGGGGCGCGGTTGAGCCCCCATAGTTAGGGTTGTTACAGCACTTCAATGTTAAATTCAAAGTTTTGCACCCTAAAAATGTTGGCGTACTTTGACAAAATAGCCCAAAATTGGGAACATGTGGTCATTCTGCCAGTGTCTCAAGATCTGGAAAGTTTCATAACAGCATATTGTATGATTTTTGAGCTATAAAGTGGTAAAAAACAGAAAAAAAACTCTTTTTCCCATAGGTTAACATGGGATTTTTGCCATCATCTACAGCCCACATGAAATGAAAATTTTCTGTGAAATTGTTAGGGATGATGGTGTGTGTGTCCAGGGTGTGCCTTTTGGTGGTTTAGTGAAAAAATATACTACCAGTTTTGAATTATAACAATTTTTGTGAAAGCCACAAGACAGGCAGATACTGTAAATGAAAACAGTTTGAACTGTAAATTTACTGGTCATGCTCAGAGAAAATATTGTTCGTGCTGTCAGCCATCTTGTTTTTCTAACAATTTACAGACTACTGCTATACATAACTACTGCATGCTAATGGCAGCACAACACCTGTATTTAGGTCTCAGTGATATGCTTAGTACAGTGTTTGTCTAAATATTAGTAGATCACCATGACAAATATTTATTTTTTCACTGAAAATCATATCCCCGTCACTCGCTCAGCAATTACTGTTTGATATGTTATTTGCTGTTCAAACTTTACTGTCTCATGGTAGATAACCATTTACACTCATTAATAGTTTGAACTTTACTGTTCGCACGGTAAAATTCCCATTCCAGTTTCTCGTAGTCTGGGATGGTTTTGCTCTCTCTCTCTTTCTCTCTCTCTCTCTCTCTATATATATATCCTCTGCTTAAATGGCAGTCTAATGGTACCTCCTCCCCCATTCTCCAGTTGCCATCCCCATATTTTTTTTTTATCATTGGTAGTCCATTGATACCTCTGCCCTCCCCATTGTCTGATCACCATCCCCAATGCAGCCCTTTATGTTCCTGGTGTCTGGTGGCACCCCCCAGTCTGTTCCTGCAAAAAATAAAACCATCCCTTGATGTCTTTTTTTGGGGGGGTGGGGTGCAGTGGTCCCTCTCCTGTCTCCTATTCTCTGATCGCCATCCCTGTTGTTAACATTAGTCTTGGTAGTCTAGTGGTCCCTCCCCCTCCACTGTTCACTGATCACCATCCTCAGTAATAAGAAATTCAAGCCCTGGTAGTCTGTGGTCCCGCACCTGTTCTCTGATCACCGTCCCAAGATTGTTTTATTATTATTTTTTTATCATTGTAGTCCAGTGGTCCCTTTGACCTCCCTCATTGTCTGATCACCATCCTGAATGCAGCCCTTTATGTCCCTGATGTCTAGTGGCACCCCCCAGTCCATTCCTTCAAAAAATAAAACCGTCCTTTGATGTTTTTTGTGGGGAACTGCAGTTTTCCCTCCCCTCCCCTTACCCCATTCTCCAATCACTGTCTCTGATGTTAACATTAGCCCAGGTAGTCTAGTGGTCCCTTCCCCTTCCTCTGTTCTCTGATCGCCGTCCCTGGTAATAAAACATTCAAGTCCTGGTAGTCTTGTGGTCCTTCCCCCTTCCCTGTTCTCCAGTCGCTGTCCCCATATTTTGTTTTATTTATTTTTTTATCATTGGTAGTCCAGTGGTCCCTTTGCCCTTCCCCATAGTCCAATTGTCATCCCCAATGCAGCATTTTATGTCCCAGGTGTCTAGCGGCATCCCCCATCTATTCCTGCAAAAACCAAAAACATCTCTTGACGTTTTTTTTTGTGTGCTGCAAAAAAATAAAAAGTCCCTCACTGATCAGCCCCCCCACCCCTACCTCCCACTCAGCAGCCACCATCTCACACCCGAGTATATCCCCACACACCCTCACTCACCTGGACAGGTTCAAGGTTCAAGATCCACTCTTCCAATCGAAGACACGTCTTGCTGCTGGAACTGGCAACTGCAATATGAGAAACTAAAGTAAATGCAATTCAATGTCTGTTAATTGGGGTTTCAATTTTAATGCATAACTCATCCATTGTTTTTGACATTTTGCCCCCAATTTTCAAAATGGCCTTTTAGGGACCCTACCTCATGACCAATATGACTGTCATTATGCAACTGTCACCCGAAAGGTGATTTTGTGATTGGTTGGTGAATTCATCTTTCAGGAAGGATTTGACAATTTTTTCCTGCCCTTGTTCATGGGGTGGGGTTATAAGAAGGCTATGCTGAAAATTTTGGGTCAAAATATGTACAATTTGCAGAGTTATGACCATTTGTTGCAGTTTCGATACGCACCCTCGTAACTTTGGAAATATTAAATATTTTGACCCAAATTTTCAACATAGACTTCTTATTACCCCACCTCATGTATGTCACAGCTATCATTTTTCAAATCCTGGTCCAAATGTATTTTCACACCTGTAGTGTGGAATGGCGTTGCAGATGCACAGACTTATGTTTTGGTGGGGTTTCAAAAATGTTCAGTACCGGGTACATGAGTTGGGGTACTAAGATGCCTATACTCACAATTTGGTCTCTGTTGTCCTATAAGTGGAAGCACATGGTCCTTCCGCAGCTACATACATATATTCATTTATGGAGGGCTGGGAGCACAGGTCCTGAAGGGCCCTGCTCTCCCTTAGGCAAATAAGGATACGATTACTGTATCTCAAAAATGATACATGGGTGGAGTGCAGGGCCCCACAGGCAAACAGGGCTACGATGACACTGTCTCAAAAAGAAGTAAATTCTTTGCAAGAAACTATGTTAATCTATCAGTTAAGGTTGAAGACAAAGCAACAAAGGTAGGGAAATATGTCATCAGGGTTTTCAACACTAAAACACCTGCCCCACCTCTGAACTGAATGAGGGGTGTAGTCTTCCTTGGGGTTATCAACCTTAACACTCACTTCATTGTATGCACTCATGAAGCATACACATCTGTATCCATCACATCTTAGCTTTTCATTTACTGCAGTGGGGTGAACATTATGGTTGACAACCCCAAGGAAGACTACACCCCTCATTCACTTTAGGGGTTGGGCAAGAGTTTTAGGGTTGGAAATCCTAACATCTTATTTCTCTACCTTTGTTGCTTTGTCTTCAACCCCAACTGATGGATTAATGTTGTTTTTTGCAATGAATATACATATATGTGGTGTTTGTCTCAGTATTATTTTAGTACTGTACATTGTCTTTTAGCTAAAATAGTTGATATGTATAATTATAAACAGGTGTTACTCTTGGTTTGCAATTGCCGATGCCATAATTGCATGCTTGCACCATTGTGGACAGTGAAAACAAGCAACTGTGCAACACAGACAGATCAGTGATTGCACTCTCGATTATTGAATATAAATCAAGATCTGTGCAAATTGATCCTTTGTACATACCTGTGATGGAAACAAAAAGATTGATTGGGACAGTGACTTGCTAAACATGACTCACTGAATGACCATTCATACATTTGTAGACCCACTGATGAGATACAGTTATGCTTCTGTAGTTATCACAAATGCTGAGTGTGAGGTTGCATTTATTGAATCAAATGACATTTCTATGGAACCTGCATGTCCATACAAAGCTGGCGAGATAAATGTCATCTGTATTGAGTTTGAGCCTAATTATAACAAAGATACTAAGTCAGACATAGGTTATGGTGGCAATCATGAACGACATCCTGATTACAGTCCTGACTCATCTGACAATGACTGTTCCTTAGAAAGAGATGAAGATGATGACCTTGATTAACTGACAAGTATAAACAGCAAACGTTATGTGGTATCTCACAACACACTTATACAATTGCTTAACAGATGTCTCATGATGTTTTGTCACAAACCACTGATAGAACCACTAACTATTATTAAGAAAGGAACAGCCATCATTGTGAAGACAGAGTGCCTTGATGGTCATTCAAACTCATGGCATTCACAAACTCTAAAGAATAGTGTGCTGATACTCAATGTAATCCTACCATCATCTATTTTTATTTTTCATGGATCATTCACTAACATTGCTGAAGTTTGCAAGCTAGCAGTCACAAGGTTTTTTTTTATCTTTAAGGCATTGTAGTAGCATAAAAACAACTTTAATATACCTATATTGAAAGAAGTATGGGAGGCACATTGTCAAGACATACTTTCAAAGTTTGGAAACAGTAAATTAGTTAACTCAGGGGATGCCTGATGTGACAGTCCTGAACACTGTGCCACACTGGGGATGTACACTATATTGCCTTGGAGCTGTACCTTGTGCTTTGGACTGGAGGCTATGGGCTGGGGGAAGGGGGAAGCATTAGGGATGACAACCCCAAGGCAGACCCCACCACTGATTTGCCAAGAGTCCAGAGACCCAGAATCCTAATGTTTTTCCTTTTGCTGCTTGGGGATGGGGTGGGATGGGGAGTTAGGGTTGGAAACCCTAACACCACATTTCCCTACTTTGGTGACATTAAGTTACTCTAATTGATGCATTAACAATGTTTTTTGCAACTAGATAGATAGATAGATAGATAAGCACAGTATATCCTGACTTTAGGAGGGCAGATTTTGAAGAAGTGAGAGACTGCCTCAGAAACTGCCTCATGGAAGGATTGCCAGGGAGGGGTAGAGGCACAGTGGGGGAAAATAAGAGATTACATAATTAAGGTAACCAGACCCTGCATGAAGGAAATGAGTTAAAAAGGAAGGACTAAGAGATAATTGTTCTCTAAGGAAGTGGCCAAGGTGGTGAAGGAAAAGGGTGGCATTCAGGGGGTATAAGGAAACACAGAGGGAGAAGGAGAGGGAGGTATATCAAGTAAAACAAAGGGAAGCAGGAGAAGCAGTAAAGGAAGCAAAGGTACAGGCAGAGGAAAGAATAGCCAAAGGGCTAGCTAAAGGGGATACGACTTTCTTCAGGCACATAAGTGGGAAGAGGAAAGTGTAAGGAGGGATAGTGAGGATTAGGAGGATGGCAGGAGGAAACTGTGCAGAAGAGGATCAAGAAAAAGCTGCCATCCTCAACAGGTACTCAGTCTTCACAGTGGAGAGGGTGGATGGACCTCTGGGGAGTAGCAGAAACAAAGGGGGGGGTGAGATGGCACAAGTGCATTTTCAGAGGAGAGAGTCCTGAAAAGACTTGCAGCTGTAAAGGTGGATAATGCTACAGGGCCAGACTGGATACACCAAAGAGTACTAAAGGAGCTAAGGGTGGTGTTAGCTGCCCCACGGATGGCCTTATTCAACAGTTCACTGGAAACAAGCATGGTTCTGGAGGACTGGAGAAGAGCAAATGTAGTCACTCTACATAAGAGTATAACAGGGAGGAGGCTATAAACTTTAGGCCAGTCAGTCTCACATCAGTGGTGGGGAAATTAAAGGAAATCCTGCTTAAGTAAATGCTGGTAGGATATCTTGAACCAATGGGCTGCAAGGATCACAGACAGCATGGATTCATGGGGGGGAAGGGGTCATGCCATACAAATCTAATAGATGTCTTTGACTGGGTGACTGTAGCAGGGCTACAGTATTCACTACAAGACCCTTTTCATCTTTTCTACACTCAAAAGACTGTTGCAATAGCACACTTATCTTTTTTCCTTCCTATCCCCTTCTTTTTGTTCCCCGTAGGCAGGTAGGCCACCTGCCTAACGTTCTTGCTGTCCCTTTTGTTGTGGTCTCATCGCTGAGTACTGTGAATTGCTGTGAAAAGCCTTCCTGATCGTGCACATGATCACCTGCACGAACGTGCGCATGACCGCCTTCACAAATGTGCGCACATTGCTGCATGAATGTGCGAAAATGCCAATAAGCAGGGTGAAAAGCAAAAGAATGCTCAGTGCATTTCAGGAGTTGTTAGTTATCCCCTTAGTGAATGAGAAGCTTAAAACAAGTATTTTTAATGTTCCTGTAGCTTTCGGGACATTTTTTGTAAGCTGTGATACGAATTATGTATATGGGCTGAGTTTCAATGCCCTGATACCTTTGTCTGTCCCCCTAAGATGAATTCTAGCACAGTTATGGGTTGGTGAACCTTGTAAAGGACTCAACAATATAGACCTTGTCCAGAGACTGTTTGTTAGTCCCATCTTCAATTAGAGAGCACCTAGAGCTGTAATAGAGCACTTTTCCCCCTCCCTTTCTTGTTTCTAAATGTTGGAAAGCTGGTTTGCTTCTCTAAATAACCCCCTCAATGAGCCTGTATTATATAAAGGCAAAGATACCTACTCTTGTAGCGCTACCACGCAATGCTGGCTGATGGTCTGCTCCAGTGGAACACTGCTGCTCTATAGAGCTGGCCGGCCCTTCCTCTCCCATTTTTATAGGCAGACTTCAAGGGGAGGTACCTGACTATAGCTGACAGGAGGTGCTTAATCCCTGAAATACAAGTTAGCCACTGATAAAATAACTTGTGTACACTTTGGAACAGTCTGTATAATGTCTATTAATGTTTAATGGCATTTGGAATGAAATTATAGCAATATATGTGGGAATATAAAATATCTGTGGGAAACTTGGTAAAAAAGGGGAGGAGAAATCCTAATCACATGACAGCCCAGCATTATATAAGGGCTGACTTTTTCTAATGTTAGTTCATTTTGGGCTCAGCAGGGTACTGTGCTCTCTATCCTTCTGGTCCTTCCTAGCTTCAATTGCTCAGTTATGCAGTCACGTATACCTGGATCTGGTTGCTCTGTTTGGTTTTCATTTTTTTTTTGTTTAAGACATACAGTACACTTGAAGTCAAGATTAATTTGTGTGAAGAACATTGAATAAAGATGTCTGACTTTTTACTCCAACTGGTGTTGCCTTGTATATCCCACCCTCCTGTTACACAGGTGTCAGAAGTGGGATGCCCTTGGGAAGAGTTCTTAAGGGAAGAGTACCGGACCTGGTATCACTAAACACATTATGTTGGAGTCAGCAGCGGTCAGTCCACCAGTTACCAGCCAACCTAGTCCATGAGGTGTCAAGACTCGGAGGATGGCTGAGTTTTCCCAAATACCACTACTGCCTGGATTACCAGTTGTAAGATGGTGGGAAACCAAAAAGGAAGGGTTGGAGACAGGTGAAGGTGCCACTGTTCCCGAGTCAACAGAGCCGGAGGAAAGGCCCCCCGAGGAGGTATCAGAGTTTCTATGGTGGCTGTGTGTACATCAATTGGAGTTGGAGAAGCAGCGAGAAGTGGACCATCTACAAAATGAAGCTCCTTGGGCGGACACTATCAGAGCTATCCAAACACTAGGAGTAACCAGACCCTCTGTGCCACAGGACCCAGAAGGACCGAAGGACATTAAAATTTCTAAGCTGACAGACACTGATGATATTGAAGCCTATATTACTACTTTCAAAAGAGTGACAGAAGCATGTCAATGGCCAAAAGAGCTGTGGATGGTAAGACTTGCACCCTACTTAACGGGAAAAGCACAATTGGCTTACAGCCATGTGGACAGTGACCATATTAATGACTATGTCTGCCAAGTCATTTTAAAAAGGTATGACATCAGCATAAATACTTATCGTCAAAGATTTAGAACCTTCAAATACCATACGGCCTCATCCCCCCAAGAAGCATACACCCAGTTACAAGACCTCAGCGACAAGTGGTTACAGCCTAGCACAAGGACTATGGAACAGGTTATGGAAACCATCACCTTGGAACAGTTCATTAAAATACTTCCTCCAGAGGTTCAAATGTAGGTGAGGGAGCATCATCCAGAGACAGCACAGAAGGCTATTGATCTTGCAGAGGACTATATAACAGCACGGCCAGCATGGATGAGACACCCAGGGACTCATGGACCCTCACCCATGGTAAGAACTACCTCTGTTATCACTACTAATCATGTTGGAGCCTCACCCATAGTCAAGGGAAGCAGTGAAGGGGCCCTGGGGACTACTAAAATAAGTAAGGGACTTAACCCCAAAATTATCTGTCATGAATGCCAATGGAAGGGTCATATTGCAAGATATTGCCCACGTAGAAAGAAAGAACAGACTCATCTTGCTCTGGCTAATTGGGGACAGTATCTCACTACTGTACAGGTAAATGGGAAGGAGGTCCCTGCCTTGATAGACTCTGGAAGTAAACAGACCCTGATCCACGCTACTTCGGTGCCAAAAAAATATAGTGCACATACCACTAAAGTCACATGTATCCATGGGGACATTCATACCTACCCTGTACAGCAAACTACCCTAAAGGTTCAGGGGCAAGATCAGCTAATGACTGTTGGCCTAGTACCCAATTTACTGGTGCCAGTTGTCATCGGCCAAGACTATCCAGCATTTGACACTCTGCTCGATAAAGACTCCCAGTTATCTGCTGTAACCACAAGAGCATACAGTAAGCAAGTTTCAGCCTTCCCTCAGATGTTTCCTTTTGAGGAGGACATTTATAACAGCCCTGGGAAAGACAGAAAACCGAAGTCGAGCCGAAGAAGAGCTAAAGCATTGTGGAACTGTAATAAAGAAATACCCATTGATAAAGACACTGTTGATGTAAAAGTGGACTTTAGTGATGACTTGACTCATCATGAGATTAGAGCAGTGCAGGAGGACTTTGTAGAGTTGGGGAAGGGCCTAAGACAAGTAGCACACACGGTATCCTTCTCAGAGGTGCTGCCTGTCAATGGCATGGGGGAGGAGAGGGTAATTTGCACCATGCAGTTTAATGAATGGTTGAAAAAATGGTGTGGAGCACAGGGGTTTGGCTTCATTGGGGACTGGGGTTCCACCTGGAGGGACACCAGCCTATACTGGCAGGATGGTCTGCAGCTGTTCAGGAAAGGAACAAGTCTTCTGAGCAATTGGTTTAAATGCTTCATTGGCAAGCTTTTAAACTAGTCAAAGGGGGAGGCACTGATAAGCAGCAGAAAAATCCCAGCCTCTCCCTACAAAACAGGGTACTAAATGAGAAAAAGACTGAGGTAGAAAGGTCAGTGGGGGATGCTGCAACAGAAGGTAAAGCCATCAAAAAATGGAGAGCAATGAGTACCGATGCCCGTAGTCTGGGTAACAAGCTTCCTGAATTAGTGGTCTTGATGGAGGAGGAACATCTGGATATTGTGGCAGTCATAGAAACATGGTACACACAAAACCATGACTGGGACGTAAACATACCAGGATACACTATCTACAGGAGGGACAGGGAGGGTAAAAGAGGAGGAGGAGTAGCTCTTTACATAAGGGAAGGAATAAAAGCAACAGAACAAAAGGGTAAACAGGGAGGAGAAGAAGCACTGTGGGTAAATTTGGAGACAGGCAATGGCACCACAATCCACACAGGGGTTGTCTACAGACCCCCTTCTCAGGGGGAGGAAATGGACAAGGAAATGATAGAAAATATACTTAGAATGGCGGAAAAAGGGGAGATATTGCTGATGAGTGATCTGAATATGCCAGATGTTAACTGGAGTGCAGTTGCAGCAGCCACTTCGAAGAGTGGGGTTATTCTAGATGCCCTACAGGGGGCATGCCTTAGACAACTAGTATTGGAGCCCACTCGAGAGGGAGCAATCTTAGACCTGGTTGTCTCAAATGGAGATGGAGAGACGATCACAAATGTAGAAGTGGGTAGCCATCTGGGAACTAGCAACCATCAAACAGTATGGTTCACAATAAACACAGCAATTGAGTCAAGCCATACAAAGGCAAAAGTACTGGACTTTAGGAGGGCTGACTTTGCCAAAATGGGTGAGTGCCTAAGGAATGCACTAGCAAATGGGCAGGAAGGAGGGGTGGAAGAACAATGGGGAATAATAAAAACTGCCATCACAGAGGTAATGAGCCTTTGTGTGAAGCAAATAAACAAAACAAAACGATGTAAGAAACCACTATGGTTCTCAAAGGAAGTGGCAGTGAAGGTTCAAGAGAAAGAAAGCATTCAGGAGTACAAGGAATTGCAGAAGGAGCAGGACAGAGAACTGTACTCTAAGAAGCAAAGGAAGCTGGGAAGGCAGTCAGAACAGCAAAGGCCCAAACCGAGGAAAAATATCCTACTCAGTTAAGAAGGGGATAAACCTTTATAGGTACATCAGGGAGCGAAGGAAGACCAAGGGAGGGATAGTGAGGCTTAATTAAGGGGAGGAGGGTGGGCAGAGGAGATCTGGAAAGGCAGAGATACTAAACAAATATTTTTGCTCAGTATTTACAAATGAAGAGGGGAGGCACCTAAAACAAACAGTAGAAACACTCTGGATACAGAAGTTGATACCAGCCCATTTACAGAAGAAAGGGTTATGAAAGAACTCTTAAAACTGAAGGTGGACAAAGCAATGGGGCCTGATGGGATTCATCCCAGAATTCTAAAAGAACTAAGGGTAGAACTAGTGATGCCACTGACTACCCTCTTTAACAAATCATGGGAGGATGGGGTGGTACCCGAGGACTGGAGGAGGGCAGATGTGATTCCCCTTCAGAAAAGTGGGAGCAAGGCAGAAGCAGGAAACTGCTGACCTGTTAGTTTAACCTCACTGGTAGGGAAAATGATGGAATCACTTCTGAAGGAAAGAATTGTCGAGTATCTAGAGGCTAGAGGGGCACAGGACCCAAGGCAGCATGGATTCACAGCGGGAAGGTCATGCCAGATGAATCTGATAGATTTCTTTGACTGGGTGACCAAAGTAGTAGATCAGGGAAGGGCTGTGGACATGGCCTACCTAGACTTTAGCAAGGCATTTGACACAGTCCCACACAAAGATTAATATACAAGTTAACCAGCCTGGGGGTGGGTCCCAAGATGACAGCCTGGGCAAAAGAATTGGCTGGAGAATAGGACACAGAGAGTAATAGTAAATGAGTCCACTCAGAAGAAAGGGGGGTTACTAGTGGGGTACCGCAGGGTTCAGTATCAGGACTGGTCCTCTTCAATGTCTTTATAAGTGACATTGCAGAGGGACTGGAAGGAAAAGTATGTCTCTTTGCAGATGACACAAAGATCTGCAACAGAGTTGATGCACAAGGTGGGGTGGAAAGGATGAGAAGGGACTTGGCAAGGTTAGAGGAATGGTCAAATGTATGGCAGCTTAGATTCAGTACTAAGAAGTGCAAGGTAATGCACCTGGGAAACAAAAACCCAGGGGAAGAGTACACAATGGGGGGTGAGATACTAACAACAACAAAAATGGAAAGGGACCTGGGGGTAGTCATATCAGATGACCTAAAGGTGAGCAAACAATATGAGAGGGCAGAAAGGAGGGCTGGGGGGATACTGGGATGCATAGGGAGAGGCATCACCAGTAGAAAACAGGAAGTTATTATCCCTCTGTACAGACAGCTGGTCAGACCCCATCTGGAATACTGCGTGCAGTTCTGGAGACCCAGTCTCCACAAAGACATAGACAGGATGGAAGCTGTCCAGAGGAGGGCAACTAAAATGGTGCAGGGTCTGCACCGGAAGACATATGAAGAGAGACTAAAGGAGCTTAATATGTATAGCCTCGAGGAAAGGAGGGAGGGGGGGAGCATGATAGAAACGTTCAAGTACCTCAAGGGAATCAACAAAGTCCAAGAGGGTAGCATCTTTCAAAAAAAGAGGTGTGCAAGAACAAGGGGGCACAATTTGAAGATGGGGGGCGGCTCAGAGGTAATTTAAGGAAGTATTTTTTCACAGAGAGGGTTGTGGATGCATGGAATGGCCTTCTGGAGGAGGTTGTGGAGTCAAAAACAGTGGTGGAATTCAAGCATGCATGGGACAGTCATAAGGCCATTCTAGGGGGTTGGGGTAGGAAGAAGTAGGCTGCTGGTTAACTAGGATCTGCAGCTTATCCAGTAGGTAGGGAAATGGGCAGACTGGGTGGGCCAAGCAGTCCTTATCTGCCGTCAAATTCTATGTTTCTATGTTTCTATGAAAAATCAAAGGATTCTGATTTAATTCCTTGTTTTTCATAGGTTGTAGACACTCATAAGCAGGTAGATTACCCTAGGTATGTTATTCATGATCAGCTTCTCTACAGAAAGTGCAAGAACCCAAAGACCGGGTATATCATTGAACAGTTAGTGGTACCTACTCGGTACCGCCAACAGCTGATCTCTTTAGCTCATGACATACCAATGGCGGGACATCTAGAGAGGGATAAAACTTTAAGCTGGTTATTATACTAGTACTTCTGGCCAGGAATCCATGAACAGGTAGCCTCCTATTGTCAAACTTGTCCAGAATGCCAAAAGGTAGCTACTATAACTAGGACGGAAAAGGTACCTTTACAACCCCTTCCCTTAGTGGATATCCCTTTTGACTGCATAGCTATGGATATTGTGGGACCCTTACCAAAGAGTAGTAAAGGCAATAGATTCATCCTTGTGATATGTGATTATGCCACTCGCTATCCTGAGGCCATCCCACTATGTACTGTTACAGCCCCTAAAATAGCTGAGGAACTCTTGAAGATGTTTATTCGGGTAGGAGTACCCTGGGAAATACTTACTGATAGAGGCAGTAACTTTCGATCAGCTTTACTAGCCCGCCTCTGTCAAGCATTGGGTGTTGGGGCTGTGTACACCTCTCCTTACCACCCCCAAACTGACGGGCTGGTGAAACGATTCAACAGAACCCTAAAGAAAATGCTTACAAAGTATGCACAAGATGAGGGGAAAGTATGGGATGTTAATCTGCCATACTTGATGTTCACCTATAGAGAGGTACCCCAGGCATCTACTGGGTTTTCTCCATTTGAGCTCCTTTATGGAAGAAACTCAAGGGGGCCTTTAGATATCATAAAGGAAAGGTGGGAAAGCAAAAAGACACCAGATGGAACCCCAAGTTTAGAATACATAACCAGACTGAGGCAGAGAATAACCAAGTATATTACCCTGGCCCATCAAAACACTCTCAGAAAGCAAAGAAAGCAAAAAGAATATTATGACCAAGGGGTGGGTACTAAACAGTTTCAACCAAGGGATAAAGTATTACTACTCCTACCATCCTCAGAAAGTAAGTTAACAATGAAATGGCAAGGGCCATATGTCATACAGAGACAAATTGGCCCTGTCAACTAAGAGATAGATATCCCAGGGAGGCGTAAAAGGTTACAAATCTATCACGCAAATTTACTTAAAAGGTGGCATGATAGGGACCCTTCAAAGACCACCCCTACCCTGTTTGTATGCCCAGAACAGCCTACTAGTGAAGTAGACCAAGCTTACCAAAGATTAGAAGGAACAGGTGGCATTGAAGTGGTCACTATGAATCCTGATCTAAAGATAGACCATAGGGAAGAGTTAAATAAATTATTACAGGCCTTTAATTAAACCTTTTCCTGTCAGCCAGGTAAAGCTAAAGGGGTGGAACATCAAATACATTTAAACCAACAGCTAGTAATTAGACAAAAACCTTACCGGATACCAGAAAAATTGAAACAAGATTTCATAAAAGAACTGGAAAAGATGCAAACATTAGGGGTCACACAACCTTCAATTAGTGAGTGGGTTTTCCAGATGGTGATCGTTGATAAGAAAGAAGGTGGCATAAGAATATATCTAGATTTCCGCCGCCTTAACTCAATATCAAAATTCACGCATACCCTATGCCTCGAATTAATGATATCATAGATTGCCTTGGAAGGCTACATTTATTAGCACACTCGACTTAACCAAAGGATATTGGCAAATCCCCCTTAATAGCGAGGATAAAGAAAAAACTGCCTTTAGAACCCCTATAGGACATTTCCATCTCACTACAATGCCTTTTGGGTTGCACGGAGCCCCTGCAACATTTCAGAGGTTTATGGACAAACTGTTCAGTGCTCACTCAAATTATAGTACTGCATATCTAGATGACGTTGTAGTGTTCAGCCAGACTTGGGAAGAACATCTGCAGCACCTAAAGAATGTGTTGACAGCAATCACACAAGCCGGATTGACCATAAACCCTAGTAAATGTACTTTAGCTATGCAGGAAGTAGAATATCTGGGGTTTCGAATTGGACAGGGGCAGATAAAACCTGATGTTGGGAAGGTTGATGCAGTAGCCAACAGTCCCGTCCCATTATGAAACGACATGTACGATCCTTTTTGGGGCTTGCCGGCTACTATAGAAGGTTTGTTTCAAACTTCTCAACTATAGCAAGCCCCCTATCAGATTTAACTAAGAATAATCAGCCAACCAAAGTGAAATGAACACCAGAATGTGAAAAGGCTTTTTGTGCCCTTAAAGGTTATCTGTGTGCATCACCTGTATTGAAGAGTCCTAATTTTAGCCTCCCATTTATTCTACAGACAGACGCTTCTAACACGGGTGTAGGAGCAGTACTGACCCAAATATTTGAGGGAGAAGAACATCCTGTAATATACATTAGTAGGAAATTACACAATTGAGAAACTAAATACTCTACCATCAAAAAAGAATGTTGAGCCCTAAAATGGGCCATTGAAGCATTGAAGTTTTACTTATGGGAGTAGAGTTTGAAGTCTGGACAGACCATAATCCCCTGTGTTGGCTGCAAGCCATGAAAGATAAAAATCTGCGTATCATGCGATGGTACTTAGCTTTGTAGCCTTATAAATTTACTGTAAAGCATAGATCTGGATCTACTAATAAAAATGCGGATTTTATGTCCCATTTTGGAGCAGGAATATGTGAATCAGACCTTGGGGTAAAATAATTTAGCATCAAGGGAAAACTCTGTATGCTGTAAATAATGTTTATTGACACGTATTAAGGGACCCTCAGGTGGAGCTTCGGAGAGTGGGTGGGCTGAAGCTCCATCTCTCCCCTGGGAGAGTTCTGATGAAACTATCTTCTGCTTTCAAAACCCCCTAAAAACCCTTACTTCAGGGTTTTTATTCTTAGGTGGGGAGGAGTATGTAGCAGGGCTACAGTATTCACTACAAGACCCTTTTCATCTTTCTACGCTCAAAAGACTGTTGCAACAGTGCACTTATCTTTTTTCATTCCTATCCTCTTCTTTTTGTTCCCCATAGGCAGGTAGGCCACCTGCCTTACATTCTTGCTGTCACTTTTGTTGTGGTCTCGTCGCTGGGTACTGTGAATTGCTGCAAAAAGCCTTCCCGATACCTTCACGACGTCGAGCATCACGAAAAAACGCCAATAAGCAGGGTGAAAAGCAAAAGAACGCTCAGCGCATTTCAGGAGTTGTTGGTTATCCCCTTAGTGAATGAGAAGCTTAAAACAAGTATTTTTAATGTTCCTGTAGCTTTCAGGATGTTTTTTGTAAGCTGTGGTACAAACGGTGTATATGGGCTGAGTTTCAATGCCCTGATACCTTTGTCTGTCCCCCTAAGATGAATTCTAGCACAGATGTGGGTTGGTGAACCTTGTAAAGGACTCAACAATACAGACCTTGTCCAGAAACTGTTTATTAGTCCCATCTTCAATTAGAAAGCACCTAGAGCTGTAATAGAGCACTTTTCCCCCTCCCTTTCTTGTTTCTAAATGATGGAAAGCTGGTTTGTTTCTCTAAATAACCCCCTCAATGAGCCTGTATTATATAAAGGCCAATATACCTGCTCTTGTAGCGCTACCACGCAATGCTGGCTGATGGTCTGCTCCAGTGGAACACTGCTGCTCTACAGAGCTGGCCGGCCCTTCCTCTCCCATTTTTATAGGCAGACTTCAAGGGGAGGTACCTGACTATAGCTGACAGGAGGTGCTTAATCCCTGAAATACAAGTTAACCACTGATAAAATAATTTGTGTACACTTTGGAACAGTCTATTAGTTAGTGTATAATGTCTATTAATGTTTAATGGCATTTGGAATGAAATTATAGCAATATATGTGGGAATATAAAATATTTGTGGGAAACTTGGTAAAAAAGGGGAGGAGAAATCCTAATCACATGACAGCCCAGCATTATATAAGGGCTGACTTTTTCTAATGTTAGTTAGTTCGTTTTGGGCTCAGCAGGGTGCTGTGCTCTCTGTACTTCTGGTCCTTCCGAGCTTCAATTGCTCAGCTATGCAGTCACGTATACTTGGATCTGGTTGCTCTGTTTGGTTTTCATTTTTTTTGTTTAAGACATACAGTACACTTGAAGTCAAGATTAATTTGTGTGAAGAACATTGAATAAAGATGTCTGACTTTTTACTCCAACTGGTGTTGCCTTGTATATCCCACCCTCCTGTTACAGTGACCAGGGAAATAAATCAGAGGAGGGCAGTAGACATGGTCTATCTGGACTTTAACAAGGTCTTCAACTGTGCCATACAGAAGACTGATCAAGAAATTGAGCAGCCTAGTGGTGGGATCCAAAGTGATTAATTTGGCCAGAAACTGGTTAATGGATAGGGAACAGGGGAGTGGTGGTTAATGGAACTCACTGTAATGATGGGAGAGTGACAATCAGGGTGCCACAGGGCTCAGTACTGAGACCAGTCCTCTTCAATGTCTTCATACGTGACATTGCAGAGGAATAGGAAGGGAAGCTATGCCTTTTTGAAGATGACACCAAAATCTGTAATAGGGTGGACACTCAGGGAGGGGTAGAGAGAGAATGTACAGGGATGCGTAGAATCCGTAGGGATCCGTAAGAATGCGTAGGGATCTTGGGAAACTTGAGGAGTGGTCAAGAGCATTGCAGTTGAGGTTCAATGCCAAAAAGTGCAAAATCATGCAGCTAGGGCATGGGAACCCAAAAGTGGAGTGTTGGGGGGGGTACCAACAGTCACTAAGCAGGAAAGGAACCTTGGGGTTATCATAACTGATGACCTCAAATTTTCAGGGTAGTGCGACAAACCAATGGGTAGGGCTAGTGGGATGCTGGGGTTATAGAGAGGAATGTCTCCAGCAAGAGGAGGTAGATGGTGTTGCCAATGCATTACTTGCTGGTGAGACTCCATCTGGAGTAGTGGGCCACACCTCAGAAAGGCTATACACAGGCTGGAGGTAGTCCAGAGGGAGCAAGTAAGATGGTGCAGGGATTAGATGACAAGCCCTACCAGGAGAGACTGGGGAATAGCAACATGTACACCCCTGAAGAGAGGACAGGGGAGCAAACGGGGACATGATAGAGACCTACAAGTATCTCACAAGGGTGAACATGGTGCAGGAGGGGAGTCTCTTTTAAATGACAAAGAACTCCAGGACCAGGGGGCACATGATGAAGCTTGTGGGGGGGAAGGTGAAGTTAAAGAGGGATGTGAGAAAGTGCCACTTCACTGAAAGGGTAGTAGATGCCTGGCACACACTGCCAGTGCAAGTGGTGGAGGTGAAAAAAGTGAGTGGCTTCCAGCATGCATGGGCTAGACAGAGGGGAATTTTTGTAAACAAGCAAAGAGGGTCTGCGGAGACCAATCAAGATCTGCAGAGACAGATTAATCTGCCAACATCTGAGCAGGCTAGGTGGGCCAAGTGGTCCTTTTCTGCTGACAAATTCCATGTACAGTACTTTCATTCCAGATTATGCATTGTTTTATTCATATCTTTAATGCACACCCTTCTTCTACATTGTTTTCTTTGTGTATCCCCACCCCCAAGACACACGCATATGAGTCACTTCTGAAAGTGAGTTTCAGCTCAGTGAATCTTTCCTGGACAATATTTCTAAATAAATATGTACAGTATATCAATAACTGAATTCCTAAACAGTGAACAGTTTTCCAAAGGGGCTCACCATTTGATAGGTTTTTCTTCAACCACGTCCGTGAAGGCCAAAATATCATGTTTTTTAGACCAGTCCAAGCTCTCAAGAGATCGAGGGCTCAATTTTCAAAAGGAAAAATCTGACACAATGTTCCTGCACCAAATGGGTATGATGCAAGCAGCATCTTGCATCAAAGTTTGTGGCTATCCCGATTTTCGAATGCCGGCTGTGTCGAAATCGGGATGTCGTGTGTCAAAGCCACCCTGTGCCACCCTTGCAGCAGAAGCACCCATGCGCCAGGTCACAAGGGTGGTGCCATGTGGGAAGGAAGGGCATGGTGGCAGTGGGAAGGACTTGTGGAGGCACCCGGTGGAGGTGCCATGTGACTTGCCACACAGCCAATCAGTCTGGGTGGGGGGGCAGGGCTGGACCATCATGACTCAGACTTCAGGTAACAGCAGCCCTGTCATCTTCCCTACTGGACCCACAGCCCCTAAAGGCATCAGGGTGGAAGTCGGGTGCGAGATTGTGGGGTGTAGTTGGTGGCTGGGGATATGCCACGGGCACTGAAGTATTCCCCACATATAGAGGCCCCTTGTGTAGCAGCCGGCAGATGCCCGACTACAATGCTGGGGACTGTGGGTCCTGTGGGGCTGTTTCCAGGGCTGCTGTCTCCTGTGGTCTGGGTCATGATGCTCCAGCCATGCCCCCCATCCAGCCCAAACAGTTGTGTGGCAAGTCATATGGCACTACCACTTGGTGCCTCCACGTGCCCCTCCCACTGTGCTTCACTCACCCCCATGTACTCCCAGGGCTGCATCAGCCCCAGGTCTTGACCTTCCAGGCATAGTTAATTCCCCCAACCTCCAAGGGTCATGTAGGGTTGCACTGGGTGGGGGTGATGGATCCCTTCGTCAAACCCTGCAGGTGCACCCAATGTTTGGTGCAGTCCCACAGCTGTGGCAACTCCTGGGTCTTTGGCACAGGGACCCCCTGTTTTATAAAATATGGTGCAGGGTCCCTGTCACATCCTGAGTTTGCCACAGCCATAGATCAACACAAATTGCGTTGATCTACAAGCAGTTTGAAAATTGAGCCCCAAGTGTCATTTTCAGGTTTACGGCTTCTAGGCTTTTCATATTAAACCTGTTATAGCAATACTGTTAAATAAGAGGCCAGGCTTTTATTTCAGCAGCATTACAACAACACAAACTTTCCTGATTATTGCCATTTTGAAATACCCCTGTTTATTATGAGTATGTACCATGCTTGTTCATTAATTTCCGTAGGCCATTTTTACCAACTTAGATCACTACCCGAAATGATTTTCTTTTGCTTATTTATCTCTTGTTCTCACATTCCTTACATAAGCCACTCCTATTTTCTCATCTCTTCCTATTCTGCTCCTACAGCTAGCCACTCACACCATAGATACAAACATAGAATTTCTTGGCAGATAAGGGCCACTTTGCCCAGCCAGTATGCTAATTTTTCCTACCTACAGTAGCACCGCAGACCCTGCTTGATCCCTGGCTCTTTCTCCCTTCCCTCGTTCCTTTCCACTGAGATTCCCTTATGCCTGTCCCATGCATTCTTGAACCCCAGCACTGTTTTTGTCCCCACCACCTCCAGTGGTAGGCTGTTGCAAGAATCCACTGCTCTTTCTGTGAAGAAATACTTCCTCACATCTCTGCTGAACCTACCCCCTTCCAGATTCATAGGATGCCTCTTTGTTGCTGAGCATTCTTTTTCTGAAAAATACTTTCCTCCTGTACCTTATTTACCCCAAAGGTCTCTAGCATATCCTTCCTCTCCCTCACCTGCTCCAGGGTGTACATATCGAGGTCATTTAGTCTCTCCTCATAGGGCTTCTGATGCAGACCCTGTACCATTTTAGTTATGCTTCTCTGGACTGCCTCCACTCTGTGTGTGTGCCCTTCTGGAGATATGGTCTCCAGATTTGAACATAATACTCTTGGTGGGTATATTCTGACACATTCATTCATCATTTGTGGCTAACGCATTACCTTCTCCTGGCCACCACTGCGACCCCATACTGTTCCTTTATTTTAAAGTGGAAATAAAAGGAAAAATAAGATTAGACAACTTGGCTTCATGTCAATACAGCGAATAAATAACGATGAGTACAATTATGGTGATGGCAGATTGGTGAGTCAATACGGTGACTAGAATTTATGGCAAACACAGTTACAGTGACATTTGCTTTCTACTGGGGGCTTTGCCCTCTGCATCCACCTTACTTATATATCTGACTCTGAGGTCATAGCTCTGGGGGAAGGGGGAGCAAATGTCGCCATAACTGTAGTCGTTGTAAATTCTGGTTGCCGTATTGACTCTCGCTGATTTGCCGTCACTGTAATTGTACTCACCGCTATTTCTTCACCGTATTGACATGCTATCTATGACTTAATTATGTATGCTTGTATATATTTAGGGCCAGTATGCATCATCACCATAGCATTTCTGTTTGTCATGTATCAAAAGATACCAATGGCAGTTTACACTATAATTCCAAAGATGAGATCACGTAGTTTGTGAGCCTACTCTCTGTCTGTGTCAGAAAGGAAGTGCAGTGTTTGATTCACAGTGATGATGTTTCAGTATGTAAGTCTGCAGGTTGGTGTGCTGCTGGTGGTATCACCTCATAGATGTGAAATGACTGCCATTCCCAGGTAATGGAACTCTGCTATAGTCTTCAATGAATAAAGATGGCAGAAGTACAGGAACTCTCATGCAATGTTAGAAAGGGTGGGGAACCATGTGTCAGCTCAGTTGAACTTCTGGGTGTTTGTTCAGTTGAACTATCAGCACACAGTATGCTGTTCTGACAGCTTCATTCACCAGCTGTTGCTGACAAGTCAATTATAGACTGATCAAATTACAAACTAGTATGTGTAAGTTAATGTCTGTAGTGAAGTACAGAATAGATTTTATTTAAGACTTCCAGTGATGTAATTCTTAAAATGGAAGCTTGGTGATTTGGGCTGCTCTGTCTTCTTCTTCAAACACCCTCGTAATGGCTCTAATTCACAAATAATATAAGATCTTCCAACAAGAGGGTGACCTGCAACCACCATGGAGACAAGTGACTGGAAATTCTGGCTCTGAATGTCAGGATGATGAGTGATAGAGAGCAAGTGGCTCCAAAAGTGAGTAGTCATAGGTCTCGGTCGCATCCTCACAGTGAGGCTGACGGCACAGCAATGCAGAAGTCACAGTCACCCCCAGAAGAGCACTTGAACCATAAACTGGATATATTAATTGCAGAGCTGGGAGATTTCAGAAGAGAGGTTTGGAGTACTACTACCACACTTTGCATGGACATCACTAAGCTACAGAAGTGGGATGATGACCATGAGGGACAGCTTACAGCACCAGACCACTGCTGAGACCTAGCTGAGACAGTAACCCTCCAAATCTACACCACTCTGCAGAAAATGGAAGAGAGTCATTGCAAGAGGAATAATCATCACCTGAACGACATTCCCAAGGGGAGTATTGTATACTTTTCTGATATCTTTGATTATTTCTTTGGTTTCTGCAGAGTTCCACTGAAGACCACTATAGCAAACAGGAGCAGGATCACAGAACAAACTCTAAGACTCATTTTAAAACAGATATCTTATATTTATTTTCCAGCTGCGTAACAGAATTAAATAAACTCAGCAGACAAACTAGAGTCTTGGCACACTGCCTCAAACTAGATACACACGCACTCCAGTTCCAGAGCACATGACTCATACTGAAAGAGTCTTAAAGAGACAACAGCATATATTACATCCTCCTTTTGTAACTGAATTGCCCCAAACAATTCAAATATTTCAAATGTCCACTTTGAGTCTCTTTAACACCTAAGGATATTAAATCTTCCAAAAATGTCCAAAGGAAAGTTTCCAACACCTACCCTTGATGGATTCAGGTGTATACCGTGATCCTAAAACATAGTCATTATACTTGACAAGCATCTTCACTCTCCTTTCTCTTCAAGGGAGACTCTATACACCTGTAGGAGACTCTGGTAGCAAACTTGGTTCTTTGCCTTGGCCTTCTACTGATTCAGGAAGCTGAATAGATTCCATCTCAGGCACTTCTGATCTCTGTTCTGAAGTGTCAGCAGTCTCTATTACCTGTTTACTGCTTGCTGCTTCAGCAGCTATTGTAACAGTCCTGTTGTGTCTCAGGTGACATCTGTTCCTATGAAAACATGCACCACAGGGTGTAACAATGGTGTATGATCTGGGCTCAGATCTGGTGTCCTCAACTGTTGCTGGATGCCATCCTTGAGTTGTCTCCATACATACTCTGTCTCTGGATGTAGTATGGGTAAGTATTTGGCACCGCAGTTGTAATACTTCCTCTGCTTCTTTTGTAGTAGTTCAAGTTTGCGATGGGCCCCTTTAAGTACATGTGGTTGAAGTACCAGTCTTGTTTCTGGTAAGTTGCTTCTTAACACTCTGCCCATTAGTAGCTGAGAAGGTAAGTATTGCATACCTGAAATGGGAGTGTTCTGTAGACTCAAGAGTGCTAAATGTGGGTCAGTTCCAGTGTGGAATGTCTTCTTAAAGATCAGTTTCACAGTTTTGATCAGTTTTCGGCCTGACCATTCAACTGTGGGTCTCCTGGACTGGAATGGATCAACTGTATTCCCCACTATGCTGCAAAAGTGTGTATTTCTTTACTAGAGAAAGGCATGTTTTCTGTGACCATTTCTTTCAGTATCCCATGCCTCGAGAATACTGACTTGAGTTTGGCAATTATTGTGCTAGATGTTTTATCTTGCAGTCTCAGCACTTCTGGACATTTTGAAAAATAATCTACAAGCAGCAAAAAGGATCTCTCTTTAAAGTCGAAAATGTCTGCAGCTAGCTTGTACCAGGGTAGCTCAGGAATCTGGTTGGACCACGATGTCTCTTTTTGATTGCTTGGAAGATTTTCTTGACACACTTTGCAACTTTTGCCCGTTTGTTCTATGTCTTTAGACATTCCTGGCCAGTATATGACCATTCTGGCTTTAGCTTTTGATCTTTGGATCCCTTGGTGAGCATCATGTAATCTTTTTAGCATCTCTGCTCTGGAACCTTCTGGTATCAGCACAAGTGATAGTTATTACCTTAGTGGGAGGCAATATAGCACAGCGGGTTAAGGCTTTGAACTGCAGATCTGGAGACCTGGGTTTGAATCCCACAACCGCCTAAGTGCATACTTTGTGATCCTGAGCAAGTCACTTAATTTCCTTGTGCTCCCAGGTCGCATCTGGAAACAAGCCTTTGCTTAGTTCCTTTTCCCTTTCCACTCTGTCTCCAGACATGAGCAGTCCATTCTCCACTGCCAGTGACTGTCGTATTGGCCAGAATACTTGTAAAGTAGGTACCACCTGTTTTCTTCTCTGTGGCCATCCCTTCTTGTGCATTTCTATTGCAGCTTTCAGTGGTTCATCTTACTGGGTTTCCTCAGTAAGCTTGTTCAGCAGTTCTGGGCTTAATGTTTCTGTCATCTCCATTGTGTATATAACTTTATCATCAAAGACTTCTTCAGTTTTGTCAGAACTGCCTCTTTTAATTGCCCTTGAAAGCATGTCAGCTATGCACGTGAGTTTTCCTGGAGTATATGACACTATCAAATCATACCTTTGTAGTTTCAGCAACATTCTCTGCAGCCTGGCAGAAGCTTGCCCCAATGGCCTTGAAAGAATAACTTCTAGAGGTTTGTGATCTGACTGAACTTGTACAGTGACTCTGTACACATACTGATGGAACTTCTTTGTAGCAAACGCTATAGCTAACAATTCCTTTTCAATTTGTGTATAATTTTTTCTGCACAGGACAGTGCGTAGGATGCATATGCAATAGGCAGAGCCACTGGAAAATCACGGCTGCAAGTCAATTGCGGAAAGCGCGATTTTCAGCACCTTTTATGCAACAAATCGTGGAACCCACAAAATCCCTGTAATCCAAGAAGAAAATGTACCTCTTAAGGTTTTCTGACCCACTGCACCTCCAAATCTGCCTCCACGATCCACGATCTGCATCGTGCTGCTGTGTCTCTAGCTCTGCACTAAACTAAGGAGCCACCACATGTTTGAGTTGGCGTCTGACGTCACTATGTGTATCACACACCGCTAACAACTTTCTTTTCTTGGCGCCCTTTGTAAATGCCCTGTGCCCCTTCAGGTCCACCAAAGCAATATAATTACAAGCGGACAGGTGAGGGGTACACAGAGCTCTAATTCTGATCCTGGCTGACTGATTTTCTACTGCCTGCTTTGCGCATCCAGACCTGATGTGCATTTGATCGGAACTTCAGAACCTGCCTTGCACCCAAACTACTGAGTCATCCTAAAGCTGTTTTTTTTAAATCAAATATACTTTATTTATTTTATAGCAAAAACCATACACATGACAGATATACAACCAGAGAAAAGAACAGGACAATGAATGTTTACAATGATATGCTAATAGAATAAATCAGAAGAGTTACAACCCCCCTACTACCCCCAACAAAGAATCTCCCCCTCAAACCTCCTACAAAAAAAAAGGAAAACCCCAACACCCCCAACACCCCCGCCAGCAAGGTACATTTGTGTATTGATTATAACACGGCAACCTATTTTAATGGCAAGGTAGTCTCCATTACAAAATACAAAAAAAATGAAAGTCAAACAGCTGAAAATATTTGTCAGGAGGCACACAAAAAAAACACCATGGGCATCTAGCCTATGGTTAAAGCTTGCAATTTCCCCCACTTTTTGCGATAAGCCTGAACTTGGTGTTTAACACTAGCGATTAGCTGTTCTGCCCTAAGTGAGAAGGACAATTCATGCAGCCACTCTGAATAGGTAATGACTAATCTGGATACCTTCTATTAATTGAGATGCTTTTAGCTCCCTAAGTAAAGGTTCTAAATACAAATTAAATAAGAAATGAGAGAGCGGGCAGCCCTGACGTGTGCCAGTGTGAAGGGAAAAAGGGGAAGATAATAGCCCACTGCACCTAATTCTTGCTGATGGGGAGCCATACAGTGCTTTAATCCACTGAATAAGCCGAATAGGAAACCCCATTTTTTGCAGTGTTTCCCAAAGGAACACCCAGTCCACCCGGTCGAATGCTTTTTCTGCATCCAGTGATATCAGCGCCATTGGGGAGAGCTGGGACTCTGCTACTCAAAAAAGATGTGCCAGTTTCCAGATATGATCTATTGCTGATCTACCCACTACAAAACCAGCTTGCTCGGGATTAAGGAAACAGGTCCATACTTTGTCAATTCTACTGGCCAAAACTTTTGTAAGTATCTTAATATCACAATTAAACAATGATATAGGCCTGTAGCTAGCAGGATTAATGGGAGGTGTGTCCGGCTTAAGTAATAAAATGATAGTTGCTTCTAGCAGTAAGGGATCCAAGGTATCTCCAGATAAGAGATAGTTATAGAAACGCAGAAGAATTGGGACTAACTCCCTGTGAAACAGTTTGTAGAAGTTAGAAGGAAGACCATCCAGTCCTGGGGCTTTATCTGGGGATAGGGAAGCAATTGCTAATTCTATTTCTTGCACAGTTAAATCTGCTGACAAGAGGTTTTAATGATCTCTTGTAAGGGAAGGAATATCTATAGAAGCAATATAAGATACGAGGTCTCCCATAGATGGACGAGTATGTCTCTTAGCATATAAAGCAGAATAAAATTGCCCAAAGAAAGTGACATTGTCCCTTGGATGAGCTTTAACTACCCCATTAACATCTTGAATCGCAGAAATATTCCTGGAAGCCTCAAGTTTCCAAAGACGCAGTGCTAACAAATGACCTGCTTTTTCACCATGTTCGATATATTTCTCCTGGGTCCGAATAATGGCCAATTCAGCTTTTTCCTGTGCCATAGAGGCATACTGGTTCCTTAATCTCAAGAGGGCTTTCACTTGAGAAGGAGGAGATGATATGGATAGGGATTGTTCTAAGGTCCGAATCTGGGCCAGCAAAGAAAAAGCTTGCACTTCCCTTTTACGCTTACGAGTAGATGCAATCCTGATGAATTCTCCCCTTAAAAAACATTTCAGCGCATACCAGACATGGTCAATCTGTGGAACAGAATTTAGGTTTTGCTCTAGAAAGGACTGAATGTGAGAAGAAATACGAGAAACTATATGATCATCTTTAAGAAGCTGGGTATTTAGTCTCCAAGAAGGATCTTTCTCATAGTTAGGTTCTAGAACCATGGAAATCCAAACCGGTGCATGGTCGGATAGAACAACAGGCTTTATACTGGCATTAACTAGCACTGATAAAAGTGAGTGACTTATTATTATGTAATCCAGGTTTGATGAAGATTGGTGCACCGTGGAGTAAAAGGTATAAGTACGGGAATCTGGGTGCAGTAACCTCCAGAGATCACACAAACCTAGAGAGTCAAGGAATTCAAATAGAGCTCTCTGTACTGCGGATGTTGGTCGCTTGGGAGCATTGGAGCGATCTAGATCCTGAGTCTGTGGCAGGTTCCAGTCACCACCTAATATTGTTGGTATTGGCATTAGGGGGGTTATCAAGCTAGTGAGATTTACAAAAAAAGATGGGGTTCCCTCCTATCGGACAATAGACACACCCCAGGAGCACCTTGGTTTGCCTCAATAAGCCAACCACCGATATATATCTCCGCTGTGGATCTGCTATAACCTGATCCACTTGAAAGGGTATGACCCGATTAATTAGAATGGCCACTCCGCCACTGGCAATCGAGCTTCCTGAGGCAAAGATTTGCCCAACATTTTACCTCCTAATTGTGGTGGCTTCACTAGGTAAAAGATGAGTCTCCTGAATGAAAGAAATATCAGAGTGTAATAATTCTAAATGATTAATTATTTGGTGTCTCTGGTGTTTTCCAGGGCTCCCCTGACATTCCATGACATCAGTTTTATTAGTCTACTAGCCATTTACACTGCCTAGGAACATTAAGCATACACCAGATTGGCTTGACATTGATGACCTCACTGCCCCCCCAACCAAACCCGCGGTAATACAACCGAGAATAAATATAGCACAAATGTTCCAGGAAGAAAATACCTAAGTAATGATATTTGACACACAGTACTGAAAAGTAAAATAGAAGAGAAAGTCCCACCCCCCAACCTAATATCCCCCCACCATACAACTGTAACCTGATAAAGTCTCCGGATATACCCTTCTACCCTATGAACAAAACAACTATATACAACAGTCTCAACAACCATCTGTAAACAGAGTCCAAATATAAACTTAACCAATCCGTGAGACCAACCCTCTACAACCCCTTCAAATACTCCCTGTATGGATAAGAACCAGCCCTGAAGGTTAAAAAATGGCTGTATGCTAAAATGTTGAAAGTAAAGGGCCGCGTTCCAGGAGACCAAAACAAAAGAAATTGGGAGCATTATTGGGTCGAACCCCCAAAAAACTAGCCTGCTGTGCAGCCTAACCTGAGCCTTCACTGATTCGAGCAACCCCCTCCTTCTCCCCTGAATTGAGAAAAACAGACAGTTTTACTCTAATTTACCACACCCAAAGTGGTTAAACCCCAACTTTATAACTACGATAAAGAAATATCTCAAATAAAACCAGGAATTCCCTGAAAAATTACATATTTACCCTGAAACATTGTGCAGAGGACAGTCGGGGTGGCAAAAACTAAACATTATAATATCCGCCCCTAGGTCTTCTAATCCTGAAGCCACAGGGAAAAAGAAAAATGAGCATTACAACATCGCAAGCTTACCTGCCTTATATTATCCATTTCAAAGTAAGGGAATCCGCTCACAATGCTCTCCCAGCGAACCTCACTGTAGCAGGGTTACCACAACAGAACAAAAAGATAAAGCCTGACATGGGAAGTACATCAGGGGGAGCTAAATGGAAGGTGCACACTACCTGTCCTACCTTACATATGACCCCAAGCAAAGACATCAGCGCACCCATGTTCCACCCGAATATCACTTAACTAGATATTGAACCAGTGCATCCTCCCAACATCAACATCCTGAAGAGGGCAAGATGGCACCACACTAGCTCCCGGAGTGAAACCCACATCTCCTATACCCCCACCGGATTCATATCCATTCGGTAAGAGACTTGAAGTTGTATGCAGAATTAGATAGCAGCCTTAACAATAAACTGCTACTCTTAACCGACGTCCCTCAGAAAAAGAAAAAAGAAAAGGCAAATAGTAAACTAACAAAATTAATATATGTCCATCAAAGTGAGTCCAACTATATTTATAATGTTGCTCATCCTGGCTTGAACAGTTCTGGCAGCTTGCTCGCAAGATCTGTGCTAGCTTGATGCGATGACTCATATGCACTCCAGCTACCTGACAGGGACACTTGCAATTTTGCTGGGTATGACATCCTAAAAGGAATACTTGCCACCACCAACTTGGCTACTATAGGATGAAAAGCTGCCCGTCTTTGTCGAACTTCATAAGGCAGGTCTTGTGTGATGTGCAACTTAGACCCTTCCCACATTACTGCCTTCAGCTCCTTAGTCTTAGACAAAACATGCTGATGTTCGATGTAACTAAGGAATTTCAGTATAATGGGCTTGGGTGGCTCCCCTGGCTGGGGTCTCGGCCGGAAGGGAACGTGGGCTCTCTCAATTTGATACACTGAATGCAGTGGCGATGGGCCTACCACCTTTTCTAGGAATTTCTGTTTGAAAGAGATTGTATTATTGCCTTCTTCTTTTTCTGGTAAACCAAGAATTAGAATGTTATTTCTTCTACTGTGCCCTTCCAAATCCTCTGTCTTCAGTTGCAACTTCTGAACTTGTTTCCACAGTAAAATCAGCTCTGGGTCTTGCTTTTCTTTCCATGTTTCCACCGAGTATAGTCGGGCCTCAGCATCTCCCATCTGCCTTGATAGCTCCATCATATTGCCCCGCATGGATTTAAGATCCGCTGCTATATCCTTCAAAGACTCTTTAAAGGGTTCCAACTCTTGCAGGAACCTGTCTTCCGTTAGCGGAATTGGTTGATTTGATGGGGAATCACCCTTTTCTCCATGCTCTTTGGATTTTTTTGACTGCTACTTATCTGGTGAAGCGGGTGGAGTATGTCGCAACTGGGCCTGCTTCATCGTTATCTCCATTGTGGGATGACTGCCCGAGCCGAAACATCCAGGTGCGCTAAAAACCACGCTGAGTGTAGATACTCAATGCCCAGTAACAAGCTCTGCAGTAGATAGTAGAGAAACTAGATCAGAATAACTTAAAAGGAGGTAGAGGAGCGGGAGCTCGAAAACAGTGCTGCTTCTAGCTTGCTTGCATCATGTGACCTCCATCCTAAAGCTGCTTAATTCTCCAGACCTGACCCGATTTTCATCTTGAGGCACTGCGATCGGGACTTCAGCGCCTGCCTTGTAATACTGAGCTGCCTGCTGACCCAACCCGACCTGACTTCCATCGGGACTGATCCAGAGTGAATGGGAGGGAGAGTACGGTCTGCTGATACACGTTCTCACAAAAAGAGCTGCAGTCCTTGCCAGCAGTGTACTCCCCCCCCAAGCCTGCTTTCACCAGATCCTGCTGACTTCTGCTCTGATCCTTCTTCAAAAACAGGTATGTTATTTAGCTGCAGCAAATGTAAAATGGTTTTAATGCTAGTTTAAGGGGGATGTAAACATTTGTTTTAATGCTACTTTTGGGGGATGATGGAAGACCCTAGGAGGATTTATTAAAATCTGTATCACTCTCAGAGGAAGGGAGGGAGCTCTGGAGTGTCCAGGCAAGGGGGCAAGTGCTGTGAAAAAACATCTGTATCAGTCTCAGAGTGCTGTAAACAAATCTGTATTAGTCTCAGAGGGAGGGTGGGAGCTCCGGAGTGTCCAGACAAGGGGGCAAGTGCTGTAAAGAAAATCAGTATCGGTCTCGGAGGGAGGGTGGGAGCTCTGGATTGTTCAGGCAAGGGGGCAAGTGCTGTGAAAAAATCTCTGTTGGTCTTGAGAGGGAGTGTGGTAGCTCTAGAGTATCCTGGCAAGTGGGCCAGTGCTGTAACATCTTGGAGGGAGGGTGGGAGCTCCGGAGTGTCCAGACAAGGGGGCAAGTGCTGTAAAAAAAAAAATCAGTATCAGTCTCGGAGGGAAGGTGGGAGCTCTGGAGTGTCCAGGTAAGTGGGCAAGTGCTGTAAAAAAATCTGCATCTTCTTGGAGGGAGGGTGGGAGCTCCAGAGTGTCCTGGCAAGTGGGCCAGTGCTTTAAAAAATTTGTATCATCTCGGAGGGAGGGAGGGTGGAGCTCCGGAGTGTCTAGGCAAGGGGCAACTGCTTTGAAAAAATCTCTGTTGGTCTTGGAGGGAGTGTGGTAGCTCTAGAGTGTCCTGGCAAGTGGGCCAGTGCTGTAAGAAAATCTGTATAATCTCGGAGGGAGGGAGGGAGGGTGGGAGCTCCGAGTGTCCAGGCAAGGGGCAAGTGCTGTAAAAAAATCTGTATCTGTCTCAGAGGGAGGGTGGGATCAGGATGGTCCTGGCAATGGGTGCAGCTGGAAGAAATCATACTGGTGTGTGTGGAAAAAAGTGTAACTTGTCTGAGAGGGAAGGAAGAGGCATGAAATGTACTGTTCTGTGAAAAGTGTTTTTTTTTTTTATTTTACTTTAAATGTACATGTTGAACTGAGCTGATCCATCTCTTGCTCCAGTGATATGTATTGGTGGAGGATGGAGTCAGGGCAGGCCTGGCAGAGTGGCACACATGTTGGACAAAATTGCTCTGGCACAGAACAATTTTTTTTCCATCATGCATGGCAGTCACCAGCGTCTGTCCCTTGCTGCCATGGTGTGTCCTTGACTCGCTGCTGTGGTTCCTCGGAGATGGAGTGGAGGGGTGGGCCTGACAGACTGGCAGACATGGTGAAAAAATTGTTCTGGCCTCTGGTGAGGAAGCAGGGTGGGATGGGCAACCAGAATGGCACAAAACAATTTTTTCTGACCATGTATGGCAGTCGCCAGCATCCGTCGCTCGCTCCTCTGGTGTGTCCTTGACTCACTGCTGTGGTTCCTTGGAGATGGAGTGGAGGGTGGGCCTGGTGGACTGGCACACATGGTGAAAAAATTGTTCTGGCCTCTGGTGAGGGAGCAGGGTGGGATGGGTAACCAGAATGACACAAAACAATTTTTTCTGACCATGCATGGCAGTTGCCAGTGTCCGTCGCTCGCTCCTGTGGTGTGTCCTTGACTCGCTGCTGGGGTTCCAAAGAGATGGAGCGGAAGGGTGTGCCTGACCAGTATGAAAGGTAGCAAGAAAACTGAATTTCTGGAGTCTTTTGTTCCATGGATACTAGCAAGTCTATGGGCAAGCTTAGCGCCACGACAAGGCAACTCCTTTAGTTGAGGTTTTGAAACCAATCTGCCCAGCTTAGAACACTGTGGGATGCAAACTAGTGGTGCGATATTGGAGGATCAAGCATGCCAAGGAAAGCACTCCTTCCTCTATGCACTGATGTTCTCGTTCAAGTCTTCATTTTTTTTTTGGTTTAATTTTGGCTTAGTTAAATTACACCATGTCTACACTGACACCAAAGCACCTCCGTCTTTCTCGTGAAGAGGCCAAGGACCGCCATGTCTCTTATCTTGTGCGTGCCCAGGATCGGGTTAAGTTCTATCCGGAGGATCTTTATGAGGATGGAGGATTGCTGTTTTGTCGTGCTTGTACCCACACACTCGACTTCATTGGAAGCATACAGTTGACATGCACATGAAGTCGCAGAAATATCTAGAAAGAAAAGAAGCTGCAAAGAAAAACATGCAAAGTAAGTACTAGTCGCACAGATGTTTGCAGTTATTTTATTTTTCACATAGTCGGTTTGTTTTTCCTCTTGGGTGACTGGTATCTGCTCTGTCCCTGCCTACTAAGTCAATCCAATCTCTCTCTGGCACCATGGAACCCAATTTCTCCCCCCCCCAGTGTACATGTGCCTTGTTCCTGTATCACCCTTCCTTGCTGCTAGAGTTCAAAACTTCCACCTGGCCTCTAAGAGCAAGACAGCAGATTCCCACCCCCACTTGGGAGAGGAGAGCAGCCAATTGGACACTCGATCCTTTCCCCTTCCCGCTGACCTGATGTTGTTCTCAAACAGGTTGCCAGTGTGGCAGGAGGTAAAGCTCACAGCTCCTCAGCCCTCCATGACGCTGGGCTGGCCTACAGTTTGGTTTTTCCCTATAAAATATTAAATCTTGTTTTGAGTTCCACGCACAGTTTATTTTTCCCTATAACATATTATATCTTGGTTTTTTTTTTTTTTTTTTTTAAGGCACACCTCTATGACAGCAGTCGCTGACTTTGTGTTTCAGTCGAGCAACGGAATCTTCCATTGAACAGAAGGAATTTGTTCTGGACTTCGTCCGCTGTTTGACCCGTGCAGACATACCACTGGAGAAGGCTTCTGACTTTCAAGAGTTTCTTAAAGAAGCACACAAAACAAGGCGGTAGTCTTCTTCGGGGACCAGCACAGCTTCGGAGCACGTACCTCCAAGAACTTCGGCCTGATGACGAACAGTCCCTGAAAGAGGCGGTGGAGGATCAAGATGTCTTCATTTTTCTGGACGACACAACAGATGCCTGTGGATGTAGCGTGTTGGCTATTTTGGCCCAACCATTACTTAATGTTGGGGAGCAGCCACTCCTAATTGGTGTTGAGTTTTTGCATCATGTGAACAACACCACAGTATCCCAAGCTCTACTAAAAGTGCTAAACACCAATGGGGTGAACTTCAATAAAGTCTTTGCCATTGTCACGGACAGTGCAAGTTATATGCACAAGGCTTTTGAAACTGTGCTGTCCTGTGTCCTACCAAATGCAGTGCATGTCACTTGCATTGCCCACCTCCTCAATTTGGTCTTGGAAGTCTGGGCAGACACACTAGATGACTTAAACGCTGCTGTTTCCCTTGTTAAAAAAATATTTGCCAGGGCCCAATGTGTAGGCATCAGTACTTTGTTTTCATGGAATCCAAGCAGGGCATTGTACCCAAGATGCCAGTATATGCAGTGGTAACTCGGTGGTGCTCCTGGGTTAACGCTGTTCAGTATTTGGCAGACTATTTGCCCGCATTAACAGAATCTGTTGAAATGCTACAATCTGATGCAGCAACCTTGAAGCGCGCCTGAAGTGCTTATTGAAAGGCAAAGCAACAGAGATGGTAACACAAGACACTTTTGTTGTGGAACACTCTTCTGAACTTGTTAACCTTATTCTACAATTGCAGTCAAGCATCCAGCCACAGGGACACTCCATATATGGAAGGGTGCAAAATGTGCATATGTTTTTGGCCTTCTGTGCCACTGCAGGGTAAACTGAATACAGACCAAACACAGTAGAAATGTCCTGCTGTCAATTACATGAAAATCAAAACTGTGTGAACCTTTTTCAGAAGGTTATGTTGGACAGCAGTGAGAAACTGGACAAAATTTTAAAATCTCATCCCTCAGTCGGCACATTCAAAGCTGCCCGAATCTTTGACCCAAAGCAGCTGCCAACACTGGAAAAGGAAAAAGGAAAACACACCCAGGAGCTACCATCTTTGTCTGGTGTTTCAAACTTTGAATGGCATGGGTACAGAACTTTTGCCCAGTCAGTACCCAGTGATGATTTTAATATTGCTGAGTGGTGGGAAGCACTAAGGGATACACTTCCACATTTTGCTGCTGTGGCAAAAAGGTATATCTGGCTTCCCGTAAGCACAGCAGACGTTGAACGGACTTTTTCGGTGTACACAGACCTTTTAAAAGACAATCAGCGAAGTTTGACAGATGACAACACTAGACTACTTCTTATGTTGAAGTACAATAAGAAATTTTAAAGATCTTTGTTGGATAACCATTGCTGCTCATTCTATGATGTAAAAATCCTTTCTTGACTATCTGGGGTGGTGGTGGTGGTGGTACTATACTTTTACTGTAGAATACTAATAATGTTTATTGTTTGAATTATTAGAGGTGGTGGTGGTGGTACTGCTTTGACAATGATGCTACTATTATAATGTGTATTGTTTTTTGCTCAGTCATGGGTGTTTTAATAAAAGCTTGTACCTTTTGTGTGTGTCTTTGTTTTTTTTATTGTTTTTTTACAAAAACCTATACCATTTTGATGGCTGACTTTGACATGCATCACAAAGCAACTGAAATTGAAAACCCCACACTTGTACCTCACAAAGGAAAATGTGTGCCCAGCAGCCCGTAAAATCACAGCAAAATACATGCAAAGTCCTGCAAAATCCCTGCAAAATTTGGGAGAAAAAAGTCCTGAAAATTCCTCGCAAAATCTGCTAAAAAAGTCCACAATTTCCCAGTGGCCCTGGCAATAGGTCATTCTGCTTGCATCAGACATGCTCCTAGACCATCTTTTGATGCATCTGCTTGTATTTCTAGTGACTTTGCAGGATCATAAAAACTAAGGACTGGTGTACTTATTGGGGCTTCCTTTAAATCTTTCAGAGCCTTTTCATGCTCCAGTCCCCATTGTCACAATATGTCTTTTTTAAGCGGCACTCTCAGTGGCGCAGTCAAAGATGCTTCATTTGGAATATACTGGGCTAGGTATCTGGTCATGCCCAGTAGATGCATTAGTCCTTTCTTGTCCTCTGGTGGCTTCATGTTGTTTATTGCTGTTACTTTCCCTTCAACTGTCTTTATATCCTCTGAAGTCCTGACATGGCCCATGTATTTAACTTGATTCACTATGTATTGTATTTTATCTTTGTTGAATTTGACATTGATCTTTTGCGCTCTCTCCATGACTTGACACAATTTTTGATAATGCTCTTCTTTTGTGGATGTAGCTATGATCATGTTGTCTGCTATGATGTGGATGCCATCAATGTCACCAAAAGCTTCTGCATTTTTTTGCTGAAATACCTCACTTGTAGATTTTATCCCAAATGGTAGTCTGTTAAACTTGTAGCTCTCTTCTGGGGTATTAAAAGTACACAACAGTGAAGACTCTTCATCTAGGATTACCTGCCAGCAACCACCCTTTTCATCGAGTGTGGTAAACATCTGCTTTCCAGCCAGCTTGCCCTGTACATCTGCAGGGGTCAGAATGAAAAAAATGTTGTCTTTTCACTGCCTTATTGAGGTCTCTTGGATCCAGGCAGACTCTCAGGGTTCCATTTCTTTTTTCGGTGATTACAAGACTGTTCACCTAGGCCATGGGCACCTGCACCAGACTTATAACACCTGACTCTTGTAGTTGCTGTAAGGTGTTTTTCAATTTGTCCATGACTGCATAAGGAAGGCAATGAATGCTTCTTTTGTTGCTGTAGATTGCACATGCACAGAATTAATTCTGCATATCAAGACCAGTTCAACACATGCTGTCTGTCCAAGTAAAGGTGCAGTGTTTTCATTTGTAATGAAGAACAGCAGACTAGTTTTCTTGTTTTGTACTGCCACTTGCAATGTGGCACAGCCTTGAGGTACAATTTTTGTTCCCCCATAAGCTACTAGCAATGTGTTGGGGGGCCTTATCTTTACAGGACTTGACAACTTGTTTACCATTTCAATTGGAATTACGTTTGCCTCTGCACCTGTGTTAAGTTTAAATTTAAACAGTTTTCTCAGTATTAACATCTGCATACCAGGCTTCATCCATCTCTTCTTCTTCTTCTGCTTCTCCTCTGCCTGAGTTCACTTTCTGTATTACTCCAACAAATAATGAATCTATTTCTCTGGATTTCTTTTTACTGGTACTGGCTTAACATAGAAACATAGAAACATAGAATTTGACGGCAGATAAGGACCGCTTGGCCCACCTAGTCTACCCATTTTCCTACCTAACAGATAAGCTGCAGATCCTAGTTAACCAACAGCTTAATTCCTCCTACACCCAACTAGGACTGCCCTATGCCTGTCCCATGCATTCTTGAAGTCCCCACTGTTCTTGACCCCACAACCTCTTCAGGAAGCTGTTCCATGCATCCACAACCTCTCAGTGAAAAATACTTCCTCACATTACCTCTGAGCCATCCCCTTCTATCTTCAAATTGTGCCCCTTGTTCTTGCACATCTCTTTTCTGGAAGATGCTACCTCTTGGACTTTGTTAATTCCTTGAGGTGCCTAGAAGTTTCTATCATGTCCCTCTCTCCCTTCTTTCCTCAAGGGTATACATATTAAGCTCCTTTAGTCTTTCTTCATATGTCTTCTGGTGCAGACCCTGCACCATTTGGTTGCCCTCCTCTGGACAGCCTCCACTCTGTCTATGTTCTTTGCGAGATGGGGTCTCCAGAACTGCACACAGTACTCCAGATGGGGTCTCACCAACTGTCTGTACAGAGGGATAACAACTTCCTGTTTTCTACTATTGATGCCTCTTCCTATACATCCCAGTATCCCCCCAGCCTTCCTTACTGCCTTCTCACATTGCTTGCCCACCTTTAGGTCATCTGATATAATTACCCCCAGGTCCCTTTCTATTTTTACTGTTGTCAGTATCTCACCCCCCATTGTGTACGCTTCCCCAGGGTTTTTGTTCCCATGTGCATTACCTTGCACTTCTTTGCATTGAATCTGAGCTGCCATACATTTGACCATTCCTCCAACCTTGCCAAGTCCCTTCTCATCCTTTCCACTCCATCTTGTGTATCAACCCTGTTGCAGATCTTTGTGTCATCTGCAAAGAGACATATTTTCCTTCCAGTTCCTCTGCAATGTCACTTATAAAGACATTAAAAGGACCGGTCCCAGTACTGAACCCTGCGGTGCCCAGTAGTAACCCTCCTTCGTCACTGTGTACTCCATTTACTACTACCCTTTGAGTCCTGTTGTCTAGCCAATTTTTTATCCAGGCTACCACCTTGGGACCCACTCCAAGGCTGGCTATCTTGTGTATTAATCTTTTGTGTGGGACTGTATCAAATGCCTTGCTAAAATCTAGGTAGGCCATGTCCACAGCCCCTTCCTGGTCTACTACTTTGGTATTTTGGCTTCCGAGTCTTTGGTCCTACAAACCTTGGAATAGTGATTTTTTTCCTTTGCTGTTGTGACATGTGGCACCATATGGCAGAGGCAGTATAGCGCAGTGGGTTAAGGCTCTGAGCTGCAGATCTGGAGACCTGGGTTTGAATCCCACAGCCACCTAGGTGCATACTGTGTGATCCTGAGCAAGTCACTTAACTTCCTTGTGCTCCCAGGTCACATCCAGAAACAAGCTTCGGCTTAGTGTGTTACTTCTAGTTAAACAACGTTCCCTTTCCTTCCTGTATGCATGACACTGTTTTGGCTGATGGACCTTCCCACACCACTTGCATTTCAGTTCACTTGAACATAAGACTGTCTGTATACTGTGTTTTTCCCTTTTCTGATGTCCTTTTTACCACTGTGCTGTATGAGAGCTTGCACTGACCTCTCCTGGGTGCTTCTTCCCATTGCTTGCACCTGGGCCTTTGTTATCTCTTTCACTCTACATATATTTACAGCTTTTTCTACTGTTAAAGCAGGAGCAGCTAGCAGTTTCTCTTTTATGGCATCATTGGTTATGCTAAACATGATTTTATCTCTTAGCATCAGGTCTGTGTCACCAAATTCACATTTCCTTGCTTTTTGTTTCAACTCAGTTAGAAATGTGTCTATACTTGCATTGGGTGTGCCCAGAACTGATGTCTTTTTCCTTGGATTGCAGTACTTTCTAAATTCTTCAAGCACTTCAGCAATTGCGGGGGCTTGAGGATCTGCATATGTTATGTTCATAGTGTTGGATAATTCTAATCCTTCATCACCAATAGTGTGTAACAGAACAGCTATTTTCAGTTTTTCAAATTTCTCACTGACACCGGTTGTTGTCATGTAAAGCTGCTGCCTTAGTTCCCATCATCTCCAGTTTTTACTGAGATTCCTAGTTAACACTAAAGGATTGGGTGGCTTGAATTGTTCCATGACTAACACACACAACACTTTCAGTTCTAACTTCCATTCTGTGTAAGAATGTGCTAAATCTTCTTTTGCTATATTCTGGGTACTCACTGTTTTATGGTCCTGGGTTCTCTGTATTTTTTAATGTGTCTCTCCTGGTTTGACTTTCACTTCTGACACCTTGTTGTATACTTTCTGATACTCTTGATTCTTTCTTTAGTTTCTGCAGAGTTTCACTGGAGACCACTATAGCAAACAGGAGCAGGATCACAGAACAGACTCCAAAGCCATGTTTACACAGTCACATTTGAACTGGAGTAACCCAAGAGCTTGAGATGCTCCAGTGCAAATGTGATGTGTGGACACATATCCAATTGAGGTAGCCCACTAGTTAAGACACTCCCAGATTCTCTGTCCAGCTGGGAGCACCAAGAGGCGCAAGCAGCTTACAGCAGCTGAAGTGGCGGTGTGGACTGCCTGCACCGCAGCAACCAGCAGATGTCCGGCTCCGCATGATGCACAGCCCCTCACCAGCACAGATTGCAGCAGTGCAGAGAGGGGCCATGTAGACAGACAAATCACGGGTGGCACGTGGTCGGGGCCATGTTGCTGTGGCTTTGTATTTGCAGCACTACTGCCATGTAAACATGGCTCAAGACTCGTTTAAGTAAAACTGCTACCTTATATTTATTGTCCAACTGCATGACAGAACTAAGTAAGCTCAGCAGACAAATTGGAGTCTTGGCGCACTGGCTCAAACTGGTTACACATGCATTCCAGTTCCTGAGTGCATGACTCATACTGAAAGAGTCTTGAAGAGACAACGGCATGTATTCTAGTAAGGAGGCTCAAAGCATCACCCTTTTTCTCCAGAGGATTCTCCATTCTGCTTTACATTTTCATTTCCCTTTCTCTCTGACACAAACTGCTTTATTTTTCAAACTTTTGTTCTGAAAATGCCTCAGCCACGAGCCGGGTCACTCTCACTATCTGTCGCTCTCTCCCTAACACACACACATACCGACCTTACCATCTCAGTTTTTCTGTCCCAGTTTCACACAGTCCTTCATTTCTTCTGCTGCACATCTCCAATCAGCTTGATTTTCTTACCCAAACTGCCAGCCACTCACTACTCTCAGGATCGCACCAACAGTTTCAGTGCAATTCAACCCCCCCAAACCAGCCACACCAATTGAAAAACTACTTCTTTGAACAAATAGGGTTACAATATCAAAAAAAAGGATACTATTCTCCTTTGCAGGCTCTCTACCACTTGTTGCTTAGACCTGCAGCACCCCCATCTTCTGCTTCAAATTTCAGCACACTGCACGCTCCACCAATAACAGTGCACGTCAAGAGTATCACAGCCATCAGGACATCCAAGCATCCTTAGCAACAGCCCAGCAACCAGCAAACTAGGTGAGCTACACACACAGAAAAACACCGAAACGTCCCACACAATTAACTAAATATAAAAAAAGGAATAATTAAAAAACAAAAACTCGACTTCACTTCACAGCTCCTCCCTACTGCGTAAATTGAATATGCAATGGGGAAGCTGTCAGATAAACTATTTATTTTTACTAATTCCCAGTGAACTTGGGCAAACCACTTGTGGCTCCACCATGATCTACCACTAGTGAGGTTACCTGAGTTCACTGTGAACTCGTTAAAATAAATTGCTTATCTGACCCCATTGCATATCCCTTATGTATTATATGGCCAGAGGGGACTAGAAGGGTTGAGGGGTGATCTAGGTATTTAAATAGAAGCACTTCATGAGAGGCACTTTTTATCTAACTTTTCTGTTATAATTGCAATGTCCCATATTCGGTGATTAAAATAGGTGTATGTGTGTTGGGGGGATTTAGTTCCAGTAGGAAAATGAAAAATCTGACTCCATGGGCCAGCCTGCGGGCGCAACGGTAGTGCTACCTCTCACAGCGCCTATGATGCAGGTTTGGGAACAAGTCTGGGCTGTTGGAGGGCTAGCCAGAGGGAAGGAAGATCAAGCATCCCATAGGATGATCTTCTCCACCAGGGAAGGAGGGTGCCAGAATCTGCTGGGTACTGCCAGCTGGTGGCCACAGGTGTTGGTGCTTGGGATCCGTGGCTCAGGCGGGGCCATTGGAGCATGTCCTTGAGTTGGCTGCATCAGGCTTCACCAGAAGCCAGTCCCATTGTGTGTTCCTGGTGGGGGAAGGGGCAGAAAATGGAAAACGGAGGTGCAGACACGGGAAGATGAAGCCTCTGCTGGCCCACCACATCCAAAGCTGGATCCATGCCTACCTCTTATGGGGACACCAGCAGTTTTCACCTCCCCCATGGGTGGCCTTATGTCTGCGGGGAAGAAATGCCAAAGGAGCTGAAGGCGTACCCAGCCCTGGTGGGTAAGCCAGGGGGCAGCACAATGGATTGTCATGAGTATGCTTATCATAGAATCCTAGAAGGTGATGGCAGAAAAGGACCTCCTAGCCCATCCAGTCTGCCCCTTCCCCCCCAGCTGTACCTACTTATCTTAAGATACCCCCCAATCACCTTAGTCCCACGTGTCTGTGCCAAGCGGTCTTCAGTCCCTCTACAGTTTCTAAATTCACCACCTCCTTCAGAAGCCCATTCCAGTTCTCCACCACCCTCTCCATGAAAAATTTACTTCTTACATTGCTCCTGAAGTGCCCCCAAGTCTCCGTCCATGCCCCCCCTTGTTATGTTTCCCTCCTTCCTGTGGAATAACTTCCCTGGGCCTCCCTTGTTCATCCCTTTGACATATGTAAAGGTCTTGATCATGTTCCCCCTCCCTCCTGGTCTCCATTGCATATAGCCCCAACTCCTTGCATCTTTGTTCGTATGGTTTGTCCTTCATTCCAATGGACTGGATGGCAGAATCTCAGGCAGGATAGGATCAGGGCAATTGGCAGTAGGCAGAAGGAGGTCCCTGTATGGCCCAAAGCAGGAAGAAAAAATGTGTTCAAACAAAAGTCACTGAAAGATTTGACACCTTGTATTGGCCAACATATGTCTTCTACAAAGATGGTATGGTACACACGCTTTGGGGGCCTCACATGCAATAACAAACTGAGCCAAATAAGCAGCATTTATATATACTGTGATGCATTGTTTATAATAACTATGATAAAATAGTTGAAAAGAATTTTACAGGAAGGGGTGATTGGCAGAAAGTGTTAAGATATTCGTAGGAGAGCTGAATGAGGCTTTGACATGCTGATTGGAAAGATATTCGGTCAGGAACACAGAACAACAATAGACTTTGTTGGTCTTTGTTGTTCTGTGTTCCTGATAGTATATCTATCACCACTTCAAAGATTCATTCAGCTTTCCTACGAATATCTTAACATGTCCAACCAGTCAACCCTTCCAGCTAAATTCTTTTCAACTATTTTATCATACCATCTTTGTACAAGACATATGGTGGGTCAATAAAAATTCAATAACCTTCCAGTGACTCCTGTTTTCCAAGGACCAATACAGCTAAAATCTCTTTGCTCAAACAAACAAAAAAAAATCTCACTGTGTTCCTCGAGTAAAATGGGGAAGGTTTGCTCCATCCTATGTAAAATGTAGCTTCCTAAATGTGTAAAATTGACTAAATGTATACAAATGCAACATAAAATGAGAAAACATATCTGTGGACCCCTGCCGGTTATGTTCAATCCTACACCAAAGGTGATGGCTTTCTCAGGGAATGTTTTCCATTTCCAATGCTGTCCATATTACACATTCAACTTAATTCAGTTTTGTTTAAGACTAACAACAGAGCTCGTTTACAGTGGTGTCCTATTAAGGCAAACTTTCTGATGACACACGAACATGTAATTGCTAGATCTTCCAAGAATCAGCCTTCAGCATTCATTACTGGTGGGTCTGTGCCAGATGCACGAGGACCCCACAGGAGCGTGCAGCTTTAAAACCTTAGAGCTAAGGGACTAACATTGGGGATGGTGCCACTCATGAGGGGAACGTATGACGTGGCACTCGTGGGCTGGCCTGTAATGATGCTGGACCCCTTCTCTACTCAGTTCTTCCTGCCATTGAAGTAACACGCCATGGGAGCATTCACCATTTACAGCTGTGTAGTTCTGTTCATTGCCACTTGCTTGACGCCGTAACCCTTTTTTTTGATATTATCCATTGCTGCTTTCCTCCTGTCTTTTTTACCACTGCTTTTTGATTATTTTCCATAATCAGTCATGTCTGGGTCTCAGGGGTCTAAAAAATATAAGAAGAAGATAGCTAAGAAGATGAAGTCTCCCCCCATGCATCAGTGCCCCATTGGAGAAACATGTCTGTTTGAGACTGGCATGACCCCTGCTGGACCTGCCTTGGAGAGGAACACAATATGGACCACTGTGACACCTGCTTCTCAGTGGACTTCTTCACCCTAGAGATCCACATGATGAAGTGGGTTCAGTCACCTCCCCCCCACTTTCGGGGGCAGACATCATGAATTGGACTCCAAGGTAAGGTCCTGGGCTCCTCCCATGAGCCCTTCTCCAGTACTATATGTACTGAGGGAGACCAGGGCTCTTTATGTCCTCATTTTACCAAGATGGAGAGCCTGGGGAGGGGTCTATGGAACAGACAGCCCTCAAGGGACTGGTTGAGCACCCCTCCAGTTTGGTACCCCCTTGGGGGTCTGGATGTCCCTGGTGGTGCGATCAGAGCTATACACTGAGCCTACACTGATGAGCTCCTTGGGACAGTGGCCCAGCACTGCTTCGGCTCCTGGCACTGAAGCCGGTGCCAGACTGGCAATGCTTGCATGGCTGGGTTCCCTCCTGATGCCACTTGCAGCACTAGGAGAGGAAAGGTTTCTGGAGTCAGTGGCTCAGTGGCGATCTTCTGGAACTCATCCCCTGAACAGTTAGATGTCCAGGGGATGGGGACTGAGATGATCCCAACTGGCTTCTGGGCCCTGACAATGAAGAAAGCCTTTCTGGACCCAGTCCTAGGCCTCTGATATATTTGGCATCATCCCTGGGTGCTTCTCAACCCAGTGCTGGCCAAGTCATCACCACTCTTCTGTCTTGCAGCACCACTTATGGTGCCAGGGAGGGACCCAGTGGCTGATTCTGGTGCTAGGAGAGAATCTGGTATCAGGGGTGGCACCAGATTGGGCCCTGGCACCACCCGTGGTGCCAGGTCTAGTTTCCCCCACTGTCCCTGGTGCCAAATCTCACTCTGGCATCCTTCGTGGTGCCAAGGGGGATTCTTTTGCTGCTTGCGGTGTCAGCTCCCCCTTAGCTCAAGTTCTTGATGTTCATTCCGTCCTTAGTCCTCACTCAAGGGCAGAGCCCATTCTGATGAGGTGGGGGCTGGTAGGTCCTGGTCAGCACCATGCTCCACTCCCAGAGTTGCTGGTGGCTCTAGCAGGAGTTGGCATGCTTACTGGTGTCCTTTGGCCTCCCTGGAGCTGTCTGGGCCTGCTGTGTGTGGGGATAGCGGCTGCTTCATGGGACCTCTATAGCTCTGATCTCCTCACCTGGGGATTTCCCCTCAAGGGAACCTCCTGGACTGCCCCTCTATATTTCGGTGTTCCAAGGTGGATGAGTTGTTCAGGCCCTCCCCTTGAGTGAGGTACCCTGTATGCTGTCATAGCCCATGCAGAAAACCTGGACTGGTCTGACACAACCCTTCTCCTCCTCTAAATACCTCTCCTGCTCTTCCGGGCATTTTGGGTCCTATGAGACTGTTGATCTGGGACCAGTTCAGGGGTCCAGTGAGTTCTTCCCAACTTTCCTGATGGAACTAGATCAGGCTGTTTTCCAGCATGAGGCCCTGGCACCACCGCCCCCTGAGTCCAGCTCCTCCTCATCTTCTTCCTCTGAGGAAGAGGACTCTTCCATTCATATATTTTCTGACACTGAGTACCCTCATTGCCAGCTGTTCCTTTTGGAGATGAAGAGGGAGCTGTGACTGTGCCACCTTTCAAACCAGTCTTGCACATCTGATGCTGTCCTTCCTTGAGGAGTACAGTCATGACTATACAGTCATCTCTGCATGGCCTAGACCTTTTGTGGAGGCATTGAGAGATGTCTGCCTCCATTGCTCTGCAACCTCTCCAGCCCTGATGGACATCCAGCACAGGTCTTGTGCACCCCTAGGGTCTCCAGGAGCCAAGCCACACCCCACCTCTGAGTTCCAGCTCCTGGACACCTCCTCTGGGCATAGGTTCCCAGTGCCAGACCATCCCCCAGTGTCGGAGTCAGCTGAGTTAGATGCCAGGGGTTAAAGAGTCTTCTCAGCAGCGTGCACCACGTTGTGCATCTCAGCACACCAAATGCACCAGGTGTCCTATGGCAGGCACCTGTGGGAGATGCTGGGACAGCTCCTGGCATCCTTGTCAGACTGTGAGCAAACCAGACAAGCCATTCTGCACAGGGCCAGGAGCTGGTGAGACACTAGGCAAGGGTGTCCTGTGATGCCAGTGAGGCAGCCTTCAGGTTAGTGGGAACTGCAGTCTGCATTAGGTGGATGGTGTAACTGCATCTCTCCAGGTTGTCACCCTTGGCCCGGTGTAGAGTGATTGCCTCATGCTTCCAGGAGGCCCACTTCTTCTCCTGCAGGGTCAGGCATGAGCTTGCAGGGTGCATTCTTGCTCCCAGGCCACAGAAACCTCTGTCTGCCTCTGACAAGCCTCGGGGCTCATCAGGCCCGTAAGGGGCCCCCACCTCTCTATGTTTTCCCCCACAGACAGCTGAGGAAATAACCATTTTTGTCATGGTTGATCAACACTGCCTTTGTGGTAAGCCTGACACTCAGATTCATCAGTAATGAATGGTGAAGACTGATTCTTGGAAGATATAAAAATGATGTGCTCACCATTATTCTTGATCTTCCAGAATATCTTCACCATTCATTGCTGCAACCTGCCCACCTTCACCCTCAATGGCCAGGCTTCTGGACAATTTTCTTCTTCTCTCTCACCTGTGCCTCCCTTGTTAGGCATTATACTTTCTCAAGAAAGAAATAAGATGGAGACACATGGGACAATACACAACGAAGGACTTTGTTACCTCTTTTGTGGCCCCTTAAAAAATGTTTTTCTTAATTAAACAAACAAAAACAAAACAGGGTTTTTCTTAACTCTTATATCCGCCAGTCCCTTCTCCTCATTGTGTTACAAAAAAAGGAAAAAGTCATTGCAAGCCAAAAAAAAAAAAAAAACAGGGCAGAGAAAGCACTTTGACCCCCTCTTATTCCTCTCCTTTTTATGGTGAGTACATAGAGAATAAGGGATAGGCAAGTGTGTGTTATGAATTTCTTTTCACACAAGAGGTGTTTGAGCAAAGCTCGGGAGGTTTATGTGGTCATCACACCTAGGATGTGAAAAAAAAATCATAAATACACATTTGACTATCCATTTTTTTTAGAATTGCTGGTGCAAGTAGTTAGCCTTGAAGACAATTTCTGATGTGCTGCTAAGCTCTGTCTGACAGTCAAACACTCACACTGACACACACACACACACACAGTCTCTCTCTCTTGCTGTCTCAAACTGACTTTTTTTTTTAAAAACATTTTTACTCACTCCAGTGCTGCCACCCTTCCCCAACTTCAGGTACTGTCCATTCTGGATTTCACTTGTTATAGTAGGCAGTATCAGCCAGATAAATAATAAAAAGTAAAAGAAAGCTTGGGAGTGTGAAGAGAAAATAGCGGTTCATCAGTAAGCGGTGAGTGGAGCTGCCATGTTTTTCATTCTGTTCAGCCCTCCTACACAGAGTTTGGGCCAATGAAGTGGCATGGCAGAAATGAGCGACAACTTACAAACGCTAGTGAAAGAAAAGCCATAATAACTTGTTTCGGGTTATTACTGCATTTGACAGAACCTGTAATCGGGCTGATGAACAGGGTCACCAGTAATTATATAACAACTCTCATGGCACTGTATATTTACATAGGTATAACATATATATTTTGTACTGTATTTGCACTACCCTGTGCTTGATTATTTATGTTACTGTGACTTGATTTTTTCTGTAGTTGTGATTCCCTTGCTTCAGGGTGCATCTTGAAATGAGCTGTTTCAGCTCAGTAAGCTTTTCCTGATAAAACTTTTAATAAATAAAATAATAAATAAATACATTGATTGATAAATAAGTAAAATAACAAACATACATACATAAAGGCCTCGTTACTGCTTCAGCTGCACATTCTCTGAATGGATTAGTGTGTCTCAGTTTGGTAGGGCAAGAAAAGGAAGCATAAAATACGAGTATGTAAGTTAAGTCTTCCTTGTATTTTTTCCAAGCAGTCATGAGGCTGACAATACACTGCTTCCAGCAAACTAAGGAAATCGCAGAGGTCTGTCGGCCTCGGGGTATGAGAAGGTTTTCAATCCTTTCACTCCTGTGAGCCTTCATTGTGCTTTGTTTGATAACTGAGTTGGCCCTAAACCAGTCAGGTAGAGTTCTGTGAGCCAGGATGAGGTGCTCTGTATTTAGCTGTCACAGTTTCCTAATAAACTGGTTGTATCTCTGTTTATCCTTGTACAAAAAGATGAAATAAGTGGTTGATTTGATAGCTTTTATTGGACCAATAACAGATTTACAAAACACTAGCTTTCAGGATACACAAGGCCCTTCATCAGGCAGTGGCATAATCTTCAAATAACAAACTGAAATACACGGGTAGAACTGATAAATAAACTTTTAAACATGGGTGTGACAGTTCTGTTGATAAGGAAATATATAACTGGATATGTGCTGAGACAAAAAAAAACAGTCTTTGAAATTCAAGGCAGTTATAAATCAGATTAGAAAAGTAAGCTCCTCTCCTTTGTACGCCTCTCTATGGATGGAATATTTCAGCAGGAGGTCTATAAATTGTTAAATCCTTATTTTCTAAGAGCCTCCCTAAAGACAGACTCTGTGTGTGTGTGTGTGTGGGGGGGGTAAAAAGCACTTATGTATTTATTTATGTTACATACATACACATATCCACCAGAACACAGCAGACACATAGTATGACCATTGACATAGTACAGACCGATGGCACATTCATAAGGTAGAAACAATGGGCAGACTGGATGGGCCATGCGGTCCTTATCTGCTATCAACTTCTATATTTCTATATATAGAACCATGCTAATATATAAGGTACACTGAATATATATAAAAAGACAATGTATATAAAAAAAATTTTTTCCTATGTGGTTCATTTTAGTTTTTATTTTATTTATTTAAAATTTTGGTGACCGGGTAGGCCCACTGAGACCATAATGGTTCCTTTTTTTAAGGGTGACCCAGGATAAGTTACAGGCAACAGTACAATAAAAAGTAGGAACAGTTCAAGGGAAATTGAGCAATACATACATTACAATCAGGACATATTGTACAATCACAGGCAGGTTAGGTACAATTGAGGATAACATGAAGGGTAAAATAGTTTCACAAGAATGACAGTTACATAATGTTCATTTGATGGGACAATTTTACAAGAATTACAGTTACAAGCATTTCAGCAGTGAGAAAGTTCCCAAAATGGGAGTACAGGCATGTCAGGTGGCTGACAGTAGCTGCAAAAGGTAATCTACTATACTGGTCCTCAGCAGTGGCATGCACAGAGGCTTAGCCCTAGCAGGTGCATCCTGATGCCTTTTTTAAAGTCCCCAAGGGAGCTGCAGTCTTGAAGATTACTAGGAAGGCCATTCCAGAGAGATGGAATGTAGGTCACGAAAGACCGAAGACCTTGGCATGTCCGGACTCTAGGGACGTGGAGGAGTTGCCGATTCAAGGACCTTAATGTTCTTTTAGGCTGCTTAAGCATTAAGGTGCAACTCAGGCTAGGGGGGACATTTGGTTGTAGCAGCTTGAAGGCCAGACATGGGGAAGAGTAAGTACAAGAAATGCAAATGCACCTGAAGCAAGAGAAAGGCAGTTGTCAGTTCAATGTTATAATGGCTCATAAAGCTCAGATCTACATTCAATCCACTATTTTTAGTGCCAAGAAGAAAGATTAGCCTGATCTGATAAGCCCACATCACTACCGCCACTTCTGTAATGCTTATTGATGTTTTCTACACTGGAACTCTGCAAGCAGGCACTTTTGTGAACTGTGCCAATGCTCCCCCTCTGCCTTTTGTCCCTACCTGTCTGCTAATACCCTGTGCCCTGGTTGCTGCTGAACTTTTTTCACCAAGGGAAATCTACATCGGGGAGGAGGAAACCAGCTGTTGCAGTGTCAGCAGAGGAGGAGGGGAAGGCACACATAAAAGGCTTGTGCTGCTTAACAGGTATGCTCACGTCACTACTGCCACTTCTATAACACTTGTTGCTGTTTTCTACACTGGAACTCTGTAAGCCAGCACTTTTGTGAACTGTGCCAATGCTTCCCCTCTGCTTTTTGTCCCTACCTGTCTGCTAATACCGTGTTCCCTGGTTGCCGTGAACTTTTTTCACTGAGGGAACTCTACATTGGGGAGGAGGAGACCAGCTGCTGCAGTGTCAGCAGAGGAGGAGGGGCAGACACTCATAAAAGGCTTGTGCCACTATGGTGTGAGCACAGTGGAGTGAGTGGCGTGAGTGTCACTCGGTCACAGAACAAACATATTTATAAACTTAGGATTAAGTGTAACTGAAGGGCTATTGTTTCTTTTAGTGGTCAGAGTCTGGAAACGTGGGCTCTAAACTGAGTATTAAGTAATTTAAAAGTATAAAATAATTTGTTTACACGATTTATTGTTTGCATATTTTTAAGGTTTTTAATTGCCAAGAATGCTAAATAAGTTTTAAAGTTTTACTTTATTATATTCATCACTGAGTTTGTTTTGATATAATGATATAATCCTATAAACCTCTGGGTGTGTATTATAGAGACTAGATAGGTTAAAGAATTATAAGGTTTTGCACTTACTGTACATAAAATCAGCTTTCCACAATTTACTCTGGTACACCTGTTTTTAATTACCTAATTTATCTTAAAGTTAATTTGCAGTTATGTAATCGATATACTCATTTTCCTAGCACCTAATTTACACTTTAAAGTGTAGTATCATAATTTGCATAACAATGCTGAACAAAGGTATTGTTTGCTTTGTTTTATATGCAACTGCTTTTTGTATGAAAGATTATTTCATACAGAAACTTGATTGGGTGGAAATAAATGGTAATTATGACAACAGCTTAAAAGTGGATTTGTTGTATGTTAAACATATAGGAGATGTGAGACTGGTAGCCCTCGGACTTCTAACAAAATGGGAAACTAGAAGTCTGGGTGCTCACCTGTATTTGTTTGATATCTACACAAACCCAGCATGCCTGATTTAAAAAAAACTTTGTGAATCGGGTGATGTAGAGATTAACCCAGGTCCTTTACAAGATGGAGTATGTGATAAATGGCTTAATATGCCTGGATAAAGACTGGCACACTTAAACATATGTAGCCTGTTACGTAAAAAACATGAACTAGAAGCATAGATTTCAGCTCATGATCCTGATGTGATGTTAATCACGGAGTCATGGCTGAAACCCAAAATTGATGATGGCCTGTTGTTGATAGCTAGATACTGTATAATCAGTTATGTAAGGATCGCCTGGGAAAAAAGGGTGGATGCCTTGTTATTTATTGCAAGGAGCATCTTGATGTTAAGGAACCATGTACTACACCTTTAGCATCTAGATGTGAATGTCTATTCATTGAATTGATTTTAGGGAAAACTAAGAAACTAGTAGTAGGATATGTTTATAATCCTCCAAATTCTAAATTACAAGGCCTGGAAGATCTTACAGACCTGGTTGAAACCTTTAAAAATAAAGAGCTGGTAATTATGGGTGATTTAAATTTAAATTGGTTTGGGCAGGAGGTGGCCAAATACAGGAAATCATTATTAAAAGTTAACTTGGAACAAATACTAATAGAGAGAATGAGATTTAATCCTAATACAAAGCAGTTTTTTCTAATTGACTGGGTTTTAGTAAATAATGTACTGAATAATAGCTCCTCCGGCGTTTTTACAGATGCAAATAGTGATCATCTTCCCACTTATTATATCTAGAGTAACAAAAAACCTAAGGGTAGATTTAGGATGGTGGAAAATAGGGCTTTAAATGAGGTCTTACTGTCTGAGATAAAATTGGATTTGTCTCAGATAAATCGGCATCAGCTGTTAAATACTGGGGATGCAAACAAGGTGGTTGAATTATTCCAGATGGAATTGGTGGCAGTTATTAATAAAAGGGCACCAATAACTAAAAAGAGATTAAGGGGGGCTTGTAACAAATGGATTAATAAGAGACTACTTAACCTTATGAAGGATAGAGATAATGCTTTCCTGACATTTAAAAAAATTAAACGACTTGCTAGAGACTGGAATCATTTTAGACAATTGAGAAATGAGTGTAAAAGGGAAATCAAAAGGGCCAAAGTAGAGTTCCATAAAAAGGAACAAGTTATCAACTTTCATGATAAAAGAAAATTCTGGCAGAACATAAACAACTTGATTACCCCTAGGTCAAATAGAAATATAACGGGCTTGTTGAAAAATGATCAGGAGTTGTCTGATAACAAAGACATGGCTGATTACCTTAATGATAGGTTAATAGCTTGCTAGACTATGTCCAGGATTTTGGTGGATCTAGTAAGTGTGAACATACTAGTCCTATAACACCCGTACTTAAATTCTATTTCAAGGAAATATCTTGGGAAGAGTTTTATTCTGAATTAATTAGAACTGACAAATCTAAAGGACAAGGGCCTGATATAATAGACCTTAAAGTATTGAAATATGCTGGCAGGAAAATTGCATACCCTTTGCAGATTATATTCAACATATCTTTAAACACAAGTACGGTTCCAAATACGTGGAAGAATGCTATAGCCTCACTTATTTTTAAAGGAGGTCAAGCAAGCTTACCAGTCAATTATTGACCTATTTCACTACTATCTTTGGTTGGCAAGACACAAGAAAGATTGTTGCATAAACAAATATTGGAACATCTAAATAAATATGGCCTCTTGACATCAGCACAGCATGGATTTCGGGAGGCGTGTGGCATGATGTCGGCCTTGGTAAGGTTCATGAATGATCTGCAAGTTAGTATGGAAGAGGGAAAATATGTTGGAGTGGTGTTCGTGGACCTGACCAAGGCCTTCAATCTCGTGGACCACCCCTTAAAGGAGGTTAAACTCAGAGACTTGGGTTTTTGGAGACCCTGTGGTGCACTGGTTCCACAGTTATCTAACTGAGAGAACTTAGCAAGTCTGTATTAATGGAACAATGTCTGATTTAAGAAGTGTGGCATGTGGTGCACCCCAGGGTTCAGTTTTGGGACCATTATTGTTCTCAATTTATATAAATGAGTTGCCATCCATTTGTACAGATTCATCTATTGTTTTATACACTGATGACCAATTTTGGACTACAGTAGTTTAGTTTGGGGAGGTGTCACAGAGAGAATTAGGTAACAGAGGAATATCTTGTACAATTCAATAAGTAGATTTGCCCTTGGGGCAAAATCCAAGGAACACCACTGCAATCTGTATATCAGGCTGGGGTGGTTATGCCTGGAAAACAGGGATATTCTGCATATGTTTTGTTTTGTATACAAGGCGATTCATTGTACAGATTTGCATCCTCTGTACAATTTTTTTCAACACAAAACAGTTACTAGAACAATACAGTCTTAGAATTCAATTCTTTTGGCAGTCTCAATCTGTCAAACCACCAAATATCAACAATCTTTTAAACAAAGCGAAATAAAAATATGACATGACTTGTCTGTTGAGTTGCAAAATGCTCAAAATTGATGTCAGTTTAAGATTTATTTAAAGAAAATGCTTTATTTCAAGCCTGTATGTATTTGCATATAACTTTATTAATGTAATTCTTGTTAGTTCTATCTTGTTGTCTATTTTATGTTTTGTTTTTACGTAATGTTTTTGCATTGTACAGTATTTTTGGCTTTTAGTCTTGTCAATTCAAGTTTCATGTATTGATGTTCTGAGAGTCCTTCAACCCTCACCGGGTCAAGCCTGTAAAGGGGCCATGTGGCCCCATTGCTTTTTTACCCGGTTATCAAATAAAATGAAATGAAATGAAATAAGTCCACCTTTTTTGTATGTTTCTGAAGTATCTTTTGAGAACCAGTACAGAAATTCAGAGATGGAGTGATCAGATTGAGAGAAATGTTGTCCCACTGTTTTGTTTTTCAGTCTTTTTCTCCATATGTTGTGCCTGTGTGAGTTCATTCGGGTTCGAAGGGGCTGCCCGGTTTCTCCCACATTGTATGTGGACACTTCTTGCACTGGGTGTAATAGACAACATTCTGGGATCCACATGTGTAACTCCCCTCTATCTTGAATTGCTTGTTTTGGTGGGTTTTGATGAGAAGAGATGGAGAGGAGCCTACTTTTCTAATCTGATTTATAATCACCTAGGATTTCAAAGACTGTTTTTTTTATTCTGCAAAGATTCAGTTATCTACTTCCTTATCAACAGAACCGTCACACCTTTATGTAAAAGTTTATCAGTCCTAATGAACGTATTGAAATTTTTTTCTTGAAGGCTCTGCCATTGCCTGATGAAGGGCTCTGTGTATCTTGAAAGCTTGTGGTTTGTAAATCTCCTGTTGGTTCAGTGAAAGGTATCAAATCACTCATTTTGATCATCTAATAAATTGATGTAATTGCCATTGGATTACATTGGTTCCTGCAGCATTCTTCAAGATATCACTGAATGAAACTGTGATACTGCATTTCATCCCTTCAGGTGGAACTGTACAGTATGTGTATGTCATTCAGAGTAGGGTTTCCACCTTTGGATAAGTCAAAAACTGGATAATAAACCACAAAGAAACTCCACCGTCATCCCACCCCTTTTTTTAAGATTAAGGAGTACACTGCTCCTCCTCCAAAGCCATTGATAATGTCAGGAAAGACTTTAATGGAGCAGTAAAAGACCAAACTCAAACTCAAAATACAGAGTGGAAAAGATCAGGCTACTTTGCTGCTAATAATATTATTTATTTACGAGATTTACCAGATAGGCATACAGAGCAGTAAACCGCTCGTTTCCAGATGCCACCTGGGATTACATACATAGGTACATAGATCACACATACAATGCAACATAACGGATGCAAATGATACATAAAGCATATAGACAACACATACAAATGAAGTATAACAGATGCAAAAGCAAAGGGGCAAGAGACAGGTAATACCCGAGTATGTAAGGGAGAAGACGACAGTGATAAAACAGCAGAACCGGAGAGGAACAGTCTGGGCCAGGCTTTTTGTTAGGAAGTCCTAGTTGAATAGCAGTGCAGCATGGATTGGGTAGCTGGGCAGTAGGTGGGGTTATGCCCAGTACAATATCAGATGGAGACATTGAGAAACAACGTTGCAGATAGCAGAAATTAAATTAGAAAAGTGGACCTGTTTTAAGGTACATTACGGTGCCTTGTGATAACCGATCTGGGCTGCAGGTTGCAGTTACATGTGTCAGAGAAGTGATCCTGTAGGAGAGTTTTTGGGACCTTGGGAAGAAGACAGCCTAATTTTGGCCAGGAGGTCATTCCAGAGTTTGGGCAGTCTGTATTTGAAAGCAGATTACCCCTTTGTGGTGCGCATAAAAGGGATTTGTAAGAGTTTGGAATTGGCGCCGTGCAGGGAGTAGGCCGGGGGGGGGGTTGGGTTGCCAGGGCAGAGCTGAGATAGGGAGGGAGAGAGTTAGACCAGTACTTTGCTACGAGATTGGCGCAGTGAAGCTGGTGCCTAGAGTGCAGCAAGGGGAGAGGTCATACTTTGCTCCTCTCAGATTGACTGACAAATAAAGGCCTGTATGACATCAGATTTTTTTTTTGTAACCTGGACGTGCACTCAAAATCCAGAATGATTTGACAGAATTTGTTTTAAGAGTATGTAGCCAGTAAAACTGGTTCAAAAGCCAGGCTACATTTGAGCAAAACCGGACAATCAGATAAGGACCTTGAAAACTTGATGGACCTGTCCAAAACAAGAGAGGCGGCAACTGTAATCCTTTTCTGAAGATCCCGACTTCTTCAGACTTTGGATTCCAGTGTGTAACACAAGGTCTGTATACTAGAGCTGTTTGAAATTCATGTGGAAGGGCAATTCTGTTTTAGAAACTGGCAAAGAAAAATCCAGAGATCTGATTGGTCAGTTGTTGTCCAGACCTGTGCGGTAATTGACCAATAACTGCACAGGTCTTGAAAGTGCCTTGCAAGTCTTGAAACTTGTTTTCTAGGCTGATCTGACTGCACAGAACTATCACCACACTGCTTTGGAATTCTCTGTAACTGTGATAGTTGGGAAAAACAAAAAAAGGATTCAGCTGGCATCATTAGTGACTTACTTGCCAGTCAATTTGACCTCTTTGATGAGGCAAACCCAGTTGTTTAGTGCGTGAACCAATTTACCAGTGATGACGTTTTATTTATTCTTAATTTAAAGATTAATTTAGACTTGCATTTTTTAATTATTTTGGGGGCAATTTTATTACGCAATAACACACTTTGGGGCTTGCAGTTATTGAGTAATTACCACACTTCCCCCAACTCCATGGTTGAAGGCTCCACGCAAGAAGCGGGAAGTGCGTGTGGTAAATACTCAATAAGCATACACCATGTTGTGTGTTATTACTTACTGTACAAATCCTTTTTGGAATTTCTTTTGAATTCCATAGAGTTCCAGGAAGCATCTCTATGCAAACCACAGAATAGCTTTCTGTGGATTACATAAATCGTGGAATAATTTTCTATGTATTGCGGAGAAGTATGTAAACTTCAGATTATTAATCCACGAAAAACATCCCACATTTAAAATTTCATAAAAAATTACGCTAATGACTGAATTGAGCAAAATTAGGCAGAATGTTTCTGAAGTTCCATTTGATCAAAATTTGAAAATTCCCTACTGCAATCCTGTTTACACCGTGGTTCTGGCAGTGGATCAGCTTCCACATGTGGAGTGGAGTGCTTTGGGGTGGGGTGCGTCAAGGATTTGTCCTGTGTCCCTTCTTCTTCAATATGTTCATCAGTGGCATTGGGGAGGGCATCTCGGTAAGTTGTGTCTCTCTGCAGATGTCATGAAAATCTGTGGTAGGGTAGAGAGCAACCAAAGGGATCAAGAAGATGCAGAGGGATCTACAAAGGCTAAAGAGGTTGCCTAAGGTTTGGCAATTGAAATTCAGTGCCAGAAAATGCAAAGTTAAAATAATAATAATAATTCTTTATTTTTACCATGCCTTTCTTAAAACAAAGGAGCCTTAACAGCAAATTCACATAAAAACAATAAAATAGACACAGATCCAATAAATACTAAATTCATAAAATACAATAAATATCATTCTCAGGGTTATGCCATCAGCCACAAATGGGTCTTTAAGGCCCGTTTAAATTCCTCCACGGACGCGCATTGCCAAAGTGGATGGGGTAGAGAATTCCAAAGGGCTGGGGCCACGTACATGAAAACACGGGACACTGAAGATTTTAAAGAAACCCTTGGAATCTCTAACAACTCCTCATCGCCGAGCGGAGCAATCACCTAGGGCAATAAGGTGCCAGAAGCTCTTTCAGGTAGTCTGGGCCCAGTCTGTGTGGGGCTTTAGAAGTCAGAAAACCGACTTTAAAGGTGACCCACCACTGTATTGGCAGCCAGTGCAGTTCACGCAGCACCAGAGAAATATGACAGGTACGAGGAATACCTGTCAATAACTGGGCCACAGCATTCTACATGAGCTGCAAGCGGCAGATATCAACCCCTGGAAGCCCTAGATATAGGGAGTTGCAGTAATCAGGGCACGAGGTCACAAAGGCATGGACCAGTGTAGGCAGATCACTAGATGGAACTAGATGCTTAATCCTGGAGATGTTCCTAAGATGGTAGAAAGATGATTTGACGAGTGCTGGCACCTACTATTGCAGTGTCAGCCCATCGTCAAAAATCACCCCCAGGTTCCGCACCCATAGAAACATAGAAACATAGAAACATAGACTTTGACGGCAGATAAGGACCGCTAGGCCCATCTAGTCTGCCCATTTCCCTACCTACAGGATAGGCCGCAGATCCTAGTTAACCAACAGCCTATTTCTTCCTACCCCCCACAAGAATTGCCTTATGTCTGTCCCATGCATTCTTGAATTCTCCCACAGTTTTAGACCCCACAACCTCCTCAGGAAGGCTGATCCATGCATCCACTACCCTCTCTGTGAAATAATACTTCCTCACATTGCCCCTGAACCGCCCTCCTTCTATTTTTAAATTGTGTCCCTTGTTCTTGCAAGTCTCTTTTTCTGAAAAATGCTACCTTCTTGGACTTTGTTGATTCCACTGAGGTACTTAAAAGTTTCTATCATGTCCCCCCTCTCCCTTCTTTCCTCAAGGGTATACATATTAAGCTCCTTTAGTCTCTCCTCATATGGCTTCTCTTGCAGAGCCTGCACCATTTTAGTTGCCCTCCTCTGGACTGCCTCTATCCTGTCTATGTCCTTGCGGAGATGGGGTCTCCAGAACTGGACACAGTACTCCAGATGGGGTCTCACCAACTGTCTGTACACAGGGATAACAACTTCCGGTTTTCTGTTGCTGATGCCTCTCCCTATACATCCCAGTATACCCCCAGCCCTCCCTACTGCCTTCTCACATTGCTTGCTAACCTTAAGGTCATCTGATATGATTACCCCCAGGTCCCTTTCCTTTTTTGTTGTTGTTACTACCTCCCCACCCATTGTGTATTTTTCCCTGGGTTCTTGTTTCCCAGGTGCATTATTTTGCACTTCTTTGCATTGAATCCTAGCTGCCATGCTACTGACCATTCCTCCAACCTTGCCAAGTCCCTTTTCATCCTTTCCACACCTCCTTGTGTATCAACCCTGTTGCAGATTTTTGTGTCATCTGCAAAAAGACATACTTTTCCTTCCAGTCCTCTGCAATGTCACTGATGAAGACATTAAAAAGGACTGGACCCAATACTGAACCCTGCGGTACCCCACTAGTAACCCCACCTTCTTCAGAATGGACTCCATTTACAATTACCTTCTGTGTCCTGTTGTCCAGCCAATGTTTTACCCAGGCTACCACCCTGGGTCCCACTGCCAGGCTGGTTAATTTGACTATTAATCTTTTGTGTGGGACTGTGTCAAATGCCTTGCTAAAGTCTAGGTAGGCCATGTCCACAGCCCCTCCCTGGTCTACTACTTTGGTCACCCAGTCAAAGAAATCTATTAGATTTGTCTGAGATGACCTTCCGCTGTGAACCCATGCTGCCTTGGGTCCTGTGCTCCACTGGCCTCTAGGTACTCGACTATTCTTTCCTTCAGAAGTGACTCCATCACTTTCCCTACCACAGAGGACAGACTGACAGGTCTGTAGTTTCCTGCCTCTGTCTTGGACCCACTTTTGTGAAGGGGAATCACATCCGCCTTCCTCCAGTCCTCGGGTACCACACCATCCTCCCATGATTTATTAAAGAGTAGCCAGTGGTTTCTAGTTCCTCCTTAATTCTTTTAGAATTCTGGGGTGAATTCCATCAGGACCCATTGCTTTGTCCACCTTCAGTTTTAGGAGTTCTTGCAGAACCCTTTCTTCTGTGAAAGGACTGAGATCAACCCCCTATCAAAGTGCTTCTGTTAATTGGATTAGGCACTTCCCTCCTCTTTGTGAATACTGAGCAGAAATATTCGTTCAGTATTCCTGCTTTTCACTGTCCCCTCTGCCCACCCACTGTTCATTCTATTCAGCCTCACTATCCCTCCTTTGTCTTTCTACGATGATGTACCTATAAAGGTTTTATCCCCTTCTTAACTGAGTTGGCTATCTTTTCCTCAGTTTGGGCCTTTGCTATTCTGACTTCCTCCTGCTCCCTTCTGCCTTAACTGGTACAGCTCTGTCCTGCTCCTTCTGTGTTTCCTTATACTTCCAGAATGCTATCTTTTTCTTCCTGACTTTCACAGCCACCTCTTTTGAGAACCATAGTGGCTTTTTCTTTCATTTTGATTTGTTTATTTGCTTCACACAAGGCTTGTTGCCTCTGTGATGGCAGTTTGATAATTCCCATTGTTGCTCCACACCTCCTTCTAGCCTGTTTGCTGAGTGCTTTTCTGAGGCACTCTCCCATCTTGCCAAAGTCAGCCTCCCTAAGTCCAGTACCCTCACTTTTGTATGGCTTGACTCTGTAGCTGAGTTTAACGTGAACCACACTGTTTGATGGTCACTTGTCCCAGATGGCAGCCACTTCTAGATCTGAGATCCTCTCACTGCCCCGTTTGAGAGTATGAGGTCTAAGATTGCTGCCTCACAGTGGGTTCGAAACTAGCTGTCTAATGCCTGCCACCTGTAGGACATCAAGAATGGCCCTGCTCTTGGATGTGGCTGCAGCAAATGTGCTCCAGTTAACATCTGGCATATTCAGGTCTCCCATCAACAGTATCTCCCCTTTCTCTGCCATTCTAAGAATGCCTTCTATCATATCCTTGTCCATTCCTTCCCCTGACATGGGGGTCTGTACACAACCCCTGTGCGGATTGTGGTGCCCTTTCCAGTCTCCAAGGTGACCAACAGTGCCTCCTCTCCTCCCTGTTTACTCTTTTGTTCAGTTGCTTTTATCCCTTCCTTTACATAGAGAGCTACTCCTCCCCCTCTTCTCCCCTGCCTGTCTCTCCTGTAGGTTATGTACCCTGGTATGTTAACATCCCAGTCATGGTTCTCTGTGTACCATGTTTCTGTGACTGCTATGATATCCAGGCATCCCTCTTCCATTAAGGCCATCAGCTCAGGGCTTGTTGCCCAGACTACGGGCATTGGTACTCATTACCTCCATTTCCTGATGGCCTTACTCCTTTTGCCTCATCCCTGTCCTTCTTGCCTTTGTCACTTTCTCCATTTACCCCTGTCCTTCTCCCTATCGACACCTCTATGTTGGTGTTTGCCGACTTACTACCATGATTATTTGGGGGCTAGGATTTTCCTGCTCCTTTCCAGTGCCTCCCCTTGGCTAGTTTAAAAGCTTGTCAATGAAGCATTTAAACCTATCACCTAGATCCTGGTTCCCTTCCGGACAGATGCAGCCCATCATGCCAGTATAGGCTTGCATCACTCCAGGTGGACCCCAGTCCCCAATGAAGCCAAATCCCTGAGCCCACACCAGTTTTCAACCACTGATTGAATCCCATGGTGCAGAACACCCTAGCCTCTCCTATGCCATAGATGGGTAGCACCTCCGAGAAGGTTACCGTGCGTGCTATAACTAAGGCCCTCCCAATTCCACAAACTCTTCCTGCACTTCTCTAATCCCTTTCTTAGCCAGGTCATTTGTCCCTAGGTGGACAATGACATCCAGCTCCCTCCCCTGTGCAGCTGCTACGGCAACCCTGAGGATTCGCTTCCTGTCCCTGCAAGCCATGGCGCCAGGCAGGCACCTTACCTCCCTCTCCCCTTCCTCCCCCAGTTCTACCTTCCTAACAATGGAGTCCCCCACCAGGAGTTGTTTCCTTCCCCTGCAGGGTCCCCTGCCACCCTCCTGTGGGTCTCCTTTGTGGAGGTTCCCAGCATCCTCCTTGGTCTCCACTGTGGGTGCCTCCATAGAGGAACCACACTTTGCCAGAATGGCATAGGGTGTGGAGGTACAATGGGAGGGATGCACCTCTGTTCCACCACCCTCACCCTCCCTGAGCCCACTGTGGTCCAACCACTCCTCTTTCTTGGCAACCTCTGAGGCAACGGCAGTGGCACTGGTGGTCCCTGGATGGAAGAGGAGGTCCCACAAATCCTGGCCAACTTAGCCTGGAGATGAGCAACCTCCTCCCTCAGCCCAGAGAGGTGCCTGCAGATGGGACAACACCGCATCCTCCAGAACATCTCCCGGAAGACTGCTGCTCCACAGCCACTGCACTGCACCACTCCAATCATGTCTTATTTCTGGCCCCTTAACTGTTTGCAATCCTTACTCTTTCCTCTGTTTTTTTCTCTCTCTCCTTACTTTCTGCCTGTGTGCCCTTTAAGCTCCTGATTGTCCTGTTCTGAGACAAGAATATCCTATATTTCGCAGTAGACCACTTACTTGCTCAGAGGCAGACCTCCAGCAGCTAGAGGGGGCCAGAGAGCTACTCTTGCCCTTCTAGGATGGTGGGTCCTTGGTGGTTCTGTGATCACTCACTTCCTGCCCCTAAACAGGAAGTTCCTGTTGTCAGTCAAATTCTGTGCCTATAAAAATAGAACTAGCTTTGGGTGGAGGGGAGGGAAGGAGGGCAATATAGTCCCAGCAGAGAAGTTCAGTCACACAGCAGTCCTTTCTCCTGGTGTCTTCTGCCAAGCTATTTGGAGGTAGGGAGCTGGGAGCCACCCAGAAAAATTTCTGAGGGCAGACCAGCTCCCATCCCCTCTGTCCGGTGACCTGGGTCCACAACCATCACCTCTGTCTTCTCCGAGGTCAACCTCAGCCAGCTCGAATTCATCCAGTTCTGTATTTCAGTGAGGCAGTTGTTAAATACCGGGATAGCTCAATCCTGGTTGGGTGAAAAGATAGGTAGAGCTGGGTTTCATAAGCAAAGCAGTGAAACCTCAGCCCATACCTTCTTACAATGTCTCCGAGGGGCAGCATGTACACTGCAAACAACATGGGGGACAACACCGAACCCTGGGGAAAGATCTGAACCACCTGAGGACTGTACTAGACAGGCCACAGATGAACCTCAGGGATTCAAGAAGTACCCCGTGGTCCACAGTGTCAAATGCTGAAGAGAGATCAAGAAGAACCAGGATGGAATGGTTCTTTCGATCTCTTGCTATCAAGAGATCATTGAGCACCCGAACCAGCGCAGTCTCAGTACTATGCCTTTTTTGGAAACCAGACTGGAATGGTTCATAAATGTCATGGATGGTCAAATGGTTCTCCAGTTGTATGGCCACTACTTTCTCAATCACCTTCCCCACAAAGGGAAGGTTAAAGATTGGTCTGTAGTTGGCATGGCAGTCTGGGTCCAAAAAAGCTTTCTTCAGGGAGGGGCATTACTACCACCTCCTTCAGGGAGCTAGGAAACTCACCCATCTCCAGGGAGCACCAGACTATCTGTGCTAGGACCAGGCTGATAATATCGCAGCAACCCTTTTATCAGGGAAGTTGGGCCCGGATCCAAACTACAGCATGTAGGGCACTTTCCTTGGACAATCCGCATGACATCAATGAACTCTGGCTGGTCAAAGGAACTCCATGAGAGCTTAGGGACCATGACCGGGTGCCGATCCACAGCTTCTCCCATAGATGATGCAGGCTGGAGTGCCACCCTGATGTCAGCCACCTTAGCCACAAAGAAGCGAGCAAGCACTTCACACTCTACTTGTGAAAAGGCTCTTTGAACCTGCATGCAGGCTGGGTTGCACAGTCTGTCTACAGTTTGAAAGAGCTGAACTGGTCAGGTCTGAGCAGCTGCAGTCTCCCCGGACAGGAACTTTGCCTTCTTACGGGAGATTGTGGAATGATAGACTTGATAATGTTCCATCAATCTAAGATGGTCGGCATCATGGGCGGATCTCTGCCAGCAGCATTCTAATCTTCGTCCTTGTTGCCGCATCTCCCTCAAAGTCCCATCAAACCATGGGGACCGAGGGTGAAGGGGGAAAGGACGAACATGGACAGGAGCAATGAGATCCACAGCCGAGGAGATGGCTTTATTATAGGCCAAGACCAAGGCATCTGGGTCATTGCTCACTCCAGCAAGCTCCGATAGGTCAAGCACTGCTGCCAGGCCCACAGAGCTTACATCTCACAAAGGGTGGTACCTGACCATCTCCACAGGGGTAGGCCTACAAAGAGGGGGTGCAAAAACTGAACCCCACGGTGTAATGATCGGACCATCCGACAGGTTCCACACCCAAATCGAAGGCTTCGATCCCCAGGAGGAAGACTAAGTCCAAGGAGTGACCACTTTTATGAGTGGCAGAAGTAACAACTTGTGTAAGGCCCAGTGATGTCATCAATTAATGTCCAAATTGCGAGAGTTCATCATTGACCCAGGCATTGAAGTCACCCAGGACCATCAGCCTGGGTGACTCGAATGACATGTCGATCATGAAGTCCGCTACTTCCTGCAGGAACCACTTCTCATCACCTGATGGATGGTAGATGAGGGCAATCCTGCAACCCACACCTGCCACTACAATACACTCAAATGACTCAGCCTCCTCAACTGGTACACTCGTGAGGCCCAGTTCGGTCTTGAAACAGACTGCAACCCTCCCCCCCGTGGTCCAACCTCCGGAGGTGTAACACCGAGTACCCGGCCGGAATAGTGGCCTCTAATATGGGACCTGCATTCTCATCTAGCCAGGTCTCAAAAATGTACACCAGATCCACTGACTCAACAAGGTCTATAATAATTGCAGTCTTATTCCTAATGGATCTGGCTTTGCACAACACCGCTCAGGTAGGACGGGCCTCTGGAGCTGCTCGGGCTACTTGCCCAACAATATTGGTGGTGCCCATGGGTAGGGAAACCAGACAGGAAGGACCATGTTCCAGATTCCGTTTTGCCCCAGGGCATCTTCTGGATCACACTACCCCAATATGATGGCCCCGCTCATTCGCCTTCCACTGTTCGTGCCCCAACTCCCCTCCTCCCCCTATGAACAATACCCAGTGCTCTACAGTGCTGGTATATTGATAACTGTAATGGGGGGGGTGGAGGGCATGAAGGGTGGAGGACGAATAGCGCACGACCATGGGGACAGGCCTCCTACACATACTAACACCCAGTAACACTAACGCACCCCTGAATACACCAATTAAATAACTAACTAAACTCCCAAATTAAAACAAACCACAATAGTTTCTTGAGATACCCCACTCACTCTCACCAAAAGGAGGAACTCAAAAAATTTAATAAAATTTACTACCCTCCCCACCCCAAAGCAAATCTATACTACAATAAAATTGAAATAAATTAAAATTATAAAACAACAGCCCAGACTCCAAAATCACTAAATAAATAGTACAGATGGAAGTCCAAAAAAAAGGGGTCCACTTTCAGGAAATCCAAATAACAGAATAAAGAACAATATAATTGAAACTTAACCAAAATAACTAAATAAAACTTAAACTTCCTTTCACAGAAGTACAGAAATGAAATAAACAATATAAAATGCAGTTTCGACCCCAGTCCTCTCACTAGCTGGAGGTCTAAAATAAACCGGGCACTCTCACTGCCCGGAACAGAGTCAAAAGAAAAAAGTTTGAGTTCTGACTATAGATTGAAATTCCATTCCAGCGGTGATCTCGTTGTAGCAAGAACCTCCCAATATAATCCAAATCTTCTTGGATTCATGAACATCCGATATCAATCCAGATATGACCTAAAACCATGCTAGACAACTGGCACCCTACCTATGAAAGCCGCCACCAGAAATATCTGCCCCACCACCTTGACACCCTAACTGAACCAACCCACCAGCTGGCCAGTGAGGGGCCTTGAAAATAATCTCAGGCCCACTGGTCGGCTTCCCAGTCAATCCAGGCCTGTTTCTCCTGGGTAGAAGCAGACTCTGGTGGCAATTACCCACAGCTGCAGGGGTCATGCTGTCCCAGGTTCCAGGTAGAATTATCGAATCAGTTTAGGTCTTAGAATACTAAAAATACTTGCAGCAACAAAAAGTCCTGGGTTCTGTCTCTCTGCTGATAAAGTCCAGGAGGTCTTCACTTACAAATGCTGTAATTTTCCAATCCTACAAAGCCACGACAGCAGCCCGAAGAAAATTGGCTCCAACCAGATGAAATACTCCATGAGTACTTAGTCCTCCAACTGGCAAACGACAAATGAATCCTTCTTCGGGACAGTCATTTGCTACTCACGGCCAGAAATCCCAGCTGATGGCTCTCAACTCAACCACCACTAGACCTTATAGAAATCTACTTAAAATTCCACTGCTCCTCTGGACCTCACAGCACTATTACAGGAAGAGAACACAGTCCCGTATAATGCCTCAGTTTTCTGAAGAAATAGCAAATCTTGCAGGATGCAGCCCACTAACGACCACCTGATATAAAATCCCAAAGCTGGGGACGGGGTCAAACAGTAAAACAGATTGTGCAACAAGATCAGTTAGGAGAAAAACAGGAGCATGTGTGATTACGACTCCGGCTGCAACAGAATAAAACAAATGCAAAATAAAATACACACGAAAACACTCAAAACTCCGATGGAAAACACTCCAAACCAAACTAAACTTTGTACTGCTGCTCACTACGCTCCCGACAGCTGGCCCAGCGTGGCCGCCATCATGCAACCTACTAAACCACATTTATGCTCCTGGGGGAAAAAACAGGACAGAGTACTGGGAGAGAGGGGTTAAACTGAGCACTACAGCAGAGGAAAGGGACCTTGGAGTCATCATTAGTGGTGTCCTCAAACAATCAAGTCAGTGTTACAAGGCCTATAGTAATGTACTGGAAGGGGTATTGACCACAGAAAAAAGAAGATATTACCGCCTATATATAGATCACTGGTGAGTCCACACCTGGAATACTGTGCTCAGTTCTGGAGTCCTGACCTATGGAAGGCCAGGGACAGGCTGGAGATGGTGCAATGCAGGATGACCAAGATGATATAGGGACAACAGAGCAGATCTTACAAGGATTGTCTCCAGACACTGAAGATGTACTTGCTGGAGACCAAGCGAGAGATGGAGGATATGATAGAGCTCTCCAAATTCCTGAAGGGAATAAGCAAGGTGAACTTCGAGGAAGTATTTGGCAGGAGTAAAGCTTCAAGAATCCAAGGTCACAAGTGGAAACTGGCAGGAGGAAGGTTTAAGAGGGATAGGAGGAAGTTTTACTTTACAGAAAGGGTGATGGAGCCATGGAACAGTCTGCCAGCAGATGCAGTAAGTGCCAAGACCATAAATGATTTCAAGCATGGCTGAGACAAAGCGAAAGGTCTGGTGGTTATTTAGGTTGGTAACAGCAGGGAGGAGAGCAGGGGTGGACATGGAAGGATATAGCTCTGTGCAGACAATAGGTCCTGGGGCAGATAGGGAACTGTGGGCAGACTAGCTGTACTCTTGGTGTTTTTCTGCTGTCATTGTCTATGTTCCTGTGGAGCATGGGGGAGGACTGTAATGAAATATGAAAGTAATTTCTTCTTCATTTGTAATATTTCTGTCTCTTTTAGAAAAAACTGCCACTCTCTCCCTCTGCTGACTCCCTCCCTCCAACCCCTGACCCTTGATTCTGACGAGACTGCTGCACCATTACAGGTGGTGGGGAGTATACTTATAGGATACAATGACCATAACAGAAACATGAGGGACTTCCAGCCAGCAGTGGGACCTCACAGTCTCTAGCTATAATCTGTTCAGGAGAAACAGGAAGATGGGGAAGATGGTGTTGTAGACCAGGGAGGGCATCAGGATAAAGGAGAAAGAATGAGCTAAGGGATGTTGTCAGGGTGGAATCTATGTGGATTTAGCTGATGGTTGGGGGGGTCTCCAAATGGGGATGTCCTACAGGCCCCCAACCCATCACAAGAGGTGAACAGAGCGCAGTTAGAGGAGATCAGGAAGGCAGTGGTGGGGGGCAGTTGTCCTGCTTGAAGATTTCAGCGTGGTAGATCTGGACTATAGTATTCATGGGGCAAGAATCACTAGGAACCAAGTGCTAGTTAATGCCTTTCAGGAATGCAGTCTAACAAAGGCATGTATAGGAGCAGACGTGGAATAGTGTCATACTGGAACTAGGTCTTTTGAATTGGGACAGCATGGTGGGAGGTAATAAGAGTGGAGAAGCCTCTTGGGTCAAGTGACCACAAAACAGTGTGGTTCAAATATCTTTCAAAGCACAGTGGCAGAGGTCCTGGCCAGTAGTTCTGAACATTAGAAGGGCTGACATTAGGAAGATGACAGAAGAGCTCAGGGAATGGCTCAAGTGGACTGGCGAACAAGAAAGGGCGGTGAATAAATAGAAGCAGTCAAACGGTATCCAAAAGGTATCAAAGGCATGCCAAAGGCAGGTTGAAAAGGGAATGAGGTACAAGAAACCTTTCTGGTTTTGCAGGGGGTTGGGGAAGCTATTTGGGCTATGAAATCCTTCAGAAGGGATGATGCCATTCAATCAGAGGCAGCTAGGGAGCTCTGCTGCACCTTGGTAAACTGAAGGAGGCCAGCAATGTACTGAGGACAGCTAAGGTGGGGGCTAGGCTTGGAATTGCAGAAAGGGTGAAGGAAAATGACAAAGTCTTTTTTACGCCCATCAGGAAATGAGGAAAAACAAGGAGGTAATTGAAAGGTAGAAGAAAGAGAGGATATGGGTGGAGGAAGATGGGCAAAAACCAGACATACTAAATGAATACTTCTGTTCAGTCTTCACAGTTAAGGAAGAGTGGCCATTGCCAGAGTGTGGCATCAGTGCTGGGTTGAAACAAAGATGATGATGGGGACCATTACAGAGTACAGAGTACTCAAGGGCTGGCAAGCAAGCAATCTTTATTTATAAAACGCTGTTCCAATAAGACCATAGCATTGTACACAAAATCATAAAGCATCATTTCAACAAAATTTTAATGTATGAACAAATCTTAAAGGCAGCAGGACTTTAAATATTAGAAAATGCTAAATCAAATAAATAAGTTTTTAAGGCAGATTTGAAGTTTGAGGAGATTGAAGTTAGGGAAGTCATCATGACAAGATGGGCTGCATCCACGGGTGCTCAGGGAGGTGGGGTAGACTCTAACAACACCCCTGGAATACCTGTTCAGTCACACTTTATTGTAAGTGTTAGCAGAGCTGGCTAGGATTTAATGGGCCCTGGTGGCGCAAGACTGTGAAAGTGGTACCGCCTACCCCCCCCCCCCCGCAAAAAATATTGTTTTTCCATTTTCTGAAGGAAAAGGTGTACACAGTGGGCTTTCACTGATGCAAATTTTCCAATCACATCGGCAAAGTTTACTTGTCTTGCAAGTCTACTTTCGTTTGACAGCACAGCCAATGCAGACAATCTTTCTTGTGACTGTGTTGAGCACAGGTAATTCTTTATGTAACCAGGGTTTGGTGGGGGATGTTATTATTTAGCACCCAGTGCCTCCATTTTTGTAACCCACTACCTGACTAGCCTGGGTTCAGGGAGAAAACATTCACTTGGCATCAGGGCTAGGTTTGCACTTCTGATCAGGGGCACCCAAGTAATTCTAGACACAGGAAGCAAGAACTGAGAATGTCCAAACCAGGAGTGGGATTCTAAAGTGGGGCTTTTATTCACTTACACACAGGAATACAAAGAAAGATGGACCCCCACGGGGCTACACTCACTGGTTATGCAGATATATAGAGGTTAGAACACATCTTCTTCATCATCACAACAACCCTCGGGTTCTGAACACACTGGGTTCTCAGCCTGAACTGGTACTCTCTCTCTTGGATTCCCTGGCATGGCACTCGGCCAGCACTTGGACACATTTCCATATGGCATGGACATTTCTGTTGGTGGCTCCCTCAACCACCCATGAGCACTTCCTAGCTCTAAAGAGAAAAACACACATCCTTAATCCCATGTCTGGGTACTTTCTGCAGACACTGGCCAAGTGCCTGGGAAAAAGCAATAGGTGCACGAAGTGAATCTGTAGAGGGAAATCTGGTTACTCCAGATGGGGGGTCTCCTACCTCTTGTTCCCAAATCCATACCTGGCCATTCATTTGGAGTCAGCACCTTTCCTTTTGAAACTCTCTGTTTGTAGAATGCTATCTCGAAATGTATATCACATTTAACAATCTACTGTCCTTGTAACTGGTGTCCTGACTTGCAGCGTTCTCTAAATGGCTATGTCCATCCCTGTAGACCCCCACTGGTTAGATGCATTTCAAGCCATACACATAACTTAAAGTATTGTACTTGGCTGTCCTTTCCTGACCCCACAGTAGCAGATACTTTACACAACTGTCTCGGTGAAAACATAGGCTCTCTGACAGAGCAGACTCACCATGGTTCGCAGGTGCCCCAGGGCTTCTTTCACAGAAAAACACACTTCTGGTACCTCTGTACAAATTCTCTCTTCAGGCAGCTTTTCCTCTTCCAGCAGGGCCAGGGGATTGCCCCGAAAGCTGGTCTTGTTCCCCCCCATCCCTCCAGGGATGAGGCACTGGAACAAACTGGGGGATGGTCTCAACCACTTCTATTTGTTTCTTCTGTGTCCTTCTCTAGGGCGAGAACACACATGCTCTTCCTGTGGTAGCTCTATTACAGAGCTAGGCTCTGAGGGGCTGCCAACTGCAGTGCACCTCCTCCTTTCACTGAGTCTCCCACTAGACTACTACTGACTGACTTTGAACACCCCAATGTTCTAACCTAACTCCCAGCTGCAACATTCCACTGTGGCTTATGCTGCTGGAAGAATTCTATATGATGTCATCCCTCCAGCTCAGCTGAGACTGAGGACAGAGTGAGACAGTGTGAAACCCATTTAACTGGTGTCTCACAAGCTGCCTTTCCCTGCCTGCCACTAGATCTAAATGGGATTCTAGTAACCCCGGGTGACAGGGGGGTTACATTTATCAACGACAGTTTATTGAAGGATCACTCAGCACTGGCAACTGTATTTGGAATTGCAAGCAGTACTTGCAGGCCAATTTGAGTGCTGGGGAATCCTTTGCTCAGGTCTTTCTGTATCAGGTACTGTAACACTTCAAATGAGAGTGTCACTCCTTTACATGGACAATTTAATCCTGTACCACAGCGACAAATCCCTTGAATCCATCTCCTCCACCCTCACTGACAACTATGGTGCTGCACAGAGCTGGTTCTTATCCAGAAAACTACTTGTCAATGAAAAAAAGACGAAGGCCATGCTCTTTGGCTCCAAGCCCTTCTTTAACAAGGTCGCCAAATCAAACTCTTCCTTCACTGTATGTACACCTGCAGGCCCCTCACCATGAGCTGGTCACCTCTTTCAAATATCTAGGCATTACTCTCAACCCCTCCCTTACCTACAAAGATCATACAACTCTGACTGTAAGAAAAATTCACCAAAAGCTAGGTGCTGCATACTGCACTAGTCACCTACTATCACCGGAAACTCGCCTAGCCATCGTGCAAGGTAACCTTCTGCCACTCCTAGATTACTGCTCCCCCATTTACTCCACCGTATCGGCTAATCGACACTCCTGCTATAGCACTACATATAATGCTATCTGTCGCTTTGTTCTTAAAGCCCCCATTTCTACCCACCATGGCACACTGTACAAGTCCCTAGGCTGGCTCCCCCTCCAAGCCCGCTTTGACTATGCCACAGGCTGCCTGGGGGGACAATGCTCTCAGAAGCAACCAGTTATCTCCCTATGCTCCTCTACTCACTAGTAGGGCCACCACTAGGGCCCTTAGGGCCTCTTCGGTCCCTCCCTAGAGATTCCTCATATCACTACAGTGATGGGTAGTAAGGCCTTCTCTGTCTCTGGCCCCTCCCTTTAGAACTGACTCCCACAATCCATTTGTACATCCCCATCCCACGTGTCCTTCAAATCTAACCTGAAGGCCTGGCTCCTGGCAGAGTCTACCTGCAACTGCTCCGTAGACCATGCAGGGGTCCATAAACCACCATAACCTACCCCAGCCAGTGATTACTGTACCCCCTTGGTCCTTGCCCCCTCCTTCCCTGTCCTACAGTACCCCCATACTCCCTAGTTTGCATGCACCCACACTTTTGCCTACTGACCTTTTGCAACCCACTTAGCTTACCTGTCTGACCCATCCCATGAATGGTACCCTATGTAGGCCAAGACTCAGCACACACTTTGACTCATTAGGACACATCCTTCCTTGACTCCTGCACTACAGCCTACATTCTCTGCTGTCTGTGTATGGTGCTCTGTCTGTGGACCACACTCTGTTTAGCTCAACGCTTTTCAGGCTGGCCTGCACTCCCTCACACCAGCACAGGTTTTGTTGCAGACTAATTCTTTACAAATGTGGATGTTAAACTGCTTACTTGTTGAGTTGTACAAATGCACTACATCTTCCTTTTACCATTGCCTGTATCCTTACTGTAATGTAATTTTGAAGACATGACTTATACTGTATGTAAAGTGTTCTGCTGTTGTTGCTGTTTCGTCACTTTGTGGCTCAGGGCGTGACTGAAAATGGTCCTCTGGATCAATGCACTTATCTGGTAACCAAAAACATAAATAAATAAAATTAATAAATAAAACATCATCAGGTAAGAGACAAGCCAGCAAGGTTATTTCTCTGGACATGTCTGAACCATCTATGTCCCCAAGAAATCGAGCCAACACACTGCACGCTACTTGTAGGTTTTCGTCACTTTCAGATGCTTTTATGTGGAACAGAAAACCAAAAAGCAATTCAAAGTTGTGCAAAAATTGGAAGCATTCCTCAATTTCCACTAGCATGTTATCCAACAAGCATATAAAATAAAATTGACTTCAAAGCTTTCCTGCCCAGTTAAAGGTTTGTCTTCGGCAACTTCTCCTGGCTTGCGTTTTCGATGGGTGTGTTTTTCTGGAAAAGGTGGTTCAATGTCCAGCATTGGGACTAGCACTTTTGCTTCCTCTAATACTTCACCAAAGCCTTGTTGTCACTGATAATCAGACAGCTGTTCCTTAATTGCCCAAACCACATCAATGCCATTTGACAGGTTTAAGGTGGGTGACTCTAAGATTGCCGTCACACGATGGTGCTATCCACATCATTCCACACAAGTAAACATACAGTAAATGAAAATTATTTCAGTGTTTTCACAAGGCCTGTGATTTCAGTGTCTTACTATCACAGTTGCCACTTTCTGATATTTAAGCAGAGCATTCAACAACTCTGGCAGTTGTTCACAGACTGCCTTTGCAGCTTCAGCACGAGCACTCCAGTGGGTCTCTGAAAGTGGCTTGAGTGTGTATCATTTCAAGTGCTTAGTGAGGATGTCCCAACATTTGATGGACCCTGAAAATGTTCTGTAAAGACGCTGCAATACTCCAAAGAAATTCTTTGCTCCCAAGGATGATTCAGCTGCATGTTCGAACACAAGATTCCAGTTATGAGGAAAGCAAGGCACGTACACTGCACAGTCATTCACCTGTCGTATTCTTGCTTGAACTCCTTGATTGACTCCTCTCATGTTAGCCCCATTGTCATAACCCTGGCTGCTGCAGTCTTCAATTTTTATTCCCGTTCATTAAGTCGATTTAGTAATAATTCAGCCAAAGCCTCTTACGTTGTATTTCCAACATGGAGAAACTCCAGAAAGTTCTCCTGCACTTCAGCATGGTCTTCAGTGATTGCAACACAATGAAGCATTATTGATAATTGCTCCTTGTGAGGAATGTCTGGAGTGCAATCCATCAACACACTGTAGTAACGAGCATTCTATATTTTGTCCTGAATCTTACTAGTCACAGCCTGAGCAAACATCTGCAAAAATTCATTCATTCTTGCTTAAATAATGAATGTTGGTTCCTCATTGAACACGTTGCAAGTGATCAGCTATGACAGGGCCATACTTGGACAACAGTTCTAGCAGTTTCAAAAAATTCCCATTGTTGTCCACGTGCAGATGGTCTACTGAACCACAAAAGGCTAAGTTTTGTCCTGCTAAGTATAAAACACAGTCCAAAATTTTACAAAGCACAGCATGCCATCCTTCCTTTTCCTTATCTAACTTTTCTTGCAAACTCCTGTCTATTGCAGTCTGGTTCTGTAATTCTAGTTCTAGATGTTTCCACTTGCAGAAATTCTCCATGTGTGATGGGTATGCTTCATGCGGAGACAGCCTTTGTGATAACTTTTGCCAGATGAAGAAATCTTGGTGTAAACACTCCACTATCTTCACCAAAAAAACTTATAGCAGAAACAAAATACAGCATCTGCAGACTTGGAGTAAACTAAGCCCTGTGAATCTTTGTGGATACTACTTTACATTCATTGGGCCTTATGCAAGAACGTGTGTGAAACATGATGTGAAACAGCATAGGCACAGTGCGCAGCTATGTGGCATGCAGGATCCCAACACTACGAGGCATGCACGAGTGACAATGAGCACTGGGAGCATTCCTGGCAGGCAAAGAGAGCAGAGTGGAATCATGCTGGAATGCCCCTTGACCCCACCATAAAAGGATAAGGCACACCCCCGTGCAGATGCATGGCTGTGAATGCGGAGAAAGCAATGGCGGACCAGGAAGGTGGTGCAGACGGAACACCGCAGTGAGATGCAGATGCCGAAAGTGGAGCCAGGGGAGGATGTGAGTGCGGACATGGCTGCACACAGGGCAGGGGTCGCTCAAGAGTGACAAACTTTAGTGGCGGACAGGTGGCCACTATGGTAGCTGACATATGGCAACACTACAACCACCTATATGGTGCCCAGGAACTTAACCACATCCACCAAGGTCAAGGCAAGAATATGGCTAGATATCCAGATGGCTGCCAATGTCACAGGGTCTGAGGCAAAGACGTTGACTGCCATTAAGCATAAGTGGCTGGACATGTGGGTGCCACTGGTAAAGGGGCATGATGTGGCATGGGTTGTGGATCAGCCCCCAATGACAGCCAGCTGACCCTGCTGGAGTGCCTCATCACTAAGACATTGACAGACATCATCATCCATGCCAAGGTGAAGGGGGTGGACACCATGGCAGGTATAAGCAGTAACCAAGCACATTGCCATACAATACTGGAATGCACTATACATGACCACACTAACCCTTTTGCAGTTTACCCACAGGTGGTGCAGGCCAGTCCCAGAGAGGCACAGCACCCAGCAGGGACATACCAGTCATGATAGTGCCCCCTGTCCAACTCACTGCAGTGAGCCCCACCCAGAAGCACTCAGGTAAGTAGGCACAGGGCTGGGGGGGCTCGCACCTGGGTATGCCTGTGAGGGGTACACATCATGATAACATGTCCATTGTGTCCCAACAGGTTCTGATCTGGAGACAGAGAAGTCAGTGGAGACAGAGAGTGAGGGGTACAGCCCTGCAGTGGCACAGGAGGACAACATCATGACAGGAAGCAACGCAGCAGTGGAAACAGCTGGTCAGCATGCATGGGATGCATGTGCTGGGGGAATGGAAACAGCAGCACCATGCATGGTGGCTGTGACATGTGTCAGCAGTGGGGATGGGTCAGCCCCATCAAGACATGCCCCCATGGTCTGTCACACATGCACAGTGTGGACAGCAGTGATAAGGGGCCATCGGACTGAAGCGGTACACAATGCCATGTGGCCAATGCACAAATACATATGGAGGGGCAGTACTGCCAACTGCAGCAGCTGGAGCATGACCAGCTGGCAGAGCAATGCCACAACACAGCCACTATGGAGACCCAGACTGAGGTGACATGCCACATGCACAGTGCCATCCTAGGCTGTGCAGTGGCTCTGGAAGGTGTACAAGAGCTCATGCGACAGCCACCTGCACGTGAGGTACAGGCACCACAACAACACTCACATGGTACGGATACTGACACACAGTGGCCACCACCCACACCATGCCTGACCCAGCAGCAACCCTCAGATACACACTCCTTGTCACACACCACTCATGCATTGCAGGGTCATGATGCTGAGCTGAGTGCACACACTACATTGCCTCCTCCAACACATGGGGACAGTGCCGATGCTGGCACTACAGCATGTGATGGGCACCCTGAGGGAGCAACCGTTATCACACCCGCCGAAGTGGGGAATGACTGGCCCAGAAGTGGACACAGGGGTTGCATGTCCCTCAAACACGGCCCCTTGCACGGTGGCTAGGGAGCCAAATGTTGGCATGGCCAGTGGGCAAGCCTGATGCTGATGGGACCAGCTAGCCATGCGCCACAATGCACAGTCACACATCCAAATGCACATGCACACACACAGGCCATGCATCATCCACACTAGCACTATGCCGGCATGACACACATACATGCCCACCTGTCCAGCACACACTCTGATGACATGCCCCACATCACACCCACCCACCCTCGCCGTGTTGCACTCAGAGTAATGTATCATCATTGTGCATGGGCCCCCCCACACACACTGCACTGGCATGTGGGCAGTAGCCCGACATGTTGGCCACCATGATCTGAGAGGTCCGGCCATGCCAGCATGTGTTGGCTGCGGTGCATGTCCATGTCAGCCCTGGCCATGGATGTGCAGTGTGCATGGACCAAGTGGCAGAACGTGCTATCAACAACAGCCGGATGGGCCACATACCCACCAGCAGTCCCTGGCACATGGGCAGGCATGTCGTCATCCCCATCACCCCGGGGGCATCAGGCATAACTATGGCAATGGGACGTTGGCATTCTTCATAATTGTGCAACATGGAACACACCATGAACACACAGCATGCCTTGGCTGGGGACATCATGAAGTTGGCTTCGATGAGGTCCAGGCACCGGAACCTCATCTTCAGCTGCCCTATAGTCCTCTCCACAACATCCCTTGTCCATCTGTGTGCTGTGTTGTATGCATCCTCTGCAGAGCTGGCTGGGACATGGAGTGGAGTCATTAGGTTTGTACGCAGTGGATAGCCGCTGTCATAGGAGAAACGTGTCAGATGTGCCACAGGCATACATTCAGGGGCATGTGTACCCATACAGGGCTGTGATACTCACCGAGCAGCCACCTGTCCACCATCCAGCACACAGCAGTGCCCCCATGCCAAAGGCATCAAGGATGTAAGAGTCATGTGATGATCCTGGGTACATGGTGCACACGTCTGTTACAATGCCAGTGGCACCACAAATGACCTGGTAATTGATACTGTGGTATCCTTTATTGTTCCAATATGCCTCCTCATGCGCAGACAGTGTGCGTATTGCTATGTGTGTACCATTAATGGCACCGCACATGTTGGGCATGCCATACATGGCATAGAATGCCTCCTTGGTCTCCTGGACCTCCACCACTGTGATGGGGAAGGCAATGTGCTCCCCGACATGGTCAAGGAAGGCATCTGTCACTTCTGCTCTCGCCCTTGACACGGATGACTGGGACACATCCACAGTGCCACCTGTCACCCTCTGAAAGGATCCTGTGTCATAGTAGCCCAGGGCACACTGCATCTTTGTCTCCTTGGACATGGCAAGAGACAATCACATCTGTGGTGTGATTGTGCCACGGATGCTGTTACACAGTTGCATGATAGTATGCCATGGTAGCCGGAACCTCTCAATGCAGTCCATGTCACGCCAAGTCCCAACATCGATCTTGGTATGAAACACCCTGGGCTGTGGACTGCATCTTTGCAACCATTCTGCATGCTCAACTATCAGGTGGACATGAAGCAAAACTCCAGGGCACAGTCCGCTACACAGGCCATGCTTCTGGTGGGTCTGTGTACTGTGCACAGTGGTCCCCTTGGTACCACCACTGTGCATCATGTATGCCTTTAAGAGGGCGTGGCCATGTGGCACTGTGCCCTGCCTCACCCACGTGATGGCAACACATGCATTGTTCAGGAGACCATCAGCGCAGTCATGGCGGGATGAATGCTTGAACACAAGGCCATGTTCCCATGGCACTTGTTCCGTGTCTCTGAATCAGACTTTACTGACTACTGGAGGCATGGTAACCTCTGGGTGATCAGGTGCTTTGACATGGTGAGTATGCACTGCACAGCCCACAGGGCAGCGGGCAATAGTGGGGGGCCTGGAGGGGGGAGTGCCCAGGGAGCTATGCAGGCTGATGATGTTCGTTTCTTTTCTACAGAACCACCAAGGGATGCCTACCTGGATCGAACTGACCCTGCAGGTCCAGCCAGATGGGGCAAAAGTGTACATTTCATCCTGGGCAGCACGGAGGATGCAATTCCTGCAGAGGCTACCTGACTATCTGTTCCTCAAAGGGACAAGCCCGTACCTTTACTACGAGGACCATGCCTATGGGGCGTGGGAGATCTACTTTCCATCACCGGTGAGTAGTCTGTACCAGGTTGGGAGGGGGGAATGTGGACTGGCCATGTGTACTGATCACTGTTTCCTTGTCTTGCAGCACTACAAGGGCCTGGTTCACAGAATGATGCTCTGTTATGCTGGCAGCAGTACTCTGGAGACAGAGCAGGCTGAGACTGAGGAGGAGGAGGATGACGAGGTGGACGGCCATGCCTTGGGGATGTGCTTTATGCCACAGCCATGGCCCAGGACAGGCCCATCGGGGGGGGCTAGAATATGCATATGGATGTGCATGGACTGTGAGGGACTGTGCTTGGCGACATGTGTGATTGGGTGTGTGTGTGTGTGGGGGACCACCATGAGTGATGTGGGGATTCTTTGCATTTTCTATCTGTAATGGCTATTGTGCATTTTATTAAAACTTGTATTACTGACTTTACCTGTGTGTTCACTGACTCTGGGGGGGTTATAGACTGCATGGCACTGGTGTCTGGGGGCAGGCATAAATGCTGCTGGGGGGAGCATTTCAGCTGCAGGGGTTTATGCTTCACAATTGCAGCTCTAAGTTCCATAGAAATTTCAGGCCATGTAGCTAGGTTATAAAAACTGCACATTAATGGAGGTTTATGTTACAACATGATTCTTCAATATCTTCTTGTGTTTGTTCTTGCTGTATATGTTTCCCAGAGTCATCATCTGATTCATGCTCCCTCTCTACTGCCTTGACTGCTGTCACTGCTGTTGCTGTTTCATGCCAGAAGGTTGAAAATTGCCCACTTGTAGTTCTTTCTCTAATGGTTGATAACGCTGTCGTCATTGCTGGACAACTTAACCATTTACAATATGCTTTTTCTTTAGTATTTTCTTCTTCTTTCTGAGTCAGCTGTAGCTGTTGTTTTTGTTCTTTACATTTTGCACAACCCAACATGTACTTGGGTAGCGGTACTAGCAGATTCAACTGCATATTGTCAATTTTTGTTTCTTCTTGTTTTTGTTTGTTGTTGTTTGTTTTGTAAAGCCACCTTGCACTTACCCAGAGTCCATAAGCCGCTAACCACGGGCACAGGGTCATAATGCCGAACACCACAACAGCATGGTAATAAATGCCACAGACATATCAGCATGCACTGAAATAAGGTCGGGAAAAACACTGACTGCAACACACACACAGCACTCCCCATTACAAATAATGGGACTTCCTTTTTTTGCAGGGGGCCTCTCCCACCACCACCACCCCTAACGTGGGGGCCCTCACCCCCCCACACTTCCCGGACTTTATATGACAAACTCTGATGGGGTGTGGACTTCAGGGATGGGAAGAAACTCGAGGAGAGGGGAAAATTTTAATTAAAAGGAAAATTGCAACACCAGGAGACCTGGGGGTAACCGAACTCGTGATCCCATGTCTCCAGCCCTTCCGTGTGCTAGTGCCTTAGCCACTCCACCACAAGAGCAGCATGACCAGACACTACACACACGTCAACTTGATCCCTTGCATATGTCAGCGCAAAGTGACAGGGGTAGCAGTAATTCCCTACTGCTGTTATACCCATGTCACACTAAATGTATCTGTGCTTAACACAGCGTGGTAATTGCCGCACTGTTGATGTAGTGCTATATTGACCCGGTACCCTAACCACGTATGCTTTAGGATCCCAGCTCAAACCCCCCAGAGGATCTCCCTTATTTCTTTCCCCTCCTTTGCTCCTTTTTTTTCAAATTCAGTATACTTTATTCAGTTTTAAATATACATCAGGAAGTACATAAGAAGCAGTCAAGGTTCCATTGACATGTTAGGACATTTGACAAAAAGACTGCATTCACCAGGAATATTACAGAGTACACCATTAATCAACACTATTAAAACTAATCTAACCACCACTCATACTATTCTTCCCCCCTCCCTTCCCTGTGCAAAATATAGCAAGCATTAGCATTAGCAAGGGGGGATCATGTTTCTTAGTAATTGGTCTAATAGACTAAGGCGTCCAAACAGCAAGTAAGGCGTCCAGGGAGCCCCACTTGCTTAGATAGTCAGGAAGTCGATTAGCCATTGATACAATATGTTGTTCCAACTGTAAAGCCAGTAATACTTCACTATAACATTCCAATACAGGGGGCAAAGACTCCTCCTTCCAATATCTCATGATTATTAATTTAGTCACAACAGATACCAGGGCCATATGAGCTTTCCGAGCCCTGAGAGTACCTACTATTAAGTAGGCAGACCTCTGGTATAAACAGTGAGTCAAGTCCTAGCTGTGGGTCTAATGATCTTCTAATGGCATACCAGAAAGGGCGCACCTTTGAGCAGGTCCATAGCATACGGTATAGATCTCCTTCTGTTTCTGAACATCTCTGACATTTGGAAGCTGGTAATCTACCCATCTTATATAGCTTTTCAGGAGTAAGATAGCAGTTATGCATGATATTGTATTGCACCAACCACAGTCTGCCCTGTTTAATCAATCTATATGTGTCACACCAAATGCATTTCTAGGTGTGAACATCTGCTGCAATGGATAGTTTTTGAGTCCAGTAGTAACACATACCTTGCAGCCAGTGAGGATCTATGGATTGCAGCAATTTGTGTACCCTGGATACTGGGTGTGGCATTTCAGCCACCTGAAAGAGAGAAGAAAGTTCTGTTTTTGGTGGAGTGTATCCTTGTATATTCCCCAAAAAGGAACCGATAAGCTGTTTGATTTGCCAGTATTTAAAAAGGTGTCTGTCATGTATGTTGAAGCGCTGTTGAAATTGGGGGAAGGGAAGCATCTCTCCTCCAGGGACAATATCCAGTTGTTGAAAGTCTACCAGAGGTGCCCAATAGGTAGCAGAGATGGGCCTAGTTCCAATTTTGAAGTTAGGGTTGCCCACTAATGGTTGTTGAAGGGATTTGTGCTAATCGAAAGTTAAATGTCTCTGGAGCTGGCATAATGCCCTGAAGGACCATCCCATTGGAGTATCCCTCACGGATTTAGGAAAACATTTTGGAGAAGAGTAAGCCAGAGATGTTAGGCTACAATGATTTTTGGAGGCCAGATATTTCTCTATGTCCAGCCAGTGAGGTGAGTATGATCCTGTATCTTCCAGATTTATTATGCGGGTCCAGTAACTTACTTTGCTAATGTGTTGGGCACTGTAGTAAGTAAAAAAAGAGGGTAGGGAAAGACCCCCTTGCAATTCTGGTGCTGTTAGCTTAAGGTACGCCTGTCTGACCCCCTTCCCTTTCCATAAATAGGAGTTCAACAATTTTTGTAAGCAAACAAACCATGACTCAGGAAGGAAGGGCCCCAGTATACCCATAGGATAGAGAAGTCTAGGGAGCACGTTCATTTTTACAGTGCTAATTCTTCCCCAACGTGAAATAGGGAGGGCTCTCCATCTGTCAAGATCCATTTTCAGTTTCGTCATAAAATTTGTAAAATTCTCCCATATCACTGTAGATTTTTCTCTGGTTATTTTGATACCTAGATATGTCAAGGATTTTGATTCTCACACCAGGCCAAAACCTGCTATGTCTCCCTGCATGGTCCTGCTATTCATTGGAAAGACTCTGGTTTTTGAGAGGTTTAATTTGTAGTAGGAGACTCTGGAGAAAAGTTCAGTTTCCTCTAGTAAAGCTGGGATACCCATCATGGGTTCTTCGAGATGTAGCAACAAATCATCGGCTTAAGCCGATAAGAGATGTTTTTGTGCTCCTATCTCAATGCCTTTAAGGTGTGGAGAAGAGACCAAGAGTCAAATAAGATGTTCTAAATATAAGTTAAAAAGCAGTGGAGATACAGGGCATCCCTGCTGGTACCACGATGTAGTGAAAAATTATCTGAGAGAACACCATTACACCAGACACGAGCTGATAGGAAGGTATATAATACTCTGACCCATTTAATAAACTCTTCTGGTAAACCATAGTCCTCTAGGACAGCAAAAAGGTACTCCCAAGAGACCCGGTCAAATGCCTTTTCAGCATCTAATGATAATAAAATCATCGGCAGATCCAATATTTTGGCCACTGAGAGTAGATGTAACAATCTACGCATATGGTCACTGAAAGATCGTCTGGTCATAAACCTTACCTGTTCGGTGCCAACAAGTTTACTCATCATAGGTCCCAACCTGTTTGCAAGTACTTTAGCTAATATTTTAATATTGGAGTTAAGGAGGGATGTGGGATGATAATTTTCTGGGTATTGTAGATCTTTTCCCTGTTTGGGGATGACTACTATTAGGGCTTCTAAAAAGTTATGTTCTGTTAGTCCCTTCTCATACCAGGAGTTAAATACATCTTCCAATAATGGGGAAAGCTCTGATATACAGGCTTTATATAAGTTACTCGGGAAGCCATCTGGCCCAGGAGATTTATCTAAGGGAAGCTGTTTAATGGCTCGTTCTATTTCCCATGTCTGAATACGGTGCCCTAAGGAAGCAGTGTCAGAGGTGGGTAAGTCAGGGAGCTCGGTTAGTGCTAAATACTGTTGTATTTCTTTTTTTGTGGGCTTATCCTCCTCGTGTACTGCATATAGGTTTTGGAAATATCTTCTTAAGCATTCAGCAATCTCTCTGGGGTCTGTGGCAACGGGGCTGTTGGTATCAAAGCATAGGCCAGGGATAAACCTGGCTGTCTCCGTCTGTTTGAGTCGGATAGCCAGTAGTTTTCTGGGTCTTTCTCCAGACTCAAGATATTTAATCTTAGTCATTTTAAGAGAGAGCTCTGCTCTCTGGGACATAACGTTGGAAAATTGGGCCTGCAGATTATGTAGCTCTATCCAGTCTTGGTATTGTGAGCGGGTACTAATATTTTTTTCCGCAGTTTTAATTACTGCAATAAACTGTCTATTTGAGCCCTGAATTGATGAGCTCTGGAGGTAGACATACGTATGCATTCTCCTCTTAAGGCACATTTTAAGGCTGCCCAGACTACCTCAATTTTAGGTACAGATCCTATATTGTTTGTTAGGAAATGGGAGACAAAATCCTTGACATGATCCACATTTATTGGGACATGGAATAGTTGGTTATTCAGTCACCATAAGGTATCCCTTCTGACCCCAGGACCCACCAAGTATACAATGGAAATGGGGAAATAGTCTGATATAACCCATGCATGAATGGTCACGTCCAGAACCCCTGGCATAGCAAAAGAGCTCAGCAAGAAAAAATCAATTCTACAGCAGGTTCTATGTGGGGATGAAAAAAAAGTTTAACTTCTCCCATGGGGTTCAGGACCCTCCATATGTCAATCAGACCAGCCCCATACATGAGGTCCTTCAATGCTTTCTGGGCAGGGGACAAACCGCATCTCCTGGAATCTGATCTGTCTAGCTGTAGCTGGGGAGTGATATTCCAGTCCCCGCCCAAAATTGTGACCATGGGTGGATTAGAGGCTAGCAGGCCCAGGAGATGAACAAAAAAAGAGGGAGAGTCTATATTTGGACCATATATTGAACCCAGCAGAACAGGCTGAGCAGGCAGTGTTCCATGTCGTAGGATATAGCGTCCGTTGAGATCCCATATCTCCATTTCTAGCTGAAAGGGGACATTCTTACCAATCAAGACAGCTACCCCCACTATTTGTGGATGCTCCCACTCCAAAAGCCTGGCCAACCCAATTTTTACATAATAAAGAGGTGTCTTCCCTTCTTAGATGTGTTTCTTGCAGACAGGCAAATCCTGCTTTAAGATACAACAGGTGTTTTAGTATCACTTGTCGTTTACATCTATCACGGGCCCCTCGAACATTCCAACTCAGAATATTATATGGTCCACTCATTTGTAGGCTGTTGGAGGTGGTCTGAAGTTAAACTGTAGACTAAAAAATATACATATTTGGCACTTCCTGCCCCCATAACCCCCACACAGTCATAACACTTAACAAGAATCCTTACCAATATTCCTCCTCCTCCCCTTAAAACAACAACAAAACTTACAATTTCCCCAGTACCCACATTAACTACTCCCAGTTCCATTAACTGCACTGGCCCAACTATACCGCCAGGTGATGTTTTAGTGCAAGTCTGTGATCAGACTACTTGCTCTCTTTCTCTCACCCCCCCCCACACATAGTCACTAATCTGACAGTAGTGAGACCCACATTTAAACCATAAATCGCTATGGAGGCTACATCGAGATCCTAAACACAACAGTGAATTTTCTTATTTGCATCCCTTCTTTAGTAATGTAGTACTAAACTAGCACAACCATACTATTTTAGAAACTGGTATCAATCAAAATTAACATGCAAAATATCCTGAAGTTAAGAACTAATCTAGCAGTCATCTGTATATGAGGCTCAAACCCCCTATTTACTCATAGCGGCATCCTCTATGTATGTATCAGTTTATACTGCATGGCATAGTTGCGCCACTTCTGCCATGATGTAGGGAGACTTACAACTACTCGCTCCCCTACTGAAGCTTTTATTCAGCCACTATTTCAGAGATCTTTTATAGTCCCTTCCATGGGCATCTATGCTGACTAAGGTGGCCTGTCACTAGATAAGTCTCAGAAGAGTTTGCAGAGATCGAGGCAGATTTTCATCTTTCTCCAGTTCAGAGCTAAGAAGTGTTCCATTAGACAAACTTCAACAAGACCCCAACACACAAATTGTTCCAGATTAGTACCATCTTAATATTTTATCAGAGTCACTTGAAAAGATCAGGAAAGAGTACCTTGAGTTCACGAGAGGCCTGTTCCTGAGATTCAAAAGCCAGCCATTTATCCCCATTCTTCACATGAAGCAACGCCGGGTACTTTACTCTGAACTGTTTCCCAGCCGCAATCAGCTTCGAAACTAGTGGGCGTAGTTCTTGCCTCTTCACTCGGACAGATTGGGGCAGATCTTGAGTTATGCATACTTTTTGACCTTCCCATAGCACTTCTTGTAAAGTTTTTACTTGTGCAAGAATGTGTTGCTTATCAAGAAAGTTCAGGAGTTTAAATATGAGCGGCCGAGGTGGAGAGCCAGCTGGTGATGGAGGGCAAAGTGCTGTATGTGTTTGCTCTATCACATATGTGGTGCCATTTGGAGAGGGTCCTGCGATTTTCTCACAAAACTTCTGCAGAAAAATAGTTGGGGTGCTACCCTTTTCTTTCTCAGGAATGACAATTACCAGAAGATTGTTTCGTCTGCTCCTCCCTTCCAAGTCTTCTATCTTCTCCTCCAGTTTTTTGAATCTCCTTGATACATTCGTAACATCCAGTTCAGTTTTTTTCTGTTTTTTCTAGGGATGTTACTCTAGCTTCTGAGTCTCTGACTCTGATTGTTAAACTGTCCACCGAAGATCTGATTTGGTGTAGTTCTTCAGAGATATTGGCAACTGAGTCCTGCATTGGCTGCATCAGTTCTTTAACTTTCTGCTCCGAGAGGGCCGTGGCTCCAGCTGAGGTTTTAGCACTACTAGTAGCCTGCTGCTTTGGTCGTTTTGCAGCCTTATCCTTTTCTGGGATAGGAGGTGGAGAATGTCGTGGAGGCGCTTTCCGCATGTAAACCTCCATTTTGATATTTTACTATTGTGATCAGGAGATGTTCCTTTATTTCTACGTTGCTTTTTCGATTAAATACTCTGCCAGATTTATAAATTAGCTATAGAATTCAGTGGGAGAGGCACGGAGCTTCGGGAGCTTGCTGCTGCTCGCCAGACCGCCATCACGTGACCTCTTGTTTTTTTGTTTTTGTTAAGCCACCACTAGCCACTCACTCAGAGAATCAGTAATAAGCTACTTGTCATTTGGGCTTTAGAATCTCAGCTCAGACCATCTCCCTTCTTTCTTTCCCCTCCTTTGTTCTTTTTGTTTTTTTAAGCCACTTACACAAAGTCTGCAAGCCACACTAGCCATGTAGGACTTTAGAGTCTCAGAGTCAGAAATAAGCCAGGAGCCATAAGCCACTTCGACTTTGTCTCAGCTCAGAACCCCTCTCCCTTTTTTCTTTCCCCTCCTTTGTTCCTTTTAGTTGTTGTTTTTTAAACCACTTGCACAGAGTCTGTAAGCCACACTAGCCACTAAGGCTTCACAGTCTCACCAGAGTCAGTAAACAAGCCAGTAGCTACAAGCCACTTAGGCTTTGTATCAGCTCAGATCCCCTCTCCCTTCTTTCTTCCGCTCCTTTGTTCCTTTTTTTGGTTTTCCAAGCCACTCTTACTAAGAGTCCCTAAGCCCCATTAGCCACATAGGCAAGGCTTCAGAGTCTGAGCTCTCAGACCCCCAACCGCCTCTCAAGTGTTCTCCCTTATTTCTTCTTACCCCTCCCTTGTTCCTTTTTTTTGTGTGTGTTTTTTGTTTCGTTAAGCCTTAGCCACTGAAGAGATTCAGTATATTAAAACCACTAGCTGCTTAGGCTTCACGGTATTATGGTTGCAGCTCAGACTCCTCCAGTCAGTGCAAAATTCACTTCACTTTCACTGACTGTAATGTCTTATGTTGTTCTGGCTTTACATCTTTTTAATGAATGAAATGTTTATTTTGACTCAAGTTCAGTATGGATAGCTGCAAAAAATAAATGCAATGCAACAAGAATCTGTTATTTTTCTAAATCAGATCTGGGTATTACTTCAAGCCAAACATATATGTATGTATGTGTACACGATACAGATCTATCAGATTCAATCTGAGAACAGCTTTTCTTCTCAGAGCACCAGTGATCATATTAGAGAGTACAGCAGTCACGTTTCAGTTCAAATCAAATCAACATGAAATAAAGCTGCTTGCTGCTTGTTTTTGCTTGAACTAAAAAACACATGACTGATGTGTTTTCTTCCCTTCCCCATTCCCCCTTCCCCAGCCAGGCTGGTGGTGATCTCTCCACCTCCCTCCCTCCCTCTCCCTTCCTGACCTGTTTTCTTTCCTGGCCTTAAGCTTTTGTGTTTTGTTTTGCCGCAGCAAGAAAGACAGAGGGCTCGCTTCTCAAAGCTCCTGGTGCAGCACAAGGGGATTGTACCACAATGAATGGTGCAAAGTGCCCCTTGCGCCAAAGGATGCACCAGGAGTGATTCTCAATGGCAGCCTGCATCAACCACAGGCTGCCTGCTCCAAATTGGGTGTGCCCTGCCTGTGCACCCAATAAGTTCTCCACTCCCCAAGCATGTTCAAGTGTGCTGTATTGTGAATCGGGTACTGCAGCCTACTGTGTCTTTGCTGTATACTGGAGTACCAGCATGCCCCCTTCCCCAACTCTGTCTCCATGGGAAAAACATGATCAGATGTGGCTAGTGACAGAAGTTGATCACACACACACACACACACACACACACACACACACACACACATACATGCACGCATGCACGTATGCACGCACACACACACACACACAAACACACACACTTTTTAAACAAGAATCTAACTTCTCATTATTCTTCAGCATAATTCATGTGATACAGGTAGCACTATTAAGTTAAACAGCAGGCTGTGGGCATGTTATAGCAGACTTCCTCTGCTGCCTCTCAGTCAGCCTGGTGTGCAGTTCACCATCTTGTTTCCTGATAGCCAGCCACCCCTTCTTTCAACTTTACATGCCCTACAGGCTCCCAGCTTGTGAAATAGCATGCCCTCAAAACATTTCACTAGGTACCGACTGTACCCTGAGCACGCTGTGCTATTTTTCCCAGCATGAGTTCCCCAGTGCATGCCTTCTTTATCACTGGGCTACTCCTTCCTCCCTCTGTCGCCCTCATTTAAACTGTTCCTCACTCCACTGACATTTCCTACTCCATTCAGAAGTATACCTTCCTGGGCTGGCCTTGGCTTTGCCTTGTTGTGAATTACGCCTGCCGCAACATGTACGGTGCTTCCACTTCACTCCCTTCAGCATAACTGGCACGCCACTTGCTGCCACTTGCTCATGCTCTAAAACAGGCTTACAAATGCATATGTACTGCATACCAGGAGCGAGTACCAGCTGACAGCAAAGGTGTGTGACAAACAAAAAAACTTGAGGGGCATGGAACATGCTGAGGGAGGCCGCATGTCAGAGAGCAAGTCAGCAGGAAGGAAATGTGGGGGAGGGAATTCTGTGAGGAGTCAGAGTGTAATGGGGAACTAACACCAGCCAGACACACCTTATCTAGAGTACTGCAGCAACAAGAGCAAATTGCCAATAAAACAGGGGCACTCATTTGTGGGATTGTCCCGCATGGGAAATCCAGAACTTTGAGGGGGGCAAACAAAAAAAAAGCTCGAATCATGCAGTCCTCCCAAATTTTAAACCCTGAATGTACAGTCAGTTATCCTCTTGCAGGCAATGAGGGACCCTGATGCAGCGTAGTAGATAGAGTGACCACATGGGCACTAGCTGAAGAGTAACAGTAGGAGATTGGTTCCTTTGGGGCCATGTGGGAGCTGCTGTGGTTCCTATTAGAATCTTTGGTAGTCACACAGGTTGTGGACCTGTGGGTGGTCCTGCATACCCACATGAAACAAAGGGTGATTCAATGTAATACACCCCTTTAATGACTGATGAAACCAATCCTTTAGGTGGGGGAGTATTTTATTTTTTTTTTTTTTTATTTAGTTGTTTAACCAGGAGTAGCACACTAAGCTGAAAGCTTTTTTACAGGTGTGACCTAGGAGCACAGGGAAGTTAAGTGACTTGCTCAGGGTCACACAGTATGCAAGTGGAGGTTGTGGGATTCAAACCCAGGTCTGGTCTGCTGGATGTCACCCGATTTACAGCTCAGAGCCTTAAACCACTGCACTATACTGCCTCCCTATGTAGGGCACTAAGTTACAATCGTGACCACAACAATAGTGCTGTAAAGAAGAGCACAGCCACAACAGCACAAACAACAACAGTGGCAAGTGAAAACACTGCCTAACATAATATTGCCAATGGTAGCGGTCCAAACACACACTGAGGACTGCTACCATGGCTATAAAACAAAATAATAAATTAAACCCCACACCCCTGTTACTAATATAATTAACTCTGAAGGAAGTTGGATTTTGGGAAATTTGAAACTTGGGGTGGGACCATGAGATGGGATTTGTAAAACTGTTGTAAACCCGCCTCACAGGAAAATATCAGAGACTGGGACCAGAATCCTGGTCTCCAGAACTATGCTGGCTGAGCTGCTTTATGCCTTAGCTCTCTTTACCACGGGAACAGCTCAGCCACCCACCAACATTTTCCGACTCTTCTTTACTTCCTCCATCACTTCCTCTGGCATGACAGCTACAAGGGTAGTGGCAACTGCCATTCACTATTCTACCCTTGTCACTGTCCTTGTTTTGCTCTTCTTACAGAGCTGTTCTAACCAGCGCTGTTCGTGAAATGCTATTCTAACCGGGTAGGGTGTGTAGCACCCTCTCCTCCTACTGGGGGAGAGGGTGTTACTAATCATCTGGCAATCCCCTGTGTATATACTGTGGGCCCCTAGGGGTTAAGTAGTGTAGTGTAGTGTAGTACTCCTCAGTAGAAGAAGCTTCCTTGGTATAAATGGGAGTGTATCAACCATTCTGTAAGCTGATCCCTGGGGGAACTCAGTGGGGGAGATTTCCCCAGGGAACTGTAAGACCTGCAGCTGGGGTATATCCCTTGCAGGATACCCTAGTCCTTCTACATCTTCAGAGTCACAGAATACCCATACCTGCTTGTCTGTTCTGTCACTGGTCCCAAATAACCTTATAGCTTACAGTCCTGTGAGACCCTTTTACTTTAAGAGTCTAGATGCTCATCCCCAGAGTCAGCGAATACCCATATCTGTTTTTCTGTTATGTTACAGGTCCCCTCAATTCCTTATAGCTTGTGACATCCTTTTCCTTTAAGAGTGTAGTTGCTCCACCAGAATGTGTCAAACAGCCTTCTCTTACTCAGCTCCCATTTTCTAGAATCGATTTCCTTATCAGGCTCGGCATTCTGATCTTCATCAGCAATTTAAGTTATTGTTACTTCCACATCGTTTATGTCAATCGACCTGTGCCTGCTCTTTGTTCCTGCCTGCTTTCTTACACTAGGTACTGTATATCTGGTTGCCTTTTAGGCCTCTTTCTACATGGGGTTACATCTTGTATAAAAAGGGAATGTACTTTGTAACAACTGGTTGTATCAAGTATGTTAGCAGAAGCTGTTCACATGGGAAGCACTCTGAAATTTCCGAATTGTACCTAACTGGTCTTATGCTATGATTACTGATGTCCCCATTAATGACTGGTTTCAGTACTAGTTTCAAACACCATAATAACTGGGCAACCTGGTTATTACAGCATCTGGTTTACATTCTGTGCTTAGTTTTGCGTCTCTGCAATTCCCGCCTCGAGAACGCACCTGCTGTCAAACCACCATTAGCATCTAGAAGTATTCTACAACTGCTATCAGTTGTACTCTGTCTTGACTAGGTGGTTGTTCCAAATGCATTTTCCTGTGGGAAGTTAACCTAGCCGAGTGCTCCCAACAAAAAAGGAAACCCTTGAAAAAACAAGTAGGCTAGTAGCAACCACAACTTAATTTGCTCACTGATCACCAATGTTTTTTTTTCACTGTGATTTTAATTGGATCCAGCACCTCTGTGACCCAGACAAGAAGCACTTCCTTGCACAAAAATGGAAATACTTCACCTTCACATTAAACGCAATGTGTGCTGCTAAATGAGAGTCTCTTGTTTTCTTTTAGTAGATAGAAACTCCCTGCAAAAGTAATTATAAAAAATACTGGCTATGCCGAGTGTTTGTTAATGGATTTTTTTTTACACACCTTCATTGTGTGCTGACCCTGTAAACCTCTCGAGCTTTGCTCTTGAGGTTTATGGATCATCACACAACCCGGGTGTGTAAAAAAAATCCATAACGCACACTCTCATAGCCATTATTCTCTATATGTTATGTTCTAGTGGTACTGTGTGCTCTGTATTACCCAGGTCATTTCTGAAATTAGGCATTTACTGCCTAGCGTACTTACCTGGTTATCCAAAACAGTAACACTTTAGGTTTCCTTAACTACACTGTAGTTACAGGGTAACTACACTGTAACTGCATTACAGCTGCAATGCAGTTCTGTGAAACAAACGTTTAACTATAGTGTAATAACTGGGTCACATTTTTTCTCAACGCTGAAACTGGTTATAATTCACCATTATAACCCATGGGTTATAATGACTTACATGCACCAGCTGCTGCTCTGCCCCACTTGTGCTCCGTTAGCCACGCAGGTTTCACAAAAACAACAGTCAATCGGCGATCCAAAATGAACTCCTGACTACATTTCCTGGACTAAGAGAGGATAAAAAAAAACACACCTCAGAAGACTCTTTAGTTCACATTTCTCAACATTTTTCCAGGTCCAGTTCCTTTTTGTCATGGTGACATGCAAATGACCTAGGATAACAACTCTGAACAGGGAACACTAAACCTCATTTGCATAGCAGCATGACAACGACCACCTGGACCTGAACAAAATCTTCAAAGTGTGATCTTAAAGCACTTGTAAGCAAACTTTTGAACCTTGTTTTTACAATATTTTAAACCTCCCATAATAACAGTAAAGTATTTCCATCTGTTGTGAAACATGTTCTTATATATAACAAGCATTTGTCAGTGCTGAATGTTGTCACACTAGCATTGGCAGTGGTGAAGCTAGAGACACATGATAGGAATGGCAGTGAAGTATTGAAGTGACGTCAATCCCACCCCCACCCTGTAGAGAGCGACAAGCATTGGGGTGTGCCTTTGGGTCATCAGCTATAATGCTCATGGCATTGTACATCACCCTACCCTGTAGACACTGGCAAGTGTGTGTAAATAAAGTAACTGATTGATTGATTGAAGTGTTGTGGTGTGCTTTGGGGTCTTTGGGCATTATACTTACCCCATTCCATAAGGAAATATGCTGACGTGGGTGCAGTATAGGAGCGTGGGGTGATGTTTGTGGCTGAACAGTGCAAGACACACCACGATGCCTGTCAGTGGCTGTAGGGTGGGCATGGGGGGTGGAATGGCATGATCATTACATCTGATGATCCCAAGTCACAGCCCTGACACCTGTTGATCCATACCGGGTTGGGTGCTACAGTTGGAAACCCTAACACCGTAGGCGTGTAGTGGTAGTTTCACTCCACATTTTCAACATGGGCTGCTTGACAGGCCACCTCACGAAAAGCGGCACAATCACTTTGTTAGCTGAAACGTGGTTTTGCACAACGGCTTGCCATTTAGCAACAGAGGGACGAAAACACAGTTTTGGGCAGGATGTGGAGAATGACAACTGTATTGTTCATGAGCAGGCATAAAAAATGGCAACATTAAAAATCTGGAGTGGCAAAATGAAATATTGGTGAAGCAATGAACATGCATACAAACTGTGCAACAGACACCCGCAACCCAATTATTTGTGGGAGTTTTTTAGGCACATTTTCAACATAGGTATTTTGGGACCTCCCTCATGAACAGTGGCACTGTGATTTTGTTAATGTGTTCCAAAAGGTGATTTCCCACAGTGAGCACGCCACTGTGCACCACAGTTACGGAAATGCGTTTTGGGCAGGCTGTGTAACATGGCAGCTGTACTGTTGATAAGGAGGTGTGCACAAATGCCAGTGGTGAAAATCTGGCATGAAAATATTGCAGATTTACGAAGTTAGAAGGCTGCGTGGAAACTGTGCAACGCATGCTGGCAGCACAGTCATTTTATGGACTTTCAACACCAAATTTTCAACATAGGCATTTTAGGACCTCTGCTCATGAACAGTGTCATCGTCATTTCCTCAAACTGTCCTGAAAACTGATTTCGCACAGCAACCGTGCAATTCTGCACCGGGTGTGCGAAAACACATTTTAGCCAGAATATGTAAAATGACAGCTGTACTGTTCATAAGGAGGTGTGTAAAAATGCCAATTTTAAACATCTGGAGTGAAAATATTACAAATGCACGAAGTCACGAGCGTGCCTGCAAACTGCACAACGCATGCTCGTAAAACACTCATTTTATGGACTTTCGGCCCCAAATTTTCAACATAGGCATTTTAGGATCTGTGCTAATGAACAGTGTCATTGTCATTTTCATAATGTGTGTTGAACACAGACTTTCCACAGCAACTGCGCAATTCTGCGCCGAAACTGCGAAAACACATTTTGGTCAGGATGTGAAAAATGACAGCTGTACTGTTCATAAGGAGGTGCAGAACAAGGGCAATGTTGAAAACCTGGGGTGAAAATATTTCAAATTCATGACCATTTAGCCCGCATGCAACCGGCGCAATGCACGCTCGTAACACAGTCATGTTATGGAGTATCATCACCAAATTTTCAGCATAGGCATTTTAGGACCTCTGCTCATGAACAGTATAACTGTCATTTTTGTAATTTGTCCCAAACTCTGATTTCCCACATCGACCATGCTATTCTGCCCCAGAAGTACGAAAACACATTTCGGGCAGGATGTGAAAAATGACAGCTGTGCAGTTCACAAGAAGGTGTGGAAAAATGCCGATGCTGAACATGTGGCATGAAAATATTGCAAATTCGCTAAGTTACGAGCGTGCATAGCAACTGTGCAATGCATGCTCATAAAAGTAATTTTTGGGATTTTTCCCACCAAATTTGCAACATAGGCTTTTTGAGAGCCCCCCTGATGAACAGTGGCTCTGTCGTTTTGTTCCTAACTCCCAAAAGGTGATTCTGCGCAGTGACTGCAAAATCACCTGTCAGGACTGAGTAACGCCATGACAGTGCAAGAATTCATGAGGAGGGGTTCCAAAAACCCCATGTTGAAAATGTGGTGCCAAAATTCAAAAAAAATGCCTGAGATATGCATCAAAGTTGAAAACCCCCTATTTATTCCATTATACAGCTTACCGGCATTTCCTCAGTTCGCGATTGGCTTTGAAGAATGCAGACGTGTTCCCGGTCCACCGAAGATCGTCGCGCTGGACTCCGTAGGTAAGTATGGGGTCGGGGGTGTGGGAAGGCAGGGTGCGCAGAGGAAGGGTGTGGGTTGCGGGGGGCAGGGAGATGGCAAGGGACCGTTTTTTGTTCACAGGGTAAAAAAAACATTGCGGGACAGTTTTTTTTTTCTTTTTCTTACAGGGTATTTGGCACACTGGGGTGGTCTACCAGAGTGCCACCTAACTCTTTGGGGGGTTCTGCAGCTGACAGGGGATTGGGCACCCTCATTGGCACACAACAAAAGGGGTTAATTTATGCCTATGGGGATTGGGCATCCCCATTGGCACACAAGGAAAGCGGGGGGGCAACAGCTGAGGGGGATTGGGCACCCTCCTCGGCATATAACAAATGGGGGGAGTGCTTTATGCTGACAGGGAGTGGGCTCCCCCATCAGCACATACATTGGGGCCACAGCAAGCCGGCAAGGGGATTGGGCACCCCCGGAGTTGGCAGTTGGGCAGCCACCATGTATACAATGTGGCCGAGCACATCAGGAGGTCCACTGCATCTGACAAGCTTTGCTCGGATTGCAGCGGACCTTTCCTTGGAAGTGCTCACCACATTATGTATGCATGGTGTGGCGCCAGCATGCAGGCTGATTGGGGAATGAGGGATGCACCTACTGATGCGTGCCCTGCATTCACCCAACAGTGACGGTGCCTCCAAATCTACACTACTGCAAGATGTTGGCTGCACAAGCATGCCAACATAAAAAGCAGACACAAGATTTTAGTAAAAAAAACAGCATTTATTTCAATAAATCTGTCTGGAGAAAAAATTTCCCCTAGCTATAATATAAAACAACACATGGGGAGGGTGCATAACTCGAATTTAATGCACACCCTCGGTGTGTGATTTTGTTTGATGAACCCCTCAGACTTTGCCCTCTGGGTTTATGTAGCATCCCACACCTTGGTTGTGCATTAAATTCTCATTATGCAGTCCCACCACATGTATTATTCTATATGTAATAACTGGGGGCTGTTTTTTGTCATAGGAGAAGCTGGTTGTAATTCGCTGTTATAACCTGTGGGTTATAAGGGGGAAAACATGTCAGCTTCTCCTCAGCCCAGCTCACACTCACTTACTGCCTTCTAACAACCAGCAATCAGACAGACAGTTTCGCTATCCAGGGAATGACTGAGAAAACCACTAGCACAATAAATAAAAGTCCTCAAAAATGAATCTGACCCTCACCAACCTTCTCACTCAGCACCAGGGACTTTGGGAAACAGCAGCCAGATTCCTGACACTACACTCTGTCTGTCTGTCTGTCTGTCTGTCTGTCGGTCTGTCTCTCTCTCATATCCCCATGAACCACCCTGAACTCCGACCTGTGCACCTCATTATAATATCGCCTTGACAATGGCGACCTGCAGCAACTAAAAGAGGTTCAAACTAAAAACTTGAAACAATAAAGTCAAGCTTTTAAACATTTCTTTTTTTTTTAACTGTTCTGCCACTCTAAATAATTTCTTTATTACTGTTTACACATGCTGCTATTTTTACAGCTGCAGTGGGTGGAACCCTGCAGATGTCTTGCTGTTACTTGTGAAAAAGGGCACTTTAGACTCCCACCAAAGCACATGTTGGGCATGAACCATGGTCCTTCCACTGCCTGAAATCACAATGCTGGGGGGGGGGAGAGGAGAGTTCCTTTCCTACATGTAGCATTCTCATTCCAGCTCAAATTACAATCAGTGGATACGCTCAGTGTAAACAGCACAGACAGCTTGTTTTAGTCTTAATGACACCTAAACCCTCTTTTTACATATTTTTACCTAAACAATGCCCTGTTGGCAAGGTTGTATTTTTTTGTTTGTTTATGTAGTGCTCCAGACAGCAGTCTTAAATCAGCAACTGAGCAATCTTTGAAGCAGAGATGTAAAGGAACTTTGTTTTGTAGCTTCTCTGCTGAATTTGCTTCACAGACTTTATTGGAGCACAAGGTGATGTGAGATCAGGTTTCAGCTTGTGGTAGTGGGGTCACAGGGCTGGGACAGGCAGATAGAGATTGTGATGATTCTCCAATCACGTAAAACAGGCAGTCTAATTTTTTCAGTAATTTTTGTTTGCTAAGTTCAAATTACTTTCCCTACTAAGGTAAGTAAAGATCATGTAACCCCCTGTCCAGTTTTTGTATTGATAATCCTGTGGAAACATTTGGGTGGTTACACTTTATTTGCATTTGTTAGGAGTTTATTTTGAAATACTGCTTGACTGATTATAAAGTGACAGTTTTATTGGTGCCTGTGTCTGATGGTTATCTTCCCTTTTTGACTTGCAAGGTACTGTAAGCTCCAAAGGTGCTGATAGGTGAGGGGTTGGGGGGGGGTGAGGCTTCTGTTTGGTTTTCTTTTAGCCAGAGTTTCCTCTATTTAGTACTATAATCAAACATGTAACAGTAAGATAGAGTAACTATGATATTAAACTGGGATTACACTTTGCTGATACCTGCCTTGTGGTGATGCCTAATTATGGACTTGTGATAGCACAGACCCTGGAGTTGAATGTATGGCTCTGCTTTGACTTGTCATATTGTCTCCTACATAGCTTCTTTTTTTATCATAAAAGATTTTGTTTTCCATATTTTTAAATGACCTCACAAGATTATCAAATAGCACTGGTACATATAGCAGTTACAGTAGGTTTTCTACCCTCCATAAGGAAGGGCCGTACACCTGGACAGATTCTAATATACCATAACCATATGCTGAGTCAAACCTGTACACAGTGTGAAGACAATGACATACATACTGACAAGAGATTGATATAACATTACATGCACTTTGATGTGTTTGATAAAGGGTCTACAGCACCTCCCCTCCTTATCCCAAGGGGAGAAGGAGAGTGAGGAAGGGGAGGGGGATTCATTCTGCTCTTCGGGAGTACATGGGAGAGGAGGGAGGAGGTGTAGCCCTCCAATAGAGACCACCCCAAACTGTGGGCCAGGGCCTCTGAGGGGCTAATGGGTCTTGAATGTGATGGAATATGTCAGGAAGGCCCTCAAATGGGGGGGGGTTATCAGGTGGTGTAGGAGGCACAGAGCACGGGTGTTAATATAGATAGGCATCCCATTTCTTGTGAAACTTGTGCAAGTGGTTTTGGCTCAAGTAGGAGAGTCTTTCAAAAATGGCCAGATTTGCCAGTGCTGAGTGCCATGTCATAAGTGAGGGTGGATGGTGTTGTCTCCACTTCATCAGAATTGCCCGTTTGGCTTCGAGTAGGGCAACCATAACCCAACCCCTGTGAGGAGGTGGGCAGGGATCCAGAGGTGCTGAGTCACCTAATAGCAGCAAAGGATCTGCCTGGCTGATTGACCTACCAATCACTCTGGAGCAGTCCGCAAGAACTGAAGATCAAAAGGGAGTCAGTAGCGATTGCTTCTTTTTATTTATTTATTTATGTCTCGGAATTACAACCTATGAGCTACAGTTCATTTACATAGGTTCCACATCAGTAATAGGCTAGTATACAGAAAAGAGCAAGAACATCTGGCACATAACCAGAAAGGCTAACCTTGTGAAATTACAAAAGTAAGGTACAAAGAGAGCAGTCACAACAACTATAGAGTATACAGGAAATGTGGTTAGGTCAGGTTAAACATTAACACACAATAACATATCAAATTATACATTTGAATCCTAACTGTTAAGTCATAACTATTTCAGGACAGGAAACATTATGTACATTTTAATGAAATTCTACCCATAACCAGATCAGTAGCCACCTAAAATGATGGCACCCATATGTTTAGCAATCAACCTGCAGCACAACTGGTAGAGAGAGTGATGCAGATGGGAAAATGCTGGAAACCAAAGCTAGTGTCTTCCATTGTCAGGACATTGGTAGAGGAAATAAGGAGGAAATGGTAGATAAGTGAGGGAGGGGATTAGTGGGGAGAGATGGGGGGAGAGGAAGGGGTAAGGAATGGGTTGCAGGCTGAAATGGAGTAAGTAGCAGGTTGAGGGTAAGCAGATGTGCTATATTAAGGGACAGGGAGACGATTGGCAATGGAGAAATAAATTATAGGTAGCAGGAGCAAGACATAGGACTAATAAGGTGAGAGAGGAGTTTTGATTTAAAGGGGCCAATTTTTGGTTTGGCGACTTGTTGTGCAATATTTTTTTGTTTATAATAAATAAAGCATTTGGCTGACGTGGTAATGCCATGTTTGTCTTGTTGCCCAAAACTAACAAGCATAAGTAAGTGCCAAACATGTTTGCTTTCATGGTGTTACAAATTAGAGCAACAGTATCTTGAGGCTATAGGCAGGCCTTTTTTAACCCTATGAGCCAGTGTTTCATGGACTTTGGGTTCCACTGGTCTATAGAGTATAGGTCCCCATATTCAGAGCTGGCCATCTGCGGTCTTTGACAGTTTTTGCACAGCCTGCTTGGGGGGCAATATTCAGACAATTAGCTCACTGCAACTGGAGCATGCAAACTGTCTAAATATGGGGCCAGGTTGGTACAGTGCATGGTGACTATCCATGGTGCCAACACAGACCCAGACTGAATACGTCTGACAGGAAGGCAATGGAGGTAGCGCAGATCAAATGGGATAGTGGCAAGGCTCCAGTGGGCCATATTTAGCCATAACATGCAATGACCCCTTTGGGCATGGAAGGTGCTATGTCTCACTTACAAGCCCATTATGGGACCATTAACATGTGTGCATGCCCCCCCCTTCTGTAGCTGCCTGACATATTCCTTGTTGTTTGGTGGTCCCCCACCCTCCTATTCGCCTGTGCTGTAGTTGTCTGAAATATTCCTGGTGGTGTATTGGTTTCTGTACCCCCGATTGACTATCCTGTAGCTATCTTGAATATTCCTAGTAGTCTAGCAATTCCCTACTCCTAGATCACCTGTCCTGTATCTATCTTGAACATTCCTCTTGGTATAGTGGTTCCTGCACCCTCAATCGACCATCCTGTCGCTGTCTTGAATTTTCCTGGTAGTCTAGGGGTCTCTCCCTCCCCCCCCCCGGATATCTGATCCTGTGTCAGCCTGCCTACTCAGGACCCCCCACAACCCCCATCCCTCTCAGGTCACCTAAGCCGAAGTACAGAAATAGTGACCGCAACCTGCACAGCCCCCTTCTCACCACCTTGGCCTGCCACCATCTGATTGTCAGTGAGTAATCATGAGTACAATAGAAACAGGTGTTTGTACAATACTTGCGATTGCTCAGAGATCATCAAATGGAAACCAGCTGAGGTGATGAGCAGAAGGCTGTGCCAGTTATCACTATTGCTGTAGTTTGCATTCTGTGACCAGGGCTGGCGAGGTACCTGAGAGGGTGAGTTGGGAGGGGGTCAGATGCCCTCATTGGAGGGACCACTAGACCACCAAGAATATACCAGACAGCTACAAGGTGGGTGATCTGGATACTTTTACAATGTATTTTTCCAGGAGAGATCAACTTACATGCAACATCTGCTTTTCAGTAGGGTTCTGCTGTAGGGTCCTGCTTTTGCAGTTTACAATATATTACACAGGATAGCTTAGCTGAGTTGTGATATCTTGTTTGCAGTGGGGTTCTGTTTGACCCAATTTATACTGTATTTATCCAGGATAGTACAGCAGATATGCAAGATCTTTTTTTTCAGTGAGGTCCTCCATTTACCCATTTTTATAATGCATTTACCCAGGATAGCCCAAGTGAAAGGCAGTTTCTCATTTTCAGTGGGGTCCCATTTTTACTATGGATTTTTCCAGGATAGAGCAGAATAGTGGACTTATTTACCTAATTAACTTATTTAATGTGGCAAAGCAGTAGTGCATGTTTAAATGTCTTCCCCAAGAAGGATTAGTAACTTAATAAACTTGCTGTGATAACTTTGTTCTCATTTTGAAGTTGGTATTTTTATTCATGTGAAAGATAGATTTGCAGTGTAGGGAATGTCCTGAAGAAATTCTCTAACCCAGCATCAGCTAGCTGTACCTGTGAGACTGGAGGTGCTGCTGGTACTATGCAGAGTGTGTTCGCGGAGCAGCCGACTAGTCGTGCCGTGTGAGCCTGTGAGGGATTAATTCTCACAAGTAGGGAGTCGGGACTTGGCCCGGACCAAGTAAGTTAGACAGTCAGTGCCAACACCACAATATAAATTAATAACCAGCCTGGCTTTATCATAAAAGGAGCAATGAGATAAGTGTGCTGTTTTTGTATTAATTATTTTGTTTGTATTAAATGAATTTATCTGATGGTGAGGGGCTGGGCTACTTCCAGTGAGTTGAGTAATCTCTCTGTACCCTCAGCTTGCTTCTTGCTGTCAGCCTCCCATCCCCCCACTGTGAGCGAGCATGGAACCCATGAAGTGAAGTCCACATGCATATGATGGTGGATGGTAATTCTTCAGCATTAAAGCCTGTGCTGCATTCAGATGAGGCAGTAAGGCGTTGTTTTTTGGCTTTCATGTCTGGGATGACTTCTGAATGGGTGTTTAGCATGGGGTGAGCCTACCACTGGCATTGCCACTGCTCTTGCCATGTGACTGGGATGTCTACATGCCAAAGGATGTGCTTGGCATTAGGTCATCATATGTTACAGTTGGCTGTGCACCCCTGCAGGTTGGCTGTCGTGTGCACTGTGCCAGAGTGTTTGATGGTATTGTGGTTCCAGTGTATGGCATATGGAAATTGGGGGGTTGGCTGCCATGTACTGGATATGAATGGGAAACATCACCTGCTGTAGAGCAGTAAGAGTTATGGTCATGCCATTGTCCGAGGTCTCACACAGGTCATGGAACTCTTGCTGTATGTCAAGCCTGCGGGCTGTGATGTCACTATATTTATTTATTTATGTGCTTTTGGTGACTGGGTAAGTGCGCTAGGCAAACAACTGGCTATTTTCAGGCATGGCTCGGGAGAGTACACACCGAATACAGAGGTACAGGTAGAAACACAGGGATTGACAGATACTTGGCACATTAGGTGAATACATTAAAGTCTCAGGGAACAACAGATGGATACAGAGGTAGTTGGGATAAATACACAGTTGACATAAAGCAAGTAAACATAATCATTGCCTAATTGACATGAGGTAGGATACAGTTAGCATTGAATTAACATAAGGCATGGCACACAATGTCCTGTGTTTCATGCAGCGTTCCCTGCTGAACCTTCCCCTCCCTGCTCCAGCTGTCTCAGTTCAGGGTGCAGTACATGCAGATAAAGGAAGCATGATCTGGTATACATCCTGTGTCAATGCCGGGCCTTGATGGACTCTCCAGTGGGTCCTGTGTATCAGTCCCATTCTCTGGCAAGGATGGTCTGTGTAAGTGTCTGCTGAGTGACAGACACATGCACAGCCAGGCTTGTGTTTTGTTTTCCCTTCTCACTGCCTTGTATGTTTGACTGTGTGGTGCACTGTTGGGGGGGGAAGGGGCAGAGTTTTCTGTTCAGGTTGCAAGAAAACAAGTGCAATGCCTTCTGTAGTGATAGCTGACTGTACTCAAGAGAAGTGGTTTATAGTTGGAAATTTGTGCTTTAGTTTTGACAATTTTTTTGAAAGAAAATAAAAAGTAGTTATTTTGATAGTGATATTAGTTGGTTGTAACAAGTCAAAGAAGGCTTTAAAAGCAACCAAATTGTGTCAAAATGATCTTCAAAATGCATCTAAAACCTGGTAGCTTCTGGGGATGTAGGCAGTCCCCCGACCCCCTGCCTGTAGGCAGAATTTTTTTTTGGGGGGGGGGCTGTTTGGGTATGATGTTTGTGAATAAGGACAAATAAAAGCCAGGGGTCTGGGGGTCGCCAGGCCCCAGGAAGCTGTAGGGGTTTTACATGCTCTGTGGTGAGTTTTAGGGTTTTTCAAGAAGAAAAAACACACTTTTGTTACATTTTCCCTACCCCTAATTTCAAGGGAACCCCCCCCCATGGAATCAGGGGTGTTGGAGGCTCTGGCGGGCATTAGAGTCTGCAGTTTAAATGGTTGTGGACCACTGGCTATCAAACAGTGCCATCAACCACCTACCCCATATACATTTTTTGTAATATAATGTGAAAGATTTCTACATTAAGGCTGGGGGTCACTCTAGGGAGTTTACGTGCTCTTTAGTGAGTTTTGGGGCTTTTCTTGCAGAAAAAATACATTTTTGTTACATCTTCCCTACCCCTAATTTCAGGGGAGATTTTTTCCCATGGAATCAGGTGTGAGAGATTCTAGCTGGCATTACAGTCTGCGGCTCCAGTGGTTGTGTACAACTGGCTGTCCAACAGTGCTATCAACCACCCGACCCATATGTAGTTTTTGTAATATGTCATGAAAGAGTTTTACAGAAAAGCTCTGGAGGTTTACATGCTTTGTGCTATATAGATGTGATGGGATAGATGAGGGGGATTTGGGGAAAGGATTTTATTAGTTGGACTGGACAGAGTTTGAGGATTGGAAAGGAATCTAGCAGAGGAATGGAGTGAGTGTGTGTGGGGGTGGGGTAGAGGCAAGGGGTAAATATAGCCAGGTCAGTGTGGTACTGAAGGACAGAACTTCCAGAGAGATAGACATAAGCATGGTCTTAGGTCTTTGATCTTAGGTCTTTTATGTAAAAAATAATTACTGGGAGGGGTTATGCAGTTGGGAGAGTAATTGAACCAACGAGGCCAATACAAGGACAAAAGGTTGAGATGCACCCCACCCAATGTAGACACACACACACATAAAAAAAATAATGTGGAACTGCACAGAACAAATACCTTGCAGAGGGATAAAGAATATAGAGGCCCTGGTCACAGAGGGTACACCCAGAAACTGAGAGGCCATGTCTAGGGATCTCACTGGATAGAATCTGTGACAAAAGAGTTACCAACCCTATAATGTGGTACCCATAAAACTGCTGTGATCTCTCCCCAACTGCATCTTACCCAGAGTTAGATACCAACATAGAGGAGCACTGACCAAGAGAATAAAAAAAGATTTTTATTTTTAAATGGCAATTGTGAAAACTGTTTGCAGCTATTGAATAGAGTTGATAACAGACCTGTCTGACTTAGGGTGCACTGGATGGATAAGAAAGGGGGTTCAGGTGGGGAGAATGGGCCTGATTGGCTCTTAGCTCTAACTAGACTGGGTTCTGCTAACAGCAACTATTCTCAACACAAGACAGAAGCCACCCTCCCACACGCTCCTTGACAATGCCGCTTAATCACTCTAAGGGGCTGCCCCTGTTCACCCCTCACCCCCCTCTCCCAGTCTCCAAACTAGTATGGGTCTCTGCCTCCCCGGCCTCAGCCCTGCCTCCCTGACCACTTTTACTAGAGCCCCCCCTTCCCTACCAAAATCCTGTCCTTACTGACTCTCTGCCAGTGCTGCATTAATTTACATGGCGCCCCTAGGCTGGAAACTTCAGGCGCCCCCCCGCCAAACACGGCTCAGTTTGGGGGATGGAGACAACACAGTCACAGAAGAACAATCAAACAATTAGAATACTGACTTTTTTTGTACTTTCTGTTTGTCATTTTAATAAAAAATAACAATAGACAAAATCTCATGCAGGAATCCACATTTAAAACAGACAGGTTACTGCTGTCACCGCAAAGACGATTGATGGAAAAACTAATTACTTTCCTATCCTGCAACTAGTACAAGAGGAGGCGGGGGATACCTATAAATTCTGCACTCCAAAGAATGGTAAAAATGTACTGCATCATTAACATTTTGAGTATAAAAGGCTGTTCCAATAAACTGCACATTGACCCTAGTTGAAGCCTTCAAGAAAGGTGAAATGCTGGGGTGTGTTTGTCTCACCAGGCAGCATAATTTGGTTCATCCCTGCAATAATTAGCACTTTTGGAATTGATGTAATAAAATACATCCATCTCCAGAATATGTAGACATGCGTTCTTTATAGTGTTTAGTGTTTGCCCACGGTCAAGGCTACCTCCTGCATCAAGCCGTTTCTGGGACCTCTCCCCACCTCTGTTTTTGTCTGTGAGCTTCTGAAGAAAGATGGCAGAATGCTGCAGGTTTGGGATGGGGACTACTGAACAGCCAGAATAAATTGTCTGTACTATTCTTCAATGTAAATAAGGGCACAGGGTGGGGCCACAGAGCCCCCTACTTTGCTAAGATAGCCATTTGGAGCAAGATGGAGTCAAGCTAGGGAGACAGGGTGGGGAGGGGGCTTGTAGAAGAAGTTATTGGCAAATGGGAAGGTGCTGGCAAGAAATACACCAGCAGGAGATTTATCAACATATGATTCCATGGGAGGAGTTTGGAGTGATGACTGCAGGGACCAAAAGACTAGCCATGGCTACCCAGTGAGGGCTAACATGTTCTTTTTAAAGCTATTTGTTGTTGTTGTTTACTATTTTTGTATAAATATTCTGAATATCTTTTTTATTCTTTGGTAATCAGGTAAGGACCACTAGACACAGTGCCTGTTTTTAGGGGTGACCTAGGAGCATTGTTGAGGTGGTTAAGTGACTTGCCTAAGGGCACACAGTATGCAAGTGGAGCTGGAGGCTATGTGAATCAAACCCAGGTCTGCTGGGTGTACCAAGCTAATTCACAGATCATTACTCTTACGTCTAAGATATATTGCCAGCCCAATACTTACTATGTCCAGTCACAAATAATAAATATAGATCACTACTTGTGGTGTTCAGAAATTAAATAGAGAATAATGCATAGAAGGCAAGGTGTTACATTAGCTGTTTTTACACTCCAGAGTTACAGTATGCTATCTCTGATGTCTATAAACCTTAAGAGTTAAGCTCTGTAAAGTTAATTCAGAATATGAGTCTGGGGCACTGACATTACATGAGGGAGTGCAAAAAATGAATTGCCACTACCCACTACACACACACACAGAGTCAGACTCAACTTCATTTTTTATAATTCCTGATTGTGCTGCTTTCACATATTCATTATTTTGGCCTTTTTTCACAAAGATGCTGACTGACAAGATTTTAATTTTTGTCGACAGAGAATGCAGACAATAAGTGGGAAATTAAAGGTAAGTCACTGTCAGTGCCCCCAAGCCAGGCCCAAGCTAAGCAAGCCTGAACCAAAGCCTCTCTCTTCCTCCAAAACTTTGTTTAGTCAGGGCAGCCTGCAGGGCAGAACATGGCCCCTGGCCCTGCCACCCCCTCAGGTTTCAATCTGGACCACATTCCTCTTCAGGCAATTTTTTGGACTACTGACAGTGGTGGTCATCACAAATCTCACTCACACTCACCGTCGCTCGGTGCAGGTGTGACCCAGTCTCCGTCTCACCCACAGACCCCGGTCTGGTCTGGTATAGTCTCTCCTCTCATTCATTCATCCCTTGAATGCATTCGGCACTGATGATCATCACTCTCTCAAACACTCGAGTAGCCTTGCCAGTCGGCCATGGAGGCCGCCAGCCAGTCGGACGTAGGGTGGCTGGGGTAGTCACACATGTAATGCTGACTCTGAGCAAGAAGAACTTGACTGACAGTTATGACAGGTCTGGTCTCCGGACTGTACCCTAATCCGCACGAACCACCATATCCCCACTCAGTCCTCCACCCAGATCCAGCTGTGAGTGCTCACTCTCTCTTGACTCTCTAGTGTGGCAGATGCTGGCGCCTCTACTGCTTGTACTGTTGTCGACCGGTCAACGACAACATCCATGACTCGTGTGGTGTGCACCATGCCTTACCTGCTCAGCAAGCATTCTCCTACCACTCTCTTCATCAATTTGGTGCAAGTGTCAGGTGCACATGTGCAGTGCACACACACTGGATTTTAAAATCAACGTGTGCTGCTGATTAGACTAATTTGGTCTGTCGGGGGGGCAGGAAGACATACTGAGTTGAAGGGGGTGCCCCCCTTTGTGCCAAACTAACACTAAGTTCTTGGGGCACAGACTGACACTGATTTCCGGGGGTGGAAGAGTGATGCTCAGAGCCACTGAGCCAACCAAATTTTTTAGTGCCTCTCATTTCTCAGGTGTCCCCTAACAACTGGCACCCCTAGGTTGCAGCCTACTTAGCCTATTGATAAAAAATGCACTGCCCTCTGCCCAACCTAACTTAACCTGTAGTGCCTCTGCACCTTACCTGCACTTGTAATCAACTAAAGTTGATTTCCATATGCTGTATAGTGTTTTAAATGTTTAAGAAACTCTGCAACCTTTTCCTGATTGTCGTGTTGTTCAGTATCTCAAATGTCCTAAAACTCTGTAACCTTCTTGATTGAATGTCTGTACTCTGATCATAAGACATGGAACCTTTGTAAAAGAGCCTTGGCTCAAAAGTTATTTTCCGGATACCAAATAAATAAATAAATATTTGTTTTAATTTTATTTTATTTAAACATTTGGTAACCAGGAAAGGCACGATGAACAAAGGCTCGTTTCCAGGTGTGACCCGGGGAGATCTGGGGATTGGGGTACAAAAGGAAAAAAAAAAAACATAATTAAATCTCTTAAGTAATACAGTTGGAATTACAAAGCAAAAGCAGGACAATTACAGAGGCAATAGATAAACAGTGTGTAGGATCACAAGTATGGAGGACAGTGTACATTGGTAAGTTGTAAGACAGTGTACAGTAGTGAATCAAATGGGATACAAAGCAGTGCCAGCAATTAAGGAGGAATCAGTACAGAGTGACAAAAATTAAAATGCGGTATAAATATGGTAACAGTATAGAGCAGCAATACATAAGTGCTGTTAAGTGACATGGGAGCATGTAGGAGGCATAGCTGAGACCTAATAGAGGCGTGCTAGAGGGAGTTTTGATGGACAGGAGGCTGAAAGTTCCAAAGTTAGGTGAGACGATAGGTGTAAGGTCTTCGTCTCCTCCCATCTTGATTTCTTATGTCCTTATTTAGTTTGCTGCTTTGGAATGAGATGTAGGACTGGGGTCCCCTGTCCTACCTCTCATTTCAAAGTCACTCACGTCTCACGGATACAGTCAAGAATCCTGTTGGCATTTTTTTCACTGGTACACTTAGACTACTTTTGGATTTTGATTGTAATTTACAACAAAATCCCAACGTGGTCTAAGCAGTGCATTGTACAAGTGGTAATTGTTCTCAAATCTTTTGTTGCTTTTATGCTCTGGTCTCCCTCACATTCAGGGTGGTTTTAGGAAAGGACATAGTACGACAACAGCCTTACTAGACTTCTCTGGAGAAGTCCACTCAGCTCTGGACAAAGGCTACCAAACCAGTGCAGTCTTCATTGACCTTACAAAAGCTTACGATACAGTCCACCATGGCCTACTTATCTCTTTATTGCCCAGGCTTGGACTGGCTGAAGGACCTAGTGCTTGGGTTAAAAGTTACCTGTCAAATCGCTCACAGGCTGTAAAAATCTCTGATGTACTCTCTGACTCTAAACCTGTCCTCTCAGGTGTACCGCAGGGATCAATCCTAGGCCCGCCTCTTTAGCCTGTTCCTCAACTCTCCCCTGAATTCTGCCCTGAAAATTAATCTTATATGCTGATGACGCTGTAATTCTCTCTCACAAAGAGCCAAACCCCATGCCAGAGCTTACAACTTGTTTCTAGTGTCTAAAAGTGGTTCCGGATAGTAAGCTTGTTCTAAACCACAATAAACAAAAGCCATGCTTTTACCAATCACCAAAACAAAAATAGAAACACTCCACTCACCATTAAAACTTCCACTGGAAATACACTTGAACAAGTAAATACTTTCAAATACCTTGGTATCACTTTTGATCAAGGTCTTACCTTTGTGACCCACATAGACAACACGGCGAAAACAGTGAACCAACATCTAGGAATACTATTTCGAAACTGCCAATTCCTAAACCAAGCTGCACTGAGGATTGCTATACAAAGTTCCATAATCTCAATTATAGACTATGGCCTAATTATCTATGGCTCAGCTACTACCACGGCACTAAGGTGCATCTCAACCGCTCTAAATAAGGCATGCTGGCTCCTCACGGGGGCACAGAGACTGACACACACATGTGAGCTTTACTATGAAACAGGCTGGTTGCAACTATCAAATCACCTTGTGTATCTCACCTGCATAATGGCAAAAAAATCAATCCTGGGGCTGACTCCACTGTGTATCCAAAACCTACTCTGCCTGAATAATGGCACGCATCCCACCACAAGATCTGAACACCAACCTTTTCTGGTTCCCAGATGCCGGACTGCACAGGGACAAAGAACGTTCGCGTTCAGGACCCCGACCTCGTACAATGCTCTAAGCCCACCTACTTTATCCTCCACTTCTCTTGGAGCTTTCAAATCCATGCTTTATGCCCACCTCTCTACCACTAGCACCTGTTATTGGTTTGATTAAAGACTCATTCCTCCACTGACCATCCCTAAATCATGGCCTATCCTCCTTGGCTAAAGAACCCACTAATACCACTAACTACTCCTGTCTGCCTCCTAATTCTCTCTTCTACTTTCCCTCCTTTCCTCCCTCTCTCGCTCTACTGCCCACTACTTTCCCTACTCTTCTCCTCCCTGAATGCCTCCAATTATCTCCCTCTCCTTGGAAGGTAGTTTGTTTCTTGAATTGTTACTGCCTTGAAACTGTTTAAGCAAATTTATTATGTAACTTTTCTTTCTGAAAATACATGTAATGTTTTTTGTTTGTTTGATGTTCTATGTGAGGTGGAACCTTTGTAAAAGAGCCCTGGCTCAAAGGTATTAACTCCTAGACTAATAAACTAAACTAAACTAAACAGGGTATCTTTCCTTCCCTTATTCTTTGCGCGTACGTGCATCACCTGGCAGTCTTCAATCCACTCCACACTAAACGGCATCTGGCCCATCTGATGTTTATTACAGTATATGTGCCAGACAGTAGCCAAGTCCTTCTCTGTGACTAATCAGAAAGACTTAAAGTCAAGGAAATATGCACATTTCTACTGCACTCGGTAGCTATGGCAGTAATACCTCTCCTAATAATCCATAGCTACTACTACCATCATCCATCAATATGTGAGTGGCTGGATTCCATACGTAAAAATAAAATAACAAAAACCAGGGCTGCCTGTAGAGGGTAATATTCTGACACCACTGTCAATCTGAATCTGAGCACATTATCATATTGCTCATCTTACCCGACTGAGGCTGTGTTGTTGGCCAGAATGAATGGCTGGATCCTCCAGAAGAGAATCCTGCCACGGTCCTCCCAGCAGCTTACTATACTTAAGCTTAGGCAGGGCAGGTGCAAAGTCATCAGGCTGGCAAGGGACTGATACTAGTAGGACTGAAGGATGACTGGACCCGACCGATGACTGTCTGAAAGGATCAGGGCTGGCGGCCTGGCAGAATCAGAATTTAAACAACCACTTTACTCCTCTCCAGATGAGTCCCAAGTCTCCCAACAACTCCAACAATGATAGCTCTCTGGCTCACAGTCACAACAAACGAGCGACCCATGGGCTCCTCTGAACTGCTGGTCTACTCTCCAGACTACATAAAATAATCTCCGTTGGACCGACGCTGTGCACACAAAAATCCTCTTCTGCCTCGAGTCAACTCCTTACTCTCTCACTCCTCATGCAGCTGGGAATTGTGATATGGCAGTGCATGTGCATCATGCCAGAGAGCCAAGCTGCCAATTTCATGCAGTGCCCATTAATTAGCTGCTGTTGAGAGAGGAGGAGGAGGAGCAGACTCGCACACCTTCCCCTTGCGCACGCTACCTGGGCTCCCTGTTCCTGCTCCCAATCCCACTCACTCCCTCTCCTCCATACAGCAATTCCCAGACAGTGGTCAGCCTGTGCAGACAGACATGGGTCAGGAGTCGATTGTGCCTCATGTGCATTTAAAGGGTCCACACCCCATGCTGAGTGGTGGGTGACTTAAAAATAAAACATTTCAGAGGTCATTTTGGGGGGTGTTTGAACACCCTAAACACCCCCCTGTCTATGCCCCTGCCTGTAAGGGGTTGGGGACATCATAGTTCATGAAGACCCCACACTTCTAATTTTAGCTCTACACCACTACCTTTTCGTCATAACTGATTTTGTTAAGAGACTGCATTGGTCCAGCAGAGATTCAAATTACACTCTCTCTCTCTCTCTCACTCTGTGTGTGTGTGTGTGTGTGTGTGTGTGTGTATGTGTGTGTGTGTGTGTGTGTGTGTCACTGTACAATGATTTACTGCTGTCTGTAGAATTTGTTAACCCTTTCATGACCGATCTAAGACTGAATGATAAACAGAGCTCCACCATTCCACCTCCCTCCCTCTCTTTCTCTCTCTCTCTCTTTCTTGCTCACTCTCTTTGGACACCTAAACCATCTTTTAACACATTTTATCTAAACAATGCCCTGTTAGTCAAAACTGAGTTTGTAATGAGACTGCATTGCTCCAGCAGAGATTCAAATTACACTTCTCTCTTTCTCTCTTTCTTTCTCTCTCCCAATTGTGTGTGTGTGTGTGTGTGTGTGTGCAGTGTACAATGATTTACTGCTGTCTGTAGGGTTTGTTAACCTTTTCAGGAGTGATCTAAGATTGAATGATAAACAAAGCTCCACCATTCCTCTTCTTTCTCTCTCTCTCTCTCTCGGAACCAGATTTATACAGGGAAATGCTGAAAACTGAAGCTGACCAAATGTGATAATGTGCACTGAATGAAGGCTGATAGCTTGGATAAAAAAATATGTGTTTCTGAATCACTGACTGTAACCTACTGAATATGTATGTAATGTTCATCACTGCTTAGCTTGATGGAGTGCATAGTACTATATGGCACAGATATTTAATTTGTTTTGGTTTCTTGTTTCGTTTGATCCTCAAGCCCACATCTTCTTAACCCTCCCTCCAACCACCACCACACACATTTGTATCTATACTTGCTCTGTAAACTAACAGCGTTAGTGCAAAACTATAACAGCTATGTGCTTTATCCATTTGAATCACATAACCTATCATACATAGAAATGTAGGCCTTACTCTCCGTGTCTAGGGGTATGGATGGAATATGTCCATGAGAAGGGGCACCCAGAGCAGCAGAAACACTTCCAGTGGCCACGTTACCCAGGCCCAGATGTTACACACAGGGTCCCTTTTCTTCACTGGTGCTGGATGAAAACAACAGGTTAATACATATTAAACAGTTCCTTTCAATAACGGAATGTCTACATGAAACTTGAAAAAACAACAGGGATCCCAAATTCATTAAACATATTCACATATAGCTCTGGGGAGCATCAGTTAATTAGTGGAGAACATATTCAGCTTTCACATGGCTGGTACGGCCATAATAGCAGTTTTTACCTGGACCAAGGAGGTTGCACAGTCTTTAGGGCAGCATTAACTTGGGACTGTTATGGTCACAAAAGTTTGAAGGCAGCACAAGTCCCAGAACAGTTTACAGTGCCTAACAGCTCCTTTTTCTTCACAGACACCCAAACTCTCAATGAATTCCATCTCTCTGTCTCTCTCTGTCTCCCTCTTTCTCCCTCTCTCTCTATCCATACTGACTCAGCGGGTTCCCCTTGGAACATGTAATCCTCGTGGCTTGGGGATTTTCAGATTCCCTCATGACCATGGGAGGCTCCACCTGAGTGCTGAGAAGAATTAACCCTTTTTTCTACTGGGCTGAATTAGGCCACAAAACCCCAGGGAGAGCTGAACAGAACTAGTAATCTCCCAAGGGTGGGGTACATAAACATAGAAACTGACAGCAGGTTGGAAGCAGTCATCCAGTACAAGGGCTTACGGGCAGACTAGATGGGCCAGGTGGTCCTTATCTGTTGACAATTTCTATGTTTCTAGATAATGACCACTGGGCCCATCTAGTCTGCCCATTTTTAGTTATGTTCACTTTTGTTGCAGACCCAACTTGCCCTACTGCACTGTCTCTCCCACCCACTTCCTTCCTCCTAGGATTCCTTTGTACCTATCCCAGGCATTTTTGAAACCCACCACTGGTTTTATGCCCACTTCTGCCTCCCATGGAAAGCTGTTCCAGGAATCCACCACCCTTTCTGTGAAGAAGTGCTTCCTCACATCTCTCTTCTGAATCTACCACCTTCCAGCTTCACATCAAGACCCCTTGTTCTACAGCACCTTTTTCTCTGAAACATATCTCCCTCCTGTACCTTATTAACCCCCAAGAGGTATTTTGAAGGTCTCCATAATAGCCTCACTCTCCCTTCTCTCCTCCAGGGTGTATGTATTGAACTCTTTCAGTCTCTCCTTATAAGGCTTTTGATGCAGACCTTGCACCATTTTGACATCTCTCACCTCTCCACTTACTGCTTTCTCCTTTTGTCCAACTGTTTCCCCTTCCATACTTTTCTCCTTTGATTGCTCCTTTCCCCCTTCTTCCCTGCTAACCCCTGCTTCCTTGAATAACTTGCATCCTAGTGGGACTTTCTCACCTCAGGATCTCCCTACTATCTGTCTTAGCTTGTGGTGGGTGGCCCACTTTCTGCCTCCCATATTTCTTCCATCATCCCCCCCCCCTTGGCTACATTAAATGTCCATTGAAGTAACATTTTAATCATCCACTGAAGACTGTGGTTGCCTCCTTGATGAAAGCAGGCCATCACCTTGGTATAGGTTCTTATCCTTCCAGGTTGGCCCACAGTCACCAGTATCGACATACCTGTCCTTTCTGCACCATTCCTTCTACCATTAATTGAAGGCCTTGGTGTGGAGCTCCCTCTCCTTCCACATATAGTACAACACACACTCACCACTCGCATTTTAAACATGTGGAAAACACAGAATCAACTAGACAGATGATCTACCTTTACCAAAAATTATATTTACATATGGAAATGACTACAGCAATTCATCTTTATGTTTAAGGCCATGAAACACTTCTATCAAGTTAATGAATTAGCAGCCGTAATGGCTCTGACCAGAGTTTGTTCAGTCTGGACCAATGCTCTTCCCATTCTGTTATTGAAATTTACTTTTCTTGTTGAAATTTGGTTAGAGAAAAAAAAAGTCCCCCAGCAATTACATAAAACAATACATGGGGGGAGTGCACAACTCAAATCTAATGCACACCCTCAGTCTAGGATGCTTTGCTAAACCCCTCAGGCTTCGTCCTCAGGGTTTATGTAGCATCCCACACCTCATGTATGCATTAAGTTCTCATTAAGCATCCCCCCGTGTATTATTCTATATGTAATTACCCCTATTGCATGTGATTAATGATTACCTACCCCACAATTACATTGAAACTGACACTTAAAGTGTGATCCCTGAAACTAAATAATTAGATGACATAAGAGAAGGGATCCAGAAAAAATGTGTCTCTTTGCAGAAGACACTAATATATGTGGTATGGTGGATATCGAGATTGGGTTAGGGAATTAAAAGAGGGCCTAAAGAAACTGGAACAGCGAGTCAAAATTTGACAACTTAAATGCTTGCCAAAAAGTGCAAAGTCATGAACTTAGAGAAAAGGAGCAGGAAACTCAATAATGGATGGGAGGAAGGTTAGACTAGACCAAACCTCAGAGGAAATTGACCTTTTCAAACAGAAGAAAGAAAGTGATCCTGCCCCACTATAGGGCCTTGGTGATGCCATACCTACAGTACAGTGTGCAGTTCTGGAACCCTCACCCAAAAAGAGGGCAAGGACCACCTAAAGTTGGTCCAGAGGAGGGCAACTGATATGATACAAGGGAATCAAGGGAAGACCTATGAAGAAAGGCTGACTGACCTGAAAATGTACTCATTTGAGGCCATGAGTCAAAGGCTGGATGTGACTGAAACTTTCAAATATCGAAGGGGATTCATCAGAGTGGACTGCCAGCAACTGTTCAGGAAAAGTGAGAGGACTGTGTCAAGTGAACGGAATTATAAGCTGGTGCTGGTTTTGGCAATAGGGGTTCAGGAGGGATGTGAGGAAGTACTTATTTACAGTGAGGGTGGATAGGTGGAACCATATACCCATGGAGGTAGTGGGCATGAAAAGTGTTACAAGTTTTAATAAGACTAGATAGACACATGGACATGGTGAAAATGATGGAAGAGGAGGTATGGGTAAGGAACTGTGAATTGGATCTACCAATACTAGCTTGGTAAGTACTAAGGTAGGAAAAGGAAGACTCAATGGACTGAGAGTTTTTTTCTGCCTGTTAATTTCTATATAGAGTATGGGAGAGAGTTATTGTTTATGGAATTCAATCAATTCCCAGTGTTGTTGTACCCTAGTAGTGATGTTGAACTGCTGTTGTACCATCTTGAGTACATCACTACTAGGGTACAACAACATGGAATGCTCTTGCACTCAACTTTCCCTATCAGCTGCTCAAGTCACTTGTTAGGACTGCAGTGGGCAGACCCATTGCTTTAAGAAAAAGCACTTGTGAACCAACAATATGATAGGGTGTCAAAAAAAGTTGCACCTGCCTTGGACACTTTGCTGCTCGCACTATGTTTTTTTACATTCAGTGCTCTGTGACCACTGAAATACATAACACCCCCCACACACACACCTGAGCCCCCTTCTCAGCAGCCACAACCCCACTCCCTCCTAAAAAAAACATAACTGGCACTGGGTGGTGTCCAATCCTCCAGTGCAGGAATCCTCGTCCTCCTCTCCAGTACCTGCGCATGCATGGGCGCTCGCACTATGTTATTTTTATTTACTTTCGGTGCTCCAGTATGTGCTATTACCAATCCCTCCATGGGCATGCAGTTAATGCAAGCACAGTCCGTAAATTGAAAGGGAAATATCTTGAAAAATTAAAGCAGACTGCTGATCCAGCTGAACTTGTCCCTCATTTTCCAATAAAACCAAGGGGAAGACCCACATTATTGCTTATAATACTTAACGATCTGGAAAAAGAGCTCACAATGATAATAAAAGCACTACACTCAGAGAGAACAGCAGAAAATGTTCTCGACATGCTAGCAATCACTACAGTGATTAGCAAAGTGCACAACCCAAGACAGGTGGCCAGACTTGGCGATCTGGCATTTTCCTGTCAACGGGCCTGGGCATTTTTAAGCCAAAATGGCTACTCAAAGAGGAGAGGCACTAAGGCAGGGTGAAAAATGCCAGCTGATTTTCCTCAACTGCAGGCTGCATACCTTACAAGAATAAGCACTGTATCATGCCAGGAGCTGATGCTGCCAAACCTTATTAATAATTTGGATGAAATTGGAGTGCACCGGACCAAATACCATGCTGTCAGTGGGCCATAGATTCCACTGATGCAAAACAAGTAGAGGTCACTGGGCTAGGCAACAAACACCAGGTTTCAGTCATGCTAGCATGCAAGGTACAGGGCAGTTTGCTTGCACCACAAGTTATCTGTAAAGGGTAAATGGACTATTGTCATCCAAAGTTCACTTTTCCTGACGACTGGATTTTGAGCCATACAGATAATCACTGGGACAACAGCGAGACCATGGTTCAATGCATAAAACAAGTACTCGCACCGTACATAGTCTTGTTTAAAAAAAAATAATTACCTACCTACAGGGCAGCGTGCTGTATAAACACTAGGTATTTTCAGAACATGTACCACAGTGACTAATATCAGCAATGGAGGAGGAGGGCATTATCCCTATATTTTTACCACCTTTGTGAACCAATCTACTCCATCCCTTGGACTTAACAGTTAACACATTTTTAAAAGATGTATTAAAGCAACCAGTGGTGGATCCAGGAATTTACAGAAGTGGGGGCGCATTTAACCTGAAAAACCAAACCTGTCGGGGGTTCTGGGACATGACTCCCAGTACATTTGAAAATGTTTTGTGTGAAATGGTGCATTTTGGTGCACTTTAGGCCCAGTTTCAGGATCAAAGAGTTGATTAGTCTCTCAAAAAATCTCCTAGTTTCCCTTCCATTACAGGGCAGCTGCAAACAGTAATGGCTGCTTCACAGGGATATATCCGTTCTGAGGGAGATATCTGATTTTCTGCTAGTCTACAACCTTCATCCTACAGGTACAATGGCAGAAGGGTGGCCTACATCCACCATTCTCGAGGTTGCGTGGCAGCAGCATGTAAGCCCATCCCCCACCTGACCACAACCACATGGCAAGTAACCCTCTCCTGACTTGTCAACCATAGAAGTAACACCCAGACTTACCTGGTGCCATACAGCTAGGAAGTCTTTGCACACAGCCATACAGAAAACACCCAACACCCGTGACTTACCCAAACTGAAACTGCAGACGGGTGCGAAACAATCAGACACACGCTATGTAACATACGATGCACTGGCAAGCATTTGAATTTTGTTTTAGCTGTTCTGAGCTGCTGTGGATCAGGTGAAGATTTGTTTGCCACAAACCAGTCAGATGCAGACCATGGCAGCTCAAAACAGCTTAAAATTAGCATGGGCACTGGGACACAACAACTCTTCTCCACCCCAATATGTATGCCCCCCCCCTGCAAACTTGCTCTCAGGCTACATTTGCCTTCTGTGCAGCCAAGAGCAATACAGGCCCTCAGACTTACTCATGGAGTCAGTGTGTAGGTTCCCACCTGAAAACTTGCTCTACGCATACAGAAACCCCTGCAACCCCAGAGCAACTTCTCAGGTGAGAGGCCCTACACACTGCATGTCCCCAAGGATGTCCATGGGTATCTGTTACTCTGGACTGCACAGAAGGCAGCACAGCATGAGAGCAAGTTTGCAGATGGGAGTCTGACATACTTTGGGTGAGCAGTCTGTGTGTCCCTGAGCAACTTGGAGGGTTTCTGTACCTTGTGGCTTGCTCTAAAGCGAGTTTCAGACACTCTGACTTGCTAAGGGACACAGTGTATAAGGTCTCCTCACAACAAAGTCCAAGGAGCTGTGTTGCTTTTCGTGTTCCACGGAGCCAAGTGGGAACATGCAGAAAGCTATGCAGCCCTAGAGCAAGTTGTGGGTGGTGGTGAGGGGTGAATCCTTACACACTGCGACTCCCTGAGCAAGTCTGAGGGTCTCCGTTTGCTGGGTGCACCACAGCAAGTTTGGCTGGGGAGTTGGCAAGACACACAGCAGCATGCCAGTGGCAGGCCACAACATATCCACTTTGTGGTGGCAACAGAAAGATCCCGACCCCCCCCCCAGAGCAGCACTACTTCAGCAAAGCAGCCCCCTACCACAACAATGTCAACTCTCCCCAACCCCAACTTGCCCCTTGCATCTTGTTATGTGGCATGCAACAATAAAGAGACAAATACAAACAGAAAAATAAGTGCCTTAGTTGGGACTTGAACCCAGGCTGCCCAGAATACCATTCCAGTTGCACTACCAGCTGCGCCACCAAGGCAGCTGGAAACTGAGCTTTACTGGAGCACATTACTCTTTCTCCAGTGCACAAATAATTATAAACAGTAGAGAGAAAGAAATAAGTGCATCAGCTGGAACTTTAACCAAGGCCACCTGGTATTCTGGGCAGCCTAGGTTCAAGTCCCAGCTGAGGCACTTGCTTATTTCTGTCTACTGTTTGTATGTGTTCCATAAATGTGCACACTGCACTCTTGTGATCGAAAATGTAATTATCTGTGCAGCACCAGGCTGTGCGCTGGAGAAAGAGTAATGTGCTCTGGGGTGGCCTAATTTCCAGTTGCCTTGGTGGCACAGTGGGGTAGCACAACCAGAATGGTATTCTAAGCAGCCTGGGTTCAAGTCCCAGTGGAGGCATTTATTTATTTCTGTCTTCTGTTTGTATTTGTTCCAATAAAATGTGCAAAGTACACTCTTGTGATTGAAGAACAATAAAAAGCTCCTGGGACTTGCTCAGAGATACACAGAAAGCAACACAGTCCAAGAGGGTGTGCTTTTTGTATTTCCAGAGCAAGTTTGCTGGTTGGGGGGGGGGTCTTACATGCTGTGTCCCAAGCAAGTCCAAGGATATCTTGATTGCTGCATGCCACAGAACAAGTTAACCGGGGGGCAAGTTAGGATGTAGGGAAGTTAGTGTTGCATACAGGCCCCATTACACAGTGTATAAAGTCCACCCCTTGAAAACTTGCTATGTGGCACAACAGCTGCTCATGAGTCCACATTCTCAGGACTAGACAGCTGGTGCAGTACAACACAGCCACTCGGACTTGCTGAGGGACACACTAATGCCAGCCCCCCCAAAACCTACCTCTTGTCAGTATGTAATACAAGCTCACCCGCTAACTTACTCTGTGGCACACAGCAAGCAACACAACCCCTTGCACTTGCTCAGAGACTCACAGTGTGTAAAGCCCCTCCACCCCCGCTAACATATAGTGCAGCCAGCCAACAATCCAGACTTTCATAAACACAGCAATTTATACGTGGGGGTGTTAAATTACTGAAACACCAAGTAAAGTCCCACACCATACATAAATCTTTCTGAGTAAGACGGAATAAAGTTCAAGCCCAGGCACAACAACTGTGCACAAAAAAAGCATTGGAAAGTTTGAAAAGTCCTTCTTTTATTATGAAATATTTATTGCATGCATACTTTAGCCAGGCTTCTGTTTTCAGTCTGTGCAGTCTACAACTCTTCCATGAAAAAATGAAAAGAATAATCCAACAATACCTGCCTTGCAAACTAAAAGGCAAGTGAAAACAAACCCAAACAAGCCAAAATGGTGAGTGGTGATCAACTATCTGGCACAGACACAAGAACATGCAGACTGAGCACAGCAGTTTTTTTAAAGGATAAAAAAACATTATTTGTTCAGAACACTGCAGTATTGCTTAGCCAGCCTCACTCACCTTGGTTAGTTGACCATACTGGTAGCTGATGAATATGGCGTCCAGGTTTAGAGCTAATGAATAATGGGTCGAGGTTTAGGCACCAATTCATGCTGCTGTTTTTCCTCCCATTCACTTTCAGGAAAATGCAATTATAATATCTTTTAGTGCGCTTGTGGCAGCGTTCCTATTGTGGTCAGCTCGGGGTTGGAGAACAGGCTCTGCTCTTCGGAGGAGTAGCCTCTCTTGCTCTTGGGTCGCCATCACTCATGGCCGTGGGCTCAGGTTATAAAATCCAACCAGCACTCTGGAAACATTCTCAGGGTGTGAGATACACCAGGCCTCAGGGGAGACGGACGGGGGGGGGTCTCGCAATTATCTGCACTGCTGCTGCAGGAAAAGAGCTAGATAGCCTGCATTACCGGTAGTTCTTTTTTAAACTTAGTGCCTCAGTGTGTCCAGTATAGAAGAGCACACCTGATTGGCTGTTAGTGCACTTGCAAGACGTCAGATGCCACTTAGCATCTGAAACCAGGAAGTGAGTGTTTGTGGCAGCTGAACAGAATGCCAAGTATTGTGGCAGTCTGGACAGTTGAGAGGAAAGAGCAGTAGCTTGAGCTGCTGTTTGTGGCTCTTTAAAGGAGGTGGCATGAGCCCTCGTGCTGAGGCCTGAATCCGTCACTGACAACAATTTGTGCTGTGGTATGCTGGCTTGATTTCAGCTCAGCTGATCAATGGCAGCACACCATCACAAATCAGTGTTGATCTACGGATGCAGTCCATGAAAGTGCAGTGTGCAGAGTGGTTGGTGGAAAGTGTCAAAAGTATTCGGGCAACAAAGATGTAATTGTGGCTTTACAGTTGAGGGTATAGCTGATGCTCACCTGAACTACTTAAAGGACCCCTGATTAAACAACAACGAAGTATAAGAACTGCTTTTCTATTAACTTTCTAAATGCTTTTTAACATTAAAAACACAGCATTTATGTAATTATATCTATACCACACAAGTGGTGAATATATTGGGTAAATAAATCATGTTACTTTGGGATAAATATTTATTTTCACTTAGAATACCATTTATATAACTCGGAACACCATTTATATAACTTAGGACATGTTATTTCCACTTAGAATCTGGAAATGGAACACAGAAAACAATGGGTCAAATAAGGAATTTACAATGGAAAGAAAGGCAGTTTTAAGCTAAAACAAGGTAAAACACCAGTAAAAACAATACAAATAGTGTGGTATATATCAAACACATAATGGATTGCAGTGGAACAGCACATTTATCTCCACACGTGGGTGGTAAGACCTTTATAACTCACTCGTGGCTTCACCACTCGTGAGTTATGGGTCTTACCACTCACTAGTGGAGATAAATATGTTATTCCTCTGCAGTCCATTATGTATTCCATATATATATATTTTACTAACCTCAGAGTGAGGAGAGATGTATATCATCAGATCTACAGAGTCAAGCTCAGAATAGTGTGAAGATATGTGAGGTCACGTTTACAACCTGTGCAGCCATTTAAGTAACAGAGACAACAAAAGTCAATCTGCTTAAATGAATAGTCCACCCAAAACGGCTCCCAAAACATGTAAAATGAAGTTTTTCTTTCATAGTTGTTCCTGGCTTTCCCTTTTCAGCCTGTCTGTGAATTTTTTTTTTCAGTTGTGTCAGTCCATTTTATTGCCTCTGGGGGTCACCATCAAGGCTTCATTTATTACTTGTTTATTCACTGTATTCCCCCACAGTCCCGCTATGTTTGGCATGCAGGTGACTCTGATAAACTGGCTTTGTTGTAAAGCATCTTAAGTTTCATTCTATTTCTTCCCAGTACTCGTCTCCTGGTAAGTGCCTTTTCCCACTACCCTAAAACTATGCTAACACACTTTTCTTCATAAATAACTTTTATTCTCCACTTAGCTACTATGACGTTAGTTAGCAAGCAAATTGTGTCTTGTATGATGATTTTGTAAACAAAGTATTTTAGTATCCTGCTGCTTTTATTTCTTTTGTTCCTGCCAACAGTGTCTAACCATGTGTTTTCTTGTAAATGGGACTGTGACCCCACAGCAGAGTTCACAGAAAAGTACTTTGATGTGCACTTTGAAACATTGTATTTGTCCTTTAGATACTATTTTTTACAAACTGCAGATCAAAGCAGAGATGAAAGTATTTTGGTTTTGGTTTGGTGCTTTTTTTTTTTTTTGCTAGTATCATGTACTGACGTGCTGTGTGGATACGTACTGGCATTCGCTTTGAATTGTTGTCTTTACTCAGTTACAACATAGTACGGTGATGCCGGAGCACTCTGGGACCCAATGTGCTTATTTTCAGATTACAGACATTACAGTACACTGGCTTCAAGGAAGCAGCACACTGCTAAAAAATGTTGTTTTGATCACAGATTTTTTTTAATTTTTATTTTTATTTAAAAAGTTGATAACTGGGAAAGGCACACTGAGCCAAGGCTCATTTCCAGATGCGACCCAGGGCAGGGAGCAAGGAGAAAGGTATACAATAATACAGGAAAGACTTCATGACAATATACAGTATTAAGTATTTACAGTTGGCACAAGAAATTACAACGTGATAGTAATCAATGATACAAAGTAAATTACACATATGAGACGAACAACTGATGCAGCTTAATACATTGGTACAGATAAATTCCACACAGCAGGGTGTAATACCTGCAATTGGAAAATGAGTGCATTCACCATAAATAAATATATTGTGAACATTTTGTTTTGATCACCAGTTCCACAAATAAAAATAAGGGCATAAGTGGTATCACCATCACCAGATTCATTGATTTGAACTTGCCAACATTTTTTCATATGTGCAGCTAGTCAGCACAAATTCTACAAAAATTCCACACAGCAGGGGGTGTGGGGGGCAGAGCCCCCCAACAAAAAGAGAATAATACAAGAAAAAGAGAACATTAACTAATGTATTCAGGTACTGACAGCAGAAACGGGGGTGTGGGTGGCATAGCTCCTACCAATGAAAAGACAATGTCCAAGTAAGAGGACACCATTGCTCTCTGTTCATTTCTTTATGTTTGCTTGCACGCATGTGCAAAAAACATAGTGCCACCATGCGAAGTTTCGTAGGTGTGCCACCTCGCTTCCAATGCCCTGCTCCTTGTCACAGGTGTGGCCTCATTGCACCAATAAATGTCCGAGCTGTCTATGACAGCAGTTCAGATGCAGTGGTGTACAGTTCCAAGCAAAACACAGCTACAATCAGCGGTGGTAACATGTAGGCAATTTGCATACTGCCATTGGCATATGCAAAGCGCCTATAGGTCAGCACTGGACTGGAACAGCCGTCATAGACAGCTCTGTCTCCCCCCCAACAAACACCCAAGTAGCACACTGGGAGCCCACCCCAGTGTGCTCATGCACTCCCCCCACACACTGTATAGCTGATGGGGGTGCCCAATCCCCCGTCGGCTCCGCTGCGCCCCCCAACAGACTTCTAGGTCCCATGCTGGGAGCTCACTCCAGCGTGGCAATAGTCCGTATGGCCGACGGGGATGCCCAATCCCCCATCAGCTCCACTGGCCTCCCCATCAAACAACCTTCCAGCTGCCACGCTAGGAGCCCACCCTAGGGTGGCAAAAGTCCCGCGTTTTATGAGTGTGCGTTGCGCATTTCCTACACACGTGCGTAACTTCGAGAATTTTTAATGTTTTCACTCCAGATTTTCAACCTTGCCTTTTTACCACACCTCCTCATGAACAATACAGCTGTCATTTCTCACATCTGGCTCAAAATGTGTTTTCGCACATGTAGCACACGTTGGCATGGTCGGTTTGCGAAATCAGTGTTTGAGACACATTAAGAAAATCACAGAGCAAAGGTGTTAAAATGGCTATGTTGAAAATTTGGTGACAAAAGTCCGTAAAATGACTGTGTTACGTCACTTATGTGTGTGCATTGCACAATTTCCATGCACCCTCGTAAGTTCATGAATTTGTAATCTTTTCAGTCCCAATTTTCAACATTCACATTTTTCCACATCTCTTTATGAACAGTACAGCTGCCATTTTTCACACCCTGGCCAAAATGTGTTTTCTTACTTCCAGTGCAAAATACCGTGGTCGCTGTGGGGAATTAGCGTTTGGGATAGATTAAGAAAATTACAGTGACACTGATCATGAGCGAAGGTCCCAAAATGCCTATGTTGAAAATCTGCTGTAAAAAATCCTCAAACTAATTACATACGGGTGTGCATTGCACAGTTTCTATGCATGCTCGTGACTTCACCAGTTTTTTTATATTTTCACTCCAGATTTTCAACAATGCCATTTTTTACACCTCCTCATGAACAGTACACCTGTCACTTTTTACATCCTGTTCAAAATGTGTTTTCAAACCTGTGGCACCAAATGGCGCAGTCGCTGTGCAAAATCACCTTTTGCCTAATGAACTGATAGTGTCACTGTTCACGCGGTGGGGTCACAGAAAACCCATGTGGAAAACTTGGAGTAAAAATATTAGGAAATGGCCAAGGCATTAGGGTTTTCTACCGTAATGCCCTACCCTGTAGGGACTGACAGGTGTCAGGGGTTTGATTTGGGATTATCGACAGTAATGCTCATGCCATTGCACCCCACACCCCCACCCTCCAGCCAGTGACAGGCATCGAGGTGCGCCTTGGACCTTTTGCCCCCAGAGTTCACCCCATTCTCCTATACTGCACCCATTTCAGCATATTTCCTTATGGAATGAGGTGAAAGTAAAGCCCAAACACCACAAGGCACACCTCGACACTTACCAGTGTCTGAAGGATAGGGTGAGGTGAAATGTCATGACCGTCATGGGTGACAACCCAAAGGCACACCTCAATGTCTGTCCATCTCTGCAGGGTAAGGGTGGAGTTGGCGTCAGTTCAATACTTCATTGCCATTCCTATACTGCATCTAACTCCTGCACTTCCACTGCTAATGTCAGCAAGCAAACATTCGGCATTGACAAATACTTGTTTTTACTAGCAATGAACATGTTTCTCAATAACAGGAAGCAATGTGGTTGCATACCTCTTTTCAACAAATGTCGATACCAAAAATCACATCTGACACTGCTCCATAGTTCCCGTTACCAAAATGGGGTGTGTGGGGGCAGAGCCCCCCCAACAAAAAGAGAATCAGCAATTAAGAAAAGTCTGAAAAGACTGTGTGCAATAATATTTCCTTTTATTTCAGTTTAGTTGTGGTGCAGGTATTTAGATTATGAATACAGTGCAATTCAACGTTACCAGGTTGAAGTGTGTAGGTGAAGACAGCGATGTAAGTACTGTATTTGACCCCAAAAGAAAATGAGTGTGCAGGGGGCTCGGAGTGCTCCAGTAACTCCCACAGTACCAATAAACAAAATAAAAAGGCCGGCTTTCCTTTCTTTGAATTCCCCAAAGATATATTGTACTGTTTGTGTAAAACATGTTCTCCCTTTGTCTGTGCATGCCACATTATTGGTTATGGGACTCTCTAGCGCAGGACACTCTCCTAATACCTGCTGCAGTCCCCAGCTGGTGTTAACCCTTGCTGTGCCAAGCACTGATAGCAGTCCTGAATGCACATACATTCTCATTCTGTTGTCATCCAAATGATTGAGCCATGTGATGTTTCTTTTGTACACAATGCCTATACTTTCTGGCTTGCTTGTGCCTTACTTTTGCTGTACTGGCTGTCCCTTATATTGTGGACTCTCCGACCCCCTTCCCCTGATCGACATCTCTCTGTCCCACGTGTGTTCACATATGTTCCTGGCTGTATTGCTCCATTTTGTTTTTATTTTTGTATTATACGTTGTTTAAAATACCTGTATTTCCTTACTTACTTCTTCTGCCTTGCTTTAATGTGCGGGCTGATCCTTCTATCGCAGATTCTCCAGTCCCCTCCTGCTCCAACTGAGGTTTCACTGATTGTCATTTCTCCATCCCCTTTTTAATACAGCAACAAAATAAAAGCAAATTAAAAATTAAACATGGCATGTGAATCTTCATCTGTTCTTTGACCCACTCATTTTTTCTTTTCGTTTGTGTGATGAAGCCCATGCACTTCTTTAGTCATTTGGGTGCACTTTTACTGATGGTGCTGCACATTGCCTGAATGCTGTGTAGCAATTTTGCCCTGTTGTTATCCCTGCCACATAGATGGTACTTGTATGATGCGCTATTTGTCTTTTAGCAATGATTTTTTTATCATGCCTGTATTCCCCGCTCAGAAGTGTGTGCGTGACAGTTCCCTTCCTTACCACAACGTTACTCATGAGATGTTACTCATAAGCCAATGTACATTTTCCAGCAATTCTTTTATTGTTTGTTGTGCTTCCTCCTCCATGCTATTTTTTTTAATTTTATATAACAGCAATATTTGCAACATTCATTACTCCCACAACAACTTGATCTAAATTTCCGACACTGTATGTGAATCCACCCCTCCCACCTCAACCACCCCTATTTACCTGCACAGCTCATCACCCAACAGTTTGACTTTTACCAGCGGTATGCCTGCAGTACAACCTGAATAATAATAATATCACTTAATAGTGCATTTAATTTTTTGTTTGTTTTTTGGGCTCCTTCGTGCTGCAAGTAATACCACTTTGAGCACCCATCACCGTGTGTGTCGGGGTGTGTGTGTGTGGGGGTGTTGCTTGTTTTTTATTTATTTATTATTTATTTATAAATACCTTTTGAGCCAGAGGCTTTTTTACAAAGTTTCCACATCAGAAAAACACAGGAATACAATGGCATATAAAAACAATCATTTTAAGATACAATTCAATAACAAACAAAATAAGTACAACTCAGGCATGGGAGAATACAGTCATGGTACATTCAGAGGAATAGGCAAGTGCAACAAAGCATGTTGAAAAACAATCTAGACCATGGGGAAAAATGAACATGAGGTGTGAAGACAAACAATGCTTCCAGAGGTAGGCATTGTTAGAGGGCAGGGGTGAGGGGTACAGTATGAAGGACGGGGGGAACATTGGACACATATATGAGGGGGTTGGGAAGTAGAGGGGGGAGTACAGGCATGATATGGGAGTGGGTGGGGTAGGTAGCGAGAGACCATATAGAGAACCAAAGGGGGGGGGCAGAGAAGGGGATTGAGATGGCATGGTAGGGGAGGGGGAGCAATATCAGGAGTAGGTGGGTGGGAGGGAAATGATGTAGTGAGGGGGTAATTCAACACGCTAGTCCATGCTGCCAAGCACACATGGAAATGTTTGAATATACTAATGACTTGCATTCCAATGCAATGATTTCCCTGTGAGCATATAGATGCCAAACATCAGAGCTAATGACTCTGAAACATTCATTGTTAGTCACTTTACCACCAGTGTTTTTATTATTATTATTTTTTGTTGTAATCTAACATACAGTGTTCTGTTGCCTTGCTCATTGTAATACATTTCTGCCTCACTGACTATTACATACTACTGACATCTGGAGAGTGTCTCTGGCTGTAGTGCTGCCTGAGACAGTTTTTTGACATCATGTAAGTAGTGAGGTCATGGCTGTACACTTGTGACAGCCGCAAGAGTGACTGTCAAGTTCTACGTACACAATCTGTTGTGTATTGTGAATGTTGATGCTAGTTTTCATTTGTTTTCCTTCTGTTTATCATCTCTCTTGCAGGTGCCAGTCCATGTACAGCCTACTGGGCCCAGTTTAACTAGGTACATTTAGTCGAACTGCACTTTTCTATTCCAGTAACATTCACTACCAAAGTTATTTCCTTCAATGGGCACATATATTGCAGCAAACACCAAACAACACTGGCAAATGACAACTAACTCGCCAGGTAGCTGATGCATTAAAAAGTGCAGTTCTATCAAATGCTACCACTTTAACTATTCCCAGTGAACAGTGCACGCACTGGCACCTGCCAAATGGACTATAAGCAGTAAGAAAGCAAAATAAACCATCAACAACATTTGCAGCACTCAACAGCTGGTGTACACTGAACTTGCAACTCACTCTAAAGGCTGCCATGAGCACATAGCCATGAGCTCAATCCTTATGTGTTGTGAGAAACTGACTCAGGCTGCAATACATCAGGGAACACTGTCCAGATCTCAGTAGTATGTAGCAGTCAGTGAGACAGATACATATTGCAATGAACAAGACAACTGACCACTGTGTTGGATTTACTAACAAATTATAAGAAAGGTATGGTTGTAAAGTTACTAACAATGAGTGTTCCAAGCACTCCACACAGTGCAAGAAAACAGCAGCAAGGGCAAACAAGATGCTGGGATACATAGCTAGGGAGATCAGTAGTAGGAGAGAGGAGGTCATACTATCCTTGTACAGGTCACTGGTGAGGTCACATATCTAGAGTATGAAGTTCAGTACTGGTGCCCACACCTCAAAAAGGACATTAACCTGCTGGAGAAGGTCCAGAGGAGGGCTACAAAGATGGTAGCGGGTCAGCAGGGTAAGACATATGAGGAGAGGTTAAGGGCGCTAAACATGTACTCTCTGGAGGAAAGGACAGAGAGAGGGGACATAACTGGGACCTTCAAGTACTTGAAAGGGATAAATAAGATGGATAAGAAGGGTCTGTTTAAGTTGAGTGGCAACCATAACACTAGGGGGCACAGTCTTAAGCTGGAAGATGGAGGTTTACGAGGGAGATCAAGAAGCATTTCTTCACAGAGAGGGTGGTGAACACTTGGAATGCACTGCCAGAAGGGGCGGTCTTGTTGAAGACAGTGGGCAGCTTCAAGAGAGGCTGGGATAGGCATAGTGGGAAGGTATGGATCATGGGTAGGGAGGATGGGCAGAGTGGGGGGGCAGGGACAGTAGCTTATGCTGTGGGCCCTGTAATATGAGCAGACTAGATAGACCAAATAGCCTTCTTCTTCTGCTGGCTTCTTCGTATGTTCCTATGACTGTTGGTGCTAATCCAAAAGAAACAAAAACCATCAGACAATCCATCATTAGGAGACATGAACAGCATATCTGAAACTGCATGAACAACTGTCTTCTCATTCTGGAGTCTGACATGAGCATATCGACATGACCTCATGCCTGTGATGTCAAAGCAGAATCAACACAATTAACACAACATAGTTAAGCTGTGCAAAATCACCTTTTGGCCAAGAGTTGAACATTTTCTCTGACCTTATTTATGAGGTGGAGTGATAAGAAGGCTATGATTTAAATTTGGTGTAAAAATATAAAAAAAAAAGTTGTGAGGCTATGTTGAATTTTGCAAGCACAGGCTCATAATTTTGCTAACATTCAGTATTTTTACCCCAAATTTTTTACATAGCCATTTCTTTACAGCACTTCATGAATGTGACAGCTGTCATTTTTCAACTCCTGCCCCAAATGTGTTTTTGCTTCCTGAAAGTTGATTTTGCAGTCCCTAAACAAAACCACATTTAGGCCAGGAGTTGAACATTTTATCTGCCCTTTTTCATGAGACAGGTGTCATCGAAGCACAAGTTAGGAAGCATAGGAAAACCAGAATTCGCCAAAAATTCTTTATTTACACTAGCGGTATCTTAAAATAAACTTGTTCAGTATAACTATTTACAAAGGCAAAATAAAATAGTTTTCTTTCAGTTTCTGTGTCTCTTGTTCTCCTAATCTTTCCTGCAGCTGCAGCTTAGCTCTTTTATAAGTCTTTTCAACCCCCACTCTTAGCAAGCATCCTGTTCTTGTAGGTGTTCTGTTCTTGTAAGTTTCAGGAGCTGCTAGAGCGCTTTGTGCTTTCTGGGGCCTCTTTTTGCAGCTTTTTCAAAAGGCTGGAAGATTTGCACTCACGTAACCTCTACAGTTTACAATATTTATTTATTTAGCTTTTGTTGACCGGGTAAGTGCACTAGACAAATCCTGCCTATTTTCAGGCACGACCCGGGGGAAGGGGATACAGATGAATGCCAACTGACCTTGAACCAGATTAAGCTGTTGGTGGTATTTTTAGTGAATGAGGGAAATTTGGCCAGAACACTGGGGAAATTCCCCTACTGGCTGCCTTGTTGCCGCCAGTACGGGTCCCGTCGACGTCACGCTGCATCATGGCAGATGATTCGCAGTGCAGCATCAGGATGGAGGTTGGGGAAAGCACAGTAGCTGAATGTTCCATACGAGATAACGCTGAAGGATTTACGGACTTACGGATGCAGACTACGCTGCTGGAAACAGCACCGGAGGAAAATTGCAGATTTCCAGAGTTGGCTGGTGATATTCCAGCGGTTGGGAGAGGTTCAGCGGTCTCGCAAATGTTCGGGTGTATCTTCTTCCGTTTGTCAGGTTTTGGATCGCCAGGAGTCGCGGCGCTGGGCAATGCAGACGAACGACTCTCAGGTAGAGGAAGTCGCAGGGAACGCTTTCTTGAGGGATCTCAAACCCCGCGCCAACAGTTTGACTTCGGAAGAGGCACAACACTAACGGATTACAGACTGGTCGGAGGATTCTGCCTTAATTAACGCGGATGGCAGAAAACGGATTCGGGGCAATGGATTCCAGATCCCACATGGCCTTCTTCTCGTCGATTCCTCATCTTCTATGCATGCCACCGATCCTGCAAAATTGGGCCCAGGTACTACTACTGTGCACAAAAATGTTTCTGAGGGAAAACTGCAGTTTCTGAGGGTGGGGAGACTGACTTGGCTTTTCTAAGCCAAGCACCTCAGCCATTGATCCACTGTTTTATCTGGGGACCCTACAAATGTGATATTTTCGAATGAGGGGAAAAATTACTCCAATAAAGCCTACTATGTCAGAGTTATTTAAGAATAAATTAGAGCAAGCTCCACGGCGTAATGCTGTCAGGATTAGATATAAGGAGGTCTTCAGGAACATCCGACCCGATATTATGTATTTAAGCAGCTTTTGAAATTATCCATGGGTTTTTCTCCTTCAGATATTTATGCTTTGATACATATTGCTGGAGAAGATTCCTTTGATATTAGCTTTCAGACTACTTTTCACTTAGAAAAATTTGGGGACAAATATGCAATACACAAAACTACACCTTTGTGGACCCCTTTCTTTGCTATTCCACTTACCAGGCCACAAATTCGTTATGTCACTATAATGTTTCGTAACGAAGGGGTTAATGTGAGTGATATTTACCATTGGTTGCAATCTAGATGTGATATTTTAAATCCTCCCGAAGCTTTGTTGGATTCTGAGGGGATTTGGACCGGAGGGTGGAAATTTAAAGTTAAACTATTCCAAGTTAATTCGGAAATAGTACATCTCCCTAATAGTTTTTACCTGGGGAAAGATAGGGGGGTTTGTTTTTACGGGGGACAGCCTAGAGCCTGTTACAAGTGTGGAGCCCGAACCCATATTAGTAGTGTGTGTGATGTTTTAAAATGCCCCTTATGTGGGGGATTCGGTCACTCCATGGATATGTGTTCTAATATTTTCCAATGTAACCTGTGTGACGAAAAGGGTCATGCCTTCCATCAGTGTCCTTGGGCACGACGGAACTGCACAGAGGGTTTGGATCAAGATGATTTGTTGAAAAAAGCTCATACAAAAAAACAGAGCCTTCCTGAACACATTCCCTCTCTGACCCCAGTTTCTCAGGTTACAAGTAAACCAGTTAGCTCCAAAACAGTAGACACTGGAATAAAGGAACCTCAGCCATTATCTGATAATAATATTCCTAAACCTTCTGTCTCTGAGAAACAAAATTCAGGTTTTCTATGCCTCCTCCTTTTGAGCTAGCTAAAAGCAGGCCTTTACCAGAGCATCTCTAAAACAGCCCCCCGACTCAGCTTCCCACTGAATTTTTTTTCACCACTACAGGATGATATTAGGGATCGGATCTTGAGTCAGATACCTCACATATATCAAAACAAATAACTGAGGATGAAGACAGTAAGGCGACAGAATTGGCTAAAGAAAAGAAAGGAAAAAAGGGGAAGAAACGTAAAGTTAGCCAAAAAAATGGAACTTAACTTTAACACCTTTTTGGCTTCATGACCTCACTTAAGGTAGCATCTTATAATGTTTGTAGTATTAAGGCACTACAAAGGCAGTTACCTTTACTACAATATTTAGCCTTTTTAAACTTAGATATCATTTTATTACAAGAAACTAGAGTAACATCTCTTTTTGAGATCCGGCAATTGCAGAGAAAATGGATCTGGGGACCTTCTTTTTGGACCTTTGGATCTGATAGTGCTGATGGCATTGGAATATTATTTGGGAATACATCATTTAAAATATCCAAAGTGATTGATGTCAGACCAGGTAGAGTTTTAATTTTAGATTTCTCCTTCGGAGACTACCTTTTTCGTTTGGTTAATATATATGCGCCTCAGACAAAGTTAAAGCGGATTGCTTTGTTTGAAGAGATTAAACCTTTTTTATGCACCAGAAAACATATTATATGGGGAGGAGATTTCAATTGCTCCCTAGACATAACCTTTCGTAAAACCTCCGGGAAAAAGATATATTGTGATACAAACACACTTACTAAACTTATTGCAGACGCAGACCTTCAGGATGTTTACAGGAAAATGCACTCACATGGTGGAGCAACTTATTTTAGACATACTTTCTCCACTCATATTGATTTTTTTTTTATTTCTCGTTACATTTTTCCGTTATCCTGTACAGTCTATCCTACTGAATTTTCAGACCATTCCATTTTAATTTGTAAACTTTCCCTAACCAATATACCTCCCAAATTATACTCTAAATCTCACCGTTGGAGAATGAACTCTTCCTTTACAAGATCACTCTTTTCCAAACTAGAAGTTTTTTCTTCTAAATCTACTACCTTAGATTTGTTTGATTCCCTTATGATTGGTGGTTACAAACTAAGAAAGAACTTAAAAGTCTATTCCTTAATTGGGGACGGACTAAAGCTAATTCAGATTATATGCGTATCTTATGTATAGAAATCAACTTTATAAATTAATGTCTTTTCCCCCTTCAGATCATTCTTTATACACTTCCCAAATTTTAAACATAAAGCGACAAATGAAATTGTTTCAGTATGATAGAGCCAAATCCTTGGATCTGGAATTTAAATTTGGCATTAAAAACAGTCCCATGTCTGATCCATTGCAAGCTTGTAAAACTCGTTTGACACATACTTTAATGTCAGGACTAATTAACTCACAAGGAGATTTAGTTACCTCCGATATGGGAATGCTAACAATTGTTCAGCACCATATCCAGGATTATTTTTCATCTAAACCATTGTTATCTACCCACAATTTTCCATCTCACCGCCTTAGTCCTTTACCTTCACTATCAGTGAATGATTTACTACTTTTAACTAAACCTATATCCGCTTTGGAAGTAGTAGAAGTTATAAAACAGTTAAAAAATGGATCTGCTCCTGGTTTAGATGGCATCCCTAATGAGTTCTATAAAATATATATAAAATACATGGAGTTTTTTGCCTCTAGTCTTTAATTCTATCTTGAATTCAGCCGCAACCTGCAAAGATTTTCCATCTCACTCATGACTTTTCTTTTTTAAAAAGGTGATAAAGTCATTTATCTAATTGGAGACCAATTAGCCTCCTGAACACGATTATAAGATCTTAACCAAGATTTTACATAACCGTTTGCTAAAAGTAGCAGAAATTCTTATACATCTGCTCAGACTTGCTCTATACCAAATAGGAAGATACAGCATAACCTTTTTTAATAAGAGATCTCTTTTCAAATACTTTGCATAATCCTTTCAGGTCAGGGTTAATAGTAGCACTAGATCAGGCTCAGGCTTTCGATATGGTTTGTCACTCTTATCTGTACTTTATATTGTTAAATTATGGTATTCCAAAAACCTTCGTTCATTGGATAATTAAACTTTATAGTCAGGCGATTACTATCCCCATTGTAAATAGCTTACTGGGCACTGAGATTAACATTAATAGGGGTGTTAGGCAGGGTTGCCCCCTCAGTCCTCTATTATACACTTTTGTTCTAGATCCTGTTATCAGATGCATTATTCTGGATCAACAGATTATAGGACTCTCACCTTCTCCATCCCTGGACAAAATTAAGGTTACAGCCTTTGCAGATGATGTTACTTTATTACTGGCAGATACTACATCATTACAGAGAGCGTTAGACATTTTCCTTTTTTTTGGTCAATTTTCAGGAGCTTCCCTGAATATCGACAAAAGTTTTATTTTACCATTATACCCTCCTCTACTCATGTATCCGAGTTTTTAATATATCCATTTCAAATACACCCAATAAAATTTTGGGGATATGGTTTGGGGTCGAAGATATGGCCCTTTACAATTGGGAGAAACAATTGGTTATTGGGGAATCTAAAATAAATTTATGGAAAAGTTGGACTTTTGGTAAACAGAAATGGATTGCTGTTATTAAAAAATTCTTATTACCTCTCTTCCTTTATATAAGTCATATCTTCCCTCCACCCATATCTGTTGAAACCAGATTATATAGTCTTTTTTTTTCAAATGTTCTGGGGCAACAGGCTCAATCCTGTTAAAAGAGATTTTACATATCTTTTGAGGAAAGAAGGGGGTTTGCAGATGGTTAATCCCGTTGTTTTTTTTCATTCTATTTTTTTATTTTTTATTTTCTTCCTTTCCATTTATATGGGTAAAACCTTTTTTAGCGTGGCATTATTAGGTTCAGTCTGTTTGGCATAAATATTTTTTAAATGGTCCATGCTTCCTCCTAAAATACTTTCAGATAGTTTACCTGCATATGGGCTTTCTACTTTTAAGAAATTGCACCAATGGAAGATACCCTTACACAAATTACTTACCTTAACTAGAAAATCCTTTTACAATTATATTGTTTATGATGTTCAAAATGTCACACTTTTATTTCCACATTGTACTCCATCACACATGACTTTTGCCTTGCATAAACTGACTGACTTCAGGATTCCAGCTAAAATTTGAGACATAATTTGGATATCCGCTCATGGAGATTAGGGTTAGAGGAAATTTGAAGTACAAACCTTTAGTTGACAGATATTGTTTGAGACCACAGTGTATTAATGTTGAAGAAAGCCAACATAATTTTTCTTAGACTGTATCGATAGTAAGACTTTTTAGGCTGAAACAGCTACATTGGAATATGCCACATTTAGTTACTTTAACATACAATATTCTTGTTTTAGGTGATTACACAGGAATATGGAAACAATATCATAAAAGTACGTTGAATGTTTTCTTTTCTTTATTACAGTATTTTTTGTGGCAAGCTCGTTGTAAATTTGTATTGCAACAACAGCAGACATCATATTCAGTAATACTTGATTCCGTTCAAAATGAATTACTTGAGCTTAGGCTAAAGGATATCCAGCATTTTTCAAATGTACAAGTTATGGAGTTGTGGAAATTTTTTCCCAATTTTTGGTGATGTCTTCTTTTTCATCCATATCTGTATCAAATTATTATATTCTTTTTAGTTTCTGTATCATTTTAGTATGTTCAATTTCTTCTTTCTGTGATGTTGTGTTTTCTTGTTTAATAAAAACTTCCCCTACTCTTTTCGATAAGTGCCATGGGATCTTTAACATCCACCTGAACTACCACCAATCTAGGCAGATGGGACCTCAGTTTAACGTCTCATCCGAAAGACGGCACCTCAGAAATGCAGCACCCCTCTCATGCTGCATTACAGTGTCAGTACTGGGATATTAACCCAAGTGCCAGATGTGGGAACTGAACCCACAGCCCTCTGATCTCCCAGCCTCAGAGGCGAGTGTGCTACCTACTGAGCCACTGACATACTGACTAATAGCTTTCTGCAATCATCTCAAAGTATAATTATATATATTTCAACAGTAACACTATATATTTTCTAAACAAAAGAGATCCCAACATCAGTTACATTTCTATACAATGATTTGTACATATTTTTATATTAACAGATATGCAGGGGAGGAAAAACAGACAGCAAGAGGGGGCTGAGATACAGTGAGATGCAAAGAATTGTGAGATTGTTGGGGTAATCAAATGCGAAGTCTCACAGGAAAATTGGGCTGCGCAACCAGACAGAGAAGAAACAAAAAAGGAAAGAATAGATCCTTGCATTTAAATGCTTTCTCCATAACAAATGAGACAGGGTCCTATTCCACCCTGTCACAGCAGGGTCATAACAAGGCTGTGTTGAAAATCTGGTGTTAAAATATAAAAAAACACACATTTTCAATATTTTTACACCATATTCCTTGGCTGCAGCCCTATCGACCTGGCCAGATTTTTTTCCTGTCAGTTTCACAACTCATAGCTTGTCAGTTTAGCAACTCGCATTTACAAACTTTTTTTAATTTTTTTTGCCTAAAAGTGCCAGTTAGCTGTATGTTTTTTTGGGTGTGTATTTTTCTCTTCTCCTAGGCACAGTTGGCATGTCATCCTGACCGACTCCCTGGCCCCCCCGAACCTGAGATCAGGCCACCTCCTCATATCTCCCATGGATTAGCCCCTGTGATGGGGCAGCAAGGAGCTACCCACAGTTCAACTTGCCCAGAATGGATCCAGCTGAGGAGGCACCATTCGGGTTGGGCCGCAGAGGTTGGAAGATCATGCTGCCCGAGCTGTGCCAATTTGTCCTCCAGTTTTTCTCCCTGTGGAGTGCAGGCATGCAATGACATCCAGGCACAGTGTGTTGATGTCTGCCACACTCCGCCCCCCTTGCGGCACTGCTCTAGTAGTGCCCCTGGTCATCACCCTGGCCACTACCGAGTGATGGAACCCTGGATCCCTCCCTGGGATAGGAGAGCAGCCCTCCCCTGCCAACCCTTGGTGGCCCCAGCTCGTGTCCGAATCCAGGTCACCAGCATGGCATGAGGTGTGGCGTCCAGCACCTCAACCCTCAGCGCCATGGGGCTGGCTGCCAGTTAGCTGTATTAATTCAAATGATAAGGCAGTTTAAATGTAAGATGCTGTGACTGTGATTTTCAATAGACTGACAGGGTGTCAGCTGTCGGGGCTGGGACTCTGATGGCAAGACAAGTAAGTCAACATGCAGTTTAAAAATGGTAGCTCTCCACTTGGTGTGCAGAGTTGCCCATATACTATAAAAGAAAACAAATGGGCAGCAGTGAACAACAACACTGAATTTACTTCTCAAGGTTGTCATGACAACTGAGACTTCTCGAGCTTCACTCTCAAGATGTACTGGTTGTCATGGCAATCTCTTGAAGTAAACATAGCTTTGTTGTTCACTATTACCATCCATTATTCTCTATACAATGTATGGTGAAACCCTGTTATGCATGGCATTCCATGCCTGGAATATTCTTGTTGTGCTGCAGTAGTGACATCATTATGTTGTTGTGCTGCAGTTGTGATGTCACTACAGCAGCACAACTTAGAATGCTGCCACAAAGCTGTTTTCCTGTATGCAATCGAGCTGGATGCTGTTTTTTTTTAACTTGAACTTACAGAAAAGGTGCAGCATGCTGAATCAGTATTTTGAGCCCACCAGCAACCCTCAAGTGCCCCCCACCCCCAGTTCACTGAAAGGAAGCAGAGTATTTGAACTGGTCAAGGATGCCCATAGAGTTTAAAAGGCAATGTAGGGGCACCATATACAGATGAGCCGTGTCTTCATCTCAGGTTTTCTGTGGCAACCAGTGTCTTCATCTCAGGTTTTCTGTGGCAACCAGTGTCTTCATCTCAGGTTTTCTGTGGCAACCAGTGTCTTCATCTTGAGGGTTCTGTGGCAACCAGTGAACCTCTATAGCTTCGCTCTCGAGGTTCCTGATTGCCATAAAAACCTCTTGATGTGGAAACAGACTTGTTGTGTATGGCTGGCCATACATAATCCTCTATGTGTATGTTTGTTGCAGAATTGAGAGAATTGAGCTAAGGTAGCTGGTGGAGACTTTTATTTTTTCATACATCTTTTATTCTCCTCCTGAGCTCTGGCAAAGAAGGAACTCTCTCAGGTCCCGCCACGCTGCATTTTAGCCGACTGTGGTACTTTCCCCATGGCTTGCCCCCTGTGGTGGTGCCGGGAAGGTGGTTCCCCCTCCTCAGAGACCCAATCTAGAACACCAGGAGTTGGCTCGCGGTGCGGCAGACCATCATGGAGCCCTGCCATGCTAATTTTTCCACCTGTTTTTTGTCCTGTCCCCCCTCCCCCCCTACCAATGTGGTTACGACAGAGCATGTCTCCCATCATATTGCCCTCCAGTCACCACCAGACAGCAATCAACAAGCGGGACACCATGAGACCCTTCCCCAATAGAGGAGAGCAATCCTCCGGACGCTCGATCCTCTCTCCCCTGCTGACCCCCGGCAACCCAGGCTTGTGCCTGAACCCGGATCACTGGCATGGTGTGAGGTGTAGCGACCAGCTCCTCAACCTCCAGTGCCACTGGGCTGGCTGGTGGAGACTTTTTTTAATCAATAAAATGTTTATTATAGTTTTAAATTGTAATAAATATAAGAACATCAGACATGTAAAATGACGTGTTTTACAATACCGTAAAAATTAGAAAGTATCAATACATTTAAATAAATTAATTACATACTAAAATAACACTACATTTACATCCATCATTGTTAAGTATGATTTCAATTATTATACTACTAAAAGGAATTTATACCCAGAGCAAGCAGTTTGATACACAAGGCCCTTACCACCTGATATAGCTCTGGGTGAGTTAAGGCTTGACCCACTAGTACATCGATGTACTTATTTGTAACATTTTATAACCCCTCTGGTACCCCACAGTACCACGTCCTCTTTGCCTGCAGCTGTTAGATGATGGACAGGCTCAGCCTTCCTGATGACATCCGTGCCTCACTGCACGTGAAATCATGAACGCAAAGAAGCTCCAGACCCCAAGGCCGATACTGATGCACATAACGTGCACTGATAACGCAAAGTTTTCCCAACACATACTGGGAAACACAAGGCTTCCTGGTTGGGTCCACTGCTGATCTATGTCATCATTGTTAAAAGCATTTAACAAATTTTACTCCCGATAATACCAGTAGTTAATACCAGTAGCTTGAATCGACCTCACAATGCACAGCCACTCAGTCAGCTCTACGGTGAGTGCTCATGCCACTGTCTATGTCCTGGCCTCAGATAATACGGTTAATAGTGGTAAAATATAAACATTAGCCAAATCCAGCATATTATTGTAGCAGACACCTACACAAAGTGATAGAGTGGTGTATGACTCAAAACTGAGAAAAGGATCAGCTAGTTATGTTTGCTTGCATGCATGTACAAGAAACATAGTAACACCATACGAGAATTCATAGGTGTGCCTCCCTACTTCCAATGCCCTGCTGACTTTTGCAGGTGTGGCCCCACCGCACCAATGAATGTAAGAGCTGTCTATGACAGCCTTTGAAAATGCAGCAGCGTACAGTTGAAAGCAAAGCACTGCAGCGTGTAGGCAATTTGCATACTGCGTCGGCAGTGTGCAAAGTGCCTACACATCGGCACTGTACTGAAAGAGCTGTCATAGACAGCTCCTCTCCTGCCCCCCCAAACAAGTAACACGCTGGGAGCCCACCCCAGAGTGCTCACGTGCTCCCACCCCCCCACACACACAGTATGGCCATCCCCGGCGGCTGTGCTGCGCTCCCCAAACAGCCTTCCAGGTGCCACGCTGGGAAGCTCACCCAGTGTGTGCGATGTCCGTCCTGCTGGCCCCAACACAATTCCAGGTGCCATGCTGAGGCCCACCCCGGTGCCAGCAAACTTCTATGGCCGACAGGGTGCCCAATCCCCGTCAAGCTCCACTACCCCCAAAAACTTCCAGCTGCCCACTGAGAGCCCACCCCAGCATGGCAAACATCCCACGCCATCTTCCTTAAAGAAAAAAATCTAGAAAGAAAAACATTCCCTCGCTGACTGTCTTAACCCCCCACCCACCGCCCACCTTCTGTGCACCCTGCCTCCCACACCCTAACCCCATACTTAACCTTCAGAGTCCGGTGCGATGATCTTCTGTGGACCAGGAACACATCTGCACTCTTCCAAGCCGGTGCGAACTGAGGAAATGCTGGTAAGCTGTATAATGGAATAAATAGGGTTTTTTCAACTTTGATGTATATCTCAGGCATTTATGGGAATTTTTTCACCAAATTTTCAACATCGGGTTTTTGGGACCCCACCTCATGAATTCTTGCACTGTCAATTTGTTATTCCATTCTGAAAGGTGATTTTGCGATCACTGCGTGAAACCACCTTTCGGGACGGATGTATGAAATGACAGTATCACAGTTCATGAGGTAGGCTGCCAAAAACCCTATGTTGAAAATTTGGGGAAAAAATTCCTGTCTGACTGTTGTACGAGCTTGCGTTGCGCAGTACCTATGCACGCTCATAAGTTCGTGAATTTTTAATATTTGCAGTCCAGATTTTCAGCAATGCCATTTCACCACACCTCCTTATGAGCAGTATAGCTGTCATTCTTCACATCTCCCCCAAAATGTGTTTATGCGCATGTAGCGCACAATGGTGCAGTTGGTGTGTGAAATCAATGTTTGGGACAGATTAAGAAAATCACAGTGACACTGTTCATGATCAGAAGTCTTAAAATGGCTATGTTGAAAATTTAGCTATAAATTCCCCAAAATTACTGTTTTATGGGCGCGGCGGTGCGATTTCAACACACGCTCAGCACGTATACAGAAACATAGAAACATAGAAACATAGGAAGTTGACGCAGATAAGGACCAAGGCCCATCCAGTCTGCCCATCTTTTTCTACCTTATAAATGTGCCATCGGCCTTTGCTCTGTCAGTGACCCATCTATTCATAGTCATTTGTATTGCTCCCTTATGCCTATCCCATGCCTGTTTGAAGCCCTGCACTGTATTCATAGCCACCACTTCTTGTGGTAAGCCATTCCATGCATCTACCACCCTTTCTGTGAAAAAGAATTTCCTCACATTCCCCTTAATCGGCCTCCCTCTAATCTCATGCTGTGTCCTCTTGTCCTGCTATTTTCTTATATTTAAACATGTTAGACTCTTTTCACCTTGTTTATGCCTTAAGGTGTTTAAATGTCTCGATCATATCACCTCTCCCTCCTTTGCTCAAGGGTATACATATTGAGTCCGTTAATCTGTCCTTATATGTCTTCTGATGCAGTCCCTGCACCATTTTGGTTGCCCTTCTCTGGACTGCCTCAATTTGGTTAATGTCCTTGTGAAGGTGTGGCCTCCAATACTGCCGCAGTACTCAGATGGGGCCTAACCAATGTCTTGTACAGAGGGGATTATTACCTCCCTCTCACGACTTCAGATACTCCTACTACTACACCCTAACACCCCCCTAGCCTTACCTACTGCTTTAGAGGTCTGCTTGGATGATTTTAGGTCATCAGTGATGATGATGCCCAAGTCTCTTTCTTCCTTTGTGACTGCTAGCAACTCCTCTCAGCCTATAAGTGGCTTCAGGTTTCTCTTCCCTATGTGCATGATTTTGCATTCTTTGCATTAAATCCCAGTTGCCACTCTTCTGACCATTCTGCTAGTTTATCCAGATCTCTTCTCATTCTGCCCACCCATCTGGATCATCTACTCTGTTGCAGATCTTGGTGTCATCTGCAAACAGACAAGCCTTACCCTCTAGTCCATCTGCGAGGTCACTAATGAAGATGTTGAATAGGACTGGCCCCAGGACTGATCCCTGAGGTACCCCACTTGTGACTTGCATCTCTTCTGACTGTATACCATTTATCACCACTCTCTGTTTTCTGCCAGTCAACCAGTTTGCCACCCAGTTGACCAACTTCTGACCCACCCCGAGCCTACCTAGCTTATTTATCAATCTTCTATGTGGAACAGTGTCAAAAGCTTTGCTGAAGTCAAGGTAGGCGACATCAACTGCTCCCCCTTGGTCCACCACTCTGGTTACCCAGTCAAAGAAATCTATGAGATTAGTTTGACAGGACCTTCCTTTTGTAAACCCATGCTGTCTTGGATCCTGTGCCCCTATGGGATTCCAGGTGTTGCACTATCCTTTCCTTAAGGAGTGCCTCCATAATCTTGCCCACTACTGAGGTAAGACTGACCGGTCTGTAGTTCCCCGCCTCCTCCCTGCTACCACTCTTGTGGAGTGGGATCACATGAGCCTTCTCCAGTCTTCTGGGACCTCCTGTGCTCAGGACTCACTAAACAATTCTGCTAATGGCTCTGCTAGTTCCTCCTTTAGCTCCTTAAGTACCCTGGGATGTATGCCATCAGGTCCCATTGCCTTATCCACCCTGAGCTTAGCAAGCTCTTGTAGGACCCTTTCTTTGTGAGGGAGTGCCTCCCCTCCCTCCCCTGTGTCCATGATGTTGAGCTGAGGGCCCTGCCCTACCTTCTCTTCAGTAAATACTGAGCAAAAGTATCTATTTAGGATAGATGCCTTTACAGGTCCTCCTCCTCACATGCTCCTTTTCTCCATTGCTTAGCAATACCCCCTCTGGACTTTCTCCTTCACTAATGTATCTATAGAAAGTCTTGTCACCTTCTTTACTGTTCGTGCTAGTGTTTCCTCAGTTTGGGACTTTGCCTGCCTTACTGCCTTACCTGCTTCCTTAGGGCAGTTTGGTATGCCCCTCATCTTCATCCCGCTGTGTTCCCTTATATTTTCTGAAGGCCAGCCTTTTGGCTCTGACCTTTTCTGCTACTATATTTGAGAACCAAAGTGGTTTCCTTCTTCTTTTGCACTTCCTTTTCTGTCTAACACAATGGGATGTTGCTTCAAGTATTGTATCCTTAATGCTTGCCCACTTTGCCTGTACCTCCTCACCTGTGTTTCTTTTTGCCAGGGCTAGCTTAACTCTGTTGGCCATCTTATCAAAGTCAGCTCCTCTGAAGTCCCATATTTTTGCCTTGGAATGGGATGATTTAGATGTAGTAGCCAAATTGAACCATACCATGTGATGGTCACTGGCCCCCAGGTGACCTTTCTACCTGGAGATCTGTGATCCCTTCTTTGTTAGTCAGTACTAGATCTAGGATAGCCCTGTCTCTTGTGGGTTGCTGTACCAGTTGTTTGAGGCCCTCCTGCAGGGAATCCACTATGAGTCTAGTTCTGGCAGATGTTCCTGCTGGTATTGACCAATCTGTATCTGGCATGTTGAAGTCTCCCATTATCAGAACCTCCCTTTAGCTGTCATGTTTTGTATATCTTCTAACAGTAATGTGTCTATGTCCTCCTCTGGTCTGGGGCCTGTAGACAACCCCAGTTCTTATGGCTGTCCCATTACCTGTTTCCAGGTGACCCACAGTTCTTCTGGCTCCTAATGTGTATTCTGAATTTCTGTAGCTTTGATATTTTCATTAACATACAGGGCCACCCTCCCCCTTTTGCACCTCGGTCTCTTCTGAACAATACATATCCAGGTACTGAAGTCTCCCAAGTGTGGTTACTGGTAAACCCGTCCTCACTATAATTGCTACTATGTCCAGTTTAGCTCTGACATTATTGCCTGCAGGTCTGGGATCTTATTTCCCAGGCTGTGAGCATTTGTGTACATGATTTTCCATTGGCTAGATTTTGGTGTGTTAGTTGTTGGGTGAGTTTGCATTACCCTGCATCGTATGGGGAGACAAACCTTTTTCTTACCTGGTGATGCAAATGAATGGCAAACACGCTTGAATTCCTGTTTGACCACTAGCTGAGGGGAGGGTGTTCTTCCCATTCGACGTATGGGTGCTGCACCCTCTCCCCATTTGCTAGTTTAAATATTCTGCAAAGACGTCAAACTTCTGCCCCAATGCACTGACTCCTCTTTAGTCAGATGCAGTCCATCAAATTTAAAGAACTTCGCCCCAGAACTGTTGCCAGTTCCCTACAAATCTGTGTCCTTTTTCCTGGCACCAGTCCTTGAGCCACGTGTTTAGCTCCCTATCTCCCTTCTCTGACCTTCGTCCATCTGCTCCCTTCTCCCAGACTGGCAGGATCTCAGAGAAGGAGATGCCGGATGAAATAGATGATAGTTTGTCACCCAGCCTAGTCAGGTGTTCCTTGGTCTCCACAACTGACCCGGCTGGCGAGATCATTAGTCCCTATGTGTACTAGGACATCAATGTTTCTCCTGCTTTGTGAACAATTTGTAATGCGGTCAGTGTCTCCATGCTGATGTACCTGGGAGACATCTGACCATCACCCTGGTGGAGATGGGTATCAACTCCCGAATCATGGAGTCTCCTATGATCAGAAGTTTTTGGATTTCCTTTGTGCTTGTTTAGTTTTGGTTCCTGATTTGGGTGAGTATTGTTGTGCTAGCTCCTGTGCCACAGTGTCCTCTGCCTCTTTGTTTGATTTCAGAGATAGAGGCAGATACCTGTTTGTAGTGTTTATATGGTTTTTGGAGGTAATGTGTTGGAGAGCAGAGAGTGATGGGGCACCTGATTTGCTCCTCCTAACCACCTGCCAACCTCCTGACCAACTACCTCTCGGTCGAGGTTTTTCTGTTGGATGCTGGGGAAATGGCTGGTGGTTCTTATAATGTATTTCCTCTTCAATATGAAATTTGAGGCGTGCAATCTCTGCCCATGCTGCCCGGAGCTGAGACCTAAGATCTCCAAAGGCCCAGCATGTAGGACAGTGTCCTAAATCCTGTAAGACTGTCCTTCTGAAAATTGTTCCACAGTACCTGCAGTTAATGAAATCCATTCCAAATAAGTTGCTGGGTTTGTAACCTAGTCAGAGTAATTAGAAGGAAAAAAAATGCAAGTAATGGTTTAATTGTGCTTTGTTTAACTTGTTATAACAAGTTAAATTACTAGTGCCCTGTAAATGAGATCACCTTGTGGAGGCCCCACTGATCCACCCCTTCCTGTTCTGCCACAGGAAATGTTACAACTGTGGTACCCCTATAAAAGGAGTGTAGTGTGGGTGGTTGAGATGGGTGGTGGCTGGGCCCTTCCCTGCCAAAAAGAAGAACCACGGACGAAAGAACAAGGAGGTAAGAGCAGAAACAATCAGTCAACAACAAATGCAGTAACCCTGAAAGCTTATCCTAATGTTAGATAAAACTGTAAAACCTGTAAAGCACCACCTGTAATAATTTCAGAGAAGATATACCTGTAAAAACACTTTGCTCCAGAGAAAATAAAGCAGTAACAGAAGATATACCTTGCAAAAGACAATTTGAATCAGAAGATTACAGCAGTAATCTGTTAGCACACACCTGTAGGCACACCTTGTAATAATGCAGAAGAAGGTATACCAGCAACAACAATTTGAATCAGAGAAAAATAAAGCAATGAAATGTTAGCAACAAACAGTAGCAATCCCTGTGAGTAAAAATAAAAACACCACCACACAGTAAATCTGCTTAGCCAAACTAAGTCTTAATCCTTCTCCTTGCTCTGGTAAGTTTCTCTACTCTGCCTTTCAAGCAGTCTTAGAAGGAAAGAGCTCAGGTGAAGCTAGGTGCCTTGGCCAGCAAACCAAGTCTTCTACCTCCAAGATATCAACTAACCTGACTTTTTAACCCTTCTTTCTGTTGGAAATTACTGACAGTTTGCCAGCTCCACCCCACATACACACCTCCAATCCTTTGGAAGAGCTGTGGAGGAAAAGCAATTAGCTCCTTCAATGTGAGAAGGAGACTGAAACACCTCTGAGACAACAAACCTTTCAACAAACAAGAATAAAATAAAACCAGTGTCAAACAGTATTTGCTTAGCCCAATGATAAAAAGTCACAAAAATGTAAGCTCCACCTGTAATACAGTAATTTCAGAGAAGATATACCCTGTAAGAAACACTTTGCTCCAGAGAAAAATAAAGCAGTAACAGAAGATATACCTTGCAAAAGACAATTTGAATCAGAAGATTACAGCAGTAATCTGTTAGCACACACCTGTAGGCACACCTTGTAATAATGCAGAAGAAGGTATACCAGCAACAACAATTTGAATCAGAGAAAAAATAAAGCAATGAAATGTTAGCAACAAACAGTAGCAATCCCTGTGAGTAAAAATAAAAACACCACCACAACAGTAAATCTGCTTAGCCAAACTAAGTCTTAATCCTTCTCCCTTGCTCTGGTAAGTTTCTCTACTCTGCCTTTCAAGCAGTCTTAGAAGGAAAGAGCTCAGGTGAAGCTAGGTGCCTTGGCCAGCAAACCAAGTCTTCTACCTCCAAGATATCAACTAACGTTTGCTCGTACGTTTATGAATTTTTAATATTTGCACTCCAAATTTTCAACATTGCTATTTTACCACACCTCCTTATGAGCAGTACAGCTGTCATTTTTCACATCTCCCCCAAAATGTGTTTCTGCGCATGTAGCGCACAATGGCGCAGCCGGTGTACGAAATCAATGTTTGTGACAGATTAAGAAAATCCCAGTGACACTGTTCCTGAGCAGACATCTTAAAATGGCTATATTGAAAATTTGGTGACAAAAGTCCATAAAATGACTGTGTTACAAGTGAGCATTGTGCTGTTTCCACGCACCCTCGTAAGTTCATGAATTTGTAATATTTTCAGTCCAGATTTTCACCACTGTCATTTTTCAACACTTCCTTATGAGCAGTACAGCTGTAATTTGTCACAACATGGCCGAAATGTATTTTCACACTTTCTGCGCAGAAATGCGTGGTCATTGTGGGAAATCACTGTTCGGAACAGATTAAGAAAATGACAGTGACACTGTTTATGATCGGAGGTCCCAAAATGCCTGTGTTGACAATCTGCTGTAAAAAAAACCCAAAGTAATTAGATTAAGGGTGTGTGTTGCACAGTTTCTATGCACGCTCATGACTTCACCAGTTATTTTACTATTTTCACTGCAGATTTTCAACATTGCCATTTTTTACACCTCCCCTTGAACAGTACAGCTGTAATTTTTCACATCCTGTTCGAAATGTGTTTTTGCACCTGTGGTGCCAAATGCCGTAGTCACTGTGCAAAATCAGCTTTCAGCTAACAAACCGATATTGCCACTCTTCATAAGGTGGGGGTCACAAAAAACCCATGTTGAAAGTTTGGAGTGAAAATACCATAACGCCCCACCCTGTAGAGACTGACAGGCACCATGGGTGTGACTTGGGATTGTCACCTGTAATGCTCATACCATTCCACCCCCACCCACACCCTGCAGCCAGTGAGAGGCATCGAGGTGTGCCTTGGACTCTTCAGCCCCAAAGTTCACCCCATTCTCTTATACTGCACCCATCTCACCATATTTCCTGATGGAATGGGGTGAGCATAAGGGCCAAAGACCCCAAGGCACACCATAACACTTGTCGGTGTCTGCAGGGTAGGGTGTGGTGAAATGGCATGGCCGTTATGCCAGACAACCCAAAGGCACACCCCACCAATGCCAATGCCATCAAGGAAACATTCAACATTGACAAATGCTTGTTTTTAGGTTGGAAACAGAGTACCATGAGTGCATGAATCAGTCAAGAGTACATGCGCACGCTCATGGTACCTTGTTTCCAACCTAAAAACCAACTGATCCAATGCTTGTTTTAGAGTAGGACACCACTCTATCGCTTTGTGTAGGTTTCTACTATAATAATATCCTGGAGGGATCCGTATGATTGCCTGACATTTTAATGCTCGACATAAAACTTCCTGACTCAGCTAAGTGCCAGACGTTTCAAAGACTGACGCAGCATTAGCCAACCGCTGAAATCCTGACATGAACATTATAAAAATACACCAGGTGCCACAATTGAGCCATCTTAAAGCTGATCATGTCCGATCCTGCTTAGTATGGTTTAGTTGATTAGGTTTTAGTTATATTTATTAGTATTTTGTCAGTAGTTATTTATTTACATTTTTCTAGTACTGTAGATTTCAGCATGAACACAGCAAAGTCACTCTGTCTCCTCTCGTTGGCATCCCCCAACTTCCCCAAACTGCTTCTGTCCATCTCGTAAAATCTATAGTATTTATCTGTTGTGGATCAAAGAAGAGTGATGGTGAACGAGTGCGGTGAGTGAGGCAAGCATTCTGTACTGACTGACGATGTAAATCTTTCCATTCCAAATGATAGACGTGAGTTGCACAGAATTGTGTTTCTTAGGAGCTATTGAGCATGGAGGGGGAATTTGATTTGTAAACCAGCGGCTGTTGTGGGACTGCTGCACACAACAATTACAGTGCAAGCTTCATTGACAAGTAGAAATTACACCCGGGCAGTTGTAACACATAACTGCAACCTGGTAATCCAAGTAATAAAAATGCTCACAAGTAATTATGGAACAAGCCCTAAATTTAATTATTATAACAAGACACTGATAGATGTAATCAAAATTACTGATAATTTCAATATTAAAGTCGAGCCCAGTCATAATTAAGTATCGCCGTTTTAGCATTTAACTCAATAAAGGCAAAGCAGATGCATAATATATTAGCTTTTTTTGGTTGCCTGAGCAGATGCGCAAGAAACATTATGCGGCAGCTTAGGAAAGAAGCGGGTTGTGGAGGTGTGGCAGTGTGGCGGCCAATGCCAGCACTGCATCTGACAGCTTGGCATTGTGCACCCAATACAGGCCCAGTGTCCTGATTACACTGGTTCTGCAGAAGTGCCACCAAGTTGAAACATTTTGGCTGCTGCATTGCAATGAAGGCCACCTCATCATTGCAGCATCACCAATTCTGCTGCAATAAGGGAGCGCCCCGTCATTGCAGGGTGTGCCATGCATACCGAAACATTTCTGTTCACCCCACTCTCTCTCTCCATTGTGGCACCAGGAGTGCTATTAAACCCTCCAACTGCATGCTATCCACCCCCGCTCCCCGTCCCAGCAGACGAAGTGAAAAAGAAAACCTCCTGCTCCCTCCCACCACGTGCTGTCTGCCCCGCTCCCCGTTACAGCAGCTGAAGTGGAAACCTCCGGAGTCTGGCGCGATGATCTTCAGTGGACCGGGAACACATTTGCACTCTTCAAAGCCGACTGCGAACTGAGGAAATGCCAGTAAACTGTATAATGGAATAAATGTTTTTTTTTCAACTTTGCTGCATATCTCAGGCATTGTTGTGAATTTTTTTACCAATTTTCAACATGGGGTTTTTGGGACCCCACCTCATGAATTCTGTCACTGCCATTTTGTTATTCAGTCCAGAAAGGTGATTTCACGGTCACTGCGCGAAACCACCTTTTGGGACCGATGTATGAAATGACAGTGTCACAGTTCATGAGTAGGCTAAAACCCTATGTTGAAAATCTGGGAAAACAATTACCAAAAATGACTGTTTTAGGAGCGCGCATTGCGCAGTTCCTACGCATGCTCGTAAGTTCGCATATTTTTAATATTTGCACTCCAGATTTTCAACATTGTCATTTTACCACACCTCCTTATGAGCAGTACAGCTGTCATTTTTCACATCTCCCCCAAAAATGTGTTTCCATGCATGTAGTGCACAATACCACACCTCCTCATAAACAATACAGCTGTCATTTCTCACATCTGGCTCAAAATGTGTTTTCGCACATGTAGCACACGTTGGCATGGTCGGTTTGTGAAATCAATGTTTGGAACAAATTAAGAAAATCACAGTGACACTGTTCATGAGCAGAGGTCTTATAATGGCTATGTTGAAAATTTGGCTAAAAATTCCAAAAATGACTGTTTCACGGCGTCGTTGCACGGATTCTTACATATACATTAAGTTTCTAATTTTTATATTTGCACTCCAGATTTTCAATATTGCCATTTTACCACACCTCTTTATGAGCAGTACAGCTGTCATTCTTCACACCTCCCCCAAAATGTGTTTCCGCGCATGTAGCGCACAATGGCGCAGTTGGTGTGCAAAATCAATGTTTGGGACAGATTAAGAAAATCACAGTGACACTGTTCATGAGCAGAGGTCTTAAAATGGCTATGTTGAAAATTTGGTGACAAAAGTCCATAAAATGACTGTGTTACGAGTGAGCATTGAGCAGTTTCCACGCACCCTCGTAAGTTCATGACTTTGTAATATTTTCAGTCCAGATTTTCACCAGTGGCATTTTTCCACACTTCCTTATGAACAGAAGAGCTGTCATTTTTCACAACATGGCCGAAATGTGTTTTCACACTTTCAGCACAGAGATGCTGGTCGCTGTGGGAAATCATTGTTCGGGACAGATAAAGAAAATCACAGTGACACTGTTCATGAGCAGAGGTCCCAAAATGCCTGTGCCGACAATCTGCTGTAAAAAAATTCCCAAACTAATAGTGTGCGCACTTTCTACGCACGCGTTTCACCAGTTTTTACTATTTCCTGCAGATTTTCAACATTGCCATTTTTTACACCTCCCCATGAACAGTACAGCTGTCATTTTTCACATCCTGTTCAAAATGTGTTTTCGCACCTGTGGTGCCAAATGCCATAGTCATTGTGCAAAATCAGCTTTCGCCTACCGAACTGATATTGCCACTGTTCATAAGGTGGGGTCACAAAAAAACCCACGTTGAAAATTTGGAGTGAAAATATCAATGAACGCCTGAGGTGTTAGGGTTTCCGACCATAACGCCCCACCCTGTAGAGACTGACAGGCATAGGAGTGTGACTTGGGATTGTCGCCTGTAATGTTCATACCATTCCACCCCCACCCACACCCTGCAGCCAGTGAGAGGCATTGAGGTGTGCCTTGGACTCTTTGGCCCCAAAGTTCACCCCATTCTCCTATACTGCACCCATCTCACTGTATTTTTTGTTGGAATGGGGTGAGCATGAGGGCCAAAGACCCAAGGCATACCGTGACACTTGTTGGTGTCTGCAGGGTAGGGTGTGGTGAAATGGTGTGGCTGTTATGCCTGATGTCCCAAAGGTGCACCCCACCAATGCCAAGGCCAGCAAGCAAACATTCAGCATTGATGAATGCTTGTTTTTTATTGCATAGAAGTTTGCTATCTGTTAGACGGAATGTATGCTATGCTTAACTGCTGCCAAAGGGGGATTGTGTGTGTATGTAGATACAGGTGGGGTTTTTTTTTTGTGTGTGTGTGTGTGTGTATAGATATAGGAGGTTTTGTCTGTAACCCCCCTGTTACCCAGAGTTACAAGAATCCCAGTTAGACCTAGTGGCAGGCAGGGAAGGCAGCTTATGAAATTCCAGTTAAATGGATTTCACACTGTCTCACTCTGTTCTCAGTCTCAGCTGAGACTGAGGGATGACATCATATAGAATTCCCACAGCAGCGTAAGCCACATTGGAATGTTGCAGCTGGGAGTTAGATAGAACATTGGGAGGTTTTGAAGTTAGTCTGTAGGAGTCAAGTGGGAGACTCAAGTGGAGGGAGGAGGTGTACTGCAGTGTGCAGTCCCTCAGAGCCCTCAGCTCTAACCAGAGCTACTGTTTGTGAGTGGTGTGTGCTCTCACCATAAGAAGGACACAGAAGAACTGGTATTGAAGTGGTGGAGACCGTTTCCCAGTTGGTTCGGGGCCTCCTCCCTGCCGTGATAGGGGGGAGCCAACAGCCAGCTTCCAGGGGCAATCCTCTGGCCCGGCTAGAGGAAGAAAGCTGCCTGATGTTTGTGCTGTGGCACCTTGAAGATTTTGATTGATTTTTCCTGTGACAGAAGCCTGTGGGGCACCTGCAATCAGGGGTGAGTCTGCCTTATTAAGGGCCAATGTTTCACCAGAGACTGTGTTTTAAGTATCTGCTCAAGTCAGCACACAGGAGTTTCAGAGACTGTAGATTGAATGTGAATTACATTTAAGGTGATAATCTACAACAGTAACGAGTTTTCAGAGAAGAGGTGTTTTAGCACAAAGGAATGGCCGGGTATGAATTATGGGAGCAAGAGGTGGGAGACTCCCCCACTTGGAGTAACCTAATTCACCTCTACGGGTTTGCTTTGGGACACCTGTTGCTTTCTTTTGGGTACTTGCCCAGTGCTCAAAGAAAGTACCCAGATGTGGGATTGTTGACAGTATTCCCTTTATGAAGCCTGGATGTGCTCATGGGTGGTAGTAGGGAGCCACCAAGAAATGATCCATGCCCAATGGATAGAAGTTCAGGATGCTGGCTGGGGTGCCACGCTGGAAGTTCTGAGAAGAGTACCAGTAGGACTGAGAGCCCAGGGAGATTCAGTACCTGAGGGTTACTGTGTGAGAAGAAATGTGTGTCTGTCAGGATGAATCTACATTACCAGGGAGTGTAGCTCTGTGGGGTTCCATCTATGCTTTATTGTTCAGTCGTGTTGTGAATAAAAGCCACACTTTAGAATCCCAACTCCTGGTTTGGACATTTCAGTTATTGCTTCTTGTGTCTGCATTACTTGGGTGCCCCTGTGCAGAGTGACAAACCTAGCCAAGATACCGAGCAACAGTTTTCTTCCCGGACCCAGGTAGGGGGTTACCTATGGAGGCACCGCACAGCACTAATAACAGAAAAAATACTATCAACCTGAACCTTGGGGTTACAAAATTGGAGGCACCACTGGGATTTGGCTTTATATTTTGGGAGAAAAATGCAAGAAAGTTTGCTCGGATAGTGGCTAGCATTTTGGCTGTCTGGCAGTAGGTAGCCCAAAAAATCAGAAGCATTGCCAACTAAATGTGCCACTGTGTGTAACCCCTAGGTGGCGCTATCCCAAGGGCTATTACCACTGCCTGTGTGGCTAGTGACAGGTTGAGGGACCTAGGTTCTATAACGGGTGCCTCCACCCAAAGGTCAGGGTTGGTAGCAGTTAGCCTAACCAGATCACAGCCCTCTGGGACACTGTGATCCCCCCTTGATTCCTACTAATGGCCCTTTTGACTTACAGGAGAAACCTTCCCACTCCCCTGAATATGCAAATCAGTTACTCATATAGGTACCACTTACCCTCAGGACTAATTCCTGCAGCATGTCTCTGAGGACTCCCTGTAAAATAAGGTTATGCAATGCACACAGATATAATGCAATAGCTTCTGTAGGTACTGACACCACAAGCAAGGTATATTTCAACAACAACAGATCTGATTTATTAAAGGGAATGGTAACAAGGAGGGGGAATCAGGTTGATTTGGCTGAAACAAATAAATCACAGTACTGTGCATGCAATTAGGGTCTAAATGTCACAATCTCTGGGTTCCCAGGATGGGAAAAGGGGCTAGCCAGGTCCATTGCCCGGGGTTGGCCGGCTTGGTGCAGCTGGTAGAAGCCCAGCAAGAAGGAAAAGACATGCACAAATACAAAACACACTTGTAATCCGGAGCCCTGGGGCTCAGTTCGTAAAAATTAGAATGGAAGGAATGAATCAGTTGACACACTTTTGATTATTAAAAGTTGCAGGGAGCTACCCTGATTTTACTCATGGTACCCAGACTGAACCAGGGCAGAGGGATGAGGAGCTGGATGTGGCAGCTGGGGTCTCCAGGCTGATCCCTCTCGATGAGTTTCACTGGCAGCAAGGCAGTGAGGTGAGACCCTCATGACTGGGCCTATTGGATTCAACAGCACGGATGTAGTCCACTTACTTCTGCTGGGACAATTCTCCCAGCTCAGCACACAGTTCACAGCAGGGGAAAATAACAGCTTGCTCTCCTCATTCAGCACATAGCACAGCATACATTTATATGTAAAAAATGTGTACTATACCAGACCACAAAGTCCTGACAGGCCGATCGTTTTAAGCACAATCTTCGGTCTTCTACAGGTTAAGCCTGGTCCCACAGCAATAACTTGCTTTGTGCTCACAACTTTGGAATCAGTCAGAAAACACCTCTTTCTCTCTTTCAGTACTCAGCACATTTATACACCAAAATTCCCACATTACCAGGCAAAATACTCCCCAAACACAATCGCAAGTCTCTGCTTCCACTGGGGCTTAAAATTAACAGGAATTCCTACCAGACCGATCGCATACAGCAAAATCTTCAGTCCTTTGCAGGTTGAGCCTGGTCACACTTCGGTGTTGTCTTCCAATTTCACAAACTCAGAATTAGTCCGAAAGTATTGTTTCTTTCTCCTCTCAATGCTGGAAACGAGCAACAGGCCAGAAGTCAGGCCTTCAACCCGGTTCCCGCGTAATTACTGCACCACAATGGCTGATCAAACACACAAGCTCTTCACTCTCCAACTGTAATCTGGCTTCCTAGCAGACAGCCCAGGGTCTTTCACTTAGATCCAAGTTCAGTTGTCAATCACAGCAGGGCTCCCTCTATAGGTGCAAAAAGGTGCCAAGGATCCAAACTACATTACTCAGAGGCACCTTCCATACAGTCCCATTTCCACAGGCTCTAACTGAGAGTCCCAATTCCGATTGGCCCAAAGCAAGCTCCATCTTAGAGTCCTCACATACTGATTGGTCCCATTCAGCAGTCTGGGACCAAAATAGTGGGCACAACAGAAACAGTTTGGGCTGCAAGAGAAGCAGGTTAGACAAACTACATTTCCATTAAAACTCTGCATTCTCCCCAGAATAAGTTATATCTTTCAAGAGTGCTCACTCTGCCCAGGTAGCGACGGCAGAAATGGAGCATATAGTCAGCAGCTCGGGCGGGACTCAGGCATAAACACACACAGTCCCCCATTCAAACTAATTATGTCTACAAGCAGACCACTCTTAAATAGACAGTACTTGGATGCTTTTAAAAGCGCTCACTGGGAATCACATTTAAACGGCTTAGATGCCGAACACCTCCAGGCTTGGATGTCATCCCTCAGCTGAGACTGCGAACAGAGTGAGGCAGTGTGAAATCCATTTAACTGGAATTTCACAAGCTGCCTTCCCTGCCTGCCACTAGGTCTAACCGGGATTCTTGTAACCCCGGGTAACAGGGGGGTTACATCCACCCTTGCCCTAGACATTGGAAATGCTTGAAATTTGGGCTAAGAGTAGTCGCTGACTAAAATGCCATGAAAAATGGTTGAAATGGTGCTCCTGCCAAAGAGCTACAGTTGAAAAAAAAAAGTGTGGCTTGCAGTTAAATTTTGCCTGCTCGATGATCGCCATGGAGGAGAAGAGCTCGAGAGGAAAGAGGCTTATTTGCATGGCGTCTAGTGATTGGTGAGACTGTAATCAGTCCCTCCCCCAAGCCAGCTCTAGAGTGACTGCACAGCATTTGAGAGGGAGAGTGAGTGGAGTGTGCGAGCAGGCTTGCTAGGAGGAGAGTCGCGGTGATTGAAAACGCTGTAAAATAATTAAAATCAGACTTTCTCTGTTTGAATTTGGGCTCAACCCGCATCTCGATCAACTGGAAACAAAACGTGGTGTTCAGAGGGACAGTCGGCAGGACTGCCAACCCGCTTCCTTCCAGAGGCCTCCAAGACTGGCTGCAGCCCGTTTTTCCATTGACAAAACAAGCTACTGATAACAGTGAGTACCAACCAAGCTAATAGCTCAAACTGTGTGATTTGGATTAAAGCCAGCTGAATCTGTGTGTAGCAGTGGATCACTTTGCAAAGAAGAACTGTGCGAGTTTTTTAAACTAAAGCAAGAATTCTAAGCAACCGACTGTGAGCATAATTATAGGTTCAGCAACAGTATAATTTTCAAAGCCATGTGAGAGACTGTGAGTTGTATGAGATATGCAGCAAGAAATTCAGGCAATCCTGTGCGATGAAATACTGTGGCTTTAGGGGACTTTAAGCTAGAGCAGTGACTTCAGCAAGAGAAAAGTCTGTAATAAATCATGTAAGTGTGCTGAGAGAGAGAACAGTGCAAGTTTGTGCAGTTTGAGCAAATTTATCAGTAGAATGTGTAAATCAGATGCACAGTGGCTTGACTCATAAACAGAATGTTGATATGCAGGAGTGCTGCCACCACCATTACAGGGAGGGGTAGTAATGTAAACACAGCAGCAAGGGAGCCATTTTGAAAGAAAAAAAGTTTTCAGTGATGTGGGACTTGAAATAACAGTGAGCGTTGTTTTGTTTTTCTCTGCAGTCATGGCTTCGGGACCAGCCCGTTACCCGGATCATGCCCGAGCTATGCTAGTAGAAGAAGTTAACAAGTTGAGAGACATTGAGAAATGTTTCTACGGGGGATGATTGCCTCCTCATGTGGCAATTCCTGGATATCCAGTACGAGTATGAGTGATGTGCTTAAATGCTGGAAGGGACGTCTTCATGGTACCTCACTGTTCTGGGTGCCTAGAGAAATATGGCTTGACTAAAGCACCCAAGATTTTTGTTTGGCTCCCACATGGACAAAGCTTGAAGAACCTGCAGTTGGCAGCACACAGCACCAGGCAGAGCCTGATGACAGAAGTTCAGCAGAGTGTGGCATAAAGCTAGAGGGTGCAGATCGACAGACAGCACAGAGTTCTGATGTGTCTGAGTCCGGGACACTGAGAGGCAGTGTGGAGAGAGCATCAGCAGATCCATGGGCAGAAGGGCCCAGTCCAAGTCTCATAGGAGAAGACGAGACAAGGGAGGCCTTTGAATGGGAGGTATCAACCTCCGAGCTCAGTGAAGAGTGGACAGTCTCAGGAGTGAGGATGACTGCTCACTCCTGGGCACAGATTCTTAGCGAGGAAGAAGAAGAAGAGGGGAACCTATGTGGCCTAGTGAAGAAGGTATGGATCCACAGCCTCAAGCTCTTGCCTCAGAGGAACCGATAGTGAAAGAGAGTGGTGACTCTGTAGCTCTGCCCCCACAAGGAAGAGTAAAAGATCCATTCTGTGTCACATTGAGTATGCGTAGCTGACTGAACCAAGACTGGCCACCCCCAAGCCAGGCCAGAGGTCGCAGGTTGACCAAGTGTAGTAAAGAGGAAAGACTGGTTTATAGGAAAGTGAATGAAATCTATGGGATACTCTTTCCTACCTTTCCTCGGAGAGTCTGGGAGGAGATTGAGAAAAGTAGGAAATCCTGGATTATGAAAGAGACAATGACATATGTGCATCCTGGTGCAAATAAATATGTTAGAGATGGAATGTTGCAAGTAAAATATGGCCAGTGGAAAAGAGGCAGGACACTGTTTATTGACACTGTTCAATTTGTGGATGGAGAGGGACATGAAACCTTTCACAGTGTGGATTATGAGTGCCCAGATGGGGTTTAGTTTAGTTTAGTTTATTAGTCTAGGAATTAATACCTTTGAGCCAGGGCTCTTTTACAAAGGTTCCACGTCACAAAGAACATTTAACAAAGCACGATACACATTACAGGTAAAACCAGACAGGAAAGTTACATCATAAATTTGCTATTAACAGTTTAAGGCAGTAACGTTTTTAAGTTTCATAGAAAAACAAGCTATAACAGGTTCAAGCAGTGAGACAATTTCGAGGTTAAGGAAACTTCCAGGGAGAGGGTGATCATTAGGGCCAAAGGAGGCTAGAGAGGAGGAAAGGTGGTGGCGGGAGAGTAAGTGAGAGGGACAGGAAAAAGGGGAGTGAGTTTGGGTGGGAGACAGGAAGTAGTAGAGGTACCAGAGGGTTCATTAGTCAGGGAGGAAGAGGCCTCAGATGTGAGGATGGATATGAGGAGTAGTAGTCTTTATCTAGCGTAATCACAGTTGCTAGTGGTGGTGAGGTGGGCATAGAGCATGGATTTGAAAGCTCAAGCGAGGTTGAGATAGAGTGGGTGGACTAAGCGCATTGAACCATGTCGGGGCCCTGTATGTGAAAGATCTTTGCCCCTGTGCAGTCCGGCATCTCGGAACCAGGAAAGGTTGGCGTTCAGATCTGGTGGAGGGTCGTGAGCCAGGATTTAGTCGGAGAAGGTTTTGAATACATAATGGAGTCAGTCCCAAGATAGATTTTTTTGCCATTGTGCAGGTGAGATGAAGAAGACGATTTGATAGGCCTTATTTAGAGTGATTGAGATCCGCCTTAGAGCAGTGGAGGTAGCTGAGCCATAAATAATAAGGCCATAGTCAATGATTGAGATTATGGAACTCTGTATAGCTATTCTCAATGCCGCTTGATTTAGAAATTGACGGTTACGGAATAGTATTCCAAGGCTGGTTCACTGTTTTCGTAGTGTTGTCAATGTGGGTTGCAAAGGTGAGCCTTGGTCAAAAGTGATGCCAAGGTATTTGAAAGTATTTACTTGGTCCAGTGTAATTCCGCAGAGGTTTGTATGGTGAGTGGAGTATGCCTATTTTTGTTTTGGTGATTGGAGAAGAGCATGGCTTTTGTTTTATTGTGGTTTAGCACAAGTTTACTATCCAGGAACCACCTTTCAACACTAGAGAAAGCAAGTTGCAGGCTTTTCCGTGAGGAGTTTGGATCCTTGTGGGAAGAGAGAATTACAGCATCATCAGCGTATAAGATTATTTTCTCCTGGCAGATATCTGGGAGGGAGTTAAGGAACAGGCTAAAGAGGAGCGGTCCAAGAATTGATCCCTGTGGTACACCCGAGAGAAAACTGGTCTGAAGTCGGAGAGTTCATTAGAGATTTTTACAGCCTGTGAATGATTGGACAGGTAACTTTTTACCCAAGCACAAGGACCTTCGGCCAGGCCTAGGCTAGAAAGTAGGGAGGTAAGTAGGCCATGATGGACTGTGTTGAAAGCTTTTGTAAGATCGATAAAGACTGTACCTGTTTGGCACCCTTTGTCCAGGGCTGAGTGGACTTCTCCAGAGAAATCAAGTAAGGCTGTTGTTGTACTATGTCCTTTCCTAAAGCAGTGCTGTTGATTACAGAGTAGATTGTATTTGTCCAGGTAATCAGAGAGTTGGTCTGCCACTATTCGTTCAAGTGCTTTGGAGAGGGGAAGGAGTACTGATATTGGTCGATAGTTTCCTGTTGAGGTTTTGTCCCCCTTTGTGCACTGGCGTAACTATGGCAGATTTCCATTTGTTGGAAATTGACTTTGGCAAAGTGACAGATTAAGAATTTTTGCAAGGGGTGAATTACTTCATCCAGGGTGAGAGACAGGATTTTAGACCTAGCGTGTCACTACTTGTTCTGGATTTGGAGCAGGCCTTTCTTATGTACTTGTGTGCTTCGTGCACTTTGATTTTCTTAAGTAAAATTGTGGTTTGTCACGAGGGGTGTTTTGTGATACTAGGCTAGGCACAGGTAAGTCCGAGAAGAAATCTGGGGAGGACCCACTAAGGTCTGTGAATGTCTTATTAAGCGCATCTGCAATAGACTTTGGGTCAAGAGTGGTGGATCCATCAACTTTCATAATGGTAGTGACGATTTTGATTGTTTACCCATTATGTTTCGGATGTTGTCCCAAAAAGCTCTTCCATCACCCCAGGTGGATTCAAGGGCATTTGAAATAGGCCTTCATTTGCCTAATTTGTGAGGTACATCTATTTCGTGTCTGCTTGTATTTTAGGGTATCATGAGGTGAGCCTGTGTTCTCTGGCAACTGCCCAGAGGTGGTCCCAACCTTGAGCTCGCAAGTAGTTTGGCAGTAATCCATGGATTTGATAGCGCTTTGATTTTCGCTTTTTACTGGGGCGTATAAGTCGATGCAGAGTTGAAAGATTTAATGAAGTATTCTAGTGCGGTATTAAGATCAGTTGATTCAAGGACTGGCTTCCAGTCCTGTTGTAGGAGATGGGTTTTCAACTTGATAAGATTCCCATAAGGCAATACTCTGCTTGTTATAACTTTGGGGTGGCTTGAGAAATTTATTAGACCAGGTACAGGACACTGGGAGTGGTCACTGAGGAGTCAGGAGGACTTTAATGTTTTTATCCGGTCAGGGTGATTTGTGAGAACCAGTCAATAAGGTGCTTGTACCAGTTTGTAATTTTTCCAGGTGGGGAGGTTACCATCTGAGTCAGGTTTGCTGCTAGGATGTCATCTTTGCAAGAGCCAGTGTCAGAAGGCGAGCCAGTTTATGTTGAAATCCCGAGGAGGAGGAGCTCATTTTCAGAGGGCTGCAGACTAACAAAATCAAGTACAGACTTATACTGGCACGGTGGTCTTTTGGAGGATATAGACTGCGCCACTGTGAGAACTTTGTTTTGTGCACCAAGAAGCAGTTTGATAGGGAGGAGTTGCATCTGCGTATTTGTGGGGTGAAGCTGCGCGTTGACAGGAGAGGTTGTCCTTTATGTAGATAGCACAGCCCCACTTCTTGCTTGCCGGTCGAGTCTGAAAGATTGTAGCCTTCAAGCGAGACTACATGATCCGGGTGCTGGGAGATAGCCAGGTTTCCACAATGGCTAGTATATCAGGTTTTTGTCCAGCGAGAGTTTGAAGAGATGCCAATTTGGGAAGGAGGCTGCAGATATTTAGAGTGATAATGGAGACCACTACCAACTTTCCCTGTTTTTGTTGGCTTCAGTGCAACAGGACCAGGGTTTGGGTGTATCCCACCAGATATTAAAAGTAGGAGGAGCAGGAGTTTCAGCGATGCCATTCGTAGTTCATAATAGGTTGGAGTGAGTTTCTGCTTGTACTTTTAAGATGCTTGGATTGTCTTCTGGAGTCCTAGTAGAGGGTGATCGTTAGTGAGTTATAATGATGTGGCAGTTTCCAATTAGGAAATATGGCTCTTTGCACCCAGGTATTAATTGGGTGATGTTTGTTTAAGACTTCCAGAGTAAAAGCCATGGTACAATGTTTCGGGTAGTAGTATAGAAAGGTGAGAGTAGGTGGAGGGGTAGGGTAGGTGGAGGGGGGGAGTTGGCATAAAGGGAAAAGGAGGGTGAGGGTGAGCAGGAACAGGTGGTGGGGACTAAGCCAAAGCATTTTTTTAGCGAGGCAGGAGAGAGCCGAGAAGTAGTGTGGGCTAGGCAGTCGGGGGTGGCGAGCAATAGGAGGGTGGTGGGGTACAGATTTAGTGGGCTAAGGTGGATAGCTAAGCGCTATGGTGAAGTACAGAGAAAAATGAAAAAAAAAAAGACTGGGAGGGTTTGGTGCCAGAGGGTTTAAGAGAAGTACTATAGTACTGTTGAGATCCAGGATCACATAATATGTTAAAGTTCCTGAAAGGTGATAAACTGTGGCCTGGGCATATGCAATGTGTAAAACCTTTTGTCTATATGTTTCCTTTGTTTCAAATCCTCAGAGATAAGTACAATACCTTGGGAGTAGATCAGACAGTAGGCATATGCAATGTGTGAAATCCTTTTGTCTGTATGTTTCCTTTGATCTTCAAAGTCCTCAGAGACAAGTACAATACCTTTGGAAAAGGTCAGACAAAATGTTGATTCAGTCACAAAATGTGTTAAAATTCCTTTGTTCTTTAAAGTCCACAAGTGCAGTTGCTTTAAGAGTGGTCAGATGAGAATGTTGAAAATGTTGATTCAGTTGCAGGACCCAGCATCACCACGTTTGTAAGACTGTTAGTAGGCATATGCTTCCTTGGGAGGCTTCAAGAAAGTTGATTTAAAATTAAAAAGCTGATACCTGATGATGGCGATTTGCAGAAATTCAGTCCAGGAGACTTTCACCAATGTTGTGTGCAAGAATGGCATAGGTATTCCAGCAGAAAAACATGTAAATGAACAAAAACTAACCTACAGACACAGACAAGCACAAACAACCACCCACATAGCCCCAGGAGGAGGAGCGGTAAGGTTAAAATTAATGGAGGCTGTGCTGAGGGAGAGGCTAATGGACTACATGGGGTCAAATGAGCTGCATGGTTTTACCGGTGTAGGTGTGTGTGGGTGTGCGGCTGTGGGTGTGTGTGGGTGGGTGTGTGTGTGTGTGTGTGTGGGTGTGTGTGTGTGGGTGTGCGGCTGTGGGTGTGTGTGTGGGTGCGTGTGTGGGTGTGTGTGTGGGTGTGTGTGGGTGTGTGTGTGTGGGCGTGTGTGTGTGGATGTGTGGGTGTGTGTGTGGGTGTGTGTGGGTGTGTGTGTGGGTGTGGGTGTGTGTGGGTGTGCGGCTGTGGGTGTGTGTGGGTGGGTGTGTGAGTGGGGGGGGGCTCATTTCAAACCCATATAGATTTCTTTGACTGAGTGACTAAGGAGGAAGATCAGATGAAGGCAATGGATGTGACCTCTCTGGACATCAGTAATGCCTTTGTCACTGTGACACACAGGCTAATAAAGACACTTAGCAAGCTAGGGTTGTGGAGAAGGTATTAAGCTGGGTATCAAACTGGTTAAAGGATAGGAGACAGAAGATGGTGGTAAACAGAAGCCACCCAGGAGATGGCAGAGTGATCAGTGGAATGCCACAGGGATTAATACTGAGTTCTGCCCTCTTCAATGTCTTCATAAGTGACATTGATGTGGAACCAGAGGTGAAGGAGTGTCTTTTTGCAGATGACACAGAAATCTGCAATAGGGTGGATGCCCGTAAAGGAGTGGACAAACTGCACTGGGACCTGCGGAAACTAGAGGAGTAGTCTAGAAGGTGATAGCTGGGTGTCAAAGCCAAAAAGGGCAAAGTCACGCACCATGGGCAGAGAAACCAAGAAGCTGTATATAAGATGAGTGTTGCTTACAGTCAACAATCAATGAAGGACAATGGGGAAATCATATCTGACAATCTCAAGGTGGTAGGGCACTGCAACAGGGCAGTTGATAAAGCTATTGAGATGCGAGGATGCATAGTTATAGTGTTTTCATCCAGGAGAGGGGAGGTTATGTGTGCTCTGTATCTTTATCTGCTTTGAATAAGGTCCCCGACCTGCACCTTGTTTATGCCCTTGAGCTACTTGAAAGTTTCAATCATGTCCCCCCTGCTGTCTCCTCTTCTCCAGTAAGTACACTGCCATTCCTATTCTGCATCTGTCTAACTCCTGCATTCCCCAATGCTAATACCAGCAAGCAAACATTCAGCATTGACAAATGCTTGTTTCAGTATGTGCCTGATGTTGTTGGGATTCTGATTTGCAGTAAAATGACCGGGTTGGGAAGCCGAATTTCCGACAATCGGTGCCGGGAATAAGTATGTCGGGGGAAACACATGTTGGGAAGTCATACTAGACCCCTGCTGGATATGGGTAATGTTTATATTTTACCCCTTTTAGTTGTAATATCTGAGTGATGCCAGCACATAGAAAGTGCCATGCATGCTCACAGCAGAGTGGACTGAGTGGCCCTGCATGGCGGTGTGGGCTAAAGCTACCGGTAATAGCGGGAGTAAAATTTTCCAGATGGTTTTAACAATGAAGGAACTGATTGGTGGAAGATCCAGCCAGGAGGCCCTGTGAGTCCCGATACGAGTTTAGAGGAAAACTACACCCAAAACTTGAAAAAATATATGTTGTACAGAGTGTTTTTATTTGTATGTGAAGTTCTAGTGTTTCCTTCCCTTTGACTGGTATTAGGAGTTTTTCCCAAATTAGCCTGCTAGCTTTATGCTAGTTTTACCACCCCTTGGGATCTTCATACCTGATAGCGTAATTGTGTTTCTTGTTCCCACAGTGCATCTTGTCTCATGTGACTGTGATGTAAGAGAGACCCAACATTCAGCACACACATGCCAAACAAACTAAGTATCTTGGAAGCTTTACAAGCTGCACAAAAAATACAAGCAGCAAAGTTTTTCAGGACAGTAAAACCTTTAGGATGAGGGTGGTCACCAAGCTGAATTCTACAGATTTTAAAATATAGCCATCTCTATTGTGAACTGATTGTAATGCAATGCTTTCTGCTGGATTTATGGGCTCTGCTACATCACCTTTACATGAAACAAGGTGCATTGTAGGATAAAGAAATGCAATAAAGCTATTTGATATGGAGATCTCCAGGGGTCGTAAAACTACCCTAAAGCTAGCAGGCTAATTTAGGAAAAACTCCTAAAACCAGTCAGAGGGAAGGAAACACTAGAACTTCACATACAAATTAAAACACTCTGCACAGCATATATTTTTTCAAGTTTTGGGTGTAATTTTCTTTTAAACTCATATCGGGACTCACAGGGCGTCCTGGCTGAATCTGCCACCAGTCAGTATCAGCCATGGGGGACTTCTATGCATCCATGCTCTTACATGTGATGAGGCATGAATGTCATTAGGAAGGATGAGCCTGTACACAATGCAACAACTATAGGCAAAGATGGTGTTGTGCTTCAGGGTATCAGGGGCATTATAAAATGTTACAATTAAGTATATTGAAGTACCAGGGGCTCAAACTCTTTCTCAGGAGATTAGTTTCACGATTACACCATAAACAACTACAGGTTAAACCGTACAAAACTAGTAGAAGAGGTAATTTCTTTTCAGTGAGGACACCACATGTATGGAACTCTCCTCCTCATGATCTAATTGATGTAATCTATTTCTTTGACTGGGTGACCAAAGTAATAGACCAGGGAGGGGCTGTGGATATGGTCTACCTAGACTTTAGCAAGGCATTTGACACAGTCCCGCACAAAAGATTAATAATCAAGTTAGCCAGCCTGGGAGTGGGTCCCAGGGTGGTAGCCTGGGTAGCAAACTGGCTGCACATCAGGACACAGAAGGTAATAGTGAATGGAACACATTCCGAAGAAAGGGGGGGTTACTAGTGGAGTACCTCAGGGCTCAGTACTGGATTCAGTCCTCTTTAACATCTTTATAGGTGACATTGCAGAGGGTCTGGAGGGAAAGGTATGCCTCTTTGCAGATGACACAAAGATCTGTAACAGAGTTGATACACAAGAGAGGGTAGAAAAGATGAGAAGGGACTTGGCAAGGTTGGAGGAATGGTCAGACATATGGCAACTTAGATTCAATGCAAAGAAGTGCAAAGTAATGTACCTGGGAAACAAAAACCCAGAAGAAGAGTACACAATATAAGGGGAGGTACTAACAACAACAAAAATGGAAAGGGACCTGGGGGTAGTCATATCAGCTGACCAAAAGGTGGGTAAGCAATGTGAAAAGTCGGTAAGGAGAGCCAGGGGGATACTGGGATGCATAGGAAAGGGCATCACAAGTAGAAAAAGGGAAGTGGTTATCCCTCTATACAGACAGTTGGTGAGACCCCATCTGGAGTACTGTGTGCAGTTTTGGAGACCTCATCTACGCAAGGACATAGACAGGATGGAAGCAGTCCACAGAAGGGCAACCAAAATGGTGCAGGGTCTGCAGCAGAAACCATATGAAGAGAGACTGAGAGAGCTTAATATGTATACTGTTGATGAAAGGAGGAATGGGGCGACATGATAGAAATGTTCAAGTACCTCAAGGGAATCAACAAAGTCCAGGAGGGTAGCATCTTTCAGAAAAAGAGATGTGTAAGAACAAGGGGGCACAATTTAAAGATAGAGGGGGGACGGCTCAGGGGTAATGTGAGGAAATTTTTTTTCACGGAGAGAGTGGTGGATACATGGAACAGCCTTCCTGAGGTGGTTGTTGGGTCTAAAACAGTGGGGGAATTCAAACATGCATGGGACAGACACAAGGCAATTATAGTGGGGGGTTGCAGGAAGTAGGCTGCTGGTTAACTAGAATCTGCAGCTTATCCAGTAGGTAGGAAAATGGGCAGACTGGGTGGGCCAAGTGGTCCTTATCTGCCGTCAAAGTCTATGTTTCTACGTCTCTAGTATAAATAGTTTTAAGAACAAACTTGATGTCTGGATTTGGGAAAATCATTAATAATGTCCCACATTGTGTGGGCAACAGTCTCGATGGGCTCTGGCCTTCTTCTATTCTTCTAAACCAAGTAATACCAAGTAATACCTAAAGCTAGATTGGGTGGTAAGAGTCTTTTGTATTAAACTGCACTCATTCCATTTAAAGATTCCAAAATTCTATTATTATAATAATACATACTAAAAACCACTAGTGGAAACTTGAGTACAATACAATCTTGATGGGAAGGGGCCAGGATGGTGCTGCTGAATTAACCTCACTGTACCTCCTTGTAATAGAGATAATAATAATTTATTTTTATTTATGAGAAATGGATACACCATCGACTTAATGACTTATTTCCAGTAATTCACAGTGGATCATTTCCAGGTGTGTCCTGGGAGCGCAGTGCAGTTAAGTGGCTTGTTCAGGGCTGTGCAGTATGCAAGTGGAGGTTGGGGGAAATCAGACTCAGGTCTGCTGGATTTATCAAGCTCATTCAAAGCTTGCTAATCTAACCTATAGGCTATACTGCCAGTCCAGATAGTTTACATTTTGCTTTTGTCATGAGCTAGAAATGTGCAGACATAATGATCAGAATGCCATTTTGATCTGTTTTTATAACTACTATGACTGTTCTGCTAGTCACTATCTTGAAATGCTTTATTAAAAAGATATGTCTTCAGACCCCCCCTGAACACCTCCATTGTTGGGTCCTCCCGCAAAGATCTTGACAGCAAATTCCAGATGGCCGGACCAGCCACCTTGAAGGAATGATCCCCCAAGGTTTTCAGCCTGGGCCTCGGAATCGCCGGGAGGTCCTCAGTGGAGGAGCAGAGGGAATGTGCCAGGATGGCTGGAGTTAGGAGGTCACACAGGTAACTAGGGCTCTGTCTGTATAGGGCCTTATAGGTGAACAAGCCCACCTTGAAGTGGATCCTCCTCCTGACAGACAGCCAGTGCAGATCCCCCAGGACTGAGGTCACATAGCAGACTTTGGTAGGCCTACCAGCAGCCTGGCCACCATGTTTTGCACTATCTGCAGTTGGCGGAGGGTCCCTCCATTGACCCCGAAGTCCAGAGCATTACAGTAGTTCAGCCTGGAAGTCACAAAGGCATACACCAGTGTAGGCAAGTCTTTGGGCAGAATCAGGGGTCTAATTCAGGTGACATTACTGAGATGATAAAACCCACTCTTGACAACAGATGATACCTGGTCTTCCTGAGTCAGTCTCTCATCAAAAAGTATGCCCACATTTTTCTCCCTGGGGAGGCCATCAATGGGGTGGATCCCAGGACCAACCCTGTTACCACTCTGGAGGCCTCGCCATTACGACATTGATTGGGCTTAATCACTAGTAATTCCATTTGGTTGGGGTTCAGCCTCAGCCAATTCGAGGACATCCAGTCCTGAATCCCAGCCAGACATTTATTAAGCACTTGAACAACATTTCCAGCTCCAGGGGCAAATGACAAATACAGCTGGGTATCATCTGCATAGCAGTCAAAACCCAGACTGTGTTGTCTAATAAGCTCCCCCAGAAGCAGCATGTACCCTGGGAACAACATCAGAGAGAGGATCGAGCCTTGAGGTAGTCCTCAAAACAGGGGCATTGAGGATTATGCAAGCTAAGGCAAAATTAGACTTACAAATTGTTCCAGAAATGAGATTACATTCTCAACTCTGAGGTGTTGCCCTGGAGAAAGAACTGCAGAATGTAAAAGTTCCAAATCTGCAGTGTGATCACGCTTTCAACTGAGCGCCCCCCTTCCCCCAACTTAATGGCAGATATATTTTTGCTTGTGTTTCTTGGATGCAGATTAATTGATATCAGACATGCTATGAAATAAAGGAGAGTTTAATGGCCATAGGTTCTGTGTGTAAAACAAGAGGGGAAAAAAAGCTTTTAATTAATATCCTTTCTCCCACACACAATCTTGCGTAAGCTGCAGAACTGCCAGCTCATGTTGGGAGTGCTAGACTTTTGAATAGGTGGTCTGTTCATATTTTGATCTCAAGATGCATTACATTTGGTTGGAATGCCACAGAGTTGGTTCAAGGCAAAGTGCCGTCTTTTGAGCAGGAAGGGAGAGGCCGTGCTACTTGGCAAATGTTCAACAGTCGAAACTGTTGCTTCCTGTATTTGCTTGACATCACTTGTTGTCTTTGGCACCTGTTTTTGACTTTGGGTGCATGTCAAGTCAAGTAGTTTTTATTGATCGGTGCAGAACTTTTACAAAAATATATTAAACAGGCAGAGAGACAAATATAACTGTAAACGTCTATTATAATAAATAATATACACAATATAAAGATAACATGAAGGGGCAGGGAATTTGTGCTAATTGGCAACAGTTAGTAATGTTCCTAGTAACATAAATTAATAGCTTGCCTCCAGATGAGCCGTATTTAACTGTAACTAAATAAACACTGATGTGAAAGACTGTGTTCAATTATAGTTATGGCAGAGTGTGGTTGTGTATGGAAATCAGTACACTTAAAAAAAAAGTTGCTTTGCTGCACTAGTGATGTAGCTACTACAGCAGAAGGACTTTTCATTCTGCTGTCGTAGCTGTGTCACAATACAGGTGTCCCCATCGGCGTTGCTCATAGGTCGGATGACGACAGCAGTTGTAGGGTCATGCGCATCAACTAGAGAGGGAGAGCCTTAACATTGGTATGTTAACTTTTTTTCTTCTCTGTTTCTGTTCTCCAGGTAGTGAAACACCATATGCTACATGGAAGAGTGTATGGGGAACAGTGCATAACAAGGCTGTGCTTCCACCTCGGGGGGTTACTATGATGACAGGGACCTCTTGAGCTTTGCTCTTGAGGTCACTATGTCATCATGGTAAACCCCTCAGTAGAAGCACAGCCTTGTTGTGCAGCATTCCTCATACACTATCCTATATGTTTTCCTTGGATGGACAACATTCTGCACAGCAGCAATCTCTTGCTGCAATGTTCACTGTACTGTAGGTGTCACTAGTTAATACCACATGATGTGAAACCCTTTCAGTATATACCAGGTTTGGATCTGGTTACCTACACCTCTGGATATACAGGGTAATCCCTATTATAAATTCCTAACATAATCTCAGCCAATCAGCACGCAGAGCTATTGAACATCTTGTGCTGTGTACAGTGTGCAGTTGAGCGGGAGTGGTAGGGGAAAGGACTACATAAGTAAATTTAACAGCTAAATTTGAGTCATTTACAATAAGTTAATGAGGCCTCCGAGGGATGTCTCTTACGGGGTTCCATAACAATATAGCAAGGAAAAAAAAGGCAAACGACAAATGGCAAAGAAAGAGCAATGGCAACATAATGAGCAACCATGAACAACAGTGACCTCTCAAAATGGTGCAAAATGCAATTCACTCACATAAGGAAACAACACTTGGGGGGGGAGTTGTGGGCATTCTAGTAAAACAACTCAGACACAGCATGCAACTTAGGGAGGATGACAAAGTGGGGGAGCAGATTAAATATTCCTACTCAGGTGGTGGCACAACTCGGGGAGTGGGAGAAAGATGAGGGACAATAAATAATCCTACTTGGGGGGATGCAATTCAGGGAGAGGAACAAATATGGGGAGGGCAAATAAAATATTCCTACTCCAGGGGTGGCGCAATTTGGGGAAGGGGACAAAGTTGGGAGGGCAGGTGGAGCCTTTTAAAAAAAGTCATCATGCCACAAGTCTCAAACCCAGGTCTGCTGGGCACACAGGCAGTGACTTCAACCTGTAGACTATGCTGCCAGCAAACATCAGGCCATACAAATTACTGCCTACATGCTTGCATAATTGACTATCTACATTGCTGACTCCTTTATGTACAGCTCTGAAATAAACATGTGCTGTAAAAATCAGGCCACTCACATGACACATGTTATTTTTGAGTCACCGAAACTGACTTGCTCAAATTGACTCTCTGTTTTCACACAGTACCCTCTTATGGAATAAGAGACACCTATCATGAGGTTTATGCAGAGGTTTGGGCAGATGGAATCACTCAGCGTTGCTTGGTGGCATTCTCACCCAAACCTCATGATTGGTGTCTCTTATACCAAACAAATAACATGCATTTGTTAACGGTAAACATGTTTGCTTTCACGCTGTTGCAAGTTAGAACAGCAGCAACATCTCCTTTTCAGTGGGGTCCTGCATTTAGACATTTTTACACTGTCTTTACCCAGGATATCACAACTATGCTGCAATATCTTGTTTTCAGTGAGGTCCTACTTTTCTTTTACATTTTCCACAATGCTGTTTCTTGTTCCAGTCTCATAACAGAGAGGAGAGGAGGCACTGTGGGTCACCTTAGAGACTGGAAATGGCACCACAATCCGCACAGGGATAGTATACAGACCCCCATGTCAGGGGGAGGGAATGGACAAGGATATGATAAAAGGCATCCTTAGGATGGCAGAGAAAGGGGAGATACTGATGATGGAGGACCTGAATATGCCAGATGTTAACTGGAGCACCTTTGCTGCAGCCACATCCAAGAGTAGGGCCATTCTCGATGCCCTACAGGTGGTATGCCTCAGATAGCAAGTTTTGGAACCCACTCATGAGGGAGCAATTTTACACCTCATACTTTCAAATGGGGATAGTGAGAGGATTTCAGATCAAGAAGTGGGTAGCCATCTGGGAACAAGTGACCACTAAACAGTGTGGTTCACGATAAACTCAGTTACAATGTCAAGCCACACAAAAGTGAGGGTATTAGACTTCAGGAGGGCTGACTTTTGCAAGATGGCAGAGTGCCTTAGAAAAGCACTTGCAAACAGGCTAGAAGGAGGGGTGGAGCAACAATGGGGAAATATCAAAACTGCCGTCACAGAGGCAACAAGCCTTTGTGTGAAGCAAAGAAACAAATCAAAATGAAAGAAAAAGCCACTATGGTTCTCAAAAGAAGTGGTGGGGAAGGCTAGGGAGAAAAAGATAGCATTTAGGAAGTATAAGGAAACACAGAAAGAGCAGGACAGAGAACTATACCAGTTAAGGCAGAAGAAAGCAAGGAGGGAAGTCAGAATAGCAAAGGTCCAAACTGAAGAAAAGATAGCCAACTCGGTTAAGAAGGGGGATAAAACCTTTTATCGGTACACCAGGGAGCGTAGAAAGACAAAGGGAGGGATAGTGAGACTGAACAGAATGGACAGTGGGTGGGTAGAAAGGGACAGTGAAAAAGCAGGGATACTGAATAAATACTTCTGCTCAGTATTCACAAAAGAGGGGGAGGGGGAGGTGCCTAATCCAATTAACAGAAGCACTCTGGATAGGGGGGTCGATCCCAGTCCTTTCACAGAAGAAAGGGTTCTGAAAGAACTCCTAAAACTGAAGGTGAACAAAGCAATGGGGCCAGATGGAATTCACCCCAGAATTCTAAAAAAATACTAAGGGGAGAACTAGTGACACAACTGACTACCCTTTTTAACAAATCATGGGAGGATGGTGTGGTACCTGAGGACTGGAGGAAGGCTGATGTGATTCTCCTTCACAAAATTGGGAACAAGGCAGAGGCAAGAAACTACTGACCTGTCAGTTTGACCTCTGTGGTAGGGAAAGTGATGGAATCACTTCTGAAGGAAAGAATTGTTGAATACCTAGAGGCCAGTGGGACACAGGATCCAAGGTAGCATGGGTTCACAGCAGGATGGTCATGCCAGATGAATCTAATTCATTTCTTTGACTGGGTTACCGAAGTAGTAGACCAGGAAGGGACTGTGGACATGGCCTACCTAAACTTTAGCAAGGCATTTGACACAGTCCCACACAAAAGATTAATAATCAAACTAACAAGCCTGGGAGTGGGTCCCAGGGTGGTAGCCTGGGTAAAACATTGGCTGGACAACAGGACACAGAAGGTAATTGTAAATGGAATCCACTCTGAAGAAAGAGGGGTTACTAGTGGGGTACCGCAGGGAGTGGTGGATATGAATACAGGGTAGGGCTTCAAACAGGCATGGGATAGGCATATGGGAGCAATAAAGATGAGTATGAATAGATAGGCCATTGACAGAGTACAGGCCTATGGCACATTTATAAGGTAGAAAAAATGAACAGACTGGATGGGCCTTGTGGTCCTTATCTGCTGTCAACTTCTATGTTTCTATGTTTCTAACATTGGGACTGCAATTTTAATCAGGAAAGGGATAAACTTCACAAAGACCTCACATTTCGGAGACCCAGAAGGTAGGTTCCAGATTTTAACCAGAGCACTAGAGGGCAGGGAAGTGGCAATATGTAACATCTATACACCCAACTCTGGTCAGACAGAATTTTTTAAAGATATCAACTACAGACTGAGCACAATTAATCACAAAGATATCATTCTGGGGGCGGCTTTAATGAAACTCTTGACCCTGTACTGGATAGAAGTGTGGTCCCATCCACCATTAATCTTTCAGGTTTAGAAAGGGCCCTAAGGTCTTTGGTAGAAAATCTGGATATGGTAGACTCTTGGCAACTGCTTAACCCTCAAGGTAGGGATTGCATCTTCATTCACATAGGCACTTTTTATATAGTAGGTTGGACATGATTATAGTCTCTAAAATGCTGGCTCCAGATTTGTTATCATCTCAGATAGGCAATATAGTCCTTTCAGACCATGCAATTTCAAAAACAGTTCATTCTCTTGGGAGCGAGCAGAGTAAAACTTCTAAATGGAGACTTAATGTCTCACTTTTACAAGACCTGAAATTTATCACATGGATTAATCAAGAGGCTACTTATTTTTTTTTAAATAAATGATAATGGGGAGGTAGGTTTTGGATGTTTGAGGGACACCTTTAAAGGTTTTATTAGGGGTAGGATAGTCAGTTTTTCTGTGGAAAAAAAAAAGAAAACTGTAAAAGATCTTTCAGAAAAGGAAGCTCAGTTATCATCCCTGGAATAACAATTTAAATGCAGCCCTCCTGAGGTAGGCCGTTTCATGCATCCACCACCCTTTCTTTGAAAAAGAACTTCCTCACAGTTCCCCTTAATCGGCTTCCCTTAATCTCATGCTGTGTCCTCTTTTCCTGCTATTTTTCTTATGTTGAAACATGTTAGACTCTTTCACCTTGTTAACGCCCTTAAGATGTTTGAATGTTTTGAGCATATCACCTCTCTCCATCCTTTGCTCTAGGGTATACACATTGAGCTCTGTTAATCCGTCCTCATATGTTTTCTGATGCAGCTCCTGCACCATTTTGGTTGCTTTTCTCTTGGACTTCCTCCATTTTGTTAATGTCCTTGTGCAGGTGTGGCCTCCTGTACTGCACACAGTACTCCAGATGGGGCCCAATCAGTGTCTTCTAAAGAGAGATTATTACCTCCCTCTTACGACTTGCAATACCCCTACTAATACACTCCAACATCCCTCTAGCCTTACCTACTGCTTTAGTGGTCTTTTTGAATGATTTCAGGTCATCTGTGATGATGATGCCCAAGTCTCTTTCTTCCCTTGTGATTGCCAGCAACTCCCCTCCCAACCCATTGGTGGCTTCAGGGCTTCTCTTCCCTATGTGCATGATCTTGCACTTCTTTGTGTTAAACCCCATTTGCCACTCTTCCAATCATTTTGCCAGTTTATCCAGATCTCTTCTCATTCTGTCCACCCCATCTGGACCATCTACTGTGTTGCAGATCTTGGTGTCATCTGCAAACAGACAAACTTTACTCTCCAGTCCATCTGCAATGTCACTGATAAGATACTGAAGAAGACTGGCCCCAGGACTGATCCCCGAGGTACCCCACTTGTGATTTGCATCTCTTCTGACTGTATACCATTTACTACCACTCCCTATTTTCTGCCTGCCAACAAGTTTGCCACCTAGTTGACCAACTTCTGACCCACCCCCGAGCCTACCCAGCTTATTAATTAATCTTCTATGTGGAACAGTATCGAAAGCTTTGCTGAAGTCAAGGTAGGCGACATCAACCACTCCCCCTTGGTCCACCACTCTGGTTACCCAGTCAAAGAACTCTATGAGATTAGTTTGACAGGACCTTCCTGTTGTGAACCCATGCTGTCTTGGATCCTGTGCTCCTATGGATTCCAGGTGTCCCGCCACCCTTTCATTAAGGAGTGCCTCCATAATCTTGCCCACTACTGAGGTAAGACTGACTGGTCTGTAGTTCCCTGCCTCCTCCCTGCTACCAGTCTTGTGGAGCAGGATCACATGGGCCCTTCTCCAGTCTTCTAGGACCTCTCATGTGCTCAGAGACTCACTAAACCGTTCTAATAACATTGGAAGAATGGCAAATGGGGTTTAACACAAAGAAGTGCAAGATCATGCACATAGGGAAAAGAAACACTGAAGCCACCAATGGGTTGGGAGAGGAGATGCAGGCCTTTAGAACAGCCAGGAATAACTGTGTGAAAAAACTTCGCTCTGCTAAAGCTAACTATTATATTTCTACTCTCGAACAAGCTAAAGGTAACCCTCACAAAATATGGAAGACTATCAAAGCTATAGAAGGACGGCCCATGGCCCCCTCTGTCCCAACAAAGATAGTCGCAAGTGGCAAGATTGTGGAAAATAAGTCCCTAATCCTGGAGGAACTTAACTCCCACTTTGCCACAGCTGGGTTAGCTTTTGACTTGTCACCTTATGCTGGTGCTGCCGTGAGCCAGCATACCCCTCCCGCCACATCTAGTCCTGCACCCAGTCCCTTCCAACTGCGCGAGATAACTTATAAAGAAATAGAAGATTCTCTTCTTAACTTAGACACCAAAAAAAGCGCAGGGGACGATGGCTTGGAACCCTTTTTCCTAAGGTCAGACTATGCCCATCTCACTGCCCCAATTCTCCACATCTTCAATCTTTCCATTACATCTGCTACTGTGCCGTCCTGCTGGAAATCAGCACATATCCTCCCTCTATTTAAATCTGGTGACCCATGCGATGTAAACAACTATAGGCCTATCTCCATATTGCCTATCCTTTCTAAAGTTCTCAAAACTGATCCATATTCAGTTAAAATCTCACTTGAAACCTACTCTCATTAACCCAGCTCAATCTGGCTTCCGGCTAATCATAGCACAATCACTGCACTAGCAAAAGTAACCAATGATTGGATCTCTGCTATAGATGCTAAGAAGGTAACTGTGCAGTCTTTTGACCCAGCAAACTTTTGATACTGTTGATCACAAACTATTAGTCAATTGCCTTGCAAAGTTGGGTGCCACATACCATACCACCCAGTGGTTCTCTAGCTACCTAACTGGAAGATTCCAAAAGTAAAGGCGGAAGGCTTTTTTCTGCTGCCTTGCCAGTTGCAAGAGGAGTCCCCAAGGATCCATCTTAGGCCCTATCTTGTTTTCTCTGTACATCAATGACTTAGATGCTAACATATTCACGTCCAATCTGCACTTTTGCAGATGATACTGTGTTGTATACTTCTGGCTCATCGTTATCTGAAGTAAAGGGAGTGCTTCATGCGGACTTCGCACAACTTGAGCATAATTTAATAAAGGCAAAGCTTCTGCTCAATGCCAAGAAGACTAAAGCGATGATATTCTCCCGCAGTGCTGTCTCAGGCCCCCCCAATACTCTTGCCCAAGACTTCATTGTCACCACGCTAAACGAGCCTCTGGAAGTTGTAACCAAATTTAAATATCTAGGTATCTGGATCGACAATAAATTATCTTTCAGTGACCACATCAAAGATGTCTCTAGAAGGTTAAAAGCAAGGTTAGGGTTTCTTCTACAGAAATAGGCCCCTTTTCCCCCTTGAAACTCGAAACAAGCTTGTACAGGCCACTTTTCTCCCCTACTTGACTATGGCGATGTAATCTATTCCTCCACCACTCTTGAAATCTAAGTAAACTGACATCCTTTATCACCGCGTGCACGGTTCATTACCAACTCACCTTACCGTTCGCACCACTGTGACTTATATGCAGCTGTTGGTTGGACATCCTTACTACCAGACGCCTGCTCCATGCTGGGCTATGGACTCTTAAACTGCTCCTGCAGAAATTGCCAAGCTATCTCTCTTCCTTATTAGTATCTCACATAGTGCATAATTAAGAAAATCTGACTTTATTATGCTTGACATACCAAGGACGCCGCCTTCCTTTGGTAAACGCATATTGCATATGCCCTTCCTCCACTTGGAACCAATTACAAACCGTACTGAAACTAACTAGCACAGTTTCAATAAACTTCTACAAATCGCTAAGTTCAGCCAAAATAAAAGACACCTGTAACTGTCATTAAGTCTCTTCCTTCCCCATGTGTGCATATTTATCCACTGGTAAGGTATAATTGATTTGTCATATTAACTGCTTCCTTCCTTCTACTCCTGGCTTTATCTTTGCTTACGCCCACTGCTACTCTATCAAATCTCCTCCCTCCCATATCAGTTGTAGACTGTTGTTTGTTCTAGCTGCCAAAATACTGTATATTTGATTTGATTTGATTTGATTAAATCAAATCACACCAGTCATCATGTTTCATTTATCAGTATGTGACCTATAAGTCACTTCCCTGTCTCATATCAATGTTTACCACCTGCGGTCACCCTATGTGGTACCCTTGTATGTATATCCAGCCTGTATCATGTAACGTGTATTTCATGTATATACTGTTATTACCTATCTGTGTTTGTACTTTAAGTGTTTATGTCACAGGACCTCCTTGTGAATGAGCTTGCTCAATGGAGTTTTCCTGCAATAAACTTGAACTTGAACTTGATAATGGCTCTGCTAGTTCCACTCTTAGCTCTTTTAGTACCCTGAGATGTATGCCATCAGGTCCCATTGCCTTGTCCACCCTGAGCTTAGCGAGCTCTTGTAGGATCCTTTCTTTTGTGAAGGGACTAGTGCACACCTCCCTCCCCCCTGTGTCCATGGTGCTGAGCTGTGGGCCCTGCCTTGCCTTCTCCTCAGTAAATACTGAGCAGAAGTATCTATTTAGGATAGATGCTTTTCCTTGGTCCTCTTCACACTCCCCCTTAACCCCTTTGATCTTAGCAATACCCCCTCTGGACTTTCTCCTTTCACTAATGTATCTATAGAAAGTCTTTTCACCCTCTTTTACTGTTCATGCTAGTTCGTGCTAATATTTCCTCAGTTTGCAACTTTGCCTGCTTTACTGCCTTCCCTGCTTCCCTTAGGGAAGTTTGGTATGCCTCCCTATCTTCATCCCACTGTGTTGCCTTATATTTCCTAAAGGCCAGCTTTTTGGCTCTTACCTTTTCTGCTACTGTTTTTGAGAACCAAAGCGGTTTTCTTCTTCTTTAGCTCTTGCTTTTCTCTCTAACACAGTGAGATGTTGCTTCAAGTATTATATCCTTAATGCTTGCCTAGTTTGCCTCTACCCCCACACCTGTATTTCTTCTTGTCAGGGCTAGCTTAACTCTGTTGGCCATTTTATCAAAGTCAGCTCCTCTGAAGTGCCATATTTTTGCCTTGGAATGGGATGATTTAGTTCGAGTGGACAAATTGAACCATACCATGTGATGGTCACTGGCCCCCAGGCGACCTTCTGCCTGGAGATCTATGATCCTTTCTCCATTAGTCAGTACTAGACCTAGGATAGCACTGTCTCTTGTGGGTTGTTGTACCAGTTGTTTGAGGCCCTCCCCCTGCCGGAGTCCATTATATGGCTAGTTATGGCAGATGTTCCTACTGGTATTGACCAATCTGTATCTGGCATGTTGAAGTCTCCCATTATCAGAACCTCCCCTTTAGCTGTCATGTTTTGTATATCTTCTAACAGTAATGTAACTATGTCCTCCCCCTGGTCTGGAGGTCTGTAGACAACCCCAGTTCATATGGCTGTCCCATTTTCTGTTTCCAGGGTGACACACAGTTCTTCTGGCTCCTTATGTGTATTCTGAATTTCTGTAGCTTTGATATTTTCATTGACACAAAGGGCCATGCCACCCCACCTTTTTGTACCTCGGTCTCTTCTGAAAAGTATATAGCCAGGTACTGAAGTCTCCCAAGTGTGGTTACTGGTGAACCATGTCTCACTAATGGCTATTATGTCCAGTTTAGCCTCTGTCATTTGTTGCCTGCAGTCTGGGATCTTGTTTCCTAGACTGGCTGATTAATATTACATGATTTTCCATTGGCCCAGATTTCAGTGTGTTAGTTGTTGGGCGGGGTCCGACATTTCCCCTGTGCGTCGTATGGGAAGCTGGACCTTTTCCTTACCTGGTGATGCAAATGAACTACAAACATGCTGAACTCCTGTTTGATCACTACCTGAGGGGGAAGGGGTGTTTTTCTCATTCGACGTATCGGGTGCTACACCCCTCTCCTCATTTGCTAGTTTAAGATGATGAGAACCCCCCACAAAACTAAAAGAATAAATAAAACAAAAACAAAGAAAACAAACACAAGAAAATAGCTTAAAGGTTAAAGTTCTTGACATCAAAGAAAAACTTAAAGGTGACCGCAGACTTAAGTAATTTTAATCTAACAAACTTAGCTAAATTGAGTACTACCCTCACAATAAAACTAGTAACAATGGCAACAGTTGGTCTATAACTCTAATTGTAGGCATTAATCTGTGCCTAGAAATCTGTACGAAAAGGAACTTTCTTAGGCATAATCTTATTTAACAGAAGTAGTAAATTATGCAACTCTGAGAGTACTATTAGTAATACTGTTAAACTCCAAGCAGTGACACTCTCCTTTGAGAGCTTATGCTTCAGAACTATACCTGTGTATTCTCAAGGCTCGCAGTATTGGGTCAGCACCTGTTAAATAAATACTCAGGCCAGACTGTGACCTGAAAGTAACAATAATGGAAAGGAGCTGGCACTGATAAACCTCGTACAGACAATCTGGCATGTTTGTGCAATGTTTAGTAGTAATAGATCATTACAAACTATGGGATAACAGATGCTTCAAAAGGTGACTGAATACTTTGAAAACCATCTTTATTCATATTTCTACTCCATCCTAGTCCCAGAACTCCAACCTCTCAATCAGTTGATTATGTGAGTATGTTAAAAAGTGTGGCTTACCTTGACACTGACTCTGTCCTATGTAGGACATGACAACTTACCTCTAAGAGGCAATATAATTATCCGGCTATAATTAAATCTGGGGCCCCTATTGTTAATAGACCCAACATGTCACCTCATGGTAGCCAGTTCATGTGGAGACTAATTATACAAATTTCTGTGCTGCAGAGCCACTGTCGCTGTCATGGCAGTCTGCCACTATGGGGCTACCAAATAAGACAAGCCTTCTTATTCCTGTGTCTACAGGCCCAAGAGCTACCGAATGTCTCCCACACATCATGCTAAGTCCACATAATCACATGAAGATTTTTGGAAAAGGGAGAAGGTAGTTCCAGCAGGACGACTAGAAGTCCATTTTTGATATGTTATGATATAGAAGTAGAAGTCAATCTGTTGAGCAAGATTTTACCTTTGACGCATCTGAATTCCATCAGAATAACAGTTTCACAAATCGCGAATAGAAATAAGAAATAAGTGTGAGCCAGCAAAGCAAATAAAATGGCTACCATGTGCCCCTTCAGTCCCATGACTTAATTGCCAACCAATGCTGAGCTTAATTCTAATGTAACAGACAGCTGGAGTCAGATAGCTATATATTTTTTTTATTTTTTTTATTTTATTGAAATCTACGATTACAAATACCTTTGAGCAGGAACTGCTCGTTTACAAAGGTTCCACGTTGAAGGAATGGGGGTATACATACATACAAAGGTCAACATACATATATAATTAATGGAACATCTACATATGATAATTTTATACAATCTTTGAGTTTGTCTAATAGACTAAACCAATCGCTACGTTAAGAAAACTCATATCCCATTTTTACACTTATCACATTTTACCGGTGGCATAAACTATCCAGAAAACGGAATACATGCCCCTGTGACTGGTAAAAAGAAAATATTTTAAGTGCTTCTACTTACCAGTTCCTACTGAGTCCTCATAACTCGAATAACATGGACTCTGTGAGCTGAGGGAGCAGTGCAACTGTTAGAGAGAGTAAGCACAGCTTACTAAGGACCATAGGCAGGACAGACAGCAACTCTTCCTGATCTTTGGTGATGTGAGCAAAGTAAACCCAGAGTCCAAATAAGACTATCTCTCTCTGGATAGTTCAGTGCATCCAGTTTTGTTATTCAAAGGTGGAAAAGAGCCCCAGCAGGGCTCAGAGATCATTCCACAAGGGATACACCTGCAACTGTGATGGCTGCCAGGGATGTCCCATTACTCGAAATCTGTAAAGCAGCTACCTGAGGTCAGCCTGCACCTTTACAAGGCATTACAGCCTGGACTTCTTGTTCAGAAGTGATACCAGGATTGGCGCAGCTTTCCTGCAGAGTCTATTTCCCAGTAGGTTCTGTGCCCACCTCCAAAGGTGCTGCTTCTTAGTCTACATAGAGTTAGGAACATGGGTTTTAATGTTCTAGGAAAAATCCTAGCAAATAGACTCCAAACACTTATACTTAAATTAGCAGGAAAGAACAGGTAGGATTTGTCACAGGCAGGTCAGGAGCAGACAATCTCAGAAGATGATATACTACAACCTGGTCATTCCACCAAAATAGAATACCTGCACTGCCAATTTCATTAGACATGCACAAAGCATTCGACTCACTACCATGGTGGTATTTGCAGTTTGCTCTATCCTCATTTGGTTTTAGTGAGGAATTTACTCCATGGGTCTCCATGATTTATTCTAGACCTTCAGTAGCTTTAGTTACAAATGGTCTAACCTCCTTATCCTTTGCCCTACACAGGGGCACAAGACAAGGGTGCCCACTTTCCTCTCTACATTTCATCTTGGCCACTGAGCCTCTAATAAGATCCATCCAAATGGATATGTCCACTGAGGAGGTCCTAGCTGGCAATGTAGAAAACAAAGTTTTTACATTTGCTGATGATTTACTTACTACTGCCAGTAACCCAAAGGAATCAGTAAATAGTCTTAAGCTAAAATTAGAGAAATTTGGAGAATTTTCGAGCCTAGTGCTAACTTGGGAAACGGCCCAGATTATGTCCCCTTACTACCCATCTGCTTTATTAAAACATCTGCAGCAAGCACTAGGAGTTTGGATGTTTCAAAACACCATCTCATACTTAGGGCTGAAAATCTCAAATAATTTAGATAAACTCTTAGAAAAAACTATTGGATTTCTGCTTGCGAACCCGGCAACCCGGGTTCGGGACTGAACTCGAGTCGCTGGAGAGCCAGCCGGGGGAAAAAGGCTTGAGCATCCCACGACAGCTCTCCTTCTCCAGGGGAGGGAGGAGGCCAAGGACCACTACTTGCCTGACCACGAGCGGAGGCTTGAGGTACAGCAAGCCCTGTTCATGGGGGGGGCAGCCATGGTGCTTGGTGGACGTCGGCTCCTAGTGCCTTGACATCAGGGCACACACCATGTAAGGTTAAGAAACCGGAGGAAAAACAGCCTTCCATCACTGGGAAGATGGGGCGCCAGGAGCATGCCCTCGATGTGCCACCACTCGCCCGGACCACCTTGCCCGATGAAACAGAAGCGTGTGGGGTGTAAGGGCCCCATCTCATTCCCCACCAGGGGGTATAGCCATGACATAGGGCCAAGGTAGGTCTCAGGTTGGTGGATGGCAGAAGAATGACTCCCAGGTGCTCAAGGGTCGGAGATGGAGGGGCAATGAAGTAGGAAAATAGAAAGTAAAAAAAAAAAAAAAACCTTTTAGAAAAAAAATATTTGCCCTATTCTAATTGCCTTACAGTTGGACTTAAAGAAACGGATCAGACTAAATCTTTCTACTGTATATGGGGAAAACCTCAAGCCATCAAAATTATTTCTGTTCCAAGGATTTTCTACATTCTCCAGAATATCCCCTATTGTTATGTCTCACATAGACAAAGAAAAAGAACAGACCCCTTAGTCAGAGGATTCATATGGGAACACAAGCCAGCAAGACTCTCCCTAAACAAGCTTAGACAAAAAACATTAAAAGGTGGTTTCGTCATGCCCTGGTGGAAGAAATATAGTGAAGTTTTCTTGCTTAAATAGTCCTTGCCACACTTAAATAGTTATAGACAGGCTGACACCCTGCTTTGGCTAGTAATAGAATCATCTCTGATTAGTCCACACCCAAGGATTGATTTTTTAGCTCTTCTAATCCCAAAGCACCTAAAAGATAACCCTTGTATTACAAATTCGGTAAAAATATTGAAAGGAACAGTGCATAATTTAAAAGTAAGTAATCCCCTGGGAGCTAAACAACCACTCTGGAATAATCCTAATATTTGTTACAACAGTATCCCCATAGCGGACCTGGGTTGGGCGAAGCTTGGGATTTGCCTTCTTGCAGATACTGTGGATCCAAACACTAATATCCTGCTACCATCTGAGGCCCTTAGAAAAAAATTAAAATTACAGAAATGGAACTTCTGCATCTATCTACAACTTAGGAATGTATTAAGTAAGAGCCCCTTGACTGACAGTGCTATGGGGAAATAGATGCTGAATAAAAACAGTTAGTGAAGGTGGCAGGTCTAAAGAACGGAGCTGGTTGGATCTATCAAATAATCTCAGACAATGGCATATTGCCAACTACATCGGCTAAGTCTAAATGGGAAGAGGAATTAGGCAGGGTCATTAATGAAGAAGAATGGGCTACTGTATGGACTCATGCTGTCAACTCTAGTAAAGAGATTCAGGGTAAACTGATATGATTTACAGATACTGCACTATGTTTATTACACACCCAAGTGACATGAGAGAATGGGATACTGAGAAGATGGCTCATGCTGGAGATGTCAGGAGCATCCTGCAGGATTACTGCACATCCTACTGAGTTGCCCTCATATTGCCCACTTTTGGAACCAAGTAATTCTCCACTCTTTCACAATAACTGGGCACATAATTCCTCATCCCCCTTCCTTCATTATTTTAGGGATTATCCTTTAAGCTTCCCATAGCTACACTCCAATTAAATTGGCTACTAGCTGCATTTCTGGTGCCAAACCTCTGATTCTGAAACTGGGGCTCCACTAGGTACCCACTCTACTAGACTGGTATTCGTTAATGGCTTCTGTGGCAAATAATGAAAGAATTTGTTACATGCTATTGGAGCAGTTAGACGCCTTTAATCTCATTTGGAGCCCTTTCTTAAAAGCTGAAGAATGGTTGATCGCTGCATAGGGGACTCCTTGATAAGGGCCCTAGAAGCTGTCCCATAGGTGCAGATACTGATGTAACCTTCTATTATTTCCATATACGTGTCATGTCTTGACTTGTTCAGTCCCCTATACTGGTCCTATCCTACCGGTAAAGCATAGATTATGGTTACTGAGTCAGGGTGAACCTTGTTTAGCAGTAAGTTAGGAGCATACTTGTTTGTATTTTGTCACATTCTAAGATGTTTCCTTTTCTGTAATTGAACTTATAATGATATTTATTAGATATGTACGACAGCCACTGTGATTAGTCTAAATACCTTTTTTGCTTGTTACTATTTTTGTTAAATTTTAAATTTCAATAAACGTTTTTATGGAAAAAGTGTCCTCCCCTCCCGAGGAAGGAGAGCAGTTCCTGGGATGCTTAATCCAACTCCTAGCTAACCCTGGATGGCCCACACTTGTTTTCAAATTCATGTTGTGGGTATGACAACTGTAGCCCTACTGCTGTGCTGCTAGGCCGGCTTTGGGGTCCTGCTTTTCTCTATTTTTAAAATGCATTTTCCCAGGATAGGCCAGTTGAGATGCAGTTTCTCATTTTCAATGGGGTCTGGCTTGTACCCACTCTGTATTTACCCAAGATAGCACAGTGGAGATGCAATATCTCATTTTCAGTGGGGGTCCAGCTTTTACCCATTTTTAGAATGTATTTGCCCAGGACTGGCCAGCTGAGAGGTGATATCTTATTTTCAGAGATCAATGACATTTTGCCCCAAATTTTCCAAGATGTAAACAATAAGCCATTCGAGAGATGCATGTTAGACAGTTCTAATACAGAGGTAGGGGTTTAGTGAAGCATAAGGCCACAGATTGAGTGCATTCAGCTCAGTAGCTATGCATTAGAACTGTCTAACACACATCCCCAGAGTGGGTTATTATGCTTATAAAATGGGTCTGTCTATTCTGCATGGGGTTTCTAGTTTTAGCTGTGCATTAGACACTTCTAATGCATGTCTAACAACCAACCAAATTGCTTGAAATCTTTATCCCATTTTATACATATTCAATACTTTATGTATTTAATTTATTTATTTAAGCTCACATAGGAATTACAAGTCTTTGAGTCATAGACTCATTTCCAAAGGCTCCACATCAAATACAAGGTAAAAGTACAGTATCACAACAGTATCAACAACAGGTTATAACAAGACAGCAGTTGTGAAGACTGAATACATAGATACATAGACAGTGTCGGCAGATAAGGGCCTATGGCCCACCTAGTCTGCCCATTTGAGCTTGTAAATTCAGTTTGTTTTCCTAGAAGTCTATTTCCCCTTACCCCTGACCTCTAGAATTCCTTTATGTCTATCCCATGCATTCTTAAATCCCGTGATTGTTTCAGCCCCCACCACTTCCTCTGGCAGGGTGTTCCACTTTTCCGCCACCCGTTCTGTGAAGAAATTCTTTCTCATGTTTCCTCTGAATCGTCCTCCTCCAACTTCATCCCATGCCCTCTAGTCCTGAAACATCTTTTTCGCTTAAAATAGTGTTTTCCTGCACCCTGTTCCTCCCTGTAAGATACTTGTATGTCTCTATCATATCCCTCTCTCCCTCCTTCCTCCAGGGAGTACATGTTCAGTTCCTTCAACCTGTCTTCATAGGACCTTGTGATGCAACCCATGCACCATCTTTGTTGCCCTCCTCTGAACCTTCTCTACCCTGTCTATGTCCTTACATAGGTATGGTCTCCAGAACTGTACACTGTACTCCAGGTGGGGCCTCACTAGTGTCTTGTATAGCGGAATTATGACCTCCTTTTCCTGCTGGTGATGCCCCTGCCTATACATCCCAGCATCCTATTTGCTTTACCTGATGCCTTGTCACACTGTTTCCTACCTTGAGGTCATCAGAGATGATAACCCCAAGATCCCTTTCCTGCTTGGTGCATGCTATATCCTCACCCCCAACTGATATATTGTGCCAGGGTTTTTGTGCCCATATGCATTATCTTGCACTTTTGCATTGAATTTCAACTGCCAAACCCTTGACCATTCTTCAAGTTTCTGCAGGTCCTTCTCATTCTGTCTACACCTCTGGTGTGTCTACTCTGTTACAGAGCTTTGTGTCATCAGCTAACAGTGAAATTCTGCCTTCTAGATCCTGTGCAATGTCACTGATGAAGATGTTGAATAGGACCAGACCCAGCACTGATCCCTGTGGTACCCCACTGGTCACTCTTCCCTCTGTGGAGTGACAGCCATTTACCACCACCCTCTGTGTCCTGCCACCCAGCCAGTTACCTACCCACCACACTACTGTCCTGCTCACACCCATATTCCCCAGTTTGTGTAATAGTCTTCTATGTGGCACAGTGTCAAAGGCCTTGCTGAAGTCCAGATAGGCCATGTCCACTGCCCTCCCCTGATCCATCTCCATAGTCACCCAGTCAAAAAATTCAATGAGTTTGGTCTGACATGACCGTCCCCTGGTGAAACCATGCTGCCTTGGGTCCTGTAGTCCATTGACAACCAGATGTTCCACCAATCTCTCCTTCAGTAGTGTTTCCATGATCTTTCCCATCACCGAGGTGAGGCTGACTGGTCTGTAGTTCCCTGATTCCTCTTTGTTCCCACTTTTGTATAAGGGGACTACATCTGCTGTCCTCCAGTCTTTGGTACTTCCCTGTTTCCAGTGATTGGCTGAACAGGATAGCCAGAGGTTCAGCCACCACCTCTCTTAGTTCTTAAGGACCCTGTGCACCCCATCTGGCCCCATTGCTTTATCAGCTCTTATTACTTCCAGTTCCTTCAGGACCTTTCTCGTGTAAAGGGACTTGTGTCCATTTCTGCACCATTCTCACCCCTTGTACTCCCCTTCAGACCCATTACCTCTTCCTTAGTAAAGACTGAGCAGAAATACCTGTTCAATATGTCAATTTTACTGTTGTCATCCTCCACGCGGCTCCCATCCTCCCCTTCAGTCTCACTATCCCTCCTTTGTCTTTCTTTTTCACTTATGTACCTGTAAAAGGTTTTGTCCCTTTACCCACTGATTTTGCAATGTGTTCTTCTGTCTGAGCTTGGTTTCCTTACTGACTTCCTGCCTCCCTTTGTTTCTCCTGGTACTTATCCCTATCCCTTCTGCCTGTGTCTTTTTGTATTGCCTGAATGCAATCTTTTTGGCTTTCACTTTCTTTGCTACCTCTTTGGAAAACCATAATGGTCTCCTCTTCCTTTTCCTCTTGCTAACCTGCTTAATGCATAATTCTGTTGTTCTTATAATCCCCATTTTAAATACTGCCCACTGTTCCTCAACCCCTGATTCCTGTCCCATTCTCCTTAATGCCTCTTTCAAGTATCTCCCCATTTTCCCAAAGTCTGCCTCCCTAAAATCCAGGATACGTGTTTTTGTGTGGATACAGGAAGATGTTGTACAGTGAGTAAACAACAAACCAATGATGATAATTGTCCTATACAGGTGGTAGCTTAGTATAGTTGTAGTAACACATAGTTACAATACTTTAACAGGGTGCAGCCTCAGGGGAGGCATTGTCCATATAGTCTTAAAACTGGTACGAGCTAGGATACTGATGTGGTATGCCTAAGGGCCAGTAGGCTACAGAGGCTGCATTAATGGTGCTGCCTCAGGAGAGACATTGTCTGCGGCTAGTCTAAGTCTACCTCTGGTGTAAAGGCAGGGTCTGGGACTATGCTTAGCAGGCACACTGACAGTTGTGAGAGGACAGAATGTGATTCTTTAGGGCTACCTTAAAGGGACCTATTTTGGACATGGAGGTGATAGCAGAGGGGAGGGAATTATACCAGGAGGGGGCTTTGAAAGGGAAGGATCTTTGTGCTAGGGTGGTCCTAACCCTGGGTACTTTTCAAATGCTCTTGGTGGCAGTGCGCGAGGCAACAGAGGAGGTGGCCAAGAGAAGGGATGTGGAAAGCCCAGAGGGGGTCACACCCAGGTGGATTTTTTTGGCAAGGAGGCAAGACTGGTAATGGAGTCTTTCCTCTAGTGAGAATATTGGTTAGGGAGTAGAGGGTGCAGGTATGAGTTTGCTTGTCAGCACTGGACATGCTTTGTTGATTGCCACTTAGATTTTGTTCAGTGCAGTGGAGTCAGAGGCTGTGTAAATTGTAAACCTGTAGTCCACAAGTGACAGGACTGAGGAGGTGACTGCCAGACTGAGGGCTTCTGGTGGCAGGCAGCGGTATAGTAGGCCAATGCGGGTATTCGTGATGGAGGAGAGTATGTTAATGTGCGCATGGAAGGAGAGGGGGGTGCCAAAGGTGATGCCCAGATATTTGTAGGTTCAGACCTGGTCCAGTGGGAGGAGTGAGCTAGAGAGGATCTTTAGGTGGGCATTCTTGGCGTTGTTTTGGCAATGTGAAAAGAGCATGGTCTCTGTTTTTTTGATGCTAACAACCAGTCTGTGGTCAGTAAACCAGTTTTTTAATTTGATTGAGTCTTGGAGGGAGGACTAGAGTGCAGAGGGGTCAGAGTGAGAGGCATAGAAAACTGCGTCATCTGCATACAGGAGCACGCTACTGGAGCAGAAAGTGGGCAGAGCATTTAGATACATGCTAAAAAGCTTTGGACCCTGGATGGAGCCCTGTGGAACCCCAGAGTGCACCGGCAGGGTGGTGGAGAGGGTGTTGTTAATCTTAATACATTAGAATCTAGAGGTTAGATAGCTGGAGAACCAGGAAAGGGGACCTCGAGATACACCGATGTGCTGGAGTGTGTTCAGAAGGAGGGTGTGGGAGACCATATCGAAGGCCTTAGAGAGGTCAATGGAAATGGCTCCAGCAAGATATCTGTTATCCAGGGCAGAGTGAAGGAAATTAGATAATTCCGTTAGGGCAGTGATTGTGCTGTGACTGGATCTGAATCCATGTTGCTCCCTGCATAATAGGTTGTGTGTGAGCAGGTACTCAGTAAGTTGATCTGACATGATTTTTTCAAGGGCTTTTGAGAGTGGGGGGAGGATGGAGATGGGTGGGTAGTTGTTAGAGGAGGAGCAGTCACCACTTTTTAGGATTGGGGATATGACTGCGGTTTTCCAAGTGTCTGGGAACTGTCCCAGGCACAGGGAACGATTAAGGAAATTTGTGAGTTGGAAGAGGATGGTGTCGAGAACCAGGTGAAGGATTTTCATGTCAAGGGAGTCTTCACAGTAATTGGAACCACTGAGAGCTTTGGACAGGTTGGATTTAGCTTCCAGTGGGGTAATGACCCTAAGGTAGAAAAAGGAGCTGAGGTGTGCAGAAAGGTGAGGCATAGAGGAGGACGAGAAATTAAGACAAGTAGAGAGTATAATGGAAGCGGGGAGTGTAGTAGTAATAATGCATTGGTAGGTGTGCATAACAAGAATTTTATATACACCCAAGTTGAGGAAAGCTGCATAAACCCCAAGAGCAATGCTTGAGGGGTTTATAAAGACATCCTACACCAATGGTGCATATAAAAGTTGAGTTTCACACACCTACCCTTGTCTTTTTTTTTTACATTAATTTCTTTTCTTCTCTAGGGCCCAGAGTGGCCCACATTCTCACCAGCTGCCCCCCCCCAGTCCTGACCCCACCACTGCTAGGCTACTCCCTTACTTCCCCCACAGTTTAAACTCTGTGGCAGGGAGTGGAAATGATCCGCCATAAGGATCCAGTTTCTGGGAGGCCAGCTACTGTGAAGGGGGAGCCTAAGGAGGTCGGTCTTCATCTGACATGCCCTGTCCCTGAATTTCCTCCTTATTTTGATTGGTCCCTGGGTAGAGCATGCAATGATGAGAATGGCAAAGCTGTACACGCTTTTGCCCACAGCATGCCTGCCGGCAGCTCCACCACTCCATTCTTGCTTTAAGGCTCCTGGTGTACTGACACCCAGCCTCCACTATGTGTCAGGGAAATGGTGATCCTTGAGTCCTCCCTCCCTAGGAGAGGAGAGCTGTCCTCCGGATGCTCGATCCTCTCCTTCCCCGGCCAGCACCCAGTGGCCTGCTTGCACCGTGAACATGGGTCACTGGCATGAAAAGAGGTAAGGCTTGGATGCTTCAGCCCTCCACGCCACTGGGCAGGCCTGACCTACCCATGTCTTGTTTTATGTAACAGCTGGGATCTTTTTTCACCCCCAAAGAGCCCTCCCAAATTTTTTATGTTATGCAATGCTTCCATGGGGAGCCTACTGTTCTTTCAGACCTGCCTCCTCATACGCCAATACCTGCTTCTTCATATATTTTTTAAATTGTTCATTCAAATTACCCAGTTGGGAGTTTGCAGCAACGCCATGGTGTGGCTTGAATTCAGTGATTCCAGTTGCTGTTGCTTCACTGCCTGCTTCCACTTCTCACAAGGAAGCCTCTTGGGGCTTTTAAACATAGCCACGGGAGTGGTGGATTGGGCCAAGAATGGAGGCACTATAGGCAGCCTCCTCTATCACCTGTCAATCATTCGGTGCCCCCACTCCCACCTACGCAAAGTGGGCCACAGCCAGAGCTCCTTACATGTTGCGAGTGTTCTTTCTCATTCACTGTGACTGGGCTGCTGTGAGTGCACATGTGGGCTCTGAGGGGAGGCCAGTGAGTGAATGCCATTATAACTAGCTGGTTATAATGGTAAATTGTAACTAGCTTTCCCTATAGGGAAAAAACAGCAGCCAATTAATATAGTATTTTTATGGCCTCACGTTATGATTAGGGCAGGTGGGATTTTTTAAATCCCATCTGAAAGATGATTTGTAGAGCAACTGCAAAAACATCGAGGGGGTTTGAAAAATGGCACCTGTCATGTTCAGGACGTGGGATAACTCAAGGGATATGTTGAAAATTGGGGGTCAAAATCTGCAACAATAAATTTATACAACAGAGAAATTCAACTTCTTTTCACAACTTATTTGTTCCTTCAATTTTTGACCCCAAGGTTTCAACATAGTCTTTTTATGACCACACTTCAGGATCAAGACAAGTGGAATATTTGAAATCCTGTCCGAAAGGTGATTTTGCAGAGCGAATGCAAAAACATGTTTTGCAGTAGATTTAAAAATGACACCTGTTATGTCAATTGGGTGGGGTAACAAAAGGGCTGTGTTGCAAATTTGGGGTGAAAATCTCCAAGAGTCACAAAGTTATGAATAAACATTAAAAATTCAACATTTTCTCATAACTTCATCGTTTTTGGACATTTTGACCCCGAATTTTAAACACTGGGCTCGATTCTTGAAGGTTGGCACAGGGTGTACTGAAGTCTTGCCCCAAACTATTTGGCGCATGGTGCGCTGATTCTCGTAGGTCACGCGCCTTTGCGACACTATACCATTTTTAAGGTCGCTTGCACCCCAGGCTTGATGCAAGCCCCATAAAAAGGTCGATGGTGTTAGACCAGCAAAAGCTGGGCTGACTCTACTCACGTGGTGCATAGAGGACTTGGGTTTCGAGACTCTCTAAACCAGCCCCAAGAATGCCACAAGCCCTATGCGCTATGCATTTGGTGCAACCGGGGCTTGCGGCAATGTACTTCTTCAAGAATGGGGCCCATTTTCTTTTTATGATCCTACCGTATGATCAAGATACGTGGGATTTTTTTAAATACTGCCCCAAAGGTGATTTCATGGAGCGGCTGTGAAAACCTTTTTCATAGGGGATTGGAAAACTGGCACCTGTAATGATCATGAAGTGGGGTAACAAGAGGGTAAGGTTGAAAATTTGGGCTCCAAAGTTGCAAAATTCACAAAGTTATGAGTAAACATAGACAAAATTAATGTTTCTTCATAACTTTGTTGTTTCTTAATATTTTGTCCTCAGATTTTAGCACAATCTTTTAATGACCCCAGCTTATGAACAAAGCAGGTGGAATTTTTAAAATGTTGTCAGAAAGTTGACCTGGTGGAGCAACTGTGAAAACATGTTTTGGTGGTGGTGGTGGTGGTGGGGGGGGTGGATTTGAACATTTTCACCTACCTGGTTCATGAGGTGGGGTATAAAAATGCCATTTTAAAATTTTGGGGTAGAAATATAAAAAAGGAAATGACAACGTTTTGAGTACACGTTCACAACACTTAAAAGCCATTAACCAGACTTACATTTTTCAGTCACTTCACAGTCAGCTATGAAACCGGCAGAATTTTCTTTTGCTCATGAGAGGAAGACATCCCTAGGTATTTAAGGGGTTGCAAGAGGGGCCTTGGGTAGGGGAGGGAGCGGGGCCTAGACATCAATGAACTGTTTTCTTCATTTCAGGCAAAAAACAAACAGGATGACAAGGGACTGTTTTCTTCATTTCAGCTGCCAACACTGGGGATTGGGCACCCCAGGCTAGTTGTGTTGTTTCATGGCACTGGGGGTGGGTAACCTGGTGTTGGATGGTGTTGGGGAGAGAGTTGGGTGCACATAGAGATGGGGAACTACAGACTTCAGCGGTGGCATTGGGTACCCCGCCTGCCATATATGAAAGGCAGACCAGAGACATCTCCAGAGGTGTGATTGGGCAGCCCAGCAGCCGGACATGAAAGTGAGGGGGGAAAAGACAGACTTCTCCGGTGGCAGGACTGGGCACCCTGACTGCCGAAAATGAAAGGTTGGAGGCGGAATGAAAGATTTCTCCAGTAGCTGGCACCCAGCACTGCAGGGCTGATGATCATATTCACATGGTACACTAATGGCAAAAATGTCTTATGATAGGAGTGGCTTCATCCTTTCATATTTAAGAAGCTTCCACCCATCAGAAAGCTGACTAAGCAACATCTCCAGCCTGCTGTTAGTATGTGACTCACAGCCAAGCCTCTAAAATGCTCAGTTATACTGGCTCCAACAGGGCCACACCCACAAAAGCCCTTCAGTCCTGGCCTGCTGCCAATATGTTTGCTACAGATGCACACAAGCAAACATAAAAAGTGTTATAGCACTGAAAATGAGATGTCTGTAGTGAGCATCAGATCACAACAATTTTAAAAGAGGAACCTAGATAGCTTGGATAAGCTCTTAATATTACCAGAACAAAAGGGAAATGTCAAGAATTCATCTGTTGAGTTATAAAAATATTTCATTGTAGAACCTAACCATTTATCTCTAGGAACATTGTACTAGGGGCGCTTTAATATCATATGCTTCAGGTTGCCTTGCTGTTTCAAGGAACAATGGCAACAAGTGTTCTGCCAGATTCTGTACTTGGTCCTCTACTCTTTTCTCTCATCCTCAATGATATCCCATCCTTCTCTTCATAGTAGCCTACTCATGTACACTGATGACCTTGTGCTCTATTATTCTTCCAAATCTATGGCTGACATAAACCTAAACCTTTCACATGACTTTCAATCCCTTCAATCCTGGCTCTTGGCTAACCAACAAATCCTAAACATAGGCAAGACTCAGGCCATGCTTTTTGGGTCCTCTAAAAAAGTGCCCACTGCTTCCCCTAAGTTCCTTGTCCACTGCCGTGATGGTACTACTGTCACTAACACCTCTACTTTCAAATAGCTTGGGGTTACGCTTGTCCCGGCTCTTAATATTTTGGCACATGTCAATGAGGTCTGTCAGTCTGTCAATGCTAAAATTGGTGCTGCCTGTCGAGTACGCCACTCACTCACCCTGATAGCCAGGTTATCAGTAGCTAGAGGTGTACTACTCCCTCAACTTCTTTATGCCCTCCCGGTTCTCTACCATGCCAATGCCAGTGTACTCTGCAAGTGGGACACTTCCTATAACAATATCTGTAGGTTCGCCTTATCAGCTCCTCACCTAACTCATCACTGCCTGCTCTACTCTGATGTAAACTGGTTGACTCCCAAACCTCCAGTCATACACCCTAGGGTGTCTAGTGGACTCCCTTACTAGACCTCCTCGTCCGGCCTCTCTGGGTGACATGCTCACCCTGGTCTCTCACTCCTGCTCCCTTAGGTCCTCTTCCATCCCAATGCTCTCTGTACGGCCCTGTGCTACCAAAATCTGAGAACAGGCTTTCTCCTATTTTGCTCCTATGTTCTGGAACTCACTCCCCCTCAGGTCAAAAACTCCCCCTCCCACCTTTCTTTTAAGCATGCTCTATTCTCTCACCTCTATGACCTAGGTAACTGTAACTGCACGTAACTGGGAGTTGCCACCTAAGTCTCCATGCTATGTAACTGGTAGCATATAACTTAATTTGCTGTATCATTTGTATGGGTTTCCTTTTCCACTAAACTTTGGTAAGTGATTGTTAGTTGCGTGCTCCTCCTCTAGCAATCCCACTTCTTATTTGTTGCTTTATTGTCTACTGTTATCGATGCTTGAAAAATTGTCTTTGTGCCTAATTTCTCTGATGTATCACAACCTAGGAAGTAATGATGTACCTATGTTATTATTCTTGAACTTTACTGTTATCATCTCTGTATTCTCAATTTTGTACTCTCCTGAAAATAGGTAGGATTGTTGCCTAGCACACTTTCCCGGTTACCAAAAGCTAATTAATAAGTGTACAAGAAGACATTACATTTTTGCCTGAATAAGAGTGCATTACTAGCATTGACTTCCTTCCTGAAGCTGGTGACAATGTTGCACTCCCTGGGATTAATCAGTATGCTAAGATATTGTTCATAGGCAAATGCCTTTATGCTAAACCAGTGATGCAATTTAAGTGCCTTGATGACCACCAGCAAGTTACTGTGTCCTTTTTATGTTCGCCATGCGTGCAAGCGCAAATCGAACATTTTGCTATGTACAGGGTTTTGAGAGGTATATCACGGTGCTCCAATCCAGGAGAGTCTACATGGGGCTTGACCAATAATCAGCAAGTCTCACCGTGACACTGTTCAGGCATAAATGTGCATTGACTTCAAAACAATGTGCCAACAGGCATATCCATAAATCAGCTCTTTCACAAGCACAGCTGATCTTAACATGTGCTCTCAGCCTGCTTGCCCCCACCCCAGACATTTACACACATACACACACAGTCTGGTTGTACAAGTCCAGCTGCAGTCTCTAGGTACCTGAGGCCAGCCAAAGAATTATATTTTTTTCCTTGGAATTAGGGGTGTAGTGAGATGTTACAAAACTTTGTTTAATTTTCAAGTAATATTCCAAGGACTGAAACTGAAACCTGAAACTGCTCACTTTCCTAATGTCTCTCTCTCTGTCTCTCTCTCTCTCTCTCACGCCCTGGCTACATACACCCACACACACACACACGTCAAGTTGCACATGTTGTAGTAGGCTGCTGAAGAGTGGAAAATGGAACATTTAAGTACATTAATGGTCACTTGGCTACTAGGATAATAAATAAGTAACCAGTTCACATTAATATAGGGTAGATCATACAATGAAATAAACTGTGGCTGGCATTGATTTTTAAATAATGGTTGCCTATAAAAGTGGAGATTAGTTTACCCCTTCAAAGTGCAACAACTTGCAAATTTGAACACTTACCATTTAAACAATTTATTGGTGTGGACTCCCATATTCTCTTTTTTAAAGGAAAAAAAGACAGATCCTCTGGTAAAATCATGGAAAAGGTCCTGCTCTCAGCCAGGCCCAGGTGCAGTCTCTGGGTATCTGTGGCTAGTTATAGAATTATAATTTTTCCTTGGAGTCAGGGGTGGAGGGTGGGAGACCTAACAGAACTTTGCTTTATCTTCCATGTAAGCCTTAAAGTGTACCACAGAGCATCGAAAACTCCAGAGCTTCTGGGGGCTGCTTGTAACACTGACAATGGGGGTGCCCAATCCCCTAGTGTCTCCAGCTGCAGTAAAGAAAATCCTCACTTGTAGTATAATTTTTTTTTAAATAAACACTGTAAAAAGAAAAATGTCCATTGATGTCTGTTGCTGCCATGCTGTAATTGCCCTTCCCCCAAGCCCACACCATATTAATCTTCCGGCACGGGAATCAGCACCTTAGATCCAGTACAACAGCAATACCAGCGGTGAACATCCAGCATTGACAAATGCTTGCACTCTGTATAGTAGCCTTTTTACAGTCTTAAGTCTCAGTTTTGGTGCTGGCTTATAGAAACCTACACTTTACATGACATTCAAGCCATGGCACAGAACGCCTAGGTACGCTTTTTTTTTTTTTTCACGGCCTGTACCTTTTCTAAAAGTATGCAGCTGGGACTTTGATAGGTGTTGTAATCCTCCCCATCATATGCAATTGGGGGGTATGGGTAGACATATTTCTGTGTTACCCTCAAAGAACTCATATTGTTAGGAGGCAAGGCAAAAAAAGGAGGTTATGGTGGGAGCTGGTTTACAAAGAGGGATGGGAGATTTTTTTGTATTTATTTGAAATTTTTGTCCAGGTAAAATACACGGAGCTGCAAGAAGTTCAATTTGAGGAGTGTCCTTAGGAATAGGGTACATGGAAAAAGGCAATAAAAATTGTACAGTAAATTATAGTGAACTGAGTGCCCACATAGACAATAGTAAACAGTGGTATCTTGCAATACAAAGTAAAATGGAATCAATTTGATTAAAAATGTGTATGCTACAAAAGAAAGCTGGTTATTACAAGCACTTGAAAGTTATCAGAAAATCACACGACTGAGGAATTGAAAAATAGCTGCCTAACTATGGTATGGGACTGCTTGGCCAACCAAGGGAAGAGGGTGGACCACTAGAGAACAGAGTAGCTGCAAGTAGTCTTGGTAAAATCCTGGACCTACCTCTTATAGGACAGTCTCTTTGGAGTGGACTGGAGCAGAGAAGGGAGTCCTACAGAAAAGGAGTCACCAGTATCATGCAGCTTGTTCAGTAGCCAAGCAAAACCTGGAAGTAAGGATGGGGACTTAGGTAAAGGAGGAATATGCATAGGAGAGTTAGGCAGAAGAGATAGATAGGCATGAGGAGTGGGGTTTGCAAGTCAGGAAGAGGTGGTTCAGTGGTTGAAAGTCAGAAGCACACAGTAACTACGCAGCTGCTCATCCACAGAAGGACAGTTCAGTTTAAAGAATAGTTGTAGTTGGTTGGGTGGGTGGTGAAGGGGGGTGTAGGGGGGGCAGTTTACAGCGAAATGGCAGAAAGGATGGAAAACTTTGTCCAGTCTGGTTAGGGAGGACTTAGGTTCTGCACCATAGACAATGACCCCATAGTCAAAGACAGGAAGAGTCATCTTAGGGACACTCTCCTGTCTAGCAGCAATAGTGACACAGGATTGCTAAGTGGAGGTTGCCAAGCTTGGGGAAGAAATTGGAGGAGATATGGTTGATATGGGTTGGGAAGTCAAAAAAGTGGTCCAACCAGACCACAGTGTAACCTGAAAAACATAGTATAATAACTGGTCACTATATTCAATACCCTGATTTTGAACACTTTCAAATACCATAAGACATGAGAAATAATACATGAGTCATACTACACATACAGTATGCATATTATCACTTGTGTATTATGTCCTTTTTGCACTCAAGTATATTGTTTTAAAAATTCAAGCTAAATGAATACATAACCCTTGAACCAGTATGTGGCTTACAATTTTAAAGACTTACTTTAATAGCTTCAGTTTCCTGGGTCCATTTTTTGTTTCTCACTTCAATTTACTCTTAACAGTACAAGTCAACTTATTGAAAGTGAAATATTCCGCACTTTTTACATATGTTGTCACGGACCAGAAACTGTGAAAATAAAATATGGGAAGGGTTGCATAATTAGTTTTTTTTTTTACATTCTCTTGGTATGTGATATCTTCATAAACCTCTCAAGTTTCACTCATGAGGTGCATGGACATCACACACCTTGGGTATGTAGAAAAACCCTCACAATACAAGACTTCCCATATGTTATTATCAAAATGTTATATACTCAACAGCTGACCAATAAGAAAACAGCAAACAGAAATGTTGCAAGTAAGCAGGACTTTATTCAAATGGCATTAAAAAGTGCAGTCGAGGTACCCCAGTGCTTTGTTTCTCTAAGAGGCCCATGGACAGGCAGATGGTTATATATCTAATGTCTCTCTGCTCAGAAATTGTGTTGCTCAATGCCCAGCAACTGTGCTGCTTTCACTCATGTCAGGACATTCTGTACCCTTTTCAGTTCCTATAAGCAACTTAATAGCCCAGGGTATAAATGCTGAAGGAATCTAGAGACCAGGGCCCTTCTGTAGGTCAGCCACTTCAGGGTATGGTTGAAAGTAACTAGGGAGAAAGACCTTGGCCCATTTGTAAGTCATTTTCTTAAAGAGATGTCTGGAAGCAAGTTGTTAGTTAGGAAAAACTAATCCCTGTTGGGGTTACTAAGAAATGGAATCTGGACATCCAAGAAAGTCTACGGCTGTTGGCACCAGCAGTGACTGACTGTCTAGGACCTACCAGGCTCAGGGGGTGGCAATAACTTTGTGTCTGGTGAGCTACAATAGCTCTTGAGGGATGGTCTCCAATGATCCATAGAACATCAATGGGATGGACCACAGGTAAGTTCTCCAAGGCTGGTGGAGGCAGAGGAGGCAGATATGCACTAGTTTGCAATCAGGTTTTCCCAGAGTTTAGCATTGATGTAGGAGTAAATCATCATCTTCGGGGATTCCTCAATAACTGTAGGGTGCTCCCTGTTGGGATACTGTGCATCTTAAGGGGGGTTTGCATCAGGTGTCTGCTGACTCAGGAGAGGGGACATGTATTGGAGTGAGCTGCTTTAAAGTGCATTATATGGCATGCGAACAGTCTACGGCACTCACTCCGAATGAATATGTCTCCTCTCCCAGCATCCTCCAGCGGAGCCATGAATCTCTCTGGTGTTCCCAGACAGCATTTCCTATATTTATGTAGCCGACCCCCTTCCTTATCTGTCTAGGGGCTGATGTTTCTGAGGAAGGTGGCCACAACATAGATTCTCTCCAAACATGCTTCCACTCAAATTTCATTAATGGAATGAAAATGGATCTTACCAGGCAGATGCAGGCCCTCCCCCACCCTGACTGTCCAGAAGGAGACAACACAGTTCATTATGGATGTCATTCACTCTCTCCTCCTGCCCCCAGGGTCCAGATAACGGATGGAAAAATGCTTCAAACCACCTCGGGAAAAGACTCATGGTTATCTTTAAAACTAAGGAGCAATTTCATTAGATAAGGAAAATCGGTCACGGAGACAGAGCTCTAAAACTAATCAAATTTATTCTCTTGGGCCCCCAAATATTTTAGTGGGGTCCCTTTTGCTTAACTGTAACAAAGACTACAGCTCCATGGGGCTTAACTTTTGTGCATATACAAGGAGGGGGACGGGAATCTCCCAGAGGGCAGAAATTCAAACAGGCAGAATGTTACCTCAGCACAATCACAACGGACAGATCACTTTTACTAAGGCCAGAAGATTGATGAACCAGAATTGTGAAGCTCCCATGCTCACTGGTAAGTACCCTAAAGAGCAGCAACTTCACCCATTTTTCAAGGGAATATCACCCTATTTTCTCCCTAGAGTTACCCTTCCTCAAACGAGCCATTCCTACTCCCTGAGAAGAGAAAGGCTTCTCAGACTCCGTTCTGTGGCTATTTCCTTGGCCCCAAGGGACACAGAGTGTGCAGCCTGCTAAACCCAGCTGCCATCCCTGTTCTCTTCCATCACCACACTGCTGCCCTTGGCCTGGCCTGAACACCAGGTCCCAAGGCCCTGATGACCCTACAGCTTCTTCCTTGCTGCTGCAACACTGCTTTCCTCCTGCAAGATTTCTTTCTATGTGGTAAACTCCTCTGGCCACAGCTTCAATCCCCCCAAATTCTCCTCCTGTGCTCAATTTGAGCTAACTGGCACAGGGAACCCCTAAGGCCTCTTATGGCCTGCCCAGGCAAATTCATCCGGCTGCTCCAAGACCTGTCCCTCCAAACAGGCCCCTTTTCAGTAAAGGCTCAACCAGCCCCATCGCTACCCAGACTGTGCTGCCCTGCCACCCAGGAACGAGAAAGACTGCTGCCACCAGCCTCCTTCTGCAGGGATCCTGTCACAGCTCCTACAGCCCTGACAGCTCAGGCCTCTATACTCCTTCCATGAGTCCCCTAAATGTCCCCTGGGCCTAGCCTACCCAAAACCACCTACACTACTGGGTCCTCTCCCTACCCAGACCCCAGGAGACCTAGACCCCAATGACCACATGCTGAGGCTACCTACCACCGCCCACGGAAAGCTCAACCTGGGACCTGGCGCTTCGACGCTGCAATGTCATCCTGCCTAAAGAAAAAGGGGGGGCAACACCCCTTTTTACTACTGCCCTAGCAGTAACTGACAACCTTCACACTCCCTCATCTTCCCCTCCTCTCTCTAACTTCCTTACTCCCTACTATTTATATGCTATAACCTGCTTCCCCCTAGTGGTGGCTAGCAGGAAATCTTCCCCAGGCACTCACAACTACCTAAGGGAAATTTGGTGGACCAATATGGGTGGGGAGGGGCAAGACTAAGGCCCTAAAGTGAGAAATAAACCCCCTCAAATTTGAGGGTGGGTTAATTTTAGGAAGGCACTTGTAGCACATCTGAGTTCAGCAAAAGGCATTTTTCAACAGGAATGTGAAAGCTGAACTCAGGAAAGTGCTTGATAATGTGAAATGAGGGCTACGAGTATTACAAATTAGGGTTGTAAACTGGGACCACGATACTGGACATGCGCTAATACATATGCATATCCTCTGCTCCCCCAGGATATGCATATACATTCGTGCATGCCCAGTATCGCATTCCAAGTTTAGGACCTAATTTGCAATACTTGTAGCCCTCATTTCGCATTTTTAAGCACTTTCCCTGAGTTTAGCTTTCATTCTCCTGTTGAAAAATGCCTTTTGCTGAACTCGGTTATGCGAAGCAGATAACGAGCCTTGTGGCGCTTTGGGGCTTGTGCATGTCAGAGCTTGTCACTGCCACGACTGGAGGGGAAACAACCAGAGGAGCAATCAGGTGTGTGGACTTAAAATTGAGTTGCTGCAGCTATCACAGCAGGAGTGAAGCAACGCAAATTATGGCATGCTCTAGCAGTGTAAACACAGTATTATTTCCTAGGTTTCTAGCATGTGTACACATTTTAGAAGCTAGTTGGGTGTTCAGCATCGTATTTTTTCCATTCCCTCCCATGCCCCATGTAAAGATTATATTATGAAATTACAAGAACAATTCTTGGGCTCTGAATGGTCAGTACTGAGCTTCAACAGTGACGTTATCTCATTATAACTTCAAGCCTTTTCAAAAAGCAACTAAAAATGTATTTTAAAACATTTTTTTTCTCACCTCTTGTCTTGTCTTTTTAACAAGCATGCCATTTTATAAGTGCAATCATGCCCTCCAGGGTGTATGTCATGAGGATAATGTCACTTCTTGGCTGTTGAAAGCAATTGTCCGGCGGCCTTATGCCCAACCACCCAAGGCATGATGTCTAGGGTTACCACCTTTTAAGAAGCCCAAAGTGGGACATTTCCTACCGAAATGTGATTTTTTGCAGGACAATATGTAACCTTGACCAATACAGGAGACTTGTTTTCTCTAAATAATCAGAATTAAGACTAAATGTTTTAGTTTTTTGGTTGTTTCTATTGTTTCGTATTATTTTAAGGTGTTTCAGTTAAGGTATTATAGTTCTTTGCAACATTTAGAGGAAAATCAGAAATATCTTTTTCTAGAATAAAGTCAGGACATGTAGTACTTTTCATGTTTTTCTGCAGGACACAGCTGCCAAAATCAGGACTGTCCTGCGAAAATAGGGACAGGTGGTAACCCTAATGATGTCCCAACACGACACATGCCCTATCATGCATTATTACTTAAGTAACATCTAAGGCTGACCACATCCATGTTCCACCCACTCAGCAACCACCCACCACCCACCTCCCCTTCCCAGTTCAGCAAAAAAGACAAACCTGTCTCTCTTCCCCTACTTAGCACCCACCACCCAAGTTATGCTGTCACAAACAGGAATTTTAACACATTCTGTGGCTCTGGACCTCAGCTGTTGATCATTTCTTTTGGCTTTTGACTTAACCACCAGGTATTACTCAATTGACAAACTGCTATTTTTTTAGCCTTTAACAGTGCCCACTATCAGCCAAACTGTGTCTCCTTCCTGAAACCAAATCATGGCTGCTTTAAACCTGCATTCCACATTGCTAGTAGTGGTGATGATAGTGCTGCACTGTCCCATTTTTCCTGAGGTCACCTCCTCTCAATCTACCTGCCAGTCAGCGCTACTCTCTGCTCTGCATTATGCATTGTGTATGACCACAGGGATCCAACACAATGATACCATGGCCCACTGCACCCCTATCTGACACACTGGTTACCTTCTGAAGTTACAAGCATTCAGCCTTCTGAGTAATCTACAAGTATTAGCAGTTCTCTGCAACAAGGCTGGACAAGCCCGGTACCGTAGCACCAAGGTGCACAGACGCCTAACAAACAAGCAAGCTTTCAAAATACTTAAAACCTCTCTTCTGAGAATTCTTTTTATGCTACTTCTTCTCTCTAGAACATACACCCCAACCCAGGACCGGTTGGGCCGACCGCACACCCCCAGAATAGGAGGGTGGGGTCCCTCACATTGGCGTCAATCAATGTCTGTAGCCTCCTCCGTAAACTTGATAACCTCCAAACCTGGATTCAACAACACAATCCTGGCATCCTCTCTGTTGTTGAAACTTGGCTAAACCCTAAGATCCCTGACACTGCGGTTGCAATTTCCAGATATTCTATCTTCAGGCAGGACAGGATTTCAAAACGGGGTGGTGGCTGTGCCATCTACCTGAGAGATACCCTCATGGGACATGTCATCCCATTTTCTAACCCGGGATCCCCATCTCAGGTCCTCACCATCAAAATGCTCCTAGGGGCCCATAATAAAAATCTTACTATAGCCTCTGTATACATACCCCCAAAGGACCAGGCCAATGATTTCAACAGCATCATGGAATTCCTCGTGGGACTACATCATAATTCGGAGACCATAATTCTGGGTGATTTTAATATAAACTGGCTTTCACCTGATGCCTGTACCTACAAGGATGCTGTCATGGCACAACACCTCACACAACTTGTCCCCACCCCCACTAGGTGCAACTATAGGATGGGGACCTACACTCTACTTGATTGGATACTGTCAAACCGCCCTGAAAGAATCTCTAAGCTGTCTGTACTCCTTGATACTTTAAGTGACCACTAACCTGTTATCTGCTCTTGGGCTAAGAAATTCACCAAGCCCCTTTCTAAAATAATACACACCAGGGTACTCAAGCAGGAGCACCTTCAGCTGCTAAAATCACATCTAAGCAGGCTGGACTGGTCGATAATTGACTCATTCAATGATACAAACAAAGCCTTGGAACTGTTCATCAGCCGCTTTACGGCAGCCTGTGATGTCCATGCACCACTAAAAAAGATGAAGATTAAAGGCTGGTCCAACCCATGGATAAACTCTGAGCTTGTAGCATGGTTCAAACAAAGAGACCACCTCTGGCACTGTGCTCGAGACACATCAGCGCAAGGGGGCATTCAAAAATCCAAATCTGCAAGAAATGGCTATACCCAAGCTATACGGAAGGCTAAAAGCAAATATTTTAGGTAGGCACTCTCCAACTCCTGGGGTGATGGGAAAACATTTTGGAATAACTTGAAGGACCTCACAGGCAAGGATACTAAGGCACCACCCACCATGCTCAACATTGATGGAACACCTATGCTAGACCTAGGTACCATCTCCAATACGTTCAACAATGCGTTCTCCAACCTTGGCAGTGTCCTGCCACCTGATTTTTTCAATGCCCCCATCACCAATTCCCCCTTTGATACTGCATCCCAAGTACACACAGCTCCGCAGTTCTTTTTCAAAAAGATCCCAATGCACTTAGCCAGAACCTATATATGCAAGGCCATCTGCAAAACTGGCTACAGTGGTGACTCACTCGACCTGAAGCTACCTGTACTAGTCCTAGATGAAATCCTTGAACCCCTAACAAAGATCTTCAACCTTTCCATAAGATTGGGTCAATTCCCATCACTCTGGAAACAGGCGACTATCACACCTTTACACAAAAGTGGAATCAAGTCACTGCACACCAACTACAGGCCCACCTCCATCCTTCCCCCCTTATCTAAAGCTCTGGAACAAAGAGTCTCAGACCAGCTTGTCGCATTCCTGGGCAAATATGAAATCCAGTGCCCAGAACAGCATGGCTTCCGAAAAGGGCACAGTACCACCATGGCACTGTTGGAATTTACAGGATTCATCCATGACACCCTCAACCAAGGAATCTGTGGGGGGGGGGCAGTATTCGATGACTTGACAAAGGCCTTTGATACTGTTAACCACCCACTCCTACTCAGGCAACTGACTTCCCTCGGGCTCTCAAAGGATGCAATGCCCTGGTTTGCTAGCTACCTTGGTGGAAGGGTCCAACATGTTAGGATTGCTGGCGTCACCTCTGATGAAAAACCAGTCCTCTCGGGTGTCCCGCAGGGGAATAAACTGGGGCCATTACTCTTTTCTCTCTTCCTGAACAGTCTCCCTAGCATCTGCCAACAGAGAATATTACTCTATGTGGACAATGTAGTACTGTTTACTAGTAACCAAGACTGTTGAAGTGTGATTTCAGGCATATGTATCGGCCTGCTCCACAAGCACAAACACTGCATGACCAATGATGCCCTTAGACTGGCCATCTGCAGCTCTGTCACCTCCATCGTCGACTATGGTCTAGTCATCTATGGCTCTGCTTCCCCTACTGCCCTATGGAGGATATCGGTGACACTCAACAAAGCCTGTAGGCTTCTAACGGGTGCTGCCCGCCTAACACACACCTGTGACCTGTACGCCCAGGCCGGGTGGCTACCACTCCTTAGTAGAATACAATACCAGACCTGCTTGTTAAGCACAAAAATTCTCCTCAGGCTCATGCCATCAGGAGTGGCAAAGCTTCTTACTGCCAACAGCAGTACCCAGCTTACATGCAGTGCTCTATATCAAACGTTCCAGGTCCCCAGATGCTGGACCACAATGGGTCAGAGGTCGTTCATGCACGGGCTCCTCAGTGGTACAATACCCTTAACAAAGAAACACTTACAACTGTGATGCTTGGTCCCTTTAAAAGGCAACTCTGACTATTCCTTGCCTCTGTCACTCAGTGTGACTGCCTCTTCTAAATAACTGCCTCCTCATTTTACCCTAGTCGAAGGTGACCTGTAACCTCCCTTAGAGCTCCACTTTTTTGGCACCAGTTTCCCCCACTCTCACCCCTTACCCACCTCTACACCACAATGCCTCACCCACCCCTTCCCCTCTCTAATGGCACTTTCAGATATGGGCACTCCAGCCCATCCACTTTGCACTTTTGCCACCTACCCCTGCCCGCCAACAATGGCCCTTTAGCCTGCCTACTTTTTCCTTACTCCCTCCTACCCTATACTAACTATATACTGTTCACCCTGAAACTTGTCTGAAGCATAGGAGCCAGGTTTGTAAAATTTTTGGTGGGGCCCAGGGGTCAGGGTTAAGCCCCACCCCTGATCCAGGGGTCAAGGCCACACCCCCTGACCTAGGGGTCAAGGCCACACCCACTGCAGTGAACAAAGTCCAACACAGAGCAGGATACACCAGGTTTTGATATATGTGGGCTAGTAGAGGAGCCAATAGTCATGAAAGAATCCTCACCCCTCCAACCCTCCAGGTTCCCCACATCAAATCACTCACTTCTGGGCTGTTCTATATGTTTAGCAGAGGACAGGAGAGACACAGTGTGGCACAAATGGAGTCAGTACTGCATTTCACTGCATACCCATATATGCCATTATCACCAGGTAGGTAGGTTACAAAGAGTCGGAGACTTTATGTGCCTATGGCCAGCCATCTCCAAATAAAGTTTATATATATGAGTACTGTATCTTTCCCGGACAGATACTTTACATATACTTTTTTGGATATGGCCATAAACACATAGAAGGCCAGGGATCAAAATTAAGTTTTGCAGCCAGTAGCCAAAAGGGCTAGTGACTGGGAAAACACACTGGCCCAACAGACATTTCCAGTGGACAGTTGTGACCTAGCAATCCAAAAGCCATGATATACAGTAAACCTGCTTTTCAGTAACCACAGGCCCACATAACAACAGTGAAGAAGTAAGAGCCCTAGAAATAACTCAGATAGCTGGCAGCTATTGCTTTTTAATGCTTCCCTGTGCAGTTTAACGAGGAATGCAGCTGCCTTTTTTATTTTTTATTTTTTTACTTAATCATTATACTACAGTGGCCACACTCTCCAACTGGGTTTTCTGACCCCTCCCAAGTCACATCTGTGCCCCCATCTCATCACCACACCACTTTCTTCTCCCATGTTACTTAACTTGAGAGAGGTAGTATAGCGCAGTGGTTTAAGGCTCTGAGCTGCAAATCTGGAGACCTGGGTTTGAATCCCGTAGCCCCCACTTGCATACTGTGTGATCCTGAGCAAGTCACTTAACTTCCCTGTGCTCCCAGGTCACACCTGTAAACAAGCTTTCAGCTTTGTGTGCTACTCCTGGTTAAACAATTGGAACCCCCTCAAAATCTCTGTCAATTAATGTTGACAAATGCTTTAGCAAAAAATTTTTTACATCATACAGTTTTCAGCCCAACAAAAATATCACTGAACTGGGGTTTATTTCATCTCACTAGCACATGTCCCACTGGGAACAAGTCTGTCATCTTCGATTATATCTTTAAGTGGATTCCCAAACTTTTTGTCAATCACAATCTGAAACATGGGAAAGACTATTTCATCAGGGCATGCATACTTCACATGTAACATATAAGCCCACAACCTTTAATTAGAATTTTACTGTTTGTTTTCTGCCCCTTGAGGCTGACACCTTCAAAAAATAGTCTTTGTTCTTTATTGCTAATAAGCATTTTTCCTTTTTTCCTGTGGTATTTTCAAGAAACTGATAAACAAATACATATTAATCACAGTAGTGGTGGGAATAATTTGTTAGCTGACTAGGAGAACAGGTAGATGCAAAATAATGATCTGATTAGGGCTGTGACTGCACTGGAAGGAAAGTAAAGGATGCTCATATTTCAGAAACTAACTACTAGTACTACGTGACTTTATTCTTGTATTTCCAGGAGAGAATAAATATGCCCCGGCTGTGTTGCTGCTTACCCCATAACAAGGCCTTTAGGATGAAAACAGAGACCTAGCATGCTGGCTACCTTACTAACTTGCTTGCTGAAGGCTTCAGCAAGACAGCAAGCTAGTCAGTAGGTTAGGTCTCTGTTCCCATCCTGAAGCTCCCCAGGCTGTTCCCCCAATGCATCATACATTGCAAAGCTGCCAGAGAGAGTCCACCCCCATACCCATCAGAGTAGTCACACACTGCTGCAGAGACAGACCACCAGGCCCACTCTAGTCACTGGACTCAACATCCCTCCCATCTATCCCCACAGAACCAACATCAGCAGCCCTCCCGTCAATCCCCACAGAGGCAACATCAGCAGACAACTCTGTTTTGTAATTGCCTAAATGAGGTTGTTTGATTTGATTTTTTTTGATATAATATGGTTTATCAACCATCAATATCTACTTAGTAAGAGCCATATTATAAATTTAATGTATCTGAAATATAGCAATCTGATTGATCATTACAGACTTTTGGTTGATAAGCCCATTTTTAATATTAATTTTGGGAAGATTCTGAGTTTTAGTATGTGGTATATTCCTCCACTAGCTAACAGGAAAATTTTGCCTCAAAAATACTAAATTTTGTATTGAGCGATTTGATTGGCCGATGCAACTGACTTTACACTTATGAAATATTTGTTATTTAAAAGGGTTGCTACCATTATCATGGACTAATGAGTAACATTTTTTCTTAATTACCAAATATTTTATTTTAATATTTGCTAGTGTTTTTGCAAAGGAACAATCTGGTTAATAACTGTGATGTCACAGATTTTGAAACTAATTAGTATAAAAAGAGATTGAGTATTGCAAGGTTCATCCTACGATGAAGCCTTAATTGTCGAAATGCCGGGGACCTTGCAAATACATGGTGTGCCTGCTCATGTTTGTTCAATAAAACCAATACTTTTGTAAACAAACAGCAAACTGGACTTCTGGCAATCTGTGACTACCTTCATTAGAGGACTATCTGTTCTCCTGGCTCTGGAATGTGTGGTGTTTTTTTGGTTTTACTAACATCAACATCCCATCCGTCAATCCCCACAGAGGTAACATAGCATCCCTCCCTGTCCATCCCCACAGATGCACTGCGACCATCAGCAGCATCCCTCCCATCCATCCCCACAGAGGCACCGCCACAATCAGCATCCCTCCCATCCATCCCCACAGAGGCGGCAATAGCATCCCTGCCATCCAATCTCACAGAGGCAATATCAGCATCCCTCCTATCCATCCCCACAGAGGGAACATTAGCATCCCTCCCTTCCATCACCACAGAAGCAACATTAGCATCCCTCCCATCCACCCCCACAGAGGCAACATCATCATCTCCTCCCATCAATCCCCCACAGAGGAAACATCAGCATCCCTCCCTGTCCTTCCCCACAAATGCACCGCCACCATCAGCATCCCTCCCATGCATCCCCACAGAGGCAGCAGAATCCCTCCCATCCATCCCCAGTGAAGGAACATCAGCTTCCCTCACCTCCATCCCCACAGGAGGAACATCAGCATTCCTCCCATCCACCCCAGAGAGGCAACATCTTCATCCATCCCCAGTGAAGAAACAGCAAGATCCCTCCCCTCCATCCCCACAGAAGGAACTTCTGCATCCCTCCCATTCATTCCCACAGAGGCAACATCAGCATCCCTCCCATTCCCACAGAGGCAACATCAGCATCCCTTCCATCCATCCCCACAGAAGAAACATCAACATCCCTCCCATAAAATAAGTGTAAATGTGCTAGCCCCTCCTCTAGCATGAGTTAAATAGCCCAGAGTATACCATGAGCTGAAGTGCCTGAGGAGCAGGGTTGGTGTCCTAGCCTAACTACCAGAAGACACTCTGTTGTGATTGAATGTGCACCCCACGGAACAGTTCTGCTGCTATTGGCCTACCTTTGCTTGTTGACTGACACTCTCCTCCTCTACTGTTCCTCAGGATGACTTGCTCTGTGCTGCCACCGGCCGCCTGGACCAAAGGACCCCACCCGGCCACTTGTAGGCCTGCCACCTGCCCATTAACCTCCCTAACCGGCATGCTCAGGTCGCCACTCACTCTACTCCCCTCTGCAGCACTAGTCTGCTGCTCATCCTACTTGTGCTTCTTGCTGCTGCCCGCCGGAGACCACATCCACAGCTGGCCTGGTTCCACTCCACTGCCGCCCAGCCCTGGGTCCTCCTCCTCTCCCTTATCGCCAGCCCGAATCCTTGGACTACAGCTTGCATGTTGCACTGCCTGGCTGCTGCTGGTATGGTGTTGTCCTGGACTCCCACTCAACTGCTGACTCCTGCTACACCACCACCAGTCTCTGGCTGTTCTCTCCGGCTCCTATCTCTTCTGGCTGGATGCCTGGACCACTGGTCCACCACCACGCTCTTCTTCCAGGCCAGCCTGCCACTCACTGTGTCCCGCCACCACACAATGGAAACCATCACTCCTTCAAACACACAGAACTGCCCCCAACGGATGCATGCATGCATATCAGGACCAATACAAGCCCCCCCCTGGCCAATCACAGTGTGGCATGATGAAAAATTGCACTGTGATTGAACAGTGAACCCTAATGATTTTCTCGGGGGAGAGCACAAACTAAGGGGAAGGGAGGAGGGAGGTAGCAAGGCAAAGGCACCAGTTTTAAATAATGCCAGTCATGGCCTGCCTAATTAAACAGTGGTAGCGCTACAGTGGGGGGGTTGTGGGTGTGTGTCACACTCACAGTCAGCAGCAGAGGGCATGCGCAGAGAAATCAGGGGGAAAAAAAATGGCTAAAAAAAAAAGGCAGCTTGTGGCAAAATATTGCTGGGGCTCAGCCCAGATCAAAAAATATTGCTGGGGCCAGTGTCCCACAGGCCCATACAACCCGGCGCCTATGGTCTGAAACTGGCTTATGTTGTCTCTCTCCATTTCTGGCTGTATAATAAATGCTTAGACATCTTTGTGTTTTTAAGACTGTAACCATTGTTGACCTTTGTATGTCTGTTACCCTACATCCTTTGACGTGGAACCTTTGTAAATGAGCAGTTCCTGCTCAAAGGTATTTGTAATCCTAGAGTTTAATAAAATAAAATAAAAAAATAAAATAAAAACAAACATGCTCCTGTTTATTCAGACAGCAGATGGCCAATGTGGTGAGAGGAGGGTTTTCACCAGCTGCCGTCCTCCCCACTGACTTCATTGTATCTTTTCTGCATCAGGGGTCAGGTCAGGAATTGGTACCAGGGTGGCATGGGGTGGAGGATTGTGAGTGTTGCATGAGTAAGGGGTGGAGCTTGTCTCATATATAGGGCTGGGTGTGGAGAAGGGTGAGTGATTGCTGAGTGGGTTGGCCAGGGGGCCAGGTTTAATTGTAACAGGGACAGGTTTATAAAGGGGAGGCTAGGTTGACAGCCTTCTTGGAAGTGCTGTTAGTACTTATATCCAGCAGAACTAGGAAATGCAAGAAAGAGGAGTTTAATGGCTGGCAGAGGGAATGGTGTAGGGTGGAGGGATTTGGATACATAAAGAACTGGGAGGATAAAACCCTCTATGCACCTGATAGGTTACATCTAAGCAGGAGGGTAACCAGGCTAGTTAGGGAATGGACTGGGGAATATATAAGCAGGAGCTTAAATTTAAACTGAAAGGAGGCTGTCAAATAGAAAAATAGAAACATAAAAGTTGATGACAGATAAGGACCGCAAGGTACATCCAGTCTGCCCATTTCTTTTCCTACCTTATGAATGTGCCATCGGCCTTTGCTCTGTCAATGGCCTATCTATTCATACTCATCTGTATTGCTTCATTATGCATATCCCATGCCTGTTTGAAGCCCTGCACTGTATTCATATACACTACTTCCTGAGGTAGGCCGTTCCATGCATCCACCACCCTTTCTGTGAAAAATAACTTCCTCACATTACCCCTTAATCGGCCTCCCTCTAATCTCATGCTGTGTCCTCTTGTTCTGCTATTTTTATTATATTTAAACTTGTTAGACTCTTTCACCTTGTTAATGCCCTTAAGGTGTTTGAATGTTTCAATCATATTACCTCTCTCCTCCTTTGCTCTAGGGTATACATATTGAGCTCCGTTAATCTGTCCTCATATGTTTTCTGATGCAGTCCCTGCACCATTTTGGTTGTCCTTCTCTAGACTGCCTCAATTTGGTTAATGTTCTTGTGAAGGTGTGGCCTCCAGTACTGCACACAGTACTCCAGATGGGGCCTAACCAGTGTCTTGTAAAGAGGGATTATTACCTCCCTCTTCTAACTTGTGATACCCCTACTGATACACCCCAACATTCCCCTAGACTTACCTACTGCTTTAGTGGTCTGCTTGGATGATTTCAAGTTATCGGTGATGATGATGCCCAAGTCTCTTTCTTCCCTTGTGACTGCTAGCAACTCCCATCCCAGCCTATAGGTGGCTTTAGGGTTTCTCTTCCCTATGTGCATGAACTTACACTTCTTTGCGTTAAACCCCAGTTGCCACTCTTCCAACCATTTTGTTAGTTTATCCAGATCTCTTCTCATTCTGCCCACTCCATCTGGATCATCTACTCTGTTGCAGATCTTGGTGTTGTCTGCAAACAGACAAACCTTACCCTCCAGTCCATCTGCAATGTCACTGATGAAGATATTGAAGAGGACTGGCCCCAGGACAGATCCCTGAGGTACCTCACTTGTGACTTGCATCTCTTCTGACTGTATACCGTTTACCACCACTCTCTATTTTCTGCCCGTCAACCAGTTTACCACCCAGTTGACCAACTTCTGACCCACCCCGAGCCTACCCAGCTTATTAGTCAATCTTCTATGTGGAACAGTATTGAAAGTTTTGCTGAAGTCAAGGTAGGTGACATCAGCTGCTCCCCCTTGGTCCACCACTCTGGTTACCCAGTCAAAGAAATCTATAAGATTAGTTTGACAGGACCTTCCTGTTGTAAACCCATGCTGTCTTGGATCATGTGCTCCTATGGATTCCAGGTGTTGCACTATCCTTTATTTAAGGAGTGCCTCCATAATCTTGCCTACTACTGAGGTAAGACAGACTGGTCTGTAGTTCCCTGCCTCCTCCCTGCTACCACTCTTGTGAAGCAGGATCACCTGAGCCCTTCTCTAACCTTCTGGGACCTCTCCTGTGCTCAGAAACTCACTAAACAGTTCTGATAATGGCTCTGCTAGTTCCACCCTTAGCTCTTTTAGTACCCTGGGATGTATGCCATCAGGTCCCATTGCCTTGTCCATCCTGAGCTTATCGAGCTCTTGTAGGACCCTTTCTTTTGTGAAGGGACTACTGCACACCTCCTTCCCCCCTATGTCCATTGTGCTAAGCTGTGGGTGCTGCCCTACCTTCTATTCAGTAAATATTGAGCAGAAGTATCTATTTAGGATAGATGCTTTTACAGGGTCGTCCTCCTCCTCACTTGCCCCCTTATCACCTTTGATCTTAGCAATATCCCCTCTGGAATTTCTTCTTTCACTAATGTAACTATAGAAAGTCTTGTCACCTTCTTTTACTGTTTGTGCTAGTGTTTCCTTGGTTTGGGCCTTTGCCTGCCTTACTGCCTCCCTGCTTCCCTTACGGAAGTTTGGTATGCCTCCCTATCTTCATCCTGCTGCAGATGCCCATCAGAAGCACCACACACTTCCTTGCTGGTGACGCGGATTCGGGCACAGACTCGGGAGAGCCAGGTCAGGTGGCTGGGGGGCTGGGGTAACACTGCTGTGCAGCAGCGTTCCCAGCCAGAGGTGGAAGGTGCTCCAGTTCTGGCACTGTAGTGACCCCTGTGATGGGCTGATGGAGCTTGTCACCCCCACAGGGCATTGTTACGTGTATTCAAGGGTCATGTGTGGGGACAAACGTCCTGCACTGAGCTCAGGAAGGGGGATATGGGCAAAAATTTAGAAAAATAATTTGTGTGTACTGTTCGCCATATATTATGGTGCAGGTTCCTTCGGGTCCCCCATGTGAATCCCCACCGGCCTGATGATGAGGGAGTGGTGGATGAGACTTGAGTGGGGGGGGGGACAAAAAACGCTTGAATCAGGCATGGTGGCAATCAGGGGCAAAAACACTCGATCACAAAAAAAATAATGAAACTGAAGTGGGACAGTAAGGATCACAGTGCCCAGGGTTTCCTGGAGGAGGGAACAGCCAGGCACCTCCAGTAAAAAAATAGGGCGGCCAGGAAGGGGAGAGAGTGGGGACAACTGACGGGATTGGGGATGGGGTTCTCTGGGGGAAAGGGCAATCAGCCCCATCCCCAGGTAGAAATCATGTGGGGGGGTCAGTAAAAGAGGGGAGTGGTAGGAATAGAAGGGGGTGTGAGGCAAGGGAATACAAGGGTGACAACCTAGGGAAAAAGAAAGGAGAGGCAAGCAGCCACACACAGGAGGATGGAGGCACTTGGCAGAGAAAAAAGGAGGGAATCAGGAATGGTGGAAGGTAGTGTCACTCAACGCTAGGAGCCCTGGGAACAAAATCGATGACCTGCAGGCCATGTTGACTGAGTGGTGCCATGATGGATCTGGCAGTAGTCACTGAGACATGTGCTACCCAGGACTATGACTGAGACCTGTCCATTCCAGGGTATACGCCATATAGAAAGGACTGGAAAGGAAGTGGTAGTGGCACAATATATCATGGAGGGAATTACTGCCGCTAGGGAAGAAATAAGCGAAATGACAGTAGCAGCACTGTGAGTACAGATCCAAATAGCAACAGGAAAAATATTGTGGCTGCATGTGGTTTGCAGGAAACCTAATCAGGATGAAGGCGAGAAGAGAGAGTTGGGTGGCATAATCAGGATGGCAGCAGATAGGGCACAGTGCTGATTATAGGAGACTTCAGTTTGCTTAAAGTGGATAGGAGTGTCCCGTCAACTGCCTCTGCCAGTAGCTAATTGATCCTAGACATAGTCCAGGATGGGTTCCTGGTTCAGTGGGCAACCAAACCAACATGAGAAGAAGCCATCCTGGACCTCGTACTAATTACATAGGAATCATGACAGCGACATCAAGACAAAGAGCCCCTGAGGACTAGTGGCCACCATATGGTATGATTCCGAGTCGATATGGAGGAGGGAAACATGAAGCATGAAAGCAAGAGTGCTGGATTTCAGAAAGACTACTATGGCGGGATGGATAAGATATTGAGGTGGCACCTAGGACAAAATAGTAGTGTTCCAAATGTGGTCAGTGATCTGAGAAGGAATCACAGCAGTCACTAACACCTGCCTTAAGCAGAAGGGGAAAACCTTCAATGCTAGGAGACTTAGTTGGTTCAGTAGTGAGGTGGGCCAGGTACTGAGTCACAAGAGGAACACGTAGAGAAAATTTAGGAAGTCCTGAACAGACGCAGATGAGTGGACCTATTTGGAGAACGATAGGGAGGCTAGTAGAGTGGTCAGGCAGGCCAAGGCTAGGAAGGAGCTACAAATCACACAAGGCATTAAGGAAAGGGAGAAGACCTTCTTCAGCTACATCAGTGACAAGAAGGCTATGAATGTAGGCACAGTGCAGTTACTGTAAAAAAGGGGGGAGGGTGTGTGGAAGGCAGTAAAGAGAAGGTGGAGGTGTAAAAAAAATACTTCTGCTCTGTCTTTACTAAGGAAAAGGATGGACCAGTGCCATGAGGGAGCATAGGGCTTGGAGGAGAGTAGGTGAGAGCATGACTGAGGATGGGATAATAGGTGAGAGCATTAGGGAGGGATTTATATCTCTAAAGCTGAACAAGCCCCCAGTATGCACCCCAGATTGTTGAGGGAACATGCGGCAGAACTGGCAAGTCCCTTAATGGACCTGTTCAACAGTTCATTAGACGGGGGGAACTACCCCAGGAGTGGAGAACTGCACATGTGGTACTGCTGCTTAAGAATGGGCCTAAGGATGACCCTGGGAACTATTGGCCATCCAGTCTGACCTCCATTTTGGGTAAACTGACGGAGACCATTCTGAAGGAACGGCTACCTGGATTTCTTGAATCAAATGGGCTCCATTATGAGAGGCAGCATGGGTTCCTATCAGGAAGGTCCTATCAAACCAACCTGATCAATTTCTTTGACTGGATAATGAATGCAGCAGAGAAGGGCCTGTGGGTTGACATTTTGTACTTGGCCCCACAAGATGTTGAAAACATGAAGCTGAAGTACCTGGAGGCAGGTAGCAAATTAACCAGGTGGGTGGCAAATTTACTTAGAGGTAGGACCCATAGTGTGGTGGTGGTGGTGGTGGTGGGACTCCAGGTTCAAGGGAGGTTACCAGCGGTGTCTCACAGGAGTCAGTGTTTGGTACAGTGTTGTTCAATATATTCAGTAGTGACATTGGGGATCGCAGGTGACACCAAGCTCTGTGGAAGGGTGGACACAGAAGAGGGGATACAGGACCTAAAAAAGGATCTAGCAAAGCTGGAGAGTGGTTTGTTGTCTAGCAGCTGGGGTTCAGTGGAACAAAGTGCAAGGTCATGCACATAAGAAGAAAGAACCCGAGGGCTGAGTACAGACTAGAGAGAGAGTGAAGATCACTGTATCAGCGGAGGAAAAGAGCTTGGGGATAGCCATTACCAATGATCTAAAGCAGGCGATACTGCTTAGAAAAGCAGCAGCCAAGGCTAACTGAATTGGGGTGTACTGTTAGAGTTCCCAAGCAGAAGGGAGGAGGCCACCCTGCTGCTGTACAGATCCTTGGTGCAACCACACCTGGAGAATGGTGTGCAGTGCTGGAGTCCCCACCTGAGGAAAGACATCAGCCAGCTCAAGGCATTACACAGGAGGGTGACAAAGCTGGTTCAAGGACAGCAGGACAGGGCGTATGAGGACAGAATGAGAGAACACAATATGTACTCTCCCGAACAGGGCAGAGAAAGGGACAGAGAGGGGACATGACTGAAACCTTCGAGTATCTGAAAGGTTTAAACAAGGTGGATATCAGGAACATTTTTGTCTTAGTAAAAAAAGACACAAGGGGACACTGTTACAAACTGGTAGGGGGATGGTTCAAGAATTTATTTTATTTGTTTAGCTTTTGTTAACCAGGTGGGTACACTAGACAAATAAACGTATATTTTCAGGTACGACAAAACAACATTACAATGAATCAGGAATCACAGGTAAAGCAAGGTAGGATAAAATTACAGGTAGAGCAGAGCATGATAAGACCACCAGAAGTAAGCTAGGACACAAAAATATTAAATACAACAATATGTAGCAGAGAATAGCAGTTACAAATAACAATTTGCCAGCCTAGCATGAGAAGAAATACAACACTAGACAGTCAATAACAGTCATTATAAGTCTAATTAATTATTCATGAGCCTTGCGAGGCTCCTGATTGGCTACTGGATAGGTCATGAACGTCTTAGAAATGACCGATCCAGCTGCAAACTGATGCTGTCTGGCAAGCGTGGCTTGCGCCACACAACAAAAAGGCTAAATAAAACTAAAAACCAAAAGCTGTTTTTGTGATTGGACTTATAATCGCAATAACAACCTTGAGGCCGGTCATTTCCTTGGATTAATGACCAGCTGGAGGGAAGTGGCCATCGGCTGTACCTCGGGCCACCTATCCACCTTACCAGTCATTAATCCCTCGGAAATGACTGACTTCTTGGTCTTTATTGTTTAAATAATAAATCGAGAAGGACTAATATAGACACGTAGCAACATAGACAATGACAGCAGAAAAAGACAAATGGTCCATCCAGTCTGCTCAAGTTCCTTATTTAGTCCTGGGACCTACTGACCCTCCAGGGTCTTAGCCGCCCCCCCCATCTTTCCATCCATTCTCCTCCCAGTTTCTGCTGCCCCGAGCCCATACTACCATACTATTTCCTTCATTCTGTCCCAGCTATGCTTGACACCACCAATGGTTTTAACAGCCATCACTTTGGCTGGAAAACTGTTCCATGGCTCCACCACTCTTTCTGTAAAATAATACTTCCTCATGTCCCCTGAAGTATAGCCTAGAGGTTAGAGGAATGAGGTGTGAATGAGTGTGATACATCCAGCAGACCAGACCTGAGTTTGATTCTCACAACCTCCACTTGCATACTGTGTGACTCTGAGCAAGTCACTTAACTGCCCAGTGCTCCCAGGTCGCCCCTGAAAACAGGCACTTGTGCCTAGTGGGCCTTACCAGGTTACCAAAGACAAAAAAAAAAAAAACCTCCCTCCGGTCAGTTTCCACTCATGTCCATGTGGCTATAAACTAGCATTCAAGCTAAATAGTTCCCCACAGTTTACCTTGTTAGTTCCCTTTAGGAACTTAAAGGCTATCATATCTCCCCCCTCTCTCTTCTTGTCTACAGCAAGTATATGTTCAGTGCCTTGAGAGGAGACACTCCTCATAGGACTTGCCCTGTGGTCCCCGAATCATTTTTGTTACTCTGCACTTGACTGTCTCCAGCTTATCCTCTTCCTTTCTGAGGTGAAGGATCCAGAACTGGGCACAGTACTCAAAGTGTGGCCTTACCAAGGATCTGCAGAGGGGAAGTATTACCTCTTCCCTTCTGCTATCAATACCCCTCCCAATACAGCCCAGATATACAGATAAACACAAAGACCCTCCACCCTCACTCACTGCCTAAAGGAGGTCAGGAGATATTTCTTTAAAGTACGAATGGTTTCAGCGTAGAACAAGCTCCTATCTGAGGTCACCAATCAGAAGATAATGGGGGAGTTCCAGAGAAGGTGGAGCAGGGAGAAGGGGAGGGTGAGAAACGTCAGCGAGGGATGTGGGGTCACTGTAATCTCTGTATCAAGGGCTCCGCAAACAAGCAGACTAGATAGACCAAACAGCCTTCTGCTGGCAAATTCTTTTGATCGTATGTTCGTATGTTACTTAATCTTTCCATGGGGCAGGGTGGTGGGAGGAAGGAGGCAGGGTGCACTGTACTCACACAATGAATCTCCTGCAACAATACATTCTTGTATTTTTTGTTATATTTATTTGTGTGGTTGCATTTGTTTGAGGTTTGGTTTAGGCTATTGTTCTTACAGCTGCAAGATACCCATGTTTGTCCTATGCACCTAACACATTGTTTTGTTTCACTTCCTGGTTTTAGTTTAAATGGTAGCAAGGACGCTAGCTCCTCTCGCATGTGTGGGTTTTTCCCGTTCCCTTACCTTAATGTTCAAAGCTTAATAAGTAATTCTTCCACAAACTAACATGTGGAGAGCACCTTTGCACACTGTTGTAGAGTGGTTTGTGAGACGCTGTTGCTGTCTCTGGTTTGGGATGGCAGCTGACCATGAAAATGTGGGAGTGCTGAGTGTGTGGCTGGAGCTAACACTTCACATTTCTGACATCTGGAATGGCACAATCCTGGCTACAAATATTGGGGTTACAGTCATTGTGAATTTTTTTTTTTTTTAATTATTCAATCATGAGCATAGACTCAGGCTCAGAATTGAACATTTTATCAGAACTACTAGCATAAACAGAAGAGAACAAGAAGTAGAGCAGCCAGTGCAATTTAAAACAGCACTAGAAAGCCGGCCTGGTGATGCTGAGGGATGAGGTGCTGGACACCTTACCTCGCACTACGCTGGAGACCCATGTTCAGGAATGAGCATGGGCTGCTGGGGGTTGGCAGGGGAGGAGAAGGATTGAGCATCCGAGGGACTGTTCTCCTTCTCTGGGGAGGGGAGGACACCAGTGATTGGCACTCAACTGACCCCTAGCAGAGGTTGGGGGGGCAGTGCGCCGACACTACAGAAGAGGGGCGGACATGGGGCAGATGCCTGGAGGAGTGCGTGCGGATGCATGTGCGCTCCTTCCATTGGCATCATTGCATGCCCCACTCATACAAGAGAGGAAATAGAAAACACAGGAGTCCACCACCGCAGGATGACGATTGTACCCAGGCAGCGCTGCCGGGTGGGCACTGCCCCTGAACTGGATGCGGTCTGGTGGGTTGAGGGTCTCCCAACCCCCTGTCATGAGGGGTAATTCATGTGGGCTGAAGGGGAAGGGTCTCCTACCTGGTCGGCACGTGGGGGGACGTCAGATGGCACCAGTAGGGACTCCAAGGGAGAAAAAGGACCAACAAAAAAAAAACAGCACTAGAAAGGACCCCAGCACCTCTCAGATGCTGTAAAAATGCAGGGGATATATTTTCACAGAACTTTGCGACAAACCCTGGACTTGGTAACTCAATCAAAGAGCAGTCTGAGTCACTGGAATGATTGAAAACCATAGAAACCAATCTGTATTACATGCAAATTAGTACCAAGAAATACTTACAAACAACATGTGTACCCAGGGGCTTGAGGATTGACAAATCACCTGTTTCGGGTTCTACAGAGAAGCATACAGTATCAGAAACTATGGGAAATACCATCAAACGTATGCTCGTTCAACCTAATACAGATATTGGTGGAGCAAGATGTCACAAAACATCAAGATGTCCTAAAACAAATTGAGGAGCTGGAGGACAACACCATCCAAACTGAAGAAGCTCTGGAGTGCACAGAATTCAATACTAGGCTAAAAGAAAAAAAATATTCAGCACAAAAAGCATGTCATATTGAGGAAACAGGAGAAGTACACCAGGAAAACTTAAGACTAGAAATCTAACTCAGTATGCAAATTGGATGAAACACCACCAATACCCACTAGAGGGAGATCTAGACAAAGATACCAATGGTCCTCTAGTAGGGATTGAGGTGTGAACAGGTCTGCTAGGAGAAAAGGAAGAATGCAGAATCAGGACACAAGCAATACATCAGCTAATTCCAAATCTGTATCTTTAACATTTGACAAACCAGGAAGACACACAAGAAGAAACCCTGGGGATAGCCACAACCCCAAAACAACAGACTCAACAAAAAGGTGGCAAAAACGAGGCAGGGAGAGAGGGGAGGTAAATGGAAAAATAAAACAATAAAATCAGACAACGCTACTTGAGTGGGAGAGATAAGTTTTAAACATTAGTAATGGTATTTACTCACCTGGTAAAGGTGATTATTTGAGTACCCTTTATAGTACTCCGCAGTCAGAGTCATCAGATATTCCTCATCCATCCTATAGCTTAATACAAGATCCAATCAAAAAACAGTCTGGCTGAGGTCAGCCCACTTGTCCCATCTAAGGAGCTCCAGTGTGAGTCTTCCATAGCAATTATAGGTACACTAATAGAGGCACTGGAAAAAAACACACACAAAAGAAAACAAGCCAGAGAGAAAACAACTGTATTTTGGTGAATGCTGCCCTCTCAGACTATCGCCTAGTAGCCCTAACTGTCATACCATAAAAAAGAAATACCACTGGATGTATTGTCAAGACACGTCATCCCTTTTATTTGATGTAGAAAATGATCTCATCTAACATCATAATTGTGCCTTGCATGCAGGAACACTTTTGCTTATCCCTTTACATTTCTTATGACATCACTTGGATGACTGACAGTGTCTGTTAAATCAGCAAAAGTCCACCCCATCTGCCGCCATGGGTGGAGCTGTGGAGTACCATAAAGGGTACTCAAATAATCACCTTTACCAGGTGAGTAAATACCACTATGTTTCATACCCTTTATAGTACTCTGCAGTCAGAACCAGCGGGACCTTAGTAGCAGTAAGTCATAGTATATGTCTTGGGTGGGATAAGATAAAGGCAGATGGAGTGTCATTTATCTAGACTGGGTACCTGCTCTTAGAACTGCTCTGGCAAAGGAGGTCTTTTCAGCAGACTCCACACCCAGGCAATAATGTCTGGTGAAAGTGTGACTGGAGGGCCATGTTGCTGCTGAGCATATGTCTGTTACTGAGGCATCCCCCGCCCAGGATGTTGCGATCACTCTGGTAGAGTGAGCTTTTATTCTCCTGGTGGTTCCTGGCCTGCTTCTCTGTATGCTGTGGATATGGTTTGTTTTATCCACCTAGCTATGGTATCTTTGGATGCTGCTTGCCCTGCTCGCTTTCTTGTGGTATGAACAAATAGCCTGTCAGTTTTATGTGAACTATCTGTCATACTGAGGTACTTCTTTAGTTGGTGTGCGCCATCCAGGGGGTGAGGTGCTACTGTGTCGATATTCTGCCCTGTCTCTAGGAAGGGGAGTTGGACTTCCTGTGATGTGTGATATGTAGTTACTACCTTTGGGAAGAAGGAGGGAACTAGTCTGAGTGTCACCCTGTCATTGTGAAATGTGAGGAAGGGCTCTGCATGATAGCTCTTGTATTTCCCACTATCCTTCTAGCAGAGCATATAACTACGAGGAATACTGAGCTAAGTGTACACCAGTGTAGTGAGTCCTGTTGAAAAGTTTGACCTTGGAGTGCTTCTAGCACAATGTTTAGTTGCCAAGGTGTGCACATTGGTCTAACCCTGGGTGATGCCAGAGTGACTGCTTTGAACAATCTGACTACGTCAGGGTGTGACCCTATAGGACCTACCCCAGGTAATGGTCCCTCAAGGAGGAAATGGCAGACATCTGCACCCTGTGTGAAGCCAGAGTGAGTCCCTTATGTGCTCCATCGATGAGATAGTCCAATATTTGTGGTTGTCCTGTCACAAAAGGAAATGTTCTCTTCTCCTTGCACCATTTATGGAAAATTTTCCATTGTCTTTGATAAGTTTTGTTAGTAGATTGTCTCCTAGACTGTGGCAGCCGTTCCACTACTTGGTCGTGGTAGCCCAGGCTTAGCAGTCTGTTCCTTTCAGTAGCCAAGCCGTTAGTTTCAGTGTTGCCAGATTCAGGTGTAGAATTGGGCCTTGGCTCAGTAGGTTCCACCAGCAGGGTAACGGCATTGAAAAGTCCACTGCCATTGCATGAATTAGCAATTACCATGGTCTCCTGAGCCAGTGCAGTGCTACAACGACAACTGTTGACCCTGTGTCTCGAATCTTGTGAAGAACCTTGTTCAGCATGGTGGTTGGTGGGAACACATAGGCCCGTTTGAATTGCCTTGGTACCGACAGTGTCCACTTCCCTTGCCTTGCTGTCTGAGAATCTCAAATGGCATATGGGCAGTTACGCATTCTGCTGTGTGGCCCCTGTAGTGGTCCCCATTTCTTTTGAATCCTGCAGAATATCTTGTGGTTGAGTTTCCATTCCACTTGATTTATTGTGACTCTGCTCAACCAGTCCGCTTGTGTGTTAGCTGAGCCCGCCAGGTAAACTGCAGAGACTGATGGCACCTTTTGCTCTGCCCATCTTAAAAGTCTGAGGGACTCTTTGATCATGGCTCTGCTTGTTGTGCCCCCCCTCCACTTGTTTAGGTATGCTACCATCACCTGATTGTTGCATCTCACCAGAACTGATCTGTTCGCAATGAGCGACTGGAAGAGCGCCAGTGCTAGGTGTACTGCTTTTATCTCCAAGACATTGATAGGGAGAACTGTATCGCTCTGAGACTATAGTCACTGCTTGACGTGGTTAAGGTAGGTTGCTCCTCAGAATGTTAGGCTCACATCCATGGTGATGACTGCCAAGAGCAGTTGAGCTAGCAGGCATCCCTTTATCATGTTTTGACATATGGTCCACCACCTCAGGTCGGACAGAATCCTTTCAGTGTGGGTGACTTTGGTTTGCAAATATTTTTGTTTTCATTTATTTGTTTATTGAAGTTTTGGATGACACCTGTGAGCGGATGCTAGTTGAGAGGTTCCACGTCAGATACATTAATACAAGAAGACAATATAGTTACAGTAAATTATACATACAGAGTACAAATATTTTCAACAGTACATGGGTTGCAAAGACTATCAGTTCACAAATTGTGCTAGGGCATTGTACATGGTATGCCAGCATCCTGCAGGAGAGAGAGGCAGAGGCAGACTGTTAGGGTGAGGTAGGGAGGGGCAGTGGGTGCTGGGATAGGGAGGGCCGAGGGAAAGAAAAGTGCCAAAGGGTAGGGGGTGGGAGGCAAGTGCTAGGGCAAAGGGGGTTGGAGGCAAGTGCTTAGATAAAGACTTAACCTGGCGGGCCAGGAGTTGGAAGTGCTGAGGCAGACTAGCGGGGGCACCTACAGGTATTATTGTTGGTGAGGTGCTGACAGAGTTTGTGCTTAAAGGAACCAAGGGTTGTTCCTCTGGCGATGTAAGGCGGTAGACCATTTGTCCAGAGAGGGGCCCGGTGAGCAAAGAATCACTGGGCCATAGTTGTGCGGCATCTGGGCACATGGAATACTTGTGTAGTCAAGTTCCTGGTGTGCCTGGCATGTATAAGTGGTGATAGAAGGCTCAGAACTCCTTGAGAAAGTAAGTGTAGTGAGACCTTTTTTGCGAGCAGGCAGGTTTGATAAAGTATTCTGTCCTTCAATTGAAGCCAGCCTAATCGCATATAAAGCTCACAGGTGTGGGTGAGTTTTGGGGCATTAGTGAACAGGCATCAGGCTTTGTTTAAGGCTGTTGAGAGGCGTTGGAGCACTGTGTCAGTAGCGGAGCCATAGACAGCTAGGCCACAGTCAATCAAGGTGATCAGTGAACTGTTAATTGCTAAGTTCAGAGCTTTATAGGTCAGGCAATGTCTGTGCCTGTTGAGGATACCGATCCTGGTGCTAAAGGCTTTGACCGTGATGTCAGAGTGCTGTGTATAAGACAGGGCTGTGTTCAGTGTGATTCCCAGGAACTTGAAATGGGGGACTAGTTCCAGGGTGTTACCAGAGTCATTCTGAATTGCTAGGGGATATCCTTTTAGCTTGTTTTGGGCAGTAGCGAAGAACATAGTCTTGGTCTTTTTATAGTTCATGACCAGTTTTTGCTCTTTGAACCATTTTTCAGCCACTGCAAAGCCACTCTGGAGGTTGTATTCCAGAAGTGTGGGGTCGAGGTTGCTAGTAAAGATGACTGCATCATCCGCTTAGAGGAGCATGCGGCTATTGCAAGCAGCCGGGAGGTTGTTTAGGAAGACGCTGAAGAGTAATGGACCGAGTATGGATCCTTGCGGTACCCCTGATCTGACCAGTCAACTTTCTGATAGGATAGAAACATGGAAACATAACATTTGACAGCAGATAAGGACCGCTTGGCCCAACCAGTCTGCCCATTTCCCTACCTAATGGATAAGCTGCAGATCCTAGTTAACCAACAGCTTACTTTTTCCTACCCCCCCAGAACTGCCTTATGTCTGTCCCATGCATTCTTGACTTCCCCCATTGTTTTTGACTCCACAACCTCCTCAAGAAGGCTCTTCCATGCATCTACAACCCTCTCTGTGAAGAAATACTTCCTCACATTACCTCTGAGCCCCCTTGTTCTTGCACATCTCTTTTTTGAAAGATGCTACCCTCTTGGACTTTGTTGATTCCATTGAGGTACTTGAAAGTTTCTGTCGTGTCCCCCCTCTCCCTCCTTTCCTCGAGGGTATACATATTAAGTTCCTTAAGTCTTTCTTCATATGTCTTCTGATGCAGACCCTGCACCATTTTAATTACCCTCCTCTGGACTGCCTCCATCCTGTCTATGTCCTTGCGGAGACTGGGTTTCCAGAACTGCAAGCAGTACTCCAGATGGGATCTCACCAGCTGTCTAAACAGAGGGATAACAACATCCTGTTTTCTACTGGTGATGCCTCTCCCTATGCATCCCAGTACCCCCCAGTCCTCCTTACTGCCCTCTCACATTGCTTGCCCACCTTTAAGTCATCTGATATGACTACCCCCGGGTCTCTTTCCATTTTTGTTGTTGTTAGTATCTCACCCCCCATTGTGTACTCTTCCCCTGGGTTTTTGTTCCCCAGGTGCATTACTTTGTACTTCTTAGCATTGAATCTAAGCTGCCATACATTTAACCATTCCACCAACCTTGCCAAGTCCCTTCTCATCCTTTCCACCCCACCCTGTGTATCACCCCTGTTGCAGATCTTTGATGTCATCTGCAAAGAGACACACTTTTCCTTCCGGCCCCTCTGCAATGTCACATATAAAGACATTGAAGAGGACCAGTCCTAGTACTGAACCCTGCGGTACCCCACTAGTAACCTCCTTTCTTCAAAGTGGACTCTGTTTACTATTACCCTCTGTGTCCTTTTTTCCAGCCAGTTTTCTACCCAGGCAACCATCTTGGGACCCTCTCTAAGGCTGGCTAACTTGTATATTAATCTTTTGTGTGGGACTGTGTCAAATGCCTTGCTAAAGTCTAGGTAGGCCATGTCCATTGCCCCTCCCTGATGTACTACTTTGGTCACCCAGCCAAAGAAATCTATTAGATTCATCTGACATGACCTTCCAGCTGTGAGTCCATGCTGCCTTGGGTCCTGTGCCCCTCTGGCCTCTAGGTACTCAACAATTCTTTCCTTCAGAAGTGAATCCATCATTTTCCCTATCACTGAGGTTAAACCAACAGGTCTGTAGTTTTCTGCCTCTGTCCCCGATCATTTCTTGCTGTGATCACAGGCTAAGGTAGCTACAAAACCATGCTATGGTTTCTAGGGCAACCCCTATGTCTGAGAGCTGTTCAAGGATGAGAGCATGATGGACCGTGTCAAATGCCTTTGATAGGTCAACAAAGGCTGCCCCTACAATGTGCCCTTTGTCAACAGCACTATGTATGAATCGAGTAAATTCCAGGAGAGCCATGATGGTGCTATTGCCGTCTCAGAAACCATGCTGTTCTGAGCATTTTGGGAGGTCTGAGTCCCCATCTCAGTCAGAAACCTCTACAGCAATCTCATGTGCAGCCTGACCCATGGTACCATGTCTATTAGGGCAGCCATCACTCCTAGCATCTGGAGGTAGTCCCAGACTGGTTGGCCTGCAGAGGATCTCTTTGAACAGAGCACAGATGTTGTTTGCCTTCTCCTCTGTTGTGGTCACCTGGTTGAGTTGGGTATTTATTATTGCCCCCAGGTGGACAAGTGACTGTGATGGAATTAGCTGGCTCTTTGCCCTGTTAATCAACCAACCATGCTTTTGAAAACATTGCACTGCCAGATTTGTGTTGTAATGGGCCTGTTCCATTGTTCTTGCCCATAACAACCAGTTGTCCAGGTAGGGAATGATGTGAATGCCCTGTTTTTGCAGGTATGCTGCCAGAACAATTAGTGTTTTGGTGAACACTCGGGGATCTGAAGCCAGGCTGAATGGTAGGCAGGTATATTGATAGTGTTCCCCCTGTATGTTGAAACGCAGGTATTGGTGGTGGGATTTCTGAATTGGAATATGCAGATAGGCATCCTTCAGGTCTATTGAAGACAGATAGTCACCAGGTTGGACGGCCAGCAGGCTGACTGCAATGTTTCCATTTTGAACTTACTGTAAGCTATGAATTTGTTCAAATACTTTAGATTGAGAACTGGACGCATTCCTCCTGTTTTCTTCAGGCCATGAAGAACAAGGAGTAAACCCCTGTGTCTCTCTCCTCTGTAGGGATGGGCAAAATAGCCCCATTATGTAGGAGGTCCAGAATTGCTAGTTGTATTGCTTGTGCCTTTTCTGGGCACTTTGGGATTAGGGAGACCAGAGGTCTGTGCTGGGTTGGTTTGTTGGTGAATTTGATGGCATATCCCTTGGCTATTACTCCTCTCACCCATTTGTCCATCATTATGTGGGTCCTTTGTGTTGCAAATGCCTGCAGTCTTCCTGCAATTGGTGGGTTTGCATGGGCCCCCGTGGCTTCATTGCTTTTTGCCGTGGTGTTTCAAGTTTGGCTTGTGCCCACCACTGCCTTATTGCCTGCCTGCGTTGTTTTTTGTTTTGTTTCCATAGGACTTGTTTTGGAATCTGGGCCTCTGATTCCATTGCCTGGATCCCTGGGTGTTGTAGGTTTGGTTTTTCTGTCTGAAAATGTTTCCTTTTGGATGAAGGGATCTGTCCGAGGGGAGGTAGACATCCTTTTCCCCTTGTGGTTGTTTGCTCCCGCTGTTCTTGAGGTATGGGGTTAAGCCCTCACCAAACAAGGTGCCTTCCTTGAATGGTAACTTCATCAGTGCGCTTTCTGACTCATTGTCTGCCTGCCACATTTTGAGCCATAGTGCCCTCCTAGCCCTGTTTGCTAGGACTGTCTTCCTTGAACCAAACCTCAGTATGTTGGAGGAGGCATCCATGATGTACTTGACCGCCTGAATTGCGCACTCAGCCATGTCCACCTATGGGGAGTCATCCAGGATGTTCTCAGTTAGGATGTCCAGCCACCTGTGTAGGGCCCTACTGGTAAATCAGATTGCTGTATTGGCTGAGTGGAGCATGCGTGACACCTCGTGAATGTTTTCTGAGGTGCTCCTCAGTTTTCTTGTCCATTGGGTTCTTGAGTGCTGCTGTGCTCTCAATGGGGATAATGGCGTACTTGGAGAGTTCCGACATCGGCTGGTCCACTTTAGGTAGATTACCCCAATGTTCAGTCCGTGTCTGAGACAGTGGGTACCAGCTACCTACCATGCTTCATTCAGGTATCCTGGTGAGTTTGGTGACATCGCACTCCTTACTGAGGATATTCTTGATGGTTTTACATGTTGGAAAGTGGATCTTCTCCTCCGGTTCCCCCATTGAAAGTAGGGGGTCCTTCCATGTGGATGGTTGCTCTGGCTGCTCTGCTATTGCTATTTTGAGGGCCCCCCCTGACCATTTTTATGAGTTCATCTATGTTGTCACCATGGCACAGCCTGGTTGATTAGTCTAAGTTAGCTTTGCCCTGGTCTGCTGGAGTCTCTGATGTGATACTATCCATGTCCTATGTGGGACTTTTTTTGTTGTGTCTTCTCCCTGATCTCTAGGTTTGTTGGGGGCTGGTGTGGGATTGCCAAATTTAAATGCTTCCAACAGCTGGAACAATAGCTGACCTGGCTGGCATCCAGTGCTATTGGGGTGGTCAGTGGTAGTGGGGGAGTTCCAGAGTCTAATCTTCCATCATCCATTTCTCCTGAGTTCCCATTGACCACTAGTGCACATACTGTGCAGGCCGTGTCCCTGTCGGACTTTGGGAACAGTATTCCACGTTACCTGCATTTCCTCATAATGTCTGGTTTATCTTTGAACCTGTTGGTTTGGGACAAGAACTGCATCAGATAAGGGCTCTGCATGCTGGTAAAGTACAAATAGTATGTCAGTCTGTGCAGTCTCATGGACGGTAGAGATTCCCTGTCTGTTAAATAGTTAAAGATGCCATCACTCTAAAAAGAAGTGTTGCCCCTTTAAGAAGGAAGCAAACATGAGCCAGGTAGTAATGATGTCCCAGATATGATGGCTGCCCAGAAATCTCACAGAAACTAGCATGTCTTGGGATCACTCTAGTAAAGCGATTGGACTCACTCAGGATGGCCACCGCGCTATCGCGAGAGCTCCTACGAGATTTGCAAGGGCTGAAAAGGAGAAATAAATGAAAAAGAAAGAAAACACAAATTACAAATACAAGTTGGGTAGTAGAGAAGATCAACCTTATGGGCTTGATATGAAAGTATATACTGATGGATTCCAAGAGATGCAAAGTAAAAACATTAGAAGCTTTTAGCTGGACCAATGTTAACAATAATGTTAAGGTTTAAATCCAACACAGCCCAACAAATTAAAGAAAAAAGTCATAGCGAAGAATATCTCCAAGAGCTCAGGTCTGGTCCTGACAGCAATAAGCCTGTAGTATGCTGTGAATATCCGGTAGCGCCATCTCCGATCGCCTCTCTTTTTGGTAGATGGAGAAACTTTTGACCAACTATCCTGCTGGAAAGAACAATTGTCTCTGGTTTCGGTAACCTCCACGCTGTCTGCTGGCAGGGACAATTTCCTAGCAGTGAGCTTTTGTGTTGCCATGTCTGGATTTCCGAATTCCCAGGTGCCATCAGCAAAATGGATTTTGATCTGTGTGGGGTATGGAGTGGATCATTTTATAATATTAGCCCGAAGAGTCTTAATGATGGTAGCATAAACACGTCACCAGGTTTGTGGTGCCTGACAGTAATCACTGTCCAGATATACTCTGGAATCCTGATACTTTAATACACCTGCTCTCCAGGCTCATTTCAAAATGTAATTCTTCATCGCATAGTTGTAGAAATGTACAACTATTGAGTGCCGCAGCTGATGTAGGGGAAACAGGCTTACCACTCAGTGCCTTATGTGAACGTTCTATCGGTAGGGGAAGTAAGTCTTTAATATTGATTATGGACTGCAGCACTGATTAAACAAAGAGATTAAAGTCTCCTTTGCCCGCTGCTCCTTCAGGGATGCCATATATATGAATATTATTTCTGTGAGACCTATTCTCAGGGTCCTCGCAGTGATCTGTGAGACTCTGGCAATCCTGCAGTATCCAGGCTACAACTCTCTCCAAGCAGTCAACCCTAGAGTCCGATTCAACTGCATGTTTACTTAAATATCCCACCTTATCCTCCAGAGCAGACATAGCTTTTTTTAGCTGTACACTAGTGGAGCAGGTCTCAATACAAAAATCCTGTAGCTCCTGAAGTATGGTCGAAAGCGTAGGGTTGCCACCCAGCCATGGGATAGAAGTGCCTTCAGCCATCTCTTCACAGGAATCAGCCTGCTGTTGCATATGTAAGTAGTTCTCCAAATTAGTTGATTGTACTGCTGATGTTTTTGCTTTTCTGTTTCTCCCCATAGATAAATTAAACACCTCTTTTAATTTTCTGTGTAGATTTGCTGATCTAGATTAAATTTAAGAGGTGTTTAAATGAGTGTTGCCTGGAACTCCTAACTCACGCCGCCATACCCTTCCAAGGTAGACCCAGCAGTCCTCCCAATTCAGGCAGTTTAAACGTTTTATTTCTCAGACGTGCCATGGGGGAAGGGGCACTGGATTCTGTTAGTTTGTCTGTTACATACCACAAACCAGTTGCACCCCTCAGCAGAAATGTGAACTGAATTTTGTGAGCAATGCAAAGGTTAGAGCACACTACTTTTGTAATGTACTGAGCCTTGAGGTACCCTGATGGTCATGTTCCCCTTCCCCGAGTGAGTTCTGTTTACCATTACCCTCTGTCATCTATCCATCAACCAATTTTGTACTTATTTTATCACCTTAGGACAGCTCCCCGAACTGCCCAGTTTATTTATAAACAGAGAAATAGATCAGGGAGGGGCCATGGAAGTGGTCTACTTAGACTTCAGCAAGGCCTTTGACATACTACTTCATAGGAAGCTTATAAATAAACTGGGCAGTTCAGATTGGATATCTGGGGCAGTGATTTGAAGACAGAGCACGCAGCTGCTCATCATCACCCGCATAGCAGCACGAGCAGGTAGATTGACAGCCCCACCATGGACAACTTGTCTTCACCAAGGTAAGGAGGATGCCAGGGGCAAGGAAAAGTCATGGTATTAGGAGCATGATGCATGTGCACTTATTTATTTCCTTTTTGTATCTAGTGTTCCCCCCCACACACACATCTGTTTTCTTTTACAGTCATTTTCACTGCCCAAATTGTGAACAATCATAAAAGTCAGTTTTGTGTCTTTAACATCTCTGGACATGTTCCTCCCCCAGACTAACAGGTAGTTTGAGTTAGAGCACAATTTGGATTTGGCTTTGGTGTCTGAAGGGGCCAGAAGTGCCTTCTGCTTTCTGCATTCAGTTGAGGTCAGCAGGTTTGATAGACTCTTATGGTTGAAAAACTAGTGGGAGTAGAAAATAGAAACAAGCTAAATGCAAACAGTGGCACAAAGAAGAATAGCCAGTTCTGGGTGGGATGGAATTCATCTTAACTGACTATCCAGTGACCACCAGGAAAACATTTAAAATATATTTCATTAATGTTTACTATGGCCCCGCCTCAAATTTAATGTAAGCTCTAGCCCTGAGCAACTTGAAACAGACAGAAAGGAGCAAGCTGGAACTCTGCAGCTTCCCTGCTGCAGAACCATGATCAGCAAAGGAGGGACACAGGACGAAAAAAAGGGAACTTGCACTATGAAAAGTGTGTGTGTGTGTCCATACTTTTATACTTTGGAAAACTCACAAAAATGCCTTAGCATACTTCACAAATGCATAGCACTGGCCTTCAAAATTCAGAGCAAATGGTCAGAATGTGAATCATTTTCTTATTTTAAAGAATAATATTTCTGAGAATAGTGGGCCCCAAATGTTTAGTGTTAAGGAATGTTTCTGTCAGTTTTTTTCCAGATTTTAATAAATTGTGTGTCTAGGAATAGTTTTAACATTATGCAGAACTTCAGTAAACCTTCATGGAGTAATGTAAAATTTTGAGTGTTAAAATTAAATCATAGTGCTATATGAAATTCATAGCAGTTGAGAGGTATGATGTGCAGGTGTTAGGAGGATTTTTCACACATGTGAGGTGTGGGATAATCTCATAAACCCCTCACTCAAGGGGTTTATGAGATTATCACACATCTAGAGTTTTGAGATAGAGCATGGAGCACTCCAGGGCACTCTTACGCCTTGTGGGGGTGGTGGCACTGTAACCTGAAATCCATATTCGGGCATGCTTGCAACACCTGGAGGCATCAAAGATCCCTCCAGAGCACCTTCCTATGGGTCTTGGCACCTTGCTGGGCATCAAAAAGTCCTCAAGGGCACCCTTGCATTCTTTTTTGTGGAGTAGTGGTGGTGGTGCATATACATTCCTAAATATTTCAAAATAACCCCAAAAATGCACCACAAGGCATGAAAAATCCTGTAGCTTCTGGGGGCACCGCTGGCCTTTTATAATTGCTCTGTGCACCCACAATTTTTTTCAAAACTTGTCACCCCTGACTGTACTTAAATATGAGGATGGGGTGGCAATCATGAGGCAGGCAGGATTAGTGGTAATGAGTGGGACTATTCTGAATGTGGAGATGGAGGAGCAGTGTGCAACAGAGCTATGACAGACATGCTTTGATGTATCGTTAGGAAGGGCAACAGTGCAGTGATCTGGACATCTGATGCATACTAGTAAGGCAATCCATTTTCACTGCAGATGTCAAAAGTAGTAGGCACTGGTTCCGCTTCCACATTCCCTTTTTTTCTACTGAATGCATTATATCTTTCACAGTTAGTTACACTATGCACCATAAAAATGGCCATTTTTTTTAAAGCAGAAAGCACCAGTAAAAAAGCCCTTGTATCCCATGTTTCAAAACCAGACTTTATTTTGCCGTTAGAGCTCCTTATCCCATGGCTCAGGTGGCCCTCCCTTCAAATCAGCCACCCCAGCCCTATTACCCATGCCTTTCTCTAGGATTTATGGTCACATACAGTAGCTGGAGCATGGCCTGGGTGCTTATCAGGTGTGGGGCCTGTGGGTGGCTGGAGTCATCTAGCTGGCTGGAACATTGTTTTTCACTGGTTTTCTCCCCAGTTAGAGTAAGTGTGCAAGGTGCCCAAGATGGCCCCATGTACACATTCGCACACTGGATGTCAGCAGCTGCCACTCTCCCCCCCCCGTATGACAATTCCCAGTTACTGTGCCCCAGGTCACTGCAAGGGGCCAGGCATGCACTAGGTGCCATATCCACCCCTCTCCAGGAAAGAGCAGTCCTCTGGATGGTCCATCTTCTCCCTGTCCTGTCAACCTCCAGCAATTGTGATCCACTTCCGGAACCCTAGTCAGAAGCATGGCAACGGGCATGGCATCCAGCACCTCAACCCTGTGTACCACTTGGCTATCCCAGAACCAGACATTTAATGTTTCTGTCACCCTTACCCAGTGGTAGGGATGGGAGAACAGGTTCAAAGAAGTTCAGGATCATTCAGAACCTATGTCATTTTCTGTAAAAATAACCTTATCAGAACCATTTATCAGGTTCTGGTCAGTTTAAAAAAATTGATTTTAGAGTTTAATATATTCCACCAGCGGTTTTTCATCTAGTTGGAAGGCTGACAGTGGTGGTAGAAAGATCCAGAAGGAGGCTGAAAGATGTATAGTACTACTCCAGGTTGGTTATAGATTTCCTTATCATCAAAGACAATAGCTTACAGGTAGACAGTGATGGTTTAAACAGTCTTTGTTCTTTAAACTAAGGTTCTGAAAGATCTTGTATGACTTTTAAGGCTTAGCTCTATCAGAGCCTTTCACGGCCTTTTAGAACCTCAGAAGCTTTTGTGGGTCTCCCATCCTTAACCAGTGGCCCATTACTAATATATATTGTTCTTAATGTTCTCAGCACCAAGCATTGCCCTTCAAAGATACAGTTCAAGTTAAATATTAACCTTTTGGAAAAGCATTGCACAACTGGTACACAGAGTAAAACTTAATGTAAACTATTAAAACAAAAGCAGGCAAGTATTAGCTTTCACTTTCTGAACATAAAGTAAATAAAGCAGAGGAGATTGGATGACGTTTTGATAAAAAAGTTATGTATTTAGAATGAGTAAGCTCTAATATAATTTGTTTTGAAGCGGTAACGTCTGGTATTTCCTTCCCAGGCTTTAGCGTGCAGTTAATGAAAAACTACACCTTCATATATTGTACTGTAAATGTTATTTGTTTCTGTGTCAACAGCCAATTCTTTTAACGTGGCTCTTAGGGATATATGTAATTGGTGCAGTTTATTTTTACTGTTCATATTAGTCCCACTAACTGTCCAGGGAGGTCTCCATTTTCTGCTTTCTGAAATCACATTGTCCCTGAGAGCTGTATTAGGATATGAGAATATGATATGTCAGCATCCTTCGGACTCCACAGCATGCCTGTCTGCTCAATTAGAGTTCAACGAAACAAGCTGCAGCAAGGTGTGAAATACCTCATTTACATTCATTTAGCTTTACAAGTTGCCATAGATGTAATGCAGGCAGGGGTCCAGTTAAGGGGTGTATTGGCATATTTTACATCTGTTATTCTCATTTATACGCCTTGTGCAACGTTCTCGGTCATTTCGTAACAACCGGGAGTTCTGATGCCGTTCTGCAGAATATTATTCTGCAGATCTTAATATTTTCCTCAGAAATTATTGTGGAATAATTTTCCACAGAAAAATGTTGTTCAGCAGAATATTATTCTGTGGATCACAGTAGGCAGAATTCTGTAGAAGTGCCAGTGAAATTCTGGCAGAAATTGAACCGGCGAAATGGTCATTCTGCATGAATTCTGCCGCCGGAATTCTACATTCCACACAACACTAGTTCTGAAGTCTGCAGCAGTAAAATTTGCCTGTTTGCTGTGGACAATAACACAAAGGAGTTGCTCAGAATGAAGAAATAATCAGTAAAGCCTGTACTTTATAGGCAAGCACTCAGTGGGGGCAGCATCAGTCACGACAGGTCTGTCTCACACCGCCACTTTCAACCTGTTGTGTCCATTGACATGCCAACAAAAACTATTCCCTTGAGCTTCTGCCAGCAGTGAGCAGCACTGCTCAGCCTCTGTGCTTGCTGATTGTGCCTCCACTTGCCAGTGCAAGCTTATTTTGCAAGTTCAGCACGAGTGCCCTGGCATAAATAAGCACTTCTTGCTGCTAAGTCTGTTTGCTGCTGTTAACTTCAAAGTGGCCCTCCCCATGCCTAGGCTGTTGTGGACTGATTCCCATTCTTCTTGTTTGTTCTCCTGCTTGGGGCCATTATGATGCAGTGAGCTTAGAGCAGTGAGCAGTAGCGTTGAGCTGAATGCCACCGTGACACAGAAAGCACTAGTATGAGTCAATTAGTGCTGCTGCTAACGGTGGGAAGACTTCTGTCTGTACAGGCTTGGTTCTGGTTGGAAGCATTTTTTTTCTGTCTGAGCCGAGGACTGAATTTGTAGGACAAGGACTAATTCTATCAAGGTCTGGTCATCATCCAGAGATACAGAGCTCCTCCCTCCATCTCATCTCTCTAATGCCATTCACAAGTTTACAATCACCCAACTGGTTTATTTGTAGGTGCTGCGAGTGTCATCCTGCAGCCTTCATTTGTTTATTCTGAGTCAAGGATCTCCTTAATAGTGCTGCCTTCTAGTTCGAGTCCCAGTTCTGACTGCAGCCTGCTGCTGCTGCTCCCTCAGTGGTGGAGCCTGGTTTGGGAGCTGGGGGGGCATTCTGTCAATCATGAGCTCCATAATGGGTACTAAACAGTGAATAGAGATGGTGTTAGGGCACCACTACTCACACCGGGGCAGCCAGGAGGGGTGACCCACCAGCCCCCCTCTAGCTCCACCTTTGTGCTCCTGTTAGTCGCCCCACCCTCCATTCACATAAGTAAGATGTTATGAGTAAGAGTGTGAGAAGTTGGAGCGTTGACACTCAGTGAATATTTTTAAGTGTAACTTGTGACTTGCTTTAGTTGGACTATTTTTCACAGACAACTCAAATGTCCGTTGTCCACTAGAACAGTGTGACCATGCTTGTCCATGTCATAAAATGCTGCCTGACATACCAATATACTACCACCTTGAAAAAAGTAGGAAGTTTTACTTCCTGGCCTAAAATGTTATGTGGAGCCCTGAATGCAGGGTCATTTCAGCTTGTGTGTTCCCTGAGGGTTTCTTTCAGGATATCTGTACCTTCAGCATACAGGTACATGGTATAAATCATGATGTGACAACATGTTCTCATATGCTAATGCAGCTGTCATGGGCAATTAGATTTCAACCGCCATAAAATGGAACCCGCCAGGATACCTACAGGTGACTAGCATGAACAGTGAAAACAAACTAAAGCAAGCATATATGTCCCCATCAGCTACTGGCACTTGGGCTACTATCCCAGCACTGACACTGTAGTGCAGCATGAGAGGGGTGCTGCACTTCTGAGGTGTCATCTTTCAGGTGAGACGTTAAACCGAGGTCCCAGCTGCCTAGATTGGTGGTAGTTCAGGTGGATGTTAAAGATCCCATGGCACTTATTGAAAAGAGTAGGGGGAATTTTTTTATAGAAAACATAACAAATTATATACAATGCAGTATTACGTCATACAAAATCATTAAAAAAGGAAAAAATCAAGAACGTGTATTATTTCATACAATAACCCCAAACATAAAGAAAACATTATAACCAACCCCCACCCCATGGAAAGAGTAGGGGAATTTTCATTGAAATCATAACAAATTAAATACAATTCAGCATTCCGTCACACAAAATTGTGAAAGGAAAAAAATCAAAACCATAAATAAGAATTAATTCATACAATACCCCTGAACATAAAAAACCTTGTAACCAACCCCCCCTCCCAATAAGGGCATTTTTATTGAAACCATACCAAAATATATACAATTCAGGATTATACAAAAAGAAAAAGGGAAAAAAAAAACAACAAGCAGAAGCATATAAAAAATTATTATGTTATACAAACCCTAAATCAAAGACCATTATAACCAATCCCCCTCTACTCAGAAAATGTGAGAATACTACTATATAGGTATAGCAAAAAAATGTAAACAACATTAACATTAAAAGACAGATATGTAAAACAAACCTTATAACAAACTGGACCCCAAAAAGGGGAGAAACAAACAAACGGAATTAAGTAACAAGTTATACACTAACCTGGCATTAAGAAAAAAGAAAAAAAAAAAGACCATGTTTCCAAACCCTCCCTTCCCCACATTACCCATACCACCAAAATTGAACAAATAAATAAGACCCTCTCCCTCTCCTTCCTCAAAGCCAATCAAAATATTTCCAAGACGTCTCCCAATCAGCTAAAGAGAGCTTTAAAAACTCCCTAATGCTTGTAATGCAGTAAATGTGATAAAATAAAGTTCCCCTCCCGAGATCTCCATTTGTTGAAATGCCAGTTTGCATTGTCCTATCCATATCCAATAAAGAAAATGTACCATAATCATATGTAATGTACTATGTGGAATACCTTTTTGCGAAGCTGGAATAATGCCATAAAACAATAATCTTTCATCCGGAGGAAAATCAATTTTCCAAGTTCCTAAATTAACAATCAAATCCCCAAAATATTTAATATGGGGACAATCAAAATATAGATGAGTCATAGTCTCAATACATTGTATACAAGTATCTTTTGGACAATATCGATCCAGAGCTGTTTATGCTTATGATTCCCTCTTACATTAACCTTACCATGAACTGCCAACCATACCGTATCCCACATTTTCTCCGGGATCCTAACATCTAGAATTAAAGTAGAAATTGAAAGTTGATCCCGCACTGAAAAAATCTGCAAAAGGGTAATCCGTAAAACATCCCTGGATAATATCTGCATACAAAATTCGCCTAGGAAATTTTAGAACTGAAGCAAATGTTACCTTCCATTGTTTTACTTTATCAAAGACTCCAGCCCACTGGCTATCCAGTCAAGAGGATCTTTTATTTTTATGCAAAAAAAGTTCATGTTCCACTCCAACATTACAACTTGTAATTTCAGTAATCTCCAAAGTACCCATAATTTCGAAGATGATTTCATTAAATAAAGCAAGTTATTATAGACAAAAATCGTGAAAAAAAAAATACCAACGGATTAAGTATGTTAAGACCTCCTTCCTTAATAGATTTATAAAGCACATTGCGCTTAACGGGATTTAAACGACTACCCCAAATACAAGAAAAAAACACGCCAGTAACTTTGTTTCCAAAGACCTAGGTAAAGGAAAAATCATACTAATAAACAAAAATAATGGTACTAAAAAAGATTTAATTAGATAAATTCTCTTTTTTTTCGACATTTTCCAAACATTCCATTGAGCTACCTTATCCATTCCTTTATTTAAAGCCCTCTTCCAATTACCTTCAGCCAAATTTTCCTGACCAGAATAGACCCCCAAAATCTTACTGGGTTGTTTAGCAATAGGTATACCTCTTATCTCTAAAACTGGATCATCAAAACCTTGACTAGCCAAACAAATGGATTTCTGAGGGTTCAAACATGTTCCAATTACAGACCCTATATTTTGGATTATATCATATGCCTTGAGAAGAGACACATCATCTTGTGCTAACAGACAAATATCATCTGCGTAAGCAATAACTTTAATATTCTGTTCTAATTCAAAACCTAAACCTTTAATTAAAGGTGATCTTTGTAAGATCCGAAGCAGTGGATCAATGTAAAAAACATACAATAAAGGGCTTAAAGGACACCCTTGGCGTACCCGTTTCAAAATTTTACAAGAGTTACCAATATACCCATTCTGGTGTGGTCTTACAAAAGCCAGAGCATAACATAAACAAATCCATTGAATAAAGGTCTCAGGAATCCCATAAGATTGTAAACATTGCCATAAAAATTGATGTGAGGCATTATCAAAGGTTTTGGCCTGATCTAAACTAGACACAAAACCCCCTTCTAGGCCAGAAATTGTCATACTCCTCCCTCTCTCCATAATTTCTCGTAATAAGCATACCGCATCCATAAGACTTCTACCTGGTATCCCACAAAACTGTGACGGATGTATCAAAGAATCCATCACGGCCATTAATCTATTACCCAATAATTTGGCAAATATTTTGAAATCAACATTCAATAAAGTAATTGGACACCAATTTGCAATATCTGACACCTGTCCTGACTTAAACAAAAAAATCAAAAGGCCCTCATACATCTGCATTGGTAAACTCACATCCCTTAACATAAAATTATAAACAGCCAAAAGTTCTATTGGCACATAATCCCACAATAGTTTATATAATTCTCCAGGCAAACCATCAGAACCTGGGGAGGTATTGGATTTTAGAGACATAATCACTTTTTGCAGTTCTTCTGATGAAAAGGGACTATTAACTTATCGGATTGCTTAACTGTTAGCTGTGGTAAATTGTCTGCCTGTAATACCAGAGACAAAGCATAAGGATCCAGTGATACCTCCCCATACATTTTAATAGTAAAGGATTCCAAATATTCCATCACAGCCGTATTATCCGCAAGCAACTCTCCTTGTTCATTTGCCAAATTGACAAAACCTCTTTTCTCCCTCCTGTTCTGACAGTCTATAAACAGATTTGTTTGATCCACTTTCCCTTGTGTTCCGAAAGACTGTTCTTTCTGTAGGGACACCAATCTATTATATTGGTATAAGGACATTTCCATACGAATTACACTAATTTCATGACTATAATCCAGGCTACTAACAGTCTGGGCCGATAATAAGTGATACAATTGTCTTCGAAGCTCCAAATATTTAACATTCAATGATGCGGCCTGTGTTATGGTTTTGAACTGAAAATATTGTGTCAAACAGTATTTTGCATCATCCCACCACTGACTAAGCTCACCCACATATAAGAATACAGTGGAACATTTGTCAGTAAGAATCAATCGTAAGTCACTTTTAACATTGTTTTCCAACTGTAGGGATGCATTTAATCTCCAAAAACCTGTCCTGGACACTCTTGGGAGGGGGATTGCAATGTGAATTCCTATCAGCATGTGATCAGAAGTTTCAATAGGTAACGTACACGTAAAACAAATTCCAGCCATTGGCTTTACAAAGATATAATCTATTCTAGAGGATAAAGTTCCTCTATTATAAGTAGCCTTGACCTTGTGACCTCCCTGTAAATGTGCATCTTGTAATCCGGCCTGTGAAACCATTTTAATCATAAAGGTTTTATCGCAGTATTGTTTACTGCCAGGACGTGTCTGTTGAGAATTTACATTGAAATCATCCCCAAAGAACAGTTGCCTACTAGTATACAACAAAGGCTGAACTTTAAGCATTAACACTATCCATTGAGCTTTAGATTGAGGGCCATAAATGTTAATTAAATGACAGGAAAAGGACCCAATTTCTACATCTAACAAAAGTGCCCTACCCGGCTCTATATCTACTAGCCGAAATACCTGAAGATCACAATTCCTAAAAACAATACCCACACCACAACATAAATCAGGACCAATAGACCAATATGCAGGTCCTCAAACCCAGTCTTTTGTAGCCAGATGTAAATCCGACAGGGTATAAAACCAAGTGTCCTGCAAAAAGATTATATCATACTGTAAATGTTGTAGAATAGAAAAGGTAGTAGCCCATCTGACAGGAGATTTTAAACTGTTGCCATTTAAACTAGCCAATTTAAGGTTCACAGGCTCAGAGTGGGTTCTTTTTCAGGCGAACACTAGACCTTGTCCGTCGAGAGGGTAATGCAGGTATGTCTGATGGTGTCTCATTAACTTGAGTATTCTCCTGCACTCCTTGTGAAGGAAGAGGTTCTGAAGCCAAATCCATTGGTTGTTTCTTCCTCAACTCTGTTACCCCAGGAGGAGAACACAGAAAAATGATTTGAAAGGGGTAATGGGGACACCGGCCCCTGATTCAAACAAGTACCCAAATCTCCATCTATAATTGCATCAGCAATCAAATTGGATTCCTCCAGATCTGAAGATGGGCATAACTTAATGGTCTTAGCAGTATCTTTAACAGAACACGAAGCTAAAACCAAAACATCATTAGGTTTACTTCCACAAGGCTGATTCTGGTGTTCAGTGGGCAATACAGTACCACCAGGGGAGGGGGGAGAAGTAGTAAAGGATTCTGTCAGAGGTTGGGAAACCTCAGAAACCCGTTGACCTTCCACCACTGCTGAGGTGGGGAAAGTAGCAACGCCAGTAGGTCGAGAGAATGGAGGAACAGGCCTCGGTATACCCCTCAGGCTTCCACCACCACCCCGTCCTCTACCTCGTCTCCTGGTAGGCATCGAAAAATCAGCACCACCTTCTTCATTCCTAACAAAAGAATGCCTAGCTCGAGAAAGCAAAACATCATGATCAGAGGCCTCCTCTGAGCTGCAAGCAGACCAAGGGCATTCCTGCAAAGCATGTTCATCATCCCCGCAAATATTGCACATGGGGAAGACTGAACATTGCATTGCTGTATGTCCCAATGCACCACATTGAAAACACCGCACAGTATCACAATCCGTATTTAGGTGTGATAATGACCCACACCAATAGCAACTCTTTGGCTGACCAGCATAGAAAAGAATTCCTCTATCTCAACCCAGAAAAAAAGAGCTTGGGGGATGTTGAATACCATGTTCAGATTGGTTCAGCTGAACCCGAAAAGTCCACCCCCAGTCCAAAAAACATTATCATTCATTATGGGGCAAGGATGGTCAAATATAGTACATCGTTTTTCCAGCCAGAATATAATATCCTTAATATCCACCCCCTCATTTCTGAATAGTAACATAACTGTTTTAATGGTTGGCTTGATAATGGGTATAGCTAGGAAATCATTCCAGCCCTCTGTATCTTTTATCTCATAATATAACTTCCAAAACCTGTCAAGGGAAGCCATAGTACAAAAGCTGACATCATACATATGATCGCCCGGGGCATGGATAAACGCATACACCTCAGCGGGTGTAAAACCCATAGAATCCTTTAATAATGTTTTACCAACCTATAATCTGTCAGGCGTAATTGGGACCAAACCTTTGTACCGCAGGCGTACCAAAAATCTTCTTTTAGCAGCTGTAATAGGTTTCTGAAAAAGTCCTGCAGAAGTTGTAGGATGTCTATTCCCCAAAGATAGTTCAGAATGAGATGCCCTTTCCAAGGCCTTACCTGCAGACTCCTGCCCTATCCCCCATTGCTCTGTTCTCCCAGCATAATGCTGTCCCCACCTGAAATAGGTCCTAAAGCAGAAGCACTGCCCAGAGACTCCTCATGCACTACACTGGTACCCCGGATGCACGCAAGGCTTAGCGTCTGGCGCAGCAACCAAAATCCCCTCTGGCTGTAAACCTTGCTTCAAAGGAAGAATTTCACCAGCACTATCAGCGTTTCCAACAGCAGATTCCATCACAGGTATTGCAAATGTATCATTACTAGAAGTCGGGGAACCGGGGATAGGGATAGCAGGGTTAGGTAGCCAGCCACCATTAACAAACACCCAACCTGCCTGGTCAAGCGCTTTTCCTGGTATTCAATCTGATGGAGTACCCTCGAAAACCATAGCCTGGGATGCAGTCCCCTCATCCAAAGGATCAGGAGCAGTAACAAAGTCTAAGGTAGGTGTTGGTTCCAATCCCTCCCGGCAAACGTTTACTTACATCCTGTTGGGGGCTAGCCATCGATCATTTTTGCTTTTTACATTCTTCATCTAGTTGTGCCTTTTCTTTTAGGAATTCCTCTTCCACCTCTGACAACATCAGCAACAACTGTTGCTTTTTCTTAAGTAATTCTGCTCGTAGCAGCGCTTCATCCTCGGTGATTTCCTCCTCTGCAGTATTTACCAAAATCGGTATAACGAGGCCCGAATCCATATTTTCCATAGGCATAGGGGAGAGATCCTCAGTCTCCCTCATTTTAGACTCCCTACTTTCCGCAGCATGTCCTTCACCCTCCGTGTCCAACAGCAAACTGGGATCCTCCATCCCTGCAGACAGACGGACAGTGCCACCTGCCTACAGAGTAGGAGGAATTTCCCCCGTGTCCTGGCCAAATTTCCCTCTTTCACTAAAAATACCTCCAACAGCTTCATCTGGTTCAAGGTCAGTTGGCATTCATCTGTATCCCCCTCCCCCGGGTCGTGCCTGAAAATAGGCAGGATTTGCCTAGTGCGCTTACCCGGTCAACAAAAGCTAAATAAAAAAAAAATGCTGTCTATTTACTAGGAAACAAATAAAATTTACAAGATACGAGGGTGTCGTTTTCCTTTAACCGGACTGGGTAGCATACATTACCCTTGCAACTTTAGAGATGATGTATAAAAGTGAAAGGTATTCAAGGAAGATCCAGCACAGGCACTGGAAAACGGATTTAATAGCTTATTTGGAATTAGGTCAACCATAGCAAAAATAGAAGAAAAAGGAACACACAGTCCTAAAAAGATTAAGATCTACCCCAAGCAAATGAAAAAGTATGCAACAGTAACTTTGCATTCTGGGAGTTGTAGTCCCTATGGCATTTTAGGTTTGGAACTGAGAAGGACTCAGATGAGAAGTTGCAGTTTTCAGAGTTAAGTAAGGAAACTGTGCTCGTGTCAAGGTCCACTGGTTCCATTTTTGTTATATTAATAAAGGGATAAAGGAAAGAGAGGAAAACCAAATGTCCAACAGTCTTTAAGACCTGACGTTATGAACAAGATAGGTGGACTCATTAAAATCCCACCTGAAAGGTGATTTCACTGTGTGACTGTGGAAACAAGTTTTGGAGGGGATTTGAAAAATGACACCTGCCACATTTAGCATGTGGGGTAACACAAGGGATATGTTGAACATTAGGGGCTAAAATCTGCAAATAATGAAGTTATGAATAAATGTTGGAACAATTCTTTTCCTCATAACTTAGTTGTATTTTCACATTTTTACCCCAAATTTTCAACATAATCTTTTCATGATCAGTTCTGCTGAGCATGACAAGTGCCATTTATAAAACAATGGCTGAAACATCATTTTGCACCACAAGTGTTAAAACACATTTTAGGTAGGATCTGAGAAATGACAGCTGTCACATTCATGAGATGGTGTGAAACAAGCATTTGTCAATGTCAAATGTTGGCTTGCTGACATTAGCATTGGATATGAAGGAGTTAGACAGATGCAGAATAGGAATGGCAGTGAAGCATAGAATTCACGCCAACCCCCACCTCCACCCTGCAGAGATGGACAGGCATTGGGGTGTGCCATTGGGTCGTCGCCCATAATACTCACGGCATTTCACCTCACCCTATCCTGTAGACACCGACAAGTGTTGAGGTGTGCCTTGGGGTGTTCAGCTTCACAGTCACCCCATTTCATAAGGACATTTGCTGAAATGGGTACAGTATAGGAGAAAGGGGTGAAGTCTGGGGCCGAAGAGTCCAAGACACACCTCAATGGCTGTCACTGGCTTCAGGGTGGGGGGTGGGGTGGAATGGCATGAGCATTTCAGCCAGCAATCCAAAGGAACACCCCTGAGGCATGTCAGTCTGTACTTGGTGGGACATTATGGTTAGAAACCCTTAGAAACCCTAATGCCCCTGACGTTTGTTGGTATTTGCAGTACAAATTTTCAACATGGCCTTTTTTGTGACCCCCACCTCGTGAAAGCATTTGGGACCTCTGCTCATGAACAATGGCACTGTGATTTTGTTAATGTGTCCCGAACTTTGATTTCCCACAGCAGCCGCACGATTCTGTGCTGGAAGTGCAAAAGCACATTTTGGCCAGGATATGTAAAATGACAGCTGTACTGTTCATAAGGAGGTCTGAAAAAATGGCAACGTTGAAAATCTGGAGTGAAAATATTTCAAATTTGCGAAGTTACAAGGGTGCGTGGAAACTGCGCAACTCACGCTCATAACACAGTCATTTTATGGACTTCAGTCACTAAATTTTCAACATAGGCATTTTAGGACCTCTGCTCATGAACAGTGTCACTGTAATTTACTTAATCTGTCCCGAACACTGATTTCCCATAGTGACTGCGCTATTCTGCGCGCCGGAAGTGCAAAAACACATTTTGGCCAGGATATGAAAAATGACAGCTGCACTGTTCATAAGGAGGTGTGAAAAAATGCCAATGTTGAAAATCTGGAGTGAAAACATTACAAATTCGTGAAGTTATGAGTGTACGTGCAAACTGCGTAACACACGCTTGTAACCCAGTCATTTTTGGGAATTTTTCACCAAATTTGTCACATAGGCTTTTTGAGAGCCCACCTCATTAACAGTGACACTGTCATTTTGTTAATCAGTCCTGAAAGGTGATTCCACACAGTGACCATGAACTCACCTTTCGGGACCGAATAACACCATGACAGTGACTGAATTCATGAGGAGGGGTCCCAAGAACACCATGTTGAAAATTTGGTGCCAAAAGTCAAATAAATGGCTGAGATATCCACATATAGTGAAAAAATCCATTTATGCCATTATACCACCTACTGGCATTTTTTTCAGTTTGAGGTTGGCTTTGAAGAGTGCATATGTGTTCTTGGTCCACTGAAGATCATTGCGCTGGGCTCCTGAGTTAGTATGTGGTGAGGAGGGCGTATGGAGGTGGGGGTGCAAAGAGGGTGGAGTGCGGGTTGGGGAGGGGCAAGGGACTCAACGAGGGACCTTTTCCTTTTTTTAACAGGATTTAAAACAAAAAAGACAACATGGGACGCTTTTGGCATGCTGGGGTGGGCTCTCAGCATACTACCTGGGTGTTTGTTGAGGGGGACTGGAGCCAATCGGTATTGGGCACCCCTGTCAGCCATACAGTGTGCTGGGGGGGAGAGCGCATGAGCCAATGGGGATTGGGCACCCCCTCAGCAAAGAACAAATGGCGGGGCATCATGCCGATGGGGATTGGGCTACCCCATCAACAAGTAAACTGGGGAGGGGGCATGCTGACTGGGGGATTGGGCACCCCCGTCAGCTTTAACAGGGACTGTGAGAGGCGGTGGCTGTCCGTCGCCTTCATGGGGACTGTGAGAGGCCAACAGAGAAGCCACTGCCATGTTTATTGAAAGGGCACACCAGACAATGCAGCTGTAATTGGCTGCTGCAGTCAGGGACTGCCCCACAAAAACAGCTGACTGTTGATGACGGGGCACTCCTTGATTGCAGCGGCCAGTTTGTTTCAAGTTGGTGGCAAGCTACACTGCTGCTGTCATGGACAGCGTGATCCTCTATTGGTGCCACACAGACCAGCCCCAAAATGGGCTGCCTGCATTGGCAACAACACTGCCACGCCTCCACAACTCCCTACTGCAGCAAGCTGCCCCAATCCATTTCTTGCACATGCGTGCATGCAAGCAAACATAAAAAATGGCTATGCAGAAAAGCTGGGGTCAAAAATATTGAAAATTACCACAGTTACAAGCATGTGTTGAAAAACTGCAACAAAGACTCATAGCTTTGTTGTTTGCTCATATTTTTACCCCAGGTTTTCAACATAGTCTTTTTATGACCCCCACATAGCCTTCTTATGAGCCAACCTCATGAACAAGGGTGGGGAACATTTTCAAATCCTGCCCAAAAGGTGATATCGTGCCACAAGTGCAAAAACCCATTTTGGCCAAGATTTGAAGAATGACAGCCATTACATTCATGAGGTGCTTTAAAAAAATGGCTATGTTGGAAATTTGGGGTCAAAATATGGAAAATTACCAAAGTTACGAGCCTGTATTCGTAAATTTCAATGCAGGCTCATAACATTGTTGTTTTTTAATAATTTTACCCCAAATCTTCAACATAGACTTCTTATGACCTCACCTTGAGAAAGACAGTGGAGAAATATTTCAGCTCCTGCCTGAAAGTTGATTTTGCGCAGCAACAGCGAAAGCACCTTTTGGGGCAGATTTGCTTAATTTCACTGCCGTTGCTCATAAGGTGCCGTCTCAAAAATGACATGTTGAGAATCTGGGGCAAAAATATTCAAAAATTACCAGCTTATGCCATTTAGTTCAAAACCCACTGAAATACATTCAACCGCATACCTGAATTCCTCACTTTGCGGTCCGTCACTGAAGAGTAATGGTCCAGAGAGGATTATGGAATTCGAACCCCAGTAGGTAAATGTTTGTTTGTAAAAGTTTATTCCTTATAAAAGTTCAAGGTAAAGGATAACCCACTGAGCGTTAGCTCCTTTTCAATGGGGTCCATTACACAGAAAACAGTTTTGTAAAATATACACATTAATTACTGCATGTAAAATACATATTATACAGGATACCATATTACACTTACAAAGAATGACCTACATAATCACAAACATTCTCAAAAATAGTTTTAACCTTTAAGAGTGCAGGGTTCAGGCAGTAATCACAGTACTCGTTTTTACAAATTCCCCTTTTTTCTTGGTTTATAAGATGACCATAGAAAAGATAGCCCTGTGGCAGGGTGACCATGGAAAAAGTGCAGAGTGTCAGCAACAACCACAATTTTTTAGTTATGTGGGATTCTGGCATAACCAACTTTTAATCTCATATCATGGGGCAATTACCTTTGTTCTCAAATAATCTGGCAACCCGTTTCAGAGTTTTGGTCATCTAACTTTTAAAGCAGAGTTCCACTTTGCTGTTCTCATTTTGGGGATTACCAGTTCCAGGTTTTGTGTTATTCGTAAACCTACTCTAGGTGGGCATATCTTAAACAAGTTGTCCAAGTAAGGAGGAGTCTTTTTATTTATTTATTTAGTTTTTGTTAACTGGATTAGGTGTGCTAGCCAAAGTTGACTATTTTCAGGCACGACCCGAGTGCTTTAAGTGCTGGTGAGTTAAATGCAAGATGTGTAAATTTCTACGTTCCGTTAAACTAATCCAGTTAAAAGATCTATACATTGTGCACTGGTGTGTCAGCTGGGGTGCATCTAGGGCAAACCTAGCAAATCTTTTCATGGCTGTATCCAGCCTCTCTAGTACAGACCTTGATGCCTCTGCATACACTACATCACCATCAGGCTTGGGGGTGTGAGAGGTGGTGGGTACTGAGTAGGAAGGTCAGGTGGGGGTCAGTAATGGCGGCAGCAGCAACAGACAGTGACAGATGTTTTTCTCTTTTACAGGGTATACTAAAAAAAAAAAACAGCTAGGAATTGTTTTCTTTATTTCAGGTGGCAACACTGGAGATTGGGCACCCCAGTGTTGTTGTTACATTTGTGTGGGGTGGGGTGGGTTGATGGGTGCCAGTGGGAGGGTCGGGTGGGGGACAGTAATGGCGGCAGCAGCAACAGACATTGACAGATGTTTTCTTTTTACAGGGTATATTAAAGAAAACAACTAGGGACGTTTTCTTTATTTAAGGTAGCGACACTGGGGATTGAGCACTCCAAATATCAGTGTTATGTTTGTGAGGGTGGGGGGTGGGAGAGTGGGTGCTGGGTGGGAGGGTTGTGTGGGGGACAGTAAAGGCAGTGGCAGCAACAGATATTGATGGACAGTTTTCTTTGTTAAAGGGTATATTTAAAAAAAAACTACGAGGACATTTATTTTTTTATTTCAGGTGGTGACACTGAGGATTGGGCATCCCGAGTGTCAGTATTATGTTTGTGTGTGGTGGAGGGGTGTAGGGTTGTGGATGCTGAGTGGGAGGGTCAGGTGGGAGGGACAGTACGGGCATTGGCACCAACAGACATCAATGTACAGTTTTCTTTTTTGCAGAGATGGTTTTCAGCAGGCTGATCAGATCAGCTGTGCTTTCTGGGTGTTATTATGTAGATCAAAGGAAACAGCCAACCTATGATTGGGTAGGCTCTCTCCTTTGAACTACACAATGTTTTCACCTAGCAAGCCAGAACCCTGTCATGATCAGCCTGGCTGATGACTGGTCTGACACTGATGAGCCCCTTGCAGACCACTCTGCTTTGGACTGACAGTATCACATCCCTCAAAAGCCACTCTCCTAACAAAATGTTTGCTACATGTGCATGCACAGTGAACATAACTAGCTCTAGCTAGAGTCACTATGGCTGCAGATGACATGTGGTGGAACATGGACTATGGCACCTTGTTCAAGATGGCGGTGCAGAGTTTTCAGCACATGCGCAGTGAACTCTGGTGGCACAGTGGCACAGTATGTCATATACAGGCTGGCTGCTGGAGTTTCCTGCACATTCATGAGTCATTGTGCAAGCATGGAAAACTCTGTGCTGCCATCTTGAACGTGGTGGACATTGCTGTGGTCTGCTGATACCGACAGACAAAATAGTGCGGTGAACACACAGTGATTGCCGTTTACCTCCACTATTTTAAAAGTCTGTTCAGTATCTGGTGGGCTTCCTTTACTCTAAAGAGATTGCAAGACATCTGCAGAGCTACACCCACTGTAGCCGAAAAAATGAATGTCTGTTAAGGGTGGGTGAGGGGGGCCCCTAGAGCTCAGATTCCCAGGACATTGCCCCGTTTGCCCTTCTGTTAATCCAGCCCTATGGGAAAAAATGGGGTAGGTGCTCCAAGCAGAAAAACATAAAAATCCAAGCAAATAAATCTCCACACATGGACAAACAGAAACACAAGCACCCATCACCCTCAAGTCCATGGAGTGATTATGCAACACATCTTTTGAACTATTAGAGTGTCATTGAAAATGAGTGTTTTTGCTCATATGACTTTGACAACCTTGTTTATATTTATAAGAGCAACTGACCAGAAGTTTGGCTCCTGGCAGGAAACCCAATGGAGCTGCCTGCCGTAGGAGCTATTCTAGCTATATTTGACATCCATGTTCGAGGCAAGCAGCCACCATATGCTGCAGACCTGCCCATAAAACCTACTTAATTATGACTTGAAGTAGGGAATGGGGTTGCAGGTGCTCTATGAAGCATATAATAGGATCAGGGAGAGGGGCAACCTAGCATATATTATAGACCCATACATGTATACCTGCCAGAAAAGATAATCTACGTACCTTTAGGTGCCCCTTCAATCCTGTTATATGCCTCATACAGTGCCTGCAACCCCGTTCCCTACTTCACATCATAATTATGCAGGTTTTAGGGGTGGGGTTGCAGCACTCAATGGCCGCTCAGTTCGTACATACAGTGCACAGACGTTACGAGCTGGGCTTTACGGTCCCTATAACTTTTTCATAAAGTGATAACAAAATTTCAAATATAACCAGAATAGCTGTTACGGCAGGCGACTACATTGTATGGGTTGCCTGACAGAATCATGTCAGTTGCTCTTTAAGAAAAAAAAAATAGAATTTAAAATTGAAATTAAACAATCCAGGCTAGTAGCAACAAAAATCAATAGTCAGTATGACAAAGCCAAGTACTCACTAGCTTTGTAGTTTCCATTGTCTTGTATTTTTTTTAGCTTCAGGCTTAGATTACAGGACCTAACATTGAACACTGGGTAATGCGTACCATTGTACATTTTTTTGCCTACCACTGTGGTGCCATTGAGCTTCCATTGTGCCACTTTTTCTTGCTATTGTGACACATTTGATAAGAGACAGGGCACAGTAGCCTGTATTTATGAACATATTTTTAGTAAAAAATTAGGGAATGTCATAAAATTTGTTTGTTGAGAATACTATGATGTTTGAGCCTTGCCGATGACAACTGGCACTGTTCTGCAGAAACCTAAATATGTAATATAACATAACCAAGAGAACCATGTCAAATAAATATGTATTACACACTGGCAAGAGAGAATCCTAGTCCCTGATTGGTCACACTGGGACTGGACCCGGGATGTTATCCCAGCATAACATCCCGATTCTAGTCCCAGTACACAAATGAACACATCACTTAAAGAAATCACTGCCCACTACTGATTCCATGCTGCCAGCCGCTTTCATGATCTGACCCATGGTCAGCAGTGGACTGTTTAGAAATGCAGTGCAGCTCCCTTCACTCACTACAATAAAAGCTTAGCCCATTCAAACAAACTGCGTTTTGCCCTTCACACATTTCAAAAAAGCGCCGCACTGCACAGCTTCCAAAACTAATCGGCGCACCCAGAAATCATCTGCTCTTTTATCTCCCTCTACCACCAAGCGTTGTCCTTAGCTTTCTCCTGGTACACATCACAAATGTCACAAACTGTACTGGGAGAACATAAACATCAAATTAATTTAAAACCCGGTAAACAACTATAATTTGAACGCTTGCACGTGGATCAAAAGCGCTATGCTCTCGGTTTGGCAGCAACGAGTCAGCAGAGCAGGGACTGAGGAACCAGGAAGTACTGCCCTCAATACAACTGGCCACAGAATACAACAGAAACAAAGACTGAGACAGGTAAAATAAATTAGCAGAAACACACGGGGGGGGGGGCAGGAGTAAGGAATAATTTAAATTTCAGGTATCACAAAACATGGGCAACAACACGGAAATGTTTCTACAAGGACAGCCAGTGCAGAGCCACAGTTACAATACAGGAGCTCCACCTGCTGGCCAAAAGAAGAAACAGGCACTATTTCTTTAAAAAGTATACCCATTCTTTATAAAAAACACTGAAAAATATACTTTTACAAAATCTTTTATTTTTTTTCTTCTCTTTCACTCTCAAGTCATTGAATAATAGGAATAATGCTCTCCAGGGTGGGTGTTATGCTGGGATAACGTCCCTTCTCATGTGTTGGACGCCCTCAGCTGGTGGCCTCAGGTCCAACCACCAGATGCGGGATGTTATCCCTGGATAACACCCACCCAGTCAGGCATTATTCCTTTAATATAACATAACCAAGAGAACCATGTCAAAAGTCAGCACAAACAAAGAACAGAGTGATATCATATGTACATATGCAAAATTGAAAAGTTTAAAAATATATTTTTTATTGCACTACTTTTATACAAAGAACACATACCCATTCAAAGGTTTTTCCAATAGGGGAATGTTAAACTATCAAATGAGATTACTTTAAAAAAATAACATGAAACTTTTCAACCCTAGGGATTTTTAACACAAGATACTGTACTTAGTTACACCATAGCACATTATTAACAGCTACCTTGAATGCATAGTGGATAATGTATGAGCAACTATACATAACTGTCAGTTTGTTGGCATCAAGAGGTTTCTATGGCAACCAACCTTGAGCATGAAGCTTGAGAGGTTTATTGAGTGCCGTGGAAACCTCAAGATGGCAACACAGGCTTGGCTGTGTATGGCTGCTCATATATTATCATTCATACTGGTATGGGGCACCATTTCTACTAGCCTGTGTCAACCAGCCAGAAAAGTACAACTGTTGCAGTCCACCATTCTGCACATGTAACTCTTGAGTGAGACACCTCCCCCCTCATGCTTTAAGTGCTTCACTTTGTGACTGTTGGAGATGGCAACTTGCCAGCCAAGAGACTCAGCGGTCAGACTACTTTGCTTAGGCTATCAAATTGGCCATCTGCATTACAAAAAATACTGCTGCTGTCAAGATCTCTGATGATGTTTGTGGCATGTCCGTGATTGCTGATGTGGATTGAGAACAGCGGCCGTACGTGGCAGTTCCAGGCTCTTGTACTGCAGTTGTGATGTCCTCAGTGCCGCACAGCAACATTGCAGTGTCACAGCTGCAGCACAACCACCCTATTCTAGGCATGGCTTTCCATGCTGAACAACATTCCACCATACACTAGAAAGTGGTTTTGAATTATAAAACAGTGAAAGTGCAAGCAGGTGTAGTGAAAAATACAGGGGGTGGGATATTCAAACTGTGCCCAAAAAGTGCGCAACAGCAGGAGCAAGCGCAAGGCACTTGCGCACATGCGCAAGTGTCGCGATATTCAAACGTGGAGCAAGGCCAATTGCGCAAGCAGCCAACATCCGAATATCGCACAAACTGCGCCATAGCACAACCAGGAAGGGGAAGCTGAGCAGAAATGATGCGCCATTGCGCAATAAGGCTAGCCCAGCTGAGCAGTCCAGAGGCGCCATAGCGCAAGCAAAGAGACCCCCGCAGCAGAGCAATGGAAGTGCACAACCAGGGAGGTAGGCAGGGGCACACCACCCATGCCACAGATGGACACAGGGACACACTGCCGAACCAACAATGTACCCCCACACCCCAAGCACAGCATAACTGGGGGAGGGATGGAGCAGCCACTGGGCCATGGGGACAAGCAAACAAAGCATATCCCGGCCGTGTTACTGCAGCACACCTACTGTCAACCTGAGACTGGCACACAAAGGGGGCCGAGCACTCTAGTGTCCTGCGGCCCCCCCCTGTGCACAGCACTCCCCACTGTTGACCCCAAGACACCACCCATGCGCAGTGACCAGCACTGCAGGAATCCCAGGCCCCCACCGGAACACTGCAACCTCGTGAACCACAGAACCACACAAGCCAAACCCACCATGACCACCCAGCAGTGGGTGGCAGCACACAACAATACTGACTGGAAGCCTCACCCACCAGAGACACCACCCACACACCGCGCACACATACCCATGACCATACCACACCTGATGCCATGCACACCACTGCAACTGAGCACCTATAGCCAGCTGCAAATCAGAGACCACCACAGTATTCATATCAAAATATATATGTAATAAAGATGCATAACAAGAACAACAAACAGTAACATATGTACAAAGCAGGGGTGGGGGTATGGGTATGAGGTAGGAGTGGGTAAGGGGCAGGGGTGAACAACTGGGAGAGGGAAGGTGGGGATTGCCGACGTCTGGCTACCGCCTGGCAGCCTGCCCTCCTCCTGCCTGGCGCTGTGCCCGTGGCCTCCTCCGGCGCCGCATGCCATGCTGCTGTAGGTTGAGGAGGATGTTATGCGAGTCCATGGCCACTTGAATCAGCCTTTGCACGCCCTGCTCCAACATGCACAGGATCTGGATACCTAGGACAAGGGATCAGAGTCAATGGCTGTGACTGTCCACATCCCTGAATGCCACCCATCATGCATGGCATACAGCCAAGTGCCCTGCTCCTGTGATGGACTGCACCCACCCACAGTGACCATGCATAAGATATGCCCAACCAGCCAGCAACGGCCATGTGTACCACTGCACACACACACCGCCCATGTCCAGCACAGCACAACCAAGGCTGCCCAGTGACGTGGCTACGTGGTGGGATGCTAGTGCCACAGCCATGTGCCCAGTGCATGCATGGACCACCAGTGATGCACACACACAAACATGCAGTGCCACTGGAAGTGATGACTGTCACATGTTGCGTGCATGGTAGTGTTGTCCATGGAAGGTGTCCGTGCCCCCTCCAGCATGCAATAGCATCCATGATGTAATGACACTCACCCTCATCAAGCCGCTGCAGCAGGTGCTGCTGCGGCTGTGGCTGCTGCTGTGGCTGTGGCTGTGGCACACCTCCTCTGCCAGCCACCCTGGCACCGCCATCCCAGGCCTCAGCCTGTGCCCACCTCTGCTCCTCCACGCCTGTGGGAGACAAATGAAGAGAAACACATCAGTGAGATCCCAAAGCAGACAGCCCCTTGCCCCATTGAGTGTGCCTGCCCACACAACCAGACCCAAACAGCACACACCTGCAAACACCCTCACAGAAAACCATAGCCCAACCCACCCCCATGTGCAGATCACATTACACAGTCACCCATGAGGACAATACCGGTGCAGACACAGCAAACCCACCTGGCCTGGGCACAATGCCCCTCCTGGCCGTGACCTGAGGCGCTCAAGCAGATCACGCTCCCTTCTCCGCAGGTCGCTGTAGCGGTGCCCGCACTGCTCAGGGGTCCTCCTCCGCCCAGTGGCCTGCTCCAGGGCAGTGGTGACCTGCTGCCACACATGGGTGCGTGGCACCTGCAGGGGCACTCCCTCAAACAGTGAGCCATGGTTAGGCTCCACCACAGCCACCAGGTTTGCCAATTCCAAGGCCCCCCATTGTGGTGCTCTCCTGCATGCCATTTCCAAAATGTACAGTGGCAATATGGCACTCCGCAGCGCGGCAACCCCATGTGGAAATGTTGCACAATACAACTCCATCACTGCCTATCACGCTGTTCGGACAGCGACATCGGTCCACATCGCGCTGTCACCAAACAGCGCGATAGAGCCGTACACATGCCAGATGTACAGCGCCAGGGGGCAAAGGTCAGCCACAAGGTCATGGGTCAGTGGCGCAAGGTCGCGCACAGCGCCATCGGACATCCACACGTCCTGCGCGATCGGTCACCTGCATGCCAGTGCCACAGTGGACTATTGCACAGTACTGCCACAGCGCCATATAGTGACCAGCACTGTAGCACCACTGGCACAATGTGGCCGTGTCCTGAATTGCTGATCACGCACAGCACGTCATCAGCGCAGCAGACGCCTGCGTAAGCTACCTGGGCATGTGCAATGCAGTGTTCCACACAGTCACAGAAATGCGCCATTGGCTCAGCCGGCTCAACCATATTGCACAAAGAGCAACGGCGCGATATTCAGCCGACACATGCAAATCATCTGATCAGCCATTCAAAGGCACAGTGGCGCAATTAGCATGTCATTAAAGTTGTGCCACTCCTAATTTGCATGCATTGCGCTATAAATACGCGACATTGGGCTGCGCTGGCCAGATTCGGTTACTGCAGGTGAGAGGTGAGTTGCATGCTGTGTGATGTTCTGGCCAGTGGTCATGGGATAACACTGTAGACTGCACAGTGACAGGTGTCCACTTCCACCCATACAGACTGACATGACCGAGCAGAGCCAAGGTGAGGGTGAGGATGGTGGGTGAAGGAGGAGGCCCAACTTCACCACGGCGGAGACAGAGGCCCTCTTCCAGGCCTACCTGGAAGAGGAGCCACTACTGAGTGGACGGCGGGGCACCCCTCAGGCCCGTGCGGCTGCATGGGAGGGGGTAGCTCGGGCAGTGAACCTGCACGGAAGCCACCAGCGCTCTGTGCAGGAATGCAAAAAGAAGATGGGGACAGACCGCAGAAGGGTGAAGGAGAAGGTGGCAGCCCTCAGGGTGGCACGTGCTGGCACAGGCGGGGGCCAGCCAGCGGTGGCGGAGCTGACCCCGGCAGAGGACTGACTGGCTGCATAAATGCAACGTAGTGCTATAGAGGGCATACCAGGAGGTGGATTCCAGACAGGTGGAAGCCCATCACTGCACGGTATGACATGGTGGTGGTGTTGGGGGGGGGGTTGATCACGTGCACTAACATGTCCTCACTTTCTGTTACAGATCCCGTTCATCTGCAGGGGACGGTGGTGGTGGGACCATGCAGTGTGGAAGACCTGCCAGAGTTGGAGGAGGGTCCATCCACCTCTGTCGCCAGCCGGCATGCTCTGCACCAGCATGCATGCCTGGCTGCCACCTCTGTTGTCAGTGAGTCAGGTGTGGGGGGTGCACAGCCTGTGTCTCAGCAGTCTGGCATGCAAGCATGCCAGCACACTGTGACTGTGGCTGTAGCACGTACCTGCACCATTGATGATGCAAGGACTGCAATGGGCAGTGACACATGTGTGTCCCATGACGGACACACAGCAGGCCAGCACGTGCCCCTGGACCCAGCTGGTTCCAATAGGTGTGCAAGCACGTCAGCACAGTCCCAGGCTGTGCCTGTCAGCACCAGTGGGGCAGCACCGGTGGTTGTGCAGGTGTCTGGCACTGTTGCGGCCACAGCAGTGGAATGAGTGGTCCCTGGAGCACAGCTGTCGGAGGGGCAGCAGCAGCAGTCACCCACCAGGTCTGGGGGTACAGGGTCCAGCAGTGACACATGCACACCGCCCATTGATATGCCCATACCTGGTCCTGGTGAACAGCGCCCAACCTCAAGGGGTGTTGAGCATCAGGACCTTCCGTACCCTGGGGGACAGGATGCCGATGTGGCAGAGGACCCATTTGACGAGCACACCCGCCTGCTGCGGGACTCAGTACAGCAGCAGAGGCAGGTTGCAACGTCCGTGGAGGCACTGTGCGTGGCTGTGGAGCGGCACAGCAGGGACAGTGCTCTGATCCTTGCAGAGATGGTCCAATTGTGGATGGATGTGTCACCACCACTGACAGGCAGACCCAGGCATTGGTGCGCTGTCGTGGCTGCGTTGGGCACACAGCCAGGTGCTTACCAGCGCCGCACCCGTTCTCACTCCCCATTCCTGGCGTCATCGACACCGGCCTGTTGACGCCGGGTGCTGCTGTGGGCATCCCAAGCACCCCTGGTGCAGGTATGTTTGGCATGCTGCAGACCCCTGTGCGGACAAGGTCGCGATCGTGCAGTGGGACCCCGATGGTCCATCGGTGCCACCCCATGTGGCCCCTGCTCAGCCTGCCAGTGCTGTTGGGTCACAGCGGGGCTGCCCATGCATCCAGCGGTGGCCGTGGAACAGTGCAACATGACTGACCTGTCTCCCAGTGCGGGCCCTGTCTGGTGCTGCCCTGTGTGCAATGTGTGTCATGGTGGGCAGTAAACTGGTGGGTGCCCTGCCCAACACGCCGACACGCGGACCACCTGCACACCCACCCGACTGCTGTCCACAGGTGCGTGTGCATGATGATGCCTGCATTGTACTGTACATTAAGGTGCAAGGGTGCCCAGCATCTGACACACGTACTTGGACAGTACAGGTGGTGGGGTGGTCTGTGGATCTGGGTGTTTGCCATGTCTGTTCCTGCTCTGCTGTGCACCTGCCCATGTACGCTTTGTGCCTGGTGTGTGTGTGTGTGTGTGTGTGTGTCCATATGACTGTTCACCCCTCCCTGATGGTGTGTTCGTGTGCCTGGACCCTTCCACTCCCCTTGCCGTCATGCACTCCTGGTGTGTTACCCTGTGTGCTTGTGGGTTGTGCCTGGACAGTGTTGGTTGCACATGGCCCCTTGACTTACCTGTGTCGTGCAAATTGTTCCTCCGTGATGGTGTCCCGGTGCAGCTGGGCCTGCCGGATCAGTCGGGAGTCCCGCCGTCCAAGGGGGGGCTGCTCATCACCATCATCACCGGTGCTGCTGGCGTCCCCATCGCTGTCCCCCTCCTCGACCTGTATGGCTATCCCACAGTCTTTGGCCATGTTGTGCAGGATACAACAGACCAGGAATATCCCACAGGCCTTTGAGGGGCTGTACTGTAGGGCACCGCCCGGAGGTGTGAGGCATTGGAAGCATGCCTAAGCATCCCAAACACCAACTTGATGATGTTGCATGTGGCGGCATGTTGCCTCATTATAAGCATTGCTGCAATGGGGTCATGGCGCCCGATGCGGTGTGAGCAGCCAGGGACGGAGTGGGTATCCGCTGTCACCTGTGTGGAGATGGTGGAGATGAGTATCATGTTCAGGTCCATATTGCCCATATCCCTGTGTACCACTACCATGGCACCTGTGGCATTCCCACCCTTGCCCCAAGTTTGCAATTCCTACATGCATACTCACCCACTAGATGGCCTGTGGGGATGTCCCCACTCTTGAATCGATGGCACAGTGCGGACTGATACCATATGAAGGCATCATATGCTGTGCCAGGGTGTGTGGCACAGACATTGATTATGCACCCAGTGGCATCACACACCACCTGGCAGTTGACACTGGAAAAGCCCTTCCTGTTCCTGTATGCAGCCCCATCGGGGCCAGGTGGTGTGCGAATAGCCACATGGGTGCAGTCTATGGCCTCTAGCACGCCAGGCATACGTGTTACCCTGTGGAACTCCTGCATGTTTGCTGAACGCTCTGCCACGGTGCTGGGGAAATGGATGTACTCCGCAGCATGTGGCAGCAGTGCGCTGAGGAATTGGGTGAGGATGCATGATGTGGCCGACTGTGTTATGCCTGTGGTGTCCCCTGTCGGTCTCTGGAAGGTACCCGTGGTGAGCAGGCACATGCAGGCTGTTACCTTTGTCTCCACTGACAGAGCGTGACTCCGTCGTGAGGTGCCTGCATCACATCACTGCACAGCTCACAGAGCTGCCTCAGTGTGCCCTGTTCAGGCAGTACCGGCCCACAATCTCACGTCTTGGTACAGCTCAAAGCTGATCAGACACGGTACTGCCTGTTGGGGGATACCGCCGACGTGCCCTTCCACGCCACGCCCCCTGCAGCATGCCTCTCACCCCCTCATTACAGCTTCCATGTGGAAGCTGGCACTGTCCATCTCCTGGCTTGTGTCCTCCCCGGCTGTTGTTGTTCTGTTACCCCGCTGTCCTGACTGCTACCTCCACTGCACCGGTACACCTACTGGCCTCTGCAGTCTGTGGCCTACGCACTCCTTGTTCCTCTCCTGTCCTGTTCACTCCCAGGCCTGCACTGTTTGCCACTGTCTCCCTGTTTCTCCCTGCCTCATGTGGCTTCCCTGTAGCGTTCTTGTGCCTCTTCCTTGAGCCTTTTTATTTTGGCTCATTTCCACCGTGGCGCACCTTCCGGCTCATCTGCTGTTGCGCATTGCTCAAGTCTTTGAATATCACATTGCGCTCTTTATGCATGGGTCCACCCCCTTTGGTTGTGCATGCCTTCATTTGCATTGCGCTGTTGCTCAGCCTGTTTTCAGTGGCGCAACTGCCTCCTGCTGAATATCGCAGAATGGCGCACTTCGACTCATGTGATGTGTAACCCCAGCCGCGCATGGCGCAACCCTTTGAATATCCCACCCGAAGTTCTTTTTTACCCAAGCAAACCCATCTAACTCTTTAAAGGATAACTGCATTTTTTACCATATACAGTCACATACTTAACTATATGGTTCTGAATGTACACATCTTGATTTCCTGCTGGCATGCTAGCATGTATATAACATATCATAGTCACAAAGTATTATCTGGGCTTTTCAGGAGTTTCATACTAATTACCCATCACAAAGGAATGAAACTAGGAGGCAAAGCAGTGAGGTGATGAAAGAGAAAATATCCAGCCAAGAATGTGTTACCAACAGTGCAAGCAGGAAGTACAGTAAGCAGCAAGATAAGCAGAGGCAGGGGAAAGAAAAGGGAAGATCCCAGAAAAAGGGAAGGAAGAAAAAAAAAGCTGTTAGGTCACTATAAGCTAAATATGCATGAGATTTGTGATATTGTTGCTAGTTTACCACAAATCCCTAGAGACGCATGAGTATAATCCAAACAGCATTGCTTGCCAAGTTAGTGCAAGTTACATCATGTTCAAGTCATTGTAAGTGATGCTTGGCACTGATATACTTCTTTTTGTTGTAAAGTTTGTTTTTTTTGTCCTGCGGTGGCAGGATGACTACTCAGCCTGCTCGGTCAGTCAGTTCATACTTTCCTGCTTCCCCAGACTATTGTCAACCTTCCTCAGGACCTTACCTGATCAGACTGAACCCTTCAGAGATTCCCCCAGTGGCAGGGCTGGAGGGGAGAGAACTATCCTACCCGCCCTTGTGACAGTATCCAGAATGGAACAGGGGTCCCAAGCAGCAGCACGAATCTGGGGACAAATGGGCAGGGCCTTACAAAGCCCAAGCCACCAGTCAGCCCAGTGACACTGAGGGTTGAGGTGCTGGATGCCACACCTCGCGCCACTCTGGTGACCTGGGTTCAGGAATGAGCCCAGGCTGCCGGGGGTCAGCAGAGGGGAGAGAGAGGAATGAGCATCTGGAGGACTGCTCTCCTTTCTTTGGGGAGGGAGGGATTGCTGTCCCAACCATCGATCTCCCCCTGGCGGTGGCTGGAGGGAGATGTGGGCTGGGAGGCGTGTGGCTGATGTATATCGTTAGTGGGGAGGAGGGCAGAGGGAAAAATGGAGGACAGTGGAGCAGACAGGTGATGTGACAATCTCCCAGTGCCTATCCAGCTTCCCGAACATCTGGATTTCTTTCCGGGGTTGGGGAAAGCTGGTGCCCCTTCGCCTCAGCCCTGTCACGGGGGAGAACCCATTGGGGATCGCAGGGGATGTTGGGTGTGGGAATAGGGGTTGGATACCGAGTCTCTCCAAGGAAGAGACCGGAGTTGCCTGCCAGGCTCCCAGAGTGATAAATAGATAATAGAAAAAAAACAAAACAAAGTCCAAGCCACCATTTTCCACTTTCCTCCCTTCCGCAGTCACCAAATGTGAGTGCGTGTATGAGGAAGCATGCACTCATTACGTAACTGGCCTCTCCCTTCATATCACCAGCACCTGTACTACTACAATGCCTCCACTTGGTGGCAGTCAGAGGCCGGAACAGCAAGCCTCCTCCTGGGAGAGAGCAGTCCCACGGGTGCTTGATCCTCTCCTCCCCAAACGACCCCTGGCAACCTGAGTTTGCTTTCAAACCTGGATTGATGGTGTAGCAGCAGGTAAAACACTTAGCACCTTAGCTCTGTGAGACTGAGCTGGTACTGATATACTTCTCGAGTACTACTTATTAAAGGGTCACTGTCAGCTTTGCCCTTCGTTTTATGAGTAAAACCAGCAGTGTGCCTCTTGGCACCCATCTATCCTAGATGCACCCCAGAATGCCCCTACATGTGCAAATTTACAGCCTTTTGGCTGGTTTTTAAGATTTGTGAGAAAATATGGTTACACTCGGGTCGACTAAAACTCACCGCGTCCCGGAAGCACAATGAGGTCAGGAACACGCCTCTGGCATGAGCGCTGTCCAAAACAGTGATTTTTTGAGAACGAACCTGAGATAGAATAATAACCCTGCTCCTCGTGTAGAAATAAAACGTTGCTGGTATCTCCGTTGAAAAACCGAGTGCTCTACAGTGCACAATGTTTAATTTCTCGTAGTTGCCGAAATCTTGCACCTGCGCTTCAGAAGCGTGCTCTCGCGCATGTGCGGGATCTCTGTTCCTACCTCTGAAGTGCAGGCATGAGATTTAGGCAACTATGAGAAATTAAAAGAGGCACACTGCTCTTTTTACTCATAAAACGAAGGGACAAAGTTGACAGTGCCCCTTTAAACAATTCAGTGATCTCTATGTTACAAAAGTCACACACTGACTCCTAATATACAATAAACATTGTGTAACACCATTATGCCTGGCTAAAGGGTGGTTGGCACCTTAAAATAATTTTATTCTGTTAACACCTTTGTTAGCAGAGTTTTTTTTAGAATGTGAGCTGTACATGCTTTCCACCTTCTGTATATCTGTGAAGCTCTAACCCTTCCCCCAAAAGTTGGGTTCATAAAATTTAAAACAGTTCATGCCTGTTACTTTTACCAGGCCTCTGATTATCATACTGTATGTCTAACTGGTGAGGAAAGAGGGTGGTATGTGATCAGTTTTTACTTTCTGTGGGTAGGGGCTCCATACTCTGGTAAAGATCTAGTTTTTTGTACTATTATGTGTGACAGCCTCTTGTGGTTTGAAGTTCTAAGGACAAGTGAAACCCCTTCCCCACTGTTGGTGAGTTGGGGTCTCTCCAGTGCCTTGTAATGATATGTCTTGCTGTGGCAAGGACTCCACTGAACCAACATTGCTGTGGGCTAGTAAGAGTGTTGCCCTGTGGAAGGCTCCCTAGTAGGGAAGTCTTGTAGGTCTTCGTTATGTCATTGAGGAGTGTTAGGCCTGGGTTATATGCAACCAACTGACCCACATGTAACTGTAACCTTATACACCTACAAGTATTAGTGTATTACAACAGTCTCATAATGTTTTACCTATATGATATGTTTCTGCCATATATACTATTTCTAGTTTCCACATATATTCTGTTATATTTTACAATACTATAACATGCTGCATGCTTTTCTGATGACATTGCAAGTGTTTCCAGACTCACTGTCTCCAGTGAGACTGATAACAGGTTATCCATTTGTTGCTGACTATAAATTCCGTTTGTTCAGAGATTTTTCCTTACTTTGCAGCTTCATTTCCTATGTAATTGCCCAAGGGAACCACCTTACTTACGTGCCTTATCCAATGCTGTACGTTTATCATATCTGTAACTGCACTCTTATGAGTCATATATAATTTCATGCACGCCAGCTCCTTGGAGAGAAAGAGACCATACTCGAGGAATGGTAGGAAATCGGCTCCCTTGTGATTTCTTTGTCACATGTCTGACGTGACTTTTTATAATAAAACTGCTCTTTATTATGTACTGTTTGTGGTATATTCTTTGGATAGCCAATCTAACATACAAGAATCTGATGGTAAGCTGGACTTACTGCAACAATAGCGACCGCGGGAAATGTTGGATTTTCTTGGCTAACAAAGGTACACTCATTTCCTATTTGGAACTGAGTTCTTGGAATTAATGTTCACCTGCAAGTAGCTGTGAGCTGCAGTTTGGGACTCTGGTTTAAAATAGAAACATAGACTTTGACGGCAGATAAGGACCACTTGGCCCATCCAGTCTGCCCATTTCCTTACCTACTGGATAAGCTGCAGATTCTAGTTAACCAACAGCCTACTTCTTGCAACCCACCTCTATAATTGCCTTATGTCTGTCCCATGCATGTTTGAATTCCCCCACTGTTTTAGACCCAACGACCTCCTCAGGAAGGCGGTTCCATGTATCCACCACTCTTTCCGTGAAAAGAAATGTCTTCACATTACCCCTGAGCTGTCCCCTCTCTATCTTTAAATTGTGCCCACTTGTTCTTACACATCTCTTTTTCTAAAAGATGCTACCCTCCTGGACTTTGTTGATTCCCTTGAGGTACTTGAAAGTTTCTATCATGCCCCCCCCGTCTCTCCTTTCATCAAGAGTATACATATTAAGCTCTCTCAGTCTCTCTTCATATGGTTTCTGCTGCAGACCCTGCACTATTTTAGTTGCCCTCCTCTGGACTGATTCAATCCTGTTTATGTCCTTGCGTAGATGAGGTCTCCAAAACTGCACACAGTACTCCAGATACTAGAATCACAGATTGCAGTTCTCCATTCGCTAGAGCACTGGCACTAGGGACTCCAATGTACTGTACAGCCTTGTGTCACTCCCCTACTGAGTGTGTCTTAGGCAGCTTTGAACCTCTGTACATGTGGACTGCCACTCTGCATTTGGCATAACCTTAAGCAGCTTTGGAACTCTGTGAAGTTGGGCTGCTTGCTTATAGGTTGTGGAGTCCTTTAACAGACATTCTCATACATCAGAGCCATCTGTCTGTCTTCAGCTACTGTGGTTCAAAACACAGTTGCTGAGTCACAAACAGTTAAAGATATCCCTGCTTATTGACATGTCTAAAATATGGACAGAGTTGAGAGAAGACATCTCAGCTTATTGCACTGCACATGTTGAGTGGGAAGTGCTTAACAATATAGTTGACTAAAGATGTTTAGATCCAATTTAGAGAGAACTGGCAGAGAACACCAGGATGGAGGAGCTGCTGTTGTGACTGGACTTCTCTACTGGGACTAAAGAAGTGGAACTCTGCTACTGGGACCTTCAATTTAGGGTAAAACAAAAACTTAGTGTGTTTGTCTGAGTTGGCTGAAGTGAATTGTTACCTGTGCAGTTATCTAGGTGTTAGTCTCAGGTGGCTGAAGGGGATTGTTATCTGTGCAATTTAAGTAAGAGTAGAAAGATCTGTTAAGTAGGGGGAGTGGCTTAGCTAGAAGGAAGCCAGGTTAAAGCCAAATTTAAACACTGCCCTAGATAGCTTCTGCCAGAGAACTGGCAGAGAACACCAGGATGAAGGAGCTGCTGTTGTGAATGGACTTCTCTACTGGGACTAAAGAAGTAGAACTCTACTACTGGGACCTTCAATTTAGGGTAAAAAAAAAAGTTAGCATGTTTGTATGAGTTGGCTGAAGTGAATTGTTATCTATGCAGTTATCTAGGTGTTAGTCTCAGGTGACTGAAGGGGATTGTTATCTGTGCAGTTTAACTAAGTGTAGAAAGATCTGTTAAGTAGGGGGAGTGGCTTAGCTAGAAGGAAGCAAGGTTAAAGCCAGATTTAAACACTGCCTTAGATAGCTCCTGCCAGAGAACTGGCAGAGAACACCAGGATGAAGGAGCTGCTGTTGTGACTGGACTTCTGTACTGGGACTATATTGCCCTCCTTCCCTCTCCCCACCCAAAGCCAGTTCTATTCTTATAGGCACAGGATTTGACTGACAACAGGAACTTCCTGTTTGGGAGCAGGAAGTGAGTGATCACAGAGCCACCAAAGACTCACCATCCTAGAAAGACAAGAGTAGCTCTCCGCCCCCCCCCCCAGTTGCTGGAGGTCTGCCTCTGAGCAAGTAAGGAGTCTACTGAGAAATATAGGATCTTCTTGTATCAGAACATGAAGATCAGGAGCTTAAAGGGCACAGAGGCAGTAAGTAAGTAGGGGAAAAAATAAACAGAGGAAAGAGTAAGTATTCCAAACAACAGTGAAGGGGCCAGAAATAAGACATGATGGGAGTGGTGCAGTGTAGTGGCTGTGGATCAGCAGTCTTCCGGGAGATGTTCTGGAGGATGCAGTGTTGTCCCATCTGCAGGTACCTCTCTGGGATGAGGGAGGAGGATGCTCATCTCCAGGCTGAGTTGGCCAGGATTTGTGGGACCTCCTCTCCCATCCAGGGACCACCAGGGCCACTGCCATTGCCTCAGAGGTTGCCAAGAAAGAGGAGTGGTTGGACCACTGTGGACTCAGGGAGGATGAGGGTGGTGGAACAGAGGTGCATCCCTCCAGTTGTACCTCTCCACAATTCGTATGCCATTCTGGCAAAGTGTGGTTCCTCTATGGAGGCACCCGCATTGAAGACCAAGGAGGATGCTGGGAACCTCCACAAAGGAGACCCACAGGAGGGTGGTATGGGACCCCACAGGGGAAGGAAACAACTCCTGGTAGGGGACTCCATTGTTAGGAAGGAAGAACTGGGGGAGGAAGGGAAGAGGGAGGTAGGGTGCCTGCCTGGCACCATGGCTTGGAGGGATAGGGAGCAAATCCTCATGATCACCGGAGCAGCTGCATAGGGGAGGGAGCTGGATGTCATTGTCCACCTAGGGACAAATGACCTGGCTAAGAAAGGGATCAGAGTAGTGCAGGAAGAGTTTGTGGAGTGGGGAAGGGGCCTTAGACAAGTAACACACATGGTAACCTTCTCGGAGGTGCTGTCTGTCTATGGCGTAGGTGAGGCTTGGGTGCTCCACACCATGGGATTCAATCAGTGGTTGAAAAACTGGTTCAGAGCTCAGGGATTTGGCTTCATTGGGGACTGGGGGTCCACCTGGAGTGATGCAGGCCTATACTGGTGTGATGGTCTGCATCTGTCCAGGAGGGGAACCAAGATCCTAAGAGAGAGGTTTAAGTGCTTCATTGGCAAGCATTTAAACTAGCCAAGGGGGCACTGAAAAGTAGCAGGGAAATCCTAGCTCCCCCCAAAAGATTAGGGTAGTAAGTAAGGTAAACACCAAAATAAAGATTTTGATAGGGAGAAGGGCTGGGGTAAATGGAGAAAGTGACAAAGGCAATAAGGACAGGGAGGGGGCAAAAAGGGGTAAGGCCATCAGGAAATGGAGGGTAATGAGTACCAACACCCGTAGTCTGGGCAACAAGCTCCCTGAACTGGTGGCCTTGCTAGAAGAGGGATGCCTGGATAATGTAGCAGTCACAGAAACATGGTACACAGAGAACCATGACTGGGATGTTAACATACCAGGGTACACAACCTGCCAAGAGACAGGGAGGGGAGAAGAGGGGGAGGAGTAGCTCTCTATTTAAGGGAAGGGATAAAAGCAACTGAACAAAAGAGTAAACAGGGAGGAGAGGAGGCACTGTGGGTCATCTTTGAGACTGGAAATGGCACCACAATCCACACAGGGGTTTGCATACAGACCCCTATGTCAGGGGGAGGGAATGGACAAGGATATGATAGGAGGCATTCTTAGGATGGCAGAGAAAGGGAAGATACTGTTGATGGGAGACCTGAATATGCCAGATGTTAACTGGAGCACATTTGCTGCAGCCACATCCAAGAGCAGAGTCATTCTTGATGCCCTATAGGTGGCATGCCTCAGACAGCTAGTTTTGGAACCCACTCATAAGGGAGTAATCTTAGACCTCATACTCTCAAATGGGGACAGTGAGAAGATGTCAGATCTAGAAGTGGGTAGCCATCTGGGAACAAGTGACTACCAAACAGTGTGGTTCATGATAAACTCAGCTACACAGTCAAGCCATACAAAAGTGAAGGTACTGGATTTCAGGAGGGCTGACTTTGACAAGATGGGAGAGTGCCTTAGAAAAGCACTAGCAAGAAGGCTAGAAGGAAGGGTGGAGCAACAATGGGGAAACATCAAAACTGCCATCACATAGGAAATAAGCCTTTGTGTGAAGCAAATAAACAAATCAAAATGAAAGAAAAAGCCACAATGGTTCTCAAAAGAGGTGGCAGGGAAGGTCAGGGAGAAAAATATAGCATTCAGGAAGTATAAAGAAACACAGAAGGAGCAGTACAGAGAGCTGTACCAGTTAAGGCAGAAGGAAGCAGGGAGGAAGTCAGAATAGCAAAGTCCCAAACTGAGGAAAAGATAGCCAACTTGGTTAAGAAGGGGGATAAAACATTTTATAGGTACATCAGGGAACATAGAAAGACAAAGGGAGGGATAGTGAGGTTGAATAGAATAGATGGTGGGTGGGCAGAGAGGGACAGTGAAAAACCAGGGATACTGAATGAATATTTCTGCTCAGTATTCACAAAAGAGGAGGCAGGGGAGGTGCCTAATCCAACTAACAGAAGCACTCTGGATTGTGGGGTCGATCCCAGTCTCTTCACAGAAGAAAGAGTTCTGAAAGAACTCCTAAAACTGAAAGTGGACAAAGCAATGAGGCCTGATGGAATTCACCCCAGAATTCTAAAGAAATTAAGGCGAGAACTAGTAAAACCACTGACTACCCTTTTTAACAAATCATGGGAGGATGGTGTGGTACCTGAGGACTGGAGAAAGGTAGACATGATTCCCCTTCCCAAAAGTGGGACCAAGACAGAGGTAGGAAAGTACAGATCTGTCAGTTTGACCTCTGTGGTAGGGAAAGTGATGGAATCACTTCTGAGGGAAAGAATTGTTGAGTACCTAGAGGTGAGTGGAGCACAGAACCTAAGGCAGCATGGGTTCACAGTAGGAAGGTCATGTCAGATGAATCTAATTGATTTCTTTGACTGGGTGACCAAAGTAGTAGACCAGGGAGAGGCTGTGGACATGGCCTACCTAGACTTTAGCAAGGCATTTGGCACAGTTCTACACAAAAGATTAATAGTCAAATTAACCAGCCTGGGAGTGGGTCCCAGGGTGGTAGCATGGGTAAAACATTGGCTGGACAACAGAGCACAGAAGGTAATTGTTAATGGAGTCCACTCTGAAGAAAGAGGGGTTACTAGTGGGGTACCGCAGGGTTCAGTACTGGGTCCAGTCCTTTTTAATGTCTTTATAAGTGACATTGCAGAGGTACTGGAAGGAAAAGTATGCCTCTTTGCAGATGACACAAAGATCTGCAACAGGGTTGATACACAAGGAGGCGTGGAAAGGATGAGAAGAAACTTGGCAAGATTGGAGGAATGGTCAGAAGTATGGCAGTTTGGATTCAATGCAAAGAAGTACAAAAAAATGCACCTGGGAATCAAAAACCCAGGGGAAGATTACACAATGTAGGGGGAGGTAGTAGCAACAACAAAAATGGAAAGGGACCTGGGGATAATCATATCAGATGATCTTAAAGTTAGCAAGCAATGTGAGAAGGCAGTAGGGAGGGCTTGGGGGAATACTGGGATGTATAGGGAGAGGCATCATCAGCAAAAAACCGGAAGCTGTTATTCCTCTGTACAGACAGTTGGTGAGACCTCATCTGGAGTACTGGATCCAGTTCTGGAGACCCCCTCCCTGCAAGGACATAGACAAGATAGAGGCAGTCCAGAGGAGGGCAACTAAAATGGTGCAGGGTCTGCAAGAGAAGCCATATGAGGAGAGACTAAAGGAGCTTAATATGTATACCATTGAGGAAAGGAAGGAGGGCGGACATGATAGAAACTTTTAAGTACCTCAGTGGAATCAACAAAGTCCAAGAGAGTAGCATCTTTCAGAAAAAGAGATGCCCAAGAACAAGGGGACACAATTTGAAGATGGGGGTGTGGTTTAGCAGCAATGTGAGGAAGTATTTTTTCACAGAGAGGGTGGTGGACACATGGAACAGCCTTACTGAGGAGGTTGTGGGGTCTAAAACTGTGGGAGAATTCAAGAATGCGTGGGACAGACATAAGGCAATTTTTTTGGGAGGGGTAGGAAGAAATAGGCTGTTGGTTAACTAGGATCTGCAGCTTATCCTGTAGGTAGGGAAATGGGCAGACTAGGTACGCTAAGCGGTCCTTATCTGCCGTCAAAGTCTATGTTTCTATGTTTCAATTACGGTGATCTGTCACCAGTATATTAAACTGAGACAGTCAACTATAAAGCAATCCGCAAGAGGACTGCTTTAGGGGCTTTCAAGCCTAATGGGTAATGGCTACTGATCAATTGGTGATTGGCCCATCTAATAAGTTTATTATTGACTTCCATGTGGAATCCTCCTCACTAATGGGATTCACAGACCAAACATTTGTCTGTTCTGACACTTTTGTCTATACAACTGTTCCTTGCTACTCACTTTAGGAAAAGCACTATGTTTAATAGTATGCCATATTTTGTTTTGTGTTCCTTGAATGCTTGGTTTACTGTCTTCTGGTCTGAGAACAGCCTAGTCAAGGATGTGCTGTATTTTGCAGTTGAGATAATAACTAATTGGAGAATGTTCAAAACAGCTGAGCGATTACTGTATTATGTAATGAATTTTCTGGTTAAATAGTATCAGCTTCATTAATGATTACGGTGTGTTTGATTTTAAAACTGTTTTGAAGACAGTAATGAGTGTTGGCTGGGACGCAAAAGTTGAGTGTCTTTTAGACTGATTGCGTCACTTGGCTTTGTTCACTTGAGTTAATTATTTTTGAATTAGAAGAATCTTCTTTTGCTTATTCAAGGTTTACCTTCATCTGTGACGTAGGGATGAAGAATTTGCTTTTGTTCCAGATTAAGCATATGTTATATCTAATTGTCACTGTTACCAGTTGTCAGAGTCTCTGTGTTTTAAGCTATAGTAGTTTTTTTATGTCATTTGTAATGAAGAAAAGCTGCTCATAAAATGGCCTACACCTTTAACTTGTTGTCAAGGACATGTTCCGGTCTGCAGTGTTGGCGCATTGTCTGCAAACTTTCTGCCATTCAAATGAGTAGTTGGTTTAAGGCTGAAGTATAATGGACTGGTGTCCGTAGTCTTGATTCAAGTTAATCATAGTTTGTTGCAACAACAACAACAAAAAAATAGAAGCATGACACAAAAGCTTGCAAATGTTTTCTATGTATTTTTTTTTTCTCCTTTCAAATATGGCCTCTCCATCTGCTGTCGTGGAAATCATGATGGTTCAACAATTTTGTTTTTGCTGCCTTAGCTGGTGGCTAGACAGTGTTCTTTTATCTGTAAGACCTCTCATTCCACACGGTGCTCAACTGTTTTAACAACTAATGTGCCCATATGGGGCAGTTAATGTCATAGTTAACTATTAACACATCATTGCATGCCGATTTGTTTAACAAATTACAGTCTAGGAAAGGTGTCAGCTGTATATGTACCATTTAATACAAACTGTACTCACTGATGGAAGGCTTTTACGGTTCATCAGTGATGAGTATGTATAATGCTGCAGCTGCTACCATTCTTAGTGTGATTTACCATGTCTATGTCATTTCCATAGATATGATATACTGTAAGCCTAGCCTCCTGAACTATACAAGGAGCTGGGGATTGAAGCATGCCACCTTACAGTGCAGCTACAGTGGTTGCAAATAAAGATCCAGAAATGAGGAAGGTAAACCCACTGTCCCTCCATTAAGAGCACACAAAAAAGAAAACTGTGTGTTTGCTAAAAACCCATTTGTTGGTTACAAGTTTTTTTTTTTAATGTATATAATGTACTCTGATATTATAAACCAGCTCGGCCTCTCTGCCTTCCCAGTGTGGTCTAGCACAACCGTACATAATCCATTCGCAAGTGGCTTTATGCCAACAACCAGCACCAGCCAGGTGCAAGGGCCCTGGCCCTCAACTAGTAATTAGCTGAGTTGGGAGGGGGGATTGTATACATTCCCATATTCTTTATTTGTCTTTTTAGCTCTTGTAAAAGACAATATTATTTCAATAGTCATTCCTTGATGAGAGATTAACTTTTGAACCTCTTGTTTGTAATATAAGTAACGTTTTGCATCAAAGATTGGAAGTTCTTTACTGTCTTAATTCGCTTCTGGTTCCTTCCACCAGGAAAATGTTGGCACAAAGTTTCTTAATTCTCATAATAAATTATGGATTATTATTTTACCATTCAGCCAGGGTAGGATTATTATCTAGAGTTAGGGTACTCTTAAATATAATTGCTAGATTTTCCACCCAGTTGCCAATAAGGACCCATCATTGTACCCTTTTGAGGGCCACTGATTTATTGCCGCTATAGTATTGAAACAAGCAGCAGCTTGGTATGTTGGCTAAAAAAAGTGCCCTTGAATAAGGTCCCTCTCCTCCTTGCTACCATTTCTACTAGACATCATAGTATAGTTGCTACTAGGTCGTATACATTTTTTTCAGTTCCACAGATGTTGAGCTAAAGATCTTTATACATTACCTTCCTTTTTTAATTCACTATTATCCATCTTTGATTGTTTAAATACTGTCATGATCTTTGAGACAAAATTAAAATCTTATTTATATGAGGAAAGTGATTGCAAATGTTTATCCTGATGATTAATCCTAAATGTTTTGTAGATGTCTGTTAAGGATGTATGTAAATGTTTATCCTAATGTTTAATCCAATTGTTCTGTAGATGTTTGTTAAGGTTGTTTGGAAACTGTTTGATTTCTGTTTTGTTTTGCCACATGTAATTTATTGTTTATGTATACTGGTCGACCATGTAAACGAGTCTTTGGCCCATGTACTTTCTAGTTTAAACAAATAAAATAAAACAAACAAATAAAACAAACAAACCATTCCTTGACTCAGATGACCAGCTTCACTTTAAATGTGATCAATGTTTAAAATGTAATTTCTGCAATGTGCTTAATATGACAATTGTTTCATTGTGATTATGTCATTGTCATTATGTTTTCACATATTATTGCAGCTTATCAAGTATAAGCCCAGTAAACTGCTCCACACCTGTGGATATTTTGGGGTATTAGGCCCATCTGGGTGACATCTGTCAGATCCACATTGGGGGGGTACCAAGTACCAACCACTTACATGACAAATTAGTTGTTTTCACAAGCCAAAATGTCCCAACAACACCCCCATGAATGATTATTTCTTTCTTATAGGTTATGTGCCACCATTCATCCTCCCAAACATAAGGGATCAGCATTGCTGTCCCATCCAGATTAATTACAACATGATAACCATGTACACCTGGACATCATAGTGACGGCCCCTAACCAATCTCACTTACAGACTAAATGGCAGAGTACTAGCAATTGATGACAAATCCCTAAAGCCCACCTAGCTAATGGCATGCTCCAAGGTAGGCCCTACACCAGAAAGTCATCCACTGGCATCATGTCTATATGCCAGGCCCAAGCACAACACGCAGGTTTCTACACCTGTACTGTACTCATAACCCCACATTTTGTGCTCTATTTCCATATAATACTACTATATAGTATTGTACACCTCATTCCATTACTAACACTGTCATGTTTCCAACTGTTGTTACCCCAACAGAGAAAAAGCCTACTCAATGTTCCAAGCATAAACCCAGACCGACTAGTGGTCTGACTGCTTTATCACTCCCAGGTACCCTTGTATATAATGTGTAATACACACATAATATGGCAGAGTGTAAATTCTGCTTCAATGCAAACACTTCTAGGTTTCATAGCATCATGTTACCAGACCCCTTTGCAATAGAACTCATACATACTCAAGACCCAGTATCAGAGCACCACACTACTGACTACCTAGGAGTATTACACCCTAGATGACAGACCTAACAAAAGGGACCTTTTCAAATCCCATAGGTGCAACAGGTGCTATTGTATACCCCTGTTACATGGTATAAATGGCATACTGCCATAAGATACTGGTTCAATGTGCATATAATATCGTACTTTCATTTCATGAGATAGGCCTCAAATAGGCCAAACAGCAACACATAGGCAGGGAAACTGTTGTTTTTTTTTCCCTACTGTCACAACATCTTTGGAGACTTGATGACAGGGTGTATTCACAGATGAATAAATGGTACTGTATATTCTTATTCTTGGACCTTGACCTGCACCTCCAAGTGCATGGCTGATGTCATCATTTGTCTATGTCACACCACACCACAACAAAACCAAAGGCATTGCTAATAACCATGCCATTTTCCTTTTCCCTTTTACAACTACTATGTGTGTGTTTTAAAACTAAGTTTTTAACAAAGTTTTACAAGTTTTTAGGTTTCCGCAGAGAGGTACTGGTAAGATCTTCAAGCAACACATGCAACATTTCTTCACGGCTGGTTTTCCAAACTTGGTTGGCACCTCATGCGAACTGATTGTTCTTACATGGACTGTGCTTTTGGTTGCTCTTTCATGAATTATGCTCTTTATGAACTGTTGATATTTGTGCAAAATGTGCTATTTTTACAAAAAGCTATGCCTGTGTGGGTGTGGCTATTACACTGAAACATTCAATGGACAATCTCATGCAACCCTTGCCAAGGCCTTTGCCAATTTAGCCAACCAGCAGTCAGCTACATGAACATTACCTTTATTGCCGTGCTGGTTCATGACCGCACAGCCCCATGTGCCATGTATGCTCCACGGGTTACAAACTTTCGACCAATGACATTTCAGATGTACTACACTGCTTTGTGGTTACCTACTCAAACCTTATGGATTGGTTCCTTTTTAAGGACTTTGTTATTAGATTCGTCAGTCAAAAATGTACACTGCCATCCCGTACGCCACTGTTATCTGCCTTTTCCACTCTCAGTATGGACTGTTCTTTACGGATGGACAATGACTTTAACACAATGTTCTGTGATAATACACATCAATGATTTTTCTTATACATATATCCGCTATGGTGTTGACATACCTGGTTTCTGTTTTGTGTTTTATGATCTAACCATCTGTGATTACCCATGTCAACTCCTGCATAGGACTACTTTCACAGTCACCCTGACAATCTGTGTGCTATAGACATGTAATTCATTTACATTACAAGTTTTTATGTTTTTTGAAAAGCAGATATCCAAATTAATGTTTTAAAGCTTGGCAGTAATTTATATCTTGCTTTAACTCATCCAATACTAACCCTTTGCTGTCTGAGGCATACTTTTAACCAGCATCTTGCACAGCTGCAGTTCTCTTACAAGGCTCATGCCTCAGGTTTGTTGATGCATTAAGACATACCATTGCTATACCTAACCATCTTCCTTTTGTTGTGTTGCCCTTTGAGAAAGGCAACAAGGAGGGGACTGTGATGCCTTGGTTATATACCACCAACTGACCCACATGTAACTGTAACCTTATACATCTACAAGTATTAGTGCCTTACCACAGTCTCATAATGTTTTACCTCTATGATATGTTTCTGCCATATATACTGTTTTGTTTACACATATATTCTGCTATATTTCACAATACTATAATATGCTGTATGCTTATCTGATGACATTGCAAGTGTTTCCAGACTCACTGTCTCCAGTAAGACTGATAACAGGTTTTCCATTTGTTGCTGACTATAAATTTCCTTTGTTGAGATATTCTTCCTTACTTTGCAACTTCATTTCCTATGGGAGCCACCTTATTTACATGCCTTATCCAATGCTGTATGTTTATCATATCTGTAACTGCACTCTTGTCAGTCATATGTAATTGTATGCACACCAGCTCCTTGGAGAAAAGGAGACCATACTTGAGGAATGGTGGGAAATCGGCTCCCTTGTGATCTCTTTGTCACATGTCTGATGTGAGTATTTGTAATAAAACTGCTTTTTATTACGTACTGCTTGTGGTATACTCTTTGGATGGCCAATCCAACATACAGAAATCTGATGGTAAGCTGGACTTACTGCAACAAAAGGAAAGAGGTGCAAGACATCCAGACACTATCACAGTAGTTAGTTAAGTGGGGGGCAGGCCCAAATGACATAGTCAAGTGAGGCAGCTTGTCCCCCATATTTTCAGCACCTGCTGTGACTGAGGAGACCCATGTGGAGTACAGCTGCTGCAGTGTGGTATGCTCTGTGCAGAATTTAGTATAGAATGGTCTGCCCACTAAGCTCCCTGTTCACAATAGCTGCAGTCTTCCAAATGGGATCCCATTCTTGCTGAGTAATGTTGACACTTAGCTCAGCTTCCCATTTGACTTTAAAATCAGAAACTGGGCGGGGGGTGTTCTCATGCTGTCAGTGTGTGTAGATTTGTCTTGTTAATCCTGAAGTGTTTTCCTTCCCCTTATCAACATTTCAAATCAGGTCTCTTGGGGGACTTGGAGTTTCCCTCTAATCCAAGTGGTCAGGGCACTCCTAAGCTAGGGGCATTGCTAGAAAGAGGTGGTGGGAAACCAAGATAGCATCTGCATCGGGGAGAAGGGTTTAAGAGTCTGGGATTCATTAGTTACTGTATGTCACTGGAGGTGTACATGCCCCCTTACTTTCACGGAGGCTAGCTAACCTATCTCTCACTATCTTTAGGGTCAGGGTGTTTCATAGGGGCCGCAGTCTAGGCACATGTCCTTGCCATTTCTCTGTTGTAGCTCCTGCATACCAGATCTGCCTTCTCAGTTTTTTACAGGGTTAGGCCATGTTTGTGAGGGCCCTGACTTTGAATATCAAAGCTAGTGTACAGGGGACTCATGCCAAGGTGGTTTCCTCCTATGTCTGGGGTGGGGGGGAGTACTGGGTCACAAGACCTTGGGAGGGGAGTGAGAAGGCAGACTGCCCTGCCTCATAACATAAGCCCTGTGAAATCTTGTTATATCTGACAACCCCAGCCCACCTCAACACCAGTGGGCTGACTGTGCATGTAGGGAGATTTTTTTTTTATATTGAATTTATTTCTACTCCACACAGCTCCATCTGCCTGTCATCCGGTCACTGTTCTCCCTCTATTCAACCCGACATCCAGCTGGCATGCATCATACCCATGGAGGGGATCCCCACTCCCTCTGCCGGGATTAGATCTAATACCAGAGTGCAGTTCCAGTCAGATCCACTGGGTGAAGAGGCATGGCAATCAAGCTGCCATGACAGACCACCATTTTTCCTCTGAGCTTACTCCTCTGAAGTACTGACATGAATTAACATCCAGGCACTGCATGCCGATGTCCACCATACTTCATCCCTTGAACACACCCCAACTGCAGTGTCCCTGACTTCCATTGGGGGCTGCCACAGAGTGGTGTAAGCCCCAAAATGTCACCAGGGAAAGGAGAGAAGTCCATTGGATGCTCAATTCTTTCCCTTCCCAGCCAAACTCGAATGGCCAGAGCGCATTCCCAAACCCTGGTAGCCGGCGAAGCTTGAGGTGTGGCATCCAGTGCCTCAACCATTAGCGCCTCTGGGCTGACTATGTAGTGAGATTTTAAGCTTTTTCCCCTCCCAGGTAATAGGTGATAATGCTGCAGGAAGTGTGAGGGGCAGATTTCCCAGAATATAGTGAAATTTTGCAATGGTGACCACCTTTAGTGCATTCACCCTCCCCCAGGTAGAGTGCATTAGTGCGCTCCATGTTTGTGTGTCCTGTTTGATGATCTGTAATAGAGTATTGAGATTGACTCTTACAGTGTTGGAGAATGTAAATGTAATGTGAATCTCTAAGCACTTGACCCCCTCCAGGGGTCTGTGAAATGAGATTGAGGAGAACCACTCCTTATAATTTTCAGATGTGTGCAAGATTTTGGACTTGTCTGTTTTAAGTGTATTTATTAATAGTCATGTTCACTAATGAGAGAATCCAGGCAGGGGTGGTTTGTAATAACAGTGATGTCATCCATGAATGACATAAGTATATGGTGTGACTGTTCAATGTGTATGACCTTGGACTGAGACACAACACTGAATTTGATAGCCAGTGGTTTTAAAGGGCATTGGAAGAGTGCCAGGGACTACGGGCATCTCTGATGGGTGCCTCTGCCCAAGAGGAACTGTGGACCAAGACCCCCACTTCATCAGAATTGCTGTCTGGGGGGCCACATGTAGGAGTTTTACCCATGATATAATCCCAGGATGGATCCCAAACCTGTTTATTGCATCCACAGGGAAGGGCTATATCACCCTGTCAAAAACCTTTTCTGCATCCAAGGACTAGGTAGTAAGAGGGATTTTACATTGTCCCCAAATAATATCTAGCAGCTAGCGGATATTGTCTGAACTCAGCCTTCCACTCATGAAACCCACCTGCTATAGGTGACTGAAGTATGGAAGAACATCTTCAAGTCTTCCCGCTAGGACTTTAGCCAGAATTTTGGTATCCATGTTTATTAGGAAATAAGACACAAGAGGTTACATAGGATACTAATCTTGCCTCTTTTCAGCATGAGGGAATTCATAGCTTGAGTAAAGGACAGTGGGAGTGTCCCCGCATGCCATGCCTCATTTCGGACATCTGTCAATTTGGGCAGTGAAGTGTCTCCAAACGTGAAGTTAAAGTCACACAGGTATCCATCTAGGCCTCGGAATTTCCCTTATGCCCTTCACTGCAGCTTGTACTTCTGACACTGTAAGAGGTCTAAATGGACCCTGGGGAGACTGGATAGTATAACTCAGGCTGTGGCTTCAGACCTTTATAAGCTCTTCATGGGGATCTAGCACTAGTATCTGGATTTCCTTCCTCTTTACTCTGAGTGGGAAGGTTATACTCAACACACGAAACACTATCATCTTTCTTAAATGACAACTACAGAAATACCAGACACTCACTCTTAAATGTTGCTTAGCAGAATAATTTATTTACACAGGTATATGGACAAGCTAACAGTTAGAGCTTATAGATTAGGTGACATTGTTATTAACAGACATTCCCCAATTTGGCCCCAGATATCTCTTGCTGTCTTTACCCGAAGACAGTGGGCTCACACACCATTGAGTTGGTCTCCTCACAACCACAGAGAAGGCAAGGTTCCTCATGGGATGCGCCCACAAACCCCAAACTGATACCCTCTCTATTCAGTATTCACACAGTAACTACATATGATATTATAGAATAGCTTCTAAGTGATATACCTCCTATGCTAATTCCTAGTGGTACACAGGTTCAGGTACTAACAATGAAGTTGTGTCATGCAGGCTACACCTCACCCAAGTTCCCAGGCCTTGATATATTTGCCTTGTCCTCCACTTGCCCCTGATCTACCAGGGCAGGGGCACTCACTACTCCCAGAGTATTTCTCCTCTGGACTCCTTTTTATTCTCAATTTTTTGCCACTTAGGATGCACTGGTGATCCCCATCAGGCTGCCCTCCCTGAGGGAGAACTACCAACAGGCCCGCACCATTCCACAACCAAATCCCACATAGAATCCACCTTCTGCAGACATGGCCAGGAGAGGGAAATTGTCACTTGTAGACTTGGGACCCTTCAGTATGGAGTCCTCTGACTCCATCCTTGAACACACACATGCACCACTCCTGCTGGATGTATACTGTGAGGTGGGCTACCCCAGCCAGCATGGGGCCTGGACAGGAACACAGAAAGAGTGTTCCAAGAAATGAACAGTCCCCTAATTCCACAAGATATACAGACAGTAAACAAATGTAGTTTTTTTGCAAAGGCTCACATTTTAATCCTTTAGAAGCTCTGGAAAACAGGACAAGACTGGCACAGCACTGAGCTGAACAAGTAACCCCCAGTGCCCGGTACTAGAAGGTTATGAGTAGGGGTGTGCAAACAGTTCTTATTTAAATCAGACCTCCCCTCCAGATTCAGCCCTCACTCCAGAACACTGATAAATAAGAACTCAGTTACAGGAGTCTGGTTCCAAGTCCTTATTTATTTATTTTACTGTTATTTTACAATTTCTGGTCAGAAAAGGCACACTGACCTGAAACTCATTTCAGGTGCATCCTGGGAGCACTAAGAGGCTACATGACTTGCTCAGGATCACACAGTATACAGTGGTGGCTGTGGGATTCAAACCCATGTCTCCAGGTTTCTCCAGGAGCCCTTTAATGAGAGCACCAAAAAATTGCAGCCATGATTACGGAGTAAGGGACTGGAGGCCTACCTTATCACTGTGTCCGACTCCTGCCTCCATTGTTAGCATGTGTGATTCAAGGGTGCAACAGTCATGCATTTCCACATTTCCATCTGGGAATTCATTGTGTTGCATAAGCAGCCAGGGCATTTCTACTTTGGGGGGGGAGGAGTTGAGGCTGAGGTGGTAGAACAAACATGAAGCAGAAGAGATCTGACAGCCATGGGCCAGGGCTGAGAGCCATTTGAAAGGAAGTTGTTTTTTAAACAGGCAAACCTAGGACATTTTCCCAAGAGCAGAGGGCCCTTTAAATCTGTGACTTGGACACTGGCAGTAGGTTAACCCTTAGGTCTTTAACGTGGGCCAGCTTTTCATGGTTCATTATCACTTATCTCTTTGGCAATAGCTAGAAGTGCTTTGTGACAAACACTGTGAGTGATTGGCTGCAACAAGTGGTGGAGTGGCTGGTACAACTGACTTCTAAGGTAAAGCTTGGTGGCGATCAGTGGAGATCACATTGGTGGTAGTACTTGTTAGGGGTGGGTGGGTGGACTGTTGCACAACAAACTGCCCCCCCTCAGATCAAGGACTCACTAACTGACTTGGATCAATAGGGACTCAGATGCTGGAGTTCGGCTCCCAGTCCATGAGTGAGCTGCTGTTGTCACTTTCAGTACTTTTTTATGCACCTTGTTGTCACATTCCCTCTCACATTCCTCATGAATGCTTTACGGGATTGAGTGGGTGGAGGAAGGAACTGGAGGAGGTCACCTGATGTGACTTGCTGCTGCCTCTGACCGTGCATGGCGGCATTTTGCTGCTGAGGATATAGCTAAGTCTGCAGTATCGCAAGTCTTGTGAGCCATTCCTCTCTGTCAGCATTTCTCGGTGAATCTTCATGTGGTCTAGCTCAATATGCTGGCTTGCCTTACAGAGACCAGTTAGGAGATAGGCCGCGAGATATAAGGAAGGACTGAGAAAGTGAGCAAGATCAAGAGAAAGTATAGAGATTTAAAATATTTTAAAGAGAGATTGTGACTGAGAGAGTGAGGTAGGGGAATCAAAAAGCATATAAGAGAAAATAGATGGAGACAGACAATGCACGTCTAAAGAGACAAATAAATCAGGACAGAAACAGAAAGAGATAGAGAGAGAGATCTCAGGAAATAAATACTGTAAGGCAGCACTGGACTTCAGTGCCTGTTTCAGCTCAGTGTTCAGCACTCCTCTACTTAGTTACTGTACAAAAAAATGATGGCCCAGCACAAGGAAAAACATGCATTTGTCAATGCCGAGAGCTTGCTGTTGGTATTGCTGTTGTACATGCCTCCCATATACTTCTGTGTATATTCCTGTGCCTTGCATTTTAAGGGTGGGCATTATGGTTGGAAACCCTAATGCCCCAGGTGTTTGTTGGTATTTTTGCTCCAAATTTTCAATATGGGCTTCTTGGGACCCCACCTCATGAACAGTGGCAGTATCACTTTGTTACTCAGTCCCAAAAGGTGATTTCGCACAGCGAGTGTGCCATTGGTGCAAAGACACATCTTGGGCAGGATGTGAAAAATGGCATCTATACTTTTCATGAGTAGGTATGAAAAAATGGTAATGTTGAAAATCTGGAGTGAAAATATGAAAAAGTGGCGAAGTTGTGAATGTCCGTAGAAACTGCGCAACGCATGCTTGTAACGCAGTCATTTTTTGGAATGTTTTCACTAAATTTTCAACATGGCCTTTTTGGGACCTCTCCTCATGAACAGTGGCAATGGAATTTCATTAATCTGTCATGAAAGTTGATTTTGCGCAGCAACATCACCATTCTGTGCCACAGGTGCAAAAACACATTTTGGGAAGGATACAAAAAATGACAGCTATACTGTTCATAAAGGTGTGTGAAAAAATTGCAATGTTGGAAATTTTAAATGAAAATCTTAAAAATTGATGACGTTACGAGGGTGCATAGAAACTGCACAACAGACACCTGTAACGCAGTCATTTTTTGGAGTTTTTTTACCAAATTTGCAACACGAGCTTTTTGGGACCCCACCTCATGAACAGTGGCACTGTCATTTTGTTAATTGGTCCCGAAAGGTGATTCTGTGCAGCGACCGAAAAAATCACCTTTCAGGACTGAGAAACGAAATGACAGTGACTGTGTTCATGAGGTGAGGTCCCAAGAACCCCATGTTGAAAATTTGGGACCAAAACTCCCAAAAATGGCCGAGATATCAACCTAAATTGAAAACCCCCCATTCACTGCCATTATAGGCCTGATTGTCATTTCTTCAGTTTGTGGAAGGCTTTTGAAGAGTGCACACGTGTTCACTGAAGATCGCTGCTCCCAACCTCCGGAGGTAAGCTTTGGTAAGTGGGGTGCGGGGAGGTGGGGTGCACAGAGGGAGGGTGCAGGTTGGAGGAAGGGGCCGGCAGCAACAACGAGGGACCGTTTTCTTTTTTTTTCAGGTTAAAAAAAAAGACATTGTGGGTCTGTTTTCTTTTTCACAGGGAAACTATGGATTTTGGCACACTGGTGTGGGCTCCTAGTGTGCCAGAGTACTGGGGGAATCAAGAGAGGAACAATGCCGACCTGGGGATTGGGCAACCCAAGGTTGGAGGATATGTGCGGGGCACATCCGACACTGGGAGTGGGCATCTTGGTGTCGGAAACACCACAGCAGATTTTGGCACACTGGGGTGGGCTCCCAGTGTGCCACATTAAATGACTGGGGGGATACAGGCTGACATGGGGACTGAGTACCCCAATGTCAGCAGGTGGGTTGGGGGGTCCGCCAGTGTGATCAATCATGCTTAGAGTAACAGTGCCTTCAGGCACTGAATACTCCCAGCCTGTATGGAGCTTAGACTGTGGCCTGCTCCACATGGGTGTGAGAAACTTTAGAGCTGGAGACAGTGGGACGTGGAGGAGGCCAGCAAAGAAAGTGCCTCCTCCCAGCCAGTGTGATCGATCATGCTTAGAGTAAAAGTGCCTTTGGGCACTGAATACTCCCAGCCTGCATGGAGCTTAGGCTGTGGCCTGCTCTGCATGGGTGGGAGAAACTTTAGAGCAAGAGACAGTGCGACACGGAGGAGGCAGGTGAGGAAAGCACCTCCTCCCATCTTTCAGGGAGGGACCTGTGGGGTGGCAAGGTAGAGACATCACGATGAAAACAGCTGTTTGCACTGTGGTGACCTGCAGATGAAAGGAAAGAGCCACCTCCTGATTGGTGTGGCTCTTTCTTTTCAAATGAAGACCACTGTAGACAAAACAGTGCCAGGACCATCCTGGCTGAGGATTGGTGTGATACTGTCACACCCCTTGCAGAGCACTCTGCATTGCACAGACAGTGTCACACCCCTCAAAGCCTACTATCCCAAGGAGTTCATCACTCATGTGCAAACTCAAAAATAAGCTGCAGAGAGATAGAAAAATTGAAAGAGAGAAATGGGGCCGGCCTGGTGGCACTGAGGGTTGAGGCGCCAGACACCAAGACCTTGTGCTGCACTGGCAAGCTGTGTTCGGGAGTGATTACAGATCACCAGGGATCAGTCTGGAGGAGGAGGAAGATTGAGCATCCCAGGGACAGCTCTCCTCCTCCAGGGAGGGTGGATGGGTAGGACCACCAAGATGTAGGCTCCCGGCAGTGAATCGGGGCTTTGCAGTTTTGGGGCCAACAGAAAGGGATGGCATTGGTGGCGTCTGATGTGCGACACATGGAAGCATGCATTGCAGAGTCATTGATGCCACTGTACACCAGCGCTGGGGAGGGCAACCTATACCTAAGGGGAAAAAATCCCTCAGCAGCATGACAGCTGCCCCATAGGTGCTGCCATGGTCACACCTAAGTCATCTCCCTCCTGGGCCCGCTCTCCAGGTCTCCGCAGTGGTGGGGTAAGTACCCGCTGCAATGCAGCCTGGGAAGGGCTGCAGTGGAGAGGTGAAGTCAGGCTGTGACTGGGGCAGTGGCCATGAAGGCTGGCTGGAATGGGGAACCAAAGGCACAACCCCCCCCCACCTGAGGACATAAAGAAATTAAAAAAAAGAGAAATGAGGAACAGTGTAAAAAGGGAAAGGGATTCCTCAAAATATGCATGCCAACAAGCATTTGTCAATTCTGAACGTTCACTTGCAGGTATTTGCAGTAGTGTGTGGTACTGATAGTGGCTTCAGAGGAGTGAGGAGGCAGCAGTGACAGCAGCGGGTGCTGCATGGTGGAAGCTGCACCGTAAATGCAGCAAGGAGCTAGTAGTCAGAGAAGCTGGCCCCACTGGCCTTAGTGGACTTGGGGAGAGAGAGAGAGAGAGTGTGCATTGGGTGGCAGGAGCCACCAATAAGTACAGCTGCACCTTGGGCACTTAAGCCTGGGGGGCCTGCAGGAGCGAGACTGGGGAGAGAGAATGGGCTGGGTGGCATGAGTCACTGTCACGAAAGCCGCACTGCTTCTAATGTATTAGCCTGCGGGGGGTTCAGAGGAGTGAGGACCAGGGAGAGAATGTACGCAGGGCAGCATGAGCCACCAGTAAGTGAAGCCACACTGTGGCTAATGTAGAAACTGGGGGGGGCACAGGAGCAAGGACCAGAAGGACAGAGAGTGCGGTGGGTGGCAGGAGCTTATAATAACCAAAGCTCTGGCCATGTGCATTTGTGTCATCTGTAATACACATGGCCAGAGTTATGGCTACAGAAAGAAATGAAGCATTCTCCCATTGGAGCGGTTCATTTCTCTCAACTGCAGAACATGCCACGTGAGCAAGCAGAACTACTGACATGACCAGAGTGCCTGGTCATTGGTCAACACTGTCAAGTCCATAGCAGTTTCAGCTGTGATTGGCTCAGTAGTAACACACCTCTGAAATACTGTTAATTTGTTCAGACCCTGAGCTCCCATGCTCCATCATGTTTCTTGCTTTCATGTGGCAGTGTAAGGTCCTTTGGAACCTGTGCACCCATCCCTCTGTAGATGTATAACAATTACCAGCATAGCCATCTTATTACTCCAGCTCATGTAGGCGGTAGACAGAATTTTCAAATCCTCGCCAAACATAATTCTCTGAAAGTAGAATGCCAATGCATGCCACAGGTGGAAACACACATTTTGGACAGGATTTGAAAAATGGCAGTTGTGACATACATAAGCTCAGGTAATAAGAAGGCTAAGTTGAAAATGTGGGGTGAAGATATGTAAGATTTCTGCAGTTATGAGGGTGCATACTGAAATTGCAATGAATGGGCATAACATTGTCATTTATTAATATGTTTTCCCAAAATTCTGAACATAGTCTTCTTATCACCCCACTAATGAACCCCCTAGGTGAAAATTTGTAAATCAGTGGGAAAACACCATTCCGCGCCACATGTGTGAAAACATGTTTGGGGCAGGATGTGAAAAATGACTGCTGTATTTTTCATGAGGTGGTATGATAAAATGGCTATACTGAAACACTGGAGTGGAAAAACTGAAAATGACCAAAGTTATACACGTGCGTAGAACATTTTCAATGCCTGCACATAACTCTGACATTTTTAAGAGTTTTTCAACCAAATTTTTAAAAAATGGCCTTTTTGGGACCCCACCTCATGAACACTGTCACTGTCATTTCTTTCATTGGTCTCAAAAGGTGATTTTACACAGCAATCATGCCATTCTGCTCCACAGGTGTGAAAACAGATTTCAGGCAGGATTTGAAGAATGACAGCTATGCTCTTCATGTAGTGGTGTGAAAAAATGGCAATGTTGAAAATTTGGAATGAAAGTATTAAAAACTGCCAAAGTTACTACTGTGCACAGAAAAATTTCAATGACTGTGCATAACTTGGGTGTTTTTTGGTATTTTTCCACCAGATTTTCAATATGGACTTTTTGGGACCCCACTTCGTGAACAGTTGTGGTGTTGTTTCATTAATCAGTCCCAAAAGGAGATTCTACACAGTGACCTTTCGGGACTGAGTAATGAAATGACAGTGCAAGTGTTCATGAGGTGGGGCTCCAAAAAGCCCATGCTGAAAATTTGGTGCAAAAAGTCTTAAAAATGGCAACGATATCAACGTAAGTTCAAAATGCCATTGACAGCCATTATACAGCACTTACCTTCATTTTTCAGGTCATGGTTTGGCTTTGAAGAGTGCAGACATGTTCCAGTCCACAGAAAATTGCAGCCGCCAACCTCCGGAAGTAAGTATGGGGTAAGGGTGGGGGTGGGGAGATTGGCGCTCAGTGGGAGGGTGGGGGAGCGAGACAACAGAGACGAAGAGGGACCATTTTCTTTTTTACAGGTTTTAAAAAAAAGACATTGGGGGACTGTTTTTTTCTTTTCAGGCCTTTTTTTTTACTGAAGATGTCGGGACGCTGGGAGTGGGCTCCACAGTGTGTGTCCTAGTGTTTTTTGGGGAGTACACATCGGGGACACTGGGAGTGGGCTCCCCAGTGTCCTAGTATTTTGGGGCAGTACACATCAGGGGATACTGGGAGTGGGCTCCCCAGTGTCCTAGTGTTTTGGGGCAGTACACGTCAGGGGACACTGGGAGTGGGCTCCCCAGTGTCCTAGTGTTTTGGGGTTCACATCAGGGGACACTGGGAGTGGGCTCCCCAGTGTCCTAGTGTTTGGGGGTTCACATCAGGGGACACTGGGAGTGGTTTTCCAGTGTCCTAGTATTTTGGGGGTTCACATCAGGGGACACTGGGAGTGGGCTCCCCAGTGTCCTAGTGTTTTGGGGGTTCACATCAGGGGACACTGGGAGCTGGTTTTCCAGTGTCCTAATATTTTGGGGGTACACATCAGGGGACACTGGGAATGGGCTCCCCAGTGTCCTAGTGTTTTGGGGGTTCACATCAGGGGACACTGGGAGTGGGCTCCCCAGTGTCCTAGTGTTTTGGGGGTTCACTTCAGGGGACACTGGGAGCTGGTTTTCCAGTATCCCACACTGAAGGGTAAGCTGCACTGTGGCTAATGTAGGAGGCAGAGGTTGTCAGAGGAATGGACTGGGGAGGGAGAGAGAGAGAGTGCGGCAGGAGCCGCCAACAGGTAAACAGCACCCAGCTAATGTGGATGAGGGGGGAGGGGGAGTCAGAGGAACAGATGGACTGGGGAGCAGAGACAGTGCACTGGCAGGAGCCACCAATAACTCGGACATGTGCATTAGCATTAACTCAAATGCGCATGCCTGGAGTTACGTCTACAGAAAGAAATGAAGTGCTCTCTCATTGGAGTGGTTCATTTCTTTCTACTAGAGAACATGTCAAGTAAGTAAAGTAGAACTTGTGTCCTGACCAGAGTGCCTGGTTCTGGTTATTGGTGTACACTGCCAAGCCCATTGCAGTTTCAGTTGTAATTGGCTTGGCAGTGACACACCTCTCAAATGCTATGTAGTCCCAAGACATTGCTTGCACGAGTGTGAGTGAACACAAAAAACACTCAGCATCAGCAGCACGGGGGGGGAGGGAGAGAGAGAGAGTGGGATACACTGGGAGAACTGAGAGAGAGAGGTCAGTGACATAAATCAGAGAGAGTGTATTATGTGCTGCTGTGCTGGATCTAGGCACGTGCATCAATGGAGGCCACAAAAGAACTGCTGTATGCTGCTGACTGCGCTACATGTGTAATTGTTGCCCCGACTCCCTTCCACATTAGCAGTTCTACTTTATTTTTTATACAAATAATTATTTAAAGTATTCCCTTTGTCCCACTGTGTTGAATACTACAGAGAATTTATAAGTTGTGCGGCTATTATGCATTTTAACACTTCTATTGAAATTTTTATAAAAAATCAGAACTGATAAGGGATAATCAGACCCCCCCACCCCATATTTCAGTTCTTATTTAATAAGGGTCAGAATTTCTCTGAGTCCTCCCAGCCCTAATTATGAGATACTAAATAAACTAAAATAATTCCAAAGTTACAGAAAAAAAGATAAGTATTTTTTATTAAGGAGTAACATAACCCCCAGTGGACACAAACTCAAACTAGTGAAGGTAAACTTCAAGAAGGACAAAGGAAATATTTATTTACAGAGTGTGGTAGCTTGGTGGAACAATTTACCCAGTAATTTGATTAATGCTAGCACTATCTCTGGATCCAGACCTCAATGGGATATTTACAAAGGGTAATCAGAAACAAAAGGGAAGGCAGGGGCCCTGGGAGCACTGAAGGATTAAAAAATTTTAGGTAGGAATAATAAAGGCAGACTTAAGGAACTTTTAGTCTTTTTGTGCCCTATACCATCTATGTGTATTTCTCTGCCTAAGGACATCTTTACCTACTAGGCCTTTGTAAATAAGATGGAGAAGCAGCTGAAAATCATCCCAGACTCTGAGTACAAAGGAGAGTTCATATTCATGAACATTTCATTTATTTTTTATTTTGGTGAACGATTGAAGAACAAGTGGCGGTAAACCGAGGTCCCATCTGCCTGGATTGGTGGTAGTTCAGGTGGATGTTAAAGATCCCATGGCACTTATCGAAAAGAGTAGGGGAAAGTTTTATTGCAACATAAATCGTACATTAATACACAAAACAGGATTCAAAAAAAGAGAAAACATGGAATAACTAATTTACAAACATTCACGTCACAGCAAAATCAGAGTCTGTTACCCAAGGAAGGGCCTTCCAAAGTTCCAAAAGTGCCATCTCAGATAAGTAAGTACTTTCTTGCAGATAGATATTCTTCAAGTCTTGTACAATTTTTTTCTCCAACTCAAAATAAGAGCATTCTTTTTGTTGTAATGTAAACAGACACTGTGCCATCCAGGTATTCCACTTAATAATAACAAATACAAGATTCAAAGTGTCAATATGCCAAAAAGACCACTGAGGGGGAAAAAACTCCATAAACAATATTCAAATAAGAAACCATCAGAAACAAGGGAATATTCCATACATGTGCCAAAAAGACCACCAATTCTTAATGAAAGAACAGTCAAAAAATAGATGAGAAATAGTTTCAGGTTTAGTAATACATAACAATCTAGAGCACATTCGGTCTTGGAATTGCTTGTGTTTATGATTTGCCTTTACGTTGATTCTTTCATGGCAAGACAGCCAATGAAAGTCCCACATATGGGCTGGCACCCTCTTACAACGTAACAAAAACCAAAGTGAAGGAATATATTGGCTTGGGCACTTTTCAAAGGGCACCTGAACGGCACAGACCGTCGAAAGTAAATTATTATATAATAATTTATGAGAAGAACTCAATAACATCCGAGCTGATATCTTCCATTGTTTCAGACATAAGAAAATATGTTTAACATATATTGGTATACCAACAGTATGTCGTAACACAGTCAGGGTATTACATTCCCAGTGGCGAAACCACAATCTACAAGAATCATAAAACCAAGGTTCCCACCCCCTCTGGGTATTAATCAACAAAGGCCTAAAATTTGCTGTGAGAAAAATACATGTAAAAAATAACAAAGGATTAATCATATGCAACCCGCCCTCTGCAATTGGCAAGTATGTCACATTCCTTTTGATTGGATTCAGCCTACTCCCCCAAAATACTTGAAAAAACAGGCTAAGGACTGCAGTTTCTAATTGTTTAGGAATAGGGAATATATAATTCAAATAAAGGAAGGTTGGTATCAAATAAGATTTAATCAAAAAAACACGCTTGTTTTTCCCAGTCTGCCCTCTATTCCAGTAAGCCACCTTAAGTTTACCCTGTTGCAGTTTAACATCCCAATTATAAAAATCAGAGTCCAATGTCCCCCCAAAAAACCCCAAAATACGAATAGGGCCTACAACCATATGTAAAGGGCCTATATGGTCTGAAGGGGCTAAAGCAGAGCCTAAACGGATACCCACACTTTTAGTATAATTCAGTACTGCGCCAGAAAACATGCCAAATGTAGAACACACCTGAAGAGAGATAACCACAGAGGGCTCATCGACTACAAGAAAGCAAACATCATCAGCATACGCACTAGCCTTATAAGGCGAGTGCAGGACAGAACTAGAAATAGCATGAATCTGAGGATGGGCATTCAACCGTTGAAGCAAGACGTCTAGAAAAAAAACATACAATATAGGGGTCAAAGGGCAACCTTGGCTAACCCCTCTCTTGATGGGGATCACTGGTCCCACCCAACCATTCACTACTGGTACAACAGTAGCTGTTCTATAAAAACCACGAATCCAGCGAATTAAAACCACTGGTACATGTGACAAATGAAGTGCTTCCCATAAGAAATCATGGTTGACTGAATCAAAAGCCGCTTTCTGATCCACAGAAACCACTAGTCCCGAAACCATATCGACATAACCATGAGAAAATAATTCCCTAAGAAGAATCAGATGGTCAGAGATTCTTCTATTAGGCACCGAACAGGACTGTGCAGGATGCAAAACCACCTCTGCTATCATCACAAGATGCTTCACAATAATTTTCATCAATACCTTAAAATCAGTATTCAACATACATAAAGGGCACCAATTTTCAAGGGAATGTAAATCCGCTTTTTGTTTATATATATAAATCAAAGTATCCTTCGTAAAATCCAAAGGAAGAATTTCACATGTTACTAAGGAATTAAACACTAAAGTCAGTTCTGGAACCAAGTGGTCACCCAGCACCTTATATAAGGCAGCCGGGAGACCATCTGGACCAGGAGTCCTCTGTAAAGGTAAAGAGGAAATGGCCAATTTCAAGTCCAGCTCTGTTATTGGTAAATATATTTGGTCCAAAATTGACTGTGAAGGGATTGGGATATCAAGATCATTATATAAAATCACAGGATCAACAGCTACTGCTGGAAAAGAAGAAAATAAAGCTAACGAATGGTCTGTTACAATTTGACAAATATCTGACTGAGAAGTACATAAATCACCTATAGAATTAGCTAGACACGTCATAGTTTTTTGGGAAATTTGACCGGAATTTGCTTCAAAAGAGCATACAACATCATGTGTTCCTGCCGTACTAAATTTATGTTGATAATAAACTTGTCATGATTGCCGGGATTGGAAATTCAACATATCATCCTGTACCAATTTTAATTGCTGTCGTATAAGCGATTGTTAATAAAGACTGGAAATAAACTCTCTTTTGCAAATAATCCAAATACTCCCTTCTACATTTCTGACGGCTATAATTTTTCAAGAAAATAACCAAATCATGCTTGGTATCCGACCACCACTGAATAGGGTCCGTATAACATATAAAAACATATTTACGGGCCCGGAGGAAGGACAACAGAGACTGCATAAAGGCTGGGACTTGTAACAGGGATGTGTTGAATTTCCAAAGTCCAGGTCCTTTATGAAAAGGAACAACAGACCCTAAACCAACAGACAACAACTTATGGTCTGAAAATGCAACAGCTTGTACCGTGGCAGAAGCGATATTTAAAGTACGAGACAAAAACACAAAATCAATCCGAGTTGCCAATTTACCCTCCTGAAATGTAGGGGTATGTTGTTTAGTAAAGGACAAATAAGCATCAGTCAAATGGGCAGTATGGATCAATTTCCCTAATTCCTGAGAATCACAAAACAATTTTCTAATAGTTACAAAAGAACTCTTATCATGAAGACTTAAGCCACAGTTAAAATCACCAGAAAAAATAACTTGAAAAGAAGTATTCAAAAATGGACGAAGTAAAGAAAATAAAGCTATTCGAGCCATTTTAGTCTGAGGGGCATAAAGATTAATCACCTGATAAGGACAGGGCCCAATCACAAAATCTAGAATGAGCGCTCTACCTGGAGCCACATCATATAATTTTAACAAACGGAACCCCGGGTCATTAATCAAAATCCCCAGACCTGAACAGGAATATTGGCCTATGGACCAAAAGGAAGGTCAACAACCAGTCCTGCTGTGCATGTCAGATTTCCTGTGAGGTATGAAATCGAGTATCCTGCAATAAGATAATTCCCAAAGGCAAAAGCCATAAAAAGGAAAAAAACAGTTGCCTCTTTCTCATACGCTTCACACTGTTTACATTAATAGTGTGACAAATAAAATGAGACATAGCATTTAAACAAGGCAGGAAAACTCATCACGACTTCCTTTTCCCAACCACCTTTTTCCCTTTAAGTTTCACCCTGGCCTTCCACTTTTGAGAGAGACCAGTACCAAGTTGAAAATCAGAATCAGTGGTTCCATCAGGGAGAGATGAAGCAATGGAGGAAGAGTCTGACTCGCTTCCAGCATCATCTGAGACAGGTTGAAGTAGCTCAAAAGGGTTAGACAAAGGCACAGGAGAAGGCTCCAGTACCACTGGAGGGGAAGGTAATACTCGGGAATTATTCCTCATAGACCTCCGACATCTAATACTGGCAGGTACCCCAGGAGGGGGAGGAGGGGGCATAGTGCTTGGACCTGGAAGAGGGTCAGGTACTGACAAGACAGGCTGGACAGGTAGAAAGGTAGCAGAGGTCTTAACCAGAGTACTCTCAGAAAAGGAGACCACCGAAGGCTCTATGCCTGGTTCTTCAACAGATACAGAGACCTGCGGTGAAGCCTGTAAAACCGCTGAGAGCTGTACTGCCGATGTGGCTTGAATACGAGCCTTCTGTGCTTGTGTAATAATAAAACGCTGATCAACCCCACCATCATGAGAATCCTGATTGTGAGCAGCCCAGTGAAAATTCTGAAATGTATGCCCCAGTTCATCACAAAGGTTGCATTTGCACTCGTTCAAACAATGGACCCCCACATGATCCAATTCACCACATATATTGCATTTCATCTTGTCACACACAATACTGAGATGTGTGGGCTCAACACACCAGTAACAAGCTTTCGGCTGACCCGGGTAGAACAGGACCCCCCATCCCGACCTATAAAGAAAGAATTAGGTAAGTGTACAGGACCTGACTCAGTAGTGTTCAACAAAACCCTAATCTTCCATCCCCCTGTCCAGACATTTTCAGTATCCAGGATGGCCTCCGCCTGACCCTGGACATTGCAGCGCTGTTTCAACCAATAAATAACATCAGCCACATTGACACCCTCATTTTGGAACAAAACAGTGATGGTTTTAAAAGTGGGTTTTGAAAGGGGGATTGCCTGAAACAGTGTCCAAAGAGCAGTGTTCCTCAAAGCATGCTATTCTGACCAGAAACGCTCCAAGCCACGAGCTGTTTGAAAGCAAACATTAAAAGAAGATTCACCAGAGATGTGAATCATCACATATATTTCACGAGAAAAAAATTTTAACGAGTCCTTAAGAAGTGTACGTGCAACATATACACGGTCTGGGAGCTCAGGTAACCTCCCCTTATAAACTAAACGAACTGCATTATGTCTCTTTGTAGCTTGGATTGAGAATTTGAATAAGGATGAAAAAGAGTGACTTGGCTCCGTCTTTTTAGATGGTGATTGTAGTAAAACTTTACCTGGATCCCCCTGGGATGTAGCAGTAGAAAAAGCCCGTAGTTCTGATCCTTGTAACCGTTTCAAAATAGGGTTTTGAGTCAATTCCAGTCCCTGTGTCAAGCGCAAGGGGTTGGGAGAAACTGCAGCCTTGCCTGATTCACGTTGCAACTTGGGAAAGTCGTCAGGACAGGGGGAGCTGAGTCTACAGACCAGGGAAGCTTTGCAGAGGAATCCACAACCTGGGGTGTTGCCAACGAAGGATGCAAAGCAGTGGTCTCCATGTCACACACATCACCCACCACAAATGACTGGGAGGCAGGGGGCGCAGCAGCAACAACCGACACACTCAAAGCTTCCGAACACACCTGGACATCAGCCGACAGGTGAGTCTCCATAGTTTGTCCTCCGAAACCTCCCATCACAACAGGAGGAGAAGTAGTATACATTTCAGTGTTGTGTTCTCTTAAAGTTTGAAGTTCTTGACGGAGTTTCATTCTAGTGATCGCAAAACTATGTTCTGCGTTAGCCAAACATTCACGTATCACCTTCTCCGCATTACAAGCCACTTCATGATCTGGGGAGGAAAAATCCTCCATTACGTCACCATTAGGCAGAGAACGAGAGTCCATACCAGTATTAGGGAGCTGAGGTTCAGGCACTGTATTCAGGACATGTAAGTCAGATACTGAAGTAGTACAATTCTGTAGTAGATCCTCTGTGAATTCAATTGCAGTCTCCACTAAATTAGAAGGTGGGAGCCGAGACCAGAACTCCCACCTCCATAGCTTCCTCCACAGCAGACACAGGGACGTCCGCCATCTTGAACAGAGGTTCCCCCTCTGAAGAGTAGGAGACTTTCCCCAGTGTCCTGTCCAAATTTCCCTCATTCACTAAAAATACCACCAACAGCTTAATCTGGTTCAAGGTCAGTTGGCATTCATCTGTATCCCCCTCCCCCGGGTCGTGCCTGAAAATAGGCAGGATTTGTCCACTGCATTTACCCAGTCAACAAAAACTAAATAAAAATAAATAAATAAATGAATACAAAATACAGAGACATACTTTTAAGGAAAGTATATGCAAATGATGACAAAAAAACACACATGTAACATCCATAGATGTTACATTTAAAGGGCATTCAGTCATAATGTCATGGCCGAAACAGCGCAAAGGAAAACACCACAGGCAAAATGGTGTGTATTGACTTAATGTTGGGGAAAAAACACTGACTTGAACAGAAACAAAGCACACTCTTACAACAAATAGGACTATCTTTTCTTTTGCAGGGGCTCCACCGACACACACCCCCATATGGGGCTCTTTGCCCCTACACCCCCCGGACTAAATATAGCTAACTCCGAGGGGGTGTGGAGTTCGAGATGGGGTGAAACACTGTGAGGTGGGGAAATTTATTGTTCCCGACAAAAAGAAAGCCACAATAGTATAGGACCCGGGGGGGGGGGACCAAACTGCAGCCCCGGGTCCCCTACGCTGCTGGGTGCAGGTGCCCTCGCCACTCCACCATGAGAGCAGCTTGATCAGGCCCTGCACCAGCAGCTTCCTTGACGTGTCCACATTACAGCATACAGTGACAGGGGCAGTGTTTTCCCATACACTGAGAAACTCCTGTCGCTGTACGAGGCTTAGAGCTTTCTGCAGCGTGGTTTTTCATGCGCAGTTTCACCAGTGCTGTATTCACCCTGTATCCATTTAAAAACATATTGGGCAAGACCTCCATTGGGAGTGTCTATCAGCCAGTGACACAGGCTTTCCGTTACCTAGTCAAAAAGGACTGGAAATGTGTAAAACTCAGCCAAGGATAAGAGAGCTGAAAGGAGTATATCCACCATCTTAGCCAATCCTCCTGCTAAGGAGAGCTGTAAGATGGATTCTCTTTGGGAAGGGTATTGTCTAATGCCTCCCCAACATTTCAGCGGGCTACCTAGCCAGGGTATTCTGTCAAATACTAGCATGCCCTATGATTACCCCTTTTGCCTTTTGTGGATAAACTGCATGAGGAGAGAAATGACAGCTTCCAGCAGTATTGTTCAGGATGGTATAGATGCCTCAACATTACAGCCTCAGATAGCTGCAGGTATAATCCCACTGCAACCAGGGGCATGGCTAGTGATGTGGTTACAAGAAGGTAGGAGCTGCAACAAATGGTGGTGGACCTTCTCTTTGAAGGTTCCACCTTATTTAGTCCCTAGATAGAGTTGGGGGGGGACTCCAGGAAATTGAACTGACTGTGGCATATCCAGGGTTCAGAATTTTTTTTTAACCTAAGTACTGTATGTGTAAGCCCCTCTCTTCTGAGGGGCTTTTGCTCCCACTACGGACCCATTTCCCCTCCTACCCTCCCTCCCCAGAGCTATGGAATTTATTAGTGCTCTGGGGGGTTCATTCCTGCTGGATGCCTGAAGGTGGCAGCAGAGGGCTGGTTAGGGAACATATATAAGGAGTGGACATGAGAAGTTCAGGGCCTTTTTCAGCCCAGGCACTAGACCTGAAACTGGAGGGGGCAGCTGGAAGAGCAGGAGAGGCAGGCAAGGAGGGAGCTTCATGGTCCGGGTTGGGCCTGTGAGGGGACCCCCCCAAAGTGTGTAGATAGGGAAGGACTCTGCAGCTACATAGTGTTGAGGAGCCAGGAAGGGAGCTCCAAAGGAGGATGGTCAGCCAGGTACCAGTGTAATCAGGATGAGGGAGGCTAGGAAGTAGGAGAATGCCAGGATAGGCAGGAGCCCATGTGATCCCGTGTAGGAGTGTCTGGGCTGCCAGGGCTGTGGGGACAGTGGCAGGGTTCCCACAGAGGAGGGGCCAGTGGCAGAGGTCCTTTCCTGTACCAGGGGCAGCAGGGCAGCTCAGGTAAAGTAGGGGGCCAGGAGTGTTCCTCACCCATTTAGAGGGACCTGCATAGAGGAGCAGGTCCCGGGGAACCAACATCTAATGGAGGGGTGGGTCACAGGTCTTAGGACAGGTGATTGGAGGCATTTCCTGGTTGGAGCTTATTTCAAGCCCAGGATGTGGTGGCAGGGATGTGGACCAGAGGCTGGGACCATTTTAAAATGATCATCAGGGAGCTTGGTAAAGAGAAACTGAGCCATTGTAGAGGAGTGGGCTGCTCAGGGTCAGGGTCCTGCATGGTGGCAGTGCTCAGATCTCTCTCATGGCAGGGCAGCCCAGGAGGTGCAGCTTGGGCAATGGAGCAGGGCTGGGTTTGAGGGCCTCAGCACCAGTGGGGAGTGAGAGAATGTACATGGCTGTAGTAAGGGGACTGGTGCGGTAAGTACATGGTGTATCAGCAGGTTCAGGTTCCATGTGGGGGGAGAGCATTTGGGTTACAGGGCCTGGGTCAGAAATGAGAAATCTTGGTACCCCTAGAGATTTGGGTGAAAGTCCAGGGACCAAATGGGGGAAGCAGCACGCTTCTCCATGCCAGAGATAGGGCAGCCGACCAGAGGCAGACCAGATAGAGAGATGAGGAAAAGGTAACCCAGAACAGAAAAAGAAAGAGTTTGGCTTACCAGTGCCAGTGAGCCAGGAGCCTGTTGATTCTTCAAACGAAGGATCCATTTGGGTAAACCATCCAAGCTTCAGAGGTGAAGATAACCTGCTTGTACTGCCTGTATAACCGTTAGTCTGCTCAATAGGTCCAGCATTGGGATAACTGTAAAAAGTTTAGATAGCCCCATGGAGCTGCTTTATTTATTGGGTGAAGGATGGGACCCCTGTACTCCTGAAATCATTTGGAATGCAGATGCTAAACTAAAGAAGCTGTTTGGGAAGAAACTCAGCACTGATTTCTCCTTTGTTTAAGTTGAAAGAGGTGAAAAATGAAATGAAAACCCGTTGTATTTAATTTTACGTCATAAGTTGTAATTCCAGAAGGTGTCCATCAAGTTGCACTGGGATCAAGGTGTTTGGGAGCTCAGAGGAGATAGAAGGCTGCAGATTTGGAGGTCCTGCGTCTGGTGGCCAGAGGTTTGGGGCAAATTCAGTTCACAGAAGTAGAGATCGAGAGTGCACGGTGAGATGAAGCCATTGAGAGGTAGGACAACTGCTTTCCTATCTTTATTTTGAGTGTACTAGCTCAGAGTTGTTTTTCATTGTGGTAATCCTTCTTTTTCCCCGTGGACCATCTGCAATGATAAAATGATGTCCCTAGACAGAGGGGGGAGGGGAGGTTGCATATCATTTTATTTCTTCCAGCGGTGGTCTCCCTTCAGCTGCCCTGCCCCAGCCAATGGACCCAGCATCATCCCTGATGCAGTGCCCCCTGGATTGTCCCCTTTGGGGCCTCCCCGGCACGAATCCATCAGCGCTCAGTAATGGATGTGCTGGGGGACCCGAGGTCTGCTACTGGGGCCTGAGGCATCACTTGGCGCACTGGAGGTACTTTTTCATGTGGGGGGGGGGCGTGTTATGGCAGACGCTGCAACACGACCACATCATGCATCTGACACCCCCGAAAGGAGCAATGCTTGCAGGTGCTCCAATTGCGATGCTTCCTGTGGTCACCTGGGAGCACTGAACTGGAGTCACTCTACCCCCTCCCCCCTTGGAGATGGAGGGTGTGCAATGGCCGGTCAATCCACCCCACCCCCCTGCCAGCCCTCGGGAATCCTGAGTCTGTCCCCGAACCCAGGTCGCCCAAATCACAGCGGCAAGTCTATCTACTGTGCCAGGTGGCTGGCCTGATCCAGAAAAATTTTGATATGGACTACACAGAAACTGAACCTGTCATACAGAACCACCACCACTGCCACAGTACTACAGTCCCCTGAACTCAGAAGCCCTGTCTCACAAATACCTTCCCCTAATAATCCTCCACTCTTGAGGTTGTCTGTAATCCAGATCTTTTCATCCCCACACCTACCCCAGATTCCCAACTTGCTCAGACTTGTCAGACTCCCTAGTTCCCAGACCACCCTTACCTTGACAGACCAAATGTCAGTCACAGGTCTTGTTTGTCACCTTACTGGGATCTTTACTTGTCTTGCTGTCAGCTGCGGTGGCAAGTTAATGTTGTTTTGGGCACTTACTTGCACTGGTTCAGTTGCTGTCAGCCTGTTGCTGATGTGCTGATTTGACATGAATTTCTGACTTCCTTTGTTGTAGATGGCCAAGCAGATTAACTTCTTTTCTCAGTGCAAAGCAGCCCATGATGACTCCTCCTCGGTTCAATCTGCTAGATGGCAACTGGTGCCCAGGGCTGGTGGTACCACCAGCTGTTCTCACACTAGACCTTAGCAGTACTGCAGTGGTGGAACAGCACACATAATAGAGGAAGCCTGTCTGTCTCACTTACTGCCACTGGTGATTTCTGGTTTGGATACACAGGAATCTGGAGGAGTCTTGGACCTCACATGACCACTGACTGGCTGAGGGAGACTGGAGACCAACTGCCAAGGGGAGAGCAAGCGAGTGTTCTAGAAGGAGAGACTAGAGTGGAGGTAAGCTCTGTGTTGTCTTGTAGGTGCTTCAATGACAGAATGGGCAGGTGGTGTGTTTTCAGGGTGTACACTAACTGTGATGCTCCCCTAACCCCTTGGCCCACCCACAAGAACAATGCAGCATGAAGATGCAGGCCGTTCTTACACATCAGGACCCTTCCCCCCATAGTTCCCACATGCTCTGTTGGCTACACCACAATGACTGACTGAAGTCACCAGTCTGCTAGAGAGCCATATAACCTGCGCAAGGTAAGGCTAAGAACTTTTTGTAAATTAAAGGACTCTTGGAGACATCAGAGGACCTCCCGAAGGTATTGGAGCCAGCACGGTCTAAGTGCTCTCCTACGTAACGTTCCTCTTAATAATGAAAACAAAGCACACTGAGTCTTGCTTGAAGCAGGGCCAGAGCACAGCCAAGGCACAGGATAATTTCTGGGAGGCAGATGCCCCATCTGGTCCTGGTCTGGAGCCGGTACTGGGTAGCATCTTTTTCCCAGAAGGTGAAGGAGGTCAGGGCAACTGATTAACTCCTCTAGGTAGCCATCCTTCCCAGCTGGAAGATGTTGCCAGCCCTTTAATGCTTTAACAGCTGACAAACCTGGGAGAGGGTACAGGAGACTTTTCATACGCCTTTAATGGATGTGATTCCATTGTTTAACAGCCCTGTGAGACATTTCTATGGCCCCCTTCCTTTTTTCCACATGGTCTCAATACCATTTGTGATAGTAAGAGACAGCAACTGACACTGAGGATAGCTATACAGGGCAAGCATGTCAGTGGTGCTTAGTTGTCATACTGACCACTTAGTACCCCATATAGTGACTATGAATGGGGTTCCTGATGTTTTCTGCCCCTTCCCCCAAGCTCTTCAAAAATACTTAACTTTTCTTCTTGTAAAAGAGAGGGAAGGCTGAGTGGTGCACTGGTTAGAACACTGTACTGTGAAAAGAAAAGACTGCAGTTTTGAATTCCACTTTTTCCACTGGTTTACTGTGTGACCTTGAGCACCTCATTTGACCTCTCTGTACTTCAGTTCTGTGATAGCCATAAAACATAGGGGCGAATCCACCCATCCCCTTCCCTGTCTGACTCTTACCCTCTTTTCTCTCATGCAAGCCACTACTTGAAGCAGCAGTATTTGTTACTCTGCAAACATGTTCATTGTACAGTTTTTAAGCAAAAATGTATTTGCAACATACTTAGATTAATAATCAGTATATTTCTAATTTCCTCACATATTTAAAGAACAGCTATTACATCTAGTCTTGTAATTTATGACTCATCATTAAAGATGGCAGCCACTCACAATATTAAAACATTTCTCTCACAGAGGGTCCCATTTGACTGTAAATACCGGATTTATAATGATAGTTATGCTTTACCGATTTATAGTTATTTTTTTTCCTAGTGGACATTGCAAGGGAGCCAGAACTTTTAGATACTTCAAAATCCTGTACCTCAGTACAGGATTGAAAGAAAATGTGATGCATTCATGTTTTTTTCTTGAAATACATTTTACCAAAAACATTTTAAATGAAAATAGAAAAGAAAATTATGCTAACAAAAATTACTGTTTTAAGACTCATTTCTCTCCATCCTGCAAGCTAGCTAAGGACCTATACGCTGTGTATGTCTCTCTTTCCTGCAGTGGAGGAGACCAAAAGACCTGGCTGTCACAGCAGACAAGTGTCTGGAGCAGGACAAGCAGTGTGTGGTTGGTACAAGAGGGCCAACAGAGTGGTGGAGTGCCTGAAGATGAGGGGTGACCAACAGAGCAAGGGAGTAAACCCTGGTGATGGCCTTCATCTATCTGGGAGGGGAACTGCAGTCCTTAGAGGATGGTTTATGTTATAATGAACATTTAAACTAGCTGAGGGGGTGGTGGTGGTAGAAGGAAAAAGGGAGGTACAGTATAAATCCCCCTCAGATGAAAGCAGTTGAAAGGGAGGGTCCGAGGAGAGAATCCTCTGGGGAGCAGGATAATGGAAACAGCAGGGAAGTAGAGGACAAGGGGGATGGAAACAAAAGTTGCAACGAGAGAGGGGAGAAGGAGGTGGGGACCAAGGGGAGGTAGGGGGGTTGCAGGCAGAGTGGGAGCAAGGTGTGAAGGGCCATGTGTGCCAATGAAAGGAGTCTTGGAAATAAAATTCTAGACCTAGAGGCCATCATGGCAGAGGCAGATCTGGCATATGACCATTACTGAGTCATGGTGCACAGATAGCCATGACTGGGACGTTGCCATATCACCAAGCCTCATTCAGGTAGTTTATAAAGGTGAGCCTCATGTCTCATGTCTCATGTTGTCATAAGTTGTTTTAATGAAGTTTAGCTAGAACACAATGATCCCCTGGACATGCCCAACATTTTACCCTGTTTGGGCTTCCTCAGGGGCTATGATCCATGATAAATACACAAGTAATATTTGTAATAACTTATGTCAACATTATTCCTTAAGAACATAAGAACATAAGAAGGTAGGCAGCAGAAGGAGACCACATGGTCTATCTTGTCTTGGTTTATTGCAGGATACTGGTCACAATTATTTTCTGGTCACATGACACTAATTCTGGTGCACTACATAATTAACTGTGCTACTCTTTTTATATGCTCACAGTTATCTCAGTTCAAGTTGTGTATTAATACAGATTCTGCATTATCGGGCACATTATTTGTTTGTAAACTCCTTCTAGTTTAAATGTTGTTATCTTTAGGCCTTGTTCTGTAACACTGCACTTATATTGTACTTGTGTTTCCCTTGTTACTTGTATTTGTGTTATTGTTTTTGCATGCTTGACATGGATCCTTTGTAAATAAGCTTCCAGCTCAAAGATAATATTCCAAGATACTACTAAATAAATAAATAAATAAAACAACTTATGACCACATGAGACCTGTGGCTGGCTTTTATGAACTACCTGAGTGCTGAACTTTCCATCTACCAGCCCCAAAAATTACATTAGGATTACAACTTTTTGAAGGGTACTCACCTACTCTCTCTGCTTTCTTCAAACATACCAGGCTGCACTCAGTTCAGGAAGGATACGGTAGGGAGGAAGGGAGGAGGGGTTGTGCTGTATGTAAGAGAGGGTACCAAGGCAAAAGAAACCCAAGGGAACCAGGGAGGAAAGGGGTGGTGGTGGAGGTACTGTGGGTAACCCTGGAGATAGGAACTAGAGCCACTGTTTGTACTGGGGTGATATTCAGACCTCCAGCTTAGGGGGAGGAACTGGATAAAACATTGGGGGAGGCCATCAGCACAATGACAGAAAAAGGGGAGGTGTTGGAGGGGGACTTCAACCTGTCAGATGTAGACTGCAGACTACCAGCTGTGGCTTCAGCTAAAAGCAAGGACATCCTAAACTCCCTGCAGGGTGTGTTCCTCAGGCAACAAGTCAGGGAGCCCACTAATAATGGGGCAGTACAGGACATGGTGCTCACTAACAGGGATAGTGTTGCAGACATCAAGGTGGGAGGCCACCCTGGGACCAGAGATCATAGTAGAGTGTGGTTCAGCTTATGGATGGCAAGAGAAGCAAACCACACAAGGATGAGGGTCCTGGACTTCAGGAGGGAGAAATAATGGCTGAATGCCTAAGAGATGGCCTAGCAGGTGGGGACTGCCTGGGTGGGGTGGTGGACCAGTGGGTCAAATTATGGAACAGCATAGTGAAGGCAACAAACATCCATGCAAAGTAAGTGAGCAAAAACAAGAGAAAAGAGACTAGGGCTGGGAGAACTTGGTGAAGTTCTGACCCTTATTAAATAAGAACTGGAACATGGTGAAGTTCTGATTTGTTCTGATTAGTTCTGATTTATTGACAAATATTTGAAAAAAATGCAAAAAAATGCATAAAAGTGACCAAAGTCAGTCACATTTGACACAGAGGCCCAAAGGAAATAAAATAATGGATTATTTGTATAAAAATGTATGTAAAACTGGTAAATAAAAAAGCAATCACTCACTACTAGCCCCTTCATGGGGGGAGAATGGAAAGGGGTTGACGGATAGAGGACGTAGGGACTAGGAGAAGCCCTGTGGTGAAATGGGGTCAGGAAAGGGGTGTTCCTTACCTAACCCCCATACCCAAGGGCTCCACAAATAGTAGGCAGGTCCTGGGATCTTCCTCAATGACCCATCCAACCCAGGCGGTGCTGTGTAATGCCAGATCGATTAGGAACAAGATGGCTATTATAGCTGATCTTGTTGGAACATCCGATCTGGCATACAGCACCGAGACCTGGCTGGATGAGAATGCAGGCCCTATTTTGACATCTTCTGTTCCAGCCAGGTTCTCAGTGACACACTGCCCGAGACTGGATTGTAGAGGCGGGGGTGTTGCCATTATGTTTAAAACAGAACTGGGCCTTATGGATGTGCTAGTGGGGTGCACTCAATCCTTTGAGTGTATCCTGGGAGCAGGTGTAGGGTTAAGGATACTCCTCATCTACCATCTACCCGGTGATGGTGGAGAATTCCTGAAGGAGTTTGAGGACTTCATTGTCGACGTGGCTTTGGAGTTGCCCAGATGGTTAATTCTGAGTGACTTCAATGCCTGGATCAACGATGAACTCTCACCATTTGGGAATAATCTCCTCCAGTTTATGACTATGCTGAGCCTTACACAGGTGGTTACCTCTGCTACCCATATAGGGGGTCACTCCTTGGACCTTGTGCTCCTCCTAGGGATGGAGATCACGGACTTGGGGGTGGAACCAGTCAGTTAGTCAGACCATCACACCATAAGGTTCAGTTTCGGGACACCCCCAAATAAGCCTGCCCCTATGGAGATGGTCCAGTACAACCCCTTAAGGGGAGTTACCCCAGAGGGCCTATCGGCGGCGCCGGACCTATCAGATTTATCAAGTCAATGCATGAGTCCAGGGGGTCACGTACTGTCCTATAATAAAGCAGTGGGTGATGCCCTGGACTCAATTGCTCCTGTTCATGTTCACCCACTCACTCTGCGCTCGAGGACTCCCTGGTTTGATGGGACCTTGAAGGAGCTGAGAAGAGTGGGGGTGAAGACTAGAGAGAGCTTGGCATAAATTTGACCTGGATGCTGACAGGCTCAGATTGATGGATCATTATAAGGCCTATCAATCAGCAATCACCCATAAGAAGGCAGAATTCCTGTCCGGGGAGATTGCTGCTGCATGGAATTGACTGGCTGAGCTCTTCAGGACTGTGGACAGACTGTGCAGTCCAGTCTGTCTTCAATCTGGAAGAGGTTTTTCACAAACGAAGTGTGATGAGCTTGCTCGATTCTTCACAGATAAGGTTGCCAGCATCAGGTCGGGTATCAGCCCAACTCTCTCTATGAGGGATTGCGGAGATCGGCAGGAGGTGGTGAGTTCCCGTTCTACCTGGTCTGACTTTAGCCAGCTGGATTCATGGACATTGTGAGGATTGTCCAGACTTTGCGACCAACCAGCTGTAGTTTGGATCTGGGCTCCACACCACTATTGGTAGGTTTTGTAGATGTCATCTGCCTGATCCTTGATGAAATTGTCTGGAGTTCCTTGGAGCAGGGGGTCTTTCCTGATCCCCTCAAGGAGGCAGTCATTGGATCACTCTTTAAAAAACCCTCCTTGGATCCAGACTGTCTAGCTAACTATAGACCTGTCTCTAATCTACCCTTTGTGGGTAAGGTTATTGAGAAGGTGTTTGCATTGCAGCTGGATGACCATCTTACAACCAACAATGTCTATGATGCTTTCCAATCTGGGTTTAGAAGAATACATACCACCGAAACCGCCCTTGTCCAGGTCTTAAGCGATCTCCTAATTGCAAGAGATTGAAAGGCTCATACTATCTTAGTTCTTCTTGATCTCTCAGTGGCATTTGACACTGTGGACCATGATGTGCTTTTGGAGAATTTGCGGCTTCTTTGCAGACTGTCTGCAATAGTCTTAAGCTGGTTTCGAGCTTTCCTTATGGGCAGGTTGCAGATGATTATCACTGAAATGTATTCCTCTGATGCTCTCCCCCTGTCCTGTGGGGTGCTGCAGGGCTCCATATTGGCACCCATGTTGTTCTCAGTGTATATGCTGCCATTAGGAGATATCATTAGGCCATACAGTTTGGGTTTTCACTGCTGTGCAGATGATACCCAACTGTATATGTCTTTTATTCCCGGACAGGAAGATGCGATCTCCATGCTTAACAACTGTCTGGCTGAAATCAGGAATTGGAAGAGCACTAGTTGGCTGAGGTTAAATCCGGATAAGACTGAGGTGTTGGTTGTGGACCCAGGTCATCAGGAGGTGGGTCTTGGGGCTGGGCTCCCTTCAGGCTTATGGCTTGATGGTGTCCAGCTGATGACCTCCGACCGGGTGCATAACCTGGGAGTTATCTTTGACAGCGGTTTGACCCTGAAATCACAGGTGTCTGCTGTTGTCAAATCTTCCTTTTACTATCTTAGAACTATCACCTGGGTTAAACACCTAGTTTCTCTGGCTGACCTTTCTACATTGGTCCATGCTGTCGTAACCACGTGCCTTGATTACTGCAATGACCTCTACCTAGGGCTTTCAGGGGTTGATATCCATTGCTTACAGCTAGTGCAGAACATGGTAGCGAGGCTCTTGACCGGTACATCCAGGACTAGTCATATTACACCTGTGCTGCGTGAACTACACTGGCTGCTGGTACAGTGGCGGATCACCTTCAAAGTTGGGTTACTGACCTATAAAGCCCTACATGACCAGGGACCCCGATATCTGCAAGATCTCCTTACTCCCTACTGCCCCTCCTGCTCACTATGATCTGCCAGCAAGGGATTGCTAGAGATTCCCAGGGTTAAAAACATCAGGTGCACGTGCTTTCTCTTATGCTGCCCCTATCCTGTAGAATTCTCTACCTCATTGGCTAAGGGAATGCTTGACCATCTCGAATTTTAAATCTGAGCTCAAAACTTATTTGTTTTATCAGGCTTTTTCAGAAGGTTTTTAAAATTCTAAGTATGTTTATTATCTGATTATATTGTTTGTTCACTTTATTGTACAGCATCTTGGTATTTGAAAGGTGCTTAAGAAATAAAGTTTTGCTTACTTACTTACTTCCTTCATGGCTGGCCTGTAATGGTGGCATATCCTGCTCGGGTCAGTGACATGAGTGGGCTGGGAGAAAGAGAGAGAGAGAGATGGAGGGAGAGAGCAAGAGAGAGAGAGCAAGAGAGAAAGAGAAACAGATGCAATTACCTATATCATTAGTATTCTAACCTGTAAATAAACTAAGATCCCTCTAACTAACATGATGTCCAGCTGATGACTCCCACCTACACCCACAGGCCAGGGACAACTTTAGGCCCTGTACACAGTTATGAAAGCAGGTTGAAAACCATTTTATAAACCAGTTTTAAGTCTTACTGTGTTAGAGTATCCACATTGTGATGAAACTGTGTTTAAACATGGTTCTACAACCCCCGTTTCTGTCCACACTGGGTACTTTTTGGGGTTGTAAACCATACTATGCCTACAACTGTGCTATGCCACAGATGGCTGGGTATCTTAGCAGCCCAAGCGATTCTAATATTGTGCATGTCACATCTAGAAGCCCTGCACCGAGCAGCGCATCCACACTAGTAAGTCAAACCATGTTTAACTTACACCGTTTTTAAAACCAGGCTAAAGACTAGGTATCTAGCAGGATTTTAGCATGGTTTTTAAAAATGGTTTAAATCATGCTATAATGTGGCCACCACAAACCATGTTAGTGCTTCTTAAACCATTTTAACTTGCTTAAAATGGTTTAAAAAGTCTAGTGTGTACAGGGCCTTACTGTCGTGACTCGTGACTGTACACAGCACACTGACAGCACAGCAGTCCCCCACCACTTTTTTCCAAGATTACCTGTTTGACTCCTACATAAAAACATAGAAACATAGACTTTGACGGCAGATAAGGACCGCTAGGCCCATCTAGTCTGCCCATTTCCCTACCTACAGGATAAGCCGCAGATCCTATTTAACCAACAGCCTATATCTTCCTGCCCCCCACAAGAATTGCCTTATGTCTGTCCCATGCATTCTTGAATTCTCCCACAGTTTTAGACTCCACAACTTCCTCAGGAAGGCTGTTCCATGCATCCACTACCTCTCTGTGAAATAATACTTCCTCACATTGCCCTGAACCGCCTCCTTCTATCTTTAAATTGTGTCCCTTGTTCTTGCAAGTCTCTTTTTCTGAAAGATGCTACCCTCTTGGACTTTGTTGATTCCCTTGAGGTACTTGAAAGTTTCTATCATGTCCCCCCTCTCCCTTCTTTCCTCAAGGGTATACATATTAAGCTCCTTTAGTCTCTCCTCATACGGCTTCTCTTGCAGACCCTGCACCATTTTAGTTGCCCTCCTCTGGACTGCCTCTATCCTGTCTACAGTACAATTACTGTTATGTGACCAAATTCAGCAACTGTTAAATGTGCCTCAGAATTTGAATTGGAGATGCAGACACATCTGGTGCATAGTTGCACACTGCACAGTCCCACACTGGGGTTGGTTAATGCTTATATGCAATGTAATGCAATATAGTATAAAACTAATGATAATAAGGAGGAATAATGGGGAATGAGATGATGATTATGATGCTGACACTTGTGTGTAGTTGTACTTTACTTGTGTTGTAGTGTAAACAGCCTGCTATTAATCACAAAGTCAGATTTTATCCCCTGGGTCACCCACAGCCAGCAGCACAGGCACGTCAACTTGTATGTTGTTTTTCTGAACAGAATTTATTTTTAATACATGAAATTGTGAATAAATGTTAACTAGTGATCGTGATTGGATGGCACAAGTCAAAGATTTATTTTGCCAGCCTGCTGCCCTTGCCCTGTACACACAGCCACAGTGAAGCCAGGAAAATTATTTTTTTTTGGAATTTCTAGGACTGTTACCTTTCTCGTGGGCCCCCCTGCAGTCTCCCTCTCTCCCCTCTGGAAGGCACAAGTCAAATATTTATTTTGCCAGCCTGCTGCCCTTGCCTTGTACACACAGCCACACTAAAGCCAGGAAAAAAATGCATTTGTGATTTCTGGGTCTGTTACATTTCTCATGGGCCCCCCTGCAGTCTCTCTCTCTCTCTCTTTCCCCTCTGGATGGCACAAGTCAAAGATTTATTATGCCACCAAGATGCTCTTGCTCTGTACACACAGCCACACTGAAGCCAGGAAAAAAAAATATTGGGGATTTCTGGGATTGTTATATTTATGGTGGGCCCCCCTTCAGTCTCTCTCTCCCCTCTGGACAAAATCGTGAATGAACGTTAACAAGTGATTGTGATTCATATTGGATGGCACAAGTCAAAGATTTATTTTGCCACCCAGCTGCATTTGCCCTGTACACACAGCCACATTGAAGCCAGGGGGAAAAATGTATTTGGGATTTCTGGGACTGCTGCATTTGTTGTGGACACCCTGCAGTCTCTCTGTCCCCTCTGGATGTCACAAGTTAAAGATGTATTTTGCCACCATGCTGTCCTTGCGCTTTACATTACAGCCACATGGAAGCCAGGAAAACATTTTTTATTTGGGATATCTAGGACTGTTACATTTATCATGGGCCACCCTGCAGTCTGTCTCTCTCTCTCTCTCCCCCCGCTCTGGATGACACAAGTCAAAGATTTATTTTGCCACTATGCTGCCCTTACCCTGTACACACAGCCACACTGACACCAGGAAAAAAAATATTTGGGATTTCTGGGACTGTTACATTTATCATGAGTCCCCCTGCAGTTTCTCTCTCTCCCCTTTGGACATCACAAGTCAAATATTTATTTTGCCACCCTGCTGCCCTTGCCTTGTACACACAGCCACACTGAAGCCAGGAAAAAAATATTTGGGATTTCTGGAACTGTTGCATTTATTGTGGGCCCTCCCTGCAGTCACTCTCTCTCCCCCCCTGGATGGCACAAGTCAAAGATGTATTTTGCCACCATGCTGTCCTTGCGCTTTACATTACAGCCACATGGAAGCCAGGAAAACATTTTTTATTTGGGATATCTAGGACTGTTACATTTATCGTGGGCCACCCTGCAGTCTGTCTCTCTCTCTCTCTCTCTCTCTCCCTCTCTTTCTCTCTCTCCCCGCTCTGGATGACACAAGTCAAAGATTTATTTTGCCACTATGCTGCCCTTACCCTGTACACACAGCCACACTGACACCAGGAAAAAAAATATTTGGGATTTCTGGGACTGTTACATTTATCATGAGTCCCCCTGCAGTTTCTCTCTCTCCCCTTTGGACATCACAAGTCAAATATTTATTTTGCCACCCTGCTGCCCTTGCCTTGTACACACAAGCCAGGAAAAAAATATTTGGGATTTCTGGAACTGTTGCATTTATTGTGGGCCCTCCCTGTAGTCTCTCTCTCTCTCTCTCCCCCCCTCTGGATGGCACAAGTCAAAGATTTATTTTGCCAACCTGCTGCCCTTGTCCTGTATACATAGTCACACTGACACCATGAAAAAAATGGGATTTTGTCTAACTGTAAAATTTCTCTTGGACCCCCAGTAGTCTCTTCTTCTCTCCTCTGGATCAGGAATGGTGCAAGTCAAAGATTTTGCCAGCCTGCCCTTTCTCATATACACAGTCAGCTACACTATTTGAGGCCAAGAAAGAAAAAAAAACTTTCATTTGGGATTTTCTGTAACTGTAAAATCTTTCTTGGGCCCCCAATAGTCTCTTTCTCTCTACTCTGGATCTGGAATGGCACAAGTTAAAGATGTTGCCTGCCTGCCCTTTCTCATGTACACAGCTACACTGACTGAGGCCAAGAAAAGAAAAAAACTTTCATTTGGGATTTTCTAGAACTGTAAAATCTCTCTTGGGCCCCTGGTAGCCTCTCTCTCTCTCTCTCTCTCTCTCTCCTCTGGATCTGGAATGGCACAAGTCAAAGATCTTGCCAGACTGCCCTTTCTCATGTACACACAGCTACTAGACTAACTCTCTGGAAAATGTTGAATGACTTGGGAATGGACACCAAGTTACTAAATAGTAAAATGTTATTACATGAACAGAACAGTTTGGTCATAAGATATAACAAAGAAGGTGATATGAGTGAAAAAATAGATGTAAAACATGGCATAAAACAAGGATGTATTTTGGCACCAGCTCTTTTTAATTTATATATTGATAAAATAGTGAAAGATCTGAAAGAAGTGGTTACCTTTGCACCAAAAATAGATTATACAGATGTGCAAACATTATTATATGCAGATGATGCGGTAATAATATCTCAGACACTGCTTGGTTTGAGGAGAATAATTATAGCTACAATAGAAACTCTAAATAATTTAGACATGAAGCTGAATCAAGACAAGACAAAAATAATAGTATTTGGAAATAAAAATAACTATAAATGGAGAATTATGAACTTTGAGATTGAGGAAGTCAGTGAGTTTTGTTATTTAGGTGCTAGTTTTTGTGAAAATTTAAAATAGAAAAAACAGAAAAAAATCAATGAGAATGCCTTAAAAACATTAAATGGCATCAAACACTTTGCAAACAGAATGGGGGGTCATTCATTGCCCAATATAGATGTTGCTAAAGTGAATGCTCAAGTATTATATGGCTTGGACGTATGGGGACTTATGTATAATTATAGAACCCTAGAAATAATCTAAAATAAATATCTGAAAAATCTTTTGGGATTACCAATGGGAGCATCAGGTGCTGAAGCTGGAATGAAATGGGAACATTGTTAATCCAAGCTACATTAGTAAAAGAAATACAGCATATTGGAAACAAATTCTTACAGCACCTAGAGATAGTTTGATCTATAAATGCTGGGTGGATCCATTCAAAGGAGACGTCAATTCTGAAATAAATTGGTTTAATAAATTAAATCAAGAATTAAATAAAGCTGGAATGACTTTTAATTACATCCTGTGGCACGTGGCTGGTCTGAGAAACCCAGTAGAGTTTGTGCAAGAAGCTCTACAAAGAACAGAAGATATATCAGTTCTGGCTGATTTTACAAAAATAAGGGATTCATGGAATAATTTCCCATTGAAATGAATAAAAAAAAACCTTTGAAATGGAGAGTTATTTGTTAAAATGTGAAAATGAAAAACATCGAAAGCAATAACCAGATTAAGGTTTGGTGAATTTGAAAGATGGGGGAAAAGAAATAGAGGACCCACCCAATGGAAGTTTGCACATGTTGTAATAATGCCTTATTATCTAGTATACATCTGATTTTCAATTGTGAAACATTTAATAACATAAGGGAAAACTATATTAATCAATACCTCCAAGATGGTGAAGCTCTGGATAAGACTGAACAGCTTGAACATGTGCTGAATTGTAAAGGAACAAATAAGGTGTTTTCACTTGCAAGTTTTGCACATAGAATAACACATGTATTAAAATGTAATATCTGATTAAGATATGAATGGATAAATTAATATGTAACTTATAATGCCCCAGTATAGAAGTGTGTATTTATAAAACCTATACTTTAGATGTTAGAATTTATTTATAGTAACGAGTGGAAGTTTTTAACTTTGTCTAATGTATTATAATGTAGAAAATGAACTGATTTTAAAATTTATGTATGCAACAAAATTGATGTTTTTATACATACCTACAAATAAAAACTTACTACTACACAGCTACACTGTCTGAGGCCAAGAAAAGAAAAGAACTTTCATTTGGGATTTTCAGTAACTGTAAAATCTCTCTTGGGCCCTCAGTAGTCTCTCCCTCTCTCTCCTCTGGATCTGGATTGGCACAAGTCAAAGATTTTGCCAGTCTGCCCTTTCTCATGTACACACAGATACACTGTCTGAGGCCAAGAAAAGATAAAAAAACTTTCATTTGGGATTTTCTGTAACTGTACAATCTCTCTTGGGCCCCCAGTAGTTTCTCCCTCTTTCCTCTGGATCTGGAATGGCAAAAGTCAAAAATGTTGCCAGCCTGCCCTTGCTCATACATATAGTCACACAGTGCTGCCACACTGCCTTAGTTTGCAATTTGCATGCCCCCAGCAGCCACCCAGGACATCACTATCACTCCAGTCCAGAGCTCTGATTCCCTGACCATCCTTCACCCACCCCCGATGGTCGGTTTCACTCCCTCTCTTTTCTCTCACTCTCCCTAATTTCTTCTCTTCCCTCCCCTCTGACTCATATATTTCTGTCTTTTTTTGCATTTTTGGGGGTTTCACACTTTTGTTTGGTGACTTTCTCTGCTGGCTGCCTGACTCTGCTGAGTGCAGGTCCTGTTCCTGCTCCTCCGGTCCTCCTCGCTCGCCTGGGGTTGCATTGCGCACTCAGCACAGTTATACATTGTGAGTGTGTCATGTGACCACCTGTTGCCTGATTGGATGCTGCTGGCCTCCTGTACATGCCAATGGCATCCACATGGCAACAGACAAAAAAAAATCACAGAAATGGTGTCTCCACGGACCCAGAACTGGACTTCTACTGCAAAGTCCATGTTTATCTGGGTCCATGGATTGTGGGTTCAATCTGAGGGTCCGTATCCCCCATGGAACAGTCTGCCCAGCCCTAAAAGAGACCACTATGGTTCTCAAAGGAAGTGGCTGCAGAGGTTATGAGCTAAAACGATAGCATTCAGGAAGTACAAAGAGATGCAGCGTGAACTGGATAAGGAGGTGTAGCAGGAGAAGCAGAGAAAAACAGGGAAAGTGGTGAGGGGCCCAAATGTGCAGACTGAGGAAAGGATAGCCACAGGGGTAACTAAGGGGGCAAGACCTTTTTTTAGGTAAATTAGTGAAAAGAGACAAGGGGAGGGATTATGAGGCTAAGAGGAGAAGAAGGGGACTGTGCAGAGGAGGATTAAGAAAAAGCAGATATCCTGAACAAATACTTCTGTTCAGTCTTTACAGTGGAAGGGTGGGGGTGGAAAGGAGGAACATGGGGGGTGGAGAGAAGGTAGACAAAAGTCCGTTCATACAGCAGAGGGTCCTGAAAGGACTTATGAATCTGAAAGTGGACAAAGCTATGGGGCCAAACAGGATATATTACACCCAAGGGTGTTGGGCAAGCTCAGGGAGGTACTGGTTGCATCTGTGACAGCCCTATTCAACAGCTCACTAGAAACAGAAGAGGTTCCAAGGGACTAGAGGAGGACAGATGTAGTCCCGCTTCATAAAAGTGGCAGCAGGGATGAGGCTGGCAATTATAGGCCAGTCGGTCTGATGTCAGCAGAAGGGTAGCTAATGGAGATGCTTTTACAAGAAAGGCATGTGAAGTATTTTGAATCCAGTGTCTTGCAAGACCCAAGACAGAATGGATTCATGGGGGGGGGGCATTATGTCACATGAATCTGCTTTATTTGTTCGATTGAGTCTTGCCCCCTTTAGCAGAATCTGCCTGTATTTGCAAAAGGAGGGACAAACACGGCTTGTTTTTTTGGGAGACAACATAGGTGGGGTAAGTTGTGGTGAAACTTGGTTGAACTAGTGTATTTCTTATTGAGTGCAGGGTAAATCTGAGAGCAGTCAGAATAGCCCACATTTAGGGGCCATATTATAAGACCTGTGTTTAGCCCTGTAGTTTGGGGGAGGGGAGCAAATTTTCTGGCCCGGGGCCTCAGCTACTTGATAATTGACCTCCCACAGCCAATAGCATGCCACTAGGAAGGGAGCAAGTTCTGCATAAAGGCAGCCACTGCTAACATGTCCCACACATTCATGTCCCAGTGAGTGAGTGGAACAGCGAAGGAGTTGAACAGGTGACTGGCATCATAGGCATAGGCAGTCATCAGCAAAAGGAAGCAGAGAAGTGGGGGACTCTGCCAGTCAACTAAGGTAAGGTACCTGTTCACTTCTGTGTAATACTCATTGCTGGGAGTGGTGGAAGGTCCAAAGTTGTCCCAAACTGGGAATAGGAACAACACCTTATCTAGGGTAGTGTGACAGGGTTGAATAAGGCCCTGCCACATTTGTTATGCAGAAAGAGTTTAAATGCAAGAGTCTGTTCTATCCTCTGCTTTTCTGTCTCTTGTCTGTCTGGTTGCACAACCAAATTTTCTTTTCTCTGTGCCTCTATATGTCGAATCTATTTTTCTCTGTTCTGCATCTCATCTCTTCTCTGTTTCCCCATCTCTTTTTGTTGTACAGCCCACCATTTGAAAAAGGCAGTCAGGCTTTCAGGTTCTGTCACTGCCTGTTCTTTTTCCATAACTGGTGCTAGCTGTACTGTCTCAGCTTGGACTTCTGTCTCTGCTAGTTTGGCTGCCATTCTCTTGGTAACCACTCCTGGGCTTGCTGCTCAGAATCCATACCTTTCTTCTATGCTTCCCTGGTACCAGGTCTAGTACCCACGCACAAAACTCCTGGCTTAGATCCCACTTAAATCCCACTTAGGCTGACATCATCTTTCATCAAAGCACAGATCAGGAAGCATAGAAAAACCAGGAGCAGTTGTAAAATTTGCAGTGAGCGTTTTATTATTATTAATAGCAATAAAATTAAAAATAAAAGTTGCTCTGAATTCTTATTTACAAAGGCAGTTCAAACTGAGAAAACAGTCCTCCTTCTGAGTGTTTCTTCTCAGTTTCAAATCTAAGTCTCTCTCGCTCTCTCTCCCTTGCAAAACACTGCTGCTCTTTTTATAACAAGTCTTTGCAGGGAACTCGTTAAGGAGACACTTTTTTTTTCATAGAATGTTCTTGTCAGTTTCCAATGTTCTTGCAGGTGCAGCAAAAAGAACATAATAACCCAGAACTGACCTGTTGTTGACAGGCCTGTAAAGTTTGCACACCAGCATCTCAGTTTGACCCCTTGAGTTCCAAATAGCTTTTTACAATCATTTCAACAGTAAGACTATATACAGTTTTAAACAAAGGGATCCCAGTATCAGTGACATTTCCACATTAAGACTCACATATATTTTATACCTGCACATATGCAAGGGGAAAGAAAAGACAGAAAATGCAAGGGAAGGCAGAGAGACAGCAAGAGACAGAGAATTGCGAAACCATTGGAATGATCAGTTCCTAGGTCTCACAAGAAAATGTTGTTGTGCAACCAGACAGAAAAGGAGAGGATAGAACAGACCCTTGCATTTAAAATTTCTGCATAACAAATGGGGCAGGGCCTTATTCAACCCTGTCACAGGTAGGAGTGTATAGAGATTTAAACATGGTACGGGGAGCACCAATAGAAATAAAAAAGAGGAAAATAGAAACACAGTATCTGGGCTAAGAGTACAAATGTATCTCCAGATAACACATGGAGAATAGAGATTGAGAATCTGGGAGTGGTGCAGTGCAGAGGCTGTGGGGTGACAGTTTTCAGAGAGACCTTTTGGAGAATGCAGTGTTGCCCCATTGGTACACACCTTTCTGGGTTAAGGGAGGGAGGTCACTAGACTCCAGGCTGAGTTGGTTAGGATTTGGGGGAACCTCTCCCCCCCACCCAGAGGCCATCAAATCTACCACTGTTACCTCAGAGGATGCCAGTGAAGCAAAATGACCGGACTATGGTGGGCTCTGGAAGTGTGGGGGTGGTGGACAAAGGCCCATTCCTCAACCGGTACTACTACAAAATTCCTATGCTGCTCAGGTGGGACTGCCAGAAGGAAGTGCCTGTGGTAGTGACCAAGGGGAATGTGGGGGCTCTCTGTAGTGGAGACCCCAATGGGGGTGGTAGAGGACTCCAGAGGAGGAGGAGGAGGAGAAAGCAACCTCTGGTAGGGAACTCAGTTGTGAGGTGGATAGATTTGGGAATAGGAAAGGGGGGGGAAGGCAATTTAGATGCCTATCTGGTGCCATAGCCTGGAGGGATGGGAAGTGAATCCTGAAGATCACTAGGGCAGCAAGACAGGAGGGAGAGCTGGATGTCATTATCCACCTGGGAACTAATAATCTGGCTAGTGATGGGGCTGGGATAGTGCAGAGGGAGTTTAGGGAGCTGGGGAGAGGTCTTAGATTGCTTGCTTAGTGGCTTTTGCTGAGGTGCTGCCTGTCTATGACAGGGGATAGGAGATGGAATGCCACACCAGGAGCCTCTACTCCTGGCTGAAGGCATGGTGAAGAGAGGAAGGGTTCAGCTACATTGGGGACTGGAGACTCACCTGAGAGGATAAGGCCTATACAGGGTTGATGGCCTGCATCCATCTGGGAGGGAACTGCAACCCTCAGTGGACGGTTTAAATGTTGCTTCAATGAACATTTAAACTAACCAAGGGGAGTGGCAGAAGGAATCATGGGGGTCAGAAACTGCCTCCCCCCCTCAGGCTGAAGCAGAGAGTAAGGAGAACCCAAGGGGAGAGGAATCCCCCAGGGTGCAAATTAATAAATGGAGCAGAGTGGTAGAGATAAAGGGCGAAAGGAACAGGAGCATTAAAAAGAGAGGTGGAAAGGAGGGTGGGCAAAAAGGGGGGAAACAAGCAGAGTGGCATCCTTCATCTGTGGCTGTCACCACAGGAGCTACTCCTCACCCACTGAATGACCAAACAGACCGTGCCTCACCCCTCGGGCATCCTCCATCTGTGGCCGTCACTGCAGGAGCTGCTTCCTGCCCACTGAACAGTTGAACAGACTGCGCCTCACTCCCCGGGCATCCTCCATCTACAGCCGTTGCCACAGGAGTTGCTCCCCACCCACTGAACGGCCAGACAGACTGTGCCTCACCCCCTGTGCATCCTCCATGTGTGGCCGACACCGCAGGATCTGCTCCCCGCCCACCGAATGGCCACACAGGTACACTCGCTGAATCATCAACAGACACTGCGCCCCCTCCAGTGCTTCCAGTTTTTCAAACTTGGCACCACTTTTCTGTTCTTTGTCAGAGATTGCCTGTGATTTCCCCATTAAAAACCTGGGAGCTGCAGGGGAATCTGAAATCCCATAGACTAGCCATTTCAATTTTAAATTTAATTATATCTTTCCCTCCTGTTCCAGCATCTTGATTTAAATTGTCCAACTGGCTCATAGGATATTTTAACTTCAGAGGGACAGCGCACAGCACTCAGAGCTCCAACATTGTTTGGGGGCTCTGCTAGCCAAAGTTCATTACCACTCCATCTTTACTATTGCTTAAATTGCTCCTTACATCCCAAATTATTTTTTTGGAGCCTGCAGGTCCTGGACTTTACTTAATTTAGCTCCCGTGCTTAAGAGCCTGTCTACAGTACAGCGGAGTTATTCCTGATTTGTCATGAGGCAGATCACTCAGAATTTTTGTTCCTCTAGCCTGCCTTCCCAATTTAATTAAAGTTTTTCTACTGGAGTCTGCCTTCCTAAATTTAATACCAGGAGGCAGCTCACTTGTAGGAGCCTGTAAATTTAATTCTAACTAGTTTCAGCCCACAGCCCTGTATCCCTCACAATTAATTAATTGCTTAGAGGGCCATTTACTGTGCCAGAGCCTGATTCTCAGTGCCTGCTTCCCAGTGTGATTTTTTTTGCCCACCCACCTATCACCGCCACAGGTACTCTTACATCCTCTTGCTGCACTTTGGGCGCCACTCCACAAATCTACCCTACTGAACTGCAGCTTTGTCCCATCACCCTTTCTACAGCCTGCCACTTGTGAGTACTCAATAGGCATATTCAATGTTTTAGCAGATTCTAAATTGTGACCAGGTCCCTGCTGATTTTCTCCCGAGTACTCACTCTGGCTACCTGCATATTATTATTAGTTCTGATCTATACCTCCTAATTTCTAGCCATTCTAAATTTTGTTAATCCATACTTATCCCTTCCGTCATTCTTCCTTTCATCTATTCACCTCTCTCTTCTTACAGATTATGACCCCTCATCCAGTTCCTAAAATGATCACTCCCTTCTCCTTTACACCACCACTTCTGATTCTTATCCTCATCTTATCCACTCCTGCTATTCCAGTTTCCCAGTTTAAAAATCTAATTATGCCCTTCCCCCTTCATTCCCATCTCCTTCCCTAATCTTTGCTATAACCCTGTCACCCCCTCTTGAATTCTGGTCTTACTGCCCTCACCTCCCCCTGGATACTATTCTCTCAGCACCTAGTCACTTTGCTTTCCTCTGCCTCCTAGTCACCTACACACCTAGTCCCTGCTCCACCCTAACATCTCCTAAATCCTCGACCCACCACAAATGCCCCAAACTCCACTTCCTCATCCTTGCCCTCCTCCTACTTGCCTCAGGTGATGTTCTTCCCAGCCCCGGCCCAAAAGGCCCTAATCTCTCCAATGCTCCCTCCTCCACCCACGTGCCAAACTCTCAAGCCCCTCCAGCCCTCCCTGATGGACTGAAGATCATACATCTGAACATCTGCAGCCTAATATCAAAGATGGACCCTCTGCAAACAATGACTGCATCACTTGCACCAGACATTCTAATTATAACAGAAACCTGGCTCAAGGACAAGATCCCTGACCACTCTATTTCAATTCCCGGCTACTCCATCTCTAGGTAGGACAGGGCCGGCAGAGGTGGTGTTGTAGCTATGTATATACTATCCTCACTAATATATTCCTACATTCTCTCAGCCTCCCTTCCTGCTGCAAATGAAGCCCTTGTCATTAGAATTGCCCTGCCCTTCTCCATCCCAATCTTCTTAGCAGGCATCTATTGCCACCCTGGGATCCAGCCCATTGTAGTTTCAGAACTTGTTACCTCCATAACTTCCCTCTCTCACACAGGAGAGTTATACATATTGGGCGATTTTAATCTAAACTGGTTGTCTTCCTCCACATCTAAGACTCGAAATGACATAACAGCCCTAAACCTTGCGCAACTTATCATAGAACCCACTCGCTTAAACCTTAAACCTTAAAACACAAAACCATTCCAGGATAGACTGGGCACTTACCTTCAACACCCACAGAGTCATTAAATATGGCATCCTACTAGATGCCCTCAGCAATCACCAATCCATCTTGCTGGTTAGAAAGGTCCACATGCCCAAATCCCCGCATAAAACCCTGCAACTTTGTTCTTTCAACTCCATAGACCTTAATCCACTCCTACAAGACCTTGCCCACTCCGACTGGGCTCCTCTCACCTCTGCCTCCTCTGTCGGCCATGCCCTTGCCCACTTTAAAGAAAATTCCTTACAACCTGGAATAAATTCACCCCTTTCAAACAAACTAGAGTTCATGGGAACCAACTTCCCTGGCTAACCCCTGAACTGCTGGCCTGCCTTAGGGCACATGGTACAGCCAGGAGGAAGCAAAAGACATCCCAGTTCCCCACTGATTATGCACAGTACTGCAGGCTAAGAAATTCTTGCATTAAAGCAACAGGTCTAAAAAAGTCAGAGTATTTTAAATCTGCCTTCCTCTCCAACATCAGTTACCACTCCAAATTTTGGAAAGTGATTCAAGCCCTCTTCTCTCCCCTGTCTAATCCCCCCCATGCTTAAAATAAACAACTCCCTTGTATCTAATCCCACCCTAGTGGCCAAAGAATTCAACTCCTATTATACCTCGTGTGCCTCAGCTCTCCTAAAGTCCTTCCCCTCTTCACTACCATCTCTCACATCCCCTCCCCTTAGGCACCCTTCCTCCTCCTCCCACTCCCCCTTCTAAAGGCTCCTCACCCAATGACCTTGGCCCTAAACTCCTCTACCTCTCAGCCCCAGCTATTGCCTAACCTCTCTTCTTAATCCTAAACCTCTGTTTCTCATCTTCGTTTATCCAATTTTCCTGGAAACATACTGTGGTCCTCCTCCTTCCTGAAAGCGGTGACCCTACTTCTTCTGGTGACTTTCATCCCATCTCTCTCCTCCCCACCATCATTAAGCTCCAAGAACACTTGGTTCTCTCTCCACTCACAACCTTTCTAACTGACTCCTCCTTCTTCACCCAATTCAAATCTGGTTTTTAGAAAAATCACTCCATCTCCAACTCCCTACTCAGGCTCACAGACTCCATCCTTACCGGGATGGATAATGACCTCATCACCTCAGCCATCTTTATTGATCTCACCAAGGCTTTCAATGCTGTCTCCCATGCCTTCTTCCTTGACTCCCTCTCATTAGCTGGTCTGTCCACACCTGCCACAACCTGGTTTAAAGTCTACCTCACAGGCAGAACCCAATCTGTCAAGGTCCAGGATTCCATCTCCCCTCCCTATCACCACAGGAGTCCCACAGGGCTCTGTGCTTGGCCCCATTCTTTTCTCCATCTTCCTATATGACCTGCCACTAGTCTGCTCCCCCTAGTCCTCTATCCACATGTACAGCAACGATACTGTCTTGTATACCACCGGCAAATGCTCAGCTGAAGTAACAACCAACAATCCAGAAATACCAGTGCACCCCCCCACACACACACACAACATAGCATATTTAAACTTTTCACTGCCAAAACTGTTATATTTACATTACGCTCCATGTGAGGAGTGGGTCCCCTTAGTTTCAGACTGGAATTCCAATGTGAGTAAGCTAAATCACCAATGTCAAACTGGGACCCTTGATTTAGTCCCTAACTTTCCAATGCCTCAATGGCTGATGTGCCTAATTGGCTCCTTTTCTACACTGTGCTCCCATCATGGATTTTACACAGGTGTTCAAAGGGAACATGCTAAAAAGGAGCACCACAGAGTCCTAAAACTCAAATAAATCCAAAATTAGCATGCTCAACCCTTTTATGTTGCTTCACATACTAGAATTCACATTTCTTCTAAGGGGTGCTGCTAGGATGTGGCATATAACAAACAATCCAAAAATACCAGTGCACACCTCCCCCATGTAAAATCCTTGATAGAAACATAGAAGTTGACAGCAGATACAGAACGCAAGGCCCATCCAGTCTGCCCATTTCTTTTTCTACTTTATGAATGTGCCATCGGCCTTTGCTCTGTCAATGGCCTATCTATTCATATTCATCTGTATTGCTCCCTAATGCCTATCCCATGCCTGTTTGAAGCCCTGCACTGTATTCATATCCACCACTTCCTGCGGTAGGCTGTTCCATGCATCCACCACCCTTTCTGTGAAAAAGAACTTCCTCACATTGCCCCTTACTCTGCCTCCCTCTAATCTCATGCTGTGTCCTCTTGTCCTGCTATTTTTCTTATATTGAAATATGTTAGATTCTTTCACCTTGTTAATGCCCTTAAGGTGTTTGAATGTTTCGATCATATCACCTCTCTTCCTCCTTTGCTCTAGGGTATACATATTGAGCTCCGTTAATCTGTCCTCATATGTTTTCTGATGTAGTCCTTGCACCATTTTGGTTGCCCTTCTCTAGACTGCCTCAATTTGGTTAATGTCCTTGTGAAGGTGTGGCCTCCAGTACTGCATGCAGTACTCCAGATGGGGCCTAACCAGTGTCTTGTAAAGAGGGATTATTATCTCCCTCTTCCGACTTGTGATACCCCTACTAATACACCCCAACACCCCCCCTAGCCTTACCTACTGCTTTAGTAGTCTGCTCGGATGCTTTCAGGTCATCTGTGATGATGATGCCCAAGCCTCTTTCTTCCCTTCTGGCTGCCAGCAACTCCCCTCCTAGCCTATAGGTGGCTTCAGGGTTTCTCTTCCCTATGTGCATGCTCTTGCACTTCTTTGTGTTAAACCTCAGTTGCCATTCTTCTGACCATTTTGCTAGTTTATCCAGATCTCTTCTCATTCTGCCCACCCCATCTGGATCATCTACTCTGTTGCAGATCTTGGTGATGTCTACAAACAGACAAACCTTACCCTCCAGTCCATCTGCAATGTCACTGATGAAGATATTGAAGAGGACTGGTCCCAGGACTGATCCCTGAGGTACCCCACTTGTGACTTGCATCTCTTCTGACTGTATACCATTTACCACCACTCTCTGTTTTCTGCCAGTCAACCAGTTTGCCAACCAGTTGACCAACTTCTGACCCACCCCAAGCCTACCCAGCTTATTAATCAATCTCTATGGAACAGTATCGAAGCTTTGCTGAAGTCAAGGTAGGTGACATCAACTGCTCCCCTGGTCCACCACTCTGGTTACCCACTCAAAGAAATCTATGAGATTAGTTTGACAGGGCCTTCCTTTGTAAACCCATTCTGTCTTGGATCCTGTGCTCCTATGGATTCCAGGGGTTGCACTATCCTTTCCTTAAGGAGTGCCTCCATAATCTTGCCCACTACTGAGGTAAGACTGACTGGTCTGTAATTCCCTGTCTCCTCCCTGCTACCACTCTTGTGGAGTGGGATTACATGTGCCCTTCTCCAGTCTTCTGGGACCTCTCCTGTGCTCAGAGACTCACTAAACAGTTCTGATAATGGCTCTGCTAGTTCCACCCTTAGCTCCTTTAGTACCATGGGATGTATGCCATCAGGTCCCATTGCCTTGTCCACCCTGAGCTTATTGAGCTCTTGTAGGACCCTTTCTTTTGTGAAGAGACTATTGCACACCTCCCTCCCCCTGTGTCCATGATGCTGAGCTGTGGTCACTGCCCTACCTTCTCTTCAGTAAATACTGAGCAGAAGTATGTATTTAGGGTAGATGCTTTTACATGGTCCTCTCCTCACATGCCCCCTTATCCCCTTTGATCTTAGCAATACCCCCTCTGAACTTTCTCCTTTCACTAATGTATCTATAGAAAGTCTTGTCACCTTCTTTTACAGTTTGTGCTAGTGTTTTCTCGGTTTGGGCCTTTGCCTGCCTTACTGCCTTCCCTGCTTCTCTTAGAGAAGTTTGGTATGCATCCTTATCTTCATCCTGCTGCGTTCCCTTATATGTCCTGAAGGCCAGCCTTTTGGCTCTGACCTTTTCTGCTACTGTTTTTGAGAACCAAAGTGGTTTCCTTCTTCTTTTGCACTTCCTTTTCTCTCTAACACAATGAGATGTTGCTTCAAGTATTGCATCCTTAAGGCTTACCTACTTTGCCTGTACCCCATCACCTGTATTTCTTTTTGCCAGGGCTAGCTTAACTCTGTTGGCCATCTTATCAAAGTCAGCTCCTCTGAAGTTCCATATTTTTGCCTTGGAATGGGATGATTTAGTTCTAGTGGCCAAATTGAACCATACCACGTGATGGTCACTGGCCCCCTGGTGACCTTCTACCTGGAGATCTGTGATCCTTTTCCCATTAGTCAGTACTAGATCTAGGATAGCCCTGTCTCTTGTGGGTTGTTGTACCAGTTGTTTGAGGCCCTGCCCCTGCAGGGAACCCACCATGTGTCTAGTTCTGGCAGATGTTAACTTCCTGCTGGTATTGACCAATCTGTATCTGGCATGTTGAAGTCTCCCATTATCAGAACCTTCCCTTTAGTTGTCATATTTTGTATTTCTTCTAACGATAATGTGTCTATGTCCCCCCCCGGTCTGGAGGCCTGTATACAGCCCCAGTTCGCATGGCTGTCCCATTTTCTGTTTCCAGGGTGATCCACAATTGTTCTGGCTCCTTATGTGTATTCTGAATTTCTGTAGCTTTGATATTTTCATTGCCATAAAGGGCCACTCCACCCCCCTTTTTGCACCTCGGCCTCTTCTGAACAGTACATAGCCAGGTACTGAAGTGTCCCAAGTGTGGTTACTGGTAAACCATGTCTTGCTAATGGCTGCTATGTCCAGTTGAGCCTCTGTCATTATTGCCTGCAGGTGTGGGATCTTGTTTCCCAGAGCACGAGCATTTGTGTACATGATTTTCCATTGGCCAGATTTCGGTGTGTTAGTTGTTGTTGATGGGAGCACAGTGTACAAAAAGAGCCAATTATACACATTAGCCATTGAGACATTGGAAAGTTAGGGACTAAATCAAGGGTCAAACCTTGACGTTGGTGATTTAGCTTACTCACATTGGAATTCCAGTCTGAAACTAAGAGAATCCACCCCTCACATGGAACTTAAAGTAAATATAGCCAATTTTGGCAGTGGAAAGCTTAAATATGCAATGTTGTGTAGGGGGAGGGGGGTGTGCACTGGTATTTTTGGATTGTTTGTTATATGCCACAACCCAGCAGCACCCCTTAGAAGAAATGTGAATTCTAGTGTGTGAAGCAACATAAAAGGTTTGAGCATGCTAATTTTGGATTTGTTTGATGTAACAACCACCTTGTGCTATGACCTCCACCAAGTTCAGCTCTGGTTGCATTCCATCAGCTCTTCCTAAATGCCAAGAAGACTGTCTCCATGAACTTTAGCACTAGGCAGAGACTCTCAAGGATCCATAACCTGCCCTCTTTCCACACCCTGGATGGTACAATATTAGAGGACACCACCTCTTTCAGATACCTTGGGGTTTGGCTGGACCAAAACCTCAGCTTCTCTGGACACATTGACGCCATCCTGAAAAAGCTGTGCCCCAAGCTTGGTGCCTTATATAGGAACCATAGTTGCATCCCTCCTACGGTAAGGCGTGAACTTGTCCAGAAGATGATACTCCCCATTTCGACTACTGCGACATAGTCTATGGTGCCACTCCCAAGTCCTCCCTGACCAGATTGGACACTCTCTTTAACTCCTTCTGCCACTTTGCTCTTGATGCTCCCTCTCGGACTCATCACTGCAACCTCTGTCATACCCTGTCCTTTCCCTCACTTGCTAACAGGTGCCTCTCCCATTGCACCAAACTCACCTCTAAATATTGGCTTAGTGAACTTTCTCCTTATCTCACCACATCCCTCTCAACTCCACCCCCACCCTCCCACACCCTCCAATCTACTGATACTCGTATTTTGGCAGTCCCCCACTGCTCCACAATCATTGGACAGTCTAGCTTTTCCTATCGTTTCCCCAAAATCTGGAACTCCCCCCCAAATACACCACTCCTCCTACTCCTACTCCCTCGGATCTGCCTTACACAACTACCTCACCTCTAACTGCTCCTACTTTAATCCACCATAACTTCCTTCATAAATTCTGTTCCAGTGTATTCACCCCAAATCTCCCATTCCTCTAATTCTATCCCCACTTCTCCTCTCCTCTCTTCTGATATCATTCTTCTATCCCTACCTATCTCCTGCCCCCTACCTATATACCTCTCCCTCCTGCCTCCCCTACTATCTTCTTCTTTCTCCTCTGCCTCTCTTTGCCTTGCACCCTCAGTAGGGCCCCAGCATCCTGAAGGGTCAGTTCTTGGCACACCTCCCACTTCCCCTCTCACCTATCTGTCTTCCTCCCTTCCGCCTCTACCCACCTTCTTTCTCCCTCACCTCTCTCTTTACCTTGTTCCACCCCCTAGCAGAGTTCTCAGCATACTGAAGGGGACAGTTCTTGGCATGCCTCCCGCCCTCCCTTCTTATCTATCTATCTATCTATCTATCTATCTATCTATCTTCCTCCCATTTGCCCCAATACCTACCCTCTTCTCTCCCCCTCTCCTCTTCTACTGAAGGAGCAATTGGTGGAACATCTGATTGCCAATGGACTGCAGGACCCAAGACAGCATGGTTTCACTGGGGGAAGGCCATGTCAGACCAGCCTCATTGAATTTTTCGACTGGGTGACAAGGGAGGTGGATCAGGGGAGGGCAGTGGACATGGCCTATCTGGACTTCAGCAAGCCTTTGACACTGTGCCACACAGAAGGCTATTAAACAAACTAGGGAATATGGGAGTGGGCATGACAGTAGTGCAGTGGGTAGGTAACTGGCTGGGTGGCAGGACACAGAGGGTGGTGGTAAATGGCTTTCACTCCACAGAGGGAAGAGTGACCAATGGGGTACCACAGGGATCAGTGCTGGGACTGGTCCTATTCAACGTCTTCATTAGTGACATTATGCAGGACCTAGAAGGCAGAATTTCTCTGTTCTCTGATAACACAAAGCTCTGTAATAGGGTGGACATGCCAGAAGGTGTAGACAGAATGAGGAGGAACCTGCAGAAACTTGAAGAATGGTCAGCAGTTTGGCAGTTGAAATTCAATGCAAAGAAGTGCAAGATAATGCATATGGGACACAAAAACTCTGGAACAACATTTCATTTGGGAGGGTGAGGATATAGCCTGCACCAAGCAGGAAAGGGATCTTGGGGTTATCATCTCTGATGATCTCAAGGTAGGGAAACAGTGTGACAAGGTAGCAGGTAAAGTAAATAGGATGCTGAGATGCATAGGCAGGAGCATCACCAGCAGGAAAAGGGAGGTCATAATTCCACTATACAAGTCACTAGTGAGGCCCCACCTGGAGTACAGTGTACAGTTCTGGAGACCTTACCTACGTAAGGACATAGACAGGGTAGAGAAGGTTCAGAGGAGGGCAACAAAGATGGTACATGGATTACATCACAAGTCTTATGAGGACAGGTTGAAGGACTTGAATATGTACTCCCTGGAGGAGAAAAGGGAGAGAGGGGATATGATAGAGACATACAAGTATCTTACAGGGAGGAACAGAGTGCAGGAATACACTATTTTTCAGCAAAAAAGATGCTCCAGGACTAGAGGGCATGGGATGAAGTTGGAGGGAGGGCGATTCAAAGGAAACATGAGGAAGAATTTATTCACGGAACGGGTGGTGGACAAGTGGAACACCCTGCCAGAGGAAGTAGTGGAGGCTGAAACAATCATGGGATTTAAGAATGCATGGAATAGATATAAGGAAATTCTGGAGGTCAGGGGTAAGAGGCAACAGACTTCTAGGAAAACATAAAGTGAACTTACAAGCTCAAATGGGCAGACTGGGTGGGCCGTAGGCCCTTCTCTGCTGACAGTGTCTATGTATCTATGTACCATCACCTTGTTCTGCCCCCTGGCAGGGTTCTCAGCATCCTGAAAGGGCCAGTTCTTGGCACGCCTCCCATCTCCCCTCGCTTTTCCTCCCCTCTTCTTTACTCTTACCTCCCTCCCCCTCCACTGCACTCCTCTGCACTAACTGGTTGACCCTAAATCTAAAATGCACTTGTACTATAACTTGTACTTCCAATGTCCTGTAGCTTATTGTTCTGTCTGTCCTGTTGCAGTCCAGCTCGCCTTAGACCTAACTGTTTTTATTCTGATTAATGTACTGCCACTAGCTTCCCCCCGCTTCTCTTCACGTTGTACATCATTGTATAATTATGCTGTTTACAAATTTTTTAATTGTAGTTATTCCAAATGTGTATATTGCAAGATTGTAACATTCTCAGTAGCCTATCCTTATAAAATCATGTTGTCTACTTATATCTTAATTGTATGCCTTTCCAAATGTTTTTATTATGATATTGTATCAATCTCTGTAGTTTATCCCTTGTGCACCCCATCCCCCAGGTCGCAGCGTGAGATGAGCAAACTTGTTTTTCAGTGTGCCCTCCTGGTGAAACATTTCAATAAATAAATAAATAAAATCTAGAAGGCCATGTGTGTGAAAGCTAGAAGTCTGCAAAATAAGATTCCGGACCTAGAGGCCATCATGGTAGAGGCCGGCCTGGGTATTGTGTCCATTAATGAGTCATGGTGCACTGAAAACCATGACTGGGAAATGGCCATACTAGGCTATACTCTGTTCAGTAAGGACTGTGTGGGAAGGAAAGGAGGATGTGTGGTGCTATATGTGAGGGAAAGCATATAAGCCACAGAAATACAGGGAATACAGGAGGAGACAGACGTACTGTGGGTCTCCATGGAGATGTGGAATGGAGCCACTATTCACACTGGAGTGATTTACAGACCTCCAGCACGGGGGAGGAATTAGATAAGGTACTGGTGGAAGCCACTGGCAAGATGGTAGAAAAGGGAGAGGTGCTGGTGGGGGACTTAAACCCGCCAGATGTAGATTGGAGACCCCAACAGCACCATCAGCTACAAGAAGAGACATCCTGGACTCTCTGCATTCCTCAGGCAATTAGTCAGTGAACCCACTCATGATGGGGCAATACTGGACCTGGCACTCAGTAACAGAGATAGTGTTGCAGACGTCAAGGATAGGGAGGTGTATCACAGAAAACAGAGGGAAGCAGGGAAACCAATAAGGAGTGCTAAGGTGTAAACTGAAGAGAGACTAGCCCAGGAGGTAATGAAAGGTGACAAGACATTTTTTAGATATGTAAGTTAAAAGAGGAAGACTAAAGGTGGGATTGTAAGGTTAGGGGACAGGCGACAGAGGGTGGTGGTAAATGGAGTTCACTCCAAGTAAAGGAGGGTGACCAGTATGGTGCCACAGGGATAAGTGCTGGGACTGGTGCTCTTTAATGTCCTTATGTGACATTGCAGAGGAGCTGGAAGGGAAGGTCTGTCTTTTTGTGGATGGCACCAAAATCTGCAGTAAGGTGGACACTTGGGGGGGGGTGTGGAAAGGATGAGTACAGACCTGAGAAAACTAGAGGAGTGGTCAAGGGTATGGCAGCTGGGTTTCAATGCAAAATAGTGTACTTAGGGCATAGAAACCCAGGGTGGAATACAAAATGGGTGGAGTGGTATTGATGACTACCAAGCAGGAAAGAGATTTGGGGGTAATTATACTGGATGACGCAAAAGCTGGCCAGGCAGTGTAACAAGGCAGTTGGGAGGGCAAGTAGGATGCTGGAGTGCATAGGGAGAAGTATCACCAGCAGAAAGAGGGAGGTAGTATTGCCTCTGTATGGATCGCTGGTTAGACACCACCTAGAGTATTGTATCCAGTTCTGGAGACCACATCTCCAGAAGGACATAGACAGAGTGGAGGTGGTCCAGAGGAAGGTAACTAAAATGGTGCAGGGTCTGCATCAAAAGCCTTATGAGGAGAGACTAAAGGACCTGAATATGTACACCCTGGAACAGAGGAAGTAGAGGGGAGATGTGATAGAGACCTTTATGTAACCCCCCTACAAACGGGGGTTCCCAAAAAGTCTTCCTTGAGCTTGCCTAAATGCTCACTGCCAGGCTGGTGTTCTGCATTTTAGCAGTTTAAATGTATTGCCAGAGAGTGCCTGTATAGCCTCTGTGTACTGTCTCTTTAAGAGCTGCCTGGATTGCAGTCATAATTAATCCGAGAGGGAGCTCTGTTAGAAGATGTGCTTGTTTGCTGATCATTTGCTAGAGTAGTAATAATATTGCAGTTTGTTCTAACCTGCCTTCCTTGCAGCATGGACAGTTCTGGTTGTTTCCATCATCTTGGTCTTGGACTACAGAATGGGCCAATCAGTACATTTGGGACTCTAAAATGGAGCCTGCCTACAGGGGCTTGGTGGGGCCAAAACTTGTAGGAATTGTAGTTTTGGGCTTTTGGTGCCTAAAATAACCTGGAGGGGGAGGCCTTGTTGTGACTGACAGACAGATCAGCCAACCAAACCTTTTGGTCCCACACTGCTTGCAGTTTCAGTTAGATCTGAGTTGGGAAGTGAAGAAGTAACAGCTCGAGATAGTTCAAGCAGCAATCCATAGTGGATTCACACGGTAGAACTGTGGAAAGGCCTGAGTTTGGCCTGCATGCCTGCCTGCTGTTCCTGAGAGGGAACTTGTGTTTTATTTTCAGACCGAATCCGAATTTGGAGAGCGAATTAAGCCACTGAATTGTGACCAGGCTTTAACCTGAAGAAGACCGAAGATTTGCTGAATGCTATTGGCCCGTCAGGACTTCCAGCTACCTCTGAACTCCTGGATTGTGCAGACACTCTGTAATTGCGACTGGAGATCCATTTGCCTGGTACAGTGGAATTTCCTTACACGTGAATGTACTGTGTGCTTATAGTGGGTCGTGATTTGGTTCCCCACTATGTGTCTGAACTGTGTTTTGCTTGCTGGAGGCTGTATTCAGTTCCACAGGCTGAATCTGTATCCATTTCCGTTTGCCTGGGCCCTGCTACACTGGCCCAGCCAGAATACCTGTTATGCAGAGAAAGTCATCGACGAGAGACCGGCCTGGGGATCAGCCCCCTGCTCAATGCCTTGAACAGGAACAATGCCTTGGAGATTCATGTGGGCCCTGCTTCTCCAGGCACTCCAGTTCAATAGCCTTCAGTCTCGATTTCATTCTGGCTGTGTCCAGTATTGGGTATCATGAGTAAACATCAGGGTAGCTCCCTGCAACAACAGCTGAATCTAAAAGTGTTGTCATCTGATTGTCTTGTTGCCTTTTCTTTCATGAACTGAGCCCTCTGGCTCTGGATTACAAATAGTGTATGTTGTGCATGTTGCTTTCTTCCGTCACATGGCCCCAACCAGTTGCAATGTTCCTTGCTAGCCCACCATTTTCCTACCTGGGTACCCAGAGTGTGCGACTGTGTAAGGACTCTGAACTGCACACATAACTGTCTGATTAATATAGCTTTTAAGCAAATCAACCTGATTACGCCCCTCCCATGTTCAAGACACCTGAATAAATCAGATTTAACTTTGTTTGCATTTAACCTGACTGTGATTCCAGTTTGTGCCAAAAGTATTGTACTGTTGCTATTTGCTGTGCTTAACCTTGTTTTATAGGGGGTCCCCAGGGTCAAGCTAGAGGAACCAGCCTTGGTGGTAAGTGCAAACAGTGAATAAGGATAATTGTGAAAGTAATTAGTGTATATTGTTCAGGCCACTAGAATGGACAGAGGGGGGTTACAGTGTCCCAGAGGGCTGTGTCCACGTTATCTTGACCACTAATAACCCTGACCTCCGGGTGGAGGCACCCGTTTCATTACCCAGGCCCCTTAACCTGCTACTAGCCAAGCAGGCAGGGGTAGTAGCCCTTGGGATAGCACCACCTAGGGGTTATATTTAAATATCTCATGGGGGTAAATAAGGTATAGGAGGAGAGTATTTCTCAGAAGAAAAGGTTCTCAAGAACAATTGGACATGTTATGAGGTTGGAGGGGGGTAGATTCAGGAGAGATGTGAGGAAGTAATTCTTCACAGAAGAGTGGTGGATTCCTCGAACAGGGTTCCAGTGGAGGTGGTGGAGGCAAAAACAGTGGTGGGGTTCAAGAATGCATGGGATATGCACAAAGGGATCACAATGGAAAGGATGGGGGGGTGAGACAGAGCTGTAGATCAGGCACAGTCTGATGTAATAATGTAGGTAGGGAGAAACAGCAGGCTGGATGGGCCAAGTGGTCCTTAACTGCTGTCAAGTTCTGTTTCTATGACTGGGTGAGCTGGGATATAGATTAGGGTTGGGCAGTGAGTATGGTCTACTTAGACTTCAGCAAGGCTTTCGGCACCATATCACATATGAGGCTCATAAATAAACTGGGCAGTTTAGGGGTGGGTCATAAAGTGATAAACTGGATACAGAACTGGTTGATAGATTTTGGGGCTGAGCCAGCGTGAGAAGTGACCGAGGTGAAAAAAATATAAATAAAAAATAATTGATTGATTGATGGATAGGTGACAGAGGATAATGGTAAATGGCACTCACTCAGGGGAGGACAGGTTGATGAGTGGGGTACCTCAGGGCTCAGTACTGGGACCGGTTCTCTTTAATGTCTTTATAAATGACATGGAAGAAGAGCTGGAAGGGGAGGTATGACTCTGTGCAGATGGCACCAAAATCTGCAATAGGTTGGACACTCCTGAGGGGGTGGAGAGAATGAGCAGAGACCTGAGAAAACTCCAGAAGTGGTCTAAGGAATGGCAGCTGGGTTTCAATGTAAAAATGTGCAAACTCCTGTACCTAGGTCACAGAAACCCAGAGGTGGAGTATAAAATGGAGGGAAAGGTACGGACAGTCACAAAACAGGAAAGGGACCTTGGGGTCATCATATCTGATGACCTCAAGGCAGCTAGGCACTGGGACTAAACAGTAGGTAGAGCCAGTGGGATGCTGGGTCTGCATAGGGAGGGGTATCACCAGCAGAAAGAGGGAAGTGGTGTTACCACTGTGTAGATCATTGGTGAGAATCCACCTAGAGTACTGTGTCCAATTCCGGAGACCACATTTCAGGAAGGACGTAGACAGGATGAAGGGTGTTCAGAGGAGGGCAACTAAAATGGTGCAGGGGCTGCATCAGAAGCTCAACAAGGAGAGGCTGAGGGATCTCAGTAGGTACACTATGGAAGAGAGGAGGGTTGAGTGGGGACATGACAGAGACCTATAAATACCTCATAGAGGTGAATAAGGAACAGGAGGGGAGTATTTTTTCAGAGGAGAAGGGGCAAGAGAACAAGGTGACATGCAATGAAGCTGGAGGGGGGAACTTTAGGAATGGATGTGAAGAAGTACTTTTTCCAAGAGAGAGTAGTGGATTCCTGTAACAGTTTTCCAGCAGAGGTATGGGGCAAAATCAGTGGTGGGCTTCAAGCATGTATGGGATAGACCCAAGGGATTATTGCTAAGGAATGAGGAAGTGGGAGGTAGCCCGAGATCAGCTAGAATCTACAGCGTCAGAGTATAGGCAGGAAAAAGGGACAGATTGTGTGTGTGTGTGGGGAGGCAGGCTCTATCTGCCAGAAAAATCCTATGTTTCTGTGTTACAACTTGACAAGGCCCTGATCTGGGCACAGCTGGAGTATTGCATGCAGACCTGGGGCTATATTCACAAAAATTACAAAGCATCGCACAAAAGTTTGTGTTGTGCTTTGCGATTGCCCAGGTGTCAAAGGTTGCTGTTCACAGTCGGATAATGCACTTGCGCTATTCAACTGCGAATAGGGCCAAGACGAGTCAGTGCTAACACCACTACCACTACTGCTATCTCGACATGCAGCCAGCAGTATGGCTCCACAATGAATAGTGCAGGTGTGCTATTTGGAATTCACAAAAGCAGTCATGTAAATGAGTCCATTGGGCATGCAAGGTGGTATGTGGCTATTTGCATGCTCATTATGGGGCCATTTATATAGGCCACACTGGAGTTTAGCGAGCCTCCCCACTGATAGTTGTATATCAGTTTCCCTGGTGTCTAGTCGTCTCCCCCCCCAGTCAGCAGCCTGACAGTATGTAAATCATTTCCCTGGAGCTAGTTGTCCCCTTCCCCCATTGATAACTGGGCCAAAATGAAAAATATATTTTTCCTGGTGCTAGTGGTCTCCCCACCCCCACTGCCACTGATCGCTGGGACAAAATGAAAAATATATTTTCCTGGTGCTATTGTCCCCCAAAGTGATAACCGGTCCAAATGAAAATATATTTTTCCTGATGCTAGTGGTCCCCCCACCCCCACCGCCACTGATCGCTGGGACAAAATGAAAAATATATTTTTCCTGGTGCTAGTTGCTCCCTCCACCTATCGCTGGACCACCGTACACATGCATCTTTCTCTGGTGTCCAGTGGTCCCTCCCCCCATCCTATCCCTTACCTAATATCAGAATACATATTCCCTGGTGGCCAGTTGTCTCTTCCACCACCCAATTCCTCACCTGATGTCAGAATACATATTCCCTGGTGCCAGTGATCCCTTCCCCACCTGATCCCTGGCCTAATGTCAGAATACATATTCCCTGGTGGTCAGTGATCCCTTCCCCACCCGATCCCTCGCTTGACCTTTTAAACATTGTCCCTGGTGTCTAGTGGACCCTTCCCCAACTCACACCCACGCCCTATTTACAGTGACATTATCCCCAGTGTCTAGTGGTCCCTACCCTGACACAATCCCATTCCTGAGTAAGACAATATGATTCTTCCTGTAGTCCAGTGGTTCCACCCCCCATTTGATGTCCATCCCAGTAACGGTGCAAGCCAATCAGGTAGACCAACCCCCATCTCCCTGTGATCACCAGTCCGATGTGAAGACATACACTGTTCCCTCCCACCGATTGCCTGCCTGACATGAAGGAAGTAACTGTCCCTGGTGGCATGGGTGGAAGCTGGAGGGGGGAAGATTCAGGGGAGAAAGGAGGAGGTGCTACTTTACTGAGAGGGTGGTGGAGCCATGGAATGCACTACCTAGGGGGCTGGTGGAGGCAGAGACAGTGGAGGGGTTCAAGAGGGGGTGGGACAGGTACAGGGGAAGGGTTCTGGAAGCAAAATCCAATGCAGCAAGAATATCCGGAACTGGGAAGGGAGAAGCCAGAGAAGGCGAGGGGGACAGCAAGGTCAGCACCCAGGGTGAGGGCTGACCAAACAAGCAGACACGAAAGACCGTTAGGCCTATTCTGCTGGCATTTTAGTATGTTAGTATGGTGTCTAGCAGGCTCCTCACCCCACCCCCACCATGGCAGGCAGTGCCCCATCACCCTGCTCACCTCCATCCTGACCCTGAGCCGGCGACCAGCACAGCCTTCCACTCTCCACCACGGCCAGCTGACGACTGAGCTGTCAATGAGCGTATACTGTATACAGTATATTATGAAGCAGGCTGTCATATAGTATTGTTTTTCTGATCTGTTGAAGGAGTAAGGAATTTTTAATTTGTAAGACAAAGAATCACTTTGGGACTTTTTGTATTTACTGTTTTAACTTTGGCAGCATTGGAAGCGGTGGTTAAATTGTGAGCAAAGTGTGGGACAAGTGTATGTGAAGTTTGTGGAGTTCATGGAGGCAGTTGGGCTGGGGCACAGCAGTTTGCTCAGAGTTTAATTTCATATTAGTTGAAAGAATGCTTAAGGGCTTCATTTTTACGTTCCCTTGCGCGCATGCTCAAGGAACGTTTTGGGAGAGTAACACACTTTGAGGTGTGCCTCTCCTTTCAATCCAGTGCTCCATTGAGCAGGCGTGCGGTCCTGCACCAATGGATGTGGGAGCTGTGTATGACAGTGGTGGTGCTTCAAAGAAGACCACTGCTGTCATACAGGATACCGTGTCCGCCATCCCGCGTCCACACCACCCCCAAATCTTTGGTGCCACGCCAGAGCCCACCCCAGCGTGGCAAACGCCCCGCGTTGTTTGCCAACAGGTGCCCAATCCCCATTGGTTCCACCTGCCCCCAAGCCATCCTTCTGCCACGCCGGAGCCCACTCCCAGCATGGCAAACGCCCTGTTTGCCGACGGGGTGCCTAATCCTCATGGCCCCTCGGCCCCCAGCCATCTTCTACCACGCTGGGAGCTCCACCCCAGCGTGGCAAATGTCCCACATAGTCTTTTTTTTTTTTGACCTGTAAACCAAAACGGTCCCACGGCGCTTCTCCCAGTCCCCTCCCAAACTCCGCACTTCCACCCACTGCGCACTCCAGCCTTCCCCACACCCCTCACCCTTGCTTACCTCCGGAGCTCAGCGTGACGATCTTCGTGGACCGGGAACACGCCTGCACCTCTGCAGGTGCAATGCTGGTGAGATGGGTAGGAAACTGGCTGCAGGGAAGGCAACAGAGGGTGGTGGTGGGTGGGGAAGCTCACACCCAAGGGGCAGTGACGAGCGGTGTCCCACAGGGCTCGTGTTGGGACCAGTGTTGTTTGGGATATTCATTGAAGACATATCATGGGACATCAAGAGCAAGATCAGTCTGTTTGCTGATGATACCAAGGTTGGCGCGGTGCTGGATGACCTAGTGGGATGGCAGGGGTTGCAGGATGATCTGGCAAAGCTTGAAACCTGGTCAGACACCTGGCAACTGGGCTTTAATGCCAAAAAGTGCAAGGTGATGCATTTTGGGATGAAGAACCCAAGGAGGACTTACCAGCTAGGGGGAGTGCAGCTAACCCAGACAGAGGAGGAGAAGGATCTGGGTGTGCTCATCACAGGGTCAATGAACAACTCGGCACAGTGTAGGAAGGCAGCTGCAAAGGCCAACAAAATGCTGGGTTGTATTGCAAGGGGTATATCCTCGAGGAGGGAGGAGGTGATTCTGCCACTGTATAGGTCATTAGTTAGACCACACCTGGAGTACTGCGTGCAGTACTCGGCTTCGTATCTGAAGAGGGACATTAAGTTACTGGAGGGAGTGCAGTGCAGGGTGACAAAGATGATCAAGGGTCTGGGGGACTTATCATACGAGAGGAGGTTGAAGGAGATGAACATGTACTCACTGGAGGAGAGGAGAGACAGAGGGACATGATTGAAACCTTTAAATACATGAAAGGAATAAACAAGACAGGTACAGAGGGGCTGTTCAAAGTAAGGGAGGGGAGGGCCACCAGGGGCCATGATATGAGACTGGAGCGAGGAAGGTTCAGGAGGGAGATGAGGAGACACTTTTTTACAGAGAGGGTGGTGGCTGGGTGGAATGCGTTACCTGCAGAAGTGGTATGCAGTAGAACAGTGGACTGCTTCAAACGAGGATGGGACAGGACAAGGGGGAGGGTTAATGAAGGGGAAGGGTGGAAGGGAGGGGCAGCTACAGAATAAGGCGTGCTAGCTACATTCGAGCAGACTTGATAGACCTCTAGGCCTTTATCTGCTGGCAAATTTCATATGTTCAGATGTTCAAAGCTGACCGCGAACTGAGGAAATGCCGGTAAGCTGTATAATGGGCTGAATGAGGGGTTTTCAACTTTATTGCATATCTCAGGCATTTTTGGAAGTTTGCACCAAATTTTCAACATGGGGTTTTGGGACCCCTTCTCATGAATAATGTCACTGTCATGGCGTTATTGGGGCCGAAGGGTGATTTTGCATCACTGCGCAGTCACTGCATTAAAATCACCGCGGGCCTAATCTTCTCATTGACGCATCATTCGTAATCTAAACCCATGAAATGATGCAATCAAAAATACATTTCTGGCGTCGTTACGCGGTTCTTCCTTGAGCTCGTTAGTTAGCAATTTTCAATATTTTCACTCCAGATTTTCAACATTGCCATTTACCACACACCTCCTTATGAGTAGTACAGCTGTCATTTTCCATCCTGCCCTAAAACGTGTTTCCGCCCATGTAGTGCACAATGGCGCAGTCGGTGTATGAAATTAATGTATGGGACGCATTAAGAAAATCATGGTGACACTGTTCATTAGCAGAGGTCTTAAAATGGCTATGTTGAAAATTTGGTGAAAAAATTCCTTAAAATGACTGTTTTACGTGCGTGCGTTGTGCAGTTCCTATGCATGCTCGTAGGTTTGCGAATTTTCAATATTTCCACTCCAGATTTTCAACATTGCCATTTTACCACACCTTCTTATGAGCAGTACAGCTGACAGTTTTCACATCTCACCCAAAACGTGTTTCCGCCCATGTAGCGCTCAATGGCGCAGTCGGTGTGCGAACTCAATGTATGGGACACATTAACAAAATCACAGTGACACTGATCATGAGCAGAGGTCTTAAAATGGCTATGTTGAAAATTTGGTGAAAAATTCTAAAAATGACTGTTTTACGAGTCTGGCTTGTACAGTTCCTACAAGACGTCAGAAGTTTGCGAATTTTCAATATTTTACCCACATTTTCAACATTGCCATTTTACCACACCTTCTTATGAGCAGTGCAGCTGTCATTTTCACATCCTGCCCAAAATGTGTTTCCAGCCATGAAGCGCACAGTGGCACAGTCGGTGTGCGAACTCAGTGTATGGGACACATTAAGAAAATCACAGTGTCACTGTTCATGAGCAGAGATCTTAAAATGGCTATGTTGAAAATTTGGTGACAAAATTCCTACAAATAACTGTTTCACGAGCGTGCGTTGTGCTGTTCCTACGCACGCTCATAGGTTTGCGAATTTTCAATATTTCCAATCCAGATTTTCACCATTGGCATTTTATCACACCTCCTCATGAGCAGTACAGCTGTCATTTTTCACATCCTGCCCAAAACATGTTTCCGCTCCTGTACCGCACAATGGCGCAGTCGGTGTGCGAACTCAATGTATGGGACATATTAAGAAAATCACAGTGACACTGATCATGAGCAGAGGTCTTAAAATGGCTATGTTGAAAATTTGGTGAAAGAATTCCTAAAAATGACTGTTTTATGAGTGTTCATTGAGCAGCTCCTATGCACGCTCCGAAGTTTGCGAATTAATATTTTCACTCCACATTTTCAACATTGCCATTTTACCACACCTCCTTATGAGCAGTGCAGCTGTCATTTTTCACATCCTGCCCAAAACGTGCTTCTGCCCATGAAGCGCACAATGTCACAGTCGGTGTGCGAACTCAGTGTATGGGACACATTAAGAAAATCACAGTGTCACTGTTCATGAGCAGAGATCTTAAAATGGCTATGTTGAAAATTTGGTGACAAAATTCCTACAAATAACTGTTTTACGAGCGAGCGTTGTGCTGTTCCTACGCACGCTCATAGGTTTGTGAATTTTCAATATTCCAATCCAGATTTTCAACATTGGCATTTTATCACACCTCCTCATGAGCAGTACAGCTGTCATTTTTCACATCCTGCCCAAAACGTGTTTCTGCCCATGTAGCACTACAACGGCACAGTCGGTGTGGAAATCAATGTATGGGACACATTAAGAAAATCACAGTGACACTGATCATGAGCAGAGGTCTGAAATGGCTGTGTTGAAAATTTGGTGAAAAATTCCTAAAAATGACTGTTTTATTTAGTGTTGTTACAGTTCCTACGCGACTATCGTAAGTTTACGAATTTTCAATATTTCCATCTCAGATTTTCAACATTGGCATTTTACCACACCTCCTCATGAGCAGTACAGCTGTTATTTTTCACATCCTGCCTAAAAACGCAGTCCTACCATGTAGTGCACAATGGCAGTCGGTGTAAATCAATGTATGGACACAGTAAGAAAATCACAGTGACACTGTTCATTAGCAGAGGTTTTAAAATGCCCATGTTGAAAATTTGCTGAAAAAATTCCTAACAATGACTGTTTTACGAGCGTGCATTGCACAGTTCCCACGCACGCTCGTAGGTTTGCGAATTTTCAATATTTCCACTCCAGATTTTCAACATTGCCATTTTACCACACTTCCTTATGAGCAGTACAGCTGTCATTTTTCACATCCTGCCCAAAACGTGTTTCCGCCTATGTAGCGCACAATGGGAGTAACAAAAAGGTCATGCTGAAAATTTATTGTGCAAATACCAGCAATCGCACAGGGCATTAGGGTAAAGTACCATATGTGCCAAACACCACTGCAAATACCTGCAAGCGAACATTCGGCATTGACAAATGCTTGTTAGTAGTGTGTTTGTTGAGTAAGCTCTCTATTTATACTATACAGTTGTCTGGCTCAGATGGTACTCATAGGTGTCACATAAACCTGTGGGAAAATATCGCTAGTAAGCAGTCTTGGGTACAAGTTTCAAACCTAATATTAGAATGTCTATATAGACAGAGTCTTATGGGTGGGTGCATCTGTAGGGATTTCGCTTTATTTTGGAGGGATTTTTTTAAGGATGAATATTGCTGTTAAAAGTAGATGTGGCAATGGGACCAGATGGGATATATCCCAGAATATTAAGAAAACTCAGAGAGGTACTGACAGCTCTGTTCCAACAGTTTGCTTGAAACAGGTGTGGTACCAAAGGACTGGAGGAGGGCGAATATAATCCCTCTCCACGAAAGTGGGAACAGGGAGGAGGCTGGCAACTACAGGCCAGTCAGCCTGACCTCAGAGGTGGGGAAACTAGAGGAATCCCTACTAAAAGAACGGTTTGTGATATACTGTGTCTCAAATCCAGCAGAGCCCAGGATCCGAGGCAGCATGGATTCACAGCGTGAAGATCTTGTCAAACAAGTCTGATAGATTACTTTGACTGGGTGACTAGGGAGGTGGATCAAGGAGGGGCAGTGTATGTGGCCTACCTGGATTTCAGCAAGGCCTTCGACATTGTCCCACATAGGAAGCTAGTAAACAAGCTGGGCAGCCTAGGAGTGGGTCCCAGGGTGGTAAACTGGGTCAGAAATTGACTGAATAGTAGGACACATAGGATGATGGTGAACAAAGTTCAATCTGAAGAGAGAGGGGTGACCAGCAGGGTCCCGCTGGGATCAGTGCTTGAACCAGTCTTCTTTAATGTCTTCATAAGTGATATTGCAGAGAGGCTAGAAGGGAAGGTGTCTCTGTTTGCAGATAACATGAAGATCTCTAACAGGGGTGACACTCCAGGAAAGGGTAGAGAAAATTAGAATGGTCTTAAGCAAGCATGAGTAGTGGTCAAGGGTGTGGCAGCTAAGATTAAATGCAAAGAAGTGCAAGATCATGCACTTGGGGCACAGAAATGCAGGGGAGGAATACATGATGGGGGTGAGGTACTGATGGTCACCAAACGGGAAAGGGACCTGAGAGTAATCATATCTGATGATCTAAAGGTTACCAAACAATGTGAGAGAGCTGTGAGGAGAGCCAGTGAATGCTGGGGTACATAGGGAGAGGTATCTCCAGCAGAAGGAAGGAGGCGGTGATGCCACTGTATAGAACATTAGTGAAACCTCATCTAGAGTACTGTGTCCAGTTCTGGAGGCTGCATCTCCGGAAGGACATAGACAGAGTAGAAGTAGTTCAGAGAAGGGTGACAAAAATGGTGCAGGGGCTGCACCAAAATTCATATGTGGGGAGACTGGAGGATCTCAATATGTATTCACTGGAGGAGAGGAGAGGAGAGAGAGAGAGAGAGGTGGGGGGATATGAAAGAGACTTTCAAATATCTCAAGGGTGTAAGTAATATACAAGAAGGTAGCATCTTTAAAAAAAAAAAAGATTGAAACATAGAATTTGACGGCAGAGAAGGACTGCTTGGCCCACCTAGTCTGCCCATTTCCCTACCTGATGGATAAGCTGCAGATTCTAGTTAATCAATAGCTTACTTCCTCCTACCACCCACTAGAATTGCCTCTGTCCCATGCATTCTTGAATTCTCCCACTGTTTCTGACTCCACAACCTCCTCAGGAAGGCTGTTCCATGCATCCACAACCCTCTCTGTGAAAAAATGCTTTCTAACATTACCTCTGAGCCGTCCCCCCTCTATCTTTAAATTGTGCCCCCTTGTTCTTGCACATCTCTTTTTTTAAAAGATGCTACCCTCTTGTACTTTGTTAATTCCCTTGAGATACTTGAACGTTTCTATCATGTCCCCCCTCTCCCTCCTTTCTTCAAGGGTATACATATTAAGCTGCTTTAGTCTCTCTTTGTATGTCTTCTGGTACAGACCCTGCACCATTTTGGTTGTCCTCCTCTGAAATGCCTCCACTCCGTCTATGTCTTTGCGGAGATGGAATCTCCAGAACTGCATGAGTACTCCAGTTGTGGTCTCACCAACTGTCTGTACAGAGGGATAACAACTTCCTGTTTTCTACTGTTGGTGCCTCTCCCTATGCATCCCAATATCCCCCAGCCCTCCTTACTGCCTTCTCACATTGCTTGCCCACCTTTAGGTCATCTGATATAATTACTCCTAGGTCTCTTTCGATTTCTGTTGTTATTATCTCACCCCCCATTGTGTACTCTTCCCCTGGGTTTTTTTTCCCCAGATGCATTACCTTGCACTTCTTTGCATTGAATCTGAGCTGCCATATATTTGACCATTCCTCCAACCTTGCCAAGTCCCTTTTTCATCCTTTCCACCCCACCTTGCGTATCAACCCTGTTGCAGATCTTTGTGTCATCCGAAGAGAGACATACTTTTCCTTCCAGGTGCTCCCCAATATCACTTATAAAGACTTATAAAGAGATGTTTAAGAACAAGGGGCCATGATATGAAAATAGAGGGGGGTAGACTTAGGGGTAATGTAAGAAAGTATTTTTTCATGAAAAGCGTAGTGGATCCATGGAATAGCCTCCTGGCAGAGATTGCAGGGGCCAAAATGATAGGGGAATTCAAAAACACATTGGACAGACATAAAGGAACTCTAGCACTAGGAAAGAGAGGGTAAGCTATGTTATTCATTACCTATGGCTCTGCCATGATGTCTGCCCTCCGACGTATAACAACTGCACTTAACAAAGCATGCCGACTCACAACTGGTGCCCACCGCTTCACCCACACCTGTGCCCTTTATGAACAATCCGGAAGGCTCCAACCATATAAAGTATCTCACATGTGCTACGGCAGGAAAAATCAACCTTGGCCTCACACCCATCTGGTGTTACTGCCTTGTTACATCAAAACACCAACCGACAGAACTCCAGGAGCTCAACAACCCAGATTCTACAAATTCCTCGCTGTTGAACTATGCAGGGCCAACGCTCCTTTGCCTATAGGGCTCCTCTATGGATGAATGGTCTCAGCCACACCATCTCCTCTGCCTCAACACTAGGTCTGTTCAAAACCAGGCTCCGGGCCCATCTTATTGCCTCTAGCTCCTGTGACTGCCTCACCTAGCTGATGACCTAAACAGCTTTAATCCTAACTTATATACTGCTTAACCTCAGGCCCCCCCAGTCCCCCTCCCCCAGCTCCTGAGGTGCCACTTCAAATCTCAGGAATTCATACCACCTCATTAGTTTCTCCTTGCCCCATTATAGCACTTATTCCCCCCCTTACCCTGCCCCCTTTTTCTCTTCTATCACTCCTACCCATTTATTTTTCAAACAAATGCCTCTGGCTGCATCATCATCCTCCCCCTCTCCTCTCATCCTTGTTTCTCTGCCACCACCAGGCACCTGACCCTACCCATTCCTTGTGGGCACATGCATCCTAGCTGTGTTCACCATTTTACTTTAGCTGCCTCTGTTAACTACCTACACTTCTCCTCCTCCTCCTCCTCTACACCTTACTCTTCCTATAATTTACCCCTTTCAATAGCACTGTTGTACATGAATTTACTTTTATTTCACTGTTGCTTCCCTGTTGTTTGTTATTTCTGATGTGGAACCTTTGTAAAAGAGCCTTGGCTCAAAGGTACTTGTAATCCTAGAATAAATAAAATAAAAAAAGCTGCAGATCATTTAAGATCTGAGGTATATGAAACAGGTAGGGAAAATGGGCAGACTAGGTGGGCCAGACAGTCCTTATCTGCTGTCAGATTCTGTTTCTATGTTAAGAAATGCTTTTTGGTTTTACTGCTGTTATTATTGGCAGGTAATGTTAAACCTAATCGTGGCCTACCTGTTACTGAACAGGAATTGAATGTTGGCAGATCTGAGCTGGAGTACACCATTTCTTTTGTTCATGCTAATATAAGGAGTATTTTACCTAAATAGATGAGTTTCGGACTTGAGTTTTTGGTAATAGCTTTGATGTGGTTGCTGTATCTGAATCTTGGTTAACAAGCAACAATCCTGATACTGCCATTTGTTGGGATGGATTCAATTTATATTGTTGTGCTGGCAGACAAAAAGAGGGATGGGGTTTTGGTATATGTAAGAGACTTATTCTGTTGGTGCTTCTCAGTTTTCCAGTTCTTATTCAGAAATTGATTTTTTTACCATTGATTTTATATTTAGGAGGTGTAAAATAATTACATTCAGCAACTTTTTATTTTCCTCCAGGCTTTTCACAGGAAGGTCTGGCACTAATGGTTGAGTACAAAGCTTCCATTTCAGTAAATAAGGAAGTTACATAGAAACGTAGAAGTTGATGGCAGATAAGGACCGCAAGGCTCATCCAGTCTACCCATTTCTTTTTCTACCTTATAAATGTGGCATCGGCCTTTGATCTGTCAATGGCCTATCTATTCATACTCATCTGTATTGCTCCCTTATGCCTATCCCATGTCTGTTTGAAGCTCTGCACTGTATTTATATCCACCACTTCCTGAGGTAGGCCATTGCATGCATCCACCACCCTTTCTGTGAAAAAGAATTTCCTCACATTACCCCTTAATCGGCCTCCATTTAATCTCATGCTGTGTCCTCTTGTCCTGCTATTTTTCTTGTATTGAAACATGTTAGACTCTTTCACCTTGTTAATGCCCTTAAGGTGTTTGAATGTTTCGATCATATCACCTCTCTCCCTCCTTTGCTCTAGGGTATACATATTGAGCTCCGTTAATCTGTCGTCATATGTTTTCTGATGCAGTCCCTGCACCATTTTGGTTGCCCTTCTCTGGACTGCCTCAATTTGGTTAATGCCCTTGTGAAGGTGTGGCCTCCAGTACTGTACACAGTACTCTAGATGGGGCCTAACCAGTATCTTGTAAAGAGGGATTATTACTTCCCTCTTCCGACTTGTGATACGCCTACTAATACACCCTAACAGGCTGTACTATTAGGAGATGCCAATATTAATTAGAAACAACATAACACAGAAACATAGAAGGTGTTGATGGATAAGGACTTCATGGCCAACCTAGTCTGATCCATTATCTTTTTTATCCTAATGTGACACTGTAGACCCTACTCTGCCTCTGGTCCCTCTCCCCCCACACACTTTTTTTACTTCTAAGATCCTTCTGTGTCTGTCCCGTGCTTTCTTGAATCCTGTAGCTGTTTCTGACCCCACCACCTCTGCTAGTAGGCTGTTCCTCTTGTTTATCACTCTTTCAGTGAAGAAGTGCTTCCTCACATGTCCTCTGAACCTCCCCCCTTCTAATTTCATGGTGTGGCCCCTCGTTCTTGAGCATCTTTTTCTTTGAAAAATGCTACCTCCCTGTACCTTGTTTTCTCTTGGGAGGTATTTGTACATTTCGATCATATACCCTGGGAGGGGAGGCGCTGGAGGCCTCAATAGGGGAAAAAGACCTAGGGGTCATGGTGGATGCATGTATGAATAACTCTGAGCAGTGCAGGAGAGCGGCTAGCAAGGCAAACAGGATGTTGGGATGCATCATAAGGGGGATCACCTCTAGGAGCAAGGAAGTGATTCTGCCACTGTACAATGGACTGGTTAGACCACACCTTGAGTACTGTACAGTACTGGAGACCACACTTGGAGAGGGACATACAGCTCCTGGAGACGGTACAGAGGAGGGCAACTAAGATGATACGAGGGCTAGGGGATTTGACGTATGAGGACAGACTTGAGGAGATCTGCCTGTTTTCATTGGGGGAGAGGAGAGACAGGAGGGAACATGATTGAGGTCCTCAAGTACCTCAAGGGAATAAATAGGGTAAACATGGAGGGGATCTTTAGACTAAAGCAGGGAGGTATCACCAGAGGGCATGGTTTGAAGTTGGAAGGTGGAAGGGTGAGGGGGGAAAAGAGGAGGAGGTTTTTCACTGAGAGGGTGGTGGACCCTTGGAATGCATTGCCCGGTGAGCTGGTTCAGAGATCCACAGTGGAGGGCTTCAAGAGAGGGTGGGACAGACACAGAAAGTGGATGTATCAGATGATGGTCTGTCCCAGGGGGGTGGGGATGGATGATAGGGGTTTCTGGAGCACAAGGGATGGGAGGGCCTCGGCACCCAACTAAGGATCTAAGGTTCGAGCAGACTCGATAGACCGTAAGGCCTAATCTGCTGGCAAATAGTATGTTAGTATGTTAGTATATCCCCCCTCCTCCTATCCTCCTGGGAGTACATGTTCAGTTCCCTAAGCCTTTCCTCATAGGTTTCCAGATACATGCCCTGTATCATTTTGGTTGCCCTCCTCTGAACTGCCTCCACCCTATGTCCTTTTGAAGATAGGGCCTCCAGAAATTGACACTATTTGAGATATGATCACAGCAGTGATCTGTACAGAAGTATTATTTCCTCTTTCCTTCTGCTGGTGATGCCCCTTCTAATGCATCCAGGCATCTGGCTAGCCTTCCCCGCAGCCTTGCCACACTGTTTTGCAACCTTTAGGTCATCTGTAATAATCACCCCCAGGTCTCTTTCCTAATCTGTGTCTGTCAGTACCCCCTTCTCCCATTTGTATGTTGCCCTCAGGTTTCTGTGCCCCATATAGAAACATAGAAACATAGATTTTGATGGCAGATAAGGACCGCTTGGCCCACCCAGTCTGCCCATTTCCCTACCTAATGGATAAGTTGCAGATCCTAGTTAACCAGCAGCCTACTTCTTCCTACCCCCACCCCTAGAATTGCCTTATGACTGTCCCATGCATGCTTGAATTCCACCACTGTTTTTGACTCCACAACCTCCTCCGGAAGGCCGTTCCATGCATCCACAACCCTCTCTGTGAAAAAATACTTCCTTAAATTACCTCTGAGCCACCCCCTTCTATCTTCAAATTGTGCCCCCTTGTTCTTGCACACCTCTTTTTTTGAAAGATGCTACCCTCTTGGACTTTGTTGATTCCCTTGAGGTACTTGAAAGTTTCTATCATGTCCCCCCTCTCCCTCCTTTCCTCGAGGCTATACATATTCAACTCCTTAAGTCTCTCTTCATATGTCTTCGGTGCAGACCCTGCACCATTTTAGTTGCTCTCCTCTGGACAGCCTCCATTCTGTCTATGTCTTTGCGGAGATTGGGTCTCCAGAACTGCACGCAGTACTCCAGATGGGGTCTCACCAACTGTCTGTACAGAGGGATAACAACTTCCTGTTTTCTACTGGTGCTGCCTCTCCCTATGCATCCCAGTATCCCCCCAGCCCTCCTTGCTGCCCTCTCAAATTGCTTGCCCACCTTTAGGTCATCTGATATGACTACCCCCATTATTTTGCACTTTTTAGTCTTGAAACCAGCTGCCAATTCCTTGACCATTCTTCCAGCTTTTTTGATCCTCTTATTCTGTCCATCCCCCCACCACACTGTATCCACTCTGTACGAGTTTTGTAGCACCCTCAAAGAGGCATACCTTTCTTTCGAGTCCTTCAGTAATGTCACTGATGAAGACATTAAGGAAGACCGGGCCCAGTGCCAATCCCTGTGGGGCCCCACTGGTCACTTTACCTACTACAGAGTGGCTAAAGACTGGTTAGAGTTAGGTTAGAGATTGGTGGTTAGAGATTAATTGACTAGAGAAAATGGCACGTGGTCATAATCATAATGCTGCCAAGAAAAAATGCGCAGCAACAAACTCTGCAAGCAACAGAGTGCTGACTGAAATAGGGCCACAAAGCACAGCGACCAGAAGAAAAGAGTGCAGCCCATTGAAAATAATGAGATTTTCTCTTTTTTCAAGGGGCTTCACCCCTCTCCCCCCCGGACTTTAGATTACAAACCTCAAGGGGATGTGGATTCAGGGATGGGGCGAAACTCCAAAAGGGGGAAATGTTTACGTTTAAAAAAAAAAAATAACAGAAAAGCTGCAACAACAGGAGACCGGGGGGAACATAGGAACATAGGAATTGTGTTGGCAGATGAGGACCGCAAGATCCATCTAGTCTGCCCATGTTTCTGCCCCCCCTCCCTATTTAGTCTGCACCTTGATGTGTCCACAATGTCTATCCCATGTGAGTTTTAACTCGCGTACTGTCTTGGATTTCACCCTCTCCTGAGGTAGGCTGTTCCATGGGTCTATGACCCTTTCTGTAAAGAAGTATTTCCTGAGGTTGCTTTTGAACTTGCCTCCCACCAGATGCAAGTTGTGCCCCATTGTACATGAACCATGGTCCCAGGTCTCCCATCATGCTGTGTGCAGGTGCTTTAGCCATTCCACCACAGGAGCAGCTAGACCAGGCACCCCAGCACATGGCAACTTGATGCACTCTAGAAAGAGCACAGAGTGACAGGGGTAGCGATAATTATTTACATCTAGCATACCCCTGTTGCTCTAAATCCAGACATGCCCTACTCTGCGCGATTATTGCCTCATGGTTTTTGTTTTGACATATTGACCTGGTACCAAGAAAACAAATGTTAAAATTAAGGACCATTTAGCTAATTTGAATTTGCACCCTCATTAGTCTACCTACTAGGCTTAATTACAAGCAGGAAATTGTGACTCTATTTGGATTTGACCACTTGCCCAGATCATATAGTACAAGCATTTCCATTAGCTGATTGCTTAAATGATCACTGTCCAGTTGTTTGTTATCGGAATGCCCAGAAGCCAAAAGTCCCACCTGTATATATTACATCGAGTTCACTCGAAAAATAGAATTTTATTGATTTTTGCAATTCCATTGTTCTCATTGATTGGTCCTACTTGTATTCTATACCTGATACTGATCATATCCTGGATTTTATAAGTACTGAATTCAACAGGGTTTGTGATGAGTTCTCTCCTAAGCACAAGTTAAGGGTTAAGAATAGATACCAGAAATGGAAAAACAACAGCTCTAATAGATAAAATGTAGGAACGAGATGCTGTCTGGCTATTTTATTGTACTCTTCGTACCCATGTTGCTCTTGTGAAATACAAACAACTAAGAAATATATATAAAAAATTAGTTAGAAAAACCAAGATTGATTTTTTTTTTTTTTTTTAGCAGAATCAATTCTCAGGCTGTAAGAATCAACAAGAACACTGGTCGCTTCTTAAAAAAAATTACTGGGAAAGGTAAACACAACTAGTATTCCTTTACTTAAAACTGAAGATGGCAATATAACTGATCAATTGGGTATTGCTGAGGAACTGGATTAGGTGTTTACAAATGTTTTAAGTTAGCTCCTTCATGAACAATTGATTCTAAAACATGTTATACTGAAGCTGCTTATTAAAGTTTGAGTTTTAAACCCTTAACACTTGAACAAACATTTCATTACCTAAAGGGTATTAAACTTCGATCCCGCATGGGACATAACATGATAGACTTACTCTTACTTGCATTAATACTTGATCTCAGGGTTTTACCTTTGGAATATTTTGTTTAATCACTCTTTGCTTCATGCAGAAATTCTGCAACTCTGGGAGCAGGCGGGTGTTGTTCCAATATTTAGGTCTGGTGATCATACAAATTTTAAAAAATATCATCCCACTTTATTATTGGCCCCTCTGTCCAAGGTTCTTGAATGAATAGTATTTGATCAGGTGAAATAATTTCTTGATTCAGAATATATCAACATGGTTTTAGATAAAATTATAGCACTTTAAAAGCTACAATCAGCTTATTAATTCTCTTTGCAGAACCCTGGACAGAGGTGGTATAGTAAGAGCTTTATTTCTCGATTTGTCAAAAGCATTTGATTTGGCTAATCATGGGAGATTATTTTTTCTTCTTAAGGAACTTGATTTTTCTGCTAATGAGGTAAGATGGTTTTCTCATTATTTGTCTAATAGAAAACAAGCAGTTGTTTTAGGTTCAGTTACTGCACCTTTGACAGAAATATAAATGGGTGTTCCCCAAGGATCGATTTTGGGACCACTTTTGTTCAGTGTTTTTTGAATGTTTTGCCATCTGTTCTATAGGACAAATGTACACTTATTACAATGTATGCAGATGATATTGTCTTATATCAGTCTGGAGATGATCCTTTAGAACTAACCATTCATTTACAGAAATATGTTTTAAATGTCCAACAATGGCTACAGGATAATGCTATGATGCTTAATGTTACAAAAATGAAATCTTTATTTTTTGTTTCCCAATACAAACTATCTCATTTTGGATTATTGCCTACTTTTTATGATCTATGTGGTGTTAGAACTAAATAAGTTATGCAGTTTTGATATTTCATTTTTATTTTGGATCAACATCCAACAGAGCAGGAACATGTCAACTATGTTAAGACTATGCATTCCAGATTAGGACAACTTTTCAAATTAAGTAATTGTCTTTCTGCTTATTCAAAAAAGATACTCACTCAGTCTTTACTGCTATCAGTTATTGACTATGGATTTTTGATTTATTCGTCTGCTGTGGTTACACCGGTCTGTATTGTGTAAAGACACCGTACCGTTCTGTTTGCAGATTTGCTATTTCTGCTTCTTGTTCAGCTCATCATTGTTTGTTATTTAACCCTTCAGGGTAGTTTTCATTTGAACAAAGAGAGAATTATTTTAAGAAGGTTTTTGTCAACACAAATACCTGTCTCATTCATGTCTTTTAATTTAGATAGATCACATACTTATTGCACTAGATCAGCAAATGTTGGCAAACTGAACCCTCCCTCCCTTCCTCCTATAGGTCATCTTTAGGTCAAAGATCATGGATCTTACATGTTGTAAAACTGTGGAATGATTTTCCCAATGATGTTTTAGCATGTAATTCACTGCATACCTTTAAGAAATCCCTGAAGCAGCGTTGTCTTACTCTTTCAACATCATGTTGTCATTATTAATTTGTTTTGTTTACTGTATTGTATTGTACTATATTGTTTTGTGTTGTATTTTTGTTTCAGTTCTGGGTCACCCATGAAAATGGGCATTTGATGCCCTTGGGTTTTTACCCAGTGATCAAATATTAAATAAAAAAAAAAAGTATGTGCTCATTGACTGACAGCTTACTCAGCTGTCAATCAATAAGCACATATTGTATACAGTATGTGCTCATTGACAGCTGAGTTGGTGGCTGGCTGTGGTGGAAAGCAGAGGGCTGTGCCGGTCACCAACTCGGGGTCAGGAAATGTGGGGGGAGCGGGGTGCTGGGGCACTACCTGCCTGAGTGAGGGGTCTGCTAGACACCAGAGACAGTTGTTTCCTTCATGCTGGGGATAATGTCACTGTACATTGGGCATGGGCGCAGGTGGAGGGATGGACCACTGGACACCAGGGAAAGATGTGTGTGCGCAGCAGTCCAGCGATTGGTGGGGAGAGGGTCCACTGGCACCAGGCAACATATATTTTTCATTCTGAGCCAGTGATCATGGGTGGTTGACCACTAGCACCAGAGAAAATATTTCTGTACTACTGGGCTGGAGATCAGTGGAAAGACGACCACTAGGTACCAGGGAAACTGATACACAACTATCCTGCCACAGAACCTCTGCCAATCACTAGGGGGACACAGGATAAGGCAAGGTCTTGGTCAGCTGTACTTGCTCCACACAAGGGAACTGCACAAGAGACCCTTGTGAAGCAAATATTTTCTGAATTGGACAGCACTGATATTCACATCCCCTCTCCTCATTTGCATTGCTGCCCCCTCCACACTTTGCCCTGGTGCACAAACAGGGCTTTTGTGAATACAAACTCAAGGCAAAACCAGGTTTGCGTTAGGGCAAAGTTTTGTGACTCCTGGCCCTGGTCTACTCAATACAAAAAGAACACTGAGGCAAATGAGAGTAAGCAAAGAAGGACCACAAAGATGATCAGCAGTATGGAGAACAAAAATTATGAGGATAGGATGGTACCTGGCAAAAGTCCAGCTTGACTCAAGTCAATTAATCAATCAATCAATCAATCAATCAAAATCTTTATTTAACCAGGCAGACACTGATGAGCAGAGCTCATTTTTGAGGTGGACCTGGGGTCCTCTAGGCAAGACAGTAGCTACTCCTTTGAGATAGCAGTATCCGTATTGAGCAACAACGAACATTACATAAGAAGGACTCCAATCAATCACTAGAATAGTTTTGTTTTTCAAATGGCCATTTATCTCAACATTTCATTTAGCAACCTAGTCATGAGAGATGGTCCATTTCAAATATATACTTTCCATTATATACTCTGTGCATTCAGTCTGGTTCTTTTTAGCTACCCCTGCTTTCCGAAATATTGTAAGAATAAATATCAGGAATTGTAAATAATCAGAACCAATCAGAACTGATCACAGACTAGTTGTGTTCCAGGTCTTTATTAACAAGGGTAAGAACCTTTCTGGGTTCTGCCAACCCTAACCACTTCCAGAAAATCTCCCTTTAAAGAGCAACTGACATGTTCACATGCTCCAGGCAGGCAACTCATACCATGTAGTTGCCTGCCCTAGGAGCTATTTTAGCCATAAGCTGAATTTTTTGATCCACAGGATAAAATGCATTTTAACTCATAATAGAAGCTAGTTTAGCCATAAACTGAAATTTTTGGTCTGCAGGATAAAACATATTGGTTCACAGGATTTAAAAGTATTTTAACTCATAAAGCCCTGCTCATAACTGCTCAAGTGACAGTCTCAGTCCTAAAACATAATGGCCAATCTACCTCGGACCCTCTAAGTGTTGCTGACATTCTAAATAAATTCTTTACAACATGTGCCCTCCTCGATCACCCCACCACTCCCTCATCCCACCCCGACTCCTCGCATAATAATTACATATTCTCACCTGTCTCACCTCAAGAAGCACTACACTCTCTCATCCCTAAACACCAACAAATCCAGCCCAGACAGGATACACCCCAAACACCTTCATATTTCTGCCCCCAGAATTGCTGCTTCACTAGTCCATATCCTAAGTCTCTTGTTCTCCACTGGAACAGTCCCCCAGGCCTGGAAAATGGCTACTTTGATTCCTCTCTGCAAAGGTGGTGACCCCTTGGTACCTGGAAACTACCTCACTATCTCCCTCCTCCCAGCCTTAGCCAAACTGCAAGAATACTTAGTACACTCCAGACTATCAGAGTATCTAACCTCCACCTGCTTCCTATCTCAGTTTCAATTAGGCTTTTGTAAGCACCATTCTACTATCTTGTCCCTACTGCAAGTCACAGAACACATCCACTCTGTCATAGACCAAGGCCACTTGACAGCTGCCATCATCATAGACTTGGCCAAGGCATTTGACTCTGTCTCGCTTCCTCTCCTCCTCACCAAGTAAGGCACAGCTGGCCTAGCACCTCTTTCAATTGCCTGGTTCACGTCTTAACTAAAAAACAGATAGCAGTCAGTTAGGGTGGGAAATTTCTCCTCCTCCCTCACTCTCCATTCTAGTAGGGATACCACAAGGGTCTATCCTTGGCCCCATCCTGTTCTCATCCTTTATAAATTACCTCTCCTCAATACGTTCCAGCTTCTGAATACATATGTATGCAGACAACATCATTCTGTTTGTCTCTGAGCTAACGTTATTGGATATCCCTCCAGCTCCAATAAGACCTCCTTAAGATGCAATCCTGGTACCTCAAAAACAATTACAAATAAATACCTCCAAGACCATTTCCACGATCTTCAGCTCATCCAAAAAACTAGCAAGAATACCCACCCCCCAGCTTTCACCACCTTGGACGTTCCCCTTTATATTATGTCTCGGCATACAAATACTTAGAGGTCAGGTTTGATTCCACACCTAAATTTCTCAACACACGTAGAAGTCAGTTCATCTTTTTTTTTTAGTCTGATCCAACACTCATTGGTCAGTTGCCAGTCCTGCGCCACCTCACGGAGCATCCAGTCCCAGCCTTCTACCCCCAAGCACCCCCGGATTAACCCTGGGGGCAGAGCCACCAGCTTCCCTGTGAATCTGAAGCTGTACTGGGGGAGGAGGGTTTCCATACCCCAGATTGCCCCCCAGGGCAGAGCCACCAGCTTTCTGGTAGTGCTACATCAGTCTGGGTGAGGAGAAAACCCGATCTGTGACATGGGACCGGTGCTGACGTCATTCATCGATGGACCTTTTTAAGTGCTGGACCCCTGGGGAAGGGGATGTGCAATGATGTTCAGCATCCACCCCGCCCCCCCAAGGTTATAGTGTTGACTGCAGTGGTAATCCCAGCCTCCGCCAGGGGTCCACAAGTCACTGGACACTCTTCCCCTCTCCCCCGAAGAAGGAGAGTGGTCCCAGGGATGCTCAATCCTTTTCCCCCCGCTAGCCCTTCGACTCCTGAGTCTGTCGCCAAACCTGGAATGTCAGCACCACAAGCGGACACCTTACTGCTGTGCCGGTGGGCCAGCTGTGATGACATTTCATTGAAACTACACCCTAAACTTTGCATTCTGTACCACAATAAAGACTCCCCTCCACCCATCATGAATTAGTCTCTAAGACTATAATGGCAATTTTTTACTATGCCAATGTTATTTATAGCTCAACCCCAGCCTCCTCAATCTCCCGTTTAGACACCCTGCTAAATTCCTTCTGTAGATTCACTTCAAACTCCCACTCCAGAACTCATCACTGCCACCTTTACTCCTCCCTCAGCCTTACACCCCTTTCTCATAGACACATTATCCATTCTCTCTCTCTCCCATAGCCAAATTCTGGTTTAGCCTACTTCCACCCTACCTGTCTAAAATACTCTCCCCAGTAGCAATCTCTCCATATGACCCACATGACAGGGACAGCCATACCTTCTCCCTTCCCTGCCCCTTATCACCTGCTGGCATAGCTGCTTTCTTCTACAGACTCTCTGCTTTATGGAACCTCCAGCCTCCCCAGCCTCAGAACCTTCCTTCCTTCCTACCCCTCCATCAAGCAGCACTTACACCTCCTCCCCACCACCCCCTCATGTCCCTACATATCCTCCTCTCCTACTATCAGTGAACAGTACAGTACTTAGGGTATAAGCCAATAGGTCATCCAGATTCTGAATATTTATACATGGGTTGTAAATGCAAATATTCTAAACACTGTTATGAATCCAGTAATATTGCCTGTAACCACCCACATTTTATTATGCTTTAATTAATTGTATTTTGTCTTGTACAATACTCAGTGTCCTCATTTGTTTCCCCCACCCACTGGGTCACACCTTGAAAGAAGTTCGGCTCAGTGTGCCTTTCCCTGCAAACAAATGTTAAATAAATAAATAAAATACATAACTTCCTGGAAAGAGCTGAGTGGCCACTGAGCGCTGCAGCCACACCTCTAAAACTAGCCAAATGATGACATGAAGTAGGGAATAGGGCTGCAGGCAGTCTATGGAGGTAGTAATGGAATCAGGGGAGAGGGACTTCCTAAATGTATGCAGGTTATCTGTGTAGGCATGTATACATGTCTGGGGCTAGTGTGAATACTACCACTATCAAAAGCTAAAATATCTGTCATTTGATAATGGTACTTGAAATGGAGCATTTTGATTGGCTCTAAAGATTACACTTACCATACATTAATCTTTAATATACTTGTACAGCCTCATCACAAGAGCAGAGATATTTTATTACTGAAAAGTTCAGCCTTTGACATTCTATACTCTGAATATCTGACCACCATTAGCACCACTGCTAGTGCTGAAATTACCGTTAGATTTTAAATTTATTACAGCTGGCCGAATGAGATGATCTGCCTTGCCTGTCATTTGCCCTTACATTTTTCCTTGTACCCCTTTAACAGTATGGATAAAAAGAATGAGCAAGTCCATGCAGAGGAGCGTCGTATTAACTAGCCCTCTGACCTCTGGTTCCCCTCTGTCAGCACTCAGCACCCTCATAAATGCCATCTTTATACCAAAGTCACCAAGTACAAAGTGTAGTGGTAGCTTTCACCACTGTGACATGACAGGCAAAAGTAAAATGTACAAGAAATGGGGGAGGGTAGTGGATCTTATCTTATTTTTAGAACTCTGCTAAGTGACTGATTTTGGGGGATCCACTCTCTCAGCAGGAGAGGGAGCAGTGAGTGACTCGCTCAGACTCACAGAAAATTCTGCCTGGTTTTAATTATAAACGGTTTGCCATCTTTGCCTAAAGGAAGATATTCCTTACTACAGTACATATTTAATAGACTGCTCCAGAGTGTAGTCTCCAAAAGTGTTGTTCCCCTTATCTGTCCTTCAGGTACTGACTGCAGCAGTGCACTGTAGCCAAGCTGATGTTGAGCTGAACAAGCAGCACTCTGTAACTAAACTCATAGCTGAGCTGAAGAGCTGAGCAGGTGACCAGAGACTGATTCAAAAGAAAGGCTGGCTTGTGGATTAGAGGAGATGAAAGTGACTATAAAGTGGTATAGAAAAGTTGGGACACAGTTCAGTGGCATAGCGGTAAGTGGTAAAGGAGCGGAGGAGGGAAGGGATTCAAATGGATTAGATGGAAGGGTTATGGGGTTTCGATAACTCTTTGCCTATGGGGGTTTTATGCTTGGAAGCAGCCACTGGAAACGGTCGCTGGAGCTGTTTGTTGGTGGGCAGAAGCTCCTCTGTAAAATCCACAATTAAGTCCTGCATTTACAAACAGGCACCTGTATTTCCCAAAGTGTAAAGAGAGTGCATCTGGGCAGCAAGCATGCCTTTATAGAGGAGAAAAACGGCTGCACTTTGGACATGATCCATGTTGGGAGGGCGTAATTGCCTGCTGGAGGATTAGAACAGTGATTTTTACTGTTTCTGTAATCCGAAATCCTAAATGGCTAAAAAACCTATACTAATCAGTCTACTATCCAGCACCACTACAACTGTTGCCATAGAGATTACTCCGAGGTGGGACTATTTTTTTCTTAAATTGGAAGAAACAAGAATAAATCAGTAAGAAAATTAAAAGTTAATTTTTTGTTTGTTTGTTTAAATCATTATTATAATAGCAATAAGGCACTCCAGGGGTTATCTTAATTTTCAGTTAATCACCCCCTAGGGGCATTTGGCACTTGGTTGCACCTCGTGCCAAATTACGTCCCAGGGGTGATTAAGAAAACATTAACATAACCCGTGATCATGCCTTACTGCTTAAAACTGGTGTCCAATATATGCCTTTGTAAGAGGAAATGTGGTTTATATTCCATTTATGTGTCCTTTCGTGAGATTTTTATTGTAAGATTTGCATACCAAATTTATAAATAAAAATTTATGTAACAGCCTCTTGACTCACTGTGGCTGTTCCGGGGCCCTCAGGGTCCACACACTACACACACACCTCTAAGGGGGTCGGCCTGGGTTCACTGATGGATAAGATATCTTGACAGGAAAATAGTGTGATGTCACCACCTGGGGAAGTGATAGGGGATACCTGTGGATAAACTGCAGGCTACCACCCCACAGGAAAATACAATAGCTGTCCCCACTGGCATGCCTCCACACAATGACAATCCCCACTTTGCAATAAACAGCAAGGACAGAATGTAACATGAACAAATTACGGTATTTATTAAGGAAGGAGGCTAAAAAGGGAGAATAGCACAATGCAGCAATATAACCAATTTCCTATAAATGACTGTACCCCACTTTCTCCTACCCCTCCCACCTGAGAGTACACCTTTAACCCTTTGTGCAAGCACAGTTCACTGCGGTGGGTACCTCACCAGGGTGATGTTTCCAAAAGCTGGGATGCTGGGGTTTAACAGTCTTTCAACTTGAAAAACCTTTCTTTGGGGCCCAATAACTTTAAACAGTAGAAACAACTAAAACTGCAGGCCTGGGCTTAGATTAACTGGCAGAGTACTGCCCAGGACCTAATCCCCTGTTCCTAACTAGCTAGCTAGCTAAATAAGAGCTCCTCTCTACCATGGCCTAGAGGTACTTACAGTTTGTTGAGGGGGTTTCAGCAAGCTAGTTTTGGATGATACCATGTAGGTATCAACACTGGTGGTACATCACAGCAGCAGGGCTAGCTGAAGAACTGAAAAACGCTGGTCTTCACCTGCCTTGCCTTTCCAAACTTTGCCTCTTAGGCCTTTGTGGACAGTGTTCACTAGGCAGGCCTCTCGATGACTTCCTTTCCGGTCTTCTTCTCCGATGGTCTGGGGACAGGGCAGGCTTGGTTCCCTAGACATCTCTGCTTGACTCACAGCTCCTTAAACAACTCACTTTTAGCTGGCCTTTGGCCCAGTGTCTATTCCTAACATACACTTGTTCTGGCTGGATGCAAATCAACAGTCTCTAGGCACTCTTGCCTCTCTGAGGGGGAAGCACAGGCTACTGAGACTTTCTTCTCAGCTGCAGGACTTTTTATTTTCAAAGCTGGACTTACTGTCTCTGCTCTTACACTGTAACTCTGGCTCTTTCTCACTGGCAGAAAAAAACAAATTCTCTTGCTCCTGCAGCAAAACTTCTTAATTCTCTTTGTCTGCTGTAAAACTCTGTAACTCTTTTTTTTCAAGCAGTAGAATCCCAAATTCTTTTCTTCTGCATCCACTGACTCTTTTAGGTGCTCTGCCTGTTTTTTGTTCGTTGGGGAGAACAGGCCGATGGGTTCAGAGTGCCTGCCTTGGGCTTGTTAGCCCACAGAAGTCTCTCCTGCACACTCTGCTCACTCTTTCTGATGCCCCAGGAATCTCCTTTTGTCAGACTGCCAGTCCCTTATATACTTTTTTCCCAGTCTCTTCCCAATTGGCTGCATGCTTCCCTGGCAATTTAGATGCCCTCTGAACTTTACCCAGCAGACGCCCCTGCTGCAGAGTCCTGTGGGGGCTGCCATATTTGTTTACATTTCTTTTCCCCCAGTCTGCACTTATATTTTCATATTATAACCAGGTCAGAAAAGCATTTTCCCCATTCCTGGAGGTGTTTTCATACTGATCATCAGCGCCGCTGCCGGCCCTGGAACCGGGAATACAGTTTAATAGTCTCCAAATGGTCAAAGCACACTATTGGGGCCGTGGCTCAGTTAAGTTTCCTTCCCTGACAGCCACGCTTGTACAGAGGGCTCCTGCTGCCATGTTTATTGTTTACATTTAGCGGTCCAGTTTCCCAGTTTCATCTGGACGCCTCCACCTATACCCCAGTGCCCAGAGGTGCAGAAACAGTGATCGGGGCTCTACCCCTTCCTCCTATGGGGTCGAGCTACTGGAAATTGGTGGCCACAGCTGCAGAGCACTCACAGGCTCCATGTCCTGAATCCCACCAGGGGCTACTGACAGGACTCCAGCAGGTCAGTGATAGGGCTGTAGCCCACAAGTTAATCCCCAAACTGGGAGGCTTACATTGAAAAAAAAACTGCAGCTGGCTCCATGGTGCTGAGTGAAGTGGTTTGCTAGGCAAGGTGGCGACCCAGGTTCACACCACGGGCCTGGGAACCAGGGTGGATACCCGGCAGAGGAGGGTTTCACAAGTGTCCATTGGAAGTTCCCTCCCGGGGGTGGACAACCGTGCCTCCTGTGGGTGGATTGTGGACAAGCTTTGAGAGTAAAACAAAATGGTTATAGTAAATGCATGATGAAAATAGAAAATAGAGTTAAAAATCTATGTTTTGACCTTAGGTCTTCTTCAGGAAATATCTAAAAGTGCATTTAATATAACCATTTTGCTTTGCTTTTAGACCACATGCTGATGCAGTGCCTTGTTTTTGTTTTTTACAGTTTAAGCTTTGGGAGTGTGTCTTGACACACCCTCCTGCATGTCCCCACCTCAGGATGCCATCCTTATGACCACAGTATGGGGCAGGACAAGAACAGTTGGAAAAAATGGCTCCCTGCCGACCAGATGATAAGCACCTGGCCTGCACCACCACAAAGCCCCAGACTAGCCCGGACTGACCCTGCAGCAGCTTCCCAGGATATGGAGTTTGCCTGATGGCACATCCCCGTCGGAGGAGAGGGCCCTCCCAACACAGGGATAGATCTGGTTACCTGAGGTAAGGCTGCAAGGCAGGGTCGGGAGAAGGGTGGTGTGGGGTCGAGGTGGAAGTGTAAGGGCATTGGTGCTCTGAAGGAGTGGACAGCAGGGGTGCCACAAGGAGGTGGAAAAATAGATAATACAAAAAAAGAAAAGAAAAACCAAGATATCTAATTGGAAGAAATACAAATAGAGGTGAGAAAGAAGGGAAGTAGCTACACATAAAGAAGGAAAAAAAAACAGACTCAACTAAAAGCCAGACTAGACTAGATATATAAAATAATGTATGGGGTGTTGTACATTTTGAATCTTTTTTTGACACACCCAAGGTGTGTTAATACCACGTAAACCATGAGTACGAAGCACAACTGGTTTGTGATGCTATTACACACTAAGGGTGTGTAAAAAATGAATAATGCACAACATCCCATAGTTTATTTTATATACATACATAATTTCTGGTTCACGGCTTTTGGCTGACAGCAGTCACTCTCATTGCTTGACTGCTGTCAGCACCACTTCTCTGTTAAATAAAAACCCTCTGGTTTTAAATATCACTTTGGAGAAGTGATATTAAGCTGAAATGACTTTTAAAAAGTTATTGAGTGATGATTAGAGATCTTGTGAAGTTTTAATATGCAGGCAAAGTTCAGGCGAAGTTGCCCAATTCACCTCTGTGGGCAAGTTTGCGAATTTCCCCTGTTCAATGAAAAATTCACCTACTGTATATGAACTTTGCCTTTCAATTTCACCTTTAAATTTTGCCTTTGCACTAGAAAGGCAAAGTTTACCAAAAAAAATAATTCCTGGTCACATGAGAGACCTACTGAAGGTCACATGTTGTATTGCCTGGGCAGGAAGTGTGTTGCTTTCAGTGTAGTGAGTAAGACAGTGTGAGCTCAGCTTGCAGCAGGCAGGAGTGGAGTGAGAGAAAGCCACATAACTCTCAACCCATTAGGACCAACACGAGGGCCACTCTCCCCCCCAAAAAATCAGGGACAAATTACCAAAATCAGGAACATCACTACTCAGTGTGGCAGTGTCACACTGCCACGCTGAGCCATTGCGTGTCTTGTGTATCACATCATGGTGTACTACAGTACAACATAAAGTATCTTTATTTTATGCTTTAGGTATCAAATTCAACTTGTATGTTACCAAAAAGCAAAACAAACAAAAAAAGACAATGTTTGGCATCTTTCTGTTATTTTCTTTGCAATAAATTTTAAAAAGATGTATGCTTTTTGTTTTTATCAATGTAAATACAGGGCTTGATTCTCAAATCCCCCAGCCCAGCGCAAGGGCTTGTGCCACAAAGAATGGCTCAAAGTGCCCCTAGTGCCAAATGATGCACCAGGAGTGATTCTCAGTGGCAGCCTGTGTCAACCGCAGGCTGCCTGCCCCAAATGGGGCTTGCGCCACACATGCGCCCAAAAATGGGCTGCAACCTGGTGCTTGGGGGCACGTGGCAAATGCAAGCTGCCACATCCTTGTAAATGGGATTCTCAGAACTCTCCCAGAGGGAGAATTTCTAAGTACACTTAGACCAACCAGCGTTGGTCTAAGGGTACTTAGAAAAGTCTCCTCGGAAGAGATTTGCCTGTTTCACAACAATGTGTAGCACCCCCATGTCACCAGTATTATTATTATAAACTTAGCCCTGTTCTGGTGGTCTGGTGGACCCTAAAGCCCCATCGGCAGGTGGTGCCACCATCTACTCCCCCTCCTCACGAGAACACAGTCAGCGACCAGCACAGTCCATCTCTCACGCTGCGATTGGCGGCTGAACTGTCACTGGAGCGCCTTTTTGTATGGTGTGTGTGTGCCCCACATCTATACAATAGGGCGCCAATGACAGTTCAGCTGGTGGCCGACAGCAGAGGTGGGCTGTGTCAGTCGCCAGCTGCATTTCGGTTTGGGGGGGATGAGTGGGGAGGATGGCACTACCTGCTGGGTTGAGGGGTGGGGGGCTACCAGACCACCAGGAATGGGGGTTGTTATAATAATATTACTATTGGGAGACATCAGGGAGCAGGAGGAGGGACCCTAGACCACCCGGAACAGGGGATATCATAATAATGTTACTACCGGGAGACATTGGGGATCGGGGACAGGGGACACTAGACCACCAGGAACAGGGGATGTTATAATAATAACCGGCAGACATCGGGGATTAGGGAGGGAAGCCACAAGACCTCCTGGAAGGGTCTTGTTTTTTTAAAACTACAGGATTGAGGTTGGGGGTCCGCCTGCCTTTTTCACATGAGCCTGCAGCAAACCTCTTCCGTGCACCAGGTGTTTGTCTCACGGGAGAGGTTGCAGCAAGTGTGGAGTTTTAGGCTCTGGGACTCCTGCTATACCAAAATCTGGTGCAGGGTTCCCTGGCTCACCAGATTTCAGCACAAGCTGCTGTTTGCTGCAGCTTGTGCCAATCCCAGCTCCATATGCGAGCCGAGCCCGCAGTCCTTATTTTGAGGTGGGATGGTCTCTGTTGTACAACAGTGATGTCTTCTTTGCTGCTTCCAGGACATCCTCGGTGTGCTGTATCTCAAAACATTCCCTATCTTCATTCATCTTTATGGCAATTAAGGAATTTGAGATCTTTATGTGCATGGATTGCCTAAGTTCTGTTTTGACCTTCCTTACTATGTTGAAGGCACGCTGTTGCTCAGCATTTGAGTGCAGAAGGCACAGGACTATCTCTATGAGTCATCTGAATAGTGGTACACTGTGCTCACATCCCATTCCACTCAGCTGGCAAAGCACTTTCCCCCAGTGCTAAAGAACAGAAGCATTAGAGGCAAATGTTGGATACTGTCATTCAGGTAATGTCTCTGCAAACTGATAAGTCTCAAATTTATCCAGCAGTTGGTCACATTCAGCGGATGAACTGCAGATGCTAAGCTGCCTTCTCAAGTCGACTGCTGCTGTCCCAGACATCTTCAGCTTCAGGCATGGGTTTAGAAGTGTGGCCACATTTATTTATTGAAATGTTTCACTTTTTTTTATTTAATTTTTTTTTAGTAGGTTATCCTTCGGAGGAAACTTTGTCAACATCTTTGTAAGGACAGCAGAGTAGTGGGCCTTTGCCTTTGATATTTAGCTCAGCAGAAATACACACAACACTGTCTTCATTTCCCTTGATGTAATCTTGTAATTCTGGTCCAACACGGGTTTCCTGAAGGGGAAGGAAACTGTCAGTGTTCACCAGAAAGTCTGCATTACTTTCAGTGAACAAGCTGACTGCCACCGCAGGTTGGAGAAGTCTGCCTGCATAGAGCGGGAAGATTTTGCAAATATTCCCATGAAGATTAATCAGCTGGCTCTCTCTGCTTTGTAGCTTTATGTTAAACTGGCAAGGTGGTTCCACTGCATATCTGACAGATGGAAAAGTCAGTTTTATTTCATGACTGCTCAGGTGCTCAGCAATCAGTTGCACTTTAGCACCTCTGGGCTCAAACAACATAAAATGGGAGAGTAGAGCTGGCCACATGTCTAGCATTTGCTAAACCACTGTGCTCAAACTGAGCCACCTTGCTGGGGCATGTTTGATTATTTTTAAGGGGTCAGTGTCCACAAAAATGGCAAACTCCTTAAACTATTGCTGCTACTGTGAACTTGGAAAAAAAGTGGCAATAAATATCAGAAATTAGCTCCTCCACGGGTGACAACAGTGCTTTGACCCCCGATTTGGAACAAATGTCTGCTAGGTGGCAAAAGCATCCCATGTTTAGCATGTTTGGGATGGCCTGTTTTAGTCACGAAAACACAGAGTTGGTGTGTGCCAATCATGGCAGAAGCACTGTCCGAGGAGAAAGCAGCAAGGTTTTGCAGTGGGATAGTAAACTGTTTCAGGGTTTTCATTACAGTCTTCAACTTTGACTGCCTTGTCCCAGACACACATGGTGGCATATCCAGAAAAGGGACAACATTCATTCCCATCTGCATGTCATAGAAACCAACCAGGATAATCATCTGTTTTTTTATCGCCCATTTCAGTGCTCTGATCAATGTACAAGCAAAATGGCAACTGGAAACCCTGAGCAGCGGCAACCTCTTGATATCTTGACCCAAGGGCATTGCGTGCAATGCATGCTGATTTTGTTTGGCCACAGGCCATCTTCTTCCTTCTTCACTGCCTCTTAATCTGTACATTACTTTGTAATACATTGTAAAATGTGAACAGCACAAGAAAATGGCAGGTAGTGCTTTGCTTGCTAAAAGGTTCACAAAGGCCACCTCAGCTTCGACAACTTTTGATGTGCTCTGTTTCTGGAAAAACTGTGTCAGTTTCTTCCCTGCAGCATGCTTCATATTCATCTGGTGCTTTTGTGAAACTTCGTGACATTGTACATCATGCCTTCCACATGGCTCACACCGATGTTGCTAGCGGATCTTTTGCAAAAGGCATGGAGGGATCCTTTCCTGCTGTCCACTTCTCACTCAAAGGAAGTCTTCCAGGAGATTTGAAATACAGCATTCCTCTTGGTTTTCTTGCTTGGAGTTGTGTTGCTACCTCTGCAGACTTCTTCTGGGGGAAATACATTTCTGCAATCCGTTTCCTATTACAGGGAGAATTTGAGAAAAATATACAGAATTGATATCAGATTGATGGTATTCTCTTAAAGGATAACTGAACAGCTGGAATAGCAAAAATCAAGACAGCAACATTCAAAAATGTAGAGCTGTAGTGTAAGCCCTTTCTCTCATATGCTATATTTCATTTTTTCCCTAAAAATCAGTATATCGGTATTTTGTCATGTTTTAAAAATATAAAGAAATGGCTGAGTCTTTCACAATGTCTACTCTGGTAACAGCATAAGATGGCTGTGACGTGCTTGTGTGATGATGTAATTGGAGCCACAGTGGTCAGAAGTGATAAAGGAGCTGTATAGGGACCTGTGAAATGTCTTTAAACACCCTTGGATTGCATACACATGGGTAAAATCCTTTATTGTGCATATGATACCCTCTTCACACATGCACAGTAAAGGATTTTGCCCATATATGCAATCCAAGGGTGTTAAAAGATATATCAGTTCACAGGTCCCTGTACAGCTCCTATTATCACTTCTGACCACTGCAGCCCTGCACTTTTGGATGTTGCTCTCCTGATTCCTGCTATTCAGGCTGCCTAGTTGTCCTTTAAGTAGGTGACAATTAGCACCTGTCATGACAGGTTGGCTCAGTTTAACACTGCCAGGAACTGGAGACAGATTAGGCAGAGAACGTCTATCTGAGCAGACTGCATGTGCCAAGCGGGCATTTTCTGATGAGAAATTCTATGTTTCTGTAAATCATTGAGGTCATCTTAAAGACAAAAAGGGCATCAGGGATCATAGAATCATAGAAGCTTGACAGCAGAAAAAGACCATACCAGCCCATCTAGTCTGCCCTTCTTTTCCCCCTACACCTCCCCCTCCCTGCCAGACCCCGCCCTCCCCCCGATACTCAGCCCCATATACTTGTCGTATGCCCTCTTGAATTCTTCCACCGATTTATCCCCCATCACGCTGTCTGGTGGTCTGTTCCAGGACTTCACCACCCTCTCCGTGAAGAAATGCCCTCTCACATTGCCCCTGTATCTTTTTTCTTGCAGTCTGAGGCTGTGCCCTCTAGTTTTGACCCCCTCCTTCCTCTTAAGTAAACCCTCTTCTCCCACTTTATTGAGTCACTTGACATATTTAAAAGCTGCAGTCATGTCTCCCCGGTCTCTCCTTGTCTCCAGCATGTACAGATCCAGTTCCTTACACCTCTGTTCGTATAACTTTCCCTGCATACCCTGCACCACCTTGGTTGCCCTTCTCTGAACCCTCTCCAATGCATCTATATCCTTGTGGAGATGTGGCCTCCAGAACTGAACCCCATACTCCAGGTGCGGTCTCACCATGGCTTTGTAAAGGGGCATTATTACCTCCTTCTTTCTGCTAGCAATGCCCCTGCATATGCATGCCAACATTCCATTGGCCTCTCCCGCTGCCCTACTACATTGGATTCCTACCTTAAGGTTCAAGGAGACTATGATATCCATATCCCTCTCCTGTTCTGTTACTTTAATTTCCTCCCCACCTAAGGTGTACCCTGCTCTTCTGTTCCTACTCCCCAAGTGCATCACAGCGCACTTCTTGGCATTAGATTTCAGCTGCCACATCCTGATGCATGATGGGAAAAATAGAGTGTGTGTGATGTCAGCAGCAGCAAAAATGTACCCCTCTCCTCCTATGTACAAGGAAACTAGTGTCCTGTCACCTAACCATTTATACTGTATGTTAACACTTTTATTTTAAACAGTGCCCATCAGTGAGGGCTTTGATGTACCGGCACTGCTTTTCATTAGCGCTCCCCAGTCCATCTACAGGGCCTTAGAGTGAGAGTTCCTTCACCTCTAGGTCGGAGTACAGCACACATAGCAGCTTTAAATAGTGCCATTGCTAAATATATAGAGCTGAAATATAATTCCCCCTGAAAAAAAACTTTACATATCAAAATTTAACACAATTGATGAATCCTCATCATAAACAAAGGAATACAATTTGCAGTCAGCATGATCTAGTTAAGCACTGTTCTCCCACACACACATATAGCCATTTAGTCCATTGTGTGAAACAAAAGCTTAGATCTGTAAATTTATGTGACAAGGTGGGTTTTGAGGCATTTAAACTTGTTTTGCCATGGGGAAGGCAGTGATTTTAGCCCAGTAGCAGTGTGGGAAACTCAGGTAGGTAAATTATTTAAATAGTTAACTTACAGATCCAAGTTTTATACACTACCACTGGATTATCCCCTTCCCCAAATGACAATACAGCTTTAACTGATCCGAAACCCACCTGCAGTCTACATACATACATACAGATTAGACTCCAGATTCAGCTTTCACACAATGAACTCCTCCCCCCCAAGCCCAGAAGACTTTTGCAATTACTGCTTTATGATTATAGTTATGCAATAACTTTTAAAACATCGGTGACAAAAACAGGCTACAGTGTTATGGAACTCCCTACCTCAATATAGATTGTTTATGCATTACAGTAGCTTCAAATACTGTAGCTCCGGTTTAGAGTTTACATTTGTCCGTCCTATACCGAGACCAGGTACAGACTGACAGGCACCCTGGTAGTCTGTACCTGGTATCAGTATTTCACAGGGAAACACAGGTTCCAAACTGGGACTGTTTGAAAGTATTGCACTGCAGTTAGCCTATGAAGGCACCCCACCTGCTCCACGCCCAACACGTCATCATGGGGACAGCCGTTGGTGCTTGTGGGCATGCTGGGGAGGGCTCTTGCATCTAAAATGCTGGTGGGGAGGGCACAGGATCAACCAGATACTATTTCAAATAAAATATAAATCAGTAAGTTAAAAATGTATTACTATTTATGCAACTGCTAATTGGGCCCCCCTTCACATGGAGGTGGGGCCCGACAGGACGTGGATGTTTCCCTTTAGACGACTCCTTTTTCTTGATGTGTGATGCACCACAAAGGGAAACAAATTAATCTTTTTTATAGTGGAGTCAGGAATAATGCCACATGGAATAAAAAAAACTCTACTAACATTTGGACAGAAAGGTGGAGGATCCATTTGATTAGTGCCAGTGCAATTACTGCAGGGTGGCATGAGCTCACGCTCTGTTTTTGACAAAGCCAGCCATACCTGTAAATGGGTTCAGCATTAGTTAGCTCTATGAATAGTAGGATTAGGACTTTGTAGTGTGGGCAAGCCTAAAATATGAATATGTGTGTAACATTTGCATATGCATCTATATTGTTTGCTGTCCTGTTTCATGGTATGAGATGTGCTTCACGACTGCTGTTGTTTTTACTCTTCCTCTAAGATACCCCCCCCAAAAAAAACCCAACTTCAATAGACACTAAAGTCTGATGGTACAATGAAATAAAATAAAAAGTAAGAAAGCAAACATACTGATGTACATTTTCAATGACTGCTCGAATCAGTGGTACATGCAGGATGAAGGAGATGAGGAAGGAAGGGAGGGAGGCACATTTTCGTAATACAGAAAAAGCAAACAGATAACTAGATAAAGAACAAGATTGCTTGCAAGATATGAAATGTTATTTTCAATAATGTTTTTTGAGCAATTCACTCTTTTATTTACTTTTTAAATGTTATTTCTCTGCCTTTAACAGACTGTTCATGGATGGTTCTTCTCACTTGACAGCTGCCAGGTGACAAAACAAAAACCAAAAAATAAAATGTATCCAAGTGCATACTGTACACTCACTTTGTGCCTATTCTTCATTTAAACTGGATCATGACATGTCATCTGTCACATTTGAGTATGTTTCCCATGCAAAACTGTGATGCCCAGAATTGCAGATTCCTGCAAGGGCGGAGACCATAAAATGCTAATTCAGACTGTCGTCCATGAACAGGCTGCCCAGGAGCATGCACCAATGCTGTGCTGTCAACAGGGTCGGACAGGGGGCCCAACTGGAAATTTAACACTGGGACCCACCTTGAAAATCAATAGCAGAGTGCCCAGGGTGTCATACTCATATCAGTATTCCACTTCAGTCTGACATACTAGCTTACATTTACTTGCAGAGCCCTAAATACCCCTTTTATTTAGAAAAATAGATGATAAAATCAAATATTATCATAGTTTATAAGGTGACCAGGTACTCAACAGAAGGGGGCCCTCCTGGAAATTTCCAGGTATCTTGATGGGCCAGTCCAACTCTGGCTGTCAACAACGCTTTCTTTGAACTGGTTTCTTTTGGGCACTACTAGCAGTTTCAAAGTCTGTATTGCAATGTCAAAACACGCTTGTCAGCAAACCATGAATGAAACACCTCCTATTTATAGTGGGTTAAGTGAAACATGAGGTTATAAGTGCCATCTTGACATGTTTAGATATGACTGTTACGGTTTGAGAAATGTCTCTGTCTCACTCTACTTGAGGTTGACATGACTCTGTCAGCCTTGAAGTTAGTGTTTCACACTGAAAAGCAGTCTCCCTTGACACTTAAGAGCAACACAACTTCATTTTATCAACAGGCACCTTGTGTGAACTGCAGAAATGTTTACCTTCCCCCACTCTAGAGCCGTCCATGAATGGCAGTCATCTGTAACTAAAACAAGCATTTGTCAATGCCGAATGTTGGCTTGCTGGCATTGGCAGTGGTAGTGTAGAAGTTACAGAGCAGCGTAATAGGAATGGCAGTGAAGTACTGAACTGAAGCCCACCCCACCACCACCCTGCAGAGAGTGACAGGCATTGGGGTGTGCCTTTGGGTCATCAGGCATAACGGCCACACCATTTCACCACACCCCACCCTGCAGACACTGACAAGTGTCATGGAGTTCCTTGGGGTCTTTGGCCCTTATGCGCATCCCATTCCATTAGGAAATATGGTGAGATGGGTGCGATGTAGGAGAATGGGGTGAACTTTGGGGCCGAAGAGTCCAAGGCATACCTCGATGCCTCTCACTGGCTGCAGGGTGTGGAATGGTATGAGCATTACAGGCAAGAATCCCAAGTCACACCCCTGATGCCTGTCATTCTCTACAGGGTTGGGCGTTATGGTTGGAAACCCTAATACCTCAGGCATTCGTTGGTATTTTCACTCCAAATTTTCAACATGGTTTTTTTTGTGACCCCACCTCATGAACAGTGGCAATATCAGTTTGTACATACACAGCTACTACGGCATTTATTTATTTATTTATTGCATATATTCGGAATTACAATCCTTTGAGTCACAGACTCATTTGCAAAGGCTCCACGTCAGTTACAGGGGTGGAGGGGAAACAGAATACAAGGATACATACATAGTAAAGCAGGATACAGGAGAACATACACACTCAAGTATTACACAGACAGTTCTGACAGTGCAGTCCAGGCTTTATCTTAGTTCAGCAGAGACAGTAGTAGGCAGCATTCAGGGTATAATTTGTTAGAGAAGGGGGGAAGCATATTCTTGGGGTCTATGGAGACCCTGTGTCTGTTATTAATGGGGTTAGGTAGCATACTTAGGTGGGCAGAGCTAGCCACAGGCACAGGTAGCGGACTCAATTAGGTGGGCTTTGAGGCCTGCTTTGAAAAGAGAGATGCTGAGTGTCTGTGAGAGCTGAGGAGGTAGTGCATTAAGCCAAAGAGGAGCATGGTACCGAAGCGATCTTTGACCCATTGATGTCCTACAGTGGGGGACCAGGAATGAGAGATTAGTAGCGAGTCGAGTATTGCGCCTGAGGGGGGCTGGTCTGATTATGGGGAGAAGGCCAAGTGGGGCTATCTGAAGTTGTATTTTTTTTTGCCAGGATACAGGTGTGGTACTGTAGTCTTTGTTTGAAGTTTAGCCAACCGATCGCGGGCATAAAGGTCACATGTATGAGTTAGATGGTCGCTGCGGTGACTAGCCTGGCAGGCTTTATTCAGGCAGTGTTACATTGTGTAGTGCCGTGTTCTGCTGATCCATATATCACTATCCCATAATCATTAGGGAGAGGACTGGTGGAGACTGCCAGATGCAAGGCCTGTGCGGGTAAACAGTGTTTAACTCTATAAAGGATTCCCACTCTTGTGTTAACAGTGGTGGAAAGAAGTTGAATGTGTCTATGGTAGGAGAGGGAGGTATCTAATGTGATACCCAGGTATTTGAAGTTAGTGACGTGGTCAAGGGGGGTGCCTTGTGTGTTTTTAATTAGTAGAGCTGATTGGCTGTGTGGGCTTTGTCGGTACGCAAATATCATGGATTTCGTTTTTTTATAGTTGATGATCAGGCGGTGCTCATCGAACCAAGATTCTAGCTCCCCAAAGAAACCCTGTAGGGCTTGCTGCAGGGCGCTAGGTTGAGGGTGTTTCCAGAATAGTACTGCATCATCCACATAGAGAAGCATATTTCCACTGCATGCCTTGTGAAGTGAGTTTAAAAAGAGGGAAAAGAGAAGAGGGATGAGGATAGACCTCTGAGAGACCCCAGAGCACACAGCTTTGCGAGAGAAGATGGTGGTATTTAACCTGACTTGCTGAGACCGGCCTGATAGGTAGTCCTTGAACCAGGCAGTCACCTCAGGGACCACATTTAGCTGTGGCATAACATGAAGCAAAAGATTGTGACTGACCATGTCAAATGCTTTGGTAAGGTCCATGAAGATTGCACCTGCAATAGCTCCTTGGTCTAGGGCCTCGTGGATGAATGAGGTGAGCTCGGACAGTGCGGTGACAGTGCTATGGCCTGTCCGGAAGCCATGCTGTGCATGGCTTAGAAGGTTGTATCTAGTTAGGTGTTCTGTAAACTGGTCAGAGACTATTTTTTCCAGCGCTTTAGAGAGAGGAGGAAGTATGGAGATAGGTCTATAGTTGCTTGGGAAAGTGGGGTCTCCACTCTTCAGAATGGGAGTGATTAATGCACTCTTCCAGGTTGAGGGGAACTGACTGAGGCAGAGAGAGAGATTGAGAATTTTAGTGAGGTGGGGAAGTATGACATCCAGTGTCAGCCGAATGAGCTTAAGATCGAGTGAATCATTGCTGTACCGGGAATTGGAAATTGCATTGGAAATGTAATGTTTTGCTTCCCGGCTGGAGATGACTCTCAGCCTGAAAGGTAGTGAATCCGAGTTAGCATGAGTGTCGGGGGGGGGGGGGGCAGGGTGGAAGAATTTAGGTGGGAGGATACGGGAGAGGTCCGAGAAGGTGGAGTTAAGGGCTTCTGCTATAGCGGCACCACAGGTGCAAAAACATTCCGAACAGGATGTAAAAAATGACAGCTGTACTGTTCATGGGGAGGTGTAAAAAAATGGCAATGTTGCAAATCTGCAGTAAAAATATTTAAAAAACTGGCGAAGTCACGAGCGTACATAGAAACTGTGCAATGCACACACGTAATATAATTAGGTTGGGGATTTTTTACAGCAGATTGTCAAGTCAGGCATTTTGGTGCCTCTGATTATGAACAGTGTCACTGTGATTTTCTTTATCTGTCCCGAACAATGCTTTCCCACAGTGACCACGCATCTCTGCACTGAAAGTGTGAAAACACACTTCGGCCATGTTGTGAAAAATGACAGCTATACTGTTCATAAGGAAGTGTGGAAAAATGCCACAGGTGAAAATCTGGACTGAAAATATTACAAAGTCATGAACTTACGAGGGTGCGAGGAAACTGCGCAATGCTCACTCGTAATACAGTCATTTTATGGACTTTTGTCACCAAATTTTCAACATAGCCATTTTAAGACCTCTGCTCATGAACAGTGTAACTGTGATTTTCATAATCTGTCCCAGACATTGCTTTCGCACACCAACAGCACCATTGTGCGCTACATGTGCGAAAACACATTTTGGGTGACATATGAAAAATGGCAGCTATACTGTTCATAACAAAGTGTAATAAAATGACAATGTTGAAAATCTAGAGTGAAAATATTAAATTCACAAACTTACAAGCATGCATAGGAACTGCGCAACGCACGCTCGGAAAACAGTCATTTTTAGGAATTTTTTCACCAAATTTTCAACATAGCCATTTTAAGACCTCTGCTCATGAACAGTGTCACTGTGATTTTCTTAATGTGTGCCATACATTGATTTCGCACATCGCCTGCGCCATTGTGCGCTACACGGGGGGAAACACATTTTGGGCACGATGTGAAAAATGACAGCTGTACTGCTCATAAGGAGGTGTGGTAAAATGGCAATGTTGAAAATCTGGAGTGAAAATATTGAAAATTCACGAACTTACGAGTGCGCGCAGGAACTGCGCAACGCACGCTCCTAGAACAGTCATTTTTTGAATTTTTTTAACAAATTTTCAACATAGCCATTTTAAGACCTCTGTTCATGAACAATGTCACTGTGATTTTCTTAATTTGTCCCGTACATTGATTTCGCACACCGACTGCGCCATTGTGCGCTACATGGGCGGAAACACATTTTGGGTGAGATGTGAAAAATGACAGCTGTACTACTCATAAAAAAGTGTGGTGAAATGGAAATGTTGAAAATCTGGAGTGAAAATATTGAAAATTCACGAACTTACGAGCGTGCGTAGGAAATGCGCAACGCACGCTCATAAAACAGTCATTTTTTGGAATTTTTTCACCAAATTTTAAAAATAGGCTTCTTGAGAGCCCACCTTATGAACACTGGCAGTGTTGTTTCATTAATCAGTCCCAAAGGTGATTTTGCACAGTGACTGCTGAAATCACCCTTTGGGCGAATAACGCCATGACAGTGACAGCATTCATGAGAAGGGGTCCCAAAAACCCCATGTTGAAAATTTGGTGCAAAAATTCCAAAAATGCCTGAGATATGCAACAAAGTTGAAAAAACCCTATCTAGCCCATTATACAGCTTACCGGCATTTCCTCAGTTCGCGGTCGGCTTTGAAGAGTGCAGACATGTTCCCGGTCCACCGCAGATCGTCACGCCGACTCTGGAGGTAAGTATGGGGTGAGGGGGGTGTTGGGAGGCAGGGTGTTCAGTGGGTGGGTGCGGGTTGTGAGGGGGGCAGGGAGACTGCGTGGGACCGTTTTCAATTTACAGGTTTCTTATTTTTAAATTGACGACGCGGGACGTTTGCCACACTGGGGTGGGCTCCTAGCATGGCAGAAGAACGCTGGCGGGGGGGCGTGGAGCCAACGGGGGATTGGGCACCCCCGTCAGCAATGGCATCAGTTGCCACGCTGGGGTGGGCTCCCAGCGTGGCACCCTGAACTGGGGGGGGGACAGTGCAGCCGATGGGGGATTGGGCACCCCCGACGGCCATGGCATCAGTTGCCATGCTGGAGTGGGCTCCCAGCATGGCACTCTGTACTGGAATTATTATGTAAAGTGGACGTAATTTGTGAACAAAGTGACGCTGCATGACGAGCTTGTCTCTGATTGCAGCGGCACTTTGTTTGAAGTTTTGTCCACTTTTACATAATGTTGGTGTCAGCGCTAGCATGCTGGCTTGTTGGGGAATGAGGGACGCACCAACTGATGTGTGCCCTGCATTCGCCCAGCAGCAGCCGCGCCTCCAAATCTCCACTCTCTCAATATGTTGACTGCCGCGCAAGCGCGGCAAGCCAACATAAAAATGACAAAAATCTTTGTCAGCTAACTGACCCGCTTCTTTATTCAGACAACATGTTGGTCACTATTTGCTGGATTTTGTTTTGATTTCAGATAGGATTTTATTATATGTAATGAAGCTATTGATTTTTTTCTATATTTCCGATTTATGCAACCTCCCCCCAACTACACACTCGCGAAGCGCCCACATCAAAGTGCCCACATCACCAAAAAAAAAAAGACCACTGGGAATGAGAGCAGATGCAAGTTCTACTGCAGGGTCCAGTCTATAGTTGTGGTTGTGTGTAGTACATATCTACTTTAGTAATTGTGAAGCATATAGGAAATACATGATCAAACTGGAATGGCTTTTTCTTTATTTTATGATTTTTGGTTGGGGGGCAGGCTCCTGAATGTTACTGACCTATCTGTGAGTTCAGTTCTGCTCTCTTCCTTTGCAGATAACATGACAGACCCTTTGGCACCATGCAGTCCTGCTTAAAGCAGAACCTACCTAAATGTTCATGGTGATTTGTACATGTATCCCATGATGCTTTACAAATTGGGGGTATGTGTGGTTTGTATTTCTTGGAACTGTGGCTTTGTTGCCAGTGCTGGTTATGGGTAACCCTTGCCTCGGTGGTTTTGTGCTGAGGTTCTTTGTCTTTTTGCAGTATTTATAGTATTTTAATCTGTCCATTCATTTTACATTAGCTTTCATCTTCCAAAGGAAAGCAACCATTCACCATTGTCAGGGTGTCAGTCCCCCCCCATGCTGGCTTAGATGAGTGGGCAATACCATAAGAACATTGTGGGCTACACAGCTACTGCTGCAGGTAATGTTATGCCTCTCCTGGTATCTCAAAACCGGAAGGAAATTCATCTAAAGTGAAGCTTATTATTGCTGGAGACACCATAAAATATATTTATTTATTTATTACAATCTCGGAAGTACCGTTGAGTCATAGACTCGTTTACAGAGGTTCCACATCAAGTAAACAAAAGACAATACAAGCATCATACTCATTTAGAGTTTCACATGAAGTATGACAGTCAGCAGATGGAGAGCATTTACAAAACATGTAGGTGACTGTGCAAGGTCAACATTTTGATTACCAAAAACATATTTTAAGGTTGAAGGAAGCTAGGACTGTTTCAGGTGAAGCAGTCCTGTTGTCAGGGTATATTAGGAATAGTGCAACAAGTGCTGTTGAGGTAAGTTGGGGCCAGTGGCCAGCTGCAGAGTTCAGGTGATGAGGGTAGACAGTGGAGTTAGTGTGGGAGAGAGGGGGCAAGGGGCAGTATTGGGGAAGGTAGGGAAGGCAGGTACTCAAGATGGGGGGGAAGGTAGGGAAAGGGAGGTGCTCAAGTTGGGGAGGCTGAAGAGAAGTGGGAAAGAGGGAGTAGGTGCAAGAGATATGAAATATTGGTTGAGACAGAGCGAGTAGAAGAGCATGTGTTGGAGGGTTGGGTTAGGTGGCATGGGTTGGAAGGAAAGGGGTGGACAGAAGAAGAGGAGTGGGAATCAGGAGGGTGGCAGGTGGGGAGCTAGGAAGGTAGAGTGAAATAGTGGGTGGGAAGAGAGAAAAGATAAGGATGAAACAGGAGGGGTCACAGTCCAGTGAAGTAGGTGTGGGGTGAGAAGGCATTGCTGATCAGGTGGAGGTAGGAGTGGGCAGCAGAGGAGGGGAGTGTTGGAGTAGGTAGGGGAACAAAAAAAAACAGTAAGATGTAATTGAGAGGGGATACGAAGATTAAGGCAGGGTGGGAGAAAGGTAGACCAGAGGAGAGGGGGTGGTCAGGTATAGCAGTCACAAATACTGTCCCATGCTAGTGGTGCTCTTAGTTTAGCTTTAAAAGGGCCAAGCCTAGTTGCATTTTGCAGCTCAACACTGAGAGAGTTTAGCCAAGTTGGTGCATTGTATTCGAAGGACCGTTGCTCTTGGGATGTCCTACGGAAGGGGAATTTTAAGGTGAGGTCGTTTTGACCTATGGTACGCCTTGCTGAGTCGGAGCATTTGAGGAGGTTCTGAACTCCAGGAGGGACAAGACCAAGTAAGGATTTTTTAGCAAGCAGACGGGTTTGATCGCGGATAGCATCTAGGTTAAGCCAACCACTCTGGGCGTAAAGCTTACAGGTGTGGGTTAAGTGGCGCTCCCCTAGGACAAATCTACAGGCTTTGTTTAGGGTTGTTTTAGTCCTTTTGAGTGCAGCGGAAGTTGCTGCACCATAAACCACAAGACCATAGTCAATTATCATCAGAACTGAGCTGGACACAGCTAGTTTCATGGTATCAGGAGTGAAACAATGCTTATTTCAGTAGATTAGACCTAATTTCACATTTGTACTCCTAAAATATATATTTCTCCAGTTGTAGCGGCCCTGTTGAATCATGTCAAAAGCCATCAGTCTTGCACCATTTCCTTAAAGAGCAGCTGACACCTTTGGAAAAACATCAGAAAACATAATATTTAGACACAGTTCAGCTTGTATTTCTTCCATCTATAGATTTCTCATCTACATTATTATTTTTTTTTACTCCCCTCCTCCTTGCAGCCCCCATCTCTTCAGGAGTCACCTACGGCCTTTTCAGCCCTCGCTCACCTACCTGGTGACCGGTGCAGTCCACAATCCCATGGAGCCGTGGTTATACCCCCAGGCGAGTACTGGTGGGGCCCATGCACCCCAGACGCCTATCTTTCGTTGGGATGCTGTCTCTGGGCAGGTAGGGGCATTGAGGGTCGGGGCCTGGTGCTCCGTCTACTAGGAGGCCGCGAGGTGTTTTTTTCCAATGTTCTCGCGATGTGCCGTGTCCCCTGATGTCAAGGCACTTGAGCTCCGACGTCTGGCACATCGCCCCCTTGTTAGGCATCGGACTTGTTATACCTCGGGTCTCCAGCCGGGGTCAGACAAGAGCCAAGCTCTGGTCCCCTCTGGAGAGGACGAGCAGTCCCTGGATGCTCTGGGCTCTCCCCGGCCGCCCTCCAGCTTCCTGGGCCTGCTCCCCAAACCTGGTCTCTACGCCGCAGCGGAAATCCAACCGCTTGCACCGCGGGCTGGCCTCATCTACTATTACTAAAGAAAGTTCCCAAAAACAAGATTGTTAGCCCTAAAGTCCTTTGTTTTTATAGCTTATTCCCAACTTGATGTCATAATGCTCTGTTGCGACACCACAGTTTGTTGCTATGGGAACAGCTGTGATGTCACAGCAGAGTATTATGACATCAAGTTAAGAAGCAATGGGAGCTAGTGAACTCTCAAGGAACAGCTATCCTGTTTTCATGCATATGACCTCAGTAATAAATAACGGGGATAAAAAATACAGAGATAATGAAATATACAAGCTGCTTTGTGTCCAAATATTATGTTTTTAAAAGTTCTTCTCAAGGCGTCCATGGCTCTTTAAAATGGTGTCAATATTATCAAGTATATGCTTTGACTTGTATGTATGATATCTGCAAAATTCTTCACGCTCCTCAACTGGTTTCAAAGTAAAAGTAAAAGTTTTTACAACTTCAAAGCAAAACACATTTTAAAATATATTCAGTGAGAACTTAATGTGACAGACCTGTCATTCTGCACAGTGAAAGTTGGCTCTGATCTACGTTTCATCGTTTCACACTCAGCAACAAAACCATGAGAATTGCATCTTTTTCCATGGCCAGATGAACTGTGTCACAGTCAGAAAACTGTTTGTGTCATGTGCACAGTGGACTCATCTCACCACAACAGCTGTGGCCACACATAAAATCTCCTCTATGTGATCCTGACAGTTAATTCAGTCAGCCATCAGGGAGTCCAGAGAAGCTCTATAATGGGCTAAAGACACCTGTGTTGGTGCTGAGTGAGACAATGAGAGACATCAGGGTAACTCAGGGGACACTTTGGAGGTTGTTGAGCACACCTGCTCCCCTTCCCCACAGAAGTAGTTAGCACCTGAAGCATACATGTGATATGTCCAACTTGCTTAAGAGGGCGATTTGGGTCAAATTAGGAGGGAGATTGGCCTACCAACTTGCTTAAGAGGGAGATTTGGGTGAAACTAGGAGGGAGATTGGCCTGCTAGTAGGGAGATACTGTAACGTCATGAGTTTGTCCTTAAATGGTGTAAAAAAAATAAGAAAAAAGTCATTATAAAAATTTAATGTATTTCATTTTGTCAAGAATAAGTACTAAAAAGAATAAACAACTAGTCATATAAAGTTATCAGATACATTGTTCATCACTGATTTAATTTTTATGTATCTTTATCTGCCCAAAAAAACATGGATATTTTGGACAGAATTTTACTTAAGCAGAAGATTTTGTTTCTCAGGAGGAAGGGAGAGAGTGAGGGAGTTCAGTCAACAAAAACTGGAGTCTCCTGCGTAAAGAGGGAGATATCACATGGATGCTGAAGCTCAGATGAAGGGGAGGGATTTGTTCTAGGGTGGTAGAGTCAGGATATCAGTTGATAACAACAGCAGAGATTTGGACTACAGGAGTTCAGCATGTTTGTAGTTCATTTGCATCACCAGGTAAGGAAAAAGGTCCGGCCCCTCACACGACGCACGGGGGAAATGTAAACCTCACCCAACAACTAACACACCGAAATCTGGCCAATGGAAAATCATGTGCACAAATGCTTGCAGTCTGGGAAACAAGATCCCAGACCTGCAGGCAATAATGACAGAGGCTAAACTGGACATGGTAGCCATTAATGAGACATGGTTCACCAGTAACCATACTTGGGAGACTTCATTACCTGGCTATGTACTGTTCAGAAGAGACCGAGGTGCAAAAAGGGGGAAGGGGTGGAGTGGCCCTTTATGTCAATGAAAATATCAAAGTTACAGAAATTCAGAATACATATAAGGTGCCAGAAGAACTGTGGGCCACCCTGGAAACAGGAAATGGGACAGCCATACGAACTGGGGTTGTGTACAGGCCTCCAGACCAGGGGGAGGACATAGACACATTACTGTTAGAAGATATACAAAACATGACAGCTAAAGGGGAGGTTCTGATAATGGGAGACTTCAACATGCCAGATACAGATTGGTCAATACCAGCAGGAACATCTGCCAGAACTAGATACATGGTGGATTCCCTGCAAGGGGAGGGACTAAAACAACTGGTACAACAACCCACAAGATACAGGGCTATCCTAGATCTAGTACTGACTAACAGGGAAAGGATCACAGATCTCCAGGTAGAAGGTCACCTGGAGGCCAGTGACCATCACCTGCTATGGTTCAATTTGGCCACTAGAACTAAATCCCAAGGCAAACATTTGGGACTTCAGAGGAGCTGACTTTGATAAGATGGCCAAAAGAGTTAAGCTAGCCCTGGCAAAAAGAAATACAGGTGAGGGGGTACAGGTAAAGTGGGCAAGCATTAAAGATGCAATACTTGAAGCGACATCCCATTGTGTTAGAGAGAGAAGGAAGTGCAAAAGAAGAAGGAAACCACTTTGGTTCTCAAAAACAGTAGCAGAAAAGGTCAGAGTCAAAAGGCTGGCCTTCAGGAAATATAAGGGAACGCAGCAGGATGAAGATAGGGAGGCATACCAAACTTCCCTAAGGGAAGAAGGGAAGGTAGTAAGACAGGCAAAGGCCCAAACCAAGGAAACACTAGCACAAACAGTAAAAGAAGGTGACAAGACTTTCTATAGATACATTAGTGAAAGGAGAAAGTCCAGAGGGGGTATTGCTTAGATCAAAGGGGATAAGGGGGCGTGTGAGGAGGAGGATCATGTAAAAGCAACTATCCTAAATAGATACTTCTGCTCAATATTTACAGAACAGAAGGTAGGGCAGGGTCCAGAGCCCAGCACCATGGACACAGGGGGGAGGGAGATGTGCACGAGTCCCTTCACAAAAGAAAGGGTCCTACAAGAGCTCGATAAGGTCAGGGTGGACAAGGCAATGGGACCTGATGGCATACATCCCAAGGTACTAAAGGAGTTAAGGGTGGAACTAGCAGAGCCATTATCAGAACTGTTTAGTGAGTCTCTGAGTACAGGAGAGGTCCTAGAAAACTGGAGAAGGGATCATGTGATCCCGCTCCACAAGAGTGGTAGCAGGGAGGAGGCAGGTAACTACAGACCAGTCAGTCTTACCTCAGTAGTGGGCAAGGTTATGGAGGCACTCCTTAAGGAAAGGATAGTGCAACACCTGGAATCCATAGGAGCACATGATATAAGACAGCATGGGTTTACAACAGGAAGGTCCTGTCAAACTAATCTTATAGATTTCTTTGACTGGGTAACCAGAGTGGTGGACCAAGGGGGAGCAGTTGATGTCATCTACCTTGACTTCAGCAAAGCTTTTGATACTGTTCCACATATAAGATTGATTAATAAGCTGGGTAGGCTCGGGGTGGGTCAGAAGTTGGTCAACTGGGTGGCAAACTGGTTGACGGGCAGAAAACGGAGAGTGGTGGTAAATGGTATACAGTCAGAAGAGATGCAAGTGACAAGTGGGGTACCTCAGGGCTCAGTCCTGGGGCCAGTCCTCTTCAATATCTTCATCAGTGACATTGCAGATGGACTGGAGGGTAAGGTTTGTCTGTTTGCAGATGACACCAAGATCTGCAACAGAGTAGATGATCGAGATGGGGTGGGCAGAATGAGAAGAGATCTGGCTAAACTAGCAAAATGGTCAGAAGAATGGCAACTGGAGTTTAATGCAAAGAAGTGCAAGATCATGCACATAGGGAAGAGAAACCCTGAAGCCACCTACAGGCTGGGAGTGGAGTTGCTGGCAGTCACAAGGGAAGAAAGAGACTCGGGCGTCATTATCACTGATGACATGAAATCATCCAAGCAGACCACTAAAGCAGTAGGTAAGGCTAGAGGGTTGTTAAAGTGTATTAGTAGGGGTATCACAAGTCAGAAGAGGGCGGTAATAATCCCTCTTTACAAGACACTGGTTAGACCCCATTTGGAGTACTGCATGCAGTACTGGAGGCCACACCTTCACAAGGACATTAACAAAACTGAGGCAGTCCAGAGAAGGGCAACCGAAATGGTGCAGGGACTGCATCAGAAAACATATGAGGACAGATTAACGGAGCTCAATATGTATACCCTAGAGCAAAGGAGGGAGAGAGGTGATATGATCGAAACATTCAAACACCTTAAGGGCATTAACAAGGTGAAAGAGTCTAAACATGTTTCAATATAAGAAAAACAGCAGGACAAGAGGACACAGTATGAGATTAGAGAGAGGCCGATTAAGGGGTAATGTGAGAAAGTTCTTTTTCACAGAAAGGTTGGTGGATGCATGGAACGGCCTACCTCAGAAAGTGGTGGATGTGAATACAGTGCCGGGCTTCAAACAGGCACGGGATAGGCATAAGGGAGCAATACAGACGAGTATGAATGGATAGGTCATTGACAGAGCAAAGGCCGATGGCACATTCATAAGGTAGAAAAAGAAATGGACAGACTGGATGGGCCTTGCAGTCCTTATCTGCCGTCAGCTTCTATGTTCCTATGTTTTTATGGAGGAAGCCAGGGGCAGCCGAGAACTTTAGTCAAAAAGGAAAGTACCTTGTTACTGCTGTTCTTTCATATTTATATATATGCATATTTAAATGTTTTTGTTCTTCCAGGTGTTGGGATTATTAGCTTTTTTCCCCTTAGGTATTCTGTTATAGAATTTTAAGGTGTGTTGGAACACTTTTTTGGATGCAAGAGGAACAGAACGTGCTGCTCTAAGTTAACATAGGATTTCTTGCTAGACTTGTCTTGTTTTCTGGTGCTTTCTTTTATTGCAGGTATGTGGCTTAGTTGCAGAGTCAGGCATAAAAACAGCAGCATTTGTGTCTGATTTCAGGGCAGCTCAGGGGATGTTTTTGAGGTTGTTGAGCAAACTTACTCCCCTCCCCCTAGAAGCAGTTAGCAACTAAGGCACAACTGAGGTACAAATATCTTGACATCACTGCTTTCTCAGGGAACCATACGGAGCTCTAATGTTCTGAGTACTGTTGGCCTGATTGTTTCTTGAGGAGGCCTATTGCAGATGGTCAACAAGTCTAGGTGTCTAATCCCATTCCCCAAGGCTTACTGCCCCTTTACTCCCGTTTACCCCCACATCATATCCTGTTACATCGCAGGATATGCATCATAGCACGTCTGGTAACTAGGAAGAATATACAGGACAAGACTGATACACCGGGTAGAAGATAATGTTATAGAACAGCAATAGCTGTTATTCAGTTATTGCATTGTATCCTACTAGTTGAGATTAGTTCAAATGTTGAAATGTTTGGCACAGTGACTATTGCTTACAAATACATCCTATACTGTTTGTGTTAGCAGGGCATTTCTGGAAGCCCCAGTATTGATATGTTTAGCACAGTGATTATAAGCTAGGATTTGCTGCACTATTGAAGTGTAACCAAGGTTTAAAGGGCAGATTGCTTTTGGTTGTGCTTGGGGCAGACTGCACTTATTGGTGGGGCAAGCTTTGTTGGTTGGCTAACATTTACATGAGAGTAAGGTATCAGAGAGTTGGGGGAGCCATGGGCAAAATTGGAAAAGGTGGATGGGAGGGGTCATGGGGGTGGTATGGGCATCCTTCTACTGAAAATGAGAGAAGATGCTGGTGGCCGAAAAGTGAGATGGGATAGGTGGTAGGCTGCAACAACTGTGGAGCGGCAATCTTTCTGAAAATTGTGTGGAGAGTAGGAGGGTGTCTGGTGTGCAGGCAAATAAGGCAGCTTAGGAACAAGATCAGCTGTTTACAAATGGAGCTCAGGAGGGGAATGTGGGCTGCAATGGAGGACAACTCAACGGCTGGGGAGCGAAGGAGGGTAACTGAAGGGGTAGGACAGATCAAAGAGAGAAGGGGGAGGAGTGGGAAGAAGGTGGCAGATGGGGGAAGGAGACGGGGATCCCAATTCAGAGGACAAACAAGGGTGGGAAAGGGGAAGAATAGAGGCTGGGAGGGAAGGAGAAATCTAACAGTGACAGAGTCAGCAGCGGTGGGGTGGCGAGCAGAAGGAAGGAGGAAATAGGTAGTGAAGGGACATTGAAAAATAGGTTTGCAGTACTGGCAGGATTGGGAGATGTGTTGGGGGAGTTCTGGGTGGAGAAGCTGATGACAGACAAGGTGAGAAGGGAAGGGGGGCCAAGGAGTTAAAGGGATGTGGTATGGGGGATAGGTTGAGTAAGGGGAGTTGTGGGGAAGGGGGGAAGGGAGGTATGAGAAGAAAGAGGTAGGAATGCATCAGGGGGAGGAGGCAGGTGGAGCCTGGCAGAGAGGAGAGGTAAAATCAAAGGAGAATGGGGAGAAGGAGAGCAGAGCAGAGACAGGGGACATTACAGCAGGAGTGGAAGGGGGAACAGCTGTACTGGAGGAGGAGGAGGAGGAGTGGAGAGGAAGGGGATGGGATAAAGGAAGGACAAGGCGAGTAGAACATGAAAACGGGGGTGGGATCCTAGTGCTGGGAGACTCAATTCTGAAAGGGATCAGATGGTGAAGCAAGGGGGAGAGGCATAGTTGCATATGGATGGAGGCCATGCCAGGCATGACAGAGGAAATGGGGGGGTCAATCTGTTTTGAAGTATGCTAGGAAGGGTAGGGAGAAACCTCACATAGTTCTGCATTTGGGAACAAATGACCTGGTGGGAAATATAGTAGATGTAGTCCAGAGGGGGTTTGTGGAGCTGGGGCTGATTTGTGAGGAGGCAGGAAGATCAGTAACTTTCTTGGAGGTGCTTCCAGTACCTAGGGTAAGCACAGCAAGGAAGCTGAGGTTAGATGGATTTAACATGTGGCTAAGAGAATGGTGTCAGTCCAAAGGGTATGGGCTGGTGGGGATGGTGGGGATGGACCTGGGAGGGCGGTGATCTCTACGCTAAGGACAGGCTACACTTAAGTGAGGAGGGAAGGAGGGTATTGAAACAGAAACTGGGGGAATACTTAGCAAACAATGAGAATTTAAACTAGAAGAGGGGGGTGGCAAGTGGGCAGGAGTCAGGCAGGATCCAGAGGTATGGAAGCCGAATGAGCTTACCCTCCATACTAGAAGCAAGGGACTTAGGGGGAGGTCAGGAGGGGGTGCCAGAAAGGGAGAGCAAGAAGGGAGAGGGGGGAAGGAAGCAGAGTGGAGGGTAGTAACCTTGAATATTAGGAGTCTAGGGAACAAAACAGCAGAGTTTCAGGCTCTTATGCGGATGGGGGGTGGACATGGCAGCCATCAGTGAGACATGGGCCACCCATTACCATGACTGGGACCTGGCAGTACCAGAGTATAGAATGTTTCAGAGGGACAGGGTAAAAGGAAAAGGAGGGGGTGGCGCTGTATGTGAAGGAAGGACTGAGGTGTGTCAGGGAGGAAGGGGAGAAGGACAGTAGGGAGTCCTTATCGGTGCAGCTCCAGGGCTCCAAAATAGGACCCTCAGGATCAGAGTGGTGTATAGGCCACCCTCTCAAACTGAGGAGTTAGACAGGGAACTAGTAGAACAGATCAGAAGGACCTGTGGGAGGGGCAGCACGGTGATTGTGAGGGAGTTCAACCTGCTGGTAGTGGATTGGGGTACCTCAGCCACCCCGAATAGCAGGGAGCAGGTACTTCTGGATGCCTTCCAGGACAGCTTTCTAGTGCAGATGGTCAATGAGTCAACCTGGTTAGGGAACACCCTAGACCTCATGCTGGTGAATGGTGAGTTTGTGAGGGAGCTGGGGGCAGAGGAACCGCTGGCGGGGAGTGACCACCTCTCGGTATGGTTTACAATAAACATGGGGAAAGGTGGAGTAGGAATAGGCACAAAGGTGTTAGACTTCAGGAGGGCCGACTTCAGGAGGATGAGGAGATAGTACAGGGGTATCTGGCCAGGATCCATCCAAATATGAACACTAACCAGAAGTGGGAGGTCATTAAACTGGGAATTGAACAGGCAACCATAACATGTACAAAGGTCCAGGGTAAGAGGGCTAGGGCCAAGAAGTCTAGCTGGGTGAGCATGGGGGTCATGGAAAAAGTAAGGAAGAAAAGAGCCACCTTTTAGAAGGTACAGAAAGACAGGGAGAGGGGAGAACAGACAGGAATACCTGAAGGAGTTGAGGGAGGTGACAAGGGCAGTCAGGTCAGCCAAGGCATCCAGAGAACTCAGGCTAGCACAGGTCATCAAAGAGGGGGAGAAGGACTTATTCAGGTACATCAGGGAGAAAAGGAGTTGTAAGGACCAAATAGTAAGGATAAAGATGGATGGGGTGGGTGGAAACAGGGCAGGACAGACAGAAGCATTAAATGAGTACTTCTGCTCAGTATTTACAAAAAAGAAAGAGGGAGCTGTACCCAAGGGGGGTGGGATGGTGGGCATGGGGGGGGAGAGATGTGACAGATGAGGAAATCCAAGTGGGCAGAGTACTGGAGGGCTTGAGGGCACTGAGGGTGGACAAGGCACCAGGGCCAGATGGCATACAGCCTGGGTGCTGAAGGAGCTGTCAGAAGTCCTGGCAGAACCCTTGGCTGACCTGTTCAATGCCTCCTTGGACTCGGGGAGGGTACCTCAGGACTGGAGGATGGCCCACGTGGTACCCCTCCACAAGAGTGGCCCCAAGGATGAGCCAGGGAACTACAGACTGGTAAGCCTCACATCCATCGTGGGAAAGCTGATGGAGACAATCCTGAAGGAGAGGCTGGTTTCCCTCCTAGAGGCTAATGGGTTGTAGGACAGCAGACAGCATGTGTTTATTTCAGGCAGATCCTGTCAGGTCAACCTGGCTGAGTACTATGACTGTGTAACCAGGTAATTAGACAGTGGCCATTTAGTGGATGTCCTGAACCTGGACTTCAGTAAGGCATTCGATTCAGTGCACCATGGGAGGCTAGGAAGTAGGCTGGAAGGCACAGGGGTGGGGAAGAAGATGATGGGATGGGTAGTGAACTGGCTGCAAGGGAGACAGCAGAGGGTGGTGGTGGGTGGGGAGCTCCCAGGGTGGTGGCAAGTGGGGTGCCACAGGGCTCTGTACTGGGGCCGGTGTTGTTTGGGATCTTCATAGCAGATATCTCAATAGGCATCAAGAGCAGGATCAGAATATTTGCAGATGATACCAAGATGGGAGCAGTAGTGGATGACTTAGAAGGGTGGCAGGGGTTGCAAGATGATCTGGCAAAATTGGAGGCATGGTCCGACACTTGGCAGCTGGGGTTCAATGCCAAGAAATGCAAGGTGCTACATATTGGCACAAAAAAACCAAGGAGGAGCTACCAGCTAGGGGGGATTCAACTAGCTAAGATGGACTTCCAGTTTAGCCGTCAGCTTTAATGGCAGCCTGATCTGACAACTCCACCTTGCTCCACTAACAATCTACAGCAATCGACCCCAATCCTGGGCACAAACTGTCTGCACAGGTGAAGATAACGGACTACTGGATGCTGGCAAGACATCAGAATAAAGATTGTCTGCCGGGAATGGCTGGAAAACGCTCTAAGAACCAGCAAGATGAGGGGCCTATGAAAGCGGCCTGCAAAGATACCTTGTGGCAGCCGCCAGGGGAATCACTCACTCAACTGCTTGAAAATGAATGCACAATTACATCTACCCAACTATGCGAAGCCCTACAACAAATGAATGCTTCCTTGCAGACACTAGAGGTGAGAGCATTAGAGGACAGAACAGTAATTAACACATTAAGCCAGAAAATGGAGGAGATAGAGAAAAACCTTACAGAATACAGCACTGTAACTGACACACATAACTCAGCACTCCTGGAGTTACATAGACGATCACTCTATCTGGAACAAAAAATGGAGGAATTGGAAAATAGAAATCGTAGAAATAACATTAGAATTCATGGGGTGCCTGAGGAGACAGAAATGGGCAGTATGCTAGCATTCATTGACTCATTTCTGAAAGAAATCCTAAACCTACCTAAAGAAAAAGACCTGAACATAATCAGGGCACACAGATTCTTAACAGCTAAGCCTTGAGACCCAAAAGCCCACCCGAGATCCATTGTAATAGCGTTTCTAGATTTTAGAACCAAAGAGGAGATCCTGAGCTTGGCCTAGTTTAATAAGATTATTAGCTATGGAGATGTGAGGCTTTATTTTGATCAAGATTACACACCACAATTGTTGAATCGTAGACGGCAGGTACTCACAATAATCTGCCAACTTCAACAAAAGGGAGTGAAAGTGTTCCTGGAGTGCCTTGTGAGAATTTGAGTAATGACAGAGAGGGGCCCCCGGAGGTTTCAAGAATTAGATGACGCGGAGGATATGCTGAAATCATTGGGAATCTCCATACAGAAGGATGCAGTGATAATGAGGCAGGCGGAACTTAAAAACGGGTCCTGGGTTTCAGGAGGAACCAAAAAAAGTGGGACTAACAGAGAGAAGGGACTTTCTGGTATGTGGCGCAGGCTTCTAGAGAATCGCCGAGAAGACAGGGGAGCTGCAGCTGAACTAGACAGAGAAGAGGGCGATAAGCAATGTATAGATGTGAATTCGGAGAGCGAGGACACTTGAAACAAATGTCAGGGTAGGAGAATTGAAAACTAAAAGCATTTTGAGTATTCCCTGCAGAGACTGGGGCGAGTAATGAGAAGAATAAAAGGGGGAAGGGACTTTAAAGAAAGCCCCGACCTGAAGTGGGCAATATGAGTAAAGACCTTAAAGACAGGTAGAGGGGAGGGGAGGGGAAAGGTACAATATAGCATTAACTGAATGCTGCAAATGTATAACACAGCAATGGAAGGGGCTTGCAATGACAGGGAGGGGGCACGGGCGACTGGCAGGGGGCTTCTTGTCTGTCTCCTTGCTCACTTGGGGGAGTTCTAAGGCCCTGAAGGAGAAGTTACAGACGTTCCAAATGTATGGTAAAGGAAAGCTGCTGGGGTCCCATGGCAGGGGGAAGGAGGACCTGCCACTAAGTCTCTCTAAATGCAAAACACCAGAGGGTGTAAGAGAGAGGTGGACAATTGTAAGGGTGCTGGGCGGGGGCATATCCTCTTGGAAGCCAAAGGCCAGGCCTCTAATGTCTCTTTAAAGCTTCCGGGAAACAAAAGGCATACATGAAAGGCAAACTATATGCTTGTAAGGATGGGCTATTTAGTTGGCAGATCCCACCTCTCGTTGTGGTGATGTACAGTGACAAATGGCATGCCAGAATGATTAGAACACATATACTGACTGGGACACCACAACTGGTCATGGAATATAGACCTATATAGGGCTCGAGGGACCAGGAGGGGGTGGGGAGATTGGGGTTGGGGGTCCACCGCTAAGTCGCCACTGGGACAATCCTCTTAAGTCAAAGCAAGCTGCACAGAAGGGTAACAAAAACAAGGGGGAAAGGAAAAAGAAAGGTTGTTAAATCATTAAAAGTGGAGTGGAGGGGTGGGAGGGGGGTTGACACAGGCTGCCTATAACATGATCTTCTGACAGGCTAATAGTTTAATATTGGGGTCACACAGGAACCAGAAACGAAGAACACTGGTCAAAGAGAGAAGTTTCTTACAGAAGGAACAAGCATTGTATCCTCTCTTTTCCCTTCCGAATACTGTCTGAGAAAAAGAGGGGAGCAGGAATCCTGAGAATTGGTTTCCCAACCTTGGAAGCCAAAATAATTGATTTAAAATAATAGGTCATGTTGTATCACAAGTTCCAGTTATTGTTGAGGATAAAATTGTTTGGTTAAAATGTTTAGAGGTCACATTATCTGTCGGAGATGTGCAAGGAGGCTTTTGGGAAAAGGGTCCTGGGGAGAAGGTGGTGAAATGGACCCTATATTAGAAATAATACCTAATGAGACATAATGTCTAGTCAAGATTTATGTATATGTTCATATAATGTTAGAGGTCTTACAAATCCAGTCAAAAGGAGTAAAAATAGTCTCCTTCATCAAGAGATCAAAAGCTGATGTAGCGTTACTTCAGGAGACTCACTTGTCCAAAACAGAACACGATAAGCTGGCTAAGTTTGGGTTTCAAGAAGTCGCTGCTGCATCCTATAAGAAAGGGCATAGGAGAGGAGTGGCTATATTAATGCCCAATAGAGTACAGTTTAAACAGGAAGGGATATTAAAGGAAGTAAGTATGTGATGGTGAAGGGACAGTTAATGTGTACCAGGGTCTCAATAGCATTGATGTGTTTCCCACCAGGGTCTGGGTATGAGGACTATAGAGCATTCATACTGAAATTACAAAAATGGGGAAGGGGCTGCTTCTGGGAGGAGGGGATTTAAATTTAACCCTAAATCTGCAGGTAGACACTACATCTAAGATCCCCAGAAAAGAACATAAAGTAGCCAGGAAGGTAGCTAAGTTATTGACAGAATTAGGCATGCTAGACATCTGGCGGGCCATGAATGGGAGTAAGAGGGACTATACTTATCATTCTGCTCAATATCAAATGTACTCTACCTTAGATTACCTAATAATTCCTAAACAAGATCCAAGATAGTTGGATAGGGGATTTTGTCATTTTGGACCTTGCTCCTCTATTCATGAAAATGAAACTTAACAGCTTCAGGAAAAATACCTTTCGGAGACGTAATGTCTTACTCCTAAGTGACGTAGAGGTAAAAGATGCTATTACAGATGTGTATAAGCAATACATACTGGATAATAGTGTAGAGGAGATATCTCCAGCTATCCTCTGGGACACGGCAAAAGTGGTGTTAAGAGGTAAATTCGTGGAAATATCTTCAAGGAAAAAGAAGGAAAGAGAGGCTAGAAGGGAGCAAATAACAGCACAAATAAGGGTCTTGGAAGGAGACCAAAAAGAGAAAATAAGGAGAGAGCGAAGGAGTTGAGGCAACTTAAAACAGAATTACAGAGCATCCTGGACTACCAGGTAGAGCAACAAATATCATTCCTGAGACAGAAACACTATGAGGGAGGACCCAGGGCTTTAAAGTTACTGGCTGGATGCCTTCGGGGACAACGAGCTCGAACATGCATAAATTCTATACAAAACCCCAACACGACAAAATGCGAGACCCAAATTCCAGAAATAGCAGAAGTCTTCAGAGAATTCTATGCTAAGCTATAAAAACCAGACCCAGAACCAGATAAAGAAAAGGTGACAACATTTTTAAACAGTCTCATATTACTGAAAATAAATAAAGAACAAGGAGAAAAATTGCTAGCACCCATTAGGGAAGCAGAGATGAAAGAGGTAATTGGGAAACTAAAAACGCGGAAATGCCCAGAGACGGATGGGCTACCCCCGGAATTTTACAAAACGTTCCAGGAGTTAATGCGATCTTTACTAATGAAAGCTTTCAGGGGGTATTGGGAGAAAAAGGCCTAGCCCCGCCCTCTTGGTCCAGAGCGGTTATATCAGTGTTGCCAAACCCGGGAAAGGACCCAACCAGATGTGCCTCTTATCGCCCAATTTCATTATTGAACAATGACTATAAGATCTTAACAGCTATTTGGGCCCAAAGAAAAAGGCCTAGCCCGCCCTCTTGGTCCAGAGCGGTTATATCAGTGTTGACAAATCCAGGAAAGGACCCAACCAGATGTGCCTCTTATCGCCCAATTTCATTATTGAACAATGACTATAAGATCTTAACAGCTATTTGGGCCCAAAGGCTTCAACAGATTCTCCCAGGACTTATACAATTGGATCAGACTGGGTTTGTCCCAGGGCAACAAGCACAGGACAACCTTAGAAGAACAGCCCATATAATTGATCAAATTATCAAAACAAAAATACCCTCAGTTTTGTTGAGCCTGGATGCCGAAAAAGCATTTGATAAGGTGTCATGGAGTTTTATGGGGGCCGTCCTTTCCTGGCTTGGGCTCCCTTAGGAGTTTCAGAGGGGGATCTTCAGGCTTTATAAAGGAGCTAATGCCTATGTTAGAGCCAATGGACACATCTCCTCCAATTTTAAACTAGGCAGGGGGACCAAACAGGGATGTCCCCTATCACTGCTATTATTTGCCTTATATATTGAGCAACTGGCTCAGGCCATAAGACAAAGCAAAGAAGTAACAGGAATTAGGGTAGGAGGGGTGGAACTTAAACTGGTGTTGTATGCAGACAACCTACTTCTGTACGTATCTAACCCAGACACAACCATGGAAAAGGTGTTTGAGATAATTGAATTCTATTCTACTGTATCCGGATACACATTGAATAAAACAAAAACTGAAGTGCTCAGCTTTAACTATACCAGTTCAGTAAGCACTAGGGATAAATATCCAATGAATTGGGACAGAGATTCTATCAAATACTTAGGTATAAGGTTGGGCACATCGAGCACACAGCTATTTGACCTGAACTATCCCACACTGATTGCCCAGCTAAAGAGGGATTTTGGGAGATGGGCCTGGATACCTCTCCCACTCCATACACATATATATGTATATATTAGGTCAACAACATTCATGAGCCCCTTCCTACCAAAAATCAAAAACTGAAAATAAAATAGGCATCACAATTTTATCAGGTACTGTAGTTCTTATATATAGCTTGCAGCTGCTGTCATTAGTAATACATATATATATATATATATATATATATATATATATATAATATATATATATATATATATATATATATATATATATATATATATATATATATATATATTTATACAATGGGGGTGAGACATATTCCAGTGAGATAAAACAAGTTATTTTCACTGCAGTGAAATAAATCCTGATGACATTAGCAGAGTTAAAATAAATACCATTTATTACACCCCTTGAAACCTTTTTGCAACAATGAGGCCCCCATTGTATAAAGAGGACACATGATGTGCACTCGTGTGATATGGGAAATATGTTCAGTCCTGTACAGTGACCTCTGAAACCTCACTCGTGGCTTCGTCACTCGTGAGTACTCAGAGGTCACTCTAGAGGAGTAAAAATATTTTCCATATCATACTCGTGCACATCATGTATCCCAATACGACATACTTGTTCATGAGGTGGGGTCATAAGAAGGGTATGTTGAACATTTGGGGTCAAAATATGCTAAAATGGCCAAGTTGTGCACATCTGTTGAAATTTTGCTACCTCGCTTATGAAAACATGGCAAAGTTATGTACCAAAGTTGAAAATCCCATTGAAATACAATATGCACATCATTGCAAAAGGGTTTCCAGGGGTGTAATAAATGGTATTTATTTTAGCTCTGCTGTGGTCATCACAGTGTAATTCCACGGCAGTTTGGGGCAAATTTGAAAAATGACAGCTAACACATTCATGAGGTGGTATAAAGAAATGGTTTTGTTGATAATTTGGGGTTAAAATATTGAAAATTAACAAAGTCACAAGTGAGAGTAGCAAAATGTCAACAGATTTGCACAACTCGGCCATTTTAAATATATATATATATATATATATATATATATATATACACATACACACAGTAGAATCCCATTTATCCTAACGTCATTGGAGACATCTGGAATGTTCGGATAAATGGGCGTTCAGATGAACGGGATTTAGTGCTACAGATGTGTAAGAACGAAAAGAGTGGAGTCAGTAATTAGGTATTGCACTTTATTTCATTCATGGTGCTAACAATGATACTATAAAATAAAAAGACAAGATAGTAAGGATTAAACTTACACAGAAGTTCTGTAACTTTGAGATTAATTTTGTACTTTATCCTTATTATTGCTTAATAAAAAAGTCAGTTACTGTTTTTTCTTTTAGAGAAGCAAAATGCTTCTTACTTGCCCTTGCTTGAAGATTCCTGACCAACATTAAATCCACAGGGGTGCTATTGGGCTGTGTCTCTAGGTATTCAAGGCATTTTTCAAAGTATGATGCAGCCTCAGAGTGTGTTATGACCGGAGGCACTGGCATAGCGGTGGCATAAGCCTCTTCATCTTCTGATGCAGGCAATTCCTGGGAACGAACCAAACTCACAATGGAATCCTCATCAAGGATCTCATGGCCCTCTTCTCCAGCATCACATGCCAGCCATTGCTCTAATTGTGATGCGGTGATCTCCTCACCAGGAATCGCAGCTGCGATCTGCATTAGCTCTTGTTACTCCACCTCTTCAGACGGCTCATCCTCGCTGTCAGTGTCTGGGTCTATGTTCTCCTTATCAAACTTAATGTCTGATTTTGCCCATGATTTTTGGATAGTCTCTGGGCGCACATTTTCCCAAGCATCTGCCAGCATGTAACAAACATCCTTCAATGTTGTACGCTTGAGGATTTCTGCCAGCAACACCCCCTCATTGTCATCAGAGAGAACAGACTGCAAAAGTCTCTTTCGATAGTTTCTTTTTAGAATTTCAAGAATTCCCTGATCACAGGGTTACAGTTTTGATGTTGTGTTGGGAGGCAAGAACACACATCTTATCGAGCCACTTCTTGTTTTTCCTGGGGGAATTTCAGGATGTGAGGGCGAATTGTCAACTAGCAAGATCGCTTTTAAGGATAACCTTTGTCTGCGTAAATGTGCTGGCAAAGTTTCTTAGTTTTTCTTTAGCCTCCTTGATATTGAATATGGTCAACTTTCCGACACCATATTTTGCAGCCAGGCAAACTGCTTTTTCACCGTTCTCCAGTCGTTCGACTATTCTGAGCTTTTGAGACACGTTCAGTACAGTCTGTTTTCATTTAGACATGATCGTACAGTTTGCTTTCCAAGGACGTAGTGACTGAACACCTAGTGAGAACCATTTAAATATAGTACTGTATTGTAACAACTATCCACTAGGTGACTGTAATTTACTTTAATTGACAGAACCAGAACTTTAATTGACAGAATCAGTACCAGACTGTCACGTACAGACTGCCAATGTCAGACTGTCAGTTACAGTTAACAACCACTGCAACATAAATAGCGCATCAACAACTCGTGATGTGTTAGACATGGAATAAGAATGTGACATGGGGGACACAACGGTAGTCCGTTAGATAGGGATTTCCAGATATGTGGGGTTCAGATAAATGGGATTCTACTGTATATGTATAATTTATTCAAGATGTGGGTGGTTTGGGAGAGTGTAGTTAGGGGGATTGCATAAATTGGAGATATACAAAAAAATCAGTTGCTTCATTACATAGAGTAAGCATTTCATCTGAAATCCAAACAAAGTCCAGCAAATACTGGTCAACATGCTGTTTGGAAAAAGAAGAGGTTCAGTTAGCCTACAGAGATGTTTTTTTTTAATTTAGTGACAGAAGATGATCATTTGTGGATTGCTCTAGAGTGGGGAAAAATTTCTGTGATTCACACCTGGTGCCTACTTATAGAGATAAAAAGGAGACTGCTTTCAGGTATGTAACACTAACTTCATGATTGACATATGTAACCCCCGACCCCTGCCTTTTTGCAAAAATGACAGGTGGCATGCTGTTGAAGCTGACAGCAGTACCTGGTGGGGACTGGGTTTGGGGAGGATGAGGTTACTCGGTACAGGGGACCTAGGTTTGGCTACTCTGCACAGGGGCACCCAAGTAAATCCGAACACAGGAAGCAATAACTGTAATGTCCAGAACCAGGAATGGGATTCTACAGTGTGGCTTTTATTCACATCTAAGCTGAACAAACAAAGCATAGACGGACCCCCATGGGGCTACATTTCCTGGTAATGCAGGTTACAGACAACAGAACACTTCTTCACTATTTCCAGCCCTCAGGCTCTGAACCCACAAGGCACACAGCCCGGACTTGCATGCAGCTTTGGGTACACAGCCCGACTTTTACACTACTTGGGTTTTCCCCACTGGCCCGGCTCTCCTGCCGGCCACTTGATCCATGGTCCATTTTGGGAAATGAACCAATTTTCCTGTTGTGGCTCCCCAAACCACCTCAGAGCCTTTGACTCCTAGAGGGAATTTTCCTTCCAATCCCATGTCTGGGTACTTCCCTCATCACTGGCCAAGTGCATGAGGCAAAGTAGAAATCCACAGAGCAAATCCGTAGAGGTGGACCTGGTCACTAAAGATGGGGGGTCTCCCACCGCCAGCTCCCACAGTCCATACCCGGCCATTTCTCTGGAAACTAAACATCTCTTTCACTGAAAGCATGGCAATGTAGATTACTGGGTAGACGTATGTCACATCTCCTCTACATATCTTGACTTCCCACAAGTGCTGGACTTGAACATACTTTTACTTTTTGGCTAAGCCTATTACTCTAGGCCTCCCACTATTTCAGTAGTCCAATCCCCACTATCACACAAGTCCCAGGGTGAAAAACATAGGCCCTTTAGGAAGAGCAGACACTCACCCTCCGGTTGCAGGTGCCCCACAGGTGATTCACAAATCTTGTTTCCCAAAAACTCTGGAACAAATAGGCAGCTTCTCCACTAGTAGCAGAACCGGGGGGTTGCCCCTGGAATATGCAGGAAACCCTTTCCTGCCCCCATCCCCGGAGGGAGGGGGCACTGAGACCTGAAACAGTGGTCTCCACCACTTTACAAACTATCTTCTGTGTCTCTCTTAAGGTGGAAACACACTATTTTTTTCTGACTGTAGCCCTATGTCAGGGCTGAGGCTCCAAGAGCCTAACCAGAGCTGCTGTGCTGCTCCCTCAGCAAGCTCCAAACACCAACTGACCTACAGACTACTGTTCAAACCTCCCAACATTCTATTCCAACTCCCTGCTGCAGATTCCATTGTGGCTCATGCAGCTGCGACAGTTCTATGGTGATGTCATCCCTCAGTCTCAGCTGAGACTGAGAACAGAGTGAGACAGTGTGAAATCCATTTAACTGGAGTTTCACAAGCTGCCTTCCCTGCCTACCACTAGGTCTTACTGGGATTCTAGTAACCCCGAGTAACAAGGGGGTTACACATAGACATGTCAAACCCCAACAGAGTGTGAGACGGAGCCAGTTGTCAAACCCCAAAATGGCATTTATAATCTCATGTTTTACTTAATCCATTATAAATAGGTGGTGTTTCATTCATGGTTTCCTGAAAAAGTGTGTTTTTACCTTGCATGCCAAGCTTTGAACTGCCAGCAGTGCCTAGTTTTGCTGGTAGAGAACTGAATGTTACTCAGTTTGTATAAATGTCAGTCTCTGCATTCATTGAAGACCACATATTTCCCTAATTGCATCATGGTGGATTTCTCATCTCAGATACACGTATTTGTTTTTTTTTATTTAAATTTGTATTTTCTTTAGAAAGATCATAGTCATCATACAGTGTAGTATAGGTACATAGGTAAACAAGCATTTGTCAATGCCGAATGTTGATTGTGTTGGTCTGTTGAGCTCCCTCAGGGGCCCTCTGTCACTGGCTCAGTCTGTTTGTCCTGGTGCTACAGGCTGCTCTTTTGTACTGGGCTGCTGCCTGCATTGGCACCTTGTTCCGCTGAAGAAGAAATCCGCAGCTGTCCTGACAGAGCTCCATTGAGGTTGCTCACTCCCCCTCTCTTGCTCGCTCATTCTGTTTCTCCTGGCGCTGCAGGCTGCCGTTTTGTACTGGGCTCCTGCTTGTGTTGGTGGCTTTTTCTACCCACAAAGAAATCCACAGCTGTCCCGACAGAGCTCCGTTGAGGTCACTCACTCCCCCGTCTCACTCACTCATTCTGGTTCTCCTGGTGCAACAGGCTGCCCTTTTGTACTGGGCTCCTGCCTCTGTTGGCATCTATTTCTGTCCACAAAGAAATCTGCAGCAGTCCCGACAAAGCTCCGTTGAGCTTGCTCACTCCCCCTTCTCTCACTCACTCATTCTGTTCTGCCGGTGCTGCAGGCTGCCCTTTTCTATTGGGCTCCTGCCTGCGTTGCTGCCTTCTTATGCCCACAAAGAAATTTGCAGCAGTTACAATACAGCTCTGTTGAGCTCACTGACTCGCTCATTCTGGGTTTCCTGCCACTGCAGGCTGCCCTTTTGTACTGGGCCCCTGCATGCATTGCTGCCTTTTTCTGCCCACAAACAAATCTGCAGCAGTCCCAGCAGAGCCCCGTTGAGCTCACTGACTCCCCCTCCTTCACTCGCTTGTTCTGTCTCCTGGTGCTGCAGGCTGCCCTTTTGTACTGGGCTCCTGCCTACATTGGCAGCTTTTTCTGGCCAGAAAGAAATCTGAAGCAGTCCCGACACAGCTCCACTGAGCTCGCTCACTTCCCCTCTGTCACTCTCGCGTTCCGTTTGTGCTGGCGCTGCAAGTTGGCCTTTTGTACTGGGCTCCTACCTGCATTGCCACATTTTCTGCCCACAAAGAATTCTGCAGCAGTCGCACTAGAGCTCTGTTTAGCTCACTCACTACTGCTCTGTCACTCACTTGTTCTGTTTCTCTTGGCGCTCAGACTGTGCTTTTGTATGGGGCTCCTGGCTGCATTGGCACCTTTGTCTGTCCACAAAGAAATCCGCAGCTGTCTCGACAGAGCTCCGTTGAGGCTGCTCAGTCTCCCTCTCTCATTGCTCATTCTGTTTGTCCTGGCGCTGCAAGCTGCCCTTTTGTACGGGGCTCCTGCCTGCATTGGCACCTTTTTCTGCCCCCAAAGAAATCCCAGCAGTCCTGATAGAACTCCGTTGAGCTCACTAAGTCCCCTTGTGTCACTCACTCGTACTGTTTGTCCCACCGCTGCAGGCTGGCCTTTTGTACTGGGCCCCTACCTGTAGTGACGCCTTTTTCTGCCCACAAAGAAATCCGCAGCAGTCCTGACAGCGCTTCGGTGAGTTCGCTCACTCCCCCTCCTTCACTCGCTCTCTTGTTCTGTTTCTCCCAGTGCTGCACGCTGCCCTTTTGTACTGGGCTCTTGTGTTGGGGGCTTTGTCTGAACACAAAGAAATCCGCACCAGTCCCGACAGAGCTCAGTTGAGCTTGGTCACTCTCCCCTCTCACTCGGTTGATCTTAATCTGCCCCAAACACTGATTTCCTAGAGTGACCGTGCTACTGTCTGGCAGGAGTGCAAAAACATATTTAACTAGGTTGTGAAAAATGACAGCTGTAGTGTTCGTAAGGAGTTATGAAAAAATGCCACAGTTGAAAATGTGGCGTGACAGTATTACAAATTTGCAAAGTTACAAGGGTGCATGGAAACAGTTCAACACACGCTTGTAACACAGTCATGTTATGGAGTTTTGTCACCAAATTTTCAACATAGGGATGTTAGGACCTCTGCTCATGAACAGTGCCACTGTCATTTTCTTAATCTGGCCTGAACACTGATTTCCCACAGTGACCACGTTATTCTGCGCCAGAACTGTGAAAACACATTTTGGTCAGGATGTGAAAAATGATAGCTATACTGCTTATAAGAAGGTGTGAAAAAATGGCACTGTTGAAAATCTGGTGTGACAATATTACAAATCTGCGAAGTTACAAGGGTGTGTGGAAAGTGCACAACGAACACTTGTAACACAGTCAATTGAAGGGCTATCATCACCAAATTTTCAACATAGGCATTTTAGGATATCTGCTCATGAACAGTATCATTGTCATTTTCTTAATCTGTCCCGAACAGGGATTTCCCACAGCGACCGCTGTATTCTGCGCCGGAAGTGCGAAAACACATTTCAGCCAGGATGGGAAAAATGACAGCTGTACTGTTCATAAGTAAGTCTGGGAAAATGGCAATATTGAAAATCTGAAGTGAAAATATAAATTCACGAACTTACGAGCGTGCGTGCCAACTGCTCAACGCACACTCGTAACACAGTCATTTTATGGAATCATTACCAAATTTTCTACATAGGCATTTTAGGACCTCTACTCATGAACAGTGTCACTGTCATTTTCTTAATCTGTCCTAAACACTGATTTCCCACAGCGACTGTGCTATTCTGCGCCAGAAGTGCGAAAACACATTTTGGCCATGATGTGAACAATGACAGCTATACTATACAAAATGTCCATGTTGAGAATCTGGCGTGAAAATATTGTAAATTCGCAAAGTTACGAGCGTATGTAGCAACCGCGCAACGCACGCTCGAAATAAAGTCATTTTTGGATTTTCCTCCAAATTTGAAACATAGGCTTTTTGAGAGCCCACCTCATGAACACTTGCACTGTGGTTTCATTAACTGGCCCCTAAGGGTGATTCCGTACAGTGACCGCGAAACCACCTTTTGGGGCCGATTAACGCCATGACAGTTCAAGAATTCATGAGGAGGGGTCCCAAACACCCCATGTTGAAAATTTGGTGAAAAATTCCCAAAATGCCCGAGATATGCACTAAAGTTGCAAAAACCCTATTTATTACATTATACAGTTTACCGGCATTTCCTCAGTTCGCGGTCGGCTTTGAAGAGTGCAGACATGTTCCCGGTCCACCGAAAATCATCGTGCCGAGCTCCGGAGGTAAGTATGGGGTGGGGGGTGTGGGGAGGCAGGGTGTGCAGTGGGTGGGTGCGGGTTGCGGTGGGGGGCAGGGTGAGCACCGAGGGACAATTTCCTTTTTTTCAGGGACCAACAAACCAAAAGACATCGCGGGACAGTTTTTCCCTTCACAGGGGCATCTGGCACACTGGGGTGGGCTCCCAGCATGCCAGCAGAGGCCTTGGTTTGGGGGCCAGCAGTAGCCGACAGGGGATTGGGCACCCCCGTTGGCAGGAACAAAAGTGGGGGGGTTCATTATGCCGACGGGGATTGGGCACCCATCGGGCAGGAACAAAATGGGAGGTCATTATGCCGATGGGGGGATTGGGCACCCCATCAGCAGGAACAAAATGGGGTTTCATTATGCCGATGGGGATTGGACACCCTGTCGGCAGGAACAAAAGCAGGGGGTGTTTTCATTATGCCGATGGGGATTGGGTGCCCACTGGTAGGAATAAAATGGGGGGTTCATTATGCCGACGGAATTGGGCACCCTACCGGTAGGAACAAAACTTGGTGCAGAATGCCGACTGGGAGTCGCAAGCAAACACGCTCGAGGGGTTACATTGTTTGTGAACACGCGGCAAGCCGCCACCATGTGCACAAACAATATCAGGGGTGTCACATCCCGCCCTACAATGACGGGTTGCTCCCTCATTGCAACGGATGGCTGACGCTGCAATGACGAGGCTGCCCCTGATTGCAGCGGCTACTTTTTTAGAAGGTTGTGGCATGCTGGCTGAACTAGTGTCAGCAGCAGCATGCCATGGCATTGGGGAATGGGGGACAAGCCTTTGCAGGCTGTGGAGGCATTGGGCACAACAGTGCCATGCCTCCACAACCTGCTTGTGGAGAAAGCTGACACAATATGTTTCTTGCACATACGTGCAATCAACTTAAAAAGTAGCAGCATTGTACAGTCACATCTCATAGGACCACAGAGCAACACATTTTTTAAATCCCCTGTCAAATTATATAAACACAAGGCCGGAGAAGGAATTAGAAACTTGAGAGACATTAATTGTAAATTTCATTTTCCACCATTTGCAGGTAAGCAAAGTTCATGGGCAGGTATTTTTTAGAATACGGTAACCCAATACAGTACCTTCCCAATCCCTATGCGACCCCATGACTCAAGCCCCCCATTTCATTCTTTTGCATCCAAGGAATCGAATGAAGGAAGTTATTTGTATCCCTGCCATTTTGGTACAAAATATGGGTATCGCTCCAACTGAAAGTGAGTCCTTAGACTCCATCTATTTGTGAAACCCCAGATACACATATTTGAGATGGCATGTGTTAGATTATATGTATGATCATATGTGAGATCTGCTGCTTAGCTATATGTGATAATTTTTATTTTTTTTATCCAGCAATTTTTGACAGAATGTTATGGTGTCTGCTACAATACGGACCATGGACACTGTCAGTTTTGAGATGTAGGAATGTTGTTCCCCTGCTGACTGGTCTGGGACCTGCCTGGTCAGAGCTCAGTTGCCATTAGCTGCTGCGTTTAAGTTTACAAACAGTTACACCAACAGGGATTTTAATCTGGATTGTCCATGATGAGGTCAGTGGCCCTTCTGGTTCATCTCTGGATGCAGGGCCAACCTTTCATTGGTAGCTTACAACGATAGAATGAAGGGCAACAGCAACAATTCCCCTCCCAGCTCCCACCAGAGTATGCAGGTGTCACAGGTGGACCTACCTTGAGCCACTGGGGCTTGACAGATTAGCCACAATTTTTTTGGGGGGGTTGGTACAGATACCACTGAATACTGATAGCATCAGACTATGGATCCGATCACCTCATAAACCATGTCTGGAACCCATCAGAACCATAGAATTCAGTTAGATCTGAGGGTTTCAATGATCAGATCTAATCGGACCCCAACTATCTGAGGGTCAGATCCAAAAATCCAACTCTTAGATCCCAAAATCCCACCTCTTATCCCAACATCTTACCTCAGATCCCTAAAATCCAACTAGGAATCTCAAATCCTAGCTAGTCTGATAGAGCTCAGATTCAGAGACGATTGTATCCAAACACCAGTACAGAAGATACAGGATACTACAGTATGTGCAATATACAGGGTGACAACATGTGATTCTGAAGCTCCCATTAGGTGCTACTGGGGAGAGAGCCGGGGGTGTGGGGAGGGTGAAGAGAAAGAAAGGGAACAGTATTAAGTGGGCCAAAATACAGTACATGGAGGGATGGGGAGAGGAGCTCGCTATAGTAGCAGAAATGAGTAGAGAGGTTGCAGAGGACTTGCTTTGAAAAAGAGGGAGAAGGATGAGCAGAAGGCAGGAGGTAGTGAATTCCAGGGTAGAGGAGGGTAGGGCAGCAGGAGATGGCAGATTGTTTGGCAGAGGTTTTGTAGGGGAGGATAGAGAGTGAAATGGGAATCAGAGGAGTAGAGGGAGAAGAGGTAGCAGGGAAGGAAAGCAAACCTGAATTTGGAGACAACAGAGTTGAAGTGGGTCTGAGGTTTGGATCAGAGGGTTGGATAGTTGGAATTCCATGGGATCCAGCCATCAGATCCCTCTGATCTGATGGGAGGTTCTGAGCAGATCAATACATGGGATTCAAGGTGATTGGATCCATAGCTGGATGCCATCAATATCCGATGGCATCCGAAATCTGAAAAAAGGGGTCAGGTGGTATCTGCTGGTATCTGACTTCAATGGATCCTGTCCCAGCAGTACTAGCTGGAACTTAGGGGAAGGAAGAGACTTATTGGACATTGAATAAAAAGGACAATGATAGGTGGGGGGAGCAGTCTAGAAAACAGCAGCAGAAGGAATGGAAGAGAGGGTGCCATCTGGCCAGCAACTTTTTTGGGATGGCACCGTGCACCACATTCACATAGTCAAACACAGAGAATCATCCTTAGGATGGTCTCTTAATGGATTGATAATTATGATAATAGCTGAAAGAATCTTTTTTGTATACTGTGCAGTGCCAAGCATTTTTCCTTTCTAATTATTCAAGCTTACAAATTATATGTTGTTGTTTTTTTCTTTGCTGCTGTTGTTAAACTTTTTATTCAAGTTTTACATTAGAACTTACAGGCAGATCACAGATTGTCAGATTACAGCCTTCAAATATATAAAAGAGGTTCATTTAACCATTGCATTAAACTGTTGTAGCCAGGTCACAGAAGCCAACAGTGCACTGTAAAAACATTAATTTATCTCAACAGTTGTAATGGATAATAAGGTACCTGCATACTAATTATCATGGCAAGGCTGTGGTTGGAGAAATGATGTTTTAATGCAAAATCTTTTTTTTTTCGAAGACTAACATATTTCAAGTTGTGGTGGGAGTATGAACATATACAAAAAGATATAGACTAAGACATATTTTTCTGTGGTGGAGTATCAGAGCATGTTTTGAAGGGGGAAGGGTGCTATACACTTACAAGATAAAAGAAAAGGAAATAAAAAAATCTAAGATTAACTGACAAAAGTCAGTTTTGCTCAGACACTTTCTTCTTTGGTGTCTGAAAGACACCTAGTTACAGTTCCCTAGTGCCTGTCATGATGTACTAACATACTATGAAGCCAGCAGAATAGGTCCTATGGTCTATTGAGTTTGCTCAATTGTCAGTGCTTATGCCGGTCACCGATTTTAGCCCTCCCTCCCTCCCACCCACACAAGGACCCCTATTTTCCAGGGGTGCTCCTGGATGTACCCTCTCTTTACACCTATCCCAGCCCTTCTTGAACTGCTCCACCATAGTAGTAGCCACCAGCTCTCTGGGCAATGCATTCCAGGGCTCCACCACTCTCTCAGTGAAGTAGCGCCTCCTTGTTTCCCCCTCAACCTCCCCCATCCAGTTTCTTGGGGTGGCCCCTGGTTCCCTTAGCTGTAGGACCCCCTCAAGGCTTACCCTATTGACCCCCTTGAGATACTTGAAAACCTCTATCACATCCCCCTGTCTCTTTTCTCCTCCAATGAGTATAGGCTGAGCTCCCCCAGTCACTCCTCATTGGGCATTTCCCCTTGCCCCAGTACTCATCCTAGTTGCTCTCCTCTGCACCCTCTCCAGTAACGCAATGTCCTTCTTTAAGTGGGGACACCAAAACTGCAGGCAGCATTCAAGGTGTGGTCTAATCAGACTATTGTACAGCAGAAGGAGTACCTCACTACTCCTTGAGGTTATCTCCCTGGCTATGCACCCCAACATTTTATTTGCTTGTGCCACCACCCTTCTACACTGCTCTGAGTTGTTCATTTTGGCATCCACCACCACCTCAAGATCTCTCTCCCCCCTTGAAACCTGCAGTGTATGTATGAGTCAGGTTTTTGGCTCCCAGGTGAAGAACCCTGCATTTTGCAGCATTAAACTTTAGTTTCCAGATTCTTGACCACCTCCCTAGAGTCTCCAGGTCCTCCTGGAGGTCCAACTTTCCCTCCTCCTCAGCCACCACCGCCCACAGTTTAGAGTCATCAGCAAAGAGACTCATCCTGCTCCTGATACCATTTCTGATATCCACGACTAAACCCTGGAGCAGTCATTGGCAGTTGAAATGGTCAGTTGCATTTCATTGCAGTTGTAATCAGTTGCAATTGCATTGGATTGCAGTCATAAAATAGTGGAGTTGAACTCCACTGCAGTTGATGATTCCGTGACCAGTCCAGGTTTGTTTTTGTGGTGCACTGCAGTGCATTTTCTGTTTTTTTCTTTCTGGGGGGGGAGGAGGGGGCCAGGGGGGCCGTGAAAATGTAACGGTCCTCAACTGCCAGCACAGAGCCTTACAGCCAATAAAATGCACCCCTGGCTCCTGGACATGAAGTATCCACCAATTAGGAGAGCTAGAAGGAGGAATCAGGAGCTTGAGAGTGTCTGACTGGCTGCATGAGGTGGCAGGGAGAGCATGCCTAGGTGGGAGAGGAGACTGTCAGGAGAGGAGGCATATGCGTTGGTGTGTGGGCAATGGAGCGAGCAGCGTTTTTCTGCAGGGATGAAGTTTGATGGTTCAGCCTTTAATTTAAAACTAAGTTAAGTGTGTCCACTGTCTTGATGTATCTGGTGCCCGGAGAGAGACTGGTGTGTGGCTGTGCAGGTTCCAGTCAGTCCTCCCGCAAAGCCAGGCAGCAGTCGTGTGAAGGCAGCAAGTCAGTGGTCTGGTCATGGTCAGGATCAGCCTGTGACCCCATCGGCCGGGCTTGTTGGGTGACACTCACTAAGTCTTGGTCAGGTCTTCAGAGTTGTCGAGGAGGAGGAGTGGTAGGTGCACTAGTTCCACTGCGCGGAGTATCGGAGTGGGGGTGTGGGCCTGGGTTAGGGACCAACTGTGAGGGTTGGGAGGAGGGAGCACACAGCTCCAAAAAAAACACCAGCACCACCACCGAGTAGAGCAGCAGTGGTAGCCTGAGCCATGGAGCCACCCACCGACACTGACCGAATCAGCACCCAACACCTGACCGAACTGGCAATAGGCTATTGCAGTGAGCAAGGTACTGTATGGGATGTGTATGTAAGGCCTGCCAGGGCTGGGCAGTGGGCAGTAGGAAGGAGGAGGATGGTCTCTCACAGACTACTCAGTCTGCCTGTGTGTCTGCTGCTGGCTTGTCTGGCTGGTTGATTGCTTGGGGCCTGTGGGGCCTGAGGGGCTGAACTTGAAAAGCCAAGGCGATCAATCGTCATTGATCTAAAGCTGGTGGCCCAGCTGGGCTCTCTCTGACTGTGGTGACATTGAGAGTAAGTCAGACTCCCCACGAAGTCGTGGAGCAGGCCATGTGCAGGTGGTCGGTTGGTGAGTTCCCGGACCCATAGGAGGCTGGAGCGTGGAGCATGGTTGGTAGGGTCCAATGGACAAAATGTTTGTTGTTTGCCACTGTAGGAATCAGATTGACTAATTATTAAAGTCCTCATGGCAAGATGAATAACATTTTTTACAAAACGTATTAGTGCACATGCTGAAAGCTAAAACATGTTCCGAAACTGTGTCAGAAAATGTTTTTTTAATATGCATACATTTTTTTAGCTTTACATTTAAACTATGGATACATCTCAGTTCTGGTATACCATATAGGAGGTATTTCTAAGGGTTCTCCCATAAACTATTTTAGTCTCACAGATTCTATTACTACTAGTCAAGCTCTGGTTGCAAAAGGGTACCTTCTAGCTTCTGTGGGGTGTGTAAGAGGCCCTACCTATACTGTATTTTAGACTCACAGTTCTTTTCCTAAATAAAGTACAGTTACGTAAGAACTTACCATAACAGTAGATCTTCGAGAGAGGCTCTTGCAGTAAGTAATTACAAATAGGACTGAAGCCGGCAGGCGCCAGGACCCCACGGAAACATTTCTAGCTAGCAGTCTCTGGCAGGGGATTGCCCCCCACGTCAGGTGACCAACGACAGGCGATGTCAGTATAAAGGGGCGGTCCCCCATGCCCACCTTCCAGTTCTTTCCCACCAAAGGCCAAAAAAGGTGAGATGAGAGAGAAATGGATATTTTCCTCTCTGGAAAAGGAGCTGAAAAAGCTTAGGGGGATGGAGAGTGGGAAGGTATTACCTACTGTAAGAGCCTCTCTCGAAGATCTACTGTTACGGTAAGTTCTTATGTAACTGTACTATCTTACTTTGAGAGGGCTCTTGCAGTATTTAATTACAAATAGGACTGAGTCCCAAGCAGTCTGGAACAAGCAGAAGCAAACGGGAGGAGGAAAACTACCCAAAAGTAGACCCTCTGGCTGCGAAGGTCTTAGGAAAGAAGACCTTGCAAAACAGCCAATCCGAAGCCCACTCTGCAGCTAGAGGCAATGTCCAAACTGTAGTCTTTCATAAGGTATGGATAGAAGTCCAAGTAGCGGCTGCACAGATGTCTGCCACTGACACATTCTTAAAACAAGCAGCATAGGCAGCAACCCCTCTGGTGGAGTGGCCTCTGACTTGACCCAGCAGGGTCATGTCATACTTGTCATAACAGAAAGTGATACAATGAGCCAACAATTAAGATAGGCATTGCTCAGAAACAGCATTGCCCTCTCTTTTAGAAGCAAAAGAGACAAACAGTTGATCAGTCTTTCTGAGAGCCTTTATCCTGGTGGTGTAGTATCTCAGAATCCGGTGAACATCCAAAGTATGCAAGAGGTACTCCCCTTGATTGGAGTGCTGCGTAAAGAAAGCAGGCAGCTCCATGGATTGATTCAGCATAGATTTCACTACCACCTTGGGAAGAAACGTAGGGTTGGTACGCAGAGCCACACATTCCTTGTGAAAAATCAAATACGGGATTTTGCACATGAGGGCCTGGAGCTCAGAAATCCTTCGAGTGGAAGTAATGGCCACAGGGAAGAGAGTCTTCCATGAAAGGAACTTAAGGTCTGCTGAGGCTGCCAGCTCAAAAGGAGGCAGAGTAAGCTTCTCAAGGATAAAATTCAGATCCCAAGGAGGGGCGGGAAATCAAATGGGGGGCCTCAAGTAGAGGACACCTCTAAGAAAGGTCTTGGAGACCTCCAGTTGCGCAAAAATCCTATCCCCAAAAGGAAGATGGTATACAGAGATGGCTGCCATGTGAACCTTCAGAGAGGAATGACTGCGACCCAGATCAAAGAGGTGTCGCAAGTAATCTAAAAGCTGCCCAACAGAGCACGAGAAGGGCTTGAAATCTTTAGAAGCAGCCCAAATAGAGAACCGTTTCCATTTCATGGCATAGGTAGATCTACTGGAGGGCTTCCTGGCCTCCACCAGAATCTTAGCCACCTTGCGGGGAAACCCCGTATCGGGCTTGAGCTTTGTCTGCAGGAGCCACGCGTGCAACTGAAGGGACTTGAGGCCTGGGTGGATCAGGATCCCCTGATCCTGGGTCAACAAAAGTTGCGACTGAGGAAGAGGAAGAGGAGGTTCCTCTGAGTACTGTTGCAGAAGAGAGAACCAGACTTGCCTGGGCCAGAAAGGAGTGATGAGAATCATATGAGCTCCTTCTGTGCTGAGTATCTGTAAGACCCTCGGAATCAAGGGGATCGGGGGAATGCATAGACGAATCTTCCCTTCAAGTCTAGAGACAGGGAGTCTCTCCAAAAAATGCCGTGCCCTGCAGCTAGCGAGCAGAAGTCGGGAAGTTTTGCGTTGAGAGGAGACGCAAACAGGTCTACCTGAGGGGTTCCCCAGCATAGAAAGATGTTGTCTGCCACCCCCTGATCTAGTTCCCATTTGTGGGCGTGAGCAGATGACTGACTGAGGTGGCCTGCCAACGTGTTCTCGACCCCCAGGACGTGAATCGCCATGATGTGAAGGTTGTGTTGCACTGCCCATTCCCAAACCTGCACCACCTCCCTGCAGAGAGGGTAGGAACAAGTTCCTCCCTGTTTGTTGATGTACCAGACTACACACATGTTGTCCGTCTGGACAGCCAGATGCCCAGAAGCAGATAAAGATGCACAGCCTGAAGAGCATAGAGCATGGTTTGAAGCTCAAGCACATTGATGTGGAGAGATTTTTTGAGCTGGGACCAGGCGCTCTGGGTCCTGTGAGGCCCAAGATGGGCTCCCCAACCCTCACCCAAGGCATCTGTAGTCAGCGTCTGGGAGGGGGGAGAAAGGCAGAAGGGAACTCCCTGGCAAAGGTTCTCCTGAACTGCCCACCATTGCAAGTCTTGAGCCATAGGGTTAGAGACTAGAACTAGTTGATCTAGGTCGGCCACCAGTTGATCCCACTGAGAGCAAAGCATCCACTTAAAGATTCTCATGTGGAGCCAAGCGTGAGGGACTGTTGGAATAGCAGCCACCATGAGCCCGAGGAGGTGAAGAACTGACCTGGCACTGACCCACCTGCAGCTAGACAACAGGCTGAGCTGAGCCTGGAGTGAGGCCGCCCTGTCCAGTGGCAGGAATGCCATGCCAGGGGTCATGTCCAGGATTGCTCTGATAAACTGGAGCCTCTTGGATGGGATCAGGTGGGACTTGGCCTGGCTGACAGTAACACCCAGGCAGGCAAAAACCTGCAGGGTAAGGGAAAGGAAGCACAGGAGTTCCTCCCTGGATGATGGCGCCAGGAGCCAATCGTCCATGTATGGGAAAACCTGTAACCCCTGGGTAAGCAGGTAGGCTGCTACCACCGGAAGGCATTTGGTAGATACTTGGGGCACCGAGGAAAGACCAAATGGGAGGGCCTTGAACTGGTAGTGGTCCCTCTGGAATGCAAAATGCAGGAACTTGCGGTGGGAAGGGCGAATAGGGATATCAGTAGAATCTGGTGCACTATGTGCTGCCTTTGGACATTTCATGTAGAAGTGCCGTGTAGTACCACACAAATTACATATAGCTTCATTTCTGCATTGCTCACTTGTATGTCCTACTGTATTACAGATCGCACATCTTAACCTGTCACAGGTGCTGCTAATGTGCCCAAGAGAACCGCATCTGTAGCAGGTTTTTGGCTGTCCCTGTTAGGAATGTATCCCCCTATCCCTGTCTAAAAAACAGACAGTTGGGGAGGTGCTGTAAACCTTGGTCATCAGAACGTAAAATTACTCTTATTCTCCATCCCCCCGTCCAAATACTCCCTGAATCGAAAATTGGCTCAGAGTGGCCCACCACTGTATACGACTATTTGAGCCAGTAGGTGAGGTCAGGGACACTCAACCCTTCATTTCAAAACAAAACTGTAACCATTCTGTGCACTGGCTTTGTTAAGGGAATTACCTCAAAGGGCGTCCATAGAGGGGAATTTTGAACTTTCTGGTACCTTGCCCCAAATTTTTCTAAACCACTGCTGAGTTTAAAACTTACATCAGATGAGGCCTCCTCTGATACGTGGATTAGAGCACACAGTTCAGTAGCATTAAATTGCAGGTTATCTTTCAACAATTTTCTACCGATATACACCCTATCAGGAAAAATCTCTAGTTCACCTCTGTACAAAATCTTAACTGCATTATGTCTTTTAGCTGGATATATGGGCTGATGAAATGGAGAGGTAACAGGTCTGGGCTTTTGTCCACCATCCATCCCTCGACTCTGGTTGGAGCGCTCATCTGTATTTCTATTAGTTTGTTCTTGTGCAGTCTCTGTAATAGCAGACATTTCTGAAATGTCACTGGCTGAGTCTTCCTGTCTTTTATCTTTTTCCACCTCTGTATCTCCTACATGTCAAGTGGCTTCTGTAACTGTTGTGGGTAAGTTCAAAACTGGGTTCTGGGTGAGAGCAGAGCCCCCTGGTGCAGAGTAGGGGTGAATTTCCCTCATGTCCTGGCCAAATTTTCCCATTCACTAAAAATACCACCAACAGCTTAATCTGGTTCAATTTCAGTTGTGTAGCATCTGTATCCCTCCCTCAGGTCACCCTTGCAAAAGGGGCTTCTAGTCTCAGTGGGCCTACCCGGTCAACAAAATTAAATAAATAATAAATATTTTAATAGGCTGGAACTGGGATCAATTTTTCAAAAGGTTATTGATTGTGGAAACAATTGGTGGGAGTGTTAGGGAGCTGAATATCTTAATTAAAATATTTGGTTGAATATTCATATATGGGGGCCCACATATATGGGTATTCATTATTCAGGCCAAAAAGACAAAATAAAACTGAAGTAGCTTTACCCCATTGCCTTGGTAGTCAGGGCTAGCCCAGTGTCCATCCCACCTCCTTAGTGGTGTTCAGTCCGCTCCCCCTGCCCTCCAGTGCAATTTATTATTCCTTAACAGTACAGCTGGCACAGTGCCATCTCAGTACTGTGTGTCTGTTCAAATTGTCCTCCCTCGCCTCATTCCCATGACCCCACTGGTCACTCATTAAGTGTATCAGTAGCTCAGTAGGTAGCACACTTACCTCTGAGGCTGGGAGATCAGAAGGCTGTGGGTTCTATCCCCACACCAAGCACTTGGGGTTAATATCCCAATACTGACACTGTAGTGAGCATGATGGGGTGCTGCACTTCTGAGGTGCCGTCTTTTGGATGAGACATTTAACCGAGGTCCCATCTGCCTGAATTGGTGGTAGTTCAGGTGGATATTAAAGATCCCATGGAACTCCTCAAAAAAGCGTAGGGGAATTTCCCCAGTGCCCTGGCCAAATTTCCCCCCATTCACAAAAAAATACCACCAATGGTTCAAGGTCAGTTGGCATTCATCTGTATCCCCCTACCCTGGGTCGTGCCTGAAAATAGGCACAATTGTCTAGTGTACTTACCCAGTCAACAAAACATAAATAAAATAAATTAACATGCTGATTGGCTCCTGCCCACTCTTCAGCCCATCTCATGCCCCACTGAAGAGCGTCTGTCAGCTGACTGCCAGTCACACAGATGGAAGTGAGCTACAAATTCCGGACGGGGGACCACTGAGCAGCTTGTATATTTTTACCTAATATTGGCATGGCACCCCATTCATGGATTGGAGGCCCACAGGAGAGCTACAGTTCTTGATAGAGATGGCTTTTGGGACAGGGGACATACAGTGTATAGGAGGATGGAGGGTTGGGGGCAGGAAACTACTGTTGGAGGGGTGGACAAGGACTAGCCCTAGCATCCTGGGGGAGGGCTTCAGGGTTAATTTTTTTTCCTACCTGTTTTTAATTGTCCCCCCCCCCGTGAATACAATATCACAAATAATGGAAAGCATTTCTTGATTTTTCTGGTATTCAGCAATTAATACCAGTTATTCACAAACCCATACAAACTATGATGCGTAGAGCAGAAAATACACAGTGTTTGTTTTCAAAAACAGTTGTGTGTGGCAATTATTTTTGCATATGGAGAGGGAGGCAGCATTACTGTAGTTTAAACATTGATTGTGCAGCAAACGGTGTCTGCCCATAGCTGCAAAAAAAAAAAAAAAAGATGAATTGGTTACATCAAACCATTGTAAAGTAAAATTCCAGAGTGAATTTTAAGGATACTACCCCCAACCCCTCCCTTAAGGGTCAACGTTTTCCCACACACATTTTTAATTTCTAAAACTCTTTCAAAAATGAAGCTTTCTTTGCAAGACATTAATGTTTTGTGGGTTATATATTAATGTAGTGGTGTGTAGCAAGCCATTAGCTGGAGTCTCAGCTTTGGTGGCCCTTCCTTTTCTGACAGAACAGACAACAAGATTCTAGAGTTTTTATAATGTGACGTTCAATCAATCAATCAATCACTCAATCATTCTTTATTTTTAAAAAGTGCCTTTCCAAAAACAAAGCACTTTTACAATAAATAGATCAAATACATGTATTTAAAACAATGTAATAAAATCAGTCATTAAACAGTCTTAAAAATCAGAGTAAGCCAGGCTAAATAAGTATGTTTTCAATGCTGATTTAAAACTTGGGACAGTCAGACAATCTCGCACCTGATGAGGTGGAGAATTCCACAGGGTCGGGGCCATAAAACTAAATGATCTGTCCCCAGATGTCTTCAAACAGACCCTGGGAATCTCTAGTAATCCCTCATCAGTGGATCGGAGAGGGCAGGGAGGACAGTAGGGATGAAGAAGATCTTGCAGGTAACTCGTTCCCTGGTCATGTAGGGCCTTATAGGTCAGCAAATCGACCTTGAAGGAGATCTACCACTTTACTGGTAGCCAGTGCAGGCCGCAGAGGACAGGCGGTATATGACTGGTCCTAGAGGTACCAGTGTAGCTCTGATTCCCACAGACTTCTCAAGCTTCACTCTCAAAGTCAGCAGAAATCAAAACCTCTCTGTGGCAGAACACACTGGTTGTGCATAGTTGCCCATCCAGTATTCTGTATATCTTGCTGAGCTGTTCACATCACTTTTATCAGCTGCTGCTAGTATATTATTTGTCTGATGTATATAGGGTCTGTACTGCTTTTGTTTCAAGTTTGCACCTGTATATTTAACGTTTGAAAACCTCTTCTGTAGTCTCAGATTATCATGACTGAAGGTTGATGTGTTTCCACTGATTTAGCCATTCTTCTGTTCTGAACATTGATGCCAATATGTTGAATTATGGACCCTGTTCACACAAGTAGCTGAACTGAGCATACTCTGGCTGTGACACTGCACCCCTCAGTGCCTGTTTGCACAGGATGACATTCTCAGCCCCTCAGCACACTGTGCTCCACTGGTGGGGAGCTGTGTATGGTGGTGGGGAGCTGTGCATGGTTGTGGGGAGCTGTACATCATGGTGGGGAGCTGTGCATGGTGGTGGGGAGGCAGTGCTGGTCCAGACCAAGGACATCTAGTGGGATGCCCATACTGGTCTGTGAGTGGATTGCTGCTTGTGCAGAAAGCAGGGTATGTCCTCCAGGACTGCATGTCTTCACCAGAATAAATGAACTGCATTAGAAGACAACAGTGAATGATGCCCCCAGCCCACTATGAAGGCTCCTAGGACTGGGGGCTAGAGGAGGGAGGGTCGCATGGGGCCAGAATCAGAAATTGTGGCCAGGCGAGGTGGGCGCATAGCTGCTAATGCTGTCCCAAGGAAGGTATAGTTGTAGCCTCTTCCAGCTCCCTGCACTTGGAAGAATGTGTTTTGGGTCAGGCATATACCGGCCCACACCACCTGGTGCCCCCATCCTGCACACCTGGATAGCCAGGTGTGTGGGTCAGAGATCAGGTGTGGAGGGGACATGTTCATTCCCCTTGAATGTCACAGGCTGTATCAGTGGTGCACATCCTGTTCATATGGGGCACTCCGTTGCTTTTCCTGTTCCTTCACATGTATGGATACACAGGGAACCTGCAGAGAATTGGACCCAAAATTCAAACATATTATGCAGTAAGTGTTTCATTTATCAATGTTTCAAGCACATTTGGCCAGTCCAATAGCACAGTGACACTGTTGCTGCATGTGATTCCGGATCCATAGAAACATAGAAACATAGATGTTTTCAGCAGGTAAGGACCATCAGGCCCATCTAGTCTGCCCGTAAGCCCCTCCCCTTTTTTGACGCCACTGACCCTACTAGGTCAACAGCTTTCTCTACTCGCTCTCACTACTAGGGTTCTCCTGCGTCAGTCCCATTCATACTTAAATTCCTCCACTGTGCTTGTTTCCACCACCTCTTGTGGCAGAATGTTCTCATATTTCCCCATAACCTGCTCCCCTCCAATTTCATATCATGCCTCCTCATTCTTGTACTTCTCCTATACTGCAAGATGTCTTCCCCTTGCACCTTGTTTATGCCTTTAAGGTACTTGAATGTTTCTATCATGTCCCCCCGATCCCTCCTCTCTTCCAGCGAGTACATATTGAGGTCCCTTAGCCTCTCTTTATGGGTTGTCTGGTGCAAACCCTGTACCATCTTTGTTGCCCTTCTCTGGACTGCCTCCACTCTGCCAATATCCTTGCATAGGTGTAGTCTTCAGAATTGTACACAGTACTCCAGGTGAGGCCTCTCCAGTGTTTTGTACAATGGCATCACCACCTCCCTCCTTCTACTAGTGATACCTCTGCCTGTGCACCCCAACATGTCACTGGCCCTCCCCTGCTTCCTTTGTATTCTGCTTAGACATCTTTAGGTCACCTGAAATGATAAGCCCCAGATCCTTTTCCTCCTTGGTGATAGTCAGTAACTACCCCCATTCTGTAGCTCTCCCCTGGGTTTCCTCTTCCCAGGTGCATTATAGAAACATAGAAACATAGACTTTGACGGCAGATAAGGACTGCTTGGCCCATCTAGTCTGCCCATTTCGCTACCTACAGGATAGGCCGCAGATCCTAGTTAACCAACAGCCTATTTTACAGTTCTGTGAGCCGAACCCCAGCTGCCACATCTTGAACTATTCCTCAAGCTTTCCCAGACCCCTCCGCATTCTCTTCACCCCATCAGGAGTATCCACCTTGTTTGAGATCTTGATGCCATCTGCAAAGAGGCAGATCTTTCCCTCAAGCCCCTCTGCTATGTCACTAATGAAGAAATTAAACAAGAATGGCCCGAGGATTGATCCCTGTAGTACCCCACTGATTACCCCCTCTCCCTGGATTGGATCCTATTTACCACCACCCCCCTTCCCCTCCTGTCTGTTAATCAGTTCCTAACCCAGTTTACTACCTTGTAGCCCATGTCTAGACTACCCATCTTGCTAACAAGTCTTTTATGTGGGATGGTGTTGAAGGTCTTGCTAAAATTAAGGTAGGTGATGTCCACCCCCCCAATTTATCTCCTTCGTCACCCAGTCAACAAAATCTATTGGATTTGTTTGACATGTCCTCCCTGCCATGAAAACATGTTGCTTGGATCCTGGGCAGCCTTGGATTCCAAGTGTCCCGCTATTCGTTCTCTAAGTAGTGCCTCCATGATCTTCCTTACTACTGAGGTGAGGCTGACCAGCCTATAGCTCCCTGGTTCCTCCTGCTACCACTTTTATGCAAGGGAACTACATGAACACTCCTCCAGTCCTCTAGAACTACACCTGTGTTTATAGACTGTGTGAACATGGCTGCCAGAGGCACTGCTAGCTCTTTCCTCAGCTCTCTTAATATCCTTGGGTGTATGCCATCTGGCCCCATTGCTTTATCCACCTTCAGTTTGGTGAGCTCCTCCAAGATTCTGTCCTCTGTGAACGTGGTAGAGTTCACCTGCCCCTCCCCCGTATCTGTTTCCCAACTGTGGCCCATGACCCTTCCCCTCTTTGGTGAATATTGAACAGAAGTATTTATTCAGTATTTCTGCCTTATCTAGGTCTCCTTCCCTGCACACCCCTTCATCCCCTCGGAGCCTTATAATCCCCCCTGATTTTCCTCCTCTCACTGATGTACCTATAGCATGTCTTGTCACCCTTCTTCACCATCTGTGCTAATCTTTCCTCATTCTTTGCCTTTGCTCTCCTTGGAGCCTTCCCCACTTCCTTTAGACATTCTAGGTATACCTCCCTGTCCTCCTTCCTCTGAGTCTCCTTATATTTCCTGAACCCTGCCTTTTTCCCTTACTTTGTCTTCCACCTCTTTCAAGAACCATAGTAGTTTCCTCCTTCTCCTGCCTTCGGTTACCAACCTGATGCATTGGCTCATCACCTCCTGCATGGCTTCTTTCAGGTGTTCCCACTGCTCTTCAACTCCCTTTCTCACCCCCTTCTCGCCAGGACTTCCTTGATATGTTCACCCATCTTAGCAAAGTCTACCTTTCTGAAATCCAAGACCTTTGCCTTTGTGTGTCTCAACTGCGTCCCTGTCCCTTTGTTAAACCACACTATGAGGTGGTCGCTGGACCCCAGTTGGCCTTCCAAGTGGACTTCTGTGATTCTGTCCCCATTGGTCAGTACCAGGTCCAGCACCACCTGGTCTCTGGGATCCAGCACAAGCTGTCTGAGGCCTTCCCCCTGTAGATACAGGTTCCAGGATGCACCCAGGATGCTGGGAGCTGGCTAGGGGGGAGATGGACTGAGCATTCCAGAGGATTCTCTTCGCCTCCTCCCAGGAAGGAAGTAGTCAGGCTCCACTGCATTTTCTCCAACTGGGCAACCACAGGTGGAGTGCCCTGGAGCTGCACATTGGAAGGTGGGAACACCGATGGGCCCTGGAGCATTGAGATGCACTGCATACATGTACATTCTTCTGAGCCCACTCATCAGCCTCCCAGGCAAGCAGGCAGATCAGAGAATACTGAGGATGTGCACACGGTGACAACGGCACTTTTGGACTTCACTGAAGCTGACCACTCACTTACTCCTAATATTGTGTTATTCTGCAGGGGGCTTTGCAAGGTGCCCCTTCACCCAAAAGCCCCACTGTGGTGGGATGGAAGCCCTGGGAAGGAGAGGGAGGATACATTTTGCTTCAGCTGGGGCTGGGAGGTAGCATGTCTCTGAAGGAGGGGCAGCTTTAGAGAAAGGAGCAAATAAATTACCACTTTGTTCACTTTTCTTTATAGGCAACAAGCACAGTGTATAAAGGGCACATGACATCTTGCTCAATATAGTCTGAAATGCCAAGTTTTTTAAAACTTAAACTTTATTGCATTTTGAGGACTGTGGCAAATTGGTCTTTCCCAGACTCAGCCAGCACCACTGTTACCAGCTATCTCAACTTTTCAGTAGCTGTCAGTACTCAACACTGACACTCTCTCTGGGGTATTTCTAGGTCTGAATCCCTCCAGAGTCACTGCTTACAGAGTACAGTGCTCCTTGCTCAAAGGCAAATGACTTACTTCTCTGTCACAGCTGAGAACCCTTACTGTAGGAACAAATTATTGTAAGGGTTGGCTTCTCTTCAGATGTGGAAATACAGTTTTTGTCAGTTATAAATCAGTCAGCTACTTCTTAAAGGACTACATCACAGAAACATGAAGTATATGAAAAAATAATACTTTATTACTTTAGGATATTTGTACATATAATACAGGATACCACACGGAGACTACAGGGGACATTAATTCTATAGAAATTAAAATAAAATGTTTGAATATCAGGTTATACACAGAAAAACTATCTCCCACTTCTCTATTTAGCAAGGTAGAATAACTTACCACACAACTCACTTTGATGAATCAGGGAAGACTGGAAACCTTAGATGGTAGCTGTTCATAGTCCCCAACCTGACTAACTCTTTCAGGCTGTGCCAGACCTTAAGACCCACCAGCTGTCCCACCCCATATGACACATCATCCACAATGTCACTCTGACATCATAGATTCAGTATTCTTTGTGTCTTGTAAGGTGGGTCCACTAGGAAAGCTGGTCTGATAAATTGGGTCTACAAGGAAAAAAAAATTGTCTGACCTAGACTCCAGACATTGCATATGCAGACACCTGCTTTTTGTCCCAAGGCCTGTCTAGCCCAGCAGGAATATTTGGTTTAGCTAGCAGCTACCTGACATGAAAATATACTCTCTAAGCTCTCCCATAAATTGTCCATGGGCCCTGCCATGATACAAGACAACACAGATAGTAACTTGACCCCAGACCAGTTTGCCTGTCCCCGATACACATCTTGACTTTTCTCAGGAATGCAGGCTTTGGCCTTTTAGTTGTTAAATTCTAACTGATACCCATGCAGAAAGAATTGAATAAAATAAAAAAAAAATACAGTGACAGGTATGTATAACAAATTGTTACACAGACATACAGTAGAGGGTCGTGACATGTCACAGAGTGGTACACAGTAGATGATGGTCGATGACAATTTAGTGCTTGTGCTATTGCTAGAAACAAGTATTCATTGAGCCAGAGCAAGTAAAAATAATCCTTATCTCCTCCCAAAGCACCAGGAATTATTTTTGTTATGCCTCTATTAGGGATGGGTCAAACTGAAATTTTTACTATTTGATGAAATACTGAATAGCAACTGTTAGTATTTGTTGAATAATTAATACAAATACAAACAGTTGTATTGTTATGATATTGTTTTTCATAAATTAATTTCATGTTATTTTTTTTTATTGACCAGGTAAGTGCACTAGACAAATCCTGCCTATTTTCAGGCATGACCCGGGGGAGGGGGATACAGATGAATGCCAACTGACCTTAAACCAGATTAAGCTGTTGGTGGTATTTTTAGTGAATGAGGGAAATTTGGCCAGGACACTGGGGAAATTGCCCTGCTCTTTTCGATAAGTGCCATGGGATCTTTAACATCCACCTGAACTACCACCAATCCAGGCAGATGGGACCTCGGTTTAACATCTCATCTGAAAGACGGCACCTCAGAAGTGCAGCACCCCTCTCATGCTGCACTACAGTGTCAGTACTGGGATATTAACCCAAATGCCAGTTGTGGGAACTTAACCCACAGCCCCCTGATCTCCTGGCCTCAGAGGCGAGTGTGCTACCTACTGAGCCACTGACACTGCATTTTAAAAACAAATGAGTTAGATACAGTTCTTGCACAAACTGGAAGTCTGGAATTCATTACTTGCTGCATTCTTGTTCTGTAAATAGCATCTTGGGCTAACTGTGCAAAAACAGCTTGCCACACAATGAACAGGATATAGGAAATAGGAGATTGTGGCTAACTGCCCAAAATCTTGTTCTATAAATAGCAGGTGGCTAAAAGGAGATTGTGGCTGACTGCCCAAAATCTTGTTCCATAAATAGCAGCTTGGGATAACTGTGCAAAACAGCATGACACACAATAAGCAACACATAAGAAACAGGAGACTGTGGCTTTTGACTAACTATGTAAAAATAGCACAATACAATTGGCAGCATATAAGAAATAGGTGATTGTTCCTAACTGCCCAAAAATCTTGTTCCATAAATAACCGCTTGGCTAAAAGGAGATTGTGGCAAACTGCCCAAAATCTTGTTCTATAAATAGCAGCTTGAGATGACAGTGCAAAACAACATGACACACAATAAGCAACACATAAGAAATAGGAGATTGTGGCTAACTGCCTCACATAGCAATCATTTCAGTTGCATTAGATCATATTAGAAACAATAGCTTTTGAGTAACTATAGTGTGTAAAAACAGCATTACACAATTAGCAGCTTATAAAAAATAAGAGATTGTGACTAACTGCCCCACATACTGTAGCAATCAGTTCAGTTGCATTAGATCATATTAGAAACAGCAGCTTTTGATTAACTATATAAAAATAGTATTACACAATTAGCAGCATGTAGCAGATTGTGGCAAACTGTACAAAAACAGCAGAACATGTCAGTTGCACTAGCATTTATTTCAAATAGCAGCTTGTGGTTAACTGTGTAAAACAGCACAGTTAACCACAGCATACATGCATCCATCATTAATACTTATGCTTTATCTGTGGTAAATTGTATATTTTTTCTTAAATTAGTCTTTTGGCATTCTCTGGTAGTAGCCTGCACCTGTGTTCAGCAGATATGTCCCCAGCAGTGCTACAGTCTGTTTTTTTTTTTGGGGGGGGGGAGCACTGAGCACTAATTGTTGGTGCTGAAAGAAGGTATACCATTGCTACAGCAATGTCATGAAAGCAAATCAAATACAGTGACTCACTTAGGGTGTGGGCAATAGAAGCAACAGGTTTTCTATGTCAACAGGTGTATTGTGTTAAGCATGTATATAAAAGACTCAGTGTGGCCGTGAGGAAAATAAGAGCATTGGTGAAGAGGAAAGCTTTGGGGACCTCAAAGACCTCGCTGCACTGTATTATCGGATGGTGTCAGTTATTGGTCGTGATATGCTGCACTGGGTTGTTGAATAGTGTCTATGGCAGTATGCCATCCATGTTAAACCAGAAGAGATCTGTTCAGCGAGCCCATAACGGTGCTGTCGGGAGGGTGGTAGCAGCGTGGGTGATGGTATTTGCCTTATCCTCCACTGTATGTGTGATGTGGAGTTGGTAATCTTTAACACAGGAGGAGCGGGGGGCACCCCCCCACTGCATTTATGCTAACATACTAAAATGCCAGCAGAATAGGCCTAACGGTCTTTTGAGTCTGCTCATTTGGTCAGCCCCCACCCTGGGAGCTGACCTTGCTGCCCCCCTCGCCTTCTCTGGCTTATCCCTTCCCAGTTCTGGATATTCTCGCTGCATTGGATTTTGCTTCCAGAACCCTTCCCTGTACCTGTTCACCCCTCTGAACCCCTCCTGTCTCTGACTCTACCAGCCCCTAGGCAGCGCATTCCATGGCTCCACCACCCTCTCAGTGAAGTAGCACCTCCTCCTTTCTACCCTGAATCTTCCCCTCCAGCTTCTACCCATGCCTCTAGTGGCCCCTCCTCCTTCCTTCAAGCACCCTGACTGTTCTTCCCTCTTTACCCCTTCATGTACCTGAAGACCTCTATCATGTCCCTCCGGTCCTTCTCTCTTCCAATGTGTACATATTTAGCTCTTGAGCCTCTCCTCATAGGTCCTGTCCCCCAAGCCCCAAATCATTTGGTGCCTCCTCTGGACCTCTCCAGGAGTTTAATGTCCCTCTTTAAGTATGGTCTCCAAAACTGCCGCGGTACTGAGGGATGTGACCTCACCAAGACAGTTATACAGAGGAGTATCACTTCCTCCTTCTGGAGGTGATCCCCAGCGATGCATCCCAGCATCCTGTTGGCCTTGGCTGCTGCCCTCCACAAGTCTCTGAGTTGTTCATCTTGACATCCACCACCACCCCAGGTCCCTCTCAGCCATTGAGACTTGTAGCATTCCCCCAGGGTGTACACTTGGCCGGGTTTCTGACCCCCAGGTGCAGTACCTTGCATTTCCTGCATTGAACCTCAGCTTCCACTTTCTAGACCATCTTCCAGAGCCTCCAGGTCCCCCTTAGGGCCACCTCCCTCCTCCTCATCCACCACTGCCCCCAGTTTTGAGTCATCTGCAAACAGACTCATCTCACTCCTGATACCTGTCCTTATGTCAGGACTAGGCGTTGAACAGGAGGGCCAAGGACTGATCCTGTGGGACCCACTAATGACCCTCCTTGGGGATGAGACTATCCCACCAACTATGACCCTCTGGGTCCGGTCCTGGAGCCAATTGCCTATCCATCTGATCATCTGGTTCCCCACCCCCATTTCTCCCAGCTTATCCAACAGGCCCACGTGAGGAACAGAGTCAAATGCCTTGCTGAAGTCTAGAAAGAGGATGTCCACTGGTTTGCCCAGGTCCAAGGCACTCATCACCCAGTCATAGAACTCCACAAGGTTTGTCTGACACAATTTCCCAGGGACAAATTCATGCTGTCTATCGTCCAGGCACCCTGACTTTTCCAGGTCCCCCCCTAGCCTCTCCTTGACAATGCCCTTCATCACCTTGCCCACCACCGATGTCAGGCTGACAGGCCTGTAGTTCCCTGCCACCTCCCTTGATCCCCCCTTGTAGATAGGCACTATATGCCACCTTCCAGTCCTGGGGCACCCATCCTGTCCTCAGTGAGATGGTGAAAAGCTCCACCAGGGGTTTCGCCAGGACATCTGCAAGTTCCTTCAGCACTCTGGGATGTAATTTATCTGGCCCCGGTGCTTTCTCCCTCTTAAGGGACCTGAGGGCTTCCCTCACTCTCTCTGCTGTGATTTCCACTTCCGCTAACTGTTCTCCCTGCTTAGCCTTCCCCCCTCCTGCCAGTGATGCCTCCCCTCTCCCCAGATCCACCGATTGGTAAGAGCCCCCCCCAGTATCACTGTCTCTCCCATGTATGATGCAGCACCCCATTTTCCTTGGTGAAAACTGAGGTGAAGTACTCATTTAGTACCTCAGCCTGCTCACCTGGGTCTTGTGCCCATCTCTCCTGTTTTAATCCTGCTAATCTGCCCTTCCCCCTTCGTTTTTCCCCAATGTATCTAAAGAACCCCTTGTTCCCTCTCCTAATTTCCCTGGCCAGGTTCTGCTTCTTCCTTGCCTTAGCCGCCTTCACCACCCTAGTGGCCCTTTTAGCCATCAGCTTGTACTCCCCTTGAGCCCTTTCACTCCATGAGCACTTGAATTGCCTATAGGCTGCCTTCTTTCCCCGCACCACCTCCTGGACCTCCCTGGTCCACCATCAGGGTTTTTGGGCCCTACCACATTTTGTCTTACTCTTGCACAGGTGCTGGTAGCATTCTGCACCCCTCTCCTGATGATTTCCCACCTACTATCAGCGTCCATGTCTGACCCAATCCCATCCAAATGCTCCTTAAGGATCTTTCCATTTCCTTAAATCCGCCCCCTGAAGTCAGTTACCTCCGTCTTTGTGCAGCCTTCTACCCCTCCTAGGTCCAGGCAGAACCAGACCATGGCATGGTCTCTCCCACAATGGGTCCCTTACCTCCAGGCCCCCAATCTGGTCACTGTCTGCCAGGACCACATCCAGTACCCGTGCCTCCCTGGTCGGTTCCCCTACCTGCTGAGTTAGGAACGCATCTTGAAAGACATCCAACAACCTCTGTTCCCTGGTCACCAAGGATGTCATAGTCTCCCAGTCTGTTTCTGGCATGTTTAAGTCCCCCAACACCACCACCACCCCCCTGCCCAGTCTGCAGTGTCTCCCAACATCCACCACCAGACTGTCCTCCAGCTCCTCTGCCAGTGCAGGGGTCTATATACCACTCCTATTTTTACTCTCTTGCCCCCCCTTGTTATCAAGGTGACCCTAATCGCCTCCATGGTTCCCTCCGCCTCCTCTACTCCCCCTATGCCAATGCAGGTTTTGGCTATCATTGCTACCCCTCCTCCCCTTCCCTCCCCCCTGTCCTTCCTGAACATAGTGTAACCCTCCAGGTTCAGGTCCCAGTCATGTCTTGCAGTGGCCCAAGTCTCAGTGACCGCTGCCACATCCACTGCTCCCTCAGTTAGCATCGCCTGGAGCTCAGCATTTTATTACCCAAGCTCCTGGCATTTATGAGACTACCTTCCACCCTTTCCCTATACTTCCATTTCCCTGCTCGTGTTCCCATGGGGATTCTGTTTTCCCCTGGTCTGCACTTTACCAGTCGGCCTTTTCCTGCAATCCTCCAGCTCCCCAGGGGGGTGGAGACAGAGTCCCTCCTTTATTGGCACCCTCTCGACAGCCTTTTCTCCCATCCCTCCCCCCTTCACAAGTTTAAACCCCACTTTTCACCAATGAACCCCATTATTTATAGATGTGTTATAATGTTTGTCAGTGTGTATGGGATGTCAGCAAGATTTTTGTCTAACCAGCTTGGTGGAACCCTGAAAGAAATGCACCTGAAGTGATGGCTAAATTCAGAAGACAGACACAGTTCTGTTTCCACCATTCAAACTCTGTCACTAGAGTATGGAATGCATGGCTTTGACAGATGAAATGACAGTCACTGCTATAGATCACACATGAGACTGTGATTCCTCCACTGTTTTTCCCAGCAGCTCCAGTGTTCCTGTGTCCACTCTGGACTTTTTAATTGGTGGCTCTAGGATGCCAGGCTTGGCCTCTTGTACGTTCTGCTTATTGTCAAAGCGTACTTTCCTTAACATGTTCTTCACAGCAATACTTTGAGTGGCAATCTTGGCATCACAATGGTTTGCAATGGTTTGCAAGTGAACTAAATGGGTGTAATTTGAAATGTGGTTCCATCACACGGGAGACAGCATACCCCTGCTCACATTCAACATTATTAAATCTGGTTGCTATTGAATTCACAATTTTGGCTTCCATTGTTGCAATTCGCTTGCTACTCACTTCTGTGCTTATGCACATTTTTAGAGCTCTCATTGCAGGAAGCACAACTGAAATTCATACAGTGTCTGAACTTATTTCCTTGGTTAGCTGCTCAGATAGGTCATGGATATTAATGACTGTCTCTGCCAGACTACATTGGCTTGGTGATAGTTATGTAACAGTGGATATTGTTGCACAATAGACAGTGAAAGCACTTTTTTGTTTAAAGAGAAGTTTCAACATATAAAATCTAGAGTTACATCTAGTAACAATATCTTGAATTAACTGTGCACTTGGCAGTCCCAGTTCATTTTGAATACTGTGCAGCTTTGACACAATGCTGAATGTTTAAAGTGTCCCATGAGCTTCCTACGATTTGTTATAAGATCAGACCCTGAGCGCTGCCTGAGTAAGGCACCCTGCAGGCACAGCTGGAATGTACGAGCAAAGCATCCCGAGCTATAAATCCCAGAGTCATTTAAAGTGTTTTTTTTTTATGTTGGCAAAATTATTATGAATTACTACATGACATCTTTCTTTTTTTATGTCTCAGTTCACTAACATTTTAAGCAGGGCATCAGAGATGGCTGCTCCTGTGTGTTTGCCTTGAAACCACTCACAGTGCAAAACGGCAAAGTCATGATCAATCCAGTGTGCTGTAAGACCTGAAAACGTTTATGTGGTATCTTCCTGTGTGCACAGGTCAGCAGTGAATGCTAGGGGCATTGTATTTTTTAAAAGAAACATAACGTTCGTAAATGTCTGGAATAATAACTTGAGAGAGATCCTTCCATGATAGCAGTTTATGCCAGGGTTCCAGTACCTTAATCAGCCCAATGAAGCTTGTATCCACTATGGTCCACATCATCCAATTCTTGCCGAGATCCAGGACTGGATGAACTCTAACTGGCTGAGATTTAACCTGGACAAGACAAAGGTACTTGTTATTGAGCCGGGTTGTGGGCATGATAAGGGTGCCTCTGGGATGACAACAGGCTGGGTCCTGGGGTCAACCCTGTTGAAGGTGTCCTCTATGGTGAGAAATCTGGGTGTTGTCCTCAATGACAAGCTGACATTTGAAGCTCATGTGTTGGCTGTCATCAAAAGTGTTTTTGTTATCTGAGAAACATCAGCCGGATTAAAACCGTAATTTCACCCACTGGTGCATGCCTTTGTAACATCCAGCCTTGACTACTGTAATACTTTTTACCTCGGGTTCAGTGGAGGGAACCTCCGCTGGTTGCAGCTAGTGCAGAATGCAGTGGCCAGGCTGTTGACAGGGCTGTCAAGGTCCTGTTGTGTGACCTTGGTCCTGCGAGGTATGCACTGACTGCTGGTCAGGTGGAGGATTCGCTTCAAGGTGGGCTTGCTCACCTATAAGACCCTATATGGACTGGGCCCTGACTATCTGTCAGACCTCCTTACTCCTGCTATCCCAGCCCACTCCCTCCGTTCCTCTACCAAGTGACTCCTGGCGGTCCCAAGGACCAGGCTGAATACCTAGGGTGATGTTCATTTGGGGTGGCTGACCCAGTCCTCTGGAAATTGGTGCCAAGATCTTTGAAGGAGAACCCTATGGCTCTCAGGAGATGCCTGAACACTCACCTTTTTAACATGGCCTTTCCTGCTGAGGTTTTTTAACTTTTTTAACTTTGTTTTTTTTTGTACTGTCTTTCTTCCCCCTGGGGCCCAGGTCAGAATCCATCCCAGTCACCTGTTCAGCCCTGTACCCCGACATCAGGCTGCAACCCCTCTTCCCCCATGGCTTACCCTCCCCCCTGTGGCAGGGTGGCGAGGAGCCCCAAGCTCTACTCACCTCTACTAGGATCCAGTTCAGGCAGTGCCACTGGGGGTCGGGGCCTGCGGCTGGTGGCTGATTCATCAAGCCGTCCTGGGACCATTTTTCTCATTTTCTGCCCTGAGAGAAGGGCATGCAATGACATCGGGGAGGGAGCATACACATGGTCACATGCGCTCCTTCCAGCACCTGCCTTATTCAGTTGCTTACTTGCAGCATCGGTGCTCTGTCCACCAGCCAGCAGGGGTCAGAAGCACACTGACAACTGGAATCCCCCCTCCCCGGAGAGGGAGAACAGTCCCTTAGATGCTCAATCCCTCTCCTCCCTTGCCGACCCCTGGGAACCAGTGCTCGTTCGCGAACATAGGTTGCCAGCACAGCGCAAGGTAGGTCAACCAGTGCCTCAGCCCTCAGTGCCATCTGGCTGGCCTAGGGCTTTTTTTAACTTTTGCAAAACTTTTATTTATTTTAAATATGTTTATTAATTTATTGTTTACATAATTTGAATGTTTATATCACTGTCAAATCTTTTTACTGTAAGGTGCCCATAGCCTCCGGGATTGGGTGCCAAACAAATAAAATTTAATTACTTTCTTACTGAGAACAGTTGCATGTCCAGGGCCAGCATTTTAGGGACTGCACAATTTATTTTGGAAGTCTCAGGGGTTTCATGTGCCATAACCATGCTTTGGCAGTGTAATTCTCCAAGGTAGGCTGCTCTGTCTTTCTAATCCCAGTAATGCTCAGTATTTTTATAACTTTATGCAGTAAGCCTGAGGGGTTGGACTGCCCGGAGAGATGGAACACATGCAAATGATGGAACACTTTGCACATGAGCATCTTTCAAACACTGCTTCTACTAACTGCCTGTGTTCTAACCTCTTCAGATTTTTCTCTCCGACTAAAAAGTCTGGTTGCTCGGAGTGCCGTTCGTCCACTTTCTCCTGCATGAAGAAAATGACAAATACTGAACTTAAGTATATTTTGTTTTCATTTACTGCCTCTATTAGTTGTTTTGTATTATTAATCTTATTTACACTTAAAATTATTGTTTTTCTTGGTTCCTCTCAGTTCAGGATAACCGTGGGGGAACCGGGATAGTCTTAGTTGAAATAGGGGTTCTCTGACTAAAGAACCACCTTATTTATGCTTTAAAAAATTAATTTGACTTATTTCTTGTAACTGATAAACCTCGGTTACTGAACCGCTAACCCGGTTCCGTATTTTGTAGCTAGTCCAGTTTCATCAGTTCCTCTTTGGTTCCGGAAACGATTGTAAAAAAAAAAAAAATGTTTTTTTTCTGTAGTGGTTACTTGTTTTTTGAACTACGTTGGAGAAACCCAAAAACAAAACCGGTGAACCCAGTTTCAAAACTGTTCTTAATGTGGAGAGGTATCTGCAAAAGCAGACAAATACACACCATGTGTAGTTTGTCTGGGTTTTGATCATTTAAAAGAGGAATGTGAAGTATGTAAAACATTCCCTGAGAAGACCATTGAGAAACACCTTGAAAGGCTTAATGTGATCCCTAGAAGGCGCTATCCCAAGGGCTACTAACCCTGCCTGCTCTGACGTTAACAGGTTGAGGGGCCGGGATCCGATGGCGGGTGCCTCCACCCAGAGGTCGGGGTTGGAACAGTCTGATATGACTGAGTCACAGCCCTCTGGGTTACTGCAACCCCCCCCCTTTCTGCCCACTAGTGGCCCACTCAAGTAAACCACAGTACCCTTGCCATATACACTTACCACAATCCGAGAACATTTTCCAGAAACTTATTCTGGAAAAAAACACGGGAAATGTCATTATATTAATATAAAACCTTAAGTTCTTAAAGTTGCTGCCTCTTCCGATGTGTTGTATAATCAACTATCAGTGGTTCCCCTACAGCTTCAGGGGAAAGGAAAGATGAAGGGCGCAAATCAGAAGAATTCACACATAGACAGATCCTCTTGAACATTTATGTATATTTCCTTTAATATGAATATAGGCGCCATATCCTCTATGTTTCACCAATATGTCATTGGCTTCCTCAGGAGATGCCTCTTAAACATTCTTCTATTCCTATATACAGGCCAATGTTATTCACTTAGACATATTGCAGTCAATGTTGTTTCTTATTCAGCCTTTTGTGTGTTCTGCACATCACAGTTTTAGAAAACAGGTAGATAGCCCTCTTTAAAAAACTCTTTCTGGACTTCTCATATGCACGTCCACGCTGTGGCTCAACTTGTATTGATTTGTGCCCTTCATCTTTCCTTTCCCCTGAAGCTGTGGGGGAACCACTGATAGTTGCATATACACTTACCCCCAGGTTTGGTTCAATCAGCTTGCTCTGGGGACCCCTGAAAAGTAAGATGCAGTTACACAATAACTACTATACAGTAATTCAACATAGACACCCAGTTCGGTCAGTATACCTCTGCAAAACAACCAATCTGATTTATTTAGGGGGCGATAACAAGGACCGGGGGAAATCAGGTTAATTAGCTTACAACTCTAACATATATATGTATACCTAGGGCACTGTGCGCAGGCCTAACCTATAAGCAAGGCCCCTGGAATTCTGCAGTTCTACGGTTGCGGAATTTGCCGCAGAATTTGCATCATGCTGCAGAATATATATAGTGCCGCAGAATTCACTGTTTTTGGTGAATTTTCATATAAATATACTGTTTTTTCATAGTGCCAAGCTTTCTTTCCCAGCTCGTTTATCCTGAAGCCCCTCGTCTATGCTCAGCATATGATGTAATCGATGACATCACATCATATTTAGCCAATGACAGGACTGCATTCTGCCAGAGAAATGAATAAATCATGCCGCAGAAATCAGAAAATGCTGCCGCAGAACACCAGAGGCCCTGCCTATAAGTCACTGTCTCTGGGTACCCAAGCTATGGGAGGCTAGCCTCTCGATGCAGCTGGTTGGGGCCCTGACGCAAAAGCAAGCACTTGATTCCTACAAGGATTAAGTAGGGCCAGCAGGCTCAGTTCTTGTAGCCAGTAAAGCAGCCAGACAAATCCTGCCCACACTATGAACATCTGACAGGGAGCTACCTTAACTTAGTACTCACGACTCCAGCAGAAAGATCGCTCTTACACCACTTGCAGGGATGAGCCTGGGATTCACACACTTCTCCACACATTTATATGAAGAGCAGAGGGGTACCATACCAGGGACTTGAGTAAGGAAACCACAGTCCCCCCTGTACACACCACTGAAGCCTGTGAGCAGGCAGCTCTTAAAGGGACTGTACTGGAGGCTTTAAAACACTCACAGTGGCCGCATTTTGGTGGCATTGCGCCGAACACCAGTTAGGCAAGGAGCTCCTAAGCAGCTCCGAGAAGGCTTTTAGGAACCCCCATTTGTAAGGGGGTTACATTGAGAAGAAATTTTCAAGGGGTCCCTCTGGCTCTGACCAGCCGATACCCCAAGATACTGTGGCTGAACCTACATGTTTATCTTTTCCTGCCCCTGAGATGGGCACAAAGGGAACAAAAAGAGATACTGAACTGGCTGACTCCCCAGTTTCTGCTAAGAAAAGTAAAAAAACGAAGCACACAGAACCCTCGCCTGCTAAACTGGGGACTTCTGTGCCTGCTCTGCCTGTACCTACAGCCCAAGACATTGCTCAGGCCTTTAAAATAATTCAGTCTCTACAGGCAATAGTTCCTCCTCAACAGCCTCCTGCCCCACCTCAGGGTCTCCAGGCTTGCAGTAATGTGCATCCTCTCCCTCAAGAAGGAGTGGAGACTTTTGGTGATGATAATGATGATTATGATGAGGAGGAGGGATCAATAGAACCAGAAGTGTCCCCTGAACAGGACTTTGGTTCTCCTCCAAGGGTGTCTGAGGATTTTTCATCCCATTTTACCTTTGTCAGGAGGATGGCAGATGCATTGGACATCTCCACCACTGAACAAATCGATGATGAGGAGGAGGTGGAGTATCTAGAAATGATGGGGTTAACAATCACAAAGGCTCTCCTCCTCCTCCCTGTCTATAAATTCTTTAAAAAGATGCATTAAAGATTTTACAGGCATCAAATTCCACTCCTCCCATAGACAGGAGAATGGACAAAAAGTATCAGCTGGAGAGGGAAGGAGCTGATTTTTCTCTTCTCCTACCCTGACCACCAGGGGTCATTCAGCAAGCTACCTGTGATAAGGCTAGGGTCCCTCTGTCCTCACATCCTCCAGACAAGGACTCTAGGAAAATTGAAAGCATGGCCAAAAAAGGGTACCTGTCAGCCTCACTGACTATGCATCAGGCTACCTTCCAGGCATATGCTGCCCAGTATCAGAAATCTCTGTGGCAGTCAGTCCTGGCCATGTCTCAGAAAGCTTCCTCGCCCTTGTCAGATGACCTGGTTGAAACTGCCAGGTTTGGGTTACAGGAAGCTAAGTACCAATTTCAGATGGCTGCTGACAATAATGACACTGCAACCAGATGGATGGTGAATATGGTGGCACAGAGGAGGTTTGCTTGGCTCAGAGCCACAAACCTCACTCAGGATACACGATCAAAGGCTTTGGATATTCCCTTAGGGGGAAATTCCCTCTTTGGGGAGTCCCCTGTGGCATACATGAAGAAGGTGGATGAGTATAAGGCCACTTATAGAAGCAACTCTGCCAAAGAGAGAGTTCTCCATCCTACAGGCTTTATGGAAGGGGAGGCCAGGGCAGGTCCTTTTACACCAGGCCCTTCTTCCAACCAGTGGTCTTACCCCAGTACCAGCAGTATCCACAGCAGGGATACTCCAGGGGCAGGGGCAGAAGGGGCTCGATGTGAGGATTCCATACTCAGCCTTAGTCACAGACCAAACAGACCCCCTGAACCACAGGCCGCCTCCTCCCTACCTGTCGGAGGCAGACTGTCCCACTTCCTCCATTCTTGTCTGAACATCACCACAGACAAGTGGGTTCTGGAGGTGGTCAGTCAAGGTTTGTCTCTGGAATTCAAGTCTCTTCCTCGTCAAAAGACCAGAGTTTTCAGTTCTCCTTCCCTAGCAGAAAAGATGCTGCTAGAGGCAGAGGTTTGAAACCTTCTGCAGCTAAGAGCAGTGGAACCAGTTCCAAACTTTCCAAAGGGAAGGGGCTTCTATTCCATGTACTTCCTAACCACAAAGAAAAGTGGGGAGTGGCGGCCAGTATTGGATCTCAGAGCTCTAAACAAGCTTCTGAAGAAACCAAAGTTCAAAATGATAACTCTGGCTCTGATTCTGCCAACACTTCAAAAAGGAGATTGGTTGACATCACTGGACTTGAAAGATGCCTATTTCCACATCCCCATAAAGGAGTCTTACCGAAAATATCTCAGATTCAGACTCTCTTCAGGTCACTACCAGTTTTCAACCCTACATTTTGGCCTTTCTTCAGCCCTAAGGGCATTCATAAAGTGCCTGGCAGCTGTAGTGGCACATCATCGGAGACAGGGAATATCTGTTTTTCCTTTCCCGGATGACTGGCTGGTCATAGGAAAATCTTCCCTGCAGGTACAGCAGAATTTGAAGGTCACCCAGGACCACCTGGAGTCTCTGGGATTCCTGATTGATTTCAAAAGGTCAGTCTTCACTCTTACACAGATATTGCTGTTCATAAGAGCAGAAATCAATACCTTAGAAGCCAGAGCATATCTGCCTCTGGAAAGGGTAAAGAGTATTCAGCTAATAGCAAGCTCTTTCAGGCTGCACAACTTAAAAACTGCAAGACAGTTTCTCCAGCTACTGGGCCACATGGCTGCTTCCACAGGCACAGTGCTGGGTTCCAGATTCCACATGAGAGAAATTCAACTCCACCTCAGGTCTCATTGGTGTCAGAGAAAAGATTCTTTTTTCAAAACTCATTCCAGTAACAAGGTCGCTGCTACAGGCCCTCTTGTGTGGAAGGAGGAATCCAATTTAAGACAAGGAGTTCTCTTTCAGAAAGAGAATCCTTCAGTGGTTCTTACAACAGATGCATCCCTCTTGGGCTGGGGCACCCATATAGGGGAACAATCAACCCAGGGCACTTGGTCAGCTGCAGAGTCCCTTCAGCACATAAACTTACTGGAACTTAGAGCAGTTTTGCTAGCTCTAAAAACTTTTTCCTCCCTAGTACAGAGCAGGGTGGTGCAGGTCAGAACAGACACTACCACCACAATGTATTACATAAACAAGCAGGGAGGCACAAGGTCAGGCCTTGTCTGCACAGAAGCCATAGAGATTTGGACTCTGGCCTACTCCTTAGGAGTATCTCTGCAGGCAATTCATTTGCCAGGGAAGGACAATACCCTGGCAGATGCATTGAGTCGAATAAATCAGACCCATCATGAATGCACATGCAAGTTCCTATGAGGCATCGGCAGGGTGAATTGTAAAGACATTCATGAGTAATGAGGGCACAGTGACTAGACGACATGGGTGGAAGCTGGTGAGGGGGGAGATTCACATCCACATAACTCCAAAGAGGAGAAAGGTTTGTACAAATTCAGCTAATCAAAAGGCAAGATACTAGTGAAAGCTGATGTATACTGGTGCTGCACATGTCAAACACAAAACCCCAGTGGTTTGGATCAGCAGATCCTTCTTCAGGAGGGTAGGGGTAGCAGTTGCAACTCCTCTTTCATACATTATGATTAAAAGTGCAGTAGCATTCAAGGTGGAGGTGGGGGAATATGTGCCCAGCAGGTGAGGAGCTACTCATTCCTGGTTACTGACCGACGATAGGGTGTGTGTGGAGGGTCAGTTAGTAGAGCATCAATCTGTTAATTCAGTTAATGTGCAGAGCGTTAATTGTTATGGGGCTTCACAACTTACACTTGGAATGTTTGTATGTATTATTTGTTTATTCTTACTGTTAGATGGGTCATTCCACAAAAAGCTATTTAATTCATTGGGGGTACAACAATAGAACAGTCGCATCATAGGTTTGCAAAGGGGAGGATATGGAGGGATGCCTTCCCAATGGGATGGCGAGTGGGCACTGGTGAGAAGAGGGGGAGTCCATGCACAATCAATAGAAACTGTATTGTGGAGAGATGGCTGTGAGCACAGTCTTCGGGAGTGTGTGGGGCTTCTCATCCTCCATTAAATGAAAAAAGTTGCTGGCTGCCCTCAAGAGAAACTAAGTTCAAATATCTCTACAGGAGACCCAGTTCTCTAAAATGGAGCACAGAAAGCTGGTGAACAGATGGGTGGAGGAGCACTATGCAGCCCCCTTACTCTTCTCAAAAGGAAGGGCTGGCCATTCTGGTCAACAAGAAGCTGCATTTCAGGGTCATCAGGACAGTGGCATACCCCAGGGAGGACATATCTATATTTATACATGGGGAGCAATATGGGAAGTAAGTGACATATGACAGTATCTATGCACCTGCAGTCTTCTACCTAGCAGCTTACCATTCAGTTCTGAATATTCTTAATAGGGAGCAATTTGCTAACCTCATGATGGGGGGGGGGTGACTTTAACTGTATGGTAGAGCTGCGCTGGACTGCTTGGGTGGCCAGGGCAGGGTCAGGCACCATGGTGGAGCATTAGTTATATGGATGAAAGGTCTAGCAGACTTCAGCCTTGTTGATGCATGGTGCACAGCAAACCCAGGTGCTAAGGGATTTACTTTCTCTTCTAATCCACACAAGACCCATACTGAGGGGCTATTCAGGCAGGTGCAGGATGTTTTGATATAGTTTTATATATATATATATATATATATATATATATATATATATATAACCATAACATGGATGATTATTAAAGTTGGGGTGGGGAGACAAGAGGCAAACTGGAGGTTCCCAAGATATCTACTGGTGAATGAGGAATTTTTTGCGTATTTCAGCTCCATCCAAATTAATGTTATGGGAAGCCAGGAAGGCCTACATGAAGGGGGATGATAATTACGTAGCCATCCTCAAAAGGAAAATTCATAGGTTGATCAGAGCTGATTAGACTGTTCATTCTTAGTGCTCGCTTAAAGTTAATTGAAAATCTCTCACCTTGTGTAGCTTATCTAGCTTCAGCTTGAAGCTGTGAATAGAAGAGCGTCCCACAATCTCTAGTGGCAAAGCGTTCCAAACAGATATTATCCTCTGGTTATACCATGTCTGTCTCTTCCAGGTTCTACATTTTTCGTCTTTTAGTTGGAGTGTACCAAAAGCATATATCCCTACAATAGCCCCTCAGGTTAGTAGGGGAATCAATGGAATTTGTGACAAAATTCAAGTATCTGGGCATGCGGTTCGACCATAAACTTTCCTTCCAGGATTATGTGGAAGAACTGGCAAAGAAACTGAATCTGAGACTTGGTCTATTCTTTAGGATTAAGAACCTACATGCTCATGAAGCAAAGGTTAGGCTAGTCCAAACAACGTTCTTACCTCTCTTGGATTATGCTGACTTTATTTATGGACATTGCCCTAATTCCACACTATCTAGATTGGACACACCATATCATCCGGCGATCAGATTCATCACGGGAGCACCATACTGCACCCACCACTGCACACTTTATGCCATTGTGGGTTGGCCTTCACTCAGTCTCAGACACCACAAGAATGCAGTTCTTTGGACATACTGGGCCATAACCAAAAAACTCCCACAGTACATTTCCAACTGCTTGCCTGTCTCCCCAGTGGGCTGCTATGTGCCGAGGAGCCTCTTCTACATTTTCTTGGTCGTCCCAAAGGCCAGGACGCATTTTGGTGCTGCGGCCATAAGTCATGCTCTTCCTGTAATTTGGAAATATATTCAAAAGACCCTAAAACTTGTAATACCAGTAAACATGGCCTTATTTAAGACATTGATCCATTGCAAGCTTTCGGAATCATGTGATTGCCATGCTTAAGAAGTGTTCATCCACCATGAACCCTGAAGGCTCTTTCAGAGAGGTCATCCCCACTGTAGCTCCTGTGCATCTCCCTTGTGAGTCATTCTGGGGTCCCCCTCTCATTAGTCCCCTCCCCGGCCCCCCGTTGCCCCACCTCCCATTCCTTCTTCTGCTATCCCTGGTCCCTCTTCCTCTGCACCTCTCTATCAACCAAGCATTCCTAACCCCCTTTATTCCTTACGTTACTGATTGTAAGTGTAATTTATGTTATATTGTCCTGTACTGTTGCCTTGTAAATTTTTGTAATTTTATTATTACTTGTCCTGAATAAGTAGATGTTGATAATCACTGTACTTGCTTATTGTTACCTATGCCACCTGCTATTCCTTACCCATCTGTTTTCCTTATGTATTATATTTGCTGTTATTGCTGATCAATCCAGGTCCATCTTGTAAATGAGCCTGTCTCAATGGTGCTTTGCCTGGTAAAATAAAGATGATTGATTGAATTTTTTTTTCTCAGTTGTTTAACCAGGAGTGGCACACTAAGCTGAAAGCTTGTTTACAGGTGCAACCTGGGAGCACAGGGAAGTTAAGTGACTTGATCAGGGTCACATAGTATGCAAATGGGGGCTGTGGGATTCAAACCCAGGTCTCCATACTTGCAGCTCAGAGCCTTAAACCACTGTGCTATACTGTATCCCAAGTGCCCTAGTGTTGTATGTTTGCTGTCTAAAGCTCAACCCCAATCTGTTCCACAGATCACCATCTGTCAGAGCTTTATATATCAGACATATATCTCCCCTGGCTCTTCTGTATTCTAAGGAAAATAAGGCCAGATCATTCAATCTGAACTCATAATCCTTACCTTTTTGACCCACAATGATTCATGTTGCTCTCTTTTGTACCCTCTCCAATACACTGATTTCTATCTTCTTATATGGTGCCCACACTTGTGTACTGTATTCCAAAATTAGCCTCACCAGGGACCCGTATAAAGGGATGAATACATCTCTGTTTCTGCTAGAGACATGTTTTATTATACAGTTCAACACCCCATTTGCCTTTTTGCTCAATTTTTTACAATGAGTCAAACTGTAGGTCATTTATATAGTAATGTCCAGATCTTTTTCCTCAGTTACATTTGTGAGAACTGTGTTGTATAAATAGTATGTGTTGTTTAAATTCTGAAAAAAGCAGTAATTGGAACAAAAATTGAAAGACCTGGAAAAGAAAGTGGCAGATGGGGGGAGAGCCCAGCGGGAGAGCTCACTTTTACGAGGGAGGTATTGAACTTACTATTTACAGGGAAGGCTAGGATGGTGCTTTATTTTGTGCGGCAAGGTATATATGAATGAAGGAACAAGCCAAGTCTGCTACTAACCCAACTTACCCCCCTGGTCAGAGGACAGACGGTTATGGCACAGATCCCAGCACTTAAAGACCCGGGGGGAAGTGGAAATGAAAGCTGAAGGCATCAGCAGTTTTTGTGACTTCTATGAGACACTGTATAGGATAGCATGTAAGGATATGGGGGAGGATGCAGATACCTTTTTAGAGGGTTTAGACATCCCAAAGATCACAGAAGAACAGAATGGAGTTTGGGGAGTAAACATTACAATGGAAAAGGCTGGCCCAGTGTCAGAGCGATTGATCTTCTGCTCCCCATGCCGGTGACCTGGGTTTGGGAACGGACTAGGGTCACTCATTGGGCTGGCCGGGTGAGGGAGGACTGAGCACCTGACAGCAGCTCTCCTTTCTTGGGAAGAGGGGACACCAAGTCCTGCTGTAGAGGCTGCCACCTGGTGGAGGCCAGGTAGCAGTGCAGTGGGAGTGCATGAGAGGCAGGGCTGTAGCGTTGCATTCTTGGTGTACACATCTGATGCTACAAACCCAGAGGGAGAAAACAGAGGAAAAAGATGCCGGGCTGTCCATGGGTGGCACCTTCTGCAGGCTGTTGCACAACTGACATGGCAGGTTACCCACCCATCATGGTTCTGAGCAAGTAGTGATCAACCAGTAAGTCCATGAGGAGGTTAAGGTTGGTGACGGGGCTGGGGGATGTGCTGTCGAGCAGACTGGAGGGGAGGAAAAACTATGGATTGAAAAAAAAATAATGATAGAAGAAGTGGGGGGGGCATAAGCTCACTAAAGTGGGGTAAGGCAAGTGGACCAGATGGCATCATGGCAGAGTAATATAAGGAGCTGGGGAAACTGCTAGTTAAGTCCCTGACTGAGATGTTGGAGGAGGCCACATAGTGGGGAACACTACCTGCCTCATATTATATGTCCTCTATTTGTGTTTTTCGCCAGCCAAGAAAGGACAGAGAGTGCATCCTACAGGCCTATCTTGCTCCTTAATTATGATCTGAAAATATTGGCCAGCATTTTGGTGAGATGCCTTGAACAGCTGCTCCCGCAGATTGTACACCTAGATCAGATGGGACTTGTGCAGGGATGGTTGTCCTACCACAACATGTGGAGGCTTTTGCATGTGATGCACTGGAGTTCTCGGAGTCCGGGTACAGCACTTGTACTGTCACTGGATGCCAAGAAGGTATTTGACTGCATAGCATGGGAATATCTGTTCCAAGTTATGGAGCATTTTGGCCTGGCGACGAATACATAGGGTGGGTTAAATTACTGTATTGTCAAATAGCTACCTCACGGTATTGTGCCAGCACTAATATTTCTAACATTTCAAGTGTGCATAATTATTATCTGAAGTTACTCATCAATCCGCGTGTTCTTTCTGAATTATAAAAAGGGTCACAGAAATGCTGTTATTTGATTGGTTGTCAGCATTTTGAGAGCACTACATTAATCTCCTTATTAATATGCTTGTGCAGTTCTATCACCTGAGCTTTTATTTCCCTGAGACTGTGCTTGAAAACATTCCATTGGTAGAATACAGAGCCAGCACTGAACTCACAGTTAGACAGCAAGTGTAAATGAAAATATTAAAATAAAAATGTTAACATTTTGAAGAGGCACGTCTTTTATTTCTATATTCTGTTTTGTCCTGCAACACTTATCTTTCCACACCTTCTCAATTGTAAAGCATGTTAGGATCAACTATGACTTTCCTTTTTGAACACCGATGGTCTCAATGGAGCGTGGTGGGAGGTCGAGAGGTCAGTACATTACTACAAGAGGCTCCTCCGTAGATGGAATGAGAAATACTGTAGGTGGGTAGACTATAATTAGAGTGTAAAAACAAAGAAAAGGTGCTGCATCAGCACGTGGTCTTATTTTACTTCCCCATTTCCCTAACTTTGTTTTTTTCTCTTTTAGATATTTCCTGAAGAAGACCTAAGGTTGAAACGTAGATTTTTAACTCCTTTTTCTATTTTCAACATGCGTTTAATATAATTAGAGTAGGCACCTAAGTAATAGATTTTCAACCCAAAGCAAAACGTCAGTTCCCTACAGCTAGTGGAATCGCAGAGCGTTGCCATGACAATGGTGCGTGTGCTTTCCTGTTCAGTCGTCATGCACCAGTGACTTATACTGTACAATATGAGCTGCAGTGACTTGTATTGTACAATATGAGCTGCAGTGCTAATAAATGCAACAGCCGTTACATTACTAGCACTGCAGCTCATATTGTACAATACAAAGTAAAAGTACAGTATAAGCTCCCTTTTGCTTTTCACCTACTGCCACCCTCTCTTGTAAGAGTCGATTGCCCAAAGCGGACCCCCAATTCAACCAAAAAACACACCACACTGTTTTGGTATAAAAAAGGCCGCAGCTCTTTTTACTTGATCAAAAGTTGTATACATTACATGGGACATACATTTATAAACCTACTATGTACATTACAAATTTACAATGTATGCACTTTACAAAATATCATATATATACATTTTAATATACGTACATTACATATCCCATCTCGCAAGACCCCTTGGGCAGCCGTAATTCATGTATTGCTGAAACCCCGGCTCCTTCATCTGCTTGTTTGAGGGGAACTCTGGCCCTTTAGTCCAACAGACCCGTTGAGGGCCGTGCCTTTCCGCAAAACAGTTCCCCCCCTTTCCCGAATTTAGGGGTTCCTAGACCCTTGACGAGGAGCATGCCCGTCAGGGCCGCACCCCCATCTCTGAGTCTTGGATCCCAGCGTTTCGGTGCACGCCCCAGCCTGGGTGCCTTCATCTCCGATCTTCCAGGGCATACCCGTCCTAGGGTCGTGCCTGTCCCCCTTGACACCCAATCGCAGCTCTTATGTCCATCTTACCCAGGGTCAGCCATGAATTAACGCCACTACATACGGTGCCAACACGTATCTCCCACTAATGCCCAAGGGATCTTGCTCTTTCCAAACAGTACTGTTTCACAGAAATCGTTGAGCGTATTGTTGAAGATGTCATTCCCAATATCAGATAAATGAACCCCATCCGGCTATATAGGCCTTATCAGATTTTGTGATCAGAAATGCCTGATTACCTCCACTCCCATTGAAGCCACGAAATGGGACACCTCCCTATTCACAGACCTCCGAGCCTTGTCCATGGCCCCTGGCTTTCGCTCCCCACGCCACTGCTGGCGTGGTATTATTCTAGTCCATGCTAGAATGGTGCGAGGCAACATCTGCTTTAAGTGGGACAAACCCCTCTTAATATCCCCAATTAATCTCGGTGCCCCAAGGGTGACCAAGTCGTTCCCTCCCAGGTGGATAACCAGCGCTACCGGTGGTTGCCTATGTAGACCCAATGTAACAATAGTCCTGCATAATGCCCCCCACTTCATCCCACCTTTTCCTGCCCATTTTATTGCAGCTTGACTCCTTGGGATGCCCAGCTGCCTGGTGTAAGGCTGTTTTTTCGCCCTCGTGTACACCTCCCTTACGTGAGAATGACCCACAATCCATATCTGAGGGTTTGCTGTAGATGTGCCTGTAATACAAAGATAGAAACATGTGAGTAATCTCCCAATCTGTACTTCAATTGCCACTTGTGCTGGGTTCTGCAATGTCACTTCCTGTTGGGTTCTGCTGAGGCCTAATGTACCCCATGTATGCTTTTGAAGCCCACCTTCCAACCCCTTTTATCTGCTGGTCTTTTAACCCACACCTGGCTGCCTCGGTGGCTGCTCCAATTCTGAATGAATGGGTGTTGTATAAGGTTGGGTTTTCCCCCGCCATCCATAAACCTTTCCTTAGGACAGCCGTGAACTGTCACCTTGTAACAGCTTTCCTGTCCCCATGCACAAACAAATGCCCTGTTCCTGTTGGACAACCTGCCACATACTCCTTCATTGCCAGCCATGAGCAAATATTCCCTGGTGGGGCCTTAAACAGCGTAATTATAGCAGGGGGGCCGCACTGGTTTGTTTTTGATTTTCGCAGCTGAAGAGACAGTCTATCTTGCCATATGACGAAATCACTCCACTGGAGATTGGTGTTCTGACTTGGTGAGTTGGACTGTGGTACCAACTCAGACACCCGGAAGGCCCCAAAAAATGCACATGTGTATAGGGCCCTGAAAAGCTTGGTTTCATAGCCAGAGCTGCAAGTGACCGCCAGTGCTTTCAGGAGGTTGGACAATTCAGGTAATCCTATGGGCTTCCTTGTGTCCACCTTTTTCCCTGTGAGTCTAGACATGCCCTGCACCATTTTCTTTGTAATGAAATTGTTGGTTGGGTCGGGGAAACCTTCGTATTTCCGAAGAAAGGCAATGCCTGCTAGTTGGAGGCATATAGCTGCTGGGGATTTTCCCCGGCTTTCTAAGTGTAGGATGTAGCTTTGAACTTGTCTCTGGGTATTGTGTAGTTCCACGCTTACCTCGTGACCACAAAATTGCTGGAAAGATTCATAGCTACCTACATACTTCCTCCATGTCGGGGGCCACAGCGAGTTGTACCAGTTGCTGCAATCTTGGTTCCCCAGTGTCCAGACTGCTTCCGGTATTGTTGTGGGGAACTGGTCCGCCCACGGGGCTAACTGCCTGAAGTGCTCGAGCTGAAATCGAGACAGGGCATCAGCTATAACATTTTCTTTTCCTGGCAAATGACGTGCCTTAAAAGAGATGTTGTACTGTAAGCAGCATAACACAAAGACCCGCAAGACCTTCATCACCTCTTCTGAACGAGATGTCTGCGAGTTCAATATGTCCACTACTGCCCTGTTGTCTGTGTGAAACAGCACTTTCTTATTCTGAAGTTTGTGTCCCCACACCCTTACGGCTACCATGATGAGAACAGTTCCAGAAGGGTAATATTCTTTGTAGTCCTTCAACACCCATTCCTGTGGCCAGTGTCCGCAAACCATGCCCCCTGCCAGAATGCCCCAAAACCAATGCCCCCTGAAGCATCGGTCACCATGTGCAGGTCCAAGAATTGGTCTGCTGGTGTCTGCCAGATGGTGATACCATTGAAATCTTTTAAGAAGAGTTCCCAAACCTGTAGGTCTGCTTTTATACCCTGAGTTAGTCTGATGTGATGAAATGGTTTTAGAGCCCCCCCTGTGGCTGACGCCATCCGCCTAAGGAATGGCCTGCCTGGGCGAATTGCACGGCATGCAAAATTCAAGTGGCCTATAACAGATTGTAGCTGTTGTAGGGTCACCTTCTTCTTTCCCATCTCACAACATTGAGCTCAAAAGTGCCACCTTGTCTTGCGGTTGCGAAACCATAGCCTCGGAATCTATTTCTATGCCCAGGTATAGAGACAGGTAGCCGGCCCTCAGTTTTTCGTGACGGGACACCATAATACCCCATCAGTGAGGTGAAGCCTTGCAGCGTCTCCCATGTGGTCCCCCTTGGGACCCATAAATAGGAAATCGTCGAGATAATGGACTACATGTATGTTTTTGTGTGTTCTCTAGTGGCCCTCCAAAAGGTTGAGAATGCTTGAAGGCTGAGCAGCTGACGGAGCATCCCATAGGCATAGCTTTGTCCATATACCATCGACCTCCCACTTTGAAACCCAGTAAATCATGGTCACTTGGATGTACTGGAAGCAGACGGAAAGCGGATTTGATGTCGCTCTTTGCCATCATTGCCCCTCGGCCTAGCTGTTGTATGTGGTGCAGAGCCACATCAAACGTTGTATATTGCACTGTGCAATCCTCCGGGTTGATGAAGTCATTTACTGAATTGCCTTTCGGGTAGGACAGGTGATGAATAAGCCTGTACTCCCCGGCTCTTTTCTTGGGAACCAGCCCCAATGGGGATACTCTGAGGTTGTGCACTGGGGGGGTAATCAAATGGTCCCGCCACCCTGCCTGCCTCCAATTCTTTGGCAATTTTCCTCTCCAGGATGTTGGGAAGCAAAATTGCAGACTTGAGATGCGTGCTGTGGTTTCTACCCTTGGACCCTTGTATGGTATCCTAAAACCATACTTGAAACCATCATGTATATTTTGCTGCTGATTTATGTGGGTAGCAGTCGTGACCAGGGCCATCCGGTCTAAGCGTGCGGTGGAGTTAGCCAAATTTCCCAGACCCTTTCCTTTTGTTGCTTGCTGTCTTGATGTTTGATGTCCTGGAGGGTTGTTGTATACATTCAGAGAACCTGTGCTCTCCTCCGCATGACTTGCAGATATGCCCGTACTTACAAAAGGAACGAAAACATTTTCCTTTATTGTAGTCGTAACAGGCCTTCCTCCCTGCCCCTTTCCTCTGCTCTTTCCTGTGTTCTCCACCCTTTTGCCTTGCAATAACATGACCACTATCCGTATATGTCACAACGTTAGGCCAGCCACGCGTCATATAGCGAACCCACAGGTCTATGTGTGTGTTTTCCCATTTGAGATTGGGTTGCCTAGAAAGTTTTAGATGAAATTGCTCATCGTATTTTAACCATGCATATCCATCAAATGAGAGATGTGCAAACTTGATGGTATCCCTGTATTTTAAAAGAGCAATTAGTTTATCAGGGTGCTTCATCCATAAACAGACAAAAATATGTCAAAAGCTGGCTGCCAATTCTCAAATGTAAAAGGTACCTTTAGTCGCGTAGCCACACTCTTGTTTATACCCTTTCTCATAGTTCACCTCCGGATTTCCCTATGCAATAATGAGAACATGTCTATGAATTCCCTTTCCAGATTTTTCCTGGACAGTGTCGGATAAGTGATCCCCAATGGGTCTTCCACCCCAGCATATGCCCAACGCTCTGGGCTCCGATACTACGCTGGTTGACTCATCCCCCATTGCAGTATTTGGGTGTTATCCATTCTAGAGCTACAGTCTCTTGATCTTGTGAGCTTGGTGTCCTGTGTTCCTTGTTAGTTGGGAGGGTTGTAATGTGGGAGGCCAGCCCTGTCATACCTGAACCGCTGCCCTTTGTGCATTACCCCTTCTCCCCTATCGCTTTGGGAGAAAATGGAGTGAGGCTGGCTCAAACGAGGCTCAAACACCATGGTGTTTTGTTGTATGCTTCCTTTGTGACTTACCTGTGCTGCATCAGTTCCTGTCATTGCAAATTCGGTCCAGTGGTGTGTCCCTAAGCCATAATCCTCTCTTGACCCAGCAGCCCTGGCTGTGCCCAGGGAGGTACCCTCACCAGGTTCATTAGCTGGAAATGCCCGAGGCCCCACCATGGTGGGGGGCATTCCACCCTGCAGGGTTGTTGTGAAACCAGGAGGTAAGGAGCCCCAAGGGGTCACTGCTGGCCAAGTGATGGGCATATTGCCTGGTGCCCCATACATAAATGGCCACATGAAGGGGTTATGTTGCCATGTTTGATGCCCTGGTATCACCGGCCCAGGATTGAACCCTGGAGCCACCTGGAGTCCTGACTGGTTGCTTATCTTTTGGCCCCTTTTGCTTCCTAGTGATTCCTTACCGACTGTTTTTTGGCCACGACCTCCCATCCTGTCTCCCCTGCGCCCTGCCCTCTTCCGTTTATGTTCTCTTATCTTTTTGGCCTTGACCATGTCCTCAAGGTTCTTTACCCCTTTCTTATGCCTTGCTTCCTCTGTTGTCGATTCCAATGGCAGCCTTTCTATGCTGTCACTGTATTGTTCTCCTCACTATCAGATTCAGACCACACTAAATCTATTGATACATCGCTGGCCTGATCTCCCTCATACTCACCCCTCTGTGGCTGGGCCACCGTTACTTGTTCCACCTCTTCATTCTCCTCTCTTGGTTGGGCCCTAGATGCATTCCCCTCCACTCTGTTCCATTTTTTCTCCATCCGCTTTTTTCCAGCCTCTGCCACTGGTGAAGACTTACGCTTACTTTGCCTGCCCTGCCCCTTTTTTGCAACAGATTTTCTTGAGCCATGGATTCCAACCATCGGGCCGATGGCTGGCTACGCCTAGGCTGCCGACCCTCATCTTCCGCTGGTTCCTGCGGCCTGTGTTCTGGAATGTTAGGAGGGTCTGCCACCTTTTTCTGTTGCCCGTCTTGATGGGCTACTAGTATTTCTGGTTCCAACCTGGACATGGTTGACAGCTAATCAGATCCCCCAATGTCCTTAAGGTGTTGCAGGGCCTCGCGGAAGGCTCGGTCTTGCCCTTGCACTGGGATAGCCTGTACTACATATTGTGTCTGGCTTCCCGGCACCATAAGGTCTTGACCAGTGCCCTGTACCTGCGTGGAGATTTGGGGGGCCTGGTTGTCTAGAAACTGGTTGTTCTGTGTTTCGGACATTTTGGCTATTGATATTAAGGGCAAAGCAGTGTTCAGGAAGAGATACCTATGAGACAAAACGTTAGTTATTACACCTTTTTCTTGCCTTTTATATGTTAACATTATAATCCTATATCCTCTCAACTGAGTGCCCTCTCTTAGTCAGTCTGTATTTTTCACTAGCCTATCTTGTTGCTGTATCCAAGCCCCTTAGTAGTAAACAGTTAACATCCCTCTTTTAGATGATCCCTTTAGAACCAAATCCATGTTGAAAGGGACTGGGGATAAATTCTGCATTTGTGCAGGAAAAGCAGTCTGGACGACCAAGAATTCTCATTAAGTTTTCAAAACAGTAACCTATTTCTGAACATAATTTACTCCGACCATGAGATTTTTTTTTTTTTTGCGTTCTAGTGTGTCCCTTTTCAACATTACAGGATGGTTTTAGTATTTCAGAGAGCAGGGGAAGAGAGAAAAAAAAAAAAAACACCGGCGGAACAAACGTTTTCACATATGCTACCACCAAGCCCAACAAAAATTGTGCTCGAAGAATGCTGCCTCTTAAAATTAAGCCTACCCTCTGGATAACATTTTGCACCGACCAATTATAAAAGAATGCTGTATGTACATTTTGCATGCATCTACAGCCATGGACACTGAAAGCCCCCCAGCACCGCACACATCTCCAAACTCCAAAGCCCGGCACCTCCCCCATGCACCAACCCTGACCCCCGCCACTCAGGGACACCACACCCCACCCATACACACCCGTGGAAACCCTACCTCCCCCAAAACAGTCCGCAGCCAGGAGACTCGGGTGCAGAAAAAATCCCCAGCACCACCGCCCCCCTCCCAGGGGAGGAGGAGGAGGCCTGCTGTCCCAAAAGTTGCGCAGGGCGGCCAGCCAGCAACACCCCAAACCGAGCCCCACACAAAGCGACCTCGCTGCCAGCTCCAAAGCCCCTCCCTCTCCCTTCACAGCACCACACCCGCCCCACAGACAACAGGCCACGCTCAACAGGCACAACCCGAATACCCAGGAACACAACAGCCCACCCAACTCCCTTTGCATGCACCCAAAAGCAGGCACCGATAAACCACTGCCAACACAAACACAAGGCACGGACCAGAGGGGAGGAAGCTGGGGCGAGAAAGAAGCCAAGGAGGGCTACCTGCCAAACTCAAACAAGGGACAACTGCGAGCAAGCCAACATGTGGACAGCCTGGGGGACAGAAACAGCGTTTTTCTCTCTCTCTCTCTCTCTCTCTCTCTCTTCCCTCCAATACCCTAACTCTGGGGAACAAGGGGCAGGCTGCAGAGCAGGGATGCACCCCAGGCAAGAGGCTCTGCAAAGAAACACCAAAGGCAAAAAAAAAAAAAAAAAGGGGGAGGAGCCACGAGGTGAGGGGACGCCACGTGCGGGAGGGGGGACGACCGAGGCCAACGCAGAGCCACAAGCCGCCAGCCGCAAAATACGTTTTTTGCACACCCAACTCAAGATCCTGAAACATGCAACCAAATACAGCCAAAGAACCCATCAAAACAACAAAGCAGCCTGCACCCTCGCTGAAAACACAGAGAAGGCACAGTCCCCCGTTTTATGGGCACGCAAGAAAAGGCGCGATTGAAACAAAAAGAACCACCTCTAAACAAATGCAGCAACTCAGAAAAAAGACACCGCAAGCAACACCTACCTAGACCTGCCACACTCCTGCAACTCAAAAGGGAACAGAACTCGGCGCCTGGGCACGGAGGCAAATGGGGGAGAACTAAAACAAAAAAAAAAAACGACCGCATGGAAATGAGGGTGAAGGCGCAGGCGGCGGAAAGAACACCACAAGTGGGGCGGAGCCCTCCGAGGGGAGACCACAAACCTAGTCATTGTCCCTGCAGCCACCCTAAAGCTGTGTACTGCACCTCCCTGCCGCCGGTAGCGACAGCCGAGTACAGAAACTGGCTACAGTGCACAACTAGTGCCACCATGCCAGCCCCCACCTTTGATAGCCACCCCACAAGAAAAGACTGCAGAACCAAACTCCACACACCTCTATCTGATGCCGGGAAGAATAAAGTGCTTTCAAAAATTGAGAGCAGCTCCACCAAACACCCGTGGAAGATCAAGAGCTGGGCAACTCTCAGTGCTGTGTCTCTTTTCTCGACCTAGCTGCCCCCATGTTGAACCACAAAATGGGGGGGGGGATACCAAAAAGATTAGGTGGATCACCTGGGAGTGAACCGCCGACCACATCCGCCACACCAGACCCTGTGAGCGAGCACTCCTTTTCTTTTTTTTTTTTTTTAAGAATTCCCCTCCCTAGCAACAGCCACGGAGGTGGGACATTCCAGACTCGATCACAAATCCAATATGGCACCTGGGAGAGGATCGGGCTGTTAGGGTGCCAGCTGGATGGAGCCCAGGGGACCAGCCTGCCGCCAAAGCGGTCTGGACTCCGGTCTTTCAGCCTGGATGGGGTCGCAGAGAGCCAGGGCAGTGGCGGAGCCACGCCGGAAGGTGGGAGGCGAGCGGCACCATGGAAGCCAGTGGCTTCAGTCCACAGGGGAACTGCGCCTCGAGAAGGAGAGCCAACTGGAGAAAACCCTGCAGGCTTCAACAAGTGAGTGTGCGCTAGCCACTTGAGATTGTGGGGGTGTGAAGGAAAAGCCACTTGAAGGTTGAGGGGGAGGCCACGAGGCAGAAAGATGCAAGCGTGGGGGGAACCGAGGCTCATGAGCAAAAGCCACCAGCCCAACAAGAAGAAACCAGGAGAAAACCAGAGCAAAACACTCGGGGGGGCCAACCTCCGGGACACAGGTCACAAAACAACTGCCAAAAGGGCAAGGCCCAAGGAAGGGGATGGGGGCACCACAAAAGAAAGGGACAGAAGCCAGGCGTGGACAAGAACCCGCCAACCCCACGCCAACCTGGCTGGCACTCCTGGGAAACCTGAAACAGCTGAATAAAAACACACTTACCTCCGATCCGAAAAGCTGCGACTTCCGGCAGAAAAACCGGCAGCAAAAGGAATAACACAGCAACGAAAACCAGACATGGAGCAGAAAAAACCAAAATTTCTTGCTGAGGAGCTGTTCCAGGAGGGCGAGATCCCCTGGGACAGCTCCTTAAGAGGACCTGCTGTGCCCCTCCCTGTAGGGAGGGTCTGGTCCAGCCCTCTCTGAGGATATCCTCGGATTGGGCTCTTTGCTCGGGGGGGGGGCGCCTCCTCCTTGTTGGTGGTTGGCCCTCCTTGCCCCACCCTCTTGGGGGCTGTCGGCAATCTGCCCCCCCGGTGAGAGGCCGGTGGGGCTATTATCTCTCTGCCCTGCTGCTCAAACTCTGAGTTTGCTCCATGGAGGGGGCTCTACTCTCCTCACTGTCTCCTACATACCTTAGTTTGTTCCGGTCGGTGTGAGCATTCACTTTCTGCCAGCCAGGCCATGGCGATGGGACTGAATGTACAGACCTTTGCATCGTTAGAGCTTGTGAGTCTGGTTATTCTGAGCATGGGGGTGATCGGAAGTCAGTCGGCAAACAGCAAAGCCAACCCCGACCCTGACCCTGAAGTCCAAGCTGCATAGATCAATGTCAACAAACAACAGAGGAAAAAATTAAAAAATGAGCGCCTCCATTCGCATCTATCAGGTTTTAGTGGGGGTGATCAGAGGTTGGCCCGACTGGTCGATCAGTCAGAAAGGGAAACTAGTAAAATGCTGTTTGGTGTAAAAAACAAATAAGTAATTGCAAACAGGGCTCTCTTGAATCGGGGACTTAGGGATCTCACACTCTCTTTCACTATGTGTAGTGTCAGCCAGTATCCGTGACTTAAATACAGTCAATTAAAAAGAACAAAAACAGCTCAGTTAGAGTGTAGTAGGGTACAAGGCAGCCAAGCAGGGAGGGAATGTAATGACCGAAAAACAACAATTTACACCTATCCAGGTGTGATAAAGGGTGATAAATGGACTAACATATTAAATTTTGTCTTTGCATTAATTTTCACATTTGTTCACATGCACTGCAGCTCTTGCTGAAGATCTGAACCCAGAACAGTGTGGGACCATTGATCAAAAGCAGCAGCACAGCAGAGGAACTATTTCACTTATACACTATATGAAGAGAGACTAAAAGAGCTTAACATGTATACCCTTGAGGAAAGGAGGGAGAGGAGGGACATGACAGAAACTTTCAAGTACCTCAAGGGAATCAACAAAGTTCAAGATGGTAGCATCTTTCAGAAAAAGGGATGTGCAAGAACAAGGGGGCACAATTTGAAGATAGAGGGGGGATAACTCGGGGCAACCTGAGGAAGTATTTTTTCACAGAGAGGGTGGTGGACGCATGGAACGGCCTTCCTGAGGAGGTCATGGGGGCAAAAACAGTGGGGGAATTTAAGAATACATGGGACAGACATAAGGCAGTTCTAGTGGGAGGTAGGAGGAAGTAGGCTGTTGGCAAAACTGGGATCTGCAGCTTACCCAAAAGATAGAGAAATTGGCAGAATGGGTGGGCCAAGTGGTCCTTATCTGCTGTCAAAGTCTATGTTTCTTTAAACTGGGGGTAAAATCCTACAGAAAACAAGAAAATGTGGTCAGGTAAAAAAAAAAATTAACCCATTTTTTGTAATGGCAATAAGGTACTCCCAGGGGTTGTGTTAAAGTTCTTGTTAATCACCCCTTGGGGGCAATATGGCACTTGGCTGTGCCTCATGCAACAATACACCCCCAGGGGGTGATTAACTAGAACATTAACATAACCCCTGGTCGTACCTTATTGCTTAATTCACCTGTAATCGATGTATTGCTCCTCATCTATCCACACTGTGAGATACCATTGTAACATGATCGGATTGACCGATGTCTGTACCTTTTCTGGGAAACAATAAAAAGCTGTATTGTAATCCTCAAGCCTGAATGTTGGTGAATGGGGGTCTCTCAGAAGAATTTTCACTACACAGGAGGATGAGGCATGGGTGTCCTTTATCTCCCCTACTCTTTGCACTGGCTATAGAGACGTTAGTTATCAAGATGAGAGAGGTGGGGACCATTAAGGGTGTGGAAGGGAAGTCAGAGCATCGGCATAAAATTGCACTGTATGTCGATGACCTGCTCCTTTTTATCACAGACCCACAGAGATCTATGCCTGCCCTGTTGAAGATGATGAGTGATTTTGCGCAGTTCTCGGGCTATAAACTATGGGCCTGATTTTCCAAGACCCCTTAGTGCGATGCAAGATGCGTCGCTCTTAGGGCTGTGGCAAACCCCGGGTGCACCTGGGACCCTATGCTAGATTTTACAAAAAGCAGTGTCCCTGCGCCAAACTCCTCAGGTTTGACACAAGTGTGGAAGACAGCCAAACAGTCAGTGCATCTGTCAACTGGATGCAGGGAGCAGCCCCCACCCACCCAGTGCAACACTAGAGGAGTCCAGATGTTGGGGGGGGTTAAATTGCTAGGAGGGGACCTGGGGCATAGGGGCACAGGACAAGGCATGCAGGATGTAGTGGCACAGCAGTGCATTAGCGGCAGTGCTGTGACACCTGGCATGTGTAGTTGCGGTGTTCTGTGGTAAAAGTTATTTTATAAACTGCTGCTCCTACAGTAAGCAGACATGCCCTGGTAGTCTAGCACCCCCCAACCCTGATATAGCCATCTCCCCATCCCTGGAGGTGTACTAGACCCCCCCCCACTAAACCCCAATCTCCCTCATGTTACATGTACTCAACTACCCACTTGCTCTGGTCAGGTTGCACCTACCCCCAACCCCCTCGCTACCACTCCCCCCAACTTGTTCTTTGTCCAGTACCTCCTCACTACCCCCACCTGCCCTCTGTCCAGTAAACCCACACTACCTCTAGCCCATTTTCTTGACCTCTTCCTCCCCCCTCCCACTCACCCTCACTTACCTGCACTTGCCAAACCCCAACTTGTCTCTCGGCACTTAACTTCTCTCAGATGGCTGCACATTGCGTACCTCCACTGGGAAATTGACAATGTTACCAGCTGCTTCATTCATGTCTTGACTTGTGTAAACTGTAAATGTATTTGCTACCCCTTCCTATGTAAACTCTATGTTAGTAGTATAACCCCAGTGTCAATTTGTCTGCTGTAATTATGCTGTTGCAACAAAATGTATCTCTTTAAGTGTTGATGAGGATCCTTTGTAAACGAGCTCTTAGTCCAAAGGTTTGTAATTCTGAGTTCCCAATAAATAGATAAAATAAATATATAAGTGCCCTAGTCCAATAGTGCCCCGTGATCCCTGCTCGCACCCAAAGTACGTGCATAACGCATTTTGCAGATGGCCATGGTATTGTGTGGAGGGCTTTGCCAGTTGCAGGATCAGGCCATGGATGGGGGGGAAGGGATGGTTGGGAAATGCATGGCAAGATGGAGAGGGTGGGGGGGTCCACTAGATCACCAGATAGTGTTATTGTTATGTACTTGGGTGCAAGTCGGAATCGTGGGGTGCTATTGGACTGATGTACTTCATATATATATTACGTGAAGGAGATCGGGGTTCAGTGAGGGGGTCCAATACACCACCATGGATGGGGAGATGGCCACACTGGGGATGGGGGGGTGCTAGACTACCAGGGCATGTCTGCTTACAGTAGGGGCAGCAGTTTATAAAATAACTTTTCCCATGGAACACTGCAACCACACATATCGGGTGCCACAGCACAGCAGCTGATGCCCAGCTGTGCTCCCACATTCCCAGTGCCACCTTCCATGACCCTTGTGTGTTCCTACTGGCCCTTGCACCACTGCACTCCACTGGTGCAACCCACTTAGACCACCTCCTGGATGGTCTAAGTGGTCACCCCTCCTGCGCCCATGGTGCAAGCCCCCTTGCATCCTGGAGAACCTGGTTGTTTGTCGCAACCCTGGTGTAAGGGGGCTTTGGCGCAGCAGTTCTGGACCACATGAAGGCTGCTTTAGAAAACACGTTTGATGCAAGTCCTTTGCATCATTCCACTGCATTTGAAAAATCAGGCCCTGTATCTGCACAAATCAGAACGAATGAGCCTGGAGCCAGCAACAGATAAATGGTTGTGAGTGTGATGGGCTTAAAGGTAGTGGGGATGGCTGTCTTGTACTTAGGAATAAAAGTGGGCCGAAAACTGAGGGTGCTATACAATTTGAACTAGAGACCCTTATTTAATGCCATTCTGGTGGACCTTGACAGGTGGAGGGCATTACCAGTCTCATGGTTGGGCTGTATAAACCTTTTGTAAATGAATACACTGCCCTGGCTACTGTATGTAATGCAGATGTTATGCATGGGATCCACTAAAGTGGATGTGAGGAGTCTAAAGAGGGGAATCACCACCTTCATCTGGCACAATAAAAGACACAGGGTGAGCCTGCAGAGGCTCAAAAGTGGGAAACAGCAAGGGGGAATGGGATTACCTGATGAGAGGGTATTATGGGAAAAAAAAAACAAATAACCACACAAAATCAGGACAATTCAGCAGTGCAAAATTTAGTAGCAAAGTATGCAAACAAATGCTCTGGAGCTTCTGGTCATACTACCCTGTCTTCAGGGAACAAAACTCCCTTGAAGAAGGGGTAGTGTTCCCCAATGCAGCGGAGCACCTGTTTGTACACTTTGCTATTAAAATTTGCACCCCTGAATTGCTCTGGTTTTAGTTATTTGTTGTTTTTCTGCTGTTCACTTTGAACTACAGACTGCAGCATTACCTTGGTACTTGAGCACATTATTGTGTTCTGTTTTTTGAGAGGGTATTCTGTTGCCATGCAGCACAGATATGTGCAAGACTGTTTTTTTTTTTGTTTTGTTAACCAGGAGAGACACATTAAGCTGAAGCTCATTTACAGGTGCAACCTGGGAGCACAAGTAAGTAAAATGTCTTGCTCAGGGTCACACAGTATGCAAGCGGGGGCTGTGGGATTCAAACCCAGGTGTCCATGTTTGTAGCTCAGAGCCTTAATCCACTGCGCTATACTGCCTCCTAGAGGGTTAATACAGAAGAAGCAGAGAACTTGGTGGACTTGGAGGAAACCTCTCAGTATACCTGGCCCCAGGTAGGAAGCATGCATATGGGGTGAAACGGGGGAGTAATGCAATGGTAAAGCACATTCTAGAAGCTTGGGGAGAAGTGAGACATCGCATAAAAGTGCTGGAGGACAACACAATGCTGGTGCCTGTGTCTGGGCATCCACAGTTTCTCCCTGGCCTGGAGGAGAGAGGTTTCAAGGAGTGGGAGGAGAATGGCATTTCTTGCATTGGTGACCTCTATACAAAGGATGAAAAATGCTCTTTGGTGGAGATACAGGGCAGCTTGGAGATCCCAGCATCCCATCACTACAGGTACCTACAAGTTCGGGTGTTTGGAGAAGTCTGGAGTGGGAGCCACTAGCAGCTTCTCTACTGTACCAGATGGAGCAGGCTCCTTCTCCTCCAGATTATCCCCAAAGGGGCTTGATAGCTAAAATGGTAAGCCAAGATAGAACCTAATTACTTTATCTCTCCAACATGGTTAAGCCCTATGGGAACAAGACATGGGTGTGCCAATCACAGAGGAGAACTGGAGGAGTGTATTGTGGCAACACATGGGTCTAATACTACATAATAAATACAAGGAGTCCCAATACAAGTTTATACACAGGCTGTACTGCCTCCCCCAAGTGTGGTTCACATGTTTAGCTCCATGGTCTCCCCTATGCATTGAGGATGTGGGTAGCACAACGTACACACATGCATTATTTTTGGGAGTGCCTGATGCTTTGTCCCTTCTGGGTAGCTATAGCACAGGAGATCAGCAGGATCCTTGGCAGGCCCATTCCAAATATCCCGGTGTCTTTTCTCTTTGGGGTAGAGGACATGGGGTCTTGCTGACAGTAGCCCACCAGTGCCTACAGAACACATGGATGTCCTGTGCTAAACCCTCACTCACTCAATGGAAAACACTTGTCCTTCAAGCCCCTGCAGTGGGAAAACTGAACTATGCCCTGAGGGGCAAGCAAGAACTTTTCTGGAAGAGCTGGGAATGGGATAGATTCCTAAGTTTTATGCCATCTAAGCTTCTGAAGGAGGACTTGTTGGTCTGAAAGATAAAGCACTTGGTTCTTTTTGTTATGTCTATAGTATATTGGTCCAATAGAAGGTATCAAGTCATTTGCTTCTGGATCTATGCCATCTATAGGAAGGGCTGGTGTACGGATGGAATCCCCCCAGTGATATCTAACTCCTTAAACCCACTGCTGCTCATATAGTAAAAGTGTATAGAACCAGTTCTGGAAGCCACACCTCAAGAGGGACATAGGTAGACTGAAGACAGTACAGAGAAAAGCAACAAAAATGGTGCAGGGCCTATATCAAAAACCATACAAGGCAAGGCTAAGTGAACTCAATTTATGATCGCTAGAGCAGTGCAGAAATCGGGGGGATATGATAGAGATATTTAAATACCTGGAGGAAAAAAATGGTAGAGGAGCAAAACCACTTTCAGGTGAAGGATTTTAACAGGACAAGAGGACATGACCTTTGCCTTAAAGGAGGAAGAATCAGGACCAACATGAGGAAGTTCTTCATGGAACGTGTGTTTGAATCTTGGAATAGCCTGATTGAGGGGATGGAGGGGGCAAAGACAGTGGGCGAATTCAGTACAGCATGGGACAGACATTGCGGGAGACTCAAGCAATCAAGCAGTACAGAGAAGGTTAAGTGGGGGGGGGGGGGGGGGTAGGAAACCACGGGCAGACTAGATGGATCACATGGTCTCCATCTGCAGGTAATTTCTATGTTTCTAGAACATAATATTAACTGTACCAAATCCTCTTACGAAAGAAAATAAACTCATATACTGTATGTTTTTGTCTTTTTGTTTGATCCTATATAAAAAGCTAGTTGCAAATCCATGTAATGTACTGTTTATCTTTTGTCTAATGAAAATCAACAAACATTATACAAATAAGGCAACGCTGCCCCTACATATAATCGAACTCTAAAGTGCTGCCATATATAATACAGTGTGTATGTAGAGTATATAAAACACCCCAGTGACAAATACAAGTGATTAAAACAAGAACTGGGGGGGGGGGGGATACAAGTTAATTCATTTTTAGAATAAATTAACAATGTATCTAGCATATAATTTCTGCATGAAAAAAAATCAGCAAGAAAATAACTCTCCACAGAATTTCATTAGCATAATTCTCTCCCTCCAGTCTTATTGTAATCACTTGTTTTTGTCACGGAGATATAAACTGTGTTCTTTATATATAACTGGAATGAGCATTCACAAGCTGTTCAAAGCCTTTTTTGCATTCAGGGTAAATTAGATTCCTTTTCCATATTCACACATTGAGCTTGAGAGCTTCAGATCATGATGCATGGAATGAGAGTTCACAAACTCCAGCATCTCAGCACCTAACATCTGTTTTTGGTGCTCAAAGCCTCTTCTCAACATGGAGAGTGGGAGAGTTAGGAACCAGTCAGAGGTGGCCAGTAGGTGGCAATTAACATATCACTGGTTCGTCAGTGGTAGCCAGTGTGAGAATGAAGGACTGATTCAACCCAATAAACTGGCAACCTGGTCCCCATTAAGCAAACACTAGCTCCATAGAAATTTATGACCGCTTAATCAGTTCCCAGTGGGATGTTCCAATAAAGCAGACGCCCCAATTATCTATGTCCTATTAAGGGGCTTATACTGTAATATCACTTTAGAGTTTGTTTATGTGTAGGGGCAGCACCACCTTAAATTTTCCTGTGCCTTTAATCATGATGTACAAAAGAGGAGCTTTAATTACTGCCCCAAAGAAGGCTCTGTTGATCCAAAGCACTGGGGTTTTGCATCTGTCTTGTCTCGCCCCAATAAATACACATCAGCTCTCACTGGCATATTGCCATTTAATTTTTTTGAATTTGCACAACCTTTCGGGTTTTCAGAGTTCTGTGGGTATGGATTCAAGGTTTGGTTGCTGCAGCTCTTGGTGTGTGTGCCACTATTTAGTTTGGTCTGTCCGGGAGGGAGGCAGTTCAGAAGGGATATAAGGAAGTTCTTCTTCATGCAGAGGGTGGTGGAGTAATGAAATAGACTGTTCAGAAAGGTGGCTGAAGCTATGACCATGAAGGGGTTTAAACTTGGGTGGGACATACTGTGTATAATGGAGTAATGGGTCTCTCCAGGCAAAAGAAGGGAAAGGATACCTGGATACCTATGGAAGGGGGTGACTATCAGTGACTAGGGGTACTGGATCTCTAAATCCAGCCCAGCGTTAGGCCAACCATGGAGCCAGGTGGGGAATGAGAAGACTGGATGGACCTCTGTTTTTTTTGTTTTGCTGCTACAATCCATGTTACTGCATTTCTACGTTTGAGCGCACGGCACATGAAAGGCTTAAAACTGTACAAATATATAATAAAATATAGTATCAGTTATTGAACCCCCATCTTCTCCTCACACACACACACACACACTCTTGGCATTACTGTTTAACTTGAAGAGACTAAATTGTCTTAAAACAGCATTTATTGCCTAAGTGCAAAATATTTACTACAATCATTTATCAGTTTACAGACACGTTTGTTTCCTATTATAAAAATAATACAAGGTATAACCATGAACACATTCAATACATCGGAGAACTTACAGTATATACGTAATATGCAGATCAGTTATCATATTTTATACAGATCATACTTATGCATCAATAATTAGAGTATATCAAATAAATAATTCTGCTACTATAGCATTACAAGTTGAAGCTTTTCAGCTTTGCACAACTAACCAACCAGACAGTGGAACTCTGATTGTAATGCACAGCCTCGAAATATTGCTCTGTATCAACCCCTCCGTGTAAGTCAGCTCACACATTTGATTAATTCAGTAACTTAACTAATAGCAAGTAAAACAATTTACAAGCAGATACTATTGTTTTTAGTGGGGTTGATTCAGGCCCTATTACCTAATTTAAACATAGCACTTCTGCAGTACATACCTCTGCAGATGTCTATGACACATTCTGTACGTAATACAACTCATAAAGATCAATGTTTAAGGAATAACAAGATTAATCCAAACCACTGGGTCACAAATGTCTCTCATGTAATAATACACTTAATCTATCACATTCTAAATATTTGTATTTCAGCAATTTTTTCATTTTTTCTTTTAAAGGAGAGCTGCTCTTAGCCTGTAAGCGATTTTTCCTGTAGAAGCTGTTTTTTCGTAAAATATAGGTTCCAGTTCTTTTACTGTTTCGTTTTTGCTGGTTTTTCAGTAAACTCAGTGGGTGCTTTTGATTTACACACTGGTAGTAAGTACCATTTTAGAATGTGATGATGTATCCTAGGCCCCTTCCAGCCACAGAATTTCATAACAGAACACAGACACATTGTACTAACACTCTAAGAGCTCAGCAAGGATGTAAACTGCATCATTCCGTTCTAAAATGGTCTTCAGCAACAGAGGGCAAGTCAGAAACAGCCATAGAACTAATAGGAGTAGAATGGAAGTCTGACTGTCATGGTCTCTGACTGTGCATGAGACACTGAAAGTGGAAATATGTTTGCCAGGTGATTCAGACATCCGCTAATGCTGAAACCACAGAACCTGCACAGCAGCAGCCCATCAAAGTAAGAAGAGGCTTGCATTTTACTCTCATTCTATGGAACCAGTCCTGGAATTTACTCTAAGGCCATTAAGATAGAACAGTAACAGAAAGTGAACCAGTATTTGAAAAAACAGCTTCAACAGAAAATTCAAGCTTTCTAGTTTAATACAGTTCTCTTTCAAAATGTGTATCTGCTTGACACTGTTTTCCACATGGGATCATTTTCAAGTAGTTTTTCATATTAATTTATTATGAATGGATACTGTGATGTATGCTTGTGCCCCATGAAACAACTGTAAAAGAGCACCTGGTGTGCTTATGTTGACTGTGCTGTTTAAAGTTGTGGGCAAGAACACAAAATAGGGTGTGTGTTTATTGTGAGATATATATATATATATATATATCCTCAGGTATGTGCTGCAGCACAAGGTGGCAGGCTGAGTGTTCCTCAGCACCCTCTGGAGGAGTGCCTGTCTTCCAAAATACACAGCATCTTGAAGTGTGTTTTTCAGTTATTAAATGGGCAAGTGCTATCAACTTTGGCACAGAAACTTCAATACAGTACCATGCTTTCGTAAGTACATGCAGTATAAGCACAGCAGGCAACCTGGTTTGTCCAATCAGACAGCAGTATCTGAGGCGACCATCTTGACCCATTTTTTAAGTTTAAACATTTGTATATTCTGAAGGACCCCATTTCATATAGAGAATGCAAGGATGTTCTGCTTCATCCAGTGTTTGTAATGATTAGTCCAATTGATGTAGTCTAGCATGTTTTGTTTATTGCTACCATGTGCGGATCCTATATACTGATCTTTTATTCTAAGCTAGTTACCACGCTGTTCCTAGGTCATGTGGGGGCTCCTCAGTTATCACCTCATTTCAGTTGTCACTGTGCTTTTTATATGCACTTGGTATGTTTTGCATTTGTTTTGTAATTGTTCTTCACTTATGTGCACCCTCCAATCACATCTGGGACCGAGCCTTGGCTCAGGGTGCCTTTCCTGGTTACCAAACATTTAAATAAATAAATAAGGGGGGAAATGAAGAAGGGGGTCCATCAGTCTAGCCTTGGCCTCCTGGGGTGGAACAAAGGGTTGTTTGATTCAATGTAGTCTCACAGCTGAGTACGAAGAATGAATACTGAATACCCAAATATTTTAGCACTAAATAAAGAATATCTGACTGAATATTCAGGAAAAGGTATTCACACAACCCTAGCCAATACATCTTTCAGATGGTAAAACAGCATGTTCATGGTGGGCATGGCAAGAGAGTGGGAACTTTCAAAGACTTAAAAAAAAATGTTTTGAGCTCCTTAATAAAATGAAATAAAAACTGCATATACAGTATGGATGTTTTTGCCAGAAATACAGTATTACTAACAAAATATGGTGAAATATTTGTTTGACTAACAAACGCTGCTGCTTTAAAATACTCTCTTGTTTCTCCCTTTCAATGGTATCCTCTCACCTGATATGCTTTAGGTGTTTTATGTTAAAATACATTATTTATAATAGTTTTTTTTAATGCCTGAGAGCCTTCCTTGCTGTGTTCCCCTCTGCACTGTTTCCTGCTGATGGCTGTTAGGTTTTCCTGACCATTCTTCATTGTCAGTTCCACTACTCAGTGCTATTGACCAAGCCACAGGAATGGTGAACCTGACATCACAGAATGCCCTGAAAGCACATATCCAGTAAACGGTGACAAGAATGGCTATAAGGCAAGCTTTAACAAAGGTTGAATTACCCTATGAATATGCCTAGCATTTACATCCATTTTTCAGTGTTTGGGCTGATAAGAATTAATCCAGAAATGACCTTTCTATACATTACATTAACATTTGCTTCCCTTTGTTAACTTATTGATCCTTACAAGACTAGTCATTTATCACAACAATTTTAAACCAATGTTTTCTGCAGTAAGAAAGCACCGAAATATGTTTCATATTCCTCTCCTGCTACCTGGTCAATAGTTGAGGTGCTATGGACTTTGATGTACAGTTTATCGCTAGCATATAACTGAAATGCTCCACCCTGGTAGACGGAGTCTCCTGTTGTGGACTTCGACACTGAGATGCTTTTCAGCAGTATTTCGTCTTCCTTGTACCTGTCATTTTTCTTCCAGGTTTCAACACGGAAACTTTGACTGCCATCTTCCAAGCATTTGAAGGTAATGTGGGCATACACAAAATATATGCCATTGTGTGGAATAACAAGGTAATCATTGTCATATTTCATATCATTCACAGTAAAGGCATGTCCGATGTTTGACTCAAACAGGAGAACGTTGGAAGAATTTCTTGAAACTGTCAGGCAAAAAAAACAGACTTTATTATGCTGTGCCACATATTAAGATTACTGTGACTTCACCTGTGTTTTTCCTGTTGGTACCTGTTTTCTTTATGTGACTAGTTTAACATGAAGGGCTGGAATATTATTTCATTAAGCACCTCTATGGCTAAAGGACACGTGTCCTTTCTAATCAGAAATCCAGTCTGGAATCCCAACCCACGCCCCTGCCTCCACCTCTGCCTCAAGTCTTCATTTTTAATTTATAATGTTTTGACCAGGAAAGGCACACAAAGCTGCAGTAGCTTCTTTCCATATGTGCCCTTGGGGGAGGGCTTAAGTGGAACTGGTTTAAGATAGGAAGGGCTAGCTATGACACCAGGGAGACCCCTAACTCTTCTCCGATAAGTGCCATGGTATCTTTAACTTCCACCTGGACAGTGACCAGAGGGGGGCAGAAAGGACCTTGGTTTATCATATTATCCAGAGCATGGCAACTCAGCAGTGCAGCACCACCTACATACAGCACTACAGTGTCAGTTATGGGTATTATCCCAAGTACCTGGAGTGGGGCGAAAACTCACAACCTTCCAATCTTCTGGCTCAAGAGTTGAGCTTGCTGCCTTCTTAGCCATTGACATTGACTGTCAGTCTACCCACAAGGGCAGGCGGGTTTGGTTTTCTTTGATAACACTGTGGTACTCCAGACTAAGATTAGGTAATGTCATTTTTTAGGATGTTTGAGCATGCTTTATGATGTCAGTCAGTATTCATAAATATAGCTTGCAACATATGGACTAATATATTCTAACATAATATTTTCTAGGCTTCTATACCTCCTCACTTCTGACATCTCCTCTCCATACCTTTTTCTGCAGTATTTTTCCTCCAGCGGTTACCATCCTATCATCCGGTATTGTACCATCTTCCCTCCTCCCTCCTCTGTTAGCTTTAGGTTTGTACGCTTATACTTGAGCACAGCTATCTCAACCAGCACACTGATACTGACTCTGAAATGTCTGTACACTGTAAATATTATGTCTAGTCCTACTGACTATCATTTAGTCTAGTACTGACCAATGTAATGTGTATACACTGTAAATATTATGTCTAGCCATGCTGATTGCACCATTCAGTCTGGCATTGACCAATGAAATGTTTATACGCTGTAAATATCTTGTCTGCTCCTTATATCACTTGGTCTCTGAAATCCTATGCTATTTTACCCATTTTCTTTATCCAGTGTAATTTATGTCTATATAATGTATGATAGAACGCTGTTATAGGTAGAAATCTACCTTTTTATAACAAAGTTTTGCCATCGATGTGACGTCATGATGTTGTTAACCTATCGATGGTACATCACATCGATGGGTTAACAACCGGGAACAGTCTGGGCATGCGCGCAAATTGATTGGACGGCCTAGAAACGGCCACGTCGGTGAGGGCAGAGCAGCGGTAACATAAAACAAACTGCAGTAAGGAACTGCTTTCTTTTGTATAAACCTAAATTGTACCATGCACTATAAAATATAATGTATGGTACATCGATGGGTAACCATTTTGTTAACTCATCTCGAGGTTGCCATGGCAACCTCTCGATGGTTAACAAACCGATTAACCATTGATGACCATACGTTATCCTCTATATGTTGTGCCCCAAGTCCATCTTGAAAATGAGCGTTGTTCAATGATGTTTGCCTGGTAAAATAAAGATTTTGATTGATTGATATGGGCAACCATACACAGCAAGGCTGTGTTTCCATCAAGGGGTGAGATGCTATCATAAACCTTGAGTGCGGAGCTCGAGCAGTCTCTGTGATGTCATCTCACCCCAAGATGGAAACATCAGCATTGTTGTATATGATTGCCCATACATTATTTTGTATAGTATATGTTTGTTTTAAAGCAACACTGCAATGAAATTTGGCCAAGAATGTAACCCTACTTTTTTCACAATAAAAGATTCCAGGCATTTTCCTGTTTTACTGTATTTGGTGGCAAAAGTTTCTAGTTCCACCAAAATCTGAGTATTTTATTAATGTTATAATTCAGTTTTTTCTCAAGGAAAAAAAGATGGTAGACACATTTGGCTTAGAAATAGCATTGTAATAGCATGGCAGCTAGGATTCAATGCAAAAAAGTGCAAAATAATGCACCTGGGAAACAAGAACCCAGGGGAAGAATACACAATGGGTGGGGAGGTAGTAACAACAATAAAACAGGAAAGGGACCTGGGGGTAATCATATCAGATGACCTTAAGGTTAGCAAGCAATGTGAGAAGGCAGTAGGGAGGGCCGGGGGTATACTGGGATGTATAGGGAGAGGCATCAGCAGCAGAAAACAGGAAGTTGTTATCCCTCTGTACAGACAGTTGGTGAGACCCCATCTGGAATACTGTGTCCAGTTCTGGAGACCCCATCTCCACAAGGACATAGACAGGATAGAGGCAGTCCAGAGGAGGGCAACTAAAATGGTGCAGGGTCTGCAAGAGAAGCCGTATGAGAAGAGACTAAAGGAGCTTAATATGTATACCCTTGAGGAAAGAAGGGAGAGGGGACATGATAGAAACTTTCAAGTACCTCAAGGGAATCAACAAAGTCCAAGAGGTAGCATCTTTCAGAAAAGAGACTTGCAAGAACAAGGGGACACAATTTAAGGATAGAAGGAGGCGGTTCAGGGCAATGTGAGGAAGTATTATTTCACAGAGAGGGTAGTGGATGCATGGAACAGCCTTCCTGAGGAAGTTATGGGGTCTAAAACTGTGGGAGAATTCAAGAATGCATGGGACAGACATAAGGCAATTCTTGTGGGGGGCAGGAAGATATAGGCTGTTGGTTAACTAGGATCTGCGGCCTATCCTGTAGGTAGGGAAATGTGCAGACTAGATGGGCCTAGCGGTCCTTATCTGCCGTCAAAGTCTATGTTTCTATGTTTCTATTGTAAACCTAGTATAGGTTGAGATCAAGAAAATACAAAAACATCATGGGTACTGATTTTCAAAGGTTGACGTAGGGCTTACGACAAGCCCTATGTCAACTGTAGTGTTTGGTGCAGTTGTGCCAAACAGTTTGCTGCAACCTGCACCCAATTTTAGTACCATGGGCACAGTTGCAGCATTTTTCACAGTTTATGGCAGCTTGTGCCGAAAGCATTGGCACAAGCCCTGTAAACAGAGTCCCTGACCGGCACAAAGTTAGACCAGTGGGGAGCTGGTCTAATGGGTGTGTTTTGGCACAGAGGCTAAAAATTGTGATTTGCATCAGGGGAATATCACAAGTTCCCTGCACTGTTGATTCGGCACACCAGGGGCTTGCGGCTTCCACATTCCCTTTGAAAATCAGGCCTAGTGGTGTGCAACATAGGAGGTACATCTAGATAAGTAAATCTGACAGGTATGCTGACATTTTATTAACTGTAGTGGATACTAGCATTTTGGAAAAATATTTTTTCATTGCATTTCTACCTGAATTCATTTACCTTTATAACGCTGTCTTGAACTGTGGTTAAAAAAAAAAAAAACAGAAAAAAGCAAACAGCAGAATAAGACTCATCTTTAACTGTCCTAGTTTCAGTCTTGCTAATACCTTCAGTATGAGGACATAGCTACTGTGGTACAACAGCATTCTGACATTACTGCTGTGGTATAACAGCATTCTGACATTACTGCTGTGGGACAACAGCATTCTGAAATTACCACTGTAGGACAACAGCATTCTGACATTACTACTGGGGTACAACAACATTTTGACATCACTACTGTGGGACAACAGCATTTTGATATTGCTACTGTGGTACAACAGCATTTTGACATCACTACTGTGGTACAACAGCATTCTAACATCACTGCTGTGGTATAACAACATGTGGTACAACAACATTCTGACATCACTACTGTGGTACAACAGCATTCTGACATCACTGTTGTGGTACAACAGCATTCCGACATTACTGCTGTTGTACAACAGCATTCTGACATCACTACTGTTGTACAACAGCATTCTGACATCACTGTTGTGGTACAACAACATTCTGACATCACTACTGTGGTACAGCAGCATTCTGACATCACTACTGTGGTACAACAGCATTCTGACATCACTGTTGGGGTACAACAGCATTCTGACATCACTGCTGTGGTACAACAGCATTCTGACATCACTACTGTTGTACAATAGCATTCTGACATCACTGTTGTGGTACAACAACATTCTGACATCACTACTGTGGTACAGCATCATTCTGACATCACTACTGTGGTACAACAGCATTTTGACATCACTGCTGTGGTACAGCAGCATTCTGACATCACTACTGTGGTACAATAGCATTCTGACATCACTGCTGTGCATCAACAGCTTTCTGACATCACTACTGTGGTACAACAGCATTCAGACATCACTACTGTTTGTGGTACAACAGCATTCTTATATCACTGTTGTGGTACAACAACATTCTGATATCACTACTGTGTGTGGTACAACAGCATTCTTACATCACTACTGACGCCACAGAATTAACAGAGAGTAGAATGGAACTCTGGCCACTGCATACACTCACAGCTGAAGCTTACATTACCCAGGCATGTACCATTCCAAACTACATGTGAGTCAGTGGGAGCAGAAATATGTCAGCCTGGTTATTTAGGGGTCCAGCATATATACATATTAACCCCTGGAAGTACTAGGAGGCTTCCATTCTACCCACCTATTAATTCTATGACTGTGGCACAGAAGTATTCTGACATCATTACTGTGCTACAGCACCAGTCTGACATCACTGCTGTGGTACAACAGCCTCTGAAAGTGAATGGAGTTTTATTCATAGCACTGAACCATATACTATCTCTCATTTCAGCTGGATTCAGATTCTAGCCAGTGTTACAGCTAGTGTTGGCTGAAATTCTTATTGCGCTTGAGAAATTGCTGATTTCGCATTTGTGCAATTTTTGCAAACTCTGGCATAGTTCTACCAGTTCTTTTTTTATCCCAGTAGTACCAATTTGCCCAAACTGTGCATTTTTAAAAATGTGAGTTCTTATGTGCAATTTCAGCAAATAACACCATTTCTTTCCAAACAGCACATTTTTTAAAAAAGTAATTTTTTTAAAGGTTGAAATGTCAACCAAAATACCATTTTAAAGCAGCAGTGCAACAAAACAGGTTTTTCCAAAAAGCTAGTTTCATCTACAATTAAAAAAAATATTAGCATAGCTATTAAATCTGCTTTTCTAGAGCTCTCCAATGTTGCATACCTGGGCCAGGCTATTCAGAGGTTCAGATTAGAGCCCACTAGATGTTTGCTACAGGAGCAAATTAGTGCCTGTTACAAACTGGTGATAAAGTGGAACATGCATGATCATTCTGTGAGCACTAAAGGCCTATTCACATATACCAGTCAGGCACTATCCTGATTGCCCTTCACAAAAGTGGGAGCAAGACAGAGGCAGGAAACTACAGACTTGTCAGTTTGACCACTGTGGTAGAGAAAGTGACGGAATCACTTCTGAAGGAAAGATTGCTGAGTACCTAGAGGCCAGTGGGGCACAGGACCCAAGGCAGCATGGGTTCACAGCAGGAAGGTCATGTCAGATGAATCTAATTGATTTCTTTGACTGGGTGACCAAAGTAGTAGACCAGGGAGGGGCTGTGAACATGGCCTACCTAGACTTTAGCAAGGCATTTGACACACACAGTCCCACACAAAAGATTAGTAGTCAAATTAACCAGCCTTGGAGTGGGTCCCAGGGTGGTAGCCTGGGTAAAACATTGGCTGAACAACAGGACACAGAAGGTAATTGTAAATGGAGTCCGCTCTGAAGAAAGAGGGGTTACTAGTGGGGTACCACAGGGTTCAGTACTGGGTCCAGTCCTTTTTAATGTCTTTATAAGTGACATTGCAGAGGGACTGGAAGGAAAAGTATGCCTCTTTGCAGATGACACAAAGATCTGCAACAGGGTTGATACACAAGAAGGCGTGGAAAGGATGAGAAGAGACTTGGCAAGGTTGGAGGAATGGTCAGAAGTATGGCAGCTTGGATTCAATGCAAAGAAGTGCAAAGTAATGCACCTGGGAAACAAAAACCCAGGGGAAGATTACACAATGGGGGGGAGGTAGTAACAACAACAAAAATGGAAAGGGACCTGGGGGTAAACATATCAGATGACCTTCAGGTTGGCAAGCAATGTGAGAAGACGGTAGGGACGGGGATACTAGGATGTATAGGGAGAGGCATCACCAGCAGAAAACAGGAAGTTTTTATCCCACTGTACAGACAGTTGGTGAGACCCCATCTGGAGTACTGCGTCCAGTTCTGGAGACCCCATCTCTGCAAGGACATAGACAGGATGGAGGCAGTTTAGAGGAGGGCAACTAAAATGGTGCAGGGTCTGCAAGAGAATCCATATGAGGAGAGACTAAAGGAGCTTAATATGTATACCCTTGAGGAAAGGAGGGAGGGGGGAACATGATAGAAACATTTAAGTACCTCAGTGTAATCAACAAAGTCCAAGAGGTAGCATCTTTCAGAAAAAACGATGTGCAAGAACAAGGGTTCACAATTTGAAGATAGAGGGGACGGCTCAGGGGCAATGTGAGGAAGTATTTTTCACAGAGAGGGTGGTGGGACTGCATGGAACAGCCTTCCTGAGGAGGTTGTGGGTCTAAAACTGTGGAAGAATTCAAGAACGCATGGGACCGACATAAGGCAATTTTTGTGGGGGGTAGGAAGAAATAGGCTGTTGGTTAAATAGGATCTGCAGTTTATCCTCTAGGTAGGGAAATGGGCAGACTAGGTGGGCCAAACGGTCCTTATCTGCTGTCAAAGTCTATGTTTCTATGCGATCACCATCCCCAGCCCCCTCCTGGTCATAGGAGGTATGTGGCCAGTAGGGTACTATGGGGGATTAGGATCATGATCAGGCTGTTAGGGCCCAGTAATGGCAATTGCTCCTCTGGAACAATCTGCCATATTGGTGTCTTAAGATGAAAATGACCACATAGTACTAGCAAAGCACTATGGGGTCATTTGCATCTAATTAAGGCCTCACTGCATGCCAGGAGCACACACTATTTTTGAACCCCCCATGTATGAGCTATCATCAGCTCAGTATGTCTGTCCTGGTACACCATGTGAAATAAGTGATCCTGCAGTACCACATCCCTGGTGTCCAGTGGCTCCCCCAACCCCAAACACCCCCTGCCATCATTTATAAAGAAGTTCCCTGGTGTCCAGTGGTCCCCTGCCTGAACACCCTGCCAAGACTTATTACTAATCTACCTGGTGTCCACTGGGTCCCCCGGGTTTGAATCCCCCCACCTGACCTGCCCCTGTCCCTACTGCAAGCTGCAACCCCCTTACCCCCAAGCTACCATAGAGATTACACACTGACCCCCAGTCAGTAACAAGAACAGACCCTCCACTCACCTCTGCGGCTGGCTGCTGAGTAACAGTTCGCAATCACATGCCTACTGTAGAAGCACCTGTGTACAGTAAGTGCATGATTGTGAACTGTCAGTTCGTGGCCAGCTGCGGAGATGAGTGAGGGTCTTTGCCATTCAACAATTGAGGGTCAGGGGCACCTCTATACTAGGTGGAAGTGGCGGGAGTTGCTGATTACAGTGGGAATGGGGTGGGAAGGTCAGGGTTGTGAATCCAAACCTGGTGGGGCACTGGATATGCAGGAAGTTAGTAACAAGTCTTGGATGGGTGTTTGGGTTCATCAAGACCACTGGATACCAAGGATGATTGAATCTGTTATCTGTGGAGTGTTCAAGAGTTGGGTGGCACTGGACTCCTGGGAGATTAGAAATAAGTATAGGCAGGGTGTTTAGTGGTGGGAAAGACAACTGGACACCAGAGAAATTAGAAATAAGTCTAAGTGGGGTGTTTGGTGGTGGGGGAGATCCCTGGACCCCAGGGAAATTAGAAATATGTCTAGACAGGGTGTTCAGTGGGGGAGACCACTGGACAACAGGGAAAAGTAACTCCTTTACTAGTGGGTTGTTCATGATCGGGGGTGGGATACTGCTGTTCTTTACCAGCAATTTGATAGGAAGCCACATTTAGGGGAGGGGGTGTTTAGATGACTTAAAAACCTGGCTTGGGAAGGCAATAATTAGCACAGCATGGGCAGCCACTTACCGTCTCTGCAAACTGTCCAATATGCCATTTAGGCTATATGGAAGATGCTATCAGTTGCTTTGCATAGGTGCACTGGCATATTTTAAGGCCAGCCACATACAGGTTAGCAACTTGCTAAACATATCATCTAATATGGCATTATGTAGTCCTTCCCTGCTTTGGGGTTGACAATGATGTTAGCAACTCACTCATTTTATGATTGCTACTGACATTTGAATGTCCCATCCTATAAATTTCTTTCTGTGGACCCTTCAGGGCTCTACAGTGCTAATTCTAAGTAAAATGTGGTGGCCATCTTTTTTACTTGAGAAAAAAATAAATTAAAAAATGTATAAAATTCTCATCTTTTGGTGGAAGTAGAACATTTTGCCACCAAATAAAACTGGAAGATGTTTATAATCCTGTATAGCAAAAGAAAAATAAAATAAAAAAAAGATGAGGTCAAGGTCAAATTTTGTGACCAATTTTGTTGCACTGCTGCTTTAGACACAGTGTTTTAGTTCGTGAAATTGCATTTAATGATGTGAAATTGGCAACATTTTATGAAAAGTGCACAAAATGAATTTTCTAATTTTGCCCAGGCAGCACTGGTTACACCTGGCAGAACAGAGACACAGGAAATGCAAGTGACTTGATCGTGGTCCCACAGGAAATCTACAACTGTCATTGCATTTAAACATGCGAGCTCTGCGAGTTCAAAATATGAAGTAGCATGGTACCGCTGGCTGATGCACAGTGTCGGAGGAAGTGAGACTGATTTTGGAACCGTCAGCACAGAAATGCACTGTGGTACTGATCAATTAAAACACACACAATGTAGGCACAGGCAGACCTCACGGCTGAACCCTGTTGCCTGCATCATCAGAGGCTCAGCCACAGGACAAATATTACATGAAGGGTAATAAATAATGAAATACTGATACTAAGGATATGCAAACACTTATTTGTTTTGAGAATTTTTGGCAGGGAAGGGCATGGAAGTTAATTTCCAGCTGTGTCCCAGGAGTACATTTCTAGAGTCACACAGTATGTATGTGGTGGTTGTGGGTTTCAAACCCAAGCCTGCTCAGAGTTCAGATTCCCTGCTTGGTGCTCTAACTTCTAGGGAATACTGTCTCCCCAGCTAGCAGAGAACAATTACAGGAAGTACCAAAAGCTTTGTCAAAAGCATTGTGCCCTGCTAAGTAATGTGAGTTAAGTGACCAGTAACTTCAGACCAGCATGGAAGGAGTGGGTTGTTAGGGCAGGAGAATGACCGGGAGAAATCGAGAGACATGAGAGGAGAGGAGAGAACTAGAGCAGGATTAGACATGGAAATAGGTGGAGGCAAAGTGAGAGCCTTTAGGAAATGTTTGAGAGAGAGAGAGAGAGAGACAGAGAGGGGGGGGGCAGGGCTGAGAAGGGAATTTACTGCAGAGCTACTGACATCAGAGAAAGCACTCAAAGCAGTGCGACCAGTAGAGGTTTTGCAATGAGACAGAAGGAAGGAGAGTCTGCAGAGTAAAGGAGGTATGAAGATGGGGGATGGGGAGAGCTCTCTTCATTCTTTACTACTGAGGACTTTTGCATAACAAGATTTTCCTTATTCGGCATACTATGTCTCATCTTTCTGTTCCCCTGCTGAAATCATAATTGTTTCTGACATTATAATCTGTTCCTCTGGAAATGACTATGGTGTTATTGACTGTGGATTATGACTTCAGCCAGAGATGCAGCAGGGGACTGAAATGAAGATGTATAAACAAAGAACCCATTTTTATGCAACTATTTTCAGTAACAAAGAAACAGGGTCATCAGTGAGATAAACACCAAGGTAGAGCAGTCGATAGGGAGCAGGACAGGGGTAAATGAAGAAAAAGCCAGTAAGGGCAGGGATGGGGCTAAAAGAGCTAAGACCATAACAAAATTGAGGGTGATGGGTACCAACGCCTGTAGCCTGGGAAACAAGCTTCCTGATTTAGCGGCCTTGATGGAAGAGGGACATCTGGATACTGTGGCAGTTACAGAAACATGGTACACAGAGAACCATGACTGGGATGTAAACTTACCAGGATAGGCAATCTACAGGAGGGACAGGGAGGGTAAAAGAGGATGATGATGAGTTGCTCTCTATGTAAGAGAAGGGATCAAAGCAACAGAACTAAAGGGTAAATGGAGAAGAGACGTGGCACTGTGGGCCACCTTGGAGACAGGTAATGGCACCACAATCCACATGGGGGTTGTATACGGACCCCATCTCAGGGGGAGGAAATGGACAAAGAAATGTTAGAAGGCATCCTGAGAATGGCAGAAAAAGGGAAGATTTTGTTGACGGTGATCTGAATATGCCAGATGTTAACTGAAGCACATGTGCTGCAGCCACATCTAAGAGCAGGTTCATTCTCAATGCCCTGCAGAGGGCATGCTTCAGACAGCTAGTGCTGGAACCCACTTGGGAGGGAGCAATCTTAGACCTGGTACTCTCAAATGGAGATGGTGAGAGGATCACAGATTTATAAGTGGGTAGCCATCTGGGAACTAGTGACCACCGAACAGTGTGGTTCATGATGAACACATCTGTACAGTCAAACCATACAAAGACAAAAGTATTGGACTTTAGGAGGGCTGATTTTGGCAAAATGGGTGAGTGCCTAAGGAATGCACTAGCAAGTGGACAGGAATGAGGGGTAGAGGAACAATGGGAGAAAATCAAAACTGTCATCACAGAGGCAACAAGTCTTTGTGTGAAGCAAATAAACAAAACAAAATGAAGTACAAAAACACTATAGTTCTCAAAAGAGGTGGCGAGAAAGGTTAGGGAGAAAAAGATAGCATTCAGGAAGTATAAGGAATCACAGAATGAGCAGTACAGCGAACTGTATCAGTTAAAGCAGAAGGAAGCAGGGAAGGCAGTCAGAATACAGAAGGCCCAAACTGAGGAATCGATAGCCAACTCTGTTAAGAAGGGGAATAAAACCTTTTAAAGGTACATCAGGGAGCGAAGGAAGACCAAGGAAAGGATAGTGAGACTTAATAAAGGGGAGGGGAGGTGGGCAGAGGATGACAAGGAAAAGCAGAGATACTGAATGAGTACTTTTGCTCAGTATTCACAAAAGAAGAAGAAGGGGAGGTACCTAAACCAAGCAATAGAAGCATTCTGGATGGGGTGGGGTCAATAACAGTCCATTCACAGAAGAGAGGGTCCTGAAAGAACTTCTAAAACTGAAGGTGAACAAAGTAATTGGCCCCGATGGGTTTCATCCCAGAATTCTAAAAGAACTATGGAGAGACCTAGTGACATCACTGACTACCCTTTTTAACAAATCATGGGAGGATGGTGTGGTACCTGAGGATTGGAGGAGGGCAGATGTGATTCCTATTAACAAAAGTGGGAGCAAGGCAGAGGCAGGAAACTGCAGATCTGTTAGCTTAACCTCAGTGGTAGGGAAAATGATGGAATCACTTCTGAAAGAGAGAATTGTTGAGTACCTAGAGGCCAGCAGGGCACAGGACCCGAGGCAGAATGAATTCACAGCGGGGAGATCATGTTAGATGAATCTAACAGATTTCTTTGACTGGGTGACCAAAGTAGTAGACCATGGAGGGGCTGTAGATATGGCCTACCTATTCTTTAGCAAGGCATTTGACACAGTCCCACACAAAAGATTAATAAACAAGTTAGCCATCCTAGGAGTGGGTCCTAGGATGATAGCCTGGGTAACAAATTGGCTGACCAACAGGATACAGAGGGTAATAGTAAACGGAGTACACTCTGAAGAAAGGGTGGCTACTAGTGGGGTACCGCAGGGTTCAGTACTGGGACTGGTCCTCTTTAATGTTTGTATAGGAGACATTGCAGAGGGGCTGGAAGGAAAAGCATGCCTCTTTGCAGACAATACAAAAATTTGCAACAGGGTTGATACACAAGGGGGAGGGTGTGGAAAGGATGAGAAGGGACTTGGCAAGGTTAGAGGAATGGTCAAAAATATGGCAGCTTAGATTCAGTGCAAGAAAGTGCAAAGTAATGCACCTGGGAAACAAAAAACCAGGGGAAGAATACACAATGGGGGGTAATCACTAACAACAACAAAAATGGAAAGGGACCTCAGGGTAGTCATATCAGATTACCTTAAGGTAGGCAAACAATGTGAGATGGCAGTAAGGAGGGCTGGGGGGACACTGGGATGCATAGGGAGAGGCATCAGTAGTAGAAAATGGGAAGTTGTTATCCCATTGTACAGACAGTTGGTGAGACCCCATCTGGAGTACTGCATCCAGTTCTGGAGACCCCAGCTCCACAAGGACATAGACAGGATGGAGGCGGTCAAGAGGAGGGCAACTAAAATGGTGCAGGATCTGCAACAGAAGCCATATGAGGAGAGACTGAAAAAGCTTAATTTTTATACCCTTGAGGAAAGGAGGGAGAGGGGGGACATAATAGAAATATTCAAGTACCTCAAGGGACTCAACAAAGTCCAAGATGAGAGCATCTTTGAGAGAGAGAGATGTGCAAGAAGAAGGGGGCACAGTTTGAAGACAGAGGGGGGATGGCTCAGAAGCAATGTCAGAAAGTATATTTTCACAGAGAGGGTGGTGGACGCATGGAACCACCTTCCTGAGGAGGTCGTAGAGTCAAAAACAGTGGAGAAGTTCAAGAATGCATGGGACAGACATAAGTCATTTATAGGAAAGGGTAGGAGGAAGTAGGCAGTTGGTTAACGAGACTCTACAGCTCATCCAATACGTAGGGAATGGGCAGACTAGGTGGGCCAAGCGGTCCTTATCTGTCATCAAAGTCTATGTTTGTATGTTTCTAGTGAGATACCGAATATTAATTAAATATCATCTGAAATGTGTCTCAATACCTTACTTTAAAATGTTGTACTGGATATCGGAAAAATGCTTTAAGATCATGTTTCTAATCTTTTGCTTTCTCTGAGCTCCAAAATAATTATTCAGTTGTAAACATATGAAAACATTCATCACATACCTCCAGCGGCAGTGAGATGAGCAATAGGCCTCTGCGGATCGACTGTTTCTTGGATGCTGTAACCCACAGGGACAGAAGTCTGAAATGCTGTCACAGAATAGTTCATGTTAGGTAGCTGCTAGTAAAACTCATTGCATGCTAATGTTATTGCACAGTACATTGGGAGCCCTTTATAAGCTGTTACCAGTATAAACCTAAGGATTAACAATGTAATAGTCTTAGAGGTCCCCAGGCACCTGTCAAACTATGGCAAAATGGCATTCAGCTAGCTTCCCCACTCTTTGAAATAAATTGTAATCCTCCCTTAAACTAAACACTGGTTAGTTTCAGCTCTTAAGTCTTTATTAGAAAGTCACTGTCTAGATGAATATACTTGCTGACAGAGATGTAGCCTCTGTCTACAATACTGTTATAAGTTATTTAAGTTTCCTTAACAACTTTGTTACAGTGTACAGTAACTACACTGTAACTGCACTGCAGTTACAATGTAGTTACAAACATGTCACTACAGTGTAATTACTCCTGGGGCATGTAATTAATGACTACCTACCCTGAAGTTACATTGAAACTGACACTTAAAGTCTGATTGTTATTTTCTCTGTCATTGTTTCTCTGCCCATTTTGTACAGTAATGTTAAGCTCTGTATCTGTGTTTCTATTAACCATGTTACGGTTGTGTTTCTGTTACACATTATTGCTGTATACTGTCTGCTATATATTGTGCATTTTTTGGCTACCTTTGCTGACTGTGATCTGCATTGTATCCAATTTGTTGTGCAACTGCCTTTCCTAACCAGGACCTCCTTGTAAATGAGCACTGCTTAATGGAGCTTTTTTCAGGTAAAACAAAGAAATACAAATCCCCCCCCCCAAAAAAAATCCTTATAATCTCTTTATTATAAGGGCTTTCTACTGACATATGAAGCCTGACATCCCGATTCTTAAATTCCTGTATTGACAATACATTATTTACTAGGTTTTTGTTGACCGGGAAAGTAGCTCTATGCAATTCTGCCTATTTTTAGCCTTGTCCCTGGAGGAGGTAGATACAGATGGAAACCAGCTGAAACTGAGCTAGATTAAGCTGTTGGTGACATTTATACTGAATGGGGTTCTCCTATTACTCATGTGTCATAGGTTTGCTTTTCAAAGAGTCAGCGTTAGCTAATAGTCAAATTGTTTAAACATGCTTTTTTGAAAGAATTCAGTTATTGCATAGCCTATGTATGATTGTATAAATATATTGCAATATTTATTTGTATGTGGTTCTTTGTTTTCTCCGTTAATAAAAATTACTAAGGAAAATAAAGAAAATACTGTAGCTACCATTTAGCACTTTGCTAATGCAGAACTGTGAGGAAATGTGCGGAGGAGGATTTGTAGAAAAAAGTCTTTTTATAGACACTAAGAAAGCAGTAACCACTCTGGGTACCTTCCAGTTTGAGGATATGTAATTTGATGCATTCAGGGCTAACCGGGTCCAGTTGTCCAAGCTGAGCAAAGAAGTCTGCCACACAGATAATGTCTTAAGTATTATTAAGTTATTTTATGAGTGGGAAATTAAAATTTTCATCTATGAACACATTAACAACCGGCAACAAATCATGCATACAGGAAAAAAAAAATGTGACTGCTTTTCCTTTTGCATGGGACCAGCACCCACCATTTCCATGCTACGTCTGTACTGCATATCACACACCCACTGCATGCAGGTTGTGGTGTATCATTGAATGTAACAGATTAACTTGGATAAAAACAGCCACAAGGTGGTTGGAGATGTTAGTTTATTTGATTTCATTGTTGTTGACCAGGAAAGGAGGGCTAGGCAATTCTGCCTATTTTCAGCCTTTCCTGGGGTGGTGGTGGGTGGGAGGGAATAGAGATGCAGACTGACTGAAACTGAACTGATTTAGCTGTTGGTGGTATTTTTAGTAAATGGGAGAAATTTGTCATAGGCACTGGGGGAAATTCCCCTACACTTTTCGATAAACGCTATGAGACCTTTAATGTCCACCTGAACAACCTCCAGAACAGGCAGACAGGACCTCGGTTACGTCTCATCCAAAAGGTGGTACCTCTGGTGTGCAGCAACCCCTCATGCTGCACTACAGTGTCAATATTGGGATTTTACCCCAAGTGCTTTATATGGGGCTAGAACCCCACACTTTCTCACCTCCCAATCTTAGAGGCAAGTATGTAACTTGCTGAGCCACTGACACTGGCATAATGTGTGGTTTTTTTTAGGCCAGGAAAGACACACTAAGCCAAGTCTTGTTTCTAGGTGCATCCTAGGAGCACATGGAAGTTACATGACTTGTGTGGCATTGCACAGTGTGCAAGTGGTGGTTATAGGATTCAAACCGAGTTCTCCAGGTTTGCAGCTCATTGCTGTTAACCACTACACTATGCTGCCTCCCATGAATAAAGAGACTTAATATAGAAGTAAGAGGGTGCATCTCATATTAATTAATTTAGCTCTGCCAATATATGCATGCATAAAATATTTTTGGCTTGTCAGCCGTGAAACTATACATTTTTTTTGATTAAGATAACACTAGTGAGGCTGGTGGCTACTGCAGTGGTAGAGTTACAGCTTTCATCCAGATGACCCAGGTTCGAGTCCCAAGCTCAGAATGTCTGGAGCTGACCAGTGAGAAGGGGTTCAGGCATCCCTTGGATTCCTCCTGCCTTGGGGAGGGAAGGCACATCCTTCCATTGCACAACTGTCCCCCGGGTAACCAAGGAGGATGGGGGTGTTGTGTGGGAAGGAAAAAGTGGTCTGTCTGGGGTGCCTTTATGTTGGCATGTACCCTCTGGCCTGGTAAGTGACGTGGGGGTGTCACACGCCTAGAGTGGGGCCAGTAGAGGATTACTGAAGGTAGTGCAGAGCTCACCTGCTTTTCTGATGGCCCTGATAAGTGCTTTGCCAGGGTCACTTCTCAGGATCACACTGTGGGGGTGGGATAAGGGAGGGCTTAGCAGAGAAAAAAATATTGCCAGCAGTGTCGGGCAGATGAAGCTGCCCTGCCCCCCCCATGCCACAGCAGGGTCTCTTTGACTCCACCTGTGCCTCACCAACTCCTCCTCATAGGCTCTGACTGTCAAGTGAAGCATTCTCCTGCTGGTTTAGGAGCATGGAGTGTCCTGCCCCCAAGGGATAAACTGCAGGTTACAGTTGGGGTATCTGATGTGTTTGTCAAGCAAAGGCTGGTGGTGGGCTGGAACACTGAAGGATTCCTGCAAAGGGTAGAAAGGCTGGGGTACGTGGAAGGAAGTCATGGTAGCTCTTGAGGTGAAAATGAGGGGCAAAAACAGATAGAAAAAAATAACAGTAGTGAGATACGCTTTTATCTTTATAATTAATTAGCCAGCTTCCCCTGAAGACGTCTGCTTGGGACACAACAGGCCTGGAGTAGGTGACACATGTGGCATTCATAAAATCTGAGAATACTTCAGAAATTGTTTGTGTGGCTGACGTCTTTGCTCTGCCAAGAAACTGCAATCACCTGAACTAGGGCTCTGTGTAACCTAAAAGCCTTGTGTACTGAAGATTTTTGTTGGTCCAATTAAGGTATCAGACCACCTACTTTGTTAACCTGAAATGTGCAGATAATCTGAAAAAGTAAGTTTGCTTGAAAGAAGTTTTAGGCCAGTATGTTCAAAACCCTGAGTTTGCTCTCCTTAAAAGTTTATTTCTAGAGCAAATTACTGCTTGGAGCAAACTGTATGCATATTGGAACATGCTTAAAGCACGCTGCAAGTATGTTCCCATATATCAGCGACAGCCAAAGCATGCTGGCAATAACCCATTTGCTCCTCGCAGACACCAGCCCCTTACTGGCCACATGAGGTATGTGGCCAATTGGGTGTCATAGGGATGCAAGGAGCACATTTTATTTATTTATTTGTTATTCCTTTTGATAACCAGGTAAGACCCACTAGGCACAAGTGGCTGTTTTCGGGGGTGACCTGGGAGCACTGAGGTGGTTAAGTGACTTGCTCACAGCCACACAGTATGCAAGTGGAGGTTGTGGGGAGTGAAATCCAGATCTGCTGGACGTACAGATAGAGCTCATTGACAGCTCGTTACTCTAACCACTAGGCTGTACTGTTAAATGACCTGCTAGCACCCACAAATGGTGATTGCTTCTGTCGAGCAATCTGCCATAATCAACTATTCCCCTGCAAGTGACCCCATAGCAGAGGCAATGCGTTATAGGGTCATTTGCATGCCATTAAGGTATTATAGGGTGAAGAGCAAACAGGTACTCCCTGGATGGTGCCTGTCCCCCCCCCATTGCTAGTCTGATCACTATAAAATCCTTCTCTGGAAGTCTAGTTCTACCCCTGATCACTATTCTGAGCAGTTATTACAATACTCCTGGTAGTCTAGTGTCTCTCACCACCCCCTGATTGCCATACCAATAAAAATGAAGTAGATCCTGGGTCGTTTTGTCCTCCCTACCAGTGATGAAAGTGAACAGGAACGCACTGGAACTCAGTTCCTGTACCTTTTTTCAGCAGGAACAGAGCTCCTGTACTTCTTCCTACTAACACTGGAACTGAAATTCTTAAAACAACAACATAATGACAGTTTCTGGCCCCGTGACCTGAAATCAGGGTTTCCATAGTAACATTTGACTTGTACAACAGTGCTATTTTGCTAGAAATACTTCAATATCTCTAACTGAATCTACTAGTGTCTAAACAGATAGCCGTGTCTTTACACAGCTATCCTTCAGATTGAAGATATTCATTCTGCATTTCATATTTACCAGTGCCCGAGTTCCTGTACTTCTTGTCTACCACTTCCACCACTGCCCCACACCCTTCCATCACCATTTTGATGAAGTAAATAGAGAGATCTGTTGTAGTCTAGTGGGCCCCTTCCCCCATTTGCCATACTGATAATGCAACAAATATACAATACTTCCTAGCAGGCTGGTTTTCCCATGATCACTGGCTCACCTATGGAGAATGCATGCACCCACTGTGACCTACCCACTTAGCAGCCACCCCTCCATTGGCCCTGACTCACTCATCTGCTATGACATAACGTCTGTCAGGTGCAATATGACGACTGGCATGGACCCTCTGCTCATCACGTAAGCTAGCTGTTTCCACAGTTTGAGTGTACTCACTCCCTGTCTGCCCAGATGGTAGCCAGTCAAGCTGATAAGCAGCGGTAAATGTTTAGTTATCAGAATGGTGATTGGGGTGAGGGGGGATAATAGACTATCAGGGATATGTTTAGTTATAGGAATAGTAATTGTAGTGGGGGGCAGTAGACAAATTGGCTTTGTTGACATGAAATTCCCAAGGAGAAATTACAAGTTCTAAGTAGACATAACATGATCTAGGGTGGGGATACAGTTTTCATCACCTCCTTCACATGTCAGAGGGAAATATATACAGCATAAAGGGAATACATAATGGTCTGCAGTGGAATAACTCATTTATCTCCACTAGTGAGTGGTAAGACCCATAACGTAGGAGTGGTGAAACCACAAGTTAGTCATGAAGGTCTTATCACTCGTATGTGGAGCAATTTCCACTAGTGAATGAGAAGACCCATAACGTAGGAGTGGCAAAGCCACACGTTTTTTATGAAGACCCCATTACTCATACTGTATGTGGAGGTAAATGTGTTATTTTACTAAAACCCATAATGTATTTGATATATGCCATACTATTTGTAATGTTGTTCTTAGTGTTTTCCCATGTTTTATCTAAAACTGGCTTTCTTTTCCTTGATAACTCCTTATCAGGCCCACTGTTCTCTGTGTCCTAGTTTCAGGTTCTAAGTGGAAATAGTATGTTCTGAGTGGAATAATGTATGTTCTAAGTAACAATATGGAGAATAATGAATGGGCAACCATACACAACAAGGCCGTGTTTCCAGCTAGGGGTAAAGTGATGTCATTAACCTCAAGAGCAAAGCTTGAGTGGCCTCTGTGTTGTCATCTCACCCCAAGATAGAAACATCAGTCTTGTCGTGTATGGTTGCTCATACATTAATATAGTATGTTTGTTTGACTTCCTTTGTCATCTTTCTGTTTGTCTTGAACTGTGGTTAATTAAACAGAAAACAGCAAACATAAAAACATTCAATATGATGTAAGTAATATCTGCTTTAGATGAGCTGGTAACATTTTTTTACTTAATCTTTTATAAGCAGTTCGCTTGGGGGTGTTTTCAGTTTTACAGATTTTTTTTATTTTACTAAGAGAGACTCACTACGCTAAACGTTTGTTTAGAGGTGCAACCTCAGAGCACGAGGAAGTTAAGTGATTTGCTCAGGGTCACACAGTATGCAAGTGGGAGCTGTGGAATTCAAACCCAGGTCTCTAGATTTGCAGTTCAGAGCCTTAAACCACTGTGCTATACTGCCTCCATTATGAGGGATCTGAATTTTGGGCCAGTATGAACAATCGTAACAGACATGGACTTGTATGCTGTTGTAACACAGTAGTGACACCACTAGTGTGATACAACAGCATTCTGATAGCACTACTCTGGTACAACAGCATTCTAACATCACTACTGTGGTACAAGAGCATCGGGAAGTGTGTGAATTTCCATATACAACAGTACAGAACCATATACCATAAATATTTATCCCAAAATAACATTATTTTTTATGCAATGTTTTCATCACTTATCCCATGAGGGAGATCAAAATATGATTATGTCAACTGGGGACTGTTTTCTCTCATAGGAACACCCAGTTCTAATTCACCCATTATAACCTGTGGGCTATAATGGCAAAAACACACTGGGTTTCCCCTCACTCCTAGCATGCGCCAACCTTTGGTCTGCCCTTCCTCAGCACCAGCTGCATTTACTTACCTCTGGACACTTCACCGCAACATGCACTTGGTGGTAAGTTAAATTAAAAAAAAGGTAACTGATCTGACACTGAAAATGAAAAAAAGGGAACATTTCCAGCCTCTTCCGACTGCGGACCATGCTTCATTCTGACTGGACCGCAGCTGAGCAGCGATGTATCTTTATTTTATACAATTGCTGTGGTAAAAAAATGCTCCGCAGCAATTATATAAAATAAAGGATGGGTAGGTGTGTGAAACATGAATTTTACACACACCCTCGGTATTATAAACCCCTTGAGCTTTGCTCTAGGGGTTTATGTGGTATCCTACATCTTGGGTGTGTGTAAAATTCTTGTTATAACCCCCTACTCAGCCATTATTGTATATGTTATTTGGTGTGGAATGTTGACATTATTGTTTTCTTGCATAAGTGGCTGAGCAAAGCAAAGTCATGACTGTAAGGGAACAGTAGCATCAACGTTGCACATTAAATAATCATATTTTGTACTACCTTATGGAATATCTTATTTACTGTATACCATGGGATTTCGAGAAAAAATCTACTTCACTGTATGCATTGTAATTTCTAATACTGTCATGTAATTATACCACATCTTGTGACTTCAGCGTTTCTCTGTTACTAAGCATGTTTGTATACCACCTACCCTTGTAGCTCCTATTTTCTTGCTACTGTTTTTTCTGTAATCAGGACCTCCTTGTAAATGAGTCTGCTCAATGGAGATTTTTCCTACAATAAACTTGAACTGAATTGAATTGACTTGGGAAGTGGTAAAATAACATAGACGCTGGTAAAATAACATGTGTTCTGCATGTTTTTTACCAGTAGCTATGTTCTGAGCTAGAATAACATTTTTTTTTGCAAAATATATCTGAACTCACATGATATATATTTTTAGTCAAGATTTATATTCCCACAAGTATTGTATATGCATATATTTTACAGAAGTAATATGGTAAGTAATAATGTGTACTTTTATAGTACATTTCTATGCCAATAATAGCCAAATGAGGTGCTTTTAATTGGGCACCATGCTCATTAAAGAGCTTGTGCACTGTCTGAAATTAATATTACTTTTAAAGGTAGTCAGCTAATACTTTTTTTTATCAGAAGTACTTATTCTTTTCCACTTTGCTAATTAGATGATTTACTGTCAGTCAGTACTAGATGTGATGAGTGTGTCTTGTACCTGGAGGCTGCCATGTCTAGTTCTATTCCTCGTCACACCTTATCAGCCCTTTGACCTCACTGAATGTGACACCACAACTGACCAATGAGAGCCAATCGCCTTCTGACAGATCAGCCACTTGTGATGTTGGAAAGTGTGAGGTCACAATTCTGATTAGATAAGAAGGGGAACAGAACTAGATATATCAGATTCCAGGTTAAGCATTGCTTTTCACATTATTTTTTTTTATTTATTGTGATATTCAGAAAGACCTTTGAGTCAGAGACTCATTTACAAAGGTTCCACGTCATACATAAATTGAACAGGGACAGGACTTATGATACAGAAAATACAGTACATAACAAAGTAACAATTATAATCAAAAGAAAAAAAAAAAACAGGTTACATGTTGTTTCATGGAGGTTTAGCAGAGATTTAGGTACTTTAGCACAGCCAGGGGAAGGAGAAAATAGAGAGACTCTGTAGGAGGCTGATTGTCATGTTATGTAAATGCATGAATTTTTGTACATTGACCTGCTAAATAGATTGTTTGAAAGAAGGCAGTGGCAGATCAGGTATCAAGGGCAGTCACATAAATTTGACGCCTGCAGATATTCCCTTAGCTTTGATTTGTATGGGCCCAGCCTTATTTCATCAGTTATATGGATAGGGAGGGAGTTTGTCCAGGAAGGGGCCTTACGTGTCATATAGTTAAGTAGAAAACCTTCCGATGAGCAAAAGGGAAAAAATACTTCAGAAATAAAAAGCAACATCTGGCTACTTTTAACCAAAGAATAACATTTGCTATCTGATATTTTACTATTACTAACTCTTAGATGTTAGCATAAATCATTGTAATGGCATTATACATTGTTACAGTTAATACAGCTGTGTGCACCTTAAAACTATTCCTACTGATGTATTCATCCAAACAAAATTTCTCCTGACTTTCCTAGACAAAACTGCTACCCCCTTGAAAAAAAATTCTAGATCTGCGGCTTAAACCATGATATCTTCATTGCAACAGTACTTCTGTCTACTGAAGCACTGGTCCACATGGGTTTCAAAACACAGCAAAAGCAGTGTGTCCCTCTCATACCTGCAACTTTAAACAGAACTATCAGGAGTGATCTAGTTCCAGTATACCCACAAGTACCCAGCTATAGCATAAAACCACATGAATCCCTCACCAGTTAACTTGTTTCATTGCTATAGTGTAGACTCTGTATACAGATTCTACACTACAACAAAAAAACAGAAACATAGAAGTTGATGGCAGATAAGGACCATTTGTTCCTCCTTTGGCCCACATGGTCTGCCCATTTTCCCTACCTAATGCAATACCGCAGACCCTAGCTGATCTGCGTCTTACCCTCTCTTCCCTATTGCAAGGGTATTCTTATGTCTATCCCATGCAGTCTTGAATTCCCCTACCGTTTCTTAACCCACCACCACAGGGAGGCTGTTCCAAGTATCCACTACCGTTTCCATGAAAAAATACTTTCTCATGTTGCCCCCGAGCCTAACCCCCCAGCCTCATATCATGCCCCCTTGTTCTTGTGCACCTTTTTTTCTGAAAGATGCTGCCCTCCTGTACCTTGTTAATATTCCTGAAGTACTTGAATGTCTCTATCATATCCCCCCTCCTCTCCTCCAGGGAATACATATAGAGGTCCTCTAGTCTTTCCTCATGACTTTTGCTGCAGTCCTTGCACCATTTTTGTTGTCCTTCTCTCAACTGTCTCTATTTTGTCTATGTCCTTCCAGAGACATGGCCTCCAGAGTTAAACACAATAATCCAGATGTGATCTCACCAGTGATCTGTTCAGTGGCTTAACCATTTCCCTGTTTCTGCTGGTGATACCTCTCTCTGTGCACCCTAGTATCCCACTGGCTCTCCCCACAGCCTTCTCACATTGTTTGGTTACCTTTAGGTCATCAGATATGATTACCCCAGGTCCCTTTCTTGATTGGCAGCCATCAGTACCTCTCCCAATCCTGTACTCTTCCCTTGGATTTCTGTGACCCAAATGCATGATTCTGCATGTCTTTGCATTGAATCTTAGCTGTCATAGTCTCAACCGCTCCTCAAGCATGTTTAGGTCCCTTCTCATTTTTTTCACCCCCCACTCCAAAGTGTCGATCCTGTTGCAAATCTTAGTGTGATCTGCAAAGAGGCATACCTTCCCTTCCAGCCTGTTTGCAGTGTTACTTATGAAGACATTAAATAGGACTGGCCACAGCACTAATCCCTGTGGCACCCCACTGGTCACCTCCCTCTCCTCAGATTGAATATCATTTGCCACCACCCTCTGTGTCCTGTCACTCAACCAGTTTCTGACCCAGTTTACCACCTTGAGGCCCACACCCAGGCTGCCCAATTTGTTTATCAACCTTCTATGTGGGACGGTGTTGAAGGCTTTGCTGAAATCTAGACAGGCCACATCCACAGCCCCTCCCTTATCTACCTACCTGGTCACCCAGTTAAAGAAATCTATCAGATTTGTTTGACAAGCCCTTCCCACTGTGAATTCATGCTGCCTCAGATCCTGTGCTCTGCTGGATTCAAGAAATATCTCAGTCCTTTCCTTTACCAGTGACTCTATTAATTTCCTCACCACTGAGGTCAGGCTGACTGGCCTGTAATTGCCAGCCTCCTCTCTGTTCCCACTTTTGTGGAGAAAGACTACATTTGCCCTCCTCCAGTCCCCTGAAACCACCCCGTCTCTATAGAATTGTTGAATAGGGCTGTAAGTGGTGCTGCCAGCACCCCAACCCCTAAGTTCTTTCAATATTCTGGGGTGTATCCCATCTGGCCCCATAGCCTTGTCCCCTTTCAGATTCTTGAGTTCCTTTAGGACTATTTCTTCCATAAATTGACTGGTGTCCGCCTCGCTCTCCAACTGGTGCTCCTATCCCAATAGTGGTCTTTCTCCTTCCCTTTCTTCTGTGAATACTGAACAAAAATATTTGTTCAGGATTGTTGTTTTTTCTAGGTCCCCCTCTGCACATCCCCCTCCCTCCCTTTTTAACCTCACGATCCCACCCCTGGTCTTTTTTCTTTCATTAATATACCTGAAAAAGGTCTTGTCTCCTTTCTTAATTGCCTGGGCTGTTTTTCCCCCATTTGTGTCTTTGAGCTCCTGATTGCTTTCCCTGCCTCCCTCTGCTTTTCCAGATACAGTTCCCTTCCTCCCCCCATGTTTCCTTGTACTTCCTGAAAGCTAGCTTTTCTCTCTTACATTCCCAGCTACATCCTTTGAGAACCATAGTGTTTTTTTCTTTCCCTTTGTTTTGCTTAGTTGCCTCACAGAAAGGCCTGTTTCCTCTGCTAATGGCTCCCTTAAGGTTAGCCCACTGTTTGTTTACATGCCCCCCGGGTCTTCCTCCCCTGCCAGGGCTTCTTTGCGGCATTCACACATTTTTGTATAGTCATCCCGTCTGAAGTCCAGGACCCTTGCTTTCGTGTGGCTTGACTCCTCCACGGTTCTCACATTGAACATACTGTATGATGATCACTGGACCCCAGGTAGGTACCCACCAGTACATCAGTGACTCTGTCCCAATTGGTGAGTCCAAAGCATAATATTGCTCCTTCTCAGGTGGGTTCTGTCACAAGCTGCTTGAGGCATGCCCCTTGCAGGGCGTCCTGGATGCCTCTGCTCCTGTCTGTGGCTGAAGCCTGGGTGCTTCAATCCCCATCAGGCAAATTAAAGTCTCCTACCAGAAGCACTTCACCTTTGGCTGTCATTTTGTGGATGGCTTCCACTAGTACCCTGTCCATCTCCTTCCCTTGAAATGGAGGTCTGTAGATCACACCAGTGTGAATGAAGGTGCCAATTCCTGTCTCCAGGCTGATTCACAGTGCTTCTGCTCCCTCCTGCATTCCTTGAACTTCAGTTGCTTTAATTCCCTCCCTGACATAGATAACCACCCCTCCACCCTTTTTTCCCACCCTTTCTTTTCTAAATAGAGTGTAACCTGGTATGGTTTCATCCCATTCATGGTTCCCCGTGTGCCATTTAACAGTGACAATGTCCAGGTCTGCCTCTGCCATCAATGCCACTAGGTCTGGGATTTTGTTTCCCAGGTTGTGGGCATTCATGTACATACAGTATCCTTCCAAGTTTTGCAACCTTCCCTTCTCGTAGCTTCCCTCCTATCCCCATGTCTTTCCACCCTTCCCTCCTGTTTTTACTCCCATATGTCTGTCATTTTACCTCAGTTATAGGTTTCAGTGTTGCTTTTTCAATCCTAGGGTTCTCCCTTCTGACTGCTTCATCCTGTGGGGGGCAGCTAGATTCTTCCTGCTGACTTCTGCCTTCCCTGTTAGCTAACTTAAATGCTTGCCAAATGAAGCATCATTCTCTCACTGAGGACCTTGGTCCCCCCCGGATAGATGCAATCCATCCCACTTGTATAAGCCTGCATCCCTCCATGTGGGACCGCAGTGCCCAATAAAGCTGAATCCCTCTGCATTGTACCAGTCCTTCAATCATGCATTGAATCTTGTGGTGCAGAGTGCCCTGTCCTCCCCCTTGTCATAGACCTGTAGCACCTCCAAAAAGGTTGCAGTGCATACCACTTGTCTAAGACCCCTGTCCAGCTCCCTGAAGTCCTCCTGTACTACCCTAACTCCATCTCCAGCCAGATCATTTGTCCTCAGGTGGACAATGATGTCTAGCTCTCCCTCCTGTCCTGCTGCCCCAACGATCCTGTGGATGCACTGTCCATCCCTTCAAGCCATGGCACCAGGTAGGCACTTTAACCTGCCTCTCTCCCCTTCCACCCACCCCCAAGTCTACCCCCATAACAATAGAGTCCCCCACCAGGAGTTGCTTTCTCCTCCTCTTCTGTGGCCTTCTGCCACCCTCACTGGAGTCGTCACTGTGGAGGACCCCTACAACCTCCTTGGTCTCCACTATGGGAGTCACCTTGGGACAGTCCCACCCTGCCAGTACAACATAGGAGTTGTGAAGTGGAACTGTAGGAGGGATGTGCTGCTGCCCGCCCCACCGCTCTCACCCTTCCTCAGCCCACTGTAGTTCAGCTGCTCTAGAGGGCCTTTGAGGCAGTGGTGGTGGACTTGGTGTTCCCTGGACAAAGGATGTGGTCCCCGAATCCCAGCCAACTCAGGCTGGAGATGAGCAACCTCTACCCGCAGCCAAGAGAAGTGCATTCAGATAGGACAGCACTGCAGCTTCCAGGATGTCTCCCAGAAGATTGCCACCTCACGGCCACTGCACTGCACCACTCCCATCATGTCTTAGTTGTGGCCCCTCTCCTGTTCTTAATAAGTTAATCTGTGAGTGGGTCATGTGGTTTTATGTTGTAATTGGTTACCCTATGGGTCTTGGCCACAGGTGCCCATGCACACTGTAGGACATACACACACAGGTGTAGCTGCATAAGCACAGGCCCCTAGGCAAAAATTGGGGTTTAACATTAAGCACCTTATTCAACCCTAACTATAGTGGTGCTGCCGTGCCAGTATAATAATCAATCTAGCTACTCTCGACCTATCCCTTTATGTGTCTGTCTATCTGTCTATCTAGCTATCTATCTTACTGGCTTTATCCATCTATCTATATATCTATCTAGTATACTGGCATGGTAACATCAGTGTAGTTAGTGATGAGTAAGGTGTTTAATGTTGAACCCCAATTTTTGCACCTTAATGACTTTGGCTGTGTTTGAAGAAATAGCCCAACAATGTGCACGCACTGGCTGGCTGTCAGGGTGTCAAGATGTGAATGCTTTCATAATGGCATCTTGTGCCATTTCTGAGATATGGAGTGATAGTTTTTAATGAAGTGTGGTTTTCCACTATACTTTATACACTTTTTCTCTGTCACATATAAACTAGAAGGTACAGAAATTTTGCACAAAACTTTGAGGATAGAAGTGGCTTGTGCAGAGGCAGTGCCTTTTGAAGATTTCTTGAAAAAATATGAAATGGTTTCAGATTTATAAACATTTAAAAAATTTTCTGGCATGCTTAGTAGGTTTTTGGATAATCCTCTCATATGAATGATAAAAAAAAATTGACCATGAGGATTTATCTTTCACAAAATTAGTGATTTATCAATTATGAAAAAAAATATAGATTGTGTTTTTTAATACTAAAAAACATTGAAAATGCATAAACATAATGGCTTTTGAAAAAAACAAACACCTTAATCCTGGTAAATGGGACACATTTAGCTAGGTTCTAGTATTAGTTGTTTGAAAATGGTCCTGGGAAAAAAGTTTATGGCACCCAAAAATCCTGGATGTCCAGCTTAATGAGAGAAGCCATTCAGCCATGTTCTCTGTATGAGAACAGTGGGACTTTCTTGATTTGTACACCCCAAGCTGGAATCGCGGTGCTAGGTGGTGTGCGAGCAATGAACCGATAGTCTAGTGAGCTGGCGGTCTGTCCAAGTTCAGTTCCTTGTATCTTATCTGTCTGCCTGTCTGCCTAATTTAACTATCTAATTAATATATCGTAAGTGGACTGGGGTGCTCAGCTCCAGTACTTCTTCTTTCTCCCCTTCCCCTTCAGGTTGCCTGCCCCCCCCATGCAATGTTTACATTGTTTATTGATATATATAATAAGCAGACCAGGGTGCCCACCCTCAGTACCACTTATTTTGACCCCCTCCCCTCCAGGTTGCCTGCCCGCTGCCCCCAATATAGCAGTGACAGCACCGGGGCCATGCCACTGAATAGTTTCCTGGCACTGGAGTGCCCAATCCCCAGTATCAGCAATGTCCTCCTGTAAATAAAGAAAACTGTCCCTCATTTATCTTTTTTATATTTTTGATAGTTAAATCTGTAAAAAAGAAAATGGTCCCTCATCAATCTGATCACCCCACACCCACACACCCTCAACCCAATCCCAACTCAGCACCCCACCCCTCCACACACCTTCACTCACCTGAACATGTCCCACGACATAGCTCCTCTCTCTGATCGAAAACACATCTTGCTGCTGGAACCATTGACTGTAATATGAGAAAATAATGCTAATCCAGTTTAATGTACTGCATTTCAATGGGTGTTGAACTTTTTCTCATAACTTTTCCATTTTTCAATATATTTATACCAACTATTCAGCATGGCCTTTTTGGGATCCCACCTTGTGAACAAGGTAGGTGAAATATTTCAAGTTCATCCAGAATCACCTTTCAGGCAGGATTTGAAAATGTTCACCTACCAGGTTCATGAGGTGGAGTCATAAGAAGACTATTGCAAATTTGGTAAAATAACAAGGTTATGAATGATCATTGAAATATTTCAACATTTACTTAAAACTTTGTTAATTTTCAGTATTTTTCCACCAAAATTTCAATATGCCTGTTTTGGGACCTTACCTTATGAATAAGGCAGTTGAAGGTTTTCAAATATGTGCCAAGAGGCGATTTTGCATTTGTTGTGTGAAATTGCATTTTGGGTGGGATTTGAACATTTTCAGTGACCAGTTTCAGAAGGTGGGGTCATAGTAAGACTATGTTGAAATTTTGTTGTAAAAATATTGTAAAATGGCCAAGTTATGAGTACACACTTAAATATTTTGACTCAAACCTTTCAACACAGCCATTTTTCCCTACCACCTCATGAACATGATCTGTGTAGTTTTTCAAATGCAGCCTTCTGGCTGCAGAAGTGCAGCCCCCAATGGGGCCTGTGCTTCTGTAGCCACGTGTACTTATGGATATTGTATGACATACACACACATGTTTGGCTGCATAAGCTTATGTAGCCACAGATACAAATCCACAAAGGCTTCACATCAGTGCTACTGCATTTGTGTAATCTGGAAACAGTTATATGTTGTTTGCCTTACTCGATGATGGCTGTCTGTGGTTGCTTGTGTGGTCTTTTCCTTTCACTGCTTGGAGTGGTGGTTAGGGTTGGAAACCCTAATGCCACATTTGTCTACTTTCATTTTTTTTGAGATTGTTTATTCTCCTGCTCTGCAGCCCTAACAATCTGGGGGGAGCCCCAGCCTTGTCACCCTGGTGCCCACCTGCTGGCATAGTAGTGGCTTCAGGAATTACCCCTTCCCTCCGAGATCAGATTAAGTGTTTCTGTGCTGTGGCTGGCCAGATGCAAGGCCAACAAGCTCCCTCCTTCATCCTCTCTAGGTGTTGTTTGCTGGTGTTTTGCCTGATTGCCGAGGCGATGCGTGCAGTGATACTTGTGATGGCACTGCACATGCTCCTGTGCTTGTTGCCATCAAGCATTGGCACCACTCCCAACCCCTCATCTTGTGGCATCACAGCACTAGCTCCCAGGCACTGCTAGGGGCCAGGCAAGTGCCGACTGATGAAACCCCCCCATCCCTGGAGATGGAGAGCTGTCCTCCAGATGCTCAGTCCTTCTCATCCTTGTCAACCCTAGGTGGCTTGCACTCATTCCCAAATGCGGGTTGGCAGCATGGTGTGAGGTGTGGCATCCAGTGCCTCAACTCTCAGCACCACTGAGCTGGATTTGTCTACTTTTGTGGCATTAATTTGAACCCCAACAGGTGGATTTTGTTTTGTTGTAGACTATTTATTCACCATCCCTGAAACTCTTTCGAACTGCCCACACTCACTGGCACCGCTGTACTGCCCACCTGATGCCCCATCTCCTCAGAAGGTATCTGCCCTCCACCATCCTCCTGCCAGCAGATCCCCAGCTCTGAGACCCCTGAGGTACGGTGTCCTCCACTCCAGCACTCTAGCTACAATCTAGTGTGCTGTCTGAGGTGGTGGAAGGACAGAAGGTGTGGAGACAAGGGTCCGGTGTTGGGTGTGTGGTGATACAGTCCTCGGGGGAGCTGCTGCCTATCCAGGCAGGGTTTTTTTTCCCTTTTTTGTTATTTCCCCCAGGAGTGCAGACATGCAATGATGTCAGCACAGCTGAGCCATACACATCTGCTGTGCTCCTCCCCTTTGCTGCTCCATGCTAGTATTACCCTGGTCTCCAGCAGGGTCTCTACTGCACCAGAGACACTCTGGATCACTCCCCAGGGAGAGGAGAGCGGTCCATTGGCTGCTCAATCCTCTCCCTCCCCTGCCAACTCCCAGTGCCTGAGCTCATTCCCAAACTCAGGTTGCAGGCATGGCTCAAAGTGTGGCGTCCAGCACCTAAATCCTCAGTAACTGGTGGATTAACATTGTTTTTGCAAAGTATATATATATATTATAGCCCCAGTGGGCATATCAGAAGTATTTTTCCCTAAGTGCAACTTAACCTTATGACATCATGAGTGGCAGAACCACAAGTGATGTCAAAGGTTAAGGTGATGAGGGGAAAATATCATTGATATTTTCACTAGGACCATGGCATATCTCAGATGGTTTCATTCCTTCCACACTGGCAGATTGCAGAGAGTGGTATCAGGAACTTGTTTCTCTAATTCAGTCTCTCTGCCATGTGGGGTCCTGCAGGGCTCTGTGCTGTCCCCCATGTTGTTCGCAGTGTGTATGCTGCCATTAGGAGACATTGTGAGGTGGTATGGGCTGACTTTTCACTGCTATGCAGAAGTTACTCAGCACTGCCTGCCCTTTGTGCCCGACCTGGATAATGTGCTCTCAGTGTTTACCAACTGTCTCATAGAAATCCAAGACTGGATGAATACCAGCTGGTTAAAGCTAAATTCTGACAAGACTGAGGTGTTGGTGGTAGAAACGGGTCACCAGATAGGGGGGTTAGTGGTGGGATGCCCCTCTGGGCTTTGGCTTGTGGGCTCCCAGTTGCTAACCTCTGAACGGGTGCAGAATCTGGGGGTGATACTTGATGATGAGCTGACACTTCATTCGCAGGTGTCAGCTGATGTCAAGTCCTCTTTTTATCATCTGAAGAACATCACTCAGATTAAGCACCTTGTTCTGTCCGGTGACCTTCCAACTTTGGTCCACGCCTTTGTGACCTTGCTCCTTGACTACTGTAACTCTGTACCTAGGGCTTTCAGGGGTTGATATCTGCCACTTGCAGCTGGTGCAGAACACTGCAGCCAGGTTGTTGTCTGTATCAGCTCGATCCAGTCATATTTCACCTGTGCTGCGTGATCTGCACTGGCTGCTGGTTCAGTGGTGGATCAGCTTCAAAGTTGACTTGCTGGCTTATAAAGCCCTACACAAGCAGGGTCCGAGTTATCTGTAAGATCTTCTGAATCCCTATTGTCCCCTCTGACCACTCCTCTCAGCCAATGAGGGATTGCTAGAGATTCCCAGGGTATGACTAAAAACTTCTGGAGCTCGGGCATCTGTATTTGCTGCCCCTACCCTGTGGAATTCTCTATTTCATCAAATACAAGAGTGAGTGCCTGACAGTGGAGAGCTTTAAAACAGCTTTGAAAACACATCTCTTAAAACTTGCCTTTTCCCTGAAATATTTTAACAGATGAGGTGTAAGAATCTTAAACCCTAAGTATTTTGTTAGGTTTTAATTTAAATTGAGGGTAGGTGAATTTTTCATATGCTTGATTTTTTATTGATTATAAATAGCTTATTTTATTTGTATACAGCGCTTTGGTACATTGTGTATTGTACTTAATGAATAAAGATTATTATTATTATTATTATTTATGCAAGGCCTTTTTTGATTCTGTGCCATTTTATTTTAAATTCTGTTGCTTCAAATATTTTTTGAGATGACCATGCATTCATGAGTACCGAAAGTGGGCGGTTGCTTTCGATTTTGTGAGATGGCGCTGATATTGTGCTTCACCGAGTGTTCAGACTGAGGGAGGGAGCAGCAGAGGATATAACTTTGGGCCACAGCAGAGCTTTGTGTATGTTTCGGTCACTAAAGAAAGCATGTTCATGTGCAGGGAAGAGGCACATGCAGGTCACAGATGAGGCATTTGGTGGTTGGGGCCATAGAGAGAGGGGTGCATTGGATGGGAACTTTTTTACAGTGATTTTGGGCAGGGTAGAGAACTGAGTTACTTCTGTGGGAAACATTAGTAGTTTGGTGCTGCTTTAGGATACAGTTTATAATAATATAGGGAGAGAACCTTTTAGCGTAAGTGGCAGTTTCATACCGAGACTTGCAGAGTTGGAGCAACGCACAAGACAGCGGGGGGCTGTGAATATGAAAGCGTGCTGCTTGTGCCGCTGGCTTCAACATGGCTCCAACCAATCAGCACCAACAGCGAGAATGTTTTTGCCTATGGGGACCTAGAGTGCGAATGTTGGACCCAGATAGCACAGTCGCTAGAGCAACAGACTGTTTCTCTGAGGTTCCAGGTTTTAAGTTCCTGTATGGGTGGAAATTATCTTCCAAGGTTATGCACCTAGGGAACAAAAACCCTAGGACACAGTAATGGATGGGAGGGGTTAATCTTAGCACTATGGCAGAGGAAAGGGATCTGGGAGTCATCATTAGTGACTCCATCAAACAATCAAGCCAATGTAACAAGGTCTATAGTAAGGCTAATAGTATGCTGGGTTGGAAGTGCTATTGACAACAGGAAAAAGGAGGCATTGCTAACTCTGCATAGGTCACTGGTGAGGCTGCACCTGGAATACTCTGCTCAGTTCTGACATCCACCCCTAAGGAAGGAAGGGACATGATGGACACGGTGTAATGCAAGGTGACCAAGATGACTCAGTGCCAACAGGGCAGATCTTACAAGGATCCTCTCCAGGCATTGAACATGTACTCACTGGAATCCAGGCGAGATGGAGGTGATAAGCTAGAATGCTTCAAGTTCCTGTACGGAATAAACAAAGTGAACTGCAGGAAACTATTTAGCAGGAGTAAAGAATCAAGAACCTGAGGTCACAAGTGAAAACTGGCCAAGGGAAGGTTTAAGAGGGATGCAAGGAAATTCTAATTAATGAAAAGGGTGGTGAAGCTGTAGAACAGTCTGCCAGCTGATATGGTATGCACCTAGACCATAAATGGTTTCAGGCATGGCTGGGACAGAGTGAAAGGTTTGGTAATTACTCAGGTCAGTAGCAGTAGGGAGGGATAGGACCCTGTATGGACTATAGATCATGGGGCAGATAGGGAACTATGGACAGACTAGGTGTGCTCTTGGGCTTTTTTCTCCCATCATTGTCTATGTTTCTAGGTCTGGAGGGTGGCAAAATATCACTAAGTGCAGTTTTTATCCTCACAGGTGTTGTATACGTATATATAATAGAATGTGACATGGGTGGGAGTGAGAAAGTAGAAATATCTTCACAAGCCATACTTGACCTTCTGACCTCATGAGTGGTAAAACCGTAAGTGAGGTCACAGGAGGGCAAGCATAGCAAGTGAAGGAATTTCTACTATCTCGCTCTCACCCATGAGATATTTGATTTGTTCAGCTGGTGTTTAGGTGGTTTTGTGATAAAAATGAGAAAAAGTTAGAAAAGGAAAAAAATTACAAAATGTAAACTGTGCCCCTCAAAGCATCTCACGTCTGGTGGCTTCAGTGCTGCACGTGTTTATTGTGAGGCCATCAGCATTGTTAAAGCTGCTCTCTGATTTGTTCAGTATTCCATTTTTTTCACTGTGGCCTTTCAACTTGCAAGATAACACTCCTGTTTTTACAGTAAGCAGTGATATACTGGCAGTATCTAGAGCAGGTTTAACCCATGCCTTTTGTATAAATACCACATATGACACGGATGAGCGTGAGAAAGTAGAAATATCTTTACAAGCCATACTTGACCACCTGACCTCATGAGTGGCAAAGCCACGAGTGAGGTCAGAAGAGGTCAAGTATAGCAAGTGAAGATTTTTCTGATATCTCACTCTCACCCATATCATATTTGAGTTGTACAAAAGAAATTTAGGTGGTTTTATGATAGAAAGGATCAAAAGTTACAAAAAGAAAAAAGCACGGAATGTAAACTATGCCCTTCTGATCAGTGGCTCAGCACAAGAGAAGCAAATCAGTATATTACAAATCAGTACAGTACAATCAGTACAGTACCAGTCAATACAATTAATACAGTACTAGTCAATACAGTCAATACAGCACTAGTCAATACAATCAATACAGTACAAGTCAATACAGTCAATACAGCACTAGTCAATACAATCAATACAGTACCAGTCAATACAATCAATACAGTACAAGTCAATACAGTCAATACAGTACTAGTCAATACAGTCAATACAGTACCAGTCAATACAATCAATACAGTACAAGTCAATACAGTCAATACAGCACTAGTCAATACAATCAATACAGTACCAGTCAATACAATCAATACAGTACCAGTCAATACAATCAATACAGCACTAGTCAATACAGTCAATACAGTACCAGTCAATACAATCAATACAGTACAAGTCAATATAGTCAAGACAGCACTAGCCAATACAATAAGTACAGTACCAGTCAATACAATCAATACAGTACTAGTCAATATAATCAATACAGCACTAGTCAATACAGTACCAGTCAATACAATCAATACAGTACAAGTTAATACAGTCAAGACAGCACTAGGCAATACAATCAGTACAGTACCAGTCAATACAATCAATACAGCACTAGTCAATACAATCAATACAGTACAAGTCAATACAGCACTAGTCAATACAATCAATACAGTCCCAGTCAATACAATCAATACAGTCCCAGTCAATACAGTCAATACAGCACTAGTCAGTACAGTCAATACAGTACCAGTCAATACAATCAATACAGTACAAGTCAATACAGTCAATACAGCACTAGTCAATACAATAAATACAGTACCAGTCAATACAATCAATACAGCACTAGTCAATACAGTCAATACAGTACCAGTCAATACAATCAATACAGTACAAGTCAATACAGTCAAGACAGCACTAGCCAATGCAATCAGTACAGTACCAGTCAATACAATCAATACAGTACTAGTCAATACAATCAATACAGCACTAGCCAACACAGTCAATACAGTACCAGTCAATACAATCAATACAGTACAAGTCAATACAGTCAAGACAGCACTAGCCAATACAATCAATATGGTACCAGTCAATACAATCAATACAATCAATATAGTACAAGTCAATACAATAAAAACAGATCAAAATAGAAAGCAATTAAGTCTACAAAACATCTCACATATGCTGCCTTTTGTGTTGCACATTGTGTGCTATTGTGATGTCATCAGCATTGCTAAACTGTTCTATGATTCGTTTAGTATTCCATTGTGCCATGCCCAGCTTTGCAAGCTAGTAGTACTATCTTGCAAATTGGTCATAAGATAGTGCTTTTATCTTAGCCAATCCAGACCCACACGTGTTGTATAAATATTACATGGGTGTGGTAGTGCCTCCACAGTAAGTGTTACATACTGTGTGCATTCAATGTTAGCCCCCTAAATTTGCACCTTAATAACCTTGGATGCATTTGATGACATTAGCTGAAATTTTGCATGTGTTGACTAGGAGGCAATGTCTAAATCTGTAGAACATTTCATGATGGCAGCTTGTGCCGTTTCTGAGATGCACATATGTCAGTTTCCTGTAGATATCTGCTTTTTTTCTGTGTTTAACATGGGGTTTGGGGTTGCTCTCACCTACAGACTACAGGGAATCGCATTTTTTCCTCAAAACTTTCAGGGTAGAAGTGTGCTGTGGCAAGGTAGTTTTTTGGAAGGTTTGGTGAAAAATAATAAATAGCTCCAGAATTATAAGAATTTAATTTCTTTTCTGTTCTGAGCATGCTCGGTAGGGTTTTTGTGATACATTCTGATACAACACCAAAACTTTGGTGTGGCAAGACCGTTTTTAGTTTCATGAGATGTTGTGCTCATGACACCAAAAATATTTTTCATTTCATGACAGCTGCCATCTTGTTTCTCACCTCAGTAACAAACTACTAATTCAAACATTTATTACAGCAACCATAGTAATAAAAAAATGAATCCACCTGATTAGAATATGCTGGTTCAGATTCTGAGTCTTGTTTCACTTAATCATGATTATAAATGTGCTTTACATATTTCTTCTGGCCATGTTAACCTCTTTCCCATTTTTTAAATCATGACTTCTGGTGGGCGAAATGGCCAAAATCTGCTATGTGAAGCAATTCATGAATTAAGGTGGAATCTGTGAAGTAATCCACAACATGAAGTGGAGTACTTCACATCATAATGAGGAACATGAAGTTCAATGGAAACAATGACTTTGCATTACTCCACATTTTCCCAACCACTTCTGCACGAATTTTAATGTGAAGTACATTAAAATCAATGTACTTCGCATCACTTCGCCTTGTTGGTGGGCTCCAAGGTGAATTTTGCAGTGATTCATGGGATTGCAGGCCACATGGGCTTTAGATTGTTCTGCACAGCCTCAGTTCTGTGTCGTGTGTGTGTGTGTGTGTGTGTGTGTGTGTGTGTGTGTGTGTGTGTGTGTGTAGTGGAAGCAGGAGACAGTTTGCTCTCAGAGCTCTAGGATTCAAACCCTCTAAAAGAAATTCAAAAAGCCTTTTTGAGCCACTTTTTTGCTCAAAATTTAGTACATTAATTGTTGGAAACCATCCTGCGTTCATATAATTGAGCGTTTATTGTTTGTGTGTAGATTTTAAATGTTAATTTAGAACATTCAGTCTGTGTACTGACAGACACTTGAAGTGTGTTTGGGGGAAGGGAGTATCTGTGGTGGAGGGAGGTTGATAAGCTGGGAGAAAGGCAATCTTTTCATTATGGGAGAAAGGCAATCTTTCTGTTTTGGTAATATGTAAGCTGTACACACAGTAATATTTTCAGTAATTTTTGATATTTATGTGCTGAATGTTGGGGTGCAGCAGTGCATAATTTCAGTTTGTGTAAAAGATTTGGTTATATTACTGAAGTTTTCAATTTGCTGCACGTTACCTGTAGTGTGTGTGTGAGTATGTGTGCAAGACGTGCCATCAAATCAGACACATTTTATTGTGCCACACAGTAATTGCAGCAGTGTGAACCTGCTATCCACTGCACCTGCATTATTTTGTACTGCTTTGTGCTATCTTGGTAGTGAACTGTTACTGCAGTTCACTGCCCCCCCCCCCCGCCAAACCAGCAAAAGCTATTCTTTTCAAGATTTGGATTTGTGACTTGTGAGCACTGGTTAAGGTGTTGTCGTGCCTTTGTGTTTGCATCTCTTGAGTGTGCAGTGCAGTCCTAATCTGTCTGTGCGTTTGCGCCTCTTTAGGGCCTAATCTCCATCTGTAACTTAAATCACAGTTGTTTGATTTCCCTTCAGAGTACCGTGTGGTGCATATCTTGGCATGAACACTGTACTCATTAATGAGTGTTTTTAAGTCAGGGCGATCATCACGAGTCACTCATGATTTTTTTTCTTCTTCTTCATTCTGCCTGCGACCGCTGGGTCATCTGCCTGGTCATGGACTGCTGGACCCCCACCTCCATATTGGCCGCATCTCTGACACACCTGACTTTCCCCCTTGGTGTGGGGTTGTGGCACTTGACCCCCTTAGTGCTGCAAACATGAAACTAGAGTCTGGAGCTGGCCTGGAGGCTGATTTTGGCCAGGGGTGGGTGTCATTGATGGTGATCGCAAGCAGAGATTTTTTCCTGTATCCCCAGGTGTGGGGATGTGCAATGATGTCCAGCATCCACCCCGCCCTTCTGAGCATTTGGACGCCGAAGTTAGTGAGTGCTCCTAGCCTCTGCTAGGAGTCCTCGTGTAGCGGGCCTTCTCCTCAACCCTCCTCGTGGAGAAGGAGAGCAGCCCTAGTGAGTTTAAGAATAGGCTGAAGAGGAGGAGTCCCAGAATGGAGCCCTGAGGGACTCCCGAGCGGGCCAGTCTAGGGTCCAAGAGTGTATCAACGATTCTTTCTGTTTGGGACCGTTCTTCAAGGTAGCTCTTAAACCGGCCAATGGAGTCGGTTGACAGCCCAGCGTTCTGAAGCTGGACAAGCAGGAGGCGGTGATTGACGGTGTTGAAGGCTTTAGTTAAGTCAATGTAGATTGAGCCTAGTAGTTCACCAGAGTCAAGTGCCTTGTGGATTGCGCCAGTGAATTCAAGTAGGGCTGTGGAGGTGCTGTGACCTTTGCGGAACCCGTGTTGTTGCTTGCAAAGGATGTTGTACATATCCAGGTATTCTATGAGCTGGTCCGTGACGATGCGTTCTAGTGCCTTGGAGAGTGGGGGTAGTAGCGAGATAGGTCTGTAGTTATCGTGGGCAGTTTTGCCAACACTTTTATGGATTGGGGTGACAGTGGCAGATTTCCTTCTGTCCAGGAGCTAAGGCTGAGGGAGAGGCTGAAACTTCTGGTCAGAGGACTAAACACTTCATCAAGCACTTCATCAAGTGTGAGAGACAGGATTTTGAGATCGAGGGAGTCATTACTGAATCTTGATTTACCAAGGGCTTTGGTAACATATTTGCATACTTGGTGAGCCTTGACTGCTTTGAAGTAGAAGTGGGGGCAGCTGGTGGGAGTAGTGTTCATTGTGGACAGAGGGGCTTCACCATCTTTGAAGTAGTTCTGGGGTAGGACAGCGCTGAGGTCGGTAAAGGCCTTGTTAAAGGTATCCGCAATGGTTTTTGGGTTGAGGGTTGTGGTTCCATTGATGCGGAGTATTGATGGGGGGGTTTTGGATGGGTTCCCAGTGAGTTCCTTTATGTTCTTCCAGAATTCCTGACCATTGCCCCAGAAGTTTGTGACGGCATGCTTATAGTAGGCGGACTTCATTTGCTGGATGGTTTTGGTGCAGTCATTACGGGCACGGTTGTAGTTTTGGATGTCATTTTGCCTTCCAGAGTTTCTGGCCAGCTCCCATAGGTTGTCTCTTGTTTTTAGCATCCTGAGGAGGTCACCTGTGAGCCAAGGGTTACTGACTGATTTGACTTTGCGTTTCTTAATAGGAGTATACGTGTCACATGCCATAGTGAAGATGTTTATGAAGTGGTCAAGGGCAGTGTTTATGTTGGTTGCATTGAAGATAGGGGACCAGTCTTGATGGAGGAGGTGGGATTTGAGTTGAGGAAGGTGACCACTGGGTTGAACCCTGCTGGTGATAGTTTTTGGCGGTTGTTTGATGAATTTATTTGACCAGGTGCAGCTAACAGGGGGAGTGGTCGCTGAGAGAGTCAAGGAGGACATTAGTGTTAGATATTCGCGATGGGTGACTGGTAAGGATCCAGTCCAAGAGTGTGCTGGTGCCAGTCCTGTAATTTTTCCTGGTTGGTGAGTCAACCATTTTTGTGAGGTTTGCCACAGCAACAGTATCCCTGTGTGCACCAGCATTGGCCGCAGGCCAGTTGATGTTGAAGTCGCCTAGGAGGATGGATTCGGTGTCTGGTGGGAGTTACTTTACAAAGTCAAGAACAGCTGTTAGACCAGTTTCCTGTTCTTTGGGAGGGATATAGATGGTGGCAACATTTAGGGTTTTGTTTTGGGCTCCGAGGAGGATTCTCACTGGCAGTATCTGAGCAGTTGTGGGTTGGAGTGAGGCAATGATGTGGTGCCCCTGTATGGAGTCTTTTAGGTAGAGAGCGCAGCCCCCACCTCTTTTGGAGAGGCGATCCAGCCTAAAGATGTTGTAGCCAGGAAGGCTGATTGTGTGGTCCGGTACTGATGGCTTGAGCTTGGTTTTGATGACTGCCAGGATGTCAGGGCAGTGTTGGCTGGTGAAGGCCTGCAGGGCATCCATTTTAGGAAGGAGGCTGCAGATGTTGATTGATATGAATGAGAGGGCACCTGAAGGCTTGCTCAGATTAGTGACTTTAGAGCAGAATGGGCCAGGGTTTGGGTGCGCGTTGCCTGATAGCATTAGGAGGAGGAGGACTAGCCTCAAGGAGCTGCAGCATATTTCTTCAAGGGAATGCTTTTGCCTGCTAGCATCTCGGGAAGTTGCCAAGCATCGACGATAGTGGGTGAGGGTAAGCATAGACGGGGGGACCAGAGTGGAGGGCTAGGACCAGGGTGGGTGTAGGACAGTTTCATGGCGGTAGGATGGACCCTGGACAGGGACAGTGACCAGTGTGCAGCGTGCCTATGTGGAGGAAGGGTGTAGGAATGTGGATGCTGTGGGGGAGGAAGGGAAAGCAGGCTTTTGGGGCATGCAGTAGGGGAGGAAGACAGGCAAGAAGAAATAGAATAGGGGGTAGAGAACAGTGGAGGTGCATGATTAAGGTAGGATTCGGGGTAGGCGGAGGGAGGGGGTTAAGACAGGCTGGCGGGGCTAGGAGAAGGGGGCGGAAGAGCAGTAGCTGGATCAGTGGGAAGTGAGGATACAGCCAGGAAGGCCAGGCAGCCAAGGAGTGGGAGGTGGTTACTAAAAGATGGGGGGAGCCCCAAAACAGGTACCCAATGGAGCACGAGTGGGGTGGCGGAGCTATCAGGGGGCGCGAAGGAAGGTCTATAAAGTTAAGGTTGGGGGGGGCAGACATAAAACTTTGGCCGTTTGCCATAGAAATGAATGGGCGTAGCAGCCCCAAGCAGAGCGAAGTTTTAGCTGGCTCAAGAGCCAATCCCCGAGCAGGAGGCAAAAGAGTGTCCAATCAGGGTGTGATACAGATACCGTGGTGCCAGTGGTGTGGCTGTCAGCAGTCCTGTGGTTCAGGGAAGTCTTTCCCGGTTCGAGAGGATCTCGAGGGCAGGAAGAAAGGTATATAGCAAGTAAAGCAACTGTGTCTTTCAGAAGGTAGACTTTTTTTTTTAAATGAAAGAACAAGAATCCCTCTAGTGGCAGGTCTGTATAACCTGCTAATGGAAAAAAAAAAACTTCTATTGTGCTTAGTTCTATCTAAAATCTATTTGTAAAAAGTGCCAGGTGGCACTGTTATTATTGTTAGACTGTTATTAATTGTGTAACTTATTTCATTAACTTTGTCAGATACATAGATTGTGAATTCTCTTCATGGTTAGTGTGATTATACATTTATCATTGTTATTTCATCATATATTTTAAAATGTCTGTACTTTATAATTGTTTTTACGTGTTATTTAATTGTTTAATAACATTTTATTGAAAAAAGCAGCATAAGGAAAAAACATTAAGGTTTTGAGTCTCTGGATTTTTCATGAATCACTGGCGGGGTCTTCCCTGGAGTTGTAAACCCTAATGCCCACCCTGATCCATAAGCAAACAAGGTCAGACAATGACCGCCTTTCTTCACACAGGGCCCACTGGCACTGCAGTTTCACAATACAACACTCAGTTTCACTTTGATAAAGTACACTAGCTGTCACAATCAAATCATGATTAGCTATGCAAAAAATATCTTTTACTCATTTATGGTAAATCATCAGGATTCACCTAAGTTCTGTTTTAATTCAACATCTTTAGAACAGCCCTTACAACAGGTCATGTAAGTTCAGTTTACTTAGTTATTTTTAGTGAAATTACTTTTGACAAGTATGGAAGGTCTACAAAGAGCTCCATACCTCATTATTTAATTTACAAGGTCAAAAATACCTCCTGCTATTAATTTAATTTTTGGCAACCAGGTAAGACCCACATGCCTGTTTTCAGGAGCAACCTGGGAGCTTTGGGTTAGTTAAGTAACTTGCTCAGAATCACACAGTATGCAAGTGGAGACTGTGGGAATCAAACCCATGTTTGCAGGTACCAAGCTCATTCATAGCTGCTTACTCTAACCACTAGGCTATACTACCAGCCGATAATAATAGCACTACAGATACGTTGAAAAGATATGCCTAGCTAATCCCAACAAAATTACAATTTTACATCAATTGTTCATGATGACGGTTGTCCCTCACGTACAAATAGCCTGTTTGTCTTGCCAACAAACTTTGAGAGCAGCAGTTGCAGATGCAATCTTATCTATGTGGTTAAGAAACACACTATATAAAACTTCCTCAGCAAGTGACTTTGTTGAACATAACATCTAATCTTGATGAAATCTCATCGTATCAAGTCATTTACATATCTAAAAGTTGCTCAGAATTTTACAGAAACAACTTTTATTACCAGCTCAGTTTTAGCACCCAACGTGGATTACTTCATCCTAATACATGATGTGCCAGAAATGATTCATGAACTTGTGGCATAAAGCATTTTAGTAATGTACTTACTTGAAGAGCTGGCGTTCATTATAGCAATTACTCTTTGATCAGTTTCCTGGTAAATGTAAGCAAACAGAAATATTGTATTACAAAATTATGTTGTGATTTTTCCAAACCCCCCAAAAAAAACAACAACATCATTTTGGATTCTAGGAAGATAACTTACTAAGCAACGTGAAAACTAAAACTAAACAAAACAAATAGTTTGCTGGGTGCAATATGCAAAACTTTGAGTCTGTTTTCATGGGTGTAGACATAAGGGGTAGTGGGGGTGCTGAAGTTTAAATGGGCACAGGGTAAAAAAAGGTAGTTTTTGCAAGCAAAGGGGCACTTTAAATGCTTATGGGCCAAAGTCTGTGTGTGTGTGTGTGTGTGTGTGTGTGGGGGGGTTGCAGCACCCCCACGCCCATAGGTTCTGGCACCTGTGTCCATTTTATTTAGATACATAGAAGTAATTCACATACTCAGTGAGCTGTTCTATGCAACATATCATTAAGGATCAGCCTTTACTGGTAAATTAATGGTGTTCTATTTTATATCACAGTATCATCTAGATAGCAAAGGTTGATTGAGAAACTTAAACGTTAACATGCTTCACCAATTGAAGAAGTTTGCATCTCACACTTTTTCTTTTGTAGTTATAAGAAACAATTCTACTTCATTAAGTGTGCATTCATTGCCTTGCCTATTCATGTTCGACCAAATAAAACTAGAGTCTAAAATAATTTAACAACCTTACATTTGCAAATGCCCTTTTTCTCAATTTCTGGGTACAATAGATAATTAACAAATACACCAAGACTACTATTGATGCATTGCAGCAGCAGTTATAACCCAAGAAGAAAGATTCCTCTTACCTCTTTGAGCATCCCTATGTTGAAGTAAACCAAGCCACCTATGATAGCAATGGCACACCACTGAAGAATGACAATGGTTGTCAGCAGAAGGAGACTGCAGCTCCTTTTTCTAGGTTGAAAAGTCTTGCCATCAGAGTCCAGAGGAATGTCAATGTTAGCGGTACTCAACGTCTTCATTATCAATTCGTATAAATGCAACCACCTTCGACAGTTTGATATCTATGCAGGGCAGGATATTGTACCTTTATAGTCCTTTTGTAATTGATGAGCTTTGACGTGGTGGAACAAAGGGTGCTTGGACTTTTCCTGCATCCAGTGATAAACGTGTCAGTTGATAAGGAGATTAGATTATCTTGTGTGATGCACCAATCATTCATTATTGATTTCCTGTTATCTTTTTTTGGTTTTGAAAGTAACATTTTGACTTAACAGGGCAAATTTGTGTTTTTTCTGTATTTTCCTTTTTTTTTTTTAACCTTCATATACTTCACTCCCTAAAACACTTTCACTGATCACAACAATTACGTATTTTCTTGCCTGAAGCATATACAGTACTTGGTTTATAAACAGCTTGGTGTTCCCTTAGTTTTTAAGGCTACTTTACAATATTTATATCTTAATTGTGATTTGCTGAGACATGCTTTTCTGATTTTTAAGATACGTTTGCTCAGCCCAGTGATGCTAGGTGTAACATATTATACTGACATTTTGCAGTCTGATCTCTGATTCAACTACCGCTGTGCCTATCCCCCTTTCACCTCTGTCTCCCTTCGTCTCTAAGCACTCAGTTATCCTGCCTGCACTGTCTCACTATTGGTTCCCTGGACCTGTTTTGAATGCACACACAGCCAGTTTGTCTGTGTACTTCTTTGTCTGCTTATTGTCTCATATAATTGCATATTGACACTATTTGTGACTTGCTACATTGCTGCATATTTACTTATGCCAGCATTGTTATTTTTTGTGTAACCTGCAACTTCTGTACAATCTTATTTTCTCACCTCACGTTGAGGTGTGTTTATCTCATGCACAGTATGTATTGTCCCTTTCTTTTGATTTCATATTATTTGCCACCTCGTGGCCCAGGTCATGACTAAAAACGGTCCTTTGGATCAGCTCACTTACCCAGTTACCAAAAGCATAAATAAATAAATAAATGCCTCAGCCCTCACTCCTTTTTATGTTTGCATGTGTGCACATGCAAAGCAAGCGACTTTGGGATGCTTGGACAGAATAGGGGCCAGTGCGGCGTGTGCTGTAGCAGCCAGTGCAGCTGAGCCTGCGAAGGTGTGCATGTACACATGCAAAGCAAGCGACTTTGGGATGCTTGGACAGAGTAGGGGCCAGTGAGGTGTGTGCTGTAGCAGCCAGTGCAGCTGAGTCTGCGAAGGTGTGTGTGTGCACATGCAAAGCAAGTGACTTCGGGATGCTTGGACAGAGTAGGGGCCAGTGAGGCATGTGCTGTAGCAGCCAGTGCAGCTGAGCCTGCGAAGGTGTGCGTGTGCACATTCAGTTCTGAGAAGGCTGCTGCTGACACTGCTGCACTGGCTGACAGATGGAAACTTCTCACATGTGGAAGGCTGCAGTTGCCCCATCACAGTGTGCACCTGCATCCTCTCATATGTTTCCACCCATCAGCCAGGGTCCACGATCCCCTCCCAACTCCCTGCTCCCTTCCTTTGCCTGCTGTCCAGTTTCCTCCCTCTTTTCCTGACTCACAATACAAAACTCACCCACTCCCTCCCTCCCTCCCTCTGCATGCTTTCCCACCCCTACCCTCCATTCCCAGTCCACATGCAAAGAATAAAAGCCTCCCTCCCTCCCACCCTCTGCATGTTTTCCAGCCCCCACCCTCTATTCCTGGTCTATGTTGAAATCCTCCCACTCTCACCCTCTGCATGCTGTCTCACCTCCACATTCTGTTGCTGGTCCCCGCTGTATTTTAAAAATCCTCCTACTTCCCCCACATGCACTCCCACCTTATTTCCCAGCTCCTGGTGCATTTTAAAAACCCACCTGCTTCCTCCCTTTTCATGCTCTACCACCCTGACCTTCTGTTACCTGCCCCCAGTGTATTTTAAACCCCTCCCACTCCCTCTCTTTGCATTCTCTTCCACTCCCACCCACAGATCCCAGCCTCTGGTGAATTGTAAAATTACTCCTGCTCCCTCCCTCTGTATGCTCTTCCACCCCCACCCTCCTTTCCCGATCAACATGTCATAAACCCTGTGAAGAAGAAAGCATTTCCTTTCATGTTCTGCTCCCCTGATCATCCAACCACCCCACCCAACACCCTGAACCAATGTTAGCTGCACAAACTATAAATGGGATTCTGAATAAAGGGTGTTACTACATATGGTATATATCAATGAAAACAATGAAAGTTAGTGCATACCTCGCACACCCCCAGAAATGGGTAAAAGTAATAAAACATTTTTCAGCCTAGATTGGCTATGAGATAAGGGCTAGTTGCACAATTGAGCAGACTCGACAGACTGTGAGGTCTATTTCTGTTGGCATTTTCGTATGTTTGTATGTACTTACCAATCTGATCTCAAAAGGAGTGGGGGTCTCTTGGTATTCACCTTGGGGCCCCGTTGTGAAGTTGCCCAGCTACTATCATTGAGGTGACCCCGCTGTCAGCTGGGTCCCTACTTCAAACTACATCTCCTTCAAGCAGCGTCCTTTATATAGGGTGCATCTGCCTGAAATGGGCTTAATGGTTCCCAGCCAATGAGCAAGTACCCGGTTGGGGATAGCTAATGAGAGAACCATACTACTCCTTTTATTAACCTGAACCAATGTTAGATGCTCTCCCTTGCTCATACACAAACTATAAATGGGATTCTGAATGAAGGGTGCTACTGCATGTAGTATACATCTATAATCCCCCCTACACCCACCTGACCCCCTTCATAATCACTCACCCCCTCTGCACCCATCACTTACCTATCTGGTAAACCTCTGCACTGAACTCTCATGCCTACCAGCCCCTAACATCCTGCCGCTCCAGAGTCTGGCTGAGAACTGAGTGAAAACAAAATAAGTTTAGTTAATGATTTTTTAAAGTGTTTTGAATGTTTATTCATAACTGCGTCATTTTTTAACATTTTTGCCCCATGTTTTTGACATAGCTTTTTTGGATCCACACCTCATGAACAAAGTAGGTGACATTTTTAGAATCTTCCTCAAAACATATTTTTGCTGTTGCTCAATAAAATCGCCTTTGGGATGGGATTTAAAAACATCCAGTAGTAGTGTTCATAAAGTGTGGTTATATGAAGACTGGTTGAAAATTTGGGGTCAATATGTAAATAAAAACAACAAAAAACAATGTCGTACTGAAAGATTGAATTTTTCCAAATATTTATTCATAACTTAGACTCATACATTTTGGCCCCAAATGTTATTTTTATTTTTTTTTTTACTTTCTTATCTTTCTTGACCTTTCAAATCTTATAAAGAAATAGCAAACTACACAACAACAAATATAAACAATAACAGTGTCCAATTGAGTTGACACTTGAAGTTATAACAGAAGTGAATATAAATAAAATTAACTAAAATAGAATAGAAAAATGATTACAATTCTCCATCTCCCCACCCCCCAATCCCACACCGGGAACAGAAATTCATAAGCTTCCTAATAGAATGATAACACCATTTATAATACTTTGTATTAAAAGGGTAAATGATAAAGTCCATATTCTATTGCCTAATACCAAAAAAAAAAAAAAAGAAAAAGGAGTGATTTTCTACATAGTATGGAGGTTGAATAAAGATTATGAATAAAGCGAGTCTCTACAACTGGGCAAGAAGTAAAAACAGAGTTATAAACAACTGGTCAAAAACACTCAGTCCCTTTTAAGTATTATAGGAAATACACTTCCAAAAAAGGAAATAAAGATAAATCAGTGGTGGAAAGCACAATCCAAAAAGTAAATCCTGCAGCTTCCCCATATCTGAAAAAAACTTATTTTGCTTGTTGTAAAAGGAGTTAATCAAATGAATAAGGTGGAGATTATCCCAAATATTATTTACTCATTCACAAAAGAGGACAGTGGAAAAGACCCTCCACCAAAGCAGATGGAACACAATAACAAGGAGGCAGACATGAGCCCCTTCACAAGGAGAAGAGTCCTAGAAGAGCTAAGCAAACTTAGAGTTGATAAAGCAGTGGGGCCAGATGGAATTCACCCGAGGGTGCTGAAGGAACTAAGGGAAGAAATTGCAGCACCACTAGCAGAATTATTCAGTAGATCACAGGAGAGTGACAAAGTACCTCAGGACTGGAGAACAGCAACAGTGGTGCCCCTGCACAAGGGAGGAACTAAGGAGGATACTGGGAACTATTGCCCAGTCAGCCTAACCTCAGCAGTGGGGAAAAATGATGGAAGCACTACAAAAGGAGAGAATATTGGAATACCCGAGGGAAAGTAGAAAACTAGACCCCAGGTGACATGGTTTCACAACAGGAAGATCATATCAGACAAACATGACACATTTCTTTGACTGGGTTACCAAAACAATAGACCAGGATGGCTCAGTGGACATAGTGTACCTAGACTTCAGTAAAGCCTTTGACACCGTCCCCCACAGGAGGCTGGGAAATAAACAGGCATACACAGGGTTAGGGCACAAGATAGTATACTGGTTTAGGAACTAGCTACAGAATAGAAAACATAGATTCTTGGTAAATAGGGCTATGTCACAGGAAGGGGAGGTGACCAACACTGGGTCCAATACTCTTCAACATATTCATCAGTGATATTGCAGAGGAATTGGAGGGAAATGTATGCCTGTTTGCAGAAGATACAAAGCTCTGTAACAGGGTGGACACACAAAAGGGGACTACAAGCATGGTGGCCAACCTCAGGAAACTAGACAAGTGGTCAGAACTACAGCAGTTGAAGTTTAATGCCAAGAAATGCAAGGTCATGCACCTAGGAAAGCAAAACCCAGAAGTAAAGTACACACTGGATGGGCACCAATTGGAGGTAACACAGACAGAAGGGACCTGAGTGCACTCATCACCAATGACTTAAAAGTCACAAAACAGTGCAAACAAATTGGCACAGAGAGCAAGTGGCATCCTAAGATGTATAGGTAGGTGCATTACAAGCAGAAAGCAAGAGGTGATCTTGCCACTGTACAGATCCTTGGTGAGGCCACACCGGGAGTACTGCATCCAGTTCTGGAAGCCACACATGAAATAGGACAAAGACAGTTTAGAGACAGTGCAGAGAAGGGCTAAAATGGTGCAGGGGCTGCACCATAAAACATATGAAACTAGGATCAAGGAACTGAAGTTGTACTCACTAGAACACAGAAGAAACAGAGGTAGCATGATAGAAACATTCAAATATGTCACGGGAATAAACAAGATGGAGAACCTCTTCCAAGAAAACAACAGAACTCGGACAAGGGGACACAAATTGTGTCTGGTGGGAGGCAAGTTCAGGAGCAACTATAGAAAGTATGTCTGCATGGTGAGGGTGATAGAGCCATGGAACAGCCTGCCAGCACAGGTGGTGGCAGCTAAAGCAGTAAGAGAATTTAAGCTAGCGTGGGACAGACAGTGTGGACAGTTGGGCTGGAACAATTAAAGGGGAAGGGGTAGCCACCTTGGGTAGACTAGATGGATCAAGTGGCCCCCATCTGCCGACACCATTCTTATGTTCTTAGATGGGGGGGCATTATCCACCCAATGGCCCCAAATTTGCAGCATAGCCCTTGTGTCACCCTACCTCATGAACATGACAGGTGTAATTTTTCAAATGTCCTCTGAAACATGTTTTTGAAATTCCTCCACAGAATCACATTTCAGACAGGATTTCAGCAATTCTAACTGTCTTGATCATAATGTGAGGTCATAAAAAGACTATGTTGAAAATGTGGTGTCAGAATGCCAAAAAACAATTATGAAGAAAGGGTGAACTTATAAACCTGTTCTTTTAATTCGTTCACCATTATTTCAGCTCTAGGGTCCCGTTATTCAAACATTTAGCATGGCCCTAACCGAGTTAGTGCAACACTAATCATGAATAGTGCCAGCTGACAGGGGTGGGGGCCATATTCCAAGGCCCCTGGTGGATTGTGCAGACCTGACAGTGAAGAATATATCGCTGCACTCATGCAGATGAAGGATCCCCATACATACTGGGTGCAGAGGTATATTCAGCAGTCAACAGTGCTACACAGCTTTGCCACGGTGCTGCTCAATGCTGACAAAACCCTGCTCTTATCCCCATGAACAGTAGCCCTCGATCACCTGTCCTGTAGCTGTCTTGCATATGCCTGCTGGTTTAGTGGTCCTCCTTCCCACCCATTGCTCACCCTGTAGCTGTCTTGAATATTCCTGATGATTTAGTGGGCCCCCACCCCCAATCACTGCTTCCATAGTTGGCTGAAATATTTTTTGTGGTCTACAGGCCCCACCCATAAACTCAGCTGACCCCTTCGCAGTCCATCTGCTCATGACCCTCCTCCCCATACACCCCCTTGCCCAGGTCACCTATGATAAACTAGGGTTATAATGATGGTGATTGGCACAGCCCTTCTCTCATCACTGTAGCTGGCTGCCATCTGAATGGCAGTGAGCAATGGTAAATATTGTAGAAACAGACATTTTTACAGTACTTATGATGGTTCAGTGACAGACAGCTTTTCTACAATACTCACAATTGCTCAGTGACCATCAGATGGCAGCTGGAAAATGCGGTGAGCAGAAAACTGTGCCAGTCACCATCACTTTTGCCATAGTTCTGGTCTGGTGACCGGCAAGGTGTGTGTGTGCTGGGGGGGAGTCCGAGCAGTGGGTGGGAGGGATTTGGAGGCCCTTATGGGGTGACCCCCAGACCACTAGGAATATTCAAGAAAGCTACTGGATGGGTGCTCAGGGGGAAGGGGGGATTTGCATGCTTGCTAATGCGGTCATAATGAACATACATATAGCCCACAGCACCTTGCATGCCCAATGGGCTCCTTTGCATGTTAGGGCTGAATATGGCTCACAGGAACCCTGGTACAATCGAGATTGGCTCACTGTATCACCATCGGGCTCCTGAAGGCCATATTCAGTATAAGGCTGTGGCAGCGCAGTCTGTAGTTACTATGCACTGCGCTTACATGATCCCATATTCAGACAGTTAGCACATGCTGGTCAGAGCATGCTTAATATCTGATTATTACTCCGGAACTGGCCATGTGCTAATTGCAATGCAGTGCTCCAGCCAAGGAAGCACACATGGTTGACTCTGAATATGGAAGCCTATACCTCTCAGTCTGGTGCAACCCAAAGTCCATAAGACAATGGTTACTGGGAATGAGAATGGTCTGTTCATAGCATCAAGATATTGCTGTTCTAACTTGTAACAGCATGCAAGCAATCATGTTCAGCATTGACAAATTATTGTTTTTTTATATAAAAAATTTTTTTTTTTTTTAACGGGACAGACACACTAAGCTGAAAGCTTGTTTACAGGCATGACCTGGGAGCACTAGGAAGCTAAGTGACTTGCTCAGGGTCACACAGTATGCAAGTGGGGGCTGTGGGATTCATACCCAGGTCTCCAGGTTTGCAGCTCGGAGCCCTAAACCACTACACTATACTGTACTGAAATTTCATTCAAAAGAAACTAAACAGGTAGCCAGCCCAGTGATGTGGAGGGATGAGGTACTAGCACCTCACCTCCTGCCACACTGGTGACCTGAGTTTGGAAATGGGCCTGGGTCGCTTGGTGACCACTCAGGGGAGGGAGGATTAAGCATCCCCAGGACTGCTCCTCTCCCTCAGGGAGGGGTTCAGATATCCTACCTTATCTGCCCCCTGGAGGAATTTGGGTCACAGTGCAGTAGGGTCACACGAGGGGAGGGACCGCATAGAGGATGCTGGGAGCATGTCCGAAGAAGTGGACTATGCACATCGCATCGATGGAATGCATGGCACAGCCCCTACAGTGAAAAAGGGGAAAACCTCCCCAGCCACAGGATGACATCCAATCTCCCCCCTCCCCACAGAGTCCACGCCAGTAACTGGGCACCTTCAAGGAAACTCCCTGGCAAAGGGTAAGAATGAGTGAAGTAATCCCTGGAGAAGCTGGGGGTGGAATCGATTGGATACGGGCAGCTAGGTAGCCAAAGGCGGGCAAATGATTGGAAAAACAAGAAAAATGGAACCAATGTAACACATGTACTGTTTACCTAGACATTCCTGGCTGGCGTGGTGCCCCACTAACTCTGACTCCTTTCACTAAGTTGATGGAAATGAGGCAGCACTGTCTCCACAGCATGGTCAGATGCTGTGGGAACAGTGTGTAGATCCTGCTGGATATGGAGCAGTACAAAATGTGATTGGGGATAACACAATGTCCTGCAGACCCCTGATGGTCCCAGCTAGTGGGATGTCATGTAGCAAGGCAGGGGGGAGTGCACAGGAGGCATGGCAGCATGATATAAGAATGACCCATGCTTCAGTGGCTCATTGTTCTCAAGTGGGGGGGAGGTACTATCCTCAAATCTGGATCCATTGTAACCTCCCACTGCTGCTATACTCCCCACTCCCTCAGTTCCCTATCCCCCGACAGAAAAAAACAACCCTACCACAACCTCCCACTGCTGCTGCCCTCCCTGCTCCCTCCATTCCACATCCCCTGACAGATAATAAAACCCTCCCACAGCCTCCTACTGCTGCTGCAATTCCCACTCCCTCCACTCCCCCTGCCCAACAGAAACAAAACCCTCCCGCAACCTCCCACTGCTGCTGCCCTCCCCGCTCCCTCCACCCCCCCCAGAATTGTAGTACACTGGGACCCCACCCCAGTGTGCCTATTTTTCTTTCTTTCTTAACCTGTAAATGAAGAAAACCTTCCCTTGCCATTTTTTTTATTTTTTTCCCTGCAAACAAGAAAATGGTCCACCGATGTCTCCCCATCCCCACCATCCCTCTGCGCACCTACCTCCCTGCACCCACCCTCACATATACTTACCCTCTGGAGGTCAGGCGCTGCTATCTTCTCTGAACTGGAACGCGTCTGCACTCTTCAAAGTTGAACTGCGATGTGAAGAAATGATGGTAAGCTTTATAATGGGAAGCAATGAGGGCTTTCAACTTAGGTTGATATCTCAGCCATTTTTTTGGAATTTTGGACTCACATTTTTAACTTGGGGTTACCTCATGAACATGTCACTGCCATTTAATTTCTTTATCTCAAAAGGTGATTTCGTGGTCGCTGTGCTGAATCACCTTTTGGGACCGATTAACAAAACAGTACTGCCACTGTTCAGGAGGTGAGGTCCCAAAAATCCCATGTTGCAAATTTGGAGGAAAAATTCCAAAAAATGACTGCGTTACAAAACTGCGTTGTGCAGTTTCTATGCATGCTCATAACTTCACCAATTTTTAATATTTTCACTCCAGATTTTCAACATTGCCATTTTGTCACACCTCCTTATGAAGAGTACAGCTGTCATTTTTCACATCCTGCCCGAAATGTGTTTTCACACCTGTGGCGCACAATGGGCATGATCGCTGTGCAAAATCAACATTTGGGACAGATTAGCAAAATCACAGTGCCACTGTTCATGAGGAGATGTTCCAAAATGCCCATGTTGAAAATTTGGTGAAACAATTCCAAAGAATGACTGCATTATGGGGATGCATCGCACAGTTTCTATGCACGCTTGTAAGTTCATGCATTTTTCATATTTTCTCTCCAGATTTTCAGCATTGCCATTTTCTCACACCTCCTCATGAACAGTACAGCTTTCATTTTTTGCATCCTGTCCAAAATGTGTTTCCACACCTGTGGCTCCGAATGGTGCAGTTGCTGTGCGAAATCACTTTTCAGGATTCATTAACGAAATGATAGTACCACTGTTCATGAAGTGGGGTCCCAAAAAGCCCATGTGAAGAGCTTCTGCGAGGGGTCTAGCTGATAGAAGTACGACTGTAGAAGGATAACAGTGAGTACGTCTGGGGAAAGAAGACTTAGTCGGAAACACTGATCTTTATTTTGACTGTGTTAACTGATCCGAGGCTCACGATGAGTTCCAGTAAACATGATAGAGCAAAGTCGATTTTGTTTAAAGTACTGTATGAGTGTGGTTTTTAGACTATTTGGGCACTTAATTTTCCTGATTTAAGTTTTGCCCCGAAGTATGCGAGAATACTGCATAGTAGTCCCTCCAGGGATAGAGTTTGCTGAAGAGACATTCTCTCCAGTTTTTTTTCCTTTTTGTCATTTATTTACTGTCTTTCTTTTTCATAACTTCTAGTCTCAATCTGCTTAAAAAGGGAACCCAGCAAGAATGCAGGGGTAATTGTAAATAGTTATCTGGGCTGGGGCACCGGGGTTGAAGCTGCCATCTGTCAGAGTTAATTTGTAGCCTAGTACAAATACACTAATCTGGATCTAAGTGACGGGACCAAATTCAGGGACACCTAGTGGGGCACTCCAGGTCTAGTTCCCCCAAGGATCAATGGGTACAATGGACAAATTTCTGGGGGGGGGTTGATGGAGTGGGGAGCCTCCCGGTACCTGGCAGCAGGGGTTCTGGCCGGAATTAAGATCGGTGTATTCAGGGGTCTCAAAGGAGACTTTCTGAGGTACTTTTAGTAGCTGGGAGTGCTGTCTGGTGTGCTCAAGGCTCGGACTATTTCCAGGAGTTTTCTTGCCCTGTGATAAACCTGGCATAAAGAAAGGAGGAGCCCATGACAAACACCCATTATTAGGGTTGGAGGAGCCTTTATGGGGGATTTGTTACTAGAGGGAAATACTGAGTTATTAGGGGTCAGTGGGGAGGGAGGGGGAGCTGGTTTCAAAGCTGTTGCAGTGGGTACATCATGTTCATTAAAGTGAGGGTGTGGGGGGGGAAGCTGTCTGGTCTGACTCTGGCGGTACCATCCAACTGTGCTGTGTTTGGGGGGTGGAGGGCCTGGGAGGGTGGGAGGGTGGTTGGGAAGAGGGAATGCTGAATTGGGGATTGGGGGGGGAGGAGGATATGCTGGCTTTGCACTGGGGAATAAAAATGCTAGTAGATGTTTATAGAAGTGCTAATCTGAAGCTTGGGCATCACAGATATAAGAAGGGGAAGAAAGGTGAGTCATAAAAGGTTTTTCACTTGGAACGTACATAGAGCCAGGAATAAAACTAAATGGTTCCAGATTTGCAGTTCCTAAAAAGTGATGTCTCTGTGTTGCAAGAATCCCACCTTTTGGAGAAGGAAGGTATACTATTCCACCGACATTTCATAAGACAGGTTTTCAGTGCAAGGGGACAGTACCCAAACTAGGGGTGTGGCCATTCTATTTGCTAGGAGTACTCCCTTCATCTGTGAGCAGGTGGTAAAGGACCCAAAAGGGCGTTATAGTCTGGTCAAAGGCTGTTTAGGGAGAACAACGGTAGTTCTAGGTAGTATATATGGTCCACATGTGGATACCCCTGGATTTTTCACAGAGCTGCTGCAGACCTTAGCCCCATATGTGGGTTGTCCTATTATACTTGGTGGGGATTGGAACCTCCCTTTCTCCCTGGATCTGGATAGATCAGGTTCCGGGAGGAAAGGGCTGTCCCCAGCTCAGAGGTCCATCAGGGAGCTGGTGGATCATATGGGAATGTGTGATCCCTGGAGAGTTCTCCATCCCACAGCCTTTGAGTATGCGTTTTGGTCAAATGTGCATAAAACCCAGTCCAGAATAGATTACTTTCTGATAAGTCACACCTTGTTGGGAGATATGTTGGAGGCTAAAATAGAACCAGGTGTAATTTCTGACCATTCAGTTTCTTGGTGTTCTCTAGTTTTTTCCACGGACATGCCAAAGGAGTCAGTTTGGAAACTGAATAATCAGATGCTCAAGGAACAAACTGTAATAGATAGGATCATACAAGAGACTGAGGACTACACGAGAATTAACTTACATTCTGCTGGATGACCTGATCTCTAGTGGGGGGCACTGAAATGTGTCCTGAGAGGGGCATTCATCAAACATGTCTCATGGAGGAAAAGATGCAGAGAGCACAAAGCATTATCCCTGTTACAGGAATTCCAGGGGTGTGGAAGACTCACTGATGACGGCTACCCCTGAACTGGAGCATATCCGGTTCCTTAGCCTTATAGATCAGTACTCTGGCCTTCTTAGAGAAAGGGAGGAATACACTATTTTAAAAACAGATATGAAATATAGATCAAGGGGAGAAGGCAGGGTGCCTTCTAGCCTTGAGGCTTAAAAAAGTGGAGGCCTCCAGGATAGTGAAAGGGATTAGGGCTCAGTCAGATGGGGTTCTCATCCTTATTCCTAAAGGTATCACTGGTGAATTTTCAAAATATTACAAAGAGCTGTACAGCTCCACGAGGAACCCACCGAGTTTGGGAGCACCTAAATTCTATTCCCCTCCTATCTCTATTGCCTGAACAACAAGAGAGGCTGATTGCTCCTATCTTTAAAGAGGAGATTAACATGGCTATATCAACCTTGGCATCGGACAAACCCCTGATCTGGATGTTTTTTCCCCAAACTTTTACAAAAAGTTTAATACACAGCTTTCCCCTTGACTAAAGAGATTGCTTGACTGTATTCTCAATGCCAGTCCTACAGATCAGGCCTTATTTGAGGCATTAATAATAGTACTCCATAAGCCAGACAAGGACCCAGAGCAGGTCACAAGTTATAGGCCTATATCGCTGTTAAACTGTGATATTAAAATATTGCCAAAGGTATTGGCAGGTAGACTCAGTTTAGTGCGACCCCAGATAATCCACCAGGACCAGGTGGGTTTTATGTACGGAAGGAACTCCTCTGATCACCTTAGGAAGCTTGCCCATGTCTTCTGCACATCCAGGGAATTTCAAACCAGGAATTTAAACCCAGTCCTCCTGCTGGTTACAATACAGCAAGATTTAGATAGGTGGCAGTCCTGTCCTATTTCACTATGGGGTTGTATTAACCTGATTAAAATGAATGTTCTTCCTAGATTGTTCTACCCCCTAAATATGCTGAACTCTTGTGTCCCCCTGGCATGGTTTAAGAAAGTCCATTCCATAATTTCTGCATTCATATGGAAGGGGAAAGTACCCCACAGGGCCTGTAGTAAAATGGCTGCATCTAAAGGGTTTGGGGGTTTGAGACTCCCACACTTCAGGTTTTATTTTTGGGCCAGCCAAATGAATAAGTATCTGAGATGGAGTGTGCCCAGAGACAGGGATGTACTAGGCGCATACACACCATAATGGCTGCTATTAGAAAGGGAATTAATCTCCCAACAAGGGATAGAGCTTGGAGCAATGTGGTACATTTCTCCTAAAGCCCTACCAAAAGATTTGCTTCCATCCCCTATTGTCACATCGGTAAGAATCCATACCCACCCAGATGTGTTCCTTTTTATCACGCCGAAGCACAAAGAGTGCTCGCCAACCACTGGTTGGCAATCCCAGTCTAAAAATTGGGGGGAAATGCATCTCCGGGAACTGGATCCCCCAACTGAATGGGGCCAGGCTAGGTGACTTTCTTAGTGGAGACAAATGTAGAGCCTCAGCAGACATCATGGCCAGGTTTAACATTGATAGGGGTCAAGCCTTAAAGTGTACCAGTTATGACATTTGGTGCTTCAAGCCTCATGGGGGTTGAATGAAGCTAGCAGATATGAAGATTGGGATCTTTCTTGGGGACTGGTCTGCGGTAAACCTCATGCTGTCTCACTTTTGTATGCAAGGTTAGTTTCTAAAACTTTGGACGGCCAATATACAGACCTTAAATACTGGTCCATAGTATTTCCACAATTTAAAGGTAAATAGGGTTGCATATGGAAAGATTTACATACCTATATCCCACAAGATAGACTTAGATTAATCCAATATCAAATCCTTAATGATATGTATTGGTCCCCAGTAAAGCTACATAAACTGGAAGAAACCCCTTTGTAGCAATGCACCAGATGTAGGCAGCATGAAGAAACTCTATATCACATCTTCTGGGAATGTCCCCCCATCAAAAATCTCTGGGACACCATCAAATTGAAGGCAGATCCCTTATTAGGTCTGGAGGAGCTATTCACTCTGGAAATATGTGTATTAGGTACTTATTCATCAATACCAGTGAGGGCTAGTAGGTACCATATGGCCCTGATGTCACTGACCCTGAAAAAGCTGGTTCTGCACCATTGGATAGATGGCAAGGAAATTTCATACACAGAGTGGCTCCGAGACTTATTATTTAATCTGAGTGGAACAGCTGAGAGCCAGTTTATGGGTCTCGCTGTCAAGGTATGAATCAGCGTGGGACAGCTTTCAATCTCTATATTTATTTGAATCTAGAATTACAAGTACCTTTGAGCCAAGGCCCTTTTACAAAGGTTTCACGTTAGTTGAGGTACAATTTAAACAAGACATTGAATAACAGTATAACAGTGGGTTACATGCAGTTACATACAGTTTTATACATTCAATACAGTGGCAAAAATTCCAGAAGGAGGTCTGCTAACAGGGTTGACATGGTATGGAGGAGAGACACATTAGTGGGGTGCGGCCATAGGCACTTGTCAAATATAAGTTAAAGTACTACAGGAGGGTAGGAAAGGAGGGTGGGAGGAGGGGAGAGTGAATGGGTGTATGGGAGAGGGAGTTGAGGGGGGAGAGGGTTAAGTGCTAGGTGGAAAGAGCAAAGAGGAAAGGGGAGAACAATTAGGGAGGACAGTCACAGGAGCTAGATGCATACCGGATGTAATGGAGACTGGATTTGAATGGACCAAGCTTTGGCATTAAGGCGATGTCAATGTTGAGACCATTGAACCAGCTGGGAGCTCTGTGCACAACATTCATTGCAGCATGTTTCTTCCTCAGATTAGGCTTTATATGCCATGAGCAAGGAGTGGGTAAAGAGAATAAGGAGAGTGAAAGTGGGTTGAAAGGTGCCCTTTGGTTTTATTACGGAGCAGTTCAAACTAGTGGGGGAGAAGGGGAGAGGGGGTGCATGCCCGGGTAAAATGGTTGTTCATAATTGTAAATGCATTTAATACCACCTGGTCATGCTGTATAAGGAAATCTTGAATAAAGTTTGAATTTAAAGAAAAAACACCTCAGGAGTGCAGCACCCCTCTCATGCTGCACTATAGTGTCAGTATTGGAATTTAACCCAAGTGCTTGGTGTGATGCCAGAACCCACAGCCTTCTGATCTCAGACATGAGTATGCAACCTGCTGAGCCACTCAGATATTTGGTAAAATCATCTGTATTCATGAGGAATATATGCATATAGTGCCCCAGTATATCAGGAAAGCATTCTGACCATGGAGGCGGTAGTGTCGAAATTCAAGGAAAGAACTATATTTATTTATTTATTAAGTTGTTTTTGACCAGGTAAGTGCATTAGACAGATTCTGCCTATTATCAGGCATGACCTGGGGGAGGGGGATACAGATGAATGTCAACTGACCTTGAATCAGATTAAACTGTTGGTGGTATTTTTAGTGAATGTATATAAAGTCATCATGGAAAAAAAATTGTCTTCTCCCTTAGAATTCAAAATGTGTCCAGCAGTTCACATACTTGAAGCAACTAGCCAACTGATAAATCTCTGTATACCAAAATGCATGAGGTACATCACATGGTTGGGGATACACAGGAAAATGGCAATGAGGGGCACTTAAAATGTAAGAGTGTGGAGGAGAGGAGGTGTCCAGGAGCCTCCTGTGTTGATGAGTTGGAGACCCAGCAGCATTTTGTTCTGGACTGTTCATGCAGTAGAACATTTTGGGATTTCTTTGGTAAAACATGCCAGGGAATATTGTTTAATATGGTTAAGTATCAAATAACAGTGTTAGAAATATACTTAGGAGCAAGGAAGAAACTCCAGAAATAGCTTACAGATGTGTTTTGCTACATATAAGTATTACATGTGGCAAGCAAGATGTGCATTAACAGAACAGCAGAAACCATTTTCCCCACAGAGCATAGTGAAGATGACAGTCAGTCAGCTCAGAGCCATTTATTTTAAAGATCAGACAGCCTTACATGGCACTATAGTATAAGAATATTGGAAACATTGCCAGAGGATTTTGCAAACAGGTGTTCCACATTAAATAATATTATAAGCTTATTGTAAGTGTTGCAATATTGCCTCTTCACTTTGTCATTTTCCACAGAATCATGTGGGTAGAAAAAAAAATGCTCCCTTGTTTTGCTTACTGTAAAAACACAGTATGTGTGTAAATGTACAAAGTAACAATGATGTTAAGTAAGTAGGGGTATGTGACGTTAAGTGTGTCTTTTTTTATTCCTTTTGCCTCTTTTTTATTTATTTTTATTTCCTTTCATTATTCTGAGTTGGTTTTTGATTACCTTTATGTTTGTTTCTGTCTTTTTTTTTGTTCCTTTCTGAACTAGTATGATTATGTTGTAATTACTGTAGGATTTCTTTTATTTAAAATAAAAATTCCCCATCTCTTTTCATAAAGTGCCATGGGATCCTTAACATCCACCATGGCAGGTAGACAGGACCTCAGCTTAATCTCTCATCCAATATAAGGCACCTCAGGAGTGTGTCCCCCCCCCCCCCATGCCGCACTACAGTGTCAAAATTAGGATTTTACCCCAGGTTCCTTGAGCTCTCAACCTTTCAATCTTCCAACCTCAAGGCAAGCGTGCAACCTCCTGAGCCATTGTGGCAGCATTGTGAAGGGCAATTGGATATAAGCCGTGCTACAGCTGCCTCCATGGGAATAAAAAAACAACATTAAAAAAAAGTTAAAAAAAGTTCATAGTGACAGCATTGTGGCTAAAATTATCTTTTGAACTAGTATAAATAAAAATTGATGGTTTGTGGAAAAAAATATGCTTTATGCCAGCAGACAAAAATGGACATTAAGAAAAAACAGAAGAGCAGCTTTCTAAGGATTATGTCATGCATATTAATATACAGAACATGATAATGTCATTATGTCCAGTTTATTCTTTTGGAAATAAAACTTCTATTGAATTTAACTTTAACAACATTTCAAAACATTTACAATCAACAAAATTACAAAACATAACAAGCATACATCAGTTCATTGTCTGTAACATGCAGGCAAAATCTGTGCAATAAATCATGCACTAGTGGGAGTACTGTTAAAAATGACAATTTAGATCAAAGCAGAAGGATGGGACTTTCCCCACCTCATCTGATAGTCAAAGTTCCCCAGCTCACCCATCTAGAACAGAATCCCCGTACCGTGTGCTTATGCATTCTGTGACAGTGCTTATCTTATTGAATCTAAGAAGGACTGTAATTAAATTAATTTCTTTTGTTGTTCTACAGACAGTTAACCACTGCTCTTCACCTGTGGTGTCCACCACTAGCCATCAATGCTTAATGGACTCTGCTGACTCTGCTATCAGCATATTGTAGAGATATCTCTCTCTGCTCTCGGAGACCCCCAGAGGGAATTTCCCAAAGACAAAGTGTACAAATGTCATTGGAGGAGTCGGTTTCAACATAGCACAGATATGTTTGCTAACCAGTGCCTTGTGACCCTGGAGTTTCTGTTAGCTCTAGAAGTTTTGCTCATGTGTTGCTATGAAACCATATTGCTCCAAGTTCTCCAAAAAAGGTCTGAGTGGTGGTCACTGAAGTGTTTGGCAATAACTGGTGTGCAGGAGAACCTGGTGAGGATCTTCCACCTGAATTTTCACCAGATGAGTGAGATAGTCATCTTGATAGACTGAACCTAGTTTCTCACCCACTGTTGGTCAGAGAGATGGCAGTGAGCCTCCATGTCCCACGTCCCACTTACAACTGGCTGGAGGTTCTCTGCATAACCCCTGATGCACTGGTAAGGTTTGGAAAGCAATTTGTCCTTTGGTAAATTGCCCAGACAGGCTTAAAAAAAACAACAAAAAAACACCAAACAAACCTCAAATGCTTCCTCTGTAGCCTGCAGAAGATATCTGTGGTGCTCTGTAGTCAGGGAGTATCATAACTGAAGGTAAGTAGTACATGTTCCTTGATGGGAGGTGAAGATCTGCCTACAGTGGGGCAAAGGATTTAAAGACATCATTATCTAAGAATTGCCCAAGCCTCTGCAACTCATCTCTCTCTCATGTACCAAATGTGAGATCCAGCAATCCATAGAAACATAGACTTTGGCAGCAGATAAGGACCACTTGGCCCACCCAGTCTGCCCATTTTCCTACCTAATGGATAAGCTGCAGATCCTAGTTAACCAACAGCCTACTTCCTCCTACCCCCCCCACTAGAATTGCCTTATGCCTGTCCCATGCATTCGTGAATTATCCCACTGTTCTTGACCCCACAACTGCCTCAGGAAGGCCGTTCCATGTGTCCACTACCCTCTCTGTGAAAAAATACTTCCTCATGTTGCCCCTGAGCCGTCCCCCCTCTGTCTTCATACTGTGCCCCCTTGTTCTTGCACATCTGTTTTTCTGAAAGATGTTACCTTCTTGGACTTTGTTGATTTCCTTGAGGTACTTGAAATTTTCTATCATGCCCCCCCCCTTTCTTCGAGGGTATACATATTAAGCTTCTTTAGTCTCTCATCGTATGGTGTCTGGTGCAGACGCTGCATCATTTTAGTTGCCCTCCTCTGGACTGCCTCCATCCTGTCTATGTCCTTGTGGAGATGGGGTATCCAGAACTGTATGTAGTATGCCAGATAGGGTCTCACCAACTATCTGTACAGAGGGATGACAACTTCCTGTTTTCTACTGGTGATGCCTCTCCCTATGCATCCCAGTATCCCTCCAGCACTCCTTACTACGTTCTCACATTTCCTGCTTACCTTTAGGTCATCTGAAATTACTTCCCCCCAGGTCCCTTTCCATTTTTGTTGTTGTTAGTACCCCCTTCCCCAACCATTTTGTGCTCTATCCCTGGGTTTTGTTTCCCAGGTGCATTACTTTGCACTTCTTTGCTTTAAATCTATGTTGCCATACTCTTGACCATTTCTCCAACCTTGCCAAGTCCCTTCTCATCCTTTCCACCCCCCTTGTGTATCAAACCTGTTGCAGATCTTTGTGTTATCTGCAAAGAGGCATATGTTTCCTTCCAGTCCCTCTGCAATGTCACTTATAAAGACATTAAAGAGGACCAGCCCCAGTACTGAACTCTGTGGTACTCCACTAGTAACATCCCTTTCTTTGGAGTGGACTCCATTTACTATTACCCTCTGTTGTCTAGTCAATTTTTTACACAGGCCACCACCCTGGGACCCATTCCAAGGCTGTCTAACTTGTTTATTAATCTTTTGCGTGGGACTGTGTCAAATGCCTTGCTAAAATATAGGTAGGCCATGTCCACAGCCCTCTATGGTCTACGATTTTGGTCACCCAGTCAAAGAAATCTATTAAATTTGTCTGACATAACCTTCCCACTGTGAATCCATGCTGTGTTGGATCCAGTGTCCCGCTGGCCTCAAGGTACTCAACAGTTCTTTCTTTAAGAAGTGATTCCATCATTTTCCCTATCACTGAGGTCAAACTAACAAGTCTGTAGTTTCCTGCCTCTGCCTTGCTCCCACTTTTGTGAAGGGGAATCACATCAGCCTTCCTCCTGTTCTCAGGTACCACACCATCCTCCCATGATTTGTTAAAAATGGTAGTCAGTGGTGTCACTAGTTCTCCCCTTAGTTCTTTTAGAATTCTGGGGTGAATCTCATCAGGCCCCATTGCCTTGTCCACCTTGAATTTTAAGAGTTCTTTTGGGATCCCTTCTTCTGTGAATGGACTGATATCTATCCAGAGTGCTTCTATTGTTTGGTTTAGGTACATCACCCTCCTCTTTTTTTGTGAATACTGAACAAAAGAATTTGTTCAGTATCTCTGCCTTTTCAATGTCACCCTCTGCCCACCCCCCTTCCCTTTATTAAGCCTCACTATCCCTCCCTTGGTCTTTCTTCGCTCACTAAAGTATCAATAAAAGATTTTATCCCCCTTCTTAACTGAGCTGGCTATCTTTTCCTCGGTTTGGGCTTTTGCTATTCTGACTGCCCTCCCCACTTCCTTCTGCTTTAACTGATAGAGTTCTCTGTACTGCTCCTTCTGTGATTCCTTATATTTTCTGAATGCTATCTTTTTCTTCCTAACCTTCCCTGCCACCTTTTTTGAGAACCATAGTGTTTTCTTCCTTCATTTTGTTTTATTTGTTTCACATAAAGGCTTGTTGCCTCTGTGATGGCAGTTTGGATTTTTCGCCATTGTTCCTCCACCCCTCCTTCCTGCCCTTTTGCTAGTGCATTCCTTAGGCCAGGGGGCAAAATCTCTGCATTCCTGATTGGTGTAAGAGGACCAGCGTCATGTGCAGTATATCAGTCTTTAGCTACAACCAGGTTTGGGCTGGGAGTTTGCTCCAGGGTTTTCCATATATATAATAAATGCTTGGCTGAGCTTAATGAAAGGATATCTCTTAATCTACTTTCTAGCTGACCACTTGTTCTATCACCTCCCAATTTGGCAGATTACTTCATTGCATTTTTTTTCCTTTTCCACTCTGTGTTTATCCACAGATCACTGACCAGCCCCTGTCTAGACCAGTCCTCCTGGCCCGATCACTCAACTCTTTAAGACTTATCCTCTACATTCCAGTCCTACCACAGGACCCTGATCAGAGGTTACCAGCCATTGGTGTGGGGCTTGTGAGGGACCAGGCCATCACCTCACATTGGTGGGAGGGTCATGCCTCCATTTTCTCCCTGGGGCTCAAGTACATCTAGTAAGGGGATGTGAATGTTCTGTGTCCATGGAGACACCCCTCGCATCCAAGCATTGGGTCCCCTCCCCTTGCTGTTCTGCAGTGCTGCCACCCAGACTCCTCTAGCTGGCAATCAAGCTACAGGACAGACATTCCCCCTCCCTGAGGGAGGAAAGCTGTCCTATAAACACTCAATCCTCCCTTTCCCAGCCAACCTCCGGGTGACCCTGGTCTATTCCTCAAACTGGGTCACCAGCGTGGCACTAGGTGAGGTGCCCAGCACCTCAGCCCTCATGCCACTGATCTGGATAATTGCATGTGTTTCACTCGGTATCATATTTGGCTCATCTGGTAATGAACCTTAATATCAGGGACACTCAGTCTCCCATTTTCCCAAATTGTCACTAGGTTCCCCAGCAAAGGTGGAATTTTTCCTGTCCCAAATGAAACATGAGACTGTAATTTGATATAACTTCCATGTGGTAGTCAGGATCAGAATGGGCAATATTCACCTATGGAGAGGGTAAGTTATTTCCATTGCTGACAGTCAGATTAGACCTCACTTATCAGGTACTTGTAATTCATCTGAAAAAGCTTTTTTGCCCCATCTTCTTTTTGCTTGCCTCACACTTGACTGGCCCCTATCTGGCAGCTACCTCAGCTCTACCACCCTCCCATTCCAGGACTTACCTACCTCTTGAACCTCCATGGGTGGGTGCTTAGGTGGGTGTTGCACAGCCTGTAGGATATGCCACCATCATTCTACATACCCAAGCTGTTCTTCTCTACACCTTTTCTCTCGGGGCTGGCATGTGGGCTGTGGTGTGCATGTACTGTGCAGAGATGGAGCAGACCTGAACAACCAGCACCTGGCCAACCCGGTACATGACTGCTGCTACCCCACCTACAAACCAAAAAGAACCCACACTTGGAAGTTACAACAAAATGAATTAGATGCCAGATGTCACTGAGACACTATTAATTAATTTGGGCATAGGACCTGCAGAAAGTGTCAAAAACACCCCGATGCTTCGACTCAGAATGAGTCTTCATCAAAGGGTGGAGCACAAATAAAAACATCAATAATTTATATATGTTTCATAATTAGTGAATTACTCCAATGACAGCCAAACTGCCTGCTGACAATGCAAAACAACGCAAATATTCCACAACAAAATGATAACCCATGTAAAAATATGAAGGCGAATAATGACTTACATATGGTGTGGCATTGCTGAAATCCAAATGGATTAATCAAATAGCTAATAAACTACTTGATTTAACATAAAATTAACTAAATGTAAAGTCTCAAACTGGATCTAAACAGTCCAATTCAAATCCAGACAAAATCGAAAACGTTAATCCCATAAGATGTGAATGTGCCGCAGTGTTAATATTAAATCACATAATTATTTAATCCTAAATTGGAATAATAGCATGGATTTCTTTGGCTGCATCAAGTAATCAGTGATGAAGAGAATGAAATGGTGATTGAGTAGTGGTAGATGCTGTTACCCTCCCTGAAGAAGGTGAGCAATTGTGGGATGCTCAATCCTCCTTCCCCTGACCAGACTCTGAGTGACCTAAATTCATTCCCGAACCCAGGTCACCGGTGTGGTGAGCAGTAAGACCCCTACCTCAGCTCGCCACACCATTCAACCAGCATGAAAAAGCTTTTTAAGGTCTGGGGAGATACTGAAACCTAGGTACTGGAAGCCACAGGGGCTCATTGTAACCTGCACACCCTTGTTAGTTCCTCTGTTAAGGGTCCACCCAGCAGCATAACTTCAGACTTGTTTTCATTTGTTTTAAAGCCTGAGGCATCCCCATAAACTTCAAAAGTTTCCAACATTATAATGATGTTCACCACTGGATCATTTATACATAATAAAGTGCTAGCCACATATAGCGAGATATACACCTACTATCCTTCCACTTCCTCCACTTTAATACCCCGGATATTTTCTTGCTTCCTAATTGTTTCAGCTTGGGGGTCAAGACTGAGCATGCACAATGCAGCTGAAAGTGGGCAGTCTGCCTTGTTTTACATGGTATCTCGAAACTCTTGAACAATGTTCCAGTTTATTTAACCATGGTGCTGGGAAAAAAGTATGGTGTTTTTAACCAATTTGTAAATGTAGTGCCACATTGGAATTTTTCTACTGAGGCATCCAAGAAAGCCTAATTGAGACAGCTGAATGCCTTTCTTGGTGTCTATTAATACCACCTCTTTATAGCCTGCACATGGGGGGTCCAGTTTTAGAATGAGAGGGACTGGTGTACAGGGCTTGCATCAAGGAGAAATGGTTCAATGGGCTTCTTGCACTGCACCTTGTGCCAGTCCCAATTTTCTAATGCAGCGTGCACCACTGGGGGGACCACCTGCACTAAGGGTGCTTGTGCCAAACTTGTGACTGCTGCACCGGTGCATTGTGGCTGAAGGGGGATTGCACCACAGTGGGGCTGTTATATCCCCAAATTGGGATTTTGGAAGCCCCCCCAAGGAGTGCATGGACCCTGCTGTTAAACTGGGAGCTGGTCTAACCTTATGTGAGCCACTGCTGCAGCCATTGCTGGGTGGGGGATGAACATGTGCCCCTCTGGGTAAGGTGCCCATACAGCCACTGACACCTGCCAGACCACCACTGGAGTGGCTGGTTGTCCATGGCAGGTTGGAGCCCACAACCCCCCCCCATGGTGGCACTGGTGTGCCTGTCCTCCCACCCCAACCTGCACTGTCCTTGCCATTGCCCCCAAGTTTGACATCCCGGAATTGTGGGATCCAGGTGGGGGAGAGAGTTTTCCCTTCCAATCTAATGTTCGGGTTCCCCATGAGGGGTTGCTCAAGGTCTCCACGTTGGTTATATTTGAGAATCGTACAGAGCTGAGCATGTGCCTTCACTGATATGACAATGGGCGACCCAAGCCCGGACTTAGGAAGACTTTTAGGGTGAACGAACAGGAGGGCTGACGGAGAGAGGTGATGCCTACGGATTTGGGATAACTCTATTTGGACCCATAGTGGTATGTACCTATCAGAGAGGCCAGGATCTGGAGGAGAGAGCCACCTTAAGTGTTTGCTTAGGTGGCTGGCCCAGTAATAGAGACTAACGTGGGGGACTCTCAAGCCTCCCTTAAGCTTGGGGGCAGCAAGCTTGTGATAGGCCAGCTGGTGTATTTTACCAGCCCAAATGAAGTTGGCAAAGATGTTGTGGACCCTTTTAAACCATGAGTGGAGTAACCAGATATTGAGGAGACTGAGGGGATAGAGCAGCCGAGGGAATACGTTCATTTTGATGAGGCTGATCCTGCCCCAGATCGTAAGAGGGAGAAGGGACCATCTGTTCAAGTCTTGAACAATGGTGTTTAGTAGGGAATCGAGATTGAGTTTATGCATGAGGGAAGCATTTCTTGAAAAAGTGATACATAAGTACTTCACTGTTTTCCTATCTCAGGAGAGGCCCAAGGCCTCAACCTCATTCCTCATCACTCTGTAGTTAAGGGGAAAAACTACCGTTTTCTCAATATTGAGTTTATAGTTTGATAATGAACTGAATTCTTTGATTGCCTCAAGTAGAAATGGGATGGACTTTTTGGGGTGTGAAGTGCAGAGGAGTAGGTCATCTGCATAAGCCAAGACTTTTAAATCTATTTCCTGTACTGGAATTCCTTGGATATTGGGATCAGCCAGTAAGCGGCGTATAAGGGGTTCGAGATAAATGTTGAAAAGTAGTGGGGGCAAGGGGCATCCCTATCTCGTGCCAGAGAGGATGGGGAACCTATCGGAAAAACACCCGTTGCAGAAAACCCTGGCAGTCAGGGCAGTGTACACGGCCAGAATCCATTTCTGAAACTCTAGGGGAAAACCAAAAGTGTTCAAAGTCTGGAATAAGAAATTCCAATCAACTCTATCGAATGCCTTCTTGTGTCCAGGGAGACCAATGCTGCGGGAAATACAGCATCCCTGGACACCGAGAAGGCATGGTCCAGGGTTCTGATGTGATCGCTGGCCAGTCTATTCGCCATGAAACCGACTTGTTCTGCACCAATAAGGCCTGGAATCATGGCACTCAGTCTGACTGATAACAGTTTGCTGAGAATCTTGATATCCTGATTGAGTAGTGAGATGGGCCTGTAGCTTGTTACATTTTCAGGAGCTTTACCAGGTTTCAGGATGAGAACAATTATGGCTTCGAATAGTGAGGTATCTGTGCTGGTCCCATCCAGGATTTGTTGGAAAACGGAAAGGAGTATTGGAGCGAGGGTCTTTGCGAACACTTTATAGAAGTTCGGGGAAAACCCGTCAGGCCCAGGAGATTTGTCATTGGGAAGACTGTCAATTACGCCAATAATTTCTGTTTCCGTTAAGGGAGTGCATAATGCAGTGCATTGTTCAGCTCTAAGTGTGGGGAGGTGCAACCTCTTTAAGTAGCGGTTCAGCACCGTATTAGAGGGGGGATTAGTCATCGGTGAATGTAGGGATTGAAAAAAATTTTGGAATTCAGAAGTGATTCCTTTAGAGTCCACCAGCAGAGGGCTGTCATGTGCCCGAATGGTAGGAATATATCTGGAGGATTCCTGCTGCTTAACTCTGGCCACCAGTAGATGGCCCACTTTTTCCCCTTGGTCGACATAAGTAGCTTTCGTTTTGAGGATCATGTATTCGGCTTTCTCCCTGAGGTGTTCCATATAGGTATTTTTGAGTTTAGCCAAATCCAATAGGGTCTGTTCTGGGGTGTGTGGAGAAAGGTTTTTTTCGATGTCCCTTATCTGTCTGAGAAGTTGGATTAGTTCTTGCTCTCTTAGCTTCTTTCTTCTTGAGGCCACCCCAATGAAAGGACCCCTAAGGTAGGCCTTAAGGGCCCCCACTCGATATCGGGTTTACCTTTGGAATTTAAATTAACGGAAGTGTATTGGGAAATGTGACTGCTGATGTGTTCCACTATTTCTGGGTCTTTTAAGAGTTGGTTGCTGAGCTTCCAACGGCCATTCTTGTTTGGAATGTTCAATAGGGAGAGGTGGCATGAGGCCAGTGAATGGTCGGAGGGCGGGCCGGGGTGTATATCGGAGTCGACCACGCCCGGGATCAGATGGTGCGAGATCAGTATGTAATCAATCCTGGAGGATGTCTTATGAACGGGAGATACAAAGGTGAAGCCTTTTTCAGAAGGATGTAATCGCCAGATATCGTGTAATCTGACCTTATCCCAAAGGTCTCGAAGAGCCCTTTGAGCTGGCGATAAGCCTTTATGTCTACGCCCTGTATGGTTCATATTAGGATCGGAGACTACATTGAGGTCTCCCCCCAAAATCATCGGTGTGTTAGTGAAAGGGATTAATTTATTTGTGAGATCTACGAAAAACTCTGGGGAATCGGAATTGGGGCCATATACATTCCCAGTAAGATTTCCATATTGAAAACTCTACCCTGGACCAGAATATATCTCCCATGGGAGTCTTTTATTACCCTATTAGAGATAAAGGGAACGTTTCTACATATTAATATCATAACCCCACAGCTCTGCTTTGAGCCTTGGGTGGAGAAAACCTGGCCTACCTGCTGCTTTTTCATGTTTAATTGTTCCGAGGACAGAAGATGAGATTCCTGGATGAACGAGATATCGGACTTGAGGAGTCTGAGGTGTCTGCAGGCCTGGTACTGCTTTGCTTTCTGTCTGACACCCTTTAAGTTCCATGAAAAAAAATTCAAGCTACCCATCAGTATTCGGAATTGTATAAGCCAGAAAATATGGGCTGCGCTGCAAAAGAAAAAGGCATCTGCCAACCTGTCGATAGGCTTGTTTGAAGAGGGTCCAGTTCAAACGAGCCCACCTGCCCCACCCCACCTATCATAAGTGGAAAAGTAAGAATCATAGAGAGTATTATCGAGAATAAACCCAGTCCTCCCCACCCCAACATAACAACAGACAGTGAACAGCAAGTCCTCTAGTTATCCCTTCCGTCCCCCAGCCCCAGACCCAACCTCCCACCCCAGACCCAAAACATTTTATAGTATACTACAATAACTGAATATGGAGTTGTTGCTGAAAGTACCCCATAGCTAGAAATGTTCAGGATAAAAGTCCCAACAACTAACAGTATTAACTATTGCAAGAACAGCACACATCAGCAAAAACTATGCAACAAACTGACAGCTACTGGAGCCGATCTGGGAAAGGATAGCTTAGTCAAGAATTAGCGAGGAGCAGTGCTGATGTCTTATACTAATATTTGTGAAAATAGCTGTAGCTGAGCTATTCTAATTGTAAACAAGAGCATGAGCATAAACAAATGAATTAACATTGTAATAGCCCCCGCGGAGACAGTAGGAGTAGCCGCAAAGAACAATGCAATGTCTGATGTACAATATAGTTGTAACATGAAACAACAGACAAGAGGAATCCAGCTGAAGAGGTGAGCAGTGACCGTTGCGCAGGAGGGCCGCGACCCCCACGAGAATAAGGTGCAGTCCCCATGGATCCGTGTGTACTCAATGAGTTGTATCTTCAGGAGGGCTGAGAAGAATCTGCATTGGTGTTGGAGTGGTGCACTTAGTTAGTAGAAAATGGAAGCACCCCAAGTGGAGTCGGGGATCCCCGTGAACAAGGTCTTATGCAGGAAGAGCCAGAAAGGGGAGGCGGAGCTTAACCGAACCATCTTGCGTCTCTGACCGGGGTACTCTGTTATACTATCGATCTTTACTGCCATGGTCATGGGATATCACATCAGAGTACCGGTTCACAGAAAACGGCCTCTTGGCTCAGCAGAGGTGACTGAAGTGGATAGCAATTGGGTCCCATAAAGCGGCCGCCTGCAAGAGGAGATAGCCACGGGGATGGAGGGGTCAGAGCAATCACTGGTAAGCCATAGCGCAGGGAAGCGGCTCTTAGTATGCACATTCCAAGTCTAAGGCATCAGCTGGATGGGGACTCAAGAGGTGAGAAAGCATTGCAGACAATCAAGTAGGGCAGTCCCAAAACAAGGTTGGTTCTGGCAGCTTAGTAGTCAGATGCCAGCCGTCTCTAAAGCTTCAGTGACCTTTGAATAGTTCAGGGAAGGCGTTGGCGAGAGCCTTAGCAGCAGCTTCTGAGTCATCAAATGTAGCCCAGGCACCTGAAATCCACACCCCTAGCTTGGCTGGGTAGGACATTTGGAATTTTATACTGGCGGCGACAAGCTTCGAAACCAGGGGATGAAACTGGGTCCTCCGCTGCCTGACCGAAGGCGGAAGATCTTGCACCAAGCTGATCTTTGTTTCTTCCCAGAGCACCTCCTTTAAATCTCTGACTTTGGCAAAAAGATGCTGACGCTCGAGATAATTCAAAAATTTAAAGATCAGCGGACAACGGGGGGCTCCGGGAGGTGGTTTGGGGTAAAGAGCCTGGTGCACCCGCTCGATGGTATAGGTGGTGCCACAGGGGGAGGGCCCGGCTATCCTCTCGATTAACTTTTGAATAAAAGAGATCACTTCAGTTCCTTCAGCGCCTTCTGGGAGACCTATGAGGACCGCGTTGTTCCGACGACTGCGGCCCTCAAGGTCTTCTATCTTCAGCTCCATCTTGGCCAATTTCTGTTGGAGAGATACCATCTTAGGTTCCATTTTGTTGGTCCGTCTTTCCACGGACTTAATCCTTGCTTCTGCGTCTGTAGATCTTCGTTGCAGATCCTCCACAGCTCCGGTAAGTACTTTAAGTTCTGCGGTTAACTCTGCCATGCTGTCTCTAAAAGGGGAAAATTCTGAAAGGAAGCAATGCAGGGTGAGGGGTTGCAGATCCTCGTTAGACGCCAGTGATTGCTCCTGTTCAGACCCCGAGGCCCTGGCTTTTTTCGAGGCCTTTTCGGGTGAGACAGGCGGAGTGTGTCTGGCTTTGCTTTTCCTGGAATGCATCACTAGTAGAGTTTGAAAGGCAGCACAGGTAGGGCTCGAGTCTCTACTGTGGGTTATTGAGCTTCTCTCTAGTCGCCAGGTGTTGGGTAGATTGTGAAAATATAACTTTGAAAGGGTCGGAGAGCTGGAGTTACAAGAGAAGGCAGTTATCCGGAGGACTGCATCATGTGACCCACCATATCACTTTCTGATCTAATGATGCCTTCTAAAATGGAGCCCGGGGCCTTTTGGACAGCAGATACCTATGGCAGCCTATTGGTATGATCTTAGATCTGTTGTTCTGGTTTAAACTCATATTGATCAGAATGAATAAGCTGTGAAATTTCTGTCTGAACTGGATTAGCAATGGCTTTGTCAAGTACTTTAGTATCTTGGTTTAATAGAGATATTGGTCTATACATTCCACACTGCGATGTGTCCTTTGCCCAGTCTAGGCAAAACAGTAATAAATGCATCATGCCAGTATGTTTTCTGTCTTGTGTCATTAGATAGCTTAATCAGCACATGGAACAAGCTTAATCAGGACATGGAGCAAGCCACTTTAATTTTTTTTAAGTCCTCAATGAAACCATCTTGCCCTGGGGCTTTATTATTGCTAATACTGCACACCACCCTTCTAACTTATTTATTTTATTTATTTAATTATTGAAGTCTTGGAATTACAACCCTTTGAGTCAAAGGCTCTTTCGCAAAGGCTCCATGTAAGATTTACAGACAGGTTACAAAAAAAATGACAGGAGATTAATACAGTACATTATACATAACTGCATCATAAATGAGGGCGGAGTACATGGCAAAGAAACAACATGGCGAGTAGATTTAAAACCAACAGGATACGAAACATTAAAGGAAATTAATACAGTACATAATACATAGGGTAAGGGTATACAAGTAATGCGGTGCATTATACATAAGTGCTTCATAACTGAGGGCGGAGTACATGATAATGAAACTAACATGGTGCAGGCAGTGCTAGCTAACTATGTAAACAGATAGGAAATTAAAGAAAAGAAAGGGAGACCAGAAGGAAGTCAGTTAAGGACAGTTGTGATACAGCTTGGGGGGATAGGGAGAAACGTTGAGTAGAGGGGTGTAAGGTGTAGAGAAGGAGGAGTAGGAAAGAGTGCAGGTAAAGGATGAGCAACTGGTTGCAGGAAGAGGTGGGCAGAGCTCAGGCAATTCTCCCGAACCAGCAAAGCACTCTAAACATAGCAAACAGGTACACACCTCTTGTGTCCATGCCATCAGTAATGGCAGAGGATGTCTCGGGCCAGAGGAATGCCAAATGCAACAGGATAGCAAAACAACATCATAAACAAAACCTCAGCAGGAAAAAAATCATAATCATAGGGGACTCAATGATTCACGGTGTGGACCCCCACCTGAGACAAAACAAACATGCAGATGTGCAGGTCAGACATCTCTCAGGAGCATCTGCTTGGAGGGACACTGACTGAATAGTCAACATAGTTAAAAAGAAAGAAGAGGGCTCAAACATCCTGGTCCACCTAGGGACCAGTGACCTTGCTAGCTGGTCAGTCGAGTAGGTTAAGGAGCACATTGAGCAGCTCGGTGAGAAACTGATTTTATTTTTGTCCAGCATTGCATTCTCTGAGATTCTGCCTGTTTGGGAAAAGGGGAAGAACAGGCAGAAAATCTGAGAGAAAGAGATAAGTGAGTTCAATGCATGGCTCAAGGACTGGTGCCACTCAAAAGAGCACCACTTCGTCAGAAACTGGGGCAACTTCTGGGAAAGGGAGTTCTTGAAATTCGATGGCCTCCACCTGACTAAAGAGGGAGTCAGGGCACCAGGCCAGAAATATGACGTCCACGTAGGACATTTAGATTAGCAGGATGGGAGATGTCAGTAGCTCTAGGAGAAGCCCACAGAGCCTGCTGCCTCTCCCCCTCCAGCTAGTACCAAATCTACGCACTCCAGGATAGCAAAAGCAGATAGCTAGGAACATAAAACCCTTTCTGACTCTGGCATTGACCATCACAATGGAAAGTGAGGAACCATGAACAGAGAAAACTAAAAAAGGACGATCAATAAGATCAAGGGAGGCGTGACAAACAAAGTGACAAAGCAGGAGTGGTCAGCACTATGCCTCAATGCACGCAGTCTGGCTAACAAGATGACTGACCTCACTGGTGCAATAGCTGAGGCAAGACTAGGCTGGGTGGCCAAGACCGAAACATGGTTCACAAATAATCATGGTTGGGAGGTGACTATCCAGGGGTACAACTTGTTTAGGAGAGATAGGACTGGGAAAAAGGGAGGGGGTAGCTATTTATGTTAAGGATACCATCAATGCTACAGAAATGCAGCAGGCACTAGGGGAAGCAGAGGATCTATGGATCACATGGGGGCCGGAAGCCAAAAACCCATTTGGGTGGGAATAATCTACAGACCCCAAAATCAGGAGGAAGCCAGGGATAAGGAAATCCTGGAAACCATCCTCCAGATGTCAGGCAAAGGGGACATGGTGCTGGTGGGGGATTTCAATCTGCCAGACATAGATTGGATTACCCACACAGCAGCATCACAGAAGAGCAGGGAATTCCAAGTCACACTACAGGAAGCAGGCCTAAGTCAAATAGTGACATCACCCACAAGGGGTAACATGGTTCTAGATCTGATATTCACAAATAGCGATAGGGTTATGGGTGTCGAAGTAGGGAACCACCTGGGCAACACTGATCATAACACAGTATGGTTCATGGTAAAACGGACTGCAGACTCCACACACACTCCAAATTGAAGGTCCTTGACTTTGGGAGAGCAGACTTCACAAACATGAAGGCCTGCCAAAGAGATAACCTTGGTAACTCGACAGAAGGGAGCGTTGAGGAATACTGGACAAGGCTGAAGGATGCAATAACCATGGTCACATCACAGTGTGCCCATCAGGTTAGTAAGAACAAAAGGAGAAAAAAAAAACACTATGGTTTTTCAAGGAGGTGGCAACCATGGTGAGAGAAAAGTGCACAGCCTTCAGAAAGTACAAGGAGTCCGGAAACGAGGTGGACAAAACAGAAACTAAAAGAGACAGGGAAAGTGATAAGAAATGCAAAGGCTCAAACACAGGTTAGGATAGCTCAGGAAGTAAAAAAGGGTAACAAAACCTTCAATAGGTACATACGTGAAAAAAGGAAGACCAAGGGGGGCATTGTTAGAATCACAAAACAAGCATTTGCCAATGTTGAATGTTGTCGCACTGACAATGGCAGTGGTAGAGCTAGAGACACATAGTGCTCTGATTTTGTTAATGTGTCGCAAAAGGTGATTTTGCACAGTGAGCACACCATTGTGCGCTACAGCTGCAGAAACGTGTTTTGGGCAGGCTGTGAAAAATGGCAGCTGGACTGTTGATAAGGAAGTGTGCACAAATGCCAGTGGTGAAAATGTGGCATGAAAATATTGCAGATTGACGAAGTTACAAGGGTGCATGAAAACTGTGCAATGCACGCTTGCAGCACAGTCATTGTATGGACTTTTGGCACCAAATTTTCAACATAAGCATTTTAGGACCTCTGCTCATGAATAGTGTCACCGTCATTTCCTCAAACTGTCCCGAAAACTGATTTTGTACAGCGACCATGCAATTCTGCGCTGGACATGTGAAAACACATTTCAGCCAGCCGTACTGTTCATAAGGAGGCATGGAAAAATACCAATGATGAACAGCTGGAATGAAACTATAGCAAATTCACAAAGTCATGAGCGTGCGTGCAAACTGCACAACACACGCTCGTAAAACACTCATTTTATTGATTTTCATCCCCAAATTTTCAACATAGGCATTTTAGGTCATCTGCTAATGAACAGTGTCACTGCCATTTTCATAAGGTGTCTCGAACACGGGCTTTCCACAGCGACCATGCTATTCTGTGCCGGAACTGCGAAAACAGATTTTGGTCAGAATGTGAAAAATGACAGCTGTACTGTTCATTAGTAGGTGCAGAACAACGGCACTGTTGAAAATCTGGAGTGAAAATATTATAAGTTTGCAAACTTACGAGCGTGCGTGCAATCTGCGCAACGCACACTCGTAACACAGTCATATTATGGAGTATTGTCATCAAATTTTCAACACAGGCATTTTGGGACCTCTGCTCATGAACAATGTCACTGTCATTTTTGCAATGTGTCCCGAACACTGATTTTGCACAGCGAACGTGCTATTCTGCGCCAGAAGTGTGAAAACACATTTTGGCCAGGATGTGAAAAATGACAGCTATATGGCTCACAAGAAAGTGTGGTAAAATGCCAATGTTGAGAATCTGGTGTGAAAAATTGGTGAATTTGCTAACTTATGAGTGTGCGTAGCAACCGCGCAATGCACGCTCATAAAACAGTAATTATTTTGATTATTCCACCAAATTTGCAACATCGGCTTTTTTGAGAGCCCCTCAGCACTGTCATTTCATTACTCAGGCCCAAAAGTGAGACATCCGCGCAGTGACTGCGAAATCACCTTTCAGGACCAAATAACGCCATGACAGTGCAAGAATTCGTGAGGAGGAATCCCAAAAACCCCATGTTGAAAATCTGGAGCCAAAATTCCAAAAAATGCCTGAGATATGCAGCAAAGTTGAAAACACCCTACTTATTCCATTATACAGCTTACCGGCATTTCCTCAGTTCACGGTCGGCTTTGAAGAGCGCAGACGTGTTCCCGGTCCACCGAAGATCATCGCGAGGACTCTGGAGGTAAGTATGGGGTGAGGGGTGTGGGGAGGCAGAGTCGCAGAGGGTGGGTGTGGGTGGGGGCAGGAGACTATAAGGGACCGTTTCGTTTTACAGGTAAAAAAAAACTAGACATTGCTGGGACAGTTTTTTTTTAGAAAATTTAACGCGGCTGGGGTACACTCCCAGCGTGCCACTAACTCAGGGTCTGTAGCTGATGGGGATTGGGCACCATCGTTGCTTCCGTGTTCTGCAGCGGGGGGGGATGTGTATGCGACAGGGATTGGGCACCCCGTCGACACCTAAAAGGAAACAAGGGGGCTGAGCCAAGGGTGGGCACCCCTCAGCATTTAACAATGGGGGTGATTTATGCTGACAGGGGTGGGCTCCCCATCAGCACGTACAGAGAGGCAGGGGTAACTGACAGGGGGATTGGGCACCCCTGAAGGCAGAAGTTTGGCGGCCACTGCACTGCCATGCTCATAAAGTCGGCGAGCATGTCCAGGAAAGGTCCACTGCATCTGACGTGCTTTGCTCGGATTGCAGCAGACCTTTTCTTAGATGTGCTCACCACATTATGTAAGCATGGTGTGGTGCCGGCATGAAGGCTGATTGGGGCCAGGGGCGCACCTACTGATGCGTGCCTCTGCATTCACCAACAGCTTAATTCACTCCAAAGCTGCATTCACATCTTTAAGATGCTGGTCGCCAGTTACCAACATAAAAAGATGGACAAACCACAGAGCAAGACCAGGAGAAGGCAGAGGCAATCAATGAGTACTTTTGCTCAGTCTTCACACAGGAAGCAGATGGTAATGGACCAACAATAGGCATAAAGAAGTGTGCGACTGAAGGAATAGACACGGGACCCTTCACAGAGGAAAGGGTCCTGGAGGAAATAGACAAGTTAAAGGTAAATAAAGCTATGGGGCCAGATGGGATACACCCAAGAATACTGAAAGAACTAGGGAGGGAACTGGCAGCAGTGGCAGCCCCCTTAGCAGTGCTCTTCAACAAATCATTAAGGAGCGGGGAGGTGCTGGAAGATTGGAAGAGTGCAACAGTGGTACCACTCCACAAGAGTGGAAACAAGGAACAGCCTGGTAATTACCATCTGGTTAGTCTAACGTCAGTCATGGGAAAACTGATGGAGTCTCTGCTGAAGGAAAGAATCATAGTTTTTTTGGAGCAAGCTGGTCATCTTGACAAAAATCAACACGGTTTCATGGCAGGGAAGTCCTACCAGACAAACCTGGTTGACTTTTTCAATTGGGTCACCAAAACAGTGGATCAGGGTGGGGCAGTGGATATAGTTTACCTGGACTTCAGCAAAGCTTTTGACTCCATTCCACACAGGAGACTAGTCAAAAAAATGGGAGAATGTGGGAATTGGACCTGAGGTTACAAACTGGGTCAGAAACTGGTTACATGGGAGAACTCAGAGAGTATTAATAAATGGCACTCTGTCTGTGGAGAGGAGGGTGACTAGCGGGATCCCACAGGGCTCGGTTCTTGGCTGATCCTCTTTAACATATGCATCAGTGACATTGTGGATGATCTGGAGGGTAAGGTGTGCCTGTTTGCAGATGACACCAAAATCAGCAACAGGGTAGACTAGGTGGGCCATAGGCCCTTATCTGCTGACACTGTCTATGTATCTATGTATCTATGACACAACACAGGGACAGCAAAGCATGGAAGCTGATCTCCAAAAACTGAAGGAGGGGTCCAAGACCTGGCAATTGAAATTCAATGCCAAAAAATGCAAGGTCATGCACCTGGGAAAACGTAACCCAGGGAAACTGTACTCAATGGGAGGGGAGCAGCTGGTGGCTACCAGGTAGGAACAAGACCTAGGAGTGATCATATCAGATGACCTCAAGGTCAGTAGACAATATGAAAAGCAAAAACCCAAGCAATTTACCGCAGTGCAGTTCTAGGCTGTTGCAGCACCACATATGAGGTGGCAAACCTCCACATGAACCAAAAACCACAACGAATGTAGTGCGCAAATAATGAGAAGCACTGCAAAATGAATATATCCAAAGTTTTTTTTACTAAAGCAAGTGCTCAAAAATCACAGCAAAAGAATTTACAAGCAGGTAATTCCTGGTAGTAGCAACAAACCCCTCACACCTCGACTTCAAAAGTCTTCAAGGGGGTTGGGCTACAGAAGCAAACCAGTCCTTAAATATAACTTGAGTCATGACATCATTGCTACTTTAACTCTTAAAGGTGTATCATTATTTACATATAAAAGAGAAATACTGATATCATGTCAAAATTGTATGCATATTACACATAAATACATAGAGTGCTTTTAATGCAAAAATGCTGTGTCACATAATATAAAAAGTGTTTAGAAGACAAAGTTTTAACAATGTGTACTATCAAATCCTCTCATGTGTATATCCTGGGTCTGACGAGCATCAAGGCTGCAATTATCAGATCTCCTTTAGGCAAGTGCCAAGTACCAAGTCAGAAGGAGCCCAGAAGGCATTGATACACTGCCTCTATAACAGATAAAGATGAAAAATCAGCAAAGAGAAGCAAATCAAATGAAAAAAAAAATGGACGAACTAACTACCACTAAGTTAAAGTGGGATCCATTTTACTTGCAAATTTCTAAAAGCCACAAATATGGGGGGGCGTGGCCAACCAGCGACCAAGATGGCAGCTTGATCTCGGAGCTCCACATGCCTAAGAGCCTATAACCCGAATAAATACAAATATTTGTGTTTCCAAAGGGGGAAAACGAACTCACTGGAGATCTGAAGGCAACTGTTCAAGGCTGGCAAAATGCGGGAAGATTCCATCAAGGTATGACTTAGTAAAATGACCCCGAAGCTGTAAACGCTCGTACAGTAGGCCTCATGGTGCACTCGGCACCGGAGAGGGCAGAACCCTCAGTCAGAGATATGTTCACCTCTATCATGACCAGTATAGATGCCCTAACACTAGCTGCGAATAATACGGCAAGAGTGGATCGACTGGAACAAAAAACAACAGCCCAAGAAGGTGTACTCCAAGGTCACTGTGCTACTATGCAGGAACAGGCAGCCCAGATTCGACTTCTCCAAGACAAGTTGGAAGACTTGGAAAACAGATGTCGTCGTAACAACTTACGACTCCTTGGTTTCCCTCAGGGTTGCGAAAATGGGAAAGCATTAACCTTCCTGCAGCAGACGCTACCAGAGATTCTTCAACTTCCTAAAGGCACAAGAATTACAATCGCGAGGGCGCATCATTCCTTACAGCCCAGACCTACGCAGGGAGACAGGCCTTGACCATTCATTGCCAGAATCTTAAACTATGCTGAGAAAGAAGTTATTCAAGTTAGGACCAGGGAATTGGGGCAATTATGTTGGAGAGAGCACTCGATCATGATCTTTCAAGACTATTCTAAAGATTTAGCTGCCAAACGGAAAGCCTTCTCTGAAGTGCGACGCAAACTCCACACTCTGCAAGTTCCCTTCACCCTGCGATACCCTGCAAATCTACAGATTTCTGTAAATGGTACAGTGCATCAGTTTGCCTCGCAGACACAGCTATGTACTTTATTGCAAAAATATGGCTGGCTGGCTCAAGTTCCTCATCTCTTAACCTGGTCGAAGGCCGAGCTCAACAACATTCAGCGAGAGAAAATTCACCTGAAACCACAGTAATGGCACCTCCTACACCTCTTCAAAATGGCCTGGACCCTCGTAACTCCAAAGTTAGGAAATGACCGCCGAACTCTTCTCATTCTAAATGCAGCCATCCACAGGATAGAAAATACTCCCCAGGAAAGCAGACCCAGCACTTAAGTGCAGCAAGTACAGTAGAGTCGGAATTTGTCAGCCCATATTTTGCACACAACCGATTTGCGGCACTGAGGAATCTACCAGACACCAATCGAGGGGATGAGATGGACACTAATGCGATGGACCCTAATAGCAATGACTCCGAGGATTAGCACATCTCCTGGGCTTATGCTGTGGATGCTGCGCTGCCCTTGCAGGGCCCAGAAACACGAACCCAGGCTCCCGGTTCACCCCCAGACCGCAGTATAGAAAAGGACCCTGCAGACCCGTCATGAACTTCTGTGCAGACTATGTGCAGGTTGGCTAGATACCTAGGGACAGTTGTCTCGGGGAACTGGTAAATGGATATGGGGGGATAACTGAGGCCTTAGCAGCTTTTAGCAGCCTAGAGTATAAATCTTGCTCGACTTTAAAGGTCAGCATTCAGGGCCTCCTCCTGGAAGGGTAAACCCCATTGGCTTCAGCATACTGGTTTGTCCAACACAGGTTATCAGTGTTCCCAGATGCCTATTCGGAGGTACTAATAATGGGGGGTATAACAAGGTTAGGAGGGCATTTACATAAAATATGTAAAAGAACTGTATGATGCAAGGTTACTCTTTTCAGAAAGGTAGGGGAAAATGATTCCCGACTTTTTCTGTCCGATCACTCCAGAACCTCTTCCCCTTCCCACCACCCCCCTTCTCTTCTTACTAAGTTGCCGAGCAACAGTGTGGGGTCAGGTCTGTGTTGACCATAACAAAGTGATGGATACATTGTGTATAGAATCCTAATAGACCCCATTGTCTGCATGGCCTTCCAGCCCTTAAGATCAGATGATGCATTGAAGAATTCTGCTATGCTGCCATGTAGTACTTGCATCCAGGATGTGGGCCGGGCATAGAACGTTATGTATCTGCTTCTATTTGATTTAACAGACACTAATTGCTAGAGGTCTTTTGGAACAACAGAGAGTTAGAGAAGGGTGGATAGCAAGAGAGTATATATTGCACAAAGACTTTTGAGCTTCGCTCAAGATGATATACTTTTGTTAGCCTTCTCTTACAGTTACTTGCACCCCCTACCCCTACTCCCTCACTACACCCCCTAACTGAAGATACGCCCATGGAAGCATACACCCTACATGGAAGGCATAAAAAATTAAAGATACGATGTTTAGATATAGATCTGATACAAGATACTGGTTCAGTGTGTTTTATTAGATATTACTATTGTTAACCAGATCTAGTTTAGAACGTAGTTAAGGAGCCCCCCCCACTCCTCCTTTTATATTGCCCTGTGGAGATACAAGAATGGGAAGTATGTGAAGGATGCTAGGCATACATGATATGACAGCCAGCAATCTACATTTCCCCAATATTTGTGATTCCTGGTAATAATTTCATAGTCTCTCTATCTCATTTCATAGGAAAGCGCTACTGTGATGTTGATAAATTTCCAGTTTGTTGTTACTTTTCCAGGAGGACGCCTGGACCTTTCAGTTAGTCAACAGCCCAGCTATTAATCGGAGGTCACCAAGTGTTCCCTTTTCCCCTTTTAAGGGAGGCTCATTTATGGCTCAGTACACTTGGACAAGGCTCTGGGCAATGGAGTACCATATTACTCCCATTGGTGATAGTACAAGTAGTGCACTGGATAAGTCATTTTTGAACTTAGAGTGCAAAAGAAGCTCCTCTTTCTATTGGAGCTTAATTACCTCACGTCCCCCAAGGGCAATTGGGCATACCATTGGCTGGGGCTCCAGCCAGTTTAGTCTCATCGCATCTTTCCCTGTGGTTCTGTTTGGTAAGTTAAGCAATTTAAACCTTCAGCTAGCACATACTGTAGGTACAGTATTTAAAAGTAAGCTTTGCACATTGTTATTTCCAATGTATGTTCGAAGGGGGAGGATAGAAACAATTAACCTACCTGGTATTGAGGTTGGGGTGGACCGTACTTTTTACTGAATTTGCTCCAGTCCCCTTTGGAGTGTCCGTAAGCCATAATGACAGACATTGTACTTCACACTTGGAATGTCAGGGGGCTGAATTCCCTGGTGAAATGCAAGAAAGTCCTGGCACATCTGAAAAGGCTACACTCCAAAGTGGCTTTCCTCCAAGAGTCCAAACTCTCGGGGGATGATCACACTCGAATGAACAAGAACTGGGTGGGTCAACAGGTACACTCCAATGCCCCAACTAGGAAGCATGGTGTTCTTATTCTTGTGCATAAATCTCTTAACTGGAATTTAGTCCAGACGCTTTCAGATCAAGAAGGCAGATGGGTAATTGCCTCATATAACACACCCACAGGACCACTTACTCTATGTAATATATATGCCACAAATGTGGACTCCCCCAATTCTTTCATAATCTGGCATAGGTGATTTTGGAGTTTAATCCCCCAGACTGCCCCCTGTTTATGGGCGGGGACTTCAACCTAACACTGGTGCCCTCCCTAGATAGAAATGACAAAGGCAAAGAGGCACACACTAGAAGTGGGAAGGCCCTTCAGCAAATGATCCTGGATCAGGGGCTTACTGATTTTTGGAGACTGTTTCACCCCAGAATGAGAGATTACACTTTCCATTCAGAAGCTAATGATTTGTATAGTAGGCTAGATTTTTGGCTAGGCTGCCCCATCCTTACAGCCAAAACTCTTGAGGTCTTAATACTGCCACATGCTATTTCTGATCATGCCCCAGTCCAACTCCTCATACAGTGGGACCCCATGGCCCCCCCACCCAGACAATGGAGGTTAGACTCTCTTCTAATGAAAGACCCGGACTTTATCCCTGGGCTAGGAATGAGGCCTCTTTATTCCTGGCCAAAAATACTATAGCAGACACCTCTGCTGGTACCACATGGGAAGCCTTCAAAGCCACGATGCGGGGCAGCACCATGGTCTTTGCTGCGACTAAGCACAGAGAAAGAGAATAACAGTTAGTCACCCTGTAACAGAAATTGGCCAAAGCGGAAGGTGTCTTTAAGTCCATGCCCTCTCCATCTATTCAGTCCCCTATAGGCAGAACTATTCTAGGTCTTCAATTTGAAATGAATCAACTCCTAAATAGGATGGCCGAAATAACCATCCTTCAACTCAGGCACACCTTCTGGGAGGGAGGAGATAAAGGAGGCAAAGTGCTTTCCTATTAGATCCGTAAACAACAAGCCAGTAGATATATTCCTGGGCTAAAGAACACACAAGGGGTATTGGGTTCTTCCCCGAAGGACATTAATTCTACTATGACATTTTTCTATAAATCGCTATATACCTCCACACACACAGGACCAAATAGAGATACTCAATTTTTTTTGGATGCTCTGCAGCTTCCCAAACTGCAGAAACAACAGGAGCAAAGCCTGGACCTTCCGATCACTAGCGAGGAAGTGGCAGTAGCCATTCAGGATTTGAAGAGGGGAAATCTCCAGGTAGTGATGGCTACACTGCAGATTTTTACCAGGCATTAGCTCCGGTTGCTCTACATCTCTTAACTCAGGTATTCCAAGAGACTGAAATTAAGGGGACCTTACCTCCATCTATGCGCGAGGCAACCATTGTTGTTATTCCCAAAAAGGGTAAAGACCCTACCAACCCCATAAGTTACCGCCCGATATCACTTATTAATTTAGACAGCAAACTGTACACCAAAATCCAAGCTACTAGACTCAGACCCCTACTCCCTGGTCTTATACACCCATCCTAAGCAGGCTTTGTACCTGGGTGTCACAGCTCGGACCACCTGAGAACCCTTATGAGTTTATTGCCAATTTCAAAGACAATCTCTACACCGCCATTGCTGTAGACTTTGAAAAAGCATTCGACTCAGTCGAATGGGGATTATACATGGTCTTAAAGCACTTTGGCCTGGGAGAAAAGTTTCTAGTAAGGATACAAGCTATATATGAGAGCCCCTCAGCCAGAGTTAATACAAATTTGGTACTTCCCTCCTCTTTGTATTAGGAAGAGGTGTGAGGCAAGGCTGCCCCCTTTCCCCCCTTTTGTTCATACTGGCAGTTGAACCCCTGGTGGCTGCAATCCGTAGTCACCCTGATATACAGGGTTTAAAATGGAAAGTATAACCTACACAACCTTTATGTATGCTGACGATCTCCTTCTTTTTTTAGAAGACGTCCACCAACCCATCCCCCCCTCGCTTAGTCTCTTAACAGCCTTCTTTAAGCACTCAGGCCTATGACTGAACCAGAACAAAACCGAAGTACTCCCTCTTAGCTCCCACTGCTCACAGCAACTGGTGGAAGCAGCTGATCTCCTATGGGCTCCCAATGGCCTTACATACTTGGGTATTAATTTAACTCCATCTCTGGAGGATATATGGCAGACTAATATACAGCCCCTTCTCTCCTCCATCAAGACATATTTTGACAGATGGAGATCATTAAAACTCACTCTAGCAGGGAAAATTGCGGCCGTAAAAGTGGTAACAGCCCTTAAACTCTTTTATCTTCTTATGCATTTGCCTATCCCTCTGCCTAAACACTGGCACTAGCCCATAGATAAATTATTTGGAGGCTTCCTATGGGAAGGTTCTAAATCTAGATTCAGTCACTTCAAACTTAGATCTCATTGGAAGCAAGGAGGGTGGACTCTTCCATAGCCAGAAGGATACTGGCAGGCTTTTCTGCTAGCCCAGATGGTTAAGTGGGCATGTCCACTCTCCCCTCTTTCTCCACAATGGATACAACTTGAAATGGACATCATGGGAACCATTCACCCTTCCTCCCTTTTTGTACAAAGGCTTGGTCCTCAAACTGGCTCATGACATATGTCAAATGCAGACCCTATCTCACCTACAGTGGTCGCATCCAGAGCTGATTGGTTTAATACACACCTGAAAATGAAAATGGACCCTATCCCTCTCTCCCAGATGCCTCTCTGGCAAAACCCCGTTATCACCATAGAAGGTTCTGAGGTAAGATGGAAAAAATGGGCCAATCTGGGCATCTCCAAAATCGGAGATATGCTGTCCCCCAACCAGAAAGCTTTTCTTACATTTCAGTCTTTGAGGCAGATGTGGGGCATGCTGCAATCTGATTTCTGGAGATACCTCCAACTTAGAGATGCTACTCAACATCTGTTACCCCATAAATTGATATATGACAAACCCTCCGGCCTTCACTCATGGATACTGCAGCCTCAGGGACTGGCAGGTTGGCTATATGCCACTATTATATACACTCTCCCTTCCCAATCAGATGATGCTAGACGTAAGTGGAAGAAGATGCTGCAAATCCACATTTTACCTGAGGCTTGGGATAAGGGCTGGAAGGATGCACACAGCTGGTTTAAAGATGCCAAGTCCAGATTAATTCAGAATAAAATTGCCCACTTGTGGTATAGAACCCCTGCTATCCTCTATAAAGCCAAACTACTACAGTCTGATAGCTGTTGGAGATACCAGTTACCAGGGGGAGATTTACTGCATATATTATGGTCCTGTACAAGGATCCAACCTATATGGCAGGAAATACAGAAGGTAGCTTCAAAGGTGATGCATCAACAGATCCCTCTTTGCCCTCTTTTTTATCTTTTGGGGATAAGTAGTTATATACCGAAGTTATCCCCACCACAATATAGATGACTAGCGTTGCTTACTCTGCAAACCAAGAGATCTATTCTATGTAAATGGAAATCCCCTCTGGTCCCCACAGTAACTGAAATAATGACATCTCTTACAGCCCTGGTGAAGCTAGATAGAATTTCCCAGCTTCAAACATCTCAAATGTCTGCATTAAGACTCTGCTGGGCACCCCATCTTAATTACCTTAAAGATGTCCAACCATAGACAGGCATAGGATGACCCCCCCTGAACCATTTGTGAGATAAGAGATGTTTGACTGGGAATGTTAACAGTTGACCTAGTGATGTGCAAAGTGGTTATTGTCTCCCTTTTCTCCCCCTCCCCCCCAATGGGAATATGGCTTGATAAGAACATCATGCTTCCCACAGGTTAAACTGGCTGTACTCTGCATATGGTACTTCTACTATAATGTACTTAAGTTAAGAACTCGAGCTTTGGGATCCATCTATATTTTTGTCCCAGGTTATAATCAGATGTTGCAGTGCATATACACATGTGGTCCAACCTTTCTCCTGAAACCGTGAAAAGGACTGACTGGACTAGTCTAGATCTCTAAAATCAGGCTACAAGAGTGATAGCAATCTGCTTACAACTGGATATCTGACTGTTTTTTCTAACTTGATGTATGTCCTTTCGTCCTGTGCACTGTATGTATAATTAAGGGTCTGCACACCTCTGAAAGAATAATAATTGATATCTGTATTACTCCCTAACCCTATCTTTCCCAAACTTTATATTCCCCCCTCCCCCCTCTACTTGTCCTTTTCTTCCTTCTTTTGTCCAGCTACATTGTCCCTCCCTACGCTTCATGGAAATGTGTACTTGTGTATTGCTACATGTGTATTGCTAGCTGAATGATTAATTATATGGAACAAATCTCTGGATGTATAATGTATCATGTATACCTTTTATCTGAAAATAAAAAAATTTCAACAATAAAAGCCACAAATATATAAATTCATTTAAAAAAAGGGGAGGGGGGTTCAAGTCCCGAAGGGTTATTTCAAAATATTAATAATCCATATGTTTACTTTCTGGACAATTTGTTACCACTTTATTTAAAGTGGGATCCATTCTGCATGCAAGAGACCACAAAACTATAAATTCATTTCAGAAAAGGTTTCAGGTTCCAATTATTATTTAAGCCTTCAGATTTAACACTATTTAATTTAAAAATCCACATGCTTTCTTTCTGCAACAACCTGTTGGCCCTGTCACCTCCTATTAAATCTGATTGTACCCAGTCAATGGCCATGAATTTCAAGCATAATGGGGAGGAGTCATGATGAGTTGCAAAATGTGTTCCCACTGGGGCATCATTTCTGGCATTGATAATGGCTCTCACATGCTCCTGGATTCGTTATTTGAGTAGTCTTACAGTTTTGCCTACATAAATCAGATTACATTCACACCAGAGAACATAAATAACATAGGAGGTGTCACAAGTAATTAGGTCTCTGACTATCATTTTGCATTCTTGATTGCTGGGATGTTTAAAGCTATTGTTTTCTAGGGCAAATCTACAGATATTACATCTCCTGCATCTATGAAAACCCTTTGGTCTCTGTGGGAACCAAATGGATGTTTTTTCACTTTGTTTTATCACTAGCCTCGAGTGTACAAGTCTATCCTTTATATTTTTGGCTCTACGAAACGTTACTCGTGGTCTGGGCCCTACAGTACCACCCCCCTGTCATCAGTCAGAAAAATGGACCAGTTTTTGAAAATGATGTTTCCTGTCTGTCCTGCTAGGTGGTTATATTCTGTAACAAATGTACAGGGCATATTTTGCTGCTGGGTTGGTGTGCCTGGATGTAATAGAGAATTTCTTGGAATTTTTTCCACTCTCTCTTTTTGCTTCATTAGCAAATCTAGATCATAACCTCTAGCCCTAAAGCATTCTATCAGTTCATTTGCCTGTAAGTTAAAGTCTGATTACTTGGTACAATTCATTTTTAGTCTTAAAATATGACTATAAGGAATCGATTTCTTAAGGCTCACTGGATGCGCACAGTCTGAATGCAGAACTGAATTAGTGGCTGTAAGTTTCCTGAAAGTTTTAGTATTGATGGCAAAACCAGTGTCTTTCTCTTTTTCCTCAAATAAACAGAGATCTAAGAAATTGAAAGTGATGGGGTCAAATTGATAGGTAAATCTAAGATTTAGATCATTGCTGTGTAACCAATTCATAAATTCTTCCGCTTTAACCTGGTCTTCGTCCCATACGCAGATAATGTCATCTGTAAAGTGTAGCCAATGTTTTATTTTGTGAAAATAAGGATTAACCAGAGGGTTTAATTCAGTTTCATATTCCCATTTATCTAGAAAAAAGATGAACGTAATTCACGGCCATGGCTGCCTCCATGGCAGTACCACAGAGCTGTTCATAATGTTTGCCTTCAAATTCAAAACTATTATGTTTTAGTATAAATTCCAATGCATCCACTATGAACTTCACTGGGACATCCATATTCACAGACAATTTAGATAGAAAGTATTCAGTAGCTGCCAGGCCATGTTCATGCAATACTGAAGTACATAAAAACTCAACGTTGATGCCTAGCCATCTATAATTTTCTTCCCATCTTACTATTACTAGTTTATCTAGAAGCAAATGATTTGATACCTTTTAATGGACCAACATAGATGTAACAACAAGAACAAAGTGCTCTAGCTTTGGGACCAACCAGTCCTTCTTCAGAAGCTCATGGCAGTTGTTTAGAAAATACAATACTTATAACAGCTTGATAATGCAGAGAAAAGCAGAAAACCCATTGGTTTAAAATACTAATTTAAACACAAAAAAAGAAGATGATGTCAGAGAAGTTAAACAGTACCATACTGCCTTCAGCCAGAAAGAACCTTGGGTCAGACGTGCTTGGTGGAACACACATACAAAGAATCCTACTGCATATAAATTTAATTGACATAAGATAACACTGCTGAAGCAGATAACTCCTAAATCAAGCTATGAGTGTCACAGTTAGTATAAGGATTCGATTACTGAAAGGCAACCCCCACCCAGATTAAAGACAAACTAAGATTGTCATAGGGCTCATGAAGTTTCAATGTTTGCATTATAGACAAGAATTTACCAGTAAAGTTGTCTTAAAAACATCAGTGCACACTGTGTGATGTGTAAAACCTAGCTGGACCTGTCACCCTTTGAAAGTACATTTAGTTCTCCAGTAGTCAGTGTGTGGTTGGACAAATTAACAACTGAAAGGTGCCCATCAGTATTGTGTTGTTTTTCAGTGACTCCATTATGTTCTTCATGGTTGTTATGAAGTATGGTATGTTGAAGGGCATTCAATTTCCTATTTTACATAAGCATGGCTTTTCTTAAGGTCCTTTGGTAGTTAATGTGTATCTCTCGCAAGATGTCCTGAGTAGGTTCCCCAGACACCCTTTCCAGAGTGGTAACAATTTCAGCAAACTCTTTGTTAAGAACAACTTTTTGGGCATATGACATGCGAATCCTGTGATTTCTCAGTTTCTCAGAGGTCCTACGACAAAGTTGTTCTGCACATGTAGAATTGTTTGTAATTCTTAATGGATTCCAAATAGTAAGACCTTTAGGGATAATGTTTCTCCTCTTGCACTGGGTTAGAAAATAGATGTCACTGTCTAGCTGTGCCAATTTCTTCTTGATGTTATGTAACTGCCATATTCTATGGCGAATTCCGGTATCTTCCATGTTGAAATCTAGATTTAGTAGTTGCCATATTGGTCCTTGCAAGAATAGATCCAGAAGCAAATGATTTGATACCTTTTAATGGACCAACATAGATGTAACAACAAGAACAAAGTGCTCTAGCTTTGGGACCAACCAGTCCTTCTTCAGAAGCTCATGGCAGTTGTTTAGAAAATACAATACTCATAACAGCTAGATAATGCAGAGAAAAGCAGAAAAAAATCCCCATTGGTTTTAAATACTTATTTAAACAAAACAAAAAAAAAAGATGATGTCAGAGAAGTTAAACAGTACCATACTGCCTTCAGTCAGAAAGAACCTTGGGTCAGATGTGCTTGGTGGAACACACATACAAAGAATCCTACTGCATATGATTTTAATTGACATAAGATAACACTGCTGAAGCAGATAACTCCTAAATCAAGCTATGAGAGTCACAGTTAGTATAAGGATGTGATTACTGAAAGGCAACCCCCACCCAGATTAAAGACAAACTAAGATTGTTATAGGGCTCATGAAGTTTCAATGTTTGCATTATAGACAAGAATTTACCAGTAAAGTTGTCTTAAAAACATCAGTGCACACTGTGTGATGTGTAAACCTAGCTGGACCTGTCACCCAGCTGTATTCTCAAGCTAGATATAAGGCCCAAGAAATTTCAAAACTTCAGGACTATATAAATGATAATTTAAATATAAATTGATAATATTAGCGTCAAACAAAAAACTCTAGTCAAGGAACCTCAAGCAATTAAGACCATGTAGCCTGATATGTACTGATGTCAATATATACTGAGAATGTAACAACTTGATGTACCACAAGTGTCTAAGGAATCTGAAAAAGAGATAAAAATGTAATTTCTTTCCTCCTCTTCATACAAACAATACAACCTAACCCACCCCACATCACCATAATGTGGGTGGGGGAGATACATAGCTTAAAGGAGATGATGTCTCTCTCTCTCCCTCTCCCCCCCCTTTTTTATCTTTTTTAGTTTATCTAGAAGGTCCATGGTGTCCTTAATGTAGGCGTTTTAGGTTTTGACCTCATTTTGTTGGAAAAAATCTACAAACTTTCCCAAGTTCTGTGTAAGGGAACCCATGACTGAAACAATAGGCCTTCCTGGTGGTCTTTCTCGATCTTTATGTATTTTAGGTAATACATAAAATCCTGGTGTAATGGGGTGATCCTGCCAGATAAAATCATATTCTTGTTCAGAGATTACTCCAGCAGACACTGCCTCGGACAACTATTTGTACAGTTCTATTTTGTACTGTGAGATCGGGTTTGATAATAATACTTTATAGTTCTTCTCATTGTTAAGTAAACTATACACAATTTCTTTGTAATGTTCTACATTTAAAATAACAATGTTGCTACCTTTATCAGAGGGTTTGACCACAACAGATGCATCCTGTGACAGTTCATTTAGAACAATAGATTCTTTTTTAGATAGAAATGTAAAGTTTTGAGGTTTAACCTCTTTTATTAAGTCCCTTACCTGCTTTGTTACAAACTTTTCAAAGGCTCCTAGCATGTTATTGTAGGTGTTTGGACAAAAAGTAGATTTGGGTTTAAATAGCTGTTTTCTAACTGTTTTTTATGTCAAGATTTGCTCCTAACATACCATACCCTTTTCGAGTGTGGGAGGTCAAGGGGTCACACAGCATATCATTTTCCAACAGCAATTCTTCTAATGCCCTAAAGTCCAGTTCCATTGTTAATGTGTTTGGATTACCTGTGTCAGGGTGCACTGTCCCCGTAAATTCCCTCAGTGTATCTGTTAGTTTCTCCTTAGGTGTAGTCTCAGGCTCTGCAGTTCCCATGATTTCTTGTAACAGAAAGTCTATGTTTTCAAAGGAAGAGTTCTCTGTTGGAAAACCTAGGTCTGTTAAATCAAAGTCTGGTATATTCCACTTTTCACTTTCAAAGAAATGCAGCTTCAGGTGTAATGTATGAAAAAATCCTCTTAGATCCACTGCTATTTGAAATTCATTGATCTGTGGTGTTGCAATGAAGCTAAGGCCTCTGTTTAACACTTTTTCTTGATTTTTATAGAGAACTAAACGAGACAAGTTTAATTCCTGTAGATCATATCCTTCTTGCACTCTCTCAGCAGTCTTTCTACACCCGTTTGCTTTCCAGCCCCCCCGGATGCCTTTCCTGGTTTTTTTTTGTATTTGGGATCCGGTCGTGTTTGAAAAGAATATTCACTCTCAGCGTTTCTGGTGTTATCCTTAGTTTTGGTGTTTACACTTTCTTTCTACGGAGTATGTTTCTGGTTATCTTGTTTTAAAAATCTTTCTCTGGATCTGCCTCTACTCTGGGAATGGAGTTTGTTCCATTTCAGCACATCCCCCTTCTCATAGTCTGTTTTATCTCTTTAAAGCTTAGTACTTTTTCTTTGTAACAGCTCTAACTCGTATTTCTGTATTTTATGTTTCAGCTGTTAATTAAAGTCAAAATATTCCTCACAGGCTTTTAAGTTTACAGTAATTTCCTTAGCTTTATTTCACTCTGTGATCAGGGTTTTAAATTTGCTTAAATCATCTCTGCTAAGAAGGTCTATGAAAGACTTAGAGCAGTCACAAGCTGCCTTGATCCACTCCTCTTAAACTGGAATTCTTCCAGCCCACATAAGGGTACTATAGAAATGCATAAACCCCTGGTGCCTGTTCTCTATCAAGGTACTCTTCCAAGGTACTGATATTGTATGAAACTTCAAGTTCTTTAATTAATAACCGCTCCAAGTCAATGAATGCTGCTCTTATTCCAGTATTTTTCTCATTAGCCCCTTCACCAATGCTGTTATTCAACTTACTTCTTAGTTTTCTTTTCCAGGCATCAAAGGACTCTGAATCTGTTTGCTCCCAACTGTACTCGGTGTTTGTGGAACTCGATGACGCAGTTACTGTACCATTCATTATCACAAATGTGAGTTCCAAATAATGTATGCCATATATTCCAGTTGACCAGGAAGTTTTGCTCGAAGTTCTCTTACAGCCTACTCATCACCCCCTGTGATGAGAATGATCTGCGGAAATAATAAGTACAAATGAGCAAAAGCAAAAGCAATTTACCACAATGCAGTTCTAGGCTGTTGCAGCACCACGTATGAGGCGGCAAACCTCCATATGAACCAAAAACCACAATGAATGTAGTGAGCACATAAGGAGAAGATAATGAGAAGCACTGCAAAATGAATATATCCAAAGTTTTTTTTACTAAAGCAAGTGCTCAAAAATCACAGCAAATGAATTTAGAAGCAGGTACTTCCTGGTAGTAGCAACAAACCCTTCCCACCTCAACTTCAAAAGTCTTCAAGGGGGCCCGGCTACAGAAGCAAACCAGTCCTTAAATACAACTTGAGTCATGACATCATTGCTACTTTAACTTTTAAAGGTATATCATTATTTACATATAGAAGAGAAATACTGATATCATGTCAAAATTGTATGCATATTACACATAAATACATAGAGTGCTTTTAATACAAAAATGCTGTGTCACATAATATAAAAAGTGTTTAGAAGAAAAAGTTTTAACAATGTGTACTATCAAATCCTCTCATGTGTATATCCTGGATCTGACGCGTATCAAGGCTGCAATTATCAGATCTCCTTTAGGCAAGTGCCAAGTACCAAGTCAGAAGAAGCCCAGAAGGGATTGATACACTGGGCTGGATATTCAGACTGTGCCGGGCAGTGACACAAGCCTTGGCACAGTGTAACTAGGCTGCACAGGGGCCAGGACTAGGAGATATTCAACGGTGATGCGCCTTGGCTCAGCACCATTGAATATGGCAGGGAGTGCCCACACACTGCACATGGCGCAGTGGCACTGCACCAGCGCAGGTGGCAGGAAGGGAGCAGGGGGATGCACCAGAACAAGTACAGTTGCTCAAGGCACATCATCCATGTATTCAGCCTGGGGCATGAATATTTATTTATTTATTTAGTCAAGAGTTTTACCAGGAAGGCATACTGAGCAGAGAGACGCTTGATTCCAGATGCATCCTGGGGGAAGGAGGAAGAGGTGCAAAATACTGACAATAAGTATTATACAAGTATACAGATTGTGAAAGGTACATAGATCATTGTATACATAGATTAATGGATTAACAGAGCTCACAAGACTGGGAGCACCAAGGTAAACTTAACAAACAACTAGCAATAGCAAAAGCTGTTCAATGTAATAGTACTGAGTCACGTTTGATATCTGATATCCTTACCACTACTCAGAATGTTGTAGAACTAGGGTGGTGGCAGCAGCGGAGCCAACATGAGTTGTTGGGCTACATAGCCCTTGTTCAAGGTTATGCGGTACATAGTGTACAAGATGCAAGGGTCCTGCTTAAGTGAGAGGCTATAGCTTGTGAGGTGTGGGTCACGCCACTTGCTGGGCCTAGGTGCAAGCACAAGTGGAGGAGAGGTGTGTCTTTAGGTTGAGGTTGAGCTGCTGAGAGTTTGAGATGAGTGTGATGTCTGCCGGCAGAGTATTCCAAAGTTTGGGCATGCGGTATCTGAAAGCAGCTTGGCCTTTGGCTGAACCCATGAATGGGACATGAAAAAGCCTGGAGTCAGTGCTCCTGAGCAAGTAGGTAGGCAGTGATTGGGTTGAGAGGGCGGATTCAAGATGGTGGGGGAAGGGACTGTGTCTAGTATTTCGCTATGGCCCTGGCGCAGTGAATCTGCCTGCGATCATGGAGTGAGGGCAGGTCAAGGGACCTGTAGATGTCACAGTGGTGAGTCGTGGGGGAGGCCATCCAAGATTTAGTGACAGAAGTAATGAAAGAGTGTGTCAAGACTGGCAAGGGAGGATATGGGAGCAGCGCCATAGACTACATTACCGTAGTCAAGTAAAGGGAGGATCATCTTCTGAACAATTGCCTTCTGGGTAGATGGAGGGATGCAGTCCTTGTTGTGATATAAGGCTCCTAATTTTGGATACAGTTTCTTATGGATCGAGTTGATGTGAGTGGCATAATCAAGGTGCTGGTCGAGCCCGACTCCTAAATATCTGAAGGAATGTGCAAGCCTCCAAGGGAGTCCCGTCGAAGGTGAGGAAGATGGGGGGGCAAGGAGAGAAGGGCTAGTCTTTGACGTGAGCTGAAACTCACAGAGACAGTTTTCTTAGTATTGAGAAACAGCTGGTATGAGCGGAGCCAGTGCTGAATAGCATTGAAGTCCTGCTGGAGTGTAGAGGTCACTACAGCAGGGGAGGGGCCTGAAGCATACAGGACGGTGTTGTCAGCATACATGTGAATAGATGTGCATGGGCATACAGAGGGCAGATTATTCAGAAAGACGGAGAAGAGTACTGGTCCTAGGACCGAGCCTTGGGGGACACCGGTAGTGACCGGGAGAGGGTTAGAGGTGTGAGGTCCAATCTTTACTGCCTGGGATCTACCTGCCAGGTATGCGTGAAACCAACTGGTGGCAGATCCAGAGAGTCCAGCCATTGTAAGTTTGGAAACAAGTAGGGAGTGGGAGATGGTGTTGAAGGCCTTTGCAAGGTCAATAAAAATGGCTGAGGTGGTGTGCACTTAGTCCATACCAGTGATGATGGCATCAGCGAGCCTTAGAAGGGAGGTAATGGTTTAGTGCAACTTCCGATATCCAGACTGATAGGGGGTGAAAAAGGCAGAAGAGTCAAGAAAGGAGGAGAGTTGGGCTAGTACAAGATGCTCCTGAAGTTTGGCTAGGATGGGGAGAAGGGAGATGGGGTGGTAGTTACCTGGCAAGAAAGGGTCGCCTCCTTTAGGGAGGGGTATGATTACTGCATGCTTCCAGTCAGTAGAGACTGAAGAGAGCAGCCAGTGGGGAGGTGATAGCGGGTGCTGACAGGTAAAGTATTTTAGCATCCAGTCCTGAGGGGCATTTTCCCTTGTTGGGATTGAGTGCCCACAGTGCTTTTAGTACATCGGCCGGGGTGACCAGTTGGAATGAGAAGCCAGGGGTCATGGAGGTGGGCGGCATTATTGGAGCTGTGTTCACGGATGGGCGAGGGAGATTGGATAAAAGAGAAGACACACTACTCGTGAAGAATGTATTGAAAACAGAGGCCACTTCGATAGGTTCCGAGATGGTGGAGCCTTGGACGGTTAGTGTTGGGTGGGTGGCTGAGCAGGGGGAGAATAGAGATTTGATTGTTTGCCAGAATTTCGTTGGGTGATTGAGGTTTGAGTTGAAAATGGTCTTGAAGTAATTAGTTTTGGCCTGCCGGATGAGTCTAATGCAGGAGTTTCGGAGTGTACAGTACCATTGAAGTGATACCTGGGTGCCAGTTTCCTTGTACGTTTTCCAAGCCTGGTCCCTGGCATGGAATTTGTTGATGACAAAGGTGGAGACCCAGGGTAGGTGGTCACCCCTGACCCGTGTCTTTCTGAAGGGCGCAAAGAGGTCCCACACTGCTAGGAAACAGGACATGAAGAGATCCAGGGCTGTGTCTATGGAGGGTGCTATAGGGATGAAGGACCAGTTGACATGAGCCAGGTCAGAGTGCCACTTGATCTAGAGATTTGTATGATCTAGTGAGCAACGTCCTTGGGGGTGGTGATTTGGGCCTGTGTACTTTCCAGACCATGAAGATCATGTGGTGGTCACTTAAGGTGTCTGGAACGAGGCCCGCTTCAATTATCCGGTGGGGATGAGAGATAAGGGCCCAGTCCAAGAATGAATGATTCTGTGATTTGTGATTTAGGCAGGTGGGTTGGGAAATTTGCTGGGTGAGGTTTAGGGCATTTATCTTGCTAAGTAGCTTGGAGCTTGCATTGGCGAGCCAATTAAAATTGAAATCCCCATGGATATGCAGCTCACCTGCTGATGCTGGCACTTTTGGGGAGGCCATGTGGTCCAGGACGATGGGCAGAGGGGTGTTGGGGGCACAATAAGTGGCCACAACATAAACGGGGGCACAGTGTGGAAGTGATAGTTTAATTAGTAAGGAGTCTATGTCCTGAGAAGGTTTTGAAAGCAGGACAGGGGTGAACTGGAGCACAGAGGAGAAGCACATGGCAATACGTCCACACCCTTTTTTTCCCTTGGCGATCGTGTCTAATGATTGAGTAGCCAGGGATAGAGAATTCAGTGTCCATGTGGTGGGGCTTCAGCCAGGTCTCAGAAATGATTAAAACATCTGGGCAAAATGATAGTGTCAACAGTTGCAGAGCTGTTATTTTGTTTATGATGCTACAGATATTGAGGTGCACTAGCTTAAGCTCTCTGGGTAGGGTAGATGGAGCAGTGGGATCGGGAGGGCTAGGTCCTGGATTTGGTTCAATGTCCCCTGTCAGTAGGAGCAGAAGCACTACAAGCTGTTTAGTTATGACAAAGGTACATAGAGGTTTGCAGGAGGCTGGGAAGATTTGGGAGGGTTTTGGGGTGCTGCCTGAATCAGAGATGTGTAGAACTGTTAGTCCAGAGTGAAAGGAGGGTGGCAGAATGGATGCTCCAAGAACCCAGTTGTTCAGGGGGCAATGGTGCTGCTGCTTGTGGGTGTTGGTTGTAATAATGGGGGGGAGCCGCTCTGGACAAGACAGTGGGGGTTGATTGCCATTTTGGGTAGATGGCTGGAGGGAGGGAGGCTAGTGGTATAAGCAGGCAAATTAATGATAGCTTTAGAGTTAGCATAATGCATGCAGGCTATTTGCAGACAGTAGAGTGGCCACTAGAGGTGAATTCAGATAATCTGCTAATGAGGGTATGGGCTGATAGGTTCTAGCAGTCACATTATCTGCACTATATAACTCTGTGCTCACCAAGGGTGGCGGTGGGGCAGCCGGCGTGGAGCGCCGGTGGGGCCAAACACACGCAGTTCACAAGCGGTGGCACTGTTCCTCTGAGTCGCAATCTGCGCTCCTGTGTTTCTGCCCTTCTGGTTGGCGGCGGTGCTCCGGTGAGGGGGAGGGCTACCTAAGATGTCCCTCATGACCCAGGGCTGCCTGAGGAGAAAAGAGAAGGTGAATTTATAAGGCAGCTGAAGATGAGTAGGCGTTTAGCAAGGGAGAGGATCTACATACAGCACCATATAAGTTAAAGTAAAATTCGGTTTCAGATTAACATCCCACAGAATTACCCTTTTGACAGCTACTCTGGGTTCAATAAATTCAAATTCGATTGTGTCCCCACAGCAGTTATTAACAGAAATCTCTGAGCCCTCCGGCTTGGCACCAAAAAGAAATAATAATTACAGAAAAACCCTTAGCTTAAACTAAAGTACACGCATCCCTCTGTTTGTAAATTCATGAACATTAGCACACATTCCAAGGTTGCAAGGTTGGCTGAAATAAAATATAAGCTCTCCACTGCTGCAGAAGTCAGGACTTAGGGCCAGTAGCCTAGGTAGCCGGTTAAGGCTCTTAATATAAACTGGCAGTAAGGTATTAAGCTCCCAACAAATCTCTTAAAGTACTGAGGCCATAATGCGTGTAAGGCACAAATGGGGGCCATTAGCATGCCATTATGGCCCCATTTGCATGCCTTTTGCAGGGCAGCCAGGTGAATTGCGCCTGGCGCACTGCACAGGCTGCAGTGTGGACCAAGGGGGTCCTGGGGCATCCCCCGCCCCGCAACCACGAGTGCGGCAAAGTGTAGAAATAAAACACCCTGGAAGTCTAGCGGTCCCCCCTTCCCGATTAACCCAATGGCAGACAATGGTAACTGAATGAGTCCTGGCAGTCTAGTGGGTCCCCTCACCCTCCTATACCCCCGATCCTGAGCATAGGTATGCATAGAAACCCTGGTGGCCCAGTGGTTCCCCTTCCTGCCTAAACCCATGATCGCTGTGTGTATATACATTCACAGTCTCTGGTGGTCCTGTGGTGCCCCCCCTCCACCCATACCCATGGACACTGTACCATGTAGGCATTACCAGCTCGGGTGGTCCTGTGGTATCCCCCTTCCTCCCATTCTGCCCGATCATGGTCCTCCATCCAATAACGATCTCCCCTGTGGTCCAGTGGAACCCCCACCACCACCCTATGAGGGCCCCTGCCACCCTGCTCCCTCCCATCATCAGCGGGCAGCTACCTCCATCGCATACTGCTGTTGATCCGGCGAATAACAGCTTACAGTATGGACTGTAAGCCCATTGGTCCACAGTGGACGAATGGGCTTGCACACCATATTATACTATATACAGCAGCTCACCTGTGGGTGGCCAAGACTTGTTCCTTGATTTTTCAGGCACAACTTGTCGCCCCTGAGCGTGGGTAAGGCAGGGTTGCTGCGCATCAAGCGCCTATGACATTCCGGCTGAATATCGGATGTGTCAGCATGTGCATGGGCATGCCCTGCATTTGCGCTGCATACATCACAGATGTGCCCGGAGCATCAGGAGTTGCTCATTGCAACCTGCCCTTTGAATATTGTGTTGGGTTGATTATGGGTTAGTGATGGCGATCCCTGTTACGCCATGTGCAACCCCTTTGAATATCCAGGCCACTGTCTCTATAACAGATAAAGATGAAAAATCAGCAAGGGGAAGCAAATCAAATGAAAAAAACTGGACAAACTAACTGCCACTGAGTTAAAGTGGGATCCATTTTACATGCAAATTTCAAAAAGCCACAAAAATATAAATTCATTTCAAAAAAGGGGGTGGGTTCAAGTCCCAAAGGGTTATTTGAAAAGATTAAGGATCCACATGTTTACTTTCTGGACAACTTGTTACCACTTTATTTACAGTGGGATCCATTCTGCATGCAAGAGACCACAACACTAGAAATCATTTCAAAAAAGGTTTCAGGTCCCAATTATTTAAGCCTTGAGGTTTAACACTATTTAATTTAAAAGTCCACATGCTTTCTTTCTGCAGCAACCTGTTGGCCCTGTCATCTACTGTTAAATCTGATTGTACCCAGTCAATGACTATGAATTTCAGGCATTCTGGGGAGGAGTCATGATGAGTTGCAAAATGTGTTCCCACAGGGTATCGTTTCTGGCATTGATAATGGATCTCGCATGCTCCTGGATTCCTTGTTTGAGTGGTCTTACACTTTTGCCTGCATCAATCAGTTTACATTCACACCAGAGAACATAAATAATGTAGGAGGTGTCACAAGTAATTAGGTCTCTGACTATCATAGTGCATTCTTGATTATTGGGATGTTTAAAGCTATTGTTTTCTAGGGCAGATCTACAGATATTGTACCTCCTGCATCTATGAAAACCCTTTGGTCTCTGTGGGAACCAACTGGATGTTTTTTCACTTTGTTTTATCGCTAGCCTCGAGTGTACAAGTTTATCCTTTATATTTTTGGCTCTATGAAATGTTACTTATGGTCTGGGCCCTATAGTACCAACCCCCCGTCATCACTCAGCAAAATGGGCCAGTTTTTGAAAATGAAAATACTGGAATAAGAGCAGCATTCATTTACTTGGAGAGGTTATTAATTAAAGAACTTGAAGTTTCAGTACCTTAGAAGAGTACCTTGATAGAGAACAGGCACCCTGGGGCCTACGCATTTCTATAGTACCCTCATGTGGGCTGGAAGAATTCCAGTTTAAGAGGAGTGGATCAAGGCAGCTTGTGACTGCTCTAAGTCTTTCATAGAGCTTCTTGGCAGAGATGACTTAAGCAAATTTGAAACCCTGATCACAGAGTGAAATAAAGCTAAGGAAATTACTATAAACTTAAAAGCCTATGAGGAATATTTTGACTTTAATTAACAATTGAAACATAAAATGTAGAAATATGAGTTAGCGCTGTTACAAAGAAAAAGTACTAAGCTTCAAAGAGATAAAACAGACTATGAGAAGGGGGATGTACTGAAATGGAACAAACCCCGTTCATAAAGTAGAGGCAGATTCAGAGAAAGATTTTTAAAACAAGATAACCAGAAACACACTCCGCAGAAAGAAAGTGCAAACACCAAAACTAACGATAACACCAGAAATGCTGAGAGTGAATATTCTTGTCAGACATGCCCAGATTCCAAAGACAAAGAAACCCAGGAGAGGCACCTGGGGGCTGGAAAGCAAATAGGTGTAGAAAGGCTGTTAGAGCTCAAGAAGGATCTGATCTACAGGGTATTAAACTTGTCTCATTTAATTCTCTCTGAAAATCAAGAAAAAGTGTTAAAAAGAGGCCTTAGCTTCATTGCAACACCACAGATCAGTGAATTTCAAAACAGCAGTGGAACTGAGAGGATTTTTTCATAAATTACACCTGAAGCTGCATTTCTTTGAAAGAGAAAAGTGGAATTTACCAGACTTTGATTTACAGACATGGGCTTTCCAACAGAGAACACTCCCTTTGAAGACAAAGGGCCCGATATTCAGAAATGCGCCAATGGCCGGCGCAGCCCCAGCACAGTGCAACACAGTGCTATGGCACAGTGACTGCAATATTCAATGGTCGCACACTGTAACATGCACCAGTGCAACACGGCTGAATATTGCAGGGATGTGCAATGGTGCAGTCAGAGGTGCACCAGGGAGCAACCCGACATGCGCTATAGCACAATCAGGGATGCACAAGGGGCTGAGGAAGATGTGCCAAGGCACAGAAGGACCAGCTACATTCACAGGAGGGAGCAATGCACTGGGAAAGGGGAGGGACAATACAGGGAGGTGGTGGAACCAGGCTGGGAACAGTGGCAGGAACGCACAGCTGGGCCACAGGAGACAACTGCCCATGGAGTGCAGACATGCAGTCAGCCACCCACCCCCCCCAGCACCGGAGCAGTGGATGCATAGAACAGGCGGCACTAACATCCAGCAGTGAGCTGCCACTGGACATCCCCCACTGGATGGCATTCCCCTGCCCATCCGGACCACAGCAACCCACACCCTGGCACACGACACCCAACACACACAGCCTGAACAGCCAGCCCATGGCCACCCCAAGACACAGCCACCGATGAAGGGGCATGTCACCACCATGCACAGCCCACACAGTGACACAGGTGTACCACACAGCCACCTACCACACCACTGCAGCATGACTCCATTTGCCAGCTGCAAAGCAGACACGGACACAGACTGGTAATCAAGGAAAAAATTTTTTAAACAGATATTAACAGTATAAAACAAGGGATAGGGTAGGTGAGTGAGGGATGGGGATAGGGCACAGGATCTGTACAGTGGGATGGGGAAGGTAGGGGAAGGGAGGTCAGGGGCAAGAAGGGGGTCCGGTGTCCACTACGGGTGGCCACGGTCTGCTGCTGCCTGGCACCTCCCCCTGCGCCGGCCCTTCAGCAGGATTCTCCTGGTCTGGTCAGCTCTCTCCATGGTGGTGGACGTAATCTGAATAATTTGTCGCAGGAAGCAACAGTAGAGAGACAGGCGAGATCCCCTCCAGACACCTATAGCAAAGGAAGGGACAAGTGATCAGTGCACGTCCATAGCACTCAAGCCCTCCCACTGTGCACAGTGGACAGTGGGAACACACACCCCTGGAGTGGCACCCTGGCCACCCGCAGTGGGTGGGCCAATGCCTGCTGCCAACCCAGTATGCCACGACAGTGCACCATGCTGGACACCGCTGCCCAAGGGCCACCCAACTGCACAGTGGCAGGCAGGTGGCACAGTGCTGCAACAGAACCACAGCAGCAGCACTGTTGACAACCGGATGCACACCCAGCCCACCAGCAGCTGCCACACATGTGCAATGGCTGCCCCACGGTGCCATGCACACCGCACTGTGTGCCACACACAGCTGACATGACACATGGCACAGGAGGCTACGGCTGTACCCCCACCCCCGCTGACCACCCTGTATGGTAGAGTGAATGAACAATGCCCTACCTGCCCACCATGGTGCTGCATGCACCGGTCCTGCAGCTGCTTCTCCACCACCACTGGGTCCAGCTCCCCCTGCTGAAGGGCCCACAGTGACCTGCTGAGGCCCACCAGGTGCCCCTGCTGCCCTGGCACGGTGTCTGTCCTCAGGCCCTAGGACAGGAACACAGACAGGCACACATCAGAAGACCACCACAGCATAAGCCCTCCGCCCCCAGCCCGAAGCACAGTGTGGGCCCCTGCAGGGCATGAGCCACAGGGCGGTGGTGCAGCGCATGTGGTGACTGGCATTGCTACACCACAGGGCACATGATGTCAGCACCCCCCTCGGCATGGCATGCAGCCCTGCCAATACCATGGTACAGTGGTCATGCACAGATGCAGCGTGTGCCCACTTACCTGGCCATGGCACGGCCCCCCTGAGGACACGCACCTGCAGAGCCCTCAGATGCTCTGGGTCCCTCCTCTGTAAGTTGCTGTACCTGTGGCAGCATTGCTGTCTGGTGCACTGCAACCCTGTGGCCTGGACAAGCCCAGTGGCTATGGCCTGCCACAGTTCGGTCCTGGCCTGCTGCAGGGGCTGCTGCCTAAACTGGCCACTGGCATGTGGCTCCACTTGATTCACCTGGTTTACCAGCTCTACCTGGCTCCAGTTTTTCACCCATCATACTCCATGGTGCGCCATGCTGTCCATGCAATTGGAGACACAAAATGGCACCCAGTAGCGTACATGCACAAAGTGCATGGGATGCGCACCTCGTGGACTGTTGGGCAGTGTCTGAAAATCACGCATCTACAGAGATGCGTGGCATGGGTGTAGCCACACCGACACATGTGTCAGGTGTCCCAAGGGGGCATAGGGCAGGGAAGGGGTCAGAGGTCAGCACGCGCAATGTGCACGTGGGTACCATAGGGCCCTTGTCGCATAGTGCACAATAGGGCCCATATCGCATTATGCCCCATGGGCCGTATTGTGCTTGAGCACCATAGGCCCTATAGCACCTGAACACCATAGGCCCAATGGTCCCCAAGCACCATAGGCTCTATGGTACCCAGGCACAGTTGGGCCTATGGAGCATTAGGTGCCATAGCCCCAATAAGGCTCCTAGTGCATGATGCACAACAGGCAGTAGCACATGCCACGGCACATGCGTGTTGTTGAGGGTGCACTGCACATGTCACGACATTGCACCACGACATGTGCCGGAGCAAGTCCATTGTGCAAGGCACAAGAGCGTGATATTCAGCCGTCACATGCAAATGAGCTCATCAGTCTATCCGCAGCACACTGGGGATATTTGCATGCCATTACCATTGCACAACAGCTCATTTGCATGCGATGTGCTATAAAGGTGCCGCACAACGGCACAGGCCATAGACTGATATTGCAACCATCTAAGGTAGGTTGCGCCTGCTGTGGGGATGGCCAGCGCAGCAGGAAGGATGGATGGGGTGGGCCGCTGCAGCCAGTAACCACATGTCCATGTCCTCAGGTAGCATGAGAAAGGTGAGGAGCATGGGCCTGCCCGCAAGCTCAGGCCCAACTTTACAAAGGCGGAGGCCGATGCCCTGTTTGAGGCGTACCTCGACAGGGAGCCATTGCTAAGTGGTGCCACTGGCACACCCCAGGTCTGGACCATGGCCTGGGTGGAGGTGGCAGCTGTGAACCAGGAGGGCAGCCACCAGCGATCTGCCCAGGAGTGCAAGAAGAAGGTGTGCACTGACAAACGCCAGATTAAGGAGAAGGTGGTGGCCATACGGGCTGCCAGGATAGCCACTGGTGGGGGCCAGGCCACCGTGCCACAGCTCACTGCACAAGAGGAGCTGGTGGCAGCCACCATGCGGCACAGCGCAGTTGAGGGTGTGCCGGGTGGTGGCTTCCAGACTGGAGGGAGCTCATCACTGCATGGTAGGTATGACGCGGGGGTCGGCTGATACGGCAGCACTAACACATCTGTGCTCTTTTACAGCTCACCAGCATGCAATGACAGGGGCACCTGTGGCTGCCGTGGGGTCAGACCCAGCCCTGGAGGACCAATCCACCTCCATGGGCATCTGGGGGCCCGATCGGCTGCAGCACACCACCACCATCAGCTGGATGTCCTGGGCATGGTGACGGACGAGGCCCTGGCTGTGTTCCAGTGGGACACCAGCCATGGTGTGCTGTGTGTGGAGACACAGATCAGGGCGGAATCCGACACCGATGATGACATGATCGTAATCCTGGACAGCGGGGGCCTTTTTGTGGGGGAGACAACCATACCATCCACCATCACTGGCAATGCGGCCAGTGGCCTGTTGGTGGTGGAACAGCTGCCCACCACTGCCCCTGGTTCCACTGTATGCACAGGCACAGTGGCGCTGGGTGGTAGTGGTGGTGCAACCACCCAGGCACTGGCCAGCACACAGGGGCTGGAGGGGTGGCAGCAGCAGATGGCTGGGGAGGTTGAGTGGCTGGGCGCAGTGTCTGTCACCGGTGCACCTGACATTGCCCAACCCCATGGGGACCCCACTGTGCAGTGCCCACATGAGCGGTGGGCCTTACAGCATGGTCGTACACCACCAGTGGGACAGTGACACACCAATGCACCTCTGGGCGACCCCTTGACAGAGCAAACCCGATTGCTGTGGGCCTCCATGGAGCAACAGGTGCTGCTCATAGCTGGGGTGCATGCACTCCATGCAGAGGTGCACCAGGCAGCCGAACAGCGTGAGAAGGGCACCGCACAGGTCCTGGAGGCCATACAGTGGCTGCGGGAGGACACGAACGCATCCTTGGACTGCATAGCCAATGCGGGCATGGTTAGCCTTGCACCACTGGCTGCCACAGGGCATGGCCGCCTGCCACAGACACTGTGGAGTGCAATATCCAACCCACGGATCCAGCATTGGGTGACACCCTCAGTGTTGACACTGGGCTCTGCTGTAGGCATCCAGGCATGCCTGGGGCAGGCCTGTTTGGGTGCCTGCAGACCCCTGCGAGGACCCGGTTGCAGTCCCGCAGTTTGATCCCTGGGGGGCAGTTGCAGACCCCCCCCATGGCTATTGTGCAGTCTGTGAGTGCTGAGCAGCCGCGATGTGGCTGCCCCATCTCCATGGCAGCCATGTGTCCATGCGGCAGACCTGATGTGCATGCCACCCTGTCTGCTGTCCGCTGCCACCACCCTGTGAGCCCCTGGGCATTGTGTGTGTGTGTGTATGCATGACACAGTCGTGGCATCTGTGTGTCATGCCACATGCTGCCCATGTGTGCACCTCCACAGCCGCTGGCCCATGTGGCATGTGCGTGATGATGGCAGCACAGCACTGGTGTGCCTGTGCACCGGTGCCCTGCATCTGATCCACGCCACATGCTAGTGCCAGGGCGCGTGTCTGCAGGAACCAGTGTGTGTGCGAGTGTGTGTGTGTGTGTGTTTGTTGCTGTACAGTGCTGCATGGTATTGTGTATGGCTGTGTGGCACGGGCCCCCCAACCCTGCCCCATGCCATCTGTGTGCATGCCCATGGCCATGCCCACACATGCCTGTGTGCAGTGCCACTGTGTCTGTTCTGTGCATGGGGGTATGTCCACCTACCTACGTGTGTCATAGTGCTCCTGTGCGATCATGTCCCAATGCAGGTGAGACATCCTCTGGAGCCAGGGATCCCTCCGCCCGGTGGGGGCTGCCTACCACCCCCCAGCCCATTGCCCATGTCATCTCCGCTGCTGTCCCCCTCTTCGGCCTCGACTGCTATCCCACGGTCAATGGCCATGTTGTGTAGCATGCAGCAGACCAGGAATAGGCCTCAGGCCTTCGAGGAGCTGTTCTGAAGGGCACCGCCAGATCTGTCAAGGCAACAGAAATGTGCCTTCAGCATCCTGAACACATGATCTATGACATTCCACATGCTGGTGTGTGCCTCATTGTACTGGTCCTCTGCTGGGATGACAGGCACCAGTAGGGGGTGAGCAGCCAGGGCCTGAGTGGGTAGCCACTGTCACCTGTGTGGACAGAGATATGGTCAGCCTGGTGTCCACTGTCTCTTTGCCCTTGCCCATCCCTGGTGCTCCCACTAGTGCATCTGCCCCACCCGCCCCCTTCCCATGCCCGGCTGCACCCAGCTGCCTGTGGTCTTGCCATACTCACCCACTAGGTGACCTGTGGGGATGTCCCCACTCTCAAACCTGTGGCACAGTGCTGAGCTGTGCCAGATGAAGGCATCATGTGCATCCCCAGGGTGTGTGGCAAAGACATTGATTATGAACCCCCTGGCATTACACACCACCTGGCAGTTGATACTGGGGTAGCCCTTTTGTTTCACATATGCTACCCCCTCCAGGCCAGGTGGCATGTGGATGCCCACATGGGTGTAGTCGATGGCCTCTAGCACCCCAGGCATCTGTGCTACCCTGTGGAACTCCTGCATGTTTGCTGTATGCTCTGCTTGTGTGCTGCGGAAGGGGATGTATTTCACAGCATGTGGCAGCAAGGCATTCAGGAACTGTGTGAGGAGTCATGATGTTGCTGACTGGGTTATGCCTGTGGTGTCCTCTGTTGGTCTCTGGAAGATGCCCATGGCAAGCAGGCAGATGACAGCTGTTACCTTCATCCCCACTGCCAGGGCATGGCTCCATCTAGTGGGTACCTGCATCTCCTCACTGCACAGCTCACAGAGCTGCCTCAGAATTGCCCATTTCAGGTGATACCAGCCCACGATCTTCATGTCAACGTGGGGCTCAAAGCTGATGTGGGGCCGGTACCGTCTGTTCCAGGCGTACCACCAGTGGGCCCTTTTACGGCCATGTCACTCTGCCTCTTGCCTCCTCACAACCCTCATTATGGCCTCCATCTGGAATACTGCACTGGCCATGGTCCCTGTTGTTCTGTCACTCCCTGGGCATCCGGCCCCACTGGACCACCTCTCACTGTGAGGCAGTGCCTGTAGCTCAGCTGAGCTCCCTCCTGCGCTACCTGCCCCTGGCTGTCTGTCATCTGCAAGCTCTGCCCCTGCCCCTGTGGGTGCCTGTGATGCTCTCTTCTGGGTCTGGTGGCTCCTTCTCCCTCTCACTCTTTCTCACTCACTCTGTCTGTCTCCCTGTCATGCACTACCTCTCTGTCTCTCTCTCTCTCCTTCTCTCTCTCTCATTTTCTCTCTCTCTCTGTCTGCCTGTCTGTCTCTCACTGTGTTGCTCCCCTCTGGTGCAAGTGCCATCCCCCTGCTTGCTCCCTGTTTTTATAGGCTCAAGTCTGCTAGGCACATCTGGCCGTCACTCCTTACTTGCGCCATGGTTTGGGGTTGAATATTGTGCTTTGCCGCATATTCATGGGCATGCCCCTGCCCTTGCACATGCATTCATTACAGTTGCACATTGGCACACTGCTACTTGTGCTGCACAATGGCTTCTGCTGAATATCACTCTATGGAGCATTTCCGCAGTTGTGCATGCACACCACAGTTACATAGATACATACATAGATACATAGATACATAGACAGTGTCGGCAGATAAGGGCCTATGGCCCACCTAGTCTGCCCATTTGAGCTTGTAAGTTCAGTTTGTTTTCCTAGAAGTCTATTTCCCCTTACCCCTGACCTCTAGAATTCCTTTATGTCTATCCCATGCATTGTTAAATCCCATGATTGTTTCAGCCCCCACCACTTCCTCTGGCAGGGTGTTCCACTTGTCCACCACCGTTCTGTGAAGAAATTCTTTCTCATGTTTCCTCTGAATCGTCCTCCCTCCAACTTCATCCCATGCCCTCTAGTCCTGAAACATCTTTTCGCTTAAAAATAGTGTTTTCCTGCAACCTGTTCCTCCCTGTAAGATACTTGTATGTCTCTATCATATCCCTCTCCTCCTCTCCTCCAGGAGTACATGTTCAGTCCTTCAACCTGTCTTCATAGGACTTGTGATGCAATCCATGCACCATCTTTGTTGCCCTCCTCTGAACCTTCTCTACCCTGTCTATGTCCTTACGTAGGTATGGTCTCCAGAACTGTACACTGTACTCCAGGTGGGGCCTCACTAGTGTCTTGTATAGCGGAATTATGACCTCCCTTTTCCTGCTAGTGATGCCCCTGCTCATACATCCCAGCATCCTATTTGCTTTACCTGATGCCTTGTCACACTGTTTCCTACCTTGAGGTCATCAGAGATGACAACCCCAAGATCCCTTTCCTGCTTGGTGCATGCTATATCCTCACCCCCAACTGATATATTGTGCCTGGGTTTTGTGCCCCATATGCATTATCTTGCACTTCTTTGCATTGAAGTTCAACTGCCAAACCCTTGACCATTCTTCAAGTTTCTGCAGGTCCTTCTCATTCTGTCTACACACCTCTGTGTGTCTACTCTGTTACAGAGCTTTGTGTCATCAGCGAACAGTGAAATTCTGCCTTCTAGATCCTGTGCAATGTCACTGATGAAGATGTTGAATAGGACCGTCCCAGCACTGATCCCTGTGGTACCCCACTGGTCACTCTTCCTCTGTGGAGTGACAGCCATTTACCACCACCTCTGTGTCCTGCCACCCAGCCAGTTACCTACCCACCACACTACTGTCCTGCCCACACCCATATTCCCCAGTTTGTGTAATAGTCTTCTATGTGGCACAGTGTCAAAGGCCTTGCTGAAGTCCAGATAGGCCATGTCCACTGCCCTCCCCTGATCCACCTCCCTAGTCACCCAGTCAAAAAATTCAATGAGGTTGGTCTGACATGACCTCCCCCTGGTGAAACCATGCTGCCTTGGGTCCTGTAGTCCATTGACAACCAGATGTTCCACCAATCTCTCCTTCAGTAGTGCTTCCATGATCTTTTCCCACTACTGAGGTGAGGCTGACTGGTCTGTAGTTCCCTCGCTTCCTTTGTTCCCACTTTTGTATAAGGGGACTACATCTGCTGTCCTCCAGTCTTTGGGTACCTCCCTGTTTCCAGTGATTGGCTGAACAGGATAGCCAGAGGTTCAGCCACCACCTCTTAGTTCTTTAAGGACCCTGGGTGCACCCATCTGGCCCCATTGCTTTATCAGCTCTTATTACTTCCAGTTCCTTCAGGACCCTTTCTCGTGTAAAGGGACTTGTGTCCATTTCTGCACCATTCTCACCCCTTGTACTCCCTTCAGACCCATTACCCCCCTCTTCCTTAGTAAAGACTGAGCAGAAATACCTGTTCAATATGTCAGCTTTACTGTTGTCATCCTCCACACGGCTCCCATCCTCCCCCTTCAGTCTCACTATCCCTCCCTTTGTCTTTCTTTTTTCACTTATGTACCTGTAAAATGTTTTGTCCCCTTTACCCACTGATTTTGCAATGTGTTCTTCTGTCTGAGCTTTGGCTTCCTTACTGACTTCCTGTCTCCTTTGTTTCTCCTGGTACTTCTCCCTATCCCCTTCTGCCTGTGTCTTTTTGTATTGCCTGAATGCAATCTTTTGGCTTTCACTTTCTTTCTACCTCTTGGAAAACCATAATGGTCTCTCCTTTTCCTTGCTAACCTGCTTAATGCATAATTCTGTTGTTCTTATAATCCCCATTTTAAATACTGCCCACTGTTCCTCAACCCCTGATTCCTGTCCCATTCCCCTTAATGCCTCTTTCAAGTATCTCCCCATTTTCCCAAAGTCTGCCCCCCTAAAATCCAGGATACGTGTTTTTGTGTGGTTTGGTTCTGCTCTTTCTGTGATTTCAAACCACAATGACTGGTGGTCACTGTTACCCAGGTGCTCCCCCACTGTTACCCCCATCACACTGTCCCTGTTTGTGAGCACAAGGTCCAGTATTGCCTTCTGCTGAGTTGGTTCCATGACCAGTTGCTTGAGGAAGGCACCCTGAAGGGAGTCCAGGATAAATCTGCTCCTAGTTGATGCTGCTGCTGGGATGCTCCAGTCCACGTCTGGTATATTGAAGTCTCCAACCAGTACTACTTCACCCTTGTCTGCCATCCTTTGATGGCTAGCATCAGCTCCCCATCTGTTTCTTCCTCCTGGGCTGGTGGTCATAGACCACACCTGTGCGGATGGCTGGCCCCATTTTCCTTTCCAGCTTAACCCACAGTATCTCTCCCCCATTTTGTTCCTCCTGGATCTGTGTGGCCCTTATGTCATTTTTCACATACAGTGCCACTCCTCCTCCCTTCCTGCCTGCTCTGTTTCTTTTGAATATGTTGTAGCCAGGTATGGCCATCTCCCAGTCATGGTTATCATTACACCAGGTTTCAGTTGTGCCATGCGCAACTCCTTTGAATATCCAGGCCATAGACTTTCTATTACAAGAAATCATGGGAACTGCAGAGCCTGAGACTACACCTAAGGAGGCACCAACAGATACTCTGAGGGAATTTACGGGGACAGTGCACCCTGACATAGGTAATCCAAACACATTAACAATGGAACTGGACTTCAGGACATTAGAAGAATTGCTGTTGGAAAATGATATGCAATGTGACCCCTGGACCTCCCACACTCAAAAAGGGTATGGTATGTTGGGAGCAAATCTTGACATAAAAAAAGTTAGAAAACAGCTATTCACCCCAAATCTACTTTTTGTCCAAACACCTACAATAACGTACTAGGAGCCTTTGAAAAGATTGTAACAAAGCAGGTAAGGGACTCAATAAAAGAGAAACCTAATGTTATAAGGTTTAACCTATCTAAAAAAAAAGATATTGCTCTAAATGAACTGTCACAGGATGCATCTGTTGCGGTCAAACCCTCTGATAACGGTGGCAACATTGTTATTTTAAATGTAGAACATTACAAAGAAATTGTGTATAGTTTACTTAACAATAAGAAGAACTATTAAGTATTATTATCGAACCCGATCCCACAGTACAGAAAAGAACTGTACAAATTGTTGTCTGAGGCAGTATCTGCTGGAGTAATCTCTGAACAAGAATATGGTTTTATCTGGCAGGATCACCCCATTACACCGGGATTTTATGTATTACCTAAAATACATAAAGATTGAGAAAGACCACCAGGAAGGCCTATAGTTTCAGGTGTGGGTTCCCTTACACACAACTTGGGAACGTTTGTAGATTTTTTTCCTACAAAATGAGGTCAAAACCTTAAACTCCTACATAAAGGACATCGTGGACCTTCTAGAGAAACTAGAAATAGTAAGATGGGAAGAAAATTATAAGTGGCTAGGCATCGACGTAGAGTCTTTATATACTTCAATATTGCATGAACATGGCCTGGCAGCTACTGAATACTTTCTATCTAAATTGCCTGTGAATATGGATATCCCAGTGAAGTTCATAATGGATGCACTGGAATTTATACTAAACATAATAGTTTTGAATTTGAAAGGCAAACATTATGAACAGCTCTGTGGTACTGCCATGGAGGCAGCCATGGCCCCGAATTATGCTAATCTTTTTCTAGGTAAATGGGAATATGAAACTGTATTAAACCCTCTGGTTAATCCTTATTTTCACAAAATAAAACACTGGCTGTGCTTTATTGGTGACATTATCTGCATATGGGATGGAGACCAAGTTGAAGCTGAAGAATTTATAAATTGGTTACACAGCAACGATCTAAATCTTGGACTAACCTATCAATTTGACCCTGTCACTTTAAATGTCTTGGATCTCTGCTTATTTGTAGAAAAAGAGGAAGATGCAGGTTTTGCCAACAATAGTAAAACTTTCAGGAAACTTACAGCCACTAATTCAGTTCTGCATTCAGACAGTACGCATCCAATGAGCCTTAAGAAATCGATTCCTTACAGTCACATTTTAAGACTAAAAAGGAATTGTAGCAAGCAATCAGACTTTGACTTACAGGTAAATGAATTGATAGAACACTTTAGGGCTAGAGGTTATGACCTAGATTTACTAATGAAACAAAACAGACAGTGGAAAAAAATTCCAAGAAATTCTCTATTACATCCAGGCACACCAACCCAGCAACAAAATATGCCCTGTGCATTTATTACAGAATGTAACCACCTAGCAGGACAGATAGGAAACATCATTTTCAAAAACTGGCCCATTTTGCTGAGTGATGACGGGGGGGGGGGGGTGCTGCAGGGCCCAGACCACGAGTAACATTTCGTAGAGCCAAAGATATAAAGGATAAACTTGTACACTCGAGGCTAGCGATAAAACAAAGTGAAAAAACATCCAGTTGATTCCCACAGAGACCAAAGGGTTTTCGTAGATGCAGAAGATGTAATATCTGTAAATTTGCCCTAGAAAACAATAGCTTTAAACATCCCAGTAATCAAGAATGCACTATAATAGTTAGAGACCTAATTACTTGTGACGCCTCCTATGTTATTTATGTTCTCTGGTGTGAATGTAATCTGATTTATGCAGGCAAAACTGTAAGACCACTCAAACAAGGAATCCAGGAGCATGTGAGATCCCTTATCAATGCTAGAAATGATACCCCGTGGGAACACATTTTGCAACTCATCGTGACTCCTCCCCAGAATGCTTGAAATTCATGGTCATTGACTGGGTACAATCAGATTTAATAGGAGGTGACAGGGCCAACAGATTGCTGCAGAAAGAAAGCATGTGGATTTTTAAATTAAATAGTGTTAAACCTGAAGGCTTAAATAATAATTGGGACCTGCAACCTTGTTTGAAATGAATTTATTGTTTTGTGGTCCCTTGCATGCAGAATGGGTCTCACTTTAAATAAAGTGGTAACAAGTTGTTCAGAAAGTAAACATGTGGATCCTTAATCTTTTGAAATAACCCTTTGGGACTTTACCCCCCCTCTGTTTTTTGAAATTAATTAATATATTTGTGGCTTTTTGAAATTTGCATGTAAAATGGATCCCACTTTAACTTAGTGGCAGTTAGTTTGTTCATTTTGTTCATTTGATTTGCTTCACTTTGCTGATTTTTCATCTTTATCTCTTATAGAGACAGTGTATCAATGCCTTCTGGGCTTCTTCTGACTTGGTACTTGGCACTTGCCTAAAGGAGATCTGATAATTGCAGCCTTGATGCTCGTCAGACCCAGGATATACACATGAGAGGATTTGATAGTACACATTGTTAAAACTTTGTTTTCTAAACACTTTTTATATTATGTGACATAGCATTTTGTATTAAAAGCACTCTATGTATTTATGTGTAATATGCATGCAATTTTGACATGATATCAGTATTTCTCTTCTATATGTAAATAATGATACACCTTTAAAAGTTAAAGTAGCAATGATGTCATGACTCAAGTTATATTTAAGGACTGGTTTGCTTCTGTAGCCCTAACCCCTTGAAGACTTTTGAAGTCGAGGCGCTAAGGGTTTGTTGCTACTGATAGGAAGTACCTGCTTGTAAATTCTTTTGCTGTGATTTTTGAGCACTTGCTTTAGTAAAAAAACTTTGGATATATTCATTTTGAAATGCTTCTCATTATCTGCGCATGTCGCAGGTTCAAGCACAGATGGACCACAGAGGCAAAATGCAGCAAAAAACTTAAATATTTATTTTATAAAGAAAATTAAATCAGACTGTATACGACAAAATACAAACAAAATTCCAAAAAAATAATTCCAAAGCAGGCTAGTAATTACTAGCTATTGGGAGCATGCCATAGCCTCAGCTCTCATTTAAACTGTAGATTATAACAGCATGTCCTCTACAGCAGCATTCCAGGTAGCATCTGATCTCACAATGCACAAAGCAAGTCTTATATACTTATCAGAGTAGCATGTGACCATCAAACCCCACCTCCCTATTCCTTTAAATTTAACATTTTAATAAACATTGCATTTTATTTCATTTATAAACTCTGAATCCCTTTAAGAGATTTTATTCCTTTGTTTTAGCTTCAAAAATAAAAAGCTTTCTGCATCTTTAAAAGAATGTTTGTACCATCTCAGAAGCACCTCCCCTTTAGACTTATATAAATACAGAAGTAGAATGGCTGGCTGGCTCTTAAAGAAAGCTGCAGGAGAGAAGGGAGGAAGAAAACACAGCGTTCTGGGGGATCTAAACAACAGGCAGGGACTCCCTTGCTTCAACCAACATCGCAAACACAATACTTGTTAACAGAAAAAAAAAACACCACCCAACCCAAAACAGTAAATATTTGGCCCAAAAGGCATTAGAAGTGAAAAATCTCTCTTTTTAAACCATTTCCAAAGCAAAATGTCTTTGCAACTGTGCGCATCTTCGAAATGTGAAGCTGAAAATCGACGTCAGAGTCAGCACAGTCGGGAGACAGCAACCAAAGCAGTTTAGCAGTTTATGCACAAATATATTTCTTGTAACAGCTAAGAATACTGCAAAAATGTAAGGTTGCATAGCAACTCTGAACTCTGCATTATAATACAAAGCATCATAAAAAACTGTTTACTATTTATGGGGGGGGGGTTCTTTGTTAACCAAACTTAATACAGCCATTGAAAATGACGCTTAAACCCTACGGAGCTCAAAACATCCATTTAAAGGGCTACCAAGAATTAGGGAACACTGAAAACTAAAAAAAAAAGGTCTCTTTTTATTTCTACAATACTACAGAATATCTAGGGCAACATGCTCAAAAAGAGTAACGTAATATTCATCGACAGAAAGAACATTATTTTAGTTTTGGAAATAACTGGGAATGTTATGTTTTTCAAGCAGACATTAAACATGAAACAGGACACACAAACAGGAATAAACAAGGTGGGTGGCCAGCCCAATAAACAAACATTAAACACATAAATAACATACAGACAAGGACACTGCCTAAAATACACTAATTTCCCAGTAAAACGATGAAGCAATGTGCTTAAAAATCGATAAGAGGATACATAAACCAAAAAAAAAACTAAAGTGGGGGGGCATCTATCACATTCCTCCCCACTCAAAAACCAAACCGGTAGTTTTGGTTTAGTGTACTGGTATTAATACCTTACATCAGATCTCTCTTTGAGAGATGGAACCATAGCCCACCCTCACCTAGGGCTCCACCTCAGGGTCCCTAGAACACAAAATCATATCATGAATATAATTTCTTTCTTTAATCAAATCCAATCATTACCCTGAGGTCTGATGATCGCTATTATCCAGTCCATAACAGGACATAAAATCAGCATTACTATGCTCTGATCCTTTCCGATGTTTTATAGAAAACTTATACGGTTGTAATGAAAGATACCATTGCATAATGCGTGGGTTCTTATTCTTCATTACATGCAACCAGCACAATGGATTATGGTCAGTCCACAATTCAAATTCAGTACCCCATAAGTAAAAACGAAGGGCTTCTATGCCCCATTTGATGGCCAAACATTCTTTTTCTATGACCGAGTAGTGAGTCTCTCTTTCATGCATCTTCCGACTTATATAAATAATAGGATGTCCTTCCCTGTTTATAATCTGAGTTAACACAGCCCTATTCCACAATTAGATGCATCAGTTTGTAGAATAAAAGGCTACGTGAAATCAGGAGTCCTTAAAATGGGGGAAGAACACAGTTTAGCTTTGATAGTCTGAAATGCATTCTCACACTCTTCAGTCCATTTAATTTTTTCTGGATTTCGTTTTTTTGTTAAATCGGTCTATGGTCCAGCCAAAGTTGAGAAATTAGGTATGAATCTTCGGTAGTAACTGGCAAGTCCCAGGAAAGAACGTACGTCCTTCTTCGTACACGGTCTGGGACTGCCTGCTACTGCCACAACCTTATTTATTTCAGGCTTTACCATACAATTACCAATTTGAAATCTGAGGTATTTTGTTTCTTGCATCACTATGGCATATTTCTTTGGGTTTACAGTTAGACCAGCGTCTGTTATTGTAGTCAGTACATTTTCCAAATGTTTTAAATAATCTTCCCAAGAGGTACTGAATACAGTAACATCATCCAGATAAGCAGCGCTGTATGCTGTGTGAGAGGTTAATAGGGTGTCCATTACCCTCTGAAAGGTGGCAGGGGCCCCATGAAGGCCGAACGGCATAACCGTAAAATGGAATAAACCTAGAGGAGTACTGAATGCAGTTTTTTCCTTATCCAATGGGTCCAAGGGTATTTACCAATAACCTTTTGTTAAGTCAAAGGTGCTAGTGTATTTGGCATTCCCTAGATGGTCAAGAATGTCATCAATGCAAGGCATTGGATAGCTGTAAAATTGAGATACTGCATTTAGTCTCCTGAAGTCTAGGCATATGCATATGCCTCCTTCTTTCTTGGGTACTACCACCATGGGAAAACACCATTCACTATGTGATGGTTCAATAATACCCATTTCCTGCATTTTCCTAACCTCCTGAATTACATCTGTTCGAACTCTTTCAGGAAGTCTGTAGGGTTTCTGTCTCAAGGTTTGGGTGTTTAAGACACGTATATTATGAGTGGCATGCTTGATTTTCCCTGGTGTACCTGTAAATGTAGTTTAAAATTTATTCAGAATAATATCTAACTCCTTTCGCTGTTCCTCTATTAGGGTCTGATTAATCTGTAAATCAGTCATTTGGCCCATATTGTCTAAGCGTCCATACACCGATTCTAGTTCATTGTCGGTTTCAGGCATCACATAACCTGCAAAAGGTTCTGGTCTTTCGACCCAAGCCTTTAACAGGTTTACATGATAAATACGCTTAGTTCTTTTCTTGTCTGGCATCTCAATCTCATAGGTCACCGGTCCTGTTCTTTGAGTTATTACATAAGGTCCTTGCCATTTCATCAAAAGTTTTTGATCGGAAGAAGGTAACAAAAATAGTACCTTATCCCCCTCATTAAATTCTTTGCGACCAGTACCCTTATCGTAATATTCCTTCAGTTTTGTCTGCTGTTGTAAATTAGTATTGTGCGCTTTCTGTATATATGTCCTTAAGCGTTGCCGTAATTGCTGCCAGTATTATAGGGGTACACTTTTCCCATGCTGCTTGTGTTCCTCCCATTCCTCTTTTACTATGTCAAGGGGTCCCCTTGGGTTTTGTCCATACAACAATTCGAAAGGGGAAAAACCTGTGGATGCTTGTGGAACCTCCCTATATGCAAACATAAGGTATGGTAAATAAGTGTCCCAGTTCCTACCCTCATCCACCACAAATTTTTTTAGCATTTGCTTCATTGTTTGGTTAAAGCATTCCACTAGCCCGTCTGTCTGGGGATGGTAAGGGGTAGTGAATAATGCCTCAATGCCCAAATCCTGATATAGACGTTTAAGTAATACAGAACAAAAGTTTGTTCCTCTATCTGTCAGGATTTCTTTAGGAATCCCCACCCTACTAAAGACTTTAATCAACTCGTCAGCTATTTTAGGGGCTGTAACAGTCCTTAAAGGTATAGCTTCGGGGTATTTTGTAGCATAATCTACCAGTACTAGAATAAACCTGTTTCCCTTGGAACTTTTAGGTAATGGACCAACAATATCCATTGCTATTCTTTCGAAGGGAGTGGACACTAATGGTAATGGTAATAGGGGTACTCTATCTTTACGACTTGTCTTAACCACCTTCTGGCATTCCTCACAGCTCTTACAATACTCTGTTACATTTTCATGAATGCCAGGCCAAAAAAAACGATACAGAAGGCGGCTCAAAGTGCGATCTCTACCTCAATGCCCAGCCATAGGGATATCATGTGCTAAATGAAGTAACTGGGTTCGATATATTTGAGGTACCATTAATTGTTCTACTGTCTCCCCTGTTTTTACATTAGTACACACCCTATACAATAAGTCATTTTTAAGTTCGAAAACATGTCCTTTGGATTCTTCGATTTTCCCAACCTGTGAAAAAAAAAAGGTGTTAGAGAATCATCCCTTTTTAGTGCTTCTTTAAAGTCCACATTATTGATAATATAGGGTGGGATAGAAACAGAGTCAATGTTACTGTTTGGTACACCATTTATCTTATTTTTATAAGTACATTGTTTCTTCTCTTTTCTTTTATGACTTTGAGATTTTCTATCTTTCCCATTGATCCCATATAGATCTTCTTGAAAAGGAAACATCTGTCCCAAGTTCTCTTCTAGGTTGATTTGTACTCTGGTGGTGACAGCACTGATATTAGACATCAATACAGTCTCAAAGTGGGGAAAATCATGTCCAATAACTATTGGTACTGGAAGGTGTGGTACTACACCCGCCCTCATCTTTTGAGTGTGTCCCCCTACTGTTATTGTAATGTCATTTAGTGGATATTGGTGTACATCTCCATGGATGCAAACAACCCCAGTACTTGAACCTGTCTTATACTTTGATGTCTCAAGTAAAGAAGCATGAATCAATGTTTGTTTACTTCCTGAGTCTATAAATCCAGTTACTACCTTGTGACCAACTTGAACAGGTACCACATAATGTCCCCAATTGGCCAAAGCTAAGTCAGTATCTTCAATTTTCTTTTTGGAGCAAAACCTTGCCATATGTCCTTTACCATTACAATGATGACAAACAATGTCTGCATTGTACCCCTTTCCAGGTCTAAAATTCAGTTTATTTCCAGTGATATTACTAGGTGGGGGGTGAGGAGTCAATAAATGCTGTCTTACCATAGGGCCCGTTGTAGTAGAACCTCCTAAGGGTCGGTGTCTATGAGAACACGCTGCTATATAGTCCTCTGCCAACCTAATGGCAGCTTCTGCTGTTTCCGGTCGATGTTCTTTGACCCATAGTTGGACATCCTGTGGCAGTATCTTGACAAACTGTTCTAAAATGATGCTTTCCATTATCTGGATAACTGTTCGTGTTGTAGGTTGCAACTATTTGTTACATAAATCCTTTAACTGAGTATAGGCATCTTGTGGGGTATCGTTCTGGTGAAATTTGTAGGATCTAAATCATTGGCGATAGGTCTCCGTACTGATATCATATCTTTTCAAGATTGCTTGTTTTACGTGGTCATAATCATTGGCATGCATAATGTCCACATGGCTATAGGCCAATTGAGCTTTATCAGTCAAATATGGGGCCAACCGGATTACCCATTGGTCTTTTGGCCAAGCACAGGTGGTTGCCACTCTCTCAAAAGTCAATAAAAAGGCCTTTATATCATCGGATGTGGCAAGTTTTACCAGTTTAATATCTTTCTGTAAGTTCATTGGTGAGAGGGGTCTACCAGTACCTATAGACTGTATGGCACGGAGGGTATCTGTCCATCTGGCCTGGTTTTCCTCCCTTCGGGCTTGATTTTCTCTCCTCTCTCATTCCCTCTCCCTATCCATTTCCATTTGCCGAATACATAACCAGCGAAGCAAGTCCTGTGGCTCATCAGGTGGCACTTCTACCTCTGGTTCCGCTGCCCAAGCTCCTTCTACTGGTTTCTTATCTTCCACAGGCAAATTCTCCATGGGTCTTCTGTCCATTTTCCTTCATACTACAGGGTCCAAACCAGGCAATAATGGTAATTGTAGCTTCTTTGCAATGGACCTTGTAGTGACACTGGTCACCTCTGCTGCCTCTTCTTGCATGTGGGACCATTCAGAATTTGGAAATCAAATTCAACCTTTTCTATCCCACTTCTAACACCATCTGTCGCAGGGTCAAGCACAGATGGACCACAGAGGCAAAATGCAGCAAAAAACTAAAATATTTATTTTATAAAAAAAATTAAATCGGACTGTATACGACAAAATACAAACAAAATTCCAAAAAAATAATTCCAAAGCAGGCTAGTAATTACTAGCTATTGGGAGCATGCCATAGCCTCAGCTCTCATTTAAACTGTAGATTATAACAGCATGTCCTCTACAGCAGCATTCCAGGTAGCATCTGATCTCACAATGCACAAAGCAAGTCTTATATACTTATCAGAGTAGCATGTGACCATCAAACCCCACCTCCCTATTCCTTTAAATTTAACATTTTAATAAACATTGCATTTTATTTCATTTATAAACTCTGAATCCCTGTAAGAGATTTTATTCCTTTGCTTTAGCTTCAAAAACAAAAATAAAAAGCTTTCTGCATCTTTAAAAGAATGTTTGTACCATCTCAGAAGCACCTCCCCTTTAGACTCATATAAATACAGAAGCAGAATGGCTGGCTGGCTCTTAAAGAAAGCTGCAGGAGAGAAGGGAGGAAGAAAACACAGCGTTCTGGGGGATCTAAACAACAGGCAGAAACTCCCTTGCTTCAACCAACATCGTAAACACAATACTTGTTAACAGAAAAAAAAAACACCACCCAACCCAAAACAGTAAGTATTTGGACCAAAAGGCATTAGAAGTGAAAAATCTCTCTTTTAAACCATTTCCGAAGCAAAATGTCTTTGTGACTGTCGTACGATTAGAGCAGAAGCCAAAATCGCACTCGCAGCCGCTGCAGTCGGAGAACAGCAACCAAAGCAGTTTACAGCTTATGCACAACATATTTCTTTGTAACAGCTAAGGATACTGTAAATGTAAGGTTGCATAGCAACTCTGAACTCTGCATTATAATACAAAACGTCATAAAAAACTGTTTACTATTTATGGGGGGGGGGTTCTTTGTTAACAAAACTTGAAAATGACACTTAAACCCCACGGAGCTCAAAACATCCATTTAAAGGGCTACCAAGAATTAGGGAACACTGAAAACTTAAAAAAAAAAGGGTCTCTTTTTATTTCTACAATACCATAGAATATCTGGGGCAACATGCTCATAAAGAGTAACGTAATAAACGTCGACAGAAAGGACATTATTTCAGTTTTGGAAATAACTGGGAATGTTATGTTTTTCAAGCAGACGTTAAACATGAAACAGGACACACAAACAGGAATAAACAAGGTGGGTGGCCAGCCCAACAAACAAACATTAAACACATAAAAATCGTACAGACAAGGACACTGCCTAAAATACACTAACTTCCCAGTAAAACGATGAAACAATGTGCTTAAAAATCAGTAAGAGGATATATAAACCAAAAAAAAACTAAAGGGAGGGACGTCTATCACAGCGCACTACATTCATTGTGGTTTTGACAATGTGAAAAGGCAGTACTAAAGGCTAGTGGTATCCTGTGATGCATAGGGAGGGGCATCACGAGCAGAAGGCATGAAGTAATCATGCCCCTGTATCGGTTCTTGGTCAGGTCTCGGCTGGAGTGTTGCGTCCAGTTCTGGAGGCCACACCCCAGGAAGGACATAGATAGGTACAGAGAAGAACAACAAAGATGGTGCAGGGCTTGCATCGGAAACTGTACAAGGCAAGACTGGATGACCTTAAATTATATTCCCTAGAACAATGCAGGAATTATGGGGACATGACAGAAACATTCAAATACCTTAAAGGCAACAACAGAGTGCATATGCAGAACCTCTTTCAGGTAAAGAACTACAGCAGGACTAGAGGGCACAACCTTAGTCTTAAGGGAGGAAAGTTCAGAAGCAATATGAGGAAATTCTTCTTCACAGAGTGCATTGTGGAACCATGGAATAGCCTGCCGGAGGGGGTGGTGGGAGCCAAGGCAGTGGGGGAATTCAAGTGGGCATGGGACAGACAGCATGGGATACACAAGCAGGCAGCTAGGTTGGGGGGGTAGGAAGACAAGGGCAAACTTGATGGATCGTATGGTCCCCATCTGCCAACAACTTCTATGTTTCTATGTTTCAAGAGGGGGACAGAGTGGGGAGGGAGAAATTAGACCAAGATAAGGTGGGGAGGAGAAAGGGGAAATTGAGGGACAAGCCATTAGCAGTCCCAGATTGACCAGTAAAAGCTAGGAGCAGTCACAACTACTCACAGAGAGTAGGTGCTGGTGAAGTTTAGTTTTAAAGGGGCCCAATTTAAGTGTGGAGAAAACCAGAGGAGGCAGGCCATTGAGCAGGACAGGGGTCCTGTGGAAGAACGCTCGCTGCCCTAGGGATGTCTTACTGAAAGGGACTAGAAAAAGTGCATTATCAGAGCTCCTAGAATGAGGGGTAGGGTCAGGGGAGATGAGCTGCTGGACCAACGGAGGGGAGAGTGAGGTGGCAAGCTTCTTGGCCAACAGACAGGTGTGATAGTCAAGCCTACCCTTGAAGTTTAGCCAGTTCACTTGACTGTAAAGATCGCAGGTATGGGTTAGCTTTGGTGCCCCTGGTATAAGGCAACATGCTTTATTGAGTGAGAGCATTATTCGTTTAAGAGCAATGTCAGATGCAAATCCATAGATTACTATACCACAATCCACTAGGGACAGAACAGAACTAGTGACAACCAGGTGGAGGGCGTCGTTTGTCAGGCAGCTTTTATGCCTGTAGAGGAGGCTGATTCTGGTACTCACTGCTTTGCAAACCAGATTAATATGTTCTTGGTAGGAGAGGGAGGAGTCAAAGGTGATCCTGAGGTATTTACAACTCCTAACCTGCTCAAGTGATGAGCGTTGACTATTTTGGATGATTAGTGACACTCCTTTATGTTTATTACGGTGGTTTGCAAACACCATTACTTTGGTCTTTTTGTAATTGATGATGAGTTTATGAAAGGAGAACCAGGACTCGATTTGTGTAAAGCTAATTTGCAGGTATTGTTCAAGCATAAGGGGTTCAGGATGACTAGAGAAAATAAATGTATCATCTGCGTAGAGGAGTAGGTTGCCAGAGCAGGCTTTGGGAAGGGTATTTAGAAAAAGACTAAACAGGAGCGGGTCAAGAATTGACCCCTGTGGAACCCCTGAGCAAACTGGTTAACTGGAAGACAGGGTATCAAGGATTTTAACCCTCTGTGATCTCCCACAGAGGTAAATAACAAATCAGGGGGTAGTATCAGAGGATAGGCCCAGCCCCAAGATGGAGGCAGAGAGGACATGGCGGACCATGTCAAATGCTTTTGTTAGGTCTATGTACACAGGCCCAACCAAGTGACCCCAGTGCACAGCTTTATGTATAAAGCTAGTGAACTCCAGGAGGGCTGTGGAAGTACTGTGGTCCTTCCTGAAGCTGTTTTGTTGGCTATGCTACAGATTATATTTGGCAAGAAATTCAGAGATTTGATCATTCACTATTCTTTCAAGGGCTTTAGAAATAGGGGGAAGGAGAGAGATGGGGCGATAGTTACCATGAGCAGTTCTGTCACCACTCTTGTGAACAGGTGACTATCACAGATTTCCATTGGGATAATTCCACTATGAAAAGCCTCTCAAGCCTCTCTTGCTGTTCTTCCAAAAGCATAGGAAGTCTTATCAGTCTCAGGAAACTGAATCCTCTCAGGGTCCCCTAAGCCCTCCTCCTCATGATATAAGGACACATAAAAAGATTTAAATATCTTTTCTATTTGTCCAGGATGCAATACCAATTCCTCAGCTAAATACCTTGACCGAATTTGGGGGATATGTATGTCCACTTCTTGTTTGTGGAGTCTAAAAGCTAATAGCCTTCCACAGAACCTGTGTTTCTGAGTTCATATTATTTCCGATTGGAGAACCTTAATTATTTTTCAAATTTCCTGTTTGTTACTGTGAGTAACTCTTTTGTAACCTTCATTGCTCGAGGATGGAGGGGTCTTGGTAGGCTTTATGTTCAGCCACTGACTTTGTAAGTTTGTCATCTATTGCCATGCCATTTTTTAATTTGTGTATGATATTAAATGGGCCTGTACTATTGCTTGAAGGCTATCCCATCAGCATTTAATTTTGGTGTCTGCTTCTATGTTCTCTTTCAAATAAGTTTGAATGACTTCCAGGGTTTTAGTAATGAAAAATTATTTATTCAACAGTCCTGCATCTAGATGCCACACAACTTTCTTATCTGATGGACCTAAGTCAGTGGTCATGCTGACTGACACGGGGCCTGACAGGAAGACTGGCAATGTTTTGCTGTGCATGACTGTCTTAACCCACTGTTTCTGTGAGTAGAGTTTATCCAAATGAGAGTAGCTATTGTTTGGGTGTCAACAGAAGGTGTAATTCTTTACTTTGGCATTACACAAACACCATGGTTCTATAAATCCAGCTTCTTCCCTCTGTGTCCTCAGAATCTATATCTCCATGTTTTTTGGATCTGGGAGTCCCTTGGGATCGGTCAAGGTCTAGGTTTTCAACACAGTTCCAACCCTCTCATTACAATCTGCCTTCTTTTAGTTGGTTGACCTTATCAAAAATGTGGTAGAACAAATCTGCTGTTGGGGGCAGTGGGGTGGGACCGTACACATTCACAAAATCCATATACCTATTTCCCATCACACTCAAGACTCTTCACAGTCTCCCCGTGTTATCAGAAAAGTTAGTAACTTTAATGGAGAGACCCTTACAGAGAAGGATGGCAACTCCAACTTTCTTGGAAAGTGGATGAAATGCTACCACTACTGTTCCTACACATCACCTTCTTAGTTTTTGATGCTTCTGCAGAGACAAGAGGGTATCTTGCAGCATGCGTATATCACATTCTTCCTCCTTAACTCCTGTAAAATCTTCATTTATTTCCCAACATTGTTCACCTCTTTAGCACTGAATGACATTATCTTTAATGAAACTATTTGAAAAAAAAAAGTAGTGCTTTGCCTTCTCCCTCCGATATATGTGACTGACCTAAGTTAATCTATCGTCTACTAGATACAGTCCATCATCTACTATATACAATCCATCACCTACTAGATACGGTCCATCATCTACTAGTTACAGTCCATCACCTACTAGATACAGTCCATCATCTACTAGATGCAGTCAACTTCCAGATGCAGTCCGTCACCTACTAAATACAGTTTGTCACCTACAAGATACAGTCCATCACCTACTAGATACAGTCCATCACCTACTAGATATAGCCCATCATCTACCAGACACAATCCATCACCTACTAGATACAGCCCATAATCTACCAGATGAAGTCCATCACCTACTAAATATAGTCCATCATCTACTGGATGAGTCTATTACCTACTAGACATGGTCCATCACCTACTAGATATAGTCCATCACCTACTAGATACAGCCCATCATCTACCAGATACAATCCATCACCTACTGGATATAGCCCATCATCTACCAGATGCAGTCCATCACCTACTAAATATAGTCCATCACCTACTGGATAACTCCACCACCTAGCTGATGCAGTCAATCACCTAGTAGATATAGAGAAAGGGTTTGATGTGTTTTCTAGGGTTCTAGTTCAGTTCTCGTTTGGCAGGGTATAGTTCGAGTTCTGTTCAGTTCGATTTGATTTGATAAGTAGATGTTTGGGTTCGAGTTCAGTTTGTTTTGATTTTTTTTTGTGTGTGTGTGATTTTTTTGTTCAGGTTCGAGTTTGGTGCTGTCCTACTGCCTCCATGTGGGTTCTGCTTGTCTCACATTGTCTGGGTTCGAGTTCAGTTTGAGTTCATCTCTTTTTTTGTTAGGGTTCAAGTTTGGTTCGGATCGGGTGAAAATCTAAAAGTTCACGTTTGGTTCATTTTGGTTCACAGATGAATACTCCCTCTAATCTAGTCTAGATGCATTCCACCACCTACTTGATACAGTCCATCATCTACTAGATGCAGTCCATTGCTTACTAGCTGTAGTCCATCATCTGCTAGATACAATCCATCATCTACTTGATAAGGTCCCTCATCTACTGAATACAGTCCATCACCTACTAGAAGCAGCCCATTACCTATTAGATATAGTCTGTTATCTACTAGATGAGGGCCATCACCTAATAGATACAGTCTATCACCTACTAGATACAGTCCATCATCTACTAGATAAGTTCATCATCCAGTAGATACAGTACAGCATCCACTAGATAGTCTATTATCTAGTAGATATAATCCATCACTTACTTGATGCAGTCCATCATCTATCAGAGACAGGCTATCACCTACTTGATACAATCAGTAGTCTACTACATACAGTCCATCACCTACTAGACACAGTCCATCATCTACTAAATGCAGTCAATCACCTACTAGACAAAGCAAATAATGCCCAACTCCTTATCCTCCCCAGCACTCAGCACCCCCTTGAGCAAGTATCCACCTACAAATACCTAGGGATTACCTTCAACACTGCCCTCAACTTCCACGAACAGATTAATGCCCTCTTAACTGCAACTAATACCTGGATTGGCCTCCTTAACTGCCACAAGGATTGCCTTGCACCTGATGCTCTCCAGCTGGCCATTGTCACAAACCGACTCAGCAGGTCAGCCCTCTACTCCCGAAGTGCCAACCTCCGAACACAGTCTTGTGAACAGTTTACAGAAACAGGGTAACCCTCCTGTCTGTTTTGTGGGTTCAAATCAACCTCTGGTCTCAAGTCTTGGAGGGATTCAAACTGTGACCCTCCTGCTAGTGTACCCAATGCACAGGCTCAGATATTTCTGTCTTTGGGTGGCCATATATATTAGCCTATGGGCACCTAACCAGGTGTACAGAAATGAACCCTTAAAAACTGTAATAAAAGACCTCAGATTAAAAACGCTTACCTTTTTCCAGTTTGGTATCACCATTCAAGCTTATGTACAGTGTCTGCTTAACCATATATACTCCACTTGTAAAACGAAATAAATCAAAGACAGACCAAGTAGGCTCTAAAAATAGAGTTTGATTAAGATGGATTAAAAATATGTGAAACATAAAATACAGAACTATTATCACAAAAAACATACAATCTTTTAAAAGAACATGGTTTAAACAGTGCAATTCCTAATACAGTACTTAGATTTGTCTCTATCTCTCTAAATACCTGCTTAAAGTGCTCAAAGGTGTTTCTTTGTCAGAGTCTAGATAGAAGTGTCACTCTGAAGTAAAACAGAATATTCCTTAAAGAAAACTGTATTTGCCAACCCCTTTGTGTGAGGTCACCTAGCTCCTCCTCTGTCAGAATATATAAAAAACTATATCTATACAAAAATAGGATGTCTTTTCAAGGTATTAAATTCTGTAATCCTCAACACAACTCATTTTCTCTTTCAAATGACATTTCTTTGATCTGTGAGCAGTATCCCCTCTCACACAGACACCAAAGCATTTATGATTTTGCACCAGTGTACTAAACCTGGTTTCCCCCTCGAAACATCATAAAAGGGATACTGATTTCCCTCTTAGCAGCTAAAGCTATAATTAACTTAGAAAAGTCTGTAATTAGCTTCTGGCCTTCCAGGTAACACCTTGCATCTAAAACCTGTGTGTGTGTGTGTGTGTGTGTGTGTGTGTGTGGTGTGATTCACATGCTGTTTCAGCATTTCTCAAGACAGACAGTCCATAACCTATTTTTATATTACAAAAAATGATACAGTGATCAGAACCAGCTGTCCAAGTGTCACAATTCCTCCCCACCTAGACTGAATTTAGGGGCTGGATCCCCTGCATGGGATGAGCTTCCCAAATCAGTTCACTCCTCATAGACCCTAGACAGCCCATCTGAGTTCTGATTTTTGGCTGCAGCCCTATGTATGATTGCCATATCATACCCTTGCAAAGCAAGACTCTATCTGAGCAATGTACCATTGTTCTTTCCACATCTGCGTCAGCCAAACCAAGGGGTTGTGGTCAGTCTGCACCACAAAATGCTGCCCATATAAGTATGGCTCTAATTTCTTTAGGGCCCACACTATGGCAAGACACTCCTTTTCCACCGTGGAGTATGCTTGCTCCCTGGGAGGTAATTTCCTAGTCAGGTACACTGCTGGGTGTTCTGTCCCTTGGCTGGATGTCTGACTCAGTACTGCCCCAATACCCACATCTGAGGCATCAGTCTAAACTATAAAGGTTTTGCTATAGTCAGGACTTGTCAAAACAGGAGCACTGCACAGTGCCTCCTTTAATCTGGTAAAGACTTTCTCACAGGCTGGGTCCCAGGTAATTTTCTTGGGCATCCTTTTCTTTGTCAGGCCAGATAGGGGAGCAGCCAGTGCACTGTAATTGGGTACAAATTTTCTGTAGTACCCTGCTGTCCCTAGAAAACTCCTAACCTGCTTCTGCATTTCTGGTCTGGGCCATGCCTGGATTATCTCTATTTTTATTTTGTTAGGGCGGAGTTGTCTCTGGCCTACCACATGCCCGAAGTATGCCATTTCTCCCATGGCCACCTAGCACTTCTCGGCTTTGACAGTGAGCCCAGCCCTCTGTATCCTGCCCAGCACTTCCCAAAGGTGGGATAGGTGTTCCTCCCAGCTGGTGCTAAACTTGGCAATGTCATCCAAGTACACCATGGCGTACTCCTCAGCACCATTTAACACTTGGTTCACCAACCTTTGGAAAGTGGCCGGGGCTTTCTTCATTCTGAAAGGCATTACTTTAAACTCAAATAAGCATATCAGAGTGATGAAGGCTGACTTCTCTCTAGCTCTGTCTGTCAACTCTACCTGTCAATACCCCTTGGTCAGGTCAATGGTCATAAGGTAGGTTGCCCTTCCCAAATTGTCCAGGATTTTGTCCATCTGGGGCATTGGGTGGGTGTCTGACTTTGTGACTGCATTCAGTCCATGATAGTCCACACAGAAATGAGTAGAGCCATCTGGCTTAGGCACAAGGACTACGGGTGAGGCCCAGGGGCTGTGGGATCTCTGGATTACCCCTAAATCCAGCATCTCCTCCACTTCCTTCCTAATGTCCTTTTGGACAGCCTCTGACACCCAATATGCTGTCTGCCGTATGGGCGTCTGTGTCCCTGTCTCCACATTGTGCGTTGCTAAGGGGGTTAGTCCAGGCTTGGCACTAAACAATGGGGCAAAGTCTGCTAAAACCTCCCTTACTTTCTGGATCCAGTCCGGAGCCAGCTGGGGAGTCAATTGTACTGCCTCCACAGAGGACTCCCACTTGCTTTCCTCCAGCAAGTCCAGAAGGGGGTCTCCTTCGTCCGTCTCCTCCCCATGACTACACACTGCAAACACCATGTCAGCCCTATTTGCATATAGCTTCATTATGTTGACATGGTACATCCTTTCTGTCTGTCTTCTGTCAGGTAACTCCACAATGTAGTTCACATCATTTATCTTCCTAACCACTTTGTACAGTCCTGCCCACTCAGCCTGCAGCTTGTCTTTCTGGACTGGAATAAGGACCATGACTTACTGACCCACCATGTATAAGCGAGCTCTGGCTCTGCGGTCATACCACACTTTTGTTTCTGTTGGGTAGCTGCTAGGTTGCTCTGGGCTGTCCCCATAAGCTCCTTTAGCCTTTCCTTAAACCCAAGGATGTAATCCACAATGGGAGTTCCCTGGGTGGTGTGCTTGCCTTCCCAGTCCTTCCGGATCAAGTCTAGGGGCCCACATACCCGGTGTCCATATAAGAGTTCAAAGGGGGAAAATCCTGTCAACTCTTGGGGCACCTCCCTGTATGCAAACAACAGGTGGGGAAGGTATTTCTCCCAGTCCCTTCCATGCTGATCAGCAAACGGCCAGAGCATTGACTTTAGGGTACCACTGAATCTTTCCACAAGTCCATTGGCTGCTGGGTGATACGGTGTTGTGCATCTCTGCACCACCCCACACTTATCCCATAAACATTTCATCAGGTCTGACATGAAGGAACCCCCTTGATCGGTGATTACCTCCTGCGGAAACTCAACACAGGAGAAAATCCCAAGTAAGGCATCTGCCACTTTGTCTGACCTCAGTGAGGATAGGGTGACTGCCTCTGGGTACCAGGTGGCATAATCCACCACAGTCAGGATGAATCTCTGCCCTGAGGAGCTGGGGGTATTTAAAGGCCCCAGAATATCCATTCCCACCCTCTGGAATGGCTCCTCCACTATCAGCAATGGAATCAGGGTGGCTTGGGTTTTCTTACCCTCCTTCCCTATTTCTTGGCACCAGTGACAAGACCTGCAATACTCCTTCACCTGGTGGGTGAAGTTAGGCCAGTAGAAATTCTGGGCCAACTGCTGCATCATGCACATGATTCCCAGATGACCAGATTAGGGAATATCATGTGCAATCTTGAGCAACTGCTCATGATACTGCTGGGGAACGACAAGTTGCCTGCCTAGCACCCCTCCCTCTGTCTGTACTGCCTGAGAATACATAAGTCCATTTTCCCAATAAACCTTATGTCTGCCTTCACCTCCCTGTGCACCATCCGAGTCTGCCCAAGCCATCAGCTTCTCTAAACTAGGGTCACTTCTCTAAACCCCTCACACATTCCCAAGGCATGGGACAGGTCCCCTTCAGTCGCTAAACTAGGGCCCCTAGCACTAGCATCAGAACACTCAGGATCACTGTCAATCCCAACCCTCTGACAATGGGTCACCCCTCCCTCTTCAGAGTAACCCTCTGTAGCTGCGTGGTTACTTGCTACTGGGGAAATTTCTACCCCCTCTTCATTAATCTCCATATCAGGAGACACAGACTGGGGAACCCGCCTCTGAGTGGTTTCCACAATGGCTTCTGTGGGGCTCAGGGAACTACAATTTTCCCTTGGTGCTTAGCTACGGGTAACTGCACATACCATTCCCTGTTTTAGACTGTTGCCCAGGATCACATCCGCTGCTAAGGTTTTGGCTACAGCCACCTGTTGTACAGTTCCCCCTGTTTCACCCCAGTCTAGGAGAACAGTAGCGAGAGGCAATGTTTTTGCCTTACCAGTGAAGTCCTGTACTGTGACATATTTATTGGATATAAGCTGACCAGGCTCTACCAGATCCCCTTTACCAAGGTCAGGGATGCCACTGTGTCACTTAACCCTTGCGTCTGTACACCATTCACCATGACTGGGTGCATGTGTTCCCTCATGTTCACTGGCATGCTTCCAGGGACACACAAACAACCTAGTTCCTTTCTAGCACTCTGTTGTGTATTGCTCACCTTTTTGGGACACTGTCTGGCAATATGCCCAGTTTCTTTACATAATCAACATTAATTTCTTCTCTCAGAGAAATCTTTTCTCTGAAACCTGGGGCTAACTGGTTTCGGTGGAGGCAGTGAGGGTTTTAGCTGCCCTGAAGGTGCACTTTTCCCTTTCTGCACTGCCACACCTGCCCCATTTACTTTCAGAGCAGGTCTGCTCTTGGCATAGCGGTCCGAGAGTTCAGCAGCCTCTTGCACTGTTTTGGGATCTCGGTCCTCTAGCCAGGTTTTTAGCTCAGTTGGGCATGCCCAATAAAACTGTTCTAATAAAATCACATTTTCAATTTTGTCAATAGAGTTTGCCTCAGTTCCTTCCCACCAACGTTTTAAAAACTGACTTTTGTTTCGTGGCTAGCTCCTTGTAGCTCATATCAGGGCTTCTCCTGAGCTTACGGAATTTAGCTCTGTATGATTCAGCTTTTAATTCAAACTTTTTTAACAGTACAGCTTTAAGTTTGCTGTAATCATCACTGGTCTCATTATCCATTTGATCCAATGCATCCCGAGCTTTCCCGGTAAGTAGTGGAGATAGCTGGAAGCTCCAGGACTCTCTATGAATTTTAGCCTGAATACAAACTTTTTCAAAAGAATTTAAAAAGGCATCCATATCCTCCCCATCTTTAAATTCGGCTATTAATTTAGAATTCAATTTGTAACCCAGTCCTGTAGTCCCAGTTAAACCCAAGCCACTTACCTGCTGTAGTGCTGCTGGTCGGAGTCGTATCTTCTCCAGTTCGTGTTGCCTCTAGTGCTCCTGCTCCTCACGGTCTGCATCTCAGCATTCTCACTCCCTCTTCTCCTCTGCAGCTCACTGGCGCTCATGCTCCTCATGGTCTGCATCTCTCTGTTCTCGCTCTGCCTCTCGGCATTCTAGCTCCCTCTTCTCCTCTGCCTCCCTTTGTTCATGGTCCCTCTCTTTCTGGAACTCCAGCTCCATCCTGCACAACTCAATTTGCAGCCTGAGTACTTCTGGATCTAGGATACTGGTGACTATCCCCTGCTGCTGTGGCCCTTCACTGACAGTGGCCCTGCTGTTATCCTCACTGGATCTGGACACTGCACTAGCTGCTAACCCTGCCACACTCGAGGTCTGGTCCTTTTCAGTCACAGTCTATGACTCGCTGCTCTGGGTATCTGCTACCATCAGAGCATTTATGAGGTTTGGCTTGCTGGAGTTCACCGTAAACAGGACTCCTCTGCCCCCGCACAACTGCTTTAAGGAGTCTACAGTGTACCTGCTGTAGTCGGAAGCCATCTTCTTCCCTCACTACTGCTACTCTAACTTGCACTTTAGAAAAAAAAGGTGGGTAGGAACTTGACTGTACACCAAGTGATGTAGTTCTGTTTCCTTTTCAAAATAAATCACTGCCTTTTTCTTTCTTTGCAAATGAGCTTATGGTCTCAAGCTGACACGCTGAACTATAAAGGCTTGTGATACCAAAATTATGCCACCGCTACCTACCAATCTGTCACAAACCCACTCAGCAGGTCAGCCCTCTACTCACAAAGTGCCAACCTCCGAGCGCAGAGTCTTGTGAACAGTTTACAGAAACAGGGTAACCCTCCTGTCTGTTTTGTGGGTTCAAATCAACCTTTAGTCTCAAGTCTTGGAGGGACTCAAACTGTGAACCTCTTGCTAGTGTACCAAATGCACAGGCTCAGATATTTTTCTCTTTGGGGGGCCAGATATCTTTGCCTATGGGCACCTAACCTGGTGTACAGAAATGAACCCTTAAAAACTGTAATAAAAGACCTCAGATTAAAAACACTTGCCTTTTTCCAGTTTGGTATCACCATTCAAGCTTATGTACAGTGTTTGCTTAACCATATATACTCCACTTGTAAAAGGAAAGAAATCAAAGACAGACCAAGTATGCTCTAAAAATAGAGTTTTACTAAGATAGATTAAAAATATATAAAATATAAAATACAGAACTATTATCACAAGAACCATACAATCTTTTAAAAGAACAAGGTTTAAACAGTGCAATTCGTACTACAGTACTTATATTTGTCTCTCTCTCTCTCTAAATACCTGCTTAAAGTGCTCAAAGGTGTTTCTTTGTCAGAGTCTAGATAGAAGTGTCACTCTGAAGTAAAACAGAATATTCCAAAACTGCATTTGCCAACCCCTTTGTGTGAGGCAACCTAGCTCCTCTTCTGTCAGAATATATGACATTTCTTTGATCTGTGAGCAGTCTCCCCTCTCACACAGATACCAAAGCATTTATGATTTTGCACCAGTGTACTAAACCTGGTTTCCCCTTCAAAACATCATAAAAGGGATACTGATTTCCCTCTTAGCAGCTAAAGCTATAATTAACTTAGAAAAGTCTGTAATTAGCTTCTGGACTTCCAGGTAACACCTTGTATCTAAAACCTGTGTGTGTGTGTGTGTGTGTGTGTGATCTCACATGCTGTTTCAGCATTTCTCAAGAGAGACAGTCCATGACCCATTTTTATATTACAAAAAATGATACAGTGATCAGAACCAGCTGTCCAAGTGTCACTGCCATCACATCCTTTGTTCTGTCTCTAGTGGACTATGGCCTGCCTATATATGGAGCCGCTGATAATATTGCACTCAGTAAGATCCAACTGTCATGCAACAAGGTCTGTAGGCTCCTGACCGGTGCCCCTAGGCTCACCCATACCTGCCATCTCTACGCCACTGCCAATCTCCTCAACTTCGAAAGAAAGACTCCACTACCAGACCTGCCTACTAGCCAAGAAAATCCTGCTTGGGCTCTCTCCCCCAGGGTGTCTGCCTCCTTTCAGCAGGCCTCCCCCACAGTCTCCACCCACAGCTCTTACAAGACCTCCCTAATGGTACCCATAACTAGGATCTCCCTAGCACAGAGATCCTTCTGCTACAGGGCCCCCTCCTGGTTTAACTTTCTTCCTGTCATCATCACAAGCACTCCCAAAATCACCCCTTTTAAACTTGCTCTTCAGAACCACGTTTTCAACACCCACTGCTGTAATTGTCACTAACTAGTGGTGTCAGTGTGGCTCAGTTGGTAGCACATCCGCCTCTGGACCAGAAGGTCGTGGGTTCTCGTCCCACACCGGGATTGGACTTGCACCTAAAATTGCTGGCATCCGAGTGCAGTATTGGGGGGTGCTGTACTGCTGGGGTGTGCCGTCCTTCAGATGAGACATTAAACCGAGGTCCCGTCTGCCCATCCTGATGTTGTCCTGGTGGGTGTCCAGGTGGAAGTAAAAGAACCCAGGGCACTCTTCGCAAAGAGTAGGGAACATTCCCGGTGTCCTGGCCAACATTCCCCTTCCATTAAACCGGTTCATGCAATTATCCAGGCTGTGTGTGGGTGATGATGTGTGATATGGCCGCCACCACACATTCAGTCACTTCACTACCAGTCTAGCATTGCTTGTAAAGCACTTTGGATGTATGAAAAAGCGCTATATAAATGCTGATTCTTCTTCAACTGGTGCTCGCATACCCCCCCAGTACACTCACTTCTTGACAAAGTCCTCCGGACTGCCTCCACACACACCCTCCTCCTCCTCCCCTCTGATTCCTCTATCCCTCCCCCTGCTAGACATCTGTATATCTGGGGTGTCCTATACTGATTAAAATGTAACTATGCATATAGATTGTGCAAAATATATGTAACTCTATCTGTCCACAATCATTTACCAGATACATTCCATTATCTACTAGATACAGTCCATCACCTACTAGTTACAGTCCATTATACAATGGCAAGAACAAATGTTGCATCCCCATTGGTCAGTCTGGCACTGGAGCCGTGATGTTATCCTGGCATAACATCACAGCTCTAGGGCCAGCACATTGATGACTGCATGTCAGTTTAAAAAAAACATTGCTCCGCTGCCTATGAGCAGCTTCCCTGGTCTCTGCTTTGCCAGCTACCGTTGTCATCGCAAAACCGGAAAACCGCCATAACACCTACCATCACCCCACAACAAAGCGGCACAAAGAAACACCCACAGCCATCACAAATAACACAATAAACACAAGCATCAAAATCTCCTGTTTTCAGTTTTTAAAAACAGGACATCGGGACCATATACAGAATGAGAGCTAAGAGGAGAATGAGAAACCGTTTTCAAACAGTCACTCCAGCTCGCTTCAACAAACACTTCCTTCTGTTCTCCTTAAAACAAGAACTTCACCACCCAAAATGCCCAAAACAATATTACAGCCTGTCCTTACCTTAATACAGCAATCCTCTGAGCGCAGAGCGAGTGCACACAATAACTGAGTGTGTGTGTGTGTGTGTGGGGGCTGCCTTCTACAATGCATAGCGACTGCAGGAATTATACCAAAAAAAAAAGGTAACCCCCCAATGAGCTATGCTAATATGGAAATCTTATTCATAAAAAAAGACAGCAGTAGCAAAGATTGCTAACAGGAGCACAAAGCCACAACAAAACAGGACAACTCCACCTACTGACTAAACAAGAGAACTGCACTATTTTTGCTTAATGTAATCCTACCCATTACAAAAAAAAATCTACTTTTAATATATTTTTTATCTTTTTGTTTCTTTGTTTTACAATTAAGCCATTGTATAATAGGAATAATGCACTCCAGGGTGTGTGTCGTGCTGGGATAACGTCACTTCTGGGGTGACTAATCACACTCGGCCTGCTGCCTTGTGCCCAATCACCCCAGGCGTGACGTTATCCCAGCACGACACACACCCTGTCATGCATTATTCCTTTATTATCTACTAGATACAGTCCATCACCTGCTAGGTATACAGGACATTTGCCGGGTAGCCCTGGACCATTACACCAGAAGGGGTTTGCAGTTTATCTCACTAGCTTGATAATTCTCATATATAGTTATATCACTACACAAGTGTGTACATTTTTACCACTTCAGCATGAGGACACTAAAATCAGCAATTACATCTGTGATAGCAATGAATTCTCCAGGTTTGTTATGGGAAACAGTGCAATCTAGTTGTTAGAGCACCAGGTTAAGAATTGGTGTGATCCTGTGCACAGACTATTCACTTCACCTCCCAGTGCTCCATGCCACCTAGCTCCAGAAATGGGTTGCAGCAGGATCCCACTGAAATTGAGATGCTGCTTCTCAGCTGGGCTATTCTGGGGAAACAAAATATAAAATAAAGACTCAAAAATAAAATTTTCTTACATCAGTGGACCATTGAGATTTCTTTATGCAAACATTTGGCAAAATTCCAGACCCTGACATCTGTTTCCACAAATGCAGATGTCCCTCCAGCTGGGAATCTTCCAGTTCAACTTTTAGTGATATTTTGTATTTTTCTGTTCAATTTACAGTAGTGTTTCAAGATAAAACTGTATTTTTTGCATTGATTCTGACTCTGAAAGGGCCTTTTGTGCAGCTGCTGATCTGTTTGGATTCCGGTTTTGAAAGCAAAGCCAAAACTACAGACTTTTTATGGATGAGTTCAGCACCAGAAAATTCTGCAAAGCAAGGATAGGATTTTCCAAGGGATTTGCCCTGAATCTGTCTGCCCATGCTTTCCATAATAGACTTGCATCTACATTTGCCTAGAAATGCTGACATTCATATCTGGACAAACAGATGTGTGTCCAAAATCTGAAACATATTGATGTTGCAACTAATTTGTGTCATGGCTCTATATAAGTTATAATAAACAGTGCCGGTGACTCAACAAGTTGTACACTTGCCTCTGGCTCTGGAAAATATTAAAGGTCATGGGTTCTAGTGCCACACCAAGCAATTGAATTAATACAGTAAAATAATTTTAGATCTGAAAGGACTCTAGGTCCATCATGCTCACTCCCTGCATCTTAAGCAAGGATGTCATGTACAAAGTATACTGTGCAAACAGGAACCAATTCATAGGGATTTGCTGCTCACTCTACTACCCAGAGTAACATATGATTCTCTTGTTAAGCAGACCTTTGTCCAGGCTTAATCTAAAGGCCTGGATTGTCTTCCTGCTCACTGTCTACTGTGGTAGGTTCATGACTCTCTTGGAGGAAAAGAACCTTCTAACATACCACATGAATTTACAACCCTGAGTGTCAAAACGTGTTCCCGTGTCCTGTTGTAAGACATCAGATCAAACATATCCAACTGTTCACTGTTGTCGATACCTGCAAGTAACAGACTGAGATCATATCCCCTCTCAGCCTCATTGTCTCCAGGGTGAACATGTTAAGGGCCTCCAGTCTTTCCTGATAGCTTTTGCACCCCCTCAATACTGCTCATCATTTTGGTGAACCTGAGTTGCAACCCCTTCTACTCCCTTAGCGTCTTTTTGTATTGAGGAAGCCAAAACTGCATACAGTACTGAAAATGGAGCCCAGCCCGAGGATTGAAAAGTGGCAGGATTACTTCATCTGCTTTACTGTTCATTCACCTTTTGATAAACCCCAGCATTCTACTGGCCTTCTTGACAGCAGACAGAAACTTCTTGTTCTGCTTCAGCCCATTGTCTATCATATCATCCTGTCCATTTCCTCCTCTATGGCAGCAAGAGAAACCCCACAATGTGTAGGTCCTGCTTCTGTTTTTTTTCTCCCTAAATAGTGGGTAGCAAATGGGGTTTCCCAGGGGTTCCTTGATATATTCCTGTACTGTACAGAAAGGTTTTCTGGGACATCCTCTGCCAGTCACAACCTCAGGTGAAGAGTGATTGACAGGGGGAAGGGGCTTAAAGATGAGCTGTGTTGAGGCACAAGAGTAGATAGAAGGTACATATGAGCAAAAAATTGGAGAGAGCAGGAAAGGCACTCCAGAGCCCAATCCTGATTTCCAGAACTAGTTTTCCTATGGTAGTAGAGTACCTAACAACATACTGAGGTGGCATAAGCTGACACACCCTTTCTTCTGCTAGATTTCAGTAAGGCTTTCAACACTGTTCCTCATAGGAGACTAGTAAGCAAGCGGGTAGCTTAGCAGTGGATCCAAAGGTAGAAAACTGGGTAAGAAATTAGTGAGGGGATAGACAACAGAGGGTGGTGGTAAGCAGAGTTCACACCAAGGAAGGGAAGGAGACCAGCGGGGTGCCTCAGGGATCAGTGATGGGACCAGTCTTCTTTAATGTCTTTATAAGTGACATTGCAGAGGAGCTGGAAGAAAAGGTCTGCCTCTTTGCAGGTGATACCAAAATCTGCAGTAGGGTGGACACTCTAAGGGATGGGGTGAAATGGATGAGCTGAGGCCTGAGAAAACTTAAGGAGTAGTCAAGGGTATGGCAGCTGGGTTTCAATATGAAAAAGTGCAAAATAATGCACTTGTGGTACAGAAACCTAGGGGTGAAGTTCAAAATGGGTGGACTGGTATCAACGACCACCAAGCAAGAAATAGACCTGGGGTAATCATATCTGATGATCTAAAGGTGTCCAGGAAGTGTGACAAGGCAGTTGGGAGGGCTAGTTGGAAGCTAGGGTGCATATGGAGAAGTATCACCAGCATAAAGAGGGAGGTGGTGTTGCCTCTGTATAGAACACTGGTAAGATCCCAGCTAGAGTACTGTGTCCAGTTCTGGAGACCACGTCTACAGAAGGGCGTAGACAGAATGGAGACAGTCCAGAGGAGGGCAACTAAAATCATGAATGGCAAAAGAGGAGGGGGGATATGATAGACACATTTAAATACCTCATGGGGTAACTAAGGTAAAGGAGGGAAATATTTTTCAGAAGAAAAAGGTACTGAAGAACAAGGGGACAAGCTATGAAGCTGGAGGGGGATATTTCAAGAGAGCTGTGGATTCCTGGAACAGCCTTCCAGTGGAAGTGGTGGTAGCAACAATGGGGGAGGTCAAGAATGCATGGGATAGGCACAAGAGAATCTTAGTAGAAAAGATAGAGGGAGTCAGAAGGAGCTGGAGATCAAGCAGGGTCTGTGGTGATGCTGTAGGTAAGGAAAAATGGGCAGACTTGATGGGCTAAGTGGTCTTTATCTGCTATCAATTTCTGTGTTTCTGTGTAATCCATCACCACTAGATACAGTCAGTTGTCTAATAGATACAATCCTCCATCACCTACCCGATACAGTCCATTATCACCTTGTTACAGTCCATCACTCACTAGATACAGTCCATTGTCTAATAGATACAGTCCTCCATCACCTACCTGATGCAGTCCATCACCCACTAGATACAGTCCATTGTCCAATAGATAATGTCCTCCATCACCTACTTGATATAGTCCATAGTCTACTAGATGCAGTTTATCACCTACTAGATACAGTCCATCACCCATTAGATACATTATATCACCTACTGCACCTGATGTAGCCCATCCTGTACTAGACACAGTCCCTCACCTACTTGATACAGTCAATAGTCTTCTAGATACAGTCATTCATCTGCTAGATATAGTCAATCCATCATCTAGTTGATGCAGTGCATCATCTACTAGATACAGTCCATCACCTACTAGATACAATCCATAATCTACTATCACCTACTAGATAGTCCATCATCTAGTTGATGCTGTCCATCACCTACTAGATACAGTCCATCACCTAATTTATACAGTCCACCACCTACTAGATACAGTCCATCACCTACTTGATGCAGTCCATCATCTACTAGATACTGTACATTATCTACTGGATACAGTGTATCACCCGCTAAAGTCCACTGTCTACTTGATACAGTCCATTGTCTACTAGATGCATTCCATCATCTACTAGGTACAGTTCGTCATCTACTAGATGCAGTTCAGCACTTACCAGTTACAGTCCATCACCTACTAGTAAGGAAGCATGGAATCACGGGGTGGGGGGAGAAGGTTATGCCAAATGAGTCTGATAGACTTCTTTGACTAGGTGACCAGTGAATTACATCATGGAGGAGTGGTGGACATGGCCTACCTAGATTTCAGTAAGACTTTCAACACTGTTCCACATAGGAAACTGGTGAGCAAGCTTGGTAGCTTAGGGGTGGGATCACAAGTGATAAACTGGGTAAGAAATTTGTTAGGGGATAGGCAGCAGAGGGTGTTGGTAAACAGAGTTCACTGCAAGGAAGGGACAGTGACCAGCAGAGTACCTCAGGGATCAGTGCTGGGACTAATCATTTTTAATGCTCAAGTTATATTGCAGAGAGGCTGGAAGGGAAGGTCTGCCTCTTTGCAGATGACACCAAGATCTGCAACAAGTTGGACACTGTGTGTGAGTGTGTGTGTGTGTGTGTGTGTGTGTGTGTGTGTGTGTGTGTGAAAGGATGAGCAGAGATCTGAGAACTTGATGAACAGTTGGGGGCATGGCAGCTGGGTTTCAGTGCAAAAAAGTACAAAATAATGCACTTATGGCACAGAAATCCAGAGGACAGGATACAAAATGGAGGGAGTGGTATTGACGACAACCAAGCAGCAAAGACACATAGAGAGAATCTTATCAGATTACCTAAAAGAGGCCAGGCAGTGTGACAAGGCAGTTGGGAGGGCTAGTGGGATGCTGGAGTGCGCAGGAAGGGGTATCACCAGCAGGAAGAGGGATGTGGTGTTGCCCCTGCATAGATCACTGGTAAGACTGCACCTTGAGTACTGTATCCAGTTCTGGAGATCACATCTCCAGAAAGACATAGGAAAGGCAAGAAAAGTTTTATTTGAATAACGCTCAATCGAACAAGGGCTCTGATTGCTTCACAAATGCAAACAAAAACAGGAAGCTATAAAATATACTGACAAGACTGAAATGAAGTCCCATTAAAAGCTTGTGCAAATCAAAATGTTTTTCATGAGGCTTTGGCAGAGTGGTCCAGAGAAGGGCAACTAAAATGGTGCAGGGTCTGCATCAAAAGCCCTGTGAATATAGATTAAAGAACTTCAATATGTACACCCAAGAGAGATTGCACTGTGGGCGGGGAGGTATGATTGAGACCTTGAAATACCTTGCGGGGGTAAATAAGATACAGGAAGGATGTATTTTTCAGAAAAAAGGAGCTCAGGAACAAGGGGACATGCTATGAAGTTAGAGGAGGGCACTTTCAGGAGAGATGTGAGGAAGTGCTTCTTCACAGAAATAGTGGTAGTTTCCTGGAACAGCCTTCCAGTGGAAGTGGTGGGTGCGAAGATGGAGGGGATCAAGAATGCATGGGATAGGCAGTGATGTAATAGGAGTGATGTAATTACTTCCACATCCCTAGCTTTATTAATGTTTATAACCATCCTAGTAATATATGCTTTATATTTTAAACTGAACTGTATTCCCTTTTTTACATATTCATTTAAAAAATCCAGACCATAATCTTTAAGGTATGAAAATATTGTGTGCAACCGTTTAGACTGCTTACAGCCCAATATTTGCCATATAATTTTTTCAGAGACACTTGTAGGGAAGTCTATGTTTATCTAATCTAGAGACTTTAATCCAGTAGTTAATACATCTAGTTTCTGCAATGGTTTTAAGTCTTATTGTATCCAGCTGTGCTCCAGAAGTGAAGCCAGGAAAGAACTGCCCACATCCAAAGCTGTTTTATATAGTTAGAGACATAGAAACTAACAGCAGATAAGGACCGCTAGGCCCATCTAGTCTGCCCATTTTCCCTGACTACTATAAAAGCCTCAGACCCTACTTGATCTCCTGCTTTACTTCCTCATTCCTATTGCTAGGGTTCCCCTATGCCTGTCCCATGCATGCCTGAATCCCCCAATGTGTTTGCCCCCAGCACCTCTGCTGGGAGTCTATTCATTGCATCCACTACCCTTTCTGTGAAGAAATACTTCCTCATTCTACCCCTTAGTCTGCCTCCTTCCAACCTCATATCATGCTCCCTCATTCCTGGACATCTCCTTTTCTGAAAGATGTTACCCTCCAGTACCATAATTATGCCTTTTAGATATCTGTAGATTTCTATCATATCTCCCCTCTCTCTTCTCTCCTCCAGGGTATACATATTAAGGTGTCCCAGTCTCTACTCACATAATTTTTGGTGCAGGCCCTGCACCATCTTTGTTGCCCTTCTTTGAACTGCCTCCACCCTGTCTATGTCCTTACAGAGATGTGGCCTCCAGAACTGGACACTGTATTCCAAATGAGGCCTCACTAATGATCTGTACAGTGGCATCACCACTTCCTTCCTTCTGCTGGTGATACTTCTCCCTATGCACCCCAGCATCCCACTGGCTCTACCCACAGCCTTGGCACATTGTTTGGCCATCTTTAGGTCATTACATATGGTTACCCCAAATCCCTTTCCTGTTTGGTGACCATCAGTTTCTCCCCTCCCATCCTGTAATCCTCCCCTGGGTTTGTGTGCCCCAAATGCATGATTTTGCACTTTTTCACATTAAATCACAGCTGCCACACTCTGGACATTCCTCCAGTTTATCTAGGTCCCTCCTCATTTTTTCCACCCCTCCCGGAGTGTCCACCCTGTTGCAGATCTTAGTGTCATCCATAAATAGGCACACCTCCCCCTCCAGCCCATCCACTGTGTTACTTATGAAGACATTAAACAGGACTTGGCCCACGACTGATCCCTGTGGCACCCTGCTGGTCATCCTCCTTTCCTCAGATTGAGCACCATTTACCACGACCCTCTGTCTTCTATCAGTCAACCAGTTCCTAACCCAGTTTACCACCTAGTGAGCCACTCCCAGGCTGCCCGTCTTGTTCACAAGTCTTCTATGTAGAACGGTATTGAAGGCTTTACTGAAATCCAGCTAGGCAACATCCACTGCTCTCCCCTGATCCATGACCTTAGTCACCCAGTCAAAGAAATCAATTAGATTTCTTTGACATAACCTTCCCACTGTGATTCCATGCTGTCTCAGATCCTGTGTGCTGCTGGCTTCAAGGTGTTCCACGATCCTTTGTTTAAGTAGCGATTCCATAATCTTCTCCACTATTGAGGTGAGGCTGACTAGTCTATAGTTTCCAGCCTCCTCCCTACTGCCACTTTTGTGAAGAGGGACTACATCTGCCTCCTCCAGTCCTCCAGAACTACTCCTGAATTGAGTGACTCATTGAACAATGCTGCCAGTGGTGGAGCCAGCACATCCCGCAGTTCCCTTAATATTCTAGGATGTATCCCATCCAGCCCCATTGCCTTGTCCACTTTCAGTTTTGTGAATTCCTTTGATGCACTCTTCTGTAAATGGACTGGTGTCCTTCTCCCTCCTGTACTTGATCATGTTGCCTAATTGTGGTCCCTCATCTTCTTCTGTGGATACAGAACAAAAATATTTGTTCAGTATTGATGCTTTGTCCAGGTCCTTCCACACACTCTCCTTCTTCCCCTTTAAGCCTTACTATCCCACCCCTGTTTTTTCTCCTTTCACTAATGTACCTGTTGTTTGTTGAGAGGAATTTCCAGAGGCTCGGTGTTATCAATGGCCCATATCTCTGCCTGGTAATGGGCTTGAGAGAAATATTTAGGCCTGATTGCTTCTAATAAAGGTTTGATCGAGTTACCACTATATCTGTTGTTAAATCACGTTAATGCTCCTACAGTCTGCTGTAGTTTTGATGATAATTCTTTTCTATGTTTGAACCAGGTACCATTTTTGGACAGGGTAAGCCCTAAGTAGACATATGAATTTACTGAACTAAGTTTCTTACCATCAATTTTCCAACTAAACTTTGTGTTATTAGAGCCAAAAATATGTACTTGGCTTTTTGTTTCATTAACCTTCAAGTTGTACACCTCAGCATATGCCTGTAATATATTTAATCTTTGCTGTAGGCTAGAATATGAAAGTGCTAACAGGGCCAAGACATCTGCATATGCTAATGCTAGACAACAAATGTTTCCTATTTGAGGGGAGTCTGATGATGTTTGCAGGAGCTGTAATAAAAGTTTATTAATATAAATACAGAAGAGCAGTGGTACGAGTACACAGCCCTGTCTGACTCCTTTATTAATCGGCATGCATGATGAAAGTTGATTTTCTTTTCCTATTCTGATCTGTACCCAAGTGTTTGAAAAGAGCTCTTTAATTATGCTGACTAAGTCTATTTAATGCCCCACTAATACATTAACTGCACAAGGCAGCCCAGGAAATAGTATCAAAGGCTGAACTGAAGTCTATAAAGGCAACATACAACCTTTGTTTTCTCAGATAAACATACTTTTCATAAAGATGTGTGATAATGAAACAATTGTCAGAGGTGCAGTATCCAGAGCGAAAACCAACCTGAAGTTCCGAAAAGCCTCCAAGTTGTGCTATTTGATCCAGCAGTCTGGATCGTATTATTTTTGAAAATATTTTCCCTGTAATATCCAAGAGTGACATTGGCCTGTACATTTTGGTGTCTTTGTTTTGGATAGAGATAATGGTAGCAGGTAATATATTTAATCTTTGCTGTAGGCTAGAATATAGAAAGTGCTAACAGGGCCAAGACATCTCGTATGCTAATGCTAGACAACAAATGTTTCCTATTTGAGGAGTCTGATGATGTTTGCAGGAGCTGTAATAAAAGTTTATTAATATAAATACAGAAGAGCAGTGATGCAGTACACAGCCCTGTCTGACTCCTTTATTAATCGGCATGCATGATGAAAGTTGATTTTCTTTTCCTATTCTGATCTGTACCCAAGTGTTTGAAAAGAGCTCTTTAATTATGCTGACTAAGTCTATTTAATGCCCCACTAATACATTAACTGCACAAGGCAGCCCAGGAAATAGTATCAAAGGCTGAACTGAAGTCTATAAAGGCAACATACAACCTTTGTTTTCTCAGATAAACATACTTTTCATAAAGATGTGTGATAATGAAACAATTGTCAGAGGTGCAGTATCCAGAGCGAAAACCAACCTGAAGTTCCAAAAAGCCTCCAAGTTGTGCTATTTGATCCAGCAGTCTGGATCGTATTATTTTTGAAAATATTTTCCCTGTAATATCCAAGAGTGACATTGGCCTGTACATTTTGGTGTCTTTGTTTTTGGATAGAGATAATGGTAGCACCTTTCCAAGCAGTGGGTATTGCTCTTTTTAAGATGCACAGATAAAAGTAAGGCAAGAGAATTTCAGCCCAAAGAAATGGAAGTGCTGCAAGTTGTATGTACTCTGCTGTGGTAGATTGCTGCCCCAAATCTCTTGTGTTTGTCTAGGTGTATACTTGACATGAAATCACTAAAAAAAAAAAAAAAAAAACAAGTCCAGAACATGTTTTTTCTTTCTGTTCTGAGTGTGCATGTTGTTCTAAATCTGTAAAGCAAACTGTTGTGTTTTTTTTTTTTCACACTGTCCATATTTTAGTTAAGCAGACTGGATTGCTTAGGTATTTTGCTTCTCTTTCCAGATATTTTTATGTTATACAATACAGTAAATATAACTGGAATCCAAATTTTTTAACAAGCTATGAGATATGCAATTGCGTACTTTTTTCAACATTTTCAAACATGTGCAGTCTTTGTGCCAGTTGAGTGAAGTAAGCCTCTTTCAGCACAGGATGTGTTCTGTCATTACAATATCACGTGCAGAAATGTGCATTCACAGCGATTTTGTTCTGGTAAATTCAAAATACACTGAATTATGAAACACAGTAATATAAAATAACCCCGCTATAACTGTTTGCCTCTTCCCCATGAACATTAGGTTCCATATGATGTGAGCAAAAATCTAACAGCGATCACCATATCAGCAAGTGCACATCACCAAAAATGCAAACAGCAATGTGCACTACACTGACAACAATAGCAGCGCCCATCAGCACCATACTGGAAATGAGCAACAGTGACTTTTTTTTATGCATGGTGCTATGCCCCCCGCACCTCCCATAAATAAGATTCCTCACCTTGCTATCCTTTTCTACTCACTGTTATTCCAGGTGGTCAAACTGAGTCACTCATATTGAGTTGCTCAATTTGACTTGCCCATATCACTGGGTACTGAACATTAATACTCAAGGAGGCAGTATAGCACAGCAGTTTAAGGCTCTGAGCTGCAAACCTGAAGACCTGGGTTTGAATCCCACAGCCCTCACTTGCATACTGTGTGACCCTGAGCAAGTCACTTAACTTCCTTGTGCTCCCAGGTCGCACCTGTAAGCTTTCTCCTTAGGGTATCTCTCCTGGTAAAAAAAAATAAATTATAATGATCTGTTAACCATGGGAATACTGAAAAGTATTCAGAAGCTTTCTTCTTACATAAAATGAAGTTAGAACCCAGAAGATCAAACTCAACAGGGAACAACTAAAGAACATTGATAATAAATCATAAATTAGAAGATTAATGTGACTGTCAAATGTTTTAGGACAAATGCCTGAAACGTGTTAAAAGGCACTTGTATACCATGTTAGACTCAACAGCCAACTGCAGAAATCTCACAGATATGCTACTGTTTCAGTTTTATCTGCATTGGCAACTTTTCCTGGAATACAAATCTGGCTTATTTTAAATCTAATCCCTCTTGACTTTATAATGGAAGCAGGAACTAAATTATAGCAATACATCACTTATTATCGACATACTCCACTGCTTAGCTGCTACGTGGCTGCAAAGGTTTATATGGCAAGGGCAGCTTTAAAACTGCTGATATAACTGTATGCCAGAAATGTAATGAACTGCAGCTGTGCTGAATGTATAGCTAAAAAAAAAGTTTAGTAAAAGCCATTGGCAAATGGTTTAGAATTTAATAACAAATACATTTTGCCTGCTGATTCTCTTTATCTGTGGACCCTGTCTAGAAATTAACCCTGTCTCTAGTTGGTATGTTAAGTTCAAAATACAGATATCAGGAAAACTTTGCATCAGGAGAACTTTGCAAAGTTTCCCAATTTCACACAGCACTATGTGAAGTCTTCACCTGGCAAAGTGACAGACTTCACCAAGTGAAACAGCTGGTAAATGAAGTGACACTTCAGTGGGAAAGTGCCACATCATGTAATTCTTTGCAATATGCATTGAGACTTTGTCCATGCAGAACTATGCAAAGTCTTTTGCAATTAAAAAACAAAGTGTTTTCACTTCATTTACTTGTCTCCAGCATGCCACCCCCCAACCTGTACAGCAATAAGATAGATGACACTAGTTATGTTTCCTATGCCTGTTGTATTAAAATTTACTTTGGACTAGAGGTGTTGCAGAATTTCACTTTGCTGGTGAAGTTGATGCAAAGTCAGAAACTTCATACTTTGTGAAGCATCGCAGAAGTTATTAACTTTGTCTCCAACTTCACATGGCAGAGTTTCTAATTAAATTTTTTTTAACAAAATCCCAACCCTGCTCTCACTCAATTTACTTGTATCGACCTCCCCCCACAACCTAAGACATCTGACATGATTTCCCTCACCTTTCCTCCCATGTGCAAAAACATCCCCCACCCTCCCCTTGGCACAGTAAAATGTAATATACCCTTCCTCACACCCACATATCAAAAACAACTCTATCTGTCTGTTCTGGTTACTGCCACTGGAGGGAGCTAGGGTGGAGTTTGCTGCTCTTGGGGAGGGGGCTGGGAGCCATGCACTAAAGCAGGTTGTTAAGCTATGGTGAGGGTGGTTTGGGCAACATACTGGACTGTGGGGACTCTGGGGAGGGAGCTATGGTGCAACTTACTGGACATGGGGAGAGGGTAACAGGGTACCAAATTTTTTTTCAAATGACCCCCAGAATGCACCAGAATGCACCAAATGTAAAAGATTTTCTGGGGGCCTAGGTGGCCTCAGACCCCCAGCCTATAGTTTACATTTTCAAACCTTTCATCAGTGGTCTTGCAACTCCTATGGTTTTGATGAAATGACACCCCGGATGGGAAGGCCTTATAAGTTATATGTAACTTTAACACTAAACAGAAAAGAGCTGCACTAGGGTGAGTTGGGGTGCTCTGTGACAACAATATACAATAAGAAAAAACAGTCACAGCACTCACCAGGGCACAAAAAGATCAGGAGCCAGATATATCTTGGTTCAAAACCACTGCCTCCATTAATTTAGCCATGCACATCACAACTAGACCAAAAGGTCTAAGGAGAGCCACATAAAAAAGGATCTGACATTTCTACTCAATGAGCCTTTATCAAAGATACTGCCCCCTATATTCCCAACACTTAAATAGCAACAGACTTATCACATGACTTACATTTTAAATATATACATTTAAAGGTGCAGTCATATAAAGTGCTACCAATTAAATATAGTGAACAACAAACAATAAATATATATACATTTGCTACATTTTGACTGGACATAAGAAAACTATATTGCTACCATGCCTCATTATAATCATTCAAAATGCATAAACATAAAAGTCAAAACGTGAGAATATATTGAAAGACATAATTAAAAGCTCTCTCCTTTAAATCCAAACTTTCATTCATAGGGTCAAAATGCAAAAATATTCCTTTAATTCAATATTTGCATTAAGCCCTTCAAATGGAACAAAGAGAGAGAAAACTAAAGAAAGATATATAAAAATTTCTGCATAAATATGCATTTGTTTATACATAAACCCTAGCCAAAAAAAGCAAAGAGGGCTAGGGATTCCATAGAGGGGAAAAAAGGGGAGTTTTGGGATTAGATATTAAACAACAGGATTACCTTAATACATGTATATACACACAGGCCAGAAGAAAGAGCAAAGGAGTGGGGGGGGGAGTAACTTGTCTGCTGGGGACTGGCCTTACAGTTACACCTTGCATTTGACTACATTGAATCAGAGGCTTCAGGAGTCTGACCAAATGTTTCATCATCCTTATTGCTGCCTCTTTAATACTGCTTCCTCTTTATTCTTCTTTAGGTTTGCATTCTTTTCAGTTTCTTTCAGATTTTCTTTATTATCCTCTATCTTTTTTCTGAACTGGGTCCCCCTTCCCTACCCACTTTCATATTAACTTGCATTCATTTATTTTGCTCTGTCCATTTGTCACCTGCTTCCTTTACTTTTACTGCTATTGCCATAGTGACATAAGGTCAAAAAGAACTCAGGGTCCATCATAAGCAGGTAATGCATGAATAAGTATCTAAGGTGGGCTTTGGATGGGGGTGGGTGGAAAAGAGGCACATTCCTCAACCAGTGCCACTATGTAATTTCTATGCCACTCTGGCACAGTGGGACTGCTGGGAAGAGGCACCCATGGCATTGCCAATGGAGGATATGGGGACCCTCCATAGTAGAGACCTGAAGGAGGGTGGTTGAGAACCCCAGAGGAGAATGAAGTAACTTCTGGTGGGGGACTTGATTGTGAGGGGGATAAATGTGGGAATAGGAAACAGGAGGTGGGATGCAGGTTAGGTGCCTACCTGGTGCCATGGCCCGGAGGGATGGGAAGCAGATTCTGAGGATCGCTAGGGAGCAGGATGGGAGGGAAAGATGGATATCATTGTCCACCAGGGGACTAATTACCTGGCTAGAGAGGGGGCTGGGATAGTGCAGTGGAGTTTAGGGAGCTGGAGAGGGGTCTTAGGTAGCTCGCTCGGTGACTATCACTGAGGCACTGACTGTCTATAATGGGAGACAGGAAAGAGATTTCTGCACCAGAAGCTTCAATTTATTGCTAAAGAAATAGTGCAGAGAGGAAAGGGTCAGCTACACTGGGGACCCACCTGGGAGGATAAGGGCCTATACATGGGTGACGGTTTGCATTCATCTGGGAGGGGAACTGCAGTCCTCAGTCAAAAATATTACTTCAGTGAACATTTAAACTAGCCAAAGGGGGTTGCAAAAGGAATCAGGGAGTCAGAAACTGCCCTCATCCACAGGCTGAAGTACAGAGTAAGGAGAACCTGAGGGGAGAGAATCCCCCAGGGTGCAAATTAATAAAGGAATCAGGGTTGTAGAGATAAATGGGGAAAGGAATAGGACCATTAACAAGAGAGGAAAAAAGGGGGATAACAAGCAGAGTGGAAACAAAATCTTGAAGGCTATGTGAGCAAATGCTAGAAGTCTAGGAAATAAGATTCCAGACCTGGAGGCCATCTTGGCACAGGCTGACCTGGATATTATGGTTATTACCGAGTCATGGTGCACTAAAAACCATGACTGGGATATGGCCATAACTGGCAGTACTCTGCTCAGAAAGGACTAGGTGGGAAGGAAAGGAGTGCTGTGGTGCTCTATGTGAGGGAAAGCATAAAAGTGACAGATACAGAGACTACAGGGGGAGGAAAGGTACTGTGGGTCACCCTGGAGACGGAGAATGGAGCCAGTATTTGCACTGGAGTGATATACAGATCACCAGTACAGGGAAGGAATTAGATAAGATACTGGTGGAAGTCACTGGCAAGATGGCAGAAAGGGGAAGTGCTGCTGGATGGGGACTTTTCCGATGTAGAAAAAGTACTAGAACAAGGGGGCACAATATGACATTGGAAGGTGGTAGATTAAGAGGTAATGTGAGGAAGTTTTTCTACACAGAAAGGGTAGCTGATGCTTGGAAAAGTCTGCCACAGGAGGTAGTGGGGGTAAGCACAATGCAGGGGTTTAAGCATGCCTGGGACAGGCACAACAGAAGCCTGAGAGGGGAGGGAGTGATGGAAAGCCTTTGATCACATAGGGTCAGTGGCCACATACAATGTATAGGTCCTATGGGCAGACTGGATGGGCCTAGCGGTCCTAATCTGCAGACAATGTCTATGTTTCTATGACTCCAACATGCCAGATGTATATTGGAGCCTCCCAGCAGCAGCCTCGGCTAGAAGGAGTGATATCCTCTGCAGAGGGTATTCCTCAGGCAACTAGTCAGTGAACTCACTTGTGATGGGGCAGCACTGGATCTGGTACTCACTAACAGGGACACTGTTGCAGAAGTCAAGTTGGTAGGCCACTTGGGGACCAGCAGTCACCATACAGTGTGGTTCAATATAAGGATGTCTGTGGAATCGAACCACACAAGAGCAAGGGTCCTGGACTTCAGGAGGTCAGATTTTATAAAGATGAGTGAATGCTTCAGGGATGACCTGGCCGGGGGGGGGGGTTGGCTTGGGTTGGATGGAGGAACAGTGGACAAAGATAAAAGTGAGCATAGTAAAGGCAACAAATCTCTGCATCAAACAAGTGAGCAAAAGCAAGAGGAAAAAGAGACCACTATGATTCTCGAAAGAGGTGGCTGAAAAGGTAAAAAGGGTAGCATGCAGGAGGTATAAAGATGCAGAGGGAAGAGGATAAGGAGATGTATCAGGGGAAACAGAGGGAAGCAGGGAACGCAATAATGAGCACAAAGGCGCAAATTGAAGAAAGAATACCCCAGGCAGTAAGGAAAGAGGAAAATACATTTTTATGTTTGCTTGCACGCATGTGCAAGAAATATAGTGCCATCATATGAGTTTTCCAGTGGTGTGTCAGCCGCTTCCAGTTCAGTCAGTGTATCTGCAGGCACAGTCGCAGAGCACCAATCACTGCTCCAGCTGTCTATGACAGCTGAAAAATGCAGTGGCATACAGTTGAAAGGGAGAGCTCCGCTTGAGTGAGCAGAGCCCCCCCACTCCTCCCACACACACGTGCATGCATGCAACGACGACACTGCGTGCTCATGTGCTTCCTCCACACTGTAATGGGCTGATGGGGGTGCCCAATCCCCGCTGGGCTCCATGCCCCCTAAAGAGCCCAGGTGCCACGCTGAGAGCCCACCCCAGCGTGGCAACATCCCGCATCGTCTTTTTAAAAACCTGTAAAGAAAAAAAACGGTCCCACGCAGTCTCCCTGCTCCCCACAACCCGCACCCACCACTGCGCACCTGCCTCCACACCCCCTCACCCCATACTTACCTCCGGAGTCCGGCGCGACGATCTTCGGTGGACCGGGAACATATCTACACTCACCAAATTTTCAACATGGGGTTTTTGGGACCCTCCTCATGAATTCTTGCACTGTCATGGCGTTACTCAGGCCTGAAGGGTGATTTCGCAGCCACTGTGTGAAATCACCTTTCCAGAATGGTTAATGAAATGACACTGCCAGTATTCATAAGGTGGGCTTTCAAAAAGCCTATTCTGAAAATTTGGTGGAAAAATTCCTAAAAATGACTGTTTTACGAGTGTGCGTTGTGCAGTTCCTACGCACGCTCGTAAGTTCGCAAATTTTCAATATTTTCACTCCAGATTTTCAACATTGCCATTTTACCACACCTTCTTATGAGCAGTACAGCTGTCATTTTTCACATCTTACCCAAAATGTGTTTCCGCCCATGTAGCGAGCAATGGTGCAGTCGGTGTGCAAAATCAATGTATGGGACACATTAAGAAAATCACAGTGACACTGTTCATGAGCAGAGGTCTTAAAATGGCTGTGTTGAAAATTTGGTGAAAAAATTCCTAAAAATGACTGTTTTACGATAGGCCGCAGCAGCAGTTCCCACGCACGCCGAAAAGTTTCATGCAATTTTAATATTTTCACTCCATATTTTCAACATTGCCATTTTACCACACACCTCCTTATGAGTGGTATGGCTGTCATTTTCACATCTCACCCAAAATGTGTTTCTGCCCATGTAAAGTACAATGGCACAGTCGGTGTGCGTAAATCAAAGATATGACACATTAAGAAAATCACAGTGACACTGTTCATGAGCAGAGGTCTTAAAATGGCTATGTTGAAAATTTGGTGGAAAAATTCCTAAAATGACTGTTTTCTGAGCATGTGCTGCAGAGTTCCTATGCACGCTGGCAAGTTTGCAAATTTGTAATATTTGCACACCAGATTTTCAACAGTGCCATTTTACCGCACTTCCTTATGAGCAGTGCAGCTACCATTTTTCACATCTCACCCAAAATGTGTTTCCGCACATGTAGCGCACAATGGTACAGTCGGTTTGCGAAAACAATGTTTGGGACAGATTAAGAAAATCGCAGTGACACTGGTCATGAGCAGAGGTCTTAAAATGGCTATGTTGAAAATTTGGTGACAAAACTCCATAAAATGAGTGTGTTGCGAGTGAGCATTGCGCAGTTTCCACGCACCCTCGTAGGTTCATGAATTTGTAATATTTTCAGTCCAGATTTTCACCAGTGGCATTTTTCCACACCTCCTTATGAACAGTACAGCTGTCATTTTCCACAACATGGCCGAAATGTGTTTTCACACTTTCAGTGCAGAGATGCGTGGTCGCTGTGGGAAATCATTGTTTGGGACAGATAAAGAAAATCACACTGACACTGTTCATGATCGGAGGTCCCAAAATGCCTGTGTTAACAATCTACTGTAAAAAAATCCCCAAACTAGTTACATTACGGGTGTGCGTTGCACAGTTTCTCACACTTCGTGCTTCCACAAGTTTTTAAGATTTTTAGCAGATTTTCAACACTGCCATTTTACACCTCCCCATGAACAGTACCACTGTCATTTTTCACATCCTGTTCGGAATGTGTTTTTGCACCTGTGGTGCCAAATGCCATAGTCGCTGTGCAAAAGCAGTTTTCGGCTAACAAACTGATATTGCCACTGTTCATGAGGTGGGGGTCACCGAAAAACCATGTTGAAAATTTGGAGTGAAAATACCAACGAATGCCTGAGGCATTAGGGTTTCCAACCATAACGCCCCACCCTGTAGAGTATGACAAGCATCAGGGGTGTGACTTGGGATTCTTGCCTGTCATGCTCATACCATTCCACCCCCACCCACACCCTGCAGCCAGTGAGAGGCATCAAGGTGTGCCTCGGACTCTTCGGCCCCAAACTTCACCCCATTCTCCTATACCGCACCCATCTCACCGTGTTTCCTGATGGAATGGGGTGCGCATAAGGGCCAAAGACCCCAAGGCACACCGTGACACTTGTCAGTGTCTGCAGGGTAGGGTGTGGTGAAATGGTGTGGTCGTTATGCCTGACGACCCAAAGGCACACCCCAATGCCTGCCACTCTCTGCAGGGTGGTGGTGGGGTTGGCTTCAGTTCAATACTTCGCTGCCATTCCTATTATGCAGCTCTGTAACTTCTACACTACCAATGCCAGTGCTAGCAAGCAAACATTCGGCATTGACAAATGCTTGGTTAGATATGTAAGTGAAAAAATGAAGACCAAGGATTGGATTGTAAGGTTAAAAAGGAAGGTGGGGAGGGACTGTGCAGAAGTGGAGCAGGAAAAGACAGACATCCTTAACAAATACTTTTGTTCATTGTTCACAGAGGAAGAAGAAGGGGAAGGGACACAGAGTAACATAAGTTTTGGAACTGGGAGATGGACACTAGTCCTTTTTTAGGAAGTGAGAGTCCTGAAGGGACTTGCTAATCTGAAGGTGGACAAAGCAATGGGGCCAGATGGGGTGCATCCAAGGGTACTGAGGGAGCTCAGGAAAACACTGACTGCACTTCTGACAGATATATTTAACAACTTACTGGAAACAGGAGTGGTTTGGGAGGACTGGAAGAGGGCAGATGTAGTCATGCTACACCAAAGTGGTAGCAGGGAGGAGGCTTGCAATCATAGGCCAGTGAGCCTGGCATCAGTGGTGGGAAAGATAATGGAATCACTGCTGAGGGAAAGGATTGTGGAATATGTATTTATTTATTTTAAAGTTTCACCAGGAAAGGCATACTGAGTAGAACTGCTTGTTTCCAGATGCATCCTAGGAGAAAACTGGTTGGGAGCAGACAATAATACCATACAATATATCAATTAATCAATCAAATGTTATCGTTAGGCTAAAAAGCCATTCACAAACACAAAAACCATACATAGAAACAACAACAGGCAATATAAATACAGTAAAAATACATAGACAAGTTCAACATTTGTTTGAACACATCGAAGACATAATAAATACAGTACACTGTTTATTGCACAAGGGTCTAAGTGGGAAGGAAACATTTGTAGGATTTATACTATTTCGGGGGATCTTTAAGTTGTCCCACTGCACTCATTCTCTATTATTTCTGACATTAAGTCTCGTTAGCAACTAACTGTCATTTTTTCTTGTATATTGCACTGAAATACTTGGCTGTCCTTTCCAAGGCCCATTCGTCTGCTGTATGCAGTAGAATACTTGTTAATACTTCTTTCTCAATACTATCTCTATGGTCCAAGAAGGGACTTAGCCAGTAAAGTCTTTCTTTATCGTACCAGTTGCAGGTCCGCATAACATGCAACAGGTCCTCTTTCCCCCCTGTTGTGCATGTGCAATCTTCGGTTTCTTAAGATAGTTTATGGTATCTTGTTTTTAATATGTTACTTGGAAATCGCTCAAACTTGTATTTTATAAATATTTTCCTCAATTCAGGTTTGTCAAGTACCATACAGTGTGTGAACTACAATCAAATATACATGTTTTACAGTAATACAAGGTTACAGACAAGGTGCAGCAAGAGCAACCAGTACATAGTAGGTAGTACAGAGATACAGTCAACGTTCAGTGAGTTCAATCAGTAATGAGCAGGTAGTACAAAATACAACAACAGGGCAGCTGCATGTCTGAACTAAATGGGTACAGGAAATTGCTGTACATGTGTGTTAACTGTAGAGGCTGGTTGCTTCCATTAACAAATAATACTTGAAGGGCAATTTGCATGTGGCTCACTTCTAGTTGGGTGAAAGACAAACATAGTAGTAGCCAGTGTAGGTACATAAATCCCATAGGGGATTAGGAGTGGAACAGGACATTACGAACAGTTGAAAAATGAGGAGAAGTAGTCTTGGACTAAGAAGGAGAAGGATTGGGGGGTGGGGGCATTGTGAATGGAAGGGGGAAGGTGTTCCACAGATTAAGGCATCTATACAAGAAGGCAGACTGACCTGCAGAGGTAGATCTGAGAGCAAGGGAAACTGAATCCAGTGTGTTACAAGACTCAAGGCAGCATGGTTTCACAAGTGGAGGTCATGTCAAACAATCTTATAGATTTCTTTGATTGAGTGACCAAGGAACTAGGTCAGGGTGGAGTGGTGGACATAGCCTACCTAGATTTCAGTAAGACTTTTTGACACCATTCCAATAAGAGACTTGTAAGCAAGCTGGGTAGCTTAGAAATGGGTCCACAGGTGATAAACTGGATCAGAAATGTGGTTAGGTGATAGGCGATAGAGGGTGGTGGTAAACAGAGTTCATTCTGAAGAATGGAGGGTGACCAGAAGGGTGGCTCAGGGATCAGTGCTGGGACTGGTCCTCTATAAAGTCTTTAAAAGGCCCAAACCAAGGAAAAGATATCAACTCAGTTAAGAAGGGGGATAAAACTTTTAATAGGTACATTACGGAGCATAGAAAGACCAAGGGAAGTGATAGTGAGGCTTAATAAAGGGGAGGGGGTGGGCAAAGAGTGACAGTGAAAAAGCAGATACACTGAACGAATACTTCTGCTCAGTATTCACAAAAGAAGAGGAGGGGGGGAAATACCTAAATCAATCAATAGAAGCACTCTGGATAGCCTAGTGGGGTTGATACCAGTTCATTCACAGAAGAAAGGGTCCTGAAAGAACTCCTGAAACTGAAGGTGGACAAAGCAATGGGGCTTGATGGGATTCACCCCAGAATTCTAAAAGAACTTAGGGGAGAATCCCACTGACTACTCTTTTTAACAAATCATGGGAGGCTGGTGTGGTACCTGAGGACTGGAGGAGTGTAGATGTGATTACCCTTCACAAAAGTGGGAGCATGGCAGAGGCAGAAAACTGCAGACCTGTTAGTTTAACCTCAGTGGTAGGGAAAATGATGGAATCACTTATGAAAGAAAGAATTGTTGAGTACCTAGAGGCCAGTGGGGCACAGGACCAGGCAGCATGGATTCACAGCAGGAAGGTCATGTTAGACGAATCTAATAAATTTCTTTGACTGGGTGACCAAAGCAGAAGACCAGGAAGGGGCTGCTGATGTGGCTTACCTAGACTTTAGCAAGGAATTTGACCCAGTCTCACACAAAAGATTAATAAACAAGTTAGCCAGCCTGGGAGTGGGTCCCAGGGTGATAACCTGGGTAAAAAATTGGCTGGACAACAGGACGCAGAGGGTAATAGTAAACAGAGTCCACTCCAAAAAAAAGGGGGAGTTACTATTGGGGTACCGCAGGATTCAGTACTGGGACAGGTCCTCTTTAATAGAAACATAGAAACATAAATGTTGATGGCAGATAAGGACCACCAGGCCCATCTAGTCTGACCATTTGTTTCCTACTTGATGAAAGTGCCATAAGGTTCTATTTTCTCATTGACCTATTTTCTCATACTCATCTCTATGACTTATCGCTAATGTCTTTATAGGTGACATTGCTGAGGGACTGGAAGAAGAACTACGACTCTTTGCAGATGGCACAAAGATCTGCAACAGGGTTGATACACATGGGGAGGGCAGAAAGGATCAGAAGGGTCCTGGCAAGGTTGGAGGAATGGTCAAAATTATGGCAGCTTAAATTCAATGCAAAGAAGTGAAAAGTAATGCACCTGGGAAACAAAACCCAAAGGGGGGGAAGTATTATCAACAACAAAAATGGGAAGGGACCTGGCAGTAGTCATATCAGATGACCTAAAGGTAGGCAAGCAATGTGAGAAGGCAGTGAGGAGGGCTAAAGAGATACTGGGATGCACAGGGAGAGGCATTACTAGTAGAAAATAAGAAGTTATTATCCTTCTCTACAGACAGGGTGAAACCCTATCTGGAGTACTGCATGCAGTTCTGGAGACCCAATCTCTGCAAGGAAATAGATAGGATGCTGGCAGTTCAGAGGAGGGCAACTAAAATGGTGCAGGGTCTGTGCCAGAAGCCATACAAAGAGAGACTAAAAGAGCTTAATTTGTCTACCCTCGAGGAAAGGAGGGAGGGGGGGACATGATAGAAACTTTCAAGTACCTCAAGGGAATCAACAAAGTCCAAGAGGGCAGCATCTTACAGAAAAAGAGATGTGCAAGAACAAGGGGGCACAATTTGAAGATAGAGTGGGTCCAGCTCAGGGGCAACGTGAGGAAGTATTTTTTCATGGAGAGGGTGGTGGACACATGGAACGGCCTTCCTGGGGAGGTTGTGGGATCAAAAACAGTGGGGAAATTTAAGAATGCATGGGACACACATAAAGCAATTCTTGTGGGGGGTAGGAGGAAGTAGGCTGTTGGTTAGCTACAGTCTGCAGCCTATCCAATAGGTAGGAAAATTGGCAGATTGGGTGGGCCAAGCGGTCCTTTTCTGCCATCAAAGTCTATGTTTCTATGACATTGCAGGGAGCTGGAAGGGAAGGTCTACTTCTTTGTGGATGACATCAAAATCTCCAATAGTGTGCTCCAGAGGTGGGGGTGGGGGTGGGATGAGCAGAGATCTGAGAAAAGTAGAGGAGTAGTCAAGAGTATGACAGCTAGATTTCAATGCAGAAAAGTACAAAACAATGCACTTAGGGCACAGAAACCCAGGGAGAAACACAAAATGGGTGGAGTGGTATTGGCAACCACCAAGCAGGAAACAGATCTGGAGTAAACATATTGGTTGACCTAAAGGTGGCCAGGCAGTGTGGCTAGGCAGTAGGGAGGGCTAGGAAATGCTGGAGTGCATACAGAAATGTGTCACCAGCAGAAATAAGGAGGTGGTGTTGCCTCTGTATAGATTGCTGGTAAGACCCCACCCAGAGTACTGTGACCAGTTCTGGAGACCATATAGGCAGGATATAGGCAGAATGGTGGCAGTCCAGAGGAGGGCAACTAAAATGGAGCAGGGTCTGCATCAAAAGCCCTATGAGGAGAGACTAAAGGACCTCAATTTGTACATCATGGAACAATGGATGGTGGGGGTATGATCAAGACCTTTAAATACCTCATGGTGGTAAATAAGGTACAGAAGGGAAATATTTGTCAGAAGAAAAGGTGCTCAAGAACAAGGGGACATGCCATGAACCTGAGGGGGTAGATGCAGGAGAGATGTGAGGAAGTACTTCTTCATAGAAAGAGTGGTGGATTCCTGGAACAGCTTTCCAGCAGAGGTGGTGGGGACAGAAACAGTAGTGGTGTTCCTGAATGCATGGGATAAGCACAAGGGAATCATAGTGGAAGGGGGTGGGTGGGTGGAAGAAAGAGCTGTAGCTTGGGCATGGTCTGCAGTTATAGTGTAGGTAGGGAGAAATGGGCAGACTGGTTGGGCCAGCAGTCTTTACCTGCCATCAAATTCTGTTCCTACATTTCTAGAAGACAAAGAACCGTAGCATAAAAGTACTGAGGCAAGGGTTACCTGGGAAGGATATTGCCTCAATACGTTTGTACTGAGGTTCTTTGCCTTTTAATTGTGTTCCAATTAGGCTCACCGTGACCTGGTTCCTGGTTCCCCTGGGCTGAGAGAGATACAAATGAGGCATGCTGATGAGTCCTGAGAAGGACAAAACACGTGTACGTGTATTTTGCTCACAGTCTTTGTAGATTGTGTTAGAGGCCATTTGGCACCATACCCTCCAGCTTAAGGCAGAACCTGTCTAAATTCTTTCATGGTAATTTGCATATTCTTCCCCATGATGCTTTGAATTATTGGGATATGTGTAATTTTGTACTTCTATTAATAAGTGTGCCATGCAAGCATGTACTCATTTAAGGAGGTTCCGCACCCACTCTACTACCTAGCGAAGACAATGATTCCCTTTGTAAGCTTTGTTCTGGCTAACCTCAGCCATCAAGCTGTTTCATAGGTTCACCACAGTCTGAGAGATGAAGTGCTTCTTAATGTTACCCATGAATATTCCAGCTCTGAGCTTCAGCGTGTGTCCCAGTGTCTCGCTGAAGGACACTGGATCAAACTTCTGTCTGTTTGATCTTGTTGATCCCTTGAGTATGCTGAAAATTGAGATCATGTCCCCTTGCTGCTTTCTTTTCTCCAAGGTGAACCTACAAAGGGCCACCAGCCTCCCTCTTAGCTTGTGTCTTCCATAACTCCTGATCATTTTGGTGGCCCTGCATTGCATGCTCTCGACTGCCCTCAATGTCCTTCATCTAGTTAGGTGCCCAGAACTGCATGCAGTGCTCCATCTACTGTAGGTGGGGTCTGAGCAGGGTCTTGTAAAGAGGCAGTATAATGTCCCCTGAACTGCGGTCACACCCCTTTAGATGCAATATGCACACCAGCAATCTTCTGTCCCTCTTAACAGTAGCTACAGCATGCTGCTTGTCAAAGCTTTGCTGGGGCAGTGGGGGTGGGGGCAGCAGATTAGAGAGGTAAGTGGGACCTCTGGGAGAAAGTCTTATGCCATTAGCTACGGCAGCCACGATGATTGCCTTCTACCAATCAAGCATGTCCATTCTCCGGCTTCATAAATTGAAGATTCTCTCATTGGCAGATGCGACTGGATGAGAACATCTGCATGCTTTTGGACATTGCAAACAAAGTTGCAGGGCCTACCAGGCATCTAGTTCACTCCAGCTATGGTGTCTCAGAGATCTTATCCAGGGCTGCAGCCAACCCATGACTGTCTGCCTTCATAGACACTCCTGGCTGTGGCCATCCAAGCTGGGTCTCCTCTTTAATAGAAAGCTTCTGAGCAGTTCATTTGAAAAGCAGTATCCTCTCTTCCACCACGACCTCCACAACCAGAACAGGCAGAAAACAGGAGGAAGGAGCTGCTGTTATAACTATACTTCTCTACTGGGACTATATTGCCCTCCTTCCCTTCCCTCCATCCCCCCACCCTTAGCCAGTTCTACTTTTATACGCACAGGATTTTACTGACAACAGGAACTTCCTGTTTGGGAGCAGGAAGTAAGTGATCACAGAGCCACAAAAGACTCACCATCCTAGAAGGAAAAGAGTAGCTCTCCGCCCCCCCCCCCCAGCTGCTGGAGGTCTGGCTCTGAGCAAGAAAGGAGACAACTGAGAAATATAGGAACTTCTTGTCTCAGAACAGGAAGATCAGGAGCTTAAAGGGCACAGAGGCAGTAAGTAAGTAGGGAGAAAAATAAATAAATAAACAGAGGAAAGTGTAAGTATTCAAAACAACAGTTAAGGGGCCAGAAATAAGACATAATGGGAGTGGTGCAGTGCAGTGGCTGTGGAGCAGCAGTCTTCCAGGAGACGTTCTGGAGGATGCGGTGTTGTCCCATCTGCAGGCACCTCTCTGTGCTGAGGGAGGAGGTTGCTCATCTCCAGGCTGAGGTGGCCAGGATTTGGGGGACCTCCTCTACCACCCAGGGACCACCAGGGCCACTGCCGTTGCCTCAGAGGTTGCCAAGAAAGAGGAGCAGTTGGACTACAGTGGGCTCAGGGAGGGTGAGGGTGGTGGAATAGAGGAGCATCCCTCCAGTTGTACCTCTCCACAATTCATATGCCATTCTGGCAAAGTGTGGTTCCTCTATGGAAGCACTCATAGTGGAGACCAAGGAGGATGCTGGGAACCTCCACAAAGGAGACCCACAGGAGGGTGGAATGGGACCCCACAGGGGAAGGAAACAACTCCTGGTGGGGGACTCCATTGTTAGGAGGGTAGAACTGGGGGCAGGAAGAGGGGAGGGAGGTAAGGCGCCTGCCTGGCACCATGGCTTGGAGGGACAGGGAGCAAATCCTCAGGATCGTGGGAGCATCTGCGTGGGGGAGGGAGCTGGATGTCGTTGTCCACCTAGGGACAAATGACCTGGCTGGAAAAGGGATCAGAGCAGTGCAGGAAGAGTTTGTGGAGTTGGGGAAGGGACTTAGACAAGTTGCATGCAAGGTAACCTTCTCGGAAGTGCTGCATGTCTATGGCATGGGTGAGGCCAGGGTGCTCCACACCATGGTATTCAATCAGTGGTTGAAAAACTGGTGCAGAGCTCAGGGGTTTGGCTTCATTGGGGACTGGGGGGTCTACCTGGAGTGATGCAGGCCTATACCTGCATGATGGTTTGCATCTGTCCAGGAGGAGAACCAGGACCCTAGGTGATAGGTTTAAATGCTTCATTGGCAAGCATTTAAACTAGCCAACGGGGGGAGGCACTGGAAAGGAGCAGGGAAATCCTAGCTCCCCCAAAAAATCAGGGTAGTAAGTGAGGTAAACACCAAGATAGAGATGTAGATAGGGAGAAGGCAGGGGTAAATGGAGAAAATGACAAAGGCAATAAGGACAGGGATGAGGCAAAAAGGGGTAAGGCCATCAAGAAATGGAGGGTAATGAGTACCAATGCCCGTAGTCTGGGCAACAAGCTCTTTGAACTGGTGGCCTTGATGGAAGAGGGATGCCTGGATATCGTGGCAGTCACAGAAACATGGTACACAGTGAACCATGACTGGGATGTTAACATACCAGGGTACACAACCTACATGAGAGACAGGGAGGGTAGAAGAGGGGGAGGAGTAGCTCTCTATATAAGGGAAGGTATAAAAGCAAAAGAACAAAAGAGTAAACAGGGAGGAGAGGAGGCACTGTGGCTCACCTTAGAGACTGGAAATGGCACCACAATCTGCACAGGGGTTGTATATAGACCCCCATCTCAGGGGGAGGGAATGGACACTGATATGATAGAAGGCATCCTTAGGATGGCACAGAAAGGGGAGATACTGTTGATGGGGGACCTGAATATGCCAGATGTTAACTGGAGCACCTTTGCTGCAGCCACATCCAGAGCAGGGCCATTCTCGATGCCCTACGGGGGCATGCCTCAGACAGCTAGTGTTGGAACCCACTTGGGAGGGAGCAATCTTAGACCTCATACTCTCAAATGGGGACAATAAGAGGATCTCAGATGTAGAAGTGGGTAGCCATCTGGGAACAAGTGACCACCAAACAGTGTGGTTCATGATAAACTCAGCTGCAGAGTCAAGCCATACAAAAGTGAGGGTACTGGATTTCAGGAGGGCTGATTTTGGCAAGATGGGAGAGTGCCTTAGAAAAGCACTAGCGAACAGGCAAGAAGGAGGGGTGGAGCAACAATGGGGAAACATCAAAACTGTCATCACAGAGGCAACAAGCCTTTGTGTGAAGCAAATAAACCAAAACAAAAGGAAAAGCCACTATGATTCTCAAAAGAGGTGGTGGGGAAGGTTAGGGAGAAAAAGTTAGCATTTAGGAAGTATAAGGAAACACATAAGGAGCAGGACAGAGAACTTTACCAGTTAAGGCAGAAGGAAGCAGGGAAGGCAATCAGAATAGCAAAGGCCAAAATGGAGGAAAAGATAGCCAACTCAGTTAAGAAGGGGGATAAAATCTTTTATAGGTACCTTAGGGAGCATAGAAAGACAAAGGGAGGGATAGTGAGGCTGAATAGAATGGTTGGTGGGTGGGCAGAGGGGGACTGTGAAAAAGCAGGGATACTGAATGAACACTTCTGCTCAGTATTCACAAAAGAGGAGGAGGGAGAGCTACCTAATCCAATTAACAGAATCACTCTGGATAGAGGGGTCGATCCCAGTCCTGTCACAGAAGAAAGGGTTCTGAAAGAGCTCCTAAAACTGAAGGTGGACAAAGCAGTGGGACCTGATGGGATTCACCCCAGAATTCTAAAAGAATTAAGGGGAGAACCAGTGACACCACTGACTACCCTTTTTAACAAATCATGGGAGGATGGTGTGGTACCTGAGGACTGGAGGAGGGTGGATGTGATTCCCCTTCACAAAAGTGGGAGCAAGACAGAGGCAGAAAACTACAGACCTGTCAGTTTGACCTCTGTAGTAGGGAAAGGGATGGAATCACTTCTGAAGGAAAGAATTGTTGAGTACCTAGAGACCAGTGGGGCACAGGACCCAAGGCAGCATGGATTCACAGTGGGAAGGTCATGTCAGATGAATCTAATAGATTTCTTTGACTGGATACCCAAAGTAGTAGACCAGGGAGGGGCTGCAGACATGGTCTACCTAGACTTTAGCAAGGCATTTGACACAGTCCCACACAAAAAAAATAATAAACAAATTAGCCAGCCTGGGAGTGGGTCCCAGGGTGGTAGCCTGGGTAAAACATTGGCTGGACAACAGGACAGAGAAAGTAATAGTAAATGGAATCCACCCTGAAGAAAGGGGGGTTACTAGTGGGATACCGCAGTGTTCAGTACTGGGTCCAGTCCTTTTTAATGTCTTTATGTGACATTGCAAAGGGACTGGAAGGAAAAGTATGACTCTTCACAGATACACAAAGATCTGCAACAGGGTGAGGGAAGCCCTCAGCTCCCTTAAGACGGAGAAAGCACCGGGGCCGGATAAATTACATCCTAGAGTGCTGAAGGAACTTGCAGATGTCCTGTCGAAACCCCTGGCAGAGCTTTTCACCATCTCTCTGAGGACAGGGTGGGTGCCCCAAGACTGGAAGGTGGTGCATGTAGTGCCTATCCACAAGGGGGGATCAAGGGAGGTGGCAGGGAACTACAGGCCTGTCAGCCTGACATCAGTGGTGGGCAAGGTGATGGAGGGCATTGTCAAGGAGTGGCTAGGGGGGGCCCTGGATAAGTCAGGGTGCCTGGACGATAGACAGCATGGATTCATCCCGGGGAAATCGTGTCAGACAAACCTGGTGGAGTTCTATGACTGGGTGACAAGTGCCTTGGACCTGGGTAGACCAGTGGATGTCCTCTTTCTGGACTTCAGCAAGGCATTTGACTCTGTTCCTCACGGGGCCTGTTGGATAAACTAGAGAAATGGGGTGGAAACCAGATGATCTGATGGATAGGCAATTGGCTCAGGACCGGACCCAGAGGTCGTAGTTGGTGGATAATCTCTTCCCAAGGAGGGTCATTAGTGGGGTCCCACAGGGATCAGTCCTTGGGCCCTTCTGTTCAATGCCTACGTATCTGACATAAGGACAGGAATCAGGAGTGAGATGAGTCTCTTTGCAGATGACTCGAAACTGGGGCAATGGTAGATGGGAGGAGGGAGGGTGGCCTGCAGGGGACCTGGAGGCTCTGGAAAGATGGTCTAGAAAGTGGAAGCTGAGGTTTAATGCAGGGAAATGCAAGGTACTCCATCTGGGGCCAGAAACCCAGGCCAAGTGTACACCCTGGGGGGGGGAATACTACAAGTCTCAATGGCTGAGAGGGACCTGGGGGTGGTGGTGGATGTCAAGATGAACAACTCTGAGACTTGTGGGAGGGCAGCAGCCAAGGCCAACAGGATGCTGGGATGCATCGCTAGGGGATCACCTCCAGAAGGAGGAAGTGATACTCCCTCTGTATAACTGCTTGGTGAGGCCGCACCTTGAGTACTGCGTGCAGTTTTGGAGGCCACACTTAAAGAGGGACATTAACCTCCTGGAGAGGGTCCAGAGGAGGGCAACCAAAATGATTTGGGGCTTGGGGGACAGGACTTATGAGGAGAGGCTCGAAGAGCTAAATATGTACACTTTGGAAGAGAGAAGGGACCGGGGGGACATGATAGAGGTCTTCAGGTACATGAAGAGGGTAAATAGGGGAGGAACAGTGAGGGTGCTTCGAAGGAAGGAGGAAGGGCCACTAGAGGGCATGGGTGGAAGCTGGAGGAGGGAAGATTCAGGGGAGAAAGGAGGAGGTGCTACTTCACTGAGAGGGTGGTAGAGCCATGGAATGCACTACCTAGGGGGCTGGTGGAGGCAGAGACAGTGGAGGGGTTCAAGAGGGGGTGGGACAGGTACAGGGGAAGGGTTCAGGAAGCAAAATCCAATGCAGCAAGAATATCCGGAACTGGGAAGGGAGAAGCCAGAGAAGGCAGGGGACAGCAAGGTCAGCACCCAGGGTGGGGGCTGACCAAGCAGCAGACACAAAGACCATTAGGCCTATTCTGCTGGCATTTTAGTATGTTAGTATGTTAGGTTGATACACAAGGAGGCATGAAAAGGATGAGAAGGGACTTGGCAAGGTTGGAGGAATGGTCAGAAGCATGGCAGCTTAGATTCAATGTAAAGAAGTACAAAATAATGCACCTGGGAAACAAAAACCCAGGGGAAGAGTACACAATGGGGGGGTTAGTAACAACAACAACAATGGAAAGGGACCTGGGGGTAATCATATCAGATGACCTTAAGGTTGACAAGCAACGTGAGAAGGCATTAGGGAGGGCTGGGGGGATACTGGGATGTATAGGGAGAGGCATCACCAGCAGAAAACAGGAAGTTGTTATCCCTCTGTACGGACAGTTGGTGAGACCCCATCTGGAGTACTGCATCCTGTTCTGGAGACCCCATCTCCGTAAGGACATAGACAGGATTGAGGCAATCCAGAGGAGGGCAACTAAAATGGTGCAGGGTCTGCGAGAGAAGCCGTATGAGGAGAGACTAAAGGAGCTTAATATGTATTCCCTTGAGGAAAGGAGGGAGAGGGGGAACATGATAGAAACTTTTAAGTACCTCAGTGGAATCAATAAAGTCCAAGAGGGTAGCATCTTTCAGAAAAAGAGATGTGCAAGAACAAGGGGAGACAAGTTGAAGATAGAGGGGAGATGGCTCAGGGACAATTTGAGGAAGTATTTTTTCACAGAGAGGGTGGTGGATGCATGGAATAGCCTTCCTGAGGAGATTGCTGGGTCTAAATCTGTGGGAGAATTCAAGAATGCATGGGACAGACGTAAGGAGATTCTTGTGGGGGGTAGGAAGAAATTGGCTGTTGGTTAACTAGGATCTGCTGCTTATCTAGTAGGTAGGGAGATGGGCAGACTAGGTGGGCCAAGCGGTCCTTATCTGCCATCAAAGTCTATGTTTCTATGTAGCCTCCAGGTCCCTGAGTAGTTCTTTGCTGTCTCCCAGGCTGTCTTCTATTTGCTGCCCATGCAATACTTACCTGGACTCCTAACCATGCAGAACACTGTCTATATCCTCTTTAAGTTTCTAAGGAGGCCTACTGGACATCCCCACTATCAGACAACTACATAATTAAACTCCTGGGGTCCAATTTTAAAATGGCACGCTTTGGTGCAAGCTGCCTGCACCAAATGGCTTTGACACAAGTGGCACATTGCGTCAAAGTTTGTGTCTTTCCCGATTTTCGAATTCAGGTTGCGTCAAAACTGGGATGCCTTGTGCCCAAGCTACCCTGCACCACCCTTGTGACAAAAGCATCCTTGCACCAGGTCACAAAGGGGTTTGCACCATGGTGGGGCTGTACCACTTCCTTTTGGGGAATTTTGCAAACCCCATCAGGGATACAACAGGGGGCTTTACTTAGACAAGCCAGGAGGTATTCTAAGGCTCTGTGCCACTGCAGAACAATGTAGTGATTGGGAGGGGGGCCTGCCAGGAGGGGCTGGGGACAGAAGGAACATGATGTGCCCTAGGGGTATGGGGGACACTGCAGAATAGCAAGGTGGTGAATTGGCACCCAGTGGGGGGGCCTTTTGCATTGCCAGGCAGCCAATCTGCTTAGGGTCTGTGGAGGGTTGGCAGGGAAGGAAAGTGTCCTGGCCTCAGGTGGGCACAGTCCTGGCACCTGCCCCAGAGGTGCCATGATCCCCAGTTCTGTAGGTGGGAAGCACTTACGGTAAGGTGACAGCTGCCTGTGGTGGAAGGGAACATTCTCCATACACTGCAATAGTCCCTTGGTACCCAGCTCCCCTGCATTGTGGCAGACTGCCTCCCCCTAAAGGGTTGGGGATCATGACAACTCTGGGGTAGGTGCCAGGACTGTGCCCACCTGGGCCCAGTTCACTTTCCCTCACTGCCAACCCTTCACAAACCAGAAGTCTATTGGCAATGCAAAAGGCACCCTAAACAAGGGCCACATCACCATCCTACTATTCTGCCATATCCCCCACATCTGCTAGGGTGCCCCCCATGCTTGTTCTTCCCCTGGCTGCCTCCTGGCATGCATAGTCATCCCCTCACCTTCATGGACCCTCTAGTGTTGCGACAGGTGAGGCCTGATCCCTGCATCAACCCCTGCAGGTGCACCTCATGTTTGGTGCAAGACTGCAGCTGCGGCAACTCCTGGGTCTTGCTACAGGGACCCCCCTTTTTTTTTTCAATTTAAACTTTATTAAAACATTTCCCAATATAATGGGCAGTTACAGCAAAGCAAAATATGACACAACCACTTGTGAAAATGAAACTGCCCAACCCACGACACTCACCCATCCCCCCCTTACAGCAGCAACTACTCTGTAAAACCCCTAAGTGCAATGCTCATTTCCAGAGGACCTGTGAGAAAATTTAAGATATGACGTAATCACAAATAAGACAATGAAATTAGGGGAGTGGAGGGGATACCATATTTTGTTATAAACTGCAAGTCTGTTATGAAGACTTGCAATCACCTTTACTGTTCGAAGATTAGCCAGAATTTCGTGCAACCACTCTTGGAAAGATGGGGTGGATTTGTCTTTCCAATGACATAAGATAAGTTTCTTAACAGATAGGGCAATCATGGAAATATGAAATTTCCTAACTTTGACGCTGATAGAGAACATATCCCCTAACAGACATATATCAGGAATGAAATACTCCTGAAGGTCCAATAGGGGATCCAGAGACATCTTGATTGAGTTCCATAAAAGGGAAACTTTGGGACAGGACCAGAACATATGAAGAAGTGTTCCTTCTTCCCGCATACACTTAGTGCAAGTACTAGAATTTGAAAAAACCTCATCTCTTTAATTTAACAGGAGTACAATACATATTATGTAATATATGATATTGCATGAGGCGCAGTCTGTCTTGAGAAACATATTTATGGCAGGATCTCCATAGAGATTGCCAATCCAACTGGTACTGAGGAAGAAGTGAGTTCCAGAATCTAGTAGGTCCAAAACAGTCCCCATATCTTTTATGAAACAACACTCTGTATAATTTAGATACAGCACCTGGAGAACCAGTAAGTGAGGAGATCTCAGGTATCAGGGCTGAAACCGTCTGGGAAGAGGAAATATTCCCCAAGGCTATTGTAAGTAGGTGTCTTAACTGCATAACTTTGAAGTGAGAGGAGACTGGGATGAGAATCTTTTTAGTAATATCACCTGGGGACAACCAGTGCCCCTCATCATCCACCAAAGAGTACAGTTTTTCATCTCCCAATTGGGGCAACCATTTACTGGAAATCTGCTTCTTATTAATAGTGAAGGATGGGGAGTTCCAAATGGACTGAGCTAAGTCAGTCTGGGGGGAATAATGTAGAAATGAGCATAACTGTATGTATACTCTTAATGAGATACCTACTGTGGGACAATCAACTATACGTACCTGTGATATTTTAAAGTAAAATAGAGTTAGGGGGTCCAGGTTCTTAGCTTTAATTGTGTCTAATTCAATCCTAAGCCATACCAGTTGTTCCTTTTCAGGGCCCGGGGATACCCATCTCAAACATTTTACTATGTAACTGGCCCAATAATATACAGTATAGCCATGTGGGGAATCCGCAGCCCCCCTCAAATTTTGGAGCAGCTAGTTTGTGATAGGCCAAATGGGGATTTTTATCAGCCCAGATAAATCTAGTGAATATACCATGTAATTTTTTAAACCAGCGAAGAGGGATAAAAGTATTGAGAAGAGATAAGGGGTTAAAAATTCTAGGGAAAACATTCATCTTGATTATGTTAATCCTGCCCCATAACGATATGGGAAGTTTAGACCACCTGTCAAGGTCATGAATAATAAGCTGTGAGAGGGAATCAAGGTTATCCTTAAACCATATTAAGGGGTTACGGGATAGCTTAATGCCCAAATACCTAGATGATCTGGGAGTCCAGCATAAACCTAAGGGACTGATATCGTTCTTAAATACCTTGTGGTTTAATGGAAAAAATAAGTATTTACTGGCATTCAGCTTGTAATTAGATAGCTCACTAAACTGAGCTATTTCATTAAGTAGGGCTGGTACAGATGATACCGGGTGGGATAGATGTATCAACAAGTCATCTGCATATGCGGTGACTTTAATTTCATGGCGCCAAACCCAAATGCCTTGTGTAGAGATACTTTTGAGAATATTTTGAATGAGAGGTTCCAAATATAAATTGAATAACAAAGGTGATAGGGGTCAGCCCTGCCTAGTTCCTGAATGGAGTGGGAAGGAATTAGAGAAAGCCCCATTTGCTGAAATTCTTGCTGTAGGAGTTTTATATAGTGCAGCCACCCAAGATATAAATACAAGAGGGAATTTGAAGGCACTCAAAACCTTGAACAAAAAGCTCCAGTTTAACCTATCGAATGCCTTCTCAGCATCCAGAGAGACCAGGCCTGCGGGGAACTCGGCGTCTCTGGTAGCTGAGAAGACATGAGATAATGTACGGAGGTGGTCAGCTGATGATCGTCCTTTCATAAGTCCTACCTGATTCGTGCCTATTAACTCAGGGAGTACAACAGTTAGCCTATTAGCTAAAATCTTTGAAAGAATTTTGATGTCTTGATTTAGGAGAGATATAGGTCTATAACTTTGGACAAGCTCTGGATCTTTGTCTGGTTTGGGAAGAAGTACAATCAAGGCCTCAAAGAGGTGAGAATCAACCTCTGCCCCAGAAAGAATGTGTTGGAATAATCGATTAAGTACTGGTAGTAAGAGATCTCGAAACGTCTTATAAAAAAGGGAAGAGAATCCATCAGGACCGGGAGCTTTATCTGAAGGTAATCCGTTAATGACCTCAGCAATTTCCTCCTGTGATATAAGAGAGACTAGAGAGTCTTTGTAATGTGCTGAGAGGGAGGGCAAATGGGAATCCCTCAGATACTTCTCCACACTCTCAGGAGTGGGGGGGGGCTCCATGTCACTGTACAGTGTTTTATAGTATAAAGCAAATTCTTGAACTATCTCAGTAGGAGATATTTTCAGAGACCCGTCAGCTGACACCCTAACTGGAGGGATGAATCTCGCAGATTCTTGTTGCTTGATACGGAGTGTCAATAGGCGCCCCGCCTTCTCTCCCTGATCAGTATAACTAGCTCTGGTACATATGATAGCTAATTCTGCCTTTTCCTGGAGCAACTCTAAATATCTATCTCTCAGCAATAGGAGCTTCCTCATGTCTTCTTCTGGAGTATTAGCCAAAATGTTAATTTCGAGTGCCCGAATTTGGGATAGTAATGATAATAGTTCCTTCTCCCTAGCCCTTTTCCTAGTCACCGCCATACTAATAAGAATCCCTCTCATGTAGGCCTTAAAGGCCCCCCCCATATGATATCTGGTTTTGCACTGTCAAAAGGGTTGGACAAGAAAAAGGCCTCAATTTGTTCCCTTATGAGCTTACAGTATTTAGAATCTTTAAGCAGTTGGTCATTAAGTTTCCATCTTGTTTCCCTGTTTGAAAAATCCTGGAATGCCAGTTTACATAACACCAATGAATGGTCGGAGACAGGACTAGGTTGGATCGACAAAGTCCTAACCCCAGATAAGAGAGCCTGAGAAATAAAAATGTAATCGATGCAGGACTGCGAGCCGTGCACCAGTGACCTATAGGTAAACTCCTTGGAGTCTGGGTATAAGATGTGCCAGATATCACAGAGCCCGCATTGATCCAATAGGTCTCTGAGAGCCATCTGGCCTGGACAAATCCCCCCCCCCGATCTACTACCTCACCTGTCGAGATTAGAATCTACAACTTAATTAAAGTCATCTCCCAAAATAATCCTTATAGGAAGCAAAGGCAGGATTACATTTACAAGTCTCGTAAAGTACCCAGGATCATCCACATTAGGACCATATATACTGCCAAGTAGCAATGGGAATGACCAGAGAGTACCTTTAACTAAAACAGACCTACCCTCGGGTTCCTTGATAACTTGAGTAGAGACAAAGGGAATGCCCCTGTTAATAATTAGTATGACCCCGCAACTATTGGTGGAGCCTTGGGCCTCATACACCATCCCCACCTGTTGTCTCCTCAACTGTGAAGCTTCCACTTCTAATAAATGTGATTCCTGTAAAAAAATTATCTGTGAGCATAAAAGGCTTAAATGTTTAAGAACCTGATATTGTTTAGATTTTTTCCTCATCCCCTTCACGTTCCACGTTGCAAAAGTCACTTCCTTAGCCACCTGATAATAACTATTAGGTGTAATAAATTCGGCCCTGCGCTCAGGGTATATAATACATGCAATCTAACCCTACCAGTTGCTGCTGTAAGGCCCTCCCGCCACCCTAACCCCCCCATCAATAGCCTAATTTTAAACTCCCCTGTACACCCCCACCTCCCCAACAAAAACCCGTACCTCCCACCCCCCAATCTGTCACAAGCAAAGTTTAGCACAGCACTGGGTCATTTCCTCCCTCTCCTGCCCCCCGAATTATCCTCTGCTGGTGAGAACCCACTTATATCTCTAGATACAAATGTAAATTAAGAGCAGATTTGGCAGGCTCTTAATACCTAAAGAGTGGTCTTGAGCCTCTAGAGCCTATGGACACATAGTAGTGAATCCAATAGGGCTAGGGAAAATGACACAAGCTATCAAAAACGTGAATATGACAGGCAGCCACATAACACCAGAATCAGAATTAGAAGTTGCCTGTCCCCATTAGAAAACTGCACCAAGACCAGAACCAGAGGGAAAACTAATAATGAGGGATAACCCCAATCATGAGCTGAAAACAAGAAACAAGAAACTAGATGACAACTAAAACGAAACCCTGAAAAGAGAAAGTTTCGAAATGTGACTACCCAGGGGTTGCCAGCCCCTAATTCCAAAGTACCCCCTGCAAAGCTGGAGTATCACAAAAACTGAGAGAGATCCTTCTCGAATTCGAGACCACCCAGGTGTATATTAACTAGGTGAGCCGTGCCCTCTTGTGGTTATCTCCCAGACCAACAGGTATGGCAAAAAGGCAATGAAAGCCCGAAACCGCTCCAGAGCCTGACAAACTAATACATAAAAACTAGTCAAAAAGCCAACAACCCAAAACTTTCCCCCTATATGAAACACTCAACAACTAAATGTGTAATAAATTCCACATTGCACTCCTGAGTGAGCCATCACCAGAACCCGAAAGGGTTTCGCCCTGAAACAAAATTAACACCAGTCAGCCAGGGCATGGAAATGATAACAGCTAGGCCCTATATGGGTAACCCAGATCCAAATGAGAAAACAAACAAGTCTAATCTCAGTTAGTGGAAAATGCTTTCTCCATAAGGAAAATGAATAGTGGCTCCAACAGCAGATCTTGATGAATCCCGATACTCCAGCGGCACTCTCAGGTCATCTGGAACAAATCTGGCAGCATAGATTTCAGACTTGACAACGCAGCTTCAGGATCTTCAAAACTGAACCAGGAACCTTTTACTGAGACTTGTAACCTGGCTGGGTACCCCATCCTGAATTTTAAACCTGCTGCAATAATTTTAGATACAATAGGATGAAACGCTTTCCACTTCAGACGGACCAAACCAGGGAGGTCTTGTGCAATTCTCAACTTTGCCTTCTCCCAACGAACTTCTTGTAAGGCCTTGACTTTCTGCAGAAAATGCTGCTTTTCCCAAATAATTCAGAAAGCAGCAGATAATGGGACGGGGGGGCATCAGGTGGGGGGCTTTGGCCGCAGGGACCGATGAGCACGCTCTATCATGTACACAGGACTGAAGGGAGAGGGACCAGCAACCTGGTCCACCAGCTTCTGTACAAAAACTGCAGCATGCTGGCCCTCTTCTCCTTCTGGGAGCCCAAGTATTACAACATTATTTCTACGGCTATGGCCCTCCAAATCTTCAAGTTTAGCTTCTAAACGTGATAGTTTCTGTCTCATTGACAGCAGCTCAGGATCTAGGCTTTCCAGCTTCCTCTCCATCGAGACTATTCGAGCAGTATTGTCAGAGACCGTGAGAGAACCTTCATCCAATTTTCTGGAGAGAGATTTCAAATCAGTCGCCATATCTTTCATCTCTTCTCGAAATGGTTTAAATTCTTCCAAGAACCTATTGAGTGTTAAAGGCTCTTGTTCCCCTGCTTGACACGAAGGATACGGCTTATCTGGGCCACTCGAGGCTCTGGATTTCTTTGAGGCCTTTTCAGGAGTGGCAGGGGGGATATGTTTCTGTGGGGCTTTCTTCATATAAGCCTCCATCTACCACACTGAGGCCCAAAAATGGAGCACAGGATGCTTAAACAATGGGAGAATTCATAGGCAGAGGAATTAGATAGGTTTTAATGATTAAAAAAGGCAAATTTATATTCAGGAGGCAGGAGCTTAGTGGAGGAGCTTCTACTCAGCACTCTGCATCACATGATCTCCCGGGACACCCCCCTTTTATAAAATTGGGCACAATGTCCCTAATACACCCGGAGTTTGCTGCAGCACTAGAGCAACGCAACTTATGTTGCTTTAAAGGCTATTTTGAAATCGGGCCCCTGGTCTAGTTCTTACACAGAAACATAGATTTTGTCAGCAGAAAAGGACATTTAGGCCCATCCAGTCTGCCCCTTGTCCCTGCCTATTCCATCACCATTGACCCTAGTTGGTAATAGGTGTAACTCCCTTCCCCATTCCTCTACTTAATATGCACCTGTATCTATCCCACACATGCTTGAAGTTCCCCACAGTCTTTGCCCCCACTGCCTCCTCTGGCAGGCTGTTCCAGTCATCCATCGCCCTTTCCGTGAAGAAGTATTTTTGAACATCTCTCCTAAACTTCCCCCTCTTAGCTTCATTGCATACCCCCTTTTTCTTGTGCCTTCCTTTGTCAGAAATAGACCTTCCACTCACACCTTCTTCACTCCTATGAGATACTTGTAGGTTTCAGTCATATCCCCTCTTGTTCTCCTCTCTTTCAGGGAGTACATGTTGAGTTTTTGCAGCCTCATATGGTTTCTTGGGTAACCGCCTCACCATTTTAATTGCCTTCCTCTGTACTGCCTCCACCCTTTCAATGTCCTTGTGGTGTGGCCTCCAGAACTGCACACAGTATTTCAGATGGGGCCTCAAACGTGAGCAATACAATAGCAGCACCGCCTCCATCCCTCCCTCCTCTTGGTAGAAATCCTTCTCCCAATGCACCCCAGCATCCTGCTAGCCTTTCACACTGCTTTGTCATACTGTCCAGCTACTTTGAAGTCATCAGATATGATGACCCTAGGTCTCTTTCTTCCTGAGTGTTTGTAAGCTCACTTTCCCCATTTTATACTTAGCCCCTGGGTTCCACAACCCTTAAGTGCATAACCTTGCAATTTTTGGCATTGAAGCCCAGCTGCCACCCCTAGAACAGTCGCTAGCCTTTCAAGTAAATGTGTGCATTTCCCAAGTGCTTCATCAGTGAAGTGCCATTACGTTCAGGCATGCAAGGTCATGCAGGCATGAGAGGGCAAGAAACATGTGAACACAGTGAGCGCAATGGCGCCTCACTGAAGAAACACTTGGGAAATGCACTCTACTTGAAAGGCTAGTGGCTGTAAAAGTTAGTAATCAGTGCTCTTTTCCAGTTAGCAGTGACGCAAGAGACATGCAGGACAATGAAGGGATGTAATATATGGAGCAGTGCACTTTCGCATGTACGGAAAAACAGAAGTAGTTTACAGGGCACAGCAGGCAGAGTTACTTAGAACAGCAAAGGTCACGGCAGTGCGGCTTGGAGGAGCGTGGCACTACATGAACGCGCCCACTCATAGTGTTTACTTTCTTAGTGTGGCGAGGGTTAGTACTTCTGCTCTGAATGGCAGAAAACAGCTTAATGGAAGGGGGACTACAAGCATGATTTTTCAATGAATACCTGGCCCTTTGATAAGACACTAACATAAATAGAGACTGTAATGCATCAGGTAACAAAACATTGCTAGACAGTGTTGCCTGGTGTTTCCCTTTAAGGACGGTGGCCAGCACCCAAATCTGGTGCTGCCGCCACTCACCCTATCACCCTCCAATTGATCTTGGGCCAGGACTGCTGCTGCTGGCACTGGGGAGACCTGGACCTGCCTCCTCCCACAGGCTTCCACTGAACCTGGTGCTGCTGATGGAGGGGTCAGTCTTTTGCTGCTGTTGCAGTACCTCCTGACTGACCTCCTGTTGCTGCTGGATTGATGGAACTGGAGGGACCAGCCTTTACACCTGATGCCCCTCCCAGTGGGACATCCAGTGGCCTGTAGCTGCTGAAGGGGCTAGCCTGGACTTGCTGCCCGTCCCGACGGGATCTCTTCACCACCGTGGGCACCAAGAAGCTGATGGACTGATGCCACCACCAGAGGAGAGGGAGTGATCCACTATGGACCAGCCCGGGACATCGGGAGAGACCCCAGGACATCAGGTAAGTCCCTTCCCTTTGGCTGAGCCCTGGCTGGCCTAGCGCTCCTCTCTCCATGCTGCTGCTGCTCCTTCTCTTTGCCAATGGAATCTGCCTGGTGGACGGCTGTTGCCATTGAAAACTAGGGCTGAGGATTCCATCTTGGAATCCTCATGAGCCCATCCCTGCCTGCTTGTCCTCATGACTAGGCCCACAAGGGCAGGTTCCTGGTGCGAGGCAACTGGGGGGGGGTAGAGGAGTAGAAGCAGACAGGGAAAAACAAATGGAGTAGCAAAATAAACTTTTTAAACAGAGCCCAGCTGGGGCTCTATGTTTGGGGGACTACCTAACAGGGCCATCTGTGCAGGGGACCTATCTGGGGCACTTCCCTAACCTGGGCAACTGTTACTCCCCTGGGGTTCCTAACCTGCCTAGCCAACCCAAGAGCACTTGGATGCCCATTTTTGGAGGGCACCAGGACTCTGGGATGCTACAAATTTGCTCCCACAAAAATATACATGTCCCCATGTATAACTATCTTATCCTAAAAATACTCTATACTGTACACTATACCATTATTTTGCATTCCTACCTGAGTCGCTTCATGCTTTGGACTCCTCGGAGCACTCGCTGTACATGTGCTGACTACGCCAAGTTTTGTAATGGGTGAGGAAAGCCACTGAAGCCGACTGCTCTCAAAATGGCCTGGTTGGGTCAGGGCACAGGTCCACCCGAGCTACAACTTGGAGGGAAAACATGTAATCGACTATGCCAACCACCTGGAGGTGGATTTGTGTGTGACGCCCGGCCAGCGAGTGTCAGGGAATTTTGGGGAAGGGGGCCCAAGTCAAATTGCCACTAAGTGGGATCACAACAAGAGGTGTGAAGCTGACTCGAATGCAAAAACAAGGTCACATTTTATTAAACATACTAAAATATTATTACAAGAAATGTCTAAACTCTAAAACTGTAAAGTCTAAGTGATAAAAATATCTCCACATTACTAAATTCATGTACTGTACTCTGCAATCTGAGAAAACAGTACTTTGCACACATTGCTGTAAGGTAGTGTTAACCAGCCACCCATGCATGTCCAAATGGGGAAAGGAAGGAAACAAGATGTGGAACCAGCTGTCTGGGGCAGGGAGAAAACACCAAACAGGATATAAACCAAAAGACTATTCTGAGGCAGTGCAGGTCATCGGCTTACAGGTCTCCACAGACCACCAGAAAAGGACACCCCTCCAGGAACTAGTTAGCTATCCTCACCTAACCACAGCCCCTTCGTGGACAGCCAGGACACGAGATCACCCAACCACAGCCCCTTCATGGACTTCCGGAACATCAGGACAGACAAGGACATGGGAACCAAGGAGGCAACAGACGGGGACAAGACAGCTGGTCGGGGAAAACACGGTAGGGGCACCTCGGACCACATGCTGGCAGGAGGTGGCTGCACAATAAAACATTTATTAAACCTTGTGTCAGTGTCTTTATTTCTAGCAAACATTACTTAGTTTTGGCACGTTACAAAAATCAAACAGTTTAAGTCATTCGATTAATTGAAAATCACAGTGGCACTGTCCCTTGGTGACCCTCTTTGGCTGGCAAGCATTAATCCACATTAATTTATGTAAGCAGTCATTTATTTACAGTTCCATGGCTCAAATGGAATCTTGACCTTGTTCTGCCCCTTTAAATACAGCACATACCACATTACATTCCATCTTGAGGCATTTATTGATACTGCCATTCATTTGGACAGTTCCTGCCCTTTTTAGACCTGAGGGGACGGTCATTGGCCCCTTTAAATCTAATGAGTCTGTCATTGCCCCTTTAAATCACTAGAGCCTGGCTGGAGCCTTTTTGTCAATCAATCTGGCATGCCCTGCCCTTGCTTCACCTCAACAGTCACTGGCCAAAGGAGCCCTTCCTCTGAACTCCTCCCTGAGGGCGTTCCTTGCTGAGGCCTTGCCCGCCCCCACATTTCCCTGGCTCTACGGAGCCTTCTTTCAACTCAGCCCCATGGGCAGTCCTTTCATAGGGGCCTTGCCTGCCCCACAGTTACTGCCAGTGCCTGGAGCACCAAAGTTTATTTTTTTTTTTATTTAAAAAAAAAAGTGTCCTTAAGGATGGCAGCCAGGACCCGAACCTGGTGCTGCCACCACTTACCCTACCACCCCCCAGCTGATTCTAGGCTGGGACTGCTGCTGGTGGTGCTAAGGAGGCCTGGATCCACCTCCTCCCACAGGCCTCCACTGAATCTGGTGCTGCTGATGGAGGGGTTGGCCTATTGCTGCTGTTGCCGCCCCTCCTGACTGACCTCTTATTGCTGCTTGATTGCTGGAGCTGGAAGGGCTGGCCTGTACACTTGCTGCCCCTCCTGATGGGACATCCAGTGTCCTGTAGCTGCTGGAGGGGGTCAGCCTGGACCTGCCACCCCTCCCGACAGGATCTGTCCACCGCCATAGCACCGGGAAGCTGCTGGACCAATGCCGCCACCAGAGGAGAGGAAGCGATCTGCTATAGACTGGCCGGGAAATCTGGAGGGACCCCAGAACATCAGGCAAGTCTCTCCCCTTTGGCCAAGCCCCGGCCAGCCAAGCACACCCCTCTCCACACTGCTGCTGCTGCACCTTCTCTCCATCAATGGAATCTGCCTGATGAATGGCTGTTGCCATTCGAAACTAGGGATGACCTCATGAGCCCATCCCTGCCTGCTTGCCCTCACAACCAGGCTACGAGAGCAGGTGCCCGGTGCGAGATAACTGGGGGGGGTCTGAAAAGCAGAAGCAGGCAGGAAAAAACAAACGGAGCAGCAAAATAAATTTTTTAAATGGAGCCCAACTGGGGCTCTATGTTTGGGGGAATACCTAACTCTAACAGGGACATCTGTACAGGTGACCTATCTGGGGCACCTCCCTAAACTGGGCACCTGTTACTCCCCTTGGGCTCCTAATCTGCCTAGCCAAACCCAGAACACCTGGATGCCCATTTTTGGAGGGCACCAGGACTCCGGGGCACTACAGTTGTATTGTCAATTTTGGTTTTTTTGTTTGTAAAAATCTGAATTTAATAAAATTATGAATTATAAAAAAAAGAAAAAGGTAATGGTATGACAGCATATAACCACCCAGTTGGCATGCTAAGCAAATAAATCAATTTTCTAAGTACCATAATGTCCTTTATAGGTACATAGATACTGTGGAGGGGTTGTGGGATAACAGATCAACCAGACACCGATCTTCAGGTTTAACACACAATCTCTGTGTGATGTTTATTCAAAATACAGAAAATAAGCTACTGCAATGCCATATTCCTTCTTCAGTATATCAGTTTGCAGCAACAGACTATGTATGTCCTTTTGCTGCACTTAGCCAGCACCTGCTGACTGTAGTCTAACAACTTTTCTGTGAAAAATCCTTCATCCCTGTGTGGGCCTTGTTTGCTTGGGTAGTGGGGGCTCAAAAAGGAAAAAAACAAAATAAGCTACAGACAAAGAACCTCAATGCAGAATCACTGAAACAAGGGTTACCACAAAGGGCATTGGCAACAAGTCAAGTTTCAAAGAAATACGACATCATACATACTTCCATAATGCAAAGCATCAAGGGATATATGCAAATCACCATGAAATTTCAGACTTGTTCAGATATCCCCCACCTTAAAAGGGAAGCAGTTATTGCAGACTGCTTACCACCTTCCTGTCCAAGGAAGGTGTAACACAGTGAGGGGGGTTGTGTTGCACTGGGATCTTGTAGGCGGGGATATGAGCACACTTTGCACCACGACACAGGATATTCAGGATCACACAGCACTATGACTGTATGTTTAGTAGTAAAAATACTGAGAGTGGTACATTCAAAACAAAGCAGGATGCAAACAAACAAAAGAAAATAATACCTGTCTCTTTGCTGAGTGCTACCTACACAGTGAATTTTCAGTTCCCTGTCTATAGCCCAGATAGCTAAGCTATTTCCTGGGGCAAACAAACAAAATCAGAAAACAGTCTCTTGGTCCGTGTTTCAAACGAAGGTCATTTACTAGTGTCGGGTTTTCAGCCAGTCCAAAGTCAAGATCCAATTCGTAGTCGCACGACAAACAAAAGTACAAAGCCAGGAAGTCAGTTGATTCAAATTTCTCTTTCTTTCTTTCCTTCTTTCTACAAATGCTCACCAGCCACCCTCCACGCCTGTTTCCTAATTAGGTACTGAGAGAGCAGCAATTGTTTGAGCCTTCTCTTTTATGCAGGCAGTCACTCTCCTGCACCTGTTCTTAATCAAGCACTCAGCTAGGTGGAGCTACATAGATACATAGACAGTGTCGGCAGATAAGGGCCTATGGCACACCCAGTCTGCCCATTTGAGCTTGTAAGTTCAGTTTATGTTTTCCTAGAAGTCTGTTGCCCCTTACTCCTGACCTTCAGAATTCCTTTATGTCTATCCCATGCATTCTTAAATCCCATGATTGTTTCAGCCCCCACCACTTCCTCTGACAGGGTGTTCCACTTGTCCACCACCCGTTCTGTGAAGAAATTCTTCCTCATGTTTCCTCTGAATTATCCTCCCTCCAACTTCATCCCAGAGAGAAAATGGAACAGACGTGCTGGTAGATAACGCCCTTCCACAACTCTGCCCAGTGCTGTGTTACAAAAGGATAGAGCTTCCACCCATCCATCTTCAGAAGCTCTGTCTCAGGGTCCCTGTTAATGATAAACATTCTGTCAAACATAGTGGATATCATCATTCTTCACCCTGAGGCATTAACACATTTCTCAGCAGAGACTAACAGTACTTTCCCATGTCCTTTTAGGGAAAGTCCTTCATATTTTACTGACCAAACATCTGGACAACTGTAAAGTCCAGTACCATAGAAAGACTTTCTTTGGGGTGAGTAATTATCTGCTCCAACCCCACCAGACATGCCAGTTTTAAGCAGGGGCCCAGTCCTAGGTTCAGGAACTCTACATAAACCCACTATGTCTCTTGATTCATTGATTTCACTTGCTACTGATACAGACACCTGAGGACAGACACTCTTTTGGTGTTACCCCAACACTGGTTCCAATCCATTTTCCACCCACCTCCTCCTTTGTAGGTTTTTCATCAAAAAATAGAACACATGCACCACCTCCTTAATCTTAACATATTGTAACATTTTAGCAATCCTAGGATCTTTAGCCTGCAGTATACCCCAGTCAATACTATTAAATAGATTTAGCTGCATCAATACAAGAAAAAGTTACTTCAGCCTCATAGGCTTCTTCTTGCTTGCTTGGAGTCTTCAACCCCAGCACAATATCACTAGGCACAGTCTTAGCTGGGGTCTCACATTCAAGTTCCATACTTGCATCTCCGACCTCCAACAGGTGACATCCTGGGAACACAGGAAACAAAAGAATATCCTGCTCAGTCAGGGAGTCCTCCTCAAACTGAGGCCATGAAAAATCCTCCTCTGACTGTTTAACCAAACTCTCTGGCAGGAACCTCTAGAGCACCTGACACCAGTATTCTGCCTCTCTGCATAGTCGGTCTGCCTCCAGCCATTGCCCACTCATCCAGTGGATCATCCTCATCAGGGACTCCACCTTCTGGGTGTTGTCTTTTGCACCTCCAGTCTGCCTCGACCTGCATCTCTTTGTCATCTTCAGGCTTGGCCTTCCTCCAAGCTCCCATGTCCAGTCCAGGCAGCAGCTTCTCCCTGTCAGTCAGCCATGATTCTGTGAAGAACTCCATAGACTTTTTTTCTATGAGCTCTCTTCTGGCAACTTCTGGTGCATCAGTCCACCTGAGATATCTGGACGATATCCACCAGAAAACATCCTTCTTCAGCCAGTCCAGCCAGTCCAGACACTTACATACTATTTGCCAGCAGATTAGGCCTTACGGTCTATCGAGTCTGCTCGAACTTTAGATCCTTAGTTGGGTGCCAAGACCCTCCCATCCCTTGTGCTCCAGAAACACATATCATCCATCCCCACCCCCCTGGGACAGGCCATCATCTGATACATCCACTTTCTGTGTCTGTCCCATCCTCTCTTGAAGCCCTCCACTGTGGATCTCTGAACTAGCTCACCAGGCAGTGCATTCCAAGGGTCCACCACCCTCTCAGTGAAAAACCTCCTCCTCCTCTTTTCCCCCCTCACCCTTCCACCTTCCAACTTCAAACCATGCCCTCTGGTGATACCTCCCTGCTTTAGTCTAAAGATCCCCTCCATGTTTACCCTATTTATTCCCTTGAGGTACTTGAAGACCTCAATCATGTCCCCCCTGTCTCTCCTCTCCTCCAGTGAAAACAGGCAGAGCTCCTTAAGTCTGTCCTCATACGTCAAATCCCCTAGCCCTCGTATCATCTTTGTTGCCCTCCTCTGTACCCACTCTAGGAGCTGTATGTCCCTTTTCAAGTGTGGTCTCCAGTACTGTACACAGTACTCAAGGTGTGGTCTAACCAGTCCATTGTACAGCGGCAGAATCACTTCCTTGCTCCTAGAGGTGATCCCCCTTATGATGCATCCCAACATCCTGTTTGCCTTGCTAGCCGCTCTCCTGCACTGCTCAGAGTTATTCATACATGCATCCACCATGACCCCTAGGTCTTTTTCCCCTATTGAGGCCTCCAGCGCCTCACCTCCCAGGGTGTACCTGTGTTTAGGGTTTCCCCCAAGATGCAACACCTTGCACTTGGTGATATTGAAATTTAATTTCCATGTGTGAGCCCAGCTTTCCAGGGTGTCCAGGTCCCCTTGCAGGGCCAACCTCCCCTCTTCTCCTCAACTACTGCTCCCATCTTGAGTCATCCACGAAGAGACTCATTTCACACCCTATACCCTCCTGATGTCTGATATGTATGCATTAAACAGGATCGGACCCAGGACCGAGCCCTGCGGTACCCACTACCAACCTCTCTAGGGTTCGAGAGCTCCCCACAGACCACTACTCTCTGAGTGCGTCCAGCTAGCCAGTTTTCAATCCATTTGACCATCAAAGGCCTACTCCTAACCCCATCAGTTTCTCCACCAGACCATTGTGGGGACAGAGTAAACGCCTGCTGAAGTCCAAGAATAATACATCCACAGGCTTACCTGTCCAGTTCTGATGTTACCCATTCATAGAACTCCACAAGGTTGGTTTGACATGATCTACCTGGCACAAACCCATGTTGCCGACTATCCAGACCTCCCACCTCCTTCAAGTACACCCCAATCGTTCCTTTAATATACTCTCCATTAATTTTCCCACCACCGAGGTCAAACTGATGGGTCTATAGTTACCTGGTACTTCCCTCGACCCCCCTTTATGGATTGGTACCACATGTGCCTCTCGCCAATCCCTAGGTACCCTCCCTGTCTCAAGTGACCTGCTGAAAAGCTCCGCCAGGGGTGCAGCCAGTATGTCCGCCAATTCCCATAGTACTGTCGGATGAATGCTATCCGGCCCAGGAGATTTGTCTTTCTTTAGGGCCTTGAGGGCTAACCACACCCTTTTGGTGGAGATAGCATCATCTGTCCCCTCCACCTTACTGACCTTTTTATCTTTACCCAGATGTGACACTCCTGGGGTACCTCTCTCCCCCTCTTGCTCCATTTTTGTTGCTCCCCTGATCCCACTTACTGATGTTTCTATCCCCTTCGTGCCTTGCTTTGTAGATATCCCATCCCCCTCCGTAGTGAACACAGAGGCAAAGTACTCGTTAAATACCTCTGTCTGGTCCCTCGCCTCTTCCACCCACCCTCCTTCTGATCTCAATCTGCTGAGATGGCCCTTAGTTTTTCTCCGCTCCCCAATGTACTGGAAGAATCCCTTTTCCCCTCCATGTATCCCCTGATCCAGCCGCTGCTCATTACTGGACTTTGCTCCCCTCACCATACGGGTGACTTTTCTAGATGTAAGCTGGTACATTTCCTTATCCCTATCCCCTCTTGTTGTTTTATATTTTTTGTAGGCCGCCTCTTTTCTCTGACTGCTACCTGTACCTCACTGGACCACCAGCATGGTTTATGTGACCTTGCTCCCTTACGTTTCAACTTAGCGCAGATCCTGACTGCCTCATGAAGTCCCCGTTTTATGACCTCCCATCTCCTTTCCACACTTGTCATTGAGGTAATCCCCTTCAAATGATCCTTGAGAATATTTCCCATGCCCATGAAGTCTGCCCCCTGAAGTCCACTGCCAGTGTCCTAGATCCCCCTCCCCCATGCTTTTTGAAACCAGACAGTATTGTGGTCGCTCCCAGTCAGGGGTCTTGTACAACCATGTCCCTTACCAGATCCCCATCTGCCAGAACCACATCCAGGACATGCCCTCCTGTGGGCTCCATCACATGCTGTGTAGAACACATCCTGAAGCCATCCAGCAGCCTCTGCTCCTTGGCCACCTTAGAGGACATGGTTCCCAATTTGTACCTGGCATATTAGGTCCGCCATCAACACCCTCCTTCCCCTTTTGGTCCACACTGGGCAATGATGTTGTCCAGCAAACCATCCTCTAGAACCTCACTCATTCCGGGTGTCCTATATGCTACACCCAGCTTGACCTTATTTCCTGCTGAGGATCGTAAGGTGACCCATAAGGCCTCCACGTTTCCCTCTGCCTCTTCTACCCTAGCAATTTCTATGTCATCTCTAATGAACATAGCCACTCCACCCCCTCTACCCTCCTTTCTATCCTTCCTGAGCATAGTGTACCCCCGTACGCTTAGGTCCCAGTCATGGTTTTGTTGCCCACGTTTCCGTGACCGACATCCACCCCGAACAGCATGGTCTGGAACTCTGGCAACTTGTTTCCCAAGCTCCTGGCATTTACTAACACCAACCCCTTATCCCTGATTCTCTTTGTTGAACCCCACCCAGATTCCTTATACTTCCATCCTCCCTCTGCTCCTCCTGAAACCTCCATCCCCAATCTGTTTCCCCCCTTCCCCTTGGGCATGAAGGCTACTCCCCTCATCTGGAGGAGAGGGCTTCTGGTCAGCCCCTCCCTTATCCCTTCCCCTCACAAGTTTAAACCCCACCTTTCTTGTATGTAGTCAGCCATGCCCTGTTTAAGGACGTCCTTCCCTAATGGGGCAAGATGAAACCTGTCCTTGGCATATAGTCCCTTATCCTCCCAAACTCCATTCCAGTTCCCTAACACCCCCAACCCACTCTCTTCACCCTACTTCCTGAGCCAGTCATTAACCTCTGTGAGCTTCATTTTTTTTCTCCACTGAGGCCTTTGGTACTGGCAATATCTCCGAAAAGGAAATGTTGCATCCATTATCCCGACAGACTCTGGCAAGTTCTTGAAACCTTGCTTGGATTTCCAAATTGCTATTTCCTCTAGATCATTAGTTCCCAAATGCACCAGGAAATCGGTTTCCTCCACAATCCTAACCATTTCATACACCATGAACTTTGCTCTGTGCACTGTCAGCCCAGAGATACTCACTACCTTCACCTGGCTATGGCATCCATCCCCTGTCCCTCCCACTGGATACCCCTAATCATCGAGTCTCCCAATAACAGAACCTTAACACCGCCATTATCCTTATGGTTACCTCCACTATGCCCTCTCAACCCCCTTCCCCCCTTTATTCATGATCTCAATTTCGTGGGAGTCTTCCTGCCTTATTAGAGACCCCTTGTCACCTCCCCCTTTCTGCCTCTTGCTATTTTGCCCACTTAACTCAAACTCCTCTGAATAGGTGTCCCTTTAACCTCTCTTATCCGAACCATTTATCCTGGCCCTGATGGTTTCTCCTTCCCCACACCGCCATCCTCCCCCCTTGTAATAGTACCCCAGCCTCCAGAGGCTCTCTGTGAGTCCCCTTTAGCTAGGGCCCCATCCTTGGTACTGACCCCCCTGCTGAAGGGGGGCTCCTCTCCCACCTCCTTGTCTCCCAGTTTCTCTCCAATCATGCTCTCCTCTCATGTCTGGAACAGGTTGCATCTCCCCCATTTGCTTAACATATATGTTTCCCCTTCTCCCTCTGGGACTATTTCTATCCTTTCCATAGCCGGTCTGTGATGCCCTATGGGTATCAGACTCCCTTCCCCTGGCCTCTGTATAAGTTTTCTCATTTCCACCAACCCCTTCCTCCCCCCTCTAGGTTGCTTAGTAGCTCAAATTTATTGTGACACTCTAAGTCAACCTCCATCAAGTAACCCGAGTTTCCCTGGCTGCACCTCTAAACTGCCCCTCTTCTTCCCCTCTTGCTCTGTTCACCTTAGGAGCTCCCTTCCCACAGTCTGCTGTTTTAGGCTTCCGCTCAACAGCCCCTCCTGACTCTTCCCCCTCCACTATCTTTGTATTCAGAATGTTCACCCCGTACGCTTTCCCCTTAGCATCAACTTCCCTATCTAAGGGTCCTCTGTCCCTAATATCCCCCCTCCTGCTTGCTGTAACATAACGTCCTGTAATTTCAGAGCGTTGCCCCAGCCTCCCCTCCCACTTCCAGCAAGTTATCCCAGTAAGTTACCCCACTTCTGACTGCAAGTCTATGGAGGAGTTGTGGGATAACAGATAGACCAGACACTGAATTTCAGTGTGATGTTTATTCAAAATACAGAAATAAGCTTCTGCAATGCCATATTCCTAGTTCAGTACATCAGTTTGCAGCAACAGACTATGTATGTCCTTTCTCTGCACTCAGTCAGCACCTTCTGTCTAACAACTTTTCAGTGAAAAACCCTTCATCCCTATGTGGGCCTTGTTTGCTTGAGTAGTGGGGGCTCAACAAGGAACAAAATAAAACAAGCTACAGACAAAGAACCTCAATGCAGAATCACTGAACAAAGGGTTACCCCAAAGGGCATTGGCAACAAGTCAAGTTTCAAAGTAATACAACATCATACATACTTCCATAATGCAAAGCATCATGGGATATATGCAAATCACCACGAAATTTCAGACTTGTTCCAGTTACAGCAATTTACATGCATTTTAAACAGCACAACTAACTTAATTTCTAAAACAGACACCTAGTACTTTTTACCGTTATCAAAAACACCTAGTGCCATGGTATTTTCAACATTTATGGTTTTCATAAACATAAGGTATATACATCAAGGTATTTTATGTCATAGTGCTATTACATACTAAATTCAACAACGATAAACACAACGGCCTGGATATTCAAAAGGGTTGCGCATGGTGCAACAGGGTTGGGCCATGTGCAACCCACCAATGCACCCCGGCGCGATATTCAAAGGGGCATGTTGCGCGGTGCAATTCCCGGCGCATCGGTAATGTATGCTGCGCAAGTGCGGGTGGTGTGCCCATGCATATGCGGCACATCCTGATATTCAGCCCGGGATGTGCGGCGCATATGGAGGCACAACTCCACCTTGCACCACTCAGGGGGATGCAAAGATGTGCTTGGTAAAACCAGGAACAAATCCTGGCCACCCACAGGAGAGTTGCCATATTGCAGGGTGCAACATGGCAGCCGCCAGCTGTGGGTGGCCACCCGCCCACCCAGAACACAGTCCACATGCTCCCTTCCCAGGGAGCAATGTGCCACCCCATCGCTCGATCATGGGTATATGTAAAGGAAATCTCTGGTGGTCCAGTGGACTGCTCTCCATTGCCCGATCATGGGCATATGTGTAATTAACATCCCTGGTGGTCCAGTGGAATCTCCTCCATCGCCCGATTGTGGGTGGACATAGCAACTGAAGCCCTGGTGGTCCAGTGGACCCCCTCCCCACCGCCCACTGAGGTCCCGCACCACCCAGCATCCCCCAGTCAGTGGCGGGTGGCAGCACCACCTGCATGCCTCCAGGCTGCTCACCGACTGACCAGCGTGCAGTGCGGTCTGTATGCCTATTGGTCCACGCGTGGACCAATGGGTGTGCAGCCCATACTGTACTATACAGGTCCAATATGTGAATGAACATGTTCATTCACAAATCGAGCTCTATGTAGTACAGTATGGGCTGCACACCCATTGGTCCACACGATGGACCAATAGGCGTACAGACCGTACTGTACACTGTCAGTTGGTGGGCGGCCAGAAGGCATGCAGGTGGGGTGCTGTCACCCACTGCTGACTGGGGGGGTGCTGGGTGGTGGGGGACCTCAGTGGATGGGTGGAGAGGGGGGTCCACTGGACCACCAGGGCTTCAGTTGCTATGTCCGCCCACAATCGGGTGATGGGGGTATTCCACTGGACTACCAGGGATGTTAATTACACATATGCCTGTGATCTGGTGAGGGGGGACCTTCCACTGGACCACCAGGGATTATATATACTTATGCCCACGTTCAGGCACTGGAGGGGTTTCCACTGGACCACCAGGGATTTCCTTTACATATGCCCATGATCGGGTGATGGAGAGTGGTCCACTGGACTGCCAGGGATTTTTTTTACTTATGCCCACGATTGGGCAATGGAGTGCAGTCCACTGGGCCACCAGGGACATTCTTTTATACATGTCCATGATCAGATGATGGAGAGTGGTCCACTGAATCACCAGGGACCTTTTACTTTCATAAGCCCATGATCGGGCGAACGGTAGCGGAGACCGCCAAGGGTCAGCAGGGCGTCAGTCCCCAAAGGCTGCAGCCTGGCAGGGCACCAGGCACTAGTCGACAGGGATCGGTGCACTGCATGCAAATGGGGCCATAAGGACATGCAAATGGCCCCATTTGCGCCTTGCATGCATAATGGCCTCATTTGCATGCCCAGTGCTGAATATCGTGGTTGATGCACCTAGCACAACCGCACTTGCACTGGCGCATCCCCCTGCTCCCCTTCTGTCACTTGCACTGACGCAATGCCACTGCACCATGCGCAGTGTGTGCACCCTCAGTGCCATATTCAATGGTGCTGAGCCATGGCGCAGCACCATTGAATATCGCCTGGACCATACCATGGCGCAGCACAGTTGCACTGCACCTGGGCTTGCGCCCCTGCCCAGCACAGTTTGAATATCCAGCCCAACCTGTTTTACATACCCTTGGAGGCCACCACAGTTACCTCCCTGTATGAAGACCAGAGAGGGAAAAGGCACATTAAAGAGGGCACTATAGCATAGTCAAGTAAGGGAAGGGGGTGCCCATAGGTGGCCAACCTTATGGACTAGAAATTGTAAAGAATAGATTAGGTTAGGCAATAGAACTGTTGCCTAACAAATTGTAAAGAATAGATTAGGTTAGGCAATAGAACTGTTGCAACAGATTTAAGAAAAGGTTGGTCATCAAGAGTGGTAGGAGCTCCCTGTTACAGATTCATAGATAATGATGGAAGAAACAGGCCCTTAGGCCCATCCATTCTGCTCACCCTAACTAATTACTCCGCACTGGACTTAGTGGCCATCCCCCCCCCTGTTTCTGCAACTCCTTTTATATCTAATCCCATATGTCTGTCCCACCCCAGTTTGAAGATGCGCACTGATTTGGCCTGTACCACTTCCTACAGCAGCTTGTTATTCTTGTCCACCACTGTACAGTGAAAAGGTGCTTACAGATGTCCATTTTGAATTTTCTCTCTACAAGTTTCATTGAGTTCCCCTGGATGGTGATGGGGTAGGGCAACCAGTGCTCCCTGAGGTGAACTGGGTGATAATGCACTCTCCCCTTTTCCTATGGATACATTTGTAGGCCCATAGGTAGGTTTTGCTGGATGAAAGAATAAGTTTCTGGCTGGGGGAGCAGCATCTACTGCTCCCTGAGGCGTACTATGTGATAATGCCCTTTCCTCTTTTCCTGTGGCTATATTTGAAAGCCCATTAGTAGGTTCTGCTGGATGAAAGAAGGGGTTACTGGCTGGTGCTGGGGGAGTGGCATCTACTGTACTTCCCTTTGAGGCATGCTGAGTGATGGTGCCCTCTACCCATATCCTAGTTTAAATGCCCCAGAAAAACATCACATTTTGGGGCCTAGCACTCAAGTAGAGAACAGTATCTCCGCACTTCAGCATGTGCTTTCATAAGTAAAATGTTTCGGCTGTTACAAATTACTAGAAAATACAATTTTTTAATTTTTATTTTCAATGTTCCTTTCCAAGAGTTAGAGCATATCGTGGTAGTCCAGCATGAAAGGCTGTATAGAAAACATTTATAATGTATGGTTCAGTGTTGTTATGGGTCAAAATCTATCTTTTTACAAGTTTATTATGCCATAGATGTGACGTCACTATGTTGTTAACCCATTGATGGTATGTCACATTGATGGTATAACAACCATGCGCGTTCCCGAGTTGATTTAAATGCTTATGTAGATCCCATTGATTACTGGAACTGTCACCGATTTTAAAAATATGTTTAGTTTTTTTTTAGTTCATCTCTGCTCCCGTCTCCTCCACCTCAAACCACATCTGTGCCAAAATCCTTGCAAACACGCACTCACTCACCCAAAAGAAGCTGATATACAGAATGGTGTCCTGTATTCCTTGCTGGCAGACTAAATACTTTTTTTTTTATGTTTCTCGTGTGTGTCTTTTGCAGGTCTGAAATTATGAGGACAGGAAAGTACTGCAAAATTTACCACCTCATGTTCCTACACTGTCTCCCCTTTTACGGCACCCCCCATTGGACGTTACTAATCACATGACTTGTTTTTTGTGTGGATAATTTCCCGTTCTTAATAGCTGTTACCATTCAAATGTGATACAGTTTAAATTATTTTTTTCCTCTGTTTCAGTCCATGTTTTTCTGGTTGTATTGTTTTTTTTATCATTAATATGAAAATGTGTTGTGAACATTAGCACAAAATAAGCTCCATTGTTTTCATCAGTTGTACACATTTGCTACATGGTGCACTGTCATGTTTTGGAAAAACAAAAATTTATCTGACATGGTTCCTCCAGATTTGCAGATGATGCCAAAGTATGGGCATCGATGAATAACCACGCTAGATAGTATCTCGTAGTTCCCTTGGTAGCTTTGGTAAACCTCTCGAGCTGTGCTCTTGAGGTGTACATGAGTTGCAAAGCGAACCACTCGAAGCAAGCACAGCATGATTATTCAGCGATGCTCATACTTTATCCTCTATGAAAACATTTGCCTCTCCCCTGTTAATCTTACAGTGCCTTGCTTTTATGACTTCTTAGTGCTTACCATGACAACAGACAGTGATCTCAGAAACAGCAATTGTGTGGTTAGCAGGGGAAGAGTCCTATACATTGTGAAAAACTTGGTGAAAGCATTGCTGCATTATCTATGATATTTAGTAGACTAACAGCAGGGGCAAGAAAATAAAATAAAAAAATAACTAGAAAACAATGAAGTTAAAACATAATTGGTGTAAATCTAGTGTTTTTAAGCTTTGTATCATAATAGAGGCTTGCTCTCTTAGGAAGGAATCAGGAAGTAGCTGTTTGCACAGAGGGTGGTAGATAAGTGGAACAGGCTACCAGAGGGGTTGGTTCATGACAAATCAGTGAAGGGATTTAAGGGAGACTGGGACAGATACAGAAAAACAGAAATATAGATAATGACAGCAGAAAATGACCAATAGTCCATCTAGTCTGCTTAGCATTCCCTATCTACCCTGGGACCTATTGTCTAAATGGGGGTTTTATCCCTTCCCATCCACCCCTCCACTCCCTTCCGTGCTGCTACCAACTTGAACAACCACCACACCCTTCACTCTGTCCCGGCCATGCGTGAAGCCATTTAAGGTCTTGGCACCCACCACCTCCACTGGCAGACTGTTCCACAACTCCACAACTGTTCACATAAAATAGAACTTCCTCACATCCCTCTTAAACCTTCCCCCGCCAGTTTCCACTTGTGACCTTAGGCTCTGACCCTATACTCAAGTTCACCTTGTTTATTCCCTTCAGGAACTTGAAGGTCTCTGTCATATCCCCCACACTTGGTCTTGGTCTCCAGTGAGTACATTCTCAGTGCCTTGAGATGATCTCCGTAAGATCTGGGAGAAGAGAAAGAGCTGTGGAGGACAGCAGGGGAGGATGACATGGAGGAGGAGGACTGCATGATCACTAGGTTATTTGCGTCATACAATAGGCATAGATTGGCAGACTGAATGGGCAAGTGGGCCTTTTCATGCCATCAGTTCCTCCGTTCTAATGTATAAAACAGTATTTGGTAACCTTACATTTTTTTTCTTCTGGTACCCCAGTAACCTCTGTCAGCACTGCCCATTGTTCTCCCCCATGTTCGGGTTTACCCCACCAAACGGGGCCACTGGGTACGCATCCCCTCCTGGCGGACAATGGTGGTGAGACCCGGCTTACCCTCCGAGTTGGGGCCACGGGACCCCTCCAGTGGACAATGGTGGTCTAGTGGGGCACGGTGGCAGCACAGCATCATATATGGAGCCAAATATTTTGCTAGTAAGGAAACCCCCTGGGGGCAGGGATGTGCAATGATGACCAGCATCTGCCCTGCCCCGGAACATAATTGCACAGGCTGCTCTGGAAACCCCGGCCTCTGCCAAGGGGCTCTAGTGTGTCAGACACTCAAGCCCCCCCCGGAGAAAGAGAGCAGTCCATGAGATGCTCAATCCTTCTCCCCCCCCGGTTGGCCCTCCTACTCCCAGGTCCATCCCCGAACCCAGGATGTCGGCGCTGCAGATGGACACCTTGCCTCTGCGCCGATGGGCCAGCAGTTGTTGACCTCACATTGTACAAAATATTAAAAAATGTTGAGCAGTACATTGCAGGGATGGTAATTTACAAACCATACTAGCATCATTTTCTTGGTTTTTGATGTCACCAGAACCCTTCACGGAAATTACAGCATTGTTTTTTGGTTTATGATGTGACCTGAACCCCTTAATGAAATTACAACATTGTAATTTATTTATTTATTTAGCGATTGGTAGCCAGGAAAGGCACACTGAGCCAAGGTTCGTTTCCAGGTGCTACCTAGGGGAGAGAGGGAACAGGAGCAGATAATATAAAAGAGAAAATTGCATACGAGTTACAATAAAAATTATTGAGTGGTACAATAATATATGCATAGTAATGCCTAACAGTTTACCTCAGGAGCTACATTTGAGGTACAGAGTGATAAAGTTAAACATAATAATTAGTTTGACATAGACAGATTACAGTAGCAGTGTCAGGTGTAAAATAGTAAGGTGGAAAAATCCTCTAGGAGATGGTCTTTTAAATTTAAAGTAGATGGGGAAGTAAGGTGCATAGAGCCTCAGGAATAGTAGCAGGAGGTTACTGGAGTCGGTCTAAGCAAATGCTTTAGGGCTCGGAAAGTGGGGGTGAGGTGGATAGAAGAGGGGAGTTTATTCCAGAGGGATTGAGAGGCTTAAGGAGAAAGCCTGTTAGCCTGTTGAAGTATGTGTATGGGGGATGCAAAACATAAAGGAGATACAGGAGCGGAGGGGTTGGGGGTGGCAGGGGAGAGACGGGAGGAGAGGTAGGATGGGAGGGAGTTGAACCAGAATTTAAAAATGAAAGTGAGGCTGTGTGCCAATTGTCTCTGTTGGAGGGAAGGGAGAGAAAGAGAGTAAGGAGTAGAGGTCACAATGATGAGTGAGTGGAGGGGACCTGGAGGCAAAACGACAGAAGACGTTGAAAAGAACATCAAACTTTGTGAGGGGGGAAGGAGTGTGTGCTGAGCTGTAGATGATATTGTCATAATCGAATGCTGGGAGAATCCATTTGATAATAAGTTCACGATGGAATGGGAGGGAGAGGCTGTCCTTGTGTCTGTAGAGCAGATGTAGTTTTGGGTGGAGTTCTGAGTGCATAGCAGTGATGGGGGATGAGAAATCCAAGGATGGGTAGAGTCGGGCACCTAGGTATTTGTAGGCAGGAACCACTTTGAGGGGTATGCCTGTGGGTATAGTGAAGACTGGAGGAGGTTATAGTCTGACTAGTTTTTGCCTTGAGCCGAAAGGTCATGGAAACTGTTTTTCTAGTGTTCATTTTAAACTGGTGATCCTGGAACCAGTTTATGACTGCATGAAAGTCTTATTGAATGGGAATCTGGACATCTGAAACAGTGGGGCTGGACAGGTAGATGACAGTGTCATTGGTATACATATGTATGTGGGAATGGGAGCAGACAGAAGGAAGATCATTAATAAAGAGAGAAAAGAGGACAGGTCAAAGGACAGAACCTCGGGGAACACCGGATAGGATAGGGAGGGGGAGGAGAGGACATTGCTGATTTGTACGGCCTGCTGCCTGCCAGATAAACAGTAGTGAAACCAATTTACTGCTGGGGTAGACAGTCCAGCTGCCTGTAGTTTGTTTATGAGGATGGGGTGAGAGAAAGAGTCGAAAGCTTTTGCGAGGTCGATGAATATTGCAGAGATAAAGTGACCTAAATCAATAGCAGAGAGTATGGAGTTGGTGAAGTGTAGTGGGGAGGAAGTAGTGGAATGAGATCTTCTGAACCTTGATAGAACAGGTGAGAGTGTGTTTGTGGATGTCAGGAAATCATTGAGTCTTGAATGGGCAATGGATTCTTGGAATTTGGCTAAGGAGGGGAGAAGGGAGATGGACGGGTAGTATCCTGGCAGTTTAATTTATAGCCACCTATCATTTATAATATATGGCTAAGTGTTGTTGTGTATGGATTTCCATACACTCAAAATCTTTGTTGTGCACGTGAAAATGTTGTGCATAGTTCACGGTTCATACTAAGGTATAAGGAGCTAAAAAGGCAAGATAGCCCATATTCTACTACTGTCCATCTACCCATAATATATTACACTATTTTCTTCTAATATGTATCTGTCCAGCCTTCTTTTAAACTGTGCTTTATTATGATTAATCACTACCTCCAAAGATAATGAAACATTGTGCGCTGTTCAAAGGTCAAAATGTTTCTGTACATCGTTACCTCCCATTAAGCCCCTGTCAACATAATAATTTATCTTTAATATGGTTACTTACTATAAGTGAAGAAAGGTAGCTGGGAGCGAAGAGGATAGATTCCACCTACTATTATACAGAAACTGAAATTTTCACTTTTGATGCACAGTAAAACTATACACTATAAAAAATTATGCATGGGCAACAATGTCCAACTGAGCTTGTGTTTTCATCTTGGGGTTGAGATGACATCGTGGACCTCTCCAGCTTCACTTTTGAGGTCCCTATGATGACATCTCAACCCCTCAACAGAAACACAGCCTCACTGGGTATGGTTGTAATATAGCAGTGCTAAGAACTAGAATTACTCAAATAGATACTGCAAGTATTCACCGCTGCCAAATCACTCACGTAATGTTCCTTGGGTTACCTTTGCATTTTGATCTGTCTGTGATGTCTCAAGTCTTATCTAAAAAGATCAGTCTGGTTATAAGCAGCATAGCTTTCAACAAGGGGTTTTCAGAAACTCTAAAAAAAACTAAAGGTACAGATACCTGAGGAAAGTTACACAAAATAAAATCACAAGGGAAATATTGTGCATTCTAGAAAGTATATTTTTAACTTTCCATGATGTTATATGATTTCTTATTGCTAGTACTGTACTATAACACAGTTTGTTTTGACAATCCATTGGGGCTAGTAATATGGTATCTTCTTTTTTTTTCACAAGGCATTTAACAGAATGTATAGTGAATGCCTGTCTTTCTTTCAGAAAACTAATGTAGAGCCTCTGCATTGCAATAGTCACTGTACTGCTTATTACAGTGCAGTAACCAACCCAGCTCCTACCTCCCTAAATTATTCTCCTCCCTGGCCCCTACCTCTTACTCTACAATATTTACATGGGCTGGGTACTGCTCAATCTCAAGGAGGACTGTAGCAGGTGGGCATGCTTCTCAGCTGTCTCTTACTGGAACAATTACAAACTTCCCTTCAATTAACCCTTAACATTCCTGCTTTCCAAATGCTGTTGCTGGTGCCGTTCAATGTTCCATGAAGCTGTTTATAAAACAGCACTCACTTATCCTTCCCAGCTTCTACTCTTCCAACCAGGGAGATAACCATCTTTACTCTTCGCATACCCCAGGCTCCCCAAACCTTTGAGTTCTTGCATAAGAGAACAATACATTGTCCCCCTCTTGCACCCCCCCCCATAACTGTGAGTGAGGAAATGTCTCTACGTGCAATCTGGACAATCACGAGTACCCTCTGTATGCTAAGGAAGTGCAGATCACAAATTTTAATTCTTGAATATGAATATCGGTGAAGCAGGCAAGATGACCACTGAGTAAGAGCATTTGTTACTTACTAGCTTTTGCAGCCTGTTTATAACCATTCAAACACATAATTATTTTGGAATTAAAATGTTTTTGATTAACTTATATAAAGGAACTTCAAAAGACAAGAGGGAATTCCGGTCCAGTGAGGGACAGGTTCTGCTAGGTGTAAATCAGTCCTAGCGGTCAGGGTTTAAAAGGGCTTCACCTTTCCATCATTTTAGCCAAAGTACAGAGAGAGCAGCACACAAGGTAAAGGGTTCTCAATACCGAAACATAAATAGCTACATTACACACAAACATGCGAACAGGACAGCCTGGAAGAATGCAGGTGCTCTGGGGCAGTTGTGAGCAGGAGGTTATTATGGAGCTATGACCAGTACCTTGGTTGCAGAATGCTGCAAGTGTTGGGAGCAGAACATGAGACTGCTAAGACAGAAATCCACTACCTGAGATTCAGAGTCCGTGAAGAACAATGGGGCCTGCTGGCTCCATTGCCACAGTGGGCTCAAAGGTTGAATCAAAGCAAAAAGACAGTTGTGACAGGGAAGGAAGGATGGGTGAGACAGATTGGAGTGTCACAAGTGCAGAGTGCACCTGCCTCTAATGGAATTCAGCCACTGTTAGAGGGTGCCCCACTAGAGTACCACGAGGAAAAGGCAGTGGCCACCACTCCTGTTAAAGGGGGCTTCAGCTGCTGTGTCTGAGCATGTGAAGAATGGGAACCCCCAAGGGGAAGGAACAGGGCCATGGTACTAGGGAACTCGATTGTCAAGAGAATAGGCAGGATGGCGCTTTCCACATCAAGAGTTGGATAACGGTTGGGTGAGTTGGGGGCAGTTTAGTGCAGGCGTTTAGAACACAGAGCTACTGTCCCATTATTCTGCGATAAACAGACAGTAGGCTCAATAATGGTTCTGAATGGCCAACAATATATAGAATAGTGGATGGACGACCATCCACAACAAGGCTGTGTTTCCCTCGAGGGAGTTATGACATCAGAGACCTCAGGCCCGAGCTTCAGAGGTCTCGCTGATGTCAACATCGAGGGAAACGCAAGCCTTAGTTGTGGATGATCGCCATCCACTGTTTTATATAGTATATGGGTTTTGTTTAGCTTCACATAATTTTATTGATATAATTACTTGTGGGTGCTGCTCTTTTCCGCTGGTGCTCCTGCTCGCTCCCGTTCGCTGCTGCCACTTATGACTGGTCCGCTTCTTGCTTCCTTTTCCACTTTACTTATTTTGAAAATAAAAAAACAGTTTTCGAAAGGAACCATGTATGGCTCTAGTCCATGTCCCGACTCTGAACTTGAAAGTCGGTGACTGTGCTGCCCTCTTCGATAAATTCGCCGCCATGTTTGTTTCTATTTTTACATCGAGCGTAGCTTGAGCTAATCGGTGGCAGGTCAAAGTTAAAAAGTTGTTGTACTATCGATGTGACATCAGAACGATAGTACAACAACTTTTTTGACCTTTGAACTGTACTACAACAAGATTTCAGCATTTGCTGAAATCCATTGACAATAGGCAGCACCCATATACTATAATGCTATAGCAGGTCTTTGAGAAATCTGCCTAACATTTCTGGGTTTCTCACAGATGTACGTAACACTAGATAGACTGATTTTGATGCTTTTTCCAAAAAAAAAAAAAAAGTTTGTCTTTTTTTTTTCCCCCGTTTTTCTTTGTTTTTTAGTTTAATAGCAATAACAGATACTGTGGTTGGGGGCTTTATTTGGTAATACCCTAGCCAGTGGATTAATAAACATCAGAGCATTTTATTACCTCCTGGTCCAGTTATTACCTCGTGAATTCCATCCACTGTATTGTTATCGCTTAATTGAAAGGCATCTTAAATAGGGAAGAGAAACAACTGCCACGCAGCACATGCCAATGATCTGTTATATCATCTAACAAGTCAGACTTTTTCTCTACAAACACTGGTTTCTAATAAAACTAATCAAGGACATGTAGCAGGATAAAAACTAGGCATGGGAGTAAAATAAATCACTTTCTCTTGCCAGTGCTATCTTCAGGCAGATCACTTGGGTCAAAGACAATTTGTCACATCTAGGACTCCATTTCCCAGGAATTTAGTTTCTCTGAATCAGTCTCTATTAACACCCCACAGCTGCTGATACAGAATGGATTTCAACACATAGAAACACCTGTCTTTATCACTTAGGGAGAGATCTAAAACTACTGTAGAGAAGTGAACATTCTTTCATCTGCCATGTATTCAGTGTCAATGATTAATGTAGTCATTTTTCAGAAAAGATTTTCCTTCCGAAAATGAATACTACCTCAGTTTTTAGGAATGCATTATAAAATAGGTAGAATGAATCCTGGCTCCTGATTAACCAAGAGGTTCTTTAAGCCAGGCTGTTAGCCCAGCACAATGGCTCGACTGAAAGTAGTACAACAAAAAATATTTAAAAAAATACATCGAATTCACTAAAAATAACTCATTTCATAAATCACAATAAGGAACTCCAGGGGGTACATTATGGTGGGCTAATGGCCTTTCTCGGGTGGTAAAAGCACTTGGCTTTGCCTCATGCTTCAACCCACCCGAGGTGGGCCATTATCCCACCATAATGCACCCCCTGTCATGCCTTATTGCTTTGGTAAAACACATCAGGGTGTGTAATTATTATGGATCAATAACTGCACGGCTTATGTATGTTGTTAGGCATGAGACACTTGTGACTAGTACCTTTCACACACAAAAGAAAAGTGCAATTATTGAACCTAGACACACATTCCCAAAGTGTCTTATTGTGCTTATAGCATGGGTTCTACATACTAAATGTCTGTAATATATCAATGTTATTTTAATATGTTAGTAACCCATACAAAAAAATTCCTGTAATAATACTGTCCAAAAGCTAATACCATCAGTGATGACTGATAATACTATCGTTCAGAGCCCATAACACTATTGTTTAGAGCTCTTAATGATAGTATTATCAAAGACATTGAAGAGCACAAGTGCACAACTATTCCTGGTTGCTAAGCTCTGAAGTTCTCTTCCTAGACTAACAATGTGATGTTTTTCAAAGCATACCTCATGACTGGCAATTTTCTGTTCTTGTGTGCAGGAAGAACAGTTCTGAAAACATGCTGGCCATCTCTCACTCACGGAGAGTAATTCATCCCCTTCACTCTTTCGCTCATACTTTTTTTTTTGTTTCCAAAGCTTAAAGAACTGTCTGATTGATCTTGTGTTTGCTCACCATGAATACACCTGAAAGGTAGGACTCCTACTAAACATAATGACTGGCGGGACTTTCAGTTGACCAGAACTTAGCAAACACTGGTGGTGAAGGGGTGGAAACAGACTGAGTGTGTCCTCAGTGAGGCATTCGGCCAGCCTCGCAGCAGCCTGACAAAATAAATTCAGAGCTGCAAAAATTTTTATATCAGATCTATATATTACAACAAAATAACAAATAGGTGATTGTGTATCACTTGGGAGTAATACTATCTCAAGGTTCTGGGAACAAGGGAACCTCTTGATGGTATCACTCCCTTATAATACACACTCACCAATTAATTATTCTACAGTATTTTTAATTATGATTTTTAATAAGACAGGAGAAGCAAAGGAGGATATTGCGCTGGGAAATGCTATGATATGTATGTAAAGTTAGGCACAGTTCAACTGGGGAATTTCTCACCTGTAGCTACCAAATAAAAGTGAACTTCCAATGCATGTGAGACAGCTTTTAATCTGCACAGTGCTGCCCTGCAACATGCAGTAATGGAAAGACTCACAGGTACATGGTGCTGTGTGTCACAAACCCACTCCTGGGGGTCAGGTCCATTGATCTCACAGTGCCCACCCCTAAGTACAATCCATGATGGGGGGAAACAGGCTACCATCCTCATGTTTGTTGAATGCTCACTGAGGTCACGACTGCACCTCTGCCACGAGGATCCAGTGCATCCCTATAACTCTGGATAAGGGCACAATGCCAGTCTCGACTCTTGTGACCAAGTATGAACCCTTTCCTTGGCTATTACACAAAGGAGGAAAACCCAGGCATCACACTGTATTTGGGGTAGCAGTGTAAGACTGATTTGGCCTTCTCCCTACAGGAAATGCTACAGCCTGGTTCAAAATCCCTGTAGAATCGTCCCTGAGACTTTAATATTCTTCCTAACCTTCCAGATCCCTTACAGACCCTTTTTCACTTTGGTTGCATATAGTGGCCCCTCTAAGCAATTAACAGTTGCCACAGATTATTAATAAACCTTCTATAGTCACACACGCTGAACCGCTGCAACTGCCCATAATTCTCTCCCACTCCACACTGTCTCCACTCACTAGTCTCTTACTTCTCACCCATCCCTTTCTCCTCCCACCCACTCATAGAAACATAGAAACAGAGACTTTGACAGCAGATAAGGACCGCTTGGCCCACCTAGTCTGCCCATTTCCCTACCTAGAGGATAAGCTGCAGATCCTATTTAACCAACAGCCTATTTCTTCCTACCCCCCACAAAAATTGCCTTATGTCTGTCCCATGCATTCTTGAATTCTCCTGCAGTTTTAGACTCCACAACCTCCTCAGGAAGGCTGTTCCATGTGTCCACCACCCTCTCTGTGAAAAAATACTTCCTCACATTGCCCCTGAGCCATCCCCCCTTTATCTTCAAATTGTGTCCCCTTGTTCTTGCACATCTCTTTTTCTGAAAGATGCTACCCTCTTGGACTTTGTTGATTCCACTGAGGTACTTAAATGTTTCTGTCCTATCCCCCTTCTCCCTCCTTTCCTCAAGGGTATACATATTAAGCTTCTTTAGCCTCTCCTCATATGGCTTCTCTTGCAGACCCTGCACCATTTTAGCTGCCCTCCTCTGAACTGCCTCATCCCGCCTATGTCCTTGCAGAGATGGGGTCTCCAGAACTGGACGCAGTACTCCAGATGGGGTCTCACCAACTGTCTGTATGGGGGATAACAACTTCCTGTTTTCTGCTGGTGATGCCTCTCCCTATACAGTACATCCCAGTATCCCCCCAGCCCTCCTACTGCCTTCTCACATTGTTGCCAACCTTAAGGTCATCTGATATGATTACCCCAGGTCCCTTTCCATTTTGTTGTTCTTACTACCTCCTCCCCATTGTGTAATCTCCCCTGGGTTTTGTTTCCCAGGTGCATTACTTTGTACTTATTTGCATTGAATCCAAGCTGCCATACTTCTGAGCATTCCTCCAACCTTGCCAAGTCCCTTCTCATCCTTTCCACACCTCCTTGTCTATCAACCCTGTTGCAAATCTTTGTGTCATCTGCCAAGAGGCATACTTTTTCTTCCAGTACCTCTGCAATGTCACTTACAAAGACATTAAAAAGGACTGGACCTAGTACTGAACCCTGCGGTACCACACTAGTAATCCCTCTTTCTTCAGAGTGGACTCCATTTACAATTACCTTCTGTGTCCTGTTGTTCAGCCAATGTTTTACCCAGGCTACCACCCTGGGACTCACTCCAAGACTGGTTAATTTGACTACTAATCTTTTGTGTGGGACTGTGTCAAATGCCTTGCTAAAGTCTAGGTAGGCCATGTCCACAGCCCCTCCCTGGTCTACTACTTTGGTCACTCAGTCAAAGAAATCAATTAGATTCATCTGACATGACCTTCCCACTGTGAACCCATGCTGCCTTGGGTCCTGTGCCCCACTGGCCTCTAGGTACTCAACAATTCTTTCCTTCAGAAGTGATCCCATCACTTTCCCTACCACAGAGGTCAAACTGACAGGTCTGTAGTTTCCTGTCTCTATCTTGCTCCCACTTTTGTGAAGGGGAATCGCATCAGCCTTCTTCCAGTCCTCAGGTACCACACCATCCTCCCATGATTTGTTAAAAAGGGTAGTCAGTGGTGTCACTAGTTCTCTGCTTAATTCTTTTAGAATTCTGGGGTGAATTCCATCTGGCCCCATTGCTTTGTCCACCCTCAGTTTTAGGAGTTCTTTCAGAACCCTTTCTTCTGTAAAAGGACTGGGATCGACCCCCCTCTCCAGAGTGCTTCGGTTAATTGGATTAGGCACCTCCTCCACTTCCTCTTTTGTGAATACTGAACAGAAGTATTCATTCAGTATCCCTGCTTTTTCACTGTCACTCTCTGCCCACCCACCATCCATTCTATTCAGCCTCACTATCCCTCCCTTTGTCTTTTTACACTCCCTGATATACTTATATAAAAGATTTTATCCCCCTTCTTAACCGAGTTGGCTATCTTTTCCTCAGTTTGTGCCTTTGCTATTCTGACTACCCTCCCTGCTTCCTTCTGCCTTAACTGGTACAGTTCTCTATCCTTCTCCTTCTGTGTTTCCTTATACTTCCTAAATGCTATCTTTTTTCTCCCTAACCTTCACTGCCACTTCTTTTAAGAACCATAGTGGATTTTTCTTTCATTTTGATTTGTTTATTTGCTTCGAGCAAAGGCTTATTGCCTCTGTGATGGCAGTTTTAATATTTTCCCATTGTTGCTCCACCCCTCCTTCTAGCCTCTTTGCTAGTGCTTTTCTAAGGCTCTCTCCCATCTTGCCAAAGTCAGCCCTCCTGAAGTCCAGAACCCTCACTTTTGTATGGCTTGACTCTGTAGCTGAGTTTATCGTGAACCACACTGTTTGGTGGTCACTTGTTCCCAAATGGCTACCCAATTCTAGATCTGAGATCCTCTTACTGTCCCCATTTGAGAGTTCAAGGTCTAAGATTGCTCCTTCATTAGTAGGTTCCAAAACTAGCTGTCTGAGGCATGCCACCTGAAGGGCATCAAGAATGGCCCTGCTTTTGGATGCGGCTGCAGCAAAGGTGCTCTGGTTAAAATCTGGCATGTTAAGGTCCCCCATCAACAGTATCTCCCCTTTCTCTGCCATCCTCAGTATGCCTTCTATCATATCCTTGTCCATTCCCTCCCCTGACATGGGGGTCTGTATACAACCCCTGTGCAGATTGTGGTGCCATTTCCAGTCTCTAAGGTGACCCATAGTGCCTCCTCTCCTCCCTGTTTACTCTTTTGTTCAGTTGCTTTTATCCCTTCCCTTACATAGGGAGCTACTCACCTCCCTTCTGCCCTCCCTGCCTCTCCTGTAGGTTGTGTACCCTGGTATGTTAACATCCCAGTTATGGTTCTCTGTGTACCATGTTTCTGTGACTGCAATGATATCCAGGCATCCCTCTTCCATCAAGGCCACCAGTTCAGGGAGCTTGTTGCCCAGACTACGGTGTTGGTACTCATTACCCTCCATTTCTTGATGGCCTTATCCTTTTCCCCATCCCTGTCCTTATTGCATTTGTCATTTCTCCATTTTCCTGTGCTTCTCCTATTGACATCTCTATGTTGGTGTCTACCTCACTTAGTACTCTGATTTTTTTTTTTGGGGGCTAGGATTCCCTGCTCCTTTCAGTGCCTCCCCTTGGCTAGTTTAAATGCTTGCCAATGAAGTATTTAAACCTATCACCTAGGATTCTGGTTCCCTCCTGGACAGATGCAGACCATCACGCCAGTATAGAGCCTGCATCCTCCAGTGGATCCCCAGTCCCCAATGAAGTCAAATCCCTCGCTCTACACCAGTTTTCCAACCACTGATTGAATCCCATGATGTGGAGCACCTAGCCTCATCCGTGCCATAGACAGGCAGCACCTCCAAGAAGGTTACTGTATGCTATTTATCTAAGGCCCCTCCCCATCTCCATAAACGCTTCTTGCTCTGCTCTGATCCCTTTCTTAGCCAGGTCATTTGTCCCTAGGTGGACAATGACATCCAGCTCCCTCCCCTGTGCACCTGCTTCTGTGATCCTGAGGATTCGCTCCCTCTCCCTCCAAGCCATGGCACCAGGAAGGCACCCTACCTCCCTCTCCCCTTCCTCCACCAGTTCTAATTTCCTAACAATGGAGTCCCCCACCAGAAGTTGTTTCCTTCCCCTGTGGGGTTCCATGCCACCCTCCTGTGGGTCTCCCTTGTGGAGGTTCCCAGCATCCTCCTTGGTCTCCACTGTGGGTGCCTCCATAGAGGAACTACACTTTTCCAGAATGGCATAGAATTTGTGGAGCAGTACAACTGGAGGGATGTGCCTCTGTTCCACTACCCTCACCCTCCCTGAGCCCACTGTGGTCCAACTGCTCCTCTTTCTTGGCAACCTCTGAGGCAACGGCAGAGAACTTGGTGGTCCCTGGGTGGGAGAGGAGGTCCCACAAATCCTGGCCAATTCAGCCTGGAGATGAGCAACCTCCTCCCTCAGCCCAGAGAGGTGCCTGCAGATGGGACAACACTGCATCCTCCAGAATGTCTCCTGGAAGACTGCTGGTCCACAGCCATTGCACTGCACCACTCCCATCATGTCTTTTTTCTGGCCTCCTAACTGTTGTTTGGAATACTTACTCTTTCCTCTGTTTGTTTATTTTCTTTTTTTTTCTTCCCCTACTTACTTACTGCCTCTGTACTCTTTTAACTCCTGATCTTCCTGTTCTGAGACAAGAAGTTCCTATATTTCTCAGTAGTCTCCTTACTTGCTCAGAGTCAGACCTCCAGCAGCTGTGGGGGAGGTGGAGAGCTACTCTTGCCCTTCTAGGATGGTAAGTCTTTGGTGGCTCTGTGATCACTCACTTCCTGCTCCCAAACAGGAAGTTCCTGTTGTCAGTTAAAGCCTGTGCTTATAAAAGTAGAACTGGTTTAGGGTGGGGGGTGGAGGGGAGAGAAGGAGGGCAATATAGTCCCAGTAGAGACATTTTAGTTATACCAGTAGCTCCTTCCTCCTGGTGTTCTGTCGGTTCTATGGCCAAAGCTATCTAGGGCAGTGCTTAAATCTGGTTTTAACCTGGCTCTTTCTAGCTAAGCCACTCCCCTCTACTTTGCAAATCTTTCTACACTTAGTTAATTTCACAGATAACAATTCCCTTCTGACACCTGTGACAAGCACCTAGATATGTACACAGATAACACAGATAACAGATAACAATTTACTTCAACTACCTCTGACAAACACACTAACTTTTTTTAATCCTAAATTGAAGGTTCCAGTACAAGAGTTCTAGTTCTTAGTCCCAGTGGAGACGTTTTAGTTATACCAGTAGCTCCTTCCTTCTGGTGTTCTGTCTGTTCTCCAGCAGAAGCTATCTAGGGCAGTGCTTAAATCTGCTTTTAACCTGGCTCCTTCTAGCTAAGCCACTCCCCCTACTTTGCAAATCTTTCTACACTTAGTTAATTTCACAGATAACAATTCCCTTCTGACACCTGTGACAAGCACCTAGATAAGTACACAGATAACACAGATAACAGAGAACAATTTACTTCAACTACCTCTGACAAACACACTAACTTTTTTTTACCCTAAATTGAAGGTTCCAGTACAAGAGTTATAGTTCTTAGTCCCAGTGGAGACGTTTTAGTTATACCAGTAGCTCCTTCCTCCTGGTGTTCTGTCTGTTCACCCTCCTACTTGCATTTTTCTGACTGCCTTTGTATTCTTCTCTCTCCCTGACGCACTTTTCTGCACACTGATGGCACCTGATTGTAAATATAATCTTTATGTACTTGAATTGTATTTTTATGCCATCTCTGTTTGTGGTTAAGTCTTTCCTATGCACTGTATCTTGGCTCCTCAACCTATGCTTAGTAGTCATGTCATTTTGTTTCACTGTATTGCTGTAACTCTACATTTTTACCCTGTATACACCTTTACAATGTCTTGTATTCTATATATGATGTGTAACCTCTGTAAATGAGCCTCTGGCTCAGAGGTATATCTGATATTTCAAATAAAATAAAATAAATAAATAAACACACACAATATAAGAAATTCTTGCTCAGGCAGATATTCTTCAGGAAGACAAATGTTTACTAAACTACTTAGATAAATACAGTTACAACTAAAAGAGAATATACTAATTTGAGTTACAGTATGCATAAACCAAAATGGAAAAATGTACAGTGAAATGCAATAAAACTGTTAGCTAAAAAGTCTACCTTATACTTGCAGTGAATTGAAGTCCAGAAAAAGTAGAGGAAAGTTTTCAGTTTCTTTAGTCCTTGGAAGCCACACTGGGTCTCAGCAGTTTTCTTTCCTGTGTGTCAGGTGAAGTCCAGATGAAAAGTGTGTCCAAATGCCCTGATCTGGGGCTATTTATATCCCTGTTTATGGATAGAGGCTGGCCCTTCCATTTTAAGCCACCGAGTGTCACTTTTACGATTCCCCAACACAATGTTCTGCCACCTGGTGATGTTACCCAGCCTACATCACCACACCCCATATACCGGCTCTGGTTCTCTGTTCCCTCTCTTCTACCAACAGGTCTCCCATACTCACATAGCCCTTCCAGTCTCCTCCTGATCACTATTGTCATCCTCCTCCAGAGACTGCATTGCCCTTCACCCATGGTCCATCTCTGTGGAACTCCCCTACACAATATCGGCTCCCACCCACTCTCCCTTTTGCCACAGCTCACCTGTCCACCCCCACCCATCTCCCAGCTGTCATCTTCCACCACCAACCTCCTTGCCAAATTACATTCCTCACCTTCCCTACCCTTACCACCCTGACCATCATATTGCACAGGTGGCACCACCATTAAGAAGCATCATGCCAATACCAACAAGCAATGAGTTCTGACCCTCCTCAGAGTCTTTGCTCTACTGCTTCTAATTTCAGGCAATGTGCATCCCAGTCTGGGTCCCATCACATGCAACCCTAGCTCCTCACACCAGGGGCTGAGAATGGCTGCAATGAATATCTGCAGCTTGCCCAAAAAGATGGTGACCCTACAATGCTGGATGCTGTAACATCAGTTGGATGTTCTAGCCCTCACAGAAACCTGGCTGCCAAAAAAGACCCCTGACTCCTTTGTCACACTCCCAGGCCTCACCCTTTATAGAGCCAACAGAATCGGCAAGTTAGGAGGGGGTGTGCTTTATATATTCGAGACTCCCTGTTGTGCCAAGCCTTACCAGCACCCTCTCTGGAGCACAGAGAACAAGTCCTGACAATAAAATTCACACCAGACCCCTCTAGAGCCTCTGTAACTATAACTGTGGCTTATTTCCTCCCAAGAAATCAACCCCCCATTATTCAATCCCTGGCCAGCTATATCACCAGCTCCCCCCCCCAAACCGAACACATCATTCTAGGGGACTTTTAATGTGAACTTGCTATCCAGCTCGGCCTCCACCATAAAAGACACCCTGTCTGTACTAGACCTGGCCCAGTTAGTTAGTCATCCAACCAGAGTAAAACCAAGTAATGGATCCAGCACCCTGCTCAACCTGCTACTCACCAATCATCCAAACAGAATCTCAAACCTTGCTGTACTCCCCGACTCACTAAGTGATCACTCCCCCATCCTCTTCACCTGGTCATGTCAGCGGCAAATACCCCAATCAAACAGTTTCACCAGACACCAATTTCAACCTGAAGGCATCACTAAGCTAAGGCAGCTTCTAACCCAGAGTGATTGGTCCCCAATCAGATATGCCCCTACTATAGATGAAGCCCTTGACTACTTCACTCGCACATTCAACAAAGCGTGTGATAGCTTTGCCCCTCTCTCTAAAGTTCAGGCCAAGAAATGCAATGCCCCCTGGGTCTCACCAGCACTGCTCCAGAAACTAAAGACCCGAGACGCTCTATGGCACAAAGCTGTTGCCTCTGATGTACAGGTGGACAGGCATGCCTACAGGGCGGCACATAACAGGTGTACTTGGGCTGTCAGGATGGTCAAATCTGACTACTATAAGACTACCCTCACTTCCTCATGGGGGAATGCAAGGTTGTTCTGGGACAACTTAAAGGAGCTGAATGGAAAAACCTGGTTGTCACCCCCCTTTCAGATAACTGTCAGCAATGACTCTACTTTGGACCCACTTGTAATTGCCAACTCCCTAAACTCAGCTTTCTCTGACCTAAGTGCAATTCTTCCAAACAACTTCTTTGATCCTGCCCCTGGGACCCCTGAGCTAAACAATGCATTCCCCCCTTCCACCTCAGGGTCATTTCAATGAGTGAAGCGAGGCCATATCTTGCTAATGCTCTCAGGGGATCAAGCTACTGCAAAGACTCATTTGACATGAAAACCCTTAATTTGGTACTAGATTCTGTGCTCTCTCCCCTGACTGATCTCATTAACTGCTCTCTATGTCCAGGGCAGTTTCTAACCACCTGGAAGATGGCCACTATCACCACAATACTGAAAAGTGGGGACACCACCTCCCCCAATAATTACCAGCCCATCTCCATTCTCCCTCCCCTCTCAAAAGCTTTGGAAAAAATCGTTGCCACCCAACTCACCGAATACCTACTAGAGCATAACATACTATGTGGAGAACAACATGGCTTTAGAGCCGGACACAGTACAACTACCACCCTCATAGAGTTCTCTAACTTCCTGCACAATGCCCTAGATACAAAACACCTAGCAGGAGCTGTATTCATAGGCCTGTCAAAAGCTTTCAACACAGTCTCCCACCCCCTGCTCCTAAGTGCTCTCCACCTCACTGGTCTGTCCCTTGGACCCCTCACTTGGTTTACAAGTTATCTCTTGGATAGGTCCCAATGTGTCAGGATAAACAGCACTGTCTCATCTACCCTGCCAGTCTGCTCTGGGGTCCCCCAGGGCTCCATCCTTGGTCACTTATTGTTCAGCATCTACCTGAACACCCTGCCTAAGTACTCTTCTGCTCTATGCAAATGACGTGGTACTGTTTGCCTCACACCCTGATCCCACAAACCTACAGTTCTTCCTACAATTTGCCTTCAACCAAATCAAAAACTGGTTCACTGACTAAGTCAATGCTCTTTGCCCACTGGCAGAGCAAGGACAGTGACGTCCAGCTAACAATATTTTCCAAAGTTCTTCTCCCACTGGAACAGGTCCATACCTATAAATACCTGGGCCTAACATTCAATCCCTGCCTCTCATTCCACCCCCATATCAGTAATCTTTCCTCAGCCATAAATATCCATATAGGGCTTTTGTATCAGCATAGAGACTGCCTATCACCAGAGGCCCTTAACCTTGCTGTTACCACCTCCGTCCTCTCGCTAGTAGATTTTGGGCTCACTGTTTACTTGGCCACTGACCACACAGCTCTCAGCAAAATCCACTTGGCTATCAACAAGACATGTAGACTCCTTGCTGGGGTAGATAGACGTACCTACAGCTGCACCTTGTATGCCCTATCAAATACCCTCTCACTAGATGAAAGAGTATGTTATCAAACGTGTCTTCTCACCAAAAAGATTCAACTAGGACTTGCCCCGCTCAGAGTTTCTGCCTCCCTCTGTACTTCTCATGCTTCTGCAAACACCCACTCAGCAAACAAACTGTTGTGGTCTGTTCCCAGGGTCAGGACCTCCCTAGCCCAAAGGTCTTTTACCTAACTAGCGCCATTATGGTACAACGAACTCCCCCCTGCCATTACCTCTGTCTCCAGACTAGGCCCCTTCAAAAAAGCCCTAAAAGACCACTTACTCTCCACCCGTTGCTGCCAGTGCAATGGCTAATTATGGCCTGCGGCTTAGTCCCAACATTTCTCAGCTACTGGGCCCTGGCCAGGCCTGCCTGGTCCTTGACCCAGTGGTGGAGCATAGGTGGAGATGCCAGCTAGTGCATATAAACATTCAGTACAACCAGAACTACATTGATAGAGTGTGTGTTAAAGTGTTATTCCCTGCTGTTAGTGCGCTTTATTGATTGTATTAATGACAATATATCACAATATGTAAACTTCTCTTTTGCACATTATTGATTGTATCAATGACAGTGTCGGCTTCTTGACTGCTTGCACCTTGACAATTACAAGCTCCTTAGTTGGACCTGTATAGCTACCTAATTGTATAGGCCTCATCCTCCTTACTTATTGTACTGTTCATACTCTATGTTTTTGTCTTACTGTATACTACTTTCTGCATATTGTTCTATATTGTTCTCAGACATGAAGCCTTTGTAAATGAGTCTATGACTCAACTGTTGTAAATCCGATATCTTCACTAAATAAATAAATAAATAAACACCTGACATTACAATCTCACACAGGTCTGTTAGAAGGAAATTTCCTGTTTTTTCCTTTCATCTCATCAAATGGCAAGGCAAGGCAAATTTTATTTTTCTGGCACCCAATCCCAGAGGCTCTGTGCACTGTACAAACACACAAAAGTTTAAAAATATCATCTCACAATGTAATAAATAATCACTTGTCAAAATAGATAATATCTTGGATCACAGCATCCTGCTTTTTGAATTTAAAAGGGCTATCTCCCGAACACTTTATTCACCTCTCTTTCCCTTGGTCAGTTAACTATTGGAAATACCCCTTTGATCAGTTATCCCCAAAGCCTTTGACAATAACTTGTTAGAGTCCTGGCAAGCAAGTTGGCCTTTCAGGTCAAAAGAAAGTTGAATTTTTTTTTTAAATCCAGTCTTTTCTCTATGTGTCTTTGTCTTAACACTGGCATTTTTTAACATGTGCACATACATAGAATTACATAAAGGAAGATATACAACAGAATTGTATCTATCTATAAGGACTAACAGTGGGGTAGCTTGCAACACTCCTCCCTCCTAGACTGAATTTGTGGGAATCCATCAGAGTGGGTTTGTGACACTGTGCACCTGACAATGGGAGATCCTGTTGTCAGGTGTCTAGCACCACGTACCTCAAGAGTACTTTCAAGAAGACCAGAGTCTGAGGGATTCACCTCCCCTGGATCACCCTTGAATTACTGGCCTGCTTCAGGGAGCACGACCGGGCATGAAAAAAACACAAATCTACAAAGCAACCTAGTGGCTATGCCATGTACTGAATGCTATGCAACTCTTGTACAAAAGCCACCAGATTGACAAAGTCTGAATACTTCAAATCCTCATTCCTCACCCACCACCCCAGTTCTTAAAGTAAATAACTCACTGGTATCGGACCATTGCTTAGCGGCCAATGAATTTAATGCCTACTACACCTCTTGTGCCACATCTCTCCTAAACTCCCTCCCTCCCCTATTAACTTTTACTCAAGCTTACCACCCCTTCCAGGGTCTGTCTCCCGTCCTTCTCCTTCTCTACTATCTCTCCAGATGTAGATCTAAGCTCACTCCTCTCTCTCAACCCCTCTAAAGACTCCTTCCCAGATGATCTTGATCCTAAAGTTCTCTACCTCTCTGCTTCTGCCATTGCATATCCTATGTCTTTAATCTTAAACCTCTCCTTTATATCTGCCCAAGTCCCCACCTCCTGGAAGCATGCCATTGTCCTTCCTCTCCCCAAGGGCGGCAACCCATCCATTCCTGGTAACTATCATCCCATCTCTCTCCTTCCTACCCTTGCTAAACTTGAAGAACACCTGATTCTCTCCCAACTTTCATCCTTCCTCACTGACTCCTCCTTCTTCACCCCTTTCCAAACTGGTTTTCAGAAGAACCACTCGACAACCACCTCCCTCCTCAGGCTCACCAATTCTATCCTCACAGGGATGGATGATGGCCTGATCACCTCAGCCATCTTTTTCGATCTAGCCAAAGCTTTCAACACTGTCTTCCACACTCTGCTTCTTGATTCTCTCTCCACAGCAGGCCTTGCCTTGTCTGCTAAAAACTGGTTTGAGTCTTACCTCATTGGTAGGACTTAATCAGTAAGAATCTCTGATTCTATCTCCCCTCCTCTCCACATCAACACTGGAGCCCCCCAGGGCTCAGTGCTTGGTCCCCCTACTTTTCTCCATCCTCCTTAATGATCTTCCCACTGTCTGCTCTTCCTCTGCCATCCATATGTACGCTGACAATACTGTCTTATACAGTTCCGGCCAAAACCCTGCTGCTGTGGTAACCAGCCTACAGCATGACTTCAACCAAGATCAGCTCTGGTTTGCCTGTCAGCAAAACCAAGAAGACAGTCTTCATGACCTTTGGCACCAGGCAGAGACTCTCTAGGTTCACTGATCTGCCCTCCTTCCACACCCTCAACAGGACAACCCTTGAGGACACTTCCTCATTTAGATATCTGGGGGTCTGGCTGGACCAACACCTCAACTTTTCTGTACATATCAATGCCATCTTGAAGAAACTGTGCCCCAAGCTTGGTGCCCTTTACCAGAATTGTAGTTGCATCCCGCTGACTGCGAGGCACAAACTTGTCCAGAAGATGATACTCCCCATCTTTGACTACTGTGATGTAGTCTATGATGCTGCTCCCAAATCTTCCATGACCAAACTGGACACTCTCTTTAACTTCTTCTGCTGCTTTGCCCTTGAGTCTCCCTCCTGTACCCATCACTGTGAACTCTATCACTCTCTTGCTTTCCCTGTACTATCACATAGGCGTCTCTCCCACTGTGCCAAACTAACCTCCAAATTCTGGCTTGGTGAACTCCCTCTCTATCTCTCATCATCTCTCTCCAGCCCCCCACCACCCTCCCATTCTCTCAGGTCTAGTGATACATGCACCCTGATGGTCCCATGCCACTAAACCCTCATCGAACAGATTGGTTTTGCCCATCTCTTCCCTAAAATTTGGAACTCCCCCCAATATACCACTCCTCTTCCACCTATTCCTTTAACTCTGCCTTCCATAATTTCCTCTCCCCAGCTGTTGCTGCTTTAACCCTTCTTAACTACTTTATTCCTAGCTCTAGCCCACCAATTCCTAACCCCCTCACAGGGTTCTCAGCATCCTGAAGGGGTACCCCGGCTTGGCTACCTTCCCATCCCCATCCCAATTCCTAACCCCCTCACAGGGTTCTCAGCATCCTGAAGGGGAATCTGGGCTTGGCTACCTTCCCTTCCCCAACCCCTCCTGCCTCTGGTTCCCTGTGCAGGGTTTCCTCAACATCCTGAAGGAGTAACTGGAGATGGCTGCCTTCCCTCCCACCTCCCCTCCATTCCACACCCTCTAGCACTTCCTCTTTGCCACCTAAGTGCTTATTGTTACTCCACTCCTGCTCCTACTACAGCACTTGTGTACTACCTTGAACCTGCTCCTGGTACATTATAGCACTAAAAATTGTTCTGTTGCATTATTGTTACATGTTATTCTGTACTGTATTCTAAAGTCCCCTACTGCTGTATAAGTTTACAAGCTGTAATTGTTTGTTTCATGCTCTTCGGTTGCATTCTAGTCTGCCTGCTCCTACATAATTTGTAACTGTTCTTCCATCCATTAATTGTAATAATCTCTGTTTTTTTATCCTTATGTAACCCCCTCCCCACAGGTCGCACCATGAGGTGAGCAACTTGTTGTTCAGTATGCCCTCCTGGTGAAACATTTCAATGAATAAATAAATTAATGTGCCTGTGAGTATTTCAATTATTGTACTTTACATTCCAGCACTGTATAGATTAAAACTTGCCTTGAACCTAGCTGGCATGGTGGCATGGAGGGCAGCAGCACCCATGCTTCACCTGCCACCCTGCTGATGACCCAGGTTTGGGGACAGACTTGGGTCACTCGGGGGTTGACTGGGGGGAGGAGGATCAAGCATCTCCCCATCTGAGGAGGAAAAGCAGATTGCTTCACTTCAATACCACTACCTAGGTGACCATAGGTGGTGATGCAATTGGAACAGCACTTCCAGGTGGGGGATGCTCCCTAGCAGAAGATGTCAGCATACCTCTGATGTGTGCATGTCTGGCCGTTGCCTCCATGGAGCATCTGTGGGTCAGGGAAACCAAAGAAAACTGGAAAAATACCACTGGCAGCAGGATGCCACCCCATTGATCTTGGCAGACTTTGCAATGCCTTTCTTGATAAAAGTCTATGTACAATATGGATATCTTGGTACTTGTTGTTAGGTATTTCACATCTTGTATGATAATATCTGCTTCTGTGTTTTCCCCTCTATTTGAAATTAATAAAAGTTTACTTAATTTGAAAAAAAAAGACTTTGCACCACCTACTGGGCAAAGGGACCATCAGACTTAGTGTGCCACTGGGGAGGGGTTTGGGGGTCTCCCCAAAGACCCCGCCACAGGAGACAATCTGTTTAGGACTTGGTGGCACCCAAAGTAAGTCCCAGAGATGCAGGTGATGAGGTTGAAGGATCTGTGAGGGCTGAAGGGGGCTAGTTGGTGGAGTGGGAGGAAAATTAAAGAAAAAAACTTGCCTTGAACCTATCTCATATGTGTTGAAAGTTCACCTTTTGTATAGGTATGGGTTTAATATTGCTCCACTGAACTGATTTTTAGTAAGACAATATTGTTTTTCTGCATGAAATATGAACAGATGGCAAAAACATAGTTCCAGTTGAGGTGTACTGATACTGCAGCCTCATCTGGTGTACAGGCTAAACAAGTACAAGTGTACAATTATGATCGGCTAGTTACAGTCTTGCACTTATCGTTTCATCAATCAAGTGATTAGAATCTTCATCCCCATGTTATGAGGAACAATAAAGAACAAGATGCACGTGGGCAAAACCGGCTAAATCCAAAGATCAGCTACTAGTGGGAAGACAATACCTTAAGCTCCCAGCCTTTCAAGTAAAGCAGCATGTGTACAGGGACTGTCATCCCCTATCATGGGCTAGTAGCTGTAGCTGCTTCAATGAGCTGACCAATATCACTCAGCATAACATACATAAATGTCTTTAGTGTTCATAACATATTTATTTGTTCTTCTTACTGCTTCCTGTTCTCTCCAATTTCTTGAGTCCAGGCTATTCAGGTATACATACACAAATAAATAAATAAATACATACATACATACATGATGAAGAAAGGCATCTTTGGTATAAACCAAAATGGCTAGAAGTAGATGCATCCCTGAACGTTGCAGAGGATGATAACCTGCAGTTTATCCTCTCAACTTGTTAATTTCCCCACCTATGCTGTTCTTCCTGGTGCTAATTTACCATTTGTTTTATAATTCACAATGTGTACTGCTAAGAATGGCTTAGCTTTCTTTTGTTGTACTGGTTATTGATCTGTTTACTGAAATGTGATGTTACTTTTATTTTATTTATTACGTCTATAATTACAATGCCTTTGAGCCAGGGCTCTTTTACAAAGGTTCCACATCAAGTTACAATTCAAAACATAAGACATGCAAGTCAGATTACAAATTCAGTACATCGGACAAGGTTACAAAAGTGTAAGCTAAACAGAGTTACAAAGCATCCGAGAAACAAAACAAGTTTTGGAGGCTAGGTTACAAGGAGATAGCAGATGAGGTGCAGAAAGGATAGAGAACAAGAGAGAGAGGAAGAGTAGGGGGGTGGAGTGCTATAGAGGAGCAGTGCAGCCAGAGGCACTGTTGTAGACATAATATGGGGAAGTGCATGCTAAGGGGTAACCAAGTGCTAATAGGAGAGAGAACTGCATAAGGTTATGGAGTTATTCATGGGGTCAGCTAGTGGAGGCAGTCACAGGAGCTACAGGCAGTGAGAGTGAGGTGGAGCCTTGAGTTAAATGCACCAAGGGTAGGAGTGGAGTGGATGTAACTATTTAGACCATTTAGCCAGCTGGGCACCCTGCAGGCAAAAGATCTTTGACCTTGTGAGGTACGACAATGTGGAACCTGCAGGAGCTGTGATTCAGAGCCCCTGCTTGAGCGGGGGTTATTGCTAGGGTGCAGGAGTTCGCACACTCCAGGGGGGCAAGGCCCATAGTTATTTTCTTCACCATGGTGCTGGTTAGGTACTTTATCTGATTGGTGAGTTGCAGCCATCCAGTCTGTGCATATAGGTCACATGTATATGTGAGGTGGTGGGATCCAGTGAGAAGTCGGCAGGCCTTATTGAGGGAGGTGGATATACATCTAAGAGTGGTAGCAGGGGCAGAGCCATAGATGATAAGCCCATAGTCAATAATGGAGACAACAGAGCTCTGAACGGTGACAGTCAGGGCTTCTGGGGTAAAACGTTATGGTATAAGAGTTCAATCCTCAAAGGACCAGCACTGCCTTATAAACTTGCCGAGAGGCTGGAGAGCCATTGGAAAAGTTAATGATGTACCCCAGTCACAATAGGTAGGATTATACTTCACATCCCTTTTACAGCCTTCCTGATTCCTTCTGACCTGGGTTATTTGCACCTGATAGGCTAAAGATGTGCATAAGACATTGGCCCCAGCCTGATCCAACCTTCTTTCCCTGCTTTTCCTGTATTCCATAATTCTCTCATGTGCATCAGTGCAGCTCGAAGCACAGTTACTGTATTTCTTTCTACTGGTAGAAATTATTTGCAAAGTAAGAAACAAAACAATGTAACCACTGCTGTAGCAATTTCAATGTAGCCTGTCACAGAACAGTATATATTATGAATTAAGGCATGCTTAGGGCATATACTTTTTATTTTCTAAATTAAGCTGTCTTCCTCCTACCAGGTTTGGATGATGTCACCCCACCCATCCCTATCACCAACTTTGCCATGGACTTATCAGTCATCCACCACTTACCCAGGACCACAGTGTGCTGGTGGCCAGCCAGGCCAGTTGTATAAGAGCCTGAAGGGGGTGCTGGCATGAACAGACAAGCCTTTTTTATTTTCTGCCTGGGGTGGTACATGCAATGGTGCAAACATGCATATGTGTTAGACATCCAGCTTTGGCCCCTCCCCTTGCATTGCCTCCCATCTGTGCTATTGCATGGCCTCTACCAGGTGGCAGTCCCACAGTAGGAGGCCTGTTCCCCCTTCCCCACCGAGGAAGAAGAGAAGTCCCTGGTACACTCAATCTTTCCTTCCCCAGCTGGCCCATGACCATCTGCACTTATTCCTGAACACTGGTTACAGGTGTAGCAAGCAGTAGTGCTACCACTGAGAAACTGGGCCAACTTTTGCCTACAGCATTTATGTCCATTTTTATAGCAATCCTACTGAACAAAGGAATTCATTGGCTACCCCTATGGTCATCATAATGGTCATTGCCAAGGTATCCCCCTTATGCATTGAGCTGTTTGGTCAAACCAAATTTGGGTATGTATTTTCATGATGCTTTACCACAGAAATGAAATCAAAATTTGAGCAATGTGTGACCTCCTCCTGTTGCCACGTAGGAACAGCCACAGGGGGAATGTACTATTTCTAGGAGTTTTGCCTGTGAACCCTCATGAGCAGTAACAGGAGCCAGAGCACCTACAGGCATTTGCCCTGCTGGTTTCCTCCTGAGCAGACCCAGGTCTGAGGGACAAACTTTGAGCCATAGTATTGTCTGCCCCATGGATGCCCCCATCATGAGTGTTTTCAGAAGTAGTTGAACCAGAGCAGCAATCAATTTAATTCAGGCTGCAGTAGAATCTGTGTTAGTCTCAAAGTGCTGAGACTTGCAGTAGGCTGCATTTAAAAACCTTTATCGTTGCCACCATGTTGTTTTCAGTCTCTAGAACAGCTGCCTCAATGTGAAAAAAAAAAACAGTACATGCACACTGCAGACTGAGTTCAACCACCCCATTTATATGCCCAGTGTCCCCTCTTTCCATCTTACATTCTGGAGGATCCTCACTGAAAGTGTAATTTTGTACCCAGTCCAGCTGTGCTTGTAGCATCATTCATTCTGTCCACTAAGAAAGTCCTGGTGGAAGGTGCTATTTTTTGCCCTAGCACTGTGTCCATGCACATGCTATCATGGCCACTTTGGTCCATACCACATGGACCATACAGATGCTGTAACATAGATCCAGACAACACCCAATTCATGGTTTCCATCTAGGCACACCCAGTGTTCCCTTTCATTTGCATAGTGCCCATCAAAGAACAACATGATTTGCATAATTATGCTTAATTGTGCACAAAATCAGTAATAATTTTATTCACACAGGGTCTGTGAGCCCTGAACAAAGCACATGAGGAGTCTTAAGATTATTAGTTGAGGGCTCTGTGGGCCCTGCATGAAACAGGAAATTAGTCATAAGTTTGTTTGTGCAGGGCCCTATGGACTTTAAGTGAAGAAGCAGCAGATGAATCAGAATTTTTTTGCACAGAGCCATGTCCCTGCATGAAGCAGAAACTCTGTCATAACTGTTTCACACAGAGCCCTGAAAAAAGCAAGAACTCACTCACAGCTTTCATCACATAGGGTGCAGACCTGTGGCTTGAAAAATGAGACCCAAGGGGCATGACCTCAGATCCATAGCTTGAAGCAGAAAACCTGTGGGGCATGGTACCAGACCTCTAGTTTAACCTTGGATCATGCTGGGGGAGGGGAATGGGAACTACAGTCAAAAAACTGTAATGCTAAAATTACCATTTTTTGAGGATCCTAAAACTGCATTGACATTGTTTTGTGCAATGAATTTTCCTTACTTTTTTAGAAAGTAGAGTTGTAACTTGCCTTGCTCAGGGCCCTTTGGGCCCAGTATGAAACATGAGCTGAGTCTGATCTTGCTTCCTTGAAGGGACTCTGAGTCCAAGCTTGCTTCACATAGCGTCCGAGGACACATAAGGCCCGGTACATTTATTTTATTTTATTTATTTAAAAATTTGGTAACTGGGAAAGGCACACTGAGCAAAAGCTCATTTACAGTTGTGACCCAGAGACAGGGGTGCAAAACACAACAAAGGGTTACATAATTATGATACAGGTAGCAGATTTTTTTTCTTATATTATTATTTTTGCTAAGTAGAGAGGAGGACAGGAAGTTTAGTTGTAAGTTAGGTCTGTGAACAGCAGCAAGATATTACAGGGGATGGTCTGAGAAGTCACTTAAGTGCAGGAAAGGAGGGGGTAAGGTGAGTTTGGAGGGGGAAGTTATTCATTAGTGAAGGGAGTCTGAGAGAGAAAGCAAGTTGCCTCACAGAGGTGCGGGCCCATGAGAGGGTGAAGGAGTGGAGGTAATTTGTGTGTGAGTGGTAGGGGTTGGCTGGAGCTAGGAGGGAGGAGAGGTAGGAAGGGAGAGTGCCAAACCAGTATTTAGAGATAAAAGTCAAACAGTGGAACAGTCGTCACTGTGGGAGGGCTTGGAGAGATAAGGAGGAGGAGTAGAGGTCACAGTGGTCAGTTGGGGGAATTAGCAGTGAAATGACAGAAAGCACTGAAGAGGAAATCAAGCTTAGCAAGGGAGGTGGCTGGGATCAAACCATATATGATGTTGGCATAGTCAAAGGCTGGGAAAATCCATTTGGCAAGAAGATCACATTGGCCTGGAAGTGAAAGACTACCTTTATGGTGGTAAAGATGACCCAGTTTGTGGCAGAGCTTAGAGTGACGGGAATTAAGGTGGGAACAGAAGTCCAGCAAAGGGTCAAGCCACACACTGATGTATTTGTAGGCAGAGATCTCTTTGATAGGAGTGTAATCAGGGGTCGAGGAGGCAGGGAGGGAGGGAGGAGAGCCTGGCAAGTTTCTGCTTTGTGTCAAAGATCATGGTGACATTTTTTTGGCATTTTTTATTTTTTATTTATTTATTTAGCTTTTGTTGACCGGGTAAGGGCACTAGACAAATCCTGCCTATTTTCAGGCACGACCCGGGGGAGGGGGATACAGATGAATTCCAACTGACCTTGAACCAGATTAAGCTGTTGGTGGTATTTTTAGTGATTTATTTTTAGGCTGTTAGCTGAGAACCAGGTTGTTACTGCAGTGAAATCATGTTGAAGAGGGCTTTGAACATCTGAGGTGGAGGAACCAGATAGGAAAAGGATGGTGTTGTTTGCATACATGTGGATGTGGGCATGGGTGCATACAGAAGGCAAATCATTAATAAACAGAGAGAAAAAGACAGGTCCGAGGATCAATCCCTTGGGGACACTAGCAAGGATATGGAGGGGGGAGATAGGGCATTGTTAACTTTTATTGACTGGGACTGGTTAAATATGATCCAAACCAGGAGACAAGAGCCAGGGAGAGACCAATGCTGCTTAGCTTGTTGAGAAGAAAGGGGTGGGAGACAGAATCAAAAGCCTTTACTAAGTCAATAAATATGACCAAGGTGATCTGCCCTTTATCCATTGCAGAGTAGATGGCATCTGTGAAATGAAGAAGGGAGGATGCAGTGGAATGAAATTTTCTAAAATTGATGTGAAGTGGGTGAGGGCCACATTGACAGAGGGAGAAGAGAGGACTGGCGACCAATTTACCATGGCCAAGTTGAAGAGTAATGTTTTTCCTGTGGTGTATTGTATAAGACATATGGTTAGAATGTCAAAGGGTTGTGGGTTCAAGACTGTTTAACCTCAGTGATAGGGAAAATGATGGAATCACTTCTAAAGGAAAGAATTGTCACGTATCTAGAGGCCAGAAGGGCACAGGACCCTAGGCAGCATGGATTCACAGTGGGAAGGTCATGCCAGACAAATCTGATAGATTTCTTTGACTGGGTGACCAAAGTAGTAGATCAGGGAGGGGCTATGGACATGGCCTACCTAGACTTAAGCAAGGCATTTGACACAGTCCCACACAAAAGATTAATATATGAGTTAGCCAGCCTGGGAGTGGGTCCCAAGATGGCAGCCAGGAGTAAAGAATTGGCTGGAGAATAGGACACAGAGAATATGTAAATGGAGTCCACTCAGAAGAAAGGAGAATTACTAGTAGGGTACATGAGGTTCAGTATCCAGGACAGTCCTCTTCAATGTCTTTATAAGCGACATTGCAGAAGGACTGGAAGGAAAAGTATGTCTCTTTGCAGATGACACTAAGATCTGCAACAGAATTGATGCACAGGGTGGGGTGGAAAGGATGAGAAGGGACTTGGCAAGGTTAGAGGAATGGTCAAATGTATGGCAGCTTAGATTCAATGCTAAGAATAAAGGTAATGCCCTGGGAAACAAAAACCAGGGAAGAGTACACAATGAGGGTGAGATACTAACAACAACAAAAATGGAAAGGGACCTGGGGGTAGTCATATCAGATGACCTAAAGGTGGGCAAGCAATGTGAGAAGGCAGCAAGGAGGGCTGGGGGATACTGGGATGCATAGGAGAGGCATCACCAGTAGAAAACAGGAAGTATTATCCCTCTGTACAGACAGCTGGTGAGACCCCATCTGGAGTACTGTGTGCAGTTCTGAGACCCAATCTCATAAAGACATAGACAGGATGGAAGCTGTCAGGAGGGCAACTAAAATGGTGCAGGGTCTGCACCAGAGGACATGAAGAGAGAACTAGGAGCTTAATATGTATAGCCTCGAGGAAAGGAGGAGAGGGGGACATGATAGAAACTTTCAAGTACCTCAAGGGAATCAACAAAGTCCAAGGAGGTAGCATCTTTCAAAAAGTGTGCAGAACAAGAGGCTAATTTGAAGATAGAGAGCTGACTCAGAGAGTAGCAAAAGAGTATTTTTTTTCACAGAGAGGGTTGTGGATGCATGGAATGGCCTTCCAGAGGAGGTTGTGGAGTCAAAATCAGTGGTGGAATTCAAGCATGTGGGATGATCATAAAGAGCAATTCTGGGGGGGTAGGAAGAAGTAGGCTGCTGGTTAACTAGGATCTGCAGCTTATCCAGTAGGTAGGGAAATGGGCAGACTGGGTGGGCCAAGCGGTCCTTATCTGCCATCAAATTCTATGTTTCTATGTTTCTATGTTACTGGAGAGGTCATACTGGATATATTAGGGGGAATTGGTGGGGGGGGTGTATCCTTCTGACACAAATGGTGGTGCAGTGGTCACTAAGCATGTTAGGAAGAACACCAGCTGCACTATTGTAGTGTGGCTGGGTTGATAGCACCCAGTCAAGCAGGGAGTGGGACTGGGAGTGATGGTTGAGGTGAGCTGGCTTTTTGATCAGTTGGGACAAGTTTAATGATTCAGTCTGGAGGCGTGGGTTTTGAGATACGTCTGCTCAGTATTTACTGAGGAGAAGGTAGGGCAGGGCCCACAGCTCAGTACCATGGACAAAAGGGGGAGGGAGGTGTGCACAAGGCCCTTCACAAAAGAAAGGGTCCTACAAGAGCTCAATAAGTGCAGGGTGGACAAGGCAATGGGATCTGTTGGTCTACATCCCAGGACACTAAAGGAGCTAAGGGTGGAACTAGCAGAGCCATTATCAGAACTGTTTAATGAGTCTCTGAGCATAGGAGAGGTCCCAGAAGACTGGAGACGGACTCATGTGATCATGTTCCACAAGAATAGTAGCAGGGAGGAGGCAAGGAACTACAGACCAGTCAGTCTTACCTCAGTAGTGGGCAAGATTATAGAGACACTCCTTAAGGAAAGGATAGTGCAACACCTGGAATCCATAGGAGCACAGGATCCAAGACAGCATGGATTTACAATGGAAAGGTCCTGTCAAACTAATCTCATAGATTTCTTTGACTGGGTAACCAGAGTGGTGGAACAAGGGGGTGCAATTGATGTTGCTTGCCTTGACTTCAGCAAAGCTTTCTATACTGTTCCACGTAGAAGATTGATTAATAAGCTGGGTAGTCTCAGGGTGGGTCAGACGTTGGTTAACTGGGTGGCAAACTGGCTGGCGGGCAGAAACAGTGGTGGTAAATGGTATACAGTCAGAAGAGATGCAAGTCACAAGTGGGGTACCTCAGGGATCAGTCCTGGGGCCAGTCCTCTTCAATATCTTCATCAGTGACATTGCAGATGGACTGGAGGGTAAGGTTTGTCTGTTTGCAGATGACACCAAGATCTGCAACAGAGTAGATGATCCAGATGGGGCGGGCAGAATGAGAAGAGATCTGGATAAACTGGCAAAATGGTTGGAAGAGTGGCAAATGGGGTTTAATGCAAAGAAGTGTAAGATTATGCACATAGGGAAGAGAAACCCTAAAGCCACTTATAGGTTGGGAGAGGAGTTACTGGCAATCACAAGGGAAGAAAGAGACTTGGGCATCATCATCACAGATGACTGTAAATCATCCAAGCAGGTCACTAAAGCAGTAGGTAAGGCTAGGGGGATGTTGGGGTGTATTAGTAGAGGTATGGCAAGTCGTAAGAGGGAAGTAATAATCCCTCTTTACAAGACACTGGTTAGGCCCCATCTGGAGCATTGCGTGCAGTACTGGAGGCCACACCTGCTCAAGGACATTAACCAAATTGAGGCAGTCCAGAGAAGGGCAACCAAAATGGTGCAGGTACTGCATCAGAAAAAACATATGAGGGCAGATTAATGGAACTCAGTATGTATACCCGAGCACAAAAGAGGGAGAGAGGTGATATGATCGAAACATTCAAACATCTTAAGGGCATTAACAAGGTAAAATAATCTAACAAGTTTCAATATAAGAAAAATAGCAGGATAGGAGGACACAGCATAAGATTAGAGGGAGGCCAATTAAGGGGTAACGTGAAGAAGCTGTTTTTCACAGAAAGGGTGGTGGATGCATGGAATGGCCTACCTCAGGAAGTGGTGGATATGAATACAGTGCAGGGCTTCAAACAGGCATGGGATAGGCATAAGGGAGCAATACAGATGAGTATGAATAGATAAGCCATTGACAGAGTACAGGCCTATGGCACATTCATAAGGTATAAAAAAATGGGCAGACTGGATGGGACTTGCGGTCCTTATCTGCCATCAGCTTCTATGTTTCTATGAGACGAGGGGGAGAGCCAGTCCAGATTAAAATCACCAAGAAGGATCAATTCTCCTGCAGTTGCAATGGTGGTAGTTCTGGTGATGCAGGAGACAAGGGAGGAGGGAGGAGGAAGGAAGTTTGGGGGAGACATACAGGATTCCAACAAAAAGAGGTATTGAAGATGGAAGGGTGAGCTTGGCTAGAAGGAGTTCATAAGATTGAGGGATTGCTTCCTGGTGGGTGATGCTGCAGATGAGGGAATTGCGGGAGAAGATTGTGACTCCACCTCCCCTTTTGCCATGGTCTTGCTGGTGGAGGGTATATTTGAGGAGGGCAAGCTGGTTATCTGAGATACTAGAGGACAGCCACATTTCTGTGATGCATAGAATGTCTGGGGATTGCTGAGTGACCCAGACTTTTAACTCATCCAATTTATCAAGGAGGCTACGGGCATTTATGTGGAAAAACCTCAAGCCCTTAGGAAGGGCCAGTGGAAAGGTATAAAGAGGGGGACCAAGATTGATTTCAACAGCTGGATGGCTTCAGTCTTTATAACAGAGGCATTTAGCAGTCCTGGGTGAATTTTGAAAATTCATAATTCATTTTTATTCATATCATAGCCATTTTTGGTAATTTGAGGCCCACATTTTCTTGTTGGGCAAGTCACCACCTTTTCTGATTATCACATAAGTGGTATATCATAAATCTTATCCAAAGTGTGTTTGGGGTGGGGTTAACCTCCCAAAGACATTTTGGGTCAGATTCAAAAGACAAAACATATGTGGTCATGAAGAAGAGTGGCAGCTTAGCCACCCAGAAATTTTGGGCAAACATTCCTTAAAATTTCTAAGATATAAGTAAAAGTTGAAAAAGAACAAACACATCCCAAATGTTTAGAAGTCCAAGAATTCACATATTGTGCATTGTCTTGGACTAAGACTGGGCGAAATTTAAATTCTGCCAGCAAAATTCTCATAAAATGTGAATTTCATGATAAATGAAGAAATATTTTGCGAAATCATGCCTTAAACTATAGAGTTTTTGCATGTGTTGCAGAATTGCCAGTGTCATTGGCTCAGCAGATAGCACACTCGCCTCTAAGGCTGGGAGATCAGAAGGCTATAAGTTCTATCCCCGCACCAGGCATTTGGGTTAATATCCCAATACTGACAGTGTAGTGCAGCATGAGGGGGGTGCTGCACTCCTGAGGTGCCATCTTTCGGATGAGATGTTAAACCAAGGTCCCATCTGGCTGTTCTGGTGGTAGTTCAGGTGGATGTTGAAGATCCCATGGCACTTCTCGAAAAGAGTAGGGGAATTTTTATTCATATCAGCAAAGAACACATAAACAAAGCAATAAGATGTCATATAGAGTAATAGAAAATAAATAGAACAAAACACAAAAAGGTATTACTTCATACTGTAAAAACAAAATTTAAAGAAAACAAATCATACAGGAAAAATTATATAAAAACAAAGGACTATATTAGTCATATGTAAACCTTAAACAAAATACAGTACTGAAAATATACCCCCTTCCTACCAAAAGAGTAGGGGAATTTATAGTTAAATTGAAAAGCAAAAGATATGCACAATAGTGTTACTGCACACAAAATCAAAAATGAAAAACAACGAGAAAGATAAAGAAGTATTCCATCATACATTCAACATAAAATGTCTTCCTTCAGAGCTCCAAAACTGGATAATAAATGCTAAACCCCCTACTAAAATAGTTGGGGAATTTTCATTACAACATGAAAGCAAAACATATATACAATAGTGTCACGGCACGCAAAATCATAATAAAAAGGAAAGTAAATAAAATTACATATTGCATAATACATTCGATATTGTAATTTCATTACGATAGACCCCATATGTAATAAATGGCAGAAATACTGTTATGGGCAGACACACAAATATCAAAATATCCATATAGAAGTCAACAAGGCAAAGATTCACTTTAAGGAAATAAAAACAAACATCCAACTCGCATCATATCAAATGTACTGAATCCCATCTAGATTTAAAGTTGGATTAAGAGACCTTTTCATAATCTTGCATTCTTAGTCTAATGATGGAATTCTCAATCATAAAAAATAACTCTTCTGTCATAAACTAATGTTGTTGAATGGTAAGTCGACACCGCACATGCCAAATATAAAATTTAAAGCAAAGCAAAAACAACCATATTGTCACCCTATTGTGCTTAGTCCATATAGTCGGCAAAATACCTACACATAATATTTCCAAGGACATCAGAAAAAATTGGGAAGTAGGCCACTTATTTTGAATAATTTACCAAAAGTCTAATATAAAAGGACATTCCAAAAACAAATGTTCCATTGTTTCAATTGTAGTGGGACAAGTTTCTCTTGGACAATAATGTTCAGTGACCTGTTTATGTTTCTAATTTACTTGTACATTCAATTTATCATACAGAGATAACCATAACACATCCCACATGTATGGTGGAATCCATGGGGAAGTCAGCATATTGTCAATCAAAAGTTTATGTTGAGAAGAGTATTACTCAAATGGGTCCATATCTTGGAAATATTTTTGTATTATATAGACATATAATTCTTTTCTACTAAGATGTAGAAACGTGTCCCTTGAAATACCCCACATTTTGATTTTTCCAAAGCACACTTTTATCAATTGTGGAAGGTGTGTTATAGATCTTCCTCTCGGGATCACAGCATGTTCCAGTCATGTGGAAAGTAGATTTCCCATAGAACCTAGAAACCACGGTTTCTATCAGTCAGCTCTATCTGTAAATAAGGGTCTTAAATTTGTATAAAGAAACATGGTAAAAAAAAGACTATAGGATGTATCATTTTCAAACCTCCATGTTTCCTTTCTCGGAACAAGAGACTACGTTTTATGGAGTTCAATCTACTGCCCCAGATACAGGTAAATAAACAACTATACACCTTTGTCTCTAGGGCCAAAGGAAGACTAAAAACCAAATTTAAATACAAAAAAAGAGGTAGTAAAAAAGTTTTAACCTTTGAACCTGCTTCAATTTGAACAATCTCCATGTGTTCCATATATTTACTTTAGTTTGTGCTTCCTGAAGTTTATATTTCCAATTCAAATAAGCCAAATCTTCGGCCCCAAACAAAAGGCCTAAAATTTTACATGGATCCTTGTTTACTGATATTCCTATGACATGAGTAACCTGTACTTCCTTAACCCTAAATGGTATACAAATTACATTTCTCTAGGCAAAGTGCAGAGGACAAATCTCCAACCAAGAAACAAACATCATTTGCATATGTTATACATTTAATTTCCAGGTCACTGCTCGAAAAGGACAGTCCCTGTATCGCTGTCTGATCATGTATGTTCCTTATTAGGGGATCTAATGTAAATAAATACAAAAGTGTACTCATTGGGCATCCCTGGTGGACACCCCTTAGTATGGGACATTTCTTACCTAACTATCCATTACAATACGCTTGTGCTATAGCTTTGACATAACAGGTTTGTAGCTATGTAATAAAGGTTCTAGGCATCTTATATTGTGCTAAACAGTCTCATATTATCAAAGGCTTTGGCCTGATCCAGACTGAATATCAGTTCTGTAAGTTCTCCTGTAGTCCCTCTCTGGAAAATTTCACAAAGAAGTATCAAGCTATCCGTTATTTTCCTATCTGGTATTGAGCAGGTCTGTGCAGGATGTAAGAGGGAATTCACATGAACCAGTAACCTATTATTTAATATTTTAGTTAATTTAAAATCAGTATTCAGCAAAGTTATCGGTCTCCAATTCATCAAATCCCCTCTGTCCCCTTTCTCATACATAAAGATTACTAAACCTTCATTCATACTATCAGGTAAAACACCCCAAATCAATAATTTGTTTAAAACTTCAGTAAATTCTTGTAATAGGAGTTGAAATATAATCTTATAGAATTCATAAGGAATGCCATCCATTCCAGGGCCCGTCCCTGCTTTAGTTTCAGAAAATACAGTAGAGACTTCCAATGGCGTAATATGTGCTACCAACATAGTTTTACTTAGTATTGACAATTGGGGTATAGTACACTTTGCTAACCAAGGTTTGTGTGCATGAAGTAATACAACAGGGGAACCAAAAAGCATCTACGCATGGGAATCTACTGCATGAATAATATCCTTTGAATTTGTACACCAATTCCCTGTCTGATCTCTAATATCTGCCATGTATTTCTGATGTCTTTGAAAGGCACAAAACTGAAAGGAATTCATAAAAGCTCTATCTCCCTGGGTCCCAAAATGCCGTTCAGTTGCTAAGCATTTTAAACGATCATATTGCATCTTATTCGTTTGTTCCCTGATTCCATGTAACGCAGGGAGAACTGGTATATCCCCCTGAGCCACTTGAAAATGCAGTTCCAAAAATTGTCTCCTGTAATTACTATACATGTCAGTTTTATATCTACCATTGATCTGTCCTATATTTTTAAAATAGTGTTTAATATCAAGTTTCGTATCCATCCACCACTCCTGATATGTATCATAAAGACAAACAACAGATTTCCTTGCATTCAATAAAGCTAAAAAACCTTCTTCTACTGTGGGAAAGAATAACAGTAATTTAGTCTCCAGTACCCAGGTCCACGGTGCATAGTTGCATGACTGGCAACCGTGGCTTCCAAGATAGCATGATCAGAAGGAGCTACTGGTAAGGTCCTAGTCCCTATTACCTTCAACAATTCAGACACAAACCAAAAATCTATACATGTGGCTTTAGTACCTTGAAAAAAGTTTTGTCGGGATTTCCATTAATAGCCATAACATCTATGAGGCCTGTTTGGACCAATAGATCATTAAGACAGTTAGCATCACAATAAATCTTATTGGTTTGAAGACCTCTATCTGTTCTGTATCTGCTGCAATTAAAGTCTCCTCCCAAAAATACATACTTGGACATAAATAAATATGGTTGTATTAATCTAAAAATCTAAATCCTAGCAGATTTAGTCTGGGGAGCATACACATTTAAAAATCAACATTGTAAGCCACTAATGATCATATCCAACAGTAAGACTTGTCCTGGAAATACATCTACCAGTTGCAATAATTGAGCCATAGGATTATTGATAGCAATGCCTGCTCCACTACATGCATCTTCTCCCAATGACCAATACGTAACCCCCCAGCACCATCCTACTGTTGCCTGTTCCATATCTGCTCTAGTATGCAATCTAGTATCTTGTAAAAATACAATATCATAATCCATCATCTTAAATAGTGAAAAAATTAACACTCTTTCCCTCTCTGACTGAATACTCTTAATATTCAAGGAGGCCACTGAAATGTTACATATCTCTAGCATACAAAAAATGTGTATAAAAATCCACAATCTGTATTGCATCCCGATGTATTAGTATCATATTATAAAAGTCCCATATCATCTCATTTCTTCTTGTTCCATTTTCGCATCCCAATTTATTTTTTTCTTTTTAACCATGTCTGAGTGTTTCAAAGGTTGATCAACATCAGATGTCCCCTCATGCTGTGATGAATGTACAGAGGCGGAATCAGACTCTGTACCTACATCATCCGTGTAAGGACTAAAAGTCTCTGGACTAAACGTTGCGGTCATTTAGTTGTGGTCAAAATACTGAGTGGACAAACGGTAACGGCACAACTTGGCGCTTTGAACGTTGGTCGCCAGACAGAAAGTCGCTACAAAAACTCGTTTGATAAATCAACTCAATATTTTGATTATGACGTTTACTTTGTTACAGTCAGACCTGGTTAATCCATGCCTTGTTAATCCGTATGTCTGATTATCTGAAAGAAAAACACTGCATACAGATTTTTTGTTGGGCCATTGACCTCTTTATTATCAATGTCTGGTTACTATGTAGATTTGTATTACGTAACAAAATTGGCAAACACAATTGTGTATGGATTAACCAGGTCTGACTGTATATGAAAAAATATAGATCTGATCTCAGTCAAGGCAGCTGTTCTGTTCACAAAGTTGCAATTTTGTTTTCAACGTGTTACGGCAGGAGAAGGATCCCACTTGTAATTCTAGTTCTATATGCCATAATATGTAATGGGAAGAGCTAGTAGTGCTAGTAACTCTCTACAGCATTATAAAGCATGCTGTGCAGCTTACAGAGTTGGGAGTTCTTTACCAACACGTTACCACGAGAGAAAGATGCCACTTGTAATTCTAGGTGTATGTGCCATACTATTTATTAGGCTTAACCCACAGCTTGAGTCACTGTTTGTCTCACAGGATTATTAATCTCTCACCATTTAGAGAGGCCCAAGCTAAACTGAAATGCATGTCCTACCCAACGTATTGTGCCTTCTAAGCTGCTATTTTTTTGGAGAGACTTGATAACGGTATTACAGAGGCAGCGGTCATAATGTCACCAGCAGCATTGGAACATTATGACTGCGACTGGGTGATACGGTGACAAAAACAATTTTGACGAATGGACCGCAACATATTGTCCCAGGCAAAAAAGACGGTGACGAATTGACCGTATGCCACATCATTTTGTAACACTTGATAGGTATTGTAGAGAGGAAGTTTATCAGACACAAGGGCACCTTTCCCCATATCCCCAGATCTAAGGCTACATCTCCTGGTGGATACCAGAGTAAAGGCTTCTTCTGGGGCAAGGGTGGAGGCATTGATACCAGAGAGGCACAGGGAGCAACTACCGGGACTCAGGTTCTGGTGTTGCAGAAGTAGGCACAGATTTGTCAGTATTCAGAAGTTACATTCTGTTCTTGTGCTTGAACAGTCTCCTGTCCAACTGTGACAGGTGTCAGGGTACTCCGAGGAGGGGGAGGATGCCTCTGTCCTAGTGCAGCTTTAACAGCAGTATTGATGTAAAAATCCTGAATACAGAAATCTCCATTTTTATTTTGAGCTGCCCAGGGGCAGTTGACATAGGAATGTGCTTCCTCACAGAGGGAACATTTTGCAGGATGATGACAATCTGACAAAACATGCCCCAGTTCTCCACACGAAACACATTTTACAACCTCACATGTTCTGCTAAGGTGCCTGGGAGATCCACACTTATAGCAGTGCCTTGGCTGTCCTGGATAAAAAATAAACCCCTTATTGTGACCCAAATAAAAACAACTGGGCAAGTGTTGTAAACCCTCATCTGACTGTATTAAATTAACTCTGTATCTCCAGCCCCCATTCCAGAAACTCTCAATGTCTAGGATGGGTTCCGGATTACCCTGAATTGTACATTTTATCTCAAGCCAATATGTGATATCCTCAACATTTACTCCTTCATTCTGAAACAATACAGTTATCACTTTAAAAGATCGTTTCGTAAGGGGGATAGTTTGAAAAAGAGACCAAGCCGGGTTTGTTTTCAACACTGCATATTTCATCCAGAATCTATTAAGCAAATCCGGTGTACAGAAGCTAATGTCATAGGTATTACCTCCAGGGGTATGTATAAGGGCATATACTTCGCTGGGTGAAAAACCCAGCAGTTGTTTTTTCAGGACCTTTCCAACATAAAACCAATGTGGCATATTCTCCATAGATCCCCAAAATTGTAATTGAACCGCATTTCTGCATTTCGCCAGTGTTACAGGTTTTTTTAAAGAGACTAGCAAATGTAGCAGGAGGATCAGTTAATATAGGCTGGTCCTGTACAACATCTATATTAGTGATGTCCACTCCCATATCATCCCCCATAACATGAACTTCAGGTTGCTGTTCCATCATAACTGGAGAATAGGATATACTACCATCAGAGTTCTATATCATGGGATTAGCAAGGAGAGTCTTATTCTTGAGGACCTACTTGTCCTATATCAGGGGAAATCCCAAGACTGTCAGGTAATGGAGTTGTCTGAATAAGAGCTGCAGTCAGTTGTTGTGATATAACAGTAGCATTTCATTGTTCTGCCTTTAACAATATGTTCTCACCCACCCCAGATACCCCAGGAATTGGTATCACAGGATCTGCTATCCAAGCACCCGACTCTATTTGTATCCAACCTGCACCATGAAGTGCTTTCTGTGGGGACCATGACTCACGACTATCAGCTACTGCAGAATTAGGGGTCTGGGGTGGGGAGTGTTCGTCTCCCAAGAGAACAGGAATTGAACCTCTCAAAACTTTACTGCCTGTACCTAGTAGGCCCGAAAGGGTTGTTTCCTATTTCTGTCCTCTTCGGCTTATAATTGTGCCAAATGATAATCTGCATCACTGTCTCCATAAGTCTTCTCTTGTTTTCTAAAAGTAAGAGCACATCCTCAGACCCCTGCAATGGGAGAACTCCAGCATTCGATTCACAAATGCCATGATTCACTGTCAGTACTGATTCTGCAGGCTCCACCCAGTTTACTGGGCCATCCCTCATCACAAAACTTCTGATGACTTCTGCATCGACCAATGAGGCTGCCTGTTGCGGGGGTATTGGTATGTATTGCTGGCCACTACTTGGGTGCATTCCAGCTGTACCATTTCCCCCACAGGAAATATCGAGGAGTGTACAAGTAGCCATCAATCCTCCACTACTCTCAGCAGCCATCTGCACTCCAACACGCTCAATAGGCTCCACAGCACCTCTGCCAAAGAATAGGAGAATTTCCCCGGTGCCCTGGCCCAATTTTCCCTCATTCACAAAAATACCACCCACAGCTTAATCTGGTTCAAGGTCAGTTGGCATTCAACTGTATCCCCCTTCCCTGGGTCATGCCTGAAAATAGGCAGAATGTATCTAGTGCACTTACCCAGTCAACAAAAACTAAATAAATAAAATAAAATAATACAGTGAATTGTGGAAAATATTTCCAGAGAACTGACTGCATTTCGTTCTTGATCTAGTAAGACAAAACTGGTGAACTGGGGCCATAACTGGGAAGTTGAGATGCTGACATAACTTGGAGTAGAAACTGCATAACTGTAAGGTGAAACTGCTGCAACTGACACTGGTGTAACCAGAGTAGACACTGGTGTAAATTGGATGAGACACTGACATAATGGCTAAGGTAAATGCTTGTGTAACTGAAAACAGTGGGATGCACTGAAATAACTGGGGAAGACACTATTACAACTGTAAGGAGACACTACCATAACTAGGGAGACAAAGATGTAATTTGGAGTAGGCACCTCTACAACTGGGGAGACACTCGTGGAACTGGGAGGAGATACTGGGCCAGATTCACGAAGGATGATTCAGGGCTTGCGCCAAGCCCTGTACCATTTGCATTATTTGGTGCAACTTTACCAAAGCCCCTTTGTACAATGCAACCTGATTAATGAAGGGCTGGTACAGTTGTGACAGTTTCCCCACTTTAAGGCAGCTTGCACCAAAACTGTGCCACAAGCCCCATACTATGGGTCCTCAATGGCATAAAGTTAGACCAGGGTGAGTTGATCTAACTTGTTGTAGTCAGCTCAAGGGACACGTGGCTGGGGGTTTGCGGCAAGCATCCTTGATGAATTGCACATTTGGCAAAGTATGATGCAAGTCACTTCTTGCATCAAACCCTCTGCTGTAAGTCCCTTGCACCGATACAAAATGCTTCATGAATCAGGCTCACTATGTTAACTGTAATAGTAATGTGCAAAGTCATGAATCTATGCTATATGAAACATGTTGCATAGTATTCCAGCTTTGAGTAGTGTAAGATGTCAGTATGAGTTGTTCTTTGAATGGCAAGGTAAGCAGTTTACCAGTGAAGTGTCACTATATGTATTTAAAAACAAGGTTTTGAAAGTTAAAAAGAAAAAGCCCCCACCCATGTAGTCAGATTCCCCACCTTCCTCCCTCTACCAGCCATTTACATGGATTTCCCTCCACCCTACCACCCACAAGCATCCATACTTCCCTTTTCCTCCAGTCATGGTGAAGTTGCATTAGGAGAAGTTAGGCAGTTAAAACACATTATGTTCCTTGCCCCACCCAGTCTCAGAGGTTCAGTAAAATAACCCACCCTCTTCCTCCATAAACCTAGTACAGTTTTAGAGCTAGACTACATGTGCATTCCACCAGCCACTGGCATACCACCACCCACCTTCCCCACACTCACCCCCAAAATGGATGCAAAGCAAGTCCCAAAAAGCAAAGACTGGCACAGCCCTCCCTCCACCTCATTGCCAACTTCTGAATGAAACTTGTGGTGCTGTCCTATAGTGACCACCTAACTGGCTTCTCAGCTTGCTAATCTTCTGATTAGTATATTAGTGCACCACTGGATTCATTTAGAAGTTGGCAGCTGGGCTGTTCCAGTTGCTGTGCTGAGGAACCTGCTTTTTAATTCCTAGCTTTGGGTGTGAGTGAGTGATGGGAAGTGGGTAGTGGGGCATCAGAGGGTAATAGGGTGGGGGGCTATCTCTGATACTGGGTCAATGGTTGGAAGACAGGTTATTTCACAGAACTGCAAACATTGGGAGGTGGTGGGGAAAAGAATGTGTGACTACCGACAGACTTCCAATGCAACTTCATTGGGACTAAAGGGAGGAGGAAAGGATGGGTGTTAGTGGGTGGAGATGGGGTGAGAAATACTTGTTAGTGATTTATAGTGAGGGAAAGAGGGTGGGGAAAGTGGCAACTTGAGTGGAGGTATAATTTTAGTTTTTAAAACCTTTTTTAAAACAAACTTTGCTGGGCGAAGTTGGATGAAGTTGAAAAAACTTCATCCACTTTGTGAAGTACAATGTTTTTCAGTTGCACAGCAACTTTGCTGACAAAGTTGAAGCTCACTGCATATCTAAACAGGAAGAAGATGGAAACATTGATGTAACTGTGTAACAGGGATAAGACAAACCAGGAGGACATACTGCCATAAATGGGATTAGATGTTGCTGTAACAGAGACATTTGTTTAACTAGAAGAAGACACAGGTAGAAATGGGATAACAACCCTGCTGTAACTGGGAGATTACTAGTATAGCAGGGAAATGACACTGCTGTAACTGGGAGATGACTAGTATAGCTGGGAAATGACATTGCTGTGACTGGGAGATGACTAGAGTAGCTGGAAGATGACACTGCTGTGACTGGTGATGATTAGTATAGCAGGGAGTTGACAGAGCTGTAACTGGGAGATGACTAGTATAGCTGGGAGATGACACTGCTGCAACTGGGAGATAACGAGCATAGCTGAGAGGTGACACTGCTGTAACTGGGAGATGACTAGTATAGCCGGGAGATGACACTGCTGTGACCGGGAGATGACTAGTATAGCTAGGAGATGACACTGCTGTAACTGGGAGATGAATAGTATAGCTGGGAGATGATAGTGCTGTGCCTAAAAAGATGACTAGTATAGCTGGGAGATGACACTGCTGTAACTGGGAGATGACTAGTATAGCTGGTAGATGACACTGTTGTACCTGGGAGATGACTAGTATAGATGGGAGATGACACTGCCATGACTGGGAGATGACTAGAATAGCTGGGAGATGACACTGCTGTGACTGGGAGATGACTAGTATGGCTGGGAGATGAAACTGCTGTGACTGGGAGATGACTAGAATAGCTGGAAGATGACATTGCTGTAACAGGCAGATGACTAGTATAGCTGGGAGATGACTGCTGTGACTGAGAGATGACTAGTATGGCTGGGAGATGAAACTGCAGAGACTGGGAGATGACTAGAATAGCTAGAAGATGACACTGCTGTAACTGGGAGATGACTAGTATAGCTGGGAGATGACACTGCTGTGACTGAGAGATGATTAGTATAGCTGGGAGATGACGCTGCTGTGACTGGGAGATGACTAGTACAGCTGGGAGATGACACTGCTGTAATTGGGAGATGACTAGTATAGCTGGGAGAAGACACTGCTGTGACTGGGAGATGACTAGTATAGCTGGGAGATGACACTGCTGTGACTGGGGAGATGACTAATAAAGCTGGGAGAGACAATGCTGAGGTTGGGAGATAACTAGTATAGCTGGGAGATGACACTGCTGTAACTGCGCTATGACTATTATAGATGGGAGATGACCCTGCTGTGACTGGGAGATGACTAGTATAGCTGGGAGATGACACTGCAGTGACTGGGAGATGACTAGTATAGCTGGGGAGATGACACTACTTTAACTGAGAGATGACTAGTATAGCTAGAAGATGACAATGCTGTGTCTGGGAGATGACTAGTATAGCTGGGAGATGACACTGCCATGACTAGGAGATGACTAGTATAGCTGAGAGATGACACTGCCATGACTCAGAGATCAATAGTATAGATGGCAGATGACACTGCCATGACTAGGAGATGACTAGTATAGCTGGGAGATGACACTGCTGTGACCGGGAGATGACTAGTATAGCTGGGAGATGACACTGCTGTAACTGGGAGATGAATAGTATAGCTGGGAGATGATACTGCTGCGCCTAAAAGATGACTAGTATAGCTGGGAGATGACACTGCTGTAACTGGGAGATAACTAGTATAGCTGGGAGATGACATTGCTGTGACTTGGAGTTGATTAGTATCGCAGGGAGATGACACTGCTGTAACTGGGAGATGACAAGTATAGCTGGGAGAGGACACTGCCATGACTGGGAGATGACTAGTATAGAAGGGAGATGACACTGCCATGACTGGGAGATGACTAGTATAGCTGGGAGATGACACTGCTGTGACTGGGAGATGACTAGTATGGTTGGGAGATGAAACTGCTGAGACTGGGAGATGACTAGAATAGCTAGAAGATGACACTGCTGTAACTAGGAGATGACTAGTATAGCTGGGAGATGACACTGCTGTGACTGAGAGATGATTAGTATAGCTGGGAGATGATGCTGCTGTGACTGGGAGATGACTAGTACAGCTGGGAGATGCCACTGCTGTAATTGGGAGATGACTAGTATAGCTGGGAGAAGACACTGATGTGACTGGGAGATGATTAGTATAGCTGGGAGATGACACTGCAGTGACTGGGAGATGACTACTATAGCTGGGAGATGACACTACTTTAACTGAGAGATGACTAGTATAGCTAGAAGATAACAATGCTGTGTCTGGGAGATGACTAGTATAGCTGGGAGATGACACTGCCATGACTAGGAGATGACTAGTATAGCTGAGAGATGACACTGCCATGACTCGGAGATGAATAGTATAGATGGCAGATGACACTGCCATGACTGGGAGATGACTAGTATAGCTGGGAGATGACACTGCTGTGACCGGGAGATGACTAGTATAGCTGGGAGATGACACTGCTGTAACTGGGAGATAACTAGTATAGCTGGGAGATGACATTGCTGTGACTTGGAGTTGATTAGTATCGCAAGGAGATGACACTGCTGTAACTGGGAGATGACAAGTATAGCTGGGAGAGGACACTGCCATGACTGGGAGATGACTAGTATAGCTGGGAGAGGACACTGCCATGAATGGGAGATGACTAGCATAGATGGGAGATGACACTGCCATGACTGGGAGATGACTAGTATAGCTGGGAGATGACACTGCTGTGACTGGAAGATGACTAGTATGGCTGGGAGATGAAACTGCTGTGACTGGGAGATGACTAGAATAGCTGGAAGATGACACTACTGTAACTGGGAGATGACTAGTATAGCTGGAAGATGACACTGCTGTGACTGAGAGATGATTAGTATAGCTGGGAGATGATGCTGCTGTGACTAGGAGATGACTAGTACAGCTGGGAGATGCCACTGCTCTAATTCGGAGATGACTAGTATAGCTGGGAGAAGACACTGCTGTGACTGGGAGATGACTAGTATAGCTGGGAGATGACACTGCTGTGACTGGGAGATGACTAATAAAGCTGGGAGAGACAATGCTGAGGTTGGGAGATAACTAGTATAGCTGGGAGATGACACTGCAGTGACTGGGAGATGAGTAGTATAGCTGGGAGATGACACTACTTTAACTGAGAGATGACTAGTATAGCTAGAAGATGACAATGCTGTGTCTGGGAGATGACTAGTATAGCTGGAGAGATGACACTGCCATGACTGGAGATGACTAGTATAGCTGGGAGATGACACTGCTATGACTCGAGAGATGAATAGTATAGCTGGCAGATGACACTGCCATGACTAGGAGATGACTAGTATAGCTGGGAGATGACACTGCTGTGACCGGGAGATGACTAGTATAGCTGGGAGATGACACTGCTGTAACTGGGAGATGAATAGTATAGCTGGGAGATGACATTGCTGTGACTTGGAGTTGATTAGTATCGCAGGGAGATGACACTGCTGTAACTGGGAGATGACAAGTATAGCTGGGAGAGGACACTGCCATGACTGGGAGTTGACTAGTATAGATGGGAGATGACACTGCCATGACTGGGAGATGACTAGTATAGCTGGGAGATGACACTGCTGTGACTTGGAGATGACTAGTATGGTTGGGAGATGAAACTGCTGCAACTGGGAGATGACTAGAATAGCTGTAAGATGACATTGCTGTAACAGGCAAATGACTAGTATAGCTGGGAGATGACTGCTGTGACTGAGAGATGACTAGTATGGCTGGGAGATGAAACTGCTGAGACTGGGAGATGACTAGAATAGCTAGAAGATGACACTGCTGTAACTGGGAGATGACTAGTATAGCTGGGAGATGACACTGCTGTGACTGAGAGATGATTAGTATAGCTGGGAGATGATGCTGCTGTGACTGGGAGATGACTAGTACAGCTGGGAGATGCCACTGCTGTAATTGGGAGATGACTAGTATAGCTGGGAGAAGACACTGATGTGACTGGGAGATGACTAGTATAGCTGGGAGATGACACTGCAGTGACTGGGAGATGACTACTATAGCTGGGAGATGACACTACTTTAACTGAGAGATGACTAGTATAGCTAGAAGATAACAATGCTGTGTCTGGGAGATGACTAGTATAGCTGGGAGATGACACTGCCATGACTAGGAGATGACTAGTATAGCTGAGAGATGACACTGCCATGACTCGGAGATGAATAGTATAGATGGCAGATGACACTGCCATGACTGGGAGATGACTAGTATAGCTGGGAGATGACACTGCTGTGACCGGGAGATGACTAGTATAGCTGGGAGATGACACTGCAGTAACTGGGAGATGAATAGTATAGCTGGTAGATGACACTGCTGTACCTGGGAGATAACTAGTATAGCTGGGAGATGACATTGCTGTGACTTGGAGTTGATTAGTATCGCAGGGAGATGACACTGCTGTAACTGGGAGATGACAAGTATAGCCGGGAGAGGACACTGCCATGACTGGGAGATGACTAGCATAGATCGGAGATGACACTGCCATGACTGGGAGATGACTAGTATAGCTGGGAGATGACACTGCTGCGACTGGGAGATGACTAGTATGGCTGGAAGATGAAACTGCTGTGACTGGGAGATGACTAGAATAGCTGGAAGATGACATTGCTGTAACAGGCAGATGACTAGTATAGCTGGGAGATGACTGCTGTGACTGAGAGATGACTAGTATGGCTGGGAGATGAAACTGCTGAGACTGGGAGATGACTAGAATAGCTAGAAGATGACACTACTGTAACTGGGAGATGACTAGTATAGCTGGGAGATGACACTGCTGTGACTGAGAGATGATTAGTATAGCTGGGAGATGACGCTGCTGTGACTGGGAGATGACTAGTGCAGCTGGGAGATGCCACTGCTCTAATTCAGAGATGACTAGTATAGCTGGGAGAAGACACTGCTGTGACTGGGAGATGACTAGTATAGCTGGGAGATGACACTGCTGTGACTGGGAGATGACTAATAAAGCAGGGAGAGACAATGCTGAGGTTGGGAGATAACTAGCATAGCTGGGAGATGGCACTGCAGTAACTGCGCTATGACTATTATAGATGGGAGATGACCCTGCTGTGACCGGGAGATGACCAGTATAGCTGGAGACACACTGCAGTGACTGGGATGACCAGTATAGCTGGGAGATGACACTACTTTAACTGAGAGATGACTAGTATAGCTAGAAGATGACAATGCTGTGTCTAGGAGATGACTAGTGTAGCTGGGAGATGACACTGCCATGACTATGAGATGACTAGTATAGCTGAGAGATGACACTGCCATGACTCGAAGATGAATAGTATAGATGGCAGATGACACTGCCATGACTGGGAGATGACTAGTATAGCTGGTAGATGACACTGCTGTAACTGGGAGATGACTAGTATAGCTTGGAGATGACACTGCACTGACTGGGAGATGACTATTATAGCTGGAAGATGACTGCTGTGACTGGAAGATGACAAGTATGGCTGGGAGATGAAACTGCTGTGACTGGGAGATGACTAGAATAGCTGGAAGATGACACTGCTTTAACTAGGAGATGACTAGTATAGCTGGGAGATGACACTGCTGTGGCTGGGAGATGACTAGTACAGCTGGGAGGTGACACTACTGTAACTGGGAGATGACTAGTATAGCTAGGAGATTACACTGCTGTAACTGGGAGATGACTAACATAGCTGGGAGATGACAATGCTGTGACTGGACTATGACTATTATAGCTGGGAGATGACACTGCTGTGACTGGGAGATGATAGTATAGCTGGGAGATGACACTGCTGAAACTAGGAGATGATTAGTATAGCTGGAAGAAGACACTGCTGTGACTGGGAGATAACTAGTACAGCTGGGAGATGACTCTGCTGTGACTGGGAGATGACTAATAAAGCTGGGAGATGACAATGCTGTGGCTGGGGGATATATGAGTATAGCTGGAAGATGACACTACTGTAACTGGGCTAAGACCTTACAGCTGGCAGATGACACTGCTGTAACTGGGCTATGACATAAAGCTGGAAAGGATGACACTGCTGTAACTGGGAGATGAATAGTGGCTGGGAGATGACACTGCTCTGACTGGGCTATGACTATTATAGCTGGGAGATGACACTGCTGTAACTGAGAGATGACTAGTATAGCTGGGAGTTGACAATGCCGTAATGGGGAGATGACTAGTATACTTGGGAGATGACACTGCTGTGACTGGGAGATGACTAGTATACCTGGCAGAAGACACTGCTGTAACTGGGAAATGACTAGTATAGCTTGGAGGTGATACTGCTGTAAAGGGGAGATGACTAGTATAGCTGGGAGATGACACTGCTCTAACTGGGAGATGACTAGTATAGCTGGGAGATGACACTGCTCTGACTGGGAGATGACTAGCATAGCTGGGAGATGAGACTGCTGTAATGGAGAGAAGTTGTATAGCTGGGCGATGGCACTGCTGTGACTGGCAGAATACTAGTATAGATGGGAGATGACACTGCTGCGACTGGTAGATGACAAGTATAGCTGGGGGATGAGACTGCTCTAACTGGGAGATGACTAGTATAGATGGAAGATGAGACTGCAGTGACTGGGAGACTAGCACTGCTGGAAAACGACACTGCTTTGACTGGGAGATGACTAGTATAGCTGAGAGATGACACTACTGAATCGGGCAGATGACTAGTATAGCTGGGGGGATGACACTGCTGTGATGCTGAGAGGACTAGTATAGCTGGGAGATGACACTGCTGTAACTGGGAGATGATTAGAATGGCTGGGAAATGACATGGCTGCGACTGGGAGATAACTAGTGTAGCTGGGAGATGACACTGCTGTAACTTTGCTATGACTCTTATAGCAGGGAGATGACACTGCTGTAACAGCATGAAGATGACAAATATAGCTAGGAGATGACACTGATGTAACTGGGAGATGACTAGTATAGCTGGTAGATGACAATGCTGTAACTGGAAGATGACTAGTATAGCTGGGAGATGACACTGCTTTGACTGGGACATGACTGGTATAGCTGGCAGAAGATACTGCTGTAACGGGGAGATGAGTTGAATAGCTGGGAGACGACACTCTCCTGTGACTGGGAGATGACTAGAGTAGCTGGTAGATGACACTGCTGTTACTGGCCGATGACTAGTATAGCTGGGAGATGACACTGCTGCAACATGAAGATGAATAGTAAAGCTGGCAGATGACACTGCTGCAACTGGGAGATGACTAGTATAGCTGGAAGATGACACTGCTGTAACTGGGAGATGATTAGTATAGCTGGGAGATGAGACTGCTGCGATTGGGAGATGAATTGTATAGCTGGGTGATGACAATGCTGTATCTGGAGATGACTAGTATAGCTCGGAGGTGACACTTCTGTAACTGAGCTATGACTATTATAGCTGGGAGATGACACTGCTGCAACTGTGAGATGACAAGTATAGCTGGGAGACGACACTGCTGTGACTGGGAGATGACTAATACATCTGGGAGATGGCACAACTGTGAGTGGAAGATGACTAGTATAGCTAGGCGACGACACTGCTGCAACTGGAAGATGACTAGTATAGCTGGGAGACGACACTGCTGTGACTGGGAGATGACTAGTATAGCTTGGAGATGACAATGCTGTGACTGGGAGATGACTAGTACAGATGGGAGTTGACACTGCTGTAAAGGTGAGATGAGTTGTATAGCTGGGAGATGACATTGCTGTGACTGGGAAATGACTAGTACAGCTCGGATTTGACAGTGCTGTAGCTGGGTGATGACTGGTATAGCTGAGATATGACACTTCTGTAATGGGGAGATGCGTTGTATAGTTTGGAGATGGCACTACTGTGAAGGGGAAATGACGAGTATAGCTGGGAGATGACACTGCTGTGACTGGCAGATGACTAGTATAGCTGGGAGATGACACTGTTGCAACAGGGAGATGAATAGTATAGTTGGGAGATGACACTGCTGTGACTGGGAGATGACTAGAATCGCTGGAAGATGACATTGCTGTAACTGGGAGATGATTAGTATATCTGGGAGATGAGATTGCTGCAACTGGGAGATGACTAGTATACCTGGGAGATGACAGTGCTGTAACCAGGAGAAGACTACTAGAGCTGGGAGATGGCACTGCTGTAACTGGGCTATGACTATTATAGCTGGGAGACGACACTGCTGTGACTGGGAGATGACTAGTATAGCTGGGAGATGACACTGCTGTGACTGGGAGATGACTAGTATGGCTAGGAGATGACACTGCTGCAACAGGAAGATGACTAGTATAGCTGGGAGATGATACTGCTGTGACTGGGAGATGACTAGTATAGCTGGGAGATGACACTGCTGCAACAGGGAGATGAATTGTATAGCTGGGAGATGACACTGCTGCAGTTGGGAGATGATTAGTATAGCTGGGAAATGAGATTGCTGCAACTGGGAGATGACTAATATAGCTGGGAGATGACAGTGCTGTAACCGGGATAAGACTACTACAGCTGGGAGCTGACACTGCTGTAACTGGGCTATGACTATTATAGCTGGGAGGCGACACTGCTGTGACTGGGAGATGACTAGTATAGCTGGGAGATGACACTGCTGTGACTGGGAGATGACTAGTATGGCTAGGAGATGACACTGCTGTAACAGGAAGATGACTAGTATAGCTGGGAGATGATACTGCTGTGACTGGGAGATGACTAGTATAGCTGGGAGATGACACTGCTGTGACTGGGAGATGATTAGTATAGCTGGGAGATGACGCTGCTGTGACTGGGAGATGACTAGTACAGCTGGGAGATGACACTGCTGTAATTGGGAGATGACTAGTATAGCAGGGAGAAGACACTGCTGTGACTGGGAGATGACTAGTATAGCTGGGAGATGACACTGCTGTGACTGGAGATGATAACAAAGCTGGGAGAGACAATGCTGAGGTTGGGAGATAACTAGTATAGCTGAGATGACACTGCTGTAACTGCTACTATGACTATATAATGGGAGATGACCCTGCTGTGACTGGGAGATGACTAGTATAGCTGGGAGATGACACTGCAGTGACTGGGAGATGACTAGCATGGCTGAGATGACACTACTTTAACTGAGGAGATGACTAGTATAGCTAGAAGATGACAATGCTGTGTCTGGGAGATGACTAGTGTGGCTGGAGATGACACTGCCATGACTAGGAGATGAGCTAGTATAGCTGAGAGGTGACACTACCATGACTCGAGATCAATAGTATAGATGGCAGATGACACTGCCATGACTAGGAGATGACTAGTATAGCTGGAGATGACACTGCTGTGACCGGGAGATGACTAGTATAGCTGGGAGATGACACTGCTGTAACTGGGAGATGAATAGTATAGCTGAGAGATGATACTGCTGTGCCTAAAGATGACTAGTATAGCTGGGAGATGACACTGCTGTAACTGGAGATAACTAGTATAGCTGGGAGATGACATTGCTGTGACTTGGAGTTGATTAGTATCGGGGAGATGACACTGCTGTCACTGGAAGATGACAAGTATAGCTGGGAGAGGACACTGCATGTAACTGGGAGATGACTAGTATAGATGGGAGATAGACACTGCGCAGACTGGGAGATGACTAGTATAGCTGGAGATGACACTGCTGTGACTGGGAGATGACTAGTATGGTTGGGAGATGAAACTGCTGAGACTGGGAGATGACTAGAATAGCTAGAAGATGACACTGCTGTAACTGGGAGATGACACTAGTATAGCTGGAGATGACACTGCTGTGACTGAGAGATGATTAAATGAAGCTGGGAGATGATGCTGCTGTGACTGGGAGATGACTAAGTACAGCTGGGAGATGCACACTGCTGTAATTGGGAGATGACTAGTATAGCTGGAGAAGACACTGATGTGACTGGGAGATGACTAGTATATAGCTGGGAGATGACACTGCAGTGACTGGGAGATGACTACTATAGCTGGGAGATGACACTACTTTAACTGAGAGAAGACTAGTATAGCTAGAAATAACAATGCTGTGTCAGGAGATGACCAATTATGAAGAAATGAGCTGCAAATGGAGATGACTAGTATGTGGGAGAAGACACTGCCATAACTCGGCAGTGAATAGTATAGAGGAGATGACACTACCATGACAGGAAATACTAGTATAGCTGGGAGATGACACTGCTGTGACCAGGAGATGACTAGTATAGCTGGGAGATGACACTGCTGTAACTGGGAGATAACTAGACTATAAGCTAAGGAGACAACATTGCTGTGACTTGGAGTTGATTAGTATCGCATGAGGACATGACACTGCTGTAACTGGGAGATGACAAGTATATAGCTAGGAGATGACACTGCTGTGACTGGAAGATGACTAGTATAGCTGGGAAATGACACTGCTGTGACTAGGAAGATGACTAGTATGGCTGGGAGATGAAACTGCTGTGACTAGGAGTGACTAGAATAGCTAGAAGATGACACTACTGTAACTGGGAGATGACTAGTATAGCTGGAGATGACACTGCTGTGACTGAGATGATTGTATAGCTGGAGATGACGCTGCTGTGACTAGGAGATGACCACTACAGCTGGGATGACACTACTGTCAATCGGAGATGACTAGTATAGCTGGGAGAAGACACTGCTGTCGACTGGGAGATGACTAGTATAGCTGGGAGATGACACTGCTGTGACTGGGATGACTAATAAAGCTAGGAGACAATGCTGAGATTGGGAGATAACTAGTATAGCTAGGAATGACACTGCTGTAACTGCAGCTATGACTATTATAGATGGGAATGACCACTACTGTGACTGGGAGATGACTAGTATAGCTGGGAGATGACACTGCAGTGACTGGGAATGAGTAGTATGGCTGGGAGATGACACTACTTTAACTGAGAGATGACTAGTATAGCTGAAGATGACACTGCTGTAACTGGGAGATGACTAGCAAGCTGGGAGATGACACTACCATGACTACGGAGATGACTAGTATAGCTGACAGATGACACTGCCATGACCAGAGATGAACAATAGTATAGATGGCAGATGACACTGCAAGTGACGAAGAGATAACTAGTATAGCTGGGAGATGACACTGCTGTGACAGAGAGATGACTAGTATGGCGGAGATGACACTGCTGTAACTGAGAGATGACTAGTATAGCTAGGAGATGACACTGCTGAACTGGAAAGACTAGTAGTATAGCTGGAGATGACACTGCTGTAACTGGGAGATAACTAGTATAGCTGGGAGATGACATTGCTGTGACTTGGAGATGATTAGTACAGCATGGAGATGACACTGCTATAACTGGGAGATGACTAGTAGCTGGGAGAGGACACTGCCATGACTGGGAGATGACTAGTATAGCTGGGAGATGACCTGCTGTGACTAGGAGATAACTAGTATGGTTGGGAGATGAAACTGCTGTAACTGGGAGATGACTAGAATAGCTGTAAGATGACATTACTGTAACAGAAGAGCTAGTATAGCTGGGAGATGACTGCTGTGACTGAGAGATGACTAGTAGACATGGGAGATGAAACTGCTGAACTGGGAGATGACTAGAATAGCTAGAAGATGACACTGCTGTAACTGGGAGATGACTAGTATAGCTGGGAGATGACACTACTGTGACTGGGAGATGATTAGTAAGAACTGGGAGATGATGCTGCTGTGACTGGGAGATGACTAGTACAGCTGGAAGATCCACTGCTGTAATTGGGAGATGACTGACTATAGCTGGAGAAGACACTGATGTGACTGGAGATGATAGTATAGCTGAGATGACACTGCAGTGACTGGGAGATGACCACTATAGCTGGGAGATGACACTACTTCTAACTGAGAGATGACTAGTATAGCTAGAAGATAACAATGCTGTGTCTGGGAGATGACTAGTATAGCTGGGAGATGACACTGCCATGACTAGGGAGATGACTAGTATAGCTGGAGATGACACTGCCATGACTGGGAGATGACTAGTATAGATGGCAGATGACACCGCCATGACCGGGAGATGACTAGTATGCTGGGAGATGACACTGCTGTAACTGGAGATGACTAGTATAGCTGGGAGATGACACTGCAGTAACTGGGAGATGAATAGTATAGCTGGTAGATGACACTGCTGTACCTGGGAGATAACTAGTATAGCTGGGAGATGACACTGCTGTGACTTGGAGTTGATTAGTATCGCAGGGAGATGACACTGCTGTAACTGGGAGATGACAAGTATAGCTGGGAGAGGACACTGCCATGACTGGGAGATGACTAGCATAGATGGGAGATGACACTGCCATGACTGGGAGATGACTAGTATAGCTGGGAGATGACACTGCTGTGACTGGGAGATGACTAGTATGGCTGGAAGATGAAACTGCTGTGACTGGGAGATGACTAGAATAGCTGGAAGAGGACATTGACTGTGACTGGCAGATGACCTAGTATAGCTGGGAGATGACTGCTGCTGGGACTGAGAGACTAGTACAGGCTGGGAGATGAAACTGCTGAGACTGGGAGATGACCAGAATAGCTAAGAAGATGACACTACTGTAACTGGGAGATGACTAGTATAGCTGGAGATGACACTGCTGTGACTGAGAGATGATAGTATAGCTGGGAGATGACGCTGCTGACTGGGAGATGACTAGTACAGCTGGGAGATGCCAATACTCTAATTCGAGAGATGACTAGTATAGCTGGGAGAAGACACTGCTGTAACTGGGAGATGACTAGTATAGCTGGGAGATGACACTGCTGTGACTGAGAGATGACTAGATAAAGCTGGGAGACAATGCTGTGACTGGGAGATGACTAGTCACAGCTGGGAGATGCCACTGCGTAACTGGGAGATGACTAGTATAGCTGGGAGAAGACACTGATGACTGGGAGATGACTAGTATAGCTGGGAGATGACACTGCAGTGACTGGGAGTGACTACTATAGCTGGGAGATGACACTCACTTTAACTGAGAGATGACTAGTATAGCTAGAAGATAACAATGCTGTGTCTGGAGATGACTAGTATAGCTGGGAGATGACACTGCCATGACTAGGAGATGACTAGTATAGCTTGGAGATGACACTGCCATGACTCGGAGATGAATAGTGAGATAGGCAGATGACACTGCCATGACTGGGAGATGACTAGTATAGCTGGGGAGATGACACTGCTGTGACCGGGAGATGACTAGTATAGCTGGGAGATGACACTGCTGTAACTGGGAGATGAATAGTATAGCTGGTAGATGACACTGCTGTACCTGGGAGATAACTAGTATAGCTGGGAGATGACATTGCTGTGACTTGGAGTTGATTAGTATCGCAGGGAGATGACACTGCTGTAACTGGGAGATGACAAGTATAGCCGGGAGAGGACACTGCCATGACTGGGAGATGACTACATAGATGGAGATGACACTCTGCCATGACTGGGAGATGACTAGTATAGCTGGGAGATGACACTGCTGTGACACTGGGAGATGACTAGTATGGCTGGAAGATGAAACTGCTGTGACTGGGAGATGACTAGAATAGCTGGAAGATGACATTGCTGTAACAGGCAGATGACTAGTATAGCTGGAGATGACTGCTGTGACTGAGAGATGACTAGTATGGCTGGGAGATGAAACTGAGACTGGGAGATGACTAGAATAGCTAGAAGATGACACTACTGTAACTGGGAGATGACTAGTATAGCTGGGAGATGACACTGCTGTGACTGAGAGATGATTAGTATAGCTGGGAGATGACGCTGCTGTGACTGGGAGATGACTAGTACAGCTGGGAGATGCCACTGCTCTAATTCAGAGATGACTAGTATAGCTGGGAGAAGACACTGCTGTGACTGGGAGATGACTAGTATAGCTGGGAGATGACACTGCTGTGACTGGGAGATGACTAATAAAGCTGGGAGAGACAATGCTGAGGTTGGGAGATAACTAGCATAGCTGGGAGATGGCACTGCAGTAACTGCGCTATGACTATTATAGATGGGAGATGACCCTGCTGTGACTGGGAGATGACTAGTATAGCTGGAGACACACTGCAGTGACTGGAGATGACCAGTATAGCTGGGAGATGACACTACTTTAACTGAGAGAGATGACTAGTATAGCTAGAAGATGACAATGCTGTGTCTAGGAGATGACTAGTGAAGCTGGGAGATGACACTGCCATGACTATGAGATGACTAGTATAGCTGAGAGATGACACTGCCATGACCAAGATGAATAGTATAGATGGCAGATGACACTGCCACGACTGGAGATGACTAGTATAGCTGGTAGATGACACTGCTGTAACTGGGAGATGACTAGTATAGCTTGGAGATGACACTGACTGGAGATGACTATTATAGCTGGAAGATGACTCTGTGACTGGAAGATGACAAGTATGGCTGGGAGATGAAACTGCTGTGACTGGGAGATGACTAGAATAGCTGGAAGATGACACTGCTTTAACTAGGAGATGACTAGTATAGCTGGGAGATGACACTGCTGTGGCTGGGAGATGACTAGTACAGCTAGGAGGTGGCACTACTGTAACTGGGAGATGACTAGTATAGCTAGGAGATTACACTGCTGTAACTGGGAGATGACTAACATAGCTGGGAGATGACAATGCTGTGACTGGACTATGACTATTATAGCTGGGAGATGACACTGCTGTGACTGGGAGATGATAGTATAGCTGGGAGATGACACTGCTGAAACTAGGAGATGATTAGTATAGCTGCAAGAAGACACTGCTGTGACTGGGAGATAACTAGTACAGCTGGGAGATGACTCTGCTGTGACTGGGAGATGACTAATAAAGCTGGGAGATGACAATGCTGTGGCTGGGGGATATATAGTATAGCTGGAAGATGACACTACTGTAACTGGGCTAAGACTATTACAGCTGGCAGATGACACTGCTGTAACTGGGCTATGACTATTAAAGCTGGAAGATGACACTGCTGTAACTGGGAGATGAATAGTATGGCTGGGAGATGACACTGCTCTGACTGGGCTATGACTATTATAGCTGGGAGATGACACTGCTGTAACTGAGAGATGACTAGTATAGCTGGGAGTTGACAATGCCGTAATGGGGAGATGACTAGTATACTTGGGAGATGACACTGCTGTGACTGGGAGATGACTAGTATACCTGGCAGAAGACACTGCTGTAACTGGGAAATGACTAGTATAGCTTGGAGGTGATACTGCTGTAAAGGGGAGATGACTAGTATAGCTGGGAGATGACACTGCTCTAACTGGGAGATGACTAGTATAGCTGGGAGATGACACTGCTCTGACTGGGAGATGACTAGCATAGCTGGGAGATGAGACTGCTGTAATGGAGAGATGAGTTGTATAGCTGGGCGATGGCACTGCTGTGACTGGCAGAATACTAGTATAGATGGGAGATGACACTGCTGCGACTGGTAGATGACAAGTATAGCTGGGGGATGAGACTGCTCTAACTGGGAGATGACTAGTATAGATGGAAGATGAGACTGCAGTGACTGGGAGACTAGCACTGCTGGAAAACGACACTGCTTTGACTGGGAGATGACTAGTATAGCTGAGAGATGACACTACTGAATCGGGCAGATGACTAGTATAGCTGGGGGATGACACTGCTGTGATGCTGAGAGGACTAGTATAGCTGGGAGATGACACTGCTGTAACTGGGAGATGATTAGAATGGCTGGGAAATAACATGGCTGCGACTGGGAGATAACTAGTGTAGCTGGGAGATGACACTGCTGTAACTTTGCTATGACTCTTATAGCAGGGAGATGACACTGCTGTAACAGCATGAAGATGACAAATATAGCTAGGAGATGACACTGATGTAACTGGGAGATGACTAGTATAGCTGGTAGATGACAATGCTGTAACTGGAAGATGACTAGTATAGCTGGGAGATGACACTGCTTTGACTGGGACATGACTGGTATAGCTGGCAGAAGATACTGCTGTAACGGGGAGATGAGTTGAATAGCTGGGAGACGACACTCCTGTGACTGGGAGATGACTAGAGTAGCTGGTAGATGACACTGCTGTTACTGGCCGATGACTAGTATAGCTGGGAGATGACACTGCTGCAACATGAAGATGAATAGTAAAGCTGGCAGATGACACTGCTGCAACTGGGAGATGACTAGTATAGCTGGAAGATGACACTGCTGTAACTGGGAGATGATTAGTATAGCTGGGAGATGAGACTGCTGCGATTGGGAGATGAATTGTATAGCTGGGTGATGACAATGCTGTATCTGGAGATGACTAGTATAGCTCGGAGGTGACACTTCTGTAACTGAGCTATGACTATTATAGCTGGGAGATGACACTGCTGCAACTGTGAGATGACAAGTATAGCTGGGAGACGACACTGCTGTGACTGGGAGATGACTAATACAGCTGGGAGATGGCACAACTGTGAGTGGAAGATGACTAGTATAGCTAGGCGATGACACTGCTGCAACTGGAAGATGACTAGTATAGCTGGGAGACGACACTGCTTTGACTGGGAGATGACTAGTATAGCTTGGAGATGACAATGCTGTGACTGGGAGATGACTAGTACAGATGGGAGTTGACACTGCTGTAAAGGTGAGATGAGTTGTATAGCTGGGAGATGACATTGCTGTGACTGGGAAATGACTAGTACAGCTCGGATTTGACAGTGCTGTAGCTGGGTGATGACTGGTATAGCTGAGATATGACACTTCTGTAATGGGGAGATGCGTTGTATAGTTTGGAGATGGCACTACTGTGAAGGGGAAATGACTAGTATAGCTGGGAGATCACACTGCTGTGACTGGCAGATGACTAGTATAGCTGGGAGATGACACTGTTGCAACAGGGAGATGAATAGTATAGTTGGGAGATGACACTGCTGTGACTGGGAGATGACTAGAATCGCTGGAAGATGACATTGCTGTAACTGGGAGATGATTAGTATATCTGGGAGATGAGATTGCTGCAACTGGGAGATGACTAGTATACCTGGGAGATGACAGTGCTGTAACCAGGAGAAGACTACTAGAGCTGGGAGATGGCACTGCTGTAACTGGGCTATGACTATTATAGCTGGGAGACGACACTGCTGTGTCTGGGAGATGACTAGTATAGTTGGGAGATGACACTGCTGTGACTGGGAGATGACTAGTATGGCTAGGAGATGACACTGCTGCAACAGGAAGATGACTAGTATTGCTGGGAGATGATACTGCTGTGACTGGGAGATGACTAGTATAGCTGGGAGATGACACTGCTGCAACAGGGAGATGAATTGTATAGCTGGGAGATGACACTGCTGCAGTTGGGAGATGATTAGTATAGCTGGGAAATGAGATTGCTGCAACTGGGAGATGACTAATATAGCTGGGAGATGACAGTGCTGTAACGGGATAAGACTACTACAGCTGGGAGCTGACACTGCTGTAACTGGGCTATGACTATTATAGCTGGGAGGCGACACTGCTGTGACTGGGAGATGACTAGTATAGCTGGGAGATGACACTGCTGTGACTGGGAGATGACTAGTATGGCTAGGAGATGACACTGCTGTAACAGGAAGATGACTAGTATAGCTGGGAGATGATACTGCTGTGACTGGGAGATGACTAGTATAGCTTGGAGATGACAATGCTGTGACTGGGAGATGACTAGTATAGGTGGGAGATGACACTGCTGTAACGGTGAGATGAGTTGCATAGCTGGGAAATGACACTGCTTTGACTGGGAGATGACTAGTATACCTGGGAGATGACACTTCTATGACTGGGAGATGACTAGTATAGCTGGGAGATGACACTGCTGTGACTGGGAGATGACTAGTATAGCTGGGAGATGACACTGCTGTGACTGGGAGATGACTTGTACAGTTGGAAGATGAGACTGCAATGACTGGGAGAACATTAGTATACCTGGAAAATGACACTGCTGTGACTGGGTGATGACTAGTATAGCTGATAGAGGACTCTACTGAATTGGGGGGGTGACTAGTATAGCTGGGGGATGACACTGCTGTGATGGTGAGATGACTAGTATAACTGGGAGATTACACTGCTGTAACTGGGAGATGACTGGAATAGCTGTGAGATGATACTGCTGTGACTGGGAGATAACTTGTGTAGCTGGGAGATAACACTGCTGTAACTCCGTTATGACTCTTATAGCAGGGACATGACACTGCTGTAACAGGAAGATGACGAATATAGCTAGGAGATGACATTGCTGTAACTGTGAGATGACTAGTATAGCTGGGAGATGACAATGCTGTAACTGGGAGATGACTAGTATAGCTGAGAGATGACACTGCTCTGACTGGGACATGACTAGTATAGTTGGGAGAAGATACTACTGTAACGGGGAGATGAGTTGTATAGCTGGGAGATGACACTCCTGTGACTGGGAGATGACTATTGTAGCTGGAAGATGACTCTGCTGTTATCTGCCGATGACTAGTATAGTTGGGAGATGACACTGCTGGAACTGGAACATGACTAGTATAGCTGGAAGATGACACTGCTGTAACTGGGAGATGATTAGTATAGCTGGGAGATGAGACTGCTGTGACTGTGAGATGACTGGTATAGCTGGGAGATGACAATGCAGTAACTGGGAGATGTCTAGTATAGCTGGGAGATGACAAAGCTGTAACCGGGAGAAGACTACTACAGCTCGGAGATGACACTGCTGGAACTTGGAGATGAATGGTATAGCTGGGAGATGACACTGCTGCTACTGAGCTATGACTATTATAGCTTGGAGATGACACTGCTGCAACCGTGAGATGACTAGTTTAGCTGGGAGATGACACTGCTGTGACTGGGAGATGACTAATATAGCTGGGAGATGACACAACTGTGACTGGGAGATGACTAGTATAGATGTTAGATGACACTGCTGTAACTGGAAGATGACTAGTATGGCTGGGAGATAAGACTGCTGTGACTGGGAGATACATAGATACATAGGTACATAGACAGTGTCGACAGATAAGGGCCTATGGCCCACCCAGTCTGCCCATTTGAGCTAGTAAGTTCAGTTTATGTTTTCCTAGAAGTCTGTTGCCCCTTACCCCTGACCTCCAGAATTCCTTTATGTCTATCCCATGCATTCTTAAATCCGATGATTGTTTCAGCCCCCACCACGTCCTCGGGCAGGGTGTTCCACTTGTCCACCACCCGTTCTCTGAAGAAATTCTTCCTCACGTTTCCTCTGAATCGTCCTCCCTCCAAATTCATCCCATGCTCTCTTGTCCTGGAACATCTTTATTGCTTAAAAATAGTGTATTCCTGCACCCCGTTCCTCCCTATAAGATACTTGCATGTCTCTATCATATCCCCTGTCTCCCTCCTCTCCTCCAGGGAGTACATGTTCAGTTCCTTCAACCTGTCCTCATAGGACTTGTGATGCAATCCATGCACCATCTTTGTTGCCCTCCTCTGAACCTTCTATACCCTGTCTATGTCCTTACGTAGGTAAGGTCTCCAGAACTGTACACTGTACTCAGAAAGAACTGGAAGGGGACAGGATCAGTTGTGTTCCAGGACAGTAGCTGCTGCTGTTGTTTTCACAGGGTTCTTGTGGATTTTACTTGGTAGGTTAGTTCTTTTCTCTTCTTACTTAAGGGGCTAAGTAGGTATTTTTTGGGGCTGCTGGATGTTTGTAAACTGATTTGGTGGCTATAAGGGGGCTCATTTTGTGATGTTTCACTGTGTAACAGGCTGCGCTGGTAGAGGCCTATTTCTTCTGATTTAAAACCTATTTGGTGGGATTTGCTTGGAGATGGTTATTTGAATTGAGACCTATATCTGTTAATTTCAAGCCTATTTTGATATGGTGTTAGTGAAGCTGATTAAATTGGAGACCTGTTTCCTTTGGCAGCAAACATATTTTGGGGCTTTGACTTGAATTTTGATTCCTTGTGCTGACTCCATTAGCTGTAAAGGTTAGTTCATAGTGGGGAGGGAGTGTTAATGGTCTGGCCAGGTCTCCTCCAATATTGACTGGAGGCAGAGCTGAATCAGGTTGAGGTGTTAGCTGCTTTGCCTTCTCAGAAAGAACTGGAAGGGGACAGGATCAGTTGTGTTCCAGGACAGTAGCTGCTGCTGTTGTTTTCACAGGGTTCTTGTGGATTTTACTTGGTAGGTTAGTTCTTTTCTTTCTTACTTCTAAGGGGCTAGCAGGGTATTGTTTTTGGGGCTGCTGGATGTTTGTAAACTGATTTGGTGGCTGTAAGTGGGGCTCATTTTGTGGATGTTTCACTGTGTAACAGGCTGCGCTGGTAGAGGCCTAATCCTTCTGATTTAAAAACCTATTTGGTGGGATTTGCTTGGGCCTGGTTCTTTGGCTGCTGGGCTTGGAGGGACACAGGGCTGATGCACTCTCTCTCTCTCTCCAAGTAGGGTGTCTGCCCAGAACCCATACCCCCCTCCCCAGAAGTCTGTGAATTTTATAGGGAACACCTGCCCTGCAATTGGAGGAAAAGGCTGCAGGTGCAGCTCATGTGAAATTCAGCCACTGGGGTTGGATTTAAAAGGCTGAGAGAGGAGCCTAGGGAGTTGTTCATTTCATATAAGTTAATGTGTTGTACTGCACCTAGTAACAGGGTTACTGGTGTGCAGTGGGACATCTCTAAGATTAGTGGGTGACCTGATTAGGCAGTAGGGGTATCTTGGACTAGGGGGGGGGACCTGGTGGCTCACCCAGGAAACCTATTTGGAAGGGGATGGAACCACACATCATTAGGACCGCATCTTTGGGAGGGTGGTGGGGTGCACAGGTGTGGAAGCCATGATACTGGACTGGGCTTGAAGTTGGTGGTGCCCAGTGTACCAGCTAGCACAGCTTAGGGAGGAGGTTATGGGATTAGGAGAAAGCTGGGGAAGGGGTGGTATGGTTGGGGAAGGGGCTGGGAATCTCCACAGGGTTGCACCAAGCACTGGGGTGGGGGCATAGGGAAAGGAGTGCAGGAGAAGCCTAGGGGTCACATAGGGACCCTGGCAGAGGGGTCCAAAAGGACACTACCAAGGAAGCAGGCAGGTAACTGTGGACCCTCACAAAGGGGGGAGAGAGGGACAACATCTAGGGAAGTAGGCAGATGGCCAGGGCTGGACAGAAGGAAGCAAGGCGGGAGGTGGATCTGACCTTACACCAGTGCAACCGCCTAATTTCTCTTCTTCTGCTCAAGGATGAGGGGTGATGTAGCCAACAGAGGTGGTTAGAGACGGAAAGGGAGGGCATGGAGGCAGGAGGCAAAGACAGCAGGAAGAACAGAGGACCTGGAATGCAGGAGAATGGAGGAGCAGTGAATCAGAGCAGGAGGGCAGGGGAAGAGGAGAAGGCGAAAGGACCAGTTGGGAGGAAGGGTAAGGGAAGGGACCAGAAGTACAAGGAGGATTCAGTAAAGGGAGCTGAGGTTTAGAGCCAGGGGCATGAAGCAAGGAGGAACTAAATGGAGACAGGAAGGAGGGAGGATGAGCCAGGCTAGGTTTGGCAGATGGGGGAGAAGGACCAGTTCTGAGGAGCAGTGAGGGGGATTGCAAGGCACAGAAGGTGATACTCAGGAGGAGGAGAGGCTTAGACTGAGGAGGTGTCATATGGTAAATATGGAGGGTGGCATGTGGCACCCAGATAGGGGAGTGAACAAGGAGCCAGCTGGGTGGAGGGCCTGTAGAAGGATGAGGGACATGGAAGGGGAATGGAGGAAAGGAGTGGTCAGAGTGCTCCTGCTGGGGATTCTATCAGGGGTATCAAATGGGATAGGGAGGGGAAGCCTGGCCAGTTAGAACAAGATGGCTCCCTGGACTAACGGTGCACAGGGCTAAGCACGAGGTATATCAGCTGGCAAAGGATTGTGGGGTTCCCAGACATGCTGGTCACCTGGGTACAAATGACATTGAGGAAATAGCAGGCTAGAGATACAGGCAAGATTCAGGAGCTCGCCGGGTCTGTCATGACATCGGATGCACAGTTTCTTCTCAGAAATCCTGCCAGTGTCCAAGGGCTAGTGGGGAACACAAAGGAAAATTAGGGAGATAAACCTGGCTCAGGGGTGGTGTGAGGCCAGAGGGTATGGGTTGAGTGGGGATTGGGGAGACCTGGGAGGATAAGGAGCTGTATGCTGAGATAGACTACATCTCAATTTGGAGGAGGAATCCTTAAGTTGAAAATAGAGGTTCATTGGTAAAAGTGGGTTTAAGCTTGTGAAGGGGGTGGGATGGGAGAAAAGGCTGTCAAGGGGTGCCGATAAAGGAGGACTCTGTCTCCACCCCTGGGGACCAGGAGGATTGCAGGAAAAGGCCAACTGGCAAGGAGTGCAGACAGAGAAACAGAAGTCCCCATGGGAACACGAGCAGAAATGGAACTATAGGAAAGGGTGGTGGTCCTGCTAAATGCCAGGAGCTTGCACGTAAAATGTCTGCACTCAGGCGATGCTAACTGAGGAGCAGTGGATGTGGCAGTGGTCAATGAGACTGGGGCCATTGCAAGACATGACTGGGACCTGAACCTGGAGGGTTACACTATGTTCAGGAAGGACAGGGGAGAGGGAAGGAGGAGGGTAGCAATGATAGTCAAAACTGCATTGGCATAGGGAGTGAGAGGCAGAGAGAACCGTGGAGCGATTTGGGTCTGTGATAACAAGGAGGCAACAGAATAACAATAGGAGTGGTGTATAGACCCCTGCCCGGCGGAGGAGCTGGAGGACAGTCTGGTGGCAGATGTTAGGAGACACTGCAGACTGGGCAGAGGAACGGTGGTGGTGTTGGGGACTTAAACATGCCAGGAACAGACTGGGAGACTATGACATCCTCTGTGACCAGGGAACAGAGGTTGTTGGATGTCTTTCAAGACGCATTCCTAACTCAGCAGGTGAGGAACCGACCAGGAGGCAGGGTACTGGATGTGGTCCCAAGACAGTGACCAGATTGGGGCCTGGGGGAGGGGACCATTGGCGGGGAGTGAAAATGCTACAGTCTGGTTCTGCCTGGACCTAGGAGGGGTAGAAGGCTGAACAAAGACGGAAGTAACCGACTTCAGGGGGGCGGATTTTAAGGAAATGGGAAGGATCCTTAAGGAGCATTTGGATGGGATTGGGTCAGACATGGACGCTGATAGTAGGTGGGAAATCATCAGGAGAGGGCTGCAGGATGCTACCAGCACCTGTGCAAGAGTAAGACAAAAATGCGGTAGGGCTCAAAAACCCTGTTGGTGGACCAGGGAGGTCCAGGAGGTGGTGTGGGGAAAGAAAGCAGCCTATAAGCAATTCAAGTGCTCAAGGAGTGAAAGGGATTGAGGGGAGTATGAGTTGATGGCTAGAAGGGCCACTAGAGTGGGGAGGGTGGCTAAGGCAAGGAAGGAGCAGAACCTGGCCAGGGAAATTAGGAGAGGGAACAAGGGGTTCTTTAGATACATTGGGGAAAGACGAAGGGTGGGGCAGATTAGCAGGATTAAATCAGGGAGAGATGGGCACAAGACCCGGGGAGCAGGCTGAGGTACTAAATGAGTACTTCACCTCAGTTTTCACCAGGAAAATGGGGGTGCTGCATCATACATGGAGGAGACAGAGATACTGAGAGGGGACCCTTACCGATCGGCGGGGTCTGGGGAGAGGGGTGGCATCACTGGCAGGTGGGGAGGGCTAAGCAGGAGAAGAGGACCGGAAGTGAAATCACAGCAGAGAGAGTGAGGAAGCCCTCAGCCCTTAAGACGGAGAAGCACCGGGCGGATAAATTACATCCCAGAGTGCTGAAGGAACTTGCAGATGTCCTGAAAACCCCGGCAGAGCTTTTCACCATCTCTCTGAGGACAGGGTGGGTGCCCCAAGACTGGAAGGTGGCGCATATAGTGCCTATCCACAAGGGGGGATCAAGGGAGGTGGCAGGGAACTACAGGCCTGTCAGCCTGACATCGGTGGTGAACAAGGTGATGGAGGGCATTGTCAAGGAGAGGCTAGGGGGGGACCTGGATAAGTCAGGGTGCCTGGACAATAGACAGCATGGATTCATCCCAGGGAAATCGTGTCAGACAAACCTGGTGGAGTTCTATGACTGGGTGACAAGTGCCTTGGACCTGGGTAGACAGTGGATGTCCTCTTCTAGACTTCAGCAAGGCATTTGACTCTGTTCCTCCCGTGGGCCTGTTGGATAAGCTGGGAGAAATGGGAGTGGGAACCAGATGATCAGATGGATGAGCAATTGGCTCAGGACCAGACCCAGAGGGTCGTAGTTGGTGGGATAGTCTCATCCCCAAGGAGGGTCATTAGTGGGGTCCCACAGGGATCAGTCCTTGGGCCCCTTCTGTTCAATGCCTACATATCTGACATAAGGACAGGAATCAGGAGTGAGATGAGTCTCTTTGCAGATGACTCAAAACTGGGGGCAGTGGTGGATGGGGAGATGGGAAGGGTGGCCCTACAGGGGGACCTGGAGGCTCTGGAAAGATGGTCTAGAAAGTGGAAGCTGAGGTTCAATGCAGGGAAATGCAAGGTACTCCACCTGGGGGCCAGAAACCAAGGCCAAGTGTACACCCTGGGGAAATGCTACAAGTCTCGATGGCTGAGAGGGACCTGGGGGTGGTGGTGGATGTCAAGATGAACAACTCTGAGACTTGTAGAAGGCAGCAGCCAAGGCCAACAGGATGCTGGGATGCATCGCTAGGGGGATCACCTCCAGAAGGAGGGAAGTGATACTCCCTCTGTATAACTGCTTGGTGAGGCCGCACCTTGAGTACTGCGTGCAGTTTTGGAGGCCACACTTAAAGAGGGACATTAACCTCCTGGAGAGGGTCCAGAGGAGGGCAACCAAAATGATTTGGGGCTTGGGGGACAGGACCTATGAGGAGAGGCTCAGAGAGCTAAATATGTACACATTGGAAGAGAGAAGGGACCGGGGACATGATAGAGGTCTTCAGGTACATGAAGAGGGTAAATAGGGGAGGAACAGTCAGGGTGCTTGAAGGAAGGAGGAAGGGCCACTAGAGGGCATGGGTGGAAGCTGGAGGGGAAGATTCAGGGAGAAAGGAGGAGGTGCTACTTCACTGAGAGAGGTGGTGAAGCCATGGAATGCACTGCCTAGGGGCTGGTGGAGGCAGAGACAGTGGAGGGTTCAAGAGGGTTGGGACAGGAACAGGGAAGGGTTCTGGAAGCAAAATCCAATGCAGCAAGAATATCCGGAACTGGGAAGGGAGAAGCCAGAGAAGGCGAGGGGGACAGCAAGGTCAGCACCCAGGGTGGGGGCTGACCAAACGAGCAGACACGAAAGACCGTTAGGCCTATTCTGCTGGCATTTTAGTATGTTAGTATGTTAGTACTCCAGGTGAGCCTCACTAGTGTCTTGTATAGTGGAATTATGACCTCCCTTTTCCTGCTGGTGATGCCCCTGCCTATGCATCCCAGCATCCTATTTGCTTTACCTGCTGCCTTGTCACACTGTTTCCCTACCTTGAGGTCATCAGAGATGATAACCCCAAGATTCCTTTCCTGCTTGGTGCATGCTATATCCTCACCCCCCAACTGATATATTGTGCCAGGGTTTTTGCCCCATATGCATTATCTTGCACTTCTTTGCATCGAATTTCAACTGCCAAACCCCTGACCATTCTTCAAGTTTCTGCAGGTCCCTTCTCATTCTGTCTACACCCTCTGGTGTGTCTACTCTGTTACAGAGGTTTGTGTCTTCAGCAAACAGTGAAATTCTGCCTTCTAGGTCCTGCGCAATGTCACTGATGAAGATGTTGAATAGGACTGGGCCCAGCACTGATCCCTGTGGTACCCCACTGGTCACTCTTCCATCTGTGGAGTGACAGCCATTTACCACCACCCTCTGTGTCCTGCTGCCCAGCCAGTTACCTACCCACCACACTACTGTCCTTCCCACATCCATATTCCCCAGTTTGTGTAATAGTCTTCTATGTGGCACAGTGTCAAAGGCCTTGCTGAAGTACAGATAGGCCATGTCCACTGCCCTCCTCTGATCCACCTCCCTAGTCATCCAGTTGAAAAATTCAATGAGGTTGGTTTGACATGACCTCCCCCTGGTGAAACCAAGCTGCCTTGGGTCCTGTAGTCCATTGATAACCAGATGTTCCACCAGTTTCTCCTTCAGTAGTGCTTCCATGATCTTCCCAACTACCGAGGTGAGGTTGACTGGTCTGTAGTTCCCAGCTTCCTCTTTGTTCCCACTTTTGTATAAGGGGACTACATCTGCTGTTCTCCAGTCTTTGGGTACCTCCCCTGTTTCCAGTGATCGGCTAAACAGGATAGCCAGAGGTACAGCCACCACCTCTCTTAGTTCTTTAAGGACCCTGGGGTGCACCCCATCTGGCCCCATTGCTTTATCAACTCTTATTACTTTCAGATCCTTCAGGACCCTTTCTCGTGTAAAGGGACTTGTGTCCATTTCTGCACCATTCTTACCCCTTGTACTCCCTTCAGAATCATTACCGTCCTCTTCTGCAGTAAAGACTAGTATAGCTTGGAGATGACAATGCTGTGACTGGGAGATGACTAGTATAGGTGAGAGATGACACTGCTGTAAAGGTGAGATGAGCTGTATAGCTGGGAGATGACATTGCTGTGACTGGGAGATGACTAGTACAGCTGGGATATGACACTGACATAACTGGGAGATTACTACTATAGCTGGGAGATGACACTTCTGTAATGGGGAGATGAGTTGTATATTTCGGAGATGCACTGTTGTGAAGGGGAGATGACTAGTATTGCTGGGAGATGACTGCTGCAACTGGGAGATGAACAGTATAGCTGGGAAATGACAATGCTGCAACTGTGAGATGACTAGTATAGCTGAAAGATGACACTGCTGTAACTGGCAGATGATCAGTATAGCTGGGAGATGAAACTGCTGCGACTGGGAGATTACTAGTATAGCTGGGAGATGACAATGCTGCAACAGTGAGATGACAAGTATACTGGGAGACGACATTGCTGTGACTGGGAGATGACTAGTATAGCTGGGAGATGACACTGCTGTGACTGGCAGATGACTAGTATAGCTGGGAGATGACACTGCTGCAACAGAGAGATGAATAGTATAGCTGGGAGATGACAATGCTGCAACAGTGAGATGACAAGTATACTGGGAGACGACATTGCTGTGACTGGGAGATGACTATTATAGCTGGGAGACGACACTGCTGTGACTGGGAGATGACTAGTATAGCTGGGAGATGACACTGCTGTAACTGGACTATGACTATCATAGCTGGGCGATGACACTGCTGTAACTGGGATATAACTATTATAGCTGGAGGATTACACTTCAGTAACTGTGAGATGACTACTATAGCTGGGAGACGACACTGCTGTGACTGGGAGATGACTAGTATAGCTGGGAGATGACACTGCTGTGACTGGAAGATGACTAGAATACCTAGGAGATGTCTCTGCTTTAACTGGAAGATGACTAGTATAGATGGGAGATGACACTGCTGTGACTGGGAGATGACTAGTACAGCTTGCAGATGACAATGCTGTGACTGGGAGATGGCTAGTACAGCTGGGAAATGACACTGCTGTAACTGGGAGATGACGAGTATAGCTGGGATATGACACTGCTGTGACGGGGAGATGAATAGTATAGCTGAGAGATGACACTGCTGTGACTGGCAGATTACTGGTATAAAAAAGAGATGACACTGCTGCAACTGGGTGATGACAAGTATAGTTGGGAGATGAGACTGCTGTGACAGGGATGACTAGTATAACTGGCACATGACACTGCTGTAACTGGGAGATTACTAGTATAGCTGGGAGATGACACTGCTGTGAGAGGGAGAAGACTAGTATAGCTCTGAGATGACACTGCCGTAACTAGGAGATGACTAGTATAGCAGGGAGATGACACTGATGTCACTGGGAGATGTCTAGTATTGCTGGGAGATGACACTGCTGTAACGGGGAGATGATTTGTAAAGCTGGGAAATGACATTGCTGTTACTGGGAGATAACTATTATAGCTGGGAGATGAAACTGCTGTGACTAGGAGTTGACTAGTATAGCGGGGAGATGACACTGCTGTAACTGGAAGATGACTAGTATAGTTGGAAGATGAGACTGCTCTGACTGGGAGAAGATTAATATACCTGGGAAATGACACTGCTGAGACTGGGAGATGACTAGTATAGCTTTCAGATGACACTGCCGTAACTGGGAGATGACTAGTACAGCTGGGAGATGACACTGCTGTGACTGGGAGATGACTAGTATAGCTGGGGGATGACACTGCTTTACCTGGGAGATGACTAGAATACCTGCGACATGACACTGCTGTGACTGGGAGATAATTAGTGTTGCTGATAGATGACACTGCTGAAACTCCACTATGACTTTTATAGCAGGGAGATCACACTGCTGTAACCTGAAAAAGATGAGCATAGCTGGGAGATGACACTGCTATAACTGGAAAATGACTAGTATACCAGGAGTTGACAATGCAGTAACTGGGAGATGACTAGTATAGCTGAGAGATGACACCGCTGTGACTGGGACATGACTAGCATAGCTGGGAGATGATACTGCTGTAACGGGGAGATGAGTTGTATAGCTGGGAGATGACACTCCTGTGACTGGGAGATGACTTGTATAGCTAGAAGATGACAATGCTGTAACCCGGAGATGACTAGTATAGCTGGGAGATGACACTGCTGTAATTGTGAGATGACTAGCATAGCTGGGAGATGACACGGCTGTGACTGGGAGATAACTACTATAGCTGGGAGATGACACTGCTGTAACTCCGATATGACTCTTATAGCAGGGAGATGACACTGCTATAACTGGAAGATGATGAGTATAGCTGGGAAATGACACTGCTGTGACTGGGAGATGACTAGTATAGCTGGAAGATGACACTGCTGTAACTGGGAGATGACTAGTGTAGCTTTGAGATGACACTGCTGTGACCGGCAGGTGACTAGTATAGCTGGGAGATGACACTAATGCATCTGGGTGATGACTAGTATAGCCAGGAAATGACATTGCTGCAATTGGGAGATGACTAGTGTAGCTGGAAGATGACACTGCTGTAACTGGGAGATGATTAATATAGCTGAGAGATAAGAATGCTGCGACTAGGAGATGCCTAGGATAGCTGGGAAATAATGCTGTGACCAGGAGATGACTACTATAGCTGGGAGATGGCACTGCTGTAAATGTGCTATGAACCTTTTGGCTGGAAGATGACACTGTAGTAACTCTAAGATGACTAATATATCTGGGCCACTACACTGCTGTAAGTGGGAAATTACTAGTATAGCTGGGAGATGACACTGCTGTGACTGGGAGATGACTAGTATAGCTTGAAGATGACACTGCTGTAACTGGGAGATGTTTAGTATAGCAAAGAGATGAGACTGCTGCGACTGGGAGATGACAATGCTGTGACTGACAGATAATTAGAGTAGCTGGGAGAGAACACTGATGTGACTGGGACATGAACAATACAGCTGGGAGATGACACTGCTGTAACAGCGCTATGACTTTGATAGCAGGTAGATGACATTGTTGTATCATGAAAATGATGGGCATATTTGGGAGATGACACAACTGTAACTGGTAAATGACTAGTATAGCTGGGAGATGACAATACAGTAACTGGGAGATAACTAGAATTGCTGGGAGAAGACACTGCTGTATCTGGGAGATGACTAGTATAGTTGGAAGATGAAACTGCTGTTACTGGGAGATGACGAGTATAGCTGGGATATGACACTGCTGTGACTGGGAGATGGATAGTATAGCTGAGAGATGACACTGCTGTGACTGGCAGATTACTGGTATAAAAGAGAGATGACACTGCTGCAACTGGGCGATGACAAGAATAGTTGGGAGATGAGACTGCTGTGACAGGGATGACTAGTATAACTGGCACATGACACTGCTGTAAGTGGGAGATTACTAGTATAGCTGGGAGACGACACTGCTGTGACAGGGAGATGACTAGTTTAGCTCTGAGATGACACTGCCATAACTAGGAAATGACTAGTATAGCAGGGAGATGACACTGCTGTCACTGGGAGATGTCTAGTATTGCTGGGAGACGACACTGCTGTAACGGGGAGATGATTTGTAAAGCTGGGAGATGACATTGCTGTTACTGGGAAATGACTATTATAGCTGGGAGATGAAACTGCTGTGACTAGGAGTTGACTAGTATAGCGGGGAGATGACACTGCTGTAACTGGAAGATAACTAGTATAGTTGGAAGATGAGACTGCTCTGACTGGGAGAAGATTAATATACCTGGGAAATGATACTGCTGAGACTGGGAGATGACTAGTATAGCTTTCAGATGACACTGCCATAGAGGAGATGACTAGTACAGCTGGGAGATGACTGCTGTGACTGGGAGATGACTAGTATAGCTGGGGGATGACACTGCTTTACCTGGGAGATGACTAGAATACCTGCGTCGTGACACTGCTGTGACTGGGAGATAATTAGTGTTGCTGAGAGATGACACTGCTGAAACTCCACTATGACTTTTATAGCAGGGAGATGACACTGCTGCAATTTGAAAATGACAAGTATAGCTGGGAGATGACACTGCTATAACTGTGAAATGACTAGTATAGCCAGGAGTTGACAATGCAATAACTAGGAGATGACTAGTATAGCTGGGAGTTGACACTCCTGTGACTGGGAGATGTCTTGTATAGCTGGGAGATGATAATGCTGTAACGGGGAGATGACTAGTATAACTGGGAGACGACACTGCTGTAATTGGGCTATGACTATTATACCTGGGATATGACACTGCTGTAACTGTGAGATGACTAGTATAGGCCAGAGGCGACACTGCTGTGACTGGGAGATAGCTAGTATAGCTGGGAGACGACACTGCTGCAACAGGGGAGATGAACAGTATAGCTGGGAGATGACTCTGCTGCAACTGAGAGATGACTAGTATAGCTGGAAGATGACAGTGCCGTAACTGGAAGATGATTAGTATAGCTGGGAGATGGGGCTAATGTGACTGGGAGATGACTAGTATAGCTGGGAGATGACAATGCTGTAACCGGGAAGAGACTAGTATAGCTGGGCGATGGGACTGCTGTGACCGGGAGATGACTATTACAGCTGGAAGATGACACTGCTGTAACTGGTATATGACTGTTATAGCTGGGTGATAACACTGCTGTAACTGTGAGGTGAGTAGTGGAGCTGGGAGACGACACTGCTCTGACTGGGAGATGTCTGGCATAGCTGGGAGATGACACTGCTGTGACTGGGAGATGAATAGTATGGCTAGGTGGGGACACTGCTGTAACAGAAAGATGACTAGTATAGCTGGGAGATGACACTGTTGTGACTGGGAGATAACTAGTATAGCTTGGAGATGACAATACTGTGACTGGGAGATGACTAGTGTAGCTGGGAGATGACACTGCTGTGACTGGCAGATGACTAGTATAGCTTGAAGATGACACTGCTGTAACTGGGAGATGTTTAGTATAGCAGAGATTTGAGACTGCTGCGACTGGGAGATGACAATGCTGTAGCCAGGAGATGACTAGTATAGCTGGGACACGACACTGCTGTGACTGGAAAATGACTAGTATAGATGGGAGATGACACTGCTGTGACTAGGAGATGACTAGTATATCTAGGAGATGTCACTGCTGTGTCATCTCCCAGCTATACTAGTAATTTCCCACTTACAGCAGTGTAGTGTCTAAGATATATTAGTCATCTCAGAGTTACTACAGTGTCATCTTCCAGCTATAAGGATCATAGTATAGCTGGGAGATGACACTCCTGTGACTGGGAGATGACTTGTATAGCTGGAAGATGACAATGCTGTAACCCGGAGATGACTAGTATAGCTGGGAGACGACACTGCTGTAATTGTGAGATGTCTAGCATAGCTGGGAGATGACACGGCTGTGAGTGGGAGATAACTACTATAGCTGAGAGATGACACTACTGTAACTCCGCTATGACTCTTATAGCAGGGAGATGACACTGCTGTAACTGGAAGATGACGGATATAGCTGGGAAATGACACTGCTGTGACTGGGAGGTGACTTGTATAGCTGGAAGATGACACTGCTGTAACTGGGAGATGACTAGTGTAGCTTTGAGATGACACTGCTGTGACCGGCAGGTGACTAGTATAGCTGGGAGATGACACTACTGCTTCTAGGAGATGACTAGTATAGCCAGGAAATGACATTGCTGCAACTGGGAGATGACTAGTGTAGCTGGAAGATGACACTGCTGTAACTGGGAGATGATTAATATAGCTGAGAGATAAGAATGCTGCGACTAGGAGATGTCTAGGATAGTTGGGAAATAATGCTGTGACCAGGAGATGACTACTATAGCTGGGAGATGGCACTGCTGTAAATGGGCTATGAACCTTTTGGCTGGAAGATGACACTGTAGTAACTCTAAGATGACTAATATATCTGGGACACTACACTGCTGTAAGTGGGAAATTACTAGTATAGCTGGGAGATGACACTGCTGTGACTGGGAGATGACTAGTATAGCTTGAAGATGACACTGCTGTAACTGGGAGATGTTTAGTATAGCAAAGAGATGAGACTGCTGCGACTGGGAGATGACAATGCTGTGACTGACAGATAATTAGAGTAGCTGGGAGAGAACACTGATGTGACTGGGACATGAACAGTACAGCTGGGAGATGACACTGCTGTAACAGCGCTATGACTTTGATAGCAGGGAGATGACACTGTTGTAACATGAAAATGATGGGCATTTTTGGGAGATGACACAACTGTAACTGGTAAATGACTAGTATAGCTGGGAGATGACAATACAGTAACTGGGAGATAACTAGAATTGCTGGGAGAAGACACTGCTGTATCTGGGAGATGACTAGTATAGTTGGAAGATGAAACTGCTGTTACTGGGAGATAGCCCAGTATAACTGGGATATGACACTGCTGTGACTGGGAGATGGATAGTATAGCTGAGAGATGACACTGCTGTGACTGGCAGATTACTGGTATAAAGAGAGTGACACTGCTGCAACTGGGCGATGACAAGAATAGTTGGGAGATGAGACTGCTGTGACAGGGATGACTAGTATAACTGGCACATGACACTGCTGTAGGGTGGGAGATTACTAGTATAGCTGGGAGGCGACACTGCTGTGACAGGAGATGACTAGTTTAGCTCTGAGATGACACTGCCGTAACTAGGAGATGACTAGTATAGCAGGGAGATGACACTGCTGCCACTGGGAGATGTCTAGTATTGCTGGGAGACGACACTGCTGTAACGGGGAGATGATTTGTAAAGCTGGGAGATGACATTGCTGTTACTGGGAAATGACTATTATAGCTGGGAGATGAAACTGCTGTGACTAGGAGTTGACTAGTATAGCGGGGAGATGACACTGCTGTAACTGGAAGATAACTAGTATAGTTGGAAGATGAGACTGCTCTGACTGGGAGAAGATTAATATACCTGGGAAATGATACTGCTGAGACTGGGAGATGACTAGTATAGCTTTCAGATGACACTGCCATAACGGGGAGATGACTAGTACAGCTGGGAGATGACACTGCTGTGACTGAGAGATGACTAGTATAGCTGGGGGATGACACTGCTTTACCTGGGAGATGACTAGAATACCTGCGATGTGACACTGCTGTGACTGGGAGATAATTAGTGTTGCTGAGAGATGACACTGCTGAAACTCCACTATGACTTTTATAGCAGGGAGATGACACTGCTGCAATTTGAAAATGACAAGTATAGCTGGGAGATGACACTGCTGTAACTGTGAAATGACTAGTATAGCTGGGAGTTGACACTCCTGTGACTGGGAGATGACTTGTATAGCTGGGAGATGATAATGCTGTAACGGGGAGATGACTAGTATAACTGGGAGACGACACTGCTGTAATTGGGCTATGACTATTATACCTGGGATATGACACTGCTGTAACTGTGAGATGACTAGTATAGGCCAGAGACGACACTGCTGTGACCGGGAGATACCTAGTATAGCTGGGAGACGACACTGCTGCAACAGGGAGATGAACAGTATAGCTGGGAGATTACTCTGCTGCAACTGAGAGATGACTAGAATAGCTGGAAGATGACAGTGCCGTAACTGGAAGATGAGTAGTATAGCTAGGAGATTGGGCTGATGTGACTGGGAGATGACTAGTATAGCTGGGAGATGACAATGCTGTAACCGGGAAGAGACTAGTATAGCTGGGAGATGGGACTGCTGTTACTAGGAGTTGACTAGTATAGCGGGGAGATGACACTGCTGTAACTGGAAGATGACTAGTGTAGTTGGAAGATGAAACTGCTCTGACTGAGAGAAGATTAATATACCTGGGAAATGATACTGCTGAGACTGGGAGATGACTAGTATAGCTTTCAGATGACACTGCCATAGCAGGAGATGACTAGTACAGCTGGGAGATGACACTGCTGTGACTGGGAGATGACTAGTATAGCTGGGGATGACACTGCTTTACCTGGGAGATGACTAGAATACCTGCGATGTGACACTGCTGTGACTGGAGATAATTAGTAGTTGAGAGATGACACTGCTGAAACTCCACTATGACTTTTATAGCAGGGAGATGACACTGCTGCAATTTGAAAATGACAAGTATAGCTGGGAGATGACACTGCTATAACTGTGAAATGACTAGTATAGCCAGGAGTTGACAATGCAGTAACTAGGAGATGACTAGTATAGCTGAGAGATGACACTCCTGTGACTGGGAGATGACTTGTATAGCTGGGAGATGATAATGCTGTAACGGGGAGATGACTAGTATAACTGGGAGACGACACTGCTGTAATTGGGCTATGACTATTATACCTGGGATATGACACTGCTGTGACTGGGAGATACCTAGTATAGCTGGGAGACGACACTGCTGCAAAAGGGAGATGAACAGTATAGCTGGGAGATGACTCTGCTGCAACTGAGAGATGACTAGTATAGCTGGAAGATGACAGTGCTGTAACTGGAAGATGAGTAGTATAGCTGGGAGATGGGGCTGATGCGACTGGGAGATGACTAGTATAGCTGGGAGATGACAATGCTGTAACCGGGAAGAGACTAGTATAGCTGGGAGATGAAACTGCTGTGACTAGGAGTTGACTAGTATAGGGGGGAGATGACACTGCTGTAACTGGAAGATAACTAGTATAGTTGGAAGATGAGACTGCTCTGACTGGGAGAAGATTAATATACCTGGGAAATGATACTGCTGAGACTGGGAGATGACTAGTATAGCTTTCAGATGACACTGCCATAACGGGGAGATGACTAGTACAGCTGGGAGATGACACTGCTGTGACTGGGAGATGACTAGTATAGCTGGGGGATGACACTGCTTTACCTGGGAGATGACTAGAATACCTGCGATGTGACACTGCTGTGACTGGGAGATAATTAGTATTGCTGAGAGATGACACTGCTGAAACTCCACTATGACTTTTATAGCAGGGAGATGACACTGCTGCAATTTGAAAATGACAAGTATAGCTGGGAGATGACACTGCTGTAACTGTTGAAATGACTAGTATAGCTGGGAGTTGACACTCCTGTGACTGGGAGATGACTTGTATAGCTGGGAGATGATAATGCTGTAGCAGGGGAGATGACTAGTATAACTGGGAGGCGACACTGCTGTAATTGGGAGATGACTAGTATAACTGGGAGGCGACACTGCTGTAATTGGGCTATGACTATTATACCTGGGATATGACACTGCTGTAACTGTGAGATGACTAGTATAAGCGAGAAGCGACACTGCTGCAACAGGGAGATGAACAGTATAGCTGGGAGATTACTCTGCTGCAACTGAGAGATGACTAGAATAGCTGGAAGATGAGCGCTGTCACTGGAAGATGTTAGTATGCTGGGAGATTGGGCTGATGTGACGGGAGATGATTTGTATAGCTGGGAGATGACAATGCTGTAACTGGGAAGAGACTAGTATAGCTGGGAGATGGGACTGCTGTTACTAGGAGTTGACTAGTATAGCAGGGAGATGACACTGCTGTAACTGGAAGATGACTAGTGTAGTTGGAAGATGAAACTGCTCTGACTGAGAGAAGATTAATATACCTGGGAAAAGATACTGCTGAGACTGGGAGATGACTAGTATAGCTTTCAGATGACACTTCCATAACGGGGAGATGACTAGTACAGCTGGGAGATGACACTGCTGTGACTGGGAGATGACTAGTATAGCTGGGGGATGACACTGCTTTACCTGGGAGATGACTAGAATACCTGCGACGTGACACTGCTGTGACTGGGATATAATTAGTGTTGCTGAGAGATGACACTGCTGAAACTCCACTATGACTTTTATAGCAGGGAGATGACACTGCTGCAATTTGAAAATGACAAGTATAGCTGGGAGATGACACTGCTATAACTGTGAAATGACTAGTATAGCCAGGAGTTGACAATGCAGTAACTAGGAGATGACTAGTATAGCTGAGAGATGACACTCCTGTGACTGGGAGATGACTTGTATAGCTGGGAGATGATAATGCTGTAACGGGGAGATGACTAGTATAACTGGGAGACGACACTGCTGTAATTGGGCTATGACTATTATACCTGGGATATGACACTGCTGTAACTGTGAGATGACTAGTATAGGCCAGAGACGACACTGCTGTGACTGGGAGATACCTAGTATAGCTGGGAGACGACACTGCTGCAAAAGGGAGATGAACAGTATAGCTGGGAGATGACTCTGCTGCAACTGAGAGATGACTAGTATAGCTGGAAGATGACAGTGCTGTAACTGGAAGATGAGTAGTATAGCTGGGAGATGGGGCTGATGCGACTGGGAGATGACTAGTATAGCTGGGAGATGACAATGCTGTAACCGGGAAGAGACTAGTATAGCTGGGCGATGGGACTGCTGTGACCGGGAGATGACTATTACAGCTGGAAGATGACACTGCTGTAACTGGTCTATGACTGTTATAGCTGGGTGATAACACTGCTGTAACTTTGAGGTGAGTAGTGGAGCTGGGAGACGACACTGCTCTGACTGGGAGATGACTGGCATAGCTGGGAGATGACACTGCTGTGAGTGGGAGATGAATAGTATGGCTAGGAGAAGACACTGCTGTAACAGAAAGATGACTAGTATAGCTGGGAGATGACACTGCTGTGACTGGGAGATAACTAGTATAGCTTGGAGATGACAATACTGTGACTGGGAGATGACTAGTGTAGCTGGGAGATGACACTGCTGTGACTGGCAGATGACTAGTATAGCTTGAAGATGACACTGCTGTAACTGGGAGATGTTTAGTATAGCAGAGATTTGAGACTGCTGCGACTGGGAGATGACAATGCCAGCCAGGAGATGACTAGTATAGCGGGACACGACACTGCTGTGACTGGAAAATGACTAGTATAGATGGGAGATGACACTGCTGTGACTAGGAGATGACTAGTATATCTAGGAGATGTCACTACTGTGTCATCTCCCAGCTATACTAGTAATTTCCCACTTACAGCAGTGTAGTGTCCAAGATATATTAGTCATCTCAGAGTTACTACAGTGTCATCTTCCAGCTATAAGGATCATAGTATAGCTGGGAGATGACATTGCTGTGACTGGGAGATGACTAGTATAGCTGGGAGTTGGCAATTCTGTGACTGGGAGATGACTAGTATACCTGGGAGATGACACTGCTGTGACTGCCAGATGACTAGTATAGCTGGGAGATGACACTGCTGTGACTGGGAGATGACTAGTATAGCTGGGATATGAGACTCCTGTGACTGAGAGATGACTAGTATAGCTGGCACATGACACAGCTGCAACTAGGAGATGAGTAGTATAGCTGGGATATGACACTGCTCTGACTAGGAGATGACTAGTATAGCTTTGAGATGACACTGCCATAACTGGTAGATGACTAGAAGAGCTGGGAGATGACACTGCTGTGAATGGGAGATGACAAGTATAGCTGGGAGAGGACACTGCTGTAACAGGGAGATGATTTGAAAGGCTGGGAGATGACATTATTGTGACTGGGAGATGACTAGTATAGCTGGGAGATGACACTGCTGGAACTGGGAGATGACTAGTATAGCTGGGTGGTGACACTGCGCTGACAGGTAGATGACTAGTATAGCTGGGAGATGACATTGCTGTAACTCGGAGATGACTAGTATAGTTGGAAGATGAGACTGCTGTGACTGGGAGTAGACTAGCATAGCTGGTAAATGTCACGGCTGTGACTGGAAGATGACTAGTATAGCTGGGAGATGACACTACTGTAACGGGGAGATGACTAGTATAGCTGGGGGATGACACTGCAGTGACTGTGAGATGACTAGTATAGCTGGGAGATGACACTGCTGTAACTGGGAAATGACTAGAATAGCTCGAAGATGAAACTGTAGTGACTGGGAGATAATTAAAGTAGCTGGGAGATGACACTGCTGTAACATCGCTATGACTTTTATAGCAGGGAGATGGCACTGCTGTAACTTGAAAATGATGAATTTAGCTAGGAAATGACACTGCTGTTACTGGGAAATGACTAGTATAGCTTGGAGATGACAATACAGTAACTTGGAGATGAGTTGTATAGCTGGGAGATGACACTCCTGTGGCTGGGAGATGACTAGTGTAGCTGGGAGATGACACTGCTGTGACTGGCAAAAGACTAGTATAGCTGGGAGATGACACTGCTGCAACTGGGAGATGAATAGTATAGCTGGGAGATGACACTGCTGCAACTGGGAGATGACTAATATAGCTGGAAGATGACACTGCTGTAACTGGGAGATGACTAGAATAGCTGGGACATTACACTGCTGTGACTGGGAGATAATTACTGTTGCTGAGAGATGACACTGCTGAAACTCCGCTATGACTGTTATAGCAGGGAGATGACACTGCTGTAACTTGAAAATGATGAGTATAGCTGGGAGATGACACTGCTATAACTGGGAAATGACTAGTATAGCCAGGATTTGACAATGCAGTAATTGGGAGATGACTAGTATAGCTGGGAGATGACACTGCTGTGACTGGGACATGACTAGCATAGCTAGGAGATGATACTGCTGTAACGGGTAGATGAGTTGTATAGCTGGGGGATGACACTGCTGTGACTGGGAGATGACTAGTGTAGTTGGGAGATGACACTGCTGTGACTGGCAGATGACTAGTATAGCTTGAAGATGACACTGCTGTAACTGGGAGATGTTTAGTATAGCAGAGATATGAGACTGCTGCTACTGGGAGATGACAATGCTGTAGCCGGGAGATGACTAGTATAGCTGGGACATGACGCTGCTGTGACTGGGAAATGACTTGTATAGATGGAAGATGACACTGCTATGACTAGGAGATGACTAGTACATCTAGGAGATGTCACTGCTGAAACGGGGTGATGACTAGTATAGCTGGGAGATGACATTGCTGTGTCTGGGAGATATCTAGTATAGCTGGGAGATGACACTGCTGAAATTGTGAGATGACTACTGTAGCTGTGAGATGACACTGCTGTGACTGGGAGATGACTAGTATAGCTGGGAGATGACAATGCTGTCACTGGGCTATGACTATTATAGCTGGGAGATGACATTGCTGTAAGTGGAAGATGATTAGTGTAGATGGGAGATGACACTGCTATGACTTGGAGATGACTATTATAGTTGGGAGATGACACTGATGTAACCGTGAGATGACTACTCTAGCTGGTAGACGACACTGCTGTGACTGGGAGAAGACTAGTATAGCTGGCAGATGACACTTCTGTGACTTGAAGATGACTAAAATACCTAGGAGAAGACTCTGCTTTAACTGGAATATGACTAGCATAGATGGGAGATGACACTGCTATGACTGGGAGATGACTAGTATAGTTTGCAGATGACAATGCTGTAACTGGGAAATGACTAGTATAAGTGGGAGATGACACTACTGTAACGGTGAGATGAGTTGTATGGCTGGGAGATGACACTGCTGTGACTGGAAGATGACTAGTGTAGCTGGGAGATGACACTGCTGTAACTGGGAGATGACTAGTATAGCTGGTGGCTGACACTGCTGTGACTGTGAAATGTCTAGTATAGCTGGGGGATGACACCGCTGTAACTGGGAAATGACTAGTATAGCTGGGAAATGACACTGCTTTGACTGGGAGATGAATAGTATCGCTGGTAGTTGGCACTGCTGTGACTGGGAGATGACTAGTAAACCTGGGAGATGACACTGCTGTGACTGGCAGATGACCAGTATAGCTGGGAGATGACACTGCTGTGACTGGGAGATGACTAGTATAGCTGGGAGATGAGACTCCTTTGACTGAGAGATGACTAGTATAGCTGGCACATGACACAGCTGCAACTGGGAAATGAGTAGTATAGCTGGGAGATGACACCGCTCTGACAAGGAGATGACTAGTATAGCATTGAGATGACACTGCCATAACTGGGAGATGACTAGTAGAGCTGGGAGATGACACTGCTGTGAATTCAAGCTGACAAGTATAGCTGGGAGATGACACTGCTGTAACAGGGAGATGATTTGAAAAGCTGGGAGATGACATTATTGTGACTGCTAGATGACTAGTATAGCTAGGAGACGACACTGCTGGAACTGGAGGATAACTAGTACAGCTGGGGGGTGACGCTGCGCTGACAGGGAGATGACTATTATAGCTGGGAGATGACACTGCTGTAACTGGGAGATGACTAGTATAGTTGTAAGATGAGACTGCTGTGACTGGGAGTAGGCTAGCATCGATTGGAAATGTCACTGCTGTGACTGGAAGATGACTAGTATTGCTGGGAGATGACACTACTGTAACTGGGAGATGACTAGTATAGCTGGTGGATGACACTGCAGTGACTGTGAGATGACTAGTATAGCTGGGAGTTGACACTGCTGTAACTGAGAGATGACTAGTATAGCTGGCACATGACACAGCTGCAACTAGGAGATGAGTAGTATAGCTGGGATATGACACTGCTCTGACTAGGAGATGACTAGAATAGCTTTGAGATGACACTGCCATAAGTGGGAGATGACCAGAAGAGCTGGGAGATGACACTGCTGTGAATGGGAGATGACAAGTATAGCTGGGAGAGGACACTGCTGTAACAGGGAGATGATTTGAATGGCTGGGAGATGACATTATTGTAACTGGGAGATGACTAGTATAGCTGGGAGATGACACTGCTGGAACTGGGAGATGACTAGTATAGCTGGGAGGTGACACTGCGCTGACAGGTAGATGACTAGTATAGCTGGGAGATGACACTGCTGCAACTGGTAGATGACTAATATAGCTGGAAGATGACACTGCTGTAACTGGGAGATGACTAGAATAGCTGGGACATGACACTGCTGTGACTAGGAGATAATTACTGTTGCTGAGAGACGACACTGCTGTAACTCCACTATGACTTTTATAGCAGGTAGATGACACTGCTGTAACTTGAAAATGATGAGTATAGCTGGGAGATGACACTGCTATAACTGGGAAATGACTAGTATAGCCAGGACTTGACAATGCAGTGACTGGGAGATGACTTGTATAGCTGGGAGATGACACTGCTGTGACTGGGACATGACTAGCATAGCTGGGAGGTGATACTGCTGTAACGGCGAGATGAGTTGTATAGCTGGGAGATGACATCCTGTGACTGGGAGATGACTTGTATAGCTGGAAGATGACAATGCTGTAACCCGGAGATGACTAGTATAGCTGGGAGACGACACTGCTGTAACTGTGAGATGACTAGCATAGCTGGGAGATGACACGGCTGTGACTGGCAGATAACTACTATATCTGGAAGATGACACTGCTGTAACTCCGCTATGACTCTTAGAGCAGGGAGATGACACTGCTGTAACTGGAAAATGACGAGTATTGCTGGGAAATGACACTGCTGTGAATGGGAGATGACTAGTATAGCTGGAAGATGACACTACTGTCGCTGGGAGATGACTAGTGTAGCTTTGAGATGACACTGTTGTGACCGGCAGGTGATTAGTATAGCTGGGAGATGACACTACTGCATCTGGGAGATGACTAGTATAGCCAGGAAATGACACTGCTGCAAGTGGGAGATGACTAGTGTAGCTGGAAGATGACACTGCTATAACTCAGAGATGATTAATATAGCTGAGAGATCAGACTGCTGCGACTAGGAGATGCCTAGGATAGCTGGGAGATAATGCTGTGACCAGGAGATGACTACTATAACTGGGAGATGGCACTGCTGTAAATGGGCTATGACCCTTATGGCTAGAAGATGACACTGTAGTAACTCTGAGATGACTAATATATCTGGGACACTACACTGCTGTAAGTGGGAAATTACTATTATAGCTGGAAGATGACGCTGCTGTGACTAGGAGATGACTAGTATAGCTGGGAGATGACACTGCTGTGACTGGGAGATGACTAGTATAGCTTGAAGATGACACTGCTGTAACTGGGAGATGTTTAGTATAGCAAAGAGATGAGACTGCTACGACTGGGAGTTGGCAGTGCTGTGACTGACAGATAATTAGTGTAGCTGGGAGAGAAAACTTATGTGACTGGGACATGACCAGTACAGCTGGGAGATGACAATGCTGTAACTGCGCTATGACTTTGACAGCAGGGAGATGACACTGTTGTAACTTGAAAATGATGGGCACATTTGGGAGGTGACACAGCTGTAACTGGTGAATGACTAGTATAGCTGGGAGATGACAATACAGTAACTGGGAGATGACTAGAATTGCTGGGAGATGACACTGCTGTATCTGGGAGATGACTAGTATATCTGGAAGATGACACTGATGTAACTGGGAGATGACTAGTATTGCATGGAGATTACACCGCTGTGACTAGGAGATGACTAGTGTAGTTGGGAGATGACACTGCTGTGACTGGCAGATGACTAGTACAGCTTGAAGATGACACTGCTGTAACTGGGAGATGTTTAGTATAGCAGAGATATGAGACTGCTGCGACTGGGAGATGAGAATGCTGTAGCCAGGAGATGACTAGTATAGCTGGGACACGACACTGCTGTGACTGGGAAATGACTAGTATAGATGGGAGTTGACACTGCTGTGACTAGGAGATGACTAGTATAGCTAGGAGATGTCACTGCTGAAACTGAGTGATGACTGGTATAGCTGGGAGATGACATTGCTGTGACTGGGAGATAACTAGTATAGCTAGGAGATGACACTGCCGAAGCTGTGAGATGACTACTGTAGCTGGGAGACGACACTGCTGTGACTGGGAGAAGACTAGTATAGCTGGCAGATGACACTGCTGTGACTTGATGATGACTAAAATACCTAGGAGAAGACTCTGCTTTAACTGGAAGATGACTAGAATAGATGGGAGATGACACTGCTGTGACTGGTAGATCACTAGTACAACTTGCAGATGACAATGCTGTGACTGGGAGATGACTAGTATTGGTGGGAGACGACACTACTGTAATGGTGAGATGAGTTGTATGGCTGGGAGATGGCACTGCTGTGACTGTGAGATGACTAGTATGACTGGGAAATGACACTGCTGTTACTGGGAGATGACCAGAAGGGTATGACACTGCTGTGACTGTGAGATTAATAGTATAGCTGAGAGATGACACTGCTGTGACTGGCAGATGACTGGTATAAAAGGAGATGATTCTGCTGCAACTGGGCGATGACTTGTATAGTTGGGAGATGAGACTGCTGTGACAGATGACCAGTATAACTGGCATATGACACTGCTGTAACTGGGAGATTACTAGTATAGCTGGAGATGACACTGCTGTGACAGGAGATGACTAGTATAGCTCTGAGATGACACTCCCTTACCTGGAAGATGACATGTATACCAGGGAGATGACACTGCTGTCACTGGGAGATGTCTAATATTGCTGGGAGATGACACTGCTGTGAATGGGACTTGACTTGTATAGCGGGTAGAATACACTGCAGTAACTGGAAGATGACTAGCATAGTTGGAAAATGAGACTGCTCTGACTGGGAGAAGACTAATACACCTGGGAAATGACTCTGCTGTGACTGGGAGATGACTAGTATAGGTGGGAGATGACACTACTGTAATGAGGAGATGACTAGTATAGCTGGGGGATGACACTGATGTGACTGGGAGATGACTAGTATAGCTTTCAGATGACACTGCCGTAACTGGGAGATGACTAGTACAGCTGGGAGATGACACTGCTGTGACTGGGAGATGACTAGTATAGCTGGGAGATGACAATGCTTTACCTGGGAGATGACTGGAATAGCTGGGACATGACACTGCTGTTACTGGGAGATAATTAGTGTTGCTGAGAGATGACGCTGCTGAAACTCCACTATAACTTTTATAGCAGGGTGATGACACTGCTGTAACTTGAAAATGATGAGTATAGCTGGGAGATGACACTGCTATAACTGGGAGATGACTAGTATAGCTGGGAGATGACACTGCTGTGACTGGGAGATGACTAGTATAGCTTGAAGATGACACTGCTGTAACTGGGAGATGTTTAGTATAGCAAAGAGATGAGACTGCTACGACTGGGAGTTGGCAGTGCTGTGAATGACAGATAATTAGTGTAGCTGGGAGAGAAAACTTATGTGACTGGGACATGACCAGTACAGCTGGGAGATGACAATGCTGTAACTGCGCCATGACTTTGACAGCAGGGAGATGACACTGTTGTAACTTGAAAATGATGGGCACATTTGGGAGGTGACACAGCTGTAACTGGTGAATGACTAGTATAGCTGGGAGATGACAATACAGTAACTGGGAGATGACTAGAATTGCTGGAGATGACACTGCTGTATCTGGGAGATGACTAGTATATCTGGAAGATGACACTGATGTAACTGGGAGATGACTAGTATTGCATGGAGATTACACACGCTGTGACTAGGAGATGACTAGTGTAGTTGGGAGATGAACTGCTGTGACTGGCAGATGACTAGTACAGCTTGGGGTGACACTGCTGTAACTGGGAGATGTTTAGTATAGCAGAGATATGAGACTGCTGCGACTGGGAGATGAGAATGCTGTAGCCAGGAGATGACTAGTATAGCTGGGACACACCACTGCTGTGACTGGGAAATGACTAGTATAGATGGGAGTTGACACTGCTGTGACTAGGGAGATGACTAGTATAGCTAGAGATGTCACTGCTGAAACTGAGTGATGACTGGTATAGCTGGGAGATGACATTGCTGTGACTGGGAGATAACTAGTATAGCTAGGAGATGACACTGCGAGCTGTGAGATGACTACTGTAGCTGGGAGCGACACTGCTGTGACTGGGAGAAGACTAGTATAGCTGGCAGATGACACTGCTGTGACTGATGATGACTAAAATACCTAGGAGAAGACTCTGCTTTAACTGGAAGATGACTAGAATAGATGGGAGATGACACTGCTGTGACTGGTAGATCACTAGTACAACTTGCAGATGACAATGCTGTGACTGGGAGATGACTAGTATTGGTGGGAGACGACACTACTGTAATGGTGAGATGAGTTGTATGGCTGGGAGATGGCACTGCTGTGACTGTGAGATGACTAGTATGACTGGGAAATGACACTGCTGTTACTGGGAGATGACGAGTATAGCTGGGATATGACACTGCTGTGACTGTGAGATTAATAGTATAGCTGAGAGATGACACTGCTGTGACTGGCAGATGACTGGTATAAAAGGGAGATGATTCTGCTGCAACTGGGCGATGACTTGTATAGTTGGGAGATGAGACTGCTGTGACAGAGATGACCAGTATAACTGGCATATGACACTGCTGTAACTGGGAGATTACTAGTATAGCTGGGAGATGACACTGCTGTGACAGGGAGATGACTAGTATAGCTCTGAGATGACACTCCCTTACCTGGAAGATGACATGTATACCAGGGAGATGACACTGCTGTCACTGGGAGATGTCTAATATTGCTGGGAGATGACACTGCTGTGAATGGGACTTGACTTGTATAGCGGGTAGAATACACTGCAGTAACTGGAAGATGACTAGCATAGTTGGAAAATGAGACTGCTCTGACTGGGAGAAGACTAATACACCTGGGAAATGACTCTGCTGTGACTGGGAGATGACTAGTATAGGTGGGAGATGACACTACTGTAATGAGGAGATGACTAGTATAGCTGGGGGATGACACTGATGTGACTGGGAGATGACTAGTATAGCTTTCAGATGACACTGCCGTAACTGGGAGATGACTAGTACAGCTGGGAGATGACACTGCTGTGACTGGGAGATGACTAGTATAGCTGGGAGATGACAATGCTTTACCTGGGAGATGACTGGAATAGCTGGGACATGACACTGCTGTTACTGGGAGATAATTAGTGTTGCTGAGAGATGACACTGCTGAAACTCCACTATAACTTTTATAGCAGGGTGATGACACTGCTGTAACTTGAAAATGATGAGTATAGCTGGGAGATGACACTGCTATAACTGGGAAATGACTAGTATAGCCAGGAGTTGACAATGCAGTAACTGGGAGATGACTAGTATAGCTGGGAGATGACACTGCTGTGACTGGGACATGACTAGCATAACTGGGAGATGATACTGCTGTAACGGGGAGATGAGGTGTATAGCTGGTAGATGACACTCCTGTAACTGGGAGATGACTTGTATAGCTGGAAGATGACAATGCTGTAAGCCAGAGATGACTAGCATAGCTGGGAGATGACACTGCTGTAATTGGGCTATGACTATTATACCTGGGAGATGACACTGCTGTAACTGTGAAATGACTAGTATAGGTCAGAGGCGACACTGCTGTGACTGGGAGATACCTAGTATATCTGGGAGATGACACTGCTGCAACAGAGAGGTGAATAGTATAGCTGGGAGATGACACTGCTGCAACTGGGAGATAACTACTATAGCTGGAAGATGACACTGCCGTAACTGGGAGATGAGTAGTGTAGCTGGGAGATAGGACTGCTGTGACTGGGAGATGACTAGTATAGCTGGGAGATGACAATGCTGTAACCGGGAAGAGACTAGTATAGCTGGGAGATGGGACTGCTGTGACTGGGAGATGACTATTACTGCTGGGAGATGACACTGCTGTAACTGGGCTATGACTGTTATAGCTGGGTGATAACACTGCTGTAACTGTGAGGTGACTAGTATAGCTGGGAGACAACACTGCTCTGACTGGGAGATGACTGGAATAGCTAGGAGATGACACTTCTGTGACTGGGAGATGAATAGTATGGGTAGGAGAGGACACTGCTGTAACAGAAAGATGACTAGTATAGCTGTGAGATGACACTTCTTTGACTGGGAGATAACTAGTATAGCTTGGAGATGACAATGCTGTGACTGGGAGATGACAAGTATAGGTCTAGATGACACTGCTGTAATGGTGAAATGAGTTGCATAGCTGGGAAATGACACTGCTGTAACTGGGAGATGACTGGAATAGCTGGGAGATGACACTTCTGTAATGGAGAGATGAGTTGTATAGCTGGGAGATGGCACTGCTCTAAAGGGGAGATGACTAGTATAGCTGAGAGATCACTCTGCTGCAACTGGGAGATGAATAGTATCACTGGGAGATGACACTGCTGCCACTGGGAGATGACCAGTGTCGCTGGAAGATAACACTGCTGTGGCTGGGAGATGACTAGTATAGCTGGGAGATGACAATGCTGTAACCAGGAGATGACTAGTACAGCTGGGAGACAACTCTGCTCTAACTGGGCTATGACTATTATAGTGGGGAGATGACACTGCTGTAACTGGGAGATGACTCAAATAGCAGGGAGACGACACTGCTGTGACTGGGAGATGAGTAGTATAGCTGGGCAATGACACTGCTGTGACTGGAAGATGACAAGTATAGCTAGAAGATGACACTGATGTAACTGGAAGATGCCTAGTATATCTGGGAGATGACATTGCTGTGACTGGGAGATGACTAGAATAGCTTAGAGATGACAATGCTCTGACTGGGAGATGACTAGTATAGGTGTGAGATGACACTACTGTAACTTTGAGATGAGTTGAGTAGCTGGAACATGACACTGCTGTGACTGGGAGATGACACTGCTGAGACTGGGCGATGACTGGTATAGCTGGGAGATGAGATTGCAGTGACTGAGAGATGACTAGTATAGCTGGAACATGACACTGCTGTAACTGGGAGATGGCTAATATATCTGGGAGATGATAATGCTGTGACTGGAAGATGACTAGTATAGCTCTGAGATGACACTGCCGTAACTGGGAGATGACTAGTGTAACTGGGAGATGATTCTACTATGACTGGGAAATGGCTAGTATTGCTGGGAGATGACTCTGGTGTAACAGGGAGATGACTTGTAAACCTGGGAAATGACATTGTTGTGACTGGGAGATGATAAGTATAGATGGGAGATGACACTGCTGAAACTGGGAAATGACTAGTATAGCTGGGAGATGACACTGCTCTAACTGGAAGATACATAGATACATAAATACACAGACAGTGTCAGCAGATAAGGGCCTACGGATGACTTGTATAGTTGGAAGATGAGACTACTGTGACTGGGAATAGACTAATATAGCTGGGAAATGACACTGCTGTGACTGGGAGATGACTAGTATAGCTGGGATATGACACTATTGTAATGGGGAGATGACTAGTATAGCTGGTGTATGACCCTGCTGTGACTGTGAAATGTCTAGTACAGCTGGGAGATGACACTGCTGTAACTGGGAGAAGACTAGTATGGCTGGGATATGACACTGCTTTGACTGGGAGATGACTAGTATAGCTGGGAGTTGGCACTGCTGTGACTGGAAGATGACAAGTATAGCTAGAAGATGACACTGATGTAACTGGAAGATGCCTAGTATATCTGGGAGATGACATTGCTGTGACTGGGAGATGACTAGAATAGCTTAGAGATGACAATGCTCTGACTGGGAGATGACTAGTATAGGTGTGAGATGACACTACTGTAACTTTGAGATGAGTTGAGTAGCTGGAACATGACACTGCTGTGACTGGGAGATGACACTGCTGAGACTGGGCAATGACTGGTATAGCTGGGAGATGAGATTGCAGTGACTGAGAGATGACTAGTATAAGCTGGAACATGACACTGCTGTAACTGGGAGATGGCTAATATATCTTGGAGATGATAATGCTGTGACTGGAAGATGAATAGTATAGCTCTGAGATGACACTGCCTTAACTGGGAGATGACTAGTGTAACTGGGAGATGATTCTACTATGACTGGGAAATGGCTAGTATTGCTGGGAGATGACTCTGGTGTAACAGGGAGATGACTTGTAAACCTGGGAAATGACATTGTTGTGACTGGGGAGATGATAAGTATAGATGGGAGATGACACTGCTGAAACTGGGAAATGACTAGTATAGCTGGGAGATGACACTGCTCTAACTGGAAGATACATAGATACATAAATACACAGACAGTGTCAGCAGATAAGGGCCTACGGATGACTTGTATAGTTGGAAGATGAGACTACTGTGACTGGGAATAGACTAATATAGCTGGGAAATGACACTGCTGTGACTGGGAGATGACTAGTATAGCTGGGATATGACACTATTGTAATGGGGAGATGACTAGTATAGCTGGTGTATGACCCTGCTGTGACTGTGAAATGTCTAGTACAGCTGGGAGATGACACTGCTGTAACTGGGAGAAGACTAGTATGGCTGGGATATGACACTGCTTTGACTGGGAGATGACTAGTATAGCTGGGAGTTGGCACTTGCTGTGACTGGGAGATGACTAGTATACCTGGGAGATGACACTGCTGTGACTGGCAGATGACTAGTATAGCTGGGAGATGACACTGCTGCGACTGGGAGATGACTACTATAGCTGGCACATGACACAGCTGCAACTGGGAGATGAGTAGTATAGCTGGGAGATGACACTGCTCTGACTAGGAGATGACTAGTATAGCTTTAAGATGACACTGCCATAACTGGGAGATGACTAGTAGAGCTGGGAGATGACACTGCTGTGAATGGGAGATGACAGGTATAGCTGGGAGATGACACTGCTGTAATAGGGAGATGACTTGGAAAGCTGGGAGATGACATTATTGTGACTGGGCGATGACTAGTATTGCTGGGAGATGACACTGCTGGAACTGGGAGATGACTAGTATAGCTGGGAGGTGACACTGCACTGACAGGGAGATGACTAGTATAGCTGGGAGATGACACTGCTGTAACTGGGAGATGTCTAGAAAAGCTGGGAGATGACACTGCTGGAACTGGGAGATGACTAGTATAGCTGGGAGGTGACACTGCGCTGTCAGGAGATGACTAGTATAGCTGGGAGATGACACTGCTGTAACTGGGAGATGACTAGTATAGTTGGAAGAAGAGACTTCTGTGACTGGGAGATGACTAGCATAGCTGGGAAATGTTACTGCTGTGACTGGAAGATGACTAGTATAGCTGGGAGATGACACTACTGTAACTGGTAGATAACTAGTATAGCTGGGAGATGACACTGCTGCAACTGGGAGATCACTAATATAGATGGAAGATGACACTGCTGTAACTGGGAGATGACTAGAATTGCTGGGACCTGACACTGCTGTGACTGGCAGATAAGTAGTGTTGCTGAGAAATGACACCGCTGTAACTCCGCTATAACTTTTATAGCAGGGAGATGACACTGCTGTAACTTGAAAATGATGAGTTTAGCTGGGAGATGACACTGCTATAACTGGGAAATGACTAGTATAGCCAGGGGTTGACAATGCAGTAACTGGGAGATGACTAGTATAGCTGGCAGATGACACTGCTGTGACTGGGACATAACTAGCATAGCTTGGAGATGATACTGCTGTAACGGGGAGAAGAGTTGTATAGCTGGGAGATGACACTCCTGTGACTGGGAGATGACTTGTATAGCTGGAAGATGACAATGCTGTAACCCAGAGATGACTAGTATAGCTGGGAGATGACACTGCTGTAACTGTGAGATGACTAGTATAGGTCGGAGATGACACTGCTGTGACTGGGAGATGACTAGCATAGCTGGGAGATGACACGGCTGTGACTGGGAGATAACTACTATAGCTGGAAGATGACACTGATGTAACTCCGCAATGACTCTTATAGCAGGGAGATGACACTGCTGTAACTGGAAGATGATGAGTATAGCTGGGAAATGACACTGTTGTGACAGGGAGATGACTAGTATAGCTGGAAGATGACACTGCTGTAACTGGGAGATGACTAGTGTAGCTGGGAGATGACGCTGCTGTGACAGGCAGGTGACTAGTATAGCTCGGAGATGACACTACTGCATCTGGGAGATGACTAGTATAGCCAGGAAATGACATTGCTGCAACTGGGAGATGACTAGTGTAGCTGGAAGATGACACTGCTGTAACTGGGAGATGATTAATATAGCTGAGAGATGAGACTGCTGCGACTAGGAGATGCCTAGGATAGCTGGGAGATAATGCTGCGACCAGGAGATGACTACTATAGCTGGGAGATGGCACTGCTGTAAATGGGCTATGACACTTATAGCTGGAAGATGACAGTGTAGTAACTCTGAGATGACTGGTATATCTGGGACACTGCACTGCTGTAAGTGGGAAAATTACGTATAGCTGGGAGATGACTGCTGTGACTAGGAGATGACTAGTATAGCTAGGAGATGACACTGTTGTAACTGGAGATGACTAGTATAGCTGCGAATGACACTGCTGTGACTGGGAAGACCACTAGTATAGCTTGAAGATGACACTGTAACTGAAGCGATGTTTAGTATAAAGAGATGAAACTCACGCGAATGGGAGATGACAATGCTGTGACTGACAGATAATTAATGTAGCTGGTAGAGTACACTGATGTGACTGGGACATGACCAGTACAGCTGGGAGATGACACTGCTGTAACTGCGCTATGACTTTGATAGAAGGGAGATGACACTGTTGTAACTTGAAAATGATGGGCATATTTGAGAGATGACACAGCTGTAACTGGTAAATGACTAGTATGGCTGGGAGATGACAATACAGTAACTGGGAGATGACTAGAATTATGGGGAAATGACACTGCTGTATCTGGGAGATGACTATTACAGCTGGAAGATGACACTGCTGTAACTGGGAGATGACTAGTATAGCTGGGAGATGACACTGCTGTGACTGGGAGATGACTAGTGTAGCTGGGAGATGACACTACTGTGACTGGCAGATGACTAGTATAGCTTGAAGATGACACTGCTGTAAGTGGGAGATGTTTAGTATAGCAGAGATATGAGACTGCTGCTACTGGGAGATGACAATGCTGTAGCCAGAAGATGACTAGTATAGCTGGGACACGACACTGCTGTGACTGGGAAATGACTAGTATAGATGGGAGATGACACAGATGTGACTAGGAGATGACTAGTATATCTAGGAGATGTTACTGCTGAAACTGGGTGATGACTAGTATAGCTGGGAGATGACATTGCTGTGACTGGGAGATAACTAGTATAGCTGGGAGATGACACTGCTGAAATTGTGAGATGACTACTGTAGCTGTGAGATGACACTGCTGTGACTGGGAGATGACTAGTATAGCTGGGAGATGACACTGCTGTCACTGGGCTATGACTATTATAGCTGGGAGATGATATTGCTGTAAGTGGGTGATGACTAGTGTGGATGGGAGACGACACTGCTGTGACTTGGAGATGGCCATTATAGCTGGGAGATGACACTGCTGTAACCGAGAGATGACTACTCTAGCTGGGAGATGACACTGCTGTGACTGGGAGAAGACTAGTATAGCTGGCAGATGACACTGCTGTGACTTGAAGATGACTAAAATACCTAGGAGAAGACTCTGCTTTAACTGGAGGATGACTAGTATAGATGGGAGATGACACTGCTGTGACTGGGAGATGACTAGTATAGCTTGCAGATGACAATGCTGTGACTGGGAGATGACTAGTATAGGTGGGAGATGACACTGCTGTAACAATGAGATGAGTAGTATGGCTGGGAGATGACACTGCTGTGACTGGAAGATGACTAGTGTAGCTGGGAGATGACACTGCTGTAACTGGGAGAGGACTAGTATAGCTGGTGGATGACACTGCTGTGACTGTGAAATGTCTAGTATAGCCTGGGGATGACACTGCTGTAACTGGGAGATGACTAGTATAGCTGGGATATGACACTGCTTTGACTGGGAGATGACTAGTATAGCTGGGAGATGACACTGCTGCAAATGGGAGATGACTAGTATAGCTGGGAGATGAGACTCCTGTGACTGAGAGATGACCAGTATAGCTGGCACATGACACAGCTGCAACTGGGAAATGAGTAGTATAGCTGGGTGATGACACTGCTCTGACAAGGAGATGACTAGTATAGCTTTGAGATGACACCACCATAACTGGGAGATGACTAGTAGAGCTGGGAGATGACACTGCTGTGATTGGGAGCTGACAAGTATAGCTGGGAGATGACACTGCTGTAACAGGGAGATGATTTGAAAAGCTGGGAGATGACATTATTGTGACTGGGAGATGACCAGTATAGCTGGGAGATGACATTGCTGGAACTGGGGGATGACTAGTACTGCTGGGAGGTGACTCTGCGCTGACAGGGAGATGACTAGTATAACTGGGAGATGACACTGCTGTAACTGGGAGATGACTAGTATAGTTGGAAGATGAGACTGCTGTGACTGGGAGTGTGCTAGCATCGCTTGGAAATGTCACTGCTGTGACTGGAAGATGACTAGCATAGCTGGGAGATGACACTACTGTTACGGGGAGATGATTAGTATAGCTGGTGGATGACACTGCAGTGACTGTGAGATGACTAGTATAGCTGGGAGATGACACTGCTGTAACTGGGAGATGACTAGAATAGTTGAGAGATGACACTGCAGTGACTGGGAGATAATTAGTGTAGGTGGGAGATGACACTGCTGTAACACCGCTATTATTTTTATAGCAGGGAGATGGCACTGCTGAAACTTGAAAATGGTGAGTTTAGCTGGGAAATGACACTGCTGTAACTGGGAAATGACTAGTATAGCTTGGAGATGACAATACAGTAACTGGGAGATGAGTTGTATAGCTGGGAGATGACACTCCTGTGGCAGGGAGATGACTAGTGTAGTTGGGAGATGGCACTGCTGCAACTGGGAGATGAATAGTATAGCTGGGAGATGACACTGCTGCAACTGGGAGATGACTAATATAGCTGGAAGATGACACTGCTGTAACTGGGAGATGACTAGAATAGCTTGGACATGACACTGCTGTGACTGGGAGATAATTAGTGTTGCTTAGAGATGACACTGCTGTAACTCCGCTATGACTTTTATAGCATGGAGATAACACTTCTGTAACTTGAAAATGATGAGTATAGCTGGGAGATGACCCTGCTATAACTGGGAAATTACTAGTATAACCTGGAGTTGACAATGCAGTAACTGGGAGATGACTTGTATAGCTGGGAGATGACACTGCTGTGACTGGGACATTACTAGCATAGCTGGGAGATGATACTGCTGTAACGGGGAGATGAGTTGTATAGCTGGGCGATGACACTCCTGTGACTGGGAGATGACTTGTATAGCTGGAAGATGACAATGCTGTAACCCGGAGATGACTAGTATAGCAGGGAGATGGCACTGCTGTAACTGTGAGATGACTAGTATAGCTGGGAGATGGCACTGCTGTAACTGTGAGATGACAACTGTAGCTGGGAGACGACATTGCTGTGACTGGGAGATGACTAGTATAGCTGGGAGATGACACTGCTGTGACTGGGAGATGACTAGTATAGCCAGGAAATGACACTGCTGCAACTGGGAGATGACTAGTGTAGCTGGAAGATATCACTGCTGTAACTGGGAGATGATTAATATAGCTGAGAGATGAGACTGCTGCGACTAGGAGATGCCTAGGATAGCTGGGAGATAATGCTGTGACCAGGAGATGACTACTATAGCTGGGAGATGGCACTGCTGTAAATGGGCTATGAGCCTTATAGCTGGAAGATGACACTGTAGTAACTCTGAGATGACTAGTATATCTGGGACACTACACTGCTGTAAGTGGGAAATTACTAGTATAGCTGGGAGATGATGCTGCTGTGACTAGGAGATGACTAGTATAGCTAGGAGATGACACTGCTGTTACTGGGAGATGACTAGTATAGCTTGAAAATGACACTGCTGTAACTGGGAGATGTTTAGTATAGCAGAGAGATGAGACTGCTACAACTGGGAGATGACAATGCTGTGACTGACAGACAATTAATGTAGCTGGGAGAGTACACTGATGTGACTGGGACATGACCAGTACAGCTCAGAGATGACACTGCTGTAACTGCGCTATGACTTTTTTAGCAGGGAGATGACACTGTTGTAACTTGAAAATGATGGTCATATTTGGGAGATGACGCAGCTGTATCTGGTAAATGACTAGTATAGCTGGGAGATGACAATACAGTAACTGGGAGATGACTAGAATTGCTGGGAAATGACACTGCTGTATCTGGGAGATGACTAGTATATTTGGAAGATGACACTGTTGTAACTGGGAGATGACTGGTATAGCTGGGAGATGACACTGCTGTGACTGGGAGATGACTAGTGTAGCCGGGAAAAGACACTGCTGTGACTTGCAGCTGTCTAGCATAGCTTGACGATGACACTGCTGTAACTGGGAGATGTTCAGTATAGCAGAGATATGAGACTGCTGTGAATGGGAGATGACAATGCTGTAGCCGGGAGATGACTAGTATAGCTGGGACATGACACTGCTGTGACTGGGAAATGACTAGTATAGATGGTAGATGACACTGCTGTGACTAGGAGATGACTAGTATAGCCTGGAGGTGTCACTGCTGAAACTGGTTGATGACTAGTATAGCTAGGAGATGACATTGCTGTGACTGGGATATAACTAGTATAGCTGGGAGGTGACACTGCTGAAACTGTGAGATGACTATTGTAGCTGTGAGGCGACACTGCTGTGACTGGGAGATGACTAGTATAGCTGGGAGATGACACTGTTGTCACTGGGCTATGACTATTGTAGCTGGGAGATGACATTGCTGTAAGTGTGAGATGACTAGTGTAGATGGGAGATGACACTGCTGTGACTTGGAGATGACTATTTTAGCTGGGAGATGACACTGCTGTATCTGTGAGATGACTACTCTAGCTGGGAGACGACAGTGCTGTGACTGGGAGAAGACTAGTATAGCTGGGAGATGACACTGCTGTGACTTGAAGATGACTAAAATACCTAGGAGATGACTCTGCTTTAACTGGAAGATGACTAGTATAGATGGTAGATGACACTGCTGTGACTGGGAGATGACTAGTATAGGTGGGAGATGACACTACTGTAAAGGTGAGATGTGTTGTATGGCTGTGAGATGACACTGCTGTGACTGTGAGATGACTAGTACAGCTTGGAAATGACACTGCTGTTATTGGGAGATGACGAGTATAGCTGGGATACGACACTGCTGTGACTGGGAGATAAATAGTGTAGCTGAGAGATGACACTGCTGTGACTGGCAGATGACTGGTATAAAAGGGAGATGATTCTGCTGCAACTGGTCAATGGCTAGTATAGTTGATAGATGAGACTGCTGTGATAGAGATGACCAGTATAACTGGCATATGACACTGCTGTAATTGGGAGATTACTAGTATAGCTGGGAGAAGACACTGCTGTGACAGGGAGATGACTAGTATAGCTCTGAGATGACACTCCCGTAACTGGGAGATGACTAGTATTCCAGGGAGATGACACTGCTGTCACTGGGAGATGTGTAATATTGCTGGGAGATGACACTGCTGTGACTGGGACTTGACTTGTATAGCGGGGAGAATACACTGCAGTAACTGGAAGATCACTTGTATAGTTGGAAGATGAGACTGCTCTGACTGGGAGAAGACTAATACACCTGGGAAATGACACTGCTGTGACTGGGAGATGACTAGTATAGCTTTCAGATGACACTGCCGTAACTGGGAGATGACTAGTACAGCTGGGAGATGACACTTCTGTGACTGGGAGATGACTAATATAGCTACAAGATGACACTGCTTTACTTGGGAGATGACTAGAATAGCTGGGACATGACACTGCTGTGACTGGGAGATAATTAGTGTTGCTGAGAGATGACACTGCTGTAACTCCGCTATGACTTTTATCGCAGGGAGATGACACTGCTGAAACTTGAAAATGATGAGTATAGCTGGGAGATGACACTGCTATAACAGGGAAATGACTAGTATAGCCAGGAATTGGCAATGCAGTAACTGGGAGATGACTAGTATAGCTGGGAGATGACACTGCTGTGACTGGGACATGACTAGCATATCTGGGAGATGATACTGCTGTAATGGGGAGATGAGTTGTATAGCTAGTAGATGACACTCCTGTGTCTGGGAGATGACTTGTATAGCTGGAAGATGACAAGGCTGTAACCCGGAGATGACTAGTATAGCTGAGAGACGACACTGCTGTAACTGTGAAATGACTAGTATAGGTCAGAGATGACACTGCTGTAACTGGGAGATGACTAGCATAGCTGGGAGATGACACGGCCGTTACTGGGAGATAACTACTATATCTGGGAGATGACACTGCTGTAACTGGGAGATGATTAATATATCTGAGAGATGAGACTGCTGTGACTAGGAGATGCCTAGGATAGCTGGGAGATGACAATGCTGTGACTAGGAGATGACTACTATAGCTGGGAGTTGGCACTGCTGTAAATGGGCTATGACCCTTATAGCTGGAAGATGACACTGTAGTAACTGTGAGATGACTAGTATATCTGGGACACTACACTGCTGTAAGTGGGAAATTACTATTATAGCTAGGAGATGATGCTGCTGTGACTAGGAGATGACTAGCATAGCTAGGAGATTACACTGCTGCGATTGGGAGATGACAATGCTGTAGCCAGGAGATGACTAGTATATCTAGGAGATGTTACTGCTGAAACTGTGAGATGACTAGTATAGCTGGGAGATGACATTGCTGTGACTGGGAGATGTCTAGTATAGCTTGGAGATGACAATGCTGTGACTGGGAGATGACTAGTATAGGTGGGAGATGAAACTGCTGTAATGGGGATATGAGTTGTAGAGCTGGGAGATGACACTGCTGTGACTGGGAGAAGACTAGTATAGCTGGGAAATGACACTGCTGTAACTGGAAGATGACTAGTATAGCTGGGAGATGACACTGCTGTGACTGGGAGATGACTTGTATAGCTAGGAAAGGAAACTGCAGTGACTGGGAGATGAAGAGTATAGCTGGTAGATGACACTGCTGCAACTGGGAGATGACTAGTAAAGCTGGGAGATGACACTACTGCAACTGGGTGATGACTAGTACAGCTAGGAGTTGACACTGCTGTAAATAGAAGATGATCAGTATTGCTGAGATTTGAGACTGCTGTGAGTGGGAGATGACTAGTATATTTGGAAGACGACACCTCTTTAACCGGGCTATGACTATTATAGCTGGAGGATGACACTTCTGTAACTGTGAGATGACTAGTGTAAGCTCGGAGACGACACTGCTGTGACTGGGAAATGACTAGTATAGCTGCAAGATGATACTGCTGTGACTAGGAGATGACTAGAATAGCTAAGAGATGACACTGCAGTAACTGGGAGATGTCTAGTATAGCTTAGAGTTGACAGTGTTGTGATGGGAGATGACTACTATAGGTGGGAGATGACACTGCAGTAACAGGAAGATGACTAGTATAGCTGGGGGATGACACTGCCGTAACTGGGAGATGACTAGTATAGCTTGGAAATGATAATGGTGTGACTGGGAGATGACTAGTATAGGTGGGATCTAACACTGCTGTAACGGTGAGATGAGTTGTATAGCTGGGAAATGACACTGTTTTGACTGGGAGATGACTAGTACAGCTGGGAAATGACACTGCTGTAACTAGGAGATGACTATTATAGCTGGGAGATGACACTGCTGTAATGAAGAGATGACTTGTATAGCTGAGAGATGGCACTGCTGTAATGGAGAGATGACTACTATAGCTGGGAGATGACACTGCTGCAACTGGGAGATGAATAGTATAGCTGGGAGACGACACTGCTGTAACTGGGAGATGACTAGTGTAGCTGGAAGATGACACTGCTGTAACTGGGATATGATTAGTATGGCTGGGAGATGAGAGTGCTGTGACTGGGAGATGATTAGTACAGCTGGGAGATAATGCTGTAACCGGGAGATGACTAGTATAGCTGGGACAAAACACTGCTGTAACTGGGCTATGACTATTATAGCTGGGAGATGACACTGCTAAACTGTGAGATGACTAGTATAGCTGGGAGATGGCACTTCTGTGACTGGGAGAGGACTAGTATACCTGGAAGATGACACTGCTGTGACTTTCAGATGACTAGCATTTCTGGGCGAAGACTCTGCTGCAACTGGGAGATGAATAGCATAGCTGGGAGATGACACTGCTGTAACAGTGAGATGAGTTGTATAGCTTGGAGATGACATTGGTGTAACAGTGAGATGAGTTGTATAGATGGGAGATGACAATATTGTGACTGGGAGATGACTAGTACAGCTGGGAAATGACACTGCTGTAACTGGGAGATGACTTCCATAGCTGGGAGATGACAGTGTTGTAATGGAGAGATGAGTTGTGTAGCTGGGAGATGGCACTGCTGCAAAGTGGAGATGACTAGTGTAGCTGGGAGATGACACTGCTGCAACTGGGAGACAACTAGTATAGCTGGAAGATGACACTGCTGTAGCTGGGAGATGATTAGCATAGCTGGGAGATGAGAGTCTTGTGACTGGGAGATGGCTAGTATAGCAGGGAGATGACAGTGTTGTTATCAGGAGATAACTAGTATAGCTGGGAGAAGACACTGCTGTGACTTTCAGATGACTAGCATTGTTGGGCGAAGACTGCTGCAAGCGGGAGATGAATAGTATTGCTAGGAGATGACATTGCTGTAACAGTGAGATGAGTTGTATAGCTGGGAGATGACAATATTGTGAATGGGAGATGACTAGTACAGCTGGGAAATGACACTGCTGTAACTGGGAGACGACTAGTATAGCTGGGAGATGACAGTGCTGTAGTCGAGAGATGAGTTGTGTAGCTGGGAGATGGCACTGCTGTAAAGTGGAGATGACTAGTTTAGCTGCGAGATGAGACTGCTGCAACTGGGAGATGAACACTATAGCTGGGTGATGACACTGCTGCAACTGGGAGATGACTAGTATAGCTGGAAGATGACGCTGCTGTTACTGGGAGATGACTAGTATAGCAGGGAGATAGTGCTGTAATCAGGAGACGACTACTATTGCTGGGAGAAGACACTTCTGTAACTGGGCTATGACTATTGTAGCTGGGAGATGACACTGCTGTAACTGTGAGATGACAACTGTAGCTGGGAGACGACATTGCTGTGACTGGGAGATGACTAGTATAGCTGGGAGATGACAACGCTGTCACTGGGCTATGACTATTATAGCTGGGAGATGACATTGCTGTAACTGGGAGATGACTAGAATAGATGGGAGATGACACTGCTGTGACTTGGAGATGACTATTATAAGGGGGAAATGACACCGCTGTGACTGGGAGATGACTAGTATAGCTGGAAAATGACACTGCTGTAACTGGGAGATGACTAGTGTAGCTGGCAGATGACACTGCTGTGACCGGCAGGTGACTAGTATAGCTGGGAGATGACACTACTGCATCTGGTAGATGACTAGTATAGCCAGGAAATGACACTGCTGTAACTGGGAGATGACTAGTGTAGCTGGAAGATGACACTGCAGTATCTGGGAGATGATTAATATAGCTGAGAGATGAGACTGCTGCGACTAGGAGATGCCTAGGGTAGCTGGGAGATAATGCTGTGACCAGGAGATGACTACTATAGCTGGGAGATGGCACTGCTGTAAATGGGCTATGAGCCTTATAGCTGGAAGATGACAGTGTAGTAACTCTGAGACGACTAGTATATCTGGGACACTACACTGCTGTAAGTGGGAAATTACTAGTATAGCTGGGAGATGATGCTGCTGTGACTTGGAGATGACTAGTATAGCTAGGAGATGACACTGCTGTAACTGGGAGATGACTAGTATAGCTTGAAGATGACACTGCTGTAACTGGGAGATGTTTAGTATAGCAGAGAGATGAGACTACTGCGACTGGGAGATGACAGTGCTGTGACTGACAGATAATTAGTGTAGCTGGGAGAGTACACTTATGTGACTGGGACATGACCAGTACAGCTGGGAGATGACACTGCTGTAACTGCGCTATGACTTTGAATGCAGGGAGATGACACTGTTGTAACTTGAAAATGATGGTCATATTTGGGAGGTGACACAGCTGTAACAGGTAAATGACTAGTATAGCTGGGAGAGGACAATACAGTAACTGGGAGATGACTAGAATTGCTGGGAGATGACACTGCTGTATCTGGGAGATAACTAGTATAGCTGGAAGATGACACTGCTGTAACTGGGAGATGACTAGTATAGCTAAGAGATGACACTGCTGTGACTGGGAGATGACTAGTGTAGCTGGGAGATGACACTGCTGTCACTGGCAGATGTCTAGTATAGCTTAAAGATTACACTGCTGTAACTGGGAGATGTTTAGTATAGCAGAGATATGAGACAGCTGCGACTGGGACATGTCAATGCTGAAGCCGGGAGATGACTAGTATAGCTAGGACATGACACTGCTGTGACTGGGAAATGACTAGTATAGATGGGAGATGACACTGCTGTGACTAGGAGATGACTAGTATAGCCAGGAGATGTCACTGCTGAAACTGGTTGATGACTAGTATAGCTAGGAGATGACATTGCTGTGACTGGGAGATAACTAGTATAGTTGGGAGATGACACTGCTGAAACTGTGAGATGACTACTGTAGCTGGGAGACGACACTGCTGTGACTGGGAGATGACTAGTATAGCTGGGAGATGACACTGCTGTCACTGGGCTATGACTATTATAGCTGGGAGATGACATTGCTGTAAGTGTGAGATGACTAGTGTAGATGGGAGACGACACTGCTGTGACTTGGAGATGACTATTATAGCTGGGAGATGACACTGCTGTAACTGTGAGATGACTACTCTAGCTCGGAGACGACACTGCTGTGACCGGGAGAAGACTAGTATAGCTATGAGATGACACTGCTGTGACTTGAAGATGACTAAAATACCTAGGAGTTGACTCTGCTTTAACTGGAAGATGACTAGTATAGATGGGAGATGACCCTGCTGTTACTGGGAGATGACTAGTATAGCTTGCTGATGACAATGCTGTCACTGGGAGATGACTAGTATAGGTGGGAGATGACAGTACTGTAATGGTGAGATGAGTTGTATGGCTGGGAGATGAGACTGCTGTGACTGTGAGATGACTAGTACAGCTGGGAAATGACACTTCTGTTATTGGGAGATGACGAGTATAGCTGGGATATGACAGTGCTGTGACTGGGAGATGAATAGTATAGCTGAAGGATGACACTGCTGTGACTGGCAGATGACTGGTATAAAAGGGAGATGATACTGCTGCAACTGGGCGATGATTAGTATAGTTGGGAAATGAGACTGCTGTGATAGAGATGACTAGTATAACTGACATATGACACTGCTGTAACTGGGAGATTACTAGTATAGCTGGGAGAAGACACTGCTGTGACAGGGAGATGACTTGTATAGCTCTGAGATGACACTACCGTAACTGGGAGATGACTAGTATTCCAGGGAGATGACACTGCTGTCACTGGGAGATGTGTAATATTGCTGGGAGGTGACACTGCTGTGACTGGGACTTGACTTGTATATAGCGTGGAGAATACACTGCAGTAACTGGAAGATGACTAGTATAGTTGGAAGATGAGACTGCTCTGACTGGGAGAAGACTAATACACTGGGGAAATGACACTGTTGTGACTGGGAGATGACTAGTATAGCTGGGAGATGACACTACTGTAATGGGAGATGACTAGTATAGCTGGGGGATGACACTGCTGTGACTGCGAGATGACTAGTATAGCTTTCAGATGACACTGCCGTAACCAGGAGATGACTAGTACAGCTGGGAGATGAGACTTCTGTGACTGGGAGATGACTAGTATAGCTACGAGATGACACTGCTTTACCTGGGAGATGACTAGAATAGCTGGGACATCAAGGTTACGGCGTACGCTGATGACTTACTAATTTATATGTCGAACCCTGATTGTTCTATCCCTAAATTATTGGAACTTATTCAATGTTTTAGTGGGCTCTCTAATTATAAACTCAATCAGGACAAAACTGTTGTCTACCCCTTAAATAACAGGGTACTTAAGCCAGTCATTACTACACTTGGTCTAGGCTGGGACTCTAAGTCTTTTAGATATTTAGGTCTTTCTGTAACTCACTCTCAAGCTAGATTACGTCAACTCAATTTAGAATCTTTACTCCACACTGTTAAACTCGATCTAAGGAGATGGACACAATTATCCTTTTCTTTATGGGGAGAATAAATATTATAAAATGAATATATTTCCTCGACTCTTTTACCCTTATCAATGTTAAATATCTGGATTCCCTTTCCTGGTTTAAGAAACTTCATAGTGAACTGGCAGATTTTGTATGGGGTCATTAGAAGCCAGGATGTCATATTCTAAATTAGCAGCTCCCAAAATCCTCGGTGGTTTAAGAATGCCTCATTTCGCAGACTTTATTTTTGGCCACATTTAAATAAATACAGGAGATGGATGTACTACGATGATGCTGATATAAATACAGGATATATTCCACTTTAGGTTCATCTGGAGCTTAGCTTAGTTAAAAGTGCAGGTATTAACCCGAGGCTCTACCCTATGCTCCTATCCGTATGCTTCCTGCCTTATTGAAAATCCCTATTGGACTTTCTCTTAGAATACATAACCAATTATGTAATTTTGAAATACGAACACTTATAGGATTGGGAGCAACCTATTTGGGGAATCCACAATGGCGGATAGGATATCAGACTATTAAACGGAACTGGTTGCCTATTTCAGCTTTTTGCTCCCTGAAGGATTTTATAAACACAGATGGTAGCGTGATCTCGACAGAGCAAATTTTGGTGAAGTTTGATTTACCTCAAAGAGATGTTTTTAAAATATACCAATTGCGTCATGCTTTGATTCAGAGGGTTGGTATTCGCCTTGTATTTCTTTTTGGGAAGATCTCCATGCATTTATCGGTACCCCACATGCTATTTCGAAGATGTATTTAATATTGTTTAACTGGGCTTTCAAAGATAACCTAACACCCACTTCATATTGGGACAAGGTATTTCCTAATAACTCGTGGAATTGGACACTCATCTGGTGAAATTGCCATAAATGGATCCAACAAGATCATCTTAGATTAGTACAGTTTAAAATATTGCATAATATTTATTATACACCTCAGAAGCTACAGGACTTAAAGTTAGCTCAGGTATCTCTGTGTTATAGATGCGGCAGGGAAAGGGGTGGGACCTTTTCCATATTTTCTGGCTGTGCCCTAACATAGCTCCTCTGTGGAATGAAATCAAAGATAAAGCAGATCCATTATTGGGTTTAGAGGATCTGTTCACTCCGGAAGTATGTTTATTAGGTGATATGTCGGGCTGTATGGTGAGGAAGAGGAAATTTCATATATCCTTGATTGCATGCGTGGTTAAGAAATTGGTCTTGAGATATTGGAAAGTTCCTCACCTTATTCCGTACTCTGAATGGTTGAAGGAGCTCCTTTCGTCTCTTAGAACTGAAGGATGATTGCTATAATGCATAATGGGTTGCCCGCTTTGAGAAAATCTGGACTCCTCTGTAATTGCTTACTCATAAGAATTTATGTTATTGATACCCCCCTTTTCCTTTTTTTTCTTTTCTTCTCCTTTTCCTTTTCCAATGTAATCATTAATTGCAGTACCTTATGGGGGTGGGGGGTTAGTGATAGGGATGGGTGGGATTGGGAATATCTCTCTCTCTCTCTTGTTTGTTATGTGGTATCCTGACTGTTGTGTATATGTAGTCATGTATATTCCTTGGTTTACCTTGACACTGTTCCCGCAATTGTATGGTGGAAATGCTTAATAAAATGTTAATTGCAAAAAAAAGAATAGCTGGGACATGACACTGCTGTGCCTGGGAGATAATTAGAGCTGCTGAGAGATGACACTGCTGTAACTCCGCTATGACTTTTAAAGCAGGGAGATGACACTGCTGAAACTTGAAAATGATGAGTATAGCTGGGAGATGACACTGCTATAACATGGAAATGACTAGTATAGCCAGGAGTTGGCAATGCAGTAACTGGGAGATGACTAGTATAGCTGGGAGATGACACTGCTGTGACTGGGACATGACTAGCATATCTGGGAGATGATACTTCTGTAACGGGGAGATGAGTTGTGTAGCTAGTAGATGACACTCCTGTGACTGGGAGATGACTTGTATAGCTGGAAGATGACAATGCTGTAACCCGGAGATGACTTGTATAGCTGGGAGACGACACTGCTGTAACTGTGAAATGACTAGTATAGGTCAGAGATGACTCTGCTGTGACTGGGAGATGACTAGCCTAGCTGGGAGATGACATGGCTGTGACTGGGAGATAACTACTATAGCTGGGAGATGACACTGCTGTAACTCCGCTATGACTCTTATAGCAGGGAGATGACAGTGCTGTAACTGGAAGATGATGAGTATAGCTGGGAAATGACACTGCTGTGACAGGGAGATGACTAGTATAGCTGGAAGATGACACTGCAGTAACTGGGAGATGACTAGTGTAGCTGGGAGATGACACTGCTGTGACCGGCAGGTGACTAGTGTAGCTGGGAGATGACACTACTGCATTTGGGAGATGACTAGTATAGCTAGGATATGACACTGCTGCAACTGGGAGATGACTAGTGTAGCTGGAAGATGACACTGCTGTAACTGGGAGATGATTAATATGGCTGAGAGATGAGACTGCTGCAACTAGGAGATGCCTAGGATAGCTGGGAGATGACAATGCTGTGACCAGGAGATGACTACTATTGCTGGGAGTTGGCACTGCTGTAAATGGGCTATGACCCTTATAGCTGGAAGATGACACTGTAGTAACTGTGATGAGACTAGTATATCTGGGACACTACACTGCTGTAGGTGGGAAAAAACTAGTATAGCTGGGAGATGACGCTGCTGTGACTAGGAGATGACTAGTATAGCTAGGAGATGACTCTGCTGCGACTGGGAGATGACAATGCTGTAGCCGGGAGATTACTAGTATAGCTGGGACACAACACTGCTGTGACTGGAAAATGACTAGTATAGATGGGAGATGACACTGCTGTGACTCGGAGCTGACTAGTATAGCAAAGAGATGTTACTGCTGAAACTGGGAGATGACTAGTATAGCTGGGAGATGACATTGCTGTGACTGAGAGATGTCTAGTATAGCTTGGAGATGACAATGCTGTGACTGGGAGATGACTAGTATAGGTGGGAGATGACACTGCTGTAATGGGGATATGAGTTGTAGAGCTGGGAGATGACACTGCTGTGACTTGGAGAAGACTAGTATAGCTGGGAAATGACACTGCTGTAACTGGGAGATGACTAGTATAGCTGGGAGAAGACACTGCTGTGACTGGGAGATGACTTGTATAGCTAGGAAAGGAAACTGCAGTGACTGGGAGATGAAGAGTATAGCTGCTAGATGACACTGCTGCAACTGGGAGATGACTAGTATAGCTGGGAGATGACACTACTGCAACTGGGTGATGACTAGTAAGAGCTAGGAGATGACACTGCTGTAACAGGAAGATGACTAGTATTGCTGAGAGTTGAGACTGCTGTGAGTGTGCTATGACTAGTATAGCTGGAAGACGACACTGCTGTAACCGGGCTATGACTATTATAGCTTGAAGATGACACTTCTGTAACTGTGAGATGACTAGTGTAAGCTGGGAGACGACACTGCTGTGACTGGGAAATGACTAGTATAGATGCGAGATAACACTGCTGTGACTAGGAGATGACTAGTATAGCTAAGAGATGACACTGCAGTAACTGGGAGATGTCTAGTATAGCTTGGAGATGACAATGCTGTGATAGGAGATGACTACTATAGGTGGGAGATGACACTGCTGTAACAGGAAGATGACTAGTATAGCTGGGAGATGACACTGCCGTAACTGGGAGATGACTAGTATAGCTTGGAGATGATAATGGTGTGACTGGGAGATGACTAGTATAGGTGGGAGATGACACTGCTGTAATGGTGAGATGAGTTGTATAGCTGGGAAGTGACACTGTTTTGACTGGGAGATGACTAGTACAGCTGGAAAATGACACTGCTGTAACTGGGAGATGACTATTATAGCTGGGAGATGACACTGCTGTAATGAAGAGATGAGTAGTATAGCTGGGAGATGGCACTGCTGTAAAGGAGAGATGACTACTATAGCTGGGAGATGACACTGCTGCAACTGGGAGTTGACTAGTGTAGCTTGAAGATGACACTGCTGTAACTGGGAGATGATTAGTATGGCTGGGAGATGAGAGGGCTGTGACTGGGAGAGGACTAGTACAGCTGGGAGATAACAGTGCTGTAACCGGGAGATGACTAGTATAGCTGGAAGACAACTCTGCTGTAACTGGGCTATGACTATTAGTGCAGGGAGATGACACTGCTAAACTGTGAGATGCATACCTCTCAAACTCCTGCCTCATAAATCAGGGACAAGGCTTAAAAAAATCAGGGACAAAGGTCCAAAATCAGGGACACATCTTCAAAAATGATGCTATCCACTCAGGAAGCTGGTAGAATTAAGGGGCTTAGAGTAAAATGCATTTTCTAAGGAAGAACAAGTCTGTAACTATCATGTTTGACATTATTTTGTGCTTATAAGCCCCACTGTTTGGTCACAGAAATGCAATTTTTAGGAGGGACAGAGTAAAATTTTGAGGCAAAATCAGGGACATCCCTGAAAATCAGGGACAGTTGAGAGGTATGGTGAGATGTCCAGTATAGCTGGGAGATGGCACTTCTGTGACTGGAAGAGGACTAGTACACCTGGAAGATGACACTGCTGTGACTTTCAGATAACTAGCATTGCTGGGCCAAGACTCTGCTGCAACTGCGAGATGAATAGTATAGCTGGGAGATGAGACTGGTGTGACTTGGAGATGACTAGTATAGCTGGGAGATGACACTGCTGCAACAGTGAGATGAGTTGTATAGCTGGGAGATGACATTGCTGTAACAGTGAAATGAGTTGTATAGCTGGGAGATGACAATATTGTGACTGGGAGATGACTAGTACAGCTCGGAAATGACACTGCTGTAACTGGGAGATGACCAGCATAGCTGGGAGATGACAGTGCTATAATGGAGAGATGAGTTGTGTAGCTGGGTGATGGCACTGCTGTAAAGTGGAGATGACTAGTATAGCTGGGAGATGAGACTGCTTCAACTGGGAGATGAATACTATAGCGGAGAGATGACACTGCTGCAACTGGGAGATGACTAGTATAGCTGGAAGATGACACTGCTGTAACTGGGAGATGATTAGTATAGCTGGAAGATGACACTGCTGTAACTGGGAGATGATTAGTGTAGCTGTGAGATGAGAGTCTTGTGAATGGGAGATGGCTAGTATAGCAGGGAGATGACAGTGCTGTTACCAGGAGATGACTAGTATAGCTGGAAGAAGACACTGCTGTGACTTTCAGATGACTAGCATTGCTGGGCGAAGACTGCTGCAAGTGGGAGATGAATAGTATAGCTGGGAGATGGCACTGCTGAACTGGGAGATGATTAGTATAGCTGGCAGATGATGCTGCTGCTGTGACTAGGAGATGACTAGTATAGCTAGGAGATGACACTGCTGTAACTGGGAGATGACTAGTATAGCTTGAAGATGACACTGCTGTAACTGGGAGATGTTTAGTGTAGCAGAGAGATGAGACTTCTGCACCTGGGAGATGACAATGCTGTGACTGACAGATAATTAGTGTAGCTGGGAGAGTACACTGATGTGACTGGGACATGACCAGTACAGCTGGGAGATGACACTGCTGTAACTGCGCTATAACTTTGATAGCAGGGAGATGAAACTGTTGTAACTTGAAATTGATGGTCATATTTGGGAGATGACACAGCTGTAACTGGTAAATGACTAGTATAGCTGGGAGATGACAATACAGTAACTGGGAGATGACTAGAATTGCTGGGAGATGACACTGTTGTATCTGGGAGATGACTAGTATAGCTGGAAGATGACACTGCTGTAACTGGGAGATGACTGGTATAGCAGGGAGATGACACTGCTGTGACTGGGAGATGACTAGTGTAGCTGGGAGATGACACTGCTGTGACTGGCAGATGACTAGTATAGCTTGAAGATGACACTGCTATAACTGATAGATGTTTAGTATAGCAGAGATATGAGACTGCTGCGACTGGGAGATGACAGTGCTGTAGCCGGGAGATGACTAGTATAGCTGGGACATGACACTGCTGTGACTGAGAAATGACTAGTACAGATGGGAGATGACACTGCTGTGACTAGGAGATGACTAGTATAGCCAGGAGATGTCACTGCTGAAACTGGGTGATGACTAGTATAGCTAGGAGATGCCATTGCTGTGACTGGGAGATAACTAGTATAGCTGGGAGATGACACTGCTGAAACTGTGAGATGACTACTGTAGCTGTGAGACGACACTGCTGTGACTGGGAGATGACTAGCATAGCTGGGAGATGACACTGCTGTCTCTGGGCTATGACTATTATAGCTGGGAGATGACATTGCTGTAAGTGTGAGATGACTAGTGTAGATGGGAGATGACACTGCTGTGACTTGGAGATGACTATTATAGCTGGGAGATGACACTGCTGTAACTGTGAGATGACTACTCTAGCTGGAGACGACACTGCTGTGACCGGGAGAAGACTAGTATAGCTATGAGATGACACTGCTGTGACTTGAAGATGACTAAAATACCTAGGAGTTGACTCTGCTTTAACTGGAAGATGACTAGTATAGATGGGAGATGACACTGCTGTGACTGGGAGATGACTAGTATAGCTTGCAGATGACAATGCTGTGACTGGGAGATGACTAGCATAGGTGGGAGATGACACTACTGTAATGGAGAGATGAGTTTTATGGCTGGGAGATGACACTGCTGTGACTGGGAGATGATTAGTACAGCTGGGAAATGACACTGCTGTTATTCGGAGATGATGAGTATAGCTGCGATATGACACTGCTGTGACTGGGAAATGAATAGTATAGCTGAGAGATGACACTGCTGTGACTGGCAGATGACTGGTATGAAAGGGAGATGATACTGCTGCAACTGGGCGATGACTAGTATAGTTGGGAGATGACACTGCTGTGACAGAGATGACTAGTATAACTGGCATATGATACTGCTGTAACTGGGAGATTACTAGTATAGCTGGGAGAAGACACTGCTGTGACAGGGAGATGACTTGTGTAGCTCTGAGATGACACTCCCGTAACTGGGAGATGACAAGTATTCCAGGGAGATGACACTGCTGTCACTGGGAGATGTCTAATATTGCTAGGAGATGGCACTGCTGTGACTGGGACTTGACTTGTATAGCGGGGAGAATACACTGCAGTAACTGGAAGATGACTAGCATAGTTTGAAGATGAGACTGCTCTGACTGGGAGAAGACTAATACACCTGGGAAATGACACTGCTGTGACTGGGAGATGACTTGTATAGCAGGGAGATGACACTACTGTAATGGGGAGATGACTAATATAGCTGGGGTATGACACTGCTGTGACTGGGAGATGACTAGTATAGCTTTCAGATGACACTGCCGTAACTGGGAGATGACTAGTACAGCTGGGAGATGACACTTCTGTGAATGGGAGATGACTAGTATAGCTACGAGATGACACTGCTTTACCTGGGAGATGACTAGAATAGCTAGGACATGACACTGCTGTGACTGGGAGATAATTAGTGTTGCTGAGAGATGAAACTGCTGTAACTCCGCTATGACTTTTATAGCAGGGAGATGACACTGCTGAAACTTGAAAATGATGAGTATAGCTGGGAGATGACACTGCTATAATAGGGAAATGACTAGAATAGCCAGGAGTTGGCAATGCAGTAACTGGGAGATGACTAGTATAGCTGGGAGATGACACTGCTGTGACTGGGACATGACTAGCATATCTGGGAGATGACACTTCTGTGACTAGGAGATGACTAGTATAGCTAGGAGATGACACTGCTGTAACTGGGAGATGACTAGTATAGCTTGAAGATGACACTGCTGTAACTGGGAGATGTTTAGTGTAGCAGAGAGATGAGACTTCTGCACCTGGGAGATGACAATGCTGTGACTGACAGATAATTAGTGTAGCTGGGAGAGTACACTGATGTGACTGGGACATGACCAGTGCAGCTGGGAGATGACACTGCTGTAACTGCGCTATAACTTTGATAGCAGGGAGATGAAACTGTTGTAACTTGAAAATGATGGGCATATTTGGGAGATGACACAGTTGTAACTGGTAAATGACTAGTATAGCTGGGAGATGACAATACAGTAACTGGGAGATGACTAGAATTGCTGGGAGATGACACTGTTGTATCTGGGAGATGACTAGTATAGCTGGAAGATGACACTGCTGTAACTGGGAGATGACTGGTATAGCAGGGAGATGACACTGCTGTGACTGGGAGATGACTAGTGTAGCTGGGAGATGACACTGCTGTGACTGGCAGATGACTAGTATAGCTTGAAGATGACACTGCTATAACTGATAGATGTTTAGTATAGCAGAGATATGAGACTGCTGCGACTGGGAGATGACAGTGCTGTAGCCGGGAGATGACTAGTATAGCTGGGACATGACACTGCTGTGACTGAGAAATGACTAGTACAGATGGGAGATGACACTGCTGTGACTAGGAGATGACTAGTATAGCCAGGAGATGTCACTGCTGAAACTGGGTGATGACTAGTATAGCTAGGAGATGCCATTGCTGTGACTGGGAGATAACTAGTATAGCTGGGAGATGACACTGCTGAAACTGTGAGATGACTACTGTAGCTGTGAGACAACACTGCTGTGACTGGGAGATGACTAGCATAGCTGGGAGATGACACTGCTGTCTCTGGGCTATGACTATTATAGCTGGGAGATGACATTGCTGTAAGTGTGAGATGACTAGTGTAGATGGGAGATGACACTGCTGTGACTTGGAGATGACTATTATAGCTGGGAGATGACACAGCTGTAACTGTGAGATGACTACTCTAGCTGAGAGACGACACTGCTGAGACTGGGAGAAGACTAGTATAGCTGGGATATAACACTGCTGTGACTTGAAGATGACTAAAATACCTAGGAGATGACTCTGCTTTAACTGGAAGATGACTAGTATAGATGGGAGATGACACTGCTGTGACTGGGAGATGACTAGTATAGCTTGCAGATGACAATGCTGTGACTGGGAGATGACTAGCATAGGTGGGAGATGACACTACTGTAACGGAGAGATGAGTTTTATGGCTGGGAGATGACACTGCTGTGACTGGGAGATGATTAGTACAGCTGGGAAATGACACTGCTGTTATTCGGAGATGATGAGTATAGCTGAGGATGACACTGCTGTGACTGGAAATGAATAGTATAGCTGAGAGATGACACTGCTGTGACTGGCAGATGACTGGTATGAAAGGGAGATGATACTGCTGCAACTGGGCGATGACTAGTATAGTTGGGAGATGACACTGCTGTGACAGAGATGACTAGTATAACTGGCATATGATACTGCTGTAACTGGGAGATTACTAGTATTCCAAGGAGATGACACTGCTGTCACTGGGAGATGTCTAATATTGCTGGGAGATGGCACTGCTGTGACTGGGACTTGACTTGTATAGCAGGGAGAATACACTGCAGTAACTGGAAGATGACTAGCATAGTTTGAAGATGAGACTGCTCTGACTGGGAGAAGACTAATACACCTGGGAAATGACACTGCTGTGACTGGGAGATGACTTGTATAGCAGGGAGATGACACTACTGTAATGGGGAGATGACTAATATAGCTGGGGTATGACACTGCTGTGACTGGGAGATGACTAGTATAGCTTTCAGATGACACTGCCGTAACTGGGAGATGACTAGTACAGCTGGGAGATGACACTTCTGTGAATGGGAGATGACTAGTATAGATACGAGATGACACTGCTTTACCTGGGAGATGACTAGAATAGCTAGGACATGACACTGCTGTGACTGGGAGATAATTAGTGTTGCTGAGAGATGAAACTGCTGTAACTCCGCTATGACTTTTATAGCAGGGAGATGACACTGCTGAAACTTGAAAATGATGAGTATAGCTGGGAGATGACACTGCTATAATAGGGAAATGACTAGAATAGCCAGGAGTTGGCAATGCAGTAACTGGGAGATGACTAGTATAGCTGGGAGATGACACTGCTGTGACTGGGACATGACTAGCATATCTGGGAGATGATACTGCTGTAACGGGGAGATGAGTTGTATAGCTAGTAGATGACACTCCTGTGACTGGGAGATGACTTGTACAGCTGGAAGATGGATGACAATGCTGTAACCCGGAGATGACTGGTATAGCTGGGATACGACACTGCTGTAACTGTGAAATGACTAGTATAGGTCAGAGATGACACTGCTGTGACTGGGACATGACTAGCATGGCTGGGAGATGACACAGTTGTGACTGGGAGATAACTACTTTAGCTGGGAGATGACACTGCTGTAACTCCGCTATGACTCTTATAGCAGGGAGATGACACTGCTGTAACTGGAAGATGACGAGTATAGCTGGGAAATGACACTGCTGTGACTGGGAGATGACTAGTATAACTGGAAGATGACACTGCTGTAACTGGGAGATGACTAGTGTAGCTGGGAGGTGACACTGTTGTGTCCGGCAGGTGACTAGTATAGCTGGGAGATGACACTACTGCATCTGGGAGATGACTAGTATAGCTAGGAAATGACACTGCTGCAACTGGGACATGACTAGTGTAGCTGGAAGATGACACTGCTGTAACTGGGAGATGATAAATATAGCTGAGAGATGAGACTGCTGCGACTAGGAGATGCCTAGGATAGCTGGGAGATGATAATGCTGTGACCAGGAGATGACTACTATAGGTGGGAGTTGGCACTGCTGTAAATGTGCTATGACCCTTATTGCTGGAAGATGACACTGTAGTAACTGTGAGATGACTAGTATATCTGGGACACTACACTGATGTAAGTGGGAAGTTACTAGTATAGCTGGGAGATGATGCTGCTGTGACTAGGAGATGACTAGTATAGCTAGGAGATGACACTGCTGCGACTGGGAGATGACAATGCTGTGGCCGGGAGATGAACAGTATAGCTGGGACACGACACTGCTGTGACTGTGAAATGACTAGTATAGATGGGAGATGACACTGCTGTGACTAGGATATGACTAGTATAACTAGGAGATGTTACTGCTGAAACTGGGAAATGACTAGTATAGCTGGGAGATGACATTGCTGTGACTGGGAGATGTCTAGTATAGCTTGGAGATGACAATGCTGTGACTGGGAGATGACTAGTATAGGTAGGAGATGACACTGCTTTAATGGGAATATGAGTTGTAGAGCTGTGAGATGACACTGCTGTGACTGGGAGAAGACTAGTATAGCTGGGAAATGACACTGCTGTAACTGGGAGAAGACTAGTATAGCTGGGAGATGACACTGCTGTGACTGGGAGATGACTTGTATAGCTAGGACAGAAAACTGCAGTGACTGGGAGATGAAGTGTATAGCTGCTAGATGACACTGCTGCAACTGGGAGATGACTAGTATAGCTGGGAGATGACACTGCTGCAACTGGGTGACGACTAGTACAGCTAGGAGATGACACTGCTGTAACTGGAAGATGATTAGTATTGCTGAGAGTTGAGACTGCTGTGAGTGGGAGATGACTAGTATAGCTGGAAGACGACACTGCTGTAACCGGGCTATGTCAATTATAGCTGGAAGATGACACTTCTGTAACTGTGAGATGACTAGTGTAAGCTGGGAGACGACACTGCTGTGACTGGAAAATGACTGGTATAGCTATGAGATGACACTGCAGTAACTGGGAGATGTCTAGTATAGCTTGGAGATGACAATGCTGTGATAGGAGATGACTACTATAGGTGGGAGATGACACTGCTGTAACAGGAAGATGACTAGTATAGCTGGGAGATGACACTGCCGTAACTGGGAGATGACTAGTATAGCTTGGAGATGATAATGGTGTGACTGGGAGATGACTAGTATAGGTGGGAGATGACACTGCTGTAACGGTGAGATGAGTTGTATAGCTGGGAAATGACACTGTTTTGACTGGGAGATGACTAGTACAGCTGGGAAATGACACTCCTGTAATGAAGAGATGAGTTGTATAGCTAGGAGATGGCACTGCTGTAATGGAGAGATGACTACTATAGCTGGGAGATGACACTGCTGCAACTGGGAGATGAATAGTATAGCTGGGAGATGACACTGCTGCAACTGGGAGATGACTACTGTAGCTGGAAGATGACACCACTGTAACTGGGAGATGATTAGAATGGCTGGGAGATGAGAGTGCTGTGACTGGGAGATGACTAGTACAGCTGGGAGATAACAATGCTGTAACCGGGAGATGACTAGTATAGCTGGGTGACAACACTGCTGTAACTGGGCTATGACTATTATAGCTGGAAGATAACACTGGTAAACTGTGAGATGACTAGTATAGCTGGGAGATGGCACTTCTGTGACTGGGAGAAGACTAGCATACCTGGAAGATGACACTGCTGTGACTTTCAGATGACTAGCATTGCTGGGCGAAGAATCTGCTGCAAGTGGGAGATGAATAGTATAGCTCGGAGATGAGACTGGTGTGACTTGGAGATGACTAGTATAGCTGGGAGATCACACTGCTGTAACAGTGAGATGAGTTTTATAGCTGGAAGATGACACTGCTGTAACTGGGAGATGATTAGTATAGCTAGGAGATGAGAGTCTTGTGACTGAGAGATGGCTAGTATAGCAGGGAGATGACAGAGCTGTTATCAGGAGATGGCTAGTATAGCTGGTAGAAGACACTGCTGAGACTTTCAGATGATTAGCATTGCTGGGCGAGGACTGCTGCAAGTGGGAGATGAATAGTATAGCTGGGAGATGGCACTGCTGAACTGGAAGATGATTAGTATAGCAGGGAGATGAGACTGGTGTGACTTGGGGATGACTAGTATAGCTGAGAGATGACACTGCTGTAACAGTGAGATGAGTTGTATAGCTGGGAGATGACATTGCGGTAACAGTGAGATGAGTTGTATAGCTGGGAGATGACAATATTGTGACTGGGAGATGACTAGTACAGCTGGGAAATGACACTGCTGTAACTGGGAGACGACTAGTATAGCTGGGAGATGACAGTGCTGTAATGGAGAGATGAGTTGTGTAGCTTGCAGATGGCAGTGCTGTAAAGTGGAGATGACTAGTATTCCTGGGAGATGAGACTGCTGCAACTGGGAGATGAATACTATGGCTGGGAGATGACACTGCTGCAACTGGGAGATTACTAGTATAGCTGGAAGATGACTCTGCTGTTACTGGGAGATGACTAGTATAGCAGGGAGATGACAGTGCTGTAATCAGGAGACGACTAGTATTGCTGGGAGAAGACACTGCTGTAACTGGGCTATGACTGTTATAGCTGGGAGATGACACTGCTGTAACTGTGAGATGACCACTGTAGCTGGGAGACGACACTGCTGTGACTGGGAAATGACTAGTATTGCTGGGAGATGACACTGCTGTCACTGGGCTATGACTATTATAGCTGGTATACGACACTGCTGTGACTGGGAGATAACTAGTATAGCTGGGAGATGACACTGCTGTAACTGTGAGATGACAACTGTAGCTGGGAGACGACACTGCTGTGACAGGGAGATGACTAGTATAGCTGGGAGATGACACTGCTGTCACTGGGCTATGACTATTATAGCTGGGAGATGACATTGCTGTAACAGGGAGATGACTAGTATAGATGGGAGACGACACTGCTGTGACTTGGAGATGACTATTATAGCTGGGAAATGACACTGCTGTGACTGGGAGATGACTAGTATAGCTGGAAGTTGACACTGTTGTAAATGGGAGATGACTATCATAGCTGGGAGATGACATTGCTGTAATTGTGAGATGACTACTCTAACTGGTAGATGACACTGTTGAGACTGGAACAAGACAAGTATAGCTGGCAGATGACACTGCTGTGACTTGAAGATGACAAGAAGACCAAGGAGAAGACTCTGCTTTAACTGGAAGATTACTAGTATAGATGGGAGATGACAATGCTGTGACTGGGAGATGACTAGTATAGCTTGCAGGTGACAATGCTATTACTGGGAGATGACTAGTATAGGTGGGAGATGACACTACTGTAATGGTGAGATGAGTTGTATGGCTGGGAGATGAGACTGCTGTGACTGTGAGATGACTAGTACAGCTGGAAAATGACACTGCTGTTACTGGGAGATGACGAGTATAGCTGGGATATGACACTGCTGTGACTGGGAGATTAATAGTATAGCTGAGAGATGACACTACTGTGACTTTCAGATGACTGGTATAAAAGGGAGATGATACTGCTGCAACTGGGCGATGAGTATAGTTGGGAGATGAGACTGCTGTGACAGAGATGAGTAGTATAACTGGCATATGACACTGCTGTAACTGGGAGATTACTAGTATAGCTGTGAGATGACACTGCTGTGACAGGGAGATGACCAGTTTTGCTGGGAGATGACACTGGTGTCACTGGGCTATGACTATTATAGCTGGTAGACGACACTGCTGTGACTGGGAGATAACTAGTATAGCTGGGAGATGACACTGCTGTAACCGGGAGATGACAACTGTAGCTGGGAGACGACACTGCTGTGACTGGGAGATGACTAGTATAGCTGGGAGATGACACTGCTGTCACTGGGCTATGACTATTATAGCTGGGAGATTACATTGCTGTAACAGGGAGATGACTAGTATAGATGGGAGACGACACTGCTGTGACTTGGAGATGACTATTATAGCTGGGAAATGACACTGCTGTGACTGGGAGATGACTAGTATAGCTGGAAGATGACACTGCTGTAAATGGGAGATGACTATTATAGCTGGGAGATGACACTGCTGTGATTGTGAGATGACTACTCTAACTGGTAGATGACACTGCTGAGACTGGGAGAAGACAAGTATAGCTGGCAGATGACACTGCTGTGACTTGAAGATGACAAGAAGACCTAGAAGAAGACTCTGCTTTAACTGGAAGATGACTAGTATAGATGGGAGATGACAATGCTGTGACTGGGAGATGACTAGTATAGCTTGCAGGTGACAATGCTGTTACTGGGAGATGACTAGTATAGGTGGGAGGCGAGACTACTGTAACGGTGAGATGAGTTGTATGGCTGGGAGATGGCACTGCTGTAACTGTGAAATGACTTGTGCGGCTGGGAAATGACACTGCTTTTCCTGGGAGATGACGAGTATAGCTGGGATATGACACTGCTGAGACTGGGAGATTAACAGTATAGCTGAGAGATGACACTGCTGTGACTGGCAGATGACTAGTATAAAAGAGAGATGATACTGCTGCAACTGGGCGATGACTAGTATAGTTGGGAGATGAGACTGCTGTGACAGAGATGAGTAGTATAACTGGCATGTGACACTGCTGTAACTGGGAGATTACTAGTATAACTGGGAGATGATACTGCTGTGACAGGGAGATGACTAGTATAGCTCTGAGATGACACTCCCGTAACTGGGAGATGACTAGTATACCAGGGAGAAGACACTGCTGTCACTGGGAGATGTCTATTATTGCCTGTAGATGACCGTGCTGTGACTGGGACTTGACTTGTATAGCGGGAAGAATACACTGCAGTAACTGGAAGATGACTAGTATAGTTGGAAGATGAGACTGCTCTGACTGGGAGAAGACTAATACACCTGGGAAATGACACTTCTGTGACTTGGAGATGACTAGTATAGCTGGGAGATGACACTACTGTAATGGGGAGATGACTAGTATAGCTGGGGGATGACACTGCTGTGACTGGGAGATGACTTGTATAGCTTTCAGATGACACTGCCATAACTGGGAGTTGACCAGTACAGAATGGAGAAGACACTGCTGTCACTGGGAGATGACTAGTATAGTTGGGAGATGACACTGCTTTACCTGGGAGATGACTAGAATAGCTGGGACATGACACTGCTGTGACTGAGAGATAATTAGTGTTGCTGAGAGATGACACTGCTGTAACTTGAAAATGATGAGTATAGCTGGGAGATGACACTGCTATAACTGGGAAATGAATAGTGTAGCCAGGACTTGACAATGTAGTAACTGGGAGATGACTAGTATAGCTGGGAGATGACACTGCTGTGACTGGGACATGACTAGCATAGCTGGGAGATGACACTGCTGTCACTGGGCTATGACTACTATATCTGGTAGACGTCACTGCTGTGACTGGGAGATAACTAGTATAGCTGGGAGATGACACTGCTGTAACTGTGAGATGACAACTGTAGCTGGGAGATGACACTGCTGTGACTGGGAGATGACTAGTATAGCTGGGAGATGACAGTGCTGTCACTGGGCTATGACTATTATAGCTGGGAGATTTCATTGCTGTAACAGGGAGATGACTAGTATAGATGGGAGACGACACTGCTGTGACTTGGAGATGACTATTATTGCTGGGAGATGACACTGCTGTAACTGGAGATGACTAGTATAGCAGGAGATGACACTGCTGTAACTGGGAGATGACTAGTATAGCTGGAGATGACACTGCTGTAATTGTGAGATGACTACTCTAACTGGTAGATGACTCTGCTGAGACTGGAGTGGACAAGTATAGCTGGCAGATGACACTGCTGTGACTGGAGATGACTAGTATAGATGGGAGATGACACTGCTGTGACTGGGAGATGACTAGTATAGCTGGGAGATGACACTGCTGTAACTGGGAGATGACTAGTATAGCTTGCAGGTGACAATGCTGTACTGGGAGATGACTAGTATAGGTGGGAGATGACACTACTGTAATGGTGAGATGAGTTGTATGGCTGGGAGATGAGACTGCTGTGACTGTGAGATGACTAGTACAGCTGGGAAATCACACTGCTGTAACTGGGAGATGACAAGTATAGCTGGGATATGACACTGCTGAGACTGGGAGATTAATAGTATAGCTGAGAGATGACACTACTGTAATGGGGAGATGACTAGTATAGCTGGGGGATGACACTGCTGTGACTTGGAGATGACTACTATAGCTTTCAGATGACACTACTGTAATGGTGAGATGAGTTGTATGGCTGGGAGATGACACTGCTGTGACTGTGAGATGACTAGTACAGCTGGGAAATGACACTGCTGTTCCTGGGAGATGACTAGAGTAGCTGGGATATGACACTGCTGAGACTGGGAGATTAACAGTATAGCTGAGAGATGACACTGCTGTGACTGGCAGATGACTGGTATAAAAGAGAGATGATACTGCTGCAACTGGGCGATGACTAGTATAGTTGGGAGATGAGACTGCTGTGACAGAGATGAGTAGTATAACTGGCATGTGACACTGCTGTAACTGGGAGATTACTAGTATAACTGGGAGATGACACTGCTGTGACAGGGAGATGACTAGTATAGCTCTGAGATGACACTCCCGTAACTGGGAGATGACTAGTATACCAGGGAGAAGACACTGCTGTCACTGGGAGATGTCTATTATTGCCTGTAGATGACAGTGCTGTGACTGGGACTTGACTTGTATAGCGGGAAGAATACACTGCAGTAACTGGAAGATGACTAGTATAGTTGGAAGATGAGACTGCTCTGACTGGGAGAAGACTAATACACCTGGGAAATGACACTTCTGTGACTTGGAGATGACTAGTATAGCTGGGAGATGACACTACTGTAATGGGGAGATGACTAGTATAGCTGGGGTATGACACTGCTGTGACTGGGAGATGACTTGTATAGCTTTCAGATGACACTGCCATAACTGGGAGTTGACCAGTACAGAATTGAGAAGACACTGCTGTGACTGGGAGATGACTAGTATAGTTGGGAGATGACACTGCTTTACCTGGGAGATGACTAGAATAGCTGGGACATGACACTGCTGTGACTGGGAGATAATTAGTGTTGCTGAGAGATGACACTGCTGTAACTTGAAAATGATGAGTATAGCTGGGAGATGACACTGCTATAACTGGGAAATGAATAGTGTAGCCAGGACTTGACAATGTAGTAACTGGGAGATGACTAGTATAGCTGGGAGATGACACTGCTGTGACTGGGACATGACTAGCATAGCTGGGAGATGACACTGCTGTAAATGGGAGATGACTATTATTGCTGGGAGATGACACTGCTGTAATTGTGAGATGACTACTCTAACTGGTAGATGACACTGCTGAGACTGGGAGAAGACAAGTATAGCTGGCAGATGACACTGCTGTGACTTGAAGATGACAAGAAGACCTAGGAGAAGACTCTGCTTTAACTGGAAGATGACTAGTATAGATGGGAGATGACAATGCTGTGACTGGGAGATGACTAGTATAGCTCGCTGGTGACTATGCTGTTACTGGGAGATGACTAGTATAGGTGGGAGATGACACTTCTGTAATGGTGAAATGAGTTGTATGGCTGGGAGATGAGACTGCTGTGACTGTGAGATGACTAGTATAGCTTTCAGATGACACTGCCGTAACTGGGAGTTGACTAGTACAGAATGGAGAAGACACTGCTGTGACTGGGAGATGACTAGTATAGCTGGGGGATGACACTGCTTTACCTGGGAGATGACTAGAATAGCTGGGACATGACACTGCTGTGACTGGGAGATAATTAGTGTTGCTGAGAGATGACACTGGTGTAACTTGAAAATGATGAGTATAGCTGGGAGATGACACTGCTATAACTGGGAAATGAATAGTGTAGCCAGGACTTGATAATGTAGTAACTGGGAGATGACAAGTATAGCTGGGAGATGACACTGCTGTGACTGGGACATGACTAGCATAGCTGGGAGATGATGCTGCTGTAACTGGGAGATGAGTTGTATAGCTGGGAGATGACACTCCTGTGACTGGGAGATGACTTGTATAGCTGGAAAATGACAATGCTGTAACCCGGAGACGAATACTTTAGCTGGGAGATGACACTGCTGTAACTGTGAGATGACTAGTATAGGTCGGAGATGACACTGCTGTGACTGGGAGATGACTAGCATAGCTGGGAGATGACACGGCTGTGACTGAGAGATGACTAGTATAGCTGGAAATTGACACTGCTGTAACTCGGAGATGACTAGTGTAGCTAGGAGATGACACTGCTGTGACTCTGCTATGACTCTTATAGCAGGTAGATGACACTGCTGTAACTGTAAGATGATGAGTATAGCTGGGAAATGACACTGCTGTGACTTGGAGACGACTAGTATAGCTGGAAATTGACACTGCTGTAACTGGGAGATGACTAGTGTAGCTGGGAGATGACACTGCTGTGACTGGCAGGTGACTAGTATAGCTGGAAGATGACACTACTGCATCTGAGAGATGACTAGTATAGCTAGGAAATGACACTGCTGCAACTGGGAGATGACTAGTGTAGCTGGACGATGACACTGCTGTAACTTGGAGATAATTAATATAGCTGAGAGATGAGACTGCTGTGACTAGGAGATGCCTAGGATAGCTGGGAGATGACAATGCTGTGACCAGGAGATGACTACTATATCTGGGAGTTGGCACTGCTGTAAATGAGCTATGACCCTTATAGCTGGAAGATGACACTGTAGTAACTGTGAGATGACTAGTATATCTGGGACACTACACTGCTGTAAGTGGGAAATTACTAGTATAGCTGGTAGAGATGACTGCTGTGACTAGGAGATGACTAGTATAGCTAGGAAATGACGCCACGCAGTGACTGGGAGATGATAATGCTGTAGCCGAGATGACTAGTATAGCTGGGACACGACACTGCTGGACTGTGGAAATGACTAGTATAGATGGGAGATGACACTGCTGTGACTAGGAGATGACTAGTATAGCTAGGAGATGTTACTGCTGAAACTGGGTGATGACTAGTATAGCAGGGAGATGACATTGCTGTGACTGGGAGACGTCTCGTATAGCTTGGAGATGACAATGCTGTGACTGGGAGATGACTAGTATAGGTGGGAGATGACACTGCTGTAATGGGGATATGAGTTGTAGAGCCTGGAGATGACAATGCTGTGACTGGGAGAAGACTAGTGTAGCTGGGAAATGACACTGCTGTAACTGGGAGATGACTAATATAGCTGGGAGATGACTCTGCTGTGACTGGGAGATGCCTTGTATAGCTAGGACAGAAAACTGCAGTGACTGGGAGATGAAGAGTATAGCTTCTAGATGACACTGCTGCAATTGGGAGATGACTAATATAGCTGGGAGATGACACTACTGCAACTGGGTGATGACTACTACAGCTAGGAGATGACACTGCTGTAACTGGAAGATGATTAGTATTGCTGAGAGTTGAGACAGCTGAGACTGGGAGATGAGTAGTATAGCTGGAAGACAACACTGCTGTAACCGGGCTATGACTATTATAGCTGGAAGATGACACTTCTGTAACTGTGAGATGACTAATGTAAGCTGGGAGACGACACTGCTGTGACTGGGAAATGACTAGTATAGCTGCGAGATGACACTGTTGTGACTAGGAGATGACTAGTATAGCTAAGAGATCATACTGCAGTTACTGGGAGATGTTTAGTATAGCTTGGAGATGACAATGCTGTGATGGGAGATGACGACTATATTTGGGAGATGACACTGCTGTAACAGGAAGATGACTAGTATAGCTGTGAGATGACAGTGCTGTAATCAGGAGACGACTAGTATTGCTGATAGAATTCACCTCAGTAACTGGGCTTTGACTATTATAGCTGGGAGATGACACTGCTGTAACTGTGAGATGACTACTCTAGCTGGGAGACGACACTGCTGAGACTGGGAGAAGACAAGTATAGCTGGCAGATGACACTGCTGTGACTTGAAGATGACAAGAATACCTAGGAGAAGACTCTGCTTTAACTGGAAGATGACTAGTATAGATGGGAGATGACACTGCTGTGACTGGGAGATGACTAGTATAGCTTGCAGTTGACAATGCTGTGACTGGGAGATGACTAGTATAGGTGGGAGATGACACTACTGTAATGGTGAGATGAGTTGTATGGCTGGGTGATGATACTGCTGTGACTGTGAGATGACTAGTACAGCTGGAAAATGACACTCCTGTTACTGGGAGATGATGAGTATAGCTGGGATATGACACTGCTGTGACTGGGAGATGAATAGTATAGCTGAGAGATGACACTGCTGAGACTGGCAGATGACTGGTATAAAAGGGAGATGATACTGCTGCAATTGGGCGATGACTAGTATATTTGGGAGATGAGACTGCTCTGACAGAGATGACTAGTATAACAGGCATATGACACTGCTGTAACTGGGAGATTACTAGTATAGCTGGGAGATGACACTGCTGTGACAGGAGATGACTAGTATAGCTCTGAGATGACACTCCGTAACTGGGAGATGACTAGTATACCAGGGAGATGACACTGCTGTCACTGGGAGATGCCTAATATTGCCTGGAGATGACATTGCTGTGACTGGCACTTAACTTGTATAGCGGGGAGAATACACTGCAGTAACTGGAAGATGACTAGTATAGTTGGAAGATGAGACTGCTCTGACTGGGAGAAGACTAATACACCTGGGAAATGACACTTCTGTGACTGGGAGATGACTAGTATAGCTGGTTGATGACACTACTGGAATGTGGAGATGACTAGTATAGCTGGGGGATGACTCTGCTGTGACTGGGAGATGACTAGTATAGCTTTCAGATGACACTGCCGTAACTGGGAGATGACTAGTACAGATGGGTGATGTCACTGCTGTGACTGGGAGATGACTAGTACAGCTGGGAGATGACACTGCTTTTCCTGGGAGATGACTAGAATAGCTGGGACATGACTCTGCTGTGACTGGGAGATAATTAGTGTTGCTGAGAGATGACACTGCTGTAACTCTCCGCTATGACTTTAATAGCAGGGAGATGACACTGCTGTAACTTGAAAATGATGAGTATAGCTGGGAGATGACACTGCTATAACTGGGAAATGACTAGTGTAGCCAGGACTTGACAATGCAGTAACTGGGAGATGACTAGTATAGCTGGGAGTTGACACTGCTGTGACTGGGACATGACTAGCATAGCTGGGAGATGATACTGCTGTAACGGGGAGATGAGTTGTATAGCTGTGAGATGACACTCCTGTGACTGGGAGATGACTTGTATAGCTGGAAGATGACAATGCTGTAACCCGGAGATGACTAGTACAGCTGTGAGCAAACTGCAGTAACTGTGAGATGACTAGTATAGGTCAGAGATGACACTGCTGTGACTGGGAGATGACTAGCATAGCTGGGAGATGAGAGGCTGTGACTGGGAGATTACTATTCAGCGAGATGACACTGCTGTAACTCTGCTATGACTCTTATAGCTGGGAGATGACACTGCTGTAACTGTGAGATGACTAGTATAGGTCGGAGATGACACTGCTGTGACAGGGAAATGACTAGCATAGCTGGGAGATGACACGGCTGTGACTGGGAGATAACTACTATAGCTGGGAGATGACAATGCTGTAACTCTGCTATGACTCTTATAGCAGGGAGATGACACTGCTGTAACTGGAAGGTGATGAGTATAGCTGGGAAATGACACTGCTGTGACTGGGAGATGACTAGCATAGCTGGAAGATGACACTGCTGCATCTGGGAGCTGACTAGTGTAGCTGGGAGATGACACTGCTGTGACCCGGCAGGTGACTAGTATAGCTGGGAGATGACACTACTGCATCTGGGAGATGACTAGTACAGCTAGAAAATGACACTGCTGCAACAGGGAGATGACTAGTACAGCTAGAAAATGACACTGCTGCAACTGGGAGATGACTAGTGTAGCTGGAAGATGACACTGCTGTAACTTGGAGATGATTAATATAGCTGAGAGATGAGACTGCTGCGACTAGGAGATGCCTAGGATAGCTGGGAGATGACAATGATGTGACCAGGAGATGACTACTGTAGCTGGGAATTAGCACTGCTGTAAATGTGCTATGACCCTTATTGCTGGAAGATGACACTGTAGTAACTGTTAGATGACTAGTATATCTGGGACACTACACTGCTGTAAGTGGGAAATTACTAGTATAGCTGGGAGATGATGCTGCTGTGACTAGGAGATGACTAGTATAGCTAGGAGATGACACTGCTGCGACAGGAGATGACAATGCTGTAGCCGGGAGATGACTAGTATAGCTGGGACACGACACTGCTGTGACTGGGTAATGACTAGTATAGATGGGAGATGACACTGCTGTGACTAGGAGATGACTAGTATAGCTAGGAGATGTTACTGCTGAAACTGGGTGATGACTAGTATAGCTGGGAGATGACATTGCTGTGACTGGGAGACGTCTAGTATAGATTGGATATGACAATGCTGTGACTGGGAGATGACTAGTATAGGTGGGAGATGACACTGCTGTAATGCGGATATGAGTTGTAGAGCTGGAGATGACAATGCTGTGACTGGGAGAAGACTAGCACAGCTGGGAAATGACACTGCTGTAACTGGGAGATGACTAGTATAGCTGGGAGATGACACTGCTGTGACTGGGAGATGACTTGTATAGCTAGGACAGAAAACTGCAGTGACTGGGAGATGAAGAGTATAGCTGCTAGATGACACTGCTACAACTGGGAGATGACTAGTATAGCTGGGAGATGACACTACTGCAACTTGGTGATGACTAGTACAGCTAGGAGATGACACTGCTGTAACTGGAAGATGATTAGTATTGCTGAGAGTTGAGACTGCTGTGATTGGGAGATGAGTAGTATAGCTGGAAGACTACACTGCTGTAACCGAGCTATGACTATTACAGCTGGAAGATGACACTTCTGTAACTGTGAGATGACTAGTGTAAGCTGGGAGACGACACTGCTGTGACTGGGAAATGACTAGTATAGCTGCGAGATGACACTGCTGGGACTAGGAGATGACTAGTATAGCTAAGAGATGACACTGCAGTTACTGGGAGATGTCTAGTTTAGCTTGGAGATGACAATGCTGTGATGGGAGATGACGACTATGGGTGAGATGACACTGCTGTAACAGGAAGATGACTAGTATAGCTAAGAGATGACACTGCAGTTACTGGGAGATGTCTAGTATAGCTTGGAGATGACAATGCTGTGATGGGAGATGACTACTATAGGTGGGAGATGACACTGCTGTAACTGGGAGATGACTATTATAGCTGGGAGATGACACTGCTGTGACTTGAAGATGACAAGAATACCTAGGAGAAGACTCTGCTTTAACTGGAAGATGACTAGTATAGCTGGGAGATGACTTTGCTGTGACTGGGAGACGTCTAGTATAGCTTGGAGATGACACTGCTGTGACTGGGAGATGACTAGTATAGCTGGGAGATGACAGTGCTGTAATCAGGAGAGGACTAGTATTGCTGGGAGAAGACACCTCTGTAACTGGGCTATGACTATTATAGCTGGGAGATGACTGCTGTAACAGTGAGATGACTACTGTAGCTGGGAAACGACACTGCTGTGACTGGGAAATGACTAGTATTGCTGGGAGATGACACTGATGTCACTGGGCTATGACCATTATAGCTGGTAGACGACACTGCTGTGACTGGGAGATAACTGGTATAGCTGGAAGATGACACTGTTGTAACTGTGAGATGACAACTGTAGCTGGGAGATGACACAGCTGTGACTGGGAGATGACTAGTATAGCTGGGAGATGACACTGCTGTCACTGGGCTATGACTATTGTAGCTGGGAGATGACATTGCTGTAACTGGGAGATGACTAGTATAGATGGGAGACGACACTGCTGTGACTTGGAGATGACTATTATAGCTGGGAAATGACACTGCTGTGACTGGGAGATGACTAGTATAGCTGGAAAATGACACTGCTGTAACTGGGAGATGACTATTATAGCTGGGAGATGACACTGCTGTAACTGTGAGATGACTACTCTAGCTGGCAGACGACACTGCTGAGACTGGGAGAAGACAAGTATAGATGGCAGATGACACTGATGTGACTTGAAGATGACAAGAATACCTAGGAGAAGACTCTGCTTTAACTGGAAGATGACTAGCATAGATGGGAGATGACACTGCTGTGACTGGGAGATGACTAATATAGCTTGCAGATGACAATGTTGTGACTGGGAAATGACTAGTATAGGTGGAAGATGACACTACTGTAATGGTGAGATGAGTTGTATGGCTGGGAGATGAGACTGCTGTGACTGTGAGATGTCTAGTACAGCTGGAAAATGACACTGCTGTTACTGGGAGATGACGAGTATAGCTGGGATATGACACTGCTGTGACTGGGAGATGACTAGTATAGCTTTCAGATGACACTGCCGTAACTGGGAGATGACTAGTACAGATGGGAGATGACACTGCTGTGACTGGGAGATGACTAGTACAGCTGGGAGATGACCCTGCTGTTACTGGGGGATGACTAGAATAGCTGGGATATGACACTGCTGAGACTGGGAGATTAATAGTATAGCTGAGAGATGACACTGCTGTAACTGGCAAATGACTGGTATAAAAGAGAGATGATACTGCTGTAACTGGGCGATGACTAGTATAGTTGGGAGATGAGACTGCTGTGACAGACATGAGTAGTATAACTGGCATATGACAGTGCTGTAACTGGGAGATTACTAGTATAGCTGGGAGATGACACTGCTGTGACAGGGAGATGACTAGTATAGCTCTGAGATGACAGTCCCGTAACTGGGAAATGACTAGTATCCAAGGAGAAGACACTGCTGTCACTGGGAGATGTCTAATATTGCCAGTAGATGACCCTGCTGTGACTGGGACTTAACTTGTATAGCGGGGAGAATACACTGCAGTTACTGGAAGATGACTAGTATAGTTGGAAGATGAGACTGCTCTGACTGGGAGAAGACTAATACACCTGGGAAATGACACTTCTGTGACTGGGAGATGACTAGTATAGCTGGGAGATGACACTACTGTAATGGGGAGATGACTAGTATAGCTGGGGGATGACTCTGCTGTGACTTGAAGATGACTAGTATAGCTTTCAGATGACACTGCCGTAACTGGGAGTTGACTAGTACAGAATGGAGAAGACACTGCTGTGACTGGGAGATGACTAGTATAGTTGGGAGATGACACTGCTTTTCCTGGGAGATGACTAGAATAGCTGGGACATGACACTGCTGTGACTGGGAGATAATTAGTGTTGCTGAGAGATGACACTGCTGTAACTTGAAAATGATGAGTATAGCTGGGAGATGACACTGCTATAACTGGGAAATGAATAGTGTAGCCAGGACTTGACAATGTAGTAACTGTGAGATGACTAGTATAGCTGGGAGATGACACTGCTGTGACTGGGACATGACCAGCATAGCTGGGAGATGACACTGCTGTCACTTGGCTATGACTACTATAGCTGGTAGACGACACTGCTGTGACTGGGAGATAACTAGTATAGCTGGGAGATGACACTGCTGTAACAGTGAGATGACAACTGTTGCTGGGAGACGACACTGCTGTGACTGAGAGATGACTAGTATAGCTGGAAGATGACACTGCTGTCACTGGGCTATGACTATTATAGCTGGGAAATGACACTGCTGTGACTGGGAGGTGACTAGTATAGATGGGAGATGACACTGCTGTGACTTGGAGATGACTATTATTGCTGGGAAATGACACTGCTGTGACTGGGAGGTGACTAGTATAGCTGGAAGATGACACTGCTGTAAATGGGAGATGACTATTATAGCTGGGAGATGACACTGCTGTAATTGTGAGATGACTACTCTAACTGGTAGATGACACTGCTGAGACTGGGAGAAGACAAGTATAGCTGGCAGATGACACTGCTGTGACTTGAAGATGACAAGAAGACCTAGGAGAAGACTCTGCTTTAACTGGAAGATGACTAGTATAGATGGGAGATGACAATGCTGTGACTGGGATATGACTAGTATAGCTTGCTGGTGACAATGCTGTTACTGGGAGATGACTAGTATAGGTGGGAGATGACACTTCTGTAATGGTGAAATGAGTTGTATGGCTGGGAGATGAGACTGCTGTGACTGTGAGATGACTAGTATAGCTTTCAGATGACACTGCCGTAACTTGAGTTGACTAGTACAGAATGGAGAAGACACTGCTGTGACTGGGAGATGACTAGTATAGCTGGGGGATGACACTGCTTTACCTGGGAGATGACTAGAATAGCTGGGACATGACACTGCTGTGACTGGGAGATAATTAGTGTTGCTGAGAGATGACACTGCTGTAACTTGAAAATGATGAGTATAGCTGGGAGATGACACTGCTATAACTGGGAAATGAATAGTGTAGCCAGGACTTGACAATGTAGTAACTGGGGAGATGCCAAGTATAGCTGGGAGATGACACTGCTGTGACTGGGACATGACTAGCATAGCTGGGAGATGATGCTGCTGTAACTTGGAGATGAGTTGTATAGCTGGGAGATGACACTCCTGTGACTGGGAGATGACTTGTATAGCTGGAAAATGACAATGCTGTAACCCGGAGACGAATACTTTAGCTGGGAGATGACACTGCTGTAACTGTGAGATGACTAGTATAGGTCGGAGATGACACTGCTGTGACTGGGAGATGACTAGCATAGCTGGAAATTGACACTGCTGTAACTCGGAGATGACTAGTGTAGCTAGGAGATGACACTGCTGTGACTCTGCTATGACTCTTATAGCAGGGAGATGACACTGCTGTAACTGTAAGATGATGAGTATAGCTGGGAAATGACACTGCTGTGACTTGGAGATGACTAGTATAGCTGGAAATTGACACTGCTGTAACTGGGAGATGACTAGTGTAGCTGGGAGATGACACTGCTGTGACTGGCAGGTGACTAGTATAGCTGGGAGATGACACTACTGCATCTGGGAGATGACTAGTATAGCTAGGAAATGACACTGCTGCAACGGGGAGATGACTAGTGTAGCTGGAAGATGACACTGCTGTAACTTGGAGATAATTAATATAGCTGAGAGATGAGACTGCTGTGACTAGGAGATGCCTAGGATAGCTGGGAGATGACAATGATGTGACCAGGAGATGGCTACTATATCTGGGAGTTGGCACTGCTGTAAATGAGCTATGACCATTATAGCTGGAAGATGACACTGTAGTAACTGTGAGATGACTAGTATATCTGGGACACTACACTGCTGTAAGTGGGAAATTACTAGTATAGCTGGTAGATGACGCTGCTGTGACTAGGAGATGACTAGTATAGCTAGGAAATGACACTGCTGCGACTGGGAGATGATAATGCTGTAGCCGGGAGATGTCTAGTATAGCTGGGACACGACACTGCTGTGACTGTGAAATGACTAGTATAGATGGGAGATGACACTGCTGTGACTAGGAGATGACTAGTATAGCTAGGAGATGTTACTGCTGAAACTGGGTGATGACTAGTATAGCAGGGAGATGACATTGCTGTGACTGGGAGACGTCTAGTATAGCTTGGAGATGACAATGCTGTGACTGGGAGATGACTAGTATAGGTGGGAGATGACACTGCTGTAATGGGGATATGAGTTGTAGAGCTGGGAGATGACACTGCTGTGACTGGGAGATGCCTTGTATAGCTAGGACAGAAAACTGCAGTGACTGGGAGATGAAGAGTTTAGCTTCTAGATGACACTGCTGCAACTGGGAGATGACTAATATAGCTGGGAGATGACAGTACTGCAACTGGGTGATGACTGCTACAGCTAGGAGATGACACTGCTGTAACTGGAAGATGATTAGTATTGCTGAGAGTTGAGACTGCTGAGACTGGGAGATGAGTAGTATAGCTGGAAGACGACACTGCTGTAACCGGGCTATGACTATTATAGCTGGAAGATGACACTTCTGTAACTGTGAGATGACTAATGTAAGCTGGGAGACGACACTGCTGTGACTGGGAAATAACTAGTATAGCTGCGAGATGACACTGTTGTGACTAGGAGAAGACTAGTATAGCTAAGAGATCATACTGCAGTTACTGGGAGATGTTTAGTATAGCTTGGAGATGACAATGCTGTGATGGGAGATGACGACTATATTTGGGAGATGACACTGCTGTAACAGGAAGATGACTAGTATAGCTGGGAGATGACAGTGCTGTAATCAGGAGACGACTAGTATTGCTGATAGAATTCACCTCAGTAACTGGGCTTTGACTATTATAGCTGGGAGATGACACTGCTGTAACTGTGAGATGACTACTGTAGCTGGGAGACAACATTTCTGTGACTGGGAAATGACTAGTATTGCTATGAGATGACACTGCTGTCACTGGGCTATGACTATTATAGCTGGGAGATGACATTGCTGTAAGTGGGAGATGACTAGTCTAGATGGGAGACGACACTGCTGTGACTGGGAGATAACTGGTATAGCTGGGAGATGACACTGCTGTCACTGGGCTATGACTATTATAGCTGGGAGATGACTAGTATAGATGGGAGACGACACTGCTGTGACTTGGAGATGACTATTATTGCTGGATAATGACACTGCTGTGACTGGGAGATGGCTAGTATAGCTGGAAGATGACACTGCTGTAACTGGGAGATGACTATTATAGCTGGGAGATGACACTGCTGTAACTGTGAGATGACTACTCTAGCTGGGAGACGACACTGCTGAGACTGGGAGAAGACAAGTATAGCTGGCAGATGACACTGCTGTGACTTGAAGATGACAAGAATACCTAGGAGAAGACTCTGCTTTAACTGGAAGATGACTAGTATAGTTGGGAGATGACAATGCTGTGACTGGGAGATGACTAGTATAGGTGGGAGATGACACTACTGTAATGGTGAGATGAGTTGTATGGCTGGGTGATGATACTGCTGTGACTGTGAGATGACTAGTACAGCTGGAAAATGACACTCTCTGTTACTGGGAGATGGCAGTATAGCTGGGATATGACACTGCTGTGACTGGGAGATGAATAGTATAGCTGAGAGATGACACTGCTGAGACTGGCAGATGACTGGTATAAAAGGGAGATGATACTGCTGCAACTGGGCGATGACTAGTATATTTGGGAGATGAGACTGCTCTGACAGAGATGACTAGTATAACAGGCATATGACACTGCTGTAACTGGGAGATTACTAGTATAGCTGGGAGATGACACTGCTGTGACAGGGAGATGACTAGTATAGCTCTGAGATGACACTCCCGTAACTGGGAGATGACTAGTATACCAGGGAGATGACACTGCTGTCACTGGGAGATGCCTAATATTGCCTGGAGATGACATTGCTGTGACTGGCACTTAACTTGTATAGCGGGAAGAATACACTGCAGTAACTGGAAGATGACTAGTATAGTTGGAAGATGAGACTGCTCTGACTGGGAGAAGACTAATACACCTGGGAAATGACACTTCTGTGACTGGGAGATGACTAGTATAGCTGGGAGATGACACTACTGGAATGTGGAGATGACTAGTATAGCTGGGGGATGACACTGCTGTGACTGGGAGATGACTAGTATAGCTTTCAGATGACACTGCCGTAACTGGGAGATGACTAGTACAGATGGGAGATGACACTGCTGTGACTGGGAGATGACTAGTACAGCTGGGAGATGACACTGCTTTTCCTGGGAGATGACTAGAATAGCTGGGACATGACTCTGCTGTGACTGGGAGATAATTAGTGTTGCTGAGAGATGACACTGCTGTAACTCCAGTATGACTTTAATAGCAGGGAGAAGACACTGCTGTAACTTGAAAATGATGAGTATAGCTGGGAGATGCCACTGCTATAACTGGGAAATGACTAGTGTAGCCAGGACTGACAATGCAGTAACTGGGAGATGACTAGTATAGCTGGGAGTTGACACTGCTGTGACTGGGACATGACTAGCATAGCTGGGAGATGATACTGCTGTAACGGGGAGATGAGTTGTATAGCTGTCAGATGACACTCCTGTGACTCGGAGATGACTTGCATAGCTGGAAGATGACAATGCTGTAACCCGGAGATGGCTAGTACAGCTGTGAGACGAAACTGCTGTAACTGTGAGATGACTAGTATAGGTCAGAGATGACACTGCTGTGACTGGGAGATGACTAGCATAGCTGGGAGATGAGACGGCTGTGACTGGGAGATTACTATTGCAGCGAAATGACACTGCAGTAACTCTGCTATGACTCTTATAGCAGGGAGATGACACTGCTGTAACTGTGAGATGACTAGTATAGGTCGGAGATGACACTGCTGTGACAGGGAAATGACTAGCATAGCTGGGAGATGACACGGCTGTGACTGGGAGATAACTACTATAGCTGGGAGATGACAATGCTGTAACTCTGCTATGACTCTTATAGCAGGGAGTTGACACTGCTGTAACTGGAAGGTGATGGGTATAGCTGGGAAATGACACTGCTGTGACTGGGAGATGACTAGCATAGCTGGAAGATGACACTGCTGCATCTGGGAGCTGACTAGTGTAGCTGGGAGATGACACTGCTGTGACCGGCAGGTGACTATTATAGCTGGGAGATGACACTACTGCATCTGGGAGATGACTAGTACAGCTAGAAAATGACACTGCTGCAACTGGGAGATGACTAGTGTAGCTGGAAGATGACACTGCTGTAACTTGGAGATGATTAATATAGCTGAGAGATGAGACTGCTGCGACTAGGAGATGCCTAGGATAGCTTGGAGATGACAATGATGTGACCAGGAGATGACTACTATAGCTGGGAATTAGCACTGCTGTAAATGTGCTATGACCCTTATTGCTGGAAGATGACACTGTAGTAACTGTTAGATGACTAGTATATCTGGGACACTACACTGCTGTAAGTGGGAAATTACTAGTATAGCTGGGAGATGATGCTGCTGTGACTAGGAGATGACTAGTATAGCTAGGAGATGACACTGCTGCGACAGGGAGATGACAATGCTGTAGCCGGGAGATGACTAGTATAGCTGGGACATGACACTGCTGTGACTGGGTAATGACTAGTATAGATGGGAGATGACACTGCTGTGACTAGGAGATGACTAGTATAGCTAGGAGATGTTACTGCTGAAACTGGGTGATGACTAGTATAGCTGGGAGATGACATTGCTGTGACTGGGAGACGTCTAGTATAGCTGGGATATGACAATGCTGTGACTGGGAGATGACTAGTATAGGTGGGAGATGACACTGCTGTAATGCGGATATGAGTTGTAGAGCTGGGAGATGACAATGCTGTGACTGGGAGAAGACTAGCACAGCTGGGAAATGACACTGCGTACCTGGGAGATGACTAGTATAGCTGGGAGATGACACTGCTGTGACTGGGAGATGACTTGTATAGCTAGGACAGAAAACTGCAGTGACCTGGAGATGAAGAGTATAGCTGCTAGATGACACTGCTACAACTGGGAGATGACTAGTATAGCTGGGAGATGACACTACTGCAACTTGGTGATGACTAGTACAGCTAGGAGATGACACTGCTGTAACTGGAAGATGATTAGTATTGCTGAGAGTTGAGACTGCTGTGATTGGGAGATGAGTAGTATAGCTGGAAGACTACACTGCTGTAACCAGGCTATGACTATTATAGCTGGAAGATGACACTTCTGTAACTGTGAGATGACTAGTGTAAGCTGGGAGACGACACTGCTGTGACTGGGAAATGACTAGTATAGCTGCGAGATGACACTGCTGTGACTAGGAGATGACTAGTATAGCTAAGAGATGACACTGCAGTTACTGGGAGATGTCTAGTTTAGCTTGGAGATGACAATGCTGTGATGGGAGATGACGACTATAGGTGGGAGATGACACTGCTGTAACAGGAAGATGACTAGTATAGCTAAGAGATGACACTGCAGTTACTGGGAGATGTCAAGTATAGCTTGGAGATGACAATGCTGTGATAGGAGAAGACTACTATAGGTGGCAGATGACACTGCTGTAACTGGGAGATGACTATTATAGCTGGGAGATGACACTGCTGTGACTTGAAGATGACAAGAATACCTAGGAGAAGACTCTGCTTTAACTGGAAGATGACTAGTATAGCTGGGAGATGACTTTGCTGTGACTGGGAGACGTCTAGTATAGCTTGGAGATGACACTGCTGTGACTGGAGATGACTAGTATAGCTGGGAGATGACAGTGCTGTAATCAGGAGATGACTAGTATTGCTGGGAGAGACATGTCTGTAACTGGGCTATGACTATTATAGCTGGGAGATGACTGCTGTAACTGTGAGTTGACTGCTGTAGCTGAAAGACACTGCTGTGACTGGGAAATGACTAGTATTGCTGGAGATGACACTGATGTCACTGGCTATGACCATTATAGCTGGTAAATGTCACTGCTGTGACTGGGAGATAACTAGTATAGCTGGGAGATGACACTGTTGTAACTGTGAGATGACAACTGTAGCTGGGAGACGACACAGCTGTGACTGGGAGATGACTAGTATAGCTGGGAGATGACACTGCTGTCACTGGGCTATGACTATTATAGCTGGGAGATGACATTGCTGTAACTGGGAGATGACTACTATAGATGGGAGACGACACTGCTGTGACTTGGAGATGACTATTATAGCTGGGAAATGACACTGCTGTGACTGTGAGATGACTAGTATAGCTGGAAAATGACACTGCTGTAACTGGGAGATGACTATTATAGCTGGGAGATGATACTGCTGTGACTGTGAGATGACTACTCTAGCTGGCAGACGACACTGCTGAGACTGGGAGAAGACAAGTATTGATGGCAGATGACACTGCTGTGACTTGAAGATGACAAGAATACCTAGGAGAAGACTCTGCTTTAACTGGAAGATGACTTGTATAGATGGGAGATGACACTGCTGTGACTGGGAGATGACTAGTATAGCTTGCAGATGACAATGCTGTGACTGGGAAATGACTAGTATAGGTGGAAGATGACACTACTGTAATGGTCAGATGAGTTGTATGGCTGGGAGATGAGACTGCTGTGACTGTGAGATGTCTAGTACAGCTGGAAAATGACACTGCTGTCACTGGAGATGAGTATAGCTGGATATGACACTGCTGTGACTGAGATGACTAGTATAGCTTTCAGATGACACTGCCATAACTGGGAGATGACTAGTACAGATGGGAGATGACACTGCTGTGACTGGGAGATGACTAGTACAGCTGGGAGATTGACACTGCTTTACCTGGGAGATGACCCGAGAATAGCTGGGACATGACTCTGCTGTGACTGGGAGATAATTAGTGTTGCTGAGAGATGACACTGCTGTAACTCCGCTATGACTTTATTGGGAGGAGATGACACTGCTGTACCTTGAAAATGATGAGTATAGCTGGAGCGACACTGCTATAACTGGGAAATGACTAGTGTAGCTAGGACTTGACTATGCAGTAACTGGGAGATGACTAGTATAGCTGGGAGTTGACACTGCTGTGACTGGGACATGACCTAGCATAGCTGGGAGATGATACTGCTGTAACGGGGAGATGAGTTGTATGGCTGTGAGATGACACTCCTGTGACTGGGGAGATGACTTGTATAGCTGGTAAATGACAATGCTGTAACCCGGAGATGACTAGTATAGCTGTGAGACGACACTGCTGTAAGTGAGATGACTAGTATAGGTCAGAAAGACACTGCTGTGACTGGGAGATGACTAGCATAGCTGGGAGATGAGACGGCTGTGACTGGGAGATTACTATTGCAGCGAGATGACACTGCTGTAACTCTGCTATGACTCTTCTAGCAGGAGATGACCTGCTGTAACTGTGAGATAGCTAGCTGAGTCGGAGATGACACTGCTGACAGGGAAATGACTAGCATAGCTGGGAAGATGCATGGCTGTGACTGGGAGATAACTACTATAGCTGGTAGATGACACTGCTGTAACTTGCTATGACTCATATAGCAGGAGATGACACTGCTGTAACTGGAAGGGACTAGTGTAGCTGGGAAGATGACACTGCTGTGACTGGGAGATGACTAGCATAGCTGGAAGATGACACTGCTGTGTCTGGGAGATGACTAGTGTAGCTGGGAGATGACACTGCTGTGACCGGCAGGTGACTAGTATAGCTGGGAGATGACACTACTGCATCTGGGAGATGACTATTATAGCTAGAAAATGACACTGCTGCAACTGGGAGATGACTAGTGTAGCTGGAAGATGACTCTGCTGTAACTTGGAGATGATTAATATAGCTGAGAGATGAGACTGCTGCAACTAGGAGATGCCTAGGATAGCTGGGAGATGACAATGCTGTGACCAGAGATGACTACTATAGCTGTGAATTAGCACTGCTGTAAATGTGCTATGACCCTTATTGCTGGAAAGATGACACTGTAATTACTGTTAGATGACACTAGTATATCTGGGACACTACACTGCATAGTGAGGAAATTACTAGTATAGCTGGAGATGGCTGCAGCGACTAGGAGATGCCTAGGATAGCTGAGATGACAATGATGTGACCTGGAGATGACTATTATAGCTGGGAATTAGCACTGCTGTAAATGGCTATGACCCTTTATTGCTGGAAGATGACACTGTAGTAACTGTGAGATGACTAGTATATCTGGGACACTACACTGCTGTAAGTGGGAAATTACTAGTATAGCTGGGAGATGATGCTGCTGTGACTGGGAGATGACTAGCATAGCTAGGAGATGACACTGCTGTGACTGGGAGATGACAATGCTGTAGCCGGGAGATGACTAGTATAGCTGGGACACGACACTGCTGTTACTGGGTAATGACTAGTATAGATGGGAGATGACACTGCTGTGACTAGGAGATGACTAGTATAGCTAGGAGATGTTACTGCTGAAACTGGGTGATGACTAGTATAGCTGGGAGATGACATTGCTGTGACTGGGAGACGTCTAGTATAGATTGGATATGACAATGCTGTGACTGGGAGATGACTAGTATAGGTGGGAGATGACACTGCTGTAATGCGGATATGAGTTGTAGAGCTGGGAGATGACAATGCTGTGACTGGGAGAAGACTAGCACAGCTGGGAAATGACACTGCTGTAACTGGGAGATGACTAGTATAGCTGGGAGATGACACTGCTGTGACTGGGAGATGACTTGTATAGCTAGGACAGAAAACTGCAGTGACTGGGAGATGAAGAGTATAGCTGCTAGATGACACTGCTGCAACTGGGAGATGACTAGTAACTGGGAGATGACACTACTGCAACTTGGTGATGACTAGTACAGCTAGGAGATGACACTGCTGTAACTGGAAGATGATTAGTATTGCTGAGAGCTGAGACTGCTGTGATTGGGAGACGAGTAGTATAGCTGGAAGACTACATTGCTGTAACCGGGCTATGACTATTATAGCTGGAAGATGACACTTCTGTAACTGTGAGATGACTAGTGCAAGCTGGGAGACGAAACTGCTGTGACTGGGAAATGACTAGTATAACTGCGAGATGACACTGCTGTGACTAGGAGATGACTAGTATAGCTAAGAGATGACACTGCAGTTACTGGGAGATGTCTAGTTTAGCTTGGAGATGACAATGCTGTGATGGGAGATGACGACTATAGTGGGAGATGACACTGCTGTAACAGGAAGATGACTAGTATAGCTAAGAGATGACACTGCAGTTACTGGAGATGTCTAGTATAGCTTGGAGATGACAATGCTGTGATGGGAGATGACTACTATAGGGGAGATGACACTGCTGTAACTGGGAGATGACTATTATAGCTGGAGATGACACTGCTGTGACTAAGATGACAAGAATACCTAGGAGAAGACTCTGCTTTAACTGGAAGATGACTAGTATAGCTGGGAGATGACTTTGCTGTGACTGGGAGACGTCTAGTATAGCTTGGAGATGACACTGCTGTGACTGGGAGATGACTAGTATAGCTGGGAGATGACAGTGCTGTAATCAGGAGATGACTAGTATTGCTGGGAGAAGACATGTCTGTAACTGGGCTATGACTATTATAGCTGGGAGATGACTGCTGTAACTGTGAGTTGACTTCTGTAGCTGGGAAACGACACTGCTGTGACTGGGAAATGACTAGTATTGCTGGAGATGACACTGATGTCACTGGCTATGACCATTATAGCTGGTAGCGACACTGCTGTGACTGGGAGATAACTAGTATAGCTGGAGATGACACTGTTGTAACTGTGAGATGACAACTGTAGCTGGGAGACGACACAGCTGTGACTGGGAGATGACTAGTATAGCTGGGAGATGACACTGCTGTCACTGGGCTATGACTATTATAGCTGGGAGATGACATTGCTGAAACTGGGAGATGACTAGTATAGATGGGAGACGACACTGCTGTGACTTGGAGATGACTATTATAGCTGGGAAATGACACTGCTGTGACTGGGAGATGACTAGTATAGCTGGAAAATGACACTGCTGTAACTGGGAGATGACTATTATAGCTGGGAGATGACACTGCTGTAACTGTGAGATGACTACTCTAGCTGGCAGACGACACTGCTGAGACTGGGAGAAGACAAGTATAGATGGCAGATGACACTGCTGTGACTTGAAGATGACAAGAATACCTAGGAGAAGACTCTGCTTTAACTGGAAGATGACTAGTATAGATGGGAGATGACACTGCTTTGACTGGGAGATGACTAGTATAGCTTGCAGATGACAATGCTGTGACTGGGAAATGACTAGTATAGGTGGAAGATGACACTACTGTAATGGTGAGATGAGTTGTATGGCTGGGAGATGAGACTGCTGTGACTGTGAGATGTCTAGTACAGCTGGAAAATGACACTGCTGTTACTGGGAGATGACGAGTATAGCTGGGATATGACACTGCTGTGACTGGGAGATGACTAGTATAGCTTTCAGATGACACTGCCGTAACTGGGAGATGACTAGTACAGATGGGAGATGACACTGCTGTGACTGGGAGATGACTAGTACAGCTGGGAGATGACACTGCTTTAACTGGGAGATGACGAGAATAGCTGGGACATGACTCTGCTGTGACTGGAGATAATTAGTGTTGCTGAGATGACACTGCTGTAACTCCTATGACTTTATAGCAGGGAGATGACACTGCTGTAACTTGAAAATGATGAGTATAGCTGGGAGATGACACTGCTGTAACTGGGAAATGACTAGTGTAGCCAGGACTTGACTATGCAGTAACTGGGAGATGACTAGTATTGCTGCGAGTTGACACTGCTGTGACTGGGACATGACTAGCATAGCTGGGAGATGATACTGCTGTAACGGGGAGATGAGTTGTATAGCTGTGAGATGACACTCCTGTGACTGGGAGATGACTTGTATAGCTGGTAAATGACAATGCTGTAACCCGGAGATGACTAGTATAGCTGTGAGACGACACTGCTGTAACTGTGAGATGACTAGTATAGGTCAGAGAAGACACTGCTGTGACTGGGAGATGACTAGCATAGCTGGGAGATGAGACGGCTGTGACTGGGAGATTACTATTGCAGCGAGATGACACTGCTGTAACTCTGCTATGACTCTTATAGCAGGGAGATGACACTGCTGTAACTGTGAGATGACTAGTATAAGTCGGAGATGACACTGCTGTGACAGGGAAATGACTAGCATAGCTGGGAGATGACACGGCTGTGACTGGGAGATAACTACTATACCTGGGAGATGACACTGCTGTAACTGGAAGGTGACGAGTATAGCTGGGAAATGACACTGCTGTGACTGGGAGATGACTAGTGTAGCTGGAAGATGACACTGCTGTGTCTGGGAGATGACTAGTGTAGCTGGGAGATGACACTGCTGTGACCGGCAGGTGACTAGTATAGCTGGGAGATGACACTACTGCATCTGGGAGATGACTAGTATAGCTAGAAAATGACACTGCTGCAACTGGGAGATGACTAGTGTAGCTGGAAGATGACACTGCTGTAACTTGGAGATGATTAATATAGCTGAGAGATGAGACTGCTGCAACTAGGAGATGCCTAGGATTGCTGGGAGATGACAATGCTGTGACCAGAAGATGACTGCTATAGCTGTGAATTAGCACTGCTGTAAATGTGCTATGACCCTTATTGCTGGAAGATCACACTGTAGTAACTGTTATATGACTGGTATATCTGGGACACTACACTGCTGTAAGTGGGAAATTACTAGTATAGCTGGGAGATAACGCTGCTGTGACTAGGAGATGACTAGTATAGCTAGGAGATGACACTGCTGCGACAGAGAGATGACAATGCTGTAGCCGGGAGATGACTAGTATAGCTGGGACACGACACTGCTGTGACTGGGAAATGACTAGTATAGATGGAAGATGACACTGCTGTGACTAGGAGATGACTAGTATAGCTAGGAGATGTTACTGCTGAAACTGGGTGATGACTAGTATAGCTGGGAGATGACATTGCTGTGACTGGGAGACGTCTAGTATAGCTTGGAGATGACAATGCTGTGACTGGGAGATGACTAGTATAGGTTCGAGATGACACTGCTGTAATGTGGATATGAGTTGTCGAGCTGGGAGATGACAATGCTGTGACTGGGAGAAGACTAGTATAGCTGGGAAATGGCACTGCTGTAACTGGTGGATGACTAGTATAGCTAGGAGATCACACTGCTATGATAGGGAGATGACTAGTATAGCTCTGAGATGACACTCCCGTAACTGGGAGATGACTAGCATACCAGGGAGATGACACTGCTGTCACTGGGAGATGTCTAATATTGCCTGGAGATGACACTGCTGTGACTGGGACTTGACTTGTATTCCGGGGAGAATACACTGCAGTAACTGGACGATGACTAGTATAGTTTGAAGATAAGACTGCTCTGACTGGGAGAAGATTAATACACCTGGGAAATGACACTGCTGTGACTGGGAGATGACTAGCATAGCTGGGAGATGACAGTGCTGTAATCAGGAGATGACTAGTATTGCTGGGAGAAGACACCTCTGTAACTGGGCTATGACTATTATAGCTGGAGATGCACTGTAACTGTGAGATGACTACTGTAACTGGGAAACGACACTCTGTGACTGGAAATGACTAGTATTGCTGGGAGATGACACTGATGTCACTGGGCTATGACCATTATAGCTGGTAGACGACACTGCTGTGACTGGGAGATAACTAGTATAGCTGGGAGATGACACTGTTGTAACTGTGAGATGAAACTGTAGCTGGGAGACGACACAGCTGTGACTGGGAGATGACTAGTATAGCTGGGAGATGACACTGCTGTCACTGGGCTATGACTATTATAGCTGGGAAATGACACTGCTGTGACTGGGAGATGACTAGTATAGCTGGAAAATGACACTGCTGTAACTGGAAGATGACTATTATAGCTGTGAGACGACACTGCTGTAACTGTGAGATGACTACTCTAGCTTGCAGACGACACTGCTGAGACGGGGAGAAGACAAGTATAGATGGCAGATGACACTGCTGTGACTTGAAGATGACAAGAATACCTAGGAGAAGACTCTGCTTTAACTGGAAGATGACTAGTATAGATGGGAGTTGACACCGCTGTGACTGGGTGATGTCTAGTATAGCTTGCAGATGACAATGCTGTGACTGGGAGATGACTAGTATAGGTGGGAGATGACACTACTGCAATGGTGAGATGAGTTGTATGGCTGGGAGATGAGACTGCTGTGACTGTGAGATGACTAGTACAGCTGGAAAATGACACTGCTGTTACTGGGAGATGAAGAGTATAGCTGGGATATGACACTGCTGTGACCGGGAGATGACTAGTATAGCTTTCAGATGACACTGCTGTAACTGGGAGATGACTAGTACAGATGGGAGATGACACTGCTGTGACTGGGAGATGACTAGTACAGCTGGGAGATGACACTGCTTTACCTGTGCGATGACTAGAATAGCTGGGACATGACTCTGCTGTGACTGGGAGATAATTAGTGTTGCTGAGAGATGACACTGCTGTAACTCCGCTATGACTTTAATAGCAGGGAGATGACACTGCTGTAACTTGAAAATGATGAGTATTGCTGGGAGATGACACTGCTGTAACTGGGAAATGACTAGTGTAGCCAGGACTTGACAATGCAGTAACTGGGAGATGACTTGTATAGCTGGGAGTTGACACTGCTGTGACTGGGACATGACTAGCATAGCTGGGAGATGATACTGCTGTAATGGGGAGATGAGTTGTATAGCTGTGAGATGACACTCCTGTGACTGGGAGATGACTTGTATAGCTGGAAGATGACAGTGCTGTAACCCGGAGATGACTGGTATAGCTGTGAGACGACCCTGCTGTAACAGTGAGATGACTAGTATAGTTCAGAGATGACACTGCTGTGACAGGGAAATGACTAGCATAGCTGGGAGATGACACGGCTGTGACTGTGAGATAACTACTATAGCTGGGAGATGACACTGCTGTAACTCTGCTATGACTCTTATAGCAGGGAGATGACACTACTGTAACTGGAAGGTGACGAGTATAGCTGGGAAATGACACTGCTGTGACTGGGAGATGACTAGCATAGCTGGAAGATGACACTGCTGTATCAGGGAGATGACTAGTGTAGCTGGGTGATGACACTGCTGTGACCGGCAGGTGACTAGTATTGCTGGGAGATGACACTACTGCATCTGGGAGATGACTAGTATAGCTGGAAGATGACACTGCTGTAACTTGGAGATGATTAATATAGCTGAGAGATGAGACTGCTGCGACTAGGAGATGCCTAGGATAGCTGGGAGATGACAATGATGTGACCAGGAGATGACTACTGTAGCTGGGAATTAGCACTGCTGTAAATGTACTATGACCCTTATTGCTGGAAGATGACACTGTAGTAACTGTTAGATGACTAGTATATCTGGGACACTACACTGCTGTAAGTGGGAAATTACTAGTATAGCTGGGAGATGATGCTGTGACTAGGAGATGACAAGTATAGCTAGGAGATGACACTGCTGCAGACTGGGAGATGACAATGCTGTAGCGGGAGATGACTAGTATAGCAGGGACACGACACTGCTGTGACTGGGAAATGACTAGTATAGATGGGAGATGACACTGCTGTCACTAGGAGATGACTAGTATAGCTAGGAGATGTTACTGCTGAAACAGGGTGATGACTAGTATAGCTGGGAGATGACATTGCTGTGACTGGGAGCGTCTAGTATAGCTTGGAGATGACAATGCTGTGACTGGGAGATGACTAGTATAGGTGGGAGATGACACTGCTGTAATGGGGATATGAGTTGTAGAGCTGAGATGACAATGCTGTGACTGGGAGAGACTAGTATAGCTGGGAAATGACCTGTTGTAACTGGGAGATGACTAGTGTTGCTGGGAGATGACACTGCCGTGACTGGAGATGACTTGTATAGCTAAGACAGAAAACTGCAGTGATTGGGGAGATGAAGAGTATAACTATATAAGATGACACTGCTGCAACTGGGAGATGACTAGAATAGCTGGAGATGACACTACTGCAACTGGGTGATGACTAGTACAGCTAGGAGATGACGCTGCTGAAACTGGAAGATGATTAGTATTGCTGAGGTTGAGACTGCTGTGATTGGGAGATGAGTAGTATAGCTGAAGACAACACTGCTGTAACCGGAGCTATGACTAGTATAGCTGGAAGATGACACTTCTGTAACTGTGAGATGACTAATGTAAGCTGGGAGGCGACACTGCTTTGACTGAAATTATTTAGTATAGCTGCGAATGACACTGCAGACGACTAGGAGATGACTAGTATATAGCTAAGAGATGACACTCGCGGAGTACTGGAGATGTCTAGTATGGCTTGGAGAGAGAATGCTGTGATGGGAGATGACTACTATAGGTGGGAGATGACACTGCTGTGACTGGAGGATGATTAGCATAGCTGGGAGATGAGATGGCTGTGACTGGGAGATAACTACTATTGCTGGGAGATGACACTGCTGTAACTCTGCTATGACTCTTATAGCATGGAGATGACACTGCTGTAACTATGAGATGACTAGTATAGGTCGGAGATGACACTGCTGTGACTGGGAGATGACTAGTATTGCTGGGAGATGACAGTGCTGTAATCAGGAGATGACTAGTATTGCTGGGAGAAGACACCTCTGTAACTGGGCTATGACTATTATAGCTAGGAGATGACTGCTGTAACTGTGAGATGACTACTGTAGTTGGAAAATGACACTGCTGTGACTGGGAAATGACTAGTATTGCTGGGAGATGACACTGATGACACTGGGCTATGACTATTATAACTGGTAGACGACACTGCTGTGACTGGGAGATAACTAGTATAGCTGGGAGATGACACTGTTGTAACTGTGAGATGACAACTGTAGCTGGGAGACGACACTGCTGTGACTGGGAGATGACTAGTATAGATGGGAGACGACACTGCTGTGACTTGGAGATGACTATTATAGCTGGGAAATGACACTGCTGTGACTGGGAGATGACTAGTATAGCTGGAAAATGACACTGCTGTAACTGGGAGATGACTATTATAGCTGGGAGATGACACTGCTGTAACTGTGAGATGACTACTCTTGCCGCAGACGACACTGCTGAGACTGGGAGAAGACAAGAATAGATGGCAGATGACACTGCTGTGACTTGAAGATGACAAGAATACCTAGGAGAAGACTCTGCTTTAACTGGAAGATGACTTGTATAGATGGAAGATGACACTTCTGTGACTGGGAGATGACTAGTATAGCTTGCAGATGACAATGCTGTGACTGGGAGATGACTAGTATAGGTGGGTGATGACCCTACTGTAATGGTGAGATGAGTTGTATGGTTGGGAGATGAGACTGCTGTGACTGTGAGATGACTAGTACAGCTGGAAAATGACACTGCTGTTACTGGGAGATGACGGGTATAGCTGGGATATGACACTGCTGTGACTGGGAGATGACTAGTATAGCTTTCAGATGACACTGCCGTAACTGGGAAATGACTAGTACAGATGGGAGATGACCCTGCTGTTACTGGGAGATGACTAGTACAGCTGGGAGATGACACTGCTTTACCTGGGAGATGACTAGAATTGCTGGGACATGACTCTGCTGTGACTGGGAGATAATTAGTGTTGCTGAGAGATGACACTGCTGTAACTCCGCTATGACTTTAATAGCAGGGAGATGACACTGCTGTAACTTGAAAATGATGAGTATAGCTGGGAGATGACACTGCTATAACTGGGAAATGACTAGTGTAGCCAGCACTTGACAATGCTGTAACTGGGAGATGACTAGTATTGCTGGGAGATGACAGTGATGTAATCAGGAGATGACTAGTATTGCTGGGAGAAGACACCTCTGTAACTGGGCTATGACTATTATAGCTGGGAGATGACTGCTGTAACTGTGAGATGACTACTGTAGTTGGAAAACAACACTGCTGTGACTGGGAAATGACTAGTATTGCTGGGAGATGACACTGATGTCACTGGGCTATGACTATTATAGCTGGTAGACGACACTGCTGTGACTGCGAGATAACTAGTATAGCTGGGAGATGACACTGTTGTAACTGTGAGATGACAACTGTAGCTGGGAGACTACACTGCTGTGACTGGGAGATGACTAGTATAGCTGGGAGATGACACTGCTGTCACTGGGCTATGACTATTATAGCTGGGAGATGACATTGCTGTAACTGGGAGATGACGAGTATAGATGGGAGACGACACTGCTGTGACTTGGAGATGACTATTATAGCTGGGAAATGACACTGCTGTGACTGGGAGATGACTAGTATAGCTGGAAAATGACACTGCTGTAACTGGGAGATGACTATTATAGCTGGGAGATGACACTGCTGTAACTGTGAGATGACTACTCTTGCATGCATCGACACTGCTGAGACTGGGAAGACAAGAATAGATGGCAGATGACACTGCTGTGACTTGAAGATGACAAGAATACCTAGGAGAAGACTCTGCTTTAACTGGAAGATGACTTGTATAGATGGGAGATGACACTGCTGTCACTGGGAGATGACTAGTATAGCTTGCAGATGACAATGCTGTGACTGGGAGATGACTAGTATAGGTGGGAGATGACACTACTGTAATGGTGAGATGAGTTGTATGGCTGGGAGATGAGACTGCTGTGACTGTGAGATGACTAGTACAGCTGGAAAATGACACTGCTGTTACTGGGAGATGACGAGTATAGCTGGGATATGACACTGCTGTGACTGGGAGATGACTAGTATAGCTTTCAGATGACACTGCCGTAACTGGGAGATGACTAGTACAGATGGGAGATGACACTGCTGTGACTGGGAGATGACTAGTACAGCTGGGAGATGACACTGCTTTACCTGGGAGATGACTAGAATTGCTGGGACATGACTCTGCTGTGACTGGGAGATAATTAGTGTTGCTGAGAGATGACACTGCTGTAACTCCGCTATGACTTTAATAGCAGGAGATGACACTGCTGTAACTGAAATGATGGGTATAGCTGGAGATGACACTGCTATAACTGGGAAATGACTAGTGTAGCCAGCACTTGGCAATGCTGTAACTGGGAGATGACTAGTATTGCTGGGAGATGACAGTGCTGTAATCAGGAGATGACTATTATTGCTGGGAGAGACACCTCTGTAACTGGGCTATGACTATTATAGCCGGGAGATGACTGCTGTAACTGTGAGATGACTACTGTAGTTGGGAAATGACACTGCTGTGACTGGGAAATGACTAGTATTGCTGGCAGATGACACTGATGTCACTGGGCTATGACTATTATAGCTGGTAGATGACACTGCTGTGACTGGGAGATAACTAATATAGCTGGGAGATGACACTGTTGTAACTGTGAGATGACAACTGTAGCTGGGAGACGACACTGCTGTGACTGGGAGATGACTAGTATAGCTGGAAAATGACACTGCTGTAACTGGGAGATGACTAGTATAGCTGGGAGATGACACTGCTGTAACTGTGAGATGACTACTCTTGCCGCAGACGACACTGCTGAGACTGGGAGAAGACAAGAATAGATGGCAGATGACACTGCTGTGACTCTGCAAGCAATACCTAGGAGAAGACTCTGCTTTAACTGGAAGATGACTAGTATAGATGGGAGATGACACTGCTGTGACTGGGAGATGACTAGTATAGCTTGCAGATGACAATGCTGTGACTGGGAGATGACTAGTATTGGTGGGAGATGACACTACTGTAACTGGGAGATGACGAGTATAGCTGGGATATGACACTGCTGTGACTGGGAGATGAATAGTATAGCTGAGAGATGACACTGCTGTGACTGGCAGATGACTGGTATAAAAGGGAGATGATACTGCTGCAACTGAGCGATGACTAGCATATTTGGGAGATGAGACTGCTCTGACAGAGATGACTAGTATAACTGGCATATGACACTGCTGTAACTGGTAGATTCCTAGTATAGCTGGGAGATGACACTGCTGTGACAGGTAAATGACTAGTGTAGCTCTGAGAGGACATTCCCGTAACTGGGAGATGGCTAGTATACCAGGGAGATAATACTGCTGTCACTGGGAGATGCCTAATATTGCCTGGAGATGACATTGCTGTGACTGGTACTTGACTTGTATAGCGGGGAGAATACACTGCAGTAACTGGAAGATGACTAGAATAGTTGGAAGATGAGACTGCTCTGGCTGGGAGAAGACTAATACACCTGGGAAATAACACTTCTGTGACTGGGAGATGACTAGTATAGCTGGGAGATGACACTACCGAAATGTGGAGATGACTAGTATAGCTGGGGGATGACACTGCTGTGACTGGGAGATGACTAGTATAGCTTTCAGATGACACTGCCGTAACTGGGAGATGACTAGTACAGATGGGAGATGACACTGCTGTGACTGGGAGATGACTAGTATAGCTGGAAAATGACACTGCTGTATCTGGGAGATGACTGTTATAGCTGGGAGATGACACTGCTGTAACTGTGAGATGACTACTCTTGCCGCAGACGACACTGCTGAGTCTGGGAGAAGACAAGAATAGATGGCAGATGACACTGCTGTGACTTGAAGATGACAAGAATACCTAGGAGAAGACTCTGCTTTAACTGGAAGATGACTTGTACAGATGGGAGATGACACTGCTGTGACTGGGAGATGACTAGTATAGCTTGCAGATGACAATGCTGTGACTGGGAGATGACTAGTATAGGTGGGAGATTAGACTACTGTAATGGTGAGATGAGTTGTATAGCTGGGAGAAGAGACTGCTGTGACTGTGAGATGACTAGTACAGCTGGAAAATGACACTGCTGTTACTGGGAGATGACGAGTATAGCTGGGATATGACACTGCTGTGACTGGGAGATGACTAGTATAGCTTTCAGATGACATTGCCGTAACTGGGAGATGACTAGTACAGATGGGAGATGACACTGCTGTGACTGGGAGATGACTAGTACAGCTGGGAGATGACACTGCTTTACCTGGGAGATGACTAGAATTGCTGGGACATGACTCTGCTGTGACTGGAGATAATTAGTGTTGCTGAGAGATGACACTGCTGTAACTCGCTATGACTTTAATAGCAGGGAGATGACACTGCTGTAACTTGAAAATGATGAGTATAGCTGGGAGATGACACTGCTATAACTGGGAAATGACTAGTGTAGCCAGCACTTGGCAATGCTGTAACTGGGAGATGACTAGTATTACTGGGAGATGACAGTGATGTAATCAGGAGATGACTAGTATTGCTGGGAGAAGACACCTCTGTAACTGGGCTATGACTATTATAGCTGGGAGATGACTGCTGTAACTGTGAGATGACTACTGTAGTTGAGAATGACACTGCTGTGACTGGGAAATGACTAGTATTGCTTTGAGATGACACTGATGTCACTGGCTATGACTATTATAGCTGGTAGACGACACTGCTGTGACTGGGAGATAACTAGTATAGCTGGGAGATGACACTGTTGTAAGTGTGAGATGACAACTGTAGCTGGAGGCGACACTGCTGTGACTGGGAGATGACTAGTATAGCTGGAAAATGACACTGCTGTAACTGGGAGATGACTATTATAGCTGGGAGATGACACTGCTGTGACTGGGAGATGACTAGTATAGCTTGCAGATGACAATGCTGTGACTGGGAGATGACTAGTATTGGTGGGCGATGACACTACTGTAACTGGGAGATGACAAGTATAGCTGGGATATGACACTGCTGTGACTCGGAGATGAATAGTATAGCTGAGAGATGACACTGCTGTGACTGGCAGATGACTGGTATAAAAGGGAGATGATACTGCTGCAACTGGGCGATGACTAGCATATTTGGGAGATGAGACTGCTCTGACAGAGATGACTAGTATAACTGGCATATGACACTGCTGTAACTGGTAGATTACTAGTATAGCTGGGAGATGACACTGCTGTGACAGGTAAATGACTAGTGTAGCTCTGAGAGGACATTCCCGTAAATGGGAGATGGCTAGTATACCAGGGAGATGACACTGCTGTCACTGGGAGATGCCTAATATTGCCTGGAGATGACATTGCTGTGACTGGTACTTGACTTGTATAGTGGGGAGAATACACTGCAGTAACTGGAAGATGACTAGAATAGTTGGAAGATGAGACTGCTCTGACTGAGAGAAGACTAATACACCTGGGAAATGACACTTCTGTGACTGGGAGATGACTAGTATAGCTGGGTGATGACACTACCGAAATGTGGAATGACTAGTATAGCTGAGGATGACACTGCTGTGACTGGGAGATGACTTGTATAGCTTTCAGATGACACTGCCATAACTGGGAGATGACTAGTACAGATGGGAGATGACACTGCTGTGACTGGGAGATGACTAGTACTGCTGGGAGATGACACTGCTTTACCTGGGAGATGACTAGAATAGCTGGGACATGACTCTGCTGTGACTGGGAGATAAAAGTGTTGCTGAGAGATGACACTGCTGTAACTCCGCTATGACTTTAATAGCAGGGAGATGACACTGCTGTAACTTGAAAATGATGAGTATAGCTGGGAGATGACACTGCTATAACTGGGAAATGACTAGTGTAGCCAGCACTTGGCAATGCTGTAACTGGGAGATGACTAGTATTGCTGGGAGATGACAGTGCTGTAATCAGGAGATGACTATTATTGCTGGGAGAAGACACCTCTGTAACTGGGCTATGACTATTATAGCCGGGAGATGACTGCTGTAACTGTGAGATGACTACTGTAGTTGGGAAATGACACTGCTGTGACTGGGAAATGACTAGTATTGCTGGCAGATGACACTGATGTCACTGGGCTATGACTATTATAGCTGGTAGATGACACTGCTGTGACTGGGAGATAACTAATATAGCTGGGAGATGACACTGTTGTAACTGTGAGATGACAACTGTAGCTGGGAGACGACACTGCTGTGACTGGGAGATGACTAGTATAGCTGGAAAATGACACTGCTGTAACTGGGAGATGACTAGTATAGCTGGGAGATGACACTGCTGTAACTGTGAGATGACTACTCTTGCCGCAGACGACACTGCTGAGACTGGGAGAAGACAAGAATAGATGGCAGATGACACTGCTGTGACTTGAAGATCACAAGAATACCTAGGAGAAGACTCTGCTTTAACTGGAAGATGACTAGTATAGATGGGAGATGACACTGCTGTGACTGGGAGATGACTAGTATAGCTTGCAGATGACAATGCTGTGACTGGGAGATGACTAGTATTGGTGGGAGATGACACTACTGTAACTGGGAGATGACGAGTATAGCTGGGATATGACACTGCTGTGACTGGGAGATGAATAGTATAGCTGAGAGATGACACTGCTGTGACTGGCAGATGACTGGTATAAAAGGGAGATGATACTGCTGCAACTGAGCGATGACTAGCATATTTGGGAGATGAGACTGCTCTGACAGAGATGACTAGTATAACTGGCATATGACACTGCTGTAACTGGTAGATTCCACTATAGCTGGGAGATGACACTGCTGTGACAGGTAAATGACTAGTGTAGCTCTGAGAGGACATTCCCGTAACTGGGGAGATGGCTAGTATACCAGGAGATAATACTGCTGTCACTGGGAGATGCCTAATATTGCCTGGAGATGACATTGCTGTGACTGGTACTTGACTTGTATAGCGGGGAGAATACACTGCAGTAACTGGAAGATGACTAGAATAGTTGGAAGATGAGACTGCTCTGGCTGGGAGAAGACTAATACACCTGGGAAATAACACTTCTGTGACTGGGAGATGACTAGTATAGCTGGGAGATGACACTACCGAAATGTGGAGATGACTAGTATAGCTGGGGGATGACACTGCTGTGACTGGGAGATGACTAGTATAGCTTTCAGATGACATTGCCGTAACTGGGAGATGACTAGTACAGATGGGAGATGACACTGCTGTGACTGGGAGATGACTAGTACAGCTGGGAGATGACACTGCTTACCTGGGAGATGACTAGAATTGCTGGGACATGACTCTGCTGTGACTGGGAGATAATTAGTGTTGCTGAGAGATGACACTGCTGTAACTCCGCTATGACTTTAATAGCAGGGAGATGACACTGCTGTAACTTGAAAATGATGAGTATAGCTGGGAGATGACACTGCTATAACTGGGGAAATGACTAGTGTAGCCAGCACTTGGCAATGCTGTAACTGGGAGATGACTAGTATTACTGGGAGATGACAGTGATGTAATCAGGAGATGACTAGTATTGCTGGGAGAAGACACCTCTGTAACTGGGCTATGACTATTATAGCTGGGAGATGACTGCTGTAACTGTGAGATGACTACTGTAGTTGGGAAATGACACTGCTGTGACTGGGAAATGACTAGTATTGCTTTGAGATGACACTGATGTCACTGGGCTATGACTATTATAGCTGGTAGACGACACTGCTGTGACTGGGAGATAACTAGTATAGCTGGGAGATGACACTGTTGTAAGTGTGAGATGACAACTGTAGCTGGGAGACGACACTGCTGTGACTGGGAGATGACTAGTATAGCTGGAAAATGACACTGCTGTAACTGGGAGATGACTATTATAGCTGGGAGATGACACTGCTGTGACTGGGAGATGACTAGTATAGCTTGCAGATGACAATGCTGTGACTGGGAGATGACTAGTATTGGTGGGCGATGACACTACTGTAACTGGGAGATGACAATTATAGCTGGGATATGACACTGCTGTGACTCGGAGATGAATAGTATAGCTGAGAGATGACACTGCTGTGACTGGCAGATGACTGGTATAAAGGGAGATGATACTGCTGCAACTGGGCGATGACTAGCATATTTGGGAGATGAGACTGCTCTGACAGAGATGACTAGTATAACTGGCATATGACACTGCTGTAACTGGTAGATTACTAGTATAGCTGGGAGATGACACTGCTGTGACAGGTAAATGACTAGTGTAGCTCTGAGAGGACATTCCGTAAATGGGAGATGGCTAGATATAGGAGATGACACTGCTGTCACTGGGAGATGCCTAATATTGCCTGGAGATGACATTGCTGTGACTGGTACTTGACTTGTATAGCGGGGAGAATACACTGCAGTAACTGGAAGATGACTAGAATAGTTGGAAGATGAGACTGCTCTGACTGAGAGAAGACTAATACACCTGGGAAATGACACTTCTGTGACTGGGAGATGACTAGTATAGCTGGGTGATGACACTACCGAAATGTGGAGATGACTAGTATAGCTGGGGGATGACACTGCTGTGACTGGGAGATGACTTGTATAGCTTTCAGATGACACTGCCATAACTGGGAGATGACTAGTACAGATGGGAGATGACACTGCTGTGACTGGGAGATGACTAGTACTGCTGGGAGATGACACTGCTTTACCTGGGAGATGACTAGAATAGCTGGGACATGACTCTGCTGTGACTGGGAGATAAATAGTGTTGCTGAGAGATGACACTGCTGTAACTCCGCTATGACTTTAATAGCAGGGAGATGACACTGCTGTAACTTGAAAATGATGAGTATAGCTGGGAGATGACACTGCTATAACTGGGAAATGACTAGTGTAGCCAGGACTTGACAATGCAGTAACTGGGAGATGACTAGTATAGCTGGGAGTTGACACTGCTGTGACTGGGACATGACTAGCATAGCTGGGAGATGATACTGCTGTAACGGGGAGATGAGTTGTATAGCTGTGAGATGACACTCCTGTGACTGGGAGATGACTTGTATAGCTGGAAGATGACAATGCTGTAACCCGGAGATGACTGGTATAGCTGTGAGATGACACTGCTGTAACTGTGAGATGACTAGTATAGGTCAGAGATGACACTGCTGTGACTGGGAGATGACTAGCATAGCTGGGAGATGAGACGGCTGTGACTGGGAGATTACTATTGCAGCGAGATGACACTGCTGTAACTCTGCTATGACTCTTATAGCAGGGAGATGACACTGCTGTAACTGTGAGATGACTGGTATAGGTCGGAGATGACACTGCTGTGACAGGGAAATGACTAGCATAGCTGGGAGATGAGATGGCTGTGACTGGGAGATTACTATAGCTGGGAGATGACACTGCCGTAACTCTGCTATGACTCTTATAGCAGGGAGATGACACTGCTGTAACTGGAAGGTGATGAGTATAGCTGGGAAATGACACTGCTGTGACTGGGATATGACTAGCATATCTGGAAGATGACACTGCTGTATCTGGGAGATGACCAGTGTAGCTGGGAGATGACACTGCTGTGACCGGCAGGTGACTAGTATAGCTGGGAGATGACACTACTGCATCTGGGAGATGACTAGTATAGCTAGAAAATGACACTGCTGCAACTGGGAGATGACTAGTGTAGCTGGAAGATGACACTGCTGTAACTTGGAGATGACTAGCATAGCTGGAAGATGACACTGCTGTATCTGGGAGATGACTAGTGTAGCAGGGAGATGACTAGAGTAGCGGGGAGATGACACTGCTGTGACCGGCAGGTGACTAGTATAGCTGGGAGATGACACTACTGCATCTGGGAGATGACTTGTATAGCTAGAAAATGACACTTCTGCAACCGGGAGATGACTAGTGTAGCTGGAAGATGACACTGCTGTAACTTGGAGATGATTAATATAGCTGAGAGATGAGACTGCTGCAACTACGAGATGCCTAGGATAGCTGGGAGATGACAATGCTGTGACCAGGGGATGACTACTATAGCTGGGAATTAGCACTGCTGTAAATGTGCTATGACCCTTATTGCTGGAAGATGACACTGTAGTAACTGTTAGATGACTAGTATATCTGGGACACTACACTGCTGTAAGTGGGAAATTACTAGTATAGCTGGGAGATGACGCTGCTGTGTCTAGGAGATGACTAGTATAGCTAGGAGATGACACTGCTGAGACTGAGAGATGACAATGCTGTAGCCGGGAGATGACTAGTATAGCTGGGACACGACACTGCTGTGACTGGGAAATGACTAGTATAGATGGGAGATGACACTGCTGTGACTAGGAGATGACTAGTATAGCTAGGAGATGTTTCTGCTGAAACTGGGTGATGAGTAGTATAGCTGGGAGATGACATTGCTGTGACTGGGAGACGTCTAGTATAGCTTGGAGATGACAATGCTGTGACTGGGAGATGACACTGCTGTATTGGGGATATGAGTTGTAGAGCTGGGAAATGACAATGCTGTGACTGGGAGAAGACTAGTATAACTGGGAAATGACACTGTTGTAACTGGGAGATGTCTAGTGTTGCTGGGAGATGACACTGCTGTGACTGGGAGATGACTTGTATAGCTAGGACAGAAAACTGCAGTGATTGGGAGATGAAGAATATAGCTGCTAGATGACACTGCTGCAACTGGGAGATGACTAGAATTTCTGGGAGATGACACTACTGCAATTGGGTGATGACTAGTACAGCTAGGAGATGACACTGCTGAAACTGGAAGATGATTAGTATTGCTGAGAGTTGAGACTGCTGTGATTGGGAGATGAGTAGTATAGCTGGAAGACGACACTGCTGTAACCGGGCTATGACTAGTATAGCTGGAAGATGACACTTCTGTAACTGTGAGATGACTAATGTAAGCTGGGAGACGACACTGCTTTGACTGGGAAATGACTGGTATAGCTGCGAGATGACACTGCTGTGACTAGGAGATGACTAGTATAGCTAAGAGATGACACTGTGGGTACTGGGAGATGTCTAGTATGGCTTGGAGATGAGAATGCTGTGATGGGAGATGACTACTATAGGTGGGAGATGACACTGCTGTGACTGGGAGATGATTAGCATAGCTGGGAGATGAGATGGCTGTGACTGGGAGATAACTACTATTGCTAGGAGATGACACTGCTGTAACTCTGCTATGACTCTTATAGCAAGGAGATGACACTGCTGTAACTCTGAGATGACTAGTATAGGTCTGAGATGACACTGCTGTGACTGGAAGATGAATAGTATAGGTCGGAGATGACACTGCTGTGACTGGGAGATGACTAGCATAGCTGGGAGATGAGATGGCTGTGACTGGGACTTGACTTGTGTAGCCGGGAGAATACACTGCAGTAACTGGAAGATGACTAGTATAGTTTGAAGATGAGACTGCTCTGACTGGAAGAAGACTAATACACCTGGGAAATGACACTGCTGTGACTAGGAGATGACTAGAATTGCTGGGAGATGACAGTGCTGTAATCAGGAGATGACTAGTATTGCTGGGAGAAGACACCTCTGTAACTGGGCTATGACTATTGTAGCTGGGAGATGACTGCTGTAACTGTGAGATAACTACTGTAGTTGGGAAACGACACTGCTGTGACTGGGAAATGACTAGTATTGCTGGGAGATGACACTGATGTCACTGGGCTATGACTATTACAGCTGGTAGACGACACTGCTGTGACTGGGAGATAACTAGTATAGCTGGGAGATGACACTGTTGTAACTGTGAGATGACAACTGTAGCTAGGAGACGACACTTCTGGTTCTGGGAGATGACTAGTATAGCTGGGAGATGACACTGCTGTCACTGGGCTATGACTATTATAGCTGGGAGATGACATTGCTGTAACTGGGAGATGACTAGTATAGATGTGAGATGAAACTCCTGTGACTTGGAGATGACTATTATAGCTGGGAAATGACACTGCTGTGACTGGGAGATGACTAGTATAGCTGGAAAATGACACTGCTGTAACTGGGAGATGACTGTTATAGCTGGGCGATGACACTGCTGTAACTGTGAGATGACTACTCTTGCCGTAGACGACACTGCTGAGACTGGGAGAAGACAAGAATAGATGGCAGATGACACTGCTGTGACTTGAAGATGACAAGAATACCTAGGAGAAGACTCTGCTTTAACTGGAAGATGACTTGTACAGATGGGAGATGACACTGCTGTGACTGGGAGATGACTAGTATAGCTTGCAGATGACAATGCTGTGACTGGGAGATGACTAGTATAGGTGGGATATTACACTACTGTAATGGTGAGATGAGTTGTATGGCTGGGAGATGAGACTGCTGTGACTGTGAGATGACTAGTACAGCTGGAAAATGACACTGCTGTTACTGGGAGATGACGAGTATAGCTGGGATATGACACTGCTGTGACTGGGAGATGACTAGTATAGCTTTCAGATGACACTGCCGTAACTGGGAGATGACTAGTACAGATGGGAGATAACACTGCTGTGACTGGGAGATGACTAGTACAGCTGGGAGATGACACTGCTTTACCTGGGAGATGACTAGAATTCTGGGACATGACTCTGCTGTGACTGGAGATAATTAGTGTTGCTGAGAGATGACACTGCTGTAACTCCGCTATGACTTTAATAGCAGGAGATGACACTGCTGTAACTTGAAATGATGAGTATAGCTGGGAGATGACACTGCTATAACTGGGAAATGACTAGTGTAGCCAGCACTTGGCAATGCTGTAACTGGGAGATGACTAGCATTGCTGGGAGATGACAGTGCTGTAATCAGGAGATAACTAGTATTGCTGGGAGAAGACACCTCTGTAACTGGGCTATGACTATTATAGCTGGGAGATGACTGCTGTAACTGTGAGATGACTACTGTAGTTGGGAAACGACACTGTTGTGACTGGGAAATGACTAGTATTGCTGGGAGATGACACTGATGTCACTGGGCTATGACTATTATAGCCGGTAGACGACACTGCTGTGACTGGGAGATGACTAGTATAGCTGGGAGATGACACTGCTGTCACTGGGCTATGACTATTATAGCTGGGAGATGACATTGCTGTAACTGTGAGATGACTAGTATAGATGGGAGACGACACTGCTGTGACTTGGAGATGACTATTATAGCTGGGAAATGACACTGCTGTGACTGGGAGATGACTAGTATAGCTTGCAGATGACAATGCTGTGACTGGGAGATGACTAGTATTGGTGGGCGATGAACACTACTGTAACTGGGAGATGACAAGTTATAGCTGGGATATGACACTGCTGTGACTGGGAGATGAATAATATAGCTAGATGACACTGCTGTGACTTGAAGATGACAAGAATACCCTAAGGAGAAGACTCTGCTTTAACTGGAAGATGACTAGTATAGATGGGAGATGACACTGCTGTGACTGGGAGATGACTAGTATAGCTTGCAGATGACAATGCTGTGACTGGGAGATGACTAGTATAGGTGGGAGATGACACTACTGTAATGGTGAGATGAGTTGTATGGCTGGGAGATGAGACTGCAGTGACTGTGAGATGACTAGTACAGCTGGAAAATGACACTGCTGTTACTGGGAGATGACGAGTATAGCTGGGAGATGACACTGCTGTGACTGGGAGATGAATAGTATAGCTGAGAGATGACACTGCTGTGACTGGCAGATGACTGGTATAAAAGGGAGATGATACTGCTGCAACTGGGTGATGACTAGCATATTTGGGAGATGAGACTGCTCTGACAGAGATGACTAGTATAACTGGCATATGACACTGCTGTAACTGGGAGATTACTAGTATAGCTGGGAGATGACACTGCTGTGACAGGGAAATGACTAGTGTAGCTCTGAGAGGACACTCCCGTAACTGGGAGATGGCTAGTATACCAGGGAGATGACACTGCTGTCACTGGGAGATGCCTAATATTGCCTGGAGATGACATTGCTGTGACTGGTACTTGACTTGTATAGCGGGGAGAATACTCTGCAGTAACTGGAAGATGACTAGAATAGTTGGAAGATGAGACTGCTCTGACTGGGAGAAGACAAATACACCTGGGAAATGACACTTCTGTGACTGGGAGATGACTAGTATAGCTGGGAGATGACACTACTGAAATGTGGAGATGACTAGTATAGCTGGGGGATGACACTGCTGTGACTGGTAGATGACTAGTATAGCTTTCAGATGACACTGCCGTAACTGGGAGATGACTAGTACAGATGGGAGATGACACTGCTGTGACTGGGAGATGACTAGTACAGCTGGGAGATGACACTGCTTTAACTGGGAGATGACTAGAATAGCTGGGACATGACTCTGCCGTGACTGGGAGATAATTAGTGTTGCTGAGAGATGACACTGCTGTAACTCCGCTATGACTTTAATAGCAGGGAGATGACACTGCTGTAACTTGAAAATGATGAGTATATCTGGGAGATGACACTGCTATAACTGGGAAATGACTAGTGTAGCCAGGACTTGACAATGCAGTAACTGGGAGATGACTAGAATAGCTGGGAGTTGACAGTGCTGTGACTGGGACATGACTAGCATAGCTGGGAGATGATACTGCTGTAACGTTGAGATGAGTTGTATAGCTGGGAGATGACACTCCTGTGACTGGGAGATGACTTGTATAGCTGGAAGATGACAATGCTGTAACCCGGAGATGACTAGTATAGCTGTGAGACGACGCTGCTGTAACTGTGAGATGACTAGTGTAGGTCAGAGATGACACTGCTGTGACTGGGAGATGACTAGCATAGCTGGGAGATGAGATGGCTGTGACTGGCAGATTACTATTGCAGCGAGATGACACAGCTGTAACTCTGCTATGACTCTTATAGCTGGGAGATGACACTGCTGTAACTGTGAGATGACTAGTATATGTCGGAGATGACACTGCTGTGACAGGGAAATGACTAGCATAGCTGGGAGATGAGACGGCTGTGACTGGGAGATTACTATAGTTGGGAGATGACACTGCTGTAACTCTGCTATGACTCTTATAGCAGGGAGATGACACTGCTGTAACTGGAAGGTGATGAGTATAGCTGGGAAATGACACTGCTGTGACTGGGAGATGACTAGCATAGCTGGAAGATGACACTGCTGTATCTGGGAGATGACTAGTGTAGCTGGGAGATGGCACTGCTGTGACCGGCAGGTGACTATTATAGCTGGGAGATGACACTACTGCATCTGGGAGATGACTAGTATAGCTAGAAAATGACACTGCTGCAACTGGGAGATGACTAGTGTAGCTGGAAGATGACACTGCTGTAACTTGGAGATGATTAATATTGCTGAGAGATGAGACTGCTGCAACTAGGAGATGCCTAGGATAGCTGGGAGATGGCAATGCTGTGACCAGGAGATGACTACTATAGCTGTGAATTAGCACTGCTGTAAATGTGCTATGACCCTTATTGCTGGAAGATGACAATGTAGTAACTGTTAGATGACTAGTATATCTGGGACACTACACTGCTGTAAGTGGGAAATTACTAGTATAGCTGGGAGATTACGTTGCTGTGACTAGAAGATGACTAGTATAGCTAGGAGATGACACTGCTGCGACTGAGAGATGACAATGCTGTAGCCGGGAGATGACTAGTATAGCTGGGACACGACACTGCTGTGACTGGGAAATGACTAGTATAGATGGGAGATGACACTGCTGTGACTAGGAGATGACTAGTATAACTAGGAGATGTTACTGCTGAAACTGGGTGATAACTAGTATAGCTGGGAGATGACATTGCTGTGACTGGGAGATGTCTAGTATGGCTGGGGAATGACACAGCTGTGATGGGATATGAGTTGTAGCTGGGAATTGCTGTTGTTGTAAATGGGAGATGACTAGTGTTGCTGGGAGATGACACTGCTGTGACTGGGAGATGACTTGTATAGCTAGGACAGAAAACTGCAGTGATTGGGAGATGAAGAGTATAGCTGCTAGATGACACTGCTGCAACTGGGAGATGACTAGAATAGCTGGAAGATGACACTACTGCAACTGGGTGATGACTAGTACAGCTAAGAGATGACACTGCTGAAAATGGAAGATGATTAGTATTGCTGAGAGTTGAGACTGCTGTGATTGGGAGATGAGTAGTATAGCTGGAAGACGACACTGCTGTAACCGGGATATGACTAGTATAGCTGGAAGATGACACTTCTGTAACTGTGAGATGACTAATGTAAGCTGGGAGATGACACTGCTTTGACTGGGAAATGACTGGTATAGCTGCGAGATGACACTGCTGTGACTAGGAGATGACTAGTATAGCTAAGAGATGACACTGCTTGTACTGGGAGATGTCTAGTATGGCTTGGAGCAGAGAATGCTGTGATGGGAGATGACTACTATAGGTGGGAGATGACACTGCTGTGACTGGGAGTTGATTAGTATAGCTGGGAGATGAGATGGCTGTGACTGGGAGATAACTACTATTGCTGGGAGATGACACTGCTGTAACTCTGCTATGACTCTTATAGCATGGAGATGACACTGCTGTAACTTTGAGATGACTAGTATAGGTCGGAGATGACACTGCTGTGACTAGGAGATGACTAGCATAGCTGGGAGATGAGATGGCTGTGACTGGGACTTGACTTGTATAGAAGGGAGAATACACTGCAGTAACTGGAAGATGACTAGTATAGTTTGATAGATGAGACTGCTCTGACTGAAGAAGACTAATACACCTGGGAAATGACACTGCTGTGACTGGGAGATGACTAGTATTGCTGGAGATGACAGTGCTGTAATCAGGAGATGACTAGTATTGCTGGGAGAAGACACCTCTGTAACTGGGCTATGACTATTATAGCTGGGAGATGACTGCTGTAACTGTGAGATGACTACTGTAGTTGGGAAACGACATTGCTGTGACTGGGAAATGACTTGTATTGCTGGGAGATGACACTGATGTCACTGGGCTATGACTATTATAGCTGGTAGACAACACTGCTGTGACTGGGAGATAACTAGTATAGCTGGGAGATGACACTGTTGTAACTGTGAGATGACAACTGTAGCTGGGAGACCACACTGCTGTGACTGGGAGATGACTAGTATAGCTGGAGATGACACTGCTGTCAATGGCTATGACTATTATAGCTGGGAGATGACATTGCTGTAACTGGGAGATGACTATAGTATAGATGGGAGGCTTGACTGCTGTGACTTGGAGATGAGCTAGTATAGCTGGGAAGCTGACACTGCTGTGACTGGGAGATGACTAGTATAGCTGGAAAATGACACTGCTGTAACTGGGAGATGACTATTATAGCTGGGAGATGACACTGCTGTAACTGTGAGATGACTACTCTTGCCGCAGACGACACTGCTGAGACTGGGAGAAGACAAGAATAGATGGCAGATGACACTGCTGTGACTTGAAGGTGACAAGAATACCTAGGAGAAGACTCTGCTTTAACTGGAAGATGACTTGTATAGATGGGAGATGACACTGCTGTGACTGGGAGGTGACTAGTATAGCTTGCAGATGACAATGCTGTGACTGGTAGATGACTAGTATTGGTGGGAGATGACACTACTGTAATGGTGAGATGAGTTGTATGGCTGGGAGATGAGACTGCTGTGACTGTGCGATGACTAGTACAGCTGGAAAATGACACTGCTGTTACTGGGAGATGACGAGTATAGCTGGGATCGACACTGCTGTGACTGGGAGATGCCTAGTATAGCTTTCAGATGACACTGCCGTGACTGGGAGATTACTAGTACAGATGGGAGATGACACTGCTGTGACTGGGAGATGACTAGTACAGCTGGGAGATGAGCACTGCTTTACCTGGGAGATGACTAGAATTACTGGGACATGACTCTGCTATGACTGGGAGATAATTAGTGTTGCTGAGAGATGACACTGCTGCAACTCCGCTATGACTTTATGTAGGAGATGACACTGCTTCTAACTTGAAATGATGAGTATAGCTGGAGATGACACTGCTATAGCTGGGAAATGACTAGTGTAGCCAGCACTTGACAATGCTGTAACTGGGAGATGACTAGTATTGCTGGGAGATGACAGTGCTGTAATAAGGAGATGACTAGTATTGCTGGGAGAAGACACCTCTGTAACTGGGCTATGACTATTATAGCTGGGAGATGACTGCTGTAACGTGAGATGACTACTGTAGTTGGGAAACGACACTGCTGTCACTGGGAAATGACTAGTATTGCTGGGAGATGACACTGATGTCACTGGGCTATAACTATTATAGCTGGTAGACGACACTGCTGTGACTGGGAGATAACTAGTATAGCTGGGAGATGACACTTGTAACTGTGAGATGACAACTGTAGCTGGGAGACGACACTGCTGTGACTGGGAGATGTCTAGTATAGCTGGGAGATGACACTGCTGTCACTGGGTTATGACTATTTTAGCTGGGAGATGACATTGCTGTAACTGGGAGATGACTAGTATAGATGGGAGACGACACTGCTGTGACTTTGTGATGACTATTATATCTGGGAAATGACACTGCTGTGAGTGGGAGATGACTAGTATAGCTGGAAAATGACACTGCTGTAACTGGGAGATGACTATTATAGCTCGGAGATGACACTGCTGTAACTGTGAGATGACTACTCTTGCCACAGACAACACTGCTGAGACTGGGAGAAGACAAGAATAGATGGCAGATGACACTGCTGTGACTTGAAGATGACAAGGATACCTAGGAGAAGACTCTGCTTTATCTGGAAGTTGACTAGTATAGATGGGAGATGACACTGCTGAGACTGGGAGATGACTAGTATAGCTTGCAGATGACAATGCTGTGACTGGGAGATGACTAGTATAGGTGGGAGATGACACTACTGTAATGGTGCGATGAGTTGTATGGCTGTGAGATGAGACTGCTGTGACTGTGGGCGACTAGTACAGCTGGAAAATGACACTGCTGTTACTGGGAGATGACGAATATAGCTGGGATATTACACTGCTGTGACTGGGAGATGACTAGTATAGCTTTCAGATGACACTGCCGTAACTGGGAGATGACTAGTACAGATGGGAGATGACACTGCTGTGAATGGAGATGACTAGTACAGCTGAGATGACACTGCTTTACCTGGGAGATGACTAGAATTGCTGGGACATGACTCTGCTGTGACTTTGAGATAATTGTGTTGCTGAGAGATGACACTGCTGTAACTCTGCTATGACTTTAATAGCAGGAGGTGGCCACTGCTGTAACTTGAAAATGATGAGTATAGCTGGAGATGACACTGCTATAACTGGAAATGACTAGTGTGCAGGACTTGACAATGCAGTAACTGGGAGATGACTAGTATAGCTGGGAGTTGACACTGCTGTGACTGGGACATGACTAGCATAGCTGGGAGATGATACTGCTGTAACGGGGAGATGAGTTGTATAGCTGTGAGATGACACTCCTGTGACTGGGAGATGACTTGTATAGCTGGAAGATGACAATGCTGTAACCCGGAGGTGACTAGTATAGCTGTGAGACGACACTGCTGTAACTGTGAGATGACTAGTATAGGTCAGAGATGACATTGCTGTGACTGGGAGATGACTAGCATAGCTGGGAGATGAGACGGCTGTGACTGGCAGATTACTATTGCAGCGAGATGACACTGCTGTAACTCTGCTATGACTCTTATAGAAGGAAGATGACACTGCTGTAACTGTGAGATGACTAGTATAGGTCAGAGTTGACACTGCTGTGACAGGGAAATGACTAGCATAGCTGGGAGATGAGATGGCTGTGACTGGGAGATAACTACTATAGCTGGGAGATGACACTGCTGTAACTCTGCTATGACTCTTATAGCAGGGAGATGACACTGCTGTAACTGGAAGGTGACGAGTATAGCTGGGAAATGACACTACTGTGACTGGGAGATGACTAGCATAGCTGGAAGATGACACTGCTGTATCTGGGAGATGACTAGTGTAGCTGGGAGATGACACTGCTGTGACCGGCAGGTGACTAGTATAGCTGGGAGATGACACTACTGCATCTGGGAGATGACTAGTATAGCTAGAAAATGACACTGCTGCAACTGGTAGATGACTAGTGTAGCTGGAAGATGACACTGCTGTAACTTGGAGATGATTAATATAGCTGAGAGATGAGACTGCTGCAACTAGGAGATGCCTAGGATAGCTGGGAGATGAGAATGCTGTGACCAGGAGATGACTACTATAGCTGTGAATTAGCACTGCTGTAAATGTGCTATGACCCTTATTGCTGGAAGATGACACTGTAGTAACTGTTAGATGACTAGTATATCTGGGACACTACACTGCTGTAAGTGGGAAATTACTAGAATAGCTGGGAGATGACGCTGCTGTGACTAGGAGATGACTATTATAGCTAGGAGATGACACTGCTGCGACTGGGAGATGACAATGCTGTAGCCGGGAGATGACTAGTATAGCTGGGACACGACACTGCTGTGACTGGGAAATGAGTAGTATAGATGGGAGATGACACTGCTGTGACTAGGAGATGACTAGTATAGCTAGGAGATGTTACTGCTGAAACTGGGTGATGACTAGTATAGCTGGTAGATGACATTGCTGTGACTGGGAGACGTCTAGTATAGCTTGGAGATGACAATGCTGTGACTGGGAGATGACTAGTATAGGTGGGAGATGACACTGCTGTAATGGGGATATGAGTTGTAGAGCTGGGAGATGACAATGCTGTGACTGGGAGAAGACTAGTATAGTTGGGAAATGACACTGTTGTAACTGGGAGATGACTAGTGTTGCTGGGAGATGACACTGCCGTGACTGGGAGATTACTTGTATAGCTAGGACAGAAAACTGCAGTGATTGGGAGATGAAGAGTATAGCTGCTAGATGACACTGCTGCAACTGGGAGATGACTAGAATAGCTGGGAGATGATACTACTGCAATTGGGTGATGACTAGTACAGCTAGGAGATGACACTGCTGAAACTGGAAGATGATTAGTATTGCTGAGAGTTGAGACTGCTGTGATTGGGAGATGAGTAGTATAGCTGGAAGACGACACTGCTGTTACCGGGCTATGACTAGTATAGCTGGAAGATGACACTTCTGTAAATGTGAGATGACTAATGTAAGCTGGGAGACGACACTGCTTTGACTGGGAAATGACTGGTATAGCTGCGAGATGACACTGCTGTGACTAGAAGATGACTAGTATAGCTAAGAGATGACACTGCGGGTACTGGGAGATGTCTAGTATGGCTTGGAGATGAGAATGCTGTGATGGGTGATGACTACTATAGGTGGGAGATGACACTGCTGTGACTGGGAGATGATTAGCATAGCTGGGAGATGAGATGGCTGTGACTGGGAGATAACTACTATTGCTGGGTGATGACACTGCTGTAACTCTGCTATGTCTCTTATAGCATGGAGGTGACACTGCTGTAAGTGTGAGATGACTAGTATAGGTCGGAGATGACACTGCTGTGACTGGGAGATGACTAGCATAGCTGGGAGATGAGATGGCTGTGACTGGGACTTGACTTGTATAGCGGGGAGAATACACTGCAGTAACTGGAAGATGACTAGTATAGTTTGAAGATGAGACTGCTCTGACTTGAAGAAGACTAATACACCTGGGAAATGACACTGCTGTGACTGGGAGATGACTAGTATTGCTGGGAGATAGTGCTGTAATCAGGAGATGACTAGTATTGCTGGGAGAAGACACCTCTGTAACTGGGCTATGACTATTATAGCTGGGAGATGACTGCTGTAACTGTGAGATGACTACTGTAGTTGGGAAACGACACTGCTGTGACTGGGAAATGACTAGTATTGCTGGGAGATGACACTGATGTCACTGGGCTATGACTATTATAGCTGGTAGACGACACTGCTGTGACTGGGAGATAACTAGTATAGCTGGGAGATGACACTGTTGTAACTGTGAGATGACAACTGTAGCTGGGAGACGACACTGCTGTGACTGGGAGATGACTAGTATAGCTGGGAGATGACACTGCTGTCACTGGGCTATGACTATTATAGCTGGGAGATGACATTGCTGTAACTGGGAGATGACTAGTATAGATGGGGAGACACTGCTGTGACTTGGAGATGACTATTATAGCTGGGAAATGACACTGCTGTGACTGGGAGATGACTAGTATAGCTGGAAAATGACACTGCTGTAACTGGGAGATGACTATTATAGCTGAGAGATGACACTGCTGTAACTGTGAGATGACTACTCTAGCTGGCAGACAACACTGCTGAGACTGGGGAGAAGACAAGTATAGATGGCAGATGACACTGCTGTGACTTGAAGATGACAAGAATACCTAGGAGAAGACTCTGCTTTAACTGGAAGATGACTAGTATAGATGGGAGGTGACAATGCTGTGACTGGGAGATGACTAGTATAAGTGGGAGATGACACTACTGTAATGGTGAGATGAGTTGTATGGCTGGGAGATAAGACTGCTGTGACTGTGAGATGACTAGTACAGATGGAAAATGACACTGCTGTCACTGGGAGATGACGAGTATAGCTGGGATATGACACTGCTGTGACTGGGAGATGAATAATATAGCTGAGAGATGACACTGCTGTGACTGGCAGATGACTGGTATAAAAGGGAGATGATACTTCTGCAACTGGGTGATGACTAGTATAGTTGGGAGATGAGACTGCTGTGACAGAGATGACTAGTATAACTGGCATATGACACTGCTGTGACAGGGAAATGACTAGTATAGCTCTGAGATGACACTCCCGTAACTGGGAGATGGCTAGTATACCAGGGAGATGACACTGCTGTCACTGGGAGATGTCTAATATTGCCTGGAGATGACACTGCTGTGACTGGGACTTGTCTTTTATAGCGGGGAGAATACTCTGCAGTAACTGGAAGATGACTACTATAGTTGGAAGATGAGACTGCTCTGATTGGGAGAAGACTAATACACCTGGGAAATGACACTTCTGTGACTGGGAGATGACTAGTATAGCTGGGAGATGACACTACTGTAATGGGGAGATGACTAGTATACCTGGTGGATGACACTGCTGTGGCTGGGAGATGACTAGTATAGCTTTCAGATGACACTACCGTAACTGGGAGATGACTAGTACAGATGGGAGATGACACTGCTGTGACTGGGAGATGACTAGTATAGCTGGGAGATGACACTGCTTTACCTGGGAGATGACTAGAATAGCTGGGACATGTCACTGCTGTGACTGGTAGATAATTAGTGTTGCTGAGAGATGACACTGCTGTAACTCCACTATGTCTTTTATAGCAGGGAGATGACACTGCTGTAACTTGAAAATTATGAGTATAGCTGGGAGATGACACTGCTATAACTGGGAAATGACTAGTGTATCCAGGAGTTGACAATGCAGTAACTGGGAGATGACTAGTATAGCTGGGAGATGACATTGCTTTGACTGGGACATGACTAGCATAGCTGGGAGATGATACTGCTGTAACGGGGAGATGAGTTGTATAGCTGGGAGATGACACTTCTGTGACTGGGAGATGACTTGTATAGCTGGAAGATGACAATGCTATAACCCGGAGATGACTAGTATAGCTTGGAGACGACACTGCTGTAACTGTGAGATGACTAGTAAAGGTCGGAGATGACACTGCTGTGACTGGTAGATGACTTGCATAGCTGGGAGATGAGACAGCTGTGACTGAGTGATAACTACTATAGCTGGGAGATGACACTGCTGTAACTCTGCTGTGACTCTTATAGCAGGGTGATGACACTGCTGTAACTGTGAGATGGCTAGTATAGGTCGGAGATGACACTGCTGTAACTGGAAGATGACTAGCATATCTGGTAGATGACACGACTGTGATTGGGAGATAACTACCATAGCTGGGAGATGACACTGCTGTAACTCTGCTATGACTCTTATAGCAGGGAGATGACACTGCACTGGAAGATGATGAGTATAGCTGGGAAATGACACTGCTGTGACTGGGAGATGACTAGTATAGCTGGAAGATGACTCTGCTGTAACTGGGAGATCACTAGTGTAGCTGGGAAATGACACTGCTGTGAACGGCAGGTGACTAGTATATCTGGGAGATGACACTACTGCATCTGGGAGATGACTAGCATAGCTAGGAAATGACACTGCTGCAACTGGGAGATGACTAGTGTAGCTGGAAGATGACACTGCTATAACTTGGAGATGATTAATATAGCTGAGACATGAGACTGCTGCGACTAGGAGATGCCTAGGATAGCTGGGAGATGACAATGCTGTGACCAGGAGATGACTACTATAGCTGGGAGTTGGCACTGCTGTAAAATGTGCTGTGACCCTTATAGCTGGAAGATGACACTGTAGTAACTGTGAGATGACTAGTACATCTGGGACACTACACTGCTGTAAGTGGGAAATTACTAGTATAGCTGGGAGATGATGCTGCTGCGACTAGGAGATGAATAGTATAGCTAGGAGATGACACTGCTGTGACTGGGAGATGACAGTGCTGTAGCCGGGGAGATGACTAGTATAGCTGGGACACGACACTGCTGTGACTGGGAAATAACTAGTAAAGATGGGAGATGACACCGCTGTGACTAGGAGATGACTAGTATAGCTTGGAGATATTCCTGCTGAAACTGGGTGATGACTAGTATAGCTGGGAGATGACATTGCTGTGACTGGGAGACGTCTAGTATAGCTTGTAGATGACAATGCTGTGACTGGGAGATGACTACTATAGGTGGGAGATGACACTGCTGTAATGGGGATATGAGTTGTAGAGCTGGGAGATGACAATGCTGTGACTGGGAGAAGACTAGTATAGCTGGGAAATGACACTGCTGTAACTGGGAGATGACTAGTATAGCTGGGAGATGACACTGCTGTGACAGGGAGATGACTAGTATAGCTCTGAGATGACACTCCCGTAACTGGGAGATGACTAGCATACCAGGGAGATGACACTGCTGTCACTGGGAGATGTCTAATATTGCCTGGAGATGACACTGCTGTGACTGGGACTTGACTTGTATAGCGGGGAGAATACACTGCAGTAACTGGAAGATGACTAGTATGGTTTGAAGATGAGACTGCTCTGACTGGGAGAAGACTGATACACCTGGGAAATGACACTGCTGTGACTGGGAGATGACTAGTATAACGGGGAGATGACACTACTCTAATGGGGAGATGACTAGTATAGCTGGGGGATGACACTGCTGTGACTGGGAGATGAGTGGTATAGCTTTCAGATGACACTGCCGTAACTGGGAGATGACTAGTACAGATGGGAGATGACACTGCTGTGACTGGGAGATGACTAGTATAGCTGGGAGATGACACTGCTTTACCTGGGAGATGACTAGAATAGCTGGGACATGACACTGCTGTGACTGGGAGATAATTATTGTTGCTGAGAGATGACACTGCTGTAACTCCGCTATGACTTTTATAGCAGGGAGATGACACTACTGTAACTTGAAAAATGATGAGTATAGCTGGGAGATGACACTGCTATAACTGGGAAATGACTAGTATAGCCAGGAGTTGACAATGCAGTAACTGGGAGATGACTTGTATAGCTGGGAGATGACACTGCTGTGTCTGGGACATGACTAGCATAGCTGGGAGATGATACTGCTGTAACGGGGAGATGAGTTGTATAACTGGGAGATGACACTCCTGTGACTGGGAGATGACTTGTATAGCTGGAAGATGACAATGCCTTACCCGGAGATGACTAGGATAGCTGGGAGACGACACTGCTGTAACTGTGAGATGACTAGTATAGGTTGGAGATACTGCTGTAATTGGAAGATGACGAGTATAGCTGGGAAATGACTCTGCTGTCACTGGGAGATGACTAGTATAGCTGGAAGATGACACTGCTGTAACTGGGAGATGACTAGGGTAGCTGGGAGATGACACTGCTGTGACCGGCAGGTGACTAGTATTGCTGGGAGGTGACACTACTGCATCTGGGAGATGACTAGTATTGCTAGGAAATCACACTGCTGTAACTGAGAGATGATTAATATAGATGAGAGATGAGACTGCTGTGACTAGGTGATACCTAGGATAGCTTCTGAGATGACAATGCTGTGACCAGGAGATGACTACTATAGCTGGGAGATGGCACTGCTGTAAATGGGCTATGACCCATATAGCTGGAAGATGACACTGTAGTAACTGAGATGACTAGTATATATGGGACACTACACTGCTGTAAGTGGGTAATTACTAGTTTAGCTTGGAGATGACACTGCTGCTGTGACTAGGAGATGACTAGTATAGCTAGTAGATTACACTGCTGTAACTGGGAAATGACTAGTATAGCTGGGAGATGACACTGCTGTGACTGGGAGATGACTAGTATAGCTTGAAGATGACACTGCTGTAACTGGGAGATGTTTAGTATAGCAGAGAGATGAGACTGCTGCGACTGGGAGATGACAATGCTGTGACTGACAGATAATTAGTGTGGCTGGGAGAGTACCCTGATGTGACTGGGACATGACCAGTACAGCTGGGAGATGACAATGCTGTAAATGCGCTATGACTTTGATAGCAGGGAGATGACACTGTTGTAACTTGAAAATGATGGTCATATTTGGGAGATGACACAGCTGTAACTGGTAAGGGAATAGTATAGCTGGGAGATGACAATACCATAACTGGGAGATGACTAGAATTGCTGGGAGAGGACACTGCTGTATCTGGGAGATGACTAGTATAGCTGGAAGATGACACTGCTGTAACTGGGAGATGACTAGTATAGCTGGGAGATGACACTGCTGTGACTGGGAGATGACTAGTGTAGCTGGGAGATGACACTGCTGTGACAGGCAGATGAATAGTATAGCTTGAAGATGACACTGCTGTAACTGGGAGATGTTTAGTATAGCAGAGATGTGAGACTGCTGTGACTGGGAGATGACAATGCTGTAGCCTGGAGATGACTAGTATAGCCAGGACACGACACTGCTGTGACTGGGAAATGACTAGTATAGATGGGAGATGACACTGCTGTGACTAGCAGATGACTAGTATAGCTAGGAGATGTCACTGCTGAAACAGGGTGATGACTAGTATAGCTGGGAGAGGACATTGCCGGGGCTGGGAGATGTCTAGTATAGCTTGGCGATGACAATGCTGTGACTGGGAGATGACTAGTATAGGTGGGAGATGACACTGCTGTAATGGGGATATGAGTTGCATAGCTTGGAGATGACAATGCTGTGACTGGGAGAAGACTAGTATAGCTGGGAAATGACACTGATTTAACTGGGAGATGACTAGTTTAGCTGGGAGATGACACTGCTGTGACTGGGAGATTACTTGTATAGCTATGACAGAAAACTGCTGTGACTGGGAGATGAAGAGTATAACTGGTAGATGACACTGCTGCAACTGGGAGATGACTAGTATAGCTGGGAGATTACACTACTGCAACTGGGTGATGACTAGTACAGCTAGGAGATGACACTGCTCTAACTGGAAGATGATTACTATTGCTGAGAGTTGAGATGCTGTGAGTGGGAGATGACTACTATAGCTGGGAGACGTCACTGCTGTAACCGGGCTATGACTATTATAGCTGGAAGATGACACTTCTGTAACTGTGAGATGACTAGTGTAAGCTGGGAGACGACACTGCTGTGACTGGGAAATGACTAGTATAGCTGCGAGGTGACGCTGCTGTGACTAGGAGATGACTAGTATAGCTAAGAGATGACACTGCTGTAACTGGGAGATGTCTAGTATAGCTTGGGGATGACAATACTGTGATGGGAGATGACTAGTATAGGTGGGAGATGACACTGCTGTAATGGGGATATGAGTTGTATAGCTGGGAGATGACATTGCTGTGACTGGGAAAAGACTAGTATAGCTGGGAAATGACAGTGCTGTAATCTTGAGATGACTAGTATAGCTGGGAGAAGACACTGCTGTAACTGGTCTGTGACTATTATAGCTGGGAGATGACACTACTGTGACTGGGAAATGACTAGTATAACTGGGAGATGACACTGCTGTAACTGTGAGATGACTACTGTAGCTGGAAGATGACACTGCAGTGACTGGGAAATGACTAGTATAGCTGGGAGATGACACTGCTGTCACTGGCTATGACTATTATAGCTGGGAGACGACACTGCTGTGACTGGGAGATGACAAGTATAGCTTGGAGATGACACTGCTGTAACTGTGAGATTACTACTGTAGCTGGGAGACGACACTGCTGTGACTGGGAGATGACTAGTATAGCTGGGAGATGACACTGCTGTCACTGGGCTATGACTATTATAGCTGGGAGTCGACACTGCTGAGACTCGGAGATGACTAGTATAGCTGGGAGATGACACTGCTGTAACTGTGCTATGACTGTTATAGCTGGGAGATGACACTGCTGTAACTCTGAGATGACTACTATAGCTGGGAGACGACACTGCTGTGACTGAGAAAAGACTAGTATAGCTGGGAGAAGACACTGCTGTGACTGGAAGATGACTAGAATACCTAGTAGAAGACTCTGCTTTAACTGGAAGATGACTAGTATAGATGGGAGATGACTCTGCTCTGACTGGGAGATGACTAGTATAGCTTTCAGATGATAATGCTGTGACCGGGGGATGACTAGTATAGGTGGGAGATGACACTACTGTAATGGTGAGATAAGTTGTATGGCTGGGAGATGACTCTGCTGTGACTGGGAGATGATGAGTACAGCTGGGAAATGACACTGCTGTAACTGGGAGATGACGAGTACTGCTGGGATATGACACTGCTGTGACTGGGAGATGAATAGTGTAGCTGAGAGATGACACTGCTGTGACTGGCAGATGACTGGTATAAAATGGAGATGACATTACTGCAACTGGGCGATGACTAGTATAGTTGGGAGATGAGACTGCTGTGATAGAGATGACTAGTATAACTGGCATATGACACTGCTGTCACTGAGAGATTATTAGTATAGCTGTGAGATGACACTGCTGTGACTGGGTGATAACTAGTAGAGCTCTGAGATGACACTGCCATAACTGGGAGATGACTAGTATAGCAGTGAGATGACACTGCTGTCACTGGGAGATGTCTAGTATTGCTGGGAGATGACACTGCTCTAACGGGGTGATGATTTGTAAAGCTGGGAGATGACATTGCTGTTACTGGTTGATGACTAATATAGCTGGGAGATGAAACTTCTGTGACTGGGAGTTGACTTGTATAGTGGGGAGAATACATCGCTGTAACTGGAAGATGACTAGTATACTTGGAAGGTGAAACTGCTCTGACTGGGAAAAAACTAATATACACCTGGGAAATGACAATGCTGTGACTGGGAGATGATCAGTATAGTGGGGAGATGACACTGCTGTAACTGGAAGATGACTAGTATAGTTGGAAGATGAGACTGCTCTGACTGGGAGAAAACTAATATACCTGGGGGATGACACTGCTGTGACTGGGAGATGACTAGTATAGCCTGGAGATGACAGTGCTGTGACTGGGAGATGACTAGTATAGCTGGGAGATGACACTGCTTTACCTTGGAGATGACTAGAATAGCTGGGACATAACGCTGCTGTGACTGGGAGATAATTAGTGTTGCTGAGAGATGACACTGCTGTAACTCCGCTATGACTTTTATAGCAGTGAGATGACACTGCTGTATCTTGAAAATGATGAGTATAGCTGGGAGATGACACTGCTATAACTGGGAAATGACTAGTATAGCCAGGAGTTGACAATGCAGTAACTGGGAGATGACTTGTATAGCTGGGAGATGACACTGCTGTTACTGGGACATGACTGGCATAGCTGGGAGATGATACTGCTGTAACGAGGAGATGAGTTGTACAGGTGGGAGATGACACTCCTTTGACGGGAAGATGAGTTGTATAGCTGGGAGATGACAATGCTGTAACCAGGAGATGACTAGTATAGCTGGGAGACGACACTGCCGTAACTGTGAGATGATTAGCCTAGCTGAGAGATGAGACTGCTGCGAGTGGGAAATGACTAGTATAGCTGGGAGACGACACTGCTGTAACTGGGCTATGACTATTGTAGCCAGAAGATGACACTTCTGGAACTGTGAGATGACTAGTATAAGCTGGGAGACGACACTGCTGTGACTGGGAAATGACTAGTATAGCTGCGAGATGAAACTGCAGTAACTAGGAGATGACTAGTATAGCTAAGAGATGACACTGCAGTAACTAGGAGATGACTAGTATAGCTAAGAGATGACACTGCTGTAACTGGGAGATGTCTAGTATGGCTTGGAGATGACAATGCTGTGATGGGAGATGACTAGTATTGGTGGGAGATGACACTGCTGTAATGCGGTATGAGTTGTATAGCTGGGAGATGACACTGTTGTGACTGGGAGATGACTAGTATGGCTGTGAAACGACACTGCTGTAACTGGGAGATGACTAGTATTGCTGGGAGATGACACTGTTGTAACTGAGAGATGACTAGTCTAGTTGGCAGATTAGACTGCTTTGACTGGGAGAAGATTACATAGCTTTGAAATGATGCTGCTGTGACTGGGAGATGAGTAGTATAGCTCGGAGACGACACTACTATAATGGGGAGATGACTAGTATAGCTGGGGGATGACGATGCTGTAACTGGGAGATGACTAGAATACCTGGGAGATGACACTGCTGTGACTGGGTGATAACTAGTACAGCTGGGAGATGACGCTGCTGTAGCTCTGCCATGACTCTTATAGCAGTGAGATAACACTGCTGTAACTGGAAGATGAAGAGTATAGCTGGGAGATGACACTGCAGTAACTGTGAGATGATTAGTATAGCTGGGAGGTGAGAGTACTGTTACTGGGAGATGACTAGTATATCAGGGAGATGACAGTGCTGTAATGGAGAGATGAGTTGTGTAGCTGGGAGATGGCACTGCTGTAAAGTGGAGATGACTAGTATAGCTGGGAGATGAGACTACTGCAACTGGGAGATGAATACTATAGCTGGGAGATGACTAGTATAGCTGGAAGATGACACTGCTGTAACTGGGAGAAGATTAGTATAGCTGGGAGATGAGAGTACTGTGACTGGGAGATGACTAGTATAGCAGGGAGATGACAGTGCTGTTATCAGGAGATGACTAGTGTAGCTTGGAGAAGACACTGTTGCGACTTTCAGATGACTAGCATTGCTGGGCGAAGACTCTGCTGCAACTGGGAGATGAATAGTATAGCTGGGAGATGGCACTGATGAACTGGGAGATGATTAGTATAGTTGAGAGATGAGACTGGTGTGACTTGGAGATGACTAGTATAGCTAGGAGATGACACTGCTGTAACAGTGAGATGAGTTGTATAGCCTGGAGATGAAATTGTTGTAACAGTGAGATGAGTTGTATAGCAGGGAGATGACAATATTGTGAATGGGAGTTGACTAGTACAGCTGGGAAATGACACTGCTGTAACTGGGAGATGACTAGTATAGCTCGGAGATGACAGTGCTGTAATGGAGAGATGAGTTCTGTAGCTGGTAGATGGCACTGCTGTAAAGTGGAGATGACTAGTATAGCTGGGAGACACTGCTGTAACTGGGCTATGTCTATTATAGCTGGGAGATGACACTGCTGAACTGTGAGATGATTAGTATAGCTGGGAGATGGCACTTCTGTGACTGGGAGAGGACTAGTATACCTGGAAGATGACACTGCTGTGACATTCAGATGACTAGCATTGCTGGGCGAAGACTCTGCTGCAACTGGGAGATGAATAGTATAGCTGGGAGATGGCACTGCTGAACTGGGAGATGAATAGTATAGCTGGGAGATGACACTGCTGCAACAGTGAGATGAGTTGTATAGCTGGGCGATGACATTGCTGTAACAGTGAGATGAGTTGTATAGCTGGGAGATGACACTGCTGCAACTGGGAGATGACTAGTATAGCTGGAAGATGACACTGCTGTAACTGGGAGATGATTAGAATTGCTGGGAGATGAGAATATTGTGACTGGGAGATGATTAGTATAGCAGGTAGATGACAGTGCTGTAATCAGGAGATGACTAGTATAGCTGGGAGAAGACACTGCTGTGACTGGGCTATGACTATTATAGCTGGGAGATGAAACTGCTGTAACTGTGAGATGACTACTGTAGCTGGGAGATGACATTGCTGTGACTGGGAAATGACTAGTATTGCTGGGAGATGACACTGCTGTCACTGGGCTATGACTATTATAGCTGGGAGACTACACTGCTGTGACTGGGAGATAACTAGTATAGCTGGGAGATGACACTGCTGTAACTGTGAGATGACTACTGTAGCTGGGAGACGACACTGTTGTGACTGGGAGATGACTAGAATAGCTGGGAGATGACACTGCTGTCACTGGGCTATGACTATTATAGCTGGGAGATGACATTGCTGTAACTGGGAGATGACTAGTATAAATGGGAGACGACACTGCTGTGACTGGAGATGACTATTATAGCTGGGAGATGACACTGCTGTAACTGTGAGATGGCTACTCTAGCTGGGAGATGACACTGCTGTGAGTGGGAGAAGACTAGTATAGATGGCAGATGACACTGCTGTGACTTGAAGATGACAAGAATACCTAGGAGAAGACTGTGCTTTAACTGGAAGATGACTAGTATAGATGGAAGATGACACTGCTGTGACTGGGAAATGACTAGTACAGCTTGCAGAAGACATTGCTGTAACGGTGAGATGAGTTGTATGGCTGGGAGATGAGACTGCTGTGTCTGTGAGATGACTAGTACAGCTGGGATATGACACTGCTGTGACTGGGAGATGAACAGTATAGCTGAGAGATGACACTGCTGTGACTGGCAGATGACTGATATAAAAGGGAGATGATACTGCTGCAACTGGGCGATGACTAGTATAGTTGGGAGATGAGACTGCTGTGACAGAGATGACTAGTATAACTGGCATATGACACTGCTGTAACTGGGAGATTACTAGTATAGCTGGGAGAAGACACTGCTGTGACTGGGAGATGACTAGTATACAAGGGAGATGTCACTGCTGTCACAGGGAGATGTCTAATATTGCTGGGACATGACACTGCTGTGACTGGGACTTGACTTGTATAGCGGGGAGAATACACTGCAGTAACTGGAAGATGACTAGTATAGTTGGAAGATGAGACTGCTCTGACTGGGAGAAGACTAATACACCCGGGAAATTACACTGCTGTGACTGGGAGATGACTAGTATAGCTGGGAGATGACACTACTGTAATGGGGAGATGACTAGTATAGCTCTGGGATGACACTGCTGTGACTGGGAGATGATGAGTATAGCTTTCAGATGACACTGCCGTAACTGGGAGATGACTAGTACAGCTGGGAGTTGACACTGCTGTGACTGGGAGATGACTAGTATAGCTGGGACATGACACTGCTTTACCTGGGAGATGACTAGAATAGCTGGGACATGACACTGCTGTGACTGGGAGATAATTAGTGTTGCTGAGAGATGACACTGCTGTAACTCCGCTATGACTTTTATAGCAGGGAGATGACACTGCTGTAACTTGAAAATGACGAGTATAGCTGGGAGATGACACTGCTATAACTGGGAAATGACTAGTATAGCCAGAAGTTGACAATGCAGTAACTGGGAGATGACTAGTATAGCTGGGAGATGACACTGCTGTGACTGGGACATGACTAGCATAGCTGGGAGATGATACTGCTGTAACGGGGAGATGAGTTGTATAGCTGGGAGATGACACTCCTGTGACTGGGAGATGACTTGTTTAGCTGGAAGATGACACTGCTGTAACCCCGGAGATGACTAGTATAGCTGGGAGATGACACTGCTGTAACTGTGAGATGACTAGTATAGGTCGGGGATGACACTGCTGTCACTGGGAGATGACTAGCATAGCTGGGAGATGACACTGCTGTAACTCTGCTATGACTCTTACAGCAGGGAGATGACACTGCTGTAAGTGGAAGATGACGAGTATAGCTGTGAAATGACACTGCTGTGACAGGGAGATGACTAGTATAGCTGGAAGATGACACTGCTGTAACTGGGAGATGACTAGTGTAGCTGGGAGATGACTCTGCTGAGACCGGCAGGTGACTAGTATAGCTGTGAGATGACACTTCTGCATCTGGGAGATGACTAGTATAGCTAGGAAATGACACTGCTGCAACTGGGAGATGACTAGTGTAGCTGGAAGATGACACTGCTGTAACTGGGGCGATGATTAATATAGCTGTGGGATGAGACTGCTGTGACTGGGAGATGACTAGGATAGCTGGGAGATTACAATGCTGTGACCAGGAGATGACTACTATAGCTGGGATATGGCACTGCTGTAAATGGGCTATGACCCTTATTGCTGGAAGATCACACTGTAGTAACTGTGAGATGACTAGTATATCTGGGACACTACACTGCTGTAAGTGGGAAATTACTAGTATAGCTGGGAGATGACGCTGCTGTGACTAGGGAGATGACTAGTATAGCTAGGAGATGACACTGCTGTAACTGGGAGATGACTAGTATAGCTGGGAGATGACACTGCTGTGACTGGGAGATGACTAGTATAGCTTGAAGATAACACTGCTGTAACTGGGAGATGTTTAGTATAGCAGAGAGATGAGACTGCTGCGACTGGGAGATGACAATGCTGTACGCGGGAGATTGCTAGAATAGCTGGGAGATGACACTGCTGTGACTGACATATAATTAGTGTATCTGGGATAGTACACTGATGTGACTGGGACATGAACAGTACAGCTGGGAGATAACACTGCTGTAACTGCGCTATGACTTTGATAGCAGGGAGATGACACTGTTGTAACTTGAAAATGATGGTCATATTTGGGAGATGACACAGCTGTAACTGGTAAATGACTAGTATAGCTGGGAGAAGATAATACAGTAACTGGGAGATGACTAGAATTGCTGGGAGATGACACTGCTGTATCTGGGAGATGACTAGTATAGCTGGAAGATGACACTGCTGTAACTGGGAGATGTTTAGTATAGCAGTGATGTGAGACTGCTGCGACTGGGAGATGACAATGCTGTAGCCGGGAGTTGACTAGTATAGCTGGGAGACGACACTGCTGAAACTGGGTGATGACTAGTATAGCTGGGAGATGACATTGCTGTGACTGGGAGATGTCTAGTATAGCTTGGAGATGACAATGATGTGACTGGGAGATGACTAGTATAGGTGGGAGATGACACTGCTGTAATGGGGATATGAGTTGCATAGCTGGGAGGTGACACTGCTGTGACTCGGAGAAGACTAGTATAGCTGGGAAATGACACTGCTGTAACTGGGAGATGACTAGTATAGCTGGGAGATGACACTGCTGTGACTGTGAGGTGACTTGTATAGCTAGGACAGAAAACTGCTGTGACTGGGAGATGAAGAGTATAGCTAATAGATGACACTGCTGCAACTGGGAGATGACTAGTATAGCTGGGAGATGATGCTACTGCAACTGGGTGATGACTAGTACAGCTAGGAGATGACACTGCGCTAACTGGAAGATGATTAGTATTGCTGAGAGTTGAGACTACTGTGAGTGGGAGATGACTAGTATAGCTGGGAGACAACACTGCTGTAACCGGGCTATGACTATTATAGCTGGAAGATGACACTTCTGTAACTGTGAGATGACTAGTGTAAGCTGGGAGACGACATTGCTGTGACTGAGAAATGACTAGTATAGCTGCGAGATGACACTGCTGTGACTAGGAGATGACTAGTATAGCTAAGAGATGACTCTGCTGTAACTGGGAGATGTCTAGTATAGCTTGGGGATGACAATGCTGTGATGGGAGATGACTAGTATAGGTGGGAGATGACACTGCTGTAATGGGGATATGAGTTGTATAGCTGGGAGATGACACTGCTGTGACTGGGGAAAAGACTAGTATAGCTGGGAAATGACAGTGCTGTAATCTTGAGATGACTAGTATAGCTGGGAGAAGACACTGCTGTAACTGGGCTATGACTATTATAGCTGGGAGATGACACTGCTGTGTCTGGGAGATGACTAGTATAGCTGGGAGATGACACTGCTGTAACTTTGAGATGACTACTATAGCTGGGAGACGACAATGCTGTGACTGGGAAATGACTAGTATAGCTGGGAAATGACACTGCTGTCATTGGCTATGACTATTATAGCTGGGAGACAACACTGCTGTGACTGGGAGATGACTAGTATAGCTTGGAGATGACACTGCTGTAACTGTGAGATGACTACTGTAGCTGGGAGATGACACTGCTGTAACTGGGCTATGACTGTTATACCTGGGAGATGACACTGCTGTAACTTTGAGATGACTACTATAGCTGGTAGACGACACTGCTGTGACTGAGAGAAGACTAGTATAGCTGGGAGATGACACTGCTGTGACTGGAAGATGACTAGAATACCTAGGAGAAGACTCTGCTTTAACTGGAAAATGACTAGTATAGATGGGAGATGAGGCTGGTGTGACTGGGAGATGACTAGTATAGCTTGCGGTTGACACTGCTGTGACCGTGGGATGACTAGTATAGGTGGGAGATGACACTACTGTAATGGTGAGATGAGTTGTATGGCTGGGAGATGACACTGCTGTGACTGCGAGATGATGAATACAGCTGGGAAATGACACTGCTGTAACTGGGAGATGACGAGTATAGCTGGGATATGACACTGCTGTGACTGGGAGATGAATAGTATAGCTGAGAGATGACACTGCTGTGACTGGCAGATGACTGGTATAAAATGGAAATGACACTGCTGAAACTGGACGATGGCAAGTATAGTTGGGAGATGAGACTGCTTTGATAGAGATGACTAGTATAACTGGCATATGACACTGCTGTAACTGGGAGATTACTAGTATAGCTGGGAGATGACACTGCTGTGACAGGGTGATAACTAGTACAGCTCTGAGATGACACTGCCGTAACTTGGAGGTGACTAGCATAGCAGTGAGATGACACTGCTGTCACTGGGAGATGTCTAGTATTGCTGGGAGATGACACTGCTGTAACGGGCAGATGATTTGTAAAGCTGGGAGATGACATTGCTGTTACTGGTTGATGACTATTATAGCTGGGAGATGAAACTGCTGTGACTGGGAGATGCCTAGTATAGCTTTCAGATGACACTGCCGTAACTGGGAGATGACTAGTACAGCTGGGAGATGACAGTGCTGTGACTGGGAGATGACTAGTATAGCTAGGAGATGACACTGCTTTACCTTGGAGATGACCAGAATAACTGGGACATGACGCTGCTGTGACTGGGAGATAATTAGTGTTGTTGAGAGATGACACTCCTGTAACTCCGCTATGACTTTTATAGCAGGGAGATGTCACTGCTGTAACTTGAAAATGATGAGTATATCTGGGAGATGACACTGCTATAACTCGGAAATGACTAGTATAGCCAGGAGTTGACAATGCAGTAACTGGGAGATGACTAGTATATCTGGGAGATGACACTGCTGTGACTGGGACATGAATAGCATAGCTGGGAGATGATACTGCTGTAACGGGGAGATGAGTTGTATAGCTGGGAGATGACACTCCTGTGAATGGGAGATGACTTGTATAGCTGGGAGACGACACTGCTGTAACTGTGAGATGATTAGTATAGCTGAGAGATGAGACTTCTGCGAGTGGGAGATGACTAGTATAGCTGGGAGACGACACTGCTGTAACTGGGCTATGACTATTGTAGCCTGAAGATGACACTTCTGGAACTGTGAGATGGCTAGTATAAGCTGGGAGACGACACTGCTGTGACTGGGAAATGACTAGTATAGCTGCGAGATGACACTGATGTAACTAGGAGATGACTAGTATAGCTAAGAGATGACACTGCTGTAACTGGGAGATGTCTAGTATAGCTTGGAGATGACAATGCTGTGATGGGAGATGACTAGTATTGGTGGGAGATGACACTGCTGTAACGGGGTATGAGTTGTATAGTTGGGAGATGACACTGTTTTGACTGGGAGATGACTAGTATGGCTGGGAAATGACACTGCTGTAACTGGGAGATGACTAGTATTGCTGGGAGATGACACTGCTGTAACTGGGCTATGACTATTGTAGCCTGAAGATGACACTTCTGGAACTGTGAGATGACTAGTATAAGCTGGGAGTGGGAGACGACACTGCTGTGACTGGGAAATGACTAGTATAGCTGCGAGATGACACTGCAGTAACTAGGAGATGACTAGTATAGCTAAGAGATGACACTGCAGTAACTAGGAGATGTCTAGTATAGCTAAGAGATGACACTGCTGTAACTGGGAGATGTCTAGTATAGCTTGGAGATGACAATGCTGTAATGGGAGATGACTAGTATAGGTGGGAGATGACACTGCTGTAACGGGGTATGAGTTGTTTAGCTGTGAAATGACACTGCTGTAACTGGGAGATGACTAGTATTGCTGTAAGATGACACTGCTGTAACTGAGAGATGACTAGTCTAGTTGGCAGATTAGACTGTTGTGACTGGGAGAAGATTACATAGCTTTGAAATGACGCTGCTGTGACTGGGAGATGAGTAGTATAGCTCGGAGATGACACTACTATAATGGGGAGATGACTAGTATAGCTGGGGGATGACGCTGCTGTAACTGGGAGATGACTAGAATACCTGGGATATGACACTGCTGTGACTGGGTGATAACTAGTACAGCTGGGAGATGCTGCTGTAGCTCTGCTATGACTCTTGTTGCAGTGAGATGACACTGCTGTAACTGCAAGATGACGGGTATAGCTGGGACATGACACTGCTGTAACTGGGATATGATTAGTATAGCTGGGAGATGACAATGCAGTAACTGGGAGATTACTAATATACCTGGGAGATGACGCCGCTTTGACTGGGAAATGACTAGTATAGCTGGGAGATGACACTGCTGCAACTGGGAGATGACTAGTATAGCTATGATTTGACACTGCTGTAACTGAGAGATGACTATTACTGCTGGGATATGACATTGCTGTGACTGGTAGATGACTAGTGTAGCTTGGAGATGACACTGCTGTTAATGGGAGATGACTAGTATAGCTGGGAGATGACACTGCTGCAACTGGGAGATGACTAGTAGAGCTGGGAGATGACACTGCTGCAACTGGGAGATGACTAGTAGAGCTGGGAGATGACAGTGCTGCAACTGGGAGATGACTAGTTGAGCTGGAAGATGACACTGCTGCAACAGGGAGATGACTAGTATAGCTGGGAGATTACACTACTGCAACTGGGAGATGACTAGTATAGCTGGGAGATGACACTACTGCAACTGGGAGATGACTAGTATAGCTGAGGGATGAGACTGCTGCAACTGGGAGATGATTAGTATAGCTGGGAGATGACAATGCTGTAACCGGGTGATGACTATTATAGCGGAGAGATGACACTGCTGTAACTGGGCTATGACTAGTATAGCTAGGAGATGACACTGCTGTAACTGTGAGATGACTAGTATAGCTGGGACACGACACTGCTGTGACTGGGAGATGACTAGTATAGCCTGGAGATGACACTGCTGTAACGGGCAGATAACTAGTATAGCTAAGAGATGACATTGCTGTGACTGGGGGGTGGCTAGTATAGTTCGGAGGTGACACTGTTGTGACTGGGAGGAGACACTGCCGTAGCTTGTTAGAGACACTGCCGCAACAGAGAGTAGACACTGGTAAATTGTAAGTGGGAAAAGACACTGGTAAAAGTGGTATGATTCATTTGTAACTTGGAGACACTGGCTGAACTAGTATAACTGAGAGGAGACACTGGTAGAATTGGGATGAAACCCTGCCATAACTGGGAGAAGGCACTGCCTAACTTGAAGGACACACTGCCGTAATTGGGCTTAAACGCTGTCCTGGAACTAACATATTGGTATAGTATGACTGTGAAGAGACACAATAAGAACTAGGAAGGAGACACTGTTGTATCTGGGATATTGGTACAGTATGACTGGGAGTAGACACTTGTAGAACTGAGAAGACTGCCATCCTGATGATCTAGCAGCAGCGTGGACTTCTACCATGGTGTCGACTCGAGTTGATAAGCAAACTCAAGTTATTGCATTGGTAGTCATGCCACACTAATGCAACTGCCACATGGCAGTGTGCCTCAGCCAAGGAGGCTGACAGAGGGTTTTGGCACCACAGTGACCCAAACGCTGGACTAAGGAGTTTGCTGTGCTGTTGGGGTGTTGTGTCTGTGAGGTTAGCAGAAGGCTGCTCCTACAACAGGGGCAGGAGGTAAGAAAGAAAAAAGAAAAAAGTGGTAGAAAAACCTATCTTCCCTCTGCATAACAGCTGAGGGTTACTTCAGGCCTGAGCAGGGCATACAACTGTATTGGGTTATATCCCCTGGAGGAGGTCAGTTGACTGGCATATAAATCTATATTGAAAAAACAACTGAGAAGAGCCACCGGAATATCAGGGAGGAGTCCCTACTGAAACTGCAACATTGTTACAAATGGGAAAAGACACTGCTCTAACTGTGGGGAGACACTGCTGCAACTGAGACACTACGATAACTGGGTGAATAGTGAATACACTGGTATAACAGAGACAAGACATGCTATAACTGGGAAGAGGCATTGCCACAACTCTTTTTAGTGGAATTCCATGACACAGCATAAATGCACTGGAAGATTTTTCCGTGGTTTAAAAAGCAGTGGTCAGACTGGCCCACCAGTGCAGCAATAGGACTACTTTTCATGATTCCGGTAACCTGGGATCAGGAACGAGCTTGAGCCATTGAAGAGCCAAACAGGGGTGGAGGACTGAGTGTTCCAGAGGATGCTCACCTCTGGGAAGGTGAGGGTGGCTGCCTGTGCTTCACTGCTGCCATCTGGGTGACCACAGGTGGTAGTGTGGTATTATGCAGTGTGGGAGGGAGGGAGGATATCCATCGGGCGTCTGGCCAGTGTACCATCGTGCACAATCCTACACCATACCCCTAGTGTGCAGATGTCATAGAGGGCTGGAAAAGACATAGAAAATAGCCACCACATCAATGATGATGAATCCCAGTATATCTGGGCCCCACATCACCACCGGCAGTGCCTCCTGACAAGACAAGAGACTTGATGGTTAAAACCACCTACCCTATCCCCACCAGGGGGGGAGGGGGTAAGCCATAGCTTTTTGGAGGATGACAATCAGAGGTAGGAGTACAAACGGTCAGGTGTGTCTTGGGAGCTCCTGAGGGAAGCAGATACTGGGGAAAGGTGGACAGCATAAAAAGAAACTTTAAAAATACAGTAGTACGGGCAATGTAAATCTCAGAATACCCTGCAAAAATGGATGTAGGAAGACATACTGTGTGTACATTATTGTGTACAATTACATTTTGGGGGCAACATAAGGGTTTACACTGCTGCTATTGTTCCACAAAACACAACATAAGGGGGGGATGGCTCAGGGGCAATGTGAGGAAGTATTTTTTCACAGAGAGGGTGGTGGACGCATGGAACAGCCTTCCTGAGGAGGTTGTGGGGTCTAAAACTGTGGGAGAATTCAAGAATGCATGGGACAGACATAAAGCAATTTTTGTGGGGGGGGGTAGGAAGAAATAGGCTGTTGGTTAAATAGGATCTGCAGCTTATCCTCTAGGTAGGGAAATGGGCAGACTAGGTGGACCAAGCGGTCCTTACCTGCCGTTAAAGTCTATGTTTCTATGTTTCAACACAGAATCAGCTGCTTCTTTCTATAATATAATTTTTGGAATCAAAACTAGAAGGTTTGGTTGCTGAGCTTGCTTTTGCATTCCATACAACAGTAGACACTGAAGCAATATTTGGATGTCTGAGGGAGCAATGTATGGCACAGGTATGTGCCAGTGCATGGTTTGGGACAACAACTCCTTCCATTGTGTACAAAAGTTGCATTTAGTTTACAGTTGGGGCAACAAACATGGTCGTGGTGTACACATTTTTACTGTCTGGCTACACCCCTGCCTGCAAATTGTGGATTCCACTTTCACTGTTCAGGTACTAACTCGTAGTCACCAAAGCTGCTTCAGTGGTGTTCACCTCCACGAGTACCCAGCAGCTCCTGTGTCCAGCATTTTAGTGCTGTCACATGCAGTGCAGGTTTGCATGCATTATATGCACACTTGGTTTAGACATAACTGCCTTTTGGTTTAGTGTTACCTCCTCACTCCCCAAAAACCTAGCAATATCAAAACCAGCCCCAGCTGCTCAACACCCCTCTGTGGGAATATCTCACATTACCTCTGCTTGATGACGCACATGTCATGGTTCCCTCTTGACCACAGTCACAAAGCCAATTTCCTCTTATTACCACCCACCAGCATGCAAAGAAATAAGCATCTCACAGCAACTAAAGTGAACAAACTAAGAATTATATTGCTGAAAAACTTCACAAAAAATCATCGGGGACTTCACTAAAAAAGTGCAAAGAAAGAAATGCCGTAAAGTGCTTTAAAATGTCACTTTTTGGTTTACAAACGTAAGCCATAAAGAGCAGTTAATCTATCTCTTGAGTGAGAGTGAGAGAAAGGGTTGCTATAGCAACTAACCCTTTGGCCCTTATATTCCCACCTAGCAAAAGACTATCATATGACCCCTGTTACTTGTGGAACAATCATCAGCGTTTTGTGGACCTCAGCTGTGAATGGTGAAACTGTTTAATGAACTGCAGAATTTTAAAAATACATAAAAATTGATTTCCCTTTGCTGTCAGTCATGATTGGTAAGAGGTGCCATCTCATTCAAGAGACAGGGTTCCTACTGCAATTAACCTTTTCATTTTTACCCAAATGATGACTTTCACCTGACTGCAATGTTTGCAGAATATGTTTCCAAAGATTACTACTGCAAACAGTGAAATTTTACTATGAACTTTGAAATGGTTTTATGATCAAGAAGATTTCCTCAGTTAATCAATGAAATGTTGCCATTCACATGATTATTCTGCCAAACAAAGTGCGAATTTGCAGAACTAAGCAAATTTCACCCATGGTGAATATTAATTATTAAAATTCCATGAAAATTGCAGCATTTCATGATATTTTACTGAAATAGAATCCACAATTGTGGCTAAGCTGTATCCTGAATTTTATTGCAGTGTAAGTTGATGAAGCAGTTGAGTTCAGAATGGTGACAGAGGACTACTTTCAGGGACCCTACCCAGCTGAAAAGATGAAGATTTAATAACAATGTATCATAATGATCATTATGAATTATGTTCAAAGATCATGTTCAAGCTTCAAAAACTATCACTGTGACCATGACTAGCAATGATTAAACATGAACATTAAATGATCACCAATCAAAAACCCTGATGTTATGGAAATGGTGACTGTGACTGATGATCTTATATCATTGTGATTTTTCATGATTGCCAGTGGTCAAAATTACTGCAATAATTTAAAACAAGCATTTGTGAATGCCAAATGTTTGCTTGCTGGCATTAGTATTGGAAGTGCAGGAGTTAGACAGATGCAGAATAGGAATAGGAATAGCAGTGAAGTATTGAACTGATGCCAGCCCCACCCCCACCCTGCAGAGATGGACAGGCATTGGGGTGTGCCTTTGGGTTGTCGCCCATAACGCTCACATCATTTCACCTCACCCTACCCTGCAGACACTGACAAGTGTTGAGGTGTGCCTTGGGGTGTTCAGGCTTTACAGTCACCCCACTCCATAAGGAAATATGCAGAAATGGGTGCAGTATAGGATACTGGGGTGAACCTTGGGACCAAAGAGTCCAAGGCACACTTCAATGCCTGTCTCTGGATGCAGGGTGGGGGTTGGGGTGGAATGGCATGAGCCTTACTGTTGACAATCCCAAGTCACACACCTGATGCCTGTCAGTCCCTACAGGGTAGAGTGTTATGGTCAGAAACACAAATGCCCTGGGCATTTCTTGGTATTTTCACTCCAAGTTTTCAACATGGGCTTTTTGTGACCCCACCGCATGAACAGTGACACTATCAGTTCGTTAACCGAAAGGTGATTTTGCACAGCGACTGTGCCATTTGGCACCAGAGGTGCACAAACACATTTCAGGCAGGATGTAAAAAATAACAGCTGTACTGTTCATGAGGAGGTGTAAAAAAATGGTAATGTTGAAAATCTGCAGTGAAAATATGAAAAAAATTGGTGGTCATGAGCGTGCGTGGAAACTGCGCAATGCACACCCATAATACAATTATTTTGGGGAATTTTTACACCACATTTTTAACATAGGCATTTTCAGACCTCTGCTCATGAACATTAGCACTGTGATTTTCTTAATGTGTCCCAAACTTTGACTTCGCACAACGACCGTGCCCATTGTGTGCCATAGGTGCGAAAACATGTTTCAGGCAGGATGTGAAAAATGACAACTGTACTGTTCATAAGGCAGCGTGCAAAAATGACAATGTTGAAAATCTGGAGTAAAAATATAAAGAACTGGCGAGGTTATGAGCATGCATAGAAACTGCACAACACACGCTGGTAACGCAGTCATCTTTTGGAATTTACTAACATACTAACATACTATTTGCCAGCAGATTAGGCCATACCTTTCAACTGTCACACATTACGAGGTACATCACTTATTTTTCCCTCAGAAGTTCTTTATCCCGCATGGGGAAGGTGATATTCCACATTTCCCACTGAGACTTTAAAGCAGAAATTCATAATACTTTATTATGTTCCGTTATCAGCAAACATTAAGAACATTAATGCACTGATAGCCATAGTGTTCTGAACTTGCAGTGCCATGTTTGATGATATGTCACACATTTTGGTCATTTGTCACACATCTTGTCACACATTTCGGTGAAGAATGGTTGAGAGGTATGGATTAGGCCTTACGGTCTATTGAGTCTGCTCGAACCTCAGATCCCTAGTTGGGTGCCGAGGCCCTCCCCTCCCTTGTGTTCCAGAAACCCCTATCATCCATCCCCACCCCCCTGGGACAGGCCATCATCTGATACATCCACTTTCTGTGTCTGTTCCACCCTCTCTTGAAGCCCTCCACTGTGGATCTCTGAACCAGCTCGCCAGGCAGTGCATTCCAAGGGTCCACCACCCTCTCAGTGAAAACCTCCTCCTCTTTTCCCCTCACCCTTCCTCCTTCCAACTTCAAACCATGCCCTCTGGTAATACCTCCTGCTTTAGTCTAAAGATCCTCCATGTTTACCCTATTTATTCCCTTGAGGTACTTGAAGACCCAATCATGTCCCCTGTCTCTCCTCTCCTCCAATGAAAACAGGCAGAGCTCCTCAAGTCTGTCTTCATCGTCAAATCCCCAGCCCTTGTATCATCTTAGTTGCCCTCCTCTGTACTCTCCAGGAGCTGTATGTCCCTCTTCAAGTGTGGTCTCCAGTACTGACACAGTACTCAAGGTGTGGTCTAACCAGTCCATTGTACAGCGGCAAAATCACTTCCTTGCTCCTAGAGGTGATCCCCTTTGATGCATCCCAACATCCTGTTTACCTTGCTAGCCGCTCTCCTGCACTGCTCAGAGTTATTCATACATGCATCCACCATGACCCCAGGTCTTTTTCCCCTACTGAGGCCTCCAGCGCCTCCCTTCCCAGGGTGTACCTGTGTTTAGGGTTTCCCCACCCAAGATGCAACACCTTGCACTTGGTGATATTGACATTTAATTTCCATGTGTGAGCCCAGCTTTCCAGGGTGTCCAGGTCCCCTTGCAGTGCCAACCTCCCCTCTTCTCCCTCAACTACTGCTCCCATCTTGGAGTCATCAGCGAAGAGACGCATTTCACACCCTATACCTTCTCTGGTGTCAGATATGTATGCATTAAACAGGATCGGACCCAGGACCGAGCCCTGCATCAGTTTGTTCACCAAATCTGCAACATGGGCTTTTTGGGACCTCTCCTTATGAACACTGTCACTGTGATTTTCTTAATCTGCCCCGAACATTGATTTTGCACAGCGACAGTGCCATTGTGCACCACATGTGCAAAAACACATTTTGGGCAGGATGTGAAAAATGACAGCTGTACTGTTCATAAGGGAGTGGGAAAAATGGCAATGTTGAAAATCTGGAGTGAAACATTTAAAAATTCTCGAAGTTACATGCGTACATAGGAACTGTGCAATGCACACTCTTAACACAGTCATTTCAGGAAATTCTTTCACCAAATTTGCAACATAGGCTTTTTGGGAGCTCATCTCATCAACAGTGACACTGTTGTTTCGTTACTCAGTCCCAGAAGGTGATTTTGTACAGTGACCACAAAATCACCTTTAGGGACCAAATAACGACATGACAGTGACTGAGTTCATGAGGTGGGGTCCGAAGAACCCCATGTTGAAAATTTGGTGCCAGAAGTTGCAAAAATGGCTGAGACATCCACCTAAGTTGAACCCCCCCCCCTCCCATTTATACCATTATACAGCTTACCGGCATTTCTTCAGTTCATGGTCACTTTGAAGAGTGCAGACATGTTCCCGCTGTACTGAAGATCATCGCTACAGACTCCGGAGGTAAGTATGGGGTGAGAGGGTGGGGAGGGGTGGGGTGCACAGAGGGTGGGTGTGGGTTGGGGAGGGACCTGATGGCAAGGGACCATTTTCTGTGTTTCAGGTTATAAAAAACAAAACACTGCAGACCATTTTCTTTGTTTACAGGTGTAAGAGTTTGGGGGGTTCACGTTAGCCACACCTGGGGTAGGCTCCCAGTGTGGCACACAATGGGGTGGGGGCAGAAAAATGCCGATGCGATGAGGGGGGTTTAAACATGCCAACCGGGCATTGGGCATCCCATCGGCAAGCGTGTCTGTGTTTGGGGGGGATGATACCGAGAGAGATTGGGCACCCCCCTCAGCAGACAAAACACAGCAAAGGGGCACATATGCCAATGGGGATTGGACTCCCCCATCGGCAAACAAACTGGGAAGGGTTCATGCCGACAGGCACAGGGGTGTAGCCAGGAATTTCAGATCTATACACCAAGTGGACTCAGTGCTACCCCCCCATTGTCCATGCCATGCTACCCCTCCCACTCCTCCCACCCACTGTCCATGCGGTGTCTGTGCACCATCACCCAACACAAGCATAATTTTGTTTGTAGTGTATACTATGAATATGAAAAGTAAAGATGTAACACAATACCCCCATACAATAAGAATGCCTTCCAATCACTTGTGTCAGACAAACAGACTATATTTTAGATACAATGTTGCATTGTGACAAGCCTCTGTACTACATCAAGGTAGCCAGTCAGTACCACAGAGGTCCATTCGCACCCCACTAGGCATACCATCACCAGCAGTAGTCAAACTAACATACTGGCTTTTAGTTAGAATGTTGCATTGTGACAAGCCTCTGTGTCACATCAAGGTAGCCAGTCCCATAGAGGTCCATTCACACACCACTAGCCATACCATCACCATGCCACTAGCCATACCATCACCTCACCACTAGCCATGCCATCACCAACAGTAATCAGACAAACAGATTGGCTTTTTGTTAGTTACAATGTAGCAGACAGGCCTCTGTATCAAGGTAGCCAATCACACAGAGGTCCATTCACATTAGCTACAACCACCAGACTGGCTTTTAGTTACAATGTTGCATTGTGATAGGCCTCTGTACCACATCAAGGTAGCCAGTCCCACAGAGGTCCATTCACATTAGTATCATTAAGTTGCAGGTGACATCTACAAAATCAGATCTTTTTTAATGATCTCTACAATCTCTTATAGGTCTGTCCAGAAAAGAAAATTCAAGTTTGTGGTCTGTGAGACCATCATTCAGGAAAGAGATCTCCAGCCATAAAAAGGTTGCTTGAGTGACCCCATTGTCATAAGGAGTCTAACAGCGACAATTGATGCATTTCATGCCAGAGCAATAACAAAGAGCTTTATCAAAATAAAATGTGTCGCCTTTCTGTGTGTGTCCTTAGTCCTTGTATTCCATATTTTCCCATTGGTAATTTGAATTAATATTCAATCAAATTACACTTTCAAAGTGGGTTCCCTCCTATTGTAGCTTTTAATTCAGAATGAGGCAGGGGGTGGCCCAGAGGGCAAGAGGTCAAAATCCAAACACAGTAAGAAAAACAACCACTTCTCAAGAAATTGTAATTTATTACTGGTACAGTTTTTTTTCAGTTTCATGACACAGATGGCCACACAGGGGATTTCTGTCATGAACCTGAAAAACCATAATAAGTGACAATTTGAGGAATGGGCAGTTTTCGTACTGTTTTTTTTTTTATTCTGAGAATCTCTGTTGATTGTAATGTCACTGCAGTGGGTATACATGATTTTTTAAATTGTTAGCACGAAAAACATTGATCCAAAGCTCAGTTACAATGGTGTCCACAGAAACGTTTACAAGACACAAACAAAAACGTGAATATAGCGATATGACATATATAATTAAAAGAAAAGTATGTTAATGCACATTATTTTGTCTTTGGGCAACCAAGGGAGTGGTCTGATCCCTGATCCTCTTATTGCTTCAGTTGTGTCAGCCACCAAGAGCAAATTCAGGAAGATTGGTGTTTAAAAACAGAATACTGTATAGAGTACATTTTTTAACCTCTGTACTTTTTTCCTTTGGCAATCTCCTAGCTCCATAAAGGCAATACTTGCATTTATCTGCACTGACCCATACTGGCAGAATTCTAGTCTTGTCCAATGGACCTCAGTCCACAGGTTGTTTATTTTAGTCACATTTAAGAAGATTTAATTAGATTAACAGTGCAGAAGTAACCTATTTGTCTAGTGTTCTGTCTTGAAAATGCAAAATTATACCCATTGCATGCTCCACTTTGTTGGGGCATGTCTACCTAGCTAGTAGACAGCATACAGTAGGTATGAATTTACATTTTCAAAAAGAAAATGGTGTGAAGAAAAGAAGCTTCCAATATGCGGTCAGTGCAGATAAATGCAAGTGTTGCCTTTGGTTAAGAAATAGGACTGGAGAGTGCAATGTAAAAAGAAACTAAGTACAGAGGTGGAAAAAAACCTACTCTGTTCAGTTTTCTGCACTGTTTGCACACCATTCTTGCTCTTTATATACACAAGACACACTTCTTTCACTTGGCCTGCAGACTAGCCAATCTCTGCTGTGTTGTGCCTGTATTAAACTATTCTGTTCTGCCACCTCTGCTTCACACAAAGGCTTCATAAACCAACTCACTGCATATTATTCAGCTGAACTTGGCATTAAGTAAGGTCACTTTTGTCTCCAGACCCCAAAAGTTTAACAGCACTACACAACAGAAGTCCTCTTCAATATCTTTATCAGTGACATTGCAGATGGACTGGAGGGTAAGGTTTGTCTGTTTGCAGATGACACCAAGATCTGCAACACAGTAGATGATTCAAATGGGTGGGCAGAATGAGAAGAGATCTGGATAAACTAGCAAAATGGTCAGAAGAGTGGCAACTGGGGTTTAATGCAAAGAAGTGCAAGATCATGCACATAGGGAAGAGAAACCATGAAGCTACCTGTAGGCTGGGAGGGGAGTTGTTGGCAGTCACAAGGGAAGAAAGAGACTTGGGCATCATCATCACTGATGACCTGAAATCATCCAAGCAGACCACTAAAGCAGTAGGTAAGGCTAGGGGGATGTTGGGGTGTATTAGTAGGGGTATCACAAGTTGGAAAAAGGAGGTAATGATCCCTCTTTACAATACACTGGTTAGGCCCCATCTGGAGTACTGCGTGCAGTACTGGAGGCCACACCTTCACAAGGACATTAACCAAATTGAGGCAGTCCAGAGAAGGGCAACCAAAATGGTGCAGGGACTGTATCAGAAAATATATCAGGACAGATTGACGGAGCTCAATATATATACCCTAGAGCAAAGGAGGGAGAGAGGTGATATGATCGAAACATTCAAACACCTTAAGGGCATTAACAAGGTGAAAGAGTCTAACATGTTTCAGTATAAGAAAAATATCAGGACAAGAGGACACAGCATGAGATTAGAGGGAGGCCGATTAAGGGGTAATGTGAGGAAGTTCTTTTTCACAGAAAGGGTAGTGGATGCATGGAATGGCCTACCTAAGGAAGTGGTGGATATGAATACAGTTCAGGGCTTCAAACAGGCATGGGATAGGCATAAGGGAACAATACAGATTAGTATGAATAGATAGGTCATTGACAAAGCAAAGGCCCATGGCACATTTATAAGGCAGAAAAAGAAATGGGCAGACTGGATGGGCCTTGTGGTCCTTATCTGCCATCAGCTTCGATGTTTCTATGTTTCTATGTTTCTATGTATTAGGCAATAGGTATTTAAACATTTTAAGGGCTACCATACACAAAGTCAACCGAGTTGTGCAGGACATTATCTCTAGATATGCAGTGAATTTAATTTTTGCCGACGAAGTGAACGTGAAGTGGGCACTTTGCATTGTCACTCCACTTCGCAGAGAGGGCAGCATGAAATGCCCACTTCACCTTGTTATTATTACTTCACATTGTCATTCCGCCTTAAGGCAAAGTAAGGTGGAGTGACAACAATTTTGACAGCATCCCACCCACACAGTTACCAAAATTAATGTGCATCCCCAAAATGCTACTGTCGTCTTGTCTCAAGAAAATTTCCCAGTGCTGACGAAGTGAAATGAGAGAGTAACAAGAAATGCAAAGACTCCCAGAATTAATGGCACACTCGGTCATCAGGGCAGTTGTCAGACAAAGTCACCAGAATTAATGTTCATCCCCAAAATGCTACTGTCTTGTGTATAGAAAATTCTCCACTGCTGACGAAGTGAAATAAGAGTGTAACAAGACATGCAAAGTTTCCCACCTTAGCGATGCAGCAAATTTAAATTCCACCTGTGAAGTGCCCGCGAAGTGGGCACTTTGCATTGTCACTCCGCTACTCAGAGTCGCCAGCATGAAATGCCCACTTCGCCTTGTTATTGTGATTGTGACTTCTCGTTGTCATTCTGCCTTAACCTGAAGTAAGGAGGAGTGACAACAATATTGGCAGCCCCTGGCCCCCACACATCACATGGCTTATAGTACTGTAACTCACATGCTGTACAGGAATGCAAATGCCTGCGGCTGTAGTTCCCCATAGACAATGACCTGTATCACAAAACTCCCCAATATGAAAACTCGTTTCAATGAGTACAGTGGTGAAGTCTGGAGAGATACTACAAAACAGGCTTACATGATGCAAGTAAGTAGTAAAAAAAATAATTTTGTGATTCGTGATGTGATCAGGAATTGTGACTGCCTTCATTACTGTGAAATATGAATTTATTTTTCTCGGACTTGGAGCTGACAAGTGTATTGGGAACGTGAATGACTACGGCTGTACTTCCCTGATGACCTGGCTGTTCACAAAACTCACCAGCTTGAAAACTCACATCAATGGGTACAGTGGTGAAGCCTGGAGAGATACTACAAAACATTAATTTTGTGATTCGTGACATGATCGTTAATTGTGTGCACCACACCAGTATTTTGAAGGGAAGCCAAAGAAACAACTGTGACTTAAGTAACAGATGGAGATTGGGCCCTAAAGAGATGCAAATGCACAGACAGATTAAGATTGTGCTGCGCACTACAGAGATGCAGCCCCAAATGCACAACAAAAAACACCTAAACAGTGCTCACCATCAGAAATCCAAATTTGGAAAAGAATAGCTTTTGCCATTTGGGGGGAGGAGGAGTAGTGCACAGCAGTAACAGTCCAATACTACCAGTAAAGATACCACAAGCAGTACAAAAAATTCATGTAGTGCAGTGGATAGCAGGTTCATACTGCTGCAATTACTCTGTGGCACAAAAAATGGTATCTGATTTAATGGCACGCATGCATCACACACACACTCACACACACACTCACACACACACACACACTACAAGTAATGCATAGCAAATTGAAAACCTTTAGTAATACAACCAAATGTTTTAAACAAACTAAAATTATACACTGCAGCACCACAACAATCAACAAAAAAATGCCAAGAATTACTGAAAATATTACTGTGTGTACATTAACACAGTTATATAAGAAAAATAAAACCAAAACGGAAAGACTGCCTTTTTCTCCCAGTTAATCTACCTACACCCCAGATACACCCCTTCCCCAAAGCACACTTCACAGTACACAGACTGACTGTTCTAAATTAACATTAAAAATCCACACACAAACAATAAACACCCAATGATATGAGCATAGGAGGGTTTCCTACAATCGATGTACTAAATTTTGAGTAAAATAAAAAACGGCTGAAAAAGGCTTTTTTAACAGCTTTTAGAGGATTTGAATGGCAGAGCTCTGAAAGGAAACTATCTCCATCTTCCACTTCACACACATTACACAGAACTGAGGCTATGCAGAACAATCTAGAGCCCATGTAACCTGCAATCCCATGAAGCACTGCAGATTCGCTTTGGAACTCAATAACAAGGCGAAGTGATGTGAAGTACATTGATTTCAGTGTTACTTTGCCTTAAAATTGGTGGAGAAGTGGTTTGGGGAAGGCGGAGTAACGCAAAGTCATTGTTTTCAATGGACTTCGAGTTCCCCACTATAACGCAAAGTACTCCGCTTCATGTTGCAGAGCACTTTAACTGATTCTGCGTTACTTCGCGTATCACTTAGAGGAGCGAATTTAGCCCACTTCGCCCACCGCTAATTATCTCCCATACTCCCATGCAACTTACTGTAAATAAAGCAGTGAACAGAAAAAAAGGAGTTCTCTTACCCATCAGCTCAGTCAGTGAGTCGTCTGTCTGCAGTTTAGTTGTGGTCTCACTGGTCCTTGGATGTCTGGTTGACTCTTGGCTGATTTTGTGGTGGTGAAGGACTGGTCACTGGTCTATAATTTTTGTTTTTGTTTTTGTTTAAAGCCTGACTATGTCTAACACTTCAATGTACTTACTTGCACTAAGTAGTCTACTGACCGATCATCTGAAACACAGAGCAGCACCACAGCAGCAGAGTAGAGTAGCAGCCCCTTTCTGCCCAAACTCTTCATTCACCACCAACGTGACCTAACTGACCAGCCAGACTAAGAGAGTCAGTGGGTCGCTGCAGAACCAACAAGAAGATAAGGCAATGACAAGCAGTAAAATCAAATGGATTACAGCTCTTTAAGGTAGCTTGTTGCTTCAGATGTTGCCACTGACCACTGCCAATGAGTCATCGACTCTACTCTCTGGTCCCATCTTTAGTGCCGTGGTTCCTTTCTGTTCTGTGCCAGTCAAGCTGCTTCAACTTCTGCAGGCTGTGACTAGTGCGACTGTTGCTGCTATACTTCTTGGGATGGCTCAAACAGCCTCTCTGAGTCCCACTGAGGACCTGGTTCACTGCATGTTTGCCTCAGTCTTCAAAGTTCAATCTTGAAAAAAAAAATTCTCCGGCTCGGCTGTTCACTTCACCCAGTCCATGGCTACACTCAGTCTCTCCTTCTTTCCAGTCAGATGATGATACCACTCATTCTTTTCTCTCTCCCTTTAGATTTAGAATGGATTGGACGTGGTAAGCCGCTCAATTTTTAACCCCCCCCCCCGCTGGTACTACAGCAATGCCCCCAGCACACCTGATTGAGCACAGCATTCTCAGGTCCACAGAGCAGCCCCCCCCCACCCAAGGAAACAAAGAGCAAGTGGTTCCAAGCCTGTGAAAAACATATCTAACACACGAAAGGAAGTAACTTGAGAGGACTCAGAGAGACACCAGACACCAGCAGCTTTGATACCCCCTTTCCCTTCAGGAAGCAGCCACGGCATATCAGGTGTATCAGTGGCTACAGGGGATTGGGTACCCCCTGAAGTCAGCTTGCTGTGGACTGTGAGAGGTGGACGGTGACAGCCACTGCCAAGTTTATTGAAATGTTACACCAGGCAAAGCATGTCCTGCAATGAGGGGGCGCTCCCTCATTGCAGCGGTAAAATCACTTCAAGTTGGTGGCACGCATGCAGACTATTGCCAGAGCCAGCGTGCTCATTCATTGGTGACACACAGATGAGCCCCAAAAAGCAGTGGTGGCATTGGCCACAACACTGCTGCACCTCCACAACTTGCTTCTCCAGCAAACTGCCACAAAATGTTTCTTGCGCATGCGCGCAAGTAAACATAAAAATGAGTATATGTTTTTTTCTGTACTTTTGGAATTAATCTCATCTTTTATTTAGACAATTTTATTGGACAAATCTAATATGATACATATTCAAACACAGTGCTTTCAGTTGTCATTTCTCTGACACCTCATTTCTTACTACCGTTACAAAGGTTCAGACTAGTGTACATGCCTCCATTCAGTGGTTCCATTTATGGTTGCAGAGAATTTCTGCAAGTATCTGGTTTGTGCTCAGAGCCTTTCCTAACAGTCTGTAAACTAATACTGTCAAGGTAAAATTAATTAAAAAATAAACATTACCATTGTTTTACCATTGTTTTGGTTCATAAAGGTGGATATGGATGCGTCCTATCTGGACTCCAGTAAGGCTTTCGACACTGTGCCATGCAGGAGGCTAGTTAAGAAACTAAGCAGCCTGGGTGGGGGGAGAAAGTGACAAGCTGCATATCAAACTGGTTAAGCGATACAAGGCAAAGGGTGGTGATAAATGGTAGCTACTCAGGTGATAGGAGAGTAACTAATGGGGTGTCACAGTGGTCAGTACTGGAACTGGTCCTTTTCAATGTCTTCATAAGTGACAACTGTAGTGGAGCTTTAGTGGAAGGTGTATCTCTTTGTGAATGATACAAAACTCTGCAACAGGGAGACACTCAGGAAGGGGTGGAGAGAATGCAAAGGGATCTGAGGTAACTAGAGGAATGGTCTTGGGGGTGACAGCTGGGTTTCAATGCCAAAAAGTGCAAGGTTATGCACTTGGGACAGTGGGATTTGCAGTCACCAAGCAAGAAAGAGACCTTGGGGCCATGATATCTGATGATCTCAAGGTGGTTTGGCAGTGTGACAAAGCAGTAGGAAAGGCTAGAAGAATGCCGGGATGCACTAGAAAAAGATTTCTAGTGGGAGGAGTGAGGTGGTGCTGCCATTGTATTGCTCACTGGTGAGGGCCCACCTGGAGTACTGTGTCCAGTTGTGGAGGCTGCACCTCTGCAAGGACATTGAAAGGGTGGAGGTGCTACAAAAGAGGGCAACCAAAATGGTGACGGGGTTGCATGAAAAGCCATACAAGAAAAGGCCGCAGGAAGTCAACATGAGAGGGAACATGATTAAAACCTACAAGCACCTCACAGGAGTGAACAAGATGCACGTGGAGGGTTTATTTCAGAGAAGGAAAGGCACTAGAACAAGGGTCATGCAATAAAGCTAAAAGGGGGACGTTTAGGAGAGATGTACAGAAATGCACCTTCACAGAAAGGGTGGTGGATGAATGGAACAGCCTGCCAGTGGTGGTAGTGAGGAAAGAGACTGTAGGAAGCCTCAGGTGTGTGTGGGATAGGCACAGGGGCATGTTAGGTTGAGGAACAGGGGGAGGGCACGAGACCAATGACCATCTGGGGTCAGTAGTGACAGAAGAGGCAGGGACAAGGGGCAGACTGTATGGGCCTAATGGGCCTTTTCTGCTGATAAAAATCTATGTTTCTATAAACAGTGGTTTTCAAGTAGGCAAATCAGTTATGCAATGTGTATACGATACTTAACATTGCATGTACTGTTCCTAAACAGAATAAAACTTGATTTTGCATGATTTACATTATAATTAATTTGCTTTTGCTGATATTTGGCATTCATGTTTTCATTATTGCTAACAAAACATTATTAAGCATTACTCAGATTACTTTTATGATCTTACAATACGGGACTAATATAAGCATATAAGCATTAATGATCATCAATTGATCATCCACAGATCATCAAAAACCATCATGCTGATTTAAGATTACAAAAATAATCAATAATGATTTAAAAGGTATATTTGTTGATTAAATAATTATGTAGATGATGAACTTAGATCACAATCTCCCTTGTTGATCATATGGCGACATTTGATGATAAACAATGATCAGGTATGACTGACCTTTGAAAAAACATGATTGATGATTTACCTATTTGCAGGGAGAGGAAACACGCACTGAGGGACACTCAGGAAGGAAAGCAATGCTAGGTGGGGGGCAGTGACAGGAAGGTGGCACTGGTGCCAGTGATGGAGTGAGGGTAGGGGGTTAACTTTGCAGGAAGGGGTTGATGCATCGTTGTTATGGGGGGATGTTCTAGTCCCCCACAATGGGCTTATGACATGTAGCAACAGATCTGGTGTCAGTTGAAGAGGGTTGCATGGTTACCAGAGTGAGGGAGAGTGGGGGTTTATACTTTTAGATTGGTGGCTAGCAGTGGAGGAGGGGAGGAGGGGAGGGCTAGATTGGTCAGCCACCATTGGACATCAAGTTTCTTTACACTGTAGCAAATTCACCACTAAGCCTTCTATGTGATCCATTGCTTCTATCCTGTGGTATGGGATGAGAGACAGCATACAAAGGACGTATAAAAAAGACCTTTATTGTACCAGCAGTGTATTAGCCCAAAAGTCTTGTTTGGCTATGGCTACTGGTTTAACACAGCTGACCCCCATTGGAATTAGAGTCTGCTAGGCCCTGGCACTAGGCCACAGAGGTGAAGGCTTCTTCTGGTGGTTTGCTCTGGGGCTGGCTGATTCAGGTGCAGGCTCAAATCTCAAGTAGTTGGAACATGAACGAGTGCAGACTCATTCAGGATCTGTGACTGGCTGTCCTCTCATGGGCTGTTCTGGTGTATTTCTAGCCATGCTGGATCCCTCAGTTGCATACATCAGGGTGCTTACGTGGCTGGGCTCTTGGTCCTCATCCCAATATTCAGGCAGACTGGCTTTTCCTTTTGGACTAAGGCTGGAGATGCTACCATTTAAACCACTTGACTCTAAATGCACAGATCACTTCATGTCCTGCAGATTCCCTGCAACCTAGCAAGCACATGTTGCTAGATGACTGACCAACTATTTCATCATGACATCCTCATTTGGACTCATTAGTGTGCCACATCTGTATCTCAGCCCAGGGAGAGATAGCCAGCCACCCTATAGGGGATCTTACTGGTTTGGGTCATGGGCAGCCCAAAGTGTTTTCAATACATAAGTTTTAGATGGACTACTAAGATGTGCAGTAAATCTTGGAAAGGAACATTAAAAATGAAAAAGAAATGTATTCTGTAGTAAATTGTTTCAGCTGAAAGATCGTATTTATTAAAGCACGTGCTGAAGTGCAGAGTTGCTCTTTCAGATAAGTGGCCTGTGCCACCACCGCTTTAACTTCATGTCCTGATGATGTCATCTGCAGTCTCAGTGGCTGCAGTATCTGTAGTCCTCTCACAATATGTATATGGCTGCTGCTGCTCATTATCCATTAACCGTCAGAGAGGTCATGCCTGCAACAGTTCTGACCATCCTGGAAACCACATGACCCCTAAATTTGTTACACTACCCCTTTTTACAACAAGCATTTATCAATGCCGAATGTTTGCTTGCCGGAATTGGCATTGCTAGTGCAGGAGTTCGAGAGATGCAGAATAGGAATGGCAGTATTGAACTAACACCAACCCCAACCATGCAGAGACTGAAAGGCTTTGGGGGGTGTGCCTTTGGGTCGTCAGCCATAACGCTTATGCCATTCCACCTCACCCCACCCTGCAGACACCGACAGGTGTTGTGGTGGGCTACTTGGTCTTCGGCCCTAATGCTCAACCCATTTCATGAGGAAACAATCTGAGATGGGTGCAGTATAAGAGAATGGGGTGAACTTTAGGGCCGAAGACCCCAAGGCACACCTTGATGCCTGTCAGTGGCTGTAGGGTGGGGGGTAGAATGCTGTGAGCATTACCGCCGATGAACCCAAGTCACACCCCTGACACCAGTCAGTCTCTACAGCGTGGGCGTTATCATTGGAAACCTTAACACTCAGGCGTTTGTTGGTATTTTCACTCCAAATTTTCAAAATGGGCTTTTTGGGACCCCACCTCATGAACAGTGGCATTATCATTTCATTACTCAATCCTGAAAGGTGATTTTGCACAACAACTATGCTATTTGGTGCCACAGGTGCGGAAACACATTTTGGGCAGTATGTGAAAAATGACAGCTATACTGTTCATGAGGAAGTGTGGAAAATGGCAATGTTGAAAGTCTAGAATGAAAATATCAGATCACGTGACGCCTTCCTTGTAAACAGATGCTTGTATACCTCGCTCCCACTTCAAGGCTACTTATTCTACTTAAAACCTAAATTTCTGAACTCAATAACCAGTCTACATCCAGTTTAACATTTGCTAACAGCTTCAAAATATCTCCGGTGCTAACATTATCCAGAGAAACTGAAAAATACCAGAAGAATGGAGGCTGAAATGAAACAGGCCCTTCCTGTGCCCATGCCACCTGCAACACCAGACAAACAGTCAGAGCAGCCCAAGACACAAAACACGGCTTCTGACAAGACCTCACAGCTTCTGATTGCCACTACACCACTTTCAGAGGGCAAGTTTCTGGCAGAACTGGCCCCATTAAAAACTGCATTCCTGGACTTTGCCTCAGACTTAAAATCTATCAAGGCTGAATTAAAAGATACTAACCGGGCTCTCGCTGACGTCTCAGCATGTACTACTTCCCTTGAAAAATGACAATCCTGGGTTGAGCCTGACATCTCTACAATTCAACAACATCTCAGCAAGCTGGAGCTCAAATTGGAAGATCTGGAGGCCGAAACAGACGTAATAACCTGGTCATTTTTGGCCTTCCAGAAGATGCTGAAGGGCACTCTCCAGTTGTTTTTGCCCAGAAGTTGTTACAAAAGATTGCAGGCCCTCCACCTCACTCTGCCTCCTACATGTTGAAAGGGATCACAGATCCTTAAGACTTAGGCCACCTACTGGATCTAAGCCTAGGCCATTCATTATACGCTCCTTAAGCTATATTGACTGCCAGCATGTCCCGTCTACAGTTAAAGAATTACAAGAAATCAAGTGGGAAGATGCAAACCTCAGAATTTCTCGAGACCTCCCAGTAGCCACATGTCACAAAAGAGCCGAGTACCACCCCAGCATTATTAAACTGATCGCTGCTGGCATTAAATTTCGTATGCTGTATCTGGCTAGATTATCAGTACTACATCAAGGCCTCTGGAAGTCCTTTGATAATGCCGATCAAGCTGCCTGAGACCTCACAGTCCTGTTTTCTGACCTATTCAGCCAGTGCTGATCCTACCTCTCTCAATGGTTTGATGTCTTCACCACAATAATAGCCTTTTTGGTCTGCTTGGTTTGTGATCCCTATATGAGCTGAGTTTGCCACCTTGATACAACCTAAGGGTTTTTTTTATGTGACTTGTTGTTGGTATCCTCTCTCTTGGCTTACCCCTTGAGCTGGAAATAATTGAACTGCTGTTTCTGTTTGAGCTTCTGGAAATCCTCTAGGCTCCTTTTCACTGGGAGCTAACTTTGCACACTTTTTTCTGGCTCCTGACTCTCTGAACGTTTGCTTGGCTCCTGGACACTGTCCAGTTTGAAATGTTCAGCCGAGATCCTAGCTGTTCTAATTGTAGTCCTACTCCTGATTTTAATCATCCATCTATGCGAATATGCGTCTAGATAACCTGCTCGATTGTGCGCACATTCATAGACTTACCGCATGACTGTGCGAACTCCTGCAGCTGCGTACCATGACTGTCGGAAAGTCTTTCCTCAGCTAGGATTATACACTCATTAAGCAACAGAGTTTGTTTTATCACTAACTGAGCAATACTTAATAATTTTAAATAGGAATGTTTTCTTTGGCTTGGTTTTTACTTTCTTCACTAACATATAAATCAGATGTGCTGTTGCCTGAACCATATTCATATATGGCTCACGCTGCTGATTTAGTTTTCTCTAATGTTACCACTACTTCTATTATTAGTTTGCATTATTGATCTTAGCCCTAATAGTTCAAGGTGCTTCTTAATTTCTCCTGGCAGACCTACAATTATGGAAATAGTTTCACAGGATGGCCTGTGTTTAGTTACTTACAGATGTTCTTATTTTTTTATTTTTTCCTCCCAAGTTCATGCTTGTCTTTTCTAATATTATTTTCTTTTTTGCCAGGATATATCACTGATAAGAACTTTACTTAAGGGCTACTTTATATGCCATTAGAACATAAGGGTTTAGCTGCTTTAGTTCAGACAGTCCTTCATTAATTAGTGATTAATTATTGATTATATGTGGTAGTATTTTAGTATTATTCTTACAGTAAAATTATAGCTCATTGATTGTATGTAGTCACTGAGTTTAACTAATGTACCTGTCCTTTGAATGTTATTAACTGTCCACTGTTAATCCAACATTTAATCACTGACTTGGGGTGGGGGGGGGAGTACATGACTGTTTAGTTGTTGGGGAAGCAATCATGACTCAAACATTGGGGCTTGATCCTCCTACACCGTTATCCCAGTTTGGGAATTTACTTACCTTAGTTTTTAAATGTTTGTTGTGGGATTCAGGGTTGTGTCTTCAGAGTTTTGGCTATATGGATTTAAGTATCTTGTGTCGGGGGGGCTGGGGGAGGTAGGGTAACAATAAAGGGGATGTCTGCCACTGGGAGGGGGTCAGTTACTATTATTTTAGACATCCACAACTGGTTGTTTCTCCATAACTCGCACTTTACTCTCCTATACCTTACTAATCCTGATGGCGGGCCTTAAATGCTGTTCTTGGAATATAAAAGGGGCTCAGACTTCAGCCAAGCAAACCAAAGTTCTACTCCACCTTAAAAGTTTGCAAATCGACGTAGCCTTTTTGTAAGAAACACATCTTTTGGCCAATCAAATTCATTATTTACGTAGAAATTGGGTGGGTCAGGTGTTCGGTTCTGGTATCAATTCCCGTAGGAGAGGGGTAGCTATCCTTATATCCCGGAGAATTCCATTTCACATCATACAACAAATTGCTGACCCAGAAGGAAGATTTGTTATTCTGAGGGCCCTTTTGGGCCATTCTGAATTGGTATTAGGATCCATTTATGGACCTAACAGTGAAGACCCATAATTTTTGCTGACCTTTTGACCATTATTGCCCTGTGGACTATGTTCCCAATAAATCTGGGTGGGGATTGGAACCAGGTATTATCTAACAAACTAGATAGAACTGGCCAGGTCAGGCAAAAATTATCACCAGGACAAAAAGCCCTACATGAGCTAATACACTCCCTTGGCCTCACAGAACCTTGGAGGCTCATGAACCCAGACAGTAAAGAGTTTCATTTCACTCCCTTCCCCATCACTCTTTCTCCTGTATAGACTATTTCCTTATGACAGTTGACCACCTTCCTGGTGTTTCCCTGGCATATTACTCTTCTAAGGTCATCTCAGACCACCATGTTGCCCATCTTCACTTGGATCTTTCACCCAATATACATAGAGATAGAATCTGGAAATTGAACAATCAACTTTTGAAATCTGAAGAACAAATGGGTATGTTCATGAAAATGGCATACCAAAGTGTGACATGAAGGTCAAATTATTAAATTCAGAATATATCAAGTTTTAAATGTATTTTGAGATACCATGATCAAACCAGTAAAAACTGACCATGTGGTAAGATAACTGCCTTGATGGTTCCTGTGAACAAGACAGCTCACCATGGTGTATGTACAACAGACATTGTGGTGTATGTACGTGGACACAACATGGTTGTGATGTGTGTACATGGACACCAATCAGCTGCTGTACTTGAAAACAAAAGTTACTAGTAAAAAGCACATTGATACATTTCAATGTGGTTTAAAATACCATGATAAAACTGGTTAAAAGTGGGCATGTGGTAAGATAACTAACTTAAAGATACCTGGTAACAGGACTGCTCACTGTGGTGTATGTACAGCAGACACTGTAGTGTATATACTTGGACACTGTGGTGTATGTTCGTGGACACTGTGATGTATGTACGTGGACACCAAACATTTCAAAATAAACATTTCTGAAAAAAAAACAAGAGGCAAACAGTACAATCCAGCCCTTGGCACTCCTGGTCCTCCAGTCCAGGAGTATGATTGAGAAACTCCCTGAAAAATGTGGTGTTTGTATACTAAAGGCAAGACCATGGCATTTGTATGGTGGATGCTGGCAGTGGACACCAAGCACTTTCAGCGCAACAGTCCAGTGGCAAGAAGGGCTAAGAACTCTGGAGCGGAACCTTTTAAGCAGTGTTCTGAGCACTCCCTACCACATCACTGTGAGGCTTCCATAGGTTACTAAGGCCGGTTCGCAACTCCTGACCGTGGTGTATGTACATCTTCGGAGCTGGACAGCATGGCTGGGGTGTGTCAAAAGTCATTTGGGAGGAGATGGGGATTAGGATATTAAAACAACAGAGAGGGTGTTTGCACAGTATAGGGTGGGGGAAAGGAAGGAGAAAATTGAAAAAAATGCAATTTTAGAGCAAACAGCTGCAAACTAAATCAGAACCATGCCTGGCCTTGTGGACACCGTCAGTACATTCACCATGGGGAGTTTGGCTGCAAAACATTAATATCCCTATGAACACTACTGGGCTGTAAACTAAAATAAATAAATAAAACTCAAGCCACCTTGGATTTCAGCACTGATTTATTTACAAATAATGATTATTTACAGGAGTACGGACGGTACAAATGTCATAGGTTTTAATGTCACATTTCAATCTAGAAATACATGACACTTTTTGGATATTACATATAAAAAACCAAAAAAGCTGTTGTGCTAGGATTTTCATTTTATCTTTTTTATCTCTGCTCAGTATCAGCAACAACCCAATATACTAAATTTTGCTATTAACCACTTATTGTGCCAGTTATAGGCTGGAGAAGTTAATCTCTAAGTTGGTACTCTGTTTCTATGAACATACCCAAATACAACTCTTCCAAACTTTCATTTCTAATTTTATGTGGGGATACTTGAAGTGTGCACTGAGAGGCAAATTAATTTGCCTACTGACTAAGCATAAGAAGCAGAGAACTGCAGCTCTCTCTTCAATCTTGGCCCAGATAGAAGATCAAGAGTGACATCTCCTTCCCTCCGCCCCTATAGAAGAGTGGGAAAAAGTGGAATCTCTCCGCGCCCAATACAACCAATTACTAGCTGAAAAGGCTAAATTCCTCAGGCTCTATTCCAAAATATCCTATTTTGACCATGGGAAAAGGGCAGGGAAACTCCTGGCCCTTCATCTTCTCACTCAAATTGCTGATAAAATAGTCACCTCTATTTACTCGACTTCAGGTGACCTTCTCACCTCTCCCCCAGATATTGTGAATGCATTTCAAGACTATTATCGGCAATGATATTCGGCCTCTGCACTCCCCTCCTTGCCCCAATAACTTGATAATTTCATTCAAGGCATCGATCTCCCAGTGTTATCAGACTCCCAGATAAATATCCCGAAAGCTCCTATTATTTTAACAGAAGTTTGTGATGCCACAGACTCCCTTTCCCAAGACAAATCACCTGGCCCAGACGGATTCACAACACACTTTTATCAAATTCTTAAAGAGACGATTGTCCCTATCCTCTTAGACACTTTTCATTACATCTTTAAGAAAGGCATATCTGATAACTCTCTGACCCCAGGCCATTATAATTGTTCTTCTTAAACCTGGCAAAGACCCTCTCCTTAATCCCAACAATAGACCAATCTCCCTAATCGACATGGATCTCAAGATTCTTGCTAAAATTCTCTCCTACAGACTAGGCCAGGTTTGAGAATCCCTCATTAGTATAGAACAGGTTGGGTTTGTTAAAGGGAGACTTTCATCTGACCACCTCAGGAAAGTAGCATACCTCTCTTCTGTGTCCAGGGACCTTTTTGCGCCTGAGGCTCTTGTTTCCCTGGATGCAAAAAAAAACTTTCGATAGGGTCTCTTGGGCTTACCTCTTCACGTAATTATCTAGGTATCATATCCCAATGGAATTCATACAATGGGTCAAAATTTTGTACACTTCTCCAACAGCCCAAATTCAATGTAATAGTGTTCTCTCAACCTCCTTCAATTTATCTCAGGGTACCCGCCAAGGTTGTCCCCTCTCCCTCTTCCTCTTCAATCTGTATCTAGAACCCCCTTATCAGGAAAATTAAAAACTCGTACTCGTATCTGGTATATCAATAGGTAACACGGAGTACAAAATCTCTTCTTATGCAGATGATATGCTCTTGCATATCTCTGACCCTACCCAGTCTCTTCCTGCTGTCTTTCAAATCATATCCCAGTTTGAGGCATCTTGAACTATAAGTTAAACATGGGAAAAACAGAAGTCCTTCCCCTTAATAAATATACACTGAAGACTGATATTGAGCATCTGGGCCTACATTGGAACACCGATAAATTCAAATATCTCGGGATCCTCCTTCACCCCTCCTCCTGTATCATGAAAAAACTCAATTTTGATGTTCTAGTTAATACATTAACAGATGATTTTAAATGCTGGTCAAAATTACCTCTCTCTTTGTGGGGACATATGAGTATAATAAAAATGAATGTATTACCCCATGTTTTATACCCTCTACAAATGTTCAAGTTGGGCTGTTCCATTATCATGGTTTTCGAAAATACATATAATTCTCAGTACTTTTATATGGCAGGGGGAAAAAGTTAGACAGAATTATCTTAAGTTTATGCATCAAAAACTGATGGTGGTCTTCAAGCCCCTAATTTTTACATATATTATTTAGCTACTCACTTGGCTAGAATTAGATACTGGCTACAACCCTCAGAGGTTATTTTAGATTCTGCTTATTGTCCCTCCTGGGTCAGAATTGAACATGCTCTCTGCTTGGAAAAAGGCATCGATTCCAAGGCCCTTCCTTTTATTATCAGAAAGAGCCTTCCTAAATCCCTGCAGGATACACCATTAAACTCTCTGCTTTATTCACATCAACTAAACACCTTCCTCAAAATAGATGCATATAGAGATATTGCCCAACCCTTGTTTTCAAATCCTAATTTTTTAATTTCGGGCAAGATAATTAAACCCCTCCATATTTGCCAGGACATGGGTGTTGAAAGAGTGGACCAGTTGGTTCAGGAAAATAAATTGCTCTCCTTTAATGAGGCCCATTGCCTTTTTAACTGGCCTACTACTCATGTTTTCAAATACCTTCAGATATCCCACCTGTTGAAACATCACTTTGGTTCCGGGGCTTGGGGCAGCTCTTTTATGTCTACTTTGTTCCCATACATCAGCTCCATTCCCACATCTCATGTAATATCCCACTCATACAAATTCCTTTTAACAAAAGTTGTTACTTTAGAAGGTCAGAGATTCTATTGGTGGGATAATATCTTACCACCGACTCTCCCTTCAAGGATTTGGTCTAATATTTGGAATCACTTATATAAGTTTATTAAATGGGACAGATATAGGCTCACGCAATTTCATATCAATCATAATTTATATTATACACCACTTAAACTCCACCAAATGGGGATATTACCTTCTAACCAATGCCCTAAATGTCAACAAGCACCTGCTGATTTACTTCATATGTTATGGCCCTGTGATAAAATTAGTCCCTTCTGGCACAGTATTCAAAACTATCTTGACCGATTACTCACACTGTCTGATACCTTCAACCCAGAAATTTGTATCTTGGGTGATTATGCACAGCTGCAAGGGTGCCAACAGAGAGCCCACATGGAATTAATCTCAGCCTGTGCTAAGAAAGTAATATTGAGGCATAGGTTGGAATCGACTACCCCTGCCTATGTGGAATGGTTTAAGGAAATCATGTTTGCTTTACAAGCAGAGCTCATCATTACAGGAGCTGCTAACAAAATGGGCAAATACAAACAAAGATGGGAACCACTGTATACTCTTATATTGATACAATAGATCCTAGTCTCTCATACTTCCTTCTTCCATGACAGTTACATCCCCTGGGGGTAATCTCTAAACCCGTCTTTCATTACTGAATTCTTTTACAACCATCCTTAATTAGCAGCAAGTGGCAGACTGGGGTGGGTTGGGAGGAAGGGCTGGGTGGTGGGTGGGATGCAAACAACTATAACATACTATAGGTCTTCCTATACTGTAATTCATTGCTGAATGCTATATATTTATGTATTTGTATTCCACCAGCTGAACTTTGTCCCAGCATTATCATGTTGTCTGTATTTTTGTTGTTATTTTTTTTTTCAAAACAATAAAGCTTATTAAATAAAAACAATAGAATGAAAATATGAAAAATTCACAAAGTTACAAGCATGCATACAAAATGCGCAATGCATGCCCATAAAGTGGTCATTTTTTGGAATTGTTACACCAGAATTTTCAACATAGGCATTTTAGGACCTCTGCTCATGAACAGTGTCATTGTGTTTTCTTAATCTGTCTCAAATACTGATTTCCCACAGCGACTGCACTATTCTGTGCCAGACATGCAAAAACACATTTCAGCCAGGATGTGAAAAATGACAGCTGTACTGTTCATAAGGAGGTGTGATAAAATGGCAATGTTGGAACTCTGGACTGAAAATATTACAAATTCGTGAAGTTACAAGTGTACGTGGAAACTGCGCAACGCACGCCCGTAGTGTCATTTTTGGGAATTCTTTCACCAAATTTTCAACATAGGCATTTTAGGACCTCTGCTCATGTAACAGTGTCACTGTGATTTTCTTAATCTGTCCCAAACACTGATTTCCCACAGAGACCACGCTATTCTGCGACGGACATGCGAAAGCACATTTTGGCCAGGATGTGAGAAATGACAGCTGTACTGTTCATAAGGAGGTGTGAAAAAATGCCAATGTTGGAAATCTAGAGTGAAAATACTACAAATTCACAAAGTTACAAGTGTGCATGGAAACTGCACAATGCATGCTTGTAACAGTCATTTTTTGGGAATTATTTCACCAAATTTGCAACATATTGTTTTTGAGAGCCCACCTCATGAACAGTGACACTGTCGTTCCGATAATAGGTCCCAAAAGGTGATTCCAGGCAGTGACTGCAAAATCACCTTTCGGGGCTGAATAATGCCATGACAGTGACTGAATTCATGAGGAGGGGCATGTTGGCAACTCGGTGCCAAAAGTTGAAAAAAATGACCAAGATATCCACATAAGTTGAAACCCCTCATTTAAGCCATCATACAGCTTACCAGCATTTCTTCTGTTTGCAGTTGGCTTTGAAGAGTACAGACGTGTTCCTGGTCCACAGAATATCATTGCACCGGGCACCGGAGGTAAGTACGAGGTGAGGGAGGTGTGAGGAAGTGCTGTGCACAGAGAGTGGCTGTGGTTGGGGAGGCCACCGGATTCAATGAGGGACCGTTTCCTTTTTTACAGTTTTTTTTAAAGACGACTTAGGACTTTTGGCATGCTGGGGTGGGCTCCATTTGTTTGTGGGGGGAGAGTGGAGCCGATGGAGATTGGGCACCTTGTCAGCCATATAGTGTGCTGGGGAAGGAGACTCAGGACTTTTGGCACACTGGTGTGGGCTCCCAGTGTGCAACCTGGAAGTTTGTGTCTTTTGGGGGGGTATTTGAGCCGACAGGGATTGGCCACACCATTGGCCATACAGTGTGCTTGGAGGGAGGAGTGCATCAGCTGAGGGAGATTGGGCACCCCTTTGGCACACAACAAATGGGGGGAGGGGCTCATCATACAGACGGGGATTGGGCTACCCCATCGACAAAAGAACTGGAGAAGGGGGCATGCAACAAGGGGATTGGGCACCCTGTCAGCATTCCCAGGGACTGTGAAAGGCAGCGGCTGTCCGTTGGCTTCCTGGGGACTGTGAGAAGCTGACAGAGAAGCCGTCACCATGTTAATTGAAACAAGACACCATCAGACAATGCAGCTGTGATTGGCTGCTGCAGTCAGGGACCGCCCTGCAAACACAGCTGATTGTGAAAGGGCACTCCCTGATTGCAGTGGTCAATCTCTTTGTGCATAGTGGCATGCTTATTATCTGTTGCTACTGGAAGCAAGGTGTTTCCTGCGCATGCGTGTGCAAGCAAACACAAAAAGTGCACAAAATACAAAACAGCCAGATACATATACTAGTATCCAGTTTTATACTTCACCCGTGCTGTGCATAGTAACTCGCAGTGAGAACAATAGGCATTGAATCAGAGTACCTATAAAACTAATACTGAGAAATGCTATGTGTCATTTTTTTTCTACTGGCAGTTAAATGGCTATACATAGATACATAAAAATTGTTGGCAGATAAGGACCGCTACATGTATGCCCATCTAGTCTGTCCATAAGCCCTAAGCTTGTATGTAGTCACCAGATCTGGTGCTGAGGGCCATAAAATGAGGATTATTAAATGATTTTATTAAAATATTTTGATGACTGCCTTACACAGCATCAATACAGTAAGGTAGGGAAGTCAAGATACTACATATACAGAATCACGTGTACTCTTAATATAAGTTTCAAGTTTATCTACAGGAAAACACCATTGAACACACTCATTTACAAGGAGTTCCCTCCTAATATAATAATAATAAGGTGATATAAGCACTTATGTGATTTATTTTGACATCTGAAATCTCAAGATGTAGCCAATATGTGATTGTGTCAGATGTAGTACTACCAGGGGTTAACTCTTCTGCCTATGTTTCTAAGAAACAATTACTTAAAAACATTGCATACTACAACAAATTTAAATTTTTCACAATTCCAGTAGGGCAGTACCTGCACTGATCGATGCCTCATAGGACTTTTCACAATTTGTAGAGGATCATTTTCAGTTTCAGACTGCAGAGGTATAGTAAAAGAAATCCAGACTCCGCTTAACTTTTCCACCAGTTGACTGCATATAGAGCTATATTTTGAGTATAACTTCTCTGTCAAGTCATTGGGTGGGAATTAAAAAAAAAAAATTCCTGAAGCCATAATGATCTGTACTGATTGGTCCAGTCAATCAACTGTCCACACTTTGTGCATGTGAGACACACATAAGTGGAGTGCTGGACCACTTAGTAATTAAATGAGAACTGTAAATCTCTGTCTCCGTCAGTTCAGAGCTGAGCCCCCCTGCCATAGTCCTGACTCCCTGCTATCTTTAAAACATACAGCTGGTATACATCTCATCTCCCTGTTCCTCTTTGAATCAGCATGGGAAGATTAACCCCTTCACACCTGAATTCTTTCAGCCTGAAAGACACATACATGGCTCTTTTTCAAATTACTTCTATATAATTCTGGTGAGAAGGGGTTAAAAAGGGCAATCTACTTTGGCCCCCATAAAATGGAGTGGCTATAGCCCCCCTCGCTTCCCTGGTTCCGTCACCTGTGGGCTGCCTGTTACATAGCCAGATGCCGTTGGTGTGGTGTCCATTCTTACTTTAAGTATTGTATAGAGATTTGGGAGCTGCTGCTTCTGTATTGTACCTCCGGTAAAGAATGCAGCTGTAATTGGCTGCTGCAGTCAGGGACCACCTTGCAAACACAGCTGATTGTGATGTCAAGTTTCTTTGAGCATAGCGGCATGCTCATTAACTGCCTCCTACTGAAGCAAGGTGTTTCTTGCGCATCGGCAAGCAAGCAAACACAAAAAATAACTACTGTATAATGTCTCTTCTTTACTTTTCCGTCTCTCCTTTTTTTTTGAAACCCGAGACACCATTATGCACCATCAACAGTTCAAGGTTCTAGCAAACATTTCATGTTTCATTAAATGCCTTCAAGCCAGGAAGCCTAATATCATGGTTCTGCTATTATGGGATAAGCACAGTGATTTCCATTTCCAGTCGGGCAACAACCTGATAAGACTTTCTTTTCCCTCTGTTTTTGTTAGTCCACTTTTTCATAAATTTTAACCTGTTCGTTAAAAATACTATCCACCTAAATTTTTGGAAACCCTCAGTGAGACACAAAAAAATTCAGTGTAGGTGCTTTCAGGTATATTTGCACTAGGTTGACTCCTCAATGAATTTTCAGCTACACACATTTCCTAAAACTGTATTCCTCCTTCCCAGCAGGTAGTTCTGCTCTGAGGTCCACTCTTTAGTACTACAGGAAGAAAAAAACAAGTACAGCACTGTCTACCCTGTCTGGACAGCCAAGATGGAAACATTTGCTGCCCTGTGTATTTCCTGGCTCATCTGGGGGGAATCACTCCACCCACCCAGCCAACTGTTTCCTCTTTTCCCTGCACAAGACAGTAAAATAACTTATTTTGTCCCCTTGGCCTTAGAAAATACCTCCAGGCTTCCCTCCAAACATATGTCTGATCTTGAATTCATTCCCAAGTAATTGGTTCCCAAACCACCTAGGTAAAATCCCTCATAATTCCCCAAACTTTGGAAATTCTGTATCTAAAAGTTAAACATCAATCAATCAATCAAAGTCTTTATTTAACCAGGTGATCACCATTGAGCAAGCTCATTTTCGAGGTGGACCTGGGTTTGTTAACAAGGAACAAGGGACAATATACATGGGATGCAACACACAAGAAAACATTAATAATACAAATAAAGTGAGATACAATAATACAGTATATACAAAGTATCAGCAGGTAGCATTGACAGTAGTATATGTTTGGAACAGAAGATACAGCTAGTTTTGGGTAGAACACAATGTTTCATAAAAGTAAAGAAATATACATATCAGGTACACTGGACACAAATAAAACCTAATATAAGAAGATATGTAGTGATACAGTATGGAGAACTTAGACCTGGAACCAGGGTCAAAGGAATATGGAAGGGACAGATATGAGAGTAGAAAAAGGGGAGAGGGAAGAGTCCATTATAGATGTGATCAGTCTTTTAACAGTAGTAATAAGAGTGTGCTTGGACTTATAGGAGTCACTGTTTAGGGTAGACAGGCACAGGACTCCTTATTATGATATAGATATAGAGATTTAAAAGCTGCTAGGCTGATGGGGTGAGTTAATTTCAAAGTTTTTTGCAGTTTGTTCCACAGTTGAGGGAGCACAAAGCTGATGGCTGCTCTGCCAATGCGAGATTTTGCTTTGTAAACATAAAGGTAGATATATGAGATGCTTCTCAGGGCATACTGTATACCCATGATTACCTGTATATGCAAATGTACAAATGTTTATAATGTCATGTACTGTTATTCCCAGGTCACCCCTGAAAAAGGGACCTTCGGAGCCCAGTGGGCCTACCCGGTCATCAAAATTCAATAAATAAAGAAATACTTCCCCAGAGTGCAAAAGGTAGACAGACAGAGATACACTGGGGCAGTTTATATGAGATAGCTTTGTATGTCTAAACTGCAGCATTTTTTTTGCCATCTGTAAGCAAGGGATGACCATCCCACTGCCGTGTACAATGCACAGTGGTGGGTTGAGTATAGAAGACCCGTGATAAATCCTATGGCTCTGTGATAAAGCGTATCAAGTTTGGCTAGGGTACCTGCAGGTCTCTGACTATATAGAAAGTCTGCATAATCCAACAGGGAAAGAAAGGTAGTTTGAACCAGCTTCAGTTTAGCGTCTCTTGTCAGGAGATTATTAATCCTAAAGAACAGACCAAGTCTTTGTCTAAGTTTCTTTGCCAGTTCTTCTAAGCGATCTGTGAAAGTAAGTTTATGGTCTAACCAGTCCCCCAGGTACTTGAACTTTGGTACATAGTCCAACCGCTCACCTAGAATGGTAGTGATCTGTGGGAGTGTCCCAGCAATTGCAGGATTTATTGCATTTTGAAGGGGTGAGAGGAACATTGCTTTGTTTTTTTTTTTGCATTTAAGAGCAGTTTCTGGTTTATAAGCTAATGTTGCAGCAGATTAAATTCATTTTGAAGGGCTTTACAGGCCGCTTCCGGTGTGGGGCTACTAGCATAGAGTACCACATCATCTGCGGATAGGTGTATTTGTGCTTCTTTGATGGGGGCATCTACGTTGTTAATATAAATGGTGAAGAGCAAGGGACCAAGAATGGAACCTTGCGGTACACCCCTCAATAGGGGTTTTGGTGGAGAAACTTCCCCTTCTGCCTTTACTTGTTGAAGTCATCCTGAGAGGTAGTTGGAGAACCATTTAAGGGGTAGGGAATCCAAACCAATGTTCCAGAGGGACGACAGAAGCAGTTTGTGATCAACGGTATCGAACATCTTGCTTAGGTCCAAGAAAACTGCGCTAAGTTTTTTTTGTCTGATTCAAGCTGCCAGTCATTTGTCACCTTGGCTAGAGCAGAGATTGTACTGTGATGTGCTCTAAAACTGGATTGTAATGGGTTGAGCAATTTTTCTGATTCCAGGTACTTCCGAAGCTGGGAGTTTACTATTTTCTCCAGCATCTTTGACAGGATTGGAAGTAGGGAGATTGGCCTGTAGTTATTGAGGTCACTAGGATCTCCTGACTTAAACAAAGGGATCACAAGTGCATTTTTCCAAATGAGCGGGAAGGTCACCCTGGGACAAGGATAAGTTGAAGAGATGAGTAATTGGGACTGCGAGGACACGGTAGCCAACCTTTAAGAAGTACGGGTCAATGAGGTCAGCCCAGCACTTTTCCTAGTGTCCAGCTGAAGGAGAAGATCTTCGACTTCTTTCAGGGAGGTAGGCTGCAGAGAGAAGGATGGAATAGGGATAGGTTTTTCTTGTGTATCCAATCTAAGTTGTTGGCGGAGGATATTCACAGGAGAGGAGTCAAAGGCTAGCTCTGCAGTGGCAAAATGATTATTGAGAGCATTGAGGATAGATGGTCTATCAGAGATGCAAGTATTGTCGATCAATAATTTAGTAGGTAGGGAATTTACAGTGGTGTGACCTTCAATGACTTTGATAGTCTTCCAGAATTTGGAGGCATTTCTTGAGGAGCTCTCCAGCTGAGAGCAGTAGAAATTAGCTTTGGCTTCTCTGACCATTTTGGTGCAGAGGTTCCTCACCCTCTGTAAAGAATTCTAGTCATTTATTAAATTAGTTTTCCTAGCAGTTCTCCAGAGTAGATTCCTACTCCACAAAGCATCTTTCAGGTCTTCTGTAAACCACCGACAGGATTTGTTTCTGGCACACACTTTTACTATGGGAGCATACTTGTTGAGAGCCCCTCGCTCAATTTCTGAGAAAATATCATAAGCCGTAGTCAGAGACTTGGCTAGATAGAAGTCCTGCCATCACATGGAGTCTGTTAGGTCTGATATATACCCATGGAGATCAAAGTTGCGTATGCAACTTTTAAATGAGAATTTTGGTGCAGTTGTGGATTTAAGAGTGGATCTTACACATGCGATGAAGCAATGGTCACTAATATCAGAGAAAAAGATACAAGCATGGGAGAATAAATGGGGTTTGTTAACTAAAATGATATCCAAGAGAGTACTGTTATTAGGTTTGAGCTTGTTAGGACAAGTAGATTCGTTTATTAGCTGTGACAACCCAGGGGAATCACAGAACATTTTAAGTGTGGTGGATGCACTGGAGAGCCAGTCTAAGTTGAAGTCCCCTAGTATGATACACTCTGAAGATGCCGAACCCAGGATGTTTCCAAGATGTTTTAACAACTGTAGTCCAGCTGATGGGGGTCTGTAGCATCCTATTATACATAATGAGACACCGGTGGCAATTTCAATCTTTAATGACAAGCTTTCAAATTCTTTTGGAACAAAGGTTGAGTCAGTTATGGAGGCAGGGAATTTCTCCTTGATGTAAATAGCTACCCCACCACCTCTGGTTTGCCTGTTGGCTCTGAACAAAGAGTAGGACGGGATGTTAACTTCGATGTTACTGGTCGCCTGTCAGAGCCAGGACTCCATGATCACCAGAACATCTGGAGCAGTATGACATACCCAGGCCTAAACAGAAGTGATTTTTTTCCATAGGCTACATACATTAACATGCAAGAATGTAAGCCCCTTGATGCTTTGTAGCTCTGTTGGGGATTCCATGGGTGCCAGAGGGCCAGGATTAAGCTCAACATTTCATGAGCATAGTAAAAACAGGAACAAAAGTTTCCTGCAGAGTCCTAGGAGAAGTGTGGGTGGCTGAGTCTTCTTTCAGTTACGTGATTTGTCTGCGGCAGTATAGGGAGTTCTGAGGCTAGCTCCCAGTTTTCCTGATGCTGCATACAATAATACCCTGACCGAGAGAGGGTCAATGGGAGTGGGGGGAGTATGCAGAAGGTGGTGTAGCCCTGCGGGCAGGCTCTAGGAGAGTTCCTGTATGTTGGTGCAGGTGAAGGACCAGCAGCGGGCTAAGGGAAGTTAGAGCACATACTGTAGGAAAAGTCCTGGTTGGACAATGCAAAAAGAGAGCCATTCTCCACTCTAGGAGTTATTTTTTGATTCACGTTCGGGTCCAGTACATGTAAGATGAGCAGAGACAATCATAGAAGCAGGTAATATGCCCTCATTATGAGACTATCACCCAATGGGCACTACAAGTGCAGGCAAGAGAAGGGATTCTCAATGGAGGAGAATTTCTTAATCCCTGCAGAACTTTTCCCTTCCAGTTGTTGTTTCTTTTTAAACCCTTTTTTCCAAAGCTTTTACACAAAATCTGGGTAACCAGTATATGTCTGTATTTAAAGCCCAGAAACATAAAGCAGTTTCTTTGTTCACCCCATTATCATCTAACATGCACTTTGGAGGTTGAAACAGTCTCACTCTCTTTCTCCGTCTCTCCTTCTCTCTCTAGCCCCGGTGCTATACTATTTCCTTACTGAAGAACATTTCTTTATTTTGTTCCTTACACTCAGAACCTCTTTGGATCACATTTTACTTAGCCCCCTTAGCAACTTCAGGGCCCAGCCCGGCTCACCAATTTTATTAAAAAAATTTGACCCACATGCATACTCACATGACCATGTGGGTATCGCTCCTCCTGATAATACACCAATGATATCCAGGAGTCCCCCCTCCAATTAAAACCAGCAGACTGTGTAATGTCATTGTGTTCTTTGTCCCCTGCTGAGCTGTTTCTCAGTTAGGCACCTCCTTAACTCCAGGCTTCAAACCTTGCAGCATTTGTGCTTTCTTCTGTGGGGGTCTCCTGCCATCTTTCTAGTGTGTTCATGGTGAACTCCTCTGGCCAGTTGGTTCAGAAGCCTTGGGGTGGCAACTGCACATGCCCCAAACATTCTTTTTGCTATCAATTCCACCTCCCTCTCCTTGGACCAACTACTCACTCCCTCCAGAGTGTCACCTGGCACTAAATCATTCTTCCCAGGAGTCCTATCGTACTCCACACAAGCCTGTGTCTCCATTACCTCCAGCTTCCTGTCTGCATCAGGGTTATATCATTCATCTCATAAAGGGCCAGTTCACACCAGCATCACTGCCTGGAGAACCTCCTTCATTTTGGCTTAGCAGGCTTCCATTTTACCTTTCACACTGCATTGTGCAGCTTCCATCCTGCTCATCCAAGCCTCCAGTCTTTCTTGACTGGCAAAAATGGCTCAGATCTTGGCCCAGTACACCTGGATTTCAGCCAGAAGATCCCCCAGTGTGATAATTCCTTGTAGATCCATACTACTGGTCATTCACTCCAATCTTCCAGGAACAGAGTGCTAATCCCACTTCTGATAACAGTCTAGTAAATTTGTCACTATAACCTTAATAGGAGCTGTTGCTTCTACCCTGGACAATAGGGAGAGTGACAGCCCACAGACAGCATATAAAAAAAGACCTTAATTGTAGCAGCAGTGTAGCAGGCCAGAGTTCTTCATTGGCCACAGCCACTGGTTTAGCACAGCTGACCCCTGTTGGAATTGGGGTTCTGCTAGGCCCTAGTAGTCACTGGCACTGGCCTGCAGAGACACTAATTGGTTCCTGGTGGTTCACTCTAGAGCTGGTGGATTTAGAAATAGACTGGCATCTTAGGCAGTTGGAGTGTGCAGGAGCAAAGGTTCATTTTGAATATGTTGCTGGCCATCTTATCATTGACTGTTCTGACATCCTTAGAACCATGCTGGATCCCTCAGTTTCATACATCTGTGTGTTTGCACAGCTGGGCTCTTAGTCCTCATCTGAGTACTCAGGCAGACTGGAGATATACACTGGTTTGACTTTCCCCCTTTGGACTAAGGCAGTAAACATTACTAGTTCAACCATATAAATGAAAATGCACAGATCATTTAATAGCCCCCTAATTTACTTTAGATTTCCTGAAGCCTTGCACCACATGTTGCTAGGTGACTGACAGGCTATTTCATCATGGCCAATGATGTGTAAAGGCTTTGATGGAAGCAGTCTATTTCATGCTCAGTGTGACTTCATACCCAGGTAAGGTCACCACAATTCACAGTGGCTGCAGCATCTGTAGTGTCCTCATGATTGCTGTAGAACAGCTGCTGCTCAGTTGTCCATTAGCCATCAGAGGGGTCATCACTCTCCACCGGATCATGCCTAAAAATAGGCAGGATTTGTCTAGTGCACTTACCCGGTCAACAAAAACTAAATAAATAAAAAAATGCCATAGCCACAGCAGCTCTGATTCTTGGTAAAATCACACAATCCTCAGGTTTGTTACACTACATACTTGAGGGGGTTGAGTGTTGGAGGTTTTCTTTCAGATGCCAGTCTCTAAGGGACATGGGTGGCAACAGTCGATGGTGGATGGCATTACATTTCTGTAGAAAATTGTAATGACTTCGTACAGAAATCACGGAAACCTTTTTTTAATAATTAAAATAGTTACTGTACTTAATTTTTTTTAAGTCAGCTCTGATGACATGTTAGACTGTCTACTGATGAACCATAAAACTGGTAGCCTTTAGAGGTAAGTTGTTTTGATTTTTTCCAGTTTAAAGATATTGTCCACTACTACCAGCTTTAAGCCAGAAAAAGGGTCAAACTTTTTCCACAAGTTTTTTTCTCAGTGCACTGCGAATTCACACTATTTTAAAGCTTTAATACCTCATAACTGGAAAACAAAAACTAATTTAATTTTCAAACCACCAAAAGGCCAACTCCAGCAAGAGATCTTACATTTTAAAACAAATTTGGTCTACAGTACTTATTGTGCTAGACAGGGGCACAATAAAAAGTCTTAATTTGGTAGTTTTAACATACATTCCGTACTTAGTAAATCCCAAAACACTTAATTGATTAACACTAAGCTTTCACAAGAAATTAAACCCCAGAACTGTGAAGGTGCACACCAAATTTCACTGTCAAGGGGGATAAGGTAGCTGAGATATAAGGTGTCAACCCCCTTGTCAACCTTCTGCTTTGACAGAAACACTAACCCAGTCCTAACATACTACTTTAACACAGAAAGCAGCTCCATGGGTCTATGTGGTACTCAGAAAAACTTCAAATGTATTACTAGGAAAGCAGCACATAAGAAACTTCCCTAAGTTATATACCCTAAACTAAGATATACTTAGTCCAGACAAAAGTTACCACATAAAAAAGGCATTTTATTGAGGTATCAGAAAATGTCTTACAGACCAATGGTACACATGGTGGGATCACATAATCATGATATAGACCTAATGTGTTTCATACCAGGGAGTCCGTCATCAGAGTTGACAATGAGAAAATCACAAATGGCTTAAATAGTGTGTGCAATTAAAGATTGTCTCTCTATTATAATAAAAAGCTTAAAAACACTAGATTTACACCAACTGTGTTTTAGCTTTATTGTTTTCTAATTATTGGTTATTTTGTTTTACTTTTCCCTGCTGTTGGTATACTAAATATTGTAGATAATACAGCAATTATTTCACAGAGTCTTTCAAAATGTATCTGACTCTCCCCTGCTAACCACACAATTGTTGTTTGTGGCATCACTGTCTGTTGTCATGGCGAGCACTATGATGTCATAAAACCAAGGCACTGTGAAGTTAACAGGGGAGAGGCAAATATTTTCAAATGTTTTCTATACAGACTTTTTAGGTGGACTATGAAGATGTGCTGCAAATCTTGGAAAGGAGCACTGAAAATTAACCAAAAATGTATTTTCTAGTAAATTGTAACTGCTGAAATATCTTACTAATGAAAGCACATGCAGAAGTGCAGAGTTGTGTGTAGCTCCTTAACATTCTATTCTAAGTACATGTGCAAATTCATTAATAAGTTACATAAAGTAATACCAACATCTGTAAATATTAAAAGTCTGTGATTGATTTATTTAGTTATTTATTTGGAAATTGGCGACCAGAGAAGACACACTGAGCCGAGGCTTATTTCCAGGTGCAACCCAGGGGAGAGGAACAGAGGATATAAAATACATAGCACAAACACAATTTGCCATTACAATAAAATGTAATGACACATAATAACAAGAAGTAATAAATAGCAGCATGATTACATTTATGCATATGGTAAGAAAGAGCTACTGAGGACATATTTATGCTATGATTTAAATCAAACTCAATGGAAACTAAAAATAATGTTAGAATGTATAGACTGTCCAGTGGTGTCTCTACTGCACTGATGGAATGTCACCATATGTATCTTTCCATGTCCCCATCTGGACTTGTGTTAAATAAAAACATGCATAGTCATGCAGTATAATAAGAGAGACAAAAGGAAACATTAAGAACAATAATAAAACAGAACAGAAAAAAACACCATTAACCATACTCAAACTGCCCACCATGAGGACTGGGAGTGGTAACCTAACCACTGCTCCATTTTTCTCTGACTGATTTAAACTGAAGCAAAAACTTCACATTCTCACTATATTAACATTGTTGCATTGTATTCAGCAAGTGGCATCCAAATTATGACTATATTTCTTAATTAAAAGGGTAAATAATTCATTTAGATAGGTCATATCGAAGAGCATTTTCAGAGGGCAAAACTCTAATTTCATGTACCTATCATTATTATAAAGGATATAAGCACTAAGACTAGAGTGGGACTAATTACCTATTATACAATGGCAGGAAAGAATCTTGGACTGTGATTGGCCAGTGTGGGGCTGCACCCATGGCTTTATCCCTGCATAACACCATAGGTCTAGTCTCAGCCTCACTGTGAATCTCTTGATGATTGTTTGGAGCTTATTCTCTTTTTTCGCATCTCCTCTTTAGAAACAAAAATATTTTTCCACATTAATAAAAACATTCTTTAAAATTATTTTTTTATTCTATATATAACAACAAGCCATTGTATAATAGGAATAATGCACTCCAGGGTGTGTGTTGTGCTGGGATAATGGCACACCTGGAGCATTGGATGCACTCGGCCTGCGGCTTCTTGCCCAACCCCCCAGGCATGGCGTTATCCCAGCACGACACGCACCCTGTCATGCATTATTCCTTTACCAACCCATGGGAAAAAAGGATTTTAAGGAATTATTAAAACATTTATTAAATATAGGAAGGGAAATTCAATTAAATCATAAGGGGGAACTAAATTCAAAAAGGAGTCGATGGTGGTCTTGAACTTGCTACCTTTAGGACTGAAGTTGGTCATGCTTACTGTTGCTCCTCTGGAGCTCTTATCCTGATCCTTTTTGTTAAATGGAGAACAAATCATGGTTGTAACTGAATAGCCTTTGTTATAGTCTTGAGTATTTTACTTTACAGAAAGTGAACAATTTCAATCTTTTCATTTAGATCTGGGAAATATTTTTCACCAAAACAGAATATCTAAAAGCTTTCTCTTTGGTTTAATTTCCACTTCCAGTTTCCACCTCTTGGGTTAGTCTGTACCTTTTTGCAATCCAGTAAAACTAAACTTGTGCTTCAACTCATGTACTTGACAGTTGGCATGTTTAGCGAATGGATATGTAGCATTATTGTTTTCTAATAGTCTACATATTCTGTAATTTTCAATCCTTGTCTTCTTTTAGTGCATCCATTATAGAAATCTTTACACTCATAAAGGATCATATACACTACACCAACAGAATAGCATGATATGAAGCTCCTGATAATACATTCATTGTCAGTCTGAATTTATGATAGCATTACAGTTACTTACACAGCAGCACTAATTACAGTGCCTGCATTGCAACCAACTTCTACATACTGGTGACATACTGTTCCAGTGTTATACATACATAAAAACACACACAAATATATATATACATATATAATACATATACACACACATATTATATATACTATATATATATATATATATATATATACACATACAGTACATATATATTATTGTTAGGGTTGAACTGGGGCTTTTATGCTAAACTCAAAATTTTGCACTTTGTCTTCAGAACCATTGAATGGATTTCCATGATCTCAAGGGGTAGCTCTCAGAATGTATTAAGTTTCATTCTGGTCAGATGTGCCATTTCCAAGATCTGGATAAAGAAAAAAGTTAATTTTTGATAGTTTTTTTCCCATTGATTTGAATGGGACTTCTTTGAATTTAGATAAAGCCTACATGGTTAAGAATTTTGGTCTGAAAGTGTCAGGGTAGAAAGGGACTGATGCACAGATGTGTCTTTTGCTGGTTTGGTGAAACAATATTAATCCATTCCAAAGTTATTCCAATTAAAAAATTTCACAAATCGGTTCTGAGCATGCTCAGTAAGCACCTCAAGACAGCTGTATGAAATGAAAAAGGAATGATTTTGTCATGTTGACATCATCCTTTTTTGTTTGGGGATAATCCTTTTTTATTTGGCCACCATCTTGTTTTCAGTTTTGCCTCAAAATTAAAATTTGGAACCCCCCCAAAAGGATATTCTCGAGAGGAACCAAAACATGTAGCTTGCTTATCAGGACCCCCTTAGCTGGATCCTGCACTTATCTGTTACAGAAATGCCCTTATACAATGATTTTTTTAACATTATAAATCTTGTTTCATATCACTTGATAAGAAACAAGATTCTTGTTTTGTATAACGAGTCATGAAACAAGATCTTTTTTCATATTGGGAATCAATGTATTTGAAAGGGGTTGTAAATGTTTGTGCATAACTTTGCCATTTTTTCATATTTTTACATCAAATTTTCAACATGGCCTTTATGAGATCCCATCTCATGAACAATGTTATTGAAAGTAAGCAAATCTGTCTGGAAAGACAATTTTGCAGCTGCTTGGCAAAATCACCTTTAGGGTGGGATTTGAAAATTTCCACTGCCCTTGTTCATCAGGTGGTATCATAAGAAGGCTATGTTGAGATTTTTGGGTCAAATATGCAAAAATGCTAAAGTTATGCACATGCATTGAAATTTTGCTATGTTCCCTTGTAACTTTGGCAATTTTAAATATTTTGTCTCTAAATTGTCAATATAGACATGTTTCTACATCACCTCATCAACACGGCAGTTGTCATTTTTCAAACCCTGGCCAAACTGTGTTTTTGAACCTGTGGCAGGGTTCACGTTTTGGTGGGGATTTCAACATTTTCATTACTGGGTTCATGAGGTGGGGTAATAAGAAGGCTATGCAAACATTTTCATCCCTGCTTTATTATGAATACAAGTGCTCCCACAGCAACATATATGTATGCATCGACAGAGGGATGGGAGCACAGGGCCTAGAGTGCCCTGTGCTCCCACAGACAAATGAGGATACAATTATACTGTTATATTTGCAGTGTCAGTGGCTCAGTAGGTAGCACACTCGCCTCTGAGGCCGGGAGATCAGAGGACTGTGGGTTCAGTTCCCACATCTGGCACTTGAGTTAATATCCCAGTACTGACACTGTAGTGCAGCATGAGAGGGGTGCTGCACTTCTGAGGTGTCATCTTTCGGATGGGACATGAAACCGAGGTCTCATCTGCCTGGATTGGTGGTGGTTCAGGTGGATGTTAAAGATCCCATGGCACTTATAGAAAATAGTAGGGGAATTTTTTTATTAAAGAGTGGACTTCATAACAAAACAGTACATACGAAATCAAATGACAACAAAATAGCAGAACAAAAAGGAAGAAAACAAGGACAAACAATAAAGTCAATACCAATCAGTGCAATGAACCCAGACATGTGCAACATTTTCTCTACTAAAATGTAATAAATCCATTTGTACTATATCTTGCAGAGATTTTCTAATATTGGCCAATAATTCAACATGTGAAACCCATTTTTGTTGAAGAACCCCCAAACATCTAATTTGCCATAAATGATAATGAATCACAACAAACATAAGATACAGATTCTCAGGATTGTATTTCATGCATAATGTCTTATTCCCACCATACATAATATCAGAATAGGATAACAATGTAAATTCAGGTTCCCCCCCAAATGGCACTCAAGTAAACCCAGAACTGTATAACAAACACACATTCTAAAAACAAATGACACTGAGTTTCCACAACCTGAGAACAGGAAGTACGGGGACAATAGCTATCTTTCAGCTTTTTATGTTTATGATTACCCTTTACACTGAGCCTACCAAAACTTCCTAACCGTAAACAATCCCACATTTTGGAAGGTATGTGAGGATTACGCAAATGTCGCAACACTATCATTGGGCTAAGCAAAATTACTGTTTGACACTGTGTTTTATTTTTTTCTTGTTTGTTGAAAAGGTTTGTTGTCTCAGAGGTGTTTCAGTCTCCTTCTCACATTGAAGGAGCTAATTGCTTTTCCTCCCACAGCTCTTCCAAAGGATTAGGTGTGTATGTGGGGGTGGAGCTGGCAAACTGTCAGTAATTTCCAACAGAAAGAAGGTTAAAAAGTCAGGTTAGTTGATATCTTGGAGGTAGAAGACTTGGTTTGCTGGCCAAGGCACCTAGCTTCACCTGAGCTCTTTCCTTCTAAGACTGCTTGAAAGGCAGAGTAGAGAAACTTACCAGAGCAAGGGAGAAGGATTAAGACTTAGTTTGGCTAAGCAGATTTACTGTGTGGTGGTGTTTTATTTTTACTCACAGGGATTGCTACTGTTTGTTGTTAACATTTCATTGCTTTATTTTTCTCTGATTCAAATTGTTGTTGCTGGTATACCTTCTTCTGCATTATTACAAGGTGTGCCTACAGGTGTGTGCTAACAGATTACTGCTGTAATCTTCTGATTCAAATTGACTTTTGCAAGGTATATCTTCTGTTACTGCTTTATTTTCTCTGGAGCAAAGTGTTTCTTACAGGGTATATCTTCTCTGAAATTACTGTATTACAGGTGGAGCTTACATTTTGTGACTTTTTATCATTGGGCTAAGCAAAATTACTGTTTGACACTGTGTTTTATTTTTTCTTGTTTGTTGAAAAGGTTTGCTGTCTCAGAGGTGTTTCAGTCTCCTTCTCCATTGAAGGAGCTAATTGCTTTTCCTCCACAGCTCTTCCAAAGGATTAGGTGTGTATGTGGGGGTGGAGCTGGCAAACTGTCAGTAATTTCAACAGAAAGAAGGGTTAAAAAGTCAGGTTAGTTGATATCTTGGAGGTAGAAGACTTGGTTTGCTGGCTAGGCACCTAGCTTCACCTGAGCTCTTCCTTCTAAGACTGCTTGAAAGGCAGAGTAGAGAAACTTACCAGAGCAAGGAGAAGGATTAAGACTTAGTTTGGCTAAGCAGATTTACTGTGTGGTGGTGTTTTTATTTTTTACTCACAGGGATTGCTACTGTTTGTTGTTAACATTTCATTGCTTTATTTTTCTCTGATTCAAATTGTTGTTGCTGGTATACCTTCTTCTGCATTATTACAAGGTGTGCCTACAGGTGTGTGCTAACAGATTACTGCTGTAATCTTCTGATTCAAATTGACTTTGCAAGGTATATCTTCTGTTACTGCTTTATTTTCTCTGGAGCAAAGTGTTTCTTACAGGGTATATCTTCTCTGAAATTACTGTATTACAGGTGGAGCTTACATTTTGTGACTTTTTATCATTGGGCTAAGCAAAATTACTGTTTGACACTGTGTTTTATTTTTTCTTGTTTGTTGAAAAGGTTTGTTGTCTCAGAGGTGTTTCAGTCTCCTTCTCACATTGAAGGAGCTAATTGCTTTTCCTCCCACAGCTCTTCCAAAGGATTAGGTGTGTATGTGGGGTGGAGCTGGCAAACTGTCAGTAATTTCCAACAGAAAGAAGGGTTAAAAGTCAGGTTAGTTGATATCTTGGAGGTAGAAGACTTGGTTTGCTGGCCAAGGCACCTAGCTTCACCTGAGCTCTTTCCTTCTAAGACTGCTTGAAAGGCAGAGTAGAGAAACTTACCAGAGCAAGGAGAAGGATTAAGACTTAGTTTGGCTAAGCAGATTTACTGTGTGGTGGTGTTTATTTTTTACTCACAGGGATTGCTACTGTTTGTTGTTAACATTTCATTGCTTTATTTTTTCTCTGATTCAAATTGTTGTTGCTGGTATACCTTCTTCTGCATTATTACAAGGTGTGCTTACAGGTGTGCTAACAGATTACTGCTGTAATCTTCTGATTCAAATTGACTTTTGCAAGGTATATCTTCTGTTACTGCTTTATTTTCTCTGGAGCAAAGTGTTTCTTACAGGGTATATCTTCTCTGAAATTATTACAGGTGGTGCTTTACAGGTTTTACAGTTTTATCTAACATTAGGATAAGCTTTCAGGGTTACTGCATTTGTTGTTGACTGATTGTTTCTGCTCTTACCTCCTTGTTCTTTGTCCGTGGTTCTTCTTTTAGGCAGGGGAAGGGCCCAGCCACCCACCCCATCCCCAACCACCCACGCTACACTCCTTTTATAGGGTACCACAGTTGTGACATTTCCTGTGACAGAGCAGGAAGGGCGGATCAGTGGGGCCTCCACAAGGTGATCTCATTTACAGGGCACTAGTAATTTAACTTGTTATAACAAGTTAAACAAAGCACAATTAAACCATTACTTGCATTTTTTTCCTTCTAATTACTCTGACTAGGTTACAAACCCAGCAACTTATTTGTAATGGATTTCATTAACTGCAGGTACTGTGGAACAATTTTCAGAAGGACAGTCTTACAGGATTTAGGACACTGTCCTACATGCTGGGCCTTTGGAGATCTTAGGTCTCAGCTCCGGGCAGCATGGGCAGAGATTGCACGCCTCAAATTTCATATTGAAGAGGAAATACATTATAAGAACTACCCGCCATTTCCCCAGCATCCAACAGAAAAACCTCGACCGCAGAGGGTAGTTGGTTCAGGAGGTTGGCAGGTGGTTAGGAGGAGCAAATCAGGTGCCCCATCACTCTCTGCTCTCCAACACATTACCTCCAAAACCATATAAACACTACAAACAGGTATCTGCCTCTATCTCTGAAATCAAATAAAGAGGCAGAAGACACTGCAGAGCAGGACGCTGCGGCACAGGAGCTGGCACAACAATACTCACCCAAATCAGGAACCAAACTAAACAAGCACAAAGGAAATCCAAAAACTTCTGATCATAGGAGACTCCATGATTCGGGAGTTGATACCCATCTCCAGCCAGGGTGATGGTCAGATGTCTCCCAGGTACATCAGCATGGAGAGACACTGACGCATTGCTAAAATTGTTCACAAAGCAGGAGAAAACATTGATGTCCTAGTACATAGGGACTAATGATCTAGCCAGCCGGTCAGTTGTGGAGACCAAGGAACACCTGACTAGGCTGGGTGACAAACTATCATCTATTTCGTCCGCATCTCCTTCTCTGAGATCCTGCCAGTCTGGGAGAAGGGAGCAGATGGACGGAAGGTCAGAGAAGGGGAGATAGGGGAGCTAAACACGTGGCTCAAGGACTGGTGCCAGAAAAAGGACACAGATTTGGGGAACTGGCAACAGTTCTGGGAGGCGAAAAGTTCTTTAAATTTGATGGACTGCATCTGACTAAAGAGGAGTCAGTGCATTGGGGCAGAAGTTTGACGTCTTTGCAGAATATTTAAACTAGCAAATGGGGAGAGGTGCAGCACCCATACGTCGAATGGGAAGAACACCCTCCCCTCAGCTAGTGGTCAAACAGGAATTCAGCGTGTTTGCCATTCATTTGCATCACCAGGTAAGAAAAAAGGTTTGTCTCCCCATACGATGCACAGGGGTAATGCCAAACTTCACCCAACAACTAACACACCAAAATCTGGCCAATGGAAAATCATGTACACAAATGCTCACAGCCTGGGAAATAAGATCCCAGACCTGCAGGCAATAATGTCAGAGGCTAAACTGGACATAGTAGCAATTAGTGAGACGTGGTTTACCAGTAACCACACTTGGGAGACTTCAGTACCTGGCTATGTATTGTTCAGAAGAGACCGAGGTGCAAAAAGGGGGGGAGGAGTGACCCTGTATGTTAATGAAAATATCAAAGCTACAGAAATTCAGAATACACATAATGAGCCAGAAGAACTGTGGGTCACCTGAAACAGGAAATGGGACAGCCATAAGAACTGGGGTTGTCTACAGGCCCCAGACCAGAGGGAGGACATAGACACATTACTGTTAGAAGATATACAAAACATGACAGCTAAAGGAGGTTCTGATAATGGGAGACTTCAACATGCCAGATACAGATTGGTCAATACCAGCAGGAACATCGGCCAGAACTAGACACATAGTGGATTCCCTGCAGGGAGGGCCTCAAACAACTGGTACAGCAACCCACAAGAGACAGGGCTATCCTAGATCTAGTACTGACTAACAAAGAAGGGATCACAGATCTCCAGGTAGAAGGTCACCTGGGGCCAGTGACCATCACATGGTATGGTTCAATTTGGCTACTACATCTAAATCATCCCATTCCAAGGCAAAATATGGGACTTCAGAGGAGCTGACTTTGATAAGATGGCCTAACAGAGTTAAGCTAGCCCTGGCAAAAGAAACACAGGTGAGGAGGTAAGGCAAAGTGGGCAAGCATTAAGGATACAATACTTGAAGCAACATCCCATTGTGTTAGACAGAAGGAAGTGTAAAGAAGAAGGAAACCACTTTGGTTCTCAAATACAGTAGCAGAAAGGTCAGAGCCAAAGGCTGGCCTTCCAAAATATAAGGGAACACAGCGGGATAAGATAGGAGGCATACCAAACTGCCCTAAGGGAAGCAGGTAAGGCAGTAAGGCAGGCAAAGTCCCAAACTGAGGAAACACTAGCACGGACAGTAAAAGAAGGTGACAAGACTTTCTATAGATACATTAGTGAAAGGAGAAAGTCCAGAGGGGTATTGCTAAGCTTAATGGAGAAAAGGGAGCATGTGAGGAGGAGGACCCTGTAAAGGCATCTATCCTAAATAGATACTTTTGCTCAGTATTTACTGAAGAGAAGGGCAGGGCCACAGCTCAGCATCATGGACACAGGGGAGGGAGGTGAGCACTACTCCCTCTCACAAAAGAAAGGGTCCTACAAGAGCTTGCTAAGCTCAGGGTGGATAAGGCAATGGGACCTGATGGCATACATCCCAGGGTACTTAGGAGCTAAAGGAGGAACTAGCAGAGCCTTTAGCAGAATTGTTTAGTGAGTCTCTGAGCACAGGAGAGGTCCCAGAAGACTGGAGAAGGGCTCATGTGATCCCACCCACAAGAGTGGTAGCAGGGAGGAGGCGGGAACTACAGACGGTCAGTCTTACCTCAGTAGTGGGCAAGATTATGGAGGCACTCCTTAAGGAAAGATAGTGCAACACCTGGAATCCATAGGGGCACAGGATCCAAGACAGCATGGGTTTACAAAGGAAGGTCCTGTCAAACTAATCTCATAGATTTCTTTGACTGGGTAACCAGAGTGGTGGACCAAGGGAGCAGTTGATGTCGCCTACCTTGACTTCAGCAAAGCTTTTGACACTGTTCCACATAGAAGATTGATAAATAAGCTAGGTAGGCTCAGGGTGGGTCAGAAGTTGGTCAACTGGGTGGCAAACTGGTTGACTGGCAGAAAACAGAGAGTGGTGGTAAATGGTATACAGTCAGAAGAGATGCAAGTCACAAGTGGGGTACCTCAGGGATCAGTCCTGGGGCCAGTCCTATTCAACATCTTCATTAGTGACCTCCGAGATGGACTAGAGGGTAAGGCTTGTCTGTTTGCAGATGACACCAAGATATGCAACAGAGTAGATGATCCAGATGGGGTGGGCAGAATGAGAAGAGATCTGGATAAACTAGCAGAATGGTCAGAAGAGTGGCAACTGGGATTTAATGCAAAGTGCAAAATCATGCACATAGGGAAGAGAAACCCGAAGCCACTTATAGGCTGGGAGGAGTTGCTAGCAGTCACAAAGGAAGAAAGAGACTTGGGCATCATCATCACTGATGACCTAAAATCATCCAAGCAGACCCTCAAAGCAGTAGGTAAGGCTAGGGGGGTGTTAGTGTATTAGTAGGGGTATCACAAGTCGTAAGAGGGAGGTAATAATCCTCTGTACAAGACATTGGTTAGGCCCCATCTGGAGTACTGCGTGCAGTATTGGAGGCCACACCTTCACAAGGACATTAACCAAATTGAGGCAGTCCAGAGAAGGGCGACCAAATGGTGCAGGGACTGCATCAGAAGACATATGAGGACAGATTAACGGAGCTCAATATGTATACCCTTGAGCAAAGGAGGGAGAGAGGTGATATGATCGAGACATTTAAACACCTTAAGGGCATAAACAAGGTGAAAGAGTCTAACATGTTTAAATATAAGAAAAATAGCAGGACAAGAGGACACAGCATGAGATTAGAGGAGGCCGATTAAGGGGAATGTGAGAAATTCTTTTCACAGAAAGGGTGGTAGATGCATGGAATGGCTTACCACAAGAAGTGGTGGCTATGAATACAGTGCAGGGCTTCAAACAGGCATGGGATAGGCATAAGGGAGCAATACAAATGACTATGAATAGATAGGTCACTGACAGAGCAAAGGCCGATGGCACATTTATAAGGTAGAAAAAGAAATGGGCAGACTGGATGGGCCTTGCGGTCCTTATCTGCCGTCAACTTCTATGTTTCTATGTTTCTATGTTTCACTACCATCTGTTGTACAGAAGAGCAAAAAGGAAATTCTACCACAGTATGACTATCATTAGTCAAAATAGTATGATAATCCACCTTCCTAGCCAAAATCATAAAGTCCTGAAATTGAAGTTCCATTTCACAGCCAACTTAAAACTTTCAACACCATAATCTGGTAAAGGTGCCTTTTTTCCAAACAACCTAGTAGAACCCTGCTCCCAGATCTGTATATTTGGTGTAATCCAGTCCAGTACCAGGGAAAGCCATATCTGAAAACCTGGTTTCAGGGCCAGACCAAAATGATTACTGTAAAAAACACTAAAATAAAAGGCAACAGGATTAACCATACCTATACCACCTTCCACAATGGGTTCATAAGTAATTTTTCTTTTAATCAGATTTAACCGTGATCCCCAAAAAGCCTGAAAAAAATACTAAATAACTTAGTAAACAGCTGCTGGGGAGGTGGGAAAACATAACTAAGATACAAAAAGATAGGTGAAAGCATAGTTTTAATCAAAAGCACCCTTTTCTTTTTACTAATTAACTTATTATGCCAACCCTGAACCAAACGCTCTGCCTTCCCCATATGAATCATCCAATTAGAATAAGCCATGTCCCAACCCCCAAATCTTACCCCAAGAATCATCAGAGTCTCACTTTTAATCCTTATACCCCCTTAAAATCCTAAGGAAGGAAAAGGGGTGTTTCCCAATGGGATACCAACACTCTTATCCCAATTAATCCGGGAACCAGAAATAACTGCATATTGCCTCAAAACAGCATAAAGGACCTCCTCCTTAGTATCAAACCCCAACGTAAGCACCATATCATCAGCAAAGGACATAGCTTTGACAAAAAAATCAGTATGGGGACCAGAATACTCTGAATATCAGGAGAGTGGTGTAAAAGCCTAAGCAAAATATTGATGCAAAAAACATATAGAAGAGGGCTAAGGGGGCAACCCTGTCGTACCCCTCTCTGAATTTTAAACTGGCAACCATACCACCCATTCACATTAGGACGTAAGAAAATATTGTCATAAACGCTTCAATCCAGGAAACAAAGCCTACGGGAAAACTAAATGCATTTCAAACAACAAACAAAAATTTATGCGAAACCTGGTCAAAAGCCTTCTCTTGATCCACACCCACCACCCACCCTGAGACCCGTCCAGAGTCAGCCTGCCAAAACAACTCTCTGAGCACAATAAGATTATCCTTTATCTGACGTCCCGGAACCGCACAGGTCTGTTCAGTACTAATTAAATAGCCTGAGATCTTATTCAATCGATTCAACAGAATCTTAGCCACAATCTTCCTATCAATATTAAGGAGGCTCAGTGGCCTCCAATTATCAGTATTATTCTGAGCTCCCTTTGTATGAATTAATACCAAAACTGCTTCCTGCATGGAAGCAGAAAAAGAAGAGGACTTCAACATATGATTATAAAGAACCACCAAAACCGGAGTCAAGTCCTCAAGAAAATGTTTATAAAAGTCTGCCTCCAACCCATCCAAACCTGGAGCAGCAGTACATAGAAACATAGAAACATAGACGTTGACGGCAGATAAGGACCACAAGGCCCATCCAGTCTGCCCATTTCTTTTTCTACCTTATAAATGTGCCATCGGCCTTTGCTCTGTCAGTGGCCTATCTATTCATAGTCATTTGTATTGCTCCCTTATGCCTATGCCATGCCTGTTTGAAGCCCTGCACTGTATTCATAGCCACCACTTCTTGTGGTAAGCCATTCCATGCATCCACCACCCTTTCTGTGAAAAGAATTTTCTCACATTCCCCTTAATCGGCTTCCCTCTAATCTCATGCTGTGTCCTCTTGTCCTGCTATTTTTCTTATATTTAAACATGTTAGACTTTTCACCTTGTTTATGCCCTTAAGGTGTTTGAATGCCTCGATCATATCACCTCTCTCCTCCTTTGCTCAAGGGTATACATATTGAGCTCCATTAATCTGTCCTCATATGTCTTCTGATGCAGTCCCTGCACCATTTTGTTGCTCTTCTCTGGACTGTCTCAATTTGGTTAATGTCCTTGTGAAGGTGTGGCCTCCAAACACGCAGTACTCCAGATGGGGCCTAACCAGTGTCTTCTTCACAGAGGATTAATACCTCCCTCTTACGACTTGTGATACCCTACTAATAAACCTAACACCCCCAGCCTCTACTGCTTTAGAGGTCTGCTTGATGATTTTAGGTCATCAGTGATGATGATGCCCAAGTCTCTTTCTTCCTTTGTGACTGCTAGCAACTCCCCTCCCAGCCTATAGGTGGCTTCAGGGTTTCTCTTCCCTATGTGCATGATTTTGCACTTCTTTGCATTAATTCCCAGTTGCCACTCTTCTGACCATTCTGCTAGTTTACCCAGATCTCTTCTCATTCTGCCCACCCCATCTGATCATCTACTCTGTTGCAGATCTTGGTGTCATCTGCAAACAGACAAGCCTTACCCTCTAGTCCATCTGCAAGGTCACTAATGAAGATGTTGAAGAGGACTGGCCCAGGACTGATCCTAAGGTACCCACTTGTGACTTGCATCTCTTCTGACTGTATACCATTTACCACCACTCTCTGTTTTCTGCCCGTCAACCAGTTTGCCACCCAGTTGACCAACTTCTGACCCACCCGAGCCTACCCAGCTTATTTATCAATCTTCTATGTGGAACAGTGTCAAAAGCTTTGCTGGAAGTCAAGGTGGGCGACATCAACTGCTCCCCTTGGTCCACCACTCTGGTTACCCAGTCAAAGAAATCTATGAGATTAGTTTGACAGGACCTTCCTTTGTAAACCCATGCTGTCTTGGATCCTGTGCCCTATGGATTCAGGTGTTGCACTATCCTTTCCTTAAGGAGTGCCTCCATAATCTTGCCCACTACTGAGGTAAGACTGACCGGTCTGTAGTTCCCCACCTCCTCCCTGCTACCACTCTTGTGGAGCGGGATCACATGAGCCCTTCTCCAGTCTTCTGGGACCTCTCCTGTGCTCAGAGACTCACTAAACAATTCTGCTAATGGCTCTGCTAGCTCCTCCTTTAGCTCCTTAAGTACCCTGGGATGTATGCCATCAGGTCCCATTGCCTTATCCACCCTGAGCTTAGCAAGCTCTTGTAGGACCCTTTCTTTTGTGAAGGGAGTAGTGCTCACCTCCCTTCCCTCTGTGTCCATGATGCTGAGCTGTGGGCCCTGCCCTACCTTCTCTTCAGTAAATTCAGGAATTCAGTAGAATTCAGCTGTTTAATAACACAAACAACTTCCTCTGCAGTGACATTGTGTGTCAACATTAGAACATCCTCCAGCCGAACCTGTGGTAACTGTAAGGTGTGTAAAACCTGTGCCAAATCTCCACTAACCTCCTGATTTGCAAACATAGCTGTAAACCTATCCTCAACAATAGACAAAATTCCCACTGGGGAAGTGACACACTGTCCAGAGGAAGAAAGTAATTCTGTAATAAACCGATGTTTAATTCTATCCTGACAACTCTTATATGGATCAATAGACAATGACCTAACCTGTGTACCAAATCTAGTTTCCTGTTCCAAAGATTTAGCCCTAGTATATTGAAGGGACATCATCCTATTCTTTACATTCTGTATCTGGGAACCATAATCCTGACTAGTAGTTTCTGATAAAGAAATCAAGTGCTGCAAATGATGACGTAACTCTAAATAGTTTAAATAATCAGACCGACACCTAGAAGTAGCCAGTGACTGAAATAGAACTTTCCATTCTTTTTTAGTATCCGACCACCAAGTGGAACTATCATCATAACAGTCACTGACCGAAAGTCTAGCGGTCCAATGACTATGCCAAGCTTTATGTATTTTAGGATTTTGTAATAAAACATTATTCAACTGCCACCCATTTTTTTTACACGAAGGAGTATTTTTCCAAGAAATCTCAGAGCATAACAAAACATGGTCAGAAAATTCCACAACCCTAGTAGTAGATTCTAAAATTTGAAAAATTTTTGATACAAAAATAAAATCAGTCCTGGTTTTCAATTTACCCTTGAAAAAAGTATATCCTCCAAAGGATGCAGACTATGATAAGAGTCTTGTAATCCAGCAGTATGCAGAATCCCATTCAAGGTGCTAGTATCACAAAACAGTTTAGAAGTTTGCAACCCTCTAGCAGATTGATGTAAGCCACAATTAAAATCCCCCAACCAAATAACTAATCGAGAAGTATGTAAATATTGGTGAATTTCATTAAACAAAGAGACTCTAGTCACCTTAGTTTATGGGCCATAAATAGCAACTAAACAAAATCTTTCACAATGATATGTAATATCCAGCAGTAAGGCCCGTCCGGAGTGTAGATCTACTAATCTGGTAACTTGAAGAGCAGGATCAGTAAAAAGAATCCTAATACCATCACAAGTATCAAGCCCAATAGACCAGAAAGAAGCACCCAGTAGCCAAGCTCGGGATGCAGCCTGCAAGTCTGCATGAGTTTTAAGTCTGGTATCTAATAAACAGACAATATCACAGGCAACAGACTGAAGAGAAAACATTGTACTGGCCAACTCCCCCCCCCCCTTAATACTATTAACATTAATAGTAGCAACAGAAAGGGAAGACATAAAAAAAATAGAGAGGAAAAAAACAACAACAATTCTACAACTCATGTTATCCTGGCTTTCCTAAACTGCCTGGTTCTTTTAGCAATGGAATCCATGCTCCCTTTCTCCTCAGTATCAGTAGTGGATAATAAAGAGGAGGTGTCAGTACCCTCATCATCTGACTCTCTATCCATTGATGCAGAACCCGATAAGGCAAATTTATTACCCTGAGCCCAATCATCAGGAAGCCCCTCTCTATCCTGCCCCTCCAAGGATACCGGAGGCCTCACTTTCCTCCCTAACTGTGGTCTTTTCTTTGATACAGTTTTAAAGCCAGAATCATCAAACTGGGGGTGGGGTGGGGGTGGAGGCATGTCAGGCATTACAACAAGGTCTGGGGAAGGAAGAGGAGCAGGAACCATATCTTCCGACTCAACCTGCACATTCATAGTAACCACTGTACCAAGAGGTGGAGGGGAAACTGAAGTATCTATGGGAGAAACAGCAGGAGACAACTCAGAGACCTCCCTAGCAAGAGCAGGCTTCCCAGATTTGAGACTGAGGTCTGCAATCTTTTTAGCGTGCAAATGCTAGGCCTGATCAATAATGGCAGCATGTGAAGGGCAATCCTCCCTATTGTGGGAAGCCCAAGGACACTTACCATAAGCGTGTCCAGTATTCTCAGAAAGATTACATCTAAAAAGATTCGGACACTTAGCAGACCCATGCCCAAACTCCAGACAATGACTGCATTTAATAGTGTCACAAGCTGAACTAAGATGAGCCCAAGACCCACATTTTAAACAGAACTGGGGTTGACCTATATAAAAAATAGCACCCCTATCCCTACCTAAATAAAAGGAGCTACTGTAGGTAAATGCACAGTACCAGAATTAGTGACAAACAATTTAACCCTTATTCTCCAACCCCCATCCCAAATCTGTTCACTATCCAAAGTAGGGGAAGGAGTACCCAAAACCTCACAACATTGACGAAGCCAGAATAAAATATCGTCCACGTTAACCCCTTCATTTTTGAACATAACTGTAATAACCCTAACAGTAGGTTTTGTGAGAGGGATCACCTGGAAGGGTGACCAAAGGAGTGTATTCTTGCAGACATTATACCTGGCCCAAAACCTGTCTAAACTAGAAATATTTTTAAAGCTAACATCAAAATTGGAACTACCAATATTGATTAGCACAAAAATCTCAGAAGAGAAGAACTTCACAGAGCCCTTCAACAAGGCCCGAGCAATATAAACTCAATATGGTGCCTCCTGTAACTCTCCCTTATATAAAATACGCACAGCATTACGCCGAGGAGCAGGTTCCTTCCCATGCTGAAATAGATCAGAAAGCTTGAATGGAGCTTTAGAACCCTCTTCTGAAATTTGAGAAATAACTGGTGGAGGAGGGCCCACCCTAATGGTGTCCTCCACTATCCCATTACCCAAGGCCTCAGCAGTATGGAAAGTAACCCCCACATCAGACGTTTGTGGTATTACTGTTCCTTCACTAACAGTCTGAGCTACTACCTCAGAAGGTACCATAATGTCAGAGCCAGTCACAATAGGAAGAGCCAAGTCCTTACTCTGGGGCAAAACGGTGGAGCTCAAAGGATTAGCCTTGGTGGCCACTTGAACAGTAGTGTTCTCTAGCATACGGAAATAGGAATGGTCTTGTGAATCCGGAGACCAGGTGCCAGCATCAGACACTTCCCAACCAGCCTCTTGCAATGCCCATTGCGGAGATCAAGACGGACCACCAGGAACAGCAGTCAGGGGCAAAGCAGCAGAGACAGAGGCTGCAGCCATAGGGATACCTTGCGAGAGTGAAGTGGGACCCGCAGATTTACTCCATCCAGGTCGTGACTGGTCAACAGGGAAGACAAACTCCGCTGGAAGAGGAGCAGAACTGATTGTCTGTGGAGGTGCAACTGCAGTGGAGGACGCAGAAGCATGCAGCCGAGAGGAAGGTTCCGCCTTCGGAAGGTCTGCAGGCTTTAGGCACTCGGAGGGAAATCCAACTAGACTGCCAGCCTGCGTGACCCTAGAGGAGTCCGTTCCACTGATATGCAAGCCAACAAGCACTGGAGAAGAGACAACAGATGCTGAATCCACGACGACAGGAGGTTCTGAGAGAGGCATACCAACAACAGGTACTGTATGCATTACAGCAGCTGGAGCAATATCAATAGGGAGATTCGCTAACTCCCGTTCCAATTTTTTCATTTCCAACAACAGTTTAGATTTCTTCCGATACAATGCTAGTTTGGATTTACACACCACATTTTTTGTAGCAGAGCACTCAAGCTGTACCACAGGCACAGTAGCAGAATCAGGCTTCTGAATCACAGATTCTCCAGAAACAGGCGACTCATAGTCTGCAGCAGCAACCTCCAATTAAGTAGCCTCTTGGGAATCAGGAACAGGAGACAAGGCTAAGTCCCCTGCACCAGCAACATCCATCTCCTCCAGAGGTTCGACAACACTGGCCATCCTGCCTCAGACAGCCAAGGGTACCCCTACTGACAGCAATGCAGTAGGGGAATTTCCCTGATGTCCCGGCCAAATTTCCCTCATTCACTAAAAAAAAAAAAATACCACCAACAGCTTAATCTGGTTCAAGGTCAGTTGGTATTCATCTGTATCCCCCTCCCCCGGGTTGTGCCTGAAAACAGGCAGGTCTTGTCTAGTGCACTTACTCGGTCAACAAAAACTAAATAAATAAATAAAAATTAAAATAAATACTGTCTCAAAAAGCAATTACATTCTTTGCAAAAAATTTGCTAATACACTATTTATGGTTGAAATGACAAAAGTAGGAAATGTGATGTTAAGGTTTCCAACCCTAACACCCCAACCCACCCACCAGACAGCAACAGGAAAAAATCATTAATGTTGTACCGCTACTGCATTTTCGCTAATCAGGCGTGGGGTGTGCCTTGGGGTTGTCAGCCCTAATGCTCAACCCATTCTCATGTACTCTACACATCTCAGCTTCTTTCATGGTCAAACAGGGTGAGCGTTAGGGCTGACAAAAGATGTTTATAACTCTTTAGTTGAAATCAAAATGCCTATTAATACTGAAATGAATATCATATGCCATCTCAGAATGGCACTATAAAAGATTGTTTTGGGCACTATTTACAGTACCCTTTATTTTCGATTTATTCAAATTTTTCACACGTAAGAAGCTTTCTTGTATATTCAATAAAGTACTCAGTTCTGTTGTTTACATGATTGTTTCAGAAAATGCAGATGGAGAGCACAAGGAAAGGTGGATTCCCCAAACTAGTATACACATGCATAATACAGAACTGATAGGCAGAGCAGAGAAACTAATGAGTGTCATCAGTTTCTGCAGATTTTATTCCACCATGTAATGCTTTTGAAAACTATGTGATATTTTCTTTTCTCTTCAATGTAGCAGCCCATGTCACTATTATAGTACAGTAATAGCAAGTGGGGGGAGGCACATACAGTGGTTGTGGTAGACAATTAACAGAAACTGAAAACAGACCTATACAAAAAGAGAACAGTGGGCAAGCTAAATTGAATTGGGACTGTCCAATGTTTCCCATTTCCTGGGCTGACAAGGCTGAAGGAAGGCCAGGAAACATTGTAGCAGCCTGGGGGGAGGGGGGGGAGCAGAAAGTTGTAAGCAGCACTAATATCTACTGCTGGCATATACCGTAGCTTGAAAGTCAAAGAACAGAACAGTATTTAAATGAGCCCTGCCTGCAGCAACATAAACTCTTTATAGGTTTCTTTAAAATGTTCTTGTCATTCTTTACGTAATTATCTTCTCCCTTCCTAATACAGCAATGCAAGGATAAACTGATAACAGTTATATTTACGCATGTACAGTCCACACCAAAGCTCAGTACCATACAACAGGGCAACTTCTGGCAAGGTACAGGTCAGATGATTAATGATATGCTAATATGGGTTCAATGCAGAAAAAAGACACATTATGCTCACTTAGATAATGCTAAAAACAAAACTAAGATCCTGATTGGCTAAAATAGCCTGGCACCCGGGCTGTTATTTCTCGACAATGCCCGCTGAGAAAAAGTGCCAGCTCGATCATTCGTTACCACAAACTTGACAGCCGCCATCTTATTCTCCACTTACCGAGACGGCAGCCCGAACCCAAAGCCCAGCATGCTGTTAAAATAAAATTTCACAGACATCCTCATACCGCCTCCTGAACTCACTCTCTTCCTGTTTGCCACCGCAAGAAAACCCCAAGCATCCAGTTTTACATTTTTACATTCTTACAGTCCACCTCGTGTAACAGAAACTTCCCAGTTTTCCACTTACCTTCACTGCTACGCTCCCTTTAAATACTGTGCTCACTTTTAAACACAGTGACTGACTTCTGCCACACTTTTAATCCTTATCACATTAAACAAAATTACCTGTCACTAAAACTCACCACTCTACATGTCTCCCGTTCTAGGACACCATTTTTTAATTGGGTTATCTTTGTATGTGTGAGAGACACAAACAGACATGAAGCAGGATGGCAACCTAATTGGAAAGACCATAAAAAAAATACACAGCAGCGACCTCCTGTGGAGATTCCAACACTTCACACTATGCGACCTATTTTACAACAAACACTACTTCTGCTTACTTTTTACTTATTTTTTTATATATACATTTTATTCTTCTTTATTTTTCCCTAAAAATAACATCTCTAATCCATTATCTAAGTGCAATAATACCCTCCAGGATGGGCATTATGGGATATAACGGACCTTCCAGGGGCTATAAGGCCCTCCGCCTATGGCGTTGGGCCTCATTAAGCCCCTGGGCGGTCTGTTATATCCCAATAATGCCCACCCTGTTGGGTATTATTACATACATCATAATTCCCAGTTGAAGACCTTCACACCTTGATGTGTATCAGGCAGTGTTGGAAGTACATGTGGGCTTACCAGAGCTTGATCCCACTAGCTCTGAAGTGGGCTCCAGTAGCTCACACATCACTGCCATTAACGTACAATGGGAGGGGGGCTCAATTTAAACATATGACCTTTAGGGACCCCCCTAGCTCTGAAATTCAATTCCAGCACTGGCATTGGGAGTGTGGAACCAAAAATCTGCATTGTTTAAGAGATTTTCAACTTTAGGGGAAGGGAATTGCAGTCACACATTCATCATCTTCCCATGGACTACTGCTGGAGGAACAGAATATCAGTGTTTTCAGGTAAACACTCCCCAGGTCTGACTACCATGATGACTCCTCTTCATTCACCATTTAGGACTCTGGAAATGAACCCATAGACTTTGACGGCAGATAAGGACCGCTAGGCCCATCTAGTCTGCCCATTTCCCTACCTACAGGATAGGCCGCAGATCCTAGTTAACCAACAGCCTATATCTTCCTGCCCCCCACAAGAATTGCTTTATGTCTGTCCCATGCATTCTTGAATTCTCCCACAGTTTTAGACCCCACAATTTCCTCAGGAAGGCTGTTCCATGCATCAACTACCCTCTCTGTGAAATAATACTTCCTCACATTGCCCCTGAACCGACCTCCTTCTATCTTTAAATTGTGTCCCCTTGTTCTTGCAAGTCTCTTTTTCTGAAAGATGCTACCCTCTTGGACTTTGTTGATTCCTTGAGGTACTTGAAAGTTTCTATCATGTCCCCCCCTCCCTTCTTTCCTCAAGGGTATACATATTAAGCTCCTTTAGTCTCTCCTCATACGGCTTCTCTTGCAGACCCTGCACCATTTTAGTTGCCCTCCTCTGGACTGCCTCTATCCTGTCTATGTCCTTGCGGAGATGGGGTCTCCAGAACTGGACACAGTATTCCAGATGGGGTCTCACCAACTGTCTGTACAGAGGGATAACAACTTCCTGTTTTCTGCTGCTGATGCCTCTCCCTATACATCCCAGTATACCCCCGGCCCTCCCTACTGCCTTCTCACATTGCTTGCTAACCTTAAGGTCATCTGAAATGATTACCCCCAGGTCCCTTTCCTGTTCTGTTGTTGTTACTAGCTCCCCACCCATTGTGTATTCTTCCCTGGGTTCTTGTTTCCAGGTGCATTATTTTGCACTTTTTGCATTGAATCCTAGCTGCCATCGCTTGACCATTCCTCCAACCTTGCCAAGTCCCTTTCATCCTTTCCACGCCTCCTGTGTATCAACCCTGTTGCAGATCTTTGTGTCATCTGCAAAAGGCATACTTTTCCTTCCAGTCCCTCTGCAATGCCACTGATGAAGACATTAAAGGACTGGACCCAATACTGAACCCTGTGGTACCCCACTAGTAACCGCCCTTTCTTCAGAGTGGACTCCATTTACAATTACCTTCTGTGTCCTGTTGTCCAGCCAATGTTTTACCCAGGCTACCACCCTGGGACCCACTCCCAGGCTGGTTAATTTGACTAATAATCTTTTGTGTGGGACTGTGTCAAATGCCTTGCTAAAGTCTAGGTAGGCCATGTCCACAGCCCCTCCGTGGTCTACTACTTTGGTCACCCAGTCAAAGAAATCTATTAGATTCGTCTGACATGACCTTCCCGCTGTGAACCCATGCTGCCTTGGATCCTGTGCTCCACTGACCCCTAGGTACTCAACTATTCTTTCCTTCAGAAGTGACTCCATCACTTTCCCTACCACAGAGGTCAGACTGACAGGTCTGTAGTTTCGCCTCTGTCTTGGTCCCACTTTTGTGAAGGGGAATCACATCCGCCTTCCTCCAGTCCTCGGGTACCACACCATCCTCCCATGATTTATTAAAAGAGTAGCCAGTGGTTTCACTAGTTCCTTCCTTAATTCTTTTAGAATTCTGGGTGAATTCTATCAGGACCCATTGCTTTGTCCACCTTCAGTTTTAGGAGTTCTTGCAGAACCCTTTCTTCTGTGAAAGGACTGGGATCGACCCCCTATCAAGAGTGCTTCTGTTAACTGGATTAGGCACTTCCACTCCTCTTTTGTGAATACTGAGCAGAAATATTCGTTCAGTATTCCTGCTTTCACTGTCCCCTCTGCCCACCCACGCTCATTCTATTCAGCCTCACTATCCCTCCCTTTGTCTTTCTACGCTCGCTGATGTACCCTATAAAGGTTTTATCCCTTCTTAACTGAGTTGGCTATCTTTTCCTCAGTTTGGGCCTTTGTTATTCTGACTTCCCTCCTGCTTCTTTCTGCCTTAACTGGTACAGCTCTCTGTCCTGCTCCTTCTGTGTTTTCTTATACTTCTGGAATGCTATCTTTTCTTCCTGACTTTCCAGCCACCTCTCTTGAGAACCATAATGGCTTTTTCTTTCATTTTGATTTGTTTATTTGCTTCACACAGGCTTGTTGCCTCTGTAATGGCAGTTTGATAATTCCCATTGTTGCTCCACACCTCCTTCTAGCCTATTTGCTAGTGCTTTCTGAGGCACTCTCCCATCTTGCCAAAGTCAGCCCTCCTAAAGTCCAGTACCCTCACTTTTGTGTGGCTTGACTCTGTAGCTGAGTTAGCGTGAACCACACTGTTTGATGGTCACTTGTCCCCAGATGGCAACCCACTTCTAGATCTGAGATCCTCTCACTGCCCCGTTTGAGAGTATGAGGTCTAAGATTGCTCCCTCACGAGTGGGTTCCGAAACTAGCTGTCTAATGCCTGCCACCTGTAGGGCATCAAGAATGGCCCTGCTCTTGGATGTGGCTGCAGCAAATGTGCTCCAGTTAACATCTGGCATATTCAGGTCTCCCATCAACAGTATCTCCCCTTTCTCTGCCATTCTAAGAATGCCTTCTATCATATCCTTGTCCATTCCTTCCCCCTGACATGGGGGTCTGTACACAACCCCTGTCGCGGATTGTGGTGCCTTTCCAGTCTCAAGGTGACCCACAGTGCCTCCTCTCCTCCGGTTTACTCTCTTTTGTTCAGTTGCTTTATCCCTTCCTTTACATAGAGAGCTACTCCTCCCCTCTTCTCCCCTGCCTGTCTCTTCTGTAGGTTATGTACCTGGTATGTTAACATCCCAGTCATGGTTCTCTGTGTACCATGTTTCTGTGACTGCTACGATATCCAGGCATCCCTCTTCCATTAAGGCCACCAGCTCAGGGAGCTTGTTGCCCAGACTACGGGCATTGGTACTCATTACCCTCCATTTACTGATGGCCTTACCCCTTTTTGCCCCATCCCTGTCCTTCTTGCCTTTGTCATTTTCTCCATTTACCCCTGCCCTTCTCCCTATCGATACCTCCATGTTGGTGTTTGCACCTTACTACGTGATTGTTTGGGGGCTAGGATTTTCCTGCTCCTTTCCAGTGCCTCCCTCTTGCTAGTTTAAAAGCTTGCCAATGAAGCATTTAAACCTATCACCTAGGATCCTGGTTCCCTCCGGACAGATGCAGCCCATCATGCCAGTATAGGCTTGCATCACTCCAGGTGGACCCCAGTCCCCAATGAAGCCAAATCCCTGAGCTCCACACCCAGTTTTCAACCACTGATTGAATCCCATGGTACAGAACACCTAGCCTCTCCATGCCATAGATGGGTAGCACCTCCGAGAAGGCTACCGTCGTGCCTACTTGACAGGCCCTCCCTGATCCCTAGACTCTTCCTGCACTTCTCTAATCCCTTTCTTGCTAGGTCATTTGTCCCTAAGTGGACAATGACATCCAGCTCCCTCCCTGTGCAGCTGCTCTGGCAATCCTGAGGATTCGCTCCCTGTCCCTCAAGCCATGGCGCCAGGCAGGCACCTAACCTCCTCTCCCTTCCTTGCCCAGTTCTACCTTCCTAACAATGGAGTCCCCACCAGGAGTTGTTTCCTTCCCTGTAGGGTCCCCTGCCACCCTCCTGTGGGTCTCCTTTGTGGAGGTTCCCAGCATCCTCCTTGGTCTCCACTGTAGGTGCCTCCATAGAGGAACCACACTTTGCCAGAATGGCATAGGAATTGTGAGAGGTACAACTGGAGGTATGTGCCTCTGTTCCACCACCTCACCCTCCCTGAGCCCACTGTGGTCCAACCGCCCTCTTCTTGGCAACCTCTGAGGCAACGGCAGTGGCACTGGTGGTCCCTGAATGGAAGAGGAGGTCCCATAAATCCTGGCCAACTCAGCCTGGAGATGAGCAACCTCCTCCCCAGCCCAGAGAGGTGCCTGCAGATGGGACAACACCGCATCCTCCAGAACATCTCCCGGAAGACTGCTGCTCCACAGCTGTGCACTGCACAACTCCAATCATGTCTATTTCTGGTCCCTTAACTGTTTGCAATCCTTACTCTTTCCTCTGTTTTTTTCTCTCTCCTTACTTTCTGCCTGTGTGCCCTTTAAGCTCCTGATTGTCCTGTTCTGAGACAAGAATATCCTATATTTCTCAGTAGACCACTTACTTGTTCAGAGGCAGACCTCCAGCAGCTAGGGGGGGCTGGAGAGCTACTCTTGCCCTTCTAGGATGGTGGGTCCTTGGTGGTTCTGTGATCACTCACTTCCTGCCCCTAAACAGGAAGTTCCTGTTGTCAGTCAAATCCTGTGCCTATAAAAATAGAACTAGCTTTGGGTGGAGGGAAGGAGGGCAATATAGTCCCAGCAGAGAAGTTCAGTCACACAGCAGTCCTTTCTCCTGGTGTCTTCTGCCAAGCTATACCCTGTGCATTTGAAGCAATGGATTTTACAAGCTTCACCTGATCTGAACACTTATTTTCCCACTGACTACATTTCAACTTCAACCTAAACCATGTCACATTTAGTTGTCAGACTGAATGTAAAATAAAAACAGAAAGAGCAAAGATGTGATCCCTTTTTTAATATCTATCTTTGCTACAGAGACAGCTGAATCATCTTCATAAAGTCCTCATTTGGTGCTCTGGTAGTTTTCTTGGTTCCTGTTCTTGTTCTTCACTCTGAGATGTGGATGTGATCAAAGGGAACTTAGACTTACTACCAACACCAGTGTCATGCCCCAGCAGGCGTAGTGGTAAAGGGACAATATAGGTTCCTAAGTAGGTGGATGGAGGCACCTGATAAGGAGAGGCAGGAGTCATCCACAGAGGTTTAAGGAGGCAAAATGTTTATTTGACAGATGATAAAGGATGACATGGTTACAGAGGAAAACATCAACCACAATAATGGCAGGAAGAATGGACAGAATAATTATTATCTAAATAGTAAGGCTCTATGTGATAACAGTGATCGCCAATAGGTGATCGCTGTTAGGGCAATGGCACAATTGCCAAAAGATATTTCAGTAATGTACTCCCGGCACACAGCAAAAGGGCACTGTGGAGTTGGGATTTTCTGCTTTATGTGGGGGGGGGCCTGTGCCCCCTCACCCTTCTCTTAAGGATTCTCAACTGCAGGGGTGCATGTCGGGGGTGCAAACACAGAAACGATTTAAATTTGGGCAGGGCACAACAAAAAGTACCCGTGTCTGGACCCGAACCCAGCACCATTCTCACCCCAGCCCTGAACCCACCCACCACGCCATGGAAGCAGCTTAGCAGCTCACCACAGTGCCACCCCCTACAACCCCTCTGTCCCCTCCCACCCCATGCTCATCATCCTTGACCCCCCCTGCACATAGGCATGTAGCAACAGGATATCGCTATTTTGCACACACCCCCATCCAGTTGCCCACCTTCCCCAGTTGCCCCGATGATAAGCATCGCAATTGTGTCATCCTTTTGGTAGGCACGGTCACCAAAGTCATGGGATACCTAATGGTAAAGGCACATAAATACCTAACCTAGGATCTAAAAGATGCACCTGGGCCTATGGTACAGAGTACTCTGACAGAAAGGAAAATGACTGCTAATCACTGGTAATAAGAACTTTATACACCACAATTATACACTACAGTGCTACAATGAGACCAAACATACAGGGATTCAAGTTACTTTGGATCCCACTTTATGGCAGTAAAAGCTGATCCCACAGACTCCAGGTGAAGAGGAAAAGACTCTAGGACTGAAAGGGGAACCTTGGTTGCTTACTGAATTGATATGACAGAGGAGGCCTTCATGAGGCCACTGGGACTTAGGGAAGGTTTTGCAAACAGGCCATGAGTTCATCTGCAGAAAAAAAAAACTCTCTTGGGCTGCTGGAACAAGAGAATGTAATCGAAACAACACAGCAGTGGGAATCTTCAGCAGAAACTAGGGCTGTGCAGGCTCCGAATATTATTTCCTGAATACCATGAATAATTCACTACTTGTTATTCAGATCCCGAATAATGAATAGTGCACTATTTGTCCCTTATTCAGGAAGCACCTTAAAAAAAGTAAGAGCCCCCACTCTCCTCCCTAGACCAGAGAGAGAGAATCCCCCTTCCCCCACCCTAAGATAGCACCCAAATCCCCCTCCTTCCCCCAAACACATTCAGACAGGTTATATATGTTAAAAAGAAAAAGAGCAGATGGCCTGGTTGTGCAGAGGGTTGAGGCACTGGACACCACACTCGAACCACGCCAGTGACCCAGGTTCAGGTACGGACTCAGGTCGCTGGGGGCTGGAAGGGGAATGAGAGGATTGAGCATCCGGAGGACTGCTCTCCTCTCCTGCGGTGGGTTGGGTGGCAAGCCTCGCTCTGTAGCGGCCCCCAGTGGAGACCGGGAGCACTACAAGCAGTGGCACAGGAGGGACAAAACCAGAAAAAATGGAAAACAGCTTTGGCGCCCGCAGGATGACGGCCTCCGTCCTTTACTCCAATGGAACATCTGGGAGCCACCTCCTTCACAGCAGCACCCCTGGGTCTATACAGAAAATAGTGTTCTGGGATCCCCTACCCCCCGGTGCCTTTGCCTTCCCAGAGGGGGATCGCCTGGTGATGGGATACGCCGGGACAACCTGGAGGTTAGCTGCAATGTGCAGCAGAAGAAGTGAGCTCTTGAAGAGGATTGCCAGCGTGAGTAGGGGCACTAGGAGGCCTGAAGAAGAGGGGGGTGCCGGAGTGTCAGAGGGGGTAAAAAGATCGTACACAAAAAAAAAGGAGACTTCCGGTGATGTCACTGAAATGGTGGGTAGCTGAACCTGAGAGCTCCATGACCTCCTTGCCTTTATCTTGTTAAATCCTCTATGGAGCAGCTCCAATATCACAAAGGTGACACAGCCTGTGGTGCCTTAGATGGCAGGAAAGCCTCAGAAAGCCAAAGGTTCAAGATTCTTCTCCGCATCAAGCAAGATGAAGCAAACAACTCTAAGCAGACCTCAAGAAGGCCTAACCATCCTGCCCCCGCACAGAAGGCATCCTTCAGACTCCTCGGCGGATTGGGAACAGGAGGAAGCAGACCCTCCCGAAAGCACAAGCCAAACGCTTATGCAAATCTTAGCCACAGTCAATAAAATAGACACAGCGCTTGCAGACCTGAGGCAAGACGTCCACATCCTGGACAAAAAGGTTTCGGCATCGGACACAAGAATCACGGAGATCTCAGAAGCACAGGATGGTACAGATCACCTGCTCTTATACTTACTTCAGAGAGATCGGGAGATTCAGGCTAAGCTGGAAGACCTAGAAAATCGATCTCAGCATAATAACTTCAGAATCCACGGAATTCAGGAAGGCGTGGAAGAAGGCTTCCCCACGATTGCAGATTTCATCCAGCAGCTGCTCAGATCCATGCTCTCACCCCCAACCGATGTAAACCTAGAGGTAGATTGAGTGCATAGATCCTTGGGCCCAAAACCGACCGATACAGCCGCTAGACCTCGCTCACTAATAATCCGCATACTGCATTATTAAAGTAAGGAGTGGATTCTTCATGAAGCATGGTGGCAGTGTGAAATAATGTACCAAGAGACGAGGATCTATTTCGACCAGGACTTTTCGCCAGCTTTGCAGGCAGAGAGGCAGAGAGTTCGGGGAATCATTAAAGAGTTAAAGCAGAAGAAGGATGTGAAGGCGCAACTGCTCTTCCCCGTCAGGATCAAGATTTATTTAGAATCGGGAGCTAGGATCTTTCCCTCGTTGGTGGAGGCGACTCCCATCCAGAAGGAGCTTCATATCTCGATGCCCGACTTAGAGACTGAGATACTGGAACGGAAGCTGAGGATGGGTGCATGGAGTATGGTAACTCATGGCAATAGCAGAAAACGTGGTTTTCCAGGCTTAATCACACCAGCTGCAATAGGGGACATTATCCAGCTCATGCAGCGAGTGGAGAAGAGGGTAAAAGCTCAGAGTGGGGGTAAAAGTGGATCCACGTCTACAAAGGACTGATTTTTAACTCCAAACCAAAGGTACTGTTTCAATTTGATTAATGTCCCCTCGGGTGTACTGAAGAGGGGTAATTTGGTGAAGTACCATGGAGAAGGGGCGGGGTTAATCAATGCAATCGAACTGAGAGCTTGAATGGCTATTTTGAGAGGAGTTTACTGTTCACTGTATATAGAAATTTATAAGTTTCTCTTTCTAGCGGGGCCGCTTACATGAGGACACATTGGGTTTGAGGTGCTGTGACATCCAGCTTTGACCAATGGGAGGGCAGACAGAAGTTTGCCAAGGGGGGGGAGACAGAGATGTTGGGAAGGACCCACTAGGGGGGAAATGGAGTGAAATGTTTAAAGGTATCTGAAGTTGTGAAGAAGAAAGAGGGGGAGAAGGGGAGGCGAGGGAGGGTGAGGTGATGGGTGAGGGGGCAGGATGGGAGGAAAGGAAGGGGGGGCTCTTTTCCCTGTCTCCATAGAAATGTGAAGTCATGGCACCATGATGGGGGGTCTGGAGAATATAGGATGTTCGGTTCAGCTCCCACCTGGGGTGTCGTGTGGAGTTATATGTTGCAGGCGAAAACCCATTGATTTGGCCATAGCCGTAACTCTGCTAAACACCACTGGGGACTGAAATTAGTCACATTGGTGACTTCCGGTGGTGGCTGTATCTACCACCAGAATCTCCTAGGAGGTCAAACACATTAGGATCTTGGTTATATTAATAAATGTTTTGCTGTTGGAACCAAAAGGGCTCCATTTTACAAGTTAATGGCTATATGTTTAAGATAATGTTCTTTAGTTACTTGTTTTTTGTGACATGTCAATGTGATTTCATACAGGGTAAGTCTGCTTGGTGGATTTCTGGGCAACTAAGCGGAGGGCAGGAAAGAAAGGGTAAGGTACATAAGACGATGGATAAGAGGTTTAAAAATACCAGAGCTCAATGACACATTTAAAGATAATTTCCTACAATGTTAATGGAATTAATTCCCCTATTAAAAGAACTAAAATCCTGATGGAATTAAGAAGAATGGAATGTGATATTGCTCTTCTCCAAGAGTCTCACCTCTCAGAAGTAGAGCACATGAAGCTACGGCGACAATGGGTGGGAAGAGTGGGAGCTACTTTGGGCAAGGAGGCAAAGAAACAGGAGTGGCAATTTTAATTAAGAAAGAGTCCCCATTTATAGTTCAAGAGATAGATATTATTAATCCAGGTAGATGTATTAGAGTCTCTGGTATAGTGCAAGAGAAATTAGTACATACAGTAAATGTATGCGCACCTAATACAGGTGCGGACAAATTTTACCTGAAAGTCTTCCAGAAGGTAGGGGAGCTTCCCAAGGGACTTTTGATACTAGGGGGGATTTTAACGCCACCTTGTGGCCTGCAATGGATCAGTCCTCTGGGAAGACGGGCACATCTAAAGTGACTAGCAGGAGGCTGAAGACCTTGGTGGAGGAGGGGGGAATGGTAGACATCTGGCGAGCACACCATAAAAACGAGAAAGACTACACTTTCTATTCAGCCTCTCAGAACTTGTACTTGAGAATAGACTTTTTTGTTTACCTACACCACAGATCTCCATCTTTTTACTACATCCCAGATTCACGCTTTAACCTTATCAGACCATGCCCCAATATCCATCGAGGTTACATGGAGTAGGGAATCTAGAGTTACCAACTGGAGGCTAAACGTATCATTGTTAAACGATAACAATTTTGTCCAACAAATTACTCAAAGTTTCCAACATCTAACTGTGGACTCCCCTATGGCAGATTGCACCCCTGGGATTTGGTTGGACAATATGAAGGCGGTTTTAAGGGGCCACATAATTAGCTTGGCATCTGCCAAAAAGAAATTGAGGAATAAAAAGTTGTTGGAGCTGCAAACCACAGTAAAAACCTTGGAAAGGGAACACAAAAGTGAACCAAGGGGGAAAGAGAAAATTCTTAAGGAGCTAATTAAAAAAAGGAAAGAACTTAATGATATGGAATCTGACAAAGCTGAAGGATTGTTACGGTTTGCTAACCAAAAATATTATGGGGGGAGAGAGCATTGAAATTAATGGCCCTCAGAATGAGGAAGGAACATGCGAGTCGACATGTCCCTTTTCTCCTGACAAGGGGCACTAACAAGGATCGGGTAGAGAAGCCAGGGGAAACAGCCATGGCCTTTAAAAAGTATTATCAGACCTTATATACAGAAAAGAAAGATCCCCAGGAGGTGATAATTCAGACGGAACTCTTTTTGAAAACACTGAAACTTCCTAAATTGTCCACCACAATGCAACAAGAACTATCAGCTCCCATAACAGACCAGGAAATTTTAACAGTGATAAATAACCTCCCCTCAGGAAAGTCACCTGGCCCGGATGGACTCCCGGCAGAATTCTATAAAAAATAAAAAAAAACATTAACACCTAAACTAGTAACGGTCCTGAATGCCATGCTAGAGGAAAACAAACCCCCAGACTCCTGGCAGGAGGCATTGATTACAATAATTCTGAAACCAGGTAAGCCAGTAGCATTCTGTGAGTCTTATAGGCCTATATCCTTACTAAATCAGGACTTTAAGATACTTACGAAAATCTTAGCCAACTGTCTGCAAAAATACGTAGAGACCTTAGTTCACCCGGATCAGACAGGGTTTATACCCCACAGACATTTGTCAGACAACATCAGACATCTGCTAAATATATTGGATCACAAAGGCCCCTCCTGAGTTCCCAGAATGGCTATTATTCTAGACGCAGAAAAGGCCTTGATAGGCTTGACTGGTCTTATCTTAACTCAGTGCTTATAAAAATGGGCTTTGAGGGCTCCTTCTTGCAATGGGTCATGATGGCATACCAACAGCCAGTTGCAAGAGTACGGGTGAACGGCACTATTTCCACAACTTTTCCAATACAGCGGGGCACCAGACAGGGGTGCCCCCTACGCCATTACTCTTTGGTCTAGCAATGGAGCCCCTTGCCCAGGCAATTAGAGTTGAGGACAAGATTCAGGGAATTTATATAGAAGAGGTCCTGAACAAGGTCTCTTTATATGCAGACGACACCCTGATGTATATGCAGGACCCGGTAAATTCGATCCCTCCATTAATGGATCTGTTAGACGACTTCGGCAAAATCTCAGGATTCAAAATTAATATAAATAAGTTGGAGATTCTTCCAATAAGCGGCAACATTTCAAGGGAATTACAGGGGCTGATTCCATTTAATTGGGCTAAGGATAGAGTAAGATACTTAGGCATATGAATTCCAACTAAAATGTCCTGATTATATCAAATTAATTATGGCTTGTTGCAGAAAGCAGTTTTTGCAGACATAAATAGATGGCGGATGTTGCTGTTTTCCATTACCAACAGGATAGAGGCTGTGAAAATGAACATTCTTCCCCGGTATCTTTTTTTGTTCACCAGTCTACCACTGCCCTTCCTAAAAAAAGACTGGAAGGAACTGCGACGCAAGCTTTCTCAATTTATCTGGACGGGGAGATGACCTAGAAAGCCCTGGGAACTCCTTACCGAGGACAGGGAAAAGGGGGGTAGGGGAGTACCAGATTTTTATGATTACTACAAGGCAGCCCAGATACTACCTATTCTTAATGTGTTAAATCCAGGACATGTGGGGGGGTGGTGCCCTATGGAACTCACAGCTCACCAAACTATACCCCTGAGGATGTTGCCTTGGGTGGCAGTGATCTCAGACATTAGACAAATTAATAATGAATGGATGAGGCACACTCTTAAAGTATGGCTGGATGTCTGACAGCACTGGGGGTCTCTAACTCCAGTTTGGAGATATATTTCACTTAATTCCCTCCCAGGATTTCCAGCTGCACTTGGAGACAGCTGTTTCAAACAATGGCAGAGTAAAGGATTATGCTTCCTAACTCAATTCTTTTAACAAAATATATTAAAAATCTTTTCAAGCGCTGCAAAGAGAATTCGGCCTTCCCAAACAGGACTTTTATAGGTTTCTTCAGTGTCGCCATTACATTTCCACGATGATGGGGCCGCAGACGATCCTTTCGGACCCACCTGCTCCAATTCGAACCACCTTTCAAAAGAGTCGTATGGTAGACTCCAAAGGGTTTATATCATATGAATACAAAACACTGCAAGAAGAAGTAGGTAAATTATTAACCCAACAGATTGAACAGAGGTGGGAGGAGGAATTCGATTTTCGACTATCACAGGAGGAATGGTCTGAGATCTGGTTAGGAATTTCTAAAACAACTAACTCCCTGAGTTGGAAGGAATTTAGATGGTAAGTAGTGGCACGATATTTTATTACCCCAGTGACCTCGGTTCATTATACAATACCGGCAACAAATAAATGTTGAAGGGGCTGTGGGGGACTGGGTACAATTACCCACTTGTTTTGGGACTACCCGCAGATAAATAACTATTGAAGGTCGGTTGCTCAAGCCTTCCAGGCCATCTTTCAATGGGATGTCTTAGTAAATGGAGCTCATTTTATACTGGGTCTCACACCAAAGGGAATTGGATCCAATAATCAAAAGTACTTGTATTACTTATTAGTAGCTGCAGCCTTAGAAGTTATCACGCAGCACTGGCTGCAACCAGAACCACTGACTCTTCCCATGTGGAGAGCTAATGTTACAAAAATTAAGGACATGGAAGCCATAACTGCCCGATTACGATTGACCACAGAACAATACAATGTAAAATGGCTCCCTTACTATAGTTATATTGAGGGTCTGGAGGGCACCCCAGTGCTAGAGCAATACCTCTTAGCTTGAATGAGGCTTTGGCCTATTATAGATGAGGATGGAAAAAAACACAAATCCAACCTGTATGTAAAGATGGTGGTCTGGAGAAGGGGAGACAGAATGGGGATGGGGAAACAAATAAGATGGTTGAGTAATTGAAATCACATCGACTGGTTTATATGTAAATTTAGTTTATTTATTAATAATGATAATATAGCACAAGTCACATCAAAGTTCTATTTAAATCCTTAAGACTATTTGATGTTATTTAGATAGTTTGGAATAGGTGGTATGAGCGAAGGATGTGGATGAAGGGTGGAGTAGAAATATATCTTTTCACTTGATCTAATCCGGAAACAGCGGGGTTGATCATCTCTTCTATTGGACAGCTCAATGTGGTTACTCACCTTTCATTATGATATTGGGGTAAAAACCTACAAGAAAATAAACATGGTAATTTTATAAGGATTTGTACAAATGTAATAGTTTGCTACATTTGATTGTACATCCATATGTAAAATGGAAGTATTTCAAACTATCAATAAAAGTTGTCTCAAGTTCAAAAAAAAAAAGAAAGAAAAAGAAAACAAACTTCAATGGATGACCACCACAACCTGCCCACCTCCACTGATGGCAGCCAAGTTTCAAGACTGTGTACCCCCCCCGCACCTACCCCACTTCAGGTAGGTATCAACAGCCCCTCATCTTCTCCGTCACCCAGCACCAAATAGTAAATTAAAACAAAAGGCAACTGGCATGAGCTTACTCGCATAGTAAAATCAGCTGATCATGTGATCAGCTGGTTTTACTATGCGAGTAAGTGCATGCATGAGTGGTTTCATTCACAAGGAGGCAGCCGGCCATGGAGGAGGGTGGGCTGTGCTGGTTTCCTTTTGTTTTAATTTACCATAGGTGCAAAGTGTGAGGGGAGCTGGGGGGGCTGCTGCTAGCTACTGGTGTGTGAGTGTGTGTGTGTGTGTGTGTGTGTGTGTGTGGAATCTTGAAACGTCGTGGCCAGCCATGAAGGTGGATGGGTTCTGCTGGTCACTCATTGAACTATGCTTTCTTTTTCTCTTTAACATATATAACCTGTCTAAATGTGGCTGGGGGGAGGAGGGGTTTAGGTGCTATCTGAGGGTGGGAGGAAGGGGGATTCTCTTTTTAACTGCCAGATCTGGGCTAGGGAAGAGGGTGGGGGTGGGGGTCATTGTCTTTTTTTTAACGATTTTACAAAAAGACCCAGATACCGAATATTTGGCTGAATATTCGGATGCATGGTCTCAATACCAAATATTTGGCCGAATATTCGATAAATGATATTCGCACAGCCCTAACAAAAACCCTTCAATGGGTTGCCAGAATGGAACAGATGCTGAAGAAGGGATCCAGCCCAAGCCCTCCAAAGGGCTGCCAGGATGAAACAGATATTGAAGAAGAAATCTAGCCCAAGCCCTCCTATGGGCTGCTGGAATGAGACCAATAGAAGTTGATGCATCGGCATGAGCCCTCCAGAGGGCTGCTGGGATGAGAAAAATGGAAAGATGAGATGAATCAAAACAAAAAGGCAACCAAGATGATGCAGGTCTTCGGGTGAAGATTCACACTGGATGTTTTCGGATGTCGATTCAGAAAGCTGGCCTTTGTATGCCAATGCCAGTGGCACCTGAAAGGGAAAGAAAAATAACAAACAGGGTGTCGTATCTTTGTAGAGCTGGAGGGGATGATCCCTTACTAGCGAACTGGTGTGGCTCCTAGGCTTACTGTATGCCTTTATGGGATAGGAACGAAGGTGAAGCAGGACAGCAAAGGGGCCTCTCCTCACTACGAGCTATACTAACTAGGGGAACCAGCACGATGCAGTGCACTGATGTGATGTCCTCACAGAAAAGATGTGCTCGCAGAAAGGTTAGAGGCTGGGTGAGCTGATTCTTGAATCAGGAAAACAAGATTGCAGGAAATTCTGGATAAAACTCAGCTTGTAGCCACAGGTGCACAGAGGCAATTGTCAGCATCAAAAGGCAAAGGTCAGAGTTCCAGGGCAGTTGCCTGGGCAATTGCCAGTTAAAGGGGGCAAATCACACAGTTTGGGGCAGTTGCCAGTTGCAGGGAGCAAATCACACAGTTTTGGGACAATTGCCAGTTGCAGAGGAGAAATCACACCGTTTGGAGCAATTTCCAATAGGAGATAGCAAAAAACATTCAGAGGCAATTGCCAGTAGCAGGGGGAAAACAACCAGTTTGGGGGCGGTGGGCAAATAACCAGTTTGAGGGCAGTTGCCAATAGCAGAGAGCAAATAACCAGTTCAGGGGGTAATTGCCAAGAGGAGACAGAAAATAATCAGTTTGGGGCAGTTGCCAGTAGCAGAGGGCAAATAACCAGTTTGGAGGCAACTGCCAATAGCAGAGGGCAAACCACACAGTTCAGGGGCAGTTGTCAATAGCAGAGGGCAAATAACCTCTTCAAAACAGTTCAGCAGTTAATTCACACTATCAGAATCAGTGTCACTGTAAATTGCCCTGACGCCAGCCCTGAAAGCTCTGGTAAGCCCTTGTCCATTTTTACTAGTCCATGGGCTGGGCTTACTAGCCCACACTAGTGCTTGGCCACCTCTACTTGAGATCCAGTGGTGGGGAAACCTAAAAATCCCTTCCCCACCAATGCAATCCCAAATGCTGACACAGTGACCAGAGTTCAATTTATTTAAATCCATTAGCTCAAAACAGATGTAGCTTGCCCTTACTAAGGACAGGGCTAAACTTGCCCCTTGCTCGGCCCTTCTGCCCCACCTAATGATGTTCCAACCTAATGGGTATGGTGAATGCTTGCAGTAGCAATACCTATTACCTTTAACTCCCCTCGAGAGGTCCTTGTAAACATTAATGCAGGCTGACAGGGATAAATGCCCTGAACCCACCTTGATCTGCCTCTGAGAGCTTTCTTGTAAATATTAATTTATTCAAAGTAGGGCCTTTTTGACCTTATCTCTGCCCCTACTCCACCTCCAGGAGGTTTCTTGCTGGGGGATGAATATTTAATTATGCAGATGAGGAACACGGCTTGTCCCCTGTGGCTCTTGGCCATCCCTGTGCCCTGTGGTGCCTTAACAATTAATTTTATTTTATTATTTTGTTTTAAAACTTCAGGCAGCCTTGTTTGGACTGTTGGTGCTGCTGCTGCTGACTCACTGTCCTAACCCGGGATGAAGACAAACAAGGAGGGAGGCTGGGAGGTTTGCAGGCAGTGGGAGGGACTGCATGCATGACTTTGCTGCTGCTTTGGGGGCACTCTGCCAATCGGTCCTTGACCTGAAGCTCTTTCAGAGGATGCAGCTCTCACCACATCACTACTGGGAGACCTGAGATTTTTGATTTCACTTAAAACAAAAAATAGGGCTAAATGGGGCCCATACCATGATTTTGCCTGTTGCTTTGCCTTCCGACCACAGCCACACTGAATTCACTGCACTAAGGGCCAAAACTTGCCAACTACAGAGTGCAGGGGACTGGAGGCACCCAGGCAAGCCCTTGGGATGGCTTCAACCCTACAGTTAAGCCCAATCATCCCCACTCTCTTTCTGGTGTCCTCACTCCTCTTAATCCAGTGCCAATAGCCCCCACAAAAACAAACTCTGCATTTCAAATAAAATGCTCGGGGTTCCTAGTCTCCGCACCCAGAGCCCACATTCCCATAACAGGTTTCATTTTGAAAACAAATACCACATGCTGGGCAGGGACAGCACGTGGGCAGCCTAGGCTCATGCTGCCTGCTTGGGGGGGAAGGGAGTCTGAGAAGGGACAGAGAGCCAGCAAAAGGGAAAAACTTTCCTTCTTTCTTTCTTTCTTTCTTTGTTTTTTTGTTCTATTTGCTTCTAAGGCTCTCTGCTATACCCTACTGCCTTATGATGGGGGAGGAGGGAAGATACATTACAGACAGGTCCCAAGGTCCTGCCCTAATGCTGCCCTTCCTGCCAGGGGAAGCTAAGCATTTTGCACCATCCATTGCCTTGTGCTAGAGTCATCAGCAGATCAGAACTCCTGGAGCAGCAACTACTGAACATTTCATATGAACTTTCAGTCATCAGTTGTTACTGAGTTAACTGCAGAGACTGTTCCCCATTTTGCACAACATGGCTGCCAGTTAACAGCTGGTGTGGGGGCTTGGTGGTAAGCCATTGGCTGGCGGTGGTGTATGGGGCAGGGCTGAGCACTTCTTAAGCCCATGTCAGCCTGAAAGCAGCAGAGCAGTGTTTTACACCATCCATTGCCCTGTGCTGCAGAGTCATCAGTGTCCCAGAACTCATGGAGCAGCAACTACTGGGCATTTCATAAGAACTTTCAGTTATCAGTTATTACTGAGTTAACTGCAGAGATTGTTCCCTGTTTTACACAGCACAGCTGCTGGTTAACAACTGGTGTGGGGGCTCGGTGGCAAGCCATTGGCTGGCAGTGCTGTACAGGGAAGGAATGAACACTTCTTTTTTTTTTAAATTCAACAAGTTTTATTAGGCATATCACAGTGCAAACAAAGTTTAAGGATTGAAAGTTGTACCATCCATGTACACTGTCCAGAAAGCCCTAAAATATCTCCCTCCTCCCCAAAATCCCCCTCCCTCCTCCCCTCCCGAGGTGCACTCTCCTTTCTTCATAATCCTAAAATTAGCCAAGGGACAACAAGAGAAATCGTTGAGATATAGTTAGAGAGGGAGGAGAGGTTCGTGAAGACAACCGGATAGGTCCTATCAAGATAAATACAGAGCATATAACTTCCCTCATTTTTTGTTGAAAGATGAGAGGCGATGGTGCACACTCGCAATTAAATATTCTAGGCGGAGTGCAAATGATATTTCATGCAACCTTTTGGCATAGGAAATGGTAACTTGATCCGTCCAGTGTCTAAGCACTAATTTTTTGACCGCCATAGAGATTAAAGACATATGAAACTGTCTCTCTTTCACCGGAATTCCAGAGTAATCCCCCAGAATGCATATGACAGGGGAGAAAAGGCCCTGAAGGCCCAACAAAGGATCCAGAGCAGATTCTATTTGGTTCCACAATGGGGATATCCTTTCACAAAACCATAGTATATGAAGGAGCGAGCCTTCCTCTTTATTGCACCTCGTACACATGTTGGAGGTAAGCCTCTTCATTTGGGCCAATTTTACCAGAGTATAATACAGATTATTTAGAATACAGTATTGTGTAAGTCTGTATCAGTCCTGGGTGAGGTATGCGTATAGGCCCGTCCATAATGTATGCCAGTTAATAACTTCATCAGGGAATGAAACCTGCCAGACCAGAGAACCGGCACTCGAGTGAGACTGAGAGAAAGTGAGAATCAGCTTATATACCGTGGAAATGCCATGGGATTTACAAACCAAAATCTTTATTTGGTTGAGAAAAACTTCGGTACGAGAAGGGTTACACTCTGTCCCTATTACCTTAACTAGTAAGTGTTTACGCTGTAAAATTTGAAAGGCTGCCGGTGATTTAAGGCCCAGGTTAATGAGGATCTCCTCGGTAGATAGTATAACACCATTTGAGTAGAAATCTGCCACTGTGAGCTCAGGGGGAAAAGGCAGCCAACGTCTGGTTTTGGAGGTTCCCCCTATTTTAAGATTCAAATTGGCATAGAGCAGCTGAGAAGGGTCCGAACTCGAACGCACCTTATAGAATCTGAACATTTGAGAGAGAACTCTTAGCGAGGAACCTAGCGGGAAGGACTGCAGGGATTTTGGCAATTTTTTAAGGGGCGTTTAAAAAAGCAACGAGGGGGCTACATTATGGGTAGCAAGAAAGTCAGCCTCTATAAGTAGCCAAATAGGAACATAGGTGTGGTGAGCACAGAGATCAGTTAACAAAAGCCATTTCCCACACTTATTAAGGTGACAAGCCCAGTAGTAAAACAAGAAGTTAGGAAGACGTAAGCCCCCCATCTCCCTGGGTAAAGAGAGCTTACTGTAGGATCTTCTAATTGCCTTGTCCTGCCAAATAAAGGAACTAACTTCAGAATGAATACATTGAAAGAAGGACAGGAGTAACCCGACGTCCAACAGATTTAATGGGTAAAACAGTCTAGGGAGGACATTCATCTTAACTATATTGATTCTACCCCAAAGCAAGAGAGGGAGCTTATTCCATCTTGATAAGTCCTGTCGAATGTTGGACCATAAATCTTCTAAATTAAGTTTGAGGAATAATGATAAATCTGAGGTAATATAAATGCCCAAGTATTTAATGGACTTGGGAGTCCATTTCATACCAAAATCACTGAAAGCTGAGCTATATGTTAATGAATTAAGGGGGAAAATTTCAGTCTTAGTAATGTTGAGTTTGTAATTTGAAAATTTACCAGAAGTATCAATAATAAGCAATGCTTCTGTTAAAGAGGAGACCGGATCCGAAAGGTGAAGCAAGATGTCATCCGCATAAACCAAAAGAGCGAGAGTCCTATCACCTATTGGAATACCAGTGATTAAGGGGGGGAGTTTAGTCTCCTAATCAGGGGTTCAAGATATATGTTAAAAAGAAAAGGAGACAGCAGGCAGCCCTGTCTTGTGCCCGAGAAAAGAGGAAAAGCCTCGGACAAGACTCTATTTCAGTTTATTTTAGCCTGAGGAGAGGAGTATAGAGTCTGAATCCACTTGATAAAGGTTTCAGGAAAGCCCATTGTCTGCAGCGTAGCCCACAGAAAATTCCAATCCACTCTATCAAATGCTTTTTCCGCATCAAGGGATATAAGAGCCATTGGAGAAGGGGAGGTCTTAGCCACCTGGACCAGATATGCTAATTTACGAAGATGGTCAGCAGGTGTTCAACCTGACAAACCCAATTTGCTCTGGGCTAAGAAGCGGATTCCAAACCCTTTCAATTCTGCTAGCAAGTATCTTAGCCAAGATTTTAATGTCACAGTTTAACAAAGAGATGGGATGATAGCTCTCGGGAGATTGGGGTGGTTTATCTGGCTTGAGAAGAAGGATAATAGAGGCTTCTAATAGGGATGGATCTATAACCTGACCTGAAAGCATATATTGATTTAAATGTAATAAATAAGGAGCAAGATCGTTAGCGAAAACTTTATAAACGTTTGAAGGGAAACCATCCGGACCGGGGGTCCTACCCGAGGCAAGTTTATGGAGAGCAGACAAAATTTCCTGCAGAGATATAGGAGCTGATAAACAAGCTTGTTGTGAAGGAGAGAGAGTAGGTAATGGTAAGGCAGACAGATAAAATAATTCAACCTGAGACGGGGATACAAGATGCTGACTATAAAAGGAAAGATAAAACTGCCTGAAAACGGCAGTTATGTCTCTCGGGTGTGTTTTAATGGTGCCGTCCAGATCGTTGATCGACTGAATAAATCTGGATGCCTCTAGTTTCGTCTGCCACAACACCAAAAGATGACTTGCCTTTTCCCCCTGCTCTATGTATTTTGCCTTAGTTCATAAAATAAGAAACTCTACTTTTTCCTGTACCAGGCGAGAATACTGATTCCTTAAATTTAACAGAGATTTTAACACATCAGGAGAAGAGGATGAAGTAAGAGAATGCTCAAGTGTGCGAATCTGACCCAGAAGGGATATAGCAGCTGCCTCTCTTTTTCGTTTACGAGTGGAGGAGAGCCTAATAAACTCACCTCGCAAAAAACATTTTAAGGCACACCATTCATGGTCCATCCTGGTGACCGAAACCTGGTTATTTGCAATAAAAAGTTGAATCATGTCTGAGATCCTGGTAATGACGTAATCTTACTTTAAAAGCTGTATATTTAACCGCCATGTTGAATCCCTTTGGAGGTTCTGATTTAACATAACTGTGACCCAAGTTACAGCATGGTCCGATATAACAATTGGCTCTAGGGTGGAGTCATTAAGACCGTGAATAAGAGAATGACTAAGTAAGATATAATCTAACCGAGACCAAGTGGAGTGCACCATAGAGTGAAATGAGAAAGCGCGGGTTTCAGGGTTTAAGAGACGCCAAGGATCGCATAATCTGTTGGTATCCAAAAATTTGGCAAGAGCCCTTTGGGTTTGAGTAAGGGGCTTAGGCAATGAATTTAATTTATCCAAATCTTGAGTGGGTGGCAGGTTCCAATCCCCTCCCAGGATTAAAGGGAACATCGAGAACTTCTGTAATTCTGTTGATAATTCCTGAAAAACTATAGGGTTTCCCCCCACTGGCCCGTACACACTCCCCAGGACCAATTCAGTGCAGTCCAATACTCCTTGGACTAAGACATATCTCCCCTGTGAATCAGCGATTGTTATTTTGGGTTGAAAGGCTATCGCCTTATGAATTAAGATAGCAGTGCCACCACTGATGGATGAGTTACCAGCAGCAAAAACTTGCCCAATCCCAAGTCTGCGCAAACCCCCCATTTCCTCAGGGAGGAGGTGAGTTTCCTGAATGAAAGAGATATGGGCCTTCAGCAGTGATATGTGTTTTAAGATCTGAATTCTCTTGTTGAGATCATGAATCCCTCTTACATTCCAAGATTTGAATTTTTTCAAACCTGTAGCCGTTGGATATTATACCGAACAGTACATAACCAAAACGATATACTATGAGAGTGCACCACTGAACCCTCCCCCATCAAACTTGCACACATTTTATTACATAGGTATTCCCACAAAACCCAAGAGAAAACTCCGAGCATACTATTGACCATGGTGACATCTACAGGATGTGGGAAAACCCCATCAACAATGATAGAAAACCATGGAATACCATAACTACCAATCCCCCCAATCCCCCCTCAGTAACTATTTACAAATATCTCTGCACCTAGCTTTGACCCCATTAAGAAAGCTAACTTTTTGTTCGATGGTAGAGAGCCCCCAAGTACCCCATTATAACTACCCCCGATATTACTAACCCGATAAAGAATAATAAATGTAACAGCTGCCCGTACTGGGTACCCTTCAGACCCCAGCTTAGGTAATAATGCAAACCAGCCTGATATGCCAAAAGGAGTCCCCAGCATATCAAACCAAATAAAGCAACAAGCGAGCGTAATTAGGGTACTACCCCCCATACTTCAGAATGTCTGGTGGGTGACTTTCCGCCAAGATCCTCCCGTCCCACCCCTGCCTTCTGAAGGAAAAAAAGGGGTGTATTGGTTTAATCATGAATTGACCTGGAATACCCTAACAATATGTAAGCTACTTATAAGCTCAATATAGTACTTCTTATTTCCACGAAAACCAGAAATGAAGCAAATTCAGCTTTACATTCTCTGACCAAAATTAATAAGAAAGCAATATGAGCGTATGGTAAATAAGGTTATTGAGAGTGCAGAGAAAAGTTCCAGAGATAGATGTACCAAGAGGAGTATTGAGACAATGAGAGAGACCAGAGCAATAAAGGAAGATATGAGAACTGAAGTCCTATAGAGAGAGAGAGAGTTCGAAAAGAGACAAAGTCCAGTATATTAATCGTAACATAATTGTCTCCCTAAATAGCAGCAGTCGAGATATAGAGAGAGAAACCTGTGAGAATAGTTTGGGTAGTAAATAGGAAAATAGGGGACATGAGTCTATTCCAGAATTATATTCACATCATAATAATAAAATCATCACCAGAAAGTAAAGCATAAGAGGCAGCTTCTCGAATGTGCAGATGTTCCCCTGGGGAACCATATTGGAACGGGCCAAGCTGTCCGGTCAGAAAGAGTCCCCACTGGAAACAAATGGCACCAGGAAAAGGGGATCCGAGGGAAAATGGTGCTTCTTGCCACGGAGAGTCCTCCGGGTCCACAGGCCATCCTCCGCCTCTCTCCTCAATCACCCCCATCCTCATCACACTGGAGAAGAACTCCCCTCCCAAGGACGTCCCTCAGAAAAAGTTCCTCATTGGTAAGCCAGCCAAACAACAGAAGGTACAGTCACAGCAAATAGATCTTTGATAGCGAGAAAGTGAGGAAACCATCCTAAGATTGAAATAATGCCGGCATCTTCTTGCAGAGATTGACTTGGGCCTGTTCGGCTGAGTCGTATGATAGCCATGCTGCATCCACCAAAACTTGCAGATGTGCTGGGTATGCCATGTGAAACTTAATACTGGCAGCTATCAACTTGCTGACTATGGGATGAAAGGAGGCTCTTTTCTTTCGGGTTTCTAATGGCAAATCCTGAGTAATTCTTAGGCTCTTGCCCTCCCATTGTATAGATTGTAGATCTCTGACTTTGGCCAAAATGTGCTGTTTTTCAAGATAGTTGAGAAAGCGAATTATCATCGGGTGAGGGGAAGCATTATCCTCCAGTTTTGGATGTAGAGACCTGTGCCCCCTTTCTATTAAGTAGGTAGGATTGTGTGGGGAAGGGCCCACAATCTTGGTAAAAAGTTTCTGGGTAAATAAGATTGCACAGGGACCTTCTGCTCCTTCTGGTAAGCCAAAGATCAAAATATTGTTCCTCCTGCTGTGCCCCTCTAGATCCTTGGTTTTAAGTTGTAGTCTAGAGATTTGTTGCCTTAACTTAGTGATTTCTGGATCAGTCCTGTCTCTCCAGGCCTCTAGAGAGTAGGTGCGAGCCTCCGTATCTGCCGTGCAAGTTCTGAGTTCGGCCATTTCAGTACGAATATGTTTTAATTCAGCAGCGATATCCAGGAGAATCTCCTTAAATGGTTGCAGCTCTTGCAAAAAATGCTCTTCTGAAAGTGGAGTTGATGCCGCCAAAGTAGTCAGTTGTTTAGTTGATAGTTGCTGGAGAGGTTTTACCTTCTTTGCCTGTTTGTCAGGTGAGACCAGGGGTGTGTGTGTCTGGGTAAGGCTGTTTTCATCTCGGCCTCCATCTGAACGTGTTAAAACAGCAGAAACTACCTGAGAAACAGCCAACAAGCTCCGTTAAGTGACCAGGAATATAAAGATGTCGAGGATAACCCTATTTTCCAGCTACAAAGCACTAGATGAAGTTAGATTATCAACTGGGGAAGCAGGAGCCAAGGGAAGCAGCAGCTAGCAAGCCCAGACCATCACGTGATCTCATGAACACTTCTTAAGCCCATGCTGGCCTGCAGCACACAGCGCCACTCAGAGTAGAAAAGTTTAGCTACAAGAGTCTAAAGATATTTATTAGAAGCCTCACAGTAGATTTATTATGGATTATAGAATAACATTTATACTTTTAAGCTTTATAGTGTTTGAAGAAAGTTTATTTTATCAAACAGTACAGTAGAAATACATGGGGGGGTTGCATGGAGGGCAGGGCGGTCTCACAGACACAGACAATACAGTCACTAATTGGATATCCCAGTTAAGTAATTATTGTAAAGATCTCATCCAGGTTCCAGTACGATATGCTGTACTCTCACTGCCTCAATTTGTCATCATGGGCAACAGCTATAAAAGGAAATCCTAAAATCGGGATTTGGACAGGGGTGCTTCATAAATTAAAGCAATCCAATATTAACCAGTTTTGTTTGGTTTTGCTGTTATTCCTAGTCAGAGACATAGAGATCAATCTAGGGCCCTCCTGCTCCTCTGAAAGACATGGGGAGATGGTGCACTGTGGCTTGAAAATAGTGTATCTAAACATTAGAAGTCTTCTGGCTCATTTTGACAAAACTAAGGTTTGGGCTGAGGTGGGGGGTTATGACATTATAGGTTTAAGTGAGACATGGTTAAAAGGGCACATAACAGACAACCAAATACTGTAGATTATGGGAGGGTATTCCATATTTAGACAGGATAGGGCAGGGGGGGAAAAAGAGGGGTGGGGTAATGTTCTATGTAAGGAATACAGTAGTAGCCCAAGAAGTTGAAAAGGGGCTCTTTGAGGAAACTATTGATTATTTAACAACTAGAATACTGCTGGGAGCCACTAAATGTAAACATCTATACTTAACATGTTTCTACTGTCCACCAAAATGCGATATAGGAGACCATAAGATATTTGAGCTATGGACATAAAATCATAAAATAGAAGGGAACATAGCATGATGGGAGATGCTAATCTGGATTAGGGGAACGGAAGGAAATTAGGCAAAATCAAATGAGATATGGATGCAAGCCACTTTGCACAACTGATACACTCCCTGACCCACTATAATTATAAAACAAATAATCATGCTAACATTGACAGGCTTATTACCAAAAGACCAGCCAGTGTTTTGAAATATAGCATATTGTCTGATTCTATATCGGACCATTGTTCAACTTTGTGCATAAGAAAGTTACAAAAAAAATTCCAGTTCTGCCCAGGACTATTAACACCAGGAACATCAATAGAATGGATGCAGGATTTTTGTTACGTGGTCTAGATCAGATAAAATGGGAACAATATGTAAATACTGAAAACTTGGGAGTCATTGGAGGAGCAATTGACAAACTGTTTGAAATAGGCATTTGAACAAAATACACCTATAACTAAACAGAGTTAAGGGTACAATTTCACCTTGGATAAACAGAAAAATTGGGGATTTAATAAAAAAGCAGGATAAGCAAAGGAAACTGTATCAAATAAACAGAGATTCAAACAGTTTGTTACAATATAAAGTGTTAATAAATAAAACTAAAACTGAGATAGTGAAGGCTAAATCAGACTACTACCATCAAGCACAGTTGAATGATCTAGGGGATCCAAAAAATGTCTGGGCCTCTTTTAAACAACTTTGTAATCCACAGAGTAAAACAGGAATAAAATGTGTTAAAGCAGGGGAAAACAATCCTCGGTACAAAGGAAATGGCAGACAAGTTGATTGTAAATATAATCTTTATGTACTCAAATTGTATTTTTATACCATCTCTGTTAGTGGCTTAGCCTTTCCTATGCACTGTATCTTGGCTACTCAATCTACGTTTTGTAGTCATGTCATTTTGTATCACTGTATTGCTGTAACTCAATGTTATCACCCTGTGTATACCTTTACAATGTCCCATATTCGATGAACGACTTGGAACCTCTGTAAAAGAGTATCTGGCTCAGAGGTAAATCTGATATTTTAAATATAAAAAAAAAAAAATTTGAAGAGTAGGATAAAGTCAGGTCGCTCATCACTGCCTTACTTCATGATGAAATCTACGTGATATGCAGAGACAATAAAAGCCATATTTGTAATTCGTAGTAGCAATTAGAGAAGACTATACAAATGCCTTCCCGAGATCAGCCAAACGGTTGGCTGGTATTGGGAAGGGTCATTTGTATCGTGTACTGCTGGTTTGCCTACTTTGGGATTAAAAATATGTATTTTATCCTCTCTGCATATCGTGTGAATTTTATCATGAAGGGAGGGCAGTGACGAGAAGCCGACCTGACCGTTTATCCTGCTGTGAGTACGTTTTGGTTTTGGCCTCACTATTAATGATTTGTAGTTGCCTGCTTTGTGTTTCAAGTTTAATGAGTATTTCATTTCTAAAACTACACAGGGTCAGGAAGCAGAAAGTAACCAGGATAAAACTGGCCACCAATCTGATAACATCATGAGTGTAGGCCACTGTGCCCCTTCCTTTGACTTTCAGGGGAAAGAGGAGAAGGAAGCACTGGAACTTCTTTTTTAATAATTAAACTTTATTAAATATTCATAAAGAATGCCACACAAACAACAACTTCAAAAAAAAAACAAAGTCACGTAACAGCTGTGGAACACAAGATTAAGTCCAGAATAAAAAAATGCAGCAGTGAGATATTACAAACAATAACAAAATCAACTAGTAAAATAATTAATATCATCTTTCTTCTGTATCCAAATACATTACTATGTCAAGTAGAACTCATTGTATCAATGAAATCAATCTAGAATGTATACATGTTGTAACTCTTATATATAGTAACCAAGGCCCAGCAGTGCATTCAGGACTAAGAACCCTGTCTTATCGAGGAGGGACAATACCCTCAGATGTTCAGTCATAAGGGGCTTCCATTACTAATCCACCATTATAAAAAATTACCACCACTTATTATAACTAAGGTACAAAGTTTGGATTTTCTTGAATCTGGTAATTAATCCATGGCTGCCAAATCCTTTTAAAAACTAAGCGGTCATCCATTTGAGCACACATGGCATTCTCTAGGCCATAAATAAAATTGATCACTAGATACTAGGTTTGAAGAGTGGGAATAAGCTCTGAATGCCAATGCTTCATGATATCTTTTATAGCACAAACTATCAGTACAGTATCAGCAATAATGTTTTAAGCAGTGGGGATATTGTAACATCTCCTGATATAACATGCAATAAAATCAGAGGGGCAGTGATATCAGTATGGCAACCGCAGATCCATTCTGACTCCTTGGCAATCCCCTGCCAAAATATGTCAAGTTTAGGGCAGACAAGAAAAACATTAGCCTGATCCATCGAGATGTCTCTGTAGTGCCTCCAACAATACCCTGCATCAAGCCCTTTATAATGTTTAACCTTAACAGGGGGGGAAAGAATCTGGCCCTACATTTCCAGGCAAATTCCTTTATAAAGGGGGGTATATGCCACTGAGTAAGAAAGTGTTCCAGACTGAAGCCAGTCATCCCAAGAACAGGCGGATCCCAGCTCCCATTCCTACTTATGATAGAGATAGAATGAGAAGAGTCACGTGATAGATTACTAATCACACGATACCAAAGACCTAATAAATGTTTCATAGCCTTCCCAGCCTGTGCTGATATTATTAAGTCCAGCAAAGGAGTATTCACTATGGCAGGAATATCAGCATAAAAACAAAAAGAACTTAAGTAAGACCTAAGCTGAAGATATCTATAATGGTCCAAATGTGCCAGACCGAATCTTGTTTGAAGTTGACTAAATGAGAGGAAACCCTGTTTATTGAACAACTGGTGATAGAATACTAAGCCTAACTTCACCCACCCCCTGAGGAAGAGTTCCCATTGATTTCAAGGATTACCAGAATCATGTGCCATAGAGGAAATACATAATGTCTCACTTAGGGAGAGACAGTTGCAGGTGGTCCACCACTGTTTCAAAATGATTTGCACGCATAAAACTAAAATAAGGTGAGAGAAGTTCTCCCACATGTGGATTGGAAAATAATACCTTATTAACATCATGAAGATCATCGAAGACAAACTCAATGTCCTTCCAAGAGGCCCGATAGCTCTGATTAGCCCAACACCAAACTACCCTAAGTGCAGCCACTTGGGAATACCACTGAAAATTAAGGAAATGAATGCCTCCCTGTCTAGATGATAAGTACAGAAAAGACTTCCGAACCCTTGGCCTCTTCTCATGCCACAAAAGAATTAAGTGAAAAATGTTGCTATTCCCGTAAGTACGAGTGTGAGGGAGGCACCGGAAGTGTATGCAATAAGAACAACACCCTAAGTAATACATTAATTTTCACCACCTCTAATCAGCACCAAAAGTAAAAGGGGAGAGTGAACAATGAGCCAGGTCCTGCTTAAGTTGGATTGTTAACGGCTCTTAGTTTATAATATCAACATGATCTAAAAATGTAGGAAGAGACACCCCCAATTACTTAATGAAGTTTCAATTCCATCTGATTGGTAATAAATCTAATATGTCAGCAGAGGGAACATAATTATATGCCAAAACTTCTGTTTTCAGCTTGTTAAGGCGACATCCCCAAAATCTTTCAAACTGATCCAGAATAGAAAAAACTTCCTGTAGGGATGCTGTGGGGTTGTTCAAGGTTAACAAAATATCATCCGCAAGTAAGGTAATTCGAAAGCCTCGACCACCAACTGAAATTCCCTCTCTACCCTCTGAATTTCTAATTAAACATGCTAAAGGGTCAACATATAATGCATACAAAGAAGGGGAGAGAAAGCACCCCTGCTGAATGCCCCTAAACAGTTTAAAACTAGAAAAGAGATAACATTAATTTTTTCTTATATTTTCTCTTTATCCTCTTTGTCCTGCAGGTGGTATCTGTCCCCTCGACAGTCTCTGGTCACCTCCCCCCAGGTACCCCTGTGCCCTAGTTCCCCCATGAGTTACCCCCCCCAGTGGGGTGAGGCGGGGCTGTCCTTCCCCCTCCCTCCTGTGACCATATCTGGAACTGGCTATTATGAGCAGTCCCAATGCGGCAGCACCGGCTTGTCAGTAGGGACATCATGGAGCCTGCAGCCATGTTTTCCTCCATTTTTTTTCTGGTTCCTCCCCCATGGCAGTGATTGCATGTGCATGTCATGAAGCCACATTCTTGCATCTCCCAGAGTCTGGCACTGCCCTTCATTCTCCATCAGAAGGCAGTCATGGAGTGGGACAATGTGCCCTGCCCTCCCCAGGAGAGGACAGCTGTCATCTGATGCTCCATCTTCTCCCTTCCCTGCTGACCCTTGGTGGCCTGAGTTCACTCCCAAACCCGGGTCACTGGCATGGTGTGAGGTGTGGCATCCAGTGCCTCAACTATCAGCGCCACTGGGCTGACCGATAACCATTAATTTTAACATATGCTGAGGGGACCTTCTACATCAATTGTAGCATTTTAATAAAAGAGATGGAAACCTAAAATGCTGCAAGGTCTTCCAAAGGTAAGGCCATGACACAGGATCAAAGGCCTTCTCAGTGTCCAGGCTGGCCAAGACCAGTGGGAGTGACTGGTGTAAGGCATATTCCAACAAGAGTGTTGTACAATGTACATTATCATGTACTTGCCATTTCTGGACAAAACCCAACTGATCCCTATCCACCAAAGATGGGAGAAGGTCCTCTAACCTTGAAGGAAAAATAGACATAAATATTTTATAATTAGCATTAAGGATAGAAATTGGCCGATAAGATTCTGAAACACTAGGATTTTTATCTGGCTTAAATAAAGCAGAGATTATGGCTAAACTCCAAGATGGAGAGGGAGAAGTGCCATCCTGCACTGAGCAAAATGCTCAGAGCATCGATGGAATCAGCACAGTACTTAAGGCCTTAACGTTAGAAAAGTCAGTAGGGAAACCATCCATTCCAGGACATTTTCATGATTTAAGTGACAAAATAGTCTCCTGAATTTCTTTTGCCTCAATTGGTTTTAAAAGATATGATGCTTGGGCCACAGATAATTGGGGAAGAGTAATCTGTTGAAGGATAGAATCAAGCTGCGCTTCTGTTGACAAAGTGAAGTCAGCCGCATAAAGCAAAGAGTGAAAATCTTGAAATACTGAAAGAATATCTTCATGTCGATGAACATCTATGCCTAATTGTGGATGTCTAACTTTTAACACTGTGGCTGCAGATCTATGGACTCAAAGATGATGAGCTAGATATTTAGCCCATTTCATTCCGCCCGAAGGAAACCGTTGTTTCAAATAGAATAAGGCATGTTCTAATTTCAGATCCATTATTTTTTGTAATTTTGCCTTCAGCTCAAGCAAAGTGGGATGAACTGACCTATCACCCTGCATTAATGCTGCTTTCAATTGTTGAATTTCGTGGTATAACTCCTTAGTTCTATGCTCTAGTTCTCTGTGTTTCACAGCAGCATACAAAATCTATTTGTCTCATAGGACTGCTTTCAACGTATCCCACAAAATAGTGGGAGAAACATTGCCAGTGTCATTTGTTTCCATAAACATCTTAACGTGCTCTACCAACTCCAATATTAAAGCTTGAGCTCTGAGATAGCCCAATTGGAGGCGTGAAGTACTGGAGCTTCTTTATGGACTGCTGGAGGGGAAGGCTGCTGAAATGGATGATCTCCACCCAGAACTGTTAAAGACAGCAGCAGCTAGGATTAAGGGACCAGTATCAGTCATATTCAATTTGTCACTGAGTAAGGGGCAGGTACCATGAAGACAGAAAGACTCTAGGGTAATCCCTACAGTATACATAAAGGAGGGGATAAACTTAGTACATCAAACTATAGACCTATCTCACTGTTGACAGTGTTGAGTAAAATGCTGGAGAGATGTGTGTTCCATCAGATGGTTGTTCATGTGGAGGAACATGGTCTATTAATATACCAGCAACATGGGTTTAGAAAATGGCAGTCCACCACAACAGCACTGGCCAGGTTTGCAGATGCTGTGCTAGGGGTCTGTGAAAAGGGGCTGGCCACTGGTGCAATGTTTATGGACCTGGTTGGCACCTTTGATATGGTGGATCATGATATATTATTGGATAAGTTAGGAAATATGGGGATGCAAGGGATGGCTAAGGAATGGTTCAGTAGCTATCTTAGGAACTGTGTACAGAGGGTAGGGATGGGTGACAAGGCATGTACGCCCATACTGGTTAAAGCATGGGTTCCCCAGGGATCGGTACTGAGGCCCCCTACTAGTTTCGATATTTGTGAATGATCTGCCCAGTCTTTTCTCTGGTGGAAATAGTTTGATGTATGCAGATGATGCAGTAATATGGCAGTCTGCACCAGCAGTATTAGACTTACAGTCATCCTTACAAACCAAGTTCGATATTTTGGCCAGATGGCTTAAATAAAATAGGTCAATTTCGTACGAGGTGAAGTCCAAAACAATGATGCTTGGATCAGTACAAAGACTGGGAAGGGACAAGAACTGCCTGCAGATTAAAGGGAACAATGGGGAGTGCTTACTACTGGTATCCAGCTTTCAGTAGTAAGGGGCTGTACTATATTCCAGTCTAAGTCGTGTTACTCACATAGAATGGGTAGGCAGGAAAGAAAATCAAAACTTAGGGTTTCTGTATCGTAACATGAGTTCCCTTACAAATGAAGCATGGCTACTAATAGCAAAACAGTTGTTAATTCCAACATTAGACTATGGAAACATATTATTTGTTTCCCATAGTGGGGCATTTGGGGACAAATAGAAAGTTATTTTCAATAATATCTGTAGGTTTGCCCTCAGAGCTCCCAGTCAGACACATCATTGCATTTTATATCAGAAACTGGAAGTTTTTCCCCTTTTGGCTAGGATTAAATTTAAAACAGTTTTATTTACTCGTGGAGTAGCAATTAACTCTGAATCTAAAGTACTTCTCAGATACATTAAAGTTGAAGTCAACATGTAAAAAACCAAAAACAGTGTAATATCCCCATATTTAATCCCTCCATACAGAACAGAAATATATAAAAAGGCCTTCTCATAGTTTTAACCTACCTTTTTAAATTAATATACAGGGGAGGTTAATATAGCAACAAATGTAACTAGTTTTAAATGATTGTTATTTGAACTGTTACAAACTGTTATCAAATGTGAATGTAAGTAATGTATTGTTACATGCTGACTATTAAGTATTGTAATTGTCTAAGTTTTGTAATGTTCTCTGTCAGGTGTGTGGCTGAAAAAGGGCTATGCCCAGTCCACCTCCTGTACCTTATTTAATATTTTTCCTGTTGGGCCTCATACTTTGGGGTACTACATTCATTCTAGCCATGGGGTTAAGTAGGTGACTGCACCTCAGGCCTTGCTATGAGAGCTAGGCACTGATCAGATTGCAAAGGGAAAGTTCATCACTAGCAATGCCATGGGCTGCAGTGGATCTGCTACCAGCTGTCAAAACAGTGTTGCAAAAACACTCACGTATATTTCCAGCATGTGAAATATTATGTCACGGAGCACTTATACAGGGAGAGTTCAAATATTTCTTTGGTTTAGATCTAAGCATTTCAAAATTAATGGTTCTTGATGTCAGGCATGGGGTAATTCAGCAGAACAAAATGCACGCAGGAGTGTGCATTGGAATGTGATGGTCCTGGTACTCCGGGAAATGATCCTAATAAATGTACGACACTCATGAACCACACAAGATGTTTGGCTGAAATTCTGTTTATATAGTGCAGACAACCATGCTGAGGTCCACAAATGAAAGGATCCCTGGCACTTTGTGGCTCACTGCTATTTCATGGAGGGGTGGCGGCACCAGAAATAAAGCATCAGCCTTTAAGTCCATTGATCGTAGAGGTACAAGTGCAATTTCATTAATCAAATAACTGCTATCATTCAACTATGCAGACAGCTTAGCATGATAAATGAAAACTTTTAAAGCCAGCAAAGTTGAACCTCAGTCAAAAGAAGCAAAGCATAACTGAAACAACATTAGATGTGTAGCTACCTAAATTGGGAAGAACAGAGAAGCAGGTTTACAGCACATAGTAAATAATCAAAAACTCTATCATCTTTACATTAAAGGTAGTGTCTGATCTGAAGTTGGGAAGCTAAAAAAATACTGTGCACTTTAAAAAAATGAATCAGCTATTTAAAGATCCAAAAATGTAATAAAAATATATGGAAGAGAGCAAATATTCACTGCAAAAATACTTTGTTAATGCACCAGTTAGGATTAAACTGACAAAAATGGGTAAATGTGCTGTTAGGGTTTCCAACCCTAACACCCCAGCCCCAACCTGCAAGCAGCAAAAGGAAAACAAATGTGCTTGTCCTGAGTCTTGGCAAATCAGGCCTGCAGACTTCTCTGGGGTTATCAACCCTAACGTTCCCTCCTGTTCCATCAGCAAATAAGCTCAGATGTGCAGACTATATGAGAATAGGGTGAGCATTAAGGTTGATAACCCCAAGGAAGATCCCAGGCCTGATTTGCTAAGACTCAGGACAGCCAAAACAGTAAAATTTTTTCCTTTTGCTGCTTGTAAGGTGGGTGTGGGGTGTTAGGATTGGAAACACTAATACCAAATTTGCCTACTTTTGTCGGGTTCATCCTAACTAGTGCATTCACAAAGTTTTTCACAATGAATTTCCTTACTATTTGAGATAGTAGAATCTTATTTTCATTCACACAGGTCTCTTTGGGACCTGCCTGAACATATCCATGTGATGACAGAAGCTCAGGATCCTCTGGGTCCTGCACTTCCTTGCCTCCATTTATTCAGATATGTAAGTGGGTATGAAAGAACGGGGCCTTCTGGGCCTGCGCTTTCATTTGTCCAGAAAAACAATCTGTGGGCTTCCTTGTATTTTGTTTTTTGTGGGGATGGACCATTTTCAGTTCTTATTTCTTAGGGGCTTAGTGTTGTACTAGTCATTAAGGCCTTTCTACCAATATATACATTGTCAATTAACTCCAAAAACTGACAGAGTTACAATGGGAATTGTAATTTTTACATTTTCATGGTTTTTAATATGACCCCTAATTTTTTTGAGGGGGTTGTTATATGTTAGTTTTGTACTACACATTAAGACCTTTATTGTGATATATAGCGTATCCCATTAAAGCATATATTGATGGAGTTATGACTTGTTAAAGTTGACATGTTGAAAAAGTTCCAAAATTCTTTTTTCATGTGAAGGGATCTTTTTTCATGAGACTGTGTAGTTCATACAAAAAAAGATTCATTCATACAAAAATATAAATAATCTGAAAAAAAAACCCTAAGCCCAAATTCTATTTTTGTATGAAGGGGTCATTTTTCATGAAGTTGTGTTGTTCACACAAAAAATATTCCTGCATACAAAAAATAATCTGACAAAACTAAGTCCAAATTCTTTTTTCATATGGCCCTATTCTTTTTCATATAGTCATATGAAAAAAGAAATTTGGGTCACAAAGAAATATTTTAAAATATGTTAAAAACACATTTCTGGGTGATTTTCCAAATACTAACTGCGGAATCCACTTAAAGGGTCCTGATTACCAAGATACGTGTGTTGGTGTCTCAGCAGGATATAATTTTTATGGCTTTTCAAAACTTTTTTTTAAAATTGAAACAAGATGGTGGACATACGAAAAAATGTTTCTCATGAAAAAGATTACCTCCATAAAAAACAGAATCTTTCTTTATATGGGCCAAATTCTTTTTTTTTTTGTATGAAACAACTATCCGGAGATTGTACTGAGCATACTTACAGCTGAAGTTTCAAATCCTTATAACTCTTAAATGGATTTATCTTTTTCATCTAACCAGTGGAAGTTACCAGTCTGGCCCAAGCCCTTTCTGCCCTGAAAACTACAGAGCAAAATTCCAGACTGTTTGGATGCTAGGTGATGACAAACAAAAAAGCAAAAAGTGTCACATTTCTCACTTTTTTCTCTATCCAGCTCTCAGAATCCACACATCTGACCAGAACAAAACATATCAAGTCAATAGACCTTTCCTCTGAGACCACACATGCAAAATGTCATGTAAATCTGTTGAATTGTGACAAAGCTATTAAAGTGCAAAGTTAGGAGTTTAACATTAAACAGCCTACTCAACTCTTAGTTGCGGTACCGCACCACTATAATCAATGCAAAACTATCAGTACAAAAATATCAAGTCAAAAATCTCTGTCAGTTCCCAGTGATCCAACCAAATATTGGTCAGTTATTCAGTCACTGGATTTAGAAGTTTCTTATATTTTCCCATTATATTTAATAATGCTTATTATTACATGCATCAGGTGAGTGACAAGTTAAAGAATGGGACTGCTGGCATTTCAGTGGGGAATGGGGGTTTTAATGATGTAAACATGAAGGATGGCAGAGACTGTTGCTTGGGGCCAAGGGTGGGAGGAGCGCCATTTAAGTGCTTACAAGGCAGTGCTTCCTGATTGGTAAAGGGCACAAGTATTTTTACCTGAGCAAGTGGCCAAGCTGCAGGTTTAGATGGTGACTGAGTGAGAAACATAGAAACATAGAATTTGACGGCAGATAAAGACCGCTTGGCCAACCTAGTCTGGCCATTTTTCTACCTGGTGGATAAGCTGCAGATCCTAGTTAACCAGCAGCCTACTTCCTCCTACCCCCCACTAGAACTGCCTTATGTCTGTCCCATATATTCATGAATTCACCCACTGTTCTTGACTCCACGGCCTCCTCAGGCAGGCCGTTCCATGCATCCATAACCGTCTCCATGAAAAAATAGTTCCTCACATTACCTCTGAGCCATCCCCCCTCTATCTTCAAATTGTGCCCCCTTGTTCTTGCACATCTCTTTTCCTGAAAGATACTACCCTCTTGGACTTTGTTGATTCCCTTGAGGTACTTGATTGTTTCTATTGTGTGCCCCCCTCTTCCTTCTTTCCACAAGGGTATACATATTAAGCTCCTTTAGTCTCTCTTTGTATGTCTTCTGGTGCTGACCCTACACCATTTTGGTTGCCCTCCTGTGGACAGCCTCCACTCTGTCTATGTCTTTGCAGAGATGGGCTCTCCAGAACTCCACACAGTACTCCAGATGGAGTCTTACCAACTGTCTGTACAGAGGGATAACAACTTCATGTTTTCTACTGCTGATGCCTCTCCCTATGCATCCCAGTATTCCCAGAGCCATCCTTACTGCCTTCTCATATTGCTTGCCCACCTTTAGGTCATCTGATATAATTACCCCTAGGTCCCTTTCCATTTTTGTTGTTGTCAGTATCTCACCTCCCCATTGTGTACTCTTTCCCTGGGTTTTTGTTTGCTAGGTGCATTACCTTGCACTTCTTTGCATTGAATCTAAGTTGCCATATGTCTGACCATTCTTCCAACCTTGTCAAGTCCCTTCTCATCCTTTCCACTCCATCTTGTGTATCAACCCTGTTGCAGATCTTTGTGTCATCTGCAAAGAGACATACTTTTCCTTCCAGTTCCTGCAATGTCACTTATAAAGGCATTAAAATGGATCAGTCCCAGTACTGAACCCTATGGTACCCCTCTAGTAACCCTCCTTTCTACACTGTGGACTCCATTTACTATTACCCTTTGTGTCCTGCTGTCCAGCCCATTTTTTGTATCCAGGCTACCACCTTGGGACACACTCCAAGGCTGGCTAACTTGTATATTAATCTTTTGTGTGGGACTGTATCAAATGCCTTGCTAAAGTCTAGGTAGGCCACATCCACAGCCCCTCCCTGGTCTACTACTTTGGTCATCTAGTCAAAGAAATCTATTAGATTTGTCTGATATGACCTTCCTGCTGTGAGTCCATGCTGCCTTGGGTCCTCTGCCCCACTGGCCTATAGGTACTCAACAATCCTTTCTTTCAGAAGTGATTCCACCATTTTCCCTACAACTGAGGTCAAACTAACTGGTCTATAGTTTCCTGCCTCTGACCTGTTCCCACTTTTGTGAAGAGGAATCATATCCACCCTCCTCCAGTCCTCAGGTACCACCCCATCTTCCCATGATTTGTTAAAGACAGTAGTCAGTGGTGTCACTAGTTCTACCCTTGGTTGTTTTAGAATTCTTGGGTGAATCCCATCAGGCTCCATTGCTTTGTCCACCTTCAGTTTTACTATTTCTTTTAGAACCCTTTCTTCTGTGAATGGACTGGTATCAATACCCCATCCAGAGTGCTTCTCTTGTTTGGTTTAGGTACCTTCCCCTCCTCTTCCTTTGTGAATACTGAGCAGAAATAATCATTCAGTATCCCTGCTTTTTCACTGTCACCCTCTGCCCACATTCCCTCCCCTTTATTAAACCTCAGTATCCCTCTGTTAGTCTTTCTTCATTCCCTGTTGTACCTATAAAAGGTATTAGCCTCCTTCTTAACAGAGTTGGCTATCCTTTCCTTGGTTTGGGCCTTTGCTATTCTGACTGCCTTCCCTTCCTTTTTCTGATTTAACTGATAAAGTTCTCTGTCCTGCTCCTTCTGTGTTTCATTATATTCCCTGAATGCTATCCTTTTCTCCTTAACCTTCCATGCCACCTCTTTTGAGAACCATAGCATTTTTTTCCTTCGTTGTGTTTTGTTGATTTGCTTCACACAAAGGCTTGTTGCCTCTATGATGGCAGTTTTGATTAATCCCCATTGTTCCTCCACCCCTCCTTCTTTCCTGTTTGCTAGTGCTTTTCTGAGCCACTCTCTCATTTTCCCAAAGTCAGCCCTCCTAAAGTCCAATACTCTTGCCTTTGTATGGCTTAACTCTACGGCTGTGTTTTGTATGGCTTAACTCTATGGCTGTGTTTATCATGAACCACATTGTTTGGTGGTCGCTTGTTCCCAGATGGCTACCCACTTCTAAATTCAAGATTCTTTCTCCTTCCCCATTTGAGAGTACCAGGTCTAAGGTTGCTCCCTCCTGAGTGGGTTCCAATGTTAGCTGTCTGAGGCATGCCCCTTGTAGGGCATCAATAATGACCCAGCTCTTGGATGTGCCTGCAGCAAAGGCAGTCCAGTTAACATCTGGCATATTCAGGTCCCCCATCAACAATATCTCCCCTTTCTCTGCCATTCTAAGGATGCCTTCTATCATTTCCTTGTCCATTCCCTCCCCCTGAGATGGGGGTCGGTATACAACCCCCATGCAGATTGTGGTGCAATTTCCTGTCTCCAGGGTGACCCAGAGTGCTTTATCTGCTCCCTGTTTACTCTTTAGTTCTTTTGCTTTGATCCCTTCCCTTACATCGAGAGGTACTCCTCTTCCTCTTTTACCCTCCCTGTCCCTCCTGTAGATTGTGTTTCACTAAAGTGCACCTGATGTGCGAAGAAGAGTTCTGAGTGTGTGGCTTTTACCCACTGAAATAACACTCATGGAGAGAAAATGTTCATGTGTGTGGCCAGGTGTCCACTAATGCACCTTTTGGGAAATTGGAAGGAAAATGTTCATGTGTGTGGCCAGGTGTCCACTAATGCACCTTTTGGAAATTTGGGAAGAAGATGTTCTTTTGTTGTTCATGAACTATACTGCATGGAAAGAGAGCTCATGAATTGTACCTGTCCAGCCTGGACTGACCCTTGGGGGTCCACGTCTGCTTTTACTTTCCATCTGTTTAATAAAGCCATACTGCACAATCCCAGTCACTGGAATGGACATTCCACATTTTGCTTCTGATTGTGTGGATTTACTGGGGCCCCCTCAGCAGGTTAGATCTGGAATATGCCTAGCAGCCTTCACTCAGGACCTGGGTTGTATTATTTACACAAGGTTCATGTTGTTTGCTTCTGTACCCCTCGCCCCCTCTTCCTCTAGAAAATGAGCCAGGTATACATCCTAATGCCAAGGGTGGTACCTATCTGTTTGTAAAGTAACTTGGTATGCCAGTATATGGGCACCAGTGTTTCCAGACATTTGATGGGGGATGTGCACACTAGTTAAAAAGTGGCCTGGGGTTACATAAGAGATGTTATTATGCTCCTTGCAGGAGATCTCAGCAGTTTTCTCTTTGACAGCAGATAAATAAATTACCATAATTTCGCAAACACAAAATCATCAGCAATCTATAAATCAATCATAAAAAAACCTCATAAAAATGAACTATTAAATTAATTCAGTGTCTGTGTTTCTCCATGATCTTGTCTATTTGAAATTATTTTTCTTAATCCATATCAGCAGGATCATGCCATTTGAAAAGTAACTTTAAATTTTCATTGATATTTACAAAAGAATGAACATTACTGGCTGGCTTTAGGGATTATGCACCTGCACATCCTGCTGCTGCCTAAGAGAGTGGTGTACTTGTTCCAGTCTGGAATTCCACCCTTCAACCAGCTGAGTGCATTGTAGCTTGGGGGTGGGGCATCTGATCTCTGCAAGGAATGATGTGGGCCAGCTGGCATTCAGCTATTCCCCACTGACTGACCAAGGAGCACCATTGGTGTCATGCATGAGTGGATGGCAGAGCCAGATGGGGCGCATGGACTGGTAAACTTCTGCTGTGCCAAAGAAGCGTTCCAGAAATGATACACAGCTGGCAACATATTTGGGGTTCAAATTCACCTACATGCCCAAACACAAGCCCTCTAAGGTATTTGCTTGTGCCCTGGTCATCCTTAATGTATGGAGCCGCTGCTGACTGGAATTAGTTGCAAAGAACACTGCTTGCTTGTCCTCCGGTATATCAGTCTGTACAATGTCTTTTTTATTTTTGTTTTTAACCTTCAACTGTACATAACGAACTTATGTCACACCCTAGGTTGAGGTTGCACCATATTCTATGTATTTTACTGTTTGTGTGCAACTTAATTAATCACCTCGTCCTACAGATGTGCTTATAAATCAGCTTTGACTCAAAGGTCTGTCCCTAACTTCAATAATGGTAGAAGAAGCACAGAATCACTAACTCATGGCTGGGATGGAGGGAGCAGCTGTGGCAGTCCTGGTTAATGGGCTAGTACACCTTGGGAAAAACAAATAGAAAAGAAAATTATAAAAATTATGACAACATGTTCTCTACTAGTAGTGTGACAGCCCCTGACTTACCACTTGGCTGTTCCAGGACCCTCGGAGTCCACACTGCACTCACCTCCAGGGGGCCAGCCTGGGTTCACTAATGGGTAAACTACACTGGAGTAGAATGGTGCAGTGCCTCCACCTGGGGAAATGGTATGGGTACCTACCACTTAAGCACAAGGTTACTGCCTCCAAAGAAAATACAATACTTGCCACATGCTCCCTTCCTCAAACAATAAAAATGCACTTCCCGAATAACAATACACTCCAGGCAATGACCAAGAATACCAGCTTGTAACATAAACTGACTGCAGATTTATTATGGGGGGGGGGAGTAGAAAACAGCTGAACAACAATTTTAGTCAAACATATGTATCCTGAAACAGTCCCAGACCTCCCAGCGGGTGCACCTGGCTTTCTCCTCAAACGGCCATACTGTTATTATTAATCTGATGCTGTGGGTGCCTCACCCAGTTGCTGGTGGCCAACCAGTGGACCAGGGTAGGTGTATTGAAGACTTTGGGGTACAGTAGAATAATAGTTTTTTAAAACATGGACTGTAGAACTTTGAAAGGGGGGCCCCCAAAATAAGCAAACAATGACCTTTCACTCTTTGCCTGGGTGTCCTGCAGATTACAAAGTCCTGCCCAAGACTTCCACCCCTTTAAGTTATCTAAACTAACTGAGTTAAATGCAGTAGAATTCCTCAGGGCCTTAGCCCAGAGGTACTTACTGTCTCCAAAGGCTTCAAGAGAGTATGATAAGACACAGTTCAGTGGTACTACTCTGGTATCGGGATACAGTCTTGTGTTGCACCACAGCAGCTGGACAAGGACATGCAACAAACTGGAACTTCACCTGCCAGGCCTTTCATAGCTTCACCTTTAAGATCCATTACATCTTTGCCTGACAGGCCTCTCAATGTCATCACCTCTTCTGGCCTTTCGTTGGTTCAGGGTGTCTTGGTAGGCTGAAGCCACCCTGGATGTCCACTGAATGTACAGCTTCTTTGGACACTGAGCACAAAGCTGGGCTCCTAAACAGTTTTGAGTCCCAGCACAAATATCTCTTTCAGTCTAAAGTCCAAACAGTTCTGAAAGTTTTTGTGCATTTAAGCAGAACATTGTAAGTCACAATGCAGGTTCAAGAACCAAACAAGGAATGCAGAATCTGCAGTTCTTTTATTCCCCCAGCTACACAATAATTCTCTGGGCGCTCTGCCAAAAATTCTGTGAGGGCTCAGAGGGACCTCAAAGCACCCAAAGCTAGCCTTAGGGCTGAGTAATCCACTGCAATCTCTCCTCCTCAGGGATCTCTCTTTTGGTAAGCTCTTGCACTGCCTTTTATTACCAGCCCCAGCTGTCCTTCTGATTGGTCAGTTAGTTCCTGGGCTCTCTGTGATGCCCTCTGATCCCTTCCCAGCTGCCCCTGCTTTAGGGAAACTTATGGGGGCTGCCATTGTTGTTTATATTATGGTGCCCTGCTTTGGCAACCCATTAGATTTAAGGTTAACCCCATCCAGGGGCAAATAACTATATGTCCTGGCCCCTGCTTGCTCTGGGATGGCCAGGAAACTCCTTACGTGTTCAGTTGAAGCCCCCATTTGCCCATCAGGTCTCCCAAAATAACAGGCACCTGTTTTCATTCCCTTTTCCCTGGCTACTACATTGGAGCCATGGTTCCTTCAAGATTCAAGGCCATGCATGCACAGATGGTGCACAGCTGCCATCTTTATTGTTTACATCCTCCAGTTCATGCACGGCCTCCTCCCAGACCAGCAGAACATTCCTCCCAGCACCTGGAGGTGCAGAATCACACACAGACCTCAGCCCTCCTCTTGACATGGGGCCAAGGAACAGAAAACTACAGCAGCAGCAGCAGCTGCAGTGAATATCTGGCATGATCATGACTCCCCTTCCCCCCCAGGAGCCACTGATTAGCCCTCTAGTCCCAAGTCTGCAGCCACAGGACAGGAGGTGGAACAAGGACCCAGCGGGGCCATAGCCCCATTAAGGTAAGCCCCAAATTGGGTGGGTGCTTATAGTAGCAATTAGGATCTAAGGTGAAGTCACCAGGTATTAGATAATAGCTTCTTTCTCCCCTCTGTTTGTATGTGTTCCATAAAATATGCACACTGCACTCCTGTGTGACTGTTACAAGTAAATATCTGTGTTGCCATTGGGTTGTCCATTTGAGAAAGAGTAATGTAGTTGAGGACAGCCCAGGTTCCATTTGTCTCAGTGGCGCAGCTGGTTAGTGCAATCAGAACAATATTCTGGGTGGCCTGGGCTCAAGTTCCAGCTGAGGCATTTACTTGTTTCTCACCTCTGTTTGTATGTGTTCCACATAATATGCACACCACACTCCTGTGTGATTGTTAGATAAGGGTATTGACCAGGTTAAGTACCCCTAAAAGGGTATAAACATGGTTTTATATTTCTCTCTTTGAAGTGCTATAAATCTGATGGCCTGTTCAGCCACAGTCTACAAGCCTTGAAGAGCAACAGTTGACATTAAGGGTATACCCCTCTGACAACGACATTCTGACAGCAACCGGCACTATAGCGACTACAGCGCCAGGTCACTGTAGTGTTGGCGCTGTACCCCAGCACTGTATTCGGAGGGTCTTTCACCCCCTCCCCTAATCAGCTCTGACTCTAAGTTAATTATATTTAATGGGGGGGGTACGGGGGTTCAGGGGCAAAGTCCCCCAAAGAAAACATGTCCTTAACTTAGAAACCGTATGCCGACCGCAAATATGATCAACATGCCGGTTTCGCTGTACGGTCATTCGACAAAATTTTTGTCAATTACCGATCGTAGATTTGACATTAAGGGCTCACAATGGAGTGAGAGGTTGAGGAACATTGGAGGGGGGTGGGGAGCATCACTGAGAGAAAGAGAGAAAGAATATTAATTTTCAAGGTTATACAGTGGTATATAGATCTCTTGGTTCGTAGCGCTGCCTCTAACTGCTATACTTGGGGTATACAGTACTGCTTACTGAGAAATGGTACAGAATCTTATTTTATTTATTTAGAATTTTGTTGACCAGGTAAGAAAGCACTGGATTACATCTGGCCCTTTTACAGGCTTGACCCTGGTACGTATAGCAAGACATGAGATAAAATGGAATAGCAGCTGTTAAACAATCAAGCAGCGGGCTACACTTTATAGGAATATTCAGTACATAAGACATGCTCCACCAATAATTACTCTAAACTTAATAATAAAATAATGTTAGTAGTTACAAAGTTTATACTAAAAAAAGCACGTAATTTATGACATCTTAAGTAAGCCTGGGGACACATCAACTTGTGTTGGTCATGTCGTTGTGCAATGACTCACCCTGGACTCTCAGCTCTGGTGTGAAATGCCACCCTGCTCAATTAGTCCACAGACAAGTTTGTTTTGTAATATTTACAATGTGGGCAAATTGTCTTGGGATGAACTGAGTAGGGTGCCAATTCATGCTAGAGTTAAGAGCCCGTGGAGAGTTGTTGCAGAGCAACAAGGTCCAATATCCCTGGTGACCGGGGGGAGCGGGGCAGTGGGGCTCAGTGGGCATGTGGGGAGGGGGTTACCCTAGACCACCAGGGATATTGGACCTTTTGTTTTCTGTACAAATGCCCGCGATTGGGCACATAGTGGTCCACTGGACCATGAGGGATATAGGATGGAAGCTTTTCTATTATTACACAGATGCCCGCGATCGGGCTGCAGGGGCCGTCGGTCCCCGACGGCTGCTGCCTGGCAGGGTGCCAGGTGCAAGTCGTCGGGGATCAGCGCACCCTGCATGCAAATGGGGCCATAATGACATGCAAATGGCCCCATATGTGCCTTGCATAAATTATGGCCCCATTTGCATGTCACCTTTTGAATATCGTTGGTGCTGTGAATGGCGCAATGGCACTTGTGCTAGCGCATCTCCATGCTCCACTCTGGCCACTTGTGCTGGCACAGTGCCACTGTGCTATGCACACTGGGGGTGGCCAGGGTGCGATATTCAAAGCTGCTGAGCCTTGGCGCAGCTCCGTTGAATATCGCCCAGGCCACACCCCTGTGCAGCCAAGTTGAGCTGCGCCCAAGCTTGCGCCACAGCCTGGCACAGTTTGAATATCCGGGCCAGAGTGTAGCCAAAACAGGCAGACATGAAAAAGAATGCAAATTTTAAGAAGTAGTCAGTTGTAAATTTTTATTTCTGAAGTATTTTACTTTTTCCTTTGGCTCATTAGAAAGTCTTCTATGTGGTAATACTGGGTTGGATGTGTGGAACAGCCCTTAGCCTGGCAACTGATATATCTATCCCTCTCTCCTCCCCCCATTACATCATCATAATTGTAATCTCACTGACAGTGACATCACAGGTGGCTGACCTGGCAGCCACTGAGTGGCTGTTCCTAAGTAGCGGTGTTGTCACAGTCAGTGAGGTCACAGTGCTGATTATGTAGAGGCGGGTGACAGAGCTAGATATGTCAGCTGCCAGGCAGAGTGCTCTCCCTCACATCATACCTACTAACATCAGGTAAACAATCTTTTATTAAACAAAAGGGGGAAAAAGTACCCCAGATATAAAAGGTAATGGTTGACTGCTTTTAAAAACTAATTAGTTTTAGGCATTACACTAGTTTTTTAAAGAATGTGAAGTTGCTGATCCCCACTTTTGATCCCAGTTGCCAGAATGTCATTAACTCAAAATGAGTATTGTCCAGTTTGCTGATTTTTACCAGCTCAAAGGTAATGAATGAGTATCTAATGGATTCAAGCATTTTGCTGATTTTACTGACATCAGGGGAGGTGAATGCCTATCTGATGGATTTGAACATCTCCATTCTCAGCTCTATAATTGTTACACTGGAAAAAGTAAACCACCCAGTCACCTTGGCACACCCCTCTTTGGAGAAACTGGCTCTAAATAACATTCATTGTGGCAACACACAATTTCATTCAAAAATCAATGTCTTCTTGATCTGATCATTTTGATTTATAGTTTGTGCTATATCAAATTAATATACATCAATGAGGCACTAATAAATCTAGTGCACATCTGTACCATAGCTTATAGAACACATGTATATCTTTCTTTAGTAGATCTTTTCAATTAAGACTTTAATCAAAGTAATACATGCACGTCTGCTACTTTAATTCTGAAATACATGCCAGCTCAACAACAAACAGGCCTATAGTATTACAGTGGCACAGTAACACCACTACATTTAGGGTTGAGTAGGCTGCTTAATATTAAACTCCTAAGTTTGTACTTTAAGACTATGGCACCATTCAACAGATCGGCACTAAATTTTGCATGCACGGTCTTTTGGGCCAAGGTGTTTTGACTTACCAAGTTTCATTTTTTTGCCTTTTTTTGTCATCATCTAGTGCCCAGACAGTTTTGAATTTTGCTCTAAAATTTTCAGGGCAGAGAGGGCCTGGACCAGACTGATGCCTCCCACAGGTTTGGTGAAAAAATATTAATCCATTCCAGAGTTACAACGATTTGAAATTTCAGTTCTAAGCATTCTCAGTACAATCTTATTAACAGCTGTTTCATACAAAAAAAAAATAATAACAATAATAATAATTTGGCCCATATGAAGAAAGGTTTTATTTCATATAGGGGTTAATCTTTTTTCATAAAAAAATAGAATTTTTTTGTATGGCTGCTGTCTTGTTTCTGTTTTATTCCCAAAACAGTTTTTGAAAACCCATAAAAATAATATCCTGCAGAGACACCAAAATATGCATCTTGCTAATCGGGACCCCTTTAGGTGGATTTTTAATTTTTTTGCTTTTTAAAATCTTTTCTCGTGACCCCAATTTTTTTTTCATATGCCCACATGAAAAATAATAGGACCATATGAAAAAAGATTTCCGTCATACTAAAAAATAATTTGGGCCTAGTTTTTTCAGATTCTTTTTTCATATGAAGGATTTCTTTTTCGTATGAACAACCCAACCTCAAGATAAAAAAGATTCCTTCAAACAAAAAAAGGATTTGCACTTACCGTTTTTTATATTAATATTTCATATGATGGAATCTTTTTTTTGCATGAGCAACACAACCTCACAAAAAAAGATCCCTTCATATGACAAAATCATTTGGACTTAGTTTTTTTTCGCATTCTTTTTTTCGAGTGAAGCAATCATTTTCATATGAATGACACAGCCTCATGAAAAAGGGTCCCTTCATATGAAAAACAAATTTGGACTTTTTTCTACATTTCAACTTTAACAAGCCTTACCTTCATCAATATATGGGGTTATGGGACAACCTACATATCATAGCAAAGATCTTAATGAGTACTGCAACACTAACACATAACACCCCCCAAAACATTTAGGGGCCATATAAAAAACCATAACAATTAAACAATTGCAATTCCTATAGGATAACATTGCAGCTGTAATAAGTTGTAACTCTGTCAGCCTTTGGAGTTATGGACAATGTATGCAGTAAGTTCTTAATGACTAATATAACACTAGCCCTTAAGAAATAAAGACTGGAAGTGGTGCATCCCTACCAAAAAAAAAAAAAATTATATGGAAGAACAAAAATTGCTTTTCTGGAAGAACAGAAGTGCAGGGAACAGAGGGCCCAGCACTTTCACACCCACATACTCATGTGGATAAATGGAGGCACAGAAGCTCTAAGTCTAGCGGTACCCCGTTCTTCTGTAATCACATGGATGTGTTTACACATGTCTTGACAGGACCTGCATGAATGATGATACAATTCTACTATCTCAAAAGTAAGGAAATTAATTGCAAAAAAACATCATTAATGTACCAGTTAGGCTTAAACCAGCAACAGTAGGGAGATGTGGTGTTAGGGTTTCTAACCCTAACATCCCACCTCCACCCTGCAAGCAGAAAAATGAAAAAAAAAAACTTTACAGTTTTGGAGGTCCTGAGTCTTGGCAAATCAGGTCTTGGGTCTTCTTGGGGTTATCAACCCTAACACTCACCCCAATATCATATAGTCTGTATATCTGAGCTTAATTGCTGATGGAAAAGAGGAGTGTTAGGGTTGATAACCCCAAGGAAGACCTCAGGCCTACTTTTGGTGCTTTAACCCTAACTGGTGCATTAACAATGTTTTTTTTTTGTTTTATATATACTCACACTTAAATTTGATCTGCATTTACCTACTGCTGGATCTTGCATATAGTACTTTTAGTCTAAATTTAGTTATACTGCACAGTGCGAAAAATTGCTAGAGAAAGTGAAATGGAAGGTGAATTGCTCAATTCACCTTTCACTTGCATTCACTCTCATTTACTCTCAGAATCTTCAGTCCATGTATAATAAGCAACTCTAACAATTTGCATCTAATGAAGTTACATAGCTCACAAGTTAAATCCTCTCAGTTCCTGAGTACATGGGTTCAAATCCTGCCTGTGCCAACTACTCATATGATAAGCAAATTAACCACTTTAACACTCATATTGAAAAACACATTGCTGGGACTTTTTCATTTTTAAGGTTTTTTACAATTACGTTAATGGCTGACATGAGAAAAGATGATCTGCCCATTTGACATACATACATTTGCTAGTTTGATGTCGGACTACACAGTAGTACTGTCATAAGCAAAGTGCTACCCCTAAAGAAGTGTATCAGAACTTTACAGACTCTGTAGATGACCGTCCCCCTGGTTAGCAACAGCAAAAGTGACTTGTGCAAAGGAACCTGATGTGAGATGGTTTGCCTCAGATCCGATGATAGGAGCCAAAAACCAGATAGTGACCAAGATAAACTATGTCCTTATGTTGTCTAGAAATATTAGTAAATCAGTAGCACCACAACCACACAAATTTTGACATTAACAGAATAGAAGAGACAGGAAAATTCCTATCTACAAATAAAAGCTCTTTTATTAAGCACATTCAGAATAGCACCATACAGCTATGGCAGTCCTAGTCATTGGGCCGGTAGACCATGGGAAAAACCAAAAGAAAAGTAAGAAAATTGTGAAAATTATGAAAACGTGTTCTCTGTTAGTAGCTATTAGGAGCTAAGGTGAGGGCATCAGATGCTGGATAATGGCCTTGACCAGATTAAGTACCCTAAATGGGTTTAAACACATTTTTTTGTATTTTTTTCCTGCCAGTGACAGTAGTATAACTGGTACAGGGTTCCCTGTTTTGTGAAGCCCATGCAGATACCCAGTTTACGCCTGACACGAGTGGCATGGGTACAACTGGGGCTCCCTCTGCTGGTACCTCGGTGGATTTAAATGTTGAGGCTCTTGCTCCCCAGCAGCACCCCTCCCCACTTCCACACACATAAAGCTGTAACTATAAAAATTTAAAATAAGACTTCTGGACCTGTTGAACCCCCGCAGATAGCCACACTTTTAATGAATGAATGAATGAATGTGTGAATGAGTCCACGAATGAACGTTAGCCCCGTCAAGACAGTGAGTACAGAATGGCGAGGAGTCAAAATGGCACACAAATTACAGCGAGTGTTGTATCAGAGACTCCCTCAGAGTTGCTATATTAAGTAAGGGGGGTGCAGGGGGAAAAGCCCCCCCGTAAACAGAAAGGTCACCGATACGGCACTCACGGTAACGTAGTGCCGTTTTGCACCTTGCCATTCCCGTATTCGCTATCTTGACGTGGAACCTGAATGAACATCACAAATCATGAGTGGGGTGATTGTAGTTGGAGCACCTGCACAGCACAGGCAGCAGCAGAGAAGGGATTGGGGCTCTCAATAATGGGTAGCCCCCAACCTGGACCACCACAGACTCAACATAGGTGAGAAATTCCAATTTGGGAGTCTTGCAGCTGTTGAGACCCAAGTCAGTCAGCAGACATTCCCTGAATGCTCCAAAGACATGAAGTTTAAATTAGGTGCTTCCACTTCTCCATACCCCCAGTGCTGTGGGTAAGTTAGGGGGAACTGGAAGGATGAGGCAGCAGAGGGAAGGGGAAGATTTGGGGGGGAGGTGCAGTCAGGGTCATTCAGTGGAAGCTGGTAGAGAAGAGTGAAGGGAGATGGGAAAGTGTTATGAGGGTCTTTTTCTATTGTTGTTTGGGTTGTTGTGGGTGTGGGGGGGTTAGGGCAGCAGAGAGAGGTGGTTATTAGGGGCATTTCCTTCATTTTTGTTGGGGTTGTTGGAGTTGCTAAGAGGTGTGGTCAGCAGAGGGAAGTGGGGAGGAAAAGTATTATTGGGGTTACTTGGTCAGACAGACAGCACTGGCCAAGTGTGTGTGTATATGTGTGTGTGTGTGTGGGGGGGATGTCTGAGGAATGCAAAGCTGTAGTGTGTAGTACATGGTTTTCCAAGAACTCTCCACTCCCTGTGAAGAAGCAGCTGATTATAAGGTTTGCCTTACATTAACCCTTCAGTGGAGCTTTTGCAATTCATGTCCTTTAAGGGAAGCCTAGTAATGACCGCCACCTCCCCACAACTTGGGAGGGACAGCCTGTCTGACCCAGAGAACAGCCAGATCTGGATAAGTGCCACTGCACTGTGGCATTGGTCAGTACTTTTCTGGGGATTGGGGAAACTCAGCCATTTACTGATTCTGTCTCCTGCTTCATTCCCAATATTTCATTTCTGTATCTGCAGCTTGAGAGTTATTGGGAATATTCTCCCAACACTGGGGAGGAAGGGGTGGGGGGGCTTGCAGCGGGAAATATTGCAGTTCACAAGCCATACTAACAGAAGCAAAACAGGAAAATGTGCCTAAAGTAAAGAAGGCAAAAGGAGGATGCTACATTATCTGTTCAGCAGCATTTTATCTAACAGGTGCCAAATAAATGCAAACGTGATGACACAAGACTGCTGTTCTGCATGAGATCTGTGTACTGTGGACTAATAAGTAAAATGGCAACACTTTTGTATTTGTTTGGCACTTACTAAACAAGCATTTGTCAATGCCGAATGTTTCCTTGAATGGTGTATGTGATAGGGGTACACTGTGTCTCAAAGGGGACCAAAAGCCCTGCACATTCCTCACAGGTAAATGCCCCTTCCACCACCTCCACATATTAAAGTATCAATGCATTCATTGCAGGGTTACAATTTTGGAAGAAAGAATGCATTTACAGTACGTATAGTTTATTATGTCTTGTCTGTCATTGTGTGTCTTTGTGGTTCTGTGTTTAGAGAAAGAAAATGGTGTGATGTTTTTCCTGTTGCAAAAAAAAATATATATATATATATATATATATATATATATATATATATATATATATATATATGTTTGGGTAAACCCCACCTTCTTAGTGCCTGTGGCTCCTGGTGGGGCCAAAGGACAGAGTGCTGGTAGAATGAATAGAATGGGAAGAGGGGAGACGTAATTTTAACACAATTTTTCAGTGTCGTAACGAAACAAGTAAAGCCAAGTGAAAAAGACTGTATTTCCTGAACGCAGTCTGTATCATAGCAGAGAAGCAATTGTTGCTTTAGTTAAGAGGTTCTGGCTGCTTCCTGTTGCAGATCTGAAAGAACGCTCTCTCCTAAGCAGTGTGTTGACTAAGGCGAGTGCGGGCAAAAACAAAGGACTTTTTTTATGTTGTCTGTACACCAGAATTCTTATCTCAGCTAATACTTTGTTTTCCCCCCTTGGAAGACCAAAGCTCTCTTTGTATCTGTCTCTGTCCTCCCCAACAGTGCTAGCAGAGACTGTGTCTCTCTCTCTCTCTCTCTCTCTCTCTCTCTTTTTCTCTTTTGCCATGCCAGCCACACACAGTGACACAAACTGACACAGGCTGACAGAGAGAGAAAGAGAGACACGGTCCCTGCTAGCACTGTTGGGGAGGGCAGAGAAAAGGACACTGCAGCAGCACGTAAGTGTGTTGGTTGCTGTCTTGATGGTTACTGCACAGAAAGGACCTGTAGGGCAGCAAGACAACTACCTCCCTGTCTGTGTCTCTCTACAGAGGTAGAGGTGGTCAACAGGGCGATGACTTCTTCAGGCTGTTTTTGGCATGGGCTTAACAGAGACCAGTAGTGAGAAACCAAAATGCTGGGAGACTGAAACAATGCTCTGCAGATCACTGAGGCTTGATGCAACTCAGCACAGGAATGGCTAGACCCCAGGTGGAGTGGAGTGGTTGCTCTCATGGAAATGGGCTGAAGAATACAACAAACTGCTCAGAGCCCAAAGAATACTGGGATGGAGACAAGAGCAGCTAAAGGGTCTCACAATGAGGATGGGAAGGAACCAGCAGGAACACCCAAAGGCAGCCATGTGGCTGGGAGATACAATGACAGGCAGGAGGACAAGGAGCAGCCATTAACTTCATGGACTGGGACATGGCGTGTGCCACCCACTGCCCCTCTGAACCTCAGGCAAAGCCTTCTGAGACTGTTTTAATATTATTTGTTTAGTTCTTGGATTAACACATTTGAGCTAGTAGCTCTTTTACATAGGTTCCATGTCATGGTACAATATGAAAGAACAAAAAAGCTTATATACAGGAAGACATGTGAGCCAAAAATACCGTAGGTTGGCTAAGATGAAAAATAATAACGAGCAGAACAAAATGTACACAGACAATATATGTCTGGTCTAGTAACTAATATTACAATAGCTGATACAAAAGTGGTACTAGAGCAAAGCTTTCTTACTGTAGAAAATTAGAAAAGCAGTCAAACGGCATTGTCTACAGAGAAGAAAATGGGCAAAATCAGTCAGTACACAGGCATTGTACAATGTATGCCTGGCAAGTGACTAACTAGAGCTGAAATAGGATCCTTATCATATTAAAGGCAATGACTAAATATACTGTACATTGGGAGAAATGCAGCCCAACGGCATAGTCAGGTAGGAATAGAGATAATAGATTGGGTGGGAAGGGATATGATGAGAGAAGGGGTAAGGTGGGGGAAGAGTGGGGAGAGGGGGTATCAGCAGTTAGGCGAATAGGAGGGTTGAAACCAGGACTGTAGGACTGCAGAAAGGGATGGAGTGTAGGATGGAGAGGGGAAAGGGAGTGGGGGAAATAGGGAGGCGGATAGGAAAAAGGAGAGGGGATGGAACTCAGCACAGGAATAGCTAGACCCCAGGTGGAGTTAATGTACCAGAAGACCCTATGCATGATGCCAACGCACCATGTAAACTGAGTGTGTTGGCATTGCTACGACTGACTGACATGGATCGGGGTCCCATAGCTCCCATGTGGCAGTCACAGATAGGATGAGTGGCAGTAACCTGCCCGATCCACCAGCTGCACAGACAGCAACATGCCAGGGGTGGGCAGGGGCGTGATGGGTGGGCTGGCACTACACTCCAGTCACAAAGGCGCATAGTGCTGTCCACGGGAGGCATAGTGTAGAGCAGGTTACGGAAGCCAGGACCCTGCTGTAACTCACTGCGTGCCCCCACAGAATGCACCCACTGGACGCGGCGGGCTGGGAAGCAACCTTCCATGCCACCCCAGCCCACAAGGCAGATGGGGATAGCTGGGGCAACTGATCAGGCAAGTGGCCAAAAACACAGAACATGTGGTCTCCCTCCAAACATCCCCACCCCTGTGTGGTCCAGTGTTCCCCACCCCAACCCATGGCATCCCCTGCCAGACCTGGTATCATGGGCGGCCCCCTACCAGTGGAGCCCCAATCAGCAGGACTGCTTCCCTTCCACACCAGATGCCCCATTACAATTAGGTTATGGCCTATTACCTCTGCACCCCACATTGTTAGGCAGTGAATCCCCACCACCATGGCACTGACATCCTCCTCCCACCCCAGTCCTATCATGCCACTGCCAGGAATGGGCAGTGGTACAGCAATCCACACACCACCTCGGCCGCCAGCTGTCCAAGTGGTGCAGGGAGCATGCTGTGTATTTATAGGGGCACACTCCTGGCAGCACTTGGATGGCTGGCGGCTGAGAAAGTGTGAGGAGGGCTGCACCACTGACTGTTCCAGGCCACAGCACTGATGGGACAGGGCAGGGGGGAGGTTGTTGGTGCCACGGCAGGTGGGGGCTCTACTGCCCAACAATGTGCGGGCAGAGGTATCGGGGGCAGCCCGTGGCCTAGCAGCAAAGGGGCATCTGTGTGCATGTTGTTGTTTCATGGACTTCCTTTGGGGCTCGGGGGTGCCGGGTATGTTGTTGGGGTCTCGGAAGTGTGTGCAGGAGCTGGGTCTGGGCACATCTGTGCAGTGGGGTGGGCTGCAGGATGGGGTGGGGTACCACAGCTGGGGGTCTGTCTGTACACTGAGAGGGTGCCTTGCAGTTAGGGCTGGTGGGGGGGTCCACTGGATGTCGGGGCCATTTCATGTGGGTACAGGTGCCTGCAGTGGGCATTCACGCACCTGGACCTGCGCTGTAGTGCAAGGGATCCACTGCGCGACCCATGCCAGGCATCTGACTGGATGTCTGATTGGGTCTGAGACTCCACCCACTGCCACCCTGCGCAACCCTGTGTGCCGGGGGGTGCAGCCACAGACAGGTGGTGGATGTTAGTGAATAACAGCCAGTGCGCACCTGTCCGCAGGTGCAGAGCAGCGCTGGTGGGTTACATGCTTTTGGTGCATAACTTGCACCCATTAGTGCAAAGGGGCCATTGTGTTTACACTGCATCCAGCACTCCTCCCTTGCATGCATACCATAAAGAAATATAGTACAAATTAAAGAACTAGTAATGCCTCAAAGAAAACTTTAAACAAGCATTTGTCAATGCCGAATGTTTGCTTGCTGGCATTGGCAGTGGTAGTGTAGAAGTTACAGAGCTGCGTAATAGGAATGGCAGTGAAGTATTGAACTGAAGCCAACCCCACCACCACCCTGCAGAGAGTGACAGGCATTGGGGTGTGCCTTTGGGTTGTCAGGCATAACGGCCACACCATTTCAGTACACCCCACCCTGCAGACACTGCCAAGTGACATGGTGTTCCTTGGGGTCTTTGGCCCTTATGCGCACCCCATTCTATAGGAAATACAGTGAGATGGGTGTGATATAGGAGAATGGGGTGAACTTTGGGGCCGAAGAGTCCAAGGCATACCTTGATGCCTGTCACTGGCTGCAGGGTGTGGAATGGTATGAGCATTACAGGCAAGAATCCCAAGTCACACCCCTGATGCCTGTCACTCTCTACAGGGTTGGGCGTTATAGTTGGAAACCCTAATACCTCAGGCATTCGTTGGTATTTTCACTCCAAATGTTCAACATGTTTTTTGTGACCCCACCTCATGAACAGGGGGAATATCAGTTTCTTAGCCGAAGCTGCTTATGCACAGCAACCACGGCATTTAGCACCACGGTGCAAAAACATTCGAACAGGATGTAAAATGACAGCTGTACTGTTCATGGGAGGTGTAAAGATGGCAATGTTGCAAATCTGCAGTAAAAATATTTAAAAAATGGTGAAGTCACGAGTACATAGAAACTGTGCAACGCACACCCGTAATATAATTAGGTTGGGGAATTTTTTACAGCAGATTGTCAACTCAGGCATTTTGGTGCCTCCGATCATGAACAGTGTCACTGTGATTTTCTTTATCTGCCCCGAACAATGATTTCCCACAACGACCACGCATTTCTGCGCTGAAAGTGTGAAAACACACTTCGGCCATGTTGTGAAAAATGACAGCTGTACTGTAAATAAGGCAGTGTGGAAAAATGCCACTGGTGAAAACCTGGACTTAAAATATTACAAAGTCATGAACTTACGAGGGTGCGTGAAAACTGCGCAATGGTCACTCGTAACACAGTAATTTCATGGACTTTTGTCACCAAATCTTCAACATAGCCATTTTAAGACCTCTGCTCATGAACAGTGTAACTGTGATTTTCTTAATCTGTCCCAAACATTGCTTTCGCACACCAACAGCTCCATTGTGTGCTACATGTGCGAAAACACATTTTGGGCAGCATATGAAAAAATGGCAGCTGTACTGTTCATAAGGAAGTGTAATAAAATGGCAATGTTGAAAATCTGGAGTGAAAATATTAAATTCGCAAACTTATGAGCATGCATAGGAACTGCGCAACGCACGCTCATAAAACAGTCATTTTTAGGAATTTTTTCACCAAATTTTCAACCTAGCCATTTTGAGACCTCTGCTCATGAACAGTATCACTGTGATTTTCTTAATTTGTCCCGTACATTGATTTCACACACCGACTGCGCCATTGTGCGCTACATGGGCGGAAACACATTTTGGGTGAGATGTGAAAAATGACAGCTGTACTGCTCATAAGAAGGTGTGGTCAAATGGCAATGTTGAAAATCTTGAGTGAAAATATTGAAAATTCTACTTGAACTTATATGAGCATCATTAGGAACTATTAGCACTGCATTTCGTAAAAAGTCGTTTTGAATTTTTTCCACCAAATTTTCAAAATAGGCTCTTGAGAGCCCACCTTATGAACACTGGCAGTGTCGTTATGCTAATCAGTCCCAAAAGGTGATTTTGCGCAGTGACCGCGCAGTGACTGCGAAATCACCCTTTGGGCCCGAATAACACCATGACAGTGATATCATTCATGAGAAGGGGTCCCAAAAACCCCATGTTGAAAATTTGGTGCAAAAATTCCAAAAATTGCCTGAAATATGCAACAAAGTTTAAAAAACCCTATCTAGCCCATTACACAGCTTACCGGCATTTCCTCAGTTCGCGGTCGACTTTGAAGAGTTCAGACGTGTTCCCGGTCCACTGAAGATCATCGCGCTGGACTCCGGAGGTAAGTATGGGGTGAGGGGGGTGTGGGGAGGCAGAGTGCACAGTGGGTGGGTGCGGATTGTGGGAGGGGGCCAGGGAGACTACGTGGGACCGTTTTTTCTTTACAGGTTTTCTTTTTTTTTCCAATGACGACCACGGGACGTTTGCCACGCTGGGGTGGGCTCCCAGCGTGGCACACAAGAATGGTTGGGGGTGTTCAGCCGACGGGGGATTGGGCACCCCCTTTGGCCAAAGCATCTATTGCCACGCTGGGATGGGCTCTCAGCATGGCACCCAGTACTCGGGGGGGATGAGGACAGTGGAGCCGACAGGGGATTGGGCACCCCTCGTAGGCTGTATCATGAGTTGCCACACTGGGGTGGGCACCCAGTGTGGAATTTGAAATGCTTTGGGGGGCAGGGGGAGCGCAGCACAGCGGCCAGGGATTAGGGGCGCCCTGTCGGCTATACAGTGTGTGCGTGTGGGGGGGCGCACGCCTGCGTGTGCGTGTGTGTGTGTGTGTGTAGGGGGAGCTGCGCGGGCAGGCGATATCTTATCGCTGCTCACCGAGGCGTAGCTCCCCCTTTCAACTGTATGCCACTGCATTTTGGAGCTTGTCATAGACAGCTCCAGCATGCATTGGCTTATAGGGCCATGCCTGCCAACACACTGACTGAATTGGAAGAGGGGGTGACACACCTCCGAAATCTCGGATGATGGCACTATGTTTCTTGCACATGCGTGCAAGCAAACATAAAAACATGATAATTAGATACAATTCTGCTTGCATTCCAATTGTATTTTATATATTTCTCCCTCCCTTAGTTTATTACTAAACAAATATGTATGACTATATGATTGTTGTCCTTTAGAGTTCATTTTGACTCTATCTGCCTCTATAGCTTACTCCCTACTTCAAGTCATAATCCTCTGTTGTGACATCACAATCTGTTGCCATGGGAGTAAATGTGAGTTTACAAGCAGTGTTCTGTGACTTCAGATAGGGGGAAAGGAGCAGGAACAGATTAACTCTTCAGGAGCAAAGATCCTCTTTCCATGCAAATGACCTCATTACTAAATGATGGGAAGAAGGAATACAGAACTAATGGGAAATACAAGCTGGACAGTGCCTAATAAATCTTTTGTTAAAGTTCTCCTGAACATGTCATCAGATCTTTAAAGCAGCAGTGCCATGAAAAATGTTTTTCCAAAAAGCTAGTTTTGGCTACAGTTAATAAAAAACAGTTGCATACCTGTCAGATCTACTTTTCTAGTTACCTCCTATGCTGCGTACCATGGCCCAGATATTCAAAAGGATTGTGCCATGCGCAATAGGGTTGCTCCAGCGCAAGTCCGAAAATGCACCATTCTGCGATATTCAGCGGGAGGCAGATGTGCCCCCCAAATCACGCTGAGTAATAGCGCAATGATAATGAATATATGCGCAACTGAAGGGGGAGGAACCATGCATAAATGGCACAGTGCGATATTCAACAACATGCTCCATGCGCAATAGGGGGAGCAAGCGAAAGTTGCGTGATAGCAGAAATGAGCCAAAATAAAAAGGAACAAGGAAGAGGCACAAGAACGCTACAGGGAAGGCACATGAGGCTGAACTCTAGCAACTCAAACTGGGCAGGAGGGACACACAGGGTAGGCCAGGGAAAGGGCACCCTGAACAGAGAGGTACAGGGAAGGTGTAGGGAGCCACAGCCAGTGCAGAAGGGGGAAGTGCCACACAGCACAGAGGCCACCACAGGAAATTGTTCCCAGTGCAGGGGAAGTAGCAGCCAGGACAGTGGGGGGAACACAGAAACAGCTGCCAGGGGGGTGAACACAAGCCAGGGACATGGCCAGTGCCACCATCCAGATGGAGGCAGTAATGAGGGGGGTGGGAAGGCAGGCAGCAAGGGGGCACAGCCATGGAAGGGTCCGTTGGTGGTATGCCCCCAACAGGCAGTACCAAGCCCACACCAGCTTCGAGCTGTACAGCGATACTGAGATCGTGGGCTGGTACCACCTGAATTGGGCAATTCTGAGGTGGCTCTGTGAGCTGTGCAGTGACATGATGCAGACACCCACACGACGGAGCCATGCTCTGTCAGTGGAGACTAAAGTGACAGCTTGCATATGCTTTCTCACCATGGGTACCTTCCAGAGACCAACAGGGGACACCACAGGCATAACCCAGTCGGCCGTGTAACACAACCTCACCCAATTCCTCAGCACACTGCTGCCACATGCTGTGGAGTACATCCATTTCCCCAGCACACTGGCTGAGCACACAGCAAACATACAGGAGCTCTGCAGGGTAGCACGTATGCCTGGCATGCTAGGGGCAATAGACTGCACCCATGTGGCCATCCACACACCACCTGGCCCTGAGGGGACTGCATATATTAATCGGAAGGGCTATGCCAGCATCAACTGCCAGGTGGTGTGCGATGCTAGGGGGTGCAAAATCAATGTCTGTGCCACGCACCCTGGAGGAGCACATGATGCCTTCATCTGGCACCAGTCAGCACTGTGCCACAGATTCAAGAGTGGGGACATCCCCACTGGCCACTTAGTGGGTGAGTATGCAAACCACATGGACAAACATAGAGCATGGGAGGGGCATGGTCAGAGGTGACATGGGTAGTGGCCTACATGGCCCGAGGCAGGGCGATGCTGATCACCAAACTAACCTCCACCCTCTACACAGAGGTGACAGTGGATACCCACTCCGTCCCTGGCTGCTGACACCATACCGGCGGCCCACAACCCCATCACAGCAACGCTACAATGAAGCACATGCCACCACACGCAATGTCATCGAGCAGGTGTTTGAGATGCTGAAGGCACATTTCCGTTGCCTGGACACCTCCGGCGGTGCCCTACAGTACAGCCCCTCAAAGGCCTGCAGGCTATTTCTGGCCTGTTGCATCCTGCACAGCATGGCCAACGAATGCGGGATAGCTGTACAGGTTGAAGAGGGGGACAATGATGGAGACGATGAGGACGCTGGTGATGATGGTGATGGGCAGTCCCACCTTGGGCGACGGGACCCCCGACTGATCTGGCTGGCACAGTTGCACCGGGACACCATCTTGGAGGAGCACTTCTGCCAACCCAGGTAAGTCATGGGGCCATGTGCAACCACCAGTGGCAAAGGCACAACCCACAAACATCACAAACATGCATGAACACACACCAGGGTGCATGCCATCAAGGGAAGTGGCCGGGCATGGAACTGCACACACCGCCAGGGTTGGGCGAGGTCTAACATGGCATGCAGTCATATACACACACACACACACACTTACCTCACCAGACATGCACAAAGGGTAGGAGGCGCGCCGACCCAGACCACCACCCCAGCCACACACATGTCCACAGACCACCACGCCCACTGTCTGTCATTGTGCATGTGTCAGATGCTGGGCACCATTGCACAGTGGCGTACAGTGCAACGCCAGCATCATCATGCACACACAACTGCGGACAGCAGCCGGGAGGGTGTGCAGATAGACTGTGTGTGTGCATACATGGCCGGGTACCCACCCGTGCATTGCCCGCTGAATGACACAATGTACACAGGGCAGCATCAGACAGTAGCCACACTGGGAGACAGGTAAGTCATGCACCACAATGCCATGGCTGCCACAGATGTGTGGGTGGCCCCGGCGAGACCCAGTAGCAGTGACAGGTTGACCACTGTCCTCATGGGGTGGCACCGGTGGTCCCGCAGGGGTTCCACTGCGTGAACAAGACCATGCTCGCGCAGGGGTCTGCAGCACACCGAACATGCCTGTGCCAGGCACGCTCGGGATGCCCACAGCTGAACCCAGTATCGACAAGGATGGTGTCACATGACACCGGGAACAGGGGTGGACATTGCACTGCGTGGTGTCTGCGACGCATGGGCAAATAACTGTGTGCCCATTGTGGCCATGACAGCAGTGAATGCCTGTGTCTGCCTGTCAGTGGCAGCAGTCACATCCTCCCGCAACCGGTCCATCCCTGCCAGGAGCAGAGTGGTGTCTCTGCTGTGACGCTCCTCTGCCTGGCGCAGAGCAGCACTCAATGCATCCACCGCTGTCACAAGCCGCATCTGCTGATTGACTGATGCTGGCAGTATGCGGGTGTGCTCATCCAAGAGGTCATCTGCCTGATCAGCATGCTGTCCCTCAGGGTGTTCACGGCCCTGATGCTCATCACCCCTTGAGGGTGGGTGCTGCACACCAGGGTCAGGCCTGGACATGTCCACAGGCGGTGCACTGACGCCGCCCCCTGACACTGTACCCCCATGGCCATTGGCTGACTGCTGATGCTGCTCCTCCGGCTGCCGCTCCCCAGGGCTCAATGGTGCTGCCACAGTGGCTGCAACAGTCCCACTGTCCTGGACACACACCAGTGCTGCCCCACTGGTGCAGACAGGCACAGGCTGGGACTGTGATGACACGCAGGCCTCCACGGTGGCACCACCCACAGCCATGGCAGTGATGTCACCTGCTGTGTGGCCATCCTGTGGCACACACGTGTCACTGCCCATGATGTTAGCTCCATCATCATCAGTGACGGATCCGGCACTAGCCCGAGTCTCAGCATGCTGGCATCCATTGACGCTGGCACGCTGGGACATGGGCAGGGCCTCCTCTGCACCTGCTCCACCAACATCAGTCCGGACATCCAGGAGGGCCCACTGTCACCCTGACCCCCGTATTCCAGTGGAGGTGGATGGGCCCTCCTCCATCTCCATGTGACTGGCCTCAGTGGAGAAGCCCACCACCGCTGACCCATGAAGATGCTCAGGAACTATAAGGGAAAAACAGTAGCGTTACTGCATATGACCTACCCTGCCCCCCCAATAGACAGACCATGACCTACCATGCAGTGATGGGCTACCACCCGTCTGGAATCCACCACCCTCAATGGCACAATGCTGCATGCTGCCAGCAACCCGCTCTTCCTGTGGGGTCAGATGTAGCACCTCCGGCTGTCCCCCACCTGTCACAGACCATGCTGCCCTGATGGCAGCCACCTTCTCTTTAATCCTCCACCTGTCTGTTCCCATCTTCTTTTTGCACTCCTGCACGGAGTGCTGGTGGCTACCATGCAGGTTAACAGCACGCGCCACCTCCTCCCATGCAGCAGCATGGGCCTGTGATGTTCCCTGGCATCCGCTGAGAAGTGGCTCCTGGTCTAGGTAGGCCTCGAACAGGGCATCTGTCTCGGCCTTAGTGAAATTTGGCCTCCTCTTCCTCCCACGACTCTGTTCCTTTTCCTCCACCACACGCTCGGTCATGATTCATCCTGTGAGAATGACAGGTGTTACCTGTGACTGTGCAGTCCCATGCATGTCCCAAACACCACAGTCCACACTCCCAAACAGCATGCAACTCACCACAGTAGACTGCAGTAACCGACTATGGCCAGTGCAGTCCAATGTCGCACTTTTATAGCGCAACCCATGCAAATGAGGTGAGGCGCATCTTTAAGTGGATGCAAATGCAGTGACTGTGCCATTGAATGGCTGATTAGATGATTTGCATATGCCATCTGAATATCGCGCTGTTGCACTTTGCGCAATTGTGAGGAACATGTGGAGCCAAGGGAGCAGTTCTGTGACATGTGCAGTACACACCTAACTGTGCATGCCCGGGTTGATGATGCAGACGCCTGCCATGCTGCTGATGTGCTGTGCATGGGAGGCAATGCAGGGCATGGCCACCATTGTGCCAGTGGTGCTACGGTGCTGTTCACCTATATGGTGCTGTGGCACTGGGGTGTCATAGGCGCACTGGGGTAACAGCGCAGTTGGCCACTACAGGAGGTGGCACACAGGCACCCAATCATGCTACACACATTGGGTTCCAATTGCGCTGTGGCTGTCCGTGTGCCAGAGACCCTTAACCCTGTGCCTGACCTTTGCCCCCTAGGCACCATGCATCAGGCATGGGTGCACCACTATTGCGCTGTTCGGTGACAGCACGATAGAGAATGGCAGCGCTGTACTGCGCAGCATCTGCACGTGGCAGGACAGCACTGCAGAGTGCCATTTTGGTTGAACTGAGCAGCAGAGGTTGCGCTGAGGCGTGCTGTGCAGTGGAGCCAGATTGAGCTGGCAAACCTTGTGGCCATAGTTGAGCCTTATATTGGGGCTTTGTTTGGGGAGGCACCCCTGGACAGGGTCAGGAGTGTGGTATGGCAGGAGGTGGCCGACGCCCTGGAGGAGGCCAACGGTATGGAGCGGATGGCAGAGCAGTGCTGCCACCGTTATGGAGACCTGAGGTGCAGGGACCCAGACCTGCTTGCCCACCTGCGGGCATGTGCCAAGAGGGGCATGGTGCCACGGCCAGGTAGGTGCAACATCCATACACTTTTTTCATCCATACGGGTATCACGGTTGCATGTGTCTGGCACATGGGGGGGCAGTCCGGTGCTGGCCATGGTGGTGATATTGCGGTGTGGGGTCGGTGGGTCTGGCTGTGTGGGATTGCACACACATGGGGGTGGGGGGACATTACTACCAGATTGTACTGATGTTCCTCTCTCCATATTTGCACCTAAGGGCCAGAAGAATGGAGGTGCAACTGAGAGGGGAGGCACTGCATGTTGGAGGAGAGGAACAGGGGGATGAAGGTGGTCTGCGGTTTGTGGAGCAGCCTGCTGATGGTGAGTGCCTTACTTCCATGATTACTATTGCATGCTGTATAACTGGGTGGGCAGTTGGGCATGGCCACCATCCAATAGCACCACTACCATGCACGCAACTTGTTACAGTCAGCACTGTTCAGTGGCACTGCATGTCTGGGAGTGCACCAATGGTGGTCCATGTGTGCACCGGGTACATGGCTGTGGCACTGCCTTCGCACCACATAGCCATGTCACTAAACAGCCATGGTGGTGCTGTGCAGGACATGGGCGGTGGGTGTGTGCAGTGGTCCACACGGCTGTGGCTGCCTGGGTGGGCAGGTTTTATGGACACAGTCACTGCGGGTGGTCGCACACCATTACAGAGGCATGTCACATGGCTGTATGCCATGCACAATGGGTGGGCTGAAGGTGGATGAACAGTCACACCTATTGACTCTGCTCCCTCTTTCTAGGTGGCCGGACACTTCTGCAGATCCAGCAGGACATTCAGGAGCTGCTGCATGTCGGGAGGGAGACCTTGAAGCTCCTGCAACACATCCATTGCCACGGGGTGAGGAGGAGGAGGAGGCAGAGATCCCATCGGCACCAGGAGGAAGAGAACCGGGCTGGCCAGTGACATCCCCATGCCCCAACTACCACCTTCCTCCCTTTCACCCACCCTCACACCCTTTCTTCCCTCTCCCATATATTCACCCCTGCTCCTTACTCACCCCCACCTGTTATGTGGCCTTTCCCCCACTATTGTATATAGTTTTGTATATAGCTTTACTGTACATAGTCTCAATATATACATTTTGTTATAACAACTGTGGTGGTCTCTGATTTGCAGCGGGCTACAAGTGCTCAGCTGCAGTGGTGTGCATGGCGTCAGGGGTGGTGCACTTATGGGCATGTGTGTATGTGTGTGCAGAGGTGAACCACCTATGGTGTGGACAGGGGGATCAGTCACTGTCTGTGGTTTGTGTGTTGTACTCTGTGCACTGCATGCCTGTGTGCAGTGGTCCATGGGGCCTGCACTGTGTGCATGGCACCCCTGTCAGACCATCCATGGCCTGTGTAGCGGACACCCTTGCATGTCTGTGATATACACAGTCTGCTGGCATGTCAGTGGTGACTGTCCATGCTGGATAACAACTGTACCTTGCACAATGCCAGGTTGACCGCCATCACCAGTATGGTGCACGTCTGCCTCCGGTGGCACTGTGGCCTCCGCTGTTGTTGTCCTCCATCCATGCTGTTGCTTGTGTCTGTTGCAGGGGATGTGCTCCAGTGTCTGTCACTTGTGCTCCGGCAGCATGCTGGTGGCATACAGCTTCATGGTGCCTGCGTAGGGTGGCTGGCACACCTGTGCAATGTAGAGGTGCTGCCCGTGTGTACATATCAGCCATGGCCACATGCCAGTGGCTTGGTTGACCTGCTACTGTGTCCCTGTGTTGGTGTGCCCTTGGGTATGGGTGGGTGTTTGTCCATGCACTGTGTTGCATCCTGTGTGGTGCATGCCTCCATGCTACACTGTGCGTGTCTGTGCTGGCTGTTGTGGCCAGTGCTGGAATGGGATGTGTCCTTGGGAAGGTATGCAGGGTGCTGTACCACTGGAGGTGGGGTCCGGGGCATGCTCTGTCACATGTGGGGTACCTCGTGTGCTGCCGCATGGTCAGTCTCTCAGCTGTACCTCAGGGGGGGACATGCAGGGCAGCACTGTGTATGCATCTGTTGCATCACTGTCTGCTGCCGCCCACTGCAGGGTGCCCATGGTGGGGCTGCCTTGCATGGCTCCATGGTGCACAGGGTTGCATTATCACAGTGGGGGTGGTGACATGCATGGGGTGTCCTGCACTGTTGGGTGCTACTCCTGGGCAGGGTGTATGGGGATCATGGTGCAGGGTGTGCTCTGCATTGGTGGGATGGTGTGGTACGGGGTGGTCAGCCCTCCTTGTGTGCTGGTCACAGCTTGCCAGGGGGTGTGCTGGGGCACCATGGACCGGCTGTGGGTTGGTTGCTGGTATCCATGGTCCGGTCATTATTCCAGCTCTCCCCCAGTTGTGCAGTGCATGGGGTGTGGGGGGACGATGTCTGTTCTGCTGTGTGTTCCTCTGCCCATCTGTGGCATGGGTGGTGGGCCCCTGCATCCCTGGTTGTGCTGTTGCATTGCTGCCCTGCCACAGGGGGCATCCCTGGTTGCGCTATGGTGCATCTGGACTGCTCAGCTGAACATCCCTTGTTGCGCTATGGCACATCAGATATGCTCAGCTTCACCTCCCTAGTTGCGCTATGGCACAGGTGGTGCGATATTCAGTCATCAGCTGTAGGTGCATCTTGGCCTGCGCAGTTTTTGAATATTGCGCTTCTTGCACATGGGTGCAGTGTACTTGCGCTTGCTTCTGCTGTTGCGCACTTTTTGGGCGCAGTTTGAATATATGGGCCCTTGTGTTTTTTTTAACTGATCCTAAGCCTTGCTAGGTCTGCTATGCTATTTCAGTGTCAAATGTGGTGGCCAACTTTTTTTCTTGTGAGAAAACGCTACTAAAACATTTATAAACTACTCATATTCTGGTGGAATTAAAAAATCTTACCACCAAATAAAATTGCAGATGCCGGGAATCTTATAGTGAAAAAAGGTGGAGTCATATTTCTTGCCCAGTTTCAATTTGCTGCTGCTTTAAATATAGTTAATTTGTCTGGAACTACTAATAAGTGGGTCTCTCAAAAACCTTATTTATTATCTCCAACCTAATTGTCATGCAGAACTAATCAAGTCACTTATAGCCTGGGAATACTTAAATCCACACAATGGATTCAGAAACCAAAGATGTAAGAGAAAATAGCTGTAAACTCACAGAATTTAAATCGTAGTGTTTCTCACTCAGTTTTTTCATGTCACTCTTTCTACTTTCTCATAATTACTTTTTTACGTAAGTGGGGTAAATGTTAAAAATAAGATGGGCCCCTATCTCACTCATGTACTCTGCCCTTGAGCCCCCCCTTCCCCGACGTACTAGAACTCCGTGCCTCTATTTTAGATCATAAATGTCATGGGGTGGCAATCTTACAGGAAAATTTACTGGAAATTAATTTTAAGCTGGCGGTTACCCCCAAACAATAAGACTCAGCCTAAATATAGATTGAGCTGTGCTAGCTCTTCAGACAAGCAGATTTCATTTCCCCCGTAACACTGATAAAATCAGCTCACAAAGATAACCTTTGCAGGTGACATCAGAAAAGTACTGTACGGTTTGCTTTTCTTTCTGTCTTACTATTTTTTCTTTCCATACTTGCCATGCGAAATCAAATATGACGTGCCTTATCTTGGAGCAAAAACAACTGATCTCATCCAAAGACAGAGCCCCGGGGAGAGTGTCTTTAATCATATTCAGACCAATTACTGTGTCTCCAGCTGCTCTCTGCAGTATAACTTCAACAACATTTGGACTCGTAAAAAGCAGAGTCCATGTCTATGCAAGCAACAGATGATTTAGTCCATGGAATAAGTAATTAACCAAGTAAACATCGGCTGACTGAATGCCACCTATGAGGGACTGCTGAAATGGAGCTGACATGACAGACTGCTTTTTATGTTGATTGCAAGAAACATATTGCAGCAGCTTGTCAGAAGCAAGTTGAGGAGGCCTGGCACTGTTGTGGCCAATGCCCCCACAGCCTTTAAAGGCATGGTCCTCTTTCCCCAATGCCATGGCATGCTGTTGCTGACACTAGTTTAGCCAGCGTGCCACCACCTTGAAATGTTTCAACTGCTGCAATCAGGGGCCACCTCATCATTGCAGCATCAGCATTCCACTGCAATGAGGGAGCGACCCATCATTGCTAGGCAGAACATTGCTAAGTGTAATATTGTTTGAGAACATGGCGGCAGCTTGCCACCATGTTCACAAACAATATTAATTAACCCCCACTGCTGAGGTAGTGCCCAATCCCCCTCAGCAGCATGCGCGCCCCCCAGAATAGTTTTTGTTTGCCTACGGGTGCTCCAATCCCCTTCAGATTCAGTGGCCATGTATGTTCATGTTGCTGATGGGGGAGCCTACTCCCCATTGGCATTATGTCCCCCCCTTACAGTTTCATTTATCGATGGGGGAGCCCACTCCCAATCTGCATAATGCCCCCCCAAACACCCAGCACATTTGTGCTGAGGGGGTGCCCAATCCCCTTCGGCTCTTGCATCCCCCCTTTTGTGCCAATGGGGGTGCCCAATTCCCTGTTGGCTAGAGCTACCCTCACCAAAACAACACTCTGTTGGCATGCTGGGAATCTACCCTAGCGCGCCAATAGCCTTAAAAAAAGTGCTGCACTTTTTTTTTATGTTGACTGCGTGCATGCGCAAGAAACATGTTGTGTCAGCTTTCTCCACAAGCAGGTTGTGGAGGCATGGCACTGTTGTGCCTAATGCTCCCACAGCCTGCAAAGGCTTGTCCCACTTCCCCCAATGCCATGACTCGCTGCTGTTGACACTAGTTCAGCCAGCATGCCACAACTTTCTAAAAAATCAGCCGCTGCAATCAGGGGCCACATCATCATTGCAGCGTCAGCCATCCGCTGCAATGAGGGAGTGACCCGTCATTACAGGGCGGGATGTAGGACCCCTGATGTTGTTTGTGAACATGGCAGTGGCTAGCCGCCATATTCACAAACAATATTTACCCCCACCATGTTTATTTGCTGACGGGGGAGCCCACTCCCCGTTGACATAAGGTAACCCCCCCATTTAATTGTCTGCTGACAGGGTGCCCAATCCCTATCAGCAGAAAGGAATCCCTTTTGTTGTTTGCCGATGGGGTGCCCTACCCCTATCAGCAGAAAGGAATTCCCCTTTTGTTGTTTGCGCGATGGGGGTTCCCAATCCCCCATCGGCTACAGCTGCCCCCCCAAAAAAACAAGACTTCGGTGGCACACTGGGAGCCCACCCCAGCATGCTATATGCCCATTTTGTTGTTTGCTGATGGGGGTGCCCAATCCCCAGTCGGCTACAACTGTCCCCCAAAGCCAGACTCCAGTGGCATGCTGGGAGTCCACCCCAGTGTGCCACATGCCCCTGTAAAGTTGAAAACGGTCCCACGATGTTTTCTTTTTTTTTTGCACCTGAAAAAAGGAAACAGTCCTCAAAGTTTCCCTGCCCCCTTCCCACGACCCATACCCACCCACCCACTGTGCACTCCAGCCTCCCCACACCCCCACCCCATACTTACCTCTGGAGCTTGGTGTGATGATCTTCTGTGGACCGGGAACATGTCTGCACTCTTCAAAGCCGATCGTGAACTGAGGAAATGCAGGTAAGCTGTATAATGTAATGAATAGGGTTTTTTAAACTTTAGTGCATATCTCGGGCATTTTTGGGAATTTTTTTACCAAATTTTCAACATGGGGGTTTTGGGACCCCTCCTCGTGAATTCTTGAACTATCATGGCGTTAACTGGCCCAGAAAGGTGGTTTCGTGGTCACTGCATGGAATCACCCTTCCGGGCCGATTAATGAAATGACAGTGACAGTGTTCATAAGGTGGGCTCTCAAAAAGCCTATGTTGAAAATTTGGTGGGAAAAATCCAAAAAACCACTGTTTTACGAGCATGCGTTGGGCAGTTGCTACGCACGCTTGTAACTTTGCGAATTTGCAATATTTTCACACCAGATTTTCAACATTGGCATTTTGTCACACCTCCTGTGAGCAGTACAGCTGTCATTGTTCACATCCTGGCCAAAATGTGTTTTCGCACTCTGGCATAATAATATGTGGTCCCTGTGGGAAATCAGTGTTCAGGGACAGATTAAGAAAATGGCAGTGACACTGTTCATGAGTAGAGTCCTAAAATGCCAATGTTGAAAATTTGGTAATGATACTCCATAAAATGATTGTGTTACTTAGCGTGCATTGTGCACTTTCCACGCACCCGTGTAACTTCGCAAATTTGTAATACCGTCACACCACATTTTCAACACTGGCATTTTTTCACACCTCCTTATGAACACTACAGCTGTCATTTTTCACATCCTGGCTAAAATATGTTTTTGCACTCCTGCCAGAGAATAGCACGGTCACTCTGGGAAATCAATGTTTGGGAAAGATTAAGATCGACTGAGTGAGAGGGGCGAGTGACCGAGCTCAACTGATCTCTGTCGGGACTGCTGCAGATTTGGTTGTGGGCAGACAAAGGCCCCAACACAAGAGTCAAGTACAAAAGGGCAGCCTGCAGCACTGGGAGAAACACATGAGAAAGTGACTGAGGGAGGGGGAGTGAGCGAAGTCACCGAAGCACTGTCAGGACTGCTACGGATTTCTTTGTGGGCAGAAAAAGGTGTCAGTGCAGGCAGGGGCCTAGTACAAAAGGCCAGCTTCGCAGCAGGTGGGAGAAACAGTACGAGCAAGTGAGACAGGGGACTTAGTGAGCTCAACGGAGCTGTATCAGGACTGCTGCGGATTTCTTTGTGGGCAGAAAAGGCGCCAATGCAGGCAGGAGTCTGCGTGACAAAGGGCAGTTTGCAGCGCCAGGACAAACAGAATGAGCGATGAGAGAGGGAGACTGAGCGATCTCAACGGAGCTCTGTCGGGACAGCTGCGGATTTCTTTGTGGACAGACAAAGATGCCAATGCAGCCAGGAGCCCCATACAAAAGTGCAGTCTGTAGCGCCAAGAGAAACAGAACAAGTGAGTGACAGAGCGGTAGTGAGCGAGCTCAATGGAGCTCTATTGTGACTGCTGCAGATTTCTTTGTGGGCAGAAAATGTGGCAACGCAGGCAGGAGTCCAGTACAAAAGGCCAGCTTGCAGCACTGGCAGAAACGGAATGCATGAATGACAGAGGGGGAGTGAGTGAGCTCAATGGAGCAGTGTCGGGACTCCTTCAGATTTCTTTCTGGCCAGAAAAAGCCACCAATGCGGTCAGGAGCTCAGTACAAAAGGGCAGCCTGCAGCACCAGGAGACACAGAACGAGCGAGTGAGGGAAGGGGAGTCAGTGAGCTCAGTGGAGCTCTGTTGGGACTGCTGCAGATTTGTTTGTGGGCAGAAAAAGGCAGCAATGCAAGCAGGGGCACAGTACAAAAGGGCACCCTGCACTGGCAGGAAAACCAGAATGAGTGAGTGAGTGAACTCAGCGGACCTGTATTGTAACGGCTGCAAGTTTCTTTGTGGGCATAAGAAGGCAGCAACACAGGCAGGAGCCCAGTAGACAAGGGTAGCCTGCAGCACCGGCAGAAACGTAATGAGTGAGTGAGAGAAGGGGAGTGAGCGAGCTCAATGGAGCTTTGTCAGAAGTGCTACAGATTTCTTTGTGGGCAGAAAAAGGCACCAACAGAGGCAGGAGCCCAGTACAAAAGGGCAGCCTGCAGCGCTGGGAGAACCAGAAGGAGTGAGTGAGACAGGAATAGTGAGTGACCTAAACGGAGATCTGTAGGGACAGCTGTGGATTTCTTTGTGGGCAGAAAAAGCCACCAACACAGGCAGGAGCCCAGTACAAAAGGGCAGCCTGCAGCACCAGGAGAAACACAATGAGCGAGTGAGCCACCTCAATGGAGCTCTGTCGGGACAGCTGCGGATTTCTTCCACGGCAGAACAAGGTGCCAATGCAGGCAGCAGCCCCGTACAAAAGAGCAGCCTGCAGCACCGGGACAAACAGACTGAGCCAGTGACAGAGGTCCACTGAGAGAGCTCAGCAGACCAACGCAATCAACATTCGGCATTGACAAATGCTTGTTTTTTCTTGTAACCAGTCAAAAAACAAAACAGTCCCTTGTGGTCTCCCTGCCCCCTCCCACAACCCCCGCCCACCCACTGCGCACCCTGCCTCCCCACCCCCTCACCCCATACATACCTCCAGAGTCTGGCATGACGATCTTGGTGACCAGAACATGTCTGCACTCTTCAAAGCCAACTGTGAACTGAGGAAATGCCGGTAAGCAGTATAATGGAATAAATAGGTTTTTTCCACTTTGATGCATATCTCAGGCATTGTTTGAATTTTGGCACCACATTTTTGGGACCCCTCCTCATGAATTCTGCCATTGTCATGGTGTTATTCGGCCCTGAAAGGTGATTTTGCAGTCACTGTGTGGAATTACCTTTTGGGAATGATTAACGAAATGACAGTGCCAGTGTTCATGAGGTGGGCTCTCAAAAAGCCTATGTTGCAAATTTGGTGGAAAAATAAAAAAAAATACTGTTTTATGAGCGTGCATTGCGCAGTTGCTATGCACACTTGTAAGTTCACGAATTTGCAATATTTTCATGCCAGATTTTCAACATTGGCATTTTTACACACCTCCTTGTGAACAGTACAGCTGCCATTGTTCACATCCTGGCCGAAATGTGTTTTTGCACTTGTGGCGCAGAATAGCGCAAGCGCTTTGGAAAATCAGCATTCGGGACAGATTAAGAAAATTACAGTGACATTGTTCATGAGAAGAGATCCTAAGATGCCTATGTTGAAAATTTGGTGACGATATTCCATAAAATTACTGTGTTACGAGCGTGCATTGCGCAGTTTGCACACATGCTCGTAACTTTGCCAATTTATATTTTCACTCCAGATTTTCAACATTGCCATTTTCTCACACCTACTTATGAACAGCACAGCTGTCATTTTCCCCATCCTGGCCGAAATGTGTTTTCACACTTCCGGTTTAGAATACATGGTTGCTGTGGGAAATCAGTGTTTGAGACAGATTAAGAAAATGACAGTGATACTGTTCATGAGCAGAGGTCCTAAAATGCCTATGTTGAAAATTAGGTGACGATAGCCCATCAAATGACTATGTTACATGTGTGCATTGTGCAGTTTCTATGCACCCTTATAACTTCAAAGATTTGTAATATTGTCCAGCCAGATTTTCAACACTGCCATTTTTTCACACCTCCTTATGAACAGAAAGTTGTCATTTTTCACATCCTGGCCGAAATGTGTTTTCGCGTTTCCAGTAGAACACCGCAGTCGCTGTCGGAAATCAGTGTTTGGGACAGATTAGGATCGAATGAGTGTGAGAGGGGGAGTGACCGAGCTCAACTGAGCTCTGTCGGGACTGCTGCAGATTTATTTGTGGGCAGGAAAAGGCACCAACGCAGGCAGGAGTTCAGTACAAAAGGGCAGCCTGCAGTGCTGGGAGACACAGAACGAGCGAGTGAGGGAGGAGAAGTGAGTGAGCTCAACGGAGCTCTATCGTGACTGCTGCAGATTTCTTTGTGGGCTGAAAAAGGTGCCAATGCAGGCAGGAGCCCAGTACAAAAGGGAAGACTGCAGTGCCGGCAGAAACGGAATGAGCGAGTGAGAGAGGAGGAATGAATGAGCTCAACGGAGCTGTGTCAGCACTGCTGCAGATTTCTTTGTGGGCAGAAAAAAGCCACCAATGCAGGCAGGAGCCCAGTACAAAAGGGCAGCCTGCAGCACTGGAAGAAACAGAATGAGCGACTGAGAGAGGGGGAGTGAGCGAGCTCAACGGTGGCCTGGTGAGACTGCTGCGGATTTCTTTGTGGGCAGAAAAAGGCAGCAATGCATGCAGGGACCCAATACAAAAGGGCAGCCTGCAACACCGGGAGAAACAGAATGAGCGAGTGAGAGAGAGGGAGAGTGAGCGAGCTCAAAGGAGCTCTATCGTGACTGCTGCAGATTTCTTTGTGGGCAGAAAAAGGCAGCAATGCAGGCAGGAGCCCAGTATAAAAGGGCAGCCTGCAGCGCCGGCAGAAACGGAATGAGCGACTGCCAAGCTCAATGGATCTGTGTCGGAACTGCTGCAGATTTCTTTGTGGGCAGAAAAAGCCGCTTGACAGAGGCAGGAGCCCAGTACAAAAGGGCAGCCTGCAGCACCAGGAGAAACAGAACGAGCGAGTGACAGAGGTGCAGTGAGCAAGCTCAATGGACCAACACAATCAACATTTGGCATCGACAAATACTTGTTTTGATGGAGTGTTGGTCAGTGCAGGAGAAGCTGCAGTGGAGCAGGAGTCTTGTGGAACAGAATCTGTAAGTTAGACAGCTCACCTTACAGAATGAAGCTTCCTCTTGCATCCTTGATGTCTGCTGCAGGAGGGGGAGAAGTGGGACGGCATTGTGGCTTCAGTTTTGCCCCATTTTTTTTCTTCATTTTTTATCTTGATTCTGTCACTCAGTAGTGGGCTAGAGAACAGCCATGGTGGTGAGATGGACAGAGCGGATTGTGGAGGGCAGATGGGGAGCATTGGGTGCTGAGTTGAGGCTGAAATGCTATAAAGTAATAAAGCCACTCAGCTGCTTGCCTGCTGGCTTTATGCAAATGAAAGAACTGAAGCACTCATTGGAGCGCTTTGTTTCTTTCAAGTAGAGAATGATTCCAGCTGTGAAACTCTGACTAGTGTCACAGTCTGGTTGCGTGCTCATTGGTGTGTCAGGGACAAACCCACTGTAGATTGCTCTACATTGGACCGCAAGATGTTTCTTGCACACGTGCAAGAAAACCTAATAAAATGCTGCTTAATATATTGTGTAGCACCTTGTTTTACCTTCTTTACTCCTGCATTTTACCCTTTTGCTTTATCATGACAGTTACAATTTTTGAGAATTAATACTGTGAATTTATTATTTTTCAAGTGAACAGCCATAGCTGAGAGAAATTTGTTTCTACTAGCAGCTTCCTGTATAGCAGGCTTACTCCCAGGGTCTGGCATGTCCTTAACTTAAAACAGAGGCACAGACTGATGAAGGCAATTTTCTGGACCAATTGGCAGTTCAGGTGCCCTTACTCATCAAGCAGTTCCTTTTGCCGCTACTTGTCCGATAGGTTTTGCTTTCAGTCCTCCTGTCCTGGGTCCTGTGGTATCTCTTCTGGTCCTGGGTCCAAGAGGTTTCTTTAAATTTTTTTGGAACTGACCCTGCCTTGCCATGGCCTCTTTGCAATGCAGGAAGCTAATTCATTGATCCCACAAGCATGCTTCATGTTTGGAGTCACAATGTCTTAAATCCCCTATTAGTTGTAACAAATGTTGTTTTAACCAGCTGTCATAATTGTTCATGAAAAACAAAGATTGCAACGAGACCACCAACAGCTGGTTCATGAAAACGTTCCTAAGTTATGTCGACTAATGGAGGGCTCCTGCACTTTAAGACAGTTTATATTTGCAGAACTATAGATAGATAGATAGATAGATAGATAGATAGATAGATAGATAGATAGAGATAGACAGACAGACAGAGACACAGACTGAGCAATCACCAACTCAGACAGAGCGAGACAGATGAGACTGAGCGATCACAGGCTCAGTGCTGGCACTCAAGCAACCAGCAGCAATCCATCTGTGGCTGCAGTAATCAAGTAAGTCCCAATGTTCACATATAGAGAATGTGGGTGAATGGTTCTTCACAATAAACTGGGCACCCTAACTTTTGAGGCGCACAAAAAATATATTTCCCACAAGTTTTAAAAAATAAACAGCAGAATCTAGCTACACAGGTCCTGTTTGTTTTTTGAAAAAGAGATCATTTTATGTATAAATCATTATAAATCTGGAACTGTATAATATTTTTCACAAAGCCTTCTGCATGTACATTTCCTGTTTAACTTCTGCAGTTTCCTCTACTAAGTTACTATTTATTTTAATTTGTTTGGAAATAAGGCTATTCAGTTTTCTTCGCAGAGATATATACGTCTGGTATGTTGTAGGTGCCCGATATTTGGATGTTTGTTTAAAAAATCTGTAAGACATAATTTTGTGTCTTCCCACCATGTACTGTGAGAATCATAAAGAAACAAAACTGATTTTCTGTCTTCAATAATAGTTTCATGGTATTTTGTCACCTCTGGATTTTGTAATGCACTAGCATTTAATCTCCAGAAACCTCTGCCTAGCACACTTGGGGGGTGGGTGGAAGAGACTTGTACACTTATAAGCATATGGTCCAATGTATCTATTGACTATGTGTTGGTAGAGATAACTGGAAGAGGTTTAGAAAGAAAAAATATATCCTCATAGACAGTGTTCCCTTATAAAAGGTGTTTTTGGCAGTTGTCCTGGTTGTGTGCGAGCATCTATTAAAGCTGTTTGTTTTAGAAGTGACTGTCAAAAGATTTATTATAATAAACTTTATGTTGTTTAGGAGCCTGTCATTGAGCACCAAGGCTAATATTAAAATCCCCACCCATAAACACCTGTCTACTAGTAAATAAAAAAGGTTGTGTCTTTCTTAACAATTCTACTCTCAAAACTTTTGTCTAAGGTCCATAGACATTCACCAATCTATATGCAAGAGCTTTATATACAATGTCTAAGATTAGTGCTCGCTCAGGATCTACTTCTATTATTTTTTGAACTGTATGTTCCTTTGTGGAGAAACAAATTCCTATCCCACAACATTGGTCCATCCCAACAGACCAGTAGGAATCCTTTATAAACCACTCTCATGTAGCAGTCTAGATTTCTTGTACTGTATGCATTCGAGTGTCCTGTAAAAAGAAAACCTCAAACAGTAATTGTTGTAAAATAGCAAAAGTAGCACTTTGTTTCAAAACTGACTTTATGCTGTTCACATTAAGGCTTGCTAGCCGTGAAAGTGGTGAATGAAAAAGCGTTACCAAGTCAGGATTTCTTTTTACCAGATTGTGTCACTCTTTTCTTTTCTTTTCCCCAGGTTGTTTTTTACCAGAAATGTTCAGTGGCAGTTTCTCTGGGGGTGGTTCACTGTGTGTGGATTGCATGGAAAAATCTGAGTCTACATCTTCCATGCTTTCTCACCAATTTAGTAAAACCTCGTATTTATTGTCTGTTGGGACAGACTCAGTGGTCTGTGTTTTTGCCATATGGGCTGGTTGTGTTCTCTTAACTTTTGGAATTGTTTGAAAGGTGTCATTGTCTTCTTTAGAGACTACTGCTGAAAGTGGAGGTGATGAGGGGGAGGCATCTCTCTTACTTAGAAACATAGACTTTGACAGCAGATAAGGACCGCTTGGCCCACCTAGTCTGCCCATTTCCCTACCTACAGGATAAGCTGCAGAGCCTATTTAACCAACAGGCTATTTCTTCCTACCCACCACAAAAATTGCCTTATGTCTCTCCCATGCATTCTTGAATTCTCCCACAGTTTTAGACCCCACAACCTCCTCAGGAAGGCTGTTCCATGTGTTCACCACCCTCTCTGTGAAAAAATACTTCCTCACATTGCCCCTGAGCCATCCCTTCTCTATCTTCAAATTGTGTCCCCTTGTTCTTGCACAACTCTTTTTCTGAAAGATGCTACCATCTTGGACTTGCTGATTCCACTGAGGTACTTAAAGTTTTTATCATGTCCCCCCTTTCCTCAAGGGTATACATATTAAGCTCCTTTAGTCTCTCCTCGTATGGCTTCTCTTGCAGATCCTGCACCATTTTAGTTGCCCTCCTCTGGACTGCCTCAATCCTGTCTATGTCCTTGCGGAGATGGGGTCTCCAGAACTGGATGCAGTACTCCAGATGGGGTCTCACCAACTGTTTGTACAGAGGGATAACAACTTCCTGTTTTCTACTAGTGATGCCTCTTCTTCTACAACCCCATTTCCCTCCAAGCCTCCCTACTGCCTTCTCACATTGCTTGCTTACCTTAAGGTCATCTGGTATGATTACTCCCAGGTCCCTTTCCATTTTTGTTGTTGTTACTACCCCCTCCCCCCCGTTGTGTAATCCTCCCCTTGGTTTTTGTTTCCCAGGTGCATTATTTTGCACTTCTTTGCATTGAATCTAAGCTGCCATACTTCTGACCATTCCTCCAACCTTGCCAAGTCCCTTCTCATTCTTTCCACGCCTCCTTGTCTCCTTGTGTATCAACCCTATTGCAGATCTTTGTGTCATCTGCAAAGAGGCATACTTTTCCTTCCAGTCCCTCTGCAATGCCACTTATAAAGACATTATAAAGGACTGGACCCAGTACTGAACCCTGCTGTACCCCCACTAGTAACCCCACTTTCTTCAGAGTGGACTCCATTTAGAAACATAGAAACATAGAATTTGACGGCAGATAAGGACCGCTTGGCCCACCTAGTCTGCCCATTTTCTTACCTAACAGATAAGCTGCAGATCCTAGTTAACCAACAACTTACTTCCTCTTACCCGCTCCTAGGACTGCCTTATGCCTGTCCCATGCATTCTTGAAGTCCCCCACTGTTCTTGACTCCACGACCTCCTCAGGGAGGCTGTTCCATGCATCCACAACCCTCTCAGTGAAAAAATACTTCCTCACATTACCCCTGAGCCGTCCCCCCTCTATCTTCAAATTGTGCCCCCTTGTTCTTGCACATCTCTTTTTCTGGAAGATGCTACCCTATTGGACTTTGTTAATTCCCTTGAGGTACTTGAAAGTTTCTATCATGTCCCCTCTCTCCCTTCTTTCCTCAAGAGTATACATATTAAGATCCTTTAGTCTTTCTTTGTATTTACAATTACCTTCTGTGTTCTGCTGTCCAGCCAATGTTTTACCCAGGCTACCACCCTAGGACCCACTCCCAGGCTGGTTGACTATTAATCTTTTGTGTGGGACTGTGTCAAATGCCTTGCTAAAGTCTAGGTAGGCCATGTCCACAGCCCCTCCCTGGTCTACTACTTTGGTCACCATGTCAAAGAAATCAATTAGATTTGTCTGACATGACCTTCCTGCTGTGAACCCATGCTGCATTGGGTTCTGTGCCCCACTGGCCTCTAGGTACTCAACAATTCTTTCCTTCAGAAGTGATTCCATCACTTTCTCTACCGCAGAGGTCAAACTGACAGGTCTGTAGTTTTATGCCTCTGTCTTGCTCCCACTTCTGTGAAGGGATATCAAATCTGCCTCCCACCAGTCCTCAGGTACCACACCATCCTCCTATGATTTGTTAAAAAGGGTAGTCAGTGGTGTCACTAGTTCTCTGCTTAATTATTTTAGAATGCTGGGGTGAATTCCATCAGGCCCCATTGCTTTGTCCACCTTCAGTTTTAGGAGTTCTTTCAGAACCCTTTCTTCTGTGAAAGGACTGGGATCGACCCCCCTATCCAAAGTGCTTCTGTTAATTGGATTAGGCACCTCCCCCTCATCCTCTTTTGTGAATACTGAGCAGAAGTATTTGTTCAGTATCCCTGCTTTTTCACTGTCTGTCTCTGCCCACCCACCGTCCATTCTATTCAGCCACACTATCCTTCCCTTTGTCTTTCTATGCTCCCTGATATACCTATAAAAGGTTTCATACCCATTCTTAACTGAGTTGGCTATCTTCTCCTCAGTTTGGGCCTTTGCTATTCTGACTATTCTCCCTGCTTCCTTCTGCCTTAACTGGTACAGTTCTCTGTCCTGCTCCTTTTGTGTTTCCTTGTACTTCCTAAATGCTACCTTTTTCTCCCCAACCTTCACTGCCAGCTCTTTTGAGAACGATAGTGGCTTTTTCTTTCATTTCGATTTGTTTAGTTGCTTCACACAAAGGTTTGCTGCTTCTGTGATGGCAGTTTTGATGTTTCCCCATTGTTGCTCCACCCCTCCTTCTACCCTATGTGCTAGTGCTTTTCTAAGGCACTCATCCATCATGCCAAAGTCAGCCCTCCTGAAGTCCAGAACCCTCACTTTTGTATGGCTTGACCCTGTAGCTGAGTTTATCTTGAACCACACTGTTTGGTGGACACTTGTTCCCAGATGGCTACCCACTTCAAGATCTGAGGTCCTCTCACTGTCCCCATTTGAGAGTATGAGGTCTAAGATTGCTCTCTCATGAGTGGGTTCCAAAACTAGCTGTCTGAGGCATGCCACCTGAAGGGCATCAAGAATTGCCGTGCTTTTGGGTGTGGCTGCAGCCAAGGTGCTCCAGTTATCATCTGGCATATTCAGGTCCCCCATCAACAGTATCTCCCCTTTCTCTGCCATCCTAAGGATGCCTTCTATCATATTCTTGTCCATTCCCTTCCCCTGACATGGGGGTCTGTATACAACCCCTCTGTGGATTGTGGTGCAATTTTCAGTCTCTAAGGTGACCCACAGTGCCTCCTCACCTCACTGTTTTCTCTTTTGTTCATTTGCTTTTATCCCTTCCCTTACATAGAGACCTACTCCTCCCCCTCTTCTCCCCTTCCTGTCTCTCCTGTAGGTTGTGTACCCTGGTATGTTACCACCTCTGTCATGGTTCTCTGTGTACCATGTTTCTGTGAATACTATGATATCCAGGCATCCTTCTTCCATCAAGGCCACCAGTTCAGGGAGCTTGATGACCAAACTACGGGCATTGGTACTCCTCACCCTCCATTTCTTGATGGCCTTACCCCTTTTACCCCATCCCTGCCCTGCTCATAGACATGTACTAAAGGAGTGTTCATCATCCCCACATAAGTTACAGGTTGATGGGACATTACACATGTTAACAGTGTGACCTAAAGCACCAGACTGGAAGCATTTCATTTGTGTGCAGTCTGTGTTTAAGTGGGAAAGAGAGCCACATTTTTAACAACTTTTGGGCTGTCCTGGGTAAAATAAAAGTCCACTATCCCACCCCAAAAAGCAACAGTTTGGTAAATGTGTAAGTCTGTGTTCTGTTTATTTAAGCTGCATTTGAAAAGTCCATCCACCAGTTCAAAACCATTTATCATCTATATTTGGGCTTGGGGTGCCCTGTATATCGCACCTTTTTTCCAACCAAAAAATAACATCATTTATGCTCACCCCTTCATTTCGGGAATAAAATGGCAACTGTTTTAACTGTGAGTTTGGTAGCTGGTATTGCCACAATGTCTCACAATATTTCAGTGTCCTTAACTGTGTTTGTCATTTTCTCCATTTCCCCCACCCTTCTCCCTATCGACATCTCTGTCTTGGTGTTTACCTCACTTAATACCCTGATCTTTTGGGGGTGCTAGGATTTCTCTGCTCCTTTCCAGTGCCTCCCCCTTGGCTAGTTTAAATGCTTGCCAATGAAGCATTTAAACCTATCACCTAGGATCCTGGTTCCCCTCCTGGACAGATGCAGACCATCATGCCAGTATAGGCCTGCATCCCTCCAGGTGGACCCCCAATCCCCAATGAAGCCAAATCCCTGAGCTCTGCACCAGTTTTTCAACCACTGATTGAGTTCCATGGTGTGGAGCACCCTAGCCTCATCCATGCCATAGACAGGCAGCACCTCTGAGAAGGTTAAGGTGCATGCTACTTGTCTAAGGCCCCTTCCCAACTCCACTCAACTCTATGCTGTGAATCCTCCACACTCCCTTCATGTTGGGGGGGTCTCACTGCCTATGGCTGGATCGGTTGCCTCAATCTGGGTCATCCTTGTGGTCTCTAAAAGATCTGCTACCTGCTGCTGAGGTATTAGCGTTGTCCCCCCAAAATCTGAGGCGATATCTTGACTTCCTAGAAAGCCATGTCTGTTCTGTAGTTATAGAAGCAAGATGGGAAATGGGCTGTACCACTAACTGAGCTGTAGACCTGTTCCCCAATGCCTCTCATCTAGTACAGTATGTAGCATTTGCCTAGCTGGCTCTTTATTTTTGTATGGTTTCTTAGCCCGATGGAGAAAAAAAATATTTTTTGGCGGACTCTTTGGAGTTGTGCGCTGCTCATGGACATGTCCCAAAGGAGTGTTCATCATCCCCACATAAGCTACAGGTTGATGGGACAGTACCCATGTTAACAGTGTGACCTAAAGCATTAGATTGGAAGCATTTCATTTGGGTGCAGTCTGTGTTTAAATGGGAAAGAGAGCCACATTTTTAACAACTTTTGGGCTGTCCTGGGTAAAATAAAATTCCCCTATCCCACCCCAAAAAGCAACAGTTTGGTAAATGTCTCAGTCTGTGTTCTGTATGTTTAAGTTGTATTTGAAAAGTCCATCCACCAGTTCAAAACCCTTTATCATCTATTAATTGGGTTTGGGGTGCCCTGTATATCGCACCTTTTTTCAACCAAAAAATAACATCTTTTATGCTCACCCCTTCATTTTGGGAATAAAATGGCAACAGTTTTAACTGTGAGTTTGGTAGTTGGTATTGCCACAAAGTCCCACCAAAATTCGATGTCCTTAACAGCATAATAAAGTCTCCAGAACTTATCAAGCAGTGCTGCTATGCAAAGACTGATATCAAAACTGATATCCCAAGGTGTGCATGTGAAAGCATACATCTCTGCTGGGGTAAAATGCAGGGAGTCCTTAATCAAAGTTTTACCCACCCAGTTTCTATCTAGTACCTGAGTGGAAACACCTTTGTACCACAGTTGCACTACAAAGCGATGTTTTGCAGCTTCCACCAGTCTCCTGAAAAGACTAGTTCATTTTCTTTTGTTCAGCTGGCTCCAGCTCCAGGAGTAGTTCCCCCTTCCCACTGCCTAAATCAGTGTCATTAGGAAAGACTTGCTCTGTACCTTCAAGCTGGAAGTCCATGTGATCGTCCTTCTCCTCGTTTTCTAAAGAGTGACATGAAATGGATGAAGCAATTGAGGTTTTCCTTGAGGTTTTCTCCTGAGATGTATGTGGATTGCTGCTTCCAGCATCTGGCACAGCAACAATCTCTGATGCCTTGTCTTCATGCTGCACAGCTGCAGCAGCTGCAACCTCTGGCTCTGCTTCACTTTGGGCATGTTGTAAATCAGAAGTTACAGATTCCTGTACTACTGAGTGCTCCCGTTCAGGTGTTCCTAGAATAGGAATCTCTGGATTTGGAATCCATTGACCATTAAGAAATATCCGTCCTGCTTGTTTTAAAGCTGTTTCTGGTGACCATTCAGTCGGAGTCTTGCAGTCCATCAAACTTGCTGCTTTGCTGTCTTCCAGTTGTGTTATTGCTGGACTGTTGGTGTCTGCATCTTTTACTGCCACAGAAGCTATATCTAAGGTTAGTCATTTCCCTGCCATACTTTTCAGACTAACCAAAGAATGTTTTCTCTTCCTTTCCTCCTCCAATTTTAATTGTTAGCAAAATATTCATCATCAGCTGCCATCAACAATTCTAGTAATTGTTTCTTTTTAGCCTCAAAATCTTTTTTGCTATCTTACTTCTTCTTCTGACAGACCACCTGTAACTGGTATATCAGGTGGGTGCAGACGTGCATTCCGAAAATTCATTTAAAGTACTTGTTTGTCCAGTAGTTGTACTCTGAGCAAAATCTTCTGTGGTATCCATATCGTCGGTGTCCATTACTGGGCCATAGACAGGGCCACTGGAAAATCGCAGCCACAGTTATATCACAGAAAGCATGATTATCCCACCCCCCCACTTAAATATGCGCTTCCTGCAAAATCCAGTCCCCAGTAGTGTGTACTTACATGGACTGCATAGCCCGGCAGATGTATGTTGTGCTCGCCGTAGATCCCCCAGCCTTCTGTCCCGATGGTTACGCTGCATGCTCTGCCACACGATGCCACTACAATCCTCTGTGCCTCCCCATCTCCTGAGTACTGCCCTCATAATCTCTCCATGCCATGCCCAGTCATCTGTTGGAGTCCTGACCCTGAGTACTGCCCTCATAATCTCTCCATGCCATGCCCAGCCATCTGTTGGAGTCCTGACCCTGAGTGCTGCCTGAAGAACAAGGGCACCACATGGATTGCTGGTGTGTGATGTGCTACTGTTGTCACTACAGTGCGTCACACCAGCAAAACCCAATTGAATGCCTGTTCCTTTGTTTTAAATTTGCACCCTTTCTGTGTGCTCTGTCCCCCCCTCAGGTCCACTAAAATAGGAAAAATACAGTATAAATACAGGCGGACAGGTGAGGGGGGAGACAGAACAGGTTTATTCTTCTGAAGACAGGCCACCAAGTGAGCAAGCAAGCGAGAGATGAGTGAGAGATGAGCAAGAGATGAGGGAGAGATGAGCGAGAGATGAGGAAGAGAGAGAACGGAGAAGCATCCCACCTTGTAGCCCTACTCTGCTGCCGACTGCTGACTGGAAACACTTTTTCTGAAGAGAGCAAATCATTGCCAGCAGTGGGCACCTACAGTGCTTCCTACAGCAGTCTCCAGTAACATGTGTGCTGCCAGCCTGCTACTGGGAACTACTACATTTCAAAAAACTACTGCTGCTGCTGAACCTTTCTCAATCCTGCTGCTGTTGTTAAACCAATGCAGGTATGTTTTGCTGCAATATCAAATTTATATGTATATGAGGAGATAATGTAAGGGAGAATATGCTAGTGTTGTGGGGGGAGGGGTTTGAAGTACTTCAAAGTTGTGTTGCTCGGGGGGTTGCTCTGGGGAGCCCAGAGGTGCAAGTAGTAAAAAAAAAAAAAATGAAGATGAATTGTGGGAGCTGAGGAGGGTCCAGACTAGGGGGTCAAGTGCTTCAAAAATGTTCTTCATGGAGGAAGGCTGGGAGCTTGGGGGTTCAGCTAAGGGGGACTGTCTTAATAAAAATTGTATTGCTCGGGGTGGGTGGCTCTGGGGAGCCCAGGAGGGGAAGTAGCGAAAAAAATAAAATAGAAAGGAATGGTGGGAGCCAAGGAAGGTCCTGATTAGGGGGTGAAATGCTTTAAAAAAATTGTGCCCTCAGAGAGAGAGAGAGAGAGAGAGGAGGGAGGCCATGTTAAAATGTACTGTTAACGTAAAAAAAATTTTTGATTTTGTTTTAAGTGTACATGTCAAACTGCGATGCTCTGGTTCTTCTGTGTTGGAGGGTGGAGGGCTGTGCCTGGCAGACTGGCATACATGGTGGAAATAATTGTTCTGGCCTCTGGTGTGGGAGTCTGGTGGGGAAAATGATCAGAGTGGCACAGAACAATTTTTTCCGACCATGTACGGTAGTTGGCTGGGTCTGTCCCCCTCTACCGTGGTGTGTCCATGCCTTGCTACTGTGGTTCCTCATTGATGGAGAGGAGTGGTGGGACAGGCTGACTGGCACACATGGTGGAAAACATTTTTCTGGCATCTGGCGAGGAGCCTGGTGGGGTGAGCGACCAGAATAGCACAGAACAATTTTTTCTGACCATGTATGGCAGTCAACCAGGTCCATCCCTCACTCCCGTGGTGGCTTCACTGCTGTGGTTACTCATTGATGGACTGGAGGGGTAGGCCTGGCAGACTGGCACACATGGTGAACATTTTTTTTCTGGTCACTGGTGAGGGAGCAGGTTGGGACAGGAGACCAAAAGGACACAGAACTATTTTTTCTGACATGTATGGCAGTTGCCTGGGTCCGTCCCTCACTCCTGTGGTATGTCCATGCCTCACTGCTGTGGTTCCTTGGAAGTGGAGTGGAGGGGTGGGCAAGGCAGACTGGCACACATGGTGAAGCAGACTGGAACAGAACAATTTTTTCCATCATGTATGGCAGTCACCTGGGTCCGTCCCTCACTTCCATGGTGTATCTGTGACTTTCTGCTGTGGTTCCTTAGAGATGGAGTGAAAGGGTGAGCCTGGCAGACTGGCACACATGGTGAAACAAATTGCTGTGGCCGCTGGTGAGGGAGCTGGGGGGCAGGAGACCAAAAGGGCACAGAACAATTTTTTTCTGATATGTATGGCAGTTGCCTGGGTCCATCCCTCACTCCCATGGTGTGTCCATGACTTGCTGCTGTGGTTACTCATTGATGGAGTGGAGGGGTAGGCCTGACTGACTGGCACACATGGTGAAAAAAATTGTTCTGGCCTCTGGTGAGGGAGCAGGGTGGGATGGTTGAGCAGAATGACACAGAACAATTTTTTCTGAACATGTACGGCAGTCGCCTGGGTCCGTCCATCACTCCCGTGGTGTGTCTTTGCCTCACTGCTGTGGTTCCTCATTGATGGAGTGGAGGGTGGGCCTGGCTGACTGGCACACATGGTAGAAAACATTGTTCTGGCCTCTGGTGAGGGAGCAGGGTGGGGCAGGAGACCAAAAGGGCACAGAACAATTTTTTCCAACATGTATGGCAGTCACCTGGGTCTGTCCCTCACTCCCGTGGTATGTCTGTGCCTCACTGCTGTGGTTTCTCGAAGGTAGAGTGGAGGGGTGGGCCTGGCAGACTGGCACACATGGTGAAAAAAATTGTTCTGGCCTCTGGTGAGGGAGCAGAGTATAATGGGCAAGCAGACTGGCTCAGAACAATTTTTTTCTATCATGTATGGAGTCGCCTGGGTCTGTCCCTCACTCCTGTGGTGTGTCCATGACTCACTGCTGTGGTTTCTCAGAGATGGAGTGGAAGGGTGGGCCTGGAAGACTGGTACATATAGTGAAAAAAAATTATTCTGGCCTCTGGTGAGGGAGCAGGATGGGGCAGGAGACCAAAAGGGTACAGAACAATTTTTTTCTATCATGTATGGCAGTTGTCTGGGTCTGTCCCTCACTCCCATGGTGTGTCCATGACTCACTGCTGTGGTTCCTCAGAGATGGAGTGGAGGGGTGGGCCTGGCTGACTGGCACACATGGTGAAAAAAATTGTTCTGGCCTCTGGTGAGGGAGCAGGGTGGGGCGGGCAAGCAGACTAACACAGAACAATTTTTTCCATCATGTATGGAGTCACCTTGGTCCGTGCTTTGCTCTTGTGGTTAGTCTGTGTGTCGCTCCAGTGGTTCGTCCATGCTTTGCTCCACAGGGTTGGAGAATGGATGGACGGGCTGAGCTGACATGGCACAATGCCTTCCTCCTGTGTTCTATATAGTGCCCAGATTAAAAAGAAATTGAGAAGTAGCAAGAAAAAACTGAATTTCTGGAGTCTTTGGTTCCATGGATATTAGTTTAAGTCCATGGGCAAGCTGAGTGTCACAACAAGGCAACTCCAGGAGCTGAGGTTTTGAAACAAATCTGCCCAGCTTAGAATATTGTGGGATGCAAGCTAGTTGTGTGATATTGGAGGATCAAGCATCCCAAGGAAAGCTCTCCTCCCTCTATTTCATTGCTGCTAAAAACACAAGACCTAACTATAGCTAAGCTCACTTCTGCTATGGAGCAAGAAATATGTTTTCGTTGTGTATGCAACAGATGACCTGTATCACCTGAAAATGTTTAAGCGCCATGATATAAAATTGTTGTCTTGTATTAAGTAATTTATTGTACTGTTGAATGTGCAGTTTTTATTGCTTTTTTATTTTTTTTTATTGTAACTTCATATTGACATCTAAACAGGTGCACCTTGTGAAGAGGGTTATTGTAACCCTAATGGTGTTTGAAGTTGTCTTCATATCCTGTATAAATAAATTTTTACCACTACTACTTACTACTCTATACACTGATGCTCTCTTCCAAGTGGTTTAATTTTGTTTAGTTAAAGTACACAGTGGCCCAGATATTCAAACTGCACCCATAAAGTGCGCAACAGCAGGAGCAAGCGCAAGTCCATTGCGCCCATGTGCAAGAAGCATGATATTCAAAAACTGCACAGGCCAAGATGCACCTACAGCCGACGACTGAATATCGCACCACCTGCGCCATAGTGCAACTAAGGAGGTGAAGCTGAGCATATCTGATGCGCCATAGCACACCAAGGGATGTTCAGCTGAGCAGTCCAGATGCACCATAGTGCAACCAGGGACACGCCCCAGCAGCAGGGCAGCAATGCAGCAGCACAACCAGGGATGCAGGGGCCCACCACCCATGCCACAGATGGGCAGAGGAACAAACAGCAGAACAAACATTGTCCCCCCACACCCCATGCACTGCACAACAGGGGGAAGGCTGGAATAACCACTGGCCCATGGGGACCAGCAACCAACCCACAGCTGGTCCATGGTGCCCCATCACACCCCCTGGCAAGCTGTGACTGTTACACAAGGAGGGCCGACCACCCCGTGCCACACCATCCCACCAATGCAGAGCACACCCTGCTCCGTGACCCCCAGACACCCTGCCCAGGAGCAGCGTTCACAAGTGCAGGATACCCCATGCATGCCACCACCCCCACTGTGACAATGCAACCCTGTGCACCACAGAACCATGCAAGGCAGCACCACCACGAGCACCCATCAGCGGGAGGCAGCACACAGCGATGCAACGACTTCATACACAGTGCCACCACGCACATCCCCCCGAGGTACAGCTGAGAGACCGACCATGTGTCTGCACATGAGGTACCCCACACATGACAGGGCATACCCCAGACCCCACCACCAGTGGTACAGCACCCTGCACGCCCTCCCAAGGACACACCCCAACCCAGAACTGGCCACAACAGTCAGCACAGACACCCACAATGGTGCATGGAAGCATGCACCACACAGGATGCAACACAGTGCATGGACAAACACCCACCCATATCCAAGGGCACACCAACACAGGGACACAGTAGAGGGACAATCAAGCCCCCAGCGTGTGGCCATGTAAACCGTGTACACATGGCCAGCACTCCTCCATGGCACAGGAGTGCCAGCCACCCTGCACAGGCACTGTGGAACTGTACGCCAACAGCATTTTCCTGGAGCACAAGTGACAGACAGTGGTGCACATCCCCTGCAACACACACAAGCAACAGCATGGAGGTGGGATAACAATAGTGGAGGCCACAGTGTCACCCAAGGCAGACATGCACCACACCAGTGACAAGAGGCAACCCGGCATTGTGCTGGGTACAGTGGCTGTCCTGCATGGACAGCCACCACTGACATGCCAGCGGACCGTGCAGGTCACAGACATGCAAGGGTGTCAGCTACACAGGCCATGGACAGGCTGACAAGTGTGCCATGGACACAGAGCATGCACCATGGACCACTGCACACAGTCATCCAGTGCACAGGGAACAACACACACACCACAGACAGTGACTGATAGCTACTCCCACACCATAGTCACTTCCCCATGGACACACACACATGCACATGACTGCACCACCCCTGATGCCATGCACACCACTGCAGCTGAGCACCTATAGCCCACTGCAAAACAGAGACCACCACATTAGGTATATCAAAGCAAATGTATTATAAAACATCACACAAAACTATACATATATTTACAAAAGGTTGGGGGGAGGGCCACAAACAAGGTGGGGGTGGGTAAGGGGCAGGGGTGAACAAATGGTAGAGGGAAATAGGGGTGTGAGGGTGGGTCCAGGGGGGTAGGGAAAATTAGGGGCATAAGTACGCTCAGCGGGAGCCCCGCTTCCTGCTCTGGCTGCTCCTCCCGCCATGCCGCCGTCGTACTCCCAGCAGGTCTATCCTTTCAAGGATCTCCAGCGAGGCCCTGGCAACATGTAGGATCTCCTGCAGTGTCGCTCTGATTTCCTGCAGCTGCCGTCCACCTAGGACAAGGGAGCAGATTCAATAGGTGTGAATTCACAGCCCCATGCAGCCCACCCACTGTGCATGGCATACGGCCATGGGACATGCCTCTGTGATGGTGTGTGACCACCCACAGTGATCGCGTCCACAAGACCTGCCCACCCAGGTGCACACAGCTATGCAGACCACTGCACACACCCACCGGCCAAGTCCTGCACAGCACCATCGTGGCTGTTCAGTGACATGGCTATGTGGTGCAAAGGCAGTGGCACAGTCATGTACCTGGTGCACGCATGGATCACCATTGACACACTCCAAGACATGCAGTGTCACAGGACAGTGCTGACTGTAACAAGTTGTGTGCATGGCAGTGGTGTCAATGGATGGTGGCCATGCCCCGCTGCCCACCCTGTTACACAGCATGCAATAGTAATCATGGATATAAGGCACTCACCATCATCAGGCTGGTCTCTGCACCTCTGCGGACCTTCACCCCTCCCGGACTGATGGTCCTCCTGCTGGCACCTCCTCTCCCTCACCAGTCGGCACTCATCTGGGCCTGAGGGGCAAACATGGAGAGAGGAACATCAGTACAATCCTGTAGCAAAGTCCCCCCACCCCATGTGTGTGCAATCCCACCCAGCCAGACCCACCCACCCACACCTGATAATGCCACCGCAGCCAACACCAGACAGCCCCCATGTGCCGGACACATGCAACCGTGATACCTATATGGAAGATAAAAGTGTATGGATGTTGCACCTATCTGGCCATGGCACCATGCCCCTCCTGGCACGTGCCCACAAGCGGACAATCAGGTCCGGGTCCCTCCACCTCAGGTCCCCATATCTGTGGCAGCACTGCTCCACCGTCTGCCCCACACTGGTGGCCTTCACCAGGGCATCGGCCACCTTCTGTCACACCTGACTCCTGGCCCTGTCCAGGGGTGCCTCACCAAATAGTGGGCCAACATGTGGCTCCACAATGGCAACCAAGTTTGCCATCTCCACCTGGCTCCACTGTACTGCTCTCCTCCGCTCCATCTCTACTGCTTGGTTAAGTCAAAATGGCACTCTGCACTGTGGTTCCGCCATGTGCAGATGCTGAGTGGTACAGCGCTGCCATTCCCTATCGCACTGTCACCAAACAGAGTGATAGTGGTGCACCCATGCCTGACGCATGGCGCCTAGGGAACAGAGGTCGGGCACAGGGTCAAGGGTCTCTGGCGCACGGACAGCCACAGCATGATTGGAACCCAATGTGTCTAGTGCAATTGGGTGCCTGTGTGCCTCCTCCTGTAGTGGCCTATCACGCTGTTGCTCCAGTGCGCCTACGACGCCCCAGTACCACAGCGCCATATAGGTGAACAGCACTGTAGCTCCACTGGCACAATGGTGGCTGTGCCCTGCATTGCCTCCCATGCACAGCACGTCAGCAGCACGGCAGGCGCATGCGTCATCAACCTGGACATGCGCAGTTAGGTGTGTACTGCGCATGTCACAGAACTGCGCCCTTGGCTCAGTACGTTCAACCCAATTGCGTAAAGCGCAAAAGCGCGATATTCAGCCGTCATATGCAAATCAGCTAATCAGCCATTCAATGGCGCAGTCACTGCATTTGCATCCACTTAAAGATGCGCCTCGCCTCATTTGCATGGGTTGCGCTATAAAAGTGCGACATTGGGCTGCACTGGCCATAGTCAGTTACTGCAGTCTATTGGTGAGTTGCATGCTGTTTGGGAGTGTGGACTGTGGATTTTGGGACATGCATGGGACTGCACAGTCACAGGTAACACTTGTCATTCTCACAGACTGAATCATGACCGAGCGAGTTGTGAAGGAAGAGGCACAGAGTTGTGGGAGGAGGAGGAGGAGGAGGCCAAATTTCACGAAGGCTGAGACGGATGCCCTGTTCGAGGTCTACCTAGACCAGGAGCCGCTTCTCAGCGGACACCAGGGAACACCACAGGCCCATGCTGCTGCATGGGAGGATGTGGCATGTGCTGTAAACCTGCATGGCAGCCACCAGCACTCCATGTAGGAGTGCAAGAAGAAGATGGGCACAGACAAGAGGAGGATTAAGGAGAAGGTGGCTGCCATCAGGGTAGCATGGTCTGCGACAGGTGGGGGACAGCCTGAGGTGTTATGGCTGACCCCACAGGAGGAGAGGGTTGCTGGCAGCATGCAGCGTTGCACCATTGAGGGTGTTCTGGGTGGTGGATTCCAGATGGGTGGTAGCCCGTCACTGCAAGGTAGGTCATGGTCTGTCTACTGGAGGGGGACAGGGTAGGTCACATGCAGTAACTTGACTTTGTTTTCCCTTACAGCTCCAGAGCATCTGCATAGGTCAGCAGTGGTGGCCTTCTCCACTGAGGCCGGTCAGATGGAGATGGAGGAGGACCCATCCACCTCCACAGAAATACGCGGCTCAGTGCGACAGTGGGCCTGCCTGGACGTCCAGACTGACGTTGTTGGAGCAGGTGCAGAGGAGGCCCTGCCCATGTCCCAGCATGCCAGCGTCCATGGATGCCAGCATGCTGGGACTCGGGCTGGTGCCGGGTCTGTCACTGGTGATGATGTCACTAACATCATGGGCAGTGACACGTGAGTGCCACAGGATGGCCACACAGCAGGTAACATCGCGGCCATAGCTGTGGGTCGTGCCGCCGTGGAGGCCTGATTGTCATCACAGTCCCAGCCTGTGCCTGTCAGCACCGGTGGGGCAGCACTGGTGTATGTACAGGACAGTGGGACTGTTGCAGACCCTGTGGTGGCACCATTGAGCCCTGGGAAGTGGCAACTGGAGGGGCAGCATCAGCAGTCGGCCAATGGGCTTGGGGGTACAGTGTCGGGGGCGGCATCAGTGCAGCACCTGTGGACATGCCCAGGCCTGGCTCTGGTATGCAGTGCCCACCCTTAAGGGGTGATGAGCATCAGGGCTGTGCACACCCTGAGGGACAGCATGCTGATCAGGCAGATGACCTCTTGGATGAGCACACCTGCATACTGCAAGCATCAGTCAATCAGCAGATGTGGCTTGTGACGGCGGTGGATGCACTGAGTGTGGCTCTGCAGCGGGCAGAGAAGCGTCACAGCAGAGAAACTGCTCTGCTCCTGGCAGGGATGGACCAGATGTGGGAGGATGTGACCACTGCCATTGACAGGCTGACACATACAATCACAGCTGCCATGGCCACAGGGGGCACACAGTTATTTGCCCATGCGTCGCAGACACCGCGCAGTTCAATGTCCACCCCCCGTTCCCGGCATCATGCGACACTATCCTTGTCGACATCGGGTTCAGCTGTGGGCATCCTGAGCACGCCTGGCGCAGGCATGTTTGGTGTGCTGCAGACCCCTGTGTGAGCATGGTCGTGTTCACGCAGTGGAACCCCAAGGGGACCATCAGTGCCACCTCATGAGGCCAGTGGTCAGCCTGTCACTGCTGGCTGGTCTCGGTGGAGTCACCCATGCATCTGTGGTGGCTAGGGCACTGTGATGCATCACTGACCTGTCTCTCAGCATGGCTACTGTCTGATGCTGCCCTGTGTGTATTGTGTCATTCAGCGGGCAATGTACGGGTGGGTACCTGGCCCTGCAAGCATACACACAGTCCATCTGCACACCCTCCCAGCTGCAGTCCACAGTTGCGTGTGAATGATGATGCCTGCATTGCATTGTACGCCAATGTGCAATGGTGCCCAGCATCTGACACACGCACAATGACAGGCAGTGGGCGTGGTGGTCTGTGGACATGTGTATGGCTAGGTGTGGTGTTCTGGGTTGGTGTGCCTCCTACCCTTTGTGCATGTCTGGTGAGTTGTGTGTGTGTGTGTGTGTGTGTGTGTGTGTGTGTGTGTGTGTGTGTATGTGTGTGTCCGCATGCCATGTTAGACCTCACCCATCCCTGGTGGTGTGTGTGGTTCCATGCCCGGCCACTTCCCTTGATGGCATGCACCCCTGGTGTGTGTCCATGTGTGTTTTGTGGGTTGTGTCTTTGCTTCTGGTGGTTGCACATGGCTCCATCACTTACCTGGGTTGGCTGAAGTGCTCCTCCGTGATGGTGTCCCAATGCAGCTGTGCCAGCCGGAGCAGTCAGGGGTCCCGTTGCCCAAGGGGGAGCTGCCCATCACCATTGCCACCGGCGTCCTCATCGCCCCCATCGCTGTCCCCCTCTTCAACCTGTATGGCTATCCCACATTCGTTGGCCATATTGTGCAGGATGCAACAGGTCAGGAATAGCCCACAGGCCTTTGAGAGGCTGTACTGTAGGGCACTGCCAGAGGTGTACAGGCAATGGAAATGTGCCTTCAGTATCCCAAACACCCGCTCGATGACATTACTTGTGGTGGCATGTGCTTCATTGTAGCGTTGCTGCGATGGGGTTGCAGGCCACCCGGTATGGTGTGAGCAGCCAGGGATGGAGTGGGTATCCAGTCACCTGTGTGTAGAGGGTGGAGGTTAGTTTGGTGATCAGCATCGCTGTGCCCCAGGCCATGTAGGCCACTACCCATGTCACCTCTGACCATGCCCCTCCCAAGCCCTATGTTTGTCCATGTGGTTTGCATACTCACCCACTAAGAGGCCAGTGGGGATGTTCCCACTCTCGAGTCTGTGGCACAGTGCCGACTGGTGCCAGATGATGGCTTCATGTGCTCCCCCAGGGTGCATGGCACAGACATTGATTATGCACCCTCTGGCATCGCACACCACCTGGCAGGTGATGCTAGCATAGCCCTTGCGATAAATGTATGCGGCCCCCTCGGGGCCATGTGGTGTGCGGATGGCCACATGGGTGCAGTCTATTGCCCCTAGCACACCAGGCATACATGCTACCCTGTAGAACTCCTGTATGTTTGCTGTGCACTCTGCCAGTGTGCTGGGGAAACAGATGTACTCCGCAGCATGTGGCAGCAGTGTGCTGAGGAATTGGGTGAGGTGGCATGATGCAGCTGACTGGGTTATGCCTGTGGTGTCCCCTGTTTGGTCTCTGGAAGGTACCTGTGGTGAGCAAGCACATGCAAGCTGTCTCTTTAGTCTCCACTGACAGAGCATGGCTCCGTCATGTGGGTGCCTGCATCACATCACTGCACAGCTCACAGAGCTACCTCAGAATTGCCTGATTCAGGCGGTACCGACCCACGATCTCAGTATCACTGTACAGCTCGAAGCTGGTGCGGGCTCGGTACTGCCTGTTGGGGGCATACTGCCAACGGGCCCTTCCACAGCTGCATCCCCTGCTGCCTGCCTTCTCGCCCCCCTCATTACTGCCTTCATCTGGATGGTGGCACTGGCCATGTCCCTGGCTTGTGTTCACGCCCCCGGCAGCTGTTTCTGTGTTCCCCCCACTGTCCTGGCTGCTAGTTCCCCTGCACCGGGAACACCTAACTGTGCTGGCCTCAGTGCTGTGTGGCACTTCCCCCTTCTGCACTGTGGTTGTGGCTCCCCACACCTTCCCTGAGCCTGTGGGTTCCAGGTGCCCTTTCTCTGTCCTGCCCTGTGTGTGTGTGTGTGTGTGTGTGTTGCCTGTGTGGCTGGCTATAGTTCAGCAGCATGTGCCTTCCCTGTAGTGTTCTTGCTCCCCTTCCTTGTTCCTTTTTATTTTGGCTCATTTCCGCTATGGCGCAACTTCCGCTTGCTGCCCTATTGTGCATGGCGCATGTTGTTGAATATTGCACTGCACCATTTATGCATGGTTCCTCCCCCTTCAGTTGCGCATACATTCATTATCATTGTGCTATTGCTCAGCGTGATTTGGGGTGGCACAACTGCCTCCCGCCGAATATCGCAGAATGGTGCATTTTTGGACTTGCGCTGGTGCAACCTATTGCGCATTGCGCAACCCTTTTGAATATTTGGGCCAATGTCTACACCGCCACCAAAGCACTTCCATCTTTCTTGCAAAGAGGCCAAGGACCATCATGTCTCTTCTCTTGTGTGTGCCAATGATTGGGTTAAGTTGTATCCAGAAGATCTTTATGATGCTGGAGTATTGCTGCTTTGTTGTACTTGCACCCTCACAATCAACTTCGTGTGGAAACATACATATGAAGTCACAGAAACATCTGGAAAGAAAAGAAGCTGCAAAGAAAACCCTACACAGTAAGTCCTAATCACACAGATGTTTGCAATTCTTTTACATATTCTGTTTTTCCCCCTCCTGGGTGCACCTTGGGTGGCTGGTATTTGCTCTGTCCCTGCCTCACAAGTACATCTCACCTCTCTCTGGCACCATGGAACCCCATCCCCCCCCACACTGTGCACATGTGCCTTGTTCCTGCATCCCCCCTTCTTGCTGCTAGAGTTCAACACTACCACCTAGTCTCTTAACAGGCAGCAGCAAAAGAGCAGGACAGCAGATTCTCACCCCCACTCAGGAGAGGAGAGCAATCAATCAGACACTCGATCCTCTCCTTCCCCACTGACCTCTGCAACTCTGATCTTGTTCCCGAATAGGTTGCCAGTGTGGCAAGAGGTAAGACTCACAGCTCCTCAGCCCTTCATGCCACTGGGCTGGCCTACAGTTTGCTGTTCCCTGTAAAATATTAAATATTGTTTGCTTTTTTTGTTTTCCAGGCACAGTTTATTTTTCCCTGTAAAATATTATATCTTGAGGTTTTTAGGCACACCTCTACAACAGCAGTTGCTTACTTCTTGTTTCAGCCAAGCAACGGAATTATCCATTGAACAGAAGGAATTTGTTCTGGGTTTTGTTCGCTGTTTGACCCATGCAGACATATCACTGGAGAAGGCTTCTGGATTTCAAGAGTTCTTAAAGAAGCACACAAAGCAAGGTGGTAGTCTTCCTGGACCAGCACAGCTTTGGAGCATGTACCTCCAAGACCTTCAGCCTGATCATTAACAGTTCCTGAAAGAGGTGGTGGAGGATAAAGATGTATTCATTTTCCTGGATGAGACAACAGATGCCTGTGCTATGTGTTGGCTATTTTGGACCAATCTTTGCTGAATGTTAGGGAGCAGACACTTCTAATTGGTGTGGAGTTTTTGGATTGTGTGAACAACACCACAGTATCCCAAGCTCTGCTAAAAGTATATAACACCAATGGGGTGAACTTTAATGAAATATTTGCCATTGTCACAGACAATGCAAGTTATAAGCACAAGGATTTTGAAACTGTGTTGTCCTGTGTCCTACCAAATGCAGTGCATGTCACTTGCATTGCCCACCTCCTCAATTTAGTCTTGGATGTCTGGGCAGACACACTGGAAGACTTAGACACTGCTGTTTCCCTTGTTAAAAAATATTTTGACAGAGCCCAATGCATAGGCATCAGTACTTTGCCTACATGGAATCCAAGCAGGGCATTGTACCCACGATGCCAGTATACACAGTGGTAATTCGGTGGTGCTCCTGGGTTAATGCTGTTCAGTATTTGGAAGACTATTTGCCTGAGTTAACAGAATTTGTCAAAATGCTGCAATCCAATGCAGCAACCTTGAAGTGCCTGAAGTGCTTATTAAAAGGTAAAGCAGCAGAGCTGCTAACAGAAGCCACTTTTGTGGTGGAACACTCTTCTGAACTCATTAACCTTATTCTGCAATTGCAGTCAAGCAGCCAGCCACAGGGACACTCCATATTTGGAAGGGTGCAAAATGTGCATATGTTTTTGGACTTCTGTGTCACTGTAGGGCAAACTGAATACAGAACAAATACAGTAGAAATGTTGTCCCACTGTCAGTTACATGAAAATCAAAACTATGTGAACCTTTTTCAGAAGGTTGTGTTGGACAGCAGTCAGAAACTGGACCAAATTTTAATATCTCATCCCTCAACTGGCACATTCAAAGCTGCTCCAATTTTTGATGCAAGGCAGCTGCCAACACTGGACAAAGAAAAAACAAAATACGCCCAGGAGCTACCATCTCTGGCTGGTGTTTCAAACTTTGAATGGCATGGGTACAGAACTTTTACCCAGTCAGTACCCAGTGATGATTTTAATATTGCTGAGTGGTGGGAAGCACAAAGTGATACACTTCCATATCTTGCTGCTGTGGCAAAAAGGTATATCTGGCTTCCCATAAGCACAATAGACATTGAACAGACTATATCGCTGTACAAAGACCTTTTAAAAGATAATCGGTGAAGTTTGACAGATGACAACACTAGACTACTTATGTTGAAGTACAATAAGAAATTCTAAAGATCTCATTTGAATAACAGTTGCTGCTCATTCTATGATGTAAAAATTCTTTCTTGACAATCTGGTGTGGTGGTGGTAGTATACTTTTACTGTAGAATACTAATACTGTTTATTGTTTGGATTATTAGACTTCTGATTTGATGAACTGGTGGTGTTGGTGGTACTACTGATTTGACAATGATGCTACTATTATAATGTATACTGTTTTTTTATCAGTCCTTGTGTGTGTGTGTGTCTGTGTGTGTGTGTCTGTTTTTTAATAAAAACTTGTACGTTTTGTGTGTGTGTCTGTGTTTTTTAATAAAAACTTATACCTTTTGATGTCTGGCTTTAATATGCATAACAAAGCAATTGACATTGAAAACCCATACTTGTACCTCACAGAGAAAATGTGTGCACAGTAGCTCACAAAATCCCCACAAAATACATGCAAAGTCCTGCAAAATCCCGGCAAAAATTGGGACAAAAAAGTCCCACAAATTCCACGCAAAATCTGCTAAAATATTTTGCAATTTCCCAGTGGCCCTGGCCATAGAAGACCTTGTCCTGTGCCTCCACTGAGGCATAACCTTCCCCTTCTATTGTGAGCTCTGAACTGGGATAATCCATCCTCCAACAGAGAGATCACTTGCACTGCCGGAAGAACAGGGGATTTTTAATTTTATTTAAACATCAAGAAAATCATACGACATTCCAAAATAACAGAAAGCAAAATGTTAAACTAAATAAGTATTAATACATACATCCTTGCTCAAGATATTAAAACAAAGTCTAGACAACAAAATAAACCAGAAACCCCTGATATGAAAACAAATCATGTATGTAAGTCATACAAATCATACAAATCCCCCTCCTCACCCCTGAAAGTAGGGAATTAGTGTACTAAAATCAAAGCAAGCCAGAATCAGAATCTATACATGTGACAAGTCACAAAGAAAAAAATAGAACATAGATAACAGCAAAAAGGAAGTATTTCAATCATATATGTCAGAAAAAGGAAAAGCTACCAGATAACATACAGTATTCATTTCAAACTAAAAATGGCATCTGTTGTGAAATTTCCCTTTCCATACCTTCCCTCACTCCCTGTTCCCACAAGTAGAGGGGAAAAATTGTTTCAATAGAACTGGAAATCCAATTAAATCAAGATAAAAAAAAACATGCAGCAAATCCCATAAAGGATAAAAGTAAAATGTGTAACACCAAAAACTAAATAATATAATTATGTATAGCCAGCAGTATTAGTTAATGTGGAACACACTGCAACATACTAACGTACTAGATGCCAGCAGAGTAGGCCTATTGGTCTATCAAGTCTGCTCGTGCTTCAGCACCCTGATTGGGTACCATAGCCCTCTATCTGTCTTCTTCCACTGTTACTCCATCCCCCAGTCCTGCCCCCCGGGCAAGCCAGCCTCTGCTTCATCCCTTGCCTGTACCTGTCCCACCCTCTCTTGAATCCCTCCACCGTAGTTGCCTTCACCAGCTCCCCAACCAGCGCATTCCACAGTTCCACCACTCTCTCTATGAAGTACCTCCTCCTTTCTCCCCTAATCCTACCACCCTCAATCTTCCAGCTGTGTTCTCTAGTGAGTCCACCCTCCTTCAGTTGAAAGATCCTATTTCAGCTTACCTTATTTACTCCCCTGAGGTATTTGAAGACCTCAGTCATGTCCCCCCAGTCCCTTCTCTCCTCCAGCGAGAACAGGTTGAGCTCCCCTAGGCATTCCTCATATGTCATATCCCCCAGGCCCCAGATCATTCTGGTTACTCTCCTCTGAACCCTCTCCAGGAGTTGGATGTCCCTCCTTGGGTGCGGCCTCCAGAACTGCACACAGTACTTAAGATGTGGTCTAACCAGGCTGTTGTACAGTGGCAAAATCACCTCCCAGTTCCTTGAGATAATCCCCCTAGTGGTGCATCCCAGCATCCTATTTGCCCTGACCGCAGCCCTCCTGCATTGCTCTAAATTATTCATGTTAACATCCACCAAGACTCCTAGGTCTTTTTCCCCTGCTGTGGCCTGCAACTCATCCCCCCCAGGGTGTACACATAGTTGGGGGTTTTCTGCCCTAGGAGTAGCACCTTGCACTTGGAAGAGTTAAATTTCAATTTTCAGGTGCAGGACCACCTATCCAGAGTATCCAGGTCCTCTTGCAGGGCCAATCTCCCTTCCTCCTCCCCCTCCACCACCACCCCCAGCTTAGAGTCATCCGCAAAGAGACTCATTTCACACACAATACCTTCCCTGATATTGGAGATGTTGGCGTTAAACAGGAGTGTCCCCAGGACTAATCCCTGTGGGACCCCACTTATGACCTCCCTAGGAGACGAGACCTCACCTCTGACCACTACCCGCTGAGTGCAACCTGAAAGCCAATTTCCAATCCACCTAACTGTCAATGGGCCTACCCCAACCCCCCCCCAGCTTCTCCCTTAGGCCAATGTGAGGGACCGAATCAAATGCCTTGCTGAGGTCCAGGAACAGTACATCCACTGGTCTCCCCCTGTTGAGTACTGATGTCACCCACTCATAAGAGTTATAAACTGGAAATAACACAGTATTGAATAACTTGACTCCCTTTTATCGTCCTCTGCCCACTCCCCCACCTCCACTCAAGGAGTAGGGGGATATCTTTATCAGCTCAAAATAACAAATTATATATAATCCCGATATGTGCAGAAATGAAATAAGTAATGTAATTAATTTTCATTCAAATCCATTCAGTAATACCTGTATATTGGAACAGTGACAATTTCAAAAATCACTTTGAAAACCCCAGCACCTAATGTTACCTTGGTACCTCTTGGATTTCTAAACTACATCACAGCAACCAGTAGCTCTGTGCACAACTCCAGAGGTCATACTCCACCAGAAAGGTTGCTCTGACCAAGTTATCTAAAGCAAAAAAAATGCAGATAAACACAAGTTAATAGCAACACTTAATATGTTAACTAAATCATCTTATGATAACCAGAAAAAGGGGTCCCATCTGTTCTGCCATGTTTTTTGGCTAACTTTTCCCTGATCTAAGTGCTTCACTTTCTGTAGATCAGTATGTACCAAGTGAAACAGGTCCAGAGGTGTCAACAACTGTTGTTGCAAAACCAACCTACATCTCACATGCCAGATCCAAAATAGGAATATGGCCATCGGTATTTGCAAGCTTCCTAAATTATAACGTGCCCAATGAGGGGGAAAAATCCTCTGTATAAACAATCAGAAGACGTAATAAGAAACTCTTGAGTCTGCCAGTTCACAGAAACAATGTTCCAAAATTCCCATATATAGGGACAATGGAAATATAGATGATCCATTGTTTCAAGCTGTGCTATACAAGAATCCATGGGACAAAACCTATCAGAAATCTCTTTGTGTTTCTGGTTACTCTTTACATTAATTCTGTTATGAACACCAAGCCAACAATATCCATACATTTTTGGGGGAGTTGCTTTTCAACTAAAATGTCTTTTATAGCTAACTTTATGGACTATGAATACTGTACAAAGGTTCTCCACCAAAATGGGTATTCACAATACAGATTCCTATGACTTACAGTTAAGTCATAGGACTTACAGTTCCTATGACTTACAGTTAAGTCATAGGACAACTACACAGTTGTGTAGATATTTTCCAGGTTTTCAGGTAATCAAAACATAACATCCAGCTAGGAGATAATTTATATTTATGTTTGTTTTTATGTTGAAATTCACTCATCTGTCACTCTTGGATAATTTCCCGGAGTATATCAACAGACCAAAAAAAAACACTGTTGGGTTGTACTCTTTAATATGGGCAATAGATAGACAAAAAAAACAAACACTAAAGGGTTTAACATACCAGCCCCTCCATCCTTCTGATGTAGATATGTCACTGCTCTTTTGATTGGGTTGAGCCTACTACACCAAAATCCTTTAAAAAAAACAGGAATATACCATAGTTTCCCTTTGTTTCAGAATTGGGTAAATATAACTTAAAAATGAAAAACTGGGACCAAAAACATTTTCATTAAGCAAACCCTTTTCTCCTTACTCATAGATCATTTATTCCAGCGTAACAACATGTTTTGTCCCTTTTCTATTTGTTTAACCCAGTTGAAGACTTGCATATCTTCTTGACTAAAAAATATACCCCAAACCTTACTGGGTTGTGTAGTAACCGGAATTTTGCCCAAATATTCTTGGACTGTATCACCCATAACTTGGTGATGCTTGGTAACTGGGCTACATATGCTCTTATTTGTATTTAGATGAGCTCCAACAGCAGCTAATAATTCCTGCACCAGCTTGTACGCACATATACCAGAATATTTATCCTGAACTGTTATTATCAAATCATCAGTATAGGAAATAGATTTTACAATGCTATTGCTAAAATGAGAAGTCCCTTGTATGTTTGGTGATTTGGACAAAATCCTAATAATGAGGTCAATGGAAATAATACATAAAAGGGGACTGAGTAGGCATCCCTATCTCACTCCTACTTTCACCAATACCTGGTCACCAACACATTTATCATATGAATGCACAAAAGCTGTAGAGTAATATTGCTCAGTCCATTTAATGTAACTGGCAGGAAACCCATATGATTAGAAACATTGCCACAAAAGTGCATGTTGAACCCAATCAAAGGTTTTGATTGATCCAAATTTACTAAATACCCTGTAACATCTGACACCGTCCCTTTTTCTATGATTTCCCTAAGGAGTAGCAATGCATCCGCAATCTTACACCCTGGAATAGAACAAAATTGGGATTCATGCACAAGTACATACAGTACTGCAGATAATCTCGTACTCACAATTTTGGCCAGAATTTTAAAATTTAGAATTTAGGAGAGTAATTTGTCTCCAATTATTCAAATCAGATCTATCCCTTTTTTATACAAAAAAAATTCATAAGCCTTCAGACGTTTGGTCATTTATCTGGAAGTCTGTCAAGCAACTTTGAAAAACTTGTAGTAATTCATTAGGAATGAGTTGGAATAAGATGTAATATAATTCCCAGCCAAACCATAAGACCCTGGGGCAACTCCATTTTTTTTGATTAGAAATGACAGATTCCAGTTCCCCCAGGCTAACTGGCTTTACCAATTCTTCCGTTTGAAAAGTGTTTAACTGTGGGACAGCTGCTGCCTGCACAAGTTGATCAATCACCTTTTCTGATAATGTGAGGGGAATATTCTGTTTGATTAAAAAATTAGCCATTTCTTTAAGGATGGATTTATTATTAGTAAATTCGATCCCTACTTCGTTCCTCAACTTTACAATTTTACTTTTATGCAATCAAGCATCACAGTCATCAAATGGATTAGTATGGTACTTTCTTCCTTATGTTTCAAACCTCTGTTCTAGAACTAGGGATTTCTACCATATTGCAGAGGCAACAGTTTGTCCTTTATTTCTGACATCTGGATCGTTAGATAAACATCCTGTTCTGCTTGTTTTGAAATAAGATCTAAATAGACTTCTCTCATTCACCCATATGCTTCAGTCTTGGCAGTACTTTTACTTACTGAATGAGACTGCAGTAAGGACATAACTGCCAGTTTGGTGTCTGATCACCATTGTATAGCTGAATCATACAAGAATAACATTGATTTCCTATCTTCTAATAGGATACCAAATCATGCAATACCTCTGAACATTCTAACAGGCTGGTATTAAGGCGCCATATACCTCGGTCACTGGCCCATGGGGGGGAGGTAGAAACACAAATGCCTATTATGGCATAATCAGATGATTCAACAGGAATGGTCTCTGTTTGGGATATTAGAAGCAATTTTGTAGAAAACCAATAGTTTATATGAGTAGATAACACTTCCTTAAAAAAAGTATGAGCTGGTTTATTATGTAATGATGGCTGAACATCTTTTAAAAATGCAGACTGAATCATTGTTCTGAAAAAATGAGTGCCACTATAGAGCTTAGTGCCAGCTGAAGTTCTATCAGACTTCAATAAATTAATATTAAAGTAACCTCCTAACAATACCTGCCTCTTAGTGTAGAGATATGCTTGTAATATTTTCAATAGTTTAACTCTAAATGACTTTGTCTGGGGACAATAAACATTAATAATTCTGTAAGAGTGACTCTGAAACCCAATATCCAACAGCAAAACCCTACCAGGACAAATATCAACCAGCTTATGTACTTGTGTGCTAGGGTTCAACAAAAAAATACCCAGACCACTACACTGGTCCTCTCCAGGGGACCAATATGAACCACCTAACACCCATGCTTGTGCCATAGAAATGTCAGAAGTTGTACAGAGCCTTGTATCCTGTAACAAAGATACATCATAGCTATATTGCTGTAACAAAGAAAAGGTGGTTATTCATCTGAAATCATATTTAATACTATTAACGTTAAGGCTGGCTAGGCGAAATGGAACGTGTGATTCATGAAGTGTTGGTGGTGGAAGATTTAGTACTAGATCTTGTCACTCTTTTCAGCTGGGGAGGTTTGTCTTTGCAAGATAAGGGAGTAGGCTGCAGACCAGAAAGGTCACTGATCGAAGACTGTGCTGATGCATCCGAGTCCGCCTCGTCCATCTGTTGCTCCCAGCTTTGTAGGGCACTGTATCTGTTAATGAGGTGCAGTACTTCTCCAGAAGGGGTGTCCTTTTTTTTTCAATTGTTTAACCAGAAGTGGCACACTAAGCTGAAAGCTTGTTTACCGGCATGACCTGGGAGCACAGGGAAGTTAAGCAACTTGCTCAGGGTCACACAGTATTCAAGTGGGGGCTGTGGGATTCAAACCCAGGTCTCCAGATTTGCAGCTCAGAGCCTTAAAGCACTGTGCTATACTGCCTCCCAGTTTTCTGCAACTGAGTACTAGTTTTCTTATGTCTAGTGAGTACTGTTTGAAATGAGTCATGATCTACTGAGACAGCTGTGAGCTGAGAAGGGGGTGGAGGTGGTGGTGGCATTTCAGCTTCTGCACCAGACTCAGCCTGTACATTGGGAGTGAGCAACAGAACACTAGACTTAAGATAAGATTCTCCCTCCTGGGGAGGAGAAGAAGATTCATGGACTGTTGCAGGAAAGGGGGGCAGGCTTAGTGGATGGGTCTTACTTCCCAAAAAGGTTTCTTAGCCTTATGAAAATAGAAATCCTGTTCTGCCGAATTCTCAGAGTTGTGGGCTATCCACGGACAAGAACCAAAATCGTGTTCATCATCCCCACAAAGGTTACAAACAGGGGGAGCTGTGCAGAAGTGCCTGTGTGACCCAACCCTCCGCAGGAAAAACATCTAACCTTGGTGCAGTCTGTATTAAGGTGAGATAATGAGCCACACATGTAAAAGCTTTTTGGTTGGCCTTGGTAAAAAAGTATACCCAGTGATGGGTATTGCTATATAGTCTTTACAGAGCTGGGTATTCTTAACCTCTGAATATAATTTCCAAAGTTTAGCAAGTAAAGGACTTGTGCAAAAACTAACATCAAATTTATAATCACCAGGGGTATGAATAAATGCATAGACCTCTGCAGAAATGAAGCACGGTGAGTCTCTTATTAAGGCTTTCCCCACGTAATGTCTATTAGGCAACAGGTCCTTACTCATAGAAACATAGAAACATAGACTTTCACGGCAGATAAGGACCGCTTGGCCCACCTAGTCTGCCCATTTCCCTACCTACAGGATAAGCTGCAGATCCTATTTAACCAACAGCCTATTTCTTCCTACCCCCCCACAAAAATTGCCTTAAGTCTGTCCCATGCATTCTTGAATTGTCCCACAGTTTTAGACCCCACAACCTCCTCGGGTAGGCTGTTCCATGTGTCCACCACCCTGTCTGTGAAAAAATACTTCCTCACATTGACCCTGAGCCATCCAGTCTCTATCTTCAAATTGTGTCCCCTTGTTCTTGCACATCTCTTTTTCTGAAAGATGCTACCCACTTGGACTTTGTTGATCCCAGTGAGGTACTTAAATATTTCTATCATGTCCCCCCTCTCCCTCCTTTCCTCAAGGGTATACATATTTAGTCTCTCCTTGTATGGCTTCTCTTGCAGACCCTGCACCATTTTAGTTGCCCTCCTCTGAACTGCCTCCATCCTATCTATGTCCTTGCGGAGATGGTGTCTCCAGAATTGGAAGCAGTACTCCAGATGGAGTCTCACCAACTGTCTGTACAGGGGGATAGCAACTTCCTGTTTTCTGCTGGTGATACCTCTCCCTATACATCCCAGTATCCCCCCAGCCCTCCCTAGTGCCTTCTCACATTGCTTGCCAACCTTAAGGTCATCTGATATGATTACCCCCAGGTCCCTTTCCATTTTTGTTGTTGTTACTCTCCCCCCATTGTGTAATCTTCCCTTGGGTTTTTGTTTCCCAGGTGCATTACTTTGCACTTCTTCGCATTGAATCCAAGCTGCCATACTTCTGACCATTCCTCCAACCTTGCCAAGTCCCTTCTCATCCTTTCCAAGCCTTCTTGTGTCTCAACCCTGTTGCAGATCTTTGTGTCATCTGCAAAGAGGCATACTTTTCCTTCCAGTCCCTCTGCAATGTCACTTATAAAGACATTAAAAAGGTCTGGACCCAGTACTGAACCCTGCAGTACCCCACTAATAACCCCTCTTTCTTCAGAGTCGACTCCATTTACAATTACCTTCTGTGTCCTGTTGTTCAGCCAATGTTTTATCCAGGCTACCACCCTGGGACCCACTCATGAGGCTGGTTAATTTGACTACTAATCTTTTGTGTGGGACTGTGTCAAATGCCTTGCTAAAGTCTAGGTAGGCCATGTCCACACCTCCCTGGTCTACTACTTTGGTCACCCAGTCAAAGAAATCAATTAGATTCATCTGACATGACCTTCCCACTGTGAACCCATGCTGCCTTGGGTCCTGTGCCCCACTGGCCTTTAGGTACTCAACAATTCTTTCCTTCAGAAGTGTTTCTATCACTTTCCCTACCACAGAGGTCAAACTGACAGGTTTGTAGTTTCCTGCCTCTGTCTTGGTCCACCTTTTGTGAAGGGGAATCACATCCACCTTCTTCCAATCCTCAGGTACCACACCATCCTCCCATGATTTGTTAAAAAGGGTAGTCAGTGGTGTCACTAGTTCTCTGCTTAATTCTTTTAGAATTCTGGGGTGAACTCCATCTGGCCCCACTGCTTTGTCCACCTTCAGTTTTAGGAGTTCTTTCAGAACCCTTTCTTCTGTGAAAGGACTGGGATTGACCCCCCCTATCCAGAGTGTTAATTGGATTAGGCACCTTCCCCACTTCCTCTTTTGTGAATACTGAACAGAAGTTTTCATTCAGTATCCCTGCTTTTTCATTGTCACTCTCTGCCCACCCACCATCCATTCTATTCAGCCTCACTATCCCTCCCGTTGTCTTTCTATGCTCCCTGATATACCTATAAAAGGTTTTATCCCCCTTCTTAACCGAGTTAGCTATCTTTTCCTCAGTTTGTGCCTTTGCTATTCTGACTACCCTCCCGGCTTCTTTCTGCCTTAACTGGTACAGTTCTCTGTCCTGGTCCTTTTGTGTTTTCTTATACTTCCTAAATGCTATCTTTTTCTCCCTAACCTTCACCGCCACCTCTTTTGAGAACCATAGTTGTTTTTTTTCTTTTGTTTTGATTTATTTGCTTCACACAAAGGCTTGTTGCCTCTGTGATGGCAGTTTTGATATTTCCCCATTGTTGTTCCACCCCTACTTCTAGCCTATTTGCTAGTGCTTTTCTAAGGCACTCTCCCATCTTGACAAAGTCAGCCCTCCTGAAGTCCAGAACCCTCACTTTTGTATGGCTTGACTCTTTAGCCGAGTTTATTGTGAACCACACTGTTTAGTGGTCACTTGTTCCCAAATGGCTACCCACTTCTAGATCTGAGATCCTCTCACTGTCCCCATTTGAAAGTACGAGGTCTAAGATTGCTCCCTCATGAGTAGGTTCCAAAACTAGCTGTCTGAGGCATGCCACCTGAAGGGCATCAAGAATGGCCCTGTTTTTGGATGTGGTTGTCGCAAAGGTGCTCCAGTTAACATCTGGCATATTAAGGTCCCCCATCAACAGTATCTCCCCTTTATCTGCCATCCTAAGTATGCCTTCTATCATATCCTTGTCCACTCCCTTCCCCTGACATGGGGGTCTATATACAACCCCTGTGCAGATTGTGGTGCCATTTCCAGTCTCTAAGGTCACCCACAGTGCCTCCTCTCCTCCCTGTTTACTCTTTTGTTCAGTTGCTTTTATTCCTTCCCTTACATAGGAGTTACTCCCCCCTTCTTCCCCTCCTGTCTCTCCTGTAGGTTGTGTACCCTGGTATGTTAACATCCCAGTCATGGTTCCCTGTGTACCATGTTTCTGTGACTGCTACAATATCCAGGCATCCCTCTTCCATCAAGGCCACCAGTTCAGGGAGCATGTTGCCCAGACTACAGGCATTGGTACTCTCCATTTCTTGATGGCCTTACCCCTTTTTGCCCCATTCCTGTCCTTATTGCATTTGTCACTTTCTCCATTTACCCCAGCGCTTCTTCCTATCAACATCTCTATGTCGGTGTCTACCTCACTTAGTACCCTGATACTTTGGGGAGGGCTAGGATTTCCCTGCTTCTTTCCAGTGCCTCCCCCCTTGGCTAGTTTAAATGCTTGTCTATGAAGCATTTAAACCTATCACCTAGGATCCTGGTTCCCCTCCTGGACAGATGCAGACCATCATGCCAGTATAGGCCTGCATCCCTCCAGGTGGACCCCCAGTCCCCAATAAAGCCAAATCTCTGAGCTCTGCACCAATTTTTCAACCACTGATTGAATTCCTCCCTGTACTTGAGCCACACCACGAATATCCTTTTAGCAGCTTTAACTGTTTTTTTAAAGAAACTTGCATAGCTGGACTTTGTTAAAGGCTGAAGTTCAGGTAACAGTTGCTCGGGAGTGTTCTCCTTTTCAGTTCCCACATCCCCTATAGGTCCCTCATTTCGGGAAGATGACATACCTTCTGATGCCATCTCAAAATTGTCTCCATCCAAATCGACTGCATCCAGTGATTCTAGGTTACTAGTGGTCACCACTTCTCTCTCTCTCTCTCTCTCTCTCTCTCTCTTGTACAGCAATTGCCGAAGTTTGCAGGACAACCAGATCTGCAGGATTGGCCATAGTATCTGGCAGCAGTGCAGAGTCCATTTGGTTCTCCAGGGAAACATTATCAGTATTCAGCAACTGTGTATGTCCAATAGGGCCTGTTGTATGTACTATATGTGGGGTTACTGTAGTACTGGCAGCCACATCCAAAATGGGCTCAGTGGACTGCTTTGGAGAACCCAGAAGTGGGATATCAAGGTCAGGGATCTAGCGACCATGCTGAAAGATCCACCCAGCCTGTTGCAGAGCCATACCAGGAATCCATTCAGTCTCCAAAAGAGCACTATCAGGTAATCTAGGGGAATCAGTGTCCGTATGGGTGGCACGAGAACAAGGCAAGTTATCCAAACCAATGTTCAAAAGAAGTCATTTACCTGCAGTTGCTTGAGGACTGATTTGCGAACGTTTTCTCTTCATTTCCTCATCAAGTTGTTGGGAGGTTTGAAACTCATATTCCGCTTCCTGCAGCATGGTATAGAGCTGTTTCTTTTTTAACTCCAACTTCCGTTTCAAGATATCTTCATTGCACAAAGTGAAATCTTCATCTGATTGAACCTCCAGTTGATTTCCTGGTATATCAATAGCATTATTCATCGTAGTCCCTGAATGTACCTCGGGGGGGGGGTATCTCTGCAGTTTGCTCAGTCAAGTCCTTAGTTGTATCCATAAGATCCAGCACCTCCATTGAGGGGAAGCCATCCTCGTCCTCTTCCTCCAGAGAACTAGGCTCCTCCATTCTCTTACCGGAGAGACAGAGCCCACTGTTGGAGAGTAGCGGAATTTCCTTGGTGTTCTGGACACATTTACCCCATTCACTAAAAATACCACTAGCAGCTTAATCTGGTTCAATGTCAGCTGGCATCCATCTGCATTTCCCTCCCCCGGAACGAGGGTGAAAAAAGGCAGAACTGTCTAGTCTTCCTCCCCGGTCAAAAAAAAAGGGAACTAAATAAATAAAAATAAATGCATTATTTATTTCAATGGGTTTTGAACTTTTATTCATATCTTTGTGAACAGTGAACAGAGTACAGGACTTTGCAGCACCGAGGAAGTTCTTGGGTGGTAAACTGTTTTGAGGGCCGCTACTACTTAGTGGATACAGGTGACCGTAAGTGAAAGCTACGGTCATGTATTTTGATTAACGGCTGTTGGACCGCTGACTGCAAGCTTTAAAATCGACTGAAAGTTTTATTTGACGTTGTCACTATTTTTTGTATTGGTAGTTCTGGGTGTATCATACGGCACTTTTAATGCCACAATTATTTGCCAGCAGTTGGAGTTTTTGAGTGGATTGTTAGGAGAACTGCTGGAGCTGGGCCACTGTAGAGGTAGCTATCTGGGAGATGCTGCCCAAGTCTTTGGAACAGCTGGGGGATTACTCGATTGGAGTTGAAGAGTGCCTGGTGTGACAAAGGAGCAACCGGTAGTGGAAGGAGCAACGAGTCTGGTAGGATTATATGGGCTGCTTTTCATGGACTGGATAGAAGCTGAGCCGTATTTGGCAGAGAGAGATTGCCGCTGCAGTCTGGTGGGGAGTTTCTTTAAATCCTGGCCTGAACCCAGGATGGTTTACAGGGGCAGTTGACTGCGACGAGAGATTGGGGTGGTACTGTTGGAGGACAGGCCCCAGTGTGCCCGTGGTCTCTGGGCTTTGCAAAGGGCAGGCTGGAGAGCCTGTTCACATGAATCCAGTCGCCGGTCGACTTCCTCAGTGGCATCTTGGGTGATGACCGGGGGGGGGGAAATCTCTTTTTGGCTGGTGGCTTGAGCTTGCCTTTAAATGGCTGGGATTAATCTTTGAGGATTTTAGCTGCAACAAAGGTCTGTTTTATTAACTTGGAACTTACGGACCTTGTCTGAACACTACCCAGGTCAGATTATTTTTTTCTTTTCCCCCTGTATATTTTGGTGAAGCTGTGAGAGTGCTTCATTTTTTGTATTCAAGACCAAACTGTGTGACTGTTTACTTTGTCTATGTAGAGATAGGCTTGAGACTAATACCGCAGGGGTGAGAGCTCTGAGGGTTTCTTCCATTACTTTCAGTTTTTAGTGGTGTACAGGTGGAAGGAAACTGAGATGTTGTGTCCAAACTGTTATAAAATTCCTTTGGAGGAGCTCAAATCTGCCTAGACTACTTAAAATTTTTTCTTGTTAAAAATAGGGAGTGGGGCTGTTGTTTAAGACATTTTAGTGGGGTTGATAGTATTAATCAAATCGGTTGATTAATAGCTGTTTTAAATATTTGGTAGCATGTGTTGGGACCGGGCTTCCATGGGCAGGCACTACTCCCCCTCTAGGCTGAGGGACCTGCACCCTTTTGAAAGCCCCACATTGCCACCTGAGGTATATAGGCATTGTCATGCCTTAGGGATTGCATGGAGATGGAGGAGGGGGAGGGGGGTTCCTCAGCTACGGGGGGGAGCAGAGTTGGCGAATTAGGGTGGTGAGGTCAGAGAGACACCCTGGGGTGAAATGAGTCCAGGATAGGGGGGTGCGATGCCTGGTTCCCATACCCCAAGGGTTCCACTGAAAGTGGGCAAGTGGCCCGCTCCTCCAAGGCCTCTCATCCAACCCGGGCAATGTTATGTGATGCCAGGTCTATAATAAACAAGACAGTAATTATTGCTGATCTTGTTTAGTCATCTGACCAGACTTGCATTACCAAGACCTGGCTGTATGAGAATGCTGGTCCCATATTGGAGTCAGCAGTTCTAGCCGGGTACTCGGTAATACATCGCCCGAGGTTGGATCGAAGGGGTGGAGGGGTTGCTATTTGTTTTAAATTGGAATTGGGACTTGTGGAGGTTCCAGTGGTGTCCCCTAGATCCTTTGAGTGTATCACGGGAGCAGGTGTAGGTAGCAGAATCTCACTCATCTACCGTCCACCCGGTGACGAGAATGTTTTCCTGTAGGAAGTTGCAGACTTCATTGTCGACCTTGTGTTGGAGCCCTCCATGTGGTCAGTCCTGGAGACTTCAATGCCTGGGTTGATGATGAACTCTTGCACTTTGGTCAAAACTTCCTCCAACTGATGATTTCGTTGAGCTTCGCACAGGTTGTTACCGCTGCTACCCATATTCAAGGTCACTCTCTGGATCTGGTGTTCACCCTGGGGATGGAGATCATGGAACTGAAGGTGGAACCAGTTGGGTGGTCTGACCATCACTCCATAAGGTTCAGTTTCGAGACCCCCCTTGTGAGACCTACCCCTTTGGAGATGGTCCAGTACTGCCCTTCGAGGGGAGTTACCCCTGGGGGTCTGATGACGGTACTGGACCTATCAAGTTGGCCTGTGGAGTGCATGGAACCAGATGCCTTAGTAGTGCACTATAACAATATGGTGCTGAGGGCACTGGATTCCATAGCACCTGTCCATGTTCGCCCCCTCTCCCTTTGCCCTCGGTCTCCTTGATTTGATGGGATACTGAAGGAGTCGAGGAGAATGGGGCAAAGATTGGAACGCTGTTGGTGGAAAACTAGCCTGGAAGAAGACAGACTTAGATTGATGGCCCATTACGTGGACTATCAATCAGAAATCTCCCCTATGAAGGCAGAGTTCCTGTCCAGGGAGATAGTTGCATCAAGAAATTGACCAGCTCAGCTCTTCTGGACCGTGGACAGACTGTGCAATCCAGCCTATCTGCAGAGTCGGAGAGCTTTTTCACAAATACAGTTTGAGGAGTTTGCTCGATTTTGTGAGGATAAGGTGTCATCGATCAGGTCAGAGATCTGCAGTACATGTTCTAATGAGCGTTGCAGGGATCGAAGTGGGGTTACAGGCCCTCGGTCTACCTGGACAGATTCTGACTGGCCAGCGATCATGGATATCATGAAGACTGTCCAGGGCTTGTGACCAACTTGCTGTAGTTTGGATCCTAGTCCTACGTGCCTCCTTGTGGGGTGCATGGATTTGATTGGACCAGTCCTTGCTGAGATAGTCTGGTGCTCTTTGGACCAAGGAGTGTTTCCAGAGTCCTTAAAAGCTGCTGTCGTGACACCCTTTTTGAAGAAATCTTCCCTTGACCCAGACTGTCTCGCTAACTACAGACCAATCTCTAACCTGCCCTTTTTGGGCAAGGTTATTGAGAAAGTAGTCACGTTGCAGCTCGATGACTTTCTTACCACCCATGTGGTCTATGATCCTCTCCAGTCTGGTTTCAGGAAGAGGCATAGTACCGAGACAGCGTTGGTCCAGGTACTTAATGATCTCCTAATAGTGAGAGATCGGAAGAGCCGTTCGATCCTGGTCCTCCTTGATCTCTTTGCAGCGTTTGATACCGTGGACCATGGGATGTTGCTAGATCACCTGTGGCTATTCTGTGGACTGTTGGGGACAGTCCACAGATGGTTCCACTCTTTCCTTACAGGCAGAAGTCAGAGGGTAGTTTCAGGAATTTTCTCCTCTGCTCCCTTTGCTCTGTCCTGTGGGGTGCCGCAGGGCTCTGTGCTTTCCCCCATATTGTTCACGGTGTATATACTGCCATTGGGAGACATTATAAGGTGTTATGGGCTGAGTTTTCACTGCTATGCTGATGACACTCAGCTCTATATGTCCTTTGTACCTGAACAGAATGACACATTATCGGTCTTTAACAACTGCCTCACTGAGATCCAGGATTGGATGAGTGCTAACTGGTTGAAACTGAATCCGGATAAGACTGAGGTGTTGGTTGTGGACCTGGGTCATCGTGCAGAGAAGCTGACTCCTGGGTCTCCCTCTGGCCTTGTACTAGGGGGCAACAAGTTACTTCCGAAAGTCCAATGGAAGGTTCCACAATCAGCTGTTGTTAGAGCTATGATCCCAAAATGGCTGTAGGCTCCACCCACAGCCCTAACAAGCTCAGAGACCCCCAGTGATACAGTAACTCTTTCTCTGGTATACCAATGTCCTTTCAACAATTGCTCTCCTTGAAAAATCACTACTCACCACTTTCTGCAAAAAGAAATGAGGGACACCAAAAGGAAGACTTGGGGGGGGGCACAAACCAACTCCGAGCTGGAGCTGCACTAATAATCTCAGATTATTAAAACATTCTAATAGGAAAGAAAAATGTTATGGAAACCATATAACCTGATTTTTCACTTCCTGTGCATAGTGCCTTGCAGTGTTCATCTTGTGGTTAGTGTTGTGCGAAATCGGAAAATTTCACCCAGCAAAATATTTAGTTGAATTTGTGCATTTTGTGAAATATTTCACTGGGCAAAATATGAAATTTCACCTGTGGAGGGGGCAACATTTCACAATTTTTCCATTAAGTAAGACTCCCTGGTGTCTAGTTGATCTCACCAGTTAATCACCAGCTGAATTAAAGAACCCTCCTCCCCAAGTCACCCTGAGTTATTTCTCCTCCCCAGCCATGACCCTGGCCTCCAATCTTTAAAATAAAAACAATCCCCTTCCCTGTCCCTGATGCCTAGTGGACCTTCCTGGCCAATCACCGACTGAATTGAAGAACCCCCTGAGTCATTTCCCCTCCCCAGCCATGACCCCATCCCTAAATCTTTAAAAGAACAAAGCAATCCCCTTCCTGTCTTTGGTGTCTAGTGAACCCACCCACCCTGTCTTCAGTCAGATAGTGCCCACCCCACTCCCCCCAGTACCCTGATTGGGCCAATGGCACAGGCTGACTGAGCACTTCAATGAATGAGTGCATGCTTGTACAAACACACACTTATTTATTAAAGCACTCTGTCAGGCTGTCAGCCATGGGGTGAGTGGGGGGCAGTGCCAGTGGCCCAATCATGGTACTGGAGGGGGAGCAGGTGTGTGCTATCTGACTGAAGACAGGGTGGGTGGGGGTCCACTGGACACCTGGGACAGGGGAGGGGATTTATTTTTATGTAGATTGGGGGTTGGGGTCATGGCTGGGGAAGGGAAATGACTCGGGGGTGGGCTCTTCAATTCAGCTGGTGATTAGCCAGGGGAGAACCACTAGACCCCAGGAAGGGGTATAAATAAAAAATAACGATGTGCATTTGTGCAATTTCGTGAAATATTACACACAGCGACATTGCTGATTTCTCGGTAATTTAGCTGGTGAAATAAAATTTTGCAACTTCTCTATTTGTGGTGCACTAAGTACAATATGTCATGTTAATATGATTAACAATTATTTTGATTTCTGAATGAAATTAAATAAAGTGTTATTGTTGAATTGAAACTACTGCAGTGTTCATCTTGTGGTGCAATACGGTGTGCTAAAATGCTTTACATTACAGAATTACCACAGAGTATGTATTTCTCTAAACAACAGTGTATCATGTTTAATGCAGTTTTAATTTCACTGGTTAAGCCACATCCGTGAATATAGTGAAATTAGAATTATATTAAACATTAACAGTTCTACAGTATACTAAACAATGTATGGATCAGAGCAGACCTGCGGAGCAGTACTACAGCCATCTTACTGCTTCGCTCCATCTCCATTTTGGGACTAGATGCTAGCGGGTTGGAGGTGGGTGTGGGGGGTGAAGAGGGCATGGTGACACCATTGTAAATTTGTGATGGCTGACAGCAGGGGTGGAGGTGAGGGCTTTCACACAAAGCTTTCTGTTTGGGGACCGGATACTAACAGGCAGGGGGACGAGGGCAGAGTAACACCACCCTTAATTTGCTGACAGCAAGGGCAGAGGAGGGGAGAGAGTGTCTACCTGAATAATATGGAACTTGTATTTCATTTTCAGACTTTGTATGTTTTTCAAAAGGTGTCTGAGGAACTCATTAGTTTTGCAGAACCCTAACTTTGACAGGTGTGCAAAAGTGAAATTTCTGTTTCCACAGAGATGTGTAAGATCTGGGTAAAACAACACCAGAAAGCGAGAAACAAACTGAAAATATAGACCTGCATTACAGTTTCTTAACGTCTGCAGATGCAGGTGTATAGTAATTGGAAGTTACCATTGTTGTCAAAATCCGTAATAAAGGAGCTGTGTTATAAATAAGGAGCCTTGTGTGAAATAAATCAGATTTAGAGAATTGTACAGTGGCAATTGGTATAAAATAATCCTTAAACAGATTGTTAACTGGTTTGGAACTGAACCTGAACAAAAAAAAAAGCCTTAAATAGTTATTATTTTTCTCTCCAAAGCAATCAAAGTACTGGTGGAGCGCAAGAGAACTGAGCACTGCCAGTGAGTACAAAAAAAAAGTCCCAAGTGCCCTTGATCTTGGACTGTACTTCAGGGATCAGTCACTTTTCTTTATTGGACAACATCTTCGGAAAGTCCACATCAAACTTTCTGTTTAAGCTGTGAATTGCTCAGCCTGTTATTTTTATTACTATTTTTTATTTTATGAATAAACTGTGACAGTGGACATCTGCTTCAGTGGTGCACTAGAGAATGGAGTCCATCACTGACATTACCGGGCCAGTCATGAGACTGCCGGAGCTCTTCAGGTACACAAAATAAAGCAGACTGAGGGGGCATAAACGCAGATTTTAATGAAAGATCCTCAGTTATGTAGGGTCAGACAGGGATGTAGGGTTGCAAATGTAAATGGGGAAATACTTACAAAGAACAGGATAAGGTGAAATAAAATGCAAGTGTAGTGTTTAAGAGATGCGGCTCAGAGATGACTTTTGTCACCTCATCATGTTGTTCGTTCACATGTCCCTTTTGTACTGATAGCAAAAGATCTGCAGGGCTCCACCCACTGCAGCCCTAAAAATACTTCTGCTCAGTGTTCACAGTAGAAGGGAAAGGGGCAGGGCCACAAATAGGAACCAAGAGCTTTGAGGGGAGGGAAGTGGACACTAGTCCCTTTTCTGAGAAGAGGGTCAGGAAATCAGTCACTAATCTGAGTGTGGACAAAGGAATAGGGTCAGACAGAGTGCTTCCAAGAGTGTTAAAGTAACTCAGGGAGGTACTGGCTGCACCCCAGCAGACTTGTTTAACAGTTCACTGGAGACTGACGAGGTCCTGGAGGACTGGAGAACAGTAAATATAGCCCCACTTCACAAAAGTGGTAGCAAGGAGGAGGTGGGCAATTATAGGCCTGTCATCAGCCTGACTTCGGTGGTAGGGAATTTAATGGAAACACTATTGAAGGAAAGGACTGAGAATACTTGGAATCCAGTGGACTATAGGACCTCAGGCAGCATGGTTTCACAGAAGGAAGGTTGTGGCAAACAGATCTGATAGATTGTTTTGACTGGGTAACCAAAGTGTTGGATCAGGGAAGGTTGGTGGATGTGGCCTACCTAGACTTCAGCCAGGTCTTAAACACCATTCCACACAGGAGACTAGTAACCAAGTTGGGATGCATAGGAATGGGCAATAATGTGGTAACCTGGGACAGAAACTGGTTAGGGGATAGGAGGCAGAGGGTGGTGGTAAATGGAGTTCACTCTGAGGAGGGGAGAGTGACCAGCGGAGTACATCAGGGGGTCAATACTGGGACCAGTCACTGGAATGGATGGTCTGCCCTTTCTGTGCATGACACTAAGATCTGCAACAGAGTAAATACTCTGGGCATGCTTACAAAGGATGGTAAGAGATTTAGAACACCTGAAGGAGCGGTCAAAAGTTTGGCAGCTAAGGTTAAATGCAGAAAAGTGTAAAATTATGCACTTGGGCCACAGAAACCCAGGGGTGGAGTATAAAATGGAGGGAGAGATACTTGCAATGACCAAGCAGGAAAGGGACCTGGGGGTAATCAAATTGGATGGCCTAAAAGTGGCCAGACAATGTGACAAAGTGATCAGGAGAGCTCATGGAAAGCTAGGGTGTATAGGCAGGGGTATCACCAGCAAGAAGAGAGAAGTGGTATTGCCTCTATATAGGTCACTGGTAAGACTCCACCTAGAGTACCATGTCCAGTTTTGGAGATCACATCTCATGAAAGACATAGACAGACTAGAGGCAGTCCAAAGGAGGGCTACCAAGATGGTTCAAAGTTTGCATCAAAAGCCCTACAAGGAGAGGCTAAATGTACACCCTGGAGGAGAAAAGAGAGAGGGGTGATAGGATTCAGACCTTTAAGTACCTCACAGGAGTGAATAAGGTACATGTGGGATATATTTTCAGAGCGAAGGGTGCTCTGAAACAGGGGGTCATAATATGAAGCTGGGTGGGTAGGTTCAGGAGGAAATGTGAGGAAATACTTCTTCAGAGAAGGGGTGGTGGATGCTTGGAACAGTCTTCCAGTGGAGGCAGTGGGGGGGGGGTGACAAAAGTGGTGGGATTCAAGAAAGCCTGGGATAGGCACAAGCAAATCACAAGGGAAAGGAAGGGGGTGGAAGAGACAGTGCCATAGACAAAGGATGGTCTGCAGCAAAAGCAATCTCAATGAAAATGGGCAGACTGGATGGGCCAAGCAACCCTTATCTGTCATCAGTTTCTATGTTTCTTCTCTCCTGTTCCATCTACCCCATGCCTCCTGCTCCCTCTGTCCAGGGATCATTGCACCTTCTTCACTTCATACCCCCGCTCCTCTGCTGGGCAATCTGCCTTTACCTACTGATTTCCCTTACTCTGGAACAAACTCTTTCCTTCCTCTGCCTCTCCTCCTCCTTTGGCTCCTCCAGGCACCAGTTAGAATAGCAACACCACCCCACCTGCTCCTGTTATCATTCCCCGACCTCCCCGAGCCTTACCTCAACTATTCCTTGGCTGGCTCGCCAGCTAAACCACGTTCTGGTCTCTCACCTGTATCAGTTAGTAACTGCCCATCATCGATTGTCATTTTCCCTTGCACTTGAATCTGGAATCTCATTTTGCACTGTGACCGCATTTGTCTATATAATTATGTTTTTGTACCTACTATTCTTGTATCATTGTATTTACCAAATGTTGTTAAGTTTTACTCTATTGACTTGTTTCATGTGTTATACTGTGCTTCCCCAGTTTCCTTTCCCCTGGGTCATACCTCAAAATGAGCCTCAGCTCAGTGTGCCTCACCCGGTTATCAGTTTTCAAATAAATAAATAAATTTCCCCTCTTGGCTTCTTTGCCTCCAGTGTGAACATGGTAAATGCCTCCTTCTGCTTCTCATAGCTTTCATCCCCCATATCACTGACCAAGATGGTGGCCCTGCATTACATTCTCTCTATTGCCTCAATGTCCTTTTAGTACTGCGAAGTCCATAACTCCACACTGTACTCCAGCATGGCCCAGGAACTAAAGTCCCCAGCCTCAATTCTCAAAGCCCTGGAACTGATGCAACACAAATGGCACAAGTGGCACTTTGCATCAGAAACTGTCCCCTGAGCTATTCCCAAAGGCAGCCTGCATCAACAGCAGGCTGTCTGCCCCAAACAGGGCGTGCACCACCCATGCACCCAAAAATGGTCTGTGATCTGGTGCTAGAGGGCATGTGGCAGACACACGCTGCCACATCCCCGATTGTGTGATTCTCAGAAATCTCCCAGTCTAATGGGCAGACTGGATGGGCCAAGCAGTCCTTATCTGCCATCAAAGTCTATGTTTCTATTTCTTAGATGGAGAAACTCTAAGTACCTTTAGACCAGCCAGAGCTGGTCTATAAGTGTAATTAGAATATTCTCCTCGGGAGTGTTGCCTATTTGTGGCAATGTACTGCCCCCCATCCTGATGTTGCCCTTACCAGGAATTAACAGTAATGCACATGACCGGGGGGTATAGTGTCACTTCCTCCCTCCTGCCCCGATCCCGATGATGCCTATGGTGTACATTAATAAGCAAGTCCTCCACCCAGTGTTATAGTATCCCTCCCACCCCAATCCCAGTGTTGCCCACAGTGAAAAGTAATAAGCAAGACTCCATCCCTGTGTTATAGAGTCCCTCCCTCCCCGATCCCACCTCCCGGCCCTGTGAAATATAATTAATAAGACCACCTGCCCCCTTCCTGACCACCAATGCCATCCCTTGTGTAAAATAAAAATAAAACAAAAAACAACCAAGCCTGGTGGTCTAGTGCACCCCATCGTGGCAGGTTGTGCCCAGCACCCTGCTCCTCCTCCTCAATCCTTTTTTTTTTAAATTGAAGTTTATTGGAGAATTTTTTTCCATGAAATACATATATGGACAAACAAACAGTAGCTCAACTTCTATCCTCTTAGACACTACTAACACCAGTATCAGAGGAGAGAAAAAGAAGAAGAAGAAGAAAAAGAAAGAAAAACAGGAAAGGAAAGAGAAAGAAAGAAGGAAGAGGGAGAAGAGAGAGTACCCATACAACTTAGGAAAGGAAGATAAAGCAAGGAAACATTTTCAATTATATTTGTATAACTAATCGGCTACCAGTCATACATTGTGGTTGCTACCTAAAATTAGTTGACTCCTTTAAAAATAAAAATAAATGCCCCTACATGTACAGGGGACCCAAACATGAATAACACCAGAATAATGCACCTACATTAAATGTACATGATAAATAAAATATGCCATATAAATTGTGATATGACAAATATAAACCTCGGAGGAGGGGTGACCCCCTGTATACATTTTTCAGCTAATCTATCTCAGCTGTACCTGGAGACACCTACTAAACATAACTAGCCAACAGCTCTAAGATAGGTTTCCCCCTCACGAGAAGCCATGAAATGTAGAAATGGTAACCATATCCCTTTAAATTTATCTAAAGATAATCTCAATTTGGCCGTCAAGTATTCCATATCTAGAATCCTGGTACAAATATCATACCATGAAGTAATTGTAGGCTTATCTGGGGCAAGCCACAACAGGTTAATGGCCTTAGGGGCTGCCGCCACTAAGTTTCCATACAGATAACGGGAGGATCTAGAGGTAAAGGGGGGGGCAACCCCAATAACCAGTATTGGGGGGTCTCTGGCATCACAATCTCAAAAATCTTCTCCAAAGTGTCTCTTACTTCCTTCCAGTATTCCTGAATAACCTTGCATTCCCAATAGATATAAAGGTATGTTCTGGTTGACTGACAGTTTCTCCAACAAAGGTCGGAATGATGTAACCCATATAAAACTACTTTAGTTCATTCCAGAAAGAAACAGTGTGAAAAAAAACTGAGCTGAAGCCTGCCAGGCAGGCAGAGGAGTGTCTCTAAACCGCTACACCAGCAGGAAAAAAAACTGCTTTAAAAAGGCAGTAAAACAGCAAAAGCTGTGTTTAATACAACTAGCCCTCAAAAGAAGCTTTTAGTTTACTTGGGTCGGATTTTAGAAACTAAAGAAATTGTATATACATGACAGAAAAAGTTGCACAAAGCGGTCCCATTGTGTAACCGTAATTTCTGCTGCATGTGCACTTTGCTTTGTGTGTCTGGTGACTTGTACAGTGTCATTTGTTTTTGTGAGATGTATTGTGTAAATCGTCATAATATTTATAATTTGTTTGTATAGGCAACTACATTTTATTTGTAAAGGATCTCCTTGGAAATGAGCACATTGCTCAATGGAGCTGTAATATCTTTCCTGTTGATAATCAAATGAATAAAACTTGTTACTACTACTACTTACTACTGCATGTGCATAATTTTAAAAAAACAGGCTGCCTTTTTGCAACCTTTCTACTATGTTATGGCACCTTGTACAAAATATTTTGTATGGATTTTACACCTGCTGTAAATTGTGCAAACCTCAGAAAATGCCACTGTGCATAAAAAATACTAAAAATAACTGTTTACCTGGTGCATGGATAGCCCCTTGCACCAGCGAGTAGCAGATGGGGGGCTCAATTCTCTAAAGGGGTTTAGAGTGACACAAGCTGCGGCAAACATCAGCTTGCACCGAAGCCTCAGTCCGGCAGGGTCCCTGCACCAGATTCTGCTATGGGAGTGGTCCCAGAGCTTAAGTTCCCCCACCTGTTGCAACTTCTCCCATGCAGCAAACACCTGGTGCATGCAAGGGTTTGCCAGAGGCTCACTGTGCCAGGGCAAGTGGGCCCCCATCCCTGAACCCAGACAATGCCCATAGTGATAATTAATAAGCAAGTCCCCGACCTGGTGTTATACCTCCCTTCCCGATCCCGATGATGTCCATTGTGAAAATCAATAAGCAAGTCCCCAACCAGGCATTACATTGTCCCTCCCTCCCCGATCCCAATATTGCCAATAGTGTAAATTATTAACTGACCATGTGTTATAGTGTCCCTCCCTCCCCGATCCCAATATTGCCAATAGTGTAAATTATTAACTGACCATGTGTTATAGTGTCCCTCCCTCCCCGATCCCAATATTGCCAATAGTGTAAATTATTAACTGACCATGTGTTATAGTGTCCCTCCCCCCGATCCCAATATTGCCAATAGTGTAAATTATTAACTGACCATGTGTTATAGTGTCCCTCCCTCCCCGATCCCAATATTGCCAATAGTGTAAATTATTAACTGACCATGTGTTATAGTGTCCCTCCCTCCCTGATCCCTACGTTGCCCATACTGTAAATAAATAAGCTGCACCCGACCCTGTGTTATGCACTTCCTCCCTTCCTGAGCCTGATCTTGCCCATAGTGAAAAGTAGTAGTAGTAGTAGTAAAAAGTTTATTTCTGATATCAGAAACAGGATAAAACCCAATTTAGCATCAGCTAATTTACAATGGGGTCCTACTGTACAAAAAAATATCAGTTTCATTAAAAAGTAATAAGCAAGACCCCAAACCTGTATTACAGAGTCCCTCCCTCCCTGATCCTGGTTACCGCCTGTATGAAATATAAGTAATAATACCATCCGCCCCCTCCCTGATGCCCAATGCCATCCCCTGTGTAAGATAAAATTAAAACAAAAAAATAACACAAGCCTAGTGGTCTAGTGCACCCCCACACCCCACGCTGGCAGGTTGTGCCCACCACCCTGCTCCCCCTTCCTAGTCCTAATCCCTGAGCCGAGAACTGGTACTGCCCTCCTCTCACCAGCACGGCTGTCTGCCGACTGACCTGTCAATGAGTGCATCCTGTACAGGATGCACTCATTGACAGGTCAGCCTAGCCAGCCATGGTGATAAGAGGAGGGCAGTGCCGATTGCCAGCTCAGGGATTAGGATTGGGGAGGAGGTGTTTTCTGCTCAATCTCTCTCCTATTACTTTTTTCTTTCTGTCCTTTCTTTCCTTTGAGAGAGTACCACCTTTTTGTTGCAAGGTTTTATGATTGTAAGAGTGGATGCAGGATGCCTAGATATCCCTGGAGTTTCCTTAGATATAGATCATGGCTGACTTGACAATTTGCTCACTTAATGTAAAAGGAATTAACAATGTAGTTAAACATGTGAAAGTCCTAGCTGAATTTAAAAGGGAAAAGTGTGACATTGCATATTTACAGGAGACCAGGTTGACCTCAGGAGAGCACATGAAATTGCGCAGGAACTGGGTGAACGTAGTATGTTCAGATGAATTTGGAGCCCTCTAGGGCTATAAGGTTAATCTGGATAAATCCAAGTTGTTTCCTCTGGGTCAACCCCTACCAGAGGTGCAGCAAGTTAAGTGGTATAAATCTGGGTTCAGATACTTAGGGATATGGGTCCCCAAGGACTTTAAGGCTATATATTCCACAAATCAGCTAAGAGTGCTCCAAGAGATTCGGGAGGACTGCAATAGGTGGAGGGAGCTTCCCCTCTCTATTTCCAGTAGGGGGGAATCTATCCGGATGAATATTCTCCCTCGCCTGTTGTTCATAATGGGTGCCATTCCCTTCAGACCCCCAAAGAATTTCTGGCAAGATCTGAACTCTACTCTCTCCAAATTTATTTGGTCTGGGAGGAGGCCTCGAATAAAATGGAGGACCATGCTGGCCCCTAAAGAAAGAGAGGGTTTGGGGATCCCAGACATCCAGAAATATTTTTGGGCCTCCCAGCTACAACCGCTGGTTACCATGGCTCAGGATTCCCCTCCTAAGTGGGTTCAAATTGAAATGGCTGACTCTCCTTTGGGAAACATTTCAGACTTTATATTCCTGGATACTCCCAGACTGTGCCTGCTTGATTTCAGGAACCCTTTCACAAGGGTGGTCTCTCAGGTTTGGAGGGACATGAATTTGAAACTAGGTACCTCCTTAAGGATTAACCAATCTACGATAATACTAAGCTGCCTCAATTTTGGCCCTTTGAAGTGGGACCTGGGTTTTCACCGGTGGGGTAGAAACGGTTTAATCAATCTGGGTCAGTGTTTTAACAGGAATCAAATAAAATCCTTTCAACAATTAAGGGTTGAATTTAACCTTCAACATACTGATTTTTTCCATTACCTCCAGCTTAGGCATTATGTCCGTCTAAATGAAATAGAGCTAAAGTTTGGTGAGGAACCAGTAGATAATCCAGTACAATTCATCCTATCCTCCCTGATAAAGTTCCCTCACCAAAAAAAAATTGATTTTGAAGCTAGTGCAGGGTATGAATTCTGCTGAAGGTGACCCCCAAACTCAAGTCAAGGACATCTGGCACAGAGACCTTGGGGTGGTCCTATCAGATTCGGATTAGATTTCCATCTGGAAGGGTATCCGGAATATCTCATCATCCCTTTTTTGTGAGAATTTCAGTGTAAATTGGCCGTTAGATTTTTTAGAGCCCCAGTTGTGACAAAACACTATGATCGGGGGCATGGAGGTTTAAAGTCGGGATGCCAGTAATGAAAATAATGTTTAAATCATGAAAATTGGTAAGCTGCTTACGTTTGCTTTTATTTGGATGCATTCTACAGTCACAGACTTAAAATTATGTGCTTGTAGAATATCAGATGGAAATTGAGCACAAATCGAGGGGAAAAGCTGACAGTGCCCCTTTAAGTGAATAGCTACAGCTCTGGCCATTAGAGGAGAGAGTTTGTAATACAAAAAATACTGTCAAGTCAGTTCACAAAATTGTTGAAGCATAGTCAGTAAGCATAAAGTAGAAACAAATTCCCCTTCCCTGTTAAACTGCAGGAGCAGGTACTGCAACTTCAGTAATCTGATACTGAAAAAAAATGAACATTTTGTAAGCTGACCAACCATACCTGACTTATAGTAAAGTGTAAGCATTTAGTTGACTGCTTGCTTACAAAGGTGACGTATTCAATGATTCAACCCTTCCATAGTCTCAAACCTAGTGCCTGAACCCATTTTGGAAATTTAGTGCAAAGATAAACTTCATGTCAGCAGTTCTCCATTCTGTATTCAGGTGTTTCCCATGATGATCAAAGTATTTGGTTACTCTTGTTAACAGAACAGTGAAGCTGCCACCCCAGCTGTCTCACACTGTGTCTAGTTTGAATGTATTGTGTGTTTATGCTGCTTCAGATTATATGTATCTATCCTGCAAGCCCTTATCAGTGCAGAGAAGCCAGTTTCCCTGCTTGGTAGTCTTGCCTCACTTGCCTCACTACTAATCACCCTGCACACTTGTCGACAGAGGGAAGAGTGACCAGTGGGGTACCACAGGGATCAGTGCTGGGACCGGTCCAATTCGACATCTTCATCAGTGACATTGCGCAGGACCTAGAAGGCAGAATTTCACTGTTCACTGATGACACAAAGCTCTGTAACAGAGTAGACACACCAGAGGGTGTAGATAGAATGAGAAGGGACCTGCAGAAACTTGAAGAATGATCAGGGGTCTGGCAGTTGAAATTCAATGCAAAGAAGTGCAAGATAATGCATATGGGGCCAAAAACCCTGGCACAATATATCAGTTGGGGGGTGGGGATATAGCATGCACCAAGCAGGAAAGGGATCTTGGGGTTATCATCTCTGATGACCTCAATGTAGGGAACCAGTGTGACAAGGCAGCAGGTAAAGCAAATAGGATGCTGGGATGTATAGGCAGGGGCATCATCAGCAGGAAAAGGGAGGTCATAATTCACTATACAAGACACTAGTGAGGCCCCACCTGAAGTACAGTGTACAGTTCTGGAGACCTTACCTACATAAGGACATAGACAGGCTAGAGAAGGTTCAGAGGAGGGCAACAAAGATGGTACATGGATTGCATCTCAAGTCCTATGAGGACAGGTTGAAGGAACTGAATATGTACTCCCTGGAGGAGAGGAGAGAGAGGGGATATGATAGAGACATACAAGTATCTTACAGGGAGGAACAGGGTGCAGGAATACACTATTTTTAAGCAAAAAAGATGTTCCAGGACTAGAGGGCACAGGATGAAGTTGGAGGGAGGACGATTCAGAGGAAACATGAGGAAGAATTTCTTCACAGAACGGGTGGTGGACAAGTGGAACACCCTGCCAGAAGAAGTGGGGGGACTGAAACAATCACAGGATTTAAGAATGCATGGGATAGACATAAAGGAATTCTGGAGGTCAGGGGTAAGGGGCAACAGACTTCTAGGAAAACATAAACTGAACTTACAAGCTCAAATGGGCAGACTGGGTGAGCCATAGGCCCTTATCTGCCGACACTGTCTATGTATCTATGTATCTATGCTTACAGTAGGTAGCTAGGCTGCTTGCAAGAAGTTAGAGTGCATCCAAGGAGTGTGCCTAACCTACGATCAAGACATGTACCGATTGATATCTCTCTGCTACACCAATGTGGGATGTAATCTAAAATTATGAATTGTTAAATAAATTTACAAATAAGAATAAATAAATAAATTGCCTCATATGTGGCTCCCTCGCCTAACCCCTCCTCCAACCCCACACCTCACAATCTAGCTCACCACAAAAGTACATGGCAGCAAAACAAAAATCAGCACTCCTCAGGAACTACATGAATTCAGCTTTAATGTAGTAAAATCAGACATCCGCCATCACAACACCAGCATCTAAGAATGCCACAACCTCTGGTGTTGTGATGGTAGATGTTTGATTTTACTATATTAAAGTTGAATTTATTTAATTCCTGAGGAGTGCTGACAGTATAGCCTAGAGGTTAGAGGAACGAGGTGTGAACAAGCTTGATACATCCAGCAGACCAAACTTGAGTTTGATTCTCACAACCTCCACTTGCATACTGTGTGACTCTGAGCAAGTCACTTATCTGCCCAGTGCTCCCAGGTCACCCCTGAAAACAGGCACTTGTGCCTAGTGGGCCTTAGCTGGTTACCAAAGACTAAAATACAATTTTTATTTTGCTGCTATCTGAACCTCACTTAAGTTGGTGTTGAGCTGTTTTGCACTCCAGTCATTCTTTATTATTTACCTGTTAGAGAACCGTACATAGAAAGTGTATGCTGCATCATTTAAAAAAAAAAATATTCAGGTAACATTGCATGTGAAGACAGGGTAGTAGGAAGAGCTGACACTTTGGACTGTCTACAGTATTATGTTCATAGTTACATTAATATATTTTTTTGCAACCTTTAATATTAATCCATAAGGTATTTATCACAAGTTGAAACCTGTCATATTTTACTCTTGATTTGGTTAACCTAGTAAAACCTTCTATGCAGAATCATCTAATTGCAGTGTCTAACATACAACACACAGGCTGTTAATCGTTGTGGTCAGAGTCACATACAGTATTTCAAGTGAAGATTGTGGGAAATGAGCATAGGGATGTGCAAGAACAAGGGGGCACAATTTGAAGATAGAGGGGGGACGGCTCAGAGGTAATGTGAGGAAGTACTTTTTCATGGAGAGGGTTGTGGATGCATAGAACAGCCTCGCTGAGGAGGTCATGGAGTCAAGAACTGTGGGGGAATTCAAGAATGCATGGGACAGACATAAAGCAATTCTAGTGGGGGGGGGTAGGAGGAAGTAAACTGTTGGTTAACTAGGATCTGCAGCTTATGTGTTAGGTAGGAAAATGGGCAGACTAGGTGGGCCAGGCGGTCCTTATCTGCCATCACATTCTATGTTTCATTGGATTTGCCAGTGTAAGTCATAGTGCAGTATCATAACCACTATGGGCTATCATTATGTTGAGGTTACCTTAAGATTGTTAATGGATTGGAGGCTTTAATAAACATTATTTTGTATCTTCTCTTTATGGCACAGGAGTACCATGATACATAGTCCAGTTCGGTACTGCCTTTTCTCTTAGATCATCATTCTTATCCTCCTGTTATACCCAATAAGTATTTTTTCTATAAATAGTGTTAAATGAAATAATTCAGGAATAGTTACTAACACAGATGACAGTAGTAGCTTGTCAAGGAGCTTATCAATATTTGTCAGCTTTAAAATGCACCTACAGTTGGTGGCTTTGTATGCCCAGTATGAATTTTTTTTTGGGGGGGTGTTGGACAGATGGCCTCCAAGCAGGAAAAGGATCTCTGGATAATCTTAACAGATGACCTAAAAGTGGCCAAACACTGTGTCAAAGCTGCAAGATAACTATTGAGATACTGGAGTGCACAAAAAAAGGTATCACCGGCAGAATAAAATCATTGTTTAGACACCATCTGTAGTAAAGTTATGGAGGTCAAATCTCTGTAAGGAGATAGACTACAGTATTGAAATCAGCACTGACATTTTTGTTTTGCACTGGTGGTAGCCCATCATAAGTCAACCATCCCAATCCTGTGTTAGCAGAGAGGTCATCCTAGCTAAACTCAGCATACCCGGATAAAAATGCTGATGAAATGTTGTCCATCATAAGCTTCCACAGCCAGTTCTGTTTTAGAATGCCATGAGAGGGCAAAATGAAATGAGCACATCAAGCCCTGTGTTTCGACTGAGGGCTATCCAAATCATTATCGGAAAAACTGAAAATGTGTTTGAAGGGCTAGGAGACCGCAGAGATGAAATCAACAACAGTTAATAGGAAGCAGCAATCAGCCTTCCACTCCCATATTCTTTCAGATAAACTTTCAAGAAACTGTACTGAAGCATGAGTCTTGTGTAACAAACTGAAGAGTCAAATCTTTTTTTTTTGTTTTACTTGGATACATGTTGTCAGTCAGGAAAATGGTGTAAAGTAATGATGGTGAAATAATGAAACAATGAATTGTTTTTAAATGTTATGCCGAACATGATAATTCGGTCAACCACTAGGCATTAATAAAAAAAAAAAAAATACCAGGAGAACATAACCATTTCCATTTTTTCACTGACTGATGATTTTAGCAGAGCACAGAGTATGAGAAGCCAATTTAGGAAATTATTCAATGAATTTTGCTTGTATCCCCCCCAATGTTTTCCATAACAAAGAACCCAAACACAAAGTAAATGAGAGATTTTTGTTTTTCTACATTGCAGATGGAGTAATGCCCGCTAGGTGCTGAAATTTCTGTTTTTGAATTGGATGTAGCCCACCATAAATTAGCCAGCCCAGTCTTGCATAGGTGGGGGCTATCAAAGCCAAAAAAACAGCACATCCAGAAACAGTGTTCCTTTTTCTCTCCTTGATTATTTTATTAAATGGTTGCTGATGAGGTAATGCCCACTGGCCGCAACTGCCCATTTTCAATGGCATCCTGGAAGTACTGGGGTGGTTAGGTGACTTGCTCAGAGTCACACAGAGTGCAAGTGGAGGTTGTGGGAATCAAACCTACACTGCTGGATGTACCAAACTCATTCACAGAAGCATTCGTTTACCTCTAGTCTATACTGCCAGCCCCTTAGTTTAATTTGGACAAATATTAACATCAACAAGGTCTACTTTATATTAAGAAAGGAGGGCAATTGAACTTCAGTCATCTAGCTGTATACTACAATTGGACATTGACAAACCATAACCCAAAATACTGGTGCTGTGTTGGTAGGGCTTCGAGGTCCTAGAGATGAACTCAGCAATTAATAAAGCGTATCTTACTTCCTTACACAACTGTTTTAATTACCTGCTCGGAAATTGTACTAAAGCACAGGTCATGAATACAACACTGAAGTGATAACTCTTTTTATTATTTTTTTTTTTTATTAACAGCCCATTACCTGTTGTTAATCATGTATCATCTGTAAAATACTTAGGGAAGTAAAATGAGGGAACAAATCTTTTTTTCCCCCAACACACAAATAAATGTAGTACATCATTAGGCATAAGCCAAATTTACTGGATGAACAACTTCCTGTTTTTTATCTGCACAGATGACCTTAGTAAAGCACTTATATGACAATAAAAATGAGGGGACAATTTATTTATTTATTTCCACCTGGTAACTGTGAAACAGATCAAAGAAAGCACAAAAAATACAAAGGGAGCTAGTCTTTATCTTTTTATTTTTATTTTTTACTCCACACTGAATGTAGAAAAGCACAAGTCTGAGAAAGACACCGAGGGACCGATTTGTTTTTATCTTTAGCCTACAAGATGACCTAATTCAAACACCAAAAGGTAGAAAAAAATGTGAGGGACCAAAAGTGTTTTCCATCTGTTACCTGCAGTGCACAGGTGCACACATACATGAAAGTGGAAAAAAAGGACTAAAAAACGCAGTTACTAAAACACTGCCGAAGATGTAGCGCCCATATTGCTATAGTACTAAATTCACCATGTTTATCTCCTTTTCGTTTTCCAGATGCACTGAATGATTTGAAGTTTTGTAGGCTTGTACTGCTTTTAATTTAAACACACTTCAGTTTTAGCCTGCAACAGCACAACATGCCAGAACAGAGATAACACGTCCGTTCAGTCGCTCTCATGCATTCACACAACCTTATATTATACAGTAACAGTAGTATCACTCAAAATTATGCACAAAACAAAACAAAATATTAATACTATACACTTGCTTTAAGATAAAATATGTTTATTTGTATGTTTCTTGCATAAATCAACACATAAAGATAACAAACACTGCTTCCTGTCCCCTTTAAGGTGTGTTGGAGTAAGCAAGCTTTAGGGGCAGTCTCCTTTTTTTCTTGTTCATTTACATATATGGCAAAAATGACATTTCAGTTCTAGGCTGCTTGTATGCATCCTAGTATGACAGCCTGAGTCTGTTTCTCTTGTGCTTCTTTGAATTATACATATTTTAGAATGAACAAATTGAAACTAGGGGTGTGTGTGTGTGTGTGTGTGTGTGTGTGTGTGTGGCAGGGGGGGGAGGAGCCTGTACAGATCATAAGGAACAGACATGTAACCACCTCCACCTTAGGTGGGCTCTGATTTTTGAGGAGCCCTGTCTCTCATGAAGACTGAGTGTCAACTATCCCCCCCAACTCACCTCACAGTCATCTATGGCAGAAGTTCTCTCATCTGTCCAGCTCAAACAAATCACTGCAATTAAATTATTATTATTATTACCAGCATTGCCGCATATACACTACTATTGAAAATTAAAAAAATACACAGGACACAATGAACAGTGTGTTTTACAAAACACACTGTATTACGTATCAACCAAAAAACACTGAATTTTTTTTTTCATTTTAAATTAACATTATTAATTTAAAATGCCCTTTTCAGCTTTCTTTTGTGGGTGTGTAATACATTGGATCTTCTAAAATCAACTAAACAGTGTGTCCAGTGTGCAGTGAGCAGAGGGAGCAATTATTAACCTAAAATAAAATAAGGGGAAAGGGGAATTTGTTTAACCAGGAAAGGCACATGAAGGCGGAGCTTATTTCTAGGTGTGACCCAGGAAAACAAGAAAGCACAAGAAAGTTAAGTGACTTGCTTAGGGTCACACCATACACAGTTGGGGCTGAAGAGATGCAAACAAGTGGCAGGATTCACAAACAAAGCCAAAAATCCTGCAGCTGCTGGAAAAAGGGCTGCAGCACTCCAGAAATGCAGTTGCTTGATATGCTGAAAGAAATTTAGTGCAGGTGCGGAATTCTGTAAAATCCCAGCAGCTGCAGAAATTCAGCAGCTGCGGAAATTGAGCAAGTGCTGAAAATCCACACCTGCGGATCCGCAGCTGTGAAAATGGCTTAGGAGGCACAACAACAATTAACCTAATTAGCTGGCACAGCAGACTTTAACATTGCTGCCATAGAATGAAGCTGTAAGCACCCACAAAGAGTCCTGCAACCAGTCCCTCAACTGGGATCACTGCAGCACCAGAGGTGCCAGAAATACCATGGCACCACAGTGGCCGACTGTCACTGCTGGTCCTCCCTCCCTGTGGTGTTCCTGTTGCCAGCAGGGGTAGCACTCACTTCAGGCTGGCCAGGCTCTACTGCCTGTGGCACTCTGTCATGGGCTGCACTGGGTCTGGTGGTTGTTGCCTGTTGCCATATCATGGCAATGTGTGCTTTTGTTGCTGTTACAGCAGCCACTGCTATACTGTTTGGGATGCTATTATCTGTGTGTCACCTCTATCTTAATTGATTCCAGTTGTTGGGGCACTACTGCAGTTTGCTGAGGAAGAGTTACACCTCATTCCACTGTGTATAACATTTTGTCCACAACTGCGGAAAAAAACTGGTTGTGAATAGCCTTTCAGGGGATGTGCCTTACTTTATCTCACACCTTTTCTTCCTCAGGGACTTCCGCATCTGCACTTTTTTCTACAATTCACAGTGTTTTTTTCTGCAGTTGCAGAGGGTGTTGTGAATAGCACTCAGTGCAGATTCCCCTTTGTTTCCATAACTATGGCAGTTTGGGGGACTTAGGGAAGGTTTTGCACCTTCAGAAAGCTTTGTGGATCCAGCCCAAGGTCTCCAGGTTTACAACTGTGTCTTTAACCAATACACTATAAGGCAATAGCAGTCTGTTTTTTTCAATACATTGGTCTAAACAAATCTAGGCTAACCCCCCCCCCCACTCCGTAGGACCAGTACTACCCCTGAATACCTTAAACAGCTGGCCACACTATTCACAAAGGGACAATGAACATTAACATATGAATACCAGTAATAAGGGAACGAACTGATGAACAGTATGGAATACTCACACAACTGGATCATTACAACAAAAAAAAAAAAAAAACGACAAAATTACACCATGGGTCATTGTTTTATTTTACGAGACACACACTATTAGATTTACATATATATTTTTTTAAGAATGATTCTTTAATTTAATAGGAACGGTGTGTGTGTGTGTATGCGTGTGTGTTGGTGGCGAGGGGTGGAAGCAGCCTGTATTAAACTGGGATTTCAGTTCACTTTTCCATATGCAGACATTAGCATGCCACAATCCTAAAAGAAAAAAAGCCCAGAGGATACAATATTTATGGAAACACATAGTAATCAATTTCTTACTGCAAGTGTATAAAACCAGATTTTATATGGGGTGACTGTGGATCTGACAAGATTTGAGCATCAGTTTAGCAAAGTCCATTGCCAGACTGCTTCACTTAGTTTTTAATCTTGTAATTCCAGGAATAACAAGCATTTGTCAACACCGAATGTCTGCTTGCTTGCATTGGTATTGATACTGCAGCAGTTAGCGAGATGCATAGTCAGAATGGCAGTGAGATATTGAAGTGACAGTGATCTGACCTGTACCTTGTAGAGAGTGACAGTGATGTGGGTGTGCCTTGGTGTGAACATTTTGTATGGAAATTTCCATGTAATACGAACAGTGTATGAAAATGGTATCACCAAACAATAAGTGGAAAAAATGGCAATAATAAGTGTAGTATTACAGGCAGCTGCATTTTCTGTATGTCCCTTTAATACCAAGGACTACACAAACATAATAACAACAACACAAAGTATGTGTAAAACATGCTAGCAGTGCATGTAAAGGCAAAACAACTTATCACATATACAAATATGATAAGAACACACACATTTTAACAAAACCATGCTTAGTTTAAAAACTCATGTTTTACATCCAAAAGGGATTTAAACTGTAGCTGCCAGAATAGCAGGTCTAACCACTGATGCTCTTATGACTTAAAGAATAGTCACAATATAAAAAAATTGAGTGAGAATAGGTATCTACCAGGTCTTTGCAAAATATTTCATTGAATGTACCAACCTCATTCACAACTCATTGGTCAAACCTCCAAGCTATACTACAAGCCAATGATAAAGCATGACATTGGGTAAAGGCAGGGTACTGCTAGAAATGACATATTATATGATGGCGTGATAATGGGTAAAACCTGTGTAAACACAAGGCCAGACCAGCCATGGCCTGCACCATTGGCTTGTCACTGAACACGCAGATTGGCTTGTCACAGTCAAAAGAATATTGGCGAGGAAAGGGAAGCTCATCGTTTGTCATACAGGCTCTAATTTAACAAGTCCTAAATTATAAGAGACCAATCCTGCTATATATCTCGGCTCTGTTCTGGAGAAATAGGGACATATTTCCAAGTATGGATAAATGCCACAAGCCCTGGGTGTTCCAGCTATATGGTGCGTGGAGCTTATGGCATTCTCCCAGCCAGCAACTGGGATTTTCTATCCCGTGCACCGAGTGCTGCAACTTAGATCAGTTTTTTTTTCTGGTCTAGCTTGTGGCAATCCCAGGTACCCCTTTTTACAGGGCTTGTGCCAAATATTTGGGGCAAGCTGCCAAAAATCACGTAAACTGTCACGGCTGCACTTGACCTTCTAAAATCAGGCACAGTTGTGGGAAAGATGATTGGTACTGCTGTGCCAAAAAAAGGGTTGGATGCATGGCTTGCTGCAAGCCCTGGATTCATGTTCCCTTTCACCAAATGGTCAAGGTCAAGGATGGTAACACTGGACTAGTAAGCTGACTGCTGCTGTCTTTCTGGGACCCCCCCCCATGAAAACAAAATGATGTACCTCAGTGGGGGTCTCCTTGCTGGGAAAGTATTTTTTGGCCCGGATATTCAAACTGCACCCAAAAAGTGTGCAACAGCAGGAGCAAGCACAAGTCCACTGTGACCATTTGCAAGAAGTGCGATATTCAAAAACTGCACAGGCCAAGATGGGCCTGTGGCACATGACTGAATATCATGCCACCTGCACCATAGCACAACCAGGGATGTGCAGTTGCACATTTCAGATGTGCCATAGCGCAACAAGGGAAGCTCAGTGGAGCAGTCCAGATGCACCATAGCGCAACCAGGGATGCCCCGTGGAGCAGGGCAGCAATGCAACAGCACAACCATGCATGTGCAGGGACAGGATGCAGGAGCCCACCACCCATGCCACAGATGGGCAGAGGAGCACACAGCAGAACAGACATCACCCCCCCACACCCCTTGCACTGCACAACTGGTGGAGAGCTGGAATAACCACCGGCCCATGGATACCAGCAACCAACCCACAGCTGGGGCATGGTGCCCCAGCACACCCCCTGGCAAGCTGTGACTGGCACACAAGGAGGGCCAACCACCCCATGCCACATCATCCCACCAATGCAGAGAACACCCTGCACCACGATCCCCATACACCCTGCCCAGGAGTAGCGCCCAACAGTGCAGGACACCTCATGCATGCCACCACCCCCACTGTGACAATGCAACCCTGTGCACTGCGAGCCATACAAGGCAGCCCCACCATGTGCACCCTGCAGTGGGTGGCATCAGACAACGATGCAACAACTGCATACACAGTGCCACCCTACACATCTCCCCAAGGTACAGCTGAGAGACCAACCATGCGTCGGCACACGAGGTACCCCACATGTGACAGGGCATGCCCCAGACCCCACCACCAATGGTACAGCACCCTGCACACCCTCCCAAGGACACATCCCATCTCAGCACTGGCCACAACAGCCAGCACAGATGTACACAGTGCTGCATGGAAGCATGCACCACACAGGATGCAACACAGTGCATGGACAAACACCCACCCATACCCAAGGGTACACCAACAAAGGGACACAGTAGTGGGTCAACCAAGCCATTGGCATGTGGCCATGGCAGCCGTGTATACACGGCCAGCACCCCTACATGGCACAGGTGTGCCAGCTACCCTGAGCAGGCACCATGAAGCTGTATGCCATCAGCATGCGGCTGGAGCACAAGTGGCAGACAGTGGAGCACATCCCATGCAACAGACACAAGTGACAGCATGGAGGGGGGGACAACAGCAGAGGCCACAGTGCCACCGGAGGCAGACGTGCACCATACCGGTGATGGGAGGCAACCTGGCATTGTGCCTGGTACAGTGGTTATCCAGCATGGACAGCCACCACTGACATGCCAGCAGACCGTGCATATCACAGACACGCAAGGGTATCAGCTGCACAGGCCATGGACAGTCTGACAGGGGTGCCATGCACACAGTGCATGCACCGTGGACCACTGCACACAGGCATCCAGTGCACAGAGAACAACACACAAACCACAGACAGTGACTGATCCCCCAGCCCACACCATAAGTAGAGTTCCCTTCTGAGACACACACACACCGCCCATGTTTACCACTTCTGACTGCTGCACACCACTGCAGCTGAGCACCTGTAGCCTGCTACTGCAAATCAGAGACCACCACAGTTGTCATAACAAAAAAAATGTATTAAAAAGAGGTAAGCAACAAAACTATTTACAAATATTTACAATGGGGGAAAGGGCCACATACCAGGTGGGGGCAGGTAAGGGGCAGGAGTGAACATATAGGAGAGGGAAGAAGGGGTGTGAGAGTGGGTCCGAGGGAGTAAGGTTTTTCCAGGGGCATGGAGGGCCTATCGTCCACCCTGCTCTTCAGTCATGTGGTGCCGATATGTCCTCTGCCTCCTGACCCCATGCTGGTCCATTCTCTGGAGGATCTCCAGGGTCGCCCTTGCCAGCTGCAATAACTCCTGCATTCCCCTGGCCAGTAATCACCGTCCACCTAGGACAAGGGAGCAGAGTCAATACGTGTGACTGTCCAGCCCCCTGCAGCCCACCCATTGTGCATGGCACACAGCCATGTGCCACACCCCTGTGATGGTGTGTGACCACCCACAGTGACCGCATCCACAAGACCTGCCTACCCAAGCACCCACAGCCATGCAGACCACTGCACTCACCCACCGCCCATGTCCTGCACAGCACCACCGTGGCCGTACTGTGACATGGCTATGCAGTATGAAGGCAGTGGCACAGCCATGTACCCGGTTCACACATGGACCACCATTGATGCACTCCCAGCCATGCAGTGCCACTGGACAGTGCTGACTGTAACAAGTTGCATGCATGGCAGTGGTGTCAATGGATGGTAGTCATGCCCCGCTGCCCGTCCTGTTACACAGCATGCAATAGTAATCATGGATGTAAGGCACTCACCATCATCAGGCTGGTCCCTGCACCTCTGTGAACCTTCATCCCTCCTGGTCTGCTGGTCCTCCTGGCAGTGCCTCCTGTCTCTTGCCTGCCGGTGCTCCTCTGGACCTAAGGTGCAAACATGGAGAGAGGAACATCAGTACAATCCAGTAGCAAAGTCCCCCCGCCCCATGTGTGTGCAATCCCACACAGCCATACCCATCCACCCCCACCCCGATACCACCACCACGGCCAACACTGGACAGCCCCCCCATGTGCTGGACACATGCAACCGTGATACCCGTATGGATGTTAACAATGTATGGATGGGGCATCTACCTGGCCATGGCACCGTGGCCCTCCTGGCACATCCCCACAGGCAGAAAAGCATTTCCGGGTTCCTGCGCTGGAGGTCCCCATATTGGTGGTGACACTGCTCAGCCATGCACCCATTTCCCATGGCCTCCTCCAGTGCCATGCCACCTCCTCCCATTCTGCACTCCTGGCCCTCTCCAGGGGTGCATCACCATAAAGTGCCCCAGCATGTGGCTCTACAATGGCACACCAAATTGGCCAACTCAACCTGGCTCCACAGAGCAGCCCTTCTCCGTGCCATCTCAACAGCTAGTTGGAGTCAAAATGGTGCTTGGCAGCATGGTCCGCCACATGCTGATGCTGTGTGGTACAGCACTGCCATTCCCTATCGTGCTGTCACCGAACAGGGCGATAGTGGTGCACCCATGTGGAACGCATGGCGCTTAGGGGGAAAAGGTCGGGCACAGGGTCAAGGGTCTCTTACGCACGGACAGCCACAGCGTGATTGGAACTCAGTGCATGTAGTGCAGTTTAGTGCCTGTGTGCCACCTCCTGCAGTGGCCTACCATGCTGTGGCCCCAGTGCGCCTACGGTGCCCCAGTGCCACAGCACCATATATGTGAACAGTGCAGTAGCACCACTGGCACAATGGTGGCCATGCCCTGCATTGCCTCCTGTGCACAGCACATCAGCAGCACAGCAGGTATCTGCATCATCACCCCCAGACATGCGCAGTTCAGTGTGTACTGTGCATGTCACAGAAATGCACCCTTGTCTGAGCACGTTCAACACAATTGCACAAAGCACAACAGCGCAATATTCAGCCGACATATGCAGATCAGCTAATCATCCATTCAATGGTGCAGACAATGCATTTGCATACACAAAAAAATGCGCCTCACCTCATTTACATGAGTTGTGCTATAAAAATGTGACATTGGGCTGCACTGGCCATAGTCAGTTACTGCAGTCTATTGTGGTGAGTTGCATGCTGTTTGGGAGTGTGGACTGTGGTGTGTGGGACATGCATGGGACTGCACAGTCACAGGTAACACCTGTCATTCTCACAGGATGAATAATGACTGATCATGAGGTGGAGAAAGAGGAACGGAGATGTGGGCGGAAGAGGAGGCCGAACTTCACCAAGGCAGAAACAGATGCCCTGTTTGAGGCCTACCTCGACCAGGAGCTGCTGCTCAATGGATGCTGGGGAACACCACAGGCCTGTGCTGCTGCATGGGAAGAGGTGGCATGTGCCGTCAACCTGCATGGCAGCCACCAGTGGTCCAAGCAGGAGTGCAAAAAGAAGATGGGCACGATCAGTCAGAGGATTAAGGAGAAGGTGGCTGCCATCAGGGCAGCATGGTCTGCGACTGGTGGGCGACAGCCAGATGCGCAATGCCTGACCCCACAAGAAGAGCAGGTTGCTAGCAGCATGCAGCATTGTGCCATTGAGGGTGTTCCGGGTGGTGTATTCCAGATGGGTGGTTGCTTGTCACTGCATGGTAGGTCCTGATGTGTCAATGGGGGGGCAGGGTAGGGCAGATACATTAATGCTACTGTGTTCCCTTACAGCTCCTGAGCATCTACATGGGTCAGCCGTGGTGAGTTTGTCCACTGAGGGCGGTAGCATGGAGATAGAGGGGGGCCTGTCCACCTCCACAGGCATACGAGGGTCAGGGCTACAGTGGGCCCACCTGAACATCTGGACTGATGTTGGTGGTGCAGGTGTGGAGGAGGCCCTGCCCGTGTCCAAGCATGCCGGCATCCATGGATGCCAGCATGCTGAGACTCGGGCTGGTGCTGGATCCATCACGTATGAAGATGGAGCTCACTCCATGGACAGTGATACGTGTGGGCCGCAGGATGGCCACACAGCAGGTGACATCACATGCATGGCCGTGGGTGGTGCCACCGTGGAGGCCTGCGTGGCATCACAGTCCCAGCCTGTGCCTGTCTGCACCAGTGGGGCAGAACTGGTGTGTGTCTAGGACAGTGGGGCTGTTGCGGCCACTGCGGCAGCACCGTTGAACCCTGGAGAGTGGCAGCCGGAGGGGCAGTGTCAACAGTCAGCCAATGGCCATGTGGGTACAGTGTCAGGGGTGGCATCAGTGAACTGCCTGTGGACATGCCCAGGCCTGTCCCTGGTATGCAGCGCCCACCCTCAAGGGGTGCTGACCATTAGGGCTGTGAACACCGTGAGGAACAGCATGCCGATCAGGCAGATGACCTCTTAGATGAGCACACCCGCATACTCCAAGCATCAGTTGATCAGCAGGTGCAGCTTGTGACGGTGGTGGATGCACTCAGTGTGGCTCTGCACCAGGCAGAGCAGCAGTGCAGCAGAGACACCACTCTGCTCCTGGCGGGGATGGACCGAATGCAGGAGGATGTGACCGCTGCCATTGACAGGCAGACACAGGCAATCACAGCTGTCATGGCCACAATGGGCACACAGTTATTTGCCCATGCGTCACAGACACCGTGCAGTGCAATGTCCGCCCCCCATTCCCAATGTCGTGCGACACCCTCCTTGTCAACATCGGGTTCAGCTGTGGGCATCCTGAGCATGCCTGGTGCGGGCATGTTCAGTGTGCTGCAGACCCCTGCATGAGCATGGTCACGTTCACGCAGTGGTACCCCAGGGGACCATCGGTGCCACCCCATGAGGCCATTGGTCAGCCTGTCACTGCTGGTAAGCCTCGGTGGGGCAGCCCATGCATCTGTGGCAGCCGTGGCACTGTGGCACATGACTGACCTGTCTCCCAGCACGGCTACTCTCTGATGCTGCCCTGTGTGCATTGTGTTGTTCAAAGTGCAATGCACGGGTGGGGTACCCGGCCCTGCATGCACACACGTTTCATCTGCACACCCTCCCGGCTGCTGTCTGCTGTGGTGTGTGCATGATGATGCCTGCATTGTGCTGTCCACCACTGGGCAATGGTGCCCAGTGTCTGACACAAGCACAATGACAGGTACTGGGTGTGATGATCTGTGGACGTGTGTGTGGCTAGGGGTGGCGGTTGGGGTCGGCGTGCCTCCTACCCTTTGTGCATGTCTTGTGAGGTGTGTGCGTGTGTGTGTGTGTGTGTATGACTGCGTGCTGTGTTAGACCTTGCCCATCCCGGATGATGTGTGTGGTTCCATGCTCGGCCAATTCCCTTAATGACATGCACCCCTGGGGTTTGTCCATGCATGTTTGTGGGTTGTGCCTTTGCCACTGGTGGTTGCACATGGCCCCATGACTTACCTGGGTTGGTTGAAGTGCTCCTCTGTGATGGTTTCCCAGTGCAGCTGTGCCATCCGGATTAGTCGGGGGTCCCTTCGACCAAGAGGGGGCTGCCCATCACCATCTTCACCAGCGTCCTCATTGTCCCCATTGCAGTCCCCCTCTTCGACCTGTACTGCTATCCCACAGTCGTTGGCCATGGTGTGCAGGATGCAACAGGCCAGGAATAGCCCACAGGCCTTTGAGGAGCTGTGCTGTAGGGCACCACGAGACGTGTCCAGGCAACGGAAACATGCCTTCAGCATCCTGAACACCTGCTCGAAGACATTGCATGTGGTGGCATGTGCTTCATTGTAGCATTGCTGTGATGGGGTCACGGGCCACTGGTATAGTGTGAGCAGCCAGGGATGGAGTGGGTATCCACTGTCACCTGTGTGTGTAGAGGGTGGATGTTAGTTTGGTGATCAGCTTCACCCTGCCTTGGGCCATCTAGGCCAATACCCATGTCACCTCTGACTATGCCCCTCCCAAGCTCCATGTCTTTCTGTGTGCTTTGCATACTCACCCACTAGGTGGCCAGTGGGGATGTCCCCACTCTTGAACCTGTGGCACAGTGCAGACTGGTGCCAGATAAAGGCAAAATGTGCTCCCCCAGAGTGCGTGGCACAGATACTGATGATGTGCCCCCTGGCATCGCACACCACCTGGCAGTTGATGCTTGCATACCTCTTTGAATTCATGTATGCAGCCCCTTTGGGGCCAGGTGGTATGCAGATGGCCACATGGGTGCAGTCTATTGCCTCGAGCATGCCAGGAATACGTGCTACCCTATGGAACTCCTGTATGTTTGCTGTGCACTCCGCCGGTGTGCTGGGGAAGTGGATGTACTCCGCAGCATGTGGCAGCAGTGTGCTGAGGAATTGGGTAAGGAGGTGTGACCCGGCCAACTGGATTATGCCTGTCATGTCCCCTGTTGGTCTCTGGAAGGTACCCATGGTGAGCAGGCACATGCAAGCTATCACTTCGGTCTCCAGCGACAGAGCATGGCTCTGTCATGTGGGATTCCTGCATCACATCACTGCACAGCTCACAGAGCTGCCTCAGAATCACCCGGTTCAGGCGGTACTGGCCCAAGATCTCAGTATCAGTGTACAGCTCGAAGCTGGTGCGGGCTCGGTACTGCCTGTTGGGGGCATACCGCCGATGGACCCTTCCACCGCCGCGCCCCCCTGCTGCCTGCATTCTCACCCCCCTCATAACTGCCTCCATCTGGATGATGGCACTGGCCAAGTCCCTGGCTTGTGTTACTCCCCCCAGCAGCTGTTTCTGTGTTCCCCCCACTGTCCTTGCAGCTACTTCCTCTGCACCGGGAACACCTCCCCGTAGTGGCCTCAGTGCTGTGTGGCACTTCCCCCTTTTGGCCTGCACTATGGCAGATGCTCCCCACACCTTCCCTGTTCCTGGGGGTTCCAGGTGCTCTGTCTCTGTCCTGCCCTGTCCTGCTCCCAGTGTTTGGTGCCTGTGTTGCTGCCTATAGTTCTGCAACATGTGCTTTCCCTGTAGCATTCTTGTGCCTATCTCTTGTTCCTTTTTATTTTGGCTCATTTCCACTATCGCACAACTTCCGCTTGCTCTCCTATTGCGCATGGCGCATGTTGTTGAATATCGCACTGCACCATTTATGCATAGTTCCTCCCCCTTCAGTTGCACATGCATTCATTATCATTGCACTCTTGTGCATTGTGATTTGGGGGGTGCGTCTGCCTCCTGCTGAATATCACAGAATGGCGCATTTTTGGACTTGTGCTGGTGCATCCCTGTTGCGCATGGTGCAACCCTTTTGAATATCTGGGCCATAGTGTATAGTAGAGCATTGTCCTGTATAGAACTCTATCCCTTTCAAAATGCTACTGTACCTTAGTTCAAAGGTCATGGAATGTGACTGTACTCTTCTGTGGTACAACAGCATTATGAAACCTCTAGAGACTGCACACTTCAGTTTCATTCTGAAAACAAAAGAACTCCTATGCACACATTTCACATAATAATATACACTATAAGAAATACAGGATAAGCAATGTTATGCACAATCAGTGTGTTCTGCCACCTCGGGGTTCACTCTCGAGGTCATAGGGAATCAGAACCCCTCTGTGGCAGAACACACTGGCTGTGCATAATTGCCCATCTAGTATTCTCTGTAAGTGAGCAAAAGTTCATGAACAGCGTACAGCAGCGTACCATAAAGAAATATAAGCCCCCTTGCCAGAAAGAGCTATTTATAATGCCAGCTAGTGGCACAGCATGTTATGGCAATAACTGGCATGCCCCAGCTGAAATGGCATGCCCCTTACCCTACACAGCCACACCTAGTTTCTGGAATTCAATATAGTAGACTGGAAGGACAGCACCTGTTAACCAGGAGGAGAGATTCACAGATGGAGGTGGGCTGGTTTACTCTGCTGATGAATCTGCTTCACCCACCATCAGCACACATCTGCTGTGGGCGGTGCAGATCACATACTGCCAACTACTATACTGTAAAGATGTACCATCACCTCGGAAGTATACAAGCATACCTCTCAACTGTCACACACTGCATGTACATTACTCATTTTACTTTTCAGAAACCCTGTGTCCCACATGGAAAAAAGGCAATATTTTACATTGCCCACCAAAACTTAAAAGCATAAACTCATAATACTGAAATGGATCATTCTCAGTTATCAGAAAACATAATGTGTGTGTGTATACTGATAGCCACTGTTCAGTACTTGCCATATAATGTTTGATATGTCACACATTTTGCCCATTTTTTGATCATACATTGGACTGATGAAATGATGGGAGGTTATGTATGAGAACACTAGATATGACAGGAAAAAAAGTAGACTTAATATGGGCTCCACTGTTTATCACAAAACCCGATTCTTTGGCTTCCTTGCTACCGATGATGCCTTCTGTGTCTGAGGTGTTTAATATTGAAGGCATGTACAATATTTCTCCTCAACAAAGAGACACCGGTCCATTTCTGAGTGAATGTATTGCATGCAAATGTAGCGTCTGAAGGTCTGTGGCAGTGATCTCAACACCACCACACATCTTCTTGACCTGGAAGGACACTACTTCTTTATTCAGCTGTGAGCTGTGTGTGAAATTCTATATTGCACTTGATATCTGCAACAACGTGCACTTTTGCTCAATTCTGTGGAACGTGAAACTAACTACCCTTGGTAATTGCTTTTTATTTACATATTTATTTAGTGTTCTACCAAGAAGGGGCTTGCAAACTCTGTTAATCTTGTGAGTAACTTCAGAAGGATTTAAATAATGCATTTGGGTAGACCCTTGGAGGTAGCTAGATTGTCTACTAGGATTTTCTGACAGTTAAACTATTTTTAAATAATTTACAGGTGGCTGAGGAGTTGAATAAGGAGCTTGCAAACTCTGCTTATCTTGAAAGTAACTTCACAAGGGTTAGAATACTGCATTTTGGTTGTACTCTGGGGGTAGCTGGATTGAGTACTAGGATTTTGGGACAGAAACTATTTTTAAATAATGTACTGGTGCATGGGATTTTGTGATAGTTAAACTATTTTTAAATAAGTTACTGGAGGTTAGTTGAATTACTATAAAGGGCAGTACTCACCAGGGTGGTGGAACAGTGGTGTATTTGATTGTTTCTAACAGTCACCTGTGGTTGTGGACTACCTCCCCCCCTTCCCCACAACCCACACCCCCAGGCATGGCATTTCCTTTATAGCCAAAGTTCTGACATCACTTCCTCAACAGGTCTTGGGGCAGAACTGTCATATTCTTAATAACCCATCACAGTGCATAAAGGGTAAGTACACACCACCAACAAAAAGTGATATATTACATATTATATATTATAAGGGAGAGGGACATGTGGGGAGTGGTGCAATGCAGTGGCTGTGGGCAGTAGTTTTCCAGGAGACATTTTGGAAACTGTGTTGCTGTCCTATTTGCAGGAAACTGTCAGCTGTGAGGGTGAAGATTACCCACCTCCAGGCTGAACTGGCAAGGACTAAGCTGGCCTCCCCCACCAAAAGAGCACCACTGCCACAACCACTGCCTCAGAGGTTGTCAAGTATGAAGAGCAGTTGGACCTCAGTGGGTACTGGGAGGGTGCGGGTGGTGGAACAGAGGTGAAGCCCCCTAGTTGTACCTCTACACAAATCATACACCAGTCTGGCAGAGCAAGATTGCTCTATGATGACACCCTCAGTGGAGACCAAGAAGAATGCTGAGGACATCAACAAGGGAGACCCACAAAAGGGTGACAAGGGACACCACAGAGGAAGAAAACAGCTTCTGATAGGGGCCTTACTTGTTAGGGAGGTAGAAATGTGGAAGGGAGAGGAGAGGGAAGTAAAGTGTCTGCCTGGTGCCATGGCTTGGAGGGACAAGAAGCGAATCCTCTTGATTGCAGAAACAGCATCACAGGAGAGGTAACTAGATATCATTGTCCACCTTGGGACAAATGACCTAGCTAGGCATGGAATCAGTGCAGGATGAATTTGTGGAGTTGGGGAGGGGCCTCAGACAGGTAGCAAGCACAGTTACCTTCTCAGAGGTGCTTCCAGTCTATGGCAGGGGTGAGGCTAGGGTACTGCACACCATGCAGTTTAATGAATGGTTGCAAAACAGATGCAGTGCATAGGGCTTTGGCTTCACTAGGGACTGGGGGTCCACCTGGAGAGATGAAGGTCTATACTGGCACAATGATCTGCATCTGTCCACAAAGGGAACCAAGCTCCTAAGTGACAGTTTTAAATGCTTCCTTGGCAAGCTTTTAAACTAGCCGGGGGGGTGGGTGCTGATAAGAGGCAGGAAATTTCAAGCCTCCCCCCACAAAACATGGCAGGTAGTAAGGTAAACACTGAGGTACAGAGTTCAACAGAGGGTAGGATGGGGTAAATGGAAAACTAGACAAAGGCAATAAGAGCAGGGATGGGGGAAAAAAGGATAAAGCCAACATTAAATGGTTCACCAGCTACCTTGATAATCGGATGCAACATGTAAGGATTGCAGGGATCTCTTCGGATGAGAAACCTGTCCGCTCCGGAGACCCCCAGGGGTCTATTCTGGGCCCTCTACTCTTCTCCCTCTTCATCAACAATCTCCCCAGTGCCTGCCACCAAAAAATATTACTATACGCAGACGATGCAGTCCTGTTTTCCAGCCACCATGACATTATAGTCCTTGAATCCCAGCTGCAGCTCAATTTCAAGCACGTCGAAGACTGGTTCAATTCTCATAAACTTGTCCTGAACCACAGCAAGACTAAAGCCATGTCCTTCTGTAACCGACAGAGCAGGCACAAATCTCTGTCCCTCACCATCAAGAACCACGCTGGGAACCCATTCGAACATGTCAAGGAGTTCAAGTACCTTGGTATTACCCTGGATAGTACCCTCTCCTACACTGGCATATTGACACTGTTGCCAAGACCGCCAATATCTGGATTGGACTACTACACAAACACAAGCACTGTATGCCTACGGATGCCCTTAAACTAGCCATCTACAGCTCTGTCACCTCTATCATTGACTACGGCCTTGCCGTCTTGGCTCTGCCTCAACAAGTGCCCTCCATAGGATCTCAGTTGCTCTCAACAAAGCCTGTAGACTACTGATGGGTGCAGCCTGACAAACTCACACCTGTGACCTCTATGCACAGGCCAGCTGGCTACCCCTATGCAGCAGAATACAATACCAGACCTGCTTACTTACCAAAAGATTCTCCTTGGTCTCATGCCACCTGGTGTTAGCTCATCCTTACTACCTACAGTGGCACTCAACAAACACATGGTGCCCAATCTCTAACCTTTCAGGTTCCCAGATGTGGTACCTCATGGGTCAGCGGTCCTTTATCTATAGAGCCGCTCAGTGGTTCAATTCCTCAATAAAGAAGCACTTTCCTCTACTACACTTGGACCCTTCAAAAGGAATCTCAAACTTTACCTCACCTCTACCACTCAATGTGACTGCTCCTCTGAACAGAGATCTCTCTAAACACCTCCCAGCTCACTCATGTCTCACAGCCCGCCCTTTCCCAGACTCATTCCCTCTGGCACTGCGCCTTCCTTGTGACTCCTTTCCTGCTTCACATCTCCACTGGTACAAGACATTTTCCACCACCATCGGACAGTGGCCCATTAGCCTGCCAACTTCCTCTCCTGGTCGCATGCCTGCAATACTAACTGTCTATGGTGCCCCTATCTCTTATTGTTACCGCAACCAGCTGCCTACTCAAGTTGCTCATTATATGAATATTATATCAAAGTATGTTATAACTGAGTATCTTTATTTTTTTCTATTAGTTGTTTTGGTTGTTTATTGTGCATTCTTTTACTACCTCTGTATGTATGTTGACCCTCATCCTTTGATGTGGAACCTTTGTAAACGAGCAGTTTCTGCTCAAAGGTATTTGTAATCCGAGAATTTAATAAATAAATAAATAAATAAAATAAATGGAGGGCAATGAGTACCAATGCCCGTAGTCTGGGAAACAAGCTTCCTGAGCTAGTAGCCCTGATGGAAGATGAAAAATTGGATATTGTGTCAGTCACAGAAACATGGTAAATGGAGAACCATGACTGGGATGTCAACATACCAGGATACGCAGTCTACAGAAGGGACAGGGAGGGTAAAAGAGGAGGTGGAGTAGCTCTATACATAAGGGAAGGGATCAAAGCTACAGAACTAAAAAGTAAAGGGGGAGGACAAGAGGCACTCTGGGTCACCTTGGAGACAGGGAATGGCATCACAATCTGCACATGGGTTGTATACAGACCCCCCATCTCAAGGGGAAGAAACAGACAAGAAAATGATAGAGGACATTCTCAAAATGGCTGAAAAAGGGGAGATACTGTTGATGGGGGACCTGAATATGCCAGATGTTAACTGGATGACATGTACTGCAGGCACATCCAAGAGCAGGGTCATTCTCGATGCTCTGCAGGGGGCAGGCCTTAGACAGCTAGTGTTGGAACCCACTTGGGAGGGAGCAATACTAGACCTGGTACCCTCAAATGGAGAGAGGATCACAAATTTAGAAGACAGTAGACATCTGAGAACAAGTGACCACTGCACAGTGTGCTTCACAATAAGCACAACCATGGAGACAAGCCATACAAAAACAAGGATACTGGACTTTAGAAGAGCTGACTTCGACAAAATGGGTGAATACCTAAGGAATGCACTAGCAAATGGCCAAAAAGGAGGGGTGGAAGAACAATGGAGAAAAATCAAAACTGCTATCATAGAGGCAACAAGCCTTTTTGTGAAACAAATAAAGAAAACAAAGTGGAGTAGAAAAACACTATGGTTCTCAAAAGAGGTGTCAGGGAAGGTTAAGGAGTAAAAGGCTGCATTCAAAAAGTACAAGAAATCGCAGAAGGAGCACGATAGGGAACTGTATCAATTAAAGCAGAAAGAAGTGGGGAAGGCAGTCAGAATAGCAAAGGCCCAAACCAAGAAAAAAATAGCCAGCTCAGTTAAGAAGGGGGATAAAACCTTTTATAGGTACATTTGGGAGCATACAAAGGTTAAGGGAGGAATAGTGAAGATTAATAAAGGAGAGGGGAGGTGGGAGAGGGAGACAATGAAAAGGCAGAGATACTGAATGAATACTTTTGATCAGTATTCACAAAAGAAGATGAGCAGGAGTTACCTAAACCAGACAATAGAAGCACTCTGGGTAGGGGGGTGATACCAGTCCATTTACAGAAGAGAGTCCTGAAAGAACTCCTAAAACTCAAGGTGGACAAAGTAATGGGGACTGGCGGGATTCACGCCAGAATCCTAAAAGAACTAAGCGAGGACCTAGTGACACCACTGACCACAATTTTTAACAAATCATGGGAGGATGGGGTGGTACCTGATGACAGGAGGAGGTCAGATGTGATTCCCCTTCACAAAAGTGGGAGCAAGGCAGAAGCAGGAAACTACAGACCTGTAAGTTTGACCTCAGTGGTAGGGAAATGATAGAATCACTTCTGAAAGAAAGAATTGTTGAGTACCTAGAGGCCAGCAGGGCATAGGACCCAAAGCAGGATGGATTTACAGCAAGAAGGTCATGTCAGATGAATCCAATAGATTTCTTTGACTGGGTGACCAAAGTAATAGACCAGAGAGGGGCTGTGGATATGGCCTACCTAGGCTTTAGCAAGGCATTTGACACAGTCCTGCACAAAAGACTAATAATCAAGTTAGCCAGCCTGGGAGTGGGTTCCTGGGTGGTAGCCTGGGTAGCAAACTGACTGCACAACAGGACACAGAATGTAATTCTTGGGGGGTGGGGATGGATGATAGGGGTTTCTGGAGCACAAGGGATGGGAGGGTCTCGGCACCCAACTAAGGATCTAGGTTCGAGCAGACTCGATAGACCATAAGGCCTAATCTGCTGGCAAATAGTATGTTAGTATGTTAGCATGTTAGTAATAGTGAATGGTACACATTCCGAAGAAAGGGGGGTTACTAGTGGAATACCTCAGGGCTCAGTACTGGGTCCAGTCCTCTTTAACATCTTTATAGGCGACATTGCAGAAGGTCTGGAGGGAAAGGTATGCCTCTTTGCAGATGACACAAAGACCTGTAACAGAGTTGATACACACGAGGGGGTAGAAAGGATGAGAAGGGACTTGGCAAGGTTGGAGGAATGGTCAGACATATGGCAACTTAGACTGAATGCAAAGAAATGCAAAGTAATGCACCTGGGAAACAAAAACCCAGGAGAAGAGTACACAATAGCAGGGGAGGTACTAACAACAACAAAAATGGAAAAGGACTTGGGGGTAGTCATATCAGATGACCTAAAGGTGGGTAAGAAATGTGAGAAGTCAGTAAGGAGAGCCAGGGGGATAGTGGGATGCATAGGAAGGGGCATCACAAGTAGAAAAAGGGAAGTGGTTATCCCTCTGTACAGACATTTGGTGAGACCCCATCTGGAATACTGTGTGCAGTTTTGGAGACCCCATTTATGCAAGGACATAGACAGGATGGAAGCAGTCCAGAGGAGGGCAACTAAAATGGTGCAGGGTCTGCATCAGAAACCATATGAAGAGAGACTGAGAGAGCTTAATATGTATACCCTTGATGAAAGGAGAGGCAGGAGGGACATGATAGAAACTTTCAAGTACCTCAAGGGAATCAACGAAGTCCAGGAGGGTAGCATCTTTCAGAAAAAGAGATGTGTAAGAACAAGGGATCACAATTTAAAGATAGAGAGGGGACAGCTCAGGGGTAATGTGAGGATTTTTTTTTTCACAGAGAGAGTGGTGGATGCATGGAACCACCTTCCTGGGGAGGTTGTTGGGTCTAAAACAGTGAGGGAATTTAAACATACATGGGACAGACATAAGGCAATTGTAGTGGGGGGTAGCAGGAAGCAAGAAGCAGGCTGTTGGTTAACTAGAATCTGCAGCTTATCCAATAGGAAGGGAAATGGGCAGACTGGGTAGGCCAAGTGGTCCTTATCTGCCGTCAAAGTCTATGCTTCTATGTTTCACCACAGTCACTACATAGAACAAGCCATGCCTCTCCTCAGATGGTGCAGAACAGGCATTTGTTTTCAGATCATTTCTCACCACAATGGCAAATATTGAAATGCGGTTTTGAAAAGGGGGTTGTAAATTGTGTCTGTGGAGTTTCAGAGTGTGGGGAGGAAATGCATCTGCTCTGCGGATCAGAACTACTTGGCAGATCCAATTTTGGGTGAGTGCCTCTTTAATGCTTATTTATTGGCAGCTTCATTTGCAGAAAAAAGACCTCTCGCATAACATTTTAACATAGAAATCTGTGCAGAGCATTAAAGAGGCACTCGCCCAAAATTGGATCCGCCGAGTAGTTCCGATCTGTGGAGCAGATGCAGAGATCAGATATGGGGTACTGCTGCAGCTTGACTGAATTATTGCCTGGTCCATTCCTGGATAGCCGCTCTGACAGAAACATCCCACAGACTCGGCCCGAGAGCTCGCTCTTTGGAACGGAGAAGGGAGAGAAACATGGTCTAGGGAAGAGAGACAAGCAGAGCTGCTGCTGCTGTTCTCTTCTGCCTCATTATTTATAACTGCCTATAACATTCAGTCCTACATGCACAGACTGGCCCCCCAACCCCCCCTCTTGCTCCACAGCACAACGTACTCCAGCACTGTGCTGTTAATCACTTGGACATTTGCAAACCTCACAGATATCCGACACTGTGCATTAATGATCCCCGCAGTTTCACAAATCACACACACATATGTACGGCTCACAACCTGTGTGTTACTGACTCCCACATTTACGAACTCTGCACTTCATCTGTCGCAAGTTTACAAACATGTACAAACAGCACCACTGACCTCCATCAGTGGTTGCTGGATTCACTATAACTATCACTGTACTGTACCACATATACAGTGTGTGGCACAATTACTACCCAGTCAGCTGTGTGAAAGGGACAGTATTGCAACTGCTACTTCTCCACTCCGCTAACATCATTGCACTCTGTTGTCCCTGCGTACACAGTGTGTGGTACAATTAATACACAGTCCAAGCATACTGTCACAACCTGTCGCCTCTGTCGTGCTTATGGGACTGTCCCCACTGTGTTTCTGTTGGCTTGCTGTGCTGCTCATCAGCATCTGTGTGTGTCTGTGAGTGGTGGTGGTGAGGCTGAATCAAAATCCACAGCACCACAGAGAGACTAAACTCTTCTGTCCTGCTCAGCTACCACACGCTCACACACCTGAGTGGAGCATGGGAGCGGACAACAGTGTTCTGTTGCTGTCTGTCTTTCTCTCTCAAAGTGCCACAATTGAACACAACATAGTGCGGACACATGCTGTACAATGGTGCTCAGTGAGGGGAAACAGAACTGGAGACTACAGAGACAGAAATAGACAGACACACACAAACAGAGAGATTGTCTGGTGTATGTCATGCTGTGATGTCCGATAATGCTGTGCGAGGTACTGTTCACCTCTGCAACCATTCTCTCTCTCGTTCTCTCTGTTAATGCCACACATCTGTAAACAACAGTCTATGACTTTTCCGGTGGCTGGGGGGGGGGGACTGCTCTGTGTTAGTCTCAGCACTGTGGTCTCTGCTGTCACCTTGCTGAACATAGACAGAAAAACACACTCTCAATTCAGCAGTGCCTGACCCAATTCAGTGTGCTGTCTGTAAGACTGACATTGGGTTGCTGCTGTCCCCAGCTGTATTCTCCACCCACTGTCAGGAGTACAGTCTATTGCCAATAATGTGCTGCTCCTGGGAGTGTACATGCTACACAGAAGGGAGGAGGGTCTGCAGTGAAAGAGTGGCCCATCTTGGCTTGCTCTGCACTCCCTCTGATGAGGTCTGTCTGAGATTGCTCCAGGGACACTCATTACAGGACCGGACTACTGAGTCAAATTGTGGATCTCTATGTGTCTGTTCATTAAGGGAGTGTGTGTAGAGTGTGACCATGACAGAGTGCAATTATGAGGTCTGCTAAGCAAGTGGGTAGGAAAGACATAGCTGCACAGTGACCTGCTGCACTCAGGGTACTGCACACACTGTATCAGTGACCTTTGGGGTCAGTGATCTGTGGGTTGGGTGGGTGAGAATACTCAGTGGTGCTAGGGGATGATCTTGGTATGCTGTGAACATACCGGGCTGGGGGAGGGAGGTTCCGAGGGCCTGCAGGGTTGGGACACTGGGAGGGATCAGGAATGGGGTTCCCATCATTGTCATTTCATGGACACAGGCAGGTGGAGGGACCGAGGAAGCAATTTGTGACAGAATTATCATATGATCCATTCCTAGATAGCTGCTATGACTGAAACATCCCACAGACTCAGCTTGAGAACTCACTCTTTGAAGTGGAGGAGGGAGAGAAACACGGTCTGGGGAAGCGAGACAAGCAGAGCTACTGCTGATGTTTTCCTCTGCCTTGTTACTCTCATTACTACTCCTGCTGCCACAATAAGGGGAGTGGGGGGGGTCATTTCCACTCTTCAATCACATGGCACGGAGGCAAGGGAGGCTTGACTATGGGTTGTCTTTGGGGGAAACATTCTAAAGTTACAGAGTATAATATCAGTCATACTTCTCAACCTTGCAACATTAACCAGACAATGCAGCTGTAATTGGCTGCTGCAATCAGGGACTGCCCCACAAACACTGCTGATTGTGATGGGGCGCTCCCTGATTGCAGCAGCCAAGCTCTTTGTGCATTCTGGCATGCTCGTTAACTGTCGCTACTGCAAGTAAGGTGTTTCCTGCGTACGCGCATGCAAGCAAACACAAAAATGAGGTTGTCAACATCCCAACATCCCAAAACACACTATTAAACATATTTGCAGCTGATAAATATCTACACGTTGAGTGTCTGTTCCTCCCTTTGCTGAATACCTCATGTTTAGTGTGTAAGCCACAGTCATAGACAGATCAAGTCCAACCCTAAGTATAATTACTGTAGCACCTAAAATGTAGCTAAAACACTCAATGCAAAATGAAACTGACTGTCACTCCCTTAACTCACTGCATGAGCACAGAGGCTTTCTTTCTTTCTTTTTTTTTTGTACTGAGTGTTTTAGCTCCAATTCAACTGGTAATTATGCTAGACATTGGACTGTCTATGATTGGGACTACACACTAAACATGAGGTAAGGGGGAGGGGGCAGCAGACACTCAACATGTAGTATTTATCTGCTGCAGTATGTGAAAGAATGTGTTTGTGGATGTTAACAACCTCATTTCATACTTCATGTTAACAGGTTCCAAACTAACTGAAGCAGTCTGGCACTGAATATACATTTTTCAATGTACGAAATACAGCTATAGCATTATGCAGCTATACCACAGTTATAAATGTGCACATCTGAAAGCAGGATCCCCAAATCATGCAAATGTCTTTCATAATAACTTAAATGTTACAATATATATGTACATAGTGAATTATGGTAAGAAAGGTGTAAAATGTACATACAATTAATTATGCATGCTTTAACATCTTTAGCCACACACCAAGTGTTTCCCAAAAACAGAAGTGCAGCATAGCCATACATTTATAAAATCTATACCATTTCAGTCTGTAGGACCCTTTACCACTTAAGCACTTCTATAGAACATGAACGCAGTTACTGAGATAAAAGCCTGCAATTCCCTTGCCGTGATCTCCTACTACTTTCCTTTGGCAAATGCATTTCTAGTGACAACTTTCAAAGAAACTAAGCTTAAAGAACTCTTTCTTTTAGTACTTTTTGATAGACTTGAGAGCCATAACTGCAGCTTAGAAAGTGAAGCCAGATTTTACACTATTTACTTTATTTAATAAGGTGACTGGTGTTAACCCAACTTCTACTTAGTAAGCAATGTTAACAAATCTTTCTGATGATGTTGAAGTGCAGACTTTATTTTGTTTGAATTTTAAAAGACCGTTTTCTTACAGACAAGAAACAGTCCCAGAGTGATTGTTTAAACAAAAGAATATCAAGTGTATGTAAGAAGTAGAATACTGAAATGCTACTTTGGCTTATCATCTATATTGTGAACCTATCTGACTTTAGATTAGTGTACAAATATTGAGGGTTACTTTTAGGTTTGGACTGTTAAACATTTTGGGATAGGAGAATTACAGGCTTTTATCTCAGTAACTGTGTTCCTGTTCTATAGCAGTGCTTAAGTGGTGCAGGGTATCATAGGGTGAAATGGAACAGATTTTATAAATTTAGGCTATGAAACCTCTGTTTCAGGGGAACACTTTGCGGTTTGTGCACTTGGTGGCCCATCAATATGTTTGCAAACTGAGGCCACTGTCTGTTTCTCGGGCAGGGATCTCTTGGCCTAGTGTGGTGAGCTAAATATTTGGAGTCAGGGTCTGGTGATTTTGTCTAGAGGTATCAGCTGCTCTTTAAGTTTTTTTCTTGTAATTTATGAAGTCCTGAGAGGCCTGGTCAGTAATATTTTAATCACCCACTTGGCTGTCAAGGAGATGTATTCCATGTCTCAGCAGTTATTGGGAGTTCCATAATTGTGCTTACAATTAGCTACCTACAGGCTTTTTAACACTCTTCTAGTCCTAGTGGACCTCTGTACTGCTCCACGGTGAATTGCCTCAAGAGAAACCTGAGATCGTGGTTATTCCACTCTGCTTTTCCAGATTAAATGTTTAGTCTGTTTTGTTGTGGCTAGCACTATGTGTTAATTTAATTATTTTTTTGCACCTACTTACACACATTTTAGGGCCCATTAATTAATTTATTTTTTTTTATTTAGCTTTTGTTGACCGGGTAAGTGCACTAGACAAGTCCTGCCTATTTTCAGGCACGACCCGGGGGAGGGGAATACAGATGAATGCCAACTGACTTTGAACCAGATTAAGCTGCTGGTGGTATTTTTAGTGAATGAGGGAAATTTGGCCAGGATACCAGGAAATTCCCTACTCTTTTCAATAAGTGCCATGGGATCTTTAACATCCACCTGAACTACCACCGATCCAGGCAGATGGCACCTCGGTTAAACGTCTCATCCGAAAGATGGCACCTCAGAAGTGCAGCACCCCTCTCATGCTGCACTGCAGTGTCAGTACTGGGATATCAACCCAAGTGCCAGATGTGGGAACTGAACCCACAGCCCTCTAATCTCCCGGCCTCAGAGGTGAGTGTGCTACCTACTGAGCCACTGACACTGACAATAGCTGTGTACAAGTTGGTAATAGGCTTGTTTTAGATTTTCCAAAGGAAAGTAGTAGGAGCTCTGACAAGACCACCCTAATGGTACCCAGAACTAGGACCTCCCTAGCTCAGAGATCCTTCTGCTACACGGTTCCCTCCTGGTTCAACTCTCTTCCTGTCATCATTGTAAACACTCCCAAAAATCGCCCCATTTAAACTCACTCTTTGGAACCACCTTTTCAACACCCGCTGCTGTAATTGTCACTAACCAGTGCTCGTATGCCCCCCAGTACACTAAATTCTCGACAAAGTCCTCCGGACTGCCTCCACACACACACACACACAAACACACACACACGCACACACACACCCTCCTCCCCTCTGGCTCCTCTATCCCTGCCCCTGCTAGACATCTATATATCTGGGGTGTCTTATACTGATTCAAATGTAACTATGTATATAGACTGTACAAAAATATATGTAACTCTCTCTGTTCGCATTCTGTAACCAGTATCACTGTTTTGTCCTCTCTGTGACGAGGTGCCTTTGTAAACGAGCCTCTGGCTCAAAGCTTGTAAATCTGATTGTACAAATAAATAAAATAAATAAATTTGATGGTATTTCCAGAACAATTAGGTGTTTTACTGTATTTGCCTTTTGTGGGATACACCCACTGCAGCCCTAAAAATACAGAAATACAATACAGTACAATACAGTCATATACAGCATAAATTGAGGTGTAAGTTAAAAGGTATAGTAAAGACATAATTCAGTTATAATTTGTCCTTTTCTCAACCAAGGAGCTGCATGTGTGGAAGTGATTTTAATGTGATTTTAAATGCAGTGAGTCAGTGTTTTTGTAATTAATAATAAAGTGTTCCTGCATTGATAACCATATTGTAAAAAAAAATGCAGCAAACCGGAGTGAGCTTGAAACTATGAAATTTTTTTTTAGCTATAAAGTTGCAAATCACAAGTAATAAAACATTGTTTAAAATGCTCTTTTCTCAAAGAGAAACTGTTACCAGCTCCCATTCACACTTTGAAAGGCATCTGAGCTATGATGATTAACACATATTACAGACTCTGGGAGAAGGAAAGGAGTCGGATCTGTTGTCTGCTTTGAACTGGCCTCACTGAGACAGTTGTCATCTGTGAGCAACAGGACATGTAACCACTCTCACCTTAGGTGGGCTCTGATTTTTGAGGAGCCCTGTCTCTCATGTAGCACAATCGTTGCACAAAAATCTCTGGTTTATCTACTGTACACACAAGGAGACATTGCACCCACTTTGTATACTTTTTTGTGAACTATTCATTATAATGCTGGTCACTGAGTGCCAGATTCCCCCCTCCCCAAATCCCATCACAGTCATCCATGGTAGAAGTTCTCTCATCTGTCCAGCTCAAACAAATCACTGCAATTAAATTAGTATTATTATTACCAGCATGCCACTTATACACTACTACTGAAAATCAAAAAAATACACAGGACACAGAGAAGAGTGTGTTTTACAAGACACCCTGTATTACACATTAACCAAAGAACACTGAAATGTGCATTTTAAATTAACATTATTATTTTAAAATGCCTGTTTCAGCTTTCTTTTGTGGGTGTGTAATAAACTGGATCTTCTAAAATCAACTACTCAGTGTCCAGTGTGCAGTGAGCAGAGGGAGCAATTACTAACCTAAAATAAAATAAGGGGAAAGGGGAATTTGTTTAACCAGGAAAGGCACATGAAGGCGGAGCTTATTTCTAGGTGTGACCCAGGAAAACAAGAAAACACAAGAAAGTTAAGTAACTTGCTCAGGGTCACACCACATGCAATTGGGGGCTGAAGGGATTCAAACAAGGTCTCCAGGTCTGCAGCTCAGTGTCCTTTACCAATAAACTATAAGGCAGTCGCAGTCTTTTTTTTTTTAATACATTGATCTAAACTAAACAAATCTTGGCTAACTCTCCCATCCCATGAACATTAACATATGAATAACAGTAGCACGGGAATGAAGCGATGGACAGTATGTGATATCCACATGAAAGCCCCCTCACAGCCAAGCACTTACATAAGGTGGGCAGGGGGCTTCCACTGTCCTGGGCGTACTCACGCCTGGTCCATTGATGTGGCTGGACCTGATGCAAACCTAGATGTGACTGTGATTATTGTTGGTGCTAGTTAGGAACCAGATGTCTAGCTAGAAAAGTGCATGCTACTTGTTTGGGTTCCTACAAAGAGAAAAGGCAGCTCTACCCCTCCCCCCCCACCTCCAAAAAGCAAGACAGGAGAAAGACTGCCTACAGGCTTGGAAGGCACTGATTACCCCTCCCTCGTGGCAGGAAGTAGAAAGGGAGGAGAAAGACAGGGCTGGTGAGAGAGACAGGAGAGAGTGGAGAGAGAGAGAGAGAGAGACAGACAGAGAGGTGGAGGAGCAGGAGGAAAGGGAAGAGATGTCCCCCAAAGGAAACCAGAGGGCTATTTTGGTGGTTTTGCCTGGCAAAGGCACTGGGGCTGCACCCCCTTCCCCACCCCTTTCAATCATAAGGAACATGGAGGAGCCAGACAGCCACTGGGGTTGTGCAGGAGGTCCCCTCAGGTTGGTTGCTCAAAAGTACTGGGGCAGACTGTTTGGCCTGAAGGTACTGCAACCTCCAACCTAGGGTATCTGGGAGGCTGCTGCATCAGGGACAGATCTTCCTTCCAAGGGAGAAGCCGGGGAAACTAAAAAGGTACCGGGGGAGTTGAACTGCTGTGACCCCCCATTGCAAAGATCAGAGGAATCTTGGAGAGATGGACGAACAGGCCTGCCTGGTGAAAGTCATATACAATGGCCTGCGGGCGAAGCTGGAAAGGCCAGGCAGGTGAAGAACTATGCTACCCATTTCATGGGAGACAACATGCTGTGGACTGCAGGGGTCATTCACCACCCTCTCTGGGCACTGTGAGTACCCCAAGCTGCAGCTCAGGGGAGACCATTGTTTTCTTTACCAGGAGGGTCAGGAGGGAACTGTCTTCTACACCAGTTTATCTTTGTTTTCTTGGAACTTGTGCAAGTGTGTAAGGGCCCCAGTGGTAAACAGCAGGTCTGCAGTCTAAGGGACCATGAGGTACCCACTAACTGTGACTGGTCTGGGTGCACCCATGGGAAAGGGTGGAAGTGGGGATAAGTGAATGTTTGCTAAACAGGAGGTTTTGGAGGAGTAGCCCCCACCTCCTTTGTATTAGCTTGTAGTAATAAACTGAATATTTATCGTTCATCTGTTTCACCTGCTGTGTGTGTAAAGCCATTGTGGGTAGTGATTTTGGTCCTGGGGGTCATCATGGGCAGTCATTAGAGGGAAGACCATTGTTTATCCTGGGGAAATTTTCTAACCTATTCTACCCACAGGCGGCAATGCAGAGGCCCCAGGTGGAGGCACTATGGCACCAGAGAAACTACTGGTAAGGGCTCAGGCCCCTTGGGGAGGTACTGCTGAGCCCCCGGTCCACTGGGGCAGTGCAAGTGAGTGGGAATCATCGGGGGTGTTATAAGTGGAGGCACCACTGAGATTCATTCACTGACTTGACAACCCTGTGACTGCCCAAATGCAACTGTGGTTGACTTCTCTACCCCCACATTCAGTTGTACCACTTTAGTATTCCTTGACTTCTGTAGTTGGGTGTAGTTTGCACTGGGACCAGGGAGATGGCATTCCAGGACGTAGTGGACTGGTGCACCTTTGAGGGGCTAGACTCCCGTAAGATACTACTCATCCGTAATGTGGGCATGGGTCGACGGAAGGAGGACATATTAGACTTTTTAGAGGGGGCCTTGCCCGACTGCAGGGGGTTGAAGGTCCAGAACATAGTGACCGACCGAGTCTGAGGGTGGAGGGACATCACCCTGGAGGCTGGGAAGGATTTGGGGCTGTGGAGGTGCCCCCTGAGGTCACCCCCGGGGGTCCAAAGAAACCTAGACCCTATTAAAGAAAGGCTCAGCCAGTGGCCTGCCCCTTGGGGAGCCAGGTCCCTTGGGCCTCCCACCCAAGAGACAGGAGGGTTTCATAACTCATCTGGAGGAATGGCTCAAGGAGGTGGGGAAGACCCTGCATGATGTTCAGTCTCTGCTCCCTGGCGGGGGCGTTACCTCCGATAGGGCTGCTAGGCAGCTTGATCCCCTACCTGGGGGTGGCCCACAAGCAGTATAAGAGGTTGCACACTTTCTCAGGTGCCCTCCCCATGCCTGCAGGGGAAGATGATTTCCACTCCTGGAGCAGCCAGGAGGCCCAGATGATCCAGGTCTGGGGGTGCCCGGAGGAAGAGGAGAAGTGCAAGCGGGTCTTGGGGAGCCTCATGGGTATGGCACTAGATGTGATCCAGTCACTCCAGGCCAGCCAGCCCCACTGCACACCCCAGGACTATTTGGACATCCTGCGGAGCACCTTTGGGGTGGTTAGAAGACAGAGGCAGTGCTGGGCCAGCTGTGGGGCACCACTCAGAACGTGGGCGAGAAACTGTCCCAGTACATCACCCAAGTTGAGACTGTGGTGTGAAGACTGGTGGAAGCAGGGCATGACCCTCCTGCCATGGTGGCGCAAATGCGGTTGGAGCAGATACTGAGGGGAGCAGTGCATTCCCCCCGACCGTGGTTGTCCTCGGGCTGCAGGCTCAGAAGAGTGACCCCCCTCCTTCAAGCAGCTACTGGATGAGGTCAAAGAGGAGGAGGTGCAGCAGGAAGTGGGAGCCCCACAGGGGGCACTTGATGCCACCAGCACCACACTACAGCCCAAGGAGTCAGCCCAGCCTGAGTCGGTTGGGTTGCTGGACCTGGGGGCGGTGTTGCAAGAGGATCAAGGCATGAAGGACCTGGTACAGGCAATGCAGCTGGTCATGAAGTCTCTCTCTTTCCCAGCCCAGGAGGTGTCTGATGTCTGGCGGCTGCCCCTGGGCTTTATGGCTTCCCAGTCTGGCCCTCGAGGGCCCCTGGGTCCCCAGGATGGGTGGATTTGCTTCAGGTGTGGTCAGGACAGCCATACCAGGTGGGGGTGCCTCAGGGAGGTGAACCCCCAGCTGGTAGCTGAAAGGCACCGAATCAGAAAAACTCAAATGGGGGCCAGTAAGGGAGCAACCCTCACCCTCAAAATGGCCTTGCTCCACCCTCTGGACAGACCCCCATATACCTACCAACTGGGACATGCCGAGGGGCCTAATTGGCCCTCAGGATGACACTGAGGCTCTGGTGGAAGGGGGGCCTGCTCAGCACTGCTGGACAGTGGATCCCAGGTCACCATCATCAACCAGCCCTTTTATAACCAGCATCTCACCCACCTCCCCCTCTGACCATTGTCTGGATTGTCCCTGTGGGGTATTGGCAGTACGGATTACCCTCACAATGGGTATTGTGTGGTTAATATCTCCTTCCCAACCAAGGGAGGGGAAGCTCCTTCCTCCATAGAGGCCCTAGCATTGGTTTGTCCGGAGCCAAAGAGCATGTCGGACACCCCGGTGCTTATTGGGACCAATGCCAACATGTTGGAGTGTCTGGCCCAGATGTGTCATGACCAGAGTGGCATAGGAGAGCTCACAAGCCCATTGGTTACTGCCACCATAAAGCAGTTGGGGCTTGATGAGACTGGTGATCCCACAGGGGTCAATGGAACTGGGGTCTAGGTGGTTCGGCGATTGGAAGGGGGAAGAGACTGACTCTCCCCCCCCAGGGGCTGAGTCCAGGGTGGTGGAGGAATCACCCAGTTTGACTGATCCCCTTGGGGAGGCGCTCATGCCCCTCCCCCGGGCAGTCTGCCACCTGGGCTCTTAGTCCAGAGGGGGGTGCTGCCCACCCCAGCCAGTGCCCAGGCCCAGCGTGTTATAGTTAGGGTTCAGAATGAGTCAAGAAAACCAGTGACCATCCAGCTGGGTTGTGTGTTGGTGTCCATCTTTTGGTGTGATGGGGCCATGTCCGTCACCCCTGGCAAAGATCGCAGGGAAGAGATAGACCCATCCTTGTTTGATTTTGGAAGCTCACCAATCTCTGATGCCTATAAATGGAGCCTGAGCCAGAAGTTGGCGAGGCGCCAGCGGGTCTTCTCTTTGCATGAGTGGGACATGGGATGTGTCACCAGGGAAGAGCACCACATCCGGCTGAGGGACGACCGCCCGTTCAGACAGCGGTCATGGAGGTTAGCCCCCGAGGATGTGGAGGATGTGAGGAAACACCTAATGGAGTTGCTAGGTCCCGGAGTCATCACGGAGTCCCGCAGCCCATACATTTCCCCCATTGTTGTGGCTAGAAAAAAAGAGCGGAGCGGTGAGAATGTGCATCAACTACCGCTCGCTAAACAAACAAACTATCCCAGACCAGCACACGGTGCCCAGTAAGGAGGACGCACTGGACAGCCTGTCTAGGAGCAAGTGGTTGTCTGTGCTGGACCTTCGGAGTGGGTACTACCAGATATCCATGGCCGAGGAGGACAAGGAAAAGACCGCTTTCATATGCCCACTGGGATTCTACCAGTTTGAGCATATACCCCAAGGCATATCAGGGGCCCCGGCCACCTTCCAACATTTGATGGAAAGGGCTGTGGGAGACATGAACCTGCTGGAGGTCACAGTCTACCTATATGACCTTATCATTTTTGGGCGGACCCTGGAAGAACACGAGGCCTGGTTGATGAAGGTCCTGGACCGACTGGAGGAGTTCGGCCTGAAGGTCTCCATTGACAAATGCCACTTCTGCCAGCTACAGGTTAAGTATGTTGGGCATATAGTCTCGGAAGAGGGGGTACAGACTGACCCGGCTAAAGTAGAAGCCCTCAAATCATGGCCACAGTCCACCCACTTGTGTGCCTTGCAGTCTTTCTTGGGGTTCTGTGGGTTTTATTGGTGATTTGTGAAGTATTACTCCCTGTAGTGCATCCCCTGAATGACCCGATGCAGGGTTATCTGCTGACAAACTGTAGGAAGGGTCAGGCCCCCCGACAGGACTACCTGCACATTGGGGGAACCTTTTGGGTCCCTTCAGGCACTGGAGCGTGAGGAGGCCTTTCAGGAGATCGTCCGGCGATTGGGGGAGGATCCAGTCCTTACTTTTGTGGAACCACGTAAGCCCTATGTCCTGCATACTGACACCAGCCTTACTGGGCTGGGGGCGGTCCTGTATCAGAAGTATCCTGAGAGGTCCTGCCCTGTGGTATTCACTAGCCTGGGCCTAACTTCCTCTGAGAAGAACTATCCAGTGCATAAACTGGAGTTCTTGGCACTAAAGTGGGCAGTCACGGAAAAGTTCCGTGAATACCTGTATAGGGTACCGTTTACTGTGCGCATGGACAACAACCCTCTGACCTATGTCACCACCACAGCTAAGTTGGATGCTGCAGGGCACCGGTGGTTGTCGGCCCTCTCCATGTATAACTTCAGCCTGGAATATTGGAGTGGGCAGGCCAATGTGGATGTGGATGCCCTGTCTCGCCGTCCACACCCTGACACCCCAAACCCCCCCGGTCTGGGTCAAGCTGGCTCTGGTGCAAGTGCTCTACTCCCAGGCCAGGCCCCCCAGCAACACCACTGACTGTCCCACCCATATCATAGAGGTGTTGGGAGCTCCCCCTGAAGCAATCCCTCTGGCTTATTTGAATTTCGCTGGCCTGGACCTTTCAGCTTTGCCACAGCCTAGTAAGGCTGCTTTGCAGCGGAAGCAAAGGGTGGACCCTGGTATCCAAGATCTGCTTTGGGCCCTCTCCGAGAGGGGATCACCCTGGCAGGTGTGGAGCACCCACCCGAGGCTCTGGGGCTGGTTAAGGAGTGGGACAATTTGGTGCTGTGGGGTGGGTTGGTTATGCGGACAGTGCAGGATTGAGATTCCTCATGCCATTCGAAACAGCAGCTGGTGTTGCCCAGGGTCTACCAGAAAGTGGTCCTCAAGTAACTGCATGATGATATGGGGCTATGACCGCACCTTGGATGCCTGCTGGGCCTGGTTCTATTGGCAGCGGATGAAGGAGGATGTGGAGAGCTACTGCAAGAGCTGCTTGTGGTGCATCCAACAGAAGACCTTGCCCCCAATGAGCCATGCCCCTGGTCAACATCCAAATTAGTGGGCCCCTGGAGTTGGTGTGGAGGGACTTCCTGTCCTTGGAGCCAGACTGGAAGAATGTGGCCAACATACTGGTCATCATGGACCACTACACCTGGTATTCTCAGGCTTTCACCACCAGGGACCAAAAGACGAGCACTGTGGCTAAGTTCCTGCAGCAGTATGATCAACACTATGGTCTCCCTAAACAGATCCATTCTGACCAGGGCTGGGATTTTAAGAGCCATTTGGTGAGGGAGTTTCTGGCATATTATGGCATACAGAAGTCCCACACCACCCCCCTTACCACCCCCAAGGGGACCCCCAGCCTGAGTGGGTCAACCTAATGCTGCTAAACATGTTGGGCACCTTGGACCCTGCTGACAAGGCTAATTGGAGTCAATGGGTGGGACAACTGGTGCACGCCTACAACTGCACCAAAAACGATGCTACCCAGTGCTACCCCTTCTACCTCATGTTTGGTCATGAGGCCTGGCTGCTGGTGGACCTCTGTTTCGGGGTATCTGCTGATGGGACCTCCCATAAATCATACCTAGAGTACACCAGTGACCTACGGGAACAGCTCCGCGTGGCATATAAACTCATCTCCAAGGCAGAAGCTCGGAGCTGTCAGGGGAATAAGAGGAGATATGATGACACGGTGTGCAACCAGGACTTGGAGGTGGGGGGACAGGGTCTTGCTGTGAAGCCAGGGGTTCCAGGGTAAGCACAAGATCCAGGACCGGTGGGCCCCAGATGGTTATCTAGTGGTGGAGACACTGACTGACCTGCTGGTATACCGTATTAAGCAGGAGCATGGCCAGGGGCTTGAGAAAAAGGCACATCGAAAACACCTGCTCCCCATAGGGGAGATTGTGCCTACCCTGGCCTTGGAGTCCAACCTGCCAATGGCAAGAGGCCCCGTTACCCGAGGGATGCATAAGAGGTGGGAACAGGTGTTTTCCCCTACCCAGTGATGCTCCACTGTGGGCCCTGTTTTGCATGCCTAACAGCCCTCCGTGGGGCCCTGGGACTCCTCCAGTGAGGCAAGCAAGGGGGAGGGAAGGGGACTCCTTTTGTCCACAGTAGGTAATGGGGCCTGACGGCTCCCTCCCCTGCTGGGAAGGGTCCTCCAGGACCCCCGCCCCCTTCACCAGCTCCAGCCACTTGGAACCCCTGACCTACCTGGACCCCGAGGCCCCACCTTTTGTCCCTGAGACCTGGCTCCCAGCCCCAACATCTGGGCCACACCTGGAGTGGGTTTTGGGAAGGCAATGGGGGCCTGCCGGTGTGCCTCCCTCCATGAGCTACAGAGTTGTCTACCCTTTATGGACTCTGCTCAGGTTCCGGACCAAATCCCTGAGAGTGTAGAAGTACAGGGATTGCCCGGAGGGGGGGGATGATGGAACATGGCCTTACTGGACTGACCACACCCCCTGCCTGGGTACCAGCTGATGCCTTGCCCTGTAGATCTGGCCGACCCCCCAGCCCACTGTGAAGCTCACGTACGAATCCCTAGGAGATCCCACAAATTTTCCCCTTGATGTTCTCCTCCAGCCTGTGGTGCCAGTTCTCCATCCTCCGGTGTGTTGGTCTAGGGGGGAGTGGAGGCATGTAGGTGCCCACACCCTCCTCCCCGCATATAGTACGCTACCATAATCTGACCTATCTGAGCTAGTTTGGGGATCCGATGGTTGCTGGTACTAGTTAGGGACGACGGGTAGAGTCAGTAAGGTGCCTATTGTTGGTCATGGGTATCCCAGAGGGGCTTGTTGGGATGCCAAGTTTCCTGCTAGGGGAGTGTGTAAGCCCCCCCAGCCCGGTGCTTACGTAAGGTGGGCGGAGGGCTTCCACTGTTCTGGGGGTACTCGCGCCTGGTCCATTGATGTGGCTGGACCTGATGCAAGCCTAGATGTGACTGTGATTATTATTGCTGCTAGTTAGGAACCAGGTGTCTAGCTAGAAAAGTGCATGCTATTTGTTTGGGTTCCTACAAATAGAAAAGGCAGCCCTACCCCTCCCCTCCACCTCCATAAAGCAAGACAGGAGAAAGACTGCCTGCAGGCATGGGAGGCTCTGGTTACCCCTTCCCGCGTGGCAGGAAGTAGAAAGGGAAGAGAAAGGCAGGGCTAGTGAAAGAGACAGGAGAGAGTGGAGAGAGAAAGCAGAGTGGAGGAGCAGGAGGAAAGGGAAGACAGGTCCCCCAAAGGAAACCAGAGGGCTATTTTGGTGGTTTTGCCTGGCAAAGGCACTGGGGCTGCATCCCTCTCTACCCCCTCTCTCACCCCTTTCAATCATAAGGAACAGGAAGGAGCCAGACAGCCACTGGGGCTGTGCAGGAGGTCCCCTCAGGTTGGTTGCTCAAAAGTACTGGGGCAGATTGCTTGGCCTGAAGGTACTGCAACCTCCAGCCTGGGGTGTCTGGGAGGCTGCTGTATCAGGGACAGATCTTTCTGCCAGGGGAAAAGCCGGGGAAACTAAAAAGGTACCAGGGGGAGTTGAACTGCTCTGACCACCCCCATTGCAAAGATCAGAGGAATCGTGGAGAGAAGGACAAACAGTCCTGCTTGGTGAAAGCCATATACAAAGGTCTGCAGGCGAAGCTGGAAAGGCCAGGCAGGTGAAAAACTACGTAACCCATTTCATGGGAGATGATGTGCTGTGGACTGCAGAGTTCATCGCCCTCTCCGGGCACTGTGAATACCCCGAGCTGCAGTGCAAGTGTGTAAGGGCCCCGATGGTAAACATCAGGCCTGCAGACTAAGGGACCATGAGGTACCCACTAACTGTGACTGGTCTGGGTGCACCCAGGGGAAAGGGGGGAAGTGGGGTTAAGTGAGTGTTTGGTAACCAGGAGGTTTTGGAGGAGTAGACCCCACCTTCTTTGTATTAGCTTGTATTGTTCATCTGTTTCACCTGCTGTGTGTGTAAAGCCATTGTGGGGAGTGATTGTGGGTCTGGGGGGGTCATCACAGGCAGTCATTAGAGGGGAGACCATTATTTATCCTGGGGAAACTTTTTAACCTGTTCTACCCACAGGTGGCAATGCAGAGGCCCCAGGTGGAGGCACTAAGGCACCACAGAAGTTACTGGTAAGGACTCAGGCCCGGCCCCTTGGGAGGTACTGCTAGCTCCCAGTCCTGCCGGGCAGCACAGGTGAGTGGGATCACCCGGTGTTACACACACAACTGGATCATTACAAAAAAAAAAGGACAAATGACACCATGAGTTATCGTTTTTTTTTACAAGACACACACTATTTTATTTATTTATTTTTTAGGAATGATACATTAATTTAACAGGAACAGTGCATTCCTGAAATCAATGAGGTTAGTGTTAATAGCACCATTATCACTCATCGGTGTTGCCATTCACATGCAATATTCCCTTCCCCCACATTCGTGGCCCACGTTGTTATTCTTTGTATTCAGGAAATGTAATTCAGGGCATCCATTATACAGTCCTCCAATTTACCATAACAAATCAATTATTAGACTATAACAGAAAAGGACCAGTAAATACAAACCATCTACTTGAAGAAATAGCAGCTAAAATGCAGTTAACAGCTAGTACAGCAAAACAGAAGACAGAAAATATTTGATCTAATTCTAAAAAGAAGCCAGCAGTTGATTTTGATTGCTAACACATGTTTTCTTTTCCCTGTTGTGATCAGGGGTTTTCTACCTGAGCAGTATTAGATAAGATGAGAAGAACTCATATGCAGAAGTGGATTTCAAAGGACCCACCAAAAATCAAAGTATTTTTATCCATCAATTTGGACCTGACGTTTGTCATACCCCTTTGGTTCTTTGGCACTTCAGTGTCATCCTGCAGATTATTTTTTTCAAGCGGTACCATAGCTCAGTGAGCTCATACTTTGAACTGTAGCAGCAAATCAGTGACACTAAAAAATGCCTGATTTTCATGGAAAAAGACTTCACAATTGTCAGACAAACATCCATAATATTATAATTCGCTAGCCAGCTATAATTTCCATGCAGTACAGGCCAGTACTAATTCATAGAAACATAGAAACATAGAATTTGACGGCAGATAAGGACCACTTGGCCCACCCAGTCTTCCCATTTCCCTACGTAATGGATAAGCTGCAGATCCTAGTTAACCAGCATCCTACTTCTTCCTACCCCCAACCCCTAGAATTGCCTTATGACTGTCCCATGCATTCTTGAATTCCATCACTGTTTTTGACTCCACAACCTCCTCCGGAAGGCTGTTCCATGCATCCACAAGCCTCTCTGTGAAAATGGCTTCCTTAAATTACCTCTGCACATGCCCCATCTTCAAATTGTGCCCTCTTGTTCTTGCACACCTCTTTTTAAAGATGCTACCCTCTTGGACTTTGTTGATTCCCTTGAGGTACTAAAGTTTCTATCATGTCCCCTCTCCCTCCTTTCCTCGAGGCTATACATATTAAGCTCCTTAAGTCTCACTTCATATGTCTTCCGGTGCAGACCCTGCACCATTTTAGTGCCCTCCTCTGGACAGCTTCCATCCTGTCTATGTCTTTGCAGAGATTGGGTCTCCAGAACTGCACGCAGTACTCCAGATGGGGTCTGACCAGCTGTCTGTACAGAGGGATGATAACTTCCTGTTTTCTACTGGTAATGCCTCTCCCTATGCATCCCAGTATCCCCCCAGCCCTCCTTGCTGCCCTCTCACATTGTTTGTCCACCTTTAGGTCATCTGATATGACCACCCCCAGGTCCCTTTCCATTTTTGTTGTTGTTAGTATCTCACCCCCCATTGTGTACTCTTCCCCAGGGTTTTTATTTCCAGGTGCATTACCTTGCACTTCTTAGCATTGAATCTAAGCTGCCATACATTTGACCATTCCTCTAACCTTGCCAAGTCCCTTCTCATCCTTTCCACCCCACCTTGTGCATCAACTCTGTTGCAGATCTTTGTGTCATCTGCAAGAGACATACTTTTCCTTCAGTCCCTCTGCAATGTCGCTTATAAAGACATTAAAGAGGACCGGTCCTAATACTGACCCCTGCGGTACCTCACTAGTAACCCCCCTTTCTTCAGAGTGGACTCCATTTACTATTACTCTCTGTGTCCTATTCTCCAACCAATTCTTTACCCAGGCTGTCAACTTGGGACCCACTCCCAGGCTGGCTAATTTGTATATTAATCTTTTGTGTAGGACTGTGTCAAAATGCCTTGCTAAAGTGTAGGTAGGCCATGTCCACAGCCCCTCCCTGATCTACTACTTTGGTCACCCAGTCAAAGAAATCTATCAGATTTGTCTGGCATGACCTTCCTGCTGTGAATCCATGTTGCCTTGGGTCCTGTGCCCCTCTAGCCTCTAGATACTCGACCATTCTTTCCTTCAGAAGTGATTCCATAATTTTCCCTACCACTGAGGTTAAACTAACAGGTCTGTAGTTTCCTGCTTCTGCCTTGCTCCCACTTTTGTGAAGGGGAATCACATCTGCCCTCCTCCAGTCCTTGGGTACCACCCCATCCTCCCATGATTTGTTGAAGAGGGTAGTGAGTGGTGTCACTAGTTCTACCTTAGTTCTTTTAAATTCTGGGATGAATCACATCAGGCCCCATTGCTTTGTCCACCTTCAGTTTTAAGAGTTCTTTCGAGACCCTTTCTTCTGTAAATGGGCTGGTATCAACTTCTGTATCCAGAGTGTCTCTACTGTTTGTTTTAGGTACCTCCTTCTTCCTTTGTAAATACTGAGCAAAAATATTTGTTTAGTATCTCTGCCTTTCATGATCACCCTCTTCCCACCCTCCCTCCCTTTATTAAGCCTCACTATCCCTCCCTTGGTCTTCCTTCGCTCCTGATGTACCTATAAAGGTTTTATCCCCTTCTTAACTGAGTTGGCTATCTTTTCCTTGGTTTGGGCCTTTGCTGTTCTGACTGCCTTCCAGCTTCCTTTTGCTTTAACTGATACAGTTCTCTGTCCTGCTCCTTCTGTGATTCCTTGTACTTCGAATGCTTTCTTTTTTCTTGAACCTTCACTGCTACTTCCTTTGAGAACCATAGTGGTTTCTTACATCGTTTCATTTTGTTTATTTGCTTCACACAAAGGCTTGTTACCTCTGTGATGGCAGTTTTATTATTCCCATTGTTCTTCCACCCTCCTTCCTGCCCATTTGCTAGTACATTCCTTAGGCACTCACCCATTTTGGCAAAGTCAGCCTTCCTAAAGTCCAGTACTTTTGCTTTGTATGGCTTGACTCCATTGCTGTGTTTATGGTGAACCATACTGTCTGATGGTCGCTAGTTCTCAGATGGCTACCCACTTCTACATCTGTGATCCTCTCTTCATCTCCATTTGAGAGAACCAGGTCTAAGATTGCTTCCTCCGAGGTGGGCTCCAATACTAGTTGTCTAAGAGCATGCTTTGTAGGGCATCTAGAATAGCCCACTCTTGGGGTGGCTGCTGCAGAGCACCCACTCCCCTGTGTGCTACTAGAGGCAGTGCACACAGGGGGAGTGGGTGCTTTCTGCAGCTACAGCCTGCAATAGCACAAGGACTTTCAGTATGATCAGCCCAGCAGGAGACAGGCTAATAAGGATTTTTTGAGGCTTTATTTTGTAAGTTATTTTAATTTTTCTGACTGCTGGTGGCACTGGGTGAAGAATCCATCTTTCTAGATTGCTTTTTCTTGTACTGAAGTGTGAGCTGTTCAGTCAGTCATGGACATGAAGAGTGACTGAAAATTAAGTAGGCTACTGGCTTAGACAGGAGAGTGAATTATGTTCCTCAAGTCAATTTCTCTCAGTGCATTTGTTGGTGGGATTAAGGGGTGGTCATACACTAACTCACTGGAGAACTTACCCTTCATGTACTGAAGTGTCATTTCTATAACATACATAAAAATTATCTTTACATTGGTATTTCAATTTAATGCTAAACATTTTCATAGGAATCAGCTTTATGTACTACAGAAGCTTGTTTTGTAAGTTAACAGCTTTCGTTTATATTTTTATATTTTTACCCGACTGTGAAGACTTTCATTTTTTTCTCATTTGATGTACGTGTCAGCAAATCAAGTTTTATATGTTCAATATACAAACTTCTGCCTATTCACATAGAGTACCACATCTGCATGAACATAGACGACCGTTTATCACAGAAAGTGCAGAGTGTGGACCCCTGCCACTGGCACACAGTACCTCTGGGCTGTATACTGTAGATGCTAGGTTTTTGTAAGTACTGTACAGTATGTGCGAGAGAGGGTAACTCAGCCTATAGGGTTTGCATACACACAGCTTAATGGTCTGGTAGGGTATTTTTTTATTCTGCAGGGTATCGGGTTAGGGAGGAGGACCGCTGGACTACAAGGGCATTTGTTAAAACTGAAAAGGGAAATTGTACAATATCAGATGTCCAACTTAGTTTAATAATGTGCTATATTTCCCACTCACTGTAGTTCTTACTCTCCCCTTGTTTTTAAATGACATTAACTTCCTCCAGCTTTACTGATTCCACAGTACCATCGTGTGTGTTGACAGAGTGAGGGGTTTGGTCCCAGGACTCCATGATCTGCTTGCCTGTATTGTGCAATGCATCTAATGGCACTTGTTTTGACTGACAATTTTTTTTTTTTATTTCATTTACTGAACATACAGCACATGGAATGCCTTTCTATAATTTTGTTTTCAGTTGTAGTTTGATGCTGTCATTACTGGCATTTTACTTCCCACGCAAATTGTGCTGTGCATACTGATGCTTAGTTTTTAAAATCCTCCCCATTGGCAGACTTTTTATTTGGAATTATTTTTATATCAGTCAGGTAATATACTGTACTAATGATGGTGCTCCAAACTGATGACTGATGCCGCCTGTACTGAATTAAGCCTCTTGAAGTCAGGCGCTGAAGTTTATGATGTTTTCACACCTCCCCTTTCTCTGAGGCTTGAAAGAAAAGTGCAATGAAATACGGAAAGGTGGACACTGACTGTAGTTCATTGCATTTCCTTATCAAACCTTAGAGAAAGGGGAGGTTTGAAAACATCATAAACTTCAGCGCCTGACTTAGTAAAAATAATTACAAAAAAATTTCTGCCAATGGGGGAATATTACAAACTAAGCATTAACTCATAAACATGACAGCCTAACTACCATCACAGAAATGAAAGGCTGAACACACAAACTAGAAGGCTTGCAGTTAGGCTCTCATGGAAAGTAAGAGAGAGGGGAGTGGGAGAGTGCAAGTGAAAATAGCAGACAAAAGAATAGAGCTGACAAGTCTTTTTAGAGAGAAGTCTACTCAATGCAAAGGTTCTTAGGACCGGAGATAAGGCATTGGAAGAAGCATGCAGTGAGCAGATGACGCTATAAATTAAATGTAGTAGGGTGTCTTTTTTTTTCCCAGTCGTATGTAGTTAGACAGTTTCCTGGAAAAAAATCCAGAAAGCAGTCTGTACTGATCCTTGTGTAATTGCACCATAAGACATTGGCATGTAATATTGATGACAGCCAGTTGTTTGCCTTCATAGTTTTGTGAGTTAGATAGGGCAATGCAGCCTGAAAGTGTGGAAGTGTGATGAAAGTGTGGTGTGTGTGTGTGTGTGTGTGGGGGGGGCAAGGTAGCCACAACCTCTTTCAGTACGTTATGAAGAACACCAACAAATAAGGCAACAGTCAACATCTGCAATAACATCTTCAGGCATCAGTTACATTGTGCAAACAGTGAACTGAGAACAGGGCTAGGAACATGGAAATGTGAAACTATGCAAGACACTGAACTACTGAACCCACAGACGACCCAAATGTTAGGAATTATTGCTAGAAATGCAAAGATCACTCAGACTTGCTCAATAGTTTTGTGCTGTGCTACTCTGTGTGTTTATTATTATTTTTTTTGTTCTTTTTGGTAACATTTCCAGTCTACTGTGTCATACACCTTTTCAGCAATGAGGCTGCATAGAAAATTACAGATTATCATTTTCCAATTCCATTTCCCAGGTCAATACTTGCACACTTTGGCTGCTGCCTGCTTTAGTTGTTTTCCTTACCTTCTTGACAGTGATTGTGGTTGCCTCAACCCCATTCCCACCCCCACACCCACAGGCTGGCTCAGACTGCATAGTTTTATCTACTGTAAGTCACAGATGTGACAGTAGTGAAGAACAGCTGACTACAGTGCAGTCAGATAAAACGGGGGTCCATGAGACAAGGAGGGTGGAGTGGGGGTGGAAATAGCAGTCGGAGGGGTAGAGCAGACTGTTACTTAAGGAGATTAGACTTCTTGATGCAAAGATTCTCAGGACATGGATTACTGTAGTGGAAGAAGCATGCAGAGAGGGTTAGGACATATACCAAAAAAGAAAAAAAATCTTAGCAAATCATCATACCGGGGGAAAATAAATATTTTGTGTGAATCCTTCAGTGTTATTTTAAAATGTTATTTTATTTGGGATTTGTGTCAGGTGTGTTCTACATCTAAGAAACCCAGTTTCATTACATTTTGTTTTGTTCCATAATTTCTCTGACAGTGTGTTACAGAGATCTTGCAATGTAGAACACTATCAGTGGTGCACATAATAAGACTCAGGGGTCACCTATGCCCCCTCGGGTCTCTGTCTTTAACCCCAGCCTGCTCCCAGACATGCTGTGCTGTTATTTGTGACATAGAAAAATAATTAGTTTAAGAACCCTGATGACATCTGGCAGTCAGTAGAGAAAAAAACAGAGATTCAAACATCGAGACAAGGGGGATGGAGGACGAATGAGAAAAAAGAGAGATGGAAAGCGAGAGAAAGAGGGAGAGAGGTGGAGTATGGGTGAAAAAAGCAAACAAAAGGATGGAGTTGATAGTACTTTTTAAAGAGAAGCCTACTCAATACAAGTGTTCTCATTTCCAGGATTATGGCAGTGGAAGAAGCAAATAGAGGGATAGAGGATTACAGAGTGCAAATACCAAAAGAATAGTAATAATCTAATCACCCTACAGGGAATTATAAATATTCCAGGCGAATCCTGTATGGAGAAACAAGAAGCAAAAGCTCAGCTCTGCAGTTGATTCACATGATAAAGTGTTGAATGGTGTACTAAAGTGCTTTTAATTGTAGCACTTAGGGACAATTTCTGCACTCCCTATTATCATTTTAATCTAAACTGCTTTTTTTTCGGCATTTCATCAGTTCAGTTGATGGGACTTGTGTACCCTGACAATTCTAGTTGAATAGCACTTTGTTCACTCTTTAGCTATTTCTACCCACGCCATAAACACAATCACTGCTTTCATTGTGAACGGGACACATATACCTTCACAGTGACCAGCCAAAGCAGCTGTTGAAACATACAGTAATTTGCATTTAAAAAAAGGGAAAGGTTGATAAGAATTTTACAACACTTGTTAGTGACAGCTTATTTGACAAATCCGGTCGGTACTGCATGTCTAGTGACAACTGGTTCCCTGGCCTATCTCAATGATACAAAAGAGACAAACAAAAATCAAATCAACATTGTAATATGCTTTCAAAAAAGAGAATAAAATTATCTACTATGCTGAACAGATACACTGGTTCGCAATACCCCAAGCTTGAAAAAAACAGTGGTCATCATTGTTCATTCATTCACACATATGAACGGGATGCAGAAGATTCAGTTGGGGGCAAAGGCAGGTTGATTAACTGCATTTAGGAGCTACACAGGCTGTGAGGCAAACAGGGAAAATCAACTTAATCTGAATAGCCCTAATCATGGTAAGAAAATGAATGGAAATTCAGAAACTCAATTTCAATTTGAGCACGTAATCATAAAAGTTAACATATGCCTGTCAAAATGAATAAATAAATAAACAGCACCTCTTTAATATGACTATACATTATCTGATGAGTCCCTGTCCCTGCATTGTGAACTGATGCCATCTGCTGGCGAATTCTGATGGGAAAAAGTATATTGCTGTTCTGGTACAAAGATTTGCAATGACAGCTGGTGGAAACCATTATATGGAAAACTGTGGTACTGCATTTACACAGTTTATACGATCAGGCAACCCACACCGCATTATTGCTATAACAACTGTCTAACATAAGGCACATAGTGGTACCGAGTGGCAAACCTCTGTAACATTAAACTTTTCTGTAGCAGGCACTGTAACTCACTATCGTGCTCAGGCTTCTCATCTTATTTAGACTACGTTAGCACCTTCAATGAGATCCTCTTATGTCACTGCTTGGGACTGTTATACTGCTTTCTGTGGCCTCATGACTTCCACAACGCCATGTAAGAATATCAACAATGTTCTTGCATTAATCACATTCTGCCATCAAACCTTGAAGCTTCTTATGGAACTATAAAACAATATCTTCCTGGAAACCAATTTTGCCTCGCATAAGCAGCTCTTTCTGTTCCTTCCCTTTTCAGCAATCCTTCAATCAAGCTGCTTATGCTGGGAATCCAAAAGACATCTAGAACTTCAGTTCCTCATTGCCTGCCTATAGACAGACTTCTATTCAGGAAATTATTGGACCTCCTCAAAGTCCCACTTTTTGACCTTCTTAGTACACTTATGATTTCTTCTGGCATGTGCCTTGCATTTTTTGGAGTTTTACGTTTGAGAAGTTTACAGTTGCCTCAACCAATGCTTCTGCATTCCTAAAAGTGTCTAATTTGACCAAGATGAATGACCACTATTATCTATTTCTTCCTACATCAGAAACAGAGAGATTACACCAAGGAGTATCCATCCAATATTTCACTTCTGGTGATTCCTATGATTCCATTACTTATTTGGATGCCCTGCATACATTCCATCTCCATTCTCATTCTTCCTCTCCTCTGCTACTCTCCAATCAACAACAACCTATGACAAACTCTTGGTTCATGAACAATAACAGAATTCTACTCCAAAGTCTGGGCTACGATCCTCAATCTTACACTGGTCACTCATTCAGAATTGGAGTAGCTACTTCAGCATCCAGGCACAATGTCCCTCACCACATCATCAAACTACTGAGAAGATGGACATCTTCAGCCTTCAAGATCTACATTCTTCATCCAGACCAGGAACTTTGTTCCGCATTTAGGGTACTCTCCTCTTAGTTTGCCCAGAAGATGAGCAGACCAATAGCCATGGGTCCTCAGAGGTTTCCCCCACAGAGGGTTTTTCCTCTCCTGAGTGCTAAAGGTCATACTCTCTGTGAGTTGGAGGAGGTATATTTTTAGGCCTTCTATTTTGCTTGTGACATTGTTTGCTGTGCTGTTTTTGCAACTGCATTATGTTTCCATGCCGATATAATGTCCTGATCCAGCCAGTGCCTTTGGATGACCCACTTAATTCACTTGATTAATTCAAGTCAGCTGCAACACCAGGATACGGGGAACTGATCACTGGTCCTCACTGCTCTTATGCTCCAGGTGTTAGTGCCTTAGCCACTCTACCACTGGAGCAGTTTGACCAGGTGCCCGCACCTTCAGCTACTTCACCACTCCCCCATTGGAGCATACAGCATCAGGGATAGTGGTAATGCCTGAACATTGAAATACCCCTGTCGCTGTAAATGTTTTAGCACTTCCTGCAGCACGGTTTTAGCCACACTGTTCAGACTGTGACATATTGACCCAGTACCCATTATATCATACCAAGAGCAGTTACACAAACTTCATTTTTATTTACACACTGAGAAAATGATATCCAGTGTCCATAATAGGCTTAGTTCCTATGAGGTGAAACAGAGCAGGCTGCACATATCATATTCTCTCTAGTCTGACCTGGAGCGAGTCACCCTATGCCCAGCTGTTTACTGTGGTTACAGTGTACTTGTTTGGCCACCTTGTTTTATATTACTCATTTTCTTGAAACTTGCCTTTATTGTCATATGTGTCAGCTTTTGTTTCTTGAACTGGCCTATGTATGTTTTGTACTGCCCCCCCCCAATTGGATGAGTGGGCTTGTTAGGGGTGGGAGGGAGGTGTGTTTTGTTTTGCTTTGTTTTTGTATTCAAAACTTATTAAATAAAGGAAAATTAAAAATAAAAATAACTTTGTAAAACTACATCTCTGAAATATACCAGGGTATACTTATAAAAAAGAGGAAAAGAAGATAGAAAGATGGATAGATAACCATAATTCAAGCTCAGTTCAACAGTTCACATCACTCTGGGGTGGTGCTGGGGGACTGGAGAACAGTGGATGTGGTACCACTCCACAAGGAAGGGAGCTGGGAGGAGGCAGGCAACTACCAACCAGTTAGCCTTACAATGGTAGTGGGGAAGCTAATGGAAACCCTATTAAAACAAGACTTGGTAGAGAACTTAGATAAATATGGTCTTCAGAACAACAGACAACATGAGTTCATGGCAAGAAGGTCATGCCAGATGAACCAAATTACATTTTTTGACTGTGTGACTAAGGAATTAGACAGAGGTCTCTCAGTGGTCCTCCTCTACTTTGACTTCAATAAGGCCTTTGGCTCGGTGCCAGACAACTGCCCGCTGAAAAAGTCAGAGGACCTAGGTGCAGTCAAGAGCATAATTAAGTGGATAGGAAATTGTTTAAGGGATGGAAAACAGAGATTAGTAGTCACTGGAGTGAGGTCAGATGAAGGCAAGGTGACTAGTGGTGTGTCCCAAGGCCCAGTGTTGATGCTTGTCCTGTTTAATGCATTGATCCGTGACATTGGCATAGGTATTCAGCAGAATACTGCCCTATTCCCAGACAACACCAAGCTTGGAGGAAGGGTGGAACGCAAGGAGGTGGTCAGGGACTTACAAAAAGACCTACAGGGGCTGGAAAGATGGTACAACATCTGACAGCTGAGGTTCAATACAAAAAAATGCAAGGTGATGCATCTCGGTAAAGGGAACCCAAGGACAGTTTACTGGTGCAATGGAGTGCAGTTCAGTGCATCACAGGAAGAAAGGGATCTAGGAGTCATTATTTACAGTACCCTTAAATAGACCAGCCAATGCAACACAGTTTACAGCAAGGCCTGCAGAATACTTAGGTCCATAGTGATGGGATTTCACAGCATGAGCAGGGAGGTAATACTCCTACTCTACAGCTCTCTGGTGAGGCCCCATCCAGAGTACTGTGTCCAATTTTTGAGTCCACATCTCAGGAAGGATAAGAACAGGTTAGAGACTGTTCAGAGAAGGGCAACCAAGATGATTTGGGGCCTCCAAGAGCACTTGTATGAGGAATGACTAGAAGAGTTGACTACGTTCTCGCTGAAGGCTAGGAGGGAGAGAGGAGAAATGATTGAAACATGCAAGTTCCTGAGAGAAATAAATAGGGTGCTCTCCCCCAATCTGTTCAACAGAGTCACTGACTCCAACACTAGGGATCACGGGTGGATGTAGAGAAGGGGGAGCTTCAAGAAGGACCTTAAGAAACACTATTTTACAGAAGAGATCATGGAACCATGGAATGGGCTGCCCACAGAGGTGGTGGAAGCTAAGACAGCAACATCATTCAAACTGGGGTGGGACAGAACTAAAGTGAGAACAAACATCATGGGAACAGTATTGGGCATAAAGCATAAGGGGTGTTATGTTCTGGGATCTGAGTAGGTCTCAGCAACTCATGGACAGTCTAGATGGTCCCTTGGTCTCCTTCTGCCAACATTTTTCTGTGTTTCCATCTTAACTAAAATCAAAATCATAGCCATTGAGTACTTCCGTTCTTTAACTGAAACTCCACTGTAATCCCATATGATGCACACCTCTGGGAAAAATAATTGGTCAATGCCCAAAAGGGGGTCTGCTTTCTCTTTAATGGTCTCCCATAAGGGACAAATTTTGCAGCACTCCCACAAATTGTGAAATAGGGTGCCCTTGGCTTCGCCACATGTGGTACAATCCGATGACTGGACATGACCTATTTTAAACAGTCATCAAGGGGTATAATATAAATTATAAAGAATATTAAACTGTGTGAGCTGTAGTTTAACACTAGTGATATAAGTGTGCAAACCCCTCCATATGTAGCCCCAATTAAACTGCCTAGAAGGAAAAGTCTGTGCCCAGTAGTGACATGTCCAATTGATATGGGGGAATAAGTGCTCAAGAAGCAGGGTGTACAACTGGGAGACAACACAGCATTGAGGGGCCAAGTCAATAGCCACATATAAATCTTGTAGTAATTAGTATGCCAGGGCCTTGGACCAAAGTAAGCCATGATAACTTGTTTGAGTTGAAATAGCTTAAAAAGGAATCTATTGTTCAACTGAAAAGTGTGGCAAATACCTTGTAGGGGCATAACACTGGCCTCTTGGAGCAGGCGGCACACACAGTGCATAGTGTGCTAATTGATTCAGTGCAAATTGTGGACAAGGCTGGTCAAAAGACATTTTACAATGTTCCTGTGATTTGTTCTGATACAGAGACAGTCTATGCTTCATGCCTCGAGTGGTACTACCCATGAATGGTGCTACTCATCAGAAAATATGCCCACATGCCAAGTTGAATGCAGCAATGCCAGCTCAGCAATCTGCCACCGAAGCGGCAACAACCAAGGGAGGAAGTGCCTTTCTTCTGGTGTTCCAGGTTCATCTGCAGCAGCAGCATCCAGGTTCATCTGCAGCAGCATCCAGGTTTGGCTCCAGCAGCATCCAGGCTCATCAGCCCAGCAGTAGAAGATTTCCCATCTGGGTCCAGCAGGAGTTCATGGAAGCATCTGACCCTAAGATTTCTTCTCTCCAGAAACTGAAGATCATCAGGCCACAGGTCCAGAGAAGTGATGTTGACATCCATCTGTCACCTAGAATATGGTAAGATGCAATTGACTTGTTTAATTTGACTGTTTTGCCTACAGTTGAGGATGTCCCAGGAACTTTGGTTCACCAATAGACACTCCTGAGCTGGACTGCAGTACTAGAAGGCCTTGTACCTGTCCAAGAACTATGTTTTGGCAGGTTATGTCCTAGGAGAGACTCTATGTATAGTGTCTTGGCACTCTGGACTTTCTCCTTAGAACATCAGACTTGTAGGGCTTCCCTTTCCCCCAACAATGTTTTTGTAAATGTTTTATGTTTTCTATTGTTGTACCTTTAAAGAAAACACCCTTTTAAAAATAACTTTTTGGGATTGTGTAGTATCTACAGTGGGAGGTTTGGTCACTGTGTGGTTTACAGGCTGTGTTTGTTTACAGAGTGTGTTTTGCAATGTTTTCTTTTGCAGGTGTTCCTGAAAGAAGACAAGAAGAGAAGAAGAAGAAGATTTTTGGGACTAATCTGAGTCCTACTTTTTGAAGTTGCTAGACTTTCTGTAGCTGTGTGGTACAATGCTAACCATTTTTTCTGCATTGCAGGTGTAGAGATTTTATAGTTTGTAGATTTAGGAAATGTACTGCAAACGCATGTTTCTAATGTGGGCTACAGTTCTAATGGTGCAAAGGTCTTTAGGGATAGGTTTTCCCCGGTAGGTAGCATAAGTCAGATAGCTTTCCCTACAGGGCTAGGGGGGTAGACAGGCTGGGGGTCCTGATTCGCGGTAGGGGCTTTCAGTGCTGCTCTATTAGGACATGCTTCAGACAGTTTCTTTGAGTCACTGAGAATCCATAGATAGTACACTAGAAAGGTAGGCCCTCTCTCCTTTGGTGCTGCCTGCTTGTGCCTTGCACATGGTAGGGGAGGACCTGATCGACCTTCCCTTTAGGGAGCATGGAGGTAGGATGGCCTGGTACTGGACCTTAATCTGGCTGCAAGCTAGCCAGTGGTCTGGTGGCAGTGAGTGTAACCACCCAATCCCCTGGGGTTACCAGAATCCCATTAGTATTAGTGTTAGGCAGGTAGAAAAGGCAGCTGGTAAGGAGCTAATTTAGGGGCTGCTTACATAATGGCATCATTGTTTACTTAGCTAGCCTGAGTGGGGATGACTATGTCATTTAGAACTCTCACAGCAGCATAACCATTTCTGAGTCAGCTGATCTGGGGAAATCTTAGAATGTTCAATTAGTCTGAGTTTAGAAGTTAGAGTGGCAGGGGGTCTGCCAGCTGGGCCTGTGTCACAGAGAGCTCCATGTTTCTCACCCTAATTTGGATTATATCTCCAGCTCTCAGAGAAGTGGTGGAGACCTCCCTTTAGCAGGATTCCTTGATTTTCATTCCAAGAGAAGTGAGAGGGACTGCTAGTTCAGTGGATCCAAGGGACAATCCTCTGAAGGTCCTAGTGTGTACGGCTGCCTTTGCAATGGACTTTGTGGAGATTTTATGACACGCTACCATGAAAAATGGTGCTTTCTGGGTTGTTTCTGAGCCTAAAGGAAGGCACAATTAATCTGTGAGCACAAAATGGGAGACAAGTTCTCTATTTAGGAAGTTGTCTGAGGTGTGTGTGTCCAAGAGAAGGCAAGATCACACCGACTGGGACCCCTGTTCACCTAAGTGTGGTAATTTAAAAGTTTGGAGTCTTTAGCAATTCAGTGGGGATTGAAGGCTTCTTTGGTGTAATCCAGAATGAATGGCAGAGACTGCTGATTGAGACAAAGGGCCGGAGGAACGCCATCTGGAGTCTACAAGGCAGGGCTAACTGGTTCATGGATGGGCACCAGGTTTCCCTGGGCAAAGGTCATTGTCGCAGGAGGATGTTTTGAGTGTGTGGCAATAGTCCACAAGCATACACTCTTTGTAAATGGAAGTGTTTCATGTGTGTGACAACAGTCCACAAGCATACACAATGGGAAAGAGAAAGGAACTGTTTTGGTGGAAAATTGTACTGCCTAGCAGAGTTTTGGAGAAGAGACTATTTGTTTTCCATGACCGACCCTTGGGGGTCCACTTGTGCTTTAGTAACATCTATGAAGAAAGTCATACTGCACAATCCCAGCTGCTACACTGGACATTCTGATCATTGCTCTCAGTGTGGAATTACTGGGGCCCCTCAGCAGTTAGGTCTAGCATATGCCTAGCATCTTCTCCCCTGGACCTGGTTGTAGCTACAAAGGTTAATGTTTGGCAATTGTATCCCAACCCCTTTACTCTAGATAATGAGCCTGGTATACACTTTAAAGCTAAGGGTGATACCAATCTGAGTATTTTCTGCCAAAAGTAAATGGTATGCCATATGTGGATACTAGTTCTGTTTTGGGGGGTACCAACTGCTAAGAATGATGTGGGGGTTACAGAAAGGATTAGTCACAGAAGCCACAAGGTGGGTTTATTTATTGTGATCTTGGATTAACACCTTTGAGAACAAACTCATTGCATAGGTTCCACGTCAGGTTAAACAAACATTGAAAACATATGGTGTTGCTGGTAAACATCAAAATTTAAGACTTGATAATACAAAGTTATAACTTATAGTTCTATAGGGAGGAAAAAATATAACATCAGTGGAGGCAATGTACAATTATAAACCTGAATAAAAAGAATTAACAGATAGAGAAGGAGGAGGAAGAGTGTTGGGGGTTAGGAGTAAGTAAGGCAGGCTGCAAAACAAGGTAATAAACTGGTGGAGTATACAGAGAGGGAAAATGGAAAAATGGGGCCATATGAAATGGTGGGATAGTGCTGCAGTATACAGCATAACAGGTAAGGCTGCTATACACAGAAGATTCAGGTTACATTGCAGGGGAGGGGGTACATCAGCCCATGAGGCCTCGTCAAGGCCATGAGGGTTTCCTGTAGGAAAATTACCATGCAGTCAAGGTGATTTACATGTTTGAGAATATGGTATCTTTTGACCCTGGAGCAAGCCTCCTTTACATTCCACGTGGCATATTTGATCAGACCACTCATACCCTAGCTTCTATGTTGTGTAATGACCGGCAACCCAAGTATCAGGCCTGAAAAAATAGACAACAAATTTATAATAACTACTCACCCCTCCTCCCTTCCCCCCCCCAGAGAAGATACTTAATTACTAGCCCCAACAAGAATCCTCTCAGAAAAGAAAACAAACAGTTACAGTAACAATCCTTACAAAAATTTCTTCGGAATACCATTGCAATACCTGTTGTTTACCATTGTACTACCACTGTGATTTCCAATGTACTACCATTGTAGGTTTCATAAATGATATCACAGTGGATTTGTTCCAATTCCATTGTGATGCCATTGTAACCATTGTGATACCATGCAGACAGTGGTAGTTCACTTGTAACACCACCTCTGCTGGTACCACAGTGGTAACAATGTGCACCATTGTGATACCACTGTTTGTTGGTATCACAGTGGTTTTGTTCCAGTCCCAGTGTGATACCATTGTGCCCACTGTGATACCATCAACAGACAGTGGTAGCACAGTGGCAGACACTTGTGCAATGGTAGCACAATGACAAATACCAGTTTGATACCACTGCAATTGGTATCACAATGGATTTGTTTCAATTCCATTGCACTACCATTGTGACCATCGTGGTACCATGTGTCAGTGGTAGCACAGTGGGTGCATCTGCAGTGGTAATACAATGATCTCATCCCATGCCTTTTGCTGGTGGTAGCACAATGGTCATGCAGCTTGGTATCACAATGGCCTGTGTGGGTCACTGTTAGTACACTAACCACACTGTAGGGGAAAATCTGCCAGCAGAGTAATCCCAAAAAATAATTAGGCACATCCAACAATATCAGACATCCACACACACCTTTAATGTAGGTGCCATCCAACATCTGCTACTCACCAGCTGTACCTTGGAAATCCTACCAAAGTTATCTGTACAACAGTCATGCCCCTGATCTATGCTGCACAGTGTTCTCCTAGACTCACAACATGGTGCTGCATGGCACGGTCTCAGTGTAGGAACCCTTCTTGTTCACATGGAAAGCACAAAGTGACCTTGTTGGACACTCATCCCTACAAAAATGAAAACAATAAAGCAAACCCAATCCTATCTGTTCCTAGACATGGGAAAAAGGGTCTTCCTGGGAGTGCAGACAGTTTCAGTCCATACCCGCGATGCCGCCAGGGCTTGAACCAGTGACATCTTCCTGCAACAGAATTAACATAGTAGCTTAGCTGAGAAGTGATTTTCTTTCACATGGTATTCTCTACTTTGCTGTACTTCTGGTGGGGGACTCTACTGTCAGGGAATAGAGATGGGGGAAGGAAAGGGGGTAGAGAGGGAGGTAAAGTGCTTGCCTGGTGCAGGCTTGGAGGGATGGAAAGCATATCCAATGGATTGTGACGGCAATAGAAAGGAAGGAAGGGGAGCTGGATGTCATTGTCCACCTGCAGATGAATGACCTTGCTATGGCTGGGATGGAAGAAGTGCAGGAGCAGTTTGGGGAACTGGGGAATAGTCTTAGGCAGTTAGCACACACTGTAGCCTTTACAGACGTGCTGCTCATCTACAAGGGGGAAGGCAAGGGAACTCTGCAATAAGGCCTTCAACTTATGGTCGAACAGAAAGGGGCTAACCATGTGTGCCACTACAAGAACCCTGGGAAATAAGATCCCAGACCTGGAAGCCACCATGGCTGTGGGAAGTGGGGAGGTCATCTTGGCCCTGTACAGGTCCCTGGTGAAACTGCACCTACAGTACTGCATGCAATTCTGGTGCCCCTACTAGAAAAGAGACCTCAGACTACTGGAGGAGGTACAGCGCAGGGCAACAAAAATGATACTAGGGTTGGGGGACAGAACATATGAGGAGAGACTGAGAGAGCTCAGTATGTATACCCTTGAGGAAAGAAGGGAGAGAGGGATATGATTGAGACCTTCAAGTACCTGAAGGGTTTGAACAGAGTAGACACCAGGTGTATGTTCAATCTGAAGGGTGGAAGGGAAACCAGGGGACACTCTATGAAGTTGGAGGGGGCAAATTCAAGAGGTAACTGAGGAGGCACTATTTCACAGAAAGGGTGGTGGCAGGGTGGAATGCTCTGCCATAGGAAGTCGTATTGCTGCAGAGTGTTGGGGGCTTCAAGAGGGGTGGGATAGATTCAAGGGAGGTACAAACTGGGAGGGGTGGGAGATGGGAGGGAGGGCATATGGGGGGCAGTTGCAGTCTAATGGACTAAAGTGTTGCACACTCAAGCAGACTTGATAGACCAAATGGCCTGTATCTGCTGTAAATTTTGTATGTTTGCAAGGTGGAGGCAGACCTGGATATTGTGGCCATTACCGAATCTTGGTGCACTGACAACCATGTCTGGGAAATAGTCATACCAGGCAACATGACTTTTAGAAGTGACAAGGTAGGAAGAAAAGGAGGGGGAGTGGTGCTTTATGTTAAGGAAAACATAAAAACGATGGAGGTACAGGGAATTCAAAGGGGGTGATGAAGTGGTGTTGGTCATATGCAAGCCTGGAAACAAAGCTGTTGTTCAGATAGGAGTGGTCAACAGGCCTCCAACACAGGGGAAGGAATTAGAAAAACAAATGATAGAAGCTACTGGCACTATAGCTGAAAAAGAGGTAGTGCTGGTGGGGAACTTTGATCTGCCAGATGTAGATTGGTGCGTCCCTGCTGCAGCATCAAGTAGAAGTAGAGACATCCTGGACTCCCTGCAGGGGGAATCCTCAGGCAGCTAGTCAGCGAACCCAGCTGGGGTGAAGCAATACTGGACCTGGTGCTTACTAAAGGAGACAGTGTTGCAGACATTGAGATGGGAAGTCATCTGGGGACCAGTGATCATCACAGTGTTGCTTAATACAAGAACAGCACCAGACTCCAACCACACAAGGGTGAGGGTCCAGGATTTCAGAAGTGCTGACTGTACAAAGATGGTAGAGTGCCTTTGAAAGGACCTGACAGTGGGGATGTCCTGGATGGGGTGGAGGGCAAATGGGCCAGACTAAAAGAGGGCATAGTAAAAGTAACAAACTTGTATGTCAAGCAAGTAAGCAAAAGGAAACTGAGACTGTTATGGCTCTTGAAGGAGGTGGCAGAAAAGGTAAAGGCAAAAAGAGTGGCATTCAGGAAAGTATAAGGAGACACAAAGAGAAGAGGATAGGGAAGTATATTTGAAGAAATGGAGGGAGGCAGGCAAAGTAGTGAGTGCAATTAAGGCACAAACTGAGGAAAGAATAGCCCAGGCAATATCAAAAGGGGACAAGACATTTTTCAGGTGTTTCAGAGAGAAAAGAAAGATTAATGGAGGATTGTACAGTTAAGGGGGGGGGGGACTGTATGGAGGAGGACCAAGAAAAGGCAAACATATTAAACAAATACTTCAGCTCAGTGCTCACAGTAGAAGAGGAAGGGGGAGGGACCATGAATAGGTACCAAAGGACTTCAAGGGCAGGGAAGCAGACACCAGTCCCTTTTCTGAGGAAAGTGTCAGGAAAGCACCGAGGGTGGACACAGTCATGGAGCCAGACAGGGTGCATCCAAGAATGCTGAAGGAACTCAGGGAGGTACTGGCTGCACCCCTAGCAGACTTGTTTAACAGTTCCCTGGAGAATGGCATGGTTCTGAGGACTGGAGAAGAGTGGAAGTAGTCCCACTCCACAAAAGTGGTAGCAAAGAGGAGGAGAGCAGTTATAGGTCTGTCAGCCAGACTTCTATAGTAGGGAAATTAATAGAAGCACTGTTAAAGGGGAACGGTCATCATTCCCCTGACAAAAACATTGGACCAATTGATCCAATCAGGTAAATTGCACTGGTGGTAATTTTTTAAAATAAGTTATAGGGCCCGATTCTTGAAGCTGCCAGTATGACGCAAGGAGCTTGCATCAGCTACAGTAGAATGATGCAAGGAGCTGCTTGCATCAGGAATTGCAGGTTGAGCAGTTTAGTTTTTTGTTGGTTTATTTTTACTTTGCTGTTTTTCCCCCTGGAGCCCAGCTGAGCCACCACTGACCCAAGTCGACCTGTGAGCCACCGGTTGGACCTCCATGCAGCCTTGCTTATGCCCCTGGTGGGGTTGGGGTGGAGGGTTCCCTGTCTTGCTTGTTTGTTTTGGGTCCAAAGTAGTGGCCTCACAGGTTGATCAGTGAGGGTTGCCTCCTCTGCTGGTGGTGTTCTGCCAGGCTCTGATTTTTCCCCATTTTGTTCCTGGAGTTGTGGCTGCATCATGACATCTAGGCACATGCTGATGTCTTGCCACGATCCACCCCAACTATGCAGCACCAGGCTACTGTACCTCTGGCTTCCAACAGAGGCCAAGCCAGCACCAGGCCTTCATTCCCCCCCCTCCCAGGGGAAGCGAGCTGTCTGTCGGATGCTTGAGCTTCCCTTCCCCCACCGGCTCTTTATTCTCTGGGTTTGCTCCCAAACTCGGGTTGCTGGAGGTTAAGCAGTTCTTACATGCAGCTTGTGGCAACTGCAAGCTGCATGCACCAAGGGGCTCACGCACCATCCTTGCAGCACAAAAAAGAGTGCAGCATTGCGCATGTAGCCTCATGCCAAAGCAATGCTGCCACATACCATTTTATGGAGTTGTCTAATGTGGATGATGCCACCGAAATCAAACACCTATTGGACCAGCCAGAGCTGGTCTAATGGACCTTGTGCCATCCCCAGAGCCCTTCCTGGGCAGGCTCCGATGGTATTTCTGTACTGTCACAATAGTAGGGATGATACCAAGAGAGCAGTTTCTCGTTTACAGTGGGATCTGTGTCTACCCATCATAGAACCGATGGCACCTGACAGTTTGTACAGATGATTTGGACAGTGCAGATGTGTACCCCACTAACAATGCCATAGAGGCAGTATAGCGGTATAGCACAGTGGTTTGAGGCTCTGAACTGCAAACCTGGAGACCTGGGTTTCAATCCCACAGCCCCCACTTGCATACTGTGTGACCCTGAGCAAGTCACTTAACTTCCTTACTCCCAGGTTGCACCTGTAAACAAGCTTTCAGCTTAGTGTGCTCTCCTGGTAAAAAATAAAAACAAAAAAAAAACAATAATGTCACCACTGTTTCAGTCATCTGTACATACTGTCAGGTGTCTTTGGAAGGCGTGGTTATGATATGTGTGCAGTACATCTGTCCAGCTTGTGTGCAGTAGCTAACTGCCTATTGCTAGCCTCCAAAGAGTGCAGCCTGACTGCACCGCAACTTGCAGCAAACAGTTGTGCCATCTCTTTGGTGCACGGCCATAGTTGCCATAAGCTGCAGGACTTTGCAGCTGGGACCCTGACCAATAGAGAATTGGGCGCAGGGCCTCTGGTGCACTGAGCACTGATGCAAGTCACCTTTCACCACAGTTTGCATCAATCCAAGGGCCCATTGAGAATCAAGCCCATAGATTTTTATTTGTAAATTATCTGGCCAATCATAAGATACTCCACCCACCATTACTACACATGAGTCCCCTGCAGTAAGCCCTTTGATGGTGCAACTAACAGGCTAAGCCTGGGGGCACTCTTATGTGACAGCGCAGTGCTTAGGAATTATCAAAGGTTATACAGTGCATAATTACATAGTTACATAGTAGTTGTCAGCAGAAAAAGACCCCTTGGCCCATCTAGTCGTCAGTCCTAAAAATGTTTCTACCTAATGTGCTACTGCAGATCTTACTTGATCTGAGGCTCCCCCAGCCCTATTTCTAAAAGCCCCCTGTGTCTATCCCATGCATGCTTAAATCCTGCTACCACATTGTTACCGACCACCTCTACCGATAGTGTATTCCAGGCATCTTCCACTCTTTCTGTGAAGAAGTACTTCTTCACATTTCCTCTGAGTCTCCCTTCTTCCAGCTTCAAATTATGCCCCCTTGTCCTTTAAGTATCTCTTTCTATGTAGAATGCTACTCTCCTGTACCTTATGGATGCCATTGATGTATTTGAATGTCTCTGTCATGTCTCCCATTTCCTTTCTATCCTCATGGGAGTACATATTTAATTCCTTGAGTCTTTCCTTGTAGTTTTTCTGATGCATGCCATGCACCATTTTCATTGCCTTCCTCTGTACCAACTCTACCCAATCAATGTCCTTTTTGAGTTGAGGCCTCCAAAACTGGATACAGTACTCCAGGTGGGGCCTCACCATTGACCTATACAGGGACAATACCATCTCCCTCTTTCTGCTTGTTATACCCCTCCCTATGCATCCCAGCATTCTACTAGCTTTTCCTACTGCTGTTTGCAGCAAAAAAAGCACTTTCCTCAGTCAATCAGTACCGGAGCTAGAAGTGCACACATGCACTGTATGTCTCTTGCTAATTCTGGGATAATTCCTAAGCACTGTGCTGTCACATAGGAGTCCCCTGCGGCTCTGCCCATCACTCACATCATCAAAGGGCTTGCTGCGGAGGCTTCATGAATGTAATGGTGGATGGAGTGTCACAGAATCAACCATATAAATTACAAATAAAACTCTATTACTTATTTAAAAAAAAATACCACCAGTGTGATTTACTCGATTGAGACCTATAGGTCCCATGTTTTTGTCGGTAGAATGATGACAGTTCCCCATTAAAGGAAAGGATAGCGGAATATCTGTAATCCAGGTCTACTGGACCCAAGGAAACAGGGTTTCACAGAGGGAAAGATGTGCTGAACAAATCTGATAGATTTTTTTTTAGGTTACCAAGATGCTGGGTCAGAGAGGGGTGGTGGACGTGGCCTTCCAGGACTTCAGCAAGGCCATGCTTTCAACATCATTCCACATAAGAGACTTGATAAACAAGTTAGGTAGCTTAGGGTGGGCAGTAAGGTGGTAACCTGGGTAAGAAACTGGTTAGGAAATAGGCAGAGAGTGGTGGTAAATGGAGTTTGCACCAAAGAGAAGAGAGTGACCAGTGGGGTACCTCAGGGGTCAGTGCTTGGGCCAGTCCTCTTTTAATATCTTCAGTAGTGACATAGCTGATGAGCTGGAAGGGAAGGTCTGCCTTTCTGTGGATGACACCAATATCTGCAATGGAATGGGCACTCCAGGGGTGGTCCAAAGAATGATATGAGATTTAAAATGACTGAAAGAGCTGTCAAAGATTTGGCAGCTAAAGTTTACTGCAAAAAAGTGCAAAATAATGCTATTTGGTTACAGAACCTTGAGGGTTGAGTACAAAATGGGGGGAAGAGATACTTGCAATGAGCAAGTAGGAGACAGACCTGGGGGTAATACTACTGGATGACCTAAAGTTGACCAGACAATAGGACAAAGCAATTGGGAGAGCTAGTGGGATGCTGGAGTGCAGGGTTATCTCCAGCTGGAAGAGGGAAGTGGTACTGCCTCTATGTAGATCACTAGTAAGACCACACCTGGAGTACTGTGTCCAGTTTTGGTGATCATATCTCAGGAAAGACAAACAAAGAAGCAGTCCAGAGGATGGGCTAAAAAGATGGTACTGGATCTGCATCAAAGCAGGTGGGAGGCATTTTTCAGACAAAGGGGTACTCTAGAAGAAGAGTTAATGATATGAAGCTGGAGGGGAGTAGGCTCAGGTGGTATGTGAGTAAATACTTCTTCACAGAGAGGGAGATGGATGACTGGAACAGTCTTTTAATGGAGCTAGTGGGGTCAATTGGTGATTCAAAAAAGGCTTGAGACAGGCACAAGGGAAACATAAGGGAAAGAAAGAGGGTGGAAGAGACAGTGCAGCAGACCAAGGAGGGTCTGTAATGTAAGGAATAAGGTACAAGACAACACAGAAGGAGGAAGATAGGGAGTGATATCAGAAGAAACGAAGGGAGGCAGGGAAAGCAGTTAGGAGCTTGAAGGCGGAAACGGAGGAGAATATTGCCAAGTCAGTGAAAAAGGGGGATACAATATTCTTTAGGTATATAAGGGAAAAGAGAAAGACCAAAGGAGGGATACTAAGGCTAAAAGGGGAAGGAAGGGTTCGTGTGGAAGAGGACCAAAAAAGCAGACATATTGAACAAATACTTTTGTTCAGTATTCATAGAGGAAGGGGTAGGTGATGGGCCACAGATAAGGGACAGGCACATTAAAGGTAGGGAGATGGACACTAGTCCTTTTACAGAGGAGAAATTCCTCAAGGAACTAGCACAACTAAAAGTGGACAAGGCAATCGGGCCTGATGAGGTACGCCCTAGAATACTAAGCAAGCTAAAGGAGGAGCTGGCTGCTCCTCTGACAGCCCTTTTCAACCTATCACTTGATACGGGGGAAGTTCCAGGGGACTGGACGTAGGCAGATGTGGTCTCACTTCACAATAGTGGTAATAGGGAGGAGGCAGGAAATTAAAGACCTGTCAGCCTGACTTTTGTGATGGGTAAAGTAATGGAATCACTGTTGAAGGAAAGGATTGGGGACTACCTTGTGACTAGTGGATTGCAGGATCCGAGGCAGCATGGTTTCACAGGGGGGGATCTTGCAAACCTGATTGAGTTCTTTGACTGGGTGACCAGGGAAGTGGATCAGGTTGGAGTGCATGATATGACCTACCTGGATTTCAGTAAGGCCTTCAACACCATTCCACATGGAAGAATAGTGAGCAAGCTGGGCAGCCTAGGAGTAGGTCCAAAAGTAGTAAAATGTGTATGAAGCTGGCTAAGCAACAGGAGTCAGAGGGTGGTGGTAAATGGTGTTCACTCTGAAGAAGGCAAGGTGATCAGCAGGGTGCCACAGGGGTCAGTTCAAGGCCTGCTCCTCTTCTTTATTAGTGACATTGCAGGAGGTTTGGAAGGGTAAATATGCCTGTTCATGAATGACACAAAGATCTGCAACAGAGTGAACACACCGGGGTGGGGGTAGGAAAAATGAGGGATGATCAGAAAAAGCTGGAAGACTAGTCAAGGGTTTAGTAACTGGGTTCCAATGGAAAAAAAGTGCAAAATCATGCACTTTGGGCACAGAAACCTAGCACAACATACCAATTGGGCAGGGATATATTGGCAACCACAAAACAGGAAAGGGGCCTGGGTGTAATCATTTCTGATGACCTACGGGTAGCAAAGCAGTGTAATAAGGAAGTGGGAAAAGCTAGCAGGATGCTCGGGTGCATAGAGAGGGGTATCATCAGCAGAAAGAGAGAGATAGTGTTACCCTGTATAGATCGATGGTGAGGCCCCAACTCAAGTACTGTGTCTGGTTCTGGAGGCCCAGTCTGTGGTCTGAAAAGACATAGATAGGGCAGACGAAGTGCAGAGGAGGGCAACTGAAATAGTACAGGGCTTGCATCAAAAACCCTACAAGGAAAGACTCAAGGAATTAAATAAGTACTCTCTAGAGGAAAGGAGGAAAAGGGGGGTGTGATAGAAATGTTCAAATCCCTCACAGGTTTTAATAAGGTGCATGAAGTTACATTTTACATAGAAAAAGATGCTCATGGACAAGGAGTAAAGCTATGAAGCAGGAAGGGGTGAAGACTCAGAGGAGATGTAAGGAAATACTTCTTCATGGAAAGGGAGGTGGATGCCTGGAAAGGCATCCGGTGGAGGTGGTAGGTACTAAAATGCTAACAGGATTCATAGATGCATGGGATAGACACAAGGGGACCTTAGAAAAATGGAAAGGGCAGGAAAGTTTTAGTGCTGTGGGAAGAGCCTACAGCCATCCTGCTTTCACTTGAAAAAAGGTGTTTCCATGGAACATATCTTTTAGGAGTTTTCACTGTATTCTTCCATTCTGCAAATCTCTATGGCTGTTAAATAAATACTCCCTTCTTTCTATTTAATTAGAATGATGGACACAGAACATGAAGTTGCTTTTCTCTGAGAGCAAATGTGCACACCTTCCAAACAAATCTAAATATCTTTAAAACGATTCAAGGTGCACAAAAACAGCCAGTGTGAAAGTTGTTTAGGGCCAAAAGGCCTTTCTCATGAGAGTAGTCACTAATCTGAATTCTTATATTTTGTAAAATATGGTCTTTCAAGCAACCTCATTTTTTTCTCTGAGTGAACACAGTAGGAGTTATGCCAAACAAATGTAAATATCTCGTTACGTATACAAGTTACCAATATACAAACAACATGAAAGTTGTTCAGAACAACATGACCTTTCAAATGAGGGTTGTCACCAATCTGAATGCATTAGATATTTCTAAATATAGCCATCCAAAAGGTGAAAATTGTGACAAAAATGAAAACTGAGCTAATCAGATGGCCATAGTTTAAAAAATATAATTAGTGCAGCTTAATGAATATGCTCATTTGAAAGGTCATGTTGTCCTGAACAACTTTCATACTGATGATTTATGCATAACTCGTATACTTTTAGAGATATTTATATATGATTGGCAGAACTCCGTTGAAAAATTAAAACTGAGGTAATCAGGTGGCCATAGTTTAAAAAATATAATTCTTGCATCTTAATGAATAGGCTCATTTGAAAGGCGTTGTTGTCCTGAACAACTTTCATACAGATTTATTATCTGTTAGTTGTATACTTTTAGAGATATTTACATTTGTTTAGCATAACTCCTATTATACTTCAAAACAGCTTCAGTTTTGCAAATTACTGTACTACGCCAAGGCAGGAGTAGTTCCATCAAAAGAAAGCTATCCCAAGATCAAATTTCACTAACTTGAAAGTTCACTCCCTGACTCAAGCTATAAACCAAGTGAAGCTTCATTTTAAAACCCTGTGTGTGTGTGTGTGTGTGTGTGTGTGTGTGTGTGTGTGTGTCTGTGCTAGCATTAGCAAATGACAATGATTAAAAACATAAGGAAAAATAAGCTTAACAAGCAGCTGATACCTTCAAGAGAACTTTAACAAAACATAATATTTAGATACAGTTCAGCTTGTATTTCACATTAGTTCTTTATTCCTCCTCCACATTATCTAGGGGTTGTCTACAGGACTCCAGACCAGGGGGAGGACATAGACCCATTGCTGTTGGAAGATATACAAAACATGACAGCTAAGGGGGAGGTTCTGATAATGGGAGACTTCAACATGCCAGATACAGATTGGTCAATACCAGCAGGAACATCTGCCAGAACTAGACACATAGTGGATTCTCTGCGGGAGGAGGGCCTCAAACAACTGGTACAACAACCAACAAGAGACGGGGCTATCCTAGATCTAGTACTGACAGGGAAAGGATCACAGATCTCCAGGTAGAAGGTCACCTGGGGGCCAGTGATCATCACATGGTATGGTTCAGTTTGGCCACTAGAACTAAATCATCCCATTCCAAGGCAAAAATATGGGACTTCAGAGGAGCCGACTTTGATAAGATGGCCAACAGAGTTAAGCTGGCCCTGGCAAAAAGAAACACAGGTGAGGGGGTACAGGCAAAGTGGGCAAGCATTAAGGATACAATACTTGAAGCAACATCCCATTGTGTTAGAGAGAAAAGGAAGTGCAAAGAAGAAGGAAACCACTTGGTTCTCAAAAACAGTAGCAGAAAAGGTCAGAGCCAAAAGGCTGGCCTTCAGGAAATATAAGGGAACGCAGCAGGATGAAGATAGGGAGGCATACGAATCTTCCCTAAGGGAAGCAGGGAAGGCAGTAAGGCAGGCAAAGGCCCAAACTGAGGAAACACTAGCATGAACAGTAAAAGAAGGTGACAAGACTTTCTATAGATACATTAGTGAAAGGAGAAAGTCCAGAGGGGGTATTACTAAGATCAAAGGGGATAAGGAGGCATGTGAGGAGGAGGAGGACCATGTAAAAGCATCTATCCTAAATGGATACTTCTGCTCAGTATTTACTGAGGAGAAGGTAGGACAGGGCCTGCAGCTCAGCACCATGGACACAGCGGGGAGGGAGGTGTGCACTAGTCCCTTCACAAAAGAAAGGGTCCTACAAGAGCTCTATAAGCTCAGGGTGGACAAGGCAATGAAACCTAATGGCATACATCCCAGGTTACTTAAGGATCTAAGGGTGGAACTAGCAGAGCCATTATCAGAGCTGTTTAGTGAGTATCTGAGCACAGGAGAGGTCCCAGAAGACTGGAGAAGGGCTCATGTGATCCCACTCCATAAGAGTGGTAGCAGGGAGGAGGCAGGGAACTACAGACCAGTCAGTTTTACCTCAGTAGTGGGCAAGATTATGGAGACACTCCTTAAGGAAAGGATAGTGCAACACCTAGAATCCATAGGAGCACAATAGCCAAGACAGCATGGGTTTACAACAGGAAGGTCCTGTCAAACTAATTTCATAGATTTCTTTGACTAGGTAACCAGAGTGGTGGACCAAGGGGGAGCAGTTGATGTCGCCTACCTTGACTTTAGCAAAGCTTTTGATACTGTTCCACATAGAGGATTGATTAATAGGCTGGATAGGCTTGGGGTGGATCAGAAGTTGGTCAACTGGGTGGAAAACTGGTTGATGGGCAGAAAACAGAGAATGGTGATAAATGGTATACAGTCAGAAGAGATGCAAGTCACAAGTGGGATACCTCAGTGATCTGTCCTGGGGCCAGTCCTCTTCAATATCTTCATAAGTGACATTGCAGATGGACTGGAGGGTAAGGTTTGTCTGTTTGCAGATGACACCAAGATCTGCAACAGAGTAGATGATCCAGATAGGGAGGGCAGAATAAGAAGAGATCTGGATAAACTGGCAAAATGGTCGGAAGAGTGGCAACTGGGGTTAAACGCAAAGAAGTGCAAGATCATGCACATTAGGAAGAGAAACCTTGAAGCCACCTATAGGTTGGGAGGGGAGTTGCTGGCAGTCACAAGGGAAGAAAGAGACTTGGGCATCATCATCACAGATGACCTGAAATCATCCAAGCAGACCACTAAAGTAGTAGGTAAGGCTAGGGGGATGTTGGGGTGTTTTAGTAGGGGCATTACAAGTCATAGAGGGAAGTATTAATCCCTCTTTACAAGACACTGGTTAGGCCCCATCTGGAGTAAGTGTGCAGTAGTGGAGGCCACACCTTTACAAGGACATTAACCAAACTGAGGCAGTCCAGAGAAGGGCAACCAAAATGGTGCAGAGACTGCATCCGAAAACATATGAGGACAGATTATCAGAACTCAATATGTATACCCTGGAGCAAAGAAGGGAGAGAGGTGATATGATGGAAACATTCAAACACATTAAGGGCATTAACAAGGTGAAAGCATCTAACATGTTTCAATATAAGAAAAATAGCAAGCCAAGAGGACACAGCATGAGATTAGAGGGAGGCCGATTAAGGGGTAATGTGAGGAAGTTCTTTTTCACAGAAAGGGTGGTGAATGCATGGAATTGCCTACCTCAGGAAGTGGTGGATATGCATACAGTGCAGGGCTTCAAACAGGCATGGAATGGGCATAAGAGAGCAATACAGATAAGTATGAATAGATAGACCATTGACAGAGCAAATGCCAATGGCACATTTACAAGGTAGAAAAAGAAACAGGCAGACTGGATGGGCCTTGCAGTCTTATCTGAGGTCAACTTCTATGTTTCTATCTATTACTGAGGTCATTTACATGAAAACAGGATTTTTGTTCCTAAACAGTTCAATTATTTCTGTTGCTATCTCCCTACGTGAGGTCATAATGTACTGCTTGTGACATCACAGTTACTCTCATGGCAACAGATTCTGATGTTACAACAGAACATTATGACCTGAAATAGGGAGTGAGCTGTAGAGGCAGACTAACTTTAAAGTAACTGCAAGGGATAAAATTCATTTATTAATGCACATTTCCTCAGTAATAAATAACGGGGAGGAGAAATCTAGAATACATATAGAACACAATCAGAATTTTACCTAATTATTATGTTTTTTAAAGTTTTCTTTGCAGTGTCAGTAGCTCTTTAAGCAATACTTAGTAAATAATGTTAAAAGTCTTATAAATATGAAAATATATATGTGTTAAGTAAAATATAGGTTAGAAGACAACTTGCCCAACTGTAAGTTAAGCATTTACCAGCAGTTTCACACAGTGGTGTCAATCAAATTTTACACAGTGTACTATTCAGATTCACTTTTCTTAAACTCTGTGTACAATAAGTCCATATTACTCATGAATAGCCAAACTTATACTATCTTAAACATGATATATCTACAATTCTGTAACAAGTGACTAGTATATGTGGGCACACTGAGATTTGAACTCCAGACCTCCAGTATGCCATTCTAGTGCTCTAACCATTAAGCTACAGGCCCACTGGTTACAGCTTCTGAAGAACTTCCTATTTCACAGTCACACATTCCTTTCTCTAGTGTTGCTGAACTCTGCAACCAGAAAACAATTTAGAGATATCACTACTTCTCAGTGCAGTTTAACCCCTGCAAGGTGAGTGTTGCAGAGTTCAGCAACACTTGAGAAAGGAATATGTGACTGTGAAATAGGAAGTTCTTCGAATGCTGTAACCAGTGGGCCTGTAGCTTAATGGTTAGAGTGCTGGAACGGCATACCAGCAGTCCAGAGTTCAAATCCCAGTGTGCCCACATTTTCCTTTCTCATTTCTATCCTTGGTTTAAAATAACTGTATACCTTGCAGGGGTTAAACTGCACTGAGAAGTAGTGGTATTTCTAAATTGGTTTCTGGTTGCAGAGTTCAGCAACACTAGAGAAAGGAATGTGTGACTGTGAAATAGGAAGTTCTTCAGATGTTGTAACCAGTGGGCCTGTAACTTAATGATTAGAGCACTGGAATGGCATACCAGAGATCCAGAGTTCAAATCCTGGTGTGCCCACATTTTCCTTTCTCATTTCCATCCTTGGTTTAAAATAACTATATACCTTGCAGGGGTTAAACTGCACTGAGAAGTAGTGTTATTTCTAATATAGTATATGTGTACATTAAAAACCCAAACCTAACACAGACCCCTTGTAATTGAGATACTGTCATCCTAATATATCCATGTATCAACATGTGTCCATATGTACCTAATCTGCTGTTGTATTAAACAACAATTCTATAAATTTAAAACCAAAACCAAGCACAACTGACAGCTTCAGAAGTATACAGACCTAGTTAAAATAGGGATCCTTTAGAGGTATGAATACCATTTATAAAAATAGAGACATTTCAAACAGCTGCACATAAGTAATCAGTTCCTGTCCCCTTTAACTCAAGGGGTCATTTCTAAAATTTGCAGACAAGCATGGGGACCACTTTTTTCAGAGCATGCCACCACTGGCAGCAACTACTTCAAGACTGTTACTACCATCTCCTAATACAATCAGGGGAAAACCAGAAGTAGTCTACCAGCACTGAGATCAATATGGTTAAGGCACATTTACCAGAAATTACTGCTTAGAAAAGAATGAGAAAGTGACTGTGATGAGGAGCAAATCTGGGACCAGATCTCTAGTTTGTCTCCTGGTGAGTCTGATTTTTACAGTTGTATGGGCCAAGCTCCACAGATGTTATGCCATCATCAGATCTGTAAAGGAGCACTGTGGAAGCACGTAACCAGACTACTGTCTGATGTTCTGCCCCAGTGCTCCAGCATAGTTTCCAGTGATTCTGTTTATGCAGCCCTTCCCCTCTGTGGGCTGCATAAACATACCTACTTCCTGGCGCACTACTGTACTTTTCCTTTCCACGAGTGTGGACATGATGGATGCCATGTGCAACATTGTGGTGCAGACTTAAACTGTGCATGCATGAGTATCGTGCATATGTATGTAACTCCCATACCACCTTTGGCTATCTGGCACCCCCATAAAAGAACTACTGACAACTACATGGCTTACAATTTTCTTTTGGCAGAACTACACTCATTGTATCACTTCTAGCGTTGGAGTGTATATCAGGCTCATTATCTAGAGAATGGGGGGTGGGGATACATACTAAAATGGACCTTTTCATTTACAGCCAGGTCCAGGGGAGAGGATGCTAGGCATATGCTAGGCCTAACTGCTGAGAAGCCCCAATAACATTCACACTAGAAGCAATAAGAGGAATGTCCAAAGCAGTAACTGGGATTTTGCGGTATGGCTTTATTTATAGATGTTACTTAAAGCAAGGATGGTCCCCCAGATGTTTATCATTGCAACACAGGCACACTTTCTTTTGCTGGACACTTTGCTGGCAGTACTGTTTTCCACAAAAAAACATCTCTATCTCTCTTCCAAAGTGTATATCTGTGGGATGTGCCACACACTTTAAAATCATTAGCCCTGCCTGAAACTCCAGATGGCATTCTTCGTCCTTTGCCCCAGACAGCCTCTGCCATTCAATTAAACAATTAAACAATCAATCAATCAATCTTTATTTTACCAGGTGGAACACCACTGAGCAAGCTAATTTTCAAGGTGGGCCTGGGTGAACATAAAGAATCAGCGAAAAAATAGATTGACACTTGTAGGTACAGAGCATAGAGATACATAATGGGAGAGCAACACAAGTAAAACAATGTGTAGAATATACAATAATTTCCCATATAAGGATAGCAATAATAGCCAAAGTAAAATACACAGTAAGCGCACATATAAAGTCAACAATAACAGAGTTGAACCATGGCAGTGGCAAATAAGGAAAAGCTGTTAGGGTAGCAAGAGATTTGAAAAGGAGACAAATGGAAAGAGAAGGGGAATAAGGGTAGACAGAGGGGGGAGCACTTATGGTGTGACACGTTGAACAGAAGAGGTCAGGACAAGATGGAACTCACCAGGAAAGGCACTTACAGGGCTCAGTGAAGGTTCTTGCATAGTGCTTTTAGAATTCAGAAAGTTTTATAGGACTTGCTAATTTTAGTGTTTTTGAAGCTTGTTCCATAGCTGGGTAGGGCAAAGCTGACAGAAGATCTGCCAAAGTGGGATTTAACCTTAGGTTTCACTAAAGAGATGTAGGGATGACTTCTCAGGACATAGTTACCTAAGGCACAGGGGGGCAAGCAATCAGAGATATACTGGGACATTCCTTCAGGGTTACACCAAATGAGTCTCCAATCCCCAATGAACTGTTAAAGACTCCTAACTTTAGTTTTAAATTCAGCACAGTTGTTTTGAAAGGGGTCCTGACCAGTGTGATCTAGCCTTATCTAGGCCACACACACCTCAGACAACTCCTTCAGAGAACAGTCTCAACTTCTGTACTCACATATTAGTTTTCCCTTCCTTCCAGTCATGGAAAGAACAAAATGCACCTTTCTTTCTCTGGTAGCTGTCAGATTCTACTCATTGTTCTTCTTTAAGGCAGCTGTGAACTTCAGGAACCTCAGGGGATTGTCCCTTGGAGCCACAAGAACTGTATTCCCTCTCACTCCCCCTGCAGTGAAACTAAAGAGTCCTGCAGGCAAACTGAAGATTTTACCAAACTAGGGTGAGAAATGCCAGGGCTCCCTTTGACAGAGCCCCAGTGGCAGACCTCCTGCCAGTCTAACTGCCACACTTGAATTTATTGATGAACATTCTAAGCTCCGCAAGAGCAGCTGACTCTAAAATGCTTATGCTGCTGTGAGCATTCTAAATGACATAATTATCCTTCTCTCAGGCTAGCTGAGTAAACAAAGATGTCATTATGTAGAAAACCACTAAAGACTTCCCCACCAGCTGCCTTTTCCTACCTGCCCAAGACTAGCACTAATGGGATTCTATTAACCTGAGGGGACTGGGTTGTTACATGTAGTTGTGTCAGCACTGCCATGTTGCACAAGGCTGACTCTGGGGCAAACTGCACATGTGCGAGTATCACACATGTGCAGTACTGTAATTGCTGCAGTATTACGTCTGACTCCTGTACAGTGAGAGCACAGCAGATTCTATTCACCACTCTTGCCACTCCTAAAAGCTTTCTACAGCCACATTGGTTCTGACCAGAGTTTGTTTGGTGCATCTGCGACAAACACCTTTGTTGCAACTGCACCCCATTTTCTATTTTCGGGCACAGTTGCAACAGTTTCCTCACTTTACAGCAGCTTACACCAAATATTTGGCACAAGCCCCATAAAATGGGTCCCCTCAATGCTGCAAGCTAGACAGGGAAAAGGTGGTCTAACTTGTGGCACTTGGCACATGGGATTTGAAAATCCAGATCACTGTTTGGTAGACTGCTGCAAGCCCTGTGTGCATCAGGGGCTAGCAGCATTCCTGGTGCTTTGCAAATCCAGCCCTGGGCTTCCAGTTTGCAGCCCAGACTAGTTTTGAAGTAGATTCTACTGTCTGCTAAGGGAGCAAAGTTTCAGCCAATTGGGTTTTACTATAAGCAAAAATGCCACCTTTCATTCATGCTGTACTGGTACTGACACTGAACATAGTGGATGCTCCCCACCAGTGGGTGGTTTTCTTCTTTTTTACAGGTCAATATTTAAGCAATACGGCATGACAAGGTGTGTTATCATGTAATAATGTCACTCCTGGGGTGGGTTGAAGCTGCGCGCCGAAAAGCCCACAACCCCAGGAGTGATGTTACACAATAACACACACCTTGGAATGCCTTATTGCAATTACACAATGGCTTGATATTATTCAAAATTTAAAAAAAAATTAAAAAATGTTTTTAGTAGATTGTTTGTGTTTCTAAAGACAAAAGGTGAAACAAAAGCTCCAATAAATCCACACAGTGATGTTATTGTGTAATATTATCACTGTCTCAGGCACCCACTGACCAATCAGAATTCAGGAAATTTCCTTGCCATTGTATAATTGGATTTTCATGGTGCTGCTGGGAGGTAGAAGGTGGTGTGTACCACAAGGGGGTTGTTTGAGGGTAGGCACATTATTCATTGGGGTCTGGTCAGGTGGTGGGAGACAGGGGAATGTGTTTTGGCAAAAGGTGGGGAGGAACATCAAATAATGTATATAAATTCACTGGGGGGGTTGTGCTAGCAGGGGAACAGGAGAGGCTGAATAACTAAAACCAAGGTGGGAGGGGGTGGGAAACTATGGCACAGTGAGAGGGGGAGGGAGTGGTAGCCTTGTTGTGCTTTTGAAAACAAAACTAGTCTGTCAAAGTTCGTATGTCCATTAGAAAATTTGTGAAGCTTGAATATCCCATCTTCGCACTAACTTTGCTGGTTAATAAAAACTCTCCTGCATCTGTAATAGAAAATACACTAGAATAAGCAAAACATTTTTGTTCGAACTGCTGGCAATTAGGAGGGTATGAGTTCGAGGACTTCTTGCAAAGTTCTCACTGTATATAATTATTCTCGCTGTATATAATTGGACACATATTGTATCAGAAAAAGAGATACTGATGTTTGAGAAACTGTAAATTTCCCAGGAGTGGGTTGAAACGTTTTCTTGAGAAACGTATCATTGCAAGACTGTATACTCCACAACAGGGGAAACAATAACACTTATATCCTTTTTATGGGATCAGCCAGATTACTGCACACCAAGTGATGCTCCCTTAACACATTCACGCATGTCTGATAAAGTCCCTCCGAAATTCCAATACATTCTACAGCAAAAAATAATCAGGTTGTTTCATGAAGGAAGGAAGTAGGAGAGGGCAGAACCATTTCTGAAACACAAAAATGCACCCTCCAACCTGCCTGGAAGTTTTAAAATTTAGAGTCCTACTACATAAAACTTCCCTTACAGGAGAACTGCACTGAGCCTATGTCAATCTTCCCTGTAGAAGCTGATTTTAAAATACTGGTTTGAAGTCTGTGACTATTTCGTCTCTACTGGCCATTTTGTTATCCTTGTGCATGTTTCTGATTTACGCACAGGTAGTATGTACCATATTAGAACTTTGTGATGTAGTTTATTCCCTTGGTCAGCTCTTCCATTGTTGGTACAATGCATCCATGTTCTACTATGGAACTCCATGGTTTAGAGGGACATAAACTACATCACACAGTCTTAAAATGGCAGTTAACACCAGACTGTACATCAGAAACACCCAAGCAGGTTACTAAAAGGTCCGTATAGATGGACCACCAACATATCAGAATTGGAACCAGCATTAAAAAAAGTTTCTACTGGAAAACATGGCTTACAGGTATTCACTGGAAGGATGGAGCACTCCAGAGAAAACATGCAATTGCTCAAACATTCACTATGAATCAAGAAACGCCAACAAAAGAACTTGCATGCGAATAATTAAACATGTATTCGCTCACTCGTAGTTTTGTGATCTTCATGAAAGATGTGCAACTCTGACTGCTCAGAAATTAAATCATGCTGGCAAAAAATCCGTAGAAGTCCATACTAGCAGTCTTTAGTGAAAGTCCAAATAGCAGTATGAAAATAAAAGTGACTGTAAATCCAGAACTACTGACCCACCGGTCCCAGCACTTTGTTCCTCACAAACATCCTAAAGGATTGACCTAAATAAGACTGCAGCCTGGCATTTATAGTGATTCAGCTCAGTTCTCCTTTAAAGGAGAACATTTATTAACTGTGACTATTGTAGCTTGAATAAGTATGAAAATCTCTCGAGGCTTACTTATAACTGGCACCAGTCCAGCCACGTCAATGACTAAGTGTGCTCCATAGTGATAGTACATTGCCACCACTTTTAGAACTTTGTGACGTTACTGATGAAAAAGTTGTGCTTCACTATTATGTGATTCGCCACAGCTTGTCAGTAACATCACAAGTAACTGAAAATGGAGGCCATGTAGTATCACAATGACACAGACACGGTGATAGATATCTCTGGACTACTGCCAGTTACAGGTAAGCCCAATGCCTAACTTTGATGAGCATTTCATGGTCTTTCAAACCATGATGGACACATATCATTAATATTCCCCTTTAAGGTCAGTGTGCTTGGCTCGAAAGGCAAATTACTCATTTGCATCAGATTTGTGTATCATTGATATGTATGTTATGCAAATTACAAGGTTTGGCAAGTGGTTTGAGAACAGAAACATTTTAGAACTTTTCTGGGGTTGAGGACTGGTGATTGGAACCAGATAAGTTTATCTCCTTTCTAGTAGTTACTACCTATATGATGATAATTCAGGCCAGGACCAAAATGGCTGGAATTCAGCTTCATTGGCATAGAGATTATTACCTGGATTTTCGAAAGTCTGAATGGAGCACTTGTGTACATATTCTACCAAATAAAATGGGAGGTGATCACTTGACTCACTTATTACAAAGGGAAACTAGATGAATTGTTAACTTAAATATTGCCCAACCTCGTGATTTAAGTGAAGAGATTGATTTCGGCCCTATTTAAAGCCAGGTTAATTAATTCCAGCATAAATTGTCCTTCTGTCTTATGCTGCAGTTGTTTTGTGCTATAGGTTTGATTATAATGTCCTTACTCACATATTAGGTTGCAGAGAGGCTGATTCTCCTTTTCCTGTATGACTGGACTTGCAGAGATAAGATACACATAGTGGCATTTGCACACAAGGAGCAGATTCATTGTGTAACATTATAAATATATTAAAACTCATTTGCTATCATTATCGTTCAATGATTACTAAGTATGAAAAAACATGCTTTAATATTTGTGATGTTGCTTGCTACTTATATAAAATGAGTTGTGATAGTTCTCTGCAATGCTCTTTCCCATTTGTATATTTGTCTTTTTGTTATCTGTCAGTTTAAGGATTTAATTTAAATTGTGTGATATGGGACAAGGTACATGCCCCCTGACGAACGAAGCCACTGGGGTTTAATGTCCTCCTTTGCATGATAAAGTTTTTCTCCTTGGATAATTTGGCTAGGATAGCATTTCATTTTTACCACTTGTGGAGTGTTTTTTGTTTCTCTCTGTTGCTTTTGAGGTCAGCAATCTCTAATTCGCACCACCTGTTCTGTCTGTGTCATGCTATATTTGCTTACCATGCATCAGTTTTGGTACACAGCTCAAGTTCAAGTTCAAGTTTATTGCAGGAAAACTCCATTGAGCAAGCTCATTCACAAGGAGGTCCTGTGACATAAACGCTTAAAGTACAAACACAGATCGGTAATAACAGTATATACATGAAAATGCACATTACATGATACAGGCTGGATATACATACAAGGGTATCACATAGGGTGACCGCAAGTGGTAAACATTGATATGAGACAGGGAAGCGACTTACAGGTTGCATACTGATAAATGAAACATGATGACTGGTGTGTGCAATACATATACAGTATTTTGGCAGCTAGAACAAACAACAGTCTACAACTGATATGGGGGGGGGGAGGAGTGATTTGATAGAGTAGCAGTGGAGCGTAAGCAAAGATAAAGCCAGGAGTAGAAGGGGAAGGGAAAGCAGTTAATGTGACAAATCAATTATACCTTACCAGTGGACAAATATGGCACACATAGGGAAGGAAGAGACTTAATGACAGTTACAGGTGTCTTTTATTTTGGCTGAACTTAGTGATTTGTAGAAGTTTATTGAAACTGTGCTAGTTAGTTTCAGTACGGTTTGTAATTGGTTCTAAATGGAAGGAAGGGCATATGCAATAGTACGTTTACCAAAGGAAGTCCGTGTCCTTGGTATGTCAAGCATAATAAAGTCAGATTTTCTTAACGAGTATGCACTATGTGAGATACTAATAAGGGAAGAGATAGCTTGGCAATTTCTGCAGGAGCAGTTTAGAGTCCATAGCCTCAGCATGGAGCAGGCGTCTAGTAGTAAGGATGTCCAACCAACAGCTGCATATAAGTCACAGTGGTGCGAACGGTAAGGGGTTGTAATGAACCGTAACGCACGGTGATAAAGGATGTCAGTTTACTTAGATTTGCAAGAGTGGTGGAGAAATAGATTACATCGCCATAGTCCAGTAGGGGAGAAAAGTGGCCTGTACAAGCTTGTTTCGAGTTTCAAGGGGAAAAGCGGCCTATTTCTGTAGAAGAAACCTAACCTTGCTTTTAACCTTCTAGAGACATCTTCGACGTGGTCACTGAAAGATAATTTATTGTCGATCCAGATACCTAGATATTTAAATTTGGTTACAACTTCCAGAGGCTCGTTTGCGTGGTGACAATGAAGTCTTGGGCAAAGGGGTATTGGGGGGCCTGAGACAGCACTGCGAGAATATCATCGCTTAGTCTTCTTAGCATTGAGCAGAAGCTTTGCCTTTATTAGATTATGCTCAAGTTGTGTGAAGTCCGCTTGAAGCACTCCCTTGACTTCAGATAACGATGAGCCAGAAGTATACAACACAGTATCATCTGCAAAAAAGTGCAGATTGGATGTAGATATGTTAGCATCTAAGTCATTAATGTACAGAGAAAACAAGATAGGGCCTAAGATGGATCCTTGGGGGACTCCTCTTGCAACTGGCAAGGCAGCAGAAAAAAAGCCTTCCGCCTTTACTTTTGGAATCTTCCAGTTAGGTAGCTAGAGAACCACTGGGTGGTATGGTATGTGACACCCAACTTTGCAAGGCAATTGACTAATAGTTTGTGATCAACAGTATCAAAAGCTTTGCTGAGGTCCAAAGACTGCACCAGTTACCTTCTTAGCATCTATAGCAGAGATCCAATCATTGGTTACTTTTGCTAGTGCAGTGATTGTGCTATGATTAGCCCAGAAGCCAGATTGAGCTGGGTTAATGAGAGAGGTTTCAAGTGAGATTTTAACTGAATATGGATCAGTTTTTGAGAACTTTAGAAAGGATAGGCAATATGGAGATAGGCCTATAGTTGTTTACATCGCATGGGTCACCAGATTTAAATAGAGGAGGATATGTGCTGATTTCCAGCAGGACGGCACAGTAGCAAATGTAATGGAAAGATTGAAGATGTGGAGAATTGGGGCAGTGAGATGGGTGAGCTCACCTTAGGGAAAAAGGGCGTCTAAGCCATCGCCCCCGCGCTTTTTTTGGGCTCATGGCTGCGGACGCCATAAAAAGAACATAGACTGTGCCCCCAGCCCAATTTTGGGTAGCTGCCATGTAACACACCATGACTTAAAATACCTGCAGTCTCCGCCCCCACACACATAACACAACCATATGTACTGGAAAAGAGGGCCAATGTCATGGACTTTGCCCGCCAGTATTTGTTTTTTTGGTTCATTTAAATTTCTGCCATGCGGTGCAGAGTTTCATCTCCCTACCTGTTTTTGACCATCCTTGGAGAGTCAGCATTATGGAACACCAAGAACAAGGGGCAGGATGGAGGTACTGATCACTGTCAAGAATTGCCAGCCTTGCTAAGCTGTCACAAACTCACTGACACAGTGATGCTAACTGGTAAGACCACTCTTCACGAAACCAGTGCATTTAAAGTTTGTTTAAATTGTTTCTTCACATGTGGATGAGGGTGCATGACATAGAGATTATGTAGGGCCAACATGTTTGTTGCAGTGGAAGCTGGAGTGTGTGCATGCTGTGCTCAGGGGGAGTGGGGTTGGAGGTAGTGTGCGTGTGCTGGTGGCCTGAAAGCCTTAGTGAAGAAACCTAAAATGTGCTGCAGAATGAGACTAAGGCTCCATCTAGTTTGCCCATACTATATTACCTCACCCCACTCCACCAACCTACTGTACTGCTGGGTTTTCCCTCTTGCCCAGCTTCTTCACCCCTTAATCTTGGGTTTCCCCCCTCCATGGAATACGAATCCCCTTGCCCTGTCCCAGGTGTAAGCCATTTAGGGTAGCTGCACCCCACCACTTCTGCCAGCAATCTGTTCCACAGCTCAGCCACCCTTTCCAAAAGTAAAACTCTCTCAAGTCTCTCTTGAACTTGTTCTCCACAAACCTGCAGTCAAGCCTTCTGGTGACCGTGTCCCTATTTCTTGCAAGCACGGCCTCACTATTCATCCAATTTATACCCCCCAGAAATGTACTTCTATATACAAAGTAAATGTTTCAGTTACAGTCCTCCACTTGTGCCTGGCCTCCAGTGAGTACTGATTCAGGGCCACCAGCTGTTCCACATAACATCTACATTGCAGGCCTTAGATAATCACCAGGGATCTGTATAAGGGGCAGTATCTCATCACTTCACATACTAAAGATCATATTAAGGAGTGAGCCAGGAGCAAGAGACAGATGCCTATAATAACTCCTATCCAGAACCCCCTACCAAGGATAGCCTTCCTTTTCTAAAAGGCAGCTGTCTAATTTCCATGTAAAGATGGATGAGGTTTCCTTAAAATTATGTTGTGCAGGGGAGCATTTCCTGCATTAACAACTCTCTGAGTAAAATACTTTCCTTTGTCTGCCCGGTGGTGCTGAGGGTTGAGGCGCTGGATGCCAACCCTCGCACCACGCTGGTAACCCGGGTTCAGGAGCGAGCTCAGGTGTCAAGGGTCAGAAGGGGTGGGATTGGATTGAGCACCCATTGAGCTGCTTTTCCTATCCTGGAGGAAGGGCTCTGGGATGTCCAGTGCACCAGCGGCCCCTGGTGGAGACCAGGGACACTGCCATGCACTAAGCAGCATGTGGTCACTGTGGCCTGACATCAGCAGGGTTGCTGCATACCAATCGGGGTGTGCACCATGCTGGGGAGGGAGGTAGGGGGAGGAGCACAGAGACTAAGGGGAAAAAACCCTCCCGCTGGATAGGCGATGGCTCCTTCAGTGCCAAATGCCATAACATGCCCAACGCTGGTTCCCCACCACTGCCCCTTCAGTCTCCTCAGGGACTGTAGCCCCCCATGTCCTCAGGGGGGGCTGTAACATCCTTGAAGATGGTGGGGACACAGCGGGTGATAGAGCAGACACGGTGAGTGATGCAGCCTAAGAGAGTTCTGGTTGGGAGGCGTGAAAAATAATTGAAAAAAAATATTTTCTTTTATTGGTGTTACATCTAGAATGGCACTACCGAAGTGAATGACCTGTATATTCTATTATAACATGGGTCAGAGAAATACTGTACTGTGACTGGTGGAATCCAGTCACATGACTGTGCTGTTGTCCCAGCACAACAGCACAGGTCATAAATTCTTAAATTTCTGAAGCTCATTACTTGGTCCTGAAATAAAAAAAATATGGAAGCCAATTTATAATCGCAATAAAGCATTCCAGAATGTGCCTAATTGAGAGATAACAGCACATCCCAGGTGCGTAAAGCCTTGGCTTTACCCTGAGCATCACTTCCTGAGATGTGCCATGATTCCACAATAACACACTTTTTGTCATGCCTTATTACTTAATTATATACTATTTGAAAATAAAACCAATTTCATTGAACAAATAAGGGTTGATAATAGCAAGAGGTAACCCCTGTATCTCCTTATTTTCATGGACATTAGGTTCAAATTGGCTAACCTAGCCTCATATTCTATATTTCTTAACCCATACACTATTTTGATATACCTCTTGATTTTTTTCCCAGTTGCTTAATGTCACATTTTTTTATAGAGGGACCGTAGTTGCAAACAATAATCTAGATTTGGTATAATGTATGATCTATAGAGTGGTAGTAAAACTTTGGCATCTCTGGAATTTATGTTATTTTTAATGGTCCATAGGGTCTTAATAGCCTTATTAATTGTTTCATTGATATGTCTTGTGAAACATAAATTGTCTGAGATGTACAGGTAGGTCATTTTCAAGAACTGATTCAGTAAACAGTTGACCTCACAGAAAATGCCTATATTTGGGATTATTGAAGGCCCTGTGCATAACTGCACATTTCTTAATATTAAAACTCATATCGCATCTATTTGCCAAATCAGTGACCGTAATGAGATCTATTTGAAATTTTGACATATCCTCCTAAGTACTGCATTCACCATCTATTTTTATGTCATCAGCATATTTAACAGACCAGCTCTTTAATTCAACTGCAATATCTGTGAGGAACAAATAGAAGATATATGGGTGCAAAACTGAACCCTAAGGGACACAACTAGTCACCCTACCCTCCAGGAACAAATTTCCATTCAGAACAACCTCCTGTTTTCTATCCTCCAACCAATTTGCAATCCATCTTATAAGTTTGTTATTGACACCTCACAATAATAGTTTTTTAACAATAGCATCATGGGGAACGGTGTCTCCTACAATAAAAAGTGATCTCCCTTTACACCCCAGCATCCTCGACACCTTGGTATATGCTTTGTTACAGTGACTTTTTTGCATGAGGGAGTCACTGAATATGACCCTGGAACCCGCTCATCTGTTGAAGTGGCCAGCCTAACCCCTCCCATCTCGTATTCTATGTTTGGGTTCCATCTCCCTCAGTGCATTACCTTGCACCTTTTAGCATTGAATATTAATGACTATCTCTCCATCTCCTCTAGCTCCAACAGGAGCTCACACATCCCATGATCTCCCAGAGGACTGGAGAAGGGCAGATGTACTTCACAAAGTGGTAGCAGGGAAGAGGAGGGAAATTATAGGCCTGTCAGCCTGACATCAGTGGTGGATAAGTTAATGGAAATGCTGCTAAAGAAAAGGATTGTGGAATATCTTGAATCCAACAGGTTAGCAAGGGAGAGTGACCAGCAGGGGGTAGTCCATGACCATAGCGACCAAGATTGAGAGCCTAGAAAAATAGTGACTTAATCTCGGTGACTGAGATCATGACTACCTAGGGAGGAGGGTGACTGGATAGGGGTGAGAGTGACTATGGCGATAGGACCTCATGGGTTTATTCACACATGCCCATGGGGGAGGACACGGGGGAGGGATGCAATGTGGGATGAGTTGCATCAGGTAGCTGCTGAGCTGAATCACTGGCATCGTGGGGAGGGTGGTCAGCTGGGAGGCATGGGGTACCAGGTTCGGGTCCGGCTTCATGTGGCTGCTTTTTTATTTCCTGGTGGCATGTATAGCCCCAAGTTTTTGTCCCCCAACATGCACCCCCCCCTGGAGTTGAGAATCCATAAGTAGGGTGGACAGCACCCCAGCATTAAAAATAAAACCTATAGGTTTCGGATGCCGTTTTTTTTCATGCGCTGTTGTGCACATTGCCAAAATTATTTTTCGGAGATGTGCACTTGCCATAATAGAGATCGCTGTTTTGCAAGTATTGAGACAATTGTACTAAATGACTTATGTATCATCCTGTGTTTTTATGTTCACTTGCACGCATGCGCAAGGAATGTTTTGGGAGAGTAGTACACTTGGAGGTGTGCCTCTCCCATCCAATGCACTGCTCACTTAGATACATACATACATAGACAGTGTCTGCAGATAAGGGCCTATGGCCCACCCAGTCTGCCCATTTGAGCTTGTAAGTTCAGTTTATGTTTTCTTAGAAGTCTGTCCCTTACCCCTGACCTCTAGAATTCCTTTATGTCTATCCCATGCATTCTTAAATCCCGTGATTGTTTCAGCCCCCACCACTTCTTCTGGCAGGGTGTTCCACTTGTCCACCACCTGTTCTGTGAAGAAATTCTTCCTCATGTTTCCTCTGAATCTTCCTCCCTCCGACTTCATCCCATGCCTTCTAGTCCTGCAACATCTTTTGCGCTTAAAAATAGTGTATTCCTGTACCCTGTTCCTCCCTGTGAGATACTTGTATGTCTCTATCGCATCCCCTCTCTCCCTCCTCTCCTCCAGGGAGTACATGTTCAGTTCCTTCAACCTGTCTTCATAGGACTTGTGATGCAATCCATGCACCATCTTTGTTGCCCTCCTCTGAACCTTCTCTACCCTATGTCCTTACGTAGGTATGGTCTCCAGAACTGTACACTGTACCCCAGGTGGGGCCTCACTAGTGTCTTGTATAGCTTGGAATTATGACCTCCTTTCCTGCTGGTGATGCCCTGCCTATACATCCCAGCATCCTATTTGCTTTACCTACTGCCTTGTCACACTGTTTCCCTACCTTGAGGTCATCAGAGATGATAACCCCAAGATCCCTTTCCTGCTTGGTGCATGCTATATCCTCACCCCAAACTGATATATTGTGCCAGGGTTTTGTGTCCCATATGTATTATCTTGCACTTCTTTGCATTGAATTTCAACTGCCAAACCCCTGACCATTCTTCAAGTTTCTGCAGGTCCCTTCTCATTCTGTCTACACCCTCTGGTGTGTCTACTCTGTTACAGAGCTTTGTGTCATCAGTGAACAGTGAAATTCTGCCTTCAAGGTCCTGTGCAATGTCACTGATGAAGATGTTGAATAGGACTGGTCCCAGCTCTGATCCCTGTGGTACCCCACTGGTCACTCTTCCCTCTGTGGAGTGACATCCATTTACCACCACCCTCTGTGTCCTGCCACCCTGCCAGTTACCTAATCACCACACTACTGTCCTGCCCACACCCATATTCCCCAGTTTGTGTAATAGTCTTCTATGTGGCACAGTGTCAGAGGCCTTGCTGAAGTCCAGATAGGCCATGTCCACTGCCCTCCCCTGATCCACCTTCCTAGTCACCCAGTCAAAAAATTCAACAAGGTTGGTCTGACATGACCTCTCCCTGGTGAAACCATGCTGCCTTGGTTCCTGTAGTCCATTGACAACCAGATGTTCCACCAATCTCTCCTTCAGTAGTGCTTCCATGATCTTCCCCACTACCGAGGTGAGGCTGACTGGTCTGTAGTTCCCTGCTTCCTCTTTGTTCCCACTTTTGTATAAGGGGACTACATCTGCTGTTCTCCAGTCTTTAGGTACCTTCCCTGTTTCCAGTGATCGGCTGAACAGGATAGCCAGAGGTTCAGCCACCACCTCTCTTAGTTCGTTAAGGACCCTGGGGTGCACCCCATCTGGCCCCATTGCTTTATCAACTCTTATTACTTCCAGTTCCTTCAGGACCCTTTCGATATAAAGGGACTTGTGTCCATTTCTGCACCATTCTCACCCCTTGTACTCCCTATAGACCCATTATCCTCCTCTTCCTCAGTAAAGACTGAGCAGAAATACCTGTTCAATCCCTTGAGCAGGCATGGCGGTTCTGCACCAATGGGTGCAGGAGCTCAGGATGACAGCGGTGTTCCTCTGCTTCAAAGGAAAGCACTGCTGCCATACTGAGCACTGCCATCATGCTGTCCCCCCCTCGGGTCACGTGCTGCCCCCCCGCGCTCATCACGCCACCTCCCAAAGCTTTGGTGCCACGCTGGGAGCCCACCCCAGCATGGCAAATGTTCGGTTTCGTCTGCCGCTGGGGTGATGCCCAATCCCCGTTGGCTCCTCGGCCCCCCCGCATTGTTTGCTTATGGGGGTGCCCAATCCCCCGTTGGCTCCTCGACCCCCCCAGCCATCTTCTGCCATGCTGGGAGTGCACCCCAGCGTGGCAAATGTCCCACTTCATCTTTTTTTTTGTTAAACCTGTAAAACAAACTGTCCCGCGGCATGTCTCCCAGCCCTCCCACAACCCGCACCCACCCACTGCGCACCCAGCTCTCCCACACCCCACCCCATACTTACCTCTGGACTCCGGCGCGACGATCTTCGGTGGACCGAGAACACATCTGCACTCTTCAAAGGCAACCACGAACTGAGGAAATGCCGCTAAGCTGTATAATAGGCTAGACAGGGGGTTTCAACTTTATTGCATATCTCAGTCATTTTTTGGAATTTTTGCACCAGATTTTCAACCTGAGGTTTTTGGGACCCCTTCTCATGAATGATGTCACTGTCATGGTGTTATTCAGGCCTGAAGGGTAATTTCGCAGGCGCTGTGCAGTCACTGCTCAAAATCACCCTTCAGCCTCAAATAACACCATGACAGTGACATAATTCATGAGAAGGGGGTCCCAAAAACCCCATGTTGAAAATCTGGTGCAAAAATTCCAAAAAATGACTGTTTTATGAGCGTGCATTGCGCAGTTCCTACTCAGGCTAGTAAGTTCATGAATTTTCAATATTTTCACTCCAGATTTTCAACATTGCCATTTTATCACACCTTCTTATGAGTTGTACAGCTGTCATTTTTCACATCTCATCCAAAATGTGTTTCCGACCATGTAGCGCACAATGGCGCAGTCGGTGTGCAAACTCAATATATGGGACACATTAAGAAAATCACAGACATTGATCATGAGCAGAGGTCTTAAATGGCTGTGCTGAAAATTTGGTGAAAAATTCAAAAATGACTGTTTTATGAGTCTGCTATGCAGTTCCTACGCATGCTCATAAGTTTGCAAATTTTCAATATTTTCACTCCAGATTTTCAACATTGCCATTTTACCACACCTCCTTATGAGCACTGCAACTGTCATTTTCACATCTTGCCCAAAACATATTTCCTTCATGAGGCTTAATGGCACAGTCGGTGTGCGAACTCAGTGTATGGGACACATTAAGAAAATCACAGTGTCACTGTTCATGAGCAGAGATCTTAAATGGCTATGTTGAAAATTTGGCAAAAAATTCCTACAAATAACTGTTTTATGAGCGTCGTGCTGTGCAGTTTCTACGCACGCTCGTAAGTTTGCCAATTTTCAATATTTTCACTCCAGATTTTCAACATTGCCATTTTACCACACCTCCTTATGAGCAGTACAGCTGTCATTTTTCACATCCTGCCCAAAACGTGTTTCCGCCCATGTAGTGCACAATGGCTAGTCATGTATGAATCAATGTATGGGACACAGTAAGAAATGACAGTGACACTATTCATTAGCAGAGGTTTTAAAATGGCAATGTTGAAAATTTGGTGAAAAAATCTAAAAATGACTGTTTTACGAGCGTGCATTGCACAGTTCCAACGCACGCTTGTAGGTTTGCGAATTTTCAATATTTCTACTCCAGATTTTCAACATTGGCATTTTGCCACACTTCCTTATAAGCAGTACAGCTGTCATTTTTCACATCCTGCCCAAAACGTGTTTCCGCCTATGTAGCGTACAATGGGGATAACAAAAAGGTCATGATGACAATTTATTGTGCAAATACCAGCAATCGCACAGGGCATTAGGGTAAACCACCATACATACCAAACACCACTGCAAATACCTGCAAGCGAATGTTTGGCATTGACAAATGCTTGTTTATGTATATGATGTACAAACCTGAGTTTCTTTTTCTTTTGCATATGATGTACAAACTATAAGCTATTTGAAAGACTGTACTTATTGTGCTGTGTATCATATGTTCATCTAACTTTTGTATGTTATATACCTATACCTGACCCAGGTCCACCTTGTAAATAAGCTGTCTCAACAGTGTTTCACCTGGATAAATAAAGATTGATTGATTAATTGATTGAGTCTAGTCTGATATTCCAACCATTCTTCCTCCCTCTTGTTCCTTTAGTACCTAGTGAAGGCCATCTTTGTGCCCTCACAACCTCACCCATCCCTTTTTGAAAATCACATTAGCATTTTGTGCCTGTTTCTTTTGGTGACCTTCCTTGAACAAGATTTGATTGCCTTTAACAGTGCCCCCTTAAAGAGCCACTGTTGTCTCCAGAAGAACTCTGAAAAATATATTTGGACATAAAGCAGTTTATATTTCTCATCAGCTCTGTATTTCTTATCTCCATTATCTGTTACTGAGGTTATTTGCTTCAGAAACAGGGTAGTTGCTTTTGAGGGTTCATCAGTTCCTACTGCTTCTTCCCAACCTGATGTCATAATACTCTGCTTGTGTCATCATATGTGTTTCCATGGCAACAGACTGAGATGTCACAACAGGGTATTATGAATTCAAGTAGGGAGTAAGCTACAGATGCAAATGAACTCTAACGATAAAGATCTTGTTACTATGAGAATAATTTTTTCAGTACTAAATAAAGGAGAGGAGAAAATTATAGACTATACGTGAAATACAAGCTGAACTATGTCCAGCTACTATGGTTTTCAAGTTTTCCCAATGGTGTTGGCTTCTCTTTAATCTTACTTCATTATTCTTCTACCCTCCTTGATCCAGTTTACATCTACAAAGCTCTCTCTAAGCAGTTCCCACATCTGAAAATTAAAAAAATTTATTATACAGTATATCATGAATGACACCCAACCAAGGGGGCAACCATCCAGACATAAGAAAATAAGTACATATATGAACAAAGAATACATCCACCTTCAAAAAGGAAGTCACATAAGCCCCTCCCCACCTCCCAATCCCCAACCCACCCCATCCCCTAGGAGTGCCAAACAATAGGGTAACAGAGGAGAGAGGACAGTCCAAATTAACACATTACCTGAAAATCCCATTTGTACCAATTTACCCCTCCCTTAAGATAAATATAACACATAAAGTTTACCCATTTCCTGTTAAATCTGGCCATATTATTATGGAGACCCGCAATCAGATGCTCCATTCTAAAAAATACTGAAATATCATTTAACCATTCTCTATAGGAAATGGTTAATTGATCCATCCAATGTTTTAAGACTAATTTTTTAACAATAATTGATATCAGTGCCATCTGAAATCTGCGCTCTTTGACCAGAATACCAGAAGAGATACCCATCAGACAGATTTCAATTGTGAACAGGTCATCCAATCCCAAGACAGGATCCAATTTAGAACAAATTTGTTGCCAAACCGGGGAAACCTTTTCACAATACCAGAATATTTGCACCATATTGCCTTCCATTTTACCACAGCGAGTGCATTTAGAGTTTAGCAGTCTGCCAATTTTGACCAATCTAATCAGAGTGTAATACATATTACTCAAAATATGGTATTGAGTGAGCCTAAATCTATTCTGGGAGTGATATATATACAGATCCTTCCAGATCTGTGCCCAGTCTAAGCATACGTCTGGGAGTAAGGCATTCCAAGTAGTGGAACCAATAAGGGGACTAGAACCAGCCATATTAACCAGGGGGGAATATATGGTAGATACACCATGTGGCTTCAAAGCATAATCTGATATTTGAGCCAGAAAAGCATTGGTCCATGATATTTTAGGATTGAAACCGAAAAGAACCCCTATAAGATGTCTTAACTGAAAAACTAAATATCCGATTCTACGGAATACCAAATTTACCAAAAATTTCAGGAGAAGAAAGCATGTTATCCGAAGAAAATAAGTCTCTCACTCTCACCCCAATCAACTAGTGGAGCCAACTATTCGAGAGCCATAAGCCACTTATTCTAATGTTAAGATTTGTCAGTATCAGCTGATCCATATCAGATTATGGGAATATCCTAAAATATGCACAACATTGAGAGAAAACTTTGAGCAAACTGGCAAGAACCGATTCACGCAGCGCCTCAGGCAGATAATTTTTACCCAAGTAAAAAACCATGGAAGGGTTAACAAGATTAGCACTAAGAAGGCTGTTCTCTAATTGGAGCCAAATGGGGATATAGTCCAACTCCTGATAGCGACATAACCTCCCTATCCTAGCGAAATGGCTTGCCCAATAATAAAATTAAAAGTTAGGAAGGCGGAGGCCTACCATGTTTCTGTATAAACTAAGTTTACTATAAGCACAGCGAGGATGCTTACCACTCCATGTGAACCCAGAAACCAACGCACGCAACTGCTTAAAGAAAGATATTGGAAGCCACAAAATTAGCAGGTTTATAGGATAAAAGAGACGAGGCAAAACATTCATCTTGATCACATTAATCTGCGCCCATAACAATAAAGGCAACTTTTGCCATCTTTGAAGATCCTGCTGAATGGTTCCCATTAAATCCTCCAAACTGAGTTTCCTAGTAGAGGCGGGATCCCTAGTTAAGATGAAGATACTTAATTGCTCGAGGAGACCATTTGACACCTAAATGAGTGAAATCTATTTTCCTTGTATGACTATTGAGTTGAAAAATCTCCGCCTTGGATATATTCAATTTATATTTAGATAACGTAACAAACTGACTAATAATCTTTAACACGTACTCTAAAGATAATGCCGGTTGGTCCAAATGAAGAAGGATATCACCCACATACGCTGACAATTTTAAGGACTGGTTATCGACCGGGATCCCTTTAATCTGAGGACAAAGCTTCAACTGACAGAGAAGGGGTTTGAGATACAGATTAAACAAAAAAGGTGAAAGTGGACACCCTTGCCATGTCCCAGTAAATAATGGAAATCTGGCTGAAAAAAAACCATTACAATAAATTCTGGCCGAGGGAGAAGAGTACAATGCCTGAATCATTGCAATGAAGGGAAGATGAAAAACCTAACTGCTTCAAAGTAACCCACAAAAAATCCCAGTGCACCCTATCAAAGGCCTTCACAGCATCAAGAGAAATTAAAGCCATTGAAGACTGAGAAAAACGAGCCCTGTGAAAAACATGTGTGAGAGTTCTTAAATGGTCAACAGAAGAATGACCAGATACAAAGCCTACCTGCTCCTGACTTAAAAGTGGCATCCACAATGTCTCAATTTGGGAAGAAAGTACCTTAGCTAATATCTTAATGTCGCAATTTAAAAGCGGGGACAATAGCTAGCTGGATCAAGTGGAGGCTTATTTGGCTTGAGCAAAAACACAATTGTTGCCTCCAAAAGAGATGAATCAAGTTTGTCTGCCATGAACATGTAATTATACAGTTTGAGCAAGATAGGGGCTAATTTCTGAGCGAATATTTTGTAGAAATTTGAAGGGAACCCATCTGGTCTGGGTGACTTGTCTGGTGCGAGACTGTTAACAGCCCTTACTATTTCTTCAACGGTTATGGGGGATAGCAAAGAGGCCTGAGACGTAGCATCCAAGACAGGTAAATCCAAAGAGTCAAGAAAGGCCTCCATATCCTGACCCGATGCAAGGGAGGAGCGATTACCATATAATATTTTATAAAAGGACTCAAATACCTGGGCAACCTCTTGTGGTTCGGTTTTAATAGAGCCATCCGTGGCTTGCACAGAGGGGATTAGACTGGAACTCTCCAATTGACGTAAACACAGAGCAAGCATCTTGCCAGCATTTTCACCCTGATCAACATATTTGGCCCTTGTCTTGAGAAGAGCCTATTCCGCCTTCTCCTTAATCTAATCTGCATACTCATTACACAATGCCGTCAGCTCTTCTAAAGTAATTAAAGAAATATTAGTGATCAAGGAAATCTCTTTATCCTTTATCTGAGCTAACAAGGTTAAGGCTCTAGCCTCCCTCTTTTTCTTCCTCCCAGAAGCAATTTTAACAAATTCCCCCTGAAGATAATACTTTAAGGAACACCAAAGAAGGTCAACCCTGATACTAAGATTGTCATTATGTTCTAAGAAATTGGAAATTGCAATTCTGATTTGAGAAACCAAGTTCTCATCTTTTAAAATCTGAATATTGAGCTTCCAGACCGCATCACTCTGAGTCTTAAAATCCAGAGAGATAACTATCCAAACAACTGAATGGTACGAAATAACTATGGTTTCAATACCAGATTGATAAAGACCCTGGATAAGGGAACAACTGATTAGGAAGTAGTCAATCCTTGACCATGACTGATGGACACCCGAAAAGAACGTATAAAGCTGCCATGAAGGGTTCAACATTCGCCATGGATCACACAAACCCAACATAGACATTAGGTTGTTCAGCACATTCTGAGAAGATGAAAAGGGTTTCAGAGGCCTATACATCCTATCCAGATCTTGAGTTGGTGGAATATTCCAATCACTCCAGAGTATCACAGGGGAGGGTAGAAACGAAGCAATTTTACTAGCCAACTCCATTAAAAAATCTGGATCTCCTCCTGGCGGACCATATACCGACCCCAGAACAACCATATTGTTGTTCAGCATCCCCTTAACCAGTACGTATCTACCTCTAGGATCAGAACAGACCAAGTCTGCTTGAAATGCAATATCTCTCCTGATCAATATGGCTACTCCCTGACTCGAAGAGGAATCCCCAGCCAAGAACACCTGAGAAAATCCTTGCCTACGTAGCTTGAGCACTTCTGAACTAAACAAATGTGTTTCTTGAAGCAAAATGATACCCGCATTCAAGAGGGTAACATGTTTAAGGATCTGATATCGTTTTATTGTGTCCCTAGCTCCTCTGATGTTTCATGACAGAACTTTCCAGGACTATAAGCCATATTTGGTCCTGTAAAACCATATGGAAAGTGATCCCAACTGCAAGTAAACTAAACCACTATGGTACACTCCTACCCACCCCAGCATCCTTCCCCCATAACATCGTCATTATATATAAGATCCAATAATATGTGGCCCCAAAATGTTATAGCTCCAAACTTACTTGACTTTGAAAACAAAACCCCGTTTAATTTAACCATGTTAGAAAAACCTAATAGCAACCCAAAAAGCCCAAAATATCCACCCCACCCACCCATTACCCAAAACCCCCCCATTGAAAACCTTGATAATATAAAGCCAACAAGTAGTAGTAAACCAGGAAACCATAGACACCACCTTCCCCCTTCAAACAAACCAAAAAACTGTTTACAATGCCCCAAACCCACTAAAAGATAAAGAATCTAAAAAAAGTCAAAACAGTGACTCCCCACCCACCCATAGCTAGCTTGAGCTCCTCAGTGCCACAAACAGACCAATAAAAAGATCTTGTTCATACCAAAGAAACCTTGCCATTTACCCAGAACCACAACCCAGACAAGTAACTAATGATAAGAACCAGTCAGCAAGGGGAGACCCAGACACCCCACCCACCTTTAACTAGTACGCTATGCAGCTAGCCCGGCCGTACTCTGACCGGAACTCCCACATCCCCATCCCCCTTCCCAATAAACTGAAGCTGCCAGTGCAACCTTAGCTAGAAATGAGCTCAACCATAAAATACCCTAACTTAAAAATAAATAACTGGAACGGGCACTTACTATACGAGCGACCCCAGACAGCACCTACTCCTCCACTCTCCAAGCCACCCTCCCTTCCCAATAAATCCCCCCCCAAGAAGTGCTCCAGATGACCCACTGAAGGGAAAACCAAGTCAACCCCTTTAAACTGAGCTATCTAGACTAATCTCACCAAAAGCACTTAGCTGTCCCAACCCAAAGGTACTACCTGAAACCATAAGCAGAGCAACAAGCTAATCTTGGCCTTGCCCTACAAACAACATTATCCACTCAATATCGGAAAGACAAACCCTTCCCTTGCATACAACCTGGTAACCACCCAGACTCCTTGCAATACAACTCCAAACCCACCTACAAAACAAGGAGATCCCCCCCCATTAACCTTAACAACCCTCTTAGGGGAAAACCCCCTAAAATAAACCAAAACCCTGTCAGGGAGGCACTTTAACCCTGCCTATCCAGTGGGAACTGAATTCTCACATGCTCATAGTGCTACAAGAAACCAAACTCTCCATAGAAAGGACCAAAGCTCAGCTCCCCACTCCAAACAAGATCGCAGCAAGGAGGTACATAGGAAAACTCATCTTCTCAGATTCTTGCCAAGCTCAACAGCTAACTCCCCAGCCAATTCAAAACCAAGCCCCTAAGAGCCCCACTGAAAACCCTAATCCCAATCCGACCTGCTCTGCTCAACGAGTGGCCCCTCACCCTCCAGATCACTACAATGCTAAATAACCCCTAACCTGGAACACATGAAAGCGTTCCCAAAAGAAACAAAATCATTGAGAAACTAGCGAGCGACATATACGACCATATCAAAAACCAGATACTAGTACCTCCTAACTCAATCCTCTGGCAGGGAGTAACATTGCATTAACATGGGGAAATGTTTAAGGGGGACTGAAAAAGGCACCAGCTCATCCTTCCCAGGGAAACCACACCTATAAACCAAGATTCCTTGTGAAAACCGGACACCCTATAGGGCCTATCTCACCTAAATTCTGAGATCTCTCCAGTGCTTACAAAGACAACAACCCCTTTCTATCATCAGGTACAACAACCCATTTTTAACCAGACTTTCATATTTAAACCAGAATTAAAAGAAGTAAACAGTGTAACAAATCAGTCATTTTTTGAAAAGGTTCAGTAGCCGTGTGGTTAACTCTGAGGAGGCCTGCTCAGGAGACTCATAGGATAGCCAGGAACCTTGCACAGAAACTCTTAATTTCACCGGGTACTGCATCCTAAAGGGAATTCCAGCAGATATTAATTTGCTGACTATCGAGTGATATGCTGCCCGCTTCAGGTGAGTCTCTCAGGGTAGATCTTGAGTGAGCCTAAAGGTAGCTGACTCACATCCCACTTTCTGTAAGTCCTTGGCCTTGCTAAGGACATGCTGCCTTTCTAAGTTACTTAAAAACTTCACAATAATGGGTTGAGGTGGGGACTCTGGAGGAGGCCGTGGTCTTAGTGAACGATGAGCCCTTTCGATTTGGTAACTAGGGTTAAGAGGGGAAGGGCCAACCAATTTCTGCAGGAGCTTCTGCATGAATAGAATAATATTGGAACCTTCCTCCACTTTGGGTAAACTGAGAATCAATACATTATTTCGTCAGCTCCTGCCCTCCAAATCTTTGGTCATCAGGTGAAGTTTGGCGATCTATTGCCATAGTTAAGATAGCTCAGGATCAGTCTTTTCTTTCCACTTTTCCAGTGAGACTGCTCAGGCCTCTGTATCTCCCACCCACCGTGACAAATCTGTTAGATCCGAACAAAGAGATTTCAGCTCAGTCGAAATATCGTTAAGCGATTCCTTAAATGGGAGCATTTCTTGAAGAAAGCGATCCTCCGATAACGGAGTGACTGCTATAGATGAAGGAGATGGTTTTTCGGAACCTGCGCCTTAGGCCTGTTGCTTCTTGGACATTTTTTCCGGAGAGGCTGGTGGAGTATGCCTGGGCAAGTCCTGCTTCATATCAGCCTCCATAGACAGCAGAAAATCGACTGCCAGGCACAAAACCGACCCAATTCTGACTCAGCAACAAAATATATCGTACTAGCTCATTTTTCAGATAGCAACTATATCAATCAGGCTGTAAAAGAAGGCGAGATGGGTGCGAGGCAGTGGGATCTCCTAATCAGTGCTACTACAAGGAGCCCTGCATCATGTGATCTCACAGTTCCACATCTGACCAAAAGCTGCTTGTTTGAGGTCCTGAACCATTGTCTTCAAGGGGGGACCACAGCTACCAACTGCCAGTTTGAACCACACAGTGTTGTAATAACTGATTTCAAAAGGTTTCAAACTGCCACCCCCCACCATCTTCAAATTGGTGAGTACTCAGTAGAATATAACATCCTGCAGTGTGGGATCCCTGACCAGCTGCACCAGTAAGTAGTGCTACAACGTATCTAGCAGTTCCTGACCTGGTGCACCATTCCAACGGAATATCTCAGTTGATATCTGGCAGGTTTAGGATCCCCATTAACACTAGATCCCTTTTTGCAGGGTCCCTTCTGATTTCCTTCCCCAGCTTCATGCCCCATTCTTTCTACCTGGTTGTCTGTAGACCACCCCCAACCTAAACTTTCCAATAGCTGATCTTAGCTGCACCCAGACAGACTCCACTCCCCCCCTTTTTTGATAGTCCCATCTTCTTTCTCATCAATTTCTATCTTTATATATAGGGCTACTCCCTCTCCTTTACCTCCTGCCTCTTTGTCTCCTAAGAAAGGTGTACCTTGCAATTGCCTGATCCCATCTGTTGTTCCCACTAGCCCATGTCACTGTGATGGCCACTCATTAAGTTTAACTTAGCCTTTGCCACAGTAGCTGAAGTTCGGTGACCTTATTGTTCCAGCTTATGGCATTAAAACCAGCTATCCTCCATGCACCCATCTTACTCCCTCCTACTTTACCTGATCACCTCCTAGTGCCAACCCCTCTGTTCCTAGCCTGTCCACTTCTCCTTCTGCTAGCTGGACAATTTCTGCCCACTCCCCCTCTCTCACTTTTTTTCATCTGTCCTCTGCCACTGCTGATTTCTCCTGGTCTTATTTCTATTTCCAGGGGAGCCTCTGTTGGAGTCAGCCTGCACCTACTTCCTAATAGAGGCCTCCTCCTTCGCTTTCAGTTTAAAAGACTGTCCACGTAGACATCCAGTTTTTGCCCTGATGCATTAGTCCCCTCTCATGTGAAATAAAAACCTTTCCCCCAAACAGCTGTCTATCCTAGAAGTTTTCTCAGTCACTGGCAAATACATATCCTTCTTCCAGACACCATTCTTTCAACCAGGCATTGCCTCAGTTCTCTCCTACCTTACTATTCCTAGTCGCATACAAGTGCACCTTCAAAAAAGGCCATAATGGCTGCCTTCCCTTTCACATTCATCCCTCTCTTGCTTTCAGAAGTTGGGCATAACTTCCAGCCCATGGTTTCACAAGTTGTTCCTTCCCAAGTATATTAGGATGTGTGGCCCTTCCCTCATCCCAACTAACATCCTTCCTGTCTTGGCCTCATCATACGGGACTGATATTACAAGAAGGCATTTCAGTTCCCCTATCATAGTCCCATCACCCTCTCCACCCCCTCATCATCAAATCGCTGACCATGAGTGCTCTGCTCACCACTTTCTTTACTCCTCATTATCCTGCTAGATTCATGCTTCTCCCCTGAACTTTACTTGGAGTTTCACTCCTAGCCTGGTCCTGGGAAGAGACATGGTCATGTGCAAAAGGAGTGTGATTATCGTGTAAAGGGTTTGGATAATACACACTGATGCCTTGCTACAAATGCACCCTTTAGAACACACCACTGTGATCTTTACCACCCCCCTTGGGCTAACTCCACTCTCCTACAGATGCTATATCCACTCCCTAAACCTTATATCTAAATACTGGTTCAACATGCTACCCTTCTACCTATTGGATAGTCTCTCCCCAACCTCTGACTCTCCCTACAAACTGAGACACAGAAATAAATGCTCCTTTTGCATACCCCATCCATCCTCCACCTTTGAGCAGGCTGCTTCCTCCTTCCAACTCCTCAGCTTATGGAACATACTTGCCCCCACCATAAGGAACACCTCCTCCTACCTTGCCTGCAAGTATCAACTTCACTCCCTTCCTCCTCCACCTTGTCTCTGTCCCAGATGACCCACTCCACCTGGCACCTGACCCTTGTGTCCACTGCTACCTAAAGCACTTACTTACTTCTTTCTCCAATGTGAGCACTTTCACACGTAACCTCTTATCTCCTGGCACTCTCACTGTAAAGCCTTTCTGCTAACTGTTGAACTCTATTGCAAAGGTTGTAGTCACTGTAACATTATGCCAAACTATATGTAAGACCAGAAACAACCAGTTCAGGTCTACCCACTGTCTATGTTAAAACTGTTGTATCTTGTATCCTGCAAGCAACCTCATCTTGCTCTAAGCTGTAGTAGTAGTAGTAGTAGTAGTAGTGGTGGTAGTAGTAGTAGTAAATCTCTTTTATTCATAAAAATAAGGGAAGCATTCACTTGAGCAAGGCTCATTTACAATGAAGTCCCAGTATCAAAACATCTGGCATCAGTTTCAGAATAAATAACACACAAGACACATTAATTGCAATATAAAAAGTGTACAGTTGTACATTGTAAAAATATATAATAGGAAGACTATATATACAGGTAATCAAAAATAAATGAACGTTACCTTGATTACAGTAGGATAAACTACTAGACCACCCCAGATACCACTTATTCAAATCAGGTAGGTGGACCATTTGACCAATTTCCCTCAAGCTTAAGGTAATTTTATTCCACAGGGTCATCCCTCCATAGGGTACAGATGACTTGCACAAATTGAAGTTCCATGTAGGAGTTAAATACTGTATTTCCTGAGCTGACCTCAAATTGTCTTTAGTACTTCTCAGAGGAAATAACTGGGTAGTACAAATTGGAACCCCTTTTTCCAGATTTGAAACATTTTTATTTTTTTATTTATTAAATTCTCGGATTACAAATACCTTTGAGCAGAAACTGCTTGTTTACAAAGGTTCCACGTCAAAGGATGAGGGTCAACATATATACAGAGGTAGTAAAAGAATGCACAATAAACAACCAAAACAACTAAAAGAAAAAATAAAGATACTCAGTTATAACATACTTTGAGATAATATTCATAAAACGAGCAGCTTGAGTAGGCAGCTGGCTGCGGTAACAATAAGAGAAAGCACTATAGAGTTAGTATTGCAGTACAAGCACTGGGAGAGGAAGTTACAGGCTAATGAGCCACTGTCCGATGGTAGTGGAAAATGTCTTGTACCAGTGGAGATGTGAAGCAGGAAAGGAGTCACAAGGAAGGCCCAGTGCCAGAGGTAATGATATTGGGAAAGGGCGGGCTGTGAGACATGAGTGAGCTGGGAGGTGTTTACAGAGATCTCTGTTCAACAAAGCAGTCACATTGAGTGGTAGAGGTGAGGTAAAGTTTGAGATTCCTTTTGAAGGGTCCAAGTGTAGTAGAGGAAAGTGATTCTTTATTGAGGGAATTGAACCATTGAGCAGCTCTATAGATAAAGGACCACTGACCCATGGAGGTACGACATCTGGGAACCTGAAAGGTTAGAGATTGGGCACCACGTGTTTGTTGAGTGCCACTGTAGGTAGTAAGGAGTGAGCTGACACCAGGTGGCATGAGACCAAGGAGAATCTTTTTGGTAAGTAAGCAGGTCTGGTATTGTATTCTGCTGTGTAGGGGTAGCCAGCTGGCCTGTGCATAGAGGTCACAGGTGTGAGTTAGTTGGGCTGCACCTGTCAGTAGCCTACAGGCTTTGTTGAGAGCAACTGAGATCCTGTGGAGGGCACTTGTTGGGGCAGAGCCATAGATGGCAAGGCCGTAGTCAATGATAGAGGTGACAGAGCTGTAGATGGCTAGTTTAAGAGCATCCGTAGGCATACAGTGCTTGTGTTTGTGTAGTAGTCCAATCCGTATATTGGCGGTCTTGGCAACAGTGTCAATATGCCGAGTGTAGGAGAGGGTACTATGCAGGGTAATACCAAGGTACTTGAACTCCTTGACATGTTCGAGTGGGTTCCCAGCGTGGTTCTCAATGGTGAGGAACAGAGAGTTGTGCCTGCTCTGTCGGTTACAGAAGGACATGGCTTTAGTCTTGCTGTGGTTCAGAACAAGTTTATGAGAATTGAACCAGTCTTCGATGCGATTGAAGTCAAGCTGCAGCTGGGATTCAAGGACTGTAATGTCATGGTGGCTGGAAAACAGGACTGCATCATCTGCGTATAGTAATATTTTTTGGTGGCAGGCCCTGGGGAGATTGTTGATGAAGAGAGAGAAGAGTAAAGGGCCCAGAATAGACCCCTGGGGGACTCCGGAGTGGACCGGTTTCTCATCCGAAGAGATCCCTGCAATCCTTACACGTTGGATCCAATTATCAAGGTAGCTGGTGAACGGGGGAAGGGCATCGCTGGAGATCCCATGGAGGACAGTTGCTTGATGGTAGGTGGTTTAATCAGTCGTAATGCCTTGGTAAGGTCTATAAATGCCCTCCACAATTCCCTTTGTCAAGCATGGTGTGGATCAAGGTTGTAAATTCCAGTAGTGCAGTGGTGGTGCTGTGCCCTTTTCTGAAGCCATGCTGCTCTGGGCACTGTACATTGTACTTATCCAGGAATTCAACTAGTTGGTCCGACACTATTCACTCCAGCGCTTTGGATAGTGGGGGGAGGAGTGAGATAGGTCTGTAATTGGTGTGCAGTGTCCTATCTCCGCTTTTGTAAACCAGTGTGACAGTGGCTTTCTTCCAGAGAGAGGGGAAATGGCCCAAACTAAGCGAAAGATTAAAGATCTTTGTAAGTGGTTCTAAGATTTCATCGAGGACTTGTGCCAGCAGTTTCAGGTCAAGGGAGTCACCACTGTACCCTTGTTTGCCGATGGCCCTTTGAATGTATTTTCTAGCTACTTGTGGTGGGACCTCCTTAAAATAAACTTTGGGGTTGTACGTTCTAGTTGGGAGGTAACTTGGGAGGAGCTGGAGGGGAGGTCGTTGAAAAAATTTGGTGGAAGAACACTGTCCAGGTTTGTAAATGCATTATTAAAAGTGCTGGTGATGATACCTAGGTCGAGTGTAGGAGTGCCATGAAGGTTGAACGTAGTGGGTGGTGCTTTAGGATCCTTGCCTGTGAGTTCTTTCATGTTGTTCCAGAATTTGTTTCCCTGGCCCCAAGAGTTGGTCAGAGCCTCTTTGTAATAGCTGCGTTTAGCATTCCGTATTCTTCGAGTGCAATCATTTCTGGCTGCTTTGTATAATTGTATGTTTACTTGCATTGGAGTTGCACAAGCACAATGTCAGAGGTGGTCTCTGTGCTTGAGCAGAGTTAAAAGGTCAGTATTAACCCAGGGGTTGGTCTGTCCTTTGACCTTCATCTTTTTCACTGGTGCATAGATGTCACAGGCTTTGTTGAAAAGTTTGATAAATAGGTCCAGAGCTTTGTTGGTGACATTGAGGGAGTCAAGCACTGCCCAGTTCAGCCTGGTTAGATGGGATTTTAACAGCTGGAGGTGCCCTTGTTTGATAACCCTGGCATAAATAAGCTTGGGAGTGGGCTTGTGGTATTTGTTTGACCAGGAACAGATGACAGGTGAGTGGTCACTTATTGTATCCGGGAGTACAGAAACATTGGAGATGCATTCAGGGTGGTTAGATAGAATCCAGTCTAGAAGCGTAATGGAGCCTGTCCTATGGTTACACCTAGTGGGGGCATTGACCAGTTGAGTGAGGTGATGCACCGCGGCTGCATCCTTATAGGTAGCAGCCTCAGCAGAGAGCCAGTTAATGTTAAAATCACCCATGATTATGGTTTCAGAATTATGTTGCTGGACCCTTAGATATTCCATGATGCTATGGAAGCCAGCAGCCTGGTCTCTTGGGGGGTAGGTAAACCAAGATGACAGTGAGTTCCTTGTTATGTGCACCAAGGAGGATTTTGATTGTGAGGACCTGAAAGGAGTTGCTCAGGCTGGGGGATAGGATGATGTGACCCATAAGGGTATCCTTAAGATAGATGGTGCAGCCCCTGCCCCGCTTAGCAATCCTGTCTTGCCTGAAAATGCAGTAGCCAGGGATAGAGACTGAGATATCAGGGATTTTAGGGTTTAGCCATGTTTCCACAACTGAGAGGACATCAGGGTTGTGCTGTAGGATCCATGTTTGGAGGGAGTCAAGTTTGTTGAGGATGCTGCAGGCATTGATGGATGCCATGGTGAGTGTCCCTGTCCTTCTGCTTAGTGCCACTGCTGGCTGCCCAGGTGGTCCTGGGTTGGGATGAACATTTCCTGAGAACAGAAGCAGCATAAGGAGAATTTGTAAGAGAAAGGATTTCAGCATCTTGTAGATACCTGGTGGTTAAGTCATAAGGCAAAAGAAATGATCAACAGCTGAGGTCCAGAGTCACAGAATGTGTTAGAATTCCTGCAGGTGATGAACTGTGCCTGTGCATATGCAGGATGTGAAATCCTTTAGTCTGCATGCCTCTTTGTCATTCAAAGAGGTTGTTGAAAAGCCAACATACAGATCATGGAGCAGGTCAGACAAAAATGTGGATTCAAGCAGACCTAGAGTCATTGAGTTCGTCAGACTTAATTGCTTGACTTATGTTTTGCTTGGGATAGCTTCCAAAAAGTTGATTTTTAAATGAAAAATGCAGATACCTGGTTGTGATGTTTTGCAGAAATCCGGTTCTGGAGACTTTCACAGATGTAGTGAGCAAGAATGGTGTTGTTACTCCAAGCAGAAAACCATGTAAATCCACAAAAACTAAGCTACAGACACAGACAAGCAGCCACTACGAACATACCTCCAGCAAAAGATTATCCACATGAACAACATGAATTTGAGAAGGTGTAAACACCTACACACAAAAGGCTTTGACCAACTCCAATTATTAAATAATATGCACCTGTAAGTTCTATACGGGGCCTCCAAGACAAACTGAACCATCCTGTGAAACATGGAATCCACCTTATTCAATAGGAAACCAGAGGCTCCACCATTTAGGTGGTCCCCATAGTCAAGACAGGCATCAGTAAAGAGTTTACAACATTTAAACAGATATCCCTTGACATTTATTTTTCAAACCTATGGAGAGGCCCTAATTTTCTATTTAGTCCAATTATCATATTATTTATGTGGGGAGACCAAGACAAATTACAGTCTAGCCAAAGGCCTATGTACTTATTATGGTCTACCGCCATTATGTTGGTGCCATCTGAAGTTGTAATGGCCAGACATGGGTTCTGTTCTTTACTTTGTTTATTTCTAAACAATACAGCCTGAGTATTCTTAGGATTTAATGTTAGAAGATGCTTATTGAAAAAGTCCCACACCTGATCAAAGGCCATCTGGAGTTTAGGTCTAATCAAATCCAGGGTTTGACCCTCAATGTATATTATTGTGTCATCTGCGTATAGTTGGTATTTTGTATCTGGGAGGTCAAGACTAAGCTTGTTGATGTAGATGTTAAACAACAGCGGTCCCAAAATTGACCTCTGTGGGACACCAGTGGACATACTAACTAAATTTGACTTATAAGGAACAATTTCCACAAATTGTTTTCTCTAATTTAAGTAAGAGGAAAACCAATTAAAACCTAAGTGGACATACCAATCTGGATGAGTCTAAACAGGCACACCTAATGGTTTAAGGTATCAAAAGCTTTAGAGATCTACAAACAAAGCTCCAGTTATTTGTCTCCCGTCCAGGCTCAGCTGCAGATCAGCTATCACTTTGATCAATGCTGTAGTAGTACTATGCTGTGACCAGAAACCTGATTGACAAATGGACATTTTACCATTCCAATCCAAATATTCTCTCAATTATTTAGAGATAATTCTCTCAAAAACCTTTGAGATTTGTGGCAGGAGTGAGATGGGCCTATAATTGCCCAGCTCGCTCCTGTCGCCACTCTTGAAAATAGGCTTTACTCTTGCAACCTTCCAACCCTCTGGAAACTCACTCAGATTACAAGATAAGTTGAAAATGAGGGCCAGTGGTTCTGCTATGCAAGGAGCCACATACTTCAACAATCTGGCAGGAATCCTATCTAACCCAATTGCCTTAGATATATTCCTCAGTAATTCAGTTCTAACTTCTTCAGGAGAGATATAATGAAATCTAAAAGCCTCAAAGCCCTCCTGACCAGAGGAATTATCATCCCTGTTTGGGGTGTAATCTGACTGAGCATCCTTAGTAGGTACCGGAGAACCCACCTAACTAAAATGTGCATGACAAATATCCACAATTTCCTCCCCAAGTGCAATTTCAGTTCCCTCAACCATGATTTTATTTATATTATGCTTTTTGTTGTTTCCCGTTGAGTCAAAAATAGTCCTCCAAAACAATCTTGGATTTTGTTTGTGGTTACTGTCTAGTTTAGATATAACGTACTCCTGTTTGGCTAACCTAACCTTGGATGTGTAGTCATTTCGGGCTTGTCTATATGAAGTCCAATCATCATCTTTCTTAGTTCTCTTAGCAATTCCCCACCTTCTAGCTCTATGTTTCCTGGCTTTATGTAAATCACCCCTTAGATTTGGATTTGCTAGCTCTTAGCGGTACATATTTATCACAAATTTTTAGGAACTCTGTTAAAAAAAATTCCCAAGCGTCCGTTGCAGAAGGAATTAAATCCAACCTAGACCACCTAACCTTTTCTAGGTCTAGCATAAATGATAGATAATCAAATTGTTTAAAATTTCTCCAATACACCTAATAACATGTGTTAGGTAAAGTAATACTAATTCTAGTGGCATATATCAATTGGTGGTCAGAAAACGATTCAGGTAATACCCCATGTGACATTATCATTCTGTTGCATGTAATACTGCTATTTGTTTATTGTAGCACACTTTGTATGTACTACCATCTCCCTTGCCCCGGGTCACACCTGGAATCGAGCCTCAGCTCAGTGTGCCTTCCCGGTTATCAGTTGTTTAAATAAAATAAATAAATAAATGTGTAAGAACTAGGATGGCCATGACTTCACATAGCCTAACTAGCCAAGATAAGTCTAGAGGAACTTTTCCAAGAAAACTGCAATCCAGAAAGTGTTAACGAGGAAGGATCAACTCCCATTTACTTTAAAAAGTCTCCTTTAGTTTATCAACATACAAGTATAGGGCTTATGGGCAGACTAGATGGGCCTAGCGGTCCTTATCTGCTGACAATTTCTATGGATCTATGTATGTATCATCCATCTTCTTTTCGTGGAAGATAAAATAAAGGAATCATTTTTAAACACATGGGAGCTGAAGCTTCACTGTTAGCACTTGTTAGCACTTAATGAACATTTGTCCCCAAAGTACAAGTAGAATGACTCAACTGGAAACATGAAGGCCTTCAGTTTGTATTCAGGTTGTGGTAAATGTTGTATCTTGCATAGCACTTGAGATAGGTGAGTACCTTTTCTGAAATACTGTGCCCCCTCTATTAAGACACTAGCTGCACCATCCTCCACCCTGTGTTGAGAGCTATGCCCTGCCTTATCTAGACACAGGAGTTGTTCATTTGCCTACCATTCTAAAGGAGCTGTGCACCCACATACTCACCTTGCCGAAAGACTTGCACACCGTACCCATAATGGATGCACCTCCAACATTACAGTTTACCACATTTAGTATAATCACTAAAAAAGATATTGCTTACCCGTATCTGGGTAAGCAAAGGGTTGGCTTCTCGAAAGATGTTGTAGTGGAACCTGTAAAATAAAAATATAGACATTGTCACAAAGAATCTGACGTTCAATAAAGAAAAACTAAGGAATAATGGCAAAAAGAAAGAAATACTCATCTGAGAGGGGGTGACTGGAGACCGAGATGATGTCACAGTCAGACTTGTAATATAAACAAAAAAATAAATGTTTAGTAATTAAGATTAAGGGTGCAAAAAAAAAAGACAGAGAAAAGCTAAAAGAACAGACTAGAAAAAGTACAATAATCAATAAATTGAAGGAAAGACATAAAGGAAAAGCTTAAAAGCGAAACTAACTGTAGGAAGAGTGAAGACAGCTAAGAAAAATTTTCTAGGCATCAAGATACCCTGATTGGGGATCCTCTGTTCCAAGCCACATGGTGATTAGGCTGTGGCCCTGTTCCACAGTGAGGCTGGGGTGGAGAAGTAAATGGGGAGCACTGTGAGTTTCAGCTGAATTGGCTTCCTAATGCCATTGCTGACTTTGCTGCCCTGTTCTGTGCAATTGGTTGCAGTTCTCGCAGTCTGCATTCCTGCAGGAGCTTGCTTACCTTTATCTTTGTTGCCTACAGGTTTCCCTGATCATGCCTCTGATGCCATTACTCTGCTCAGTCACACCCGCTCCCACCCTGCAAGGTTTCTGGTTTCTAGGAACATGGAAACATAGACAAAGAAAGCAGAAAAAGGCCAAAGGTCTATCTAATCTGCTCGTATTTCTCTATATGCCTGGGACCATTGTCCATATGGGATTTCATCCCTCCTGGTCTTCCCCTCCACTCCCTTACTTACTGCTACTAATCTGAGCAAACCACCAAACCCTTTACTTTGTCCCAGCCATGCTTGAAACCATTTAATGTCTTGGTGCCCACCACTTCTGCTGGCAGACGGTTCCATGGCTTCACCGCCCTTCACATAAAATAGAACTTCTTCACATCTCTCTTAAACTTTCCCCCTTCGGTTTACACTTGTGTACTTGGGTTCTTGGCTCTGTAATCCTGCTAAATAGTTCCCTGCAATTCACCTTGATTATTCCCTTCAGGAACTTGAATTTCTCTTTCATATCCCCCTCTCTTGCCTGGTCTAGAGTGACTACATGTTCAGCACCTTGAGACAGTCTTAGTTAGACCTGACCTGATGGCCCTGAATCATCTTGTCCACCCTGTGTTACACCATCTCCAGCCTATCCCTGTCCTTTCTCAGGTGAGAACTCCACAACTGAATGCAGTATTCTAGGTGTAGCCTCACCAGTAACCTATATAGAGGTAGTAGAGTCTCCTTTTCTCCTGCTGTCAACATGCCTCCTAATAAATTCCATCATCCGATTAACCTTACTATAGACCTTAACACACTGGACTGATTGTTTGAGAAAGTCACTAATGATGACTTCCAAGTCCCTTTCTTCTGCTGTAGTGCTCAGTTTTCCCTCTCCCACCCAGTGCTCTTTCTTGGGCTTTTTTTCCCTAGGTGCATAACCTTGCTATTTTTGGCATTGAATTTCAACTGCCAAACCTTAGACCACCTCTCTAGCCTTTGTAGATCCCTCTGAACCTCCCTAATCCCTTCATCGTTATCTACCCTACTGCAGAGATTCATGTCATCTGTGAAGAGACACAGCTGGCCCAGATTGCCCTCTCCAAAGTTGTTGATGAACACATTGAAGAGGACAGGATTCAGGACAGATCCCAGAGGCACCCCACTCATGACCTCCCTCTCTTCCAATTTGGCCCTTTTTACCACCAACCTATGTTGTTTTTCCTTTGACCAGTTTCCTACCCATCAAAGTATGTCCCTAGCCATGCCCAGGTCCTTTGGCTCCTACAGCAGTTTTCTGTGTGGCACCGAGTTGAAATCCTTGCTGAAACTGATGCAGAGTAAATCCAATGTGGCCCTTAACTACTACCTTTGTTACCCAGTGAAAGAAAACTATCAGGTTGTTTTGACAAGAGCTACTGCACCTGTCAATAACAAATGCTGTTTACTATCCTGTAGACCATTGCTCTCGAGGTAGTTCATAAGGTTCTAGTTGATCAATGACTCCATTAGTTTACCCACTGCAGAGGTAAAGGTTAATAGGTCTGTAATTCACTTGTTGCTCCTTGTCCCCCTCCCTCCACCTTGTGTAACAGGACTATATTCACTAACCTCCAGACGTTTGGAGCTACCCATGTCTGAATTTAGGTATTGAATAGCCTCACTAGTGGTTCAGCCAGTTCTGTGGCCAAGCTAGTGTACTGCCTAAAACTAATATTAGTTTTTAAAAGCAATCAAACATTACCTTTTACACCTGAGGCACTTTTCCTTTTCCCTTTTGTTATTTAGAAGATTGTTTACCTGAAGTCAGTAGGTATGGTGTGTGGGACAGCACTCTGCCTGGCAGCTGACATATCTATCTCTCTTCTCCCTTGCTACATCATTAACATTGTGACTTCACTGATTGTGACATCATTGCTGCTTAAGAAGTCAAAGTCAAAGTCAAAGTCAACTTTATTTAAAAAGACGCCCAATCCCGAAGGCTCTGGGCGCCGCACAAAACCTATACAGTATGTCATACCGTGTACAAAAAGTTAAAGTATCATACACATAACTTAAACCCCAAAAGCCTGCACAAATAAAAAGGTCTTAAGATGACTCTTAAAGGCCTCTATAGTGGGGGCTCTCTCACTTCAATGACAGCGAGGTTCCAGAGAGCTGGAGCAGCAACTCCAAAGGATCGATCCCCTGCTGATTTCAACCTAGCTCTCGGAACTGTGAGGAGGCCACCACCAGAAGAGCGGAGATCCCGGAGAGTGGACGGTACCAGGAGATCAGAAAGGTAACCAGGGCCCTGTCCATGTAGGGTCTTATAGGTGAGAAGCCCCACCTGAACAAAACTCCACCTGACAGGCAGCCAGTGCACCTGCGCAACACCGGAGTTATATGACAGAACTTACTTGTCCAGTCAAAGCCGGGCAGCAGCGTTTTTGTACTAGCTGCAGTCTGCTAAGAGAAGTTCCAGAGACCCAGATAGAGCGCATACAGTAGTCAAGTCTCGAAGTGACCAAGGCATGTACCAAAGTAGGGAGGTCCAGAGCGGAACAAGGGCTTAATCCTGGCGATATTTCTAAGATGAAAGAAACAGGAATCACCACGGAGGATATTTGAGCCCATGGATAAGTTCCTGTCAAAGATCACACCAAGATTACGCACCGTTGGGGAGGCCATCAATGACACAGCTCCTAGCACAATGCCAGTTGCAGAATCAGAGGCCATCCCATCACGAGCTCTGTTCGACTCCACTACCAGTACCTCAGTCTTATTAGGGTTAAGTCGCAGCCAGCTGGAAGACATCCAGTCATAACAGCCACTCAGTAGCTACTAGGTCAGTCACCTGGGATATCACTGTCAGTGAGATCACAATGCTGATGATGTAATGGGGGAAAAGAGATAGATACAGTATGCCAGCTTCCAGGCTAAGAGCTGTTCCACACATCCAGCACAGTATTATTTATCTTTTATTTATTTCAGTTTGGGATTAACATCTTTGAGCCAATGGCTCATTTATGAAGGTTCCAAGTCAAACATAGTACAGAACAGAATAAACAGCAACAACAGTATATACACAGAAATACAGTGGCGTATAAAAGATAACTTGATTTCAGGGTTACATAGGTTACATAAAAAACAATTGTGATTAATTGTCAAGTTACACTTTAGTTATAGATTGTTTTGAAATTTACAGTGAAAGTTCTACATATATAGACAGGCAGTTCAAGTCTGTTCCTAGAAATAAGCTGCCTTATACTGAGTGCACAGGTCAGCAGAAGGATTTCAGGAGCTCACGCTTGGGTAGGGTAGGGCCACCAGAAAGAAAGGCTTTGTTAAAGATATGCTTGAGTGGCAGCCTGAGAGGGCTTTGTAATTGGAGGTGGAGGGTTAGTGGTGAGGGATAGAAGATGGGGAGAAATAGGAAGGAGGCTGTCGAGGGGGGGTTGGCAGTGAAGGGGACGGGTGGTACAGGTGGGGGAGGATAGGGTGAGGGCAGTAATATGTGGGGGAACAGGGAATGGAGGAGAAAGCAGATTATGGGACTGAAGAGGGCAGAGGAGTGAGAGGGCAAGGGTGGGAGGGAGATAAATCTATAGTAATGTTGCAGTGGAAAGTTAGAAGGGACATTTAGTGATGTTCCAAGTGCTTGAATTAGAGCATTCAGGGGATTCCCAGTTGTTAGTATAGTGGTTAGGTTGTGTTGGTGCACTCACATACTCAAGTGAGAGCTAGGAGTACTCATAGACCAGCTTTGAATTTGCTGATCTTGCTGCATTCAGTAAGGTCACGGGGGAGATGATGTAACCACTTGGGTCCTCTATAGGAGAGAGATCACTGTGCTATTGAGGTACACTTCAATGAACTGCATGTACTGACAGTTAGTTGATCTAGTTTGAATAGACATGAGGTGGATTCAGGAACTTGCCCAAGCATAGCTTTCTTTGCCAGAAGGCATGTCTGGTATTGAGCCCTGAGGTGAAGGGGTAGCTATCCAGTTGCTTTACAGAGGTCACAAGTGTGTGTCCAGCAATCTGCTCCAAGGACCAGTCCACATGCTTTATTAATGTAATCCCCCTGTTACCCGGGGTTACTAGAATCCCAGTAAGACCTAGTGGTAGGCAGGGAAGGCAGCTTGTGAAACTCCAGTTAAATGAATTTCACACTGTCTCACTCTGTTCTCAGTCTCAGCTGAGACTGAGGGATGACATCATTTTAGAACTGTTGCAGCTGCATAAGCTGCACTGGAATGTTGCAGTTGGAAGTTAGAGTAGAATGCTGGGGAATTTTGAAGGGAGTTCAGTAGTCTGTTGCAGTCTGTAGTAGAGTTGCTGTGCTGTAAGCAGGCCCTTAGAGCTCTAAGCTCTGTCAAAGAGCTGTTTTTTGGTATAGATGTGTGTTCTCACCTGAAGAGGAACACAAGAAGAACACATTGAAGAGGTAGAGACCACTTTCAGTAGTTCAGGGCCCCATCCCTGCGGGGATAGGGGGATGGAATCAGCCTACTTCCAGGGGCAACCCCCCTGGTCCAGCTAGGAAGAAAAGAAGCTGTCTGATTTAAGTTCATGCTGAGGCACCAGAAGTTCTGAACGAGATTTCCTTTGAGGAGAAAACACCTGTGGGGCACCTACAACCAAGGGGTGAGTTCACTCTGCTAAAGGGCCAATGTATTTTCACCTGAAACAAAATGAAACTAAAGTGACTGTTACTGTAGGGTCAGGAAAAGACAGCCAAGTACAGTTGGAAGATGTGGGGATTAGACTGCTTAACTCTGTTGGGGGTCTAGGGTAATGAATGCAGCCACTTATTTAAGTATGTTCAAGTTCAGCACAAATGGAATGTAAAGACAGTAGACTGAATGTGAATACATTTAAAAAGAATCTACACAGCAAAGTGTTTTAAAGGATGAAGACCTTTAAATGGCCGGGTATGAATTATGGGAGTGAGAGGTGGGAGACCCCCCATCAGTAGTAACCAAATTCACCTCTACGGGTTTACTTTGGGACACCTGTTGCTTTCTCTCAGGTACTTGGCCAGTGCCTGAGAAAAGTACCCAGATGTGGGATTGATGAGGAAAATTCCCTTATGGAGCAGAAGTGCTCATAGGTGGTTTAGGGAGCCACCAGTAAATGTTTCCATGCTATATTTTCCATACTATATGGAAAGTGTCCAAAGGGCTTGTTAGGGAGCCGAGCCAGGGAAAACCCAGAGCAGCGTACAAGTTTGGGCTGTGTGCCCAGTGTGTTTCAGAGCCTGAAGGCTAAAGTGAATGAGGATGTGTTCTGTTCTCCATAAATCTGCATTACCAGGAGTGTAGCTCTGTGGGAGTTCATCTATGCTTTGTTTATTCTGTTGGATGTGAATAAAACCACACTTTAAAATCCCACTTCTGGTATTGGACATAGAAACATAGAAACATAGACTTTGACGGCAGATAAGGACCGTTTGGCCCATCTAGTCTGCCCATTTCCCTACCTACAGGATAGGCCGCAGATCCTAGTTAACCAACAGCCTAGGTAGCCTGGACATTACAGTTATTGCTTCCTGTGTCCAGAGTTACTTGGGTTCCCCTGTTGCAGAGTAGCCAAACCTAGTCAATGTGCCAGAGGACATATTCCTCCCTGAACCCAGCCCACCTGGTGTTGCTGCCAAGATGGAAATGGCATACCTGGGTGGGGGTTACATTAAGGAGGATTTTTACCCTTCTGAGGGCTGTATCAATTCCAGCTCCATAGATTAGAAGGCCATAGCCTATGGTAGATAGGACTATACTGCTTGTGACCAGCTTTAGGGCCTCAGAGGTCATGTAGTGACGGTGTTGACAGAGAACTCCTAGTTTTGCATTGGTAGTTTTGACTACATGGTCTACATGAGTTGTGAATGAGAGGGCATTATTCATGTGTACCCCAAGATATTTAAAGGTGTCAACCTGCTCCAGTATATCCCCTTTGCTACTCTGTATCTGCAGTTTCCCAAATGTCTTTTGGTTCTGAGCATGTTCTCAGTATTTTTTTGTTGAGCAGCAATTTATTATTAGAGAACCATGTCTCAAGCCTGTGAAAATTTGCTTCCAGTGTATTGGTAATGGAGGGTAGACTTTTTCTACTTACTGAGATGACCACATCATCAGCATTTAGCATGATGTGTGCAAGGCAAACTGAGGGTAGGGGGTTTATGAAGAGGCTGGAAAGGAGTGGACCCAGTATTGAGCCTTGTAGAGATCCAAGACTCACCTCCCTTGGGTCAGAGAGAGAGTTCCTTTGATTTTGACGCATTGAGTCCTATCCGAGAGGTAGCTCTTGAACCATGTAACCATGTCTGTGGACAGGCCTATTGATAGTAGATATTGCAGGGGGAGCTGATGGTTGATGGCAGGGTTCATTTTTGTCCATGGTATTACAGCAAACATGTGCATTTGTCTTGAAAGTCCCCACTTTTTTGTCCCTATTGGGACATCTGATGCACTCCCTGATGTGATGTATTGGAACCCTTCATGCATTTCTGATCACTTCTGCAACTTCTGGTATCAGAGAAGATGCGGAGAGCATAGTGCGAGCGCATGTTGCTGGAGCTACACATTAGGAGCACCTATTTAGGATTCGGCTTCAGGACATATTGAACAGTTGGAGGGGCATGCTCAAGGGACCATGCAGTAACTGGTGACTGGATTCCCAGAGACTACCAGGAGATGGTGTAGCTTGTGAGCCAATGTCAGTGACTCTTACAAAAGAGGTGGGTCTGGGATGGGCTGTTAGTGATTTGAGAGGCTGGCACCTGAGTAGCAGGGGTGGGAACCAGGCAATGTTGAAGACTACACAGACTACTCAGTTCTATTACTACATTTCACAGACTTGGACAGTGATCTCTGTACCATGTGCATCTACTTCTGTAAAACACATGGTACAGGACTCAGTGTGTACAAGCTGACAACCAAGCAGTTCAGTCTCAGCTTTCTGAGGAGGCAGTCACTGTGCTGCAGCTCTCAGTCAATCGTGTGTCATCAATTGAATAGCCTAGGCAAAGTAAATGAAAAAAAAATGATCTTAGTTTAGCTTGAATGGGGGCACTGTCTAACTGCAGTGATTGTGTAATTGCAGCCACTAGCCAGGCAAAGATTAAGTTTTTTTTTCTTGAAGGGGCCCAGTGGTTACTCGATCCCTTGTCACTGAGATGGCAGTTTTTTTTTCCTAGGGAGCATGCAAATTTTGCTCCACATCTAGTGAAGTCTACATACTGGAGTAAGTCAGTATTTCTCTGTCAGTAAAAAAAAATGGATTTCCTCCTAGCGGTCTAAAAATGCTTTTATGTTGATGTGAAAATATAATTACATCCCCATTAAAACAACAAGGCGTGGTGATTACTACATTGTGGAGTGTTGCAATACTACTGAAGCAGGCTTCTTCCTGTTGTTTCCTATATTTAATTTTATTGAGAAAGGCAAGAAGACCTATGCTTCTGGCTTGGAAAGAAATGTAAAGCAATAAAAAATTAGCAGAAAAGAGTCTTAACATGAGCCTGGGCCAGTCAGTGTAACAAAAAAATATCATTTAATGAAGACAGAGCATGATTTTACATAACTTCACACACTGTGAGAAAAAACGTAGGATTCAACTAGAGACAGGTGGTCTAAGCAGTAATACAATTAAGTTCTGGGCTTTGGTATTAAAATAAATCTCAAGTAGTATTATACTGTGTAAAGGTCAGGCAAAAAAATACTGGCTTTCTAAGTGTTAATTTAATTTCACAAGTCAGTGCCAAGTCTTGTGAGTGTGTTGCGTGTACATCAGGCTTACTCCTGCTGTTTTATATTTTATATGTTTGAGTAAGAGACGGACCTGAAGTTGTAAAAATATAACAAAAACATCTGTGTCTCTCTACAGGTAGACCCAGCATCAGTCTTTCCTAATCTAATTATTACACAACAGTGAAGTATTCTGTGTCTGTGCCTGGTGTGTTGTGTGTACGCTTATAATCAGGCTCATTCTGCTGTTTGACTGTGTTACCTAAACCTGAATTTTTTTGACCTGTAACAAAAAAAATTATTACAAATAAACCCTGCATCTCTCTACATAGTTAGACCTAGGCATCAGAAAAAACATTTCCTGTGTCGGGCTTATTAGTCCTTCCTGATCTAATTAATACAAGTTAACAGTGAGCCATGTGTTTGGTGTGCCTAGTGTGTTGTGTGTACACTACAATCAGGCTCTCACTTCTTGCTGTTTCACTGACGTGTTACATAAACCTGAATTTCTCTGACCTACAAAAAAAACTATTCAAAACCCTGCGTCTCTATGCATAGTTAGACCCAGATGTCAGAAAAAATAAGTATCTTTCCTGTCAGGCTAATTAGTCCTTCCTGTGATGATCTAAGAAATAATTACACAAGCGAGACAAGTCACAAGGCCAACAGTGTGGTACTACGGCCGCCTAGTGTGGGAATCATATATTATTACTGAAAACTGTCTTTCTTCAGATGTAACTAAATTTATTGTCTTTAGACTTAAACCTTTGGGTTTTGGGTGAGGGAGGCAGTATTGCGCAGTGGTTTAAGGCTCTGAGCTGCAAATCTGGTGACATTCAGCAGACCAGACCTGGGTTTGAATCCCACAGCTTTCACTTACATACTGTGTGACCTTGAGCAAGTCACTTAACTTCCCTGTGCTCCCAGGTCACACCTATAACAAAGCTTTCAGCTTAGTGTGCTAATCTTGGTTAAACACAACTAAAAAAAAAATGTTTGAACAAACCAGGGTAAGGGTTTCTTACTCAATGCATATTTACAGACATTCCCTTTAGAATAAAAGAAATATTTAACCGACAACCCTGAGCTATTTAACTAGGCAGCCTCATCCGACCATTTGTTTGGCATACCCTGCTGCTGAGAGTTAGTAACAAGGCCTGTCAGCACCCCCCCACTTGTGACCCACCCTAGTCTGCAGGGGTATATTGTGTCAAGTAAGCCAAGGCTTGGTCTACTACAGTTTTGGTTAGAACTAAACAAACAGTGTACAGATAATGTCTGCTCCTGGTAAAAAAAAAAAAAAAGAAGGCTGCACTGTTACCTGGACAGGTACTGCTGCCATGGGCCTAGAAAACTGGAGAGCCCAGTACCACTGAAACAAATGTCAGTGAAGAAGCAACATCCACCACCACTAAATCCACCTAGCACTAGTCGTAGTGCATCTGAAATTGAGATAATGACAATTGACAGTGATCAACCTTCTAGTGCCGTGTAGGACGTAGAGGAAGGCAAAACTGTCATTAAAAGAAATTTCAGAAGACAGTGGCTCTGTAACTACAGCTGGCTTCAGTACAATGCCAAAGAAATAAAATGACCTGTTCATTGTGTGTTAAGCGTGGTAAAAATAATTCATTTACTGGCAATGGCACAGACAATTTCCAAACAAGCACTTTGCAAAGACACACTGATTCAGGAGATCACAGAACAGTGGCTGTCACAAAGGGCATGAAGGGTGACTTTGTCCAAGCAGTGAATAAAGCACAATGTGAGAAAGAAAGTGGCATAATTGTTAGACTAAAAACAATCTACTGGTTGTGCAAGAAAACTCTTCCTATGGACAAGTTTGAATCCTTAATTGGATTCTTGTCAGAACTGCAATGTTCGAATGTGGAGAAATCCACCATGCAGGCTGGACAGAAGACAACTTACTGCTCTGAAACTATGGCCAATGATATGCTTGCTTCATTAACGTGTGTTACAAGGAAAGCACTGGGTCAGAAAATGCAGGCCTCTCCATTCATTGGTATCCTTGCTGATGAGACCACTGACATCACCACAAATAAAAAACTTACCATCTACGTCCATGAGCTTGATGGTGTGACATTTCAACCAAGCACTCATTATGTTGCAAACATTCAAATGACATCAGGGACAGGCAAACATATTGCAGAACGTTTGCTAAACTTCTTAAATAAAAAGAACATACCCATGTCTAATGTAATGGCTTTAGGAAATGATGGTGCTAAAGTCATGACCGGTACTGGTTAGGGAGTAACAGGGCATTTGTAGCAGCACAATGCAATGCTTCTGAACTGTCACTGTATAACCCACCAATTGGCACTTGTCAGTTTCACTGTATAACCCACCGATTGGCACTTGTCAGTTTCACTGTATAACCCACCGATTGGCACTTGTCAGTTCGCAAGCTGCAGATGCTGTGCCTTACCTGAAGCAATATCAAGAGGTGCTGACGGGCCTTTTTTACCATTTTAAGGCATCCTCAAAAAGATAAGACAAGTTAAAAGATATCCAAGATATGCTTAATGAGCCTTCACTTAAAGTAAAAGTTCATGACGTCCGTTGGCTTGCGGTTTACAGTGCAGTACAGACTATGTACAGAGCCTTAGATTCACTTATGACGTATATGGCAAGCAGCACTGATGCAAAAGCAGCAGGGTATGCCAACAAACTGTCGCGGTCAGATTTTGTGGCAACTACATACATGATGATGGATGTGTTGCCAATGATCACTGAACTATGTTTAGTGTTTCAGAAAAAGGACATTGACATAGCAGTTGTGCAAGTGACAGTTAAACGGTGCATGTCAACCTTGGAGAAGATCAAAAATGATGAAAATCACTTGACAGCAGGCTGGCAAACTCATCTGCAACAGCTTCACAAGGACCTCAAAATAGGAGATGATGGAAAACTAATATTCAAGATGGGTCGCACCATACAGGGGAAATTAAACATTGACATCATCAAAAGAGACTTTATTGAAAAGCTGATTGAAAATCTGAATTTGAGGTTCCGAGAAAATGACAGCAACGTCATCTTTGCATTTGGTGCCTTGGCAATCAGACCATTGTCATTTCTGTCACCTGCAAATGTCACTGAATGGGGTAGTAGAGGAATTGGAATAATTCTGCAGCACTAAGGCAATGAACAAGAGCACACATTTGGGGACCAGACATCTAAAATGCCACCAATTGTGGATAATGACCAAGCCATGGAGGAGTGGGATGTTAGTTTTTCAGGAGGGTTATGCTAGAGGTGACATATCTGTATTATGGGGGCTCATCAGCAAGTACCATCATGAAACCTTCTCAAACTTAATTAAGCTTGTTAGCCTTGCACTCTTAGCTCTGATTCACACTGCAGATTGTGAAAGAGGATTTAGTTCCCAGAACCTGTTAAAAAAACAGTCTATGAAATAGGCTGTCACCTACCAGGGTAGAGGACCTGATCCTGATCAATCGTGAGGGGGGCCCCCCAAAAAAGAATTTGATTTTGTTGCCGCATTGCAGCACTGGAGAGCAAAAACATAAAGAAGGCAGTTTATAAGTTAAAAAATCTTGAGTCAGGCAGTGGGTTGTTCTTCAGTCTCCCAGCAAAATAAAATAGTTTATCGCTGCCCTGGCAGTCACTGTTTAATCTCCCATATAAACTGAACTTACTAAATAAAAACAAAATACAGGACACAAAAAAGAAAACTCAACACAGCAAATAAGTTTACATCCTTTATTATATCAGTTTACTACATCAGGATCTGGGGGATAGGGATGTTGCAAATGTGGCGATACAGGGCCGCCCAGTCTTTATTCTTTCTGTATCACATTCTCTCTCTCTCTCTTGCTGTCTCTCCTAAGCTCCTGAACATGAATAATGCTGCTGCTGTAGCAAATGGGGGAGGGACCTCATGTGTAACTGAAATTCTGGCTTCCTGAAGCAAAATACTTGCAAATCTTGAACTTTGCCTGTCTTTGAAGTCCTGAAGCATTCTGCAGGAAGCAGGCATAGATGACTTTCTGCACAGCACTGACTGAATTGGCTGGACTGGTGTAGTCTGTTGACTGACTTAAGTAAAAACAAACAAAAAAATTAAACACTACAGAACTGCTCACAGTCCCTAAACTGAATAATTTCAGAAGCTTATAAATCATTGGAACAGAACAGACTTGGTCTGGCGTTTTGTCCATCTTATGTCTGGCTATCAATATACCCAGAATTCTAAAAACTTAATAACAGGGACGAACACTAGTCTCTCATCTGTGTCTTCGTAATTCACTTAATTTTTTCGAACAAAACCAAAGTGGGGCTCACTCATCAAAAAAGTTGCACAGCTCTTTCAGTGTCATTGAGTGGTACTGATTGACTGTCATGATATGTGTCTCACTGCATCACAGCAACCAAGCCAGCCATTCCCAGTCGGGAGCTCATCATAATGACAGAGAGAGCTGAGTTATATTTTTTTGCAAATGACACAGCAGTATCATGTTCAATAATCACAGACTAGATCCATCCTCTACTTCAACTTGTCAATGAATGACCGCCATGTCTGAAGACACTGCGGTACATCATAGCAACTTCTCTCAATTATCCTTCTGGGGTTTCTAAAAAAGTATACTGGCACGGCAGAATTTTTTGGAAACACACCAGCTATCTCAGACATTCAGAGAAGCAGCATTATTACACCAAGGCTTTTACTGGCAATGTTCTTCAATATCTGCCTTGCCATAATTATTGGAAATCGCAGAGGGTTCAGTCAGAGTAGCTGCAACTCTAACCTAATTCAATGTCTGTGCCATGGCAGGTATAATTTTTGGAAACTGCAGCGGGCTCAGACAGAGTAGCTGCAACTCTAACCTTGTTCAATGTCTGTGCCACAGCAGGTATAATTTTTAGAAACTGCAGTGGGCTCAGTCAGAGTAGCTGCAACTCTAACCTAATTCACTGTCTGTGCCATAGCAGGTATAATTTTTGGAAACCGCAGCAGGCTCAGTTGGAGTAGCTACAACTCTAACCTTATTCACTGTCTGTGCCATAGCAGGGATAATTTTTGGAAACCGCAGCGGGCTCAGTCAGAGTAGCTGCAACTCTAACCTTATTCAATGCCTGTGCCATATCTGGTATAATCTTTGGAAACCGCAGTGGGCTCAGTCAGAATAGCTGCAACTCTAACCTTATTCATTGTCTGTGCCATAGCAGGGATACTTTTTGGAAACTGCAACAGGTTCAGTCAGAGTAGCTGCAACTCTAACCTAATTCAATGTCCATGCCATAGCAGGGATAATTTTTGGAAACAGCAGCAGGATCAGTCTTGCTCAGCTACAGCTCTAACCTTATTCAATCCCTGTTTGTGCCATAGCAAAGCAGGAATAATTTTTGGAAGAAGAAGCAGCAGACTCATACAGAGAAAGTAGCTAATGAAACCACTCGTAGTACCTTCTTCATCAATGCATGATGCTGCAGCCAGTGGTGTAATGTTTGGAAACAGCAGCATGATTATTCATCAGCAGCTGCACCTCTGTAATGGCCCTACATACACATCACATTAATGTGACTTGAGATTACGTCAAAAGCAAAATTATTTTAGCATGAGCAGTAGGCTTGATATGGGAGCAACTGTGTCATTAGCTCATAACTGCCTCATCATGCTACCAATGTTGTGCGTAACATTTGGGAAACACCAGCACACTAATAATAATCTGGAAAAACTATAATGTTAAAAATAAGTGTAAGCAACTACGAGTTGAAACACACACCCCAAAAAACTAAATTTACTGTTTGTCCCCATTGTTTGAGTCATGTCCCCTGATTTTCAAAATTCATCCCCTATTATGGGGGACCAGTGGGACATTGTCCCACTTCAAAAATTTTCCAGAATAAACCCTGGTTGACAGTATCAAAAGCCTTAGTGAGGTCACATAGAAGACTTTATAATGAGCAAAAGGAAGATGAACAATACTTCAAAAATTAAAAGTTACAGCTGTCTGCTTATTAAAATTTGTATTACTTTCCTGTCTGCGTGTTATGGCTCCACTAGTTCTTTAAACACCCTTGGGCACTTTAAACTTTATTCAGATTTCTGCCCAGGGACTGTCTCTTGTCTGGTTGGATGGGTTGTGGGGGGGGGCTGTTAATAACCCTGCACCCTGCCAGAATGCTCTTAAACCCAATGACCGTTCCAATAGCTTGAACAAATAAATCAGCAGCTGAAGCTCTTGGGTAGGGGGGTGTTACACTAAGTCTGGATGTGGGAGCCTGCATTGCATCCAAAGGTACTAATGATTTTTAAAAGCTTGACACTCTGAAATGGTGGAGTCTCAGGATCATAGCAGAGAGGTAGTATTCTCTGACAAATGGGAAGGGGGCTCACTCATCCAGTGTTTCAGCACTTCCTGTAATGTACTGGGCTCCATGCACACATTCAATCAACACAATCAAGCCAAAAAGAAGGGCAAAGGAGCACAAACAGTACATTAGGGAGAGATGAAACACAGCACCACATTTGTTTTAAAGGAGAACTCAACCCAAATAGCTAAAAAATGCACGTTTCCTCTCTTAAAAAAAAAAAAAACTACTGTTGATTCCAGATATTTTTAGCTTCCCTTTCCCTTTTTTTTCCCCACCCACTCCATTTGGTTTTATGATCCCTGGGTGTCGCCATTCAGGCTTCTTCTGTTACATCGTTATTGTCCTACTTTTCCCAGAATCCTTGTTGCAATGATGTGCTCTGGCCCCTCTCTGTCCTTTTGTGCTCATCTAGTGCTTCATGTAGTAATTTTAGTATGGCAGTCACAGCGTTCTTACTAATCTAATAAAGTAACCTGCTACTCCCCAAATCATACTGGTAAGCATACTCTCTTTAGATGGTCATGTATTATTCTCCGATATGTGCACACTAACATTTGTGTTTTTGCAGTTTACTTGTGTCCTGTAGTTAGACAACACATGTATTCCTAGAGCACATCAGGCTATGTGTTGTCAGCAGCATGGAAAACAATCGTACCAGTGTAATCGAGTTGCAGCACTTTTACACTTAATTTTCACCCACAATCACTTCCCCACACCACCGTTCGCTTTCTGGACCCTAGATCTCTGCTCTCATTACCATATGCACCCCATTTTTGCCCTTATTCACCAGTTGTAGCTGAGTGCTGTTCCTCATGCTGTCCCTCCATTCCAGTGTGTGATGTGTTTGTGGTATATTTTTAAGCACCTGCTAACTTGTCTGTTGCTCCCCTCACTGTGACACTTTTAAATGAACAAACTTACTTTATTTCCCCCGAAGATTGTTTGCCTTTACATTGATTCATTTTTGCTTGGATTTTGATTCCTTCAGCTTCAGACATGTATTACTTTCTTTCAAATTCCCCTGTCCTCCCCGGTTCCTGTGTTCATTTTCCTACCACAACGCTCACCGCACTTTCGGTTTTATGTGGCCGCCACACTCACTGCACATTACTCGTTTGCATGTCCACCATGCTACCTTATTGTGCTTGCTTCAGCTGTTGTTTCAATTCCCTGCACAGATTCTGATACTGCCACCCTCTCCTCCCCCTGCATGGCAGCTACCGACAATTGGGTGCAGCCAGCATCCAAGCAAATCAATGATGCCCACCAGTTGATTGGTCAATCTGTTCTGCAGCCAATCCTTGAAATTCACCAATGTTTTCTTTTTTTTTGGCAAGTAAAAACCATTAGGATGTGAAATTGCTGACTTAGTACATTGTACACTGGCAGACACTTGTCCTCCGCCCCATTCTCTACAAGCCATGTTGTCATGCATGTATTCTTATCTAGTGATGGCATCTTGTGCTGAGCATTCACACTGTATCAGCCATAGTCTATTAAGCACCTGTAATTTATTCCAGCTGTGTGGCTGTCTTATGGAACTCCGTTTTCAGTGGATAATCAAGTCATTGCTGTTGTGCTTTCAGAACCTTGCCAGACATAGTGTGCCCTTGTTTTCATGAACTGCTGTCCCAAAATTGTTTTCAGTGCCTTCCTCAGTTTGGTATATGGAAAGTAGTTGCTAGTTCATTATTCCCTCACAAAACAAGAGAGGGTCGCCTTATTATTTTGCTTATCTATTTATCACAATCAGATAGGATGTCAGGGAGCAGAGTACATCAAGACTTGTGACAGAATTCCTAACTGGTAGCACAATTGAACACACCTCACTGAGCCGTCCAGTACAAACTATGACCTACTGCAATATAAGGCAAAAACCGGTGCAGAACTACGCCTCTTGGCTTCAGTATTATTGCACAACACAGGTTGCGGCAAACAAGCTCCTTGGTTTGCGGATCTTTTCATATTTTATTGCAAGCTTTACTTTTTATGTGACCACACATAGTGTTTTTTCTCACTGGATTTAAAACACACTCACACACTTTGTTTCCACCACATGAAATATTGAGAAAAAAGCTACAGTGCCTTCAGAAGGTAGTCACTCCCCCCCCTTGGATTTTGTCACGTTTTGTTGTGTTACTACCAGAATTTGTAATGCATTGAAATTATTTTTCCCCCTTGTTTCACACAGCATACTCAACACTTTAAAGGGGCAAAAATATTTATATTGTGTAACAAAAATTTATGAAACATTAAAAACTGAAATATCTTGTTTACTTAAATATTCACCCCCCTGAGTCAATACTTTGAAGAAGCACCTTTGGCAGCAATTACAGCTTTGAGTCTTCTTGGGTATGTCTGTATCAGCTTTGCACATCTGAATTTGGGGATTTTCACCCATTCTTCCTTGCAGATTTGCTCAAGCTCTGTCAGGTTGGATGGGGAGCATTGGTGAACCGTAACCTTTAAGTCTTTTCACAGATTTTCAATGGGATTCAAGCCTCGGTTTTGGCTGGCCACTCAAGGACATTCACCTTCTTGTTCTGAAGCCACTCCAGTGTTGCTTTGGCTGTATGTTTGAGGTCATTGTCCTGTTGGAACGTAAATCTTCACCCCTGTCCAAGGTCTATTGCAGAGTGATGCAGGTTCTCCTCAAGGATGTGCCTGTATTTGGCTCCATTCATTGCTCCCTCTATCCTGACAAGTGCCCTAGTCCTTGCCATTGAAAAGCATACCCATAACATGATGCTGCCACCACCATGCTTCATGGTAGGGATGGTGTTACATGGGTGAAGAGCTATGTTCGGTTTGCGCCAGGCATAATGCTTTGCATTCAGGCCAAAGAGTTCAGTTTTTGTTTCATCAGACCAGAGAATATTTTGCCACATGGTCTCAGAGTCTGCCACGTGCCTTCTTGCAAACTTCAGGCATGCTATTATGTGGCCATTTCTCAGGAGTGGCTTCCATCTAACCACTCTCCTATAGAGGCTACATCTGCGAAGTGCTGCAGAGATTGTTGTCCTCTGGACAGGTTCTCCCATCTCAGCCATGGAACTCTGTAGTTCTGCCAGGGTGCTCATTGGGTTCTTGGTCACTTCCCTGACCAATGTCCTTCTTGCCCATTTGCTCAGTTTGGGAGGATGGCCTGCTCTAGGAAGAGTCTGGGTGGTTCCGTTATCTTTCCATTTCCTAATGATGGACTTGACTGTGCTCCAGGGAACTTTCAACACCCTAGAAATGTTTTTATACCCCTCCCCAGATCTATGCCTCCTCACAATTATATCACAGAGTTCTACGGACAGCTCCTTGGTCTTCATGGTAGAGTTTCTGTTCTGACATGCAATGTCAACAGTTGGACCTTATATAGACGGGTGTATTTCCCTCTGAAATCATGTCAGCCATTTGAACTGACCACAGGTGGACTCCATTCAAGTTTTAGAGTGATCTCACAAGGAAATTGGATGCAGCTGAGCTCAATTTGGAGTGTCATAGCAAAGGGGGAGAATACTTATCAAATCATGACATTTCAGGTTTTTATTTTAAATTACATGTACAAAAAATTCCAGAAGTTTCATTCCACTTTGACATTATAGAGTAATTTGTGTAGATACGTGACAAAAAAAATCCCATATAAATATATTTTAATTTGAGTTTGCAACATCACAAAATGTGACAAAATCCAAGGGAGGGGGCGAATACTTTCTGAAGGCACTGTATTTGTCATGCATTGTTACACTTCAGGCCCCCCTCCCCCATAATTTTCCCTGCTCACAGGAAAAGTATTCTTGAACTGCTATATGAACAATGACAATGTCGGTGTTTGAAACATAGAAACATAGACTCCGATGGCAGATAAGGACCACTTGGCCCACCTATTCTGTCCATTTCCCTACCTATTGGATAAACTGCAGATCCCAGTTTACCAACAGCCTACTTCTTCATACCCCTCACAAGAATTGCCTTATGTCTGTCCTATGCATTCTTGAATTCCCCCACTCCTTTTGGCCCCATCACCTCCTCAGAAAGGCTATTTCATGCATCCACCACCCTCTCTGTGAAAAAAAATACCTCATCATATTTCTCCAGAACTGTCCTCCCTCTATCTTCAAATTGTGTTCTATTGTTTTAGCACATCTTTTTTTCTGAAAGATGCTACCCTCTTGGACTCTGTTGATTACCTTGAGTTATTTAAAAGTTTCTATAATGTCCCCACCTCCTTCCTTTCCTCAAGGTTATACATATTAAGCTCATTTAGTCTCTCTTCATATGACTTATGTTGCAGTCCCTGCACCAATTTAGTTGCCCTCCTCGGGACTGCCTCCATCCTGTCTATGTCCTTGCGGAGATGGGCTCTCCAGAACTGCACATAGTACTCCAGATGTGGTCTCACCAACTGTCAGTACTGAGGGATAAGAATTTCATGTTTTCAACTGATGATGCCTCTCCCTATACATCCCAGTATCTCCCCAGCCACCCCTACTTCCTTCTCACATTACTTGCTTACCTTTAGGTCATCAGACATGACTAACCCCAGGTCCCTTTCCATTTCTGTTGTTGTTACTACCTCCCCCCATGTTGTGTACTCTTCCCTGTTGCTTGCATTGCTCAGTACACAAGCATCCATGAAGTGCAGTTCTGTACCCAAGTTGTTTTTTTTACATTGAAATCAGACTTCTTTGCATTGGACAGCCAATTGTGACATGGCTAATTGATCGACAAGACTAGCAGATCAGTAGATGTGCCCCTACGTTATGCCTGGTTGCATTACTTGGCATCGCAATGCATAACTTCACATTCCACATGTCAATAAAGTACCAAGACGCATGACTGCTGCATTTCTAATAAGTAAACAGAAGAGACATATGCTTTCCCCTGTACTATGTGAAAAAAAAATGTTGCAAAATCTGAATTCTAATGGCGATGGATGTAATTAGGATTGCCTACATGAGCATGATAGTGTGGCAGGCAAAGGGTGCTCTTAAGGAGAAGCCGGGGGCAATCAATAAAGACACAACCCGAGACTGAAGGTGTCACATGGTGCTTGAAGAACCACAAGTGCTCTCATTTTCTACATTGGGAAGGCTTAGGAATGAAAACTTGTTCATCATACCTATTCATGAGTTGATTTTATTTATTTATTTAGACAGCAGTTTGGAAAACCTTTGAGCCATATGTTCATTTACAAAGGTACCTTGTTACAGTAAGACAAATGAAAATATACAGTATAACAGTATAACACAGTGTAACAGTAACTTAAGACATAAATACAAACAAGCTGGTATGGGTAGAATTGATGCAAACAATACCAGAGTTATGTTGTCCTTAGAAGTTTAGTAGTAAGCTTTGTCATAAGTATTGAGTACGGCTTTGACTAGTGGCAATTACAACTTCAGGTGTTAACAAGGTGGTTCCGTAAGGAAGTTTTGAAGCATGATATAGTTGGAGCTTCAGAGATGGAGGAGGGTAGTGTGTTGAACCAAGAGGGGGCCCTAAAGCTGAAGGCTCTTTGGCCGTGAGAGGTCCTAGCTCTACTGATAACAAGAGAGGTTTTCCTAGAGGTCCGAGTATGAACTAGTGGGACAGAGTGGCGGATGGTGGTGGTCAATCCTGGTGGGGATAGCCTGAGGAGGGTCTTTTTTGTAAGGGTACAGGTCAGATATTTGAGGCGCTTATCAAGATCAAGTACCAGTGCTTTAGCGTACAGTAGACAGGTGTGTGTTAGCCATGGTGCCTCAGTAATTAACCTGCAGGCCTTATTCAGAGTAGTGCAAATTTTATGGAGTGCAGTCTGATCAGCAGCACCATACACCGGTAGTCCATAGTCCCCTAGGGACAGGATAGAGGAGGTGACTGTGAGTCGAAGAGCCTCCGGGGGGAGGCAGTGTTTTTACTGATGTAAGATGCCCAATCGGATATTAGAGGCAGTGACTCGGGCAGTGATGTGTTCATGGAAGGAGAGGGAGGGGTCAAAATGGATCGCTAGGTATTTATAGGAGCAAACTTGTTCGAGTGGGAAAGAGGACCCAGAGTGAATGAGGAGTTTGAAGTTGAAGGACTTGTTTTGAGGATGAGTGAAGAACATAGTTTTTGTTTTTTTAAGATTTATCACCAATCTATGTTCCTTGAACCTGCCCTTGGCTTCGGCGAAGGACTTCTGCAGTGAGTCCTGGAGGGCAATAGGGTTACGACTTGAGGCAAAGATGACTGCATCATCAGCGTACAATAGAATGTTCCCTGAGTAAGAGCGTGGAAGGGTGTTAAGGTAAAGGGAGAATAGTAAGGGGCCCAGAATGGAGCCCTGGGGAACCCCAGAAAAGATGGGACAGATGTCTGAGTAGGTCCCATTAATTTTTACACGCTGTGAGTGGTCAGACAGATAACTGGTGCACCAGGAGATAGGCCCAGCAGCAAAACCAGAGAGACTAAGGGCATCAAGAAGGAGGGGGTGGGAGACAGTGTCGAAAGCTTTAGAGAGGTCAATGAAGACAGCACCAGCCAGAGAACCAGTGTCTAAGGAGGAGTGGAGAAAGTTGGAGAACTCTAGGAGGGCTGTGTTGGTACTGTGGCCCACTCAGAAGCCATGCTGCTTAGGACAGAGGACATAGTAGGTGGAGAGGTAGTCAGAGATTTGAGAGGCCACCACTTTTTTCAAGGCCTTGGAGAGAGGAGAGAGAATGGAGATTGGCTGATAGTTTCCAGCCACAGTCCTATCACCACCTTTAAAGATAGGGGTGACAGTGGTGACTTTCCAGGCAGTTGGAACCTTCCCCAGGCAAAGAGAGTGGTTGATGAGGCACGTGATCGGGTAAGGACTGTGTCTAAGACCAGCCGTGAGGATACACGGATCTCAGGGTGTCACTGCCCGCACTATTACCTTGAGGGCAGTGACAAGGTGCGCCTAAGTTCTTGGGCAGAAACACATGGAGGAGAAAATATACGAGAAAGATTTAGGCAGGTGCTGGGGAGGAGGGCCAAAAATTTGTAGGGAGGATAGGGCTAAGTCAGTGAATGAGGTGTTGAGGTGGTTGGCTATGAGGGCTGGGTCTGAGGAGATCATGCCATTAATGTTGATCTGGGTGGGTGGAGTGTGCACTCCCATTTAACTGTTTAATGTTATCCCAGAAGGTTCTGGGTTCCCCCATGAGGCAGTTAGTGAGGACAGATAGTGCTCAGACTTGGCCTTTCTGATGGCCCGAGAGCACTTGTTTCGGGCGGCAGCATATAACTGCCTGTCACTGGGCCTGCCAGTCTCAATGGCACGGTGCCATAGGTTGTCCCTATGTTTGAGTTGGTGGATCAAAGCTGGGGTTACCCAGGGGGCATTCTGCCTTTTAGAACAGCTGGTCAACATTGAGGCAAAGATATCACAGGCATTATTAAAAGTTTGAGTAAAGAAGGAGAGAGCTGTGTCGATGTCAGGAGTTGCCTGTATAGGAGACCAGTCAATTAGGGACAGATGTTCCTTAAGTTTTATCAGCCCACCAGGTATTAGACGCCGCCAGCATGTGGACTATAGTATGGGTTTGGGGACTGAGGATGACCAGTGGAACAGAGTAGGGGAGTGATCGCTGAGAGAGTCTGGGAGGACTTGTACATTGGGGATCCGATTAGGGTGGTTGGTGAGTACTACATCAAGCAGGGTACTGGAGCCTCTCTTGGGGTTAGTCCTGGTAGGGTGGGTAACTAGTTGTGTTAGGTCTATTGCAGAAAAGGAGTCACGGGTAGAGGAGGAGGAGGGGCTGAGCCAGTTGACGTCTAAGTCACCCACCAGAATTTGATCAGCGGAAGGAGGTAGTGAGAAAAGGTATTCTGTAAGAGAGGCAATGGCCTGTGTTTGGTCCCTGGGGGGCACGTATCCAGTAGTCAGATAAAGGGGTCCCTTTAAAGGGTCAGGGGTTAGTTTCAGCGTAGGCGCCTGGGCCCTGGAGTCAAGGATGGGAGCAGGCAGGGCTAGTACGGGGAGAGATTCCTTGACATAAATAGTGCAGCCTCCGCCCCGTCTCCCAACACGGTTGAACCGGAAGAGAGTGAAACCAGGAAGGGAGACTAGGGAGTCAGGGGAGGATTTTGACAGCCAAGTTTCAACCAGAGCGATGACATCAGGGTCAATTGATGTGACCAGGCATTGTAATGAGTCAAACTTTTTTAAGAGGCTACAGATATTCATGGAGACCATGCAAAGGCTTGTGATGTTAGTCAGGGAGCTCCTGGGAACCGGGCCAGGGTTTGGATGAATGTTCCCTGACAGGAGTAGTAGCATGACTAACACCCTGGCTGGGAGATAGTGATAGGTTTTCCTGCGATTGACATGAGGGGGAGGGAGGCTAAGGGAGCAGGGGTGGGCAGGTGGCACGGGAAGGGAAGGCAAGAATAAGAAGACACCCAGATGTGCCTGAGGCGAGGAGGAAGCTAGGGGGAGGGCAGGGAGGACCGAGACACACAGAGGTCCCAAGGGGCAAGAGAGCAGGTTCAGGAGCAAGGGGAGGGAGGGGTGCCAGGGCACAGTGCGGAGTAGCAGATGGGTAAGTGGGCAAGTGCACTGCTAGTGGGGATAGGCCCAGGCAGAGCATAAGGCAGGGCCAATACATTGTGGTGAGCAAGATCCAAGGGAAGTAGTACTGTACAGGTAGGAGTAGGAAGTAGCGAGGGAGCATAGGTCCCTCTAGTGGCCAGAAGGTATAACCTGCAAATGGGAAAGTGGGGAGATAGGTTCTGGGCAACAGGACGTGATGTCACCAGATATGATGTCACGGGGGTGGATCCTTAAATTGACAGCCGCCCCTGGGTGGGTGGGTGGATGGGGTGGGCAGGGCAGACGGAGTGAAGCGTCATCGGGCTAGCACCCCCCTGCAGGTGTCTAGACGAAAAGAAGAGGCTCTCTTTACCTCGAAAGTTATCAGGCTGGAAATTCAGCTTCTTCAGCTCCTCAGGTAAGCTGCTTGAGTTGCTTGTTTGTTCAAAGTGCCTGCCACGGTCAGCAGTGAGCTTGGGGGGGGGGCTGCCTACGTAGTGGAGAAAACAAAGCCTCTCATTACTATGCAGTGGGAGAAAATGTTGTGATTTACACAAAGGGGCTCCACTCTAAGCAAACAGGGCTATTCCAAAATGAGGTCACACTAGGGCCCATATATCCTAATACCTTCAGTTACAGGCACAATTAGATCCAATACCACAATATTAAACAAGTCTGCTCTATATTAGCTGCTTAGTATATCTCGCTTTAAGGTATAATCAGCAATTAGATCCAATACCACAATATTAAACAAGTCTGCTCTATATTAGCTGCTTAGTATATCTGGCTTTAAGGTATAATCAGCAATTAGATCCAATGCCACCATATTAAACAAGTCAGCTCTATATTAGCTGCTTAGTATATCTGGCTTTAAGGCATGATCAGCAAGGCAACTCTAGGGCACCCAGTGAGTCCCTAGCTTTACACTTCAGCATTAGTAGCACAAAGAAAAGCAAATAACAAGCCCACCCAGCGGTGAACAGGGAACAAAGTTCATAAAATATAAGTGTTCATCAGGTAGCACCCCCCTGCAGGTGTCCAGATGAAAAGAAGAGAAATTTTACATTTGTATTGCCTTGTTTACAGATGGTGTAAATAAAAAGCACAGTGTGTATAGGGTGAGAAAATCTGCTGGACATCCAAAAACTACTGGTGTTCCAAACTGGATAAACGTTAGTCATTGCCAGAGCACTGTGCTATCCATACAGGGTCGTGTGATAGAGCTGGAATCAGAAAGAATGATGTTTCTAGGAAGGAATCTACAAACAGCATCCCCTGTCCCAAAAACAAAGAAACATGTATGGTCTGGTTTAGGGTTGGCTGTTTATTGTGGAATATTTTCAAATAACTTTGAACTGCTATCTACTTCCTTGGAGGTACTGTTATACTTTACCCCTATAATATAAAATGGACACCAGAGTTTATGGAGGCTGTTATCAGAGGAAGGTCTTGTTGTCCACATTTTCCACCAATCTTGCCTTCCTATTGTCCATCATCTGCCCATATCTTGTATGACTACTAGATGACCCTTCTCCCAGCCTAAGCACGAATATACACCTGTGTCTGGGCCACTCATGCTGTAGCACAAGTGTTATTCTCCTGTCAATCACTTGTTCTGGCTGTCTCTTACTGCCCTGTGCCACCATATCATTGCATTCTGGCATGTCGTAGTGCTCTAACAAGTAGCTGGCCAACCGGTTTCAGCGCATGCCTTTCATCCACTTGCAGTGTTCTGTCTCTCCACTGTCTTTAAAGGTGTACATAGAGGATAATGTGTGGTCTTTTGTTAAAAACTATGCTGTAAACACTCTGAGAGGTCGCCATGACATCATTCTAAACCTCTAGAGTGCAGCCACAAGAAGTGTTGTCAGTGTGGTTGTTAACCAAAGACCATACATTACGTGGTCACAAGTATTTATTTATTTAATTTAGTTTTTGTTGACCGGGTAAATGCACTAGACAAATTCTGCCTATTTTCAGGCATGAACTGGAGGAGAGGGATACAGATGAATGCCAACTGACCCTGAACCAGATTAAGCTGTTGGCGGTATGTTTAGTGAATGTGCCAACCATTTCTCCCTCCACCTAGTATTGCATCCTTCCTTCAAAATACCAGGTAACACAGATTGTCTGCATGCCTTTTAGGACTTCTGCTACCACTTCTCTTTGCTCTGTCTGCATCCTGTGGCATTCCAAGTCTTGCCCCACTGCATTATCCACTGTAACTCATCGTGTGCCATTCCAAATGTGAGATGTTTCGATGTTTCTTCATTCAATTCAAATCTTATTTCTTGCACAAACCTGTTTACGAGGTGATCCTGGTTGAACTTATAACAGTTGTTAATTCATTTATTGCCTTGCTTTTCCTCACCCCTGCCACTCCACTGTGGGCCATCACCAACTCCCCATCAGTGTAAAATAATCTGAATTATTTGATTACTGTGTCTGTTTCATCAGTGTCATATTCCTCTGCTGGACAGTAATTGCAGTACTGTGCCAACAGCATAGTGCATACCTGTGTTGTTCATGCATACACCATGGTTACTCCGGGGGTTTGAAGGATTGATGGGCGCATAACATAACAAGGGAGTGCTGTTAGTGCTATGTTATGTTGCCAGACTATATGCGCATCTTAGTCTGTGCACTGCTGAACAATTACATAATGCTGACTGGACAGTCATTGTATTGGAAGATGCCACAGTGTACACTTATGCAGCACCAATATGTCAATTGCATGCTTGTGTGTGTGCCTGTCTTGAACACAGTAATAAGATGTTGCAAGCAGGCTTCAGAATGGCACCTTCACAAGGAACACAAAAGACGTGCACCTCCACGTGAGGTACTGTAGCCACATTCCAGCACCGTAAAGAAAGTAAGACAACAATAAAAAGAAAATTTGTGATACATAGTAAAATGTGCAAAGTATCATTGCACATCGGGCAATCAAGCTATGGAATTATTACACGCAGGTAAAACCAAGCCAAGATGGCATGTGTTGATAGCGGTGAGGAAAGCCTTTAGAGTTTAGGAGTAGATGCCAGATAGACCATGTCACTGTTCTTTAATCCAGCATCATTGCATCACATCGCTCTGATTGCAACATGTGGTGACATTTCCAGAATCTACGTCCTGTACCTTCCATTCTATGGTGTTGTCACAGGGATTCACAAGGACCTCACTAAATGACATGGTAACCATGTGTTTTGTTTTTTTTTGCACTGAAGGAATGGGTCAGATTATGTCACTATTAATTTGCATTCAACCGATCTTTTAAATTCCATTCACAGGCTGCAAGTGCAGGCTTTGTATCAGCACCAAAGAGACACAAAAAATGAAAGGAGTAACAATAGCCGGATACGGTATGTGCATGGTTTTATCCGCCGTCATGATTCCAGTGTCACCACAGTGTCGAGTGAATGCTGGATTTTCTGGTACGCTCATTGTTATCTATTACCTTGGCAAATGGTTTAATTTAATTTGGTGTGCTTGTACTGGTGGCCTGAACACAAAGGAGTAAAGACATTTCCATCTTTGTGACAAACGGCCATGGCACACCTAAATCGGGTTGTGGTCAATACATTCATTTGGTTGTAATATCATTGATGCTTTGTGTATTACATTCCATTGCCTATCACATGAGTGTGCACATTAATCGCTGATGGGTACAGTCCAACTAGTGTTGTTTAGATGCATGTAACCGAATGGTGTCAAACAGAACTTTACTCTGATGCTGCTTTGTCAGTCTCAGTTTCAAAGGTGTCAAATAACTTTATTCTCTTTTCAAGTGACCTGGTATCTTTATAACTTTGGTCTCTGTGCCCAAATCCATAGTGCCATTCCTTTGCTTGTAAGTTTTGGCCATGGATCTCCATTTATGTCATCATTGCTGGGGCATGGCACATCGATATGTTTATCCTTGCTAACCAGTGTGGTCCGCCTATTGCTCCTATGATCAGTCTGTGTTTTGTATCTTATCTTTCCATCTGCTGAAACAGAGCCAAGATGCTTTCCACTGCTGGGAGTGCAATTCCAGGATCCCCATTTGATAGATTCTTTGGAAACCTGGAGAATCTAAAATTTTCAATACCATGAAATAGTGCTTGTGTTCTAATCTACCATGGTCCAGCAATTACTCAGAGCACAAGTCTGTGTTATGCATGCAATTCATATACTGTGTTTCCTTTTCCATAGGATGACATTCTAAGCCTTGATGACATTGTGTTGGAGCCCGCAGTTGCCATGCCACACACAGTGGAGCACAAAGACTGTGCCTCACAGACAGATTTTGCATTCCACTGAAAAACTTGTGCAACTGTTGGCACACAGACAGAGACAACCAATGCCTGCTCAACATTCACACAAACAGCTCCATCACTATGTTATGTGTACACACAGTTTCCTCCAGAAGTTATTCCACCTCAGATAGCACTAAAGGATCACCAGTACTTCCGTCCATGCCATGCCATGCCAATCTCTTTCTGGGTCTACAGTTCACAGTGACTGCTATGCCACTACCTCCACCCCAACACACAACATTGAGCCATACCAGTTTGAATCCCTACTGTCACCAATCACAAATGTTGAAGAGAACATCAGCAGCAACTGGATAACAGAGACAAACATTGAACATAGCGCTGACTCTACAACCACTACTGCCCCTGATGACTCTGATGTTGACTATGTACCCAGTGCTTTGGAAACATCTGATAGCAACAATACCATTGAAGAGGCACTAACCAATGGGAGTCTCGTGCGTCACCTAAAAAATATATTGTATCTGAAAGTTGTCTTGATAATGTTTTCTCAAAACTAATTTGTCATGATTGTCATGCCCCTGAATGTGAGGTGGAGAAGGTCAATGTGATTGACATAGTGCTGTCCATTAAGGTGTCATGTATCAATGGATATGATATAATTCAATGGAATTCACAACCATTACTTGGCAGAATGCCTGCAGGAAATCTTCTGTCATCAGCTGCAATCTTGTTTAGCGGTAACCTATATGAGCAAATTGTTCAATTCTGTGCATTCCTTGGACTTCAGCTCATTTTCTGTACCACATTGTTGGACTGCCAAAGAATATTCTTATTCTTGGTCAATCAAAATTGATGGGAAAATGAAGAATGGATGGCCATCCATAATGCATGTGATTGATCAATTTGTCTAGCCGGTGACTGAAGATGTGATAGCCCTGGGTACTCTGCCAAACACTGCAGCTATACAATGATGGACCTTGACAGTAATATAATTATGGCATTATCACAAGGTGCAGCCCAGCATAACACCTTTTGAACTTGAGAAAAAAGAATTTCAACACTGTGTCGATAAACTTTTGTAGCAACATAGAAACATAGAAAAATAGAATTTGATGGCAGATAAGGACCGCTTGACCCACCCAGTCTGCCCATTTCCCTGCCTACTGTATAAGCTGCAGATCCTAGTTAATCAGCAGCCTATTTCTTCCTACCCCCAACCCCTAGAATTGCCTTATGACTGTCCCATGCATGCTTGAATTCCACCACTGTTTTTGACTCCACGACCTCCTCCAGGAGGCAGTTCAATGCATCCACAACCCTCTCTGTGAAAAAATACTTCCTTAAATTACTTCTGAGCTGCTCCCCCCATCTTCAAATTGTGCCCCCTTGTTCTTGCACTCCTCTTTTTTTGAAAGATGCTACCCTCCTGGACTTTGTTGATTCCCTTGAGGTACTTGAAAGTTTCTATCATGTCCCCCCTCTCCCTCCTTTCCTTGAGGCTATACATATTAAGCTCCTTAAGTCTCTCTCCATGTCTTCCAGTGCAGACCCTGCACCATTTTAGTTGCCCTCCTCTGGACAGCTTCCATCCTGTCTATGTCTTTGCGAAGACTGGGTCTCCAGAACTGCATGCAGTACTCCAGATGGGGTCTGACCAGCTGTCTGTACAGAGGGATAATAACTTCCTGTTGATGCCTCTCCCTATGATATACAAATTCAGTTAATTGCAACCGACAGGCACTGGGGAATTGCAGGTCTTATGCAGCAAAGCTACCCAGTCATTGAACACTAGTTTGACCTTTGGCATCTGTCAAAGAACTTTACCAAATAAATGGCTTCGCAGGCTAAGAAACAAGAAGATGAAATACTGCTCCAGTGGTGCCAAAGCATTTCTAATCATTTGTGGTGGTGCTCTGAAACATGTGGTGGTGATGAAACTCTGCTAATTGGAAAAATGGAAATTGGTCACATTCCATGTAGCTGACAAACACAGCTGGCCCTGGGAGGAAAAATGTAATTCCTGTTGCCATCCACTTCCAATGGTAAACAGTAAATGAAGGCAGTGGTTTGTGGATAGTGAAGAGGCACATCATAAACTGTTTAACATTGTGAATAATCGGGCACTAATCTCTGATTTGAGGCATGCCGCACAATTTTGCCACACAGGCAACAATGAAGTTTTCCATGTACTACTGTGCAAATACTGTCCCGAGTTTGAGGGCTTCAGCCATGATAGCATGAAAGCTCACCCCATACTTGACACATTGGATCACAATGCAAATGTGAACAGTCCACATGCAGCTGTAACAAGTGAATCAGCAACATCTGGTCTCCGGGGGCCAAAAAGGTACAAAGTTGTGTACCCAAAATCTAAGAAGCAGTGGGTGGCAAAGCCTGTGTTTGCAGGAAAGCCACATAAGTACATATATGACTTGCTGGTGAATGTGATATGACTGAAGCGTGAAGAAATTGAACTCCCACAAATGAAAGTTCCAGATGTGGCTCCAAACATCACCTCAAAACCATGTCCTCTGAAGGAAGAGGTTGTGGTGCAGCTGGTGTCATAATTCCCAATGAGTAACATGCTCGATCAGTGAAGTGTATGTCTTCTGTGACTCGCAACTAAATTATTTATAATGACAGTCTGTCTCTCTCTCTGTCTATGTGCAGTTATCACAGACATGAAAGACAGGCACGCATGTCAGAGTATATTAGCAAATGTGTGAGGCAATAATTGTGAATTACAGTAATTCAGTGTAAGGACATTACCTTATCACACTTCTTGTTCCCATCGCATATGCTAGTTATTATTAAATTAGACATAGGGGAATAAGGGTACTGCTGCACCCATAGTGTACCGTAATGGAAACATAGAAACATAGAATTTGATGGCAGATAAGGACCACCTGGCACACCCAGACTGCCCATTTCCCTACCTACTGGATAAGCTGCAGATCCTAGTTAACCAGCAGCCTACTTCTTCCTACCCCCACCCCCTAGAATTGCCTTATGACTGTCCCATGCATGCTTGAATTCCACCACTGTTTTTGACTCCAAACCTCCTCTGGAAGGCTGTTCCATGCATTCACAACCGTCTCTGTGAAAAAATACTTCCTTAAATTACCTCTGAGCTGCCCCCCCATCTTCAAATTGTGCCCCCTTGTTCTTGCACAGCTCTTTTTTTGAAAGATACTACCCTCTTGGACTTTGTTATTCCCTTGAGGTACTTGAACGTTTCTATCATGTCCCCCCTCTCCCTCCTTTCCTTGAGGCTATACATATTAAGTGCCTTAAGTATGTCTTCATATGTTTTCTGGTGCAGACCCTGCACCATTTCAGTTACCCTCCTCTGGACAACTTCCATCTTGTCTATGTCTTTGTGGAGACTGGGTCTCCAAAACTGCACGCAGTACTCCAGATGGGGTCTCACCAGCTGTCTGTACAGAGGGATAACAACTTCCTGTTTTCTACTGGTGATGCCTCTCCCTATGCATCCCAGTATCCCCCCAGCCCTCCTTACTGCCCTCTCACATTGCTTGCCCACCTTTAGGTCATCTGATATGTCTACCCCAGGACCCTTTCCATTTTTGTTGTTGTTAGTATCTCACCCCCCATTGTGTACTCTTCCTCTGGGTTTTTGTTTCCCAGATGCATTACCTTGCACTTCTTAGCATTGAATCTAAGCTGTCAAACATTTGACCATTCCTCTAACCTTGCAAAGTCTCTTCTTATCCTTTCCACCCCACCTTGTGCTTCAACTCTGTTGCAGATCTTTGTGTCATCTGCAAAGAGACATACTTTTCCTTCCAGTCCCTCTGCAATGTCGCTTATAAAGACATTGAAGAAGACCGGTCCTAATACTGAACCCTGCGGTACCCCACTAGTAACCCCCCTTTTTTCAGAGTGGACTCCATTTACTATTACTCTCTGTGTCCTATTCTCCAGCCAATTCTTTACCCAGGCTATCATCTTGGGACCCACTCCCAGGCTGCCTAACTTGTATATTAATCTTTTGTGTGGGACTGTCAAATGCCTTGCTAAAATCTAGGTAGATCATGTCCTCAGCCCCTCCCTGATCCACTACTTTGGTCACCCAGTCAAAGAAATCTATCGGATTCATCTGGCATGACCTTCCCGCTGTGAATCCATGCTGTCTTGGGTCCTGTGCCCCTCTGGCCTCTAGATACTCGATAATTCTTTCCTTCAGAAGTGATTAGTGGAGATACCGGTGGGAACTACCAAATCCTTTGAATGTATCCTGGCCGAGGGTGTGGGGTGCAGGATACTTCTCGTATACCATCCACCAGGTGATGGGAATGTTTTCCTGCGGGAAGTGGCGGACCTCGTTGTCGACCTGACATTGGGGTCACCCAGATGGTTGGTGTTGGGGGACTTCAATGCCTGGGTTGACGATGAGGTCTTGCAGTTTGGTCAAGACTTCCTCCAGCTAATGATGTCACTGGGCTTCACACAGGTTATTTCCTCCTCAACCCATATTGGTGGTCATTCATTGGATTTGGTGTTCCTTCTGGGGATGGAGATATCTGATTTGGTGGTGGAACCAGTCGGATGGTCTGACCATCACTCCATTGGGTTCAGTTTTGGGGCCACCCCTTGTAGGCCAGCCCCTACGGAGATGGTCTAGTATCGCCCTTTAAGGGGTGTCTCCCCCGATGGTCTGATGGCAGTGCTAGACCTATCGAGTTTACCGAGAGATTGCTTGGATCCAGGTGAGCTGGTACTTGCCTATAATGAGGCGGTGGCAGGGCCCTGAATTCCATTGCTCCTGTTCGTGTTCGTCCTCTCACCCCTTGAGCCTAAGTCTCCTTGGTTTGATGAGACTTTGGGGTGAGGAGAGTTGGGCCGAAGGCTGGAGAGGTGCTGGAGGGAGGTCGGGCCAGGATTGTGACAAACTTAGATTGATGGATCACTATGTGTTCTATCAATCAGCAATCTCTTGTAAGAAGGCAGAATTCCTGTCCAGAGAGATTGCTGCTGCACAGAATAGACCAGCTCAGCTATTCCGGACTGTGGACAGATTGTGCAATCCAATCTGTCTGCAGTCCAGAAGAGTGTTTTCTCAAGAACAGTGCGAGGAGTTTGCTCTATTCTTTTCAGATAAGGTTGCCACAATTAGATCTGACATCCATCAAATTCTCTCCAATTGGAGTGGTGATGGTCGGCAGGAGATGTCGGACACCCAGTTTGTGTAGTCTGACTTCAGCCTTCCTACAGTTGAGGAAATTGTGATGATCATACAATTGTTGCGTCCGACCAACTGTGAGTTTGGATCCAGGCCCCATACGTCTCTTTAGTGGGGTGTGTGGATAAATTGGCCCCATTCTAGCTGAGATAGTCTGTAGGTCCTTGGAGATGGGGATTTTCCAAATCCTCTAAAGGAGGCGGTGGTTCAGCCTATCCTTAAGAAATCCTCCTTGGACCCGGACTGTCTGGCAAACTACAGGCCTGTCTCTAACTTACCCTTTGTTGGTAAAGTTATTGAGAAGGTGGTTGCTCTGCAGTTGAATGATCATTTGACCAGCCACAATCTCTACGACTCTCTCCAGTCCGGATTCCGGAAAATACATAGTACCGAGACAGTGTTGATTCAGGTGCTAAATGACCTCGTAATAGCGAGAGATCGAAGATCATGTTCCATTCTGGTCCTTCTTGATCTCTCTGCAGCATTTGATACTGTAGACCATGGTGTGCTGCTGGAATGCCTGCGGTCTATCTGTGGACTGTCTGGTACAGTCCTCAGCTGGTTTCGATCTTACCGCGAGGGTAGGACGCACAGAGTGGTGTCTGGGATTCTTTCCTCAGCATCAATCTCCCTATCCTGTGGGGTACTGCAGGGTTCCATTTTGGCACCCATGTTGTTTGCAGTATATATGTTGCCTTTAGGAGTGATTATTAGGCAGTATGGTCTGAGTTTTCACTGCTATGCAGATGATACTCAGCTGTACATGTCCTTTGCGCCCGGTCATGATACTGCCTTGTCGGTTTTTAATAACTGTCTTGCTGAAATCCAGGACTGGATGAATGTGAGTTGGCTGAGGTTGAATCCTGTTAAAACTGAGGTGTTGGTTGTGGGCCAGGATCGCCGGGAGGCGGGTTTATTGGTTGGATCACCCTCAGGTTTATGGCTTGTGGATACTCCGCTAATTACCTCAGACCAGGTGCGGAATCTGGGCGTTGTATTTGACGACCGCTTGACATTTAAATTCCAGGTGTCAGCGGTTGTCAAAACCTCTTTTTACCATCTGAGGAACATCGGCCTGGTGAAACACCTGGTTCCCCCCAGCGATCTGCTCACTTTGGTCCACGCTTTCGTTACCTCCCACCTTGACTATTGCAACTCGCTCTACCTAGGGCTTCCTGGGGTTGAGATTCGCCGTCTGCAGCTAGTGCAGAATGCGGCAGCCAGGCTGTTGACTGGCTCTTCCAGGGCCAGTCATATAACGCCTGTGCTCCGTGGTCTGCATTGGTTGCCAGTTTACTGGTGAATCACCTTTAAGGTCGGTTTGCTGACATATAAGGCCCTACATGATCAGGGACCGGTTTACCTGAAAGATCTCCTTCATCCCTATTGTCCCCCCCGCTCTCTCCGATCCACTGACGAGGGATTGCTAGAGATTCCCAGGGTTCATTTAAAAACCTCAGGAGCTAGATCTTTTAGTTTTATGGCCCCAACCCTGTGGAATTCTCTACCTCGTCAGGTGCAGGAAAGCCCTACTGTCCATAGTTTTAAAGAATCTTTGAAGACTCACCTTTTTTAGGAAAGCATACAATGATTTTTAATATTGGTGTTTGTTGTATTTGTACCTGTTTGTTTAGTATTGTATTTTATTGAAATCGTTTTATCTAGTGTTGTACAGGCGCCTTGGTTTTAGAAAAGCGCCTTAAACAAATAAATAAAGATTGAGATTGAGATTGAGATTACATCATCTTCCCTATCGCTGAGGTTAAACTAACAGGTCTGTAGTTTCCTGCTTCTGCCTTGCTCCCACTTTTGTGAAGGGGAATCACATCTGCCCTCCTCCAGTCCTCAGGTACCACCCCATCCTGCCGGCACAACAGTAGCACTACCTTTTGTGATGCCATCGACCCAGGTTTGAGAACGTGCCCAGGGAGACAGAGGGCTGTCTGGGGGAGGGAGGATGCTCGACCATCCAAGGACTGCTCGCCTTCTCCAGGGGTGTTGAAGCTTGGTGCATGACTGGCCTCTGGCAGAAGACAGAGGTGCAGCAAAAAAAAACCCTTCATAGTCTAAAGTGGTGAGAGCACACGGCTGTGGATAATAAAAGACCTGCGAACTCTTTCTTGAACTTTCAAAAAGAAACTGTGTTGTTTGATTAAAGCCATTTAATCATATTTTTAATAGTTTTAGGTGGGTATTCCTCTTCCTGCAGTGGTGAGAGTACTGTGGGGGGTGGAACTAAATTATAATAGATAATTTTATAGTACCAGAATTTGAATAGATGATTTTACAGCACTAGAATTTGTTAGATTTTATTTTATTGTGGGTGTTTTATTTTAGTGAAGAGATGTGCTGGAGTGACTGTCAGACGGTCGGGTATTATTCCCCCTCTATGCTTAGGGACCTCCGCCCTTTCTCCTGCCCCCCGCTGCCAGCTGAAGTTTATAGGAGGTGCAGGGCTTTGGGGATTGTGAGAAGAGACGGAGGTCCCATGCTGGAGGGAATGAAAGGAAGGTGGATTGGGATTGTAGGGTCAAGGAGACGCCTGGGGTGAAATGGGCATGGGAGAGGGCCTTCCTGTCTTGTGCCCATACCTATGGGCCTTGATTGGACCGGCAGGTAGGCGGTCACTATTGGAGGTTTGTCCTTCTCGGCGGTGTTATGCAATGCCACGTCTATTAAAACAAGACAGCTATTATAGCTGATCTTGTCAGTCATCTGACCTGGCATGCATCACGGGACCTCAGCTGGATGAAAATGCTGGGCCTGTATTAGCCGCAGCAATTCCGGCTGGGTACTCGGTGATACACCGGCCGAGGCAGGATCGTAGGGGCGGGGGTGTTGCCATGTGTTTTAGGTCAGAACTGGGTCTGGTGGAGGTGCCAGCGGGAGTGACCAGATCCTTTGAGTACATTGTGGGTGAGGGTGTGGGGTGCAGGATACTTCTCGTATACCATCCACCAGGTGACGAGAATGTTTTTCTGCAGGAAATCGCAGACTTCATTGTCGACCTAACATCGGGGTCCCCCAGATGGTTGGTACTGGGGGACTTCAATGCTTGGGTCGACGATGAATTCTCTCGGTTTGGTCAAGATTTCCTCCAGTTGATGATATCACTGGGCTTCACACAGGTGGTTTCCTGCTCGACCCATGTGGGTGGACACTCATTGGACCTGGTGTTCCTTCTGGGGATGGGGATATCTGACTTGGTGGTGGAACCAGTTGGATGGTCAGACCATCACTCCATTAGATTCAGTTTTGAGGCCACCCCTGTTAGGTCTGCCCCTACGGAGATGGTTCGATACCGCCCTTTGAGGGGTGTATCCCCAGAGGACCTGATGGCAGTATTGGACCTCTCGAGCCTACCGATAGATGCATGGATCCAGGTGTTCTGCTACGTTCCTATAATGAGGCAGTAGCAGGGGCCCTGAATTCTATTGCACCATTTGTGTTTCGTCCTCTTACTCCTGCCCCAGGTCTCCTTGGTTTGATGAGACCATGAGGAAATTGAGGAGAGTTGGGCGAAGGCTGGAGAGGCGTTGGCGAAAGTCCGGTCGTGATGATGACAAGCTTAGTTTGATGGACCATTATTTGGTCTATCAATCCGCAATCTCTCGTAAGAAGGCAGAATTCCTGTCCAGAGAGATAGTGGCTGCACAGAATAGACTGGCTCAGCTCTTTCGGACTGTGGACAGACTGTGCAATCCAGTCTGTCTTCAGCCCAGAACAGCCTTATCTCAAGAATGGTGTGAGGAGCTCGCTCTCTTCTTTGCAGATAAGGTTGCCAAAATCAGATTGGACATTCTCTCCTCCTAATGGGAGCAGCGGTGATCGTCAGGAGATGTCAAGCACCCAGTTGGAATGGTCTGACTTCAGCCTTCCCATAATCGAGGATGTTGTGATGATCATTCGAGCACTGCGACCGACCTGCTGTAATTTGGACCCTGGTCCCATGCGCCTCTTAGTGGGTTGCGTGGATAAGATTGGCCTAGTCCTAGCTCTGATCATATGGAAGTCTTTGGACAGGGGGATTTTTCCAGATCCCCTCAAAGAGGCTATAATTAAGCCCCTTTTAAAGAAACCCTCCTTAGACCCATACTGTCTAGCAAATTACAGGCCAGTCTCTAACTTACCCTTTGTGGGTAAAGTTATTGAGAAAGTGGTCGCAGTGCAGTTGGAGGATCATCTGACCAACAACAATATCTACAATTCGCTCCAGTCTGGATTTAGGAAAAGGCATAGTACCGAGACAGCGCTCGTACGGGTACTAAATGACCTCCTAATGGCTAGAGATCGTAGGACCCGATCCATCTTGGTACTACTTGATCTCTCGGCAGCATTTGACACCGTTGACCATGGTGTGTTATTGGAGCGCTTGCGGTTAGTCTGTGGACTGTCTGGTACGGTCCTCAGATGGTTTCAATCTTGCCTTGAGGGTAGGACTCAGAGAGTGGTGTCAGGAATTTTTTCCTCAACATCATTCTCCCTGCCCTGTGGGGTACCGCAGGGCTCCATTTTAGCACCCATGTTGTTTTTGGTGTATAAGCTACCATTAGGGGCGATTATTAGATGGTACGGTCTGGGTTTTCACTGCTATGCTGATGATACCCAGCTGTATATGTCTTTTGTGCCCGGTCAGGACGCTGCCTTGTCGGTATTTAATAACTGCCTTGAAGAAATCCAAGAATGGATGAATGGGAGTTGGCTGAGGTTAAATCCGGAGAAAACTGAGGTGTTGGTTGTGGATTTAGGTCGCTGTGAGGCGGGTCTGCCAGAAGGATCACCCTCATGCCTGTGGCTTGGAGGTGTTCAGCTGACGACCTCAGACCAGGTGCGAATCCTTGGCATAATACTTGATGACCATTTGACACTCAAATCCCAGGTGTCAGCGGTTGTGAAGATTTCCTTGTTTCATCTGAGGAATATTGCCAGGGTGAAGCACTTGGTTCCTCCAGAGCACCTTCCAACATTAATCCACGCCTTTGTTACCTCCCGACTTGACTACAGTAACTCCCTATACCTAGGGCTATCGGGGCTGGGGTTGAACTTCGCCGTCTGCAGCTGGTGCAGAATGCGGCAGCCAGGCTGCTGACTGGAGTTTCTAGATCCAGTCACATAACGCCTGTGCTCCACGGACTGCACTGGCTGCCGGTGTTCTGAATCACCTTCAAGGTTGGTTTGCTGACCTATAAAGCCCTACATGATCTGGGACCTGCCTACCTGAAAGAGCTCCTGTGCCCCTATAGTCCCTCTCGCCCCCTCCAATCCACTGATGAGGGATTGCTAGAGATTCCCAGGGTACATTTGAAAACATCTGGTGCTAGATCATTTAGTTTTATGGCACCTACCCTGTGGAACTCTCTATCTCATCAGGTGCGAGACTGCCCGACTGTCCTTAGTTTGAAAAGGGAGTTGAAGACCCACCTTTTTAGTATTGCTTTTAAGGATTTCTGTTGATTTGATTTATTATATTTATTGTCATATTTATCTGTACAGGCACTTTGATTTAAGAAAAGCGCCTTTTAAAAATAAAGTTGAAATTGAAATTGAATTGAAGTGCCAGAGCTAGTCCGAGGGTTGGTGTGTGACAGATGTCAGCCATAGCACCTTAATGTCTGGGTGCATGTCACATCCCTGAGAACAGTGGAAAAATCTGCTCCCGGAGCACCGGGAAGATGGAGCACCTGGTACAGACCCCACAACTCCCACCTACCTGTCCTGTTGATTGCCTGATGAAAAAAGGACGACTTTGGGGTGTAGGGGCCCCTACCTTGTACCTGCTTGGGGGATATACACACAGCTCCACCCACAGGTCTCGGGTAGGTGGGAGAGTACAGGGGCAGACACCATAGGCAACTCCCAATGGCATTGTGGGGGGAGTATAAAATGCAAGTTAAAAAAAAATAAGCTACAGTTTGTTGTTTTTGTGTCAGTTTAGTAACAAATATGTCAGTTTCTCTTAGCCCTGCTAAATAATGGTCGAGGACGAGGGACAGCGATGATGAAGGTAGGGAGCCTCTTCAGGCATGCTGTTCCAGCAGCAGGGCCATGTCTGGTCTACTTCCCTCTCCAAGGAAGGGTTCTGACAACGGGTGGTCCTGTGTTCAAGAGGGAGTACAGCCCCCCTGTAAACACAAAAAAAAGTGGGCCCATTCTTGGTCGTAGTTGGGGACCTGGCACAGCTAGGCCTTTAGTCATAAGCGTTCAAGGTCTTGGGCCCAGGGCCCCTCCATGTCCTCCTCTGGGGACTCTGGTGAGCAGTTTCACCACTGGGCAGCTCTTATGGAGCAGTGGATACAGCATTTGGCTAGTTTGCCACTTCTCATGGAACCAGTTTCAGGGGTACCAGTGATTGGGCATCTGCAAAAACAGAAACTCAGTCGCGTTGCATGTCAATGGGACTACCGACCAGGGAGGGTGACTAGATTGTGGGGGTTGTGCATATATCAACAGGATGTCACTACAGGTATATGCACATGGGGGAAGCAAGCCTGCTCAGTGAGGGGATGGAGGGTTTGTGAGGGGTGGTGCTGCACTGAGCTGCTTCTGAGGGTGCTGGGTTCAGATCCAGTCACAGGTACATTTTGTTGCACCTGGCCCAACCTTTTTTTTCTTTTTTTTTTGGCACGGTTTTGCCCCCCCAAACATGCACTCCCCCAGAGTTGAGAATCCTGTGCCTCCTCATAAAATGGAAAATGCACATCTCCAGTGCCCTTTTGCTGTGTGCCGGGGGTACATTGCCAAGATTGTCAGTTGTCACCCTAATGGCAATCACCTTTCGCTGGTCGCCATTATGACATAGAACCAATTTCAAGTCTCAAGGGGCTGGGGACATTGGAAACACAGTTAGACATTCTAGCCAGGTAGGTAATTGGGATTTTGTTTTTAATGTAAGATGACCACACCAAAATGAGTAAGTACTATTACTGAATATGCACAGTAAAAGCGTTAGCAACAAACTGTTGTGGCCATCTTCTTTGCATTTTACAACGATGGGTGTTGTGGGTAAGGCATGGGTCTAATGGCACTCTATGTTCTTTGGCAAATGAGCAGACACCTAAGGTTTCTAGTCGCCACTGCACAAATCCAATGGAAGTGCACACCATAAAAAATTATACTTGTGTAGTTGCACACTATGTTCAAATGTGGCATATTGGAGGAGCTGTAATTGCTGTGGAGGAGAAGAGAGTGTGACAGCTGGCTGCATCAGTGGCGGTGGAGTGGGTGTGAGTACTGGTCACAACTGTGGGGTAGAAGGCTGCATCGGCAGCAAGAGAAGGTGCAGGGATAATCTCTTTCCTGGTGGCTGCAATCGGATAAAACCAAGATGGTGGGGTTAGGATGGTGTCTGGTATTAGGATCACAAATGGTTTGACCCCCTATGTCTGGTAGTAGAAGAGAGGATTTTGAGGTAGAGAATCATGCTAGAACAGGGATGGATAGGGTTGGGAAGGGTGCAAAAGGCAGGGCCCAGAAATTGGGAGTAATGGGGGAGAGGCAAGGTGGGTGAGAAAGCAGGGCACAGGGAGGCTCCAGACAGGCAGAGGCAAAGGAGATGGGGCAGGAAAAAGAGGAGGAACAGAGGAGCAGAGAGCTGGCTAAAGAATTTGGGGTGAGAGTATGGGCCAGGGGGGTGTGGCAGGCAGGGTGGGTCACTGTAGATTGGGCAAGGGAGGGGTTGTCATGATGGGGGACCTAAACAAGCCAGGAACAGACTGGGGGACTATGATGTCCCCAGTGGCCAACGAGCAGAGATTGCTGGATGCATTCCAGGATGCATTCCAAGCCCAGCAGGTGAGGGAACTGACTAGGCAGGCCAGGACGCTGGACATAGTCCAGGCAGACAGTGACCTGATTGGTGGCCTGGAGGTGTAGGAACCATTGGTGCAGAGTAACCACGCCACAGTCTGTTTTTTTCTGCACCTAAGGTGGGAGGTAAGGCACACAAAAATGGTGGTAATTGACTTCAGGGGTGCAGATTTCAGGGAAGGCTCATTAAAGGTCTTTTTTTTTTTCCTTTTTAGTCTTTGGTAACTGGGTAAGGCCCACTAAGCACAAGTGCCTGTTTTCAGGGGAGACTTGGGAGCACTGGGCGGTTAAGTGACTTGCTTAGAGTCACACAGTATGCAAGTGGAGGTTGTGAGAATCAAACTCAGGTCTGGTCTGCTGGATGTATCAAGCTCGTTCACACCTCATTCCTCTAACCTCTAGGCTATACTGCCAGCCATTTGACAGAATAAGGCCAGATATGGATGCTAACAGCAGGTGAGGGGCATTAGAAGTGGGGTACTGGAGGCTACCAGGTCCTATGCAAGAGAGATGTGTACGGGCAAAACCCTTGATGGAAAAATTATTTTATTTTTATCTTTAAGAACTGATTTTTTTTAATTATCATTATTATTTTAGCTGATTTTATATGGTATTAAGATGGGAAATGTTTACTTTTATTTCTGGTCATGATTAATGTTTATTAAGTCTTAAAAACAGTAAAATGGAAATAATGGCATTTAAAATGTAGTCAGGTTTAGAAAAAAAATGGTTTTAAAGAGATTGATTTCAATTTCAGGGCTCTGTGCTCTAGCTGTAGAACGTAGATAAAATGGGACCTAACTTACATGTTCCACATTCCCGGGAAGACACTTTTATTAGGATTTATGTGTTTGCGGGAAAGTTTTAGATGGAGCTAGGTATTCATGGCTATGATGCAGAAAAGAGATCATATGACTGGTAGCACCAGAAATAAAAAAAAAAGTCTTAGACTTTGGAAGTCCCATTACCCTGTATTGAAATAAGAAATTGTATTCATAGTTTAAAGATGCAATGTACTGCTGCTATGAAAATTGAAGCGTTATTGGACAATAGTATGATAAATAAGCTTACCAAGTTTTATAGTTGCAGAATGAAGCATTCAAAAGTTATGCATATAATTTATTTAATATCATTTTGTTATTAGAGAACTAGACAAATCTAGTATCCTGTGATAGCTCACATCTTAGGAAGTCTAACAGGATGAATATTACATTTGTAGTTTGTTACTATAGAGAGAAATACCATCTAAAAGTTTATAGTAAATTAACTTTTCTGAAAGTGATTGATGTCTTTAAGAAAAGAACAAAAGATCTTGTGTGTTTCTACAAAAAGTTATGTTTTAAGGACTTAGGAAAGTAAGACTATCATTTTGCTTGAACAAGTTTTATTAGAATTATGAAATTATAACCTTAATAGTGCAGTTTAAAAAGTATCCATACTACAGATATCAGACTTTTTCAAGAATGTTTGGCTTAATATAAAACATGTGAATATGCAAGTTTAATGTTCAAATTACATTGCATAAGACTTTTATTTAAAGAAATAATTTTGGCCCAAAAATAGATTTGAGGAGAAGGGGCTGTCTTAAAGAGGCATGTCTATATGTCACCATTTAACTTCTAAGATGCCCTACCTCTCTGGTGACTCAAACCAATCCAAATCTGGTGATGACATCACCAGAGCAATTTTTATAATTGTAAACACTGCTGGCCACTCCTTATATCTGAGCTAACTATCAAGGTAGGAAGACCTATGTTGATTTAACTAAGAATTGTATGGCTTTTATACTGATGCTGGGCCAAAGAACTTTGGGCCACACCTGTTTAAAATGCAGGGGTCTGCCTAGGGAGAGCCAGAGCTCAGTGCTGCTGAAGAAATCCAGAGGCAAGAAAGAAGTGTGAGAACATTGTTATTGCATTTCAAACACGATTTGTGTTATTTGCTGAGCATTTTGACAAGTAATAGTGCCTGCTGAAAACCAGACAGACTTACCTTTAGACTCACACAAGCTACACAGCATGCTGAGTAAAAGAGGTCTATTGTCACAAGGTTTTAAAAGCAGATGCACAACATGAAAGAGTCAGTAAGCTCCAGTTGTTAAAACAACTTGCTATTCACAAAAAAGTTCTTTGAATCCAGTATTGCTATAGACTGTGCAGATTGAAGCTGTGTTCTACAATGCTAAGAACTGATTTTTAGCAAAGGTTTAACTTTCAGAGTGTATCCATGCTAAAAGAAGTTCCAGGTTCAAAGTTAGCTGACAAAAAAACCTTTACACAAAAAGCCAGAGTCAGCCAGAGTTCTAAGTGGAAAGAGAAGAACCACTTCTACAGAAATATAAGTATTCCTTTTTAATTACTTTCACTAATTTTAATTAATAGTCTTGGTATTTTAAATTGGCTTACCTGGGAAAGTAAGAGGGAATCTGCTCTTAACTATAGAATCTGGGTATATAGTTTAAAAGCTTTGAACTAAAGAATTGCGCATGATTTAAAAAGTTAAAACTGAGTTTTATAAAAGTACAGTACAAACCACTAATGTAATGAGTTGTTGCTAGTTCTCATAGGAAATGCATTTTACATGCAATGAAGATTTGAAACAAGGTTTATACAGTAATAATCTGAGATATTAATCTTATAAGTATATATTCTTAGGCATAAAGGTTATGTTAAATACTGAGTATGATAAAAGTAGTATAGCTGTTACCATTTATTATTCTAATATTGCTTATTTCTTTACATTGTTTATTTGCTGGAATTTATTAGTTGCTGAATTATCTAAAACAATTGTGTTGATGTTTACAAGATTAGGCTTAATATTTATGCTATTGAGGAATATTTAAACCCATTGTATAGGTGTAAATAAAATGTCTATTTTTCATATAACTATACATGGGGTACACAGTTTCATTTACTATTATACTTGAATCTGGAGAGCATAAGATAATATCACATGTAAATATTTATTATTTTTGGTAATTTATAAAATAATATTTGGGTATGGCCTGAGGTGAATCTAAGTGCATCATTATAAAAAGTGATATTATAAGCCTTTGTTCTGACATCTGGTAAGGCCAGAAAACCCTGTTGGTGGACCTGGAATGTTTAGGAGGTGGTGAAGGATAAAAAGGTGGCCTATAAATGCTCAAGGAGTGAAAGGGATCAGGGAAGTATGAGTGTAAGGCCAGGAGGGTCTCCAGGTTGGTGAGAGTGGCTAATGCAAGGAAAAAGCAGATTTGGGACAGGAATATTAGGAGGGGGAGACAAGGGGTTCTTTAGATACATTGTGGAAAAAACAAAAGTGAGGGGCAGATCTGTAGGATTAGGTCAGGGAAGGATGGGTACAGGACCCGGGAGATCAGGCCAATGGCACTAAACAAGTACTTTGCCTCAGTTTTTACCAGGGAGGATGGGGGAGCTATGTCTCTCAGGGGGAGTGGGAGTTACCTAGGGGAGGGCGTGGGACCCTTAGAGATAGGAAGCCCTTACATGTCTGGGGAGAGGGAATAGCCAGCACCGTCAGGTGGGGGGATGACATACAGGGAGCTGGGGGGGGGGCATGGAGGTTGAAATTCTGGTGGAGAGTGAATTAAAGCAGCATTGCAACAATCTGGTGAAAAATTTGACCTATATGTTTTTATGCTATTTTACATTGCCACTTACCTTTACATTGCCAATTACCTCCTGACTTGTATGATACCATTCTTTCCAATATTTTGGTCTGCTTTAGTACTTTTTTCATGTCTGAAATAATGAAAGAAGGACTCCTTTAAAAATGGTGTGAACCAAGTCTTCAAATACATGAAGGGGATCAATAAGGGAGGCTCAGTCAGGGTGCTCCAAAGGAAAGAGAGGGTGAAACAAGAGGGCATGGGTGGAAGCTGGAAGGGGGGAGGTTCAGAGGAAAGAGGAGAAGGAGGTGTTACTTCATGGAGAGGATGGTGGAACCATGGAATGCACTGCCCAAGGGACTGGTAGAGGCAGACACTGTGCAGGGGTTTAAGACGGTCTAGGACAGGTGTGGGGGAGGGTGAAGATGATGAAGTCTAGTACAAGGAGACTATCAAACAGACATAAAAGACCAATAGGCCTCCTTTACTGGCATTTTAGTATGTTAGTATGTGCTAAGACTGTAGTGAGTGCCCTTCACAAGGCTGACAGTCCTTCATCAGATGTAATGTCCAGCTTAATACAGTTGCAATGAAGTTACTGCTGATAGCACAGAGCATGTTACATGTACATAGGCAAACTGATATTGCACTCATGTTGTTCCATGGCTGCTAATAACACTGTGCCATCCCACCTTTGGTGCGAGCCTGTGATACACGGTCAAGCTGCATGACATGACTATGACGTCCAGGTCTATCACATGTTGTGAACCAACAAAATGGCAATATTGGTCATGAACCACTTATGGGGACACAATACACTGATATCAGGAATAACATACTCAAAGTACCGCCTGGTGCACAGCTAATGCTGGAAGTCTTACCTGTATCTTTTTCCTTCCATCTATTTCCAGTTACACTGTCTGTGGAACCAGCATCCGATTTCTCTCCCCACATGCCTCAGTATGGTGCCCAGTGATGTAACCTCATTGTTTGGCATTGGTCTGTAGTTTACAACATGGATGACACCCTTCTGGACCTTCCTTGTTCCTCATAGTCACATTTAAGGGTAGGTTCTGTGTCATTATCACCTTTTTAACTGTCTCTCAAGTCTCACTACGGACCATGAACACAGTAGCGGATGGCATTTGTGTCTCCTGCCCTGTGAAACCATGCATAGAAACATAGAAGTTGATGGCAGATAAGGACCGCAAGGCCCATCCAGTCTGCCCATTTCTTTTTCTACCTTATAAATGTGCCATTGGCCTTTGCTCTGTCAGTGACCTATCTATTCATAGTCATTTGTATTGCTCCCTTATGCCTATCCCATGCCTGTTTGAAGCCCTGCACTGTATTCATAGCCACCACTTCTTGTGGTAAGCCATTCCATGCATCTACCACCCTTTCTGTAAAAAAGAATTTCCTCACATTCCCTCTTAATCAGCCTCCCTCTAATCTCATGCTGTGTCCTCTTGTCCTGCTATTTTTCTTATATTTAAACATGTTAGACTCCTTCATCTTGTTTATGCCCTTAAGGTGTTTGAATGCCTCGATCATATCACCTCTGTCCCTCCTTTGCTCAAGGGTATACATATTGAGCTCCGTTAATCTGTCCTCATATGTCTTCTGATGCAGTCCCTGCACCATTTTGGTTGCCCTTCTCTGGACTGCCTCAATTTGAGTTAATGTTCTTTTGAAGGTGTGGCCTCCAATACTGCCGCAGTACTCCAGATGGGGCCTAACCAATGTCTTGTACAGAGGATTATTACCTCCCTCTTACGACTTAGTGATACTACTAGCAACCTAACACCCCTAGCCTTATCTACTGCTTTAGAGGTCTGCTTGGATGATTTCAGGTCATCAGTGATGATGATGCCCAAGTCTCTTTCTTCCTTTGTGACTGCTAGCAACTCCCTCCCAGCCTATAAGTGGCTTCAGGGTTTCTCTTCCCTATGTGCATGATTTTGCACTTCTTTGCATTAAATCCTAGTTGCCACTCTTCTGACCATTCTGCTAGTTTATCCAGATCTCTTCTCATTCTGCCCACCCCATCTGGATCATCTACTCTGTTGCAGATCTTGGTGTCATCTGCAAACAGACAAGCCTTACCCTCTAGTCCATCTGTGAGGTCACTAATGAAGATGTTGAATAGGACTGGCCCCAGGACTGATCCCTGAGGTACCCCACTTGTGACATGCAGAGTTACTAACTCATTTAGTACAAGACGGTCATTGTGAAACAGAACTTCTTTTACCAGGGTGAAAGGGATGCTCATGTGTCCCTAAACCCATTGTTTTGCACCACCTTCCTGATAACTGGTTGTATGCTCTCTATCCTCTTTACAGGCATGCATTCATGGATACACAATAAACAAATCTTTGTAAGAGGTCAACTTAACCACCACTACCATACATTTTTCTCAGACACCATCTATTGAGATGCCCTGTCTGGTTAAAAAAATAAATAAATAAAATGGGGGGGGACCAGCTTGGCAGAGGGTTGATCTCAAGGGGGGAGAATCGTTTGATAATGACGCATCTTACACTTTTAGAATGTAATGCTATGTTATGTTGAACACAACCAGGTTTCTTACTTGGAATGTTCATGGCTGCAGAACAAAAATGAAAGGTACCAGGTTCCCAAACATGTCAAGTTACTTAAAGGGGCTGTCACAATCCTGCAAGAAACACATCTGCTGGAAACGGAAGGGAATCTACTTTGAAGACAATATGTACGGCAAGTTTTTCATGCTGGCTGTAGTACCCAATCTTGGGGGGGGTCATTTTTATTTATTTATTTTTATTTATTTCAGTTTAGGATTAATACCTTTGAGTCCAGGACTCATTTTCAAAGGTTCCAGGTCATTATTGTACAAACATTAAAAATTTAACAGTATTTACAGAGAACAGAAAACAGTTTCACAGACATGCAAATACCGAAGAAATCTTATATATCAAACTAAAGGTTGATGAGGATAGGGTAAATAGGGTTCAGCCTTGTAGTTCACTATTTAGTTGGTCAGTCTATCCTAAGGAGGGTAGAGGGTCAGTCAGGGATGGCGTCGTCATGGTGGAAGTGGTTTGTAAGCTGAGTGGGCCTCGTTTGAGGATGAGGGGTTGATGGAATAAAAAGGGGGGGTGAAAAGGAGAGGGTTGGGTAGCTGAAATTCTACCATATTAGTGCAGGCAAGCACAATTCTTTTTTGTGTCAAGAAGGGATCTGAGCCCAGATTTGAAGGTACTAATCTTGGATGATTCAATGAGGTTAGCAGGTAATGCATTGTACCATTTTGGTTCTTGGTACAGGATGGAGTTCTGGGTGAGTTTCGTCCTTTTGAAGGGAATCAGCAACCTGTCTGTAGTCGTGCTTCTTGTTGATTTGATGGGAACTGCCAGAGTAAAGAGGCAGCCTAGTGTGGTGGGGGTGAGGGACTCAACAAGCACTTTTTTCAGAAGTAGACAGGTTTGGTATTGTGCTTTAAGATGGAGTGGGAGCCACCCAGTTTCAGTGTAGAGCGTGCAGGTGTAGGTGTCCTGGGCAGCTGCTATGGATAGTCAACAGGCCTTATTTAGTAGTATGCTGAATCCTGTTTGGGCAGTTTTAGTGCCTGCCCCATAGATAGGCAGGTTATAATCTATGGAGGACATCACTGAACTACTAATGCCAAGTTTCAGAGCATATGATGTCATAGAGTGCCTATAGCAGTAGAGGACTCCAAGTTTTGTATTCGCTGACTTGACAACTGAGTCTATATGGCCAGAGAAGGTTAGTGTACCTTCAAAGATGATGCTAAAGCATTTGAACTTTGTTACTTTTTCCAGTGTTTCACCATTGTGGTTCTGGATGAGCAAAGGCTGGTATTTCTTTTTGCTTTGGGAGGTAGAGAACAGTAGACTTTTTGTTTTTTTTTATGGTTTAGTAGTAGTTTGTTTAGTGTGAAACAGGAATAAAACTTGAGGAAGCTGTCTTGGAGTTCGGTTATGATGTAGTTGTGATCTTTCCCAGTGACCAATATCACTGCATCGTCAGCATAGAGAATAATGCGTGCTGTTCATGCAGATGGTGCAGAGTTGATGAAGAGGCTGAAAAGCAATGGGCCAAGAATACAGCCCTGTGGGACCCTGAGGGACACTTCCTTAGTAGATGATAGTAAGTCTCCAATTTTGACTCGCTGTGACCTGTTTGTGAGGTACTGTAGCTTCTTAACCACAGTGCCATGTCTGGCGATAGATCTGCTGAATGGAGGCAGTTTAGGAGTAGTTTGTGGTTAGCAGAGTCAAAGGCTTTCGTAAGGTCGATGAAGACTGATCCTACTGCCTCCCTATTATCTAAGAAATCATAAAGCTGGGAAGAGTAATCAACAAGGGCGGTAAGTGTGGAGTGCTTTTTTTCAGAACCCATGCAGCTGTGGGCAAAGTAGGTTACATTTATCAAGATACTCTGTAAGCTGCTCTGAGACCATTCTTTCAAGTGGTTTTGAGAGGGGTGGTAGAATGGATATTGGTCTGTAGTTGGACATAAGAGTTTTGTCCTCAGCTTTGAAGACAGGTGTGACATTGGCTAACTTCCATAGTTTTGGAAACACCCCCATCCTTAGAGATGCATTAAACACCATCAAGAGGGGACCGGCCAATTCATTTAGGAGAAGATCCATGAGTTTCATATCCACTAGATCAGCCCCCATCCTGGTCTTGCCAAGAAACCTCTTAATGTACTTGGTGGTTTTGGACTTGGTGACCTGCTTAAAACAGAGTGGTGGTATTGCATCCTTTGGAGGGTTAAGAGGGGTAGTGGGGTGTTGTTTCTGAAGTTGATCTTTAAAGTGGTCAGCAAGGAGTACTCCAGACAGGTCTATGAAAGCATGGTTGAGCTCATTTGTGATGTCAATGGGTTCCTGTAGAGGACCCTCCCTTGTTACTGGTAGATTGGGTGGGGACTTAGGGGTCTTTCCTGTTATGGATTTGATGGAGTTCCAGAATTCCCTACCAGAGCCCCAGCTCTTGCTTAAGAGGTCTTTGTAGTAGGAAACTTTTGCCTGCTGAATGAGCTTGGTGCAGGCATTTCTAGCTGCCCTGTAGGCAATGAGTGATGCAGGAGTTCCAGATGATTTTGCAATGTGCCAGAGATTGTCTCTATTCTTCATTAAACTGATCAGGGGGTTAGTGAGCCAAGGGTTGGAGGTACCCCTGACTGTTTTTGTTTTGTATGGAGCAAAAATATCACAAGCACGGTTGAAGTTCATTATGAAATAATTCAAAGCCTCATTACCATCATTATCTCCTGCCAAAGGAGACCAGTCCAGTTGTGATAGGTGCTGCTTGAAATGGTCAAGAAGCCCCAGCCTCAGGCAATGAGTTTTGGATACCTTAGGTGGGCCTTTGGTGAAATTGTTTGTCCAGGTGCACTTCACTGGGAAGTCACCACTGAGGATGTCAGGCAAGATGGTGACATCTAATATATGCTCTGGATGTGTGGAAAGGAGCCAGTCTATAAGGGAGCTGCTCCCTGTTTTGTAGTTGATCTGAGTGTTATCTGTTACCATCTGGGTTAAGAATGGGCTGGATATTAGATCCCTGGCTTTTGTCTCCTTCGGGGAATACCAGTTTATGTTAAAGTCACCTATAACAATCTTCTCCAGATTAGTACCCGACTGCTGCAGGTTGTCTGCAATTAGTTTTAGTCCAGTAGTTTGGTGCCTAGGTGGTATATATACTATAGAGAGCAGCAGTGTTTTGTTCTGTTGACCTATGCTTAGCTTAAGATTCAGGATTTGAACCTCTTTTGTGTGTAGGCTAGAGTCAAGGGCCTGCACCTTTATTCCACATTCAGTATAGACTAGGCACCCTCCCCCACATTTAATGGTTCTATCTTGCCTTAAGGAGTTGTATCCATCAAGGGAGATTGATTCATCCAGGATTTTCGGGGAAAGCCAGGTTTCCATGAGTGCAGTAATGTCTGGGTTAGTCACCTGTACCCAAGCCTGGACCTGGGAGAACTTGGATAGAAGACTGTTGATGTTTTAGGAGATGATAGTGAGTTGCTCTTTGTGTTTAGGCAGTCTAGTATGGGGTGGGTCCAGTGCTGGGGTGCACATTCCCTGATAGAAACAGCAATAGTAGGACAAGAGAGTGAAGTAGATGGCACATGACGGTCACACAGGAGCAGACGCACTTTTTCCTCAAGGAGGAGGCTTGATGAGCAGTGTAAAAATGTGGTCAGATGTTTATCAGTGCAGCTACTGGGATCAGGTAGGTGCTTATGTAATACAGTAATCTTGTCCAAGGGACCAGAAGTCAAATGATGAAAAATAATCAAATTCACAGGAAATGGTGAACTACTGGGGACCATTAAACTGTTGTTACTGTAGATCAAAGACCCAGAATGTGTTAAATTCCTGAAGGTGATGAACACTGGTCTGGGGCATATGCAGGATATAAAAATCCTATGTTAGTGTCCTCCCTTTGTTCTCCAAAATGGTTGCGAATAGACTTCAAAGACAAGCACAGATCTTTAAAGTAACAAGTCAGATGGAAATGTGCATTCAGTGCAGCTCTTCACAACTCAGAGCTTGTATAACAGATTTACTGACCTTATTTTTGCTTTTGATGGCTTCCAAAAAAGTGGATTTATGATGAGAATGCTAATAACTGGTGGCGAAGTTTTACAGTTTCTTAGTCCAGGAAATGTTCATAGATGTCATGTCCAAGAATTGGCCAGTTCCTTCAAGCAGAAACACATGAAAAGACACAAAAACTAAACTACTGACCGAGACAAACATAGATAGACTGCCACACATTGGTTTCCTCCCTTAAGATAGTGGCAAGGAGCACACATTTCCTTAGTAAACAAGTGATAGGGGACTCAGGTGGAAGGTACATTTTCGTGAGACACATTGGACCAGAGGACCTTAATTTTAGGTAGTATCTATGGTCCAAATGTTGATTCATCCCAGTTTTCCATGGACCTTCTCAACTTGCCTCCTTCACTAATACACCCATAGTGTTAGGAGGAGATTGGAATCTCCCCTTTGTAACTGATTTGGAAAAGTCAGAGGTATGGAGGAAAGGCTACTCCCTAGCTAAAGAGCTCTTAGGGACCTGCATGATCACTTGGGACTCTATGATCCATGGTGCCTTCTGCATCCCAGTTTGAAAGAGTTTACTTTTAGGTCTGGGGTCTATGGATCAATGTCACAGATCGACTATTTCTTGATCAGCCACTTGTTGTTAAAGGGCCTTATTGATTCTAAAATAGACCCTGGGGTCATATTGGATCACTCCACACTGTCCGGCTCCCTGTTTCTTAATCTGGATACTCCCAAGGAATCGATGTGGAAACTTAATAACCAATTGCTCAAATAGGAGGAAATTGTTGATAAGATTAAACAGGCAATCATAGACTACATAAGCTTAAACCTAAACTCCACACAGAGACCTGGCTTAGAGTGGGGGGCATTAAAATGTGTACTTCGGGGGGGGGGTGTTAATCAAGCTGGCCTCTCAGAAGAAGAAAAAAGCAGAGAACCAAAAGGCACTGTCCTTATTGTCCAGAATTCGGAGCATTGAAGCATCATTGTCCCAGTATACCATTGAAACAGAGCATCCTGTGCGAGTAGGGCTTCGGGATGAGTATGCCCGACTCCTGCATGAGAAGGCTAAGTATGCAGTTCTAAAGACTGGTATGAAATACATTGATCAGGGGAAAAAGCAGGACACCTCCTTCTCCTATGACTTAACCAGGTAGAACATTCCAGGTTCGTTCAGGGTATTAGGTCCAGGATAAATGGATCCCTGCAACTTTCTCCTAAAGATATAACAGAGGAATTTGCAAATTATTGCAAAGAGATCTATGGCCCCATGGTCAACCCCAGATGAATGGCAATATTAAAGGGCAGGTACCTACTGTCAGACACCCAGCTCCCCTCAAACATACATAATAGTAGATCTGCTCTACTGTTGAGGGGCATTACAATTTACATGCACTTCCTTCTGGTTAAAGAGTTATAGCACCCCAAATATGTACCCCTATAAAAAACAAAGCCTTGTCTGACAAGCCTCCTTTTGTGATGTCAGAAAATGAATACTAAGGGTGCATGTCATTAACTTGTATGTATGCAAGAGGCCTATGGCGTTTAGTACTATTTAGAGGTGCCATGTAGACAAATCGAAGCAGCCGCTGGAGTAACAGTCCCTATTTACTGGAGCAGTCACTTGCATTGTTCCAAGTGGCAACTCTAAATAGTACTAAAGTCATTGATAAATGGCACCAGTATAGATCTATGGAGCACACACAAGCAGCCTTCATTTTCTGACATCACAAAAGGAGGCATGTCAGACAAGGCTTTGTTTTTATGGAGGTGTAAATATGGGGTGCTATAACTTTTTAACCAGAGGGAAGCACATAGTGATTTTAATGCCTTTCAACATTAGAGCAGATCTACTATTATATATGTTTGAGGGGAGCTGGGTGCCTGACAGTAGGTAGCTGTTCTTTAAAGATTACCTTGTAGCAATACCCCTCCCTTCTCTCACTTTGGAGCACAGCAATCTCTGACTACCATTATTTTGGGCATGGAGTTACAATCAGGTATCTCCTCTCTAGTTTATGACAAGGCCTCTGGGCCTGACAGGTTTTCTCTCAATTTTTATAAGGTTTTCTCGTCTAACCTTATTCCCTAGTTGAAGTGGCTGTTTGTGTGGATGCTTAACTCCAGCTCCCTGGATAGCTCATTGCTGGAAGCTTTGATTATAGTGCTTCCCAAGCCTGGCAGAGAACCTTGCAATGTCAGTCATTACAGGCCCATTTCTTTATTAAATTGTGACATTAAAAAGATCCTTGCCATCAGACTGAAATTAATCATGCCCTATATAATTCACCCGGATCAGGTGGGGTTCATGGAGGGTAGGCATTCGGCTGACCACTTCCAGAAACTCACACACATCTTCTCTGCATCCAGGGATTCGGATACTCTAGCAGGGTTGCTTTCCCTGGATGCAGAGAAGACGTTCAATAAAGTAAATTGGAAATTCCTGTTCCTAACTATGAACCATTTTGGTTTCCCACAGACATTCATCCAATGGGTCGCCTCCCTTTACCAACATCCCCATGCTGATAATTATTGTAACAGAGTATTTTCGTAAGTATTTTCCCTATCTTCAGGCACTAGACAAGGGTGCCTCCTTTCCCCACTTTTGTTCAACATCTACTTGGAACATTTATTGGCCAGACTTAGGGACCACGAGGAAGTTAGAGGAGTCCAAGTGGACACTCAGGAATTTAAGCTATCAGCCTATGCCGATGATGTCCTTCTTCATCTGCTCAACCCCGAGCGCACCTTTCCAATTGTTTTTTTCTCTCCTAACAGAATTTGGTACGGTCTCTAACTATAAGGTTAACATAAAAAATGCCAAGCTTTTCCACTTAATCACAAGCTAGTAAGATGGGCAGTAATGCCCTTGGGGTACAATGCAGCCCCCAAAGTCTTAAATACTTGGGCTTGCTATTAGCTAGAACAGAGCTATTAATGAAGAAATAAAACCTGAAGCCTCTCCTTCTTACCATTCAACAAGATCTACAGAGGTGGCAATCTCTTCCAATCTTGCTCAGGGGGTGAATCAATATAATCAAAATGAATGTGCTACCCAGACTATTTTACCCCTTATACATGCTGTGGCTGGTTTAAAAAGGTGCATGCTATTATCTCTTCTTTCATCTGTCTTGGGAAATGCTCCAGATGTGCCTATCAGATATTGGCAGCCTCCACATCCAGTGGGGGGGGAGGGTTGAAGCTCCCCCACTTCAATCTGTACTTTTGGGCTAGCCAGGTGGCTCTATACTTGAGATGGCTCACCCTCCGAAGAGACTGCCTTGCTTCTTTATGCACCAGAATGATTCAACTTGGAAAGGAAATTCTTAGCAGATGTTCAGATTTCCTGATACTATATTGCATATGGCAGCCAAAGCCTCCCAGATACCCGCTAACTCCCCAATTGCCACCTCATTGAAGATACATGCCCAATTATGCACTTTCTTGCACTATAAACACACTAGAGAACCCAGGCAGCCAGTTGCTAGGAATCCCAATCTTAAGATTGGGGGCCACAGTATCCCTCCAGACTGGATACCTCAATCGAGGGACCAGAAGGTCACCAACTTCTTTCTGGATGGGAAGTGCCTAGAATCTGGGGAGATTTTGGCCAGACTTAACTTAGATAGACATAAGGTTTTCTGAGTTTTCCAACTGTGCCACCTTTTGGTTTACTTCCAGATGAATCTGACTATAGGTCCTGAAATGAGGGATTGCTTCAAGAAAATGGCATATCTCAGTGGTAACCCTTACGCGATATCTAGACTGTATGCCCTTCTCTGGGAAACTTCATTGGACTCTCACATTGGCATCCCTATGGTCTGAACAGGTCATTTCCCAGGCATGGTAGAGAGATGGGAAACCATCTGAAAGGTTACTTTTTAATACATCCCGAAAGACAGACTGAGACTCACCCAATATCTAATACTGAACGATATGTAATGGACTCCCATTAAACTTCAGCAGGTTGGAAGATCACCAGATGCTTTATGTAATAGATGTTAACAGCAGGAGGGATCCCTTAAGCATATCTTTTGGGACTGCCTGGAGACCAAGAAACTTTGGGACCTGATTAAACAAAGGGCTGACCTATTATTGGGTATCAAGGATTTGTTTACCCCTGAGATATGCCTGCTAGGGGATTTTTCCAGGATAACAGTGTGGATCCAAAGGTATCATATGGTACTCCTGTCCTTAACAGTTAAAAAAACTTCTCTGGCATCGTTGGCTGGATGGGCAGTCTATTTTATACCTTGGATGGATAAAACAGCTTCTCTTTAATTTTCGAATTGAACAGTTAAAAGCTAGCTTTTGGGGCTCATTGCCTCAGTACAGGAGACTCTGGGAGAGTTTCCACACACTTTATATGCTTCAGTTAAGGGGCTTTGCTGACAGATCTGGGGGATGACATCTAAGGATTACGTTCTGAAGCCTTACACTTCACCCACCAGTTCCTTCTCCTATACAGGGAATGGACCATTTTAATAGCCCCCTTGGTATTGGTTGTTTTTATAAGGAACACTCTGTCTGTCCTGATTCTATTCTGATGTTTTTCTCAGTAGCCATGCCGATAGGGATGAGGGGCTGGGGTGGGGGGAAGGGGGGCCTGGCATGGGTTACCTGTTTAATCTCTTTTTATGTATCTGCATGTCTCCATGTCCAGGTGTGTATTTGTGAAAAAACAATAAAATTGAATAAATAAAATGCAGCATTATGTTCCCAAACCAAGAAATGATGGTTTAGTTAGCTGTCACATGACAAATCCAACACTGATAGTGATGTCTCAACCACACTGAAAGCATGCAGAGTTACTACACACAGTTTCCCTCAACTCCTTCCAGCAACACTGCAAACACAGATGTTGCTTTGTGGAGATTTCCTCAAGGATCATGACAGGGCTTCTGTGGAGAATATGGAATTCAAGCCTGCCTGCTCCCAGACTGACTTCACAATTTTGTTTTTTAATTTTCTCATACCTCTGAAAGTCATTCTTATCCATTTCACTCAAAACAAATCACAATGACAAGACTGACTGAATAAAGAATGATCTTTATTAAAACAGTTCATGTACAACAAATGTAGGATGCCACACATGACCTGCATGGTCCCTGTACAGAGCTGGTGCAAGACAAAGGCTCACATGGGAACATGGAGAACACAAAATATTTTTTTATCATCAAGGGCTACAGACATAACATGTGCAAGTGCATGCAATGTTTCAGAAGACCAAAACCATGCTTTTTGGTCCAACAAAACTTGGACCAAAGAGATCAAACTTCTGTCTCTCTTCACTCTAAATGGAACAGTGATAGAATTAGTAGACAGTATTAAGTACCTAGGGATGTATCTAGAACAGGAGGTCTCCTTCAGGACACATATTGACCACCTTACAAAAACAGTTAACCAAAAACTGGGCCTCTTCTATAGGATAAATCCCTACCTGACCAAAGAAACCAGAAAAGCAGTCAGCAATGGGACAGTCCTACCCACTCTGTTTTTCAGAGCAACTATGCCCCAGACACTGAGGCCAAAGGAAAGGCTTTGTCTGAGCACACTGTATCACAGGGTCAGCCGGTACACCACTGGGTGCCACAGATTGAGCACCACTGCAATGTGCTTCATGCCCTAAACTGGCCTTTACTCAAAGCCAGACTATCATATCCCTCACTGTGCCTGGCTTATAAACTACAACAACCTGATGCCCCCCAGGTCTGAGGGATCTGCTTGCCTCCAAAACCAATAGAAGAGAGCTCAGGTCTACTGATCATAAACTACTTGAAATCCCAAGGGCCAAATCATCCCTAGGTCAACTGTCAGCCAGGGTAGCCCTACGCAAACTCTGGAACAATCCCCTGAGAGAGTTACAGGATACCACCTCTCTTGCAGGTTTCAAGAAAGGGCTAAAACTACAGCTATGCCCTGGGTCCCAATGCTACTGCCCTAACTAAGGCCCACCAAGGGGATCCTGCTAAGGATGTAGATATTAGAGAACACAGTTAAAAGGGAGGTAAAAACAACCAGGTTGAAAATTAAGCACCGGTTCTTGCACTAAGTTATGTGGTTTGATAATCATGAATGTCTGTTCCTAACAAAAATGTGCACACTATGTTGTAAATGTTGTGATGTACTCTATACTATTGATGTATATACCTATGCACTATGCACTGTTTGCTGTATTGTACATATCAATGCATAGGTTTTCTTTTTCCCTAGGTACATGTAACTAAACCCAGTTCACCCCGAAAAAGGGACTGTCAACATCTCAGTGGGCCTACCCGGTTACCAAAATTTAAATAAATAAATAAACATTATGCAAAATAAGTATATGTGCAAAATCACTGTGTAAATAACATTTATTTTTAATAATAAAGTAAATACTCGAAAGACAAAGTTTTTATTATAATAAGACACAGCCTGAGAGACTCCGCATCCACATACACACAATACATTCTTCAACATGTGCAGGGATACTTTACTTTGTTCAAATTGAACAAAAATCCAATACCAAAACAATGTAAGTGTACACCAACATTATTGTCTTTCTGGGAACATAGAACCCACATATTCCTCATCATCTGATGGAAATTCAGCATGAATCCTGTTCACCACACAGGAGGGAATGGCAAGGCGGTGACCATATCCAATCTTCTTCCCTTCATGGACTCAAACCCCACAGCCACAGTAATCGAGCAGTCGAAACAACCTGCAACACCAAAATAAGTTGTTTATTAACAATTAAGAAGGGTTATGGTTTAAATAACACAATGCTTGCATACATGGGCTGCTTATTTCAATAGTAAGCGGCTATTGCTTCTCCACTGTTATGAGACAGCAATCCATTATATTGGCCAATTGCTAATACCCCATCATGTGCAACAGCACCACGTTAGGGCAAAGTGCCATGTGGGTGGTGTCCTTCCCAACAGTGCCTAATGTTGTGAGGATAGACTACAGCTTGGCTAATCTACTGCCCTGGTCTGCCACAACTCAAAATGTTATCCAACTGATAACAATGACAATTACTGCGCTGTCAGTATGACCACAATTGAGGACAAGAACAGGTATACTGTGCCAAAGGTCCGTTCAGTGATCTAGTGATAGCAGGGGATCCTATGGAGGCTTTATGGGTCATTTTGCAGACTCCAGGGGGAAAATGGGTGAAGTTGTGGAGGTGGGGAGTTTATAAACCTGGAAAGAAATGGAAGAAGGCACGGTGGTGAACTTTAGGGGCCACTGTGGTAGGGGAGATTGCAGAACTGTGGTGCTGGGGGATCTGAATATGCCGGGGAGGACTGGAGAAAATGATGTCCTCATGGGGCAGGGAGCAACGCATGGTAGACATCTTCCAGGATGTGTTTCATGCACAGCTAGTGACTGCCCCAATTCTGGAGGGTTGCATCCTGGATGTGGTCCTGTCATACAGTGAGCTCATGAAGGACCTAATTGTTGAGCATCCCTTGGCTGGAAGGGATAACCACATGGTCTGGTTTACCTTGGACTGGGGGGGTAGGGTTTGTAAAGATCACACCAAAACTTTGGTGGTTGCTTTCAGCAGACATCAGCAGTGGTATCAGGAGTGGGATGAGCCACCTTGACAAAGACTCAAAGGGGGAAACAAGGAGACATTGCTTCACTGAGAATGTGCTGCCCACTAAACTAGTGGCTGTTACAACTCTGGAGTTGTTCTAGAGAGGCTGAGATAGGGGAAGGGTGCATCTCAGAGTATCGCTGTACGGTTGGAGGTGGGAGTGGAAACTGGTGAGGAAGAGGGGAGGTTTATGACGGTGCCCAGGGAAGGCACTGATCCCTGAGCAGACTTTATAGGCCATTGGGCCAAATCTCATGGTTTTTGTGTATGTTTGTATGTTATAAATTTTGAAGTATGGACTGATGACAGCATAGATGGTGCCTGGTTCAGTGGATGTAGACAATGAACATGTACTCCAATGAAAAACAGGAGAGAGAGAAAGACAGAGGGGTGGGGAGGTAGCTCCAAAAAGTAATTTTGTTGTGATACGTGCGTTTGGGTATTGAGTCTAGCAGTAGTATTAGTGGAAAGCAATGTCATGCGTGGTCACATTCCGATGTCTGAGGATGTAAGGTTTATGATGGAGGTCAGTAAACATATAAACAAATGAGGCACCGTGCCTCAAACTCAGTTGGTTCAAGGACCCTGCACCCCATTTTCTGACATATGCGACATCTGGCATACCTGGCAAGTTCATCGAAAGCAACAGCCACTGTACAGCATGGCACAACTGACCCCCCCATGCCCGATCACCCGGACAAAGCAGAGAACACCACAGGGATAGAGGCCATGCCACCCACACACATTGTCAGTGCCCCATGGATCCCCACACCTTGACTATCGACAGGCAACCCAAGTCATCTGTGTACTGTACAGTATGTACAGTACACATACTGGACAGTCTCTAGTAGTCTGGTGTCCTCCCCACACCCAATCAGAAGTGCCTGTCCACTTCTACCCCACCACCCCAGACAGATCCAGAGCTGGTGACTGGCACAGCACACCAAACCACCACCACGGTCACCCGCCAACTGTGCTCAATAGTAGCATGTACTGTATATATGCTCTAAAGGACTGAATGTACTGTCATTCATTCATTGAGCATGTATATATAGTATGCGCTCCTGCAAAGCACAATTGGTGGCTGACTATGGTGGTGAGAAGTGGGCTGTACCATTCACTGGCTGTGGACGGATGGGTGGGGTACATGGGGGACTGGCAGTGCTGGGTGGACGGGTTGGTGGGCCATGAAACTACCGTGTAGATTGAGATCTTTGTAATTTAATTTATGTGGCATACTGCACTTACATGTATTGGTGTGTGTATTGGCACTAGCCCTGCATGGCATGTACAGCTCCTCCGGGGAATGGGCATGGTGTTTTTGGTTGGGGGTGCTAGCCCTGCTGTGGCAATATGTACTTGGGGGGTATGGGTCTGCTTGTCCTGATGGGCAGTAATGTGACTGTGGGGGATGGGGGGTACTTGATAAGCCTTGCGGTGCATACCCACTATCAATGTGTGGACCGGGGCCTGGGGGAGCACATGTTTTGGGATCTGGCCCGGTGGCAGATCAGCACAACCCATGGAGGTCATAAGTACACTTACACCAGCTAAATACTGGTATAGCTGTACTTTAACAGATGTACTCCAGGGGATTGTTTGAGAATAGCACCGCTGTGGACTCTGTTGCTGCTCTTCCAGAATAGGGCACAACAGCTGCTGTAAACCACCTAGTGCCATGTCACAGATGATTTACGGCATAACTGGTGGTGTAATTACTCTTTGGCACAAGCAGCCTGCATCATGTCGCAGACTGCTTTGCAGAATACCTAATGTCGCAAATGCTGGTGTAACTTGCTACCGGCACCATTTTTGGGGGGCTCAAGTAAAGTTACAACAGATGTAACCTTTTGATAATTATGTCCATAGATTTTGATGGCACATAATGACTGCTAAGCCCACCCAGTCTTCCCATTAGACAAGCTGCAGATCCTAGTTAACCACCAGCCTACTTCAGCCTGCATTCAGTGGCTAACATGATCTCATAGTACAGTGCGCCAAATAAAAATATACCAGAATAGGCATACTGTTGCATACAGTGAAATGACACATCATGTCTTATACCGAGTGTATGTAATGTGAAATGGGGCACTTACAGTAAGAGGTGTAATGTGATGAAGTTGAGTTTCATAGAGAGGGTAGTATGCACAGGTGATTGACTCCTAGTGAGAGCCAGGACTAGAGAATAGTCTAGGGTTGCAATCGTGCATGTGACATGCAGAAGCATACTCTCACGGGGGGGGGTGGTAAACAGCCATTGTCAAGCTTGGTTGCATTCATGAAACATAGTGAAGAGCTTTATGGTCAAACAGATTGTGACAGATGGTCAGTATCTGAAAGCAATTTCTAAGTTTCTGTGTGACCTAACTCAAAATTACATTGGTCACCACCACTACATCATGACGTACATATGAAAAACCTTTGGATACCATGTTCACTGTCTGATGACAGCAATGATAACGAGAAAGCTAAACATACAAACATGTTCAGCAACACTGTATGGCACTAACCATAAGAGCTGCAGTGTATCCCAATGTCGGACTGTAATCAGCGACTGGCTCTACTAGCTGCACTATGAGACAGATCTTTCATTACAGGCACAACTTGCCAACTGAAATAGATATATAGTATCAAAACTGAGTAATCTGGCAATCACAAATACAAGCACACAGTTTTAGTACCCTTACCTGTTGGACCAATCAACATCAGCCACGTAATGAGGGAAGTGTGCCAGTATTAAAAAATAAATTTCAGATTGTCTTCATACAGAAACATGCAAGAAAAGGATTCATGGTCGGTGATGCATCACAGAGGTGTTGTTCCATTTTCGTATATTTTTGTCCTTGCACGAGGGGAATCATGGCAGCAGTAGCATTCATGGGCGGTTTTCATAGGCGTGCAATTCAAACAGTGACACCAGTCCAGATTTTGGAATCTTGAGTTAACCACAGTGTCCTGTTCAGCATCTGTGTTGGAGTCGCTACTGCTTGCACTAGCAGTGTTATTTTGAAGGTTGCACGGCACTACATCTTCTGATAGTCTGGCTCGAAGAGGTACTGAGCAGTGCTGTAACCACTGGATGCCATAGCAATGATGATAGGTTTGTTGGTGGATAAAACACAAAAATTAAAAATTATCATGTACAACGTTATAATGTACATCAATATTGAGGGTCATTCCAATGGTCATGATTGAAAGAAATGCTGCCTCTTACCAATGGCAAAGTCAACACCTCTAGGGACTGGTGACAGTGCCATACAGTGCACATGTCACACCACAACTTGTGTTCCTTTCACCACCTTCCCCCCTCCCCTCCAGGCTGTTCGCATCATGGCCTACCCAGACACTCCCCTTAGCACTATACCAAGCCCTTTTACACCCACCTACTTACTTGAAATTGGCGCATTGTGTAGCACGCCATTTAGAACCTACAACTTCCATAAAGCAATGTCTCTTCATCAATCTCCTGAAACTACCACCCTCAAATCTTAACCCGTGCTCTCCCCGTCCCTCCCTAACCTCTGCTTAAATAATTCATCAATGCCTTATTTGTTGATCTTACGACCACAGTTATTTGAATATTATCATTCATATCTACCCTGTCCCTACTATCCACCGGTGTATACATTCTATGGCCGCATAGTCTGTCCTCGTAGGTTTACCCTCCCATCACCCGTATCAATTTACTTGACACATGCTGCAATTCCTCAAGTCCTTTTGCATTCTTTTACATATAAGTCAACCTGTACTGCATGTGATTTTCCTATTGAGGCCTGAACAAGAACCTGTGACAAGTGTGCTGCTTGCTCCCCTATGTTTCAGCATCCTTAGGCTATGGGGGGTGGAGGTGGGGTGAGACGGGGTGGCCTGGCTGTAAATCAAAAGCGTGCCACAAGCGTACATTTGGTTTTCATGTGTGTGTGTGTATATATATATATATATATATATATATATATATAAACACTTTTCTTTAGTCTTGTCTGATCTCAGCTTTTGCAGTTAGTTGGAGTAATCAATGAGAAAGTGTAACATGGACTGTGCAAGCCTGTTATATGACTTTTACCATTCAGAGTAGGGCATGACGTGAGCTAACAACGATTTCTGTGTTAATACGTAAAATACCATGTACAAGACACTGCTTTCTGATGTGGTGGATGTTACTTGATGAGTGTAGCACGGGATAAAAGCCTGGAAATAGGTGCACTGTGAGATACTCGTAAGATACTATCTTTTTACTGTAATGTTATTTTCTTGCCTGATAGCGACACCACACACATGCTAGAAGATGACTCAGTGCACTTTATGTACACTGTGTGATCATTTAAACACTCCAGAATGATGATGATTTCATGGCCATTGAGCTGATGACCCCTGAAGACATTATGTTGGCAGGCAATGGTAACACCTGTGACAGAAATGACACAGGTGTGTCTACTGAAGGAAGTGAGCGAGACAATAACAAGTCAGAAAATTACTAGCTTACTATTTAGCTGAAAGATCGTGCCACTAAGTACACTCAAGTAGGTGTTTCATTAGCTTGACTATCTGTGAAAAAGGTGTTCTTTTATACTGTCTGGAAGGATGGTTTCAGGGCCTATTGAGTTGAAGAGATTGATGGTTTTCAGATGGCAGGTAAGGGTAACACCTCGTTGATTGCTGTGCTGCCCATAGAGCTCAAATCTATGATGCTACCCTACTTGAGTTCAGATGCATGAAAGAGAAGTGAAAACAATAAAGGAAAGCTGCGCCAAATTATTGACCTAACTACAGGAAGGTGAATGTTTTTAATCTGCATCACTGGTTGTGTCATGAAAGCACCAGAAAGATTTGAGAGAACTAAACTAGTACTTGTAACAAATAATGAATATAGAATACATACACACAGCAGTGGGCCACTACAGAGGTAACATGGCATAAGGCAAAGTAATAGCCACTTTGGTTTACTGCAAAGAAGTGAAAAACCATGATAATAAGGCGAATGTGCAACATTGAGAATCAATGGATGGTGCATATGTGTGTGTGTGTGTGTGTGTGTGTGCGCGCGCGTTGGGTGGGGCCTTCAACAAAGAAGAGATGGACATTAGGAGTAATCATAACAAAAGATATAAAGATATGTAAGCACTGCAACAATGCCTGCAGGGTGGTACACTTGTATATTGTAGTGGCAGTAACATTTGTATTATCTATAATTATGTGTGTAAATCAATCACACTGGTACATGGAGAACCATGACTGGGGAGTCAACATACCAGGGTACACAATCTACAGAAGGGACAGGGAGGGTAAAAGAGGAGGTGGAGTAGCTCTCTACATAAGGGAAGGGATCAAAGCTACAGAACTGAAGGGCAAAGGAGGAGGAGGACAAGAGGCACTGTGGGTCACCTTGGAGATAAGGAGTGGCACCACAATCCGCACAGGGGATGTATACAGACCCCTGTCTCAGGGGGAGGAAATGGACAAAGAAATGATAGGCATTCTCAGAATGGCAGAAAAGGGAGATGTTGATGGAGACCTGAATATGCCAGATGTTGACTGGAAGACATTTACTGCAGCTACATCCAAGAGTAGGGTCATTCTCGATGCCCTACAGGGTGCATTCCTTAGACAGCTAGTATTGAAACCCACTCAGCAGGACGCAGTATTAGACCTGGTACTCTCAAATGGGGAGTGGATCACAGATTGAGAAGTGGGTAGCCATCTGAGAACAAGCGACCACCACACAGTGTTGTTCACAATAAGCACAATCATGGAGACAAACCATATAAAAAAGAGGATATTGGACATTAGAAGGGATGACTTTGGCAAAATGGATGAATACCTAAGGAATGCACTAGCAAATGACCAGAAAGGAGGGGTGGAAGAACAATGGAGAAAAATCAAAACTGCCATCATAGAGGCAACAAGCCTATGTGTGAAACAAATAAAGGAAACAAAATGGAGCTAAAAAACACTATGGTTCCCAAAAGAGGTGGCTGGGAAGGTTAGGGAGAAAAAGACAGCATTCAAGAAGTATAAGGACACACAGAAGGGCAGGACAGGGTACTGTATCAGTTAAAGTAGAGGGAAGCAGTGAAGGCAGTCAGAATAGCAAAGGTCCAAACCGAGGAAAAGATAGCCAACTCAATCAGGAAGGAGGATAAAACCTTTTATAGGTACATTAGGGAGCAAAGAAAGGTCAAGGGAGGGACAGTGAAGCTTAACAAAGGGGAGGAGAGGTGGGCAGAAGGAGACAGTGAAAGGCAGAGATATTGAATGAATACTTTTGCTCATTATTCACAAAAGAAGAGGAGAAGGAGTTACCAAAACTAAACAATAGAAGCACTCTGGGCGGGGCGCGCACCAATCCATTTACAGAAGAAAGAGTTCTGAAAGAACTCAAACTCAAGGTGGACAAAACAATGGGGCCTGATGGGATTCACCCCAGAATCCTAAAAGAACTAGGGGGGACCTAGTGACACCACTGACCACCCTTTTTAACAAATTATGGGAGGGCGGGGTGGTACCTGAGGACTGGAGGAGGGCAGATGTGATTCCCCTTCACAAAAGTGGGAGCAAGGCAGAAGCAGGAAACTACAAACCTGTTAGTTTGACCTCAGTGGTAGGGAAAATGATGGAATCACTTCTGAAAGAAAGAAATGTTGAGTACCTAGAGTCCAGCGGGGCACAGGACCTAAGGCAGCATGGATTTACAGCAGATGAATCTAATCAATTTCTTTGATTGGGTGACCAAAGTAATAGACCAGGGAGGGGCTGTGAATATGGCCTACCTAGACTTTAGCAAGGCATTTGACACAGTCCCTCACAAAAGGTTAATAGTCAAGCTAGCCAGCCTGGGACTGAGTCCCAGGGTGGTAGTATGGGTAACAAATTGGCTGCACAACAGGACACAGAGGGTAATAGTAAATGGAACTCACTCCGAAGAAAGGGCTGTTACCAGTGGGGTTCCTCAAGGTTCAGTACTGTGTCCGGTCCTCTTTAATGTCTTTATAGGAGACATTGCAGAGGGTCTGGAAGGAAAAGTATGCCTCTTTGCAGATGACACAAAGATCTTCAACAGAGTTGATACACAAGTAGGGTGGAAAGGATGAAAAGGGACTTGGCAAGGTTGGAGGAATGGTCAGACGTATGACAACTTAGATTCAGTGCAAAGTAATGCACCTAGGATACAAAAACCCAGGTGAACAGTACATAATGGGTGTGGGGGGGTACTAACAACAACAAAAATGGAAAAAGACCTGGGGTAATCATATCAAATTGACCTTAAGGTAGGCAAGCAATGTGAGAAGGCAGTAAGGAGAGCTGGTGGGATACTGGGATGCATAGGGAGAGGCATCATAAGTAGAAAACAGGAAATGGTTATCCCTCTGTACAGACAGTTGATGAGACCCCATCTGGAGTACTGTGTGAAATTTTGGAGACCCCATCTGTGCAAGGACATAGACGGGATGGAGGTGGTCCAGAGGAGGGCAACTAAAATGGTGCAGGGTCTGCATCAGAAACTGTATGAAGAATGACTAAGAGAGCTTAATATGTATACCTTTGAGGAAAGGAGGGATAGGGGGACATGATAGAAACTTTCAAGTACCTCAAGAGAATCAACAAAGTCCAGGAAGGTAGCATCTTTCAGAAAAAGAGATGTGCAAGAACAAGAGGGCGCAATCCAAACATAGAGCGGGATGGCTCAGGGGCAATGTGAGGAAATATTTTTTCACAGAGAGAGTGGTGGACGCATGGAACTGCTTTCCTGAGGAGGTTGTGGGGTCAAAAACAGTGGGGGAATTCAAGAATTTGTGGGACAGATATAAAGCAATTATAGTGGGAGTAGGAGGAAGTAGCTGTTGGTAAACTTGAATCTTCAGTTTATCCAATAGGTAGGAAAATGGGCAGACTGGGTGGGAAAAGCAGTCCTTATCTGCCGTCAAAGTCTATGTTTCTATGGTGCTAGGCCATGTTCAATATATTATGTATGGACAGAAAAGAAAGGGTTCAGATCAACAGTACAGAGTCAGAAAAAAAGGGCTCAGTGGTAATTTTGAACACTGCCTTTTCAGTTAGTCAACTAATATACTAAGATGCCAGCAGATTAGGCACTATGGTCTGCCTAGCCTTCTCGATGATCAGTGACCTGCCAGGGTGCCATTATTAGCTCCCCTTACCATCCCCACATGGTACCCCACCCCCACCAAACAGTGTGACTCTGCAAAGAACCATCCCCCTATAGCTATCCAGATTTTTCTTGAACCCCCCCCCCCACAGTTTCATCAGCCACCAACTCCATGGGAACAGTATTCCTGGGCTACACCACCCTCTCAGTGAACCAGCATCTCCTAGTTCCACCCTTCAATATCATCCCTGCCCCCCTTCAATGAGTGTGCCCTGGTGGCCCTGACTTCCCTCAGCTGAAGCACCTCCTAAAAGCTTACCCTATTCATTCCTTTGAGATATTTGAAGACCTCTATCATATCCCGCCCATTCCTTCTCTCCTCCAGTGAGTACAGTTTGAGCTCCTCAAGTCTCTTCTCATAGGGCCTTTCCCCAGGTCCCAGTATCATTCTGGTCACCCTACTCTGGACCCTATCCAGAAGAGCAATGTCCAAGGTGTGGATTAACCAGGCAATGGTCCCACCAGGCACCTGCAACAAAAACTTATCTTACATCTCAAACGTGGTTTCTGCCATGACACTGGTAAAAGACTGCCACAGGAACATAAAAATAAAAGCAATGCAAATAACTAGTATGACACTTTACTTACACAAATAGGCAAATTTGAAACAGTCACTATTGTTGCTTATGGATTACCACAGCACACAATGAAAAATGAACCCTATATCATTCCAGGCCTAGCTATGATCTGTTATGCTAGACCGAATAGTGAGATGTTTGAGTGTCTGGCTGTTGAAACAGCATTAGTTTTGTAAGCAGTAATGCACAATGTGGCACATATAAAACATATTTCACAGCTCGGTCATGGCCAGGCAGGGTTGGACAAGCTGTGCAATATGTTGCTCACACATCCCTGAGTGCCTTATTCTTATTGTGCTTATACAGTCACGTGATACAACTCTAGATACGCACACAGGTGACGCCATTGTATTATTGCTTCCTTCCTCTGTCTCCAGAATAAAGTTATATAATGTTTTATCATTGAATGTTTACCCTGGAATCTATGGATTCATAGGACTGCTCAGTTTTACTAGAAAAAATGTTTCTCTCCAAACATGACATACACAGAGGCCTGGCCAAGATATTCAAAGGGGTTGTGTCTGGCACAACTGAGTTGCACCAGAGAAACCCCAGAACCCCCCCCCCCCACTGGGCAATATTCAAAGGTGGGAATTGCACAGCGCAATTTCCTGATGATCCGGGGTGCAAAGATAATGTATGTGGCACATCTATAGGGTGCATGCACATGCGGCACATCCCAATATTCAGCCAAGGATGTGAGGCGTATCGGCTGGCACAACTCAGACATGTGGCGTATACCTGTGCCAAAAATGGAGCCTGTAAAAAACTGTATCACGTGCTATTCATCCACTGGTGGGCCACTGTATAGCACTGCGCAATGCAACAGACGCCAACTGGGGGTGGCACACCCCAAACACCATGCACAAGGGCACACAGTAGTCCCCGGTGGTCCAGTGATTCCCCCCCATCCCGTACCTTCATTCACTGTCATATTACTAAACTTAATGTCCCTGGTGGTCCAGTGGTGCCCACCCCTCCCCGTTCTGACCCTCCACTCACAGAATATAACTATCTTTGGTATCTCTAGTGGTACCTCCTTCCCAGCCCAAATCCCCTATTGCCATCATATTATTGAAATAAATATCCTGGTTGGTCCAGTGGTTCCTCACACCACCCGCCACCCACCCCACACGGAACTTCATTCACAGAGATGTGAATTCTTAGAGTATGCATTGCAGGCCCAGTGGTCCACAGTGTGGAACAATGAGCTGGCAGCAACAACTTTTACCTGTCATTAGGTGGGCAGCCATGGTGGTATGCTGGTGGGTATGCTGCCACCCAATGACTGGGGGGGGGCTGGGCTGGCTGGGAGCCATGTGTGGGTGTGGGGAACCAGATATGATGGTACTACTGGACCCCCTGGGATACTAAAGATAGTTATATTTGTCGATCGGGGAATCATTCTTGGAGGTGAGTACTACTAGACCACCAGAGATAGTAAAGACAGTTATATTTATATTCAGCGACTGAAGGGTCAAGATGGGGGGATGGACCACTGGACCACCATCGGAATTCTACTGAAGTATATCACTGCACTCATGGTTATGGGTTGGGGAAGGGTTACTACTGTGATCCCTGTATTTCACCATGCCATTTCATACATTTGTGAGCAGAATGTATGGAGACAAGCGTTAAACAACTGGAAATGAGCAGAGTGTGGACTCCAGGCATTCCATGCTAACCGTATGGTGTCAACATTTCAAATGTTGATGACAGCAAATGACTACCTTTGCCCAACGGTAATATAATGACATCATCTAGTGTAGACAGCATTAATATTTTGTCACAGATGTATAAACAAACAACAACAACAACAACAAAAAAAATAAATAAATAAATATATATATATATATATATATATATATATATATATATATCCAAGTACTTCTCAATAAGCATCCTTTGCAAACTGTGCAAAGTGTAGAAACTAAAGCAGATCACTTTATGGCCACTACAGTCTATGTCCAAAAACTCATTGATTGACTGAAGAAACAGAGAATACTGGATAGGCTACTATGCACAACCAGTGTGTTCTGCCACAGAGGGATTCTGATTCCCTCTGATCTTGAGAGCAAAGCTTGAGAGGTCCATGGGAATTAGAACCCTGAGGTGACAGAACACACTAGTTGTGCATAGAGTTGCTCATCCTGTATTTTTTATAGTGTATAGTACTGTGTGAAATATGTGTGCATGAGTTTTTGTTTTTAAAATGAAACTGACTCATGCAGTCTCTAGAGGTTCTAGAATGCTGTTCTACCACAGTAGGGTAGAATCACATTACATGCCGGCCCGGTGGCGCTGAGGGTTGAGGCACTGGACGCCACACCTCTCACCACACTGGCGACCCGGGTTTAGGAATGAGCCTGGATTGCCAGGGGTCAGCAGGGGAAAGGAAGGATTGAGCATCCGGAGGACTGCTCTCCTTCCTGGGGGGGGGGGTCCAGGGATGAAGACTGGCACCACGGCGACCTCTGGTGGAAACCGGAGGTACCGCAACACTACAGGGTTAGAGATCAGGGTTGCGGAGCCACGGCAAGACGTTCCTCTGGTGTCATTGCACGTCGAGACCAGTTGAGGAGGGAGGAGGAGGGCATAAAGGTGGAAAATCCTCACCTCTGATAGGTAAAGGTGCCTCCCTCCACGGTCCACACTCCCGCATATGGGCTTGGCTCTTGGGCTTCCTTCCATCCTCAACGGCCGGTGTCTCAACACTATGAGATAGAGTGCCCTGGGTGGGGGCTACCCTTCCTCAGAGGGTAGACCCAGGGGATGCCCAGTACCAGTGAGGAGCTTGAACTGTCCGAGTCATGTTGGGAGGTAGAGACAGTGGATCAGGAGGTTGCGGAGAGAGTTCGGAGGTAGGGGGAAAGTGGGAAAAATAAGAGTTAAAAAAAAAAAAAAAAGAATTACATTCCATGACCTTTGGAACTGTGGTACAACAGCATTTTGAAAGGGATGGAATTCTATACAGAACAACGCTCTACTATACAATATAAAATAGTTACAACTTCTTGCCTCTACACACCTCTGTGCATGTAGCACAATATGCTTGATACACAAGCCACTGTGTGGTACTGCTTAGGTGCAACACACTTGAGAAGCCTCACCTTCAGCACTGTGTACAAGTCTGGAGGCCACTACTTTGTATGGCTAAAGGCAGGGTCTCAGCAATATAGAGAACAGCAGCTCAGATGGTGCAAGGCTATCAGGCACAAATAAGTGTCTGCAATGTTGTGCAGAAAAAAAAAAAAAGGGTCACAGGAGGAGCAGAAGGCCATGATAGAACAACAAATGTACCACATAGACGTAGTACCATGGGGAAGACATGATTTGAAATTGGAAGTGTGTATCCAAAGGGGTAATGTAATGAGCATAGGGCATTCAAGCAAACTTGAGCGGTTATCCATTACTTTCCAGCCAATGGTACTGCTCTCCGGACAATTTACACATTTTTATTAGTGCTGGGGACAATAGAGGGATCATACAGAAAAACAACATTGCATCCAAATAACGGGGAACTTGGAACATATTATTGTCATGTCTGACTCTGCCCCACTTGCATCTCACTGCCATTGCTTCACTCGCAATGATTGTGAGGCACAAAAACGGCACATACTGACACAACGATTCTAGCTGCCATAGCAAGATGCATACTGTGCAACTGACAGAAAATACAGGCAGTCGAGCAGCAGCAACTAGTATTTGCAGCAGCCGTACTAGTGACAATAAAACCGATCAGCCGGTTCGGGGCAAGGGAAGGGAACACAATGCAGTACAGGATTTTTGGCTTCTCCAGCACCACCATCTGTAAATGAACAGGCACTGCAAATGGGAGATGACTAAAAATGTTACAAACACCGCTTATAAGAGCGGGACACCACTCAAGCTGAAAAGCCGGTGGTGAAGTGGTGGCAGAAATCATATACTGCATTGTGAGCACTACTTTGGTTTGCACTCGCTGCAATGCATTAGCCCCACTGGTGCTTCTGCTGTGCCCCAAGGAGTGCACACTAAAATCAGTTATTAAAAAAATAAGGGACAACACACACAATATGTGGAGAAATATTGATTTTGGGTTGGGGGGGGGGCAATGTTTCCGCATCACCTTCACCAGCATAAGTGTAATCCCCAGTCAGTGCTAAACTGAGAGGGCTACTACCCTTGCCTGTGTAGCTAGTGAACAGATTGAGGGGCCTGGGTCCTATGACGCGGTGCCTCCATTTTTATAAGTTGAAACTTGGGGAGAAAGGTATCATTCAGCATGGTGATTAGGTTTGGCTACTCTGCACAGGGGCCCCCAGATAACTCTGGACACAGGAAGCAATGACTACAATGTAATACCAGAAGTTGGGATTCTAAAGTGTGGCTTTTATTCACATCCAACAGAATAACAAAGCATAGATGTACCCCCACGGGGCTACACTCCTGGTAATGCAGATTTATGGAGATCAGAACACATCCTCTTTACACTGAAACCCTCAAGTTTCGAAACAGTCTGGGCATTTGGCCCTAACTCAACTCTTTTTCAGTTTCCCTGGCTCAGCTCTCTCGCCAGCCCTCTGGACTACCTTCCTTCCAAGGTTTGGCTCTCAAGACAGCCCTTGGACACTTTCCATGTAGCATGGAACATTTATCGGTGGCTCTCTAAACCACCTCTGAGCACTTCTGGCTCCATCAGGTTATCTTCTTCATCAATCCTACATCTGGGTACTTTCCTCAGGCACTGGCCAAGCACCTGAGAGAAAGCAACAGGTGCCCCAAAGCAAACCCGTAGAGGTGAATTTGGTTACTACTGATGGGGGGTCTCCCACCTCTCACTCCCATAATTCATACCCGGCCCTTTCTCTGGACTTTAACACCTCATCCTCTGAAAACACTTTACTGTGTAGATTCTCTTCAAATGTATGTCACAATTAATCTACTGTTCTTCCATCCCACTTGTGCTGAACTTGAAACATACTTGAAGAGTGGCTGTGTCAATTCCTCTCGACTCCCACAGAGTTAAGCAGTCCAATTCCCACGACGTTCAAAACTGTACTTGGCTGTCTTTTCCTGACCCTACAGTAAAAGTCACTTAACTTCATCTTGTCTCAGGTGAAAACACATTGTCCCTTTATCAGAGCAGACTCATCCCTTGGTTGCAGGTGTCCCACAGGCTTTTTCTTCTTCAAAAAATCTCATCCAAAACTTCTGGTGCCTCAGCACAAACCTAAAATTAGGCAGCTTCTTCTTCCCCTAGCCAGACCAGGGGATTGCCCCTGGAAGTAGGCTGAATCCTTCCCCTCATCCCTGCAGGGATGGGGCCCTGAACCTCTGGAAGCGGTCTCTACCACTTCACTTGGCTCTTTCTGTGTTCCTCTTCAGGTGAGAATACACACCTCTAACAAAAATATAGCTCTTTGTCAGAGCTGAGGGCTATGAGGCCTGCAGCTGCAGCACACCTCTTCCCCTACAACACTCTACTACAGTCTACTAATGAACTGACTTCAAGTTCCCCAACATTCTATCCTAACTTCCCTAGCTGCAACATTCCAGTGTGGCTTATGCAGCTGCGACAGCTCTAAAATGATGTCATCCCTCAGTCTCAGCTGAGACTGAAAACAGAGTAAGACAGTGTGAAATCCATTTAACTGGAGTTTCACAAGCTGCCTTCCCTGTCTGCCACTCGGTCTAACTGGGATTCTTGTAACCCCGGATAACAGGAGTGTTACATAAGAAAATGGACATACCTTGGTTTTGGCTCCCTCTGCATGGCATTGGACCACCCTGTACTTCTGGTGTTCCCGGGCAGAGCATACTCAAATCCTTGAGGTGGGGGTGGCCTGAGTGTAAGTGGTCCCATACAGAGTCAGTGAAGAATTAGGGAGCTGGGTGGAGGTCGAGTTCACTTTCACCACCATTGCAAAAGACAATACAATTTATTGGGCTCCATCTGAATAGAATTAGCTGCACCTGTGCTTTTCGCTGTTACTGAGGAAATCACACCATCATCCTCCAGGGGGAAAAAGTGGTCCAAGACTGAATATGTGTAAAATAGTTTTTTGTGGGCGGTGGGGGCAAATATTTTAACATGGCCATCAGAAAACAAACACACTATTTTAGCCACACTATCTAGATAGCATTTCATGTCCCAGTGTGTCTGCGGTTCCTGTGTAGCATACAGCACAAATCCAATGGTGAAACAGGTGGTCCCAACACAGAATATGTGGAGAATGATAGGAGTGGAGGGCAGAGGAATTTCTGCTTCAGGATATCTGTATACTTTCGGCAATTGCAAGGTCATAATAAACACAACGTATAGAGACCATTTATAAAAAATCGTATAAAGCAGACAGAGAAACTCACCGTGGCTGCTGAAGTACTGCAAAACAAATTGGGTAGCTGTCACTACAGAGAGCCTCCAACCCCACAGGCACCAATTTGAAACTCTGGATGCATGCTGGCGGAACAGTTTCTCTTACGAATTAGAAATATAATGCAGAACTGTTAACTAAACCAGAAATTTTGTAAACAGCTTCATGTATGGGGAGCAGTCCAACCAGTCAATTGACGTTTCACTTCACAGGATCACCAATGAAATGGGATGTTTTGCAGCCAATGGGAATTAATGCGATGGATAGCCTATCACAGGGCGACTGAAATAACAACGTTGAATGAGTGCCGGCATTGCCATGGACAACAGTCAATGAAGAGAAACATTAAGCAGTGAATAGGGGCTAAATGACTGGGCCAGCACATGTCACTACATCGCGCTAAAATGCTCACGCAATATCGGGCACACAGAACACTCTTAGGACAATAACTGGTTGCAGATCATGGAATGGAAGGCAGAGAGGGACGTGAGACAGAGGTGGGTCTTGCTGTTGCAGTAAAGGGGCCTCAGAATTTGTCAGGTGAATTGGTGGGGGTTGAAAAATAATTCGGGTGGCATTAGATTGTATGCAGGGGTTTAGTTCTTCTTTACGGGACGATTGCTCTGCATCACACCAGGGGTCAAAATTATCCCTTTGCAATCACTAGCCAGCAGGGCTAGTGGTTGGAGAAATACACTGCCCTATGGGCATTTTGGCCAAACTGATGTACAGTATTTATTGAAATGTTACTGCCTCCAATCCATGCCAGCAGGGCTAGTGAAAATAAATTTTGACTAGCCTGATAAAATCTACCAGCATTAGGCCAGTGGGCAAGCAAGGTATTATAGTGTGTGGTTAGCTGCTATTGTGTATGGATTTCCATACAGACAATGTTCATGCTGTGGTACAGTTCAAAGGTCATGAAACATTGTGGTATCATTCTGACATCACGTTGATACTACTGCTACTGTACTTTTTGGTTTTGAACCACGAGGCTGCACTGTCCTTCGCTCTTCAACTGTCGATAAGTTTCTGTTAGCCTTACTACAATGTCTGCTCCACCAAAGTGCCAAAGAGCTGCTGTGATAGAAGATGACTCATTTAGTGACTGAGCAAGTCAGTGACTCACTTTTTAATGTACAACTGTTTTTCAAAAACCAAAGTGTTACTAACCTCCAATCTTTATCAGCCCGATCTAACATACACAGAATGAATGTAATATGACATGCTGTAGGGTGCGGGAGGAATGACCAATACAAACGGCAGTTCTCTTTACATTTGTTGTCTTTGTTTGTTTGTTTCTCTCAGTCCATAGGTGAATGATGAGAGTCAAGCTCGCTGATCTCATCTCAGCCATATTATGTTGTGACTGTATTAATTTCAAACATTTTAGTCTGTTCTGCATTATGATGAATTGTACAATACACGTTTTTAAAACTACCTCAGCTAGCTTAGTCTTTTTTACAATAAACCCTTGTTTCAGAAACCATACACTATATAAATCACTGGGAAGTGATGACATCATACAGACCTTGAAAGCTTCAATCTCGAAGTCTGTATGTTGTCATCACTTCCCTAGATGGACAGTGGAAACACAGCCTTGTTGTGTATGCTCATTCATAAGCTATTCTCTCGGTTGTATTCAAGACTAGGTCAAGGATGTCCATAGCTACTTTGCAACACACACCCCAGCAACTTGCCCAGCTTAACCCAATGGGACTACAGTGGGATTTGAGACAGGATAATGAGGTTCATAACTCTTCAGTGAAACCCACCTCCCCAAAGCAACTTGGCCTGTCATAGTGATTGTGGGATTCAACCCACTTCTCAGCACCATCCTTCCTTACTCATCACCCCTTTGTAGATCTTATAAGCACTCACCTCCGCCCCTGTTAGACTCCTTTCCCTTTGCCGCTTCTTCCATACATTTTAGTTGTTCCCCCACACCCCAGTAACAATCCCGATACTTTCCTAGCTAGGTCATGCATGCAAGTATGTTCACACTGACATCACTGCCAATCGGTCACAAGGCCAAAAGCAGCAAAACCAGCAAGGCAGAAACATCCAGAATAGTGAGGAGGAGTGACATAGGTGGCTGTTTCAATCCTTGCAAATTTTATCACTGCAGGTACAGCACTGTTTTTCTGCAGTGAAATCTGTGTGTGTGAGAGGGAGTCTAGAAAGGGAAGTGACAATAAGTGATTCTGATGAGAGAATAAATAAAATGCAGGGGTGGAGTCAATATTCACAAATCTAGATCTGCAGTAGGATGCGGAGGGCTATATACCCAGAAAGGAAAAACAAAAGGCTGCAGTCTTATGGTAAGAATAAAGAGCAGGCTGTGTGTGAGAAGTGCACAGCTGGCATCTGGGCACAACACATTTTTTTGCATTGCTCATCTGCCATATAGTTATAAGCTGTTTTATGTTGCACTTTTGGGTGATATATAGTTTTAATTTGTTATTTGTCTGCAACTTGTAATGTTGAACCTGGATGCTGATTTAATATGTACTGTCTTTAGTTATCATTGTGGTATAAATTAAGGTCTTTAGCAACCTGACTCCTCCTTCTGATGAAGTATCCCATTTTAGACGTGAAGCACCAAGGAGGTGTATTGGTTGTGACTCTAATAACAAGCATTTGTCAATGCTGAATGTTTGCTTACTGAAATTAGCATTGGACATGCAGGAGTTAGACAGATGCAGAATAGTAGGAATGGCAGTGAAGTACTGAACTCACGCCAACTCCACCTCCACCCTGCAGAGATGGACAGGCATTGGGGTGTGCCTTTGGGTCATCGCCCATAACGCTCATGGCATTTCATCTCACCCTATCCTGTAGACTCTGACAAGTGTTGAGGTGTGCCCTGGGGTGTTCGGCTTCACAGTCACCCCATTTCATAAAGACATATGCTGAAATGAGTGCAGTATAGGAGAACAGAGTGAACTCTGGGGTCAAAGAGTCCAAGGCACACCTCAATGCCTGTCACTAGTTTCAGGGTGGGCGGTGGGAGTGGAATGGCATGAGCATTACAGCTAGAAATCCAAAGGCACACCCCTGATGCCTGCCAGTCTGTACAGTGTGGGATGTTATGGTTAGAAACCCTAAAGCCCTCGGTGTTTGTTGGGATTTGCACTATAAATTTTCAACATGGCCTTTTTGTGACCCCCACCTCATGAAATCATTTGGGACCTCTGCTCATGAACAGTTGCACTGTGATTTTGTTAATCTGTCCCGAATTTTGATTTTCTACAGCAACCGCACCATTCTGCGCTAGATGTGCGTAAACACAGATTGGGCAGGATGTGAAGAATGACAGCTGTGCCATTCATAGGGAGGTGTGACAAGATGGCAATGTTGAAAATCTGGAATGAAAGTATTAAAAGTGTTCGAACATTCGAGCATATGTGGTAACTGTGCAACGCATGCTCATAACACAGTCATTTAGTGGAATTATTTCACTGAATTTTCAGCATAGGCATTTTGTAACCTCTGCTCATGAACACTGTCACTATGATTTTTCTTAATCTGTCCCTAACATTGATTTTCCACAGTGACTGTGCCATTGTGCGCCAGATGTGTAAAACACATTTTGGGCAGGATGTGAAAAATGACAGCTGTACTATTCATAAGGAAGTGTACAAAATTGACAATACAAAATCACACATGCCCCCACAATGCAAAGCATCATGGGCTGCATATGCAAATCACCACAGAATTGACAATGCTGAGAATTTTGAGTGAAAATATTACAAGTTTTTAAAGTTACGAGTGTGCATGAAAACTGCACAATGCACGCTTGTAACATAGTCATTTTATGGACTTTTGTCACCAGATTTTTAACATAGGCATTTTAGGACCTCTACTCATAAACAGTGTCACTGTGATTTTCTTAATCTGTCCCAAACACTGATTTCCCACAGCGACTGTGCTATTCTGCGCCAGAAGTGTGAAAACACATTTCGGCCAGGATATGAAAAATGACAGCTGTACTGTTCATAAGGAGGTGTAAAAAAAACAATGTTGAAAATCTGGAGTGAAAATATAAAAAAATTGTGAAGTTATGAGTGTGCATGGAAACCGCACAAAGCATGCTTATAACACAGCCATTTTTGGAATTTTTTCACCAAATTTGCAACATAGGCTTTTTGAGAGCCCACCTCATGAACAGTGACACTGTCATTTCATTACTCAGTCCCAAAAGGTGATTTCATGCAGTGACCGTGAAATCACCTTTTGGGACTGAATAACCAGATGACAGTCATTGAATTCATGAGATGGGGTCCCAAGAACCCCACGTTGAAAATTCGGTGCAAAAATTCTCAAAAATGTTTGAGATATCCACATTTTTAATTATTTTTTTTTTTATTTGTTGTATCTAGGATTACAAATACCTTTGAGCCAAGGCTCTTTTACAAAGGTTCCATGTCAAGGACACTCGTACAACAAGGTTACAACATTGAATTAACAGAAATGCAATTCTTGTACAGCAGTCCTATAGTCAGTCTGTAAAGAGGAGAAAGGGAGGAGGGTAGATGCAGCCAGAGGCATTTGTCGAAGAGTGGGATGGAGAGATGGAGAAGAAGAGGGGGTGGGGTGAGGGGGTAGAATAAGTGCAGAAGGATAGGGCATGGAGAGACTAAAAGGCAGTAAGAAGACCTGGGTACATATGTTGTCACCTCAGGAGTATTTGGGAAGGAGACTGGGAGGAGGCCAAGTGGCTTTCAGTAGGCTAGAACTAAGATAATTTAATATTTTTTTAACAGGGTGATTAACCCCTTGTACATTCAAAAAAATTACAAAAACACTTGCATGAGACTGGTGTCAATTGAGCAAATCTTCCCAATACACAGTTTTAAAGACAACCCCTGGCATAACTTTGTAACATTTAATACATACACATCTTGCATCAATGAATAAACAATGAGCCTTATGAATACCAATAACAATAATACACAAACTTGGTTTGAACTTATGGATTGTACTGAGTTATGAGAAACCATCTTCAGGTGAGCCTGGGAGAGGAACTGCTATGGAGCCGAAGTCAGCGACACATCTAGTCTCTGTTCCTGCCCTGGTAATCCTACTGCTCTCATGGCAAAACTATCTTAGTTGTTGTGTGATCAGCTAATGGCTCCTGACTCTTGCAATACAATTCAGTGCATGACTATGTTCAGTTTTGGACTTATGATCTGATATGGTTGCTGTGGATGCTTATCCAGTGGCCTAATGGGGCTACATATCCTTTGGGTGGGAGGGTTGACATGGATGAGGGAGTTATGGTTGATACCCAAAATGACTCATACCTCCCTTTTCTTTCTTCTCAAGGAGGTATTTAAAGGTGGGTCAGTATTTATCATCCTCTAAGTTGAGGCGCAGGCACTGCTACACCATTGCAGTATAATGCGGGTGATCATGTTCTACTCCTGTTGCATCTGTTGTTGTCACAGTCGAATGGTAATGCGCCTTCATGATTTATATTTAAGGGCTCCTAGGATCTGTGCTATTTCTGTGCAATTGTGGTCACAGGCTGGGATGACTACCCATCTCTTCTGTTGCCAGTGTCTCTGATGTACTGAGCTTGGGTATACATCCTGCTGTGGGGCTAATTCAATGAACTGATGACTTTGCCTGTTCTTGTGCCCAGCTTTGCTGAAGGGGGTACAGGATACCTGTTCTGAGGTAAACATGTAGGAGTGAACCCTCTTCATTCTTCAGTCGACCACTCTGGCAGCAGTTTTGTTTCAGCTTCATGAACTGAGACTAAGGTCAGTGGCATTTTGAGGAGTGTTACAGTGTGCCCCGTCTTCCAACCCATAGTGCTGTTCCTTGTGTTTCCTCCCATCCTATCCCCTTGAGGTGGGATTGAAATAGGCAGAACATGTCATTAACAACCAGACATAGATTGTGGCTGCAATTTAAACTGAAACCACTTGGGGGGGGGATAGAGATGTGAACATGGAATGGAGTTGCCTGTTATTTTATTTTTGAGTCTTGTCATGCCACATTGGTTTTAGAAGAGAGCTTTGCTATTTGCACGAGAACCTACACAAATGTATGTATGTTCCAGAAGCAAGTGTTAATCATATGTTGGGTGTCCCACTGTGAACAGGCAGGTAAAATTGAGAAAGCCCTCCTGGGCTGTGCCCCGGTATAAGGGGGATTGTTAAAAAAAAAACTGTTCTTGACACTGCGAGAGGGAATTTAAATCTTAACTAAGCCATTCTGGGTGCGAGCATATTTTATACTTCAAGGTGCCCATCCAGGGCTTGCATTTACATGGGCTTGCATTCACCTGCTCATTTCATTTTCATTTTTTATTTTTTACCCTTGTGAGCCTGATGAGCTAACTGCTCATTTTCACAGGCGACAAGCATTACAGACAACAAATAAATACAAAAGACAATAAATAACATTGACATTGCTCCAACAGGGTATTTAAAAAAAGTCCTTTCCTTGCCTCTGCACCCTCCCATCACTGAAAACGAAGCCCATCTTGGACTCACATTGACCCACTCCAAGTGGGTATTTGAAAAAAAAAAAACACAAGCTCTTTCTGGGCTTGGTGTCCTGCTGCTGTGAGGGGGCAGGTATAATAGTGAAAGCCCTCCTGACCTGGGTGTCCTGCTGCGAGTGGGCAGGTATAATAGTGAAAGCCCTCCTAACCTGGGTGTCCTGCTGCGAGTGGGCAGGTATAATAGTGAAAGCCCTCCAGGGCTGAGGCCTGCTATGAAAGGGATTATTGTTAATAAATTAAATAAAACAAAGTCTGTTCTTGGCTGGGTGTTGCACTGAAAGTGGGAATTTACATTTTAGCTAAGCCATTCTGGATTAGGGCATATATTAAATAATGGAAGAAGCTTGTGCTTAGCTAACCTTCATCCGGTCCTCACAGATATTTTTTATTTTAAAGCCCTTTCCTTTCCCCTGCACTTCCCCCCACATCACTGACACATGCTATGAGCATTGATGGTAGTTCAGGTGGATGTTAAAGATCCCATGGCACTTACAGAAAAGAGATGGGGAATTCTTAATTACAAGAAACAAAAACATCATTACAAACATCTCTAATAGAATCAAAAAAGAAACCATAAAAAAGAAAAATATACCACGAAGAAGGAAAAATGACTCATCAAGCTGAATAAAAGGGGAAAAAAAATAGAAAACAATACAGCTTAGATTCCCATTACAAAATGTCTCTAGGAAGGTTAAATCCAGTAGACATTGTGGTCCAACATTCAACAGGATTTATCAAGATGGAAGAGGCTCCCTCTCTCGCTTTGGGGTAGAATTAACACTGTCAAGATGAACGTTCTACCCAGATTGTTTTATCCACTAAATAAGTTGGACGTCTGGTTACCCTTGTCCTTCTTTCAGCACATTCACTCTGACGTTAGTTCCTTTATTTGACAAGATAAGGCAATTAGAAGATCCTACAGTAAGCTCTATTTACCCAAGGAGATGGGGGACTTGCATCTCCCTAACGTCTTGTTTTGCTACTGGGCCTGTCACCTCCATAAGTGTGGGAAATGGTTTTCATTAACCGATTTCTGTGCTCATCATGACTATGTTCCTATTTGGTTACTTATAGAGTCTGACATTCTCGCTGCCCATAATGTAGCTCCCTCGTCGCTCTTTTATATGCCCTCTAAAACATTGCCAAAATCCCTGCAGTTCTTCCCGATTGGTACCTCACTAAGAGTTCTCTCTCAAATGTTCAGCTTCTATAAGGTACTTTTGAGTTCAGATCCTTCTCAGCCACTATATGCCAACCTGAATCTCAAAATAGGGGGAGCCCCCATATCTCGGCATTGGCTATCTCTTCCTCCTGAGCTCATGGTGGCTGATTTCTACTCAAACTGTGCTATTCTATCCACCTAGGAGATTCTCACTAAACTGGGTCTAACGTCATGGGCTGTCTTTCAAATTTTACAGCTTAAGCACCTACTGGTTAAGGTAGTGGGGAAAGAGTGCAATCCCTCTTGTATTGAAGCCTTACTCAAACAAATTAAGACTTTGGCTTGTACATCCCATGGCATTTCTACCATATACAAGTTGGTCCTCACCTTCCCTCAGTCTCCTTCGATTGCCAGTTCTCGAGTCTGGCAGGTTTCTTTCCCTGATGAAGCTATTAACTGGCATTCAATATGGACAGGCCTATACACATATCTCACCCAGGACCAATATAGACTTACACAATACTGTATCTTAAACAGTATGTATTATACTCCAGTAAAATTGGCCCAAATGAAGAGGCTTACCTTCAACACGTGTTCTAGGTGCAATAAAGAGGAAGGCTAGCTCCTTCATATGTTGTGGTCCTGTGAAAGGATATCCCCATTGTGGAAGCAAATTGAATCCACTCTAGACCCATTGTTGGGACTACAGGGCCTCTTCTCCCCTGTCATATGTATCTTGGGAGATTACTTCGGAATTCTGGTGAAGGAGATATGGTTTCACATGGCTCTAATTTCAATGGCAGCCAAAAAGCTAGTGCTTAGACACTGGACAGATCAAGTTACCATCTTCTGTGTGGAATGGTTGCATGAAATATCATTTGCACTCCACCTTTATCACTTAATTGCGAGTGTGCACCATCGCCTCACATCTTTTAACAAAAAATTGGGGAAGTTATATGCCCTGTATTTGTCTTGATAGGATATATCCTGTTGTTTTCACAAACCTCTCCTCCCTTTTTAACTATATCTTAACGACTGCCCTTGCTGTTTCTTTGTTAACCTTATGATAATAAGTATAGGAGAGTGCACTGTGGGGGAGGGAGGGTGAGGAGGGGTTTTCCGGGTTATTTTTTTTTCTTAAAGTGGTTTTGATTTTAATTTCTCCAGATCTCATTTCATTCTATTTCATTAACCTATGTGTGGTCTTCTTGCCAATATGCATTGATAGTACTGCATTTACTTCTCAAATGTTGATGTATTGTGATATGCTTAATAAAATATGTCAAATTAAAAAAAAAATCCAGTAGACATGTTTTCAATATTCGTGAAACTTATGAGCTGGCAAGTGTCCTGATTCGAAAGTCTTCTGGGTCAACAGAGCAGAATCGATATGTTGTAATACAACTGAAGGCAGGGTATAAGTGTGCTGCAGAGAAAACAAGCATCGTGCCTGCCCCAAATAAAACTTAATGCAGGAAAAAATTACATTCAAGGTGCTAGGGTGATAACGTGAAAAAAAGCCAGTATAGTCCCCAAGCACTAAACACTCATATGAAACATGACAAGATATGCACCATCCCCACTTAGTGAGCAAAACAGACCAGAGAAGCTTAGCATAATGACAGGAAAGAAAAAAGTGATCCATAGTTTCCTCCAATCCATTACATTCATTGCGGATACATTGCCTTTCAGATACAGCTTTATGTTTTAAATTGCCCTTGACTCCCAATCTTCCATGAGAACTGAGCCAAGTGACATCCCACATTTTTGCGGGAATACATCTGTCATTTAATACTCATAAAGCCAAAAACATCTTAGAAGGGAAACATTTTGGAAAATCAACTACTACTAAAAGGTTTCTAGACATTATATCAGTGTACAAAACTTTTCAGGAAAGTCGGTGCACCTCTGGTTGTGTGAGTTTTCACATCTGTAATTTAGCTGTTACCAAAAAAAATGAACAAAGGAGCACCAGAGGAATATTTAATGATAGGGGCCTCAGTAGACCACCTGCTCAAAAAATCCTGGATTAAGTAAAACGTCCAATAATCCCATTGGTGTGATGTATATTGCATAGGTTCCTTAAAATTAGATTTAATGAAAAAAGGAAAATAGAAAGCTAAAGGATTAATCATACCAAGGCTGCCGTCTTTAATCCTTTGATAGGTAATATCACGCTTAATAGGGTTTAACCGACTTCCCCATAGCATTTGAAAAAAAAAATACTATATAAACGAGTGTCATATTGTTTAGGCATGGGAAAAACTGAACTAAAATATAAAAACATAGGAAGAAGAAACTTCTTAATAACCATAATTCACTTTTGCTTTGAAAATTACCAAGATTTCCATAATTGAACCTTGCCTTCCCCCAGTTCATTGTGAGGTTTCCAATTGAGGTTGGCCAGATGCCCATTACTAAAAAAACACCCCAGAATTTTAATAAGGCCAGGGTAATCGATATCCGTCCAATGGAGAAATCAAAAGGCCCCCGCCCTAAAAAATACCTGTACTCTTCTCATAATTTACTGTAGTACCTGCAAGAGAGCCAAACTAAGCCAAGATATCCAATGCAAGCAAACCAGAAGCCTTATCACATAGCAAAAGAAACATATCATCAGCATAAACTGCCAGTAACTGTGTGGGGACTTCTATAGATAGAGTAAGCCCCAAGATATTTTAATGGTGAAGGAGCTCCCGAATCAAGGGGTCCAAAACAAAGGTATATAACAAAGGGCTCACTGGGCACCCCTGATGTACTCCCCTGCAAAATGTTATGCCAGCCTCCATTACACCATTAACCAAAGGAAAATTACTGACTTTGTCATATAAAGACAGACCCATGCCCTGAATTTCAATGAAAAGCCATAGTGATATAAGACTTGAAATAGAAAATCATGTGAGACTCTGTTGAAAGCTTTAGCTTGGTCTAGGGACAATAAATACCCCGAGAGCTGCTGCAACTGACTGCATTCACAAACATTCCTCAGTAAAGTTAAATTTTGCTGAATGTTGCGACCAGGGAGAGAACAGGTCTGCACAGGATGAATAAGAGTCGTTGCAACTTTTTGGAGCCTGTGACACAGAATAGCTCTGAAAATGTTATAGTCCGAATTCAATAAACAGATCGGCCGCCAATTACTAATGTTGTGTCTATCCCCCTTTTTGAACAAGAAAATGGTCAGGGCATCAGAAAACCTGAAGGCAAAGTGTTGGCGACTAATATTTCATTGTAAACATGGGTCAGTATTAAGCTAAAATCATCCAGAAAAATCTTATAGAAGTAATTTTTGAGGCCATCCGGGCCAAGTGAAACACCAGTCTTCAAGCGGGTAATTTCTAACCTGACCTCAGCCTGGGATATACAGTAGGTAAATCTAGTTCCTGAGACTGATGAGGAGTCAGGTTAGGGGGAGAAAAATCAAAAAGCATATCCCAAGAACTCGTTGGTTGGAAGGCCTGCTCATGTTGGTCCTGTAGAATTTCCTGTACTATATGTAACATTTCAACATCAGTGGATTTCATAACACCATGAGAGTTAAGTAGGCCATCCATGAGCTTCCTTTCTAATGCCTGTTTGCAGGCCGAGAAAGGGTCTGAGACAGGGATGGTCTTTAGACTATAGGATAAGTCGTCATGTATTTGACATGCTTTCCCATAATGGAATTGTCTCATCCTAGATTTAAGTAAAGCAATTTGTTCCTGGATTTGAAAAGTGTGGTGCGTAAGAGGACTAGAAGCTTGAGCTACTTTTTTAGCATGGGACCTCGTAACTGTTTTAGGATGAGGTTTCTGAAACTCGGTGTCGGGCGGGCACCCCAGATGCATGGGAGTGGGAATGCTTTGGAGCCCCACTAGGCTGTTGATTGGCCTGTATGTCAGGGCTGGGTTTTGAAGTAGAGGGCTGGGGTTCAGTAGCCCCTGAAGGTCCTGCAGTGGGAGGGTCTGTCTCAAAGGCGGTAGCACCCTCAGAGCTAGGCCTGAATCTATCCTGGGCTTCAAAGATCAAGGTTTCCTTATCAAGACCCCCTTGATTATTTTGCCCAGCATAAGGGCACTGATGGTATGCATGGCCTAGTGCATCACATAAGTTACAATGAAAAACATTGCAGCAAGTCCCACTATCATGGTCTAACTCCCTGCAGAGTGCACATTTAATTTTATCGCATGCACTGCTGAAATGCCTAGTACTGCCACACTCGTAGCAGGCCTTCGGTTGACCAGGATAGAAACATACCCCCCTATCCTTTCCCAGAAAAAAACTGTTCAGAATATGCTGAACATTATCCCCCACAATGTGTAACTTTATTTTAAATTTCCAGCTCCCAGTCCAAATCCCTTCCCCGTCTATGATTGGTTCAGGAGGGCCAAGCACAGTACATTTACTCTCTAGCCAGTACAATATGTCTCCCACATTGACACCTTCATTCCGAAACATGATGTTAATCATTTTAAATAATGGCTTGGTGATGGGAATTGCCCAAAATGGAGTCCATAATGGGGTGGTCTTCAATGGTTCATATTTTTGCCAAAACTTGTCAAGTCCTGTAAATGACTGGAAACTAACATCGAATGTGCCCTTCCCTCTGATGTTGATGAGGACATATATATCAACTCTTTGGAAGTTCATTGAATTTTTAAGCAGCCTTCTTGCCACATAAAAATGATCAGGGTGATCCTGCAGCTCCCCCCATACCATAAATGAATGACATTTCTCCTGGGGGCCTTGTCAAGCCTATTATTTCTAAATAGATCTGAAAAACCGGGGCCAGAATTAAACTGTCCACGTGAGGGGAAGGAGGGGGGAAAGTGTGGGGCAGCTCAGACCCAGTCCTATTATCAACTGCTGGAGCAGATGAAAGAGAAGAATTTAAACAGTCACCTGATGTGCTTGGAGTTGGAGCCGCTGCTTCTTGTGGAAGAGCTGAACACTCAGAAGGTCAGGGCACATCGGGTGTCAAAGATATCCAAGTTGAATCTGGTATCCAGTGTCCGCCTTACAACGTCCAACCTGCATCCAACAAGGCTGAATCTTTACTCCAATCAGCTGAGGGAAAGGAGTCATCAGCCACACACGACTTCCGCATTCCAGCACAGGAGACATCCGGCGGGTAAGTCATCTCAGAGACAGCAACTGAGCATCGAGGCTGGTGAGTAGCTGTCACAATAGGAGGTCCTGGTGCAGAATAGCTATCTTCTCTGTGTGGTTTGGTTAGGGGAAAAGCCTGCACTGAAAAATCCTATGAAATTTGCTCTCCAGAGGGCAGGTCTTAATATAACCACACTTCAGGAGCTCCCACTGCATGGGTAATACTGTGCAAATCCCCAACAGGCTCTGCAGGCAGAGCCGTTCCATTCACATTCTCTTGAGGCAAAGCCGACTCCAGCTGGACACTAGTGATCTCTGCACCCGCTTCAGACATACATCCATCCCCATGAAATGTTGAGCACAGTCTGCCATTCTGCAGACTAGCACGAGCAGCTGCCCCTACCACCAGCAATGCAGTAGGGGAATTTCCCCTGCATCCTGGCTAAATTTCCCTCATTCACTAAAAATACCACCAACAGCTTAATCTGGTTCAAGGTCAGTTGGCATTCATCTGTATCCCCCTTCCCGGGTCCTGCCTGAAAATAGGTAGGATTTGTCTAGTGCACTTACCCGGTCAACAAAAAAACTAAATAAATTAAAAGCCCCTCCAGGTAGTGAGTGGACATATTGAAAAATGAAAGAAGACAGTCCATGGCTCACACTGACTAACTTGAAGCAGGTATGTAAAAAACAAGCCCCTTCTGGGTTTGATAGCCTGCTGCCAGTGGACGGGTATAATAGTGAAATCCTTCTTTGGCTGGGTATCCCATTGCAAGAAGGCAGGTAAAATTGAAAAAGCCCTCTCCCACTGCAAGAGGGATTGTTACAAAAAAAACAACAAAGCCTGTTCTTTGCTTGGTGTCCTGCTGCAAGCGAGAATTTACATCTTAGCTAAGCCAATCCAGGAAAGGGCATATTAAATAATTAAAGAAGCCTGTCCTAAGCTTGCATTGACCCATTCCAAGTGGACATTTAAAAAAAAAAATTTCCATGCCCTTGCCCCCCCCCCAAGGTCCTCAGCACTGAAGCCAACTCCAAGAAAAAGCCCTGCACTCAAACAGCCTCCATAATAAATAATTTAAGAAGCCTGTCCTGGGCTCACATTGACCTACTCCAAGCGGACATTTAAAAAAAATTCCTTTTCTTGCTCCTGCACCACCCCCAGCACTGAATCCCACTCCAAGCAAAGCCCCTGGACTCAGGGAGCAGGCATAATAAATAATTAAAGAAGATGGTCCTGGGCTCATATTGATCTGCTCTAAGCGAGTATGTAAAACAAAAAAACAAGCCCCATTTGGGCTTCATGTCCTGCTGTGAGAGAGCAGATATAATAGTGAAAGCCTTCCTGAGCAGGGTGTCCCACTGCAAGTGGGCAGGTAAAATTGAGAAAACCTACCTTGGCTGAGCCCGTTATAAGCGGGATTTAAAAAAAAAAAGGCCCATCCTTGGCTCAGTGTCCCACTGCAAGCACATATTTACATCTTACCTAAGCAACTCTGGGTAGAAACATCATAAATAATTAATGAAGCCTGTCCTGGGCTTGCATTGACCTGCTCCAGGCAAGTATTTTTTTTTAAAAGCCCTTTCCTTTCCCTTCCACCCCCCAGCACAGTTCAAGTTTATTGTGAAGGGATAAATCCATTGAGCAAGCTCATTTTCAAGGAGGACCCTTTTTCAATAACAACAAACCATATGTACAGTCAATATGAGGATACAAAATTAATTAACAGACACTATATAACAAAATGTACAATATGAGCTATACAAGGCAGGGGTGAAGAGCCAATGCTGGGAAACATATAATCAAAAGCTCCAACTGGTGGGTCCTAAGGTTCATTTTGATATAAAATTAGTGATTCAGGAGCTGAATAAATGATGAAGCGGAGTGAGATACAATGGAATGAAATACCAAAATCAACACAAAATCTCACTCAACCCAAATGAAGAACAAAAGAAAGAGTTCTTCCTTTCATATAAATAAAGCACTGACAGTGCACATATTTAAATTCCAAAGTCAAGTTATTTTCAATGCTGCTTCATAATGACTGTTAATTCTTTTACTGTTGCTCCATTTTTGTAATGTTTCAGAACTGAAAAAGTTCCTTCATCAGACTTTGAGCATACAGAATATTCTGAATTTCATTCTATAATTGAAAAAGAAATGACAATAAATATACAATGTTTATATTTCAAATATTAATTAGCTCCTAAAAATCTTCCAAATATTCAAATATAGTCAAATATATAAGGTGGAACAAACCTTATTTAAAAATGTCAAATTCTGCAAACAAGAATGGGGGTGGAAGTACCTCTGCTGCCAGAACACTCTGTTAAATACTCCATAAGCGAGAAAAACACTACTTTAGTTTTAGCCAGATCAAAATCAAAATAGTTCCTATTCAAATGCTGCCAGAACACTCCATAAAGAAGTGAGAAGAACACCATTTAATCCTTACAGGTTTAAATAATCGACAATCAAATACCACTTCAAATACTTTTAAAACTATAGATCTCAAACATCAGAAAACATTCTTTTATATTTCATCACTTCTAAATTAGTAATTAATTTGTTGAAGGTATAAAAACTCCATTTTACCTTTAGAAAATATTTTTACATTTTTTAATATCAGCAGAAGATCTCTAGTCCTTCGTGGATTTAAGAGACCTACAATGAATCAAAATGCTGAGTGAAAACCTACACTCTTTACCAACCATGACAAACTATAGCTTGTTCAAAATGTTTATATTTTTAGTAGTGAAGCAAAACTGGTTAGAATTTACCTCATTTCATGACAAAAAGGTTCCCGTGGAGTTTCTAGTCAAGACTGACTTGGAAAATTCAGAGAGAGAAAAGCAGCACAAAACCCCATATGAATTCACCGCCATTATTCAATATGCCAATCTCTCTTGACTCAGATGTCTCAGATAAAGAAGGGGCCGGGCTGTGGGGGAACGCTAAAAACGTGTTAACGTCACAGAGTGACATCACCCTGGGTGGCCCGGTCAAAATGAAATCTCCTGTGAGTGACTAGCACTGAATGGAGATCCCCATTCCAATTTAACAAAGGCATACTATATTAATTCTTATAACTTACAGCCTAATTTTGTATTAGAATCACTGTTCACTGAAATATTACATGTGTGCTTCCATGCAAAAAGAGGACAAATGGCAAAACCAAGACAACATATTCAAAATGTCATAAATTAATGTCATATAGTAAACAAACATACTGTACAATATCTGATAATAATAATATATCCACAAACTGAACTAAAGAAGTGTAATGAATACTCAGGAATATTAGGTCACTAAATATGGATTGTAAAACAACTATGTGTGATTATGAGATGAACAGTGGGGGGGGGGAGAGAAAGGGGGAAGGAAAGAAGAAGGGAAAAGGAGAGTGAAAGGAGAAGGGGAAGTGTGGGAGAGAGGAGGTAAATGGAATAATGAGGTGGGAGAATATATTTTATGTCACAACCAGCAAAAAATTGAAAATATTGACATTTCTCTTTTATGTATACACGTGTAACCTAACATATCGGACCTGTACAAAGATGAGTTTAACTGGAAAATGGAATAAACTTAGGTCATTTAATCAAATGTGGTCCATATGAGGTTTTCATTAAAACCATATCGGATAAGATAGGTTTTTAAAGTAAAAATCCACCATGCTTCTCTTCGTAATAATGTAGTTTCTCTGTCATTACCCCTACAACAATGTTTTACTCTGTCTATTCCAAAGAATTTTAGAGATAAATAATCAATACATAAGGATGGTGTATACATGAACAATATAAATAGGAATAATTACAGTGGTACTACAAGGTAAACATAGAGCGATGTTGGACAAAACAGTAAATATACAGTATATACAAAGCAACAGGAGAAGAATCATCATCATTAGGCATACTGCAGTACTAGTGAGAGTTTGGTATGATGGGCAAATGACAGAGAGGAGAAAACAGGATAGCAGCTAAGACAAGTACTCATGAACATGTTATAAGCTATGTATGAAGAAATTAACCATTTAATGTGTATGTGATTTTATCTTGATCTACTATTATTGTATTTATCAGTTTGCAGCTGAATGTTTTTACTGTAATCAATCAAATATTTTAGAATATTGTAATGGTAGTATGCTGAACAATAAAGGATTTCTGATCTAATCTGAAGACAAGTATTTAAGAGTAATGGTTTAGAGGTAAGCTAAGGAGGTAGATGAGCTCTACTGGATTAATTGCAGTGGCAAGCATAATTAATTAGATTGGTTATTCAAGGTTTGAATGTTCATAGAGGAATGAGGTGCTCAATTTAAGGGACAATTGAAGCTTGTTCCAAGTGGTAGGGCGGGCATAACTAATGGCCAGTTGACCAAAGCGGGTACAGACTTTGGGCACATCTAAGGAAATGTAAGAGGTATTTCTAAGAGCATAAACCCACTCCAAGCAAAGTCCCTCCAGTCAGGGAGTGGGCATATTAAATAATTAAAGAAGCCAGTCCTGGGCTTGCATTCATTTGCTCCAAGTGGGTGTGCTACCAACAAAAAAAAAAAAAGATCCTTTTGGCCTTGGTGTCCCGCTGTGTGTGGGCAGGTAAAATAGTCACATTTCTCCAGGCATGGTGTCCTGCTGCAAGAGGGAAGGTAAAATAAAGAAAGCCCTTCCTGGCAGAACCCTGCTATAAATGGAATTGGGGGAAAAAAAGCACTGATACCAGCTCTGAGCAAAACTCCTCCAGTCTGGTGGTGGGCATATTTAGTAATTAAAGACACCTAACTTGGGATCTGAATGTCTTGCTCCAAGGGGGGATGTTAAAAAAGCACAAGACCCATGGAATATTAAATAAAATTAAGTCACCCCTGAGCAGAGCACTGCTGTGGACAGCAGCTTATTAAAATATAAATACCCTTGCCCTTTCTGGCATGAACCTAGGACACACTGGGAGTGGGCATTTAAAAGTGCAGATGAGAGGTGAGTTCATAATCAAAATGATTAAAAAAACTAATTTCAGTCAGCCTGTACATGTTCCATGCCTCTCAACTGTCCCTCATTATAAGGAACGTGTCACATTCTACATAGAAACACAGAAGTTGACAGCAGATAAGGACCACAAGGCCCATCCAATCAAAATGATCCTGTCCATCATCTGTCCTGCATGGAAAAAAGTACTGCCCACACAGAAAGTGTACTGTACCATAAATTCAGAATTTAAAGTAGAAATTCATCACATTCTAAGATGCTAAATCATAAATAAGCTTTGTACAAGTCAACACAGTGATTTCCACAGTGTTACAAGCAGTTTGAGGATATGTCGCTCATTGTGAGAAACATAGAAACATAGAAAGTGATGTCAGAAGGGGACCGCACGGTCCATCTAGTCTGCCTGTGAGCCTAGCCCCCTCTCTCTTAACTGCTATTCAGTGTTATGATACCTTTGTGCCTATCCCATGCCCTTTTGAATTATCCGACTGACCTAGCCTTAACAACTTTTGGTGGAAGGCCATTCCAAGCATCCACCACCCTCTTGGTAAAGAACTTTCTTGTATTGCTCTTGAATTTGCCTTCTTCTAGCTTCATGCCATGGCCCCTCGTTCTTGTATGATTCTTGATCTGAAACTGGTCCTGAACCTACACCTTGCTTATACCCTTCAGTTACTTGAAGGTTTCGATCATATCCCCCCTATTTCTATGCTGTTCCAGGGAATACATGTTTAGGTCATGCTGTCATTCTTTGTATGTCTTGTTGTGGAGTCAGAGTATCATTTTGTAGCTTTCCTTTGTACTGTCTCCAGTCTGTCTATGTCCTTTCTAAGGTATGGTCTCCAGAATTGCACACTGTATTCCAGGTGAGACCTTACTAGTGATCTGCACAGTGACATAATTACCTCCCTCTTTCTACTTGTAATTCCTCTTCCTATACAGCCCAACATACTGTTTGCATTTAATGCTGCTTTTTCACACTGCTTGGACGTTTTCAGGTAGTCTGTTATAATTATACCCAAACTGCTTTCCTGCCATGTGGCTTCCAGTTTTATTTCATACAGAAGATAGTCCTCACAAGGGATTTTCCTCCCTAGGTGCATTACTTTGCGCTTTTTGCTGTTGAAATTTAGTTGCCAAGTTTTTGACCACCTTTCTAGTCTTTGTAGGTCAGCCCTCATCCTTTCCACTCCACCTGGAGTGTTGGCCCTATTAAATATCTTTGTGTCATCTGTGAACAGATTTACCTTGTCTTCAAGGCCCTCAGATATGTCACTGATGAAAATATTGAAGAGGATAGGTCCCAGTACCGATCCCTGAGGCATACCACTAGTTACCTCCCACTCCTCTGATAGTGAGCCATTAACCAGTACCCTCTGAGTCCTTCCACTAAGCCAGCTTCATACCCAGTTTACCACTTTATGCCCTACTCCTATGCTACCAAGCTTGTTCAACAGTCTTCTATGCAGGACCGAGTCAAAAGCTTTGCTGAAGTCCAGGTATATTACATCCACAGCGCCACCCTGATCTACTCTCTTGGTTACCCAATTGAAGAAATCTATTAGGTTTGTCTTGCATGATCTTCCTGTGGTGAAACCATGCTGTTTTGGATCCATGCTATCATTTTCTTTGAGAAAGGATATAATCCTTTCCTTAATTAGGGTTTCCACTGTTTTGCCCACAGTTGAGGTCAGGCTTACTGGGTGGTAATTGCCAGCACTTTGCCTACTGCCATTTTTATGAAGTGGGACAACTATGGCTTTTCTCCAGTCCACAGGAACTTCCCCGACCTCTAGCGAGAGGTTAAACAGCTCAGCCAGCGTTGTTTCCAGGTCATCCCTTAGCTCCTTCAGTAATCTGGGGTGAATTCCATCGGGACCCATGGCCTTGTCAACCCTAATTTTTTCTAGTTCCTTCAGGACACTATCCTTTGTGAAAGTTGCTGAATCCATATTGCTAATGTTTGCACTTTTTTCTGTCAGGGTGAGACCATAACCTTCTTCTTCCTTAGTTAATACAGAGCAAAAGCATCTGTTAAGGATTTCTGCTTTATCTTTGTCATCCTCTGTGCACTCCCCATCTTCCCCCTTAAGTCTGACTATACCCTCACTGGTCTTCCTTTTCTCCTTGCTATATCTAAAGAAGGTCTTGTCTCCCTTTTTGACCTCCAAGGCTATCCTCTCTTCTGTTTGTGCCAGTGGCGGAGCCAGATTTGGGAGCGTTTGCGAGCCAGGGTAGGCCATTCAGTCAATCATGGGCTCCACAATGGGCACTAAACAGTGAATAAAGATGGCGGTGGGGCACCACTACTCACACTGGGGCAGCCAGGAAGGGTGACCGCCCCCCAGACCCCTCAGCTTCGCCACCGGTTTGTGCCTTTGCTGATCTGATTTGATTTCCTGCTTTCTTCAGTTTCTCCTTGTATGTGTCCTTGCTTTTTTCACATCCTGTTTATAAAAACATAGAAACATAGAAATTGACAGCAGATAAGGACTGCAAGGCCCATCCAGTTTGCTCATTTTTCCTACCTTATGAATGTGCCATAGGCCAGTACTCTGTCAATGGCCTATCTATTCATACTCATACATTGCTTGTGTCTTTTGAAGACTATCCATTTCTTCATGACCTTGGTGGCCACTTTGTTGGAGAACCATAGGGATTTTCTTCTCTTCTTAGCTTTACTCACACTTTTCATACATTGTTGTGATGCTCCTATGATAGCTTCCTTTAGAGATGCCCAATACTTGTTGACTCCCTCTGACTGTATTAATTTTGCCAGGTTAAGTTGGAGCTTCTCTCATTTTATCAAAATCTGCCCGTCTATGAACCTCCATGTCCCTAATTTCAGTGACAAAAGTTAATGCACAGCATTTCTCTGTATCCCACTCAAGAAAGGCAAACAATCCTTTTTACAAATACGTTTTGTGCATGTGTTGATTATTGGGTGCCTTTACTTGATTCACTCCTTCAACATGATGTTTTTAAATTTGTAACACACACGTAATTGTCAATGTATTACATATGAATAAGCAGAGTGTAGAGGTGTCCCTATATCAGTTTTCAACTAGCTCTATGTAAAATAAATTAAAAAAATGTGCCCCCTGCCAAATAACCTGTTTCCTCCTGATTGCCACATGCATAATTGTGCAATGTTTGACACGGTTAGCATACATAAAGTGAACCTAAGCGAACCAGATCTGAAAAGTACATCAGGTTTAGATGCTGCAAACTTGACATGCATGCAGCAGGTAAGCTGATGCAAACATCAACTAAAAATCACATCAGGTTCACATGGTGCATGCTTGACATGAGTGCAACAGGTAAGCTGGTGTGAACATCTTCAAAAAATTACATCAGGTTCGCATGTTGCACACTTGACATGCATGCAGCAGCTAAGCTCGTGTGAACATCATTTGAAAATAATATCAGGTTCACGTGTTGCACGGTTGCCATGCATGCAGCAGCTAAGCTGGTGCAAATCTTCTCTAAAACACATCAGTTTATATTTCTCATACTATGGCTAGCAATTACAGCCAATAAAATACAATTTCTATTGATTTCCCATTAAAATTAGGCAAACTCATTAATTCTGACAATTATTTCCTTTTGCAAATTGTTTAATGGCTTTTGATTTTTGGACATGGGAACAAATGGAGTCCAGATGTTGATTCAGATTCAAAACAAAATAACTGGATTTATTTCTCCAACGGACAAAAATAAGTGAACTGAGCATGGAAAATAATAAAGGCATAAAGCAAAATCAAAATTACAGAACTTAAGTCAGTTTCAAACAAAATTTCATTCATCCACCTAGTATCAAGCTAGGGAACAGCTCCTACCAACCAACTAACTCACAGTACAATCTGCAGTGCTTTTATACTGTACAAAAAAAAATAGTCATGTGGCCACTATAATCCCTCCCATATCTAGCTTGAAACAAAAAGTATCCTTTATTTAGAGGGATTACATTTTTAATACAATAACTTGAAAGAGCTATACCACGAAATTGAAAAGGGTTTGAGGCACTGAAATGCAATAATTAATCCTTTAAACAAAAGAAATAGTTTATACTAAAGTTTCAGGCACCTCCCTCATGCTGACGTCATAAAAGGGGCGGAGCTATGGCCGGACGGCCCTTAGGACAGCATGCAAACAGCAGGGAGGGTCTAGAAACTCTGCACCAGGAAGTAAAAATTTTAAAAAAAGGTAAACACCTTAGTTTCACAATTTTCAATGTTTAACATATGCCATAAAGATAAAGAATTGTATTCATATTTAAGCTTGTTTAAAAGCTGACAGCAAATATTTTTATCTCATTTGTATTTTAATGCAGCTCAGTGCTTGACTCTACCTACAACCTATATTTATAACTAGAAACTGTGCTTATCTGACTAAAATTTCCTGTTCAAACTTATTCAAGGGCTTCAGAGTGTTTATTTTGAAAAAAGAAATGTGACTGTTCCAGAATTCAAGCAGACAAATGGTTTATTTAACGTCTGGCATGAATTATAGCACTAAAACACTGCTGAAACCCAAGTCTGAGAGCAACAGGAAGAAGTCACCTGCTTCTAAGAAGCCCACTTCTCTACTTGCTTCTTTTTTCTTCTTTCCTTGCAGGGGGGCACCAAAACAGCTTAATATGCTGGCATTTGGACATTCAGAGAGACTTGAAAGGAGCAATGGGGACAGGAAGATACCTACATATGGCCAGGATGTAGGTAGGGAAAGTGCAGGACTGCAAAGATAGTAAGAGAAAATATACATGTACTGTTGCAACAGTTTTTATTTGTTTGAAAGAAGGAAACATCTCTCTAAGTGGTCCAAATACCTAATAATTGGTCCCAAAAAGGGAACCTAAGCCAATTCTGATTATCTCTATAATACTAGAGGTTTACAAAAGTGAAATCTAAACTTTAGACAATGCAAACCTCTAAAATTAAACAAACAAGAAAAAGAATGGGGGGAGTACTAAGCCCCATTACATTCCTCCCCTCTTAAGAGAAAACTCATAGGTTTTCTTAATAGAGATCCAAAGGTGAGTAGATCTCTTCAAAGGGCAGAGATGGAGCTTCAGCCCACCCTCTCCCAAAGCTCCACCCCAGGGTCACTTAAATCTATGTAAGCTGTCACTGTAAGCATAGCCTTTAACTTACACACCTTACAGACTTACAAACATTACCCTGGGGCTAGTGATGCTTTTACCGTCATAGCATTCACTGTTATCTTCATTGTACCAGCAAGACTGGTCATTTCATACAACATAACATGTTTTCATGTGGAAAACACTATGGAAATCTCAGACACCCATTACTCGAGTATCACCAAAGCTATTCCCCCTGGAGGTCAATTCCCTTTATAACCTCCTGGTCATATTCATAAAACATAATTGGTATTCGTCCTGATTTATGGAAACATCGGGCACCCATTACCAGTATGTCCCTATAGAGGTTCCCCTTGGAGGTCCCTTCACTCTATAACCTCTGTATAATCATTTCAGAAAATATAGAAAAGATGACGAAAAACATATCAGAAGATAATCTGACAAGTGGCCAATCTTATCAGAAGAAAATATAAAAGGACAGTAGACAGGATAGATAGATAGATAAGACTTGTAACAGCAATGTAAAGGCTTATCAGTTTGCGGTAGACAGTATCCACATTCCCTCATCCTGGAAGGGGATGGAGCTATGGCCCACCCTCTTCCATAAGCTCTGCCCCAGGGTCCCTTCACTAAACATAAGGTATTGCCAACTATACATTTTGTTATAGCTCTGTACAGCAAAAACCTATCAACACCCTGGGGCTATCACATCACTCGGTATTATTGTAGTACCTATCTATGCCATTTGCACATTCCTCACAAAATAATTGCATGCAAAAGGGAAAGAAAATATGACTGCAGTTTCATGCTGTCTTCTGCTATCTCTAATACAGGTATCTAGCCTCTTACTCCAGGGCAAGTACTACCCTGCTCTTACCCCTCTTAAACCATGGCATGTAGTTTAATGCATTCGGCCTTTCTCTGGGCTGTCACTTCTAATTAAACCCATAATTAGTAGTATTGACTACCATCCTGTTCCCTCTCTTCTAGGTGGAAATCTCCTCCTCCTCCTCCTCCTCCTCCCTCCAAGGGTACCATCTCTTGCCCTTGACTTCCTGCGATACTCTTCCCACACCAATTTTAGGGATCCCATTCAACTCACTGGTCTCCAGGTAAATGGCTATCTGCCTGTACATGCCCACCCAGTAGTAGTAGGGGGTTAGTCTTGCTAACACCTCCCATAGCAAATTACCAGCATGACCAGTACTTACACTTTCTATAACTTTTTCTTGCAGGCCTTCAGGCACCACACCCTGGCATCAACCTGTTTTGTTCTGGGGTTAGGCCGCATGTGATACAGTACACCATCCCGCACCTCGTACCACCACAGCCTTCCAGCTCCCATTCCACCATCAACCTGTTTACCTTCCTGCACTTCTACAAGGGGTATTAACTGACTAATTGCTGCATTTGCTAACTGCAGTCTTCCTCAATCCATAGCAGGACCATAAGGCATAACAGGTGGTGTCACAACACATTTAAAAGTCCCTTCAGCTTTTATTGCCTCTTCTATCTTGAGTGTAGACTTCACCCCAGAAGGCACAACGTCAATAACAGCTTTACCTGGGGACTTCTCCATTGTCACCACTCCACCGTCCCCGATCCAATACATCGCAGGAAATTCTGGTAGGATAGGTGTTTCCATCTCTGACCACTCCATTAGGGGTTCCTCAGAGCCATCCAGAGCCCATGGATTCTCACACTTGGATTCCTCACTGACCTGCTCCATATTGTTCCCCTCGAGCAGTTCCCAACATCTGCGCTCCGCATCCCTCCAGCGATGGTCTGCCTCCAACCATCCATCGCTTAACCAGTGGACCAGTTGCATCAGGTAAGCCACTTGATCATCCTTCTCTGGTGCCTCCTTCCATCTCACATCATCACCCAAACCACTATACAGGGGAATTTGAAATTGTTCTGCCATAGCTTTTGTCAGAGCTCCCCCTGGGATGGGTGCCTCCACCTTAGCCTGTTCTGTCTGGCCTTCCCTGGATTTGTAGTAACAAAAATCCACCAGGAGCAATGTTCACTCTCAGTATCCCACTTCTCACACCATATGTGGACGTGGGAATGAATGGAGTCCAGACATTGATTCAGATTCAGAACAAAATAACTGGATTTATTTCTTCAACAGACAAAAATAAGCGGACTGAGCATGGAAAATAATAAAGGCATAAAGCAAAATCAAAATTACAGAGCTTAAGTCAGTTTCAAATAAAATTTCATTCATCCATCAAGTATCAAGCTAGGGAACAGTTCCTACCAACCAACTAACTTACAGTTCAATCTGCAGTGCTTTTATACAAAAAAAAAATAGTCACATGGCTACTATAGCCCCTTCCATATCTAGCTTGAAACAAAAAGTATCCTTTAGAGGGATTACATTTTTAATACAATAACTTGAAAGAGCTATAACACATAATTGAAAAGGGTTTGAGGCACAGAAATGCAATAATTAATCCTTTAAACAAAAGAAATAGTTTATACTAAAGTTTCAGGCACCTCCCTCATGCTGACATCATAAAAGGGGCGGAGCTATGGTCAGACGGCCCTTAGGACAGCATGCAAACAGCAGGGAGGGTCTAGAAACTCTGCACCAGGAAGTAAAAATTAAAAAAAAAGGTTAACTCCTTAGTTTCACAATTTTCAATGTTTAACATATGCCATAAAGATAAAGAATTGTATTTATATTTAAGATTGTTTAAAAGCTGACAGCAAATATTTTTATCTCATTTGTATTTTAATGCAGCTTAGTGCTTCACTCTACCTACAAGCTGCATTTATAACTAGAAACTGTGCTTATGTGACTAAAATCTCCTGTTCAAATTCATTCAAGGGCTTCAGAGTGTTTATTTTGACAAAAGAAATGTGACTGTTCCAGAATTCAAGCAGACAAATGGTTTATTTAAAGTCTGGCATAAATGATAGCGCTAAAACACTGCTGAAACCCAAGTCTGACAGGAACAGGAAGATTTAACCTGCTTCTAAGAAGCCCACTTCTCTACTTGCTTCTTTTTTCTTCTTTTCTAACAGGGGGCACCAAAACAGCTTAATATGCTGGCATTTGGACATTCAGAGAGACATGAAAGGAGCAATGGGGACATGAAGATACCTACATATGGCCAGGATGTAGGTTGGGAAAGTGCAGGACTGAAAAGATAGTAAGAGAAAATATACATGTACTGTTGCAACAGTTTTTATTTGTTTGAAAGAAGGAAACATCTCTCCAAGTGGTCCAAATACATAATAATTGGTCCCAAAAAAGGAACCGAAGCCAATTCTGATTATTTCTATAATACTAGAAGTTTACAAAAGTGAAATCTAAACTTTAGACAACACAAACCTCTAAAAATAAACAAACAAGAAAAAGAGTGGGGGGGGGGTTACTAAGCCCCTATTACAGTCATTAAATTGCCATTCATTTGTAAAGCATTGTTTGCTTACAGCATCAAATGCCTAAGATATGACCCCACTAATCTTTGCTCTCAGTAGTCAGTCAAGGCTCCACATTCCAGATGTGTGAAGAGGGGCCTCTGTAGTGTGAAGCCTGACCTTTTAATATTGAGTTATGCAAATCTCCTTTTGCATATTTAGTGCTACACATGTGTTTCTCCATGACCGTTAGGGCTCACTTACTTTCCATTTGTCATTCTGTATGGAGCATACACACTATGGCCATGCTCAGCACTCTTCGTGCTGAGTAGGGCCCTGGAAGCATGCACCATTCCTCACTTTTTGTCACTGAAATGAGGGACATGGACACTTAAAATAAGGGACAATGAGGGACACTAACCCTCATAATGAGGGATACATCCTGAAACATGGTTATTCCGCAGAACACAGTGGAAATCATTGTATTTACTTGTACAAACATTAGCACCTGAGAATGAATTTCTACCATAAAGCAGGGATACCATTTATGTAGGGCAGAGGGGGACAGTTGGCCCTCCCCTGCATTAGTGCCTAGGTTGTTCTTGTGGTGTGGTAATAATGGCATTAAATTTGGATTTAATCTTTTGCAGAATAAGTGTCTCCCTGGCCTGTGTGTGCTCATGCTGCGAGTGCGCTCCTGACTCAACTGTGTCTGTATTGTGTTGTCCCCTGTCTCCACCTATTAGCGGAGGCACAGTCACACGTGACATGGAGGAGCTCCAACCAAGCAAGAGTGTGTGAGTCATGCGAGCATGACACTGTCTTTCCCACCACAGAGTAGACCGGTTACGCACAGCAGCCTGGAGGAGTCGGTGAGCAATGAGCTTTCTATGACAGTGTTGAGGTGGCATATTTTTGTTGCTCTACTCTTAGTGAGTCTCTGTCTCCCTTGGTGGCTGAAGGGGCAGGGGGTGAGCTAGAAGCTAGCTCGATGACTAGGCTACCTACCTACACTACTAGGCTTGCCTCACATTAATAACAGCACAGGTACCCACAGCATTGGCCATGATCAGTGTGGTGTGGTAGCAGCCATGTCAGCAGCCAAGCAAGAAGCAAGCAACACAGGTTGAATGGGTTCAGTCGGTGAGGTGACTTGGTTGTGGACCATGGCTGGGAACCTGGACAGTCAGTTTCAGCATCCAGCTTCTGGCAGAAGGACAGGGGATGAGAGGGCTGAAAACTGGGTTGGTGACACACTGGGTCAGGTTGCAGTTTCCAGTCAGATAGCTCAGTGAGTAAAAGTAAACAATTGTTTTATAGAGGGATTGGGGAAGGAGGAAGGCCTGAAATATTGATGTGCTTTTCACATTTCTGTGCCTTTGGGCAGCTTTGTGACCCATATGGGATGGGTATTGAATGAAACTGAGATGGAGAGAGAGAAAGAGAGAGATTGGGGCAAGGCTTTTTTGGAGAGTAAGGTGGTTCAGAACTTCAGACCGAAAAAAAAAAACAGTAAGTAACTAGGTGGATTTAAGCCCAAATCTGATGCACTGCTCTGGAGCATGGGCTTGAAAGTCTGTGTGAGAGAATGATAAAATGTGTTACATGCCTAAATCAAAAAATCCTGAGTGATGAGAGAGAGAGACCGACTGACTGAGTGAAGTAAAAAGAGACAGCTGAGCAAGCAATGAGAGAGACTTGAGAGACGATGTGGTGGTTGAAGCCTGAAAGTCAACTAATTCAAATTGTTTGTGATATTTATAACTGAAATAAAGGCTGCAAGCAAGTGTGTGTGCTCCTTGACCTCATAATATAAGGTTGCTGTTGTTTATAGTGGAACGGCCGGGTAGGCTCTCCCAGACTGCGGAGCTGAACATTCCAGCTGGAATCAGCTTCCACATTCAAGCAGGCAGATGGCTGCTGCCTGCTTGAACATGCACATGCACAGTGCCTGTGCGAATGCATGGAGGTTATTGATGGGCAGTTACAGTTACAGTCTCAAATTTTGTTGCTCTGTAGACAGATGAATCTTATACTGTGCATTTGAATGTTTCCTGTTTTGCATATCATGTTTCAATCACAAAAAAATAAGTTTTACCTTTTAGAGATGTTCCATACATTCCAGAGCTTGCCTTCTAGGGTTTAACTGCCACCTGGCCTCCACTGGTTGTTGCCCCCCCCCCCTTGGTGAAATCTGAAATGGTGCCCCTGTCATAAAGTCTAAATTTGCAGGACATCTTCTGTGTGAACAGCATGTTTTCCATGAGGGATGGAGGAACAGTTTTCAGTGGTAAAATGAGGGATGCCTCTCGCAATCAGTGACAGTTGAGAGGTATGGTATACACAGACTATTGGAGCCCCACAGATGATCTCCATATCCCCTCACTCAGGCACATTATGACACAGGGCAAGGGAGAATGTAAAGGTGCACCCCATTGAAATGAATGGGGATTTTTTATTACCATTTTATACATTATGATGGCAAGTTAAAAAATGAATGAGGGCCACTGTTTGACTAACAAGATCCTTGGCAGCAGAACAGTGGCCTTTATTAATCTCCATCTTACCATCTCAATATATAAAATGGTAATGCAAAATTACCCCATTCATTTCAAAGGGGCACAGGCCAGCACTCTGTCCTCTGGCTCCCTAGTACTGAGCTTGGAGACTTTCGACTTATACCTATACTTGGTGGGTTATCTGTAATGGTGTGGCTGCCCCCGCTACTGTGTGTGTGTGTGTGTGTGTGTGTGTGTGTGTGTGTGTGTGTGTGTATGGGGAAAGCAGGCCATGTGGTGGGCGGGTGCTGAATTATTGCTACTTTTGTGTTTGCCCCTTAAAGTCTATGTGTGGAAGCATTCACCACTATGGAGAGAAAATATGATTATAGGCTGGACAGAACTGATTAAGTAGTTCTGTGGGTCAGTGTGTGTGTGTGTGTGTGTGTGTGTGTGTATGGGAAGTGGGAAGAACCAAATGTGTTTCCAATGCTATGTGTGGTACAGTTCAGCTGTGCAGCTGAGATGAGGGGGACAAGAAAACTAAAAAGTATAACAGTGGCTACTAGCATGCCATATGCATACTGATGTGTGCAGATTTGTATTGATGTGCAAGCGAGCTGTATGTATGCAGGCAGTATAGCATAGTGGTTAAGGGCACTGAACTGTAAACCTGAAGACCTGGGTCTGAATCTCATCAACCTCCACTCGTATGCTGTGTGATCCTGAGCAAGTCACTTAACTTTTATCCGTGCAGTTATAAGTGACCACTTGCTTATTGCACACATGCCACATGCATGCAATCTGTTCCAATGTAATATAAAAAGCATGCTTGCAGCATGCATTCCACACTTGTTTGCCGCATGGATGACACATGCACTCATTCAGTTCCAATTTAACATAAACAGTGCTTGCAGCACACATGCTACATGGCTGGTTTTATGTGCGTAGCATGCAAGTATTTCATATAATTAGTTCTGTAAGGGAATCCCTCAGACTGGTCTTTTTAGCACTTTATCCTAGATGAGCTGCTGTTCAAAAATTGTCTTTGTTTCTTTAAATATCCTTCTCCCTTGCCTCACCAGTTGCAACTCCCATCAACCAACCAAGATTAAATCCTGCCCTCTTTTAATAGTCAGACCCAGCTCCTCTCTCCCATCAATTTGCCACAGGATCCATCAAGAGCTGCCTGCACCCTGGAGAAATGTGGCTTCATCCTCTCGCATTAATCTTTTAGCCCTTTATCCTAGAAGAACCACCATCCCAGAAATAGTCTCTGTTGCTTTAAATATTTTGTATTTAAGACAGCTGTGCTCCCAGGGTTATGCCTTTGAAGAAGAATCATGGGATGTGAAACGTGTTAGGCACTGTGTTTGGACAGTTTGGTCATTTTAATAAATGCTGCAATATTGCACATTTAAAAATATTTCAGCATCTCTGACATCATTTTGTAGATGATGAATGCCTGATTTATGTTGGTTTCTTGCAAAAGAATCTTAATTAGGAGCACCCGGTCTATAATCACCACTGTTGCCTGTTGCCGTATAATCTAGTTAAATAGCACTGTGATAAGGTTGCCATTCTTTGCCTTTCCCTATGTTTATATTTTGGATTTGCCAAACTAACATTCTCACATCTCAAAGCTGAGACTTCTATTGGAAGAAACTGGATAGATTAGCAGTGGGCTGCTTGTTTGTATTGAAGCAGTGTACATTTTGTGTTTTTAGTCATTGTAGCAGTCGTTGGTATGGGTTTGGACTGCTACCATAGGCGTTGTTTTTTACTGACAATGTTTTGGGATGGTGCTGTTTTTGACAGCACGTTTTTTGTAGTGCTGTTGTTGACGGTGCGGTTTTTGCTTTCACCATCTTGACCTATTGTCCTCCAGAACTACCATGGCCAGCAGCACCTTTGGAGAGTGCCCTGCTGGGCATGGAACCAACCTGGTCAGTGGCAGCTTTGTAAAGAGCCCCACTGGACTCAGAACTGCCATGGCTGGCTGCACCTTTCAGAGGACCATGCAGGGCTCAGAACTGCTGCAGCCAGCGGGACCTTTGCAGAGAGTCTCGTGACTCCCAGAACTGCAGAGCCAGTGGCAGCATTGCAGGCAAAAGATAGAACAGAGAGGAAAAACATTATAACAGAGCCTGGAACCTGAGGAACAAATCATTAAAGCTGACACTGAGTAATGTTTATTGATAGATGAAGAGTGCCAGTCTGATGACCCCTGGCATTTTGTGTACCACTTAGGCTTTGTCAGGTGGCCACTGCAGAAAGCCATGCTGAACACACAACCACTGCCATCATTTAACATAGTCTCAAGCAGCTCTGAGAACCAGGAGGTTGGGGCTTTTTCTACGCCGCCCTCCTTAGCTTAAGTGCCAAACTACATCCTTTCAGCAACACCAATACTGCAGTTGAACCACTAGCTCCTACATCTTTAAAAGTATTGTAAGCCCCCTCTCTTCAGAGGGGCTTATGCTCCCACTAGGGACCCCCATCCACATCTTACCCCCCAGAGCTTAGTAATTTATTAGTGCTCTGGGGGTTAATCCCTGCTGAATGCCTAAAAGTGGCAGCAGAGGGCAGTTACAGAAGTGTATAAAAGGGGAGGAAACAGGATATTCTGGGTCTTTTTCCAGCCCAGACAGAGGGCCTGAGCCTAGAGGGGGTGGCAGGAAGAGCAGGAGAGGCAGGCAAGATGCAAGCTCGACGGTCCGGGTTGGGCCTGGGGGAGCCCCCAAAGTCAGAAGTTAGGAATGGCCTCTTCAGTGACATGGCAGTGAGAAGTAGGGATGGGAGCTCTGAGGGAAGATAGTGAGCTAGCCTAACTGCATTGTCAGGATGGGGGAGGCCTATTGAGTGGGCAGAGGTAGGCAGGAGCCCTGGTTTGGATCCCATGCAAGTGTAGCTTGGGCTGCCAGGGCTGTGGGGCTGTGGTAGGGTCCCCACAGAGATGGGGCCAGTGACAGAAGTCCCCTCCTGCACCCAGTGTGGCAGGGTGGCCCAGACCTGGAAGGGGGCCAGGAGGGAGCATCTTTCACCCACAAAAAGGGGCCTTCTTGGAGGGGCAGTTCCTGAGGCACCAGCATTTTCAGGGCTGGGTGTGTCATTGGTCTTTAGGCCAGGCCTTTGAGGGAAGCTCCAGGTTGAAGTTTAGTTCAAGCCCAGGATGTGATGGCAGGGACTCGGATAGGAGGTTGGGGTTGTGATGCTTGGCCAGCTGGTTATGATTGTTCTATGATATTTGTAATATAGAATGTGGTATGTGAGTGTCTCACATGAGACATCCTGGACTATGGGTGCCCCCCCAGGTCAGTGAAGTGTCAAGTGACCTGAAACCAGAAGGTAATTAAATGACTAAAGAGACTTAATTAAGGGTCTCCTGTTTTTTTCTGTCTTAATTAGAACTGACCCAGCTGCCAGGATATAGGGCTCATAAACCTTTATGATGTCTTAGAGGAAAAACATGTATACCACCATGGTGTGAAAAAGTTGTAAAATCTTTGCCCTGCTTTGGGAACACAAGATCAAAGGAAAGGCTTGATTAAAGACTCATAATTTGGGAAATTCGTTTTTGCTGAAGTCACAGTATTTAAAATATCTCCTGACAGGAAGATCATTGTTTGTATAATTTTTATATTCTAAAAGGAGGAGCTAGATGACATCATAGAAGGGGTGTGTGAGAGAGACACAGTTTAACATAGGACTTCTGTCTGATCTAAGTGACATATATTTTTGGGCTCTTAAGAAACAAGATCTAACTAAAATCACTAAAGAGGTAATACATTAGATAGAAAAAGTCTAACTGTATGTTGGTAGGAGTTTGTCTGTAGTTTTCCTTGTTTTTCTTTATGTGATTGTATGCTCTTTGATATATTGTTCTGTGGTTACATTTTACATATTTTTATCCACTTTTAAGTACACCTTTTATTTGAAAGATACTGCCTGGGTCTTCCAAGTTCTTTCTTTTGCATGTGACGTATAGAGGGTTAAGACTGACAAAACTGTTCAAGAGCTTGATGGCATTATGAAACTGGAAAAAGGTAAGAATATACCTAAGGTCTTTTACAGAGTTTTAAGGGTTCATTTTGGATACCTGGTTAGGTGCCCTTGGGTGAAAGATATCTTACACCCCCCAGAAGAGAAGATTATTTGAGCCTGTACATTTGGGTAAGGTAGCATAAGGTTCATAGTTTGAATCCCCCCCAGAACTTGAGGCTAAAGGTGATTTGGACCCACAAGCAGACAGAAGGGTTACCCTGTCTGTTACCTGTCCACATTACTGCGTTCGGAGGTTGGCACTGTGGGAGCAGAGGGCCTGACCTACTGAGTGCATTTTGTGATAGGGGCCATCCCCAGATGGTCATTTTGGGCCCCTTAGAGAGCGAGGACACCACGGGTGCCGAGAGAGGAATGCAAGTTTCTTGGAGGGCCAGGGTGGTAGCAGGGCTCAGGCCCCTCTAGTGGCAGGACAGCTCAGAGGTGCATTTGAACATTGGGGCTGGACCATATCTAAGTGCCCAGCACCAGTGGAAGTGAGAGAGTGAAGACTGTAGGTGGCACAGTAGAAGTGGTTGGTACACCAGGGGGTTCAGTCTTGAACCAGAAGAGAAAAGATAAGAGTTACAGGGCCTGGGTCAGAAAGGGAAAAATCCTGGGACCACTTGAGATTTGGTCCAAGGTCCAGGGGCCAGGTGGTGGAAACAGCTTGCTTCCCCACACCGGATATAGGGCAGCTGACCAACGCCAGGGAAGGAGATCAGGGAATGTGTAACCAAAAAGCAAAAGAAAAAAGGATTTGACTTACCAGTGCTAGTGAGAGAGGAGCCTGATGATTCTTCAGGAACAAAGGATCTGCTTGGGTGGATAATCTGAGCTTCCAGAAATTAGAAACAACCTGCTTGTACTGCCTGTATGCCATCTTGTTTCTGCTCAAGAAGTCCAGCATTGGTGAGCTTTTAAAAAGTTTTAATGGCCCCATGGAGCTGCTTTATTTTCATTGGAGTAAGATGGAACACCTGTGCCCCTGTCATCATTTGGGGCACAGACAAAAAAATAAAGAGCTGTTTGGGAAGAAGACTGAGTGCTGATTTTCTTTTATGTAAGTAAAAGGGAGGTGAATGAAATGAAAGGCCCCTTATACTTATGCTAGTCCATGAGTTGTAATTTCAGAAGGTGTCCATCATTTGCACCAAGATTGTGGGGCTCAGGAGCCCAGGGGGAGCTGAAGACTGCAGATTGTCAGAGGTCCTGGATCAGGTGGCAAGAGGTTTGGGGCAGAATTTGTTTACAGAGGTAAAGATCGAGTGTGACCGGAGAATTTAAGCCATCGAGAGGTAGGCCACATATTTTCCTATGTCTGGTTTGGGTGCACTAGCTCAAAGATATTTTGCATTGTTGTGGTCCCTTCCCCCTGTTCATCTGTGATAAATTCATGCCCCTTGACAGTGGGGGAAGGTGGGGGTTACACTATATTTCTAATTCCACTCCATATTGTATTTAATATCACTATTACTGCTCATCTCAAAATCAATCGGAAGGCATCAATTCAGAAAACACCCCAGGTCTGGATGGTATCCACCTGTGAGTAATATTACTGTTAGCCAGACATGACTTTTGTATCCATTATCAGGTTAATGCATCAGCAGCTGTTTTGGCTCTGACCAGAGTTTGGTAACCAAGAGCCAGTGAAATCCCAACTGGCTCTAGGGGTAAATACAGTTCTAAATTTTATTGCCAGGGTGGTAGAGGATCAGAGGAGTATCTGATTTGCTTATTTTTTAAGCAGATTGGCCTATATTCATGAAAATTACCTCCAGTGTTAGCACCACTTTACTTAATTGTTCCTACCTCGATTCAGCAACGTGACATTGAGCAACTTGGGACATTTGCTGAATCGGGTTAGTAAAGACAAAGTAAAGTTGTACTACTATCAAACACATGCTTCGTCAGCATCTCACAGCAAACAGTAACTGTGATTGTTTTACCTAACTGTAACCTCTACTCTCTGCTGTTCCATCACAGCACTTTTACTCCACCCCAACATGTAAGCCTTGATCCCACCCCCTCATGCTTTTCACCTGTCTCTCACCTATCTCACATCCCCTCTTTCTTCTGCACTCCCCACTCCTCTCATCCTCCACTTGCTCTCTTCTGCTTTCCCATCCTACCAGTACCTAGCACCTCCTGTTATCAATACCTACAGCATCGACTAGGCCTCCTAGGCTACCTCCTCTCTTGGGTTCACCTGTTTATTATCCTGTTACTGTTTCATTTCTGCACCTTCCTGTTTGTAGATTTCTAGTTACAATGTCCAGTCATTTTCTAGAGTGCTGCTACTTGTAAATTTGACATAATGTTTACCTTTGTATGTATGTTGCCCTTCCTCACTGACGTGGAACCTTTGTAAAAGAGTTGTTTTTGCTCAGATGTATTGTAATCCAAGAATTAATAAATAAATAAAAAATAAATAAATACCACTGGAGTTTTTGTTCACGAATATAAGCCATGGAGTTTTATTATAATCTGAAAGTCCATTCCAAACTGAGTACAGTAATGTTTTTTATTTATGGAAATGAGTGGTACTTCCTACTGAAACGGCCTGTATTTATTTATTTATTGATGAATATTGGATACACTCCTTTGAGTCAAAGATTCCTCTACAAAGGTTCCATGTCAATTGGGTAAAGAAGCAAAAACAACAGATAGTTCAACATATACAAGGTAACAGTGCGAGTAGAGGAACAAAAGTAGAAAGTACTACAATCTCAAACATGGTTACAGGTGGTTGAGATATTGCAGCTAGTAATACAATGGTACATAGAGTTACAGAAATAGAAGCAAAGGAGCAGAGTAGGAGCTAACTAGAACATACACTACAGGACAGTGGTGTAACCATGCCCTGGTGGTTATTAACAATTTCAGGCAGGACCATAGGAGTCCATTGTCATATATATGTACGCTCTAGGGCGGCGATACCAGGGAGGTAAGTATTCTGATGAGATACAGGAGTGCCTGAGAAAATCAGGGACAGCCACAGACTGAGTCTTGGGTGATTAGGTCTCTCAGGTGGAATTTAAACAGTCCAAGTTTAGGCTCTGTGATGAGGGAAAAGTAAAGCCGTTGATTCTGGCCATGCACATCAGAGAGCCCATCCCTGGTGCCGCCAAACATGACACTGACACTGGGGCATCTGATCCCCATTGTTGGCACCTCAAATAAAGAACACCAGCCTTTATAGTGTTTTAAATTGTTTTTTAAATCCCTGAAAAAAAGAAAATGATTCATCGATGTTGGCTGCTGCTGCCGCCATTCCCCTCGTCCACACCTGACACTTTCACTCAGCACCCACCACCCTACCCTACCCACCCTTTACTTACCTACTAGGGGTTCAATGCAATAATCCTCTCTGGACTGGAGACACGTCTTCACTCTTCAACGCCGGACTGGGAACTGAAGAAATCAAGTATGCTGTCAATGCATTTCAAAGCATTTTTAATTTGTACTAATAACTTGGTCATTTTTTAATATTTTTCTCCCAAATTTTCAACATGGCTTTTTTGGGACCCCACCTCATAAACAAGTACGTGAAATTCTTCAACTTCAAGCCAATAGGTTATTGTGCAGTCGGCTGCATGAAATCCCCTTTCAGCTAGGATTTGAAGCTTTTTCACCTAGGTTCATAAAAGGTGCAGTCCTTAAAGGGAGAGCTATGATGAAAATTTGTGGTAAAAATATTAAAAAAACAACAAAGATATGAACATATGTTGAAAGTTTTCAAGGTTAGCTCATAAGTTTGACAATTTTCAATATTTTGCCCCTAAATTTTTAACATAGCCATTTTTTCATTCCCCCGAATGAATGTGACAACTGTCGATTTTCAAATCCTAGTCAACATGTTTTTGCACCTATGGCACAAAATAGTGTTTTGGTTGGGATTTGAACATTTTCACCTACTAGGTTCATGAAAAGGGTCATAAGACATTTTTAACTGCTCGTTCATGAATTTGGTAAAGTTAATATTTTGACCCTGAATTTTCAACATAGCTATTTTTTCACACCACTTCATGAACATGATGGGTGTCATATTTAAAACCCTGGCCAAAATGTGTTTTCACACTTGTGACATGAAATGACGTTTCATCATTATTTTATAGATGATACCTGTCATGTTCCGAATGGGGGTCATAAAAAGACTATGTTTAAATTTTGGGGTCCAAATTATTACAGAATAAAATGATAAAGTAACATTGTTTCTAGGGATGGCTGTTGGTCCAGTGGGGACCATATTGCCTTCCCATACAACTGATCTGGCTTTGGGTGCAAGCTGAGTGAGCCAGCTGAATGAGCCGAGGATAGGGGAAAGGTGCTGCAGTATGTAGCTCTGGTCCCAGCCTGGGGATGGACAGAGTAGTCTTCTGTCACACACATAACACCTTGTGGTGGGCTGGGGAGCCTTCCACTACAAGGGGTTGATGTACGTGTCAAGGTCTGATGGGCCCATGCCCTACATCTGCACAAGCTGATTAAGTCAGCTTTAATGTAGTATTAATTATTTATGGATTTGTGTTCATTATTTATTGTTTATTGTTTTAAATTACTGTAAGGTGCCTTGGTTTAAGAAAGGCACCATATAAATAAAGTTTCATTCATTCATTCAAGTTGGTTAGCCTGACAGTTTTAAATTACAGCACAGGCAATTTGGAGTGGTATGCAAAGGCAGCTTTTTTGTATATCATTTGCTATTGGATAAATCTGCAATATTTCTCTCATTGGAAGGATATAGAATTTGTTTTAAATGACTTACATGATGTGGCCCATAGATTACACTCAGCTTCGATTGTATCTATTCCACTTGCACATTTGTTTTGTTATTCCAGAGTGGTCTTCAAGGTTTGGAATTTGTATCAAATTTCACTATCCCCAGAGCTACAGTTTTTGTTAACAGCTTTAGCCTGGGATGGGGCAAAATCCTTTTATAAAACAAAGTTATTTCCCCACCATTTGGGCTAGGTTGGGCTTGGAGTATTTATTTTCAGTCTTTTGACGATAAGGGCTGCTTCTCATTCTCCATTCTGCAAGCTCGTTATGGGTTGAGACAAATAGATCAGTATCGATTTTTGCAGATTATTTCATATTTGCAAACTAAAACTTATTTCAAGTCTCTTCCTGGCCCATTGGAAGCCACAGAAATTCATCTTATATTAGAAGCACAAAGAGGGGAATCTATTAGTCACTTAATAGGGAATTGGTATGAGGTTATTCAGAATGGAAAACTGGACAAAATCAAGTCTATTTTTTTAAAATGCCAACAAGAACTGGATGAACCCATAACATGGGAAGAATGGGCTCAAACAGAAGTGATAAATTACAAGTTATCTTCATTGCTCTACATTAAAGAGTTTTCTTGGAAGTGTAGGGTACAAATTTTTCTTACTCCATTAATGGTATCCAAATATAGGGTTGTGGAATATATAGGTTGTTGGTGAGAATGTGGAGAATTTCTTGTGGATCAGGCACACATGTTTTGGTTATGCCCTAGGCTGACTTCATTTTGGGATATAATTCAGGAATATTTGCAAAAAATCTTCATGGATCAAATTAAGTTAACTTCTGTGTTGGTGTTGGTTTTGATTCCCCCCTCATAATTTAAATTTTCCAAGGTAACAACTGAGACTACTTTTGTTATTGATTCTGTGTGCAAAAAAACGTTTTGACTAAAGTTTGGTTACAATCTCAAGTGCCACAGCTGGAAAATTGGTATGAAGTGATCAAATTTATTTCTGGAGTTGAAAAGTTACATTATAAGGTTATGGATAAAAACAATCAGGCCCTGATATTCAAAAGAGTTGCGTGTGGTGCAACAGTGTTGCAGCATGCGCAACCCACTGATGCATGCCGGCATGATATTCAAAAGGGAAAAGTGCACGGCACAAATCCCAATGCGCTGGAGTGCATCAGTAATGTATGCAGGCGCAGGTGGGGGGGGCGTGCCCATGCATACTACGCATACCCCGATATTCAGCCCTGGATGTGCAGAGCCATGCATGTGCAACCCCTACCTGTGCCAGCACAAAGTTGATCTAAAAAAAAAGGAACAACGGATGGCCACCCACAGATGAGCTGCCACATTGCAGGGCGCAACACGGCAGCTACCACCTGTGGGTGGCCACCTGATCGACTGCACCTGGATCCCATTCACATATCTGGACTGTGAGTACAGTAAAGGCTGCATGCCCATTGGCTCGCGCTGTGGACCAATGGTGCAAACTACCGTGATGCCGATCCGACGTGGTGGGGCGACAGGCGGGTAGGGTGCTGCCGACCGCTGGTTGACTGGGGGCAGCAGCGTGGTGGGGCTCAGTGGGCAGGTGGGGAGGGAGGGTACCGCTAGACCACCAGGGATATTGGACATATTTATTTATTTTTTTTTACAAATGCCCGCGATCAGGCAGTCAGCGGTCCACTGGACCACCAGGGATATTGGACGGAATTCTTTATACTAATACTTAAGCCCACGATCGGGCAGTCAGTGGTCCACTGGACCAACAGGGATATTGGGGACATTATTTGTTTACTTAGCCCACGATCGGGCGGGCAGGTCCACTAGACTCCCAGGGATATTGGGGACATTATTTATTTACTTAGCCTGCGATCGGGCGGGCAGGTCCACTGTACCATCAAGGATTTCTGATTTTCCTTTTTTGACTGCAGCCCGTGATCAGGTTGTGGAGCACATTGCCGGCAACAGGGGGCGTCGGTCCCCAATGGCTGTTGTCTGGCAGGGCGCCAGGCACAAGTTGAGTGGGGATCGCAACCTACATGCAATGAATATAATGACATGCAAATGGCCCCATTTGCACCTTGGTATACATTGTGGCCCCATTTGTACGCGCACTTTGAACATCGCTGTTGTTGAGCATATCGCACGGAACTTGCGCCAGCGCATCCCCATGCTCCACTCTGGCTACTTGCGCTGGCGCAGTGCCACTGCACCATGCACACTGTGGGTGGCCAGGTGAGATATTCAATGCTGCTGAGCCATGGCACAGCTCGCTGAATATCGCCCAGTCCACACCCCTGCGCAGCCAATTTGAGCTGCGCCTGGGCTTGTGCCACAGCCTGATGCAGTTTGAATATCTGGGCCTCAGTGTTTTGAATTTTGGCGCCCTTGGATTAATTTTCAGTTGGAGAATGACCCTACTTTTGTCCCATGATGCATTATATGACTTTCTTTTTCAGTTACCCAGAGTATTTCTCAACCCTGGGGGGTTTTAAACAATAAATAATAAACAATAAGAACATTACTATGATTGTATAATTTGATTTTAGTAGTAAGGAGAAATTTATGTATAAATGATGAGTCTCTCCGTGTTGTTTGAGATCCAATGTATTTGCTGCATGGTCTTTGATAATCTTGTTGTACGCTAGGCCTGCTGTTACCAGTGTGAAATGTTTTGATTGGTTCTGAGGGTTCTATAGAACCTGTGTTCATTGTATTGAATATTGAATAAAATATGATTGAAAAAAATTAAATAAATCACAGCGCAGGCAAAGACCTACAGTTAGTAGGAAGTCAGGATCCACCACAAACTACTCCTCTCACTACACATGCCTGCCACACACACCATATGTGCAAACATTCAGCATTGATAAATGCCTGATCTACTCTTGGGTAAGTGGCCTTTATATTATGGGTGGTCAGAGAGGCACTGCCTAATCTGTAAGATAGTTTGTTCTCTCCATCGCAACTGCCTACCTCTCTTTTCAGAGTGTGGATTTGGCCATGCCATGTCTGCTATAAGGGAGTGATGAGAGTGTTGCAGAGGCTCCCTCACAACCATGCAAACATTCACAGAGTTGAGGGGGAGCGCAGCACAAGCTGTAGCACTGCCTCATGGCAGTTCCCACCTTATCCAAAGGGAGTGACTCATGGCAGATTGATTGGCGTACAACTCCTGGGTTTTATTCTGAGATTTAATGGAAAACACATTAAAATAACTACAGTTAACTCTACCTTTCTCCAGATAAATCAAAATCATTAATACTTAATCACAGGGTACATATTTATCCCATAAAGTCTTTGTTGCGCCTCCCTCCTCTTTCTGTTGTTTACCTCATTTTTAACAAGTTTACTATAAAAAATGAACATCAAGAGTCTGATTTAGTGACTACCATTGTGGTAATACTCACACAACCATACTCTGTTCTTTGAACCCCACTTCTTTCAGAGGATCAGATTCTGTGCAGAAGGTCTCTCAGTGGTTATTAGTGGGATGCTTTTTTTTAGACACAAGTCCTTTTCCACAAATGATGCCCAGCTGGGACATAAAGAGATCTTCTCCTCCTCTGAGGTGTCAAGTATAATGGTTCCATGTCCAAGTTCTCTGGCTGGGCTAAAGAATCATCATAAGCCCCTTCAGTGACAATGCCCTCTGGTTCCCTAGCCAGTTTGGGTGGTGGTTTGGCTTCCAAGGAGGGTGTCCCAGAGTCTGTCAAAGAATTTTGTGATCCACAGCTTCTGCTTCAGCTTCTTGGGGATGGGATGGGGGGTTTAAACTTTGTTCTTAGTTCTGTTTTGCTGCCCTTGCCTCTTAGACACATGTATTTGCCAGGGTTCAGGTTCATAATTGGACTCAGATTTTCCGTAAAATTAAGTCGATAATGTTAATTATAGGTGCTTACTAGAAGAGTCTGTTTTTGTGCCTTCTTTGTGCCCCCCCCCCCATTTTCCCAGGTACAGTTGTTTGGGATAGGTCACCTCGTTTCTGGCTTATGTTTTTCATAAATCAGTGAGCTTCTAATGGTATCTCAAAGCAATTCCTTTCATCTTTCCATAGGACATTTAGAACAGCCAGGTACCTGATGTTATAAGGTACAGTACTTTCTGTTGGGACATTTCCTTTTTAATGGTTGTAGGCTTTTCTTTTCTCTGCCAGTTCCCTTGAGAAATCTTGGAAGATGTGGATTTTGTGCCCATTCCACATCAAACTTCCCTTCTCCCAAGCAGTTTTAAGGATTTGCTCTTTTATACTGTATCTCAGGAAATAGGCAAGAATTCGGTGGGGGGGAGGAGTTGCCTCTCACTGGCCTAGTGGCAAGGGAGTCGATGTGCCCATTCCTTCTCAAGGGGATAGTCTCAGTCGCAGTCAAGGCCTTTGGATTAGGCTCTGAAGAAAGCTGAACATATCCTTCCCCTCAGAGCCTTCTGGCAGTACAGTAATCCAAAGATTATTGTGACATCCACTATTTTCTAGGTCATCGACCTTTGCCCATAACATTTTCACCTGTTTCTCTAAGCACTGAACCTGATCACCCTGGCCAGCCATCCTAGATTCATCTCGCATTGAGAAGAGCCCCCTGTCAGCAATGTGGATTTTGGCTGCATCTAGTCGACCCTCTACTTTGCATACTGAATTCTGCAATGTCCACTTTCAGGGTATGTAGCCTCAGAGAAGTCAGCCAGGTCAACCACAGCTTGTGGCTATGTCATTGCCATTTTGTCTAGACCTCACTGGAATTGGTGCAGTTTTGTAATTTGGTGGTTTTCCATGAAAATAGAACTTGAACTTTTAAATACAAGTGCCATTAGGTGTGCTGTGGTCTATTGTATTGCACCATACAGTTTTAAGTTGGCAGGAGGTGAATTCAGTGATGGATTAATTTGGATTTCATTGCAACTGAAGAGAGTACTTTACTTAGGTGGCCATCTCTCTCAGCGGTCATGCATGTGTTCCAATTGCAAATCTCTTTGATTACAGGAGAGATATTTAAAAATGACAAATCATGGCAAACCCATTGAACTATACTGTGAATCTTTTTATTTGAGGAGAGAAAACTTAAGGCTGGATTTCTGAAAGGCTTGATGCAGCAGACATGATTATCCAAACCATATCCATCTGTGACACTGGGATGCAGCATGTCACCAACTACACTGGCTGCATTCTACCCTGGCACTCCACCTTTATATAACAGACCCCCCCTCCCCCTGATGACCAGAGCAGTATTGCACACAGTAAAAGGAAACCCTTCTGAGGTGAATGCTAACACTGCATGGGGTGTGGATGGTATGGTTTATGGATCCTGATGACACAAATGGGAATGTTCTGGTTCACTGGAGCCAGGACAGCTCTTTAGAAAAAAAGCCCTGTTGAATGAAGGATTGAGTGCTTTGAAAATCTTTCCCCTGGTTAAAAATAAGAAAGTCACACTGAATGCTCTATTATGTGAAGGGAGTGGTGCGGTACAGCTTTAGTGCTGTATATTTAAGCAATAAGGCATGACAGGGTGTGTGTTATTGTGTAATAATGTCACTCCTGGGGTGGGTCGAAGCACGAGGCAAAGCCGAGTGCTTCCACCACCCCAGGAGTGATGTCATTACACAATAACACACAACCCTGGAGTGCCTTATTGCTATTATATAATGGCTCATTATTTTAATTTTTTTAAAAAGGAAAAAAAAATACAAAAAAATTGTTTTTTTCCCCATTATTTGTGTGTGGAGGTACATGTTTTTTTTTTAAAAAGTTCACTATATACTTCCACCAGTATGTGGAGCTGCTCAGTAAATGATGCTGGTTTCCCAAGCCTGTAATCTTGAAGCCTGTAAGCTTGCTGCAGTGATTGTTTACAGCATTTTCAGCACCCCCCCCTTCCCGGCAGCGTTTTCATTGACTGCTGAAGTAGCCTTTTAAGTTTTAGTCCTGTTCCCTTTTTTTTGATTATCATTATTAGTTGGGGGGGGGGTTGTAGTTTGTGATCTGATCGGATACTGTGCAGGACATTTTATTTGGGATGCGAGGAGTTGTAAAAGACTTCCCTGAGAGATGGCTCCACAGTTATTGTGCCGGTAAGTACAGCTGGAGCAGCTTGGAATAAATCATGTGTTTCTTTTCATGCCAGCTTTTTTCCGCTGAAATTGGGCGGTATCACTTAGGCACACGTAAACGGCAGTTAAGGTTTCAGTGGTTTAGCAAAGCCGCTTGCTTTGGTGGAAAACTGCAGAAATTGAATTTGTTACAGTATCGGTTGTGGTGTGGCTGCTTTTCCCTATATGTTGGTGTTTTGGGGTTGGTAAAGAAAATGGGGGGGAGTATCTGTTCGGCAGCCGATAGAGCAGTGTGGGGTTCATGATTCTTGTGGGAAGGGAGGGATTTGTTTCCTGTTCTGCAGTCACCTGTGTGCCTGTACTTAATCCAGTGATATTATTGTTCAATAACATCACTGTCACAGGCACACATTGACCAACAATGAAATGAGAAATTCTTCTGCCATTGTATAATTGCAGATGAATGATTTGGGAGTGCAAAATCACATATAGTGCAGTTTGGGTGCAGGACTCATGCAAGGGAGTCCAATTGCAAAGGAACATCAGAGAAACATCAATGGAAGCTGGGACCCCTTAATTTTCATTTTAAGGTTGATGCTGGGGATGGGCACCCATTGTCCTCAACAAAGAGCTCTTCTGTTAGCGGTATCTGCATGCACTTGGTCCAGTTTGGACCTGCTGTCCAAAGTGGGTTGGAAGGAGGGTCATGGGAAGAAAATACAGGAGATCAAATGGATACTGCTTGGTACACTACTCACCGACACTGGCACCCTACTCACCTAGTTGAAGGTAAGAGGGTATTGGGGTTGGGAGGTAAAGATCCAGAAGGGATCTGACTGGCCAAGAAGCACAAATTTGAACAAAAGGCACTGGGGATGTTGCTAGCAGGGCAGTACTGCTGATTTCTTTCCCCCATATTTTCATGATGTGAAGAAGGAGCACAGGTTGGGAGTGCAAGATTCTATACCAATGAAGATAAATTAGATAAGGTAGAAGGCAGGGTCAAATAGAGGGTTTTGGGGAATTGCTTTACTAAGGGGAAGGAGGGTTTTTTGTTCCTAGGTCTGTGCTCAGGACTCAACATTAGAATCCAAATCTAAATCCAAATTTTGGTGTCCTGAATCCACATATCGGGGCCATGTACACCCCTATAGGAGAAACATTGATTTCTTGCCCCTAGAGCATGGCCAGCATCTCTGTGGTGTCATACCCTCAGCAGGGGAGCTGCAGTTTACACTGTCTTAAACCTTAAGTGGGAGGATACTTGCAATGGCCCCCTCTAGTCCAGCAATGACTTGCTGCTGCTTGCCTTCTCATGGGATCCCCTGATTAAGTTTAATTGTGGGGAGACTTCAGATGCTACTCCCCAAAATAAAATACTGCCCTAGCAGGTTAACTGTGGTCCCAGTTTCAATGCAATCCACATTACACCCTCTTTCTAAGGTGGCTAATCAAATGCATTATACTGTGGAGGAGCTCAGAATAGCTGAAAGCAATGGGGCCTCATGGCATTGCATACATTACAGGATAGTCAGCTCCGAAGACCACATACTGACATTTTTCTACCCAAATTGGAATGGGGATGTGGAGTTAATTGCCTGAGACCTGAGCTCACTTAAAACCTGCTAAGGAGAGTTTAAGCAATGTTTTGATGCCCTTAGCAACTGATGTGTGTGTTGGGTGTGTACATGAGGTGCACTGAGAAAAAAGGGGACTCATTGGAGTGAGATAGGGTTAAGATCAGAGCAAAGAGGCAACTGACTGAGGCAGCTAGAACATTTCTGCTAGAATGTTTCAATTAGATGTCTTAGAGTTATTGTAAGGATCAGTAAAGGGATTAGATTTAGTAGGGAGTAAGTCAGTTGCAGGGACTGTGGGCGCTCTTCTTCGGGGTTACTCTCTGGAGGAGGGGTCACTGCCCATTCCACAGGGCCTTTACAAAGCTCCATGCTCAGCTGGTAACAGCTAGGGAAAATATATATCTTCTGTGGCACAGGCTTAGCTGGAGCCTATAGCCCACACCCCCACTTCTCCTGAGGCCCACTGGTCAAGGGAAGTAGAGAGTGGTTGGAAAGAGGAGGGAGAAAGGTGTCATGGCAACCTCAAGGAGGTCAGCCAACCCCACATCATTCTAAAGGCAAATTGCTTTGCATCCCTGGAGGAGACTCTGGCACCTGACTCTGTGGGGGGTGAGAATCTGGGTCATTTGGGGGAAATGGAAGCAATAACCTAGTGGCACCCATGGGTGAGAGTAAGAAGAAGAAGGCAGCTAGGAGAGTCTTAGTGGGATAGGGATTAGAAAGGGTGTTCGGTGAGGGGAAAAAAGGGTGGGGGATTGTCATGCGCCTTAATGGAGCATTAGCCATATGGGACATAGACTGAAAAATGAGGCTAGCAGAGAGGGAAGGGGAACTGGGGGTACTGGTAAACGTGGGTACAATAATATGGTGAAGCAGCCTGTGGATCAAGTGAAGCAGAACATTCAGAAGCTAGGGGACAGACTACAGGCACATTCAACCTCCTTGGCCTTTTCCAAAGTCCTCTCTGTGTGGAGTAGGAAAGGAAGGCAAAGATAGAGTAAGGAGGGAACAGACAGAGGAGTTAAATAGGTGGTTAAAGGATGGGGTCAGGAGAAAGGGTACTACTATGTGGGAGACTTTGGGGGACTTCTGTGAAAGGACGCTCTTCAAAGGTGATGGCCTTCAACTGGCAAGAGAGGGGACCAGTGGGCTGGCCCACAAGTTTAACCTCTACATTAGACTGTTTACTGACTGCAGGGGCCATTGAGGCTAGATGAACTATGGTAAAGGGAGTGAGGGAGGGGAACCTAGTTAGTGCTCCCTTCTAATGGGGACTGGTAGCAGTAAAGTTGGTAAAAATAAGGTTGATGTTCAAAAAGGAGTAGTGGAACAGGTAAAGGGGGCAAGGCTCTCTGTGTCTGCAAGTAATAGAAAAAATAAGAAGATAAGGAAAATGGGAAGGAGTGCAGGTGTAAAAACAACAAAAAAGGATCTGGAGATAGTTGGAAGATAGTCTTTCTTAATGCCAGGAGTCTGGGTAGTAAACTTAGTGAGCTCCAGGCAATGGTAGCAGACACTGAGGTGGACCACGTATCCATCACAGAAACTTGGGCCACAGAGAATAATGACTGGGTGATGTGAACTTGTCAGATATCAACAGGGACATTCCAGAGGCTAGGTGCACCAGAAGTCAGGCCCTGTTGGATACACTGCAGGAGTGCCTGTTAATGCAACTGGTTAAGGAACCCACTAGAAAGGTGCCCATTCTTGATTTAGTGCTCACCAACTCAGAGATGGTGGGTGGAGTAAGGGGAAGGGGAGCCACTTGGGTCCAGAGACCATAACTCCATTTGGTTCAGGCTGGCCCTCAGGATCAGAATGCTCACATCAAAAACTACAGTCCTAGATTTCAGAAGAGCAGACTTCAATCAGATGAGGGAGCTGGTCTGAGACAAACTGAGCAGGGCAGACAGCACTGGAGGTGTAGAGGAAAGACTGGTAACAATCAAGGGGACTATGCTCGAGGTAACAGTCATGCACAAGAATTGTTACAAAATAGGGAGACTGGAGGGGTTTAACTCTTGGGAAACGAGAACAGGTATATCTGGACTGAATCTTTTATTGGGAGGGCTTTAAGCCCGAGGTTCAATGTGGGGAAATAGGCTCCTCCTACTTCCCCTTTTAAAATACACCTCTCGCAGCACCTCGTGCTTGAAGTCTGAAACTCGACTTTCGTCTTGTTTCCCTGAGCTCCTGCATTGGTGTCTGGATTCTTGTTCTCCGCTTGTGCTCATTTTGCTTGCTTTCCTCATTTGTATTCTGCTCCATTGAATTTGCATTGCTAATTTCTTTGTTGGGTTACGCTTTGCTGGTGTTCGCATCGTGGCCATTGACCCCCCCCTCCCCTCGGCTGAGGGGCTCTACCCAGCCTGCTTCTGCATTTCTGTTTCTAAATCTTCCTCCGGTAAGCCTCTTTTAATTATTGTTGTGCAGGGTGGCTGATTGCCGGCTTGAAGCCTAATGCTCTGTCTATGCTCTCACTTTTCTCCAAACACGGCTTTGCTGTTGCATCGATGTAGCATACTGAGAACTGCGTTCTTCTTGCTCCTTTGTGGCTTTTGCATTGACCTGCTGTCACCTATTTCATGTATTTGTGTTCCGGTTCCCTCACCCCTTTTCAGCTCCTGACTCCACTGCTCCCTCCGCCCATCTAGTTCCTGCTGCTAGCTTACTCCCTTGTTTCCTATGCCCATGCGAGCTGTCTGTGCAATTGGTACGTGCTCTCTCTCTCCTCTGTCCATTTACATTTATTTACTATAGTTGCCTGTATTCTTCTCTTATCCCTATTAGGGCTAGATTTGGTGACTACAATAGTTCCTTCTGTCTGCATGGCTGGACCGATCATATGCTATGCCGTGTATGAGATGGGGTATTGTGGCATGCATCGTCCGGCATCTCCTTCCATACTCGCATTCCCATATGCTGGCATCGCACACTATTTCCCCCTGACATTACTTTCTTTCGCATCTTTGAGCATACTGTTTCCTGCCTGCTATCCTCATTCTTTTGATGGCTCAGACTGCCAGCAGTACCAGATGTCATAACTAGGTGTTTACTGTTGCTGTCTGAATTCTAACCTGAATTTTTGTAACATGCTCCTGTCCTCCCTTTTGTGATCTCCCTGGGTGGTGATTCCAGGCTGTCCTTATACTGTCCTATGGCTGTGGTGTTTTTTGGGAGTGGGTACCTGGGCAGCTTCCTATTATGGGTTTTCTTTATCCCACCATTGCAATTATCATTTTCCTAATTGCATACCTTGCCTATTATATACAATAAAAAAAAAATCCCTTGATCATTTTCTAGTCAGATGGCCCTTGCCTACTCTTCCTTCCCATTCCTAGTCATTCCTGAAGAAGTGGTCATTTCCATTCCCAGTCCCATAGATTATGTGCTCTCTGGATGTTCGTAATTATGTCTTGTTGAGTTCCCCATGTTTCATTATTTGTTGATTTCCTTTCCACAGTGTAGCCCAGCTGCAGTGACTCCCCTCATTTATCAGCTATCCTTTCTCCTTGGTTTTTATCTGCACCGCCTAATTAGGTCACTATATAAATCAAACAAAAAAATAAATGTTTTAATTAGCATCTTCACCCCCCTTTCCGCTTCTTGCTCCTTCACACCTTGTTTATTTCTTTCAGGTCCTTGGTCCATATCCTCTGGCTCCTCAGTCATAGTTGGCAACCATCTTTGCCCTGCAGCTTCCTTGTCCTACAACTCCTCGATGCCTCTGCCTTCATTTTTACATTCCAGTCCATCCTATCTGAATTTCATTTCCCATTCCTTCTATGCATTGCAGTAGTTTCCTTTCTTCCTCATTCCTTCCCTTCCTTCATAATAGTCCTTCTCTGGTTTATTCCTGTTGCTTTCACTCTTTTCTTTCTCATCCCTATGTCTACTTCTTGATAATGTCGTCCATCAACGATCCATCCATCGATAATTCTTCGATGTCTTCGCCACCCTCTTCAGCTTCCATCAGTCGGAAATGCACCTCCAAGTCCTGTCATTCCATCAAGGACTGAACTGTACCTAGGCTCATGTCGGAATTGACCAGAAGGGGCATCTCTTACTCTACTTCTGCTTGGAAGCAGGTGCTCTACGACCTCCTCATGGAAGCATTATCGGAGCCTAGACCTGCACCTGGCCCCAGCCAGCCTCCTCCTCAGCCTGACTCTACTCCCCTTTCCGACATTCGGGACTTCATGGCTCATATGACCACTTCTATTTCAGACATCCAGACTCGCCTTTCCTTGCTTGAAGCCCACCCCACAATTCCTCAGTCTTCCCATCCAGCTTCTGCCCTGCCTGCTAGTGTGCCTTCCACATACTTTATCTCACCTCCGGACTCCAGTCTCCCTCTGGTCATGGTGTCTTCTCCATCCATGCCTACTGCAGTTCGTTCAGGTTCGTCCATCTCTCATCAGCCTCCATTCATTTCTTCTATTCATCTCGTGCCAGTTCACCTCCGCAAAGACATCCTGGATGGTAAGGATGTCAACTTGGTCTCGCTGCTCATCTCTTCCCATGACATCTTAGATAATCGTATCATGTCCTGTGGAGATGTCTCTGTCATCCTGAAGTCCAGGGATTCTCATCTCCGTCGAAAAATGACCATGGCTGAATTTGTGCTAGCCTTCAGCCTATATCGGGACATTATTTGTTCTTCTTTCCCAGATCGCTGTGAAGAATTGGATGCTTATCTTTATCTCCTCATTGACCTTAGTGTCCGGTATGGTGGGACGCATTTCTATGATTATTATCATTGCTCCTTTTCCACTAGGCCGCCTCTGCCTTGAGCCACTACAATGTCAAGCTCAATTGGGCCGTTTTAGACAACGAACTTTTTTGTCGCCACTTCGACGGCCAACGTGCCTACTCTTATTCTCTGTGTGGTTCCTTCAATCATTCTGCTCCCCTTTGCCCACTGACAGTGTCTACTCTTAGACCCTCCTCCTCCATCCTTGAACCCTCTCGCTCTTTCGACTCCTCTTCCCTTTCCAGCCTGGCTCGCCCTGTATCCAATCCAATCAGTCTGCTCGTATCGACCATCATGGTCATCCCATTCATAACATTGGAAGCAAGTCCATCTGTAATAATTTTAATGACCATGGTTGTTCAACCCTGCGATGCCAATTCCTGCACCTGTGCTGCATTTGTGGTGATGCGCACGCTCACTATATTTGCCCTAAGGCTCCCAAACCATCCAGATGACTCCAGGTCCATCCTTCTACCCCCATGGACCTCAGTGCCCTCACTTACCTGCTGACTACTCACCCTGACCAGGATGCCGTGCACTCTCTCCTCTCAGGTTTTGCTAATGGTTTTCACACTGGCATCTTCGTTCTCCCCACTTCCTCATTTGTCTGCCCTAACCTGCAGTCTGCCATCCAGGAACCAACTGTGGTCTGCTCCCTCCTTCAATCAGAAGTGGACAAAGGCTTTGTCTTGGGCCCTTTCCTGCACCCTCCTTTTCCCATCTATAGGATCAATCCAATCGGCATTGCCACTCGGAAGTTCTCTGGTAAAAAGTGCCTAGTTATTGACCTATCTGCCCCTCATTCTTCCACTTCAAATGTCAATTCTGTCATTCCAGCTGATGATTTTTCTTTGGCATATGCCCGCATCGACAACGCCATCACCATCATTAAGTGGTTCGGCCATGGCTTCTGGCTGTCCAAAGCTGACATATCCGATACCTTCAAGCTGCTTCCCATTCATCCTTCTCTCTGGCACTTCTTGGGATTCTACTTTCTATTTTGCTGTCCTCCTTGCATTTGGCTGCCATAGCAGCCCTAAGCTCTTTGACATCTTTACTAAATTTCTGTGCTGGCGCATGCTTAATGTCTGCCGGCTGCCTGCCGTGCTTCATCTGCTGGACGATTTCCTCCTCATTGATCTGCCTCACTTCATCCCTGGGGTTAGCATCTCAGCGCTTCTCCACTTAATCGATGATCTGTCAGTTCCCATTGTGGCCGAGAAGACATCTGGACCATCTACATCTCCTGAATTTCTGGGCATTGTCTTGGATTCTGACCGCATGGAAGCTCGCCTCCCACTGGATAAGCTTTCTCGAATTCAGGTGCTGGCATCTTAATTTTCTGCCAGGGTGGATTGCACAAAACACAAACTGCTTTCCCGTTTGGGGTACCTAAATTTTGCAATGAGAATCATTCCACAAGGTCATTCCTTTATATCTTACCTACTCATTCAAGCCTCATCCATTCTAGAGCTACACCATCATGTCAGAATCACAGCATCTGCTAAATCTGAACCAGCCATGTGGTCCCTCTTTCTTGCAAGATGGAATGGATGCTCTATGTTTTGAAATGATCCATCACCTCAAACTCATCCTTGCATCTTCACAGATGCATCTTCTACTAACGGATATGCAGCTATATTCTCTAGGGCATGGATCATAGTCCCTTGGCATCCAGATGTCTTTTCACTGATAGATTTTGCTTCCACTTCTCCGCTATTACAAATACATCCCATCGTAGCAGCTGCAGCTCTATGGGAGCATTTATGGTCCCACCAGTCAGTCTCTGTATACTCCAATAATCGGTCTACAGTAGCTATCATTAACAAAGGTCACTCATCCTCACTTTCCTTCATGTTGTTCATGCGGAGGTTAACATGGCTCTCTCTCAGTCATGATTTCACCATCACTTGCTGGTGCTCAAAACCAAATGGCTGATGCTCTTTCTCAATTTCAATTTCAGGAATTCTTCCAGCTCCATCCTTCAGCAGATCCTATCATGACTCTGCTGCCATCATACTATGACCTAATAATGACATAAGCTATTATCGACATCAGGCATCTCTCATTATGTGGTCATCATTAGCTTCATCTACCAGAGTGATATATTCAACAGCCTGCAACAAATATGTATCATTCTGTGCTTCATCATCATCACAACCAACTATCATTTCTGTCGATCGAGTTCTGGCCTTCCTGACATTTTGCCATCAAGCTCTACATCTTGCACATGGCACAATCAAATTGTATCTAGCTGGCATCCAGTTCTTTCTCTCTCAGTATTTTCCATCTTCACCCTCTTTGTTCTCTGATCAGTCAATCAAACTGCTATTATTGGGATTCCAACGATTATCCACTCCAAGTTCCCCTAGTTGACTTTCAATCGAAGGACCGCTATTTCAAAATCTATTAGACTTACTGGATTCAAATCCATTTGAACATCATTCAAATGTCATGATATCCTTAGCCATCACACTTGCATTTTATGGATTCCTTCATCCTGGAGAATTCACTATAGCATCAGCTCGCTTATCTACCTTTCTCAGAGTATCTAACCTCAAAAGGTGGTATAATGACACCTTCATTGTTAAAGTACCTTCATCAAAAACTGACAGACTGCAATCCAGGACTTCCATAACCTATTACCCTACATCAAACAAATGGTGTCCAGTCATAATTCTATCAAAACTTATGAAGTTTCACTCCAATTCTTATCCACCTTCTCCCCTTTTAACTCCCGATGCCAATATATCCATGACAATGAAATGGTTCATTGACCATACAAGAATCCTCCTTCAGAGACTCGGACTAGATTCATTTTCCTTTTCAGGTCATTCATTCTGAATAGGAGCAGCCACTTCAGCGTCTCATCATAATATCCCTGTTCTCGTCATCAAAAGACTCGGAAGATGGAAATAATCTGCCTTCGAAATATACATCCTTAATCCAACTTCCAAACTCAAAAATACTTTTTCTATTATCTCCTCTTAGTGTGCTCAGAGGACGAGCAGATCAGTAGCCATGGGTCCTCGGAGGTTTTCCCCAAAGTTTTTTTTTTCCTCTCCTGAGTGCTCCTGATCACACTTTCTGGAGTTGGAGGAGGTAATTCTTTTTGTGCTTCTATTCCCTACAGCTACCCAGCTCATCTACCAAGGGTGGAAATAGAGAAAAGCCACATTATATTCAATATTAAAATACTCACAAACCATCTCAGTATCACCAGGCACTACATATTTCACCAACATTGAATGGGAGGGCTTTAAGCCCGAGGTTCAATGTGGGGAAATTGGCACATCCTACTTCCCCACCTCTCGCAGCACTTCGTGTTTGCAATCTGAAACTCACCCTCCATCCTCCCCATCAACCTCCTTCTTCAACGGCACTCTGTCCACCCTTGGGTAGGGCTTCTATTCCCTACAGCTACTCAGCTCATCTACCCAGGGTGGGAATAGAGAAAAGCCACATTATATTCAGTATTAAAATACCCACAAACCATCTCAGTATCACCAAGCACTACATATTTCACCAACATTGAACTGTTTTTTAGGTATTCAATGTTATTGGTATTATGTTTTTTTTTTAAGGGACTGAGCTACGACTGCTATACAGCTTGTATTTCCTCTGTATTTTTCTTTGTATATGGTAACAGTGGTGCTGAAGCTCTTAGTGCAAGTATTAATAATGATTACTATACAGTGGAGCTGTGCATTATATTGTGCTCTTCAGATGAATAAAGAGTTTGAAAAAATTGTTACAAGATTAAATGGGTACAAGAAACAAGTATGGTTCTTGGAAATTGTCAGAGAAGTAGTAAGGGCCAAGGAAAAGTCTTTCATCAAGTACAAGGACAAACGGGGAGGAGGAGTACTGGGGAGAGTACCAAATAAAAACTAGGGAAGCAAAGAGGATTGTCAGGGAGACAAAGGCAGACATGGAGCTGCATATTATTGTTAGGCTACAACGGTGAGGGGGAGAACTAAGAGAAGATGAACAAAAAGTAGCTGTCCTCGTCGATTACTTCTTCTCTGTCTTCACAAGGGAAGACAGTGGACCCTGCCTGAAAGTGACATCAAGGCAGCTGTCAGGAGCATTCCTGAAATAAGGCAGCCAGTATTTAGCAGAGAAAGGGTCCAGAAGGGGCTTGAAGCCCTAAAGTTAGATAAAGCCCGAGGTCCGGAATGGATACGCCCAAGGGTACTGAAGGAATTGGCTGCAGAACTGGCTGAACCCCTAGTGGGGTTATTCAATAGCTCAGTTCAGACAGTAGTAGTTCTGAAAGACTGGAGGGTAGCAGATGTAGTACTGCTACACAAGGAGGGTGGCAAGGAGCAACAGGGAATTACAGACCTGTCAGTCTTACCTCTGTGGTGGGTAAACTGATGGAGTTACTGATCAAAGAGGACCTTGTGGACTATCTAGAGATCTACTGTCTTCAGGATGGTAAACAGTATGAGTCTGTGACAGAGATGTATTGTTGGACCAACCTGATCATGTTCTTTGACTGGATAACAAAGGTAATAGATAAGGGCCACACTGTGGATTTACTCAACTTCAATTTCAGAAAGGCTTTTGACTTGGTGCCACACAAAATACTGCTGAAGAAGCTGAGGCATCTGGGCATGGCTAGGGACATAGATGGGTAGGAAACTGGTTGAGGGAGAGACAGCAGTGCTGCAATGATTACACAGCGGTAGCACTACTGCTTGTGATGCCAATGACCCAAGCTCGTCAATGAGTCTGGGAGTCATGGGCTGGCTTGGGGGGGAGGAAGGATTGATCATCTTAGAGACTGCTCTCCTCTTGTGAGCTATGGGATGACATGATCCTGGTGCTTGCCTGATAGATGGTGGAGGCCAGGGGTTGGGCAGACTGAGTCACCAAGATGTATGGGAGGTGTAGCGGGCATTGAAGCACATCACGGGGGAGTGTGCATCATGCATCATGATGTCGTTACACATCTGCACCTCCTGAGGGGTAAAAAAAAAACAAGAAAATGGTGACAACCTGTAGGATGACACCTGTCTCCTGCAGATCCTGCACCCAGCTATCCAGGTGATAGTATGTGCAAACCAGATCTTGCCTTCAGTGGGGTTTGGTGGACCCCAACGACCCCACCAGAGTGGGTAAGCCCTGGGGAAACAGCTGGATGAGGTAACTGGAGGATGACTGCATGATGGGGCTGCGGAGACCGGAGGGTGGGGGCCGGTCATGCAGAGGAGATAAAAAAAAAGTAGAGACAGCAGAGGGTAGTGTAAATGATGTCATGAGTGGGGTGCCACTGGGATCTTCCCTGGATCCTGTCCATTTCAATATGTTCATCATTGACACTGGAGAGGCATCCGAAGCAAGTTTGTCACTTTGCAGATGACACAAAGCTCAGTGGCACGGTAGATAGCTATGAAGGGATCAGGGAGATGCAGAGGGATCTACAAAGGCTAGAGCGGTGGTTTAAGGTTTGGCAGTTGAATTTCAATGCCAAAAAATGCAAGGTTATGCACCTAGAGAAAAAAATCAGGGCAGACTACTGGATGGGAGAGGTAAAACTGAGTACTACAGCAGAGGGAAGAGACCTTGGAGTCATCATAGTGACTCCCTCAAACAATAAATCCAGTGTAACAAGGCCTATATTAAGGCTAATAGGATGCTGGGGTGTATCAGAAAGGATATTGATAGCAGTAAAAAGGCAATACTACTACCTGTATATAGTTCATAGTTGAGACCACACTGGAAATACTGTGCTCTGTTCTGGAGACCTCACCTGAGGGGGATAGGGACAGGCTGGAGACAGTACAACGCAGGGAGACCAAGATGATTCAGGGCCAAAAGGACAGATTTTATGAAGATCATCTCAAGGTGCTAAACATGTACTCACTGAAGAACAGCCAAGAGAGGGGTATATGATAATGACCTTCAAATTCCTGAAGGGAATAAGCAAGGTGAACTGCAGGGAACTATTTAGCAGAAGTACAGGGTCAAGAACCCAAGATCATGAGTGAAAACTGCTGGGGGGAAGATTTAAGAGGGATGTGAAGACATTCTATTTTACAGAAGGGGTGGTGGAGCCATGGAAGGATCTGCCACTGGAGCAGGTGGGCATCAAGACCATGAACAATTTCAAGTATGGCTGGAACAGAGTGAAAGGTTTAGTGGTTGCTCAGATCAGTAGCATAGGGAGGGGAGTGAGGGAGTGGACTGGAAAGGATAAAACTCTGTATGGACAGTAAGTCCCAAGACAGACTAGATGGACCTTTGGTATTTTTCTGCCATCATTGTCTATGTTCTATGTTCTATGTTTCTATGATTCAGGGGACCCAGTGGGCTGGGCTAGAATGCAGGAGACCCAGAGGGATGACTGAGCTTTGGTATAGGGACTCCATGGGATGGGCTAGGGAACCAGAGATTCAACAGGATGAACTTGTGTGCAGGAAGATCCAATGGGCTTGACTTGCATGCAGGGGGACCAGCAGGCTGGGCTTGGTTGCAGAGGGACCTCCCCCCACACTGGCTGAGTGTGAATGCAGGAGGAACCCACTGGGTAGGGGTGCAGGAGGTACCCTCTGGGTATTGGTGCAGAGGGTAACCATTGGGCAGGGCTTGGTAGGAGACAGCAACAGGGTGGGACTTTGGTGAAGGGACCATAGTGAGCTGGTCTTAGGTACTGGAGGAATCAACAAGGCTGGGCTTAGGTGTATGGTGTGACCCATCCGATTGGGCTGGGAGAAAGGGGGGGACCCAGTGGGCTGGACTTTTGTGCAGGATAGGAACCCAGTAGGCAGGACTTGTGTGCAGTAGGAGGACCCAGAAGGCAGGGCTTGTGTGCAAGAAGGGAACCCAGCTATCTGGACTCTAATGCAGGAAGAGACTGGACTCAGAGGGCAAGCTTAGGTGCTAGAGGGGACCCAACATGCTGGGCTTGGATGCAGAAGGGGGCCACAGTGGATTGGGCTTGTAAGGACTCCATGGGCTGGACTTGGGGATAGGAGGGTTTCCAGAGGGATGGGCTTGTGCACAGAAAAGGACCCAGTGATTAGTACTTGTGTACAAGTGGGGACACAGTGGGCTGGGCTTTTAAGTACTGGAGTTCTGACATGTAGCCTAGCTGAGATTATGACCAAGGCCACTGATTTACGGTGATTAAAACAATTAAATTCCGTTTTCAAGACTTAAGATTCCGGAATTTCACCGGTGATTGTTACTCTAATTTCCGGATTTTACCGGGATTCTGTTATCATTCTTGAAGTATGTGAATAAATAATCAGAATTAAACAAGGCTTAATATACAGAGCATTAAATAAAGCAAACTGAAATTAGTACAGGAAGGAATTAAATGAAAAACATACTTTTTTATAGATTTACTGATCTGATAGAAAATGCCAGATTCCATGAAATCTTCGTTTTTACCGGTTTTCAGGCAGCCCTAATTCCGGAATTTTACTGGATTTTCCGGTAAAAACCGAAAAACAGTGGCCTTGATTATGACCACAGTACACTGATTAGTCCCAAAGAGGATGAAACACATATCCATACTTTGTAATTCTGAACTTATACTGGATCAGCTTTACAAGCCTGTTTAAATGGTGACATCTACTCTGGCCAGCACTGTCAGACTGACTTGCACAATTATTTGCATACCCATGATGCCTTGCTCTGGGGGCAGGGCTTGAGAGTATGCACATGATTTAGAAAGATCCAAAACAAAAACAATCTGTATACTGTATTTACGGTCTCCTGGCATCATATTAAGCAGCACCTTTCCTGGTATTCTTGCTTAAAGCCAGAAAGGACCCTTACCTGCCCAGGAGTCTGCTGATATGAAAAATGTTTTTTTACATTGCACAGTTTTTGGGAGTGAAGGAATCATATTATGGTGCACCCCCGTGCTAGCATGTTGTGGTGTCACAGTATGGAAGAGTGTGGGGGCATATCTCCAAACCGGGAAGTGGAAAGAATTGCTGGCTTGGCTCCTCTGAGCCAAAATACGATCCCTTCACTTTTGAAAAATGTGCCAGGTAAAAAAATGTTTTTCCTATCAGCGAAATCCTGAATAGGTAAGGGTCCTTTGTGGCCTTCGGGGGACATTTTTTGACACAGCATGAGAGGTGCTCTTGAAAGACCCTCATATACTACTATCCCAGCAAAATGCCTCTCCAGGATGCTAAGGAGTTTACTGCAAAAATTTCCAAGTTAAAATCTCAAGTAATTATTAACTTAGATGTTTTCTAAGTTTTGCATCTCAAATAATTATCAATCAAGAAATGTTCTAACTCATGTAAATAATTAACTCACAAGCTGGATTGTGTTTAAGCTGAAAAATTCAGTCAATTCATAACTGCAACATTTTTCAAAATCTCATTTCTCATCTAATGCACAAGAAAGAAAAAAAATAGTTCTCAAATTATGGCTAGATAGCAAGAGTTACACATTAGTTGAATAAAACCCCTTAATCAATGGTCAAGCTTAATGCTCAACTTTTTTAGTAGTTATTGTTTAACGAAAAGGGAAAAACTGCAATTCAATAACTTCCTTTTTTTGGTATGGGTGTGCATCACCCCACCATCTGGAGACCCTATTGAACAGGGCAAGGTGTTTAAATATCTCAGAAAGGGGATATTCTAGATCCAATGTTATCATTTTCTGTACATATTGATACTGTGATTAGGAAAATTCATCAACAGCTTGGTTTACTTTACCAGAACAACAATAACTTCACAAAGGAGGTTAAACAAATGCTGGTCCAGAATCTAATAGTATCAACTATTGACTGTGGTGGAGTGGTGTATTCGCTTCTTACAAAGCTGACCTTGAGAAAATCTCCCTGGCTTTTAATCAGGCTCATAAATTTGCGCTTGATATCAAGCGTAATGCACACACATTATCTGTACATTAATCTAAACTGGTTGCCCTTCTACCACCAAGTGCCCTTCCAGTTGGCATTGTTGTGCAGCAATGCTGTGCTAGGACTCATGCCAACTGGCATTCGAAAATTCTTCACCATTGTATCGAGTGGATACACTACATGTGAAATGTTCGGTGGCAGGCTCCAAACACCATTGAGGAGGACTGTAGTTGGGCAGCTGTCTTTCCTTTATGGGGTGAACCAAAGTATAGAACTCACTAGCCACTGACTATTGTGAAATTCTTTCTCTATTTTCCTTTAAAAAACATATGAATTCTTATTTCTCTGTCACAATGTTGTGTAGGTGTAACTAATCTCAGCTCAGTTCATTATCCCATTGTTTAATCTGTTCTATATGCTGTCTGTTGTATAACCTTGTAGACTGCTGCTCATTACATATATGCTGTCTGTTGCTGAACTGTTCTGTGCACTACTGCTTGTTATTAATTGTATTGTGTTGTCTTGTAATGTATTATATTGTAATATAATGTATTGTATTGTGTACTAAGTGTTATGACTTGGACTCCTTTGAAAAAGGGCTGTGAGCTCAAATGTCTTCCAAATATAAATGAACAATCCATGGTTACTATACCAGGCTGGCCTGAACCCTTCAGTGATGCAGGGTGCAGCAGCGGGATCCTCATCTCCAGCTGCTTCACCTTCTCATGCTCGGTGGAACAGATCCTTCTTTGTCTCTCCACTTTCTTTCTGCTATGGTTGTACAGCTTTGGTTCATTAGTGCCTGTCTGCCTAACCAGTGCAGCCATCCCTACAACACCAGATGTGCTACAAGGACCTGAAACTGGCGAGTGTGAGTGGCAGTGGCTCTGAAACACAGAGCTAAAAATGTAGGTCTCTGGCTGATCTGCTTTGTTCTAAAAAAGTCTTTCTGTGGTCAGCAAAGAGCAGCCTATTGGTGGTTTACCCGCTCAGACTGACTTCTAGCCTCTAGAAATTGGGAAATCAGGAAACTCGTAAAGTACAATCTCATCAGCTTGTACTGTACACTTCTCTCTCTAACAGCACAGTTTGATAGGGAGTCCTACATCTGAAGCTGGAATGTCCATTTTTGTTCTCAGAGTTAGGAACCCTTCAGGAATGTTTGCTGTCAACAAGTCAGTTTTGCTGCTCACTCTGGTCTCAACTCACGGTTTGAATGAAGTGGAGACAAAACCCACTCTGCAAATGGACAGCAATTCAGTGTTGTGCTTTTCTCGCAAACAGTAAGTCTTTCAGATGGACCTCCACAGTCTCTTTCCCCCTGAGCTGAAAACTCACACCTCCTATTGAGAGCACTGCCCAGCACCCCAGTGTAACCCAAACTCTTAGCCCCCTTAATTGGTCTCTGCCACTCACCTCAGATGGGCCTGTTATGCTATTCTCACCATTACTGTATAAGTCTGAGCCCTAGGTGAATGAATGAATGAATGAATGAATGAATGAATGAATGAGGCCTCCAAGAGTTCAGTACTACTTTTGGCTCAGTTTCAGGTCTGAATAACCTGATTGGCTGGGGTATCTCTCCCTCTGCCCTGCTACATCCTGGGGTCAAAGGTGCTGAAAGAGGGGGCTGCCATGTTGATTCACAGGAAATCTCTCAAAGTCTCTATGCTGGCCCAGTGGCATGGAGGACTGAGGCACTGGGTGCCTTACCTCCTGTCACACTGGTGACCCGGGTCAGAAACAGAACCAGGTTGCTCTGGGGCCAGTGGGTGAGGAAGGATTGAGCATCCCAAGACAGCTCTCCTTCCTCAGGGAAGGGGAGTTAGAGTGGCGTGCTGCTTGCCTGACACCCAGTAATCACTGGGTGTTGGCACATCCTTCTCACCACGCAGGGAAGGGAACCCATGTGCAGGATGCTGGGTTGTCTCCACAGAGACAGAGCTTGGACATTGCGCCCATTGCACATACTTGGGCCCAGGAGAGAAAATGGAGGAAAAATCACCCCAGGTGGCAGAATGAACAACCTACCCCCTGCAGGCCCTGCACCAGTGGTGGGGCACAACCACAAGATGGGACTGGGGGGGGGGGTCGGTCAGAAGGGGGAAGCCAGGGGAAGAACCAGGAGAGATAAACAGAATATGAAAAAGCCAGGGCTGGTCTAAGGGTACTTAGAATATCACCTCTGGGAGTGTATGACCACTTGTGCCACAATCAGAGCACTCCCTCACATGTGCTGCATCCCCACCCCTGACATGCCTGTATATGAAAAGTTTCAATAAATGTTACCTGGTGGTCTAGCAGTCCCCCCCGACATGCCAGTATATGTAAAAGTATCAATAAGTCTTTACCTAGTGGTCTAGAGGTCCCCCCGACTGCTGTATACAGTAAGCACTTAGTGTCAGGTCAGTCAGTGGCCGGATGCGGTAGTGAGAGGAGGGCTGTGCTGGTCACTATCTCAGGGTTTGGGCTGGGGTGGGAGCAGGGTGGTGGGGGGATCAACTGGACCACCAGAAATAGAGTTATGTATACATTTTCATATACGGGCATGGGGGAACCACTAGACCACCAAACAAATAGTTATTGAAACATACACATATATGGGCGTGTTGGGGGGGGGGCTGCTTGACCACAAGGTACCGAATTATTGAAACTTATATGCAGATCAGGACCGTGAGTCCCACCCAGTCTGCCCATTTTGCCTACCTATTTCAAAACTACATATCCTAGCTGATCTTCAGCTCACCCTTTCTTTCCTGTCTCTAGGGTACCCTTCTGTCTATCTTATGCATTCTTAAATTCCTTGTTTTTGCCTCCACCACCTCCTTAGGGAGGTCGTTCCAAGCATTCACCACTCTTTCAGTGAAAATATACTACCTGATATTGCCCCTGAACTTCACCCACTCTAACTTCATCTCATACCCCCTTGTTCTTGCACATCTTCTTTTCTGAAAGATGTTACCCTCTTTTACCTTGTTTATACCCCTGAGGTACTTGACTGTTTCTATCATGCCTCCCCCTCCTTTCCTCCAGAGAATACATATTGAGTTACCTTAGCCTCTCCTCATAGGGCTTTTCATGTAGACCCTGCACCATCTTTGTAGCACTCCTCTGGACTGCCTCCACTCTATGTCCTTCCGGAGATGAGGTCTCCAGAACTGGACACAAGAATCTAGCTGAGGTCTCACCTGCACGATCTGTACAGTGGCATAACCACATCCTTCTTTCTGCTGGTGATACCTCTCCCTATATACCCCAACATCTTACTGGCTTTCCCCACAATCTTCTCACATTGTTTTGACACCTTTAGGTTATATGATAAGAGTACCCCCAGGTCCCTTTCCTGCTCAGTGGCTGCGAGTGCCTCCCCCATTTTGTACTCCTCCCTTGGATTTCTGCTCCCCAAGTGCATGACTTTGCTCTTTTTTGCATTGACTCTTAGCTGCCCACTTCTGACCACTCCTTTTTGTTTGTTTATTTTGTTTATTTGTTTATTTAGATCTAGGATTACAATTACCTTTGAGCCAAGGCTCTTTTACAAAGGTTCCATGTCAGAAGAGTACATACATGTTAAGCATGCTAAACAAGGACATACATTAAAGAGAGCATACAGCCATATTCGTCAGTTCAGGTACGGCATCACGGTAAATAGGATACATGAATAACACATACAAAGAATCATTTCAGAAACCTAGAAGAAATTAGGGAGGAAGGGTGAGAGGATAGGGGGGTGGCAGCCGAAAAAGAGACTAGAGCAGCTCATGGCATTGTCAAGGAACATCAGAGGGAGGTGGTTGATCTCAATGGGGTAGGAGGAAGTTAGGAGTGAAAGTCACATGAGCTGGAGCGGACCACTCCTTCAGCCTGCTTAGGTCTTTTCTCATTTTTTCTGTCCCCTCTGGAGTGTCAACCCTGTTACAGATCTTAGTGTCATCTGTAAAAAGAGATAGCTTCCCCTTCAGCCCCTCTGCAGTGACACTTATGAAGACATTGAAGAAGACTGGCCCCAGGACTGATCCCTGTGGCACCCTGCTGGTCACCTTCCTCTACTCAGATTGAACACCATTCACCAGCACCCTCTGTGTCCTGACTCTCAACCAATTACTGACCCAGTTTACCACCTTGGGGCCTACCCCCATGCTGCTGAACTTGTTTGCCAATCTTTTATGTGGGACAGTGTCAAAGGCATTGCTGAAATCTAAGTAGGCCACATCCACCATCCTTCCCTGATCTACCTCTCTGGTCACCCAGTCAAAGAAATCTATTAGATTTGTTTGACATGACCTTCCCGCTGTGAATCCATTCTGACTTAGATCCTGTGCTCCACTAGATTAAAGGAATAGCGCAATCCTTTCTTTTAACAGTGACTCCATTAATTTCCCCACCACCGAGGTCAGGTTGACTGGTCTATAGTTGTCTGTCTCTTCTCGGCTTCCAGTTTTGTGGAGAGGGACCACATTATCTCTCCTCCAGTCTTCTGGGACTGCCCCCATCTCCAGTGATCTGTTGAATAGGGTGGTCAGTGGGGCCGCCAGCACCTCTCTGAGCTCTTTTAATATTCTGGGGTGAATCCCATCTGGGCCCATTGCCTTATCTATTTTCAGTTTCTCAAGTCCCTCTAGGACTCTCTGTATCGTGAATGGAGTGGTGTCTACCTCCCTTCCACGGTTGCTTTATTTGCTGAGTTGTGGATCTTCACTTCCCCTTCCTTGGTGAAAACTGAACAAAAGTATTTGCTCAGTATTGCTGCTTTTTCTATGTCCTCCTCTACACACCCCCCTCCCTCCTTTATGCTGCCAATATCACTCCTGGTCTTCTTCCTCTCACTAATATATCTGAAGAAGGTCTTGTCACATTTCGTTATAGCTTATGATATATTTTCCTCTGTTTGCACCTTTATACTCATTACTGCCCTCCCTGCCTCCTTCTGCTTCTCTAGATACTGCTCCCTGTCCTCCTCCCTTTGTGTTGCTTTATATCTCCTGAAGGCCCCTCTTTTTCTCTCACTTTCCTGGCCACTTCCTTCAAGAACCATAGTGTTCATTTATTTCCCTTACTCTTGCTTTGCAGTTTAATACAGGGCCTTATTGCCTCTGTCATGACTCCCTTTAGAATAGACTACTGCTTCTCCACATTCCCTCCTTTGTCCTCTTGCACCAGGGCTCCATTGAGACATTCCACCGTTTTGTCAAAGTTGGTCTTCTGAAATCCAGGACCTTTACTTTTGGGTGGTTAGTCTCCTCTGTTGTGGTTACATTGAACCATATTGTCCTGTGGTCACTGGTTCCTGTGAGACTGCCTAACTTAATATCCTTGACCCTGTCCCCGTTGGTGAGTACCAGGTCTAGTATAGCCCCCCCACATGGATGGGTTCAGCCACAAGCTGACTCAAGCATGCCCCCTGCAGTGCAGTCAGGAACTTATACATATACAGGCATGTCAGGGGGACCACTAGGCCACCAGGTACTAAATTATTGAAACCTATACATATATAGGCATGTTGGGGGGGACCACTAAACCACCAGGTAAAGATTTATTGCTACTTTTACATATACAGGCATATTTGGGGGGAGGTGCTAGACCAACGGGGACTATAGTGATACATGACTGGACTACAGCTTGCAGCAAACCCTATGGGTGTGCCATCCATTTGGTGCATGGTCACAGTTGCCACAAGCCATGGGACTTTGCCACTGGGACCCTGCCTAATAGAAAACAGGGCGCAGGGTCCCTGGTGCACCAGGCTTTGATACAAGCTGCCTTTTGCCACAGCTTGCATTAAACTAAGAGCCTTTTGAGAATCGAGCCACATATCTTTGGTGTAGTGTGAGGTAAAGGGTACTCATTTGTGGAAGGATGTAGTGGTAGGTATATAAATTGTGTGAGTGTTGCAATAGAAGGGATGCAGTTTTTGGCAGTCTTGCACATTTTGCAACTTGTGCAGGGAATCGAGTAAAACTTTTGGGTATGATTATGTATTATGAAATGGATTTTGGGAGGGGTACAGTAGAAGGGGTAGAAATCTTGGGAAGAATGGAGGTAGGGGTAAATAGTTTTCAGAGTGTGGAGAAGGGTTAAAACTTCAGAAGGTTACAGGTGCAAGGGTACAAATTTTGGGCAGGGAGTGAGGAGGAGGAGGTATGGATTTAGTGTTTGGTGGGGGTGCAAAGTTGTGAAGGGTTGCAGGTTTGGGACAGCTGTGCAGGGGGTTACACGCATCATGAGTAATGGGGTATGGGTACATATGGTTGGAGAAGAAGGTATGGGATATGCACAGATGGACACACATATTGGGTGAGTGAGGATGGGATACAAATGTTGTTGGGGTAGGGTGGGAGTACATTCTTGGACCCCCGTTCTTCACATTGTTTGTAAATCATTTACCAGAAATCTCTGATCTGTCTAATATAACATTATATGCTGACAATGTGGTTTTATATACAGCAGATAAAGACATTGGTGCTTTGAACAAGAACTTATCTTCTAATTTTGAAAAATTATCTGGTTTACATGTAACAAGCTACTGATGAAGAAAGGGAACACACTAGACCTCATGCTGGCAAATGGGGAGTTTGTGAGGGAACTGGTGTGGTAGAACCGCTGGCAGGGAGCGACCACCACTCAGTGTGGTTTACTTTGAAAATGCGTAAGGAGGTAAAAGAAACAGGTGCAAGAGTGCTGGAGTGTTGGACTTCAGGAAGGCCAATTTCAGGAAGATGGGGGAGGTAGTTAAAGGGTATCTAGCCAGAATCTAAACTAATATGGACACTAACCAGAGGTGGGTGGTCATAAAACTGGGGATTGAGGAGGCAACCAAAACCTGCATCATGGTCCAGAGTAAGAGAGCTAGGGCCAAGAAACCCAGCTGGTTGAGCAAGGGGGTCATGGAGAAAGCAAGAAATAAAAGAGCTGCCTTTAGGAGGTTCAAAAAAACAGGAAGAGGGGAGGACAGAGAGGATTATCTGAAGGAATTGAAGGAGGTGACGAAGACAATAAGGGCAGCCAAGGCATCTAGTGAGCTTAGGCTGGCACAAGGCATCAAGAAAGGGGAAAAGGAATTCTTCAGGTACATCAGGGAGAAAAGGAGATGTAGGAACAAAATAGTAAGGATCAAGAGAGATGGGGTGGATGGAAACAGGGGCGGAGCAGTCAGAGGTGCTTAATGAATACTTTTGCTGAGTGTTTACTAAGGAGAAAGGAGAGGATGGGAGGTCAGGCTTAGTGGGGAGGAGGTGACAGATGGGAGAATCACAGAGGGCAGGGTACTGGAGGGCCTGAGGGCACTGAGGGTGGTCAAAGCACCAGGGCCAGATAGCATTCACCCCAGGTTACTGAGAGAGCTGGTAGAAATCCTGGCGGGGCCCTTGGCAGACCTGTTCAATGCCTCCCTGGTCTCAGGAAGTGTATCTCAGGACTGAAGGATGGCTCATGTGGTACCCCTATATAAGAGCGGTCTCAATGGTGAACCAGGAAACTACAGGCTAGTAAGCCTCACATCCATCATAGGAAAACTGATGGAGATAATCCTGAAGGACAGGCAGGTGTCCCTTCTGGAGACCAGTGGGCTGCAGGATGTTAGGCAGCATGGGTTTGTCATGGGCAGATCCTGTCAGACCAACCTGGTGGATTACTATTACTGGGTAACTAGACAGTTGGACAAGGGCCATGCAGTGGATGTCCTGTTTCTGGACTTCAGTAAGGCATTCAACTCGATGCCATATGGGAGGCTGGGTAGTAAGCTGGCAGGTACAGGTGCAGGGGCGAAAATGGTGGGATGGGTAGTAAATTGGTTACAGGGAAGGCAGCAGAGGGTGGTGGTGGGAGGGGAGCTCTCATCTTCGAGGGCAGTGAGAAGCAGAGCACCGCAGGGCTCAGTGCTGGAAACAGTGTTTTTGGGTTGTTCATATCAGACATCTCAATGGACATCAAGAGCAAGATCAATTTGTTTGCAGATGACACCAAGATGGGAGCAGTAGTGGATGACCTAGGAGGGTGACATGGGTTGCAGGATGATCTGTCAAAACTGGAGACCTGGTTGGACACCTGGCAGTTGGAGTTCAATGCCAAAAAGTGCAAGATACTACATTTTGGGGCAAAAAACCTAAGAAGGAGCTATCAACTTGGGGGGGGGGGGTTGGTGGTTCAGCTAGCCGTGACAGAGGAGGAGAAGGAGCTTGGGGTGATTATAATGGGCTCAATGAACAACTCAGCACAATGCAGGAAGAAAGCTGCAAAGGCCAACAAAATGCTGGGTTGTATTACCAGGGGTATATCTTCAAGGAGAGGGGAAGTGATCCTGCCATTATATAGGTCACTGGTTAGGCCACACCTGGAGTACTAAGTGCAGTACTGGTGCCCATACCTGAAGAAGGACACTAAGTTACAGGAGGAGGTGCAGCGCAGGGCAGCAAGGATGATCCAGAGACTAGGGGGGACACACCCTACGTGAACAGGCTGAGGGAGTTGAACATGTATTCACTGGAGGAGAGACAGGGGGATATGATTGAAACCTTCAAGTACATGAAGGGAATAAACAAGACGGACATGGAGGGACTAGTCAAGTTAAGGGGGTGTAGGGACACTTGAGGTCACGATCTCAGATCGGAGGAGGGAAGGTTCAGGAGGGAAATGAGAAGACACTTTTTTATGGAGAGAGTGGTGTCTGGGTGGAATGCGTTGCCTGCGAAAGCGGTATCCTGTGGAACAGTTGACTGCTTCGAAAGGGGATGGGATAGGGTAAGAAGGGAGAGTCGGGTAGGGGAGGGGGGCGCTGCAGTATAAGGGTTGCTAGCTGCACACTCAAGCAGGCTAGATAGATCATAAGGCCTTTGTCTGCTGGCAAATTCGTATGTTCGTATGTAATTGTCAGCTCTGTCTTGAGGGCCAGATATAATGGGCTGGCAGTATAGCCTAGAGGTTAGAGTAACAAGCTGTGAACAAGCTTGGTACATCCTGTAGACCAGACATTGGTTTGATTCTCAGAACTTCCTCTTGCATACTGTGTGACTCTGAGCAAGTAATTCAACTGCCCAGTGCTCCCAGGTTGCCCCTGAAAACAGGCACTTGTGCCTAGTGGGACTTAGCCGGTTACCAGAGACTAAAATAAATAAAAATTAAAAATAAAATTAATATCATTGTGACTTGTATAGTAATTTGAACTGGCTGACTTTGGACCTTAGGGACAAGTATTATATAAATTGCTTGATACATAATGAATTAAGGAAAGAGATGAATGGGCCTTCGGCAGATATTATTATGTTAAAGAAAACATCTCAGCATTAAACATCTAATGAGAACATGACACTCCAAATACCCCACTTTAAAACTGTAAAAGGTCAAAAGTCTTTCATTTAAAATGCAGCAAAAAATTGGAATGCCATAAGTCCTGACATAGGAAATGCTAACAGTTTAAATCATTTTTAAAAATTGTACAAATATCGGTTATTTTCTGAAGCAAATTGTAACTGTTTTTAATATTTGTTATTCAGTTACAGTCTATGCATGTATTTGTATTTGTGTCCTGGGTCGTCATGTAATAGGGCCATGTGGCACAATGTACTTACCCAGTTAACAAAATAAGAATGAAATGAAAAACTTCTGGGGGGGATTACTGTGAAAATATCTGAATGGGTGCAAAGTAGGAATACAGATATCAAGGGTGAGGGGCAGATTTAGGGACCCAAGCAACATGTTTGAGAGGTGCAGACAAACACATTTTAGGAGGGATGTAGTAGTAAGTGTACATTTCAGGAGATGTGTAGGAGAAGAGCCATAGGTCTCAAGCGTGGTGCAAGGTAGAGTTAGAAATGGTGTGGGCATGTTTGGGAATAAATATAAGGGAGGGGCAGGATAGAGGTATAGATTGTGGTGGGAGTATGCATTTGGGTTGAGGTACTGCGGTGGTAGTACCGTTTTTGTGAGTGCCTTGAAACCTTTGCAAAGGGACTGAATCTGAAAAGAATAAATGAGGGAGTTGTGATAGTTACATTCAGGCTGGAATGGGAATACAGGAAGCCAAAATTTACATTTGAAAGTACTGTATCAGAGTTTTTTTTTTTTGAGGGGGGCATACAGTGCCCAAATGGTTGGTGATCCACCTAGAGAACTTGCCAGGTAAGTCCATTAATAAAAGCCCCATCAGAAAATTGGTAGGAAAGACTGATTTTTGACAAGTTGATATACTGTGTGTACTAAGCTGACAGGACCCCTAGGAAAATGTCATTGTTGCTTAGATGACATCAGCACTAACCTAAGATTCCGCTGGCCAGTTTGAAAAAGTCTGGGGGAATTTTTTTTGTAAAGCCAGAAAATAAGACAGGCAACAAAACAGCATTCAAACATGAGTAATTACCATTTCTGAACTTTATTTGTAGAAAATGAGGTCAAGTTGTCCTCATGGTGGGCAAGTTGTACATTTTTAAAGCATTGCATTTGATCTTTAAGGCACGGTACACTTCCAATGCCAAAGCATTTCACAGAACTCTACCCAGGCACACAGTCCAGCAAAGTCCTACAGCGATAAGAGAGAGCAATTCCCAGTAGTGTTAAGGCTTAGGTAGTCCTTCATATGCCCCATGGTTTGTTGGGGGTGCAACACACCAAACATCAGCAAGCCATAAACTGTATTTTCCTGAACTTGTTGCCACATTTCTCTAAACAAATTAGCATTACTTTATGAGACATGTTTCAAGTCCTGAAGAAACAAACATATACTATATCCTGGTGGAAAGAAGAAATCAACAGCTCTCCCCCAATATCACATATGTGTTCATAGCAGTTACAGAATGGGAGAGAACAGCCCATAAAGTTGGGCTATATTTTAATAAAATCTGAAACAACTTTCTAAAAAGTTAACCTATCTTTATGGCACATTTTCTGACATTCTGTAAGTGTAGAAACAAATACACTTGGTTCTCGTACTTACAGAATGGGAAAAAACAGTTCATAAAGTACATTTTTCAGGAAAAAATGACAATGATAATAGCAATCACTGTGCTGACTGCAGGTCCTTTTATTGACACCATGATTAACCAATCAGCATGAACAGGAAGAGGCTGGTGAGTGGTGACATGAATGACTCTGACAAGCAATAGGCTACAGCTGAGTGCCCAAACTGTCACATGTATGCACGTAAATGACTCCACAGGCCCACAGTACCATTGGCTGGCAAGGGGGTGAGGTCATTTTCAACATCCCTCAGTGGCTACCACACTGACACACCTACAGAGCTTGCTATAGTCCCAAAATGTTACTTTGCAATTTGAAAACAACCATACATAACTGGAAGAATTGTTATGATTAGTGGGTTATTGAGGGGAAATAAATTAAAGTAAGTAGTTACAGGTTCAGATAGAGTCAAGAAATCCTGAGGACCTGGGGAATACAATATTGACCAGAAAGGCAAACTAAGAGAAGGATGAGGTGACAGAGTGCTAGAGGTGGAACATAAACAGTAGAGGAAGGCAGCAGACAAAAATAAATAAGGATGTTTATTTGATAAATAGCAAGCCAATGTCCACACGGCCTTGGGTAAATAAAGGAGAACTGAGTTAGGTTAATAGAAGGAACAAATAGCAAGAGGAAAGCTAGAGTAAACGAGGAGTACAAAGGGAGTAGTAGTAAGGTAAAGGATAGTTACATGAACTGGTGCCATTTTAAGTAAAAGTCTGTAAAACTAGGAAGAGAAAGAAAAATATAGACAAAAGTGATAGAGAATGGAGAGACAGAAATGAAATACTATAGTGGGGGTGGGGGTAGCAAGCACCCCTTAGCTTCCAGATGCCAGTTATGATACACTGTATCCAGTTGCTGATGATCTAGTGGCCTATATTTAAAGTCCTGCTGTTTTATTATCGGTTTTTATGAGTATGGTTCTGCTGGTTGTAGTTTTATGATTTTATGTTCAACTCTATGGTCTTCTTGGAATAGTGTTCCACAAATAAAGATTGCTTGCTTGCTATAGTATGGAGCCCTGCTGCGTTAGTGGGCTAGTGCATACCCTGTATACATTTCAACACAAATTGCAGGATCTGTTCAGAATTCAGTGCACTATGCTTCAAGCTGGTCACGCTATGTGTTTTGCGAACCTAAATTCTACTACTGAGATCTCATGAAAAGAATAAAGATTGTTACTCCTGTATATATAATAAAATCATTTCATATTTGACCTGAGTTTAGTTATTAACCAAAAGTAAGTGCCTTAAATGGAGGTCAAGTGTGAATTAAGTTTTTCAGCTAATATATTTTATTTATTTATTTTTTGAACAATCAGATGAATACATTTGAGCAAGCAAGCTCATTTACAAAGGTTCCTTGTCAGTATAAGCATACAAACATAAACAGACAAACTCATGCACAACAACGATAACAATTAACACGGAGCATTAAGGTAGCAGCCATAAGAGGCATTGTCACGTAAACATGTGCAGGAAGTCTGCAGCCACGAGGCATACTTAGGCTAGTACATAATATAACATACTACTATTGTACATTTTATTTTTTGACAAACTGTCCAACCTTTAAGAAGCCAATTATTTCCAGGGATTGCATGAGAACAGGGAATTATGATACAGAGGCACCATGATGAATTTAATTATTTCCAGGAATTACATTAGAATCCGGAATCAAATACAGAGGGACCAATCCACATGCAAGACCACAAAGTTTGCCCCAACATTAACCCTCACAACATGAATAAATCAGGCACAATAGGAGTGTGAGCCTTTGTAATAGGTGCAGCTGCACTGTTAGAGCTCCCCTACCTAGCATACAGTAATAAGTAGAATATCATTTACCTCGGTGTCGGGGGCTTGGGGTAGGGGTCGTAAAGGGATAACATCCATGCAGCCTGAAAGATAGAATGTAAGGAAGAGGTCATACAGGATCCATAGTTCTTTAGGGAATTGGAGAGGTAGGAAAGTTAAACACAAAGTAATACTTATCTGATAGGTGGGGACAACGTCCTGTCAGATCTGTTGAAGTAAGGGGAGAAATGGCTTAGTATGTGGGGAATTTAGTAGCACTAGTTAAGACAGAACAGTGGAGCAGTAGTAAGGTTACAAGATGAGGATAGTAGTTAAGTAAAAGGTAGTTTAGAGGTAAAGGTACAGTTAAAGGTAATAGGAAACGTTGTTTTACCACTCTAGAAGCCCTTCTGTTTTCCTTTCAGTGTCTATCCAATATTTTGATATGTTTTAATGTTCTTTGTTAAATTAATAATAACATTTTTTGTATTTGTAGCTGAATCCCTTTCTCCTCAGAAGTTGCTGTTCTCTCTTTTTGTACTACCTGAACATTTATATGACATCATTATTACCATTCCAGGCCATTTGGATGAGTAGCATGGAATGGTGTAACAGACGTCATGGAGAGTCTTAGAAATATGAAAAGAAAGAGCAGTTGCTGCCGAGGAGAGTGGAACTCTATCTTAGGGCACATTCAGAGCTAGGATATTTATAAAAAATGTGTCGAAGCATATCAGAATACAGAACTGGCATGGAAAGGAAAATGAGAGGGCAGTTAACTGTGTAAGAATCATTGCCAATCATCTTTAAATGTAAAAGGTGGAGTAAACATAAAAAAGTGAAAGAACAGCAGAGAAAAATAGAAGATAGAGAAATAAATAAACCAGAAAAGAGGAGAGCAACATGTAAGTTGGGGGTACAGGTTATCAATGAATCAGCCCCAGTGAGTGACCTGACTGTAAGGAGATGTGCCTTCCTGGTGGCCTAGTGGCCTATAAGTAATATGTATTTGCCTTAGTGGTCCAGTGGACTAGTAAGAGGCTTCAGTGGCTCAGAAGACCGTTTCAGAAACAAAGAAACTTATGAAATACACAAAAGTGATGGAAGAAAAATATCATTGGTCCATCCAGTCTGCACATAATGCCTTATCCTACCCTAGGATCTATTGTATAAGCAGGATTTTCGCATTTGTGTCCATGCTACAACCTGCCATTTACCTGCCTTACTACAACCTTCCTGGGGCACTATCAAACCCGCAACTCTGTCCCAACCAACCGTGCTTGTAGAAATCAACTGTTCTAACTCCAGGAATCCATCAGTAATGCTTTACAATATGCAGTCAGTCCACTGGATTGAAGTACCCAGGGACAGAACTTATGCTAATTTTACAACATTAGAACTAAGTACAAACTCTATACAGTGGCCATGCTCCCTCTAGCCAGTCAAAGTCAGATTTGTTTCTCCACTTCTTTTTCTTTCCCCCTGGCAGACAATGCCTCCATCTGGACCAATGCTCCCCAGGCCTGTCACTCGGCTTCCTGTGGATTTACTGTCTTCTGCCCCATCTGCCCCCATGGCATGGTGCAGCAGGACCCCCAACAGCCGCAGACCAGCATCTAGTTCTTGGAGAGGCTGCCATGTCCCCACAGTGTGGGGCTTGCTAAGAGTCGCTCTTTTATCCTGTTGCAGCCTGCCCATTTTTTTTGCTTTCTCCCCTCTCTTGAGATGCCGGCCTTGGAAGATGATGCAGTCACACACGCAAGAGTAGTGCATGTCATGTGCCAGAGTCTTCCCTCCCACTGAGTTGCACCTGAGTGTAGTGCCACCTGTGGTCACCCAGGTGGCAGTCATGCACTGGAGATGGTTATACACTCTCTCTCCCCCCAGAGGAGGAGAGTACCCTGTGGGATGCCAGATCCTCTTCTTCTTTGCTGGCCCTAATAAGATTTGTGTCTCTACTTGAAGAGAGCAGTCACCCTGAAGTAGAACTACACTCTTCTGGCCTTCAGAACAGTTTATTGTTCAAATTTATTGTGTTTATTTCTAGTTATTTTTCAATAACTCCGTTTTTTTGTCATAAACGTTATATATGTTTTGCAGTTATTAGAGTTCCTGATCAGTTCCCAGGAACTGGAGAAGGCCACATGTTAACATGGTTCCCAATTGAAAGGAACTGCTCTGTTTGTATTTAAATACATATTTTATTTTCAAATAACAGCTCAGTTTACCTTTTCTATAGCAGTTTATGTTTACTAGTGTCACAGCTAGAGGGACCCAAACCACTCATGTTGTAAAATTTATACCTAATATCAAAACCACATATTTTCTTGCAGTATTTTTGCATTTTCCATGTTTTAAGGAAGCGAACTGAAAAATTTTTTCCCTGAGACAATACATTATCTTTTCAGCACTGCTGAAAATTTTTTGGACTGTTTGGGAACCAATAAAATATCAATTGCCTTCTACTATTTGGCATGACTGACAGATCAAAGAAAAAAGAATAAGACCCACAGATTTTTGAAACTGTAAAATTGTTTCCAGCTCATGGCAAGAACAGACTGTCACAAGCTCTGTTCAAGGTGCCTGGGTCCTGATCAGGATTTAAAATTTTTTTTTTACTAATTGTGAACTCTGTAAAACGTTTTATCCTAAGACACAAAAGAAAAGAGCCAACATAAGATTTTGTGGTTTCTCAGTATGCCACTGTGTCACCAAAACCCACTAAAGGCTCACAGGGTGTTCCTAGTGATGGTGGAAAGCACACATCAGAGGGTTCGTCTCCTCAGAAATAGTAGCAGTGCCTGTCAAAGGGGACAGATAAAAAAAGATAAAGCTGTTCGACCATCAGAAAGGAATAGTAAAGCTGGTTCAGAAACCTAGGGGGGAACCTCGAAACCAGTGATGGCAAAAAAAAGAATACTGAAACAGCCTCAGACAGAGCAGGCACTGGAAACAGCATCTGCAAAGACAAAACAAAAAGAAAAGCATGTTCCTGCCACTCCTTCTGCTAAGGAAAAGGAGTAGACAGTGGACCAAAGACAAATGCCTGCAACACAGGACATAACAAGGGCATGACAGTTTTCTCCAGGCCTTCTGGGCTATGGGAAATTTCCTCAATATGCATGCCCCTCCCCTCAAGGCTCTGGTTCTACACCACCTGCCTGTGGAGGATGAGGAAATTTACTGTGAAGAAGAGGAGGAGGCTGAATCTCTGGAACCAGATGGTTCACCTTAGCAGGAATTTGGTTCTCCTCCGAGGCCTACAGAGGATTACATATTATATTCATTATTAGGCACATGTTGCGTACCCTCAGCATCCCTTCCCATGAAACATGGGAGGATGAAGAGGAGGCAGAATTTATGGATATGATGGGTCTAGCTTCTGCAAGGAGACTGCTACTTCTCATCCACAAAACTCACTAAAACGCCACTTCTGAAATCATGTCAGCATCCAACTCAGCTGCTTGCATTGATAAAAAAGCTGAAAAGAAGTCTCAGGTGGACAAGAAGGGGGCAGAGTACCTGTATGCCCACCCTGATCATGAAGGACCAGACTGCTGCCTGTAAGAAGGTTAAAGTACCTTTGTCTGCCCAGCTGCCTGAGAAGCATTCCAGAAAACTAGATCCTATGGCCAAAAAAGTGTGCACAGTAGCTTTCCTTCTCCTCAGGCAGGCAGCTGACAGGGCATACACAGCTCAGTACTAGAAAGCACTGTGCAATGCTGTCCTGGCACTGAGTGACAAAGTGAACAGTGAAGTGCCACGAGACTTGCTGGAACAGCGAAATCAGCCTTGGATGCTGCTAAATACCAATTCCACACAGCTCTGGACACCAGTGACTCTACTTCAGTGGTCCTGGCCCATGCAATAACTCTCGGGAAATTTGCCTGGCTTCAGGCTACCGTCCTATCCCAGGACACACAGACGAAGGCCATGGACTTCTCTTTAAAAGGGAAATTCTTTGGTGACAAGACAGAGGCATACCTGAAAAAAATGGATGAATACAAAACCACTTAAAAAACAACACTGAAAAGGAAAAAGCGTCCACTTCTACGGGCCTTGCAGAAGAGGAGGCAGGGATAGAGGTACTGTACTGCCCAGGGCCGTAAGTCCCTTATCAGTACCAACTCCAAACAGGGTTCTACAAGGGCAGAGGAAGGAGGGACTCTAGATGTGCTACTGCAACACCAGCCCCCAAGCCACAGCCAGAACAAAACCCCTGACAATTCTGCCCAGATTGCACAATCATTGCCATGGGGTGGGTCCACTCCTTCCAGGAATGATTAGAAATCCCCACAGAAAATTAGGTCCTGGAAGTAATCAAGGTTTGTCCCTACAGTTCAGAAAATTCCTAAAACTGCAGAAGCCCCAATTATTTACATCCTACACTCCAACAGAAAGAACTCTGCTGGAGTTAGAAGTAAAGAAACTGCTGCTACGAAAAGCAATGGATAAAGTCCTTGCCTCACAGTGAGGCAAGGACCTGTTTTCCAGATACTTCAGACCCTCAAGAAAAATGGGGAGTGGCGATCCATTTAGACCTAAGATAGCCGAACAAACATGAAAAAGGAAAGGTCCAAGATGTTCACACTGGACACAGTGTTCAGAAAATGGGGTACGCCCAAAAAAGACCTGTTTGGTTCTTAGGAGAACAATCTGCTCATGCAGTTTTATTGCAAGCCCCCATCAATATGCACAGTCCCAGAGGACATCCTGGTTCCAGACTGGACTGGACAGGAAAGTTCTTGAATGCCTTTCCATCATTCCCATTCCAGAAAGTGCTCATAAAGCTCAGAAAGCAGCCAGCAACAATAATCTTGATAGCACCAGAATGGGCCAGACAGGCTTGGTACTCCAAGCTCCAGATTCTGTCCAGTAGGACTCAAATCAGCCTGTCACTGAGGCACAACTTGTTGATTCTCTCTCAGGGCAGAATAACATTCCCAGACCTTACAACATTACACCCGAGGTCATGGTTAAGCAATAAGGCATGAGGGGGATGTGGGTTATGGGGGAATTTACCACAGCTGGCGTGATTTGCCCATGAGGTGCAGCTGAGTGGGTAAATCCTTGCCAGCCATGGTAAAACCCCCCATAACCCACACACTTGAGTGGCTTATTGCGATCATACCTTGTTGTCTTTTTTTGTATAAAAAATAAAAAAAAGTGGTTTGTTGTTTATTTAACTTAAATTTCATTTTACTATATTTGTTACACCACCAAAAAAACATAGTTCCCATTATGTGTTGGCATCATAGAAATTCTGGGTTACTGTTTGCATCTAAATATGGACTCGGGGGTGGGGGGAGAATTTCTTGCAGTCAGTGAATTTTCTTTACTGTTTTGTTCTGATTTTACTACTGCAATTGTCACAGCAAGAGCAGGGATTGAAAAAGCACAGAGGGACTCTAGGGGAGACAGTGAGAGGGATTGTATTGGCAACAGAACAGACCTGAGACGAGCGGAGAGAAAACATTTTTTTAGAGGTGAGCCGGGTACAAGTGGTTGCAGGGAGACTGTTAAATTAGCCTGTTTATGATTAGTTATTCAGGCTTAGAGACTGTTTCCTTTGTATTTTTGCGGTGTACGGAGCTGTTGTTTAATGATCTCTGCTTAGCGGGGAAACAAGATGGCGGTTGGAGTTCCGTAATTTCGTGGTTGGATTGTTCTTTTAAACATGCGGCTGGCTGGCACCTTTTGTGGTGATTATCAGTAGATTTACAACGGAGGTAAGGTGCCAGCCTGCTTATTTGATTGGTCGTTTTTTGAAGTACATGGTATAATTCTTGATAATCCAGAACTTTCCAGCTTAAATCTATCAGAGGAAGTGATGAGAGTGATGAAGGCTTCTAGAAAGCCATCAACAAGAAAAACATATGCCTCTGAATGGAAGAGATTCTCATACTGATGTGCCCAAGAAAAATAATCTCCATGCAGCAGGGCTGTCTACAGTACTGGGTTGCCTGGTACATCTGCTGTCCTTAGGCCTGGGGCCCTCAATGCTGAAGGTACTTTTGGCAGCAGTTTCAGCTTACACATTGGCTGGCAAAGCTAAGTCCTTGGCCTCACAATCTGTTTTTAAAAGATTCTTTAAAGGCCTCAGTCACTTCTGCCCCCTTGTGAGGGACCTTGTCCCTCCTTGGGACACAAATATGTGCATTGCTCAGCTGATGGAAGCACTGTTTGAGTCTATGGCTACTGCTGACCTAAAATATTTACATGGAAAACAGTTTTCCTGACTGCTATTACATTTACCAGGAGGGGCGAGTGAGCTACAAGCCTTCTGCACAGATTCAAACTTCATAATCTTTCATAGGGATAATGTAGTCCTCAGGACTAATAGGAGGTTCCTACCTAAGGTGGTGTCAGAATTTCACCTAACCCAACCAGTGGCCCTTCCTGTGCTCTTCACTGATCACTCCAGCACAGGTGAGCAAAAGGTGCACTGCCTGGATGTAAAAAGAGCACTAAGTCACTACCTGGACCACACAAAAGATGTCAGGTCCAATAGTACACAGTTTCTTGTCACCTAGTGTATGGTGAAATGGGCAAAGGTAAACTAGCTACTCAGAGGACAACCTCACATGGATAGTCTCCTGCATACAGTTCTGTTATGAAAAAGCTGAGAAGGTAACCCTCCCAGGGGTCTACGGGCACATTCCACAAGGAGCACCTCTACCTCTTAGTGGCAGCTGCAAGGGGCACCTCTTCAGGAAATCTGTAAAGCAGCTACCTGGAAGACAGTACATACCTTCACAGAACACTACTGTCTAGACATACAGTGCAGGAGGGATGCCAGTTTTGTAACTGCTGTCTTGCAGAACCATTTTCCTAAATACATTCTGGACCAAGCCTCCCAAAGTACTGCTATGGACTCTGCGTATTATAAAGCATTAGTGATGGATTCCTGGGGTTAGAAGAAAAAAAATACTCACCATAGTAATGTTGTTTTTCTGAAGGGATCAATCAGTAATGCTTTACAATCCCTTGCCCTGCCTCCCCTTCCAGAACTTGAAAACAGATTCACTCAAGAATCAGTTTCTCATTTTAAGCTGCTTGAGCATTACTTGTTACAGTTCCATTACAATTATTAGGAGGTGGTAGTTTACAAAACATTTTCTCCATACATTTTTGTTATCTGACTTAAGCTGATTACTGTTTTTCAAAATTTGGTTAAAAAACTTGGTAGCCATTTAACTAGTTTTAGTAGTCACAGCTCCCCCTAACTTAAAAAAAAAAATAAATCTGACATTGGGTTGCAAGGAGGAGCATGACAAAAATACAGAATTTGCACTTAGTTCTATCTTAGAGGCAACCGAATCCAATGTACTGATTGCATAATGTAAAGCTTACTGATGGATTACACAACATTATTACAATCACTAAATATTTTTAAAAACCTTGTCAACAATAGATTGTATGACTCCTGCAGATGTCAGTCTCAAAGATAACTTTATCATATACTTATCCTCCTAATTATGTCACTATCACACCCTCTTCTCATTAGAGATGGCTATAGCATCAACTTACTACAAAGATAAGTGTGCACCCCATACTCACGCCTCCTATCCTTCTGCCTATCCTTCTGTCTATCCCTTCTGTCGCATTACCTATCTTCATGTCTATCTCATAACCAAACTCCTGCCTGAACATACCTATCTCCCTTGCCTCCTCTGCTTGTAAAAGCTCCCATTATTCAAGTCGGTACTTTTCTCTGAAAGTCTAGTACTTATACCCTTGCACTTGTTGTCAACCTCATAATGACTAAAGTGACTATTTCAATTACGAACATATGAACATATGAAGGAGCCAGCAGAAGAAGGCCATTTAGTCTGTCTAGTCTGCTCGTATTGTAGGGTACACAGCTTGAGAAAATTCCCCTGCCTTCCCTCCCGACACCTCGCATCCTCCCTACCCATGATCTTTATCTTCCCCCTCTGCCTAGCCCAGCTTCTCTTAAAGCTGCCCACTGTCTTCACTGAGATCACCTCTTCCGGCAGTGCATTCCAAGTGTCCACTACCCTTTCTGTGAAGAGATGATTCCTGATCTCCCTCCTAAACCTCCCACCCTCCAGCTTAAGACTGTGCCCCCTCATGTTATGGTTGCCACTCAGTTTAAAGAGACTCTCCTTATCTTCCTTATTTTTCCCTTTCAAGTGCTTGAAGGTTCCAATCATGTCCCCCCTCTCTCTCTCTCTCTCTCTCTCCTGTCTTCCAGGGAGTACATGTTCAGTGCCCTCCACCTCTCCTCATCTGCCTTACCCTGCTGACCCCCTAACATCTTTGTAGCCCTCCTTTGGACTTCTCCAGCAGGTTAATGTTCTTTCTGAGGTGTGGTCACCAGTACTGAACCCTCATACTCTAGATGATACCTTACCAGGGACCTGTACAAGGGCAGTATAACCTCCTCTCTCCTACTGATCTCCCTAGATATGCATCCCAGCATCTTGTTTGCCTTTGCTGCTGCTTTCTTGCACTATGTAGAGTGCTTCAGGTCACTAGTGATCATCACTCCCAGGTCCTTCTCCTTCTCTGATGCAGATATTCGGACTTCACCCAGGTAGTACTCTGTCCTGGGATTCTTGGTTCCACTATGGATAACTTTGCATTTCTTGGCATTGAAGCCAACTTGCCAGATCCTGGACCACCTCTCCAGCTTTTCCAGATCATCCTGTGGGTCCTATATCCCTTCAGCTGTGTTCAATCTCCAACAGAGCTTGGTGTCATCCACGAATAGGCACATTTTGCCCTTAATGCCATCCCCAATGACACTGATGAATTGTATAAATGAAGTAAAAAAAATATTTCTGTCTGTGGTTCATTCATGTATCTAATCTGTTCCATTGTGCTGACTATTGTAAAATACTATTTCTGTATTTGTACTGTTTGCTAGTTGTATATCTTGCACCAAACTGTCTATTCAGGACATCCTTGTAAGTGAGCGTGCTCAATGGAGTCATTCCTGCTAATAAACTTGACAATAAATATTTTTTTCTTTTGGCACCCACCACTTCAGCTGACAGACTGCTACATGGTTCAACCACTCTGTTTGTAAAATAGAAATTCCCCACATCCCTCCTGACTTTTCCGCCCACTAGCTTTCACCAAGTCTTGATAATACATTCTAGATTCTCTACACATTGTGAACAGTTACTCGCAGTTTACCTTGTTCATTTCTCTCAGTCAGGAACTTGAAGGTCTATATCATATTGCCCCTCTCTCTTCTGGTCTCTGGAGAGTACTTGATCAATGCCCTAAGCTGATCCTCGAAAGGTCTCTCCTCCAGGCCATGAATCATTTCAGTAACTCTACTGTTCTCCATTTCCATCCTGTCCCTGTCATACCTCAAGTGAGAAACCCAGAAACGGGCACAGAACTCCAGGTGTAGTCTCAAAAGTGATATGTAGAGAGGCAGTATTACCTCTTTTTTTCCTGCTATCAAAACCCTCTCTCTATACACTTGAACATTCTGGCTGCCTTGCTGTAGGTCTTGTTAAAATAGCTAGATTGTTTAAGAGAGTCAGTTATGATGACTCCCAGGTCCTTTTCCTCAGTAGCAGTGCACAGCTTAACCCCTCCCAAACAACATTCCGTCCTGGGGTTCTTGTTCCCTATGTGTATCACTTTTCACTTTTTGGCATTGAATTTGAGTTCCAAATAGTCAATTGTGCACCATCAAATCAGCAGACAGAATTTCCATAAAAAATAAAGCTTTTATTCAATATCAGCAATTTGCTTCGGCCACTTATAAAACAGCCCAAATGTTTTTGCCTATGGCCCTAGGCTTTTCCAAAGGAACGTGATCCTAGTGTACAAACACATATAGAGTCATGTTGGTAATACATTTTCACACTAAAGGTTGTTCATATCATTCATTTTAGCACTGAAAAAACCTAATGCAGCACAATTTTACCAGACTGAAACAATCACATCCGTGTTCTCATGAACACCTCGAATGGTGCATTGCTGTTCACCCCCCACCCAGTCGGTGCAGATCTGAGTAGGAGGTTGAACCAAGGAGATAATGTATCACTGCCTGAGTGATGTTGCAGCACACTCTTCATTTCTGCCTTACATCATATGCACTCTCCTTACTGCTGATAAAGAAAATAACATATTGAAAATAAGACTACAACCTCCCATGACAGCACAGAGAGTACTTGAAAGACCATCACTATTTGCAGTTACAAAGTTCTACCACTCCCAGTAAGTGCATTTTTAATGTAGTACAACGTTGCAATTTAAAGGTGGCTAAAGCACTAATCTAAGACAACATTGACTGCATAATGTTGGGACCTACTAATTATATTTCAAAGACAGCAAATAGTGATGGACTTTTAAGCACTCTTAAAATGGGGTGTTTTACAAATGGCCAAAGCAAGCTGCTGATATTGAATAAAAGCTTGAATTGTTTAATGTTAATTCTGTCTGCTGGTTCAATGGTTCACAACAGACTTTCTAGAATGCATACAAAGTTCTCAGTAGACTTCTAACTACAAGGATTGTTCGACACGGATGCTCACCCCATTCGTTGATTGAATTTCAACTGTCAAACTTTGGACCACCTCTCCAACTTTTGCAGATCCCTCTGCAACTCCTTTATCCCCTCCTCACTGTCTACCCTATCACAGAGCTTTGTGTCATCTGTGAAGAGACATATCTTGCCCTGCATTCCTTCTCCCATGTTGCTAATGAACACACTGGAAAGGATTGGACCCAGGACTGAATTCTGAGGCAAGTAATAAAACATTAACAACTGAATTTTTGTGGCTGGATTGTCCAGAAATAAAGTTATCTGGTGAACATAATCAGTTCCATGTAGCAGCTGTTCAGCATGCATGAGTTGTTGCTTGTGCTTGCTCTGCTGAACTGCTGAATTGTAATCGTGGACGATGTGGTAAACTGATTTTTGTTGCTTGAGTCAATACTTGCATCACTGGGTGGAGTTAGGGGCTGCAGTGTGGATGTGCTGCAGATGACTGCTTCTATTCAGAAGATGGTGCCTGTTAAGGATACAGAACTGTACGGGTATTTGTTTTGCTTTACTGCTGGTTGCTAGTTTTGTACTCCAGTGCTGTCTGTCCTCTGCTGAAACTGCCTAGTAGCTCCTCAAATTCGACTCTTGAGTGCTGGCCTGTGACAGCCATGGTTTCTTTCACTTCCAAGCCTACTTCTGATAATAGCTGAGCATCAGTTGTACATACACTGTGTTTAGTGTAATGCTGTGAGAGGCCCTCTTCTGTACATAGCTGTGGCATTAGATTAGGCTAATCAGTTTACTTCTAGGGGCTCTCTCAAATACCAGAAGTCAGCAGTTTCATAATCTGATATTCGGAATCTGCATGGGTGGAAGTAGAATGCTGGTGGGTCAGGAGGGAGCTTGCTCAAATATTTTTTAAATGAAGCCACTGGTCACTGCAGATTGTTAGAGACTTCTTAAATGTAACCCCTATATTGTTCTTTATTTTGCTCATTATCTTTCTGATTTTTTTTGCTGAACTCACTGAAAGTCAGCTGAAAGTATTATGCTTTGTGCTGATCAGGTTTTACTGTGAAATGTTGCAGCTCTAGCTGTCACCCTCTCTCCCGTGGCATGCCACGTACAACTATACGTCAAGCCATACTTTGCACAGTAGGCCAGGGGGAGTTGTCATAGACAGCATGCTTAAGTTCTTGAGGCATTCAAGATCAGGAGCAATGATCGCCGGGCGGTGAATGGAAGTGTCTTATTTTTCACAGCCGTATCACTTGCATGCTGTCATCATTATATTGTTGACTGGCTACAGTTCTGAGTGATTCAAAATGTTAGGCATCATTGGAGAGTGGAACTGTTTTGTCTGTTGTTTGTTTATTTGTTTATTATGTTTAACAGGTAAGCACACTGGACATATAGTCCATTTACAGGTGTGACCCAACACATACAGACAAAACAAAGTCATAAATATACATAAAATAAAACAATTACTATACATGACATATAATAAAAATACTTGAAACCAAATCAGTCATAACACTTACATTCAGACAATGACAAAAAGTCCTGAAACAACATCCTAGAAAACCATGCAGTCGATTAAATATTCCTAATGTCAATAGAGACAGCATTTCAGTTATTAGGACCAGCATAAACAAACGCCCGTTGCCCACAGGAAGTTTCCATAAAAGGAAATTTAAATACATATTTGACCATTCTAGCTCTAGAGTTGTATTGAGAATGATGTAATTGAAAATAATTTAACACATTTTGAGAGGCACCTCCTTTCATCAGCTGATGTGCAAATTTAACTAACAAAAATGTATAATTTAACTGAGTGGGTAACCAACCCATATCATGTAAAATCACACAATGATGTGTGCGTCTATCAGCTGAAAGTGCAAACTTACTTATAGATTGCAGCAAAACAGATTTTTTTGTACAAAACTTGCAGAATTATTATCTGTAATTTTTTATTTATTTATTGAAATGTTTCATGAGGAGGGCACACTGAACAACAGGTTGCTCATCTCATGGTGCAACCTGGGAGGAAGGGGTTACATAGAGTTGTGAAGGATGATAAGTTACAATAGTATGTGGGTAGTACAAACAATACAACATTGTAAGATTATGCAACAGTTGTAACACAAGGTATTGTACAATAAACAGTAGTGGAACATTGGGTAAATTACTATATATGTCCAAAATCATACAAAAGAACATACAAACATACAAAACAATAATAATGCAACAGAATCTTTATAGTGCATGAGTGTACCAGGAGCAGGCTTGAGGTAGTGCGGAAGTACTGTTGGAGTAAAAAGGACGGGGTGGGTTGGGCACACGGGTGACCCAGAAGGGCAGGTGGAGAAGAGAGGGGGAGAGGCAAGAACTGAATATGAGGAGAATGGGTAGCCATTGCTTGATTCCCCCTTCAGGATATTGAGAACCCTGCTGGGGGGGTCAGGGTAGGAAGGCAGAAACTGGGGATAGGTATTAAGGAGGGTTAAAGCAGGAACAGCTGAGGGAGAGGTAATTATGTAGGGAATGGTAAGGAAGTAGTTGGAGGAGTGTCATATTTCAATGGGGAGGGAATTCCAGATTTTAGGGAAGCGATGGGTGAAACCAATCTGACTGATGAGGGTGGAACGGCGGGGGACAGTCAAGGTGCAGGCATCATTAGATCTGAGAGAGTGGGTGGGGGTAGGTGGAGTGGAGAGAGAGAGGATGAGAGATAGGACGGGAGCATGCCCAACCAGAATTTGGAGGTTAGTTTGGTCCAGTGTGAGATGTGTCTGTGAGATAGTGGAAGGAAGATTAGGGAGCGATAGACTTCACAATGGTGGAAGCAGGAAGGGGAGTCAAGATCAAAGCGGCAGAAGGAGTTAAAGAGAGTGTTCAACTTGGTCAGGGAAGATTTGGGAGTGGCACTATAGACTATGTCACAGTAGTCAAAGATGAGGAGTATTATCTTCTGGACAGTTTCATGCCTTGCAGTCAGTGGGATGCAACTACTAATCCTATACAGAGCACCAAGCTTGGGGCAAAGTTTCTTCAGGATAGCATCAATATGCACCAAGAAGTTGAGATGCTGGTCCAACCAAACCCCCAGATATTTAAATGAGGAGGTGTCCTCCAGGATAGTCCCATCAACGGTGTGGAAGGTGGGTAGGGCTGGGGGCCTAGAGACTCTCTGCCTGGTGCAAAAGGTCTTTGAGACTGTCTCCTTGGCATTTAGAAATAGCTGGTGAGAAGACTTCAGGAGGGCTGACTTTGCCAAAATGGATGAGAGCCTAAGGAATGCACTAGCAAAAGGGCAAGAAAGTGGGGTGGAAGAGCAATGGGGAATAATCAAAACTGCCATCACAGAGGCAACAAGCCTTTGTGTGAAGCAAATAAAACAAAACAATGTAAGAAACCACTATGGTTCTCAAAGGAGGTGGCAGGGAAGGTCAGGGAGAAAAAGAAAGCATTCAGGAAGTACAAGGAATCACAGGAGCAGCAGGACAGAGAATTGTATCAATTAAAGCAAAAGAAAGCAGAGAAGGCAGTCAGAATGTAAAATTCCAAACCGAGGAAAAGATAGCCAACTCAGTTAAGAAGGGGGATAAAACCTTTTAAAGGTACATCAGGGAGCGAAGGAAGACCAAGGGAGAGATAGTGAGGCTTAATAACAGGGGCTGGGGGTGGACAGAGGGTGACTGTGAAAAGACAGAGATTCTAAACAAATATTTTTGCTCAGTATTCACAAATGAAGAGGGGAAAGTACCTAAACAAAACAATAGAAACACTCTAGATAAGGAGGTTGATACCAGCCCATTCACAGAAGAAAGGTTCTGAAAGAACTCTTAAAACTGAAGGTGGACAAAACAATGGGGCCTGATGGGAATCATCCCAGAATTCTAAAATAACTAAGGGTAGAACTAGTGACACCACTGACTACCCTCTTTAACAAATCATGGGAGGATGGTGTGGTACCTGCGGACTGGAGGAGGGCAGATGTTATTCACTTCACAAAAGTGGGAGAAGGGCAGAAGCAGGAAACTACAGACATGTCAGTTTAACCTCAGTGATTGGGAAAATGATGGAATCACTTCTGAAGGAAAGAACTGTTGAGTACCTAGAGGCCAGAGGGGCACAGGACCCAAGGCAGCATTGATTCACAGTGGAACGGTCATGTCAGATGAATCTAATAGATTTCTTTGACTGGATGACCAAAGTAGTAGATCAAGGAGGGGCTGTGGACATGGTCTGCCTAGACTTTAGCAAGGCATTTGACACAGTCCCACACAAAAGATTAATATACAAGTTGGTCAGCCTGGGAGTGGGCTCCAAGTTGGTAGCCTGGGTAAAGAATTGGCTGGAGAACAGGACACAGAGGGTAATAGTAAACAAAGTCCACTCTGAAGAAAAGGGGGTTACTAGTGGGGTAACGTAGGGTTCGGTACTAGGACCAGCCCTCTTTAATGTCTTTATAAGTGACATTGCAGAGGGACTGGAAGGAAAAGTATGTCTCTTTGCAGACAACACAAAGATCTGCAACAGAGTTGATACACAACGTGGGGTGGAAAAGATGAGAAGGGACTTGGCAAGCCTGGAGGAACGGTCAAATGTATGGCAACTTAGATTCAATGCTAAGAAGTGCAAAGTAATGCACCTGGGAAACAAAAACCCAGGGGAAGAGTACACAATGGGGGGTGAGATACTAACAACAACAAAAATGGAAAGGGACCTGGGGTAGTCATATCTGGTAAGCAATGTGAGAGGGCAGTAAGGAGGGTTGGAGAGGATACTGGGATGCATAGGGAGAGGCATCACCAGTAGAAAACAGGAAGTTGTCATCCCTCTGTACATACAGCTGGTGAGACCCCATCTGAAGTACTACATGCAGTTCTGGAGACCCTGTTTCTGCAAAGACACAGACAGGATAGAGGCAGTCCAGAGGAGGGAAACTAAGATGGTGCAGTGTCTGCAGTAGAAGACATATGAAGAGAGACTTAAGGAGCTCAATATGTATAGCCTAGAGGAAAGGAGGGAGAGGGGAGACATGATAGAAACTTTCAAGTACCTCAAGGGGATCAACAAAGTCCAAGAGGGTAACATCTTTCAGAAAAAGAGGTGTGCAAGAACAATGGGGCACAATTTGAAGATTGAGGGGGGATGGCTCAGAGGTAATGTGAGGAAGAATTTTTTCACAGAGAGAGTTGTGGATGCATGGAACAGCCTTCCTGAGAAGGTTGTGGAGTCAAAAACAGTGGTGGATTTCAAGAATGCATAGGACAGTCATAAGGTAATTCTAGGGGGTGGGGGGAGGAAAAAGTAGGCTGTTGATTAACTAGGATCTGCAGCTTATCCATTAGGTAGGGAAATGGGCAGACTGGGTTGGCCAAGCGGTTGTATCTGCCATCAAATTCTATGTTTCTATGTAAGCAAACCAGAGCTGAACTTGGCTGAAGTCATGCTGTAAGCTGGTTTCCACAGCAGCAGGATTTTTGCCAGAACTGTATAAGACAGTATAGTCAGCATACATGTGGATAGATGAGGATGAGCAGGCTGTGGGAAGATCATTAAGGAAAATGGAGAAGAGTAAGGGGCCAAGCACTGAGCGCTGAGGGACACCAGTGTTGATGGGGAGTGGAGGGGAGATGGAATCAAGGATTCTCACTAATTGGGTCCTGCCAATAAGATAGGATTTAAATCAGCTGGTGGCTGACAGAGCAAGTCCAGCTGAGGAGAGAGAATCAAGAAGCAGGGGATGGGAAACAGTGTTGAATGATTTGGCTAAGTCGACAAAGATGGCTGGGATGATCAAGCCATTGTCCATCCCTGAAAGGATGGAGTCAGTAAGCCTGAGGAGGGAGGTAGTTGTTGAGTGGTTCTTCCAAAAAAAAGATTGGAAGGGGGTGAAGAAGGAGGAATTGGAGAGGAAGAGTGATAGTTGAGAGAGAACTAAATGTTCTTGAAGTTGGGCAAAGGTAGGAAGAAGGGAAATGGGGTCATAGTTGCCAGGAGTGGATGTGTCACCACCCTTGGGGAGAGGAAGGACTATAGTGTGTTTCCAGGATGAGGATACTTGGGCAGAAATAAAGGAGAGGTTAAGGATTAGGGAGATAGGATAAGCAATTGCAGGAGCAGAAAGGTAGAGAAGTTTAGGCTAGAGCTCATCTGGTGAGGAGCATTTAGAGGGGTTCAGGGATAGGAGGGCACGAGGAGCTTCATCAGAGGAGATATTAGAAAAGGGGGAGGGCTAGGCACTGGCTAAGGTGAAGGGCTGAAATTAGTAGGCAGCAAGGGGGAGAGGGGATTTAGAAGAGATGTGGTGCATGTGGTGTAGTAGGCATTAAATTTATTGGCCACAGAGCCAGAGTTGGAAACTAGTGAATTATTTATTTTGAGAACTGGAGGGGGAAGGGGAGAGGGTGGAGAGAGAATAGGGCATGAACTACCCTCCAGAATTTAGATGGACAGGTAATGTTAGACAGGAATGAGGAGTTGAAATAATTGGTCTTAGCCAGTCTAGTAGCTTTAGTACATGAATTGCATAGCATTCTGTTCTTGGCGTAGTCGTTTGGATGTTTAGTAGATTTGTGTTTTCTCAAGGCCTGATCATGCTCCCTGAAGCAGGCCAGAAGTTTGGGGGCGATCCAGGGGGGGTGATGCCTATGGACTCTGGTCTTTCTGAAAGGAGCAAAGGCATTCCAGGTGGCAATGAATTTATCCTTAAAATAGTCAAGGGCTTGTCAACAGAAATGGCAGTGGAGAGAGGGGCCCAGTCTATGGAAGCAAGTGCAGAGCTGCGTGGGGTAAGGTCTAAGGATTTAAAGGACTGGAGCTGTATGATTTTAGGGGGAGGTTTGGGGTGATGGACCTTACATACAATGAAAATGGGGTTGTGATCACTAAGGGCATCAGGAAGGAGACCAGATTTAATGATGTGGTGTGGGCGGGTTGTGATTGCCCAGTCAAGCAGGGTGTGGTTTTGTGTTTTGGGATTAGGGCATGTGGTCTCAAGTATAAATTGAGAGAGGTTTAGAGCAGTTACATCATTGCGTAGCTTGTTTAACTTGGGAGACAACCAGCTTAGATTCACATCACCCATTATGAACGGTTCACCAGATTGCGAGAGGGAGGTGATATTGGCTAAGAGTTAAGTTGTGACTGAGGGTTGATTGCTTGGGCAGCAATAGATGCCAGCCACAAAGATTGGGATTGAGAAAGGAAGGGTAATGTGGGTGACAAAGGCCTCATACGTAGCTGGGATGGAGGTAGCTAGGGTGGTAGTAAACTGCAGTGAAGACAGGATTTACATGACCACTCCCCCTCCGTGACCCGTTTGATCTTGTCTGGAGAGGGAATACCCAGGGATAGCAATGGCATTGCCAGGGATGCTTTTTTTGAGCCATGTCTCAGTAATAATTAGGATGTCAGGGGTGTGTGAAATCATGAGAGTTTATAGGAGGTTGATTTTAGGTAGCAGGCTGCAGATGTTCAGGTGGAGGAGCTTCAACCTGTTAGGAAGGTTTGTAGTGAAAGTGGGGTTTGGTGACATGTTGTTTGGATAAGGAGTCAGGGTAGGAGGAGAAGAAGTAGGACCAGGGTTGGGGTGGATGTTCCCTGATGAAAAAAGGAGGAGGGCAAGGAATAAATAGTGTAGTTTTAGACTTTTGTAATTAGAGTAGGAAATACGGGAGGAAGGGAAAGAGGAAGGGGGGTGGAGGGAAGGAGATAAGGAAATGAAGAAAGGCAAAGTGACTAGGAAGGGGAAAACAGAGATGCTGGAGGGTAGTAGGGAAAGTGGGGACTATTTACAAGAGGAGCAGTGGGGTGATTGACAGGAAGAAGGAGGTATCTGGAAGGGAGGCAGAGAGAGAAGTGGCAATAGGTGTAGAGGGGGAGACTGGGATAAGGGTAAGAAATAGGAAGGGTGTGAGTAGGAGGGAGATGGAAATAATTATGGGTTGGGTAGTAGAGGCTTTGTACAGACTTGCAGATTAGGATCACACCACTGAATGTTAGGATAAAGATAATTTTCTTCACGTATGAATGACACGGGACTAGAAGTGTTAGAGGAAAGCAATGGGAGGAGGACTGCAACCTACACGTCTTGTTACCCTCTGGTGGCTTTACAATATAATCTGCAAATGGAAATGGCTGCATAGTTGACTAATGGGTATAAACACTGAGTTTGCAATTGCCAATCTTGTCTCACTTATCAAAAATGGCCTAAGTCTATATAATGATGACATTTTAGAATTAATCTTTGAAGTTATTTTTGCCAGATGCTGATCATACAGTAAGTCAAAGTGGGATCAATTGTAACCCCCAAATAATGGAAACTCACTACATTCTCATATGTCGTACCATCAGGGGCCATAATTTTTAAAGAACTTTCCACATCCCTTAATTTGGGAACAGTTCCAAATACCATTGTTTTCGTTTTTTCATCTTATTCAATACCAGTTGATAAGAGGCAGCACCGATGACATAATCTAGACATTTTGGTGGTTAACTCCAAATTTAGTTCACTTATTGTTGACCCATGCAGATACATTACTGCATCATCTGCATAAAGAGTTGATTTAGCAGTATGTAAACTGAAAAAATGTTATCAAAAAATAAAGAAAATAATGTTGGACCATTCACTTAAAATACCACCAACAGCTTAATCTGGTTCAAGGTCAGTTGGCATTCATCTGTATCCCCCCTTCCCCAGGTCATGCCTGAAAATAGGCAGAATTTGTTTAGTGCACTTACCCAGTCAACAAAAACTAAAATAACAAAACAAAACAAAATTAAATAAAATAAATAAATAAATAGTATGGAGCCCTGAGGGACTCCACACTTAATTAAAGCTTTTTCAGAAACAGTTCCTCTAAAATTTATTATTTGATACCTATCATGAAGGTAATCTGAAAACCAACATAAGACAGAATCACCTAACCCCAAAGATTCTAAATAGACCATCAGTAACTGATGGTCAACCAGATTGAATGCCTTGGTCAAGTCCATGAACATGGCCCTAGTCAAACAACCCCTCTCCATTCTTCTAGGTCCGTGTTCATGAACTTGATCAAGGCAGTCTCTGTTCCATGTCCTTTTCAAAAACCGTGCTGATCTGAGGATAATAAACTGTGACTATAGACATAATCAATGAGTTATTTATAAACAATTCTTTCCTGAATTTTAGACAAAGTAGATAAAATAGAGATTGGTCTATAATTCCCATAGTTGGACACTGGGCCAGACCTATGAACTGGTACAACCAGAGAATATTTCCAGAAATCGGTGACCTGATCAGTAATAAAGGACGGATTCAGCAAAGTACAAATAGGGTGGGCCAGCTCTTCAGCTGCCTCGTGTAGCAGATTTGGTGGCACTCCATCATAACCAGCTGAATCATCCAATTTGAGCTCTAAGGAACATTTTAAAACTTCCTGAGGTGAGATTATTCTTAAATAAAATTTGGGTCTACCATTCATATCAAAGGTTGAGTCACTTTTAACGGATACTTTGGAGTCAACAAAATAAGAATCAAGATCTGTACATTTCTTATTGAACTGATTTGCAATCATCAAAGCACAGGCAATAACTTCAGACCCGTCTTTCATATGAAGTTCCATACCACTTGTGGGTTTAATCAGGCCATTAATTGTATGCCAGAATATCTTAGGGTTGGAAAGCCCATTGATTTGTTTTTGCTTTAGATAACTCTGTTTAGCCAATTTGATCTGAGATTTACATTTGTTTCGAGCAGATCGATACTCATGAAAATCACAAGCAAATCATCCTATTTATACTTTTCCAAAGTCTGTCACATTCTCTCTTAATCTTAGCAAAGGTGTAGTTAGTCATCCTGATTTGTTTCCAGATTTACTTCTTTTAGTATAAGGGGTTAAACAATCTAAAGCTGCCGAAAACTCATTAATTAAAAAATCCAAGGCACAATTTACATCTGGAATAGATAGCATAAAGGACCAATCAACATCACGCAATTTTACCCCAAATCCCTGAAGATCAAAATTAACAAAATTCCTAACCGTTTTTATATATGGTGTAGGTTTCCTAGGACTCATGTTTCCATATGCAAAAGATTGGGTGATGATCATTGAGTAAGTCACCTATCACTCCACACTTTAAGATGTGACTACATCTATTTATCAAAATCCAATCTAATACAGTATGCCTATTTGTTTTATTATTTAACCTGGTGGGCAGAGAAATGAGTTGGTGTAAGTGTGAGGGTCCCAGAATACCCGAAAGTCTAGCAATATCATGTTCAGCTCAATCTGAGTTAAAATCACCTAATACCCTTAGTTCACTTGAATTATTAGTCTTAATATTATCTACAAATTCCTGTAAGCCTTCCTGATGATGTTTTGGTGGAATATAAATACAACATATAATTAACTTTTTAACTGAGCCAAAAATAACTTGAACATCAACATGTTCCACAAAATCCATAGGTTCATGCAAAAAGGTTACTTCAGTGGTCACAAACTCCTTTTTTTATATAAAACATGATTCCACCCATTCTATCTTTAGGCCTATCTTTCCTAAACATATTGTGTCCAGGAAGATTAATTTCTGCATTAATGATATCAGGTTTTAATCAAGTCTCACTCAATGCCAAAACATCAGGAGAATATAAATCAACCCAAGCCTCAAATTCATGGAACTTCGATGTCAAACTTTGAACATTAAGATGAATTATTCGCAACCCTAAATTATTTACTCTAAAGTAATCAACATCTGCCAAATCATTTGCTTCTGGTCCAGGATTTACCTCAATGTCAGCGGCTATTAGTAAAATTGAAGCAAAAAGGGAAGGCACATAAGCAAACAAATACAACTTTATCTGGAAATCCCTCTGTTTATAGATAGCCACCCCTATATTGTAAGCTAATGTTTTATATAAAGGACCCATAATTGTCAAGTTATTCAATGTATAGTTATACAAAATATCAGCCCCTATATTAACATTAGAACCTCTGTCATATTCACTAGATGACCCTTTACAAGTGGTAAATGCTTCATCAACACTCAGAACACCAACAATATACAACAGCCCCAATAATACACCTTTAAGAGGCATTATTTTCCATGAGATGTCACAAGGTCTATCCCCACTTAATTAATTATAAATTGAGCAAAATAACATGCCCTGGTCTTACCGGTCTGACTCCAGTTAGACTCCTTCATTCCCACTTTTCTGCCACTGCGCAGACGCTACCGCATCTACCTTATAGTGCTTTTTATTAGCAAATACCCTCTCCTCCTCCCGAAGCTGTCACCAATGGGATTTAGAGGATTGGGGGATGCTAACAGGCTGCAGATGAACTAGCTTTTGGTTCCCACTCTCAGCACCATCCGACAGGCGGGGTTGTACTTTAGGCCACCGCTCTTCTAAAATTCCACATAGAAGCGGCATAAGATCAGACATAATACATCAGCAGCCACAGATTCTTTTGTTTATTTATTTATTGAAATGTTTAACCAGGAAGGGCACACAGAACTACAAGTTGCTCATCTTACGGTACATACTGGAAGAGAGGAGAGAGGGATAGAGTACATACAACTAAACAAAAACAATTTATACAGTGAAATCATGTCATTGTGCACATAGCTAGGAATACAGAAAGTAATATATCTAATAAGTTCATATACATATACACAATACTAAGCAAATGCATAATAATAAGCAAAAGAACAATTATGCAGTAAACTTATGGGTAGAGATAAGAGCTAAGTGCTAAAGTACACACTTTATCCGAGGGAGATTTAAAACATTTAAATCAGCTAGCAAGTGACTAGCGAGAGAGAAGAGGTAGCAGAATGAGGGATAGAAGGGGAAGATATGGAGTAGGCATAGTAGTTAGGAGAGGAGGGATACTGTAGGGGATGGAGGTGCAGAAAGGGAACAGATAAAGGTATTGCATTGAAGAGGAAGAGGAAAAGGAGAAACAAGGATTAGTCACAGGTACAATTTACTGAGAGGAAGTTGTGCAGGGCAGAAGAGATGGAGTATAGGGAGGATGAGTGATGAATCTGGTGAGGAAAAGCATTCCACAGTTTAGGAAATTGATGTGAGAAGGCCATCTGAACAACCACAGTCAACTGACAGGGGTCTACCATTGAACAGGAGTCAAAAGATCTGAGTGGGCAGGAGGGGAAAGGATGGACAGTGAGGAGGTAAGATGGGGGGTAGTGTATCAAATCAAAATTTAGACACAAATTTAGCTAGCACAGCGGAGGTGTTGTCGATTTTCTAAAGAGAAAAATGCCAGAGAGTGGTAAACATCACAGTGATGGGTGAGAGGGGGGAAGTCCAAAGCTAAATGACAGAAGGAGTTAAGAAGGGTGTCCAATCTGGATAAGGAAGACTTGGGAGCAGCACTGTAGACTACATCACAATAGTCAAAGGTAGGTAGTGTCATCTTCTGGACAAGTTCACATCAAGCCTGTGGTGGGAGGAAGCTAGAGTTCCTATATAATGCACCTAGCTTGGGGCACAGCTTTTTCAGGATGCTGTCCTCATGGCCAGTGAAGTTAAGGTGTTGGTCAAGCCACACCCTAAGGTACCTAAAGGATGAAGTATCCTCAAGGACTGTCCTGTCAAGGGTATGGAAGGATGGCAGGGAGGGGAGCCTAGAGAGCCTCTACCTAGTGCCAAAGTTAATTGAGACTGTCTTCTTGGCATTAAGGGAGAGTTGATGGGAGCAAACCAGTGCTGAACTTAATCAAAGTCATGCTGGAGTCTGGTTGCTACATCATCAGGGGACTGGCTGGAGGTGAAGAGGACCGTGTCATCAGCGTACATGTGGATAGAGGTGATGAGCAAGCTGAGGGAAGGTCATTTAGAAATATGGAGAATAAGATAGGATCCAACACAGACCCCTGTGGGATGCCAGTATTACTGGGGAGAGGAGGTGAAATGGCATCAGCTATTCTGAAAGACTGGGTCCTACCTACCAGGTAGTCTCTGAACCAGTTTGTGGCAGAGGTGGTTAAGCCTGCCACAGAGAGGGAGTTCAACAGAAGGGTGTGGGTGATGGTGTAGAAAGCCTTAGCAAGGTCACTGGTCAGGCCGCACCTGGAGTACTGCATGCAGTTCTGGCGCCCGTACCTGAAGAAGGATGTCAGATTGTTGGAAACATGTAATGTAGAGCGACAAAGATGATCCAGGAATTGGAGTGCAAGCCCTAAGAGGAAAGACTGAGCAAGCTAGGTATGTATTGCTTGGAGGAGAGGAGGGATAGGGGGGACATGATTGAGATCTTTAAGCACTTGAAAGGGATAAACAAAACTCGAACAGAGGGGATCTTCCAATTAAAAAGAGAAAGGGACATGAGAGGGCACAGTCTCAGACTGGAGGGGGGAAGATTCATGAGGGAGGTAAGGAGACAGTTCTTCACAGAAAGGGTGGTGGGCAAGTGGAACACTGTACCACAGGAGGTGGTGGCCTGTAAGATGGTGGTCAGTTTCAACAAGGGATGGGACAGGGTGAGGGGGAGAGTAAATCTAAGGAGGGAAGGAGTGGGAGGGGCAGCTGTGAGATGAGGGGCTAGCTGCACAATCGAGCAGACTCGACAGACCGTGAGGCCTATTTCTGCTGGTATTTTTGTATGTTCATAAGGTCGACAAAAATAGCAGAAGTGATTTGGACACTATCCATCCCTGAGAGAATAGAGTCAGTGAGCTTAATCAGGGAGGTGGTAGTGGAATGGTTCTTCTGAAACCCAGATTGGAATGGAGTGAAAAAGTTAGAAACGGAGGATTAAGAAGAGAGTTGTGAGAGAACCAGATGTTCTTGAAGGTTAGCAAGGTAAGAAGGAGAGAAATGAGACAGTAGTTCACAGGTGCAGAGGAATCACCTCCCTTAGGCAGGGGAAGAACACTAGAATGCTTCCAAGCAGAAGGGATGGAAGCTGTTGAAAATGAAATGTTGAGAAGATCAGATAGTGCAGCAGAGATAGCAGAAGCTGATAGGTATAGCAGCTTAGGGTCCAACCCATCAGGTGAGCTGCCCTGGGAAGGACTGAGAATATACAAAGCTGCCAAGGTATCGGAGGGTGAAATTTTAGAGAAAGCGAAGACATTAGACAGGGAGGGTGAGCTGGGAGAGGAGGGGGAGACAGCAGGCAGGAAAGATGGTAGTGAAGCTAGGAGGGCAGAGTCACAGGAGGTGAAATATGAATTAAATTCAGTGGCAACACCAAGATCAGGAAATTGAGTGTTGTTTAGTATAAGAAGTGGGGTGGATGGAGTGGAATGGGGGGAGGAGACCTTCCAGAATTTGGAGGGGTTATTTATGTTAGACTTAAAGGTAGAGCAGAAGTACTCTGCTTTAGCTAAGCGAGTAGCTTTTGTGCACTTGTTGCATAGAGTGCGGTAAGTGTTGTAGTCGTAAGGAAGCTTAGAAGCTTCATGAGTTTTCCAAGCTAGATCGAGGGCTCTTAGGCATGCCAAGAGGGCCAGGGTGATCCATGGGAGCTGGTTACCCCTGACCCTGGTGCACTGCAGGGGGGGCATGTTTGTTCCATTCCTCTAGAAATTTACCATGAACGTAGGCCGGAGCATCATCAGTGGAGTTAGACAAGGCTATTGGCTCCCAGTTTGCATGGGCCAGGCCATTAAGGGGGGGGCGAGATTCATTGATTTATATGATCAGCTTGTAGGATTTTGTGAGAGGCCTAAACCCTGTGGATTTTGTGTATGATAAAGGTCATGTGATGGTCGCTCAGGGCATCTGGTAGTACGCCAGATTTAATAACCCTATGGGGGTGGGATGTGAGGGTCTAGTCGATTAGGGAATGGTTTCCGGTTATATGGTTCATGCAGGTTGGCTCAAGTATGAGTTGTGTTAGATTAGGGGCAATGATATCATTACATGCTTTATTTAGAGATGCGGAGAGCCAGTTTTGGTTGAAATCACCCATTATATATAATTCACCTGAAGGGGTATGAAAACCTATAGTACTGATGAAATCAGTGGTGTTAGAAGAGTGGAGACCCAGGTGACAATAGGATTCAGCAAAATATATACTGTATATATATATATATATATATATATATATATATATATATATGTATATATATATACATATATATATATATGTATGTATATATATATATATGTATATATAATTATACACACACATATACATATAGTTATAGAGAATGGAAGGGATAGTTTTAGTACAAGTGCCTCGTAGGCTTTGGGGATCGATGTGGAAAGGATAGAGGTAAATTGTATGGTTGACGAGACATAAATTGCCACATCTCCACCCCTTTCTGTTCAATCTTGCTGGGACATGGTGTAACCAGGGATGGAGAAAGAGGTGTCAAATATTTTTTATTTAGCCAAGGTTCAGTGAAGATGATAATATCAGGGGCAAGGGAGACAGCTAGTGGCTGGAGAAGGTCTAACTTGGGGGTAGACTACATATAGTTAGGTGTAAAACTTTTAATCCATGGGGAAGGGCAAATGGGTAGTTATGGGATGGGCCAGCAGTTACGGGTGCTGTTAATGGTGCATCCAGGGGGCACAGTCTTGGATTTGAGTTGATGTTGCCAGAAGATAAGAGCAGGAGTGCAATGATCATGAGGTGAAGTTTTGTGCTCTTGTACCAAGGCAGAGATCTTGATAGACATAATGGGGAGTGGTGGTGGGAGGGTGAGATTGGAATTTTAATAAGTGAAGCAGTGTATAAGAGGTTGGCATGGGTAAAAGAGATGCACTAGGACAGAAGGGATATTGTGTCCATACAACAAAGACAGGAGAGGGGGGTCCTGGCAAAGTTATACACTAGGGGCTGCAGCATGGTGAGGCTGAAATGGGCAGGCAGTTTGGGAGAGGGAACCAGAGTGAGAGTGAAGAGGAGGAGACAGAGTTCAAGGAGGAGAATGAAGAACATTCAATGGGAGGGTAGAGACAGAACAAGCGATGCAGATAGTAATGAGACTAAAGACATGTTGGGAGTTAAAAACAGCAGTGAGGAGGAAAAGCATTAAGAGTAAGGGTGGAAGAGCAGTAGTAGAGAAGGGAGAATTACTAATATAATCAAAATTGTCTGAGCTACAAAATTTGATGGCTTGCAGCCACAGTATGAGATGTTACATGGAGAGAAATAGAATTAGCTTCCAGTGAAGGATACTGCTGATTTCCAGTCTGATGAGCTGCACTGCTGGGTGGAGCCCAGTTCTTAAGACAAGCTGGATTTTGCATGTGGCAGCCCAGGTCATAAGGACATTTGCTGCCCAGATTGTGGTTTTCTGTGTGTTTATTTAATCCTTTTTGTTTTGGAGTTGGCCAAGATCTTGGGACGAAACTGCATCATGTTTACTTCACTTTCAACTGTAGGTCAAATTAGCTGTCAGGTATATCAAATATGGCAGTGGTCTTAAGCTGGAAAACCATATGGCTGCTTATGTAAGGCTGAATATGTTTCTAGGTGGCAGAGTGATATAGAAACATAGACAGTGCTGGAAGAAAAAGATCAATGGTCCAGCCAATCTGGTTGTGTTTACTTATCTATCCCTAGGATCTAACTGTCATCCAGGGAACTAACACTCACTTACCTCCCCCCATTCTCCTCCCTGCTACTATTGTCCTGAGTAGCCATAATAGTCTTCACTCTGTCACACCCATGCTTGAAACCATTTATGGATTGGCTCCTACCACCTCAACTGGCAAACTTTCTAAGGTTCCACCACCTTCTCCATAAAATAATGCTTCCTCATATCCCTTTTGAGCCTTCCTCTTGTCAGATTCCACTCATGCCCCTTGACCTCAAACTTGTGCTTATGCTAAATAACTGCTCACAGTTAACCTTATTTATTTCTTTTGTTAGTCTCTGTGATATCACCCCTCTCTCCTCTGGTCTCAAGCTAGTACATATTTACTGTCTTGAGCTGATCCTTGAAGATCTGCCCTGCTGGCCTTGTATCATCCTGGTCACTTTTCATTGCACCACCTCAAGCCTGTCCTTATGTTTTCTGAGGTGGGGATTCTAGAACTAGGTGCAGTGCTCCAGGTGTGGCCTTACCATTTGAACCCCCATCCCAACTTGGGAGCTTACCTGGGGCCCTGACGTAGTTCTGCAGACTCCTGCATCTTGCAGCCAGTAAGTCGCTCACTTCTTTGCTCCCCCGGCCCACTCCTGGACTGCTACCATGGCCGGGGAGAAGATTCACTTGTTGTGGTGCCTCCAAGCACCTATTCCGTGTGGCTGGTGAGTCACTTGCTTCTTCGCTCCCCTGGCTCTTTCTTGGACTGTTGCCAGAGCGGGGGAGCACCTTGAACTTTTCCTCAGTGCCTACGTGCACCTGATGGATGTGCCTGGTGAGCTGCACACTTGCTTTGCTTCTCTGACCCCTAAAACTGCTTCACAGCTGGGTGGGGAGCTCAAGAGAAGGCCAGGTCTGTTTTTTGTGCCCCAGAGCACCTGGTGAATGGGGCAGAAGCGCTGCTTGTAACTCCATCTCCCCAGCCCCATCGAACACCAAAGGGATCTGGGAGGAACTGAACATAACAACAATAAATGAATTTATAAGGCTCCCTGACCTAATCCAAGCCTCAAGTGGATCGGGGAGTAAAGGGGACAAGATGGTGCCAGGGACTACAAGTCCCATGATGCTGTGTGGCTCGAAATCTGCTTTTGAGAGACTGCTCCTGATGGGGAGCTCACAAAACAGAACTTCCAATGGTGCTCCTGTCCCCCCAAAGTGCACCCTGGCCCTAGTGACCACCATATGGGACCAGAATGGTCCTAATCCTGCAGCCAGATGCTGCCAACATGCTTTTATTCATATTATATTTGATAGAGTTGTACAAGACTGTATAGGGTGGCCACATTGGAGGTGGTCTGCCTGAAGACAGCAAGGGACCCAATTGGTAGCTGCAGTAGTCTAATCAGGGGTTGGAGCCTGAGACTCCTTTCAGCCAATGGGATGTTGAGGATTCAAAACCGACATTCTAGGGTTGACAGTTTAATCCTGAGAGAGACTGTGTGAGCTTCTGAAGAGAAAGCATCTGATTTTGATAGCACCATGTGCTGTCACAGCCTGAAACTTGGAAGTTTGTAGCTAAACAAACTGAAATACAAACAGACCACTTCTCTCGGTGCAATTTAGCCCCTGCAAGGCATATTTTTAAATCAAGGATGGAAATAGGATGAATATTAAAAATATGCCTTGCAGGGGATAAACTGCACTGAGAGAAGTGGTCTGTTTGTATTTCTGATATGTTCCTAGTTGCAGGATTATGCAACAACTTGAGAAAGGAATGTGTGGATTTAAGGAAATTACTCAGGCACTCTGACCATGTGAGCCTGTTACTTAATGGTTAGAGCACTGGAATGGCATACCAGAGGTCTGATGTTCAATTCCCAGTGGGCCACACTTTTCCTTTCTCATTTCCATCCTTAATAGCTAAACAAACTGGAACTTTGGAATTTGTTGACTACTGCCTGGTAAATCCCCAAAACAAGGATATTCACATTAGCCTGAGTGAATTGCCTAGAAATTTGGTAACAAAGAGCAGACTGCTGTGATAATTATTTGTTTATTGTTCTGTGAGGTGAAAACAATCCAGTGCCTCTCAGATCCTGATACAAAAGACTGATTTTTTACAGGGGACCAGTGCTCTGTGGTCCTGCCTGCCTGCCTAATTGCCAGCCTACCTTTTTTGTGGCGGGTGAAGACAAGTTCCTCTGTGGGGTGAAGACCGGCTGCCTAATTGCCGGCATACCTTTTGAAGCGGGTGAAGACAAGTCCCTCTGTGGGGTGAAGATCATCTGCTTAATTGCCAGACTACAATTACATTCTTCAATTTTTATTTTACCAGGAAAAAAACATTGAGAAGAACTCATTTACAAGGTGGTCCTGGAAGGACAAATGCATAGGATCAAGGAGAACAACAATACAGATACAGAAAAAATCCATAGACTAAAACAATACAATATACAGTCATGTCATAAAATTATTATACAGAAAAAAAAAAGCATTTGGTAGTAACAATCTACCAATGGTACAGTGTACTACAATGGTAAAAGAGAAAATAGTACATTAAAAGATGAGCCTACATAAAGTTAGGTGATGCAAGGTGCAGGCAAGGGCTAAGAGGGAGAAGTGGGAAGGAGGTAGAGAAGGGTACATAGTGGAGTGGATAAAAGGAAGGAAGGATGAGCTAGAAAGGTTAAGTGCTAAAGGGGAAAGAGAAATAAAGATTGCTCATGTAGTGATGGAATTTATGCAAAACAGTGACAGTCATCGTACACATGGCACCTCAGCAGGGCCTTGAAATGAGGTAGTCCAACCCAAAGAGTCAATTTTAAGGACTTTTGAATTATATTCCATAGGGTGGGTATGGCATAGCTCAGTGCAGCTGAGCCAAACTGTGATCTGACCCTAGGGACATCTAGAGTGATACTGTATAGGCATATCTTCTGAGCTGGTAGACACAAGGTGTACATTTGAAGAGTGTGGAGATGTAGTGGGGAAGTTTAGGTGGGTGAAGACAAGTCCCTCTTTTGAGGTGGGAGAAGATAAGTCCCTTTGTGGGGTGAAGACAATTGCCAGCCCACCTTTTGAGGTGGGTGAAGACAAGTCCATCTGTGGGGTGAAGAGGATCACATCATCATCCTTACCAGCCTGTTCTACCCAACTGCCAGTCAAGGGAAATGTCCCCCAACATCTACACCAACTGGTCATCTAAAGGTTATGAGTACTGGGTTTACCCAAACAATTGCTTTTCTAACTGTCCGGCTAGCTAGCTAGTTAGTGTACCACCTGGGACTCCTGCATGACCTTAAGCTAAGCCCACAGCAACAGTTACAGTCAGGATCATCTGTGTGTTACATCCACTTGTGTAATTTGAATTTTGCTACTGCAGCATTCACCTACTGCAACCATGGTGCACCCAGTGTCCACTTGTCACATGCCTGCAACTCCTCATTGTGTGCACACTCAGGTATTTGGAAGCTCCCACAGGGACTGTGGAGTTAGGTGGTGCACCGGTGGGGGTAGGGGGACTGGGATAGAGGGAATACTGTGTTGAGATTTAAAGGTTCATAGGATAATTACGAGATCAAGGGACAAGCCCACTATGATCATGCCACCTAGCCTAGGTGGAATTCATATTTTGATTCATCCACGTACAGATCAAGTTTTATTTTGAATTGGTTTAGGTTTTCACTGTGCACAAGATCATATGGGAGCGAGTTCCACATCGGGATAATCCTCTGTGTAAAAAATGTATTCCTCTTTATGGTCCTATTTATATTAGATTTTAATTTCCGGTTATGAGATCTAGTAGCACATATAGAAGGATACCAATCCAAATAGGTCGATTCAAACAGGAATTCATCCTTCATTGCCCTATAAAGTAAGCATAAATCCCCTCTCGGTGAGCGGTATTCTAAAGAATACAAATTCAACTTTTTTAGTCTTTCAATATAGGGAAGAATTCATGTCCACAATATGCTTTGTAAATCTTCTTTGAACTCTTCCCCTAGATTTTATGTCTTGAATCAAAGTTGGAGCACAGAAAGAAGAACAATAATCAAAATTTGGTCTCATAATACTGGTAAATAAGGGAATTAATACCTCCGGATCTCTGCTTTTAATATTTTTCAATATACAGTTAGTAAGATGATTACTTTTTTTAACTGTATTATTTAGGTGTTCATTGAATTTTAGATTATTCGTAATATATACTCCGAGATCTTTTTCGGAGCTTGTTACACCTAACTCATGATTATCAATAATGTAATTAAAGCATCTGTTTTTCTTTCCAAAATGCATAATTTTGCATTTTTCATAATTAAATTTCAATTTATGCATATTAGCCCAATCTGAGATTGATTGTAGATTTGTTTGTAATTTTAGGGCTGAGGCTGCATCGTTCACAAGTCCACCTATCTTAACATCATCTGCATACTTTGTTAGCCAGATGCCTTCTGTAGCACTCAGACTAGCAATTAAGATGTTAAATAAGATAGGACCCAAGACAGAGCCTTGAGGTACACCACTCGTAACTTCAGTCCAAGCCTATTTATACCCACGAATACAGACTTGCTGTCTTCTATCAGCCAACCAGAAAGAAATCCAATCAACTATATATTTATTTAAGTCCATTTTTATTAAGCAGTCTATTGATATTTTGTGTGATACGGAGTGTTTATTCCTATCTGATTGGTTACAGTGTTTATTCATATCTGATTGGTGAATGTTTTACTCCCTTTGTTTCCCTTGTCTCCTACCTTGTTTTTCAGACCCCACAATAAACCCCTTTGGTTATTCAGAAACATAGAAACCTAGAACATGTCGACAGAAAAGGGCCACCAGGCCCACCCAGTTTGCCCAGTATGCTTAGCAAGCTGCTTGGCTTTTGCTATTGCCTTCCACCTGCCCCCCAGAACTAACAGACAGCTGTGTCTGTCCCACACTCTCTTGAACACCCCTCCCCCACAGTTCCTGCCCCCACCACCTCCTCTGCAGGGGGTCTTTTCCAGTTTTCCACCACCATCTCCTTAAAGTAGAATTTTCTGATGTTTCCCCTGAACCTCCTCCCTACTATCTGCATGTCATGCCCCCTTGTTATTGATTGCTCCCTTAGCTGGAAGATGTCCCCTACTGGCACCCTGTTAATACCCTTGATAAATTTGAAGGTCTCAATCATGTCCCACCTTTCTCTTCTTTGTTCAAGGGAGTACATGCTGAGGTCCCTCTACCATTTTTGTTGTCCACCTCTGGACATGCTCCAACCTATCCACATCCTTCTTGGGGTATGGCCTCCAGAACTGGACCCCATACTCAATGTGAGGCCTGACAAGCTGCCTATATAAGGGCATTATGACTTCCCTGTTCCTTCTTGTTATTCCCCTGCTGATACAACCCAACATCCTACTGACCCTTGCCACTGCCCTTTCACATTAATTTGCCACCTTCAGGTCCCATGAAATGAATATGCCAAGATCCCTTTCCAGCTCGGTAATCTCTAGGGTATGCCCCACCCATACAGTATACCACTTCCTGGTTATTCCTTCCTAAGTGCATAATCTTGCATTTTTTTTGTGTTGAAGGACAATTGCCATTCCTTGGGCCATTCCTCCAGTCTCTCCAGATCCCTGTGCATGCTCTCAACCCCCTCAGGCATATCTATTCTGTTACAGATCTTCATGTCATTTGCAAATAGACACACTTTTCCCTCTAGCCCCTCCACTATGTCCCCTATTAATATATTAAAAAGGAGTGGCCCCAGTACTGACCCCTGAGGTACCCCATTGGTGACCCTACCATCCTCTGAAGGTACCCCATCAACAATTACCCTCTGCCTTCTACCATCCAGCCATTTTCCACCTACCAAGCCACCTGCAGTCCTAGCCCAAGGCAGCTCATTTTGTGCAGTAGTCCCCTGTGTGGCACTGGCTCAAATGCCTTTTTGAAGTTGAGATATGCAACGCCTACAGACCCCCCTGATCCAGTACCCTGGTGACCCAGTCAAAGAACTCTATTAAGTTTGTTTGACATGACCTTCCCCCAGTGATGTATCGGCAACTGTTGAAGTATTTGCCATTATTGTGTAGTGTAATATTTGCATGTTTAGAGTGATAAACGGGGAGGGGATTGTGTGACTATTCTACCAGTCACTGAGGGAGGTGGCAGTATTCATTTCCTGTGGAGAAGAACCCTGGCAGTTCACAGTTATAAGGATCTCCATAGGTGGAGGCACTGCACCATTTACAAATCCAATTCTAACCATGAACCCAGCAACAGCCTACATCTCTTGTGAGTGGTCGTATAGATAGAAGGGTAGGAGTGGTTACACATTGATCTATAAAGAGGTAATATTACCTCTTTTTACTGCTGCAGTGGGCAAAGCCCTGCAGATGTGTTGCAATCACAGTAGAAAAAAGGAGCTTACTGGATACCAAACTGACCTGTAAGTAGTGGAGGTGAACAACAATCACTACACATCCACCACACTACTTTATCCACAAACAAAACATGGCACAGTCTGTCATGTCCAAGATGACCACTGGAGCCCAGTGCGCATGCATGACGACTCACACATGTGCACTGAACTCCGGCGGAACAGTCCACCATGTCCAAGATGGCTACTGGGGCCCAGTGTGCATGCGTGAGTCATTGTGCATGTGCAAAGAACTTCAGAAGCCATCTTGGACACGGTGGACATTGTCGTGTTCCACTGTGATCTTGGCTGCAACTGTACTGGCTCTGGAGAGAGTTTGTCTTCTACTCTCAGTACCCCTTCTGATACATCCTAACATCCTAATTACCTTACTAAAAGCTTTATTGTATTGACTTGATTGTTTGAGGGTGCCACTAATGATGGCTCCTAGGTTCCTTTTCTCTGTAGTGTTCAGCTTAACCCAACCCATTTAGTACTCTGTCTTGGGGTCCTTGCTCCCTAGGTGCATCACTTTGCACTTTTTGGCATTTAATTTCAACTGCCAGACTTTAGACCACCTCCCCAGTCTGTGCAGGATACTCTGCTTCTGCCTAATTCCCTCAATGCTGCCTATCCACCCACAGAGCTTTGTGTCATCTTCAAAGAAACACAACATGCCCTAGATATCTTCTTCAATATCAATGATGAATATATTGAAGAGGACTGGTCCCATGACAAATCCCTGTGGCACCCAACTTGTGAACGTTCTCTCTTCTGATTTGACCCTATTTACCAGTACCTTCTGCTGCCTCCCACTCAGTCAGTTTCCAAACCATCTCATTATGTTCCTTGCCACTCCCAGATCCTCCATCTTTTTCAGCAGTTGCCTGTAAGGCACTGAGTCGAAGGCCTTGTTGAAACTGAAATAGAGTAAAATCAAAATAGAGTAAATCCACGTTGTGGCCCTGATCCAATGTCCTCATCACTCAGTCAAAGAAAACTATTAGGTTAGTCTGACAAGACCTCCCTGCCATGAACCCTTGCTGTTTACTATCATGGAGGCCATTGCTCTCCAGGTAGTTCACTTGATGACTGACTCCATCAGTTTCCCTACAACTGAGTAAGACAGACAGTTCTGTAGTTCCAAACCTTCTGCTTGTCACCCCCTTGTGGAGTGGAACACCTTCTGCCACCCTCCTGTCCTTCAGAACTATCCCTATCTGTAACAAACTATTCAATTGCTCTGCCAGGTGTTCAGATAGTTCTGCTTCCAACTCCTAGAGCATCCTCGGATGCATCCCATCCAGTTCTGGGGCCTTATCTATCTTAAGGGCTGCTAACCCCTTCTGGACCTTTTTGCTGGTAAATACTGGCTGCCTTATATCCAGAACCCCCATAGAAGCTGCCTTGGTGCCACTCTCTGGCAAGGGCCCGCTGTCTTCATTGGTGAAGACAGAGCACACATAGTCATTAAGGATGGCTGCCTTTTGCCTGTCCTCCTCTATCACCCTACTTCCCCCCAATAGCCTAATTTCCCATTCTTTCCTCCTTTTTTACTTAATATCCCTGAAGAACTAATTTTCTCCACTATTGACACCCTCAGCAATATGCAGCTCAGCCTCTGCTTTAGCCTATCTAAATGCCCTCTGTGCTTCTCTAGGTCTCAATTGGTATCCTCTGCATTCATTCTCTCTCTGTGCTTTACTTTGTACTTGATGAAGACCCTCTTTTTGCCCTCATTGCTTCCCTGGCTCTTTCTGAGAACCATATTGGCCACTTGTACCAGTTACTCATGGTTACTATCCTCAGGTATATCTTTGATGCTCCAAGGATGGCCCCCATTATTGGCCCCATCTCTTCTCCAACCCTCCTATGCTGGCTACCCTGACTAACTTGTCCTAGACTAACTCCCTCATCTTGTTGAAGTCTGCCCTTATGAAATCAATGCCATCAGCTTTTGTTTGGGGTTTACCAGTCTCCTGCACCAGCTCAAACCAAATAGTTGCTGTTCCCTAGTGACTCCCCTACCGGCATCATTCCTACTATCTCGAAGTTGGTGAGTACCATGTCAAAAATGTCAGCCTGTCTGGTGGATTCTCTAACTAGCTGAACCAGCAGACAGTCCTAGACCACATCCAGCTAGTCCTGACTTCTGATCTCCTGGCAGTTGGATCATCCCAGTTGATGTCCGGCAGGTTCAGGTCACTTACAGCCACCATCTCCCCTTAGCCACTCCTCATGACTAATTCCTCTCCCATCTCTCTATCCCTCTTCTCTGTCTGTCCTGGCAGTCTACAGATCACCACCACATATACTTTCTTGCCTGAGGCCACTATGAGCTGCACCTTCAGTGAATTTGTCTCCCTATTACTTCCCCTGACATGTCCATCCTAGCCAACCTCAATGCTATACCTGAGACAGAGGGCTACAGTTCCTCCTATACCTTTTCCTATGTCCCTCCTAAACATGGTGTAGCCTGGGACTCCCTGGTACCAGACATTATTTTCTGATGCTTAAGTCCCTGTGCTACAAGGTCCACCTCAGTGTCTGCCACCATTGCTTGGAGCTTGCTGATTTTATTATCTAGATTTCTGGCATTGAAGCAGGCCTCCTTCCATCTAACCCTTGATCCCCTTTGGCTATTTTCTTGTTCTTTTTCTTTACTTCTCACTGGTCTCCTTCCTTTCATGTTTGATTGCAGGTTCTGTATTCCCCACCTTCTATGGTCCCTCCCCCAGCCCAGTTTGAATCTCAACCATGTTTTCCTCATGGTGCCTCTACAAGTCTCAAGATAAGGAGGCGTACTAGCTAGGTTCCTCTTCCTCTCTCCTATCATCTTCATTCTGTTAGGCAAAGTCTCCCCCCACAGTCAGTTTAATGGTCCAACAAAGACATCAAACTTCTGCCCCAGCATGAAGCCCCTCTTTTGTCAGGTGAAGGTTGTCACTCTTGAAGAGCCTCCTATCCCAGAAGTCCCCACAGTCTTCACAAAGTGGTACATTTTCTCCTGACACCAACCCCTTAGCTACTCATTAAACTGCTCTATCTCCTCCCTCCTTATTTCATCTCACCCCCCAACCCACACAGGGAGAACCTCAGAAAAGGCCAGGTAAACCAAATCTGCCTTCAATCTGTCTGCCAGTCTGTAACGGTTCTGCTTCACCTTCTCCATAGACTGACTTGGCAGACCACTGATACCCAGGTGTACCAGCATCACCAGTGCCTCCTCCCTCTCCACTGTCTTCCCTTTCCAATCTACATCCCAGATGGCTGTTGCCCCAGGAAGGTTTCTGACTATCTTCCTTCTATCAAACCCTCCTTCCACCACACTCTCTACCCCCCCAATCATTGAATCCCTGACAATCAAGCCTCTCCTAATTGATTTGTTTGTTTTTTCCCTCTGGGTGTCATCAAGTTGTCATGCCCCTTTCCCCTGACTGAATCAGAGTCCCCCAACCCCCATGGAGTCGGGTACCTGAGGCTTCTCCAGGGGTGCAGAGTGCTTTGTCGTCTGGATGGTGTTTGGCTGGACAACCTCCTTGTGGGTAGCCCTGGCTCCCTTCTCCCTCCCTTTCCCACCACACTCCACCCTCCTGGACTAGTGGGCCTCTGGAGATTGGAGGTGTGAGGCGCTAGCTCCAGCTGAGCTGGAGGTGCAGTAGGGATATTTCATCTCTCACTGCTGTCAGCTGAGCATGGAGTGCCACAATGGTTCTGCAAATGAGACAATGCCCCCTCCTCGTGAGCATACCCCTAGAGAAGAGCTCCCCATAATCGCCACAACTATCTCCTCACTATATCCCATCCTTATACTGAACCTAGAAATAGGGCTTCACCTAGAAAATGTGTTGTTAGGGATGCTAGTTAAGGTAGCAATTAGTAGAAGCAACTTGACAAATACTGTAAGTATGCGCAACAAACAACAATCAAACGTGATAATTAACTATTTGCAGAATCAGATTATATTTACAGTTATTAATGTATGATAATTAGCTATTAGCAGAATCAATTACCTTATTACCTTATATATTTGTAGTTATTAATATATGATAATTAGCTATTAGCAGAATCAACAGTGAACCACAACTCCAATTACTCAATGCACTAAAGGTTCTGCCCTGCTAGTGTTTAGCCTGGATACCTAATTTGCACAAAGCCTAATGACAGGGTGCAAAAGTGGGTTCTGTAGTAGTAGCCTACTATAAAGGACAATCCCTCTAATAGGCAATAGTGGGAGAACATCTGGTAAACTGCAGATTAGCAAAAGTCAATTTCAGATCCTGTACTAGCAGTATACCTAGATAGGGTGTTACTGGGGTACCTTAGAAATTTAGCAAAAAAGCAGGCAGGGTGGGCCAGAGGCTAACTGGCCTGAGAATTATTACCAAACCTGTAATACAGGAATACCTAGCTAAGGTGCTACAGTGCCACCATATTTTCATACAAACATACAATAAAACCAGCAGAATGAATAAGGCCATTAGGTCTATTGTCTGCTCGTACTGCACCTCAGTGTCAGCTACTGACCCTGCCCCCCTTCCCGACCACCCCACCCCTCGTTCCACCCTCCTGTTAACATTTATTTTCCTCTTAAATCTATCCCAGCCTCTCTGCAGATACAGGGACTTGGGGGGAAAATCCTACGAGGAGAGGCTGGGAGAGCTGCAAATGTATTTGCTGGAAGAGAGGAGGGATAGGAGGTCTATGATCGAAACCTTTAAGTACCTAAAGGGTATTACTAGGATTAATACAGAAGGGATTCTTCAGATCAGAAGGGAGAGGGACATGAGAGGGCATCGGCTGAGATTGGAGGGGTGAGGATTCAGGAGGGAAATCAGGAGACACTTTTTCACAGAAAGGGTGGTAAATAAGTGGAACACTCTGCCTGAGGAGGTGGTATCATGTAGAACAGTGGGAGGATTTAAGAGAGGGTGGGGCAGAGGGAGGGGGTGGTTATGAGAGGGGGGGGGAGGGTTGAGTGACTGCAAGTTGAGGGGTTAGCTGCACAATCGAGCAGACTAGATAGACCATGAGGCCTGCTTCTGCTGGCATTTTGTATGTTCATATGTTCTTGAAGCTGCCCACTCATTTCTATGAAATCACCTTCTCAGGAAGGGCATTCCTGCCCACTCCCATCCTCTCTGTGAAGAACTGCCTCCTAGCCTCTCTCTCCTAAACCTCCCCCAACTTGAGACTGTGTCCTCTCATGTTTGGATTCCCACAGAGCTTGAAGAAACCCTCCTTGTTCACCCTATTTATTCATTTCAAATACTTGAAGGTCTCAATCATGTCCCCCTCTCTCTCTCCTCTCCTCTAGGGAGCACATGTTCAGCACCTCCAACCTCTCCTCATACATCCTACCCTGCTGGCCACTGATCATATTGGTAGCCGTCCTCTGGACTGTTTCTAGCAGGTTTATATCCATTTTAAGGTATGGGCACTAGTACAGCACAATGTACTCCAGGTGTGTCTTCACCAATGTCCTGTACAAGAGCCTTATTGCCTACTACTAATCCCCCTGGCAATGCAGCACATTTTATTTGCCTTAGCTGCCTGTTTCCTACACTGCATGGAGTGCTTCATGTCACTAGTGATCATCTCCCCCAAATCACTAGTGACCTGAAGCATTCTATGCAGTGTGGAGTGCTTCAGGTCACTAGTGAACATCTCCCCCAGATTCTTTTCCTCCTTGGATACAGCTGCCTGGACCCCACCCCCCACTCCAGCTGTTCTCCAGTCCTTGGGTTCTTGGAATATATTTAGCAAGAAATAGGCAGAATAGGTCAGAGGATAACTGGCCTTATGATAATTACTGGACCTGTAATACAGGTATACCTAGATAAGGTGTGTGACAGGGTAGCGAAATGGATAGTATCTGGGGAACAATCTCAAAGAGAACACTCCACATGCCAGTTGAATTTATTTTCTTCATCTACTTTGTTTCTCCCAGTCAGCAGGCTCTCCATCCACTTGTTCCCCTCAGCCCCATCAACCCAGCATCCACTGGAAGTCACCTCTCTTGCTCCTGTGAGTTGCCCAACTTGCCAGGCATGGAGCCTGGTAGGGACTGGTGTCATTCTGCCAATCAGCCTCTGTTTTCTCCCCATTTTCTCCCCTGAGTGCAGCCCAGAAGCATGCAATGACACCAATGGCTGAGCTGCATGTGCTTCCGCTTGCAGCATGCCTGGCGTCTGCCCCCTCTGTCTGTGGGTCCATTGTGCCATCCCCCAGCTACCACTAGTGTCCGAGAAAGCAGTAGACTGCGTCCCCATCCCTCTCCAGGAAAGGAGAGCTGTCCTCCTGATGCTTGATCCTTCCCCTTCCCGGCCGACCCCCAGTGACCTGCTCACACTGTGAACATGGGTCATCGGCATGGCAGGAGGTAAGGCAGTGATGCCTCTACCCTCCATGCTACTGGGCCCGCCTATTCCAGTTGAAATTAAATGAAATCTGCTTTACTTTCAATAACAGAAAAAAAAAACAGCTTGTATTCAGATTAACAAACATTTCAGTTCACTCTCTCTGTCTCCACTTGAATCTCATTGAAACAGAAACCTGCTTCTGCTTGTTCACCCTCCTTCCGTTATTGGGCTTGGGTATTACTTGGTAACACTCACCTTCCCCCTAAGAGATAGCAAACAGGTTGAACATCCAGTGCGATTAAGCCTTAAATGGCCAACTTTACAACAAAAGGGTCTTGGTATAAATCCCATCACAGCCCCTGTCAAAACGTGTGCTATCTGTGTTGCAGGGCTGTCAAGTGGTTTACTGATGAAAGGAGCATGATAGACATACATGCCATCACAGGGCATTACTGGGGGCTTCAAGAATTTAGCAAAAAACAGACCGGATAGGTCAGATTCTAACACAGAAACATAGGAAGATGGCAGAAGGAGACCAAAGATCCATCTAGTCTGCCCATTTGTTTACATGTACCCCTGTTGGGCCATGCCTGCTAGCATTGAACTCTTACTGAAGATGAGTCCCCACCCTTGACCCTGTGTTACATGTATGTCCTGTCCCAACCAAGTTTGAAGGAGGTGATTGTTTTGGCCTCCACCACCTCGGTGGTAAACTATTCCAAGGTGCTACCACCATCTCAGAGAGAAAGAGCTTCCTGACATCCATCTGAACCTCCACCCTTTGAGTTTCCAGTTGTGACCTCTAGTATTAGAGTTATGGGACCTTCTGAGTATGGCACTTTGTTGATGCTTTTCAGGTACTTAAATGTCTCGATCATGCCCTCCCCCCTGGATCTGGCCTCCAGCAAGAATAACTTCAGCTCTTTCAGGCGTTCCTGGCATGGCAGGTCATGTAGTCCTATTATCATTTTTGTTGCCCTTCTTGGACTGTCTCCAGTCTGTTGATGTCCTTCTTTAGGTGTGGGCTCCAAAAGTGGATGCAGTACTCCAGCTCAGGTTTCACCATGTATCTGTAAAGAGGCAGTATAACGTTTCTGCTCCTGCTGTCAAAGCTTCGGCTGGTGCATCCCAACATTTTGTTGGCCTGGCTATATGCAGAGTTACATTGATTGGTTGCCTTAAGGGACTCATGAATTAACATTCCTAGGTCCCTTTCCTCTGATGAGGCATTAAGTTGCACCCCACTCAACCAATATTCCATTCTAGGGTTGTTTTTGCCCAGATGCATCACTTTATATTTCTTTGCATTAAAGGCGAGTTGCCATTGGTGGGACCATGCCTCAAGTTTTCCTAGGTCATCTTGAAGTTTGCTGATGGATTCTGCGGTATCCACCCTTCCTCCTAATTAAGTGTCATCAGCAAACAGCACTAATCTGTCATTTATGTCCTTACTTGTGTCACTAATGAAGATGTTGAAAAGCACAGGACAGAGGACAGAACCCAGGAGAACCCCACTTATAACATCTACCTTCCTTGAACCCACTCAATTGATTTCCACCCTTTGGCTTCTATCTTGGAGACACACTTTTATCCATTTGATAAACTGGTCTGAAATACCAGTGTCTTTGAGTTTAGTGAGCAGACACTTGTGTGGAACAGAGTCAAAGGCTTTACTGAAATCAAAATAAAGCAGGTCCACTGGGTGCCCTATGTCTAATTTGGTGATTACCCAATCAAAGAATGATATGAGATTCATCAGGCATGATCTTCCTGTCATGAATCCATGTTGCTTGTGGTCTTGGAGGTTGTTCTTGTCCAGGTAATCAACTATGTCTTGTTTAATCAGTGTTTCCATCAGTTTGCACACCACTGAGGTCAGACTAATGGGCCTGTAGTTTCCAGACTCCTCTTTGCTCCCACTCTCATGCAGGGGGTTCACGTTGGTGTTTTTCCAATCCTCTGGCACTACCTTGGTCAGGAGGGAGAGGTTGACTAGTCTGGACAATGGTTCTGCTAGTTCCTTTGCTAATTCATTTAGGACCCTAGGATCAATGCCATCTGGGTCACGTGATTTATCTTGATTTAGACATTTGAGAGCTTCCATGACTCTTTTGGTGGAAAAAGCTTGAGTTCCCATAACTTCTGGTTTGCTCAAATTCCACTTACTGGCATGGGCCCATCATGTTCCCTGGTAAAGACTGAGCAAAAGAATTTGTTGAGAATGTCTGCCTTTTGTGTATCATCTTCAACTATTGTCTCACCATCCTTTAGTTTCACCACCCCTTGAGAAGTCTGCTTTTTTCCCGTATGTATCTAAAAAATAACTTGCTCCCATTGCTGATGCTGTCAGCTATGTTAAGCTATGTGCTTGCTTTAGCTTTTATTATGGCACTTTTTTGCTTAATTCCAGATATTCTTCTCAAGAGGCATCGGTAGATTTTGTTTTATGGTTGAGAAAAGCTCTGGATTTGTCTCTGATAGCTGCCTTGACTTCCACGTTGAACCATACAGGGTTTTTACACTTGTCCTTTTTGGATGCTGTCTTTGCCGGGGTGGTTGTTGCATCTGTGATAGTTTGTTTGATTACTATCCAGAGGTCGTTGACATTGGAAAGTTGCATAACAGCCTCTATTCTCTTGTCAGTGAATTCTCTCTTCTTAGTTATGTTTTCCCCTTTGAAACTGATTACTGATGCCCGAGATTGGGAATAAGAAGCTGGATAGACCCTCTCTGTAACAGTAGACACTTTATGACCAGAGGAGAACTTTTTAAAACTTTTATGTCATTAGAAGATCTTGTCTATATTTTTGCCATGGGGAACTTCACTTTGAATACTATTAGAAAAATAAACATAATAGCATTTTAGTAATCCTATCTACATTATTTGCTGTCTGTTGTATTATTTATTTTTAATTCTTCCCAAGAAGCACTTTTGTGATATTTTGTAATAATTGTTCTTAAACGTAACACTGTATAGTTTTATTATGAACTTTTTAATTGTAATCATTTGCATGTGATGTAATGTGTATACATACTTGTTAAATAAATTTGATTTGACTTAAATATGAAGTTCCAAGGCATACAGTGAACCATACCGTGTTGTGATCACTGTTTGCTAGAGGCTCCCTCACAGATGTAGTGTCCACTAGGTCAGAATTAGTAAGGACTACATCTAGTATTTTGTTAACCCTAGTGGGCTCACCTACTAACTGAGCAAGTTGGCAGTCCTGTATAGCGTCCACTATGTTTTGGTTCCATGAGGATTTAGCAGCAAGGACAGACCAATTAACATCTAGCATATTTAGTAAGGATCATACTAAGGATGCGAAAGAGCTACAATGCCGAATTAGCCCATATATGCTCTTATACTTTAATTTGAATAATAAGTTAGCTTGTAACCTTTTAGTAAGAGTTTATCGAGTTTGTTTTTAAATACAGATTTTGTTTTACTGATGATTAAATTTAGGGGTAGTTTGTTCCATGGGTTTATAATTCTTAGTGTAAAAAATAATTTTCTGCTGAGATAATTAAACCTTTTGCCTATTAGTTGAAGTGGGTGGCCTCTACTATTATGTGTGAAATCCTTACATTCCAGACCAAGTTCTACCATTAGATATGGATCCCGAATGATATCAAAAAGAAAAAGAAGATCGCCTATCAACCTTCTGGTCTCCAGCGTCATAAGGTTAAGGGTATTTAGTCTATACTCATACGATTCATTTTCTAAACTGGTTATATGTTTTGTAAATCTGCATTGTATACTTTCAAGGATTTTGCAGTCTGTTTTTTGTATGGGCACCAAGCTGTGAGGCATGCTCAAGGTGTGGTCTTACATAAGCTCTAAACAGAGGAATTAGAACCTTACAATACTTTGATTTAATGTTTTGCTTGATTGACCATTCTACTCTGATTGCTGAACTAATTTCAGAATTTGTTTAGAATTATTGAAATCATTTTAAATTATTACTCCCAAGTCTTTCTCATTCATTGTTAGACGTAAGGTGATGTTTCCTACAGTATAATTAACCATTGGGTTTGGTTTCCCTAAGTGCATAACCTTACACTTTGTAGAGTTAAGTTTCATCCCCCATGTGTTAACCCAGGTAACAATTTTGTCCAAATCGGAAGACTGTTTATCACAAGGGCCACCAAGCCTGATGTCATCCGCATATTTTATGGTGGCAGTAAGACATTTTTGGGTCATGTCTGAGACAAAGATTTGAAATAAGTAGGGTCCTAGCACAGATCCCTGGGGGACTCCACTAGTCACCTTTTCTGATTCCGAATGGTGACCGTCTATTACAACTTTTTGAGCTCTACCTGTCAGTCATTAGCTATCCTATTTGTTATATATGGATTGATGTTTAAATTATGAAGTTTTGCTATTAAGCCCCTGTATGGCAGGCCATCAAAAGCCTTACTGAAGTCCAGAAAAATTACATCACAGGGTGTGTTATTGTCAAGATGGTAACTAAAAGTTTCATAGAAACACATTAGATTTGTGAGACATCCCCTGCCTTTTTTGAAGCCATGTTGTTCTGGATCCTTAGCATCTACAATGGGGGCTATCAAATATTTGATTAGACTTTCTAGTATTCTACAAATAGTTGAAGTTAGACTACTTGGTCCCCTACTATTATAATAACTAACAGTCAACACAATTAGGCAAACAATGAGACACACCTGGTAAGTTGCAAATTAACAAAGTTAAATACTGATCTTGAAGTACAGGTATACCTAGATAGGGTGTTACTGGAGTACCCTAAACAATCTAGCAAAGCAGTCAGGCTGAGACATAGGCTAATTGGAAACACAAACAGTTGTAAGCAGTCTGATAGTCCCAGAAAGCAGATAGCAAACCTGCAGTCTCTGTAGCAGTCTTGGGGTGGATTGCAACTAGAGGAACGTGGTGGCAGCATACCTGGCGGAAGGATGCCTTATGGCTGACTCCAGGCAGACTCCTTTGCACTGCTGACCTTATCATGGAGGACCATAGTGTGAAGGATGCTTGACGCATCCACTGTTATCAGGAGGACCTGAGAATCAAGAGCAGGAGCAGGTGGCATAAGGATTGGCTGCAGGATAGCAGAGGACATGCAGCTTGTGATGTAATTGGTCCTCCTCTAAAAAGCTTGCAGTGCTGAAGCTCCACAGAGTGCTAGTGTAGGAAGGCAAGTTGAGTCAGCTCCAGGAGGCAGTGGCAGCATGGTGAGGGAGGAGGGTTCAAATTCCAGCTCATTCAGCCCTCATCACCCCTGCAGGCCTACAGCAGCAAAGTGGGGAAGTAGTGGAAGCAGTCCACAGTGAGCACTCTTAAAACCCAAGTCCCCTAGCCAGCCCTCTGGCACCAGGTGAAAGGGGTTTGCCTGGCATGCTGGTGACCCGGGTTCACACCTGAGCCTGGGGCGACAGGAGTGGAGGCCAGCAAGGAGGGTTAGGAGCATCTGAATGATGCTTTGCTCCTGGGGGGGAAGGGTCAAAGCCAACACTACCCCTGAGCCACTTCAAGTGGCTGGCTACTATGATGCACTTTGTGGTGTGGGTGACCACACACAGCCTACGCATTCAGCCAGGATGCTGCAGGGGTGCAGTTAAGGTGGGCAGGGAAAAACTTGAAAAATGGCTGTGCCATCTGGATGATGGTGGCCCACCCTCCCACTCATAGCAATAGCCCGGAGGTGTCCATGTTGCTCCCTCACCACCTGATGAGGATTGGAAAATGACCACGGGTGGGGCCCTGATGAAGGGATATGTCAAGTCAACCAGAAGCTGCATGATGTGGGGCACAGGATGGTGACGGGAGGAGCTCAGTGGCAGGGCGGGACTTGGCTAGCTGAAGGAGTGGTCAACTAGGAGGGCCTTGTGCAAAAAAAAAAAACCCCTATCCACAATTTTGGGCAAGAGCAAGCAATGTCAGGATTGGTTGCAGGATAGGATAGCAGAGGGTGTGTGGCTTCTAATGTGATTGGTAGTCCTCTAAGCAGCTTGCAGGCTGAAGCTCAATGGAATGTTGGTGAGGTAAGCAGGTCAGGTCAACTCCAGGAAGTGGTGGCAGTGCAGTGTGGGGGAATGGTTTAATTCCAGCAGCAGTTCCAGGATGGCATAGTGGGGAGATACTGTTGTTAGTCTTGGTTGGCATAAATACTACCAGTTGGCACATGATGGGCTCGTAAGGGTAATGACAAAATGTGCCTTTTGGTCAATCAGGTTGCTGGAAATTTCTATCCATTTTATAATATGAAAAAGCAGACAGCTGTCAATAATCAAACTAATTTTCAAATGAAATGGTTTCCTAATGTTTACAAGGAATAACCAGAACTAACAAATTATAAAAACGTAAAAGGTGCTCAATTGTACAAGAGCTCAAAAGTCACAAGTTATAGATTTAAGCAATATTATACAATAGGATGTGGCATATCATGAGATATTGTCATGCCTTGGGTGTGTTGTGAAACATGAGAAGGGGTGGGCCAAAGTTGCGAATTCCATGAAATTTTGAAACTTTCGCCATTGGCGAAACCGGGATTTTTTGCAAATTTTTGCAGAGTTCCACAGACTTTTTTGTGAACTGCAGAAAAATACATATAAACTGTGGAATTTATTCTATCCACAGTTTAATGAACTGTCAGTGAATGAGTGTGTGCTTGTACAACCATGTGGTCATTCACTGACAATTCAGTGGGCCACCAGTATTGGAGGAGAGAGGAGGGCTGCACCGGTGGCCTGCTCAGGAGCAGGGTTGGGGTCAGTGGGGGAGGTAGCAGATGAACTGTCAGGATGGGGGGTTAGGGCATCTACTAGACACCGGGGAATTGGGATTACTTTATTTATAAGGGATTGGGGATAGGGTCCACTAGACACCTGGGAATACTGGGAATAGAGGGGGATGAGTCAGTGGACTGTTGGCTGTTTTTTTGTGTATTAAGGAATCCAGGATAGGGAAGGGGTCTGCTAGACACCAGGAAAATAAAACATTCTTGGAGGCAATGATCAATGGGTGGGAGGCCACTAGACACCAGGAGGGTCCAAGGGAAGGATTGGAGGTATTTATTTACTGGGACCCCTGATCAATGGGGGGGGTGGGTTAATGAATTAAACTGTGATTAAAAAAAGGCTCAGAACTGACCGCTGGCAATGATCCATTCTGAGGATTTTTTCCTGCAGTTTAATAAATTAACCTGCAGTTTGTATATTTATTCTGCACATTTAAGGCAGAATTTCTGCAAAAGTTGCAAAAATGATTTCCGAACTTTTACGGTAGCGAAATTTGCAGTTTCACGGAAATTCCGCCAATGGAATTTTTTTTCACAAACTCCTAGGTATGAGACAAGGTCGAGGGCCTTCCATCATACACAAAAATGGAAGATATCCCACGTAGGAGTGTGCAAGTCGACCTTTATGATTCTGTCTGGCTGGGTCCCGTCATGAAAATCAGAACCAGAACCAAAATCAGAACCAAGCATGTACTATATAAGCAAAAGAAATTACACACTCTATGTAAAAATTAGAATCAAGTTAAATAGTGTCTCTGAGGCTACTTCACCTAAAGGGCCAGCGAAAGTCAGTGGCTTCATTTTCTACCACTTCTGTGCTAGCATGAACCCATTCAACCTATTTGAAGTTACCTGGGAGTGGGATCCAATAGAGCTGTTTATGAAAGATTGAACTCAACCTGCAAGCAAGCACCCATTGCACCTCCAGGTGTAGGTCAGCTTCTGTTTTTTCCAAGGCAGATTCTATAATTTCAGGACAGTAACCCCCCCCAAAAAACACACAAACATACACCACTGACAGCACCACTCATTGATGTGGGTAAGTCTCATGTCCCAGCCTCCTCCCCAACCCCAATCATAAAGTCTCTGCAAAAAATCATGACCTTTTTGCAGTACACAGTTCATAGCATGTCCTTTCTGTCTGGTCAAAACCTCACAAGTACCGTGTCAAGCCTTCTCTGAACCAACACCTAGCACTATGCCAGCAGCACCAAATACTGCCCATTTCCTTTTCTTTGTGCCAATCTATATATATATATATATATATATATATATATATATATATATATATATACAAAGACAAAGAACCTCTGTGCGTAAACACCGAGGCATAGGTTACCCAAAGGGCATTTGGCTGGGAAGCCAAGTTTCAAGAAAATACAAAGGACAAAACACGTGTCTATGTCTTCTGTTAGCACCCTTTGCAAACTGTGTGAGAAGCCTTTCCGCACCATGCAATTCTGCTTAAAGTTGGACCAGCATAACATTCTGTGGTGATTTGCATATGCAGCCCATGATGCTTTGCATTGTGTGGGCATGTGTGATTTTATATATACATATATATTATATATATATATATATATATTATAGGGGTGTGGTATCCCCCTATATTAGGATATAATCTTTACTTCTATGTTAAACTGGAATATTGCACTTTAATAACTTTGCAATTGTTCAAGTGATTCACATGAACTTTTGCACACACCATCAGGGACCAAAGATCTCTTGATGTGGCAAGTTTCACTCCAGTGGGTTGCATGGGTGCGAAGATATGGAGTGTCAAAAACCTTGTAAATTATCTTTTTTTTTTTTTTTTTTCCAAATTCTTTGTCATGCTGCTGTGCAAAAATGGCTGGGAAGTGTTGTCTGAAAATTTTAGGATAGAAAGGTATTGGGTCACAGGTGTGCCTTTTGAAGATTTGATGAAAACAGATTAATCCACTCCAAAGTTATTACATTTAAAAGTCTCACATTATTTTCTATGGGATAAGTTAGGTGTTCTCCTCAAAAAAGGATTCTTTTTCACAAATACGGAATCTTTTTTTGCAAATTTGGGATATTGCCACAAATACAGAATCTTTTTTCATGCTGCAGCCATCTTGTTTTCAGTTAGCGTGGGCAACAAAATTAAACTACTACAAAAATATTGAGGCCCATAGAATCAAATTCTGGGGTTAGTTTTTGGATTACTTACTTAGAAATGTTTTTTTACCATGTGGAAAATCCATTTTCGCAAACCATGGAAAAATGTTCAGCTAAACAGGTTCCTTTTTTGCAATTTGTGAAAAAGGATTTTCTTTTTCCACAAATTGCCAAAAAGGAACCACAGAAAATAATTTTTTTTGACAAATTCATGAAAAAAAGAATGTTATGTTTGTCATTTCACAGCAAACAAATGGTAAAATTTGGTGTGAAATTTTCAGGGTACAAAGGGCTTGGTCCACAGATATGCCTTTTGCTGGATGGTGAAACTATATTGCTTTGCTTTGGAGTTGTGCAGGGTTAAATTTTGTTTTGTCTCTCGTAGGATAACATTGAAATGGGAGGTGTACACAGTTATTTCTTTGTCACTCTGCTGTAAAGAAATGTTTTGCAATTTTGTTCTGAAATGTTCAGGGTACAAAGGGCTTGCCCCACTGATGTGTCTTGCTGGCTTCATGAAAATATATTAATTTGGTGTCAAATTACACAGGTTTCAAATTTTCCTGGGTTTTCTATAGGATTTCATTGCAATGTTAGGTGGTTCTTTGTGTCTGTGCTCCCACAAGCCAAGAAGGGTAACACTACACTATGTCAAAAATTATGCATGGATGGGGGCTCTGCACTGCCACACACAAATATGGAAACCATTAAGGACTGATGGGAGTGCAGGACCCTCTGGGCCCAGTTCTCCCACAGGGAAATAGGGATATGATTACAATATCTCAAAAATTATGGATGGATGGCACAGTGCACTCCCACATGCAAATATGAATACCATTATGGAGTGATAGGAGCACAGGAGGGCCCTGTGCTCCCACACACAAATACACAGAGGATTATGGAGTGATGGGAGCCCACTCCTACAGGGAAATAAGCATACAATTACAATCTCTCAAAAATTATGAATGATTGGGCACACAGGACATGGAGGGCCCTGCGCTACCATGTGCAAATAAGCCTATGATTATACTTTCTCACAAAGTAAGGAAATTCTCGGCAAAAAACTTTGTTAATGCACCATTAGGGTTCCAGTGAAAAAAGTTTGGAAATGCTGTCTTAGGGTTCCCAACCCTAGCACCCCACCCCCGCCCTGCATGCAGGAACAGGCGATAGAGGTGTGCCTTGGGGTTGTTAACCCTAATGCTCACCCCATTCTCCTATGCTGTACCCATCTTAGCTTACTTATTCATGGAATGGGGTGAGTGTTATGGTTCACAACCCTCACACTTGTTCCTGCATGCAGGGTGGGGTGGGTGTTAGGGTTGGGAACCCTATGACTACCTTTCCCAACTTTTATCACTGGAACCCTAATGGTGAATTAATGGAATTTTTCCAGAGGTGTATATATATATATATATATATATATATATATGTTTATACAATGTATGTTTTGGTATAAATGTCAGGATAAAATGTTCTATCTCAGCCAGGTCATGAAGATAACATTGATATCTTCACATGTTCTATACATCATCACATTGAAAGTGAAACGTTTCACTTTGTATCATCTAACTTTTCCACACGAGCAGTCCCCCCCCCACGGCTTTTCTTTACAAGCAGGACTCCCATGCATTTCTCAAATCTGCTCATATTTTTACACAACTAAATATTTAAAACATATCTGGTTGATCCTAAACTTCTGTTTATCTACTTCTTACATGGAGCGTAGCGTGACCGAACGCTATCCCCAAGTGTAAGCGTGGCGGCGATATAAATATGAGAACCTGAGGCGCTGTCTGATTTTTAGAATGAGAAGTCATCACTCCCACACTTAGAAAAGTGTTTTTCTTATTTAGCCCTATTTTCTCAATTGAAGCTGCCGACAGTACTGAGAGGAGAACGAGTGAGTAGGCAGCTTCAGACCACCAGATGAAAGTGCGAGCGTATGTTGCCATAGCAACATATGTTCGAACTTTGGTCTAGTGGTCTGAAGCTGCTGACTCCTCGTTCTCCTCTCAGCTGACAACAGCTCATCTAGAAATAGAGGCTAAAATAAGAAAAAAAGCACTTTTCAAAATAATGAAGATAACTCATTCTGAAAATCAGACAGTCTCAGATTTTTCTATTATAGCACTTTCGACGTGTACTTCTGAGGATAACTCTTTCGTCATGCTACATTCACATAGCAGTAGATAAACAGAAGTGCTGAGATCAACAGATATATTTTTTACTAAGTATTTATTTAACATACAGGCAGGATCAACCAGATATGATTTATTAAATACCTTTATAGTGCCAAGATCAGACATTTTTAACATTTAATATTTGTAATCTGTTGGATTGGTGGGGGGGGGGGTTATGAAGAGTTGTGTTTGGGTAATCCATAACATGTTTTTTTTTTTTTTTTATTTTAAGGTGGCAAGATCAACCACACACATTTTTTTAAATAACATATGCCATCTGTTGTGTTACAACAGATATGCACAGTTGAGATGGAATAGCCATTATTTCTATGTCAAGGATTGTATCAAGGGGCCATTTGGGGGCTGTGTTGAGTGGGGCCCAAAGCATACATTGTATAAACCGAACATGACATGGCCTGACTGAAGATATCCCTTCGCCACTCGTGAGATATCATGATGTCATTGGCCTCGCGTGAAGATAAATATGATATCTTCAGTCAGGCCATGTCATATCCCCTATTTATATATATATATATTTATAAAATGGGTAGGAAAAATGATCTCTACTGGTTGGATGAAACACATCACATGACCATGCATATTTCAGAGTGCCACTGCAGTTCTGCACTTTCACCCCCCTCCAAAACAATTGTGGCCATTTTATAAGCTAGATAACCCACTGTAGGGTGTGCAGTCATGCTCTAATGTATGCACACTCTGGGTGGTTGACGCACACCAAGGCGTGCATATATCAGAGCATGACCACACACCTTAGAGTGGGTTATCTATTACATATATATGCACACACACACACACACATATATATATATATATATATATATGACAAAAACCTTTAGTGCGCAAGCACTGAGTCAAGGGTTACCCCAAAGGACTTTGGCCAGGAAAACAAGTTTAAAAAAAAATAGAAAATTACACATACCCCGACAATGCAAAGCATCATGGGTTGTGTACGCAAATCACCATACAATATTATGCCGGTTCAACTTTAAGCAGAAATGCATGGTGCCTAAAGGCCTCTCACACAGTCTGTAAAGGGTGCCAACAGAAGGCACAGACACGTAAAAACAGCCTGTGATGCTTTGCATTATGGGGGTATGTGTGATTTCATATATATGTATATAGATATATATAGATACATATACAGCTGTGCCAGTGCTAACTAAGGCTGTCAGGGGTCTCTGCCTCATCAACTCCATGGCTCTCTCACTCTCTCTCTTTCTCTCTCTCTCTCTTGAAATGATAGAAAGCATCCTTGGGATGGCAGAGAAAGGGGAGATATTGCTGATGGGGGACTTGAATATGCCAGATGTTGACTGGAGCACCTTTGCTGCAGCCACATCCAAGGGCAGGGCCATTCTCAGTGCCATACTGGGGTCATGCCTCAGACAGCTAGTTTTGGAACCCACACGGGAGAGAGCAATCTTAGACCTGTTACTCTCAAATGGGGATGGAGAGAGGATCTCTGATCTTGGAGTGGGTAGCCATCTGGGAACAGGCGACCACCAGTGTGGTTCATGATAAACTTAGCTGTAGAGTCAAGCCACACAAAAGCGAAGGTACTAGACTTCAGGAGGGCTGATTTTGTCAAAATGGGAGAGTGCCTCAGAAAAGCACTAGCAAACAGGCAAGAAGGTGTGGTGGAGCAACAATGGGGAAACATCAAAACCGCCATCACAGAGGCAACAAGTCTTTGTGTGAAGCAAATAAACAAATCAAAATGAAAGAAAAAAACACTATGGTTCCCAAAAGAAGTGGCGGGGAAGGTAAGGGAAAAAAGATGGCATTCAGGAAGTATAAGGAAACACAGAAGGAGCAGGACAGAGAACTATACTAGTTAAAGCAGAAGGAAGCGGGTAAGGCAGTCAGAATAGCAAAGGCCCAAACTGAGGAAAAGATAGCCAACTCGGTTAAGAAGGGGGATAAAACCTTTTATAGGTACGTTAGGAAGCAAAGAAAGACTAAGGCAGGTATACTGAGGCTGAACAAAGAGGAAGATGGTTGGGCAGAGATCGACAGTGAAAAAGCAGGGATACCGAACGAATACTTCTGCTCAGTACTCACAGTGGAAAGGCAGGAGGAAATACCTAATCTGGTCAATAGAAGCACTCTGGATAGGGGGTTGATATTCATCTTTTCACAGAAGAAAGGGTTCTGAAAGAACTCTTAAAACTGAAGGTGGATAAAGCAATGGGGCCTGATTGGATTCACCCCAGAATTTTAAAAGAACTAAGGGAAGAACTAGTAACACCACTGACTACCCTTTTTAATAAATCATGGGAGTATGGGGTGGTACCTGAGGACTGGAGGAGGGTGGATGTGATTCCTCTTCACAAAAGTGGGAGCAAGATAGAGGCAGGAAACTGCAGACCTGTCAGTTTGACCTCTGTGGTAGGGAAAATGATGGAATCACTTCTGAAGGAAAGAATTGTTGAGTACCTAGAGGCCAGTGAGGCACAGGATCCAAGGCAGCATGGATTCACAGTGGGAAGGTTATATCAGACAAATCTAATTGATTTCTTTGACTGAGTGATCAAAGTAGTAGACCAGGGTGGGGCTGTGGACATGGCCTACCTAGACTTTAGCAAGGCATTTGACACAGTCCCACACAAAAGATTAATAAACAAATTAGCCAGCCTGGAGTGGGTCCTAGGGTGGTAGCCTGGGTAAAACATTGGTTGGACAACAGGACACAGTGGGTAATAGCAAATGGAGTCCACAGTGAAGAAAGGAGGGTTACTTGTGGGGTACTGCAGGGTTCAGTACTGGGGCTGGTCCTTTTTAATGTCTTTATAAGTGACATTGCAGAGGGACTGGAAGGGAAAGTATGTCTCTTTGCAGATGACACAAAGATCTGCAACAGGGCTGATACACAAGGTGGGGTGGAAAAGATGAAAAGGGACTTGGCAAGGTTGGAGGAATGGTCAAACATATGTCAGCTTAGATTCAGTGCAAAGAAGTGCAAAGTAATGCACCTGGGAAACAAAAACCCAAGGGAAGAGTAAACAATGGGAGGTGAGATACTGGCAACCACAAAAATGGAAAGGGACCTGAGGGTAGTCATATCAGATGACCTAAAGGTGGGCCAGCAATGTGAGAAGGCAGTAAGGAGGGCTGGGGGGATACTGAGATGCATAGGGAGAGGCATCACCAGTAGAAAACAGGAAGTTGTTGGCCCTCTGTACAGACAGTTGGTAAGACCACATCTAGAGTACTGTGTACAGTTCTGGAGACCCCATCTTCGCAAAGACATAGACAGGGTGGAGGCCATCCAGAGGAGGGCAACCAAAATGATGCAGGGTCTGCATCAGAGGACATCTGAAGAAAGACTAAAGGAACTAAAGATGTGTAGCCTTGAGGAAAGGAGGGAGAGGGTGGACATGATAGAAACTTTCAAATACCTCAAGGGAATCAACAAAGTCCAAGAGGGTAGCATCTTTCAGAAAAAGAGATGTGCAAAAACAAGGGGGCACAATTTGAAGATAGAGGGGGACGGCTCAGAGGTAATGTGAGGAAGTATTTCTTCACAGAGATAGTTGTAGATACATGGAACAGCCTTCTTGAGGAGGCCGTAGAGTCAAAAACAGTGGGAGAATTCAAGAATGCATGGGACAGACATAAGGCAATTCTAGTGTGGGGTAGGAGGAAGTAGGCTGTTGGTTAACTAGGATCTGCAGCTTATCCATTAGGTAGGGAAATGGGCAGACTAGGTGGGCCAAGCGGTCCTTATCTGCCATCAAATTCTATGTTTCTATGTTTCTCTTGCTCTCTCCTCAGTGGGCACCAACACAGTGACCAGTTCTGCAGTCCTAGCCATTATCTGTTTGTTCTCAGGAACACTGTGATAGTGGCATGGGCAAAAGACATTTTCATCTGCAATGGGGATGCATGATGGCCTCTCTTCCATTTTCAAAAGTAAACCAGAGCACTCACTAATTAGGGCATGCTGACAACTTCTTTGACTCATTGCTGAATTCAGGTGTCAGTTTTATTTCAAGCAGCTTCATGGCATAAACTGCTCATATACTGTATGCAAAAGTTCATCCACAGCAAAATGATTTGTAGTACAATACATTAATTGTGCCCTATTCATGAGTGCTCTGTTTTCTTTTGGAGGCTGTTGTGTTTTATGTGGGACAGGCAAAACCCATTCCACTGGAGCACTTACCCTGTACTGGGTGCATTGCAGCCCCCAACCTTGTGGAACTGTGTGTGGCATCTCTTCTGACTTCCACACTTGCTCCCACTGACAAGGCAGCTGTGATTTTGGCAGGTGGCAGTTAATACGTATGCCATGCATGGCAACATGTGAGGGGGATGGGGAGATCAAGTGTGCGTGCCATGTCGATGCACGCATGCTGCCTGCCAGTTGGCCAGAGTGGAGGGGAGAAAGGGGATGACTTTAGACTGACAGATTGGCTAAGGGGATATTAAAAAAAAAAACAGAAAGGCACAGAAATTAAGGGTAAGGCAGCATTCCTAGGCAGCTACAGGGGTTGCAAACAGCCCACAGGTCCCTAGTGACCCCTAAATGACACTCCTACTAGGAGAGAGGGTATTATGAAAAGGGGAACTTCTTTTTTTTTTTTTTTAAATCGGGTCACAAATCAAGTCGGACTGCCTTAGACCCAATTCTGGCCTGATGGATCAGACTGGACAATATGCAATTGGTCTGAATCTCTGACCCAACCCGCCGCACACCCCAATCCCATAATTGAATACACTCTGGGGTGTATTATAATGATTATAAAAAGACACCAAAGTATTAAGAAATAACTGATCTTGGTAATAAGTTCTGAAGCATGATTATATACCAAGATATCATCATTGGTCCAAGACTGCATTAACCAGTCAGCTTCTAGGATTTCTCCTATCCATTTTATAATATAAATTGTAGTCCCATAGCACATACATTAGATATACTATGAGAGCACTATGGATGAAAATCTAATTTACAGCTTTGTACAACCAATTATACCTATGATACAGTATGTAGGATAACTTTACGCATCTGCAGACAGCTGTCTACTTTCAATAACTGAGCTGCTAAATTTTGCAAACTGCCCTATTTGGACCCATGGAGTGTACATAATAACAAATAATGAGAATGTGTTGATACCAAATCTGACTGGTGGTATTATTTTGCACATATAAAATTAGTGCTAACAGCAGAGACTACGGTGCTTGAATAAGTCATTCTTTCACTAGTGCAATCAGTTTGGTTTTTGCACCATACAGTATGTAATCTCGATCCTTTGGACACATTATGAAATTCCATCTTATGGCTTGTTTTGTATTTTTCTAAAGTCACGGTGATGCAGGGCCTGCATGTAAGAGTTCTTGTGTTTTCAATTTGTCAGTGTTTTTATAGCCATATACAATTCTCAGTGTATAATGAGTTTGCAAACAATAACTGCAGTTGAGATCAGAAGCCCCTGACAGAGAATTCTGTTTTTTATTTTTATTTTTTGAGGCACCATGACAAGGTCTGTGATTAAAGCAGAGGCTAAAAATGGTAAGGATTAAGTGCTATAAATCTTTCACATGTGGTTTCAGATGTAATTAATGAGTGGACAACAGTGAGTGGGAGGTGTAAGAGGAAAAAAAACTGCCAAAGAGGCAGCACAGAAAGTGCAAGACCCCTGTGAACCAAGCATTGAACTGGGCAGGAGCCCACCGGAACTCAGTTTTACCACCTTGTAAAAAAACTGTATGACAGTTCCCCACCTCTGTCATCTTTATTCACTGACTACTACAGGAGAGTTCCATCACCTAAAAATGACAGTTCCACCACCTCGTAATCTAGATGTGAGAGTTTCTCTGCCATAAACTATGGCAAGCCATTTTTTTAGTGACATAATTCAGAATCTCTGGCTGTATAGTAAAACACACACACTATATAGTGAAATACATACATCATATAGTGAAATATATATGTTATATAGTGAAATGCATACGCAATGTAGTGAACCACATATGCTATCTACTGAAATATATATATCATATAGTGAAATACATATAGTGCATATTGAAATGCATATATCGTGTAGTGAAACGCATAATGTTATATAGTGAAATGCTTACATAGAAACATAGAAACAGAGACTTTGATGGCAGATAAGGACTGCTTGGCCCATCTAGTCTGCCCATTTCCCTACCTACAGGATAGGCCGCAGATCCTAGTTAACCAACAGCCTATTTCTTCCTACCCCCCACAAGAATTGCCTTATGTCTCTCCCATGCATTCTTGAATTCTCCCACAGTTTTAGACCCACAACTTCCTCAGGAAGGCTGTTACATGCATCCACTACCCTCTCTGTGAAATAATATTTCTCCACATTGCCCTGAACCACCCCCATCTTTAAATTGTGTCCCCTTGTTCTTGCACGTCTCTTTTTCTGAAAGATGTTACCCTCTTGGACTTTGTTGATTCCACTGAGGTACTTAAAAGTTTCTATCGTGTCCTCCCTCTCCTTCTTTCCTCAAGGGTATATATTAAGCTCCTTTAGTCTCTCCTCATACAGCTTCTCTTGCAGACCCTGCACCATTTTAGTTGCCCTCCTCTGGACTGCCTCTATCCTGTCTATGTCCTTGCGAAGATGGGGTCTCCAGAACTGGACACAGTACTCCAGATGGGGTCTCACCAACTGTCTGTACAGAGGGATAACAACTTCCTGTTTTCTGCTGCTGATGCCTCTCCCTATGCATCCCAGTATACCCCCAGCCCTCCCCTACCGCCTTCTCACATTGCTTGCTAACCTTAAGGTCATCTGATATGATTACCCCCAGGTCCCTTCTTTTTGTTGTTGTTACTACCTCCCCCCATTGTGTATCCTTCCCTGGGTTCTTGTTTCCAAGGTGCATTATTTGCACTTCTTTGCATTGAATCCTAGCTGCCATACTTCTGACCATTCCTCCAACCTTGCCAAGTCCCTTCTCATCCTTTCCATGCCTCCTTGTGTATCAACCCTGTTGCAGATCTTTGTGTCATCTGCAAAGAGGCATACTTTTCCTTCCAGTCCCTCTGCAATGTCAATTATGAAGACATTAAAAAGGACTGGACCCAGTACTGAACCCTGTGGTACCCCACTAGTAACCCCTCTTTCTTCAGTGTGGACTCCATTTACAGTTACCTTCTGTGTCCTGTTGTCCAGCCAATGTTTTACCCAGACTACCACCCTGGGACCCACTCCAGGCTGGTTAATTTAACTATTAATCTTTTGCATGGGACTGTGTCAAATGCCTGCTAAAGTCTAGGTAGGCTATGTCCACAGACCCTCCCTCGGTCTACTACTTTGGTCACCCAGTCAAAGAAATCTATTATTTGTCTGAATGACTTTTGCTGCCAGAACCCATGCTGCTTGCATCCGTGCCCCACTGGCCTCTAGGTACTCAACTATTCTTTCCTTCAGAAGTGACTCCATCACTTTCCCTACCACAGAGGTCAGACTGACAGGTCTGTAGTTTCCTGCCTCTGTCTTGGTTCCACTCTTGTGAAGGGGAATCACATCCGCCTTCCTCCAATCCTCGGGTACCACACCATCCTCCCATGATTTATTAAAAAGAGTAGCCAGTGGTTTCACTAGTTCCCCCCTTAATTCTTTTAGAATTTGGTGAATTCCTTCAGGCCCCATTGCTTTGTCCACCTTCAGTTTAGGACTTCTTGCAGAACCCTTTCTTCTGTGAAAGGACTGGGATCGACCCCTATCAAGAGTGCTTCTAATTGGATTAGGCACTTCCCCTCCTCTTTGTGAATACTGAGCAGAAATATTCATTCAGTATCCTGCTTTTCACTGTCCCCTCTGCCCACCCACCATTCATTCTGTTCAGCCTCACTATCCCTCCCTTTGTCTTTCTCCCCTTGCTGATGTACCTATAAATTTTACCCCTTCTTAACTGAGTTGGCTATCTTTTCCTCAGTTTGGTCTTTTGCTATTCTGACTTCCTCCCTGCTTCCTTCTGCCTTAACTGGTACAGCTGTCCTGCTTCTTCTGTGTTTCCTTATACTCCGAATGCTATCTTTTCTTCCTGACTTTCACAGCCACCTCTTTGAGAACCATAGTGGCTTTTTCTTTCATTTTGATTTGTTTATTTGCTTCACACAAAGGCTTGTTGCCTCTGTAATGGCGGTTTTGATGATTCTCCATTGTTGCTCCACACCTCCTTCTAGCCTGTTTGCTAGTGCTTTTCTGAGGCACTCTCCCATCTTGCCAAAGTCAGCCCTCCTGAAGTCCAGTACCCTCACTTTTGTATGGCTTGACTCTGTAGCTGAGTTTAACATGAACCACACTGTTTGATGGTCACTTGTTCCCAGATGGCAACCCACTTCTACATCTGAGATCCTCTCATTGCCCCTGTTTGAGAGTATGAGGTCTAAGATTGTTCTCATGAGTGGGTCTCAAACCAGCTGTCTGAGGCTCGTCACCCGTAGGGCATCAAGAATGGCCTGCTCTTGGATGTGGCTGCAGCAAATGTGCTCCAGTTAACATCTGGCATATTCAGGTCTCCATCAACAGTATCTCCTCTCTGCCATTCCTAAGAATGCCTTCTATCATATCCTTGTCCATTCCTCCCCTTACATGGGGGTCTGTACACAACCCTAAGCGGATTGTGGCCTTTTCAGCTTCCAGGTGACCCACAGTGCCTTCCTCTCCTCCTTGTTTACTCTTTAGTTCAGTTGCTTTTATCCCTTCCTTTACAGAGAGCTACTCCTCCCTCTTCTCCCTGCCTGTTTCTCCTGTAGGTTATGTACCCTGGTATGTTAACATCCCAGTCATGGTTCTCTGTGTACCATGTTTCTGTGACTGCTACTGATATCCAGGCATCCTTCTTCCATCAAGGCCACCAGCTCAGGGAGCTTCTTGCCCAGACCATAGGCATTGGTACTCATTACCCTCCATTTCCTGATGGCCTTACTCCCTTTTGCCCCATCCCTGTCCTTCTTGCCTTTGTCACTTTCTCCATTTACCCCTGCCCTTCTCCCTATCAACACCTCTATGTTGGTGTTTACCGCACTTAGTACCATGATTTTTGGGGGCTAGGATTTCCTGCCCTTTCTAGTGCCTCCCTTGCTAGTTTAAATGCTTACAATGAAGCATTTAAACCTATCACCTAGATCCTGGTTCCTCCTGACAGATGCAGCCCATGATGCCAGTATAGGCTTTGCATCACTCCAGGTGGACCCCCAGTCCCCAGTGAAGCCAAATCCCTGAGCTCCACACCAGTTTTTCAACCACTGATTGAATCCCATGGTGCGGAACACCCTAGCCTCTCCTACGCCATAGATGGGCAGCACCTCCGAGAAGGTTACCGTGCGTGCTACTTGTCTAAGGCCCCTCCCCAATTCCACAAACTCTTCCTGAACTTCTCTAATCCCTTTCTTAGCCAGGTCATTTGTCCCTAGGTGGACAATGACATCCAGCTCCCTCCCCTGTGCAGCTGCTCGGCAATCCTGAAGATTCGCTCCTGTCCTCCAAGCCATGGCACCAGGCAGGCACCTTACCTCCCTCTCCCTTCCTCCACCAGTTCTACCTTCTCTAACAATGGAGTCCCCACCAGAAGTTGTTTCCTTCCCTGTGGGTCCCCTGCCACCCTCCTGTGGGTCTCCTTTGTGGGTTCTCAGCGTCCTCCTTGGTCTCCACTGCGGGTGCCTCCATAGAGGAACCACACTTTGCCAGAATGGCATAGGAATTGTGGAGAGGTACAACTGGAGGGATGTGCCTCTGTTCCACCATCCTCACCCTCCCTGAGCCCACTGTGGTCCAACCACTCCTCTTTCTTGGCAACCTCTGAGGCAACGGCAGTGGCACTGGTGGTCCCTGGATGGAAGAGGAGGTCCCACAAATCCTGGTCAACTCAGCCTGGAGATGAGCAACCTCCTCCCTCAGTCCAGAGAGGTGCCTGCAGATGGGACAACACCATCCTCCAGAACGTCTCCCAGAAGACTGCTGCTCCACAGCCACTGCACTGCACCACTCCCATCATGTCTTATTTCTGGCCCCTTACCTGTTTGCAATCCTTACTCTTTCCTCTGTTTCCTTTTTTTTCTCTCTCTCCTTACTTTCTGCCTGTGTGCCCTTTAAGCTCCTGATTGTCCTGTTCTGAGACAAGAATATCCTATATTTCTCAGTAGACCCCTTACTTGCTCAGAGGCAGACCTCCAGCAGCTAGAGGGGGCCGGAGAGCTACTCTTGCCCTTCTAGGATGGTGGGTTTTTGGTGGCTTTGTTATTACTCACTTCCTGCTCCCAAACAGGAAGTTTCTGTTGTCAGCCAAATTCTGTGCCTATAAAAGTAGAACTAGCTTTGGGTGGGAGGGTGGAGGGGGAGGGAAGGAGGACAATATAGTCCCAGTAGAGAAGTCCAATCACACAGCAGTCCTTTCTCCTGGTGTCTTCTGCCAAGCTACTAGCAAAATCTTTCTAAGGCAGTCTTTAAATGTAGCTTCCTTCTAGCTAAGCCACTCCCCCTACTAACTAGATCTTTCTACTAGTAATTTAAACCTCACAGCTATCAAGTCCTTTCAATCACCTGAGATTTACACCTAGATAACTGTTCAGATAACCATTCAGTTCAGTTAACTCAGACAAACACACACTTTTTTTTGTTTTGTTTGTTAGTTTTTTTTTTTTACCCTAAATTAAAGTTCCAAGTACAAGAGTTCTACTTCTTTAGTCCCAGCAGAGAAGTCCAGTCACACAGCAATCCTTTCTCCTGGTGTCTTCTGCCAATCTACTACATTATGTACTGAAATACATACACTATCTACTGAAATACAATACTGAGTACTGAAAATCCACATACACTATATAGTGAAACAAATGTACTTTGTACTGAAACATATACACTACCTATTGAGATACATACACTACAGACTGAAAAATCTACATAAACTAACTACTGAAACAAATACTCTACACATTGTAACACATACACTATATATTGAAAAATCTGCATACACTATGTACTGAAACAAACACACTACATATTAAAACACATACACACTACACATTGAAATATATATACTACACATTGAAAAATCCACATACACTATATATTGAAATATCTACACTTTATATTGAAATACATACACTATCTATTGAAATAAATGCACTATGATTTGAAAAATCCACATACACTGTCTACTGAAACAAATACATAATATATTGAAACATCTACACTTTATATTGAAATACATACACTATCTACTGAAATAAATACACTACACATTGAAAAATCCACATACACTATATACTGAAACAAATACACTATATATTGAAATACATACACTATCTATTGAAATACATGCACTACACATTGACAAATCCACATACACTGTCTATTGAAACAAATACACTATATATTGAAATACATACACTATCTATTGAAATAACTACACTATGCATTGAAAAATCTGCATGCACTATATGCTGAAACAAATACACTATATATTAAAACACTTACCCTATCTATTGAAAAATGTTGCATACTCTATATACTAAAAGAAATATATTACATATTGAAATACATATACAGTAAATTTAAAAAATCCACATTAACTATATACTGAAACAAATACACTACATGGTGAAACACATACACTATGTATTGAAACACAGACACTATAGACTGAAAAATCTGTATACACTATATACTGAAACAAACTATATACTGAAATGTACTACATTCTGAAATTATCCCTCCCCCAGTCCCTCCTCCTTGAATGGCCTGCCCCTGCACTCATTTCCTGTTGCATTCAAGGAGCTGCTGGCCTGATGAGAGGATGTCTAAAGCTGCAGAGCAGAAGGTAAACAAAACAGGGCTATCTTTTATTCTAAGGCCCAGATATTCAAACTGTGCCCAAAATGTGCGCAACAGCAGGAGCAAGCACAAGTCAATTGTGCACATGCACAACAGACGAGATATTCAAATGTGGAGCAAGTCAAATTGTGCAACCAGCCAATGTCTGAATATCGCACAACCTGCGCCATAGCGCAACCAGGTAGGGGAAGCTGAGTACATATGTCGTGCCATAGCACAACAAGGCCAGCCCAGCTGAGCAGTCGAGATGTGCCATAGTGCAAGCAGGGAGCCCCCCCCCAGCAGCAGAGCAATGGAACTGCACAATGAGGGAGGTAGGCAGGGGCCCACCACCCATGCCACAGACGGTCACAGGAACACAGTGTAGAACTAACAACACACCCCCACACCCGAAGCACAGCATCACTGGTGGAGGGACGGAAAATCCACTGGCCCATGGGGACAAGCCTACAAAGCACAGCAGGGCCACGGTGCCCCAGCACACCCACTGGCAAGCAAATACTGCCACACAAAGGGGCTGGACAACCCAGGTGTACCACAGCCCCCACTGTGCACAGCACACCATGCTCTGGAACCCCAAGACACCACCCATGAGCAGTGAGTGTGACTGGCACTGCCAGAACCACCATGCCCCCCCACCTGGCACAATGCAACTGTGTGTACCACATAACCATACAAGCCAGACCCACCAGGAGCCCACAGTGGAGTGGGGCAGCACATGGCCAGACCGGCTGACAGCCACCACCAAACCAGGGACACCCCCCCATGCAGACACACAATCCCAGGACCACACCACACCAGATGCCATGCACACCACTGCAACTGAGCACCGATAGCCAGCTGCAAATCAGAGACCACCACAGTATTCATAACAAAATAGATATATATAAATTCAATGAAAAACTGAAGAACAACAACAACAGGAGCAACAATAACACTATATACATGTATATACAATACAGGGGTTGGGGTACAGGTACAAGGTAGGGGTGGGTGTGGGCTAGGGGTGAAGAACTTGGTGAGGGAAGGCAGGGTGTGAGGGAAGGGTAAAGGGTGTAGATGTGGGGCAGCTACTGCCCCCCAGGCTGCAGATCTGCAGGACGGCCCGGACCCTGTTGCCTCCTCTGGTGTCGCACACCCCTCTGATTCATCTCCCTGAGGATGCTGAGCATCTCCTGTGACACCTCCATCAGGCAGTGGATGGCCTGCTCTATCCTGCACAGGAGCCATACACCTAGGGCAAGGGAACAGAATCAATGGCTAGGACTGTACACAACCCTGAAGCCCACCCAGTATGTATGGCATACAGCCAAGTGCCCTGCCTCTGTGATGGACCGCACACACACACAGTGACCATGCATGGGCCAAGCCCAACCAGGCAGCAACAGCCATGTGTGCCACGACACACACACACCCCCATGCCCAGCATAGCACAACCAAGGCAGTACAGTGACATGTCTACGTGGTGGGAAGGAAGTGCCACAACCATGTGCCCAGTGCATGCATGGACCACCAGTGACGCACTCACAGACACGCAGTGCCACTGGACAGTGCTGACTGTCACACATCGCGGGCATGGCAGTGTTGTCCATGGATGGTGGCCATGCCCCATCCCCCCCATTGCACGCAATAGCATCCATGATGTAATGACACTCACCCTTATCCAGCCGCTGCTGCTGCTGTGGTGGCTGCTGCTGCAGATGATGCTGCTGCTGTTGCGGGCCTATACCACCGCCTCCTCTGCTGGCCACCCCTGCAGCACCCCTGTGCGACTCAGCCTGGGCCCTCCTCTGCTCCTCCACACCTGTGGGAAACAAAGGTTGAGAAGCACATTAGTGAGATCCAAATGCAGACAGACGCCTGCACCAATGAGTGTGCCTGCCCACACAGCCAGACCCATGCATCACACACCTGCAAACACTGACACAGCCAACCATGGAACAACCCTCCCCCATGCTCTGGCCCCAATACACAGTCATACCCCTGCGGACAATACAGGTGCATAGATGGGTCACCCACCTAGCCTAGGCACAATGCCCCTTCTGGCACAGGACCTGAGGTGTGCCAGCAGTGCCTGCTCCCTCCTGCGCAGGTCACTGTAGCTGTGCCTGCACTGCTCTGTTGTCCTGCGCCACCCTGTGACCTGCTCCGGTGCAGTGGCCACCTGCTGCCACACTTGGGTGCGGGCCAAGTCTAGGGGTTCCCCCCAAACAGTGGCCCATAGTGAGGCTCAACCATGGCCACTAGGTTGGCCACCTCCAAGCTAGTCCACTGGGGAGCTCTCCTGCGTGCCATGTTAGCAACTTGATAGTAGGCATATGGCTCTGCAGCGCCGCAGACGGCCACGAAATGTTGCAAGAATACAACCCCGTCTGTCCTTATCACGCTGTTCAGGCAGCGCCATCGGTCCCTATCGCACTGTTACTGAACAGCACGATACAGCTGCACACATGCCAGATGTACAGCGCCAAGGGGGCCAAGGTCAGGGGTCCACGCACAGCACCATCAGATGTCTACACGTCCAGCGAAAGGGTCACCTACGTGCCAGTGCCACAGTGGACTATTGTGCAGTTGTGCCACAGCGTCATGTGGTGACCAGTGCTGTAGCGCCACTGGCACAATGGTGGCCGTGTCATGAATAGCTGACCGTGCACAGCATGTAATCAGCACGGCAGATGCCTGCGTAAGGTACCTGGGCATGTGCGGTGCTGTGTACTACGCAGTCACAGAACTGCGCCATAGGCTCAGCCGGCCCAACCGTATTGCTCAAGGCGCAACAGCGTGATATTCAGCCGTCATATGCAAATCAGCTGATCAGCCATTCAAAGGCGCAGTGGCGTGATTTGCATCCCGTTAAAGTTGCTCCACTCCTAATTTGCATGCATTGTGCTATAAATGTGCGACAGTGATCTGCAGTGGCCATATTCGGTTACTGCAGGTGATAGGTGGGTTGCATGCTGTGTGATGTTATGGACCATGGTCATGGGAAAATGCTGTGAACTGCACAGTCACAGGTGTCCTCTTCCACCCATACAGACCCTGACATGGCCGAGCAAGGACTGGGTGAGGAGGAAGATGGTGGGCAGAAGAGGAGGCCCAACTTCACAAAGGCCGAAACAGAGGCACTCTATGAGGCCTACCTGGATGAGGAGCCACTACTCAGTGGACGGCGGGGCACCCCTCAGGCCTGTGCTGCTGCATGGGAGGGGGTAGCTCGCACTGTGAACCTGCACGGAAGCCACCAGTGCTCCTTGCAGGAATGTAAGAAGAAGGTGGGGACAGACAGGAGACAGGTTAAGGAGAAGGTGGCAGCACTCAGGGCGGCACGAGCTGCCACAGGCGGGGGCCAGCCAGAGGTGGCACAGCTCACCCCGGTGGAGGACCATCTTGCTGCATCCATGCAGCGCAGTGCCATCGAGGGCATTCCAGGCGGTGGCTTCCAGACAGGTGGAAGCCCATCACTGCACGGTATGACAAGGTGGGGGGTGGGGGGGAAGGTTGATCCCATGCACTAACATGTTCTCACTTTCTGTTACAGATCCTGTGCACCTGCAGGGGACAGTGGTGGTGGGCCCGTGCACTGTGGACGTGCAGCCAGAATTGGAGGAGGGTCCATCCACCTCTGCTGGTAGCCAGGTGCATTGCACCAGTGTGTACGCCTGGCTGCCAGCTCCAATGTCAGTGAGTCAGGTGTGGGGGGTGCCCTTCCTGTGTCCCAGCGTTCTGGCATGCAAGCATGCCAGCACGCTGTGGCTGAGGCTGTGGCATGAACCTGCACCATTGATGATGCAACGGCCACTATGGGCAGTGACACGTGTGTGTCACAGAATGGACACACAGCAGGACAGCCCACGCCCATGGACCTAGAGGGTTCCAACGTGTGTGCCAGCACGTCAGCACAGTCCAGGCTGTGCCTGTCAGCACTGGTGGGGCAGCACTGGTGGCTGTGCAGGTTTCTGGCACTGTTGCGGACACAGCATTGGAAGGACTGGTCCCTTGGGCACAGCAGGCAGAGAGGCAGCAGCGGCAGTCACCCACCGGGTCTGGGGGTACAGGTTTCAGCGGTGGCATATGCACACCACCTGTTGACATGCCAATACCTGGTCCTGGTGAACAGCGCCCACCCTCAAGGGGTGTTGAGCATCAGACCCTTCCATCCCCTGGGGGACAGGTTGCCGGTTTGGCAGATGACCCATTTGACGAGCACACCCGCCTGCTGCGGGCATCAGTACAGCAGCAGATGCGGGTTGCAACGTCCGTGGAGGCACTGTGTGTGGCTGTGGAGCAGCACAGCAGGGACAATGCATTGATCCTGGCAGAGATGGTCCAAATGTGGCTGGATGTGACCGCAGCCATTGACAGGATGACCCAGGCATTGGTCGCTGTCGTGGCCACATTGGGCACCCAGTCAGGTGCCCCTGTACCGCACACTCCATGCAGTACGCTCTCCACTCCACATTCCCGGCGTTGTGCGACACCCAGCCTGTCGACGCCGGGTTCTGCTGTGGGCATCCCGAACACCCCTGGTGCAGATATGTTCAGTATGCTGCAGACCCCTGTGCGGACAAGGTCACGCTCATGCAGTGGGACCCCTGGTGGTCCATCAGTGTCACCCCATGTGGTCCATGCTCAGCCTGCCAGTGCGGCTGGGTCACGGCGGGGCCGCCCAGGCATCCATGGTGGCCGTGGCTCAGTGCCACCTGACTGACCTGTCTCCCAGTGCAGGCCCTGTCTGGTGCTGCCCTGTGTGCAATATGTGTCTTGCTGGGCACTGCACCGGTGGGTGCCCTGCCCAACACGCCGACACACGGACCACCTGCACACCCACCCGACTGCTGTCCACAGGTGCGTGTGCATGATGATGCCTGCATTGTACTGTACACCAAGGTGCAAGGGTGCCCAGCATCTGACACACGTACATGGACAGTACAGGTGGTGGGGGTGGTCTGTGGATCTGTGTGTTTGACATGTCTGTTCCTGCTCTGCTGTGCAACTGCCCCTGTGCACTGTGTGCCTGGTTGTGTGTGTGTGTGTGTGTGTGTGTGTGTGTGTGTGTCCATGTAGCGTGTAACTATTCACCCCTCCCTGATGGTATGTTTGTGCGCCTGTACCCTTCCACTCCCCTTGCCGTCATGCACCCCTGGTGTGTTACCCTGTGTGTATGTGGGTTGCGCCTAGACAGTGTTGGTTGCACATGGCCCCATGACTTACCTGTGTTGTGTGAAATGCTCCTCTGTGATGGTGTCCTGGCGCAGCTGGGCCTGCCGGATCAGTCAGGGGTCACACCGTCCAAGGGGGGGCTGCTCATGCCCATCATCACCAGCATCACCGGCGTCCCCATCGCTGTCCCCCTCCTCGACCTGTACGGCTATCCCACAGTCTTTGGCCATGTTGTGCAGGAATATCCCACAGGCCTTTGAGGGACTGCACTGTAGGGCACCGCCGGAGGTGTCTAGGCATCGGAAGCATGCCTTCAGCATCCCAAACACCCGCTCGATGATGTTGCATGTGGCGGCATGTGCCTCATGGAAGCGTTGCTGCGATGGGGTCGTAGAGCGCTGGTAGGGTGTGAGCAGCCAGGGACGGAGTGGGTATCCACTGTCACTTGTGTGGAGATAGTGTAGGTTAGTGTCATGTTCAGGTCCATATTATCCCTAGCCCTTTGTGCCACCCCCATGGCACCTGTGGCTTGCCCACCCGTCCCCAACTTTGCCGCTCCTACATGCATACTCACCCACTAGGTGTCCTGTGGGGATGTCCCCACTCTTGAATTGATGGCACAGTGCAGACTGGTACCATATGAATGAATCATGTGCTCCACCAGGGTGTGTGGCACAGACATTGATGATGCGCCCAGTGACATCACACACTACCTGGCAGTTGACACTGGAGTACCCCTTCCGGTTGTGATATGCGGCCCCATCAGGGCCAGGTGGCATGTGAATAGCCACATGGGTGCAGTCTATTGTCCCTAGCATGTCAGGCATACGTGCTACCCTGTGGAACTCCTGTATGTTTGCTGTACGCTCTGCCGCGGTGCTGGGGAAATGGATGTACTCCGCAGCGTGTGGCAGCAGTGCGCTGAGGAATTGGGTGAGGATGCATGATGTGGCCAACTGTGTTATGCCTGTGGTGTCCCCTGTTGGCCTCTGGAAGGTACCCGTGGTGAGCAAGCACATGCAGGCTGTTACCTTTGTCTCCACTGACAGAGCGTGACTCCGTCGTGAGGGTGCCTGCATCACATCACTGCACAGCTCACAGAGCCGCCTCAGTATTGCCCTGTTCAGGCGGTACCAGCCCACAATCTCGACATCCGTGTACAGCTCAAAGCTGATGCGGGCACAGTACTGTCTGTTGGGGGCATACCGCTGACGGGCCCTTCCACGGCCACGTCCCCCTGCAGCATACCTTCTCACCCCCTCACTACAGCTTCCATGTGGAAGGTGGCACTGTCCATCTCCCTGGCTTGTGTCCCCCTCCAGCTGTTGTTGTTCTGTTCCCCACGCTGTCCTGACTGCTACCTCCACTGCACCGGGTACACCCACTGGCCTCCAGACTCTGTGGCCCCACACGCCTTAGGCTGCCACTATTCTGTCCTGCCTACTCCCTGGCCTGCACTGGTTGCTGCTGTGGACTGCTACCTGTTGCTGCCTCATGAGCATTCCCTGTCTTTCTTGCACCTCATCCTTGAGCCTTTTTAATTTGGCTCATTTCCGCCGTAGCGCAACTTCCGGCTATTCCACTGTTGCGCAAGCCTATGAACATCGCATTGCGCTCTCTATGCATGGATCCACCCCCTTTGGTTGCACATGCCTTCATTTGCATTGCACTGTTGCTCAGCATGTTTTCAGTGGCGCAGCTACATCCCGCTGAATATTGCGGAATGGCGCATTTTTGGACTTGCACTGGCGCAACCCTGTTGCGCATGGCGCAACCCTTTTGAATATCCGGGCCAAATTCTTTATGGGGTTTTCCAACTTGTTTTGCTTACACACTTTTAATAAAATTTCAGAACACTGTGATGTGACAAGAAACTTTTAGAACTAATTTAAAATGCTGTAGTTTATTCTTTTAAATAAGTGCTGCCCTCATTTGCTGTTAAAACACATTTGTATGGGAAGCTAATGCTTAGGATATTCCTAACATAAACATAAGGGTCTGCATGCATTTTTTCAAGTTCATTTTTTGATCAGATTTATGCAAGGATTAAACCACGAGAAAGGATGGGTCTACTGTGGAATTAATCCATGGTTTGGTGGGGAGGGGTGGTTGGGGGTTGGGGCTTGAGGCTGAAGGCTGAATGCCTCCAACGACCCAACCATGTATTAATTCCACAGTAGACCCAACCTTTCTCGTGGCTTAATCCACTAGTAACATGGCAAGTTATATAGGAGGTTAATATTTATTCTTATTTTTAAATAACACTAATATGAAAAACAAACTGCAGTGAAAACATCAGTTTCCTATGTGTCATTAATCTCTCTATAAGCTTCTATAGACTTTAAAATGTGCACTTGCACATTGAGCATTTCATATCTATTAATATACTAATGTAGTTTTTTGCAAATATAGACAAAGTGGCTAAAATATCCAGCACACCTATACATACTGCTCTGTATACCTCGTTTTTTTCCTATGTGCTTTTTTTTTCCACGTGTGAGCTCCATTCTGAAGTTTATATGTGGTTCATTGCTGTTGCACTGTTGGTATGTCTGCACATTTGCATGCTGACATATACACACACCACAGCTACAGGTAAGGAAACATTTATATGTAGCTGAAAGTATTTTGCACTGACAAGCCACTCATACTACACTTCTTTACATTGATGGAGTGCTTCTGTTGTGTTCCAACTCGTGTACTATGGACAGCGGTTGCTCAATTTTCAGTTGGCTGTAGTAAGACATGTTTTCGATAAGCACGATCCTTACTTGTTAGTTACAAACTTTTCTTAACATTTCTGCTGGCTACACTTACTGTGTGAGATCCATCGGGTGGGTGGGTGGTTGGGCAGCAAGTAAGTTGAGGAACACAGGACACCAAGGAAGAAAATGATTGACATACTGCAGTATGTGGAGGATTTCTTCACATCACCGAGGTTGTGTAGGGTGACCACGATACCAACCAGGTCTAATTATTTCTTTGGCACACTCCCGATGGCAACCATGGTCTACTGTGAAATTAGACCATGGTTGCTGATGTACCACATGGTATGTTTTAACTGATGAAATTACTTTTTGCTTTATTTTGTCATGCCATGTTACAAGTGTAATTAATTACTGTGTTAATCTAGCAATTTATCTGAGCAGAATGCTTGGGAAGCACTGCAGGAACTGTGATAGAGTGAGCCAAAAGCTTTGCTAGTTTGTACTCTGTGGACTATGTTTTGATTTAGTTTTTGTTTAATAAAAATTTCTTGGTTAAGAAACAAAAGTATGTATTTTTGCTATATCCCTCAGTGCCCAGTTCTCACCAGGAGTTTAGCTGGCATATGCATATAATTTGCATGTTTTTTTATACTAAATAACTGCTGCAATGCCTCACTAGAGAGGCATTCACAGTCTGTTTTGGGGTTTGAGCTTCTCAAACTGTGTTATTTCTTTTTTTTTCATAGAGATTTTTAATCTAGTTAGTCACCCTGTGACAACCTTGCCCACTGACATTTCCAGCACAAACACCCACCATCCCCAGAACTTACCTGCTCTGTGTTTCCCCCTCCCCCCCCCCTGCACACACACATTCCCTGTGTTGGGACCAGGAAGAGGAGGGTCATTGACAAGGAGACACATAGTCAGACTAGAGCAGAGCCTGGTTAGTAGTGCAGAATCTGTGGCAGGTTGTTGAATCATTCTGCCATTGGGGGCCTTCTATCTTTGGTTTCATCCCATTGATAGCCAAGCATGCAATGATGCAATTGCCTATAAGGCACATGCTTGCTTTGTGCCTGCCTGGGCCCTCCCCCTTATGCAACTCCACTGTCCTGCCAGCCCTCCTCAGCTAGGTGGATGTTGAAGAGAAGGGTGGTCAGACTCCCCCTTCCTGAGAAAAGAGCATTCCCCGAGATGCTCAATCATATCTCCCCCCAACTAACCCCTACCTGTGCAACCCAGGTCCACCCTCAATGGGCCACTGGCATGGGAGGCAGTACAGTTACCACCAAGCAGCTAGGCCAGCCCACCAGACTGTGTTTTTATAAGTAAATAAAGACAGCATTCAGATGAAAGAAGAAAAAAAAACTGTATTTTAACTAGTTTGTTATAAATGTTTTAAGTCACATCACAAGGTTTTGAAATCGGATAAAGGTTTTGCAAGCAAAATAAGATAAAAATTCATAAAGAGTTAGATAAGATAACCATTTTATGTTTACTTTCTGCATCTTAAGAAGCATCGGCCAGGATTTTTAGTCAATTAGGGCCCCATTTTCAGAAGGGTAGCGCAGTGCTAAACAATACGCTATGTGGGAACAGCATGGTTGGATGGGTGGCATATTCAGCAGCCCCTGATGATAACCTGATCATGTGTATGTGCATATGTACCACTACGGTCATGCAAATGAGAAATCCTCTCCTGCACACAGAGCACAGTGCTATATAAAAGGTTTCCTTCTTAGTGACCATCAGTACCTCCCCCTATATTTTATACCCAGCATCTAGGTTTCTATGCCCTAGATGCTTGATTTTGCACTTTTTGGCTTTGAATCCAAGCTGCTATGTCCTGTACCCCTCTTTGAGTTTTCTAAGGTCCCTACTCATTCTGTCCATCTGCACCTATCAACGCTATTACAGATTGTGGTGTCATCTGCAAAAAGGCACATCTCCCCTTCTAGTTCTTCTGTTATGCCACTTATAAAGACATTGAAGAGGACTTGTCCGATTACTGAGCCCTCTGGCACCCGGTGACCCTACTGGTCACTGTCTCCTTATTGGAGTGGGTGCCATTTACCACCACTTTCTGTGTCTGTGCACTATCTCAGGTGCAGCGCTTAGGAGTGCACAACACTAATGACTGGCTTTGAAAATGGGGGCCCACGTATCACTGTAACAGGATTAGCACTACGCTGTGATAAGCATGGCTGGTACTATTTTAAAAAGCATTCTTCTGTGCAGTGCTAACCTGTTAGCGTGGCACTATTTTTTTTTTTGCACAGAATTACTAATTGCAAGCAGGTGGCCATGCAACTGGGGGTTACTCTAATGCATATAAGGTGTACAGGTATATTAAATGCTTTCTGGAAGTGCTAATGCACTGCCTGATTAGTGCTAGTTAATGATTCTAGGAATTGTGTTTTAACTGCACACATGCAGCCTGCCAGCAACCTCCCCCACATGCACACACACACACACACACACACACACACACACACAAATTGTCTCCTGGACGCAATAAAAAAAAATAATTCCTTGGTAGCCTGGTGGTCTCCCACTCACCTAATCCAGGCAGAGCTAGAACATTTATCCCTCATTCCTGCTGCTGTTATATTACACATATTTTTCAGCCTGTTTGGTGCTTGGGAAAACAAGTTTCAGCGTTAGCGGCCGGGAGGAAAATAACTAAAAATGCTACATTTTGTATTGGTCCATCAGAGGGAAAAGGCTACTAAAGAGTAGAAAAATACTGGGGACAATCTGGGTGCCTTTTTCAGCAACCAGTGAGGTGTCAAGGGAACCTCGTACATGTCCATTTTGGTTGAGTACAGTGGCTGCTGCCAATGGAGAGCTGCCAGAAAGTTTCCAAGGGGAAAGAACTTTGGTTTCTGGGGGTCTCCAGCCCCTAGGGAGAAGGTGGGGCTGCAGAGCTGTGAGGGGGCTGCCTAGGAGCTGCCAGTGATCTGTCCCCCAGAGCTGGTTGTGCCTTTCCCCATCTAGAGAGAAAAGAGAGGATTTTCTGGGCAGCTCTGCAGAGAGGGAGAACTGCAGTATTCTGTTGCTGTGCAGAGAAATTGCACCACAGCGGTGAAAGTGTTCAGAGTAAAGATTAAATGGATTGAGAAAAAGGATTAAGGAAATGGATGGATTTGTGTCAACAGGATGGGGAAAAAGCCTCTTCGGTTTCATCTGTGCCACATCGGTGAGACATGGATAATCAAGGATTTTTTTTTTAACCTTGCTCTTTTTTTGTGCCTCCTACCAGCCTCATCACCTCACTCAATCAGAACCCCTACATGCCTCGCTGACTCAGTGTCGTGCCACAGAAGTCTGCCTCTAGAGTGCTCACTCCCGCAGTAGCCTTAGGTAGTCCAGATATCCCCCCGGGTGGGGCGAGGAGAGGCCCTCTCTTACCTTCTCCCTGAACAATGGTGGAGCAGGTGTTGCACAGCAGAGTCTGCTCCTGTCCTGGCAGTTGCCAATATGCTCAGCGCTCGAAGGGTCATCATATAGGAGTGACAGGCCACCATTTTTCCATGTTCTGTTTCTCGCAGCCGTCGGCACTCTAGGAGAGCCAATTGGGAGGTATGCGTAGAGATGCAGTTCCTCCCAGGGCTCCCGGCTGACACTGCCCCATTCCATTGCATGATCCTAGTCTGCACTGTCAACCCCGGGTTCATCCGAAAGGTGGCAGTAGAGCAGCAAGTCATGCATAGAACCCTCCCCAGAGAGGGAGAGCTGCCATTGGATGCTCAATCCCTCTCTCCCCCTGCCGACCCCCAGCAGCCCAAGCTCGTTCCTGAACTCGGGTTGCCAGCATGGAGCGAGGTGTGGCATCCAGCCCTCAGCCCTCAGTGCCACCGGGCCGGCTGATCAAGGATTTTTGATGAGAAGTAAGAAAAAGTGGAAAAGATTCTTGTCTGACCCTGGCAAAGACAACGCATCTACAGGAAAAGGGAAAGAAAGATTAAAGGACTGGATTTTGGCAGAGAAAACTGTATTATAGAAAATGGGTATGAAAACTGGATTGTAGAAAATGGATATGAAAACTGGATTGGAACCCAGATTTTAAGAAGTTGAAGAGAGAGCCTCTTCTGTCTGGAGTCGACTAGCACCTGCACGGTGAGAAAAGGGACTTTCTTGATGTATTTCTGAAAAAGAGTTGCTGAACTCATGTGTAAGCCAGAGCACAAGAGTGGCTGCTGTGTTGGAGCTGAAAGACTGTGGGGGCAGGGGGATGAACGGGTGTTGTCTGGGCTGGTCCTGCTATCTACTCCTGAGATGCAGCAAGACAGGAGACTGTTGTGGTAAACCCCTTGATTCTCAGACTCTGCACAATCTCCCCAGAGCCTGATATTTGAAAAGGTAGCCAAGACTGCTTGACTACACACCGTAGCATGTAATTGAGGAAAGAATGGAAATGATCTGAAGAATCCATCTTAAACCCAGGGCCAGATGGGGAGCTCGCTGACCCCCATCAAGTGGGGCTGCTGGCAGCAAAAGATTGTGGGTTTGTGCCTGGGTACAGGGGTGATCTGACCTATGGGGGAGTCAGGCCGTGGGGATGCTCCTGTGTCTGAGTCCCTTGTGATGCCCTGCAGTGGACCTCTGTGGGCTGGGGTGGGGGAGATGGGCTGCAAGACCTTTGGTTGTGCTGAAGATCCAAGCTGCAGCTTCTACACCTTCAAGTGTCAAGCATCAGGCCTGGTTCTGTGTCTGCTGATACATCTACCCCAGGACTTCAGTCGTGTGCCATCCGAGGACTGATACAGCAGAGCCGTGAGGGCAAGAATTGCCCTGCACCTGGGGAATATATATATATACAGTATATAAATATATATATATATATATATATATATATATATATATAGTTATCTGTGTTTAAAGTCCACAGGTGCTGAAAGCAAATTCAAAGCTTAAAGCAATCAAGGGGAACATGTGGGGGGGTGCTTGGTTCTGGTGGGCATGCCAGTGCTATCCGACCAACTGCACCTCAGGCCTGCAGCTTGGCATTTAGGTACCCAGGGACAAAATTCTGGGCATCATTCTGAACTAGTACCAGTGGGTTTGGGTTTGATAATAGCTGCAGCAGTTAGATTGTCAGGTAGTTTGGTGGCTGCATTATAAAAAGGGGAGTTGGGTTAAATTCAAAAGGGGAATGCTGTTTTGGAAAATGTTAAATCTTTAAAACGCAAATTTAAAATGTTGCTTAACCTCTATTCCACTCTACACCATTCTAACCCTCCCGGTGTAAATAAATTATGTTATTACTGTTTTAAAGAGGTCTGACTCAAAAGCCTGAGTGTAGCAAGCATGTTATTGCTAGAAATTAATGATGGTTGATGTGGAATGTGGGGATGTTCGATTCTGGTAAGTCCATGTATGGGGCAGCTGTTGGGGAGGTGGGTTAGTACGGCAATACAGGGGATCATACTGGTAGAGATCAGACCCACTTAAATGTACTCTGGGTGGCACCATTTTCTTTGTAATCTTGGTTAAGGACCCCCAGTAATATCAAGCATGGGAATCCAGGCCCCTTAACAATGGTCAGGCCTGCATGGCAAGGGTAGTGGCCCTCTCTAGGATAGCACCAGAGAGGGTCCACAAGTCAAAAACACAGATTTTGGTAGTTGTGGTTGTCTTAACCCATGTTTCAACACAAATCACTTCCACACTGATATCAGCATGGGTTAAAGCAACAGTGTTCGTCTAAATCTGTGCTCTTGCCTACCTCTGAGCAGGGCTTAAGCACAGTTTTAGAACATGGATTGTAACATGGTTTTTACTATGCTACAATCTGGAAATTTATTTATTGAAATGTTTCACCAGGAAGGGCACACTGAACAAGTTGCTAGTCTCACGGTGCATCCTGGGGGAATGGGAGTGTGCAGCGAAATTCATCGACATGAAGCAGTAGAAGGTACATTATTGTATTGCAGCTTACAGCCATTAAACATTAGCAACTACAGACATGAGGGCACAGAGCATACTAGCAGGACATCAAGCAAGACATCATAGAGAATGAATATACATAGAACTAAACATAGAAATAAACCTTTTAAACTATTTAAAGAGTTACAATGGTTTTAAAAAGCCCAAGGCAGCATAATTAAAGCTTTTTTGCGAGTGTCAGACAGGTTATCAATTTGCTAATCCCAATTTGCACCTCTAAATCAGGATAGCACTGCAAAGGGCCATAGGATTGCTTGGTTACCAAGTCACTAGCCCATTTGTAAGTGGCCATAATCCATCCTTGTGCACCTATGTAAAGCAGCTGACAGCACCTTGCACATAGGCACATCAGGATGCTGGGAGGTTTGGGGAGGTGTAGCTATCCATTAGTGCAACACTAGTTACTGGTTCCCCAAACCAGGTGTTATGGGCTGCAAGTTTCTACACTTCCAACACCTGGCCATGTCAGGCTATCACTAGCCCTGGTCCCCCCCACTGGTACATGGCATAACTGTCCAGGTGTCCCGTGCCTCACCCCCAAAATTACATGCCTGTGTAATAAGACATCTGTCCCATGTGTCCAGCAGACCCCCCCACCTCTGATCAACTGGGCCCCAATCAAACACTTGATAAGATCAGTAATTCCTCGGTACCATTTGCCTGATATCCAGATCAGGGTTCCCCACGTTCCCCAATTAGTAGTCTGGCAAGAGTTGTAATTCTTCCATACCACAGCCTTGGTGTTTAGTGGTTCCTCTGACCCATAAGTATGATATCTACCCCCCCAACCAGCCCAACCAGTACCACTACAACTGCCACCACTTGCCCCCAACCTATGGTGTACAGAGACCAGCACAGACCCTCCACTCACATCCATTGCAGCCACCAATGGAATGACAGTTCACAATCAGATGCCTACTGTAGCAAAAGCTGTTTCTATAGTAGGTGTGCATTCATAAACATAGAAACACTGAATTTGTCATCAGAAAAGGGCCGCTTGGCCTACCTAATCTGCCTAGATGTTTCCTGCCTCATCTTCCTCCTCACATGCTGTCTGATCTCTATCGACCCTCCCACCTCCCCACCTTTTCTCTAATATACCACTATGTCTATGTCAGACATGCTTGAAGCCCCCTACTGTTTTAGCCTCTGCAATTTCAGCTGGCAATCTGCTCCAGGCATCTACCAATGTTTCTCACATCTCTCTTGGCCCCCCCCCAGCTTCATTGCATTCCCCCTGGTCCTGGTGCTCTTTCACATTTGAAAGAGACTCTTCTTGACCCTGTTCACTCATGTGAGATACTTGTAGGCCTGTATCATGTCACTTTTCTCTTTCCTGTCTTCTAGGGTGTACTTGCTGAGATCCCTCTGTCTCTCCTCTTAGGGCTTCTTATGTAAACCCTGCACCATTTTAGGTGCCCTCCTGTGGACTTCCTCCACCCTGTCTATGTTCTTCCTGAGGTTTGTTCTCCAAAACTACATTGTACTCCAGGTGAGGTCTGGCAATACCACCTCCAGCTTCCTGATGGAGATATCCTCCCTACACATCCCAGCATCCCACTAGCCCTACCCACTGCTTTGTCACAGTGCCACATTGAGGTCCTCAGACATGATAACCCCAAGATCCCTTTCCTGTTTATTGACTGTCAATAACTTCCCCCAACCCCATCCTATACTCAGCTCTTAGGTTGCTATGCCCTAGGTGCATGATTTGGCACTTTTTGGTATTGAACCCAACTGCTGTGCTTTTTATCACTCCTTAAAATTCACAAGATCCCTGATCATTCTCTCCCCCAATCTTGGGTGTCCACCCTATTGCAAATTTTGATATCATCTGCGAAAAGGTATACCTTCCCTTCAGTTCTTCTGCAGTGTCCCCTACATTTAAAAGGATTGGTCCCAGTACTGAGCCCTATGATACCCACTGGTCCCTCTCCCATCATTAGAGTGAGTGGCGTTAACCACCACCCTCTGTCTCTTATCCATTAACTAGCTACTGTACTAATTGGAAGGTTATAGCCTGTTGCTCAAGGGAGCGGTGCAACAGGACACACCCCCAATCAGCCCATTTAAGGGCTGCTGTCCTCACTCCTCACTCCATACACAAGCATTTTTTTCTTGCCCCTCCATCCACCCCTCCTTCTTCTCCAGCGGCACACCTCTCTTTCCCATGGGCTTCTTCCTAAGATACCTTTAACCAAGGGAATCACTCCCGCAGCACCTCAAGAGGTGGAACGTGCCTCTAGGGTGCCTTCTCTTCATACCCATACAGGGTGGTATATCCCACAGATAGAAAGGTGAACAGCAAAAGATTATCTATGTTACACAAGCTCAAAATCAATTGCACAGACACATTGAACCCAGTTAACCATTTTGGATCCCACTCATAGGCCATTCAGTTTCTTTATCAGACTCCTGTGTGGCACAGTGTTGAAGGCCTAGCTAAACTCCAGATTAGTCATGTCCACTGCACTCCCCTTATCTATTTCCCTGGTCATACAGTCAAAGAAGTCTACCAGATTCTTTTGGCATGACCTTCCCCTGTGAACCTGTGCTGCCTGTGGTCTTGCAGCTCACTGGATTCAAGATACTGTAACAGTCTCTTTATAGTATGGATTCCATTAATTTACCCATGACTCAAGTAAGACAGACCAGACTATACTGTACTTGCTGAATTCCTCTCTGCTGACACTCTTACAAAACGAGACTATGTTTGCTCTCCTCTAGTCTTCTGGAACCACTCCTGTTTCCAGTGAACTGTTGAATAAGGCCATGAGTAGTACAGTAATCACCTCCCTGCCTAGTTCCCGTAATACCCTTGGGTGTATCCATCCAGTCCTATGGCCTTGTCCACCCTAAAATTTGAAGACCCTTCAGTAATACTCTTTCCTTTGAAAATGGACTTGTGTCCACATCCCCCTCCAGTGTTTGCGCTGCTCCTTGGTGGTCTGTCCCTGTCTCTCTCCACTGTGAAAACAGTAGAAGTTCCTGTTCAGCATGTCTGCTTTTTTCTGATCCTCCACTATGCAGTCTCCCTTTGGCATCCTCCTTATCCTCAGAATCCCTCACCTTGCCTTCCTCTCCTTGCTTATGTATCTAAAGAAAGTGTGGCCTTCTTTTGATACCCTTTGGCTATGCTTTCTTCTGTCTGAGCCTTTGATCCCCTCATTACCTTACCTGCTTCCTTCTGTTTTACCTGGTACACCTCTCTATCCTCATTCTTCTGTGTTTCTTCATAGCTCCTGAATGCCACCCTTTACAAGCTTCTGAAGAAGGCTATTCTGATGTATCTCCCCATGCCAGTGAAGTCTGCCTTCTTGAAATCCAAAGCGTTTGCCCTTGTGTGACTGGACTGGGTCCCTGTTCCCATGCTAAACTACACTATGTGCTGGTTGCTGGATCCCAGTTGCCACTCCACACAGACATCTGGGTTCTGTCCCTGTTGGTCAGTATCAGGTCAAGAATGGCCTTTTCTCTGGATCAAGCACAGGCTGCCTGGGACCTGCCACCTGTAGGGAATCCAGGATGCTTCTGCATCTGGCTGAAGCAGCTGCCTGGGTGGACCAATTCACGTATGGCATACTTAAATCCCCCAGCAGCAGAACTTCACCTTTTGTTGCCATCTTGTATATTCCATCCACAAGCTCCCTGTCCATTTCTTCCCCCTGTGCTGAAAGCCTGTAGATCACCCTTGTGCATATTGCTGAGCCTTTGTCAGGTTCAAGGGTGACCCACAATACCTCAGCCTCCCCCTGTCTACCCTGCACCTCTGTCGCCTTTATACCCTCTCTGATGTACAGGGCCACACTCCCTCATTTTTTACGCCCCCATCCCTCCTGAACAGAGCATAACCCAGTACATCAATGTTCCATGATTAATAGTGTACCATGTCTCAGTTATTGCTACTATGTCCGGGTCTACCTCTGCTGTCAATGCCTCCAGGTCTGGGATTTTATTTCCCAGGCTGCTGGCATTTGTTACTATGCCTTCCATGTTTTGTATCCTATCCCCCTCCTTCCTATGCTGCTGCTCTCCTGCTTCTTTCCCCCTCTCCTCCTCTGCTTTGTCCTCCCTCCCTCCCCAGTTGTCTTTCTCACGTGGCCTAGAATTCACTCTTCCCACTCTCCTTCTGCTCTCAATGTCCCAGACTTCAATTTGTTTTCCTACATGTGCTTGGGGGGAGGTTGATGCTAAGCCACCTGATCTTCCTGCCCCCCCGGGCCAGTTTAAATGCTTGTTACAGAAGCATGCAGGCCATTATCTGTATACAGGCTTGCCTCTGTCCAGGTGGGGCCCCAGTCCCCATGAAGCCAAAACCCTCCCTTCCATGCCATTCCTTCAACCAGGAGCTGAATTTCTGAATGTGGAGCGCCCTAGCTTCTCCCGTGCTACGGACAGGTAGCACCTCCGAGAAGGAGATGGAGTGTTCTACTTGCTTCAGGCTCCCCACAACTTCCTGAAATTCTTTTGGATTCTAGCTACTTCCACTTTGTCTCCTGCCAGGTCATTCATCCCCAGGTGGACAATAACATCCAGTTCCTCCCTTCTTGCCATTACCCTTGCAATCTTATTGATCCACTTCTCATCCCACCAAGCAGTGCTGTCTGAAATGCACTTTATCTCCCTGTCCTTCCTGCTAGGTTCCCCTAACTTCACTCCTTGGACACCTGAGTCCCCCACCAGGAGAAGCTTCCTCCCCCTCCTCTGGGGTTCTCTTCCCCCTTCCCTGGTGCTGCATCCTGGAGGATCCACCCATTCTTCTTGATCTCGGCTGTGGATGCTATTGTGGCGGTATTCTGCTCCTCCAAAACCGCTAGTAGTTGCTTAACCAGACTGGTAGTGGGATGTGCTTCAGACACCTTCATGGCCACTTCTCTACAGTACCATAATGGTCCTTTTTATGTACGCTTGCGTGCATGAGCAAGGAATGTTTTGGGAAAGTAGCACACTTGGAGGTGTGCCTCTCTCACCAAATGCACTGCTCCCTTGAGCAGGAGTGGAGGTCCTGCACCAATGGGTGCAGGAGCTCAGTATGACAGCAGTGTTCCTCTGCTTCAAAGGAAAGCACCGCTGCCATACTGAGTGCCGCCCCCCCTCGTGTCATGCGCTGCCTCCCACCTGCACGCATCACGCTGCCCCCCCAAAGCTTTGGTGCTGTGCTGGGAGCCCACCCCAGCGTGGCAAATGTTGTTGTGCCGACGGGGTGCCTAATCCCGTCGGCTCCATGGCCCCCCCATGCCATCCTGCTGCCACTCTGGGAGCCCATCCCAGCATGGCAAATGGTCCTTTAGTTTGCCAACGGGGGTGCCCAACTCGTCGGCCCCTCTGCCCCCCAGCTATCTTCTGCCATGCTGGGAGCCCACCCAGCATTGCAAATGTCCCGTAGTCTTTTTTATTTTTAACCTGTATAACAAACGTTCCTGCGCGCGGCCTCCCAGCCCCCCCACAACCCACACCCACCCACTGTGCACCCAGCCTTCCCAAACCCCCTCACCCCACACTTACCTCCGACTCGTGCGACGATCTTCGGTGGACCGGGAACAAGTCTGCACTCTTCAAACCGACCACAAACTGAGGAAACACCGTAAGCTGTATAATGGGCTACATAGGGGTTTCAACTTTATTAGATATCTCAGTCATTTTTGATTTTGTAACTTACCATATGGTTTAGACTCTTCTCATGAATGATATCATGTCATGGCATTATTCGGGCCCAAAGGGTGATTTCTCAGGCACTGCGCAGTCACTGTGTGAAATCACCCTTCAGCCTTGAATAATGCCATGACAGTCACATCATTCATGAGAAGGGGTCCCAAAAACCCCATGTTGAAAATTTGGTGCAAACATTCCAAAAAATGACTGTTTTACGAGCATGCGTTGCACAGTTCCTACTCAGGCTCGTAAGTTCACAAACTTTCAATATTTTCACTCCAGATTTTCAACATTGCCATTTTATCAAACCTTCTTATGAGTTGTATAGCTGTCATTTTTCACATCTCACCCAAAATGTGTTTCCGCCCATGTAGCGCACAATGGTGCAGTTGGTGTGTGAAATCAATGTATGGAACACATTAAGAAAATCACAGTGACACTGTTCATGAGCAGAGGTCTTAAATGGCTATGTTGAAAATTTGGTGAAAAATTCCTAAATGACTGTTTTTTTAGCGGCGTGTCGTTGCAGTTCCTATGCTACGTCCGTTCGCTTTGTGAATTTTCAATATTTGCACTCCAGATTTTCAACATTGCCATTTTACCACACCTCCTCATGAGCAGTACAGCTGTCATTTTTCACATCCTACCCAAAATGTGTTTTTGCCCATGTAGCGCACAATGGCGCAGTCGGTGTGCGAACTCAATGTATGGGACACATTAAGAAAATCACAGTGACACTGATCATGAGCAGAGGTCTTAAAATGGCTGAAAAAGGAAAAATTTGGTGAAAAAAATTCCTAAAATGACTGTTTTATGACTCTGTTGCGCAGTTCCCACGCACGCTCGTAAGTTTGCGAATTTTCAATATTTTCACTCCAGATTTTCAACATTGCCATTTTACCACACCTCCTTATGAGCAGTACAGCTGTCATTTTTCACATCCTGCCCAAAACGTGTTTCTGCCCATGTAGTGCAAAATGGCACAGTCGGTGTGCGAAATCAATGTATGGGACACAGTAAGAAAATCACAGTGACACTGTTCATTAGCAGAGGTTTTAAAATGGCAATGTTGAAAATTTGGTGAAAAAATCCTACAATGATTGTTTTACTAGCGTGTAGTTGCACAGTTCCCCACACACGGCTGTGAGGTTTCATGAATTTTCAATATTTCACCCAGATTTTCAACATTGCCATTTTACCACACTTCCTTATGAGCAGTACAGCTGTCATTTTTCACATCCTGCCCAAAACATGTTTCCGCCTATGTAGCGCACAATGGGGATAACAACAAGGTCATGCTGATAATTTATTGTGCAAATACTAGCAATCGCACAGGGCATTAGGGTAAAGCACCATACATGCCAAACACCACTGCAAATACCTGCAAGCAAACGTTCGGCATTGACAAATGCTTGTTTTCTCCTGCCTTTGCTCACTTCCTTCATGCAGATAGAAACATAGAAACATAGAAGTTGACAGCAGATAAGGACAACAAGCCCCATCCTCTCTGCCCATTTTTTCTACCTTATGAATGTGCCATAGGCCTGTACTCTGCCAATGGCCTATCTATTCACACTCATCTTTATTGCTCCCTTATGCCTATCCCATGCCTGTTTGAAGCCCTGCACTGTATTCATAGCCACCACTTCCTGAGGTAGGCCATTCCATGCATCCTCCACCCTTTCTGTGAAGAAGAACTTCCTCACATTCCCCCTTAATCTGCCTCTCTCTAATCTCATGCTCTCCTCTTGTCCCGTTATTATTCTTATATTGAAACATGTTAGACTTTCAACTTGTTAATGCCCTTAAAGGAAAACTCCACCCTCATGTCTTCTAAATGTTATTTTTTTCATGCCATTAGACAACTCTTTTCATGTAGCTGTCAAGGATGTATGCAAATGTTTTAGTTTGTTTTTACAGTTCATACTAGGCCCTGTGACTGCCGTGAGAGTCTCCATTTCATGGCTGTTGAAATCTCATTGTCCCTCAGAGCTGCATTAGCATATGAGAACATGATGCGTAATCACCCTTTAAACTCCCCAGAGAGCCTGCCTGCTTAATTAGTCTTAAAATAAACAAACTGCAAAAAGGTGTGGAATACTGCATTTACCTTCAGTGAGCTTTGCAAACTGTCTGAGTTATAATGCAGATTTTTTGCCCTTTAAACTTTCCTCAGTTTGAGTTTCCAGAGTTTTTGCAGGGTATTTGTTCTTTCAACATAAAGATACATGGTATAAATGGGTGATCTGACATCACATTCTCATATGCTAATGCAGCTCTCAGGGACAATACGATTTCAACAACCATGAAATAGAGATGCCCAAGGCAGTCACAGGGCCTAGTATGAACTGCAAAAACAGACTAAAACATTTGCATACATCCTTAACAGCTACATGAAAAGAGTTGTCTATTAGCATGGAAACAAATAACATTAAAAATATATGAGAGTGGAGTTTTCTTTTAAGATGTTTGAATGTTTCGATCATATCACCTCTCTCCCTCCTTTGCTCTATGGTATACATGTTGAGATCTGTTAATCTGTCCTCATATGTTTTCTGATGTAGTCCCTGCACCATTTTGGTTGCCGTTCTCTGGACTGCCTCCATTTTGTTAATGTTCTTGTACAGGTGCAGTCTCCAGTACTGCACGCAGTACTGAAGATGCTGGTTGCCTTCTATATGTCTTTACTTAATTTTCTCCACTGTTTCCCCAACCCTTTCTGACAATCCTCCCCTGCTAGGCTACTTCTGAAGCAGTCTCCCCTTTTTTTTAAATCCAAGCTACTAAAGTCCAGGGCCCTCATCTTTTTGTAGCTTGCCTCTGCACCCATCTTAATGTTGAACCACACTGTACAGTGATCACTGGTTCCCACTGGATAGCCCACTGTGACATGACTAGGCACTATCACAGCCTCCAGTAGGACAGGGAGTCAGAGGAGCAAAGGGAGACAACATGTCCCAAATAGGACAGCACTATTACCGCATGAGTCATTTTCAGCTCTCAGCATGCCAAGTCCACAGGGCAGGAAAGGTGCTAATGGGACATTTGCTGGTCTGTATGGGCTAACTAACATCTATGCACAATGCCTCTATGCATGACTGCATGGAGGAATTGTACAGAACAGTGCCAATTCACACCTTCTGATTGCCATTCAGATGCCCCTGATGTTATAATAAAATGATCCCTGGCATCTAGTAGTTCCCTCCAGTCACACTCAAATGACCCCTGATTAGTAAAATGATCCCTGGCATCTAGTATTTCCCCACCCCCAATCACCATTTAGATGCTCCTGATTAGTATATTAAGAGGTTCACTAGCATCTACTGTAGTTCACCCTGATTGCACGTCTGAGCCCCCTCTCAATTCCACCCATTACGGTCCTTCCACCTCTCTCCCCATGGTGGCCATTGAATTACCCCAGCTGCGAGTCCCTCCTACTGCAACAGTGACAGGTCTAGCCCCTCTGCTCGCCACCTTGGCTGTCCACTTTCTGAGTGACAGGGATTGAGCACACACCTACTGTACTATAGAAGCAGATGTGCTACAGTAGGTGCGCACTCAATATCTTTCACTCAGACAGTAGCCAGCCAAGGTAATGAGCTGAGAGGCTGTACCGATCACAGTCACAGGGAGGTGGCTGCAATCTTGGATAAATGGGAGGCCAGTGGGGAGAGGGTGGAGGGACAAGGTTGGAGCTTTGGGAGGGGGCTCAGATATACCACTGGGGTGAGGCTACTAGATATCAGGGACCATGGAAAAATAGAAACACAGAAACATAGACAATGATGGCAGAAAAAAAATGATGGTACATCCAGTCTGCCCCTAGTTCCCTATTAAACCTCAAGACCTACTGTCCATACTGGGTACTAGCCTTCACTATCCACTCCCCACTTCCCTCCCTACTACTATCAGCCTGAGTAACCACTATACCCTTCACTTTGTCACAGCCATACTTGAAACCATTTATGGTTTTGGTGCCTGCCATCTCGGTTGGCAGACTATTCCATGTTTCCACCACCATTTCTGGAAAATAAAACTTTCCAATATCCCTCTTGAACCTCCCTCCCACCAGTTTCTATTTGTGCCACCGTGTCCTTGAACTGTTACTCATGCTAAGTAGTTCTTCTTCGTTCACCTTGTTTATTTCTTACAGGAACTTGATGGTCTCTATCATAGCACTCCTCTCTTGTTTGGTCTCCAGTGAAGATATGTTCAGTGCCTTGAGCAGATCCTCATAAGATCTGTCCTGTCAGCTCTGAATCATCCTGATCACCCTTTATTACACAGTCTTCAGCCTGTTCTTGTCTTTCCTGAGGTGAGGTCTTCAGAACTGGGCACAGTACACCAGGTGCAGCCTCACCAATGATCTATAAAGAGGCAGTAAACCTCTTTTCTTCTACTATCAGAACCCCTTCTGGTACATCCTAGCACCCTATTTGCCTTTCTAGAGACTTTACTGTACTAGCTTGATTGTTTAAGGGAGTCATTAATGATGACTTCTAGGTCCCTTTCCTCAGCTGTAGTGCTCAGCTCTACCCCTCCTATCCAGTACTCTGTCCTGGGGTTCTTGTTCCCTAAGTGAATCATCTTGCACTTTTTGGCATTGTATTTCAACTGCCAAATCTTAGGCCACCTCTCTACTCTTTGCATGCCACTCTGCAGTTTCCTAATTCTCCCATTACTATCTACCCTCCCGTGAGTTTGGTGTCATCTTCAAAGAGACACAGCCCCAGATTCTTTCTCAAATATTGTTGATAAGCATATTGAAGAGGACAAAACTCAGGATGGATTCCTGTGGCATTCCACTCATTACCTCCCTCCCTCTCTTCTGATTTGACACCATAGTCACAACCCACTGCTGCCTCTCTTTCAACTAAAGCCCCCTCACCCTCACCAAAACACTGTTTATATTTTCCTTCAAATCCCTGGACCTCAGCCCTTCGCACTGTGATCTAAGCCACTCTGATTGGTCCCCTATCTCATTGGCCTCCTCCATTGACTCCATGCTAACATATTACAAAATGAAATTCCTCAAAATATGGGACTGCCATGCTCCCCCCCAGCATAGGACATGAGAAAAGGTACCCCACCTCCCATAGATCATGGCTGAACTCATATCTTGCTTGCAAGTGCGTGATTTGGCATGGTCAGAAAATAAACGTAACCCATCCCCCATGGCCTCCAGAGGTATCATCACAGTCCACAACACCTGTACCAGGGCAATAACACTTGCCAAAGGTGAGTATTTTACATCTATCTTCAGTGCCAATATTGGTCACATGTCTAAATTTTGGAAGGTTGCCACAATCTCTTCTCTCCTCCCATTCAGTCCCCTTTGCCTGTCCTCAAAGTGGGTGTCACCCCTATCTCTAACACCTTATTCATTACCACAGAGGTTAAATTCCTTTTTTTATCACCTGCACCTCCTCTCTTCCCTCTCCCCTTCCTCATCTCCCTCTCACCCTTGCCAGCCTGCATGACAATCATCTCCTTCCTTCCCCCTATTTTTCTTCTCTCCAGTAACTCCATCCTCCATCACCGACACCCTTCCTGCCCTTATCCCTTCCAAAGGTGGGAGCCCAGGTGGCCTTGATAGCAAGCTCCTCCATCTCTCTGCTTCTGCAATCTCCTCCCCTTTGGCTGACCTCCCCAACCTCTCTTTCTGCTGTTTCTCCATCCCTGCTGACTGGAAGACTGCCACTGTTACTCCTCTTCCAAAACGTGGTGACCCATCTGCTACTAACAGCTACCAACCCATTTCTCTCCTCCCTCCAAAATACAGGAACAAATTGTTTTGTCACAACTCTCTCCCTTTCTGGACACCTCTTCCTTCTTCACCCACTACAAGTCTGGCTTTTCTTCTACAAGAACTACTCCACCACCATCTCCCTCCTCAGGCTCACCAAATCCATCCACAATGGTATGGATCACAACCTATTCACCTCTGCTATCTTCGTCGATCTAGCCAAAGCGTTCAGCACTGTCTCCCACCCCAATTATTAGCCAAACTCAAGACTACAGGCCTGTCTGACTCAGCCATTGGCTGTTCCACTCCTACTGCAGGGGTTGGTCCCAGGCAGTCCAAATCGGTGACCCGCTCTCTCCTCCCTGCCTGTATCCACTGGGGTCCCATAAGGATCTGTGTTAGGCACTCTCATTGTCTACATTTTCCTTAATGATCTCCCCTCTCTATGCTTGTCTACTTCCATTCTCATGTACACTGATGACACAGTACTCTTCATAGCAGGCCCACAGACTCCAGCTGGACTTCGATTAAGTTCAGCCCTGGCTTCACACAAATCTGCTTTTCCTCAATGCCAAGATGACTTTCTCCATATCCTTTGGTGCAAGGCACAGTCTCTCTAGGCTCCCTCCCTTCCCCTTCCTACTTTCCGCACCCTGGATGGCTCCCCTGTGGAGTATGTTACCTCCTTTAGGTATCTTGGTATCTGGCTAGACCAGTACCTACATTTTTCTGAACAAATGGATGCTATAGTCAAAAAGCTGCACCCTAATTTGGTGCACTTTACAGTAACTGTGACTGTATCCCACCTCTAGGACAACGTGATATTATCCAGAGAATGATCCTCCCAATCTTTGAACTATGGTGATGTGACCCCAGTCACTATCCTTGCCAGACTGGACACAGCCATCAACTATTTCTGCCATTGCACTCTTGATTGTCCTCCTAGGACTCATCACTGTTCTCTGTATAAATCTCTCCCCTTTTCTTCTCTTGTGAACAGACACCATGCCCACTGTGCCAGCCTTTTGGGAAAATTCTGGTTTGTTTCCCTACCCTCCTACCTCTCTGCCAGCCCCACAGCCATACCCTCAGAAGCTCAAATGTTTGAACTCTAGCAGTCCCTTCAGTCTCCACGACCATCAGCAAAGCCACATTCAGCCACCGTTTCCCTAAAATCTGGAACTCCCTCACCCCAGCTATTTACCAATCTCCCTCCCCTGGATCCTTTCAAACCACTTCAGAGGTCTCACCTCTCCCTCCTGCACTTGCTAATACATTTTCCCTCCTGCTGTCTTAGGACTTGTTTCCAATTTAGGTACAGCTATACTTTAGGCACTTATGCTCCTACTGTAGGCTTTATGCACAAATGTTTACAACTAGTGTTGATTTAAACTGCTCTGTATTTGATTGCCAGCATATGTGTGTGGCTCCTGACTGCACTGCATATGCATTGTCGATTGTTTGCTTGTTACTCAAGTTCTCACGTCTTACATGTATTATTCCCAATGTAAGTTGCGATTGTGTGCCACTCTACTCTGTTCTGTCAATGGTCTTCCAACATGTATGTTATGTATTTTGAACTCTTGTGCTACCTAAACCCCACTTGTACAAGTTCCCCTTCCCCCAGGATGCATCTGGAAATGAGCTCCTAGCTTAGTATGCCTTTCCTGGTGAAACTTTTAAATACGTAATTAAGAAAATATATAAATAAATGCAACACCCATAATATTATAATAATCGGGTCATCTGAATGGCAATTGGGGGGGGCACTAGACGCAAAAGATAATTAGAGCCATTTAAACTGCTATCAGGGGTGTGGAACCTTCAGATGCCAGCAATCATTTTGGTATACTACTTGGGAGCATCAGAATGGTGACCGGGGTAGGCAATATGCACCACTGTGTGTTCAAATGAAGGCAGGATTTTTGGACGCAGTAAACAGTATTGCAATTTCAGTTGTTAAGCACTTTCAAAACCTTTTATATAGCACTGTGCTCTGTATGCAGGAGAGATCCCTTATTTACAAGGCTGTAGTAGTACATACGCACATGCACATGATCAGGTTAGCATCGGGGGCTGCTAAATATGTGGCATCTGTTCAGCAATGCTGTTCCCACATGGCACAGTGCTTAGATGTTTAGCAGTCTACTAACCTTCTGAAAATGGGGCCCTAATTGTCTAAAAATCCCCTGCCAATGCCTCTTAAGATGCAGAAAGTAAAAAAAAATGAATTGTCTTATTCTGCATCTTTATGTATTGTTTTTATGTTATTTTCCTTGGAAAAAACTTTCATCCAATTTCAAAACATTGTGATGTGTCTTAAAATAGTTATAATAACTGTAGCTAAAATACAATTTCTTCTTTAATCCGAGTGCTGTTTTTATTTACTTATAAAAATACAGTCTGGGGGGCTGGCTCAGTGGCTTGGTGGTAGCTGTCCTACCTCCCATGCCAGTGACCTGGTTTTGGGGGAGGACCTGGGTCAAACAGGGGTTAGCTGGTGGGATAGATGATTGAGCATCTCGGGGACTGCTCTGCTCTCAGGGAAGAGGAGTTTGACCACCCCGCTGTTTAACAGCCACCTAGGTGAGGAAGGCTGGCAGGGCATCAGAGTGGCATAAGGGGCAGGACTCAGGCAGGCACAAAGCAGTAATTGCCGTTAATTGGATTGGCATCATTGCATGCTTGGCTGCCCAGGGGATAAACCAAAGGTAGAAAACCTCCAATGTCAGAATAATCCAGCAGCCTGCCACAGGCTTTGCACTACTAACCAGACTCTGCTCCTGTCTGAATGTGTCTTCTTATGAATGGCCCTCTCTCTCCTGGCCCCACAATGGGGCTGGTGGAGAGGCTATGGGATATCTCAGAGCAGGTAAGTCCTGGTGATTGTGGGTGATGGGGATGGACAAGTCAGTGTGCAAGGAGGTCAGTGAGTGACCTAGAAGATAAACATCTCCATGGAAAAATAAATAAAATACAGTTTGGGAATCTCACACTCCATCATAGGAGCCGACTTTTATTTTTCCTGAGGGGGGCTCAACAAATGGGCAGGGGTCTAGGGGACGCAAAGGCCCCCAGAAGCTCTAGGATGTTTGGTGTTTTCTGCTGCATTTTGTGCATTTTACTGAAGAGCTAGCACTGTATAAACAAACACTATTGAAATCAGTGGTAGGATAGGAATAAAAAACAAAATTACCGGCAGAACCCACAACCACCTTTGATATAGGATCATACACACTTGTCTGGTCTGGGGACACATTTCCTCATTATAATTATGCCTTTATGGGTATACATTTTACATGTGGGCAGTCCTTCCCCATTTTGCCATTTTGCTCCTGAAACTGAGTGAAATTTCTGTTGCATTCCTGGAAATGAGTACATTGCCTTCTCCCCTCCCCCTTCCTCTAATCTTCACCTGGCAAAAGTAAACAAGCATTTGTCAATGCCGAATGTTGGCTTGCTGGCACTGGCATTGGTAATGCAGGAGCTAGAAATGCAAAATAGGAATGGCAGTAAAGTGCTAAAATAAAGTCAACCCCCCACAGAGACTGAAAGGCATTGGGAGTGTAGCTTTGAGTCCGCCATAACGCTTACGTCATTCCACTTCACGCCACCCTGCAGAGAGTGACAGGTGTCAGGGTGTGCATTGGGGTCTTTGGATGAGTGCAAAATAGGAGAATGGGGTGAATGTGAGGGTGACAGAACCCAAGTCACACCTCAATGCCTGTCAGTGGCTGTAGGGTGGGGGTACAATTCTGCAAACATTATGGCTGATGAACCCAAGTTACATCCCTGATGTCTGTCAGGCTTTACAGGGTGGTTGTGACACCAACCTATCCCCACTGGTGACGGAACAAAAAAATTGAATGTGACAGATGGAAATAATTACAATAAAAACTGGCTGGAAAAATGTCCACCCTTAAAATCGTCACAGCTCTGAAACTCTTCCATGTGCTGTCCCACATCCAAGTTGTCTTCCCCTTAGAATGGCTCAGCGCATTCAGTATACTTATGGGGAACTTTATTTGGGAAGAGGCACACCCTACTTACTGCTGTAACATGCTTTATGCATCATGGAAAGATGTCTGGAGCCTTCCCTAGGCCTTAGGCCACCTCTAGGCCTATAAGGTATTCCAGACTGTACACTGGGTCAGAGAGCCATGCCCTGACCTAACACAGTGGGTAGTTATGGAAACGTTCAGGCTCCCACAGCAGACTTTGGTCTCCCTCCTATGCTCCCCCACTACTCCAGAAGTGAGGACACATCCAACTACAGCACCTTCCCTGAGCTACTGAAGCAAAGTGCACAAGTGACTAGGCACTGTTCTATGCACTAGGGAACCTATCGCACTTTGGGATAACCCATTCCTCACGGAAGACAGTAAAAGTCTCCAATGACAAGCTTGGATGATCAACGGTCTGCTACATATTAAGGACATCCTAGCACCACAGGCATCTTTGGTAGGCACCCTTCAAGCATTGCAGCACAATCCCTGATGGCTGGACTCTGGTCCAATCTAGCAACATGGCAGGCTCTAAATAAACATGTAGCTGGCAAACTCTGTGAAGATGTCTGTAATTACATTCCCAGCCAACCCGCACAAGCTAAGTCAAAATGGGAATCTACCCAGACTCCTGAACAGAACTGGGGAAAATGCTGGACATTCTGCAATTACAGCCTTCAAGGATGCATGTAGAAGATTCATCCAGAATGAAATTCCACATTACTGGTACAGAACCCCATCAGTGCTGCACCAGCTAACTCTGTCACCCACAGATAAATCCCGGAGATGTGGAAAACCTGGTGGTGACCTATTCCATATCCTCTGGCAATGCCCAGCCATTCAAGCCCTCTGGGACCAGGTTTGCAACCTGGGCACTGATGTACTAGCCACTGTAGTAACATGTTCAGCATCCCTTCTAAAATTAGAGATCACATTTGCAGTCCCACCCATAACAACTACTGGTCACAGGTGGCTGGCATTACTAAGTATGTAAGTATTCAGGCCAAAATGCTTCTCCTCTGTAGGTGGTAATGGCAGGGAATACCCTCACACCAAGAGTTGATATCCACCTTCTCACAGGTAGCTACTCTTGATTGGCTCTTCCATTTAGCATGGACTCCCTGTCGAAATGCCAAGCCTGCTGGTCATGTACTGTCAATCTCTAGTGCCCAGGAAAGGAAAAGGCTGACCTTCCTGCTTTCTCTACACCCAGACTATTGGTCTCATTCTAACTAGGGTTCAGTGTAGTTTACTATATTACCTGTGTACACTTACCGTCTTCAAATACTTATACTACCTCTGAGTTCTTGAAGTTATGTTGCATGAAATATCACAAGTAAAGAGAGTGTGCACAAGGATTGTGGTGCTCATCAAGAGAAACATAAACAGTAGTACTAAAACTGTCACCACACATTATATACTGGATATTACGCCAGAAAGTAAACTTTAATTTTTTAAATGCTACATCAGACAGCCTGATGTGTTTTGAATAAAGCCTTTGATAAAGGACTTATGTAATCCGAAACACGTTGGACTGTCTGATGTAGCATTTTAAAAATGAAAGTTTACCTTCTTGAAGCTCCGGTGTCCAGTATATAGTGTGGGTGTGTGTACCACAGTTTTTGTACTACTATTGCATGAAATATGTTGTATATTATGACTAGTTTAATGTTATCTTTTTGTTAGATAATACTCTGGCATATAAAGATGGCCACCCTTTACATACTGTGGGAAGAACCTACTGACCTCATGTTCTTGAACACGAATTCCTTAACTGAACCATATATCAACAACAATGCCTTCCTTTGTACATTTTGATGTCATCTGCAATATATAGAATACTGAAGTATAGACGTATGTTTATAAAAGTTATGCCAATAAAAAGGATTAACTTCTAAAAAGAATGCATCTTCTGGCTTACAAGGCAGTGAACAGTTGTAAAAGTGCTTAAAGTACTTCTTGTGGTCAAGGGGTCTTTGTGCCTTGTGTAATGCGGTTTGGGTGGTGGGTGTGCTATGGAAACACTGTGAACAGCACATCATGGCTTTGCAGCATATCTGTGTCATAATTAACAAGGTCTTCCCCTTTGTTTGAGTTGTTACAATGACCTGTGCAAAAGGTCAGGTAAAAAGTTGATACCCTCCTTTGTACTTAGACAAAGGGATGCAACTCACGAGTTATGTAAAAAAAACATAATGACCTGCCCAGTGGCACTGAGGGTGGAGGTACTGGATGCCTTACCTTGTGCTATGTCGGTGACCTGGATTCGGGAATGACCTCATGTCATCGGGGAGCTGGCATGGGGGGGGAGTGAGATTGAGAAGCCACTAGACAGCTCTCCCCTTCTGGGGTGGTTGTTTGCCCCTGTAGCTCCGCTCCCGCTGGGTGGAGGTCCGGTTGGAAGCGTAGGCAGGAGGGGGGGTGGCAGTGATCACCAGGGATGTGGTGGAAGGGACTAAGCTGGTACCTGGCATGCGCCTCCATGTTTGCACATATACATATCAGGGTCCCAGGTGCAGAGAGAAAATGGGGACAAAAAAATGAAAAAAGTACTACAAAAAAGAAAAACAAACAACAAAAAAAACCATAATGCCCTCCAGGGTGTAACTCACGAGGTACGTAAAAAAAAAAACATAATACCTTCCCTTCAATGTGGACAGTCTTTGACATGTTTGCAATAATCCAGTGCTGGTTTCTAGCAAATTAACTGTCCTTTTAGCCAAGAAAATGGCCTCAATGACCTTTGACACAAGGTAGAGCCTTGCCAGGCTAACTCCTCTCCCCTTCCTTCTGTATCTTATTGGCAGAGTGATTGAGGATGTCTCCTCCTTTTAATACTTTTGGGTTTGGTTGGACTGTCACCTGGATTTCTCGATATATGTGGAAGCCATTCACCAGAAGCTCCACCCTAAACATGGTGCACTTTACAGGAAGAAAGTGAGTGTCCCACTTTCTGCCCACAGACAGCGTCTCAATTATGATATTCCCTATTTTCAATTATTCTGGCATTAGATATAGTGTGGCTCCCAAGTCCACCCTAGTGGGACTGGACACACTCTTTTTGCCACAGTACCTTATACTGTCCTCCTCACACACACCACTGCTCCCTGTACTCCTCCCGCTCCCTTCCTCTCACCTCCCTTGATGCCAGACTTGATGTGCAAAGTTTTGCCAGGAAAAGCATGTTGGGAGGCATGTCATCTGTGCCACTGCATGACGAGCTCGTCTCTGATTGCAGCGGCACTTTTCTTACAAGTTTTGTCCACTTTGCATAATGTGTGTGTCAGTGCTAGCATGCTGGCTAATTGGTGAATGAGGGACACACCTATTAAAGCACGCCCTGCATTTGCCAACACTGGCACACCTCTGAAATGTGCTACTAGCACAAGATGTTGCTTGAGCGTGTGCAAGGCAGCATAAAAAACAAAACAAAACTTATCAGAACATTTTGCATTCTTTCTGTTTTTTGGGTCAGGATAGTCCCCCAAATCAGGACTGACCTCAGCTTCAACCATCTGTGCAACATCAAAGAGGCATCCTTTTTTTTTTATTAAACACCCTATTCCTGCAGTACCTTCACCACTAAAGGGGGACAGGGTTATACTTGCTGTACATTTTAAGTTTAAATAATTATTTAGAAGACCGCCATGCCACATGCTCTGATTGGCTGTTGTTCCAGGTGTTGCTGTCTTAGAAATGCCCATCAAAGCTCAATTTAATATAACACATGCATGTCTAATGTGCATTTTTCTTTTCCAAAAACCATTAAAAAAATAATGAGATTAGATTTATAATCACAGTAACACTATCACAAGCAGGCATTTCCTGAGTCTACAAATCTTCTGAGGTTAACAGTACTCAGCTGTACTTGACTATCAGCACCCCTGCCCCTGCTAATCCACAGAAAATGCCCACTTCTTGGAGCATTATTGCTCAAATGTAAAGGAACTGCTTCACAATACTGTTTACAAATGTTTCTCAGAAGCATCTGCAACTCCTTCAAAAGATTACATTTATTTCTCAATTTCAATCACATTAAAAAGAATGAAATGGTAATGGTCCCTTAAATAGCTATGGAGGTTTTACCTTCCCACACTTCATTTGAGGAACCTCAAGGCAATCTGGGGCTGGCTGCACTGAACCTTAAAACTGTTAGACAGACATGTTCAACAAGGCCCAGGCCCAGGGTGTACAATAAGTGCTGTAGCAGGAAAACTAGCACCGTCCCTATTATTTTATATAATTGTACAACTTCCAGCTGCTGTCAGAATCAATTAAGAAAAGGAAAACATTCAGGCTCCCATATCACCTAAAAAGTTATTTTTATTTTCAATAAAGATGTACTCTTTAAAATGTGTATTGATGATACATGGCAAAAATTAAGACAGGTGACCACTAAAATGTTACTTTAATTACAGTAGCACTCTGAGATGTGACTGATTTGACTTTTACTCACCAGCCTGCCTCCTTCTGCCAGAAGAGCTGCTACCAGTGCCACCACCTGCTTGGAACTGTCTGTCCATGATCCTGTCCTGATCATGACCACCGACTCGAGTCACCCACCCTGCTGCTGCAGCTGCTTGTTTGTTTGGCTGTCAGCTGCTGCTGGTCATGCCATGCCACTGACCATTGGTGCTAGGCTCTAGCTACCGCCTGCTGCTGGGCCCATGCTCTGCTGCTGTTATTTATTTATTTAATTGTGCATTTGCACCTAGTTCACCTCTCACCCCTTTTTCAACTACAGACTGAGAGAGGAGAGTAGTGTGCGGACTGTGGTAGAGCAACCAGCGACCCTCGACCTCCCCAAAACAATTTGCTTCTGGGCCAGGTCCATTGCTTTTTTAGAGGTGAGCTCAAAACTCACCAAGCAGACTCCTTTCCACAGCTCCACCCTGTGTAGCGGGAAAAGAGACAGTGTTGTGTGACTGCTGTGCTCTGCGAAGCACCAGTGTGGCATCACAGTGAAGTTATTCAGAACAGAAATGTGCAAATCTTGCATATGCCAGTTGAGGTCCTGATGAGAACTGGGCCCTGAGTGATTGCTACAAAAATATTTATATATTTTTTATTAACCAAGAACCTTTATTAAATAAAACATTCAAATAAAAACACAAATTAAATAACAACTAACTCAGCAGAGTACAAACTAGGAAAGCATTTGGCTTACACTTTCACAGTTTCTGCAGTGCTTCCAAGCATTCAGCTCAGATAAATTGCTGGACTAATACAGTAATTAATTACACATAAATCTGATCAAAACTTTAACTTAGAAAAATGCATGCAGTCCCCTATGTTTATATGATATGACAGTGATATGTTAGGCATATCTTAAGTATTAGCTTCCCATACAGATGTGTTTTAGCTCCCAGGGTGGGAGCTGACCAAACGAGCAGATGCTAAAGACCATTAGACCTATTCTGCTGGCATTTTAATTTGTTAGTATGTTAACAGTAAATGAGGGTAGTACTTATTTAAAAGAATAAACTACAGCATTTTAAATTAATTCTAAAAGTTTCTTAATTGTGTGCAAGCAAAATAAGATAGTCAACCCAATAAAGAAGTGAAATAAGAGATAGCCCTGTTTTGTTTACCTTCTGCTCTGCAGCTTTGGACATCCTCTCATCAGGCCAGCAGCTCCTTGAATGAAGCAGGAAATGAGTGCAGGGACAGGCCATTCAAGGGGAAGGGTAATTTCAGAATGTAGTCCATTTCAGTATATTGTTTATTTGTTTCAGTATATAATATGTGTGTGTGTGGATTTTTTCAGCTTATAGTGTATGTATTTCACCATGTAGTGTATTTGTTTAAGTATATAGTGTATGTGGAATTTTTAAATATACTGTGCAAGTATTTCAATATGTAATATATTTATTTCAGTATACAGAGTATGCAAACATTTTCAGTAGGATTAGTGTTTTAATATACAGTGTATTTGTTGCAGTATATAGTGTATGTAGATTGTTCAATGCATAGTGTATTTATTTCAATAGATAGTGTATGTATTTTGATATAAAGTGTAGATGTTTCAATATATAGTGTATTTATTTCAGTAGACAGTGTATGTGGATTTTTCAATGTGTAGTGCATGTATTTCAATAGATAGTGTATGTATTTCAATATGTAGTGTGTATGTATTTAAATATGTAGTGTGTTTGTATTTCAATATGTAGTGTGTATGTATTTCAATATGTAGTGTGTTTGTTTCAGTATATAGTGTATGCAGATTTTTTCAATATATGGTGTATGTGTTACAATTTATAGAGTATTTGTTTCAGTAGATAGTTGTGTGGATTTTTCAGTCTGTAGTGTATGTATGGTATGGTAAGATTTATTTTTAGACAGGCAATAATTTGTTAGGTTACAAATCCCGTTTACAACAAAGTCCTGTACAAGCTCTAAATACAAAAACAAAACATAACATACAATTAACAAAACAGTTACACAATTAAGAAAAACAATTAAAAGCATGTACAATCTTTTCTCAGCAATTCATATAATTTTAACTTAAAAATGGTTACGCTACTGATATGCTTCAGTTCATGTGGCAGGTTGTTCCAATGTTTTGCTACAATGTTTTGTAATGTTAAATCTCCCATCTTGTTGTAGGATCTGTGCATCAAAATTCTGCTATTTGAGGCTCTTGTAGTTACCATTGGACAATTAAGGTGGACTCTTGGGATTAAATTCTGTAAAGAATGCTTACTTTTATTAAATAATATCTTATGGCATGTGGTGAGCCAAATATATCTTCTTTTCTCTTCGGGATGAAGCCAATTCAAAGTATTATAAATTATGCAATGATGTGTTTTAAATTTACTTTTAGTAGCAAATTTTCTTGTCTATAATATGTTTGGTTTACTTTTTTATGTATCTCAATAGGTAGTGAATATGTTTCAGTACATAGTCCATTTGTTTCAGTATATAGTGTGTGTAGATTTTCAGTACTCAGTATGTGTAGTTCAGTAGATAGTGTATGTATTTCAGTATATAATGTAAGCATTTCACTATATAATGTATGTGTTTCACTATATGAGATATGCATTTCAGTATACAGTATATGTATTTCACCATATAATGTATATATTTTAGTAGACAGTGTATCAATCAGTCAATCAATCAATCACTTTATTTAAGCAGGCATAAACACCATTGAGCAAGCTCATTTTCAAGGTGGTCCTGGGCATAAATACAATACAGTACACTTCATAAGATTACAATTACAGTGGACAACGGTGCAAAAAAAAAAAAAGAAGAAAAAACATTGTGAAGGTGCCGGTCAATATGGGCTTATACACATACCTGTCAACATAATTAACATGCAAAGGTACATAATGATAAGCTTTACTGAAATGAGAAGAGACAACAATCCCATATAGTCTCCGCTGAGTAAGAGCTCATACCTAAATGATAAAAAATAAGGAGGTATTAAGGAATAGGGTAGAAATTGGGGTGAATGAGTAGGAAGCCAAAAGGGAGGCCAGAATAGGTAAAAGGTAGAGAATAGGCAGGGTCATCTTGGATTAAGGGAACTAGGCTTGTAGGTCCTAGGTTTCTGTTGTTAGGAATGTGGGGTGGATGAGATACTTAGGTGTAGGATTTGAGAGTGGCACCCAAGGCTTAGGGGTCATCGACATCTGAAACAGTTGTATGATTCCTTCAGATAATCTGTTAATAGAGCTTTGAATGTGAAAATGCTTGGAAGTGAGGATAATTTTAATGAGTCTTGCATAGTGCTCCAAAGTGATGAAAGTGAGAAGTTGATTGCTGCTGAGCCAAGGGTAGTTTTCACTCTAGAAATCTGGAAGCAGCTTAAGGAGAAGCATCTCAGGCCATAGGAACCTTTAGCCCATTTGAAGATGTTCGAGATGTATGCAGGGAGGTTATCAGATAATGCTCTAAAAACCAGAGGAGAGCATTCCTTTTCTTCTAGTTGAGAGTGAGGTCCATCCCAAACCTGGTATAGATGACAGTGATGTGTACTACGGGTAGATTTAAGATAAATCTTAAAGCCCGTGGTAAACGGTGTCCAGTTTGTTTAGCATTGTTGATGGGCAATGACTGTAAAGGAAGTCAGTGTAGTCCAGTATAGGTAGGAATGTAGTTTGTACTAGTCTCATTCTGGCTTCTAATGTGAGTAGGTGTTTAATGCGATAGAATAAACCTAATCGCTGTCTTAGTTTCTTCAAGGTTTCATTTAAGTGGCACAGAAAGTTGAGCTTGTTATCCAGCCAGAACCCTAGGTATTTAAAGGTATCAACTACTGTAAGGGGTTCATCTAAGAGTGTTCAGATCTGTGTGATATGTGGACATCCGGAAGTAGACTTTGGTGAGAGAATCATTGCTTTAGTCTTTTTGGCGTTGAGGAGGAGCTTATGCGTGAGAAGGTAGTATTGGAGGGTGATGAAGTCTTTCTGTAAGTACTCATGGGACAGATCCAAGGATGAATTTGTGGTATAGAGTACAGTATCATCTGCGAATAAGTGCACATTTGCTGTGCCCAGCTGTGAGTCCAGATTATTGATGTATATTGCAAAGAGGATAGGGCCCAGGATGGAGCCTTGTGGGACTCCTCGTAACAAGGATTTTTGTGGGGACAGATCTCCTATGGCTTTGACTTGTTGTAACCTATTGGCTAGGTAGCTGGTGAGCCATTTAATGGCAGAACTATCAAGTCGGATGTTACTCAGTGCAGTAAGCATGATGGTATGATCCACAGTATCGAATGCCTTACTTAGATCAAGGAAGAGGGCAAATACATGCTTCATGTGTATGTGGTTCACTACATTGTGTATGCATTTCACTATATAATTTGTATATTTCACTATATGATGTATGTATTTCACTATATAGTGAATGTGTTTTATTATACAGCCACAGATTCTGAATTATGGCCTTGATGGCTTATCATACTAAATAGTTCCAATTTAACCACTGCTGTGAATGGAACAGAAAGGTGATCACTGGGAGAGGAACACACTGACAGTTGTACAAAAAGAATTTGTACCAGCAAACAAAGTCAGTCAGCTTGTGGGAACACTTTGCTGCACAGGGAGAAACAAGAACATACACTGACAGCTCAGCAGTCATAAAGGAAAAGTGGTATCATCACAGAAAGAGCAAGTGAGCTTGTTGACAGCAGAAGCAGAAAGTGACAATAGAAATAGAGGCAAAGAATATCATCAGAAAAAAGTGAGTTGGGGGAATAACAGCAGGAAAAAGGGTGTAAGGACAGAATAATAGGGAACATGAATGGAACTGTGATTTAAGTGTGGACAGCATTAAAACTTTTTTTAAGAAACACAAGAAGTCTCAGAAGCCTGGCAGCTGCTCTTTGTGCTGCTGTTGCCCTGGTCCAGCTGTGGTGTTGCCTGAGTGAGGGTAGATAACTAGAAAAATGTTGCCTGCATTAGGGGATAGATGAATGCCGCCCCCACTGCCAGTACTGCGAGTGTGTGTGTGGGGGGATGAATGCCACCACACAACTAGTGTTGTGTGGGGAGAGCAGATGAATGCTGCCCTCACTGCCGGTGTTGCATGCTGGGATGACAGATTAATTCCACCCACACTGCTAGTGTTGTGTGGGGGGGGGGGAGATGAATATCACCATGCAGCTAGTGCTGTGTGGGTAGAGCAGATGAATGCTGCCCTCACTGCCGGTGTTGCATGGTGGGATGACAGATGAATTCTGCCCACACTGCCAGTGTTGCATGAGGGGGTTAGACAAATGCTTCCCAGACTGCCATGTTGCATGTGGGGACAGATGAATGCCACACACAGTGTTGGTGTTGCATGGGGGTTGGGGCAGATGAGTGCTGCCCACACTACTGGTGTTGCATGGGGGGGAGCAGATGAATGCCACCCGCACTGCCAGTATTGCAGTGAGGTGTGGCAGATGAGTGCTGCCCACACTGCCATTGTTGCACGAAGTGGGGGCTGGGATTGCCATCTACACTGCTGATACTGGGTGGTAGTAAGAACAGATTAATTCCACCCAATGAACAACAAGTTTAGAATCCATAACAGACAGCTAGTGCTGTATTGGGAGGGTGGGGAATATATAGATAAAAGCCAGTACATGAGTGTCAAGTCACTTCTGATGTTGACTTGGGAGGGGGTTTAATAAACAGATAAGTTATGACCAACAAGCAACAAGTTTAAGAACCAGCGCTGCTGGTGTTGGGTGGGGGGGCGGAGACATATGAATGCCAATGTGATTGGTTGGCAGTCATTTAAAACTGTGTGCACTTGTTACCTGGACAGCGCTACTGTGGTCCATTCTGCTCCTAGTGGGGAAGATTGCAGCCCTAAGAGGGCTTTGTTTGAACTCATTGTTGCAAAGTGGGGTAAACCCAGTATTTTGGCTTTTTAAATGAATTAGAGTTTCCAAAGTGACCTTTGCCACCTGAGTTTCTCCAGGATCAAGTCCAAGAAGTTAGGATTTAGATTATTTTTCCTAGATCTTGGGTAAGTCCTTGTCCACTCTGTTAGCAGTAGATCCATCCAGTCCTTTGCCCAAAGCTTCCATATTTGAGGTCCATTATTGACATACAACCAAAAGTTATGCTGTAAAAAAACAGTCATATGAAAATGGGGTTGATCATCCCCTAGCCACCTTTATTAGTTGGTAAGTATGTATGTCTCTTTTTATGGGGTTCAATCGGCTGACCCAGAGCATCTTGAACAGTATACTAAATAGTTGTGTTTCTCATCATGTAGTTAAAGGGTATAGGACAAAATGTACATTTCCCATTGAAGAATCATTTATTTTGAAAATGCGTAGTATTGCGGCGCTGACCCCTACATAAACTTCAGATACACATGAAATAGGGGGGACCCTCAAAACCAAGAAAGCCAATACATTATTTAAGTCTCTGTTGTTTTATTTTCCACTGCCCTGATATTTTTCCACCTCTTATGTGGCTTCTCCAGGGGGAAATACTGCAATTTAATAAAACATAAACACATGTAAGTACTTAATTAAACTTACAAACCAAATTTGTGCTCCAAAACACACCTGATGCAAGACATACCAGCTTATATTTCAAAAGTTGTTACTTCCTTTCCCTTGGTAAAAATGCTATTACTGTTACACAGGCTGAAATATGACAAACGTATTTCATAAAATGTATTTAATTTCCTTTCTTTGGTAAAACTGTACAAATTCATCCCACACTTCCAGTGCAACCACATACCGTATGGTCCTTAAAGGTGCACTACACACATGTGCTACAGACTCCCACTAACTGACCGCCCAGCTTGGCTGCAGTCCTGTGCATCTGCTACTGGTGGCTAAAGCATATATAAAAACATATTTATTTATTGAAGAGTTTCACCAGAAATAACACTCTGAGCAACAAGTTGCTCATCTCATGGTGCATCCTGGGAGCGGGGGAAGAGGAGAACATAGGCAATACAGTACAAATAAATCAAATGTACATTTTCAATTACAGTTTGGTATGGCATATACATGGAAAACAGTGCAGATAAAGTGAATGCACATATGAAAAATAGCTAGATAAGACAAGCATGGGTAGAAATGAAACAAATACAAGAGTGGTAGCAGGGAGGAGGCAGGGAACTACAGACAAGTCAGTCTTACCTCAGTAGTGGGCAAGATTATGGAGGCACTCCTTAAGGAAAGGATAGTGCAACACCTGGAATCCATAGGGGCACAGGATCCAAGACAGCATGGGTTTACAAAAGGAAGGTCCTGTCAAACTAATCTCTTAGATTTCTTTGACTGGGTAACCAGAGTGGTGGACCAAGGGGGAGCAGTTGATGTTGCCTACCTTGACTTCAGCAAAGCTTTTGACATTGTTCCACATAGAAGATTGATAAATAAGCTGGGTAGGCTCGGGGTGGGTCAGAAGTTGGTCAACTGAGTGGCAAGCTGGTTGATGGGCAGAAAACAGAGTGGTGGTAAATGGAATACAGTCAAAGAGATGCAAGTCACAAGTGGGGTACCTCAGGGATCAGTCCTGGGGCCAGTCCTCTTCAACATCTTCATTAGTGACCTTGCAGATGGACTAGAGGGTAAGGCTTGTCTGTTTGCAGATGACACCAAGATCTGCAACAGAGTAGATGATCCAGATGGGGTGGGCAGAATGAGAAGAGATCTGGATAAACTAGCAAAATGGTCAGAAAAGTGGCAACTGGGATTTAATGCAAAGAAGTGCAAGATCATGCACATAGGGAAGAGACACCCTGAAGCCACCTATAGGCTGGGAGGGGAGTTGCTAGCAGTCACAAAGGAAGAAAGAGACTTGGGCATCATCATCACTGATGACCTGAAATCATCCAAGCAGACCTCTAAAAGCAGTAGGTAAGGCTAGGGGGTGTTAGGGTGTATTAGTAGAGGGTATCACAAGTCGTAAGAGGAGGTAATAATCCCTCTTTACAAGACACTGGTTAGGGCCCCATCTGAGTACTGCGCGTGCAGTGTTGAGGCCACACCTTCACAAGAACATTAACCAAATTGAGGCAGTCCAGAGAAGGGCACCAAAATGGTGCAGGGACTGCATCAGAAGACATATGAGGACAGATTAACAGAGCTCAATATGTATACCCTTGAGCAAAGGAGGGAGAGGTGATATGATCGAGGCATTCAAACACCTTAAGGGCATTAACAAGGTGAAAGAGTCTAACATGTTTAAATATAAGAAAAAATAGCAGGACAAGAGGACACAGCATGAGATTAGAGGGGCCGATTAAGGGGGAATGTGAAATTCTTTTCACAGAAAGGGTGGTGGATGCATGGAATGGCCTACCTCAAGAAGTGGTGGCTATGAATGCAGTGCAGGGCTTCAGACAGGCATGGGATAGGCATAAGGGAGCAATACAAATGAGTATGAATAGATAGGCCACTGACAGAGCAAAGGCCAATGGCACATTTATAAGGTAGAAAAAGAAATGGACAGACTGGATGGGCCTTGCTGTCCTTATCTGCCATCAACTTCTATGTTTCTATGTTTCAAAGTGCTAAGGAAAAATTTGTATGCCCTTTATGAGCTCATTTGCCTGTCATGAAGCCCCTTTGCATCCATGCTGGGCTTTGGTAGCACAGAATCCCTGGCTTCTAGAGGTTCCTCCCACTCCTTGCTCACCCATGTTTCCATTAGCAATCATAGCCCTGGTATCTAATGGTTCACTCCACCCCAATCACCCGTTTCTAATAGTAAGCATAGCTCTGGTGTGACACAAACTCCCTCACCAATGACTTAAAATTCACAACCACCACCGTGGTTTTTACCAAGAGGAACCAGGGAAACCCTGTTTCTTACCTCCTTCTTTGCACAAGGTCAAGAAGGTCAACATAAGAACTGTAGGTAGAGTGCCCCTTCACCGATGGACTGCAAACAGAGTCCAGCAGAAATAGTAGAATTACCCTTTTAAATAAAACAAACTGTCACTGATTCTATAAAAATAGAAGATTTAGTAAAAAGCTACAATTTGCAACATGATTTATGTACAGATAAAAGGATTATAGTTTACTTTAAATTAAAATAAATGGAAGTTATACAACACAGGTTGCAGACAGAAGAATCTGAGCTATTCTCACTTTAAAAACCTATTCATTTACCTGCTGCTGTCTGAAGAAACTACTATTCCCTAAGTTGTCTTTCTTACCAGACCTCTAGCTACAGGGCTCTGGTATTTCAGATGTTCCAAGTCCAAGAGGAAGAGCTTTCCTATAGCCCCTCAGTTTATTTTCTTAATCCTGTGAGGAAGGGTCTCATTCCCTTTGAGTGGCAGTCTGTGCTGTCACTGTCCCCTTTGAGTGAGTGAGTGAGTGAGTGAGTGAGTGAGTGAGAGTGTGTGTGTCCCCACCCTTCAGCATCCCCTTACTAACATTATGACATGCACCTGAGTCCTTTGTCCAACATGGGAACATTTTCAGGAAGGACTCCCTTCTGGGGTTATTGCTTTATTGCCTCCTCCCTGTCCTTTCTGTTAGCTTTTCCACAAGAACATCAGTCCCTCCACCCTGACTGACATAAGCTGTCATATAGTACTTGATCATGTGATCTAGTAGCCATCTTGGACATGAAGCAGATGCATATTCAGAAAAGAATAAATTAATCAAAAGAATATATGGCTGTGGTCACGTTCCTGTCACATCTCCCCCAAAGAGATGAAGGTGTCTCTCCTTTGGGCAACTTCCAAGAGACACTGCCATTCATGCAGGGCCTGGAGATTGCCTAAAGGATTATGCCATGAACTTAGCCTTTCCTTGATAGTCCATCTGCACTGGCATTCTGTGCCCCACTTTGGTGCTGAATGATTATATTATATGACTGTAGTACCAAAATTCAGCACAATAACTTTGTGTTTTGCTGACTAATCCTATGGAGCCATGAAAAGGGGTTATGATCAGTGACCACAGTGAACTCACTCCCACATAGATATGGCTGCAGCTTCTGAATGGCCTACACTATCCCCAGACATTCCCTCTCCACTGTGGCATATGACTCTTCTCTGGGCAGAAGCTTCCGGCTCAGATACAATATTGGGTGCTCCTTCCTCTGCAATGTAACCTGGCTCAGTACAGCACCCAGCCCATGGTCTGCGGTATCCACATGTACTATGAACTTTAAGTCAAAATTGGGGCTAGCAAGCACAGATGACCCACATAATGCCTTCTTTAACTGTCGAAAGGCAGACTCACAGTCCTCTGTCCAGAGAACTTTTTCAGGCATTCTCTTTTTTGTCAGGTCTGTCAGGGGCTTGGCCACATTACTGTAGCGAGGGACAAACCTCCTGTAGTGCCCTCCTGTTCCCAGAAATTCTTTTACCTGTTTCTTTGTGGTAGGTGTGGGGCAGGATGGCATCAACCTTTGCTGGCTCTGGACAGAAGCATCCACTGCCCACCTGGTGCCCAAGGTAGGACACTTCCACCATGCTTACTTGGCATTTTTATGCCTTAACTGTCAGCCCTATGGCTTTCAGTTTGCAGAACACCTCCCTCACATGCCTGTGTGATCCTCCCATGTCTGGCTGTAAACGGCAATGTCATCCATGTAAGCCAGTGCATATTCACCTGCCCCAGCCAGGATGCAATCCACAAGCCTCTGGAAGGTTGCAGGCACATTCTTCATCCCAAATGGCATTACTCTGAATTTGAATACACCATATGGGGTAATGAAAGCAGACCTCTCCCTGGCTGTGGGGGTTAACAGCACCTGCCAGTAGCCCTTTGTCAGGTCTGTTATGGTCAGGAAGTGGGTTCCTCCCAGCTGTTCCAAGGTCTCATCCGTTCTGGGAATGGGGTAGGCATCAGACTCCATACATCTGCTGTGCCTCCAGTAGTCAACACAGAATTGTGTGATACTGTCCTTCGGGATCAGGACCATAGGCAAAGCCCAGGGGCTACTGGATTCCTGGATCACTCCATGGGCCAACATCTCGCTGAGTTCCACCAGCATGGTCTTCTTAACTCCGTCAGGTGCCCTGTAGGGGGATTGCTCCTGCAGAACTAGGGCCCCAGTGTCCATGTTGTGTTCAGCCATTGTGGTGTACCCTAGATTACCTGTGAACATGCCCCCAATTTCTTGCAGCATCCCTTCATCCCCTCAGCCTGGGTCGGTATCAACTGCCCTGATAGGGTGAGGTAATTCACTGAGGATCCCTCCCAGGTTTCCCCAAGGAGGTCCACCACGGGATCAGCCTTGTTCCCCTCCTCTGGCGTGATGCACATGGTGAGGATCATTTCCTCCCTATCACAGTAGGGCTTCATCATGTTCACATGATATGCCCTCTGTGTGTGCCTTCTGTCAGGTAGTCCTACTATGTAGTTAACATCACTCAGCTGCCTGATTATGGAGAATGGGTCCTCCCATGCTGCCTGCAGTTTATTGAGTCAGACTTGGAAAAGTACCATCACTCACTGTCTGACTTCGTGCTCCTGGGCTCTGGCCCCAAGGTAGTACCGGCTTTCTGTTGCTTTTATGCAGTGGCTAAGTGCTTCTAGGCAAGCCCCATGAGCTCCTTAAGCCTGGCCCTGAAATTTAGGATGTACTCCACAACAGACTCCCCTTGGGTGACATGGTTACCTTCCCATTCATCCCTAACTAAATCTAGGAGCCCCCTCACCTTGAGACCAAACAGGAACTCGAAGGGTGAGAACCCTGTGAACTCCTGTGGGACTTCCCTGTAGGAAAACAGGAAGTGGGGCAAATATTTGTCCAACTACCCTTTGTGCTGGTTAGCAAATGCCCTGAGCATAGTTTTAAGGTTCCCATTGAACCGCCTGACCAGATCATTTGTCTCTGTGTGATAGGGCAAAGCATGGACTATTTCACCCTGCATTTCTCCCACAAACTGGTCAGTAAGGATGCCATGAAATTTGCCCCCTGATCTGATAAAATGTCTTGGATAAATCCCACTCAGCTAAAGATTTTCAGGATCTCATCAGCCACCTTTTCTGCTTCAGTGGAGGACATGTCCACTGCCTCGGGGTACCTGGTGGCATAATCCACAACAACCAGTATGTATCATTTGCCCATGTGACTTTGGGTACTTGGAGGCCCCACTATGTCCACAGTTATCCTCTTAGAGGATTCATCGATAATAGGCAGGGGCACCAAAGCTGCCTTGCCTTGTTTCTGACCTTTCCAACCCACTGGCACTGTGTCCGACAGGAATTTGCCACGTCTGTGTACATACTTCGCCAAAAGAAATTGTTGGCAAGCTGCTTTTTTGTGCAGTTAATACACAGGTGACCTGAAAAAGGAATATCATGAGCTAGGGTCAGAAGCTGCTTTTGGTAGTCCCGGGGGATTACCAGCTGCTGAAGTACCTCGCTCTCTCTCTCTCTAGCTCCCACTGTGGTGTACACTCCCTGTACAACAGCCCATTTTCCCAGTAAATTTACTTTTTACTCCCTTGAGAGGCCTCAGCACTATCTGCTATCTCTCTCAGTTTTTGGAAGGTAGAATCAGTGCGCTGTGCTCTGTCCAGCTCCTCCCATCTAACCCTCCCCAGTTATCCTTCAGGAGGAAAGCTGCCCCTAGTGACTACCTCCTCTGCTCACAGCTGGGGCTCAGGGTTGCTACTCCTAGCTAGCCGCTCACCCAAAATAACCACTTCCTCAGCTGCTGAGGGATGGATCTTTACAGACTATGTCACCCCCTCCTCACCCCCAGAAGCTTGCACATTTGTCTGGCTAGGGGTAGTAACACATACTAGATTTTCCCTGCAGTTAAAATCATTCCCCATGATCACATCCACTGGGAGATTAGGTACAACTCCCACCTCCTGTGCACCATGGCCACCCTCCCAGCTAAGGAAGACCCAAGCAATTGGCACTTGGACCACTGGACCCATGACTCCCCGAATCTTGGAGTACTGCCTCAGCAGAATTTGCTCTGCCTAGATCAGATCCTGCCTCACCATGGAGATGGAAGCACCTGTGTCCCTCAATCCCTGTGTTACTGTCCCATTGACTAGAATAGGGTGCATTTGCTTAGTGGAGTTTGGTGGCACTACAGTGAGTGCACAGTTTACTAATTGCAATGAACTGTCTTGGTCACCCCCTGCCCCCTGCTTTTGCCCTTTGCTCCTGCATTTAGGTCAGTCATAGGATAGATGTTACACATTCTGGCAGATCTAGCATTCCTTTGCCCTGGCTCCTTGTTCCCCTTAGAACCAATGGGTTTTGTTTGGGCTTGGGTGCAGGCTGGTGTCCTTTAGGCTACCCTCCCTGGGTCCCCTTAAAACCATGTGCTTCCCCACTCCCATAGTTTTTATACTGCAAATGTGGTCTACTGGCCACATACAAATCAGTACTTTCTGCTGCCTCCTTTGCAGAGTTGCATGCCCGGTCCAGTAACCAAATGCACAGGTCATCTGGTAGATTTTACTGGTCGACCATGTAAATGGGTCTTTGGCCCATGGACTTTCCAGTTTAAACAAAACAAACAAACATTTTTTTTTTACTTTACAGCAAAAAGAAACATGCCAGGTATACATTCATGTTAAGATACATTCACTTACCAAGGCTGTTAAAAACACCCATCACCACCCAGCTCGATTTGGATCGATCGGATAATAGGCGTGTTGGCTTTTCTCCAGCACAACGTGCATTAAGGGAAGTAATGGATAACTTATTCCTGATTGATATCTGGAGGCTCATGAATGGGAACATGAGGCAATATACCTTTTTTTCTAATCCACATAGGATGTTCTCCAGAATTGACTACTTTCTGATAAGTTTAAACATACTTCCATCAGTTCTGGAAGCTGGAATTGAAGCTAGAGTCATCTCTGATCACTCCCCGGTATATGTTAAATGGATACCCATGAATAGGATGAACAGAGATTTCAGATGGAGGTTTAATAACCAGTTATTGCAAATATCATATACTCAGGACCAAATAAATACATTCTTGACACAATTCTGGGATAGCAACCTGGGTTCAGTCTCAAATATAGACATAGTGTGGGCTGCACTAAAATGTGGACTTAGGGGTGAATGCATTCGTATATCCACTAACAGGACCAGGAAATTCAAGGCGCAGTTGGAAGGTATCACTAGTGCTATAAAGAGGTTAGAGAATAATATAACAACGCATTCTGGTGAACCTAAGTGGGCTGAATTACACAGGCTGCAAGCCAAATATGCAGCATTGATGATGCAGAAAGTGGAGTTAGCATTACATAGAACTAAAATTAAGTACTTAGAATCAGGGGGAAAGGGCAGGTAAACTATTGGCACTTAGGCTGCGGCAAATGGACTCAAATCAAGTTGTGCCAGCGTTAAGGAAGGAAGATGGGGACGACGTGATAAAAGACCCGAGGGACATTGTAGTTGCCTTTAGAGATTACTTTCAACCTATTTACTCAATTGAAGTTAGTAATAAATCCTCGATTACTGGAATTAATAAGTTCCTAAGCTCGGTTCCCCTACCTAAGGTACCACATGCGGAGGTTGGACATCTGGGAGCACCGATTCAAGAGATCGAGGTAAGGACTGCAGTTTCGCAGTTAGCGAGTGATAAATCCCCTGGACCAGATGGCCTAACCACTAACTTTTTTTAAAATCTACATAGATGTAATTGCCCCAATTATAACTAGGGTGTATAATTTCTGGTTTGAGCGAGGCATGTCGGACTCTACCTTTCTAGAGGCGCTTATCACCCTTATCCCTAAACCTGATCGAGACCCCTTGTTGATGGGCAGTTATCGCCCAATTTCTTTACTAAATGTTGATGTTAAGATCTTAGCTAAAATACTAGCAAATAGATTGAGCCCATTGATGGAGAGTATGGTTAGTATAGAACAGGTGGGCTTCATGAACGGAGGGTTATCGAGTGACCACTTACGGAAGGTCCTGCACCTGATCATTCATGCACAGGGAGTGTGCCATCCTACAGCCTTGTTGGTGCTAGGCGCCGAAAAGGCGTTTGATTGAGTATCGTGGGACTTTCTTTTTGCAGTGTTAGACAGGTTTGGGCTACCCACAGAGTTCTTAACATGGGTCCGTATTTTATATAGTGCACCCACAGCTCGTGTGTGGTGTAATGGCATGCTATCTTCCCCATTCCCTTTAAACTGCGGTACCAGGCAGGGGTGTCCACTTTCACCACTCCTGTTCAACCTCTATCTTGAACCCCTGATCCGTAGATTACAGACATCGCAAGTGATAAAAGGGATAGAGCTAGGGAACAGACGATACCTGATATCGGCATATGCCGATGATCTCCTGCTACATATAGAAGAACCTGACATTGGTATACCAGAGATATTAAGAGAAATTGCTAGTTTCTCTGAGGTCTCTAACTACAAAATTAATCCATCTAAGACCAAGCTCTTTCCGTTGAATAATAGATGCCATCCCAACATTGCGAGGGAGTATGGTCTGGCCTGGGAATCTAAAAGGTTAACATACTTAGGGGTCAAGATCACAAGGGGAATAAGATCTATGGTTAATGAAAACTGCGATAAACTCCTAAAAGTGGTTAAGCAGGACCTGGGTAGATGGAATTCGTTGCCCCTTTCATTATGGGCCAGGATAGAAACCATAAAAATGAATATACTACCGAGGGTCATTTACCCACTGAATATGCTAGGATGCTTTCTCCCCAAGGCTTGGTTTGAAGGTTTAAGGAAGATGATTAGCTTTTACTTGTGGAAAGGGAAGAAGGTTAGGAGAGCATACCAGAAGCTCACAGGCCCAAGAGAAAGAGGAGGCCTCTCTTTACCATCTTTTTATAAATACTATTTAGCATCGCACATAAGTAAGATAGCATATTGGGCTGAACCAAATACAAATGATTCTACGCGTCGGTATAAACCGCCCTGGATTAGTATTGAGAGAGATTTAGTTAATACGCATAATTTAGAGTTATGTTCGATAGCGTACACCACCTTCAACCTCTTGCCTAGGGAGCTAAGAAATACTCCCATTGGCTGGTCCGTAAAGGCTTTGCAGCAGATTCAAAAACTATTACGGGTAAATTGGAAATTTTCGTTGGAGCAAGGAATGGTACAAAACCCTCATTTCTTGATACAACAGGCTCCATTATCGCTCAGGTTTTGGGGAATATTAGGAGGCCTTAAACTAGGAGACTTGGCTCCAGAGGGTAAGTTGCTGTCCTATCAACAGGCTGAAAATAAGTTCTCTGAAATAAGAGGCCAATATTTTAAATTCAGACAAGTCTCTGAATCAATAAGAGCCCATCTGAGTAAAAATGGTGCACTATATATGGGTAGCGGTATTGAGTTAACCGACCTAATTAAGGTAGCCAGCCAGCCACATTCTATCTCAGGAATATATAAGCTCTTGCAACAACTTGATGACAGTTTACCAAGTGGGGTAGGTTACTATTGGACAGGTAGGTTAGGAATAGCAGAAAATGGGGAGGTTTGGAGAAATATATGGCTAAATACATATAGAAATCTCAGACAAGATAAATACAGGTTACAACAATATTATGTTGTACACAACATGTACTACTCCCCCTTGAAATTATGCAGAATGGGTAAATCAACTCATTCTGCATGTACTAGATGTGGAGCAGAAGGTAGTGATGTGTACCATATATTGTGGGAATATGTTATGATTCAACCTTTTTGGAAGGCAATTCGTACATCTTTGCCACAAGCTTTGGGGATAAATGGTCTCTTTTCACCTGAAACTTGTCTATTGAATGTTTTCAGTAAAGATATGTCCAAGCAACAGAAGAAATACATTGCATTAATCTCTGCAGCTGCGAAGGCGGTTATTCTGAGGCACTGGACAGACGACTTGGTACCTTCTATTAATGAATGGTATAAAGAAATCACATTAGCATTACAGGTGGAGTTTCATATTGCCAGGATGCACAATAAGGTAGAGGGTTTTTACCTGTTGTGGGGATCCTTGGATGCAGCTCTGGCAGTTTGGGGCTCCCATAGTCACCCAGGAGTTGTGTCCCCATTATGAACCCTTGGTAGGATCTCCCTTATGAATGCGTGTGAGTGCTGCTTTGGATGAGGGGTTGGGTTTAGAATATCTGTGTAAATAACTTTCTTTTTGGTACCAACAACAAGGGGTTGGTCTTGTAAAGATATGTTGACATTCAATGTTTACCTTGATGTCCCGGTTGTACCAGCCCTGCTCATTGTGTATGGTATATGTACTGTATATGACTATAAAATAAAGTGAATTAAAAAAATTAAAAATAAAAAAAAACACCCATCAAGGAGGTACACAAGGGGGGAAATACTTACATATTTAAAAACAATAGTCAGTACTTTAAAGGCTAAATGCAGCTCGAACTAGCAAGGGTTACATTAATATAATTTTTTTAACAATCCATAGCCTTTTTATCAGTTCGCCCAATTAATTGTTGGGACCTAAGTAACCCACATGTACAGACATTGATGTATTTTAGAACTTATAGCCCAAGGTGGAGTCTCTAAATGTCATTCTTATTGACCTGCCCTCTCTTTAATTGCCCCTCTGCCATGTCTAGAATGTAAGTGGCTAGCTGGGCATTAAACAATATTTCATATTACAATGCACAGTGGTTAAATTGTTCAAAAATCACGCAGGAAACAAGAAGCTTATGAGAGGTAAAACAACTTATCATGTAGAGCTGAAACACTTTACTGTGACACTGTGGTAGGACCTATCCCTCCCCCAGCGCTTAAGAAAAGAACTTTTGGCTGCAGTGCTTAAAACATTAGAGAAAACTTTATACATTTAGGAGGAGAATGTTCCTGTAGGTTCCTGTAGGTTTAAGCATACTATCGACTCATAAAAGTAAATTAAGGAACACCAGTACCCACTAAAGATTAATAGTGACCCAAGCTCAGGGAGTTAACGCCAGGTTGGGATGAGGTCTGCATTGCTGAAATCAATACAGGGTTCAAGTTAGTAATATTGACTAACTGTCAGAAGTAACAGTATAGGCAGTGCAGCAGACCAGGGTTCGAGTATCCATAGCATGCTATTTTGTCAGTGTCAAGAGTCAGCATCTCAGCAAACCAAAGCACCATGTGTGCTCACCGGAGGGCAAATGAAACCGTCATTCATCAGTATACCAAAATGGAGGTGCCATGTGGGAGGATCGCACTTCTTCATGGATCTCCTTCTATGCTGAGTCACCATCTTCTTCTCCCACCCTTTCGAGTTCCATTCTTCTGATCAGCTTAATGGCTTCACATGGATAATTAAATAAATTCGTGTGGTCATTCCAGATGTTTTTCAACTTTGCAGGTGTCAGAAGATCGTGGTGTATTTGTAAGTTCCACAAAGAGCTCCTCACAGGATTGAATGCCTTCTGATGCTGCCTTGTGGCATATGACAGGTCAGGCAATAAGGATATCTGGGCATCCCCATATCATAACCCTCTCTTCTCTCTGGCTATGGTGAGGATATGATCTCTGACACCAGTTCCACTACAGATCATCAGGATAGTCTGTGGACCACCACCACTAGACGTAGCTCATCGGGGTGTAATCCAATATACTTTTTCTATTGATAGGATAGGATCCCCTTCTGAGAGTCCAACCATTTGAGGCAGCACAATGGTTATAAAGTCATAGGGTGCCTCTCCTTCCACCATTTAGTGGCAAGGCAAGGCAAAATTTATTTAAAAGACGCCCAATCCCGGAGGCTCTGGGTGCCATACAAGCATTTAAACAAACATATTTAACATAAAAAGAATATAAATTCACATATAAATACAAATCAATACAAAATTTTTTAAAACCTAACAATAAATCCATCTCTAAACGTTAAATGCCTTAGAGTAGAAAAAAGTCTTTAGCTGGGCCTTAAAACATCCACGATGAAGCCTCTCTGACCATAGTCGATAGGAATTCCACAGAACTGGGGCTGCGGCACTGAAAGCTCTATAGCGGCTGTTTCCAGCCTAGTTCTGGGAATGGTCAGTAGGCATTCATTGGATGAACGAAGAGAGCGCGAGGAGAGGGCAGGTGACAGAAGGTCTAACAGGTAGCCAGGGCCCTGTCCATGTAGGGCCTTATAAGTGAGAAGACCCACCTTAAAGAGGACTCTCCACCTGACCGGCAGCCAGTGCAATTCACGCAGAACTGGTGTAATGTGACAAAACTTTTGCTGCCCTGTCAACAGTCAGACAGCTGCATTTTACACCAGCTGTAATCTTCGTAGAGATCCTCCCGTGACCCCGAGATAGAGCACATTACAGTAATCAAGCCTAGATGTGACTAAGGCATGTATCAAAGTAGGGAGGTCCAGAGACGGAACAAGGGGTTTAATTCTGGCAATGTTTCTGAGATGGTAAAAACAGGTACGAACCACAGAGGATATTTGATCCTCCATGGTTAAATCTCTGTCCAGAATCACGCCAAGATCACGCACCGAGAGGAGGCCCTCAATGGCACAGACCCTAGGACAAGCCCGGTTTCTGTGTCAGAGCCATCCTATCACGAACTCTGTTCGACTCCACTACTAATACCTCCGCCTTATCAGGGTTCAGCCAACCAGCTGGAGGCCATCCAGTCGTTAATCTCGGCCAGACAGATGTTAAGTACGTCCACTGCATTGGATGTTCCTGGGGCAAAGGAAAAATATAGCTGAGTATCATCGGCATAGCAATGAAAACTCAAGCCATACTTCCTAATGATCCCGCCCAGAGGCAGCATATACACTGCGGACAACATTGGAGCCAATACTGATCCCTGAGGAACTCACAAAGAAGCAAACTGGGTATAGATGAGAAATTTCCCATCATAACCCGCTGCCTCCTGTTAGTAAGAAAGGACTCAAACCATTTGATAACATTACCGGTGAGTCCACATAGATCCCCAAGGCGAGCAAGCAGCACACAATGGTCCACAGTGTCAAAAGCTGATGAGAGATCAAGGAGAACAAGAATTGTCTTGTCTCCTCGATCTCTAGCCCTGAGTAGGTCATTCTGCACCCGAACAAGTGCAGTTTCAGTACTGTGTCTGGCACGAAAAGCCGACTGGAAAGGTTCATACAACTCGTGAGAATTGAGGTGTTCTTCCAATTGAAGCGCTACCACTTTCTCAATAACCTTTCCTAAAAATGGAAGGTTAGAGATTGACGAGTAATTTGCCATGATCTCGGGTCCAAAGATGGCTTCTTTAAGAGGGGTCTTACCAGAGCCTCCTTCAAGGCATCTGGAAAAACACCCTCAGACAGGGAACACCGTACAATCGTGGCAAACACCGGGCCAACAGAGCCAACGCATCTCATTAAGAAAGCCGTTGGCACTGGGTCCAGTTCTAAAGGTGTGCCTCACATTGGTTACCACCTCAATAACCTCACTATCCTCCACTGGTCTAAACTCTCCCCAACCAGGCGGAGTGCACTCAGAACACATCAGACGATCACTGCCAGCTATAGCATTACTGGCTGGAAGGAACCACCAGCGGATCGCCAGACACCCTGTCGAAAAGAACCAGGCAGAAATCCTCACAATCCGTGTTAGAAAAAACCCTTCTGGGCTGCAGACAGACAGGATGTAAAGTCTGTTGACAGTCCGGAAGAGTGAGGCCGGTCGGTTTCTTCCGGCAGCAATCTCCCAGACAAAAACACTGTCTTCTTACGGTTGATTGCCTCCTGATAGCCAACATAAGTGAGGCACGCAAGGGCCAGTTTGTCTGCATCAGGCGGGATCTCCTCCAGCGCTCAATCTCTGACCCAGTCTCTTCATCTCCCTGAGCTCACCATCAAACCATGGTGACCTCAAGTAAGAAGTCCTGGGTCGTACACGGACAGGTGCGAGGGAGTTTATGGTGTTGGATAACACCTCATTATAGGCATCAACTCCGACCACAACACCTCCCGCGCATGCATCACCCACTCTAGACAAATCTGCTGCCGCCAAAAAACCCTCAGGGGTCAAACCCCGTAAAGGGCGACAGCAGATCATCTCAGCAGGGGAAGGGCTTATGGCGGGAGCCCCAAGCATGAACTGAACCGTGCAATGATCAGACCAGATAACTGGATTCACCTTAAGATCACTAATATCAAGTCCCAGTGAGAACACCAGGTCCAACATGTGGCCATCCCGATGAGTCGGTAAAGTAACTACCTGTGTCAAACCAAGGGAGGACATGATCCGGGAAAGTTCATAACCATGTCCATGATTCACATCGTCGAACCAAACATTGAAATCCCCCAGAAAAACACATCTGGGGGATTCCAATGATGCAACGGCAACGAAATCTGCAACCTCCTGCAGGAACTCTCCCATCAACCCAGAAGGGCGATAAATAAGAAAGACCCTGCAGCCCTAGGTCCTCCCGGATGGCCACACATTCAAATGAACCCGGAGCTCTCACTGGGTGCACGGTAAAGGTCAGGCTGGATCTAAAACAGATGGCTACACCGCCACCCCTGCGCTCCACTCTGGGACAGTGCACCACGGTATACCCGGGGGGGACCGCAGCCTCAAAGATTGGGCCCGCATCGTCTCCCACCCAGGTCTCCGTGATAAATGCCAGATCAGTGCAGCCCGATCATCTGAATGTTCTGTTCTCTGGCTTGATTTTCCACTTTCTCGAGCCGCTGTCTAAGGTGCAAGTTCTCTTTGATATGTTTTGTAGTAGTATCCACTGCTTTTAAAACAGATCCATCCACTCACTGAACGGTCTGCTCAGCACAATTCCTTCTAGTTTCCAGAACCTTTACTCTGGGTGAGAGAGCATCTAATTTTTTGTCCATGTCTTGGACTGTTCGGACCAGCTGCTCAAGGGTGGAATTGTCAGTATTAAGGGACACCTCACCAGAATTTGCACCACTACCTGCTGTGGCTCCTTCCCGTGCTGAAGGCATGACATCTTATGCTTTAGTTGTCTTAGGTGCAAAAAACTCATTGGCAGGAAAAGCGATCAGTTCCTCCAGCCAAGAAACCTGTTTTCCTTCAATCAGATTTTTTTTAATATTAATAGACTCACAACCTCCGGAGCTCTGTAGAAAATGTCTGCTTGGCTCTGCTGATAAGCCATGCCTGATCTGGTACAATTTTAAGAAACTGTTCCCTTACAATTAAATCATTAATTTGCTCTATGGTCCTTGCCTTAGCCCCATCTACCTAATGGTCTAAATAAACACACATTTGGACATGCAGTTCTACATAGCTTTCTCCTGGGCCCTTTCTCAATTCTCTAAATTTCCATCTGTAAGCCTCAGGAGTCAGATCAAAATATTTTAATAACATTATTTTAACTTTTATTATAATCCATGCAATCATTATCATCCATTTGAGCAAATGCGTGCAAAGCACTGCCAAGAAGCACTGGGGTCAGATGGATAATCCAAGAAGCCTTGTCTAATTTAAATTGCCCAAAAAACCCTCTCAAATGATTTTATAAACAAATCCAGATCATTCCCCTCCCAGTATTTCGGGAACATTTTACAATGAATCGTGGCTTCGTGGGTTGAACCCCCTTAACACTTAAGGTTTGCTGCAATGTTTGCTGGTGCAGTTTCTCCATCTCAGTCTCATGCTGTCATTCTTTCTCTCAGTTTTCTTGCTCTATCTCTCACATAAGGATCTGATGCTGGTGAATCTTCTCCCTTTCCTCTTGCATAAGGATCTCACGCTGGCGAATCTTCTCCCTTTGCCCTTGCATAAGGATCTCATGCTGACGAATCTTTTCTCTTTCCTCCACCTCCAGCCTTATTTTCTTCCTTTAAGCCTCCAGCCGTGCCTTCTGCAGTTCGGCATCCTGCAGCACAAGCTCTGCCTTCAGGATCTCAAGCTGAGATTGACTGGGCTGCATAGATTCCCCAGCTTGTGCCACAAGATGGCCCCCTTGCTCAGCCACTGTGACTTCAGTCTCGTTACCTGGGTCACTGTGCTCAGTGACTGCCTACTAACCAGGTATTCGGCCATGCCCATCTGAGACCATCTTCCCCTCCTGCAGCCAGTCATGAGTCAACAGGGCTTCCATGAGTGCACTCTGTCATGCCCTCATAGACAATCCCCCTCTCTACGCGCAGCTCATGAAGCTGCTGTACATGAAATCTAACATAGCCTGAGAAGCTTATATTCTCTAGCTACACTGCACTAAGCTGTCTAGAAATAAATAAATAAATAAATAAAACAGTAGTAAATAATGCAACCTTTCGAAATCCTTTTTCATGACTGTTATGGTATTTTTCTGCTGGCACTTCATCAACAATGTGCTATCTCTGTCTCAGAGTTCCTGCCTCACAGGAAAGCATGCTGTCTGCTGCTCTGCACTGTTACCAGTTGCAACACTGATCCCACTACTCTGCTACCAATGTGACACAAAATCCCTCACCAGGGACATCAAGTTCACTGACAACACCGTGGTTTTTACCAACAGGAACCATGGAAAAGCTGTTTCTTGCCTCCTTCTTTGTTCAAGGTCAGGAAGGTTAACACAATATCTATGTGTAGAGTGCTACTTCAGAGACGTACTAGAAACAAAGTTCAGCAAAAATAGTAGAATTACCCTTTCAAATGAAACAAGCAGTCACTGATTCTATAAAAATAGCTTTACTAGAAGACTACAAGTATTTACAACAGGATTTATGTACAGTCAGACAAAAGGATTACTGTTTACTAGAAATTAAAATAAATGGCAATTATACAAGACAGGTTGCAGACAGTAGAATCTGAGCTATTCTCACTTTAAAAACCTATTCATTTACCTGCTACTGTCTGAAAAACACATTATTCCCTAAACTGTCTTTCTTATCAGACCACTAGCTGCAGGGCTTTAGTGTTTCAGATGTTCCAAGTCCAAAAGGAAGAGCTTTCCTATAGCTCCTCAATTTATTTTCTTAATCCTGTGGGGAGGGGTCTCATTCCCTTTGCATGACAGTTTTGTGTTGTCCAAGTCCCTTTTGAGTGAGTGAGTGAATGAGTGAGTGAGAGAGAGAGACAGAGTGTGTGTGTGTGTGTGTGTGTGTGTCCCACCCTTCAGCACCTCCTTACTAACATTATGACATGCACCTGGGTCTTTTGTCCAACATGAGAACATCTCCAGGAAGGACTCCCCTCAGGGGTTATTGCTTTATTGCCTCCTCCCTAGTCTTCCTGTTAGCTTTCCCATGAGAACATCAGTCCCTCCACACTAGCTGACATAAGCTGTCATATTATTCTTGATCTTGTGATCTGGAAGCCGTCTTGTACCTGAAGCAAAAGCATGTTTAGAAAAGGATAAATGAATCAAAAGAATACATGGTTCTGGTCCCCCTTTTCCATCACACCTGGCATCTACTGTTTCCCCCCACCCCCAAAAAAAGTGTTAGTTTCCCCCTCCCAACCTGCCTGATCCAAACTAACCCCCTCATCTAGATGGGATACAGATCGACAGGACAGAGACTGGTACACCCCTTTGTTCACCTCCTCTGTTGGCCACCATCTGACTGTCAGTGAATGCAATCATGAATACTGTAGAAACAGCTTTATCAGATATTATGACACCAGGGTGCTTCTCCTGCACCATGCTTTCTAGTATTATTCACTCTCTCTTGTATACTGTGCCCTTGTGCTCTTTTTCATCAAAGGCTTTGACTGAAGTTCAATGGGTGGGAGCAACCAGCCATGCCCCCTGCCTGAGCTATTTAAGTCAGCTCCCCTGAACTCTCATTTGGATGGATTCTTTCTTTGCAGATGGAGGCTCTGTGCTCAGCCCCAGTGTTTGTTTCCTGTCTCGTTCTGTGCTTTTTGGAATTTCTGCTAGCTTTGTGCCTCCTCCTTCCGAGTTAGTATTTGCTCCTGCCTCCTGGCTGCAGTTTGTACTTTTCTGTCTGCTGTTTTATGCTGCCCTCCTGTTATAGGTTCCATGTCTTTCTCTGCTGTTTCCTTTTGGGTGCTCCTAGTCTTCCTAGTACCGTGCCTTTGGTTATTTAATTTGCCTTTTGCTCCTCTAAGCTTTTGTGTTTTCTGTCTTTTTCTGCCAAATGCAGTCTCCCTGCCTACCTACACTGTTGTTTGTACCATTTTCAGTCTCCTGTTCATCTCAACTCCTTAATTTCTTACACCTGACCAGTAGCCTAGCAAACACTCCCTCTGGGTTTAGTGGTTTCATTACTTACTCCAGCACTACTCTGCTTCCTAGTTTGATTCCCCATGATACTGCATTTCCTACCAGTACTAACTGTTGTTTTCCATTGCTCCAGCATGCCTCCTTGCTATACTCAATCCTACCAATTGCAGGTGCATTTCTTCTCATGCTGTCTTGATGTATCCATGCTGTCTCTCTGTTCTCAGTGCTACCAGATGCACTTCACTTCATGCAATCTCATATATTCAGTGCTAACAGTTGCATGCCCGCTCATGCTATCTACTACCGTTCTCAGTTCTACCAGTTGCAGTCCTGAACTCTCAGTCGCATCCCTGCCACTGTCTACCTAGCATGGCTCTTCCTGCTTGAAGTCTGCATCTTAATGGTGGGTCCCTCACTGGGGGTGTGGTCCTTCTCTTCTACCACTAGGCTGAGAAGGTCCACCACTCTGGGGGAAGTCTTCGGCCATGCAGACAGCATTGGTGGCACCTCTTGATGTAGCATTTAAGACTTCAACTGCTGGAGGGTAGGGCCTCAAAGTCCCAGGGGCTCCTTTAGCTTAAAACAGTGTTGGCAGTACCTTCAAAAGCAATTTTCCCTGCAGTCGCCTACAGTTCACGTGGTCTTCCTTCTATACCCTCCTTTGTCCTTCCTGCCTCTCAAGGATGAAGACAGTTCAATCCTCTTATTCTCACCCCCTCCAGGGCTCAGCCCTAAGCTTCACTTGTAGGCCAGGTGAGTGCCTTTCAGTGACCGTTGCTCTCCTCACCTGGGGGGGGCAGCAGGGTTACCCTTTAGCTGCAGAGGCCTCTGCTCACAGCACCCCCACAGCTGTCCCATTAGAGGGATAGAGTGAGAGCCCTTCCTCTAAAAATCTCCCCTGACTTGGGTCTCTAAATTGCAGTAGTGAGCCATCATTTTTTCATCCAAAGCCTGGAGAGAAGGTGACCAAGGCATTGGTTCCCCAGAGGTTTCCCCCTCATAGAGTTTTTTTTCTTTTCCTCCATGCCGAAGGTCATAAAGGTTAGGTAATTCCTCAAATAGTAGATCTATCATAGTACATTTTGACCTGGGTAGGTTTCCACTGTTGAGCTGGGGTTGGATGGTGGCCTTCTTTCTACTTTGCTGTTCCCTCTCACCTTATGAAAGTTACAACCCCTCCTTCTGTCAATACCAAAATCATCAGTCATTGCACAACCCTCCTATGTCTGTTACATGTTATCATAAAAGGATACATTTCTGATGTTGAATATAGAACCCTTACAGTCATGCACCCAGTTATTCCAACTATTTATGCCTTACCCAAAATCCACAAAAGTTTATCACAGCCACTCGGAATACCAATCGTCTCAGGTAGTGGCTGGCTCACTGAACCTATTTCAATGTACCCTGACAGTTTCTTGAAGCCTATTGTACAGAACTTAAGATCGTATTTGAAAGATTCTACCCAGGTAGTACAAGTAGTTGAGTAACTATTTGTAGAACAGGATTGGTATTTCGCTGTAGTTGATGTCAACTCCTTATATACTGTAATACCACATTATGAGGGACTGGGAGCTTTGTCTTTCTTCCTGGACAGGAGATCAGAGGAAGACAGAGTAAAGTCCCCAACACAATTTTTGGTACAATTAGCAGAATTGGTTTTGATCATGAATATTTTTTTATTTGATGGCATATTGTACCATCAGTTACGGGGTACAGCAATGGGCACTACCATGGCTCCAAGTTATGCAAACTTGTTTGTGGGAAAATGGAGTTGGATCACCTGTATAGCACCGCCACAAATCCACACTTTGATAGTTTGGATTTGTGGCAGTGCTTTACTGATGATTTTTTATCATCTGGAAGAGCACAGTAAAAGATTTTGAATGTTTTATCCAGTGGATGGAATCCACCAGCAGTAGTCTGAAATACAAGTATGAACTTAACCAGACTAATATTACATTCCTTGATTTAAGAATATTCAAGGATGGTGAAGGGGAAGTTTGTACCACCTTATTTCGAAAAAATACTGATAAGAACACCTTGCTAAGATTTGATAGTTGCCACCCCTTCCACACAAGGTTTAACATCTCTAAGGGACAATTAGTAAGAACTTTAAGGAACTGTACTGAACGGGCAGAATATGACATAAAATGAAGTGAACAGGTGCATCGATTTCTGAAAAGAGGTTATAGTAAAAAAAGTATCGCATCAGCAATTAAAAAAGTTGATGAATTGGATAGGAGGGAAACGCTGTTACATAAACAACAGACCAGTAAACAAAAACTAGAGTGCCCCTTTGTGACCAGTTTTTTGAAACAGGCTTATGAAGTAAAGAAAATCATTGAAAATAATTGGCCCATTCTGGAACTTAAACCTGAATTAAAAGAGGTGACCAACAATGGACCCAAAGTCATCTTTAGAAAATGTAAAATTGTAAAAGACTATGTAGTGTTCAACACAGTAACTACTAGTGGAAAGGATAAACAAATGTTGTTAACATCTAGACCCAAAGGCACTTATAGGTGTGGTAACTGCACATACTGTAAATGTGTTTATTGTTGTAAATACTTTAAACACCCTGTTACAGGGAGTAGTATAGAACTAAATGATTTCATCACATGTAACAGTTCTGGTGTAGTATATCTATTAACATGTGACTGTGGGGTATACTATGTTAGATGCACTATACGTAAATTTAAGGTAAGGATAGGAGAACATGTGAGGGCAGTAGAAAAAGGAGATACTACCTATGCTATTGCTAAACATATTTTAAAACATAGTTCCCAAAAACATACCTTTAAATTTTGGGGTCTGGAATTGGTCACCATGGGTCCCAGAAGTGGTGATTTGAACAGAAAGATTGGACAGAGAGAAAGTTATTGGATATATGTCCTAGGGGCTTGTTCCCATATGGGTCTCCATGAAAATATTGAGCTTTCAGCTTTTCTGAAAAAGTATAAATGATGATATATAATTCATATACTATTTCATTTCTACCCTTGTTGCTATGATTTAAGATAGTGCCTGGTTACCTCATGTAATATGTTGTTTTATTTATAACAATAAAATAAATTATGTCCCATAAAAGTAATTGGTTGGTTCTAATATTGGGACTGATTTGTAGAATAAATATAAACTGGAATTTATTTGTCCCTAAATAGTATAGTATAATATCAAAATGTAAATATTAAGGACATATATTTTTTGAGGTCACCAAGTCAGTTTACTTGTGCTATCACATTGAAACATGGAATTAAAGAGTTAATACATTGAATTAGGGATTTAATTAAAGACCCTTTGATTTTAATCAATCAATAATTACCAATTTAATGGGTGCACAGTATGAATTGAGGAGTTTGAGTCACATGTTTAATCATTCTATGTATTTATTGAAGCATTTGTGGGCTGATCTTTTACTCTGATGAAGCCTGGCAGTTTACCAGGTGTATCGTTAGTACTTTTCGAAGCCACTATTCTGTATTTGTGCATGTCTGCATATTTATAAACTTTGGAATTTCATTCCGCTTGTTGTCTGATTTATTGCTGTATGGGTGCTAATATGCTTACCTTTCTTACACATGTTATCATCCAGTTTCTGCATTCCCTATTTGCTGCTGGACTTTTGGGGGGGTGGGGCTCTTTCCTAAGGCACCTTTAGCCTAAAGGAATTATCTTCCTATGGCACCTCTGGGGTGGAGTCCTTTTAAAAGGGTTCCTTAGCCTTCACTGTACTCAGACAGAGTGATAGGTTCCCATGGGACAGAGAGTGTGGAAGGCAAATGTATCACACTCACAACATAAATATTCAGATACTATCACAGTCACAACATAAGCATTCAAATATTATCACAGTCACACCATAAGCATTCAAATACTATCACAGTCACAACATAAACATTCAAATATTATTACAGTCACAACATAAGCATTCAAATACTATCACAGTCACAACATAAGCATTAAAATACTATCAGCCTATCAGTGAAGTTGCGCAAGCATATACTCATCACTACGTTGCATAAACACATTGAACTAGTGTATTTCTTTGTATTTTTTTAAACTGAAGCTCAGCTACAAGATCTTTGACCATTTCCCCAGTCTGCCCATGTCCTCCTTTAGTTTCCATCGCCTCTACTTGGTGTCTACCCTTGAACAGATTTTAGTGCTGTCTGCAAAAAGGCAGACCTTGCCCTTTCTGCCTTCCCCTGTGTCACATATGAAAATACACTGTATATTAAAGAAGACGGGGCTCAGTACTGATCCTGGTGGCACTCTGTTACCTCCCTGACCACCAAGAACTCCACATTTCCCTCTACCCCATGTCTTTCCTCTCAACCAACTTTCTACTTTACCCAATCCACCAAAGTTTCTTCGATGCCAAGGTCACTTAGTTTTTTGACCAGTGTCCAGTGGGGAGCTAAGTCAAAAGCCTTGCTGAAGTCTAGGTATAGTATATGTACTGCCTTCCGTTTTTCAGCCAGCCTGGTCACCCAGTCAAGGAAGTCAATAAGATTCATCTGGCAAGATCTCCCCCTTTTAAACCTGAGTTGCTGTGTGACCTGCAGCCCATACCCTTCTAGGAAGTCCACTAGTTCTTCCCTCAGTATGGCCTCCATTATCTTCTACACTATAGATGTCAGGCTGATTGGTCAATAGTTTCCTTCTGCTTTTATGCAGACTGACCATATCTACCATTCTCCAGTCCCTGAGGACCACCCCTGTGCCCAGTGAGCAGTTAAAAATGCCTGCAGGTGGAACTGCTAGTGCCTTTGCTACCTCCTTGAGTATTTTAAGTTGCAGCCCTTTGGGCCTCATAGATTTATCCACATTCAACCTCTTTAACTCTTTCAGCACCCTTTTCTCTATTATATTGCTTACATTACTTGAGCAACTGCCCCCCATCTCCCCCCACCTCACATTCTGGCAAAGCCCTCTTCCTCACTGCTAAATACCAAACAAAAGTATTGGTTCAATATCTCTGCCTTGCTTCTGTCCCCCTCCTAATGGCCATCCTCTTTTTTCAGCCTCACTATGCCCCTTATATTTGTGCTTTGTCTCCCTGCTTCATGTCTCTTGCGAATCTGAGTTCCGTCTCTGCTCCCCCCAACCCTCCTGCCAGACTCCCTGGCTTCCTTTAGATAATCATAGAGACATAGAATTTGTCAACAGAAAATGATTCCTTGGTCCACACATTCTGTCCACATGTTCCCTGCTTAATCTGTCTTCACAGACCTTAACTGTTCTCCAGTGACTCTCCCTCCTTCCTGCCTATTTTCTAATATACCCTATGTTTATCCCACACATGCTTGAAGCCCCACCCTTTTTGCCTCCAACACTTCCAGTGGCAATCTGTTTCAGGCATCTACCACTCTTTCAGTGAAGAAGTATTTCCTCATATCCCTCTTAAACTCCTCCCCCAGCTTTGACACATACCTCCTGATCCTGTTGCTCTTACTCATTTGAAAGAGACTTTACTCCTGCACTCCGTTCACCCCCGTGAGGTACTTATAAGTCTTTATTATGTCCTTTCTCACTCTCCCCTCTTGCAGGGTGCACACATTAAGATACCTCAGTCTCTCCTAGTTGGGTTTCCTGTGCCCTAGGTGCATGATTTTGCACTTTTTGGCATTGAACCCCAACTGCTGTGGTCTTGACCACTCCGTGAGCTTCCCAAGATCCCTGCTAATTCTCTGGACCCCCACCTGAGTGCCCCCCATTGCATATCGGGTATACCTTACCTTTCAGTTCTTCTGCAATGTCACTTATGATGACAATGAAGAGGAATGGTCCTAATACTGAGCCCTGAGGTACCCTGCTGGTCACTCTCCTGTCATTAGAGTGAATGTTGTTAACCACCACCCACTGTTTACTATCTGTTAACCAGCTTCAAACCCAATTCACCACTTTCTGCTCAGTTTCCTTATGCTGACAAGGTGTCTCCCATCAGCATGGATATCTCCACAGCCAGATTTTATGGGACTTACTGTGTTGGTTTTGGTGAAAACAGAGGCAATCCTCATGTCTTAGATGAATTCAGTTTAGTGGGGGTGGATGAGGTTAGTGAAATAATTTCAAAGCTGTGGTCTACATAATGTGAACTGGACCTGGGCCTAACATGTCTCTTAAAGGGATACGTGGGGTCTTTGGGCCCAGTATTCACAGAGATAGTTCGGTGCTTCCTTTTAAGAGGGGGTTTCCCTGGGCTGGCCTGGTGGCACTGAGGGTTGATACACTGGATGCCACACCTTGCGCTGCACTGACGAACCGAGTTCAGGAGCGAGCTCAGATGTCGGGGTTCAGCAGGGGAGGGAGACGGATTGAGCGCCTCCGGGCAGCTCTCCTCTCTAGATGGGAGGGCTAGGGATGCCCGGTGTTCTGGCAACCCCCGGTGGAGACCGGAGGTACCATCGAGATGCCGGGCTGCATGTAAGGGCGTGGCTAACCCAGGCAACGTTGCCATGCACCTTGGCGCCAAATGTGCACCACACAGGGGGGAGGGGGGATCTCGGGCTAACCACAAGAAATATCTCTCCAGCTCTGGATAGGCGATGGCCCTGCCAGTGCCACTGCCACACGCCCAACACTGGTTCCCCCCCACTGCCCCCATGGTCTCCCTGCGTTGTCCTCCCCTGACCTGGGGAACCATACTGGACTTGAAGATGGCAGGGGAACACAGCGAGTGGTAGAGCAAGCTGGTGAGTGCAGTGGCCTGAGAGAGTTCCAGGCTGGAAGGCTACAACTAGAATCGAAAAAAAAAAAAAGATGGGGTTTTCCTGTTGCTCTCAAAGAGGCAGTGGTGAACCCCTCTTGAGAAAACCACCTCTGAACCTGGACTGTATCACAAATTCTAGATCTGTCTAACCTACTCTTTATAGTGAAGGTTATTGAGAAAGTAATGGCAATTCAACTCAAGGCTCGTCTCACTGCCTTTGACATCTATAAGCCACTCCAGTATGAAAACATAGGAAACACAGAAATCTGTTGCCAGAAAAGGACCCATCAGCCCATCCAATCTGCCCCTTACCCCACATAGGCACCTCTGTCCTTCCCCTTACACTCCTCTTTTGCACCCCTCCTCCCCAGCACAGTTTCCAGTTACCCTAATACCAACTGGATGCATACCCTTACCTTTCTTGTTTAAGCCCATGTAGTTATCCCATGCCCTCTTGAACTCCCCCACCAAATTTACCCCCACCACCCATTCAGGCAGACTATTCCAGAGACCCACCACCCTCTCAGTGAAGTAGTGCCCCCTTATATTACCTTTGAATTTGCCCTCCAGCTTTAAGTTGTGTTCCCTAGTGTTTGTGTTTTCCCTCATCTTGAAGATGCTCCCTTCTCTTACCTTGTTGATTCTCCTCAGATATTTAAAAGACTCTATCATAACCCCCCCTTTTCCAGGGACCCACCACCCTCTCAGTGAAGTGGTGCCCCTTATATTTCCTTTGGATTTACTCCCCCCCTTCCAGCTTTAAGCTGTGTTCCCAAGTGTTTGTGGTTTCCCTCATCTTAAAGATGCTCCCTTCTCTTATCTTGTTCATTCCCCTCAGATATTTAAACGTCTCTGTCATATCCTCCCTTTCTCTCCTTTTTTCCAGTGTATACAGGTCATGCTCTTCCATCTTTTTATCACATGACATCTTGTGAAGGCCCTGCACCATTTTGGTCACCCTTCTCTAGACCCTCTCCACCCTAGCTGTGTGTCCTTGTAAGTGAAGTCTCCAGAACTGTACCCCATACTCTAGGTGTGGTCTAACCATAGACCTGTACAGTGGCATGATCACCTATTTTCTCGTACTTGTTATACCCTCCCTATGCATGCCACTGTGTCACCACCACTACCTCAGAGGTTGCGAAGAAAGCACAGCAGTTGGACCACAGTGGGCTCAGGGAGGGTGAGGATGGTGGAACAGAGGCACACCCAGTCAATTGTTCCACTCCACAATCCATACAACATACTGGGGGAGCATAGCTCCCCTATGGATGCACCCACAGAGAAGACTGATGACAACTGTCACAAGGGAGGCCCACAGGAATGAGGCAGAGGACACCACAGGGAAAGGAAGCAGCTCCTGGTGGGGATTCAATTATTAGGGGGATAGAACTGGGGGGAGCTGGGAAAACTGAAGTAAGGTGCCTGCCTGTTGCCATGGCTTGGAGGGACAGGAAGCGCATCCTCAGGATCACGAGAACAGCTGCAAGGGAGTCTGAGCTGGACATAATTGTCCACCTAGGGACAAATGACTTGGCTCATCATGAGATTAGAGCAGTGCAGGAGGACATTGTAGAGTTGGGGAGGGGCCTAAGACAAGTAGCACACACAGTATCCTTCTCAGAGGTGCTGCCTGTCAATGGCATGGGGGACGCAAGGGTAATTAGCACCATGCAGTTTAATGAATGGTTGAAAAAATGGTGTGGAGCACAGGGGTTTGGCTTCATTGGGGACTGGGGTTCCACCTGGAGGGACACCAGCCTATACTTGCAGGATGGTCTGCATCTGTCCAGGAAGGGAACAAGTCTTTTGAGCAATCGGTTTAAATGCTTCATTGGCAAGCTTTTAAACTAGTCAAAGGGGGAGGCACTGATAAGCAGCAGGAAAATCCCAGCCTCTCCTACAAACAGGGTACTAAACGAGAAAAGACAGAGGTAGAAAGGTCAGTGGGGATGCTGCAACAGAAGGTAAAGCCATCCAAAATGGAGACAATGAGTACCAATACCGTAGTCTGGGTAACAAGCTTCCTGAATCAGTGGCCTTGATGGAGGAGGAACATCTGGATATCGTGGCAGTCACAGAAACATGGTACACACAAAACCATGACTGGGCGTAAACATACCAGGATACACTATCTACAGGAGGGACAGGGAGGGTAAAGGAGGAGGAGTAGCTCTTTACATAGGGAATGAATAAAAGCAACAGAACAAAAGGGTAAACAGGAGGAGAAGAAGCACTGTTGGTAAATTTGGAGACAGGCAATAGCACCACAATCCACACAGGGTTGTATACAGACCCCTTCTCAGGGGAGGAAATGGATAAGGAAATGATAGAAAGTATACCTAGAATGGCAGAAAAGGGAGATATTGCTGATGGGTGATCTGAATATGCCAGATGTTAACTGGAGTGCAGTTGCAGCAGCCACTTGAAGAGTGGGGTTATTCTAGATGCCCTACAGGGGCATGCCTTAGACAACTAGTATTGAGCCCACTCGAGAGGGAGCAATCTTAGACCTGGTTCTCTCAAATGGAGATGGAGAGGATCACAGATGTAGAAGTGGGTAGCCATCTCGGAACTAGCAACCATCGAACAGTATGGTTCACAATAAACACAACAATAGAGTCCGTCGCCAAAGGCAAAAGTACTGGACTTTAGGAGGCTGACTTTGCTAAATAGGTGAGTGCCTAAGGAATGCACTAGCAAATGGGCAGGAAGGAGGGTGGAAGAACAATGGGGAATAATAAAACTGCCATCACAGAGGTAGAGACCTTGTGTGAAGCAAATAAACAAAGCGAAATGATGTAAGAAACCACTATGGTTCTCAAAGGAAGTGGCAGTGAAGGTTCAAGAGAAAAAAAGCATTCAGGAAGTACAAGGAATCTGAAGGAGCAGGACAGAGAACTGTATCAGTTAAAGCAAAAGGAGGCTGGGAAGGCAGTCAGAACAGCAAAGGCCCAAACCGAGGAAAAGATAGCCAACTCAGTTAAGAAGGGTTAAACTTTTATAGGTACATCAGGGAGCGAAGGAAGACCAGGGAGGGATAGTGAGGCTTAATAAAGGGAGGGAGGGTGGGCAGAGGAAGACTGTGAAAAGGCAGAGATACTAAACAAATATTTTGCTCAGTATTTACAAATGAAGAGGGAGTACCTAAAACAAACAGTAGAAACACTCTGGATACAGAAGTTGATACCAGCCCATTTACAGAAGAAAGGGTTCTGAAAGAACTCTTAAAACTGAAGGCGGACAAAGTAATGGGGCCTGATGGGATTCATCCCAGAATTCTAAAAGAATTAAGGGTAGAACTAGTGACACCACTGACTACCCTTTTTAACAAATCATGGGAGGATGGTGTGGTACCTGAGGACTGGAGGAGGGCAGATGTGATTCTCCTTCACAAAAGTGGGAGCAAGGCAGAAGCAGGAAACTACAGACCTGTTAGTTTAACCTCAGTGATAGGAAAATGATGGAATCACTTCTGAAGGAAAGAATTGTCAGTACCTAGAGGCCAGAGGGCACAGGACCCTAGGCAGCATGGATTCACAGCAGGAAGGTCATGCCAGATGAATCTGATAGATTTCTTTGACTGGGTGACCAAAAGTAGATCAGGGAGGCTGTGGACATGGCCTACTTAGACTTTAGCAAGGCATTTGACACAGTCCCACACAAAGATTAATATACAAGTTAGCCAGCCTGGAGTGGGTCCCAAGATGACATCCTGGGTAAAGAATTGGCTGGAGAATAGGACAGAGAGTAATAGTAAATGGAGTCCACTCAGAAGAAAGGAGGGTTACTATTGGGGTACCGCAGGGTTCAGTATTAGGACCGGTCCTCTTCAATGTCTTTATAAGTGACATTGCAGAGGGACTGGAAGGAAAAGTATGTCTCTCTGTAGATGACACAAAGATCTGCAACAGAGTTGATGCACAGGGTGGGGTGGAAAGGATGAGAAGGGACTTGGCAAGGTTAGAGGAATGGTCAAATGTATGACAGCTTAGATTCAATGCTAAGAAGTGCAAGGTAATGCACCTGGGGAAACAAAAACCCAGGGGAAGAGTACACAATGGGGGGTGAGATACTAACAACAACAAAAATGGAAAGGGACCTGGGGGTAGTCAAATCAGATGACCTAAAGGTGGGCAAGCAATGTGAGAGGGCAGCAAGGAGGGCTGGGGCGATACTGAGATGCATAGGGAGAGGCATCACTAGTAGAAAACAGTAAGTTATTATCCCTCTGTACAGACAGCTGGTGAGACCCCATCTGGATTACTGTGTGCAGTTCTGGAGACCCAGTCTCCGCAAAGACATAGACAGGATGGAAGCTGTCCAGAGGAGGGCAACTAAAATGGTGCAGGGTCTGCACCGGAAGACATATGAAGAGAGACGAAAGGAGCTTAATATGTATAGCCTTGAGGAAAGGAGGGAGAGGGGGGACATGATAGAAACGTTCAAGTACCTCAAGGGAATCAACAAAGTCCAAGAGGGTAGCATCTTTCAAAAAAAGAGGTGTGCAAGAACAAGAGGACACAATTTGAAGAAAGAGGGGAGGTGGCTCAGAGGTAATTTAAGGAAGTATTTTTTCACAGAGAGGGTTGTGGATGCATGGAACAGCCTTCGGGAGGAAGGTTGTGGAGTCAAAATCAGTGGTGGAATTCAAGCATGCATGGGACAGTTATAAAGGCCATTCTAGGGGGTGGGGGTTGGGGTAGGAAGAAGTAGGCTGCTGGTTAACTAGGATCTGCAGCTTATCCAGTAGGTAGGGAAATGGGCAGACTGGGTGGGCCAAATGGTCCTTATCTGCCGTCAAATTCTATGTTTCTATGTTTCTATGTTTGGCTTCCCAACTGCCTTATTGCACCGGTTTGCCACTTTTAGGTTATCCGATATGATAATCCCCAGATCTGCTGCTCTGTTGCCACAATCGCTTCCCCTCCCAGTGTGTACATGACCTTTGGAGTTTTGTGCCCAATGTGCATTATTTTGCATTTATTTGCATTAAAGCAAAATTGCCATCTTTCTCCCCACTCCTCCAGCTTGATCAAATCCTCCTTCATTCCTCCCCCCCCCTCCCCCGGTGTATCCACCCTATTGCAAATCTTTGTGTTGTTTGCAAATAGGCACACTTTCCCATTTAGGCCCTATGCTATATTCCCAATGTAAAAGTTGAACAGTATCGGTCCCAATACTGACCCCCTGGGGTAGCTCACTTGTCACCCTTTCCTTCCATGAGTGAGCTCCATTGACAACCACCCTTTGAACTCTGCCTTCAAACCAGTTTTCCACCCAGTTTGTTAATTTCCTCCCTACACCTAAACTGCCCAACTTGTTCACCAGCCTCCTGTGAGGGATGGTGTCAAAGGCCTTACTGAAGTCCAATAATGAATAATGAGGTAGGTCATGTTCATTGCCCCTCCCTGATCGCATATCTCCATTACCCAGCTGAAGAATTTGATCAGGTTCATCTGGCACAACTTTCTTTCTGTACACCTGTGCTGGCTGTTGTCCTGCAGTCCACTTTCTGCCAGGTACTGTACTAATCTTTCTTTTAAAAGTGTCTCCATCAGCTTACCCACCACTGAGGTAAGACTGACTGGACGATAGTTACTCAGCTCCTCCTTTCCTCTGCTCTTGTACTATGGCACCACATCTGCCTTTTCCAGTACCATGGGATCCTCCAGTGTCTAAAGATAGATTAAAAAGCCTCATATGTGGTGCCACCAGCTCCTCCCTAATCTCCCTGAGCACCCTGTGATGTAGTGCACCAGGACCCATTGCCTTGTCCACCATTAATTTACCCAATTCCTCCAATACGCTACTCTCTGTGAAAGGACTTGTTCCATCTCCCTATCTCCCATTCCCCTATCCCACAGCTCTGGTCCCTTTCCCTCTTTTTTGATCATGAACACTGAGCTTAAGTACTTTTTTAACTCATCTGCTTTACCTTCATCCCTCTTAATCAGAGCTCTCATTTCCCCTTTTAGTTTCATTATACCCTGCTTGTTTTTTCTTCTCTTGCTGATATTATCTGAATAACTTTTTGCCGCCCCGCTGGCCTCTCTTGTTATTTTCTCTTCTGTATCTGTCTTTGCCCTCCTGTTTGCCCTGCCACCATAAGCTTCTCGCTGTATAACTCCCTTTCCATCATTCCTTGTGTAGTTTTGTATGACTTGAATGCTTTCTTTTTCTTCCCTATTGCTCCTGTTACCTCCCTAGAAAACCAAAGTGGCCCCCTTCCTCGTTTTGTCTTGCCCACCTTCCTAATGCACTGATCCATGGCCCTCAAAATTCCCCCCTTTATTGCCTCCCACAGTTCCTCAGTATCTCCCAGCTTTTTCTTGCCTTACATTTTCCCCTTGACAATTACCCTAATTTTCTTAAAATCTGCCCTCTGGAAGTCCATTACCTTGGTGGTGGTTTGATTCGCTTCTGTCCTCATCCTAGGACTAAACCTAACTGCTCTGTGGTCATTAGTCCCCAGATTTTCTCCTACTTCGACCTCCTCTACATTGTCTCCATTTGTCATTATTAGATTCAGTGTAGCCTCACCCCTAGTCGGTTCCCTGACTAGATGCTGTAGGAGTGCCTCCTGTAGGATTCCAGTATCTCCCTGTTTCTTTCTGATGTTGCTGCTGGAATCCCCCAGTTCACATCAGGGAGATTAAAGTCCCCCACCAGCATACATTCCCCCTTTCTTGCCATCCTTTGTATTGCTTTCATTAACTCCCTGTCAACTCCACCCCCCCCTTGATTTGGCGGTCTGTACACCACACCCATATGTACTGCCACCCCAGTCCTCTTGGTTAACGTAACCCAGAAGACCTCCACTATTCCCAGATAATCCTGCCCTAACGTCGCTTTTATCCCATCCTTTACATATAGCATCACCCCTCCCCCCTTTGCCCTTCCTGTCCTTTCTAAAAAGACTATACCTTGGCAATACCACCTTCCAATCACAGTTTTCTGTCCACCATGTCTAAGTTATGGCAACCAGGTTCAGTCCCCCTTTCTGCCACTGTGGCCTCTAAATCTCCCATTTTATTTCCCAGACTCCTAGCATTTGCTAGCATGCCCTACTGTGACATGGTGGAATAGGACCCTGTCCCAGTTGTTATGGAAAGAGTCTGAATGCAGGGATCTGTTTTATTCTCTCCTTTTCTGTCTCTTCTCTGTCTGGTTGCACAACCAAATTTTCCTGTGAGACCTAGGATTTGATCACCCCGACAGTCTTGCAAATCTCTGCCTCTCACTATCTCTCAACCTTCACTTGCTATTCTGTCTTTCTCTCCCTTGCATATCTGCTGATATAAAAATATATGCATATCATTATGTGGAAATGTAACTGATATTGGGAGCCTTTTGTTTAGAAAATATATAGCATTACCGTTTAAGTGTATATAATTATTGTTTGAGATGATTGCAAAAAGCTATTGAAAGCTCAAGAGGTTACCTGAGTGCAATTTTTTAAGCATTTTGCATAAGAGCTGTGAAAAAGGTGCCTCAGCTCAGGGACACACTATTCTAGCTGCACCTGCCAGATACTTACAAGGACAGTATGCTTGTTAAGAATGGGGGTTGGAAGGACTTATAAGAGAGCTGAGCTGCAATTGCTTGAGAGAGAAAAGGGACATAGAGATTGAAGGAAAACTCTGATAGATGTTCCCTATTTTATTTTACCTTCATAAATAGTTATACTGAAGAAGTTTATTTTTTTATGTTACTGCTAGTGTACATAAATATTTTTTTTGATTTCTACAACTGCTCCTGGTTTTCCTATGCTTCCTGACCTGTGCCTTGACAACACTTGCCACCTATTTCCCTGCATCAATCTTCTTTATGTCCTATGTCTCCTGCCCCCTTCTGTGGGGAGTGCTATCTAGGCAGGACCCTCTAGTTTCTTTCTCTGACCCATTCCTAGATTCATACTCTTCCTCCCTTAGTTTAAATCCCTAACCAGAATTCTGCCAATATAGCCTTGCAATTTCCCCTTAATGCTCTAGCACCCCCTCATTTATATACAGTCTGTCCCTTGTGTATAGGTATTCCTGTGCCCAAGTGTCCCCCATTCTCCTATGCATGTGAAACCCTCCCTTTTGCACAAATCCCTTAGCCAGTGGTTGAAATATTTTATTCTTAGCTGTCTAGCCATACTAGCGCAGTAGTGGCAAGGCCTCCGAGAATGTCAGAGAGCTAACCTACTCTCTACATCCCCAGGTTAGCTCCCTGAACCTGTTCTGTACTTCCTCAGCATCTTTACCTGCCAGATCATTTGTCCCAAGGTGCAGAACTAGGTGCGGTTTACCTCCCAGCATTCTAATACACGCTCTTATTTTTGGTAACTCCTGTGTTGCCTCCATCCCAGGCTCACAGAAGACCGACCTTCTATATAGGCCACCCACTTTCTTAACCAGTGGACTCCCTTTATGATGGAGTCACAGAAGACCACTGCCAAGTTTGCACTCTCCTGTGATCCCCAGTGCCCATGTCCTGATTCCTCTTCCTTGTAATTCTTGTTTTCCTTTCCTGGACTCCCACTCCTGATCTGCCTACCTGCTCACCCACATTCTCCTTGTGATACTCCTGTCCCTCTTCCAATGTTTCCCCATGCACCTCCTCTTTTCCCCTCCTTACACTTTTCTCTACTGTATTAGAATCCTTTCTGCTCCTATCCTTCCTGCACCTCTCGGTATCCTCCTTGCTCACCCTTCCCTCTTTGTCCTCAGCTGACCTCCCCTTCCTCTTCTTATCCTCTCCCAGACACTCTAAGTCTCCCTTGCTCCCCCCTTACTCTTGTTGCACACTCTTCCTCTCTCACTCCCCATTTCTCCTAGATCCCAGTTTCTTGTCCTCATATTCTCCCCTCCTCTCTTGTTTCTCCCTTTCCTGCATCTTGGCTAAAGGTGAGAACCTGTTTGATGCCCTTGTATAGCCTTCTGTGTTTGCATTTCTGCACATAGGTATAATGCCCTTACCATCTTTTCTTGCCTGTTTCCTCCTCTATCCCTCCCTGTTCTCCTCACCTCCTTCCAGTTATTTTTTACCCTGCCTTCAATTCTGTCCCCTCCCTCCACTCATCCCACTATTTCCCCCTTCTTCTTTTCCCTCATCAATAGCTCTGTCCTTGCCACTGCAATCCTTACCCCTCCCTCCTCCCTCCTTTTCCTTACCCTCCACTCCATCTCCCTTCTTAGCCACCTTAATTCTGCCTCTAGTCTCCCCATTTTCTGATAAATTGGGCATCATCCTAATTTCCATAATGTGTTCATAAAAACAGCTGCCCCACATCCATTGCAACCCACTATTCTCCCCTCTCTTTTTGGTCCTCTTGCCCCCTGTACCCCTCCCCTCTCCCTTGCCAAGTCCCCTTATCATGATACTCCATTGTTCTCCTTTGGTACCCAACACTTGTATGCCACATTTTGTAGACTCCCTGATTATGCTGTCCCTTCTTAATCTGTCCTCTCACCCTCAACAGTGAATTCCTAGTTACAATTTTGAGTCCTCTTGAGAGTACCAGTGTCATGCAGAATAACCTAGCCTAGACCAGTATCTTAAGTTGTACCCTTAATCACAATTCTTAATTATATTTTGTTTCACTTTCAGTAATTGCTTTAAATGCTCCAGTAACCATCTCCTCAATTCTCAATTATATTTCATGTCAACTTTCAGCAATTTCCTTAAATGGCCCTGTATTCACCTCCTAAATTCTTAATTCTATTTCAAATAAACCACAGTTCTTTTTTTTTACATTTGTAATTTTTTTATTTTCTTATGCATCATCATATAGACAATATACAGCTAATACAGTCAAGTACAAAATGGTTACATGAAACAAAATAGTTACAGAGGATATAATGGACACACACTAAAAGGTGGGGGAGGACTGGGAGTTGAGGATGGGGTCCAGAAGGGAGCAAGAACATAAACCACAATTCTTGATTATTATTTCATTTCAATTTTCTGTAGTTTCTTGAAATGCTCAAGTAGCCCCTTTTTCTTTTTTTGTTTATTATATGTGCATTCTCCTTACCTCTAATCAGTGCTGTCATCAAAATGTAAGTCTAAATTATTTTTCAGCAATCTTTTAGATTGTTTGTTTAATAAGTAGTTCCGTAACCCCCTCCTCTTTTTGATTTTTAATTACTCCTGTGCTGTTTCACTTGCCCCTGAGCAAAGCCTGCAAGAACCCTTTGCCTATCCCACAGGCATTTAATAATGTGTGGAGGAGGGGGCGGGCAGGTGGGCCGAAAAAGCAGCATCAGTTCAGCTGTTGTTGAAATTGTTCCCGGATCTTTTTTAGTGTTTTTTTTTTCTTTTCCTGGCTCTGATGTCCCACATTGCTGATTGAGGGCAGCAGAGAAAACAGTTCTGAATCCAGCTGCACCTCCAACCCCTGTTGCTGCTCTTACTAATCTCCAAACAAAGAACTGCTGAATTTAACTGCTAGTGAATCTCCCAGCAGCTGCAGTGGTGAAACACAATTTGAATTTGGCACCTCTTTTTTCCATTCACCCGACTCAGGCACTCACTCTCCTTGGGCTCCGGATTCCCCAGAAAATGTATTTAAATTATTAAAAAAAAATCAGCATCAGTTTGGCCATTGTTGAAATTGTCCACAATTAATATGGTTTCCAGTCAGGGCACAGTATCGAAACAGCACTAGTCAAGGTGCAGAATGATCTCCTCTGGGTGAGACATTGAGGTGAATGGTCAATTCTAATGTTCCTTGATCTCTCCTCAGCATTTGACACCATGGATCATGGGGTATTGTTGAGCTGCTTGCAGGATCACTGTGCACTCGCTGGCACTGTCATCAACTGGTTCTAGTCCTATTCTTACAAGTTACACAAAGGAGAGTGATAAGAAATTCTTCCTGCCTGGTGCCCCATTCTGTGGAGTTCCCCAGGGTGCAATCCTCTCACCCATGTTATTCATGGCGTACATGCTACCCTAGAGCAACAGTTCTCAAACTTTGTCATAGTGAGCCTCCCCTAAGCCATGGAAAAGATCTTGAGCCTCCCCCAAAATACTGAAATATTTTTGGGCCTCCCCACAGAAAAAATAGCCTACTTTTCACAGTACATCAGGAATAAATTGAAACCTCTTTGCATAGCTGGCACTCATGTTATTAAGCTTCTTATAACGCCGTCCCCCCAAACAGGACAACCTACTTGCTCCAAAATTTTGACTCTCGAACCACTGTTACCCCTTACTGCCATACCTTCATGGGTCGGACTGCTTTTTCTGTTTCCCCTCTATCTGGAATAACTTCCTGCTGACCTCTGCCTCTCCCCTTCTCACCCTGCTCTTAAGCAACTTCTCAGGGATCATTTTGCTCCCTCCTGTTCTTATTCCTAGTACCTTTATGGTTAACACTTGTATTTGGACAGTTCTGCTGCCAGTCTAATTGATCAATTGTTCCTTGCATTGTTAGTTTATTGTTCTTAATCTGTTTGCACTTTTATTCATTTTGTATTGCTTGAGGGTTTTGTAGTTACATTTTGAACTGTATTCTCTCTCTACCCTTCCCTGGGTACACCTAAAATAAGCCATTGCTCAGTGTACAGTACCTTCCCTGGTCACAGACTTGCGAATAAATACATAAATTCACCTACTATTATCCTCTTTCAGTTTGCCTAATCCCGTCACACAAAATCTATAAAGTTCAAAATTGAAATATAATACTTTTTCAAGACTTGCTTGAGCCTCCCCTGGAACAGGCTGGGGCCTCCCCAGGGAGGCTGGCATCACCATTTGAGAACCCCTGCCCTAGAGTGATAACATTCGACACTGCAGTGTGGGTTTTAACTGCTACATAGATGATACCCAACTGTATATGTCATTTGTACCAGAGACACAGGGTGCAGTCTTGGTTCTGAGCTCTTGTTTGGCTGAGATACAGGACTGGATGTCCTTCAACTGGCTGAGGCTCACTCCTGATAAGATGGAAGTACTGGTAATTGAGCCTGGTCACAAGTGGGGAACTGACAAGGGGGATGAGGAGACCAGACTAGTGCTTGGTTCTTCCTCTCTAAGCACCTCAGGTAGGGTGAACAATCTGGGCATTATCTATGACAATGAACTGATGCTGGAAGCTCAGATGTCATCTGTGGTCCATACTGTTTTTTACCAACTTAGAAATATCATCTTGATTAAACCCTTTATCCCACCCAGTGACCTGCCATCACTGATACATGCTTTTGTTACGTCCAGACTATATTACTGCAATGCCCTTTACCTTGGGCTAAATGAAAGGACGCTACATCACCTGTAGTTGGTACAGAATGCTGTGGCTATGTTACTGACAGGCCAGTCAAGGTCCTGTCATATGACCCCTATTCTGTGTGACCTGCACTGGCTGCCAGTGAGGAGGAAGATCTCCTTTAAGGTCAGCTTGCTCACCTACAAAGCCCTACATGGACTGGGCCTGAGCTTCCTTTAAGACCTTCTGTCTCCTCACGGGACCTCCAGACCCCCCCTACTCCTTCGAGGTGGGCCTTATAGCACTTCTCAGGGTTCAGTTTAAATCTGTGGATGAGAGGGCCTACGATGTTGCTGGCCCAACCCTGTGGAATTTACTCCCCAGATCCCTGATGGAGGCCCCTTCCCTGGTGGCCTTTAAGAGGTAGTATAGTGCAGTGGGTTAAGACTCTGAGCCGCAGATCTGGAGACTTGGGATGGAATCCCACAGATGCCTAAGTGCATACTGTGTGATCCTGAGCAGAAACATAGAAACATAAACTTTGACGGTAGATAAGGACCGCTTGGCCCACCTAGTCTGCCCATTTCCCTAACTACCGGATAAGCTGCAGATCCTAGATAACCAACAGCCTATTTCTTCCTACCCCCCACAAGAATTTCCTTATGTCTGTCCCATGCATTCTTGAATTCTCCCACAGTTTTAGACCCCACAACCTCCTCAGAAAGGCTGTTCCATGCGTCCATCACCCTCTCTGTGAAAAAACACTTTCTCACATTGCCCCTGAGCCGTCCCCCCTCTATCTTCAAATTGTGTCCCCTTGTTCTTGTACATCTCTTTTTCTGAAAGATGCTACCCTCTTGGACTTTGTTGATTCCACTGAAGTACTAAAATGTTTCTATCATGTCCCCCCTCTTCCTCTTTTCCTCAAGGGTATACATATTAAGCTTCTTTAGTCTCTCCTCATATGGCTTCTCTTGCAGACCCTGCACCATTTAAGTTGCCCTCCTCTGGACTGCCTCCATCCTGTCTATGTCCTTGTGGAGATGTGGTCTCCAGAACTGGATGCAGTACTCTAGATGGGGTCTCACCAACTGTCTGTACAGAGGGATAACAACTTCCTGTTTTCTACTGGTGATGCCTCTCCTTATACATCCCAGTATCCCCCCAGCCCTCCCTACTGCCTTCTCACATTGCTTGCCAACCTTAAGGTCATCTGATATGATTACCTCCAGGTTTCTTTCCATTCCTGTTGTTGTTACTACCCCCCATGGTGTACTTTTCCCCTGGGTTTTTGTTTCCCAGGTGCATTATTTTGCACTTCTTTGCATTGAATCCAAGCTGCCATACTTCTGACCATTCCTCCAACCTTACCAAGACCCTTCTCATCCTTTCCATGCCTCCTTGTGTATCAACCCTGTTGCAGATCTTTGTGTCATCTGCAAAGAAGCATACTTTTTCTTCCAGTCCCTCTGCAATGTAACTTATAAAGACATTAAAAAGGACTAGACCCAGTACTGAACCCTGTGGTACCCCACTAGTAACCCCCCTTTCTTCAAAGTGGACTCTGTTTACTAATACCTTCTGTGTCTTGTTGTCCAGCTAATGTTTTACCCAGGCTACCACCCTGGGATCCACTCCCAGGCTGGCTAATTTGTTTACTAATCTTTTGTGTGGAACTGTGTCAAATGCCTTGCTAAAGTCTAGATAGGGCATGCCCACAGCCCCTCCCTGGTCTACTACTTTGGTCACCCAGTCAAAGAAATCAATTAGATTCATCTGACATGACCTTCCCACTGTGAACTCATGCTGCCTTGGGTCCTGTGTCCCACTGGCCTCTAGGTACTCAACAGTTCTTTCCTTCAGAAGTGATTCCATTACTTTCCCTACCACAGAGGTCAAGCTGACAAGTCTGTAGTTTCTAGTCTCTGTCTTGCTCCCACTTTTGAGAAGGGGAATCACATCTGCCTTCCTCCAGTCCTCAGGTACCACACCATCCTCCCATGATTTGTTAAAAAGGGTAGTCAGTGGTGTTACTAGTTCTCCCCTTAATTCTTTCAGAATTCTGGGGTGAATCCCATCAGGTCCCATTGCTTTGTCCACCTTCAGTTTTAGGAGCTCTTTGAGAACCCTTTATTCTGTGAAAGAACTGGGATTGAACCCCCCATCCAGAGAGCTTCTGCTAATTGGATTAGGTACCTCCCCCTCCTCCTCTTTCATGAATATTGAGCAGAAGTATTCATTCACTATCCCTGCTTTTTCATTGTCCCTCTCTGTCCACCTACCGTCCATTCTATTCAGTCTCACTATCCCTCCCTTTGTCATTCTACACTCCCTAATGTACCTATAAAATGTTTTATCCCCCTTCTTAACTGAGTTTGCTATCTTTTCCTCAGTTTGGGCCTTTGCTATTCTGACTGCCTTCCCTGCTTCCTTCAGCCTTAACTGGTACGGTTCTCTGTCCTGCTTCATCTGTGTTTCCTTATACTTCCTAAATGCTATCTTTTTCTCCCTAACCTTCCCCCGCCACCTCTTTTGAGAACCATAGTGGGTTTTTCTTTCGTTTTGATTTATTTGCTTCACACAAAGGCTTGTTGCCTCTTTGATGGCAGTTTTGATGTTTCCCCATTGTTGCTCCACTCCTCCTTCTTGCCTGTTTGCTGGTGCTTTTCTGAGGCACTCTCCCATTTTGACAAAGTCAGCCCTCCTGAAGTCCAGTACCCTTCCTTTTGTATGGCTTGTCTCTGCAGCTGATTATATCATGAACCACACTGGTGGTCACTTGTTCCCAGATGGCTACCCAGTTCTAGATCTGAGATCCTCTCACTGTCCCCATTTGAGAGTATGAGGTCTAAAATTGCTCCCTCCAGAGTGGGTTCCAAAACTAGCTGTCTGAGGCATGCCCCCTGTAGGGCATCACGAATGGCCCTGCTCTTGGATGTGGCTGCAGCAAAGGTGCTCCAGTTAACATCTGGCATATTCAGGTCCCCCATCAACAATATCTCCCCTTTCTCTGCCATTCGAAGGATGCCTTCTATCATATCCTTGTCCATTCCCACCCCCTGAGAGGGGGGTCTGTATACAACCCCTGTGCGGATTGTGGTGCCATTTCCAGTCTCTAAGGTGACCCAGAGAGCCTTCTCTCCTCCCTGTTTACTCTTTTGTTCCATTACTTTTATCCCTTCCCTTACATAGAGAGCTACTCCTCCCCTCCTCTACCCTCCAAGTCTCTCCTGTAGGTTGTATACCCTGGTATGTTAACATCCTAGTCATGGTTCTCTGTGTACCATGTTTCTGTGACTGCCACGATATCCAGGCATCCCTCTTCCATCAAGGCCACCAATTCAGGGAGCTAGTTGCCCAAACTGTGGGCATTGGTACTCATTACCCTCTATTTCTTGATGGCCTTACCCCTTTTTGCCCCATCCCTTCCCTTATTGCCTTTGTCATTTTCCCCATTTATCCCTTCCCTTCTCCCTATTGACGTCTCTATCTTGGTGTCTACCTTACCTATTACTCTGATTTTTTTAAGAGGGGCTAGAATTTTCCTGCTCCTTTCCAGTGCCTCTCCCCTTGGCTAGTTTAAATGTTTACCAATGAAGCATTTAAGCCTATCACCTAAGATCCTGGTTCCCCTCCTGGACAGATGCAGACCATCATGCCAGTATAGGCCTGCATCACTCCAGGTGGACCCCCAGAGCAAGTCACTTAACTTCCTTGTGCTCCCAAGCTGCATCTGGAAACAAACTTTGGCTTAGTGTGCTACTCCTGGTTAAACAATGTTCTCTTTCCCTTTCCCTTAAGAGGGGTCTGAAGTCTCATCTTTTTTTGTCAGCTTTTAATTTATCTTAGTATTCAGGCTATAGAATTTGATGACTAATGTTATCTATTATATGGCTGTTTGATTATTTATTAGGTTTAATATTTATTATTTGTATTTATTATTTTATTTTAGTCATTTTTGTGGTTCCATGTCAAGAGGATGACACAAGTACATCATCGGAATTACAGTGACAGCGTATTGGCAACTGTCAGAACCACAACCTGTTCCTTGCAGTGCATGTTATACAGGGTGACAGGCAGGAGGTGGTTAGGAAATGCACCTGTGGATTAGAGCATCAGACCCAAATCAGGTGGAGCAGATTAGGGTGTGGTGTGTGGTATGCAGGTTGCCATAGCACCCAGGCAGTCCAGATCCTGGACCGGGGCCGGCTGGTGTGATTGGGGGTGGTAAAACAGACTGGAGGGCAGAGATGCGGTGTCTGCACAGATCCCTTCAGTCTAACTGCCATGCCCCTAGATTTCATCAACTGTCCCCAGGGCAATAAGCTCCTTATCCATGACAGTTATCTCTTCAGGAAAGAGCACACTGACAGGGAGAAAATCTACTGAAAATGCCTCGAGAACCAGGGTGGGAGGTGTATGACATGGGCACACATGATTTGGTGAGGAGGCCGTAACTGTGGTTGGGACTCACAACCACATCCCAGATCATGCCGGCATCTCCATCAGAAAGGTATAGGTGGACATCAGGAAATGGGCCCTGGGAATGACCGAGATGGTCACAGCAGGCAGTGGTCAATTGCTGCAGTTCCCTGCCCAAGTCCATTGGTGGACTGATGCCCCTTATAGAGTACCTGAAGGATTCGGTGCAGCATGCCAGGAAAGGTCCCAGCAAAGCCCCCAGTTGGCCATCCACACTTGCCAAGCTGGTGGTGCACATGGAGTATAGTATCTCCCAGAAGGATGAGCCCTTTCTGCTCTGTGATTCTAGGAGGGGGTATGACCGTTTCCTTATATTTGCAATTGAAAGAAATCTGCAGTACATGGCCAGGTGCGAGAACTGGTATGCTGATGGGACCTTTAAGTGCTGTCCCCCCATTATTCCAGCAGCTGTACATGATCCATGGCATGGAATACACCATGGTGTTACCCACAGTGTTCATTTTGATGGCCAGCTGTACAACTGCAGTATATGTTGCTCTCCTCTGTGAGCTGACAGACCTGTATTTTAATTTATTTATTTATTTCAATAGTTTGGAAAACACCTTTGAGCAAATGCTCTTTTACAAAGCTTCCACATCTGTACAACAACATACAATCAAGTTACAGGAATAGACAGAAAAATACAACAAATGCTATACAATCAGTACAAAGACAAATCGCATGACTCCTACAAATATTTCAACAATGCCTGGTGATTACAATATCAAATTAAATAAAGGTGAAAATACATTCTGCGAGTAGAAGAAAACAACAGATTACTGACATCCATCAGGAGAAGAGCGTTAAGGGAGCACTGTGCAGAAAAAGGGGTAGCAGCCTGGAGATCAGGCTTAGTCAAAGGTCCTAGAAGGGGGAATGAGGTCATCCACCATGCTAGTGGAGAGAAGGGCATGGATCAAGGGAGCTGGTGCCGGAGGATGAATGTGAGTGGGACCACGAGATAAGTGGAGTGGAAAGGTGCAGGGGAGATGCAAGTACAGTATTGGAGGCACTAGTCAACAAGAACAACAGTGTAAGAGCAAAGAATGAGTTGGGGTGGGGGGAGGAGGATCCAGGTTATGATGACGCATAAGTGAGTGTGAAACCGGTTAAGGTTTGTGGCATTCTTGGACGCTGATGTTTTCATGGCAGATTCCATACAGTTCCTGAGCAGGTGCTGATTTTTGTCTTGCTGCATTGAACTTTGGTGAATTGTGCACTCTCCATGAGTGGGTTGAGCTGTTTTTGTTTTGTTCCTGTTTCTGGAGATTCCCAGGGTTCGCCTCATGACATCGGGCACTCAGGCTTTTTCCTTTTGCATCCCAACCCTCTGGAACTCCCTCCCTTGCTACATAAGGGAATTGAAATCTTTGGAAATTTTTAAATGAGAACTAAAAGTGTTTTTATTTAATCAGGCTTTTACAGCTGAATAGTTAGTCATCCTATTTTAAGTAAACAATAAGACATGACGAGGTGTGGGTTATGACCTGATAAGACCACGTTCAGGTGCATTATGAGGGGTGAGGCACTTGCATCGAGTGCCTTATGCACCTGGGCATGCTCTTATCAAGCCATAACCCACACTTCAGAGTGTCTTATTGCACTTATAAAATGGGTCCCCAAGTTATCAGAAAAAAAGAAAAAGTCAGATATATATATATATATATATATATATATATATATATATATATAGCTCTGTAACAGAGTAGACACACAGAGGTGTAGACAGAATGAGAAGGACCTGCAGAAACTTGAAGAATGGTCAGGGGTTTGGCAGTTGAAATTCAATGCAAAGAAGTGCAAGATAATGCATATGGAGCACAAAACCTGGCACAAAATATCAGTTGGGGGGTGAGGATATAGCATGCACCAAGCAGGAAAGGGATCTTGGGGTAATCATCTCCTGATGACCTCAAGGCAGGAAACAGTGTGACAAGGCAGCAGGTAAAGCAAATAGGATGCTGGGATGCATAGGCAGGGGCATCACCAGCAGGAAAGGAGGTCATAATTCCACTATACAAGACACTAGTGAGGCCGCACCTGGAGTACACTGTGCAGTTCTGGAGACCTTACCTACGTGAGACATAGACAGGGTAGAGAAGGTTCAGAGGAGGGCAACAAGATGGTGCATGGATTGCATCACAAGTCCTATGAGGACAGGTTGAAGGCACTGAACATGTACTCCCTGGAGAGAGGAGGAGAGAGGGATATGATAGAGACATACAAGTATCTTACAGGGAGGAACAGGGTGCAGGAATGCACTATTTTAAGCGAAAAGATGTTCCAGGACTAGAGGGCATTGGATGAAGTTGGAGGAGGACGATTCAGAGAAGCGTGAGGGAAGAATTTCTTCACAGAGCAGGTGGTGGACAGAAGTGGAACACCCTGCCAGAGGAAGTGGTGGTGGCTAGAAACAATCCAGGGATTTAAGAATGCATGGGATAGACATAAAAGGAATTCTGGAGGTCAGGGGTAAGGGCAGCAGACTTTTTGGAAAACATAAACTGAACTTAGAAACTTAAATGGGCAGACTAGGTGGGACATAGGCCATTATCTGCTGACACTGCCTATGTGTGTGTATATATATATATATATATATATATATATATATATATATATATATATATATATATATATATATATATATATAAACAGTTTAATACCTGAAATACTAAAAAATAGTCCCCCTGTAAAAATGTTGTCATCATTTGCAGTAAAGAGCTTCCCATATATTGCTCATGTTGTGTGCCTATCATTGCTACAAAGACAGTCTATGTCCAGCTGTCAAACAGAGTTTTATGATTGTCTTTTTATTTATTTAAGTATGTTTGTGTACCTTCTGTTTTCTAAAGGGTATTTGTGCCATGGAGCAACTAAGTGGCCCAAACAGTTTTGTGAGGATAGTGGAGCCTCTAACAAAACACACAAACACTGCAACTACGAACACAGACACAGGCTGTTTTATTTAGTATTACTGTTTTTTATTGATGTCTAAAGAATGAGAGCATCCTGTGATTGTATGTGTACTGCTGGGTTTTCCGGGAGCAAGCGTGTCTCTCAGGAGCTGCCATAGTGAGGAGTTTGCAATTTCCTGTATTGTAGGAAATAGTAATTTACTTTTCATCGGCTGCTTTGCGGTGAACATGTTTCACATGTAGTCAAGTTTAATGTGCATTGTGAAAGTGTTTTAATGAGAAGAGCTGATGGAGAAGAGTTTTTTTTTTTCCGGTTATTATTTGAAAGCTGCATCTTGGCTGCACGTGCTCAGCACTCACTGGATCAGAGGTGACTTTGTGAAGAGAAGTACAAAAAGGTGATACTTTTAATATTTTAAATGACTGGCAAGTGATTTGAATAGTATGATGCTGTGGAGTTTTAAATGGTGGCAATAGTGAGAGACATATTTGTTGTGTTGGAAGGGGGCGAGGGCTCCAGTTTGGCTAAGGGGCTTCAGCTTGGCTTCGGAGTTCTGCAGTATTTGGAACAGAGATTTCTTTTGTGGCAAGTCTTGACTGGCTGAAGAGGTGCCGGTTGGCAGAATATGCTCTGATAAGGACATGGCTAAAGGTACCTCTCAGCCAGTCAGGACCCAGTAAAATACAGACCCATTTTATAAGTAAATTTATAATATATGTATTGTATATCTTATTGTTTTATGTTATATTTACGTAAAGCGCCTTGCGTTTCAATTAAGAAAGTGTGCTTAAGAAATAAAAATGATGATGATGATTAATTTCCAGTTGCAGGTGTAGCCCTCTGTGTACCTGTTGTAGTCTGTGTTTTCTCTCAGTTGCACAACCACTGCCTATTAACGGTGCCATTGTGGCTTAGTGTGCATGCTATGCTGTATCAGTTGCTCTATTTGTGTTCTCCAGTAATGCTTGCATTACCAGCTTCTATGTCTCCCTCCTCATTTCTACTGCTGGGGTGTTGCCTGCTACTATTAGGGTGTTTCACATCTGTTAGTGATGGGTGTCAGTTGTGCTTCTTGTGGGGCACGCACATGCTTGGTCGTGCTTTGTACCATCGGCAGGATGCCAGTGGCAATTTCACTGTCACTCTCTTGATGTGGAACCCATTTTTTTAGGTTGATTATGTTAATTGATAGATTTTTTTGAGCATTTGAGGTTGTGAATGGTGTTGTGATTTCTGTTGCTCTCTTTGTATATTGCACAGCGCTCAGAGCCCAGTTGGGAATGAGTGTTCTCTAAATAAAGTTTTACTACTTGCTTGCTTGCCTCTCAGTTCCTGTGTGGCACAGTGACAAATGTCTTGCTAAAGTCCAGATAGGCCATGTCCACTAAACTCCCTGCCCTGATCTATTTCCCTGGTCAACCAAAGAAATCTATCAGCTTGTTTGGCATTACATCCCCCCTTCCCCATGACTCCATGCTGCCTGTGGTCTTACAGTCCTTTGGATTCAATATACTCTACCCATCTTTCTTTCTCTAGTGTTTCCATTAATATCAAAAGCAGAGGAAGTGGGGTTGCATGGTAACAGTGTAAAAAAATTACCACTAAGCTTAGTCCCAGTTAAAAACAAATTTATTCATGCATAGACATAGCAGCAGCACCCCTAACCAGATTCCAAACGTTTTCACTTCACTCTGACACTTTCTCAGGGCGTGGCAAACACAAGACTCCCTAGCTCTACTTAAAGCACCTCCCTTAAAGTGCCAGGTTCCACATTACACAATGTGCAAAATGATATAAACCATTAACAAAGTGCATAATAATTCATATTAAGAAATGTGCATAGTGATTCATATTTAAAAACAAATACATTTTCACTCAACACAAATACAGCCATATATTGCACAAGTATGTATTCTATTAAACTAAACACGACAAATAACTTATGCATGGAAAAAGGGGAGAGAAGGAGGGGGGGAGGAAGGAAGGGAAAGTTACCTAAAAGTTATAATAAACCAGTTTGTAGAATTTTTCTCCATTATTGGATTTACTGGAAGCATATGTATATCTATTAGATACTGAATAGTTACCTTTTTAGCTAGCATTCAATCCCATTTTTTGCATGGGCTTTTGGAATATTCTGCCATTTGCTCTCAACCTGTTATAATCTGTTGTTTACATCACCACCCCTAATGTTTAGGGACACTTTTTCCAAACCTTGAAATTCGAATCTATGAGCCTAACCTCTCTGCATGACATGTACTGCTAATGTGTTCATCTAGTCGTTATTTTCAATGCTTCTCAAATGTTTCAAGATATGACTTTCAAGCATTCTTTTGTTTTTCCTACATAAAAATATAGACATTCACAACTTGCTGAAAAAGGAACATTTTGTGTGGAACAAGTTATGAAATGTCTGTTCTCAAAAATGTTACCTGTAAGCAGATACTTAAAAATGGTACTTGATTTAGCATGATTACAAAAAGAACAATGTCCCCATTGTAAAGTCCCACATGGAAGAGAAAGGTTCAGATTGTTGGTTGGTGCTGTATATAGGCTCTTAGTGACCAGGTCCACAATATTTTTCTCTCTCTTGTATACACCATTCTGGGTGAATAGAGTACTTCCTGTGACAGTTTTAGTTCCAGGGAGAGCAAGTTCCAGTAATTAGCCAAAATTTATCTTATTTTGTAAGACTGAGGAATGTACTCTGTAACAAAATTCAAGGAAAACTTATCTGAAATATTGTTCTTTTTACTAATAAGTCAGTTCTGTCAATGGATTCCACTGCTTCTTTTGCCTTTCTTAGTATCTCCTTTTTATAACCTCTTTCCTAAAATCTTGCTGACATCCTAATAGCACTGTTGCAATACTCAATCTCAGAGGTGGTATTCCTCTTGAGAGGCACGTACTGACCTTTTCATATATATTCTAGTACATGTCTGTGATTACAACTATCAAACTGCAAGAGTATGTTCTTAGATGAAGGTTTCCTGAATAGGGAGGCATCTAAACACCCCTTATCATTTTTTCTAATCAGTAGATCCAAAACGGTGACCTCATGTTCACTTTGATTCTGCGTGAATCTCAAATTGGAATTAGTTGTTTCTAAATACAACACAAAATCAGACAGAACTGCAGGGGGCCCCCTCCACACCAGTATTATGTCATCAATGTAATGTTTATATAAGGGCAAATATTGCCTGAAGGGATTTCTTCAGATATCACACTTAAATGCTCCCAATGTGCCAAATAGATACTAGCATAATTAGGTGCGAAGAAGGCCCCATAGCAGTTCCTTTTACCTGTAAGTAGAAATCCATGTTAAAAACAAAACAATTTCAAGTCAGTACTTTCTCTATAAGAGTTAGTAAGCACTCAATGAAATCATTGGTATAAGCAGTTTTCTCATACAATGTGTCTCTCGAAGCCTCAAGGCCCCTTGATGGGGGATATTTGTGTATAAGGAAATAATATCCAATGTAACTAATAGATACATAGATACATAGACCATGTCGGCAGATAAGGGCCTATGGCCCACCCAGTCTGCCCATTTGAGTTTGTAACTTCAGTTTATGTTTTCCTAGAACTCTGTTGCCCCTTACCCCTGACCTCCAGAATTCCTTTATGTCTATCCCATGCATTCTTAAATCCAGTGATTGTTTCAGCCCCCACCACTTTCTCGTGCAAGCTGTTCCACTTATCCACCACCCGTTCTTTGAAGAAATCCTTCCTCACATTTCCTCTGAATCGTCCTCCCTCCAACTTCATCCCATGCCCTCTAGTCCTGGAACAACTTTTTCGCTTAAAAATAGTGTATTCTTGCACCCTGTTCCTCCCTGTAAGATACTTGTATGTCTCTATCATGTCCCCTCTCTCCCTCCTCTCCTCCAGGGAGTACATATTCAATTCCTTCAACCTGTCCTCATAGGACTTGTGATGTAATCCTTGTGCCATCTTTGCTGCCCTCCTCTGAACCTTCTCTACCCTGTCTATGTCCTTACAAGGTGGGTCTCAGAACTGTACACTGTACTCCAGGTTGGGCCTCACTAGTGCCTTATATAGTGGAATCATGACCTCCCTTTTCCTGCTGGTGATGCCCCTGCCTATGCATCCCAGAATCCTACTTGCTTTAACTGCTGCCTTGTCACACTGTTTCCCTACTTTGAGGTCATCAGAGATGATAACCCCAAGATCCCTTTCCTGCTTGGTGCATGCTACATCCTCACCCCCCAACTGTTATATTGTGCCAGGGTTTTTGTGTCCCATATGCATTATATTGCACTTCTTTGCATTGAATTTCAACTGCCAAACCCCTGACCATTCTTCAAGTTTCTGCAGGTCCCTTCTCATTCTGTCTACACCCTCTGATGTGTCTACTCTTCTTATAGAGCTTTGTGTCATCAGCGAACAGTGAAATTCTGCCTTCTAGGTCCTGTGCAATGTCACTGATGAAGATGTTGAATAGGACCGGTCCCAGCACTGATCCCTGTGGTACCCCACTGGTCACCCTTTCCTCTGTGGAGTGACAGCCATTTACCACCACCCTCTGTGTCCTGCCGCCCAGCCAGTTACCTACCCACCACACTACTGTCCTGCCCACACTCATATTCCCTAGTTTGTGTAATAGTCTTCTATGTGGCACAGTGTCAAAGACCTTGCTGAAGTCCAGATAGGCCATGTCCACTGCCTTCCCCGATCCACCTCCCTAGTCACCCAGTCAAAAAATTCAACGAGGTTGGTCTGACATGACCTCCCCCTGGTGAAACCATGCTGCCTTGGATCCTGCAGTCCATTGACAATCTGATGTTCCACCAATCTCTCCTTCAGTAGTGCTTCCATGATCTTCCCCACTACCGAGGTGAGGCTGACTGGTCTGTAGTTCCCCACTTCCTCTTTGTTCCCACTTTGGTATAAGGAGACTACATCTGCTGTCCTCCAGTCTTTGGGTGCCTCCTGTGTTTCCAGTCCATCATTTATTTCCACTTGTACATTTTCTAAGATCTGAAGCATGTGCATAGTATCTCTAACATTAACTGGCTACAGTGGCACCAGGGGTTTAATGTATTGGTCTACCATCTGTGCCAATGGTTCAGTAACAAAGCCAATGCTCACCACAATAGGGCAAGCTTGTGGATCCACTAAAGTTTTATGGATTTTGGATAGGTCATACAGGGTGGGTCTCACAGGATATTCAACCGTCATTAAATCATACATTTGTTTAGTGATGGTACCACTTCACAAAACATCATATAGGTAAACATCAATTTCTTGTTTAAAAGAAAGGGTTAAATCCCTGGGCAATTTCTTGTAGAATTCAGTGCTAGACAATTGATTAGATAATTCTTGTTCATACTTAACTTTATCTAACACTGCAATTGGATCCCCCTTGTCAGCCACTTTGATTTCAACTGATGTGTTTGATGCCAGATTCTTTAAGGCTTCTCTTTCATCCACTGTGCAATTATTGTACTTTGTCCTGTGGCTGGAATGCAAAAAGTTCAAAATATCTTTCTCACATGCTTTTTGAAAAGCAGTAACAACTGGTGATGAGAAGGGAATGCATGTCGATGGTTTCTTCAAGTTTTCCCCATAAGAAGGGCACGCCATATTCAAACAGGACCTTTGTTCATTGTCTGGGATTTCCAAGGGGTCAATGCGATCAGCACAAGTTTTATTAAAAGATACTTTTCGGTCCAATTTCTGGGTGAATTGGTATAAATCAAGTAAGATGTCAAACTCTTTGTGGTGTGGTGGGTGGTGGGGACATATTTCAAGCCTTTTGAAACACTTTCTCTTCTAGCCCAGAAAGTTGGTAGTTGGATCGGTTAACCACTGCATTGTTTTTTAGTTCCAACGGTGTGTTCTCCAATAACATCTGCCTCTCCCCTGAGTCCACCGACCTCCTCTCTGCCATCCTCTTCCCCTGCCCCTTTCCCTTTGTCCATCTCATTGTCCTTCTATATGTTGTTGGAAATGCACTAGTTGAGGGTTCCTCCTCGAAATGTGTTGCACTAATGGGATCTCTGGGAGATTGGGGTAGATGGCAGGTCAAAGTGAACATGAGATTGCCTTCTGGATCTACTGATTAGAAAAAAATATAAGGTGGGTTTAGATACCTCCCTGTACAGAAAACCTTCATCAAAGAATGTACTCTTGCAGTTTGACAGTTATCATCCCATATATGTACTAGAAAATATACCAAAAGGTCAGTACATGCGTCTCAAAAGGAATACCACCTCTGAGACCAAGTATTGCAACAGTGCTATTAGGATGTCAGACAGATTTCAGGAAAGAGGTTATAACAAGAAGATAGTAAGAAAGGCAAAAGAAGCAGTGGAATCCATTGATAGAACTAGCTTATTAGACAAAAGAGAAAAGAACAATACTTCAAATAACAAGTTTTCCTTGAATGTTGTTGCAGAGTATATTCCTCAGTCTTACAAAGTAAGAGAAATTTTGGCTAAGCACTGGAACTTGCTCTCCCTGGAACAAAAACTGTCACAGGAAGTATTCAATATACCCAGAATGGTGTATACAAGAGAGAGAAAAATATTGGGGACCTGGGGGCCTATTCCAAGAGGTCATATGCCGGCGTTAGCCAAGATACGCAAAACCCCTTGCCATATCTTGCGACTTATGCCAAGTGGTACACCAGCCCCGATTACAAAAGGTGCCTTGCACCATGGCAATTGCAGGCTATGACAACCATAGGTTACACTGCCCACTACACCACAGCCTGTAACAACATGGCACAAGTGTGGGTTATGGCAGCAATTGCGCCCTATTCCAGAAGGGTGACTGCCATAACCTGCTAGCACGATTCCAAGAGCCACTCTGGTGGTGCAAAGTTAGAGCAGCCTGGAGCTGCTTTAAGGGGCATCTGACAGTGCTATCTCTCAGCTGCTCACCCCTTGGAACCATGACAATGGCACCAGTGTGCCCCCGTGCTCCCACAGGCATACCCTGCCACCCAGCCCCAGATGTCATGGACCCATGGTGGTCCATTCACTGGTGTGCACCCCCAGCTCCTATGCCACCAGTCCTGCCCCCCCATGCCCCCTGGTGTGTGCCCTGGTGTTTTGGGACTGGGGAACTTCAGGGGGCTGCCAGTAGCTGGCCACCACTTGTGACATGCAGGCCATCTATGCCATGTCTGTGGCTTATGCCTCCACATGGCATAACCCCGCATGTCACAAGTGCCGGGACCCTGCCGCTCTTGGAATGCAGCATAGGGTCCCTGGTGTAGCATCAAATGTCACAACTCGCATACACCGGTGAATTGTGACATTCAACTTGGAATCTGGCCCCTGGTCACTAACAGCCTTTATACAGTACCAACCAACAATCTGGACACCCCTTCAGTGTGGGACTTTCCAATGTGGACATTGTTCTTTTTGTAATCATGTTAAATCAGGTACCACTTTTAAGCATCTGCTTACAGGTAACATTTTTGAGAACAAATATTTCATAACTTGTTCCTCACAAAATGTTATTTATTTAGCAAGTTGTGAATGTCTATCTTTTTATGTAGAAAAAAAAAAGAATGTTTAAAAGTCGTATCTCGGAACATTTAAGAAACATTGACAATAAGGACAAGATGAACAAATTGGCTGTACATGTTATGCAGAGAGGTTCAGCTCATAGATTCAAATTTCAAGGTTTGGAAAAAGTGTCCCTAAACATTAGGGGTGGTGACTTAAACAACAGATTATTACAGGTTGAGAGCAAATGGCAGTATATTCTAAAAGCCCATGCACAAACGGGATTGAATGCAGGGTTTAGCCTGACACCTTTTTTGAAAAGGTAACTATCCAGTGTCTAATAGATATACATATTCTTCCAGTAAATCCAATAACAGAGAAATATTCTACAAACTGGTTTATTATAATTTTTAGGTAGCTTTCCCTTCCCTCCTCCCCGTCAGCCCTCCCTCCTTTTTCCATGCATAAGTTATTTGTCGTGTTTCCCTATAAATAGTCAATCCAGTCTCTCCTCCAAACCTCCCTTATACTGGATTCGGACCGAGTTCCGTCGTGAGGCTGCCTCTTTTCTGTGTTTGGTAAAAAGTTCAGATAGTAAAGGTTTAGGTTTGGGAGCAACATCTTCTTCTTTATAAGGAGCAAATTCAATGTTTTTTTACTATTGTACACTCATCTGAGTTTGATTTTTTCGTCCTGTACACCATCTGATCGTGTTACAGGGAGACTAGTCTTTATGTGGGTATCTGCATTAAATACTGCATCTGCTTTCCCTGAAATGCCATGGGTGGAGTCACACGGTAGTCTATGTCCAATGCCGCTGGCTTCTATTCAGGTTTGGATTGTGGGAAATTTAAGGTTGGATCCCAAGCAGGATCTAGTAACCACTGTTCGGTAGGGGTTTGTTTCCAACCTGCTTCTTGCAATGCAGGTTGCGGTTTCCAGGTGTCATCAAACAGGCCTTTGTGCTCCACCGATATTGTAGTAGTAGTAACATTATAAATGCCAAATGCTCCCCTTGTGGATTAGTTGCAGAACTGTTTTGCATTTCGAGGTTTGCAAAAGTTCAGGCCGACCTTTTTTCCTTCCTGTCTCCTTTAGTGCTTATTTATTTATTTTATTTATTTATTGAATTACAATCCTTTGAGTGATAGACTCTTTTGCAAAGGCTCCACGTCGGTTACAAAGAATGGAGGGAATACATTTATGGGAAAAAGCATATACAAACAGTATTAGTGTAACAGTACAGGGTTATGCAGTCATAGCTTTATCTTATTTAGAAGGTGACAGTAATTGGCGGCATACGAGATGCCCCTTATCAGAGAAGTGCAGGATACTGTTTCGTGGGATCTAGAGTGACCCTGTGTCAGATATTTGGTCAGGGGAGAGGGTGTGAAAGGACTTGCAGAGGGCTGTGAGTTATCCACAGTCACATATTGCCGAGTCAAAGAGTTGTGCTTTGAGACCTGTTTTAAATAGGGAGAGACTATGGGTCTGGGAGATGGGGGGGTAGACTATTGAGCCAAAGTGAGGCACGGTAGCAAAAAGATCTTTGCCCAAGGAATGTTCTACAGTGGGGGACAAGGATTGAAGTGTTGGCTGCTAGTCTTTTAGTACGCCTGTAGGGGGCTGCACTGATAATTTAGTGGAGGCCGATGGGGGCTAGTTGGAGATGTATCTTTTTTGCAAGGACGCAGGAGTAGTACTTTAGCCTTCCTTGGAAGTTAAGCTAACCAGCAAAAGCATAGAGCTCACAGGTATGCGTTAACCTGTCACTGCCTGTGACTAGGCGGCAAGCTTTATTCAAGGCAGTGTTGATGCTACACAGGGCGGTCAGTTCCGCAGAGCCATAAATGACTATCCCGTAGTCTACCAAACAGAGGATGGAGGAGGAGACCGCAAGATGCATGGCCTGTGTAGGTAAGCAGTGTTTAAGTCTGTAGAGGATCCCCACTCTAGCGTTGACAGCGGAAGAGGAAGTTGTATATGACTATGGTAGGAGAGGGAGGTGTCTAATGTGATTCCAAGATATTTAAAACATGAAACCTGTTCTAGTGGGGAACCATGAGAGTTTTTTATTAGTAGTGCCGAATGACTGTGCGGGCTTTGTCGGTGCGCAAAGATCATGAACTTTGTTTTTTTATAATTCTCATCCGTTGCCTCTAAGAGAAAGTAAAAACAAACATTCTCCTGTCCACCATCACTTTTTTAAAGCGTACTTTAGACTCAGTTCTTTGCACAGCCTCACCTTACCCCGGTTTGCTTTCTGCTTGAAAAACAAACCCAGAGTGTTTAGATATGGTTTGGGACTGAGTGGTTCTTAAGGGCTGAACATTCAAGCTGCATTGCATCACATCTGTGCAGGTAGTAACTTTTGTTTCCAAGCATTTAGTCCCATCTTGCACGTTAACCATCTCCGCTTGTAGTGGAGCTTGCTTACTATATTCACAGATTACATCAGCACAATCGTTTGTTGGGATCTCTAAATCAGGTTTCTCAGTAGACACAGTGTTATTACTATCAGAAGTCACTGTCACAGTTTTAGAGTTTGAAATCAACTCACCTAGCTGAGCTCGGATCTTTGATGTTTCCACATCATTAGAAGTTTTAACAAGCCGTTCTGTTTGAGGGATAGTCGTAGCAATGACATGCAGTTTAGCAATTTCATCCTGAATCCTTTGGTGTACCTCATAATGGTGTTTTTCTTCTTCCAGTAGTTTCTCCAGTAAAACTTGCTCTTGTTGCAATATTGCTTTCTCACTTTGAGATACAGTGGCCCAGATATTCAAAAGGGTTGCACATGTCTCAATAGTGCTTGTGCCATGTGCAACCCAGTGATGTGCCCTGGCACGATATTCAAAAGGGGAAAGTGTGCTGCACAAATCCCGATGCGCCGGAGCGCATCAGTAATGTATGCAGACACAGGTGGAGGGGACATGCCCATGCATACTCTGCACAGCCCGATATTCAGCCCAGGATGTGAGGAGCCATGCATGCGTAACCCCTACCTGTGCCAACACAAAGTTGATCCAAAAAAAAAAGGAACAACGGATGGCCACCCACCGGTGAGCTGCCACATTGCAGGGCACAACACGGCAGCTGCCACCTGTGGGTGGCCACCCGAGCTCCGGCTGCACCTCTCTGGTGGCACCCCCTTATGCCCGATTGCGGGCATCAGTAAAAAAAGGATTAATCCTAAATCCCTGGTGGTCCAGTAGACCGCTGCCCACCCAATCATGGCTAAGTAAGAAAGAGATTAATCCTATATCCCTAGTGGTCCAGTGGACCATTGCCCACCTGATCGTGGGCTAAGAAAGAAAGAAAGAGATTAATCCTATATCACTGGTGGTCCAGTGGACCGCTGCCAGCCCGATCGCTGGCTAAGTTACAAAAGTAACCTATATCCCTGGTGGTCCAGTGGATCTGTCTGCCCGATCACAGGCTGAAGTAAAATAGAAGGAAACCTCTATCCCTGGTGGTCCAGTGGACCTGTCCACCTGATCGCAGGCTTAAGTAAAATAGAAGGAAACCTCTATCCCTGGTGATCCAGTGGACCTGTCCGCCCGATCACGGGCTGAAGTGAAATTAAAAGAAACCTATTATCTCTGGTGGTCCAGTAGACTACCCTCCCCACCTGCCCACTGATCCCCACCATCCCGCTCCCCCCTGGTCAGCAGTGGGCAGCAGCACCCTACCCCTTGCCGCCTGCCGCCGCTGATTGACACGTCGGTAGGGCTGACACCATTGGTCCATGAGCGCAGCCATCGGGCATGCAGCCATATCCGATAATACATTCCAGATATGTGAATGGATTCACATATCTGGAATGTGTAGTAAGAGGCTGCATGCCCATTGACTCATGCTGTGGACCAATGGACATACAGCCCTATCGGACGTGTCAGTTGGTGGGTGGCGGTGGCAGGCGGTGCTAAAGCGCAACCGCTGCTGACCGGGGGGGGAGCGGGGCAGTGGGGATCAGTGGGCAGGTGGGGAGGGAGGTCCACTGGACCACCAGGGATAATAGGTTTTCTTTGAATTTTACTTCAGCCCGTGATCGGGCGGACAGGTCCACTGGACCACCAGGGATATTGATTACTTTTTTAACTTAGCCCGTGATCGGCCGGGCAGCTGTCCACTGGACCACCAGGGATATAGGATTAATCTCCTTTTACTGAAGCCCGCGATCTGGCTGTGGGGCACATTGTCGCGCTGCAGGGGGTGTCAGTCCCCAATGGCTGCTGCCTGGCAGGGCGCAGAATTACTCGGTGAGTTAGGCGCACCTGCATGCAAATAGGCCATAATGACATGCAAATGGGCCCATGTCGCCTTTGCATACATTATGGCCCCATTTGCATGTCAACTTTTGAATATCGCGGTTGCTGCGCCTCGCGCAATGGAAATTGTGCTAGCGCATCCTCATGCTCCACTCTGGCCACTGGTGCTGGTGCAGTGCCACTGCGCCATGTGCACTGTGGGTGGCCAGGGTGTGATATTCAATGCTATTGAGCCATGGCGCAGCTCCGTTGAATATCTCCCAGTCCACGCCCCTGCGCAGCCAAGTTGAGCTTCACCCAGGCTTGCGCCACAGCCTGGCGCAGTTTGAATATCTGGGTCAATGTGTATGAAAAGCTCTATATAAATACTTCTTCATTCTGCTTCCATGCAACAAACAGTGAAGCTGAAATAAGCGTAACAAAGCATCACACTCATTGCAAGAAAAGAAAAATAGAAAACAACATCAGAAGTCCTGAGAAAAATGTAGCAAAGAGAAATAGATAACCCCCCAAACTTGGAACTCCTTATGGTTAAATGCTTATAAATCCTGTCAAGACATCCAATGACTTTTGATCCAATTCTAAATCTTGCATAGGTGGTATTACTCACCTGAAAAACTAGAAAGGTTGGGATTGTTACCAGAGGGGCCAAGGGAGACTGGAGCAGCAAGGTCCTGTTTGTATGCAGTAAGGTGAGGAGTCAAGGTTCCTAAACTGTAAACCACAAGACAAACTGGAAGCTAGGTAACCAGTGAATTGCTGGATCTTCACAGTTTCAATGGATGCAAATAAATAGCTTTAAATAATTCTGCAGTTGAGTCACATTACAGTTTGTCTTGTAGTCTGTTGTTACCAGAGGGTCCATGTTGGAGCTGCAGCCAGAAACATGTTTCCATCTTAGAAACATAGAATGTGACAGCAGATAAGGACCGCTTGGCCCACCTAGTCTGCCCATTTTCCTACCTAACAGATAAGCTGCAGATCCTAGTTAACCAACAGCTTACTTCCTCCTACCTCCCACTAGGACTGCCTTATGTCTGTCCCATGCATTCTTGAATTCCCCCACTGTTCTTGACTCCACGACCTCCTCAGGGAGGCTGTTCCATGCATCCACAACCCTCTCTGTGAAAAAATACTTCCTCACATTACCTCTGAACCGTCCCCCCTCTATCTTCAAATTGTGCCCCCTTGTTCTTGTACATCTCTTTTTCTGAAAGATGCTACCCTCTTGGATTTTGTTGATTCCTTTGAGGTACTTGAAAGTTTCTGTCATGTCCCCTCTCTCCCTTCTTTCCTCAAGGGTATACATATTAAGCTCCTTTAGTCTTTATTTGCATGTCTTCTGGTGCAGACCCTGCACCATTTTGGTTGCCCTCTTCTGGACAGCCTCCACCCTGTCTATGTCTTTGCGGAGATGGGGTCTCCAGAACTGCACACAGTACTCCAGATGGGGTCTCACCAACTGTCTGTACAGAGGGATAACAACTTCTTGTTTTCTACTATTGATGCCTCTCCCTATGCATCCCAGTATCCCCCAGCCTTCCTTACTGCCTTCTCACATTGCTTGCCCACCTTTAGGTCATCTGATATAATTACCCCCAGGTTCCTTTCCATTTTTACTGTTGTCAGTATCTCAGCCCCCATTGTGTACTCTTCCCGTGGGTTTTTGTTTCCCATGTGCATTACCTTGCACTTCTTTGCATTGAATCTGAGCTGCCATACATATGACCATTCCTCCAACCTTGCCAAGTCCCTTCTCATCCTTTCCACTCCAGCTTGTGTATCAATCCTGTTGCAGATCTTTGTGTCATCTGCAAAGAGACATACTTTTCCTTCCAGTTCCTCTGCAATGTCACTTATAAAGACATTAAAAAGGACCGGTCCTAGTACTGAACCCTGTGGTACCCCACTAGTAACCCTCCTTTCTTCACTGTGGACTCCATTTACTACTACCCTTTGTGTCCTGTTGTCTAGCCAATTTTTTTATCCAGGCTACCACCTTGGGACCCACTCCAAGGCTGGCTAACTTGTGCATTAATTCTTTGTGTGGGACTGTATCAAATGCCTTGTTAAAATCTAGGTAGGCCATGTCCATAACCCCTTCCTGGTCTACTACTTTGGTTACCCAGTCAAAGAAATCTATTAGATTCTATATCTATATCTTGCACATTCAATGGTGGTACTCAAAAATCAAAAACCTAAGGCAATCTCTTTTCAGTATATGCACAACTGTTGTGAGGAATTTAATTCTATTTGATCCAATGATCTTTATCTTGGGTGACGTGTCATCTTTGTTTTATACATATAGATCCTTTCAAACTTGAACACTAGAAGCATCTTTAGCATTAAAAAGAAAATTATTCTCAAAATGGAGAGATCCTAAACTTCATCCATAAAAGAATGATCAAAGGCAGTAAAAAGCTTTATTTTTCGACAGGACTATAACCCGGCTCTGACCCGGTTCTAATTCCGACTGATTTTTTCCAAAAGATTCTGATTAACTGTGATTTACTCTGATGAATTGTAGACCTATTTTATTCTGAGTATGAGAAATGCATCAGTATTATTTTTTAGATCCCTCTGGTAAAAAAATTTAATTAAATTTAAACTTTAAGGCATACAGTTATTCTTACTGGTCCCTTTTTAGTAAAGGACCACTAAAACAGTTGATTTTACCAGAAAAATAGTCTCTGTTAGACACAGGAGTCTCCGTGGCGTAGGGCCTAGAAGTAGCCAAAGTTTTGTTGTTGTTTCTTATTCTTGTGTGTTCTTAAAAAAAAAAAAAAGAAAAGACTAATCTGTTTTTAAACAACCTGGACCAAATCAAAAGCATCAGAAATGCATGGCTATTCAGTTAGTCCTCCCCCCTCAGTTCACCTTGTTCAGCTGAGGAGGGGAAGGTAGTGCCCTTGTCTACCAGCTAAACGGAGCCCCCCCTCCCTTGTCGGCTTATCTCATTCAGCCGACTAAGGATAGAGGCTGCCTGCATTGCTGTGTGTGTGCTGCCCAGGGGGTCGCGGGTTTACTTATTCAACTTGACTCTGGGGCCTTCCCAACTCTGCAAAAGGCGTTTGTTCACTTGAGGGAAGGATTTACAGCAGCTGTCTACAGAAAAACCTCGGGGAAAGCTCACCTGCAATTCAGAGGAGCCATCTGGATCTCCTTGTACTCCGACTTCGGGGTCTGCCTCCTCAAAGCCCCTGGTCTCTTCCAAAAAGCTCCCCAATGCTTTCCCCGAGTTCCCCTGCCTTCCCCATCGCCATCTTGCCAGGAAATAACGCGAGATTTCTCCTCAAAATCTCGCAGCTTCCCGAGGGAGCTCTAGGGAAGGAAGACCTTCCCAAAATGGCCGTCCTCCTGATTTCAAAATGGTGCCCGCAATGTGGCCAATCTCCTCTTAAAGGCACAGTGATACTTACTATTGACTGCACAGAACAAACCCAGTTTTAAAGGCAAACGACCCACATTTTCACTAGTGGGCGATATTAAAGGGCTAGATATTACCATTTTATGAGAGTTTTGCCTGCCTTTCACCTGCTGACTCCCTAAATTGATGATGAGTAGGTATTTAAAGAACTAAGGTGGATTTTTACCCCCAGTGTTCCTAAAAGGGCCCTCCAAGGGGAACGAAGTCAGCTTTTTTCTGTAACTGATCAGTTGATTATGACTTTTATCCAGACATCCACTGAACAAGTCCAGTAACATTATGTCTTTCAGAACCATGTCCACTGTAAGATGATTGTGCAGAAAGTGCCCCAACATCTTACTCACCTCGGACCGGGGAGAACTATCCTCTCTATGCATGGTGGACTCTGAGCCTAGGGAGTTCACCCACAATTCGGCTTCCACAGACGAAGATCCCCTAAACGATAATGTATCGACCGCTTCCCAAGGCATTGTGCTGCAATTATTCCAAAAACTCCTGGATAGGATCGACTCCCTGGGAACAAACAAAAGACCCAGGTCACACAGCAACTCCCTCCATCCTAAGTGCCCCAGGGGCGACCCAACCTCACATGACTCACCAGAGGTGTCAGAAGATGAACACTCTGATGAAGAGGGGGAGGAACAAGAGGAGGATATGGCTGCATGTCTACGCCCCTTTGAAGCCATTCCCGAACTCATTAGAGTCGTATGTCAAACGCTCAGAATGGATGAGCTGGTGGAACAGCCGGACAACAGATTAGATCCCCTGGTTAGGGAGAGGAAGCAGTCCTCAGCTTTCTTCCCAGTATGCCAAGCGTTAGAGAGCATACTAGCCAAGGAATGGGATGCACCAGATCCCATTAAGACTAGGGAGAAGGGAACCTTCGAGAGACAGTACCCACTTCCCGCGGACAGAAAGAAACTCTGGGCAACTGCCCCCAGAGTGGATGCAGAGGTCACGTCCCTTAGCAACAAGACCGTTTTGCCCTTGGAATCAGCCTCAGCCCTAAAAGACCCCAAGGACAGAAAGGTCGATGAAATTGTGAGAAAGGTTCATGATATGATGATCATGAACATGAGAGCATCCATGACCACCACTTATTCAGCAAGGGCCGTACTCAGATGGTTAGAGGCAGTCCAACTTGACGTCCCCGAAACCAGTGCCCATGGAGCCACCATGGACTATGCCATCCAAACCATGAAATACGTAGTTGATGTCACGATCGATAGCTTTAAGATGGCATTTAGGTCAGCAACTTCCATCAATAGATCCAGGAGACAGGCATGGCTGAAGCTGTGGAATGCAGATCAAGAGTCTAAGTCTAGAGTCATGAAACTGCAATTCTCTGGAGACAAGGTATTCGGACCCAGAATAGAGGAGTTCACAGTAAAGAAAGGGGATGACAGGGATCAAGGAGGGCGAGCCACTCTACCGTCTTTTCAAAACAATAAATTCCGACATTTCTCAGGCAGAGCCAAAAGGGGTCAAGGCCACCAGGGACAGGATAGACGTTCCTTTGGATTCAAACCAAATTTTTTCTGCAACAGGCAGAACTTTCAAGACAACAGGGGCAGAGGCTCCCACTACAATGGCAAACAAGAGTTCAGGACAGCCAAATCGAATAGAGGATTCTGCCAATGAGAATCCTCTGGTCCAGGTCCAAACGGATGCAGTGGGAGGAAGACTACAGCAGTTAGCCACAACCTGGACCACATCAATCAATGACGAATGGGTCAGGGAGATCATCTCGCAGGGCTATGCCATAGAATTCAACTCAGTCCCAAGAAGGGACAGATATATAGAATCTCACATCTCCAGGGACAAAGTGACTGCTCAGCAAGTATGGACCATCCTTCACCAACTGCTACACAGCAGAGCCATAAAGCCCGTTCCAATTCAAGAGAGTTTCTCCGGCATCTACTCTGCATTCTTTCTAGTCCCAAAAAAGACTGGAGACCTCAGACCTATCCTGGATCTAAAATTTGTGAACAACTTTGTCCGGTACCAGAGGTTCAAGATGGAAACCCTAAGATCCACCATCGCAGCGATATGCAAGGGAGACGTCTTAACCTCAATAGACCTGAAGGATGCCTATCTACACATACCTATCAGACCTTCCCACCAGAGGTTCCTCCGATTCAGCATTCTGGGATACCACTTCCAATACCAATGCCTGCCATTTGGATTGGCGTCAGCCCCGCGACTGTTCACGAAGGTGATGGCACCCCTAGCGGCAAAATTACGCATGGAGGGCATTCATGTGATCCCATACCTGGACTGGTTGATACGGACGAGAACAGTGCAACAGTCAAGGACAGCAACACGCAGAGCTCAACAGTTACTGACCAAACACGGGTGGCTCATCAACAAAGCAAAGAGCCACCTGACTCCGACCACAGTGTTAGACCACTTGAGGGCAACGTTCAACACAGTGACAGGCACAGTAAAACCATCTCAGACACACATCCGCATGTTAACAGTGCACTGCAAGACAGTTATGCAGAAGAAGTCAACAGCCATTTGGCATCTCATGCAACTACTGGGGGTCATGGCAGCATGCATAGACCTACACGACTGGGCCAGATTACACATGAGACATTTACAATGCCTACTCCTAGACAACTGGAGCTACAGTCAACAGAATTACAGTCAGAGGGTAACAATTCCACCTGCAGTACAGAAATCTCTACAATGGTGGGTAGACTCACACACTTTACCACAAGGGGCACAATTGGAGAGATACAACAAGAACCCTCGAAACAGACGCAAGCCTGCTAGGCTGGGGTGCTGTTCTGGAAAGACAGTCCATCCAAGGGAAATGGTCAAGCAGGGAAGCAAAACTCCCAATCAACATACTAGAGACAAGAGCCATCCGGGCTAGCCCTCATACATTTCAAAGGTCAACTCCGAAGACACCACGTAAAACTGCCCACCGACAACCGCGTAGCGATGGCATACATCAACAAGCAGGGAGGAACAAGAAGCAAAGCCATGGCTCGAGAGGCAGAAATACTACTGCGATGGGCAGAAAAGAACCTACTCAGTCTCACAGCAGTCCACCTAGCAGGCAACTTAAACACAAGGGCAGACTGGCTGAGCAGGCAAATGCTACAACAGGGGGAATGGCAACTTCATCCAGAAATTTTCAACGAACTCCAGAAAAAATGGGGCCCCTTCGACATCGACCTCATGGCCTCAGCGACCAACACCCAACTGCTGAACTATATGTCCAGATTCAAAGACAAGAGAGCGATAGGGGTGGATGCCTTATCGACCCCATGGACATTCAGAAAGGCGTATGTATTTCCCCCAATAGCCATGCTACCCGCAGTGCTGCAGAAGATCCGAAGCACGGGCAGCAATGTAGTCCTCCTAGCCTCAGACTAGCCGAGGAGAACCTGGTACACCCTAATCAGGACAATGCTAACAGACAATCCTATGAGGTTACCTCGCCAACACAATTTACTCAGGCAAGGCCCGATCTGGCACGAAAACCCTCTACCACTGAAACTGACAGCTTGGCCACTCAAAGGGATAGATTGTTAGGAGTAAGGGTATCAGGTACGGTGGTGGACACCTTGGTACAAGCGAGAAGGGATTCCACCAACAGGACCTATAACAAACATTGGTGGGCATTTGCTTCATGGTGCAAGAGCCAGGACTTGAAGGCATCTCAATGTAGTATTATGAATGTATTAGAGTTTCTGCAAAAAGGGTTGGAAAAAGGGGTTATCAGCCGCATCTCTGAGGGTACAGACGGCTGCAATAGGGGCCATAAGGGGAGAAACCGATGGACATTTGCCTGAGCCCACCCTTGGTCCAAGCTTTCCTAAAAGCCACAACCCTTATCAACCACACCCCAAGACCCCTGACAGCTCCCATGGCACCTCAATTTGGTACTTGACGCCTCGCACATCCCACCATTTGAACCCATTGAATCCATCCCTTATCCGTGCATTTCACGATGAAGACCATATTCCTAGTAGCTATCTCATCAGCCAAGAGAACTAGCGAATCCTGGGCTTTATCTTGCAGAAGAGCCATTTATCTGTTTTTTCCTGACAGGGTCATACTCCGACCCATCCCGTCCTTTATCCATAGGTAATAGCATACCACCACGTCCCAAGAGATCTCAGTCCCTACCTTCAACCACCAGTTAGGGGACTTCACTGGAAACTCTACTCAGCCTAGACCCAGCCCGAGTAATTCAGACCTACTTGACCAGGATTGGAGAATCTCCACGGACAGACAGGTTGTTTGTACTACTCCAAGGCAATAAACAAGGTTTGGCAGCATCCAGATCCACTATTGCTAGATAGCTATGGGAAGCCATAGCTAGGGCCTACAGGAGTGGAGGTAACACCCCTCCAGCTAACATCAGAGCCCACTTCACTCGCGCAGTAGCCACATCTTGGGCGGAACGCAACTCCGCGCCGGTCAGAGAGATTTGCCAGGCAGCAACCTGGGAGTCCCTGCACACCTTCCTCAGGTACTACCGGTTAGACACAGGCTTAACGGGTAACTCAGAGTTTGGTCGCAGAGTGCTCCAGACAGCATTGATCCCAGTTCCTCCTCCCACCCAGGACAAAGTCTAATACTGCTGTACAATCTTCCCATGTGTTGAGACTTGGAGTGCTGTAAGAAGGTGCAATAGATAATGGTAGTTTACTCACCTGGTAAAGGTGATTATAGGAGCACCTTCTTACAGCACTCCGTATCCCACCCATTGTGGAGAAACATGTGTATATATATAGACAGTGATACAGTTAAGGTAAACATATAGAGTGAGACATCTAAGAATGTATCTGAAACTCTCGATTTCTAAATGTATACAGTTATAGCACATACATCCCACACAGTCAGTAGCTATGTAACAGGGTGTCAGATGCTTATAACAACAGTACATAGTAAAGATTTGCTTTCGACATAACTCCACCGTGTTGTGTATTATTCCACCCAACGGCCCCTCGTGGACCACCGGAAAGCAGGGTGTCTTCTGTTTTTTCTTGTTGACTTAACAGTTTACTTTCAGGAGAGAAAAGAACTTTGGAAGATATCATACTGAGGATTCTGGGAACAGCAAGGATAGGAGAGGGATTGGATTTCGAAATTTTGGGATTCCTTTGTGCATCAGCCTATGAGAAGAGTGCTAACTACCCATGTGTTGAGACTCAGAGTGCTGTAAGAAGGTGCTCCTATAATCACCTTTACCAGGTGAGTAAACTACCATTGTGTCTGTATTTTTGTCTCATTTGGTCTGCAAGCAGCCAAGAACAATACAAAATAAATATATAACAGTCACCAGTACTGCAGTGGTGAGTCGCTGGACAAGGAGATCAGGGCAGGGTACCCAAAAATTAAATTGTGTGATTCATGACTATTTTATTTTATTTAGCTTTTGTTTACCAGGTAAGCACACCAGGCAAAATGACTTGAAACAAGATTCATGTACAGGGTTGCACCCAAACATTAAATGGCATCAAACAGAAGTGTCAATAACATTGAACATCACTAAATGTGATGCAGAAAGACACTGACAAAATGACGTACTAAAACACAGATATGAAACAGAAGAGTCAGCAAACAAACAGGGTTGCAGCCAAAAATTAAGTGGCGTGATTCATGGCGATTGCAACTAAGTGACATGAAATAAAAGATTCTGTGAACAGGGTTGCACCCAAAAATTAAGTGGCATGATTCGTGTCTAAGTGACGTGAAACATAACATTCATATACAGGGTTGCAACCAAAAATTAAATGGTATCAAACAGAAGATTGAGTAACACTGAAGATCACTAAAAATGCTACAGAAAGGCACTGACAAAATGGTCCACTTAAACATGGACATGAAACAGAAGATTCAGTAAAGAAACAGGGTTGCACCCAAAAATTAAGTGGTGTGAAACAGAAGATTCAATAACACTGAAAATCACCAAAACTGCTACAGAAGGATGTAACCTCCCCTCTTCACAAATCTGTATGGCACTATGAACTCGTAGTAGTTTAGGCACTGAGAAGGGCAACACTGAGTCTGAGATGTGACACTCCCCCTCAAAATATGTGAGGCACTATATGACCTAGTACTATTTGCCGCACAGAGATGGGCAACACAGAGTCTGACATGTGACCCTCCTTTACAATTTGTATGGCGGTATGGTACAGAGATGGGCAACACAGAGTGTAGGGGAGTATGACCTTTCAGGTAGCACAGAGATGGGCAACACAGAGTCTGAGATGTGACACTCCACTCTGAAAATAGTAAAATACATGAGGCACTAAATGACCTAGTAGTAGTTCGGGCACAGAGATGGGCAACATAGAGTCTGAGATGTGACACTCCACTCTGAAAATAGTAAAATACATGAGGCACTAAATGACCTAGTAGTAGTTCAGGCACAGAGATGGGCAACACAGAGTCTGATGTGATGCACCTCATTCACAATCTGTATGGCACTATGGCACAGAGATGGGCAACACAGAGTCTAGGGCAGTATGACCTTTCAGGGCAGCACAAAGATGGGCAACACAGAGTCTGAGATGCGACACCCCCCTTTACAATCTGTATGGCACAGAGATGGGCAACACAGAGTCTGATGTGATGCCCCTCATTCACAATCTGTATGGCACTATGGTACAGAGATGGGCAACACAGACTGTAGGGCAGTATCACCTTTCAGGGCAGCACAGAGATGGGCAACACAGAGTCTGAGATGCGACACCCCCCCCTTCACAGTCTTGATGGCACTATGGCACAGAGACAGGCAACACAGAGCCTAGGGCAAGATGAACTTTCAGGGTTGCACAGAGATGGACAACATAGTCTATTCACTCTCTCTCTTTGTATATTACAGGGCACGGTAGTGCCCTATAGTTAGAGTTGGTACAGCCGTTCAATGCTAAATCTCAGTTTTTGCACCTTAATAACTTTGGCATTTTTCAATCAAATTGCCCACAGATTGGGAGGTACTGTCATGTTGCCAGTGTCACCAGATGTGTAAAGTTTTGTGATGGCAGCTTTTACAGTTTTTGACATATAAAGTGGTCAAAAAGCCAAAAATGTGCTTCCCCCATAGGATAACATGGGATATTTTGCCGTCATCTACAGCCTACACAGAATGAAATATTTATCTGAAATTTGTATGGTTGATAGGGTGTGTGCCAAGAGTGTGCCTTTGGATGGTTTGGTGAAAAAATATATTACCATTTTTGAATTATAATGATTTATGTGATAGATGCAGGATAGGCTATGTGAAGGATAAAAAACTGTTCGAACTGTAAATGGCATTTACTGTTCAAACTTTACTGTTCAAACAGTAAATGGTATTTGCCATTCGAAAGGTAAATACCATTTACCATTCGAACGGTAAATGTTATTTACCATTTGAACAGTAACTACAATTTACTGTTCGCACTTTACTGTTCGCTGTTTCACTTTTCAGTCCAGATTCCACCATCTTGTTTCCATTTAGCGAGGGTTGAAAAGTTAAATATAGTAAAAAATACTGCCCCTAAGTAAACACTAACAGTTGTGTTTACCTAATTGGGGCCAGAGGAACATGATTCTGGCATTAGTTTGTCTGTACAGGGTCCCAAAATATGTTTCTTTCTCAGGTGGTAGTGCCTGCTACAAACTGTGGCAGAATCCTGATACAACCTTGCTGCCAACAGTATGGGGTGTGGATTTGCAGTAAAATGCCCCTGCTCATTTTGGGGGCAAACAGACCCCAGAATCATATTCCTTGGCCCCCTATTAGGAAAACACCAGGTGTATACCTAATAAATGCTTGTTTTCCCCATTTACTTCTTCTAAGGGGAAGAGGGCTGAGGAATATTAATATTAAAATATTGAAATCTCTGTCAACATTGTGGTGCCCAATCCTAGTGTCGGTAGCTAACACCACTTCTCAGTCACCAGTGTGGGACACTCGGGAGCCCACTCCCAGTGTCCCCAGTATGGTCTCCCTCCAGCGGTGTGCCCTCTTCCTATACAGTTTGCCGACAGTGGGATGCCCAATCCCTGTGTCGGCAGTAACCTCCCTCCCCCTGACAGTGTGGGACACTGGGTAGCCCACTCCCAGTGTCCCCAGTTATGTCCAAACCCCCTTCACTGTGAGACACTGGGAAGCCCACCCATAGTGTCCTGAAATACTATTTTATATAATTTTGATGACATAAGGGTGCCCAATCCCCGTGTCAGCAGTCACTACAATCCCTCCCCGAACAGGGTGGGACACTGGGGAGCCCACTCCCAGTGTCCCCAGTTTTGGCCTCCCCTCCAGCACCATGGGACACTGTGAAGTCCACACCCAGTGTACTGAAATATTGCTCAAAGATGTTCATGTTAAAAAAGAAAACAGTCCCCCAACATCTTTTTTTAAGCCTGAAAAAAAGAAAACAGTCCCTCATCGTCTCCCCCATTTCCCCTCACCCATCCCGACCCTCCCTCAGGGCACCCACCACCCTGCACGCCTCTTATCCAATACTTACCTCCAGAGGTCAGTGTCTGTGATCTTCTCTGGATTGGGACACATCTGCACTCTTCAAAGCCAAACCACAAACTGAAGAATCAAGATAAGCACCGTATAATGGCTGTCAATGGTGTTTTGAACTTATGTTGCTATATCTGCTATTTTTGGGTATGTTTCCACCAAATTTTCAACATGGGTTTTTTGGGACCCCACCTCATGAACACTGGCACTGTCATTTCATTACTCAGTCCCGGAAGGGGATTTTGTGGTCACTGTGCAGAATCACCTTTTGGGACCAGTTAATGAAACAACAGTGCCGGTGTTCATGAGGTGGGGTCCCAAAAAGGCCATGTTGAAAATTTGGTGCAAATCATTCGGGTGCCCCACAAAGTTCCATACTTGGGCCCCTGCTCTTTACTTTGTTTATCAATAACCTACCTATGGTGCCCTCCCACAGTCTCTCCTTACTCTATGCTGATGACTTGGTTCTCTATGTCTCTTCCAGCTCTATTCATGAAATTAACTCCCACCTCTCCTCCGATCTTCAACGTATCCAAATTTGGCTTACGTCCCACCAGCTGGTGCTAAATGCTGCCAAGACCCAGGCTATGCTGTTTGGGTCACAAAAGAAATCTGTCACTTCAACTCCATCTCTCCAGGTTTCTTGTCTTGATGGCTCCCTTGTGGAAGTAACTCAGTCCTTCAAATACCTAGGGGTCATGCTGGATCCATCTCTTAACGTCTCTCTGCATGTCAAAGCTGTCTGCAAATCAGTGAATGCTAAAACTGGACTGGCTTACTGAGTCCGTCAGTTTCTGACCCCTGCCACCAAGCTCTCTGTCACCCAAGGCCTTCTCCTTCCTGGACTCTGCTATGCTCTGCCTGTCTTTGTTATGGCACAGGCAAGCATCTTGCAAATGTGGGACATTGCCTACAACACTGTCTGTAGATTTGTGCTATCTGCTCCTCATCTTAAGCACCACTATACTCTCTATTCTGACCTCCACTGGTTGTCTCTTTCCTCATGTTGGGCTTATTCATTAGGTTGTCTGACTGACAACATTATTCATTCTTCTATCCCTTCCACACTCGCTACTATGCTCACCACCATGGACTGCCCTTGTTGCCTCCATTCCATGTCTTTATCCTAATATCTGTCCCAAAATGCTCTACCAGGATGGGTGAACTTGCCTTCTCATTCTATGCCCCCAATTTTGGAACTCTCTTTCACTTGATCTTAGGTACTCCAAATCCCATCCCACTTTCAAGAAAGGCCTTTCCAATTACCTTGCCTCCCTTGACATTTGCAAATTTCCCTAACTTCACGAGTCATGCAAATCTGCCATTGTTCTGCACTTAAATTTCTCTGTGGCCTCCTGATTCCTCCCATCCCCACTCTTCCACAGTTGCAGCTACGCACTTTGTTCCTGTCTCTGCCTGGGAATTGTCTCCTTGCTGACCTACCAACAGCACTGTCATGTTTTGTACATTATTAACAGTAAATTGTGCCTTTTTGTCTGTTTTATTCCTATTATGCTGTGTGATATGTACCTCCTCTGTGTACTATGCAACTTGCACCTCTGTATAACTGTTTGGAATCTCCTATTGCACAACACTGTATATGTATTTGTTTTTGCCTGTTCCTTAATTTGTACTGTCCTGGGTCATGCCTGAAAGTAGGCAGTTCTGTCTAGTGCACTGACCAGTTACCAAAAGTAAATAAATAAATAAATACCCATGTTATGTGCAGGCATTGAAATTTTGCTGCGAACACATGTACCTTTGTCAATTTTTGATATTTTCAATCAAAATTTTAAACATAGCCATTTTTTATACCACCTCATGAACAGTATAGCTGTCATTTCAGACATTCTACATGAAATGTGTTTTTGCACCTGTGGCATGGAATGGTGCAGTCGCTGCATGAAATCACCTTTTGGGACAAAGTAACAAAATGACAGTACCAGTGTTCATGAGGTGGAGTCCCAAAAAGGTCATGTTGAAAATTTGGGGTCAAAATTTCCTAAAATGGCTGTGTTATGAACATTTGTTGCAATCTCGTGACACATGCTTGTAACTTTGTTAATTTACAATATATACACCCCATATTTTCAATGTAGTCTTCTTAGTACCCCACGTCATGAATGCCACAGCTGTCATTTTTCAAATCCTGGTAAAAATCTGGTTTCACACCTGTGCTTAGAATGGCATTGCGGTTGCACAGAATTATGTTTTGGCAGGGATTTGGACATTTTCTGTACTGGGTACATGCGGTAGGGTGATAAGAAGGTTATGTTGAACATTTGGGTGAAAATTATTTAAAATTGCACAGTTATGACTATTTCTTGCAATTTCACTATGCCTGCTCGTAACTTTGTGTGTTGAAACACAGGGGCTGGAGGACCCTGAGTTTCCACAACTTAATACATATATTCATCTATAGAGAGGTGGGAGCACAGGGAAAGATGATTCTACAGCTAGAAACATATGCGCATCTGTGGAGGGATGGGAAATACAAATACTATTATACTATTATCCAGAGAGCTGAGGCTGGCACAGGGAATTAAAGACGGAGAGATGGGCTTCTTTAGATACATTGGAGAAAGAAGGAAGAACAGATACCAGATAGTGAGAACTAAGAAGGATGGGGGATGGGTAGAGAAAAGGGAGGAGCAGGCAGAGGCACTAAATGAGTACCTCTCCTCTGTATTCATGGTGGAGGGGTGTCCAGGTACCTCATGGGAGTGGTGGAGGGGGCAGGAGAGGGGGTGACAGATGGAGAAATTGCAGAGGAAAGGGTACTGGAGGGGCTGGGGACACTGCAGGTGGACAAGGCACCAGGACCAGATGACATTCACCCTAGGGTACTCAAGGAGCTGGCAGGGAGCCTGACAGGACCACTGGATGACCTGTTCAATACCTCTCTGTGCACAGGATGCATACCACAGGACTGGAGATTGGCACATGTGGTGCCCATTCACAAAGGTGGACCAAAGAATGATCCAGGTAACTACAGACCAGTGAGTCTCACATCAATAGTGGGTCAGCTCATGGAGAAAATCCTTAAAGAGAGACTGGTGACATTTTTGGAGGACAGTGGTCTCCAGGACAGGCAGCAACATGGGTTTGTCTCAGGCAAATCCTGCCAGACAAATCTGATTGAGTACTATGATTGGATGACCAGGGAGCTGGACAAGGGCCATGTAGTGGATATGCTGTACTCGAACTTCAGCAAGGCCTTCAACTTTGTGCCACATGGGAGGCTGGGGAGAAGCTGGAAGATTTTGGGGTGTGTACAAGGGTGGTAAGGTGGATAAAAAACTGGTGGAAGGGCAGGCAGCAAAGGGTGGTGGTGGTGGAGGGGAAACTCTCATCACCAAGAGCAGTAACAAGTGGGGTGCCACAGGGATCAGTACTGGGGCCAGTGCTGCTTAGGATATTCATAGCAGATATCTTGCATGGTACCCAGAGTAAGATCAGTCTGTTCTCAGACGATACCAAGATGGGAGCTGTGGTAGATGACATTGAAGAGTGAAGAGGACTACAGAGGGACCTGATCAAACTACAGGAGTGATCAGAAATATGGCAGTTGGGGTTCAATGCCGAGAAGTGCAAGGTAATGCACTTCGGAGCTTAGAACCAGAAGATGAGTTATCAGCTGGGCAGGGCACAGTTGGGGAGCACAGAGGAGGAAAAAGACCTGTGGGTGATAATAACAGGGAGTATGAAGAACTCAGCTCAGTGCAGGAAGGAAGCAGTGAAAGCTAACAGAATGCTGGGCTGATAGTGAAGGGGATCTCCTCTAGGTGTAGTGAGGTGATCCTTTCCTTATACAGGTTACTGGTCTAGCCACACCTGGAGTACTGCGTGCAGTACTGGTGCCCATTCCTTAACAGAGACATCAGACTGTTGGAGGGGGGATGCACAGCGGCAAAGATGATCCAGGGTTTGTAGGGGAATTCATATGGAGACAAGCTGAACAGGCTTAACAAGTAATTGCTGGAGGAGAGGAGGGACAGGGGAGATATGATTGAGGACTTTAATTACCTGAAGGGGATAAACAAGGATAATACAGGAGAGATATTCCAGATCAGAAGAGGGAGGGATACTAGAGGGCATCAACTGAGGTTGGGGGGGAATTAGGAGACACTATTTCACAAAGAGGGTTTTAGACAAATGAAGCACTCTACCCGAGCAGGTGGTTTCTTGTAGGATGGTGGGCAGCGTCAAGAGGGGATGGGACAGAGTGAGAGGGGGAAGGTCAGTGAGGAGGGGAGGGAAGGGTGGGTTCAGCTGCATGCTGAGGGCTAACAGCACAATTGAGCATATTCAATAGACCATGTGGCCTGTTTCTGCTGGTAATTCATATGTTTTTATGTACTATCTCAAAAAGTAAGGAAATAAATTTCAATAAACTACGTTAATGCATCAGTTAGGATTTTTATTAAAGTGTCAAAAGATGGGAAATTCAGCGTTATGGTTTCCAACTCTAATACTCCACCCCCAACCTGCACAGATGAAGGGGGATCAGGGGTGGCATTGGGGCCTTCAACCCTAACACGCACCCCATTCCATTAGAAAATAAGCTGGGTGGCCACAGCATAGGAGAATGAGGTGAGCGTTAGGGCTGATGATCCCAATGCCACCCCCCCAATCCCTCTTCATCTGTGCAGGGTGGAGGTGGGTTGTTAGGGTTGGAAACTCTAACATTGAATTTCCCAGCTTTTAATGCTTTAATAAAAACCCTTACTGATGCATTAATGTAGTTTTTTGCAATATATATACATACTGTATACATATACTCTCTCTGACTAAACACAAATAGCTATTTTATCTGCAATGTCTGCAACACTCTGCTGCTGTCTACTCTGCTACTGAATCCATTGGTCTCTCTCTGCTCTCTTTCTAATGAAAAAAAATCATTTCTTTAATCAAATCAAATCAAATCAAAATGTATTTATAATGCGGTTTTCTACATATCAAAGCGCAATTACATATTAAAATAACATCAAACATAATAAATAACAGCATAAAAACAATAAAAGCAGCAGTAGACCTATTCAAACGCTAATTCAAACAGATAACTTTTCAGAGACACCTTAAATGACTCCGTGGACAGACACTCTCTATTCTGACGAGGTAGAGAATTCTACAGAGTTGGGGCCATAAAAGAAAAGCTCTGGCCCCAGATGACTGAAGACGAACCCTGGGAATCTCTAGCAGTCCCTTGTCAGCAGAGCGGAGTGGGCAAAGAGGGCGGTAAGGTCGAAGGAGACCTTGCAAGTAGCCTGTTTCCTGACCACGTAGGGTCTTCTAGGTCAGCAACGCGACCTTGAAAGTGATTATCCACCACACCGGCAGCCAGTGCAGTTCATGCAGCACAGGTGTGATGTGGCAAGTTCTTGGTAATCCAGTCAACAACCTGGCTACATCATTCTGCACCAGCTGCAAGCTATGGAGATCCACTCCCAGCAACCATAGATATAGAGCATTACAGTAATCAAGACGCGAGGAAACAAAGGCGTGGACCAGCACAGGAAGGTCATCATGTGGAACAAGGTGTTTTATCCGAGCGATATTCCTCAGATGGTAAAAGGAAGACTTGACAGCGGCCGACACCTGTGCCTTCAGTGTCAGCTCACTGTCAAGAATTACGCCCAGATTCTGCACCTGTTCAGAAGGTCTCAACTGGTTACCTTCTAGTACAAGGCCAGAGGGAGATAGAGGAGTCAACTTCTCTGCATGATGACCTGGGTCCACAACCAACACCTCAGTCTTATCCAGATTCAGTTTCAACCAGTTAGCACTCATCCAGTCCTGGATCTCAGTGAGGCAGTTATTAAAGACCAATAATGCATCGTTCTGTTCGGGTACAAAGGACATATAGAGCTGAGTATCATCTGCATAGCAGTGAAAACTCAGCCTATAACACCTTATAATGTCTCCCAACAGCAGCATATACACTGTGAACAACATGGGGGAAAGCACAGAGCCCTGTGGCACCCCACAGGACAGAGCAAAGGGAGCAGAGGAAAAAATTCCTGAAACTACCTTCTGACTTCTGCCTGTGAGGAAAGAGTGGAACCATCTGAGGACTGTCCCCGACAGTCCACAGAATAGTCACAGGTGATCTAGCAACATCCCATGGTCCACGGTTACAAACGCTGCAGAGAGCTCAAGGAGGACCAAGATTGAATGGCTCTTCTGATCTCTCACTATTAGGAGATCATTAAGTACCCGGACCAACGCCGTCTCGGTACTATGCCTCTTCCTGAAACCGGACTGGAGAGGATCATAGACCTCATGGGTGGTAAGAAAGTCATCAAGCTGCAACGCGACTACTTTCTCAATAACCTTGCCCAAAAAGGACAGGTTAGAGATTGGTCTGTAGTTAGCAAGACAGTCTGGGTCAAGGGAAGATTTCTTCTAAAGGGGTGTCATGACAGCATATTTTAAGGGCTCCAGAAACACCCCTTGGTCCAAAGAGCATCAGACTATCTCAGCAAGGACTGGTCCGATCACATCCATGCACCCTGCAAGGAGGCGTGTAGGACCAGGATCCAAACTACAGCAAGTCCGTCTCAAGCCCTGGACAGTCTTCATGATATCCATGATCACTGGCTGGTCAAAATATGTCCAGGTCGACCGAGGACCTGTAACCCCACTTCGATCCCTGCAACGCTCATTAGAATGTGTACTGCGGATCTACGACCTGATCGATGACACCTTATCCTCAAAAAACTGAGCAAACTCATCTGTATTTGTGAAAAAGCTCTCCGACCCCACAGACAGGCTGGATTGCACAGTCTGTCCACAGTCCGGAAGAGCTGGGCTGGTCGATTTCTTGGGGACAGGAACTCTGCCTTCTTACCAGAGATTTCTGATTGATAGTACATGTAATGGTCCATCAATCTAAGCCTGTCACCTTCCAGGCCCTATTTCCGCCAACAGCGTTCCTATCTTTGCCCCACTCTCCACAACTCCCCTAGTATCCCAGCAAACCAAGGGGACCAAGGGTGAAGGAAAAGGGGGCAAATACAGACAGGTGCTATGGAATCCAGTGTCCTCAGCACCATATTATTATTATAGTGCACTACTAAGGCATCTGGTTCCATGCACTCCATAGGGCAACTCGATAGGTCCAGCACCTCCATCAGACCCCCAGGGGTAACTCCACTCAAAGGGCAGTACTGGACCACCTCCAAAGGGGTAGGTCTCACAAGTGGGGTTGCAAAATTGAACCTTATGGAGTGATGGTCAGACCACCCAACTGGTTCCACCACCAGTTCCGTGATCTCCACCCCCAGGGTGAACACCAGATCCAAAGAGTAACCCTGAATATGGGTGGCAGCGGTGACAACCTGTGTGAAGCCCAACAAAATCATCAATTGGAGGAAGTTTTGACCAAAATGCTAGAGTTCATCGTCGACCCAGTACTCTCAGTCTATTGCAAGGTCTGCAGCACTCTGCTGTTTTCTGCTGTTGAATTCATTGGTCTTTCAGTCTCTACTCTCTCTCACTCTCTCTCTCTCTCTCTCTCTCCCTCTGTAACAAGAATTTCACCAGTTTTTTTTTAGGAAATCTCCACACACAAACACACAACTGTCTCTGTTGACTGCAAAGCCCCAGATGTGTTTGATACTAAATTTCCTAGGGAAGTCTTGTAGTGGCTGACAGAGAATTGGCTAGAATATGTGTCAATCACTGAAGAGAAACCCTCATTGATTGATACCCTTCAGTGCCTCAGGATCACAAGGATTTCCCTTTGTTGGTCATGTGACAGTCAAGGGACTCAGGGGGTCTTCGGTAAAGATCAGAGAGAAAAAAGAAACACTTTGTTTTCTGCACCCTGCACTGCCTTTTCCATGCAGTACTGGTGGTGAGAATGTTATTCTGGACTGGACTGCACTTCCAAACTCAGCCAAATTGGCAATCTGGGTTGAGCCATGAAAGGCTCATTTTTTCCGGTCAGAGTCAAGTTGGTCAGGTCCTGAGGGGGTTCAGAACTGCATGAGAGCCAGTTCGACCATCCTTTAGGACTAGCATAGACTTATTTTCAGAGTTGTTCGGTGTGCAGGTAGATTACATTACTTTCAGCAGTTACAATCACTGTTTAAACATAGAATATACATTATAATAGTTATAATACAAAATAAACAAACAGTAAAGTAGTTAACGGCTGCAATAACAGTATTTACTGTTTGATTACGTGGTTATTCAGGGGGGTTATCAATGCAGTTAATCTGGAGGGGTTTTGCCACTGTTGGGTGATTAGACAGTCAGTTTAGTAGTAGACACCAGACCCTAAATTCTGACTATAGTGTTCCTTTAAATTCAGCCAAGGATTTACTCCATCTGGATTCTGGGGACAGGGAATTCCAGATTTTAGGAATGAGGTAATGCAGGCTCATTTTCCCACAGTTACTGCGGAGCCAGCCAGGATGCACTGCAGTAATGTTGCAGTATATCACAAAATGCTACAGTATGCTGCAGTGAACAGTGTAATGTAATTGCAGTTAAGCCTTTTTAACATGTAGTATTTTGTGACAAGTCATTTACTGCAAGCTAGAACATTGCATTGAGGCTGGTTCTGCTGTAGTTCAAACCCTGGTTTCAAGGAGGCCTCGTTTTTTTACCTCTGGCATGTTATATGTATTATCTGAAAAATTGTTTGCTAGTTCCTGGTATCTGATGTAATCTACAAGTGCCTGGGACTTCTCTCTTCTTAGTTTGAGGGAATCCAGTTTAGTGTTTTAAGCACAGCATGATGATGTATGTTTCATCTAAGGTCAAATCTTGCCATTTTGGGATATGTTACATCCAATCTCTCTAGCAGCCAGTTACTTGTATGCTGGCAGGCTATGCTTTATGGAATGACTTGCATCTAATGAACATATAAGCTATTCAAGGAATGACAAATTATATAGAGAATAAAGTATGGGGTGGTGTGTTTAATGAGAAGTTTACACACACACGAGGGGTTAGATGCTATATTGTTTGTGCAAAGCATCTAACTCCGAGGGTGTGTGTAAACTTCGAATTTACACACACGACCCCATTTTTTAATTTATATAATTGCTGGGTCTCCCCTTTTTGGCCACAGCAACTATATAAAACACTACAGCAGCAGTTCTGGTGCGACTGCGCTCCAGTTCACTTTTTATTTGGTCTGCAGATTTTCATTTTTGGCAGGTCACAGTTTTAAAAACAAGTATTTTTCCATTCCTCTATCTGTAGAAAAAAATTGTTGTTTTTGGTGCAAGTGTACTTACTTACTGCCATGCTTCTTTGGCAGCTGAGTTGCAGACTATAAGGAAGCGGTAAGCCAGGAAGGGAAACACTGTATCAGGCGCATGCGCAAAAAGAGGAGAACCATGAGCATGTTTGCCATTATAACTGCTCCTTTATAACGGCAAATTATACCACGATCTCCCTATGGTAAAAAGGGGAGACTCGGTTATTATTGATGTATTATTAACTCTGGAACCTCTTCTCAGAATATTTAACATAATAAATTCATAAGGATCCTTTGTTGGGATAAATCATGGAAGACAGACTGATTCGAATTTCTATAGTACTTCACACTTGGATTTTATTTTATCCTTATAGTAGCATACATTTTTTTGTTTCTCTGGTTTGATATACAGTAATTTTCAAATCCATTTATTGTTAACAGCTGTTATTAGTTAGAATTAACAAAGAGAATAATGGATGGGTAAGGGGTTGTAATGAGAATTTTACACACACCCACCTCCGAGGTGTGGGATGCCTCAAAAATTTTGTGAGCAAAACTCGAGAGGTTTATAAAGGCACCCCACATTGAGGGTGTGTGTAAAATTGGAGTGTTACACACCTACCCAGTCTTTATTTTATATTATTGCTGGGGATCATTTTTTCGCCTCAGCAATTATATGAAATAAAGATATCACTAGGGAGCTGCGGACTTGTTGGGTTTCAGTAAGGTCTGCGGCTTGTGATAAAAATCTTTACTTGTATTGTGTTGCTCTTTTTGGCAGCCGAGTTTTCTTTCCAATTAGCTTTTTTTTTTAGGATGGTTAATTGTTTGTTAATTTTTTTAATTAACTTACCACTGACTGCGGTGAACGGTGTGGTGCTGGGTGGCTGGAGAATGGCAGCCAGCACTGAGGAATGGAAGAGCTGTGGTTGCACATTCTCAGTACAAGGGAAAACTGGTGTGCGTTTGCCATTATAACCAACTGGCCTTAATGGCGAATTACAACTCCACTTCTCTTAGGGAATAAATGATAACCAGTAATTATAGTGCATTACTTACTTAGTATATTATGTCTATAGGGAGTACTGGATGTGCAACTGTGCACAACCAGTCCGTGCTGCCACGAAGGGGTTCCAATTACATCCGACCTGTGCAGCGAAGCTTGAGAGGTCTAATACAGCCAGAAGCCTGAGTTGGCAGCACAGGGCAGTTGGGAATGTGGTTGCTCAGGCAGTATTTTTTATGGTGTATCATTTTGCATTTTATAGTGTATCGTTTAGTTTTTATTTTAAAAGAAAGTGTTTTTACAATGCTCCCATGGCAGCAGTGAATGTGCTAGATCTTTCAGTTTAGAACTTGAACTGATTGCTCTGCATGTGGCAGTGCTGTGAAAAACTCCAGCTGCCTGAGCATTTTTAATCAGCTGGAACCTTGTTGCATCACAGAAAGATACAGCTGTGTTCCATGGCTTCTGAATTGTGGTAGAACAAGGTTTCAGCTGGCATGGAAACCCATGCAGAACAAAGCCTCACTGTACACTACATCATTTTTATGTTAAGCTTCAAATAGTAAAGTAAAAAGAAACAAGCATTTGTCAATGCAGAATGTCGTCTTGCTGATGTTGGCATTGCTAGTGCAGGAGTTAGAGAGATGCGTAATAGTAATGGCAGTGAAGTATGGAACCGACATCAACCCCAGCATACCCTGCAGAGACTGACAGGCATTGAAGTGTGCCTTTCGGTCATCAGCCATAATGCTCATGCCATTTCACCTCACATTACCCTGTAGACTCTGACAAGTGTTGCATTGTGCCTTGGGGTTGTTGGGTCTTATGCTCACCCCATTCCATAAGGATGTACATTGAGATGGGCCCAGTATAGGAGAATGGGGTGAACTTTGGGGCCGAAGAGTCCAAGGCACAGTTTAATGCCTGTCAGTGGTTGCAGGCTTGGGGTGGGGGTGGAATAGCTTGATCATTACAGTTGACAATCCAAATGCACATCCCTGATGCATCTCAGTCTCTATAGGGTGGGACGTTATGGTTAGAAACCCTAATGCCCCAGGCATTTGTTGGTATTTGCGCTCCAAATTTTCAACATGGCCTTTTTGTGACCCCACCTTATGAAAGCTTTTGGGATCTCTGCTCATGAGCAGAGGCACTGTGATTTTGTTAATCTGTCCTGAACGTTGATTTCCCACAACTGTGCCATTCTGCACCAGATGTGTGAAACCACATTTTTGGGCAGGATGTGAAAAATGACAGCTGTACTGTTCATAAGGATGTGTGCAAAAATGGCAATGTTGAAAATCTGGAGTGAAAATATTGAAATTTCTCGAAGTTACGAGTGTGCTTGGAAACTGGTGCAACGCATGCTCATAACATAGTCATTTTGTGGAATTTTGTCACCAAATTTTCAACATAGGCATTTTGGGACCTCTGCTCATGAACAGTGTCACTGTGATTTTCTTAATCTGCCCTGAATATTGATTTCCCACAGTGACTACGCCATGTGTGCCAGATGTGCGAAAACATATTTTGGGCAGGAAGTGAAAAATGACAGCTGTACTGTTCATAAGGAGGTATGGAAGAATGGCAATGTTGAAAATCTTGAGTAAAAATATTAAAAATTCTCTAACTTACGAGCATGCATGGAAATTGTGCAATGCATGCTCATAACACATTCATTTTTATGTTTGCTTGCACGCATGTGCAAGAAACATAGTGCCATCATCCGAGATTTCGGAGGTGTGTCACCCCTCTTTCAATTCAGTCAGTGTGTTGGCAGGCACGGCCCCTGTAAGCCAATGCATGCTGGAGCAGTCTATGACAAGCTCCAAAATGCAGTGGCATACAGTTGAAAGGGGGAGCTATGCTTCAGTGAGCAGCGATAAGATATCACCTACTGCGCAGTCCTCCACACACACACACACACGCACATGCAGGCGCACCCCCCACACGCACATACATTGTATAGCCGACGGGGTGCTCAATCCCCGCCGGGCGCGGCGCCCCCGCCCCCAAAAGCCTTCCAAATGCCATGCTGGGTGCCCACCCCAGTGTGGCAACTCATGATATAGCCAACGGGGTGCCCAACTCGTCAGCTCCACTGTCCTCACCCCCGAGTACTGGTGCCATGCTGGGAGCCCATCCCAGCATGGCAATAGATGCTTTGGCCGATGGGGGTGCCCAATCCCCTGTCGGCTGAACGCCCCCCCAACCGTCCTTGTGCCATGCTGGGAGCCCACCCCAGTGTGGCAAATGTCCCACGCCGCCTTTTTTTTTTTTTTTTTCCTGCAAAATAAAACAGTCCCATGCGGTTCTCCCAGCCCCCTCCCCCATAACTCGCGTATCCATCCACTGCGCACCCTGCCTCCCCACACCCCTCACACCATACTTACCTCCGACCTTGGTGTGATGATCTTCGTGGACCGGGGACACGCCTGCACTCTTCAAAGCCGACCGCCAACTGAGGAAATGCCGGAAGTTGTATAATGGGCTAGATAGGTTTTCAACTTTATTGCATATCTCAGGCATTTTGGGAATTTTGCACCAAATTTTCAACATGGGGTTTTGGGACCCCTTCTCATGAATGATGTCACTGTCATGGCGTTATTCGGGCCGAAGGTGATTTCGCAGTCACTCGCGTGAAATCACCTTCGGGATTGATTATGAAATGACACTGCAGTATTCATAAGGTGGGCTCTCAAAAACCTATTTGAAAATTTGGTGCAAAATTCCAAACAGCTGACTATTTTACGAGCATGCGTTGTGCAGTTCCTCCTTGCGCTTCGTAAGTTAGCAATTTTCAATATTTTCACTCCAGATTTTCAACATTGCCATTTTACCACACCTCCTCATGAGCAGTATAGCTGTCATTTTTCACATTCTGCCCAAAATGTGTTTCCGTCCATGTAGCACACAATGACGCAGTCCGTGTGCGAACTCAATGTATGGGACACATTAAGAAAATCACAGTGACACTGTTCATGAGCAGAGGTCTTAAAATGGATGTGTTGAAAATTTGGTGAAAAAATTCCTAAAAATGACTGTTTTACGAGCGTGCGTTGCGCAGTTCCTATGCATGCTCATAAATTTGTGAATTTAATATTTTCACTCCAGATTTTCAACATTGCCATTTTATTACACTTCTTTATGAACAGTACAGCTGCCATTTTTCATATGCTGCCCAAAATGTATTTTCGCACATGTAGCGCACAATGGTGCTGTTGGTGTGCGAAAGCAATGTTTGGGACAGATTAAGAAAATCACAGTTACACTGTTCATGAACAGAGGTCTTAAAATGGCTATGTTGAAAATTTGGTGACAAAAGTCCATAAAATGACTGTGTTACGAGTGAGCATTGCGCAGTTTCCATGCACCCTTGTAAGTTCATGACTTTGTAATATTTTAAGTCCAGATTTTCACCAGTGGCATTTTTCCACACTTCCTTATGAACAGTACAGCTGTCATTTTTCACAACATGGCCGAAGTGTGTTTTCATACTTTCAGCGCAGAGATGCATGGTCACTGTGGGAAATCATTGTTCAGGACAGATAAAGAAAATCACAGTGACACTGTTCATGATCGGAGGCACCAAAATGCCTGAGTTGACAATCTGCTGTAAAAAAATCCCCAACCTAATTATATTACGGGTGTGCGTTGCACAGTTTCTATGTACGCTCGTGACCTCACCATTTTTTTAAATATTTTTACTGCAGATTTGCAACATTGTCATTTTTTACACCTCCCCATGAACAGTACAGCTGTCATTTTTTACATCCTGTTCGGAATGTTTTTGCACCTGTGATGCTAAATGCCATAGTCTCTGTGCATAAGCAGCTTTCGGCTAAGAAACTGATATTCCCCCTGTTCATGAGGTGGGGTCACAAAAAAACCATGTTGAACATTTGGAGTGAAAATACCAATGAATGCCTGAGGTATTAGGGTTTCCAACCATAACGCCCAACCCTGTAGAGAATGACAGGCATCAGGGGTGTGACTTGAGATTCTTGCCTGTAATGCTCATACCATTCCACACCCTGCAGCCAGTGAGAGGCATCGAGGTATGCCTTGGACTCTTCAGCCCCAAAGTTCACCCCATTCTCCTATATCACACCCATCTCACTGTATTTCCTAATGGAATGGGGTGTGCATAAGGGCCAAAGACCCCAAGGAACACCATAACACTTGCCAATGTCTGCAGGGTGGGGTGTGGTGAAATGGCGTGGCCGTTATGCCTGATGACCCAAAGGCACACCCCAATGCCTGTCACTCTCTGCAGGGTGGTGGTGGGGTTGGCTTCAGCTCAGTACTTCACTGCCATTCCTATTACACAGCTCTGTAACTTCTACACTACCACTGCCAATGCCAGCAAGCAAACATTCAGCATTGACAAATGCTTGTTTGGAATGTTTTCACCAAATTTGCAACATAGACTTTTTGGGAGCCCACCTCAAGAATAGCGACACTGTCATTTCGTTAATCATTCCTGAAAGGTGATTCCATACAGTGACCACAAAATCACCTTTCGGGACCAAATAATGACATGACAGTGACTGAATTCATGAGGTGGGGTCCCAAGAACCCCATGTTGAAAGTTTGGTGCCAAAAGTTGCAAAAATGGCTGACATATCCTCCTAGGTTGAAACTCCCCCATTGATGCCATTATACAGCTTACTGGCATTTCTTCAGCTCATGGTTGGCTTTGAAGAGTGCAGACGGGCTCTGGAGGTAAGTATGGGTGAGGGGGGGTGTGGGGAGGTTGGGTGCGCCGCGGGTGGGTGCAGGTTGGGGAAGGGGGCACCACAGACAATGAGGGACCATTTTCTTGCCTACAGGTTAACAACAAAAAAAAACTTCATAGGAAGGTTTTCTTTTTTACAGGGACATTTGGCATGCATGGGTGGGATCCAGCGTGCCCCCTAGGTGTGTTTGGGGGACTAGAACCGACAGGATTGGGCACCCCTTCTGCAAAAAAGAGAAAAGGATCTGTGTTTGGGTGGGGGGCATGATGCCGAGAGGAACTGGGCACCCCCCTCGACAGACAAATTCTTATATGGGGGACATTATGCTGATGGGGATTGGGCTCCCCCGTCGGCAAATGAACTGGGGAGGGGGCATGTTGACAGGGGGATTGGGCACCCCCAACGTCGGCTTTCATGGGGACTGAGAGAGACAGACAGTGACAGCCACTGCCATGTTTGTTGAAATGTTACACCAGGCAAGGCACGCCCTGTAATGAGGTGGAGCTCCCTCACTGCAGTGGTCAAATTGTTTCAGGTTGGTGGCAAACTTTTGCACTGCTGTCGTAGACAGCATACTGTTTCATTCATGTTACAGAGCCCAGCCCGAAAAAGCAGTGTCGCCACTGGCCACAACATGACCGTACCTCCAAAACCTACTATTCCAAGCTATGCGCAAAACAACATAAAAACAACTTCATTGTCTTGTGGTCACTATAATCTAATGGTTCCTGGACTGACAAATGTTGGATCATCTCACCCCTTTGAATCCTCTTCCAACAGGAAAATACTAGCAAGTGGTGATGTGGGTGACTTTTTCATACAATAGGCTACAACTCTCTGAGTAAATGATCACACGGCAGGAGTGTCAGCAGGATTTTAAAAGTGGGGGGATACATGCCCCCATCAATGAGTTTTGCCAAAAGGGGGATCTAGGGAGATTAGCCATTAGGAAGAAATTTTTAAGAACTTGGTGGCAAAGGATGTATTTTAGAAGCATTTTCTATTAAATCTGTAGCAAGACAAACACTGGGATTTAGTAACTGAAACCCTGAAATACAGCAGATGGCTTGAGCCAGGGAACATTCTTAATCTGTTTTATTACCTTAGTCTCATACCCAAACTGCACACAACAACAGAAAGAAAACACACTAATCATTAACTGTTCTTCTTCCCAAACAAAAAAAGGCCTAGCTGGTGGGCCTGGTGGGATTTGGCCCCTGAAATAAATTTTGAAGAATTGTCGCAACTCACAAATGGTGAAATTTAGAAGCACATTCTAGGCAATCTGCAGGAAGACAAGAATAGGGAGTTAGCAGCTAAAAACTATGCAATACAGTACATGACCTGAACCAGTGAACGTATTTATTCTAATTGTTTTATTACCTCAGTCTTATCAGCAGGTCATCATATGCAAACTGGACACAAAGACAGAAAACAGACTGATGAATTACTTTTGGTGAATATCTCTGTAATCCGCCTACAAAATGGGGGTTCCTGAAAAGTCTTCCTTGAGCTTGAAATGCCCACTGCCAGGCTGGTGTCCTGTGTTTTAACAGTTTAAATATATTTGCCAGAGAGTGCCTGTATAGCCTCTGTGTACTATCTCTTTAAGAGCTGCCTGGATTGCAGTTATAATTAATCTGGGAAGGGGCTGAGTGTTTCTATGCTCGAGTCCTGCCCGGGCTTCCAGATAATTGCTCTGTTCTGCCATCGCTATTTGCGCAGAGGGAGCTCTATTATAAGATGTGCTTATTTGCTGATTATGTATTAGAGTGATAATAATATTGAGTTTGTTCTAACCTGCCTTCTTTGCAGCATGGACAGTTCTATTTGTTTCCATCATCTTGGTCCTGGATTGCGGAATGGGTCAATCAGTACATTTGGGACTCTAAAATGGAGCCTGCCTACAGGGGCTTGGTGGGGCCAAAATTTGTAGGAATTGTAGTTTGGGGCTTTTGGTGCCTAAAATAACCTGGAGGTGGAGCCCTTGTTGTGACTGACAGACAGATCAGCCAACCAAACCTTTTGGATCTTGGGGAAAGTCCCACACTGCTTGCAGTTTCAGTTAGATCTGAGTTGGGAAGTGAAGAAGTAACAGCTCAAGATAGTTTGAGCAGCAATCCATAGTGGTTTTGTGTGGGTGAACTGTGGAAAAGCCTGAGTTTGACCTGCATGCCTGCCTGCTGTTCTTGAGAGAGAACTTGTGCTTTTTTTTCTGACTGAATCCAAATTTGAAGAGCGAATTAAGCCACTGAATTGTGATCAGGCTTTAACCTGAAGAAGACCAAACATTTGCTGAATGCGATCGGCCTGTCAGGACTTTCGGCTACCTCTGAACTCCCGGATTGTGCAGAGACTCTGTAATTGCGACCGAAGAGCCATTTGCCTGGTACAGTGGAATTTCCTTACATGTGAATGTTCTGTGTGCTTATAGTGGGTCATGATTTGGTTCCCCACTGTGTGTCCGAATTGAATTTTGCTTGCTGGAGACTGTATCCAGCTCCACGGACTGAATCCATATCCATTTCCATTTGCCTGGGCCCTGCTACATTAGCCCAGCCAGAATACCTGCTACGCAGAGAAAGTCATCGACGAGAGACTGGCCTGGGGATCAGCCCCCTGCTCAATGCCTTGAACAGGAATGACGCCTCGGTGATTCGTGTGGGCCCTGCTTCTCCGGGCACCCCAGATCAACAGCCTGCAGTCTCGATTTTGTCCTGCCTGTGTCCAGTATTGCGTATCGTGAGTAAACATTGGGGTAGCTCCCTGCAACAACAGCTAAATCTAAAAGTGTTGTCATCTGATTGTCTTGTTGCCTTTTCTTTCACGAACTGAGCCCTCCAGCTCCGGATTACAAATAGTATGTGTTGTGCAGGTTGCTTTCTTCCATCACAGGGCCCCAACCAGCTGTAACGTTCCTGGCTAGCCCAACATTTTCCTACCTGGGTTCCCAGAGTGTGTGACTGTGTAGGGACTCTGAACTGCATGCATTACTGTCTGATTAATATAGGTTTTAAGCAAATCAACCTGATTATGCCCCTCCCTTGTTCAAATCTCCTGAATAAATCAGATTTAGCTTTGTTTGCATTTAACCTGACTGTGGTTCCAGTTTGTTCCAAAAGTATTGTACTGTTGCTATTTGCTGTGCTTAACGTTGTTGTACAGGGGGTCCCCAGGGTCAAACTAGAAGAACCAGCCCTGGTGGTAAGTGCAAACAGTGTGGGTAATTGCCAGAGAGTGCCTGTGTAGTCTCTGTGTACTATCTCTTTATGAGCTGCCTGGATTGCAGTTATAATTAATCTGGGAGGGGGCTGAGTGTTTCTATGTGCGAGTCCTGCCCGGGCTTCTACCTGAATTGCTCTGTTCTGCCATCGCTATTTGCACAGAGGGAGCTCTGTTATAAGATGTGCTTATTTGCTGATTATGTATTAGAGTGATAATAATATTGCAGTTAATTCTAACCTGCCTTCTTTGCAGTATGGACAGTTCTGTTTATTTCCATCATCTTGGTCCTGGACTGCAGAATGGGCCAATCAGTACATTTGGGACTCTAAAATGGAGCCTGCCTACAGGGGCTTGGTGGGGCCAAAATTTGTAGGAATTGTAGTTTGGGGCTTTTGGCGCCTAAAATAACCTGGAGGTGGAGCCCTTGTTGCGACTGACAGACAGATCAGCCAACCAAATCTTTTGGATCTTGGGGAAAGTCCCAAACTGCTTGCAGTTTCAGTTAGATCTGAGTTGGGAAGTGAAGAAGTGACAGCTTGAGATAGTTCGAGCAGCAATCCATAGTGGATTCACACAGGAGAACTGTGGAAAGGCCTGAGTTTGGCCTGCATGCCTGCCCGCTGTTCCTGAGAGGGAACTTGTGCTTTGTTTTCTGACTGAATCCGAATTTGGAGAGTGAATTAAGCCACTGAATTGTGACCAGACTTTAACCTGAAGAAGACCAAAGATTTGCTGAATGTGATCGGCCTGTCAGGACTTCCAGCTACTTCTGAACTCCCAGATTGTGCAGAGACTCTGTAATTGCAATGGGAGAGCCATTTACCTGGTACAGTGGAATTTCCTTACATGTGAATGTGCTGTGTGCTTATAATGGGTCGTTATTTGGTTCCCCACTGTGTGTCCGAACTGTGTTTTGGTTGCTGTAGGCTGTATCCAGCTCCACGGACTGAATCCGTATCCATTTCTGTTTGCCTGGGCCCTGCTACACTGGCCCAGCCAGAATACCTGCTATGCAGAGAATGTCATCAATGACAGACTGGCCTGGGGATCAGCCCCCCTGCTCAATGCCTTGAACAGGAATGACGCCTCGGTGATTCGTGTGGGTCCTGCTTCTCCAGGCACTCCAGCTTAACAGCCTGAAGTCTCGATTTTGTCCTGCCTGTGTCCAGTATTGGGTATCATGAGTAAACACTGGGGTAGCTCCCTGCAACAACAGTAAACCTAAAAGTGTTGTCATCTGATTGTCTTGTTGCCTTTTCTTTCCTGAACTGAGCCCTCCGGCTCCAGATTACAAATAGTGTGTGTTGTGCATGTTGCTTTCTTCCATCACAGGGCCCCAACCAGCTGCAATGTTCCGGGCTAGCACACCATTTTCCTACCTGGGTGCCTACAGAGTGTGTGACTGAGTCTGAACTGCATGCATAACTGTCTGATTAATATAGCTTTTAAGCAAATCAACCTGATTACACCCCTCCTTTGTTCAAGTCCCCTGAATAAATCAGATTTAACATTGTTTGCATTTAACCTGACTTTGGTTCCAGTTTGTGCCAAAAGTATTGTACTGTTGCTATTTGCTGTGCTTAACGTTGTTGTACAGGGGGTCCCCAGGGTCAAGCTAAGGGAACCAGCCCTGGTGGTAAGTGCAAACAGTGTGGGTAATTGCCTGGTGAATAAGGGTCATTGTGAAAGTAATTATTGTATATTGTTCAGGCCACTAGAAGGGAAAGAGGGGGGGTTACAGTGTCCCAGAGGGCTGTGCCCAGGTTAGCTTGACCACTAACAACCCTGACCTCCAGGTGGAGACACCAGTTTCATTACCCAGGTCCCTTAACCTGCTCCTAGCCAAGCAGGCAGGGGTAGTAGCCCTTGGGATAGTACTACAGAGGGGTTACATCTCTATAGTGATCTGGGTGAAAGGAACAGTCACCTACCGCTGAGAAATGCAGTTGCCCCTAAAGGACAACCTAAATTGTCAGGGGGATTCTTTAGGAAAAAAGGCACAGGGGGACAGGACTGGCTGGGAGGGAATGTTAGGTAAGCTAAGGGTGAGGTGGGGGGACTGGTAGGAAGGAAGGCCCAGGCAAGGGGGAGGGGGGTCATGATGTCATCCCTCAATGACAAATATGACAGGTCAGGTAAGGATTGGATGGTGGGGGAAGAAAGGGGGGTGGTGGCCTAAGGGGTATTTAGGAGCCAGCAGAGGAGGGGGTTGCCCTCTTTTTGCTGGGATCTGAATTTAGACCAGAACTCAGCACTTCGACTGTCAATTCAACTACTTGAGGTAAGGCATTTTCAGGTGGGGTAAGCCTGGCCACATGGGAGAGGCCTGAGGAGTAACTAGGCTAGGGAGTTAGCTTTCAGTGTGCTAGTGGCAGGCCTGTTGGGCTGGGGTTTTTCTTAGAGGTGCTTTACAGTCAGCACATAACCTGCAATGAAGGAAACAGTTCAATTTTTATTTATTTTATTTATTTAGCTTTTGTTGACCGGGTAAGTGCACTAGACAAATCCTGCCTATTTTCAGGCACGACCCGGGGGAGGGGGATACGGATGAATGCCAACTGACTTTGAACCAGATTAAGCTGTTGGTGGTATTTTTAGTGAATGAGGGAAATTTGGCCAGGACACCGGGGAAATTCCCCTACTCTTTTCGATAAGTGCCATGGGATCTTCAACATCCACCTGAACTACCACCAATCCAGGCAGATGGGACCTCGGTTTAACGTCTCATCCACGTAGCAGAGGAGTTTTAGAGCCATGTGAGGCAAGGTCTGTTAAGGGGTAGAAATACAATGTTAGCAGGCTTGGCAGAAAAAAAAAAGAATATAAATTAGTAAACAGAGAAACAGCAGATGCATTTTTAGGCAATAGAGAAAGTAAGAGTACCTCTGGGGAAAATGTCTTTGGCTTCTGTTCTTCCTTTTTGTATTGTTCTACACAGAGGATTGTTTTCGGGCCGGAGCTGTGGGAAAATGTGACCGTATGACAAATGCGGAGAGCTGATTTAATAACCTTGTACTAGATTCCCTCATGAATTAGACGCTGAGGGAGCATTTTGGGAGGTATATAGGAGTTGTACTAAAGAATCGAGTATATAACAGCTATAGGGCCCTGCTGCCCTGTTTGTATTTTACATAAGTGAGCAATTATTTCGAATTTCCATAGCTAGCATCAATAGTGCATAGCCAATTTGACTACCTTTTTGTATTTAGTAAGCCATTGAGAGCTGGAATTCCCCCTACTCTTGTACCACTTTCTACAAAGGATTTTATATCTGCATATCTGAAAAGCGGGGCAAAATAAGTGATTAAAAAATAAATGAATGAATAGAGAAATAAATAAATTGCACTTTATGATACTGGGTGTTTTTCACAGGCATGGGAGAAGAGAAACTACATAAGGTGCACAGACAGGAGGGGTTAAGTGTTCAAAGGCCCATTTTGTTGATGTCAGGAGTCGAGTAATTAATGCTTCATGAGCCGAAGATTGTTTTTTTGTGAGGGTTTTTCCAGAGTGGCAGGGCTCGCTTGTTTATAGAACTGAGGTTTGGTTGTGGTACCCAAAGAATAGAGGAGGCATTACGCTGGTGGGAGCCAGAGAGTTGTGCTGGTGTTCACTGGAGTTTTGCATGGGGTTATTGGTGCAAGGCCGGCTCCTCTATGATGTCCGAGTGAGTTGGAGTGTGATGGGGCTCCTGCAGGAAGCCATCCGGCAGACGATCTGCCATGCCTGGGTGGTCTCATTCTCCATCTTGGGCAGCCTGCTACCAGAGGAAGGGGGAAGTGGCCTGGAGGAGCAGGGATCCTGTTGTGGGGGGCATTAGACTGGCACCACAGCCTAAGTAAGAAGAGCAAGGACATTTTTCAGTGGGTTTCTGGGGAGTAACTCCTGGGCTAGGAAGCGGGGGGTGCAGTAGAGGGTGACTGACTGAGGAACAGCCATGAAAAGGCTCAGGACAGTGTTCTTAGGCTGAGGAGGCTGCAGGCTTGGTGTTCGGCACCAGCAACAAGCCACACATGCGCAGTAGTAGGAAGAGCGGGTGCGCATGCGCGGGCTGGTTGGCGGGTGCCATGTTTGTAGTCCCAGACACAGAAAAGGGTGATGGCTATGTGCAATTGCACTGGAAGCATGGCATATAAGGGAACAAATTTAAAAGGTAAACAAACAAAAATAATAAATAAATGAATATACAAAAAAAAATTATTGAATATAGTCTGTCCTGACCTATTGTTCGCATGAACATGTAATGACTGGTAATGCAAAAGCAATGTTACCCAATTGGTGATGCCAGGAAACATAGCCAGTGGCAGTGATTCGAGTAGTGAAGAGATGTTCTGTGGACAGTTTTCAGAAAGCAGATGTTCAATAAACCTTTGTGCTACAGTCAATTCTTCTTCAGGAAGTTGTACTCTACAGTGATTGCACATAACATTTAGTGTTGTCTTATCTAAAAATAAAGGACTTGTTGATTTCAAAGCCTGAACTGCTTTCAGTAGGTCTACCCCCTCTTTTAAAAATCATTGTCTCAATTCTGCATTCATGTTGTCAAAAACTATGTAGTACATTTTAATTAGGTAATCTGTTTCCGAGGTAACTGGTTGCTATTCTCTAAGTCTCATGTCATGCACATATGCATCAAAATAAGCTTCTAAGCAATGGGTATGCCGTGGGTGGGTCCTTCCTTCTGTTACACTGTTGGAATCTATGTTAAGTGATTCTGAGAATGCTGCTGCTTCATTGAGTAATTCTTTAAATTTATTTTAATTTCTGAATGAAACCAGAGTAACAATAAATGCTTCTGCTGTAATGGCAACAGTGGCTAGATCCAGATCTTCAGCCTGTAATAGACTGTAAAGTCCTTCTGTGAACCCGAAAATGTGATCAAAGAGGAAAAGACAAAATACACTGTTGAATGACACCATGAAATTGTAGAGGCCCCAAGCTTTGGGTGCAATTCCGTGGTCAAAGTGAGTGAGAGAGAGAGAGAGAGAGTGCTGTCAGTGCTCTTTTCTGACATTCCCACCTAGTGTTGCTCAAAGCTGTGACTTTGTATGTTCTGCTGAGCCCCATGTCTTGCTGTATCTGTATCAGTATGTCACTGTGTACTACAGAAGTTGAATAAAATGTATGCATGCATTACACAAAATCAGAAACATTTTTTACTTTGGAATGGACTGCCATGGATCAACAAGAGTGAGATTTAACTTATGTGCATAACAGTGAACAAACACAGCATGTGGGTGGTCCTTTTTCAAAAGCTCAAGAATACCATTAATATGGCCACTAGAGGTGGGTGTAAGTTGCGGTTTCCGCCTTAGCGGAACGTCAGCAAAATTTCACAACTTTCAACCACATTTCAGAACTTCCACCTGTCTCCCAAATGTGCGCAGGTGAATTTTTACCCTGTCAGATACTTTCTCTGGTGTCCAGTGTCACCCCTCCCCTGCTGGTCGCCAGACTCGCCACTCGCTGCCCGATGTTAAAAGTTTATTCCTGGTGGCTAGCAGACCCTACTCCACCCAATCACCCAACCCATATGTTTAAATAAAATACCTGAGCCAGGTCCTCCCACCCAATCAGCCATCTGACAAGGACATCTGTCCAGTGTATCCCCACCCTGATCCCCCGTATAGTCAAAAATAAACATTTCCCATCCATGATGGTCTAGAGATTCCCCACCCTGGCAGGCTGTCCTTACTCTCGCTCCCTCCATTCCAATCATGGGTGACTGGTACAGCCTTCCTGTCTCCACCATGGCCTGCCACCCACTGAACTGTCAATGACATGCTCATTCATTTAAGGTTCAGTGGTTGGCCGACCGTGGCTAAGAGAGGAGGACTGTGCCGGTCACCAGCTCAGGTTCAGGATGGGAGGGAGCAGGGTGGTGAGGCACTGCCTGCATCAGTGGGGAGGCAGGGGGTGCACACGACTACCAGGGATATTATAATAAATCATGAACTGGGGCTTGGGGATAGGGAGGGGGATTCACTAAACCACCAGTAATGGGAAATGTTTATTTTTCAGATTATATGGGGGATTGAGATGGCGGAGTTACACTGGACAGATGTCCTCATTGGGTGGGTGATAGGGTGGGTGGATGGACCACTAGCCATCAGGTATTTTATTTAATCATATGTGGTGGGTGATTGGGTGGTGGGAGGGACCTCTAGCCATCAGGTATTTTATTTAAAAATATGGGCTGGTGATTAGGTGGAGGGGGAGGGGCCACTAGCTACCAGAAAAATCAATGTTAACATTGGCCAGTGATCAGCAAGTCCAGCGACTACCAGTGGGTGGTGGATAACTGTAGGGTGCAGGGCAGGCAGAATTCCGCAGCAGTTTGGAAATGGGTTTCTGAACTTTCTCAGAAACAGAAGTGTTGCTTTCACTCCAGTTCTGCCAGTGGAAGTTTTTTTTTCACACACCTGCAATGGCCACTCGTGACACTTGCACCATCATATGCTTGGGCGACAAAAGTAACATCTGACTCAAAAATATCACATTTTTTCAAGGTCTCTTTAATGGTACCATACAAACCTCTTGCATCCAGCGCAGAAAACATTCAACAGATTCATAGTTATGAACATATCTCACACAGACACTCATTTGTTCCTGACATGAAATGTCATTAGTGTCATCAGATAAAACTGATACAAATGTAACATTTTTTGCTTCTTGCATAATTGCATCTGTGATACAGGATGTGGCAGATGGAATCAGACCATTCTGTGACTCTGCTGATATATGGTGTATTTGATGGGATGGAATAATTTAATTAAAGCACTCTATCAGATGTTTTAATCAAATCCAAAGTCTCCGTGAAATTACCTTTATTAACACTCTGCTTATCTGCATTGTGACTATGTATAGGTAACCCTAGATGAACCAAATGTAGAGTGACTTCAACCAATGCACTCAATTTTTCACAGCTGTACTCAAACCAACAGAAATCTTTGTGCCAGTGATGGCTAAAGCCTTGTCTTTCACCTCCTTAAATTTTGGTACTGAAATTAGTCATAGGCTGAGTGGGGCCGTTCTCTTTATTGTCAAGATCAGTAGAGGGTTTATCACCAAGTGAAGATACTGTAAGGAATGTGGACGCGTCTGATTCAATAGAGGTACAAGTAGAGGGCTGTTCAATCATGAATTCTGTTGTAATGCTGCTAGTACTGATGCCTTCGCCCTGACATACTGTGTCACTTGTTTGATCATCACCAGCTGTATCTGATCAGTTATCACTATGTCTGTGCACCTGGTTTTATTCACAGCAGATGATACTGATGCTGATGAAGAACTGAATCTTGGCCTTTTGCCAGCTGTTCCCATATTAAAGAAAAACCTTAAATCGTAACTCAGTGTCGCTTTTATTCTTTACTTCTAGTTTAATTTTGTTGCATGCCAAAATAATACAAATACTGATTTATTATTTTATGGCACTTAAGAAGATAGGCTAAGTCACCATAGACTTCAGGCAATGAAGCATCTAATGATGACAGCAAACCCTGCCTTTTCCTGGAGTCAGAAGAAGTGATGCATTCAGAATGTAATCGATGAATCAATAATTGATGATTATAAACCCTGCTTTCATTTTTTTTAAGACAAAATGCTCTGAAACTGTATGCATTTACACAATAAAGATGATAGCAATGACAAAGTCTGACTTTATATTATTTTCTGGAGATATACCCCAAGGCGATGAAACAATTAATTATCGCAAACCCTGCCCTTGTGATTTTCTGGGGCCAGAAGAAATACACCAAGACTGAAGGCACTAAAAAATTAGTGATGGCAAACCCTGCATTTATTATTCATTAAGGTCATATGAAATATAGGCAATAAAAATAATGAAATTAGTGACAGCGGGCTAACACTTTCTGCCTTTTTGTTATTTTCTGACGCTATACCCCAGGGCTGTAGGAGATCAAGTAATTAGTGATGGTGGGCAAACAGACCCTTCCTTTTTATTTTATTCTGGGGCTGTACCCCAAGACTGTATGTAGTAAGATGAACAAACAAACCCTGCCTTTTTATTATTTCCTGGGGGTATACACCCCAAGACTGTAGGCAATCAAGTAATTAGTGATGGTGGGCAAACAAACCCTGCTTTTTTCACTATTTGCTGGGGCTATATACCCCAAGGCTGCAGGCAATCAAGTAATTAAAGAAAAATACACTGTAGCAGCAGCAGCTTTCCAGTTCCACTACTGCTGCTACCTTTACTCAGCTAACTATCTGCTGACTGCTTTGTTACCTCCCTCTCGTTTTTCGTTAAAGTGTTTAACTAAACAGTTTGCATACATTTTCTAAGATGTTATCGTTAGCCTTGAACTGTGTATTGGGCTGTGGCTGCAAATAAATCACAAGTCATGACAAGTATGGGCTCTGCTTTCATGACTTTCTCTCCTCAGTACTTTGCTCAGTGCTGCTACAGCTCAACAAAATGATGACCACACTCACCTCAGCTGGCACGTGTAGTCAACTGGGCCAATCCTATTCCAGACCTTGCTTCAATCATGTTTTCACCCCCACCAAAATGGCCAAGCATGATTGGAGCCAGAAAGCATCAGTGCCATTTTATTCCTCCATCCAGTGGTCACTTAAGCTACCTGTTGAACCATGTGTTCCTGGCCCCAGCCTCAGCAAGTCCTATGAGATGATGATGCACTCACCCCTCATGTGATGAGTGTCTGCTGTGCTTAGTCTGCCCCATGTGATGGGGGTGGTGGACAGTGGGCCTGGGCACAGCAAACACTGAAGCAAAGCCAACAACAAGCATAGGTGAGGCATCTGTGAGTCAAGACAGGGTCACACCGTCATGTGCGGGTGCTGCACCTCATAGCCAGGTCACACAGAACATGCTCCAGCTGCCTGCCACTCACAGGGACTTGGCTGTTGAGGACAGCTTCACGTCAGCTCAGAGACATGGAGTCACGGATGGAGCTGCTGCTATGAGTACAAGGTAGGCGCAGGAGGTGAAGTGGAAGCAGGCCTGGAGGGAGGGTTCAGGGCTGACTATAGGAGCAGAGGTAGAACTGGGGCTATCCTTGCTGCAGATACCTAGGCTGCCTGCCAACAGTTTTTGCTTGACTCACTGTTGCCAAAAAGTATGGGTGGGGACACTGCTATAAATTGGAAGGGGGGCCATGCCTCAATTTGTGGGGATAATGATGCCACTGACACACAGATGTATTCAAATGAACCCAGAGCCCCACAACAAGATGGGAAAGCAATTGGGAACAGTTATGATAACTCTCTGCCTAACAGCTTGATACACCTGTGAACCCCATGCACTATATCAATATGTTTGAATGCCTTTTGCAAGAAGACATAAAAAGGCAGAGAGCAAATCATAATCCTGCTTCAGAAAGGCCAGATTTAATGTGTGTAGGTGCAACTGCTGGGGGTGGGAGTGGGGGGTGTAGATGTGGTGGATGTAGTCGCCCAACTGACGAAGGTTGATAATAGACCTCCTGACAGGGTTGGACAAATCATATAGTCCCCTTTTCTTAACACATGGTATACAGTACTGCCACCAAATGTACTTCAGACTGTCTTGTTTGCCTCTTCTACTTCTTCTGTTATGTTGTTTCCAATTGCCTCCTAGTACTCAGCACTACCCTCTTTCTACCAACCTTTCACTCCTCTCCCTCGAAGACATGCATCTGTACCATTGTGCTACCTTTCTTTCCAGATAATGGTTCAGTTCCCCATCTCTCTTCCCTCCTCTGTCCTGTTCTCCCTTCTTCCTACTATCTCAGATCTTGTGACGTCCATTCTTTCTGAATTCTCTGCCCTGAAACCTCAGCTTGATGGGCATTCTTCCCCAGACCTCTAACATGTCCCTGATTTTCAGGGACATCCCTGAATTTCCCTCATAAATCTCCTTGGTCCCTGCTAAACTCAGCATTTCTATGACTGAGGAGTACTAGTTGGGCCAAGTCTGCTGAGACACCTTGTCTGCTGAGAGGTTAAATGCTTCTATATTACAGATTTGAATCACAAAATAGTGCAAGGAACTAGTGTTACACTCAACTTCTCATTAAGGAAATCCTCTTTAGACAACGGAACATATTGTGACAACTTCTTGAGCCGATATTACTATTTTTTTTCAGATGTGCCCTTTATTTGGGGCATTTGTCCCTGATTTTTCAAGCTTTGACCATGACTTGTTAGGCAGGAGGTTGAAAGGTACTGTATGGCCTTCTTTTCCCACCTCCCCTTCCTTGGAATGTCCTCCCACCCTCTCTCTCTCTCTCTCTCTCTCTCTCTCTGCTCTCTCTAATCTTTTCTTCAAGTCCCTGCTTCGGGAGCACTCTTCCTTCTCTTTCTTCATTTACTAGCCCTTTCTCCTACACTGCCTGCCCCCACTTACTTTTCACAATGCGCATAACTGATGCTGACTGCTGACAACTTAAATAAAAACATTTTTTTTTTCTCAGAAGAAGCCAGAAGGGGAAGGAAGGAAGGAAACATATTCAAGTCAGTGCTTTAGAGTAACTGGTAATTGCTATTTTTCTTTTAAACTTAGGTTGTGGGCTTTTAGTGACACTGTACTTTCTTTGTTGTCTTTACTTAGAATTGTTTTTGGGCTGTTGAAAATTTAAAACGTGGTGGTGGTGTAATTCTGTGCTGTCTTTAATTGCTGCAAATTTTATCTTAGCTTGTCTGACTGCCCTGTAGTTGGGTGAGGGGTGTTAATTGTCTGGCCTCTGACCTCAGCTACGTGATAACTGGAGGTGGGGCTTAGTCATAGTTGAGGTAGCAAGTGAGTTTTATTTTCTCAGAAGAAGCCAGAAGGGGAAGGGGAAGGAAGGAAACATATTCAATTCAGTGCTTTATAGTAACTGGTAATTGCTATTTTTCTTTTAAACTTAGGTTGTGGGCTTTTTAGTGACACTGTACTTTCTTTGTTGTCTTTACTTAGAATTGTTTTTGGGCTGTTGAAAATTTAAAATGTAGTGGTGGTGTAATTCTGTGCCGTCTAATTGCTGCAAATTTTATCTTGGCTTGTCTGACTGTCCTGTAGTTGGGTGAGGGGTGTTAATAGTTGGGCCTCTGACCTCAGCTACGTGATAAGTGGAGGTGGGGCTTAGTCAGAGTTGAGGTTGGAGGGGCATAAGGGGGAAGAAGCCCACCCTCAGCACAACAAGTGTTTTGACTCATTTATTTATTTATTGGTTTTTCTTTTTTTTCTTTTCTAAAGAAAATTATCCGGAGGATCAGTGGCAGGATTTTTAGGACAGTAAATTAATAAAAAGGGAACTAGGAGAGCTTCAGTAGCAGACAAGTAGTGGAATAGCAGTATAACTGCAGTATAATGTGGGGAGTGGTGCAATGCAGCGGCTGTGGGGCAGCCATATTCAGGCAGACCTTCTGGACACTGAGGTGCTGCCCTATCTGCATGCATCTCTCTGGACTGTGGGATGAGGTAGCCAGACTCAGAGCAGAAGTAAACTGGGTCAGGAGTACCATCACCAGATCCAGAGACCACCAGTCCAATGCAACTGCCTCAAAGGATGCCGAGAACGAGGAGCACTTGGATGACAGTGGGCTCAGGGAGGGTTAGGATGGTCAGGCAGAGGCACATCCCAGATCCTATTCCACTCAAGAACTCATATGCCGCACTGGCAAACGAGGACAACCAAATAGAGGTACCCAGAGAAGTGGAAGGAAAGGATGTGGAGGTTAGCCAAGGAGGTGACCTCAGCGGGAAAGCAGTGGAGCCCAGAGAGAAAGGAAGCGAATCCTGGTGGGGACTCCATCATAAGAGGATCTAGTTAGGAACACAGGAGGGGGAGGACAGGGAGGTGAGGTGCCTACCAGATGCCACGGCGGGAGGGATGGAAAAAAGATCCTGGGGATCACTGGGAAGGCAAGACGGGAGGGTGAGCTGGATGTCATTATACACCTAGGTACTAATGACCTGGCAAATGGGGAGCCAAAGGAAGTTCAGGAAGAGTTTAGGAAATTGAGGAGGGGTCTCAAGCAAGTAGCTACTTCTGTCACTTTCTCAGAAGAACTTCCTGCGAGAGGCAAGGGAGAGCATAGGAGTGCATGCACCAGGAACTTTAACTCATGGTTGAAGAACTGGTGCTGTGAGGAAGGGTTTGGATTCATTGGTGACTGGGGACTCACCTGGAGGGATGGAGGTTTGTTCAAGCCTGACGGCCTGCATCCATCCTGGAGGGGAATCCAAGCACTCAATGATAAGTTTAATTGCTACATTGACAAGCATTTAAACTAGCAAAGGGGGGTGGCAGGCCAGCAAGGAGGGTACTTACTTGCTCACCCCCCACAGCTAGCAGTGGAGCCAGTGAACCAGAGGAGTGGCTATCTCTGCAAAGCAGTGTGCAAAAGATGGAGATTAGTGCCCAACAGGTGGATAGGCAGAAAAGGGGCAAAATTCAGCAGAAGGCCAGACAGCAAGGAGAACCAGGGATAAAGGACAACCAAGGAAGGGGCTGGAGTAGAACAGCGAAACAGTCTAGGGAGGTCAAATCATGGAAAGCCATGTGTGCAAATGCCAGGAGCCTTAGCAACAAGATGGAAGATCTGGAGGCTGTCATGGTGCTGTCAGACCTGGACATTGTGGCCATCACTGAAACCTGGTGTAATGATAACCATGACTGGGAGATGGCCATACCTGGCTACAACATATTCAGAAGAGACAGAGCAGGCAGGAAGGGAGGAGGAGTGGCACTGTATGTGAAAAATTACATAAGTGCCACAGAGATCCAGGAGGAACAAAATGGGAGAGAGATACTGTGGGTTAAGCTGGAAAGGAAAATGGGGACAGCCATCCGCACAAGTGTGGTCTATAGACCACCAGCCCAGGAGGAAGAAACAGATAGGGAGCTGATGCTAACCATCCAAAGGATGGCAGTCAAGGGTGAGGTAGTACTGGTTGGAGACTTCAATATTCCAGATGTGGACTGGAGCATCCCAGCAGCAGCATCAACTAGGAGCAGATTTATCCTGGACTCCCTTCAGGGTGCCTTCCTCAAGCAACTGGTCATGGAACCAACTCAGCAGAAGGCAATACTGGACATTGTACTCACAAACAGGGACAGTGTGATGGGGGTAACAGTGGGGGAGCACCTGGGGAACAGTGACCACCAGTCGTTGTGGTTTGAAATCACAGAAAGAGCAGAACCAAACCACACAAAAACACATATCCTGGATTTTAGGGGGGCAGACTTTGGGAAAATGGGGAGATACTTGAAAGAGGCATTAAGGGAAATGGGACAGGAATCAGGAGTTGAGGAACAGTGGGCAGTATTTAAAATGGGGATTACAAGAACAACAGAATTATGCATTAAGCAGGTTAGCAAGAGGGAAAAGGAAGAGGAGACCATTATGGTTTTCCAAAGAGGTAGCAAAGAAAGTGAAAGCCAAAAGATTGCATTCAGGCAATACAAAAGACACAGGCAGAAGGGGATAGGGAGAAGTACCAGGAGAAGCAAAGGGAGGCAGGAGGTCAGTAAGGGAAGCCAAAGCTCAGACAGAAGAACACATTGCAAAATCAGTGGGTAGAGGGACAAAACTTTTACAGGTACATAAGTGAAAAAGAAAGACAAAGGGAGGGATAGTGAGACTGAAGGGGAGGATGGGGGCGTGGAGGATGATAACAGTAAAGCTGACATATTGAACAGGTATTTCTGCTCAGTCTTTTACTGAGAAAGAGGAGGGTAATGGGTCTGAAGGGAGTACAAGAGGTGAGAATGGTGCAGAAATGGACACAAGTCCCTTTACACGAAAAGGGTCCTGAAGGAACTGGAAGTAATAAGAGTTGATAAAGCAATGGGGCCAGATGGGGTGCACCCCAGGGTCCTTAAAGAACTAAGAGAGGTGGTGGCTGAACCTCTGGCTATCCTGTTTAGCTGATCACTGGAAACAGGGGAGGTACCCAAAGACTGGAGGACAGCAGATGTAGTCCCCTTATACAAAAGTGGGAACAAAGAGGAAGCAGGGAACTACAGACCAGTCAGCCTCACCTCGGTAGTGGGGAAGATCATGGAAGCACTACTGAAGGAAAGACTGGAGGAACATCTGGTTGTCAATGGACTACAGGACCCAAGGCAGCATGGTTTCACCAGTGGGAGGTCATGTCAGACCAACCTAGTTGAATTTTTTGACTGGGTGACTAGGGAGGTGGATCAGGGGAGGGCAGTGGACATGGCCTATCTGGACTTCAGCAAGGCCTTTGACACTGTGCCACATAGAAGACTATTACACAAACTGGGGAATATGGGTGTGGGCAGGACAGTAGTGTGGTGGGTAGGTAACTAGCTGGGTGGCAGGACACAGAGGTGGTGGTAAATGGCTGTCACTCCACAGAGGAAGAGTGACCAGTGGGGTACCACAGGGATCAGTGCTGGGACTGGTCCTATTCAACATCTCATCAGTGACATTCGAGGACCTAGAAGGCAGAATTTCACTGTTCGCTGATGACACAAAGCTCTGTAACAAAGTAGACACACCAGAGGGTGTAGACAGAATGAGGAGGGACCTGCAGAAACTTGAAGAATGGTCAGGGTTTGGCAGTTGAAATTCAATGCAAGGAAGTGCAAGATAATGCATATGGGGCACAAAACCCTGGCACAATATATCAGTTGGGGGTGAGGATATAGCATGCACCAGGCAGGAAAGGGATCTTGGGGTTATCATCTCTGATGACCTCAAGGTAGGGAAACAGTGTGACAAGGCAGCAGGTAAAGCAAATAGGATGCCGGGATGTATAGGCAGGGGCATCACCAGCAGGAAAAGGGAGGTCATAATTCCGCTATACAAGACACTAGTGAGGCCCCACTTGGAGTACAGTGTACAGTTCTGGATACCATACCTATGTAAGGACATATACATGGTAGAGAAGGTTCAGAGGAGGGCAACAAAGATGGTGCATGGATTGCATCACAAGTCCTATGAAGACAGGTTGAAGGAACTGAACATGTACTCCCTGGAGGAGAAGAGGGAGAGAGGGGATATGATAGAGACATGCAAGTATCTTACAGGGAGGAACAGGGTGCAGGAATACACTATTTTTAAGCGAAAAAGATGTTCCAGGACTAGAGAGTATGGGATGAAGTTGGAGGAAGGACGATTCAGAGGAAACATGAGGAAGAATTTCTTCACAGAATGGGTGGTGGACAAGTGGAACACCCTGCCAGAGGAAGTGGTGGGGGCTGAAACAATCACGGGATTTAAGAATGCATGGGATAGACATAAAGGAATTCTGAAGGTCAGGGGTAAGGGGCAACAGACTTCTAGGAAAACATAAACTGAACTTACAAGCTCAAATGGGCAGACTGAGTGGGCCATAGGCCCTTATCTGCAGACACTGTCTATGTATCTATGTAACTGCTGTGGGTTGTATCACTTCACCCTTCACTGAACACTATTGTGTTTTTCAAAACTGGGACCTGGAAAGTGTAGTCATCTGAATGAGATGTCTCGTGAATGAGATACCAGAAGGCGTACTATAAACCCCTATGACACCACACTCTGCTCATTTGCATATCTGTGTAGTAAGGGCAAAACAGCATGAGTAATGCTTGCTGACATCACAGTCCGAACCTGCAACACTCAGAATGAAACTCAAACTGAAACAGTTGAGGAAACAGTGGAACCTATGTTTAAACAGTTAATTATGAGCTTTTCAGGATTTAATTAATTCATTTATTACGTGTTTCAAATGTTTTGCCAGGAAAGACATATTAAGCTGGTAACAGCTCATTTCTAGACCCGTCCTGGGGGGAAGGAGAAAGGGGAGTTCAGTACTACTCCAACAGTAGGGTGTAATAAAATAAATAAGTTACAGTTGCAATGCAAAGAGGCCAATATAAAATGCAGAATAAACATACAGTTGTCATGGTCAATGGAACAGATTATATATAAAGTTACAGGTTCAACATCAGAAAAAAGTGTAAAAACCCAGGTTAAGCTATTGACAGTAGGTGGACAGTTACAAGGAGGGCCTGAAAGCCCTCACTACAAAAAAAATTTTTTTTAATTTTATTAACACAGAAACACAGACATTTTTGGCAGATAAGGATCACTTGGCCCACCAAGTCTACCCATTTTTCCATACCTACAGTTCCGTCGTAGACTCTACTTGATCTCTGTTTCTCAACCCCTCCCATATTTCTTTCCACTAAGATTCCCTTAAGCCTATCCCATGCTTTCATGAACTCCACCAATGTTTTTTCCCCCACCACCTTGACTGGTAGGCTGTTCCAAGAATCCACCACTCTTTCTATGAAGAAGTACTTCCTTACATCTCTCTTGAATTTGTTCTCCTCCAGCTTCATAGCATTTTCCCTTGTTCTTGAGGACCATTTTTATGTTTGCTTGCACGCATGTGCAAGAAACATAGTGCCACCATTCAAATTTTGGTAGGTTTGCACCCCGCTTCCAATGCCCTGCTCCTTTTTGCAGGTGCGGCCTCACCGCACCAATAAATGTCTGAGCTGTCTATGACAGCGATTCAAATGCAGTGGTGTACAGTTGAAAGTCAAACACCGCTACAGTCAGCGGTGGTAATGTGTAGGCAATTTTCATACTGCCGTCAGCAGTATACAAAGTGCCTAAACTCAGCACTGCATGTGAACAGCTGTCATAGACAGCTCCATTTTTTTCTACTCCCCCCCCCAACAGACACCCAAGTAACATGCTGGGAGCCCACCCCAGCATGCTCATGTGCTCCACCCCGCACACCTTATGGCCGACGGGGATGCTCAGTCCCCCATCGGCTCCACTGACCTCCCAAACAGACTTCCAGGTGCCATGATAGGAGCCCACCCCAGCGTGACAAAAGTCCGTATGGCCAATAGGGGTGCCCAATCCCCCATTAGCTCCACTGTATCCCCCCAAAATCAGACTTCTAGGTGCCACGCTGGGAGCCCACCCCAGCAGGGCAAAAGTCTGCATGGCCAACGGGGGTGCCCAATCCCCCATTGGCTCCACTGTCCCCCCCAAAAAACTTCCAGCTGCCATGCTGGAAGCCCACCCCAGTGTGGCAGAAGACCCATGTCATCTTCCTGAAAAAGAAAAAAAAAACTGTTAAAAAAAAAAAGGTCCCCTGTTGACTGTCTTGCCCCCTCCCCCAACCCACGCCCACCCTCTGCACACCCACCTTCCCACACACCCCTGACCCCATACTTACCTCTGGAGCCCAGTGTGACAATCTTTGGTGGACTGGGAACATGTCTGCACTCTTCAAAGCTGACCACGAACTGAAGAAATGCCGATAAGCTGTATAATGGCATAAATGTATTTTTTCCAACTTTGGTTTGCATGTCTTAAGTTATTTTGGAATTTTTTCACCAAATTTTTGACAGGTTTAGTTTCACCTCATGAACTCAGTCACTGTCATTTTGTTATTCCATCCCAAAAGATATTTTCTTGGTATCTGCATGGAACCAATCTTTCAGGACTGAGTAATGAAATGACAGTGTCACAGTTCATGAGGTAGGCCCCCCAAAACCGTATGTTGAAAATTTGGTGAAAAAAGTCCCAAAAATGACAGTTTTATGAGCGTGTATTGCACAGTTTCTAATCATGCTTGTAACTTTGCAAATATTTAATATTTTCACTCCCGATTTTCAACATTGCCATTTTACCATGCCTCCTTATGAGCAGTACAGCTGTAATTTTTCACATCTTGCCCAAAATGTGTTTTCTTGCATGTAGCGCACAATGGCACAGTCGGGTGTGTGAAATCAATGTTCAGGACAGAGTAAGAAAAGCACAGTGACACTGTTCATGAGCAGAGGTCTTAAAATGGCTATGTTGAAATTTGGTGACAAAAGTCCATAAAATGACCGTGTTACGAGCGTGCATTGGGCAGTTTCCACACATCCTCATAAGTTCACGAATTTGTAATATTTTCAGCCCAGATTTTCAACACTGGCATTTTCCATACCTCCTTATGAGCAGTACAGCAGTCATTTTTCACACCCTGGCTAAAATGTGTTTTTGTACTTCCGGCATAGAATAGCGTGGTCGCTATGGGAAATTGGTGTTCAGGACAGATTAAAAAAAATCACAGTGACACTGTTCATGAGCGGAGGTCCCAAAATGCCTTTGTTGAAAATCTGTTGTAAAAAATCCCCAAACTAATTACATTACGGGTGTACATTGCACAGTTTCTATGCATGATCGTGACTTCACCAGTTTTTATGTTGCTTGCACGCATGTGCAAGAAGCATAGTGCCATCATCGGTGATTTCGGAGGTGTGTCACCTCCTCCTCCATTTCAGTCAGTGAGCTGGCAGGCGCGGCCCCTGTAAGCCAATGCGTTTTGGAGCTGTCTATGACACGATCCAAAATGCAGTGGCATACAGTTGAAAGGGGGAACTACGCTTCAGTGAGCACCGATAAGAAGCGTAGCTCCCCCCTCACACTCAGGCGTGCGCGCCCCCGCACGTACTGTGTAGCCGACAGGGTGCCCAATCCCCGCCGGCTGAGCTGCGTCGTCCCCCCCCAGTAGTTGGTGCCACGCTGGGAACCCACCCCAGCGTGGCAATCGGTCGCTGGCCGGCGGGGTGCCCAATCCCCTGTCTGCTGAATGGCCCCCGTCCTTGTGCCATGCTGGGGAGCCCACCCCAGCATGGCAAATATTCCACGGCGTCTTTTTTTTTTTGACCTATAAAACAAAAGCGGTCCCGCTGCGCGCCTCCGACCCCTCCACAACCCGCACCACCCACTGCGCACCAGCCTCCCACACCCTCACCCCATACTTACCTCCGGACTCCGGTCGACGATCTTCGTGGACCGGGAACATCTGCACTCTTCAAAGCCGACCGCGAACAGAGGAAATACCGTAAGCTGTATAATGGGCTAGATGGGGGTTCAACTTTATTGCATATCTCAGGCATTTTGGAATTTTGCACCAATTTTCAACATGAGGTTTTGGACCTTCTCATGAATGATGTCACTGTCATGGCGTTATTCGGGCCCAAAGGGTGATTTCGGCGCAGTGACTGCGCAGTGACTGCGAAATCACCCTTCGGGCCTGAATACCTACCATGACAGTGACATCATTCATGAGAAGGGATCCTAAAACCCCATGTTGAAAATTTGTTCCAAAATTCCAAAATGACTGTTTTACGAGCGTGCATTGCGCAGTTCCTACGCAGGCTCGTAAGTTCGCGAAATTTCAATATTTTCACTCCAGATTTTCAACATTGCCATTTTACCACACCTTCTTATGAGTAGCATAGCTGTCATTTTTCACATCTCACCCAAAATGTGTTTCTGCCCTTGTAGTGCAGAGTGGCGCAGTCGGTGTGCGAAATCAATGTACGGGACAAATTAAGAAAATCACAGTGACACTGTTCATGAGCAGAGGTCTTAAAATGGCTATGTTGAAAATTTGGTAAAAAAATTCCTAAAAATGACTGTTTTACGAGCGTGCGTTGTGAGTTCCTACGCAGGCTCGGAAGTTCACAAATTTTCAATATTTTCACTCCAGATTTTCAACATTGCCATTTTACCACACCTCCTCATGAGCAGTACAGCTGTCATTTTTCACATCCTGCCAAAACATGTTTCCGCCCATGTAGCGCACAATGGCGCAGTCGGTGTGCGAACTCAGTGTATGGGACACATTAAGAAAATCACAGTGTCACTGTTCATGAGCAGAGATCTTAAAATGGCAATGTTGAAAATTTGGTGAAAGAATTCCTAAAAATGACTGTTTTACGAGTGTGCGTTGCACAGTTCCCACACACGCTCGTAGGTTTGCGAATTTTCAATATTTCCACTCCAGATTTTCAACATTGCCATTTTACCACACCTCCTTATGAGCAGTACAGCTGTCATTTTTCACATCCTGCCCAAAACATGTTTCCGCCCATGTAGCGCACAATGGCGCAGTCGGTGTGCAAACTCAATGTATGGGACACATTAACAAAATCACACTGACACTGTTCATGAGCAGAGGTCTTAAAATGGCTATGTTGAACATTTCAGTGAAAATTCCTAACAATGACTGTTTTACGAGCGTGCGTTGCGCAGTTCCTACGCACGCTAGTAAGTTCGCAAATTTTCAGTATTTGCACTCCAATGACTTCCAAATACCTAAACAGCACATAGAAGCAAGCAACATTCGGCATTGACAAATGCTTGTTTGTATATTTTCACTCTGGATTTTCAACAATCTCATTTTTTACACCTCCTCATTAACAGTATACCTGTCACTTTTCACATCCTGCTTGAAATGTGTTTTTGTACCTGTGGCGCCAAATGGCGTAGTCGCTGTGCAAAATTACCTTTCACCTAATGAACTGATAGTGTCACTGTTCTTGCAGTGGGATCACGAAAAGTCTATGTGGAAAACTTGGAGTAAAAATACCAAGAAATGCCCAGGGCATTAGGGTTTAGGGTTAGGGACTGACAGGTGTCAGGGGTGTGACTTAGGATTTGCTAACAGTAATGCTCATGCCATTCCACCCCCACCCTCCAGCCAGTGACAGGCATTGAGGTGTGCCTTGGACCCTTTGCCTCAGAATTCACCTTATTCTCCTAGACTGCACCCATTTCAGTGTATTTTCTTATGGAATGAGGTGAATGTAAAGCCCAAACACCCCAAGGCACACTTTGGCACTTGTCAGTGTCTGAAGGGTAGGGTGAGGTGAAATGTCATGACCGTCATAGGCGATGACCCAAAGGCACACCCCAATGCCTGTCCATCTCTGTAGAGTGATGGTGGAGTTGGTATCACTTCAATACTTCAATGCCATTCCTATACTGCATCTGCCTAACTCCTGCACTTCCACTGCTAATGCCAGCAAGCAGACATTTGGCATTGACAAATGCTTGTTTTATGTTGTCTTGAGCTTGCACAAGCAACATGTTGTGGTAGTATGAGAAATGCAGAGGTGTGTCAGTGTTGGTGAATGCAGGACATGCTTTAGTAGGTGTGTCCCTCATTGCCCAATTAGCCATCATGCTAGCACTGACACAAGAGTTATGTAAAGTGGACACAACTTGCAAGAAATTTTCCACTGCAATCCAAAACAGGCTCGTCATGCAGTGGCACAGATGACACATCTCCCGTACGTGCCTTTCCTGGTGAAATATTTCAATAAACATGGCGCTGGTGCCACCACACAATCCCAAATGAAAGCAGACATCAGGGGTGCAATCTCCGTGTGGGCATGTCTGCCACCCCCCCACATTGTGTGTCATACTGGGAGCCCACCCCAGTGTGCTGCAGTTCACAGAAAGACGATAACCTCGGCAAGTTCCTGGCCCCACCCCACCCCCACTGTGTGGCGCACTGGGAGCCCACCCCAGTACACCCAACATTTGCTTTATTTCAGCTGTAAAGAAAGAAAATGGTCCCGCAACATCTGTTTTTTTTTCTATACTTGGAAAAAACGGAAACGGTCCCTCGTTGTACGTGGCACCCCCTCTCCCAACCCACACCCACCATCTGCGCACCCCACCTCACCACATCCCCTCTCAGCCCACACTTACCTCCAGAGGTGGAGCGGGAACAGGTCTGGATTCTTCAAAGCCAAACTACAAAATGAAGAAATGTCTGTAAGCTGTATAATGACATAAATGTTCTTTTTCAACAGGTGGATATCTCGGCCATTTTTGCCAATTTTGGCATCAAATTTTCAACATGGTGTTCTTGGGATCCCACCTCATGTCATTATTCACTGTCATGTCATTATTCAGTCTCGAAAGGTGATTTTGCGGTCACTGTGTGGAGTCTACTTTCGGGACCGAGTGACAAAATGACAGTGCCACTGTTCATGAGGTGGGGTCCCAAAAAGCCCATGTTGCAAATGTGGTGAAAAAATTCCAAAAAATGACAGTTACAAACATGCATTGTGCAGTTTCCACACACGTTCATAACTTAAACAAGTTTTTATATTTTCAGTCCAGATTTTCAACATTGCCATTTTTTCACACCTCCTTATGAACAGCACAACTGTCATTTTTCACATCCTTCCCAAAATGTGTTTTTGCACATGTGGCACACAATGGCTTGGTCACTGAGGGAAATCGATGTTCAGGATAGACTAACAAAATCACAGTGACACTGTTAATGAGTGGAGGTCCCAAAATGTCTATGCTGAAAATTTGGTTAAAAAATCTTCAAAATAATTGTTACGGGAGTGTGTTGCTCAGTCTCTATGCACACTTATGACTTCACCAGTTTTTCATATTTTCACTCCAGATTTTCAACATTGCTATTTTTTTATACCTTCTCATGAGCAGTACAGCTGTCATTTTTCAAATCCTGCCCAAAATGTGTTTTCACGCCAGTGGCACCAAATGGCGCAGTGGTTGTGCAAAATCACCTTTTGGCTAATGAACTGATAGTGCCACTGTTCATGAGGTAGGGTCACAAAATGCCCATGTTGAATGTTTAGAGTGAAAAATACCAACAAATACCCAGGGCATTAGGGTTTCCAACCATAATGCCCCACCCTATAGAGACTGACAGGTGTCAGGGGTGTGACTTGGGACTGTTGGCTATAATGTTCATGCCATTCCACCCCCAACCCCACTCTGCAGCCAGTGACAGGCATCGAGGTGTGCCTTGGGCTTTTTGGCCCCAAAGTTCACCCCATCCTCTTATACTGCACCCATCTCAGTGTACTTTCTTGTGTATGGGGTGAGCGTAAGACCCGAAGACTCCAAGGCACAACGCAACATTTGTCGGTGTCTGCAGGGTAGGGTGAAGTCATTATGGCCGACAACCCAAAGGTACACCCCAATGCCTGACAGTCTCCGCAGCATGGGGGTGGGGTTGGCATCAGTTCAATATGTCACTGCCATTCCTATTATATATCTCTCTTAACTCCTGCACTACTAATGCCAATGCCAGTAAGACAACTTTCAACATTGACAAATGCTTGTCTGAGAAATACTTTCCTCCTGTACTTCATTTACCTCTGTGAGGTATTTAAAGACATCTATCATATCCCCCCACTCTCTTCCAGGGTGTACACATTGCATTCCTTTAGCCTCTCCTCATAGGGCTACTGATGCTGGCCCCTCCCCATATTAGTTGCTCTCTGCTTTACTGCTTCCAGTCTGTCTATGTCCTTCCAGAGATGTGGTCTCCAGAGCTGTACACAGTATTCTGGGTGAGGTCTTACCAGCAGTCTGTACGGAGGTAACACTACCTCACTCCTTTTGCTGGTGATACCTCTCCCTATAAACCCCAGTATCCCATGTTCCCCCCCCAACTGCCTTGTCACACTGCCTGGCCACCTTTAGGTCAGAAGAGATGATTACCCCAAGGTCTCTCTCCTGCTTAGAGATCATCAATAACACTTTGGCCATTTCGTACTCTGCTCTTGGGTTGCTGTGCCCTAAGTGCATTATTTTGCATTTTTTCATATTGAAACCCAGCTTCCATACCCTTGACTACTCCTTGCATTTTTTTTTCAGGTCTCTGCTCATCCTTTCCACACACACCCAGAATTGTCTACTCTATTGCATATTTTGGTGTCATCTGCAAAGAGGCAGACCTTCCCCTCCAGCTCCTTTGCAATGTCTCTTACAAAGACATTAAAGAGGAGTGGTCCCAGCACTGATTCTTGAAGTACCCCACTGGTCACCCTACCCTCCTCTGTGTGAACTCTGTTCACAAACACCCTCTGTCACGTATCCCTTAACCGGTTTCTCACCCACATTTCCACCTTTGAACCCACTTCTAAGTTACACAACTTGCTTACTAGTCTCCTACATGGAATGATGTTGAAAGCCTTACTGAACTCTAGGCAGATCACATTAACCACTCCACCCTGATCTAATTTCTTGGTCATCCAATCAAAGAACTCTATCAGACTCATTTAAGATGACCTCCCACCCATGAATCCATGCTGTCTTGGGTATTGTAACCCACTAAATTTAAGATATTCCACTATCCTGTCCTGCAGTAATTCCATTAACTTTCCCACCACTGATGTGAGGCTGACTGAACTATACTTGCCAGCCTCCTCCCTGCTAGCACTTCCGTGAAGTGAGACTGCATCTGCCCTCTTCCAGTCCTCCAAAATCTCTCCTGTTTCCAGTGAGCAATTAAATAGGACTGTCAGAGGTGTAGCCAGTAACTCTTTGAGCTCCCTTAATACCAACAGTATTAATTTGCTAATAATATTAGCAGGATAAAACATTCCAGGATCTGCAGTCATTGCATGTCATTCATATGCACTTCTCAGGTGCTATGAAATGCTCATGGGGTTTGCATATATCTCAGTATGACCACACACTATTGTGTCTTATTCCTTGTGTACAAATGGTAATTTATCATTTGATAGTTTTCATTGTAAACCTCCCCCCTTGCTGGGGACCTACCTTGTTTTTGCCTCCAGCCTCCTCTCGTTGTCCCCACTATCCCACTGCCATTTCTCAGGTCCTAGAGCCCGTTCAGTCTTCATCCAGCCCCAGAATTTGTGGGTTTTTTCAGAAAGTGGCTGGAGGAGCAAAGATGTGGAACCATCACACGGCCGCACCTCCAGAGTGCGAGCAGTGTTCCAAGCATATGCAATAGTGCATATTAATTTTGTTACCACAATTGCAGTGAAACCAAAGCTCCTTCCATGCTCCTGGACCCCTAAATCTGCTAATTGGAGTCTGGAAATACGAGGGTGGCAGCAAGGAGTCGCAAGATGAATTGTTTGAAAAGTGCCAATGAGCACTATTGTAGTGGCTCATGAATATTAATGAACCTTGATAAATATTAATGCTCACCTGCCTGCCTCCAGGGGACTGCAGAACGGCAGCAGCGACAGGTGGGGAGTTAATTTAAAATAATAAACTCTGCAGTTGGATCATGGGGAAAAAGGGCTGCTACCAGACTGTGGGGGAAATGAAATATAAAACTGAACAGTGTGGCTGCAAAATAAACCTAATGTTGGAACTGCATGTAGACTGTTTGCTTCAGCAACCATTTTAGCCACCTTTAACCCCTGCCATAGCCAATAAGGAGTTCAGGAGCTCTAGTGAGGACTGTCTGTTCCAATCAAAATGGCCAGCCAATCAGGCATCGAGTAAACATTTTAAAGACTAAATTGCCTGATTGACAGCCTGTTTGACCAACTGGGAATTTGTTCAGATGCCCTGAAGCCTGGGGGGCAGATCCATTCTCTCAACTGTCATTTGAAATCCTCCAGAGGAGAGGAGGCTCTGTGTGTGTGCTCTGAGGAGAACTTGAAGGTTTACCTGGGGCTTCCATAGCCAACACCCATGGAAAGCCTGATCAATTTCCAACATCTGGAATGTTAAAAGAAGGGTAAAATCTGTATTTTTGCCTCAACTTCTGAGCCTTCATAAGTTTGTAGCTGAGAGACAGATTCCTACTACCACCTGGTAGGGACGTTTTTGTGCCACAGCTGCCAGTATGCCTTGCGGGTGAAGAGACCTGCAGCCAGGGGAGCCAGAGAACAGTGCTGAACTCCTGCTTTGTGCTGAGTTTGAAGCCAGTGAAAACAGACTGCAATTTGTTCAGGTTGTCCTGAAGCTAGGTAAGGAACCTGCTAGCCCTTATCAAGTGGGGTGGATCAGGAAACAGGAAGCCAAAGGTGTGGGCCTGAGAGCTAGGGCACTTTAGATCCATTTGGGGGGAGGGAGTGGGACTGTGGGTCTGGGCTCTTTGTGGACCGGGAAACCATGGGGAAGTGCTCCTGCTTCGTGGGTGTAATCCAGAAGGTGGCAAGCTGCTAGATTCTTCGGTCAAGTCAGAAGGTAACAAGCTGCCAGATCCTGCTGCCTCTGCCAGCAAGCTGTTTCCTGCCAGTTCCACTGCCCGATACTCCAGTCCTCAAGCCTGCCTTGCTGCTGTTTCCTAAGTCCTGTGTGACTGTGCTCCAAAACCATGAGTAAACGAAGGGGCTGCCCTGCATCTGGGGATTGTACATAGTTTCTCAAACTGTATTGTTAAATATGCACCACCACCTGCTAACCAGCTGCATCTCCTGGGCCTGCATGGTTCAACACCTGGGTACACAGGGGGACAGCGTAATAACTGGTACCAGTGGGGAAGGAGGCTATATTGTTGTGTTGCTGTTGGGGGGGTGGGCTCTGCCCTTACTGGGGCCAACGATGTTCCAAATGTAAAAATGTTGTTTCATCTCTAGATCGTTTTTTTCCCCTTTTCCTTACCCTCCCTCATATATTGTAAATAAATTGTTGTTTGGCATTTTGACAACTGTCACGTGAGCACATCATTAGTGAGCATATTATTAACTACAGGTAATTTTGCATGTGTATTAACCGAGGGTGTTTGTGTCAGGTAGTCCATGTGTGGGTGACTGTAAGGGGAAGTGGGTGGGTGCAGCACCCCAGAGGGTTTTACTGCTAAAAATATCTGACCCACTTTATAGTTTACTCTGGGTGGAGGTACTGTGCTATTTAACTTACTTTTGGGAAAGAATCTCTCTTTTTCATCAGAAACCAAACCCAGGCCCCTCAACTTTGCTTGAGCCGATAAGTCAGGGGTAGTAGCCCATTGGTACATGGCACCCAGGTTACAGTATACTATTTATTTGTAATATATGGAGATGGCCAAATAATAGTATCCTATCCCATGCAAAAAAATCCCAGTAATACAACAGTAGCCAAAGTGATAATACCATAATTGACAAGGGATAATACTATCATTCAGAACTTGTAATACTATTGTTTGAGCTCTGAATGATAGTATTATCACCAAACCTGAAGATCACAACCTCCAAACACTCCAACGCCATAGGCCTCTTCCAGACATCTCGACTGCAACCTCTTACCATGCTAGGTGACATTTAGAAAACCGTGTCTCCAGATTCAACATGGTTTCTCTGTGGGTGAACAAAACTCTTGGAAAAACATGGCTGCCGTCTCTCGCTTAGGTACATAGATTCATAGATACATAGACAGTGTCAGCAGATAAGGGCCTGTGGCCCATCCAGTCTGCCCATTTGAGCTTGTAAGTTCACTTTATGTTTTCCTAGAAATCTGTTGCCCCTTACCCCTGACCTCCAGAATTCCTTTATGTCTATCCCATGCATTCTTAAATCCCGTGATTGTTTTAGCCCCCACCTCTTCCTCTGACAGGGTGTTCCACTTGCTTAGTGAGAGAAAATCATCCTTTCGCTCCACTACCACTGCTTTCTCACAGAATTATCTGGTTAATCTTACGTACACCAATTGAAAACATCAAGTAAAGGTAGGACTGTCTACCAAACAAAACTCGCTCAAGAGGGACACTGAGAGAGTGAGCAAGCAGGCATGACACAATGGGGTGGAGGTGGAGACAGAGACAGTCAGTGCCTGAGTCCTCACTGCAATGGCAGTCTGCCCTCACAGTACCACACAAATAAAACTCACATCCATATATTACAAAAAATAAATAGGTGACTGTCTGTTACTCGGGAGACATACCATCTCAGGGTTCTGGGGACAAGGGAACCTCTCGAGCTTTGCTCTTGAGGTTCCTTTGTTCCCAGAAGCTCTCGATGGTATTACTCCCTTGTAATAGACACTCACCTATCTATTATTCTATTTATGCATGATATTAACTGTATATTTTGTGATGTTTGTTTTACCTTGCTTCCATTCCCTTTAATGGGCACACCTGGAAACAAGTGCACTTTTCCTGAACAAAAAAAACTTTATATAAAACAAATGTAAATTAACTTTTATTTTTCTGAAGTAAGTATGGAAAGGGAAAGGGGAAATTGTTTAACCAGGAAAGGTACACTAGCCGAAGCTTGTTTCCAGGTGCAACCTGGGAGCACAAGGAAGTTAAGTGACTTGCTTAGGGTCACACAGTATTTAAGTGGGGGCTGATGAGAGTCAAACCCAGGTCTCCAAATTTGCAGCTCAGTGCCCTTAACCACTATGCTATACTGCCTCCAGGTATGCCAGAAACTTAACCAGAGGAAAAGAATAAATGTGCTACACCCAGCAATTATAGAGTACGCTAGTAGAGAGGTATAATACAAGCAAAAATCATACAGAAGAGCCCTCATCAGTCCCCAATAAAGTAGGCTATAACCAGATATAGTCCTCCTTCCATAAGAATTGTGGTGAGCAAATAATTGGTGGTCATGCAAAAAAATCCACAAGAGCACTTCAGATATACAAAAATATAACAATATTTTATTTTGTTACACAATTAGACAGTTGCAATATAGTGCTGTCATAAAAATATACTTGTCGTCTTATAACAAAGGCAATATAAACAAGATAAGATGGATTTTGTTAAAAAATATTCTAGCAGAACCTACCCCAGTCCAATGTGCCAGCCACCACTAAACCCCTGCACTTTGCCAGAATGGCTTCCTTAGGTGGTGCAGTCTCAAAGCCCTGTACATCTATAAATGCTCAAAGTGCACGTGCGACTAATTGATAACTAATTAAATATACCCGTAGCATCCCATAAACAAAAACATTTAAGTTAACGATGTCCTTGCTAATTTATCATTTCACTGTTCTATATGCATCATGTCATCTCATTTAAAATTTAAATATGCAAAAGCTATCTTACTTTAAAAAAAATCTCTTTTGGTGTTCCAAGAAAAATCTTTAAACTCTAATTTTGCACTTACATTTAACTAAAGCACTGTTTACATGTGATAGTGCATTAATGTCCACCGGATATAAACACTTAGTTTTAAAGTTTACATTAAAACCCTTTGTACAAATCATTATTTTATCCAAAGACTTTTTTCATCAGGTCAACATCAAGACACAAAACAGCAATAAACACTTCACATGTATGCATCAAAGCTAATTTGATGATAGCCATTGCTATTCACTTTAGTATACAAAAGGTATATGAATATACAGCTTTGTTTGTTTGATTTTTGTTTTTCTATGTGTATACAAAAAAAAGAAAAATATAAGGAAAAAATTACAAGTCAACATTGAAATATTTTTAGCTTTTCCCTAAACAAATCTCTATTTTACGCACATTTCCCATCCATATGCATGGATAACTAAAGGAATGCCCAACATTTACAGTGACATAATCTATATATGAAAAAGCATCAAGGACAACGTATATTAATATATACATTTCCAGAGGAATATTCAGGCAGGAAATCCATAACGCTTTCTTTCTTCTTGCTTTGAACTCACAGTATTCTTTAACAAAGAAATCCATATGTCAAAATATAGGATAAAATACTGGTCTGGATGTGTAATGAGAATTTACACACACCCGAGGGGTTTGTTGCTGCATAAACCCCGAGAGCGAAGCTTGATCGAAGCATCTAGCCCCACATTTCTGTGATAAGCATGGGCTCCTCTGGACTACAACAACCCAATCCAAATTTATACCACACTTTTTTTTTAGATGCTTTCTTTATTTTTCTCCTTGGCTGGGGGGTGTTACCTATGGTTCTCCCACATCTTTCTGATCCATGGCCTTGCACCACTCCCAGTACCTGAGCTCGACCCCTCCTCCATTCCTCCCGCCGGCTGCTTCACAGCGGACACCTACCTCACCACCGCGGAAAGTCGAGGGTCTGGATTCGGGAGGAGCTGTCTTGAGTCAGAGCGGTGCGGCACTAATGGACCGGGACATCATCAGGCATGCCGGAGGATTTTTGTACACTGAGTTGGTTCCCCACCCCATGGCATGGATGTGCAAGGCATCAATGATGCTTCTGTGTGTGCTTCCACACACTGCATGTCCAACGCCGTCCGTGCTTTTCCCACAGCGAACCGCCTGTCTGCATTGACTCCCAGTCACCACCAGCAGCCAACACAGCTGCGGTAATCCTATCCCTTCCTCTCCTGAGGAGGAAAGTAGTCCCAGGGATGCTCAGTTCTCCTTCTCTGGCCAACTCTCTAAGACCCGGAGTCACTCCCGACCCCAGGTCATCAGCATGGCGTGAGGTGAGGCATCCAGCATCTCAACACTCAGTGCCACCAGGCCATCAAATTTATGCCATACTTGGAAGGATAAAAAAATCCATAATATTTGTTGCCTGTATCATGAATCTAGTGTTTGAATGTCAGTGATATTTTTTGCCGCTGTGAAACAAGAGTGCGAAATCAGTGATATTTTCATTCTAGGTCCATTGTGGCAGAAGGCAGGAAGGATGATCAGAAAAGCAAAGATGCAGACTGAGGAACACATAGCATGGGGGGGGGGTTAAAGGAGGCAATAAGACCTTCTTTAGGTACCTAAGTGACAAAAGGAAAAACAAAGGAGCATTGTCAGGCTCATAAGCAGGGATGGGAAGAGGGTAGAAGAAAACAATGAAAAGGCAGAAGTCTTAGATGAGTACTTCTGCTCAGTCTTTACTAAGGAGACACATGGTAATGGACCCACCTCAAAGAGGGACAGAAGTCACCTAGGGGGGATTGACACAAGCCTGTTCACAACAGAGAGGGCAAGGACAGAATTAAGAAAACTAAAGGTAGATAAAGCCATGGGGCCAGACGGAATCCACCCAGACATATTGAGGGAGCTTGGTGATGAATTGGCAGCACCACTAGTGAATCTTTTTAGTAAATCCTTGAGAGAGGAAGCAGTTCCCTAGGACTGGAAAAGAGCAATAGTGGTCCCCATACACAAGAGTGGTAGCAGCGAGGAGACAGGAAATTACCACCCAGGCAGCCTCACCTCGGTGGTGGGTAAGATGACGGTGTCACTGCTCAAAGAAGGGATACTAGCATTCCTGGAGGAATCTGGACAACTGGACACCAAGCAGCATGGCTTCACAATGGGAAGGTCCTGCCAGACTAACTTGATCGAGTTCTTTGACTCAGTTACTAGTGCTGTGGACCAGTGGGAAGCCGTTGATGTTATCTGCCTTGACTTTAGCAAGGCCTTTGGCTCTGTACCACACAGAAGGCTGCTAAACAACTTGACCATACAGGAGTGGGGCAGGAAGTGGAAGCATGAGTGAGTAGCTGGCTTGAACAGAGAACTAAATCTGTGACAGTAAATGGCGTGGCATCAGGGGATAGGGAGGTGATAAGTGGGGGGGTGCCTCAGGGGTCCGTTCTCAGACCATTACTCTTTTAATATCTTCGTCAGAGATATCACAGAGGAGTTGAGCAGTAAGGTGTGCTTGTTTGCTGATGACACAAAGCCTCCCTCTGGGGTTTTCTCAAAACGGCTGCCACCTGTCTCTGCACTGGACAAACCCTCTCAGCCTGAGATGCCCCGACTAACTGAGATGCTACCTAAACATTACGACTTGGGCAGAGCACTACTGTGCTCATACTCTCCTCCTGTTCTCACAGCATATATAACAAGCATTTGTCAATGCCGAATGTTTGCTTGCTGGCATTGGCAGTGGTAGTGTAGAAGTTACAGAGCTGCATAATAGGAATGGCAGTGAAGTATTGAACTGAAGCCAACCCCACCACCACCCTGCAGAGAGTGACAGGCATTGGGGTGTGCCTTTGGGTCGTCAGGCATAACGGCCATGCCATTTCACCACACTCCACCCTGCAGACACTGACAAGTGTCACGGTGTGCCTTGGGGTCTTTGGCCCTTATTCGCACCCCATTCCATCAGGAAGTACAGTGAGATGGGTGCAGTATAGGAGAATGGGGTGAACTTTGGGGCCAAAGAGTCCAGGCATACCCTCACTGGCTGCAGGGTGTGGAATGGTATGAGCATTACAGGCAAGAATCCCAAGTCACATCCCTGATGCCTGTCATTCTCTACAGGGTTGGGCGTTATGGTTTGAAACCCTAATACCTCAGGCATTCGTTGGTATTTTCACTCCAAATTTTCAACATGGTTTTTTTGTGACCCCACCTCATGAACAGTGGCAATATCAGTTTGTTAGCCGAAAGCTGCTTATGCACAGCGACTACGGCATTTAACACCACAGGTGCAAAAACATTCCGAACAGGATGTAAAAAATGACAGCTGTACTGTTCATGGGGAGGTGTAAAAAATGGCAATGTTGCAAATCTGCAGTAAAAATATTAAAAACTCGTGAAGTCACAGAAACTGTGCAATGCACACCTGTAATGTAATTAGTTTGGGATTTTTACAGCAGATTGTCAACACAGGCATTTTGGGACTCCGATCATGAACAGTGTCACTGTGATTTTCTTTATCTGTCCCGAACAATGATTTCCTACAGCGACCACGCATTTCTGCGCTGAAAGTGTGAAAACACATTTCGGCCATGTTCTGAAAAATGACAGCTGTACTGTTCACAAGGAAGTGTGGAAAAATGCTACTGGTGAAAATCTGGACTGAAAATATTACAAAGTCATGAACTTACGAGGGTGCATGGAAACTGCGCAATGCTCACTCATAACACAGTCATTTTATGGACTTTTGTCACCAAATTTTCAACATAGCCATTTTAAGACCTCTGCTCATGAACAGTGTCACTGTGATTTTCTTAATGTGTCCCATACATTGATTTCGCACACCGACTGTGCCATTGTGCGCTACATGGGCGGAAACATGTTTTGGGCAAGATGTGACAAATGACAGCTGTACTGCTCATAAGGAAGTGTAATAAAATGGCAATGTTGAAAATCTGGATTGAAAATATTGAAAATTTGCAAACTTATGAGCATGCGTAGGAACTGCGTAACGCACGCTCGTAAAACAGTCATTTTTAGGGATTTTTTCACCAAATTTTCAACATAGCCATTTTAAGACCTCTGCTCATGAACAGTGTCACTGTGATTTTCTTAATGTGTCCCATACATTGATTTCGCACACCAACTGTGCCATTCTGCGCTACATGGGCAGAAACACGTTTTGGGTGAGATGTGAAAAATGACAGCTGTACTACTCATAAGAAGGTGTGGTAAAATGCTGAAAATCTGGAGTGAAAGTATTGAACATTCGCGAACTTACGGGCGTGCATAGGAACTGCACAACGCACGCTCGTAAAACAGTCATTTTTTGGAATTTTTTCCACAAATTTTCAAAATAGGCTTTTGAGAACCCACCTTATGAACACTGGCAGTGTCATTTCATTAATCGGTTTCAAAGGTGATTTCACGCAGTGACTGTGAAATCACCCTTCAGGCCCGAATAACGCCATGACAGTGACATAATTCATGAGAAGGAGTCCCAAAAACCCCATGTTGAAAATTTGGTGCAAAAATTCCAAAAAATGCCTGAGATATGCAGCAAAGTTGAAAAAACCCTATCTATCCCATTATACAGCTTACCGGCATTTCCTCAGTTCGTGGTTGGCTTTGAAGAGTGCAGACGGTTCCCGTCCACTGAAGATTGTTGCGCCAAGGCCTGGAGGTAAGTATGGGGTGGGGGTGTGGGGAGGCAGGTGCGAGGGTGGAGTGCGGATTGTGGGAGGGAGCTGGAGAAGCGCCGAGGGACAGTTGTTTATTTCAGGTTTTAAATGATGGCCTTGGGGCGTTTGCCACGCTGGGGTGGGCTTCAGCATGGCACAAGGATGGCTGGTTGGGGGCGTGGAGCCGATGGGGATTGGGCACCCGTCAGCCATAGCATCAGTTGCCATGCTGGGGTGGGCACCCAGCATAGCATATGGAAGGCTTTTGGGGCGCAGCACAGCCGATGGGGGATTGGGCACCCACGGCTGTACAGTGTGTGCGTGGGGGGGGCAGCACGCAGTATGCATGCGTGTGTGTGTGTGTGTAGGGGGAGCGTGCATGAGCAGGTGATATCTTATCGCTGCTCACTGAAGCGTAGCTCCCCCTTTCAACTGTACTCCACTGCATTTTGGAGCTGTCATAGACAGCTCCAGCAGGCATTGGAGAACTGCGGCCGCGCCTGCCAACACACTGATTGAACTGGAAGAGGGGGTGACACACCTCCAAAAACTCGGTTGATGGGACTATGTTTCTTGCACATGCGTGCAAGCAAACATAAAAATGGTCCACTTAGGCCCACCGGCAAAACAGGGTGAGCACTATTACTGTGCACTCCTTTCTCTTGCACTGGGCCCACTCTATCCCAACTGTGACTCCTCCTTATTCTAACTGCTAGCCTTACAATTTGCTGCCTGGAGCGATGAATTCACACTGCACTTCTTCCTACTGACTGCAATGTTTAATACTGTATTGTAATACCTGTTTTTGGTATTGTTGTCTTACAATGTCCCTGTGTTCTTGTCACTTTATATTAACTCTTCATTACTATTTGCCTGATGAAATCTGATGCTTGTAAAGTCCCTGTTGTGCTAATTCTATGTAATGTAATCCTCCACTTGTATTTGCCTGATGTTCATGTATGTACCTTGTAATCTCCCGGGTCGCACCTGAAAATAGGCACTTGGCTGTCTAGTGTGCTTACCCGGTTTACAAAAGCAAATAAATAAATAAATAACAGGGTGCACACTACACAGGGGGTAGAGCAAATGAAAAGTTACCTACTCAGGCTGGAATATTGGTCCAACTTGTGGCAGTTAAAATTTAACATGAAAAAGTGCGAAGTTATGCATCTGGGCAGAAGCAACCCAGAGACAGACTATTATCTTGGAGGGGAGAAACTAGCAACCACCCATCAGTACAGGGATCTAGCGGTTATCATATCAGACAATTTGAAGGTAGGCAGACAATGCTAAAAGGCAGCAAAGAAGCCAGCAGGATGCTGGGATGCATAGGAAGGGGCATCACAAGTAGAAGAAAGGAAGTTATCCTGCCACTGTACAGGTCCCTGGTGAGACCCCACCATGAGTACTGCATCCAGTTCTGGAGACCTTATCTCAGGAAGGACATAGATAGATTGGAGACAGTACAGAGGAGGGCAACAAAATGATACAGTCTCCATAAGTTGCTATGTGAAAGCAGGTTACAGGAACTCAACATGTACTCCCTGGAACAATGCTGGGATAGAGGGGACATGATTGAGACATTTAAGTTTCTGAAGGGCATAAGCAGAGTCTCTACCCAAGAGCTCTTTATCATCAATAGCACCAGCAGAACAAGAAGAGGACATGAGATGAAATTGAGGGAAGGAAGATTCAGTGGCAACATGCAAAGTTTCTTCTTCCCAGAGAGGGTGGCTGACCTATGGAAGGGTCTACTGGCTGGAGTCATTGACTGCAATACAGTAGGGGAATTCAAAGCAGCTTGGGACAGACACAAGGGTATTGTCTCACAGAAATCCTAAAGATGGGGGGAGGGCTCAGGACAGATTAGTTGGATCTTTAGTCCCCATCTGCTGTCAATTTCTATGTTTCTATGTTTCATTTTCCAACTGATGATTGAATTAATCTCATTTATACAGTGATGTTGTGATGGTCTAACATCAGGACATAGGATTCTTTCTTGCTATTGTATAATACAACACATGGCATAAATTAGATATATCATGGCCCTAATAAAAATATCACAGATATTTTCCCTTGTGCAGTGTGACCATTTGACATCACAAGGTCAACCTGCACTGTGGAAAAATATCAGCAATATTTTCATTATGGCCATGACTTTATCCTTTATATAATAATGGGAGTTACTCTGAATATTTCAGGTGGTTTTCCAGGGCATAGGAAAAATAATATACTATTTAGACACAATTCAGCATATATTTCATTTCTGCATTTATATATCCTGAGTCCTTATTGCGGAGGGCACCTGTATGAAATGATGGTGGCAGGACTTCCTGGTTGGGAGGGAACAATCCTGCCACTGCCACTCCCACTGCAACTCCTGTGCTAGGCCAGGAGGTGGTGCTGACTCGTCTCCTCTCATACAGGGACTCTGGATGCATGGGTGCCTCAGGCAGGTCACGTGGTCAGTGGGAGGAGGGAGGGAGGGAATGGCGAAAACCTGAGGGTAACTCCCTTGATGACTGTATAACTGGCAGGCCCGGGTACTTCTTGGTGCCACACCAATCAAGCTGCACCGATGGGGCTGGAGTTGGGGCCAGAAAGTTACACAATGGCCAGAAGAACAGCAGATGCCAGGGAGGGATTAAAAGTTGAATAAAACAAACAAATAAATTGTATCTTATCTTTTACTAAATTTGAAACCTAGTTCCTTCCCTCGTTTAACATGAGAATGGAATCTGCCTGCTCAAACGTCCCTAGCTTGTGATACTGTGTGGAGGAATACTTATCATGGAAACCAAAATTTGCATGCAGAGAATATCCAGATAAATATCTCTTCTTGCAGTTGAGGAACAGATGTATCGTCCTTCAGATGTTTCATATAAAAGTCCCCCTTGTGCCAATGGCAGATTTACAACATACTGCATTTTTAGATCATACAGAAAACCACAGTGTTTTTTTGCTGGTGATACTGACTAGTTGTAGTAGTCTGACAGCATGCTGGGTTCCATGCATATCAGCAACATCAAAAACAGAAGGTGAAAGATTAGATGCTGGATTGCAATTGGTCTTATGCACGTTGTTAACTTCTTCTGCAGGTACAGAGTAGTTAGATTGCCATCAACCTATTAGGACCTCAGCAAATGTCAGCAGCAGCATCTTGTTTCCTCTTGCATTGTGGTATTTGTTAAATTAAAAATATTTTGTCTCTGAGCTACTGCTGGGCCCTCATGTCAACAATGCCTTTTCAGTTTATTCCACTTGGGTCTGGGCCAGAAATGGCAAAGCATCTATTTACTTGTCATCTGGTACAACAATTGTACCCGCGATATATATACTCTTCCCCCCCGCTTTCCAAGCATCATATTCTTGAAAATGTTTCTGCCCAAACCCTGGCCAATTTAGATTCCTACAAAGTAGAGGAGGGGCACATGGGCTTAGCTGTCATACCCCCTCAATGCTTCATTGTTACTGAATTTTAAAGATTCTGAAAAGGTCACATAAGTTTTTCAGCTAAACAAACTTTGGGAAATGTGATAGATTTCACATCGCCTCTGGCTGCCTTCAGTTGTTTCTTCTGAAGCTAAGAAATAACAGTCTCTCTATTAGATCATTTGGAAAAGCAGTAAGACTGAAAGAAGCAGTCCTCTGTTCATAGTTCTGTTGGTCTTTAAATATTATAAAATACTCCTGCTTTTTTTTCTCCACCCCAGGCCCCCTGCAGCCCCACTCCTTCAGACTGTCTCATGCTCACATCCTCTGCATGCTGGACTCAATCCCACTGCCATACCTGCCTCCAGACTCCCTGAAACCTCCAACACCCCCATGTGGTCCAGCTTATGGCTGGTGCCCCCCCCAGGCTATTGGGAAGGAAGCACCTCTAATACGTGGGGTTGTCAGTCAGAGGTGGCTGGAAGGTCAAGTGGCATGGGCAGACTTGTCAGAGGCCATCTGGTGCTGTGGGGGCCATTTTTCCTTTTCTTCCTTTCCTCCATCCCCCTCCCACATCAAGACTGCATGTCTGTGGTGTCCTGGGAAGGACGCTCAGCAACATGTGGTCATCCACATTGCCAAGTGCACCTTCGCTGGCCCACCACCAGCAGTCACTTGAGGGCAGTGCAAGCCATACCCTCACTCCCGGGAGGACAGCAAAAGCATGATTACTTCACACCCTCTCTGCCAGTCTCTGCTCAAGTCGTCCCAGATTCTGGAGTGCCGAGCAATAATAATGCTTAATGAAAGTGAACTACAACTCTTGGCCCAGATGGCTTATTCTGAGTGGCTCCAATTCATGGGTCAATGACAAACTCTCACATTTTGGTCAAGATTTTCTCTAGGGTATGGAACCATTGGGCCTTGCACAAGTGGTTACTTCTGCAGTGCACCAACACGGCCATGCTTCAGACATGGTATTCTCACTGGGGTTCAAAGTCAAAGACCTTGAGATTGATCCAAACAGTTGGTTGGTTCACTGTGCCATCAGGTTCTCATTCAGGGACCCCCCTTGTAGTCCATCCCCGGTGGAGGTTGTCAAGTACTTCACTTTACAAGGGCTATGTCTAGAATACTCCTGGCAATTCTGGACACCTCAGATGTGTTGATGGCATGCACCATGGAACCAGAGGAAGAAGTGATGGCGTATAAAAGGACCGTTAGGGCAGCTTTTGATCTCAAAGTGCCTGCCCATGTACGTCTGGTTATTTCAAGCCTTGGCTCGCCACGGTATGATGGTGAGCTGAGGCAGATGAAAGCAAAGTGACAGGGGTTGGAGAGTTATTGGAGGAAATCCAGGGCCCAAGAGGACAAACTGTTTTTGGTTACTCACTACACTGATTATCAAGAAGCAATTACCCAAAAGAAAGCAGGATTTCCATTGAGAGAGATTGCTACTGGCAGGAATTGATCATCTCGGCTCTTTCAGACTGTGGACAGTCTACTTCATTTGGCCTGTCTGGAGATGTAGAAGCTGTTTCATCCATGACATGCAAGGAGTTTGCTTGATTCTTCTCAGACAGAATTTCCTCTATTTGGGCTGGGATCTTGTCAACTGGGTCATCACAGCCCAGCAGGGATGGGCCAATGTGTCTATTATGCATTCAATTGTAACCCCTAGATGGCGCTATCCCAGGGGCTACTACCCCTGCCTGATTTGCCACTAACAGGTTGAGGGGCCTGGATCCGATGGCGGGTGCCTCCACCCAGAGGTCAGGGTTTGCAATAGTTAAACTAACTTGGTCACAGCCCTCTGGGACACTGCAACCCCCCTTTCTTCCCACTAGTGGCCCACACAATATATCAGAATTACCTTCACAGTATACACTTACCCCCAGGACTGGTTCAGACACTGGGACCCCCTGTAAAATAAGAAGATACAGTGCAACAATCACAGTACAATACTTTAACATAGACAAATACCTCAGGCAGGCTGCTTCTCTATCCCGATAGCAATTACTGCACAATACCCGGGAGAACACACAGCAGATTCAGTTACTGACAGACCGAGCGCAATCCAACAATTTCTCCAGTCTTCTACAGGGTGAGCCTGGTTTCTACTCTTCAGATATCCTTTGATTCTCTTCACAGGACAGATTCAGTCCTAACAAGCAGTTACACAAGCCACAGACCGGAACTCGGGGCTTTACACAAGTTTCCCGACTAAAACTGCACACCGAAAAAGCACAGGGCTCCTTCCCTCTTCACTGCCAGAGCTCAACTGAAACTCCAGCAGACAAAACCGGGCACTTCCTTTGAGTTCCTCCCAGTTCTTGGCTGGATTGGCTGTCACTCACAATAGACTGCCCCTGTTGGTCCAAAAAGGCGCCGAAGTCCAAACTACATCTCCCAGAGTCACTGCCCATACAATCCTCTTGTGGCTGGCTCAGATTACGAGTCCAAGTTCTGATTCGTCCAAGGCACCATTTTAGAGCTACCTTAACCCACACTGATTGGTCCAGTTCGGCAGTTCAAAACTAGAATGGAGAACTAGGCAAACACAGTTCTGACTGCAAAGAAAGCAGGTTAGACAAACTGTATTTTCATTATTACTCTAAATGATTTCTGGCAAACAGTTACATCTTTCAGATAGGTTCCCTTTGCACTCCTAGTGACTGCAAAAATGGAGTGAATTGGCAGCAACTCGAGTGGTACTCAAGCAGAGAAACACACAGTCCCCCCATACAAACTAACTATGTCTGCAAGCAGACAGCTCTTAAAGAGACAGTACCAGAGGCTCTAAAAACACTCACAGATAAATGGCTTAAACGCCAAACACCATTCAGGCTTGGAGCATTCAAGCAAGCTCCTGGAAGTCTTTTGGGAACCCCATTTGCAGGGGGGTTACACAATGATCATGGGGAGAGCTGTGTTGGCCATCTGGGCCCAGGGTTTGCTGAGATTAACTGATGATCCTTATTGGAGGGGGTGTTCTGAGTTGCATTGAAAGGTGCACTGGTGAAGCCCCGTCTGAAAAAAACATATCTGGACCAGAATGTTCTTGAACATTATAGACCTATCTCTAACCTGCCCTTTTTGGGTAAGGTTATTAAGAAGATGGTTGCACTGCAGCTCGAGGAACACCTCACTGCCTTTGACATCTATGAGCCTCTCCAGTCCAATTTTAGGTCAAGGCATAGCATGGAGACTGCATTTTTTTCAGGGTGTATAATGACCTGCTCAGATTAAGTTATAAAGGAGAGTGGCCATTTCTCATTCTTCTGGCTCTCTCCTCGGCTTTTGATACCATAGACCATGGGTTGTTATTGAAAGTATGTAGGACTCATTGACAAGTTCATCTGCTGGTCTGAGTTCTATCTCAATGACAGAATACAGAGAGTAGTGTTGGGATTATTCTCTTCACTCCTGATGGCTGTGCTCTGTGGTGTACCGCAGGGTTCAGTCCTTTTGCCCATGCTGTTTGCGATGTACAGGCTGCTCCTTGTTATGATCAGTAAACAGTATGAACTTGGGTTTCACCACTACGCAGACAATGCGTAGTTCTATCTGTCCTTTGCACCCAGGATGCAGGGTGTGGTCAATGTGCTGAATAAATCCCTAGCTGGGATCAAGGACTGGATGTCATCGAACTGGTTCAGACTCAACCCTGAGAAAACTGAAGTACTTGTGATTAAGCCAGGGTGACGGTGGGGAGTGGCAGGTACAGAGAGGTAGACAGGGCTTTGGTGTGGTTCCTTTGTGCTTTTGGCTGCCACAAAGGTGAGAATCTGTGTCATTCTGAATGAGGGGCTGACATTTGAGGCGCAGGTGTCGGCAGTAATCTGGACTGACTTTTACCATCTAAGGAACATCAGTCAGATTAAATCCCTTATCCCTCATTGGGACTTGGCTACACTAGTACATGCTTTGACTGCTGTAATGCTCTATACCTTGGGGTCAGTGGAGGTATGCTACGCTGGCTGCAGCTGGTGCAGAACACAGCTGCTAGGTTGCTGACTGGCCTCTAGAGGTTTTGTCATGTCTCCCGAGCACTGTGATCTGCACTGCTGGTTAAGTGACATATTTCCTTTAATAATAATAATATTCTTTATTTGTTGTGCACCTTTCAAACTTGTCAAGGCGCTATACAGTAAACAAGAAGATAAACCAGCTTTATATAAAATATTCAATAAAATCCAAAAATCAGCATAAATAAATAGAATAAGCTTGGGTCCATAAATACATCTTTAGTGCCTGTTTAAAACCCCCCATGGTCACTCACTCCTGAAACTTTAAAGTAGGATTGCTGCCTTACAAGGCCTTACATGGGCTTAGCCCAGGTCACCTGACTGAGACCCTGCACCTTTACATGACCTTGCATCCCCTATGCTACACTGAGGAGGGCCTCCTTTTCTTTCCAAAGGTAAGGTTAAAAACCTTGAAGGATCAGACCTTGCAATGATGGGCCCATACCTTTGGAATTCTCTCCCAGGGGCCCTGAAGGAGCCACCTCGGTGTAGGTCTTTAAAAGGGGCTATAAGCTCTTCCTATTTACACAAGTATTTGGGGAGCAATTTTCTCTCTGTTGTACTGACATGCCAGCATGTATGTATTTATGTATGTATACAAGTATGTATTTATTTATTCATTACTGGAAATTTAATTGTTGCAGTTTTTGAACAAAAAAGTATTCATTTACTGTCTGAATACTAGTTATTAATATATTAATTCGTTTGAAACATTATTTGTTTCATGCTTTTGCGCTTTTTGTAACGGTGCCCAGAGCCTCTAGGGAAGGGTGTTAGGTAATATTATTTCTCAGGGTGGCATTATTGAATACTGACCTTCCAGGTATAAGACCCTCCGCCTGCGGCGTCGGGCCTTAGTACGCCCCTGGGCGGTCCAGTATTTCCCAATAATGCCCACCCTGGAGGGTATTATTGCGCTCAGAAAATGGCTATCTGTGTACATTTTAATGAAGTTGTAAAATAATAAAGTAAATGCCTGTGAAAAAATTTAATAGAAGTATTTGAGATGCATGTATTTATAAAGTAGTCCCTAGGCTGTTCCTGATGCTGTTGCTCCTCCCTGCAGCATTCTGGTGGCTTGATAACTTCCCATTGCCCCCCACCCCAGCGAGACAGTCACACATACAGACACTGATTGCTAATGGAGAAAGGGAGTAAAGTCTTTATAGGACTGACTGGCAAGTTTTTCTTTGGGTGTTTGTTTATTTTTCTTCTGAAGTTCGATCTGTGTGTCTCTGACCTTTGACCGCAATGTAGGAGGAAGTACAAAAGTGCCATTTGGTCGGTGTAAATGGAAAGAAGAGAAATTTTGAGGATAAATTTAAATAGTGAGGTAAATGCTTTTTGTTGCTGAGTGATTGCAAGGGAGTTCTGCTGAGTGATTTATTGTCTGTTTTGGTCGGTACGGTATGCGAGATCGCTATTCGGGAGACGGCTTTCACGGTGTGTGACAGCGTGGTTGGAGAGATTATTTTTATTTGTTTTTAAGATTAGCAGCAGCTGCAAGTAGATTTTGTTTGGTTTGGCATGGGGAGACGAGTGCCTCTCGCTAAGCGAGAGAAAAAGATGGCGGGCATTTTTAAATTTTGTTCGGGGCAGTTAGCCAATTAAAAAGCAGGCTGGTGACAAATATGGAGTGTTGGGCAGTGAGGTGTCACTTGGACTGGCACTTGTTGTTTACTGGGCATTTATTGAAAAATAAATGCCCAGGTTGGAGCCACTTTCAACCAATCAGGATAAAGAATGCACTTTGGCCATTTTCTAAACAGAAATAAAATCTGCTCCTCCTACTGTTTCTTCATATGCAACAATTAATTTTTTATTCAAATAGAAGAAAAAGGAAGGGCACCATGACACAACTAGAAACTGTTCTGTACATGACCAAAGGACTCTTAGACCATGCACCTGTAAACAAGCTTTCAGCTTAGTGTGTCTCACCTGGTTAAACAAACTGGGGGGAAAAAAAAAGACCCTTCACTAATACTTTATGGATGGAGTGAGTGAGTGAGTGAGTGAGTGAGTGAGCATAAAGGAAAGCTAATTTACAATAGTGCTCCACAGGAATGTATACTATGCAAAATTACTCACAATAATACCTACAGTACAATTAACAATACAGAACACAGATACCTCATTAAAAATTATGTGTTTCAGGTAATACTTTCTAAACCAGTATAACAAGGCAAAATAGATGGAGAAGATGGTATGAACCATGTAAGAATTTTTTTTTTGTGGAGTTTTGCATTGAAGGATCATAAATAGAGGGCACATTACCACGAGTCATTTTAAACCTACTTTAGTAATTCAGTTCCAACAAATCAGATGACTAAGGCCGACCAGTAGTGCTGAGGGTTGAAGCGCTGGACACCACACCTCACACCAGGCTGGTGGCCCGGGTTCGGGAGCAGATTTGGGTTGTCAGGGTTCGGCCGGGGAGGAGAGGATTGAGTGTGCAACGAACTGCTCTTCACTCCTGGGGTGGGTAGGTTCTGCCTCGCGTAGCGTTAGTGACACCTGGTGGCTCTGGGGATCACTACAGTCTGCATGGGCACACAAGTAAGGGTATGGGTAGCCATGGGCATCTTTCGCATGGGTGCAGGAACATGCCTGTCGTGAGCAGGATGCCATTGCATGTCCACACCCTCGCAACATCAAGGTGCAAAATTCCCGGCTCTCGGGGAGGCGATTGTTGTCTTGGGGGACTGCAGCCCATATTCCCAATACCAGACGTTCCTGACCAGCTCTCTCAAGCCCTCGCTCTGCTCCTGGACCCGGCTGTCTAGATTTCAGAAAGGACACCCAGGTACATGTCAGGTGGCCCTGCCCCGAGGGGCATAGATCTGGGGGCTGGCTGTGGTTCTGGGAGTGGGAGTGAGGTGCCTCTGTCCCCAGTTCCCTGGTCAGGGGGTTTCAGGTGGGAAGTAGGTGCCTATGTTGAGGTAGGCTCACCGGAGAGATGCTCCGAGTTGCTGGTGTTAGGAGGGGTTAAATAAAGTTCACAAAAAAAAATAAAATGAGTGAAAAAAAAAATCCTGTAAGTTCAGTAAATACGTGGGTACTTAACCAGGACACACTTCAATGCAATGAGCCCCCAAACCCCATTTATGTCCATTCCTGTGGGGTAACACTGTCCTCACAGCAGGTGGAACTTCTGAAACCCCACATGCATGCCAGCACTGCTGTTCTGGACACACTTACTGACCACCCCGAGTTTCACATTATATGTACCTCAAGTTGGAGTCAAGAATACCAACCAGTTGTCCATGGGCACATAACACTCCCCAGGTGGCAGCTGGGTGGGGTGGATTCATGCACAGATCATAAAAACCTAAAATAGTAGAATTTTTTTCTTTGGCTTGTTTTTTGTGCATGTTTCTAAACACACAAATACTCTCGACCCTCAATGCCAGTGCAAGGTATCATGGGTACTATATCAACGCCTTATGCAAAACAGGCTAAGGCATCACCAGAACTGACATCACATTGTAAACAACATGTTTGTACACCTGACCCAGTATAGAATGATATAGACAAAACTATAGATAGAGAATACTGGTTGGCCAACCAGACGCAACTAGCCTGCGCTGCCACAGACAGGTTCGGATGACATCAGACCTCAAAAGTGAAGCTAAAGAGGTCCAATGTAATCAGAAGCCCAAGATGGCAGCACAGGCTGGTTGAGCAAATGGCTGCCCAGTCAGTATTTTTATAGTATGAGTTTTTAGTTTTAAAACAAAAGTGTTTTCACAGCACCCTGCAGCAGCAGTGAAAGTGCTCGCAGTTTCAGTTCAGAATGTGAAATGACTGCTGGGCATGCAACAGCACTCTAAAAAAAAATCCACACCAGCTGCCAGAAAGATTTCCAGTAAGCTAAGGGGGAAACAACCACATTCTATTACCTGACATGCAAATCAACGCCGAACAAATCCTCATTGTACACTTATATTGATCCTCAAGATGCCAACATAATTTGAACATATAGAAAAGTTTGACGGATATGTCCATCTGCAGCAGAATAAGGGTTAAGACCCCCTTACTTAATTTCAGTTATTATCTCAGGTGCCTATCAATTCAAAATCTCAAGGCATCTGGCATTTAATACACTCGGAATTAGCATATCAAAAAACACAGCTTACAGGGAAATCAGTTTGAATCATAAAACCATGATATTAGGGGAAAAAATATCCAAATTGTTTTGTTTTGTTTTTGTGACTATCACCACAAACACACACACACACACACACACACACACTCACTCTGTCTCTCTCTCTTTCTCTCTCGCTCTCTCTCTCTCTTTCTAATGCACCTGTCCCAGTGCAAGGCATCATGGATATGCAAATTATTGTGCAAAGCTGGCTGACAAAGCTGTGCCAGAACAAACATAGCCTTTCAATCAGGCTTGTACATCTGATCCAATATAGGCCGAGAATGACAAACTGGAAAGCAGAATAGACAGTTCAGTGTATGGTAGAGCAAGTGGTAAGGGGATTTACCACAGTGCAAAAAGCCGAGCTCAAAGTGCTATACAACAAAGAGATCAAACTGGTGGTTGAAAGTTAATAACTCAATTTTTACAGCTGCAGTAGACAGAGTCTGCAGATGTTTTTCATGTACAAAAGGAGTGATGTCATGTTTTCTGTCCATGGAACTGACTGAAGGTGTAAATAGAATCCTCCTCCTTAGCCTCCTCCAAGAAATGTTTTCTGCCCTCAAATAAATACACTTTCATGTTAGTCAAAGGTTACAGTGTACTATTTTCTTTCTTAAGTGGGAGGTACAAGAACTGGAACCTGAGTAGTGGGAGGCAGCATTAGTTTTTTGGGGGTGAGTAAGATCTACTCCCACCTCCACCCAAGAAGCTCCAAAAGATCCACCCCACCTTTTTTTTTGGTTCATGTGGGAGGGACATGAGGTAGAGCTATCATGCTGGAACAATTGACTATCAGAGCTGCCTGGGGCATCAGAGCTTAAGCTTCAAAAGGAAAGAAAAAGTCTGAAACTGCATCCTTATACAGCACTTGTTTAAACAGCCTTAGCTCAGCTTACATTCCTCTCCTGGTCACACATTTTCACAAATACATTCCAAGAGATGGAAAGTCCCTCCTGGTGGGTATATGGTGTTATTCAGACCTGTCCTCCAACCCTGCCCCCACCACCTTACTCTGTATTCTGCATCAGCTGAAGCATGTCAGTACAGCAAGAGGCTGCAGTGTATATTTTTACTGGGCTTGCAGTTTTAAAGGAGAAGTCCACTCAGAATTTGCAAAAACATATGTTATGTAGAGCGTTTTGATTTGTATGTTAAGTCCTAGTGTGTCCTTCCCTCTGTCTACTATTCAGAGTTTTTCCTAAATTAGCCTGTTACCAGACACCTGAGAGCTAGGTAACTGGTTTCTGTAAGATAACTGCTACTAAATTAAGCTCTAATTCACTACGGTTGTTTTCTATGTGTGTCAGGTCTAGCTTGCAGGAGTGTTTTAATTTTAAAACTTTCAATTTCATCAAACTGTACACAACCATAAAAGCACAGAAATTGTACAGATCATTAGCACTATAATTAGTTAAGACTCTAGCTGTTTTCTTACAGAAAACCCACTCAGTTAGATTTCAAGTATTTGCTAAACTATAAATGTAGGTACCAGCATTCTATTAGGCAGAACTACCATTTAGTGGTGATTTTGCTCTGTGACTTGATTTTAATTTTTTTTTTTTTTTTACAAATGAAGTGTATGGTAAGAAGCTGGAGCCTAGAAACCGCAAAATACTTTAAAGTCACTTTTTCTCCTGTGTGTGGTATAGCATGAAAACAACAGGATGACAGTGACTATTTCAGCTACACATTTGATCCAATTTTACAATGGTTCATTGCACTACACATTTAGTGTATCCCACTTTTTCAAATAGTAAAACAAATATTCTCCAAACTAAAGAACTCACACATACACATTTTTATACTTTATTAAAAAAATACTTCATATTTGTAACCAAAAAAAAATAATACTGCTAGCTAGACATGACACACCCAGAAAACACAAATAGTGAATTAGAGCTATTTGGTAGTTGCTTTCTTACAGAAACCCCAGTTAGGTAGCTCTCAGGCATCTGCTAAATTGTAACTGCTGCCATTTGTGCTCTCTGGATGAGAACAGTTACAAGGCTTTGCTGTTGTGAACTGATTTTAAAAAGCACTGCATATGCTAAATCTATGGGCCTGGCTACATCACTGTCACATGAGACAAGGTGCATTGTAGGAGGCAGAAGGCAATAAACCTATTTGTGATGGAGATCCCCAGGGGTCATAAAACTACCCTAAAGCTAGCAGCCGAATTTAGGAAAAACTCCTAATAGCAGACAGAGGGAAGGACACACTAGGACTTTACATACAAATCAAAACACTCTGCATAACACGTTTTTGTAAATTCTGGGTGGACTACTCCTTTAATTGAGCCATCCCCAATTTGTATCCTTCCAAAAACCACTTTATGTGGTGTGCATACCAGCATGGTTATTTCACTCTTATTTACAGCTTTACTTCTTTATCAGTTTTTAATTGCAATTGTGTCTAAACACTCCACAGTGTAGCCTCCAGTCTCCCACTATGCCTGCATGCATTGCAGCACTGTTTTACTACATGCAGAGAAGTTGGAGGCTACCAGAACATATGCAGATGGCAGTGTGGAGCATGGGTGTAGGCTGCAAAACTGGGATGCCTCCATGCCACAGTAACCTGACAGCTGTATGTGCGCCCCCCGGGTGTACCCCCATGTCCCCACCTAACCTACCTCTCTGTCCGCACTTGCTGCCCTGAGGGCCGCCTCCTGATGGTATCCGTGTACTGTCCTTGATTACTCTTCTCACTGTGCTGAGTGTTGGGAGTACCCTGCCTGCCCATGTGTGATGTGGCAGCAATACTACCTGCAGAGCAGTGCCAGTAGTGAACACATACATTAGTGGAGCTCCTGAGTGCATCATGGAGCACTGCTACGATGGACAATAGGCGGGTGGCACTGTGTACAGTGGATCAGTGGGGAACACTGAAGGGCAGTAGTAGAGGGTCTGCCTTCAGTCATACAGCAGCAGTACATGAACGTCTGTTGTGCCCAGGTGCCCTAATACTGGCAGAACTGATGCCATGTCTCCCCTCTCTCTCTCTCTCTCTCCCTCCCCTTCCCTCCCTCTCACTGACGTAGCCCCCGATTCCAACATACGAATCTCCCCCTCCCTCGAACCTCTCTCTGTCACCTCTACAACATAAGTGTGTCTCATAACAGTGAAATATGGTTATTTACATAATATGACCATGCCATATACACAGTATTCCATAGGACATGTAGGAGGTCATCTCTAAATGCAGCTGTCATCACTGAGTGCATCATGGGATGTGCACTGCTACTACAGGGTTGAGACCACACACACTATCACACTCAGTGTGGACAGGTTGTAATGTTTTCAAAGCATTATCCACACTGTTCACAGCAGTGTGGACACACTGTAAAGGTTTACAGTCTGTAACGGTTTGAATCCATTACAGCTTTTTCAAGTGTGTAGTGTGGACAGGGTCTGCATGTTTATGTAATTATCTATCTTTCTATCAATTGCATGTATCACTGTTTTTACCTATTTCTAAAACAAACCTGCATATCACATTTGCCTGCACTCTGAGCACATACTAATGAAACTGTGCATATTTGTACTCCACTTCTGCATAGACCTCATACTTTCCTAATATTCCCATTATCACAAGCATAACTACCTTGCCCTTATCCAAAGTGTCCCTCTCTGAAAATTACTATCACATTTTCTCTGCTAACAGCCCATCATTACATCTGACTTCTTGACATCAACACATTGCTTAAATACAACTTATATCACCTCATGGACAAAAACCCTGTTTCTCTCTAAAAAAAACAAACAAACAAAAAAAACCTGTGTAAATAATCCCAAGGCTGAACATATGCCAGCCATTACTTTTTCATGTACTGCCACCTTCAGTACCATCATGGGAATTTGCATATGTTTCCCATGATGCTTTGCATTATTGAGGTATGTGCAATTGTGTTTTCTTTAAAATTTGGCTTTCCGGCCAATATCATCTGGGATAACACATACATCAGTGGCATTTGCTCTGGGGCTCTTTTGTAAACCTATGTTGCTTCCTATTCCTTCCATTAAAATGTACACCTCCATGTATTTTCCTAATAAAGTGTATGCCTTCCTTAGGACAGAAACTAAAACAAATCTTACTACTTACAAATCATTGTGTTGTTTCTCCATACCTCCTTAATAATTCCGCACAACTTCACTAACTTCATTATGCAGCCGTGGTGGATCTGACCAGAATTTGTTTGAAGAACTGCAGGTAGCAACCACATCAGGGAACAGACAAAAAAAAGCATGCCTAATGTATTGTGCATCTCAGTGCTTAGGATCCCTTGATAAGGTGCTCAGACACATGAAACAATGGGTGTGCTGTTTTCCTGTGCTGCCTGATATGGTTTTTATCTGGATTTCTTCACTAATTAACGTGCAACCAATGATGTGGTACATTTGTGGTGCAGTGTTTTGCACACTTACTTTGCACTGTGAGAGTAACAAACTGCAGATGCTAATTTGTCCTGTTAGGACTTTTCAGTATGGAGCAGTCACAGTTTCGGACAAGTACCAAGTTGGTACCCTAGACATCTAACATTTATCAAACACAATGTTACCCAGAGTTTACTTTAAAATTGCTATGGAAATTAATACCTGGGTGGCTCACTTTTTATAAGTCTACCCTTACAGAAATTTAGGTGTGCTGTGTACATGCAAAATGCATGCCACCTGTTTAATTGTGCAATGTTTGCATGCAGCTCGCATACACGAAGTGATCCTAAGCAAACCAGGTCTAAAAAGCAAATCAGGTTTGCATGCTGCAAGCTTGACATGTGCACAGCAGGTATACTGGTTTGAACATCTTCTGTAAGTTACATCAGGTTCGTGTGTTGCATGCTTGACATGAATGCAGCAGTTAAGTTGGTGTGAATATCATTTAAACATCACATCAGGTTCACATGCTGCATGCTTATCATGTGTGCAACAGCTAAGCTGGTGCAAATCTCATCTAAAACAAGCATTTGTCAATGCCGAATGTTGTCTTACTGGCACTGGCATTGGTAGTGCAAGAGTTAGAGAAACGCATACTAGGAATGGCAGTGAAGAATAGAACGGAAGTGAATCCCAGCCCACCCTGCAGAGAGTGGCATGCATTGGGGTGTGCCTTTGGGTCACTGGCCATAACACTAATGCCATTTCACTTCACTTCACCCTACCCTGCAGACTCTGACAAGTGTCACATTGTGCCTTGGGGTCATCAGGCCTTATGTGCACCCCATTTCATAAGGAAGTATGTTGAGATGGGTGCAGCATAGGAGAATGGGGTGAACTTTGGAGCCGAAGAGTCCAAGGCACACCTGGATGCCTGTCAGTAGCTGCAGGGTGGGGGTGCAATGGCATGAGCATTACAGCTGACAATCCAAAGGCACAGCCTGATGCCTGTTAGTCTGTACATCTGTACAGGGTGGGATGCTATGGTTAGAAACTCTAACATCCTGGGCGTTTGTTGGTATTCGCACTCCAAATTTTCAGAATGGCCTTTTTGTGACCCCACCTCATGAAAGCATGTGGGACCTCTGCTTATGAACAGTGTCCATGTGATTTTGTTAATGTGTCCCAAACGTTGATTTCCCACAGTAACTGCATCATTCTGCACCACATAAAAATGTCAGTTGCACCATTCATAAGGAGGTGTGAAGAGATGGCAATGTTGACAATCCGGAGTGAAAATATTAAAAATGCTTGAAGTTACGAGCTTGCATGAAATCTAGGCAACACATGCCATAACAGTCTGTTTTTTTTAATTCTTTCACCAAATTTTTAACATAGGCATTTTGGGATCTCTGCTCATGAACAGTGGCAGTATGATTTTCTTAATTTGTCCCGAACTTTGTTTTCCCACAGCGACCGTGCCATTGTGCGCCAGATGTGCAAAACCACATTTTGGGTAGGATGTGAAAAATGACAGCTGTACTGCTCATAAGAAGGTGCACAAAAATGGTGATGTTGAACATCTGGAGTGAAAATATTAAACATTTTCAAACTTACGACGGTACGTGGACACTGCGCAACGCTGGCTTGTAACATAGTCATTTTGTGGAATTTTTTGACCAGCTGTTTAACACAGGCATTTTGGGACCTCTGCTCATGAACAGTGTTACTGTGATTTTCTTACTGCGTCCTGAACATTGTTTTCCTACAGCAGCTGTGTCACTGTGCACCGGATGAGCTAAAACACATTTCTGGCAGGATGTGGAAAATGAAGCTGTACTGTTCATAAGGAGGTGTGAAATTGGCAATGTTGAAAATCTGGAGTAAAAATATCAAAAATTCTCAAAGTTACAAGCATGCGTGGAAACTGCACAATGCACACTTGTAACATGGTGATTTTGTGGAATTTTTTCACCAAATTTTCAAAATGAGCATTTTGGCACCTCTGCTCATGAACAGTGTTACTGTGATTTTCTTAGTGTCTTGAACATTGTTTTCCTACAGCGACTGCACCACTGTGCGCCGGATGTAAGAAAACACATTTCGGGCAGGATGTGAAAAAGGAAGCTGTGCTCTTCATAAAGAGGTGTGAAAAAATAGCAATGTTGAAAATCTGGAGAAAAAATATTAAAAAATCTCAAAGTTAAAAGTGTGCATGGAAACCGCGCAACACATGCTCGTAACACAGTCATTTGTTGGAATTGTTTCATCAAATTTTCAACATAGGCATTTTGGGACCTCTGCTCATGACCAGTGTTACTGTGATTTTCTTACTCTGTCCCGAACATTGTTTTCCTACATCAACTGCGCCACTGTGTGTCGGATATGCGAAAACACATTTGAGGCATGATGTGGGAAATGACAGCTGCACTGTTCATAAGGAGGTGTGAAAAAATGGCAACATTAAAAATCTGGAGCAAAAATAATAAAAATTCTCGAAGTTACAAGCATGTGTGGGAACTGCGCAATGCACGCTCGTAACACAGTCATTTTTTGGAATTTTTTCACCAAATTTGCCACATAGGCTTTTTGGGAGCCCACCTCATGAACAGTGGCACTGTAATTTTCTTACTCTGTCGCGAACATTGTTTTCCTACAACGACTGTGCCACTGTGCATTGGATGTGCGAAAACACATTTTAGGCATGATGTGGGAAATGACAGCTGCACTGTTCATAAGGAGGTGTGAAAAAATGGCAATGTTGAAAATCTGGAGCAAAAATAATAAAAATTCTCCAAGTTACAAGCATGTGTGGGAATGCTGCAATGAACGCTCATAACACAGTCATTTTTTGGAATTTTTTCACCAAATTTGCAACATAGGCTTTTTGGGAGCCCACCTCATGAACAGTGGCACTGTCATTTTGTTAATCAATCCTGAAAGGTGATTTCGCACAGTGACCATGAAATCTCCTTTCAGGATGCAATCACGCCATGACAGTGTCTGAATTCATGAGGAGGGGTCCCAATAACCCCATGTTGAAAATTTGGCGCCACATTTCCCAAAAATGTCCAAGATATGCACCAAAGTTGATAAAAACCCTATGTATGTCATAATACAGCTTACTGGCATTTCTTCAGTTCATAGTCGGTTTGAAGAGTGCAGACGTGTTCCCAGTCCATCGAAGATCATCGTGCCGGGCTCCAGAGGTAAGTATGGGGTATGGGGGTGTGGGGAGGTGTGGTGCACAGAGGGCGGTTGCGGTTTCGGGGTGGGATCCACCAACAGCCAGCAAGGGACCATTTCCTTTGTTTTAGGTAAAAAAAAAAAAAAAATCACAGCAAACCGTTTTCTGTTTTTTTAACAGGCTGTGGCCACACTGGGGTGGTCTCCCAGTGTGGCACATTGGTGGGGGGGGTCATGTCACCCACAATGGGGTGGGCTGCCAGCATGGGCATGGTACACAATTGGGGCAGCACCAGGAATTTGGTGGGGGGGTAACATGCCAACAGGGGGATTGGGCACCCTGGTCAGCAAGGCCGTGTCTGCCTTTGGAGCCATGATAGATGCTGAGGGGGATTGGGCACCCACCTTGGCACACCACAGCAGGGAAGGGGGCACATATACCGACAGGGGGATTGGGCACCCCAGAAGTTGGCTGCAGAGGGACTGTGAGGGCAGGTGGAAAGCCTCCACCCGCCATGTTTATTAAAATGTTACACCACACAAGGCACACCCTGCAATGAGGTGGAGCTACCTCATTGCAGCAGCTAAAACATTTGAAAGTGGTGGCATGGCTTTTGTACTGCTGTCATAGACAGTGTGCAATCTAATTTGTGCCATGGAGCCCAGTCCGAAAAAGCAGTGGTGCCACTGGCCATAGCATGACCGCGTCTCCAAAACCTGCCATTCCAAAGTTATGGCAACATGTTTCTTGTGCAGGCGCAAGATAAAATAAAAACACATCTGTTTCTCTTTCTTATACTACTGCTAGCAATTAGAGTCATTAAAATACATTTTTATTTGGATTCCCATAAAAACTAGGTAAACTCATTAATTCTGATCCTTTTGCAAGTTGTTTACTGGCTTTTGATTTTTGTCATTAAATCGCCATTAATTTGTAAAGTATTGTTTGCTTTCTGCATTAATTGCCTAGGATATAGCCAGTCAATACCCCCCCATTCCAGATGTATGAAGAGGGGTCTCTGTTGTGAAGCCTATCCTTTTTGTTTTGGACCATGCAAATCCCTTATGCATGTTTAGTGCTATAAATGTGTTTCTCCATGACTGTTACGGCTCACTTACTTTCCCTTTGTCATTCTATATTGAGCATATACGCTATGACCATGCTCAGCATTCTTTGTGCTGAATAGGGTCTTGGAAGCATGCACCATAACTCACATTTTGTCACTGAAATGAGGGACATGGACACTCAAAATGAGGGACAATGAGGGACACCAGCCCACATGATGATCAGGACACATCATGAAACATGGAGATACAGTACCTCAGAACACAATGGAAAATATTACATTAGCACTTGAGAATAAATTTCTACCATTAAGCAGTGGTGCCATTTATGTAGGGTAGAGGCAGTCCCCCCTTCCCATTTTTGTGCCTAAGTTGTTCTTATGGTGTGGCAATAATGGCATTAAATTTGGATTTAATCTTTTGCACAGTAAGTGCCCACCTGGCCTGTGTTTGCTCACGCTGCAGGTACTCTCCAGACTCGACTGTGACTGTACTGTGTTGTCCACTCTCTCCACTTATTAGTGGCTGCACAATCACATGAGATGTGGATGGGATCCGGCCAAGAAAGACTGCATGAGTCTTGCATGTGCAACACTGTCTTTCCCGCCACAGAGTAGACAGACTGCACACTACAGATTGGAGGAGGAGGTGAGCTCTGAACTCTCAATAGCAGTGTTGTGGCAGCATAGTTTTGTTGTTCTACTCTTAGTGAGTCTCCATCTCCCCTGGTGACTGAAGGGGCAGAGGATGTGCTAGAAGCTAACTCAAGACTAGGCTACCTACTTACTCTACTAGGCTCGTCATGCAAAAAAAAACAGCACAGATCCCCACGGCAGCAAGCTAGGATTAGCAGCAGTGGTGACAGTGGTCTGGGTGGCCTTCATAGGCCTTGATCAGTGCAGTGTGGCAGCAGGCACAGCAGCAACCAACCTGGTTCTAGCATCCAGCTTCTGGTGGAAGGAAAGAGGGGGAGCAGACTGAAAACTGGGCTGGCACACTGTGCCAGGCTGCAGGTTCTGACCACATGGCTGAGTAAGTAAACATAAATAATTTTTTTTACAGGGGGATTGGAGAAGGAGGAAGGACTGAAATATTGTTGTGTTTTTCATGTTTCTTCACCTTTGGGAAGCTTCGTGACCCATAGGGGATGGGTATTGAATGGAATGGAGTCAGGGAGAAAAATTGGGACAACGTTCTTTTTTTTTTTGGGGGACTTCAACCAGGAAAAAAATTGGTTAGTAACTGGGTGGGTTTAAGCCCAAATTTGATGCAGTGCTCCGGGTTATATACAGAGGAATCTTATACATTTGGATTTTTCCTGATTTGCATATCACTTTTCAGTCAAAACAAATAAGTTGTACCTCTTAGAGATGTTACATACATTCTAGAGCTGTCCCTTGTATTCATGGACAGTTGAGCGATAAGGTATGCACAGACTATTGGACCCCCATTATAGCCAGGCTTATGCCCCCCCCAACCCCAGTGAAGCTGACTTGCACATCACCATGCTCAGGCACATTATGACAAAGGGTAAGGGATACTGCAGGGGTGTGCACCATTGAAATGAATGGGGGCATTTTGTTATTACTATTTTATACATTATTGATGGTGAGTTGGAGATTAATGAAGGCCACCACTCGACTAAAAATGGCCTTGTTAGTAGAACAGTGACCTTCATTATTCTCCAATACACCATCATAATGCATAAAATAGTAACAAAAATAACTCCTTTCATTTGAAGGTGTACTCCCCAGCACTTTGACCTATGGACATCATCTCTTAAAGACTCCTTCCTCTGGCTCCCTAGTACTCAGGTAAGAGACTTTTTACTTATATCTATACTTGGTGGGTTGTCTGTAGCAGCATGACCATACTTGCTACAGTGTGTGTGTGTGTGTATTGGGGGGGACTGGCCATCTGGGTGTGTGTCAAGTTATTGCTACGTTTCTGTTTGCACCTTATTGTCTGTTTGCATTGAAGCATCCAAAATTATGGAGAGAAAATAGTAGGAGTACAGACCAGACAGAAGTAATCAAGTGGTTCTGTGGGTAAGTTTGTATATTGGAGGTGGGAAAAACTACATGTGTTTCCATTGGTATGTGTACGACAGTTCAGCTGTGAAACTGAGGTGAGTAAGAGAAGAAAAAGAAAAATGAAAAGCATAACACTGGTTGCAAGCATGCCACATGCGTGCAGATGTAGTCAAGGTACAGTATGTACTGAAGTACAAGTGAACCATATGCATGCAGACAGTATGGCTTAGTGGTTAAAGGCATTGAACTGCAAACCAGGAGATTTGGAGGCATGAAGACTTGGGTTTGAATCTCATCAACCCCCACTCATGTAGGGTATGATCCTGAACAAGTCAGTTAACTTTTACATGTGCAGTTATCAGTGACCATTTGCTTTTTGCACGCATGCCACATGCATGCAGTCTTTTCCATAACATAAAAATCATGGTTTCCACACTTGCTTGAGGCACGCGTGCCATATGCATGCAATCGGTTCCAATTTAACATTTGAATCATACTTGCAGCACGCATATCATTTGGGTAGTTTTATGTGTGCAGCATGAAAACATTTCATATAATTATTTCTGTAAGGGTAAGGACAATCATTTTCTTAGAAAAAGTGGGATTACAGCCTCTGTTACACCCAGCTGGAGGGTAGATAACCAGACCCGAACCACTGGGCATCCTGTTTACATACAATTTATCTTTTACATCTGAACTAGCTAACATCACTTGCTTAAGTGTTCACACAGGATTTTGACTTTTATTTATACATAACTATAAAGTAATGCAGCCTATTTTGTGTTTTAGAAATGTAATTCATATGATCTCTGGTAAGCTTTTTATCTATTCGTGAGCAAGAATTTTACTTAATTTTGTATTTATGTTACTGTGTCTGGTGTAACTTTTTTATTGTTTGCTGTTGTTATTTGGATTGTTTTTTTCTTGTAATTTTTAATGGTTCGTACCCAGTCAATCAATAAACTTTGACCAGAACTGGCATTTAGTGCATGCAAAGTTCGCATACTGCAGAAGCTGTGTACTGGAAGCCATTTTGCATATTTCTTCTCCCCCAGCATCCTTTTATGGATCCTATGCAGTACTCTTCCTGTAACCTGCCTCCTCAGTACACTACCTTGGGGTATAATGAATGCTTGGTGCATTCGAGTTTTGTATCAAACACTTTCTGAGACTGTCCACTTGACGTGTTTTCTTTGCACCAAATAAAACCTTGTTTGTCACATTATCCAGTGACTGCATGCATTTTTGGCTAATATTGGGGCACATGTGCTGTACTGAGGCTGGCACTATAACCTAGAGGTTAGGGTTATGAGCTGTGTATGAGTTTAGTACATCCAGCAGACCTGGGTTTGAGTTCCACACCATCTTCATGCTTACCGTGTGACTCTGAGTAAGTCACTTAACCTCCTCAGTGTTCCAGAGTAGCCCCTAAAAACAGGCATTTGTACCGAATGGGCCTTACCTGGTTAACAAAGAATAAAAGTGTACACTTACTTGTGTGTATTGTGGACTTTATGTTGCAAGACTTAATTCCCTTGGAACCTGCCCTTTGTTTTAATGCATGTCACATGGTACTTAGATTTGTCCTAAATCACAGAGAAGCCCACTAGTGTTGCAGCAGCGTGATCTCCTGAATAGATTCGGCTGGTTGCCATGCTCCAGTAGAAGACACAGACAATGGATGCCACATGTACAATGTATGAGTCCTGCAAACCCAAAGCTCAAAGTTACCTTGGGAGTCTCCTAGCAAGTCCTAACACAACCCACAACCTCTGGAATGGGTTTACCTATCCAAAAGTAACTTTGCAATGTTATTTTTGCATACTCAGCAGCTAGGACCCAAAACAAAATCCCAACTAATATAGACATTGGGACCTTAGTGTGTTTTGAGAACTGTCTTAAAGGTACACAGTCAATCCCCCTTAGGCCTCAACCCATCCCTAGTTTAAAAAAAACAAAATTTATTCTTTATAACGTGCTGCTGTAACTGCAGAAGTTGGCAATTTGATTCTGATTCCTTTTTTCTAAGTGAAAAAAACAGACTGCCCACCATACTGGCAACAGCACCAGGGTGCAGCTAATGACTGCAGTCATTGGGCAGAAAGAAAGGACAAAAGACAAAAGGGAGAGATATGCTGCAAACTGATGGGACTGGCCATGAGAACTAGCATGGTACCCTGGCAGTGCCCACGACACCTTCATCTGGCACCAGTTCCAACTCTATCACGCAGTTGAGGGTGGCCTAGTACCCAGTGAACACCCTGTCAGTGTGCACATGCAGCACATACCCACAATCCCTCCAAAGGAGGTACACCAACACAATACAGTACACGCATGCTGCAATGAGGGAAGGAGGATGGTGCGGGGAGGGCACATAGGTGCCTGTGATGCACCACGAAAAAGGTGATGCCACGTGGCTGGGGTCATCCACACAGTGAACATGTTCCAGTGATGAGAATGTCCCTGACATCACTGGGCCTGTATAATGATATGTGTGCCCCCCGCCGGCACATACTGCACACCTGTACATACACCACGTCACACACGACAAGCCATGTATGTGTTACTGTGAGAATCCCATGCTGGTGGCACAGTGTCTGTGGGTCATAAGACAGTATGACAGTGTTGTTCACTGTCAAAACACACCTACCAGTTGGGCCTGTCTGTGTGTGGATAGCAGCATTCAATGTTACCAGACCCACTGTATACATTGATGTGTCCCTGACAATACCAGCTACTCATGGTACTGTAGCATATGATACACACTGTAGCAGACAGTACCATATGCCTATGGCATGCAGCACAACCACCTGTGCCTGTGGTGTTAGCCCCCTGGGGTACAATAGTCTGTGCTGCTGTGTACAAACCCAGCCTGCGGCTCCGGCCTGTAGTTCCAGTCTGACATACAGGTGGTGCTGTGTGCACCCTGCAATAGCCCAGGCAGTATACACATGGAAATACATGCCAGTCAGGCAATAATGACATGCAAACGTAGCTGTTTGCCCTCTGACTGCCTAAGTAGGCTGCTTTGCATATCCGTTTTGAATATGGCAAACTTTTGCCCTGGATACATGACGAAAGACTGACTGTCAGAATCCCAAGTTTCAGGACCCTGAAACTGATCGTCTGAAACTTGATATCCAGACAGTCAGTAATTGCCCATGTTTACATGTTTACATGTTTCAGGGGGCTTCTCCCCCCCCATCCCACTTCCTGTATATAACAAACTCCACTGTGGGCAATTACCGACTGTCGGGATATCGAGTTTTGGGCATTCGATCTCAGGCTCCTGAAACTTGGGATTCTGACAGTCAGTCTTTCAAAATACCCCCATTTGCCCTGGGCAAACCTGTCTGAACCTTAGCATGGTTCTACAGTGGTATTTGGCCTGCATTGTTGTTTGCAGTTGTTATGACCACTTCCTTGCTAGTGCCCACAGGGGCTACATAGTTCATCTTTGCCTGACACCACTTCTGTGTGCACTGGGCTGCTGTTGCTGTTTGATAACTAAGCAGTCACAGAACACCAAACACAGAAGAATACTGTGTACAGGCAATTGTAGTGAAATACATAGAATTTTATTCTCTCACCGCTTGGGGCACACAGATATGCCTCAGAAGCCCACAGTAACAAGACATCTAATATTTCACCAAGTCATTAGCTTTTACAAAGATTAAATCAATCAGTGTATACACCCTTTTACAGCCCAACAGCTAATATCACATGACCATTATTTAAAGTGACATAGTGCTTTATATATATATATATATATATATATATATATATATATATAGATAAATATCAGCATTTAAAAATTCATGACAGTCAAACAGAGTGTAAACCTGCACCAATTAAAATTGTTCACTTCCATTTACTTCTCTAATATGTTCAAAAACTAATTCGTATACCTTTTATGACAATACTGCAAGCACTCTGGAATGTACCATTCTATCTAGAAAATAGTTTCCTTATTACATTCAAACTTAGAAGTTGCCTTACAAAGAGCATTACAAAAGTATGAGATTTGCAGTATCAAAAAGTAAGGAAAAATTGAGCAACAGAGCAGATTTCAACTAAACGTATGTGCAACTTGTTAAAAGAGTTTTTTTGATTTTTTTATGTAACCCACCTCCACCGGCTCCCCTTGTTCAACTAGCAGGGCTGCTCCTCTCACACATGGCATGATCAAGAGGGATGGGGGTTGACACTACAGTTCAGTTTACTAGTACATCTGAGCCTGCCATCCTCAGACAGACAACCCAAGTGTGGCAACTACCTGGCTCACACCTGGGGGGGACCATTTACCATGGCCATCAACCTGGGTCCCTGGGAGAAAATGTTTGCTAACAATTATGCTAGGTTTGTACTCCTTGTCAGGGGCACCTACATAAATCCAGACACAGTGGAAGCAATAACAATACTGTCCAAACCAGGCTGGGATTCTAGAGTGTGGCATTTATTCACATACACAGAGAATAATCACAAATCAAAAGTGGACCCCCACAGGGCTACTCCCACTGGTAATGCAGATTACTGAGGTACAGAGCACACAGACACACAGTGCACCTCAGGTTCTGAATGGAACAGCGAACACTCTCTGGTTCTGAATTACACAGCGAACTCTCTGGTTCCAAATGGAGATTGGTACACATGGCCTGAACTGGTACACTTCCCTTGACTAGGCACCCTCTGCCAGTACTAGGAGTCTTTCCCCTTATTTCATGAGGAATTACTGGTGGCACCCTCGACCACCAAAAGAGCACATACAGGCTCACAGAAAATCCAAACCCACGTCTGGGTAAACTATTTTCTTCAGGCACTGGCCAAATGCACTGAATGAAAACACAGGTGCCCATACTGAACCAGGAGAGGTAAACTGGTTGCTCCAGATGGGAGATCTCCCACCTTTTGCTTCCAGATTTATACTCGGACGTTCATCTGGTTAGTAACACCCTTCACAGAAATCTTGTAGATGCTATCTTGAAATGTCTTTCACATTTAACATACTACATTACACACCTCTGAGGTGTCATGAAGTTAAAAGTTCTGTAATTGGCAATGTCTCTTCACTAGACCCCAACTTTAACAGGCACCTGTAATTCAGACATGAACTAAAAGTTCTGTACTTGGCAAGTCTCTCTCTGGACCACACAGTAGGCAGACACTTTTAAACCAAAAACAGTCTAGATGACAGAGTCCCTTCGTCAGAGAAAACTCACCACAGGAATGCAGGTGCCACAGAGTTTTTCCACACAAAAGTCTCGGATACTCACAGAACAGTTGAATCTCAGGCAGCTTCCACACAGTCCAGGAAGGACCAGGGGATTTAATCCTGGAATCCCCCCATCCCTCCGGGGATGGGGCACTGGAAAATCCTCTTGGAACGGTTTCCACCACTTCACTCTCTGTGTTCTATTTTCTTCTTCTAAGGTGAGAACAAACTACAGAGGTAGCTCTCTGTCAGGACTAAAAACTGAGAAGCTGCCTAGACTGCAGCATCCTCCTGGCACCCCACTCTACAAACTACTGAACTCTAACTTACCATTCTATCATTCTCTCCCCAGCTAGCATTCCAATGTGGCTTATGCTACTACAACAGTTCTAAAGTGACATCATCACTCCAGCTAAATAGAGACTGAAAATGGAGTGTGACACTGTGAAATCCATTTAACTAGCATTTCACAAGCTACCTCTCCCTGCCTGTCACTGATTCTAAGTTGCATTCTAGTAACCCCTGGGAACAAGGGGGTTACATTTACAAAAGTTATTTCTTTACAAAAGACTAATATGGGGAATATGGGTGTGGGCAGGACAGTAGTGTGGTGGGTAGGTAACTGGCTGGGTGGCAGGACACAGATGGTGATGGTAAATGGTTGTCACTCCACAGAGGGAAGAGTGACCAGTGGGGTACCACAGAGATCAGTGCTGGGACCTGTCCTATTCAACATCTTCATCAGTGACATTGCGCAGGACCTAGAAGGCAGAATTTCACTGTTTGCTGATGACACAAAGCTCTGTAACAGAGAAGACACACCAGAGGGTGTAGACAGAATGAGAAGGGACCTGCAGAAACTTGAAAAATGATAAGGGGTTTGGCAGTTGAAATTCAATGCAAAGAAGTGCAAGATAATGCATATGGGGCACAAAAACCCTGGCACAATATATCAGTTGGGGGGTGAGGATATAGCATGCACCAAGCAGGAAAGGATCTTGGGGTTATCATCTCTGATGACCTCAAGGTAGGGAAACAGTGTGACAAGGCAGCAGGTAAAGCAAATAGGATGCTGGGATGCATAGGGCAGGGGCATCATCAGCAGGAAAAGGAGGTCATAATTCCACGATACAAGACACTAGTGAGGCCCCCACCTGGAGTACAGTGTACAGTTCTGGAGACCTTACCTACGTAAGGACATAGATAGGGTAGAGAAGGTTCAGAGGAGGGCAACAAAGATGGTACATGGATTGCATGACAAGTCCTATGAGGACAGGTTGAAGGAACTGAATATGTACTCCCTGGAAAAGAGGAGGAGAGGGATATGATAGAGACATATAAGTATCTTACAGGGAGGAACAGGGTGCAGAAATACACTATTTTAAGAGAAAAGATGTTCCAGAACTAGAGGGCATGGGATGAAGTTGGAGGGAGGCGATTCAGAGGAAATGTGAGGAAGAATTTCTTCACAGAGCGGGTGGTGGACAAGTGGAACACCCTGCCAGAGGAAGTGGTGGGGGCTGAAACAATCACGGCATTTAAGAATGCATGGGATAGACATAAAGGAATTCTGGAGGTCAGGGGTTAGGGGCAACAGACTTCTAGGAAAACATAAACTGAACTTACAAGCTCAAATGGGCAGACTAGGTGGGCCATAGGCCCTTATCTGCCGACACTGTCTAAGTATCTAGGTATCTATGTATGTCCTAGAAATATTGCACACAAACCCTTAAATATAAGTGGAGAACTTATAATTCAGACCTTTCATGAATGAAAGTACAGAAAAAAGAGGGGTGTCTTTTAAGGGGGCGAGTAATGGAGGGGACAGTAACAGAGTAAAGGAAAAAGGTGGGGGGGAGGAAGGAAGGAAGACAGCAATGCCTTTATGGAACAGCAGCCAACTTAGTCTACTGGTTCCTCTTTGATTCAAATCTTCAAGAAAAGGGAACTAAAAAGCAACTTTTATACAACAAGATAGAGAGTGATATAATCATTTCTGTGGAGTCAGAAAGACAAGAACAAGGGTGAAAAAAAACTGGAGTACATAGTCCTCTTTTACAAGTTGCACATACTTTTAGTTGAAATCTGCTCTGTTGCTCAATTTTTCTTTACTTTTTGATGCTGCAAATCTCATACTTCTGTGATGCTCTTTGTAAGGCAACTTCTAAGTTTGAATGTAATAAGGAAACTATTTTCTAAATAGAATGATACATTCCAGCGTGCCTGCAGTATAGTCATAAAAAGTATACAAATTCATTTTTGAGCATATTAGAGAAGTAAATGGAAGTGAACAATTTTAACTGGTGTTGGTTTATACTCTGTTTGACTGTCATGGATTTTTAAATGCTGATATTTATCTGTATATATAAAAAGCACTACGTCACTTTAAATAATGGTCATGTGATATTAGTTGTTGGGCTTTAAAAGGGTGTATACACTGATTGATTTCATCTTCGTAAAAGCCAATGACTTGGTGAAATGTTAGACATCTTGTTACAGTGGACTTCTGAGGCATATTTGTGTGCTCCAGGCAGCAAGAGAGTAAAATTCTGTGTATTTCACTACAATTGACTGTGCACAGTGTTCTTGTGTGTTCAGTGTGCCAAGAATGATTAACTAGGATACATGTAGTTGTCACAGAGCACCCGGTGGGACATGTGCGGCTCTGTATCTGCCTCTGCTCTTGCTGTTTGCACTGCCTGGTTACTATATTCAGTGCTGTCTTCTTTGCTTGGCTGTCTTTGCACTGCACTCACAGCCAGGTTTTCCCACCTTTGTTTACACGCTATATCCAGCAGGTTTTCCCCTGGGAAATTTCTTAGAATATTGTGTGCTATTGGCTGTAGGCTAATTTGCTCACCGGGCAGTGCAAATTTAGCCCCCGGGCAAAGTTTTGAATATTGGGCCTCAGAAATTAACCCATCACCTGGGAGGATTTTCAGCCGATGGGTGAGGGTGGGTTTCTGTTTTTTTCCTTTAAATAATATGAAATTAAACCAAAGATTTACTGGGAAAGAAAAAAGCAGCCTTTTCTAGGCGGCAAGCTAAGCTTGCATCGCCTCATGTCATCATACGGACATTTTTTGCACAGATTTTAGTGATTATGGATATGTTTAGTGTGTGAGTCAGCTGAGGTAATTGTAAGTTCATTGTAGTGACATGTCAAACAGAATGAAGTACCAGCTGAAGCATTTCCTAGTCACCACCCAACACGCATACAGATTTGCATACCCATGATGCTTTGTGCAGAATTTGAGGGTTTTGATCGGATGTGTGTTTGCAGAAGCCACATAAACTGAAAAGTATCTGCCTTGTATCATTTATGCATTCTACATATTGTACTTCTTCTTTCTGATAAGCATTTCAATTACTTCACCCCTGGCCACTCAGTACAACAAAAACAGGCATTCAAGTGGGCTTCCAGGAAGCTAAAGAAATAATAGTTGTTTACCCTTGTTGGATTTAGCTTGAAATGTTGATTTTAGTCTCCTGGGTTTTAACTGTAGTTAAGTTTTTTTTTTTTTTCACTGTTGCTAGATTTCACCTCTTTATTGAAGCTGAAAATATAGAGAATACTGGATAGGCAACTGTACACAACCAGCCTGTAATGCAATAGAACGGTTCTGATTACCCCTGGCCATGAAAGTGAAGCCTTAGAGGTCCGAGGTAATCGGAGCCCTGAGGTGGCAGCTCAGGCTGGCTGGGCATGTGGTTACTCATCCAGCATTTTTATTGTATATGCGAGGGTGGTTGGGTTGCTCTCGGAGTTTAAAAAACTCCAGATCGTCGTCTGGAATGTGAAAAAACTGCCAAGGCTATCACAGTAGTTCACTTTCATTTTCAACATTTTTTTTTACTTTATTTTAATTAGTTTAGCTGTATAAAATACATAGTACTCTATCCTCTTATGTAAGCTTGTAAAAACATCATTAGCATTACATGTAATGCATAACATCATTGTCACAGAAAGAAATTGAAGATCCCCCATATATTTATACATCACAGGGGGAAGTACATTATATTTCAAACATTGCCCAAAATCTGATTTATAACAGGCCAGTACAGCCATGAGTCGGGACTACCATCACAAAGTTTATCCTAAGGTGATATGTGATGCTGCAGCATCCGATAGCACTTCTATCAATATGAGTGGCAAATGAGCTCAGGGGTTATCACTAGTGGATCCACGAAGCGGAGCCACGAGTACTTAATCCTCGAGCTCACTTGCCATGAGTGTTGATATAAACTGCTATCAGATGCTGCAGCATCACGTATTCATTTTATATTATAGGGGTTGACTTCATTGTGTCGTTTGGTTGTGTATTTCTGTGGTTATTTTGCTAGTTTTCTGCTGTATTTGGGGGTTTCATTTGTGCTTCTGTGTTGCTACACTACAGGTTTGTACTTTAATTTGTGCTTTACTGCAGCTGAAACATTACTGGCAGCATTACTACTGAGTGTAGATCGGCATTGATGTTATCAGTGACATGTAGACAGGGCTGATAGCAGCACCTACGTAATGACACTGCTGATAACCTGCAGTTCTTGTTGCCTGTCTACACGTCATTAGAAAGAATCTGTTCAGTGGTACTGATAGCTGTTTATATAAATGAGTTATCAGTCAACCCCTATAATATAATATATATTATTGAACCTCCTTTATTTTGGGGAAAACATCCCCAATCCATACTAATTAGTTAGTCATTGATGCCATTCAGCAGCATTCCACTTATAAGCAAAAGCCCATTAAGCTTTCCTCATCAAAACACTGTCAACGGAAATCTGGAAGAAAATAATTCGAACTGCATTAGAGTACTAAACGCTAACCAAGTTTCTTTAATAATATTTAAACATGTGCAGTGTGAGGCTTTAATTCTAATACTGCACATGTTCAGTGGTTTAACAGCGCCAAAAGCACCCCTCTAGCTAGAAAAGAAAGGTGTCTTGCCAGGCTGCTTCATAAGGTTGCAAAAGCTGCCATTTTAACTGCCACTTAGTCAGTCTACATATATCCTCCCTTAGCCATTTCCCAAAAGAGAAAACATAACTTATAAAATAAACCATCACAACAGTCTTTTGACTGAGTTGCAGAGTAGACCAATATGTTACTTACTGTAGTATGTGAACATGTGCACAGAAACTATGCCCCGTCCATAACTACTCACTGTCCTCAGAGTCACTATCAGGTTTATCTCCTTTTGCCTGAAATTCATGTTCTATGTGATCCAACAGTTTATTCGACACTCTGGAGTCTGCAAATTGGTAAGCTTTCTCCCCATAAGTAATCCTCAGGCTAGCCAGCATCAGGAGGACATGGTGAACCCAGAGTTGTCTCAGGTGGGTTCTGATGCCATCAAATCTTTTCCGATGTTGTCTGGTGGCATGTGAGGCTCTGGAAGCATTTTCCAAATTTTCCAAACATCGTCTGAGCACCTAGTTTTCCTTAGTTAAGCCTGTAAATACGGTCATGGCCACTGCTGCCATTGTAGATCCAGATGTGGTCGCTTCCTCTAACAAACCGACCTTAATATCCAGGATTTGAAACTGTGATGGGAAATCTTCCATTTTTTGTCCTAGCCTCTGGATAATTTTTAGGAGAGCTGCATTCAAGGGCTGAAGTAAGAGGTTTTCACTCATCCCTGTTCTAAGATCTGTACCCGTACATTACTTCTAGTCTTTTGGTCGGGTTCCCTCTCCTCCAGCAGCCACTCTGTTTGTTCTTCCCAGAACTCTGGGATGCAAGTGAGTAAAGTTCTTAGAAAGGTATCATCAGGGCCCCTACTTTTCTGCGGCACAGTGGGACCAAGTTCTGAGGCAAGACTACCATTTGCCGCAGAACTTCTGCGATGGTGGTTTGTAATTTCTGCGGAAGTTCTGCAGCACTAACAAACTACCACATCACAGTGTCAGCTTGTCATCCTGACTTCACTTTCATGGCAGTGGTTCTAGCAATCAGGATGGTGGAAAGCACAGTAACACTAGTTCATAAAATAACAGACATAAAAATAATTTTATGCCTAAAAAAGCAAAACAAATATCTCTCCCTTAAGGTCCTAGCCTGTTGCATAAATGACATATGCAGAGGGAATATTATGTGATAAATAGGGTATTTCTATATGCATGCTATCTATCCCACTAATGAGGTTTCCACTATCTATCACTTATATATTTGTATGTGCTTTCTACACCACTCATGAGGTTCCCACTGTGTATGACTTGTATATTTATATGCAATCTGTAACATACATACAAATATGCGTGTGTGTGTGGTGAGAGAGACAGAGATACTGTATGTGTGTGTGTGTGTGTGTGTGTGTGTGTGTGTGTATATATATATATATATATATATATATATTTTTATTTCCATGAACTTGCATCCTCATTCATACAGGACCCATTGGAATGGAATAGAGGAGTTATTGCAAAACTCATTTTTCATGTCAGCCTGCTTTCCCTGACACACTGCGTAACACCATCAGGCCATGACATGCATGTGAACCAATTGTGAGATACAGCTCTCTGGCCCATCACAATGTGTCCACCATGTTACAAAACACTGCACCATACCTTCCCAGGCTCTGAGCAGTGATGTGTTCCACCAATCTTTGTGCTGCCCAGCCAGCTCCCAGAGCTAATCTCGGAACCTGAGTTGCCCGCACGGTAACACAGCATGCTACCCTCTGGCTCAACAGCTGTCCCTGCACACAACATTTCTCAATAACTTTTAGGTGATTCTATCAACCAATGACAATATGTAATCAATAACCCTGGCAAAAATGTGTACAGTGCAATTATTTATTTAACAGGTCTATTCTTTCAACAGGTCTACACATTATTATATTTCACTTTTCTGGGCATAATTACTTTATTTTTCTTAAACATTTAGACAGTTACATTCATTTTACCAGTTATTCATTTCAGATAGCATGTCTATACCTTAAAGGCACAAATAGGTTTGTACAAAGTGAGGTATGGACTTAACAGGTCTGTGCTATTGACAAGGTTTTGTTTAAGTTGGCCCTAGTGCAACAATGTAAGACTTAAAATTGTATTAGGCTGTCGTGCAGGTTGAGCAAATATCACCACGCATGATGTGCTGTGCCACTATCTCTGGCAGTGGGAGCTGTGGTAGATAAGCGACTGTTCATTTCTGTTGCAGAATGCAGCCATTTCATTAGCTAAAGTATGATGTTATAGTAATGATAACATCACATTCTGAACACATAGGGAGGGTTTTAGATATAAAAAGAGGGGAAGGAAACCGGATTCTATGTATAAACAGAAATATTAATAAAAAATCACCAAGAAGAGTGAATTCTGCAGCACTGCAGAAGTTCTCTGATAGATTGCAAAGTTCTGCGCAAATTATAAATACCAGAATTCTAGAACCTGGGTATCATTCAGTGCAGTGAATGATCTGCTCAAAGTAGGTTAGATTACTGTTAAAAAGATGAGTGTTTGTTTTTTTAATTTAGCGAATTAGGCTTGCATTAGTGGAACGCTGCTTGAATGCATCTGCAAGCTCGGCAGTTGGCCACGCCCCCCGCCCATTTTCAACTGTTTAATGTTTGCACAGAGCTTCTTTCCATTTAAAAGCAAAACTCATGCAGTCTCTAGAGGAGTTCAGAATGCTGTTGTACTACAGAAGGGTACAATCACATTCCATGACCTTTCCACTAGGTGGTGATGGTGCAGTGAGATGCTGAACCCCCTGCTCCCTGAAGGAGGAGAGCAGTCCTCAGAATGCTCAGTCTTCCTTCCCCTGGCAAGCCCCTGAGTGACCCTGATCCGGTCCCGATCCAGGATCACCAGGGTGGCTTGAGGTAAAGCACCCAGCACCTCAGCCCTCTGTGCCACTGGGATTAATTGTTCTTCTTACTGAATAGCATTTTACACAGTTCATCTCTTTACATTCATGACACTTACTGTATAACAAGACTTTTAAGTCTATGGGCTCCCAGGAAGCTTGAGCAACGATAACTAGCTTTGAATATTGATTTTGGAATCCCAGGTGTTAGTTGTTGTTAGGGGCTGATTTTGCCATCGCCAGACTGAACTCCTTTCTTGAAGCTGAAGAAGTGGAAATAGTGGTGCAGCACTATGTTGTTTCAAGTAGGGTAGCATACCGTACAGTGTTTATTCAGCTCAGCCAGGCACCTGCAGCTAGGGCAAATTGCTGCAGCTCATCTCCTCACTCTAGCACTCTGCTCTGAGGCTTTTGATTGCATGCTTGATTACAGAAACCACACAAATCAGAACGTATCTGCTCTCTTGTATCATTTATGCTTTCTACACATTGCTCTTCTTTCTGATCAGCATTTAAATTGCTTCAAATGTATCTGCTCCAAGCTTACAAGCAAGTTTTTTGCACAGGGCAGCCTAGCAGAGATCCATATCTGATTTGAAGTGGGATCCTACTTCTGCTTCAGGGAGGATGAGGCTCCTCAATACCATTGGTATTTTTTTTTTATCATATATTATTTTATTGAGAGATTTTCAGTATTTTATACTGTAGAAAGTAAGCAGTACAGCCAGCCAATTACTGAGTATGGTACAACTCCAAAAGGCACAATAATAATAGAAGTTATCTTTCATGGACAAAGTGCCTCAGTAAAAGTCATAAATAGCAGAATAGCCATATTATCCATAGTGCGATTATCTTAAGGATATAGTGCTTTCTGGGAGAACAATACAAAAGAAAGTAAGAGAGCCCTAAATCCAGGCAAATGCTTATATCTTGTGACAAGTGTATAGTTTTCCATGACATAATCTATAGATTAAGTAAGAGGATTGCAAGCAGCCAATTAAATAGGAGGGTTGGAGGGTGGCTCCGGGATTTCACAGAAAAGGGAACAAAGATATGGTTCCCACTTCTGATAAGAGTAATGGCGAATATTGCCCCTATGAAGGTGAGAAAGCCTTTCGAATAGAGAGAGCTTGGCCAAAGCTGCATGCCAGGCAGTGCGAGTAGGGATAAATGGCTGGTGCCAATGCTTAAAGAGAAGGCGTTTAGCCACCAAGATAACTACCAAGGTCCAGTCTCTGAGGGGTTTAGGTAGTTGACCCAAGGAGGTAGTATCCCTCAAGCATAGTTTTACATCAGCCAAGGCAATTGATTGCTTAAGTACTAAGAAAATATCTGAGGCAACCATGTTCCAAAATGTTAACAAATTAGGACAGGACCATAGAATATGAAAAATGTGTGCCTCCACCTGGGAGCAGTGCCAGCCTTTGTTATGGCTAAGCAAGCCATGGGAATGGAGAACTACTGGTGTAGACTGCCACAACAATATAATTTTTAGATGTAAAAAAAGGAGGCAGTATAGTGCAGTGGTTTAAGGCTCTGAGCTGGAAATCTGGTGACATCCAGCAGACCAGACCTGGGTTTGAATCCCACAGCTTCCACTTGCATATTGTGTGACCCTGAGCAAGCCACTTAACTTCCCTGTGCTCCCAGGTCGCTCCTGTAAAAAAGTTTTCAGCTTAGTGTGCTACTCCTGGTTAAACAACTACAAAAAAAAATGACTATTGGTGTCACTGTATGTACGATATACACTCTTAAGGTAGGAGGTTCATTGGTTATCGGAGATGGAGGAACCAGTATATAATTCTCATTTCTTTTTACAGGGCAAGGTTGCATTGGATTGTGAGTCTCTCCAAGAGCTGTAGAAGTGACCCATAACCCCTTTGGTGGAGGAAAGATGATGCAAACCAGCTAACCAGGTCCATTGTGTGACCTCCTGGGATTTGAGAGGAAGGGGGTGTAAGGCACTGCAAATTTGTAAATACCACCAAAAGTCTTTGTGTGGTAGAGAAAATTGCCTTTGTAACTGCTCAAAAGGAAGCAGGGGGTACGTGCCTGAGGGAGAGGGGTCCTGTACAACCTGAATTCCAGCTTTGTGCCAGGAGGGCCAGTATACTGATGCCCCATCAATTTGGATATGGTTATTGCATCATAAAGGAGCATACTGTATGGGAGGGTTTCAGGACTGTCTAGGCACATGAGATTTGGCCCTGAGGCACTTCCAGAAGTGCGCTGTGCATAACACTGTGGGTCAGAGAGAATGGGGCAAACGTGCCTGTGAAGTGAGACGCGTATACAGGGGCATTGTGCTGGACAGGTCAGTTTCTAATTGGACCCATATCAGGGGGTCCATAGCATTAGGCACAAACCATTTAGTTGCCTGTGCAGCTATACATGATAAATGATAGCCAAAGAACCAGGGTACATTAAGGCCTCCATGAGACCAGTGTGCCCTCAGTTTATGTTTATTCCATCGAGGCTGCTTAGAATCCCATAAAAAGCTGGCTGTCAGTTTCTCTAAAGTGGTGAAAAGCTTGGGCGATAGAGAGATGGGGAGATTGTTTAGAAAGTACATAACACGAGGGAGCAAGAGCATACAAACAGCTGCTATCTTACCTGGTAGGAAGAGTTGCAACTTACGCCACCTCGCAACTTCTATAGTTAGTTGTGCTAACAATGGAGAGAAATTGGCAGACTCAAGAGCCTGCCAGGCTGTTGGTATACAAACACCAAGTGGGGGATTTAATTTAACATACTTGTATATATTTTTACAGTGAGGCCGGTGATCAGTGGGGGAGAGACCACTAGACACCAGGGATTTATATATATTTTTTTACTGTGGATGTTGGGGGGGGGCACTAATACACTAAGCAGAGGCAGGGTAGTTTATGTGTGAAGCATGGAATTTCACCCATGAAATTCCACACTTTGGGTTTGATCTGGTGCTCCATGAGTTGGTGAATATCACAAATTGTGCTCCACAAATTGAGTGCAATTCATGAAATTGTCATCACTAGCTGCACCTCTCATACCCGCCTCAGCAATGCCCACCATAGGTATAATTTTTGGAAACAGCAGCAGGCTCACTAAGAGCAACTGCACCTCTTCTACCTACCTGAGCAATGCATGCCATGGGTATAATTTCTGGAAACAACAGCAGGCTCGTTATGAGCTGCTGTGCCTTTTGTACTTGTCTCAGCAATGCCCGCCATGGGTATAATGTTTGGACACAGAAGCAGCCTCACAAAGAGCAGCTGCACCACTTGTACCTGCTTGAGCAATGCCTCCCCATGGGAATAACTGTTGGAAACAGCAGAAGCCTTGCAAAGAGCAGCTGTGCCTCTTGTACCTGCCTCAGCAATGTCCCCCATGGGTATAAAGACTCGGGGCACCTAACAAACAGTGTAATAGTAAAAAAGAAAAAAAAACAGTCCTTCACATGATTTTTGTTATCGTCAGGGTCAGTTAATTGAGTAGAACAGTAGAATGTGTTGGGTAGTAACTACTTGACCCAACCCAACTACTTGGTTTTCATCTAGGTATTTTTTATGTACTTTAAAGGTACCCAAGGGTAGTCTTGAGGATCAGGTATTTTAGTAACTCCTATGCCTAATTTAAACTCCAAATTTTGGGGACTTTTACCTGGTGATTGTAAAGTATGTGAGAATATGGCTGTAGAGGCAACTCATCCCACTTAATAGTAACTAATGATTAAAATTACAGCACACAGTTACTTTTAGGAAAACAGTAATACCAATTCAGTTATGTATTACTCTTTTGTAAAGCACTCTATTACTGTTGGAATTGTGTTGGATTAATTTTCTTATACAAATCTTTATAAGTATTTTATATAAATATTGTGTAACTTTTTGTTGCTAAATAAGTTCTCATAAGGACACCACTGAAAACGAACCTCAGCCCAGTGGTCTTTGATTTTATAGTAAACATAATTGATGTCAATGATGATGATGATGATGACGATGACGTTTACTATTACTAGTAACTCAAAAAAACAGAATAAATATCACAGTAACTAGTTACTCCTCAACACTGTCAATCTGTTCCTTATCCTGGTTAGACAATCGAGAAGTTCTCTGAAACTTTGTTAGCAGATAGTGTTGCGGTGAAATTAATTTCTCCTGCAAAAGTTCAGCAAAATCGTGAATACTGACACACGAAATGTTTTGTGATATTCATACATTTTGCCTGTGAATTTCCGGGTGCAAAATGCAAAACTCCACCAGCAAAATCGTGTATTTCGCCTGTGAAATGTGGAATTTCACCTGCAAGTGGCAGGATTTCACCAGAGAGTGGCAATATTCCACCAGCTGCAGGTGAAATTCTGTAGTTCGCAGGCAAAGTGTGTGATTTTGAGGGTGAAATTCATGATTTCCCCAGGCGGAATTTCACATTTTTCACCCACAAAATATTTTGTGAAATGTGTGAATTTCATAAAATATTTCAAGGAATGAAATTTGCGCATTTTGCACATCTCTATTAGCAGATCCACAGAAGTTGTGGCCCTATTCATTTACATTGATGACATAGAAACATAGAAACATAGAATTTGACAGCAGATAAGGACTGCTTGGCCCACCCAGTCTGCCCATTTCCCTACCTACTGGATAAGCTGCAGATCCTAGTTAACCAGCAGCCTACTTCTTCCTACCCCCACCCCCTAGAATGGCCTTATGACTGTCCCATGCATGCTTGAATTCCACCACTGATTTTGACTCCACAACCTCCTCCGGAAGGCCATTCCATGCATCCACAACCCTCTCTGTGAAAAAATACTTCCTTAAATTACCTCTGAGCCGCACCCCCATCTTCAAATTGTGCCCTTGTTCTTGCACACCTCTTTTTGAAAGATGCTACCCTCTTGGACTTTGTTGATTCCCTTGAGGTACTTGAACATTTCTATCATGTCACCCCTCTCCCTCCTTTCCTCGAGGCTATACATATTAAGCTCCTTTCGTCTCTCTTCATATGTCTTCCGGTGCAGACCCTGCACCATTTTAGTTGCCCTCCTCTGGACAGCTTCTATCCTGTCTATGTCTTTGCGGAGACTGGGTCTCCAGAACTGCATCTCCGCATGACTTGGGCAAGAGATTCATAAAGTTGTTAGAAGACAGGAGCAATCATAAAGTAAAACATTCAAACAAGGACATTTCTCTAAATGCATAGTAAGATCTGGTGTGGCTGTCCCCAGAGAAACATAAAACAGAAAACAGAGCAGGAGTCTGAACTGATATAAGCCCATGCAATGACTGTAGAACTCAGAAAATAGATCCAATGACCAAAGAAGTAATGATGTAACAAATAATTTTTATTATGAATGTCAGCCTAAAAAGAGTCCTATTACACAAACTCCAATATTTCGAGCAATGCTCTTCATCAGGGTTAGCACTACAATTAAACAAGCATTTGTCAATGCTGAATGTTTGCTTGCTGGTATTAGCATTGGAAATGCAGGAGTTAGAGAGATGCAGAATAGGAATGGCAGTGAAGTATGGAAGTTCACGCCAACCCCACCTCCATCCTGTAGAGATGGACAGGCATTGGGGTAATTGTTTGGGTCGTCACCCATGAGGGTCATGTAATGTCACCTCACCCTATTCTGCAGACACTGACATGGGTTGAGGTGTGCCTTAGGGTTTTGGGCTTTGCAGTCACCCCATTCCATAAGGACATATGCTGAAATGGGTGCAGCATAGGAGAATGGGGTGAAGTCTGGGGCCGAAGAATCCAAGGCACACCTTGATGCCTGTCAGTGGCTGGGGGGTGGAGGTCGGATGGCATGAGCAGTACAGTAGGCATTCCAAGGGCACATCCCGATAGTTGTCCATCTATACAGGGTAGAACGGGTAGAAACACTAACGCTCGGGCATTTGTTGGTATTTACAGAATAAATTGTCAACATGGCCTTTAGTGACCCCACCTCATGAAAGCATTTGGGACCTCTTGTCATGAAGAGTGGCAGTGTGATTTCGTCAATGTGTCCCAAACATTGAGTTCCAAGAGCAACAGTGCCATTCTGCACCACATGTATGAAAACACAGATCGGACAGGATGAGAAAAATGACAGCTGTACCATCCATAGGGAGGTGTGAAGAGATGGCAATGCTGAAAATGTGTAGTGGGAATATTACACATGCTTGCATTTCCAAGCATACATGGAAACTGTGCAATGCACGCTCCCTGTGCTCATGAACAGTGTCACTGTGATTTTCTTAATGTGTCCTGAACACTGATTTCCCACAGCAACCACAGTGTTGTGCGCTGGAAGTGCAAAAACACATTTCGGCCAGCATGTGAAAAATGACAGCTGTGCTGTTCATAAGGGGGTGCTGAAAAATGGCAATGTTGAAACTCTGGAGTGCACTTATTGCAAATGTGGCAAGTTACGAGCCTGCGTGGAATCTGCGTAACGCACGCTCATAACACAGTCATTTTATGGACTTTTGTCACCATATTTTGAACATAGGCATTTTAGGGCCTCTGCTAATGAACAGTGTCACTGTGATTTTCATAATGTCTCCCAAACAGTGCTGTCCGACAACGACCATGCTATTCTGTGCCCGAAGTGCTAAAACACATTTTGGCCAGGATGTGAAAAATGACAGCTGTACTGTTCATAAGGAGATGTGGAAAAATGGCAGTGCTGAAAATCTGGAGTGAAAATATTGCAAATGTGCAAAGTTACCAGCGTGCATGGAAACTGCGCAATGCACGCTCGTAACACAGTCATTTTATAGACTTTTGTCACCAAATTTTCAACATAGGCATTTTAGGATCTCTGCTAATGAACAGTGTCACTGTCATTTTACGTAATGTGTCTAACATGGATTTCCCACAGTGAAGCCGTGCTATTCTGCCAAGTGCAAAACACATTTGCCCAGGATGTGAAAAATGACAGTTGTACTGTTCATAAGGAGGTGTGCAAAAATAGCAATTTTGAAAATCTGGACTGAAAATATTGCAAATTCGCAAAGTTACGAGCGTGTGTAGCAACTGCACAATGCATGCTCATAAAACAGTCATTTTTTTTGATTTTTTCCACCAAATTTGCAACATACACTTTTTGAGAGACCACCTCATGAACAATGGCACTGTCATTTCACTAATCGGTCCCAAAAGATGATTGCATCCAGTGTCCGCAAAATCAACTTTCGTGACTGATTAACATCATGACAGTGACTGAATTCATGAGGAGGGGTCCCAAAAACCCCATGTTGAAAATGTGGTGCCAAAATTCCGAAAAATGCCTGAGATATGCAGCAAAGTTGAAAACCCCCTATCTATCCTATTATACAACTTACCTGCATTTCCTCAGTTCGCGGTTGGCTTTGAAGAGTGCAGACGTGTTCCCAGTCCACTGAAGATCATTGCGCTGGGCTCGGAGGTAAGTATGGATTGGGGGCGGGGAGGCAGGGTGTGCAGTGGGTGGAGGTGCGGGTTGTGGGGGGGCAGGGAGACTCGAGGACAGTTTTTTTTACAGGTTTAAAAAAATGTAAAAAAACATTGCAGGATGGTTTTTCCATTACAGGGACATTGGGAACGCTGGGTTGGTCTCCCAGCATGCCACCTGAATGTTTCTGGGGGGTGTAGCCTATGGGGGATTGGGCACCCCCATCGGCACAAAAGCAGTGGGCGGGGACGAAAGAGCCGAGGGGCATTGGGCACCCCTTCGGCACAAATTTACTTTGTTTTTCGGGGCGGGTGTATTATGCTGATGGAGAGTGGGCTCCCCCATTGACAAATCAAACTGGGAGGGGGACATGATGCTGGTGGGGAGTGGGCTCCCCCATCAGCAATTTTAAATTGGAGTGGGACTGAAGACGACGGGGATTGGGGCCCCCGTCGGCAAAAACACTGTTGTGTGGGGGGATGCACATGCTGCCGAGGGGGATTGGCCACCCCCTCGGCTCGGGGCAACTTTAGTATTATTTGTGAACAGATGGCAAGCCACCCGCCATGTTCACAAGCAATATTATAGTTGGCAAGTTCCACTCAGCAATGACAGGTCGCTCTCTCATTGCAGCGGAATCACTGATGCTGCAATGACGAGGCGGCCGCTGATTGCTGCGGCGAAAACGTTGCAACTTGGTGCAACTTTTGGAAGCCAGTGTCATCAGCACACTGTGCCTCCATTTTTCCACCACTGCCAAGCCCCCAAATGCTGTGCCTCCCTTGGCTGCAACATTGCCTCACCTCCACAACCCGCTTCTCTCCTAAGCTGTCACATAATGTTTCTTGCGCATGCACGTGAGCAAACGTAAGAACAATAATAAGCTAAATGGCATCTAATAGTTATATAGTAATATGAACTTAATGTCTGGGAAATGAGAACATGAACTAAAAAAATTTTGAAATATTTTGCAGTCAAAATAATTGTATTAGCTTTTCAGAAGAGTTAATACGGTTATAACTGCTACAACATTTTTCTAGTGTTTTGCTTTATCTAAATGCAGCTGCAATATGTAATTAAAAATATACAAACAAATGTTACATATCACAGAGAGTTATGTAAACCCCCACCAATATTGGGGGCTTATCTTTGGGCTCTCATGCCCCAGCAACTTCCACAGGCACCAGCAGGACTTGTCAATTCCCATCCCTACCCCCCAAGTTTTCATGGATGTATAGCCGTGGGAACAGGCCGACACCAAGAGGCACAGACAGGAGTCCAGGGTGGAAGTTGAGCCCTGGCTCTCAACCAGATCTTCATGCCTGGTGCCACATCATTGGCCTATGATCCTGGCCACTGACAGAACAGAGGGGGCTGGGTCCTGGCAAAAATCAACACTGGGTATAGATTTCAAGTTCCATGACCCCAAGAACTAAAATGGAGTCAGAAGCAGAGGAGCAGCCATTGGTGCTGGAATGCTGTTCTAAACTGCACATGCACAGCCCTGAAAATGAAGCTGGAATTCTGCCTACCAATCAGGTGGTGTGCCCACCACACCAGCATCAGTCCTGACCCCAGAGCAAGGAGCGGGGTCTGGACGTACTAAATGGAAGCCCTGAAAGGCATTAAGGACCGCAGCAAAAGCTGCACAGGGTCTGTCACCAGTCTACAGCACATGTAAACAAATATGGCTGCCATGATGTAGCTAGAAGTCCCCTGACCCTACAAGGAATACTGGAAGGGGTCAGAGGTGCTAAAGTTGCTGTTTCTGTAAATGTCCACCAATGATGCGCTCAGGTATTGTAGGACCTTGTCATGCAAACTAGGTGAATGTTCTCTGTCAGACAATCAGACATTGAGTTCAACACTGAAAAAAAGACTCTGTTAAAGAAGAATCTGGGCTCAGTCCTGACCAGCCCATCTGACAGTGTGGAAGCCGTGTGTGTGTGTGTGTGTGTGTGTGTGTGTGTGTGTGTGTGTGTGTGTGTGTGTAACCCAGAAAGACTGCAGCTACAACAGAAGAGCTTGTTGGAAAAAAGGCAAGCAGCAAGTCAGAGTAATTCCCAGCTGGGGATTCTTCCAACTCTGGGGCCACCAACTGAGTTGAAAGGGGTTCCAGCCAGAGCCCTGGAGGAGCAGAGGTTGGGATGCCTGTGGTCTGCCTCAGTTTGCAGTCACTGTGGTGAACTGGTGTCAGTCAGCTCTCACTGCTGGAGGGTTGGTGTCTGACTTCCCTGGGTGTGACCTTGCACGCAGGGAGTTTGGGGCCATGGCCACTGCAGTGCAGCTACATCCTCCTAAGGAGTGATCTAGACCAGCCAAATCCTGATCCATCCCAGTGAAAGGGATGCTCCAGATCCAAGAGAAAGAGAGCAAGATAGAGAAAGAAAGAGAGAGAGAGAGATACTCAGCCCACCAGAGAAGCACAGTAATTTTGACTGCCAAAGCAGCGGAACTGTGCTGAGAAAAACCCAGTCTTAGAGATCTTCAGAACTGTGAATAGACCAGGATTCCAGGCTGGCCCCCGAGCAACCCTGCTCCATTTCTGAACCTGGGTCAGCGGTGTGGCAGGTGGTGAGGCAATCAGAACATCAGCCCGCCAAGCCACTGGACCAGCTACCTACCCCTGCCTTTTAAACAAATCTATTTGCTTTTGCATTATAAATCGCTAACCTGGTTACAGCTAATCAGCATGCAGAGTCACTGTACATGATCTTATCTGTGGACAGTCTGCTCTAGTGTGACAACGTTACGGAAGAGTTTTCTAGTTCAGCATGTGGGGGGGGTAAACAGCATAAGTAAATAAAAAAAAAAAGAGTGGCTCTAAACTTATTAAAATTCACTCAGACTAAACTGGAGTGATTCCTAGTAAGTCAATAGTTGCTCTGAGGGATGTCTCTTATGGTATAACAGAAACATAGAAACATAGACTTTGATGGCAGATAAGGACGGCTTGGCCCACCTAGTCTGCCCATTTCCATACCTACTGGATAAGCTGCAAATACTAGTTAACCAACAGCCTATTTCTTCCTACCTCCCACAAGAATTGCCTTATGTCTGTTCCATGCATTCTTAAATTCTCCTACAGTTTTAAACCCCACAACCTCCTCAGGAAGGCTGTTCCATGCGTCCACCACCCTCTCTGTGAAAAAATACTTCCTCACATTGCCCCTGAGCCGTCCCCCCTCTATCTTCAAATTGTGTCCCCTTGTTCTTGCACATATGTTTTCTGAATGATGCTACCCTCTTGGACTTTGATTCCACTGAGGTACTTAAAAGTTTCTATCATGTCCCCCCTCTCCTCCCTTTCCTCAAGGGTATACATATTAAGCTCCTTTAATCTCTCGTCATATGGCTTCTCTTGCAGACCCTGCACCATTTTAGTTGCTCTCCTCTGGACTGCCTCCATCCTGTCTATGTCCTTGCGGAGATGGGGTCTCCAGAACTGGACGCAGTATTCCAGATGGGGTCTCACCAACTATCTGTACAGAGGGATAACAACTTCCTGTTTTCTGCTGGTGGTGCCTCTCCCTATACATCCCAGTATCCCCCAGCCCTCCCTACTGCCTTCTCACATTGCTTGCCAACCTTAAGGTCATCTGCTATGATTACCCCAAGGTTCCTTTCCATTTTTGTTGTTGTCTGTATCTCACCCCCCACTGTGTACTCTTCCTCTGGGTTTTTGTTTCCCAGGTGCATTACTTTGCACTTCTTTGTGTTGAATCTAAGATGCCATACATTTGACCATTCCTCCAACCTTGCCAAGTCCCTTTTCATCCTTTCCACCCCACCTTGCATATCAATCCTGTTGCAGATCTTTGTGTTATCTGCAAAGAGACATACTTTCCTTTCCAGTTCCTCTGCAATGTCACTTAAAAAGACATTAAAAAGGACCAGCCCCAGTACTGAACCCTGAGGTACCCCACTAGTAACCCCCCTTTCTTCACTGTGGACTCCATTTACTATTACCTGTTGTGTCCTGTTGTCCAGCCTGTGTTTTACCCAGGCTACCACCCTGGGACCCACTCCCAAGTTGGCTAATTTGTTTATTAATCTTTTCTGCGGGACTGTATCAAATGCCTTGTTAAGTCTAGGTAGGCCATGTCCACAGCCCCTCCCTGGTCTACTACTTTGGCCACACAGTCAAAGAAATCTATTAGATTTGTCTGACATGACCTTCCTGCTGTGAATCCATGCTGCCTTGGGTTCTGTGCCCCACTGGCCTCTAGGTACTCAACAATTCTTTCCTTCAGAAGTGATTTCATCATTTTCCCTACCACTGAGGTCAAACTGACAGGTCTGTAGTTTCCTGCCTCTGTCTTGCTCCCACTTTTGTGAAGGGGAATCACATCCGCCCTCCTCCAGTCCTCAAGTACCACACCATCCTCCCATGATTTGTTAAAAAGGGTAGTCAGTGGTGTTACTAGTTCTTCCCTTGGTTCTTTTAGAATTCTGGGGTTAATCCCATCAGGCATAATTGCTTTATCCACCTTAAGTTTTAAGAGTTCTTTAGTAACCTTTTCTTCTGTGAAAGGACTAATATCAACCCCCCTATCCAGAGTGCTTCTATTGACTGGATTAGGTATCTACCCCTGCTTTTCCATTGTGAATACTGAGCAGAAGTATTCATTCAGTATCCCTGCTTTTTCACTGTCACTCTCTGCCAATCACCTTCCTCTTTATTTAGCCTCATTATCCATGCCTTAGTCTTTCTTTGCTTCCTAATGTACCTATAAACGGTTTTATCCCCCTTCTTAACCGAGTTGGCTATCTTTTCCTGGGTTTGGGCCTTTGCTATTCTGACTGCCTTCGCCGCTTCCTTCTGATTTAACTGGTACAGTTGTCTATCCTGCTCCTTCTGTGTTTCCTTATACGTCCTGAATGCTATCTTTTTCTCCCTTACCTTCCCCGCCACTTCTTTTGAGAACAATAGTGTTTTTTTTCTTTCATTTTGATTTGTTTATTTGCGTCACACAAAGGTTTGTTGTCTCTGTGATGGTGGTTTTGATGTTTCCCCATTGTTGCTCCACCCCACTTTCTTGCCTGTTTGCTAGCGCTTTTCTAAGGCACTCTCCCATTTTAACAAAATCAGCCCTCCTGAAGTCCAGTACCTTCACTTTTGTATGGCATGACTCTACAGCTAAGTTTATCGTGAACCCCAGTGTTTGGTGGTCACTTGCTTCCAGATGGCTACCCACTTCTAGATCTGGGATCCTCTCTCCTTCCCTGTTTAAAAGTACCAGGTGTAAGATTGCTCCCTCCCAAGTGGGTTCCAAAACTAGCTGTCTGAGGCATGCCCCCTGTAGGGCATCGAAAATGGCCCTGCTCTTGGATGTGGCTGCAGCAAATGTGCTCCAGTTAACATCTAGCATATTCAGGTTCCCCATCAGCAATATCTCCCCTTTCTCTGCCATCCCAAGGATGCCTTCTATCATTTTCTTGTCTATTTCCTCCCCCTGATATGGAGGTCTGTATACAACCCCTGTGTGGATTGTGGTGCCATTTTCAGTCTGCAGGGTGACCCACATTGCCTCCTCTCCTACTCTTTAGTTCTGTTGCTTTGATCCCTTCCCTTACATAGAGAGCTACTTCTCCTTCTCTTCTTCCCTCCCCGTCCTTTCTGTAGATTGTGTCCTTACTGGCCTTGTCATTTCCTCCATTTACCCCTGTCCTTCTCCCTATTGACGTCTCTATCTTGGTGTTTACCTCACTTACTACCTTGATTTTTTTGGGGGGGGATAGGAATTCCCTGCTCCTTTCCTGTGCCTCCCCCATTGGCTAGTTTAAATGCTTGCCAATTAAGCATTTAAACCTATCACCTAGGATCCTGGTTCCCCTCCTGGACAGATGCAGACCATCATGCCAGTATAGGCCTGTATCACTCCAGGTGGAGCCCCAGTCCCAATGAAGCCAAAACTCCTGAGCTCTGCACCAGTTTTTCAATCACTGATTGAATCCCATGGTGTGGAGCACCCTAGCCTCACCCATGCCATAGACAGGCTGCACCTCCAAGAATGTTACTGTGTGTGCTATTTGTCTAAAGCCCTTCCTCAACTCCACAAACTCTTTCTTCACTGCTCTGATCCCTTACCCACCTCTCATGAAGTCTGGGCAGACAGTACCCCATAACTTTGCTTTGTGGCCCTCTTGCCCTAATCTCATGCTCGGTGTCTCTTATATCATATGAGATGCCCCTTGGTGGCCCTATTAACTAATTTTAATTTTCAGGTATTCCTTTTATTGCTGCTGTGTCTCTGTCATTGCTTGTGGGTGGGGGCTACAAAGTGGGTAGGAAAACCTAAATTATTTATTGGGAGGATGGTAGCCTTGAGTGTCAACATCAGATGCCCCCTCATGAAAGTCACAAGCATAGATGTCCCTTTGCTTAAGAGCACCCTGGGGCCCCTCCCCCAGTTGCGCAATGGGGGCACTGGGTACTTGGGATACCCATAACTGACACTGTAGTACAGTATAGGGGGTGCTGCACTGGTGAGGTGCCATCCTTCAGATGAAATGTTAATCAAGGTCCTGTCTGCCAATATCTGGTCACTGTCTAGGTGAAAGGAAACAAGCTATAACAGCTTTGTGTGCCTTTCCTTGTCAAAAATTACAATTATAAGTCTAATTAAATACATTCATGAGCCTAGTGAGGCTCCTGATTGGCTACTGGATCAGTCATTACTGTCTTACAACTGACTGATCCAGCTGCCAACTGACACTGTCAGACACATCTCATAGCACTCCAGTCGAAACCTAAAGTAAGTAAAAAATAAACAATAAAAATGAAAGTTATTATTGTGATTAGACCCATAATTGCAGTAACAACCTCAAACCTGGCCATTTACTTGGATTAACGACTGGCTGGAGGGAGGTCAGGTGAATCTCAGCTATGCCTCGGGCCACCTATACCCCCAACCGGTAGTTAATCCCTCAGAAGTGACCAGCTTCGCAGTTATTATTACTTAAATAAATGTGGCTACGCGACAGTTCAACTGGATGGGCAAAGCACATCCACAGAACCAACAGGTAGGAGTTTGTCAATAGACACTCTGCACCACACCATGGCGGATATGGGTTTGTTCCCAACACTGGGCTGAGAGCTATTATAACCCTCCATAGTGGGGCTAAGAAAAGAGGGTCAAGAGGGTCACAAAGAACATGATGAGTGTGTCTAGCACAGGACCACAGGACCACAGGAGGTGTCGCTGTAGTGACTATCATGCATATGGTGCCTGAAACATAGAAACATAGAATTTGATGGCAGATAAGGACCGCTTGGCCCACCCAGTCTGCCCATTTCCCTACCTAATGGATAAGCTGCAGATCCTAGTTAACCAGCAGCCTACTTCTTCTTACCCCCACCCCTTAGAATTGCCTTATGACTGTCCCATGCATGCTTGAATTCCACCACTGTTTTTGATTCCACAACCTCCTCCGGAAGGCCGTTCCATGCATCCACAACCCTCTCTATGAAAAAATACTTGCTTAAATTATCTCTGAGCTGCCTCCCCATCTTCAAATTGTGCCCTCTTGTTCTTGCACACCTATTTTTTTGAAAGATGCTACCCTCTTGGACTTTGTTGATTCCCTTGAGGTACTTGAAAGTTTCTATCATGTCCCCCCTCTCCCTCCTTTCCTTGAGGCTATACATATTAAACTCCTTAAGTCTCTCTTCATATGTCTTCCGGTGCAGACCCTGCACCATTTTAGTTGCCCTCCTCTGGACAGCTTCCATCCTGTCTATGTTTTTGTGGAGATTGGGTCTCCAGAACCGCACGCAGTAGTCCAGATGGGGTCTGACCAGCTGTCTGTACAGAGGTATAATAACTTCCTGTTTTCTACTGGTGATGCCTCTCCCTATGCATCCCAGTATCCCCAGCCCTCCTTGCTCCTCTCACATTGCTTGCCCACCTTTAGGTCATCTGATATGACTACCCCAGGTCCCCTTCCATTTTTGTTGTTGTTAGTATCTCACCCCATTTGTGTACTCTTCCCTGGGTTTTGTTTCCCAGGTGCATTACCTTGCACTTCTTAGCATTGAATCTAAGCTGCATACATTTGACCATTCCTCTAACCTTGCCAAGTCCCTTCTCATCCTTTCCACCCACCTTGTGCATCAACTCTGTTGCAGATCTTTGTGTCATCTGCAAAGAGACATACTTTTTCTTCAGACCCTCTGCAATGTCGCTTATAAAGACATTGAAGAGGACCGGTCTAATACTGAACCCTGTGGTACCCCACTAGTAACCCCCCTTTCTTCAGAGTGGACACCATTTACTGTTACTCTGTGTCCTATTCTCCAGCCAATTCTTTACCCAGGCTGTCATCTTGGGACCCACTCCCAGGCTGGCTAACTTGTATATTAATCTTTTGTGTGGACTGTGTCAAATGCCTTGCTAAAGTCTAGGTAGGCCATGTCCACAGCCCTCCTGATCTACTACTTTGGTCACCAGTCAAAGAAATCTATCAGATTTGTCTGGCATGACCTTCCCGCTGTGAATCCATGTTGCCTTGGGTCCTGTGCCCCTCTAGCCTCTAGATACTCGACAATTCTTTCCTTCAGAAGTGATTCCATCATTTTCCCTACCACTGAGGTTAAACTAACAGGTCTGTAGTTTCCTGCTTCTGCCTTGTTCCCACTTTTGTGAAGGGGAATCACATCTGCCCTCCTCCAGTCCTCGGGTACCACCCCATCCTCCCATGATTTGTTAAAGAGGGTAGTCAGTGGTGTCACTAGTTCTACCCTTAGTTCTTTTAGAATTCTGGGATGAATCCCATCAGGCCCCTGATGAAAAGAGGCAGTAAGAATATACTGTATCTTCAATGATATAAAAGAATACTTGGTGAACGTGAAACTGGATTGTATTTATTTGTAATTTTTGACAGAGGTAAGGCACACGGAGCTGTGTCAGCTTGTTTTTGGGTGTTCTGGGTTTGAGTTACATGGACCTGTTCTATTGATGGGGAATGTTGGCCAGGACACTGGAAAAATTCCCTGCTCTTCCTGTGAGAAAAAGGGGGTGTTGTCGTGTCCACGTTCTGGTGCCAGGATGGAGGAGGCGATCACTCACATTCTCTGTTTAAAATGCTGTTTGCATTCTCTGTTTGCAGTGCTGCAAGTTTATGGTATTCCTTTTAGTTTTCTTTCTTGGCTTTAGGTGTTGTCTAGGGGCATAAAGTGCCTTCCATGTATCAATGGATGGGTGGGGGACCAATTTCCATGTACGGGGGCATGTGTGCATCAGGGCTGCCCATTTAGCCTTTTGCTTTTTTTAAAGTTTGGACCCTTTACTACGTAGATGACTTCTTTATTCATGTATTCATGGGTTGGCTTGAAAAAGGCATAATCACTCCAGTGAAGGTAGCGGCATATGTTGGTGACATTTGCCTATTTGTGAATGATGACTTCTCTGCACTTGAGGTGGTCTTGGAATTAAAAGAGTATAATGAGGTCTTCAGATCTAAAATTAATTAGAACACAAGTTTTCAGTTGTTTTAGTCCACAGGATGGTGTGTGGGTAGTTCTCTGGCAAGTTAAAATTCTTGGTATCATGTTTAATGTAGCTGCCCCAAGGGTACCAAACTGAAAGGAGAAGTTTGATAATTGCCCAGGTAAGATTAACTGCTAGAAAGGGTTCCCTCTCTTCAAAGGGAGGCAGATTCTGTTGATTTGAACACTTCTAGTTCCAATTTTTCTTCATTTAAATTGTGTATCCCACCCCCAGCATGTGTTAAATATTAAAAGTTCAATTTGTTGGTGGTGATGAAATAATTGTAAGCTGCAGCTAACTGACTAGGTATTGGCTAATTCAGAAGCCTTAAACCAGGACAGAAACTGACTGCACCATGAACGGAGTAATTATAGCAGGAGCTCTGAAGACAATACACTACACCAGTTGGTCTCCAGTTCTTCATCTAAATGGGTTCCCAACTTACAGGAGTAAACAAGTTTCATCAAACATGCCACTTACTCTGTAATAATTTTTCTCAGTTGCTGGTTTAGGTTTCAGAACATAAACAGTTCAACAATAACATTCCTCTCTAGCACATAATAATCTATCTGGCTTGTGAGAAGGAACAAAAATATAGTCTCCTCCATTTTGTTTGGTGCCATTAGGAATCAGAACAGCGGAAATGTTTTGGCTTCATCCACTGATTGGACACTTTGTTTTTCATGATCTTGTTTGTTTCCACAAGTTGCCACAATGTTTCCTCGAAACTGGAGAGCTTAAGTCTGTAAATTAAAATTTGGCATTTTTTCAGTTTCTTCCTCTATGTATCTAGTGTTTGCTGTTTAAAATAGAGGGGACTTCCCAGCTTCAAACAGCAAGTTTGCATTTTCAAAATATTGTGTATTCAAATCAAGAAGAATTTATCATCTTCCACAAGTTAAAATCATGAAATACATCTCAAAACATCCTTCTATTTACACAACAATGTATTTAACACCGAGGGTGTAGGCAGGCATACTCACTGTACACATTTGAGTACAGTTTTGTTGAGTGCCTGTCACAAACCATATGCCTTTCTGTTAACATTTTCTTTCTAATCTGTAGTATTTGGGTTACTTTAGGCCATTGAGGAGTGTCTCTGTTCAAACTTCTGTTGTTTAGGAGACAGATACATGTATAACCTTTTTAGAGATTATAAGAATCATCTGTCTTGTTTGGAAGGGGGTACCATTTGGAGAGGATGTGTACATTTTTTAGTTGGGGGGGGTTCAACTATTGGAGACTGTGTACAAAATGGAAATTTCTGGCTACACCGCTGTTTAACACAGCTTTAAAGCAGCAGTGCATAATTAGCAATAAAAACATTGACCTATTCTTTTTATGGCTGTGTGGGCAGAGCATCTGGAAAATGCTGTCTGGGCCCCTAATGTGCATATGTTGGGGGTCCAGGAGGGCACTGATGGGGATGATACAGCCACATTTCTGGAAAGATGGTTACACTGGGGCTTGGTTATGTACCCCATATTGTTAAAGCCTACAGGATAAATCCTTGAAGGGCCCAGAATCAATCAGATGGCCCCCGCACTATCCTGATGGTGACTGGCTCCGCAGGAGAATTGGATCTACTGCTCTAGGTGGCATGAGAACGTGCACCAACTATAGATGAGGCTCGGATTTTGTTTTTTCCTGAGTACGCCTATGCTACGCGCTTTCAGAGGAAGGCTTTTGATGGAGTAACAGCTAAACTTCGAGAGGCTGGTATTCAATACCGTATGAACTTTCCCACATGGTTGCAGTTCTATGTGGAGGACAACATGTGTTGCTTTACTAATCCCAAGTCAACTGGCTCCTTTGTAGAGAAGTTAAACAGAAGATCGGTGATCCAGGTAGATGCAGAGTCCGGGACAGATGAAGAGTCATGATGGCAACATTGAACTGTCTATGTGAGCTGATTTATTTGCCAAAACTCCATACAGGGCAGTGATTAAATGTAAACTTGCTCCTTGGCAGGTGAAGCAACACTCTGTTAACTCTGTTCCCCATTTCATTTTGTGCTGGACTGGAGGTATAGACTACACTAACTGACCACAGACTCATATACTCTTTATATTTGTGTTCCAGATTTTATGTGATGTGGTCTTCAAGATCGTTTGTTTAGATTTACACAGCACAAGGAATGTATATTTTAATTAATGCTGAACCAGTGTGTGTGTGTGTGTGGGGGGGGGGGGACAAATAGTGACAATGTGGTCCTGGAGTGGTAAATATCGCTTCTTACTGTTTTGTTTTGTTTTCTCACCGTTTGGCCATTGCCGCTCATTTCCCTTATCCCATTAGTTATAGAGGTAAGGTACAAGGCTCATACTGCTTTACACAATGGATGCACCCAAGATAATGTAATTGTTTTTAACTGGGGCTTAGTACTGGGCTGTTCTTAAAGGAATTGGGCTCCATAATGGCGTCCCCCCCTTGTGCAACTGCATGGTTAAAATGGCAGAGGATATTCCTTGTGGTGTTCTCCTTCAGAAAAAACATAAGTAAATATTTTTTAGGCAGCAGGGCATGTCTTTAGGCTTCCAGCCTGTTTCCTTTTAAGCTTTGTGCAGCATGTCACAGCTCACAGACTGTCAATTACTTGTTTTATTTAAGGTGTGGGGGAGAGCAATTTAAATTTCTATCAGAAGTTCATTCCAATGATACAAAGAACAAAAGTTATGAGTTTGACATTGGAGCTTTGTGGGAAGCCCGTAGATGTGATATATTGCGAATTACATATCAAGTCCCATAACTGTCAGGTACCAGTGATCGAGTTTATTTTTCATGCTTCTAGGTTTAACTAAGCATTGGCTGCGTTAGGGCTCCTGGTGTTTTAGTTTTACATATGCTAGTGCTATGGTGTGTCCCCCATGTCAGTGGTACCAAATGGGAGTGTGTGGCACTTTCCCTTTTATTGACCAATATGTTATGAATTTTAATGTATTCTGCTGCTCCTCAAAATGTGTATTGATGTACTATTTTACTACATACTTTAATATAAAGAAATTAGAAAAAAATCACTTTTCTTGTGACTATAATGACTAGCATGCAGCAGACACTACTCTCTGATCTAATGGGACAACAGGTGCACAAAAGCAGCTGAGAATATTGATGACGTTACTGGAATCATAGAGAGAAGCAGAACATGGAGACAGACCAGCGGCTTCTCACCACCTGGCTAAGTGGGGAGAAGTGCTTCCTACCAGCAGCACCAAGCCTGAATATAGCAGCAGAGAGGTGAGAAAAAATCTAAAGAGACACAGTAACTGAGAGAAAGAGAGAAAGTATACAGTGCTGAACAGAGAATTTGAAAGAGAATCTTGAGGTCACATGGTCTCAGGTCTCTGCTCAGAGGAGATATCCAAGATCCGTGAAGGCCAGCTTCAGGTTTCATGGTAGCAGAAGTACAAGCTAGGCCATAAGGAGGAGCTGCAGGGGTGTCAAGGAGTCCTCCACCATCCTACTGAATCCATAAGCTTCCCCATGGGCTGTTAGGTATGCATCTGTGCCACTGAGGGCTCATAAAGGTCACCCTTTGTGAGCTGGAGCTGAGGGTAGGATATAAGAAAGCCTGGGGAGGTGGATTTATTTACAGCAGGCTTCCAAGGGGAGATTAATATTAGCCTAGTGTGATTCCAAGAGGGTGGGAGCTGTAACACTACAGCACCAGGGACACTATTCGGCCTGATATTATCCTCAGCAAAGAGAAAATGTAGACAAGCAGCCCTAGAGATATGAGTAGTGGGCAATAATATATTGTATAGTGGGCTCCCTGCTATTCATATTTGTTGTGTCTGTGTGTGTGTGTATATATATATAGATATATATAGATATATATAGATATATATATATATATATATATATATACAGTATATATATATATATATATATATATATATATATATATATATATATTATATATTTTATATATATATATATATATATATATATATATGGCCTCCCTAGAAGGTTAATAAATTATCTGCTTCACTCTACTTTTCCTGATTGGACAATTGCATTTGTTGCAAAATATGTCAGCACCATTTAACAGCCACTAGGGACCCTGCAATTGCTCCTGTAGCCACAGCAAAAATATTCAAACCCTGGCCAGATCCCTGCACTGAGGGGTGAGGCCTATAGTACTAGGACAGGTTACACTAACTCCACAGCCCCACTGCTTACCGGTTTGTCTAGGTGAGCACCTCCTTGCTGCCCCTTTCCTTTACTACTATTATCTCCAAGTACCCCCGTTTTGTTGCTAACTGCTGCCACCTGTTACATCTGATGTACAATACCAATTTCTGAGGATAATTCCAAAACTATGTTGAAAATGTAAACTGTTGCTATAAAACACTAACCTATAACACACTAACAACACACTAATTTCAGTGCTTGCAGACTGATTTGGTATTTTTCCTGTAACTCCAGGGCTGTTTTCCTATGTTTTCTTCTAGATCACATTATTTCCTATTATTTCCTATGGACGCTGAATTCCTCTATTTTCCTGTATAACCAATGCTAGTCCATTGGAAGAATTTCCCTGTAGATGGCTCCAAATTCCTGTAAAAATACAGAAATCCCTGTAGATCTGGGAGCCCTGTGATTTTTATTGTATCCAAATCAAAATTCTCTGTCCAGACTTGGCTTGGAGCTGACCACTAACTCCAATACATTAAAGCACCTACATTTCAGAGCATGCAAAGGAAATCCGACCTGGATACTCATTAGAAGATCTTTACTACTAAATGAGGACATTTTGTTTGACATAAGTGAGAGTGGGAGTCTCCGTGCTTTATGAAAAGGCCAAATGTTTTCAGTTTTCTGCCTGAACATTTCACACAGCTGCTTCCTATTGTAAGGCCTAGCCAACATTCATCACTATTATACAGCAATCCTGCTCTCTCTCAATCTGCCTCAGCATTGGGAATATGCAGTTCATTGGGGATTTTACATCATGAATAGAAATACCAAAGTCCAGCCAAAAATCTGCATCAAAGCAGCAATGCAGTGAAGGGAGTCCTTTCCTTTCCTTTTTCTCAGTGACCAAACCTATTTGGTATTCTAACTTCCATAAATCCCTATTCTTATCTCTGGCAGGCTTTACAAAAAGCAAAAGCTGGAGGCTAATCAGTCACTGTAGCCCTTTTTTGTAATCTGCTTTAAAAAAAATGTGTATTCAGTAACAGTCTGTTGCTGGGGTAGTGGATGGCCTGCGTTCAAACCATGGACCCAGGACTTCAACAAAGGGGTCAGCTGGTGAGGATGAGACATCTGAGTTCCTTTTCTGGGGTAGGAGGATGGACTGGATCAATGTGTCACTGTCTCTGTTAATATTGGAGGGAAATGCAACCAGCCAGTATTGTAATGAGTGGGGACAAGATGTCTGTAGGGAGCTTACAGTGTGACATTGACCCAGGGAAGGGCTAGTACACACTTGGGACAGTTCCACAGGGTGAAGCATGAAAGCTTTGGAGTCTTGTCCCAGTATCCTATACCCCAGCTCTGGATTCTATGCTCTGTGCCCATGGTGGCAGCCCTGTGGAGCCCCACTACAAGGGGAAAGCCATGGAGTTGCCAGGGGTGAGTTGCTCTGTCTGGATAATGGGATAGAGGTAGGGGAGGGGAATGGGGAGGTATGCAAAGCAAACATTTGTGTCCTATGTTAAAATAGTACCTTAATCCAGTTACAATTTGTTTAGTAAGGTTTTCTTGGTCTCAAAGAGATGCCTCAGAATCATTAAATTGTTTTACAACCACTTCTTAAAAGATTAAATGAACCTGATGTTTTACATTTAAGCAATTTTTCACAACAGGCCATGAATCGATGCTGATAACGTCACACCTCAGGTGATGATGACTCCAATCACCTGAGGAATGACAATATATACAATTTATCACCTGGAGTGCCATATTGCTACTGCATTGTGTAATGGATTCTTAGCTTATTTTTGAAAGATTAATAGAATGACGTTTCTTACGTCACTGTATCGTGGATACTATTCGTGACAGTGATTACACGTACACTACACTGTGCTACACCATTCTACACTATAGATCGTACATGTACAGTAGCTGATAATTGCTACAAAACATACAGAGTGTTGAACAGCTTTAAAAACTTGCTTTGCCTCTCACTTATGTATTGTCCATACTGAGACAGGCTTTTACGTGGAATCACATTTAATGTGTTGTTCATTTCTTCACTTTTTTAGAAAAACAAAAGATTTATTGCAGTCGTCAATGTCAGCAACTATAAACCAGTGTTTGTAAGCAATTTGTAAGTTGTTGACATCCAGTGATAACTTGGAATTAGATGTGATTCCGCTTTTAAACCTCTATCAATATTTACTTTAAATTTTATTGACCAGGTAAGTACAGTAGACAAATATTTCAGGAACGACCCAGGAAAATTACAGAGTAAGGCATCAACTAAATAACTCTTTCTAATCAAAACGTTCTGTTTTCTAGGTGTGTGCCTAGGTCTAGCCAGCAGGAGTAAATGTTTTGCATTTAAAGCTTTTCATTTTATCTGACCACACACAACCATTAAAAAAGGCACACAAATCATCCCTGGTCACCAATGCTCTATAATTAATGAAGAGTCTAGCTGTTTCATTACAGAACAGCCCACTCAGCTATTCCTCAAGTGTTTGCCATCTATAAATGTAGCCCTCTGTAGTGCATACTGGGTAAGAAAAGATACTTAAAATTACAGCTCTACTGCTTTAAACTTGACACAAAACCAGCTCTTGCTGAATTAATGGTCACAAACACATCACAGTCACATGAGATGGGAGGCATTATAAGAAAAAGAAACGTAATAAAAAATGCAAACATGGAGATTCCCTGGGGCCATAAAACTAATAGGCAAATTTAGAAAAAAAATCCTTACATCAAACAAAGGGAAGGACACACTAGGACTACACCTACAGATCAAAACACTCAACACAGCATATTTGTTTGTAAACTTTGATAGTAGTTCACCTTTAATGGGGTTCTGTTAATAGAAAAAGTTGCATAATAAAGACTGATATGAAACTAGCTGTCGTCATTACGGGGATTATACTGTATTTGTAATGATTAATCTCAGTATTCAATCCAAATTTGCACTAGATATATTTTTCCCACAATCATTTTACCACTTCATCGTTTCTTCTTTTTTTTCTCATATTCTGTTTACCTCCCCTCCTGGTTTCTACAGGCAGCTATCTTTCTTCTGCCTTGCCACCTAAGTCCATCCACTGCTCCCCTGGCACCACCAAACCCCTAGTACCCCCACAGATCCCCCCTCCCATGGTGGGACCAGGAAGGAGTAGGCCATTCCCCCAACCTAGGACAATACATTCAGTTTGGGGTCTCTGGTGGTCCGGTGACAGAGTGGAACACCAGTTGACAGGGAGGTATCATGGAGCCTGTGGATGCCATCTTCGTTTTCTCACCTTCCCGCCGCAGCCATGGCGCCACGCTGCGTAAAACTGCGCTCACCACATTGCCACATTCTTGGCCTCCCTCCTCCTATCACTGCCACCTGACCTCCACCAGGCAGCCAAGGAGTGAGACAACATCCCTCCCTCCCAAAGAGAGGAAAGCAGTCTGTTGGGTGCTTGATCCTCTTCCTTCCCTGCCGACCCGATGCAAATCTGAGCTTGCTCCCGAGCCTGAGTCACTGATGTGGTGCGAGGTATGGCATTCAGCACCTCAACTCTCAGTGCCAACGGGCTGACCATTGTGTTTCTTCTTAAAGGGTCTTTAGTAGGCTTCACAGTTAGAACAGATAGCCATGCAAAAAGATCCTAGTTGCCCTAATGCAAACCCTTTTCATACTAAAAGATGTGTGCTCTGCATTTTGAGTTTGCTTCTTCCCTGTGTGATAAAGCTACCTTAACTGGCAGTAAATAACCAAATACTCTGGTTTTAGGTCATATTTTCTTTTATACATGAATCAAATATTAGAAATTTACCTTGCTTGGAAAGGTCAGGTCAGCTCCATGTGCAGTAGTTCTCCTGGCCCAGTTAGCACATCAAAGTGGTGTACCATTTATGAAAATCCTCAGGTTACTCCACATAATACAGGAAGAAAAACATTTTGTCTCAGTTTTAGTTTTTCTCCAAAATTCAGTGACCAAGGATGCAACATTTTCAATATTATTTTTACCAACATTTTGAAACCTGTTTTGCACAAACCAAATCATTTTCAAGAAAATTACTTTTTTTTGTATGAAGATTGGTGGCTGTTGACACATGGGCCCAGATATTCAAAAGAGTTGAGCCATGTGCAATAGGGTTGAGCCTGCGCAAGTCCGAAATTGTGCCATTCTGCGATATTCAGCAGGAGGCAGTTGCTCCCCCGGAATCATGCTGAGCAACAGCGCAATGATAATGAAGGCATGCGCAACTGAAGGGGGAGGAACCATGCATAAATGGTGCAGTGCGATATTCAAAGACTTGCGCAATGCGCAACAGTGGAGCAAGTGGAAGTTGCACCATAGTGGAAATGAGCCAAAATAAAAAGGAGCAAGGAAGAGGTTCAAGAACGCTACAGGGAAGCCACATGAGGCAGAGGCAGACAGAAAGGGCAAGTGGCACGAATAGGGCAGGCCAGGGAAACACCACAGTGAACAGCCAGGCACAGGGAAGGTGTGGGGAGCCACACAGCACAGAGGTCAGCACAGGCAGGTGTACCCGGTGCAGTGGAGGCAGCAGCCAGGACAGTGGGGGATACAGTAATAGCTGCGGGGGTGAGCACAAGCCAGGGACATGGCCAGTGCCATCTTCCACATAGAGCCATAATGAGGGGGTGAGAAGGCGGGCGGCAGGGGCGTGGCCGGAAGGCCCGCATGGTATGCCTCAGCAGGCAGTAATCGAGCCCTCACCAGCTTTGAGCTGCACAGATACTGAGATTGTGGGCCGGTACCACCTGAACAGGGCAATTCTGAGGCGGCTCTGTGAGCTGTGCAGTGATGTGATGCAGGCACCCACACGACGGAGCCATGCCCTGTCAGTGGAGACCAAGGTAACAGCCTGCATGTGCTTGCTTGCCACGGGTACCTGCCAGAGACCAACAGGGGACACCACAGGCATAACCCAGTCAGCCACGTCACACCACCTCACAAATTCCTCAGTGCACTGCTGCCACATGCTGAGGAGTACATCCATTGCCCCAGAACAGCGGTGGAGTGCACAGCAAACATACAGGAGTTCCACAGGGTAGCACGTATGCCTGGCATGCAAGGGGAAATAGACTGCACCCATGTGGCCATACACACACCATCTGACCCTGATGGGGCTGCATACATAAATCGAAAGGGCTATGCCAGCATCAACTGCCAGGTGGTGTGATATGCCAGGGGGCGCATCATCAATGTCTGTGCCACACACCTTGGGGGAGCACACAATTCTTTCATCTGGCACCAGTCGGCACTGTGCCACAGATTCAAGAGTGGGGACATCCCCACTGGCCACCTAGTGGATGAGTATGCAAACCACATGGACAAATATAGGGCCAGGGGAGGCATGGCCAGAGGTGGTATGGGTAGTGGTCTACATGGCCTGGGGTAGGGCGATGCTGATCATCAAACTAACCTCCACCCTCTACACACAGGTGACAGTGGATACCCACTCTGTCCCTGGCTGCTCACACCCTACAGGCAGCCCACGAACCCATCGCAGCAATGCTACAGTGAGGCACACGCCATCACATGTAATGTCATCGAGTGGGTGTTTGGGATGTTGAAGGCACATTTCCGTTGCCTGGACACCTCTGGCGGTGCCCTACAGTACAGCCCCTCAAAGGTCTGTGGGATATTCCTGGCCTGTTGCCTGCTGCACAACATGGCCAATGAATGTGGGATAGCAGTACAGGTCAAAGAGGGAGACAGTGATGGGGACGATGGGGACGCTGGTGACGATGGTGATGGGCAGCCCCCCCTTGGCCGACGGGACCCCCGACTGCTCCAGCTGGCACATCTGCACCAGGACACCATCACGAAGGAGCACTTCAGCCAACTCAGATAAGTCATGGGGCCATGCGCAACCACCAGTGGCCAAGGCACAGCCCACAAACACGCAGGAACCCACACTGGGGGTGCATGCCGTCAAGAGAAGTGGCAGGGCACAGAGGCACACACACAGCCAGGGATGGGTGAGGATTAACATGCCATGCTGAAGGACACACACACACACACACACACACACACACACATACAATGCAACAAAGCGTGTACAGAGGGCAGAAGACACACCGACCCAGAATGCACACCCTAGCAACACACATGTCCACAGGCCATCATGCCCACTGCCTGTCCATGTGCGTGTGTCAGATGCTGAGCACCATTGCACTTTGGTGTACAGCACAATGCAGGCATCATCATGCACATGCAACTACGGACAGCAGCCGGGAGGGTGTGCAGGTGGACTGTGTGTCCGCGTGCAGGGCTGGGTACCCACCCGTGCACTGCCTGCTGACACACACAATGCACGCAGGGCAGCATCAGACAGTAGCTACGCTGGGAGACAGGTCAGTCCCGCAACACAGTGCCACGGCCGCCACAGATGCATGTGCGGCCCCACCGAGACCTGCCAGCACTGGCAGGCTGACCACTGGCCTCATGGGGTGGTACCGATGGTCTCCCAGGGGTTTCACTGCATGAACACGACCATGCCCACGAAGGGGTCTGCAGCACACCGAACATGCCTGTACCAGGAGTGCTCGGGATGCCCACAGCTGAACCCGGCATCAACAGGGTGGGAGTCGCATGGCGCCGGGAATGGGAGGTGGATAGTGCACTGCGTGGTGTCCGCGATGCATGGGCACCTGACTGTGTACCCATTGTGGCCATGACAGCACTGAACGCCTGTGCATGCCTGTCAATGGCAGCGGTCACATCCTCCTGCAAACGGTCCATCCGTGTCATGATCATTTCAGCATCCCTGCTGCGACGCTCCTCTGCCCACTCCAGAGACACATGCAGTGCATCCATGGACGTTGCAAGCCGCATCTGCTGCTGGACTGATGCTCACAGTAGGCAGGTGTGCTCATCCAAGAGGTCATCAGCCTCCTCAGCATCCTGTCCCTCTGGGTGTGCAAGGGCCTGATGTTCAGCACCCGTTGAGGGTGGGTGCTGCACACCAGGACCAGGTCTGGACATGTCCACAGGTGGTGCACAGATGCCGTCGCTGAACCCTGTACCCCTAAGCCCAATGGGTGACTGCTGATGCTGCCCGTCCAGCTGCCGCAGCCCAGGGCTCAGTGGTTCCACCGCAGTGGCTGCAACAGTCCCACTGTCCTGAACAGACACCAGTGCTGCCCCACTGGTGCTGACAGGCACAGCCTGGGAGTGTGCTGACACGCAAGCCTCCACGGCGACACCACCCACAGCCATGGGCGCGAATTGCCCTGCTGTGTGTCCATCCTGTGGCACACACTTGTCACTGCCCAAGACGGTCGTGTCATCATCACTGGTGCCGGACTCTGCCACAGCCACAGTGTGCTGGCATCCACACCGGGACACAGGCAGGGCTTCGTCCACACCTGTCTCAATGACATCAGTGTGGACAGCCAGACGACCCCACTGTCGTACTGATCCACAGATACCTGTGGAGGTGGATGGTCCCACCTCCAACTCCATCCAACTGTCCGCAGTGGACAGGCCCACCACCGCTGACCCATGCAGATGCTCAGGATCTGTAAGGGAAAGCAAAGTCGCATTACTGCATGTGACCTACCCTGCCCCCCTCAGACAGACCATGACTTACCATGCAGTGATGGGCCACCACCCGTCTGGATGCCACCACCCGGAACACCCTCAATGGCTCTTCAGTGCATGCTTCCAGCAAGCCTGTCTTCCACTGGGGTGAGCTGTACCACCTCCGGCTGTCCCCCACCTGTTGCAGCATGTGCTGCCCTGATGGCAGCCACCTTCTCCTTTACCCTCCTCCTGTCTGTGCCCATCTTCTTCTTACACTCCTGCACAGAGCACTGGTGGCTGCCATGCAGGTTCATGGCACGTGCCACCTCCTTCCATGCAGCAGCACGGGCCTGAGGGGATGCCCTGTCATCCACTGAGCAGTGGCTCCTGATCCAGGTAGGCCTCGAAAAGGGCTTCAGTTTCGGCCCTAGTAAAATTCAGCCTTCTCCTCCTCCCACCGCTGTTGTCCTCCTCTCCAAGAACGTGCTCGGTCATTATGTAGCCTGTAAGAATGGCAGTTGTTACCTGTGACTGTGCAGTCCCATGCATGTCCCTGAATCACCAGTCCACACTCCCAAACAGCATGCAACTCACCAATAAACTGCAGTAACCGACTATGGCCACTGCAGCACATTGTCACACCTTTATAGCGCAATCCATGGAAATGAGGCGAGGAGCAACTTTAATTAGATGCAAATTGCAGTGCTGCGCTATTGAATGACTGATCAGATGATCTGCATATGATGGCTGAATATCGCACTGTTGCGCTTTGTGCAATTTTGTTGATCGTGCTGATCTAATGGCGCAGTTCTGTGGCATGCGTAGTACACCTCACTGCACATGCCAGGGTTGCTGACGCAGATGTCTGCTGCACTGATGACGTGCTGTGAGCTGTAGAAAATGCAGGGCATGGTTACCATTGTGCCAGTGGTGCTATAGCAATGGTCACTACATGGCGCTGTGCTACTGGGCCTTCATAGGTGCAATGGCCCAACTGCCTGATAGTCCGCTGTGGCGCTGGCACACAGGCAGCCAATCACGCTACATGCATTGTCATCCAGTGGTGCTGTGCGTGGCCTTGCGCCAGAGACCCTTGACCCTGTGCCCGACCTTTGCCCCCTTGGCACCATACATCAGGCATAGGTGCACCTCTATCGCACTGTTTGATAACAGCGGGATAGGGAATGGCAGCGCTGTACTGCGCAGCATCTGCACGTGGGGAGCCACGCTGCAGAGCACCATATTGCCTACTATAGCTATTGGAATGGCGCATAGACGAGCTGCTCCATGGAGTGCCATTAAGCTGGCCAATCTGGTGGCCATAGTCGAGCCACACCATGGGCCTCTCTTTGGGGAGACCGCCCTGGATAGGGCAAGGACCCAGATGTGGCTGGAGGTGGCCACTGCCCTGGATGAGGCAACAGGCCAGGGGCATTTGGCTGAGCAGTGCAGGCACCGCTTTGGTGACCTGCGCAGGAGGGAGATGGAGCTATTGACCTGACTGCGGTCACTTGCCAGGAGGGGCATGGTGCCACGTCCAGGTAGGGGTTCCGTCAACACACTTTTATCATCCATATGATTCACAGTGTTGTATGTGTCCAGCACATAGGGGAGGGACCGTATGGGGTTGGCCGTGGCGGTGTTCACAGGGTGTGGGGTGGGTGGGTCTGGCTGGGTGGGAGGGCCCACACCTTGGGGCAGGGGGACTTTGCTTCAGGAATGTACTGATGTTCTTCTCTCCTTTTTGTCCCCACAGGCCCAGAAGAACTATGCAGGGTGTGGGCAGAGCAGTGGAGGGGTGTGGAAACCGCAGCCAGGCAGGCCGAGGACCAGCAACGCCCACCTGACCGGCCCGATGAGGGTGAGTGCCAGACCTCCATGATTAGTATTGCGTGCTGTGTGACAAGGTGGGCAGCGGGGCATGGCCACCATTCATTGACATCACTGCCATGCACGCCACTTGTTATAGTCAACACTGTCCAGTGGCAATGCATGTCTGGATGTGCGTCACTAGTGGCCCATGCGTACACCAGGTGCATGGCTGTGCCACTGCCTTTGCACCACATAGCCATGTCACTAAACGGCCACGGTGATGTTGTGCGTGACTTGGCCAGTGGGTGTGTGCAGCGTTCCATATGGCTGTATGCGTCTGGGTGGGCAGGTCCTGTGGACGTGATCACTGTGGGTGGTCACACACCATCACAGTGGTATGTTCCATGGCCATATGCCATGCACTGTGGGGGGCTGTATGGGGTTGAGCATTCACACCTGTTTACTGTGCTCCCTCGTCCTAGGTGTGAGACATTTAAGGGAAATTCAGGACACCATGAGGGAGCACCAGAATCTGGCCCACGAGACGGTGGAGATACTAAGGAGACTGGGCGAGTCGGGGGTGCTGCGGCGACACAGAGCCAGGTGGACCCAGAGCCAGGAACGACAGTCCCTTTAACAGTCCCTTGGTCCCTGACTTCCCCTACCCCCGGACCCACCCTCATACCCTCCTATCCCATCCCATTTGTCCACCCTTCTCCCTGCCCACCCCCACCTTGTTTGTGTCCCCCAACCCAAGCTTGTAGATAGTTTTTCTTATTGTACATAGTTAAGTTTTATATTTTTATAATACATTTGAATTTTATATGAATACCGTGGTGGTCTCTGATTTGCAGCGGGCTATAGGTGCTCAGCTGCAGTGGTGTGCATGGCATCAGGGGTGGTGCAGTCATGGGTATGTGTGTGTGTCCATGTGGAGGTGACTATGGTGTGGGGGTAGATATCAATCTGTGTCTGTGTTGTGTGTGTTGTTCCCTGTGCACTGGATGACTGTGTGCAGTGGTCCATGGCACATGCTCTGTGTCCATGGCACACCCATTGGCCCTTCCTTGGCATATGCAGCCGACACACATGCCTGTCTGTGACCTGCATGGTCCGCTGGCATGTCAGTGGTGGCATTCCCTGCAGGGCAGACACTGTACCCATCACTTTGCTGGGTTGTCCATGTCACTGGTGTGGTGCATGCCTGGCTCAGGTGGCACTGTGGGCGACATGGTCACTGTCCCACCTCCATGCTGTGGCTTGTGTGTGTTGCAGGGGATATGCTCCACTGTCTGTGGCTTATGTTCCGGGTGACTACTGGTGGTGTATGGGTCCACGGTGCCTGCGCAGGGTGGCTGGCACTCCAGTGCCATGGTGGACTGTGGGTTATGTGTACACGGTTTACATGGGCCCACAATGGGGGCTTGGTTTACCACTGCATCCCTGTGTTGTTGTGCCCTTGGGTATGGGTGGGCATCTGTCCAGACCCTGTGTTGCATCCGGTGTGGTGCATGCTTCCACGCACCACTGTGGGTGTCTGTGCTGGCTGTTGTGGCCAGTGGTGGGCCAGGGTGTGTTACTGGAATACTGTGCAGAGCGCTGTACCACTGGTGGTGGTGTGAAGGACACGACCGTCCCATATGGGGTACCTCTTGTGCCAATGCATGGTCGGATTCTCAGCAGTACCTCGGGGGACTGTGTGTGGTGGCACTGTGTCTGCAGTTGTTGCACTGCGGTGTGCTACAACCTGCTGATGGGTGCTCATGGTGGGACTGGCTTGCATGGTTCTGTGATGCACTGGGTTGCATTGACACAGTGGGGGTGGTGGCATGCCTGGGTTTCCTGCAGTGGTGGTCACTGCTCATGGGGGTGTCTGGGGTCACGGTGAAGGGTGTGCTGTGCACTGGGGGGATGGTGTGGCACAGGGTGGTCTGCCCTCCTTGAGTGCCAGTCACAGCTTGCCAGTAGGTGTGATGGGGCACCATAGCCAGGCTGTGGGTTGGTTGCTTGTCTCCATGGACCAGTGGTTATTCCAGCCCTCCCCGGTTGTGCTGTGCTTGGGGTGTGGGGGGACAATGTCTGTTCTGCTGTGTGTTCCTGTGCCCATCTGTGGCATGGGTGGTGGGCCCCTACCTCCCTGATTGTGCAGTTACATTGATCTGCAGCTGGGGGGCTCCCTGGTTGTGCTATGGCACCTCTGGACTGCTCAGCTGAACAACCCTTGTTGCACTATGGTGCATCAGATCTGCTCAGCTTCCCCTCCCTAGTTGCGCTATGGTGCAGGTGGTGTGATATTCAGTCATTGGCTGTAGGCGCAATTTGGCCTGCTCCTTATTTGAATATCACATCTCTTGTGCATAGGTGCAATAGACTTGCACTTGCTCCTGCTATTGCGCACATTTTGGGCGCAGTTTGAATATCTGGGCCATGGTGTGTGAAGTATGCATCATGCAAAATGAGAACATTGCATGCCTGCTCTTCCAATGGAGGGACAGAACAGGGGAAAATTCTGGCTGGCAGAATGACTCTGGCTGCCAGCAGGCCAACTGCTCATCAACCCAAGCCCAGCCACCAACCAGATCCATGTCATGGCAGGAGCTAGGGAACCCCATCAGCCTCACCAGGGGATCAAGTCCTGGGGCAACATCTGGCAGGTAAGTCCTGGGAGAAATTGGGGTCATGGGGCTGGGGAAGCTAGCAAGGCTGGGGGCTGCTCAGAAGTAGGGGGAATAATAAATAAAATAACAAAAAAAACAACAAAAACCAGAAATGGCTACTGGCATGACCAAAAACGATTTGACGCTGAGAGTGATCTGTTATCAGGCCTTTAAAAATGCATTTACTGTAAGAATACATGGCTTCACTACTGACAGAGTCAGTGGCTGCAGGAGGAGGAATTTATCTCATAAAAGTAATTAAGCGTGGAAGGAAGTATCTAAACATTTCTGGATTTACCCAGCTTGTGTTTTATGATGCCGAATTGACATGGTTAAATAGAGTTTTAAGAAATGGAGTTTTCCTTTACACTGCAGAGAGATAACCAGTTGTTCATTGCACTTCCAGATAGTGCCACCAACTGCTGCATATGCGTATGGGTCTCCAAGATTGTTTTTGGTGTGGGGGGTGCCTGATTAGCAATTCATCATGCAAATGTTGCTTTTTAATAATACAGCCTGACCAAAAAACATAACTGTTCATTGAGAGAGAGAGAGAGAGAGAGAGTGTGTGTGTGTGTGTGTGTGTGTGTGTGTGTTTCTGTGTTCTCACTAACATATTGAGCAATCTTTTTTTTTTTTATCTTGAGCAGGTACCAAAAATTGGTGAAAAGATGGAACAAAATTTCAACTTCAGTACAATCTGTGTGTTACTTGAATTATTTAATTCACTAATAGAACTTTCTGTCACTGTCATGTTATGGATCAAAATATCGTGACGCCAGAAAAAAGTCCAATTGGATGAAAATTCAGCCACAACTGAAACTATCCCTGGGGTGCACATGTCAGACATTCTCAATCAAACTGCAACATATGTTCCTGGAAATGTAACTGAAGAGACTAGCATTGTATCTCCAAATCTGAAGCTGTCACATACGACAGCGTGCCTACAACAACAAATACATATCCTTTAATGATTGAAACAAATGCCTTAGAACCTGCTGGTGGCAGAGATGAAATCCCTTCTGTCACACTGAACACAGCTACCAGGTACAGTGCTACAGATGAAACAGCCATCAATCAACTAGAGTTAAGCTGCAGTGAAATATCAACAATGAGGCAAAAATCAAATAGGTGGTTAATGTCTTCAAAGATTGGTAGGTAGAGAAAGAAGAGACAATAGATTTAAAAACAGTGCCACTGAGTGAGCTACGTGAAATGCAGTGCTTGTTATAGGGAACTATCCTTAACATGTGAGGAGAAGAATATGGACATAACAGCAGCAGATTCAACCTAAGAGTGGGACTCAATCATTTCCTAAATGACTCGTAGTCAATTGATCAACCTGATGTTAGACACTGGATCCACAATGTAGAACAATGTTTTCCAAGGTGTTATCAAACAACTGAGATGGCAATGCAGAGATAAAACAGTACACCATCCACCACTTTCATGTGCTGGATGGATCAGTTATGGAAATCACTGGCACTTCCCCTGATACAGGCTAGTAAGGTTGGATGGATGTACAATTATACTTAACCCACTGTGTAAATGAAGGTGTCTGATTTTTCACATCATCCTCACTTGCAATAAAAAATGCTGAAATGGACTAAAATTCAGTGAAGTCAGCCAGGACGCAGTCCAGTAAGACATGTCACAAAATACTGCATGACAAGAGGGACTAATTGCCACTGAGTTGCACTGTCCCCTGCAGCATACTGCAGCATGCTGCAGAAATACTGCAGGGTACTGAACTGCATCCCGGCTGCATCAAAAAAACAGAAAACTCTTGCACTATATGGCGGTATCTGGGAGGAGAAGTTTGCTTTAAACCCTGCTGTTAATCCCTTCCACAGCAGACTTGAGTGTTGGAAACGTTATATTGACAATGTAATTCTGCTGTGGAAGGGTTCAAATGAAGACGTACAACTATTTGTTGACTTCTTGCGCAGTACAAATGAGAATTTGAAATTTAACTTTAACCATGATTTTGAAAGGGTTAACTTTCTGGATATAACTCTAAGCAGGAACACTGATAATAAAATAGAATCCAACTTGTATAGAAAGAATACTGCAGGTAATACACTACTCAAGGCAGACAGCTGCCACCCAGGCCATATTGTCTGAAACATCCCAAAGGGACATTTGCTGACACACTCCTTAGAGAATCACTTTTGTGTAAGAAAGAAAAAACAGTAAATAATGATACCAGGCTCAACTTTATCACTTCATTTTCAGCACACATACCAAACACTGGTCTGTGCTGACTGCCAACCCAGGCCTCTCAGAGCTTGTAGCAAGTCCCCCACGAATGGTATATAGGAGAGCTAGTAACTTGGGAGATAAGATCACACAGCCACTATAGTGAATCATCTAAACAGAACTGGCTCACACGAGGGGGGTTGGCTGTCAGAGATGTATTTTTTGCCCCCATGTGGAAGCTGTAAAATAATTTGTTACCCTTAATTCAAAGAAAAAATACCAAATACGCCAGCTGACAACCTGTGATAGCTCAGGGATCATTTATTTGGCCACCTGCAAATGTGGCTCATTTTATATAGGAAAAACCATTCGTAGTTTTAAGGTCAGACTGGGAGAGCACTTGTGTGCTATTGGAAAACAAGATTTAAAGAGGACCTTCCCCAGTCACTTTGACTTTCATACCTTAATTACCTCTTCTTGCATTGATTCTGGAATTGTATTTCATTACTGTCTACTGCAGTTAGTTTTTGCATTCTGAGCAGCTAAAAACTGCAGGGTGTACCAGAGCTTCTACAGCAAGCCTGGTGTTGCTGTGGCCCAGAGTTGTACTGCTGACATCTTTGTAGGACAGAGTCAATTTCACAAAAACACAAACAAAAAAAAAACATACAGATGAGACTTTAGATTTTGGCATAATGTGTTGCTAACAGGGCGTCTTGGGGTAGGAGGAACAGAGTATGTACACTGAGTACTGGTAGGTTTCCCTTGCAACATTGTTGCAATTGAATGGTATTGCACAGTGTGAGTCATCCTCTATCCTACAGTGATGTCATCAGGAGATAGCAACCCAGCAGTTGAACAGCAAAGGCAAGTGCAGCAGGGCTCAAAAACAAATCCAAATTATGGAAGGTAGAGTAAACCTTGGCCAGAAATAACAAATGCATACACCTTTTCAGGTCAAGTACTGCATATAATGACTACAAGCTGCAACTTTTTTGACCATCAGGAAAGGTCCTCTTTAACTTATGTTACAGCAACACATATACATAGGAACAGAGATGTGAACACACATGTGTTCTCCTTTATAGCAATTGATAAGGTCTGCCCACACCTGAGGGTTGGCATTTTTGATGATCGCTTGAAAAAGAGAGAAGCATTTTGGATCATTAATCTAAGAGCCACAAGGTGCCCTGATCTGAACTTCAATTTTCATATCAAACCTTTTTTTAAAAAGCGATAAGATACTGTGTCACTGGTATACTGTAACCAATTTCCAGTGACTGTATAATAGTCCTTACAGTAGATAGATGGTGATTCCTGTCACTCCAATGTTCCCCTTCCCCTCCCCCCTTCCCTTCTCTTCCTTTTCTTTCTGTTTGTTGTCCCAGTTTCCCCCTTTTCCCCCTTTCCTCCTCCCCCCCTTGCCCTTTTGTTTTCTGCCTTAGAGAAAGGTTTTTTATGCACTGAAGTTTGCACTTTAGGTGTTTTTGTAATTGTTGGATTTGTAACCAATGAAACTGAACTGCTGTAAATTATGTCACTATTATGTCATATCCTGGTGCCTGTGTATTTGGTGTGTTGGTATGCCTGCATTAGGCTTTGAGAAAGGACTGACTGTCCGAAATGCATCAGGCGTGCAGCTCTTTGCTTCTAATAAAAGTTTTCATTTTTTTAGCCAAGTGTTCACTTTAATTATTTAGAGGTGGTGAGTGCCAGAGTTTCCGGTTGTTTTATTAGCTTTCACTCGGGCACCTCCATCCCAGTGATGCCTCATACAGTATGTTGCAGTGTCAGTGGCTCAGTAGGTAGCACACTCACCTCTGAGGCTGGGAGATCAGAGGGCTGTGGGTTCAGTTCCCACATCTGGCACTTGGGTTAATATCCCAGTACTGACACTGTAGTGCAGCATGAGACTGGTGCTGCACTTCTGAGGTGCCGTCTTTTGGATGAGACGTTAAACCGAGGTCCCATCTGCCTGGAATGGTGGTAGTTCAGGTGGATGTTAAAGATCCCATGGCACTTATTGAAAAGAGTAGGGGAATTTCCCCGGTGTCCAGGCCAAATTTCCCTCATTCACTAAAAATACCACCAACAGCTTAATCTGGTTCAAGGTCAGTTGGCATTCATCTGTATCCCCCTCCCCCGGGTCGTGCCTGAAAATAGGAAGGATTTGTCTAGTGCACTTACCCGGTCAACAAAAACTAAATAAAATGTGTCTTTTGGATCATGGCTGCCTCCACTGTACATCAGAAAAACCTTCAATGAGCAAATGAACACACCAATAACTTTTCCAGTGTACATTTACAGAACAAAGAATGTCAGAGGGGCTACCTCTTTGCAGTACTAAATGACCCACTGTGTCCAATATCCCACTACCAGAAATATTTGTCCAAGCTGCCACCTGATGTAAAGGCACTTTTTGCCATCTAAGAAACACCCACAACACATCCTAGACACAAAGCCAACCTGGCACTCGCATGAACCTATGCAAGTCAATTTTCCAAGTAGGATGCTCCAAACATCTGGAACAGGGAGTAGACCACACAAACGATTTGCAAAGCAGTACTCCAGGAAGAGGTGCCCAATCCCAGAAAATACAATTCAGCAAAACCTAAAATTCCTAGAGCACTTAAATTGGCTGTGAGTGCTAATGACCTTCCTCAATCTCGAGATATACCAGAAATCAAAAACAGCTATAACACACAAAAAGTCATCTTAATAAACCATTTATGATGGCTCGCCTCACCAATACCAGTGAACCATGACCCACTTATCCAAAAATCTGTAGAGAGGCTTAGAGAAGAAATTCAGAAATCACTACCCCATAGCAATGGCAATGACTCTATTCTCAGTTGCTGGGCTTGAATTATAAGCTTGCTAGGGTTCAGTGGTCAGCTGATTGACCACTCCCACAAGTCACTATTAAAACTGATTGGAGCCACACCTCAGGCTCCAGCTGGTTTCTTAGGGCACTTCTGGAAACAAGCTGTTCACAGCTCATGTTGTCTTTACTGGTGAAACTTTTCTAAATAAATAAATAAATAATTTCCTACCCCTTCTCCAGCTCTGGCATTCTCCAGAGCCTCATGGCTCCTTACTTGGGAACTCCCATTTCCTTTAGCCGTAGGATTCCACTTATGCTAAGGCACCTCTAACTGGGTGGAAATAACAGAGAATAAGTCAACAGTACATAACTTAATCACTACACCACATCACCAAATCAGAGATCAGATGCAAAGTGAATCCAGAGAGAGAATTTCCATAACAGGCCATAAGAATGAATCATCTTTATGAAGTTATTGGTGGCCAAAATAAGAGCAAAAGCAGAAATGGGATGTTGTTTGTTCTGGGGGGAAAAAAACATTAGTAAAGATGAAACTCCATTTCACAGGAACAAAACAACCCTATAGGAACAAAAGCTTCATGACAATCCTATAGTGAAACAACTTTACCATCAGCTGTGGAAATGTTCAATTTCAGATTCATCATCATTATTAAAAAAGGACATGAAAGTCAAAATGCATTGATATGAGGCAGTTTCTTTCATATGTGATGTCCCAGTTCTTTGTTTTTTTTTGTCTGGTTCTCAGTGTACAGTGCTATTTGCATTTTCCACCTAAACTATCCAGCATATTTAATACATTAGGTGTCTAATTTCACAAGTAAACTGTTTCATTGCAGGGCAGTCTGCAAGGGGCTTGACAATACCAGACCAATCATCAGCCAGGTAGACCATCATACCACTCTTCTGGTCTTACTAGGTGGAAACTTCATGTAGTTCAAAAAAATAAAGCTGCACAAATCATAGGGTGGCTCTTCCCTTTGGTCTGCATAAGGCATCCAGCAAGCAGGGCTGATCAGCTTCATGATCTATCAGCCTGCTGTGGTCCTCCCCCAATTTAAAAACAGTCTCTCCCACCCTCTGCCAAACATCCCTCCCACCTCCCATTGCATCCCCCTTCTTAATTTTCTGACACCGAGGTGCCCAATCCCCAGTGCTGGCTAGTATCCTTCACCCCACCCATTTCACTGTGCAACACTGGGGATCCTACCCCCAGTGCCACCAAACATAACACCCCATTTTCACTGGGCAATACCAGGGACCCCACCTCTGGTACTGCCAAACATTACACTGACACTGGGGTGCCCAATCCCCAGTGTCGGTATACCTGAAATAAAGAAAACCATCCCCTGATGTCTTTTTTTAATTTTATACACCCTGTAGAAAAGAAAACCATCCATTGATGTTTGTTGCTGCCACTGTACTGGCTAGTACACACCAACCTGCCCATTTTCACTGTGCAACACAGGGAGCCCACCCTCAGTGTCGCCAAACATAACACCAATGCTGGGGTGCTCAGTCCTCAATGTCTGTACCTGAAATAAAGAAAACCACCCCTTGTAGTCTTTTTTTTAATTTTTATACACCCTGTAAATAAGAAAACCTTCCATTGATGCCCGTTGCCACTGCCGGCACACTGCCCCCATTACAGTTCCTCCACCCGACCCTCCCACTCAGCACCCACCTGCCACCTCCCCCACCCACACCACTTACTTACCTATCGGGGATCCCATGCCGAGACACATCATCACTCTTCAATTTCAGACCAGGAACTGATGAAATCAGGTATACAGTTCAGTGTATCTCAATGGATTTTGAGCTTGTTCTTATAATGTGGCTATTTTTTAATATTTTTCCCCACAATTTTCAACACGGCCATTTTAGGACCCCACCTCATGAACAAGGATGATGAAATTATACAAATCCAACCTGAAAAGTAATTTCATGATCATTGCACGAACTCACCTTTGAGGCAGGATTTGAACATTTTCTCTGTCCTTTTCATGAGGTGGGATCATAAAAAGGCTATATTGAATATGTGGAGTAACATATTTAAAAATCAAAGTTGTGAGCCTATGTTGAACTTTTTCAGTGCACGCTCGTAACTTTGGTAATTTTCATTATTTTGGCCCAAAATTTTCAACATAGCCATTTTTTCACACCACCTCATGGACTTGATAGCTGTCATTTTGCAAATCTTGGCCAAAATGTGTTTTCACATTTGTGGTGTGAAACAACATTTCAGCTGCTATTTTATAAAAGACACCTGTCATGATCAGAAGAAGTGGTCATAAAAAGACTAGGTTGAAAATTTGAGTTTAAAATGTTAAAAAAACACAACTAAGTTACTGTAGAGGACCTATTTTTCAGTGGAACGAAATTTTCATTATATTCACTATTTCGAAAATCCAGTGAAAATTATATGCCAGTGAATATACATACTACCATTGACAAGTTAGCTTGTGCTTGCACTTCAGCTAAATTAAACTGCTGTGAAAATGTTGGAGCAGATGAAACAGTGAAATTTAAGGGCAGTGAATTCATTGTCCTCTACAGTATTATGATGTTGAATTGTTCCAATGTTTACTCACAACTTTATTTTTGCAGATTTTGGTCCCTAATGTTCAGCATCTCCGTTGTGTTATCCCACATCCTGGACACGACAGGTGTCATTTTTATGTTGGCTCGCACTTGCGCACCAGCCAACATATTGCTTTAGTATCAGATTTGGAGGCGAGGTCACTGTTGGGTGAATGCAGGGCATGCATCAGTAGGTGCGTCCCTCATTCCCCAGTAAGCCAGCATGCAGACGCCACACCAGGAATACATAATGTGGTAAGCACATGTAAAGAAAGGTCCATTACAACGAGTGCAAAGCTCATCATATGCAGCAACACCTCCTGACATGCCTTCCCTGGTGAAACATTAGAGTAAACATGGCGACACACTGCCTGCCACAATGCCGACTTCAGGGGTGCCCAGTCCCCCTGTCGGCATGCCCTGACCCAGTTTATGTGCTGCTAGGGAAGTCCACTCCCCATTGGCATAATGCACCCCCCCATTTGTTATGTTCCGAGGATGGGTGCCCAATCCCCCTTGGCTCTTGACCCCCTTCAGTATGTGCTGACAGGGGTGCCCAATCCCCCATCGGCTAGCCCCCCCAAACACCCAGGTGGCATACTGGGAGCCCACCCCAGAGTGCCAAATGCCCCTGTGAAAAAAAAACATCCTGTGATTTATTTATATTTTTTAACCTGTAAAAGAAGAAAATGGTCCCTCACGGTCTGTCCAGCTCCCTACCCCAATCTGCACCCACCCTGTGTACACCCTGCCTCCCCACACACCCCTCACCCCATACTTACCTCCAGAGTCTGGCACAATGATCTTCAGTGGACCGGGAACACATTTGCACTCTTCAAAGCTGACCGCAAACTGAAGAAATGCCGGTAAGTTGTATAATAGCATAAATAGGGTTTTTTCAACTTTGGTGCATATCTCAGTAATTTTTTTGAATTTTTTCACCAAATTTTCAACATGGGGTTATTGGAGCCCTCCTCATGAATTCAGTCACTGCCATGGTGTTATTAGGTCCCAAAAGGCTATTTCACGGTCACTGCGTGTAATCACCTTTTGGGACCGAGTAATGAAACGACAGTCCCACTGTTCATGAGAGGGGCTCTCAAAAAGCCTATGTTGCAAATGTGGTAAAAAAAAAAAGGCTGTTTTATGAATGTGCGTTGCGCTGTTTCCACACGTGATTGTAACTTCGTGAATTTGTAATATTTTCACTCCAGATTTTCAAAATTGGCATTTTTCCACACCTCCTTATGAACAGTATAGCTGTTATTTTACATATCCTGGCTCAAATGTGTTTTCGCACTACCAGCACAGAATAGCGCGGTCACTGTGCAAAATCAGTTTTCTGGACAGTTTGAGAAAATGACAGTGACACTGTTCATGAGCAGAGGTCCTAAAATGCCTATGTTGAAAATTTAGTGATGAAAGTCCATAAAATGACTGCGTTACAAGCGTGTGTTGTGCAGTTTCCACGCACCGTTGTAACTTTGCAAATTTGTAATATTTTCATGCCAGATTTTCAACACTGGCATTTTTTTCACACCTCCTTATGAACAGTACAGCTGTCATTTTTCACAGCCTGCCCAAAATGTGTTTCTGCATCTGTGGCACACAATGGCGTGGTCACTGTGGGAAATCAACTTTTGGGACAGATTAACAAAATAACAGCACCACTGTTCATGAGGGGAGGTCCCAAAATGCCTATGTTGAAAATGTGGCAAAAAAAATTCCTAAAATTAATTGGGTTATGGATGTGTGTTGCACATGACTTCACCAATTTTTCATATTTTCACTCCATATTTTCAACGTTGTCATTTTTTTACACCTCCTCATGAACAATACAGTTGTCATTTTCCACATCCTGCCCAAAATGTGTTTTCATCCCTGAGTTGCCAAGTGGCATAGCCGCTGTGCAAAACCACCTTTCAGCTAACAAACGGATTGTGCTGCTCTTCTTGAGGTGGGGTCACAAAAAGCCTATGTTGAAAATTTGGAGTGAAAATACCAACAAATGCCTACAACGTTAGGGTTTCCAACTGTAACACCCCACCCCGTAGTGACTGCCAGGCATCAGGGGTGTGACTCAGGATCACTGGCTGTAATGCTCAGGCCATTCCACCCCTACTCCCACCCTGCAGCCAGGGAAAGGCATTTAGGTGTGCCTTGGAGTGTTCTGCTCTAACGTTCACCCCATTCTCCTATACTGCACCCACCTCAGCATATTTCCATATGGAATGGGGTAAGTATAAGGCCCAAAGACCCCATAGTACACCACAACACTTGTCAGTGTCTACAGGGTTGGGAGAGGTAAAATGGCATGAGCATTATAGCTAATGCCCCAAAGGCACACCCCAGCGCCTGTCAGTCTCTTCAGGGTGGGGGTGGGGTTGGCATCAGTTCCATACTTCACTGCCATTCCTATTATGCATTTCTAACTCCTGCACTACCAATGCCAATGCTAGCTAGACAACATTCGGCATTGACTAATGCTTTTTTAAATCCCCTCCGAATCTTGTTTTTACAGTTGCACTGCAAAATCACCTTTTGGATGAGATTTATAAAATTCCACCTGACTTGATCATAACATCTGCTCAATAAAAGACAGTTGGAACTTTGGGGTCAAAATGTGGGATCCCAATGAAAATTAGATATTGCCACTTAGCTAGCCTATCCTGGGTAAAATCAATCTAAAAGTGTGTAAAAGCAAGACACCAATGAAAATGAGATACCGCATCTAATCTGGTTTTTTGCTAGGTAAATACTGCAAATAGCAAAAATATGTACAAGCAAGACCCGGTACAACAGCAATGCAAGTGGCAAACATTTGACATTGACAAATGCTTGTTTAAACTTGACTCATTGTATAATCGCAATAAGGCACTCCTTGATGTGGGTCATTGTGGGGTTTACCCATGCCTTGTGTAGTGTAAGGTACTTAGCCTGCAGTCTCATGCCACACCACAGGAGGTGTGGGTGAATCCCACAATAACCCATGACACACATCCTGTTGTGTCTGATTTCTTAAGTAATAATAGGTCAGAACACAGAATGATGAAAGTATTTTTTTGGGGGGGGGAGGTGGTAACAGAAATGACAATATTACTATATGGAGTTGGTAGCTAAAAAGTCCAATAAGCTGATGGGATTAGTACAGGAGTGCAATAAGTATCCTCACAGAAATAACTTTTAGATTCTATACATCTAGAATACGTTGCTGGCAAGATCCATGTTTTCAGCTGTGTTATTAGCATCAGCAAAAATTAAGTATTTATCAAGTACGGAGATCTTTACTCACTGTAGAAATTGTCTAAAATTTGATAAAGGGAATAGCCATGTTGCATATACTGTTACTGACATTTTGAATTATAAGGATTTGGTAAGAAGTCAAAGGCCGGGATATTCAAAGGGGTTGCGCCCGAGCAACCCCGCATTGCACCCCTCATGGATATTGAAAAGGCTGCCTGGTGCAGCGCAAATCCCAATGCACTGGGGTGCAATGTAATTGTATGTGGCGCAGATGCAGGGGGCATGCCCATGCATATGTGGCACATCCCAATATTCAGCCCGGGATATGCAGCTGATATGCCAGCACACCCCTGCATTGTGCTACATAGGGAGGCTCAAAGTTGAGCCTGTGAAACAGTGGAACATCTCCTGGTAACCCACAGGTGGGCTGCTGTATTGCAGGGTGCAACACAGAAGCCGCCAGCTGTGGGAGGCCACCTGACCACCCAGAACATGGTCAGAAAGTACTCACGTAACCCTGATAGTCTAGTGGTACCCCCCCTCCATCCCATGTCCCCGATCGATGGTAAAAGAAGAGTTATTTAAGTCCTGGTAGCCTACTGGTACCCCCTTCCTCCCATTGCCACGATCATGGTACGACTCTGTAAAACACTTCCCTAGTGATCCAGTGGAACCCCTCACCCCTCCAACCACACAGATCCCCATGCCCATGCCCACCCCTCCCCAGCATCGCCGGGAGGCTGCAACCTGCCTGCATACCGCCTGGGCGCCCGCCGAATGACAGGTACAGTATGGACTGTAAGCCCATTGGTCCAAAGTGTGAACCAAATCTGCTTGCAGGGCACACTGTACTAGACAGACCCAAATATGTGAATGACTTCATTCTCTCCCCCTCCCCTCACCATTGGGAGCCACAACACAGCCAAGAAGTGGCCCTTCCAGCAGCCACAACAACAGATAGTGTGTCCCCACAGCACTGGATCTCAGAGCTCTCTACATGGTGTTCCTGTGTTATCATATTGCCGCTACCATGGTGACTGCCCCACCCACTCTGGGCAGAGCTTACCTTTATTAGTAAGGCATGTCACGTGACCAGTCATGTGTCCTCCTGCTATCTCCCCAATTTCCCTGCTGCAAGTTATATCCAATGACCTCTAGGAGTCGCTGTTTTCCAATTTATTCCTTCCTCTCAACCTAATATAAAGTACCTCCACTGTACCTTTCGCTGCTCCAATCCTGCCAGAACTCTCTCTTTTCAATCTCTTTTCTAGCAACTCGTTTATGACCCTAGTCTCTCAGACGCCCTCATATTTGAACCTCTGATCCCTTTACACCAAGGTCAGTATCCTTAACCACTAGGCTACCCCAGCATCAGTAATTAGCCTACGTTTTTAGTTACCAATTAATCTTCCCTGTGACCCACCCCTTCATCAGCCCTTATAAACCCCTTACAGCTGCACCTTGGCAGTTGGCCAACAGTATTAGTTGCCTAACTCTTATACTAATACTCACAAATTGGCCAACGCTGCCTTAATGACTGCTGGACAGAAACTGTTATAACATATAATAATGATGCTGTTCCTGCTCCCCCTTCTGGCTGCCTCCATGTCTGGCCTGCTGTGTGCATCAAATTTTTGTGCCTCTGTTCTTGGTGTCAATCAGCAGCAGCTGTCCTCTTTTACTTATCTCCCCTGCAGGCCTACTGTGCCTCCCCCTCCCGTGGTTAGATTTGAATTAACTCTCTTGGGACCAGCTCTCTTTGCCCTCCTCCCTAACACTGAACTTCGCTTGTTTGAACTTTTTCTGTACTCTCTTACTCTCTCACCCTCATCCTGGCACTCTCCCTACCCCCTTTCTCTCCCTTCTACTCCTTGCCGGGCACATCGAATGTAACCCTGGCCCCTTAAACACCTTGACCACACCATCACTTGGACAAGGAAAACTGGTTTGGAAGTGGCAAATCTAAACATTTGTAGCCTCCTTTCAAAGTTCCCCGACCTAGAGCCCTGGACATCCCTCTATAAGCACCATGTACTAAGACTCACTGAAACCTAGCTGAAGCCACATAACTCTGACACCTCCTACCATCTTCCAGGCTATGCTCTCTTTCGCCTTGACATACCTGGGAAAAAGAAGTGTGGAAGTGTTGTGCTGTATGTGAAGGAACATATATCAGCAGTATATTGGTTTAGGTTGCCCTTCCTTTTACTAAACATAAAAGTAATTGGGCCATCCTACATGGCAAAATAGAACATCCAAACAATCTCATAACATAGGATAAGCTCCACTTATAACACAGTTTTTTATTGCCAAAAAAACAGCTTTTATTGTTAAAAATTCACACCAAAGTCCTGGGCAACAGTTTCATAGCCAAAATGCCACTTCTTCATGCCCTCATATACAGTGTTGCTTTTCTAAACAAAGAACATATAAACAACATATAAAAATACATATCATTAAAATATTCACCATTTCAATGCTCCAATTACATTCCCACCACATTATAAATCATTTAAACATAATATATACTTCTTTTAAAACTGTAAAAAACAAAATGATGTCTAACATTTAAGTGAATGTAGTTTGCTTCCAAAACCACACTCCCTGATGAAGGCTTAATCGCCGAACCACTGAGGTCTGGTGTATCTTGGCTCTGCCAGAATAGATCGCTGCATTGATGCATTCTTTGATTTTTGTGGCATTCTTTCTGTGGTGTGCAGCTATCTTTGGGACTTGGAGTTATTTTAGTGCTGGCTGCAGTCATACCTGCACCCGTCCCCTGTGTTTGCCCAGTAGGAATTGTGGATTTAGAAAGAATTGTACACTCCCAGCTTTCTGAGCACCTTGACAAATATTCACTGCTGTGCTCCCAGCAGTGTGGTTTCCACAAGCTCCACAGCACCACATCAGCCATAGCCCATTTTACTGACCATGTCCTCAGAATCATGGATTCAAGTAAGGCCACAGGTGCTGTATTCATGGATCTGACTAAGGCATTTGACCTAGTCAACCACTCTCTCCTACACTCCACTCTCCACTACCTTGACTGCTCCTCTAAGACTTCTTCATGGTTTTGGAGCTATCTTGAGGGCATGTCCCAGTCAGTTACCATTGAGGCTGCATCCTCCCCTGCCCTGCCTGTCTCTACCGGGGTCCCCCAAGGCTCCATCCTTGGCCCTTTATTGTTTTCTATATTTATCAATGCACTCCCAGCAGAGAGTCTCTCCTGTGATGCACTTCTCTATGCAGATGACCTTGTTCTATATTACAGCGACAGGTCACTTAAAAAGTTCTCCTCCACCCTTAATTATGGTGTTGCCTTCAATTGTTTTACTTCCAATAGGCCCCTGGTAAATGAAAAAAAGACAAAATCAATTTTATCTGGCTCCAAATCATTCCTCGCTAAGGTCACCAAATTTGATTCCTCTCTACTTGTTCTCACTCCTGTTGCCCCTCCCCCGAAAATGTCTCTGGCTTTAAACACTTGGGTGTTACCCTGGACCCCTCCCTTATATTCACTGATCATGTTAGTATTTCAGTGCATAGAATTAATCAGAAATTAGGATCTGCCTACTGGCAAAGACAGTTTCTGTCCCACAAGGCACAACTAGCAATTGCGCAAGGCAACCTTCTACCCCTCATTGAATACTGCTCCCCTTTATATTCCCCCAAGTTGTCTGCCCTGTGCTCCAGGCTGACATCAGTTTACAACAGCATCTGCTGCTTCATCCTCCTCACACCCTTTTCTACACATCTTTGTGACCTATACAAATCACTTAGTTAGTTCCCACTTCAAGGAATCTTCGACTACAGCTTCGGCTGTCTTATAGACACTACACTCAGAGACGGTCCCCCGTCCCCTTATTCATCCCTCCTCATGGGCAAAGTGGCAGCTAGGTGCCTCCGTGAATCATCCATCCACCCCCTGGTAGTTCCCAGAATCTCCACTACCATGGGCAGCAATGCATTCTCCGTCTCAGCCCCCTCGTTATGGAACAAGCTTCCTATATCCCTCCACTCATCCTCCTCCCACTTATCCTTCAAAAACCACTTTAAAGATTGGCTACTATTAGAAGCTAAATGCTGCTGTTCAGCTGTATAGCTGGGATATGCCCCCCCATCATCCCCCCAACTTTAGTGGGGTCTCTCCCATCCCTGCAATACCTCTTCCTCTCCAGCTTTCTTTCTCTCCCCACCTGGCCCTCTCTACCCTCCCTTTAGTTCACTCCACTGCATTTTACTCATTGTGCACAGTCACACTGAATTATGAATATCCACCTGGTTTTGACTTGATTTTGGTGATTGGTGTGCCTTTTTCAAAACTGCTCTTTACATGGTTTTACCTGGTAATTTGTTACCATACTGTAATGTTCTCTATGATCCTGTGATGATGATGTATTGGGCTAGCCCAGAACTTTGCCTTGTACCTTGTTGTATACTCATTTTTGTTATTACGCTCTGTACTGTAATTCTCTGCACCTTATTGTTAATTACCCGATTGCAGCCATCTTACTCTTCTTGCATTCTGTTTTACTAATTGTGCCATTGTTTATGGCCTGGGTCACGCCTGAAAATGGTCCCTTGGATCAGCGCACCTACCTGTTCATTTAAAAAAAACAACAAAAAAAACCCAATAATAAACTGACAACTCATTTATGCAATCTGTACAGGTAGCACTAGGTTAAGGCAATGCTGCTTAGTGCTCCTTTATGTACAGTATTAAGAAGCTTGATTTAGAGCTGCAGATATCCCCCACTGATGTAACTGTGAGGAGTACTGTAAGAGAATGAAGTATCCTGCTGTAATTATTTAGGCTTTAAGAGATCCTATAGCCAGGTCCTTGCTCATTTGATGACTTGTAATTTGTACAATAAATTGCAAAATTTACATAACAAAATCCTGTAACCTAAATGGTCAACTAAGATCTTTACTTGTGGGTAAAGACTGCAATAATCCATGGGTAATGAAGAGCATCCTGCAATAACCCACGGCTGAGGAAGGGCATTCTGCAATAACCCATGGCTGAGGAAGGGCATCCTGCAATTTTCCACCACTGAGGAAGGGCATCCTGCAATAACCCACAGCTGAGGAAGGGCATCCTGCAATAACCCACAGCTGAGGAAGGGCATCCTGCAATAATCCACAGTTGAGGAAGGGCATTCTGCAATAATCCACGGCTGAGGAAGGGCATCCTGCAATAACCCACGGCTGAGGAAGGGCATCCTGCAATAATCCACGGCTGAGGAAGGGCATCCTGCAATAACCCACATATGAGGTCAGGCATTCTGCAATAACCCACAGCTGAGAAAGGGCATCCTGCAATAACCCATGGCTGAGGAAGTGCATCCTACAATAACCCACATATGAGGCAGGGCATCCTTCAATAATCCATGGCTGAGGAAGGGCATCCTGCAATAACCCACAGCTGAGGAAGGGCATCCTGCAATAATCCACAGCTGAGGAAGAGCATCCTGCAATAACCCACGGCTGAGGAAGGGCATCCTGCAATAACCCATGACTAAGGAAGGGCATCCTACAATAGCCCATGGCTGAGGAAGGGCATTAATTAAAAAAAAACAACATAATTTAACACATTTTTAGGGCTGTAGGTGGAGCCTTCAGCACTATTGCGATCAGATTGTAGCTCTAAAATGGCTGATTGTGGAACTCCCTTTTTGGACATTTGGAGGTATTCCTCCACAGTTACAAAATAGTGTACCCCTCCTCTGATTTTTGCTACTTGCTGCTGTATGTTAAATGCATCTGAAGGGAGGGGAGATGCTTCTGTATTGTACCTCAGAACTTCTCAGGTTATTAATAAAAAAACATTTTTAAACTGCTGTTTCTGTCATCTTTCCAGCACAGTCTAATAGATTTATTCTATTTCTTTCAGCAACATAGGGGTTAACTCATTATATGTTGTCTGAAATTTACTGAACCTCTGAAAGTCACTTTACAGTGTCAGAATAGAGACAGTGCAGTTTGCAGCCTGTGTTAGCTATCTCATTCCTATGAGCACACACACACACACACACACACACACACACACACACACACACACACACACACACAAAGCAGCATGTACTCTGACTAGATAAATTCAAGAGGACTGGCTTAGCAGCATGCCAGTTTTTGATGATTGTGACTAAACAGCACTATATGGCACCAAAAAGAAAATAACCTTGGTCATTTGGTAGCTTTTCACAGCCCTATCAGCTCTGGCTAGAGTTTGTTATGTTTGCTTGCACTGTTTATGTTTGCTTGAGCTTGTGTACGAAACATTTTGTCATAAACAGCATTTCAGAGGTGTGTCACTGCCAAGTCCATTGCAGATTAAGCTGCAATGGAGTTGGCAGTGCAGATCAATGAACAGGCATTGTGGTAATGACACTACTACTGCTTGCTGGGGGGGAAGCATTGTGTAGTTGAAAGGACTGACACGCTCCTATGAGAGAGGGCCTTGGTCCTTTCATTTGCATGAAGCTGGTCAGCAAGCAGCTGATTGTCTTACACATGGTTATGGCAGCTTTGTGCTGTTCAGACTATTGCGATCCGTCACCTACATAATCTGTAAATACAGTTATAGAAAGTGGCGCCACCACAGTGGATTATGAAGGCGTTGTGAATGAAAGCAAAGTTACTAGTGAAAAAAAAAAGCTGCCAAGCATTCCCCAAATAGTCAGCTGCCTAAAGTGTGCTTCTTTCATCAGATCCATATTGGACCTGGGATGGTAATGAGACAGAGCTGACATCAGTCACTCGCGAGCCTTTGTAACCCAAATCCATAGCCAAAAATTCCTCTAATATGAACTTTGAGCAAGTGCTGGCACCCTTGTGATGGCAAGAGTCCCAATCTAAGCTTTGTGCTACCTGATGGATCTAGTGTTCAAAAAAACAGCTCATTACAATAACGAAGTTGCTGGCTGTTTGCCAGGATGATTTTATGGCACCAGTTATGCTGTATCTGGGTACCAAAAAACAAGAAGGAACATCTGCAAGGAGTTAACAATTGTCCCCAGACATGAAAGGAATTCTGTTGCCCTGCTCCCCTGACCGTATGAAAGTACTGCTCAGCAGTCAGTATTATTCATCCATTGCTCAACTTCTACTGAACTCCATGCCAGGAATCAGCAAACTTTTCAGTGCCTTAACGGCACATGTGGAACATCTCTGTTACACAATGAAAAATACACTGAGCAGTGGGTGTGGAAAATACAACATTTATCGATCTGCATCTAGTTAAATTCAAAAACTACTGTGGAGCCCTGACTGCACGAATCAGGATTTGAGTGCCCTCAAATGTGATCATGCTGCTTTATGTTTAGATCTAAGAACCATTCCAGTCTGGATTTAGGACCTTGTCTAGCACAGAGACCACACTGGTTAGGGTGTTGAATGACCTGCTCAGGGCGAGGGATAGAGGAGAGTGAACTATTTTCATTCTCGATCTCTCTTCAGCGTTTGACACTGTGGACCATGGGGTGTTACTGGACAGGCTTAGACAGTATGTAGGTCTCACTGGCCAGGTCATCAGTCAGTTTGAGTCCTTTCTCTGGGGCAGGTCTCAGAGGGTGATACTGGGGAATAATGCCCTGGATCCAATGGACCTGCCCTGTGGAGTCCCACAGGGCTTTGTCCTTTCCCCCATACTGTTAGCAGTGTATATGCTGCCCCTGGGCAAGGTCATAAGGTGGTATGAGCTGAGTTTCCATTGCTATGCCAATGATACTCAGCTCTACCTGTCCTTCGCACCTTGAAGACTTGACATGGTCGACGTGCTATATGAGTGCTTGGCCAAGATCCAGGCTTGGATGGTGTCGAACTGGCTGGGACTGAACCCAGGGAAGACTGAGGTGCTTGTGGTTGAGTTGGGCCAAAGGGTTGGAGTGAGGGCCTCTGGAGATAGGGTGGGGCTGTTAAATGGTACGACCAAGCTGGAGGCCTCCTCAAAGGTGAAGAATTTGGGTGTTGTTTTGGGTAGTGAGCTGACACTTGATGTTCAGGTGTTGGTCGTTGTCCAGACCGGGTTTTCACTATCTCCAGAACATTGCCCGAATTAAGTTCCTTATTCCCCCTGATGGCCTGACCATGCTGGTATATGCTTTTGTCACCTCAAGGATTAACTTCTGTAACACACTCTACCTCAGGGCCAGAGGGGGTGCGATGTGGTGCCTGCAGTTTTTGCAGAATATGGCAGCCTGGTTGTTGACTGGACTCTTGGGGTTCAGTCATATTACACCAGTGCTGCGCGAACTGCATTGGCTGCTGGTGCATCACCTTTAAAGTGGGTCTTTTGACCTACGTGGCCCTACATGGGTTGGGTCTGGGTTACCTGAAGGAGCTTCTGCATCCCTACACCCCATCATGGTCCCTCAGATCAGTGGATGAGGCCCCCCTGGAGGTACCTAGAGCAAGTTTAAAATATTCCAGGGACCAGGCATTTGAAGTGGCAGCACCAGTCCTCTAGAATTCATTGCCGAGGTACCTCCGGGAAGCACCATCTGTAAAGCTATTTAAAAAACATCTGAAAACTTTCCTATTTGAGCAGGCCTTTGGGACATAAAGGTCTAGTTTGGGCGTATCAGACAGCTTATGTAGCAATCTGTTTTAGAGTTTTATAGGGTTATGAAAAGTTTTATATATTGTATGATTGTTTCCCATTGCTGTTTCTGTATTTTTTACTATTACATATGAACATACAAAAACGCCAGCAGAAGCAGGCCATACGGTGTGTCGAGTCCGCTCAATTGTGCAGCTAGCCCCTCAACTTGCAGCCTTCCTCCCTCCCCACCCCTCTTCATCCTACAGCCCCTCACCCCATCCCAACCCCTTTTAAAGCAACCCACCATTCTACAGGACACCACACCCTCAGGCAGACCATTCCACTTGTCCACCACCCTTTCCATGAAAAAAATGCCTCCTGATTTCCCTCCTGAATCTTCCTCCCTCCAGTCTCAACTGGTGCCCTCTCATCTCCCTCCCTCTTCTAAGTTGGAAAACCCCTTCTTTATTAACCTTATTTATTCCTTTGAGCCTCACTGAGGCCTCAGGAGCTCTTTCAGAGTTCCATCACTTGTGGCCTGTATATTTGTAACAGTGCAACCTGGAGCTTTCTAAGCAAAATCAAGCCATAATCAACATGCCACAAACAAATGCGAATACCTCATGAACCATAAGTGCTACACACAAAGTACTAGTGGCAAAGTTGTTTAGCACAAAATTACCTTTCTAATGGTGCTATGCAATTAATTATAGGTAGTTCCTATTTTTTTCTATATTGGCTGAAATAGCAAAAAAATTTGTTTTTTGTTTCAATGAAAAAGGCAATGTAAACCATTTTTGGGGGAAATATTTAACATATGAACACCAAATTAAGCATTCATATATTAGATGGAGGTACAAAACTAATTTTGTACTAAAAAGCAATTTTTCTAATATGATACATGTATTAGTTGTTCCATTTTATTCAAGGTGGCTAGGTGAAGCTTGAGAGACAAATGTCAGCCATATACACCATACCATAATAAAATGTGAATATCTTCTAAAGTATACATGACAGACACAAAGTATCAGCAGCAAAGTTGTTCAGCACAAAATTACCTTTCTAACAGTGCTATGCAGTCAATTCTACTCACTTTGGTTTGTGAAATATTTAAGTTGTAAGCGGTGACATCCTCAGACATCCTAAGTCCTCAGTGGCACAAAGTGCAGGACGTCTGGAAACATTAAAGACCACAGGAATATATTTTATGCTGCCACCTTCAGGCATCTTGGGGCCTCAATGAATTAAATGTCTTGATCAATCCCCCCTATCCCTTCTCAGCTCCAGGGAATACATGTTCAGCTCTGCCAATCTCTCCTCATAGGCCCTCCCCTCAAATCCCTAAATCATTTTTGCAACCCTTTGCTATACCCCCTCCAGCAACTTAATGTCCTTCTTCAGAAATGGGCACCAGTACTGCATGCAGTACTCCAGGTGAGGCCTGATCAGAGCCCTGTACAGGGGGAGGATCACCTCTCTTCCTGGAGGAGATTCCTCTCGATATACCCCCTAACATCCTATTGGCCTTTGCCGCTACCTTCCTGCACTGAGCCGAGTTGTTCATCCTGTCCATTATAATCACCCCAGATCCTTTTCTTCCTTGTTACTTTCCAGGTGTACCCCTCCCATCTGATGGCTGCTCCCCTAGTTCCTAGCTCCGAAGTGCAGTAACTTGCACTTCTTGGCCTTGAACCCCAGCTGCCATGTTACCGACAACTCCCGTAGTTTGTTCAGGTCCTCCTGCAGCCCCTTCCATCCTTCGATGTCATCTACCACAGCTCCTATCTTCTTATCATCCGCAAACAGACTGATCCTACTCCAGACCCCGTGTGTGATATCAGTTATGAATATCCCAAACAACACTGGTCCCAGCACAGATCACAGTGGCACACTACTCATCACTTCCCTTGGTGATGAGAGCTCCCCTCCACCACCACTCTCTGCTGCCTTCCATTTAGCCAATTGATGATCCAATATACCATCTTTGTTCCCACCGCTATGTAATCCAGCTTCCCCCCCAGCCTCCCTTGCAGCACAGAATCAAAGGCCTTGCTGAAGTCCAAATACACGACATCTACCACATGGCCCCTGTCCAATTCCCTGGTCACCCAGTCATAATAATCAATTAGATTTGTCTGGCAGGATCTGCCGGAGACAAACCCATGTTGATGACCATCTGGGAGACCATTGTCCTCCAAGAAGGTCACCAGTCGCTCCATTAAGATTGTCTCATTGAAACATAGAAACATAGGATTTGATGGCAGATAAGGACCGCTTGGCCCACCTAGTCTGCCCATTTCCCTACATAACAGATAAGCTGCAGATCCTAGTTAACCAACAGCCTACTTCCTCCTACCCCCACTAGAATTGCCTTATGTCTGTCCCATGCATTCTTGAATTCCCCCACTGTTTTTGACTCTATGACCTCCTCAGAAAGGATGTTCCATGCATCTACAACCCTCTCTGTGAAGAAATACTTCCTCACATTACCTCTGAGCCGTCCCCCTTCTATCTTCAAATTGTGCCTCCTTGTTCTTGCACATCTCTTTTTCTGAAAGATACTACTATCTGGGACTTTGTCAATTCCCTTGAGGTATTTGAAAGTTTCTATCATATCCCCCCTCTCCCTCCGTTCCTCAAGGCTTTACATCTTAAGCTCCTTTATTCTTTCTTCATATGTCTTCTGGTGCAGACCCTGCACCATTTTGGTTACCCTCCTCTGGACAGCCTCCACCCTGTCTATGTCTTTACGGAGATGGGGTCTCCAGAACTGTACACAGTACTCCAGATGTGGTCTTACCAACTGTCTGTACAGAGGGCCAACAACTTCCTGTTTTCTACTGGTGATGCCTCTCCCTATGCATCCCAGTATCCCCCAGCCCTCCTTACTGCCTTCTCACATTGCTAGCCCACCTTTAGGTCATCTGATATGACTACGCCCAAGTTCTTTTCCATTTTTGTTGTTAGTATCTCAGCCTCCATTGTGTACTCTTCCCCTGGGTTTTTGTTTCCCAGGTGCATTACTTTACATTTCTTTGCATTGAATCTAAGTTGCCATACATTTGACCATTCCTCCAAGCTTGCCAAGTCCCTTTTCATCCTTTCCACCCCACCTTGCATATCAACCCTGTTGCAGATCTTTGTGTCATCTGCAAAAAGATGCACTTTCCCTTCCAGTTCCTCTGCAATATCACTTATAAAGACATTAAAAAGGACCGAAACCAGTACTGAACCCTGCAGTACCCCACTAGTAGCCCCCTTTCTTCACTGTGGACTCCATTTACTATTACCCGCTGTGTCCTGTTGTCCAGCCACTGTTTTACCCAGGCTACCACCCTGGGACCCATTCCCAGGCTGGCTAATTTGTTTATTAATCTTTTGTGCGGGACTGTGTCAAATGCCTTGCTGAAGTGTAGGTAGACCATGTCCACAGCCCCTCCCTGGTCTACTACTTTGGTCACCCAGTGGAAGAAATCAATTAGATTTGTCTGACATGACCTTCCTGCTGTGAATCCATGCTGTCTTGTGTCCTGTGCCACACTGGCCTCTAGGTACTCAACAATTATTTCCTTCAGAAGTGATTCCATCATTTTCCCTACCACTGAGGTCAAACTGACAGGTCTGTAGTTTCCTGCCTCTGTCTTGTTCCCACTTTTGTGAAGGGGAATCACATCCACCCTCCTCCAGCCCTCAGGTACCACACCATCCTCCCATGATTTATTAAAAAGGGTAGTCAGTGGTGTTACTAGTTCTTCCCGTAGTTCTTTTAGAATTCTGGGGTGAATCCCATCAGGCCCCATTGCTTTATCCACCTTAGTTTTAAGAGTTCTTTCAGAACCCTTTCTTCTATGAAAGGACTAATATCAACCCCCCTATCCAGAGTGCTTCTATTGACTGGATTAGGTATTTCCCCCTGCTTTTCCATTGTGAATACTGAGCAGAAGTATTCATTCAGTATCCCTGCTTTTTCACTGTCGCTCTCTGCCCAACCACCTTCCTCTTTATTCAGCCTCAGTATCCCTGCCTTAGTCTTTCTACACTCCCTAATGTACCTATAAAAGGTTTTATCCCCCTTCTTAACCGAGTTGGCTATCTTTTCCTTGGTTTGGGCCTTTGCTATTCTGACTGCCTTACCCGCTTCCTTCTGCTTTAACTGGTACAGTTCTCTGTCCTGCTCCTTCTGTGTTTCCTTATACTTCCTGAATGCTATCTTTTTCTCCCTTAACCTTCCCTGCCACTTCTTTTGAGAACCATAGTGCTTTTTTCTTTCATTTTGATTTGTTTATTTGCTTCACACAAAGGCTTGTTGCCTCTGTGATGGTGGTTTTGATGTTTCCCCATTGTTGCTCCACCCCACCATCTTGCCTGTTTGCTAGTGCTTTTCTGAGGCACTCTCCTCTTTTGACAAAATCAGCCCTCCTGAAGTCCAGTACCTTCACTTTTGAATGGCTTGACTCTACAGCTAAGTTTATCATGAACCACACTGTTTGGCGGTCGCTTGTTCCCAGATGGCTACCCACTTCAAGATCGGAGATCCCTTCTCTGTCCCCCATTTTAATGTACCAGGTCTAAGATTGCTCCCTCCTGAGTGGGTTCCAAAACTAGCTGTCTGAGGCATGCCCCCTGTAGGGCATCGAGAATGGCCGTGCTTTTGGATGTGGTTGCAGCAAAGGTGCTCCAGTTAACATCTGGCATATTCAGGTTCCCCATCAGCAATATTTCCCCTTTCTCTGCCATCCCAAGGATGCCTTCTATCATTTCCTTGTCAATTTCCTCCCCCCAAGATGGGAGTCTGTATACAACCCCTGTGCGGATTGTGGTGCCATTTCCAGTCTCCAGGGTGACCCACAGTGCCTCCTCTCCTCCCCTCCCTGTTTACCCTTTACTTCTGTTGCTTTGATCCCTTCCCTTACATAGAGAGCTACTCATCCTCCTCTTCTTCCCTCTCTGTCCCTCCTATAGATTGTGTACCCTGGTATGTTGACATCTCAGTCATGGTTCTCTGTGTACCATGTTTCTGTGACTGCCACAATACCCAGGCATCCGTCTTCCATCAAGGGTCACCATTTTGGGGAGCTTTTAACCTAGACTATGAGCATCGGTACTCATTACCCTTCCCGCATTATTTCTTTTTGCCCCATCGCTGTCCTTACTGCCTTTGTCTTTTTCTCCATTTACCCTGGCCCTTCTACTTATCGACTGCTCTATCTTGGTGTTTACCTCACTAACTACCCTGATTTTTTGGGGGAGCTAGGATTTCCCTTCTCCTTTTCAGTGCCTCCCCCTTTGGTTAGTTTAAATGCTTGCCAATGAAGCATTTAAACCTATCACCTAGGATCCTGGTTCCCTTCCTGGATAGATGCAGACCATCATGCCTGTATAGGCCTGCATCCCTCTAGGTGGAGCCCCTGTCTCCAATGAAACCAAATCCCTGAGCTCTGCCCAGTTTTTCAACCAGTCATTTAATCCCATGGTGCGGAGTACCCTAACCTCATCCATGCCATAGACAGGTAGCACTTCGGAGAAAGTTACTGTGTGTGCTACTTGTCTAAGGCCCCTCCCCAACTCCACAAACTCCTGTTGTACTGCTCTGATCACATTCTCAGCCAGGTCATTTGTCCCAAGGTGGATAATGACAACCAGCTCACTCCCTCTTGCAGCTGCTCCTATGATCCTAAGGATTCATTTCCTGTCCCTCCAAGTCATGGCGCCGGGCAGGCACCTTACCTCCCTTTCCCCTCCCCCAGTTCTGCCCCCCTAACAATTGAGTCTCCATGAGCTTCCCTATAATCTATGTGAGGCCCACTGGCCTGTAGTTGCCCGGCTCATCCCTGGGGCCACTATTGTGAATGGGCACCACATGGTCCATTCTCCAGTCCTGTGGCAGGCATCCTGTGTCCAGGGAGGTATTGAACAGGTCAGTCAGCAGCCAGCCAGGATCTCTGCCAGCTCCCTGAGTGCTCTAGGGTGGATGCCATCCAGTCCTGGTGCCTTGTCTACCCTTAATGCTCTCAATCCCTCCAGCACCCTGTCCTCCATAATCCCTACATCAGTCACCCCCTTCCCTCCACTACCCACCCTACCCCCCATTTGGGTATCTGTCCCCCTTTCTCCTTCATGAACAGAAACAGAAGCATTCATTTAAAGCCTCTGTTTGTTCCCACCCTTCTCTACCCACCCTCCGTCCTTCCTAAGCCTCACAATCTGGTCTTTGTTCTTCCTTCTTTCTGTACTGTATCTGAAGAAGTCATTTTCTCCTTCCCTAACACCCTGTGCCAATCTCAGTTCTCTTGACACCTTGGCTGCTCTGATTAGCCTGATAACATCACTGGACTTCTTCATATACTCTTCTGTCACCCCCCTCTGACTTCTTGAGTTTCTGAAATACCTTTCTCTTGTCCCTTACCCCCTTTATTACCTCCTGAGTCAACCAACTGGGTTTCTTTGCCATTCTCTTCTTACTCTATTACCATTATTATTATCTCTGTTACCAGCTAGGGGGAGTGCAGCTAGCCCAGACAGAGGAGGAGAAGGATCTGGGTGTGCTCATTACAGGGTCAATGAACAACTCAGCACAATGTAGGAAGGCAGCTGCAAAGGCCAACAAAATGCTGGGTTGTATTGCAAGGGGTATATCCTCGAGGAGGGAGGAGGTGATTCTGCCACTGTATAGGTCATTAGTTAGACCACACCTGGAGTACTGCGTGCAGTACTGGCGTCCGGATCTAGAAGAGGGACATAGTTACTATAGGCGGTGCAGCTTAGAGTGACAAAGATGATCAAGGGGCTGGGGGACTTATCATACGAGAGGAGGTTGAAGGAGTTGAACATGTACTCACTGGATGAGAGGAGAACAGGGGTGACATGATTGAAACCTTTAAATACATGAAAGGAATAAACAAGATGGGTACAGAGGGCTGTTCAAAGTAAGGAGGGAGGGCCACCAGGGCCATGATATGAGACTGGAGTGAGGGAGGTTCAGGAGGAGATGAGGAGACACTTTACAGAGAGGGTGGTGGCTGGGTGGAATGCTACCTGCTGAAGTGGTATGCAGTAGAACAGTGGACTGCTTCAAATGAGGATGGGACAGGACAAGGGGAAGGGTTAATGAAGGGGAAGGGTGGAAGGGAGGGGCAGCTGCAGAATAAGCGGTGCTAGCTGCACATTCGAGCAGACTCGATAGACCTCTAGGCCTTTATCTGCTGGCAAATTTCATATGTTCGTATGTTTGTATGCCTTTGTACATGCCCCAGTGGTCTCTGTGATGTCTCTTTTAATAATATCCCACTTTTGGCTAGCATCCATGTTCTGACGAATGCTTGCCTGGTATTTACCCAAAATCTTCCACATCCTACAAAAGTCTGCAACTTAAAATCAATCACCCTGGTTTTCATACCCCCTGTTTCCCTACTCATATTAAGCATGAACCACACTGAGTGGTGGTCACTCTCAGCCAGATAGTCCTCAACCCACAGATCTCTTACCCCCTCCCTGTTTGAAAGTACTAGGTCCAGAGTCCTATCCAATCTAGTAGGCTCATGTACCAGCTGCTCCAGAAAGCTGTTCTGAAATGTTTCCAGTATGACATGTTCCTTTACACTCATGGTGGCAGAAGTGCCCCACTCCATGCTAGATAAGTTGAAGTCCCCTACCACCACAGTACTCCCCTTCCTACAGACCTTTTTGATTTGCTCCACTAGCTCTCTGTCAAGGTCATCCCCTTGCGCTGGAGGTCTGTATACTATGCCCATCCACAGTGTCCTTCTTCTCGAGTTCTGAAGCTGCATCCATAAGACCTCTCTTCTACCTTCCTCTCCCTCTTCCCTTGTACACCTTATCAGTTCTCTTACATAGATTGCTATGTCCCCCCTTTCCCTTTAGCCCTATCCTTCCTAAATATTTTGTACCCTGGGATCATCATATCCCAGTCCAGGTACTGGGTAGCTCATGTTTCTTTGATGGCCGCAATGTCCACCCTACTCACTGCCAAGAGGGCCTGTAACTCAGCTAACTTATTACCTACACTCCTAGCATTCAGAGTGACCACCCTCCAGCCTGTATCCTTCCTTGCCATACCCTGGGTTTCTTCCGCTCCCCCCTCTATGCCTCTACCCTGACTCCTTCCTGCTGTCTTGGGGGGTAAGCTTGTCAGGCTTACCTCTCCACGTACCCTGCCTACCAGCTGTCCACTCACCACCCCCACCTAGTTTAAACTCACTTTTGCTGCTGTGTACCTCTCTGTCCTCTGGCACCCTGAACCTTCGGGGAAGGGCACCCGAAATAAATAAAATCTACCACTACTACTACTAGATTGTTCCCCTGATTCAATGCTAGCAGGCTAAGGTCAGGCTGGCAACATTTCAGAGAGATCTGTGGTTCTCCGGCCTGCTGAGAGATGTCCTCAGAAGAGCTCTACCCAGTAAGTTCCAGTATTGGCCATTTCATAGGTTAAACTTCGATGAGTTATTGTTGCTTAACTCGGTTCTAGTATTGTGCTAGAAAGTTTTCTGGGGGCATGCATCTGTATGACTAACTGCTGGGAAGGAATACCACAGCCTAGCATAACCTCAGCAATAAGGGAAAGTCATGTGCTGTGTAAACAGCGGATTCTTATCTCACATTTTACTGGTAACCAATGTTTGTTTTTATTGTCAATATAGGACCCCCCCACTGTAGTATTACCAGAATTAAGCACGAGCTTCCTAAATGTTTGAAATATCCTGCACATAGTTCTCTCTTCTAATGCCTTAATGAGAGTCAGTTTCTGTACTGTATTGTATCATATGAATAAAATAAAATTCAAAAAAATTTGCTCATGCTGACAGAACAGGCAGACTCAAGGAAAGCACAAAATGGGATGTGCATAGAAAAATCCTGAGGCTTCAGTCCGACAGAAAAAGGTAGCATAAAAGCGCGCAAGGTAGGAAACACTGCAGTAGTCCAAATGATTGCAATAAATACAAGAGTCAGTACTAAAGATGCAAAACAGGTATTTAGACGAACATATGAAAAAGCCAGCAGAAACAGGCCTCATGGCCTATCGAGTCTGCCTGTGCAGCTAGCCATTCAACTTGCAACTGCCCCACCCCAGGGTCAGACTGGCCCACTTAGATACCTTGAAATTTGCAGGTGGCCCCCCCCCCCAGTTGGGTACCTGGTCACCTTCTGAACTCTTAAAACATTTGTATTGATCATCTTTTTTCTAATTAAATAGGGTATCTGGGACACTGTAGATAAATGTAAGATGTAATCACAGAGCTAATTTATCAAATTGAAGTGGAATACTGATATGTGTGTGTCACCCTGGGCCCTCCTGTATTGATTTTCCAGGTGGGCCCTCTGTACCCCAGTCCGACCCTGCCCCACCCTCTCCCATCCCTCTTCATCATTACCTCCCCCTCCACTCTGCAACCAGGCAGACAAAAATGGAAAAGCAGGTCCTTTCACTCAGCACGTGGCTTTAACTGCTTCCTGATCTGTAGTGATCATTTTATTTACCCCCATCAAAATGTTTTAGCATCAGCAAGTAGCCTATGCCCTTCCCTCCCTACTGGGCTACTAACAACACTCATGTTGGCAACAGTTTAAGGAGAAGGAATACAAAAAGCCATTCAAATACATACATATGACAAAGCTCTCTGTCTTAAACATGGGATTGTGGCATTTTGCGCTTCAAGTCCTATGTTGTGAAGCAGCATCTACAAACTGGGGAAGAATGAAGCAATGAAACTCACATAAAAAAGACAGCCAGGAAAAGTCCTTGTCAGGTATTTTATTTTATTTTTTACAGGAAACAAAAAAGTCTTCAGTGTTTTCTCCATTGGCTGCCACTCTGTATACTGACACGCTGTGTCCTGATGTTTAATCAGCCCCATCCTTCCATGATGACTGGCACATACCCTCCTGATAGTTCCATAGCAAACAACAATGTTGCAAGATAGGCCCTGATACTCAGAGTCAGCCAATAGTGCTGTACAGTCTGTAAAGCTGCACAAAAAATAGCACAAACCACCTCTTAACTATATTCAGCCAATTAGTGCGCACTAGCTGAGATGCTAATTGACCGAATATTGGGCATTGCTACCGCAGTGCTCACTACATATAATGGCACTGACATGGACCAAGGCTGGATTTGGCCCACAGAAGATAGCACACCCATAACGGGATAGCACCAGAGGTCCAGTAGGCTATATACAGACTGGCATGCAAATAAGCTTGTTGGGCATGCATGGCACTCAAGGGCCATTTGCATGCCTATTACAGGCTCATTTGCATGTGTGTAGCCCCTTTGCACCCAAGTTGTAACATGGCACCTCTTTCCTAGGTGTCTAGTGGTCCCCCTCTCATCACCCTTGTCAATATAACTGAATGAACTCCCCAGTGTCTAGTGGACTCCTCTGCTTGCCTGAGTGCCATAACCCACCCACTACTGCGGACCCCTGCCCACACACCTCTTACTCTGCACAGCATTCACCCTATGTGCAGCAAATTGATGGGTGTCATTGTCAGATGCTGGCCAGCCAAGGAGGTGAGTGGAGGGCCATGCCAGCTGCCAATCTGCTGCAGATAGGATGAGGCCTAACTGGGGTGAGAGGGTTGTGGGGTAGGGGTTCCACAGCAGGTGTGTGGGTGATGGCACAAGGTTGGGGGATCCACTAGATATCAAGGAGGTTATCAAATTATACTGACAGTGGCAATTGAGAGAGGGGGTCTGTTAGACACCAGGGAGGTTATTTAATTATACTGACAGGAACATTCGAGGGAAGGGGGATCCACTGGACTACCAAGAAGGTTATTACATTATACTGATGGGCGATCAGTGGGAGGGGTCCACTGGACTGCCAAAGAGTCTGGCTGCAGTGCAGCCACCCTGCCTTCCGGGGCTGAGAGTGTGGCCTTAGCACCTAGTTAAGATCAGGTTTTGTCAGCGATAAACAGCATTATGCTGGTGGCTGCTTAGCATTGCTGATGCCTTTTGAATATACTGCTGCACCATTATGCATGGTGAATCCCCCATTTGCATAGGTGCAGCGTTGTCATTAGCGTGATCATGCAGCCGGATTTGGGTGGCACTCCAGGGCTCTCTGAATATAACCACACCCAAAACATCAGTGATATTCCAGGTTAGTGTGCCACTAACCTAGTTAGTGCCTCACTAACCTTTTCAATATTGAGGCCATAGAATGTAGCTAACAAAGATAATCATAATGCTTACTGCAGCTGTCCTTTGCAATCTTGACTGGTAAATTGACTGTACATTGATATACTGTGAGTGTCCAGAGGTGCACAGTATAACATGGGATGTACAATATAATTAGACTGGGTGGGGGACTGGGAGAGGCATTTTTTGGCTTTACATGCTTAATTTTAGTAAATTAACAGACTAAAAGTATATGTTTGTGGAGTTCATTCTTGCAGCAAAGTGACTGGTGTTAAAAGTGCAGACAAAAGGATGGTGGAAGCCCTAAAGGGATGTGCATTTTTTTTTGCTTCAAAAATTATCCAGTCCCTATTAGTACCCTGCCATATACCAGCTTCAAATCACTACAGGGCAATAAGGTTCATGCTACTGGGTCCTTACCTCCAGGTCCTTCCATGGGATGGAAGGAAGGTTCCAGCTGAACAATCAAGTCTCCTAGACATGGGATCATCATGTTGCTGACATTCACAGTGCAGTCAAAAACTGTGCAACCAAAATGCTGAAATCTAAGGTAGTGATCAGCAAAACACCGATTGCTACAGTAAAACAAGTGCTAGCCGAGCCGGTGGCGCTGAGGATTGAGGCACTGGATGCCACACCTTGCGCCACATCAGCGACTTGGGTTCAGGAATGGACTCAGGCCACCAGGTATCAGCAGGGGAGGGAGAGGACTGAGCATCTGGAAGACTGCTCTCCTCTCCTGGGGTGAGCAGTGGGCCTGCCATCACTCCACAGTGGCCCCCGATGGAGACCGTGGGTATTGTAAGGAGTGATGCAATGATGGGAGGGAGCTGCGGTAGATATCAGCACACCAGTGTGCAGACCTTATTGCATGCCTGAGCTCCACAGGACCATGTAGCAGCAAGGAAAACCTCTGTCCCCATGGATAGGCAATTGCAACCTCCAGTGCCTGCCTCCACACACCCATCAACGAACTTGCCTTGCCAGCTCTCCTGATCCCCTGCCTTGTCTTGGGTCTGGTTTGGGAGTCGTCAGATCAGGGTAGGGTGGGGAGTGTCTGTCCCTGATTTCCCAGTGAGCGAGGATCAGGCAGGGTGGTAGAGCAGTTGTGGCGTGAGAGGTCTGCCTGAGACAGTTCCATGGGTATCAGTGTAGAAAGAAAGTCAACAAAAAAAAAAGCAAGTACTACCTTTGAAACCACAGAAAATAAGACCCCCCGAATCCCCCCATTAAAATGACTAACTCTGGGGGCATAAAACTTGGGAATGGGGAGAAACCTCTGGAGGGGTGGATTCTTCAGGAGGGGAAAGGGACACAAAAGAATAAAAAAAATTCATATATCCCAGGATGGGGAATGGAAGCCAGGGAGACTAGCACCGCACTGCCCTCCCCACCTGTGACTCTCACCTCTGAGCCATGGCAGCTGCTCAGCAGTACACCATCAACCAGAGGCTTTCACCTCTTTCCCTGAAATCACCATAGCTACAGGGATAGCAGTAATGTACCTTCGCTATTCTGTCCCTGTAGCTATGTTGCTTTTAGCTGTTTTGACCGCCCTGTTTTTTGCGTGCAGTTTTTACCTAAACATATTGACCTGGTACCAGTCTCCTAGGACTTTGCTCCAAGCGTTTCCTACACAGCCTAAGCAATTTGATATGATTCTACTTTTTACAGAGCAATAGCAATTTAACAGCTCTATGACACCAGTTCAACAAGTATTTTGTTGACTGACATTACAGTGATGGATTTATGTTGACCACAATTGTGGTCAGCATAAATCCACCTAAGAACTCTGTGTTTTCTTTGGGGGGCTTCACCCCCCCCAAAGCCCCCATGTGGGGTACTCTGTCCCTTGCACCCCTGTACTTAAGATAATTAATTCCAAGTCGGAGTTGATTTGGGGATGTGGTGCATGACCCTGAGAAAGCAGTGCCAGGGTCCCGTGGTAGCAGTACAGCAACCGGTCACTGTGTCACTGCACTGTCATTCATGGTAGAGCTGTCGATGTTCGATCTGCATATGCAATTTAACCCACCACAAATTTATAGAATGCAGTGATTATTAACAAAAAAAATGGGTACCCTTCTTCTGTGGCTATAATGTAAACTCCAAGGAAACTGGACTGCATGCCATTAGGTAGCCACTTCAAACACAGAATAGCAGTGAGAAGGCAGAAGCAGAACCAATGAATTCTACCTTTGGCATCTGTACTGGAATCAGATCACCTACCTAGCATGCATTGGATTGCTCTGCATCTTTTATCAGGAACCTGAGTGTTCTGAAACATGTCAGGCGGGTAGAGCCTGAATAACAATCATTTTACAGCTTCAGAGCTTGCTGCATTATACCGATGGTAGTGAGTACTCGACTTTCTGAGTGTGGATTCATGATTTTGTCTAGAAGCATCACCAACTCTGGGCAACCTTTCTGTGACTGCACTGGATTGCTCTGCTCTTCCTTTTCTGCTAGCTGCTCACCCCATGCACCCCCTTCATTTCAATGTCACAAATTCAGACCACAGACTAAAAAAAAAAAGTTCACGCTTAACCACACTTTCGGGCTTACACTTTTGCTTTCAAACACAACTATCAAAGATATCACAAAGCGCTATAATTGGTTTCAGAAGAGAGCAGCAGGATTAACAATTCAACATATGCAGTCTCATGGAGGTGAGGCCTCGCCCACCCCATAAATGACAGTAAACTCACCTCCTACCTACTAAAGCCTGCCAAATCCATTAATCATAATGCACAGTACAGTTAATTAGCATCAACTGCAGTGCTTTCAGTGCATTAAGATATGGCTTAACATTAAGTCACATTGTGACCTTGATTAAGTCTCTTGAACTCCGTGTGCTTCAGTCCCAGCCTTAAAACTGTATATAAAAAGCTTCTCTGCCTCCCCAAAAATAGACATGGTATCTCAGTTTCACTACTCTGGGAAGATAAATTAAAAAAAAAAGATATGTCTGTGTGTATTTTTACATTATCACTTAGCCCCAAAGGGCTTTTTGTTACAAGTTGCCATCTGTAGCAAGTTGGCTGGTCTGAGCATCAAGTGTGTGTGTGTGTGTGTGTTCTTAACAAGTAGGCAACCATCAGGTCTCTGCCCTGAAGAGCTTTTGAGAATACATTTCTCACCGTGGCAAGTCTGAGCCCTGAAGTTCTTTTTTGACAAGTTTTCATACTGTGGTGGGTCTGTGCCCAGGAGGGGATTTTCAATAATTTGCTCAACCCCCAGTGGCAGGTCTCAGCCCTGAAGTGCTTTTGTTTAACAAGTAATTAACTGCCGTTGAGTCTCAACTCGAATGGGCTTTTTGTCAAAAACTGTTTTTTTTTTCTTAAGGTTGCATAGTGTGCATTATTACATCATGTTAGTTACTTTAGTAGTTTCTTAGTGTTTCATTCATAAAAGTTTCTTTTCCGACTGAGCATTGTATTTATTTTGTTTATAAATTTGACTTCAGTTTAGTGAGTCACTAAGTCCTCTTGGACTATTTTTGGGTGGGTGATTTTTTTTTTGTATATATTTCAGCCCAGCAGAGATGCAGCAACATTTTTTTCAGTAGAGTCCTGCCTTCAGTTTTGCAACTGGGAGAGACTGGTGGGTGAGGTTAAGTGACTTGCTCAGGGTCTTGACAGAGTAGATAACTGACTAGAGGGATTTCTACGGTGGTCTTCAAGGATTTCAAGCTGTGCTCAATCTACTAGACCACACTGTCTCAAATAAATCACTTGTTCAGCACCCCCCCATGGCTGATTGGTTTTGATAGCATAAAAGTGATGTTTGAGACTCCCATTTTTTGGCAGCACACCACACCCTTCACCACAACTGTGCCTGATGTTACAATCCTGGATGCAGTTGTGACAGTTTCCGTGGATTACGGCAGCTTGCGCCAAATATCTGCCACAAGCTCCTGTAATAATGGCCCCCAGGACTGCAGCAAATTTGACCAGAAAAAGTTGGTCTAACTTGCAGCAATTGCCGTGCGGGATGGAAAATCTCATTCGATCACTGCAAGCCTGATGTGTCATATTGTCAGTGCACCGGGGCTTGCGGTGATTGAATACATTTGAAAATCCTGCCCCATGAATGTAACCTGCTTCTAGTCTTTGAGCAGCAGGTCCTTGCACTTGAGGTCCTGCTGCACACTTCAGGCAGCAGACAGTGCTGACGATCCCCACAAAAGGCTCTTTTCTGGAGGACCTGCAGCAGGTGGGTGCTAGCCGCCTCCATGATGATGAACAGCTCGCTATTGCACACCTGCATGAACCTGTACATGGGCATGAAGTACTGGCGCCAGATGTCATGCACAATCGCCGACTCCTGCACCAGGAACTTGTTAATGCAGTCCGACAGTTCATGCTCTTCATGGCCACATTCTCTTTGTACTTCTTGCAGGTGGTGACCTTGGAGTAGCTGCCTTCCCTGTTGTTTCAGTATTTTATTATTCAGTGTTTTATTAACATGAGAAAATAAGAATGTGACAGCAGAAGGGATCCATGAGATCCATCTAATCTGCCCATTTTGACTACCTCCCACCTTATTGTACTATGATTGGTGAATGCAGTCACATGACCATGCTGTTTATTTAGAAAGATGTTGCTTTTTTCAATGGGTAAACAGAAGTGACTACTTCATTAACTATTCTGACTTCAGATGAAAAAGTAAGTAATTTATTTCAATTTAAAATACTATATTCCCCATTTAATAACTCTTTACTGTGAATACTGTACATTGTCACTGAAACTCTGTATGCTATGTTCTGTACTGTACTACCTGTATGTATTGCCTTTGCCTTATGCTTTATGTAACTAACTCCAGGTCACCCCTGAAAAAAGGACCCCTGGGGCCCAGTGGGCTTACCCGGTTAACAAAATGTAATAAATAAATTAATTTCTAAATCCAGCTAATGTCAATCACATTATAGCATTACTTAAGCAATAAGGCATGACAAGGTGTGTTTTATCATGGGATAATGACACACCTTGAGAAGTGAAGCCCGAGGTGAAGCTGAGGGCTTTACGCACCTAAGAAGTGCCATTATTCCTCAATAACGCACACCCTGAAATGCCTTATCACAATTATAAAATGGCTTCCCTGATTTTTTTTTATGTTAGGACCAAGTAATGAGGTTCAGAAGTTAAACACTCCTGACCTGTGCTCTTGTGCTAGGATAATAGCATGGCCATGTGACTGCATTCCATCAATCATAGTACAGTATTTCTCTTATTTACTTTATAGTATAGCATTCGCACCCATTGTGGCTCTGACTAGCACGTGATGAATTCTCCTGTGTCTTGTTTCTCTTTCTCTGTTTTACCATGTATTATTCTGTACCCCATTTCTTGTTCTCTTCAGTACTGCTTTCTCTCTGTTGGTGCTAGTCACAGCACTGTACTAGAACCATTAGAAGTATTGTGAAACTGGCCAGCATTCATTGTTGTGGTTTCAAACAGTACTGTGTCTGAGTACTGTAGGTTTACTGCATTGCTTGCTCAGGATGTGCAGAACTTTGAAACACCCAAGGCTCCAGCATGGCATCTTGAAGCAGAAAAACAGCTGACTACACTGCTCTGTCCTGAGAACAATGCATTGTAAAAGCTGGACCCCTCCGAAAATATAACATGCCTTTCAGCTAAGTTATCCAGGGTCAATGCATTATAAAACTACGTAAAATCAGCGCCTCATTGAAATCAAGATATTACACCTCATTGTGCTATCCTAGGTAAATACACTGTAAAAATTAGAACAAGCATTTGTCAATGCAGAACATTCACTTGGAGGTATTTGCAGTGGTGTTTGGCATGTATGGTGCTTTACCCTAATGCCCTGTGCGATTGCTGGTATTTGCGCAATAAATTGTCAGCATGATCTTTTTGTTACCCCCATTGTGCGCTACATAGGCGGAAACAAGTTTTGGGCAGGATGTGAAAAATGACAGCTGTACTGCTCATAAGGAAGTGTGGTAAAATGCCAATGTTGAAAATCTGGGTGGAAATATTGAAAATTTGCAAACCTACGCGTCGTAGTAACTGTACAGCGCATCTGATCATAAAACAGTCATTTTAGGAATTTATTCACCAAATTTTCAACATTGCCATTTAAAACCTCTGCTAATGAACAGTGTCACTGCGATTTTCTTAATGTGTCCCATACATTGATTTCACACACCGACTCGCCATTGTGCACTACATGGAGGAAGGACATTTTGGGCAGGATGTGAAAATGACAGCTGTACTGCTCATAAGGAGGTGTGGTAAAATGGCAATGTTGAAAATCTGGAGTAAAATATGGAAATTAAAACTTACGAATAATGGCAGTAAGGAACTGCACAACGCACGCTCGTAAAACAGTTATTTGTAGGAATTTTTTTGCCAAATTTTCAACATAGCCATTTTAAGATCTCTGCTCATGAACAGTGACACTGTGATTTTCTTAATGTGTCCCATACACTGAGTTTGCACACCGACTGTGCCATTGTGCGCTACATGGGCGGAAACACGTTTTGGGCAAGATGTGAAAAATGACAGCTGCAGTGCTCATAAGGAGGTGTGGTAAAATGGCAATGTTGAAAATCTGGAGTGAAAATATTGAAAATTCGCAAACGTACGAGCGTTCGTGAACTGCGCAACCACGCTCATAAAACAGTCATTTTGAATTTTTCACCAAATTTTCAACATAGCCATTTAAGACCTCTGCTCATGAACAGCATCACTGTGATTTTTTAATGTGTTCCATACATTGATTTACTTTTATTTCTCGCCCATTGTCGCTACATGGGCAGAAATACGTTTGGGTGAGATGTGAAAATGACAGCTATACAGCTCATAAGAAGGTGTGATAAAATGGCAATGTTGAAAATCTGGAGTGAAAATATTGAAAATTGCGAACTTACATACGAGCCTGCGTAGGAACTGCGTAACGCATGCTCGTAAAACAGTCATTTTTTGGAATTTTTGCACCAAATTTTCAACATGGGGTTTTTGGGACCCCTTCTCATGAATGATGTCACTGTCATGGCATTATTTGAGGCTGAAGGGTGATTTCATGCAGTGACTGCACAGTGCCTGCGAAATCACCCTTCGGGCCTGAATAACACCATGACAGTGACATCATTCATGAGAAGGGGTCCCAAAAACCCCATGTTGAAAATTTGGTGCAAAAATTCCAAAAAATGACTGAGATATGCAATAAAGTTGAAACCCCCCTATGTAGCCCATTATACAGCTTACCGGCATTTCCTCAGTTCGCGGTCGGCTTTGAAGAGTGCAGACGTGTTCCCGGTCCACCGAAGATCATCGCGCCAGAGTCCGGAGGTAAGTATGAGGGGGTTGGGAGGCTGGGTGCACAGTGGGTGGCTGTGGGTTGTGGGAGGAGGGGTTGGGAGACATGCCGCGGGACCGTTTTTGTTTTACAGGGAAAAAAAAAAGATGACGTGGGACGTTTGCCACACTGGGGTGGGCTCCCAGCATGGCAGAAGATGTGTGGGGGGGCCGAGGAGCCAACAGGGGATTGGGCACCCCCATCGGCAAACTACACGAGGGGGCGGCGAGGCAGCGGCGGGGATTGGGCACCCCGTTGGCAAAACAAACCAGCGGTTTGCCAGCTGGGTGGGCTCCCAGCTTGGCAGCAGGTTGGCTTGGGGCCGTGGAGCCAATGGGGATTGGGCACCCCGCTGGCAAAACAAACAACGCTTGCCATGCTGGGGTGGGCTCCCAGCGTGCAGGAAAGCTTTGGGCGGCGTGACACGCTGGGGGCGCGTGATGGAGGGATGGCGGCGGTGCTCAGTATGGCAGCGGTGTTTTCCTTTGAAGCAGAGGAACACCGCTGTCATACTGAGCTCCTGCACCCATTGGTGCAGGACCGCCACGCCTGCTCAAGGGAGCAGTACATTGGATGGGAGAGGCACACCTCCAAGTATGCTACTCTCCCAAAACGTTCCTTGCGCATGCGCGTAAGCGAATGTAAAAAGGATCACACTAAAACAAGATAGCATCTCAGCTGTGCTATCCTGGGCAAATCCAGTACAGCAATGTGTCAGAGCAGGGCCCCACTGAAAATGAGATATTACATCTCAGCTGGGTTATCCAGGGTAAATAAATATACTGCAAAACTGTGTAAAAACTGAATCCTACAGCAGAACCCAGCTGAAAAACAGATGATGCATCTAAGATGATCTGTCCTGGAAAAATACATTATAAAAGCTGAACCCCCACTAAAAACAAGTTAATGCATCTCACCTCTGCTATCCAGGCTAAATGCAGTATAAAACTGTTTAAAATCAGGGATCTTTTTGCAAATGACATATCACATCTCATCTGGTTTATCTTGGGTAAACATAGAGTAAAAATGTGTATAAGCAGGACCCAGTACAACTGCATGCAAACAAATATTCGGCATTGACAAATGCTTGTTAAATTTATTTTATACATGGATCCATGGTATAATCACAATAAGATACTCCAGGACATGGATAATTAGGGGATTACTCACTTCTGATGTGGTTATGTCTCTCGGCTACATTTTGTAACATACTTTACAAGGTGTGTGAAAATCCCCATTATAAAATGAATAGGGAAATTGCAGTGTCCTGATTGGACAGCAGGTGTGCAGTCTCTGATTACTACCACGGGTTAAGGACATACTGGTAATCAGGACACAGCATACTAACACGTCAATGCCTTTGGTAAAACACTCCTGACTACCATTGCAAACATGGCCATTGCCTTTACTCTCACTAAAAAAGTCAGCTAGGCTCTATGAATGAAACTCACTAAAAATATATTAAAAAAAAATCATGAGATGTTCCAGACAGCCAAGATGGCCGCAGTGGGAAAGTCATGCTAGTATTTATTTATTTATTTATTTATTTATTATATTTATTTAAACATCAGTTTACAACCTTTGAGCCAGAGGCTCGTTTACAAAGGTACCTTGTCACAGAGAGGACAAAACAGTAATAACAAACTTTTACAAAATAACAGTGTACAATATTTGGAAGAACATGAGGACATAAAATGTAAAAGTATTGCTCTATGGCCACTTAATTCTCCTTTCTTGAAATGTTTATATTTAAAAGCTCTATTACATATTTTTTAAGATACTTATGTGGTACCCCGATGGTGGTAAAATGGAAGTTAACATGTGCTGGGTCTCCACAACAATATAAAAGGGTAAATAAAGCAACTGTGCTTTGATGACACCAGTTACTTGCACACAAATTACTAAAACAGGTCCTAAGGATGTGGATGGTGGCACCTGACAAAGAAAGGCAGGAGTCAGAAATAGAGTCCAAATACTTGACAGGATTTTATTCACACAAATGGGGAAAGGGAACATGGTAACAGGAAACTCTGATCCCTACTCTCCTGTATGAGGAGAACTCTAAATCAAATGACTGTAGCAGCTCTACTTTATGAGCGTTCTGTGCTCTATACCCTGCATGAGGGTGACTCTATGCACACTTTCAATTATTAACTGTAACAGTTCCACTTTACGAGTGTTCTATCTACTAAGATCAGTAAATCACTATGCAATTTCTAATACTACCCTGAGGTGTGCCTCTACCTAGGGCCTATTACCTCGAGCACTCCACTCTAAGGAACTCTAAAACATGTCACTACAAGACTCTACATATGGCCTAAGAGGCAGTTCGTCCACAGCTGAGTTTTCTCTGTCGTTGAGAAGAAACTGGATTGCGGGATATAAAACACAAGGGAAACACTTGGCTGACTGGCTGGAATGAGTTAAAAACTAAGGGAATGTAGAGAGGATTTTGAACAGGCCATGAGTTCTCGGCCACACCCCACCTCTCTAGGGTTGCCAGAATTTCAGAACAACGCAAAGATTTCCTCGGCTCAAAACCCACTGAGGGCCACCGGAACTGAAACACAACAGACCCAGCCACAGCCTGCTTCTGGACTGCCGGGAGAAGAAGAAGAAGATACTGCACAACTGGCTACAGCCTGCTTGTGGACTGCCTGGGAGAAGAAGATGCTGAATACCCAGCCACAGCCCACTTTTGGACTGCCCAGACATGAAAACGATACTGAACACCCAGCAACAGCCCTCTTCTGGACTGCCGAGACATGAAGAAGATGCTGAAAACCCAGCCACAGCTCTCTTCTGGACTGCCGGGACAAGAAGATGAAAGATGCAGAACCTCCAGCCACAGCCCACTTCTGGTCTGCTGGGACCTCAAGCAGATGCTGGGAGAAGGAAGTCTGTAGAATATGAGAGAACAACAGAGTTCTGGGCACCAAGGCTGGATGAGACAAGGTCTAACATAAAATAAGAAACAGGACAATGATGCAGGATACTGAAATAGAAGATCTGGATGGCACTTTGGTATGGACAACGAAACAAGAAAATAGACAGTAACTTTGTACTGGGCCAGGCCGTACACTGGGAACTGGAGAGTGGAAAATAATACACAGGATGTTGCACCTGAGATGACTGTGGCATGGTTCTTCAAGAATTTCCTGCTGGCTGCTTCAGAGATGCACTGGAGATGATTTCTGGGATATTGAAGAAGATTGATCTGTACACACATTGGTGGAGTGATTCTGGAAACTTGCTGAAGACTGATTCGAATACCTTGTGACACTGAAATGCCAGCAACAAAGCAATACTTTCTGGCATTGAAATGCTGGTACAAAGCAATATGAGGACAGTCTGGCACTTTTACTGTTCGTAAGAATAATGGCAATGCAAAGAAAGTCTCAGTTCTTATTGCAGTGGTCAATTATACAGTCTCAATGTCCAGACCACAGTAAATACACAGGCACTTTACTTTTCTGGGTGAACCCTAGCTTCTGTGGACCGAACTACCAGGGGTCCCTCTAGCTAGATCAGGTTCTTCCCATTACTGCGGTTCTGTATGGCTAGCTAGACTCCCTCAACCTCTGGGGTCAGTAATGCTGCTGGGTCTCTATAACGCCCGGGGGTCTAAATGGCTGGCAGTGGGCCTAACTCACCCCTTTAAGAAGCAGTGGGCCTAACCTGCCCCTTTAAATAGCAGTGGGCCTAACTCACCCCTTTAAGACCTGGGGTCTGTTACCCCTGTAAACATTGGACTTTTCCTAGGCTTGGGAAATCTGTGGGCCTGGAAGCCCTCCCAAACAATCACTGGGCCCCTCTTGGCTGGGCCCCTTTTAAATCTCTGGGTCTCCCTTAGCTGGGACTCTTTTAAATCGCTGTGCCTTCCTTGGCTGGGCCCCTTTTAAACTGGTGGACATCCCTTGGCTGGGCCCATTTTAAATTACTGGACTTGGTCCAGGTTGCCTTTTATTTTAATAACCCTCTTTGGGCCTTGTTGCCTTTTTAAATAGCATTCAGGCGTAACTTGCCCCTTTTACAATCACCTGAGCCGCTCGCCCCTTTAAATAAATATCTGGCCTATGCAGGGCCTCTCTACTCATCTATGCTTGCCCCGCCTCCTCTCCGCCCCCTCTTTTAAATATTTCACAACCTCTCTCCTGGACATGCAGACCAGGACACTCCCTCGGGCGTTGCAACACCCCGTATTCAAATTCTGGCCCCTCCTGCTCTCGACTCACGGCCAATTCACTTTTCACTTTGTGCCTAGTATTAGATTAAAATAAATTAACAAATACTGTTCTCCTATACAAGCGGTCAGCACTTAGCCGGCATGCTGTCGCCTATTCGCCACACCAGATGTAGTGGTAGAAGAGCTAGATCAGGAGGTAGGAGGAGTTTCTGTCAGAGGGAGGGCTTCAGGAGGCTCAACAGTCAACCGGGTCCCAACTGCAGTGCAAATGATGCAGCACTGCTACCGTCACTTCCAGAAGTCCGAAACTGTACTTTTAAATTAAAAATAATAAAACGGACCACCAAGCCCTTCCGGGGGAAACAACAACACATCTCTTCTGGTGTCTAATGACACCACGGACCAAATGGTACACTCAGGTAGCTGTCTTCAGTGACTGGAGGCAGAGGGGCATACAAGAAAGCCCTCAGGGACAGCATCAGCCCTCCTGGCAAGCTCTTTTCGTCCCTCCTCACTTTTTGTGTCATCTCTCCCCACAGTCACCATGATTCTCTCCCAACTGATAAATATTTTTTTTAAACTCAACACTCTGGGTTCTGGTTCTGGAAGACAGGGCAGGTGCCACACAATGGGAATTCCATCTGCTCAGCATGGCATTCTATATGCTCAGCATGGCATTTCATGACATTCCATCTGCTGCCATAAAGGATTAACTTTTTCATTATCTCCTTAACTATTTACATTACTTAGACAGCATTTGGAACAGGTTTGATGTTTGCACCTGAAAGTGGGCACCTGGGCATTTTCTGAGGCACCTTTCTACTGTACTGGGGCACCCTGTAAGGCTGGACACCATTCTATTTTTCTTTCTGTTGTGCCGCCAACTCTGGGGCACTACAGATTTGGGCCCGCCAAATGATACATGTCCTCATGTATCTCCCAAAATTTCTTTCTATAACATCATTAGTGGGGTCCCACAGGGATCAGTCCTTGGGCCCCTCCTGTTCAATGCCTATGTCACTGACATAAGGACAGGAATCAGGAGTGAGATGAGTCTCTTTGTGGATGACTCAAAACTGGGGGCGGTGGTGGATGGGGTGGAGGGTGGCCCTACAGGGGACCTGGAGGCTCTGGAAAGATGGTCTAGAAAGTGGAAGCTGAGGTTCAATGCAGGGAAATGCAAGGTACTCCACCTGGGGGCCAGAAACCCGGGCCAAGTGTACACCCTGGGGGAAATGCTACAAGTCTCGATGGCTGACAGGGACCTGGGGGTGGTGGTGGATGTCAAGATGAACAACTCGGAGACTTGTAGGAGGGCAGCAGCCAAGGCCAACAGGATGCTGGGATGCATCGCTAGGGGGACCACCTCCAGAAGGAGGGAAGTGATACTCTCTCTGTATAACTGCTTGGTGAGGCCACACCTTGAGTACTGCATGCAGTTTTGGAGGCCACACTTAAAGAGGGACATTAAACTCCTGCAGAAGGTCCAGAGGAGGGCAACCAAAATGATTTGGGGCTTGGGGGACAGGACCTATGAGGAGAGGCTCGAAGAGCTAAATATATACACATTGGAAGAGAGAAGGGACGGGGACATGATAGAAGTCTTCAGGTACATGAAGAGGGTAAATGGGGAGGAACAGTCAGGGTGCTTGAAGGAAGGAGGAGGGCCACTAGAGGTCATGGGTGGAGCTGGAGGGAAAGATTCAGGGAGAAAGGAGGAGGTGCTACTTCACTGAGAGGTGGTGGATCCATGGAATGCACTGCCTAGGGGTTGGTGGAGGCAGAGGCGGTGGAGGGGTTCAAGAGGGGCTGGGACAGGTACAGGGGAAGGGTTCTGGAAGCAAAATCCAATGCAGCAAGAATATCCGGAACTGGGAAAGGAGAAGCCAGAGAAGGTGAGGGGGACAGCAAGGTCAGCACCCAGGGTGGGGGCTGACCAATCGAGCAGACTCAAAAGACCGTTAGGCCTATTCTGCTGGCATTTTAGTATGTTAGTATCTATTGCATTAGAATGAATTTACTATACTACTGTTTAGATAAGGAACATATCTAAAACTTTAAATTGACCGTACAACAGCTTCTTAACTCTACTTCTACATAAGCTTTAAAAGTTTCAGTGCAGTTCTTTTAACTAAGATGTATAACTTCTATAAACTATACTTGAGAATGAGCTCTCACATTTTTAAATCTTTCTTAATCTCTAAGGTAACTTTGGTAACTTTTAAAGAACATGAACTAAACTAATGTAACTGTGTTGGGATAACTCTTTATCATACTGCGTTTCAGGATGCAAAACTAGGGACATTCCATGAGAAACCTTCTAGGAGGAATTCCAAAATTGATTCTTTGAGATCTGCCAGGCAGAGTGCATGAAGGTTCATTAGAAACAGGTTCTTACTCTATGGCATTTTCAGGTGTCAACCTCTCAAGACAGTCTGAGTTAGCAGTATTTGGATAACTCCAGGGACTGACATATGAGTCTGCTGGGGTTTCCAGTTTAGTCAGGGTAAGATTTCTGGAAGGGTACTCCTGTCTCTCTGTTGGCTTGGAGTCAATATCAGCTGAAGGATCTGATCTGGCATGAAACATGCATGGCTTTAACAGGTTTCTGTGAAAAATCTTGATGCCTTTTCCAATTTGTCCTTGAATTTTATAAACTGGCAGTTTTTTACATAGTATTTCTACTATGAGATATGGTCCAGTTTCCCACTTGGAAGCTAATTTGATTAGTCTCTGAGTTCTCTTCAGTAGTACTCTGTCTCCAATCTGTAACGGAATTGCGTTGGCTTTGGCATCATATGCCGTCTTTTGGTTTAGTCTCACTTGAGTCATGTGTCTGTCTAGGATTTGTCCTGCCTCTTGTAATCTGTTACCGTGCTCATTGACCCAATCTGTGCATTGGTTATGAGTAGAAGTGGCTTTCAAATCTACATTGAGTACAAAGTCCATAAGTAAATGACCATGATGTCCAATCAGTAAATAGTATGGAGTAGATCCAATTGAGCTCTGTATGGTGTTATTGTAAAGATAAGTTAATTCTGGCAAAATATTAGGCCAATACGGGCGTCTATGCTCAGGTAATGCTCTTAGTATATTAATTAAGGTTTGATTAGCCCTTTTGCAAAATCCATTAGCTTGTGGGTGATATGCAGTGGTATGAATCTTTAGACTTCCATATAAGCTACAAAGTTCATGGAATAGCTGTGACTCAAAGGAGGTTCCTTGGTCAGTCAAGATTTTGGTTGGGAAACCATGCGGTTGGATAAAGTACTTGAGAAATGTCACTGAAGTGCTTTTGGCGGTAAGATCAGGAACTGGTGCAGCTACTATGAAATTAGAATAATGATCCAACATGATTAAAACATAATTGATACCATTTCTGCTAGGCTTAAGTTTCAAATGATCTAAGGTGACCAATTCTAATGGAGCGTGACTGATAACTGGTTGCAGAGGAGCTTTTTGATCAGTTCTACTGCTTCTCTTTCGATTACAGGTAGGGCATTCTTCACACCATTTCTGAGTTTGGAGTTTCATTCCTGCCCAATAGAATCTCTTTCTTATTCTGGCTTCTGTCTTTTTACTTCCAAAGTGTCCAGACTTGTCGCGATATGCTTCTAGAACTATTGGTGCATTCTCTTGTGGCACAATTATATGTGTGATCTCACAATGTGTGTGAGGGTTTCTGCTTTGTCATATTAACTTAGAGTCTTGTATGACCAATTGGTTTCTGTGTTGCCACAATTTTGTCAATTCAGGGTTTGCATCTTTCTTAAGTGTAGGCCTAAGGCCTTGGTTATTGACCAACAGAGTTTTGATTTGTCGTAGCACAGGACTCTGATTCTGGAGCTGGATCCATAAATTGTGTTGTTCTGCTGCATGCATTGAAGGAGTAGATTCAGATTTGGTTACTGTAATAGGACTGACCTGACAACATGCGTGTACCATCTCTCTTGGGACTTGTAAGAATGCAGGCATTTCTACATCTTCTAAAGTGTGATCATCATGCTCAGGTTCTGTTTGTTGTGGCAAGCTTGACAAGGTGTCAGCATTGGCATTACTTTTTTTCTGTGCGATATTTCAATGTGATCTGGTAATTGGACAAACATGAGGTCCATCATTGCTCCAATGCTTCCAATCTTGTGGTATTTAAATGAGCTAAAGGATTGTTATCTGTCTACACAGTAAAAGATGTGGAGGCTAGGTAATGCAGAAAATTTTCTGTAACTGCCCATACTAAAGCAAGGAATTCCAGTTTATATGAGCTGTAACATTCATCATTTCATTCTGAACCTCTGAGACTGTGGCTAGCATAGGCGATAACTCTCTTTGCTCATGACTATTCTTGTGTTAGCACAGCCCCGAGACCTAGGCTGCTGACATCTGTGTATACCTTGAAGGGTTTGGCATAATCTGGATAGGCCAAAATTGGAACTCCTGTCAAGGCTTGGTGTAAGCCATTGAAAATGGTTTGATGCTGGGAGTCCAAGTGACTTGCTGAGTTTTGGATGTGCATTCTGCTGTTGACCCTCAAAGTTACTTGTGTAGAGGTGTAGCTAGTCGAGCAAAGTTTTGAATTAATTTTCTGTAGTATCTGGCAAATCCAAGGAATTTTCTGACATCTCTAGCTGTAGTGCGTAAAGGCCATTTTTGTATGACTCAAATTTTCTCTGGATCAGGTGCTACTCTATCTGTTGAGACAATGTGTCCTAGGTAGCTGACTTGTGGTTTCAAAAGATGACACTTGAATGGTTTGAATTTGAGTCTACACTGGGTCAATCATTTGAAGACTTCTGTCAAATGCTTTAAGTGATCCTCTTGGTTCTTCGAGTAAATAATGATGTAATCTAGGTACCAGAGCAGTATGTCAAAGTTACAGCTTCCTAAACAGTGTTCTACTAGACACTGAAAGTACCTGGGGCACTGCATGAGCCGGAAGGCATGCAAGTGAATTCAAATAATCTCATCGGGGTGATGAAAGGTGTTTTCTCAACATCTGAGGGTGTGATTAGCACTTGCCAGTAGCCACTGGTCAAATCCAAGGTGGAGAACATGGCTGCCAATTGTAGTGCAGTAAAAGAGTCTTCAATCCGAGGCAGGGGGTATGCATCCTTATGGGTAATATTATTAAACTTCCTGTAATCCACACAGAAACAGAACTTTCCATATTTCTTTTTCACTAGTGCCACTGGACTGGTGCAGCCAATGGAATATGGCTTTCTCGAATAGCATCAGCTTTCTTCTTCTCTCTAAGCTTGTCTTTTACTGGCTGGTACATAGCTGGTAGAAGGGTATGAAATCTCTCGTGGATGGGTGGATGATTATTCATGGGAATGCAATGTTGAACTCCTCGAGCCAGTCTGAAATCTAAAGGATGCTTGCTAAAAGCTTGATGACGCTGAACCGCAACTCATCAGACGTCTTCTCGCTGGGCATCTGTAGTGTGAGTCGTACCAATGTCAAGTTCTTTCAACCACTTTGGTAAATCTTTGTTCTCAAAGTCTGGCTTGTGTCTTCTGGTTGCTGTTTGGTTACAGGCTATGGAGTGAATTCGATCTTCTGGCTCTACAACATCCTGCATACTGACTGTGCGTAGTTTGGAAATGGGTTGGTTTTTATAGAATTGTACAGTATGATCTCCATAATTAAGAACTCTGATAGGGATTCATCCTTTGCTCACTGTCGCAATGCTGTGAGCAACAGTGATGGGCTCCTCCTTGGCATCAGGGTATGGTTCCACTAGGGCATCGTAATCTTGTCCTTTGGGAACTACCTTGGCTTTACACCATAAAGTGGTTTCAGTGACCGGACTCAGAGTTATAGAACGGGCATCTGTAACTCTGACTTTTCCAATTCCTCCATCTGGATTGGCAAAACGCTGATGGCATTGGATCAGCTGAATGGACTGCTGTAGTACCTGCTTATCTGCAGTGGGTACCTGTTTAGCATATTGACATAAAATATGAACCAATTCTTCAAAACAATGTTGCAGTACATTCATTCCAAGAATAAGTGGAGGTAACTCGCTGCTATTGGTGTCACTCACTATGATGCCTTTGCTAAGTCTTGATGTGATTATCTAACTGGAAATCTGCCTGAACGTATCCTAAGTACGGTACTTCTTTACCATTGCTGGTTATCAATCGAATCCAGGATCATGGTGGAGGTTGCATTTGTTAGGATCCCAATGTTGGTGGAAGTATTTCCTCTGTAGTGTGGTTACTTATGAGCCTGTATCTAATAGTACAATAAGGTCATGTCCATTCACTTTCACTGTCATAGTCGGGCATTTTCCTATGAAAAGGGATTTGTCCTTCCTTGAGGCTGGACCTGGTCCATTGCTCTCTGAGAATCGGTCCACATTCCCAGGGATTCACTGTTTAATGCTACAGCACTTGTAGTTGTCTGTCCACATCATCTTTTCACATGTCCACCTATTCTGCATCATCAACAAATGGGGCTACCAAGGTTGTCTAAATGATCAGTTGGGCATTGCCCTTCTGCTTTTCTCAGCTAGGACATCATCTCCCTTGGTTCTTGAATTGCTTCTTGTTGCTCTCTGTTGAGTCTCGATCTCCAGTTGCTGTTAAGGTCACGTACCTCTTGGCACAACTCAGAATCTTTTTTGGTAAGAGCAGCAATTTGTTTGGCCCATTTGGTACTAGATCCTGGACTATGCCTGCAAAATGGTGTCTGTGCCTGAGCCATCTGTGTGTAAGTCTCTTCAGTGTTTGAGTAGCTATTTGGCTGAAATAATCCTCCCGATGGCACTCCTGGCATCCAGTGACTCTCTGATCTCCATCCTCTAGTGGAGTATTCTGGCCATATTTCACCGGGAAACATCATCTGCTGTTGACACACAGCAGCCTCTCCCCCTGCTCGGCTTGGTCCAAAAATGTGTATTGCCTTCTCCTTCAAATCTAAAAAGAAAGCATCAGGATACTGAAGGTGAGGCATTCACAATTCTCTCCTGAGAGTGTTACTGAGGATTCCATCGATAAACTTTTCTTTGAGAGTCTCATCTGTGTCTCGCACTTCTCTGGCATTTATCCCTTCTGTAGCTCAGAGAGCTTCTTGTAGACTTAGGGCATATTCCCTTAACGTCATTCGCTGTCTCTGCGTTCATGAGAAGAACTTCATTTTTAGTTCTAATATGGTCAGAGTATCAAAAGCATCTTGCAGCCAATTGAAAATCCAATCTGCGGTGGATTTTCTCTTTCTGACCATGATTGCACTTCTCGTTGGGCAGCTCTTTTCAACTAACCTAACAAGATCTCCACTTGCTGATGATCAGGCAATTGATAAAGTCAGAACATTGACTGTCTTGTTGCCTTGAACTCTCTTAGACTGCTGGAGTCTTCACCACCTACCTCTCCTGTATAGCTAGGAAGCCATGATGCACCAAAATAGTATGGCATGTTCAATGGGGAAGGTTGCACTCATCTTGAGCCTTCTCCTGCTACTCCATCCATCTCACTATCTATCTCGATACTACTTCTGGATCTTGACAGCATCTGTATTCTATTCTTCCTCTGGCTTTCGTCTCTTTGGAGGACTTGGTCTACTTCCTGCTCCGCTGCGCCAAAAAGAGGTGTGGTACCCCAATGGTGGTAAAATAGATGTTAACGTGTGCTGGGTCTCCACAGCAATATAAAAGGCTAAATAAAGCAACTGTGTTGTAGCGACATCAGTAACTTGCACACAAATTACTAACACAGGTCCCAAGTAGGTGGATGGTGGCACCTGACAAATAGAGCTGAGAGTCAGAAATAGATTCCAAATACTTGACAGGATTGTATTCACATTAACAGGAACTGGAACACGGTCACAGGGAGAAGAGTTCCCTGTGACTGTGTTCCCTTTCCACATTTGTGTGAATAAAATCCTGTCAAGTATTTGGAATCTATTTCTGACTCCCACCTCTCTTTGTCAGGTGCCACCATCCACCTACTTGGGACCTGTGTTAGCAATCTGTGTGCAAATTACTGGTTTCATCACAACACAGTTGCTTTATTTACCCTTTTATATTGTTGTGGAGACCCAGTACATCTTAACATCCATTTTATCACCATTGGGGTACCACACCTCTTTTCCCTTGGCTGGGCCCCTTTTAAATTGCTGGGTCTCCCTTGACTGGGCACCTTCTAAATCATTGGCCTCCCCTGGCTGGGCCCCTTTTAAATTACTGGACTTGGGTCAGGTTGCCTTTTGTTTTAATAAACTTCTTTAGGCTTTTTTGCCCTTTTGAATAGCATTCAGGCCTAACTTACCCATTTTACAATCACCTGGGCCACTCGCCCCTTTAAATAAATATCTGGCCTATGCAGGGCCTGTCTACTGTTCTGTGTTTGCCCTGCCTCCTCTCCACACCCTCTTTTAAATATTTCACAACCCCTCTCCTGGACTTGCAGACCGGGACCCTCTCTCAGGGGCTGCCACACCCTGTATGCAAATTCTGGCCCCTCCTGCTAGTGGCCATTTCACTTTGCACCTAGCGCTAGATTAAAATAAATAAACAAATACTCTGTTCTCCCATACAGGTGGTTAGCACTTCACTGGCGTGCTGCCGCCTACTCCCCACACCAGACCGGGAGGTAGAAAAGCTAGATCGGGAGGTGGGAGGAGTTTTTGGCAGAGAGAGGGCTTCAGGTGACTCAACAGTCAGCCGGGGACCTTGTGAGGTCCCAACTGCAGAGCAAATGATGCAGCAACACTACTGCTACCTCCGGGGGACCGAAACTGTACTTTTAAATTAAAAATAGTAAAACGGGGCACCAAGCCCTTCTGGAGAAACAATGGGATGTCTCTTCTGGTGTCTGATGACCCCGCAGACCAAACAGCACATTCAGGTAGCTGTCTTCAGTGATTGGAGGCAGAGGGGCACACAGGAAAGCCCTCAGGAACAGCATCAGCCCTCCTGGCAAGCTCTTCTCTTCCTTTCTCACTTTCTGTGTCCTCTCTCCCCACAGTCACCATGATTCTCTCCCAACTGATAAATATTTTTTTTTAAACTCAACACTCTGGGTTCTGGTTCTGGTAGGCAGGGCAGGTACCACACAGTGGGCATTCCATCTGCTCATCATGGCATTCTATATGCTCAGCATGACATTCCATCTGGGAAAGCTGGCATAAAGGATTAACTTTTTCATTATCTCCTTAACTATTTACAATACTTAGACAGGATTTGGAACAGGTTTAATTGTTGCATCTGAAACTGGGCACCTGGGCATTTTCTGTGGCACCTTTCTACTGTACTGGGGCACCCTATAAGGCTGGACACCATTCTGTTTTCTTTCTGTTGTACCCTCAACTCTGGGGCACTACACTTATATGGAGTTGCAAACTTCAATACCAGTCATTTCCAAGAAAGATCGCAAAAGGCTGAGGGAAGCTAAGAGTAAAGAAAACAAGCATTTGTCAATGTGAACATTTGATGCTTGTTAAACTGTTTTTTTCTTTAATTTTGACCTCAACTTTTGAAGATACTTGTTTAGCATTTGCCTTAGAGACATGTACCATTTATAGTATATTGGCCAAAATGTCATTTCGCACCAGAGGTGTGAAAACACATCTCATCCAGGATTTTAACAAGCATTTGTCAATGCCAAATGTTTGCTTGCTGGTATTAGCATTTGAAATGCAGGAGTTAGACTGATGCAGAATAGGAATGGCAGTGAAGTATGGAAGTTCACGCCGACCCCCACCTCCATCTTGTAGAGATGGAGAGGCATTGGGGTAAGTGTTTGGGTCATCGCCCATGACGGTCATGCCATGTCACCTCACCTTATTCTGCAGACAGTGACACATGTTGAGGTGTGCCTTAGGGTGTTTGGCTATACAGTGACCCCATTCCACACAGACATATGCTGAAATGGGTGCAGCATAGGAGAATGGAGGAGTGGCAGTGTGATTTTGTCAATGTGTCCCAAACACTGACTTCCAACAGCGACAGTGCCATTCTGTGCCACATGTACGAAAAGACAGATTGGGCAGAATGTGAAGAATGGCAGCTGTGCCATCCATAGGGAGGTGTGAAGGGATGCAATGTTGAAAATCAGTAGTGAACAGCTTGTGAACAGGGCAGCAATGCACCGCCAAGTTCACAAACAATATTACTGTAGCAACGTTCCCCCCAGCAATGATGGGTCGCTCCCTCATTGCAGCAAATCACTGATGCTTCAATGATGAGGCAGCCCGTGATTGCTGTAGCGAAAACATTACAACTTGGTGCAACTTCTGGAAGCCAGTGTCATCAGCACACTGTGCCTCCATTGGTGCACCATGGCCAAGCTCCAAAATGCTGTGCCTCCCTTGGCTGCTACACTGCCACGCCTCCCTAACCCGCTTCTTTCCTAAGCTGTCACATAATGTTTCTTGCACATGTGCGCAAGCAAACATAAAAATGACATGTGAGGTTTATCAGGAGGCATGGAAAATAGCTACGTTGAAAGTTTGGAGTCAAAATATCCTAAGGCTGTAGGGAGGGGTTGCAGAACTGACAGGCAGATGCTTTCTTTTTGAGGGGCTACAGCAGGACACAGGGTTTATGATCTAAAGCTGTTCTTCGAGAGCTGCAGGGTTAACAGTCCGAAGAATGACATTCTGTGGCACTAAACACAGGTTTGCTCCCTCTCACATCATATGCCCACTCTGCCTTCAGGCAAGTTCTAAGAGGACTCAGTCCAGTTCTCACTGCTTAAATACACTGCCTCCTCCCCTCCTCTCTCTGTGTAATACCTCCCTCACCCTCACTTTCTGTTAAACACCCCCCTTCCCTTCATTCTTTGCATTAGAGATACTGTAAACACATTCCCTATTGCCTTTCTCAGATAAATGTTGTGACCTTGACTACTGGTCATGGCTTCCTTCTCTGAAGGAAAAGAGGGATTATCTGATTTGGTGCTCTGCTGTTTCAAGTCATATCAACCTTGTTATAACAAATCCTTTCTGGCTGGATGCTTTTGGGGGAAATCACCTTTGTGTGAAGTTGTAATCTGGGTTAAATGTATAAGCACACAGATGCTGAATTCTTGTGGCTAGAAATTAGACTTCTGAAGCACATTACAGAACAACTCATTTGATTTGAAAGTTGAAAGTTCAGTTCATACATATTCTTACATGGGGGGGTTGGAGAGGAGATGGGGATAGCAGATGTTTCTCATTTTTGTGAAGGATGGGCTGTGAACTACACACACACAGAGTATGGAAAATATATAGGCGTGGTGAAATTTGAAACTTTGGAGACCGTGTTTGAAACTTTTGTCAGTTTCAGACGAATATCCTCAAGAACTGGGAAAAGATGAGTGATACCAATGATTTTCTAGTTCGATCTCAGTAAGAGCTGGATAGCATGGAAGACAGTGCCATTTGTATCAAAGAGGGCAGAGTACACTTTTTTTTCCAACAAAATAGTTTTAGTAATTTATTTCTAGATGAAGAGATCAGTCTAATCTTTAAAATGCAGATATCAATTGCCTACATGGTACGGTCTTAGCATGACTCTATTTCTGATACATCTTAAAATAACTTACATTGGTTTTAAAACTTGATATTTTACCAATACAATGTGTGATATACAATATGTCAGTGACAAACCTATTGTAATGCAAACATCAGACCAGCTGTGCATCAAAGACACATCAATGCTCCAGTGCTAGGAGACAATAACATAGAAACATAGAATTTGATGGCAGATAAGGACCGCTTGGCCCACCTAGTCTGCCCATTTCCCTACCTAACAGATAAGCTGCAGATCCTAGTTAACCAACAGCCTACTTCCTCCTACCCCCCACTAAAATTGCCTTATGTCTGTCCCATGCATTCTTGAATTCCCCCACTGTTTTTGACTCTACGACCTCCTCAGGAAGGCTGTTCCATGTATCCACAACCCTTTCTGTGAAGAAATACTTCCTCACATTACCTCTGAGCCATCCCTCCATCTTCAAATTGTGCCCCCTTGTTTTTGCACATCTCTTTTTCTGAAAGATGCTACCCTCTTGGACTTTGTTGATTCCCTTGAGGTATTTGAAAGTTTCTATCATGTCCCCCCTCTCCCTCCTTTCCTTGAGGTTATACATCTTTATTTCCTTTAGTCTTTCTTCATATGTCTTCTGATGCAGACCCTGCATAATTTTGGTTGCCCTACTCTGGACAGCCTCCACCCTGTCTATGTCTTTGCGGAGATGGAGTCTCAAGAACTGTACACAATACTCCAGATGTGGTTTTACCAACTGTCTGTACAGAGGGCCAACAACTTCCTGTTTTCTACTGGTGATGCCTCTCCCTAAGCATCCCAGTATCCCCCCAGCCCTCCTTACTGCCTTCTCACATTGCTGGCCCACCTTTAGGTCATCTGATATGACTACCCCCAGGTCCCTTTCCATTTTTGTTGTTGTCAGTATCTCACCATCCCATTGTGTACTCTTCCCCTGGGTTTTTGTTTCCCAGGTGCATTACTTTGCACTTCTTTGCATTGAATCTAAGCTGCCATACATTTGACCATTCCTCCAACCTTGTCAAGTCCCTTTTCATCCTTTCCACCCCACCTTGTGTATCAACCCTGTTGTAGATCTTTGTGTCATCTGCAAAGAGACATACTTTCCTTCCAGTCCCTCTGCAATGTCACTTATAAAGACATTAAAAGGACCAGCCCCAGTACTGAACACTGCGGTACCCCACTAGTAACCCTCGTTTCTTCACTGTGGACTCCATTTACTATTACCCGCTGTGTCCTGTTGTCCAACCAGGGTTTTTTTCCCAGGCTACCACCCTAGGACCCACTCCCAGGCTGGCTGATTTGTTTATTAATCTTTTGTGTGGAACTGTGTCAAATGCCTTGCTAAAGTCTAGGTAGGCCATGTCCACAGCCCCTCCCTGGTCTACTGCTTTGGTCACCCAGTCAAAGAAATCAATTAGATTTGTCTGACATGACCTTCCTGTTATGAATCCATGCTGTCTTGGGTGCTGTGCCCCACTGACCTCTGGGTACTCAACAATTCTTTCGTTCAGAAGTAATTCCATCATTTTCCCTACCACTGAGGTCAAACTGACAGGTCTGTAGTTTCCTGCCTCTGTCTTGCTCCCACCTTTGTGAAGGGGAATCACATCCGCCCTCCTCCAGTCCTCAGGTACCACACCATCCTCCCATGATTTATTAAAAAGGGTAGTCATTGGTGTTACTAGTTCTTCCCTTAGTTCTTTTAAAATCCTGGGGTGAATCCCATCAGGCACCATTGCTTTATCCACCTTCAGTTTAAAGAGCTCTTTCAGAACCCTTTCTTCTGTGAAAGGACTAATATCAACCCCCCTATCTAGAGTGCTTCTATTGACTGGATTAGGTATTTCCCTCTGCTTTTCCATTGTGAATACTGAGCAGAAGTATTTGTTCAGTATCCCTGCTTTTTCACTGTCGCTCTCTGCCCAACCACCTTCCTCTTTGTTCAGCCTCAGTATCCCTGCCTGTGTCTTTCTTTGCTCCCTAATGTACCTATAAAAGGTTTTATCACCCTTCTTAACCAAATTGGCTATCTTTTCCTCGGTTTGGGCCTTTGCTATTCTGACTGCCTTACCCACTTCCTTCTGCTTTAACAGGTACAGTTCTCTGTTCTGCTCCTTCTGTGTTTCCTTATACTTCCTAAATGCTATCTTTTTTTCCCTTACATTCACTGCCACTTCTTTTGAAAACCAAAGTGTTTTTTTCTTTCATTTTGATTTGTTTATTTGCTTCACACAAAGACTTGTTGCCTCTGTGATGGCAGTCTTGATGTTTCCCCGTTGTTGCTCCACCCCACCTTTTTGCCTGTTTGCTAGTGTTTTTCTGAGGCACTTTCCCATTTTGACAAAATTAGCCCTCCTGAAGTCCAGTACCTTCACTTTTGTGTGGCTTGACTCTACGGCTAAGTTTATCGTGAACCACACTGTTTGGTGGTCGCTTGTTCCCAGATGGCTACCCACTTCAAGATCGGAGATCCTCTCTCCAGCTCCATTTGAGAGTACTGGGTCTAAGATTGCTCTCTCCTGAGTGGGTTCCAAAACCAAGCTGTCTGAGGCATGCCCCCTGTAGGGCTTCGAGAATGGCCCTGCTCTTGGATGTGGCTGCAGCAAAGATGCTCCAGTCAACATCTGGCATATTCAGGTCCCCCATCAGCAATATTTCAAGTAATGTTTAGGCCTGGTGGTGCTGAGGGTTGAGGTGCTGGATGCGACAACTCCCTCCATGCCAGCGATCCGGGTTCACGGGCAGACTCAGGTCACTGGTGTGTTGGCTAGGTGGAGATAGGCTTGAGCATCCCACAACAGCTCCCCGACTCTGGGGAGGGTTGAGGCCACAGCCTGCACACTTGTCTGACTCCAAGTGGAGGCTCAGAGTACTACAAGCCCCAATGGTAGGGGACCAGGTGGCTGCTATACAATGTGCCATCTGCACTCAATGCCTTGACGTCAGGGGTCTCATGCTGTAGGGGAGGGAGAAAAGAGGAATATAGCCTGCCATCACCAGGAAGATGGAGCCCCAGAGATGTGCCCTTAATGTGCCTTCACCTGCTCGATGGCCCCGGACAGACAAAACGTAAGTGATGGGGCATAGGGGCTCTGCCCCATCCCCGTGCTAGGGTAAGCCGTAGCTCCATGGGGATCCAGGGATCATTCGGGCAGGATGGAAGGCAGATGGATGGATGGATGTCTGCCTTGGAGCTCCTGATGGGTTGGGGATGGCAGGCAGGGAAGGTGGAATAAACAGAGATAAAAAAAGTAATGTTTATTACAATTGATAAAAAGTAATGTCTTGACAGAGTGTCAGTGCGATGTTGAAATTTGTGGAGGGTGCTACTAGGGTTGTATTTGTAATAAACATTACTTTTATCATCTCCTAGCAATGGGGCCTAATCATGTCTTTGATGTGCAGCTGGTTTGATGCTTGAATTACTCTGAAGTTTTTTTTTTTACGCTGCTCCATCTGTGTGGTTCTTGAGCCATCGTTTTTCTTAACTTAACAAACCTATTGTCCTTTCTACTGATTATGATTCTTCAAGATACTGTTTCAGATAATCAGGGTGTTTGGTCCAAGAATATTACACATACCATTGTGTGTGATATATATATATATATATATATATATAGGCAAAAAACTCCATTTAATGCATCAGTTAGGGTAATTTCACAGTGACAAAAGTGAGGAAATTTGGTGTTAGGGTTAAACCCCCCCCTTGCACCTTCAGCCTTCAACCTGCTGGGTGGGTGTGCATTGTCGTCGGCACCAACTCTCACCCCATCACATGCGTGAACAAGCTGAGGCATAGGAGAATGGGGTGAGAGTTAGGACTGATGACCCCAATGCACACCCCAATGCCAGTTGGATGGGGTGGGCTGAGGGGTTGCAGGGGGGGTTCAACCCTAACACTGAATTTCCTCACTTTTGTCGCTGTGGAACAACCCTAAATGATGCATTAAATTGAGGTTTTTGCCTCTAATTTTTCTTCTTTTTGAGAATGAGGACTATAAATAGTGAATGGAATGTGGTGGTGGGAGTGCGGGGTCCTTCGTGCCCCGCACTCCCACCACGTGATTTTCTTGTGACATAGTAATGGTAACAGCAACACAAACGCAAGCGGTAACGGTTATGCAAATGGTGACGCAAACGTAAATTGTAAAGCAAGCGTTAATACAGATGCAGGTGCAAAGTGATGCCAAAGCAAAAAGAGACTCAAACGGAGATGCAAGCACATACGGAAATGCAACTGGTAATGCGCATGGTCACAGTATCGCTATTGTAAATGCAAAAGATAACTGTGACAGGAACAATAATGTGAAAAGAAACAGAAATGGAAATGCAAACGCAAGCACATATGGAAATGCAAACCGTAATGTGCATGGTCACAGTACCACATTTCTAAACAGAAATGGTAACAGTAACAGCAACAATAACACCAAAGAAAACAAACACAAATGCAAGCATGTATGGAAACGCAAACTGTAATGTGCAGGGGCACGGGAATGCAATTGGGAAATGCAAATGTTAACAGTAAGAACAACGATGATGCAAAATGAAAGAGAAACGCAAACAGAAATGGAAGGGCAGCCACCAACAGAAATGGTAATGCGCACAGTGATGCTAAGCGAAACACAAGAACAAACAGTGGTGGTGACACAAATGGTAACAGTAACGCAAATGCAAGCACAAATGGAAACGCAAAGGGTAACGCACACGGTGGCATACACGGGAACGCTAACGCAAACGGGCATGGAAAGAGAAGTGTAAAGCCTATGTGTAACAGTAAGTGGAGCAGACACCCTATTTTTCCCCAAAAGCTCCATTGAGAAACACAGTGAAAACAAAGAATGTATGCATAATAATAGACCTCGGAGCAGAAAATGAACAGTTGTAATACTAAATTGCTAATATCTCAGTAACCGTATGACGTAGTAAAAAAATTAAAATTTCACATGATTCATGTGTTTCCTGGCTAAGTTTTCACTGCATACATTTTTGTGACAAAAATTCCGTATCTCGCACCGTTTCCGAGATATGAGCCTCAAAAGGTGCGACGGACGCCACCATGTTAGTCTATGGGAAAATATTTCAACTTCAGAGTACTGTAACTGTACATCCATGCAATATTTTTTCACCAAACTACCAAAATGCACATCTGTAAAATATTGGCTGCCTTCCCCTCCAAATTGCAGCCCAAAATACCACACCGTTCTGTTGCAGCAGGGTGGCAAAGAATTCCTGTCATTTTGGCCATAGTCTAGAAAAGTAGTGTCATGATTTGCAACACTTTTCGCAAACATTTGCAAAAGTGTTGCAAGTGCAACACTACTTTGCGACACTACTTTTCCCAAATATTTGGAAAACATATTTCTGGGGTGTTTAACCCCAAAATAAAGACATGGCTAGCATCCCGAGGGTCCGACTAGGTGAACACAAAAAGAATTGACTTCCTAGAGGGTCCCAATTTAAAACGCCAAACATTTTTCTGATCAGTAACTGAAAACAAAATGGCAGATTTGCAACACTACTATGGTCATTTGCAACACTAAAAAGTGCATTTGTGAAAGTATTGCATTTTTTTACTTTTCTGGTTGACTTATAATGGGAACTTGTTTTTTGAATAACATTTGAACCGTTCAATATTTTTTCATGAAATCTTCAAAAGGCACATTGGGGACCCTGGCCACATGTTCTCTCAAGTTTTTGGACCAGTTGTGCAAACTGTGTGACCTGTAGGTGCAAGCAAAGAATGTGCAAAGAACTGTAATTGCATGCCAGAATGTTGCTTAATAACTCTGCAGCCGTATATCTGACTGGTATGAAAGTTGGCAGATCCCAAGCTATATAATTATGCCCCAATGCCTGCCAAATTTCTGGCAAATCTATTGAACGATGGCAAAGTTATTAAGGTGCAAAATGTAACCATTTAACCTTAAAAGGGGTACTCAACCCTAATTATGTTAGTACTACCATGCTAACATATATATATATATATATATATATATATTTATATTTATATTTATATGTGTGTATGTATATAGAGAAGTTCACAGAAATGCACCTGAAGCTATACTTGTAGGGTAACTCATGCCCATAATCCTAATTATAGCTATGAAGCAGCAAGGGTTAACCCATAAAACCCAGGAATTTGTCAGCTGCAATAAAAGGAGCTGATGACCTGATAGAGGAGCTTAGAAAGATATAGCAGCAGATAGAGAGCAAATGATGTCCAATGTGTGGTCAGAAATGATTTTAGTCAAAATATTTTGGAAAACAAATTGATGGCTCTTTTTTGTGAAAAAGATCACTCGCCTACTATCTGGTATGTTACTTATCAAATTATCCAGAGCTTCAGGTTGCAAAAATACTGTAAAACAAATTCTAACCTATTTTCAAAATATATGGATTTTCCAAATGCCAAAGCATCACTGTTGAAACTTGATACTTGGCTGACAGCACATCACCGAGGAGTCCCAAAAATGACACAACTTGTGTTTGTAATTTGTCATGGTCAACCAATACTTTTTTACCCTTCTGTTCTCAGACACTACAGAAGGAGGGGTATCAGTAGGGCAGCAGACAACATCCAGAAGCCCTGTTGTGTGTTAAGATCTTTGCAGATAAAACCGTACAGCTGCAACAGCCATAGCCTCTGACCCAGACTGCTATTAGGGCCAAAAGAATGTATAGAAAGCACAATTGGGCACATATCAGCAGATTCCCCAACCCATTAGAAGGAAGCAGAATTGGGGAACAGAAAAAGTCCGTGGCAACATGCAAGTGGAGCAGGAGCCCCACGGCTGGATTCAGGTTTTGGATTGTATAGCTTCCACACACAAGGGTTGCAGCTTCAAAGAAAATAGTGGAACGGGGACTAAGTAAATTAGCGCCACACAGTGCACACACAAAAGTGTCTCCCAGCCTCAGTGTAGGTAGTTAGTGTCAGGACGCATATAAGTAAAGCTGTGCATATGTCGAACAATATGATTGAGCATCTCTAACATCATAAGAAATATTTTTTTTAAATGCAAAGAAACATTTGCGTCATGCCAGCAAATTTGCATGGAAACGTAGAGTTATGAGATGCTTTTAATCCAGCTGATGTCTGGCCCAAATAGTTAAATATAAGATCAGGAACAGATAGCAGACGATTAGTATTAGGGCTCTGGACCATGAATACTGCTGCTAAATTATCACTAGATACACAGAATCTTGCATGCATTTTAGTGTTAAAAGACTAAAAAAATATGAGTAAGGACCGACCTACAGTCCATTGCAATGGACCTGAATCAAGTGCCTGTGTATTTCCCACATTGCGTGATTCACAGGTCCCCAGAGGAAAGTATAAGAAAGGGTGCACTAAAAGAATATCATATTGACATATGATATATGATGTGAACATCTGTAAAGTAGAAAGTTTCTATAGAAATGTTAAGCTCTGTTGACTCCACCACAAAACTGAATGTATACTGAGAATGTTGTTCATATTCTTAGTTGTAGTAGGTCTGCAGCACAGTCTGACATGATCATGAATAAAGTGGCAATTGCTTACTGTAACAGAGATATTTTAGAAAAAAATATATTCCTGGAGAAAAAGGACCTTCTCAGCCCCCTCACAAAAAAAAAGTCACACCTATCACCTGCCTATAACGATCACCTACTTTTATTCAATCACATCTATTTCTGCAACTGAAAATATATCACAGTAGCGCTCCTTCACAGTATGAATGTGGATAATTTTTTTGTTTGTTTGTTAATTTTATGAGTAGGATGTGACTAGCTGAACTGGGTGTCATATCAACTGCATGAGAAACAGTTTTCAGAGCAGTACAGCATGTGAGCAAATCATTGACAACATTTACAAAATAATACATAAAAATGATAAAGTCGGTAGTTAACCTCTTATTTACCTATTTACTACTTGTTGATCTTGGTTATTGAACTGATTGAATCTATACCACGGGTGTCACAATTCACAGTGACCAGCAGTAAATGAATATCTCAAATGGAAAATGGAAAAAAAATGTAAGTCCCAAATGCGGGTGGTGGAGGGTGAGTTTGATATTCCCCACACTGCTAACCATGTCACACAGTGTTATTTTAATAATTTACTGTAACATGCAATGACCAAGAGTGTTTATTTAGTTTTTTTGCATGTATTATGAGGTACTACCAGATTGTACGTAGTACTTGAATTGAACTGACTGCTCATTAATGAACAGCGCTAGGGGTGAGTTGGAGCATGGCACAGTCCTGGAACAAGATAAGGTGTGAATCACTGGCTTTGATTATGGCTTATCTGTTAATTGGAGAGTGACTGTCAGCCTTGGTGACTGGAACTGGAAAAAGCCAACTTGTGTTGTTTATTTGGTCATTTCCAGGCAGCCAACCGAGCCAGTATGGATTGGAGGAAATTTTTTTTTTAAATGCAGCTTCCGATCAGATTGTAGAACCAATATGTCAGCGATCAACACCTGGATGTGTAGAAAATATACTGTTTTCTATTTTCTTTGTTGTTTTTAGTGGAGTGCGGCTGGTGGAGCAGCTGTTGGCAGGTGGGTGGTTTGGAATGAAGCAAACTACTCATTTTCAACAGTCTGCCTCGATAACATGCTCCCGGCATTGAAAGCCAGTCAGCTGTTCTTGCTGACTGGCTTCATGCAAATCAATGGACAGAAGCCCTCTTTAATTAGAGCAGCTTTGATCCTTTGAAGTACGTGAAGTTTCCACCCACCAAACAAAGAGTTATGTCAGGACCACAGTGTGTGCTCATTGGTGTAGAATGCTGAGCCCCTATTATTCGGAAGTGCAATGATCTCAACAGTGACACACCCCTACCATTCCATTTCACTCTTCACAAAATGTTTGGTGCACAGATGTATCAAATGTTAAAAGGAAGGAGCTGGTGTCTGCACCTTCAGATGCTCAGGAGAAGAGGGAGAAGGCAGGTCCAATCTATAGGTACTTGTAAAGCCCAAACATAACTGAGACCGGTAAGCTGATACCTGCCACCTTAAGTGGAGGTATTAGTCACAGCCCCAGAGAGGTGATTTCATTGGAGGAATCTGTCAATGGAGCATCTCGGATGCCACAGCCTATGAGAAGTCCAAATTCTAATGCTGCAAGCTATAAACTAACTTTTTTGTCACCGGATTCAGATAACCCTCTAAAGCTGCAGCAGACCTCTTGTGTTGGCTTAGAAACTGCTACTGCTGACACTAAAATGACATCAGCTGTAGCCACTGGAGTGGGTAAGATAAATTCCTTAGGCTCATTAATGGAAAGCATGGAAGATACCACCAAAAAGTTTAAATTGGACTCTGCAACCTTACAACTTCGTATAACACTAAAACAGTTGCAGTTTTGATTATGTCAACTAGAGTTTTAACATTCTAATTAACACAATATCAAAGTTAGACCAGGAACTTGATGGAACACTAATTAAAATTGAAAACACCTTGTGCAGGAATGAGGTCCAACTTACAGATCACTCTGATAATATTAAAGAGCATCAAAAAGTGAATTGTGAGTTAAAAACTGAATTGGAATTGACCGCATTTTAATTTCTGATCACGCCCCAGTAACTATGGTAATCAGATTACCCCATCAGAAAAACACAAGACCATGGCATATGCCTCCAATATTAATAAATTATGAGAACTGTTATTCTTAAATAACAGATGAGATTAATCTTTTTTTTGATAATAATGCACATCAATCAGTGTCACCCCAAATGCTTTGGCATTGCTTCAATGCATATTTTAGGGCTTCCTGCGTTGCCTATTCCACTTTTAAATATAAAGATATAGATAAGAAACTGAATAATTTAGAGAAAACTATTAAAAAACTTGAGACTGTTATTACTTATCAACCTTCTGACAGTAATAAAAAACTTCTCAATCAAAACAAATTGGAATATAACTTATTAACTAACAAAGTAAAAAATGCTATTTTGAAAACTAGTTCCACTTACTCGCCATAAGGAATAAACCAGATAAACTTATGGCCCTGCAATTAAAACAAGAAGAAATGGGGTGAAGTATTATAAATATACCAGAAGAAATAAATCAGGCCTTTTTTCAATTTTATACTAATTTGAACACTTCCAAATGGAATAAATTCCTGAATGCTGTTAACATTTTTCTTGAATATGATACATATCCCACGTATCCCCACTGAAGTAGTTAATTATTTAGAAAACTATATCTCAATGAATGAAATACTGTTGGCCATTGAGAACTTATCTGCTAGAAAGGCCCCTGGTCTGCATAGAATTCCTGTGGATTTGTACACAAAGAGGAAAAAAACAAATACATATATACTTATTGAACACATTTACTCAGGCATTGAAAAAGGAAAATGTCCTGACTTGTTTTTAAAAGCCAATATCTTTCTCTTCCTCAAGAGGGTAAAAATCCTGAGCTCTGCTCATCATATAGACCTATCTTTTTATTAAGTGGTGATTATAAAATTTTAGCAAAGATACTGGCTACTTGTTTAGAAGCCATTTTACCAACCTTTATTCACCCTGATCAAATGGGATTCATTAAAGGTAGACTACTTAGCACTAACTTAAGACGTGCATTTAATTATATAGATGCTATGAAAATTATAAATTCAGTGTTATTCATGCTTGATGCTGAGAAGGCATTCAATAGAATTAAATGGGACTACATTCATTGTTTGTTAGAGAAAATAGGGCTTTGGCAGAATTTTAGGGAATGGATCTCTGCGATTTATCATTCTCTGAGTGCCCATATTAAAACTAATCTGGATATAGTCTCCTACTATGCAGCTACTTTGAGGCATATGTTAAGGTTGTCCACTATCTCCCATATTATTTGCTTTAATTATAGAACCTCTTGCAATTAATATTAGACAGTTGCCCAATATTCAGATTAGCCTCTATGTAGATGATATATTATTAATGCTTTCTGACCCTGCATAATCCTTGTCAATTCTATACAAATTAGTTGATATGTTTTGTGCAGCCTCTGAATACAAAATCAGTTGTCAAAAGTCAGAAATGTTACCCATTGGCATATTGCCTATACTGCCATCTCAATTTGTATATACTATTCAAGTTGTTAATTAAATTAAATATCTAAAGCTAAATCTCTATAAGAGTAACCAAAGGATCATGGAGACAAATTTTACTCCCCTTCTGAACACCATTAAGTCAGATTTAATAAAATGAATTCCATTCCCATGGGCGTTAATTGGGAGAGTAAACTTAATTATAAATTAATTAATTAATTTATTTAGATTTGTTAACTGGATAAGAACCCAAGAGCATAAAATTTGGGGCTGGCAGTATGGCCTAGAGGTTAGAGTACTGAGCTGTGAATGAGCTTGGTACATCCAGCAGACAGACCTGAGTTTGATTCCCACAACCTCCACGTGCATACTGTGCAACTCTGAACAAGTCACTTACCCTCCTCAGTGCTCCCTGGTCGCTGTTGAAAACTAGCACCTATGCCTAGTGGACCTTACCCAGTTAACAAAGAATAATAATAAAAAAAAATCTGTTTTCAAGGGGGACCTGGGTAAAAAAGTGCAATAAATAATCCGATATAAAACAGAGGAAATATGAATAAACAATGTACATATACATATGAACATACTAACATACGAAGAAGCCAGCAGAAGATGGCCATTTGGGCTATCTAGTCTGCTCATATTGCAGGGTCCACAGCCACTATCTCTGTCCCCCCTCCACTCCTCCCATCATCTTTAACCTTCATCCTTACCTTCCCTCTATGCCTGTCCCAGTCTTTCTTGAAGCTGCCCACTGTCTTCAATGAGACCACCTCATCTTGCAGTGCATTCCAAGTGTCCACCACCCACTCTGTGAAGAAGTGCAACCTGACCTCCCACCTAAACCTCCCACCTCCAGCTTAAGACTGTGCCCACTCATGGTTGCCACTCAACTTAAAGAGACCCTCCTTATCCACCTTATTCATCCCTTTCAAGTACATGATGGTCCTAATCATGTCCTCTCTTGCTCTCCTTTCCTCCATGGAGTACATGCGCCATGCCCTCAACCTCTTCTCATATGCCTTACCCAGCTAACATGCTATCATCTTTGTAGCCCTCCTCTGGACCTTCTTCAGCAGGTTAATGTCCTTTTTGAGGTGTTGGCACCAGTACTGAACTCCATACACTAGATGTGACCTCACCAGTCACCTGTGCAAGGATAGTATAACTTTCTCCTACTACTGACCCCCTAGCTATGCATCCCAGCATTTTGTTTGTCCTTGCTGCTGCTTTCTTGCACTGCATGGAGTGCTTCAGGTCACTAGTGATCATCACTCCTAGGTCCTCCTCCTCTGATCCAAATACCTGGGCTCCACCCAAGTAGTACTTTGCCCTCCGATTCTTGGCTCCAGTGTGTGTAACTTTGCATTTCTTGGCATTGAAACCAAGTTGCCAGATCCTGGACCACCTCCCCAGCTTTTCCAGATCCTCCTGTAGGTCCTGTATCCCTTTGGCTGTGCATCTATGAATAGGCACATTTTGTCCATAATGCCATTCCCAATGTCACTGATGAAGACTTTGAACAACACCAGCCCCAGCATCGAGCCCAGTGGGACTCCACTGGTGATCTCTCTGGTACCAGATAACTCTCCCTCCCCCACAAGTACCCTCTGGGTTCTGTCTCTCAACCAGTTTTCCACCCATCTGGACATCTTATCCCCAACCCAGAGATCCACCAACTTCCTGATCAATCTTTTGTGGGGCACAGAGTCAATTAGGAAAAACACACATTTCGACATAGTTATAAAATGCCCATTCAAAGCAGACTTAAACCTTGTGTAGGAGGCAGTTTGATAAAACTCAAAGTTAAAGATTTTCAATCTACTATTGACTTGTATAGAAAGCAACGCTGAAGCAGCAGTTCGATATCTTGGGAGTCTAAAGTTACCACTTACAGATAGTCATGTAGCATACCCTGAGGAAGATGCAGTTAACACCTTCTTAAAACTAAGCAAAATCTGACCCCTATGGAACCTTCAAAAAGTGAGATGTCTAATATATGAACAATCACACATCAAAATTAAACCATTCAGTTTCAAATGTAAATCACAGTGATGTGTACGTTGTGAGCTAGACATAATAAATCGACAAACCTGGTTATAAAGTACTTCAGCCCTTCTAAGAGTAGTCCTATTTGCTGCAGTGTAAATAGGAAGACCAAAATCAATCTGAAACAGTAGCATGGATTGTGCTAAGACTTTACTATAATGAAAAGCTAAACAGTGCCTGACTTTGTATAATAAACCAAGTCTAAGATGAACATTCTTAACTAGTAAATCAATGTGACTTGATTAAGGCAATGAACTGTCCACCATACGTCCTAAATACTGAAAATTAACCACTCTCTCAATTGTCTTATTATGTATATCTTTTATTGTCAAATCTGCCAAACAAGGAGACTGCTTTTGTATGGACTCGAATAGCATATACTTGGTTTTATTCACATTTAGGATCAATCTATTCTTGGTCAACCATTGCTGAGCCAATGAAAAAATCATGCTCAACCCGACTCATTAAGAAAGGGATACAAGAAGTATTAGCATACAAAACAATATCATCAGTGTGTAAAAATGTACAAGACCTAGTGACAACCGAAGTAAAATCATTAATAAACAAACTGAATAAAATGGGGCCCAAAACTGATCCCGGGATACTCCCATCTTTATATCCATCAGTGAAGATGTTACAGAATCTAAAGTCACCCTCTGCTTAAAGTTAAATAAATAATTTTCAAACCAAGATATTACTGTTTCAGACAAGCCTAACAATATATGTTTAGGGAACAGAAATCTATATCAACTAAATCAAAAGTCTTTGATAAGTCTAGCAAAATTGCTCCCACCATGTTCCCGTTGCCCAAGGTCCCATGCAGGAAATATGTAAGCTCAGTCAAAGCTGTCAGTGTACTGTGACATGATCTAAAACCACGTTGATCAGGTGTTAGAATACTATGTTGAACTAGGCACTCTTATAGCTGATCCAAAACTATCCTCTCAAAGACCTTGGACAAAGGGGACAAAAGGGAAATTGGCCTATAGTTCTTAATCAAAGTTCTGTCACCAGATTTAAGGCAATTTTATTATAGGGAAGGCAATTTTATTTATAAGGCGCCCAATCATGGAGGCTCTGTGTGCCAAACACAAATGAGGACACACAGCAATAAAATAAAAACATACTAAAACCTCATGAAATGTAACAAAATTAAAATTCAGTAAAAAGAGGTTTCTAGAAGTCAGACTTCAAGGGACTGGCCAAAACTGAAAAGATGTCAACAGTCAAAGGCCAGGCTGAAGAGGTGTGCCTTTAGCCTCCCCTTGAACAACTCAATCGAGGGAGCCTCCTGGACTGGAGGTGGAAACGAGTTCCACTGGGTCAACCCAGAGACACTAAAAACATGATTTCCTGAGGTCTTGAGCTGAACCCTGGGAATGTCCAGGAGGCCCCTTGAGCAGGAGTGGAGGGAGTGAGCAGGTAGCCCGTGACATGCGTGACTGTGATTGAGCTACCCACAAAATGGTGACTCAATTATGGTGCATATCATGGGGGCTACTGAGGAGGCAGAGCAACCAGATGGGGTGGGTTGGCAAATGTAGTGACAGGATGTCAGTACACGTATGCATGTGGAGGGGGTTGGAGTGAGCACACTCGTCGAGGAGCGGGAGAGGTTTTGAGCAGTGGTGCCATGGTAGGCTGCTGAGCTGGCCCCATGGCATGGTGGGTGGATTTGTGGCTTGGGTGGGCAGGGTGCTGGGTCTGGGCACAGGTATGCTTTTGTTGCACATGGCCCCAATTTTTTTTTATGTTTTGCACCCCCCACAACATGCACCCCCCCGAGTTCAGAATCCTTAAGTAGTAGGGTGGGGGAGAAGAGCCCCCACATAAAACATTAAAAATACAAGTCCCCAGAATTGTTTTGTTGTGTGCTGGGGATTCAGAGCACCAAAATTGATTTTTGACACTCTGACTTTGCCGTAACGGCGATCGCCTTTCGGCGGTCACCATTATGACATGGAATCAGTGAGCAGAGGACATCGGTGTCAGAAGATCAGATAGGAAACCAGGACCCAGCCCACATAGGGCCTTAAAGGTGAGAAGACCCACCTTGAAAAGGACTCTCCACCTGATTGTCAGCCAGTGCAGAGCACGCAGGACCAGAGTCACATGACTGGATCTCAAAAGGCCCGACAGCAACTGGGTCTCTGTGTTCTGCACTAGCTGCAGCCTGTGGATGGCCCCTCCCATGACCCTGAAATACAGAGTGATACAGTAGTAGAGCTTGGAAGTCATGAATGCACGTACTAATGTCAGCAGGTCCTCAATTGGAAAGAGAGGCTTAATCTGGTCAATGTTCCACAAGTTGTAAAAAACACTGCTGACTATAGCAGACACCTGATCTTCAAAGGCCAATCTACAGTCAAGGATCATGCCCAGATTTTGCACCATCTGAGAAACCACCAATGGAGCAGACCCCAGAATGAGTCCAGAGTCAGCCATGGTAGGCTGCTGAGCTGGCCCCGTGGCATGGTGGATGGGTTTGTGGCTTGGGTGGGCAGGGTGCTGGGTCTGGGCACAGGTATGTTTTAGTTGCACATGGCCCCAATTTTTTTTTTAATGTTTTGTACCCCCCACAACATGCACCCCCCCTGGAATGGCAACCCATCACACCTACAACCAGGCTCAAACATCAGCACCTCAATCTCAGCTGGGTTGAGTGTCAGCCAGCTGGAAGCCATCCAGTCATTGATTTTAGCCAGACAGCTGTTAATCACATCAACCATGCCCAATGTTCCTGGTGCAAAAGACAAATACAGTTGGGTGTCACCTGCATAGGAATGAAACTCCACACTGTATTGTCAAATTATCTCACCGAGGGGCAGCATATACACTGCGAACAACATTGGTGACAAGATCGAGCCCTGAGGTACTCCACAAGACAGAGGCATTGGGGAGGAGGAGAAATTCCCCATCACCACCCACTGCACTCTGTCCAAGAGATAGGACCCAAACAATTTGATAATGATACTGGCGAGTCCACAAAACTCACAGAGCCAATGAAGAAGCATGACATGATCCACAGTGCCAAAAGCTGAGGAGAGATTGAGGAGCACAAGAACTGATATGTCTCTTCTATATCTAGCCCTGTGCAGATCATTATGCACTCTCACTAGAGCAGTTTCAGTGCTATGTCTGGCCTGAAAACCTGACTGGAAAGGCTTATAGATATCCAATGACACCAGCTGATCCTCAAGCTGATGTGCCGTCAATTTCTCAACAGCCTTGCTCAAGAAAGGCAGGATGGAGATCGGACAGTAATTTGCCAGGAAGTTTGGGTTGAGAAAAGATTTCTTTAGGATGGGCTTCACCAGTGCTTCTTTCAAAGCAACTGGGAAGAGCTTCTCCATCATTGAGTACCAGGCAATCCTGGAAAACACCGGCCAACAGTATCGACACATCCCATTAAGAAACACGTTGGTGCCGGTTCCAGTTCACAAAAGGTGTGCTCAGCTTCAAGATCACCTTAGTCACTTCAGACACCTCCACTGGCCTAAACTAGTCCCAAGCAGACTGAGTGCCTCTGAAACTTCCAACTTGATCACTGTGAGGCAAAAGCCTCCCTGGCAGAATTCCTGACTGGATGTCTGACACTGTTAGAAAAAAACAGAGCAAACGCTTCACATAAAGAAGTTGAAAAATCTTTATTTGGCCAGAGACAGGCAGGATGTAAAAGTCTGTCCATGGTCTGAAACAGCTGTGATGGTATTTTTCTCCCTGCAGCAATTTCCATGGACAGGAATTCTGCCTTCTGATGGGAAATTACCCCCTGGTACTCAACATAGTGAGAACATAGGGCCAGCCTGTTGGCCTCCAGCCAGGACTTCCGCCAGCAATGCTTCGACTTCCCACCACTGATCTTCATCACCTTGAGATCCCCATAAAACCAAGGAGATCTCAAGTAAAAGGATCTGGGTCATATATGGACTGGTGCAATGGCATTAAGAGCTTCAGTAACTACCCTATTATAGGAGGCCACAGTATATAGGTATGACAGTTGCCTGCTTCCACAACCCAAGCACAGTACCAGGGGTTAAAGAAAAACTTAACAAAAAATGTAAGGGGAAAAATCATAAGGTCCTTCACAAGTGCCAGTGACTTCAAGCCAATAAAGTCTTCCTCATTATGAGATTGTTCATCCATTTGGTTATGATCATGGGTGGTATCTTTTATAGAAATAGTATGAAAATTAAACCGATTAGAAAAAGATGAATCAAAAAAGCCAGCAAGAGGAACCTCACCAGAAACAGCTCCGGTCAATGACTTAGCTGGTTTAAGGCTCTGAGCTGCAAACCTGGAGATCTGGGTTTGAATCCCACAGCCCCCACTTGCATACTGTGTGACCCTAAGCAAGTCACTTAACTTCCTTGTGCTCCCAGGTCGCACCTGTAAACAAGCTTCAGCTTAGTGTGTCTCTCCTTTTTAAAAAGAAAAAAAAAGTCCCCAAAAATTAGAGTTCATCTCCTCAGCCATATCTCTACAGTAGCATCAACTAATATACCAGAAGGAGTAGTTAAGGAAGTTATAGACATGAAATGGGATCTACCTAAAAGCTTAATTGAAATAGTTGTCTTGCCTAAATTACTCTTTTTGTTTCAGTCCTCTCAGTTATAATACCGGAGACTTGGTTCTCCTCTTTGACTAGAGTAATTGTTATATGTCTTTGCAAAAAATAAAAAAAACAAGACTGACTATGGAAAAATTAACACTTCCAAAAATTCAGGGTGCCTGGGCTTCCCTAACTTTACATTATATTATTATGCATGACAGTTAAGTCAACTTCAAACCTGGTTTAAGAATAAGGAATTAGCTTGTTGTCAGTTTAAACTTCTTAAAATTCCATATTCTTCATTACCATATATTTTGTTTGCAGCTTTCCTGTATAATAAAATACATCTGTCTTTTTATCTACAGCTTCTTTGATTCATATCTGGTCAAAGGCACATAAACTTATTAAATGGACAAATCAGCTCTCGCTGTATTCTCCTATTATGGATAACTATATACTGCATATAACTATATATATATAAATTTGATAGAGTAAATGGCCTTCTTCTGCTGGCTTCTTTGTATGTTCGTATAAGTTCCCTCCATCAGTTAATAACTCATTATTTAAGTGCTGACAAGAATGGGGGCTAACCCATGTAGCATGTTGTTGTCAACATGGTACTTTAATGACCTTTTAATAGCTTCAGAGTAAATGTAACATCCTGAAGAATAATTTTTTTCAGCTATGTACAACTCAGAAATGTTATCTTTTAAACTAACAATGATTACAGTTCACCCATTAATTCTTCTATTGTGGAACACTTAGTCCCTGGTTCACCCACTGAAAAACGTATCTCTAGAATCTATTGCTCCCTATTAGTACCATCAGGGATAAAACTTATAAATAGGGGCTAAAGTGGGAGCAAGAGTTGGGCATTTCTCTCACAGATGAAAATTGGCAAGATATTACATATACATGCATTTTAAAGGCTTAGTTTCTACCAAACTTCAACAGATACAATGCAAAATTCTACAGCATACTTATAATACTCCTTCAAAGCTTAATAAAATTAATCTGAATATTTTTCCTGCCTGCCTGAGATGTAATATTATCCCAGCAACTCTCATGCATATGCTCATTAGTTGTACCAGAATTCAAGAATTCTGCAGGGTATTTTTAAAATAATTACAAAAGTTATAGGGGTCTACCCTACAATAAATTATAAGTCTAATTAATTATTTATTAGCTAAACTAGCTCAGTGATTGACTGCCATGCCAGTTTGAAATCTTTTAGAAATGCCTGGCACAGTAGTGACACTCAGCTTGTGCACTGTTTAAAGACTCTAAAAACTTAAAAAAAATACTATTATTGCAATTAGACTTATAATAACAATAATGACCTCACAGCTGGTCATTTCCAATTGGTCAATGACCAGTTGGTGGGGTTGGCCTCTGCCGCCTTAACAATTCTCTTCAGCCAGTCGTTAATCATCAGAAATGAACTGCTGTTCAGTCATTATTGCTTAATTCTGAATTGATCCTTTTTGGATGTTACACCACCAGTTTTATTTCCACATATATTCAAAAATGTATTAATTTAGCTATGATTATGACTAATAAAGCTATTTTATTGAACTGAAAAAAGTATATATCCACCAGACATACAGCATTGGCTAAATCTGATGATAGATATGGCAAAACTAGAAAAATCCATTATTATCCTAGAATAGAAAACCAGAATGGGAGAAAATATGGAGTCCTTTTGCTAATCTTTATCTAGAAGAAAAGTAACCTATAATTTAAGGGTACTAGCCCTTTATTGGTTTGGATGGAGGACTTTTGACTCAAACGGACATATACGTACTGTAATTATGTTGATTTTTCCTACTTGTATCCGATTTTCAGTTGATTATGTAGGTTCCTGCTTCCCGTACCATATCATGTCATTGACTGAATTGTTTGTTTGTCATCTATGTGATACGTATTTTGTTATGTATGTTAATCTGAAATAAAGTCTCATTATTTATAAAATAAAATTGTAATAGACCTCTGTATTTTTGGCTACTGTAATGCGGGACTCAGTTGCTCTTCACATAAAAATAGAAATCACTGAGAACAGTCAAAGAAAATACAATCTACATATGGTTAGTGGGGAATGCCTGCACTTGAAAGAGAAACTTTTTCCACCTGGTATCTTGTGAATCTTTTTCTGATAGAGCAATTAAAATACACAGACACATACTTGCCGAATATAGTTAGAGCTAGGGCTGTTTACATATCTTTTCCTGAATAGTCAGCCTAACACTCAGTTTTCAGCAACCATATTCAGGTATTCAGGAAGAGGTATTTGGCCACAAACAAAGAAAAAAAAAGGAAAAAGAAACAGCACCCCTCCCTCTTCGCCAAGTCCAAAACCAAGTAAAATATAAATCCCATCCCCCACTCTCTCTCTCAAAAGACCAATGCCACAATCCTTCCCCCTAGCACCCTCCATTTGTTATTTATTTAATACTGTGAATCCCCTGATTGGCGACCATCTCAACCCTCCAGCCTCCAAGGCCAGCTGCCGTCTTAATATACAGTACTTGTTAGTGCTTAAAACATGTAATTCATGCCACACCCTCACCCTGGTACAGTACCATCCTAGTCCCACCCAGCTGTACCTATTCAATTGAAATAAGTCAAGAAGATAACCAGCACTACCCTCCCTCCTCCATGGATGGCCACCTTCTCATTAATGAAAGTGCTTGCTATAGTAAAATCAGCTGATCATGTGACCAGCTGGTTTCACCACAGCAAGCACAACAAGCACACGTGCACTTTCATTCATGAGAAAGTGGCCAGCTGTGGAGGAGGGCAAGCTGAACCAGTCAACGTCTCGACTCCCTGACTTAATTTCAATGGAACTGGGAGCTGCTGGGTGGGAATAGGGTGGTGTTGTACCAGGGCTGGGGGTGCATAAAGTGCAAACAAGTGCTTTATCTTACCATAAGTAAGATGACGCCTGTCTGCAGAGGCAGGCGGTTTGAGACGTTCACTCATCAGGGTATTTTCATTATTAAATAAAATAACAAATGACGGGTGCTGCGGGTAGATGGTTACATTGGTCTTTTGACAGAAGCTGGGTGATGAGGTTTATACTGTATATTGTTTGACTTTGGGCTTGGGGAAGAAGGAGGGGGCTGTTTATTTTTATTATTGCTTAGTAGGTGAGAGAATACTCTTTCCTGAATATGAATAATGTTCAATTTGAGAAGGGCTCCTGAATATTTGGGAGCCCTATTATTCGTGGTATTCAGGAAATATGATTTGGCCCCTGTACAGCTCTAGTTAAAGCATTCAGAATTCCAGTAGCAAAATACTCTGTATATTCTCTTAACACATCTCAGTTTAAACACTTCTACAGCAATTCCTGTAGGCATGTTAAAATGTAAGTTACTAGCAAAATAATGTGTGTAGGATGAACTGAATATGTCACGGCATAGTCCATGATTGTAGGATGACTTATTCACTGTTAACTCTATGAAATGTGTTGCTGAAATAGATGTTAGTAAATAGGGAGGGATAGTAAATATTTGGCACAATCCACTGTAAAAAGAGTGAAGTGTCATAAAAGTACATGACTTTCAAAAATGGGCATAAGGTGCATCACTGTGTTAGGTGCTGCATGAGGTTTGGTTCAGTCTTGATGTAAGCCTTGCATCAACCTTTGAGAATCAAGCCCAATGTGTTCTGGCTGCTTCTTCTTCTACTTTGAAATCAAACTCCTCTGCTTGTGACATCAGAATCATAGCACTTCGACCACGGGGAAACAAACACACTCACCCAGGAATTGATGCAACCTTTCTTTACTACACAATGTGAGGTGTGTAAAATGTTCCAACAGGAGATTTATTTTTATTTTATTTATTTATTCATTCTCAGATTACAATACCTTTGAGCACATAACAGCTCTTTTACAAAGGTTCCACATCAGTGGGAAGGGTGACAGACATACAACAGATGGTATTACATAACATTTTGACAAGAAAGTATTTAAAATGACAACATGACATTAATATTGCAACTAAAAATGAAAACTATGACTCAGTAGGAAATCAAAAATAACCTAATTAAAGGAGGCAGCCCATGGTGCTTTGTCAAGTAGGTATAGGTAGATTTGGGTGAACAAAAGTTCTGGTACATGAAGATAAACAGTGGAAAGAAGGTAGAGGGTGAGAGGGGTGAGGTGAAAGAAGGATCAGGGAAGGAGGCAGGAAATAGGGCAGAGCAGTTAGGGTGAAAGTGGTCAGTCCCAGAGAAAGGGGAAGAAGTAGGTACACAAGGATGTGTCAATACTGCTGTGGTAGTGCCATGTCAGTTGAAACAGTCACAGGAACTGTTAGCTGTAACATGCTGACGAAGAGTGCCTTTAAACAGTCCCAATTTTGGTAAGGAAGAGATATCACTGGGCAGCGCATTAAACCATAGTGGTGCTCTATATGCAAACTATCATTGCCCTTGTGTAGTCCGGCATCTTGGGACAGAGAAGAGTTAGTTGACTGAGCTATGCATGTGCTGGGAGCTGCAAGAGGGGTTGAGTAAGTTTGAAACACCAGATGGCAGGAGCCCGAGAAGTACCTTCTTAGTTGGCAAGCAGGTTTGATAGTGAATCCTCCCATTTCGTTGAAGCCAACCTGTCTGCACATACAGTTCACATGTGTGGGCAAGGCGTGCTCCTCCAGTAAGAAGTTGGCATGCTTTATTGAGTGCCACTGATATTCTGCGGAGGGTAGTGGTGGAAGTTGAGCCATAGATAACCAGACCATAGTCAACAATGGATACTATGGATACTACGGAGCCCCGAACTAACGGGTGTACTGCTGTAAACTTGCTGTACCAAACATTTCGCATATGTGATGAGCCCAGCAGTTCAGGTTGCTTTAGTTGGAACTGTTTTTTTACACACCTTACATTGTGGGATAAAGTTTACAGCAGTTCCTGGGTGAGTGCATGTATGGTGGCCACCAAATACTGGTCAGACAAACTACCTACTTCACAAATCTCTTCTCCCACTCCTCTAGCCTATCTTACTCACTTAGGCCAGAGGAAGGAGGCCAGCTCCACATTCCTTGTTGCAGGAGCAACTTAAGGCAGGTCTCCATCAAGTAAACACTCCTTAACATTTGGAACAACCTCATTGTCAAGTTCACTACCACATCCAGCTTCCCATTGGCTAAGACCTTGATCAAGGCACACTATGTGAATCCTCTCAGTCCTGCTGCAACTTCCCCTAAACATACCTATGGCCCCATCCTTCTGAGATAATGTGTATGTGCTGTTGAACAAGCTAGCTCACCATAGTCTAATGTATCACAGTCATGAATGTATAACTATGTAAAATACTTATTCTCATTTACACCATATCTATTTTTGACCTATTTGATGTGAAAATATTGCAAGTTTTTTTGAACTGAGTACCTGTACATATCTTCCCCTTAGCAGTCAATATGGTGATAGTAATGTAATTATGTGTCTCCTCCGTACAATTTTTTTTTTCCAATTCTAATTTTCACTGTGCTTCAAATGGGATGTTCCCTGACTCAGTGCCTCTGTGCTCAACACCAGCATCTCCTGGCAGCCACCCGTAACCAAGGTTCATGACTTGCCCCCCACCAGAAGGACCACCAAAGGGGAAACCAAGATCAACCAAGTTTGGTCTCAGAGCTGGCTAGCCAAGTGCTATTCTCTGTCTTCTGGAATACTGTCTGCAAGGATTGGCACCAGATATCCAAGAACACTCCTTTTGTTTTGCATGACATCAGAAAAATGTCCATGGCAACAGAGTGTGATGTCACAGCAGAGGATTATAATTTTAAAGCAGGAAAAGTAATAGAGACAGATGAATTCTAAAGGGAAAAAAACTGTTTATTTGAAAATGCCTTTTATAAAAAAAGCATTAATTGCCTTAGCATGCAAACTTTTTGGAATGTTAGGAGATTTGAATCAATCATGCCAGCTGTCAGTGTTTTATAGAAAGGTAGGATATTCACTGATTCTGAGCCTCCACATCTGACACTGGCATTCCCCAGCAGCTACCTGGAACCAAGGCCAATGGCTTGCCCCCCCCCATGGCAGGACCACTGAAGGGGAAACCGAGATCACCCACGTTTGGTACCAGAGCTGGCTGTGGTGTCATTCGGTGCAGAGCCAGTGGACTTCACAATGCTCTTGCCACACTGGTTTTCCCCCTCTGGATGTCTCCTCCTAAGATGTGGACATGCAATGAAGTCAGCACGAGGGTACATGCTCTTCTGCATATACCCCGCAGATGTCCACCACTACCTCCCCTCTGCTGTGTGGTCCCAGCTTGGTGTACTCCCGGTCTCCACCAGCTGTCACCAAAGCACTGGGTGTCACCAACCCTCCCCTCAATAGGTGGAGAATTGTCCCTGGGATACTCATCCAACTTTCCCCTTGCCAGCCCTCTGGCGCTCCACGCTAGTTCATGAACCCAGGTCACCAGCATTGCAAGCAGTAATGGTATTGATACACCAGTGGGCTAGCCACTTCCTCTGTACTGCTGCACCATATCTGTTTGTATTGTATGTATTGCCTCTGCTAACTTATGTCCCCTTCCCACCTCAGATCACAACTGGAAACATTCCTCCCAGTCTCTGTATGCTCACCTGGTAAAACAGGTATTAAATAAATAATAATAATAAATATTTTCGTGGTGGTCCGAATGCTATCCTCTGTCTTCTGGAATTCCGTCTGCAAGGATAGGCGCCAGGTGCATTGCCACTAGCTATACACCATGCTACATCTACACATAATTTTAAAGTAAAACCGAAGCAACATTTATTGATGAAATCTTTATGTAACTGTATTTTGTAAATATTGTTAGTTTTGTATTTTCTTGTTTATCTGCCTGTTGGTAATTTTTTTGTTCATTGCTCCCAGGTTGGGCCGGAAGAAGGGCCTTTGGTCCAGTGCTCTTAACCAGTTAACAAAAAAAATGAAATGAAATGAAAGGTGTCCAAGAACACTCCTTTTGTTTTGCATGGCATCAGAGAAATGTCCATGGCAACAGACTGATGTCACAGCAGAGGATTATGATTTCAAAGCAGGAAAAGTAGCAGAGAAAGATGAAGTCTAAAGGGCAAAAAAACTGTTTCTTTGAAAATGCCTTAGCATGCAAACGTTTTGGAATTTTAGGAGATTTAATCCATCATGCCAGTTGTCAGTGTTTTTGCAGAAAACTGTAAACTCCCTTTAAGCAAGTCCTGTATCCCAACAGCCTAATCTCTTCACTCACTTAGCAGTGCCTGTTTTTTAATGACTTTTAATATAGGTCATAGCTTGTAAAGTGCTTCAGAAGAAAGGGTATTTGAAAAAGGGTGCAAGACAGGACAAAAAATAACTGATGCTTCATTGCTTCCCTCCCCTTGTCCCACCAAGTTCTTTCTCTTAGAAGATTCCTGCACCGAACATTTAGTACCCAATATGAGAAACTGGTTGTTGCCAGTAACCCTTGCATCAAGAGACAGATACTGCTTAGTGGTGATCAGTAACTAGCCCCTGATGAAGTGGAGTAAAAGTGATTCTGTGAAGTGTTGGGTTCCGTAGTCCTTCTCCATGTTTTTCTGTCTGCTGATGGCTCGGAGCAAGTATAAACTTTTTGAAAGGGCAAGATATTTTATTGCTACCCAAATATGACCTTGTAACTTGCAGTATGACATCTAATTACATTCAACTTTCATTAATTAATTGAGTAAATCAGATATTCTTGCAAGCAGGGATTCAGTTAATTTATTTGTAGCGGAAGTCTAATACTTCCATGAGTCAAAATCTGGAAGTTATTCCAATTTTTTGGAAGTCAAAATACTTCCCAGATCCATCAATTAGAAAACCAATATTCCAGGAAAGATCAATTTATGGATGTTAATATAAATATTAGTGGTAAATAAAATTTCTATTAGGAAACTCCATCATTTCTTTGCTTCTGTACGTACAATTTTGGAAGTCGTCCAATTTTGTTTTTATATTTGGAAGTCAGTGACTTCCTCCCCCTTTGTTTTGGATGTTATTGCCTAATTTTTGGAAGTCAATTACTCTGAAAATTGAGTTAGAATAATTGAAGCCCCGCTTGCAAGAACATCTTGTCTCATTTGTATGCTCAGTTTTGTATAATTAGTATTTGGAGTGCTTTACTCCCTACGAATGAGCCTTAGATAAGTAATGTACCCTCTAGCAAGGTTTGGTTACATGTAAAGATGTGCAAAGTTTTAATTCGCAGGCAAAGTCAGTGTGAAGTTTTAATTCACAGTTTTTTTTCCATTTACTAGGAAATTCACCTTTAGTAACTTTGCCTGGCAAACCTCACCTGTAACTTCGATTTTAATGTACATTTGGGTGAAGTTTTCTTAGATTGAGGCTACTGATAAACATGTGCCACAAGGTCACATGGAAGAGCTTCTATAGGTCACACAGTTCATCTCAATAGAGTGACTTTGCTTCACTTTCATTTCTGCATTGTGTGCTATTCATTGAAGTAGACCGCATACTGCTAACATAGAGAGAAATCAGCATTTTTGAGATGTGTAACAGTTTATTTTTGATTCTTTTGTCATTCTGATTTTATTGTTTGACTTATTAGGAGTCTTTTAGTTATTGTTTCTGCATTGTTTTCTATATATTTCTCTATCTTCACCTTGAGATGTATATTTCCCTCTTGTTTCTCTGTGACTGTGCCTCTTACTCTTTAGTCTACAGTGTTTAATCTACATATATTTTCTTATATTTTGTTTGTTTATTATCTAAAAAAAATATGAATAGAAAAAAGGAGAGAGAGATGTGTCTGCAACAGGACCATCTGGGAGGGATTGCAGACCCAAGCAGGAGATTGAGGAGAGGGGGAATCATGGAAGCGGACCCATCCATCTATATCGGACAGCACTTGGTGCAGGAGAAAGAGGCAGCAGGAGGGGTGATGCAGCAGCAGTCATCCCTCCTGCAGTGCAGCATATAGTGGTGCCCATAGTTCCCCTGCTTCACCACCACAGCCTTAGCCTGAACTCCCTGCGCCACCACTGCTACAGGCTGATCCCGCTGAGGAGCCACTTGCAACACCATCCTTTTCTGGTTCCTCACAGTGGCAGCAGCCTAAGTCCTCGCTAGAGATGAAACAAAATTAAATTTCACAGGCAAAATTGCTGCAAAATTGGCAATTTTGCTGGGTGAAATGTTACGAAAAATTGCGGCAAAATTTCTCAATTTCACCTGCAATTTTGCCCACCGCTGCCAGCCACCACAAGTCACCAAATTGAACCCCCCACCCCCACACACAAGTTATCCTTCCCCTTATTTGTTTTATTTAAAAAAAATCACCCTCTTCTCCCTGGTGTCTAGTGGTCCCCCAACCCTTGGCCGATCACCAGCTGTAATTACATTAAATAAGCACCCCCAAGTTACCCTGCCCCTCCATTTGTTTAATTTTAAAAAAAAATCACCCTCATTTCCCTGCTGTCTAGTTGACCCCTCAACCCCCTCTTTAGATAGCAGCAACCACCCAGCTTCCCCATTACCCCAATCTGGACTGTACAGCCCTCCACTCCTCTCCATGGCTGGCAGCCTGGCTGGTGCCATCGAGAGTTGAAATGAATGACCACAGTATGTGCTCATTCATTCAAGTGCTCAGTGGTGCTCAGTCGGGCCACCGGCTGTGGAGATAAGTGGAGGGTTGTGCCAGTGGACCAATCAGGGTACTGGGGGGGAGCTGGGTGGTTGCTGCTATCTAATGATGGGGTGGGGGGTTGAGGGCCCACTGGACACCAGGGAGATGAGGGTGAATTTTTTTAATTAAATAAATGGAGGGGCAGGGTAACTTGGGGGTGCTTATTTAATGTAATTACAGCTGGAGGTCGGCCAGTGTGGGGGACCATTAGACACCAGGGAGATGAATGTGAATTTTTTAAATTAAACAAATGGTGGGGCAGGGTAACTTGGGGGGGCTTATTTAATGTAATTACGGCCGATGATCAGCTGGGGGGACCACTGGACACCAGGGAGAACTTTGGCCAGTGGTCACTGGCCAAATGGCCATATGATTTTGCAGCGGGAACTGAAATTACTCCCACAGGTAGAGAAATTTCACTACGGGTAGCGAAATTTCACCCACGGGTGCAACATTTCACCCTTGAGTGAAATTTCACTGGCTTGGGGGTGAAATTTCATACCCAACCATGGGCAAAATTTCACATTTTGCCCAGTGAAATATTTCACAGAATGCGCTAATTATGCAAAATATTTTGCTTGGGTGAAATTTTCCAATTCCACACAAACCTAGTCCTTGCTAGTGTGGGAATTCTTTATGATTGACCCTAATGATGACAAAACTGTAAAATGCAAACTGTGAAACACCCTGGTTCAGCGCAGTAAGAGGAGCAGTTATTTGAGCATTGGTCGACAGCACACCCACTTGAATATCAGGTACCTCCGGCAGTGGGAGGAGAGAAAGAAGGAGGTGCCGAGGGGTGTTGGTGTTGCCATTCATCATGGTCCTTCTGTGCCACATGGAGGGTGTCATGGGTGTGGTAATAAGATCACTCAGACAAAATAGAGATATGGTTGGACACACCAAAGGTGTGTCTAAATTTATTAAAAATAAATAAAAAATTAAAAAACCCTCAAACTTATAGTTTTCTTTAAGTTCAGTTCAGCAGTTCAGAATGTTCAATAATACAGCAGTTTACAAGAGTCCAGAAATTCAGCTGGTTCAAGGATTCAGTTTCAGCAAGATCAGTAGTTCAGCAATACAGCTTACTTACTTGCCCTGACTAAAACAGAAATAAAAAATGGCACAGTTCAGGGAGTTAAGGTAACTGACTCCCCAACATGGGTCTGTGCTTGATCTCAGTCTCAGAGATTTAATTCAGGGGAGACCTAACCAGGTTCAATCCCTAACTTGATCTGCTCAAGAGGTCTCTAGACACCTCTTAAATAGCCAGCTAACTGGTCCCTAAGAAGCTGGACACCCCCCAATAATCTAAATACATAAAATATTCGCTATATTCTGGTTAGACAACCTGCTGGAACAGCAGTCCAGATACCTTTTTACAAATAATCAATTATTAGTAACTATTTTGTCATGAAGAAACAATATTCTTTACAGGAAACATTAATATGGGAGAAGGGGGCGTTGAATGAGGCTTGGCTCCTCCCCCACAAGGGTGACAGACAGACTAGGTCTCTATAAGAGATGCAGCATAGGTGCCGCTGATTCCCTATAGGACACCCAAAATACCCAGCTAGGAGGAAGCGAGTGACTGGTGAGTGAAGAGGAGAAAAAAAAAACACTTGGTTACCATTTATTTTCCTACTGAATCTTTCCTATTTTCCACAGGTTTTTTATATTCAGCACAAACCAGACCAGTCTTATGTATTTTAAATTCATGTAGATCTCTGTGCATACTCATTTTAACATTTGAAAAAGTTGTACTGCTTAGTGCGCTACATAGAGTAGCAATAGAAAACAGGCAGATACAGCTCTCTGTTCACTTATGTCCCTTACATTTATTCCCTTTAGCACACTCCCATATTCGCTAACTTTTCTTAATATTTCTATGGGAAGGGGATTCTGTGCAATAGTGCGAGTGGGAGCAGCAGCCCAGTGGGAGCTACACCATCCAGCAAAGAGTCCCCGCTCATTCTAAACCTCTCTTTGGGCTTTCCTTTCCCCACGGAGGAACTAAATGATTTCTAGGTTACCGGTATGCTTAATTTATTTTCAGCATTTCCCAGCTAGAGTGCGTCGGGTAACCTACCCGAACCAAATAAAGGGACATTCTACAAATACCAAATGGGAGTGCTAATTCAGTCGAAAAACAACTTCTCTGTCTCCCGCTACCAACATTACTAAATAGCGGTAATATGGGCTCTCTTATACTGGGACAAGGCAATCCAGAGGACTTTAATTATTTTTAACATTAACATTCCAGGAAGCACTGATTTTATTTCTTTTGCCCGATAGTACAATGTGTACATACAAGTCTGGGTTTAAAAAGAAGACAGAAAGAAAGAGTTTTTGCAGTATAAGCATAGCGAGTGGCCAACCTGCTATGTCATGAAAGAGATCGCCTTAATTAAGGAAAAATAAAAGTGCTGTTGCGCAACAGTCTTTATAAGGACAGATTCAGGATAGAACCCAAACTTAACAGGTACACAATGCAGTACTTCTATGGCAAAGGAAAGGGGATTTTACCACAGAGGGCAGCACAGCAACAGTATTTGTTGGTAACAATATGTTTTTTATTTTCAGCAATAAAGTTCATCTGGCAAAAATATCAAGATGCACTTGTTTCTTTTTGTTTTCTTTCCTTGCAGAACTAAGATATGGAATATGGAAGATTTTAAAAGTTCCCACTCTTGTGCCATGCCCGTCACAAAAACATTAAATATCTTGGTACCATGTTGTACTGTTTACCATCAGAAATATGTGGCAGCACCATCCTAATACAGTATATCTACAGATGGGACAGATGAGATGTGATTGAGACCATTAAGTGCTTGAAGGGCATAAACAAAGTTAATACTTAGGCTATGTTTAGATTGAAAGGGGAAGGGACCACGAGGGGACATAGTCTGAAACTGGTGTGTGAGAGGGATGTTTAGGAGGGAGTTGAGGAAGCATTACTTTATGGAAAGGGTGATGATGGCTTAAAACATGCTGCCTGAGGAGGTGATCTTGCTGGATTCAGTAGGGAGTTCTAAGAAGGGATGGGATAGGTTCATGGGCATGGTACAACTAGGGAGAAAATTCACCAGGGTTGTGAAATCAGAAAGGGAAAATTTATCATGAGGGAATGGAAAGTGGAGGGGATGCTGGGCAGCAGATGTCTGAACTGTAAACTGTGTTTCTGAGCAGACACGCTAGACCTTGAGGTCTAAATCTGCTGGCATTGTCGTATGTACAGTATGAATCTAGCATGCGTACATACAACAGGTAATCTCAGCAAAAGAGATTTAAAAAAATGGTTAGTGGTGGGGATATATAATCATGTGAGTAATTAATTACAAAAGTAGCTGTAAAGCTGTTTTAACATATCTGAGAAAACCAAGAATGTACTGAACATGAATCTTAGAATGTCAGAAATACATTTTTGCTTAAACATTTTATGACTAATTTATTTGACAACTAAGAAATACTACTGCTTTACGAGACCATGAAGGATGCATGCACAGTTTCCGGAGGGTGGGGGTACATGAGTGTAGGACCAGCAGCTATACATAGGGCTGGGGCCAGGGGACAGCAGCATCTAAGCCCCCATCATCAAATCCTCCACAAATGACATCGGCTAGAGTGGAATTAGCAAAACTCTGTGTGGAGATGGAGGACCTTTACCGCAGAGTTGAGTCAATGGAGGCAAATCAGTGCTGGGAGAAAAAACTGTAATGGGATTTAAGAAGGCATGGGATAGGTAGAAGGGAACCTTAGAAGCAAGGAAAGGGGTGGAAAAGGTGGAGATTAAGTAAGGTCTACAGTGTGACTGTAGGTAAGGAACATGGGCAGACTAGGTGGTCCAAGTGGTCCTTATCTGCCATCATATTTTATGGTTCTAAGTCTTCAGACCCTGCTATCCAATGCAAAAATTCTGCTTGAGGGCATGGAAGAGCTCCATTATGGCAGTGCAAGCGCCTTTCCTTTTGTTGCACCTAGTCCATAAATATTTTAAGAATGCTATCTCTACCCTATCTTCTCACTGATTCTCCTTCTGTTCCACACTGTCCTTAGATATAGTAAGTATAAGATACTCCCTCCTGTCTCCTCTTAGTCTTTTTGCACCCTTCTTTGTTTATGAAAAAAAGCTTTAAAAAATGCAAAAAGATTTAAAACTATTTTCCTCTCTTTGTCTATTACTGCTTGACTCTGTACATTCTTGTCTTGATTGCTGCCTGAGTGCTCTCCTTTAAAAAAAATTCCTATTTTCTATCTTTTCTGGAATTGCGTAGTTTATGCACCATGCATGTACAATGCATGTTAAAGCATCATATGAAAAACTGCCTAGTCCACAAATTTGTTTTGCTAGTCCTGCAGTTGATGCTGCACTATGTCACTTGCTCACTCACCCTCTTGGACTGAGTCCCTCCACAGCCATGTTTCTTGTCTCTTCCTGAAAAGGTCTCCAGAACCAGGAGTTGTTAATGGTGGTAATATGCTGCTGCTGCTGCTGTTGCTGCAGTGCTGTTTAAGTTGCTTTCTCAGACCAAGTTCATCCACGGTCAGTCTCATTAAGCACTTTAATACACATAAATGCATGTGCACAATATATTAATTTCTCACTTCCCAAAATTTTCTCCCAAACCAGAAATTATTACTGGTGCTAAAATGCTGATGCTGCTGCACTGTCTGAGTCACTCTCTTAGACTGCGTCCATCCAAAGTCAGTCCTGTTAAGCACTTTAGTACACATAAATGCACATGTACAATATATACATTTCTAATTTCCCAGAATTTTCACCAGAACCACAAATTATTAATGGTGGAGTGATATGCAGCTGTGCTGTTTAAGTCACCCTCTTACACCGAGTGCATCCACAACCAGTCTTGCATTCACTTCCCAAAAGTGGAGGAGACAAGACCTGTGAAGACAAGATTGAATTTATTTAGATTCTAGTCCAGACCGTGTTGTGCTGAACCTGTGGATGGAAAATTAAAAAAGGAAAAGATAAAGGAAAAGGAAAAAAAAATTAGGAAAGGATTCTTATTGTCGCTCTGGTGATGGCCATGCTGTGAAATTGCATGATGCAGCCACAGACACAGGAGGCAGTGAAGGAAGAGGGTTGCTTGCTGGATGAAATAGTAGGACAGGAGACCTGTGAAGACAAGATAAAATTATTTTGATTTTATTTATATTTTAGACAATCTCCTACTGTTGTGGCTGCATGGTATATCTGCTGTCCACTACCAGCTGTCACCTGAGAAGACCTAAGACAAATTACTTTTCCTCAGATGGCCACTATGGTGGCTGCTTGGTACATCCATATTCCACTTCCGCCTGTCACCCGTGAAGACATGAGACAATGATTTTTCCTCAGACAGCCACTATAGTGGCCACAAGGCACGTCTGCTGTCCACTCCCAGCTGTCACCTCTGAAAACATGAGTGAAATTATTTTTTCTAGATGGCCACTATGGTGGCCACATCAGGTACATCCATTATACACTCCTCCCCCAAGTCACAGCTGTCAATCACCTGGGAAGGTAAAAAAGGAAAAATAAAATTATTTTTACCATCATACTGGTAATAGTCATACCATGCAGTGGCAACATGGTGCCACACAGAGAGGTGGTAGAGGCAGCTTAAGTTTATACCTTGATAGCTGTCAGGCTTTGCAACCAGTTTGCCAGTCACCTTGTGAATGGCCACTCTTGCAGTAAAATGGCAACAAAAGGGAAGAAAGAAACACATTTTAATGTCCTGCATGCAATACAGTGTAAGCTCCTACTGCTGTCCTATGTGAGGAGTCACCAGTGAGAAAAGGGAACAAAAGTGAAAGTCATTTACCATCAGAGCAAAGGTGGGCATTGCTGGACTTGAGGGCTTGCTGCCTTAAAGGGCTGTCTGAAGGGTGGGTTAGCTGGAGGTCTATCTGGCAGTACCATTTATGTTGGCTAAGAGGTTGGGTTTGTCTCTGGATGTATGCAGTGGAGGTGGTGGCCCATGTTGTTTGAAGATGTGGAGGACCCAAACAGGCCAGATTAGGAGGAGGAGGAGGAGGTGGTGGTGTCTTGCTTGCTGGGGGACTGATAGAGGCATGGTGTCTCTGACAATAGCATTTACACTGGATTAGGAGTTCGGGTCTGTCTCTGGATGCATGTGGTGAAGGTGGTGGCCCATGTTATTTATTTATTCATTTATTTTTTTTTATTTATTTATTCATTCATGTATTCATTTATTTATTTATTTCTTCCACATAAAGCCCTTTAGGCAGAGCCTATTTACAAAGGGTTTAGAGTCAGCATCAACAGGAAAAATAACAGATGAATACAGTACAATTCAATGCAACACTGAGGAAGGGCAATACCTAGAGCACTTCAGACAAAGACATGCTATACTGTACATTATGATTCACAAACTATTTATGTTCTACATTTAGGTGCTGACACTCAAGCTGTGGGCATCATTAAAAATAATTCATAATAACAGTTCACAGTTGCTCATATGCAGTGTTCAGCGATTTTCTGGTTTATCTGTAGGCATCACATAGGAGAGTGTGGTGGCAGGTGACTGGATGGATACAAGGAATAGCAGTACAACTTGGGAAAAATTAAAATGACAGAAAAATTATATGTGAATCATAAAGAAAATGATTTAACCTGATGAGAAGGACAGGAGGGACTGAATACAGAGTGTTATGCTTCATCCTTATCAAGGAAACAACCTTCGGAGTCTTCCAGACTGAAGCTCTCCCACATGGAAATTGTAAATCCATATGTGTTTCATCCACCTCAGTAGAAGACAACTGCCAATGCCACCATCCCCAGGATCATCAGGTTTATCTTCCTCACCACTGCCACCTTCATGTGATAGGAATGCCAAGATGACTGTGTGGTGTGGAATGTGCCCTACATTCATCTTAATAAATGTTAGCATGCCAACATTTTTAGGTGAAAGATTTGCATACATGTCCCCCATGATGGCCCCGGCTGAACTTCATATGTGTGCCACACTGACACTCATGCATGGACAGCTCAGGCATTTTATTGCTACTGTGGTCAGTACTGGCCAATCAGTGAGCTTGCTACTCCAGTATAGCAAGGACTCATCAGTGATGGTCAGATGCCTGCTGTTCACCAAATATGCATCAACCATGCACTGCACTGCCTACAATCCTACTGACTCATCAGCCTCTTCCTTTTCCTCCACATCTTCAGGTCCAGCCTTGTACAAAACACTCCAAAGTGGATTTGTTGGGATTTTCTCATGCATGGTGGTAGTAACACTCCGTCACTGGAGAGTTTCACATTCTGCTTTTGATAACTGACTTTAGCATCTGTGCCCCATGTACTGTACCCATCTTATCTGAAGATCATTCAAATTTTGCACCTGATCATATCCACCTTCAATTACTGATGTAAAGCCATGCTTATAACATGGGTCCATCACGGTGGCAATCCCAGAAATCTGCAGACTGAAGAACGCCTGAAAAATGAGCATTGCAATCCAAGGCATGGAGCATGCATTCCACCAAGACACAATGTCAGCTATCACCACCTGCCACCAGCACCTGCTGTACATTCAACAGTGTCTGCCTCAGCACACGTAGAAGTGGGATTGCCTGGCTGATACAGGTAGTATCCCTCCTCACTTCCTGTGTTGCTTACTTGCCTGAGAATCACGATCAGGGCATCCATTAGTCACCACTTGTCTGTTGTAAGAGACGTGGATACTTTGGCAGTGTCACAGCTTATATGTAGCAGCAGATATTGTGAGATGACTGTATACTGATCATACAAGTGTTCAGTCATATACATTGTCAAGTTCCGCCTTGTGACGACTTCCAACTTCATACAGTGCTGAGGCAGTTTGTTCTGTTTCTCCAGGTGCCTCAGCTGGCCATCAGCTTTTCTGAAATGGCCAAAGTGGGCACAGATGTGACAGGCCACATTCAACAAGGACTTAATATTAGGATATGTTAGAAACCTCTTCAAAATGAGATTAAGACACTGTACCAGGCATGGTACCCTGGGAAACCCTCAACCACTTATAAAGCTCACTACATTGGAACCAGTATCACTCACAATGAAACCTGCTTCGAGTGAGTGGTTGTGTAGCCACTCATTAGTCTCAGTCAGGAGCAATTCTAATGTTTTCTGACTCGTGTGTGATCCTGTTACACTCTTTATTGATAGTGCGGCATGCTGTTGAATGCCCAGGGTGTTGCCACCACAGCAGTTGGGCTTAGTACCATTTCTCCTCCAGCTGAGTCAAATACTACCCCAGGGACCTTTGCCCAGTGTGCTATAATGCACTGATCCTAGCTACTATCTGTTTGGCCACTGGTCCACGTATCCATACTAAGATATAAGTACAGTGATGCTGAATGCTGCACAGCATGGATTACAATGTGTGACAATGTTCCTTACAGTTCAGGATGCATAGAGTAATATATTCTTGCAGGAAGCTGCCATTTGGCAACTGCACAGGTCATCAATCTTCTTAGTCCAACATTCTCCAATTCTCCACAAAAGAGAATGGAAATAGATCAATTGCCAAGATTTCAGCTGTTCCTGCATTTAGTTCATATGCAGTGGCATGACTAGGTGGGTATTTGGACTGATGCTTAAACATGCTATGCAATACAGGCTGGACATTTCGAGATGTTGGGCTACCAACCAGCGGGACTTGTCATGATGGCATTGTTGGCAGGGTGATATTTGACTCCTGGGGATACACATGTGCTGCTGTAATGAAAGAGCTAATCTGGGATATTTTCTACAATGGCATTACTGTGGTTTGTTGCCTCTGAATGGTACTGTTCAACTCATCACTGCTGCTATGCCCACTACTAGGCAGTCCCACAGACTCCTCCTCCTCCTCTTTGTATTCCTCCTCACTCACCCCCCCAACCTGGTCTATTTCCCTGACACCTTTGAAAGCCTTGACTAATAATAATGATGATGAGTGACCCCTGCACTTGCTTCCTTCTGGTGTTGAGTCCAGCATTATAAGTGTAAGGACTTTATGTGTGTGTCTTGTCCAGTGCTGCCTAGATAGCAGCCTTTTTCCCCCTTAGTAACTCGAGCTTGACACAGCTAACTGATAGTGACTGTTTCATTAGCAGGGTCTGGTATATAGACATCACAAACTAGGGATTTACTGCCCTTTGATTTTATATGGTGGGAGTGGTATGGAGAAGGGAAGGGGTGACAATGGGTGTTTTTTGGATGCTTTCTTAACTTTGACACTGGGTAACTGATGTGTAATGGATTCATCACTAAGAGGAAAAAGTGGTGTAGTATTGGGGGGACTTTGGTAGTTGGATGAGATAGTGGTCAAACCCTCACATTTTCAGTAGCACGACCCTTCTTCTTATTCTTTTTAGCCTCCCATGGGGGATTCAAATCATCATCCCAGCAGCTGTTGATATTATCCTTCTCCCCCCGAGCTCTGCCCTCATCCTCATCACTTTCTCCAGGTTCTCTCACCCTCTCATCATCATGAGTCTGACACACATTTTTAAATGTAGTCATTTGTGACTCATCAGCAGTCAGCTCTCCCCCCTCAGGCTCCAGCACTTGCTCATGCTCCACACTTTCATTGGGGACTGGGACACTTTCATCAAGAACAGGCTTAGCACCATCATCACCAGCAGTCACGGGGACCCCAACAACAACCTCCTCCTCCTTGACCACTGTGCCTGACAAAGAGATTTTGCTCCCTCTTGTCGCCACCTCCCCCAGCCCCCAACCAACATGGATGCCACAGATGTGGCAGAGCAGAATGTGGTCAGGCTAATGCCACTGCCACTGCCGCCAGCTAATCCTGTGCCACTACTACCTGTCCCAGAGCCCACCGAAGTCGTTGCTGCACACTGCCTTTTTAGTTGCAACAACCTTTTGCCCCATAGAACATCAGTATTTTTTGCCACCTCCCAGCACCTCTCCCTTTACTAGCGCATCTCTTGCCAGTCATTGTTTTTTTATTTATATTTATTATATTGTGTTGAAAAAATGTAAAGAAATCCTGCAGTACAACTAAGCAGCAGAGGACACGATCTCCCCCAAGGGATTAGCAGTGCAAAGAGTTTACTGAGGTGCTAATAGCTAGTAAACAGATAAAAAAATGTTTTTATTTTTAACATGACTGGGATTAACACGGCACAACAAGGGTAATTAAAAGGTTAGCAAAAACACAGTGACAGAACTAAAATTAATACAGAAAGATACTGATAAACTACTTCACTTAAACACACCAACCCAAAATGAGAAATGATAGCCTACAGACCAAAAATAATGAACAAAAAAGACTGAGCAAATGTATATACAGAAAGTCTTCTCAGTCAAAAAGGCTCACTCAAACAGCCTGAAACATTAATGTATTCTCTACAACATTCCGAAAAAAACAATGTCAACTTGATTCATATTCTACTGACAAGAACATAACTTCAGTCATTGTGACAGTTCTAAACCCTATCTACAATATATAACCTTATACTATATATTGTAAATCACAAACTTGAAAGCAATCAATCAGCATGCAGAGTCACTGTACCTCTTGTCTGGCATACAGTGTGGTCCTGTGTGGGAACATTAGGAGGGAGTGCTCCATTTTGGTGCTGGCGGAGAGAGGATGGCACAGTGAAATCAAAGCCCAAACTTATTACAAATTGCTCAAGGTAAACTCAAGTAATGTATAATAAGATAATAAGGCCTATGATGGATGTCTCTTGTGGCATAAGAGACTCCTCTCCTGAGGTTAGGGAAGACAGAACCACTCAGCATCACTTCACGGTCCTTGCAGCCAGACCTCAGGCTTAGAGACTCTTACGCCATAAGAGACATCTCCAGGAGGACCTAGTAACTTATGAAATAAACAAATAGTCTGACTACAAATTTACATACTGTAGATGTTTGCAGACAGCTATAAAATTGCAGGGATGAATCCAGAGATCTCATTGGATGACAGCTGTCATGTGACCATGCATTAAACTGCTAACAAAACGCGGTCAGAAACCAGATCTCATTAAGAATTCTGGAATATCTCATTACCTACAACAAGCCATTTTATAAATGCATTAAATGATTAATGATGCACTTCCAATGGGTGTAAATACATAGAAACATAGATGTTGGCAGCAGATAAGGACTGCAAGGCACATCCAGTCTGCCCATTTCTTTTTCTGCCTTATGAATGTGCCATTGGCCTTTGCTCTGTCAATGGCCTATCTATTCATACTCATCTGTATTGCTCCCTTATCGCTATCCCATGCCTGTTTGAATCCCTGCACTGTATTCGTATCCACCACTTTCTGAGATAGGTCGTTCCATGCATCCACCACCCTTTCTGTGAAAAAGAACTTCTTCACATTACCCCTTAATCGGCTTCCATCTAATCTCATGCTGTGTCCTCTTGTCCTGCTATTTTTCTTATATTGAAACATGTTAGACTCTTTTACCTTGTTAATGCTCTTAAGGTGTTTGAATGTTTCAATCATATCACCTCTCTCCCTCCTTTGCTCTAGGGTATACATATTGAGCTCAGTTAATCTGTCGTCTTATGTTTTCTGATGCAGTCCCTGCACCATTTTGGTTGTCCTTCTCTGGACTGCCTCAATTTGGTAAATGTCCTTGTGAAGGTGTGGCCTCCAGTACTGCATGCAGTAGTCCAGATGGGGCCTAACCAGTATCTTGTAAAGAGGGATTATTACCTCCTTCTTCCGACTGGTGATACCCCACTAATACACCCCAACATCTCTCTAGCCTCACCTACTGCTTTAGTGGTCTGCTTGGATGATTTCAGGTCATCGGTGATGATGACGCCCAAGTCTCTTTCTTCTCTTGTGACTGCCAGCAACTCCCCTCCCAGCCTATAGATGGCTTCAGCATTTCTCTTCCCTATGTGCATGATCTTGCACTTCTTTGCATTAAACCCCAGTTGCCACTCTTCTGACCATTTTACTAGTTTATCCAGATCTCTTCTCATTCTGCCCACCCTATCTGGATCATCTACTCTGTTGCAGATCTTGGTGTCATCTGCAAACAGACAAACTTTTCCCTCCAGTCCATCTGTAATGTCACTGATGAAGATATTGAAGAGGACTGGCCCCAGAACTGATCCCTGAGGTACCCCACTTGTGACTTGCATCTCTTCTGACTGTATACTGTTTACCACCACTCTCTGTTTTCTGCCCATCAACCAGTTTGCAACTCAGTTGACCAACATCTGACCCATCCTGAGCCTACCCAGCTTATTAATCAATCTTCTATGTGGAACAGTATCGAAAGCTTTGCTGAAGTCAAGGTAGGCAACATCAACTGCTCCCCCTTGGTCCACCACTCTGGTTACCCAGTCAAAGAAATCTATGAGATTAATTTGACAGGACCTTCCTTTTGTAAACCCATGCTGTCTTGGATCCTGTGCTCCTATGGATTCCAGGTGTTGCACTATCCTTTCCTTAAGGAGTGCCTCCATAATCTTGCCCACTAATGAGGTAAGACTGACTGGTCTGTAGTTCCCTGCCTCCTCCCTGTTACCACTCTTGTGGAGCGGGATCACACGAGCCCTTCTCCAATCTTCTGGGACCTCTCCTGTGCCCAGAGACTCAATAAACAGTTCTGATAATGGCTCTGCTAGTTCAACCCTTAGCTCCTTTAGTACCCTGGGATGCATGCCATCAGGTCCCATTGCCTTGTCCACCCTGAACTTATCGAGCTCTTGTAAGACCCTTTCTTTTGTGAAGGGACTAGTGCACACCTCCCTCTCCCCTGTGTCCATGGTGCTGAGCTGTGGGCCCTGCCCTGCCTTCTCTTCAGTAAATACTGAGCAGAAGTATCTATTTAGGATAGATGCTTTTACGTGGTCCTCCTCCTCATACGCCCCCTTATTCCCTTTGATCTTAACAATACCCCCTCTGGACTTTCTCCTTTCACTAATGTATTTATAGAAAGTCTTGTCACCTTCTTTTACTGTTCATGCTAGTGTTTCCTTGGTTTGGGCCTTTGACTGCCTTACTGCCTTCCCTGCTTCCCTTAGGGAAGTTTGGTATGCCTCCCTATCTTCATCCTGCTGCGTTCCCTTATATTTCCTGAAGCTCAACCTTTTGGCTCTGACCTTTTCTGCTACTGTGTTGAGAATCAAAGTGGTTTCCTTCTTCTTTTGCACTTCCTTTTTTCACTAACACAATGGGATGTTGCTTCAAGTATTGCATCTTTAATGCTTGCCCACTTTGCCTGTACCCCCTCACTTGTATTTCTTTTAGCCAGGGCTAGCTTAACTCTGTTGGCCATCTTATCAAAGTCAGCTCCTCTGAAGTCCCATATTTTTGCCTTGGAATGGGATGATTTTGTTCTAGTGGCCAAATTGAACCATACCATGTTATGGTCACTGGCACCCAGGTGACCTTCTACCTGAAAATCTGTGATCATTTCCCTGTTAGTCAGTGCTAGATCTAGGATAGCCCTGTCTCTTGAGGGTTATTGTACCAGTTGATTGAGGCCCTCCCCCTGCAGGGAATCCACCATGGGTCTAGTTCTGGCAGATGTCCCTTCTGGTATTGACCAATTTGTATCTGGCATGTTGAAGTCTCCCATTATCAGAACCTCACCTTTAGTTGTCATGTTTTGTATATCTTCTAACAGTAATGTATCTATGTCCTCCCCCTGGTCTAGAGGCCTGTACACAACCCCAGTTCATATGGCTGTCCCATTTCCTGTTTCCAGGGTGACCCACAGTTCTTCTGGCTCATTATGTGTATTCTGAATTTCTGTAGCTTTGATATTTTCATTGACATGAAGAGCCACTCCACCCCCCTTTTGCACCTCGGTCTCTTCTGAACAGTGCATAGCCAGGTACTGAAGTCTCCCAAGTGTGGTTACTGGTAAACCATGTCTTGCTAATGGCTACTATGTCCAATTTAGCCTCTATCATTATTGCCTGCAGGTCTGGGATCTTGTTTCGCAGACTGCGAGCATTTGTGTACATGATTTTCCATTGGCCAGATTTCTGTGTGCTAGTTGTTGGGCGAGGTCCAGCGTTTCCCCTGTGCATCGTATGGGGAGTCGGACCTTTTTCTTTATCTGCTGATGCAAATGAACTATAAACATGCTGAACTCCTAATTGACCACTAGCTGAGGGGGGGAAGGGTGTTCTTCCCTTTTGACATATGGGATGCTGCACCCCTCTCCCCATTTGCAAGTTTAAATATTCTGCTAAGACATCAAACATCTGCCCCAATGTACTGACTCCCTCCTTAGTCAGATGCAGTCCATCAAATTTAAAGAACTTTCGCTCCCAAAACTGTTGCCATTTCTCTACAAATCTGTGTCCTTTTTCCTGGCACCAGCCCTTGAGCCACATGTTTAGCTCCCCTATCTCCCCTTCTCTGACCTTCTGTCCATCTGTCCCCCTCTCCCAGACTGGCAGGATCTCAGAGAACGAGATGCCGGATGAAATGGATGATAATTTGTCACCCAGTCTGGTCAGGTGTTCCTTGGTCTCCACAACTGACCAGCAGGTGAGATCATTAGTCCCTATGTGTACCATAAAGTCAATGTTTTCTCCTGCTTCCTGAACAATTTTAGCAATGCTGTCAGTGTCTCTCCATGCTGATGTACCTTGGAGACATCTGACCATTACCCCTGGCTGGAGATACGTATCAACTCCCTGAATCATGGAGTCTCCTATGATCAGAAGTTTTTTGGATTTCCTTTTTGCTTTTTTTGTTTTGGTTCCTGTTTTGGGTGAGTTTTGTTGTGGCAGCTCCTGTGCTGCAGTGTCCTCTGTCCCTTTGTTTGATTTTGGAGATAGAGGCAGATACCTGTTTGTAGTTTTTATATGGTTTGTGGAGGTGACATGTTGGAGAGCACCGAGTGATGGGGCACCCGATTTCCCCTCCTAAGCACCTGCCAACCTCCTGGACCAACTACCCTCTACGGTCGAGGTGCTTCTGTAGGATGTTGGGGAAATGGCGGGTGGTTCTTATAATACATTTCCCCTTGAATATGCAATTTGAGGTGTACAATCTCTGCCCATGCTGCCTGGAGCTGAGACCTTAGATCTCCAATGGCCCAGCATGTAGGACAGTGTCCTAAATCCTGTAAAAGTGCCCTTCTGAAAAGTATTCCGCAGTACCTGCAGTTAATGATATCCATTCCAGATAAGTTGCTGGGTTTATAATCTGGTCAGAGTAATAAGAAGGAAGAAAATGAAAGCAAAAGTTTGATTTTGTGTTTTGTTTGTTTGCATTTGTATAATTTGTTATAACAAGTTAAAGTACTACTGCCCCTGTAAATGAGGTTACTGTGTGGATACCCCTCTGCTCCGCTCCTTCCTGCTTTGCTACAGGAAATGTCATGACTGTGCTACCCAAAAAAAGGAGTGTAGCGTGGGGTGGTTGGAGATGGGGGTAGGTGGCTGGGCCCTTCCCCTGCCAAAATAGAAGAACCACGGATGAAAGAAACAAGGAGATAAGAGCAGAAACAATCAGCCAGCAACAAATGCAGTAGCCCTGAAAGCTTATCCTAATGATAGATAAAACTGTAAAACCTGTAAAGCACCACCTCTGATAATTTCACAGAAGATATACCCTGTAAGAAACACTTTGCTACAGAGACAAAACAGCAACAGAAGATATACCTTGCAAAAAACAATTTGAATCAGAAGACTACAGCAGTAATCTTTAAGCACACACCTGTAGGCACACCCTGTGATAATGCAGCAGAAGGTACAGCCAACAACAACAATTTGAATCAGAGAAAATAAAGCAATAAAATGTTAGCAGCAAACAGTAACAATCCCTGGGAACACAAAATAAAAATAACAACACATGGTAAATCTGCCTAGCCAAAAGAAGCCTTAAGCCTTATCCTTGCTCTGGTAAGGTTCTTTGCTCTGTCCTTTCTAGCAATCTAGAAGAAAAGAGCTCAGGTGAAGCTAGGTGCCTTGGCCAGCAAACCTAGTCTTCCAATACAATCGGCCTTTGGCCTTGTGCCTTTCTTCACTCCCGTGTGTGCTTCATTAATCCTTTAATACACACCCGATCATGGCATATTGCTTACAAAATGATTCAAGGTCCAGCCAGTCTGCCTGGCACTGGCTAGGCCTCTACTGGATCAATCTACCATTGTTCTGCTTGAACAAAACCCCCTTTCTCATTTGGTCCCACCCCCTCTCCCTGTTAACCTCATTAGTCCCATGTGTTTATCACCCCCTACTACCCATCAGCCAGTTCCACTGGCAGTCAGTTCTGCTTATCCACCACCCTGTCTGTGAAGAAATCTTTCCTCTTGTCCCTCCTAGGTTTCCCCTGTCAGACTTTAGCTGTGTAATTTCAAGGCTTGTAGTTCCATCTCAGAACTCTGGTGACATTTACAAATTGCTCAAGCTTTGCTTTTATGATTTATGATGTCACCTGAACCACTCAATGGGATTGCAGCCTTCTAATTCACAGATGACTATCATTTAATCTGTATACAAATATATAAAATTAAGTTTCAACCCAAACAGCTGACTGGCATCTATCCTCTCCCTTCCCCACAGAGCTTTATCTAGTTGAAAAGGCCAGCATTTTATGATCCTAAAATATTGCTCTTATATTTGCTGGCTGAAATCTGCAAGACCTCACAAGAGCTGTTTACTGGCAAAATTAAACAGGGTTACATCAGCATAACTGGATCACAGACAATTGGAAAAGACTCAAGAAATAGGATGAAGAAGAACAGAATAAAATGTGACTTTTTATAGAGTCTTTCACATGTGGTGCATCTTGGAGCCCTTTACAAAACAATGAACTTAAAGAGCAACCATCGCCTCCTGGAGACTGTTGTAAAATAAAATATTTGAACACAGTGCAGCTTATATCTCACATTGGCTCTGTTTTTCCCCTCTCCATTATTTATTATAAATCCAGAACATATGGTTTGATACCTTTTATTGGACCAACATGGATGTTACAAAACTATTGGTTCTGGATTTGTTCTTACTAGAACCAATATGGCATTCTACAGTTTGTTTGTCATTATTTATTACTGAAGCCATATTCTTGCAAACAGGCTGTTTGTTCATTGAGAGTTCATCTGCTCCTGTTGCATATTCCCCACCTGTCACCATACTCTGCTTATGACATCATAGTCATTGCCATAACAGCAGACTGTGATCTCACAACAGAGGATTATGATTTCAAGTGAGAAATAAGTTGTGGAAGTTCAGATCCTGTTTTAGTGCACATTTCCTCAGTTATACACAAGGGGATGGAGAAAACTATAAACAGAATAACACATGGGACTCTATCTGTTATGGTGCTGCAACACCATCAAGGGATTCCATGACATCATAAACCTCTTGAGCTTCACTCTTGAGGTTTATGATGGAATTTCTCAGTGGTATTACAACACGATAACAGACAGAATCCCATTTGTTTTGTACTGCATGTGTCTCTTGCTATGGTACGAACAGGCAATATGAGTTTTACTCACTACCATGGCACACAGTCACACCACTTCAGCATCAAGCCTTGTTCAACATGATGACTGCATCCAGGCTTCATAGCAATGATGCCTGTTGGCTTATTACTGTGGGAGGCACTAGGGGAGGTGAGCATCAGGGGATTGAAGTTTACATGCATCGGCTCTGCATTCTAGAACACTCCAGTCATTGGTATGCTTAAGTAAGTAATAGGGGGAGTTGTTGATATGAGCAGGGCAAAGAGATTAAAGGAGGCCAGGGAGCTCGAATATGGTTTTTACTGGGTTATGTTGTTTTCTTTACAAGTGTATTAACAGGATGGCAGCTAACAGAGAGATCACAAGTGTGCAAAAGATGGAGCAGGCAGCAGAACTGATGTTGAAGGTGAATGAGATGTTGGATTTGGCAAAGAAAAAAGAAGCAGAAGAGGAGGCATGGGCAAAGAAGGCACTGGCGAAAAACCCGCTGGAGAAAGTGAATGAGTTATGTGATGGGAAGAAGTGGAAGGAAGCAGAAGATGCTGCATGGAAGAGGAAGATGCCTCTGGGCAGAGTGGGGAAGAGTCCAGCAGGGAAGTGCCCACTACAGGAGGTGTCTGATCAAGACTGGTTGCCGGTAATGGAAAAAGTAGAGGGCAGCAATGATAATAAAAGGAGTGAGCAGCCCCCGGAGTGGGATTTGACAGTGTATTTGGCAGGTATGATAAATGACATAGGGGAAAAAGGGCTTGAAAAGATGGAAAAGGGATTTGCAGAATTAAATGGAGTGACAATGGGGAGGGCTGAAGGGAGCAACAAGGATATCAGGGAAGGCAATGATGGCGTGCCAGGCATGACATTGGGGGATCATGTACCGCAAACCATTAAGAAGAAGATATAGAAAGGGGAATATGTAGATATTTTTTCACTGGTGGATAAAGAAACAGCAAAGAGATATGAGCAGAAAGAAATGATGGGAAAATCAGAACTGGCAGTGGCATTTGCCATAGTGGGTAGGAAGTTAGAAGAAACTACATATAAGGGGAAGAATATTGATACATGGCAGGCAGGCTTCACAATATTTAGTGCTATCCTTCTTGAAAAGAAGCCAGAGCTAGCCATACCATTACTTGCCTATTTAACCATTATAAAAGATGCATACAAGGCAAAGGTGGGCTACAGTTGGCTAAAGTATGACAAAGCTTTCTGGCAGAGGATGGCAGCAAGGAGTGATTTACAGTGGGATTCCACACATTCGGAACTTTGGGTAAGGACCTTGTCGGGACACGGAGAGGTCATGGGGGAAGGGAATAAGCAAAGGGGAAGTAGTCAGGTAGTGAAGATGTGCTGGGGATACAATAAAGCTTTGTGCACCTGGACAAATTGCAGGTTCAGGCACATGTGTTCAAAGTGTTCAGGGTATCATTTGGTGCTGTGATGCAGATCAATGGGTGACAGGACAGGGGGTCAGAATGGCAATGGGCAGCCCTTTCAGGGGAATTTTGGGGGCCAGAGGGGGAACATACCAAGGGGTAGAGAAAGGGGCTTCCAGGAGCATGGAGGGTTTGGGGCAGGGTACAGCAGGAATCAATGAGTTAGAAAAGATGCTGGGAGGAGGTTCAGATGCAAGAATGCCAATTAAAGTAGGGATAGTAAAAGAATGGACCAAGGGTTACTCTGACTCTGACTCGGGGAGGATGTTGAGGGAAGAATTCGAAAGAGGTTTCAGTTTAGTCTACCAAGGGGTTAGAGTGGGCATGAGAGATAAGAACTTGGGATCTACATAGGGAAAGGAGAACATATTGAAGACAAAAGTTGTGAAGGAGCTGAAAGCAGGCAGGATAGATGGTTTGTTTGCTGAACCTCCTTTCGAGAGCTTCAGGGTGTCACCACTAGGGATTGTCCCAAAGAAACAGCTGTATAAATACAGATTAATTCATCACCTATCCTACTCGGATGGGGTATCAGTGAATGACTATATTCCCGGTGATCTTCATATAGTGTGTTACGTGACATTGGACCAGGCAGTAGAGCTGATCAGGGCAGTTGATGAGGCTTGGTTGGAGAAAACTGACATAGAGTCAGCTTTTTGATTGTTACCAGTCAGTCCGGATGACTGGGACCTGTTGGGTTTTAGCTTCCAAGGGAAATATTATTTCAAAAAAGCAATGCCGATGGGATGTTCGACCACCTGCGCCAAATTCAAATCATTAAGTACATGGATGCAATGTGTGTTTGGGGAGAAGTTTGGGTTCAGGGCAGTGGTGCATTACTTGAATGATTTCCTATTTTAGGGCAAGGCAAGGAAGGGGTGGATAGGGTGCTTAGGAAATTTCAAGAAATGTGTGGAGTAATGGGAGTGCTCCTAGCAGAGGGGAAGAAGGAGGGTCCAGCAAGGAAATTGGAGTTTCTGGAGGTGGATGCAGTGAAGCAGGTGTTTCGCTTGCTGATGGACAAGGTGGGTAGGTCAAAAGAGTTATTTGGGGAAGTAAAGAGTAAGAGAAGGGTGCCATTGGGGATGGTGGAGCAACTGTTGGGTCATTTGAACTTTGCATGCAGGGCAGTGGCTCTGGGTAGGGCTTTTACTAGGAGGCTAGCCAGGGCTATGGGGAAAGCAAAGCTCCCACACCATTATGAGGATATAACAAAGGGAAAATGGCAAGATTTAGAGGTGTGGGGTCAATTTTTGGAAGGGTATAATGGGGTCACATTTTGACAAGATGATTGGCTGGGAAATAAAGACCTGGAATGGTATACAGATGCAGCTGGGGCAATAGGAATGGGAGCATATTTTAAGGGGCTTGGATCTCGGAGGCTAGGCCCATGTCTTGGAGAGAAAAAGGGATATTGAAGGATATTATGTTTCTAGAAATATTTCCAATATGGGTGGCGGTGTTGACTTGGAAGAAACAACTCAAAAATAGGAAGATAGTTTTTTGGTGTGACAACAAAGCGCAGTGGAGGTGATCAAAAGGCAAGGAGGGTACACAGAGTCTGTGCAGGGCCAGCCTTAACCATTCTGGGCCCCTGTGCAGCCCCCTGCTGGGCCCCACCACTCCATTTCCTGTGGGTCCCCCACATCCAACATTTTCACCTAACTAACCCTCCTGTCCTGTATTAATAAAGCAGTACCAGGTCTACTAGTTTAACCAGCATCTTTTAATTAGTACCCTTGACTTGCATTAAATTATTTGACTTCACCATTGGAAATTAATCTGACTGAGCCTGGAGCAAGAACTTAAGGTAAGTATAGTACTACTGCCGTATTCATTTCTGTAAGGACAAGGACCTCATCAATGGACACTCACACCTCCGACACTCTGATTTGCAAACAAGTTAAACAGCTTAACGTTTCTGGAGGTGTGAATGAGAGAGAATAGAGAGGATTATCGTGGAACACCAGTAAGGTTGGCACCTGTCAGTTATTTTTACCTAGTGATCAGGTTTGCAGGGTCCCTATCAGGAAATCTGGGTTTGCTCTGTGCTGGTCAGGTTTTTGAGCCATTTTGAGTGCTCACATACTTTTGAAACAGATTCTGTCATACCATTCATTGTTTCAGCTACACATCCAGGTTACAGACAAGTTCTCTTATCAGTATAGCCCTTTGTTTGTGAAAGCAGTCAACCTGGGAAGTGTAAAGTATGGTTGTTAACACCATTAACACTTACTTAACCTAATCTTTTCCACTGCAGCAAAGCTGCCTCCACCTTTTGTAACAGTAACAGAGCCAGTTGTCTCACACTTTCATTTTCTGCAAAACATTTTCATCTCTAACAAAATTTAGGCATCTTTAAATGTTTTTAATTATTTTTTTTCCTCAAGAAAAAAGTGTGGGCCTCCAAGGTGCAGGGGCACAATTTGCACCTAGCTAAGGCCGGCCCTAAGTCTGTGAACAGGGTATTGTGACAGCTGGTGTTGCTGGGACTGAGGTTAAACTTGTCATTTAAAGCAAAGCACATTGAAGGGATTAATAGTGATACAGCTGACAGCCTTTCCAGTTTGCAGATGGACAGGTTCAGGTCAAGGCATCATAAGCAGCTGTACAGAGAATTCAGGTAACAGATCAAGTTTGGGAAATTGGCTGGAAGGATCCCGACTGCTGTATAGGAGCTCCTGGGCTGCAAACATGGTAAGAGCATACGACGGGGCATGGAGTGCATTTCAGGAGTTCCAGGATGGGAAGGGTTTAAGGTAAGTGAGCCAGTTACACAGGATTAAGTGGCAAAGTTCATGGTTCATAAATGGGAAGCAGGGATGGAAAGCTTGATGATGGGGGTACAATTAGCAGGGATTGGGTGGGTGTGTAGTATTAGGGGATGGGCAGAACCAAACAAATTCAAGATTGTACAGCACATGTTGATGGGATGGTAGAGGATGCAGGGGAAGGTAGGGGATGTTAAAAAGCCAGTAGCAGGGCAGGCCCTCATGACATTAGTGGGGGGTCTTGGAGCAGATTTGTACTTCTGGTTATGTGGCGTGTCTCTTCAAAGCCATTTTCCTGGTAATGGCAAATGGGGGCTTTTAGGGTAGGCGAAGTGGTGGCAAGAACCAGGAATGATGGAAAAGGAGAGCTAAAGGGGGAAGATATACATGGGGGAACAGAGACGATCACAATTTGGTTGACGCAGTCAAAGATGGACAAGATGAGGTAGGGATGGAAGTAATGGTGGAAAAAGAAATGAGAGTAGGGGGATGCCCTGTGATCTCCCTGTGGGAATACTGGGAGTTAAGACCAAAGAGGGGGTTGTCAGTTTTTTCATTCACATGGATGGGAAGCCAGTCACCTGTTACCAGGTGACAGGGGTTTTAAAGAAATCTATGGCATTTAGCTGGGAAGACCCGCAGAATTTTTCATTGCAGTCATTAGGAATAGGAGCAGCATCTGAGGTGGCAACAAAGGGGGGTGTGTGATGAGGAGGTGAGAAAAGTGGGGAGATAGAGTTTGAATTCTTATAAAAGATACGTGAGAAAGATGTGGTAACCTATGTTGAATTATCCCCAACAGGCTGGAGAAGGACCAAGCAGGTATGGATTACTGGGCATTTGCACACATATTGGGAGAAGAAGTGAGCGGCTATTCATTCAGGAGGAAAACAACTAGGACTGGATTCGGATAAAGTTAGAGTGCACTAGAAAGGGGTCCAGGGTATGAAATGGGCACAGATCATTCCAACCTTGCAAGAACAAAAAGTAAAATGGCCGAGACTGGACCTATTAATTTTACACTTGGGGGGGAACGATTTAGGAGATAGGTCTTGGGGGGCCTTGCACAAATAAATAGAAGGGGATTTAGTGACCATAAAACAATGGTGGCCAGAGGTCAGGGAGCCTTGTCAGAGATAATTTCCAGGATAGTGTGGCAGCATGCTAGGGTTATCAGGGCAGTTGAGAGGGCTAGGAAGTGGGTTAACAGGTGGGTAGCAGCATGGGTAGCAAAAAGAGGCATTATACATTGCACATAGTGACATTTCCTTTGATAACCCGGGTTCATATAGGTCACATGGGGTTCATCTATCAACAGTAGGTATGTCAGCATTTGTGTTGCTGCTAGGTTATACAATGGAGGAGTGGATGAAGAGGGGAAAGTAAACTGGGGGATGGGGGAACCCATCATCCATCACATAAGCTGGAGATGGGCCAGTGGAAGGGTAGGGGAGTTAAGGAATGGGGCAGGGGTGTGGGGGGTAGGCATGGGCAGGGGTCAGGCACACCCTGACGTAAAGACAGCTGGATAAAGTGGAAGGGAAAAAAGAGTGGAATAAATTGGGACTCCGGTTTTGTTAGCACCCAAACTCGGATAGAACAGCAGAGTTTTGGAAGAGGAAAATGGGGTGTCGAGTTTTCATGCATCTGGACCCCGAGAAGATTGATGGCATTCAAAGTTGAAAAGCAGAGACAATTGAGACAATTTTGGAAATATGGAAATGGATGTTCGAAGTTGAATGGACTTAAGAAATGACTCATGTGAATGTATTGCGATTGTAAATATGTATCACTATAAATGATGGGTGATAAGAAAGAATGTTTGATATAAATATTAATAAATTAATTGCCAGTCAAGCACCCACAGAAACTTGAGTATGTGTGTCATTTCCGGGGGGATCTCGCTCTGACAAATGCAGTTGCCTCTAAAAGGCAACCTAAATTGTCCAGAGGATTCCCTGAAAAAGGACAAAGGTGGGTGGACTGGAGGGGGGGCACATTGAGTTTAAGGAAAGATAGGGGGAAGGGCCGTGATCAGATTCAATCATTCATTCAATCAGATTTTATTTCTAAAGATCTTTTCAAAAGTCAAAGCGCATATACAATGTAAAAACAGACATTTGATCAAGTAAGACATATAAAAATAAAAAGGCAGCAATAATAAAACTAGATGTTATCCCCAAATGCCAGGCTGAATAAATATGTTTTTAGTGAGGATTTAAAAGTCTCAGTGGACAGGCACTCTCTAATCCAACAAGGTAGAGAGTTCCACAGGGTCGGGGCTACAAAAGTAAAAGCTGAAGCACCTGATGTCTGAAGATGGACCCTGGGAACCTCTAGCAATCCCTCATCAGAAGAGTGGAGTGGGCAGAAGGGACAGTAAGGCTGAATGAGGTCTTGCAAGTAACCCAGTCCCTATCCATGTAGGGTCTTATTGGTCAGCAACGTGACCTTGAAGGTGATCCTCCATCACACCAGCAGCCAGTGCAGTTCGTGTAGCACAGATGTGACATGGCTTGTTCTTGACAACCCTGTCAACAACCTGGCTGCAGCTTTCGTGATGGAGATCCACCCCTGGTAACCCTAGGTATAGAGCATTGCAGCAATCAAGACGAGAGGACACAAATGTGTGAACCAATGTAGGAAGGTCTTCAGGTGGAACAAAGTGCTTTATCCAGGCGATGTTCCTCAGATCATTAAAATGCTTTTAGTGTCAGTTTGTTATCAAGCACAATGCCTAGATTCTGCAGTCATTCAGAAGGTCTCAACTGGTTACCCCCAGCACAAGGCCAGATGATTGCCCAGGAATCAATTTCTCTACTCGCTGACCTAGGTCAACCACCAACACGTCAGTCTTATCTGGATTCATTCTCAACCAATTAGCACTCATCCAGTCCTGAATCTAAGCAAGGCAGTTGTTAAAGACCGAGATCGCACTATTCTGTTCGGGTACAAAGGACATGTAGAGCTGAGTATCATCTGCATAGCAGTGAAAACTCAGCCCATACCACCTTATAGTGTCTCCCAATGGCAACATGTACACTGTGAACAACATAGGGGACAGTACGGAAACCTGTGGCACCCCACAAGGCAGGGAGAAGGGGTCCAAGGAAAAAATTCCCGACACAACCCTCTGAGTCCTGCCTGTGAGAAAAAAAATGGAACTACCTGAGGACTGTCCCCAACAGTCCACAGAGTAGCTGCAGGTGTTCCAGCAACACCCCATGATCCATGGTGTCAAATGCTGCAGAGAGATCAAGGAGGACCAAGACGGAATGACTCCTCTGATCCCTCGCTACTGGGAGATCATTAAGTACTCAAACTAATGCCGTCTTGATACTATGCCTCTTCCTGAAACCGGACTGGAGAAGATCATAGACTTCATGGGTGGTAAGAAAGTTCTCAAGCTACAACGCGACACCTTTTCAATAACCTTGCCCAAAAAGGGCAGGTTAGAGACTGGTATGTAGTTTGCAAGATAGTCTGGGTCGCAGGAAGGTTACTTTAAAAGGGGTGTCACCACAGTCTCCTTCGGGGGTCCAGAAACACCCCCTGATCCAGCAAGCACCAGAATATCTCAGCAAGAATTGGTCCAATGACATCCATACTCCCCACAAGAGGTGCGTTGGACCAGGATCCAAAGTACAGTAAGTCAGTTGCAAGCCCCAAACAATCTTCATGATATCCATGATCACTGGCTAGTTGAAATCTGTCCAGACAGACCAGGTGCCTGTGCCCTTGCATCGACTGCCACCATACTCATTTGAACGAGTCAAGCAGATCTCCGACCTGATGGAGGACACCTTATCTGCAAAGAATTGAGTGAACTCATCACACTTAGATTGTGAAAAAGCTCAGCAGCCCCAAAGGCAGGCTGGATTGCACAGCATGTCCACAGTCTGAAAGAGCTGAGCCAGTCAATTCCTTGCTGCAGCAATCTCCCTGGACAGGAACTCTGCCTTCTTACAGGAGATTTCTGAATGATAGTCCGAATAATTGGCAATCAACCCAAGTCTGTCCTCTTCCTGGCCAGATTTCCGCCAACAATTTTTCAACCTTCGCCCCATTCTACTTAACTCCCTCAAAGTCCCATCAAACCAAGGGGACAGAGGGCGTAGAGGGAGAGGGCGAACTCGGACAGGAGCTGTGGAATCCAGGGCCCTCAGCACCACACTATTATAGTGCAATACTAGGTCTCCTGGATCTGAGCATTCTGATGGGTTATTCAGTAGGTCCAGCACCGCCAACAGACCCTCTGGGGTAACATCTGTTAAAGGGCAGTGCCAGACCATCTCCAAAGGGGCGGATCTCACATGGGGAGCCGTGAGACTGAACCTTATAGAGTGATGGTCCGACCATCCAACTGGTTCCACCACCAAGTCAGTGGCCTCCATCCCTAGGAGGAACACCTGGCCCAGAGAATGACCCTAAATATGGGTTGTAGTGGTAATTACCTGTGTGAAGCCCAATGATATCATCAGTTGGAGGAAGTTTTGACCAAAATGCGAGAGTTCATAGTTGACCCAGGCATTGAAATCCACCAGGACCAACCACCTGGAGGATTCCAACACCATGCTGACCATGAAGTCTGCAACTTGCTGCAGGAAAACTTTCTCATCTCCAGGTGAACAGTAGGTAAGAAGAACCCTGCTACCCACATCTTCTCCCATGATACGCTCAAAGGATCTAGTGGTCCCCACTGGAACCTCTACAAGTCCCAGTTCCTTCTTAAAACAGATGGCTACACTCCCGCCCCTTTGATTCAGTCTCAGGCAGTGTATCACCTAGTACCCAGCTGGAACCACTGACTCCAATATTGGACCAGCATTCTCATCCATCCAGGTCTCAGTGATGCAAACCAGGTCAGATATCTCAAAAAGATCAGCAATAATTGCTGTCTTGTTCTTTATTGAGCTGGCATTGCATAACACCACCTGAGTTGGATGAGAGGCCATGGAAGAGCAGGCAACTTGCCCACTATCAGTTACCAAGGTGGTAAAATGATAAGGGAGGGAGAGACATAGGGATTGGTTGGGGGAGGAACTGAGGGGGTCCTTGGAAATGGTCCTTGGGGTTATAAGAGGTGATTTAAGGCTGAATTCAGCCTTCTTTTGCTGAGATTTATGAATTTGTACCCACCCACCCTAAGGGATGCATGGTTGGGACGGGTAAGGTAGTGAGAGAAGAAGGTGTAGGGTAGGGGTAAGGAGGGGAGAGAGGTGCAAAGTGGTGGGTAGCCAGATGAGGTAGACTGGAGGATGGAAGTTGGTGGAATGATGGTTGGAATGGTTTGGCGGAAGAGGCCAACAGGAGCAAGTGACCATGCCAGCCAGAATGCAAGGAAAAAGGTTGCCCGAACAGGGCATCAAGACAAGTGAGTGACTGGGTAGGTCACTGGAGTAAGAAGGAAAGGGGGTTGGCCATAAAAGGGGGGAGGATGGGTAAGGGGGGTTAAGGAACGTGGGGAGGGGTGCGGGGGGCTAGGCATGGGCCTGGGTGAGGCGCACCCGGATGTGAAGGCAGCTGGATAATGTGGTGGGGAGGAAAATAGTGGAATAAAGTGGGGGTTGGGTTTTGTTAGCACCAGAACTTGGATAGTACAGCAGAGTTTTGGAAGTGGAAAATAGGGTGTGGGGTTTTCATGCATCCGGACCCCAAGAAGATTGACAGCATGAGAAGAAGAAAAGCAGAGACAATTGAGACAATTATGGAAATGGATGTTTGAAGTTGAATGGACTTAAGAAATGGCTAGTGTGAATGCATTGTGATTATTGTGATTGTAAATATTTATCAATATAAATGGTGGGTGATAACAAAAGATGTTTGATGAATATATTAATAAACTAATTGACAGTTGAGCACCCACAAAAACTTGAGTATGTGTATCATTTCCAAGGGGATCTCCCTCTGACAAAGACCATTTTAGAACTGAATGCCATAGTTAATGTCCTTGCTACATTGATTACATTGTTGACACAATATGCCTGTGTTCCAGTAAGGAATCATAAGCATTGGCAGCCTGTATTGTGTTCCTAGAATTTTTCCAATTGTTTTATTCCCAGATTCTAGTATAGAAGGGGCAGTAAAGTACAACACATTTCAGATTGTCAATTGTAGCAATAGAACATTTACAAAAGTACAATGTTTGGGTCTCTAGTTATTTTGTTTCATTACTGAGATGGGCATTTACCCTTAAGTAAATTCTGTGTTTCTATCTGTCTTGCCCTGTGGTGCTAAAGACCATTTTAGAACTGAATGCCGTAGTTAATGTCCTTGCTACACCGAGTGCATTGTAGGTACAATGTGTCTGCATTCCAATAAGGAATTTTGTGGTCTAGAGGGACATAACTTAAATCAAGTTCTAAAATGGTACTTAATACCAGCGAGCAAATCAGGAACACCAATTAAGTTTACTTTAAGAACAGAAAAGATGGAACAATAAAACTGGAACCAGTATTTAGCAAGCATTTGTCAATGCTGAATGTTCATCGCTGGTATTGCTGTTGTACTGGGTATTACTCGTACACATTTTACTAGGCACGGGGTCATAATGTCGCAAGGCATTATGCCGCATGCATATACTGTGCTGACAATACAGCATGATATATACCTTGTGGCATTAGTCTTGGGAATTGAACCCGGTCCCAAACGCTTTGCCTGGTTCCCTTGCTGCCAATAGCTCACTCCATTGAGCCAAGATAGCTGCTCAGCAGAACCCCATCCCAGCAGAGGTCTTTTCCTTTGCCTGGGACAGTGAGAGGGTGCAGTGCCACACACAGACCCATTCGCGGTATTTCACCCTCTCGCTCTGTTATGCTGTGCTGTTGCAGTTTTGGGGAAATGTCGTATGCTATTAAGCGTAAGCCATTTTGACCCAGTACTATTTTACTATATGTTTATCCAGGATAGAACAGATGAGATGCAATATCTCATTTTCAGTGGTGTCCTGCTTTGACACATTGTTAGATTGTAATTACCCAGGATAGGGCAGCTGAGAGGCGATATCTACTTTTACATGAACTCCCACCATTTGAGAAAATAAAGCAACAAAACTGGAGCAACATTCACCAGCACACTGAAGAATGCAGGCTTACACCAATTTAAAGTGCATCAATCTTTTATTTTATTAGGTCTCTGTATCTAGTACCTTACACAGGAACACCAGCAGGAGCTCCTCTTACCAAGCCAACCTCCAACTGGCCTTGCTCAGGGCATCATCAGGGAGTCACATTTTGATCCAAAATGTCCAACAATCTTTTTATGACCTGACATTCTCTCACTGCGATTTCAGTTTCATCTCTCCTTGACATTTATGTTCTTTCCCATCCCATTCTATAAATTTCCCCTTTCAGTTGCATACTTTCTATCTCTTCTCTTTAATTTAGTCTTTTCCCCTTCTTCTTTACAATATTAGAGGTATGCACATATTAAATGATTGCCTTTTTCTGCCAGACTCCAGGAAGCCTTCTTGGGACAATTCCAGCAGCCTCAGCAGCAACGGCAATACCAGCAGCAGACCCATTGGGACCATGTCCACCAATGACAACTTGAGTAGTGCCCCACTCCAAAAACATTATCGTCTGTCTTGTCAAGAACTTTTTCTGTACAGTGAGGAGTTATTAATCAAGTAGCTAAAACAAAGAGCCTTAATTACTGACCCTAACTAATTGTTTAATGCATGGTGCAAAAGACACAGAAGAACAGTAGGAGGCAGTATGGTGCAGTGGTTTAAGGCTCTGAGCTGCAAACCTGAAGACCTGGCTTTGAATCCCACAGCCCCCACTTGCATACTGTGTGACCCTGAGCAAGTCACTTAACTTCCTCGTGTTCCCAGGTTGCACCTGCAAACAAGCTTTCAGCTTAGTGTGTCTCACCTGGTAAAATAATTGGTTAAAATTGGTTAAAAAACTTCCATGATGCCACCAGAATTAAACTGGCAACTGGAAAATTAATGAATTCTAAGGTGATGCCTTCATTAAACACCCTGATCCCAATGCACGGCACATGAAATTGCAGTACTTGGCTGTCCGTTAATCTGATCACTGCACAGCTGTCAACAAATTTATCATAACAGCACTGACAGAACTTGTAGCAGTAACACCGGATTGTCTCTGTGTCAAAATCTCAGGCTAGATCTGGAAACGTCTGGGCAGCTGACATTTATTGATTTTGGTCCCTTGCTATAGTGAACCAAACAGCTACAGCATAGTTGTGCTATGATCACTTTTTAATATTGAACAAAATACAATAAAACAAAGGTGTTGATTATCACAAACTGAAAACCAGAAATGCTCTGATAAACCAGACTTTTGTCTAATTTAAGAATCAAGACTGCACATTCACTTTTCAACACAATAAACACAACTCTGTTTTCTTTCGTAAGTCAGTTTAGCAGCTTAAGTCAGATTCAGAGACCTAGTGACATGTATAGTGCATCCAGTTATGAAACTCAGGGACTCCTGGTTTTGGTGTTGAACACAGAGCAGGTTCGGTTCCAACCTTCCATCTCATAAACCACTCACTATCTCATCACATTACTGTTTTCCTGCAGTTCAGTTTTTGATAATATTTGAAAGCAGCAAATAGGTCTGGGATCGGGGAGGGGAAGGAAAACTGAAACATGTCTGGACAGTGTAGGTGTCTGACCAGAGTCCCTGTTAGTAGCAATGGGATCAGCAGTGAGATATGGAAGTGGCAAAAGAAGTCATAATCAGCAGCTAGAAACTACTGGCTAGATCTGTGAATGCCCAAAGAGCTGACATGACAAAGGGACTAATTTTCAAAACCCCATGATATAAAGTAATCCAATCTCCACAAACCAAATTGCAGTATATGTGGCTAGCCATTCATCTGATTACTTTTGTGTATCACGATCAGCAGACAAGCTATATCGGGAATATCCTCAGGAGCTGGGAAATCTGCCTCAAAAAAAAAAAGGCAAGAGTCCAAATCTGAGTGAAAGCTGAAGAGTGGGAAGTGACTCACAGTATTACTTGTCACGTCCTTGCCAACTATTTAAGAGTCTCATGGCTCATTCAGCATATGCTGCAAAAAACGTCAAAGCTGGCTAAGAGGGGTGAGAGGTTAATCTATTATGCTAGTGGAGACACAGTGTCACTGAAAGTGTAGCAGCCACTTAACATGGGCTGCTGTGCCTTTGGCAGTCAAGGCCATTGTGTACCCCTGAAACATTGTACATGAGTTTGAGGGGGGTTCCATGTACCCAGGAAACACCCAGGCTACACCCATACTAAACCCCATTGAAATACTTGAACCACATACCTGATCGCCTCAGTTCACAGTCCAGCTTTGAAGAGTGAAGACCCATCTGTGGTTCAGAGAAGATTATGGCATTGGACTCCCAGTGGGTAAGCAAGGGCTAGGGGGTGTGTGTGAGGTGGTGGGTACTGAGTGGGAGGGTCAGATGGGGGGGACTAATAGCACAACAGACATTGGTGGACAGTTTTCTCTTTTACAGGGTAAAAAAATGATGAGAGGTAGTTTTTCTTTATTTTGGGTGGTGACACTGGGGGATTAGGCACTCTCAGTACCGATGCTATGTTTGGGGTGCTGAGTGGGAGGGTTGGGTGGGTGGATAGTAAAGGTGTAGCAGAAACAGACATCGATGGATGGTTTTTCTTAAGGACAGTTTTCTTTATTTCAGGTGGTGATACAGAGGGATTGGGCACCCCCAGTGTCAGTGTTGTTACTCCCCCCCACTGTCCAAAGTGCTTGAGTGCATAGTGGCTGACCAGTTGGCTGAGTATTGGAAAAGTACCAGATCCAATGCCCACAACAACATGACTTTAGAAAAGGACACAGTACCACCTTAGCCGTTCTTGAGTTCCCAGACTTCATCCACAACTGTCTTGACCAAGGCTGGTTAGTCAGAGCAGCCTTTATAGATCTTACCAAAGCATTCAATGTGGCAAATCACACCCTCCTACTTGAGCAACTTTCCAGCACAGGGCTCTCTAAAAAAGCCACTGACTGGTTTAAAAGCTACCTAACAAACCGTGTACAATGAGTACACACATGTTCTACCTGATAAACAACCAGTTTGTTTGAGTGTTCCTCAAGGGTCCATACCGGGTCCCTTTCTATTCAGCCTCTTCCTGAATAACCTCCCTGACTCTAGTCATGATCAAATCCTATTTTATGTGGACGATGCTGTAATTTTCACAAGTGACCCTGATCCTAAACTCCTTGAGAACCGACTACAGCACAGTTTTGTGAGCGTTGAGGAATGGTTTAGTAGACACAAGCTTCTACTAAATTATAAAAAGACCAAAATGATGGTATTTAACAGCTCCCATTACAAGTATAAATCCCACCCACTTATAGTCAGAAACTGCACTGGCACCTCCCTTGAGCAGATTCAACATTTAAATACCTTGGGGTCACCATTGATAGCACCTTATCCTATGCTCACTACATAGAAAATGTTGCCAAAGCAGTCAACATATGAACTGAGATGCTGCATAAGGATAACTTGACCTCAGAAGCTCTAAGGTTAGCTATTCACAGCTCTGTCATCTCCTTCATAGATTCTAGGATGGTTATTTATGGCTTTGCCACCGATACAGCCCTCCGATACATCTCTGCAGCACTCAGTAAATTCTGTAGACTCCTCACTAGGGCAACACGTCTTACACATACATGTGACCTCAATGGGCAGGCAAGCTGTCTTCAACTGAAAGGTAGACTCAAATACCAAACTTGTTTACTAGCAAAAAAAGCAAGCATTGGACACGTGCCCCCAGAGGTTCAGAACTTTTTAAGACCCTTCTGTAACCCTCACTGAACGAGAGGTTCAGAAAACCAGCTCTTTCTGGTCCCTCGTTGCCGCACAACACAAGGGCAAAGATTATTCACCTATAGAGCCCCACTCTGGATTAGTTCACTATCCAGAGATGTCTTTTCTGAAGCCAAACTTCGCCCATTCAAATTTAATCTACTTCTACACCTCACAGCACTTAACGGCTGCAATTGTTTCCACGAAATCGCCCATGCCAATATATTGTTGTCACTAACTAGCACTTTGAAGCTGCCCTACTTAGGGAGCTCTGACCTCCCCTTCCCTTCTGCTTTGATCTCTCCTCTCTCCAACCCACTCCTATCCTCTCATAGCCCCGCACTTCCCCTCCCTTTTCCTCTCCTCCTCGCCCTTCTCTTCTACACACTCCCACTTCTTACCTACTTCTTATTAACTTGTTGCCAGCTACTTTTTTATTCAATATGCTTTATTAAGTTTTATTATACAATTCAATACAAAACAATACAATAGTAGGTATCTAGGGAAAGATTGAGGAGATGATACACATCAGCAATATACTTCTGTAGGCAAAATCCCTCAATGAGAAATGTACAAGGTAAAATCAATAAAGAGAAGGAACCCCCCCCACAACTTTCCCATTAATCCTCCCTATCAATTACCCCACCTGCCATCATTTCCTGTGCCATAGAATTGGATTATGTACAAAGGTGGTAACTTACATGTATATACTAACTGGGTCTATAGTATTCTAAGGTTTCCAGATTTTGAGTAAGGCTTCCAGCAGTCCCCATCTGTCTAAGTAGGCCTAATTCCTGTGGTTCAACATTGCAATATGTGTTTTAAGTTGTAGGGCCAATAATATCTCTCTGTGCCATTCTAATACTGATGGCAAGGATTCGGCATTCCAGTGTCTCATAATAATTAGTTTAACAACTGCAGAGATTAAAGCTATGTGGGCTTTTCTATTTTTGATAACACCCGGAGGGAAATCATTAATAAGATAAATTTTAGGGGTGAACAAAGATTGTAATCCTAATAATGGGTCTAAAGAATTTTAAATGCAAAGCCAAAAAGCTGACACTTTTGGACAGGATCATAGCATATGGTAAAGGTCACCAGGAGACATATGGCAACATTGACACTGAGGAGATGGAAACCTTCTCATTTTGTGTAGTCTGTCAGGAGAAAAATATAAGTTATGCATAACATTATACTGTATTAAACACAGTCTATCTTGCTTAATATACTTGTATACATTGTACCAGATTTGATACCAAAACTGGACATCTGCAGATAAAGATAGTTTGTTCACCCAATAGTAACACACGCCTTTGGGCAAACTGGGATCCAGAGTCTGCATTTTCTTACATACCATAGATATTGCATGGGGTTGATTTGCCACCAGTAAGAGGGGGTACATTTCTATTGCAGGGGGGATAAAATTCATTGTTGTACCCAAAAATGAGACAACAGCATGTCAAATTTGCCAGTAGTTAAAGGGGTTTCCCTCTTGTATTTTGAGTGTTTGACGAAATTGTGGGTAGAAAAGTACTTTGCCATCAGGGGCCATGATCCAGAGTTTGGTATCAAGTAAAGGGGGCCCAAAAGAGAGGGGAAATAGGACTTTTATCAATTTGAAAATGTGGGTTACCAATCAACGGTTGTTCCAGAGATTTATGCCAATTAAGGTTCAAATGTTTTTGTATTTGGTGCAGGGCACTGAGGGACCATCCAATTGGTGTATTCCTAAGAATTTTAGGTACATATTGCGGTGAGGAGTAGACTAAAGCAGACAGGGTACAACAAGTTTGCTCTACCATGTTTCTTTCTCTGTCTAGCCATAAGGGTTTAAGGGAACCTAGGTTTCCCTGATCTAATATGAGACCCAGTGAACAAGTTTACTGATGTGAACTGTACTATAGTAGGTGAAAATGATGGGAGTGAGAGACCGCCTTGTAGTTGTGGGGCAGTAAGTTTAAAATATGCTTGTCGCACTCCTTTTCCTTTCCATAGGTATTGATTGATTAGGGTTTGCAGTTCGGTAAACAATTTTTTAGGAAGGTAAACACCCAACATACCAAGAGGATAAAGAATGCGAGGTAGCACATTCATTTTAATTGTGGATATTCTGCCCAAAAGTGAAATTGGTAATGCACCCCATCTGGTTAAATCTGTTTTAAGAGTCGATATTAGGGCGGTGAAATTTTCTTTCACCGTAGTTGAGATTTTCCTGAAAATCTTAATGCCTAGATATGTTAAGGACTTCTGCTCCCATATTAGATCATGTCCCACAATATCTGTTGGAATAGTTTTCCCATTCAGTGGGAAGACTTTCGTTTTAGATTGGTTAAGTTTATAATAAGAGACCTTCGAGAATAGATTGATTTCTCTGAGCAAAGCTGGAACGCCTTGTATGAGGTTTTCTAGATGTAGTAAAAGGTCATCTGCATATGCAGAAATAAGATGATGACCTGTGCCCACAGTTATACCAAGGATATCTGGTGAGGAAATTGACTTCTGAATGAAGGGTTCCAAGTGTATATTAAAAAGTAAAGGGGATGGGGCAGCCTTGTCTGGTACACCGATGCAGTGGGAATGAGTCAGAAAGGATGCCGTTGCACCAGACATGGGCAGTAGGTGAGTGGTATAAAAGTCGGACCCACTTAATAAAATTGTTAGGAAAACCAAGTCTATCTAGAACTGTAAATAGAAAGTCCCAGGAGACACGGTCAAATGCCTTCTCGGCATCTAATGAGATCAGCGTGGAGGTGTATTAAAGTTACTAGTCAGGGAAATTATATGTAATAACCAGCGCAGATGATCACTAGAGGATCTACCAGTCATAAATCCCACTTGCTCTGGACCAATTAGAGTACTCATAAGGGGATTCAATCTATTTGCTAAAATCTTTGCCAATATTTTAACGTTGGTATTTAGTAGTGATATAGGACAGTAGTTTTCTGGGTAGTGGGGATCTCTTTTGGGTTTGGGTATAAGGGTAATAATTGCTTCTAGGAAGCTGTGATAGAAAAATCCATTAAGGAACCAATGATTAAACACTTCAGTCAGGAAGGGAGCAAGCACTGAGGAACAGGATTTGAATAAGTTGTTTGTGAGGCCATCTGGGCCAGGGGATTTGTCTAGAGGGAGTTGTTGTATTGCTTGTTCTACTTCCATAACAGAAATACAAGTGCCTAGAGGAGAAGTTATAACTGGAGGGAGACGAGGGAGAGTGATTAGGTCAAGATAATTATTAATTTCTTGTTGAGTAGCAACTACATTTCCAGAGACTATATACAAATTCTGGAAGTAAGACCTAAAGATAACAACAATTTGTGTGGCATTAGTAATAGTGAGGCCGTTGTTTGCTGGTTTTTGACCAAGTATGCCACAATCTGTATTGATTTGCTTAATTCGGATGGCAAGCAGTTTCCCCACTCATTCTCTTGACTCTAAATATTTAAGTCTGGTTGTCTTCAGAGCAAGCTCAGTCCTCTGAGACATAAGGTCAGAGAATTACACGTGTAAAGTATGCAGTCTGACCCAGTCCTGTTTGTGGGAGTTGCAAGTAATGCTCCTCTCAATGGTTTTAATAGAGGATAATAGGTCATCTACTTTAATTTTAAACTGTCAGGATCTAGTGGATGCCAAACAAATACATTCACCTTGTAAGGCACACTTGAGAGCTGCCCATACTATATCTATTTGTGTGACTGAGCATCTATTGGCTTCTAGGAGCTGTGAAGCAAATTCCTTAATATGCGATAAGGTAGCCAGGATTTTAAGTAGTTGGCTGTTTAGATGCCAAAGGGTATCTTTTTTAATACCTGGACCTAACATATAAGTGAGAGAAACAGGAGAGTGATTGGCTATCACTCTTGCATGTATTCTACAGTCATTTATTCCGGGAAGTAGAAATGAGCTGACCAAAAAATTATCAAGTCTGGAGCAGGTACGGTGGGGGAAGGAGAAGAAAGTGTACAGTCTCTCTGTGGGATTTAGGATTCTCTTTACATCCACTATTCCCACACTGGACATTGTGTCTTTTAAAACTCTTTGGGCTGGAGAAGGGCCTGTCCTTTTATTATCAGACATATCCATCTGTAACTGGGGTGTTATAATCCAATCATCACCAAGCAGTATGGCTTCTAGTTTAAGTTTATTAAGTTTATTAAGTTTATTAAGTCTAGGATTACAACATACCTTTGAGCCAAGGCTCTTTTGCAAAGGTTCCACATCATGTTCTTGTGTGGGAGAGGCTATTAAGTTGACAAGGTGAGAAAAAAAAGAGGCAAATCTGTGTTAGGGCCATATATAGATCCTAAAAGGATTTGGTGGGACTGGAGCATACCGTGCAGTAATACATAGCGGTCATTCACATTCCAAACTTCCTGCAATAGTTTAAATGGTATCGTTTTGGCAATTAAGATGGTGACTTCCCCACAGTCTGTAGAGATGCCAGTCCCATAGGCTTGTCCAACCCAGGTCTTACACAGAAGAGGGGTATCCTCTCTCCTAAGATGAGTCTCTTGTAAACAGGCGATTCCAACATGTAAATGAGAGAGGTGTCTTAGAATAATTTGTCATTTACACCTATCTCTGGCACCTCGGATATTCCAGGTTATAATATTATAAGGACCACCCATTAATGGTCACACCAATAATAGAGAATTAGTGGGAACCATTCTACAGTATGGTGTTCAGGTAGAATCTGTGGTATCCAGTCAGAATTGTGTAATATACAGTCATAATAGCAGAGTTGTGGCACATCCTTCTCCCTGTTGAAATCCCTTACTCAAGTCCCCATCAAACAATTAGAACTCCAATTAAGCTATAGCTCAAAACCAACAAGAAATAGCTAACAACTATCCCCAGTTCTATCAACTGTACTGGCTAAAATATACTGCCAGGTGATGTATATATGCAGCCCACCCACGCTTCAGCTATCTAGCCCCCCACCCCCTCACCCTCCCCGCTATAATGTTATATGGAAGCAAGTGATATCAATCTAGATTTTACAGAAGCTAAGATTCATTGCTGTGTGACAAGCTCAAGATATAGGCAAGAAATTGATGATCACACCAATTAGGAATCAAATATCAAAGGTACATCTCAATTTCTAATACTTGTAAAAAACAGAATTTAGTCCCCTTCGTGAAGCAGTAGGAGTATAGTGTTAATAAAGAATAAGAATGATAACTGGTGCATTTAAACTATAGACTGCAGCATGACTTGCTTCAAAACCATTTTTAACTTAATCGATGGATCCCTGGTAACAGCACAGAGGTATATTCATAGTCACTCATTATATGCAAGTGGTGTCATTCTTGCTAGAAAAACAGATTGATTAGCACTGGTCCTAGGGTTGAGAAGGAATGAGAACAAGTGTCATAAAGGAGTGGTTCGGATTTCTATGCCTTGTTTGATCTTTCAGCAAATAGTTAAACGACTTTCAGCTGAAGCTATATGCCTATTCTGTAGCAAGCAGATCGGTTGCACTACTGCAATACATCCAACAATGAGAGAAGTAACGTTAAGTACCTTTAGACCACCATCAGCAGGAGATTTTGATCACTTGAGGAGTACTGAAGTACCACATCCAGCCATTAGATCAGAGGGCTCACCATAAATATAGTGAGAGGGTTCCACTCATTTAAATAAGTTGGGCAAGAGATTCTTGAGTTCAAGCTGCACCTGATCATAGGTTTCAAATGTGTGCCATTGATCCTTGATCCTCACTTGAAGTACAGCCTGGTAGCAAACCCTGAATTGTTTTCCCCAGCCGCAATTAACTTAGATACAAGTGGGTGCAGTGCCTGTCTCTTTAATCATACCAACTCGGGTAAATCTTGAGCGATGCATATTTTAAGGCTTTCCCACTGAAGTTCCTGAATGGTTTTAACTTGGGCCAAAATATGCAGTTTGTCAAGGAAATTCAGGAGTCTGAAGATCAGTGGCCTGGGTGGTGAGTGGGGTGGTGGAGGTGGCCGTAGGGTTCTATGCGCTCTTTCAATGATGTACGTCGTGCCATTTGGTGATGGACTAGCAACTTTTTCACATAATTTTTGTAAGAACAAAATAGGAGAGCTGCCTTCCTCCTTTTCGGAGATCCCAACAATTAGCAAATTGTTTCGGCAGCTTCTGCCCTCGAGATCATCCAGCTTTTCTTCCATTCATTTTTAGTCTAATTCAGTCTTGTCTTGTCTTTTCTCTAAAGAGATTAGTCTCGCTTCAGAATCAGCTACTCTCATTGTTTGAGAGGCCAGCGAGGAATGTACTTGATGTAATTCCTCTGAGATGTCCGCAATGGAACTTTGCAGTGGTTGCATAATCTCTAGAAAACATTCCTCCGTAAGAGCTGATGATCCCGCTGGAGCTTTACTGTTACTGGCTGGCTGCTGTTTAGGCCTCTTTGTGGACTTGAGCTTTCTGTTTTTCCCTAACCTTGTTGGCTACCTCCTTAGAAAACCAGATCAGCTGTCTTTTCTTTTTTGCTTTGCTCACCATTTTTATGCAATGGTTTGCTGTTTGTGTTATGGTGGCTTTAAGTTGTGCCCAGTACCCTTCCACATCTCTCTCCCTTACAGTGTTTTCAAGCCTTTCTTTAAGGATTTCCTTCATTTTTGTAAAGTCTGCTCATTTGAAGTCCATGACTTTAGTTTCTGTGTGACTGGTTTCCATTTTTGTCCTGACTTTAAACTTCACCATGCAGTTGTCGCTGGATCCTAGGTGGTTTCCTACCTCTACTTCAGAGATATTAGCCCTGTTTACTTGATCACTTTTCCACTGGAGTAACTTGATCACTTGTGTTGCTCCACTGCAAAAGCTTCCATGTAAACACTTACCCAATCGGGGTAATACACTCAGTAAGATACTCCCAGAGTCTCTGGAAAACTGGGGATGCTGAGTGGAGTGAAGGAATTACAGTGGATCAAAGCGCTGTGTGGACAGTCGGCACCACAACAACCCATCTGCTGTGGCCCATGCACAGTCAATGTGACATGGACTCATGCATGATAAGTCTCTGTTTTTGGCAAATGCACTTAGCCAAATACTGTCCCCACAAAAGGAGACTCTCCTGGGTACAGCAAAGTAGCTGCCATTTAAAACCGAGGGCTGTAATAGCTGGAAATCTCCAGCTGAAATGTGCAGCCATGGGTTCGGGCATGCACATTGAAATGCATGTTTATGTCACTGCCTACATTGATCAGCAAATGTCCGGCCCACCAAGGCATGGCCCTCACCAGTACAGATGGTAGCGTTCTGGAGAGGGGCCACGTGGACAGAGTGATAATCTGTGGCAGTATGTTGAGACTGCACTATTGCTGTCCCAAGCCTGAAGCATGACTGCCATGTAAATGTGGCTATTGTCTCCATTTGTTAGCAGCAGGTAAAGGACAGCATCCCCCTTTGTTGGTTCCTTTACAAGCTGTTTCAGGCTTGATAAATGCAGAGCCTCCAGAAAGTCTCTGCTTCTGCCTGAGCTTTCTGTATGGGTAACCATATTTACGTTGGGTAAATTGAACTCCCCCACCACTATTACTTGCCCTTTTTCACTCATTTTGAGGAAGTTTTCCAATATTTCCTTGTCTCCTATCAACCCTGTCACCAGGGGTCAATAGAACACCCCATCCAAGTCTCAGCTCCATTTCCAGCCTTCAGTGTGACCCACGGTGACTCAGTTTCTGCATTATCATTTTGTGATATAGTTGCTTTTATGCCCTCCTTTATGTATATAGGCCCCCCACACTTTTCACCCAGCTCTGTCCTTCCAGAAGAGACAGCATCCTGGGATAGTCATTTCACAGTCATAATTATTATTTAACCATGTTTTGTGATGGCAACCCAGTCTAGATCAGCTTTGGTGATTGTAGCAGAGAGGTCAGCTATTTTATTTGTCAGACTCCTTGTGTTCGTGAACATGGTCTTTCCAAACTTGTTCCCCCCTTTTTTTGGTGCCTTGTCCCATTTGATTTGTTGTGGTAATATATTTGATTTCATGGCATTGGCAAGGTCTGTTGTTTGTATACATATCCCTGCTTTAGTGGAGTTTTGGGGGAGAGGTAGTAGATCCCTTTGACACTGCTGTCCCCTCGCCATGATCAAGTTTAAACGATTGATGGCTATGACCAGTTTCTGGCCTATAGCCTGCACTACTTCCCTAGTGAGGTGCAGTCCATCACATTTGAAGAGACCTCTGTCCCAGAAGTCCTGCCAGTCACCTATATGTAGAGGTGCCCCCTTTCTTGACACCAGCTTTGGAGCCAAGCGTTTAGTTGTTCTATTTGATCCTTATGTATCTTTTGCTTACTGCCTCCTTCCCCACATACTGGGAGGATCTCGGAGAAGGCAATGATTGAGGAGTGTAAGGTTAATGTCTCACCCAAGTGAGATATGTGCTGTTTGGTCTCCTCGAGTGACTGTTTTGCCAGATCGTAGTTCCCATGTGGACAAAACCGCTAGCGCATTCACCTTCCCTTCTTACTATTCTGTTGATGCGGTTGGTGTCTCTTTCCAACGAGGCTTCAGGTAGGCACCTGACTACCACCTTTGTCTTAAAACCCTGATTTATATAGGACTCTACTCCTTGTATCATGGAATCACCTATAATGAAGGTTTTCTTTTATTCATTTTTGTTTGTGACCTTTGTATTTCCCTCCTTACATGTTTTTTGGAGTGTGACCAAACTGGTGATGCTTTGTGTTATACCCGTTTTCCCTCTTTTGCGAGAGGAGAGTATATATTTGCTGTTTCAACTGGTGCCTACTGATATGTTGAATGGTTTTGGGACCTGCATGCTTTTCTTTTGCCCCTCCTTTACTACCTGCCATTCTCCTGGCCCAGGGGTGGTTTGATGGTATAGTGTGCTCTCCTGGTGGACATGATGTGGTGCAAAGGGGTGCACAGGTTTATGGTTTCCAAACCATTTGTGGAGAGATTTGATTTGCTCCCATGCATCTCTCAGTTGTGCGTTCAGATCTCCTATTATCCAACATGTGGGGCAGTGCCCTAGTGCCTGTGTGTGTGCCATCTGATAGGATGCACTGCACCACGGGCAGATAATGATGTCCATGGTACTAATAAGGATGAAAGAGAAGGAATTAGAGAAAAGTAGAGGAAAGAAAACACAAATATATATATATATATATATATATATTTATTTGTGTGTTCAGTTGTCTCTCTACCCCTCCCTATGTGAAGGCAGGAAGTTGGAGTGTAAGGCCATGGCTATAAAGGATGAATAGCAGGGGGAAGGGGGATTGGGGAGGGAGGGAGGGTAGTTCCCTTTGTCCTGCTGAGATGAAAAACAATCAGGCAGTTATGGTTTTGTTTGCCTTGCTTTGTCCCGTTCACCCCTGTACAGCTGCTGCTGGGAGCAATTAGCATCTACCTGGATGGAACAGAGGAAACAAAAAAGTTAAACAGAGCCCATGTTTGACCCACAAATTCCAAGATTACCTTGGTAGCAAGACCCTCCCTCCCCCCACACTTACCCCCTATCAATGCATATCTCGTTGTACGCTTACTAGTATATTACCTTACCCAACTTCTCCACTTTCTCTCCTCTCATCCCTCCTCTTTCCATCTAAGCTGACAAATTTTGCATCCTGAGCTGCCAAACCTCCTCCTCTTCTCCCTCCATGCCTTATTTCCATGATTAAGTAATCCACCACCCACCTTAACTCCCAAATCTTATTTTCCAGGTGAAACACCCTCACACATAGAGGGCATGCTCCTAAACTCCAAAGTGTGTCCATATGCACAGCTGCTCTGCAACCACTACAATTCACTATCCTACTAGGTCCCCCACCTGCCCCACCTCCATGTTTTAACTCCCAACTACTCCCCACTACATTCATGCCCACATCTTCCCCTCATTTTTCCTCTTTCCTAGCCTCTCCATCCACCCTCTTCCCCAGCCTCCTACCGTTCTGACTACTCCACATTCCCCAACACAGCCATGCTAACTCTTTTTGAGATCTTATTTCATCCTCCCATATGGTGCCATCTAATTTTGATGCATGCGTCATTTTTGACATGCAAGTTGGGGCTATCACACCCTGAAAATAGACCACCTTGAAGGTGGTCAGACTATCTGGTGGATGTTGGGTGACCATGGATGGTATCTTAACATCCCACACCTGATCTTAAGATAAGACCTGAACTGTTCTATACCTTATAATGTTTCCAGCCCATACCAGAATTTTCCCCAATCCTACCACCTCCCTTGTTCCTGGCCCCCCTCCTCCAGGTTTGGTCCTCATTCCTTGTATCCCTCCAGTTTGGGGGAAGAGCCTATGCTCTCCTATCATGCCCAAGAGCCAAGTACTCTCCAGCCCTCCCCCCTCTTCTAGTTTAAATATCACTGTTTAGATATATTCCCCATAGCCTGACACCACTCCCTTAGCCAGCTGTTGATTTCCCTAATTTTCTGTTTCTTTCCAAAGTACCCCTCGGTACTGGCAAGATTTCTGAAAATGAGATGGTGCGGTTCTCAGCTACACATAATCTTGCCAATTTCCTATATCTGGCCTGCACTACTTGAGATTGTTCTCCTACACATCGTTTGTGCCATGTGTACCACAATGTGGGGCACTCCTCCATGATTTTTACCGAGTGCACAAGGTACCCTACCCTGAACAGTGTCATTCACAACAGACATTCCACACTTACAGAGTTCTCTTTGCCCCCATTTGATTCCACCCATGTGATTCCTTTAATGATGGAGTCCCCCATAACCAGAACCCTGTTTTCTCCCTCCTCTGTGCCTTGCCTACTTTTTCTCACTGCCTTCTCCCTGCATGCCAGCTTTGCCTCTCCTCCCCAAGCACCCTCTTCCTGTTTACCCCCCCCCAGCTACCAGGGCCACTCCACCTCCCGGAGAATGATCTGCAACCCCAGCCCCAACATTATCCTTCCCTCTCCCTACTAGTTCCCTTGGGTCTGAGTTCAACTCTGCTCCCAACACCCCATTTCTCCTAATGCCAGTCCTTCCATCCTCAGCTGTTTTTTCAGGGGTCCTACTTACCCTCTGATTTTCCACTCCCTCGCTCTCCTGCCCCCCTTCCATCATCATCCATCTCCATCTCCACTTGCTCCCCTATGTCATTTCCTTTTTGTATCGGGGTACACCTGTAAATTTTATAGAGGTGTATACCTATTTTTCACCACAGTACCTCTTGCAGTGCCACTGCCCCTTATCCCCTTTTCCCTTCATAGGCTGACATCACCAGTCCCCTTAGCTCCATCTTTACCTCCCCTGCCTCTCCTCCTGACCACTTCCTGCCAACTCTTGTTGCAAATATATAGCTTTCCTAACATTGAGGCGCCTTACTAGTGTTCCCCATTCACATCAGCCTGCCTCACAGTAATTCCAATACTCACAGTTCAAATCATAGTTAAACTCAAGGTTCACAGTCTAAATCATCTTCAACAACCTGGTCTAGGTTGCCAAAATCTTTCTTAATTTTTGTGAAAAGTTTGAAGGCTGCTTTAAATATAAAAACATTTCCTGCGTATGCAATATGGAGCCTAGCTTAGTACTGTAACGAGTGACTTACAACCAGTACTTTTAGAGTGGCCCTCCAGCGTGAAAAGCCTTTTGATAGGTGCAGGTAGCATAGCATAACATAAATCCAGATATATGAAAATTCTGGTTCTGTCATTAAGTGTGAATGAGCCCAAACAGCGAGCTGTGTCCGCGACCTTATCCCACTCATTCATCACTGCTACGGTAATCAGGAACATGCATGGTGTTTCCAAATGTCTGGTCTCCTGCAGGTTGTAATTCAATAAGCTCTATGAATTACAAGGTTCTGGACCAAAGGTAGTATTGTATCACTCCTGGCCATTTCCCTGCATGTGTCATCAGGTCCTCTTCCTCAGATGTTTTCAGGGAGACTCAACATTTTCAGATTGGGTGCTTTGGTGAAATTCTCGAGAGAATCTAGTCTGTATCTGACAGCCCTGTTCTCCTTCACCTATGCAATCTTGGCTGTTGATGCTTTCATAGCAACCCACGCTGCTTCTTTGGGCTACTTGACAGCAGCTGAAGACTGGGTCCAAGACATTGTGAGTTGTATTTGAAAGTCCACAAATTTTTGATTGATGCTGCAACCCTCAAATCAAGAGCTTTCATAGCCTGCAGCACATCTAGCAGGGCAGTCTCTAATTCCTCTGCAGCCACTGATTTTAACCCACCAGAGGATGCGGCCTGCTGTTCTCTCTTCCCACTGCTGTCTATGGATCTTTTTTCAGGTCGCCCATACTGGAGTCATCGTAATTACTCCAAATCATTAACTGCACAGCTTATTTTGCTTTTGTACTAGTTTGTAAAGTTTCTGAGAAGTTTAACAAGTTGAAATTAAATTGAATATTTTCTGCAAGAGCACAAGGGACAGTCGTCCTGCCCTAATGGCTGCAAGCACCTTCCCCCTTCAATTTAAGCATCTTAACAATTCCAGGAGAGGGTCATGTGGGCCATATAGGGTCAAAATTTTAAGGTCAAGTTGAAAATTGGATTTCTAAAGAGTAGCCCTAAAATCTAAAATGTACTGATGTTCTTTATTTTTCTGCCAGCCTTTTTCATGTTATTTCTGCTATTCCAGCTTCGTATCTATGCTAAGACATGTGTTTTGCTACTCTGCTTGATTTTGTAAGTCTGAGTTAAGATGCAGTTACATCTTTAACTCTGTTTAAGAAAACCAGGTAGACAAGCAACAATGAAAATGCATTAACAGGTGTGTCGTATTATCAGTGTTAGTCAACAAAAGTTTTTTTAGACACAAGTCACCTCTAGTGGTCTTGTTATGAAACCAGTGTGTGTTACAATGTTAAAACATTGATTTCATATCATTTATTAATTCTCACCCAGAGGAATACAGGAGTATATTTATTACAACAACTGTGTGACTTTGGAGATATGACATGGAGGCAGTGGTGGTGAGGGATGACCTAGACCTGATGGAGGTAACTGAGATATGGTGGATAGAAAACCACAGTTGGGAAGTGGAAATAGTTGGGTATAGTCTCTATAGGAGGGGCAGGAGATGAAAAAAGGGGGAGGAGTTGCCATCTATGTAAGGGACAGTATAAGGGTAATGATGAGTAGGGAAGGACAGGGCTCAACAGAGATCTTCTGGGTCACAATACCTAAGGTGACAGGGAGCAGTATGGAGAAGGGTGGTGTACAGACCTTCAAATCAGGGGGAGGAGGTGAATAGGGAGATGGCTAGGGAAATACAAAGGATGGCCGGCAAAGGAGCAATTCTGGTGATAGGGGAGCTTAACCTCCCCAGTGTGAACTGAGGGATTCCAGCAGTAACATCAGAAAGGAGTAGGGAGTTGTTGGAGCCCATGCAGGAGGCACTTCTTCAACAGCTGGTCAGGAAACCAACTAGGGGAGAAGCCATACTGGACCTGGTAATGACAAACAGGGACAGTGTTGAGGATGCTGAGGTAGGGGAAATCTGGGGGATAGCGACCACAGAATGGTCGGGTTCAGTCTTCAGACAGGGTCGGAAAAAAAAGAAGAACACCACTAGGGTAATGGATTTCCGGAAAGTGGATTTAAAGAAAATGAAAAATTCTCAGAGAGGAACTAGAGGGGAAATAAAACCTATGGGCATTGAGGAGATAGGGGGGCAATAAAGAGGGGAATCCTGCTAGCAACAGAACAGTGCACCAAGAGGGTGAGCAAACACAAATGAGGAAGGAAACCACTATGGTTCACAAAAGAGGTGGCAAGAGCAGTCAAGGAAAAAAGAAAGCACAGTCTTGAAAATCATGGCACTCACTCTTGGTACTCAAAATAACTGCATTCCACATTCAAAGTAGATGCAATAAATAACAGTAGTTTCCTGGGAACAATAAAATAGAGCAGTGTACCTTGGGAAAAAAAAAGCATTCAGGGCCTACAAATCTTCACAGAGGATGGTGGAAAGGGAAGCTGACAAGAAGAAACTACAGGACACGGGGAAGATAGTCAGGAGGGCTAAGGCGGCTACAGAGGAGAAAACAGTGAGAGAGGCCAAAATGGGGGACAAAAGATTTTTCCATTATATAAGTGAGAGAAGGAAAAGCAGGCAGGGGATTATGAGTCTCAGAGGGGTGGGGAAGCTTATGGTATCTGAGCACCAGATACCGGTCAACAGAGGCATGGTATCCTCCACCATTTAAGGATGCTATCACATCATCTGAAAGCAAAAAGTCTGTCTGCGGCAAAATCAAAGCTACAAAGCCGGCCTGGCGGTGCAGCGGCAGAGCTACTGCTTGTGACACTGACAATCCAGGTTCAGAAGCAAACCTAGAACATCAGAGGGCCAGCTGGGGGAGGTTTGTATGAGAATCCCAGGGACAGCTCTCCACCTGTGTGGTGGAGGGATGGTGGCAGCTGGCATATGAGTGGCACTCGGTAGTGACTGGGGGTACACCAAGGCAGGACCATGAGAGCAGAGGACAGCAGTGGCAGACGTCTGCAGGGCATGCATATGAGCACACATGCCTGCACCCTGATATCGCTGCATGTCCGTGCTGCGGGGAAACCAACACAATGTAAAACCCTGTGCGGCAGTGCTTCATAAAGCCCTGTGACTTTCATCGAATGACACCGGGAAGCATGACAATTGTGGACAGGTGGATAGTTAGGTGGATCTAGGTCTGTCCTTCGGGAGCCCCACCATAGGGGGCAAGCTATGGGACCTCTAACATGGGCCACCAATGGGGGATGCTAGTGAGAGGTGAGCAGGGACAGAGTTAGGGCACTACCCCACCTACAGCCAGAGCCAAAAACAGAATTGAAAAAAGAAATCAAAGTTACAACATGTAATATCCTGTGCCATCTACCATGCCTCAAACCATGATGTGACATGTCCTCCTGGAGCGAATCCCACCAGTTCCAAACACAGATCACCTGATTTGATCATCAAGAGAAAGGATGCCAGCAAGCATCATCACCCGTCCACAAACACACACTCACATGGACAGATAAAAACAATGTTTGGAAATGACTGTTGACCCTTCTTACTATTTTTTTTATTGTCATATTTGGCAAGTGAATAAAAGGACTGGTAGTAAGATTTTAACTGGGGGTGGTCTGCGGGCACATCATGTGTTACAGTATCTTCTGAAAATCTTGCTGCCATCCTAAGAAATAGTATCCCTCAGCATCTAATGATACAATTTATTTATGTATTTAAAAGTTGGTAACTGGGAAAGGCACCATGAGCAGAAGCTTGTTTCCAGGTGCGACTCGAGGGAGGGGGTACAGAGGAATAAGATACAACATTGATAGTAAAGTTGATACAAAATGTAGAAATTTATACATAATAAAAAAGAATACTTTATACAATGAAGAATGTCTAATAAATACACAACAATATTTACATGGTTATACAATGAGTTGAGGGGAAAAACGAAACAGAGATGAGTGAGTACTAGGAAGGCGAGCAGATACAGGAAGTAGTAGGGGTTGGGTTGAGTAGATGCTTGAGGGTAGGGAAGGATGGAGAAAGATGGATTTGGAGGGGAACACTATTCCAGAGGGAAGGAAGTCTATAGGAGAAAGAAAGTTTGCAGGCTGATGTGTGTACACATGGGAAGGAAAAAGTGTTGGTGCGGTTCGACTACGAGTTGAAGGGTGAGGGGTTAGCAGGATTTAGGTGGGAGGTGATTTAGTTTGGAAGGGTTCCGAACCAGTATATAACGATGAAGGTGGAACAGTGTGAGAAGCATCTCTCAGTGAAGGCCTGGAGGAAATGGGAGGAATATAAGTCACAGTGGTGAGTTAAGAAGGGGAAGTTAGAGGCGAACCTGCAGAAGGCATGAAACAGGACATCAAGTTTGGCAAGGAAGGTGGCTGGAGCAGCACTGTCATCTATGTCCTCATAGTCAAAAGCCAGGAGGATCCATTTAACTACAAGATCACGTCTTACAGGGAGGGAGAGACTGGCATAATGGCGGTATAGTAGCCCAAGTTTAGGGCACACCTTGGAGTGTAGAGCACTAAAGTGGGAAGAGAAGTTGAGGGAGGGATTGAGCCAGATCTCTAGGTACTTGTAGATATCACCCTGACACCAAACAATGGCTGACTGAATTAAGAATACAACATCTGGGGCTCAATTTTACAAGCTGCCAGTAGATCAACACATGCTGAACTGAACCACTGCCTGCAGCAAACCAAGATGTGCCAGGTACCCTGTGCCCAATTTTGGAAAAAACAGGGTCCCAGCACCAAGCTCCCCAGGTTTGTCACAAGTCGACAGTTGCATCAATGAATAAGCCCACCAGAGGTGAATGCCCCAAGCTGCAGGGCAGGCTTGTGACAGCAGTTGCCAGCAATGGCAACCCATCAGCTGGTCACCCTGGTGGCTAGCGGGTCATCCGGCGCATACTCTGGCTTGCTGGTGGGTGGGACAGCTCAGGCTGTGGGGGGGGTGACAACTTCCCCTGACCGGGAAACTGTAGGGACAGTGTGGGTGTATGGAGGGGTGGAAGCACCAGTGTCACCACAGGGTGTGTGATCAGATCTATCACAGATCACTGGCCACTCCAGTGGTGGTCTGGCAGGTGTGGGGGGCTGTGGAATGCCTTCCACAGGGGGACACAGGGTCACCCCCCCACCCAGTGAGGTCTCCAGCATTGGTGCAGAGCCAGTTAGACCAGCTCTGGGCTGGCCTAACTCCTGGGGAGCACTGCACTTGATGCAGCCTTTCCTGAATTTTGTAAAAGGGGAGGTACCAGCACCACCAAGGTGCAGGCCTCCATCCACCAGGGTGCAGCCATGCATCCACTCCAAGTTTGATGTATGTCCAGCTGGTGCAGGTGGCCTCCCATTGTTGCAGGAGGCATCTAAAAATCAGGAATGGCACACAGTGTGGTACAAGGTGCCCCTTGCACCATTCCTTGGTGGTGTATGCAATCATGAGCCATTCCTGATCATTTGAAAATTGGACCTCCAGTCTTCATCTGTCTTACTATAGATATAGCAGCAGAAGACTACCTAGAGTGAAGTACCAGCAGGAGAATTGCACCTCATGTTTGCCTGAAGCAGCTTAAGTCCAAAGCTAAACTAAGTAACGTAACTGTTTTATAACTGACAGGGACCCCCTTGCCAAGCAACACTCCCTAAAGCTAACAGCCTGATCAATATCTTGGTTTTTGGCAAGAGAAAGAGACTGAGAGTGTTACCTGGGAATGGAAGGATAAGAGTGGCAGAGATGTGTAGATATAATTGGTGCTAAGAATTGTTGCATTGTCACTATCTGGACTGTGCCTGTGCTGAGTGTCATCCACTACACAGGCCAGAGTATAACTACCATATAAACCACCCCATGTTGTTGTTTTGTATTTTAACCAGGAGAGACACACTAAACTGAAAGTTTGTTTACAGGTGCAACTTGGGAGCACAAGGAAGTTAAGCGACTTACTCAGGGTCACACAGTATGCAAGTGGGGGCTGTGGGATTCAAACACAAGTTTCCAGAATTGCAGTTCAGAGACTTAAACCACTGTGCTATATTGCCTCCCTGTTGCTGATGTTGGGATTCTCAGAAATACCATTAGGAACTCTTGCAAGCTGCAGCTACTACAAGAATGCAGCTGCCCGCACCCCTAAAAGCACCAAGATTGTTATCAACAAGGCTGTACTAAGGTGTACGGACAGGTACCATTCTATTTACATAATCACTAGCAAACTGCTGATATGTTTTTTTTTTCAAGCCTTTCTTGCTTAAATAAGTGCCAACTGAATAAGTAAACATCCCTTTCTATTGAGTGAAGTGCCTCAGGGTCTTGTATTCTGTTCTTGCCCAACAAAACTCACAATTTCTATGAGGTGCCATAAACTGCGATTAAGATTCTCTCTTGAGCTAGTACAAAAACAAAAAAACAGGTTGCCTCCCATATATTCGACTTCCAAATTTGGGATGGGGTAACATAAATAGGGTAATTCTGCTCACAGCACCCTCCGTGCATCCAGAGCAGATTCTAGGACATAGTGGCACCCCATCCCTTAAAGCTGACTAGCTCTTCCTTCCACGTGCCAGCCCACCCAAACATTGGTGTGTGTGTGTGTGTCTGCAGTGAGCTGATGCAATGAAAACTGACAAGAAAAGGCAAGCTTACTGCTCAGCCAAAGCAAAAGAACAACTGCAGGAGCCCCTACCTGTAAGGGAACTAAGACATATAGCCCGCAGCTCTCTAGATTCATTTTTTGTCAGCAAATAAATTAAAGACAATATAGTCTTGACAGCAACTCTGACCTGTCACAACACACCACTACATTTCAGTCTGCATCTTGATCACATGGTGATTGGAGACAGGTGATGGGAGTTAGGTACTTAAACACCAGTGCCTTAAAGTGGTATTTTATAATTCACAACAAAATACGTATTTCTAAAAAGTGCTTGCATTATAAAGACATTTCAGAAGACATATACTCCCAAGTCAGATACTCAGAATTCTAATCAGACACAGCCTTATGAAATAATCCTTAAAGTGCTAATGACTCCCCCACACCAAATTCAACATTTGAATAGTTTCATCACCACAACTAATTATGCAACTTATTAATAGCTATAAACACAATAAATACTTCAGAAACAATACACTATCAATACTAGTATTATAAGTAGTCTTAATACCCTGGACACAAATGCACTATTTTTTAAAAACTAATATAGAGCTATATGCAATTACAGGAGGAGAAAAGAGGTGTAAATGAGTATAGACTATGGAGAGTGACCATAAGTGCCCCCCCCCCAAAAAAATAACACCCAAAAAGGAACAAAAAAACAACCATTAAATATCAGCATGAACATAATCAGATGAATCTCAACAATCACAGAACCAAAAGAAAATCAGAATGGATAGAATTATTTTATAAAAAGACATTTTCAAATTGTCATTAAATCCCTGGGGTCATATAGCCTTTCGGGAGGAAATCCAGTACATTTTGCACTGAATCCATTTTTAAAGTACATTGCTGTGCACACACTCGCAGAGAACATTTTGTTAGCAAAGTGGTTTTTGAGGGGTGTGACACTGTCAGTCCAATGCAAAGTTTTCTACAAGGGGCTCATCAGTGTCACACCAATCATCAGCCAGGCTGACCATGACACTGCTCTGGCTTGCTGGGTGGAAATTTTGTGCATTTCAAAGGAGACAGTTGACCCAATCATACATCAGCTCTTTCCTTTGATCTACGCTTCCCAGCAAGCACAGATTATCTGTCATGATCAGCCTGCTGAGGCTGAATTACACCCTATAACAAAAAAAACATTCACTGATGTCTGTTGCTGCCCCACCCTTACTGTCACCCCACCCGACTCTTCAACTCAGCACCCACTACCCACCCTACCCCCACAAACATAACACAGACACTGAGAGGCCCAATCCCACAGTGTTGTCACCTGAAGTGAAGGAACCATCCCTCGTAGTTTTTTTTAATAGACCCTGCAAAAGAGAAAAACAACCAACAATGTTTGTTGCAGCTGCCATCATAACTGCCACCCCCTCAAGCCCAACCCATGTTATTATCCTAGCACAGGGGTACCCAGTCCCCCATGCTGGCTGCAAACCCCCACCCTGCTTGTTTTAGTTATGTAGCACTGAGGAGCCCACCACCAGTGTTGCCAAATATAACACTGACTCTGGGGGTGCCCAATCCCCCAATGTCGCCACCTGAAATAAAGAAAGCCATCCCTCATAGTTTCTGTTTAATACACCCTATGAAAAAGAAAACTGTCCATTGATGCCTGTTGCTTCCCGGCTGTAACTGCCTCCCCCCCCCACACAAGCTCAACTCATGTAAATCTTCTGACACGGGGGTGACAAATCCTCCATGCCAGCTTCTACCTACCCCACCCTGACCATTTTGGTTCTGCAACACCGGGCAGCCCACCTCCAATGTTGCCAAATATAATGCTGATACTGAGGATGCCCAATCCCACAGTGTCCCGAACTGAAATAAAAAAACCTGTCCCTCGTATTTTTTTTCTTTTTAATAAACCATGTAATAAAGAAAACATCCATCAATGTCTATTGCAGCCATTACTGTTCCCCACCGACCCTCCCACTCAGCACTCCTCCAAGCCCTTACTTACTTACTCACCAGGACTCCAACACCATAATCATGTCTGGTTCGCAGATACATCTTCACTCTTCAATGCCAGTCCATGAACTGAGTAAATCAAGTATGCAGTTCAGTGTATTTCAATGGGGTTTTGAACTTAGTGGCAAAACCTGGCCATTTTTTAATATTTTTACCTCATATTTTTAACATGCCTTTTTGGGACCCCACCTCATGATCAATGGCAGTGAAATTAGGCATATCTGTCCCAAAAGGTGATTTCACGGTAGCTGTGCAAAATCACCTTTTGGGAAGGAGTTGAACATTTTCTCCACCCTTGTTCACGAGATGGGGTCATAAGAAGGGTGTGTTGAAAATTTGGGGTAAAAATATTAAAAACAACAAAGGTATGAGCCTATGTTGAAATTTGCAAATGCAAGCTCATAACGTTGGCAATTTTCAATACTTTGACCCCAAATTTTCAACATAGGCATTTCTTCACAGCGCCCCATGAATGTGACTGCTGACATTTTTCAAATCCTGGCCAAGATGTTTTTTCCCCACTTGAGGTGTGAAATCACCTTTTGGGCAGGATTTGAAAATTTTCTCTGCCTTTGTTCTTGAGATGAGCTCATAAGAAGGCTATGTGGGGTCATAAGAAAGCTATGTTCACCATTTGAGGTAAACATATGAGAAAACAACAAAGGTATGAATCTACATTGCAGTTTTTCAATGCACCCTTGTAACTGTGGTCATTTCCAATATTTTGACCCCAACTTTTCAACATAGCATTTTTTTCACACCACCTCATGAATGTGACAGCCATCATTTCTCACGTCCTACCAAAAATGTGTTTTAACACTTGTTGCCCAAAATAATGTTTCAGCCATTGTTTTATAAATGTCACCTGTCATACTCAGAAGGAGTGGTCATAAAAGGATTATGTTGAAAATTTGGGGTCAAAATGTGAAAAAGCAAATAAGTTATGAGGAAATTAATTGTTTCAACATTTACTCGTAATCTTTTTTTTTAATTTTATAATTCTATATTTTTGCCCCTGCCTCAGTCGTCGATCTTGGCCCTGGTCATGGTGTCCCCTGGGCTTCCACCACCTATATCTGCCTGCACTCTCCTGGTTACCCCTGGCTTGCCCCCCAGAGGGTGGGGTCATGGCACCGTTGGAGCACCAGTGCCACGATCTTAGCGACTGGTTGGGAGAGCTGGCTGGGTGGCTAAATGAAGCTCAGGGACAGGGCATCATGGAGATGGCTGGGTAGTGTATTTTTCCCCCTGTAAGCTGGGGCTGGTCCATGCAATGATGTCCTGCATCTATCCTGCCCCAGAATTTCTTGTTTGTGTTGGTGCATGGCAAGGACCTGGCCTCTGCCAGGTGTTGCTCCTGCACTGCACACACACCACCCTCCTCCCTGGAGAAGGAGAGCAGTCCTGGGGATGCTCAATACTTCTCCCCCCAGCCGGCCCTCTGATGACGTGGATCTGCTACTGAACCCTGGTCGCTGGTATCACAAGCATAAAACCAATCACTATGCCAGTGGGCTGGCTCTCATAACTTTATTTCTTGCAGATTTGGGCTCCTATTGTTCAACATATCCAGTTATGTTACCCACCTCCTGAACATGACATGTCTCCTTTTTTCAAATCCCCTCCAAAACTTGTTTCCACAATCACACAGCGAAATCACCTTTTGGATGGGATTTTAAAAATTCCACCTATTTTGCTCATAACATCAGGTCATAAAAAGACTGTTGGACATTTGGGGTCAAAAAGTTGGAACCCACTTAAAAGTAGAATATTGCCTGTCAGCTACCTGTCCTGGGTAATTACACTCTAACAATGTGTCAAAGCAGGACACCACTGAAAATAAGATATTGCATCTCATCTGCTCTATCCAGGTAAATACATAGTAAAAATGTGTACAAGCAAGACCCAGTACAACAGCAATACCAGTGGTGAACATTCGGAATTGACAAATGCTTGTTTTTGTAGGTCTCCTCTTAATTCTGACAGCATGACATGTTCAAGACCAATACATTTAAGGCTAGCAGCTGAGCCATGGCACACCTCTGTACTGTGTCCAGCCACAACTTAACTATCGTTGCCAGTCATAATGTCAGTCTCCTGCTCGCCAATTCTTAACTTCAGATTTCTCTTTGTTTGACCTATATAAGCCTTACCACAATGGAATATCAACATGTAGACAACTTGATTAGTTTTGCAAGTTATGAATGAATTGATCTCATGTTTCTCATCACTTAAAAATTTTAGTATCCTAGGTGTCTGAGCAGCATTTCCGGGTGCCGCATCTGTAATTCCCCTTCATCAGTTTCTGTGGCCACATAGTATCAAACCTTTTGACATAGAAACATAGAATTTGCCAGCAGATAAAGGGCACTTGGCCCATCTAGTCTATCCAGTTTCCTCTGCCTATAGTGTCACCACAGATACAACTTGATTTCCAGCCCATTCAACCACCCCCACCTTCACTTCCCTGAAATTCCCTTATGCCTATACGATACACTCTTGAACCACACCGCTGTTTTTACTCTCAGACTTCAGCCGGAAGACTGTTCCAGGAAAAGAAATACATCCTCACATCTCCTGAATCTCCCCCCATTCCAGCTTCATGCCCCCTTTGTTCATGAGCACCTATTTTTCTGAAAACATACTTCCCTCTTGTACCATGTTTACCTCAATGAGGTATTTAAAGGTCTCTATCACATCCCCCTTTCTCTCCTGTCTTACAGGGTGTACATATTTAGATCCTTTAATCTCTCTTGACTTCTTGTAATACAAAGGGGACCAGCTGATCTTTTAAATTTGTATCTCTCCTAAAGTTAATCCATAGCTAACTCCCCATCATGCCTCGGAGATTTTCAAAACTGACCATAATATGCCATTTTTTGTTGTGATTTCAGCCATCCTACTGATTACAGGACTGTAGTGAATGGACAGGGTAAAGATATTATTTCTCTGATATTTACTCCTCTTCCATAAGAGCTATCCTCTGTTCATTCCTTCCACTTTTTGGTATGCAGACTTAGTCCACTATATCCACTCGCTGCTCTCCTAGGGCTAAGTACTGTACATGCCTCTATAACTGAACTTATCCCCAGATGGACAGTGGGACCAGCAAACATCAGAGCTAAAAAAAACTTTAACATGCATTGCAGGCTATTGAATCTCCCACTAAAGCAGCCCTGCACTGATGTCAGTTGCAGGGGATTCAGGAATATCTGGTTACAAAAAATGTCAGCTTGGAAGCCAGCTGAATCAGTCTGATACAAACAATATATTACACTGCAGTAAACAGTATGTAAAAACAATGCTTTTGCACAAAGTGCAAATTGGAACAAGCACCACATTTGTGTGTGGGGCTCTTAGTGCTGACTGCTCCCTGTAAAGCATTGGATATAGGTATAATTGATGTATTCCGTAAACTTACCTAGAGATGTGTGAAACTGTAAAAATTCTTTGTGCATAAAATTTTGCATATTTTAACTGATCTGTGAAGTTTTCTGCAGTTTAAAGTTGCACTTCACAGTCTATTTGCAGTTTCATGGATTTTTGAATTTCTAAAACTTCGATGCATGTTAATTCAAATAATTGAAGTATCTCAGATCCATGAAACTGGAACTTCATTGTCAAAGTTTTGTATAATATTCGAAGTTTTCAATGTACCATGGGATAGGAGGTCACATGTTGCTGAACAGCCAATGAGAAGCTAGTTTAGTCATTTTCCGAATGTAGTGTGTTGGAAAGAGACTGAGAGAGCAGAGCTTGGGCTTGCTGTAGCAGCTTGGAGTCAAAATTGAAATATAACATGATATAAAAGATCATTTTGGTGGTCACATTCCTTCAAAACTGTGTGTTTGAGTGCCCTCTGCACACACAGTACTTTTTATGTTGATGTTTTCCTGTGTTCTTCACTATAAGTATTTAGGTTTGTTTTAGCAGAGATGTAGTGATTTGTGGCTTGGTAGAGGAGGCTAGCAGCAATTTAGAAGGCACACGTGTGTTCAGTAAAAAAATCATTGGGCCAGTGCCCTGTTTTTTCTTAGGAAAAACATTACTTTTCTGACTGTGCTTTAACCAGAGTGATTGCTGTTTATGTTCCTGCTCGCACACATGTATTAGGAAAAAAAAATAATTGTCCTCCTGACTGTGATTTAACCAGACCAGAGTGATTGTTGTGTCCTGAGTGCACACCTGTACTAGGAAAAAAATCACTGTCCTTCTGACTGTGATTTAACCAGCATGATTATTGTGTCCCTGCATCCACACCTGTGCTAGGAAATAAATCACTGTCCTCCTTATTGCAATTTAACCAGACCAGAGTGAGTGTTGTGTCTCTGTGTGTTGTGTCTCTGTGTGTCTTCCGGAAGTATAAGGAAACACAGAAGGAGCAGGACAGAGAGCTGTACCAGTTAAGGCAGAAGGAAGCAGGGAAGGAAGTCAGAATAGCAAAAGCCCAAACTGAGGAAAAGATAGCCAACTCAGTTAAGAAGGGGGATAAAACCTTTTATAGGTACATCAGCGAGCATAGAAAGACAAAGGGAGGGATAGTGAGGCTGAATAGAATGAATGGTGGGTGGGCAGAGGGGGACAGTGAAAAAGCAGGAATACTGAACGAATATTTCTGCTCAGTATTCACAAAAGAGGAGGGGGAAGTGCCTAATCCAATTAACAGAAGCACTCTTGATAGGGGGGTCGATCCCGAGTCCTTTCACAGAAGAAAGGGTTCTGCAAGAACTCCTAAAACTGAAGGTGGACAAAGCAATGGGTCCTGATGGAATTCATCCCAGAATTCTAAAAGAATTAAGGGAGGAACTAGTGAAACCACTGGCTACTCTTTTAATAAATCATGGGAGGATGGTGGTACCCGAGGACTGGAGGAAGGCGGATGTGATTCCCCTTCACAAAATGGGACCAAGACAGAGGCAGGAAACTACAGACCTGTCAGTCTGACCTCTGTGGTAGGGAAAGTGATGGAGTCACTTCTGAAGGAAAGAATAGTTGAGTACCTAGAGGCCAGTGGAGCACAGGACCCAGGCAGCATGGGTTCACAGCGGAAGGTCATGTCAGATGAATCTAATAGATTTCTTTGACTGGACCAAAGTAGTAGACCAGGGAGGGGCTGTGGACATGGCCTATCTAGACTTTAGCAAGGCGTTGACACAGTCCCACACAAAGATTAATAGTCAAATTAACCAGCCTGGGAGTGGGACCCAGGGTGGTAGCCTGGGTAAAACATTGGCTGGACAACAGGACACAGAAGGTAATTGTAAATGGAGTCCACTCTGAAGAAAGGGGGGGTTACTAGTGGGGTGCCACAGGGTACAGTATTGGGTCCAGTCCTTTTTAATGTCTTCATCAGTGACATTGCAGAGGGACTGGAAGGAAAAGTATGCCTTTTTGCAGATGACACAAAGATCTGCAACAGGGTTGATACACAAGGAGGTGTGAAAAGGATGAAAAGGGACTTGGCAAGGTTGGAGGAATGGTCAGAAGTATGGCAGCTAGGATTCAATGCAAAGAAGTGCAAAATAATGCACCTGGGAAACAAGAACCCAGGGGAAGAATACACAACGGTGGGGAGGTAGTAACAACAACAAAAAAGGAAAGGGACCTGGGGGTAATCATATCAGATGACCTTAAGGTTAGCAAGCAATGTGAGAAGGCAGTAGGGAGGGCTGGGGGGATACTGGGATGTATAGGGAGAGGCATCATCAGCAGAAAACAGGAAGTTGTTATTCCTCTGTACAGACAGTTGGTGAGAACCCATCTGGAGTACTGTGTCCAGTTCTGGAGACCCCATCTTCGCAAGGAAATAGACAGGATAGAGGCAGTCCAGAAGAGGGCAACTAAAATGGTGCAGGGTCTGCAAGAGAAGCCGTATGAGGAGAGACTAAAGGAGAGACTAAATATGTATACCCTTGAGGAAAGAAGGGAGAGGGGGGACATGATAGAAACTTTTAAGTACCTCAGTGGAATCAACAAAGTCCAAGAGGGTAGCATCTTTCAGAAAAAGAGACTTGCAAGAACAAGGGGACACAATTTAAAGACAGAAGGAGGGCGGTTCAGGGGCAATGTGAGGAAGTATTATTTCACAGAGAGGGTAGTGGATGCATGGAACAGCCTTCCTGAGGAGGTTGTGGGGTCTAAAACTGTGGGAGAATTCAAGAATGCATGGGACAGACATAAGGCAATTCTTGTGGGGGGTAGGAAGAAATAGGCTGTTGGTTAACTAGGATCTGCAGCCTATCCCGTAGGTAGGGGAATGGGCAGACTAGATGGGCCTAGCGGTCCTTATCTGCCATCAAAGTCTATGTTTCTATGTTTCTATGTGTGTACACCTGTGCTAGAAAACTAATCACTGCCCTCCTGAGTGTGATTTAACCAGACCAGAGTGACTGTTGTGTCTCTGCATGCACACCTGTACTAGGAAATAAATCACAGTCTTCCTGAATGAGATTTAACCAGACCAGAGTGATTGTTGTGTCCCTGTATGCACACCTGTACTAGGAAAAAAATCACTGTCCTCCTGACTGCGATTTAACCATTGTGATTGTTGTGTCCCTGTGTGTACACCTGTACTAGAAAAGAAATCACTGTCCTCCTGACTGTGTTTTAACCAGAGTGATTGTTGTGTCCCTGCCGGCACACCTTTATTTCAAAGAAAAATCACTGTCCTCCTGACTGTGATTTAACCAGAGTGATTGTTGTGACCTTGTGTTCACACCTGTACTAGGAAAAAAGTCACTGTTCTCCTGACTGCAATTTAACCAGACTAGAGTGACTGTTGTGTCCCTGCATGCACATCTGTACTAGAAAAGAAATCACTGTCCTCCTGACTGTGATTTAACCAAAGTGATTGTTATGTCCCTGCATGCACTGAAGAATGTCTGCGAAGAAAATGGCAACTAAAGGGAGAGGCCATGGATCAGCCACAAAGAGCATTGCTCAATCTGTGGTCCCTAATAGGAGGACCATGAAGAGTATCCCTGGGTCACACACCAGAGGAACCAAAAACGTGTCAGTGAGAGTAGAGGGACAGCATTCAGATGACTCTGTGGCAGGCAGTAGCAGTAGTAGCAACATATTTTGCCCTGCTGGTGGCTTTTCTGCCTCTAAGTTTTTCTCTGCTACATATGTGGCAGACATGTTGATGGATGTGTCAATGTCAAGTGACACAGCAACAGGAAATAGCAACACCACCACCAAATAAACAACTTTGGGCATGGAAGTGGTTGGTTTGGAAATACAATGAAAAAGTGTTGCTGCTGGTGATGGTTGGTTGCAGCAGATGGAGCCTGATAATGTGTGTCCAGTGGGTGAAGTGGTGTATGTGGAGGCAACATGAGGGTGCCAGTCATGAAGAGGAGCATGTCACAGAGCCTGTTGCTACTGAGGAGGACACACCTGCAGAGGATGATGAGAATGCCAGCTGTTTTGCAGATTATGATGTGGATGATGTGTCAGATGACACGGATCCCTCATGGGAGCCTGAAAAGAACAGGCCAAAACAGGTTGTTACAGAATGTGTCTTTCCTGTTGCCTTAAATGCTACAACCACCAAGTAAGTGGACCCCCCCCCAGCACTGTTTATCCCATTTTTCCAGTCACCCCACAGCATAACAAAGAGCAAATCATCTTCTTTGCTATCCCAGTCATCTTGGAACCAAGTAAATGCAAGGCTCCAGAAATCCCTAGTGTGGGAATTTTATGTACTGGACCCATCTGATGAGACAGTGGCAATTTGCCAACTGTGTCAAACCTGAGTAAGTAAGGGTAAGAAGGGTAGTCACCTTGGTACAGGTGGGCAACTTACACACCTTAAAAATAGGTGCCCAATTTCAGTGGTACGAACACCAGAAGGCAGCCAGCACCAGTGGTTCAGGTCCATCCAAATCAGTGGGCAATGTAAGCCAAACACACCCAGCACTAAGTGAGGGAAAATGAAGGTGCAGGTGAGGAGGACATCATTGTGATACTGGATGTGGAGGATTCTGGAAGTGGGCCAATTAGTAGTCCTAGCAGCAGCACTACCACACCAAGTCAAAGTGTGATCGCTACCCCAGTAATGAAAAATAAAAAAGGCACTGAGCTCTGTCATGCAGTGCTTGGGAGTACCATGGCAATCCCCAGTCAAGGAGCACCCCATTAATGGCACAACAATGAGGCAAGCTGTTTGGCACAGCACCAGATGCATCACCGGTAGCAAGATCAAGAAATGTTTAGCCGACGCTGCATTCCATTTCTGATGGGCAAACTAAATTCCTGCCTAATCATGGTACAGTGCGGGAGTTCAATGCAGCAGCTGCAGAAATGCTTGCTCTGGATTTATTGCCACACCCCTTTGTTGAGAATGTGGGATTTAGGCAGTCTGTGGCCTGTGCCTTGCCTAAATGGCAGGTGCCATCATGTACATACTTTTCAAAGCGTGCCATCCCAGAACTGTACAGTAATGTATGTGACATGGTAGATCATGCCCTGCAGCTATCCTCAGCACAGTATGTACATCTGAGCATGGACATGTGGACCAGTGGGAAAACAGCTGGTAGCTTTTACCTGTGTATTACAGCACACTGGGCACAGGTACCTGGGGTAGAGGCTGATTGGGGGAGAGGCATGAATTACAGTAGGGCAAACTGCAGTGGTAGCAACATGCCTGGTATTAGACAACATGCGACACTGACTATGAAGAGTATCCCCGGGTCACACACGGGAGAAAGATGTTGGAACTGGTACTAACAGAGATTAATGAGTGGATCTGCCCCCATGCACTGAAAGCTGGATTCATCCCCAGTGATAATGGATCAAATGTGCAGAAATGCATCACTGATAGGGGATTTGTTAGGCTTCCATGCTTGGCACACTGCCTTAACCTTGTTGTGCAGACTTTCATCAACCATTCGGATATAAGAGAAATTTTGACTGTAGCCTGATGCATCTGTGCCCACTTTGCATGTTCAACAAAAGCACATGACCATCTACGTGCTCTGCAGGTAAAGAACAAACTGCCTCAGCATCAGTTAAAACTTGACGTTGTCACCTGGTGGAATGCCACCTTGTAAATGGTGGAGCATCTGTATCAGCACTACAAGGCACTTTCTGAGTATCTGCTACTTCATTCGAGTTGTGACAGCAACGGGGCATCCATGTGTCTCACAACAGAGCAGTGGCACCTAATGGGTGGGCTCATCTTGATTCTAAGGCCCTTTGAGCATGCAACACAGGCAGTGAGTGGGGAAACAGCCAGCATCAGTGAGTCCTTCCCTCTGCTGTGGGTGCTGAGGCAGACACTGCTGAACGTGCAGCAACAGCTGGAGGCAGGTGGTGAGAGAGCAATTTGCTCATTGATGGAACACATGCTATCCACATTAAACTCCGACACCCACATAAAGTATATTCTGCAGTCTGAGGAGTTTGGGATTGCCACAGTGCTTGACCCACATTATAAACGTGGGCTGGCAGCCATATTACAAGGTGGGCATCAGGAGTTGCAGAAACTGACAGAACTACTCACTCAGAGGGTAAGTGGTGCACAGCTGCTACTATGAACACAAGGGTCAAAGCCATATAAGGGTACTGCACAGCTGACTGGTGTTCCTGCCACCTACTCCTCATCCCAGGGGTGTCAAACTGCACAGAAACCATACAGGTTAAAGGAACCTATGCTGAATCCCATTTAGGCCTCCCTCAGTCAGATGGGAGCTGCAGACATGGAGGAAACTGAGGAGAAGGAGGAGGATGATCCCACTGCACATTTCTGAGTGGCAAAACGCATGGTAGATGCATATTTTGCAGACACAAATAACCTCACCATTGCAGATGAACCACTGCAATATTGAGGCACTATGGTCAATGACTGGCCAGCACTGACAGAGGTTGCCCTGAAATATCAGAGCTGCCCATCCTCCCATATCAGCGTTGAGTGGGTGTTCAGTTCAATGGGTGCCATTGTTCATGACAGGTGAACCAATCTCTCTCCCAGAAATGTTGGCATGCTGACATTTATCAAAATGAATGAGGCTCACATTCCATCAAGAAGAGTAATATCCCTTGTGACAGTGATGAAGAGGAAAGTGCTTTGGTAGACCAGTGTGTACCTTATCATTGTCTCACAACATTGAAGTGGATGAAGCAGTGATGGAGAGGGAGTTCCCCTATAGTGACAATTCCAATCTTGAAGACTGTGAGGGATGCTTCATGGATGACCTGGAAGAATAACAAACTCTCCAATTTACTTTCTCCTTCTCCTCCCACCCCCTCAACCATGTAATTCTGGATGTCAAATTAATAACAATTATAATGTTCACATTCAGTGCTGATATATAAATCCACAACTATTAATTAATGATGCTTTCCAATTGCATTAAATGGAACACCAGTAAACAATGCACTATGCCACATACAATTAACACCCGATCTAGCCAGCAAGACATTGTGGCTGTGCAGCAGTGACTTCAACATCTCAACCTTCTTCTCCTCCTCCTCCTACCATCAAGGTGTGTAGTCACCTTGGATCCTCCAACACAGGCAGATACAGCATGGCACAGCACTTCCACCACCACAGTGCTATGCACTAGCCAGTATAGCGATTCATAAGGATAATGAATGTACAATACATGCAAGGCACAGGTGGCATATGGCATGTGGCATGCGGCAGTCACCCAAATGTGTACTTCCTGTGCTGCTTCAGCTATGTCCTCCTCCTCACAGCAAGTATGAAACAACATTAGCTACCACTTCCACCACCATAGTGATCATTCCTTGCCACCGATGTGATAAACAGAGCCGCCTTCTGTACTTTCCCAAAGCTCCTCTTGCCAGATTCATCTTGGTCCTCCTCACCAGAATTATCACACAGCATGCCACAACATTGCAACTGTTAGCCCAAGGAAGTGATCCTACAGTCTATATCAAGTGACTACCTGAAGCCAGCAAGACCTCATCGTGCAGATCCACATAGCAGCAAGGACTTTCTACAGCAGATGTGATGGTAAGACACCTGCAGTATTTTTCAGAAACTGCAGCCCTTCTATCAGCCTCCTAGAGGCAGAAAATTAGTCCATGAGACTCAGTGCAGCATTAAAATGTTTTCATGTCATTTCTTCTTTATGCAGGTTTCACTGGTTCCAGTACACATGGACACCAAAAATACACCATCACACACAGCCAGCAGTAGTACTCTTGACAGTAACTATCATTATGATTTTTTTTCATCACCTTTTGCCTCCTAGGCCACCTTCTGCTCCCCGTGTCTGTTGCATCCTACCAGGGATCTGACCACTGTCCATCTCTACCATAGTCCTGCAGGCACCCACTAACTCCTGTGGCTTACCCCCCGCAGCAGGGTGGCAGGGAGCCCTTAACTCCCCATCCCTCATGGATCCAGTTCAGGTGCCCAACTTGGCCCAGTGAACACTCATGGACTGCCGTCAAGCCGCATGAAGGTGCCATATTTTTCCTCATGGTTTTTGTTAACCCCTGAGTTGGTGGGCATGCAATGACACTGGTGGCCATGAGCGCGCATGTGTCCACATCCTCCTCCATCCAGGTGTCTGTCCCCGACTCCTCCCCAGTGTATGGCATGCACCCCTGACCCCCAGCCTCTGCCAGGGGGCAATCAGGCACTGACCATCTTGGACCCCCTTGCCTGGAGAGGGAGAGAAGTCCATTGGATGCTCAATCTCTCTCCTCCCCTACCAACCCCTGGTGACCCATGCTCACTCCCGAACCCGGGTTGCCAGCATGGAGTGAGGTGCGTGACCAGCACCTCTGCCTTCAATGCCACTGGGCTGGCAGTATCATTATGATTTAATGTTTTCCTTTCCTTTCCTTTCCTTTCCTTTCCTTTCCTTTCCTTTCCTTTCCTTTCCTTTCCTTTCCTTTCCTTTCCTTTCCTTTCCTTTCCTTCACAAAAATCCTTTCTTTTCTTTACAGGTGCTATCTGGACTGAAATTTAAATTAAATGGTGTGTAAACAGATCCTGCAGGCAAGCTAGCCATCTCCATCTTCTCAGTTAAGTCAAGTCAAGTATATCACAGTGCCTACACAGTTTGGATAGTACTGTACCTGAAATCATAACAAAAGAAACAGGAAATACTGAGTATTGAATCAGGCACAGTTGGCAATGAAAATGCCCACACCTCCAGAAAAGGAAAACACAAAAATTATCACCTTGAAAGGTGCATGCAATACCAGGGATCAAGCTTGATGGAAGTTGGAAGTCAGCATGTACCATGGCCTGGGGTCACTCAGTCAACATCATTTGCTTGGTGAATCTAGCTCATCATTTTAGCAAAATATAGGCACAAGGAAAACCTGTAAGGAAGAACAGTAGAGGCAGTGACTAACAAATACAATTAATGTATCAATTGTGGTAGACAAACAGTCCCCCCCCCCCAAACAAAAAAATACTTACCTTCATGATTGGCCAATGTTGTGCAAAACATCTGTGTTGTAGCTGTTCAGAAGTATGATGTCATCAGCACAAATAACTGAAAATGAATGAAAGAGTAGTACAAATATATTAGACTTCGAACAGCAGCAATAAACACCCCGCACCTTACAATGGTATGCCCCCAGGATGGTGACACTATTACAGCGAAAATGTCGATCCTGACAACATTGACATTTTCACTGTAATAGTCCACCTGAGACCCTGGCACTCTCTCTCTCTCTCTCTCTCTCTCTCTGGTCCTGCACTCCCTCGCATCCAACTCCAATTTCCAACTCAGGTTAAGAATACTTTAGATCAGAGTGGTTGGGGTTGATCGAGGGTGAAGCCCCGGATGAAAAAAAAGCCAGGGTCTCCAGTTGGATTTATGTCAACCACAAGTTGCCATTGACATAAATCCATCACTGTGATGGCGGTCGACAACTTAATTGTTGAACTGGCATCATAGAGCCCCTTACAATGAAAAGAAAACAAAGGTACTTACCTGTGTACTATGTCTATGTGCTATCATGAATCCACAATGAGCAAGAGGCTGTTTCTCCAACTCCGGAACAACAGCAGCAGTAGTAGCAGCAAAGCACCATCTCCTTAAGCTATTTACTCAATTCTCAATGTAAAAAACACAGCCACTTGATATGTTTCTCTCTGGGGACACAACTTTTACATTTTTAGCAAAGTGCTGGTGGTGGCGGTGGGGGTGACAGGCCCAAAAATGCTTAGTACCATACTGCAAATATGTTTAAGTTCTCTTGCAAGTTTCACCTCTGCTTTGTAGCACCTTCTCAGGTGTGAGCGGCAACAGTATTTGACTGAAAGGAAGTGTTTTCTCTTTGGGGATACAACTGGACATTTCTGGTGACTGCAGTAAACATGTTAAGTGCTTAAAACAGATTTATGTTTAACTTCTCAGGAGAATAGCTTATGTTTGTGTTATGGTTTACACTTTGTTGGTGGTTGCACACAAATACCAGTCACACACCATCACATATAATGCGTAAACAATTTATTTAATGTGGCAAATACTTGACATTTGAGGATAGAGGGAGTACACATGATGAATCAGTAACAAAAACAAAAGGAAGGAAAGTGGTCCATCATGTGTAAAAAGGATTACAGAAATAACAGAACTGGACAGGCAAGGTACATCCAAACAAATGAGGCAATACTAGAAAAGAGGATAGAGAAAAAAAAGACATGAAAACAACCAGAGTTTTTTTTTATTTTTAAAACTTTTTATGTTTTTTGTGTTTTTTTTAATTTTAATGGTGGGTCTAGAAAGTGGAGAAATTAAGAACACAGATGATTTGATGTTTTGTCATCAAATGAAAGCACAATAACATTCATTAAGTTGCAAAAAAAAAGAACACAGATTATGGAATAACTAAATATAAAATAAACAGTTTCTGGCAACCACTCAGACAACCCCACCATTACTGCCAGAAGCTGATCCATGCCTACTACCACCACACAGCTCGGCCAAGAGAGTGAGGATCCTCTCCTGGCTGGACATAAAATTGACCCATCACTTCCTGCCAGAAATTGTTAAAATCATGCCACAGATCCTGCACCTCGGCCCACAAAACTGCCACATTACCATGTGTGGCAGGTTCCATAGGGTCTTAAGGCTGCTGTCTGGGAGGTACAGGCCAAGTACTGCTTTGGTCACTCCTGCAGCTGCAGCAATGACTCACAGCAGCATCACCACATTGCCCCCATGGATATCACCGCCACCATCACATGATGCAGGCACATTGCACTCCTTGGCCCTCCACTCATTGAAGTGGTGGATGCGGAGGTGCGTCCTCTGGCCACCAGTCCTAAGGTGGGTCCCTTTACTCCCCCACCTCACACAGCACCCACATACCTTACAGATAGCCATGGTCTCATCTGTAGGGTGCACTTCACAAAAGGTCCCACACTACAGAGCACTGTGGGAGTGGGGGAGCACCAGATGAGGAGGTGGTGGGCTCCTGCTGGGGGGAGGACTTGTGGATGCTGTGGCTGTTCTTCCTGCTGCTGCTGCAGTTCTGGCTGCTGCTGTTTCTCTTGATGTTGTTGCTGTTGCTGCTCTGCAGCATTAGAACTCCCTTCCTGAGCTGGGGGGGCAGCAGTCCCTCTGGTAAATGCATGCCTGCTAATGCGAATAACTTTACCTCCACCAGCCCCACCCTGTCTTGACTCCTCCAAGTCCTGATGCTGCCCCTCCATTACAAGAAACAATTTAAAGAAAATAAAAGAAAAAGAGAGTAAGAAGACATGAGAAAAAAAAGAGTATAGACTAACAAAAGTTATATATTCAGAAACTACAGTAAAGAAAGTTAAGGAATAGAACTCAAAATGGTGTAAAGTATTAAAATGTTAAGAAGAGATATATAAAGATGTTGCTGCTCCAGTGATCAATGACTGTCTAGCACACTGTCTACTACAGCTACAATTGCTGAAGTGAAAGTGAAACATTCACTTCCTGCCTGCCTGGAGTCTCCCATGTGACCTGCTATAAGTGCATCATGTGACAAACTATGTTTTTCATCAACTCCTAAGTTACTAACAAAGTTAAAGTTAGCTTTGAAGTCAACCAATGAAGTTTAGGCATCAGAAGCCAATTACCTTCAAAGTTACTAACATAAGTCAAAATTAAACTTCGAAGTTAACCGGGGAAGTTTGGCACCTGAAGCCAATTTCTGAAATTTTCGCAGGGCGAATTCACTGACTTCAAGGGGAATTTGCAGGCGGAATAAAACTTAGCAACATCTCTAAACTTGCCTAACACTTCACTACCACCCCACCAAAAAAATAATACATTATCAAGTTATCTTCTGTACACTCTTCTGTTCTACTTGTTTGGTGTCCTCATTATTATAAATAAATTCATTCTCCTATACCCCCCAAAACAAATTTACATAATTCAGTTCAAAAGTTTGCTGTGCCATGGGTATGTAAATTAAAATAATTTGTGAACATTAAATAATCCCCCCCCCCTTACAGAAGGGTGAATTCCAATACATGTTCTCTCAGTGGGTAATATATCCAATGCTAGTGTGTTCAGGAATTTAGGTAGAGCAAGAATTCTACCCTGATGGGGGATGTTGGTGTACAGACTACTAACGTCACAAGTCACTAGTAGGCAGATAGCTACATCATTCAAATCCTTGATAGTAGTATTTTGTTTATTTTAATTTTTTAAATGGGTAAGAGTACTGGGCAGAGGGTCCTTTTCTAGGCTCAACCTGGGCAAGTTATGCAGTACAAAAGTATACAACATTCAACAATAACATTCATTTACAGTTACATTTATTAACAGTTACATTCAATTACAATTGCATAACTCAAATAAATACAATTTTAATTGCTTTTTAAAAACTTGAAAAGAACAGTCAACACATAGAAATTCAGGTAAGCTATTCCAAAATTGGGGTGCAGCTGCAGTAAAAGCACATAAAACCATCAAGATTTATAGGATCCTTCATAAAGAGTGACCTCACTGGCTGACGGCAAACAAGGTAACAAATCCCTGCTTGAAAGAAGATCAGAGAGTGGGGAAAGGGTAGCGTAAAACACATTTAAAAAAACTAAACAACCAATAAAATATTTTATGTGCTGCACTGGAGATAACCAATATAGCTACATGTATAAATGTCAGAGATGAGTACGTAAAGGAGCTAATAAAACAAAACAGCAAATATTGTTGCAGATAACAGACAGACTTTGTACCTCCTTAGATCACACATCAGAAAGAGATTAGATACAAAATCAAAATGAGATAGGATAGAACTGATTGCAATGGCTTTACGGGATTCAAAATAAAAAAAAAATGTTAACCTATACAGGACTCCAATATTTTTATTAATATTACAACAAACAGGCTTGATATGGTCAGAAGAGGTAAACAGGGGATCCAGAATATCTCCCAAGTATTTAAACTGAGATACTTGCTCGATTAAATTACCTTGATTGTCAGAGCTCAAGTGCAAGGCAATTATTTAACTTGAAACATGACTCAAAGATCATAGATTTAGTTTTCTTTGAGTTTAAAATAAGTAGATTTTTAGAAAACCAATTATGAATAGAAACAAAATCTAATTTGTCCACACTAGGAAACAAATGATCATCTATTTCATCCACCATATCATTCTCTGAGATTCTGCCTGTATGGGGGATGGCTGGAAACAGGCAGAGGACCAGAGAAGATCAAATCAATGAGCTCAACACATGACTCAGGGATTGGTGCCAGGAAAAAGAGCATCAGTACATGGGGAACTGACATGGCTTCTGGGAAAGGGAGTTCTTTAAGTGTGATGGCCTGCACCTCATGAAGGAGGGGACCCAAGCGCTTGGCCAGAAATTTGACGCTTTTCCAGACCATTTAAACTTATAGAAGGGGAAAGGTCAGCATCACCTAGTGGATCAATATACACAACTGCCGACCCTCCCCAGTCACCGTCTAAAATGTCTGCCTCAAATCAAGTGAAGATAAACAACAACCGTCATTCAAAACTAAAAACACAATCAGACTCATGCAGCACAGCTAAACACAAAATACACAGAAATATCACAGTAGCCGGAGATCAACAGGGATAGCGAGCAATGTGCATCAGTGCTTGCAGTTTTGTAAACAAAATCTCTGATCTCACTGTCATGATACTAGACTCACAACTGGATTTAGTCACAGTAATGGAAACGTGGTTCAATAAGAACCACACCTGAGATGTAGCTATCCTGGGATATACCCTTCTCAGGAGGGACTGCAAGGAAAGGAAAGGGGGGGAAGTAGCTCTGTATGTCAGAAACGATATCAAAGCCATAGAAATTCAGGCTGCATCCAGGGAGACTGAAGTCCTGTGGATTACCCTTGGATCAGGAGATAAAGATCCTATTCGAGTCAGCATAGTTTATAGACCCCCAACACAAAATAATGACACAACTAGAAACTGTCTTAAGTATGGCCAACAAAGGATATCTGGTACTGCTGCAGGATTTCAATCTAGCTGACATAGATTGGACATTCTACTTGGCTTCATCCGAGAGAAACCGGGAATTCATGCTATCACTATGGGGGGGGGCAGGGCTAGTACACCTAGTGACATCCCCCACTACAGAAGAAGCAATACTAGACCTTGTGTTTTAAAACAACAATAGAATTGTGGACGTTCATGTAGGAACCCATCTAGGATCCAGTGATCACAGATCAGTCTGGATCACCATCATAAAATCTGAGGAAATCAGTCATACAAAACTGAAGTTCCTCAACTTTAGAAAAGCCGACTTCGCCAGAATGAAAGAAATGGTAAAATCCTTGCTGGCACGTAATACAGGAGAAAACTGAAGAAAGCTGGATGAAGATAAAGAATGAACTAACTATAGTAACATCACAATGCAAAAAGTTGGTCAGTAAAACAAAAAGGATGAGGAAGCCTCTCTGGTTCACAAAGGAAGTAGCATCAAAAATCAAAGACAAAGAAAGGGCATTTCAAAAATCTAAGGTAACGAAAAAGGACAGTGATAAGGAAGACTACAGAATTAAACTCAAAGAAGCAGGTAAAGAACTCAGAAAAGCAAAAGCACAAGATGAGGAGAAAAATTGCTCAAGAGGTAAAAAAAGGAAATACATCCTTTTGCAGTTGTATCAGGGAAAGGAGAAAAACCAAGGGGTGGGGATGATCATCCATTTGACTACCAAGGAAGGACTATACACAGAGAGTGACAAGGAGACAGCAGAGATCCTAAACTTTTTCTGTTCAGTTTTCACAAAGGAGGATCAAGGAAATGGACCAACACTAATCAAAGCAGACAGGCCCATGACAGGGGCAGACATGAGTCCATTTACTACAGAAAGAGTCCTGAAGGAACAGAAGAAGCTGAAAACTGACAAAGCAACGGGCTTGTATGGGATATACCCAAGGATGCTTAAAGACCTAGCAGAAGAGCTTGCTGCACCACTAGCAGCTCTATTCATTGACTCCCTAAGCAGTGGCAACATACCACAGGACTGGAAAGAGGCCATAGTACAGTAGTTCCCCTTCACAAAAGTGGGAGCAAGGAGGAGGCTGGGAACTACCACCTGGTCAGTCTAACCTCAGTGGTGGGAAAACTGATGGAAGCACTCCTTAAACAATGTATAGTGGAATATTTAAAGAACAGTGGGTAATTAGACCCCAAACAGCATGGTTTCACCACAGGATGATCATGCCAGACCAGTATGATTGATTTCTTCAATTGGGTGACCAAAACAGTGGACCAAGGTTGGACTGTGGATACTGTATATTTATTTATTTTTTTTTTATTTTGTTTTATTAATGGCATCACAATTACAAACCTTTGAGTCATAGACTCTTTTACAAATGCTCCACGTCAGAGTTGGTTACGAGTGAGCAAGATACTGCTGAGGAATAGACATACAGTCAGAATTAAAATTTGCTATACAAACAAGCAGCTAAGATAGACATGACAAGTTTCAACACAAGATAAGTAGCTATGATAAAACAAAACAAGTTCTGGCAGAGCCACTACGACTGTGAATGCATTAACTAGATAAGGGTGTTTCATGGGCTTAAACATAAACATTTATTTATTTAAAAAATATCAGATTTGCAAACCTTTGGGTCAGAGACTCAGTTGCAAAGGCACCTCATTGAAACTAATACAAAGACAGCACAGTTAACAAATCAAAAAACAATGGCTCAGAGATCAGACTGTTATAACAATCATTCACTGGAGATGCATGGGTAGCAGTAGATAAACAGATTATATAGTTTAGGCACACAGGCACCACATCAAGAAGACCAAAGCAGTTCAAACAATATACTATAGCTAAAGCAAATAGACATCGGAGTCAAAGAGAAGCCCAGAGTGTTCACACGAAGGCTGTTGCATATATACTAACTGAATCAAAGTACGGTACAGTGAGAAAGGGCATATTTAAGCAATAAAGCACAACATGGTGTGTGTCATGTAATACTGTCACTCCTGGGGTGGGTTGAAGCATGAGGCAAAGCCAAGTGCTTCCACCACCCCAGGAGTGATAATATTACAAGATAACACACACCCTGGAGTGCCTTATAGCAATTATACAATGGCTTGTTGTTATATACAGAATAAAAAAATAATTTTAAAGGATGTTTTAGTTAGTGTGGAAAAATATTTCTTAAGAGGAAATGCAAGGAATGATCCAAATTCAAAGCTATGGTGATTTTATTGTGTAATAACATCACTGTTTCAGTGGGTCAGCAGCCAGCTTCTTACATTTTTCCTTGCCATTGTATAATTAAAAATAGTGCCACCATCTGTATTACAGTTACCTATATGTTTTGCATTTTATTCTATGCACTGTTATAGCAATCAACTCAACAGAACCAGGCCATCATATACATGAAGGAACTGTACCCTAGCTGAAAACAGTGCTGAAACAACTGTATGTTATGACAAGGTAGAAGATAAACAAAATGTTGAGACAAGTTTTGAAGACATTTGATGCGTTTCATTGTTTTTTTTAGAAACTGATATACAGTTCACACACAAAATTCATATAATATAAAATTGCATATGCCCAAATGTCAATGAAAATTCAACACATTTCATTACAAGCTGTTCCGTTGAAGGAAGATACTACTATATAATGCCTAAAAATGGGCTTCATGTAAGTGTAAACTGGGGTAGGTGTGTTATTGAGGGTATTGCATTGTTTATCTTTTATTGCTGCTCCACTGGATCAGCAATATTTGCACAAGCTGTGCCCAGTCCAGATTTTACAGCTCTGGCCTGGGTCTGGTGATGTGGGTTTTATCCATACCCCACTGCATGTGGCTTAGGGTTATACTGTACAGATGGCTACAGAGTCTAAGCCATTGAAGGCTGAAGTTTCAGAAAACCATTATGCTAAAAATATCAAGACTCATTCCCTCCCTCACTCCTCAGTCACAATTAATGCTCTACCAAAGTCATGCTTAAATACTGGTGCCTCTACATCCACGCCACTAAGCTTTTAAGGTCAACATGCTTCTTCTGCTGCTGTGACCAATTCAATGTCTGATCTGCTCAACCCTGGCTTTATAAATGTATTTAATTATTTTTAGAGGGGCTCCTGGTTGTGACCAATATCAAACAAACAACTGAAGTCCAGTGTGCCCCGAAATGCCTGCCTGAGAATGAAGTTGGTATATTGTTTGGAAAAATGCAAGGCTGGGTTTCTTATTATGCAGTGTCCAGCAAAGATGGTGTTGTCAAATGGCTTAATGAGGTGCTGTGAGGTACCTATGGGAACTTGTCATTTAGAAAGTTCCAGGGACACAGTCATCAAAAATGAAATTACAGGTTCTAAGGAGTAATTAACTTGGGAGGAATGTTAGAAAGTCAACTCCACTATAAACTGAGCTAGGACAAAAGTAAGTAGGACAAGAAAAAAAACAGAATTTTGTTTCTAAAATGAGTTACTAATTGTAACTGGTATTTTTAACGTGTAAATCAACTCCATTTCTCAAACTTAAAAAGAAAAATACACTTCATCACAGACTGTATTTACCAAGTACTGTGCAAATTTTAGTATATAAATGTTTAAGAAATACCTGAAAGCTGTCTATTTTCCATAGAAGGTGACTCCTTAGTAGTTTCAGACACTTAGTCTTTCCCTTTGAGACACCAGGTGACTCTGATAATCATTTATTCCAAGGGTTTTTACTTCAGTTTGTAGGCATTAAGTATGTTCTGTTCTCATACTCCTTAAAAAAATGCAGGGATTCCACAGACTTGTGTTCCTAGGTCCAGCTCCCAAACTAGTGAATCATATTTCAATATAATTGGAGGAGGGTAAGGCGGAGGAGACTATTTACACCTTCAGTCAGTTCTACGGATAGAAAACATGACATCACTCCTTTTGTACATGCAAAACTCCTGTAGGCTCCACCCACAGTCGTAAAAATCAAACAAGGAATAGTGGGATTATATACAGACCATGGTGGGGAGGTGAACCATCCAGAGCAATGTAGGCAGAACAATTGTCCCTTGTCAAAGGGTGGACAACAGCCACCAGCAAGCTAATAACCTGGAGACGAGAGGGGTGGACAGCATCTAAGGACATTCGCAGCTGTGGGAGGTGAAGAGATGGTGTTGGAGAGTCATCCTGAAAGGCCCAAATCTGCATTTGGAGAAGATGGCAGCAGGGAGGGAGTTCAACCAGGATGGGGCTCTGTAGAGGAAGAACCTCTGAGTCAGGGCAGTCCTGACTTTGGGTACATGGAGGGAGAGTTTGGAGGAGCTGCGGGTAGAGAGAGTAAGAGGAGTAGGTCAGATAAGCATGGACAAGCCTTGGGGGGGGCAAACTTGCTACAGTTTTCTTAGCAAAGAGGCAGGCCTGGTACAGTAGCCTCTCCTCAAAATTGAGTATGTTTGCCAGAAAGTAGAGTGTGCAGGTCTGAGTAAGCCTGTTGCTACCTATGAGCAGGTGGCAGGCTTTGTTAAGGGACATTTTGACTTTGTGGAGGGCAGTGTTGTCCACAGCCCCATAGACCAGGAGCCCATAATCGACGGGGAATAGGACAGAGGATGTAATAGCAAGCCTAAGGGCTTCATGGGGTGGGGGAGTAGGCAGTCCCTATGGCGGTAGAGTAGGCTGATTCGAAAATTAACAGCGAAGCAAAGGGTATGGATATGGCCATGGTAGGAGAGAGCTGGGTCAAATGTTATGCCAAGATACTTGAAGGAGCTTACTTGTTCCAGGGGGAGGAGTCTATTGGTCAGGACTAGGAGAGGCGAGTCTTTTTATCTGCTTTGGTTGTGGGATAAGAGCATGATCTTTGTCTTTTTGTGATTGAGTACAAGCCTGTGGTCGATGAACCAGGTTTCTGCCTGGCCAAAAGAGTTCTGGAGGGCCTTTTGAAGGAAGTTAGGGTCAGGGTGGGAGGAGAAAAGGACCGCATTGTCTGCATAAAGAAGAACTCTTTCTGGGCAGCCACTGGGGAGAGTGTTTAGGTATAGACTAAAAAGTATGGGCCCCAGTAAAGAGCCATTGGGAACCCCAGAGAGGACCGGGCGGCATCCAGAGAGGGTGCCATTAATTTTATTGCACTGTGAGTGGGATAAGAAGTTGGCAAACCAGGCATTGACACCCTGGGAGAAGCCTAGTTGGGAGAGGGTGGATAGTGGGAGGAGATGGTTAACGGTGTTGAAAGCTTTCGACAGGTCTAAGTATAATGCACTGGCTAGATGCCCATTGTCAAAAGCAGAGTGTATGAAGCTGGAGAATTTGAGTAGGGCAGTGGTGGTGCTGTGGCCTCAATGGAACCCATGCTGCTCCCTGCAGAGGAGGTTGTAAGTCATGAGGTAATCAGAGAGCTGGCCCGAGACTATCTTTTCTAAGGCTTTTTGGGGGGGGGAGGATGGAGATGGATCTATAGTTCCCTGGGGAGGTGCGGTCACCACTCTTGTGAATAGGGGTTATGACCACAGTTTTCCAGATGGAGGGGAACTGGCCAAGGGCAGAGAGAGCAGTTAAGAAGTTTAGTAAGGGAGGAGAGTATTACATCCAGGACCAGATGAAGCAGCTTGAGGTCCAACGAGTCATTACTGTGACTGGTGCCATTTAGGATTTTGAGGAGGTAAGGCTTGGCTTCTTACATTGAGAGGGCATGGAAATAGAAGGGTGGGTGAGGGAGGGAGGGTGGTGTGGTGAGAACAGGGTCAAAAAAGTTAGCGGGGAGTACCGAGCTGAGGTCTGAGAAGGAGGAATTGAGGGTGTCAGCAATGCATTGCAGATCAGTGGAAATGGAGCCACTGATGTTGAGCTGGACGGGGGGTTGGGGGTATTGGTTTTCTATTGAGTTCCTTGATGTTGCTCCAGAATTTGCAGGCAGAGCCCCAGGAGGAGGAAAGGGAGGACTTGTAGTAGTCTGCTTTTTGCTTTATGGATGGCCCAGGTAAATCTGTTTCGAGCAGCCTGGTAGGCCTGCCTATCAATTTAGATTTTAGTAAGGCATTCAACTCTGTCCATCATAGAAGGCTGGTTAACAAACTGGATCACATGGGTGTAGGGCCTAAAATAGTCAGCTGGGTAAGAAATTGGCTATTGGACAGGACACAGAGGGTTCTGGTAAATGGCACGATGTCTACAGAGGGCAAGGTGATCAGTGCGGTGCCACAAGGATTGGTCTTGGGGCCGATCCTCTTTAATATATTTATCAGCAGAATTGCTGAAGGGCTGGAGTGGAAGGTATGCCTGTTTGCAAATGACACAAAGATCTGCAACAGGGTGGACATACAGTAGGGCACCATGAAAATGGTGTCTGACCTCAAAAACTGTAGGAATGGTCTAGAAATTGGCAGTTGAAATTCAACGCCATAAAATGTAAAGTAATGCACCTTGGAAAACAAAACCAAAAGGTGACATGCCCCGTTGGGGGGGACAGATTATGGAGACCAAAATAGAACAAGACCTTGGGGTTATAATTTTGGATGATTTAAGAGTGGGAAGAGTGTGGAAAACAGCTTATAAAGCCAGCAGCATCCTCAGATGTCTAGGCTGGGGCATTACAAGTAGAAAACGTGAAGTAATAATCCCACTATACAGGTTCCTGGCGAGGCCACCTCTGGAGTACTGTGTCCAGTTTTGGAGACCTCATTTAAAAAAAGACAAACTGCCTACAAACACCACAAAGGAGCGCTACAAAGATGGTACAGGATCTACATCACAAGCCATACAAAAACAGACTAAAACAACTATAGTTATACTCACTGGAACAAAGGCAGGACAGAGAAGAATTGATAGAAACCTTTAAGTACATTAAGGGCAATAAACTCAATGCACAAGGAAAACCTCTTCCACACATATGAGACTGCTTGCACCAGAGGGCACTGCATGTGGATAAGGAGAGGTAGGTTCAAAAGCAACACTAGGATGTTCTTCTTCACAGAACGGGTTGTGGACCTCTGGAATATTCTGCCGCAAGAAGTGGTGGAGTCTAAAACAGTCAGGGAGTTCAAGTTAGCATGGGATTGGTGCTATGGAAACCTGACAAGAAAGAATTAGCTGGGTGAGGGGTAGCAAGAAAAAAGGGCAGACTAGATGGACCAAAAGTTCCCCTTCTGCCATCACTTTTCTTATGTTCTTATGTAAAAAATCAATCTGAACATCTTTAGCTAGCTTAGAAAATCCCTTAACTGAAGAAAATAGAATAAGACCATTAGCATAAAATAATAAATGACAATTCTTACAGATGCGATGGAGTTAATAAAGTAAACATAAGTGGCCCTAAAATTGATCCCTGCAGTACACCCCTATCAATTTTATTTACCCTGGACAACACAGAGGAGACCCCCATGGATTGAAAGCGATCCATTAAATAACCTTCAGTCCAAGAAACCACATTAGATAAAAAGCCCAATGATTTAACTTTAGATGAAGCATTTTGTAATCAATGAGATCAAAGGCCTTGGTCAGGTCCACGAACATGCCCCCAGTAAGGAAACCATTACCCATACCATCCAGGACTGAGTTTGGGAAACTGACCAAGGCAATGCCAGTACCAAAACCATTTTGAAAACCATGTTGCTGTGGGCAGAGAACATTATGTTTTTCCAAATAATCATTCATTTGTTCACGACAATTTTTTCTAGGAGTTTACTAATTGGATTCAAAATTGAAATAGGATGAAAATCTTCAACAAGAACAGCATTGTTTTTTTTTAGGCACAGGCACAATCCTAGCACATTCCCAAGTAGCAGGAAACTGCTGCAAAATACTAACATACTAAAATGCCAGCAGAATAGGCCTAATGGTCTTTTCTGTTGGCTCATGTGGTCAGCCCCCACCCTGGGAGCTGACCTTGCTGCCCCCCTCTCCCTCTCTGGCTTCTCCCTTCCCTGTTCCGGATATTCTCGCTGCACTGGATTTTGCTTCCAGAACCCTTTCCCTGTACCTGTACCTGTCCCACTCCCTCTTGAACCCCTCCACCATCTCTGCCTCCACCAGCACCCTGGGCAGTGCATTCCATGGCTCCACCACCCTCTCAGTGAAGTAGCACCTCCTCCTTTCTCCCCTGAATCTCCCCCCCCTCCAGCTTCCTCCCATGCCCTCTAGTTGCCCACCCTCCTTCCTTCGGAGCACCCTGACTGCTCCTCCCCTATTTACTCCCTTCATGTACCTGAAGACCTCTATCATGTCCCCCGGTCTCTTCTCTCTTCCAATGTGTACATATTTAGCTCTTCGAGTCTCTCCCCATAGGTTCTATCCCCCAATCCCCAAATCATTTTGGTTGCCCTGCTCTGGATCCTCTCCAGGAGTTCAATGTCCCTCTTTAAATGTGGCCTTCAAACCTGCACACAGCACTCGAGGTGCAGCCTCACCAAGCAGTTATACAGTGAGAGTATCACTTCCCTCCTTCTGGAGGTGATCCCCCTTGCGATTCATCCAAGCATCCTGTTGGCCTTTGTCACTGCCCTCCTACAAGTCTCCATGTTGTTCATCTTGACATCCACCACCACACCTAGGTCCCTCTCAGCCATCAAGACATGTAGCATTCCCCCCCCCCACGGTGTACACTTGACCCAGGTTTCTGGCTCCCAGGTGCAGTACCTTGCATTTCCCTGCACTGAACCTCAGCTTCCACTTTCTAGACCACCTTTCCAGAGCCTCCAGGTCCCCCAGTAGGGCCACCCTCCACTCCTCCCCATCCACCCCCCCCCAGTTTTGAGCCATCTGCAAAGAGACTTATCTCACTCCTGATACTCTTCCTTATGTCAGAGACATAGGAGTTGAACAGGAGGGGCCCAAGGACAGATCCCTGAGGGACCCCATTGATGACCCTCCTTGGGGATGAGGCTATCCCGCCAACCATGACCCTCTGAGTCTGGTCCTGGAGCCAATTGTCTATCCATCTGATCATCTGGTTCCCCACTCCCATTTCTCCCAGCTTATCCAACAGGTCCCCGTGAGGAACAGAGTCAAACGCCTTGCTGAAGTCAAGAAAGAGGCTGTCACTGGTCTACCCAGGTCCAAGGCACTCATCATCCAGTCATAGAACTCCACAAGGTTTGTCTGACATGATTTCCCTGGGATGAATCCATGCTGTCTATTGTTCAGGCACCCCAACTTTTCCAGGTCCCCCCAGTCTCTCCTTGACAATGCCCTCCATCACCTTGCCCACCACTGATGTCAGGCTGATGGGCCTGTAGTTCCCTGCCACCTCCCTTGATCCCCCCCTTGTGGATAGGCACTATATGCGCCTCCTTCCAGTCCTGGGGCATCCACTCTGTCCTCAGAGAGATGCTGAAGAGCTCCGCCAGGGGTTTCGCCAGGACATCCGCCAGTTCCTTCAGGACTCTGAGGTGTAATTTATCTGGCCCCGGTGCTTTCTCCATCTTAAGGGACTTGAGGGCTTCCCTCACTCTCTCTGCTGTGATTTCCACCTCCGCTACCTCGTCCCCCTGCTTTGCCTTCCCCCCACCTGCCAGTGATGCTACCCCCTCCCCAGACCCACCGATCGGTAAGGGTCCCCCTCCTCCTCAGATTTACTGTCTCCTCCCATGTATGATGCAGCCCCCCATTTTCCTTGGTGAAAACTGAGGTGAAGTACTCATTTAGTACCTCAGCCTGCTCCTCCGGGTCTTGTGCCCATCCCTCTACTGTTTTAATCCTGCTAATCTGCCCCTTCGCCCTTCGTTTTTCCCCAATATATCTAAAGAACCCCTTGTTCCCTCTCCTAATTTCCCTGGTCAGGTTCTGCTCCTTCCTTGCCTTAACCGCTCTCACCACCCTAGTGGCCCTTACGGCCATCAGTTAGTACACCCCTTGATCCCTTTCACTCCTTGAGCACTTGAATTGCCTATAGGCCACCTTCTTTCCCCTCACCACCTGCTGAACCTCCCTGGTCCACAAGCAGGGTTTTCAGGCCCTACCACATTTTCATCTTACTCTTGTGCTTGTGCTGGTAGCATCATGCACCCCCCTCCTGATGATTTCCCACCTACTGTTAGCGTCCAAGTCTGGCCCAATCCCATCCAAGTTCTCCTTAAGGATCCTTCCCATTTCCTTGAAATCCACTCCCCTAAAGTCAGTTACCTCCGTCTTTGTGCAGCCTTCTACCCCTCCTAGGTTCAGGCAGAACCAGACCGTGGCATGGTCGCTCCCCACCAATGGGTCACTTATGTCCAGGCCCCCAATCTGGTCACTGTCTGCCAGGACCACATCCAGTATCCGCTTCTCCCTGGTCAGTTCCCCCACCTGCTGAGTTAGGAACACATCCTGAAAGACACCCAACAACCTTTGTTCCCTGGCCACCGAGGATGTTGTAGTCTTCCACTTTGTTCCTGGCATGTTTAAGTCTCCCAACATCACCACCCTTCCCCTGCCCAATCTGCAGTGTCTCCCAACATCTGCCACTAGACTCTCCTCCAGCTCCTCCACCAGCACAGGAGGTCTATACACCACTCCTATTTTTACTCTCTTGCGCCCCCTTGCTATCAAGGTGACCCAAATTGCCTCCACAGTTCCCTCCGCCTCCTCCACTCCTCCTATGTCAATGCAGTTTTTGCCTATTATTGCTACCCCTCCTCCCCTTCCCTCCCCTCTGTCCTTCCTGAACATGGTGTAACCCTCCAGGTTCAGGTCCCTGTCATGCCCTGCGGTGGCCCAGGTCTCAGTGACTGCTGCCACATCCACCTCTCCCTCAGTTAGCATTGCCTGGAGCTCAGGCATTTTATTGTCCAAGCTCTTGGCATTTAGTAGGACTACCTTTTACCCTTTCCCTATACTTCCATTTCCAATTAAAGATTACACACGAAGAAGAGGCAACTAATTTCAGGACACTGCACTTTAAACAATTTCTGTCCAATTTTTGTGTTCACTTGTGCTCATGTGCAAGGAACATTTTGGGACAGGAGGACTTTTTGGAGATTTGTGACCCTCATGTCCAATTCAGTGCTCAGTGTAGCAGGATTGACCGTACTGCACCAATGGATGCACAAGCTTCTCTATGACAGCAGTTTGGCTGCAGTTGTATTCAGTTAAAAAAAGCACCTCTGCAATCAGCGGTGGTAACATGTGTGTATTTAGCATATTGACGTCACCCTTTCCTTCTGGCTGCTAATCCCTCCTGCTTCCTCCCTCTGGCACTGTTGTCCTCCCCGCTCCCTCGTTATTGCCTCCCCAAACACATTGTATGTGCCGACAGGCTGCCAATCCCCGTTAGCTCCAGACCCCCCAACAAACACCCAGGTGGCAGGCTGGGAGCCCACCTCAGCATGCCCATTGTCCCTGTAAGTGGGAAAACCGTCCTGCAATGTCTTGTTTTTTTTTAAACCTGTGAAAACAGAAAACCATCCCTCGTTGTGTCTGGTGTCCCCTTCCCCAACCTGCACCCACCCTCTGTGTACCCCACCTTCCTACCCCCCACTCCATACTTACCTACGGAGCCTGGCGCAATGAGTGGGAACATGTCTGCACTCTTGAAAGCCGATCGTGAACTGAAGAAATGCCGGTAAGCTGTATAATGGCATAAATGGATTTCTTTCAACTTAGGTGGATATCTCAGCCATTTTTGTGAATTTGTGGCACCAAAGTTTCAACATGGGGATCTTGGGACCACACCTCATGAATTCAGTCACTATCATGTGGTTATTCCGTCCCAAAAGATGATTTCATGGTCACTGTATGGAATCACCTTTCGGGACCCATTAATGAAATGACAGAACCACTATTCATAAGGTGGACTCCCAAAAAGCCTATGTTGCAAATTTGGTGAAAAAATTCCAAAAATTACTATGTTATGAGCGTGCATTGTGCAGTTTCCACGCACACTCATAACTTTAAGAATTTGTAATATTTTCACTCCATATTTTCAGCATTGCCATTTTTGCACACCTCCTTATGAACAGTACAGCTGTCATTTTTCACATACTGCCCAAACTGTGTTTTTGTTCATCTGATGCACAATGGTGCAGTCGTGGTGGGAAATCAATGTCCAGGGCAGATTAAGAAAATCATAGTGAAACTGTTCATGAACAGAGATCACAAAATGCCTGTGTTGAAAATTTAGTAAAAGAAGTCCACGAAATGACTGTTACGAGCGTGCATTGCGCAGTTTCCACGTACACTCATATGTTCAAGAATTTTTAATGTTTTCACTCCAGATTTTCAACATTGCCATCTCTTCACACCTCCCTATGAATTGTACAGCTGTCATTTTTCGCTTCCTGCCCAAACTGTGTTTTCGCACATGTGACACAGAATGGCATGGTCGCTGTGGAAAATTAATATTCACGACAGATTAACAAAATTACAGTGCCACTGTTCATTAGCAGAGGTCTCAAATGCTTTTATGGGGTTGGGGTCACAAAAAGGCCATTTTGAAAATTTGTAGTGCAAATACCAGCAGACACACGGGGCATTAGGGTAAAATACCATAAGTGCCAAACACCACTGCAAATACTTGCAAGCTAAAGTTCAGCATTGACAAATGCTTGCTTTCATTGAGAAAATGTGTGTAGATGTAAATAATTGTGAAGGTTAATGCATGTTATTTGTATTTTGCACTTGTCTTAATGTCAGGTGTTGCTGAAAAAGGGCTGTGCCCAGTCCACCTCTTTGTTGAAAATGAATAATGAAATGAAGGAAGCAACTGTCCAACACAGCCCCACAATCAATGAGCTCTTGTCAGGAAGGGAGGAAGGTAATTTAAGGACCTTTCTGACACTGACTTGTTTGAAATAAAAAGCAGGCCAATTTTCGGTAATGTTTACCTCAGAAGAGGAGAGGGGGTTCACAGGAAGAGTAAATGGACTGAAAATGTTGATTTAAGAGAATTGCCTATTTCAAAAGGATCTGTAATCATGTTATCATTAACTTTCAAAGACCCAGTGTTCCTTTGTCTTTAGTATTAATCAGGAAATTGACATTATCCCAAAAACAACGAGTCAGACCAATCAACTTTCAGCTTCTTTTTAAAATACTCAGTTTTAGCGGATCTAATCATCAGTTTAACTCTTTCTAATTTGTCTATACTGGGACAACAGTTTAGTGAAAGGAGAGGACTTGGAAGCAGGCCAAGCCAATTTGCTTTATCATTTTCTTTATATCTTCAGAAATCCATTTTATGGGGAAGCCCCTAACTCTCCTTGTGTGGATAGAAACATTTTTTTTTCCAGAATGGGAAAAAGTTGATGATGAATAAAATCTAAAGCCAAAGCAACATTAGATAATAGGTCAATACAAGATGAATCAATGAGGGATAACGCCAGAGCTAAATCAGAAAGTGGCAAAATTTTTAAAGTTACGTGACTGGACAAACCGGGGACATTTTTTTGTAGCTTGGAAGATAAACCACAATATGTCGCAAGATGATCACTAACAAAATCATCAAGCATTCTGACAGTAGAAATGTTATGATCCTGATCAGTGAGAATCCACTCTAACAATGAATGATTTGAGCTGCTAGAATTTAACCTTGTGGGATCATTAATTAATTGTACAAGATGATAAGCTTGTAACAGTAATTCATAATCTTTTTCATTATTAGAAAGCCAGTGTAAATTAACATCACCCACAGCAACAAAATCATAAAATTCAATAAAAGGTTCAGCAGAGGCCAGAAATTCTACAAGACCAGATAAGCCGCATTGAGGGGGATTATACAGACACACTAAAATAATATTATTTTTGACCATCCAGCAAAGGACGCAGCAAAAGTCAGTCAAAATGACTATTGCTACTAGAACTACTAGAGATCGCCGTTACTTGTAAGTGGTCTATAAAATATGCAATAATCCCCAACCCTTTTTTTTCCCTGAATGATCTTGTCTAATGAAATTATACCCTGGTAAAATGCACAAACTATCAGCTACAGAAGGCTTCAACCAGGATTCAGAAATACCAATAACATCCAGATGGTAAATACCGGTAAGAGTTTCAAGTTCAGCCATTTTATGTACAAGACTTCAAGCATTTAAATGGAGGATTTTCAAAATGTGATGTTTATACCAGAGATGGGGAGGACCAGGATTTGGTTCTTTATAAAATGGCATGAGAAAATATAGAAATCTCATTGGCCAAGAGACATCAGCTGACTGTACATTAAATCTCTATATATGAACAGTCATCCTGGTCCTAAACCACATCACACAATAAGCATATCAGTCCTCCTACAATCAGAACTATCTTCCATCAGTCCCCGTACAGTACAACGAGAACTGATTTTCCATCACAAACATGGCTGCTACCTTTACACTGTAAAAACCTTCAACTGGGCCTTAAAAATAAAACTACCTTAAATAAAAAATAAAACAAATTAATAAAATGTTTTTTTCTTGATCATCACACTCTCCTTACACACATAAACAAATTAGAAACAATGGGCCGGATATTCAAACTGTGCTATTTTGTGGCACAAGCCCTTGCGCTGCACAAAATAGTTGCGCAGTGGTGTGGCTGGAGCAATATTCAAAGGAGTTGCGCTATTGAGCAACTCCTTTGAATATCACCCCCGACCACAGCCACTGTGCATGGCGCAGTGGAACTTGCGCCACCGCAAGTGATCAGAGTGGAGCATTCAACTTGCGGTGGCGCAAGTATCATTGCGCCATACGCAAAATCCCGATATTCAAAAGGTAACATGTCAATGGGGCCATAATTCATGCAAGGCGCAGGGGGGGCCATTTGCATCTGATTATGGCTCCATTTGCATGCCATTAGCATGCAGGTGCGCCGATCCCCGAGGACTTGTGCCTGGCACCCTGCCAGGCAGCAGCCGTTGGGGACCGATGCCCCTGCAGTCCGATCGTGGGCAAAACAGTGTAAAATCCCTCCCACCACCCCCCACTGGCCCGATCGTGGGCGTAGTTTAATCCCCCCCCACCAGCCTGATCATGGGCATAGTATAACCCCTCCCCCACCAGCCGATCGTGGGCAGCAATGTGTCTCCCCAACATCCCTGGTGGTCCAGTGGACCATAAATTCCGATCGCGGGATGGAGTAAAAACACCCCTCTGAACACATCCCTGGTGCCTAGTGTCCCCACCACCCACCCACAAAGCCTCAGCACCCGCTCCCCGGCGGCGGTGGGCGGCAGCATCCACCGCCTGCCACCCGCCACCCCACGCTGACTGCCCGGTAGGGCTGCACGCCCTTGGTGCAGAGCAAGAGCCAATGGGTGTGCAGCCCATACGTAAAGACAGTTCAGTTTTGTGAATGAATACATTCATTCACAAAACTGGACTGTCTTCTATGGTATGGGCTGCACACCCATTGGCTCTTGCTCTGCACCAATGGGCACGCAGCCCTACCGAAGTCAGCCGGCAGGCGCGGGTGGCAGGCGGGTGGATGCTGCCGTCCGCCGCCGCGGGGAGCAGGGTGCTGAGGCTTCGGGTGGGTAGGGTGGGGACACTAGGCACCAGGGATGTGTTCAGGGGTGTTTTCTTTACTCCATCCCGCGATCGGAATTTAAGGTCCACTGGACCACCAGGGATGTGTTGGGGTTCTTTTACTCCACCCCGTGATCGGATTTACGGTCCACTGGACCACCAGGGATGTGTTGGGGAGACATTGCTGCCCGTGATCGGGCTGGTGGGGAGAATTAAACTATGCCTGCGATTGGGCCAGTGGGGTGGTGGTGGTGGGATTTTACACTGTTTTGCCCACGATCGGGCTGCAGGGGGGCACAGGGAGTGGGTTGGGGCTAGCTATAGGTGGCAGCTGCTGTGTTGCACCTGCAATGCAGCAGCTCACCTGTGGGTGGCCCTCGACTTAAGCCTTTTTTTGGCTCAAAGTTGTGCAGGCGCAGGTTGGGGGTTGCGCCTGCACAACTCTGCACAGCCCGGCTGAATATCAGGCTGTGTAGTTTATGCATGGTTCCTCCCCCTCCAGTTCAGCATGCATTCATTTGCATTGCACTGTTGCTCAGCCTGTTTTCAGTGGCGCAACTGCCTCCTGCTGAATATCCTAGAATGGAGCAAGTTCGGACTTGCGCAGGCGCAACTCTATTGCATATGGCGCAACCCTTTTGAATATCTGGGCCAATAAGTATTGTTTATAGTTTTCATTATAGCTGTTTCTTTGCTGACAGTGAAAAATTCCCCTTCTATCTTTACCATGCTCATCAGGAAACTCTCTTCTGCTTTCCCTGACAGTGAGATAATTGAGTCTGTAGCATTAGAAAAGGCCTTTGTGTGTGTGTGTGTGAGTGTATGTGTGTGTATAATATGTTAGTAGAGGAATGTAACCCTCCTAAAAAAGGGGGTTCCCAAAAGTCTTCCTAGGGTGTGCCTAAATGCCCGCTGCCAGGCTGGTGTCCTGTGTCTTAACCTTTTAAAAGTTATTGCATGTGAGTGCCTTTATAGCCTCTGTGTCCTGTCTCAGTAAGAGTTGCCTATATTACAATGTATAACTAATCTGGGTGGGGCTGAGTATTTCTAAGCTTGAGTCCTGTCTGGGCTGCTAGATAATTGCACCATTCTGCCATCGCTAGTTGCACAGAGAGAGCTCTGTTAGATCCTATACTTATTTACTGTTTATCTGTTCTAATAATAATGATATCGAAGTTTGTCTGGCCTTCTTTGCAGCATGGACATTTCTGTAATTCATCACCATCTTGGTTCTGGACTGCCGTCATGGACCAATCATTACCTTTGAGTGCCCTAAAATGGAGTCTGTCCCCAGGGGTCTTGGGGGAGTGAATTTCTGTAGGAATTGTAGTTTTTCCACTTTGGCACCTAAATTGACCTGGAAGGGGAGTCCTAGTTGTGACAGACAGATGAAGCAACCAACCAAACCGTCTGGATCAGAGGGAAATCCCCAAGCTGCCTGCAGTAGTAAGGCAGAACTGAAAATGGAGCTGGAGGAGTGAACAGCTCGAAATATTCGAGCAGCTGCCCCAAGGGGTAGTGTGGGGATTCGGCAGGAAGGCTGAGTCTGGCCTGCCTGTAGCTCTCCCACATGGAGAGATTTGAGTATCCTTAATTTGGACTACATCTCCGAGCATTTCGTTGTCCCCTGATTAATGGGTACAGCTAGTCGAGTCAGTCTGAGTTTGGAGTTGAGAGAGTGAACATCTCGAGATATTCGAGCAGCTGCTCCTATGTAGTTGCATGGGAAACTGGTGGAAAGACTGTGTTTGGCCTGCCTGCCTACTTGTCCCTTGTAATGGAATCCTTTAGCCTGAATTTAAACCAGACTAAATCCAAACAGGAGTGTGATCTGAATTACTGAATTGTGATTGCCTTATTGCCTGAAGAGGACCAAAGATTTGCTCCACATGATCGGCCTGTCAGGAAGTCTGAAACCACCACAGAGCATACAGTTTGTGCAGAGACACTGTGATTGTGACTGGACTATCATCCAAACTGTGCTATTTGCCTTGCTTTGCTATAAGTGTGCTGAATGGTGTTAGTGGGTTGTGATTTGGTTCCCCACTTTCTGCTTGTGTCACACTTGCTGGAAGCTGAATCTAGCACTACAAGACTGCCATCCAAATTGTTCACCTGGCCTGGGCCCTGCCACCTTGGCCCAGCCAGCTACTCATGCCACACAAGACCATTGATGAGAGACCTGACTAGGGATCAGCTCCCTGCTCAACATCATGAACAGGAACGACACCACGGTGAATTGTGTGGGCCCTGCTTCTCCTGGCAAACCAGCAAGTCATCCTGCAGTCTCCATTTCATCCATCCTGTGTCCTGTACTGGATAGCATAAGTAAACACCAGGGTAGCTCCCTGCAACAACAGCTCAATCAAAATGCGTAATTTGATTTAATTGTTTTGTCTAATCATCACGAACTGAGCCTCCTGGCTCTGGATTACAAATTGTGGGTTATTGTGCATGACCTGTCTTTACATCAAAGGGCCCCAACCAGCTGCAATGCCAGCCTACCCAGGGCAATGTGTCAGGCTAGCCCACCTCACCACTGGGTACCCAGAATGTGTGTGTGTGTGACTGTGTTGAGGGACTCTAAAGTGCATGCCTTGTAGCCTGACTGAATCAGTACCTAAACCAATCAGCCTGATTATGCCCCTTCCTTGTTCATTTCCCCTGAATAAATCAGATCTGAATCTGTTTGCACTTAACGTGCCTGTGGTGCACCTCTGTACAGCTAGCACTGTGGTACTATTGTTTGCTGTGTTTAACCTTACTTTACATGGGTCTCCAGGACAGAACAGGTGGAACTAGCCCTGGTGGTAAGTGCAATCAGAGTATGAACATATCTGTTGTTTGGGAGCTATAGTATCTGTGTATTCTGTTAATTTTTTAGGCTACTAGAGGGGAAAGAGGGGGTTCACAGAGTCCCAGAAGGCTGTACCCAGGTCAGCTACGCTACCACAAACCCTGTCCTCCAGGTGGAGACACCCATTTTCAGTACCCAGGCCCCTTAACCTGCACTTAGTCATGCAGGCTGGGGGTAGTAGCCCTTGGGATAGTGCCACCTAGGGGTTACAGGAACATTCTGCCAGTGGAACAGAGGAGCATTTTGAATCCCTGTATTCCATGGTAAACATTCCATGATAAACATTCTATTTCTTGAAATGTGGGGGGAAACAGGAAAAAAAACACAGAATGAAGAAAGTAAGCAACAATACTATATAAACAAAGAGAAAAGGTAGTAAATGACTCACCCTTCTATTTAACTTTTGGATCAGAGTGAGCAGTTCATGATGCTGTCAGTGAGTGTGGCAGTTTTGAACCACGCTCATGCTTGCAGCATCGGGGGACTGAAAAGCCTCTGTTATGGCTGCCTTTTAGTTTGTCTACAGAGTGAGGATAATGAAATAAAGTAAGGGGCTTTGTGTCATGCTTAGAATGAGAAAAACAGCATTTGTGAATTGTTGTGGCTGGCGGGAGAATATTAAGCTCAAGTGAGCAGGGAGGCACTCACTATATAACACTACTTTAATTTAGCACCAATAGGTGGAAGGACTATTTTATGTTAAAATTACAGATTCACTTACATTTTCACTTATTTGGAAATGTATTTCATGTGAAGGGGTTGAGGGATAACAGATGGACTGGACACCGAACTTCAGGTTCAGCACACAATCTCTGTGTGATGTTTATTCAAAATACAGGAAATAAACTTCTGCAATGCCATATTCCTAATTCAGTACATCTGTCTGCAGCAACAGACTATGTATGTCCTTTCTCTGCACTTAGCCAGCACCTACTGACACTGATCTCTGATCTAACCACTTTTCAGTGAAAACCCTTCATCCCTATGTGGGCCCCATTTGCTTGGGTAGTGGGGGCTCAAAAAAAAAAAAAAAACAAGCTAAAAGCAAAGAACCTCAATGCAGAATAAGGGTTACCCTAAAGGGCATTGGCAACAAATCAAGTTTCAAAGAAATATAACATCATACATACATACATCCATAATGCAAAGTATCATGGGATATATGCAAATCACCATGGCATTTCACAGTTGTTCAGTTTACAGCGATTTACATGCATTTTAAGTAGCACAACTAAATTTCTATAATAGTCACCTAGTACTTTTTTTCCATTTTTAGAAACCCCTAGTGCCATAGTATTTTCAACATTTACAGGTTTCATAAACATAAGGTATACTATGACATAGTGCTATTACATACTAAATCCAGCAACAAGAAACACGACCTGTTTTACATATGCTTGGCGGTCACAACAATAGCCTCCCTGTATGAGGACCTAAGAGGGAAAAGGAAAATTAAAAGGGGACACTATAGCATAGTCAAGAAAGGGAAGGGGCTGCCCATAGGTGGCCAACTTTATGGACTAGAAATTGTAAAGACTAGATTAGGCTAAGAAATAGAAGAACTGTTGCAACAGATTTAAGAAAAGGTCAGTGCTCAAGAGTGGCAGGAGCTCCCCTGTCACATTTCAAAATAAAAAAAAAAAACTGCTTCTAAAAATCAAGGGCCATTTCATAAGTGCAATAAGACTATCTGGAGTTGAGCATTATGGTGTGATAACTGCATTCCTTGGGGCGACCGGCACTCAGCCTCGTGCCTAACTACATCCCTAGGAGTGCAGTTATCACACCATAATGCACACCCAGTCATGTCTTATTACTTACATATACCCAGCCAATAAAAGCAAGCAAAAACTAAGGCAAAAAAATATACTTAATTCTATTAAAATCTGTTGACAACACTTAGCACAACACATCAATAAAAGAAGTCCACAGTCCCAAACAAAATACTTAGTAACAATCAAACAATAAAACACCTCAGATTTTAGAGAGTGTGATTTAAAAAGAAAAACATTGGACATAGTAAAATCAAATAATTTAGGTTGGCTACAATCTGGTGCAATAGCTAAAGAACAGGAGCAAGCCTCACACATAAATACAGTAAGTAAAAAAAATACCAAGCCACAAATTACTTTATAATGTATAGGAGACGCTCGTTATGCTTGGAAAACAAATATATTATTTTCTTGTAATCTCATCGCTATGATGTCAGTCATAAACCTCTCTTAGGTGCGTCATAGAGATGAGTTTACAAGACGGAACACTAGCACTAAACAAGATTCTTTGCTGGAACAGTGATCGCTAGTCCCTGCAAGCATTTAAAACTGGTGTTCCACTCTGAAAGTTTACGCTTGCAGGAACTACCAATCGCAATGGCCTCCACTCACCCTTCACATAGTAGCCCAATTTCTTGTTGTGCGAATACTGTGACTGAAAAAACATTTTTTTGTCTGCCCCATTGTAGTTACCTGTAGATTCTTTTGAAAAGCAGTCCCAATATGCACCACTATCCCACTGATTGAAAGTGATATAGACATGCTAACATTACCCAGCAACCAACCTGACACCACGTGTTATCATTTGACCAACCGGATTTCTCGTGCAGGACTCATTTTAAAGTGGCAGAATTTTAATTTGTTTTTAGCATGTTTTAGTGTCGCTACCTAAGTTTAATCATTGAGGGGGAGACCCCATACACTATAAAAGATAATGTATGGGGTCAGATTAGTAACCTTGCTGCAATCGCTTCTGGAGGTTACCATGTAAATGGTAAGCCTCTTGAGCTTCGATCTTGAGGTTTACTTTTGCCATGGTAACCTCTTGAAGTGATTACAGTGTGGTTACTAATCCTCTCCCACACATTATCCTCTATATAACTCCCTATCTTGAAAGAAAATAGTAAAAATAATAAAAAGTTGATAATAACAATAATAATAAAAAGACTGAAGGTGACTACCACTCATCCTCAAGTCATTCAATAACAACAACAAAAAAGTTAATACTGAGCAACCCTACTAAAAAAAGTCAAGACTGCAACTCAACTCAGACCACCACCTCCCACTAATGTTGGCACCAACATGGGAAGAGAGGTACGAGAAAAGCAAGCAGGCAGATCAAGGATAAAAATAAATCAATGATAGATCTGTGGTAAGAGTCTGCTACCCACCTATCACAAACATTAACAATGCTTACACAATTAAACAAATCCAGGACATAAAACACAATCTTATAATCAGCAGACCTGCCAGCGAATATTGTCACCATCACCCAGCAAAGCAACTGAACAGAAAGAGAAAGAAGAAGAAGACACTTAGCACAAACACAAGCTTAACACTGGACAACCACCACTGGAATGTTTTGTCTGAAACCCTCACAAAGCAACTCTTCCCACAGACTCTGCCACCAACAGATGAAGAACAGTAAGGAGGAAAGATATCAAACACAAAACAAAGGGTGAAAAGTCATATCAGTAGATGATCAGTAGTGGGAGTCTGCCACCCACCCACCACAAATTCCAACAATACAAAAGAGAAAAGAAAAGAAAAAAAACACACAGATCAGGTAAAAAACAAATGTCTGTACAAAAAATAACTAGGATTATTGCAGTAGATAAAACTGTCAATGTATCAGTATTGATAACTACTAACTGAAAAAAATAAGTATAGCCATAGTTTGTCAAATAGGAGGTAGATGGGTGAGGATGAGGAAGTAGCAGCCGGCAATTCAAAAAACAGTAGATAAGAATGGTTACAAGCAAAACAGTGAGCATTTTTAGAGTCCACCATGCAGGTACTATTACAAATTCTGATCTAAAACAAAAAAACTAACTGCTAATATACAGTAACAAGGTTACAGAAAATAAAAATTAAACAAATTACAGTCAATTATTTTGAGTTTACGGCAGCCTAATAACTCATGCAGAATGCTTGTTTTTGCTGGTTACCAAAACAGGAGCAGAGTACCGTTCAGTCTTGAATCTGTAAAGCAGCGAAATAACAGCAAACAACTTTTTGTACCTGAGTGGTGCTCACATACCCATAAAGTAGTATTCCATACCCGAAAAAATGAATCCCTACTATCAAACCCCTAAGTTCTTAATTACCTTCATTTTGAAAATAGGTTTTGAACATCCAAATGTTTTATTCTGCATGGCGCCACTCAGGCTGTGTGGGCATTTATGGAGTGCCCAGTCCTAATTAAACCTACCTGATTCCTGGTACACCCCCGTATACCCATGCCAGCCGGTGGTCAGTGCAGCAAGAAAAAGTTCAGCACATAAACTCAATTAAAAGAGAACATGTGTCCTTCCACTTCTTCAAAACCAACCCCCCAATTAGGCTCCTAAGCTGAAAAGGTTAAGTTTGTTATCACTTTCTAGCTGTAATAGTTAATCCATTCTGGTGGCCATAAAGTGAACACTCCCAGAGCTGCTTGGTGCCATTTCACATTCTCAGTGCTGGCAAAAAATAAAAAGAAAAGAAAAAAGGTAAAATAGTTGGAGAAAGGGATAGACAGAGTCAGAATCAGACCTTGGTCACATTCTACTATCCTGACTGGTATGGTAATGCAGCGCAATACAACTGAGCCACTGAATGGTTTTCTCCAACTGATCATCCTTACTTCTCCAGATGAGCAGCTTGATTTTATTAATGCCTAGATCATAGAATCATAGAAACATAGACTTTGATGACAGATAAGGACAGCCTGTCCCAGCTAGTCTGCCCATTTCCACACGTATTGGATAAACTGCAGATTCTAGTTAACCAACAGCTTACTTCCTCCTACCTCCCCCCACTATAATTGCCTTATGTCTGTACCATATATTCTTGAATTCCCCCACAGTTTCTGACCCCACAACCTCCTCAGGAAGGTCATTCATGTGTTCACCACCCTCTCCGTGAGAAAATACTTCCTCACATTGCCCCAGGGCCGTTCCCCCTCCATCTTCAAATTGTGCACCCTTGCTCTTGCACAGCTCTTTTTCTGAAAGATGCTACCCTCTTGGACTTTGTTAATTCCCTTTGTAACCCCCCTGCAAATGGGGGTTCCCAAAAGACTTCCAGGAGCTTGCTTGAATGCTCCAAGCCTGAATGGTGTTTGGCGTTTAAGCCATTTATCAGTGAGTGTTTTTAGAGCCTCTGGTACTGTCTCTTTAAGAGCTGTCTGCTTGCAAACATAATTAGTTTGTATGGGGGGAATGTGTGCTTCTCTGTTTGAGTACCACTCAAACTGCTGCCAATTCACTCCATGTTTGCAGTCACTAGGAGTACAAAGGGAACCTATCTGAAAGATGTAACTGTTTGCCAGAAATAATTTAGAGTAATAATGAAAATACAGTTTGTCTAACCTGCTTTCTTTGCAGTCAGAACTGTGTTTGCCTAGTTCCCCATTCTAGTTTTGAACTGCTGAACTGGACCAATCAGTGTGGGGTAAGCTAGCTCTAAAATGGTGCCTTGGACAAATCAGAACTTGGACTCATAATCTGAGCCAGCCACAAGAGGATTGTATGGGCAGTGACTGGGAGATGTAGTTTAGGCTTCGGCGCCTTTTTGGACCAACAGCAGCAGTCTATTGTGAGTGACAGCCAATCCAGTCAAGAACTGGGAGGAACTCAAAGGAAGTGCCCGGTTTTGTGTGTTGGAGTTTCAGTTTAGCTCTGGCAGTGAAGGGGAAAGAAACCCTGTGCTCCTTCAGTGCAAAGTTTCAGTCAAAAAACGTGTGTAAGGCCCAGAGTTCCGGTCTGCAGCTTGTGTAACTGCTTGTTAGGACTGAATCCGTCCTGTGAAGAGAATCAAAGGATCTCTGAAGAGTAGAAACCAGGCTCACCCTGTAGAAGACTGGAGAAATTGTTGAATTGCACTCGGTCTGTCAGGAACTGAATCTGCTGTGTGTTCTCCCGGTATTGTGCAGTAATTACGATCGGATAGAGAAGCAGCCTGCCTGGTATAGTACTTTCTTTTTCACCATATAAATGTGTGAGGAGGCTTGTGCAGCTCAAGTGAATCCTGCTGCCATTAAAGGACTTTTGCCTGTGACTGTTTACCATATAAATGTGTGAAGAGTCTCGTGGAGCTCAAGAGTAGCCCTGCTGATGTTGAAGGACCCTATCTTGTTTGGAGGTCGTGAGTACTAATTCAGGGTCGCTCCCTGTTGAATTGCCACATTAAATCCAAATGGAATCACTGTACTGCTGACTGTTTAAACTAATTTTTTTTTTCACTGTGTGAAAGGGCCCCTACCAGCTGCCACGGTTTGGACTAGCCACTAGGGCTTGGGTACCCAGGGACAGTAACTGGTAGGGATAGGCCTGTGCACAGAGCCATAGGTAGATAGTAAAGTGATAAGCTAATTAACCTGATTTCCCCCTGTCCTTGTTATATTCCCCCTAAATAAATCAGAGCTGCTTGTTTCAGCAAAGTTATACTGCCTGAGGTATTTGTCTATGTTAAAGTATTGTACTGTGATTGTTGCACTGTATCTTATTTTACAGGAGGTCCCAGTGCCTGAACCAGCCCTGGGGTAAGTGTATACTGTGAAGGTAATTCTAATATATTGTGTGGGCCACTAGTGGGAAGAAAGGGGTTGCAGTGTCCCAGAGGGCTGTGACCAAGTTAGTTTAACTATTGCAAACCCTGACCTCTGGGTGGAGGCACCCGCCATTGGATCCAGGCCCTCAACCTGTTAGTGGCAAATCAGGCAGGGTAGTAGCTCCTGGGATAGCGCCATCTAGGGTTACATCTTGAGGCTCACCGCTGGGATTGTGTGTCCTCTAGTGGCCATATTTACAAACCACTGTTAAGAAAAAATGGGTACCCGACAGAAGTGGCTGTGCACCGGCTGGTGGAGGGTGTACTGGGAGGAGATTGACCCCAAAATGCTATGCTTATCCTGGACATCCCCTGGGTATCAATACGGACACTGTACAGGAGTACTTTCCAAGGTGGAAGGTTTACAAACCCTGTGGTGGTGGGTCGGCATGCTAATCTGCTCACCCACACTTTCCTGGCCCTAGTAGAGTTTAAGGATCCCATAGATAGCTCCAGAGTGCCACAGACCATTACCCCAGAGGGAGCCCTCACTGCCTGGAGAGTGATAACTAAGTACAGTAAAGACCCGGTGGGGAATGAGCCCCCACCACTGTCTGAAACTTTTGAGGAGAAATTTGCTAAATGGTTGCTGGGGGAAGGGAAAACTGTGGAGGACTTGAAGAAGCTATTCTTGCCACCTGGGGGTGTTCCTCCCCCAACACCCTCTCCCGCTCCAGTACCCGTAATGGTGGCTGAACCAATGCAGACTCCTATTTCTGCACCTGCCATTAGTCACGACTCTTACCGAAGGTTGAGGATCTTCTCTGGCACCCTCCCCACCCCCCAAGGGGAGGATGACTGGGAGACCTGGATAGACTATGTTGCCCCAAGTGCTAGAATGGCAATGCTCAGAGCCGAAAGCGAAAGAGGGTTAGTGAGAGCCTCCGAGGTCCTGCCCTGGCTACCATCCGTGCAAATGGGCCAGTAACCCTGAAGTGACTACACAGGCTATCTTGAGGCCTTGGAGAATGTGTATGGGAGCCCAGATTCTGATGAGGATCTATGGTGGAGAGTAAGAAATGCACAACAGTACCAAGGGGAGTTGTTGTCTGTGTATGTATCTCGGCTGGAAAAATTGTTGCAAGAATGCCTCAGAAAGGGTAGTTTGCCAGCGATTGAACTGGACCGAACCAGGCTGGACAGGATCCTTAAGTCTGCCCCCTTCTCAGAACTGCTGTTGCTTCAGTTACGCCTGGCAAATCGACTGGAATCCCCACCCTCCTATGATGAGTTAATGAGAGAAATTCGAGGAGTTGAGAAAAGGCGACCTCAGGAGGGACCTGCACCAATAGCTGCGGCTATGACCCGAGTGAATGAGGGTGGCCCACCAAGTGAAGTTCAGGGGCAGAGGTTGGCAGTCAATGAGTGCTCTGATAAGGAAAAAGATATGCCACAATGGGGCGAACTGTTGAGAGAGATCCGGGAATTCAAAAACAGTCCCTTTATGAAGGCCACGCCTGCAAGTACGGGCCCCAACCTATATCCGACTGCATCTGCTATGGGGGTGGGGATACCCACCCATGTATCTCCTGCTGATAACAGCTCCGAACTCGATTCCTTGACCATGGAAGTGGAGAAACTGACAAGATGTCTCCAAATGCTTATCACGCCGCAGACAGAGATGGCACCAAGGTTTCCAGTTAGTAATACCCCCGCCCTGGCTCCCAGTGTGGCACCTCGGCCAGCTCAAACTCCAGAAAATATGTTTTGCTATAATTGTGGGAAGGATGGGCACATGAAAAGAGAATGCCGGTCCCCAAAAGACACTGACAAAGTTGCATATAGGCTACAAGGAGAGCTTCGGAGAACAAATCAGTGGTTAAGAGGTGCACAAATGATCCCAGTGAGGGCACCAAAAATGCTAATTCACGTCCCTTTGTGGCAAGGTCAGTTGCCCAGGCCCCCACTACCTCTCCAGACTGGTCCAGAATAGTGGGTCCCTCCATGGAGACCACTGTAAAGGTGAATGGAGTGTCTACAAGAGCTGTATTAGACAGTGGCTCCAAGTGACAATTATGTTCCAGGATTGGTATCAGAAGCATTTGTCAGACGTACCCTTACAACCATTAGAAGGACTGCATGTATGGGGGTTAAGTGAGAAGGCCTACCCTATTCTGGGTATATCCGAATTTGGCTGTCTTTCCCCACCTCCGTGGCTGGAGTGGCGACAAGTAGAGACCCTAGCCTTAGTGTGTCCCCCCACTGGACTGTATGATGGTGTCCCTTTGTTGATTGGAACAAATGCTCATATGTTCGGAAGGCTGGCACAGTTGTGTTATGAAAAACATGGGTCAAAGACTAGTAGAGCTTTAAGAGTTCCGGCTTTAATTAAGAAGGCCTATGAGGCACAGAGAGATGCTGAAAAAATAGAACCAGAGGAACCGGTCGGAATTGTATGGAAGAAGGATCCTGAGTCTCTGATCCTGGCGCCAAATGCCCAGTGTACCTTGCAGGGAGAGGTCCATATCAGAAAGGATGTTAAGAATAAAATATTAATGTTGGATGCACCAGGCGATGGAAAATTGCCAGAGGGACTGCTGGTCAAGCCTAGTATTTTGCCCGCTAGAGCCCATGCTTATGCCAGAAGGGTAATGGTCCAAGTTCATAATATGTCTGAAAGAGACATTCGAGTAAATAGAGGTTGCATCCTGGCTAATGTGCATTGTGCAGACACTGCAGTGCTACCCAGCAGCAAGAGTTCAAGGAAGAATGACAGAGTAACGCTTGACCTGTTTGATTTCGGTGACTCCCCGCTGCCAGCTGAATGGAAAGTGAGGATCAGTGAGACGCTTGCCCAGAGAGACCAGGTGTTTTCTTTAAAGGAATGGGATGTAGGATGCATGCAAGGAGCTGAGCACAATATCCGGCTGCATGACGAAAGACCATTTCGTGAGAGGTCTCGACGCCTGGCACCTGCTGATATAGATGATGTGAAACGGCATCTGCAAGAGATGTTAGCTGCTGGTGTAATACAAGAATCCAGAAGCCCTTATGCTTCCCCCATTGTGGTAGTGAGGAAAAAGAATGTGACAGTAAGGATGTGCGTGGATTATCGCACCTTAAACCGGCGGACTATCCCTGATCAGTACACAATGCCCCGCATTCAGGATGCTTTGGACTGCCTAAACAGGAGCAAGTGGTTCTCTGTGCTGGATCTCAGCAGTGGGTACTACCAGATCCCGATGGCCCCAGAGGACCGTGAGAAGACAGCCTTTATCTGTCCACTTGGCTTCTATGAATTCATGAGGATGCCTCAAGGATTTCAGTGCCCCAGCCACTTTCAATGATTGATGGAGCGTGCAGTGGGGACATGAACTTACTAGAGTGCCTGGTATACCTAGATGATGTTATTGTGTTTGGCAGCTCACTGGAGGAACATGAGAGCAGATTATTTAAGGTATTGGACCGACTGGAGGACTTTGGCCTTAAACTGTCCATTGATAAGTGTCAATTCTTTCAAACATCAGTAAAGTATGTGGGACACATAGTATCCACCGAGGGAATAGAGACCGACCCAAGTAAAGTTGAGGCCTTGACCACCTGGCCACAGCCCAAAAATCTAAAAGAACTGCAAAGATTCCTGGGATTCTGTGGTTATTATCGGTTTCATCAAGGACTATTCAAGAGTGATCCGCCCTTTACTTAACCTTACTCAAGGGTATCCCCCAACCCACAAAAAATACCAAAAGTCAGCGTCCCTCAAGACTGAAAGAGAGTGTTTTGTCCGAAAGAAGTAGTATTTGGGGCCCGCTGACTCCTGATTTGAGACTGCTTTTCATGAGATCATATATCAACTTACCCATGCTCCGGTGCTGGCCTATGCCGATCCAAGAAAACCTTCACGTCCCTGCACACTGATGCTAGTTTGCAAGGGTTGGGGGCTGTGTTGTACCAAGAGCATGAGAATGGCTCAGAGACCAGTGGCCTTTGCCAGTAGAAGCCTGATCCCATCCGAAAAGAACTATCCTGTACATAAGTTAGAGTTCCTAGCTTTGAAGTGGGCTATTGTTGACCAATTCCATGAGTACTTGTATGGGGCTAAAATACTAGTAAAACTGACAATAATCCTTTGACCTATGTGCAGACCTCAGCTAGTTGGATGCCACTGGCCATAGGTGGCTTTCTGCATTATCTACATATGACTATGCTCTCAAATACCGAGCAGGTCTGAACCACATAGATGCTGATGCTCTCCCGAGGCCTGTTCCCAGAATGATTGGGTCCGATTGGCAGAACCTGACATTCGGCACTCCCGAAGTTTGACAGGGAGGAACAAATGTCCACGGAGCAGTGGACTGCATGGTGGATTGCTTGGGACCCTCTGAGAATTGCATACCTGCTGCTTATTGCCACTTTTCTGCAATAGACATTGGTGCACTGCCTGAGCTGGACAATGACAGTATTCGCGGGCTCAATCATGATCCCATGATCAAAAGCAGCTTTAGAAGCCCCTATGCAGGAAAAGATGTGTCCAAATTACCCACTGATTTGAGAACTGCACTGTTATACAAAGAAGGTCCTAAGTTGAAACGGATCAATAAACTGTTATACAGAGAAACAGTAGACAGAGGGGACAAGTAGACAAACAACAACTAGTGCTGCCTACTGCCTTTCGAGACTCAGTACTGATGTCCTTGCACAACCACATGGGGCACCTTGGTATAGACAGAACACTTGACTTGGTGAGATCCAGATTCTATTGGCCTAAGATGGGGCTGATGTGGAGCAACACATTCGAACTTAGTAGCTAGCTACAGAGGAAAGCTTTGCCCCAGAGGGCTGCCCCTTGTTAACATCACCACCAGTGCACCCATGGAGCTGGTCTGTATTGATTTTCTGAGTTTGGAGTCAGATCAAAGAAATATCAGTAATGTGCTGGTGGTCACTGACCATTTCACGAGATATGCCCAAGCTTTCCCCACCAAAGACCAGAAAGCATCCACTGTCCAAAGTACTTGTAGAAAACTTTTTGTTCACTATGGGGCTCCACAAAGAATCCATTCTGATCAAGGGAGAGACTTTGAGAGTCGCCTGGTCAAAGAGATGCTTTCTCTGTGGGGAGTCGAAAGTCCAGAACCACTCCTTACCACCCCAGGGGACCCACAGCCTGAACGTTTCAACTGCACTTGCTTAGATAAGCTAGGGCACCCTACACCCAAAGGACAAGCCTAGATGGAGCCAACAAATTAGCACCCTGGTACATGCTTATAACTGCACCAAAAGTGATGCCACTGGGTTCTCCCCCTACTGCCTGATGTTTGGAAGAGAAGCTCGACTACCGGTAGATGTGTGTTTTGGGGTCTCTCTTGATGGGGTTCAAGCTGACAACTATTTACAGTATGTGCAAAAGTTAAAGGCCCAGCTAAATCATGCGTACCAACTGGCTCAAACCATGGCTGCCAAAAGAAATCTGGCCAACAAAGAAAGGTATGATAAAAAGGTGAAAGCACAGGAACTCCAGGAGGGAGATCGGGTATTGCTAAGAAATCTGGGACTGCATGGCAAACACAAGATTGCTGACAGATGGCACCATCTCCCTCACATTGTAGTGGGCAAACTAGATGATCTGCCAGTGTACAAAGTAAGGCCTGAGAATAATTCAAAAGATGTAAAAACAATGCATAGAAATCATTTACTGCCCATTGGACAAATCTTGATTGAGTCTGAGCCCCCAGAAGATGCCCCTCTGGACCAGTGACTAGAGCTGCTGTTAAGAAAAGATCAAGAAAGCCTGCACCTACAGAAGCAAAGTTAAAGTGTTCCCCTCCACAAGTCCCAGTTGAGCATGACTGTCAGTCCATATCAGAAGAAAGTGAGAGTGACTTTGAATACTATCATTCTTATGAACTGAGTCAATTGTTTCGGGGCAATCCCCTAGTCAATACTGGAGACGAAGCTGGGCCTTCTGGACTGTCTAAGCCCCCATCTTCGCCCCTGGAGCCAATGCTCCCAGAAAGTGAGGTGCAAAGCATCAGATCAGATGAAATGGAATCATTGTGCATGGTTGAACTGTTTGAGCTTTCAGGGGAGGAAAATGATGGATTGGGGCAGACTGGTGATACACCAGAACAAGAAGAGTATTTTGAGTGCCCTGACAGTCCACTGCCAGTGTCTGAAAGCTCTCCATGCGAGCCAAATGTTGTGGACTCAGAAACTGTAACTCCTGGAGCTGAAAGTGCCCCAAGTTCTAGCCTCTCTACCCCCATGGAGACTCCCCTGACAAGTGAGGACAAAGCTGAAAATGATGCTCAGAGTGCAGAGACTGTAACAGTTCCCCCTAGAAAGACTGGTTGAGCTGTAAAGCCTGTGGTGCACCTCAGTTATGATTCCCTTGGGAGGCCTGTGGATTTGCCTCTCAATGTTGTCCATAAAGGAGTGTATGTGTCCCCGAGCTCATTGCCCAAACTGAGCGTCAGTGCTAACTCCAAGTTACTTGTGTTGCTCTTTCATATGGTGCCTTGCCCCATCCAGCCCCAAGGTAACTGATAGGGAAGGGCCCTCTCTTCAGGTTTCATGTACAAGAGGTAATAACTTGAGTTATGGTACAATGTATATGTAATACTGTGTAAAGAGTGACGTACTGCAATGTTTCAGAAATGTGTTCTTGGTAAAATGATATATTGACTGATGATTACATGTGTGAGCCTAATGCAAATGTGTATGTTTGCAGTTAAAACTTATAGTACTTGTTGCGCGGACGCCAAGCTTTCCCAGGTCAGGAAGGGTGTAACCCCTGCAAATGGGGGTTCCCAAAAGACTTCAGGAGCTTGCTTGAATGCTCCAAGCCTGAATGGTGTTTTATGCTTAAGCCATTTATCAGTGAGTGTTTTAGAGCCTCTGGTACTGTCTCTTTAAGAGCTGTCTGCTTGCAGACATAATTAGTTTGTATGGGGGACTGTGTGCTTTCTGTTTGAGTACCACTCGAACTGCTGCCAATTCACCCATTTTGCAGTCACTAGAGTACAAAGGGAACCTATCTGAAAGATGTAACTGTTTGCCAGAAATAATTTAGAGTAATAATGAAAATACAGTTTGTCTAACCTGCTTTCTTTGCAGTCAGAACTGTGTTTGCCTAGTTCCCCATTCTAGTTTTGAACTGCTGAACTGGACCAATCAGTGTGGGGTAAGCTAGCTCTAAAATGGTGCCTTGACGAATCAGAACTTGGACTCATAATCTGAGCCAGCCACAAGAGGATTGTATGGGCAGTGACTCTGGGAGATGAAGTTTAGGCTTCGCGCCTTTTTGGACCAACAGCAGCAGTCTATTGTGAGTGACAGCCAATCCAGTCAAGAACTGGGAGGAACTCAAAGAAGTGCCCGGTTTGTCTGTTGGAGTTTCAGTTTAGCTCTGGCAGTGAAGGGGAAAGAAACCCTGTGCTCCTTCAGTGCACAGTTTCAGTCAAAAACGTGTAAGGCCCAGAGTTCCGGTCTGCAGCTTGTGTAACTGCTTGTTAGACTGAATCCGTCCTGTGAAGAGAATCAAGGATCTCTGAAGAGTAGAAACCAGGTTCACCCTGTAGAAGACTGGAGAAATTGTTGAATTGCACTCGGTCTGTCAGGAACTGAATCTGCTGTGTGTTCTCCCGGTATTGTGCAGTAATTGCGATCGGATAGAGAAGCAGCCTGCCTGGTATAGTACTCTTCTTTTCACCATATAAATGTGTGAGGAGGCTTGTGCAGCTCAAGTGAATCCTGCTGCCATTAAAGGACTTTTGCCTGTGACTGTTTACCATATAAATGTGTGAGGAGTCTCGTGGAGCTCAAGAGTAGCCCTGCTGACGTTGAAGGACCCTATCTTGTTTGGAGGTCGTGAGTACTAATTCAGGGTCGCTCCCTGTTGAATTGCCACATTAAATCCAAATGGAATCACTGTACTGCTGACTGTTTAAACTAATTTTTCTTTTCACTGTGTGAAAGGGCCCCTACCAGCTGCCACGGTTTGGACTAGCCACTAGGGCTTGGGTACCCAGGGACAGTAACTGGTAGGGATAGGCCTGTGCACAGAGCCATAGGTAGATAGTAAATTGATAAGCTAATTAACCTGATTTCCCCCTGTCCTTGTTATATCCCCCAAATAAATCAGAGCTGCTTGTTTCAGCAAAGTTATACTGCCTGAGGTATTTGTCATGTTAAAGTATTGTACTGTGATTGTTGCACTGTATCTTATTTTACAGGAGGTCCCAGTGCCTGAACCAGCCCTGGGGTAAGTGTATACTGTGAAGGTAATTCTAATATATTGTGTGGGCCACTAGTGGGAAGAAAGGGGGGTTGTAGTGTCCCAGAGGGCTGTGACCAAGTTAGTTTAACTATTGCAAACCCTGACCTCTGGGTGGAGGCACCCGCCATTGGATCCAGGCCCCTCAACCTGTTAGTGGCAAATCAGGCAGGGGTAGTAGCCCCTGGGATAGCGCCATCTAGGGGTTACACCTTGAGGTACTTGAAAGTTTCTATCATGTCCCCTTCTCCCTTCTTTCCTCGAGGCTATACATATTAAGCTCTTTTAGACTCTCTTCATATGGCTTCTAGTGCAGATACTGCACCATTGTAGTTGCCCTCCTCCAGACTGCGTCCATTCTGTATATATCCTTGCAGAGATGCGGTCTCCAGAACTGAATCCAGTACTCCAGATGGGGTCTCACAAACTGTCTGTACAGAGGGACAACAACTTCCTGTTTTCTACTTGCGATGCCTCTCCCTATGCATCCCATGTTGTTAGTATCGCCCCCACACACTGTGTACTCTTCCCCTGGGTTTTTGTTTCCCAGGTACATTACTTTGCACTTCTTTGCATTGAATCTAAGCTGCCATACTTTTGACCATCCCTCCAACCTTGCCAAGTCCCTTCTCATCCTTTCCATCCTCTCCTTGTGTATCAATCCTGTTGCAGATCTTTGTGTCATCTGCAAAAAGGCATACTTTTCTTTCCAGTCCCTCAGCAATGTCACTTATAAAGACATTAAAGATAACCGGTCCCAGTACTGAACCCTGTGGTACCCCACTAGTAACCCCCCTTTCTTCAGAGTTTACTCCATTTACTATTACCCTCTGCATCCTGTTGTCCAGTTAGTTACCCAGGTTATAACCCTGGGACCCACTCCCAGGCTGGCTAACTTGTTTATTAATCGTTTGTGTGGGACTGTGTCAAATGCCTTGCTAATCTAGGTAGGCCATATCCACAGCCCCTCCCTGGTCTACTATTTTGGTCACCCAGTCAAAGAAATCTATTAGATTCATCTGACATGGCCTTCTTGCTGTGAATCCATGCTGCCTTGGGTCCTGTGCCCCGCTGGCCTCTAGGTACTCAACAATTCTTTCTTTCAGAAGTGATTCCATCATTTTCCCTACCTCGGAGGTCAAACTAACAGATCTTTAGTTTCCTGCCTCTGCCTTGCTCCTATTTTTCTGAAGGGGAATCACATCCACCCTCCTCCAATCCTCAGGTACCACACCATCCTCCCATGATCTGTTAAAAAGGGTAGTCAGTGGTGTTACTAGTTCTGCCCTTAGTTATTTTAGAATTCCAGGCTGAATCCCATCAAGCCCCATTGCTTTGTCCACCTTGAGTTTTAGGAGTTCTTTCAGAACCCTTTCTTCTGTGAATGGACTGGTATCAACCCCCTGTCCAGAGTGCTTCTATTGTTTGGGTTAGGTACCTCCCCATCTTCTTCTTTTGTGAATACTGAGCAAAAGTATTCATTGGGTATCTCTGCCTTTTCACTGTCACCTTCTGCCCTCTTCTCCTCCCCATTATTAAGCCTCACTATCCCTCCCTTGGTCTTTTTTCACTCCCTAATGTACCTTTAAAAGGTTTTATCCCCCTTCTTAACTGAGTTGGCTCTTTTCCTTGGTTTGGACCTTTGCTATTCTGACTGCCTTCCCCACTTCCTTCTGCTTTAATTGTTACAGTTCTCGGTCCTGCTCCTTCTGTGATTCCTTATACTTCCTGAATTATATATTTTTGTCCCTAACCTTCCCTGCCACCACTTTTGAGAACTATGGTGGTTTTTTACTTTGTTTTGTTTTGTTTATTTGCTTCACACAAAGGCTTGTTGCCTCTGTGATGACAGTTTTGATTTTTCTCCATTGCTCTTCTACCCCTCCTTCCTGCCCATTTGCTAGTACATTCCTTCAGCACTCACCCATTTTGCCAAAGTCAGCCCTCCTAACATACAGTACCTTTGTTTTTGTAAGGCTTGACTCTGTGGCTGTGTTTATCATGAACCTCACTGTTTGGTGGTCATTTGTTCCCAAATGGCTACCCACTTCTAAATCTGTGATCCTCTCTCTGTCCCCATTTAAGAGTACCAGATCTATGATTGCTCCTTCCCAAGTGGGTTCCAGCACTAGCTGTCTGCAGCATGCCCCCTGTAGGGCATTGAGAATGACCCTGCTTTTGGATGTGACTGCAACAAATCTGCTCCCGTTAACAACTGGCATTTTCTGGTTTCCCATCAACAATATCTTCCCTCTAAGGATGCCTTCTATCATTTCCTTGTCCACCCCCACCAAAGACAAGGGTCTGTATACAACCCTCGTGCAGATTGTGGTGCCATTTCATGTCCCCAAGGTGACCCACAGTGCCTCCTCTCTTCCCCTTTACCCTTTAGTTCTGTTGCGTTGATGCCTTCCTTTATGTAGAAAGCTACTCCTCCTCCTCCTCTTTTACCCTCCCTGTCCCTCCTGTAGATTGTGCACCCTGGTATGTTGACATCCCAGTCATGGTATTGCATGTACTATGTTTATGTGACTGCCAAGATATCCAGGCTTCCCTTTTTCATTGGTTCCATGTCATAATAGCAACTGCCAAAAGGCGATTGCTGTTATGGCGAAGTCAGAGCACCGAAAATCAATTTTGGCACTCTGACTCCCCAGCATACAGCAAAACAGCACCGGGAACTTGCATTTTAATGGTTTATGCTTCACCCTCCTCACCCCCCCCCCACTTAAGGATTCTCAACTGCAGGAGGGTGCTTGTCAGTGGGGGTGCAAAACGTTAACAAAATTTTAATTCAGGCCGGGCGCAACAAAAACATGCCTACGCCTGGACCCAAATCCAGCACCCTGCCCACCCAAGCTGTGAATCTACACACCACACCACGGGGCCAGCTTAGCAGCCCACTATGGCATCACCCCTCAAAACCACTCTAGCCTCTTGCTGAGCATACTCACTCCCACCTCCCCATGCGCATTCATGCAGCAACATCCTGTCGCTATATGCGCTGACCCACCCCATCCAGTTACCCTACTTCATTGGTAGCCCCCATGACATGCCTTGCAATTGAGTTACTGTTTTTCCTCTTCGCTCAATCGCAGTCGTGCATGTCATGGGATACCCTTCCATCAAGGCCACTAGTTCAGGAAGCTTGATATCCAGACTACGGGCATTGGTACTCATCGTCCTCCATTTCTTGACGGCCTTACACCTTTTAGCCCAATCCCTGCCCTTACTGTGTTTGTCTTTTTCTTAATTTACCCCTGTCCTGCTCCCTATCGCCCTCTCTACCTTGGTGTTTACCTCGCTAACTACCCTGTTTTGTGGGGGGAGGCTGGGAATTCCCTGCTTCTTATCAGTGCCTCCCCCCCTCCTTACCAAGTTTAAAAGCTTGCCAATGAAGCACTTAAACCTGTCACCTAGGAGCCTGGTTGCCCCTCACACAGATGTAGACAATCATGTCAATATAGGCCTGTATCTCCCCAGGTGGACCCCCAATCCCCAATGAAGCCAAAACCCTGTGCTCCACACCAACTTTTCAACCATTCATTGAATCGCATGGTGCAGAGTACCCTAGACTCACCCATGCCATAGACAGGCAGCACCTCTGAGAAGGTTGTCGTGCGTGCTTTTTGTCTAAGGCTCCTCCCTAACTCCACAAACTCCTCCTGCACTGCTCTGATCCCATGACCAGCTAGGTCATTTGTCCATAGGTGGACAATGATGTTCAGCTCCCTCTCCTGTGAAGCTGTTCTCACAATCCTGAGGATTCGCTTCCTGTACCTCAAAACCATGGTGCCATGGTGCTGGTCAGGCACCTTACCTCCTTCTCACCTCCCTCCCCCAGTTCTACCCCCCTAACAATTGAGTTCCCCATCAGAAGCCTTTTCCTTTCCCTGTGGTGTCCTGTGCCACCCTTCTGTGGGTCTCCTTTGTGGAAGTTCTAAACATCTGCCTTCGGTCCAGCATCATTTGCCTGTTGTTGTTTTTTTATGTTTGCTTGTGTGCATGTGCATAAAAACAAAGGTGGCCAGGCAGTGCACTAACGTAGATGGGAGGGCTAGTGGGATGCTGGGGTGCATAGGGAGGAGTATCACCAGCAGAAAAAGGAAGATGGTGTTACCTCTGTATAGATCTCTTTTAGGAGACCACACCTAGAGTACTGTGCAGAGTTCTGGAGACTGCATCTCCAGAAGGACATAGAGGCTGTCTAGAGAAAGGCACTTAAAATGGTGCAGGGTCTACATCAAAAGCCCTTCAAAGAGAGAGACTAAAGAACCACAATATGAATACCCTGGAAGAGAAGAGGGAGGGGAGGGATATGATAGAGACCATTACATACCTCACAGGGGTACATAAGGTTCAGGAGAGAAGTATTTTTCAGAAGAAAAGGTGCTCAAGAATAAGGGGACAAACTATGAATCTGGGGCGGTAGATTCAGAAGAGATGTTAGGAAGCACTTCTTCACAGAAAAGTGGTGGATTCTTGGAACAACCTTCCAGCAGAGGTGATGTGGCTGAAGACAGTGGCGGGGTTCAAGAATGCATGGAATAGGCACAGGAAACCATAACGGAAAGGAAGAGGGAGGAAGGAAGAGGTATAGATCAAGTATGGTGTGAAGTGATAATGTAGGTAGGGTAAAAAAAGGCAGACTAGGTGGGCTAAGTGGCCCTTATCTGCAGTCATATTCTATGTTTCTATGTTTCTGTATTAGTGGTACTTGGGAGGTGCTGGGGTCTGTGAAAGCGTGTGTGCTGCATATGCCAATGGATGTAGAAATGTAGTACTAGCAGTAAAAATGTTATTTTTATACAGGATACATGTCATTTGGGTTTACAACCCAGTTTGCAAGACAGACCTGTAATTTACATTACAACTAAGACATGTACACATACCATCTATCTATATTACAATTTACATAGTCATTAAATTATCCAATAGTTGGCATGATCAGTTACTATACATTTCTATCTGGGCAAAATATTTTAAACTTATTCATCTACACATATAAATATTATGATTTAAGATCACAATAAGTCCCTAAAACTGTGTGAAAGTTCATTTTTGCTCATGAATATGATAGTGGCACACAAACTAGTAAAGATGACTAACTATTTAATTAAGTACCACCTGATATCTTGGGGTAGAGATGTTCAACAAAGTGTGGGACCCTCTAGATACAAACACATCCATGATTACTAATTTTATTTGTTTCCTGGATAAATGGGTCATAAGATGTCATTGTGCGTATTGAGAAGGGTAAAATATTCCAATATTTTGAAGCTTGAAAGCCCAACGTTCTTTCACCATGTTTATTGCAAATTTTGGGAACATACATTTTATTTATATGAATTGATCTTCTAGGTTTGTCAGTTAATTTTTGATTATTAAATAGCACAGTGCTTATATAATGGTTTGGATAATATGTGTGATATTTATATATTATTCGCTGCCATGACCTAATGCAGATAATGTCCAAAGATTGCCACTGCAAATTATGCAACAGTGTGCAATGATGTGTTCTAAATTTACATCAAAGGACATATCTTGCCAGATTGTAGTGTACTTTGTCTAATTTCAGTACTGTAGTAATTGTTTGTTTGCTGTACAATAAACAAATTCTCCGCAAGTTAGTATGGGCATAATTAGTTGCTCTGCCACTATTTTGAGATCACTTTTCTTTAAGCACTTTGTAGTCCTACGTAAGGAGCCTATTTTTTTGTTTACTTTCTCTACCAAGGTGTTGACATGTATGTTGAAAGACATTTGAGTATCAAAAGTTAAACCTAGGTAGGTATACTGATCTACCTGCTGAAGAAATTCTTTGCCATCTATTTTAATTTGGATTTTTTCCTTTTGTTTTGATTCAGAATGTAGTAGTCTTGTTTGCTTTATATGCATTTATAAATGCAGGAGACTTATTACTCAAAAGTGGATGCTGAGAAGGCTGATGATGATGACAGTGCTGAGCTAGCTGGCAGGCATAAACATTGTGTACTATAGCTCAAAGGATGTAGCCCCACCAGTCACACTGGTTTTCCTCCCATTAGGCACCATCAGGCTTTGAAGATGTACATCAAGGCTCAAGTTTCTCCCTGTGTGTTTTTCTCCCCACTGTAAAAGTGGTTTCCCCTCGTTACAGAAAGTAGCCTGGAGAGCATCTCTTACAGTCAGCATGCAGACTGCAAATTCAATATAATGAAATCAAATATGTTAATAACATTTCAATAATGAACAGAAAGCACTAGAAATAGTTGATTTAAATAACATATGAAGCTCTATCACACTGCAGGCAAACATTTGGCACTGACAAATGCTTGTATACTTTTGCAAGCACAGCAAATTCAGGAGCCTCGCTCCTTCCCGAACAGAGTGATGATTAATCTTGCTAAACTACATTGTCCCAGCTTCCATCCTTACCACCACTCACCCATAAAAATCACATGCCTAGGGCTCTGTATATTAACATATTATTGTCAGAGCCCTGCTGATCATGAAGGAATGTCTTTCTGATGCAACATCACTGAGTCACTGCTCAATGAAAGGACACTAGCATTCCTGGAGGAATCTGAACAACTGGATGCCAAGCAGCATGGTTTCACAATGGGAAGGTCCTGCCAGACTAAACTGATAGAGTTCTTTGACTCAGTTACTAGGGCTGTGAGCCAGGGGGAGTGGTTGATGTTATCAACCTTGACTTTAGCAAGGTCTTCAACTCTTTACCACACAGAAGGCTGCTAAACAAACTCAACCGTACAGGAGTGGGGCAGGATGTGGTAGCATGGGTGAGTAGCTGGCTTGAACAATGAACTCAGTCTGTGACAGTAAATGGGGTAGCATCAGGGAATAGGGAAGGGACAAGTGGAGTGCCACGGGGGTCCGTCCTCAGACCATTACTCTTTAATATCTTCATCAAAGATATCACAGAGGAGTTGAACTGGAAGGTGTGCCTGTTTGCAGATGACACAAAGCTCTGAAACAGAGTGAACACTGTACAGGGAGTAGAGCAAATGAAAAGTGACCTACTCAGGTTGAAACATTGGTCTGACTTGTGGCATTTAAAATTCAAAGCTAAAAAGTTCAAAGCTATGAATCTGGGTAGAAGCAATCCAGAGACAGACTACTACCTGGGAGGGAAAAAACTAGCAACCACCTATCAGGAGAGGGATATAGGGGGTTATCATATCAGACAATTTGAAGTTAGGCGGACAATGCGAAAAGGCAGCAAAGAAAGCTGGGACGCATAGGAAGGGGCATCACAAGTAGAAGAAAGGAGATGAACCTGCCGCTGTACAGGTCCCTGGTGAAACCCCACCTTGAGTACTGCATCCAGTTCTGGAGACCTTATCTCAGGAAGCACATAGATAGATTGGAGACAGAACAGAGGAGGGCAACAAAATGATACACAGTCTCCATAAGTTGCTGTACGAAAGCATGTTACAGGAACTCAACATGTACTCCCTGGAACAACGTAAGGATAGAGGGGACATGATCAAGACATTCAAGTTTCTGAAGTGTATAAACAGAGTCTCCACCCAGGAGCTCTTTACAGTCAATAGCACCAGTAGGACAAAGGGGCATGAGATGAAATTGAGGGGAGGAAGACTCAGGGACAATATGCAAAGGTTTTTCTTCACAGTGAGGGTGGTTGACCCATGGAATGGTCTACCGGCTGGAGTCATTGATTCCGAAACAGTAGGAGATTTCAAAGCAGCTTGGGACAGACACAAGGGGATTGTCACACATAAATCCTAAAGAGAGGGGTAGGGTTCAGGGCAGACTACATGGATCTTTGGTCCCTATCTGCCTTCAGTGTCTATATTTCTATATTTCAACAAAAGGCAAGTGCAATTCTAGGAGTCACCACCTTAACCACAAAAGATCACTGCAGCATTTTTGTGAGCTTTCTCTTTTATTGTCCTTCCATCTCACTGCTGCTCTAAGCCTCCAGTCACCTACCAGTCCCGACAGCCCCCTTCCCTGGAGCTGGTTTTCACCCCCACACATGCGGGATGCCAATGATGTGGGACAAGGTACCTGCATGCAGAGTGCTGGCATAAACTTACATTAGTTTTCACCTCCATCTAGTTGCTCCAGCTGTACTATTAACTGTAGTCACCCAGGTGGCAGAACTGAGACAGCCACCTACCTTCTTGGAAGGCTGTAGCCTGGGGTTCTGTGGGGGGGCATAGCTCCTCCCCCATTTTCTTCTTAAACTTCCTGCTCACACACTCTCCTGCTTAGAGCAAGCCACATTCACTCATCGGCAGCACGGCTGGTTGGGCTCCCCCCCCTTCCTGTGGCTGCTTGTTGTCTGTCCTGCTTTGCCCTTGCCTGCCTTGGTGCATTGCTTGCTCATTTGCTCCCCCCCCGGGGGCCTTGCTCTTCCTCTCCCTCCCGTACCTCGCTCTGTGTTCCTCCATTCTTTTCTTTGGGTTTTCTTCACCTGCCAGCTGCTCCATCAGTCATCGTTTGGCTCGCTTTTGCTCCATGCCGGTCATGCTCCTGTTCCTTGTCCATGGCATGCTGCTCTGCTCTGGCTCCTGTCTTGGACCTCTGATTTCCTGGCATCGTCCCGCACTGCCTGCCTGCTGCACCTGCTGTCTCCACCTCCTTGGGCATCTGTTTAATGCCTGTACCCAACCAGCTGTTTTCTCGGCCTGCTGCCTTGGCTGCATTCCCTGCTCTTGCCAGGCCACCATCCTGCTCTGGGCTGGGGTTGCATCCTCCATTGTTCTGCTACTACTATCTCCTTGGACCATTTCTCCTCTGGAAGGTGCATCTGCAGTTGTTTCATTCCTCCTCTGCTCATCATCCTGCCTGTTGTTTCTTCTCTACTTGTGCCATTTCCCTGGATTTCTACCCCTCTACTTCCTTTGGGGATCTACTCCCCCATCAGCTCACCTCTGGCAGCACGCACCGCTCCCTTCTGCCTCCAACTACTAGGGCCGCCTCTTTGCCTCCGGTGATGCCTGTACAAACTTCATGCTGATGTTTGCTTTTGAACATTCTGAACTTACTGCATTTCATGCAGACCTTTGTGGACAGGCAAGACACTTCAAACCCTTCCACAGTCTTTTCTGTAATTTACTGAACATTCTGGAGGATACTCTGCCATCCTGTATATCATTTTGCTCTTCCAGCAACATATGTGGAGAGGGCCTGCCTGTCAAACAGTCCTACACACTGCTAGCTCAACACTTTCACTGCTACTACATCTTCAACCCAGACCTGCCTCTGCTGCGCTCCATGCTCATAGTTCCTGGAATTCCTCTATCGCCAAGCCTGCGTTCCTGTGAACCATCCTCATTATGCCCTGCTCCACATTCCAGCAACTTACAGGTAACAACACCAATGACTCCAGCAAAACAAAGCACAATGAACCGCAGGTCAGTGCTTCATCCATTGACTCTCAGCCTGTTGTACCTCTTTACGCTGCAGCTTATGCTAAGCTTACAGCCTTTCAGTAACAGTCAAATTCTGTTAGATGCACATCCTGCCACACTACAGCTGAACCGCAAGATAGCACCATCACTCCATGGATTGAAAAGCCTCCCACAATTTTGTTCAAGGGAGACCCTGGTATCCAGAAGTCAGGGGAACTAGGGCACACTGGATAGTAACATTGGGATGACTGAAGATAAAATGGTTTTCAGATATTCAACCTCTTAACACCAAGTACCATCGAGGAGAACTTAACCTTAGATCAAAGGTTGCTCCTGCATTTCTGCTTCACTCTGCTAGGGGCCTGGCTGCTTGCTCAGCCATTTCTGCTTCACTTCTCAAGGGGGCCTGGCTGCCTGCTCATCATATTCCTGCTTCATCCTGCAAGGGGGCATGGAGGTTTCTTCAGCTTCAGTCAGCATGAGGCCTGGCTGCCTGCTCATGCATTCCTGCTTTGCCCCACGTGGAGGCCTAGTTGTTTGCACAACCATCCTGTTTTGCCCTGCAAGGGGGCCTGGGCACTTGCTCAACCCATTCTTGCTTCATTCCTCATGGGGACTTGCAACCTGTTCATCGCATTCCTGCTTTACCCTGAAAGGGGGCCTGGAGGTTTCTTTAGCTTTGCCCCGCATGGGGGCTTGGCTGCCTGCACATGCATTCCTGCTTCACCCCACAAGGGGGCCTGGCTGTTTGCTCAACCATTCATGCTTTACCCTGAAAGGGGGCCTGGCAGCTTGCTCAACCCATTCCTGCTTCACCCCTGCAAGGGGGCCTGGCTATCTACTCATTGCATTCCTGCTTCACCTTGGCAAAATATTTTAAACTTATTCATCTACACATATAAACGTTATGATTTAAGATCACAATAAGTCCCTAAAACTGTAGGAAAATTCATTTTTACTCATGAATATGATAGTGGCACGCAAGCTAGTAAAGATGACTAACTATTTAATTAAGTACCACCTGATATCTTGGAGTAGAGATGTTCAGCAAAGTATGGGACCCTCTAGATACAAACACATCTATGATTGCTAATTTTATTTGTTTCCTGGATAAATAGATCATAAGATGTCATTGTGCGTATTGAGAAGTGTAAAATATTCCAATATTTTGAAGCTTGAAAGCCCAACGTTCTTTCACCATGTTTATTGCAAATTTTGGGAACATACATTTTATTTATATGAATTGATCTTCTAGGTTTGTCAGTTGATTTTTGATTATTAAATAGCACAGTGTTTATATAATGATTTGGATAATATGTGTGATATTTATATATTATTCTCTGCCATGACCTAATGCAGATAATGCCCAAAGATTGCCACTGCAAATTATGCAGCAGTGTGCAATGGTGTGTTCTAAATTTACATCGAAGGACGTATCTTGCCAGATTGTAGTGTACTTTGTCTAATTTCAATACTGTAGTAATTGTTTGTTTGCTGTGCAATATACAAGTTCTCCGCAAGTTAGTATGGGCATAATTAGCTGCTCTGCCACTATTTTGTGATTACTTTTCTTTAAGCACTTTGTAGTCCTACGTAAGGAGCCTATTTTTTTGTTTACTTTCTCTATCAGGGTGTCCACATGTATGTTGAAAGATATTTGAGTATCAAAAGTTAAACCTAGGTAGGTATACTGATCTACCTGCTGAAGAAATTCTTTGTCATCTATTTTAATTTGGATTTTTTTCCTTTTGTTTTGTTGCAAAATGTCGTAGCCTTGTTTTCTTTATATGCATTTATAAATGCAGGAGACTTGCTACTCAAAAGCTGATGCTAAGAAGGCTGATGGTAATGACAGTGTCGAGCAACTGGCAGGCATAAACGTTGTGTACTGTAACTTAAAGGATGCAGCCCCACCAATCACACTGGTTTTCCTCCCATTAGGCACCATCAGGCTTTGAAAATGTACATCAAGGCTCAAGTTTCTCCCTGTGTGTTTTTCTCCCCACTGTAAAAGTGGTTTCCCCTCGTTACAGAAAGTAGCCTGGAGAGCATCTCTTGCAGTCAGCATGCAGACTGCAAATTCAGTATAATGAAATCAAATATGTTAATAGCATTTCAATAATGAACAGAAAGCACTAGAAATAGTTGATTTAAATAACATATGAAGCTCTATCACACTGCAGGCAAACATTTGGCACTGACAAATGCTTGTATACTTTTGCAAGCACAGCAAATTCAGGAGCCTCTCTCCTTCCTGAACAGAGTGATGATTAATCTTGCTTAACTACATTGTCCCAGCTTCCATCCTTACCACCACTCCCCCATAAAAATCACCTGCCTAGGGCTCTGTATATTAACATATTATTGTCAGAGCCCTGCTAATCATGAAGGAATGTCTTTCTGATGCAACATCACTGAGTCACTGCTCAAAGAAAGGACACTAGCATTCCTGGGGGAATCTGAACAACTGGATGCCGAGCAGCATGGTTTCACAATGAGAAGGTCCTACCAGACTAACCTGATAGAGTTCTTTGACTCAGTTACTAGGGCTGTGAGCCAGGGGGAGTGGTTGATGTTATCTACCTTGACTTTAGCAAGGCCTTCAACTCTTTATCACACAGAAGACTGCTAAACAAACTCAAACATACAGGAGTGGGGCAGGATGTGGTAGCATGGGTGAGTAGCTGGCTTGAACAATGAACTCAGTCTGTGACAGTAAATGGGGCAGCATCAGGGACTAGGGAAAGGACAAGTAGGGTACCACAGGGGTCCGTCCTCTGACCATTATTCTTTAATATCTTCATCAGAGATATCACAGAGGAGTTGAACTGGAAGGTGTGCCTGTTTGCAGATGGCACAAAGCTCTGAAACAGGGTGAACACTGTACAAGGAGTAGAGCAAATGAAAAGTGACCTACTCAGGTAGAAACATTGGTCTGACTTGTGGCATTTAAAATTCAATGCTAAAAAGTTCAAAGCTATGAATCTGGGTAGAAGCTACCCAGAGACAGACTACTATCTGGGAGGGAAAAAACTAGCAACCACCCATCAGGAGAGGGATCTAGGGGTTATCATATCAGACAATTTGAAGTTAGGCAGACAATGTGAAAAAGCAGCAAAGAAAGCTGGGATGCATAGGAAGGGGCATCACAAGCAGAAGAAAGGAGGTGATCCTGCCACTGTACAGGTCCCTGGTGAAACCCCATCTTGAGTACTGCGTCCAGTTCTGGAGGCCTTATCTCAGGAAGCACATAGATAGATTGGAGACAGTACAGAGGAGGGCAACAAAAATGATACACAGTCTCCATAAGTTGCCATATGAAAGCAGGTTACAGGAACTCAACATGTACTCCCTTGAACAACGTAGGGATAGAGGGGACATGATTGAGACATTCAAGTTTCTGAAGGGTATAAACAGAGTCTCCACCCAGGAGCTCTTTACAGTCAATAGTGCCAGTAGGACAAAGGGGCATGAGATGAAATTGAGGGGAGGAAGATTCAGAGGCAATTTGTGTAACCCCTAGGGGGCGCTATCCCAATGGCTACTACCCCTGCCTGCTCTGACACTAACAGGTTGAGGGGCCTGAATCCGATGGCGGGTGCCTCCACCCAGAATTTGGGGTTGGTACAGTCTGGTATGACCAGGTCACAGCCCTCTGGGCCACTGCAACCCCGCTCTCTTCCCACTATTGGCCCACACAAATAAACCCCAATGTCCCAGCTGCATACCCTTACCCCCAGGCTTGAACCAGTTCTCTTGCTCTGTGGGCCCCTTGCAAAGTAAGATGCTGTTACACAATAATCACAGTACAGTAGTTCACCATAAACACACAGTGCAGCCACTATATCTTTGCAAAACAACCAATCTGATTTATTTAGGGGGAAGATAATGAGGACTGGGGGCAATCAAGTTAATTAGCTTACCACTCTAAAATATATATATATATATATATATATATATATATATATATATACATATATATATATATATCTCTAGAGCACTGTACACAGGCCTACCCTATGAGTCAATGCCTCTGGGTACCCAGGCAATAAAGGGCTAGTCTCTCAATGCAGCTGGTTGGGGCCCTGACACAGAAACAAGCATATAATTCCAATGAGGAGTAAATAGATCCAGCAGGCTCAGTTAGTGTAGCCAGTAAACAAGCCAGAAGATCAGGTCTTCTCTGAGAACAGTTGCCAGGGAGCTACCCTGATTTGGTACTCACGACTCCAGTATGAACTGAGCACTCTCACACCACCCACATGACCGAGCCTGGAGTTCAGTCACTTCTCCACACATTTATATGAAAGGCAGAGGGGTACCATACCAGGCAGCTGCTGTGTACTTCCCGATTGCTTTCACTGCACACACCAGGCCAAACCAACGCAGCTTCACTTGTCCTGACAGACCGAATGCGATTGAAGCAGATTCTCCAGTCTTCTACAGGGTGAGCCTGGTAGGTAGCTACGCTTTTGCACAGCCTCCTCTGACCGCTGCCTAGCGGATTTAGTCTAAAACTTGCTGGTGTTCAAAACCGCCAAATCCTGGCTGTCCACAAGCACTTCCTGCACTAAAGCTCAGCAGCGCAGCCCCGAGAGCTCCTTCCTCGCTCACGACCACAGCGTCTCAGCCCCTTGGCAGTTGGGGCAAGCCTCTCTGTTCAGGTGCCACCCAATCCTATAGGTGAGTTACTGATGCCAGTCACTTACTTTGCCTCCCATTGGTGCAAAGAGGCACCAGGGTCCAAACTACACTTCCCAGGAGCTCCTGCCATACAGCCCCCGTTAGGCAGGCTCCCAGGGGGAGTCTGAACTCTAATTGGCTCCAGCAATCTCCATTTTAAAGCCCCCCTTTCCCCAATTGGTCCATCTCCTCTGCTTGGGTTCAAAATGGAGGGTCAGCACACACAGAGTCTCAGCTGCAAATAAAGCAGGTTGAACAAGCTACCTTTTTACAATAGCACTACATATTCTCCAGCAGACGATTATATCTTTCAACCCAGCTCCCTCTGCTCTCTTATCGACTACAGAAATGGAGCAATCTGAACATCCTCTCGAGTGGGATTTGAGCAGTAAACCCACTGCCCCCTACACAACCACTAAAACCTGCAAGCAGGCAGCTCTTAAGGAGACAGTTCCAGAGGTTCTAAAAGAACTCACAATGCCCATAATTGGCTGCATCTCACCAATCCCCAGCTAAACATGGAGTCTTTAGGCAAACTTAGGGAAGGTCTTCAGGAACCCCCATTTGCAGACCTTCCTGGCCTGAAAAAGACTTGGCATCCGCATCAAGTAGTTACCCTTAAATCTGTTTAAGACAAAGCAATTTAAGTTGACAGCACATTAGACCTTTGGTTACATACACTGGTACTGAATCACACAGTTTATTTTTTGATTATACAACATTACACATACCACAGCCCTTTCTTTTATAAATCAGGTCATTACTTCCTGCCCAGGACACTTGGATAAAGGGGGCCCTTCCCTATCAGCTACCTGAGGGCTAACTAAGGCAGTAGCATTATACTCAGAGGGTAATACCAACAGTTGAGAGTCATTTCCCAAGGCTAGCTTGGGCAAGGAGCACAAGGACACGTACACCGCTTTATGGACTACATTTAATAGCAGGTCCACAGGCTGACCCAGGGACTCATAACTCAACCTTACTACAGGCCGTACTTCTCGGCCAGTGTGTCTAGGAGTCTCGGGTAAAATTTCTGAAAGCTCAGACTTCACTCCAGCCCTACTTGGGATAGCAGAGGAAACCTCTATAAGAACAGGGGACCGAGGGCCCATAGTACTTTCAGGAACAGGACCCCCTTTGTCAGGACCCACACTGCTTGGTTCAACTAGGGACATTTCTGGTACTACCGGGGGGCTATCAGGGCACTCAAAGTATTCTTCTTGCTCGGGCATATCACTAGTGGGTTCTCCCCTATCACTTCCTTCTTCTGAAAAGTCAGACAGCTCAGCCAGGCCAGATAAGTCAGTCAGGCTCAAGGATCCCACCTCTTCAGCTTTGCTGCCACTCACTTCATGTGCTGGAAGCATGGGCTCAAGAGACAAAGCTGGGGGCTCAGACAGTCCAGGAAGCCCAACTTCGTCCCCAGAGTTAGTTAGGGGATTGCCTCTTAACAGTTAACTCAATTCATAAGAAGGGTCATATTCAGCATCATTCTCACTGTCCCCTGACACAGGCTGTTGATCAATTTCATCAAAGGGGGTTGGAGAAGGCCTCTTTAGTTGAGTTTCTGAGGATTCAACCCATCTGGGTTTCTTCTTGGCAGCAGCTCTAGTTACAGGTCCAGAGGGGGGGCATTTGGTGATTCAGCGTCTATCAAAATCTGTCCGATGGTCAACTGGTGATTTCGGTGTATAGTTTTCACATCTCTTGAATTGTTCTTAGGCCGCACTTTATACACAGGCAAATCTTTCAGTTTTCCCATGATAATATGAGGGAGGTGATGCCATCTGTCAGTAATCTTTTGTTTCCCATGTAGTCCCAAATTCCTCAATAGCACTCTGTCCCCTTCTTTCAGTTCCACTGCTTTCACTTTCTTATTATACCTTTCTTTGTTGGCCAGATTCCACTTAGCAGCCATGGTCTGAACTAACTGGTAGGCATGACTGAGCTGAGCCTTCAACTTCTGCACATACTGTAGATGATTAGCTGCTTGAACCCCATCAGGAGAAACTCCAAAATAAACATCTACTGGCAATCTGGCTTCCCTTCCGAACATCAGTCTATGGGGAGAAAACCCAGTAGTATCACTTTTGGTGCAGTTATAAGCATGGACTAAGGCGCTGATCTGCTGGCTCCATCTAGGTTTATCTCTAGGGTGCAAGGTGCCCAACATATCGAGCAAAGTGTGGTTGAACCTCTCAGGTTGAGGATCGCCCTGGGGATGGTACGGAGTGGTTCTTGACTTCCGTACCCCCCATAAGGAGAGCATTTCCTTAACCAGCCGGCTCTCAAAATCTCTCCCCTGATTTGAATGAATTTGCTGAGGGGCCCCATAGTGAACAAAGAAATTCTCAACAAGGACTTTAGCCACCGTGGTTGCTTTTTGATCTTTGGTGGGGAAAGCCTGGGCATACCGGGTGAAATGATCAGTAATGACCAATATATTGCTGATGTTCTTTAGATCTGGTTCTAAACTCAGGAAATCAATGCAAACCAGTTCCATAGAGGCACTTGTAGTGATGTTGACCAGAGGGGCAGCCTTCTGAGGCAGGGCCTTTCTTTGTAGACATCGGCCGCAGGTCTTGACATACTGCTCTATGTCAGCACTCATTTTGGGCCAATAAAATTGAGTCCGCACCAAGTCAAGAGTTCAGTCTATGCCAAGATGTCCCATGTGATTATGTAGGGACCTTAATACCAGTTCTTTAAAAGCAATGGGCAGCACCAGTTGTTGTTTGACTGCTCGCCCCTCCTCGCCTACAGTTTCCCTGTACAATAACCTATTAATCAGTTTCAACTTTGGTCCTTCTTAGTACAACAATGCAGTTCTCAGGTCAGAGGAGCGCAATCTTGGCACACCTTCCCCCCTCTGCAAGGCTTCCAGGACAGGGTTTATCATTGGATCTCGGGATTGGGCCTGTTGGATGCTGTCATCACTGAATTGAGGCAACATACTAGTATCTAGGGCAGAAAAATGACAGTAAGCAGCAGGTAAGCAGTTCTCAGAGGGCCCCAAGCAGTCCACCACACAGTGCACAGCATCAGGAGACATCGATTCCTCCCTGTCAAATTTTTGGCAAAGGGCTCTTATGTCCGGTTCTGATAACCAGACCCAATCAACTCAGGACACAGGCCTCCGGGAGAGAGCATCAGCATCTATATGGTTCAGGCCGGCTCTATATTCAACAACGTAGTTATAGGTGGACAATGCAGAGAGCCACCTATGGCCAGTAGCATCTAGCTTAGCTGAGGTCTGAACATACATCAAGGGATTATTATCAGTTTTCACCAATATCTTAGCTACATACAAATAGTCATGGAATTGATCGACAACGGCCCACTTCAATGTCAGGAACTCTAGTTTGTGCACTGGGTAGTTTTTTTCAGAAGGGGTCAAGCTGCGGCTGACAAAAGCTACAGGTCTCAGACCATTTGGTTGCTCCTGATACAGTATGGCCCCCAATCCTTGCAGACTGGTGTCGGTATGAAGAACATATGGCTTGGCAGGATCAGCATAGGCCAGCACAGGGGCATGAATAAGTTGATATATAATGTCATGGAAAGCTTCATCACAGTCAGCAGTCCAGCGAGGACCAAACATATCTTTGGGGTGTAAGTAATTTCTTCCAATCTCAGATGGCACAGTTTTCTTGTATTTTTTATGGGTGTGGGGATACCCTTGAGTAAGGTTAAGTAAAGGGTGGATCACCTTTGAATAGTCCTTGATGAAATGCTGATAATAACCACAGAATCCCAGGAATCTTTGCAGTTCTTTTAGATTTTTTTGGCTGGGGCCAGGTGGTCAAGGCCTCGACTTTACTTGGGTCGGTCTCTATTCCCTTGGTGGATACTATGTGTCCCACATACTTTACTGATGTTTGAAAGAATTGACACTTATCAATGGACAGTTTAAGGCCAAAGTCTTCCAGTCAGTCCAACACCTTGAATAATCGGCTGTCATGTTCCTTCAGTGAGCTGCGAAACACAATAACATCATCTAGGTATACCAGGCACTCTAATAAGTTCATGTCCCCCACTGCACACTCCATCAGTCGCTGGAAGGTAGCTGGGGCACCTGAAATCCCTTGAGGCATTCTCATGAATTCATAGAAGCCAAGCAGACAGATAAAGGCTGTCTTCTCACGATCCTCTGGGGCCATCGGGATCTGGTAGTACCCACTGCGAAGGTCCAGCACAGAGAACCACTTGCTACCATTCAGGCAGTCCAAAGCATTCTGAATGCAGGGCATTGTATACTGATCAGGGATAGTCCGCCGGTTTAAAGTGCGATAATCTATCCACATCCTTGCTGTCCCATTCTTTTTTCTCACTACCACAATGGGGGAAGCATAGAGGCTTCTGGATTCTTGTATTACCCCAGCAGCTAGTATCTCTTGCAGATGCTGTCTCACATCATCTATATCCACAGGGGCTAGGCGTCGAGATCACTCACGAAAAGGTCGCTCATCCTGCAGGCGGATGTGATGCTCAGCCCCCTGCACACATCCCACATCCCATTCCTTCAGAGAAAACACCTGTTCCCTCTGAGTGAGCCATTCACTGACCCTTTTCTTCCATTCTGCTGGCAGTGGAGAATCACCGAAATCAAACAGCTCGGGGAGTCACTCGGTCACCTCCTCCGGGAGTCTTATTGTGGGGCGAAACAACAGTATCGGCACACTGTAGCCAGGGTGCAACCCTGTTTTACTCGAATCTCTCGATCAGACACATTATGCACCTGGACCATTACCCTTCTGGCAAAGGCATGGGCTCTAGCAGGTAAAATACTAGGTTTAACCAACAACCCCTCGGGCGACGTCCCTTCACCGGGTGCATCCAGCATCAATATCTTATTCTTAATGTCTTTTTTAATGTGGACTTCCCCTTGCAAGACACACTGGGCATTTGGGGCTAGCAGCAATGGTTCTGGATCCTTCTTCTAGATGACACCCACTGGGCCTTCGGGCTCCACCTGGCCAGCCTTTCTTTGGGTCTCATAGGCCTTCTGAATCAAGGCGGGTATTCTAAAAGCTCGACCAGTCCTAGACATCTGTTTTTCAGAGCACAGCTACACCAAGTGACCAAACATGTGAGCCTTAGTTCCAATTAACAAGGGCACCCCATCATACAACCCCGTGGGGGGACATACTAGGGCCAAGGTTTAAACTTGTTCAGCCACCCCAGCCACAGTAGTAGGAAAAGACAACCAAATCCATATATACCCAGAATAAGGATAGGCCATATCACTCAGCCCCCAAACGTGTAGGCCATCCAAAGGCTGCAAAGGCACCTCCGGCAAGTGTTTCTGATAACAGTCCTGAAACATAATGGTCACCTGGGAGCCACTGTCCAACACAGCCCGGGTGGGTAACCCATTCACTTGCATAGGAGCATCCATCGAAGGCCTCACCACATCAGACCATTCGGGGGGCACAGTTTTGAATGCTGCTTGGGCATTGGCCCGGGTCACAAAACTCTTCCTAGGGGGTCGGTTATAGGCCTTGTGATGCCAGGCGATCAGCCTGTTGTTGACCCTCCTCAAATTCTCCAGTAACTGGCACTCAGTCTGAAAGTGTCCATCTTCTCCACAGCAGTAACAGAATTAAGTGTCTCGGGGGTCCTTACTGGAAGAGAGATACCTTGCCTGCTGGGGGCCATCCTGGGGTCAGGGCAGCTCCTCTTGGCTAAGGCATGGGGCTCTAGATATCTCTGGTTCCCCAAACTTAACAGGGTGGGCAGCAGCTTGCTTCAAGTCCCTCACCAGATCTCATAAATTTCTAATCTCAGCCCTCAAATCACTTTCTACACAGGGATCAGAGGAAATAGCACACCCCCCCCACTCCCCCCCTTGGGTCTCTGGGGGTACAGAAGAAGCATCAAGACCCCTCGAGGGGGAGGCCTCATCTGGTTCACTGGACTCAGAGGTTTGGCAGAGATTCACCGCCCCCACGTAGGGTTCCCACCCCTTTTCATCAGTCTCTACTTCTCGAATCTCCCTCATCAATTGACAGTACTCAGGAGGGGCAACCCGTCGGTCATGTAACTTAAGTTTTTACAATATCACACTGGAAAACCTAGCAGATTTTAGAATATAATCCAGCCAGGCCTGATGCAAGGCTGGGGCAGTTATTCCCCCTTTTCGATCAGCTTTTTGCAAGGCCCTTTCCACCCTAGTGACAAAGGCGGACAATTTCTAATTCCTCCATTGTTTGGCAGACTTGAACTTCCATAATAAGTCTTCCCCAGTTTCTGTACCCCCAAACACCCCGTCTAAGGCAGAAAGGTACTCCACCGCAGTGGCTTCTGGGCTAGTAGCCCGCAAAAAATGAATGGATTCTAAAGCTGGGCCCCGCAGGCTCTCCATCAGTCTCTTTTATTTCTCCCCCTCAGAGCACTGCCACTCTTGGACTAAGGGAGTAGCAGAGTCCATCCACGCCTCCAAATCATCTTCCTCTGAGGGCACCGGTATAGTACCAGAAAAAAGTTTTAGTCTATGGTAGGAATCTAGCTGTATAGGGGAACTGCCGGAGGGGTGAAGCCAAAATAGAACTCTTGGGGGGGCCAGGAGAGGCACCTGGGGAGGCTTGGGGGGTGGGTTCACTGGAGAGATCCAAGGCCTGCATTAACTCCTGGGTAGTCCTCCCATCCACAGCTAGGAATTTGAGCAGCTTATCTTTAAAACTATTAGTCTTGGGGGACCCCGGGGGGTGACTGTTCCACTCCAGATATGAATAACCCTCCACCCCTGTTTGGCACCTTCCAGGTAAATCACTGGGGGTACCCTCTCGGGATCTGTAGCTATGCTGCATAAGAGTTACACCTGCAAGGTCTGGTTGAGCAGATCAGCCATACACCCCTTCACCCCTACCTTGCCTAAACATTTAACACACTCCACTGCAGAAATAAGGTCAGCGTTCGTTGTCCCCAAAGGTACATCCAGGAGTAACACAATTTTATGGGAATCCAACTCTTCTGCCTCACCCCACCCCATTAGTTTATGCACCATTGTCTTGACAGGATCCAGCTTAATCTTAGCCATGACATCCCCCTCCAGCTTTTCTTTTAATTTAGCCATGTTGATGTACTTCATCAACTAGGCCACTAGGGGACGCTGATCCCAGTGGTGCCTCCAAAATGTAACCCCTAGGGGTCGCTATCCCAAGGGCTACTACCCCTGCCTACTCTGACACTAACAGGTTGAGGGGCCTGAATCCGATGGCAGGTGCCTCCACCCAGAAGTTGGGGTTGGTACAGTCTGGTATGACCAGGTCACAGCCCTCTGGGCCACTGCAAGCCCCTCTCTTCCCATTAGTGGCCCACACAAATATACCCCAATGTCCCAGCCGTGTATGCTTACCCCTAGGCTTGAACCAGTCTGCTTGATCTGTGGGCCCCCTGCAAAGTAAAATGCTGTTACACAATAATCACAGTATAGTAGTTCGCCATAAACACACAGTGCAGCCACTATATCTTTGCAAAACAGCCAATCTGATTTATTTAGGGGGAAGATAACGAGGACTGGGGGCAATCAAGTTAATTAGCTTACCACTCTAAAATATATATTTATATATCTAAGGCACTGTGCACAGGCCTACCCTATGAGTCAATGCCTCTGGGTACCCAGGCAATAAAGGGCTAGCCTCTCGATGCAGCGGGTTGGGCCCTGACACAGAAACAAGCATTTAATTCCTACGAGGAGTAAATAGATCCAGCAGGCTCAGTCAGTGTAGCCAGTAAACAAGCCAGAAGATCAGGCCTTCTCTAAGAACAGTCGCCAGGGAGCTACCCTGATTTGGTATTCACGACTCCAGTATGAACTGAGCACTCTCACACCACCCACAGGACCGAGCCTAGAGTTCAGCCACTTCTCCACACATTTATATGAAAGGCAGAGGGGTACCATACCAGGCAGCTGCTGTATACTTCCTGATCGCTTTCACTGCACACACCGGGCCAAACCAACGCAGCTTCACCTGTCCTGAGAGACCGAGCGCGATTGAAGCAGATTCTCCAGTCCCCTACAGGGTGAGCCTGGTAGGTTGCTGCACTTTTGCACAGCCTCCTCTGACCGCTGCCTAGCGGATTTAGTTCAAAACTTGCTGGTGTTCAAAACCGCTGAATCCTGACTGCCCACACGTGCTTCCCGTGCTAAAGCTCAGTAGCGCAGCCCCGAGAGCTCCTTCCTCGCTCACAACCACAGCTCTCTGCTCCTTGGCAGTTGGGGCAAACCTCTCAGTTTGGGCTCCACCTGATCCTATAGGTGGGTTACTGATGCCAGTCACTTACTTTGCCTCCCATTGGTGCAAAGAGGTGCCAGTGTCCAAAGTACACTTCCCAGGAGCTCCTGCCATAGAGCCCCCGTTAGGCAGGCTCCCAGGGGGAGTCTGAACTCTAATTGGCTCCAGTGGTCTCCATTTTAAAGCCCCCCTTTCCCCAATTGGTCCATCTCCTCCGCTTGGGTTCAAAATGGAGGGGCAGCACACACAGAGTCCAAGCTGCAAATAAAGCAGGTTGAATAAGCTACATTTTTACAATGGCACTACATATTCTCCAGCAGACGATTACATCTTTCAACCCAGCTCTCTCTGTTCTCTTATCGACTACAGAAATGGAGCAATCTGAACATCCCCTCGAGTAGGATTTGAGCAGTAAACCCACTGTCCCCCTATACAATCACTAAAACCTGCAAGCAGGCAGCTCTTAAGGGGACAGTTCCAGAGGCTCTAAAAGCACTCACAACGCCCATAATTGGTGGCATCTCACCAATCCCCAGCTAAACAGGGAGCCTTTAGGCAAACTTAGGGAAGGTCTTCATGAAGCCCCATTTGCAGAGGTTACATATGCAAAGGTTTTTCTTCACAGAGAGGGTGGTTGACCCATGGAATGGTCTACCGGCTGGAGTCATTGACTCTGAAATAGTAGGAGAATTCAAAGCAGCTTGGGACAGACACAAGGCGATTGTCACACATAAATACTAAAGAGAGGGGTAGGGTTCAGGGCAGACTACATGGATCTTTGGTCCCTATCTGCCTTCAGTGTCTATGTTTCTATATTTCTATATTTCAACAAAAAGCAAGTGCAATTCTAGGAGTCACCCCCTTAACCACAAAAGATCACTGCAGCATTTTTGTGAGCTTTCTCTTTTATTGTCCTTCCATCTCACTGCTGCTCTAAGCCTCCAGTCACCTACCAGTCCCAACAGCCCCCTTTCCTGGAGCTGGTTTTCACCCCCCACACATGCGGGATGCCAACGATGTGGGACAAGGTACCTGCATGCAGACTGCTGGCATAAACCTACATTAGTTTTCACCCTCCATCTAGTTGCTCCAGCTGTACTATTAACTGTAGTCACCCAGGTGGCAGAACTGAGACAGCCACCCACCTTCTTGGAAGGCTGTAGCCTGGGGTTCTGTGGGGGGGGCATAGCTCTTCACCCATTTTCTTCTTAAACTTCCTGCTCACACACTCTCCTGCTTAGAGGAAGCCGCATTCACTCCTCAGCAGCACGGCTGGTTGGGCTCCCCCTCCTCCTCCTCCTCCTCCTGTGGCTGCTTGTTGTCTGTCCTGCTTTGCCCTTGTCTGCCTTGATGCATTGCTTGCTCATTTGCTCCTCCCCGTGGGCCTTGCTCTTCCCCTTCCTCCCGTACCTTGCTCTGTGTTCCTCAATTCTTTTCTTTGGGTTTTCTTCACCCACCAGCCACTCCATCAGTCATCGTTTGGCTCGCTTTTGCTCCATGCCGGTCATGCTCCTGTTCCTTGTCCGTGGCATGCTGCTCTGCTCTGGCTCCCATCTTGGACCTCTGATTTCCTGGCTTTGTCCCACACTGCCTGCCTGCTGCACCTGCTGTCCCCACCTCCTTGGGCATCTGTTTGATGCCTGTACCTAACCAGCTGTTTTCTCGGCCTGCTGCCTTGGCCGCATTCCCTGCTCTTTCTGGGCCACCATCCTGCTCTGGGCTGGGGTTGCATCCTCCATCGTTTTGCTGCTACTATCTCCTTGGATCATTTCTCCTCTGGAAGGTGCATCTGCAGTTGTTTCATTCCTCCTCTGCTCATCATCCTGCCTGTTGTTTCTTCTCCACTTGTTCCATTTCCCTGGATTTCTACCCCTCTACTTCCTTTGGGGATCTACTCCCCATCAGCTCACCTCTGGCAGCATGCACCGCTCCCTACTGCCTCCAACTACTAGGGCCGCCTCCTTGCCTCCGGTGATGCCTGTACAAACTTCATGCTGATGTTTGCTTTTGAACATTCTGAACTTACTGCATTTCATGCAGACCTTTGGACAGGCAAGACACTTCAAACCCTTCCACAGTCTTTTCTGTAATTTACTGAACATTCTGGAGGATACTCTGCCATCCTGTATATCATTTTGCTCTTCCAGCAACATATGTGGAGAGGGCCTGCCTGTCAAACAGTCCTACACACTGCTAGCTCAACACTTTCACTGCTACTACATCTTCAACCCAGACCTGCCTCTGCTGCGCCCATGCTCATAGTTCCTGGAATTCTCTATCGCCAAGCTCATGCTCCTGTGAACCATCCTCATTATGCCCTGCTCCACATTCCAGCAACTTACAGGTAACAACACCAATGACTCCAGCAAAACAAAGCACAATGAACCGCAGGTCAGTGCTTCATCCATTGACTCTCAGCCTGTTGTACCTCTTTACGCTGCAGCTTATGCTAAGCTTACAGCCTTTCAGTAACAGTCAAATTCTGTTAGATACACATCCTGCCATACTACAGCTGAACCGCATGATGGCACCATCACTCCATGGATTGAAAAGCGTCCCACAATTTTGTTCAAGGGAGTGCCTGGCATCCAGAAGTCAGGAGAACTAGGGCACACTGGATAGTAACATTGGGATGACTGAAGATAAAATGGTTTTCAGATATTCAACCTCTTAATACCAAGTACCATTGGGGAGAACTTAACCTTAGATCAAAGGTTGCTACTGCATTTCTGCTGCACTCTGCTAGGGGCCTGGCTGCTTGCTCAGCCATTTCTGCTTCACCTCTCAAGGGGGCCTGGCTGCCTGCTCATCATATTCCTGCTTCGTCCTGCAAGGGGACACAGAGGTTTCTTCAGCTTCACTCAGCATGAGGCCTGGCTGCCTGCTCATGCATTCCTGCTTTGCCCTGCGTGGAGGCCTAATCACTTGTGCAACCATCCTGCTTTGCCCTGCAAGGGGGCCTGGGCACTTGCTCAACCCATTCTTGTTTCATTCCGCATGGGGACCTGGCAACCTGTTCATCGAATTCCTGCTTCATCCTGAAAGGGAGCCTGGAGGTTTCTTTAGCTTTACCCCGCATGAGGGCTTGGCTGCCTGCACATGCATTCCTGCTTCACCCCACAAGGGGGCCTGGCCGCTTGCTCAACCATTCATGCTTCACCCTGAAAGGGGGCCTGGCAGCTTGCTTAACCCATTCCTGCTTCACCCCTGCAAGGGGCCTGGCTATCTATTCATTGCATTCCTGCTTCACCTTGAAAGGAGTCCTGGAGGTTTCTTTAGCTTCACCCTGGATGCGGGCCTGGCTGCCTGCACATGCATTCCTGCTTCACCCCACAAGTGGGCTTGTCCGATTGCTCAACCATCCTTGCTTTGCCCTGCAAGGGGGGTCTGGTTGCTTGCTCAACTCATTCTTGCTTCGCCCCCACAAGGGGGCCTGGCTCCTGCTCATCACATTCCTGCTTCACCCCACAAAGGGGACCTGGAGATTTCTTTAGCTTCACCATGTATGGTGGCCTAGCTGCTTACTCATGCATTCCTGCTTCACCTGCAAAAACAGGGGCCTAACCACTTACTCAACACATTCCTGTTTTATCCACAAGAGAATCTGACTGCTTGCTCAATTGTTTTCCATTGTCACCATGGCCGACCCATGTGGGGGTCTTGCTTTCTAAGCTGAAACTTTGTTTCTCACCTTTGTCTCCTATGGACTACTATGGACTTGGATTAACCAACTGCTTATGCAACATCTCCATGGTGGAGTCATTCCTCCTGTACCTCGTTCTCCAGGATTCTTCTGTGCACCATCAAATCAGGATATTCCTCTACTACCAATATTTGGTTCACACTCAGAGAACTGACTTAGTACTGAGCCAACTAGGAGTACTCTCCTTTAGTATGCCCAGAGGATGGGCCAGTCAGTAGCCATGGACCCTCAGAGGTTTCTCCCAAAGGGTTTTTTTTCCTCTCCCGTGTACTACTGGCCACACTCTCTGGAGTTGAGGAGGTACTCACACGATAATTAACATCTTTTTTGAGCCTTCTAACCTACACTTACTTAGCATCCTGCTAAAAGACGGGATACAGAGAAAGGCCAAAGATTAAGACTCTATCATCAACCATGTTTTATTCAGTTCAAAAGTATCTAAGCACCAATCATGTCATCCAGTTCCTATGTGCTACAAATGCTGAACTATGTACTATCCAGTACAAACGTACCTAAGCATTGACCATATCTCATTCAGCTCTTACGTACCACAAATCGCTGAGGTGTGTACCACACAGAGAACTTGGAGAAAAGCATGCTCTGGAAAACTAAATCTTCCTTCCCCACTGATACTCTGACACCTTGGGCATGAGATGGAAACCAGAATAACCGCTATTGCAAGCAGGAACGCTGGCACTGCCTCAACAGGCCATGAATTAAACATTTCTGCTGGAATTCAGCCAGGTGTGTCATCATTTTCCCTTATGTTTTTAGATGCCTGTGATTCAGTCAGGGGAAGTTTAGAAATTAGAGAGGAGAAATTAGGAATGCTGTATAGCACAGAGATTAGAGCAGAAATCTGTGAATCTGGAGACCCCGCAAACCTGAGTCTGACTTGCACAACCACTGCTTGAACACTTTGTGACCCTGAGCTAGTCGCTTAACCTCCTTGTGCTCTGGGTCACACCTGGAAGCTAGCTTCAGCTCAGTGTTCCTTTTCCATCCTACAATTATGAGACAAAAACAAAACATATTATAAAGAATTCAGCTTTTATTTGATATAGTACCTTTATTCTCAGATAGTAAGGAAATTGGCAGGAAAAGAGAAAATCCTTTGACTACCTTTTTCTTGTTGCTTGTCTACAAATTAAGTAATACTTTTCTGTTTCTGACCTTACAATCTGTTGCTATGGAAATTACTACAGTGTCACAAGCAAGGGATTATGACTCCACTTGCACGCAAGCAGAAAGAACAGCTTTAATCAAAGGGAAAAAAACAACTTTAATCAAAGGGCAAATATCCAAATAGCATGGCATTCTCTGTACTCTTAAACAGCGAGGGGAAATAAATATGAAAACAATATGAACTGCAGTACAAGCAGAGTTGTATTTAAATATTGTGGTTTCTCTGAGTGTTCAGTGTGACATCAGATACTTTTTAAATGCTGTTCTCTTAGCTGCACAATTAATACATCAAATCCAGAGCTTCTAGTAACCTTTGTAGTAAGGGTGGGGGGGTCCAGCAGCACCCCTACATTTTGCTTGAGATCAGAAAAGGAAGGGGGTCCCAATGATCCCGACAGTGCAACATTTTACCCCCAACTTATTAAACTTACATTGCCATCCTTTATTTCTCTAAAAATGCATCTATTGTTTCCACAAAAATAAGGAATTCTTTCACAAAATGGAGCTCCTGATATTTCTTGGTTGGACCCCAGAAAATTTATAGGGAGCATTTTATTGTGTTACACTATGTTCAAATTATTGTGTAACTGACCACGTAATTTAATACAGGGTGACCCTGAAAACAGGCTCTCACCCAGCAGTCCAATCCTGTTAAAATAGAAAATAAATAAAAAAACATTCATTAATCAGCATCCTAGATTCATCATTAGCATTTCTAGTAGCAGCTCTGCAATCTAAAAAGTTGCATCAGCTCCACTTATCTACCACTTCTTTCGTAAGTTCTGTCCTAGAATGGAAGTGTTGGACAGGTAGACAATTGTTCTGCTTGCCACAGCCTTAAGGTAATTTCCTTTGGTGACAGATTTTACATTAAAACATAACAAAACTTGTTCCTTTCAACCATTGTTCTGTTAGTCATGGCTATAGATAAGGATTGCTGTTATTTCTGTGAGATAACTAAATCTCTGCGTGCTGTTTCTGCCAGTTCTTTATTTGATGGGGCTGTCCCTTAGTATCATGGGTAAATCCTAATCTCTTGTTGTTCATACCTTTTTCTTAACAAGTTACTTCTCTCTTGTTATCATAATAATTGACGATTATAAAAGACCCTGTCAACTTAGTACCAGTGAAGTTAAATAATACTGTACCACCTCCATAAAGCACAGGCGAGGGACAGATACATATATATATATATTTATTTATTTATTTCATTTTGTTGACCGGGTAAGTGCACTAGACAAAACCGGGGGATACAGATGAATGCTGACTGACCTTGAACCAGATTAAGCTGTTGGTGGTATTTTTGTGAATGGAGGAAATTTGGCCAGGGCACTGGGGAAATTCCCCTACTATGCCAGTAGGGGGAACCCTTGGCCATCTGTCTCAGGATGGCCAGTCTGGAGGAGCCACAAGAGGAGATGGATGCAGCTAAAGTCCCACCCCATCCATAGTAGTGTCCCAATTATCTACCTCTCCTCCGACATTATCATAATAAACAAGCACACGACAGCCATCATCACTTTCTGTGGTTTTAGCTCAATTTTTCCCCAGTCGTCAGTAATATATTCCTCCTCTTCTTTACCTCGCTAACCTGCCACCCCATACACGGCTTCTTTCCCTATATGTGTAGTTGCCAGCTGCCTCACTCAAAAGATCTCTGCTTATAACCCCTGTATGCCTATGGTTGATTGTACATCTGCTGATTTCTTCAATTGTAAAATAATGTTGTTTTTTTTTAATTTATTTCAACCTTGTATTGCACTGTATGTACTTTTTCTTCCTTGTATATTATTGCTTTTTGTATACCTGCTTCTGTACTGTACTTTGATGTATTCATGACCAGGTCCTCCTTGCAAATGAGCCTTGCTCAATGGTGCCCACCTGGATAAATAAAGATTTTGATTGATTGATTGATTGATTGATTGAAGCAGGAGAGCAGACCTCATCTCTTGTTTCTATTTCACAAGAGGCCATTGAAGAAGAATTAGTTTTGACTGAGTATGAATCGGATTCCCCAAGAGAGGTGGAGGATTCTCTGCCTTCAGTAGATGTGTCTCAGAAAATGGAACAACAAAGTAAGCAGCAATGTTTACATATAGAAAATAATTCAGGAGTTGGGAAGAAACAGATTGTGGTTGATTGTTTGAATAACACTAGTTCTGCAGTTGTCAAGCTGGGCCAAAACACTGTCAAAAGCCTGGTGAATTATTCAAGTGATGATGCGGCACAACTGAATCCAAAAGACTGGACTGATTCAGCTACTACAAGTGCCACAGGCATTGACGAAACAGCTGCTGGTTCCAATAAGGGTGGCAGTTCAAGCAATAATAATGAGTGTCAAATGCTGGTACCAGCAAGCTGAGGGAAAAAAATCGCTCAGAGCTAAGTCTAAACATGCAGAACGTCCTTTTGGTACTTCAGCTCCAGGCTTCAGTGAAAGGCTTGCTACACAGACTTTTTCCTTGCCTAAAAACAAAAGCACTGTTGGATGGAGTAAAGGAAAAAAGCAAGAAATTTCAGAGTCAGTCTCCGGATGCTAAGAGACATACAAATAATGATACTGTAGGGCCAGATTGGTCTCCAGAAAGGGCATTACAGAGCGCTGGCTGGGAACTGCAAAACAATGGGATTTGGACTGCAGATTGTCAGGACCCAACACACATTCAGATGTTGAAAAAAGCAACAAGCACGGTGGCCACCGCCATAAAGAGCTCCACCAAACCCCGGCGTAACATTTTTATGTCTAGACATGTGCCTACTAATTCTGTGTGTGATAATAATGTTACTGATCTTGATAATAATTCTGTTATACAGATTGAAGAGCACGGGGGGGGGGAGGGCAGTGGGGAATGGAGGACGAATGTGATTGAGGCCTCAGGAGTTAGAAGTAATGAACAAAACATCCCTGAAATAATAGAAACTATTGACCTTATTAGATTAGGCCCTTCTCCAGCAGCAGCACGAAACAGAGGGGTGGCAGATACAGTACTTTATTCACGCTTGCAGATTTGTTTCAACATATAGGCGAGCCTGCTCCCCGGTGCAATGCTGTGCGTTTGTTATACAAAGGTGGATTAAGTGCATCTCAAGATAGAGTGTTTATAGCACGCAAGCTCTTAAAAGAATCCATGCATTTTTTCATCTGAGATTTTTGCACTGATTACTTTAGGTAACTCAAACTATGACATCAGCTTTAAGAATGTATCTGGTCTGGACAGATTCTGGGCCCAATACAACTCCTGTAAAAACTCCCCCTTTGGGTCCCTTTTCACATTATTCCATTTGCAAAGCCAGCAGTTTAGAACATCACGGTCATGTTTAAGAATGAAGGGGTTAACACTGAAGACATTTTATTCTGGTTATGACAAAGGTGCAAGGTTATGAGTAAACCCACTCCCGCATTAGATGGAGAACAGATTTGGGAAGGGGGTGGAAAATTAGAGTTAAATTATACACAATGAATTCTGGACCAGTGCATCTCCCTAGCTCTTTTTATTTAGGAAGGGATAGAGGAGTAATTTTCTATGTTGGACAGCCTAGATCCTGTTACAAGTACGGATCCTCGGCACACTTAAGTTCAGCATGTGACACTGTGAAGTGTGGCCATTGCTCAGAATTTGGACGCAAATCTGAAAAATGTCTTAACCTATTCAAATGCAACCTCTGTGAATGTACTGGCCATGCCTACGGTCATTGCCCCAGGGCATCTCACAACAGGGAGGATTGCCCATCTCATGAGGGACTCATTAATTTATCTCAGCTACAGCACTCTAAATGGGTAGTGGAGCAAAGCTTGAGGGCAGGTTTAGAAACATTAAGACAAGATTAACAGGATAGGGGGCAAGACCAAAATATTGCACAGGAGACTGGTGGGCCTCAGAAGGGTAATATATAAGACCAGGATTTGGTGGATATGGGTGACCCTGTCCAAACGTTAGTGCATGAGGTTCAAGACATGAGTCAAGTTGTAATGCCTCCCCCCCCCCACTGGCCCCCTCCAACCCAACTGAACAAGAGTTTGAACCTGTTCAAAAAAGAGAGACAGAGCAGACAAGACACTGATCCATAAACCAGGCTCTGATATTTCCTCTGAGTCGTGAAAAGCCGGAAATAAGTTTGCTGCTCTTTTTTCTGATAGGGATTCAGAGGATGAGGATACAGATTTCTCCTCTAGGGTGTCTACTACAGACACTGAGGATAAAGGTGTTACTGATTCTATTGCTAAGCGAACTAGGCAAAGTAGAAAAACTAGGACCCCCTAGAAAATAAGATTAATAGTATGATATGTTGTCTCTTTTTTCTTCTCCTTCTTATGACTGATACACTCACACTGACTTCCATCAATGTTAACAGTATTAAAGGGGAAAGAAAACTAATAAGCACTATGCTAACTTTGAAAGGAAATGCTTATGATATCATGTGCCTGATGTATAGAAGATTGAAAACTCACTGAGAGTTACAACAGGCTACAAGGGCTTGGACTCTAGGGGCCTCATTTTGGTCCGTGGGTCTGGATCCTTGTGACAAACTTGGAATACTCTTTTCCACTCCTTTGGTACAGGTTTCCAGATTGCTGGAGATATCCCCAGGTAGAACACTAATGTTAGATTTTAGCTACTTAAAAGAACGATTTAGGCTTATTGCAGTATATGCACCCCAGACAATAGTGTTAAAAGCTGCACTATTTAAAGAAATGCAGCCTTTTTTACACACCGCCAGGGTGGTTTTATGGGTGAGTGATTTTAACTGTGGGCTAACTCACTCAGATCATGGCCTACAGACCAGGAAAATGTCTAGTGACTCGGTACAATTATTAGAAAGTGTAACAACAGCCGACCTGAAAGATGCCTATAGGGAGATCAACTCACGGGAAGGATTTACATACTTCAGGGGGACCCTGAAAACAAGGATAAATTTCATTTTTGTATCTAAAATTATACAGGTCTTAGCATGTAAGACTAGGGCAGTTGAATTCTCAGATCATGTAGCTCTACAGGTCAAGATAACATGGAAGGATTCTCCTCATTGTAAACAAAATAAGTGGAGAATGAATGATTCCTTATTACAACACCCAAAAATAAGGAAAATATGGCGTACAAATTGGTTAGCTAGATTGTCAGTAGTGGAGTGCTATTCAGATCCAGGATAATGGTGGGAAGATACCAAAACAGCCTGGAAACATATGTTTCAGAAGAAGTCACAATATGATAATATAGAGGATTGTGTACGATCGCTCAAACACAACAAAGGTATTTTTCACTCGAGAGGTTTCCATGGTAACTAGACACCTCAAGAGCGCAGCTTGAGAGGTCTCTTTACCATGGAAACCTCAAGAGCTGAAAAAATACCCTTGTAGTGTATGAGTGATCATACACAGCTTTTTATAGTGTATGGTGCTCATACAAAGACTACGCTTACTTTCTTGTTGTTTTTTGTGGTAATTTTCACCTCCTCTGGCCTGTTTCACCACTTCGGCCATTCACAGAGGATTGTGGGTCACCTGGTCGCGCATGCGCACCAACCTTCTTAGTGTTACGCTGCACTAGCTATGTAGCTAGTGCAGCACAACAGCTACAATGATGGGTTTGGTGCAGGCATATATAAAGCTTTTAAAGACAATCTTGCTCCGGTTTTAGCAATATTATTTAATTATATGTTAACAACAGGAAAATTTACCCCATATATACAAGAAGCTGTCCTAGTTTTAATACGTAAGAACAGGAGTGAGATAGATATAAATAACAGGAGGCCATTAAGTTTGTTAATTACGGACTGTAAAATACTGGCCAAAATATTGCTTAGCCGTTTTAACAAAGTAGTGACAGATCTTATAAGCCCAGAACAGACGTCTGCTGTGCCAGGGAAACAGCAATGTGATAATTATTATTATTAGGAGAGTCAGATAAAATTCCGGGATGGGTCATAGGGTTAGATCAAGAGAAAGGTTTTGATTGGATTTCACATTCTTTCATATTTTCTGTTTTAGAAGCTTTTGGTGTTCCCCTAAAGTTTATTTCCTGGGTTAAAGCCTTGTAAAGACGCATATTTGCTACTAAATATTAATGGTTAGGAAGGTAATTGCATAATGATTAACAGGGGGGTAAGGCAAGGGTGTCCCCTTAGCCCATTATTATACACTTTTGGTATTGATATTTTCATCCGAACAATTAGTAAGTCCCCTGATATTCAGGGGCTAGTGATAACTGATTCCGTTCCCCCAGTGAAGATATTAGCATATGCTGATGATCTCCTACTGACTATAGGAACTGAAACCAGAGATGCCAGTCTTCTTGACATATTTCATTCATATGCACTGGCATCTGGGTCTCAAATTAATTTGAGTAAAAGTAGGGTATCTCATTAGGTAAAGCATCTATACCAGATTCATGAACTATGGGGTGTATAATTACTCCAGAGCCTATTACTGTTTTAGAAGTCATTTTTGGACCACAGGATAGTCAAATCCTTAACTGGGAAGCTGGTATTAAGAAAGCAGAGAGACTGTCAATAGGATGGAGACATAATCAAATGGGGAAAAAAATGAGAGTTCTTTTGATTAAGACCCTTTTGATACAATTTTTTTTATACATTTGTGATGTGTTCCTACCTCCTCAAAAGCTTTTCACCAAGTTATACAATGTGTTTTTTCAAGCCTTCAGGGGATCAAGATTAAACTCTATAAAAAGAGAATTTACATATAGGGCAATTACAGAAGGAGGTATTGGGATGGTTCACCCTGCAGCTTTTTTCTACAGCATTTTTTGTTGCTACAATTTTGATAAATCACTTAGACAGGGTGAGACAATCTGGAAGCCCGAGGTTAATTTGTGACTGATTCCAAATATGTCAGATTGGGAACAAGGTAAGTCCAGAGTGCTGGGACAAAGAGAGAGTCCTCCAGCATATGCTAAAGAAAGTCTGAAACAACTTAGAAGGTGGGCATTAAAGCCCTGTGTTTTCTTAACTTCAGAGAGAAAGACTATATATAGACAAATATTATCAGTAGACTGTCAGGCCTCACTTGAATATACCATGTGTCATGCCTCACAAAAAGCAAGAATAATCAAACAATTACGGAACCCCAGGATACCCCCTTATGTTCGGGACACCCTGTGGTTAGGACATTTTGGGAGGCTCAGTGTAAAAGCAAATAACAAACATAAACAGACTTGAAGAAAGGTATTGCCCAAGAAACACATGTTTTCAGTTATTAGGAACCCAGGAACACTTATTTAGTGAGTGTGTGTTTGTACAGAAATTTTGGGGAATATTAGCAAAGGAATGGCAAGAACCAGTATTACAAAATTGAAGTATACAGAAATGATGTATGGAGAGAATACTCTGTTATCTAGGAAGTATCATGCAGATACAACATATGTAGTTTTGGCAATAATTAGATTTGATATTTGGCTGGCTAGATGTTTAGGGGTGTTATAACAAAGATGGGTAATGCAGAATGAAATTATTGGGAATCTTAGAAAAGCCTTGAACTGCATTTTCAGCATTGATATGGCACATGGATCTAGTTCAAGGGTAGCACATTTATGGATTAACTAGACATTGTATTGGTAAATAATCATATGTATGCATTTGTTTTCTCTTTTTCTTTCCTTTGTTTTGTACAGAGATGCGTAAGTTTAAAATGTATGTAATTTTGTTTTGCTTCATTTATATGTTGTAATGAAGTCGATTTTTCCTAATAAAAATTCCCCTGCTCTTTCCGAGAAGTGCCATGGGATCTTTAACATCCACTTGAACAACCACCAGAACAGGCAGATGGGACCTTGGTTTAACGTCTCATCCAAAAGACGGCAACTCAGAAGTGCAACACCCCCCTCATGCTGCACTACAGCGTCAGTATTGGGATATTAACCCAAATGCCTGGTGTGGGGATAGAACCCACAGCCTTTTGATCTCTCAGCCTCAGAGGCGAGTGTGCTACCCGCTGAGCCATTGACACTACTAACTATAGTTGCACAGTCATTTAGCATCGGAAGGCGGTTAGTTCTATCATGTCCACCCCCCCTTCATAAGAAGGAATGAAATAAGCATGCTGCCTGTTCACCGGTGCAGTGGTAGGATACTGCTTGCAATGCCAGCAACCCAGGTTCAGGAAAAAGCCTGGATCGCTGGAGGACTGGCTGGGGGGGAGGAGGAGTGAGCGTCCCAGAGATGCATTTCCCCTTCAGGGTGGGAGGGTTGTGCTCCCGCTGCAATGCTGCCACCTGGATTTACCAAGGTGGGGTACAACTGAGAGCACCATCTGGGAGGGGAGAATGGCAGCTGGGGTCTGGAGATGCAACACGTCTCAGCATGAACATGTCTCCTTGGATCTTTCTGGACGTCGCTGTCCTCGGGGTTGGGAGAAAAATGGAAAATGGTCCCACTTCCATGCCTGGTAATGGGCCCCAGTGCCAAACTTTATTGACTGATCCTCGTGCCATGGAGGAATGGCCTGACACATTTGGGTATAGGCAGGGAGGAAGCTGTGCCTCCCTCCTTCCCCATCCGGGGACTAATCCACAGCAGGATGGGGTCCATTCCTACCAGGGGAACTCAGGAGTTTGGCCAAGCCAGCAAACACCATAGGAGACCCTGAGGAGAGATACAGTGGTGGAGATTTAGGGGGCTTGATAAACAATGCATTAAAAACAAAAAGAAATAAATATGTTGTGCAAACAAGTATCTATTAATTATTTATTTTATGCCCAGTCCTCTACCCAGAGTATATGGTGATTTCATGTGTAAACAGAACTTTATCTAGCCTTGCCTTAAAGGCCTGTACTGTCTGTATGTCCACTGCCTCTACTGGAAGGCTGTTCCATAGGTTTACCACCCTCTGGGAGAAAAGGTGCCTCCTAATATTACCCTGGAATTTTCCACCCCTGAGCTTCAGGGTGGGTCACTGTATCCTGCTGCAAGGACTTTAGATCAAACACCTGACTTTTTGAACTTTTGAGCTTGTCCATGCCTTTGACCATGCCAAAGGCTAAGATCATGTCCCCTGTCAGAGTCTCTTGCAGTGTCCAGTTCTGGAGGCCCCACCTCAGAAAGGACACAGACAGGGTGGAGGCAGTCCAGAGGAGGGCTACCAAAGTGGTGCAAGGGCTGCACCAAAAACCCTACAAGGAGAGACTGAAGGATCTCAACATGTACACTCTGATAGACAGGAGGATGAACAGAGTGCAGGAGGAGTCTCTGTCAAATGAGAAAGAACAACCAGAACCAAAGGGCATGCAATGCAGCTGGAGGGTGGGTGGGTGGGGGGATTTAAGAGGGATGAGAGGAAGTACTATTTCTCTGAAAGATTGATAAATGCCTGGAACAGACTGCCTGCGGAAGTGGTGGGAGCTTCCAGCATGCATGGGCTAGACCTAGGGGAATATTAGTAAATAAGCAGGGAGGAGAGAGGGTTGCCAGAGACCAATTAGGGTACATGGAGACATACTGGCAGGGACCATCTGGGTAAACTGGGTGGGCCAAGCGTTCCTTTTCTACGGACAAATTCTGTGTTTCCATAGTTTCTCTGTTTGCCCAGGAGTGAGCATGTTAAGGTAACCCAATCTCTCCTTATAGCCTGCATACTGCTGATTATGTTGCTGGCCCTGTGTTGCATCTTCACAGCTGCCTCATAGTGCTTTATTAAAGATTTTAACCAGCAGAGCATACTGAACTGTAAGCAGCTTGTTTCTGGATGCGTCCTGGAGGAAGGGAACAGAGAAGTGTTGAACAAGACATTTAACAATAAGATGCATAAAAATAAAGAGACATCCAGTGCTAAAAAAAATAATAAAATAAAATACAGCATAAAATTAAAACAAGCATTTGTCAATGCCGAATGTTGTCTTGCTGCCATTGGCAGTGCAGGAGTTAGAGAGATGCAACATAGGAATGGCCGTCAAGTATTGAACTGATGCCAACCCACCCCCACCCTGCAGAGAGTGACAGGCATTAGGGTGTCCCTTTGGGTGTTTGTTAGTGCAGTGCAGGAAAACATGCTGGGCAGGATGTGAAAAATGACATCTGCACAGTTCATAAGGAGGTGTCATAAAATGCCAGTGCTGAAAATGTGGCATACAAATATACGGAATTTGCAGAGTTGCAAGGGTGCGTGGGAAATATGCAAGGCACGCTTGCAGCACTGCCAGTTTATGGGCGTTCGCACCATATTTTCAACATAGGCATTTTAGCACCTCTGCTCATGTACAGTGTCATTGTCATTTCAAAGTGTCCCAAGAAGTGATTTTGCACAGCGACCACGCTTATTCTGGCGCCGAAGTGCGGAAACACATTTTGGGCAGGATATGTGAAGGACGGCTGTACTGTTCATCAAGAGGTGTGGAAAAATGGCAATGGTGAAAATCAGAGTGAAAATATCACAAATGCACGATGGTATGAGCGTCGATGCAATCTGTCACGCATGCGCTCGTAATACAGTCATTTTATGGAGTATCGGCTCCAAATTTTCAACATAGGCATTCTAGGAGCTCTGCTCATGAACTGTGTCACTGTCATTTTCATAATCTGGCCCAAACACTGATTTCCCACAGCGACTGCACTATTGTGCGCTGGAAGTGCGGAAACATATTTTGGGCAGGATGTGGAAAATGACAGCTATATTGTTCACAAGGAGGTGCACAAAAATGCCAATGCGTTAAAATATTGCGAATGCACGAAGTTACAAGCCTGAGTAGGAACTGCACAATGCACGCTCTTAAAACAGGCATTTGTTGGATTTTTTCCACCAAATTTGGAACATAGGCTTTTTGAGAGGCCACCTCATGAACACTGGCACTGTCATTTCGTTAATTGAATAGAAGGTGATTTCACGCGGTGACTGCGAAATCACTTTCCGGTAATCTTCTATTATGACACTGATAGAATTAATGAGGAGGGGCCCCAAAAATCCCATGTTGAAAATTTGGTGCCAAAATTCCAAGAAATGCCTGAGATATGCAGCAAAGTTGAAAACCCTATTCATTGCATTATGCAGCGCATCGCATTTCCTCAGTTCGGTCAGCTTTGAAGAGTGCAGACGTGTTCCAGGTCCACGGAAGATTGTCACGCTGGAGTCCAGAGGTAAGTATGGGGTGAGGGGCAGGAGTGCGCCAGTGGGTGGAGTGCGGGTGGGGAGGGGCATCTAGACTCACGAGGGGCGGTTTTGTTTTGCAGGGAAAAAAAAGGAAAACCGTCACGGGACAGTTTTCGTGTTACAGGGCATTTGGCACGCTGGGGTGGGCTCCTTGTGTGCCACCTAAGTGGGTTTTGGGGTGGCTGCAGCCGATGGGGGACTGGGTACCTCATCGGCACACAACATGGGGGTAATGCCGACGGAGATTGAGCACTCCCGTCAGCAAACAAAGATAGTGGGGGGGGGAGCGCAAGCCGAGGGGGATTGGGCACCCCCCTCAGCATTCAACAGTTGGGGGGTGATGCTGATGGGGAGTGGGCTCCCCCGTCGGCGTGCAAAGACAGCAAGGGGGGCCATGAGCCTAGGGGGATTGGGCACCTCCCTCTGCATTCAACATTTGGGGGGGTATGCCGACGGGGAGTGGGTTCCCCCGTCGGCACACAAATAAGGGAGGGGTTGCCAACAGGGGGATTGGGCACCCCCAATGTCGGCAAGCGTGAGGCTGCCACCCGCTCGCCGACCATGGTCATAATGGTGGCGAGCACGGCAAGCAAAGGACCGCTGCGTATGACAAGCTTTTCTCGGATTGCAGCGGACCTTTGCTTAGATGTGCTCGCCCCATTATGTATACATGGTGTGGTGCCGGCATGCAGGCTGATTGGGGAATGAGGGACGCACCTACTGATGTGTGCCCTGCATTCGCCCAACAGCAGCTGTGCCCCCAAAACCCATACTAGCTCAAGATGTTGCTTGCACATGCGTGCAAGCCAACATAAAAAAATGCATGGCACTATAATAATACAAACTAATAGTAGATGTTATAACTGACTGCAAGAAACAGCAATCCAGTGATAAAATATTAATACATATCTAAGGATAAATAGGGGATACATGATGCCCAGGAGTGTGATATGGAAAATATTTTCACTCCTGCAGAGTAAGCTCTGGATACTGACAAGCGCCGAAGGCACGTGTGAGTATCCAGAACTCATGATGCATGAGTGAGAATATTTTCCATAGCACACAATCTGGGCATCATGGGTTCGAATTATACAATAGGGTCCATTTCTTGTGGTTTTCTAATGTGTATTTTCATGGTGTTCTGGTGTTTTTTCTTTTAGGAGGAACTATTTCAAGGTGTCAGTCAGCTGCTTTTCTGGTATCAGTGTGGTATTTGTCAATGGGTTGTATGTGTAGTTTCTGACTGGGTGTCTTTGTGAATGGGAGTGTTTTGATTGGGTATTGCTGTGGGGAGCTCTGGTTGCTATGGTATGATTGGTTGTGGTGTTCTGTATACTGATTGGGAAGTGAGGTAGAGCGTGTGTTTCTATTGGATGCGTGTCAGTTGTGGGCAGGGTTTGACAGAACGGGAGTGTTCATGGAGGACTGCCGAATGGATATTTTTAGGATTGGGACATCATTTATTTTGTTAAGATTTATTTTTTATTTTATCAGTGTGTTTCTAGTGGTTTCTGCAAGGTATATTTTGTGGACACACGTTTTTCCGGTTTATTTCATCAGACAGTGTTTGTTGGTCTGGGTACAATCACTGGAGTGTTTCAGTTTTCAGCCTTCTGTTTTTCCTTCAGTACTGTTTCTTTGGGTAAGTTTTATTACTGTCATGCACATCAAGTGGTTTCCATTTTGCTTGACCCTAAGTGCACAAGATGCTTAGCAAAAAGGTATGTTTCTTGTCCTTTCGACAGCTGTGTGTAATTATCTTTTATATCGAGTGAATGTGGTGCAGGTGTTTAAGGTTTGTGTTGCTATGGAGCTCTGACGTATGCACAGTGGCAATATTAGCTAATGACACAGGGAGTGTATATATAAATGTAAGATTTTACATTTATACACATCCTGCATACGTCATTGGGCTGTTTATTCAACTGGGGTGAGAGATACATGTTTTTATCTAACTGCATATCAGCTCACCCCTATTGTACTAATAACAATACATCAATTAATATGGAGGTATGACCTGGGTGGGGTGGAGGAAAAGTGTGCAAAGCTAAAAAGAGCAATAGGTAAGGTAACAACCCTCTGTGCCAAGCAAGTGAGCAAAAGCAAGAGGAAAAATAAACCGGTATGGTTCTCAAAAGAGGCATCAGAAAAGGTAAAGGCTGAAAGGGAAGCACTCAGAAGGTATGAGGAGACACAGAGGAAGAAGGATAGGGAGGAGTATTAGGGGAAAGAGAGGGAAGTGGAGACTACAGTGAGGAGCACAAACTGAAGAGAGAATATCCCAGACAGTGACAACGGGGGACAAGACAATTTTTAGGTATGTAAGCGAAAGGAGAAAGACCAGGGGTAGGAACTTAAGGTTAAAAAGGGAAGAGAAGGACTGTTCAGAGGGGGGCCAGGAAAAGGCAAACATCCTGAACAGATACTTTTAATATAATTATAGGCCAGTCAGCCTGACCTGGGTGGTTGAAAAACTAATGGAGTCACTATCGAAGGAAAGACTTGTGGAATATCTTGAAACTGTTGGGTTACAAGACCCAAGGCAGAGTGGCTTCGTGGGATGGGGGAGGTCATGTCAAATGAATCTGGTAGATTTCCTTGACTGAGTGACCAAGGATTTTGATCAGGGAGGAACAGTGGATGTGGCCTACCTAGACTTCAGTAAGGCTTTCCACACCATTCCACACAGGAGGCTAGTAAGCAAGTGGAGTAGCTTAAGAGTGGGTCCAAAGGTGGTAAATTGAGTAAGAAATTGCTTGGGGGTAGGCGGCAGAGGGTGGTGGTAAACAGAGTTAACTCTGAGGAAGGGAGGTTGACCAGTGGAGTGCCTCAGGGATCAGTGCTGGGATTCCTACAGTATTTAATGTCTTTATAAGTGACATTGCAGAGGATCTGGAAGGTCTGCCTTTTTTGGGGGTAACACCAAATTCTGCAACAGGGTGGACACTCTGGATGGTGGAAAGTATGAGCACAGACTTGAGAAAACTCAAGGAGTGGGCAATGGTATGGCAGCTGTGTTTCAACAGTAAAAAGTGCAAAGGAATATACTTGGAGCACAGAAACCCAGGGGCAGGGTACAAAATAGTAGGACTGGTACTGACATGTACCAAACAGGAAAGAGACCCGGGGTGATCATATCAGATGACCTAAGGGTGGCCAGGCAGTGCAACAAGGCAGTTGGAAGGGCTGGTCAGATACTACAGTGTAAAGAGAGAAGTATCACCACCAGAAAGGGGGGGAGAAGGTATTGCCTCTGTGTCGATCTCTAGTAAGACCCCACCTAGTGTACTATATCCAGTTCAGAAAATCACATCTCCGAAAGGGCATAGAGAGAGCGGAGGCTGTCCAGAGGAGGGCAAATAAAAGGGTGCAGGGTTGGCATCAGAAGCCCTATGAGGAGACACTCAACGACCTAAATATGTATACCCTGGGAAAGAACAGGGAGAGGGGGGATATGATAGAGACCTTTAAATCCCTCACAGGGGTAAGTAAGGAACAGGAGGGAAGTATTTCTCAGTAGAAAAGGTGCTCAAGGACAAGGAGTAAGAAACTAGAGGGGGTTAGATTCAGGAGGGATGTGAGGAAGTACTTTTTTCACAGAAAGACTGGTGGATTCCTGGAACAGTCTTCCAGTGGAGATGGTGGGGCAAAAGCAGTAGTGGCGTTTAAGAATGCATGAGATAGGCATAAGGGTATCTTTTGGAAAGGGGTGGGTAGGTGAAGGGGCCAGGGATCAGATAGACTGTGTGGTGATAGATCATAGTTAGGATCCAGGGATCCTAGGTCAGATAGCTAGGATCCAGGGTCAGATAGTGATGGATCCTAGGTCAGATCTTGGGATCCTATATCAGATAGTTAGGATCTGAGCTGGTTCCTAGAGGGTAGGATCCATGATCAGATAGTACTACTGTCCTAACACAGCAACTATCTACTCAAATGGGAGGTATCAGCTGGTATCCTAATTTCTAGGATACTATCTGATCAACACTAGTTTCAATCAAGTCTCCTCTCACTCTCCTCTCTTCCAGGGAGTACATGTTGAGTTCCTTGAGCATTTAATATGGCCTCTCGTGCAACCACCTCACCATTTTGGTTGCCTTTCCCTGCACCGCCTCAGCCCTTTCAATATCCTTGTGGATGTGCAGCCTCCAGAACTCGACAAAGTCCTCCAGGTGGGGCTTCACCGGTAAGTGACACCAGAGCTGTGCGAACAACTGTAAGGCCTCCCCTGAAAATGATGCTGTGGGACCTACCTTTCTACCAGTAAACATAAAATAACCATTAGAGCATGTGACATTTTTATAGCATAAATGTTTTTGTACCACTCCTGCTAAGTATGCATAGTTTGTCCATGCTGTCCCTTGTCACCCTTTCTGGTGCCATGATAAAGGAACTGAACAATTAAATGTGTCCCTGCTTCCTCCTGGGGACACTGTCATGAAGATTAGATGTTTTGAGTAATGGCCCCTATTACTTCTTTGTTCTATACTCCCCCCCCCCACACCATGTGAAGCTGGAGCTGGAAACTTCTGATGCCACTGTTGACAGACCCAATTTCAAATGAATAAGCAATGTCCATAGAGAAAGTTGCAAATTTGTTTGTGAGAAAAGGTTTTCTTAATGCTGACTTCAGAGGCCGTGGTCCCCCTGACAGTGCAGGCCCTACCGCAGCTCCAGCTCTTGCACCCCCCTGGTCACTGCCCTGAGCAAAACAACGGAAGCACCACCTCCCTCCTCCTGCTAGAAATCCCTCTTTCAGTGCACCCCATCATCCTGCTAGCCATTCCCACTGCTTTGTCACACTGTCCAGCTACCTCGAGGTCAACAGATATGATGAACGTTGTTCTGTTTCTTGCTTGATGACTGTAAGCTCCACTCCCCCCATCTCATACACAACCCCTAGGTTCTGCAGCCCTAATGCATAATCTTGCACTTTTTAGCACTGAAACTCAGCTGTCACCTCATAGACCATTCCTCTGGTTTCCTCAGATCCCTTCACATTCTCTCCACCCCTTCCTGAATGTCAACCCTGCTGCAGATTTTTGCATCATCTGCAAAGAGACACACCTTACCCTCAAGCTCCACTGCAATGTCACTTATGAAGATATTGAAGAGGACCAGTCCTAGCACCAAACCCTGTGGCACCCCACTAATCACTCTTCTATCGCCTGAGTGGCTACCGTTTACCACCACACGTTGTCTCATATTCCTTCACCAGTATGATACCCAGCTTGTTACGTTCTTCTCCACCCCTAGACTGCTTAGTTTCTTAACTAGCCTCCTGAGCATCACAGTGCTGAAAGCCTTACTGAAATCCAGCCAAACCACATCCACTGCTCTTCCTTGATCCACCTCCCTGGTAACGCAGTGAAAGAAATCTATAAGATTAGTTGAACATGACCTCCTTCCTGTGAAACAATGCTGTTGGTGATCCTGCAGCCCTTTTGCCTCCAGGTGCTCCACAAGCCTCTCCTTCAGTAGAGTCTCCATTAACTTCCCTACCATTGACGTGAGACTGACTGGCCTACAGTTGCTAACATCCTCCCTACTGCCGCATTTGTGCAGAGGAACCACATCGATCCGCCACAAGAGGTGGTGGGGGCAAGCACAGTGCAGGGGTTTAAACATGCCTGGGACAGGCACAAGGGAACATTGGTTGGGGAGGTAGTGATGAAAAGCCATTGATCACTTAGGGTCAGTAACTGCATACAAGTTTAGGGCTTACGGGCAGCCTAGATGGGCCTAGTGGTCCTTATCTGCTGACAATTTCTATGTATCTATGTACAGTATCTATGAATCGGCCCTCCTCCAGTCCTGTGAAATGCCCCCCATCTCCACTGAAGTGCTAAAATGTGCTGTCAGAGGGGCAGCCAGCATTGTGCTCTGTTCCTTTAGGACCCTCGAATGAATCCCATCCAGTCCCGTCACCTTATCCCTTTTTAAGGTTTCTAATCCCTTCCAGACCCCTCCATTAAGAATGGATTTGTGTTTGCTCCCCCCCTCTCCCTATTGCTTATTGCAGCATGCTGGTCCATCTCCCCCACCATCTACTGTGAAGATCGAGAAGAAGTAATCATTAAGTATTTCTGCTTTCTCTTGACCTTTCACTGCGCAGTCCCCTGCCCTTCTGATTCTCACTATCCATCGCCTTGTCTTCCTGTTTTCCCTTAACATACCTGAAGAAGGTCTTGTCCTCTTTTCTGATCTCCATAACTATCCTCTCCCATGTCAGTGCTTTAGCTGCCCCCACCCTCTTTCCTGCATCCCTTTGTTTTACCAGACATACCTCCCTGTCTTCATCCTTCTGGGTCTCGGGTGTACTTTCTAAATGTTGGTTTCTTCTTCACTGCCTTTGCCGCCTCCTTAGAGAACCATAGCAGCCTCTTCCTCCTCTTTCCCTTTCTCATCTGCTTCAAACAGCATGCCCTTGCCTGGGCTATACCCTGCTTAATTTTCCTCATTGAGCCTTCACTCCCCCTCTGCCTTATCCCTCCCCCCACGTCAAGGCATTCTCTGAAGCAGTTTCACATTTCTTTATTTATGTACCTGAAGAAAGTCTAACATCAATTTGTTATCCCTTTGGCTATCATTTCCTATGTCTGAACCTTTGGTCCCTTTACTGCCTTAACTACTTCCCTTTGATTTACCTGGTACTCCTCCCTGTCGTCCTCCCTTTGCATTTCCTTATACCTCTTGATTGCCATCCTTTTTTCCTTCACCGCCATGGCCACTTCCATAGTGTACCACAATGTCTGTTGTTCCTTTAAGCAATAGTGCCCGACAGGGTGTGTGTTATGCTGGGATAACGTCACGCCTCAGGTGGTTGGGCACAAGGCCGCAGGCTGACTACATCTAATACCCGTGGCGTGACGTTATCGCAGCACAACACACACCCTGGAGGGCATTATTGCTATTATACAATGTTTTGTTGTAATACAGTTAAAAAAAATATTTTAAAGAATGTTTTTGTTAGCGTGGAAGGATATTTTTGTTTCTTAACAGAAGATGCAAAAAAAGAGTACATAATGGTCATCATGGTGGGCATCCAAATTGGTTCACAGTGCTGAGACTAGACCCGTGATGTTGTGCTGGGATAACATTATGGGTCCAGTCCCATTCTGACCAATCAGAGACCAGGATTCTTTCTTGCCATTGTATAATTTGCTTTTACTCACTTCCTTCATGCAAATTGGTTGCCTTAATTATTCCCTTCCTTATTTCCCCCCATAGTTCCTCTATGCCTCCCTGGCAACACCCCCACCCAACAGACAGTTTCTGAGGCAGTCTCTCAGTTCTTTAAAATCCAACCTCTTAAAATCTAGGATGCTTGCCCTTATGTGTTTTGCCTGTGCTCGTGTCTTAATGTTAAACTATGTTGAACAGGGATCACTGATCCATAGGGGATTGCCCATTGTGACGTCTGCAATGCTGTCCCAGTTTTTAAGCACCAGCTTCAACAGTGCCCTATCCCTAGGGGGTTCATTGACTAGTTGCCTGAGAAACGCATCTTGTAAAGAGTCAAGGATCATCCTGCTCTTTGCCAAAGCAGCAGCTGGGAGGCTTAAATCCATATATGGCAGACTGAAGTCATCAACTAGCAGCAATTCCCTCTTATCTTTCATCCTGATGATGTCTTTCAAAGTGCCTTATCCTATCCCTCTTCCTGTGCTGGAGGTCTGTATACCTTCACTGTATGGAGAGTAGCCTCAGCACCTGTCTCAAGGATGCCCCTCAGCACCTCCAGTCCTTCTTTTTCCTCTGTGTGCCCCTGTATCTCTGTAGCTTTGAGTCCCTCTTTCATGGCAAGGCAAGGCAATTTTATTTATTTTGCACCCAATCTTGAAGGCTGTGAGTGCCTCAAAAAAAAGTACAAACGAAAGCAAATTAAGAACTCTATAAATATAAAAAACAAAACAAATATCACATAGCCAGGCCAAACCTTACATGAAAAAATTAGTTTTTAAATATTTTAAAAAAGGCCAGTGAAGAAGCACCTCTCACCTCCCAGTGAAGGGAATTTCAGAGAATCAGGCCCACTACACCAAGTGCCTTATCTCCTGAGGATTTTAAGTGGGATTCTGGCACTGATAAGAAGTCTGCATCCACTGACCGGAGGATGCGGCCAGATGCGTATGGTACAGGAGGTCTTTCAGGTAGCCCGGACCCAGACGGTGCATGGCCTTGAATATTAGCAAGCAAACCTTGAAGCTGATGCACCACCACAGAGCAGGGAGAACCTACACCTACCTACCATATACCCTCCTCCTGTTCTCACCCCACTAACCTCTGATGAGCCCCACCTACTTATCTCTCTTGATTCTAGTTCTGTTACCTAATCTGATTCTTCTCCCTTGCCCCCTTAGCTTGTAGCCTACTTCCCCCAATGGCTGTACTGACTCTTTTGGATGATGCTGTATTTGTAGGATTCTAGGATATTGACAGTTGCTGTATAGATACTACTTATGTTCATTCAAGCTTGTACATATATGGTCTGGTGAACTTTTCATTATCTAGGCTGCTGAGGGAACGGTCTCCCCATGTACTCTGTACTCATGCCATGGATTTTGTGATGCTTTTGCCTATATTATCCTATACTATTGATTACTCTATGTTTAATTGATGATTATTGAAAATGCATTATTAGCTGCTACTTTCTGCCCTACTCATGTATTTGATTCTCCTCCCTTGTTTGATAAGGATCCTTTGTAAAAAAAAAGCTTTTAGCTCAAAGGTTGTAATTCTGATTATTCAATAAATAAATAAATAAAGAAGAACCTGCATGATATGCCCTAACCAGGAGGTTCCAGCAACCAGCCAGTCTGCTGCATTCTGAACCAGCTGGAGGTGATGCATCAGCCTCATGGATAACCCAAGGTAGAGAGCATTACAGTAATCCATCCTTGACATGGCTAAGGCATGCACCAGTGTTGCCAGATCAGATGGTTCAAGACAGGGCTTTATCTGGGCGATGTTTCACAGATGATAGAAGCCACTGCTGACAACAGCTCAAACTTGATGCTGTAATATCAGCTTTGAGTCCACAATGACCCCCCGATTTCTCACACTGTCTGCAGCTCAAAGAGCCATGCCATCCAATGAAGGAAGCATGGCATTGCTACTTGTTGCTGCTGAACCTGACTGACCTGGCTCTACCAGTGATACCTCTGTCTAAAATGGATTAAGCCTAAGTCAGCTGGCCACCATCCAGTCCTGGGTTTCCTTAAGGCATTCATTCAGTTCCAAAACATCTGCAACATCATCAGGGGCACAAGACACATACAGCTGGATATTATTGGCATAAGAATGAAAATCCAAGCCACAGCATCTAATAATCTCCAACAGTGGTAAAATGTACACGGTGAATAACATGAGTGCAAGACTCGACCCCTGGGGCATGCCATTACAGAGTGTAGCACTGCACGATGTAAAAGAGTGGAGTGTTACCTGTTGCTCCCTGCTGGACAAGTAGGACTTAAACCACCACAACACCATTCCTGAAAGTCCTACACACTGCCTCAGATGACCAAACAGCACCCCATGATTCACCATGTCAAAGGCCAAAGTGAGGTCTAGCAGGGCAAGAATGAAATGTCGACCACTACCCTCACTAGAAGGAGACTATGGTGCACCCTGACTAGAGCAGTGTCCGTACCATGGTGAGGCTGGAAACCAAGCTAGAATGGCTCCTAGATGTCATAGAAGGTGCTTCAGCTGCACTGTCACCACCTTCTTGATCACCTTCCCTGGGAAGAGAAGGTTCAAGAGGTGCCTGTCATTGGTTAGATCATCAGGGTCTGCATAAGGATTCGTAAGGAGGGACCTCAGCATTACCTTTTTAAGGGCAGATGGGGAAACACCCTGCCCCAGGGAGCACCCAATGATTTCCACCACAATTGGACCGAGTGAATCTCAGCAGTCTAAAAGAAGTCAGGTTGGCCTGGGGTTGAATGCACAGAGGGTAGGATGCAATCCAGAGACTACCTCACACATCATAAGTCAATACCAGCTCAAACACAGCCCATAATGATGCAGTGCCACTATCCATCAAAGCTAGACCACTGCCAGCCAATGATAGGCTACTTAAGGAAATCCCAGCCCAGATGGAGGACATCTTGTTTACAGAAAACCAGTAAAACTCCTTGCATTTATTGAGAGAAAAACTTAAAAGGACTGAAGACAGACTGGATTTCTTAGTCTGTCCACACTGTTGAAGAGCTGAGCTGGTCGATTCCTTCCAGTAGCAAGTACTCATGACCGGAATGCTGACTTTTTCAAAGTGAATGCCCACTGATACTCACAATAGTCAGTCCTCAATGCCCATTTGTCCTCCTTCAAGCGGGACCTGTACCGACAACACTCCAGTGGCTTTCAACCTCCTAAGGTCAGCATCGTACCATGCTGACTTGGGATGGGAAGTCAAGGGGCAGATACAGATCAGTGCTAGGAAGCTGACAGTAGTCATAAGGGCTAGATTATAGCTCTCCATGGCTACCTTGGCTCCCACTGCACAATCTGTCTTCAAGCCTGGGATGTCCAGTACCACCAGGAGGCTCTGTGGCCCTAGATTTCTAAAAGAGCGATATCTGACCATCTCCACTGGGAAGGTTAAGCAAGGAGACCTGCAGAGGAACTGCACAACATGGTGATCCGACCAAATGACCGGATCAACCCTGATGTTACTAACATCAAGACCCACTGAAAAAACAGATCCGAGGCATGGCCATGATGGTGAGTACCAGTAGCAACTGCCTGTACCAAGCCCAGGTAAGACGTCACCTGGAGGAACTACATTCCAAAGAGAGATGTTTCATCATCGACCCAGATATTAATATCACCCAGGACAAGAAGTCTGGGTGATTCAACCACCAGATCAGCCATGAATGTCTCTAGTTCCTGTAGAAATTTGGGCCCACATCCTGGAAGATGGTATATGAGCACAAACCTGCAGATTGTTCTTGGCCCACCCTTTATGGCCATGCATTCAAATGATCTGATGTCTCCCAAGGGGTATGCCATCAGTCCTAATGTAAGTCTAAAACAGATAGCTATTCCATACCCCTGCTCTCCTACCTAGGGCAATGACCCATGCAGTAACACATAGGGATAGACACCTCAAGCACAGGACCCTGAGTCATCATCCAACCAAGTCTTGTCATACATACCAGATCTGCAGAGGGATCTGCAATGAACACATCCATTACAGTTGTTTTATTCCTGAGAGGTCTGGTGTTGCACAGAACTGCCAAAAGGGGAGGAGCTATGTTGGCCGGTCCACTAGCCACCTGCTGAGCAGAAAACTCAGATGCCCAGGGAACAGGAACCAGGAAGGGAGATCCCCCTTTCCTGGTAAGGTCTATTCCCTGGGTGCCTCCTTGGTATCACACTCCTTATCCTGCCCCACCTGTCTACCGATGGAGAAGGTCTAAATTTTGAGCAGTGCCCTGAAGGATCCCCAGTCCCCTGCAGTGGTTGAGCACAACTGTAGGCAAGGTGGAGGGGAGCCTTCCAAAGAGACGCCATTCCCATAGTTGCTATGTGGACTAAACTAAATATGGCCTGGCTAAACTCATAGTAACTCAGCACAAAGTAAAAACAGCCCTCATACACGTTACAACCCCTCCTCCCCATCTCCATTTCCTGTCTCTCCTCAACAGAGAGTAGCCTGGTATGGCCATATACCAGTCATGGCTGTCAGCACACCATGACTCTGTTATGGACACCAAATCCAAGCTAGCCACCTCCCTGATGGCCTCCAAGACTGAAACTGTATTACCCAGACTTCTTTCACTGGTGCACATAGCTCTCATGGAAACATAGACAGTGACAGCAGAAAAAGACTACAAGTCCATCTAGTCTGCCTGGTGTTCCCTATCTGCTCTGAGACTTATTACCCATGCAGGGTTTTATCCCATCCAGTCCCCCCCCCTCCTACCCTCCCTACTGCTACCGACCTGAGCAACCACCAAAGCCTTCACTCTGTCCCAGTCATGTTTGAAACCATTTATGGTCTTGGTGCCCACAACATCAGCTGGCAGACTGTTCCATGGCTTCACTACCCTCTCTGTAGAATAAAACTTCCTGACATCTTAAACGTTCTCCCCAACGGTTTCCACTTGTGACCTCAGGTTCCTGACCCTATACTCAACCTAAATAGTTCCTCACAGTTCACTTTGCTAAGTCATTTATTTATTTATTTATTTTATTTATGGAAATGTTTCACTAGGAAAGCACACTGAGCAACAGGTTGCTCGTCTCCTGGTACGACCTGGGGAGAAGGGGTAAAGAGAATAAACAGAATAACATACAAGGTGCCCCAAGGCATCAGTTACAATCAGTGAACATAGAGCTGGTAATTGGAATATGTCCACGGTACAAACGACAACCATTTCCATTACAACGAATATATAGCTGTAAATTTAAAGTAGGCTAGTTAGGGTATAAGTGAGGGGAACAAAAGCGCAGCCCTGGCATTTAACACATACTCATACTAGAATGGTTATAGTAGTAGGGGAATAGCTATAGTAAGGATGTAACAAGTTAGTTTCCAGCAGAGGTGGCATAAAAAAAAGATGGTTAGTAACTGACAAGAGCATGTGGGATACCTGAATTAGTTAATAAGTGCCTGGGGGAGAGGGGAGGTTGTGCTTTTAGGTAAAAGTGCAAAGGGAAGAACAAGGGAGAGGGGAGTTGAGAGAAGTGGCCTGACATAGTCTAGTCCAGATCCCCAACAGGATGATCAGAATGCAATGGTTCCATGTCATAACAGCGTTTGCAGAATAGCGATCACCGTTACTGTGAGTGTACATCGCCGAAAATGAATTTTGGCGATGCACACTCATGGCGAGGAGAAATACGACACCCGACACCTATGGGTTGATTTTTTTTATGTGGCGGGCTGTGCCCCTGCATCCTCCTACTTATGCATTCTCAATTCCGGGGGGGAGGTGCATGTCAGGGAGGTGGTGAAAAACGTAAAAAATGTGAATGCGTCTACCTACAAAAAAAAAACACGCCACGCTGGACCCGATCCCTGCACTCTCCACCTCCCAACTGACCACTATCCCCACCATGCAAGTGGATCAGCTCGGCATCTGCCTGCCACACCACCTCCCACATACCATCCCTCCCCTGCATCTCCCCCCTCACTCGTGTGCGTGCACATGTCTACGTACCTACATCCCTTCACTGTGTATCGCCCAGCCCAGTATCCAGTCACCCCACCCCCCCGCCAGGTAGCTCAGAACACAGGTGCCATGACTGAGTCACCATTTTTGTAGGCACCCAGTTGCAGTCCCTTTGTTCATGGGTACCCAAACGCAGCATAGGTAGAACCTTCAAGGCAGACTAGGGGAATTAGACCCGAGCATGGAGGAGAAGAGACACCTCAGGAAGGTAAGAAAGAGCAATGGATGGGAGGGGGAGGAAGTGGGGACTGGAAGAGGAAGAAAGGGAGGGCTTTATTGGGATACAGGTGGGAGGGATGGGAGAACTGAACCCTGAGGCCCCTCCAGGATGTTTAGAACCATGCAATGGGTTAGGGAAGGCAAGAAGAGAAGGGGGGGGTCTGACAGGGTATGGAGGAGTTTGAAAGGGGACCCATAACTGTGGGGTCCCTCCAGGATGCTGAGAACCCTGCGAGGGGGTAGGGGAAGCTAGAAAAGATTGGAGAAGGGACAGAGGGCCCTGTAGGATGCAGGGAGGAGGGAGAGGGAAGCTGAGCCCTGAGGCCCCTCCAGGATGCTGAGAACCCTGCAAGGAGAGTGGAAGGCTAGGAGAGATAGGGGGTAGAGGGGAGTGTCAAAGGAGGGGGAGCAGGTATGGTGGTGAGTGTTAGGGGAGGAGAAAGGTTGGGTGAGGGGGAGAGGTAGATGGGGAGCCATGCCAGATGGTGCCTTTCAGGATACTAACGGGCCATGGAAGGGGGGTTGGGAGGCAAGAAAGAGGAAAGGAAAAGATTAGCAAAGATGAGGGAGGAGAGAAGGGAGAGCCAAGCCCTAGAGACCCCTTCAGAATGCTGTGAATCCTGCAAGGGGCAGAGGAGGCACGGGAAGAAATGAGAGTGGGGAAAGGGTGAATTAAAGAAGGAAATGGGGTTAAGACTCCAAGTCAGATGCAATGGCAAGGTTTAAGAATGGCCATGGCAGGAGCAGTTGGATGAGAAATAGTTGTGAAGGGCAGAGTTGATGGAGGAGGAGGAGGAGGAGTGGCGAACTTGAGGAGGCAGAGAATGGCAAATTTGGGGGAAACAGTAGGACAAGGTTTAAGGAGAGTCATGGCAGGAGCAGTTGGATGAGAAATAGTTGTGAAGGGCAGAGTTGATGGAGTAGGAGGAAGAGGAGTGGTGAACTTGAGGAGGCAGGGAATTCCAGATTTTGGGGAAATGATAGGAGTAGCTTGACTGGCCAACGAGGGTGGAGCGATGAGAGATCGCCAAGGTGCAAGAGTCGGTTGATCGAAGGGAGTGCAATGGAGGGGGAGGAGTGGTAAAGGAGGGGGAGAGGTAGGCTTGGAGTTCACCCAACCAGTATTTGGAGGTGAATTAACACAGTGGGAGAGGTGTCTGTTTGTGAGGGAGGGAAAGGACAAGGCATGATAGTGATCGCAGTGATGAGTGCTAGAGGGATTATCAAGGGCAACATGGCAGAAAGAGTGGAAAAGGGTGTCCAATCTGGCCAGAGAGGATTTGGGAGTGGCACCATAGACTACATCACTGTAGTAGAAGATAGAGGTGGGCAAACTGCTCCCACTTCGCTGTGCAGAGCTCTTTGAGTATTGTTCCTTAATCCACGTAGTGCTCCGCAACATGAAGCGCATTACTCCACCTTCATAATGAGGAACGCAAAGTACATTGTTTTAATGGACTTCATGATACTTCACCTCATATTACAGCCTTCCTCTTAATTCTAACGCAAAGAGCCATTGATTTGAATGGACTTCACTTTGCTTCACCTGTTTATAGTTATATGAGGTGAATTTTGTATTGATTCATGGGATGGCAGGTCACATGGGCTCTATATTGTCTTGCACAGCCTCATTTCTGTGTAGTGTGTGTATTGGAAAGGAGTGTGTAGTGTGTGTATTGGAAAGCTGGAGAAAGTTTGCTCTCAGAGCTCTGAGAATCAAGTAATCGAAAAAGCTTTAAAAATCACTTTTGATCCAATTATTTTGGTCCAAATTTAGTACATAGATTGTAGAAAACCCTTCAGTGCTTATACAGTATCATCAAGTGTTTATTGTTTTTGTATGCATTTTGAATGTTAATTTTGAACATTCAGTCTGTGTACTGACAGACACTGTAGAAGTGTGTTTTGGGGGAGAAGCAGCTCTGTGGTAAAGGGAGATTCACAGTGAGAAAGGCAGTCTTTCTAACTGTTGTTGGGTAGCTAGTGTGTTAGTAATTGTGTGTTCATGTACACACAGTAATACGTGTAATATGTTTATATAATTTTTTGCTGTTTATTGTGGTGCTGTGCCTTTTTTCAGTCAGTTGAAAAGATCTGGTTGCAGTATACGGAACTGTTAAATTACCTTGAGTGTGTGTGTGTGTGTGTGCACGTGTGTCGTCAAGTCAGACACATTTTATTGCACCACACCTTAATCATAGCACTCTGAATCTCTTATCCGTCTGTGGTATTTTTTGCTGCTTCATTCTATCTAGGTAGTGGACTGGTACTGCAGCTGTCCCCCTCTCTCCCCGAAAAAGAAAGTATTATTTGTCCAGTTTTGGATTTGTGACCACTGGTTAAGTTGCTGTGCCTCTGCGGCTGCATCTCGAGTACTCAATCTCCATCTATCTGTGCGTCTGCATCTGTTAGGGCCCAATCTCCATCTGTAAGCCACAGTTGTTGTTTTTTTGGTTTCCCATCCACCCCAAAGTTCAGAAATCTAAATTTGTTGTTAATTTTCTGTGTAATCCCAAAAAATGCCCTCAAAAAGCCGTGCATGCAAAGATGTTTCTGGCCATGGCACTTCTGCCAGTGGCAAGAGAGCCATGGGTGTGTACATGGTAGTATGCAGCATAAGGGCATAGTTGATGGCAGTAAAGAGATTTCTCCAGCTGCTTTTTTTACAGCGCAATCAGTTGCTTCAATAATAGTTGGAGATGCTGTTGTCCCCACTGGTGGTGGTAGTGAAGTTGGTGATGGCATCAGTATTGCCCCAAGTTCAACCTGTGACAAGTTACCAGGTTGCCAAAATATTGTGCAGTCCAAAGATGCGAGCCAGAATGTAGCTGATGTCTCACTCCCCATCCCCGTCCCCACAGCAGTTGAACATGATTCTAATCCTGACGATGCCTCACAATCACAATCTCATGTTTCCAGTGATGCTGAGGTAATGCCTGGGCCATCCTATGATTCAAATGTTGAAGAAAAATAGTGGATGATCATACTGAGGCTGTGGTTGGACTTGGGACATGTTCTCCACAGCACAGCATCCAAGCTGAATTTGTTAGCAATCCACAAAATTAGAAAAAATAACTGTTTGAAAGAAATGTATTTATTTTCTTGGTGACTGTGTAATCTAAAAAAATGCCCACAAAGACATGGTTAGGCAAAGGTGTTTCTGACTGTAGCGTATGATCCAGGGGTGTAGCCAGAAATTTCTGAGCTGCACACTAAGTGGACTCACTGCTAACCCCCCCCCCCGGTTAGAGTGAGGTACCCCTTCCCCACCATCCATGCCCTCAGACACTAGCGCCATTTTCTGTGTTGTATGCGAGCACACCATCCCACCACCAACAGGTGTAAGACTAACAGACTGGCTTTTGCTACAATATTGCATTGTGACAAGCCTCTGTACCTCATCAAGGTAGTCAGTCCCACAGAGGTCCATTCACACACACACGATATGCCACCACCACACCACCACCAACAGGTGTCAGACTAACTGTTGTTTTTAATTACTACTTGGAAATATCTAGGTGTGCAGTGCACAATCCTGGATCAAGTTCTGTGTCACCAATGCAAGTCATATTCTCACAACCTCCGTTTGCAGACCGACTGTCAACAAGTCAAATTTAACCACCAAGTGCTCCCAGTTCACCCCTGAAAACAGGCAGTTGTGACTAGTGGGTCTTACCTGGCTGCCAAAAACTAAAAAAAAAGGTGACCTGCAAACCACTGTGGCCTGCTCCTGTCTCAAAATACCTTACAGTGCTGCTGCGGGAGTCCAAGGCTGTGGTGGTCATAATTTTTAGTCTTGGGTTCTAGGTATAAATTTGCAGAAAATCCACTGAAGGATCTTCATTGTTTACTACAACTTATTATAGCAGCAGTGGCAGTCCTTTAGTATGTTTATTGTGTGGCTTCTAAGGGGGTCTTGATACCTGTGTTACTTCCAGCAACACCTGGACAGGCTGTTGCTGTGAGTACTACTAGTAACATTGGTATCAAGAACCCTTAGATCGATGCCATAAAACATAAGGACTGACACTGCTGCTATAATAAGAGCACTGATGGAGGTGGCGATGTCACTAAATGGGTGCAGTACCCATGACTCCTTGTGCCCACTAAATCAAGAGCTGTGTGGCATTTCAGACCAAATTTTTTGGTAATCTGTATCTGAGGAACTTTGGGGGGCGGGTTAAAAATTATGAGCACTGCAGTCATGTATTGTAAGGCAACAGTGTTACCCCACCACCACACACTCAACCTCCCCCCAATAATGACCACCCTCAAGGATAAGGTTTACCTACAATTAAGGTGGAAGCACAGAAAATATGGCACCCGCTATCTTGTCAATGGAGTGGGGGCAGAAATGTAAAACACAAAGTATATAGGAGCAATTGTGATTGGTTGGCATCCATGGCACTCCAGACATTACCTCATGGGTTTTAGCCCACCTGATAGGCTAGTGATGCACATGACCCAGATCAAATTTCTAGCATATCCAGGTCCCAGAAACCCCTGCTCTCCAGTTTTGAATCGTGCATCTGATCAGGCAAGAAGTACACCAGGAATCACTGTCTGCTCCTACAAGGTAAGACCTTGAATCAAGGATTTATATCCTAAATTGTACTCATCAGGCTAAGTCAGAAAGCAGGTACAACAGTTTCTTTGGGGCTTTACAAGTTAGAATTTCCTGGATTTAACCAGGAGGAGTAACCTAAGCTAGCCCCCTGCCTTGGTGTTAGCCACATCAGGTGATTTCTAGTAAGATGTGTATCACAGTAAGCATGTCTGAAAGAAGTGGACTTTTCCTTTGTTTCTCTTTTCTCTGGTTATTCCCAAAATGCTGCTATTTTGTCCTGCTATCATTTGAATTACATTTGTCTTGTGCAACGATTTCGAGACTTGTGATGGCCCTATGGGCTAGGCTTTCTTCTTGGTGCCTAAGTTTGCAGATTCAATCCCAGTTGCTACTTATGCGCTCCTCTCTTTCGTTCAAGCAAACGAACACTCGCAGCAGCGCTCCTAGGCCTGGGGACCTATTGCTCCATTTGGCCCCCGCTTCTGGAGTTCCTGGCCTCAGCGAGGCCACGGGAGGACCAACGGCCTGTCCCGGCCAAGCACCGACCATGTGGCCCCTCTCTGTCTCCGTCGCCCCCTCGCAGCTTCAGGCAAGCCCGCCCCCTACCTCCTATTGCCTCCACGGATGCAGGAGGCTCCTTGCTCCCGTTCCCCTCGCACCGCGGTGGGCAATCCAGCGCTGCCCTGGGAGGCAATAATGCACATCAGCGCATGCTCCGTAGGCCTGTTGGGCCTACTGTGGCCTGTCCAACCTCCACCCCTAGCGGCCTTCAGGTCCTCCTCCAGTGATGGCTCTGCACATCCTATCGCTAGGCCGCTGCTCTCTGAGGGAACTCCTCCTCGCAACTTGGCTGGGCAGGGGGGGTTCTTCTAGTCTTTACATCGGCCCCCCTTACGCTGAGCTGCTGCTTCTGGGGGGTGAAGGGAGAGCCTTCTCGGGCTCTGCCCCAGTGGGACTTCCAGGCAAGTCTCTGTGGCACAATCCTTCTGCCACGCACCCTACCTGGTTCCCCCCCGAACTTCTCGCATGGGGTGTGGAAAGCGCGATCCACCTTGCTCTCTGTCCCCTTGCAGGGAAGGGGAATGTCTGTGGATGACCATCTACCATTTTTCCTGGGGGTTCCCCCCTTGGGTCCCTCCCATAGCAACCCTCCGGTGGCCCCCCACTCCTCCCAAGCCTCCTGCTCCTGTTCTCCTCCCTGGGGCTTCATTTCTACCCCTACCACTCGGGTCCCTCCCATAGCGACCCAAGTAGGTAGCCTGATTCACCTGGACTCCATTTCCAGTCACCACGGCTCCCTCCCATAGCGAGCCATGGCATCAGACCGCTGACCTCCAGCCCTCCTCTTCTGGCCCTCGTTGCGGGGGTCCTCACATAGCACCCCCCAACCTCATACGGTCTTCTAGAGAAGAAAGGGCCATCTGCCCCAGTGGCCTAATGGATAAGGCACTGGCCTCCTAAGCCAGGGATTGTGGGTGCAATGTTTGAAAAAAAAAAAAGGGGGGACCACCCATGGGGCGCCGTACCAGCTCCGTTTCTAAGTATACCTTTCTCTCCTTCCAGAAGGTGAAAGCAAAGAAATGCTCCTCGTGCAGCGCTACCCTCCTGCCCCAGACTCCAGGTCCCCTCTGCGTGGCCTGCCTCCTGGACGACGACGATTTCTCCCTGGAGCGAACCCCGCCCCTGGCCCCCAACAACCCGGGACCCAGCAACTCTATGTGGATGGACACAGGCTCCCTCCTGATCCAGAACCAGCAGGCCGTGGTTGCCATGATGGAGAGTCAACAGAACCTTATGCTCAAAATCATGGAGAAACTGGAATCCCTTACCCAAAACGGGGCAAAGCCACCGAGTTCAGAACCCGACAAGGTGGGGGAGCAACCGGAGGAGCTTCCAAATCCTGAGGACACCCTCCCGGACACCCCACGCGACAACGCGCATGAGGACAGGGAGAGAGATGACGCTGGGGAAGAGGATGAGGCGGACTCGGATGGAGAAGATATGGAGCTGTAAATGACACCTTCTCTGACTTCAAAGTTATGCTCATTTGACACGATCCCAGGGCTCATGAAGATCATCAAGGCCACCATGGGTTTCGACACCGAAGAAAGCAGGCCCGAGTCGAAGCTCGACCCCATGATTCAGCTGAGACCTTCAACCACAGAGACCTTTCCTGTATGCCCGGCGATCGAGGACATCTTCAGTAAAGAATGGCAATCCCCCGAACTGGGCAGGATGTTGAATCACAAGAATCTGGACAGAATGTACCCGGTCCAAGGGGAAAAATCAGATGCCTGGTGCAAGGCCCCCACCATCGACCCCCAAGTGGCAGCCCTTAGTAAAAAGACCGTACTACCATGCGGCACAATAGCCCTCAAGGACCCAATGGACAAAAAGGTCGAAGACATGCTCAAGAGGGCATTCAAGATTGAGGGCACCACTGCTAAGGCGACCACCACAGCCATCTATACGACCCGAGCACAGATCCGCTGGCTCGAGGAGCTCCAGGAGCAGGCCATCCCTAAGTCCAGGGAGGTAGAACTGTTGGAGTGCACCTTGGATGCAGCCATATACCTAGCTGATATGGTGGTAGACATCCTGCGTCTTCAGGCAAGGGCCACTGCCATCACCAACCGTGCTCGTAGGGCACTGTGGCTGAAACTGTGGGACGCAGACCATGAGTCAAAAACATTGTTACAAAATTTACCACTGCGGGGAAAACATGTTTTTGGGGAGGGTCTGCAGGATTATTTGAAGCAAAAGGAAGAGGGCAGAGACCTCCTCAAGAATAAGTCCAAGTTGTCCTATCTCCCCTCCTCGAGGCGGAGGTTTCGGGGGGGGAACAAACCATACCAACCCCGCAGGGATACGCAACAGCAGGGCCACTCCTTTCGAAGCAGAGGCCCCTCTCCCGGCTTCCGTGGCCCATACCCTCAGAACTGTCAGTCCTCCTCCTTCAGACCCCGGGGCCAAAGAACCAGAGGTCGAGGTAGAGGTTACAGGGGAAAGCAACAGTGACTGCCCCCTCCCAACAGCACGAGGCCAGGACCCGTACCCACCAGTGGGACAAAGGCTAACTCTATTCGCCCATCGCTGGATCAACTCGACATCGGACAGATGGGTCCAAGACGTGGTAACCAAGGGATACTCCATAGAGCTATCCCACGCCCACATTCCACACAGGTTCGTCTCCTCCACCATAGCCAGGAGAAGGGCATCCCCACATCAGGTCCAACAAATCTTGTCAGAACTAATTCGGAACAAGGCCATTCAGCCCGTGCCAGTACCAGAGCAGAATCTGGGGGTTTACTCCATATTCTTCCTGGTACCCAAGAAATCGGGGGAACCCAGGCCCATCCTAGACCTGAAACATTTGAACCGACACATGGTCTCGCACCGATTCAAAATGGAGACCATCCGATCCACCCTATGGTGCGTTCAGGTAGGCGATTTCCTGACGTCCATAGACCTAAAGGACACCTACCTCCATATCCCCATCATCCGGAAACACAGGCAATTCCTCCGCTTCCACATCATAGGTCACCACTTCCAGTACCAGGCCTTGCCATTCAGCCTGTCGTCAGCCCCGAGAGTCTTCACCAAAGTCTCCATAACCCTGGTGGCCAGACTCAGGGAACAGGGACTGGACATCATCCCGTATCTGGACGACTGGCTCATCCGGGCACGGTCCGAAAACCAGGCACAGATACACACGGAATCTGCCATGCAGGCACTCGAAGACCACGGTTGGGTGGTAAATCGAGAAAAGAGCCACCTCAATCCCACTTAGCAGATCAAGCATCTGGGAGCGCTCATCAACTCAGCTCAGGGGTGGGCAAAACCGTCCCCCGCGAGAGTTCACAACTTGATGGAGCTGGCACGCCAGATGAAGGCCCGCCGCCACACAACAATGGGAAGGATAGCTCAGTTGTTGGGCTGTATGGCCTCATGCATAGACCTCGTGCCCTGGGCCAGGTGGCACATGCGTCTGCTCCAAACTTATGTCCTATCATGGGGGGCACCGAGCGAACACAATCTACAGGTCGTGGTACCACTACCCTATGCAGTGAGATTCTCCTTGGCATGGTGGACGATGGAGGCGAATCTGACCAGGGGAGTCCCTCTGGAGCCCCCTCGCCCAGTTGCCATAGAAACAGATGCAAGCCTCTCTGGCTGGGGAGACACAACGGCACAGGGCCTATGGTCACCAGCGGAGGCGAAGCTCTCCATCAACATCCTGGAGATGAGAGCCGTGTTTCATGCCCTGAAGGCGTTCAAGCGCCAAGTACTCGGTCAGTCGGTTCTGATCCATTCTGACAATCGAGTCATGGTGGCCTACATAGCAAAGCAAGGAGGGACCAGGAGCAGGGCCATGATGAGGGAGACAACGGCAGTCCTCAACTGGGCCCAGGCCAACCTCACTCATCTGGGCGCGGTTCACCTGGCAGGAAAGCTGAACGTCCACGCGGACTGGCTCAGCAGACAACAGGTACACCCGGGGGAATGGCAATTACACCCGGCCCTATTCCAGATGATCCAGGCGACATGGGGGCCCATGTCCATGGATCTCATGGCATCACGGGAGAACGCTCAGGTCAGGGAGTACTACTCGTGGTTCAGGGACAGCCTCTCCCAGGGAACGGACGCCCTGTCACAGTCCTGGAGGTGGAGGAACTCCTATGTCTTCCCACCACTCCCCCGATCCCCCAGGTCCTAGCCAAGATACGGGAGTCAGGCCACATGGTTATCCTGGTGGCCCCATACTGGCCACACAGGGCATGGTTTGCAGCGGTCCGAGAGATGTCGCTAGCCAGCTTCAGGATACCCTACCGATCAGACATGCTCTCGCAGGGGCCAGTGCTCCACCCGACCCCGCGGACCCTGAAGCTCATGGCCTGGCTCCTGAGAGGAGGAGACTGAGGGCAGTGGGGTATCATGAGTCCGTCATCAGCACCCTACTTCAGTCCAGACGGGCTTCCACCACTTCCACGTACGGGAGGCAATGGTCCATCTTCACTCGGTGGTGCCGGGAACGGGGCAAAGTTCCCGAGCAGACTGACATGGCCACCATCCTCCTATTCCTCCAACAGGGAGTGGACAAGGGACTAGCACACTCTTCCCTCAGGGTGCAACCGTCAGCCATAGGAGTGGCCATAGGCCTCATTGATGGATACACCCCAGGAGCTCATCCCGACACCATACGCTTCCTAAGGGCAGTAGAGATCCTCCGACCGAGGACTCGACCAACCATCGCCCCGTGGGACCTCCCAATGGTCCTTGAGTCCCTCAAATTGGCTCCTTATGAACCCCTCCGCGAGGCGGACCTGTTCTGGGTTGGCCTCAAGACATGCTTCTTGGTGGCAATCTGCTCGGCTAGAAGGATCGGAGAACTTGGGGCCCTATCCTGCACAGAACCCTACACAGTGTTCACCCCACTAGGGGTCCGTCTGAGAACAGTCCCAGCCTTCCAGCTGAAGGTCTCCACCAGTTTTCACAGAGAGCAACCCATCGAGCTGCCCACTTTCCCAAGAGGGCCCCTGCAGGGCTCCAGCGTGCCCCCACATCACCTCGATGTGGGATCAGCCCTCTCTGTGTACTTAGCCAGAACCCATCTCATACGCAAGACAGAGAGACTGTTCATCATCTTGAAAGGGCAGAGGCAAGGTAACGGCGCCTCCAAAACCACCATCACCGGGTGGCTAAGGTGAGTCATCCAGAATGCCTACACAGCAAACCGGATGACTCCACCCCAGGGGATCAAGGCTCACTCCACCAGAGCGGTCGCCACTTCCTGGGCGGAGAGAGCCAGCGTATCCTCAGAGGACATATGTAGGGCAGCCACATGGAGCTCCCTCCACACGTTCGCCAGACACTACAGGCTGGAACAATTACTGCCCACCTTCGCCACCCAGGTCCTGGCGGCAGCATCCTCAACCACTCACTCTTAGTCCACTCTATTTCCCACCCGGGGTACTCACTGCTTCTTATCTACCCATGAGGTAATGTCTGGAGTGCCATGGATGCCAACCAATCACAATGGGTGTTTACTCACCTGGTAAAGGTGATTGTGTTGGTTGGCATCCATGGCACTCCAAGGCCCTCCCTTCAGAGTGCTCAGAGTGACCGGTTCCGAACTAGGGGATCCTCACCCATGTTAGGCTCACAGGGGAACAGACAGCGTGATTGTTTCTAATGATAAACGACCAGTCGGACCCTCGGGTTCGAGACTAGACTGTAAATAATAGGAGAAGAATAAAGAACCGGCCCCAGGGCCATTGCTACCACGTCGTGGTCCGTTTTTCTCTGTGTCTCCAATCATCTCTCTTAGTACTTTCACTTGGCTGTATCTGCACTGTATGTTTTTCTTGTACTAATTAACCTTATTTCAGCTATGGAAGATTCGAACTGGAGAGCAGGGGTTTCTGGGACCTGGATATGCTAGAAATTTGATCTGGGTCATGTGCATCACTAGCCTATCAGGTGGGCTAAAACCCGTGAGGTAATGTCTGGAGTGCCATGGATGCCAACCAACACAATCACCTTTACCAGGTGAGTAAACACCCAATTACTCAATAACTATCAGTACATTGCTGGTGGGAAAGAATACCAGGTACATGCTCAGCAGCAGAGTACAGGGAAAAACCAATTAAAAAAGTACATATTTTTTTTTTAACATAGTACTGCTGCTTTAATCAGGGCAATGACAAAATAACTGGATTTATATTACAGTTTGCCCCCCCAAATAAATAAAATGCTTGACAAGGCCAAAATGATCCAGTTATGGCAAAACATGGGTGCTGTCTTAAGATTATACTGTAATCATCTCAAATAGTTCTTCCCCTAGTGAGGCATTCTCATAATTAAATCAAAACTACCACTAAACTGTGCAGCAGCAGCTTCTTCTAAACTGCATGCACATGACAACCAGCTTCAAAAGTACCCCCCCAGCCCTGAGTCACTCTCATACCATGCCATCACCCACAGTTAAAAATTTAGCAACACACCCTTCTAGCTAAAAGAACAAATCAGCAATGAAAATGTTAAAACTCATCGGACCAGACACTGACCCCTGCAGAACTTCACTCGATACAGGACCCCAAGCAGAAAAGTAACCATCTATTTGTACCCATTGAACACAGTCTGTCAGCCATTAAGCTATCCCTGTAATATATCTAGGAGCAATATCTAGTCTGTAAAGTTTTTCGGCAATGGCCCAATGAAACATTAAATCAAAGGCTTTGCTGAAATCTGAAAATACTATATTACATAGGATTTTATTGTCCCGGGGCAGAGCTAACTGGTTGTAAAAGCAGAGTTGGTTGGTCATACATGATCTGCCTTTTGTAACTCCGTGCTGATTTCTATCGATACCACATAATACAGCCTGTATTCTGTCCACCTATAGTGGATTCAACCCCCCCCCCAAAAAAAAAAAAAACAGTCCCATCCCCCACCCTCTGGCACCACACCACTCACCTTCACCCCTTTCACCTGATTATAGTTTGATTAAACTCATGCATCACTGTGCAGTCTGGATCAATTCTTCCTTATTTTACAGAGAAGAGCAGGTGTCTCAACATTTGCATTACACAATACAACATGCAAACATTTAGGTAGGTTTGGCACACTCTTCAATGATGCCATCCTAGATGAATATACCTTTTGTCATTGACATAGCTGTGTCAGATGATAAATTATTTTTTATGCCAGCAATGAGGAATAGATGTGTGTGTCTGGTATTTACACTATATCAAAACAGGTTTATAAGGCTGCCAAAAAATGGTGTCAGAAGTCTTTATTACTTCAATCTGTATCTAATTTAGGAAGTTGCTTTTACAAATAAAAAACTTTTATAGCCCTCTAATTCCTTCCATCCCAGCTATTTCTGTACTCAAACGTGTTCCACCCTGCCTTTGTCATTGGTTGGAAAAGTGGGCACCTATCCTGGGGGTCAGTGGGCATTTTATTTCTGGAGGACACACTGAGATTCTCTTTCTGTACACCCCCCCCCCCGTCAGTGCACTTGGCGCCTGAATTTAATGCTTGCAATCAGGGATCAGTATTCATTATGAGAAATCAGAAGGGCAAGTTGAGCAAGCAGCCCCCTCCCTCAGGCACACTCCCCACAGTTTTATCCCCCCACTGCAGTTGATGCTCTTACCAATTATGACGGGCTACATGTTTTGCACTCAAACTCTTTACAATGTGGGTATTCTAGTGGATTGTTAGTGATGTAGCAACATTAGTACACTGTACACACACACATACATACACACACACATACATACACACACACACACACACACATATGTATAAAATGCTGGCCATGGCTTTTTTTAGTTACTGACTCCTTTACTCACCCTCACAGATTCTCAGCTACTCCTGACCCAACCCCGAGACAACTCCACATCAGGTTGCGGCTTCTGGGCTGACGCTGGTGGCATACAAAGCTCCCTCAATTTGATCGACCCTCAAGACCGAGAATAGTGGCACAAACACACACACAGTAGCATTTGCAGCAGGCATGGTGGCAGCGGCTTGACCACCAGGCACCAGAATATACCTACTGGCACAACTTCCCACCTTCCCCAAGGCCAAGGCCAAAGACCATCCAGGCATCCACACAGAGTGAGTGACTAGTCCTAGACTACAGCTATTTTACTCGCAGACTGTGTGACAGATATCAGACTGCCTACTCATCGATCGGACTGGTCTCCTTTGTTGTCTTGTGCCTGGCTTGGCGAGTCAGCATCTCTTATGGACTACTGGACCTCCCGTCTGACTGAGACTTCTGGCTGTTGCCATACTGTGCACAGTACTGATGTCCCAGGTCAGACTCCCGACCTGCCGCCCGTCGCACCCTGACTGCAGTAAAAGTTCTCCAACTGCAGTGGCTCCAGTCCCGTGCAACTCCAGTCTGACTCCAAGGCTCAACAGGCAGCTCCAACACCACCAAGTATGCTAGAAAGCTCCGAGTTGAGGCGAGTTGTAGTTTACAAATCAACAGTCTCCTACCCACCACAAAACTGGCGTGCTGCTGCTGTTATCACCTCTGCTCTGGCGTCTTAATCTCGATTCCCGAATCTCCTGTCTAGAGTAGACCTGAAAGGAACAATGAACTAGTGCAGGGCCAGGCTGTTTTTCTGGCATTTAAAGAGCCTGTGTGACCCGTGCCCTTTCTAAGCAAGCAGACCTGACTGAGATGGCAAAATATATCTCAATCAGGTCTGCTAGGGTCGCATCACAGGCTTAGACCCCACCCCCAACCCCATCCCCATTAAAAAAGTGAAAAGCCTTAGGAACGGCTGTGAATAAGCCCATAAAAAAAAAACACAAAGAAATGTGGAGATGCCAGCTGGTTCCTGCTACCACACAACTGATCTTTAGAACACGATGGCTTGTCTGGCGTATCGGTGGCTACGCCCTTGGTATGAGCCACATAAATCAGTGGGGTATAAGCTCTGGGTCTGTGGGCAGGGCATTCCATCACATCACGTGGAATAAATAAAAAAATAAAAAATCCTTGAAGGGAAAAAGTACTGTGTCAGGGAGGGTTAGGGCCAGGCAAGGTCCCTGAATCCGTGTTAGTAACAGCAGTGCCTGCAGCATCACCCTTAGCGTAGGTGGTGTGTGAAATGCATTCCATGTGTGTGTCTGAAATAAAATCTGCCAGCCAGTCCTCAAGTAACAGCAAGCAGCCATGTGGGTAAAAGCTACAAATTAACACCAGAGGTGTGCCACAGGCATGAGGAGTGTGACTCTGAATGTTCAAGTAGTGTTCAGAGTACCAGTGTGGGGCATATTTCACTTTGAACGTTGTACTCGTTGTCATGTCACGATCATGAGTCACAAGAAAAATCACGTTCTTCATCTTCACAATCATGAATCACACAACTTTAACTTTTTTTGGTCCAACACTGTTTTTTTTTAAATCTTCGGTTTCATCATGAATTAGGACTGGGGAACTCCCAGTTACCATGTCACGTCACTCAAGATCCTTGGTCTAGTATGATGCTTCTCTTTGTGTTCACATTCTGTAGGATACCCTACTTGAATCTTTGTCCTCACAGGAAGCCGTATCTATTTAATCTAATAGATATCATCTCAGCGTAAACATTTTACAGTTCTGGGAAGTTCATCATGACTGCGTCATGTCATGTCACTATCACGAGTCATGAGACCGTAGCGTAGGTGATCTGTGAAATAAATTCTGTGTGTATGTATGAAATAAAATCTGACAGCCAGTCCTCAAGTAACAGCAAGCAGCCATGTAGGTAAAAGTTGCAAATTAACACCAGAGATTTGCCACAGGCATGAGGAGGGTGACTTTGAATGTTCAAGTAGTGTTGTGAGTACCAGTGTGGGGCATATTTCACTTTGAACATTGTACTCATTGTCATGTCTCGATCACAGATTCATGAGACATGAGACAAATCACAAACTTCATCTTCACGATCACAAATCACACAACGTTAACTGTTTTTTGTCCAACATGCCAAGCAGGACAATCATGTTTGCACCCAGTCACGATGATGGTGGTGCTGAATAATGCAGGTGAAGCAGACCGTCCTGGTGCAGTGTAAAACAATGTACCATTGAGGCTGCTGATGCAGTCATGGAAAAAACATTTCCAAGTGGTTACAACTCCGGCATTGAGGATTGCGAGGGCTGCTTTCCCTTTTTTTTGGTTCCCCTTTTTTTCCGCCGGTGTAAAGTATTTAACAGCAGTGATATACAGGCCAGCTGATGGATATAAAAAAAGACAGGAACAGCTCCATGGGGTACTGATACTGAATGGGGTACTGTAATGAACTCAGAATAATGTATTATTCATCAAGGTATTATGGACTGATGATATGTTCCGATCTGAAGACAGACAACAGTTTGGATATACTGAAGATCTGGAAAGAAGACAAAAATATTAATGAAAATTGTTTTCCAAATGACCCATGCAACCCCGTCTCCCCCCAAAAATACTTACTTTCATGGATTGACATTGTTCGTACAGCCAAAGTCAACAATCAGACACATGTGGAACACATGTGCAGTGGCAACATGGTTTCATCACTACAGTCGTGAATCTGTGTGCTGTAACCTGAGAATGTAAAAGAAAAGAACAGTAATGAGAAATGCTTATAATTCACTCACTCAAAGCAGCCCCCCCCCAAAAAAAATTACATTTTACGATACCACATTAGATGGCGGCACATATGTATGGCATGTGATTGTGACCATGGCCAACACACCCATGAAGGGGAAACTTTCAATATGTATAATGATGATGATTCTCTGCAAAGGAACAACATGACAGACTGCTCAGTGCTTACAACAAAAAACAAGATTCAATACAAATTAAATGACAGTGTCTCTAAAAAAGCATGACAGTGACACATACACTAACTTACTAGTGTTGGTATGAATACACACACACACAGTGCAGCATGTTTCAGTCAGCGCAGCAGAAGAATTTCCCAAAACATCAAATTATAGCTCAATCCCATGGTCATCTGTGGTGATCATCATTTAGCAACACACTGTACATCACCAGCAGCAGAAAACCAGATGGACAATAACAGCAGCAGGTGCCAGAAAGCCATTTTCTCACTTTTGAGTGGGACACTTATGCAGCGTTCTGTCTCTAGGTGCACACTTTTAGCAGTGCATCATGGATTACTTGTGACTTTTCAGAACAGTTTTTCATGTGATTATTCTTCATCGGGACTTTTCATGACATTTAAACAAAGGGCCAAAACCAGCAGCAGCAGCAGCAAGTGTCGTCACAATGCAATGATGTCATTTAACACACTGTTACACATTTCCGGACTTTTATTAATTTTCATTTTAGCTTTTCATGAAAATAACAGGAACATTCAAACACAAAATAGCACATTGTTGGGTAGCATGCTAGGTGGTGTTATGGTATTGTGAATATTGCCCTGGTGCTTTAACTACATGTTCAGAAAAGGAACAAGTATTTTCATGGTTGTTATTTAATTTACTTTATTTTTTACATGACTGATGGTCGTGAAAATGGCGGACACTGCATGCTTTCATTACTGGTGAAATTGTCAGGCCACAACACATGCTGCAATACAAGTGTCTTGCAGACAGCGTTTTAGAGACCCAAGATTTAATTACAGGCATGCACACAGTGTCCGGCATATCCGCAAAATTGGCAGCCACAAGACATACTACATAAAATATAGTAATGACAAGTATGAACTCAAAAATTGTTATTGTTGAAAGCATAATGGCCTGGGAAGGGAGGGATCAGATTTACCATTCTGAGTCTAAACAAATACAGGATTAACAAAATTAACATCACAAAGAAAACATGAACTGAGCATAAATGTCATACTAGTATGTAATAAAAAGAAATAGGGTTTAAGAAAATAAATAAAAGCAGATACTTATTTCTTGGGGGGGAGTTGTTAATCTTGTTTTTCTTGATCTTGATTCTTCTTTAACCTCATAATGTTAAATGCAATTCACCACCTCCCCAAAACGTTCAACCACCCCACACCATAATGCTTTCTGCAATAATAATAATATTTTTTGTTACTCAGCATTACTTAAGTTTATGTAATAATAAGTCATGTGGTTGCTAACTGTGCAGACAATGTGTGCTTTCAGCGCAGTTGCAATTGTGCAGGCCAAAAGCCATCTTCAAAACACTTTTATTGCAACATGCGTAATGGCACAACAGTTTCTCCTGTAATGAAAGCCCACAGCATCCACCATTTTGCATGCCATCAGTCATGTATGACATAAAGTAAATTAAAGGGGAAAGGAACTGATTAAATATGTGCAGCTGCTTGTAATGTCTTTTTTTCATAAATTATATACATACCACTAAAGGATCCCTGTTTAACTGTGCCTGAATAAAAGCTGAAGCTGTCAGTTGTGTTTTGTGTTGTTTTCATTGTATGGACAACATTGTTTCCAGTTGTTTACATGGAACCAATAATTTGGAGTTTTGACTGGAACTGGAACAGTTCTTTGGAACTGGAGAGGGTCCATAGAGCTTTGAGGCCAAAACCAGGACTGCAAGAGAGATCTTGGTCCATTATTATAACATTTTTGAAATTCCAGACCAAAGAACATGTGTTACTGAAAGCCTGGTGGCAAAAGCAGGTCTACTGGGTGGAAACACAGATCTTCTTTGATAATGACTTTGGTCTCATCATACAGCAAAAGAGAAGGGCTAATGTGCCCTGCCTACAAGCACCGAAGAAAACAGTTATAACATTCCAAACACCATACCCACTGAGGTTGCAAGTATCCTTCCTTGAAAGGGACATTTTCTATCACATGGTCAAAGATGCTAAGCAGGACCTGACAAGAAGGGGGTTAGATTCCACAGCCCCCCAGAGGTGCAACTAGATCCAGAGGAGGCAGACAATGTCATGGAGAGGAGACTGAAAGTGATTCATCCCTGCTCTTGGAAGAAATGACTAGAAGGGCACTCCACTCTCAGTATACCATGCATATGATAAAGAAACTTTAGAAACAGTTTCAAAGGCAGCCTAAATAGCCACTTCAGCCCACTCCGGCCATGTGGGTGGACTGCTGTATATTCTCATTTGTTTCTTTCATATGCACAATGGCTTGATCATTAGTGTTCCCTCTCATTTATAGGGACATTATATAGCATGGATAGCACCTTACAGCTTTGATTGTATCTGGTATGTGTTTGGGAAGGGCTGGTATGGTTCAGCAGGGGTGGGACTCATCCCTCTGCCTGGGGCAGCTGCATACAGGATATGCTTGCTGCTTGTATAGGCTTGAAAGTCCAGGCTCTGTGCTATTTGGCTGAAACTTTAATGAGTTGTGAGGCAATGTGCATTTGAATCATTGCAGCTTGTCACAGCTGTAATGCTGAGTGACCTGATGAGTAAGGAAGAGGTCAGCTCTCACTATATGAGCTGTGACATAACACATTTGTCACACTGGCTGGGGCTGCTGAGCTGGGCCAGTTTGGGCCTCCCTAGTGGTGCAGTTTTCTGAGCACAGCACGGGGCCCTCCTGTTGGATTACACTAGTCCCTTGCCTCTATAGCATACTGCATTTCCTATTCAGGTTGCTCGAGCCCTGTAGTAGGAACTCATGCTTGGTGGTAGCCACACACAGCACTTTTAGATGGATACAATTTGGTAGAAGTTTTTTGGCTACTCATCACAGGCTTTCTGACAGAAGTTATTCACTTAGGGAATGTCTGGGTGTGGCACCCTGGGGGAGGAAGCCTTCTGTCAGGTGGCAGACTGGTGGTCCCCTCTCTGGCCCTTGCTCTTTTCTTCTCATTTTACCCAGATTATTTATTCATTGCTACAAGATGTGCTGTTGAGCCATACCCTTTATATAAAAGTGGATTTGAGTTATTTAGTTGTGTAATCGCTCACAGCCGCATACTTAATATATTGCTACCTTGTTGTCTCGATTACTGGGCTTCCCTACAGGAGTTTATACTTACCTTTTCAGTTTGAGGCGTTTTTTCCAGCTCTGATTTTCTTTTTAATACATTCCTTATCATACAGTCCCTCTCAGTTCCCATGTTTCATCTCCCTACAAATTAATGTGATTGCACTTAAGGAGTGTTGGTGGGGTGTGGGGGGTGATAACACTGGTCCCAGGCACTTGGTGATGAAACACACTGGACAGGCATGTTCCTGTTTTGAGGGCCTGCCAACAGCAGGGTCCCCCTGGTCACAACCCCTGTGATAGGCAGTTATCCCTCTTCAGGGTCACAGTTATCAGACTCTGATAAGAGTGCGGCTAGGAGTGTGCTCCCTACCTAGGAAGCACCTTGTACTGGTCTCAAAGGCCTCAGAATATACTTTTCATCAGTTTTAGTACCACTATAATGTATCTATGTTGTTCCATGTTCTTTGTGTGATTTCGTTTGTTGTTTCACAAAATTTCTCAATGTGATCTCGAGTCTGTACGATGATGCCCATGGTTTTCCTGGTTTGCCAATAGTCCAAGGAGGGGGTTCTCCTTGCCATAGTTTGCTCAGTCCAGCATGACTCTTCCCCCACAACTGGTTATATGGCAGTAACACCAGTAAAGGTTTTACATTTAATATTAATGGTATACAAAACCTAATCAGGCACACATGGACAATTCAGTACATAATGAAAGAAAGCTTAGATGTGGTATTTTTGCGGGAAACGCATCTATTGGGGGAGGAACATGCGAAACTGGGCAAATTCAGTTCTGCTACAATTGTATCCTCCTCATACTGCAAAGGGAAGCAGAGGGAGGGGGAAGCCACTCTTATTCCTGGTTCCACAATATTTCATATGCAAAACTCTTATTCTGACCCAGATATAGCTGTGTGATTGTGGTGTGGGTTTTCTATGAGACTCAAGTTACCTTGATGAAGGTTTATCTGCTGTCCCAATCAAACAAAAAGGTGGTGCAGGTCTTGTTCAATAAGGTTCTGGACACATATTATTTTAAGTGTCATTTTCAATGTAACTACAGGGTAGGTAATCATTAATTACATGTACTAGGGATAATTACACTGTAATTACATGTCTGTTGCATGTAACTGCAGTACAATTGCAATGTACTTACTGTGTAGTTACACTGTCACTGAAGTTTATTCTCTAATGGCAGGGATAATTTACTATGGGAGGGGATTTTAATCTGATTCTAAATCAGATGTCTATACCATCTCCCCTGGCAGAATCAAGCAGAAACATAGAAACACAAAAACACAGAATTTGACGGCAGATAAGGACCGCTTGGCCCACCCAGTTTGCCCATTTCCCTACCTACTGGATAAGCTGCAGATCCTAGTTAACCAGCAGCCTACTTCTTCTTACCCCCAACCCCCAAAATTGCCTTATCACTGTCCCATGCATGCTTGAATTCCACCACTGATTTTGACTCCACAACCTCCTCGGAAGGCCGTCTCCATGCATCCACAACCCTCTCTGTGAATAAATACTTCCTTAAATTACCTCTGAGCTGCCCCCCCTTATCTTCAAATTGTGCCCTCTTGTTCTTGCACACCTCTTTTTTTGAAAGATGCTACCCTCTTGGACTTTGTTGATTCCCTTGAGGTACTTGAAAGTTTCTATCATGTCCCCCCTCTCCCTCCTTTCCTCGAGGCTATACATATTAAGCTCCTTAAGTCTCTCTTCATATGTTTTCCGGTGCAGACCCTGCACCATTTTAGTTGCCCTCCTCTGGACAGCTTCCATCCTGTCTATATCTTTGCTGAGATTGGGTCTCCAGAACTGCACACAGTACTCCAGATGGGGTCTCACCAGCTGTCTGTACAGAGGGATAATAACTTCCAGTTTTCTACTGGTGATGCCTCTCCCTATGCATCCCAGTAACCCCAACCCTCCTTGCCCTCTCCATTGCTTGCCCACCTTTGGGTCATCTGATATGACCCCAGGTCCTTTTCATTTTGTTGTTGTAGTATCTCACCCTCCATTGTGTACTCTTCCCTGGGTTTTGTTTCCCAGGTGCATTACCTTGCACTTCTTAGCATTGACTCTAGCTACCATACATTTGACCATTCCTCTAACCTTGCCAAGTCCCTTCTCATCCTTTCCACCCCACCTGTGCATCAACTCTGTTGCAGATCTTAGTGTCATCTGCAAAGAGACATACTTTCCTTCAGTCCTTCCATAATGTCGCTATAAAGACATTGAAGAGGACCGGTCCTAATACTGAACCTCTGCGGCACCCACTAGTAACCCTCCTTTCTTCTGAATGGACTCCATTTACTATTACTCTCTGTGTCCTATTCTCCAGCCAATTCTTTACCCAGGCTGTCATCTTGGGACCCACTCCCAGGCTGCTAACTTGTATATTAATCTTTTGTGTGGGACTGTGACAAATGCCTTGCTAAAAGTCTAGGTAGGCCATGTCCACAGCCCCTCCCTGATCTACTCGTTGGTCACCCAGTCAAAGAAATCTATCAGATTTGTCTGGCATGACCTTCCGCTGTGAATCCATGCTGCCTAGGGTCCTGTGCCCCGCTGGCCTCTAGATACTCGACAATTCTTTCCTTTAGAAGTGATTCCATCATTTTCCCTATCACTGAGGTTAAACTAACAGGTCTGTAGTTTCCTGCTTCTGCCTTGCTCCCACTTTTGTGAAGGGGAATCACATCTTCCCTCCTCCAGTCCTCGGGTAACACCCCATCCTCCCATGATTTGTTAAAAAGGGTAGTCAGTGGTGTCACTAGTTCTACCCTTAGCTCTTTTAAATTCTGGGATGAATCCCATCAGGCCCCATTGCTTTGTCCACCTTCAGTTTTAAGAGTTCTTTCAGAACCCTTTCTTCTGTAAATGGGCTGGTATCAGCTTCTGTATCCAGAGTGTTACTACTGTTTGTTTATGTACCTCCCCTCTTCATTTGTAAATACTGAGCAAAAATATTTGTTTAGTATCTCTGCCTTTCACAGTCACCCTCTTCCCACCCCTCCCTTTATTAAGCCTCACTATCCTCCTTGGTCTTCCTTTGCTCCCTGATGTACCTATAAAGGTTTTATCCCCTTCTTAACTGAGTTGGCTATCTTTTCCTCAGTCTGGGCCTTTGCTGTTCTGACTGCCTTCCCAGCCTCCTTTTGCTTTAACTGATACAGTTCTCTGTCCTGCTCCTTCTGTGATTCCTTGTACTTCCTGAATGCTTTCTTTTCTCTTGAACCTTCACTGCCACTTCCTTTGAGAACCATAGTGGTTTCTTACATCGTCTTGTTTTGTTTATTTGCTTCACACAAAGCTTTTACCTCTGTGATGGCAGTTTTATTATTCCCATTGTTCTTCCACCCTCCTTCCTGCCCATTTGCTAGTGCATTCCTTAGGCACTCACCCATTTTGGCAAAGTCAGCCCTCCTGAAGTCCAGTACTTTTGTCTTTGTATGGCTTGACTCGGTTGCTGTGTTTATTGTGAACCATACTGTTCGATGGTCGCTAGTTCCCAGATGGCTACCCACTTCTACATCTGTGATCCTCTCTCCATCTCCATTTGAGAGAATCAAGTCTAATATTGCTCCCTCTTGAGTGGGCTCCAGTACTAGTTGTCTAAGGCATGTCCCCTGTAGGGCATCTAGAATAACTGCACTCTTCGAAGTGGCAGCTGCAACTGCACTTCAGTTAACATCTGGCATATTCAGATCACCCATCAGCAATATCTCCCCTTTTTCTGCTGCACTAAGTATACTTTCTATCATTTTCCTGTCCATTTCCTCCCCCTGAGAAGGGGGTCTGTAAACAACTCCTGTGCGTATTGTGGTGCCATTGCCTGTCTCCAAATTTACCCACAGTGCTTCTTCTCCTCCCTGTTTACCCTTTTGTTCTGTTGCTTTTATTCATTCCCTTATGTAAAGAACTACTCCTCCTCCTCTTTTGGCCTCCCTGTCCCTCCTGTAGACAGTGTATCCTGGTATGTTTATGTCCCAGTCATGGTTTTGTGTGTACCATGTTTCTGTGACTGCCACGATATCCAGATGTTCCTCCTCCATCAAGGCCACTAATTCAGGAAGCTTGTTACCCAGACTATGGGCATTAGTACTCATTGCTCTCCATTTTTTGATGGCTTTACCTTCTGTTGCAGCATCCCCCACAGAAAAATGTTTTAGGGCTACCCTGGGCCAATTGAGCACTGCTGATGTGTTGCCCACTCTATTTTCAAAAGGTCAGTTTACATGCACTATTCAGAGCATCACTCCAGTCACAATGATGGAACATTTGGGTACAGTCCAGAACATTATTGTGGCCCCAGCTATTCTTTCAGTTCATTCTCCGCTCATCCTTAAGCTAAACTTGGGCAAACATCAGAAACACACTACCTGGAGAGTCAACTTGTCCCTGCTCAGAGAGGAATAACTACACTGTAATTACAGTGTAATTACATGTGTTACTACAGTGTAATTACCCCTGCTGCATGTAATTAATGATTACTTACCCTGCAGTTACAACAAAACTGACACTTAAAATAAAGTGTAACTGAGGAATCCTTCTGGTCTCTGGTCCAGGATAAGGTGGAACAATTTCTGCTTAATTATGCTATGGGATTCCCTCAAAGTGGTCTTAAAGGGGCAAATCATTTTTTATGCTGGCAAACGGGTTAGAGAGAGAGAGAGAGGTAAAACTCCAGGATCTCACAGATGCTCTCAGGACATTGCAACAGTTACAGAGGGATGGAGAGAAGTGTGTGAACCTTTTCACCACAGGGCCCATTCTCTTTTCATAATCTCTATATCCTGTCACTTTAAATGTGTTTCTTGCAAGAAGGTTATCTTGGAGTTGAGGCTACTAAGGTGGTGTAGAGTTTTATACCATTTTACCTGTGAATTGAAACCCCTTACATTTCATGTACATGATGTGATGTCACAATCCATATAGATATGTCATAACATAAATAAATGTTTCCTCTTACCAAACATTTAGTGTGGTGAGGTTATACAGTGAGGTGACAGAAAAACATCACTTAGCAATCTGAAATAGCTTGATAGATGGCCATGAGGAGTGTTGAGTATAAAGAAAATGCCATGCTTTGTATGGTAAGAGAGAAATAAGAGAGAGTGGTTCATGATACAGATGTAGTAAAGAGCAAGACATGATTTTTGAGCACGATCGGATCAGAGTATAAAAAAAAAGAAATTTGAAAAGCACAGACATAGAATCTTTAAATAATCTTTTTTTAAGATCAAAATCAAGATATTAAGCTCTCAAATATGTCACCTAAGCAACAGAAAATAGACTGTTCAAGAAGTTGCAAGTCCCATCCCCCCCCGGCTAAAAAAGGAAAATGCATATGATGCGGCAGCTTGTTTCATATTGTGCAGCTTAAGCTAAGTAGCAATTAAAAATGGCAGATGAGGAAATCTAACTACCAGCATATAAATTTACTTTATCTTATATAGCATGTAGCAAAATACAGAATGTGAAAATTATAAAACTGACGTATGCCAGAGTTTAGTGGACATGGAAACCAAAAATGCAAATGAAAAAGGCAAAAAAAATCCCTTTTTAAGGAAAGTAGAAATTAGCGTGTATTTTTAGCATCATCATTTTGATTTATAATAAACATAACTCGTGCATTCCTTTATGATTTATTTTTTTATAAGTCATTCTTTATTGAAAATGTTTCATTTTTATGTTTGCTTGCAAGCATGTTCAAGAAACATAGTGCCATCATCCAAGTTTTTGGAGGTGTGTCACCTCCTCTTCCAATTCAGTCAGTGTGTTGGCAGGCGCGGCCCCTGTAAGCCAATGCATGCTGGAGCTGTCTATGACAAGCTCCAAAATGCAGTGGCCTACAGTTGAAAGGGAGAGCTATGCTTCAGGGAGCAGTGATAAGATATTGCCTGCTCATGCGCAGCTCCCCCTACACACACACACACACACACACACACACACACACACACACACGCTCGCGCATGCTTACTGCGTGCTGCCCCCGACACACTGTATAGCCGTACGGGGTGCCCAATCCCGTCAGTTGTGCTCACTCCCCAAAAGCGCCATTCAATGCCTAGCTGGGTGCCCACCCCAGGTGGCAAATCATCGTATATAATAGCAGAGGTGCCCAATCCCCGTCGGCTTCACTATCTCTCCCCAGTACTGGGTGCCATGCTGGGAGCCCACCAGCATGGCAACTGATGCTATGACCGACGGGGGTGCCCAATCCCCCATTGGCTCCACACCCCGCAGCCATCCTTGTGCCATGCTGGGAGCCCACCCCAGCGTGGCAAACATCTCATGTCATCATTTAGGGAAAATAAAACTGTAAATTAAAAACTGTCCCTCGGCGCTTCTCCCTGGCCCCCCTTCCTCAACCCGCACCCACCCACTGCGCACCCTGCCTCCTCACACACCCCCATACCCCATACTTACCTCCAGACTCCAGTGCAACTATCTTCGGTGGACTGGAAATACGTCTGCACTCTTCAAAGCCAACCGCGAACTGAGGAAATGCCGGTAAGCTGTATAATGGGATAGATAGGGGTTTTTCAACTTTGTTGCATATCTCAGGCATTTTTTGGAATTTTTTCACCAAATTTTCAACATGGGGTTTTTGGGACCCCTCCTCATGAATTCTTACACTGTCATGGCGTTACTCGGGCCTGAAGGGTGATTTCGCAGCCACTGCGTGAAATCACCTTTCCGGAATGATTAACAAAACAACACTGCCAGTGTTTATAAGGTGGGCTCTCAAAAAGCCTATTTTGAAAATTTGGTGTAAAGATTCAAAAATGACTGTTTTATAAGTGTGTTGCAGCGAGTTCCTCATGAGGCTCGTAAGTTTTGAATTTTCAATATTTCACTCCAGATTTTCAACATTGCAATTTTACCACACCTTCTTATGAGCAGTATAGCTGTCATTTTTCACATCTCACCGAAATGTGTTTCCTCATGTAGCGCACAATGACGCAGAATGGGTGCTAAATCAATGCAGGACATATTGAGAAAATCACAGTGACACTGTTCATGAGCAGAGGTCTTAAAATGGCTTTGTTGAAAATTTGAGTAAACAATTCTAAAAATGACTTTTTACCAGCTGACCGTTCGCGCCGGTTCCTACATGCGGCACCGTAAGGTTCTTGAATTTTCAATATTTTCACTCCAGATTTTCAACATTGCCATTTTATTACATTTCCTTATGAACAGTACAGCTGCCATTTTTCACGTATTGCCCAAAATGTGTTTTCGCACATGTAGTGCTCAATGGTGCAGTCAGTGTGCGAAAGCAATGTTTGGGACAGATTAAGAAAATCACAGTTACATTGTTCATGAGCAGAGGTCTTAAAATGGCTATGTTGAAAATTTGGTGACAAAAGTCCATAAAATGACTGTGTTACGAGTGAGCATTGAGCAATTTCCACGCACCCTCGTAAGTTCATGACTTTGTAATATTTTCAGTCTAGATTTTCACCAGTGGCATTTTTCCACACTTCCTTATGAACAGTACAGCTGTCATTTTTCACAACATGGACAAAATGTGTTTTCACACTTTCAGCGCAGAGATGCGTGGTCGCTGTGGGAAATCATTGTTCGGAACAGATAAAGAAAATCACAGTGACACTGTTCATGATCGGAGGTCCCAAAATGCCTGTGTTGACAATCTGCTGTAAAAAATTCCTAAACTAATTACATTACGGGTATGCATTGCACAGTTTCTATGCACGCTCGTGACTTCACCAGTTTTTTTAATATTTTTACTGCAGATTTGCAACATTGCCATTTTTTACACTTCCCCATGAACAGTACAGCTGTCATTTTTCACATCCTGTTCGGAATGTTTTTGCACCTGTGGCGCTAAATGCTGTAGTCGCTGTGCATAAGCAGCTTTCGGCTAACACACTGATATTGCCACTGTTCATGAGGTGGGGTCACAAAAAAACCATGTTGAAAATTTGGATTGAAAATATCAACGAATGCCTGAGGTATTAGGGTTTCCAACCATAATGCCCAACCCTGTAGAGAATGACAGGCATCAGGGAAGTGACTTGGGATTCTTGCCTGTAATGCTCATACCATTCTGCACCCTGCAGCCAGTGAGAGGCATCGAGGTATGCCTTGGACTCTTCAGCCTCAAAGTTCACCCCATTCTACTATACCGCACCCATCTCACTGTACTTCCTGATGGAATGGGGTGCACATAAGGGCCAAAGACCCCAAGGCACACCATGATACTTGTCAGTGTCTGCAGGGTGGGGTGTGTTGAAATGGCGTGGCCATTATTCCTGCTGACCCAAAGGCACACCCCAATGCCTGTCACTCTCTGCAGGGTGGTGGTGGGGTTGGCTTCAGTTCAATACTTCACTGCCATTCCTATTATGCAGCTCTGTAAATTCTACACTACCACTGCCAATGCCAGCAAGCAAACATTCGGCATTGACAAATGCTTGTTCTAAATTACAACAGACATGGAAACACTCTGGGTACTTTACCTTACCTTACCAGATCTGGAGATATATTCGTAATAACATTCCACATCTTTATACCACCTTGACTGGGGCGATTCCCTTGGTGGTACAACTCTAAATAAACAGTACTTAGAAGAAAAACAAAGATAAACACATAATCAGATTACAGCATAATAACTCTGTACTGAGAATACGATGTCCCTTTCTTTAACCCTCTATTTGGTATCTATAGTATGTTATACTCATTTGTCTAGCTATAGAAAAGCAAATATACTGTAAGATATAAACACTAAAACTTGTTATAAGGGACTTTCTGGGGAAAAGTCCCTGTGGTGGTAATTACCTGAAACATTTATGAAATTGCAACTGCTAACTTAGTGGGAGCAAGATTTAACAGAGATACAAGAAAAAACAAGTCTTAATGTCACACTGTAGATTTTGTTTTCCATGTTTTCCTTTTTTTTTCTGCTTAGTGAAAGAGAAACCCAAAGTAGTCATAGTTATCCTGTGTAACTTACCCTATGCCTGCTTTCTCTATAATACTTATGTGCCTTAGCCATGGTGACCACTCTTTTAAACTTCCCAGAAGTACCTCTCACCTTGTACTGAACCTTAATATAGGAGGCTAGCCTAGTTACACCATTTTCCCTTTCTGTGATGGTTGGGGCTCTTTTTTCATCCATTTCATCAGTAGTTGTCTTTTAGCTTCCATGGCCATAGTCTATAAGTGTGGTTGCAAATGCCCCACTCCCTGTCGTCACATGCCAGAGTCCCCTAGTATCCACCATAGTGGAGAGTCCTCGATGGGTTCTTCTATTATGGTTCCCACTCTATTTCTAACTGCAAACCAAAACCTTATATAGATGGGCAGGACCACATTATATGGCTTATATGAGCTGGTGACTATTGACATCTCCAGCACTTAAATTTTGTTTGTTTATGCCCATTCTTACCAATCTATCTGGTGTTTGGTGCCATCTACCCAAGACCTTCATTTGAATTAGCTGATATCGTGGTTCACTTCTTCCCCTGTGATCTGTTCGCCAACATTGTGCCCACGTGTCCTGTGGAATGTGTTCTCCCAGCTCCTGTTTCTATCTGATTCTGTGCACCTCCCGATCTGGGATATCTAACTGCTGCATATATCTGTATATCCACCCACTTTTAATTGGTACCCGTTAGGTCGACTGATTTATAGATGCAGCCATTCCCTTTAGCCGGTATTTATATTGGGGGCCCAGCCATGTTTTAATGGCATGTCGCAATTGCAATAAATCCAGTGGTCTGACACTGAGAGCTAAAATTCTGCTTGTAGTTCTACAAAAGATTTTAAAATCTTGATTTGTGACGAGAACCTGCTGTAGTTGTGTAATCCCCTGCTGAATCCACGTATGCCATTTTATGTTCCTCCCCTCTATCTGTAGGTTAGGATTACCCCATAGGCTTTCATGAATCTCAGACTTGCATCCTGCCCACACAGAGTTTTTCCAAACTGATTTCAATGCCTTATATGTGAATGAGAAAGTGGATGGTAAATCTTTAAAGTGTGCTTTGCCTGTTTTGCAATCTAGTTTGTAGTGGCATTACTCCAGAGATTCCTTTCTCAAGGAGGTGCCAAAAGGGGGCATCTTGTTTTCCTATGACTCATGTGAGGGTGCTAATTACCCCTGCCACTGTGTGATATGCCTTTAATCTCTGGAGATTCCACCTTCTTTTGTGAACCTGCCCAAAGCATTTTCTTACTGTACCTAGGCTTGGAATTCCCCCATAATGAAGTGTGATAACCCATGTTCTATTTTATCCTACCAATTATCCGGTATCACTAGAGGCAAGTTGTTGGTGCAATATAACAGCTTTGGGAGAGCCATCATCTAACAAGCAGCATTTTTTTCTGGAAGGGTAAGATTTAGCTGTTGCCATCTTTCCATGTCCCTTCCTATCTCCTCAATTATGGGCTGTAAGTTAGCTGCTGTCCATCCTTCTGTTCCAGCTGTTATTGTCATCGCCAAGTATATGATGCCCTATGTGGTCTTGGAGAGCTTCAGATCTCGTACCACCCCTGTGTACTTTATACTCAGTAATAGGGAAGATGTGCATTTTTGATTCGTTGATTTTTAATCCTGACAGCTCTCCAAGCTGCCGGTAAAGATTATTCTACCCTAGATATGGTAAGGAGTAAGTCATCTGCATACATCAGTGCTTTGCAACATATCCTTCCTGTTTCAATCCCCTTGACTGCCTGATGCTGTCTAATGGCTGTTGCGAAGGGCTATACAGCCATTAAGAAGAGTTGCGGGGTGAGTGGGCACCCCTGACTTGTTCCTCAGTGGAGTGGGAAACTGTCCAACAGTGTTCCATTTGTGAGAAACTGTGCAGATGGGGAGACATACAGTCTCTTGTCCCACTCTGTGAATTTAGGGCCTACCCCATAGTGTGACAGCACTTCAAACATGTAATCCCACTCCACCGAGTCAAATGCTTTCTTTGTGTCTATGGCCATTAGTGGCATAGATTTCTTATTGCGGTGAGTGGCATGGAGTACATTTGCTAGTGCCCTGGGATTGTTCAACCATTGTCTTCCTTTTAGGAAGCCTACATGGGATGGGTGTATAATGTATGGTAGTGCATTCTCTATCCTAGTTACCATTATTTTTGTTATTATCTTAGCCTCCGTATTGATTAATGGGATGTGGTGGTAATTTGCACATAAGGTTGCATGCTTGTGGGGTTTTGATAGGACTATGATGGTAGCCTCTTGCATGGAGATGAGGAGTGCACTCTATCCCTCTACATGGGCTAGTAGTGTGTGAAGCTTTAGACTTAGTTCTTGTATGAAAGCCTGATAAAAATCAACACTGAGTCCATCCGGGCCAAGCACCTTTCCTTTTGCCATCCCTGTAATGGCTTTGGTTACTTCCTCCACTGTTATGGGGCCTTCCAGGGTTCAGTATACCTGTTGGTGTATTTGCTTAAGGCCTAATCCCACTAGAGTTGTACTATCTTTTCTTTGGGTGGCCAGGGGCCTGATTTGTACAACTCTTCATAGAATTGCTTAGCTCTGGTATTAATATCACCTGCTCTTGTGTGTACCTAATCATTTGGACCTCTGATTTAGGCTATAAAGGTATCCGCTGCCCTCTTTTTCAACCTGTAGGCCAATAGTTTAGATGCTTTCCCTCCCTTCGCAGAATGCCTGTTTTGTAAAAAACAGAGATCTCTCTGCTTGCTGCTGGGGTATGCTACTTATTCCATATTTTAACTGAATCGCTTTCCTTTCAACCTGTGCTTCACTCCCCTTTCCTTCATGCAGCTCCTTTTCAGCCTTTCTCAACTGTTGTTGGAGCTTTGAGAATTCTACTCTCCTGTCTTGATTTATTCTGGCAGAGTAGGTAATTATGCAGCCCCTTATAAATACCTTGAAGCCATCCCTTATAACCTGCTCTGTCATGCCTCCTCTTCCATCCAGGGACCACCAGTGCCACTGCCGTTGCCTCAGAGGTTGCCAAGAAAGAGGAGCGGTTGGACCACAGTGGGCTCAGGGTGGGTGAGGGTGGTGGAACAGAGGCACATCCCTCCAGTTGTACCTCTCCACAATTCCTATGCCATTCTGGCAAAGTGTGGTTCTTCTATGGAGGCACCTACAGTGGAGACCAAGGAGGATGCTGGGAACCTCCACAAGGAGACACACAGGAGGGTGGCAGGGGACCCTGCAGGGGAAAAACAACTCCTGGTGGGGGCTCCATTGTTAGGAAGGTAGAACTGGGCAAGGGAGAGGGGAGGAGGTAGGTGCCTGCCTGGCGCCATGGCTGGAGGGACAGGGAGCGAATCCTCAGGATTGCCGGAGCAGCTGCACAGGGGAGGGAGCTGGATGTCATTGTCCACTTAGAGACAAATGACCTGGCTAAGAAAGGGATTAGAGAAGTGCAGGAAGAGTTTGTGGAATTGGGGAGGGGCCTTAGTCAAGTAGCACGCACGGTAACCTTCTCGGAGGTGCTACCCATCTATGGCATAGAGAGGCTAGGGTGTTCTGTACCATGGGATTCAATCAGTGGTTGAAAAACTGGTGTGGAGCTCAGGATTTGGCTTCATTGGGGACTGGGGGTCCACCTGGAGTGATGCAAGCCTATACTGGCATGATGGGCTGCATCTGTCCGGGAGGGGAACCAGGATCCTAGGTGATAGGTTTAAATGCTTCATTGGCAAGCTTCTAAACTAGCCAAGGGAGGAGGCACTGGAAAGGAGCAGGAAAATCCTAGCCCCCAAACAATCATGGTAGTAAGTGTGGCAAACACCAACATGGAGGTGTCGATAGGGAGAAGGGCAGGGGTAAATAGAGAAAGTGACAAAGGCAAGAAGGACAGGGATGGGGCAAGAGGGGTAAGGCCATCAGGAAATGGAGGGTAATGAGTACCAATGCCCGTAGTCTGGGCAACAAGCTCCCTGAGCTGGTGGCCTTAATGGAAGAGGGATGCCTGGATATTGTAGCAGTCACAGAAACATGGTACACAGAGAACCATGACTGGGATGTTAACATACCAGGGTACATAACCTACAGGAGAGACAGGCAGGGGAGAAGAGGGAGGAGTAGCTCTCTATGTAAAGGAAGGGATAAAAGCAACTGAACAAAAGAGTAAACAGGGAGGAGAGGAGGCACTGTGGGTCACCTTGGAGATTGGAAAGGGCACCACAATCCGCACAGGGGTTGTGTACAGACCCCCATGTCAGGGGGAAGGAATGGACAAGGATATGATGGAAGGCATTCTTAGAATGGCAGAGAAAGGGGAGATACTGTTGATGGGAGACCTGAATATGCCAGATGTTAACTGGAGTACATTTGCTGCAGCCACATCCAAGAGCAGAGCCATTCTTGATGCCCTACAGGTGGCAGGCCTCAGACAGCTAGTTTCAGAACCCACTCGTGAGGGAGCAATCTTAGACCTCGTGTACTCAAACAGGGGCAGTGAGAGGATCTCAGATCTAGAAGTGGGTTGCCATCTGGGAACAAGTGACCATCAAACAGTGTGGTTCACGTTAAACTCAGCTACAGAGTCAAGCCATACAAAAGTGAGGGTACTGGACTTCAGGAGGGCTGACTTCGGCAAGATGGGAGAGTGCTTCAGAAAAGCACTAGCAAACAGGCTAGAAGGAGGTGTGGAGCAACAATGGGGAATTATCAAAACTGCCATCACAGAGGCAACAAGCCTTTGTGTGAAGCAAATAAACAAATCAAAATGAAAGAAAAAGCCACTATGGTTCTCAAGAGAGGTGGCTGTGAAAGTCAGGAAGAAAAAGATAGCATTCTAGAAGTATAAGGAAACACAGAAGGAGCAGGACAGAGAGCTGTACCAGTTAAGGCAGAAAGAAGCAGGGAGGGAAGTCAGAATAGCAAAGGCCCAAACTGAGGAAAAGATAGCCAACTCAGTTAAGAAGGGGGATAAAACCTTTATAGGTACATCAGCGAGCATAGAAAGACAAAGGGAGGGATAGTGAGGCTGAATAGAATGAACGGTGGGTGGGCAGAGGGGGACAGTGAAAAAGCAGGAATACTGAACGAATATTTCTGCTCAGTATTCACAAAAGAGGAGGGGGAAGTGCCTAATCCAATTAACAGAAGCACTCTTGATAGAGGGGTCGATCCCAGTCCTTTCACAGAAGAAAGGGTTCTGCAAGAACTCCTAAAACTGAAGGTGGACAAAGCAATGGGTCCTGATGGAATTCACCCCAGAATTCTAAAAGAATTAAGGAAGGAACTAGTGAAACCACTGGCTACTCTTTTTAATAAATCATGGGAGGATGGTGTGGTACCCGAGGACTGGAGGAAGGCAGATGTGATTCCCCTTCACCAAAGTGGGACCAAGACAGAGGCAGGAAACTACAGACCTGTCAGTCTGACCTCTGTGGTAGGGAAAGTGATGGAGTCACTTCTGAAGGAAAGAATAGTTGAGTACCTAGAGGTCAGTGGAGCACAGGATCCAAGGCAGCGTGGGCTCACAGCGGGAAGGTCATGTCAGACGAATCTAATAGATTTCTTTGACTGAGTGACCAAAGTGGTAGACCAGGGAAGGGCTGTGGACATGGCCTACCTAGACTTTAGCAAGGCATTTGACACAGTCCCACACAAAGGATTATTAGTCAAATTAACCAGCCTGGGAGTGGGTTCCAGGGTGGTAGCCTGGGTAAAACATTGGCTGGACAACAGGACACAGAAGGTAATTGTAAATGGAGTCCACTCTGAAGAAAGGGCGGGTACTAGTGGGGTACCGCAGGGTTCAGTATATGGGTCCAGTCCTTTTAATGTCTTCATCAGTGGCATTGCAGAGGGACTGGAAGGAAAAGTATGCTTTTGCAGATGACACAAGATCTGCAACAGGGTTGATACACAAGGAGGCGTGGAAAGGATGAAAAGGGACTTGGCAAGGTTGGAGGAATGGTCAGACATATGGCAGCAAGGATTCAATGCAAAAAAGTGCAAAATAATGCACCTGGGAAATAAGAACCCAGGGGAAGAATACACAATGGGTGGGGAGGTAGTAACAACAACAACAAAACAGGAAAGGGACCTGGGGGTAATCATATCAGATGACCTTAAGGTTAGCAAGCAATGTGAGAAGGCAGTAGGGAGGGCCGTGGGTATACTGGGATGTATAGGGAGAGGCATCAGCAGCAGAAAACAGGAAGTTGTTATCCCTCTGTACAGACAGTTGGTGAGACCCCATCTGGAATACTGTATCCAGTTCTGGAGACCCCATCTCCGCAAGAACATAGATAGGATAGAGGCAGTCCAGAGGAGGGCAACTAAAATGGTGCAGGGTCTGCAAGAGAAGCCGTATGAGGAGAGACTAAAGGAGCTTAATATGTATACCCTTGAGGAAAGAAGGAGAGGGGACATGATAGAAACTTTCAAGTACCTCAAGAGAATCAACAAAGTCCAAGAGGGTAGCATCTTTCAGAAAAGAGACTTGCAAGAACAAGGGACACAATTTAAAAGATAGAAGGAGGGCGGTTCAGGGGCAATGTGAGAAGTATTATTTCACAGAGAGGGTAGTGGGTGCATGGAACAGCCTTCCTGAGGAAGTTGTGGGGTCTAAAACTGTGGGAGAATTCAAAAATGCATGGGACAGACATAAGGCAATTCTTGTGGGGGGCAGGAAGATATAGGCTGTTGGTTAACTAGGATCTGCGGCCTATCCTGTAGGTAGGGAAATGGGCAGACTAGATGGGCCTAGCAGTCCTTATCTGCCGTCAAAGTCTATGTTTCTATGTTTCTATACCTGTCTGTTTATCTTGAAGTAAGTTACTAGTTCCTTACCCAACCACTGTTTAAAGTCTGTGTTCTGTAAAATCAGAGGATTAATCCTCCATCTCAGACTCTTTTTTGGTTGTTGGTGTTGTTAGTGTTGAGAGGGTTATTGAGGCATGGTCTGACATGATGATGGGTTGTATGTCAATTCTTATAATGTCTTGCATCAGATTTGAGCTGATTAGAAAGTAGTCCAAACTGCTCTTCGTAGTAAACCGTGATGACCTATAAGTGTAGTTATGTTCTGCAGGGTGTAGGAACCTCCACACTTCCTGTAGGGCTAGGTCAGAACACATCTGTTTTAAGGTCATTCTGGCTTTCCCATGGATGGGGACCCCTTTTTCCCTGAGCAACCTGTCCAGCAATGGGTCCCCTACTAGGTTAAAATCTCCCCCTACAATGCTGTTCCATTTGGAGGTGTAAACTCCAACAGTTTCAGGGCCATGGTATACAAGAAGCTGGCATTGTTCAAGTTGGGTGCATATATATTGGCCAGTACTAGTATATTACTCTGCATCTCTCCCTTAGTCATAATACACCATCCCTCTATATCTTTTATGTTGTCCAGCAAATGAAAGAGCACCCTCTTTTAATCAGTACTGAGAGTCCCCTTTTCCTGGCTGTGTAGCAACTGGATACCTCTAAATCCGCCCACTCTCTGTGCAGCTTATTGGCTTCTTTGGGGATGAGGTGTGTCTCCTGTAGTAATGCCACATCACATTTAAGACTTTTAAGATGTGTCAACATTTTTTTCTTCTTTATGGGGTGGTTCACTTCCTGCGCATTCCATGACACACACTTCAATTCAAACAATACGTACGCCTTCTTGTACCATAGTAGTATGCATGTACATGTCGAAGAGGTTTGTACCCACCTTGGCCCCTTACCTTGCCAGGAGTACCCTCTTCCACATTCTGCTTTTGGACAGCTCTTTAGGTTAACCAAGCAGCCCAGTGTTGTGGGTTATTTTCTATGGTGAGAAGGCCTATACATTGTAGTTACATTTCCACAGATCTGTGCACCAAAACACAAGGCAAACATGTTAGCATATCTCCTGGAAATCTGCTTCACTTTTAGCACATTCAAATCACAAGCTCCCTCCTCTGTTTGCCCACCACTCTCTTTCCCTTTGACTGAAAAAAAACCTCTGCTGCTCTGTGACCCTTAAGTCAGGGGAGGAAGGCAACTTTGATGTGAGGCGGTACCCAGCTCGTCCCCATCACCTATGCCTTAAGTGGACCTCTGATTTAGGCTATAAGGATTTCCGCTGACCTCTTTTTCAACCTGTAAGCCAATAGTTTAGATGCTTAAGCAACAGTTTAGGCCTTAAGCATACCCTTGCTTTGTCACTGCTCATGGCCGAAACATAAACAGCCACACTGTAAGTTTGAGGCTGAGAACCACTGTTTATAATTTTACCTTCTGGCCAGGTTTGTCAGCGAGCAATGTGCTTTACTAAAGCTCTTCTCTACTTAGTGATCTTTTTTTTGTTTTGTTTTTTTGTTAGTGAATTGTTTCTCTGCCCCTCTAACCTTTTGTAATGACTGTGCTGACCTGTATCTACATTCGTGTGTGGAGAGGGACTTCCCCTGTTCCACTTGTCTGGGAGCTAGTCAGTTTGCTTAAAACCTTGCCAGGTAGTCCCTTAAGTAATGGCAGATGTGCTTTTTTAATTAGTTTGTATATGCCATGTACAATCATATTCTGAGTTTCCTTTCCCCCCTTTTAGTTGTATTCATTTTGTCTTTCATTGACTCACTCGTTTCCTAGCAGTGCTGCATTCTAGTCTGTAATCTTGAAGGACCCTTTTCCCTGGTACCATTGTTCTGCATATTTACTCCCCATGATCCTTTTAATTGATTGGTAAATGCTAGTTTCCTATTTATTTTAGCCATTGACATGGGGGACAGAGAGAGACTGAGTCACTTTGCGTAGTATCCCCTTGAGATTCCCTTTGCATGCCACACATAATGAGCAGTCCAGGTTAACCTTGCAGCTCCATATCTCTCTCTCCTAGCATATATGCACATACCTCCATCCCAAAAGATACCCATTCACTTCCAAATAGGAAAAACGGGAAGGGACATGCTTAAGAGGACCCTCGCCATGTTTGTGGGAGTGGGATACAGCGATCTTGGTTGCAAAACATAGCGGGGCTGACTAAACCCATATCAGTGCTACCACATAGAGTTTGCTGTCACCTCCACTGTAAATCTCTTCTAGTCAGACCCATCTTCTGGCAATTTTGTTTGCCTTCATCCTTGCAAACACACACACCCTTCATTTTGAGTCCCAGTGTCTCCAATCCACACAGGGTCACCTTCTATCTTGTCCCATTATACATTTGATTTGTTCATCAATGTAATCCATATTATCTCTCCCGTCTTCTTTCCAGCATTATGGCTATTTTCCTTGTTCCATACCAGAAACTAACAGACAAAACTGAGAGGGGGGATTCTAGTGTGGGGGGTATATATCCTGCACACCAGCTCCATTCCTAGTGGGCCATTTAGTTATTACCCAGCCCCTGCACCCCTGTGCTCACTGGAAGCCCCCTCTGTCCTTTCCACCCCACCAGCACTTCATATTCATTTTTCACCCTGTCCTGTATTAGAACTACAACCCCCTTGATATACTCTATGTACAATTTTTACATAGACTATCCCTTACCTCTTCTAATATCTTTCGCCACAAAATTCAATTGAACATTTTTGAGTCCCGCTTAGTGAATGCCCTTCTGTTTGGGTTAATTGACCAACCTCTGCTCCTCAAAACATCTACCCACTGTAGTAACACCACCATGGCCTGGAGCAGTGTTCATGTCAGTGTTCTGTGTCAGGTTCCTTGAGGGGGGCTGTGGGGGGGGGTCTGTCCTTGATTATATAAGTCCTCTGCCAACCCCTCCGTGAATTTTGCCCAGCTTGGTCTCAGTGATACTTCTTCTCCCTTTGTGGCCTCTATTGTCACCTTCATGTCAGTTGTGGGACCCCATTCTGTGTCCAGGTCCAGATCTTCCGATGTGGCAAAATTCTCACTGTCCCCAGGTGCCTTGTGAGGGGGCTCTAACTCAGATGCCAGTGGACTGGAGTCTGGCTTTGATTGTCTGGATCTTCTGCTCCTGAAGTGGTGACTGCTGCTGTAGTAGTCCAGTTTTGGGGTTCAATCCCTGCCTCTGTACCTGGATCTCTTAGGTTTCAATTGCACTTGGTTGTACATGCACCCCTTTCCTTTATGATTTCTTTAGAAATAAGGAACACGTGTACAGTATACTGTTTGCTATATCTGATATAAGTATGCTGAAAAACAACAAGTGTTTCTCGTCAATATCGTGTGTGGTTTCCCATTGTCAAAGTTCAGTTACCCTTGTCAGTAAACATGTTGGAAGCTTGGTGCCAGCAGTTTCTGACATATCTCCCAAAATCGGTTGCAGCCGCTGAGATCCGCACCATGTTCCAAGTAGTACCAATTTACTGAACATGCGTGAGAAAATAAATTAAATCTCTTGCAGTTACTCAATCACAAGCAATATGCTGATGGAAATTTAAAAGCAATTCAAAAGTCAGCATTCTAATTGGATTGTAATGGTATTTTCTTTCAATATGGTGAAAACTCCAGAAATTCCATAAGAACACTCCAAATAGGAAAGAGTTCAGGGGAAATACATGCCTTCGCCTCCAAATTTGACTAGACCACTTGACGTAAGATTGTGATACCATCGGAGGCTTGCACAGAGTTTAACAAGTCTCTGATAAATAATAACAACTGATAACATACAATGCACAATAATAAGTCACAGAATAAAGTGAGCAAAGCACTTTACAGTTGTTATACCTATTTCCATACACTGCACAACAAATCTGACTTTCTTCAAAGATATTATCATGTGTTAACCCCCCTACCCCAAGGCAGCAACAAAGACCACCTAAAAGACTTAAAGAATGTTCTTAAAGATGTTCACCCTGACACACAGTAGCCCTGGGTCAATGAAGATAGTGATGCAGAATCAGATCACTGAATGAGCTGCAAGAGATCGGCAACCCATGTATATTATTTGAGACTATTTTACTTTGAAAAAAAAGACATTGCTTGAGAGGGCTCTGAGCCAGCTCCAATGTCATAAGTTGTTACTCCTACCTTTTCAGTGAGGTTCTGCTGTAGGGTACTGTTTTTACAGTTTTGCAATATATTTACCTAGGGTTACTGAGCAGAGATGCAGTATCACATTATCAATGGGGTCCTGCTTTAACACATCTTTGTACTGTATTTACCCAGGATAGCACAGCTTAGATGCTATCTTGTTTTCAGTGGGATCATACTTTTTCCCAATTTTTACACTGTATTTACCCATGATAGCACAGCCAAGATGCAATATCTCATTTTTGGTGGGGCCCTGCTTTTACACATCTTAAAATGTGTCTACAGAGGCTAGCCCAGCTGAAAGGCAAACTACATTTCAGTGGGGTGCAGCTTTAATGGTGTATGTTTCCCAGGATAAAGCAGCAAAGATGCACAGATCAGTGGGGACTCTGTTGTACTGGAGTCCTGCTTTTATACATTTTTACTAAATACTTACCCAGGATAGACCAGAAGAGACTCAATATCTCATTTTCAGTAGTGTTCTGTTGTTGTACATTTTTAGACTACATTTACCCATGATAGGCCAGCTAAGAATCAATACCTAATTTTTAGTGGGCTCCCACAATTTGACCTCAAATTTCCAACAAAGTCTTGTTATGGCCTGACATTATGATCTAGACAGGTGAGGGATTTTTTAAAATCCCATCCAAAAGGTGGTGTTGCAATATGACTACGAAAACATGTTTCAGAGGGAATTTGAAAAATTATACCTGTCATATTCATGAGGTAATACAAGAGATATTTTGAAAATTAGGGGCCAAAATCTGTAAAAAAAATTAAGTTTTGAGTAAATGTTGGAACAATTCAGCATTTCTTCATAAATTAGTAGTTTTTTCACATTTTTACCCCAATCTTTCAACAGTCTTTTATGACCCCAATGTTATGATCAAGACAGGTGGATTTTTTAAATCCTGTCCAAAAGATGTTTTCACAGAGTGACTGTAAAAACATGTTTCAAAGGGCATTTGAAAAACGACACCTGTCATGTTCACCAAGTGGGATAACAAAAAGGCTGTGTGCATATCTGGGACCCAGATCTGCAAAAATCACAAAGTTATGAGTAAATGTTGAAAAACTTTAATGTGCTAGCTTTGGCAGACAGAAATCTTGCTTTTAGAGCAAGAAGCAGCTGACTATAAAACTATAACTTTTTTACTAATAGAACACTTTCATCCCAGCAGGTGTCAGTGCCTGTTGGGATTAAGAAAACATATACTTTACTGGAAGTGGGGGGTCTCTTTTAGAGTAAAAAAAAAAAAAGTCAGTGTGTTTTTCTGTGTTAGGGAAAGGGAGTGTGTTAAATCAGGAGAGGGAAAGTTAATTGGGGGTGTGGCTTAGGAGTACAAAAGCAGGTGTCTCCAATTACAGTTTCCTAGCGCTAGCTTTGGCAGACAGAAATCTTGCATTTAGAGCAAGGAGCAGCTGACTACAAAACTAGAACTTTTTTATTAATAGAACATTTCTATCTTAGCAGGAGTCAGTGCATGTTGGAATTAAGAAAACATATACATAATTAGAAGTGGGGAGTCTCATTTGGAGTAAAAGAAAAGAAAGTCAGTGTGTTTTTCTGTGTTAGGGAAAGGGAGTTTGTTAAATCAAGAGGAGAGAAGTTAATTGGGGGTGTGGCCTAGACGTACAAAAGCAAATGTCTCAACTTACAATTCCCCAGTGCTAACTTTGGCAGACAGAAATCTTGCTTTTAGATCAAGTAGCATCTGACTACAAAACTAGAACTTTTTTTACTAATAGAACACTTCTATCTCGGCAGGAGTCATTGCCTGTTGGGATTATGAAAGCATATACTTTATTAGAAGTGGGGGGGGGTTCATTTAGAGTAAGAAAAAAAGAATGTGTTTTTTTCTGTGCTAGGGAAAGGGAGTTTGTTAAGTCAAGGGGGAGAAGGTAATTGTGGGTGTGGCTTAGGAGTACAAAATCAGGTGTCTCCAATTACAGTTTCCTTGTGCTAGCTTTGGCAGACAGAAATCTTGTTTTTAGAGCAAGGAGCAGCTGACTACAAAACTATAACTTTTTTTACTAATAGAACACTTTCATCTCAGCAGGTGTCAGTGCCTGTTGGGATTAAGAAAACATATACTTTATTAGAAGTGGAGGGTCTCATTTAGGGTGAAAAAAAAAAAGAAAATGTGTTTTTCTGTGTTAAGGAAAGGGAGTTTGTTAAGTCAGGTTGGGAGAAGTTAATTGGGGGTGTGGCTTAAGAGTACAAAAGCTTGTGTCTCCAATTACAGTTCCCTATCGCTAGCTTTGGCAGACAGAAATCTTGCTTTTAGAGCAAGGAGCAGCTGACTACAAAACTAGAACTTTTTTTTTACTAATTGCCCTCCTTCCCTCCCCTCCACACTCCCACACTTAGCCAGTTCTACTTTTACAGACACTGGATTTGGTTAACAACAGGAACTTCCTGTTTGGCAGTAGGAAGGGAAGGATCACTGAAGCACATAGGTTTCATCATCCTTGAAGGAAAAGAGTAGCTCTCTCTCTCCCTCTCTCTAGCCGCTGGAGGTCTGATTCTGAGCAAGGAGGAGGGAGGCTACAGAAGAATGCAGGAAGTTCCTGTCCCAGAACAGGAAGGGTGAGAGCTGTAAGGGCACATATGCAGTAGGAAAAAAAAAACAGGGAGGTGAGAGTAAGCATACAAAGCAACAGGAGAGGGGCCACAAAATAAGACATGATAGGAGTGGTACAGTGCAATTGCTGTGGGGTGGCAGTCTTCCAGGAGACATTCTGGAGGCTGTGATGCTGCCCTATTTGTAGGCACCTCTCTGGTATGAGGAAGGAGGTTTCTCATCTTCAGGATGACTTGGCTTGGAATCATGAAACATCCTCCCCCACCCAGAGACCACCAGGGCCACTGCCTCTACTTCAGACATTGCCAAGAAAGATGAGTGGTTGGACCAAGGTTGGCTCCAGGAGAGAGAGATGGTGGTGGAATAGAGACACATTCCTCCAGTTGTACCTCTCCACAATTCATACGCTGTTCTGGCAGAGAGTAGTTCCTCTATTGCAGCACCTGCAGTGGAGACCAGGGAGGATGCTGAGAACCTCCACAAAGGAGACCCACTGGGGGGTGGCATGGGACCCCACAGAAGAAGAAAACAACTCCTGGTGGGGGACCCAATAATTAGGGGTGTGGAACTAGGGTAGGAAGGGAAGAGGGCAGTAAGGTGCCTACCTGGTTCCATGGCTTGGAGGGACACAGAGAGAATCTTCAGGATTGCAGGAGCAGCTGCATGAGGGAGGGAGCTGTATGTCATTTTCCACCAAGGGACAAATGACCTGGCTGGGGATGGGCTCAGAGCAGTGCAAGTGGAGTTTGAAGAGTTGGAGAGGGGCCTTAAACAAGTAGCATGTATGGTAACCTTCTCAGGGGTGCTGCCTGTCTATGGCAAGTGTGATGCTAGGATATTCTGCACCATGGGATTCAATGAATGGTTGAAAAACTGGTACAGAACTCAGGGCTTTGGATTCATTGGGGACTGGGGGTCTACCTGGAGGGATACAGGCCTATACTGGTGTGATGGTCTGTATCTGTCCAGGAGGGGAACCAGGATCCTAAGTGATAAGTTTAAATGCTTCATTGGTAAGCATTTAAACTAGCCAAGGGGGGGAAGCACTGAAAAGGAGCAGGGAAAACCCATTGTCTCCCTACAAAATACAGTAGTTAGAGAGGTAAACACCAAGGTAGAGAAGTTCACAGGGAGGAGGACAGAGGTAAATGCAGAAAAAGGCCATCAAATAATGGAGGGTGACGACTACCAATCCCCATAATCTGTGCAACAAGCTCCCTGAACTAGTGGCCTTGATGGAAGAGGGCCACCTAGATATCATGGCAGTCACAAAAATATGGTACACTGAGAACCATGAGTGGAATGTCAACATACCAAGGTACACAAGCTACAGGAGGGTAAAAGAGGAGGAGGAGGAGGAGCTCTCTATGTAAGGGAAAGGATCAAAGCAATGGAGCTAAAGGATAACTAGGGAGTAGAAGAGGCACTGTGGGTCACCCTGGAGACAGGATATGGTACCACAATCTGCACGGGGGTTGTATACAGACCCCCATCTCAGGGGGTGAGAAATGATAGAAGGCATCCTTAGAATGGCAGAAAAAGGGGATATATTGCTAATGAGGGACCTGAATATGCCAGATGTTAACTAGAGTACCTTTGCTGCAGCCACATCAAAGAGCAGGGCTATTCTCGATGCCCTACAAGGGGCATGCCTCAGACAGCTAATGGTGGAACCCACTCGGGAAGAAGCAATCTTAGACCTGGTACTGTCAAATGGGGATAGAGAAAGGATTTCGGATTTAGAAGTGGGTAGCCATCTGGGAATAAGTGACCACCAAACAGCGTGGTTCACAGTAAACATAGCCATAGAGTCAAGCCATACAAAAGCAAGAGTATTGGACTTTAGGAGGGCTGACTTTGGTAAAATGGGGGAGTGTCTCAGAAAAGTACTAGCAAATGGGCAAGAAGGAGGGGTGGAGGAACAATGGTGAAAAATTCAAAACAGCCATCACAGAGGCAACAAGCCTTTGTATGAAGCAAATCAACAAAGCAAAATGAAGGAAAAAAACACTATGGTTCTCAAAAGAGGTGATGGGGAAGGTTAAGGAGAAAAATGTAGCATTCAGGAAGAATAAGGAAACACAGAAGCAGGACAGAAAACTGTAACAGTTAAAGTGGAAGGAAGTAGGGAAGGCAGTCAGAATAGCAAAGGCATAAACTGAGGAAAAGATAGTCAACTCAGTTAAGAAGTGGGATAAAACCTTTTATATGTACATTAGGGAGTGAAGAAAGACCAAGGGAGGGATAGTGAGGCTTAATAAAGGGAAGGGAGGATGGGCAGAGGGGGAGAGTGAAAAAGCAGGGATGCTGAACGAATACTTCTGCTCAGTATTCACAATTGAAGAGGAGGGAGAGGTACCTAAATCAAAGAACAGAAGCACTCTGAATAGGGAGGTTTATTTATTTATTTTTTTATTTATTTATTTGTGTCTAGGATTACAAAGTATGTTTTAGCCAAGGCCCTTTTACAAAGGTTCCACGTCATGCTGGTTACAGGGTAACAGACACTAAAACATAAAACAGTTACAGGTGCATGGTTTTAGACAGTAACTTTGCTTGACAAAATCAGACTGAGTGATGAGTAACTCAAGAAACAATAGGAGGAAGAGGCTAAGAAAGGGAGAGGGCTGAGGGTAGGGGAAGGCATAGGTGTAGAGGGTCAGGGTGAGGCAGCCGAGGGGCCTTGTCAGGAGAGACACAGGGCAAGTGCATTAGAAGTTGCATTGGACAGGTAAGTGCAAGAAGAGAGGGCAGAAACTGACATCTATATGGTCAGAAGCAGTGTAGGGAATGAAGATGTTGCGGGGTGCAAGCACAGGTGGAGGTGCCAGTTATGGAGTGGTTGAGCTTGTTTTTGAGTGCTCCAAGCATTGCTGTGGATGTGGTGTCACTAGAGAGCTCATTCAGCCAACTCAGAACCCTGTATGCAAATGACCTTTGGCCTTTGGATGTGCAGCAGCAGGGGATTTGAAGGATTTGAGGCTTAGAGCCCCTGGTGTTGCGGTTGGTGATTTTGGGTTTGAGGAGGGTGCTGACTCCTGGTGGTGCCTTTCCCATCATGATTTTCTTAGCAGTGATGCAGGTTTGATATTTGATTCGGTTGTTAAGTTGCCGCCAGCCTGTTTTGGAGTAGAGGTCGCAAGTGTGGGTGAAACAATGGGAACCAGTAATGAGTCAGCAGGCTTGATTGAGGGAAGTCGAAACACACCTGAGAGATGCAGTTATGGCAGATCCATAGATAATGAGACCATAGTCAATGATGCTGATGATGGAGCTCTGGACAGCTATGGACAGAGCTTCTGGGGTTAGAAGTTTCCTATGTTGGAATAGTAGGCCCATCCTGGTGTTGGCTACTTTTGCCATGTTATTGATGTGTGGGACATAGGAGAGATTACAGTCTAGGGTGAGGCTTAGGTATTTGAAGGTATGAACTTGTTCAGGGTGATTCCTTGCTTGGTTTTAATGGAGAGCTGATATTGTTTATGTTTGCTTTGGGAGCTGCAGAAGATCATGGTCTTTGTTTTTTTCTGGTTAAGTATAAGTCTGTGTTTTGTGAACCAGTTTTCGACTGCAGAGAAGGCCTGTTGGAAGTTACCTTGTAGATGGACTGGATCATGGTGGGATGCCAGGATGACAGCATCATCTGAGTAGAGTAGGATCTGTTCAGGGCAGGATTCTGGCAGTGAGTTCAGAAAAAGGTTGAAAAGGAGGGAGCCCAAGATTGAGCCCTGTGGGACACCAGACCGGACTGGTCTTTGGTCTGAGAGTGTGCCAGCAATTCTCACTCTTTCGGAGCAGTTGTCTAAGTAGCTTTTGAACCAGTTCACCGAGTTAGGTGAGAGCCCTGCTAGTTGAAGCTGGGCAAGTAGGAGATTGTGATTGACGGTATCAAAGGCGTTAGTTAAGTCGATAAAGGTGGACCCAGTAAGATGACTGTTATCGAGTGACTGATGGATTGCACCAGTGAATTCAAGTAGTGCCTTGGAGGTGCTATGACCTTTTCTAAAGCCATGTTGCTCCTTGCACAAGATGCTGTGATTGTCTAGGAAGTTGGTGAGCTGGTCTGACACAATCCGTTCTATGGCCTTGGAGAGTGGAGGTAGGATGGAAATTAGCCAGTAATTCTCAGTAGCTGTTTTGTCACCACTTTTATGAATTGGGGTTACCGTGGCAGATTTCCATGAGTCAGGGAACTGGCTGTGGCTGAGGGAGAGGTTGAAAATCCTGGCCAGTGGTCAGAGTACTTCTTCAAGTGTGAGTGATAGGAGTTTGAGGTCGAGGGAGTCACTGCTGGCTCTGGAGTTGCAAATGGCTTTGGTAACGTAGCAGCTGATACCTGTCCATTCACAGAAGAAAGGGTTCTGAAAGAAGTCTTAACACCGAAGGTGGACAAAGCAATGGGGCCTGACAGGATTCACCCAAGAATTCTAAAAGAATTAAGGGTAGAACTAGTGACACCACTGACTACCCTTTTAACAAATCATGGGAGGATGGTGTGGTACCTGAGGACTGGAGGAGGGTGGATGTGATTCTCCTTCACAAAGTGGGAGCAAAACAGAGGCAGGAAACTACAGACCTGTTAGTTTGACCTAAGTGGTAGGGAAAATGATGAAATCACTTCTGAAAGAAAGAATTGTTGAATTCCTAGAGGCTGGTGTGGCACAGGACCCAAGACTGCATGGATTCACAGCAGGAAGATCGTGTCAGATGAATCTAATAGATTTATTTGACTGGGTGACCAAAGTAGTAGACCAAGGAGGGGCTGTAGACATGGCCTACCTAGACTTTAGCAAGGCATTTGACACAGTCCCACACAAAAGATTAATATACAAGTTAGCTAGCCTTGGAGTAGGTCCCAAAGTGGTAGCCTAGTAAACAAATTGGCTGGACAACAGGATGCAGAGGGTAATAGTAAACGGAGATCACACTGAAGAAACGGGGGTTACTAGTGGGGTACCGGAGGGTTTAGTACTGGGACCAGTCCTCTTTAATGTCTTTGTAAGGGACATTGCAGAGGGATTGGAAGAAAAAGTATGTCTCTTTGCATATGACACAAATATCTGCAACAGAGTCAATACAGAAGGCTGGGTGGAAAGGATGCAAAGGGACTAGGCAAGGTTGGAGGAATGGTCAAATGTATGGCAGCTTAGATTCAATGCAAAGAAGTGCACCTGAGAAACAAAAACCCAGGGGAAGAGTACACAATGGGGGGTGAGATACTAACAACAACAAAAATGGAAAGGGACCTGGGGGTAGTTATATCAGATGACCTTAAGGTGGGCAAGCAATGTGAGATGGTAGATGGTAGTAAGGAGGGCTGACGGAATACTGGGATGCATAGGGGGAGCGGGGCGGTGGGGCTCAGTGAGCAGGTGGGGAGGGAGGGTACCCTAGACCACCAGAGATATAGGAAATATTTCTATTTTTCATTACAAATGCCCGCAATCAGGCAGATAGTGGTCCACTGGACCACAAGGGATATAGGAAATATTTCTGCATTTCTACAGATGCCCACGATCGGGCAGATAGCGGTCCACTGGACCACCAGGGATATTGGACAGAATAGTTCCTTTTTTAACAAATGCCCACGATCGGGCATGGGGGGGCGCCACCAGGTGCAGCGAGAGCTTGGGTGGCCACCCACAGGTGGCAGCTGCCGTGTTGTGCCCTGCAGTGTGGCAGCTCACCTGTGGGTGGCCATCCGTTGTTCCTTTTTTTTTTGGATCAACTTTGTGCTGGCACAGGTAGGGGTTGCGCATGTATGGCTCTGCACATCCCGGGCTGAATATCGGGCTGTGCAGGGTATGCATGGGCATGCCCCCCACCTGCGCCTGCGTACATTACTGATGAGCTCTGGCACATCGGGATTTATGCCACACTTTTCCCTTTTGAATATCGTGCCAGGGCACATCAGTGGGTTGCACATGTTGCAACACTGTTGCGCCATGCACAACCCTTTTGAATATCTGGGCCTCTGTCCCTAAATTTTCAACATAGTCTTGTTAGGAGGTATAAACCTCACTTTCAGATTCTTGACAATACTGGGAATGCAAGTAATCACAGACACGTTACATAAGAATAATAAACAAGTTTATTACTACCAAAAGGATAAATCACAGTTGCCCATAGCAGTTCTTACCAATACGAACCGGGAGCCAGTGCTAAGCGTTCCCTATACCTATACCTCAAGGTTTCTCTGTGTCTCCTGGGATCTCCTGGGGTCTCCGAGGTATAAGACTAGTGTGTTACATTATATACCTATAATAATTAGTATGGTTACTGTAAGATAGAAACATTTCTAGTTACAGAGATGAGGCCTATTGGCTAGATTAGAGGTGGCTCCACGGTCCAAGATAACATTATACAATTTTGTAGTAGTCATCAGTTTATGAACAAAAGAGTTCTTTTACAGAGTCTTACATAACTCAGTATAGTGGTACAAATCACTAAAAGGTGGCAATGCCGACTTACATATAATTACTACAAGGACACAGGTGCTTTGGCATCTTACAAGTAAGAAATACACAGAAAATACATAGAAGAATATGTGTATTAGCAAGCAAAGTGTATTACAGCAATATGCATATATTTCCTGACATCTATTCTTGTACGGTAGATGCCCTTAGCCTTATATGTTAGTATAACATATACCTAAGTGCTAGCTGTCTACGGTGTACCTCTGAGGGTACCAATTAGGGTACAGGGACCTCGTGTAACATGTCCCCCCTTGTTGACTCCAAGGGCAACACAGGCAAATCTAGGGAAAGGCCAGAGAGCAGTGGTCATTTACAAACCTGACGCATGAGCTTTGTAAAGGAACTCAAGCTGCTCACGGTGTTGGCGCAGTGTGCGCCATAGGCAGCAGAGCATAATAATCAAAATAAAGATTAAAAATGCTTGTATAATAGCAAAACCTTTAAAAGTAATCTCTAACCAGGTGTTAGTCAATACGTCATTCCTGTCACCATCATTAATCAATGAGAGGATAGCTTCATTGGCCTTGGTCATATTGTTGCTGATGTGGATGAGGTGTGTGTCTTTCTTGTCTAAAAGTGATTTTAATGTAAGTGTGAGTGGATCTATGTGTACATTAAAATATGGTAAGTATTCAGACAGTGTGAGCAGATAATCAGGGTTACCATCAATGATGTCTGCATCTAGCAGGGGGACGGGGGGTTATGACGGTATGTCCGACAGTCTTCTTGTGGGGGACAAAACAGAAATTGGAGTAGTCAATAACACATGTAGCAGATCCATAAGTATAGCTTTTAAAATTCGTTACCACACTGTACTCTCTATTGGAATTATACTGAAAGAGAACAGTAGGGAGTCTCCACTTTTGCAACTGGACAGGGCAGGTGTAGACTGTCTTCGAGATCTGTGTTGACAGGCGATGAACCTCCTCACAATATGATTGGTAGAGCTTATCCGGAGCCAAAGTCAAATCCATGGTATCTGTGCCATTCTTGGTGATGTCATCATCCATGGTGAAAGTCCAATCAATACTATCTAGAGAATAACTACAAACAGGTTGAATAACATCAAATACATCACATCGGCACAAGTAAATGTATTGCTTCTTCACACAGCAGTCCGTGTGTGGAGCCACCCAGGTGTCCAGGAAAGGATGGAAAACCAGTTGAGGTGGTAGATCCAGACGTTCTCTGTAGATGCCTTTGTCCAAATGCCCAATTGAATGGACCAGTGCAAGCTTGTCGAACAAAGCTGTAGTGGGATCAAAACGTGGTAAAGAGACAGTAAAAGAAATAAACATGGTATCTGTTATGGATCATTTCTTAGCAGCAAAACAAGGACCAGTATTAGGGTGTTTGGTCACAAACCCCAAGTTCCTAGCTGTATACAGCCAGGGGTTTTACATTGTGGACTATACCATTTGGAAATGCGTCTGTCATGTATGATATCAGGGATTCTTCCAGATTCTAGATCATGGAAGAGATTGTTGATGGCAGTGATAATGTATGAGCCATAGGCAAAGCAAAGCAAATGATTTCTCTAGCAATGTACTGTTTATCTGCTTCTTTATTGTTTTGTTGTATGAGTGTGTTGATCTTATTTTGTGAATCAGTGAATGCCTTAGCAATGTCATGCATGTTGCATACAGTGTATCTTTCTTCCTGACTAAGGCCATCCACACCATGCAATAATGGAGGTAGTACATCGTTAACCAAACCAGTGGAGAACGTGGCAGAATGAGCTTTGATAGCAGCAATGCCGGCTTTATTCCAAATAGACATTGCTGTACTAAAGAGGCCTGTGACAGTACCTGTTGCACCTGTAACATCAGAAGTGCCAACTTCATGTGTCTTACATTTATGAGTTAGATCATCAGGAGTGGGTTTTCTCCTGAAGTTGCCTCTATGTTCAGTAGAATGGACCCTGGCAATAGGGTCTTGAGTATGAATCTGAAACACAGCTAAACTATCAAGCAATAATGAACTATAAAATGCTGAAGTGTTAGTATTGTGACACATACCAAATTCTTTCATATTCTAGTAAGTAAGATTAAACAAAACAGGTATATGCATAAACTGTAAGTTGTTAATCAATGAACCTGGGAGGGCAGTGGCTGTTGGACCACTACGGGGACCAGCGGTATGCTTTGGACATTCCAGAAGCTGTTTGTCAGTGGGTGGTAACACAGAGAGGTACATGGCTACAGAAGCCATGTGGTGTCTAGCACAAAATGTCCGAGCAGAATCCCTAGATAAAGAATTACAGTATGAAGGATCAATTAAGGCAGTAATATTGTACAAACCAGAATGTCTTAATGCAGTTTGTAACAAGGACAGAGAACCATTTGGGGATAATTTAGCATTGGGCCAACCCTGGAAAGTTACTTTGGAGAGTTTGGCCAAAAGGAGAATTTGTCCTTGCGATGTGGTTTGCCACTCAGTTTGTAGGGTAGATTTATCAGGAGCAACAACCAAGGCAGTGAGGTAAGCATTCGAACCTTCCTGGACAGTGATCAGACTATCTGGTATATACTACCATGCAATTCTGCTTAAAGTTGGACCAGCATAACATTCTGTGGTGATTTGCATATGCAGCCCATGATGCTTTGCATTGTGGGGGCATGTGTGATTTTGGTATTATCTGGTATATTGATGGATACTCCTTCTGGAGGAGGTGCTGGAGGATCGAGGTGTCATAGGAGGTTCGGTACCGTGCCTTGGATGCAGGGGATAACTCCTGAGATGAGGTGATAATGGAACAAGATAGCCATCTTGTCAGTGTATCTGAAAAGGAAGATCAAATATTAGTATGTTAGTACTATTCCACCCAATAAGATGAGGAAAAGTAGTTAAGCTCCTTTATACAGTTTCAGCTGGTTTTCATGTAACCATTTGCCAGTCAACTTATTGTTATGCAGGAGTCTAACCTGATAGACTACTGGACTGAGCTTGTTGACAATGGGGTATGGGCCTTCCCACTTATTGGAGAAGGAGTGGGTGGGATGTGCAAATCAGAGTACCATTACCTGATCTCCAACATGCCAATCCACTTCTTGTGCGTGCTTGTCAAACTGTATTTTGGATTGTTGCTGGGCTTTGCCCATGCAGTTGGCAGCATACAAGTGTGTGTGTATGAGGTCTTTTCTGAGTTTTTCCACATATTGGTCTACAGACACACGATCTGCAGTGGGGGTGTGCAGGTCAAACAACAGGTGTTCAGGTAATCTCATCTGTCTACCAGTCATCACCTCAAAGGGTGTGAGCTGGGTGGTGGCTGCGGGTGTACCCCTAATTGCCATAAGGAGTAACAGCAGTAGGGAATCCCAGGTTTTGGGATTGTTGTCAATGAATTTGGAAAGCATCTGCTTAATCCGTCTGTTGGCTCTTTCTTCTTGACCTGAGGATTGGGGGTGATAAGGTATGTGGAACTTCTGCTGAACTCCAAGGAGTTCAAGGGATTCTTTCATCAACTCACCTTTAAAACTGGTTCCTTTGTCAGAATCTACCTTGACAGGAAGACCCCACCTGAAGAAAATCTGTTCTACCAGGATTTTGGCAGTAGTCTTTGCGGTGCATGTCTTAGTGGGGAAAGCGTCAACCCACTTGGAGAAGAGATCAGTTACCACAAGAGTGTACTTATTATTTCTGTTGATGTTGGTCAGAGGGCCAATAAAATCAATCTGTATGGCATGCCAAGGGCCAGAGTGTCATTGTGGTAAAAGTTTGGCATTTTGTTTGGTAGGGATGGGGTTGTTCGGCGCACAAACAAGACAATTGTCTGTATACTGTTTAACATCTTTGGTGACACCAGGCAACCAGGTGATGGTCTTAAGCCTTTGGAGGGTATTTTCCACTCTCTGGTGTCCACCAGTGGGCGTATCATGCACTTGGTGCAAGAATTCGGATCTCATGTGTCGGGGAACCACCCACAACTTGGTGGTGGAATCATCTGGTTGGTAGCAGATGAGCTTGTCATCAGGTAACAAGTGTAACTTTCCTTCATGTCTTCGGTAGGGGTGATGTGTAGTAAGTTTCTCTTCAGTACCCTTGTCAAGGAATATGAACACTTCTTTGAGTTCAGTATCAATATGCTGGGCTGCTGAGAGGTCCAAGGGGGAAAAAGGTTCAGGTTTCTTCCTGAGTGCTGCAATCTGTACTGCTACATTGGCCTCTGGATGGTCCATCATCCAGGTGTCCCCCCTCGGGCCCCTTCCTTAGCAAGGGTGTCTGCTGTGTCACTAAAGGCATGGTTGGGGTCATGGAGAGAATGAACTTTGACTTTATGTACATAGAGTTTGTGTGCAAATTTCTGTTCCAGGGAATGTATGCATATTACCAATTCCTTGTACTTCACTGGGCTGCCATCAGAGGACAGGAAGGAGTTCTTCTGCCAGAAAGGAAGAAATTCTGTAAGAGAACAACAAACCCAATTAGAGTTTGTAAAAATGATGGTATCCTCGGTCCCATGCTGGATGAACTCGAGGGCACAGGCCACCGCTGCCATCTCTGCATATTGTAATAATGCTACACTACAGCACTTAGATATTTTGACAGTGTTCCCATAAGGGTAAATCACTAGAATACCCAACCCTGCAATTTGTTCTCCCTGATAGTAGGAAGCTGAACCATCAGTAAGGATGCGACACAAAGAGGTGTTATCAAGTATTTGTGGTGTGGCAGGGAGGAAAGGACCTGGATTCGGAAGATCAGGTGACTGCAGTGTACAGTCATGGGGTTCTCCTTGGAAAATGAGTCCATGAGCCAGCATAGATGGAATTTTTGTCAGTTGTACCTGTATGTCTCTATTCTGGAGAAGAAGTGACCAGTGTGTCAGTCTGGTGTTAGAGACTGACCCATCCTTCACTCTGTCTGAGAGCAGGAAGGTAGTTGGGGTGTAGTTGGTGTTGATGATCAGTGGCGAGCAATCAGTGATATACAGGAAGTGCTTGACAGCCCAGTAGGTGGTCAGAAGGTTCCTTTCACAAAGACCATACTTCCGTTCCACTGGGGTCAACAGCTGTGATGCATAAGCAAAGGGTCACAAGGTGCCATGAACCTTCAGGGCCAGCACTGCTGACATGGCAATGTCAGAGGTGGCACATTCCAGATGGAATGGTAGTGCTGGATTGGGGTTAACCAGAGCTGGGGCAGAGGCCAAGGCCTGCTTCAGTGACATCACAGCCTGGGTGTATATGGGGCCCCAAGTCCATGGGATGTCCTTTTTGAATAGCTCATGCAGAGGAGGAACTTTCTGAGCAAAAATCACAAAATCTCTCCAGTAATTCACCATACCTAGAATCCTTCGAAGAGTTGCCATGCTGGTGGGCAATGACAAATCTTGCAATCCCTATACCTTCTTCCAGGTAGGGCTTCAACCTTGGTCAGTTATTTGCAGACCTAGAAAGAGTACTTCTTTCTGACATAGTTGTGCTTTTGCTGAGTTACATTTCAAGCCTGCTCTCTGGATGAGAGTCAGTAGATTGTCCAAGAGATCCAAATGTTGTTCTTGTGTGGCTGTTGCCAGCAACAGGTCATCCACATATTGCAAGAGACATTGGGGAGTAGAGAAACTTTCAAGGGTGTCTATCATGTGCAGATGGAACAGGCACAGACTATTATGGAATCCCTGTGGCAAGCAAGTCCATGCTGTACTGTCTTCCTTCAAAGGCGAAAGCAAACTTATATTGACTTTTGAGGGTGAATGGTAATGACCAAAAACCATTGGAAATGTCCAGGACATTGAACCATTTCAGGTCAGGGGTCAAGAGTCATAACACATCAGGTGCTGAAGCTACAGTTGGGGAGCAACTGGGGGTGACCTGATACAGTTTCCTGTAGTCAATAGTAAGTCTCCAGGCACCTGTGGGTTTTTTCACAGGCCAAACTGGGGAGTTGGCAGTGGAAACACAAGTTCTGATTACTCCTTGTTTGAGGAGTGAACTGATCGTTTCTCTAAGGGAAGGCAAGGTCTCAGTTGGGAAAGGATATTGCCTTTGCCTCTCATGTGCTGGGCCTGGCACTTCAATGACAGTGTGCATTCTACCACAGTCATGTTTATTAATTGCAAACACCTCCAAATGTTGTTGCAAAATGGGAAGAAGCTTTGGGAAAAGTTCATGAGTTTTGAACAAATCTATGACGTCATACTCCTTGTCATTGGCAGAGATTGTTGCCACAACATGTGAATCAGGAATCAAAATGGTATGATATTGACCCTGAATCTGTATCAGTAGCATGTTAGCTAGGTCCACCACACAGCCGTGTGGTGCAAGGACGCCAACCCCCATGATACTAGGATGATCATGCAATATCATTAGTTGGAAAGTGTGTGAGGCCTTTAGATTACCTACTTCTACTGGTAGGGGTAGAGAACGGTATGCAGGTAGCCTAGTACCATCAACTCCTGACATGTTGGTCCTCTGTCCGGTGGACCAAGGGGATGTGTCTGGATGTTCATCATGTAGCACAGATATAGCTGCACCTGTATCTAGCAAGAGTACTAGTAGGCGGCCCCCGACCTCGGCCTTGGTGCAGGGCCTTCTGTTTGTATCCAAGACTAGCTTGTTTACAATCTGGACTGGGGCCTGTAACTGTCAATCTGTACTGCTGGGAGCATGGAGAGATTGGGCCTGACTCTTGTGAATCACTTCACCATGCTGCACTGATGCCATATAGGGAGGAGCTTCTGGGTTCAGGCCTGTATGAGCCTGAGGGCCTGCACCACCAGTGTCCCCATGACCCATTGGGGACTGGAGTTGCTGGTTGTACCGCCACAAGGGCCTGTGCAGGAACAGCATCCACTACAGAGCGCACTTGTCCCAAGAGCTCTCGGAATTTCTGATTCTCCTTGGCTATCTCCCTATATGAAGGGCCTGTTATTTGCTGTTGTGGTTTACCTTTACCCTTATGTTTTTTGTACTTATGCCAATTCCGGTTCCCACCCCATTGCTGTTGCTGTTGCGGTTGCGGTTGTTGTTGATGGGCCTGTTGGGGGTGTTGGTTATCAGCTGGATGGGCCTGTTGGTGTTGGGCCTGCCCTTCCACAGTGTAGTGCATCGTGGCTTCTGGAGCAGGCTCCACGGTGGCTACTTTCTTAGAACCGGAGCCCAGATCACGGATATAGAGTTGGTAAACTCTCTCGGTTTTCCGAAGAATGTTGACAAACCTATCCATATTGGGGTAGGCGGTTGGCTCTACCTTTTCTCATACTGCTGGAATCATGTTCCTAAGGAACAGGGTCTTATATTCAATAAGATCTACATACGCAGCTTCTTGTGCCAAGTGCTTTCCTGCTTGGTAGGCCATCCAAAGTCTCTGATGGTAAGTCACTGGACTTTCCTTTGCATTCTGTTTTACAGGGTATGCAAGCATCACTCCTACTACACCTGGGCTGTGAGCAGAAATTAGCTCAGCTGCAACCTCATCAAAGGTGACGTTCCCATCCTGGCGGATGATATCGGGGATTTTGGCCAACAAACTAGGATCAATGGTTTGGCGTAGTATTTGGACCTGGTATTCTGCAGCGAGGCTAAGCATCTCACATTTAGAACGCACCTTTTCCAAGTGACAGCTGAGGTTGTCGGACGGATTCATCCCACCGATGCTGTCAGCTATTTGCTGAACAAAGCAGGCCATTTGTAGGGGATTACTGGGTCAATCAGGCAGAGGTAGATTGTCTCGAGTGCTGTCCAGGGCGGCCCGAGCTGCAACCTCAGCCACAGTGCAGACAATACTTTCCTGAGTGCCAGTCTCTTGCAGAAGCTGCCTAATCTGGGTTTTAATGGCCCGTTTACTTTTCTCAGGAAGAGGTACATTGCCCATCGCAGTTTCAATCATCGTTTCTATCTCTCGCCTATCTTCCATATTAATAACGGCTATCGGTGGTGCTGTCGGGACCAGACCTGGGCCTGCTCCCCCCCATGATGGGGGCCGCCATGTTGGCATCTTCCATGACGTGCGTCATGACGTCAATGACGTATGACATGGTGAGGGTGTAGTGGGGACCCGCCATGCTGTGGATGGCTGGGTGGGTTCTCTGGGCGTGGGCGTAGGGGTGTGACTGGGCATTGTATTGAGAGATGTCATCATCTGACAACTCCCCTTCAGATGACGTATGTAAGGCAGGGGCTACACCTCCCGTTGCCTTAACATGGCCAGCCAGAACCTCCCACTGATGGCACAGTTTCTCCATCTTGGTATGACATTCTGTATGACTCACACTTGCAACATCCATATCAACCTCATCTTGCTTTTGCAACACTCTATACATGGCGCTCAATTCGTGATTGTCCCTAATAGACACTTCTAAGTCATTACGTACCTGGTTTATCTCATCCTGTAGCTAACCCATCTCCTCACTCTACTAAGCATTTGCAGCACTTAGCAAATCATTCATTTGCAATGCCTGTCCCTTATCCTGTCTCAAACTTTCACACTCCTGCTTCAACATACACAGTTCCTGTTCTCCAGCTTGAGCTGAATGATGCAATAGTGAATCTTTTTCATTTTGCAGAGTTTGGAGTTCAGACTCCAAGTTCTACTGCAGTCTAACACATTCTGTTTCCTGCAAACCCATCTGTTGCTTAAGAGATGAAATTTTCAGATCAAGGGTTCGAAACCTCACTTCAGAGGCTTCAAAAGCAGCATAGAGAGCCGCGACCATCAACCCTTTAGCTTGATGCTTATTGGTTGATTGTCTCGTCTCCATGTACTGGGTTGAAATCCCCAGTATAGAGTTTTTGGATTGACTTGCGTCCCGAGCAAAGTCAGACCATCCTCTATGGGAAGCAAGGAAGTTCAAGACATCGAGTCTCAGTTCTGCGCAGATATTTGATAAGGTGGCCATTCGGTGGAAGGGAACGAAAAATCAAACTTTGAAAAAGGCACCGTGCTGTGTATCAATCCACAGCAGTAGCACTTTATACTCAGTCAGGCTACTGTAAAAGTTGTAGACTTACAAATCAAAGCTGTAATGGAGTGAGTCGAGTTGGCATTGACCACACCCGGAAGGATGACAACCAGACTTTGTAAGTGACTACAATCTGGTTTAAAATGGGAGAGGTGATACGGGAATGTACACCAAGGGAAAAAGTTTCAGCAACAAGTAAAAACTTACAAACACCAAATATTGCTTGCATACGGTCGCCAATTGGTTAGGAGGTCTAGACCTCACTTTCAGATTCTTGACAATATTGGGAATGCAAGTAATCACAGACATGTTGCATAACAGTAATAAACAAGTTTATTACTACCAAAAGGATAAATCACAGTTGCCCTAAGCAGTTCTTACCAATACGAACCAGGAGCCAGTGCTAAGCGTTACCTATACCTCAAGGTTTCTCTGTGTCTCCTGGGATCTCCTGGGGTCTCCAAGGTGTAAGACTAGTGTATTACATTATATACCTATGATAATTATTATGGTTACTGTAAGATAGAAACATTTCTAGTTACAGAGATGAGCCCTATTGGCTAAATTAGAGGTGGCACCATGGTCCAAGATAACATTATACAATTCTATATAGTCATCAGTTAATGAACAAAAGAGTTCTTATGCAGAGTCTTACATAACTCAGAGTAGTACTACAAATCACCAAAAGGTGGCAATGCTGACTTACATATCATAATTACTCCAAGGACACAGGTGCCTTGGCATCTTACAAGTAAGAAATTCATAGAAAATACATAGAAAAATATATGTGTTAGCAAGCAAAATGTATTACAACAATATGCATTTATTTTCTGACATCTACTCTTGTACGGTAGATGCCCTTAGCCCTATATGTTAGTATAACATATTTCTAAGTGCTAGCTGTCTACGGTGTACCTCTGAGGGTACCAATTAGGGTGCAGAGACCTTGTGTAACAGTGTTTTTATGGCCCCTTCTTCTGAACATGAAAGGTATCATTCATCATTTTGTGCCACAAGTGCGAAAACACATTTTGGCCAGGATATGAAAAATTTCGCCTGTCACGTTCATGAGGTGGTATGAAAAAATGGCTACTTTGAACGTTTTGTGTCAAAATGTTGAAAATTTCCAAAGTTATGAAATATCATTGAACAAGGTCAACATAGCTTTCTAACTCAGTTGTTTTTTTAATATTTTGACCCCAAGTTTTAAACACAGACTTCTTAATACTCCACCTCATGAACCTAGTACGTGAATGTGTCCAAATCTCACCCGAAAAAGTTATTTCACAGAGCGACTGCAAAAATCACCTTTTGGGCTGGACTTAAAACATTTCATCTACTTTGTTTATGAGATGGCATCCCAAAAAGGTCATTTTGAAAATTTAGGGAAAAATATTAAAAAGTGACTAAGTCATGAGTACAAGTTCAAAATGTATTGAAATACATTGACGGTGCTTATCTGATTTCCCCCAGTTCCTGGTCCACTGTTGGAGAGTGAAGATATGTCTCTAGTCCAGAGAGGATTACGGTGTTGAAGTCTCACAAGTAAGTAAGGTGTGGGGGTTGGTGTTGAGTGGGGGGTGTGATAAGGAGTAGCGCATTGGGGGGAAGCGGAAACAGACTTTGATGGACCATTTTCTTTTTTACAGGGTTAAAAAAAAAAGGCACTGATGGATGTTTTTATTTCAAGTACCAACACTGGGGACTGGGCATCCCCATGTCGGGTTCATATTTACGTGGCACAGGCAGTGATGGGGGAGGTGGAAGGTACACTTGGCAGAGGGTAGGATTGTTAAAAAGGAGCACAGGACAAACAAAATGATGGGGAGGTGGGAAGGATACTTTGCAGAAGGTGCCACTGTTTCAAAGGAGCACAAGGCACAGCAAGCAAAGGGGAGGTGGGAAGGATACTTGTCAGAGGGTGGGATAATAGACAATGGCATAGGAAGTGACGTGATCATGGGAGTGATATTTGGCAGAAGGTGTGATTGCTCTTACATGCAAAAGGAGGACACCAGCAGGCTGATCATGATGCCACTCAAGTGGTTTTCTGGGTGGCATCATGCAGATGAAAGGACAGAGCCGCTCTGGGTTGGAATGGCTCTTTCCTTTCAATGACATGAAGTTTCTGCCCAGCAACCTGGGAACAGTGTCATGCATAGCCTTGCTGATCATTGGGCTGTCACTGTCAAACCCACTGCAGCCTGAGCTGTGCTGGACCCGACAGTGACACACCTCTGAAATCCTATTCTTGTGACAAGATGTTTGCTCTTCAAGTGGATGCAGGCAAACATAGAAGTATGTAGCTTGATATTTTTGCTAGAAAAATATGGATAAAAAGAACTATATGTTGACTGATAATTACTGCTGCTCTAAGACCCCTTGGCAATGTAATATACCTAACCTATTAAATAAATAAACTGGGCTTGGGTTATTACATCTATCTCTTTCCCAGTATGGAACCATTTATATAAATTATTCATTTTTTTTTTCAATTTACATTTTATTAACATTTGTTACATCCACCAACCACAAACAGTATAGAAGCACAATGAATGTAAATATAACACACAAACAAAGCAATCTGAAACTCTAAACTGACAAAAAACTCCTCCCAAAAGACCAACCCCCAGGCACACATACCAACATAGAAACCAAACAAAAGAAGAAAAACAACCTGGGCTCAAACTCTGCAAAAAAAGGGTCACAATCCTACCACCACTATGCTCAATCAGGCAGCCTCAGAATTGACAGAAGAGTATAGAACTGCTCCCATCTATTCTGGAAAAGGTCTGGATGCTGGTGAAGTCTGGCGATCTGCTTTTCAACTGCAAGCGCCTGAATAATCTCACTATACCATTCCCCATAATGTGAGACATAATCAGCATGCCAGTGAGGAAGAATCATAACTTTCACCACCATGGAAATCAATGCCATATGGGCTTTGCAATTCCCAAACAGGGAGGGAGAAAAGTCCCCAACAAAGCAAATCTCAGGGATAAAGGCACCCTCCAAACCCAATAGTGGAGCAAGCGAGGCCTTGATTTTAGACTAAATAAGAGCTACTTTAGGAAATTCCCATAACATGGAATAAGTGACCTTCTGCCAACCTACACCAAGTACACAGCGAACTATCAGACCATCTCATCCTAAACAGTTTAAGAGGGATGCAGTAGAGATTTTGCAGTATATGAAATTGGGTCAACCAATAACGATCCTTTAAACTTATATAAGTTGAGCCAGATATGCCTCCAGCATCCAGAATTGAGTGTCCATTGAAAAACTAGTTGCCAGTAGAAACCAGCACCTGATAAAGCTTCAGGATCAAGACACTGTAAGCACGCATATAACTAAGCTATGGAATGGGACCAGAAAGCCAAGGACAGCAGCTGTGAAATAGCGCTCTGCACTGCCTGAACCCAAGGGGCATGCCCAAAAACTGAGGTCAGGGCAGTGACCAGTTGCCAGTATTTAAAGGTGTGAAATGTGGGAATGGAGAAAAGTTCCTGTAACCACCAATAGGAAAAAAATCTTCCCATCATCAACAATAGAGGAAATTGATGAAGTTCCAAGTTGGGGCCAGAAAGCAACTGGAATCCGGCAGCCAGCAATCCTAATAATGGGATTTATCAGAGTAAGTTGGGATAGGGAAAGGGACCAATTCTTGAGAAATTGTTCCAATTGTAATATTGCTTTAATGGACCAGGATATGGGAGGAACTTTTAGAGAAGTTGGGAGGTTAGAAAACTTGGTGTATAAAGGACTAGCGAGAGAGACACCTGCCTTTAGGCATAACCCTGATTCAGTATGGAGACAGAGCGAAAAATAACCCCTAGTCCCGAATCATCTGGGGGAGATCCCCATCGCATAAATTTGGCAGCATGTAGGGCCAAATAGTAGAGATAAAAGTGGGGAGGCACAAACTGCCCTGATCTCATGGAAAGGTAAATTTAGAGTAAGGACAACGTGCTGCCCTCTCCCTCCCGGGGAAGCGGTTCAGGAGCCTTTGCAGAGAGGTAAACCAGATCGAAGGGAGATACACCCCCACAATGCTCATTGGATAAAGTAACTGGGGAAGAATATTAATTTTAAGAATATTGAAATTACCCCAGAACATCATAGGAAGGGAGGATCATCTAGCCAGATTGGCTTTAATAGTCTGGAGCAGGGGCGGAAAATTCAGGGAGACTAAATCTGAGAGATGATGAGGCAAAAAGATTCCCAAATATTTGAGAGCCTTGGGTTCCCAGAATAAGCCCAAGTTGACAATATCCTGCTTAACAACATAGGCATTAAGGGGCATGACCTGAGTTTTTTCAAGGTTCAGCCTATAACCCGCCAGTTTGGAGAAGGACTCAGTCTCAACCAGTGCAGCAGGGATGGAGGAGACCAGATCTGTAACATGGAGGAACAGGTCATCCATGTAAGTGGAAAGTTTATATTGCTCATCCCCAACTAAAAACATAGAAACATAGATATTGAAACATAGAAACATAGAAGTTGATGGCAGATAAGGACCGTAAGGCTCATCCAGTCTGCCCATTTCTTTTTCTGCCTTATGAATGTGCTATTGGCCTTTGCTCTGTCAAAGGCCTATCTATTCATACTCATCTGTATTGCTCCCTTATGCCCATCCCATGCCTGTTTGAAGCCCTGCACTGCATTCATATCCACCACTATCTGATGTAGGCTATTCCATGAATCCACCACCTTTCTGTGAAAAAGAACTTCCTCACATTACCCCTTAATTGGCCTCCCTCTAATCTCATGCTGTGTCCTCTTGTCCTGCTATTTTTCTTATACTGAAACATGTCAGACTATTTTACCTTTTTAATGATCTTAAGGTGTTTGAATGTTTCAATCATATCACCTCTCTCCCTCCTTTGCTCTAGAGTATACATATTGAGCTCAGTTAATCTGTCCTCATATGTTTTCCGATGAAGTCCCTGCACCATTTTGGTTGCCCTTCTCTGGACTGCCTCAATTTGGTTAATGTCCTTGTAAAGGTGTGCCTCAGTACTGCATGCAGTACTCAGATGGGAGTCTAACCATTGTCTTGTAAGAGAGATTATTACCCCCTCTTTCCAAACTTGATACCCTACTATACACAACATCCACTAGCCTTGCCTACTACTTTAGTGGTCTGCTTGGATGATTTCAGGTAATCGGTGATGATGGCGTCAAGTCTCTTTCTTCCCTTCTGACTGCCAGCAACTCCCCTCCCAGCCTATAGGTGGCTTCAGGATTTCTCTTCCCTATGTGCATGATCTTGCACTTCTTTGCGTTAAACCCCAATTGCCACTCTTCCGACCATTTTACTAGTTTATCCAGATCTCTTCTCATTCTGCCCACCCCAGCTGGATTATCTACTCTGTTGCAAACCTTGGTGTCATCTGCAAACTGACAAACCTTACCCTCCAGTCCATCTGCAATGTCACTAATGAAGATATTGAAGAGGACTGGCCCCAGGACTGATCCCTGAGGTACCCCACTTTTGACTTTCATCTCTTCTGACTGTATACCATTTACCACCACTCTCTGTTTTCTGCCCATCAACCAGTTTGCCACCCAGTTGACCAATGTCTGACCCAATCCAAGCCTACCCAGCTTATTAATCAATCCTCTATGTGGAACAGTATCGAAAGCTTTGCTGAAGTCAAGGTAGGTGACACTGACTGCTCCTCCTTGGTCCACCACTCTGGTTACCCAGTCAAAGAAATCTATGAGATTAGTTTGACAGGATCTTCCTTTTGTAAACCTATGCTGTCTTGGATCATGTGCTCCTATGGATTCCAGGTGTTGCACTATCCTTTCCTTAAGGAGTGTCTCTATAACCTTGCCCACTACTGAAGTAAGACTGACTGGTCTGTAGTTCCCTGCCTCCTCCCTGCTACCACTCTTGTGGATCACATGAGCCCTTCTCGAGTCTTCTGAGACCTCTCCTGTACTCAGAGACTCACTAAACAGTTCTGATAATGGCTCTGCTAGTTCCACCCATAGCTCCTTTGGTACCCTGGGATGTATGCCATCAGATCCCATTGCCTTGTCCACCCTGAGCTTATTGAGCTCTTGTAGGACCCTTTCTTTTGTGAAGGGACTAGTGCACACCTCCCTCCCCCTCTGTGTCCATGGTGCTGAGCTGTGGGCTCTGCCCTACCTTCTCTTCAGTAAATACTGAGCAGAAGTATCTATTTAGGATAGTTGCTTTTACATGGCCCTCCTCCTCACATGCCCCCTTATCCCCTTTGATCTTAGCAATACCTCCTCTAGACATTCTCCTTTCACTAATGTATCTGTAGAAAGTCTTGTCACCTTTTACTGTTCGTGCTAGTGTTTCTTCAGTTTGGGCCTTTGCCTGCCTTACTACCGTCCCTGCTTCCCTTAGGGAAGTTTTGTATGCCTCCTTATCTTCATCTTGCTGCAGTCCCTTATATTTCCTGAAGGCCAGCCTTTTGTCTCTGACCTTTTCTGCTACTGTGTTTGAGAACCAAAGTGGTTTCCTGCTTCTTTTGCACTTCCTTTTCTCACTAACACAATGGGATGTTGCTTCAAGTATTGCATCTTTAATACTTGTCCACTTTGCCTGTACCCCCTCACCTGTATTTCTTTTTGTCAGAGCTAGCTTAACTCTGTTGGCCATCTTATCAAAGTCAGCTCCTCTGAAGTCCCATATTTTTGCCTTGGTGACCTTCTACCTGGAGATCTGTGATCCTTTCCCTGTTAGTCAGTACTAGATCTAGGATACCCCTGTCTCTTTGGGTCGTTGTACCAGTTGTTCGAGGCCCTCCCCCTGCAGGGAATCCACCATGTGTCTAGTTCTAGCAGATATCCCTGCTGGTATTGACCAATCTTTATCTGGTATGTTGAAGTCTCCCATTATCAGAACCTCCCCTTTAGCTATCCTGTTTTGCATATCTTCTAACAGTAACGTGTCTATGTCCTCCCCCTGGTCTAGAGGCCTGTACACAACCCCAGTTCATATGGCTGTCCCATTTCCTGTTTCCAGGGTGACCCACAGTTATTCTGGCTCCTTATGTGTATTCTGAATTTCTGGAGCTTTGATATTTTCATTGACATAAAGGGCCATTCCACCCACCCCTTTTTGCACCTCGGTCTCTTCTGAACAGTACATATCCAGGTACTGAAGTCTCCCAAGTGTGGTTACTAGTAAACCATGTCTCGGTAATGACTACTATGTCCAGTTTAGCCTCTGTCATTATTGCCTGCAGGTCTGGGATCTTGTTTCCATTGGCCAGATTTCAGTGTGTTAGTTGTTGGGTGAGGTCCGGCATTTCCCCTGTGCATTGTATGGGGAGCTGGACCTTTTTCTTCACCTGGTGATACAAATGAACTACAAACATGCTGAACTCCTGTTTGACCACTAGCTGAGGGGGGAGGGGTGTTCTTCCCATTCGACGTATTGGGTGCTTCACCCCCTTCCCATTTGCTCGTTTAAATATTCTGCAAAGACGTCAAACTTCTGCCCCAACGCACTGACTCCCTCCTTAGTCAGATGCAGTCCATCAAATTTAAAGAACTTTCACTCCCAAAACTGTTGCCAGTTCCCTACAGATTTGTGTCCTTTTCCCTGGCACCAGCCCTTGAGCCACATGTTTAGCTCCCATATCTCCCCTTCTCTGACCTTCTGTCCATCTGTCCCCCTCTCCCAGACTGGCAGGATCTCAGAGAAGGAGATGCCAGATGAAATGGATGATAGTTTGTCACCAAGCCTGCTCAGGTGTTCCTTGGTCTCACAACTGACTGGCTGGTGAGATCATTAGTCCCTATGTGTACCAGGACGTCAATATTTTCTCCTGCTTCCTGAACAATTTTAGCAATGCGGTCAGTGTCTCTCCATGCTGATGTACCTGGGAGACATCTGACCATTACCCCTGGCTGGAGATATGTATCAACTCCCCGAATCATGGAGTTGCCTATGATCAGAAGGTTTTTGCATTTCCTTTTTGTTTTTTTTGTTTTGGTTCCTGTTTTGGGTGAGTTTTGTTGTGCTCAATCCTGTGCTGCAGTGTCCTACTCTACAGTGTCTGCTGCCCCTTTGTTTGATTTTGGAGATAGAGGCAGATACCTATTTGTAGTTTTTATATGGTTTGTGGAGGTGATATGTTGGAGAACACCGAGTGATGGGGTACCTAATTTGCCCCTCCTAACCACCTGCCAACATCCTGGACCAACTATCCTCTGAGTCTGAGGTGCTTCTGTTGGATATTGGGGAAATGGTGGGCAGTTCTTATATTTCCACTTTAATATGCAATTTGAAGCATGCAATCTCTACCTATGCTGCCTGGAGCTGAGCTCTTAAATCTCCAATGGCCCAGCATGTAGGACAGTGTCCTAAATCCTGCAAAACTGCCTGTCTGAAAAGTGTTCTGCAGTACCTGCAGTTAATGATATCCATTCCAGATAAGTTTCTGGGGTTATAACCTGGTCAGAGTAATTAGAAGGAAGAAAATGAAAGCAAAAATTTGATTTTGTGTTTTGTTTGTTTGTTTTTGTATAACTTGTTATAGCAAGTTAAATTACTAGTGCCCCTGTAAATGAGGTCACTGTGTGGATACCCCTCTGGTCCATCCCTTCCTGCTTTGCTACAGGAAATGTCATGACTGTGCTACCCTATAAAAGGAGTGTAGTGTAGGGTGGTTGGGGATGGGGGTGTGTGGCTGGGCCCTTCTCCTGCTGAAAAAGATAAAATACCCTGGATGGCTGAGGAGGTCTGTAAATGCTGAAGAAGGGGCTCTAAATATAAATTAAACAGTAAGGGAGAAAGGGGACAGCTCTGACTCATGTCTCTAGCCAGAGAAAAAGCAACAGAAGACAAACCATTACACCAAATTCTTGCCGAGGGTCTAGTATATTGCATTTACAGCCAGGAACAAAAATTATAGGGGATTCCAAATTTGCACAAAATCTCAAAAAGGAAAGGCCAGGAAATATGATCAAAAGCCTTCTCAGCATCCAGAGAGACCAGAGCCGAAGAAGTCCTGCTGTCCCCAGACGCAGAGATTAGGCTGAGCAGCTTCCTCACATGGTTGCTAGAATGATGCCCCTCCATGAAACCCATCCTGCACTGATGAGATAAGTGAGTCCCAGACCAATTTCAATCTATTCACCAATACCTTGGTCAGAATCTTTACATCACAATTCAATAGCGAAATTGGCTGGTAACTAGTGGGCAGGAGCTCGTCTTTACCTGGCTTGTGGACGAGGGTTATCCAGGTCTGAGTAAAGGAGTAATCCTGTAAGCCATCCATCAAGAAGAAATTAAACAGCCGAGTAAGTAAGGGTGCCAAATCATCTGTAGAAGTTATTACAGAATATAAATTATTCATAGATTCATCAAAAATTTAATGGCTAGACCAGGAAAGGTGATTTGACATGAGTGTGAATGGTGGCTGCACCAATGACAGGGGCTGTCCTCTGAACATATTGTTTTTTTCTTTTAAACAGAAAAAAACACTAAGGTGAAGTTTCAAGATGGATTGCACCTTCAGGGAGTAGTATCACAGGGGCAAGGCATGCCCCAACCCAGCTTTTAAGTACCATTCACAGGGCAGAGTAAACACAAGAGTTCCACAGGAGCAAGTATCAGTAGGGCAGGGATTGGGGGGAGAAGGGTCCTGGCAAATGTACTACCAATAGGGCAGATTGCACAAAGCTCCACAGGGGAACTGATGCAGGATTGTTTGTATGCACTCACTGTACCTGTTATTTATATTCACACTCCTGGCTATTAAATATATTTTAAAGCACTTTTTCTTCACAAGTCCCTTTTTTGTCAAGTATCCAAAGGAGTAAGTAGACTTGAGATGCTGGCATGCCCCAAGTTAATGTAGCACCCATAGGATGGATTTTCAAGAGCTCCACAGGCCTGCGTAAATGACTGTGGAGGTGAGCAGGCCCCGAATTTCCAGGGCCACCCATAGGGCAGAGTAACAAGTGCTCCACAGGAAGCTGATACAAGACCTGGGGCAAGATTCTTTAAATGATCTTCATAAATATTTATTAGAGTACAATAATCCATTTCTGCCTGCAGGCATCATTTAAAGAGACAGTACTTGTTTTTAAGACTAAAATGCGAACTGTGTATTGAAAGACTGTTAAGTGCTGTGGTTCCCCTGTAACTGAACTGTGCACCTTCCTTATCAAAAGACTGAGTAATTGTCCTGTTGCTCCTATTTCCAAGGTGCCTGAACTGCGCTCACAGGGTTAATGTGTACCTGCAAAAGTGAGGCCCCACAGCTCCACCAATCATTTAAAAGGGACTGTCAAGATGTCCTGTGCCTGACTGTAATGACTGCTCTATTATTCAGTGTGGAATAAAGACACAAAGTTCATGTTTTCTTGAAAGAACAACCATGCCTGCTCTTTCGAAAGTCCTTCATTAAGCTGCTACTCCAGCCTGTGAGTGGTGCACTGTGTCCTCAGAGTTCAAACTGTATTAGATGATAGATCACAGAGGGGCTTACTTTTCGGGACCTGTTTGTTCTAGTCCAACTCCCAACAGACATAGTTTCCTCCAGTAGGTTCTTCAGCTTCAGCAGTGAGTTCAGTCATGGCAACCCAGTGGGGGTACAAATGAATGGTGATCTCAAGTTCTTCAGTTAGTTCTTCTGTTTTTCAGCCCATGGGGACTAATTTATACCACTGGTCTATGATAGACCTACAGCTGATGATCTGCACAACGCCCTTTGCTTCAGCCCAGGAGGGGTAATGTGTACTGGTGATCTGTGCCAGTCCTGTAGCTGATATCCAGTAATCCCTGCAGTTCTTCACTTTCTTTCCTTCTGTTTTTTTTTTGGGGGGGGCACAAAAAAGTTTTTTTTGAATTTTCGAAAATACAAAGCATTCAACGCCCATTCAATGACATGTTGACAATACTGTAAAAAAGATAACAGATATGGGAAGCACCCAAACAATTGATGAAAAGACAGCAAAGAAGAAGACAAGAAACAAACAGAAACAAAAATAAACATCTGAAGAAACAATAGCACAGTTCATTTAGAGCACCTAAGTTCTATTTCAGCTCATTTCAACGTATGCACCTGTTCATTTACAGTAGGCAGAACATCTTGAAGTTAAAATAACTCCTCTTCTCCACACCTGTGACCCTGTACCCTGTTCATTATTCTCTGGGAGTACCCATTCCTTGGATCTGGACTTATTCCTGGCTATCTAGCTGTTTAGCCAGCTGTTCCAGGACTTCCTCTCCCTTTTTAGTCTCCTATGTATTTAAAAAAGGGAAGCCAGTATGACTTCATTGTCTCTGTTGATTTGTAGTTTTGCAGTCATCATACTTTACTGGTAAAAATAACTAAGACATCTCCCTCTATGCTGCTTGTTGATGGTAATTCCCCAGGACTCCTGCATCATTGCAAACACCTTCAATGATGCTTTCACTGACCTCAGCAGCATACTGCTGCCTGACTGTCTTGATACATCCACTGTCAATGCATATGGAACAATGACTCTACCTAATTTATTTCTTTTTATTTAGTTTTTATTAACCGGATAGGTGCACTAGCCATAAAATGACTATTTTCAGGCACGACCCGAGAGAGTACAACAAAAAGAGAACAGTTGAACAACAGCAACATGGCTACAATAATACAAACAGATGAACAGTACAGCAGTGCTACAAAAATACAATGGGTAGAAACAACAAAAAATAATGGCAAGCATTATACAAATAATGGCAATAAGATATATAATAAGAGCAGAAACCACGGACCCGACCTGTGTAGTGAAAGGGTTAATAAGATACTAAGGTTATATAAAGAAAAATGTGAGGAATGTTCAAACATAACAAGAAAGACTGACGGAAGGAAGGTCAGGGGAGGTAATTGGCAAAACAACATTGGATGGTCAGCAACAAGGTTCAAGAAGGAAGAGAGCTAGTAGTCAAAAAGTTATTTACAAAGAGAAGGAAAAATATTCGGAGGGGAAGAGGAGACAGTCTTGGAGCTGGATTAGTTCAGGGGTGACATTACTGGTAAGTCTCAGGAACTTCAGGTTGGGTCAAAGCATGTACAAGCATCAGCTAAGGATAGATAACGATGATATTCACTTTTAAATCCAAAGCGAGACTGAGACAGCCGGAGGTTGAGTGGAAGAGCATTCCATAGCCTGGGAGCAGAGAATTGGAAGACCCCTGTGCCTTTAGTCGTTCAGCATCTCGGAACATAGAGCAAGGATTTGTCAGCTGATTGCAGGCCTTGGGAGGATGGTTGAGGGACCAGCAACACCGCCAGCTGGGATGGTTTTTTTTCCCAGATGATCGAATCCATTAGTGATCCAAGGTAGTATTGTCTACTGGCAGAGGGTGAGAGCCAATTCAGATCCTTATAAAGAAGGCAGTGATGTTTTTGTCGAGGCGATGAAGAGGCAAATCGGCATATATTGTTATCAGTTACGTCCCATTTTAGTAGGGAGGTTTTATTGGCAGAGGTAAGAATAGAGGCACCATAAGTAAGGGTTGGGAGCAGAATATCTTGAGCAATTGCTAATTTGGCCAAGGGTGTAAGCATGTAGCTCATTTTGTAAGCTACTCCCAGTTTCGAGTTTACAGCTTTGCACCAGGACTGAATGTGAAGATTAAAATCCAGGGACTGGTCCAGTAGGATCCCAAGGCACTTGAAGGAAGTAAGATTTTTAAGTGGAAATCCTCCTGGGTGAAGAACCTCCAGCAAATTAGAACAGGTCTTAATCTTCGGTGCAGAACCTAGGAGCATCGCTTTTGTTTTCTTTTAATTTAGTACAAGCCTACAGTCTAGTAGCCAGTTTAAGACCTTATTGAAGTCTGAAGTAAGTGATGTGTTTATGCAGACAATACTAGAAGAACTAGTATAGATGATCAGGTCATCAGCGTACAGAATAGCTGAGCAGGATTCCAGGACCTTGGTTGCATTGTTGATAAAAATTGAGAACAGAAGGGGCCCAAGGATAGAGCCCTGCAGGACCCCAAGGTTGATAGTAGACATGTTGGACAGGGAGGAGTTAAATTTGACAGCTTGCGACCTGTTTGACAGGTAGCTACAGAATCAGTCCACAACAGGGGTAGAGAAATGGAATTTATGGAGAGTGAAGAGAAGCAGGGGATGGTCTACAAGGTCGAAAGCCTTAGTGAGGTCAATGAAGATGGCACCTGTGAGTTTTCCAGAATCCATGTTGGACAGAATATCAGTAGTCAGTTGAAGAAGAGCCATGGTGATCCTATGACCTTTTCTGAAACCATGCTGGGTGTCTGAGAGGAGATTGTAGCATGTAACGTAGTCAATGGTCTGTGATGCAACTATTTTCTCTAGGATCTTGCTAAGGACAGGGAGAACTGCTATAGGTCTGTAATTGGCCATGTCCTTTGGGTCATCTTTTTTAAAGACAGGAGTTACTCTTGCAGATTTCCATAGGTCTGGCACGGTGCAATGGATAAGGGATAAAGTGTAGATTCTGGCAATCGGAGAGGCAATGAGTGGAGCAGCCAGCTTAAGGAGACGAAGTTCCAATGAGTCAGAACCAGAGCTGGTATTGACAGATATGGATCTCAGTAATTTCAGAACTTCCACTCTTGATATAGCCTTGAAATAGAATAGTGGCGCTGGAGGAGCATCATACAGTTGTCTGATGGTAGCGTGGTAGGTATATTGGAGTGCGATCCACTAGGTTGTAAAGCCAAGGTATAGTGTGACAGATCAGAGAAAAGATTGTTAAAACTGTTTGAGATGGTTCTAGGGTCATTACAATGTGCCCCATTTATGATCATTTCATCTGACTGTGAGGTACCCAGAAATGTTTTGACATGGGCCCAGACTTTCCTTGGGTCGCAGGCTAAGCTTTGTAGAAGGTCCTTGCAGTATTGGCTTTTAGCAGCTCTAACTTGTCTCTTACATCTGTTCCTTAGTTCACAATAGACAATAAGATCTGACTGTAGGCCAGTTTGTTTGTAGCAAATCCAGAGCTTATCCCTCCAGCGCAGATTATCAAGGACGTCTTTACGCAGCCACCTCGTCTGTTTTCCTCTGACCTTCCTAGTAATCTTGGGGGCATGTTTATATTAAATGGTAAGAAATTAATTTATGAATATCTGTAGAGTAACCTCCACATCCTTTGTTTGATAGATACCTGTCCAGTCAATACTGGAGACATCATAGAGAAATGCATCCTAGTCAATATAAGCTAGATTTGTAAACGTGATTAGTCTTGATGGAGGAGATGGAGGTGCAACCATAGATAGGATATAAAAAGTAGGTGAGTGGTCTGTTAGTGCATCTGCAAGGATTTCTGCTTTTGACACATGTTCCATATGGTTAACTATCACCCAGTCTAGAAGTGTACCCATTTGATGGGATGATGTGGCTCTAGTTGCTTCAGAGATCAACTGGTGAAAATTATAACTAAGCGTGAGTGATTGCAAGGATATTTGAGCTGACCCTAACCAATTGAGGTTAAGATCACCTAGGATGCATACCTCTCAACCTCCTGGCTTGTAAATCAGGGACAAGGCTTAAAAAAATGAGGGACAAAGGACCAAAATCAGGGACACATCTTCAAAATTGGTGATATCCACTCAAAACACTGGTAGAATAAGGGGCTTAGTGTAAAATGCATTTCCTAAGGAAGAACAAGTCTGTAACTTTAATGTTTGACATTGTTTTGTGCTTATAACCTCCACTGTTTGGTCATGAAAACACAATTTTTAGGAGGGAGAGAGTAACATTTTGAGGCAAAATCAAGGACGTCCCTGAAAATCAGGGACAGTTGAGAGGTATGCTAGGATGACAGCCTCATTATAATTTATAGTCTGGGAGGTGATGTCAAGGAGTTCTTGAAGACCTACTATTCCCCCAGCAGGGGGATTATGAGTCCCCTTCGCACCCTCTACCCTTCTACCTTAAAGCAATCACTGTCCCAAAGCCAGAAAATGTCTTATGCAGGTTCTAGGCAAATCCAGAAATAGCAGCGACACGTTGGACTTTAAGATACTTGCTCTGACCCTCAGTGATGTGCTTCTGCTGCTAACACGTCTCATGAACCTACCTCTCTGGCTGGGTCAATTTCCCTCAATTTGGAAAGCTGCAGTGGTCACCCCATCTTTAAAAGTGGGGACAGAGCACTTCACTCAAACTACCACCCAGTATCAATACTGCCTCCGCTCTCTGAGGCATTAGAAAGAATAGTTTCTGACCAACTGGTAGAGTGCCTGGAAAAGTATAGAATACAAAGCCCACAACAGTACAGGTTCCAAAGGAGGCAGAGCACCTCCACTGCCTCTTTGAGTACTCTGGTTTCCTGCATGGGGCTCTTGACAGTAGCCAGATAGCTGGGGCGATTTATATTGACCAAACTAAGGCTTTTGACGTAGTCAATCATAAGATACTTCTTTCCGAACTCTGTCCTTCAGACTCTTCACAGAAGTTGTTGGATGGTTTCAGAGCTACCTTTACAATAGGTCCTAATGTGTATAAATAGATGGCGCACTCTCCAACAGTCATCTGGTTCTCTCGGGTGTCCCTCAGGGGTAAATTCTTGGCCCTCTTTTATTTAGCCTTTTTATTAATTAACTACCCCGAGTCTGCAAAGAGCAAATTCTTCTTTACACTGATGATGCTGCCATCTTCTCAAAAAGCCCAGACCCAGTCCAACTTCAGTCGAACCTTCAAACTGACTTCACTGTGGTAGAAGCTTGGTTTTCTAAATACAAGTGCAATTTGTAACCCCTAGATGGCGCCATCCAAAGGGATACTACCCCTGCCTGCACTGTGGCCTGCAGGTTGAGGGGTCGGGGTTCTCTAAATGGGAACCTCCCCCCGGAAGACAGGGTTGTTGGCCATGTGACTGCCTTGGGTACAACCCTTCAGGACACTGATACCCCCCCTCTGGCTCCCCTAGTGATCTGACTATGCTTGCAGCTACCCCACACCAATACCCTTTGCAATATACAGTGAATTTCCCCTGATAACCACTTACCACCAGGGCTGGATTGACTGGAATGCCCTGGAGACCCCCTGTAAAACAAGACCCATAACAGTAAACAGCAATATCACAGAGCTTTCAGTTCAGACATACACCACCACCAGTTTAGATGCAAAAGATTTAGATCTGATTTATTAGGGGTGTGTGAAAAAGGGATGGGCAGTAATCTAGAGGTTGATTCTAGATTTGATTGATTCAGGTTATAAGGCATGCACTCAAAGGTTCCTGTGATACAATCATGCACACTCTGGGTACCCAGTTGGAACTACAAGCTAACCTGAAGCATTGCCCAGGGTAGGCTGGTGTAGCAGTTGATTGGGGCCCTTTAGAAGGAAGAAAACACAACATGCACTTTAACCCTTAATTTGTAATCTGGAGCCAGATGGCTCAGTCTGAAAAGATTAGCAACAATTATTAAATCAGTTGACACATTTTGATTTGAGCTTTATTGCAGGGAGCTACCCTGGTGTTTACTCATGCTACCCAGGACAGAATGCAGGATGGACAAAACGGAGACCTCCAGATGAAGAGCTGGATGGCCAGGAGAAGCAGGGCCCACACAAAGCACCATGGTGTTGTTCCTGTCTGTTGTTGTTGTTGAGCAGGTAGCCAAATCCCTGGTGGGTCTCTTGTTGTTTGTTTCTCTGCGGCATGAGCGATTGTCTGGGCTAGATTGGTAAGGCCCAGACCTGGTGAACAATTCAGATACAGTCCGTTTACATGCTGGATTCAGCTTTCAGCAAGTGTGATGCATTAGGCACAGTGGGGGACCAAATCGCGACCCACACTCCACAATCAGCACACTTATAGTAAAGGTAGGGAATTACCACAGATTCAGATGGACAGTCTGGTTGCATTTTATAGTGTCTCTGCGCAAACTGTATGCTCTGTGGTCGTTTTGGAAGTCCTGACAGGCCAATCATGTAAACGCAAGTCTTCGATCCTCTTCAGGCGAAATGTAGTCACAATTCAGCTATTCCATTGCAATACTTTTTGGAGCAGTCCGAACTATTCAAGGCTAAAATTCCCTCACTAGGGAAGATGGTAGCAGGTAGTCCAGACACAACCTTTCCGCTGATTTCCCCTGTGCACTATGCAGGAGCAGCTGCCCGAATCTCTCGAGCTATTCACTCATTTAACTCCTACTCCAGACTGACCTTCTGCTGCAGGCAGCACTGGGACTTACTAGTGGTCCAAAAGATTCGGTTCATTGATCTATCTGTCTGTCACAGCAAGAGCTACACCTCCAGGTCCATTTAGGTGCCAAAATGCAAAAACTACAATTCCTACAGAAATTCACTCCCATAAGACCCCTGGGGGCAGGCTCCATTTTAGAGCTCCCAAAGGCACTGATTGATGTAAGCTGACAGTCCAGAACCAAGACGGTGGTGCAAAACAGAACTGTCCATGCTGCAGAGGTAGGTTAGACAAACTACATTTTCATTACTATTAGAACAGATAGTCAGCAAACAATCACAGTTCTTAATAGAGCTCCCTCTGCACAATTAGCGATGGCAGAATGAAATAAATATGCTGCAACCTAGGTGGAACTCAAGCCTAGGAACACTTGGCCCCCACCCAGATTATTTATAAACTATGACAATGATGTCTCATAAAGAGACAGGCACTGAGGCTAACAGTGCACTCACATGCTGACACTTTTAAATCTGTAAAGACACAAAATGACAGCCTGGCAGTGGGTATTTAGGCAACCCAAGGAAGACTTTTGGGAACCCCCAATTATAGGGGGGTTACACCCTTCCCTGCCTGGAAAGAACTTGGCATCCACATCAAGTCTATGCTCACAATAACGTTATTTGGACACTGTACTTCTACAAAATATATGTTTCATTACCATTACTATACTTTTATCTATCTGTTATGGCAACAGTTATGCATCATTTTCATACATGTAACAATGATTTTACTATGATTCACACAATACTATTACTGTACTTATTCAGGTAACCAGTTCCTGCACTCTAAATAACATAGAAGGGGGCCCCTCTCTGTCAGCTAACTTGGGGCTAGATGAGGCAGGGGAACCATATCCTGAAGGATGCACAATTAACTTGGAAGTGGCAGAAAGGCTCAATTTTGGCAGTGAGCTCTTTGAAACATAGACACCCTTGTGGACAACATTTAGAGGGAGATCTACGGGCCTTCCAGGGGAGTTGTAGCTTAGACATATTACAGGTTTAACTGCTCTCCCAGACTTCCTTGGGGGAATGGGTACAGTCTCTGGAATACCAGCATTTGCATCAGTCTCTTCTTTAGTAGAAAGGGATACATCTGCACTTGGTGAAAACTCTAATAATGAAACAATGTCTACTTCTGACTCTGTTAATGCTGTATCCACGACCTTAGACACATCATTATTCTCTGTAAGAGGTCCAGATTGGTGATCCAGGGGAGACTCTGAGACAGTTGGACTTTGTGGCACTGGAGTAAGACTTTCAGCATGTTCATAGAGTTCCATAAGTTCTGATATGACACCAGGAAGGTTTGCAGCATCAGTTTCCTTCTCGGGCAGGTCAAACAACTCTACCAAGCATAAAGAATCAGCTATGTCAGATGTTAGGCTTTGCACCTCACTGTCTGGGGCATTGGGTCCAAAGAAGAAGTTGGATGGTTAGGCAGTCCTGAAGGTTCAGCTTCATCCCCATAATTACACATAGGGTTACTCTGAAACAATTGACTCAGTTAATAAGTAGGATAATAAGCAGTATCACACTCACACTGCTGTCAGATTCAGATTGATTGTCATCATCAGGCTTGGCCTGCTGGGAAGAAGGCCTTGGTTGTTGAATTGCTGAAGATAGTTGATTCTGTTGCCTTTTGGCAGCAGCACGAGTCACTAGCCCAGGAGGGGTAGGATCTGACTGTTCAGCTTTGATCATTACTTGGCCAATAGGTAGTAATGATTTCTGTGCATGGTCTTAACAGCTTGAGGGTTGTTCTCAGGGCACAGTATATACACAGGCAGTTCATCCAGTATGCTGACCACCATAGGTAGGGCTGTATGCCCATTGGTCCACAGCATGAGCCAATGGGTGTGCAGCCCATACCGTACTACACATTCCAGATATGTGAATGGATCCATTCACATATCTGGAACGTGTAGTCTTGTACAGGCAGCACACTAAATGGCTCACGCTGTGGACCAATGGGCATACAGCCCTACCTATAGTGTCAGTCAGCAGGTGACAGGGCAGCAGGTAGGTGGGATGCTGCTGCCTGCTGCTGACTGGGGGGAGCGGGGCGGTGAGGCTCAGTGGGCAGGTAGGGAGGGGGTTAATGCTGGACCACCAGGGATATTGGACGTCATTTGTTTTTATTATAAATGCCCGTGATTGGGCTGCAAGCGGTCCACTGGACCACCAGAGAAATTTGAACTTATTTAATTAATACTTAAGCCCGCGATCGGGCTGCGAGCGGTCCACTGGACCACCAGAAAATTTGAACTTATTTTATTAATACTTAAGCCCGCGATCGGGCTGCGAGCGGACCACTGGACCACCAGGGATATTTGAACTTATTTTATTAATACTTAAGCCCGCGATTGGGCTGCGAGCGGTCCACTGGATCACCAGGGATATTTGAACTTACTTTATTAATACTTAAGCCCGTGATCAGGTTGACAGTGGTCCACTGGACCACCAGGGATATAGGAATTAATCTTATTTTACAAATGCCCACGGTCGGGCTGAAAGTGGTCCACTGGACCAACAGGGATATAGGACCTCTTTTATTTTAACTGCAGCCTGCGATCAGGCTGCTAGCAGTCCGCTGGACCACCAGAGATTTTGGAGGATCATATTTCTACATATGCCCGTGATTGGGCGTGGGGGAGCTCCGCCAGGTGCAGCCGGAGCGCGGGTGGCCACTCACAGGTGACAGCTGTCATTTTGCGCCCTGCAATACGGCAGCTCACTTGTGGGTGGCCAGCCGTTGTTTCTTTTCTTTTGGCTCACTTGTGTGTGGCACAAGTAGGGGTTGTGCATGCATGGACTCAGCACATCCTGAGCTGAATATCGAGATGTGCAGAGTATGCATGGGCACGCCCCCCCCACCTGCGCTGCATACATTACTGATGCACGCTGGCGCATCGGGATTTGTGCCAGGTACAATCCCCATTTGAATATCACGCTGGGGCACATCAGTGGGTTCAACATGGTGCAACACTGTTGCACCATGCGTAACCCTTATGAATATCTGGGCCTAAGAGGGCAGCCTCCTGAGGCACAGCTTTTTGCTGGAGGCAACAACTGCAAGTTTTGACATGATTCTCCACATCTGCCCCATCTTAGGCCAGTAAAATCATGATCTCACCAAATCAAGAGTCCGGTCAGTACCAAGATGCCCAATATGGTTGTGAAGGGACCTCAGTACCAACTGCTTAAAGGCAGTGGGTAATACCAGCTACTGTTTGTCTACCTGGCCATGACGATCCACTGTTTTTCTATATAGCAACTGATCTCACAGCTTCACTCGGGGGCCCTTTTTAAGTAGTAAAGTCATTCATAGGTCAGTGGAATGCAGTCTCGACACATCTTTCTCTGCATGGAGGGCGTTAAGTGCAGGTTGAATCATAGGGTCTTGGGATTGAGCCAATTGGATGCTGTCATTTTCAAATTGTGGCAAAGCACTGATGTCCAAGGCAGAGAAATAGCAATAAGCCACGGGTAGGCAAGTTTTGGTTGGCCCCAAACAGTCTACTAAACAGTCCACTGTTTCTGTGGATGGTTGCTTATCCTTGTTGAACTTTTGATATATTGCTTTGATAGCAGGCTTGGACAGCCTCACTCATTTGTCAGAAGGGGATGGCCGCCTCAAGAGGGCATCAACATAAGTATGGTTGAGTCCAGGCTGATACTCAGTTGCATAGTCATATGCGGACAGGGCAGAAACCCACTGGTGACCGGTGGCATCCAACTTCGCTGAAGTCTGTACATAAGTTAATGGGTTATTATCTGTCCTTACCAGTGTTTTGGCCCCATAAAGATATTCATGGAATTGATCGACTATGGCCCACTTCAGGGCAAGAAATTCCAGTTTTGGATGGGATAGTTTTTCTCAGATGGAGTCAAGCGTCTGCTAATGAAGGCTGCAGGCCTCAGCCCTTCATCACAGTTTTGGTACGGTATAGCACAGTCCCCAGCCCCTTCAGACTAGCATTGGTGTGGAGAACATATGGTTTGGCCGGGTCAGCATAAGCAAGCACTGGGGCATGAGTGAGTTGGTGGATAATTTCATAGAAAACTGCCTCACATTCATTGGTTCACCAAAACCTGAACGGCTCTCCCATCCTGAAATACACTTTCTCTTCATCTTTGATGGATCCCTTTTGGTACAAGTGGTTGGCAGGAGGATACCCCTGGGTAAGATTAAGAAGAGGGTGAATTACCTTGGAATAATCTTTGATAAATCACTTGTAATAACCACAGAAACCTAGAAACCGTTGAAGTTCTTTGAGGTTGTTGGGCTGAGGCCAGGTGGTCTACTTTACAGGGATCAGTCTGTATCCCTTCTGCTGACACTTTGTGTCCCACATACTTGACTGAGGTTTTAAAGAATTGACACTTGTCGATGGATAATTTCAAGCCAAACTCCTCCAGTCAATCAAGGACCTTGAATAGCCTGGATTGATGTTCTTCTAATATGTGTCCAAACACAATGACATCATCCAAATATACCAGATACTCCAACAAATTCACATCCCCCACTGCTCGCTCCATCAACCATTGGAAAGTGTTGGGCGCTCCTGAGTCCCCTGAGGCATCCTGAAAAATTCACAAAAACCCAAAGGACAGACAAAGACAGTCTTCTCATGGTCCTCCGGCACTATCAGAATCTGACGGTAACCACTGCGTAGGTCTAGTACAGAGAGCCACTGACTCCCATTCAGGCAGTCCAGGGCATCCTATATACGGTGCATGGTGTATTGATCAGGTACAGTCCATCTGTTCAAAGTCCGATAATCAACAAACATCTGGACGGATCCATTCTTCTTATGCACCACTACAATGGGGAAGCACAGGGGCTCCGGGACTCTCAAATAATGCTTGCAGCTAGCATAACCTGAAGGTGTCTTTGGACATCATCTATGTCCGCTGGTGCAAGGCGATGAGAGCGCTTCCAAAAAGGCCGGTCGATGTGAAGTCTGATGGTATGCTCAGTACCCTGTACACAATCCACATCCCACTCTTTTAACGAAAACACTTGTTGCCACCGGGCAAGCTTCTGGCTGATTTGAATCTTCCATTGGGCAGGCAGTGGGGATTCTCCAAAGTCAAATAGATCAGGAGTTACCTCTTCTTTTCCACCGCCGTGTTTCTTGCTGGGCAGCATTGTGGTGTCTGCACAGTTGACCGTGGCTAGCATGCACCTTTGGATCACTTGGATCTCTCAATCTGAAACATTCTGAATTGGAACCATGACCCTTCTGGCATAAGCATGGACTCGAGTGGGTAATATGCTTGGTTTGACCATCAGCCCCTCTGACAGTTTCCCTTCACCAGGTGCATCCAGCCTCAATATTTCATTTTTCATGTCCTTTCTAACACGGACTTCTCCATGGATGGTATACTGAGTGTTGGGTGGTAGTTCCAGAGAATCTGGATCTTTCTTCCACACTGTCCCCACTGGCTCATCTCTGTCCACTTCTGTAGTCTGTTTTTGCAGGTCATAGGCTCACTTTATCAAAGCGGGAATCCTCAGGACCCACCCAGTTCATTGTCCTGGTTTCTCTTGATACAACAGTGCTAGTCTTCCAAACATGTGGGCTTTAGTTCCAATGAATAAGGGAACCCCATCATAGGAGGGCTCACCAGGGCTAGTGTCTGTACTTGTTCATCTACACTAGTTACAGCTGCAGGAAAAGACAGCCAGAGTGGGACATATCCTAGGTAGGGATAAAACTTGTCACTCAGGCCATTCACATGTAGGCCTTCCAGGGATTGTAATGGCACATCAGATAAATATTTGCCATACCAGTCCTGGAATAAATGGTCACTTGAGACCTGCTGTTGAGCACAGCCTGAGCATGGATACCATTGACAGTCACAGTAGTCCCCATCAAAGGGACTACCATTTTGAACCAGTCTGGAAGGACAGTAGCAGGGGCCTCCCTATCTTCATCCTGCTGTGTTCCCTTATATTTCCTGAAGGGCAGCCTTTTGGCTCTGACCTTTTCTGCTACTGTTTTTGAGAACCAAAGTGGTTTCCTTCTTCTTTTGCACTTCCTTTTCTCCCTGACACAATGGGATGTTGCTTCAAGTATTGCATCCTTGATACTTGCCCACTTTGCCTGTACTTCCTTACCTGTATGTCTTTTTGCCAGGCCTAGTTTTACTCTGCTGGCCATCTTGTCAAAGTCAGCTCCTCTGAAGTCCCATAGTTTTGCCTCGGAATGGGATGATTTAGTTCTAGTGGCCAAACTGAACTACACCATGTGATGGTCACTGGCTCCCAGGTGACCTTCTACCTGAAGATCTGTGATCCTTTCCCTGTTTGTCAGTACTAGATCTAGGATAGCCCTGTCTGTTGTGAGTTGTTGTGCCAGTTGTTTGAGGCCCTCCCCCTGCAGGGAATCCACCATGTGTCTAGTTCTGGCAGTTGTTCCTGCTGGTATTGACCAATCTGTGTCTTGGCATGTTGAAGTCTCCCATTATCAGAACCTCCCCTTTAGCTGTCATGTTTTGTATATCTGTTAGCACCCTTTGCAAACTGTGTGAGAGGCCTTTCGGCACCATGCAATTCTGCTTAAAGTTGAACCAGCATAACATTCTGTGGTGATTTGCATATGCAGCCCATGATGTTTTGAATTGTGTGGGCATGTGCAATTTTGTATTTTCTTCTAACAGTAATGTGTGTATGTCCTCCCCCTGGTCTGGAGGCCTGTAGGCAACCCCAGTTCATATGGTTCTCCCTTTTCCTGTTTCCAGGGTGAGCCACAGTTCATATGGCTGTTCCATTTCCTGTTTCCAGAGTGACTCACAGTTCTTCTAGCCACTTATGTGTATTCTGAATTTCTGTAGCTTTGATATTTTCAATGACATACAGGGCCACTCTACTCCCTCTTTTTGCATCTCAGTCTCTTCTGAATAGTGCATAGCCAGGTACTGAAGTCTCCCAAGTGTGGTTACTGGTAAACCATGTCTCGCTAATTGTTACTATGTCCAGTTTAGCCTCTGTCATTATTGCCTGCAGGTCTGGGATCTTGTTTTCCAGACTGTGAGCATTTGTGTACATGATTCTCCATTAGCCAGATTTCGGTGTGTTAGTTGTTGGATGAGGTCTGGCATTTCCCATGTGCATCGTTTGGAGAGCCAGACCTTTTTCCTTACCTGGTGATGCAAATGAACTGCAAACATGTTGAACTTCTGTTTGACCACTAGCTTAGGGGGAAGGGCATTCTTCCCATTCGACATATGGGGTACTGCACCCCTCTCCCCATTTGCTAGTTTAAATATTCTGCAAATACATCAAACTTCTGCCCCAATGCACTGATTCCCTCCTTAGTCAAATGCAGTCCATCAAATTTGAAGAACTTTTGCTCCAAAAACTGTTGCCAGTTCCCTACAAATTTGTGTTCTTTCTCCTGGCACCAGCCCTTGAGCCACATGTTTAGCTCTCCTATCTCCCCTTATCTGAACTTCCGTCCATCTGCCCCCCTCTTCCAGACTGGCAGGATCTCAGAGAAGGAGAGGCCAGATGAAATGGATGATAGTTTGTCATCTAGCCTGGTCTGTTGTTCCTTGGTCTCCACAACTGACTGGCTTGCGAAATCATTAGTCCCTATGTGTACCAGGATGTCGATGTTTTCTCCTGCTTCATGAACAATTTTAGCAATGCAGTCAGTGTCTCTCCACGCTGATGTACCTGGGAGACATCTGACCATTACCCCTGGCTGGAGATAGGTATCAACTCCTTGAATCAAGGAGTCTGCTATGATCAGAAGTTTTTGGGATTTCCTGTTTGCTTTTTTGTTGTGGTTCCTGTTTTGGGTGAGTTTTGTTGTGCTAGCTCCTGTGCTGCAGTGTTCTGCTCTGCAGTGCCCTCTGCCCATTTGTCTGATTTTGGAGATAGAGGCAGATATTTGTTTGTAGTATTTATATGGTTTTTGGAGGTAATATATTGGAGAGCACCATGTGATGGGGCACCCGATTTGTCCCTCTTAACCACTTGCCAACCTCCTGGACCAACTACCCTCTGCAGTTGAGGTGATTCTTTTGGATGTTGGGGAAATGGCTGGTGGTTCTTATAGCATCTTTCCTCTTGAATATGCAAATTTAGGTGCGCAATCGCTGCCCATGCTCCCTGGAGCTGAGCCCTTAGATCTCCAGTGGCCCAACATGTAGGACAGTGTCCTAAATCCTGTAAAACTGCCCTTCTGAAAAGTGTTCCACAGTACCTGTAGTTAATGATATCCACTCCAGATAAGTTGCTGGGTTTATAACCTGGTCAGAGTAATTAAAAGGAAAAAAATTAAAGCAAAAGTTTGATTTTTGTTTTTCTTTGTTTTTGTATAACTTGTTAGAACAAGTTAAATTACTAGTGCCCCTATAAATGAGGTCACTGTGAGGATACCCCACTGATTTGCCACTTCCTGCTTTGCCACAGAAAATGTCATGACTGTGCTACCCTATAAAAGGAGTGTAGCATGGGGTGGTTGGGGATGGGGATGGGTGGCTGGGCCCTTCCCCTGCCGACAAGGAAGAACCACGGACAAAAGAAACAAGGAGGTAAGAGCAGAAACAATCAGCCAGCAACAAATGCAGTAGCCCTGAATGTTTATCCTAATGATAGATAAAACTATAAAACCTGTAAAGCACCAACTGTAATAATTTCACAGAAGATATACCCTGTAAGAAACACTTTGCTACACAGAAAGTAAAGCAGTAACAGAAGATATACATTGCAAAAAACAATTTGAATCAGAAGATTACAGCACTAATCTGTTAGCACAGACCTGTAGGCACACCCTGTAATAATGCAGCAGAAGGTATACCCAGCAACAACAATTTGAATCCGAGAAAAATAAAGTAATAAAATGTTAGCAACAAACAGTAACAATCCCTGTGAGTAAAAAATAAAAATAACAACACACAGTAAATATCATGGGCTGGCAGTATAGCCTAGAGGTTAGAGGAATGAGGTGTGAACGAGCTTGGTATATCCAGCAGACCAGACCTGGGTTTGATTCTCACAGCCTCCACTTGCATACTGTGTGACTCTGAGCAAGTCACTTAACCACCCAGTGCTCCCGGGTAGCCCCTGAAAACAGGCACATGTGCTTAGTGGGCCTTACCCAGTTACCAAAGACTAAAAAAATAAATAAATAAAAATAAAATCTACCCGGCCAAAAAAAAAAAACCTTAATCCTTTCCCTTGCTCTGGTAAGGTTGTTTGCTCTGTCCTTTCAAGCAATCTAGAAGGAAAGAGCTCAGGAGAAGCTAGGTGCCTTGACCAGCAAACCCAGTCTTCCTCCTCCAAGATATCAACTAGCCTGACCTTTTAACCCTTCTTTCTGTTGGAAGTTACTGACAGTTTGTCAGCTCCACCCCCCAGATACATACCTAATCTCCTGAAAGAGCTGTGGGAGGAAAGCAGTTAGCTCCTTCAGTATGAAAAGGAGACTGCAGCACCTCTGAGACAAAAAAAAAAACTTTCAGCAAAAAAAATAAATAAATAAAATAGTGGCAAACAGTAACTTTGCTTAGCTTAATGATAAAAAGTCACAAAAATGTAAGTACCACCTTTAATAATTTCACAGAAGATATACCCTGTAAGAAACACTCTGCTACAGAAAAAAATAAAGCAGTAACAGAAGATATACCTGGCAAAAGACAATTTTAATCAGGAGATTACAGCAGTAATCTGTTAGCACACACCTGTAGGCACACCCTGTAATAATACAACAGAAGGTATACCCAGCAACAACAATTTGAATCAGAGAAAAATAAAGTAATAACATGTTAGCAGCAAACAGATGCAGTCCCTGTGAGTAAAAAATTAAAATAACAACACACAGTAAATCTGCCTAGCTAAAAGAAGCCTTAATCCTTTCCCTTGCTCTGGTAAGGTTATTTGCTCTGTCCTTTCAAGCAATCTAGTAGGAAAGAGCTCAGGTGAAGCAAGGTGCCTTGGCCAGCAAACCTAGTCTTCCACTCCCAGCAAACCTAGTCTTCCCCTTCTCCAAGAAGTTGTTGAACAGGTCTGTCAGAGGGCCTGCCAACACCTCTGCCAGTTCCTTCAGGACCCATGGGTATACATTGTCTGGTCCTGGTGCCTTGTTCACCCACAAGGCTTTAAGGCCCTTCAGAACTCTATCCTCTTGGATGACCCCATCTGTTATCTCTGCCTCCCTCCACCCTTGCCTCCTTTCTCCTGCAGTATTGGGCTATCCCTTTCTTTTGTGAACACAGAGCAGAAATACTCATTGAGTGCCTCTGCCTGATTTTCCCCTTATTCTGCCCATCCTCCCTCTCTCCTGATTCTAACAATGTCAACCCTAGAACTCCTCTTCTCCCATATCTATTTAAAGAACCCATTTTCCCCCTCTCTGATCCTCTGAACCAACTTCAGTTCCTTTGCTGCCTTGGCTGCCCTGATTGACCTGGACACCTCCTTAGATGCCTTTGTGAACACTTCTCTATCCTCCTGACACAGATTTTTTAAACTTAATGAAGGCCAATAGTTTTCCCCTCATGTTCCCTGCCACCTCCTTGCTGAGCTAGCTAGTTTTTTTTTTACCTGGACTGTTTACTCTGAGATTTGGCACAAATGTTGGTGGCCTCATTTAGCCCCTTTCTAATGATTGTCCACTTCTGTTCAGCATCCATTCCTGGGATAATTTCAGTTGAATATCCCTCTAGGATGCTGCCCATTCTGGCAAAGTCTGCCTTCCTGAAATCCAGCACTATTGTCCTTGTCTTAGCTGACTCCCTCCTTGTGTTGAACGGGAACCACACTCAGTGGTGGTCGCTTCCTGCTAGAGGGTCCTGTACTACCACATTCTGTACTTGGTCCCCATTTGTTAGCACCATGTCCAATATGTTCTCCTCCCTAGTAGGATCCATCACCCCTTGTACTAGGTAACTGTCTTGGATAGTCTCCAGCAGCACCTGTTTCCTGGCATGTACTATAGTTACTGTTTGCCAGTTGACCTCAGGTATGTTGAAGTCTCCCACTATAACTGTATTCCCTTTGCCACTGACCTTCCTGATTTGTTTCCCCAGCTCCCTATCCATCTCCTCACTCTGTGAGGGTGGCCTGTACACCACCCCCATGCTGAGTTTCTTACCTTTAGAGCTTTGAAGTAATACCCATATGGCTTCTGGCCTCCCCTCATCCACTTCCTCCCTGGTACAGTATCCCCTGCCTGACATAAACAGCCACCCCTCCCCCTCCCAGTCCCTGTGGAACACCTTGTATCTCGGGATCATGAGATCCCAGTCATGGTATTGGGTAGTCCAGGTCTCAGAAATGGTGGCAATATCTACCTCCCCTCTGCCATCATTGCCTGGAACTCTGCAACCTTGTTTGCTAAACTCCTTGAATTTAAGATGCTACAGTCCACCTTGTGTTCTGCCCCTCATCTTCTCATCTCCCCCCTTCCACTTTTGTCTTGGTAACATTCTCCTCCTCCATTTCTGTCAGCTCTTTGAGTACATATTACCAATTTTTAAGATGTGTCCCTGATTTTGGGTCGTTGTCCCTGATTTTGTTAAGCATTGACCCTGATTTATGAGGTAAGAGGTTGAGAGGTATGGCAGTCATCCACACCATTTTCAATAGTAACTTGCAGCTGCCAATCTGTTGGTTCATTGCATGGGATAAGACTGCAGCCACCACTGATAGACAACTTTATAAATGGCTGCTATAGTTATGAAAAAATATATATTTTCCCCTTGGATCTGATCTCTTCTGGGAGGAGGTCCCACAGCAGATGCTTTATTTGCTTGTGTATTGGAATTGTTAGCATCTCTTCAACAGCTGTGCTCACCCTAACCCCAGAATCCTTCTACCATGGGGCACCCCCAGAAAACATGAGTATGACATGCTCTTTGGTGACAATTTCACCAACAATTATTGGCGTGCATAGCTCCAAAATGCACAGTACCAATGAGGTCCGAAAGTAGCGTCTAGGAACCTTCCACTAATGCTCCCTTCATGATTTGGAGGTTGTTCTTTTGTTTGTCCCCTTCCAGCTTAATCCCAGCTCTGCACTTCATCTTCTGTTTTTAGTCTGCATTCTGCCTGTTCCTCCTAGAAGAAAAAACTGCCCTCATGGTCTGAGAGGCTTGCTTGACCCAGTTTTCCCCTGCTGTTTTATTGTATTGACAGGATGCACCCACGTGGCCTGCTGTGGTGGCTAGACTCCAAAGTGGATTGGCACCATGTAACTGATGTCTTATTCAATAGTGTTCTTCAAATGCATTAGAGCAATTTCGAAGCATTAAGATGGAGTACTGTATTAGGAACCACTTTAGAAGTGTTAAGATACGTATCAATTTAGAATAATTTAGGATGCCAGCCCAGTGGAGCTGAGGGTTTAGGTGCTGGATGCCAGACCTCGTACTACACTGGTGACTTGGGCTAGGGAATGGACCGGGGTTGTTGGGGGTTGGTGAGGGGGGGGCATGAGTTGGATTGAGCCATCATATGGCATTGCTCCTTTTCTGGGGAGGGTTGGGGGTTTTGTGTGACCAGTGCATGCAGACCCCTGGCAGAGGCTGGGGGTTCTGATGCGACTGGTGCCTAGACTCACCTGGGTACATGCCGGATGCTGACGCCTTGTGTCACTTGCTTCATTGCATGCCATGCCCCTCAGGTACAGGACAATTCGCTCCCGATATTTCACTCCCTGAAAACTCATGGGAGTGAGTAGTCATGGGAGCCAAATTTTGTAGGAGCGAGTTGTCAATGGAGCATACTGCCAGGTGAGAGTTATTGGGGAGCAAAATATCGGGAGCAAGTTGTCGTGTTCCCATGCCCCCCCATTCACAACAACAAAAACAGCAGCCACTTCTATGAAGTCCAACTCTCCTGGCTCTGATTGCCCACCACGGCCCTCTAGGCCATTGATCTATTATTGCTACTGGTGTGGCCAGCCCAACTCCATGCTCTGCCCTTGGAGGTAAGCCATGGAGACAATACTGGTAGGCTGTCCTGCTGGAATCCTTCCTACGTTGTCGTGCGGGTTTGTGCTGTGTGCATTGACCCTGCCCTGGGGGGCAATCTAGGGGGTATCCTCTGACTAGAAGGTAAGTCCCAGGGTGTGATTGGGTCTGTGATGGGCTTGGACTGAGCTTTAGTGGTGGCAGGGAAAAAGCATACTAAATTTAAACAAAAAAAAAAAATTCAAATGTGCAGAAAGTACATGGACCTTCAGAGTTGTTTATTCACACTAGCCTCTTCAAATGTAGATTGCTCTTATTTCAGAACAGTTCAGTAAATCATTTTTATTGCATTAGAGTACTGTATACTTCATGCTTCTCCATGTAGATACCGGTATATGGTAACTGTCCTGGTTCCCTTCCCCTAAACCTGATGCCTGCTGGCCAAGTGTTACTCACAAAAATTTATCTCTGGATAGCTGGCATCAGAATGAATTTTCTCCAGGTTAAGGCTGGATGGCCTGAGCCCCAATGTGGTCAGCCTCTACATATGCATAGGGCCTTGGTCACATGTCTCTGCCTCCCATTTAGCTGCAGTGTCTTCCCTCACCACAACAGATCTCCAGGGGCACTCATGCTGCAGATTATAGGCAGCCTGCCACCCCAGAGGAGGTGAGCATCCGAACCTCCTATACCCCAGCAGCCCTCTGCTCACCTGATCTTGTTCCCAAACCCGGGTCACCAGTATCACACTTGGTGGCAATGCCACTGTGCCATTTGCCTGGCTTGCTTACACTATGGTATAAAATGCATCAAGTGTTCTTTGCTTTCCCATCAAGCTTTTTCTCCCACAGTCCACCCAGGTGGGCTCATCAGTCTTCTTCCTGCTTGACTATCTGCCTCAATCTAGTTGGGGGCCTTAGACCCCCGCTGATTGCACACCTGTAGCAGAGCCTGTTGGGGTTTGGGAAATCCTCCCTCCTCCACCCAGAGATCCATATCCAGTTGCTGGATTCCAGGCAGGCGGCAGTGCAGAGCAGAGAGCTGGCAGGTGGGATATCATGGAGCCCGGGCAGACCATTTTCTGTTTTCTCCTTTTCCTAAACCTATGGCGGCATGGAGGACATATGTGCTTGCAGGTGCACATGAATTCTGGAACTGCAGTTCCTCCCACCCCCCCATGACCTCAGTCTGATTCCCTAAGCTTAGAACTACCACCAGACCTCCACCAGGTAGCGGCCAAGGGTCAGGATGACAGACCACCCCAGTTCAGGAGAGGACGCCACTAGGTGGCTACTCAATCCTCTCCCAGACCTCCTCTCCTTTGGCTTCCAGTGGCCCACGCTCATTCCTGAATTTGGGTCACCAGCATGGTGAGAAATAAGGCACTACAGTGCCTTAATCCCTCTGTGCCACTAGGCCTCCCCACATCAAATGCTCTTTAAAACAGACACTAAGTTCACAGCAGATATCTTTCAGAGTTTTTTCTTATGATCGTTTGTTCTTTCATAGTCTCTTAACACAAGTTTTGGTTTGAGATGAAGGTCTAGATTGTTTTGATCAGCTCCAGGACTGGAGGGTGTGTGCTTTTCTATAGTCTGTACTACCATAAATAGTTTTCAACCAGTGTAGTGATTAGAAAACAAGCTAGGGAACCATGGGATCCAAGTTCAATTCCTTCCTGAGCCACTTTCTCTTTCATTTTTTATAGCGGAATGTAGTTTGTCAACTGATTGTTGTAAATGGTACTTTCACTGCTGTGTTTGTTTTGCTATACCTCTGTAGCTTGCAATAAAAATTGATGATGGCTCTCTGTGTGATTTCTAGCACATATTTTATCCTCCCTGTACTTCAATCATCCTTGCTGTAATGTAGGCAACTGCAGGACCCCCACTAACACAAACAAACACACACACACACACACACACACAGCCCTACTATGCATCTGCAGGCTGTACAATGTAGATGATCACAAATGTTAAATGTGGGGGTTATCCACGGCTAACATTTGCCAACTTTATTTCCCTATACAGTTTTTCTTCCCTGGTCAGATGCCTTCAGGATAGTTCCATGCTTTCAGTTAGGCAACCACCTAGCCCCACCACCGGCTTTATCTAACTCCAGAGCTCCCATGGATATTACCCCCCCACCCAATGGCAGGGCCCAAGAGGAAGGCAGGTGTCTCTACCGTCATTTTTTGAGCATAATTTGGTGTGCCAGCAGAGTAACTGGTGCAAGTCTTGAGCGTACCACTGCCAGTAGGCAGATAGTCACCATTTTCTGCCAGTATTTGCCTCCCTCTGGCCCATCCATGACACTGACCATGCCCCTACAGGCCTTGCATGCATTGAACAATACCCTGTAGGAGGCAAGGCCCCTGGCACTCTAGAGGAGTTATTGCCAAGGTGGAACCTGGCGCCAGTCCAGTCCCAGCTGGAAATACTGTCTGGCAGTCAGCAATGCCATCCCAGCTCCTTCAGCCAGTGAGTCCAGCTCTGGAGTTCATTCCCGAACCTGGATTGCTGGCAAGAGAGAGAAACATGCTACCAAATGGGCCAGTGGGCAGACCACAACATTTGCTGTTTTTAAACATTTGGTTGTACTATACTTAGATTGCTATTTTTTTGAGGGGGCTTCACAGTCATAGGGTCCTCTAATACTGCTGTAACCCCCATCAGGTGGGGCTTACCGTTTCTGACTCCCAGCCTCCAGCTCCCACCATTCCCGGTCCTCTGGTGCACCTCTGTTGGCCCCAGTAATGTTATCCTGGGTAAGGGGACCAGAGCAGCAGTGCAGACAAAGTTATCCACCATTTTGGCAGTGCGGCAAAATGGCATGTGGCACTGTGTGTGTACACATTTGAGCTGCCTGCTCAAATATACGAGCTGGCAGCTGCCAGCTCAGCTGTCTGTTAGTGCAATGGCGCTTGCTGTTAAAGCTGCTTGGGAAGCTCCCTGTGAGGTCTTTCTCATGCTCTGACCCCGGGGACTCTGGCAACATATATGGTGGTCCAGAGGCACACAGGGAGGGACAGAAATAGAAACTTGTAAAGGTGCTCTTAAGTGCTATATCTTAAAATTATACATTTCACTATCTTTGTTTTTTATACATTACTGTTGTTCATACTCATCTCTAATATTTCTGTACATCTCTGGTGTATTATGTGATGTTTGCTTACTTCTCTTCAAACTGATCATGAATTTTGTATTTAATGTACTCCTACCACTCTGTATTGACTGTAATTGTTGTATTGACTGTATTTGTAATTGTAATTGTTTGTACTCTCCCGGGTCGTGCCTGAAAATAGGCACATTCTATGTCTAGCACACCTACTTGGTAATCAAAAACAAACAAATAAATAAATAAAAGGGGCACATGTCACTTTAAGAGCAGTTGAGGCTGCTCTGCATTGTATAGCTCTGTCTGTCGCCTAGGGAGTCAGTGCTATGGGACTAGCAACCAGCTGGAGCAGCCCCTGCAAAACCCCACTCTGCCACCGGACAATAGGGCAGATGTGCAGCTATGGAGGCCAGTCAATTTTAAATTATATTGTTTGGCTGAAAAATGGATTGAAAGTTGGGACTTTATATAAACTGTGTTTACAGCAGCCATATTTGTTGCCTCTGACCCCTTGCTTATCCAATCAGAGTTCGAGGAGCCCTGGAGGACTGCAACTATGGCTCCTGGGTAGGGGGCATGGACAATGCCCTTGGCGCTTAGACAGGCAACCAATCAGGCATCAAATGGACTTTATGCATATTAATTTTGCAGATGGACAGCTGTGTTCAGGCATTCAGAAGCTGCTCCTCAGACCATGAGATGGGGTGGCTTAGACTGTGTCAAAGGAAAAGTTTAGAAGTCAGCCTAAGGTTTCCACAGCCAAACTCCGGGAGACTTGCCAAGAAGTTTTCTACCACCTGAAAAACTAGAGTGAAGGCTTCAGAGTTGTTTGTAGCTAATATTCTGTAGCATCTAAGAAAAGCCCTCATGCTTTGAGGAGGGTTGGACTGTATTCTGCCAAATGCTTGAAGTGCTACCTGGATTAAGTGGTCAGAGTCCAGGGACGCTTGAGTAGAATACTCCCATTGTTTGGGAGAGCCAGTTTGGAGTGAGAAATCTGCTTTGTGGTCTGAACCTGCAGTTTGAAAGCTGCCTGAGAGACTGTGTTGTCACCTCTAGCCTTATGTGTGAGCTGAACTTGCTCCCTGAGGTACTCACTCCTGCTAGCTGCAGAGAAGAAGAGACTGTGTGATTCTTGAGCTCCAGGACAGAAGTCACTACCAGCAAAGATGGTCTGGGGAATCAGCCAGGCAGTGCTACTGTCAGGCATTACCCATCATCTGCCCCTGAGAGTTAGATGCCCAGATGTGTGAGGTAGGTATGTGGCCCTGGTCCCCAGTACTGGCCTGTTTCAGTGTCTGATCCAGCCTGCAAGAAAGGGACAACCTGCACTGAAGGTGAGAAGCTACCAGAATCCCACCACAGCTAATTCAGCTGCTTGCCTGTTTGCCATGCCTGAGGCTTCGACTCAGCTAACTGAATCTTTTTGCTGCTGTCCCTACCCCAAAAGTACTGTGCTACAAGAGCCATGAGTACAGGTGGGACTTGCCCTGACCAGGCGCTTCCTTAAATTGTTTCCAGTTAAAGCTTATTTAATTAAAAGTCACCAACATCAGCCAACCCGTGGCACCGTTCAGGCCTGCAACAACTTCTGCCACCTGGGTACCCAGACTGACATTGGGGGCACTGGTACCAATGGGGAGGTGGGATAAACTGCGGGAGTTGCTGTTGGGGGTGGGCACTGTTAATGTTGTTGTTCATAGTTTTACCAGTTCACAAAATACTCAGACTGCCATTTGTCTCTGCATTCCCATTCCCCTCTTTCCCCTGTTAAGGAATCTTTTATAGTTGAAGTTCAATACTGTCAGTGAGCATATTATTAGTGATAGCCATTATTTGCATATACATTAAGATATTGCATTGGTTCATGGTATTTCATGTGTGGGATGACTCTGAGAGGAGGTGGATAGGCACTATATAAACAACTGGACCACTAAAAATTACTCTGGGTGGAGGCACCATGCTATTTACTTTACCTTTAGGAAAGACCCCCCCCCTTTCCATCTGAGACAGAGCCACGGCATTTCAACCTTGTTGATCCCACAAGGCAGGGGCAGTAACCAAAAGTTACACGTGACCCAGTTACACTGCCAACTGCTAGTAACAGCCAGTTCCTATCCTTGGTTATTTAAGTAACTTCACTCTAATTGTTTTCTGTCCTGTTTGTATTGTATTGTATCACCGTACGTATTTGTACTGATTTTGGTCTTTTTGCTCTGTTCACTGTTGTTTAGTGTACATTTATAATTGCCTTTTTCTCATGTACTCTACCACCTGACCACATCTGGAAATGAGATGCTTGCAGCCAAGCCATTGTTTACCTTGACAAAAATTAAAAGTGAATAACTATAAAATTATATATCAGTATCAGTGCAGTGCATCTGCCTGGACTGGTGGTAGTTCAGGTGGATGTTAAAGATCCCATGGCATTTATCGAAAAGAGTAGGGGAATTTCCCCGGTGTCCTGGCCAAATTTCCCTCATTCACTAAAAATACCACCAACAGCTTAATCTGGTTCAAGGTCAGTTGGCATTCATCTGTATCCCCCTCTCCCGGGTAGTGCCTGAAAATAGGCAGGATTTGTCTAGTGCACTTAACCTGGTCAACAAAAGCTAAAAAAAAAAAAAAAAAGTATCTGGCCACCCTAATGCCATTTTTGCACCAAAAATCCTCTACAGAAGCTGCAAAGGAGTTCTAAACCCTCGGTTTACAGCTGCACAATGTTCTGCTTAAAATATAGCAAAATGTTGCAATAGTATAAAAAAAAATCTCACTTTGCGGGATACGTCCCACAAATCAGATGTTTTGAAAATGTTGCCCTGGGTGTTGTTTGTCTCTGCCTCCTCCTGTAATTGTTTGTCTGGCCTTGTTGTATCAGCATGTGATCATTTGCTTTCTATGTTTTCTAGTATCTGTCTTTGACTGTTCATCCAGGGAGTTATAAATGGCAAATTGTTCCCTTTCATCCGTCACTTGTAATAAGAAACAAAATGACTTAATCTAGTGTGGGTCTTATCAGCAGAGCCTAAGATTGGCTTGCTCTTTCATGAACTGTTTGAGTATAGATTACCACCTGCTAATAATTGCTTCACCTCCATGTCACCAAACCACCTCTGCAACTGAATGTAACCATGGCATTTGTTTTACTTTGATAATAACATAGAACATCATTATACTAAGGGGTGGCTATGACGTTTGGGTGTGAGTATCAGCATGATACACTTGTGAGACTCTCACCTCAGGGCTGTAACACTGTTGGCTCTTCTCCCACACCTGGACGTTGGCACAGTTGTAGTGCAGTAATGTACCAAGATGTATTGCCCTATTGGACGGACTGCTGTTCAGAATAGATGTTCAATTGTGCTCCTGTCTTCATGCTTCTGGTCACTGACGCAAGAACATTAATGCCGTTTCACTCCAGCAACCTCTTCCTGGAAAACAGTAACAGTTCAAACAAAAGGAAATTACCAGCACCAGGTTTCAGAATTCATTGAAAAACTTTACTTTATTAGTGTACAAAACCTCCAGTGGTGAGCAAACATCTCTGACCAGTTTCTCCTGCTGGCTTTGTCAAAAGCATACAGAAGGTTAGCCAGCTAGGGTTTTTTAAAATGTTCATGACCAACAGTTTCAATCATAATTCCTGCAGGTGCTGTGCATAAATTATGTAAAAGCAATCATTTTTAAAATCCCAATACTGACACTGTAGTGCAGCATGAGGGGGTGCTGCACTCCTGAGGTGCCTCTTTCAGCTGAGACGTTAAACCGAGGTCCCATCTGTCTGTTCCGGTGATAGTTCAGGTGGATGTTAAAGATCCCATGGCACTTCTCAAAAACAGTAGGGGAATTTTTTATTGGTATGAGAAATATTCATAGGTACATAAGAAAATCAAACAAGAATACCATCTATAACTCAAAACATCTATTGCTGTCTCCCCATTACAACAACCTGCTTATTTTCAGTAATCATTATACATCAGTTCCACTTTTAAATACATTATTTACTCAGTGTACTTAATACTATTAACCAAATTTATACAAAGTATTATCAGAGTTGATCCATCCCTAAGCACATTCTACCTCTTACATGATATATCCCAAAAGAATAGGTCTTGTAGTTACCATTAACTCATTATTTCTTTGGACCAATGCCTTCACCAAAATTCATATTGGTCTTATGCCAGTGTTGAACCATTTGTGTACCAAGCAATAATTTCTTGTCCCAGTTTTCAATATCCATTTGGGACACCCATATTCAATACCCAAAATCTTTAAAGAACCTAATGTAAAAGGAAGACCAGCTATGTGATCAGTGAGAACAACCTGACCACCCAGGGGCTTCCCAATACTTTTAGACAGGTACAAACTGGTACCTGAGAATGTACCATAAGTGGCACAGACAGTCAGTGCCATGGCAGCAGACTGGGTATTCCCAACCAGAAGAACCACATCATCCGCATAGGCCAAGGCAATATAAGGAACCGTAAAATGTGACATCTGAATTGGAACAATACTAGGTGCCGAATTGAGAAGCCTTAATAAAGGATCTATACTAAATACATATAAAAAAGGGGACTGATCGGACATACTTGTTGAACACCTTTTTTAATATGAACATGAAGGCCTAGAAATCCATTAATACAGGGGCGAACAGTAGCAGTACGACAAAGGGCCTGCAACCATTCTATAAAAGTGATAGGGATACCACAATGACGTAGCACATGCCATAAAAGACATGTGCCACATTATCAAAGGCTTGCCTCTGGTCTAGGGAAAGAACATAACCATCCAACGGAGAAACAGAATCGTGAAAAAATAGATCCCGTAATAAAAGTAGTTGGTCCGTTATTGAGTTCCCAGGTACAGTACAAGATTGTGCCAGGGAAATCAAAAACTTTGCCACTGTTAGCAATCTAGTGTTCAAAAGCTTGGAAAGAATTTTAAAATCATTATTCAATAGGCTATTAGGCCTCCAATTAGAGAGATCCAATTTATCACCCTTATTCTTGAAAATAAAGATGAGGATCCCTGTAGACATGTCAAAAGGTACATTTTGAGTATGCAAAATAGAATTATAAACTGAAGTAAGTTCTTCCAAAAGTTCACCATGTAAAATATGGTAAAGGTCAGAGGTGAGGCCATCCAGACCAGGGGCTTTACCTTTAGATAAAGATTAGATGGCAGTAGCAACTTCCTGAGCCTGAAAAGGAGCCGTCAAGCCTAACAGCTGATCTTGTGGTGCCTAGGGAACCTGAATTTTGTCAAAAAAGGAAACTAAATCTGAAGGCTCAACTGGTTGGGCAGTAAACAAAGAAGCAGCATAGGCAAATGCTATGCGCAGAACACTACCCTCTCAGTGTGGATCACTCCTTGCTGGTCATAAAGAGCAGAAATAGTTTTAGCTTGAACCTTCTCCTGACAGCTAAGTAAGGGACAAGTGGTAGCAAATGGTCACTGTGTACTATAGTGCTGTCGTGACTGAAGATCTACAGACAAAGTCAAATGAAATTGCATCATCTTCTTCTGAAAATGAACAATCTGAGCCGAGAAATCATGTCGGGTAAGTGTTAAATACATTCCCTTCTGAAAATGTCTGCTGTGGGAAATGAGCAGTGATCGCAGGTCTGATTTGGTTTCCAACCACCAAACAACTGGATCATCATATAAGGGAAACAAAGATTTCCGACAGGTCAAAAAAGTGGAGATGAGCTGTAAAAAGTCAGCTTGTTTCAAAAGACTGGAATTCAAGTCTCCAGTATCCAGGTCCCATAGGAGCAATAGCTTTGCCCAATTAAACCGTCAAAAGCATATGGTCAGAATAGGCAGTTGGTTCCACTGAAACAGTCTGGAGTAATAAAGAAATGGTCAGGAACAGAAAATCAATATGGGTATATAATGCCCCTTTAAAAAAAGTTTGTTCTCGCACACCAGTATGAGGAAAAACAGCATCTTTAAGATGAGCATCACGCACAGCCTTATTCAATGCAGTCATGTCACCAAAAATCTTTTCCGTTGTAGTAGCTGAACCCCGATCCCATTTACTCAATCTGCAATTAAAATCACCACCCCAAATGACATAATGAGCAGTGTGCAGAAAGGGACTTATTTGTTGAAAATGAAGTGTACGCTCTGCTTTAGTTTGAGGTGCATAAGTATTAATGAGTCAAAAAAGGACTTTGTCCAAAATGAAGTCAAGTAACAGTACCCTACCAGGTACAAGGTCCAACACCCGAACAATAGTAAGCCAAAGATGGTGAAAAAGGATTCCAACCCCCATGCAACGTTCTGGACCAATCGACCAAAAGGAAATCCCGAGAGCCATGCTTTAGTGGAAATAGTAAGTTCTAGAGTAGTGTGAAGCCTAGTATCTTGTAAAAGAAAGACTCCAGGAGGGTAAGTCTGTAGGAATTCAAACACCGCACTCCGTTTAACAGACGTCAAAATTAAAAATGGAGGGGAAAAGGACATTCAAAAAAAATCAGGGGAGACTTAATCAACGCTTTTTCTTTCTGGGCTTCCCTTTCTGATGGGAGGGCTGTGAGGGGGATTTGCCCTCTTCAGGTATCAACAGATCAGAAACATCTTTGGGTCGGAGAGAATCTGCAGAAGAACACACCGAATCAGTGTCGGAGTGATCAGCATCCAAAAAAAACTGCAAATCTATTGGAAAAATCATGCAGTGAAGTTTTAGGCATCTTAGGGGTAGGTAGGGTCCTGGTAGACCTTTTCCTGGTTGACATTCTCCTCTCAGGAGGACCCTCAACTTCATGGGGGGGGGGATGGAGCCAGGTAGAACCTCAGTAATACTAATGGGCACTGAATCAACTTGCAAAACAGGGGAGTGCTCTGGTGACTTTGCAAGTGGAGGAGGAGAAGTCTCCTGCAGAACAGGAGCAGGACAAGCCTTAGACACATTAGGGGGTAGAGGATCTAGGGCAGTAGGAACAGGCAACCTGGAAGGAGAAACATCCTCTGCCAACTGTGGTGTAGATACTTTATTAAATTCCCTCTGGGCTAAGGTGACCAGGATATGTTGCTCCTCCCCATCAGCAGAAGAGGATTTCCTATGAGCAGCCTCAGGACAGGCCACATAGACATGTCCTTCTTTCCCACAGAGGTTGCAACTAACCGAGTTGGAACACTGACTACTAAGATGACCAGTCTTGTGACAAAAGGAACATTTAATCTGGTCACAAGCTCTACTAATGTGACCTGGAAGCCCACATTTATAGCAAGTCCTGGGCTGACCAGGATCAAACAGAACACCTCTATCCCTACCTAGAAAAACAATTAGGCAAATGGTGGAAACTCCCACCCTCTGAGTGCAAAATCACCCTAATTCTCCACCCACCAGTCCAGATTCCCTCAGAGTCAAATATGGCTTCAGGATGACCAGTTACAGTACAGCGTTGTTTAAGCCAAAACAACAAATCAGTAACCCTGACACCTTCATTTCGAAAGAGAACTGTAATGGTTTTGTGAGCAGGCCTGGTCAGAGGAAGAACCTCAAAGGGGGCCCACAAAGGGGGGGTCTTCAGCTGATGATAACGTGCCCAGAACTTATCAAGGTCACTCTTCAGTTTAAAGCTAACATCAAATACATTTTCTCCTGACACATGAATTAGGGCATACAATTCAGAAACATTAAAATGTAAACTGTTTTTCAATAATGTACGGCCCACATAAACCCTATCAGGAAAGGTATCTAGATCTCCCATATATGAAGTGGACAGCATTATGGCGTCTAGCTGAAGGAGCAGCATTATGAAATGGCAGGCAAAAGGCCGAGGGGTTTTAGGAGGGTGGGGGGAGGGGGCTGCTCCTCCATGCCATGGGAGACTGGTGTACAATTTCTCAAAGCAGCAGGAATATTTCTGGGAATATCAGAAAAATCAGAAATGTCACTAAGTGCAGCCACTTCCACATCATGTAGGAGAGAACTAGCCCTTGGTGCACTAAGTGGTAATAAAACAGGAGTTTGAGTAAGTTCCAAATCCGAGGGCAAGTGGAGAGGAGAATGCTGCAAACCGTCCATAGCTGGAGGAGGTTCCTGCACAGGGGCAGGCAAGGAAATCACAACAGTCAAAGTATCAGCTACAGTCTCAGGTGTATTACTTACAGTCTCAGGTTTAGTACATACAGGAGGAGAAGGTGATAGCATAACTCCCGGTATTTTAATGGGCGCAAAGCCCAAAATCCAAGTCCCAGTATCGGGGGAGTGTACCCAGCCTGCAGCCTTCAGGGAGTCTTCAACAGTCCAGGGACCCCCTTCCAGAACAGGAACATCAGCCCAACTGAGTTTGCTGGGGCATCCTTTACGAGTAATTTACTCCATGCGGGGTTTGTCAGAAGCAGCGTTGAAAGAGAAAACCATAGCAGCAGCTTGATCCTGTCCCGAGTGGTGAAAAACTATGCTCGGCTCAGTCTGAACCTCCTTCTGGTCCGTGACCATAGAAACGGGCTGTACAGTGTCAACAACAAGCCCCGGAGTCACCACCACAGTCACCGAGCTTTTAGAATGAAACCTCTCCAGAAGTTCCTTTTTTTTCTGTAAATACTGTTGTTCTTCTAACTGCAATAGCTTCTGCAGCTCAACATCAGAGGACTCAACAGTAGGCAACGCAGAAGACTCAACAGGGCAATCCATAGGATCCGAAACAGACTAAGCTGTCGAACAGGCAGCCTCCTTAATTTACACAGACACGGTGGGATCAGCACGAGAATTAGTCTCAAACAGCTTTGTAGCCGAGGAGGAGATGGGCTCCTCAACCTGCTGCACATCCATCTCCTCAGTTGGTAGCACAGCAACTGACTTGGCCATCCTTCGATGGCCAAAGGATCCCCCTACCGACGAGTTGGGAAATTTTCCCAGTGTCCTGGCCAAATTTCCCCCATTCACTAAAAATACCGCCGACAGCTTAATCTGGTTCAAAGTCAGTTGGCATTCATCTGTATCCCCCTCCCCCCAGGTAGTGCCTGAATATAGGCAGGATTTGTCTAGTGCACTTACCCCATCAACAAAAACGAAATAAATAAAGTTAAATTAAAGAACTCGCTCAGAGAGAACAGGCATTACTTAATTGCAGCACGTCTAACAGTTCAATAACATTCAATTACAAAGCATGCATTTAATATGTCATGAATAGTTTAAATAGCAACAAAACCAGTTCCACAGCTACACAGAAATTAGACAGGTTACTTGTCACCCTCCCTATGGCAGACTGTTCTCATCTGTCCATTATACTGTATATACTGTGTCTTCCAGAAGCTGGAACTTGAAAAGCAAGAAAATAGTCTATAAATAATCAGAGTTAGAGACATAGTTCTAAACAATCAACGTCTCCTTTTTCTTTCAATTAAGTGCATGACATCCAGCCAGTCATTTAATCCCGGCAGGTACTGCACCCTGCCAATTGGACTACCAACAGTGCTTCCCTCCTTATCCATAGTGCTTCAGGATCACCCCCCATGCCCATTTACCCACCTGTACTTTTCCAGTGCCACAGAACTTGAAACTATGGCTCTCAGAATCACGTTGTCTCTTTACATGCATTGCTAGTGCATTATTTTCATCACCTTTAAGTACTGCCCTCATATGCTCACCAATGCAGAATTTAGAGGTACTGGAGAGCTTTCCTATATAAAACACTTTGCAAGTTTATGTGGCTAGGTACACAACATTTACAGACACAAAATAATAATTCTTGCCCAAATCCACCTTGTTTCACCTACGAGAGAGCGAACAATCTGCCAAATAGTCTAACACACAGCTTAAAGTCTTGCTCTGTAAAGCATGGCACTTGGCTACCAAGCTTACCAGAAGGTAACCGTAAGTTTGGCCGATGTGAAAACTGTTTGGTTATGGACAAAATCGATCATTTTACAAGCTGTAATGCTAAGAAAACCTATGAAATTAGGAATTCATTCATTGTGATTCTGTGAGAGTTGTGTACCTAGCCACATGCAATTCCCTTAGATCGACTTCCAAACTTTTCCTCCGACACAGTCTAAGTCCTCATGTCTCACTAAGAGCTTTAGCCAGACTGCCACAAGCAGTACCTGTCCCTGGGGTCTGAGGAGAGAATGGTAGCTTCTGAATGGCTGAACACAGCCATTTGTCTGCAAATTTAATATGCATTAAGTCCACTTGATGCCTGATTGGCTGCCCATTTAGGTGCCAAGGGCATTGTCCATGCCCTTTACCCAGAAGCCATAGATGGAGTCCTCCTTTTACCTGTCCAAAAGTACTTTATGTAAAAAACTGTAGTGCTGGGGGGGTAAGCACTTCAAAATGAAAGTAGTTTGTTCTCAATGGATATAGTACTTCCTACTTTTACTCTTAAACATACCTTTTGCCCAATGTCTTAAGGCTTTTTTAAGGGTATTTAATGTGATAATGCAATAATATAGTAACAGTTTTCACCATCAAACTTCATAGCTCATGAAATTTCATTTTTCCACTGGGAAGGCTATGCCTATGGTTCAATGGGTGGAGCAACAATGTCACTGCCCCATCAGGCCTTAAACAGTCACTCCTCCTGGACTGTTCCAGGATTCGTTTCTTCGTTGTGGCCAGAGGCGCCACCTCCCTTCGCTCTGGGTTTGTCCCATTTGCCTTGCGCCTTCCAGCTGCTCATGCTCCTCTCCCATTCCTTTTTCGCCTAGGCCCTCCCATCACTGGGCAGCTTTGAATCTACTCTCCCATTGTAGTTTTCTCTTCTCCCTCCCTCGCTCCTTGCTGTCTCTTGCCTCCCACAGCACAAGCTCCCTCTCCTCACTCTTTGCCCATTTGTCCTCCCCCCCTCCTGTCTGTCATTTTTGGCTGCCTGCTCAATTCCCTACATTTCCTGCTGTTGCATTTTCTTCCTGAGCTCCACTGCAGTCCGGGCATGCTGTTCCTTACTGCATCTCTGCACAGTTCCTCCTGCTTGGACTCTCCAACTACTGCTGGTGCCCCACTTTTCATTCCTCTGGGCCACCTCCCGCAGTGCTTGGCTTCCTCTACCCTGCTGTGCTTTCTGTACCCTGGATCTCCTCTCCTCCTAGTTATCTTTGAATGCGCTGCCTTCAGGTGGCCGCTTTCCACCACCTGCTCTGTTTCCTGTTCCAGGATTCTCTCAGCTTGTCCACTGCTCTCTTTGTCTGACCGTCAAGCCTGCTGCAGCTGGAACTGCTGTGCCACCATTTGTGTGGCTGTTACAGACTTCATTTCTGCTGCCCCTGCTTTGCTGGGGGTCTGCCTCGGCTACTGATCGTTGGCCCTGTCTTCGGCATCATTGGTGGGCTTTCTTCTTCATGCCTCTGCCATCTCTGGGTCTCTACCCATTGTCCCCTTTCCCACCCCTTTTCTGTTTCCTTCCCTGAACTGTTTCACTCCGATTCCTCATCGTTCCCTGCACTTTGAGTCTCGAGGGATCCCAGATCTGTTGGCATTCCTTCTTTTACAGGGATTTAGTGTCATCTACTGGGAAATTCCTGCCACGGACTTGCATTGGTTTCTTAAGAATATAGGGCACTTCTGCTTCCATGGGAATTGCTGTGATTTATAGGACCACATAGGACACTTCTGCTGGAACTACTGGGCATCTCACTCCATCCTCCTTTGGCCAGAGCTGTACCTCCATGCTGCTGTTGTCAGGCTGGTGTCCTCCTCACTCGCAATGCTATCTGATTTCCTCATTTCCTAGCATTGGGATGTGGGCTGTGGTCTGTGGATCGCCTCCACCCCGCTCCTGTGTTTTCTTTTTGGGCCCCTTGGTGGGTGCTCACCCTCCTCCTCCAATTCTCTCCGCCCTCCATTCCTCTCCTTCTCTGACCTCTGCTTTCTTTTGGTGGCTTCCCTATGCTGCTGTCCCACTATACCACCGTATCCTACTCATTCCTAGTCAAGAGGGGAGGCACTGATAAGCAGCAGGAAAATCCCAGCCTCCCCCTACAAAACAGGGTACTAAATGAGAAAAAGACCAAGTTAGAAAGGTCAGTGGGGGATGCTGATACAGAAGGTAAAGCCATCAAAAAATGGAGAACAATGAGTACCAATGCCTGTAGTCTGGGTAACAAGCTTCCTGAATTAATGGCCTTGATGGAGGAGGAACATCTGGATATTGTGGCAGTCACAGAAACATGGTACACACAGAACCATGACTGGGACATAAACATACCAGGATACACTATCTACAAGAGGGACAGGGAGGGTAAAAAGTAGGAGGAGTTGCTTTCTACATAAGGGAAGGAATCAAAACAACAGAACAAAAGGGTAAACAGGAAAGAGAAGAAGCACTGTGGGTCAATTCGGAGACAGGAAATAGCACCACAATCCACACAGGGGTTGTATACAGACCCTCTCCCCCCTCTCAGAGGAAGGAAATGGACAAGGAAACGATAGAAAGTATACTTACTGTAGAATGGCAGAAAAAGGGGAGATATTGCTGATGGGTCATCTGAATATGCCAGACGTTAACTGAAGTGCAGTTGCAGCTGCCACTTCTAAGAGTGGGGTTATTCTAGATGCCCTACAGGGGGCATGCCTTAGACAATAAGTATTGGAACCCACTCGAGAAGGAGCAATCTTAGACCTGGTTCTCTCAAATGGAGATGGAGAGAGGATCACAGATGTAGAAGTGGGTAGTCATCTGGGAACTAGTGACCATCGAACAGTATGGTTCACAATAAACACAGCAATAGAGTCAAGCCATACAAAGGCAAAAGTACTGGACTTCAGGAAGGCTGACTTTGCTAAATGGGTGCGTGCTCAAGGAATGCACTAGCAAATGGGCAGGAAGGAGGGTGGAAGAACAATGGGAATAATAAAACTGCCATCACAGAGGTAACAAGACATTGTGTGAAGCAAATAAACAAAACAAAATGATGTAAGAAACCACTATGGATCTCAAAGGAGGTGGCAGTGAAGGTTCAAGAGAAAAAGAAAGCATTCAGGAAGTACAAGGGAATCACAGAAGGAGCAGGGCAGAGAATTGTATCAGTTAAATCAAAAAGGAAGCTGGAAGGCAGTCAGAACAGCAAAGGCCCAAACCGAGGAAAAGATAGCCAACTCAGTTAAGAAGGGGATAAACCTTTTTAGGTACATCAGGAGCGAAGGAACACCAAGGAGGGATAGTGAGGTTAATAAAGGGAGGGGGTGGAAGAGGGTGACTGTGAAAAGGAAAGATACTAAACAAATATTTTTGCTCAGTATTTACAAATGAAGAGGGGAACGTACTTAAACAAACAATAGAAACACTCTGGATACAGAAGTTGATACCAGTCCATTTACAGAAGAAAGGGTTCTGAAAGAACTCTTAAAACTGAAGGTGGACAAAGCAATGGGGCCTGATGGGATTCATCCCAGAATTCTAGAAGTACTAAGGGTAGAACTAGTGACACCACTGACTACCTTCTTTAACAAATCATGGGAGGATGGGCTGGTACCTGAGGACTGGAGGAGGGCAGATGTGATTCCCCTTCACAAAAGTGGGAGCAGGGCAGAAGCAGGAAACTACAGACCTGTTAGTTTAACCTCAGTGATAGGGAAAATGATGGAATCAATTCTGAAGGAAAGAATTGTTGAGTACCTAGAGGCCAGAGGGGCACAGGACCCAAGGCAGCATGGATTCACAGCAGGAAGGTCATGCCAGACGAATCTAATAGATTTCTTTGACTGGGTGACCAAAGTAGTAGATCAGGGAGGGGCTGTGGACTTGGCCTACCTAGACTTTAGCAAGGCATTTGACACAGTCCCACACAAAAGATTAATATACAAGTTAGCCAGCCTGGGAGTGGGTCCCAAGATGATAGCCTGGGTAAAGAATTGGCTAGAGAATAGGACACAGAGGATATTAGTAAATGGTGTCCACTCTGAAGAAAGGGGGGTTACTAGTGGGGTACCACAGGGTTCAGTATTAGTACCGGTCCTCTTCAATGTCTTTATAAGTGACACTACAGAGGGACTGGAAGGAAAAGTATGTCTCTTTGCAGATGACACAAAGATCTGCAACAGAGCTAATGCACAAGGTGGGGTGGAAAGGATGAGAAGGGAATTGGCAAGGTTAGAGGAATGGTCAAATGTATGGCAGCTTAGATTCAATGCTAAGAAGTGCAAGGTAATGCACCTGGGAAACAAAAACCCAGGGGAAGAGTACACAATGGGGGGTGAGATAGTAACAACAACAAAATGGAAGCGACATGGGGGTAGTCATATCAGATGACTTAAAGGTGAGCAAGCAATGTGAGAGGGCAGTAAGGAGGGCTGGGGGATACTGGGATGCACAGAGAGGCATCACCAGTAGAAAACTGGAAGTTGTTATCCCTCTGTACAGACAGCTGGTGAGACCCCATCTGGAGTACTGCATGCAGTTCTGGAGACTCAATCTCTGCAAGGACATAGACAGGATGGAAGCTGTCCAGAGGAGGGCAACTAAAATGGTGCAGGGTCTGCACTGGAAGACATATGAAGAAAGACTAAAGGAGATTAATATGTATAGCCTTGAGGAAAGGAGTGGGGGGGACACGAGAGAAACATTCAAGTACCTCAAGGGAATCAACAAAGTCCAAGAGGGTAGCATCTTTCAAAAAATGAGGTGTGCAAGAACAAGGGGCACAATTTGAAGATGGGGGGGATGGCTAAGAGGTAATGTAAGGAAGTATTTTTTCACAGAGAGGGTTGTGGATGCATGGAACGGCCTTCCGGAGGAGGTTGTGGAGTCAAAAATGGTGGTTGAATTCAAGTATGCATGGGATAGTCATAAGGCAATTCTAGGGGGTTGGGGTAGAAAGAAGTAGACTGCTAGTTAACTAGGATCTGCAGCTTATCCATTAGGTAGGGAAATGGGCAGACTGGGTGGGCCAGGCGGTCCTTATCTGCCGTCAGATTCTATGTTTCTATGTTTCTATTCATATCACTTAATATTTCCTCCTGCATATTGCCTTGTCTACTCGTCTTCTACTCTGATCCTATTCCCTCATTCTAGTCAAACCTATTCAGATGTCCTCCTGGGACTGCCTACCTCACCACTGGCTGCCAGCTTCGCCTGGCCTCTCTAGTGCCTACCTTCATGCAATTCTATCCATTCCTAATTTGGCTCTCAATGGACCCAGTTTGCATGCACTCCAGTAGTTACCAATCACGGTAGCTTCCTCATGACATGGGTCTGATTCTCCTTCACTTAGTACAACCTCAGGGTCTACTCATTCCCATTGATTAATCAAGCATACCTCTCACTGGGATTTATGCTACCTCATCAAACTGTTCTCCATTCAGAGACATACGTTCCATGTCCATTGCTCCTTGGCTTGGAGCTAGCCTGCTGCCAATGGTCTCGCTCTGCACCCACAATGTCCACATCAAGAGCGTGTAAAGCTCGGAGCGGGGTCCTTTTCCCTTGCCCATAGTGAGAATGTCTTCATTCCTGGTGGATCTTCAGCCCCCCCCCTTCATCTCAATTACACCTCTGGATGTAGAATTTATGACCTCCAGCTGTGAGAATTGGGGCTGTCATCATCAGAACCCCTTTGGCTGCCCGATCAGGTTCAGGGCTCCCTCTTCGCCATTCTCCATCAAGACTGTATCTGGTTCACTTTGTCTGTTTCGTAGGCTCGCATAGGCCAGCTGAGTGCCTCAGAAGTCATCTCTCTCCTCTCCTCTCTTGCTTTGGAGAGTCTAGTTGCAGAGACATCACTCACAGCTCTTAACAGCTGTCCATTTAGAAGAACAGAGTGAGAACTTCTCTAAATTGGAATATTTTCCTCCTCCCTTGATCTTGACTCTAAATTGCACTAGCTGAGCTGTCACTAATCAGATCGTCCTTCAGCCTGGAGGGAAGGTGACCTAGACCTTTGATCCCCAGAGGTTTCCTCCTCAAGGGATTTTTTCCCTCTCCTTCATGCCAATGGTCATAATATTAGTCAGGGTTAGTACTTTCATTGGTTCTGAAGTTAGGTTCCACTGTTGGATGGAGTTGGATGGTGGCCCTGGCTGTTCCCTCTCTCCTTAGGAAGTTCGCCCTTCTGCATCTTGTCAGATTTCCTTTCGTTCATTGTCCTCATCATATCTCATACTTCTCCTGTCCTTCCTATCTATGTCTATCACGTTTATTTCCAGTCTCGATATCTTCTGATTTCTTGCCTCTTTGATGCTCAACACTCTTTTGGGTGTTTTTTCTGGACTTCTTCCTAAGCTACCTTTAGCCAAGGGACTCATTCCATGGCACCTATAGGGGTGGAATCCTCCTCTATGGTTCCTCACAGCCACACCCCTGTAGGGTGGTATATCCAATGGATACAGAGGTGAACAGCTACAATGTATTTAAGTCACACAAGCACACATCATATCAAGTTGTGCAGGCACATTGAAAAGGAAGGTTATGCCTGTGGTTCAATGGGTGGAGCAACAATATCACTCCCCCATCAGGCCTTAAAAGGCCACTTCTCCTGGACTGTTCCGGGATTGGTTTCTTCATTGCCCCCCTATCCTCCCCACCTCCTCCTCCAGCGGCATATCTCTGTTTTCCATGGGCTTCCTCCTAAGCTACCTTTAGGAAAGGGACTCATTCTCATTGCACCTGTAGGGGTGGAACCCTCCTCTAGGGTTCCTCACCATTGCACCCATGTAGGGTGGTATATCCCATGGATAGAGAGGTGAACAGCCACAATGTATCTAAGTCGCACAAGCATACATCAAATCAAGTTGCATAAGCACATTGAACTATAACACTACATCTTGCTGCTTCTGTAGGAAATTTATTTACTCTTCCTGTTACTGGACTTAACAGGCTGTAGTAAATACAGATAACACTGCTTATTATTGTGTACCTAAATTAACAATACATTTTACCTCCTGCTACTCATAAAAAATATTGGAATCCAGCTCCTATGACTTGCTTTCAGTGCTGTGCTTCCTTTAGCCCAGTCTACCTGGCTCAGCATCTCTGAACTTTCACTCTGACTTCTTACTTGCTTGTATTCCCCTTATTGAACTGCTATTACTAATCCACACCGTGGTATGTATCATTTAAAACTTAAACATGTTATTTCCCTTCTGCAGTGCCAAACAAACCACCACCCTAGTGCTTAGTAACTATTTTCATATCCCATGACTAAATGAATCACATTGTCTTTCGTACACCTTTGGCAGTTTGAACTTCTTTTTTCTCAGGCTAATTTTCTATTTTATTTTAATCCTTGATAACTGGGTAAGACCCACTAAGCACAAGTGCTGTTTTCAGGGGTGACCAGGAAGCACTGGGGAGGTTAAGTGACTTGCTTAGAGTCACTCAGCATGCAAGTGGAGGTTGTGGAAATCAAACCAGGTCTGCTGGATGTACCAAGCTCATTCACAACTCGTTACTCTGATCTCTAGGCTATACTGTCAGCTCCATGGCTGCTACTGTGCTCTGAGGGACATAAAAAGGTTACTTGCTAAGTAACAACATATTTTAACAAATATTGCTTTATCCTGTTTTTGGCTTTCAGTAAGATTTAACAGTAGTTACCTGCTCCATTTGGATTCAGCCAATCCTGCAAAACCTGCCAAAGAGAACTCTGACTTGTGGACCGGCCCTCTTGAACCCGCACTCCCTCCCCCCCATGTAACATGACGTCTTATGTACACATGAATGTCAGCACACAAACATTGACTGCTTGGCAACCAAAAATACTGAGCCAGAATAAGAAAATGGATTTTCGATCTCAAAGTGTTGGAACCAAATCTGGAAATGAATACAGACACAAACTGGCCCACTTGCTGGTAGCTGGGATGGGAGGTATTTTGAGCGATGGCTATCATTAAAATATTAAATATATAAATATTAAAATATTCTGTAAATGTACAGTGATGAATATTCTTTTTTTTTTGAAAAATAGAGGTGTCATGCTAGATAAATGTAATGATGCCGCCAGATTATGAGACAATTTCAATATCTTAATATAGTGAATACGTGATGACAAGTACATCTTCAAACCCCAGGAAATCTTACTGTATTCTGACAAATACAGTATGGTGTCACCAAAGGACTGCCCTGGAGCAGAAATGGTTAATAGAACCTATGAAAATGGTGGAATGCTAGCTTCAAGATTGGTTTTCAAACCACTGTCCCTGGTTGTACATCCTGCAACTGTCAGATTCTTTACGCCGCTTGCCTCAGTAAGACGTTTCCGGAGATCTCTCCTTCACTTTCTTGAAGAAGTTTATTTTACTCAGTTTTAAACATTGTTTGAAGCACTTTCCTTGGTTTACAGGTAGTCTAGCCTATATTCAGTGTTATTTTGGTTAGTTTTGTTGGTTCCTTGTCGTTTTCTCACAACTGGGAAGGAACCAGACTTTTTGGTATTTCTGAAGTGAAATTCAGTGTTTTTCATTAACTTCTTTGCTGACTGATTTTCTTGCTGTTAGTTTACTGGATTAACCCTCGGTTGTTGTTTTTGGTCACTGACCCAACCAAAAAATAAATAAAAAAAACTGCAAAGAGTCTTACCAGAGAAGCTACTTCTTGAGTTGTGGGTAAAATCTGTTAAAATCTAGATTTGGATTTTACCAGGTTATGTCACAGAAACCTAAGAAAAAAAACTGCCCTACAGGTTTCCAACACTGTACCTGGTAGGAGGAACTGTTTGCCAATGCTAATCCACATTTGTTGTGTATTGTCTGCCTAGGATTTGACCACCTGAATGCAGACTATGATATCCATAGGAGTTTTACTCAGTTGATGCTTGATAGATAGGCTTGCCAGGATTTTATTTTATTTTTCACCTCCTAGATTGAGCCCCTGACCGGGCCAGCTGTGTCCTCTGCCGGTGCAGCTGCGGCTCCACAAGTCGCCACCTTAACCACCTCCACAAAGCCGCTGCTGAGATCCAGCTCAGCCGAATCGAGCCCCTGACAGGGTCAGCCGTGTCCCCTGCAGGCACGGCCACGGTTCCACAAGCTGCCACCTTGGCCACCTCCACAAAGCCACTGCCAAGATCCAGCTCAGTCAGGTAAGACAACAGCCTGGGCCGGGGGAGCTGGGGGAGCCATCAGCAGCTGCCATTGGTCAACCGCTTACCACTTCACTCCCTGTTGGACTACTGCTTCAGTCTCAGCTTTCTGATTTGGACTTTTACCTTTTTGTGCTTGCTGGGCTCAGTGCCCATTCAATTTCATAGCAGACTGCCGAAAATTTGAATTGCCTCATGCTAGCATTTTTTCCCTGTGCACCTTTCTATTAAGTTTTAGAACACTGCAGAAATATTTTGAATGCTTACTGTGCCAGTGTATCTCAGTTGTACAATTCTGCTAATTTAAGAGTGTTTTGGAGTGCTGCACCTAGGTTAAAGTTTTTTGCCTGCTTAAATCTGTATTCCTTTTCCATACTGTCTCTTTTAACCACCTTTGCTGCTTCTACAGTTTAATATCTCATTTTTGTGGCACCAGAACAAGGTTACTGATCTTTCTTGTCCTCAGCCACCACTCCTCCCCCAAACCCTATAATTAATCTCTCTCTCTCTCTCTCTCGCTGCCATCTCCAGCTCTATCCTCCCGCCCCCCGATTTAGCTTCTGCTTCACCGTCTTTTTTCTTCCACCTCTCTAAGGCTAACCCTGCTTGTCTGTTTTCCCTCTCCTAGATCGAGCCCCTGACTGGGCCGGCCGTGTCCCCTGTAGGCGCTGCCACGGCTCCACAAGCCGCCACCTTAGCCACCTCCACAAAGCCGCTGCTGAGATCCAGCTCAGCTGGGTAAGACAACAGCCTGGGCCAGGGAAGTCATGAGCAGCTGCCATTGGTCAACCACTCACTGCTTCACTCCCTGATTGGACTCCTGCTTCCGTCTCAGCTTTCTGATTTGGACTTTTACCTTTTTGTGCTTTCTGGGCTCAGTGCCCATTCAATTCATAGCAGACTGCTGAAAATTTGAATTACCTCACTGTGCTAGCATCTTTTCCCTGCACCCGCCCCCCACCTCCCCCTCCAACCTTAGTTAAAAAGATCTTTGCTCCACCCACCTGCCTCTTGGAGACTCCCCGGCCTGATCTCCTCATGTCTCCTAGCTATGACATCCCTCAACTCTGCCTGTTGTTGCTCTCCTGCTCTCTGCCCTCCCTTCCTTGGTCTGCTCCCTGCTTCATCCTGTCATAACTCCCCTGTCATAACTACACTTATGATCATGTCCCTCCTCAACCACCTGATCTCATTTCTTTTCACTCTCACTTTTATTCCTCCCCTCTGCTACCTTCTTGGAGCCTGCCACCCCTCTTCACTCTCTACATTCCACTTAGGCATCTCCTACCACCACCTTGGCACACTTCATTACTAACATTGCCCTCCCCTGGGGTCCCTCCCTATTACAGGTTGGCTTCCCCTGGTTACTCCTGCGCATGGACCTTGGGCCAACCTATCCCCGCTCTTATACATGGCTCCACCCTGGGACATATGACAGGTACACTGTATTCATTTAAGCAAGAAATGGAGACGTAATCTCGCCTACTGTGAACTACACCAGTTTACTCTGAAGATCCTGCTCCTCCTCCTTCTGATATCCGGCAGCGTCCTCCCAAACCCTGGCCCATACACCTCCATCTCTGCCAGATATGCGAAACCTTTCGGAGCTGTCATCCTTCCAATCCTCAACATCTGCAGCCTTTTCCCCAAGCTTGATGCTCTACAAATCTTTGCTAACCAGCATAACCCTGATATCCTCGCAGTTGTCGAAACCTGGCTGATGCCCAAAATTCCCAACCAGGCAATTGAACTACAAGGATACAATGTATTCAGACTAGATTGGAAGACCAAAAGAGGTGGGGGTTGTGCAATTTACATCAAAGACACTATCACTGGTCACCTCATTACCCCCCGATTCTATTGCACAGATTCTCCCTAACAAAATACTCCTTGGAGGCCACAATAAAGCACTCACAGTTGTCTCAGTTTACATCCCTCCAAAAGACCAAGGGATAGGTCTCAGTTCTGTCCTGGACTTTATCAGATCCCAATCTCCTGGCTCAGAGATCCTCCTTCTTGGTGATTTTAATACTAACTGGCTCACATCTGAAGCAGGAACTCATAAGGATGCTATCTTCTCAGCTAACCTAACACAGCTGGTCAACTGCCCCACAAGGAAGAACTACAAAACGGGCACTAGCACCCTCCTGGACTGGGTTCTTGCCAGCCATCCAACCCGTATCACCAACACCACTGTCCTCCCAGATTCTCTCAGCGACCATTCCCTTGTCATCTGTAAATGGTCAAGCAGATTTTGTAAGCCTCCTCCTAAAGTCATCACCAGCAGAGTCCTCCCCTATGGCCAACTGCCCCATCTCAAATCCTGCTTCAGTCGGCAAGACTGGTCTCCCATTTACTAAGCGATGGACAATGACTTGGCCTCTGACTAGTTCATCACCACATTCAATGCGGCCTGTGGCTCCTACGCCCCAGTCAAAAAGTGCAAAGTAAAGGCTCTCTCCAATCCTTGGCTTACTGCTGAGCTCCTGGCACAGCTAAAATCAAGGCACCACCTCTGGGCATTGGCTAGGGCTACAGATGCTCAACCAGACATTCAAAATTACAAACAGGCTCACAACAACTGCACAAAATAAATACGACTGAAAAAAAGTACATAGTACAGGAAAGCCCTCACCGACACCTGGGAAAATGGGAGACCATTCTGGGACAATATTAAAGAAGTTGCAGGGAAGCAGACCAAATCCTACCCAACTCTACTAAATGTTGATGGGGCTACCACTCTTGACCCAATGGTCATTGATAATACCCTCAATGTGGCCTTCACTGACTTCAGTAGTGTTCTCCCCTCGGACTTTTTTATGGATAATGACTCTCCCACATCCATAACCCCCCCATCCCCTCCAAATATCCACCATTCTACTTCAAAACAGTCAAGGTGCATGAAGTCTGCAAATACATCACTAAAGCTATTTCCAAGTCCAGAGCCAGTGGTGACTCTCTGGACCTTAAACTGCTGCCTCTCACTCTCAAAGAGGTATTACGCCCGCTAACTAGAATTTTCAACCTCTCTCTCTCTCAGCCTCAGTTAGTTCCCTGACAAATGGAAATCTTCTACTGTCACCCAGGTACATAAAAGCAGTGATAAGACCATCCATGGGAATTATCGGCCGATCTCTATATTACCCTCCCTCTCTAAGGCCCATGAGCGTATTGTTGCAGACCAGCTAACTGACTACCTGGACAAATACAACATCTTGTGTACTCAGCAACACGGGTTCACACAAGGACATAGCACATCAACTGCCCTCCTGGAATTTATTGGAGCCCTTCACAACTCGTTGGACAAAAACCATCTAACAGGAGCAGTTTTTATCGATTTGACCAAGGCATTTCATACTGTTCACCATGGTCTGCTTACGGTACAGCTACTGAATGCTGGGCTCTCCCAGGACTCTACTGCATGGTTTAAGAGTTACCTGGAAAATCATTCACAAAGCGTAAAAATCGCTGGGGTACTCTCTGACTCTAGACCTGTCCGCTCAGGTGTCCCACAGGGATCCATACTGGGCCCACTACTTTTTAGCCTTTTCCTGAACTCCCTTCCACTATCTTGCCCTGAACAAATCATTCTCTATGCTGATGACACTGTACTTCTCACCTCCAACAAGGACCCCAACCCCTTACAACACAACTTGCAGCTAGGATTCATCTCTGTTGAAAACTGGTTCGCTAAACATAAACTGGTTCTAAACCAAAAAAAAACAAATTGATGCTTTTTTTGCAGCTCCCATAACAAGCACAGGTTACACCCCCTTGCCATTACTACAAGCCTTGGAAATACCCTTGAACAGGTGACATCTTTTGAATACCTTGGAATCTCACTTGACCCTAACCTATCTTATGGGACCCACATTGATAATGTTGCCAAAGCTGCCAATACTCATCTTGGACTTCTCTTCCAGAACAGGCAACATCTTACCCCAGAAGCCCTGAAGATCGCTATACAGAGCTCAGTGGTCTCCATCATAGACTACAGCCTCATCATCTATGGCTCTGCCTCTGCTACTGCTCTCAGACGTATAGCAACCTCCCTAAACAAGGCCTGTTGGCTCATAACTGGAACCCACTGACTCATATATACATGTGACCTTTATGCTCAAATGGGATGGCTTCAACTCTCAAACCACAATAAGTATCTAACCTGCATGATGGCGAAAAAAATAACCATAGGCCTTGCTCCTCCTGGAGTCCAAGCCCTCCTGCACCCAAACACTGATCCACACAACATTAAAGGTTCCAAATATCAGCTTTTGCAGGTTCCCCGCTGTTGCACCACTCAGGGCCAAAGATCCTTTTCTCACCAAGCCCCCAGCTGGATGAATACTCTCAGTATTGACATCTCCTCCACCTCCTCTCTAGGCACGTTCAAAAATCCAGACTCTGCCTTCATCTCACTGCATCCAGCTCCTGTGACTGCCATCTCTGGTCCTCCTTCCTCATCTCTACCATAGCATCCACCCTGCTCTTCCTACATTGCACTTATTGTTCTCAACCCTTGTCCCCATTCCCCCTCTCCTCCTCCCCTCCCATTCTACCAGCACTTCTCTTTGAGTTATTGACAATGCCATGAGCTGCTCTAGCCTCTTTTGTGCCCCTCCCCATTTGTTCACCACCTTTACTTTTCCTCCCATCTCTTAGTTGTCCATGCACTGGGGTTCCCTATGTGTTCAGCCTTGATTGCATATTATGTGACTACTGAGTTGTGTACCTGAATTGTTGTAAGTTGTTGTAAGTTCTGTTGGATTATCATGTATGTACTACTTCTGATGTGGAACCTTTGTAAAAGAGCCTTGGCTCAAAGGTGCTTGTCATCCAAGAATTAAATAAATAAAAAGAAAAAAAAAATAAATACATTTTGACCGATAAAATCAAAGTTTATTTTCAAACCCGGTTTTCGATTTTTATTGATTGAAAAATTCCATAGCTACATGAAATCTTTGGGTTTTCCACTTTTTATTGACTGAAATATGTGAAGACTGGTGCAATCGCACAACTTCGCTGTCAGCACTCTCAAGGTGGAGTGACAGGAAATAGTGTGCCCATGATCATGATGTTGAGAACCAATAATAAGAGAGACTAGTGCTGCACCCAGCTTACCAGTTCTCCTCTGATGTCCATAGTTTCATTGATAGCTCCCTCCATGGTTTGGTGCCCTTTTTGATGGCTCACTGGTTATCAGTCCTCCACCCCCGGCTGAGTCCCTCTGTTTGAAGAACAAATCGCCCCCCGTCCTCAAGAGATCAGATCCTGAAGGGAGTTTTTCCTCTGATATCAATAGTTTTAATGACTCTGAGGGCACACAGGGGTCACTGAGGCATATTGAGCTGATGGGGAAGCTGCCCGCTCTCAATGATGACTACTTCACACATCTCTGCTGAGCCATCTGATGTGACCACAATCCTGAAATGCACTTCCATCAGGACACAGCTACCACAACAACAAGCAACACTGACTGGCACTAGCGCTGCACCCAGGTTACACTCGCTGTCTGTCATATCTTGTAATGACACTGTGGACAGGGATTGGGTCAGTGCGGCACACTGAGAACAAGGCAAGTAGTATCGGGATGGACTAAGGGAGGGAGGGAAGGAGGCAATCAGATCACTGACAATTAATATTGATGTATATTTTTTTCCGTCGGTTAGTGGGGGTTCACAGAAATCAATGTTTACTGACAGAGACCAATATTTATCGAATCCTGGCAAGACTATTAATTGCTGACTTAACCGACTGGGAGAAAAAATGTACTATATGGCTGCTGACCCATCCTTGGATAAACTGGGTCCTCCTCAGAGTAAACCTATAGAACCAGAGGAAAAGCCCTCTGACAGGGATGAAAGTTCCTCAGGGAGAAAGCATACAGCTGAACCAGCCTCTGAATCAGCTGCTGCGGTTAAGAGGAAAAAGAAAGAAAACACTCAGCGCAGGAACCAAAACCTAGAAAAGACAGGGCTATCCTAGATCTAGTACTGTCTAACAGGGAAAGGATCACAGATCTCCAGGTAGAAGGTCACCTGGGTGCCAGTGACCATCACATGGCATGGTTCAATTTGACCACTAAAACAAAATCATCCCATTCCAAGGCAAAAATAAGGGACTTCAGAGGAGCTGACTTTTGATAAGATGGCCAACAGAGTTCAGCTAGCCCTGGCCAAAAGAAATATAGATGAGGGGGTACAGGCAAAGTGGGCAAGCATTAAAGATGCAATACTTGAAGCAACATCCCATTGTGTCAGTGAGAAAAGGAAGCACAAAAGAAGAAGGAAACCACTTTGTTTTTCAAACACAGTAGCAGAAAAAGTCAGAGCCAAAAGGCTGGCCTTCAGGAAATATAAGGGAATGCAGCAAAATGAAGATAGGGAGGCATACCAAACTTCCTTAAGGGAAGCAGGGAAGGCAGTAAGGCAGGCAAAGGCCCAAACCGAGGAAACACTAGCACGAACAGTAAAAGAAGGTGACAAGACTTTCTATAGATATATTAGTGAAAGGAGAAAGTCCAGAGGGGTATTTCTAAGATCAAAGGGGATAAAGGGGCGCGTGAGGAGGAGGAGGACCATGTAAAAGCATCTATCCTAAATAGATACTTCTGCTCAGTATTTATTGAAGAGAAGGTAGAGCGGGGCCTACAGCTCAGCACCATGGACACAGGGTGGAGGGAGGTGGGCACTAGTCCCGACACAAAAGAAAGGGTCCTACAAGAGCTCGATAAGCTCAGGGTGGACAAGACAATGGGGCCTGATGGCATACATCCCAGGGTACTAAAGGAGCTAAGGGTAGAACTAGCACAGCCGTTATCAGAACTGTTTAGTGAGTCTCTGAGCACTGGAGAGGTCCCAGAAGACTGGAGAAGGGCTCATGTGATCCCGCTCCACAAGAGTGGTAGCATGGAGGAGGCAGAGAACTACAGACCAGTCAGTCTTACCTCAGTAGTGGGAAAGATTATGGAGACACTCCTTAAGGAAAGGATAGTGCAACACCTGGAGTCCATAGGCACACAGGATCCAAGACAGCATGGATTTACAAAAGGAAGGTCCTGTCAAACTAATCTCATAGATTTCTTTGACTGAATAACCAGAGTGGTGGACCAAGGGGGAGCAGTTGATGTTACCTACCTTGACTTCATCAAAGCTTTCGATACTGTTCCACATAGAAGATTGATAAATAAGCTGGGTAGGCTTGGGGTGGGTCAGACATTGGTCAACTGGGTGGCAAACTGGTTGACAGGTAGAAAACAGAGAGTGGTGGTAAATGGTATACAGTCAGAAGAGATGCAGGTCACAAGTAGGGTACCTCAGGGATCAGTCCTGGGACCAGTCCTCTTCAATATCTTCATCAGTGACATTGCAGATGGACTGGAGGGTAAGGTTTGTCTGTTTGCAGATCACACCAAGATCTGCAAACAGAGTAGATGATCCAGATGGGGTGGGAAGAGTGAGAAGAGATCTGGATAAACTAGCAAAATGGTTGGAAGAGTGGCAACTGGGGTTTAATGCAAAGAAGTGCAAGATCATGCACATAGGGAAGAGAAACCCTGAAGCCACCTATAGGATGGGAGGGGAATTGCTGGCAGTCACAAGGGAAGACAGAGACTTGGGCGTCATCATTATCGATGACCTGAAATCATCCAAGCAGACCGTTAAAGCAGTAGGTAAGACTACAGGGATGTTGGGATGTATTAGTAGGGGTATCACAAGTTGGAAGAGGGAGGTAATAATCCCTCTTTACGAGACACTGGTTAGGCCCCATCTGGAGTATTGTGTGCAGTACTGGAGGCCACACCTTCACAAGGACATTAACCAAACTGAGGCAGTCTGAAGAAGGGCAATGAAAATAGTGCAGGGACTGCATCAGAAAACATATGAGGACAGATTAACTGAGCTCAATACGTATACCCTAGAGCAAAGGAAGGAGAGAGGTGATATGATTGAAACATTCAAACACCTTAAGGACATTAACAAGGTGAAAGAGTCTAGCATGTTTCAATATAAGAAAAATAGCAGGACAAGAGGACACAGCATGATATTAGAGGGAGGCCAATTAAGGGGTAATGTGAGGAAATTCTTTTTCACAGAAAGGGCGGTGGATGCATGGAATGGCCTACCTCAGGAAGTGGTGGATATGAATACAGCGCAGGGCTTCAAACAGGCATGGGATAGGCATAAGGGTGCAATACAGATGAGTATGAATAGATAGGCCATTGACAGAGCAAAGGCCAATGGCACATCCATAAGGTAGAAAAAGAAATGGGCAGACTGGATGGGCCTTGCTGTCCTTATCTGCCATCAACTTCTATGTTTCTCTGTTTCTATGAAAATCATCAGTTCCAACCGTTGAGGAAGCTGCTAGTGCTATTAGGTCATATAGTCACTTCAATTGGGGACTTTGGTTCCTGTTGAGTGACGCCTATCTCATCATGTTCAAACTCTAGGTTCCTCATTAGTTCCCATTTTCTTTGAACTGGATACCGAATTTTATGAGGAAGAAGAGGAGGAGGAAGAAGATGAAGTCTCTGGGGAAACCCCTGAATCAGAGGTCTCCCATACCCTCAATGTACGGACTCCCCTGATAAGGGATTTGGGGATTATACCTCACATTTTGCCATCATGAAACAGGTGGCAGAAACTCTGGACCTCTCCACCCAGGAGTCTGCTGAGGAGGAGGAGGAGGAGGAGGAGGAGAAGCCAGACTACATGGAATTGATGGATGTCCCAGTGGCTAAAAAGCTGCTACTGCATATCCACAAGACCCTTAAGAAATCAGTAACCAAAATCCTACAAACACCCACTTCTATTCCTCCAGTGGGCAAGAATCTGGATATGAAATACTGGGTAGCCAGGGAAGGAGCTGAATTCCTTTTTGGTCATCCAGGCCATGAAGGTGAGGTGCAAGCTGTTGCATGTGACAATGCAGGCATTTCACTTGCTTTTCATTCTCCCGATAAAGACTCTAGGAAAATGGATTCTATGGCTAAGACAATTTATTTGGGGTCCTCCTAGGCCAAAAGACAGGTCTCCTATATAGCCTACATTTCCAGGTATCAGAAAAACCTTTGGAACATGGTTTTGGAGATAGCTAAGGCTGTCTCTGCCCCATGGCATCTGACCTTGCAGAAGCTGCAAAAAGGGGCAAAGAGGCTTCCACATACCAGTTTTGATTGGCCGTAGATGTCAACGACACTGCAGCTAAGCTAATGGCAACTTCAGTGTCCCTAAGGAGGTTTGACTGGCTCTGGACTACTAACTTGTCCCAGGATACCTTAATTTATTTTTATTTTATTTATTGAAATGTTTAACCAGGAAAGGTACATCGAGCAACTTAATACTCATCTCACGGCATGTCCTGGGGGAAGGGGGAGTGGGATGAACATCAAATTTAAATGAATAAAAATATAGAACAGTATGGATTAAGGAGCATAATATACGTGATAATCAATGCATACATAGTAATAATAAAAGCCTTGTATTTCCCTTGTTATCCTACATCTCTTTTTGGAGAACAAACAGAGGCTTATATGAAGAAAATGGATCAGTATAAGGCAGTTTACAAAAGTGCTGCTGCCAAAGAGAAGGAGTCCACACCCCAGAAGCACCAGAGTAAGGGCAGGGGTAGGACACAGTACAGGCCCTTCTTCCAGCCCCAGGCTTTTCCAGACTGCCAGCAGCAGAAGGGTTACTTTAGAGGCAGAAACAGAAGGGACAGTGATTGTTCTGGCCCCAGCCAACAGCCTGCACCACAGGCAAAACAGAACCCCTGATGTGCCTGTCAGGGCTGCCTCCCCACTTAGGAGTTAACCAACCTCCTATTGCAAAATGCAATAGAACCTGTCCTCCTGGCACAGAGGGGGAATGTCTATACTCAAGGTACTTCCTCACAGGAAAGAAAACTGGGGAGTGGCAACCCATTTTGGATCTCAGACACCTAAACAGACTTGAAAAGCCAAATTCAAGATGGTCACCCTGGCAACCATTCTCACTATCTTAAGGCAGGGGGACTGGTTAGCATCTCTGGACCCAAAGGATGCTTACTTTCACATCTCCATCAGGCAATCCCACAGAAAGTACATCAGGTTCAGGTACATATCAGATCATTACCAGTTCAGGACTTTGCCCTTCGGTCTAACTTCTGTTCCAAGGGTGTTCACAAAATGCCTAGCAGGGGTTGTGGTACACCAAAGGAGGAGTGGGTTAGCAGCATTCCCATACCTAGATGACTGTTTTGTCATAGATGAATCACCCCAGGAGGTCAGAAGCACTCTGACAATCACACAGGATACCCTGCAGTCCTTAGGGTTTCTGGTGAACCTAAAAAAAAAGTCAGTGCAGGAACCAGTCCAAGTCCTAGAGTTCATAGGGGCGGAATTGGATACTATACAAGGAAAAGCATTCCTCCCTCAGGGAAGAGTAGACATCTTTGTACAGCTAGCCAGTTCTTTCCAGCTGCACCCCCTCCCTCCAGCCAGCAAGACACTTTTACAGCCATTATGCCACATGACATCATCAACCGCAACAGTGCCAAAATCCAGGTTCCAGATAAGAGGCGTTCAGTTTCACCTCTGATCCCACTGGTGCCAAAGACGTGACTCCTTGTCAAAGTTGGTGCCAGTCACAGGTGCTTTCATCAAAACACTCCAATGGTGGCAGAAAAGGGGCAACCTCTGGGAAAGTGTACCATTCCTGCAACAGTCCCCAACATTAGTGTTAACAACCGATGCTTCCCTTCTAGAGTGGGGTACCCACCTAGGGGAACACATACTGTACATGGTACATAGCTTCAGTAGGATTCTCTGTTGCACATAAACCTGCTGAAACTCAGGGCAGTTTTTCTGGGCATCCAGTCCTTTGCCAAAATGCTCCATGGCAAGGTGGTACAAGTCAGAACTGACAACGCAACCACCATGTACTACATAAACAAGCAGGGCAGCACAAGGTCAATCCCACTGTGCACAGAGGCCATGAGAATCTTGAGTCTGGCAATAGCCAGTGATGACAGTGATTAAAAATGAGTGACTGCAAAAACAGCGACTCATTTTTAGCGCTATCATTATGAGCTACCCTGCAAGGGTAGCGATGGAGCAGCAAGGAGAGCGACTGGAAGGGGAGGGATAGGGTGGTACAGGGGAGGGATAGAAAGGAGGGTTTAGGTAGGGAGGACAGCCTGCTGCAGCTGAAGCAGGACTGTGGTGTGGTGGTGAGGGTGGCTGGCTACAGTGCAGTAGGCACTGAGTTCGGGCTGAAATGGGGGAGAATATTTTACTGCTGCTTGCAGCTGATGTTTTTTTTTCCCAGACTGAGTTTTGCCCCCTCCTCGACATGCATATCCCTGGAGTTGGTAATCTAACAGCAGAGGGCTTTGGGGGGGCACAGGGTTGCAGACCCCCCATTCAAAAACACTAAGGTTCTCAGAAGTGGGGTCATTGAGACTTGTATATCGCTGAGATGCTTTTCGGTGATATACACATGCCATAATAGCGATCGCTGTTCTGCAATCGCTATTATGACATGGAACCAGTTTGGCTTACTCCCTTAGAATCTGTACATCTCCCAGGAAAGAAAAATGTCCTAGTAGATGCACTCAGCAGGATCAACCAGAGCCATCATGAGCGATCACTCAACAGGCAGAGCCTGCACATTGTTTTCAGGAGGTGGGGATCCCCAGAAATGGATCTCTTTGCAGCCCCAAACAGCCATCAGCTTCTACAGTTCTATTGCAGGTCTCCTGTGGTAGGTACAATACCAGTGGATGCACTGCTGCTGAACTAGACAGGGAAGTTTATGTATGCCTTCCCTCCATTCCCTTAGTTACTGAGAATACTGAACAAGCTCAGGACCCAGCCAGCAGCAATGATCCTCATTGCTTCTGATTGGGCCAGGCAGCCCTGGTATTCACTGTTCCTGTCCCTGTCAGTAGCCAGACCAATTGGCCTCCCCAGGAGGCACAACCTACTGACCACTTGCCAGGGCAGAATCCTTTACCCCTAACCTCCGGTCCCTCAACCTCAGAGCCTGGCTCTTGAGGACCTACAGAATGTCAATTTGCACCTCTCCAAAGAGGTTCTGGGGGTTCTCAGAGTCTCTTGAAAACCCTCCACCAGGAAGACCTACACATTCAAGTGGGAAAGGTTTTACATCTGGTGTCAGACAAGAGATTATAGACCATAACCAGGCAGGTTTGTCAGTTAGCTTAGACTATCTGACACATTTCCATTCCCTTGGCCTCAGACCATTTACCTTTAAGGTGCACCTAGCAGCTGTCTCTGCCTACCTCTCAGCAGGTACAAGGTACAAAGTTATTGAAAGTGCATATACTAAAAAGTGTTAAACTCATAAGTCTTAGTTAAAAACCATGTTACACCATATATTACTTTACAAGTCTATATGTTGTAAAATAACCTAAATATAACATCTCCTGGTAAAATAAATAAATAAATAAAACATTGCTCACATTCACCAGTCTGTTAGCTGGAATAGCAAATTGAGCTACACTATACATAACAGCTATATCCTCTGTATTTAAAAAAGAACCTTCATTTTTCATTCAGTGGTAGCCTTTTGACCTGTAACAGGTACTTTCCCAACCATTTATCCCTAAATGTATTTAGATTAGGACAATCAAATAGAATATGAGACACTTCCCATTTCCCTAGGCACTTGCCCTTACAATCTAATCCTTGTTTAAAAGAATGCCAGTTCATAAAACCTGAGAAACCACCCCCTATTATATTGAATCTCAAATTTGCTAACATTTTATAATGCAAATTATTTTCACATTTAAATAAATATATCTCCTTCTTGTGTACATCATTGAGCAATTTATAATTTACATCATTGAGCAATTTATAATTTAAAAAGTTTGTGGTTGATGTTACTCTTGCCAAGTCTTGTTGTTTAGCAATATCTTGGATTCTTTTGACTACTGTACTGTAGTATTCATTAGTCAACTCAATGTTGTGCCAAATCTCTATCGAGGGAAGACCCATTCTTTTAAGCCTGGTGTCCAGGTCCTTAATCCATGTCCACCCCTTTAGTGAAATATTTTTTATTTATTATACTTTTTGGCCCCTACCGCCAGCTACCCGGAATCTCAGCCTGGTCACGGACCTTGACTTCCACCTCCACATTTGGCTGCAGCCCTATGATACCCCCTGGCTTACCCCCCCAGGGTGTGGTTGCAGCACTGACTCCCCAACAGTGCCTCGATGATGGGATTAGGTCGGAAGGCTGGCCTGGAGGTGAATCGAAGTCAAGGCGGGCTTCATCAAGGGAGGCTGGCAGTTGAAGTATTTTCCTGAGTTTTTCCTGGGGGTGGGGACATGCAGTGACATCCTGCGTCTGCCCCACCCCCTGAATTGCTCTGACACCGGTTGCTGCAGTACCCTCGGCTTCCGCCAGGGGGCCGCCAAGCACCGGGTTTTCTCCCATCCCTCCCCCTGGAGAAGGAGAGCAGTTCTCTGGATGCCCCATCCTTCTCCAGCCAGCTGACCCTCCGACAACCTGGGTCTGTTCCAGAACCCAGGTTGCCGGCGTCGGAAGCAGACATCCAACCACTGCGCTGATGGTCCAGCCCCCTTTCAGTGAAATATTATTCCTTCTCAGCAGGTAAGGGCATATCCCTGGCTTCAAATCCAATATTCAGGAAGTTTTTCAAAGGGCTGCTGCATTTATAACCCCCTCACATGGAGCCAACTGCAGCATGGCATCTTAACATATGCACTGCACAGCTTATGCAGCCACCCTTTGAGCCCATGTTTTCAGCAGAGCTCAAGTATGTGACTTGGAAAACAATGTTCCTTGTAGCAATCAACTCAGCCAGGAGGATCAGTGAGTTCCAGGCCCTGTACATAGAACCAAATTACACTGCACTCCATAGGGACAAAGTAGTCCTCAGGACTAACAGGAAGTTTCTCCCCAAGGTGGTATCTGACTTTTACCTTAATGAGTCCATTACACTGCCTGTCTTCTTAGCTGACCATTCCACATCAGGTGAATGTAGACTGCATTGCCTTGTTAAGAGGGCTATCATTTACTACCTGGACCACACATAGGACCATAGGCAAGGCAATACTCAGCTTTTCCTGACCTAAGGAGCAGTGGGGAGAGGAAAACCAGCCACTAAGAGATCCATTGCACAATGTATTGTGGCCTGTATTCAAGTTTGCTACACTAAAGTCGGGCAAAAAGCCACTGATGGGTCTCAGGGGCCAACTCTACCAGAGGAACAGCTGCCTCCTGGGAAGCTGCCAGGGATATTCCTCTATTGGAATCTGCAAAGTAGCTACCTGAAAGACTGTCCGCACATTTACCAAGCCTTATTGCTTGGATACCCAGGCCAGAAGTGATGCCAGGTTTGGCATAGCAGTACTGCAGAGCCTGTTTCCTAAATAGATTCTATGCCCACCTTCAAAGGTACTGCTTGGGTAGTCTGCTTTTGTCAGAATACAGTAAGAATTCTTGGAGTTTGTTTCTTCCAAGGGAATCTTGCTGTATGTTGAGCTCCCACCCTGCCTCCTCTACTAGAACCTAATGGGCACTGCAACCCAGCTGTGCACACTTTATAGCAAACCTGCTGTTATTTGTTTTCCTGGGCTTCTGTGACTTGAATCTTAGAGATGCCCACATTGTTGAAGAAGGGGTTTGTTGTTAATGGGAGCTAATAATTGATTATTAGGATAGTTACTTAGATTGTATTATGCATGCTCCGTAAGAACGTGACAGTTCCAGGATGTACAACCAGGGTCAGTGGTTTGCAAACTGAGCTTGAGCCTAGCATTCCACTATTTGCACACGTTCTAGTAATCAATCAATCAAATCTTAATTTAACCAGGTGAAACACCATTGAGTAAGAAACTCATTTACAAGGTGGGCCAGGACAGCCTTGCAGAGCTGATAGTACAGTCAATGAATATACATAGTTACAGTCAGTGAATATGCAGAGCAAGAAAGAAATAATAAAAAAAATGGCACACAATACAATACAAGGCATGTACAGAAATAATAATTAAAATAGTGAATATACAGAGTCATTTTATGATAGAGGATATGACACTATACATTGCGGTACTGATAGAGAAGATAAACATGGTCATGAAGTGTTCGGAAGCAGAATCACATAAAGAGATCTATTTACAGAGTTTGCGTATGCCCACATCAGATACACACTAAGTGATATTATAACATTATTATGAAGATAATGGAGTACTAAGTACAAGCTGAGATATGCTTGGATGGGTGGAGGATGCTACCACTAGTTAGAAGGGCTGAGAAGAGTAGAAATATGAGGGAAAGCATAGAAGGAAGAAAGGAGAGAGTAGGAGCGGGATATCAATAAAGGGTTGAGCATAGTTACTTGCTGGGGGGTGGGAAGAGATGCAGCGAGCGAGCAAATAGCTTGCTGACTACAAGGAGAATTCATTATTCATGGCTATTGCAGGAGTCTTTGAATAGTTTCTTTAGTAACGTTTTGAATGTTACCATTTTAACAAGGTAAGTAAGCTTCAATGTTTTCTGTAAGGCATTCCAAAGAACTGGCAAGGCATGACTGGGTGCTGAAGAACCGAAATGAGATCTGACTCTAGGGATGTCGAGTGAAAGATAGGAATGACTCCTGAGTGAGTAGCTTCCAGGGGTATTGGTCAGAAGATTAGAGATGTATTGCGGCAGCCTACCACTTAGGGCTCTGTAGGTCCAGGTTGCCGTGTTTAACCTCCTAGTTTTCAGGGACTGCCATCCTAGCATAGTGTGTAAAGAGCAATGATGAGTCTTAAAAGGGGCACCGGTAATGAACCTTAAAGCCCTGTTGTTCAAGGTGTCAAGCTAGACAGTGCAGTGCTAGGTCCATGGCTATATAGTAGGTTGGCATCGTCCAATAGGGGTAGGAATGTCGATTGCACTAGTCTTTGCTTAGCTTCTTCTGTGAGGAGGTGTCCGATTCTGTAGAACATCCAAGATGTTGCTTCAGATTTTTGCTCATTTCCTCTATATGAACCAAGTAGGAGAGTTTATGGTCCACCCAGAACCCTAGATATTTGAATCTGTCCACTGTCTCAATAGGCTCCCCCAAGAGGGATGTAATATGCTGCTGGCTACTTCGAGATACTGGGCTGGCCACATTCTGTTTAGGGGGAAAAAACATAGCCTTTGTTTTCTTTGCATTCAACAAACGTTTAAGACTCAAGAGGTTGTTCTGAAGGGAAGTGAATTCTTGTTGCAGCATGCTGCATGCCTGCTCGAGGGTGGGCTTGGCAACATAGAAGACAGTATCATCAGCAAATAAGTGAACACTTGCTTGATTGATACCTTTGACAATGCTGTTGATATATATTGCAAAAAGAAGTGGTCCTAAAATTGAACCTTGAGGAACACCTCTAGAGAGTGGTTTAAGAGGTAACAGATCCCCTTGGGCCTTGAATTGCTGTTGTCTATCCATAAGGTAGTACGAGAACCAGTTGACGGCAGTAGCATCCAGGCTGATGTCTTGTAATATGGATAGCAACAGATCATGGTCCACAGTGTCAAAGGCCTTACTTAGGTCTAAAAATAGGGCACTCACATAGTGTTTAACATCAAGATCCAAATGCCAATCATTAGTTATCTTTACTAGTGCTGATATCGTACTGTGAGTTTTTCTAAACCCAGATTGAATAGGGTTAAGTAACTGATGGGGATCGAGGTAATTTCTGAGAGGAACATTTACTAGTTTCTCTAGAAGTTTGGATGCAATGGGTAGAAGGGATATGGGCCTGTAATTGTTGCGGTCACTAGGGTCTCTGGACTTGAAGAGAGGGACTATGTGTGCTATTTTCCATACAGAAGGAATTTCACCATGTTCTAGAGACAACTAGAAAAGGTGGACTATATGTGCGGTTAGTATGTGATATTTTAGTTTTAGGAAATAAGGTTCTAACTTGTCTATCCCACGCTTTTCTTAATAGCTAAGCTTTGTAGCAAGTCTTCTACTTGTTTGTAAATGACAGGGCTGAAAGTGAATTTTGCTTCATGAGTTGGAGCCATTGTAGTGGGGTAAGCCGAGGTGGAGTTCTGAGCCTGAAGATGGAGTTTGTCAGCAGCAGATGTATTGAATGCAAGGCCGGCAGTAGCAAAGTGATTATTTAGTAATGCTAGTATGCCCTGCCTATCAGAGATGCAGGAGCTGCCAGAAGTAATCTTGGATGGAAGCGCATTAATTGAGTGATGCCCTTCTATTACCCTCAGAGTTTGCCAAAATTTGGCTGAGTCGCTAGTGGCTGCGGCTAGATGCGATTTAAAGAAACTGGCTTTGGCCGATCTTATTAGTTTTGTGCATTAATTTCTGGATTTCCTGAAGGCAACCCAATCTACCGGTGCCTTGGTTTGTCTTGCCCTTTTCCGGAGAACATCTCTAATATGCAAGGCAGACTTTAGGTCAACGGAGAACCAGGGGCAAGATTTCTTCTTCGTTCAAGCTTTTACCAGAGGTGCATGCTTGCCTATGACACTTATTACAAGTTTTTGGAACAGCATATAGGCTGATTCCACTGTGGGTGCAAGATAAAAGTCCTGCCATATGATGTTATTTAGTTCTGATAGGAAGCTAAAGGGATTGAAGTCCTGGCAGTTCCTTTTTTTTATGTATGGAGGAAGAGGGTAGTTTGGGTGTAGACTTTATGCATGCTATGGTACCATGGTTACTAATATCAGTAAAAAATACATCAGTATAGCTAAATAGGTATGGTTTATTTACTAAGATTAAGTCAAGGAGTGTACTGTTGTCTGGAGTTTTGAGATTGGGGCAGGTGCCCTCTGTTATGAGCTGAGTAAACCCAAGCTTCTCGCACATATCTAAGGGGTTTAGAGGGACTGGAGAACCAGTTCAGATTTAAGTCTCCCAAGATGATTGTTTCACCAAGCTGTGTGTCAGAGAGTTTACGTATGTAACTGAGCAGCTCAAGACTGGCTACCAGTGGTCGGTAACAGCCAGTGATGCAGATGGCTTCAGAGGATGGGAGCAGGAGCCTTAGTGAAACACACTCAAATTCTTTTGGGATGGCGGTACAGTCAATAAGGCTTTGGGGCAGTCCTATGGTGAGACCATACTGTATTTGTCAGAATACAGTAAGAGTCCCTTGGAAGAAACAAGATTACTATGATAAGTAATTTTCTTCTTAGGTGGTAATGAAAATGGAGTTTTATCGGAGTCCTGCTCAATTTAATGTGACACTCATTTAGGAAGTATAATACTAGTCCATGGTAAAACTTGCATCACCCTCCCCTGCAAATTTGGATTAAAAATGCAATGGAAGTTGCAACATCATGGTGGGCAAGCTGATATTGGTTTTAATACTAGTTTTGAAAATGTAGTAGAAGGATGGTGTAATTAGCCCATTTTTCTATTATTAGATCTGTTAAAAGGCCTCAGGGAACTCTGCAGAAATATAGATAAAAGTTCCAAACAATTAGCAATGGTGGGACTCGAACAGTGGCCCTTTAACTAAATTAATGTGATTTTATAGTGAGGCAGTAGTGGAAAATCATGGCATTGCTTGAAAAGATTATATGTAAAATAATAAAAAAGTCAACATACCAGGCTGTATTACTGTCAAAATTGTATGAAGACCTTTGACCACTGGACTCTATTATGCATATACACCACCACAGACCCTTTTTCTGGCTCACTGTTTCCAGCTGTCAAGCAACTGACATGGAGTGCCAATGTTCACATGTACAGGTACATCTGGTGTCATGCTACATGAGGGGACATGTGGGCTCAAGGGGGGTAGTCCATGAGTCCATGTCCTCTTGGGCAGAATATGCTGAATCTAAACAGAGGAGGTAACATCTGTTAAATACAACAGAAAATTAAAAACAGGATAAAGGAACATTTAAAAAATGTTTTTACTTAGCAAGAAACCTTTTTAGGTCCTTTGGTGTGCAGTAACAGTCATGCTGCATGGAAAGTTGGCCTGAGGAAAAAGCAGCTCAGACTGCCAAAGACGTATGAAAAGACAATGAGAGTCATTCATTCACGGGATCTGAAAATAGCTAATGAACATAAGGGGACTGGTTGGTTGATCTGATACTGAAGAATGAAAAGAAATGTTTAGGAGCATACACGCAAATAAGAAATTAGAGTGAAAGTTTAGAGATGCTGAGCTAGGAAGACAGAGCTTAAGGGTGCACAGTGCTGAAAGCGAGTCATACGAGCAGGATTCCAATGCTTTTTACGTGTAGCCAGAGGTTAAATATATTGTTAATTTAAGTGCACAGTAATGAGAATCTGTATTTAGTACAGCCTTCAAATCCAGTAACGAAGTGTAAACATTTTACTGCAAGCAGCAAGATGCAGTGTTAAAGTACAGATAGACAAATGAAATTTCATGAGTTAAGAAATTTGATGGTGAAAATTGTTGTTATATTACTGTTTTATTTTTCTGTAGAACACTATAAAATTAAATCCCCTTGAAAAATCCTGACAACATCAGGTGAAATGTCAAGGTATTTTTAAGAATAATACTAAGAAGCACTATCCATTGATGGTGGGCTATGTTCATTTTGAAGCACTTATACTCCCACAACATTATAATTTTTTGCTTGAAATCATAATGCACTGTTGTCATGGGAATAACAATGATGTTACAGGCTGAGTATCATGTCATCAGGGGCCAGATATTCAAAAGTTTGCCCGGTAGGCAAATTGATTGTGCCCTGCTTGCTTGGATTTACACCCACAACGTACGTACGTAGGTACGTACAAACACACAAAACTAACATATGCGGTGGGCAAAAGGAGGGGCCAGGACAGGAATACTGGCACAGTGCAATGTTCAGCACATTTGTATTGTGCAAAAGGTTAATGCAGACCACTCTGAGCAGTGAAAATACCACCAATGAGAAGCCTAGCTTACTCCAGGCAACCCTAGTGGTTGCTGGAGCAACTGCAGCCAACAACCACATTGGCAGTGGGGGGAGGATATGCCTGCTCCCTGGTGGGTAGTGGCACACCTACTAGCCAAACCTTGGTCCTGTTGACATTAAGCAAATCCCTTGTGTTTAGTGGTCCTCTCCACCCTCCGATTGCCAGCCCTGGTATGTGACAATGTTGCCCTGTTGCCTAGTGGTCCCCACACTCTCCAATCACCAGCTGTGATATGTGAAAATTATGCCCTGGTGCCTAATGGTTCCTAGTACCTTCTGATCACCAGCAAGTACAATTCTCATAGTTTCCCTGGTGGTCACCCCTCCTTCTGATTGCCAGCCCCGGTATACTACTGGATATCCCTGATGTCCAGTGGTCCACTCTGCCCTCTGATCACTGGCCTGGTATATTACTGTCTATCCTTGGTGTCCAGTGGTCACCCCACCCTCTGATTGCTGGCCCCGGTATCACCAAATACCTCCCTGGCACCTAATGGCACCCCTCCCACCCACCGATCTCATCCCCATACCAAAGTATACACTCACTGGCATCAAGCAACCCCCCCCCCCACAGTGCAGGCACCAACCAACCCACCCTGCCAATCCCTCCCTTATCTGAAGCACCGGTGACATGGGAGCCCATACAGCTGCTGGCACAGCCCTCCTCTCACCGCCTTGGCCAGCCTCCATATGTGATGACAGGGAGCACAAGTTTCCTGTAATGTAAAGAGAGCGCATGTGTTGTATACAGTAGATAGTACATGGGCTCACATTACTGTACAGGGGACATGCACTTTCTGTCATTGCATATGGTGGACAGCCGAGGTGGTGAGAGAAGGCTGTGCAAGTCACTGAATGGGCTCCTGCAGCACCAGAAATTCAGGTAAGGGGGGTTGGCAGGGTAGTTAGAAAGGTGCCTGCATTGCTGGGGGTGGTGCTAGATGGCAGAGAGCATGTATGTTAGTATGGGGACAAGGATTGGTGGGTGTGGGGTGTGACTAGATGCCAGGGAGGTATTTTATGATACTGGGTCAGCAACTGGAGGATGGGGGGACCAGCAGATGTCAGGGATATCCAGTAGTATACCAGGTCCTGTGGCTGGAAGATGGGGGGTACGCTAGGCAACCACCTGGAAATGCTTGCTTTTTGGGTACCGGGCAATTAAGGTGGGGGTGGAGCCGGTCGCTGCAGCACAAAAGTGCCACCACTTCCAAGGAAATTGGGCCCATAATGGACATAAAAATGCCCCCTTAATGCATTGAATGCCCAATGGGCTCATTTGCATGGTGCCATTTAAATATCGCGCCATGAACTAGTGGTGAAAAAAATAACTAAATACATAAATAAACTCTAAGGGAAAGAAGATCCTTTTTTCCATCATATGGCTTCAGTAACTTGTAATGAGGTGAAGAAATAAAGAGTTCCTGGAAAATACAGTATAAGCTGAACTGTGTCCGAATATTATGTTTCACAGTTCTGAAGGCGTCGGCCGCTCTTCTTCTTTTAATAGTTGTTCCTCCTCCTGTGTCAACAAGGCCCCTTTCACCAGTACCTCCAGCTCCATCACCCCAGCATCCACCAGGACTTACCTCGATGGCATGGAGCTGCCCAGTTGGTCGGGTGCAGAGCCTGTGGAGGACCAGTGTCATCCTACTGGTCGACACCTTTTTCTGTTTTCTGGCCCACCCCCTTCCCTTCGCAATGTGAGCATGCACATGCCACATACCCACTTTCCTGTGCCTCCATGACTCCAGCACTGCCCTCTGGCCTCCACTAGGGGGCAGCCAAAGAGCAGGACAGCAACCCTTCCCTCCCTGGGAAAGGACAGCAGTCCATCGGACACTCAATCCTCTTCCTCCGCTGCCCACCCCCTGGCAACCCGAGGTCACTCCTGACCCCTGGTCACCAGCATGGTGCAAGGTGTGGCATCCCGTGCCTCAACCCTCAGCACCACCGGGCCAGCCTCTTAAACATCTTTCTTGAGTATAACACATTTTAGACCTGGCCTGCACTCTTCAAATGGCTCACAGTCATTCCCGATATCTTCAGTGCTGCTGGTGGCAAATCCTTTTCATGTGCTGGGACTATGGTGTGAAATATGCTACTATTCCAACAATGTCCGGTTATATTCGAATCCTCCGTGCTGAAATTGTTCAAACAATGGTTCTTGGAAGTTTCAAAAAACAGTTATTGAAGTTGTCAGAATGGTTGATTTCATTGAATGTATTATTTTTATAGAACGGTATAATTTATCATTTATTTTAAGTTTCTGTAGAATTTTGCCTCCTGGAGCCAGATCTTTTTTGAAAACAGTTGTAAATAGCTTTATGCTCAACTAGCCATATACTACAGTTCATACGAAGGATCACTGGACAGTAATAGGCATGTATTACCCACTGTGATAATCTCCCCCCCCTCCACGCTTCTCAGCGATGAAGTCTAATTATAGTGCCTCACTCTATGTAATTACCCACTGCTTTTTAAAGCCAGTTTCGAGGTTAGCTCGACTATACTGTTTGCTAAATTGTTCTACATACTCATCACTTGCTGCGATTAGTAGCCTTTCCTCTTATTTCGTTTAAACTGCTTGCCCTGTATCTGCAGTCTATGATGCCTAGTTCTCTGCCAGCCTGATTTTAACTGAAGCTGCAATAATTCCATTAATTGCTTATTTCTTGGTATATCATGCATCATTAGAAAAACTCCCCTCATCTTCCTCAATTCCATATTGTGCAGTCTCAGTCTTTGTATTCTCTCCTCATGTGGCACACCATCCATCCCCCTTACCATCTTCGTCATCTATCTCTGCACCCTCTCCAACATCTTCCCATCCTGATTGGTGGACAGCGACCTAAACTGTGAACAGTAATCCACCTGTAGGTGGACAGAATTACTATATACTGTAACAGCATTGTAACACTTTCCAATCTTCCCAAGAAGTTTCTCTTAATGCATCCCATTGCCCTACCTGCTCGAACAATCAATTTGTCAAACTGTCTTTTGTGTTTTAGGTAATTTATGGTGGTCTTTCAATAAACACAGTTACTACCACTGAGATGCGAGCTTAGATTGTACAGGTTTTATTAACTAAGACTAGTCGCCTGATTATTCTAATTTCTTACCCCTTTATTTACAAAACAGTTTGAGGAAATCACATGTGGTGGGTTTATTTATTTGTTGTTTTATTTATTTATCGGTTTGTTTGTAATTTCTGACCTGAAAAAGGTGCACTGAGGTATGACTGCTCATTTAACAGATGCATTGTGGGGAGTGGGTGCTACAAGCATGACCACCTATCAAAATAAAATGTTACAAGCATGACCGCCTATCAAAATAAAATGCTACAAGGATTGCCACCTATCAAAATAAAATGGTATAAGGATGACCACCTACCTCCCACAAAAGTAAGGGACCTTTCTCTGTATTTGTAAAACCACCAGAATTAGTGCTGTTTTATCTTAAACAATTCCTTTCAAATAGTGCAATTTCTATGGGTTAGTTTAGGGGTACGGACATACATATATATAACTGGTGACCCCCTCTTTCACACTGATTCTAAGTGTGCTCAAATGCCGTAATAACTTAGTTTAATGTCATACCCAGCTATTATGGTGTATGGAGTGCTCATGCTTCACTTTCCTGTTGGGAAACTTGATTTTTGTGCTCAATGTCCCTGCACCAGTTATTATAAAAAATAAGTCATAAGCGACTGTTGTTTGTGAAGTTTTTTTTACACAAGTTTTTTTTTACACAACCTCTGTGTGTGACGGCCACATAAACCTCTTGATCTTCACTCTCACAGTTTTTGGGTCATCACACAACTAGAGTAAAATAACTTCATAACACACAGTCATGTATGCATTATTCTCTCTTTAGTTGACATTCCTATGTAATAAGGATGGATGGCGATGTGTGGAGGCAAGACAGCAGCTAGAAACTAGGGATCTTAGAGTGCTCAGATGTGACATCAGCAATATAAGGGAGGGAATCACACTCACAGCCAGAACTCTGAACATAAGCAGGGATAATGTGGTAAATACCAATGTTATGATCAGAAGGTAGCTGGGGAAGCTAACAAAAAGGGGTTGGGCAGGAAAACTATGGACTGATTTCCAGGAAGTAATTTGGAATGCAGTGAAGTTATGGATACCCAGGAGTAACATGGGTAGAAAAGCCATACAGTACACAATACGGATGACAGGGGTGTGCAGGGGTCGAATACTTGAATACCATTAATGGTAGAGCTCCTGAATATTCAGGAGTCCTTCCTGAAAAGGGGACTATTTATCCCCCTAATCCTGTTTGAGAAATACTGTAGAATAGATAATTAATGCATCACTTATATTTAGCGCTAGCCACCAAGTGGCCATATGTGAGTAAATTTATTTTCAAGCTAAAGTAAAAGTCCTTCATTCATGTAAGTGGGAAAAGTGCTAATTAGCATGATTTTATTTTCACGCTTCTGAGCACTTCAGTGAATATACTGAAAATTAACTTACAGTGAATATTTCATATTCTACAGTACTATTGTCAAAAAAAAAACAGAATAAATATTCCCCACCCTCCACCTACAGCCCAAATTCCAATAAAATTCGACCACCATCCTCCCTCCCTTCCTCTTTTACAATTCCAATCCCACCTCCTCTCACCCAGCACCCTCAATTAAATAATTGTTTTGTAATATTTTGAAAAATAATCTTGTGATGGGTGACCAGCACACGACACACATTTCTATGGCTGGCCACTGTCTTTCTTAAAGTTCAGCTTGTTTGTGCTTAACAAAATATTGTTAAATGCCCCCTTCCCATTCTGGCAGCAGCCTACTGCCACTCTCCACCCACAACACCCAATTCTTAAAAGAAGATGACTAGCACAACCTGCCCATCTCTGTTAAATGCCCCCCCACCTTAGCAGCGCCCTACTGCCACTCTCATCTACCCACAACACCCATGTCTTAAGAGAAGGCAACTGGCACAACCTGCCCTCCTCCACAGCTGGTCGTCTTCTCTTGAATGAATGCAGTTGCAAACTTGCTAGCTCTGTAAAAGTAAAACTAGCTGATCACATGATCAAGGATGTACAAAAAAAATCAGGGGGTCAAAATTAAGTTTTGTGTCCATTAGCAAATTGGACTATTGACAGGGGAAATTAAGTCACCCCAGAGACTTTCTGATGTTCAACTGGTACAGTATATTTATTAAATTACTATTATCCCAAACATAAGTACTGTATGTAGGAGTAGCTAAAAGAAACTTTTACTAGGCCAATACAAAATTTAAAGTACTAGCAGTGGGGCCATGCCAATTTCAACCCCTGACAAGTGAAAGCAATGTCTGGCAGGATGATTAAAATAAGTTTGTAGAGATTATTCATTTACAGAAGAGACAAGTTGGAAGTGGGAGCCTAGGTAAGGCCACTGAGCAAGGGGAGATGTGTTGGGGGGAGGAGGGATATGGCAGTCAACTATAGCAAGGGTGGAGAAAAGGCTAAACAAATGCCTTGCTTCAGTATTCACCAAGGAGGAGGTAGGAGACGTGCCTCAAATGAAAGATGTATACAGAGGCACAGCAGAGGACAGCTGTTGTAATGTAAGCATCTCTGTCAAGCTGCTGATGATACAGTTAGGGAAAATGAAGGTGAACAAGTGTCAAGGGCTGGAAAGGTTATACAGTGCTGTACTTTGATGCTCAAGAAAGTTTTGAAATAAGATAGCACAAATATGAGCTGGAATTTCCCAGAAATTACTAAAAGCAAGGGTGGTGCCTGGGACAAATGCCAACATATGAGACAAGAAAGGAAGTAGCTGGGCCTAAAAAACTTACAAGGAAGTGTGTCTTACTGGCCTGTATTGTAGATAAAAATGCTTGTGGCAATATACAGTACAGCTCGATGAGATAATATGCAGTAGGTCTAAATAATACATAGATCTGATTGGCTGTCGGCATTCTTCGCAGATGGCATTATCAGCCCATAACTCACTGGTAAAACCAATTCCAAAAAAGTTGAAGGGCACTGGGGATTGCCCATAAAGGGAGAGGGATGAGGTGGGGGGGGGCCTGGGAAGGGGGAATATGGCTGGGGGAGGCACATTGGAATAGTGGGCTCTAGGAGGCGCCCCTGGGGTGAAATGGGTCCAGGAAAGGGTTCCTCCCTCTCTGGTGCCCACACCTAAGGACTCCACCATTGGTGGGCAGGTATCCAATGGACAAGCCTCATTCATCTATTGTTCTCGACTAGTGCTGTGTAATGCCAGGTCAATTAGGAACAAGATGGCGATTATAGCTGATCTTGTTTCAACGGTTGACCTGACGTGCATCACCAAGACATGGCTGGATGATAGTGCTGGCCCAATATTGGAATCACAATTCCAGCTGGGTTCTAGGATCATAGAGGATGGGGTGTGGTGATTTGTTTTATTTTTTTTTTGTACAATATTTTTATTGTCAAAGGAATTTTTCAGATACAAAATTACAACACACTTCATTTGACATGAGGATAGATAATATACTATCAAGCATTTCTTCACATACATCTTCTGCATCTTTTAAATTGTCATTTGACCATATTAGAGCCATTCTACCCTCCTCACAGTATTTGGAATTACATGTCTTATACATTGGGTGGGGTAATTCATGTCCTCCAGCAATTAGACGTCTTATCTGTTTAACAACCAACATAACATTTTTAACTTAAAATTAGGTTAACTTAAGTTACTTCCACATGGTATTTAAAAAGAAACCTAAACAGAACTTGTGTTTTGCCTTGGGTTCATGTTCACTTAGTTATTCACTAGTTATCTCATAACTGGGATTCTGATTTCACTTTTCCTCTCACTTTATCCGTGGAAGATTTATACTCAATATACCATCTCCACCCCCCCATATGATTGTGGCTTCACCAGGAGTGAGAGCATTAAGAAAGTGACCCCATACACTGACAGACTGTTCCTCCCTTCCCTTCAACACATAAGTCAGTCTGTCCACGGCCAGTGCCCTAATGACCAAACTCCTCCGCTGGTCTATTGTTGGTACTGAACAGGTTATCCATAGATTTTGTATCCCTTGTCTGGCCACCACCAGGAGGATTCTTATCCAGCAAGGACAGGCATCCCATTCTTCATCATCTGCCACTTCTACCCCATACAGTAGTGATCGTGGGGAAAACTCCGTGGGTCGGCCCCTCATCTTAGTGAGTTCATCTGCCACTTCCTTCCAGTATGTCCCCATATTTGGGCACTCCCAATAGTAGTGTATGAGGTACCCCGATTTGCTCTGCATTTCCTACAGTTCGGGGACACCCCTTGGTAGAACTTATTAACCATTCTGAGGAGGGTGGTAGTATAGGCGGTGCAGAAGTTTATGCTGCATCTCCTTGTACTTATTGAAGAGGAGCAGGCCCATATTCGAGCTTAGCATCAATTCCCAGTTGGGGCCTGTTATCTCTATGTTATGGTCTCTTTCCCACCATTGCTTAGCTTTGTGGGTCTCCCCCTGAAAACAGACTCTATCTAGCTTTACCGTTCTACCCATCAATCCTTTCTCATTCGTGTTTGCTCCAAGTATCTCTCTTTCCACTTCCACCAGTGGTGACTCTCCCAGCATTTGTCTATTTAGTTTCCTACAATAATTTCGGACCTGGAATAATCTAAAAAGATGAAAGGGGGGACACCCATCCTCATTTGTATATCTTGGAAGGTATGCATGCTTATTCTGGTTAGCAAATCTCCCACACAGCGTATCTCTCGCTCCTGCCATTGTTTAAAACCTTCATAACCCAGGCCTGGTAAGAAATCTGGATTGTTTGTCACTGGCACAAGTGTGGTATTTATTTGTTGTACTCCTCTCCTTCTCTTGATGGCAGCCCATGCCTCCAGGCTCAAGGCCACCTTCCGATTTGAGTCCCCTAGTCTGTTATAAGCTTGTATCCCCCTCTTCTCCTGGGTAGGCCAAGGTCTGTCCTGGGCATCTCTCTTCCTCCAGGTCTAGCCACATTGCTGCATTCCCTCTACTAACTCAGTTATGTATGTACCTATACTGTGTGGCCAAGTAATATCCCTTTATATCTGGGAATTTTAGCCCCGCTGTGGTCCAGCAGCCTTAAATCATTTGAGGCTCACGCTCAGTTTCTTTCCTTGCAATATAAAGTCTGTAAAACCCCTTTCCAATTTTTTAATGTCTGCATTTGTAGGGCAATGAGGCATCATCTGCATAACATATAGAACTCGGGGTAGCACTTTCATTTTGAGAAGATTAATTCTACCTAACTATGATATTGGTAATGCCTTCCACCTAGCTAGGTCCCTGAAGATAGTCCCAGTGAGTGGTGTATAATTCAAACCATGCAGACTACTCAGGTCTTTCCCCACTTTAATTCTGAGATAGGTAAATGCCTTATTTACCTCCCTGAGACCCCATGTAGCCCTCTTGGTTCCACCACTTCCTCCCAGGAACATCATCTCTGACTTATGTAGGTTTAGTTTATGCCCCGAAAACTCAGCAAAATGATCTTTGACTTGCAGCCGAACAGGCATCGACTGCTCTGGTTTAGTGAGGAAAAGCAGCATGTTGTCTGCATATAGCCTAATAGTATGTTGTATTCCCTGTTTACCCATAATCCCCTAAATCCGAGGCCCACCCCAATTCCTGATGACCAGTGGTTCTATTGAAATTACAAATAAGAGGGGGGAGAGGGGGCACCCCTGCCTAGTGATCCTTCCCAGTCGGAACTCCTCTGTTAGTAGGCCATTCACTAAGACTCTCACTGTTGGGGCCCGGTAGAAGGACTCTGCCATTTGAATATACTTCTCCCCCAGACCAAATCATGCCAACACCTCTAGCATGTATTTCTATTTTATTCTGTCAAATGCTTTCTCAGCATCCATGAACAAAACACATGCCTGCCCAGGATGCCGAGAGTCCCACCATATTACGTTTAATAACCTTCTCATATTGTGGTAAGACAACCTGCCCAGTATGAAGCCCGTCTGGTCTAGGTGGATTATTAAGGGAAGTAACTTCTCCAATCATAGGGCCAAGACCTTTGTCATAATCTTACAGTCACAATTTAGCAGGGAGTTTGGTCTGTAGGATGAAAATTCTGCTGGGTCTTTGCCCAACTTGGGTATGACACATATGTTTGCTTCACAGCAGATCTTGGGTAGCCCCCTCTCCCCCCTCGCCTCCTCCATTAGACTTCTTATGGGTTCAGCCATTTCTCTTTTCAGTTCTTTATAATATTCCGCCCCAAAACCATCAGGGCCTGCTGCCGTTCCCCTCCTAAGACAGCCTATTGCTTTATACACTTCTGTAGCTGTTATTGCTGCCCCAAGTACTGCCCTATGCTCATCACTCAACTTAGGGATGGGCAACCCCTCCAGGAATGCCTCCATTTCCTGGTCCAACCCTTTGCATTCCACCTAGTATAATTTACTATAAAAATCTTCAAAGCATTTACTAATTTGTATATCTTCTTTCACCAGGTGTCCTTTCTTATATTTAATAGTCATTATCCTTTTAGGTGTCTTACCCCCCTTCATAAGATGCACTAACAGAAGTCCTGGTTTGTTTCCCCACTCATAAATTCTTTGCCTCGCATATAGCAGTGTAGATCTGGCTTCCTCTGTTAGATTTAGGTTCAAGGCCTCCCAAGCCACTTGAAGATCCCTTTGTTTTTCCCTAGTCCCAGTATGGATAACATCCTGTTCTAATACTTGGATCCTCCCCTCCGATTCTTTTTTTTTTTAATTTATTTTTTCCCTCCTCTCCCACAGAGTTTCTACTCTCAGGAATCGCCCATTAAGCCTGCCCCTGCCAGCACCTACCTTACAACCTCCAGTTCCTCCATCTAGCCACGGAAACCCCCCGGGCACGGTCGGGGTTGGGCGACCCCCCGAATCTTGAAATTTCATCAGTGTCCTGAGTCGCAGTCAGGTGCTGGCACATCGGTGCCTGGCTCGGCGTTCCGTCATCCTCAGCTCTGTGGGTTTTTCCCATGTTCCTCATGAAAGCTATGTACTCATGCGTCAAGGCATGTCCTGGCAACTGTAGCATCCCCCCCCCTTCTGCGAAGGAGCAGCCCCCAAGGGTGATTGGCTGCCCACCTACATCTGCAACCAATCATACCCCAGGGACACCAGCTTGCTGTCGCTTCCCCCAGCCTCTGCCGGGAGTAGCCACTTGCCAGACTGGAGATCCCCCAGTGAAGGTGAGATGTCCCCAGATGCTCCAGCCCTATCTTCCCCTGGCCAACCCCTGACAACTCGAGCTTGCTCCCGAACTCGGGTCATCGGCATGGTGTGAGGTGTGGTGTCCAGTGCCTCTACCCTCAGCGCCACCGGGCTGGCTCCAATTCTTTCTGCTTTCACTGCCTGTCCTTTTTTAGCCTAGCTGTGTATCCAGTGATTATTCTCCCCATGTACACCTTTCCTACTTTCCAGAAAATCCCCTCCGAATCTACCGTCCCTTTGTTAGTCTCTACATATATTTTCCAGTGTTCCTTAAGGAGATCTCAAAATTGTTTCTTGGCCAACAAGTATGTGGGGAACCTCCAACCTCCTTTCCTCTCTTTCCTCCTTGTCAATACTATCTCCATTGGGACCATGGCATGGTCCGATAGGAAAATGGTACTATGTGTCACCTGTTTTACTACTGAGTATAGGTCTCATTGTACATATACGTAGTCCAACCTCGACCAGGTTGTGTGAGGGTTGGGGAAAAAAGTCTATTCCCAGCCCCTGGGTTTGCTGTATGCCAAGCATCTACTAGATTTAAATCCATTAGGCCCAGACACCACTGCTGTATGGCCTCTAGTCCCTGAGGCCTTATACCTGAGTAGTCCAGCTTGGGTTCTGCCTCACAATTGAAGTCCCCTTCCATTATTAAAATTTAGGAATTGTTCTTGTATTATTAAAATGATTATATTTTGATAAAAGGTGGGCTCCATCACTGATGGGACATAAATATTTCTGAAAGTCACCATCTTTACCTGCACCTCCCCTACCATGATTACAAATCGTCCTTCCGTGGGGTCCCTCACCGTACGGTGGGGTATAAATAGATAATTTTTGTGTATCAATATGGCAACCCCTCTCTTGTGCGAGTTGTAGGAGGATGCGTGGCAGGCCCCAACTCATTCCCCCACCAATTTATTATGTTCCGCCTGTGTTAAATGGGTCTCCTGTAGCGGGGTGACAGTAGATCCTTTCCGTTTAAGTGCAGCCAATACTTTGGCCCTCTTAGCCAGAGTTATAAATCCCTTAACATTCCAGATAATTATAGTGCTACAATGATCCTGTGTCATGATTATAGAATCTTGGTCTCATTAGGAACATAGAAACATAGAATTTGACAGCAGATAAGGACCGCTTGGCCCACCCAGTCTGCCCATTTCCCTACCTAATGGATAAGCTGCAGATCCTAGTTAACCAGCAGCCTACTTCTTTCTACCCCCACCCCCTAGAATTGCCTTATGGCTGTTGCATGCATGCTTGAATTCAACCACTGTTTTTGACTCCACAACCTCCTCCAGAAGGCCATTCCATGCATCCACAACCCTCACTGTGAAAAAATACTTCCTTACATTACCTCTGAGCCACCCTCCCATCTTCAAATTGTGCCCCCTTGTTCTTGCACACCTCTTTTTTTGAAAGATACTACCCTCTTGGACTTTGTTGATTCCCTTGAGGTACTTGAAAGTTTCTATCATGTCCCCCCTCTCTTCCTTTCCTAGAGGCTATACATATTAAGCTCCTTAGTCTTCTTCATATGTCTTCTGGTGCAGACCTGCACCATTTTAGTTGCCCTCCTCTGGACAGCTTCCATCTTGTCTATGTCCTTGCAGAGATTGGGTCTCCAGAACTGCACACAGTACTCCAGATGGGGTCTCACCAGCTGTCTGTACAGAGGGATAACAACTTCCTGTTTTCTAGTGGTGATGCCTCTCCCTATGCATCCCAGTATCCCCCCAGCCCTCCTTACTGCCCTCTTACATTGCTTGCTCACCTTTAAGTCATCTCATATGACTACCCCCAGGTCCCTTTCCATTTTTGTTGTTGTTAGTATCTCACCCCCTATTCTGTACTCTTCCACTGGGTTTTTGTTTCCCAGGTGCATTACCTTGCACTTCTTAGCATTAAATCTAAGCCATCACATTTGACCATTCCTCTATCCTTGCCAAGTCCCTTCTCATCCTTTCCACCCCACCTTGTGTATCAACTCTGTTGCAGATCTGTGTGTCATCTGCAAAGAGACATATTTTTCTTCCAGTCCCTCTGCAATGTCACTTACAAAGACATTGAAGAGGACGTCCTAATACTGAACCCTGCGGCACCCCACTAGTAACCCCCCTTTCTTCCGAGTGGACTCCATTTACTATTACTCTCTGTGTCCTATTCTCCAGCCAATTCTTTACCCAGGCTATCATCTTGAGACCCACTCCCAGGCTGGCTAACTTGTATATTAATCTTTTGTGTGGGACTGAGTCAAATGCCTTGCTAAAGTCTAGGTAGGCCATGTCCACAGCCCCTCCCTGATCTACTACTTTGGTCACCCAGTCAAAGAAATCTATTAGATTCATCCGCATGACCTTCCCGCTGTGGATCCATGCTGCCTTGGGTCCTGTGCCCCTCTGGCCTCTAGGTACTTGACAATTCTTTCCTTCAGAAGTGATTCCATCATTTTCCCTATCACTGAGGTTAAACTAACAGGTCTGTAGTTTCCTGCTTCTGCCCTGCTCCCACTTTTGTGAAGAGGAATCATATCTGCCCTCCTCCAGTCCCTCAGGTACCACCCCATCCTCCCATGATTTGTTAAAGAAGGTAGTCAGTGGTGTCACTAGTTCTACCCTTAGTTCTTTTAGAATTCTGGATGAATCCCATCAGGCCCCATTGCTTTGTCCACCTTCAGTTCTAAGAGTTCTTTCAGAACCCTTTCTTCTGTAAATGAGCTGGTATCAACTTCTGTATCCAGAGTGTTTCTATTGTTTGTTTTAGGTACCTCCTCTTTACTTGTAAATACTGAGCAAAATATTTGTTTAGTATCTCTGCCTTTTCACACTCACCCTCTGCCCACCCCCTCCCTTTATTAAGCCTCGCTATCCTCTCTTAGTCTTCCTTCGCCTCCCTGATGTACCTAAAAAAGGTTTTATCCTTCTTAACTGAGTTGGCTATCTTTTCCTCAGTTCGGGTCTTTGCTGTTCTGACTGCCTTCCCAGCTTCCTTTTGTTTTAACTGATACAATTCTTTGTCTTGCTCCTTCTGTGATTCCTTGTACTTTCTGAATGCTTTTTCTCTTGAACCTTCACTGCCACCTCCTTTGAGAACCATAGTGGTTTCTTACATCATTTTGTTTTGTTTATTTGCTTCACACAAAGGCTTGTTACCTCTGTGATGGCAGTTTTTATTATTCCCCATTGTTCTTCCACGCCTCCTTCCTGCCCATTTGCTAGTGCATTCCTTAGGCACTCACCCATTTTGGCAAAGTCAGCCCTCCTGAAGTCCAGTACTTTTGCCTTTGTATGGCTTGACTCTATTGCTGTGTTTATTGTGAACCATACTGTTTGATGGTCGCTAGTTCCCAGATGGCTACCCACTTCTACATCTGTGATCCTCTCTCCATCTCCATTTGAGAGGACAAGGTCTAAGATTGCTCCCTCTTGAGTGGGTTCCAATACTAGTTGTCTAAGGCATGCCCCATGTAGGGCATCTAGAAAAACCCCACTCTTAGAAGTGGCTGGTGCAACTGCACTCCAGTTAACATCTGGCATATTCAGATCACCCATCAGCAATATATCCCCTTTATCTGCCATTCTAAGTATACTTTCTATCATTTCCTTGTCCACTTCCTCCCCCTGAGAGGGGGATCTGTATACAATCCCTGTGCTGATTGTGGTGCCACTGCCTGCCTCCAAATTGACCCACAGTGCTTCTTCTCCTCCCTCTGTTTACCCTTTTGTTCTGTTGCTTTGATTTCTTCTCTTATGTAGAGAGCTACTCCTTAGCACCTTTATTTGCCTTTTCCACTCACCCTTTCTTCTCAGCTGTCCCTTTAACCTAAATCCATAAGCAAAGCAAATCATGTGGTTAATATTAACAATAACTTCAACTGTAGACTTTAAACAGTGAGTAACTTGAACCCCTTCTCTTCTCCTCCTCTCCCTGCCAGTCTAATCACTCTCTGTAAGATTTGATTAAACTTTCTGTAAATATATATTCTCAGTTGTGTATCTACTGTTTTGGTATCCCCTATGCCCCCCCTCCCTCCGCAGTCTTCTTGGTCTATTTTTAATTTATGTGTTATATCTTTATCTCTCCTGTCTTTTCTTGTCCACACTTCCAGTCCATTGAGTCCTCAGCACCTGATGGTGCAATCTGTCCTCTCCAGGTCTGTGTTGGGCCTTCAGTGTTCCCTTTCCCACCCTGCACTGCATGACTTGCCTCCCACCCCCCTGAATGCCATATTTCCCTTGAGGGCCATTGGTCATCGCATAAACCTTCTGTCTCATTTCCTTTTCCTCCTAATAGTTGTCATACTTGTCCATTAAGGCTTTCATATATGTGGGATTTCCATGGGAAGAGAGGAGGGAAGCCAGTGCCCATTCACTCACGCAAAGCTCCGCTCCCTCCCACGACCCCTCCCTTCTCCATTCACAGTTGTTCTGTGCAATTAAGTTTGACAAAATCACAAAACACTAGCCAATAGCTTATCTAAAAAGTCTGAGTTGTGCTATCAGTCTCTGAAAACCTCCTTTGGGTCCTGTATATTCTCCCACCTTCTGGCAATACAGACCATACCTTGATAGAAGTCACTCGTCCAATCTGGGGTCACAGATCATAGCAATACCATAAAGCAGGCAATGGAGAGAAACAAATGCCTGTGTGCCACAAATAAGTTCAGTGTCTCTAGTTCATGGGGAGCCTCTGAGTGGATCAACATGAGTGTTTCCCTGCTATTCCATGAGATACAGTACCTCCCCTTTGGCACGCAATTCAGTTATTAGGTAACAATGAAACAAAAAAAGAGAATGATAGATTTGCCTCTCTACAGTTTAGCCCTTCTCATTTTTTTGTCCTATTCATCGAGGAATCCCTGCAGCTTTATCAGTTCACAGAATGAGTATGTGGCCCCCTCCAAGTATGCCTTTACAATTGCTGGGAATATCATGAAGAAATCCAATCCCTGCTCTCTCATCCAATCCATTTTGTTGTTGAATTGCTGCCATTTCTTCTGGATTCTGGCCAACATATCCTGGTGTAGCATGAGCTTATGCCCCTCGAAGATTAGCTCCTTCTGATTTCTGAAGGCCATCATTACAGCCTGCTGGTCTGGGTAATGATGCAGCCAAAATATGACTTGTCATGGTGGCTGGTCGCTAGCCTAGCATGGAGCCATCACCCTATATGCTTGTTCAACCTTCAGTTTGCCCTTTCTTGGTGTCATCCCTAGCAGTTTGGGAAGCATTTCTGAACAGAAGTCTACCAGGTTCCCCTTTTTAGCTCCCTCTGGAAAGCCTCGGATTCTCAAGTTAATTCTCCTATTGTAGTTCTCTTGATAGTCGAGGGCATCTTTTAGTTCCTCCATTTCCTGCTCAAGCTTTGCTAATTTGTCAGGAGTCACCCATATGGCATCCTTTAAATTGGACACACTCTGTTCCACCTCAGTTATTCTTCTGGCATGTTGTTTCAATTCTGTGGTGAGACCCGAGATAGATTGCTCAAAATGGTCCCATCATGGTTTCAGGTCCATCAATACTTGCTCTGAGACCACCCTGCTTATCAGTGCTACTTCCATGGCTGAAAGTGATATTGGGTCACTCCATCTGCTGTCGCTCCATCTTGCATCACAGATTTTTTTGCATTTTTTGCAGTTTGGTGCAGTGACTTGCCTGTAGACAGGAATTCATCCATTGCTAAACTGGTTAGAAGTTGCTTATCTATATAATTTTATTAGTTTTCACGCACAAAAATACTTTTATTTTGCTTTCTAGTGTGGCGCTCCGGAGAGATGTGACTTGTTTCTTCAGCTGATCATTAGCGCCCCTACGATTTGTTCTAAATTGAGTTTGCACCTCGTGGCCCTTCCAGTTGGAATAACCAGATCCTTTAAATGTGTGGCTGTTCAAGGGTTTGCAGGTGCAGGATCCTTCTCATTTACCATCCTCCAGGAAAGGAGAAGGAATTCCTGCAGGAAGTTGCAGACTTTGTTGTCGAACTGGTATTGGAGTCACCCAGATGGATTATTCTGGGCAACTTCAATGCTTGGCTTGGGTAGACGATGAACTCTTGCCATTTGAACAAAACTTCCTCCAGCTGACAAATTCACTGGGCCTGACACAGGTAGTTGCCTCTGCAACCCATATATGCAGCCATTCATTGGGCCTGGTATTCTCTCTGGGAGTGGCGGTCACTGACATTATGGTAGAGTCGGTTGTTTGGTCGAACCATTATACTGGGAGGTTCTCATTCGAAGCCCCCCAATAGACCTTCCCATATGGAGATGGTCCAGTACCACCCTTTAAAGGGTTTGACCCCTGAAGGGCTTATGGTGGTGCTGGACCTATCAGGTGTAATGAGTGCTTGCAATGAGCCAGGGGAATTTGTGTTGCCCTATAATAGGTGGTCACCTAGGCCCTCGACTAGATTGCACCGATCAGTGTTCGATCCCTCACTTCACACCAATGATCCCCTTGGTTTGATGGGACTGTTAGGGAACTGAAGATGTGGGGTCAAAGGTTGGAGTGGCATTGGTGAAGGTCCCGGTCTGGTGGGGACAAGGTTGTTTTGATGTCTCATTATAGAGACTATCAATCAGCAATCTCAGGCAAGAAGGCAGAGTTCCTGTCCAGGAAGATTGCTGCAGCAATAAACAAACCAGCTCAGCTCCTTCAGGCTGTCAATGAGCTGTACAATCCGACCTGTCTTCAGTCCATGGGAGCATTTTCACAATTAAAGTGTGTTGAGTTTACTCTGTTTTTTGATGATACGATTGCCTCCATCAGATCTGGGATGTAATGCAGGCTCATAAATTTGTTGTTTAATAGTGTTTTTAGACCCAATTGTTAACATAGCCTTGTTATGACCCTGCCTCATGAAGAAGGGTAGAGAAAATGTTCAACTCCTTGTCTAAAGGTGATTTGGCACAGGGACTGCTAAATCAACTTTTGGGATGCAAAAACACATTTTGGGTAGGAGTTGAAAAATTACAGCTGTCACATTCATAAGGTGATGTAAAGAAATGGCTATGTTGAAAATTTGGGGTAAAGATATTAAATATTACCAAACTTACGAGCCTGCATTTGTAAAATTCAACATAGCCTCAGAACTTTTAAAAAAATATATATTTTTACACCAAATTTAGAACATATCCTTCTTATGATCCCACGTCATGAACAAGGCCATAGAAAAATTTAAACTCCTGTCCAAAAGGTGATTTCATGCAGGGAGCACATAATTACCTTTCGGGATGTAAAAAAAAAACATTTTGGCCAGGATTTCAAAAATGATAGCTGTCAAATTCATTAGGTGCTGTAAAGATAAGGCTATCTTGCAAATCTGGGGTAAAAATATCCTTCATGGCCACAAACTTGAACAGATCAACCTAGGCAAAGAACTTCAGGCTATAGCTGTTCAAATTGTACTAGGCTATCATGATAAGTGCCTAACAATCCTTACTATCTATTTGCCACCCAGAGACCTGTCCACCAACTTTACCAAGCTTGTTAAATAGTTATTTAACCCCCTCCCAAGTCAGGAGCTTACCTAGGACTCCTGCCGCCTCCTGACTGCTCCCACAGTTGTCGCCTTTCCTTGCTCCCCCAGCCCGATCCTGGACTGCCAGGGCCAGGAAGCCAAATTACCTTCTTTGGTGTCTCCTGCACCCAGATCTTCATGGCCGGTGAGCTGCATTGTCCTCCTCGCTCCCCCACCCCTCTCGTGAACTGCCAAAGGGGCTGGGGAGTGGAAAATTAAATTTCAGCATCTCCTGTACCTAAAAGAAGGAGCGTTCGAGTGCCACACAGGACAGTTGCTCCTCCACCCCCCGAATTGCCAAACAGCATAGTGGGGAGCCTGTTTAAGGCCACGAATTGTGTCTGGCACCTCAAGCACCCTGAACAAGTGGCAGAAGTGCTGCAGTGAAGGGATTCATCTCCCCAGCCCCACCGGACTTCCTAAGGGGCTGGGGGAACAGAAACAAAACAAATTTAAAAACTGTAAAGGACTCCTCAACCCTGCCTCAGCCTCCAGTGGGTTGGGGAGCAAGGGACAAGATGGCAGGTGCAAGGGACTACAAGTTCCGGAATTCCTAGCTGCTGAGGGTGGCCATTTACAGACACTGCTCCTCCTAGGGAGCCCACAAAATTTATTTATTTATTTATTAGCTTTTGGTAACCGGGTAAGTGCGTTAGGCAACAGACCTGCCTATTTTCAGGCATGACCCGGGAGAGCACAGGACATTGGTTACAATATGCAGAAATGCACAGACATAATATAGGTGTACAGGAGCAAAATGAGATATACATTGGGTAGCACAGTAACAGTTACATAAGGGTACATTTTTGGCATAGATCATAATAAGGATGTAAAATAAAGCAATTAGTGTAACCATAAGACAGCTGAGGACAGTAAAGACATCAAGGTTCATAGCCACCTAGACAAACGTATTGCATGGGAGAACATTAGTGTAGTACTCAGGGTCAGACCCGATAGCCTGCAGTGGGACAAAGCAAATTAAGAGCATTTGCATTGGCCAGAGGCTAGGATGTGGGTGAACAGCGAGTTTTTGAATTCTCGATGGGAGGATGATGTTTTCACCACAAGGGGGAGTGAGTTCCAGAATTTGGGAGCAAAATGGGCAAATGCCTGTTCACCCATTTTTGTCATGCAAGGTCTAGTGGAGAGCATGGGGACAGAGGAAGACCTGAGGGTATGGGTGTGTGAGGCAGGAGTCAGAGGTTGGCAAGATAAACAGGGCAGGGAGGTCTAGACAGGGAGTCGATAAAGCAGCCCAGGGAGTAGGCTCAAATATCCTTAGGTGACAAGCCAATTCAAGCCAGCGAAGGAGACAATGATGGGTAAGACGTGGGGCAAAGTTAAGGCAATCCACAGATGTTGTTGTAGACAGTGTCCCATTTGTGGGAGTGTAGCAGAGTTTGCAGCAAAGAGGAGGGGCAGAGCATATTGAGCTGGGGTAAGAGAATACCTCTCGCAACATAAAGTCTAGCGGAAGGAGTGAGGGAGTGGCGCACGCGATAAGCTCTGCCAATTTTAGCATTGACGGCATGGCACACCATATTGACATGTTGAGACAGGTCAAGTGTGGGATCCAAAGTGACCCCAAGGTACTTGAAGGACTCAGTGTTTGAGATGAGGGAGCCATCAAGGCATTGAACCCGGAGCCTGTTTGCTGGGGCAGACAGTTTCTTAGAGGATCCAAATAGCATAGCACAGGTTTTTTCTAGGTTCAGAACTTGGTGGTTGCTAGAGAGCCAGGTCTGCAGGAATTGGAAGTCATTAGTGAGAGTGGAGTTGATGGCAGCAACCAATTTTGACCCAGAGTAGAGAACAAGGTCATCTGCGTACATAAGAGTGCAGCTATGCCGACACATGGTGGAGTATCATTTACGAAGAGGGAGAAGAGTAGAGGTCCAAGAGTGGATCCCTGGGGAACTTCACGGGAGATGTTTAAGGGGGAGGAAAGGGCCTTGTGAAATGCTACCGCCTGAGTCCGATTGTCAAGATAGCTATGGAACTAGGAGAGGGCTTGGTCAGATGCTCCAATGGATTGGAGCTTCTTTAGCATGAGAGGATGGTGTACCATGTCGAAGGCTTTAGACAGGTCAATAAGGACGGCCCCAGTGAGTAGGCCACGGTCCATATTATTTCTGATGTCATTTGTAAGTTGTGTAAGTGCAGAGGTGGTACTGTGACCGGGCCAGAAACCATGTTGGCACGGGGTTTGAAGATTAAACATGTCAAGGTGAGCAGCAAGCTGGCGGTGGACTATTTTTTCAAGCAGCTTACTGAGATTGGGCAGAAGAGAGATAGGGCAGTAGTTGGGCATGAGTTTGACATCGCCCTTTTTGTGTATAGGGATGGTTCTGGCAGTTTTTCAGGTGGATGGGACAGTAGACGTACGAATCAAGAGGTTAAAAGCCAGGTGATAGGTCTGGTCAGCCAAGGTGCATACTGCTTAAGTATGCAAGGATGGATGCCCTCAGGCCCTTGACCCCGCGCGGCCGGAAGGGAGTTAAGTAGCTTGCGAACTTCAAGGTATGGTTGGAGCCAGAACGAAGGGAGGGGTGGGAGGGTGAGGGAGGAGAAGAGGGACAGTCAGGATGAGGCTAGTTAGAGTAGCAACTGGTGGAGAAGAAAAAGGGCATTGAAGGTTGTTGGCAATGGTGTCATGGTTGGTGCAGTGAACACCTTGAATGTTCATGTCAGCTGGATTCTGTGGCTTGTCGCTGCGAGAATGTCCTTAATTTTGGACCAGTACCTGCGTGATTTGTAGAGGATGTTATTAGTAGGTTCCTATAGTAGGTGCTTTTGGCAATACGAATTGTCTTTTGCAGTTGTTACGTAATGCACGAGAGTCTTCAAAGTTTGCACGGAGGTGGAGATCTTCCACCTGGACCAAAGTTTGTCCCTAGATTTGAGAAGTTGAAGCAGGGCGGTTAGCCACTTGTTACTTTCCTGCCATCCTATGTGGTGACCGATGTGAAGGTTTGAAGAGAGAGGAGGTCGGAGTTGAAATATTCTGTGGCTATGTTAATGTCCTCTGTTTGGTAGAGAGGGACCAGTCAACCTGGTTAAGGTCAGTTAAGAAGTCCTCATGACTTAGGCGGATAGATTAGGAAAGTTACAGTTTTAGCAGGGAGGAGGAATGACAGTGTTCCAGACACAGTAGATAGGATAGTGGTCACTAATTGTGTCAGGTAGCACACCGCTGAGGCAACATATTCCGTCCTGTTAGTAAGTATCCAGTCAAGGAGGGTGGCACAGTTGCCCCCACGTGAGACCCTTGTGGGTTCATGTATGAGCTGGAATAGATTTGCCTTGCTAGCTAAGGAGGATAGGTTAGCTGAGTTTCTCTCGGACCAGTCAAGGTTAAAATCACCAAGGCAGATAATGTCATTCTTGCCTGTAACTGAAGGCAGAAACCCTAGGAGTTCAGTGATGCCTTGTGTAGCATTTTTTTGGGGGATATAAGTACAAAAAATATGGAGTTTCTTTACACCCCCAAGAAGTAGTAGGGAGTGTAGCTTGCGATTCATCTCCTGTCCCACAAAAGTGCCCCCTTGACCTAGTCACCCTCAGAAGGGATCAGGGGGGTGCTAGCCATGCAGCCAAATGCTGCCAACTATGTGCAAATAATATTTTACAGTTGATAGAAAGTGGCTGAGCTTGTCAGAACTGTTTAAGGTGGTCATCTTTGCTGAGGTTGCTTGAGGACAGTGTGGAATCCTATTGGTAGCTGCAATATCACCAATCAGGATGAAGAGCTTGTGAGTTGTAAGGACCAATGAGAAGCTGAGTTTTAAACATGAAGATTCTGAGTTTTACAGTTTGCCAGGTGACTTTACAGTAAGAGTTTGACTGAGAAGGTGTATTTTTTGACATCTCCTGTTGCTGTCAGAGAGAAAATCCTGCAGTTTGTGCCTCTTGCACAGACTCAGAACTGTGGACTCTCTAAAATCCTGCTGAATCCCGGGGAGCAGGGATTTGCCTCAGCTGCGAGAACTGGGATATTTGGTGCTCCAAATATCGAAGCCTGCTGAAGGAAAATAATTTTCTGCTGTGGAGCGTGAGGTAAGAAAAGCAACTGCCTCATTTCCTGATGAAATAGTGACTGAGTTTCCTGTCAAGACCTATGCTGTGGGGTCCTGCTTGCTTGCTTGATCTGCTGTTGCCTACCTACTGCCAAGGTGGGTAAAGACAAGTCCCTCTGTGGAGTGAAGACTGCCTACCTACGGTTGAGGTGGATGAAGACAAGTCCCTCTGTGGGGTGAAGATGGCCTACCTACAGTTGAGGTGGGTGAAGACAAGTCCCTCTGTAGGGTGAGGATTGCTTACCTACAGTCGAGGTGTGTGAAGACAAGTCCCTCTGTGGGATGAATAGGATCATCACCTACATCCACTCCGTTCTTTCTTGTTCTTTCAAGCTGCCTGAAAAGGGGACACATCCCCCAACAACCTACACCTTTTCACCAAAGGTTGGGAGTACTTGGTTTTGGTTCCACTATGCCGCGGTGACAAATTTCTTGTTGCCAGATGGCACAGAGACAGCACAACAGCGTCAGTTGGTGTTGTGCTGTAGCTCAGGAACAAGTATTTTCTGTGGGGACATCGCCCCCCATAAACCCCCATGCAAGGGTCTCTGCCCCCTGCACCCCCCCATACTTTAGATTACTAACTCCAGTCAGAGTTAGTTTGAGGATGGGGGCAAACACCTTCCCAGCACCAGTGTCATGGAGCGGAGAACATCACAGCGAGTGCCGACAATGTTGCTGTGATGATCTTCGCTGTAGAACCAAAGCTGCATGGTCAGTATATGCTTAGTTTTACCCAAACAAATACTTCTCTAACTGCTCAGCTAGCTAACTAGTTAACATCACATCTGAGCTTCCTGCGCAACCTTAGCAACGCCCTTAGCAATCAGTATAGCCAGGAATAAAACTGTTGTCACTGCACCCCCTGGTGTGGTTGGTGCTTTACACTGCAGAACCCCAGTGTTTCACTTGTGCTGCACCAAGCTTTTCCACGTCACAGGCCTGCAACTGCTCAGTGTGTGCACACCCAATAGAGAGCTCTCGCAGGGACTTTGGGGTTAACTGGTGCACCAGTGGGGAAGCGGATCTGGGGCTGGTAATTCTGAAATGCATAGCACTGTCTAATTATGAATACCAATGTGTTGTTGTTTTGCTTATAGTTTAGAGTCGGATTGTTGAATGCTTTTCTTCCCCTTTGCTTCCACTGCCCCCTGCCTCTTTATCCACCCCAAAATAAACCTCTGTTGTTTATTTGTCTGAAAACTGTTGCAGCCATTGCATTATTGTGTAGTGTGATATTTCATGCTTAGAGTTATAAGTGGGGAAGGGATTGTATACTATACTGTTTATTTCCAAGGGAGGGGGCTGTATTTTATTTCCTGTGGGGAAGCACCCTGGCAGTATGCTGTTAGAAGGATCCCCATAGATAGAGGCACTGCAACACTTGCCCTGCCAATTATAATTTTTCAATTTCAATTTCATTTTCAACTTTATTTTTAAAAGGCGCTTTTCTTAAATCAAAGCGCCTGTACAGATAAATATGACAATAAATATAATAAATCAAATCAACAGAAATCCTTAAAAGCAATATTAAAAAGGTGGGTCTTCAACTCCCTTTTAAAACTAAGAACGGTCGGGCAGTCTCGCACCTGACGAGGTAGAGAATTCCACAGGGTAGGTGCCATAAAACTAAATGATCTAGCACCAGATGTTTTCAAACGCACTCTGGGAATCTCCAGCAATCCCCGCCAGTGGATCAGAGGGGGCGAGAGGGACTATAGGGCACAGGAGCTATTTCAGGTAGGCAGGTCCCAGATCATGTAGGGCTTTATAGGTCAGCAAACTGACCTTGAAGGTGATTCGCCAGAACACCGGCAGCCAGTGCAGTCCGTGGAGCACAGGCGTTATGGGACTGGATCTAGAAACTCCAGTCAACAGCCTGGCTGCCGCATTCTGCACCAGCTGCAGACGGCGAAGTTCAACCCCTGATAGCCCTAGGTATAGGGAGTTACAGTAGTCAAGTCGGGAGGTAACATGAGCCCACGTGCCAACCTATATCCCTTAGGCAGAACCACTTGTGGGTAGCTGTGCAGGTAGAAGGGAAGGGGTGGTTACACTTAAATACCCTTAAACGTGATGAGGAATTTCTTGTTATGGGTGACTTCAACATTAATTGGTTGTCCAAAGATGCAGCACCTTATAAAGACGCCCTAGCCAGTCTTTGCCTCACGCAAATGGTAAGTGAACCAACCAGACTCAAGTACCACACTTTGTCCCATACCATGATTGATTGGGTCCTAACAAACCAACAGGAGATAATGCAAAAGGTCACAGTTAGAGTTGTGTGAAATTGAAATATTTTGCCTGGCAAAATATTTCACATAATTCCGCAATTAAATTTCGCGTAAAATGCCTTGACAAAATTTTTCACCTAGGCGAAACAAACTTCCGCCTGGTTTCATGATTTCGTGTAATGACGAAATTTTGCATAAATACCTTGATCTGCAGATTTCACAATTTTGCCAATATAACTTTTGATTTTGCCTGTGAAATTTTCCTCCAAAAGCAAAATTTGCAATGCACTGTGGTGGGTAAATAGGTCGAATATCACATGCAGCTTGTTTTCAGCTCATTCTGCTGTGTGTTGAGTCAGAAAACAGTCTGTTGTGGTGCATCAGAGCCTATAAAGCCTTTTAAAACCTTGTTGAAATTTGTTTTTGAGAGCTAATTGCTCCAAAATATAACTTTTTTCCTAGTGCTGCTAGGGACCATTTTCTAATTTTGTGGATTTTTGCATAATACTTAGTTTAATTACATTTTACTTTTGCCTGTGTCTTTGAAGGAGTTGAGTGGGGTAGGGTAGGAGTGTAAAGCAGTCCAGGCTATTTCTAGCCTTTTACAAACAGATTGCTCACAAATTGTGAGCTATTTGTTTACTGTTATTTCTTATTAATTTTGTTATATCATTCCATTTTTTTCTGAAAAGTTATTCCATCCTGTTTGAGAGTTCCTGCCACTCTTAGCCTGTGTTATATATGCCATTCTTCCTCTTTTAGTTGTGATTGTGAATTCTAAAGTTTTAAACACACAGAGCTGATCCGTTATTTTATCTTTATTTGTTTGTGGTTAGTTCTGTTTGCTGGAGTGTTAACTTGTGTCACTTAAACTGTGAAAATCAGCAGTTCTGTATTTTTTGTATCTTTACTTTAAGTCCTTTTACCTGATCACTTGAACGTGCCCATTTACAGTTTCACTGCTTTGTTGAATTGCTCCCCTGTATTTTATTGCTGGAGCTTGCCTCTGCACATTGCGCAGTGTTCATGTTTTAGTTGACTTATCTTACCCTTTCTCTGTTATAGCATTGTTTGTTTAACACCTGACATGCGCATTATTAAAAACTACACATTTAATACAGTCATTTTCAAGAGATTGTTTGGTGATCTCTCCCATCCAGTCCACTACCATATTGTGAATCTCGCCTTTGTTGAGGTTTTATGGTTTTCTCTGCCCTCACATAATAAAAAAAAATGACGGCATTAACTAAGTAATAGCACATTACAGTACTTTATTTGTCCAGACACAGGTGATCTGTTTTTAAAGTTGGTCACTTGTGCCCTTTTTCCTTGTGTGTGTTTCTTTAAATACTGTTTGGGGAAAGGAAAAAGATACTCTTTTTGTTCTTACTAGATTAGGCTACCTACCATATATGGTATTAGTTGTACTCTAAGTGCTGCTACCTGTCCTGATTGTGTTTGGATTTGTAATGAAGCCAGCACTGTAGGTGTGACGTGTGAGGTGTTATTCACAGTTAGTAATACATCCTTTCTTCAAATACTCCCAGAGAATGGCAAAGCTTTGAAGCAGCAGCCAGCAAAAATGCCTGCTAAAAGACAGCCTAGTACAAGGGGAAACATGACAGGGGGGATAAGGGAGCTAAGAAGTCTGCTGAAAAAAGGACAACTTCAGTTCCAGTTCCCCATAGCAGTGAAAGCACATGTATGTCTGCATCAGTGTCTTCTGCTGTGTGCTCTGGTGGTGCGACGGGAACCGGCAAAGGAGTTGTTGGCAGAACTGGGTCTGGCATACCTGTGTCTTAGTTTTTCAAGGCTCAAGCTTTTGCATCCATGCTAGTGGGGGGTGAGGACAATGAGAAAAAGGGAAGCACTGACACCAGCACAGGAATAGTGGTCCAGGAGGAGGGTGATAAGTCTGTCAGTGTGACTGTCCATGTTCCTGCAGGAGTTGGTGATGATAGTGTTCAACTAGAGTCTGATAATCCTGGAGATAAGGATAGTCAGCCTCCTGAGATGGCTGTAGAGAAAGAAAAAGGTGCCATGCTGCAAGAAGACAGTGATAGGGAGTAGGAGTAGGAGAAAGACAAAGATATCATCGCTATTGGTGGTGATGATGATGATTGGGATGATTCCACATGGGAGCCTGAGTTAAAAAAGGTCAAGGGCGGTGTAGGCCATTTACATGCACAGCCTGTGGGTCAGTCTGTCACCAAGCCTATAAGCAAACCTCCAAGCAGTCAAGTAACTCCCCCTCCCAAAAGTAGTCTTATGGAAGTGATGAGAGCAGTCCAAAATGCACACTTCCACACCTGTTTCTGAATCATCCCAGTCCCAAAAGCATCTGAAGTCCAGGGGTCAAAAGTCCCTATTTTGGGACTTTTATGTGCTTGATCTTGCTGACAACACCATAGCAATATGCCAACTTTGTCAAGCATGTGTTAGTCAGGGGAAAAAGGGAAGCCAGATAGGCACTGGTGGCCAACACGCCCACCTGAAAAACAAGCACCTGCTGAGATGGCAGCAACACCAGAAAGATGCCAGAGCTGTTGGTGGCATCTCCCTTGGCAAGTTAAATGTAGTAGAGCAAGAGCAGGAGGAGGGAGGGCAGAGTGGGTTGTGGTGGAGGAGGAGGGTGAGCATTCCTTTGATCTGTTGAGTAGTGGGCATAGCAGTGGAGGTGCCAGTCCCTTGAGTCTGAAAAGTACAGCACTACACCCAAAAGCAACCAAAATAACTGGTTTGATGCAGTCTACACAGCCCCAAGAGTCAAGTGTTACCACTAAAAGAAGATCATTGCTGCCAAAAGTACAGCATTCTGGTTGAACAGCCCCAAAGATGCGGCCCACTCTGAAGACCATCCTTAAACAGCAAAGTACCCCCCCCCAATCATGCTGCTGCACGAGAGTTAAATGCTGCCACTGCTGGAATGTTGGCCATCGATCTGTTGCCATTCTCATTCATGGAGAATGCTGGTTTCCGCAGGTTGATGACCCATGCCTGTCCCAAATGGCAAGTTCCATCACAAACCTATTTTACTAAGTGTGCCATGCCAGAGCTGAACAGTAAAGTTACTGATTCCAATAGACATGCATTGAAGCATAGTGCATCACAATATATCCATCTTAACATTGATATATGGACCAGTGGACAAACAGCAGCAAGCTCGTATCAATGCATAACAGCACATTGGGCACAGTTACCTGGGGTGGTACTTGATTTTGGGGCTGGCAAAACCTGCGTGAAGCAACATTGTGGTGGTAGCAACACACATAGTATTCGGCAGCATACGACCCCTAGTATGACAAGTGTTACCAGTTCTCGCAAGGCTGCAAAAATGCTTAATGTTCTGCTGGATGAGATTGATGGGTGGCTACACACACAGTCACTCATAGTAAGATTCATTGCAAGTGATAATGGCTCCAAGGAGTGAAGTGTATTAGCAACGGTGGTATTTTTTAGGGTTTCCTTCCTGGCACACTGCCTTAATCTTGTTGTTCAGCAGTTTCTCAACCATGTGGACATTAAGGAAACAGTTACTGTTGCCCGTCGCATGTGTGTCCACTTCGACCATTCTGCAAAGGCCCGTGACCAACTAAGTGAGCTATAATGCAATAACCATCTGCCTCAGCACCAGATGAATCTTGATGTTGTGACCAGGTGGAATGTCACACTGTACATGCTTGACCAGCTGTATGAACAGTATAAGGCTGTGTCAGAATACCTGCTGTTGCACACCACCCGTGACAGTGCTGGAGTGTCCATTGCTCTTACAACAGAGCAGTAGCACCAAATGGATGGGCTAATACGCTTTCTCCATCCATTCCAGCATGCCACACAGGCAGTGAGTGGGGACACTGCTTGTATAAGTCAATCCATATCCCTCATATGAGTGCTGAGGCAGACACTAGTTAATGTGCTACACCAGATGGAGGCAAGTGGGGATCATGGCAGTTGTAATCTAATGGATCACTTGCTCCATGTGCTGGACACAAATACCCATGTATTCGTCATTTTACAATCAGCTGACTTTGCAATCGCCAGCATGCTGGATCTACGCTACAAACGTGACCTGCCTTCTATAATTGAAGGAGGTTTTCAGTGAGTACAACAGTTGACAGAGAACGTCATTAGAATGATACATACGGCACACATGAAAAAGACATGCACTGTGGTGAAAATGGGTGCTGCTACCACCACCAGTGGCTCACAGGCAACCCAATCAGAGAAAATGGGCAAGTCACAGCAGAAAACAGCAAGCAATTCCATTTGGGATGTTCTCTTTCAGGTGGGAGTGGAAGATATGGAGGAAAAGGAGGAGGAGAGAGATGAGGCAACTGGACTCCAGGCAGCAGACCGAATGGTGGAGGCCTACATGGGAGACCGAAAGCACCTTGCCATTACTGATGAGCCACTGCTGTACTGAAGCAGCAAAATGACTAACTGGCCAGCATTAACATTAGTTGCTGTGAAATACCTGAGCTGCCCACCATCCAGTGTCAGTGCGGAATGAGTGTTTAGTGCAGTTGGGGCCATTGTGAGTGACCATAGGACCATGCTAACATCATCAAAATGAAAGATAGGCACATTCCACACAACGCAGTGATGTCAGTGGTGTTGCCACAGGAACCGTGTCTCGGTGATGTGGATGATGACAATCCCTTGGCTAAGGCATCTACCAGCAGCGAGGCGGATGAAGCAGCAATGGTGAGAGAATTCTCGCCTGGTGAGAACTCTAGTCTTGAAGATGGTGAGGGGTGCTTCTTGGATGATGTAGAAGTGGGAAAAAGGCTGAGTGTACTCAAAGGCCACCCCCTCCCCAACCACTTTCAGCTCAGTATGGTGTTATGCCTTATTTTTTATTATGAACCGGCGATCGTAAATGGAGGAAGCTGATTGGCCGAGAGGTTTTGGAAGCCGTGATGATATCGGGCTACATCATCACGGCTTCAGAAAACCTCCGGTCACCAGCCTCCTCACAGGCAAGAGATCCTTCGACTGCAACGTTCACCTCACCCAGACGCCTCAGAGCGAGTCACCCATCAACATGACCAGCAAAAAAAAAAAATATTCCCACTGCTGAAGTTATTAAACCCACCAAGTGCGGTATACATAACTAAAACACCCGCTCCCAACCAAGAAATACTGAGACACCACCATGCCGCCAACAGACACCAACGGACACTCATTCAAAACATCCCGATACCATAACGGACCTTCCCAACTAAACATCTGCCAGCTCGTGGACAAAATGACCTCGCTGCTTTAGCTATTGTTTTTAAAAAGATTTTGCCAATCTCACCTGCTCCTTCAAAACACAATGCAGGCAGTTTACCCTCTGCTCTATGAAACAATCGCAACACAGCATCTCGGACAGACAGGTTTGTGGTGGCGACGTGACTGATTCACAGAGCACAACTGACACAATAGCAGTCCCTGTCAGCAGTGCTCATGAAAACGAAATCCACACAGATTTTTACCGTGTCCTAGAGCAGACTGGGTCAAATGCTGAGAAAACACAGTTCAGCATTAGTGCTGAGAAAGTGACACTGGGTTCACAGATGCACCTCCATTGAACTCCACTTACAACAGCGCCACCTGCTGCCCATACCTCCAGGAACTATTTCTTTCAAAGATATTCCTCCATCACTCCAAAAGACATTAAAATATTTTAAAAGTGGATTTTTATTATTTTCTCAACAGAAAACTATTAAACCAGTTCATAATAGCAATAATGTGATTCCAGGGTGTGTAGTATTGGATATCGCTACTGGTCTGATACTCGCCCGCGGCCCTCGCTCGCCCAACCACCCGAGGCGTGACGATATCCCACGATATACCACACCCTGTCGTGCATTATTGCTTAATTATGTACCATTAGATTTGTTACGGTAATGTGTTATCTGCTGCAGTGTGTATAAGATTCATTTGATCACCCTTTGCCTTAACCTGTTGTTTGGTCACCACCAGTCCCCCAGCTTATATAAAGCAGCAGCAATGTAATTACCATGACCATAAAGATTTTGCATTACAGTTATAATATTTTTCTGCCAAAAATATTTTACTTTTCATGTCGACAATCAACCCCATCTTACAGCAAGATATGTTGTCTTGATGTCCTTGAAAGTGCCCATGCTGGCAAATGCCACACTACCCCTCCACCCCCTCTCGCCACCTGATGTACCCATGCACTCCATGAGACCAAAATAAAATATTTTCTGCAACTTACTATCGGTGACATGTACAAGAACTCTGGCTCCTAGTACAAGTAGCATATGAATGTAACATGATCATTCGACCATTAACACCACAAGTTGAACACATTTTGAACAATGGTGAATGGTGGCCATCTTTAATGATGCGAGTCATTAATTATAAAAGTAATCATGAAAATGCTTAACAACTTACAACATCAAATTCCCCCAAAAAGGTTACTTATGCTATACTACCAGGTTAAAGTTCTTGTACCGAAACTGTGATGGTTCCTGGGGAACAGGGCAGGGGGAGGTGCTTGCTGCCCTCAGTTTGGATTCCAGATTTTCATGTTTACTGCAGCTATTCCACTTCAAATGATTAGACAAGACATTATCCCCCACCACCTAGTTATTTACTAAACACCATCTCAACCATCCATTTCCGCATATAGTTCCTCCACAAATTTCTCATCGAACGCCCCGACAGTGAAACCGGCAGGTCAACTGCTTTTAGCAGTCGGCTGCCGGTTTCTCAGCACATGAAGTGTTTTCTAAGGGGGAGTTCGCCCCTGGAACCCCCCACGCGGAGGGCTGCACCCCCTGCACCCCCCCACTAAGGATTATCAACTCTTAGTCAGAGCTGATTTGGGGGGGTGCAGGACCCCCGACTAACAGTGCCCGGTTCCAGCGGGGCCCCCTACAGTGGCATGGCATTGTAGTCAGTGTGGGGGACCTCACTGTCAGACTGTTGCTGTGGGGTGGGTATACCATTCCTCCCTGTATGTGGGTGGTGTTTACTCATTAATGGTATGGACACCAGTGGCCAACATCACAGTTCAAGCAACACCCCTGTCTTCCATGCAACACAGCTCCTGCATGGCCTGGATGGACGTCGTCATCACACAGAGATACGATGAAATGTCAACAGAGGAAAATAACCTAAGCAAGGCCAAGGATAAGAAAAAATGACTAATACTCGTCAATCTGCATACCTGGTTTTAGCAAACAAGTTGGAATAAGTAGAGAAAAAAAAATGTATACTTACCATACCCTGTGATGTCATTAAACTGCAGAAATTGCCACCAGAAGGAACATGCTGGGAAGGGCACATGATTCCAGACCATGACGAAGCACAGTAGCAGGCATTCCCCTTCCCCTAACAGTACTGTGTACTTGGAAATAAGATAAAAAGAACCAATTTTGAGGATTGTAAAAAGTTCCAGCCCCCACCACCACCAACAGGCCCCCCACAGAAGACCATAAAAAATGAAGAAATACTTACCTCAGGGCCTGTGAATGTGGAACCATTGCACAATAAAATAAATCCCCCAGATCTTGTTGAGTAGCAGCAGCGGCAGCAAGAAAAAGAATTAACTTCGACGGAATTCCTGATGTTGACAAAAGCAAAAAAGAACACAATTACTGTCAAACTCAGACATTCAGATGGCAGTAAAAAACATACCACACTAGTAATGAAATGTCAATGTTTACCGTCTGTGTTGGGAAATGTGGTGAGTTCAAACATCCTTAGATCCTAATCCCAGCCTGGCATGATGATGTCTTCCACAGCACACTGAAAAATAATATAAAAACAGCACAACTATATTAGAACTCAAGACACCATAATACCAACCCACTGACACCCTTATCCTGCACAGAAAAAAAAAAATAAAGACAGATACCAACGTGTTCAGCAGCAGCAGTATGGACTGTGTGAAGATGATCCACCATCAACCATCCAGAACAGTACTTCTTGTGGCAGCTTGGCAAGTAGTAGTCAGAGACAGCAGCAGGCAGCAAGCTATAGTGCCCCAAAATGTCATTCACTCCCCACCACCAGGCAAGTTACAACAACAAAGTCAGTCAGTCAACACAGCCAGCCAATCAGGACAGCAGCATAGGGAGATGATATTTGTACATGTCTATCTCAATCAATTAAAAAAGCAGCAGCAGGAGGAAACAATCACAAGTAGCAGCAGCATTTTGCAGAAGGAATTTGTTTTCTCTGCATGGGTTAGCACCCCTTTTTCAGGTCCCTGAGGTGGTGGCACAGCATGTAACATCAGAACTGACAGCAGATTTCAGTCTCAATTTGATGTCACATTTTTTTGGAAACATTTCTGGACTTGTAGGCCCTTTTTGTCACCAGCAGCACCGAGTTTCAGGCTGAAATTATTTGTAAACAGGACCCAAAACAGCAATATAATGTCTGGGTGGTGGTGGGTGAGGGGGCTGGCACCATTCACATCATGACTCAGACCAGATTTCAGTCTCCACTTTATGTACCATTTTTCGTGTAACATTTCTGGACATGTTCAGCCTGCTCTGTGCTCGCAGAAACAAGATTCAGCATAACATCAATGTAAACAGTGCCCCAAAGACCATGTTTTAGTTCGGGTGTGGGTTGGGTGTCATATAACAACATGGCTAAGACCTGATTTCAGTCTGAGTTTACTGTAACATTTTTTTGGAAACATTTCTGGGCTTGTCGGCCCTGTTTGGTATTAGCAGCACTGGGTTTCAGGCTAAAATCATTGGTAAACAGTGGCAGAAGCTGCATTTTCAGGTCCCTGAGGTGGTGGCACAACATGTAACATCAGGACTGACAGCAGATTTCAGTCTCAATTTGATGTCAGATTTTTTTGGAAACATTTTTGGACTTGTGGGCCCTGTTTGTCATCAGCAACACTGAGTTTCAAGCTGAAATATTTGGTAAACAGGGCCCAAAACAGCAATATAATATCCGGGTGGTGGGGGGTTGGGGCACCATTTACAACACATCATGACTCAGACCAGATTTCAGTCTCCACTTTGTATACCATTTTTCCTGTACTTATGTAAGTTATGTACTTATAAGTAATGTGCTTATGTAACTGTTTTTATGACTAAGAAATACAAAATCACACATGCCCCCACAATGCAAAGCATCATGGGCTGCATATGCAAATCACCACAGAATATTATACTGGTTCAACTTTAAGCAGAAATGCATGGTGCCGAAAGGCCTCTCACACAGTTTGCAAAGGGTGCCAACAGAAGACATAGACACGTGTTTCGTCCTACCAGGACTCATCAGTATGGTGTTGTGTATGTGTGCGGACTGATTCTGGCACTGGCAGCTGCACAGAGTCAAAGCAACTGCCACCAACCCTTACCACACATCACAGACAGAGACACAGACAACAGCATCACATAGCTTTGGGAAAAAATGTCTGTTCATACGAACAAATTACTATACTTGACATTTGTGGTTAGGAGGAAATATAAATAAGGAGTAACATAAAAGAAGCAGAAAGGTACACAGTTTATGGGCAAAGTACTAAGAGTTGGGGCTGGAGGGACATGCAGGGTCAGACTCAGTCAGGGTAAGGATATTCATATGAGATGGAGGGGTGAAGGGAAGGAGCATAAACATTACATAAAACGTAACAAATTAGATAGAAAACCACTGGACAAGATAAGAAAAAGAACAAAAAGGATATAGGAAAAAAGAGGACAGAAAAGATTTAGTTTTTTTCCTTTTTTTAATTTTTTGGTGTTTTTATTTTTAGGGCAGTGCAAAGGAAGAAGACCTAGACAAGCAAAACAAAATAAAATTAGGTGTACTACTCACTTCCACCAAATTTGCCACTGCCGCCGCCACCACCACCACCAACCCCATGACACAGCTCTACCAGGAGTTCCAAGACCTTCTTTTGGTCCTCCTTTATTTTATCTACATCCCCCCGACCTCCTGGTGGAACTTGTTCAACTGTTGCCAGACTCCCTGCACCTCCATGTGAACTGTCACCACCTTTTGGTGCACAGCCTCCAGGTCCTCCATCCTGACAACCTGATCTGCTGGGGGAGCTGCTGCAGGCTGTGAGGATGCAGCAGCAGCTGTAGAATCAGGTGCAGCACATCGGTGCCGCCGGCACTGCTGAAGGGTGGGGGGTGGATCACTCTTGGACTCCAGCTGCTGTCTCCTGCTGGAACTACTGTGGCACTCCCTAGGCCACCGAATGCCTTCCTCCTCCTCCTCCTCCTCCTCCTCCTGGCCAGCCCCATAGCTGCCTCCTGTAGCAGCTTCTTGCTGTTTGGAGAGCCACTCAACTGCGTGGTGGGGCTGCAGGTGGCTCCTTTGCCCACCTGTCCCAAAGAGGGACCCTGTTTTCCCCTTCCTTACAGTAGTACCCACAGACATTGCCAGCTGTTTCCCAAAATTTCTGTGATATTTCTAGAGAAATCTCCTGCTTTCTGCATTTCCACAGTAGGTGCAGCAGAGAGAAACTCTAGAAATTTCACAAAATATCTGGAAATAGCTGGCAACGTCTATGGCTACCACCGTACTTCTTTTCTACAAAGGTTGCAAATGAGAACAGTGTCATCTGAAACCTTTGTGGAAAAGAAGGGCCACACTAAAGATACCCTGGGGGGGGGTGCATCTTCATCTGATGTCCCAGAATGGGCCCCCTCATTCGGGACTGAGACCTGCTGCTGTTGCTGCTCTTGCTGTGGGGTGGGGCGGGACAGGCTGCACATGCTGTGGGTGGGGGACGGGCACAGGCTGCACATGCTTCTAGGGTGGGGCAACAGGCTCCTGCTTTTTCTGGGTGGGGAGCAAATGCTTCTGGGGGGTGCAATGTGGTCCTGCTGCTTCTGTGGGGGATGGGCACATGCTTCTCTTGGGGTGTGGGTGGCTGACTGGAAAATACCTGCCTGTTAAGGCAGACAGTAGATCCTGCTGGTGGCGCTCCTTCTGCCATACTCCCCTTTGCTGTACTGCTCCCAGTCCCAGTCCCTTTTTCCATCATAAAAAAAAAGGTTTTTTAATAGAAAACTAAAGAAAATAAATGAAAAAGAAAGAAAGATACAGGGAGGGATTCAATCAAGCACACACACACACACACATATACACACACACTATAAAGATAGAAAAATATAACACTAAAAGAAAAAGCCATAACAGAAAATATTTACTTTACAAAATAAAGTGGGGAAGAGATTACAAACAAACACACACACACAAACACTATATTTTGGGAAAACCAAGCTCTCCTGCTCACTCTGTCTAGTCTCTCCTAGGCTACAATAGCTCTAAAGGAAGTAGATTTAGTCTGGCTTCCTGCCTAAGTGCAGTCACCCATGAGATCAGCAGTCTGATAGAGAGAGAGTAGGTCATGTGACAAGCATTTTTTCCCAGTTTCACTTGATACTAACATAAGGCGAAAATGTACCGGTGAAATTGATGGTGAAATTTCACCGTAAGGGCCCAAAGCGAAATTTATCAGCGAAACTGACGGTGAAATTTTGCCATAATAGTCCAATTATGCTAAATGTTTCATGCAGCGAAACTGGCAATTTCGCCGGAATTTCACCAGTGGAATTAAATTTCGCTGCAACCCTGGTCACAGTACACCCAGACTCTCTTAATGACCATGCACCCATCACATGTCTGTGGTCTAACAAATCACAAAAGTCTGCTCCTGGTTTTATCACTATCAGAGTGCTATAAAAAGGGCAGCTGAACTTTTTCAAATCCCATCTCAAGCAGCTTAACTGGGCACACCTTGACACCATAGGTGATGTTGACCGGGCACTGGAATGCTTCATAAGCACCTTCAATGCAGCCTGTGACATTTTTGCCCCAATTAAAAAATTAAAGATAAAAAAACCTAAGAACGGATGGTTTTCCAAATCACTTCTGGAATACATGAGAGATAGGGACCACTTAAGGCACACAGCCAAGGTGACCAGCAAACCTGCAGACTGGCAAAAGAACAGGACAGCCAGAAATGACTGTACCCACAAGATCAGTCTCACAGAAATGTAGCACTACAAGGACTGCCTAAACAAGACATAGGGGGATGGAAAGAACTTTTGGAATAACCTAAACGAAGTCACGGGAAAAGTCAAATAAGTCCTTTCCCCCAATGCTCCTGATCAATGATGAAATTACATAGGATCCAAAAATTATTGCTGACACCTTCAACTTAGCATTTACTAACCTCAGCACCATACTCCCATCAAGTTATCTTGATTCCAATACTGACTGCAATCAGACCTCACTAGTGTCAACTGACCCCACAAACCCGCCATTCTATTTCAAGGAAATCTCTGCATCCGATGCAAAATAATACATTCAGAGAATCCTAGGGAAATCACAGCATAGCAATGACAGCCTTAATCTTAAAATGATAGCGCTCACTCTAGAGGAAGTAATCTATCCAGTCACAAAAATGTTCAACCTCTCTCTCCAGCTAGCACAATTCCCCACTAAATGGAAATCGGCAGTAGTCACCCCTGTCTGTAAAAGTGGTGACCTTGCAATCCACTCAAACTACCATCCGATCTCCTTTTTACCCCTTCTGAATGTCCAAGGCCCTGGACCGGATAGTCTTGGACCAGTTGGTTGACTATCTGGATAAATATAATATCCAGTGTCCACAGCAGCATGGCTTTTGGGAATTTACATAGTACTACTACTGCCCTCCTGGAATTCATGAAAAACATTCACGGGGCACTGGACGAAGGCAACCTTGTGGGGTCAATATATATTGACCTCAGAAAGGCATTTGATACGGTTAACCATCGTGTCCTTCTATAAACACTATTTGCTCTCAGTATTTCAACTGAGACAGCCTTATGGTTCCAGAGCTACCTAGCCCTGAGAACTTAGCAGATAAAAATTCACAACATACTCTCAGATAGCAGGACAGTATCACTAGGGGTACCCCAGGGGTCCATCCTTGGGCTGCTACTGTTTAGTCTCTTTCTAAATGCCCTCCCTGAGACCTGCTCAGACAAGCTTCTGCTATACGCAGACGACACTTTCATCTGTGTAAGTAGCCCCCACCTGCATGTTATTACAAACAAATTACAACAGCGTTTTTCTAGGGTCGAGGAGTGGTTCACCTAAAATAAGCTACTACTAAACTAGAAAAAAAAACAAAAAACATGCTGTTCTACACTTATCAGAGCAAGGAAAAGTCCAGCAGTCACACTATCACAAACAGCAGGTTTAAACCTCTGGAACAAGTCAACACCTTTAAGTATGTGGGCATCACTCTCGATAGCTCCCTCTCCTATGTTCAGCACATTGACCACATCATAAAAACAGTCAATACCAGATTAGGCCTGCTCTATAAGCACCACTCCTATCCGACCAATGAGGCCCTCACTTTAGCAGTAAACAGCTCCACTCTTTCAATTGTTGACTACAGCCTTGTCGTATATAGTACAGCCACAATCACTGCACTGAAATGGGTGAAAACAGCATTAAACAAGGCTTGCAGGCTAGTGCTAAATGCTGATGCATACACGCATACCTGCAATCTCTATGCCCTATTAGTAAGTGGCTATATCTGCATGGTAGAGTTCAGTACCAGGTTTATCTCCTTGGCAAAAAAGCCCTACTAGGATTGACCCCATTATCCATACAGAGGATACTCAAACCAGCACATTATCCTCATCACACTAGAGGCATGGCGAATAACAACTTGCACATCCCTTTCTGGTGCACTGCTCTGGCCCAAAGAACCTTCTCATACAGGACCCAGTTCTGGCTTAACGAACTCCCAGCCAACACTGTATATAACTCCAGGCTCAGGATGTTCAAACATGAACTCAAACGGCACCTATATGACTGGGTGAGTTGTAACTGCTCAGGTTACCCCCCCCCAGGTGTTTCCTATACTCCTTCCCTGCCCTAGACTGGTATGGAGCTAAGGGGTATTCTCTAGCCCTTACATTGCTTCACTCCTCATCCACTGAATCTAGACAGCCCTCTACTCAACCTTAGCACTTGCCTGCTTTTTATCCTTTTTCACCTCCCACCTAGCCCCCCTACGACCCCACCTACTGTCCTTTCCTCCTCTCACTCCCTTCTTCCTATTCTTATCCATCCCCTGCAACACCACTATCCTCCAGTAGCTTCCCCCTCCCTCATCTGGTTCTACATCCTCCTACCACCCACCTCTGCCTACCTCCCCAATACTTTATCTACTCACTGACTAACTTAGGCACTTACTACGTTCCTCCCTTTTCTCCGACATATTCATTCCCCTCCAGTCATCTCACTCATTCCCTATTATTGTCTCCATTTGTTCTCCCCATTACTCCCCTGTCCACTGACTATCTCCCCCTAGCTTCACCTATTCTCCCATGGTACCCACCCCACCACACTCATCCACACATAGAAGCGTAGAAATTGACAGCAGATAAGGACCGCAAGGCCCATCCAGTCTTCCTATTCCTTTTTCTACCTTATAAATCTGCCACTGGCCTTTGCTCTGTCAATGGCCTATCTGTTCATACCCATCTGTATTGCTCCCTTATCCCTATCCCATGCCTGTTTGAAGCCCTGTACTGTATTCATATCCACCACTTTCTGGGGTAGGCCATTCCATGCATCCACCACCCTTTCTGTTAAAAAGAACTTCTTCACATTACACCTTAATTGGCCACCCTCTAATCTCATGCTGTTTCCTCTTGTCCTGCTAATTTTCTTATATTGAAACATGTAAGACTCTTTCACCGTGTTAGTGCCCTTAAGGTGTTTGAATGTTTTGATCATATCACCTCTCTCCCTCCTTTGCTCTAGGGTATACATGTTGAGCTCCGTTAATCTGTCCTCCTATGTTTTCTGATGTAGTCCCTGCACCATTTTGGTTGCCTTCTCTGGACTGCCTCAATTTTGTTAATGTCCCTGTGAAGGTGTGGCCTCCAGTACTGCATGTAGTACTCCAGATGGGGCCTAACCAGTGTCTTGTAAAGAGGGATTATTACCTTCCTCTTCCAACCTGTGATACCCCCACTAATACACCCCAACATCCCCCTAGCCTTACCTACTGCTTTAGTGGTCTCTTGGATGATTTCAGGTCATTGGTGATGATGATGATGCCCAAGTCTTTTTCGTCCCTTGTGACTGCCAGCAACTCCCCTCTCAGCCTGTAGGTGGCTTCAGGGTTTCTGTTCCCTATGTGCATGACCTTGCACTTCTTTGCATTAAACCCCAGTTGCCACTCTTCTGACCATTTTGCCTGTTTATCCAGATCTCTTCTCATTCTGCCCACCCCATCTGGATCACCTACTCTTTTGCAGATCTTTATGTCATCTGCAAACAGACAAACCTTAACCTCCAGTCCATCTGCAATGTCACTGATGAAGATACTGAAGAGGAAAGGCCCCAGGACTGATCCCTGAAGTACCCCACTTGTGACTTGTATCTCTTCTGACTGTACCATTTACCACCACTCTCTGTTTTCTGCCTGTCAACCAGTTTGCCACCCAGTTGACCAACTTCTGACCCACCCTGATACTACCAGGCTTATTAATCAATCTTCTATGTGAAACAGTATCAAAAGCTTTGCTGAAGTCAAGGTAGGCGACATCAACTGCTCCCCCTTGGTCCACCACTCTGGTTACCCAGTCAAAGAAATCTATGAGATTAGTTTGACAGGACCTTCCTTTTGTAAGCCCATGCTGTCTTGAATCCTGTACTCCTATGGATTCCAGGCGTTGCACTATCCTTTCCTTAAGGAGTGCCTCCATAATCTTGCCCACTACTGAGGTAAGACTGACTGGTCTGTAGTTCCCCACCTTCTCTCTGCTACCACTCTTGTGGAGTCGGATCACATAAGCCCTTCTCCAGTCTTCTGGGACCTCTCCTGTGTTCAGAAACTCACTAAAGAGTTCTGATAATGGCTCTGCTAGTTCCACCCTTAGCTCCTTTAGTACCCTGGGATGTATGCCATCAGGTCCCATTGCTTTGTCCACTCTGAGTTTGTCAAGCTCTTGTAGGACCCTTTCATTTGTGAAGGGACTAGTGCACACCTCCTTCCCCCCCCCCGTGTCCATGGTGCTGAGCTGTAGGCCCTGCCCTACCTTCTCTTCAGTAAATACTAAGCAGAAGTACATATTTAGGATAGATGCTTTTACAGGGTCCTCCTCCTCACACATCCCCTTATCTCCTTTGATCTTAGCCATACACCCTGTGGACTTTCTTCTTTCACTAATGTATCTATAGAAAGTCTTGTCACCTTATTTTACTGTCTGTGCTAGTGTTTCTTTGGTTTGGGCCTTTGCCTGCCTTACTACCTTCCCTGCTTCCCTTAGGGAAGTTTGGTATGCCTCTCTATCTTCATACCACTGCGTTCCCTTATATTTCCTGAAGGCCAGCCTTTTGGATCTGACCTTTTCTACTACTGTTTTTGAGAACCAAAGTGGTTTCCTTCTTCTTTTGTACTTCCTTTTCTCTCTAACACAATGGGATGTTGCTTCAAGTATTGCATCCTTAATGCTTTCCCACTTTGCCTGTACCACCTCTCCTGTATTTCTTTTTGTCAGGGCTAGTTTAACTCTGTTGGCCATCTTATCAAAGTCAGCTCCTCTGAAGTCCCATATTTTTGCCTTGGAATGGGATGATTTTGTTCTAGTGACCAAACTGAACCATACCATGTGATGGTCACTTGCCCCCAAGTGACCTTCTACCTGGAGATCTGTGATCCTTTCCCTGTTAGTACTAGATCTAGGATAGTCCTGTCTCTTGTGGGTTGTTGTATCAGTTGTTTGTGGCCCTCCCCCTGCAAGGAATCCACCATGTGTCTAGTTCTGGCAGATGTTCCCGCTGGTATTGACCAATCTGTATTCGGCATGTTGAAGTCTCCCATTATCAGAACCTCCCCTTTAGCTGTCATGTTTTGTATATCTTCTAACAGTAATGTGTCTATGTCCTCCCCCTGATCTGGAGGCCTGTAGAGAACCCCAGTTCACATGGCTGTCCCATTTCCTGTTTCCAGGGTGACCCACAGCTCTTCTGGCTTATGTGTATTCTGAATTTCCTTAGCTTTGATATTTTCATTGACATACAGGGCCACTCCACCCCCCCCCCTTTTTTGTACATCGGTCTCTTCTGAACAGTACATAGCCAGGTACTGAAGTCTCCCAAGTTTGGTTACTGGTAAACCATGTCTAGATAATTGCTATTATGTCCAGTTTCGCCTCTGTCATTATTGCCTGCAGGTCTGGGATCTTGTTTCGCAGACTGCAAGCATTTGTGTACATGATTTTCCATTGGCCAGATTTCGGTGTGTTAGTTGTTGGGTGAGGTCTGGCATTTCCCCTGTGCATCATATGGGCAGCCAGACCTTTTTCCTTTCCTGGTGATGCAAATGAACTGCAAACATGCTGAACTCCTGTTTGACCACTAGCTGAGGGGGAGGGGTGTTCTTCCCATTCGATGTATGGGGTGCTGCATCCCTCTCCCCATTTGCTAGTTTAAATATTCTGCAAAGATGTCAACATTCTGCCCCAATGCACTGACTCCCTCCTTAGTCAGATGCAGACCATGAAATTTGAAGAACTTTCACTCCCAAAACTGTTGCCAGTTCCTTACAAATTTGTGTCCTTTTTCCTGGCACCTGCCCTTGAGCCACATGTTTAGCTCCCCTCTCTCCCCTTCTCTGACCTTCTGTCCATCTGCTCCCCTCTCCCAGACTGGCAGGATCTCAGAGAAGGAGATGCTGGATGAAATGGATGATAGTTTGTAACCCAGCCTGGCAGGTGTTCCTTGGTCTCCACAACTGACTGGCTGGTGAGATCATTAGTCCCTATGTGTACTAGGATGTCAACGTTTTCTCTGGCTTCCTGAACAATTTTAGCAATGCGATCAGTGTCTATCCACGCTGATGTACCTGGGAGACATCTAAGCATTACGCCTGGCTGGAGATAGGTATCAACTCCCCGAATCATGGAGTCTCTTATGATCAGAAGTTTATTTGATTTTCTTTTTGCTTTTTTTGTTTTGGTTAATGTTTTGGGTGAGTTTTGTTGTGCTAGCTCCTGTGCTGCAGTGTCCTGCTCTGCAGTGTCTTCTGCCCCTTTGTTTGATTTCAGAGAGAGAGGCAGATACCTGTTTGTAGTTTTTATATGGTTTGTGGAGGTAATATGTTGGTGAGCACCCAGTGATGGAGCAGCAGATTTGCCCCTCTTAACCACCTGCCAGCCTCCCGGACTAACTACCCTCTGCGGTCAAGGTGATTCTGTTCGATGTTGGGGAAATGGCGGGTTGTTCTTCTAATATATTTCCTCTTGAATATGCAATCTGAGATGCACAATCTCTGCCCATGCTGCCTGGAGCTGAGCCCTTAGATCTCCAATGGCCCAGCATGTAGGACAGTGTCATAAATCCTGAAAAACTGCCCTTCTGAAAAGTGTTCCACAGTACCTGCAGTTGATGATATCCATTCCACATAAGTTGCTGGGTTTATAACTGGTCAGAGTAATTAGAAGGAAGAAAATGAAAGCAAAATTTTGATTTTGTGTTTTGTTTGTTTGTTTTTGTATAACTTGTTATAACAAGTTAAATTACTAGTGCAGCTGTAAATGAGGACACCGTGTGGATACTGCACTGATCCTCCCCTTCCTGCTTTGCCACAGGAAATGTCACAACTGTGCTACTGTATAAAAGGAGTGTAGTGTGGAGTGGTTGGAGATGAGGGTGGGTGGCTGGGCCCTTCCCCTGCTGAAAAAGAACAACCACGGACTAAAGAAACAAGGAGGTAAGAGCAGAAACAATCAGCCAGCAGCAAATGCAGTAGCCCTGAAAGCTTATCCTAATGATAGATAAAACTGTAAAACCTGTAAACTCCTTCACTGCTCTCACCCACACCTCAGTCCCTCTCTATCCCTACTGCCATACGCTGATGGCTCTTCCCCCCTCCCTATCCAGCACTTCTCCACTGCCCCACCCTCCCTAGTGCACACTACTCCCCATTACCTCTCTTTTGCCTAACAACTTTTCTTGAAGAACTTTCCTGTTATTACCAAAATGACTGTTTTGTTTTAAGCCCAATGACTCCTACTATAACTGTATTGTTATTTGTGCAAAGCTCAGTGCCTCCTGATACAGCTGTGTTATTGATACCCTGTTGTCTTGCTACAGTATCTCTAAACATCCTTTTTGTTACTGTACCATTCACTGTATTTACTGTAATTGTTGTTTTGTTCTCACTTTGACATGGAACCTTTGTAAATGAGCTTGTAGCTTAAAGGTTGTAATCTGAGACTTCAAATAAAATTAAAGTAAAATAAAAATATTGGAAATTACCAAAGTAACGAGCCTGCGTTTGTAAAATTCAACATAGGCTCATAACTTTGCTGTTTTTTAATATTTGTACACCAAATTTTCAACATTGCCTTCTTATGACCACACTTCATGAAGAAGGGCAGAGAAAATATTCAACTCCTGCCCAAAAGGTGATTTCATGCAGAGACTGTGAAATCACATTTCAGAACATAAAAGCACATTTTGGCCAGGATTTGAAAAATGACAGCTATTACATTAATGAGGTGCTGTAAAGACATGGCTATGTTGTTAATTTGGGGTAAAAATATTGAGAATTACCAAAGTTACAAGCCTGCATTGGCAAAATTCAGTGTAGGCTCATAAATTTGTGGTTTTCAATATTTTTACACCAGATTTTCAACATGGCCTTCTTATGACAACAGCTTATGAACAAGGGCATGGAAAATTCTCAACTCCTGCCTAAAAGATGATTTCATGCAGGGACTGCTAAATCACCTTTCAGGACAGATTTGCATAATGTCAATGCAATTCTTAATGAGGCAGGGTCCCCAAAAAGGGCATGTTGAAAATTTATGTCAAAATATGCAAAAATGGGCAAGTTATGGCACTAAGTTCAAAACACCATTGAAATACATTGAACCACATACCTGTTTCTTCAGTTCATGGTCTGGCTTTCAAGAATGAAGACATGTCAGCAGTCCAGAGAGGATAACAGCGTTGGACCCCTGATGGGTAAGTAAGGGCTTGTGGGGGTATGAGGTGGTGGGTGCTGAGTGGAAGGGTTGGGTGAGGTGAATAAACTGGCCGCAAAAGACATCAATGGATGTTTTTCTTTTTATAGGTTTAAAAAAAAGAACTGAGGATTCCTGCACTGGGGGATTGAACACCCCCAGTGCCACTGATAGGTTTCTTGAGGGGGAGAGTGGGGTGGTGGGTGTTGAGAGGGAGGGATGGGTGAGTGGGAGATATATGTATAGAAAAACATGCACACAAATAACTACGCATGTGCGGTAGTGGATGGGGGTTACTAAGAAAAAAAAAGAGGATTGGTAATCACGACACTGAGGGATTGGGCACTCACAGTGTCACTATTATGTTTCTGGGGGGCACTGAGAGGGAGGGTCAGGTGGTGGAAGACATATATATATATATATATATATATATATACATATATAAAATAAAAATGCACAAATAACCATGTATGTAGTAGTGGGTGGGGTGGGGTGCTAAAAATACAAATAAAAAAGAGGTTTAATCGTGACACTGGGGATTGGGTATCCCCAGTGTCACTGTTATGTTTCTAGGGGAAGGGGTGCTGAGAGGGGGGGTCAGGTGGGCAGAGGCGGAAAAGATATTTTAATTAAAAAAAAAAGAGTCCGGTCTTACAGTCAGAGGTCACGGCAGAACATGGTACAGTCCATCATGTCCAAGATGGCTGACAAGCTCTATTGTGCATGTGCAAGTGATCGCTCATGCACAGTAGAGCTTGTCGGCCATCTTGGATATGGCAGACTGTCCATGTTCTGCCATGACCTCTGTGGGACAAATAGTGGTGTGCCACTGGAGTCAATAGAGAGAGCAGACTGGTCTGACTGGCAGCGGAGTGATGTTACTACTAGTATTAAATCCTGTGTTGTTCATTTGGGACCCAGAAAGGTGAGTTCTTTTTCTCATCGCAAGAGATCTGCAGTGCTCTGCCCACTGCAGCCCTAAAAAGGGGAGGGTCCGGACAGCATTACTACAACAAAATAAACCCTGCTGTGCTGAATACTGCACTCTGCTTCCATTGCAGCAGCAGAAAATTTATAAATGAACTTTAAACAAAATGCAACATTTTTCCTGTAGACTTCATCTGTTCATGTTGTTTATGCCTACTGTCAAGTGGTAATCCTCTGCTTGTGACATTACAACCAGTTGCCAAAGACATGATTCTAATGTCACAAGCCAGTGTAAGGGGCCAAAAGTTGGTTTTCATGTAACTACTGTACTGTAGCTTTGTCCAAAAATTCAAATTTATTTTTAGTCTTAGAAGACCTCTCTCCTGCCTTCACCAACAGAAGTTTGGTGAAAAACCCTTGAGGTTTGTCAACATTTGGGGTAATAGAAGCAAATTAGTTAAAAATTAAGTCTTAACGCATGCGCAGTACTGCCTTATAGTTCATTTTCTGCCACAAGTCCTCTAACAATACAGATTTGTATATAATAATTCAGGATGTGTGTGAAAGAGTCAAGTCACCCCCCCCCCTTTCTAGGAAGATAATGGACCCTGGATGTACTTCTGCTCTTTGTCCCTTTCTTAATTGTTATATGTTTGTTTGTTGGGCTGGCCACCCACTTTGTTTAATATGTTTATTGTGGTCTTGTCTATTATTTGTCTTCCTATGTCTTTTCCCAGTACATTCCAGTACCATTATCCTGCCTACAAAAGCTGATTAATAAAATATTGAGGATATCAGGACTGTTCTCCTGTCTCTGCTGTAAGAGCTTCCTGTCCCTCTATATACTGTATGCCTGGAGCCTGTAAAATGCTCCTTGAGAAAAAAGAAAAGGTTTCCCCATTTGTAAAATGGTATTTGGAGCTGTGTTTGCTTCCCAGGCTTTCCCCCTGTTAAAATGCCTGCTTATAGTCTGTTTGTGTGAGGGTTGGATAAAGAAAACCCTTGGTTTTGTAAAAATGTCTGGAGGCTGTTTTAAAATGACCTGTTATGCTTTAAAATGCATTTTGTGCCCTGTTATGCTGATTGCACTTTTCAGGCTTATAAATTAATGAAAGAACTTCCTGGTTCGTTAGTCTGTCCCCCGTTATGCTGTTTTTTTGCAAGAACTCTGGTAAAATGTGACTTTTTGTGTAAAGTTATGCCACCGAGTTCCTGCATGACAGTGTGCTATTGCGAGCGCTGATAAAACTACCCACTGGAATGTGTGCACTGTCGTGAAGGCATTTAGCCTTCTAGTTTCCCCAAAAGTGATGTTTCCTGTAAGAAACACAGCAATAGGAGCCCTACATACCCTCCAAAGTCAAAATAAAGGAGACTTCTGGAAAATGAGGGTATTTGTTGCTGTTCCTGGCATCTCAGAACCCCAAATGAATCCTCCCTCAGCTCCAGCAGCCTATTAAGAGCTGACCAGCCATTTTCTGACTGAATATATGCTGCTGCTGGAAGGGGTGGTGCTTGCTGAGGCCAGAATTTGCTTTTAAATTCCCAAAAAGGGCTGTAAACCACTTTTATGCATATACATAAAATGCTGTTTTGAAATAAAAATGTTTAAAGGTTGTAAATAAAATAAATACTGTGTAAATAAAGAAATTATACTAATAGAGAGGTACGGGGTGGAGTTAGATGATCACATGACCCCTGAAGAGTATAAAACCTGTGCTTTTAGAACAGGTAGTCAGTTGAGATACAAGATCAGTTGAGTTTGAATGGAGTTCTGTTCAGTTCAGCTCAGTCAGACCTGGATGTGATGTTGTGAACATCCTAAAGAGCTAACGTTTTCTAGCTATGTTTATTTTCCTTTTTGTTACTGTTTTGCTTCTCTTTAATTTTGATGTTTTCACTTTGTGTTAATATATTTGTAAATAAATATCTTTATTTTTGCTGCCAAAATGCCTTGATGGTCCATTATTACCTGCAGCATTCAACAAATGGTGTCAGAAGTGGGTGCTGAGGTGAATTTGAGCTCAGATTCTAGTGGACCTACATGCAAGAAGAGGCAGCAGCTTGGACTAGTGTGGCTACAAGGTCCCATGTCCAGAAGTTTCAGCTACCTTTGCTGACCAGTGTGAACCCTGTAGTAAGAAGGAAGATGGCAAGAAGAGGAGTGATGATGGAAGACCTACCAATGGAGGACAAGAAGCAGGTAGAAGGGGCCCAAGCAGCTGAACCTGGGGTTGAAGACCCCCCTGAAGACCTATGAGACCTACTTCAATGGCTTAATGTTCAGCACATGGATATGGGGAGAGAGAGAGAGAGAGAGAGAGAGAGAGCATAGCTACACCCTGAAACAGCTGTTAGAACTGTTGCTTGTACAAGTCATACAAAGAACTGTGCTGAGAAGATCTTTGGCAGGCGAGTGTTGTGGCTGCAATATCCCCTACTGTATGCTGTGACTGTGTCCCATTATTACCGGCCAAAACACCGACCAGAGAGAGAGAGAGGAGGGGGAACAGCTATATCATCAGTAAGGGAGGAGCCACTTTGTTTAAATCTGACTGCGCTGTGCAGTGTTAACAAAGCTGCACTCTGAAACAGCTGCTAGAACTGCTGCTTGCACAAGTCATACAAAGAACTGTGCTGAGAAGATCTTTGGCAGGGGAGTGTTGTGGCTGCAGTATCTCCTACTGTATGCTGTGACTGTGTCCCGTTATTACTGGCAAAAACACTGACTGGAGAGAGAGAGAGAGAGGAGGGTGAAGAGCTATGTCACTAGTAAGAGAGGAGGCTTTCTTTGTTTAAATCTGATCGAGCTGCACACAATGCGAGCGTGAGTGGCGCGAGCACCACTCGGAAGACATGCAAGACTAAACTTTACTAAGGCTATGCTTATGCAATGTAATAGTTAGAAAGTTACTGAAATTTAGAAGCCAAAATTAACAACAATTTGAAGGGTTTAGCAGTAATAAATAAGTGCAGTGTGAATACAATTAGAGTAATAAGATGGTCTCTATTTACAGATAAAGTTGAAAAATACTATAGTGAGTAGTAAGAATTTAGTTAGAATTCCTATTGTGTGGATAAATGAGTTTTAAATATTAATTCATACACATTTTAAGCAAAATGAAAGTATTGTGTAGAGTGTTGATTTATTTTATTGTCACAAGTGTTTTATATGGGAAAATCTATAACCCAAACCAAATTGAGATATCAAGTGCCCTAGCTTTGGAAATTAGTTCCCTCATTGTTATGGGGGAACACAAATGTGCAAAGAAATTATGGTTAAGCCTAGAAGCAGAAGTCAATTTTCAAAAATTCGATTTCTATTAAATATCAAATTTCAAATAGTACCTATTGGAAAGTTTTATTCTTATAAATCTAAAAGTTGTTTGATAATATCCTTGTTGTTAGGGGGGATATAGAATTAAATCCTGGTCCTGAAAATAAGATTGAATTGAAAATTGTCCATGATAATGCAAGGAGTCTGAAAAACAAAATTGACTTCTTTAAGGTGCAGATGGAAACCGAATCCCCAGATATAATAGAGTTGACAGAGACTTGGTTAAATAAGAAAATAGATGTTAAAGAAATAGAAATTGATGGGTTTGATTGTCACCATTTGGATAGAGTTGGCCGGATTGGGGGGGGGTGTTATTTTATATAAAATGGGATTTAGGTCATACTAATATTATATATGGTAATCAAATTGGGCTTATTAACCGTCTTCTGGTTAAAGTACATAAATTGGAATTAATTATAGGAGTTATTTATGCTCCTCCAAAAACAAAAGTGGGAGAATTTGAACATTTGGCACAGAATATACAAAATTTCTCTATGGGTTATGAACTAATTTTGATAGGGATTTTAATGCCGCATGGGGTAAACAGTGTGGTTTAGCATTGGAGAGTAGTCTTAAAGGACTTAATGTTACTCAGAAAATTCTCACTCCAACTAGGAAATCTCTATCACATAGTCCAGGAAATATACTGAATCTGTTTTTTTAACTGCAAAAATCAAGCCTATAGATATAAAAGTAAACCAACCTGTTTTGGGAGATTATTGCACAATAAGTTGTAAATTCAAAATGAGTGAATGTGCTTGGGGACCCTGGGGACATGTACCAATTAAAAATAGATGTAGAAATTTCAAAAGTTACAATAAAAATATCTTTTTGGCTAAATTAGCCTCTGTTAAATGGGATAGACTGTTTTTAATGCCTTCTCTTGAACTAGCAACCCAGGAGTTTGCCAAATGGTTTGTGGAAATCTGGAATGAACTGGCCCCCTTCAAAATATATACACAAAGAAAATTACATCTTCCCTGGATTTCAGAAAAAGTAAAGAAACAGATTAGGGTAAAAAATAGGCTTTGGAAAAAAGCAGGGCAATCATTAAATCCAACTGATTGGGATAAGTAAAAAACAGACTAGAAATGACCTAAGATTTCAAATTAGGAAACTAAAACAAAATTATTATGTAACAAAAACTTCCAAAACCACAGACACTAAAACATTCTGGGCATTCATTTAATCATTCAATACTCCAGTAATTTATAAACCTCCTATCCAAATGATAAGAAATGGTATTATTCAATCCTCTAATCAATCAGCAAATATACTGAATAATTATTTCGTAAAACTGCCTAATTTGGATATTCCGGTTCCAATTTACACAAATGTAAATCCAGAAAAGGTAAATTTTAACATCCCTAAATTTAGGTTTAAGTGTATAAGCTGTAGACAAGTAAAGGACATAATAAATAAACTTAAAGTGAGAAAAGCTTTTGGTTTAGACCACATAGAAAATTGTTTCCTTAAAGATTCCACACAGGTAATTGCCTCAATATTAACTAGATTGTTTAATTAGAGCCTGATGGATAGTATCTTTCCCCAGGAATGGAAAAATGCAAAGATCATTCCGATTTATAAGGGTGGGGGAGATATCTATGAGCCAACAAACTATAGACCCATTGCTTTATTATCTGGGGTCTCAAAAATATTAGAACATTTAGTGCAGGCCAAATTAGTGAGTACCTAGAAAAATACTCTTTAATTACTGGGCCAAGATTTTGAAAAGGATATTCCATGGGCACCGCATTCACTGACATGGTAGATATAATAGGCTCAAAGATGGAGGATGACCTGTTAATGAGTGCAGTCAATGGATTTATCCAAGGATTTTGATACCATGTCTCATGAGATATTGGAAGGGCGACTGCTGGATGTGGGATTGTCTGAGGAGTCATGTGTTTGGTTTAAATCCTATTTGCAGGGTAGAACCCAACAGGTGTTTGTAGACAGTTATCTATCTAGTAAAGCTATGGTTCAGAGAGGGGTGCCTCAAGGCTCCATTTTGGGGCCTACATTGTTTCTAATATATATAAATCATCTGGTGGATAAAGTGAAATATTCTGATATACGCTTATATGCTGATGATACCCTGTTGAGTGCTAGTGGAAAAAATATCCAGATTATGGAGGTAAAATTACAGGCAGATATTGGAGAACTATGTACATGGTTGGCAACCTCAGGACTAGTAGTAAATATTAAAAAAAATGCAATTTTTTAGAAGTGGTAAAACATCTTGGAAAAATAAATATATAGTGGAGATAAAAAAACATAAAAAATGAAACATTATCCCAGGCATCAGAATATAAATATTTAGGGGTATGGGTAGACCAAGATTTAAGATTTGATTACCATTTATTGGATACATTTTCAAAAATAAATAAAAGATTGGAGGCATTTAGACACTCAGGTTTTTGCATGAACAAAAATATGCGACAAACTATAGTATATCAACTTCTCATTCTAGTACTTGAGTATGGGAACCATGTATGTGGCTTTGCCACTAAAAATATGTTGACAGAAATTGATACGATGTACAATCAATTGGCCCATTTTATCCTTAGAAAGGACCCTCATGCTCATCATTGTGAAATTTATGAGGAACTTAGGTGGTTTCCACAAGATGTTAAAAGGAAATTAGTTTGGGCAGTACAGACTGATTGAGTTCTAAACTTGAAGCAACCAAGTTATCTTTATGATAAATTAGAAAAGAAAATATATAATCAAAATTTGCAAAATATAAATTTGAGAGAGTTTGCATGTCCTAAATTTAAAAATAAATATAGTGAGATGAGATTTGCACAGGTTGCATTTGGATTGTGGAACTCAATAAAGTCTGTGACCTATAAGATTCATAGAGATGCAAAATTAATTATAAGTGATATAAAATTAGAATTTACTGTCCGTTGTAAGTGCTATGGGTAAACAAATGGGGGTCAACATTTTTTTATTTGGGTACTATAAATTAGGATCTTGGGTTATGTAAACAGTGAGTTGAAACATGGGGATTTTTATGTAAACATTATGTATGCACTTTGTGACTGTAGCATGTCTTATATTGTGTATTATTTGTATTATTGATGCAATATGGTATAAGAGAGTAATTTGTATTGTATTATATGTATTGTTATATGATGTTGTTTATGAAACTACTTTTAACAGGGCCATCTTGTAAATAGGACTCTGTCCTAACGATGTGAAAAATCCACCAATCTCCTGTATAAAAATAAAGATTTTTACTACTACTACTACTAGAGAGAGAGAGAGAGAGAGAGAGAGATCAAAAGGAGAATCAAGTCCGATGGGAAGAAAACCAAGCAAGATGGGCGGATACCCTAAGAGCGATCCAGACCTTAGTTACTAGCAGACCTCCTCCTTCACCTGGGAATGTGCAGAAAGACATTCCATTGGTAAAACGTTCCACTTCTGATAATCTTGAGGCTTTTCTAATGACCTTTGAGAGGGTGATGACTCCTTCTGCTTGGCCCAGGGACCAGTGGGTAATTCGGTTTGCCCCCTACTTAACTGGAAAGGCCCAGCTGGCTTACAGCCATGAAGAAATGACTCATGCCAATGACTTTGAACTAGTAAAACAAGCTATTCTGATGAGGTAAGACATTAGGACTGAGACTTACAGGCAAAGTTTTCAGACTTTAAGTTTCATAGTACAGACAACCCCCAAGATGCATACAACCAATTAAAAGACTTGTGCATGAAATGGCTACAACCTAATACCCGGATGGTAACTCAGATAATGGAAGCCATTATTCTTGAACAGTTCATAAGAATTCTTCCACAAGACGTCCAACTCTGGGTAAAGGAGCACTGTCCTGAAACGTCAGAGGTGGCCATAAGATTGGAGGAGGACAATATCACAGCAAGACCTCACAGATACCGACCTCTGGGAAGCTCCTTGACACATCAGCCCATGGTAAGACAGTCTTCTCATAATTCTATATCTAATGCACAGAATAGTAGTACCCCTAGGACTAAATCAAGCTTTAAATCTGGGAAGGGGTATAAACCAGACATTGTATGCCACAATTGCAATAAAAGAGGGCACATAGCAAGATTTTGCCCCAAAAGACACTAGAAGATGCACATTTGGCCCTGGCTAATTGGGGACATTACATAGTACCAGTACAGATCAGAGAAATGGTGGTACCAGGGCTTATAGACTCTGGTAGCAAGCAAACTTTGGTGCATGCTTCTGTGCTAGATACCCACTTAGAGTCAATAGGACCAACAACTGGAGTTACTTGCATACATGGGGATGTACATCAGTATCTATTGAAGGAGACAGTAGTACAGGTGGATGGAGACACCCAGAAAATGAAGGTGGGTGTGGTGCCCCATCTCCCTGTCCCAGTTGTTATTGGCCATGATTTCCCAAACTTTGAGACTCTGTTAACAACGAACCTTAGTGCTGTTACAACTAGAGCACAGGCCAAACAGGAGGAAATACTGGGACAAACTTTTCCTTTTGATGGAGAATTATATGAAGCTGTTGGCAAGGACAGGAAGTCTAAAAGTTAAAAGAGAAAAGAAAAAGAACTTTGGACTTATAAATATGGGAAAAATGCTATTCAGGACTTTAAAATGACTTGGTTGTTCCTGCTAAAATGCATACATTTAACAGTTCAGAGTTTAAAGAGGCACAAAGAAATGATGAGACACTAACCACATTCTTTTCACAGGTGGAAAAAGCTGATGGGTCTAAAAGTCATGTTTTCAAAATCATAAATAAGTTATTACATGCAATAGGTACCAATGCGTAAACTGGGGAAGTACTAGAGCAGCTAGTAGTTCCCCAGCCTTTCAGAAGTCAGCTATTGGGTATAGTCCATGAAATTCCAATGGCTGGACATTTGGGGAGGGACCATACACTGAGTCACCTTCTGTACAGGTTTTTCTGGCCTGGCATTCATGAGCAGGTTACTGAGTACTGCAAAAGTTGTGAAGAATGCCAGAAGGTGACCAAACTTGGACGTAAAGATAAGGTCCCCCTGATACCTTTACCATTGGTAACCACACCATTCGAAAGGATAGCAGTGGACATTGTGGGTCCTTTGCCCAAGAGTTCAAGGGGTAATAGATTTGTTTTAGTGGTTGTGGATTATGCTACTCAATATCCTGAGGCTATACCTTTAAGAACTGTTACAGCACAGAGAATAGCTGATGAACTAGTGAAGATTTTCAGTTGGTTGGGATTACCCAGGAAAATCTTAACAGACAGAGGTCTCAATTTCTGTTCAGCACTGCTTAAGCATTTATACCAAGCTTTAGGTATAGACACACTGGCCTGGATATTCAAAAGGGTTGCGCCATGCGCAACAGGGTTGCGCATGCGCAAGTCCAAAATGCGCCATTCTGTGATATTCAGCAGGAGGCAGTTACGCCACTGGCACCAGGTTGCGCAAGAGAGCAATGCAAATGAATGCATGCTCAACAGGAGGGGGAGGATCCATGCATAACCTGCGCAACCCGATATTCAGTCGGGTTGTGCAGAGTTGTGCATGCGCAACCCAACCTGCGCCTGCACAACCTGAGCCAAAAAAAGGGTTAGTTGAGGGCCACCACAGGTGAGCTGCAGCATTGCAGGCGCAACACAGCAGCTGCCACCCTGGCTGGCCCCAACTCGGTCCCTGTGCCCCACCAGCCCGATCGCTGGCATAGTGTAACACGACTCCACCCCGCCCACACATCTCCCACAGCCCGATCGCGGGCAGTACAGGCATGTAACCCCCCACATATCCCGGCCCGATCACAAGTAGTACAGGTACAGGAAACACCACACACACACACACACACAGTACTCAAGCCTGATCAGGGCATAACGTGTATGAACCCCCCAGTGCCCGATCGCTGGCAGAATGTAACCCCCAACCCGAATATCTCCTGGTGGTCCAGTGGACCATAAAGCTCGATCGCGGGCAGAATGTCACATCACAAACCCCCAAACATCTCCCTGGTGTCTAGTGTCCCCCACCCACAAAGCCCTCCACCCCGCCTCCCCGCAGCCGGGCGGCGACAGCATCCCACCCGCCTGCCGCCCGCCGCCTCGACCGACTTGATCCGTAGGGCTGCATGCCCATTGGTGCAGAGTTACAGCCAATGGGCATGCAGCCCATACCGTACATGACAGTCCAGATTTGTGAATGAACATCGGGCTTACGGTCCACTGGACCACCAGGGAGATATTCGGGTTGGGGGGGTTACATTCTGCCTGCGATCGGGCACTGGGGGGGTTCATACACGTTATGCCCGCGATCGGGCTTTGGGGTACGTGTGTGTGTGTGTGTGTGGGGTGTTTCCTGTACCTGTACTGCCCGCGATCGGGCTTCAGAATATGTGTGGGGTGGGTGTTACATGTACCTGTACTGCCTGCAATCGGGCTGCATTGTGCGTCGGTCCCCGACGGCTGCTGCCTGGCAGGGTGGCCAGGCACAAGTCCTCGGGGATCGGTGCACCTACATGCAAATGGCATGCAAATGGGGCCATAAATAGATGCAAATGGCCCCCCCTGTGCCTTGCATAAATTATGGCCCCATTTGCATGCCACCTTTTGAATATCGGACATTTGCACATGGCGCAATGGTACTTGCGCCACCGCAAGTTTAATGCTCATCTCTGGCAACTTGCGGTGGCGCAAGTTCCACTGCGCCATGCACAAGTGCTGTGGCTGGGGAGTGATATTCAAAGGAGATGCGCAATAGCGCAACTCCTTTGAATATCACCCCGGCCACACCCCTGCGCAACTATTTTGAGCAGCGCAAGGGCTTGCGCCTCAGAATGGCGCAGTTTGAATATCCAGGCCACTGTTTACTACACCCTATCATCCCCAGGCAGATGGGCTGGTAGAGCATTTTAATCAGACCATGAAGCAGATGTTGAAGAAATTTGTAGAAGATGAAAGGAATAAATGGGACACTTACCTCCACTACATCATGTTTGCGTATAGGGAAGTCCCACAAGCGTCTACAGGCTTTTCTCCTTTCGAATTTCTATTTGGACACAACCCAATGGGGCCACTTGATGTTATTAAAGAACAGCGGAAAGACATCAAACAAACAAAAGAGACCCTCCCCTTGGAATATTGGCAAAAGTTGCGCCAATGTTTAATAACTTATGTTCAGAAGGCTCATAGTATTAACATGCAACAACAAATAAAACAAAAAGAGTACTATGATAAAGGGACTGGACATAAGGAATTTAATGAAGGGGACAAGGTATTGTTATTGTTACCATCTTCTGAGCACAAATTGCTAATGAAGTGGCAAGGCCCTTACATTGTTACCCAAAGAACTGGTCCTGTAACTTATGAAATAGCATTACCTGACAAAAAGAATAAGAAACACATATACCATGCGAATTTACTAAAAGCCTGGATAGAGGGACCATCCCCTTTGTCTAGCTATGTTCTCCATGAGTCTAATAATGAATTAGATATAGCGTACCAATGCTTAGAAGGCATAGGAAAAGTGACAGACCTGCAGATTAACCGTGATCTAACAGAAGTCCAGAAATCTGACCTAGAAAAGGTATTGTTTAATTTTAAGGACACCTTTACAGGTACCCCTGGAAGAATTAAAAATGCTAGTCACCACATAAAGGTAACAAAAAAATAACCCCTTAGACAGAAGCCATATAGACTCCCTGAAAGAGTAAGACAGGATGTAATCTAAGAGGTTAAAAAATGCATGAAATGGGAATCATTGAACCATCCCATAGTGAGTGGTATTTCCCTATGGTGGTGGTTGGGGAAAAACAAAGGAGGCATCCGTATTTGCTTAGATTTCCAGAGACTGAACGTGGCATCACAGTTTGACAGCTACCCAATGCCATGTATCGATGACATCCTTGATCATCTAAGTAGTGCCAAGTACATCAGCACCCTTGACCTAACCAGAGAGTACTGGCAGATTCCATTGGATCCTGCAGACAAGGATAAAACTGCATGCAGTACTCCTGTTGGCCTATTTTATTTTACAGTACTGCCATTTGGGTTGCATGGTGCCCCTGCAACTTTTCAGAGGGTAATGGACACCTTATTAACTCCCCACACAGCTTATAGCGCAGCCTACCTGGACGATGTCATTATTTTCAGTCCCTTCTGGGAAGAGCACATATAAAATCTGTCAATGGTATTGGCTACAATCACAGAAGCTGGCCTAACTATAAACCTCCTGAAGTGTGCCATAGCTATGCAGGAAACTAGGTACCTGGGTTTTCAGATTGGTAAGGGATGTATCAAGCCAGAAATCAACAAGGTTGCTGCAGTGGTTAACAGTCCAAAACCCATCATGAAGAAGGATGTAAGATCTTTCTTAGGACTTGCTGGCTACTACCACTGATTCTTCACTAATTTCTCCACTCTAGCTGGTCCATTAACAGATTTAATGAAGAAAAGGAATCCTGAGATGGTTAAGTGGACAGAGGAGTGTGAGGATGCCTTTCAGTCCAATAAGGCCAAGTTGTGTTCCTCTCTTGTTCTGAGAACTCCCGATTTTTTCACAGCCCTTTATATTACAGACAGATGCATCTAATTATGGGGTTGAGGCTGTGCTAACTCAGATTTTGGATAGAGAAGAGCACCCTATAATTTACATTAGTAGGAAACTTCATGAAAGGAAGACTCATTACTCAGTGATTGAAAAAGAGTGTTTGGCTATTAGATGGGCCATACAGGCTCTTCTTTTTTATCTATGGGGTATAGAGTTTAAGTTGTGGACAGACCACAACCCACTGTGCTGGTTGCATGTAGTGAAAGACAGGAACCCTGGCATTATCATTCAGTATCTTCCTTCTGACCCTATAGGATTCCCGTTATGCTCTTTTTTTTGCAAGAACTTGGTAAATGTGATTTTGTAAAGTTATGTCATTGAAGTTTCTGGTATGACAGCTTTTATGCGAAGGCCAGATAAAATTACCCATTGGAATGTGCACACTGTTGTGAAGGCATTTAGCCTTCTAGTTTCCCCAAAAGTGATGTTTCCTGAAAGAGACACAGCAATAGGAGCCCTACATGCCATCTGAAGTCGAAATAAAGAGGTTTGGTGCTGTTTTGGAGACCTCTGGAAAACGAGGGTATTTGCTGCTGTTCCTGGCATCTCAGAGCCCCCAAATGAATTCTCCCTCAGCTCCAGCAGTCTACTAAGAGCTGGCCGGCCATTTTCTGACTGAATATTTATTTATTTATTTAGATTTTGCTGACCAGGTAAGCCCTCAGAGACCAGAGATTCCTTTTTCAGGGACAACCCAGGGTTGAGCACACCAACCACTTTACATTAAGTGAGGTTATAGTAAGACAGTTTTGGATTACATACACTGTCAGTAGGGTACATTTAGACAGGATAGGAGAGCACAGTTACATTATATGCTGCTGCTAGAAGGGGTGGTGCTTGCTGAGGCCAGAGTTTGCTTTTAAATTCCCAAACAGGGCTGTAAACCACTTTTATGCATATAAATAAAATGCTGTATTGAAATAAAAATGTTTAAAGGTTGTAAATAAAATAAATACTGTGTAAATAAAGAAATGTTATTAACAGACTGGTACAGGTGTGGCATTAGATGATCACATGACCCCTGTGCTTTTAGAACAGCTAGTCAGTTGAGCTATGAGATCAGTTGAGTCTGAGTGGAGTTCTGTTCAGTTCAGCTCAGTCAGACCTGGATGTGATGTTGTGAACATTCTAAAGAGCTAGCATTTTCTAGCTATGTTTATTTTCCTTTTTGTTACTGTTTTGCTTTTCTTTAATTTTGCCATTTTCAGTGTACGTTAATATTTTTGTAAATAAATATCTTTATTTTTTTCTGCTAAAATGCCATGATGGTCCAATATTACCTACAGCCTGCGACAATGTGTGTGGGCAGATGCCAGCCAGCCAGGAGGGTGAGCGGAGGGCAAGTGCTGGTCACCATCTGGTGGTGGAGGCTAGCATTCAAGGGGAAGGAAGGAGGCTACTGGAAGGAACCATTGAACACCAGAGAAGTTTTATAACATGTATACCGGGATGGGGTGAGGGAGGGGATACCAGTAGCACCAGGACATTTGATGGAATGGGGATCTGATGAGGGAAGGGGTACCACTAGCATCAAGGATTTGTTTGTCATGCAGATGGGGATTAGGTGGCAGAGGATGTATCACCAGCTTTAGGGAGCTTTATGAAATGGGGATTGGGTAAGGCAGCAAGGTTCCCCTAGCACTAGGGATTTGCCTATCATGCCGTCAGAGATTAGATGAAGGAGGGGGGGGCACCAGACAACCGTAGGTTATATTTAATGACTCTATGACTGGCATGGGGTGTAGGGGCGGCCGGGGGTAACAAATACCTCTCTGTGCACTGCCTTTTTGCATTCAATAGCGTCCTGGCATTGCACCAGGCTGTTAATGGCTACATAACAGCATGCAAATGGCCTCATTATGTATTTATTTTTGTGTATTATGTTTCTGTGACGCTCACCGAGCCATTTGGATGGGACGCTATATAAAAATAAATACTGTACTTTACCTTACCTCTCACATGCCTTCTGTGGCATTAACATGCCGGTATTTGAATATGGCAGCCCAAAAAAATAATTAAAACAAAGTTGAAATAAAGCTTGCGCAGTGATGTAATGGCTCCTGCTTTGTGGTTTGGGTGTTCTGGGTGATACTTAGTCAGAGGGTAGCAAAATCTGACCAATGGGTCAGCTGTCTGGGTCAGCTGTCAGTCAGATTTTGCTATGGGGCAGTTTCAATGGAATGGAGAACCCAGTGAACAGTAAAAATGAAAAATAATTAAAACAAATTTGAAATAAAGCTTGTGCAGTGATATAAGGGCAGCTGCTTTGAGGTTCTGGTGTTCTGAGTGAGACTTTATCTGAGGGTAACAAAATCTGACAGATGCGAATAGTTATCAGATTTTGCTACCTGGGGAGATTTTGAGGGAATGGGGTACACAATGTACAGTAAAACTGAACAGTAATTAAAACAAAGTTGAAATAAAACTTGGCAGTGCTATAAGGCCATTTGCTTTGTCATTCTACTGTGCTGGGTGATCCTTAGTCTGAGGGTAGCAATATCTGACAGATGTGAATAGCTATCAGAGTTTGCTACCTGGGGGGATTTGGAGGCAATGGGGTACCAACGTACAGTAAAACAGAACGTTAATTAAAACAAAGTTGAAATAAAGTTTGTGCAGTGATATAAGAGCTCCTGCTTTGTGGTTCTGGTGTTCTGGGTGATACTTTGAGTGTAGCAAAATCTGACCGGAGCAACTAGCTATCAGATTTTGCTACCTGAGGTATTTTGAGGGAATGGGGTACCCAATATGCAGCACAACTGAAAAGTAATTAAAACAAAGTTGAAATAAAGCTTGTGCAGTGATAGAAGGACAGCTGTGACAGTTGAGATAAGGCTTGCACAGTTATGTAAGTGTAGTTATTATGTGATTTCTCTGCCTGGATGCTGCTTAGGCTGAGGGTAGCAAAAATCTGACAGATACAATGCTACCATACTAAAATGCCAGCAGAATAGGCCTAACAGTCTTTCGTGTCTGCTCGTTTGGTCAGTCCCCACCCTGGGAGCTGACCTTGCTGCCCCCCTCACCTTCTCTAGCTTCTCCCTTCCCAGTTCCAGATATTCTCGCTGCATTGGATTTTGCTTCCAGAACCCTTCCTCTGTACCTGTCCCACCCTCTCTTGAACCCCTTCACTGTCTCTGCCTCCACCAGCCCCTAGACAGCACATTCCATGGCTCCACCACCTCTCAGTGAAGTAGCACCTCCTTTCCCTCCTGAATCTTCCCCTCCAGCTTCCACCCATGCCCTAGTTGTTCCTCCTCCTTCCTTAGAAGCACCCTGACTGTTCCTCCACTATTTACCCCTTCATGTACCTGAAGACCTCTATCATGTCCCCCGGTTCCTTCTGTCTTCCAATGTGTACATATTTAGCTCTTCGAGCCTCTCCTCTAGGTCCTGTCCCCCAAGCCCCAAATAATTTTGGTTGCCCTCCTCTGGACCCCCTCCAGGAGTTTAATGTCCCTCTTTAAGTGTGGCCTCCAAAACTGCATGCAGTACTCAAGGTGCGGCCTCGCCAAGCAGTTATACAGAGGGAGTATCACTTCCCTCCTCCTGGAGGTGATGCCCCTAGCGAAGCATCCCAGCATCCTGTTGGCCTTGGCTGCTGCCCTCCTACAAGTATCCGAGTTGTTCATCTTGACATCCACCACCACTCCCAGGTCCATCTCAGCCATTGAGACTTGTAGCTATCAAAATTTGCTACCTGGAGGAATTTTGTGTGTCCTGGGTACCCAATGAACAGTAAAACTAAAAAGTAATTAAAACAAAGTTGAAATAAAGCTTGTGCAGTTATATAAGAGCAGTTGCTTTGTGGGTAACCAAATCTGACAGATTCGAATAGTTATCAAATTTTGCTACCTGGGGGGATTTCAAGGGAATGGAGTACCCGATGTACAGTAAAACTGAACAGTAGTTAAAAGAAAGTTGAAAAAAAGTCTGAACAGTGATATAAGGGTAGCTGCTTTGTGGCTCTGGTGTTATGGGTTATAAAGTGTCAGTGGTTCAGCAGGTTGCACATTTGCCCTTAGAGACCGGAAGATCAGAAGGTTGTGCATTCTAGCCCAACACCAGGCAGTTGGGGTAAAAACCCAATACTGGCACTGTAGTGCATCATGAAGGGGATGCTGCACTCATGAGGTGGTGTCCTTCAGATGAAACCTTCAACTGAGATCCCATCTGCCTGTTCTAGTGGTTGTTCAGGTGAACGGTAAAGATCCCATGGCACTTCTCGAAAAGAGTAGGGGAGTTTTTATTAGATATATGAAATTATAATCATACAAGTAAATACATGTCATTACATTCATACCATATCATAACAGGGAAAATAAAAAAGGGCCATAATCAGGGATCTTTAAGAAAACAATTACATTAAAGGGAACTTGAAAACAACACAGAGAGAGGCTATAATACATATATGTAATACTTCCAGATCATTCCCAGTTTCTCATAAAGAGTCCTACTACTTTCCTGAACAATAATCCTAATCTGTATATTTTCTTGAGACTCTGAAATAATAGTAACAAAGAATTGCAGCAGTAAAACTCCAATTTTCTCTGAAAACGTGGGCCAACAACCATCTTCTCTGCCTTTCTTATTTAGAAAGTTATAAAAGTGCATCCCACCATTCAGAATAATGCATGTAGTCAGTATTCTTGATGTCTACCAGTAGAGAAACTCTCCAAAATAGAATGTAAAATTTGGGCTGGGCCCCACTCAAGTTACTGCAATGTCAGCCTGCATCTGGCCTGCCAGATCCAGTACTTAAAACAAGCTGTTAAGATTCTAAATGTACTGGCATGGTAGATCAAATTATTTCTGGGAAATATTCCTAAAAATAGAACCTCGGGTGAAATCAAATATTCAGGATCTAGTTCCAATGGGTTCTAACTAATCTCCAAAAGTCAAGAATAAAAGGACATTTGAAATATATGTGATGCATTGTTCCCAATTTTCCTAAACATGAGTGTCTTGGGCAGCATCTTACTGTTATCCCCTAGTGCTTTAGATTGTTTTTAACTTTTAATTTACCATGGGCACAGAGCCACACCATATCCCACATTTGTAGCGGGGTCCTCTTATCCGTGAACATGCAGGCAATTCCTTTTAAGTTCTGATGGTGCTGTACTGAAAAGCTAGAAGGTGTCATATAAAATTTGAATTGTATGGTGGTGTAGAATTGTTTCCTGTCATATAGCATAAGAGACTGTGTGGATACTTGCCACTGTTTGAGTTTACTGATACTATCCTGGAAATATGGTGGTAAATTAGAAACATGAGTTTGTTTAGAGATAGCTAGGGATGTAAGTTTGTCATGGATGAGGTTTTAATGACTCATTGTTTGTTCACAAAATCATTCTTAAACAGTAATAAATGTTATGGCACTGTCATCATTGCTACATTCTGATGACACTAGTGAAAATCATGGAAGTCCTGAATAAAGATCAAACGTCATGGAATCAATGATGTGTATGACTGCCGACAAACTTACATCCCTAGAGATAGCTAATGCTGACCCCCACAAAGAGATAATGTGAGAGAGATGATCCATAACTCATGGAATCCATAAAGCAAGGCTTCCAATTATGAGTGGCCTAATGTTTGAGTAGATAAAATTGCTGTGGAAAAAGGACACTAGGTTCACCATGGATAGACCACCAGATGCAAATATCTAACACATTCTGGTCAGATCCACCACGGCTGCATAACAAAGTTAATGAAGTTGTGTGGAATTGTTAAGGAGGTATGGAAAAACAATACAATGATTTGTAAGTAGTAAGATTTGTTTTAGTTTCTGTTCTAAGGAAGGCATACACATTATTAGAAAAATATATGGAGGTGTACATTTTAATGGAAGGAATAGGAAGCAATAAAGGTTTACAAAAAAAACAAGAGCAAATGGTATTGAGGTATGTGTTATCCCAGATGATATTGGCTGGACAGCCAAATTTCAAAGAAAACACAATTGCTCATACCCCAATAATGCAAAGCATCATGGAAAACATATACAAATCCCTATGATGGTACAGAAGGTGGCAGTACATGAAAAAGTAATGGCTGACATATGTTCAGCCTTAGGATTATTTACACAGCTTTTTTTTTTAGAGAAACAGGGCATTTGTCAATGAGGTGATGTAAGTTATATTTAATCAATGTGTTGATGTCAGGAAGTGAGGTGTAATGATGGACTGTTAGCAGAACAAATGTGATAGTAACTTTCAGAGTGTGGTGCTTTTGATAAGGGTAAGGTAGTTATGCTTGTGATAATGGGAATATTAGGAAAGTATGAGGTCTATGCAGAAGTGGAGTACAAATATGCACAGTTTCATAAGTATGTGCTCAGAGTGCAGGCAAATGTGATATGCAGGTTTGTTTTAGAAATAGGTAAAAATAGCGATACATGCAATTGATAGAAAAATAGATAATTACATAGACATATAGATAGAGAGAGAGAGACACACACACAGACAGACAGACAGACAGGCAGAATAGGAATGGCAGTGAAGTATTGAAGTGAAGCCAACCGCACCCCCACCATTCAGAGATGGACAGGCATTTGGGTATGCCTTTGGGTCATTGCCCATAATGCTCATGTCATTTCACCTCACCCTATCCTGCAGACACAGACAAGTGTTGAGGTGTGCCTTGGGGTGTTCAAGCTTTATACTCATCCCATTCCATAAGGAAATATGATGAAATGTATACAGTACTGTATAAGAAAATGGAGTGAACTTTGGGGTTGAAGAGTCAAAGGCACACCTTGATACCTGTCACTGGATGCAGGGTGGGGATGGGGTTGGAATGGCATGAGCATCACTGCTGAAAATCCCAAGTCACACCCCTGATGCCTGTCAGTCCCTTCAGGGCAGGGTGTTATGGTCAGAAACCCTAATGCCCTGGGTGTTGTTATGTGACTTCTTAACCTAGCAACAGCATTTAATGCATTACATTAAATGGGCAAGTAAATGTTTTTACTACATGGACAGGCATTGGGGTGTGCCTTTGGGTCATTGTCCATAACGGTCATGCCATTTCACCTCACTCTACCCTGCAGACACAAACAAGTGTCAAGGTGTGCCTTGAGGTGTTCAAGTTTTACATGCACCCCATTCAATAAGGGAATACGCTGAAATGGGAACAGTACTGTATAAGAAAATTGAGTGAACTTTGGGGCTGAAGAGTCAAAGGCACACCTTGATACCTGTCACTGGATGCAGGCTGGGGTTGGAGGTGGAATGGCATGAGCAGTACTGCTGACAATCCCAAGTCACACCCCGGATGCCTGTCAGTCCCTACAGGGCAGGGTGTTATGGTCAGGAACCTTAATACCCTGGGCATTATGTGACTTCTTAACCTAGCAACAGCATTTAATGCATTACATTATAAGGACAAGTAAATATTTTTAATATATTTACAGACAGTTACATAAACTTAATTTTCTTCATAGAATAATTAAAATTTACTAAAAGTGGGAGTACAATGCAATTACCCAGACAACTGAAAACTATAACTACTTTGTATTGTACATTGACACCCCATAAGGACCTCCTTGAAATTGAGATGCAAATGTCACACATTTATCAGTTTTCTAACAGGAATATTTTACTATCCTAAAAACATTTCTTGCTTCAGTAACTGCTCAGCACATCTATTGCATGACCTATTTATTGACATTTTACACCTGCTATGCAATGTACTGCTGCTCACTACACCAACATCATGAACCATAAAACAGATGACTGCCATAACTAGGGAGGCAGTATAGCATAGTGGTTTAAGGCTCTGAGCTGCACATCTGGAGATATGGGTTTGAATCCCACAGCTCCAACTTGCATACTGGGTGACCCTGAGCAAGTCACTTAACTTCCATGTGCTCCCAGGTTGCCCCTGTAAACAAACTTTCAGCTTAATGTGCCACTCCTGGTTAAACAATTGAAAACAAAAGCACAATGTATTATTTTTCTTGCTTTATTTTGTTACTACAAGCTTTGACTAATAAATCCATCCTTAAATGTACTTTTTATAGCTTATGTGTCCGTGACCTAGGCAGAACTATACTTACAATCTTACACATAAATAAATAAATCATCAGAACAACATTTATTTCAGTAGTATCTCTTTCCTTTTCATGTGCCTGTGGCACTATGTATATATATTTATATATTTTAACTTCAAAGCACTAAACCTATTCAAATGCACAAAACACAAGACTTTATTCTCTTCACACATCACTGCTAAACTTCAGGTCCCAGAAAGATAAAAATGTAGAGCTTCCCCTATCTATTTTGGTGGGTGCTTCAGCTGGGTGTGTGTGTGTGTGTGGGGGGGGGTATAAAAAGCTTTTAAGAAACATGCACTCTAGTATCCAATATGGGATAGTCTTCTTTTGGTGACATATTTTAGTCCTTTGTGGGCTTATACCTTAATTGTCATTCTTGTGCTGCAAGTGCTTGCTTTCCTCAAATGCTGTAATTTCAGGATGCAGTTTCATAAGTGCTGTATAAGGATGCAGTTTCAGGTACTCCTTAATTACTTTTTCTTTCCTTCTGAACCTTAAGCTCTGATGCCCCAGGCAGCTCTGATAGTCAGTTGTTCCAATATGATAGATCCACCTCATGCCCCTTCCACATGAACCAAAAAAAAAGGTGGGGTGGATCTTTAGGAGCTTTTCAAGTGGAGCTGTGGGTTGATCTTACCCCCCAAGAAAAAACAAATGTTGCCTCCCACTACTCAGGTTCCAATTCTTCATCTTCCCATTTAAGAAAGAAAATAGTGCCCTGCAACCATTGACTAACATGAAAGTGTATTTATTTGAGGGTGGAAAGCATTTCTTGGAGGAGGGTAAGGTGGAGGACACTATTTACACCTTCAGCCAGTTTCACGGACAGAAAACATGACATCAGCCCTTTTGTACATGCAAAATGTCTGCAGGCTTTGCCCACTGCAGCCATAAAAAGAAAGTACCTCTCTTAATGGGGTTCAGGCAGCTTCCCCAGATGCCCTAGAAGAAGTAGCTCAGGGGTCTAGTCTCCAAGATTTTAGGGATGGATAAACATAGCTTAAGTATAGAAGCATTGGTAGTAACTAAGTTTCTATCATAAAAACCCTCTTTTTTTACACATCCTCCATCGATTCCATAGGGATACCCTGGCCAAGCTACTGGCAAATCTGAGAAATGGGTTACAGGAAGATATGGAGACAGAAACCAGTAATCTATCCTAGTAGCTGGTATACCTTGAAAATAGGTGTACTGTGGGCTATTAAGATGAAGATGAAAAACATCAGTGAGTAGGGTTTGAGAAAGTAACTTATTTAAAAAGGCAGCATCACAGAAAACTTTGTCAGCCTTTAAACCTCTGTCAGCTTTAAACCTGCTACAATTAAAATCCCCTCCCATCAGTATTGCCTTAGATGGATACAAGTAGGTTTGAATCAGGTTTAGGAGCTCAATATGTCGTATTTTACTTTGGGTGGCATATACATTAATCACCCTAAAATCTTGTCCTTCAAAGGAGATATCCAGCAATAATGCCCGACAGGGGAACAAATCAATCATTCGGGTGATCTTAATGGATGGGTTAGTAACACAGATGCCCATCCCACTGCAAGGGTCCTCATCTACTGTACCGATCAATGGGTCGAACCCCAAAGCCATTCTGCACTGGCATTTTGTTTCTCATGGACTGTCGATAAATAAGAGTCCTGAAGCAAACATAAATCATATTTACAGTTTGTAAAATATGCAAAGGTAGATCTTCTTTTTCTGTAAGATTTTAAACTATTGACATTTAAGGAGGCAAGTAAAAATTCATAGCCCATAGGTTTAGGTTAATCAGTGTGTTTATTTTTTTCTTCAGGCCTGTTCTGGTCCCTATTCTCTTTTTGTTGGGGTTCTGTTTTGGTTTCCGAATATTGTCCTCTCCCTCTGAGGCTCTGTCAATCTGGCATGAATGTTCCAAGGCAGCATCGGAATCTGGTTCCATCTCCGTTTGCGCCCGTTGCAGGGTGGAGAATTTGTTCTGTAAGGAAATTGAGTTTTCAGCAGCAGGTTTATGGTCAACTTTCTTTGCCTTGCCCTTACGAACTGTCTGAAAAGGGAGTTCCTCAGGGTTGGGGGGGGATTTTCCCATTTGTAGTACCATTACAGGTATAGTAGGTAGAGTTGAGGAATGTTCTACAACTGAAGCTGAGTCAATGTCCACTGCAACTAATGCAGTTGTGGAAGATGCTGCTGTGGCAGTGGGCATTGAAGCAGGAGTCATAGGGGGATCTTGCCTAGAGGTGCCTGGGGTATCTTTCTAGGGTTCAGCAGCTGTACCCCATTTGCTTGTTGTGTAGCCTTATTGATATAAAAGTTTTGCTCTGCAAAATTGGCATTCTCTGTATTATTGGCTGCCCATGGGCAAGTCTGAAAGGAGTGGCCACCCTCATCGCAAAGGTGTCATAGGGGTGTTGATGTACAATATTTATTTATTTGTGAGAATCAGTTTACAACCTTTGAGCCAGAGGCTCGTTTCCGAAGGTACCTCGTCACATTGAGACATACATAGCATTTAGATTACATAGTACAGGTTTTCTTCAAGCAGGCGTTTGTTAGAGGCACCACGTCACACTGTGGTCAAACAACATACATTTAAGTTACAGGACACTTGTAATAGAAATAGGTCTGACACGACTGGTTTCATTTGCTGAGCAATCAACTGGCATGAGACAGCATGCTCTGTCCTGGTTATACATAGGAATGGCGTGCTGGGTAAGGGATGGGGCTGGACTAGGTGGGGAGCTGCCCAGTGGGCATTGTCATGGGTGGAGTGGTCGAGGTAGGGCCTTATTCAGAGACAGGAACAGCTAAGAGTGTTGAAGAGTTGGCTGAGAAGGGTGGTTTTGAATTTGGAGATTGTGGTGGCATTGGAGATGGTGGAAGGGAGAGAGTTAAACCAGAGTGGGGCTCTGTACCAGAAGGACCTCTGACCATGAGTGGTTCTTGATCTGGGGACCAGTAGAGCGGTCTTGTTGGAGGACTGTGTAGCAACAGTGGGCGGGATCCGGCGGATGGATGCAGTCACCCCTGGTGGAGAGAGCCTGAGTAGGGTTTTTTTTGTGAGTAGGCAGGTATGATAGCAAAGTCGCTCATCTAGTGTCAGGAGTTTAGCATCGTTATACAGTTGACAGGTGTGTGTGAGCCTGGGGGCACCAGTAATCAGTCTGCAAGCCTTATTTAGGGTTATGTGAATTTTTTTGAGAGCAGTTGTGTTAGCAGCACCATAGATTGGTAAGCCATAGTCTACCAGGGACAGTACTGAGGATGTGACAGCAAGCCGGAGAGCATTTGGGGGGAGGCAGTTTTGATGGCGGAAGAGGATGCCAAGCTGTATGTTAGCGGCGGATGCAAGGGCATCAATGTGTTCGTGGAATGTGAGGGCTGAGTCAAGGTAATCCGAGGTATTTGTGACAGCAGACTTGTTCCAGAGGTTGTTTGGTACTAGGAAGAATATGGAGTGGTGGTTTCTGGCTTTGTTTTGGGTTGGGCAAAAGCATAGCTTTGGTTTTTAAGATTAATGATGAGTCTGTGCTCCTTAAACCAGGCATCTGCATCATTGAAGGACTGTTGTAGGGAATCCTGAAAAGAGATGGGGTTGCGATGAGTAGCAAAAATGACAGCATCGTCAGCATACAGAAGCATTTTGCCTGAGCAAGCACTGGGCAGGGTGTTCAGATAGAGTGAGAAGAGGAGGGGGCCTTGGATGGAGCCTTGGGGAACTCCTGAGTGTATGGGGCGGGTATCAGAGAGTGTTCCACTGATTTTTACACACTGTGATCGGGCGCTTAGGTAGCTTGAGCACCATGCCAGTGGGCCAGCCGCGAGACCAGTGTGACAGAGGGTGTTCAGCAGAAGAGGGTGGGAGACAGTGTCAAAAGCCTTTTAAAATCCAGATAAAATCCAGAGTGGCCCACAGAACCACATCACAGACACTTTAGAACTTCACATGAATTACTGATGTGGCAATGGGAGCCAGACTTGTAGCAGGAGTGGGGTTGCCCCTGATAAAACAAGATCCCCTTGTTCCAGCCCAGGTAAAAACAGTTGGACTGGTGCTAAATCTCTTTATCATCCGGCTGTAACTTTACTGTGACCTTCTACTCCCCAATCCAGAACTGTTCTCCATCCAGAATAGGGTCTGGAGTATCTTGAGGGTCACATTTTTTTCCTAGCCAGAAAACAATGTCAGAAGCATTCACCCCTTCATTACGGAATAAAATGGTGATGAGTTTGAAGGTAGGCTTAGTGAGGGGTATGGCCTGGAAGGGAGACCAAAATGGGGTTTGCCACTGGGTAGAATACAAAGTCCAGAATCAATCTAAAAGGGTTGCTGACTGGAAAGTAATATCAAAAGTAATTTCCACTGGTGCATGGATTAGCACATATACTTCTGAGGGTGGAAACCCCAAGGCTTGTTTTAAAAGTTGTTTCCCCATATAAAATCAGTTTGGTGGGAGTGCCATACCCCCAAGGTACCGAAGTCTAACCGCATGTCTGCATTTTGCTTGCTCCAGGGATTTCTGCAGCAAGCTGGCATACAGTAAGTAGCAGCTGGGGGATTTGTCAGAGTTTGCTGAGTTACCGGATCAGTAGAGAGCACTTCAGGTACTGTTTGCACCAATGGGACAGATGTAGAGGATTACATGCAATCTGTTAATGCTTTAAAAAAATTATTCTGTAATATGTTCAATAGGAGAGAAAGAGATACCTGTTGAGTCTGCCTGTGCTTCTGACCCTAGTGTTGATGGTGTATCCCCAGATCCAGGCTGTCCCACCTCTGAAGGTGTAAAGAGAGAGAGCAAAAAGGGGACCTGCAATGTTGCTGGGGGAAGTAGTAGGTGATCCAAGTAAAGGGATGATAGGATCTGGAATCCAGGTCCCCAATGTAGTTTTAAACCATCCTGAATTCTTTAAGGCTTTATCTGGGGTCCAGGTCTCCATGTTTGCATCTGTAGAGGTGCTTGCTTGGGCAGACTGCTGTCTAGAAGCATCTGGGTCCCTGGAGTGTTTTGAACCAAAAACAAACACTTTGGAAGTGTTTAGATGTTCTGGTGAGGTACCAAGTTGGTGCTTCCTTTTCTTTTCTTGCTCCAGTTTAGATTTCTCCATAATGTCGATTTCTTCAGTTATGCTCATCTGCACAAGGAGCTCTTCTTTCTTTTTTTAAAATCAGCCTGCAGTTGTTTTTCTACTTGTAATAAAGCAGCACCCTCTGTAGTATCCATAGTGACCTCAGTAATGCCTGTCAGTGTAGTAGCGTTCCCAGGAATAGTATCTGGTTGTGTATGTGGGGTGATATGCTGGCCATTCATTGCAAGATGCATTCCAGTCACCTCCATCTCCTCTCTAAATCCTGAAGCTGTGGCTGTGAAGCCAAGCCCAGACTGTCTACCGATTTACTATGTTTGTGATGAAAATCCCTCTCACCAGGGACTTCGAGATCACTGCCACCACATGATTTTTACCAACAGGAACCAGTAAACCTGTTTTTTTACCTCCTTCTTGCTCAAGGTCAGTAAGGTCAACACAATAACTGCGGGTAGAGTGCCCCTGCAAACAGAGTCCAGCAGAAACAGTAAAATTACCCGTTTAAATAAAACACGAAATCACTGATTCTATATAGACAGAAGCTTCACTAAAATACTAAAAGTGTTTACAACAGGATTTATGTATAGTCAGACAAAAGTATTACAGTTTACTAGAAATTAAAATAAATGAAAGTTATACAAGACAGGTTGCAAATAGAAGAAATCTGAGATGTTCTCACTTTAACCTATGTCTTTACCTGCTGCTTTCTGAAGAAAACACTGTTCCCTAAGCTGTCTTTTCTTACCAGACTTTTTGCGGCAGGGCTCTGGCATTGTTCAATGTTCCAAGCCTAAGAGAGAGAGCCTGCTTATAGCTCCTCAGTACATTTCTTACTCCTGTGGGGAGTCGGCTCACTCACTTTGAATGACAGTTCAATGTTGTCCCAGCCCACTTTCAGAGTGTGTGTGTGTGTGTCCTCACCCTTAAGCACCTCCTTGCTAACATTATGACTTGCACCTGGATCCTTTGTCTAACATGGGGATATCTCCATGAAGGAGACCCCACTGGGTTTATTGCTTTATTGCCTCGTCCCTGGCTTTCCTGTTAACTTTCTCGTGAGAACATCAGACCATCCACCCTGGCATAAGCTATCATATACTACTCAATCATGTGATCTGGCAACCATCTTGTACCTGAAGCAAATGCACATTTAGTAAAGAATAAATGAATCAAAGGAATACCTGGCTTTGGTCCCCTTTTCTGTCAAGGTGTTCACCTCCTCCTTCTCCTCTGTCCGGCTGTAAACTTGGCTCCTCTATCCTGTCCACAGGAAGTAACAGCACCCCCTACAGCCAGGGTAGAGGAATTTGGTTTTAGTGAAAATCAACAAGAAAAAAACATCATACAGTAAACAAAATATAAAGAAAAAATTTCCATTAAAAGGAAAAAACAAAAGAAAGTATTTGTCTTACTGAATTGAACACTGTGTTTGTTTAAGCAATTATTTTCTTATGTAATAGGAACATCAGTATCAGTAATCCATGGTAAATTCCTCCAAACATTCGCTAAGTGCCGCTGGTTGTTATATTCTGCTTCAGTAATAAATCTCTTTTAATTTATCTAGAACTTTTGCTAACACCTATATATGATTTATCTGCTTTTTCTGTAATGTATATGTAATACCCGGAAGTTGGGGTCCCCCTGCAGTTTCCCAGTAGTCCCCAGTCTCTCCAGTGTACCCCAGTAAAGGAGTCCAAATCTCAGAATAAAATAATGCTAGCCAGGTTGCTAGCCAGCACGTGGCAAATGTAAACAATGTATCCTGAATAGAATGCTGTGCTGAGCTGCACATGCACAGCATTCTAATCCAAAAATCCAGAATCTAGAGTGTTGGTTTTTAAAAAGAAAAAAAATTGTTAGGAGAGTTCCTGGTAGCTGTTGAAGAGAGAGGAAACAGAAAACGTGGAGGGACAAGAGAAGGCTTACCTGGTAGGCTGAAGCAGTCCCTGAGGGCTTGTCCGTGTACCTCTTCTTCTTCCAGCTGCTGAAGACTGCATCTGAAGCTGTGTGGTGTAGTCAGCGGTGCCATCGGAGCACCAGAAGAAAGAAAAAGTTGTACATTTTCCCAGCAAGGGCTTGGTGCACCATTTTATTATTTCTTTTTATATTTTATATTTAAATATTTTAAATAGTTTCTCTGGTTCCCCTCAGTGGCAGTGTTGAAGAGCTGCATTCTGGAAGAGTCCCAGTCATGCCTGCCTCCATTTGAAAGATCCCTCCCTCTGCGACAACACCTCTCAAAACTTCTCACCTCCCGATCCTATCTGCTTCACCCTGGGCTGGGCCAAGATGGTGAGTCAGTGGCAGCACCATCAGCCAGGTGCTGACCGCCAGAAGATTTTAATAAACTTGTTTATTAAATTGTTTAAAGCACTCAGGCACCTAAGTAATGGCCAAGCACTGTGGAGGAGGTTCCTATTTTAATAAATTTATATTCGTCAGGCGTGGTGATGCTTATGGGGAGGGGTTAGCACACCAAGGCTACAGAAAGGCCATGAATATTCATTAGGGGAGCAGAACAAGGTGGAACAGAAGGAACGACTGACAGCAAGGCCCCAGTCAAGCCTAGGATTTAAAAGGGCAAGCAAGGCCTAAAAAGATTTTAAAAGGGCAGCAAGACCCAAATGGGAATTTAAAGGGGGACCTTAGGCCTAGTGCACTTAAAGAGGGTGACTAGGCCTAGATCTAAAAAGGGCAAGTTAGGCCCACAGGTGTTAAAGAGGATGACTAGGCCCAGATCTTAAAGGGGCAAGTTAGGTCCACAGGGGTTAAAGAGGGTGACTAGGCCCAGAACTTAAAGGAGCAAGTTAGGTCCAGCATTGTTGTTAAAGGGGGTGACTAGGCCCAGATCTTAAAGAGCCAAATTACACCCACAAGTGTTAAAGGGGCCTGGTCAAAGGGAGGGCCGCAGCCACTTAAAGGGCCAGCATAAGGCCCAGGACCCGTAGCTAGCCATTTAGGCCTACATATGTTATAAGGGCCCAGCAGCATAATCAACCCCAGATGTGATAGGAGCCTAGCTAACCATGGAGGCCCACAAGTGTTAAAGGGGCCTAGTTAGACATCCGATTCTATAGTTTTTCAGAGAGCCTATTCTCAATTGTAGAACAGCCACAGTAACAGGAGAACCCGATTTAGGTAGAGGGACCCCTCGTAGTTAGGTCCACTGAATGCTAGGGTTCACCCAGAAGAATAAAAGTGCCTGTTTATTTACTGGTGTCTGGACACTGAGACTGTGCAGTTTACCACTGCAGTAGGAACTGTGACATTTATTGCTTTGCTATTCATCCTACAAATATTATTAAGTGCAAGAAATGTCTTGCATTGTTTTGTGCCAGCATTTTGGTGCTGGAAAAGTACTTGAATCAGTCTTCAGCAATCTCCAGAGTCACTTCACCCATGTGCATCTCTATCAGTCTTCATCAGTTCTTCAGAAATCATCTTTCAGTGTATCCCAGAAGCAGCCAACAGCAACTCCATGAAGAACCGTTCCGTAGTCATCTCAAGTTGCATCACCCTGTTTATTATTTTCCTCATACAGTTCCCCCAAGTACGGCTTGGCCCAGTGCAGAATCTGCCATCTGTTTCTTATTTTGATGTCCACATCCAAGTACCGTCCAAATCGTTAGTTCCAGTTCTCTGAGTGATGCTCTGTTTGTTATTTTCAGTGTACCCTTGGCTCATCTGGCTTTGGACCCCAAACTTTGTCGAATTTTGATGTATGGTTTATTGTTTTGTGTGTGCCCTTGGCTTGTCCAGCCTTGCAGCCCAGAAGACAGTCGTACTCCAATGTTCAGAGACTTTCTTATCCAGACTTCAGTGTCCAGTGGCATCTGTTTCATCCTTCTCATCTGGCAGTCCAGAAGTGGACTGTGGCAGGGTGATCTTCTTCTTCATCTTCCCATCAGGCAGTCCAGAAGCAGGCTGTGGCAGAATGATCTTCTTCATCTCCCAATTCGGCAGTTCAGAAGTGAACTGTATCTTCCTCGTCTTCTGTCCAGAAGTGGGCTGTGGCTGGGTAGTTTGCATTGAATCCTTCACCTGGCAATCCAGAAGCAGACTGTGGCCAGGTGGTTTGCAATGTTTTCCCATTTCAGGCAGTTCAGAAGCATACTGCAGCTGGATTTTGTGTGTTCCCAGTCCAGCGGCCCTCAGTTGGTTCTTAGTCAAAGAAATCTTGATCCTGTGTTTGTACCCAGCGACCCTAGAGAAGTGGGGTGTGGCCGAGAATTCATGGTCTGTTAAAAATCTTCTCTGCATCTCTTAGTTTCCCAAAAAGGTTCTCAGAATTACACTAGACAGCCAGTTGAGTTGGTTAACATTTTCTTCTTAACAACAGAGAAAATCATGCATGAGCTGCCATCCTCCACATGAATAGACTCTTCCTATAACATATAGAGTAACTGATGGTGTGGAGTACTCCAGGTAACAGTTAGAGATGCACATCAGGTTTGGTGTAGAAGTCTGAACAGGGATTATAAATAAAATGCTCTTACTGCATAGCTATTACAGCCAGTTGATCCTGTTTGCTAACTATGCTATAGAGTTACCTTCTTACTGAGAGTATAGCTAGGAGGCTCTTACAGCGTAGCTGTTACACCTGATTCTTTTTACAGTTCTCCTCACACAGGAGATTAGAGCCATAGTATAAGATCTCAGGGCACTAGTAAGGTATCAGAAGTAATATTTAATGTTGTTGTTATCCCCTTTTTCTCCTGGTCCCTACCTTGTGGTCTGTTGCTGAAGAAATGGGTTCCTTTCTCAAATCGAGCCTCCGTCCTTTCCATTTTGGTGAAAAGAACAACAGGTAGCCAAATAGGAAAATAATTGTCTTACCACCTAGTGGATGTACTTTGAAAGTCTGGTTTCTAATATTCAGACAATTGAAATGCTCATCCTCTTATTTATCCCATAATCATCTAATATACTTTTCTCCTGTCTTCCAGGCTCACTTCACTTGGCGCCACAGACAGGATACTTTAATTGGGGTCTAAAGCAGAAAATGGTTATCGGAAATGGAATCCAGAATTCCAGAAACCTCGAGTGGCACTGGAAAAGGGGCACGATTGAACCTGATTACAATGCTATACTACTTTGGTGCACCCTGTCTGCCACGGTTCTCCAGGGACCCTACAGATTCATCTACCACCAATTTGGAAGAGTTATGAAATAAAATGTTGTCAATGTTCTAACTGGATGAGATTCCTGAGTGACAGCAAGTAGAAATGTTGATTGGACAACTCACTGGTGCTGCCCACCAAGAAGTTAGCACTTGGCAAAAGTGTAAAAAGGCACAGGTCGAGCAAATCTTCAACAGTCTAAGTAGAATGTTTGATACCCATACACTGTCCAATCTGAAAATGAAATTTTTCTCAAGGGTGCAAGGAGTTTGTGAAACTTTACAGGAGTATGCTCTCTACTTGCAAAGGGCCCTCAAGACGATTGAAAGGTTGGATCCCCATGATCTCCATGACCCTGATGAACTATTAAAGGAAAGATTTATAGAAGGGGTGAGAAGTGAGACTCTCCACTGAGTATTATGGCTGCTGTTGAAGCAGAACCAGGCCATGCAATTTCTAAACTGTAAAGAGGAAGCTATTGAGCTGTTGGGACATGAACATCCTGGTGACAGATCGGATATTCAGCAGTGTTGTGGGACAACACTGGAGAATTGTTGGGTGAGACATCCGGTATGCTGTTGGACTGCAGTTGCCAGTAGCCGACCTGAATGGGTGTCAAAAGAGCCTCAGTTCTGAGAGTGCTCAGGAGGACCGCAGGGATTTCACAGTTACTGATATGACCGACATCAGAATATGGATGACTCTGCACCAAGGACCTCCAACCAGGAGATGAACAGAGAAGGGCAGAAGTCTTTGGAGATGGAACTATCCATGTGGATGTGGCAGGAAGAGGGAACTCCAGGATATCAAGGAAGAGATGAGGCATGAAATGAGAGACCAGATGGCAAGAGAACCAGAGTGGTACCCATCTATACCATCAGCAGCCAGAATTATGAGAAGAAGGCCATCTGACCAGTTTGATGTGAATGGGAGGCCCATATGTAGAAGGTGCAGAATCAGTGGCCACATCAAGAGGAGATGTACTCAGAAGGTGAGCACACCTGCCATGGCTTTAAACAAGGAATCCCCATGGCGGCAAACCATGCCTTGGACAATCCACAGTAGGTCCATTAAGAAACTCAACCCAAGCCATGTTCATCAGAATTTGTCCAATTATCACCATCAAAGTTAACGGAACTGAGGTGGAAGCCCTAGTGGACACTGGCTCACAAGTGATGACATTGCAGGGCAAGACTATCTTTGAGTACTGGATGAGAGCAGCCTTCTTGACAAGGGTCCAAAAATGTCACCGCGCAGAATGCCATGTGACTTAATACGTATTCATAATTTCTCTTTATCTTTTGTTCTGTGAGGGCTTTCCCCTATTGCCCCAAACCCCCACTAAGGATTATAACTCTGAAGTCCTACTCCTAAAGCACACAGCTCAGGGTAGTGCCATAATGCCATACAATATTAAGTGTATGACATTAGGACCCAGTATGAGCTAAACCCAAGCCCCTAAGAAGTGGATGAATCTGGTTTCCAGCAATGGTCTAGATATTCCTATTATCACCTATATGGAGGTGAATATTAAGTTGGGAAAGACCGAACACCTGAACCAGGGCATCCTGATCAGCAGTCTCTACAATGATAACTCACCACCTGTGATCTTGGGCATGAATCTGCTCCAGCATTGCCAAGAAGACCTGATACAAGTTCTGAAGGAACAGATCAGTTCACTTCCATGGAAAGAGAAACAGGTCTTACAAGGAACAATTAAGCTACTCCAGTGTCATCGGCGGTTTGTTAATGAGAAAGGAGAAATTGGAAAAGTCTGAGTGAGGTATAAGAGGCCAGTACAGCTGAAACCTAGGGCTGAGACAATACTAATGTGCAGAACCAAAGTAGGATTGTAAGGTAAAGATTACATGGCCTTAGTGGAACCAGAGTGGGTCAAAGAAGAGGATCCAGCTGTGGTGGCTCAGAGCCTAGTCACAGTAAAGGGTGGTAAAGTTCACATCCACCTGCTCAATTATAACACTCAGTCAGTGACAGTGTATAACTGGCAGGCCATTGGTCAACTCATGAAGACCGAATGAGAAGATGTCATAACCCCAGGCAAGGAGGAAGAGGAAATGTCTCACTTGACCAGTGCCACCAAAACACTACAGGAGACTATAGTCAACGGTGAAACCTCCAGAGCATGGATACAGGAAATTGATATGGTAAATCCCAAGACTACAGAAGAAGAAAAGTCAGAGCTGCTGGAAGTGATAAAGAGACATGCTAATATCTTCTCTCACCATGCCTTGGACTTTGGCTGCACCATGAATGTGAGACACTTCATTCCTATAGAGAATCACCCACTCGATTGGAAATGATTCAGACCCATACCCCCTGCATTGTATCAGCTGACCAAGCAGTTACTGAAAGAAATGTTGGAGGAGAATGTCATAAAAGAGAGTCACAGACCATGGGCAGCACCAATTGTCTTGGTTAGGAAAAAAGATGGACAGATATGATTGTGCATAGATTAGTGCAAACTCAGTCAAATCACACACCAGAATGCTTATCCGTTACCCCACACTGAGGATGCCCTCACAGCATTAAGGTCAGCAGCATTCTTCTCTACCATTGACTTAGCAAGCAGATACTGGCAAGTACCCATGGCACCAAAGAACCAAGAAAAGACAGCTTTTGTGACTCCAATGGGACTGTATGAGTTTTCACAGATGCCGTTTGGACTTTGTAAACACACCGGGAATGTTTCAGCACTTAGTGGAACAGTGTTTGGGCAGTGAGGATTTTGACACAGTACTTCTGTACCTAGATGATATTATAGTCTATTCAAAAAATATACAAGGAGCATCTAAAACACATTGAGCTGCTTTTTGAGTGCCTAAAGAAATATGGACTGAAAATCAAATCTTCAAAGTGTCATTTCCTGAAAGAGGAAATAAATTATTTGGGACATGTTGTATCCATAGAAGGGATAACTCCAGACCCAGAGAAAATCAAAGTGGTAAAGGAATGGCCATGTCCACTCACCATCAAAGATGTGAGATGATTCTTGGGATTTGTCGGATATTATCGTAGATTTGCAAAAGATTTCTCAAAACAAGCAGTCCAGAAGCGGACTGTGGCAGGGTGATCTTCTTCATCTTCTCATCAGGCAGCCCAAAAGCAGGCTGTGGCAGAAAGATCTTCTTCGTCTCCCCATTCGGCAGTTCAGAAGTGAACTATATCTTCCTCATCTTCTGTCCAGAAGCGGGCTGTGGCAGAGTGATCTTCTTCTTCATCTTCCCATCCAGCAGTCCAGAAGTGGGCTATGGCAGGGTGATCTTTTTCATCTCCTCATTCAGCAGTTCAGACATGGACCGTATCTTCCTCGTTTTCTCATCCAGCAGTCCAGAAGTGGGCTGTGGCTGTATAGTTTGCATCGAATCCTTCACCTGACAATCCAGAAGTGGATTGTGGCCAGGTGGTTTGAATTGTTTTCCATTTCCAGGCAGTACAGAAGTGCACTGTGGATGGATTTTGTGTGTTCTCATTCTGGTGGACCTCCGTTGGTTCTTAGCTGAAAAAATCTTGATCCTGTGTTTGTATTCCTGAGACCCTAGAGAGGTGGGTGTGGCCGAGAACTCATGGTCTGTTAAAAATCCTCTCTGTATCCCTTAATTTCCCAAAAAGGTTCTCAGAATTACACTGGACAGCCAGTTGAGTTGTTTTACATTTTCTTCTCGAAAACAGAGAAAATCTGAACGTGCACAAACTACCATCCACCATATGTATAGACTCTTCGTATAGTATATACCATAGAGTGATTGATAGTGTGGAGTACTCCAGGTAACTAAGGTGTACCTCAGGGTTGGTGTAGAAGTCTGAACAGGGACTAGAAATAATATGCTCTTACAGTGTAGCTGTTACAGCCAGTCAATCCTGTTTGCTAACTATGCTATAGAGTTACCCTCTTACAGGGAGTATAAACAGTACATTCTTACAGCATCACTGTTACAGCTGATTCTGTTTACAGTTGTCCTCGTACAGGAGATTAGAGTCATAGTAAAAGGCCTCAGGGCACTAGTAAGGTGTCAGAAGTAATATTTAAAGTTGTTGTTACCCCCAATTTCTCCTGTTCCCTACCTTGTGGTCTGTTGCTGAATAAACTGGTTTCTTTCTCAAATCATGCATCCTGCCTCTCCATTTTGCTACAACAGATGGCCAAATAGGAAAAGAACTGCCTTACCACCTAGTGGATGTACTTTGAAAGTCTGGTTTCTAATATTCAGACAATTGAAATGCTCATCCTCTTATTTATCCTATCATCATCTAATATACTTTTCTCCCATCTTCCTGGCTCACTTCACTTGCACACATCTTGCATTCCATATAAAATTAAATTTAAAGTACCTTTTTCCCATTTCCTCCACTGGTTATCATAAGACCCATAAATCAAAATTTCATAATTAACATGAGCAAAACCATCTTCATTTCAGTGTGCTGCTACATAGCATATGTCCAAAAACTTTTTATGTAAGAACAGTTAAAAAATTAAATGGTCCATGGTTTTCCAATTCTTTCACACATTTTGGTCTGGAACAGAATCTAGCCTCCATTTGCTTATGTTTTTGTTGCTGTTTGTGTTTCATTTTTCATGGCAACATAACCAGTTTATGTAACTCATTTTTTGTGGCATACGTTGCTCTGCAATAAGTGTTTTAACTGAGGGTAAACATATTACTGGACATTTTGAAAACGCTATAGGTTTCTATGCAGTTTTGTTCTATAATTTGGTTATAGCAGCATTTTTTTGGTTTTGTTGACAGACTTTGTGAGGATGGCTTCCAAGATTTGATTTTTACAAAAACCTCCCTGAGGTAAGGTGGAGTCAACAGGATGTTTCTTAAGACCATAAGGGACCCTTGCGTCCATAGGGTTAACCAAGAAGAAATAAAAGAAAAGGAAAGGCCTGCCCAGAATATACTGCAGTTTTGTAACAAGGGTTTTAAGTTGGTATTCATGTACTGACAATAGAATAAAACAATGGGGTTTACCATATTCTGTCCTCCCCGCTCTACAGGTAAATAAAATATATTTCTTTTTATGGGGTTTAATCGGCTCCCCCATACTGCCTGAAAGAAAATACTGAGGATTGTTGTTTCTCTGGTTTTTGGTGGTGGGAATATGTTACAAATGTATTAAAAAACTGGCAAAAGATATGTTTTGATCGAGTAGATTCTTTTAGCTTTACTCATTTTCCACATGTTCCATTTTTGTACCACAGTTTGTCCAATTTATTTTTTTTGTCCCAATTTAAAATATCTATATTCTCATTACTAAAAAAGATACCCAGTATTTTAATGGGTTCTGTAGTGAGTCGTATGCCCTGTATTTGGTCTGGAGGGCTTGGGTGGTTTCTGAATTTTTTTCATATGCACTTCTGCATGTATAATTTTGCTCCTGAAAGCTATCCATACTGGGTGCAAAATTATAGTGTTTGCCACTGAAGATTAATTTTGCACTAACACACAGACATCGTCTGCATATGCTAGTGCCTTGAAGGGCAGAGGTTCTTTCAATATAGAAACATAGGATTTGACGGCAGATAAGGACCGCTTGGCCCACCTAGTCTGCCCATTTTCCTACCTAACAGATAAGCTGCAGATCCTAGTTAACCAACAGCTTACTTCCTTCTACCCCCTATAAAAATAGGTTGTATGTCTTGACTGGAATTTAATGTTCTTATTAGGGGGTCTATGCAAAAAATGTATAGAAGTGGACTAATCAGGCACCCCTGTCTGAGTCCTTTTTTATTGAAATGAGGGGACCACATTTCCCATTTACTAGGGAGGATAACAGTTGCTGTCTTGTACAATATTTTGAGCCAAGTTATAAATTGTTTAGGGATGTCATAGTACTCCAAAGTATACTATGACTTACAGGGCTAGATATTCAAAGCATAGTGCAGTGCGCAAATCATTAGCATGGGAATAGCATGGGAATAGCGCAGAGTGTCCATATTCAAAGGACCTGTTAGAACACGCAAACCGCTGTAGTAGGGGGCAAACCGATAATATATGCAAGGGGAAAAGAAGGGGGGGCCTGCATACACATGCAATGGGATATTCAAAGCAATAGCGCTGCACTAGGACACGTAGCATGACACCTAGTGCGGTGCTAGCTACCGCCTATAAAAGGCTGGTCTTAACCCAGGGCAAATCACCTAGGGGGAGAGACCACAACAGGAAGTGGGAATGAGTGCTGTACCACTAGCAGTGTTGCTGCTATTCACGGTAGCTGTAGTGGAGGAGGAGGAGGAGGAGGAGAAGGAGGGGGGCAGGCCCAACATGGGCCGCAATGCAAGCTGAGGAGACGGTATGCTGCAACAGGTGGTACCGGCACAGGGTCTCCTTTGAGACCCTGCCAGATGAGCACATCACTGGCCAGTACAGGATGAACAGGGGAACGTTGAGGCAGCTAGGTAAACTCCTGCATGAGCAGCTGCACCCCAACACCAGATGCAGCCATGCCATGCCAGTAGGGGAGAAGGTGACAGCAGCGATGTGCTTCCTAGCCACAGGGACATTCCAACAACCAACGGGGAACACCTTTAGAGTATCGCAGTCTGAAACCTCACGCCTCCTGACCCAGTTCCTAGAGGCTTTCATGCCACATGCTAGGGAGTTCATAGTATTCCCCAGTACAGCAGCAGAGCGCAGAGAAACAATGCAGCAATTCCATTGAGTTGCGCACCTACCAGCAGTACTGGGTGCCATTGATTTGCTACCATTTCCCCATCCACACACCACCTGGCGATAGCAGTGATGTCTACATAAACAGAAAGGGGTACCACTCCATCAATTGCCAGGTGGTGTGCGATGCAACTGGGTGCTTCAGCAATGTCTATGTGCAATACGCCGGTAGTGCCCATGACACCTTCATCTGGCACCAGTCCCAGCTGTGCCAGGCATTTGAGGAGGGTAGGATACCCAGTGGGCACCTAGTCGATGAGAAGCAGCTGACAAGGCACACACACCACAGCATGGATGGGGACAGGCATGGGAGGCTGGGAAGGGGCGTAAGAGGGCAACACAGGGATGCATGATGGCAACAGGCAGACAGCAGTACAACACTAACAGGTGCATATCTCCCAACAGGGGACAGCGCCTATCCCCTGTGACCCTGACTGCTGACACCGGTACCCCAGCCAGCCACAGCAGCCAAAGAACAGTACAATGAGGCACACACCAGCACCAGGAACATCATAGAGAGGGTGTTTGGCATACTGAAGATGCGCTTCCGATGCCTAGACACATCAGGCAGTACCCTACAGTACAGGCCTCAGAAGGTATGCCGTATCTTCCTAGCCTGTTGCATGTTGCACAACATAGTGATGAACCATGGGATACAGGCATCTGAACCTGAGGAACAGGCTGAAAGTGACCCAGAGCCAGTGGTCAGGGGGATAGTGGAGCAACTCGAGAGGAGGGATACTCGCATGGCCTGCAGGGCCAAAGAACACAGGGCCAGCATCATCAGGACACTGTCGCAGGCCAGAGGATGAGTACAGACTGCACAGCAACATGAAACAGTACAATGGGGTATGATTTAATGTGAACAAACAACCACAACAGTGACATCACTAATCAGAGCAGGTGCACAACAACTGGATCAGAATGCATGTGAGTGCGTGCAGTGCGATGTGAGGGGTGTGCAGGTCACATGGAAAGTGGACACACAGCCATGGCATGGTGGAATGGTCGATGCCCGATATGTGGTGGCAATGTGAGGAGGGCCTCCATGGCTGTGCCAGTGAGGTGGTGCACGTGAAGGAGTGCAGGGGTGTGCGTGTCTGTGTGTGTGCATGTGTGTACAAGGGTGTGGGTGTGCCAATGTTCACAAAGGGGTGGCGACTGTGCATAGGTGCAGGTTGGCCATTCTGATCAAAGGCAACTACCACCACGCACATGGTGCACACCACGGGAGTGTGTCACAGAACCAAGGGTGCTCTGTGCTGAGGACACATTGGGGGAGGACCACGGCGAGGCAGGCAGAGTGGACTGCCCATGCCCCCATCGACCGGTGGAACCCGACAGGGTGGATGGATGGCCAAGGCGGCACTGGGTGCCTGTAGATGTGCCTGATGCATTTGTGCTGGAGCCAGTGGCAACTCTGCGGCCACATGTGGCATACCTGTGGGCCCCTGTGCCATAGTCACCCTGCCCTCCCAGCCCATCCTGGTGACCACCATGCACCCCACACAGCACAGTGGTGAGGTCGACCACTGCAGCCGTGAGCCCCACAAAGCTGCGGTCCAGTGCAGCAACCACATGGCCCACCCTGTCCTTGGCATGCTGTTCCACATGGACAAAGTCCAGGTACACGGACTCATGCAGCATGAAAGCTCATGCCTGAGCTCCCTCCACAGGCCATGCAGGTCCATCCAAGCCTCCTGCTGTGATGTCAGGGCAGCCTGTAGCAGTGGGCAGGCCCCCGGGGCATCCTGCTTCAGAGGTGCAGCCTCCCCTATGGCGGCTGGCACTGGGGCCCGCATCTCAACAGGGTTGGGACGCTGGTGCACGGGTGGCATGTTCTACTGCTGTACACCACTGGCAAAGTGCTGTTGTACCGGAGGGCCCTGCCCCACAACCTGTGGGGGACACTGCATGTCCAGCGGTGCACACACATCCCCCACACGGCCAACCACCGGCTGCATGGGAGCACCCATGCCAGCAAGGCCAACCACCCCCCTGGTGTCTGTGCTGTGTCCTGCACCTAGCCCCACCCCTGTACCCCCCTCCAGAGGACCATCCATGGGCAGAAGGTAGGAACCCTCTGACACATCTGTGTCAATGTCACTAGTCACAGTCAGGAGGATCACTTGCCCACCACCCAGATCCTCAACCTGGGCATCCTTCAGGGTGGCACCATAGTCCAGTTCCCCATCTTCAGTGGTGCCCTCCTCCCCTGTCAGCTGTATCAGTCCTCCATGTGAGTGCCACACATGGTGCGGCCCTGGGTGTACCTGTCCACCACCCAGGCCAGATGTTTATGGCTGGATGTCCTCCACCTCCTCCTCCTCCAGTCCCGTGGCTGCCATCCCGGCATGGTCCTGGTGCACCGTTGGCCCTGCATACGCCACTGTGGATGAAAACAGGACAGGGTCAGTCACCCATACATGCAATGTGTGCCCCAGCACCACCACCACCACCGCCACCCAAACATGCACACCCTAGGACACGTGCCACCCGCTGTAGACATGCACACCCCACACACCACCCCCTTGGCAATATCATGTGGCCACATGCACCCAACCACCCCATAGTGCACATGCATACTCATCCCTTGTGCATAGTGTGCACAGCACTGCAGCTCCACAGTGCACTCCAGGCTCAGCCCCAACACAAACAACCTGTGCTGCCACACCATGCAGGCTACACACATGCGGTTACTGACCTGCCCTGGTTGGTGTGAGAGGTGTCTCACACCCACCACCCGGTAAACCAGTGACAGCCACTGGGCACAGTGTGGATGCCACCACGGCCATGAGTGGGTCCTCCTCCTGCTGCTGTGCTAGTTGTGGGCCACCACTGGTTCTCATCCTGTCCCATAGATGCTCTGCCTCTTCCTCTTTCACCCTGCACAGCAGGTCACTCCAGCGCTTGCGCACTGCTCGGTTGTCCTGCCATGACTGCTGACTGCATTAACACTGGCGGTGACCTCCTCCCATGCCTGGCACAGCACCGCATCTGTGGCCTTGTGTTGCCTCAGCATCTGCTCCCTCTCCTTGACACCATGCACCATGATCCTCAGTTCCTTCTGTGAGAAGCGATGGGCACATATCTGCTCAGGCTGTGCCGTACCACCTATGGGAGAGATGGAAAGGGACATGTGTCACCAGCTGTTGCATGCCTGTGTTGTGTCATGCATGTGCAACTGCACATGCATGCCACCACCTAGTGTAGCATAGATTGCATGGATCTGGCACTGGCCGGCATGTGTGTGTATGGCATGCACACAGCCACAATGTGCTGCGGCCACCCCACTGTGCCACTGCACAACTGTCAGTGTCCAGACAGCATGTACCAGACCCACAAGGGCACCGCCATCACCCATGGCTGACATGTGCACCCCGAGATGTGCTCACCCCAATGGCCACCACCTTGCACTGTACTGTGCACCCCTAGGGGACATGGGCACTGTCCTCAGGGACACAGGGACTGGCATGCAATGGCAGGCTACCAGGTATAGGCCACAAGGAGCCCTTGGCAACACATTGCCAGGACCCTGTGATCCCTGCTTCGCAGCTGCGTACCACCGACGCAGCACCAGCCTGCGGCCAATGACACCATGGTGCAAGAGTCCTGTAACTGGGGGACTGTCAACCTACACACACTGGTGTGCGAAATATCGCAGGACAGCTGCAACCAGCACTGTCGCACCACTGCGCCACCTTGAAGACATGTCGTGTGTGCCTGGTGAATGCTCCATGGGCCATGCCACCCTCTGTGTGGGTGTCCTCCATGTTCAGTCACTGACCGTGGGTGTCCCTGTGTGTGCAGTGTTGTTGGGGTTGCATGTGCATCTTGCTGCGCTGCACATGGTGTATGCTGTACACCAATGTTTCACCTGTCCTCTGTACAGTGGATTGAGCAGCCCAGGGCCAGAGGAGGGGGCCAGAACTTGACCCAGGTGCAGCAGAGAGGCAGTTTGAGGGTGCCATCCATGCCGCAGCAGGTGCAGGAGAGCAGCCTTAAGTGCAGTGGCGTGTTGCATGAGTACCTGTCTTGTTGCTCTGTGCTCTTTCACTGTGCTTTGTGTCTAATTCTATGTCCTGCCTCTGTCTGGTCCGGTGACATGGCTGCGACGTGCAGTGGGCCAGTGGCATTGTGGCACTGTGCTGTGCTGCACACCTGTGTTGCACACCACAGCTGGGTGATGGTTGCATGGCCACTGTGCCCTGGGGGGGCTGGGGGCACTGTTGGCTTGCATTGCTGTGAGGGTGCCAGATGGTGGTGGGGAATCTAGCGGTGGGTGTTCAGTGGGCCTCACACGCTGTCGGTTGCCATGCCCACCTCTGCGGTGCAGTGTGCTCTGTCCCTTCTGCCCCCCCACAGATCATCCACATGTGCACAGTTGGCATTACCTTGCTGTCCTGGGGCTTCACTGGACAGGCCTGCATAGTGACGCCCACGTGCCTATTGTGGCTATGGGACACCATGCCCCATGTCTTCCAGGCATAGCTTTCATCCCTTTGTCCATCAACCGTGGAACATTGCCTGTCGTATTGTGGTATATATTGGTGATGTGTGGAACACATAGTGGTATATTTACCTGGGTAGCTCATGACACAGTTACTGTGTTGCATTTATGTTCCGAGGGTCTGTTATTACTTTACTAATATATTATGTGCATCATTTACTATGGAGTGTTGCATTACAATGTTGACCTCGGCTGTGGAACATGTCCCTCACAGGGTGGAACAGGGGGCTTTTGCCCCATGGATTGAGGAACATTCCTTGTACTGTGGTACAGTTGTGAGGTATGCTTTCAGTGGCCTTGCTTGGTGGCATGTGTCGGGCCCATCACTGCCAACATCTGTGCCCTGGCTGCCTGTTATCCCTTGGCCTGGGTCAATCATTGGCAGACCACTGTCACGGTATGGTGCTGCTCCAGCATGCCTTTTGTTGTTGTTGTTACTGTGCTCTGCATTATGGTACATTGCCATGTGTCAGTGGGCAGCATGTCCCAAAGTGTGGGTGTCCTTGTGCATGTTGTGGCATGGCTCTTGCACCCAGCCCTCCAGGGGTCCAGCTGTGTGTCTGCCCTGTCTCGCTGTGTGCTGTGCCGGGGTGGGTGGTGTCACCTGTGCCCTGGTGCTGTCGGGCTTGTCGTCATGTATGTTGGGGTTTGGGGTTGGTGACTGTGTCACCCAGGCCTGCTGTGTGGGAACCTTCCAGGTTGGCCTACCGGTCCGGCACTCACCTCTACTTGAGATTTTCCATTGGGACATGCTGTCCATCCCTGTATGGCCACCTGTGGCTGCTGTCTGCCTCCTGGCTGGTGTCCCATCCTCACAGTCTCCTCCTTCCTCTTGTAGGTCCACTCTGGGCATCACTGTGGGAGATCAGGCCAGAGGAGTCAGAGGGGATGGAGGACCTGCTGTGCCGCATCGTCCGCCAACAGAGGACTGTAATCAAGCAGCAGGCCATCTTGATCACGGAGACAAGGAGAGTGGCAGCTGTATTGGAGGCTTGGCTCCCAGATCCGGCGGGCAGTTAGCCATGCCCTTTTACCCATTCTGTATTGTCTTCCCCCCCACCAGGCATTGTTTTTGTCCCCTGGCCCCTGTTTCTGTGTCCCTGTGTGCAACCTCCTCCCCTTTGCACCCTTCCCCTGTGCCTTAGCGTACATTGTACATAGTTATATATATGTTTGTCATTGCTGGCTTGGGTGTGCTCATTGTCTTTTCCATGTTGCTGTTCCAGTGGTGGTTTTCGTGTTGCTTGGGTTGTGTGTTGGGGGGGGGCATAGCTTGTCACATTGTGGGTGTTGTTACATTGTCTTTCTTTGGTATGGGGTAGGTTGGCGGGAGGTGGTTGGGGCATATTTTGTTTGTCGTTTGGGTTTGACTTCCATTTACTGTTGCATTTCTTAACTGTTCTGTTCCCTTTACCATTTTATTTGCTTTTTTACTATTACATTTCATTTATTATGTTCTACTGTATCCTGTGTTGTTCTTGGGTGCTGGGGTTTCACTTGGTTTGTGCTGTTCCTTGGGTTCCCCACATGGGTCCAGGTATTTGCTTGCCATTCCCATGCATGGGTCATCATCCGGAATGTGCACTGTGCTCTGCACCTGAGGCCTCATTCCAGCCTGTATTTCATTGCATGTCCTAGGATCAGGCTATCTTAGTTCTACACTGTGTTCCTTTGTATGTTTACACTGCCTGCCTGGGTGCTATATTCAGTGCTGTCTTATTCCCGGGCTATGTTTTGCCCTGCACTCCTGGCCCTGTTTGGCCGGCTTCCTTTGCTTGCTATATTCAGCTGACTTTGCATAGTGCTATTCCTTTTGAATATAGCTTGCGTTTTGCTCCGGGCTACATTTACACACCAGGAAGTGCTAATCTTGAGCCGGGGCAAAGCTTTGAATATCTGGCCCACAGTGTCAAAGGCCTGTAGTTGGTCCTAGGAAAAAACATACCCATCTGCCCCTCTTAAGTTATTTTGTTCAAAAGTATCCCTTAAAAAATAAGCTGATCCGTTATAGTTCTGTTAAGTGTTGTACAAGGTTGAGCTGATGTAATCTAATATTTAATATTTTAGTGACAATTTTAAAATCATTATTTAGGACACTAATAGGTCTCCACTTCCCAAGTTCCTTTTTATCTCCAGTTTTGGGAGAAAAACAAGTGTTCCTTTTGCCAGCTCTAGTGGCATATCTGCTTCTTGCAATATATAATTAAAAACAGCTGCTAGTTCTTTTGAAACTTCCTTCTGAAAGAATTTTTATAATTTTGCTATGAGACCATCTTTCCCTGATGCTTTTCCATTGTAGGTAGTAATGGCGTATTCTACTTCCTCTTGAACAATCTCTTTAATTAATTCAGTTTTAATTTCAGGTGGATATGAGGGGATCTCAAAGTTCTGAAAAAAAAGTATCTAAGTTATTCATATCTGTTTCCTCCCTCTTAAACAAATTTTCAGTAAATTGAGATACTGCCATTAGTCTATCTTCCGTGTTTGTATAGAGTTGATTGTCTGGCTCTTGCACAGAAAACATGACTTTATTCCAATCCTTTCTTTACAACTCATATAAGGGCAACTTATAATAGTTTTTGTCCTGTGTTCTGAATTCTTGCTGCTTTTTAAAGAATTTGCCTTTTTTTATGAAAATTATTCATGGGTGCTTTAACTGTCTTTTATTCATTTATTTTTTTAAACACATCTTTATTCATTTTTCAAACAAGAGACAAGACAAACATAAACCTGGAAACCCCAAGGCACACAGTCCAAAACTGACTTTGTAAACTATTTACATTCTAACTATTTACATGCACAGAGATAACATCCCCCCCTCACACCAACTCTAGACCCGCTCCAACACCACCGCAAAATAAAGACATCAGGCTGCTTACAAAACAAACCCTCTCCCCTTACCCCCAGTAAAGATCATCTGCATCCTGATAGACACTTTTTAACCCAGTGTCATAATGAGTTAATGCTTATTTAGGGGGTGACACCTCTCTGTGCCCCCTGGAAAGAGAGAGAGTCCCCATCCCCCCTATCTTCCTAGCTGACCCCAACCTCTTACTGCTACTCACGTCCCAAGACCCTACCACTTCACGTACAAGCACGAACCTAACCCTCTAATCTCACTAATATCCCTATTGTCCTATATTTAACTGTCTTTATTTGATTTGAAAAGTTATGTTTAGTGGTTTGCACTAAGGTTGTTAGATGCTGCAACTGTTGTCTTTGTTTTAAATATTGGAGATAGTCATCATTTCTAATAGATTTACTAAGTGAAATTAAAAATAGTTTCTATTCTTTTTTGTATCTGTCCAGCAAAGAACTGGGTTATTATACATTTCATATACAGATTTTTTTAAGAATAAAAGAATATTGCAGTTGTTGGGTTACCTCTGGCTTTTCTAGAATAGGGGACTTAAGCCTCCATATGCCTGTACCATGTTACCGTGGGGCCTAAGTTCCTGTTATTATATAAAGTTTGCTATGGTCAGAATACTCCACTGTTTTTGTCCAAGCTGATTGAATTTGCAGTGATTTTTCAGTAAAAGAGAAATGTATCCTGGCAGCCAGATTTCCTTTATGGAAGGTCGGGTCTATCCTATTTTTTGTTGCATGATAGGCATCTAATAAATTTGCCATTTAGATGTTTTTTTTTTTTTGAGACTGGCCATGTCACAAAAAAGGGTATCAGTGGTTGTATTTCTCCCTCTACCTTTTATGGAAAGGCAGAAGCAGACAACTCCCGGAGCCCCGCCAGCCTGCCTGCTAACTCACAAACAAGTAGGCCCACTGCCCAGACCTCCCACAGAATCAGACAACTCCCAGAGCTATTCTAGCCTGCCTGCCAACTCACAAACAAGCAGACCCACTTCCCAGACCTCCCGCAGAATCAGACAACTCCCACAGCTACTCCAGCCTGCCTGCTGACTCACAAACAAGCAGGCCCACTGCCCAGACCTCCCGCAGAATCAAACAACTCCCAGAGCTACTTCAGCCTGCCTGTCGACTCACAAACAAGCAAGCCCACTGCCCAGACCTCCCACAGAATCAGACAACTCCCAGAGCTACTCCAGCCTGTCTGCCGACTCACAAACAAGCAAGCCCACTGCCCAGACCTCCAGCAGCAGCAGACGACTCCTGAAGCCCCTACAGCCTGCCTGTCAACTCACAAACAAGGTAAATTGCTGCACCCTGCAAAAATAAAGCTTCGATGTGGACAACTGACCTGCTCTGCTGAATTTCTCCTGCTACCTTACATAATTACAATGTTTGTCGCCAGACCGCTGCAGATAGTTTTCTGCTTTATCACTTATTGATCTGCTTCTCAATGCTATTTAGCAAATTGTATCTGGTGCGTTAACTCATGAAGAGCTACACGGACAATTGCTCAGATTGTTTTAGAGTTCTACAAGTTATTTTATTGTTGTCCTTTATTTGTTTCTGCTTACCTAGTACAGTGGTATTTTCTGTCAGGAATTGTTTTACCGTGTTAGGCACTAGTTGCTTGTTTTAGCCATTAGTTACTTGTTTCTCCTCTCTGAACCTGCCATTTGGCACATGTACAGTGTGGTTCCCTCAGTTTTCAACACTCGCCAGGATCAGTTGTTTAAAATTCCCGTGCCTGTGCTGGCTCTATTGTTCCTGTACCACCCTCTAACTATCTACCATTCCATTTATCAGCAGACCCACTGCTCAGACCTTCTGCAGACCGATGACTGCCAGAGCCCCTCCAGCCTGCCTGCCAACTCACAAACTGCTGCACCCTGTTAGCCTTTTGACGCTACACATTGACTGCCCCTCCCACCCTGGTCCATCCCTAACTATATAGGTCACACTGATCATGTGATCAGATCAAGTGACATTTCACACATTTGTCAAGCACCCCTTTTTCACATTAGTTTTTTATAGGATATCACCACTAGGAGTCATAGATGAGATGCCCATTTCTACCTTATTTCTGGGGCCACTTCACCCTGCTGTCTATGTCCTTCTCCTTCTCTACCTGCATCCTGATTCAGCAGAACCCCTGATGACCCGTTTTCTCCTCCTGTGCCCTTGGCCAGTCATGAACCTGTTACCCTACTTACTAGAGGCTGACATCCTAATCACTATGCCACTGCAACAGCCCTACTTCCTGAGGTGTTTTTACTGGCCATATAGCTTCTTCCCGAGGCTTTTCATGACCCTTTTGTTTCTTTCCTTTCCCATCTAACACCTCCTTCCAGTGCAACTCGGACCCCTGCTCTACCTGCCTAACCTAGCGCCTCTACCAGGGTTCCTATTATTTCTCCTCCAACCTCCAACATGATACCCTTGTACTCCCTCCTACACACTCAACCTTATTCTCCTACACCTGCTCCTCACCCTAGTTAAAACCCCCTCTGATCCAGAAATCACTGCTTGGTTAGATATCATCACCCAAATGACCAGCACATCCTCCCAAACCCTGCTCCTGACTATGCATGCAAATCTAACCACTGGCCCCTACCGTCATGCCTGCCTTTCATACTCTTCATCATCCCTTTTCCCCCAGCTCCTTGACCCTCCCCCTTTCTATGAAATGCCAAAAAATAAGGCCCCAAGACATGGCCAAGAAAGACTCAAACAATTTAAAGTCTACCTCTACAGGACTGCAATGTTGCTACTACCAATCTCTGGAAATGTTCACCCTAACCCTGGTCCTATATGTACCCCCAAATGAGTCATGTAAAAAATGAAGTCCTTAAATCAGCATCCCTAAATATTCAGAGCCTCCTACCAAAACTCGATGACCTCAAAGTCTGGGTGACACAACATAATCCTGACGTGATCACATTGACTGAAACCTGGCTCTCAAAGAAACCCCCCGATTCAGCGCTAACTCTTTCCTGCATTTTACAAGTACTACCCAATGCCCCCATAGCTAATCCACCCCTAATTCTTGGCATAAAAATTCTCCTCAGTCAACAAGGCAAGGCTCTATATGTCTTCTCTGTATACACCCCCCTCCATGAAAACAAGATAGATATAAATCTGGTACTTGAGCACCTAGAAAGCCTGCCAAATCAATCTTGTTGTCATGGGCAATTTCAACATCAACTGGCTGACACCGGAAGCTGCCCAGTTCAAAGGTGCTATTGCAACACATAACATAACCCAGATGGTGACCTCCCCCATGACAGCTGACCTGAGAACAGGAAACAACACCCTCCTGGACCCGATTCTCATCAAGCACCCTCAAAGACATATCAGCACCTTGGTTCATCTGGACTGTATGAGTGACCATTCTCCTGTCATTAGCCTCTGGACAAACAAATTCACTAAACTACCCCCCAAACTCATGTACCAACAGAGGCTGAAAAAAGGGAAACTTGGTAATTTCAAGGCTTTTCTTGCGCAGTGTGACTGGTCGCCACTGGGCTCTTTCACCAATACTGACCATGCTTTAAACTACCTCATCGTACACTTTAACAAAGTGTGTGACATCTTTGGCCCCATACTGCAAAACTAAGTCCCAGGGAATTACTAACCCATGTGTCACTGTTGATCTGTTTAACAAAATGAGAGCAAGGGACAACATCTGGTTCCATGCTCAGTCCTCTGGTAACCCTGTTCATAAGCAGTGCTATACAGCTGCTAGAAATGCCTGCACTCAGAAAATCCACAGAGCTAAAAAGACCTACTATCAAAATGAGCTCATAAACTCCTGGGGAAACAGTAGGAATTTCTGGCAGAAAATCAAGGATCGGACTGGCACTCCTAGCAAGGCTGTACCTACTATGGTCATCGTAGACGACACCCCTGTACAGAATCCAACTTCCAGAGCTGAAGCTTTTAACTCAGCTTTTGCAGATCTCAGCCAGGTTCAACCACCCAATTTCTTTGATAACACCAACACCAATGACATCCCTATTACTGCCACCTCTCGTACCCTCTCTTTTTACTTCAGGAGATTCACGCTCACTGATGCTAAGAAATATTTGCAAAGAGTACTAGAAAAAAACAGGTATGGCAGTGTCACGATTGACATGAAGCTGCTCTACTTATCACTTGGTTTCATGCTACAACCACTCTACACCATTTGTAACCTTTCCTTGTCTCTTAGGCAGTTCCCTAAGCTGTGGAAGACCGCAGTTGTCACACCAGTATGCAAATGCGGTGACAGATCCCTAGTCTTAAACTATCAGCCTATCTTGATTCTTCCACCCGTATCCAAAGTCTTTGAGAGAGTTATGGCCAACCAATTATCCGAATTTCTCACCAAATACAACATTCAATGCCCCCAGCAACACAGTTTCCACCTGGCCTATAGTGCCACCACAGTGTTATTGGAATACACAGATTATATACACAAAGCCTTTGACTGTGGTCTCTTAGTCGGGTCAATTTACACTGACCTGATTAAGGTTTTTGATACTGTGAGTCACTCCCTCCTCATTAACTCCCTCCCCTCCCTTGGCCTTTCTCCTTATGTGACAAACTGATTAAAAAGCTATCATGAAAATGGAACACAACAAGTCAATACAAATGGCTAACTATCGAGTTCTTTTCCAGTCCGCATGGGTGTCCCACAAGAGTCCATCCTTGGGCCATTGCTGTTCAGCTTGTACATGAATAACCTTCCTAAAACCTGTGACAAAAATGTTGTGCTCTATGCGGATGAAGCTGTACTTTCCTCCAGTCATACTGGACCTACTTCCACTTACTAGTGACCTGCAATCAAACTTCACAAAAATTGAATCTTGCCAACCACAAGCTATTAATGAACTACCAAAAAAAAAAACAAAGACAATGCTCTTTGCTAGCTCTCATAACAAGTACATATCAGCACCCCTAACCATTTGCAATAATGTAAATCAACCCCTGGAAATGATACAGGAATTTAGATATTTAGGTGTCACTCTGGACAGCTCCCTCTCCTACACCCTGCAAGTTAATCATATCTCAAAGGCCGTAAACAGCAGACGGGGTCCTCTACAAGCACAAACACTGTCTCACACCAGCTGTGCTGAAGCTTGCTGCCACCAGCGCTGTACTGTCCATCATAAATTACTGCCTACTAATCAACAGTGCTGCTACTGATACCACGCTCAAGCGGCTGATGATCTCGCTGAATAAGGCCTGTAGGCTAACTGGTGCTAACAAACATACTCACACCTGTGACCTCTATCAGCAATCTGAATGGCTCAGCCTCCACGGGAGGACTAAATATCAAACTTGTCTCTTTTCCCAAAAAATTCACCTTGCCTTAACTCCTCCATCCACCCAGTCCCTGTTTCTCCCCTCGACAATCCAACGCCATAACCAAAGCTCGGATAAACCGACTTTCCACATCTCACATTGTCGGACCTCACAAGTGCAACATACGGTTAGGTTGATATCTCAGCCATTTTTAGGAATTTTGGCCCCACATTTTCAACATGGGGTTCTTGGGATCCCACTTCATGAACAATGTGACTGTCATTTTGTTTCTTGGTCTTGAAAGGTGATTTCACAGTCATGGTGTGGCATCACCTTTCAGGACCAATTAATGAAACGACAGTGCCACTGTTCATGAGGTGGGGTCTCAAAAAGCCCATGTTGCAAATTTAATGAAAAAATTCCCAAAAATGACTGTGTTACAAATGTGCATTGCACAGCTTCTACTGAAGTTCCTAACTTTGCCAATTTTTAATATTTACACTCCAGATTTTCAGCATTGACATTTTTATGCACCTCCTTATGAACAATACAGTTGTCATTTTTCACATCCTGCCCAAACATGTTTTTACACCTGTGGTGCAGAATTGCATGGTTGCCCTGTGAAATCAACTTTTGGGATGAGTGAACAAAATGACAGTGGCACGCTTCATGAGGTGTGGTCCCAAAAAGATCATACTGAAAACCTGGTGAAACAACTCCAAAAAATGGTCAAGTTACACCCGGTCATTCAAAATTTTCTATGCATGCATGTAACTTTGATAATTTTCTAAATTTTCACTCCAAATTCTCAATATAGCCTTTTTATCATATCACCTTATGACCAGTACAGCTATCATTTTCACATCCTGCCCATGATGTATTTTCACACCTGTGGAGTTGAATGCCATTTTCCCACAAATTTGGCAATTTTCACCTACAGGGTTCATAAGGCTGGGTGATAAGAAGACTATGGTTAACATCTAGGGTCAAAATATGAAGAAATGACAAAGTTATGCCTACTTGTTGCAATTTCAGTATGCATGCTAGTAATTGTATAAATCTTAAATATTTGCACCCTACATTATTTTTTAATTATTTGTACTCCTGCTCTATGGCCCTCTCTATCAGGAGGGAGCCCCAGCTCCACCCCTGACCTCCACCAGCCGACGTTGACCCACACCATCACAAGTTCCAGTACAGGGGTTGGCACCATGACTATTCAGGGCCAGGACCTGCGAGCTCCCTCATCATCCACCATGAGCTCTTTTACTCCAGGTTTTTGCCCTTCAGGGGTGGATTGTGCAATGACCCTGCCAACAGTACCGTGTACGCTCCTCTGTACATACCATATCAGGCATGCACCTCTGACCCGATGTCTCCAGCATTGATGTGCCAGCCCCCAGCCACTGCTAAGGTCCAGGCATGCATCAACAACTGTTTGCTCCTCTCCCCGGAGAAGGACAGTTGTCCCTAGGATGCTCTATCCTTTTCCTCCCCTGCCAACCTCCAGCAGCCTGCACTTGATCCCTAACATGGGTTGCCAGTGTGGCGCGATGTGTGGCATCCAGCGCCTCAACCCTCAGCACCATCAGGCTGGTGATGTACTCCACATTTTCAACATAGCCTTATTATTACCCAAGCTTCTGTATTCAAATGCTGTCCAAAATATAACAGCTTGCCAAAACATAGTTCAGACAGCCTTTTTCTCCCTCCAGACAAAATCATTCCCGCTTGTTGCAGTTTCGGTTAGCATGCTAATAACTGCAGAAATCATAAATATTTGTACCCCACATTTTTCACATTATTTGTACTCTTGCTCCATGGCCCCCCTCTATCTGGAGGGAGCCCTAGTCCTGTCCCTCAACATCCACCAGCCAACACCGACCAGCTACTCCCAGGGCTTACTCCCCCCTGGTGGGGTCAGCAGGGGGGCCCATTCAACCCCACCTCCACCAAGACTGGATCCAGTACAGGGGTCAGCATGGTGAGTAGTCAGGGTTAGGACCTGCGAGCTCCCTCCGTTATCCACCTTGAACTTTTTTCCTCCTGGTTTCTTCCCTTCAGGGGCAGAGTGGGCAAGGATGCTGGTGATGGTGCCACACATGCTCCTCTGCATGCACCCCCTCAGGCATCTCTCCCGCCTCTGACCCAATGTCTTCAGCATCGGTGTGCCAGCCCCTAGCCATTGCTAGTGGCCAGGCATGCACCGACAACTGTCCGCCTCTCTCCCCGGACAAGGACAACTGTCCCTGGAACACTCGATCCTTCTCCTCACCTGCCGACCCCCAGCAGCCCTTGCTTACTCCTGAACACATGTTGCTGCGTGACATGAGGTGTGGTGCCCAGAGCCTCAACCCTCAGCACCAGCAGACCGGTGATGCACCCCACATTTTCAACATGGCCTTCTTATTATCTGAGCTTCTCTATTCAAATGCTGTCCAAAACATCCCAGCTTGTCAAATATATCTCAGGCAGCCTGGGGGTTCTGGCTGAGGAGCATTACTCTTAGAAATGGCTCTTTGGGTGATAGTCACCAGTAAGCATTGTTCCTCAGAATCAGTGGTGTCAGTTTGGCTGTGTGCTGCCCAGGGGCACTTCATATAAGAGTGACCCCTAGACTCACATAGGTTACAAATGGGCTCACGTTGACACTGATTACTAGTATGCTCTATTGTATTGCACAAGGTGCATCCAAGTATGTTTCAGACACTGCTGATGTGTCCCAGTGACCCACACTTATAACAAATCTTTGGCTGCCCAGCATAGAACAAGACCCCCCCATCCCTCCCCAAAAAGAAACAGTTTGGGATGTGCTGCAAACCAGAGTCCGTGAAATGGAGTATTACCCTAACCCTCCACTCTCCCGTCCATATATTTTCAGTATCAAATATGGTCACTGGGTGCTCTAGCACAGTACATTGTTGTTTTAGCCAGTTTGTAAGTCTGTGACGCTTACCCCCTCATTCCTGAATAAAACAGTGATAGTTTTGTTTGCTGGTTTAGTAAGAGGTAAAGCCTCGAAAGGGACCCATAGAGTGGTAGTTTTTAGCATTTGGTATGGTAGCCAAAGTTTTTCCAAACCACTTTTTATCTTAAAACTAACATCAAAAGATGTTTCACCTGAAACACAAATAAGTGCATACACCTCAGCAGCATGAAAAGACATACTTCCTTTTAACAGTGTTTTATCTACAAATACACTGTCTGGAAACAAATCCATCCCCCTTTGTAAATCAACCTGACTGCATTATGTCTCCTGGCAGTGTAAATAGGTTCAGGGGAAAAAGGAAACATAAGCCCTCTTTAGTTGCCCCTGTTGTGGATTACTGGCTACATTCAGTACACTGTTCGTTCTATTCACCCCAGGTTCATTATCTATAGAAACCTCTTCTGGATTGTCAACAGTAACATAGAAACATAGAAATATAGAAACATAGACTTTGACGCAAGATAAGGACCGCTTGGCCGACCTAGTCTGCCCATTTCCCTACCTACAGGATGAGCTGCAGATCCTAGTTAACCAACAGCCTATTTTTTCCTACCCTCCACAAGAATTGCCTTATGTCTGTACCATGCATTCTTGAATTCTCCCACAGTTTTAGACCCCACAACCTCCTCAGGAAGGCTGTTCCATGCGTCCACCACCCTCACTGTGAAAAAATACTTTCTCACATTGCCCTTGCGCTATCCCCCCTTCATCTTCAAATTGTGTCCACTTGTTCTTGCACACCTCTTTTTCTGAAAGATGCTACCCTCTTGGACGTTGTTGATTCCACTTAAGTACTTAAAAGTTTCTATCATGTCAACATCATTTAATATACCATTACTAGCTACATTTGGGGACCCAGATACATTGTTCATAGTCTTTTCATTAAGCTGTTAAGCAGGATTCTGCATTAGGCATAAGTCTTTTGTAAGCTGTAAAGGAAACTGGGGCAATTGTTCTTTCTCAGCTTAATTCCCTAATATAAGCTGTTCTGAAACTGTGACTGTAATGTTCCTTTTAAAAGACAAAAAGTCATTTTCAGTAATGTTTTCAGGTGTTCTTAGCCTCGGTATCTTTATAAGAAGAAGCCTGAAATCCATTTCCCTGTGTCCAGGGCTTTACCCCAGCCAGCCACTTTCAATGCCTTTTCAACAGACCAGGATTCAGTATCCAGTGCCGGACAATTGGCCCACATTTGCTTTTTCTTTTCTTTACTGGTGGTGCACTTAGATGATTTGCCTCTGGAGCGCGTTGAGAAGGAAAAAACAGTAGCATGCTGTTGGTCATGTGCATTAGAGAAAGCTATGTCTGGCGAGGTTACAGGAAGCCGCCCTGATCTGTGTCTTGTCAGTGGTCACTGCTGCCTCTTTGGAAACACCTGAGCTGACAGTCTGGTTGCGAGGTAAGGCCCTACTTGCCACAATCGTAGAATTACAGCTGGAACTCAAGAAACTTTTAGCAATTTCCCTTTTCCTCAGCTGAAAGCATTCCTCTCCTTTTTGTAGCATTTTTTGCAAAGTTTTGGCAGGTTTATTCTGCATTGGTGGCAGATTCACATTTTCCATCAGTTTATCCAGAATTTTTTCCATTCTTGTAGATGATTCCTTCATTTACATTGCCACATCAGAACTGATTTTTTACAGTGACTTCTTCCACCACTCCAGCGGCATCGAAACAAATCTTGATTTCCTGAGGCATTGAGATAAGGGAGGAGATCTGCTCCCCCACCTTCCACACCTCCACTCCCTCTGGCATCTCTCCCAGAGTGGTCATCCTTCGACAACAAGAGGTTCCCCCTACTGAAAGAGTAGGGGAATTTTTATTGTGTACAGAATATAAACAATACAATATACAAATCATAACATAAAAACATGATATACAAGTAATATAAAACAATACACTGACTGTAATCATGCTCATATGAAAGAAAATTAAATGTCCAGCCTCATATTCATATCCTGTGTCTAACCCTTTTACTCCTATTCACCCTATACTAGTTGATGTCTTAATCTTATATTATCCTTATGCTTAAAAACAAAAAAACAACCAGATATTTTTAAATTACTACATGCAAGTCATCGTAAAAACACACATTCTGTTGCGAGTCCTAGATCTGTCCTCCTCATGTTAAGTCTTGTAGTATATGTGTCACTCCTTTCCATTTCTTTCTCCACAAGGCAATGAGTACAGTAGATTTGTCATACAAACTTTGTTTTTTCATTTCCTTTTCAATTTGCATTATAACTGCCAATGGTATTATGTCTACTTGTTAGAGTACATATTTACACCTTGTTTGCCACAGAAAAATCTTCATGTATGTACAAATAAGTCTCAAAGTTCCTTCCTCTAGGCCTCTAATAGCTTCCACACATCCTGTCACTATATTCTCATATGACATCCTATCTCACTGTACATTCTTCCATTTCAGAGCTAAAAGTTTCCAAAATTATGAAGTATAGGAACAATCAACTGGACAATGCGGTAATGATTCTTCTTGCTGACTACATTGTGTCCTTTGACAAATCCTTTCTTCCTGTCTCTTATGTTCATAGTTACCCTTGACTCCTAGACAGCCATGGCAACACAGCCATACTACATCCCACATTCTAGGGGGCGTCCTCTTGTCTATCAGATATTTCTGTATGTTTCTATGTTTAGGGGGAGACACTCCTTTGTACTTTATGGGGCTAGTGTATGATTGTTCCTGTACTGTATTGTATTGTATTGTATTGTATTGTACTGTATTGCATAAAGTGTATCTGTTTGGAACTGATACTTGGGAGATTGTCAGTTTCCATTGTTTTATTTTGGAGAGTACTGGTAAGATACATTCAGGAAGATATGATTGTATTTTTAAGCCTTATTATGATCGAGTCTATGTAGTGATCAAGGGGTCCAACCATATGGAAATTATTTTTTTCCAATCATGTATTCCTGGAGCATTGTATCTCATTATATTACACTGTAGAAATATACTAAAAAAATAACTTATTGGGTTTAGGAGGCATAGGCCCCCATCTTTGTATGTTCTATATAATGCATTTCTTTTAATGCGGTTCAGTCGGCTCCCCCAAATCATTTGAAGAACTAGACTAAACAGTTAGACTTCTAAGTTGCTTGGTGGTGGGTATATTGCACTGAAATATGTAAATATGGCTAATAAAAATTTCCTGACTAATAACACTTTCTTTTTTTTTATTTGCTGCCATGACTTTCATCTCTGAACCTTTTCAGAGAATTGACTTATTTTACTATTCCGAATGATCTCTGAAGCATTTTCTTTACCATAAGTGATCCCTAACATGCTTATGTCATCATCTGAGGTTTTTATTCCCTGTATGTCTGGTACTTTTTCAATATTTTCACTTAAAATATATCCTCTACTTTTTCCAGAATTTATGCTGATGCTTACTTGATCTGAAAATTGCTCGATTTCCCTAAATCTCCCTCTGCTGCTCTTTTATGTGGTACCATGAGACCACCTTGTGTAGGCAATTTGATCAAAGCAGCCAACTCGTTACAGGTCACCAGAGGGAGGACTAGAGGGGCCTTGGCTATTTCATTCTGTCACACCTCACTTGGACAACATGCATTTGTCTACCGGGCCTCCCTGTGGATGAATGAACTCCCCAGGCACCTCTTGGCCAGCAATTGTCTGGCCCAATTCAAAACTGACCTAAAAACGCACCCAATAACACTCTCTAAGTGCGCCTGACCCTAAGTCCAGTCACACCTACTCTTTCTGCCCCCCAGCAAGCACTAGGCAGGCCTCAGGTACTCCCTCCCTCTGTCTCTTCTGATGACTTGCCTCAGCAATCAGTTTGCATCATCCTCCTTCGGCACCCACCACCCCACCTTCCCCCCCAAGCTCCCAGTCCTATGAGTATCCCTAACAGTCACTACTAATGTAGGCTGCCTGAACATGCCCCCCTCACACCCCACCATTTACTCTAGCAAGTTTTCTCCACTCAGCTTCCCTCGCCCCCCATTTCTCCCTATACCTTCTTGCCCTTCTTTCCCTACCCTTCACTTCCACTGCAGTACCTACCTCTCTCTCTCTCTCTCTCTCTCTCTCTCTCTCTCTCTCGTACCTCCTTTCTTCAACCCACTTCCAGCTATCCCCATCCCACTGAACTACTGACAAGGCACTTTGTGGCTGCTTATCCCCCCTCCACCCTCATGAAGTGTTTTTCTTATTTTAACCTTTACCTATGTTTTGAGTTATTCTGTTAAATTCTGAATCCAAGCTGTATTGTTCATTGTGATGTACCTTTGCTTTTCTCTATTGCACTTTGCTTTGCAATCCATGATGTGGAACCTTTGTAAAAGAGCTTCTGCTCAAAGGTATTTTCTGAATTACTAAATAAATAAATAAATAAAAATATCATCTGCCTATGCTATTATTTAATTTATATTTCCTATCCCCGGAATCTGTATACTGACTATAGTCCTATCTTGTTGTATCATTTTGAACAAGGGGTCAATGCAAAATATGTATAATAATGGGTTCATTGGGTACCCCTGTCATATGTCTCTATTAATTTTAGTCAGTGGTCCAACAAGACCATTCACTAAGGAGTTTGCCACTGTGATTCTGTATATATTCATAACACATTTGGGAAAAGGGGCAGGGAGTCCATACGTCTGCAATACCATTTCTAAATATTTGTGAGGTATTTTATCAAATGCTTGTTCCTGGTCCAAGTTTAATAAATGTCCATCTATTTTACCTTGTACTCCTAATTCAGTTATTTCTCTGATAGTTCATAGATTATCTTGAATATTTCTCCCTTGTACTGTTCATGTTTGTCTTATGTCTATTATATGCGGTGCTATTTTTGCTAATCTGCCATTTAAAATTTTGATATCAGTATTCATCATACTGGGTATCCTCCAGTTACTTAAATCTTTTCTATCATTTTTTTTGTATGGACAGATCCAATTGTGGTGCCATATGGCCTGTTTCCAACATATAGGTAAAGATTACTAGTACTATTTCCATAAGAGCTGATACAAAAACTTTACAAAATTCAGATGGCAAGCCATCAGGCCCTGGAGTAATATTATTTTCAGGGTCTTAATTGCCCCTTCTACTTTTTGTGCCATTATAGGGTAAATTAGCTGTTGCTCCAGATCTTTAGGTATTTTTGGTATTTTCACATCCTGTAATACATTCTTATAAGTTTCTTCCAGAGTGTCAGCCTCTTTACAGATTAGCATCATACGCTGATTAACCACATTCAAAATATCATTTTTTGAAGTCACCTCTCTGCTTCTTTGTGTATAGAGTGTCTATAACTCTTTGTTCCCTTCTTCTTTTACAGCTTTCATACATATCTCCCACCCCAGTTTTATCAGGCATGGCAATCCTGTGTTCATGTAGGAGTGAGGTTGCTCTAGAGTATTGCATTCTCTCCATTTCCTCTTTAAGGACATGCATTTGTGGTGCATAAGTTTCAAATTCATTGTTTACTGGGCTCAACTTTTTATGGTATTGTGCTTTTAAAGTGAAATATTTTTTATACTTCCCTATAGACACATTCCTTGCTATTTACATTATAATCTTTTTTAACTCATTTTTTGTCTCTACCCACCATCTACTTAAGTAATTTGCTGTACATGCAACTGTTTTTTCTAGCTTGCATCAGTTCCTTAAAGTGATCTATTGTTTTTTGGGATTCTAATAAATTTGTATTTAATTTCCAATAATCTTTCCCCATAGAGGTTTGTGCCATTTGACAGATATATGTTTTCACCATAAGGTGGTCCAAGGTTTCTATAGGGATTATGTGTGCCCTGTGTACCATCAGTATTTTAGGGATGAAAACATAATTTATCCTTGTAGCTAAATTACTTTTATAAAAAGTGTAGCCTCCTGTAGGGTATATACTGTGATATGTGTCCTTCATTTTAAAGTCTTCCTCAATTTTATTCAGTACATTCATATCACAATGCATTTTAGTTATTTTAGTCCCTCTAGCAGACACTGTACACACATAATTAAAATCCCCTGCCCAAATAATATGCCTAGTGGTTGCCAGGTATGGTTTGATTTGCTGAAATAACGCCACCCTTTATTTTTTGGTTTGAGGTGCATACATATTTAGTACCCTCCATACTAGACTTTTTTCATTAAAGTCCAACATCAGTGCCCTCCCAGGGCCAATATCCATCAGCCTTGTGACTGTAAAATTATAACCTGTAAATAATACCCCTACTCCTCCCCAACATTCAGTACCAAATGAGTAGTAAAAGGGTCCCCAACACCATGATCTTGAGGCTGCAGTAATCTTTTCATTAGTGTGCAGCCTTGTATCCTGCAGGAGACATATATCCAGTTTTTGATCTTGTATAATAGAAAATGTTACTACCTTCCTTCTATTGTTTTTAATGCTATTAACATTTAATGTTGCCACTGTGAGTAGATATGGGGTGGTCATGAGGATGAAAAAATAAAAAAATTAAATAAAACTTTAGAGTTCAACATCACTTGCTACTATCTCTTTTCACTCGTCCAGTATGTCATGGTCAAGGCGCCAACTGTTTTTGGTTTTATTGGGTTTGCTGAACTTTTACATTCAGTTGTTCATCTTCTGCGTCCAATGTGAGACCAGGTTATGATGAAGTAGTGGAAGATGTTTCTCAGTCTTACTCCTGGTCATTGTCCTGAGCTTGTAAATCCTCATATTTACGTTTTGTAGGTAATTGTCTCTGAGATACAGGTTTTTTTTGGAGATTTTAGCTACTGGGTCATTTTTCATTATAGTTCTTTTTTTTTTTTGAGGTTACCATTGTCATTTTAGGTGGGGACATAATTATTATGTCTTTTACATTCTCTGTCAGCTTTCCAGTATCCCGCACATTCTGGCCTTTTTCTTGTCCTACATGTTCCTCCTGTGTGGCCTTGATAGTTGAAGTGTTATCTGTAGGCTCACTCTTATTCTGTCGATAAGGGGTGGTGGTGCTAGATCTCTGCACTGTTACATCAGGCTGTTGTGGTACTACCATGGTTTCAGAGTGTTCTTGTGCTTCTCTGGCTTCCCTCTGTTTCTCAATGCTGTTTTTGGGGTCATTTGTTAGGATTATATCTTGGTCTGCCCTGTCTTGCCTATTATGGGTAGCCCATTGATGGGTACATGTCAATTTGCTCACGAGATTTCGTCCCCCGATGATTCGCTCCTGACAGTACACTCCGGCAATCACTCACACCCGCACAAACTCGCCCCCGAGTCAATTAGCTCTCAGACTACAGTACATGCTCCCCCACCAAAATAAATACATATCAAGGCATTACAGACAAAACAATGTTAGTGTAATTGACAAAAACTGTGAGACGTGAAGTGTGAAAATTTTGATTAGCTCACAATAGATAACAGTATCTGGTGCTAAGGACTAGAAATGGGCATATCTCTTTTTTTTTCATTAACAGTTTACTGTATCTCTCCTGGAAAGAGGATGCAACAGGCACGTCATAGCAAATTCTGCTTCATTCAGCAGTACAGCTTTTCCACCTGCACCTCTGCTTCTGTCCAGCTCCTCAGAGACACAGCTTGCCCATCCAAACTCCAAATACTGAGTCACGATAGTAGCAGCTTCACATCAGCCCAAGACATTCATTCCCAAACCACCAGCGTGGAGACTCTGCTGACTTACTTGACACCTGTCTCTCAGATACCAGACCTTCAATGACTTGTATGGTTGATAAAGCTGTTTCTTCGAAGGCACATTGTGGTCACCCACTCTGCATGATGTTGGTAGTTATATAGGCAAATGCCTGGTAGCTGAACACCTTATGGTTATTATACTGCGGCCAAAATGTGAATGTTCTGGGAGATTTTTTTTTTAACACTGGTACTCTCTTTTATAGTGCCACTATGAAGTTTACCCACTTGTGCATTCTGCAACTGCTTTTACAAGCAACTTTATATTTTGGCTCCGTTTACTGTGCTTCTGGGATCTCCCTTTAGGGATCGTTTATTTTACTGTGTTGGAAATCTCCTCTGAGACAAAAATTGCCCCCTAAAATCCTAAAACTTTCCCACAATAGTGGTGGCTTTATGGCAGCTCGAGGTATTGATCTTCACATCATTTGATGTCACATAGGGACAACAGGGAGAATCCATTAATCGATTTTTTAATACTATTTGGTATAACGGAAGTGAATTGTCACTGGAGTTAGTGTTCATGGGAGCGGATCATCGCAGGAGTGAAATGACTGGAGCAAATTGTTGAGGTACAAATTGTCAGGAGCAAATTGTCATGCTCCCCCCATTGACATGTTCAATACACATTCCCTGTTTCTTCACACAAATTGCACTTTGTGTTATTCGTACAATGTGCACTGTGATGCCCATATTTAAGGCATATGTTACACTTCACTTTGTCACAAGCATTGCTGAGGTGCATGAGGGACCCACACTTGAAACAGGTCTTTGGCTGTCCATGATAAAAACAGTGCCCCCTATCTTTCCCTAAAAAAGGGAACTAGGTAAATGTGGGATACCAGTAGTTGTGGTTCTTAGTTTGATCCTGTATTCCACCCCCCCATCCATATATGCTCTTCATGTAGGATAGGTTGTGGTTGGCCCAAAATAGCACATTTCTGAGACAGCCAGTGTGTGACATGCACACTGACTCCTTCGTTATGGAATAAAATGGTGATTTGTTTAATAGCAGGTTTTGTCAAAGGTATTGCATTAAAGGGTAACCATAGTGCAGCGTATTGTAATTTCTCATACGAACTCCAGAACCTGTCTAGTCCCACAGGAGTCTTAAAACTAACATCAAATATGTTGTCCCCAGCAGCAAGAATCAAAACATATATCTTGTTGGAAAAAAATCTCATCAATTCCTTTATTAAAGTTTTGCCCATGTATATACAATCAGGGTGTAGTTCTAGGCCCCCTGATATTGTAAACATACTGCATTCTTTCTTTGAGCTGGCATGACATTTAAAAAGACTCCGTTCCTTTGTCGAAAATCAGCCCAGAGTTGAGAAGCTCTTCTGCCAGGATGAGCCTCACTCTCTTGTTCATTTTCTTGTTCCATTTTGTCTCCCTACGAAGTATTAGGGCCTTCACCCCCCGAACATTCCTATTTATGTTTCTTTCCACTTGTTGTATTACAGGATTTGCATGCATCTCGGTATTACTCAGTTTGAAAAGGTGGAAGAAGGTTGAAGCCCATTGGGACCACCTTCCCCGCACATGCGGGGTGAATAATTATTTCCCTTAGTTTAGTAAGTATTTATCCAGAGCATTTTTAAATTGTCCAAAAGAGTCTATATTTACTAAGCAAGTTGGCAGAGCATTCCACATTTTAGTGACTCTGATGGTAAAAAAAAAATTGTCTCTTCTATACGTTCATATTTTAGGAACCCTAAGCTGTTTGTTATGACATCTGAATCCCACAGGTTTGTCTAACCATTCTATATTACAATCTTTCTGTAGGTTAGGTCCTTCAGAATGTTAAACAACATAAGGATATCTCTAATTCTACGGGTCTCCAGGTTATACAGATTTAATGTATTCATCTTTGGTGGTAGTGGATGGAGATACAAACTGCTACTAATTTGGTGGCCTTTCTTTATACTGATTCAATTTAATTTAATATCCTTTATTAAATAGGGTGACCAAAAGGAAGCTAAATAATCCACATGCGGTCTTATGTACATTGTATAAAGAGGGAGGATACAAGTTCTGCTTCTATTTACAAACGCTTTTTGAATTGATTTCAGATTCCTATTGGCTCCAAAGGTAACTTTTCTAAACCGATCAACATGTGTAAAATCTTTATTAATGGTTATTCCTAGATCGCTATATAATTTAACTTCCGTAATAACTTCTGTGTTAAGCAAATACACGGCATTTGGGTTTTTCTTACCAAAATGAATAATAGAACATTTGTCCATACTGAACTCCATTTTGTTGGCTTTTTGCCCATTGATCTATGTTCATTAGATCTTGTTGAAATAAATTTATTTTGTAATTGGTGTCAACTTCTGAGCAAACTTTGGTGTTGTCTGCAAATTTAGCAAACTTGCACCCTAATCCTTCATCCAGATCCCTTATAAAAATCCTGAATAGTATGGGACCCAGCATGAATCCCTGTGGGATGCCACTAGTCACCTTAATCTCATTGGAAAGGTGGCCTGGTATTCGTACCTGTTGTGATCTATTGGCCAACCATTTTGAGAGCAATATGAATATAAAATAAGTTAGCCCTAACTTGGCCATTTTAGATACAAGTAATGCATGTGAGATGTTGTCGAAAGCTTTCCTTAGATCAAAGAGAACCACATCTACTGGGATACCCTTTTCTAAACTGTTGCTGATTCCTTCATAAAATGAGAGCAGATTTGTGGTGCATGATTTCCACTTGACAAAACCGTGTTGTGTTTTGTCAGTCAGCTTCTTATCCCATATTTCCTTTTCCAATCTACTTTTTAATATCTTCTCCAAGCATTTACAAATGGTGGATGTCAGGCTTGAGTTTCTATAGTAGCAAGCCAAATTAATAGTTCCTTTTTTTTGTAAATTGGGACAACAGAGACCTTACTCCAGTCTGGTGGTATTTTCCCTAGTTATACCGATTTATTAAACAGAATGGTAAGGGGGGTGATTAGAGCTTCCGATGTTTCTTTAATGAATTTACTGTTAATAGCATCAGGACATGGAGAAGAAATATATTTCAATTCCCTCAGAACTGTATTAACCTCTTCTCTTGTTATTGGTACATAACAAATCATTATTTATTTTAATATGTTCAGTAGTTCCATCTGCAGTTATAAAGACAGTGAAAAATGAAATGCATTAGTAATTTTCAAAGGATCATTAATTTCTATGTTGTTTTAAACCAGCAGTCCAATTTTATTATGTTGTGCTTGAGCATTCTTAACATATGCAAAGAAAGCCTTAGGATTTTTAACTGTAAGTTTTAATTTGATCTTGTTCCTTTCTTGTCTTATTACCTTTTTAGTTTTTTATTTTAATTTATATACTCTCCTATTGTACTCATTGTGATCCTTTTTAAATTTACTAAATGCTCTTTCTTTAGTTCTGATTTGCTTTTGAACTCTCCTAGTTAGCCACTGTGGAATCTTTCACTTGAAATTTGTGATTTTCTTTTTTGGGATGTAAGATTTCTCCATGTTGTTAATGACTTTTTTTAATTATTTCCCAACATTCATCTGTGTTTTTATTGCCTAGCATATTTTTCCATTTAATTGACATTAGAACACTTCTAATGTTGTTGTGATTCCCTTTATTATACTGATATTGATATTGAGGAGAATTATATCTGTACTGGTGTCCATTAATCTCAAACATAATACTATTGTGGTTGCTGTTCGACAGTGGAGTAGAAACAATTATATTTGTTAACTCCATGGGGATATTTGTTAAAACAATGTCAAGAATGTTGTCACCACTTGTTGGTATACAGATCAGTTGATCTAGCCCTGCCTCTACAATGTTATCCATGATTGTATTCTCAATATTCATTGATGCCGTAAGCAAGTCTCATTATATGTTTGGTAGATTAAAATCTCCCATAAGGACTAAATTATCATTTTCTGCTAGATTATTATAATAGAGCATAAGTCCTGATCATATGCTTTATCCGTGGATGGTGGTCTATAGAATGTTCCCATAATGAGATTTTTCCCATTATGACATTTTACACGCATACATATCCCTTCAACTAGGTCAGAATTGAAGACATATTCTAGAGCTTCCAGAGTATTCCTGATATACATGCAGACTACACTGCCCTTTTTATTAGACCTATTTCTTTTAAATAGGGAATAGCCAGGGATATTATTAAGCCAATCAGAAGTGCTGTCCCACCATGTCTCGCAAATAGCTATAATGTCTAATTCATAGTTATGTATTATGTGTTGCAATTCCACACTTTTCTTTTGATATAAACTTCTGGCATTAGTGCAGTACAATTTATGAGTTTTGTTTTTTTGTCATTTATATGTACTGTTGAAGGAAAATAACATACCCTTTGCCACTAACTAATTCATTTAAATGCTTATATATTTAAGTATAGTTTTGGCCAGAATAGCATTTCCCCTCTTACTCGGGTGAAGTCCATTCCAAGAATATAAACTGTGGTTATCATAAAACTGTTCCCAATGGGTCAAGCAGGATAGAGACTCTCTTAGAGTCCATTTCATAATCCACTCATTAATAATCTTTATTTTAGTCATCTTTACTTTATTTGCCCTTGGAACAGCAAGAATTTCTGAGATACTAATCTCTGCTACAAACCCCTTTAATGTACTAACCAGAGTGATATAATCATCCTTTATAGCCTCGGTCATGGATGAACTGATGTCATTTATCCCTGCATGAACCACTACCAGTGGGTTGTTCCCAGCAGTCTGTAGTATATTTTTTGCCATTCTCTCTATATCCTTTATTTTTACACCTCTAAAACTAGAACATGTCTGATTTGCTTTGTCATTATTACATATAATTCCATCTGTGTACTTCAGGATGGAGTCACCAAGGACTATGACTTGCCTAGGAGCATCTCTTTGGGAAGGTGTACTGGTGTGGTTTACATCTAGGGACTCTATTTCAGTTCTAGACTCCTGCTCAAGTGTCTGTATATTGGTGGAGCTTACTGAGTTACTGAATCCCTATGGGAACATGAGCAGGGGAAATAGAAGTATAGGGAAAGGGTGGAAGGTAGTCCTGCTAAATGCCAGAAGCTTGGGCAAAAAAATGCCTGAGCTCCAGGTGATGCTAACTGAGGGAGCAGTGGATGTAGCAGTGGTCAGTGAGACCTGGCCCACAGTAGAACATGACTGGGACCTGAACCTGGAGGGTTTCACTATGTTCAGGAAGGACAGGGGGGAGGGAAGGGGAGGAAGGGTAGCAATAATAGTCAAAAACTGCATTGGCATAGAGGGAGTAGAGGAAGCATAGGGAACCATGGAGGTGATTTGGGTCACCTTGATAACAAGAGAGGGCAAGAGAGTAAAAATAGGAGTGGTGTATAGACCCCCTGTGCTGGCGGAGGAGCTGGAGGAGAGTCTGGTGACAGATGTTGGGAGACACTGCAGATTGGGCAGGGGAAGGGTGGTGGTGTTGGGGGACTTAAACATGCCAGGAACAGACTGGGAGACTATGACATCCTCAGTGGCCAGAGAACAGAGGTTGTTGGATGTCTTTCAAGATGTGTTCCTAACTCACAGGTGGGGGAACCGGCCAGGGAGGCGTGGGTACTGGATGTGGTCCTGGAAGACAATGACCAGATTGGGGGTCTGGAAGTAAGGGACCTGTTGGAGGGAGTGACCATGCCACGGTCTGGTTCTGCCTGGACCTAGGAGGGGTAGAAGGCTGCACAAAGATGGAGGTAACTGACTTTAGGGGGGTGGATTTTAAGGAAATGGGAAGGATCCTTAAGGAGCATTTGGATGTGATTGGGTCAGACATGGATAATGACAGTAAGTGGGAAATAATCAGGAGAGGGGTGCAGGATGCTACCAGCACCTATGCCAGAGTAAGACAAAAATGCAGTATGCCTGAAAACCCTGCTGGTGGACCAAGGAGGTCCAGGAGGTAATGCGAGGAAAGAAGGCAGCCCATAGGCAATTCAAGCATTCAAGGAGTGAAAGGGATTGAGGGGAGTATGAACTGATGGCTAGAAGGGCCACTAGGGTGGTGAAAGCAGCTAAGGCAAGGAAGGAGCAGAACCTGGCCAGGGAAATTAGGAGAGGGAACAAGGGGTTCTTTAGATACACTGGGGAAAAATGAAGGGTGAAGGGGCAGATTAGCAGGATTAAAACAGGGGAGAGACAGGCACAAGACCTGGGGGAGCAGGCTGAGGTACTAAATGAATACTTCACTTCAGTTTTCACCAAGGAAGATGGGGGTGCTGCATCATACATGGGAGAAGACAGTGATACTGAGGAGGGGGGACCCTTACTGATCAGCAGGTCTGGGGAGAGGGGGAGGCATCACTGGCAGGAGGGGGGAAGACTAAGTAGGGAGAAGAGGTAGCGGAGGTGAAAATCACAGCAGAGAGAGTGAGGGAAGCCCTCAAGTCCCTTAAGACAGAAAAAGCACTGGGGCCAGATAAATTACATCCCAGAGTGCTGAAGGAACTTGCGGATGTCTTGGCGAAACCACTGGCGGAGTTTTTCACCAGCTCTCTGAGGACAGGGTGGGTGCCCCAGGACTGGAAGGTGGCGCATATAGTGCCTATCCACAAGGGGGGATCAAGGGAGGTGGCAGGGAACTACAGGCCTGTCAGCCTAACATTGGTGGTGGGCAAGGTGATGGAGGGCATTGTCAAGGAGAGGCTAGGGGGGACCTGGAAAAGTCAGGGTGCCTGGATGATAGACAGCATGGATTCATCCCAGGGAAATTATGTCAGACAAATCTTGTGGAGTTCTATGACTGGGTGACAAGTGCCTTGGACCTGGGTAGACCAGTGGACATCCTCTTTCTAGACTTCAACAAGGCATTTGACTCTGTTCCTCACAAGGGCCTGTTGGATAAGCTGGGAGAAATGGGGGTGGGGAACCAGATGATCAGATGGATAGACAATTGGCTCCAGGACCAGACACAGAGGGTTGTAGTTGGTGGGCTAGTCTCATCCCCAAGGAGGGTCATTAGTGGAGTCCCACAGGGATCAGTCCTTGGGCCCCTTCTGTTCAACGCCTACGTCTCTGACATAAGGACAGGTTTCAGGAGTGAGATGAGTCTCTTTGCAGATGACTCAAAACTGGGGGCAGTGGTGGATGGGAAGGAGGGGAGGGTGGCCCTACAGGGGGACCTGGAGGCTCTGGAAAGATGGTCTAGAAAGTGGAAGCTGAGGTTCAATGCAGGGAAATGCAAGGTACTGCACGGGGCCAGAAACCTGGGCCAAGTGTACACCATGGGGGGATGCTACAAGTCTCAATGGCTGAGAGGAACCTGGGGTGGTGGTGGATGTCAAGATGAACAACTCGGAGACTTGTAGGATGGCAGCAGCCAAGGCCAACAGGATGCAGGGATGCATCGCTAGGGGGATCACCTCAAGAAGGAAGGAAGTGATACTCCCTCTGTATAACTGCTTGGTGAGGCCACACCTCGAGTACTGCATGCAGTTTTGGAGGCCACACTTAAAGTGGGACATTAAACTCCTGGAGAGGGTCCAGAGGAGGGCAACCAAAATGATTTGGGGCTTGGGGGACAGGACCTATGTGGAGAGGCTCGAAGAGCTAAATATGTACACATTGGAAGAGTGAAGGGACCGGGGGGACATGATAGAGTTCTTCAGGCACATGAAGAGATACATAGATACATAGATACATAGACAGTGTCGGCAGATAAGGGCCTATGGCCCACCTAGTCTGCCCATTTGAGCTTGTAAGTTCAGTTTGTTTTCCTAGAAGTCTATTTCCCCTTACCCCTGACCTCTAGAATTCCTTTATGTCTATCCCATGCATTCTTAAATCCCGTGATTGTTTCATCCCCCACCACTTCCTCTGGCAGGGTGTTCCACTTGTCCACCACCCGTTCTGTGAAGAAATTCTTTCTCATGTTTCCTCTGAATCGTCCCTCCTCCAACTTCATCCCATGCCCTCTAGTCCTGAAACATCTTTTCGCTTAAAAATAGTGTTTTCCTGCACCCTGTTCCTCCCTGTAAGATACTTGTATGTCTCTATCATATCCCTCTCTCCTCCTCCTCCAGGGAGTACATGTTCAGTTCCTTCAATCTGTCTTCATAGGTTTGTGATGCAACCCATGCACCATCTTTGTTGCCCTCCTCTGAACCTTCTCTACCCTGTCTATGTCCCTTCACATGGGTATGGTCTCCAGAACTGTACACTGTACTCCAGGTGGGGCCTCACTAGTGTCTTGTATAGCGGAATTATGACTTCCTTTTCCTGCTGGTGATGCCTCTGCCTATACATCCCAGCATCCTATTTGCTTTACCTGATGCCTTGTCACACTGTTTCCCTACCTTGAGGTCATCAGAGATGACAACCCCAAGATCCCTTTCCTGCTTGGTGCATGCTATATCCTCACCCCCAACTGATATATTGTGCCAGGGTTTTTTGTGCCCCATATGCATTATCTTGCACTTCTTTGCATTGAATTTCAACTGCCAAACCCTTGACCATTCTTCAAGTTTCTGCAGGTCCTTCTCATTCTGTCCACACCTCTGGTGTGTCTACTCTGTTACAGAGCTTTGTATCATCAGCGAACAGTGAAATTCTGCCTTCTATATCCTGTGCAATGTCTCTGATGAAGATGTTGAATAGGACCGGTCCCAGCACTGATCCCTGTGGTACCCCACTGGTCACTCTTCCCTCTGTGGAGTGACAGCCATTTACCACCACCCTCTGTGTCCTGCCACCTAGCCAGTTACCTACCCACCACACTACTGTCCTGCCCACACCCATATTCCCCAGTTTGTGTAATAGTCTTCTATGTGGCACAGTGTCAAAGGCCTTGCTGAAGTCCAGATAGGTCATGTCCATGCCCTCCCTGATCCACCTCCCTAGTCACCCAGTCAAAAATTCAATGAGGTTGGTCTGACATGACCTCCCCTGGTGAAACCATGCTGTCTTGGGTCCTGTAGTCCATTGACAACCAGATGTTCCACAATCTCCTTCAGTAGTGCTTCCATGATCTTTCCCACTACCGAGGTGAGGCTGACTGGTCTGTAGTTCCCTGCTTCCTCTTTGTTCCCACTTTTGTATAAAGGGACTACATCTGCTGTCCTCCAGTCTTTGGGTACCTCCCTGTTTCCAGTGATTGGCTGAACAGGATAGCCAGAGGTTCAGCCACCACCTCTCTTAGTTCTTTAAGGACCCTGGGGTGCACCCCATCTGGCCCCATTGCTTTATCAGCTCTTATTACTTCCAGTTCCTTCAGGACTCTTTCTCGTGTAAAGGGCCTTGTGTCCATTTCTGCACCATTCTCACCCCTTGTACTCCCTTCAGACCCATTACCCCCCTCTTCCTTAGTAAAGACTGAGCAGAAATACCTGTTCAATATGTAAGCTTTACTGTTGTCATCCTCCACGCGGCTCCCATCCTCCCCCTTCAGTCTAACTATCCCTCCCTTTGTCCTTCTTTTTTCACTTATGTACCTGTAAAAGGTTTTGTCCCCTTTAACCACTGATTTTGCAATGTGTTCTTCTGTCTGAGCTTTGGCTTCCCTTACTGACTTCCCTGCCTCCCTTTGTTTCTCCTGGTACTTCTCCCTATCCCTTCTGCCTGTGTCTTTTTGTATTGCCTGAATGCAGTCTTTTTGCTTTCACTTTCTTTGCTACCTCTTTGGAAAACCATAATGGTCTCCTCTTTCTTTTCCTCTTGCTAACCTGCTTAATGCATAATTCTGTTGTTCTTATAATCCCCATTTTAAATACTGCCCACTGTTCCTCAATCCCTGATTCCTGTCCCATTCCCCTTAATGCCTCTTTCAAGTATCTCCCCATTTTCCCAAAGTCTGCCCCCCTAAAATCCAGGATACGTGTTTTTGTGTGGTTTGGTTCTGCTCTTTCTGTGATTTCAAACCACAATGACTGGTGGTCACTGTTACCCAGGTGCTCCCCCACTGTTACCCCCATCACACTGTCCCTGTTTTGAGCACAAGGTCCAGTATTGCCTTCTGCCGAGTTGGTTCCATGACCAGTTGCTTGAGGATGGCATCCTGAAGGAGTCCAGGATAAATCTGCTCTAGTTGATGCTGCTGCTGGGATGCTCCAGTCCACATCTGGTATATTGAAGTCTCCAACCAGTACTACCTCACCCTTGTCAGCCATCCTTTGGATGGCTAGCATCAACTCCTATCTGTTTCTTCCTCCTGGGCTGGTGGTCTATAGACCACCTGTCTGCGGATGGCTGGCCCCATTTTCCTTCCCAGCTTAACCCACAGTATCTCTCCCCCATTTTGTTCCTCCTGGATCTGTGTGGCCCTTATGTCATTTTTCACATACAGTGCCACTCCTCCTCCCTTCCTGCCTGCTCTGTCTCTTCTGAATATGTTGTAGCCAGGTATGGCCATCTCCCAGTCATGGTTATCATTACACCAGGTTTCAGTGATGGCCACAATGTCCAGGTCTGACTGTACCATGACAGCCTCCAGATCTTCCATCTTGTTGCTAAGGCTCCTGGCATTTGCACTCATGGCTTTCCATGATTTGACCTCCCTAGACTGCTTCACTTGTTCTACTCAGCCCCTTCCTTGGTTGTCATTTATCCCTGGTTCTCCTTGCTGTCTGCCCTTCTGCTGAATTTTGCCCTTTTCTGCTTATCCACCCTTTGGACACTAATCTCCAACTTTTGCACACTGCTTTGCAGAGATGGCCACTCCTCTGGTTCACTGGTTCCATTACTAGCTGTGGGGGGTGAGCAAGTAGGTACCATCCTTGCTGGCCTGCCACCCCCCTTTGCTAGTTTAAATGCTTGTCAATGTAGCATTTAAACTTATCATTGAGTGCTTGGATTCCCCTCCAGGATGGATGCAGGCCGTCAGGCTTGAACAAACCTCCATCCCTCCAGATGGGTCCCCAGTCACCAATGAATCCAAACCCTTCCTCACAGCACCAGTTCTTCAACCATGAGTTAAAGTTCCTGGTGCATGCACTCCTATGCTCTCCCTTGCCTCTCACAGGTAGTACTTCTGAGAAAGTGACAGAAGAGGGTAAATAAGGGAGGAGCAGTCAGGGTGCTTTGAAGGAAGGAGGAGGGGGCAACTAGAGGGCATGGGTGGAAGCTGGAGGGGGAAGATTCAGGGGAGAAAGGAGGAGGAGGTACTACTTCACTGAGAGGGTGGTGGAGCCATGGAATGAGGTGCCCAGGGGGCTGGTGGAGGCAGAGATGGTGGAGGGGTTCAAGAGGGGGTGGGACAGGTAAAGGGGAAGGGTTCTGGAAGCAAAATCCAGTGCAGCGAGACTATCCAGAACTGAGAAGGGAAAAGCCAGAGAAGGCGAAGGGGGCAGCAAGGTCAGCTCCCAGGGTGGGGGCTGACCAAACGAGCAGACATGAAAGACCGTTAGGCCTATTCTTCTGGCATTTTAGTATGTTAGTATGTTGTTCCCCACATTTCTGGATTGTAGGGGCAAAGTCACTACTGTTACTTGTTATCATATGAGACTTTTGAATATGTTCAGTACTTTCCCCCATTATTGGGGTAGGGGGGTTTGGATTGTTTGTCCCATTTTGACAACTGTCACCAATACATAGGCTATTATCCTGATCTACATTATTCAAAATTTCAAATTTGTTATGGAGTGGGATGGGAAAGTTCATGGCTCTCCTTCCCCACTTAAACAAGCTTTGTTTAGCGCATGGAGACCAGTCTGAATCATTCTCACTTTCATGTTTCCTATCCCTTTTTAGTGAATAATCTACAGGATTGTTCAGTTGAAGTCCATATTCCCCATTATATGTTTGGACATAAGCGTGTTTTACACCTTTAGATGTTTTTAATTCATTGCATTTAACTGGAATTCAATGTGCAGATCTGGTTTCTAAGAGAATCAGTTTCCACATATTGTTTACATCTTATACCATCCTGACTTTTATTTGTAGAGATGGAAAAATTGTTGCAGAGGATGCATGACATGGCTACCTCTCCTGTGCTTAAAATCATAAATCCTTCATTAATATTCACCTTCTGTCAATGAATAAAACTATAGGAAATGAGATAGATCCCTCCCTTTGTAATGCTTACGAATATCTGGCAGTTACTCACCCCAATGCAATGTTTATATTGCTCCCCTGTCCACCCTTTCCACGCTAGACATACACTTAAGTTGCACATGTCCATGCACTCACCCTACTTGCTCAGGGCTCTCAAATATAAGCTATGTGACCCAGAAGTGTCCTTGCTGAGTCATGTGACCCCAGAACTAACACTACTAAAATACTTTAAAATAAACATCTTAAAACTCAAGATTTAGCCCTCTGTCTTGCCTAATTCTGTTTAGCAGATGATATTTGGCTACTACAATATCAAAACACACTCTGCAGATGGTCTTGTAGTTTGTTAGCTCTCCTATACAGACTACAAGTCCCAAACTACTTCCTGCTTCTCACTGAGCAGTACCTCCCCAAGATAGCAAACTCAAAGTTTGTGTATCAAAGTTAATTTCACACACACATCTGCCAGATCATTCTCACTACTGATGATGTCTCACTGCATGTGGACAGAACCTCTGTCTATATCTAACATCTTCAGCAAAATCAGTGTCAAAATCATCTGCAGTTGCTGACTGTGCAGTTTCCCTTTCCCCATGCTGTATTTGATCAGTACTTAGTCATGGGGGTGTACCTGGTATTGGGGCAGCCACTTCATCTGCAACTCATATGCCAGATTTGTTCAGCTTCCAACCTGCCCCAGAAAGTGCTTTTTCTACTGATCAGGGTACTTGATTTGTTTCCATTTTTGTAGCCTGGCTGTTCTGCCTTCCAGCTCTGAGCCCGATGATAGTCTGAGTCATTTCCTGCATATTTTGATAACATTTACTGTGTCAGTCATTTCTTTTTGTTCACGCACTGTGATTTTATTGGGTGCTCTGCTCTTGTCAGCTCTTTAATCTGTTTCTCCTGGCATGGGCACTGGCTGGCCTATCGGCTCCTTTGATGCAATTGCGTCACACTCCAACATACTGGCAGCACTGTCAGCCCCACCTTCCACCAATAAATCCGCAGTTCACTCAGTCAAGACAGCTTGATGTTCTATCAGCTTTTCAGGTGGGGATTCTTTTTTTTGCAGTACATTTAAGAGCTTTTTTCACTGTTGAGAGGTAAACTGCTTTAAAAAGGCCCTTTGCTGCTAGTGAGTCCTCTGACACTTGTCCTCACTCAATATTTTCCATTTCAACCTCTTCAGTAACTCCAAAGTGTTTCGTTTGCAGTATCTCAATTGCTGGACCTGCAAGGCCAGAGATCTGTTCCCCTGCAGGTACACCAGCCATCTCACTCTGTTCACCTCCTCCTCCTCCTCCTCCTCCTCCTCCTCTGTCCAGCTCCAAACTGGGCTCCTTCATCCTGTCCACAGGAAGTGACAGCATTCCTGCAGGAAGAGCAGGGTAATTTCCCCAGTGTCCTGGCCAAATTTCCCTAATTCAGTAAAAATACCACCAGCCGCTTAATCTGGTTCAATTTCAGTTGGTTACCATCTGTATATCCCTCCCACCTGCATTGCCCCTGAAAAAGGGACTTCTTGTCTCAGTGGGCCTATCTGGTCAACAAAATTGAATAAATAAATAAACTTATTCTGAGGGTATCAAAATCTGACAGATGGGTCAGCAGTCAGATTTTGCTACCCAAGGGGATTTCAGTGGAATGGGGTACCCAATATAGAGTAACACTGAAAAGTAATTAAAACAAGTTTGAAAGAAAGCTTGTACAGTGATAGAAGGGCTCCTGCTTTTTGGTTCTTGTGTTCTGAGTGATAGTTTGTTTGAGGGTGTCAACATTTGACAGATAGGTCAGCTGTCAGATTTTGCTACCTGGGGGGATTTTGTGGGAATGGGGTACCAAATGTTGGTAAAATTGAAAAATAATTTAAGCAAAGTTGAAATAAGCATGTGCACTGATAAAATGGCTTCTGCTTTGTAGATCTAGTGTTCTTTCTGATATTTAGTCAGGAGGTAGTAAAATTGGACAGATAGGTCAGATTTCAGATTTTGCTACCTGGGGAGATTTCAAGGGAATGGGGTACACAATGTACAGTTAAACTGAAAAGTAACAAACACAAAGTTGAAATTAAGCTTCTGCAGTGATAGAAGGCCTGTTTCTTTGTGGTTCTTGTGTTCTAGGTGACAAAATCTGATAGATACGAGTAGCTTTCAGAGTTTCCTAAATGGGAGGATTTAGAAGGAATGGGGTACCCAGTGCTCAGTAAAACTGAAAAGCAATTAAAACAAAGTGGAAATGAAGCTTATGCAGTAATGCAGAGGAAGCTAGTATGTGTTTGCTGTGTTTTTGGTGCCCCTTAAGATGAAGGTAGCAATATCTGACAGATATGATCAGATTTTGCTACCTGAGGGGACTTCAAGAGAATGGGGTACATAATGTACACTTAAATTGAAAAGTAACTAAAACAAAGTTGAAATAAAGCTTGTGCAGTGATATGGGCTCCTACTTTGTGGTTCTGGTGTTCTGAGTGATACTTAGTCTGAGGGTAGCAAAATCTGACAGATGCGAAGAGCTATCAGAATTTGCTGCATGGGGTGATTTTGAGAGAATGGGGTACCCAATGTATAGCACAACTGAAAAGTAATTAAAACAAATTAGAGAGAAGGCATGCGCAGTGATGTAAGGGCAACCATTATGTGATTCATGTGTTCTGTGTGATGCTTAGACTGAGGGTAGCAAAATCTGACAGATACAATCAGCTACCAGGTTTTGCTACCTGTGGAAATGTCCAGTGTCCTGGGTACCCAATGTACAGCAAAACTGAAAGTTAATTAAAGCAATTTTTGAAATAAAACTTTTGAAGTGATATGAGGGCTTATGCTTTGTGGATCTAGTGTTCTGGGTGATACCTAGTTGGAGAGTAGCAACATCTGACAGATGGCTCAGCTGTCAGATTTTTCTACCTGGGGGGATTTTGAAGGAACGGGGTACCTAATGTGCAATAAAAATGAAATGTAATTAAAACAAAGTTGAAATAAAGCTTTTTAATAATATAAGGTCTCTTCTTTTGTGGTTATGGTGTTCTGGGTGATACTTAACCTGAGGGTAGCAAAATCTGACAGTTGTGAGTTGTTTTCAGATTTTGCTACCTGGGGGTATTTTGAGGGAATGGGTACCCAATGTACAGCACAACTGGAAAGTAATTAAAACAATGTTGAAAGCTTATGCAGTGATGTAAGGGTAGCTATTATATGGTTCATGTGCTCTGTGTGCTGCTTTGAACAGTAAAACTGAAAAGTAATTACAACAAAGTTGAAAAAAAGCTTTGCAGTGATGTAAGGGCAGTTGCTTTGTGGTTCTGGCATTCTGGGTGATACTTAGGGTATACCATGAGTATAGCAACTGAATATGGGCACCACATCAAAACAGCAACTCATATTGGGTGTTATACTGTTGGGTCACCCTGCAAGGGTAGTGACTGTAGATGAATGTGAGGGTTGTGGATGGTGACAGGAAGGGGGGAATAGCAAGGTGAAGGGGAGGGACAGGGATGGGGTTTTGAGGGAAGGGTGTGCCTGCTGTTGCCCAGCTAGCTGTGTGGTGTGGGTGGCTAGCTCTAGTGCAGCAGATACAGGGTTCAGGACCAGGACTGGGTGTGTAGAAGTTCTGTCTGTGGCTGCAGCACTTAATTTTTTTGCGTTATGAGATTTTGCCCCCTCCCCAACATGCACCCCCCTGGAGTTGATAATCTATAGTCAGGGCGGTGCAAGGGGCAACGCCCCCCCATGGGGGGGGATGGGGCAGAGCCCCCTCTGCAAAAACACTTTTTTGATTTCTGGATGTTGGGTCACCTGGGAGTGTATATCGCCGATTTGCCTTTCGCTAGTATACGCTCGCCATAATACCAATCGCTATTCTGTGATCACTGCTATGACATGGAACCAAACTTAGTCTGAGGGTAGCAAAATCTGACAGATGTGAATAGCTATCAGATTTTGCTACCTGAGGGGATTTCGAGGGAATGGTGTACCAAACGTACAGTAAAACTGAAAAGTGATTAAAACAAAGTTGAAATAAAATGTGTGCAGTGATACAAGGGCAACTGCTTTGTGATTCTGGTGTTCTGAATGATATTTAGTCTGAGGGGAGCAAAATTTGACAGACGCGAGTAACTATCAGATTTCGCTACCTGGGGGGATTTCAAGGGAATGGTGTTCCCAATGTACAGTAAACCTGAAACATAATTAAAGCAAAGTTAAAATAAAGCTTGTGCAGTGATATAAGGGCAGCTGCTTTGTGGTTCTGATGTTCTAGATGATACTTAGTCTAAGGGTAGCAAAATCTGACAGATGAGAATAGCTATCAAAATTCGCCACCTGTAGGGATTTCAAGGGAATGGGGTACCCAATGTAGAGTAAAACTAAAAAGTAATTAAAACAAAGTTGAAGTAAAGCTTGTTCAGTGATAAAAGAGTTCCTGCTTTGTGGTTCTGGTGTTCTGGGTGATGCTTAGTCTGAGGTTAGCAAAATCTGACAGATGGGTCAGTTGTCACATTTTGCAGCCTGGGGGAATTTTGAGGGGATGGGGTACCCAATGTGTAGTAAAACAAAAAAAGATTATTAAAACAAAGTTGAAATAAAGCTTGTGCAATGATATAAAGAATACTAGCTGGAGGACTGTGCATAACCAGCCTGTGCTGTCACCAAGGGGTTCTGATTCCGTTAGACCTCAAGAATGAAGCTTGATAAGTCTCGCAGAATGAGAACTCCAAGGTGGCAGCACAGGCTGGTTGGGCACTGTTGCCCAGCTAGTATTTTATATAGTGTAATGGAGATCCCTTCAAAAAGTACAGCAAAATACCTGAAATAATGGGCAGAGACAGGATAAAGTACTGAGCTCATTTGTAAACATGTAAATGAAACAGCAAAAAAATGCCACCGCCATCCTATCACAGACTGAATACTGTCAGATGAGCACATGGTGGTTTTCCCACTCAACAAAGTGCAGTCTCGTGCACTCTGAAAACCAGCCAAAATGTTGTTACATCACAGTGTGGTGTAACTGCGTTCTTAGAATTTTCTACTGTGGTGTAACAACATTTTGACACTGATGGATTTCAGTACATAACAAGAGGATTCCATGCGCTATATAAGAGCTCTTGCTTTTTGCATCTTGTGTTCTGGGTGATATTTAAAGCAGCAGTGCAACAAAACATGTTTTTCCACAAAAAGCTAGTTTCAGGTACAGTTAATAAAAATATTAACATACCTGTCAAATCTACTTGTTTAGGTGCCTCCTATGCTATGCACCATGAGGTTTTTTCTTTTTTTTGGATCCTAAACCTTGCCAGTTTACAATGCTATTTCTCTGCAAAATATGGCAATCATCTTTTTTTCTAAAGAAAAAACTCAATTAAAATATTCATAAAATATTTACATTTTGGAGGAATTTGAAAAGTGTACCACCAAATAAAACTGGAAGATGTCTGAAATTTTTTATGGTGGAAAAAAGTAGGGTCAAATTTTTTGCTCACTTTTGTTGCACTGCTGCTTTAATCAGAGGGTAGCAAAATCCGACAGATGGGCCAGCTATCAGATTTTGCAATCTGGGGGATTTCGAAGGTAGCCAATATACAGTGAAACTGAAAAGTAATTAAAACAAAGTTGAAATAAAGTTTGCACAGTATTATAAGGTCTCTTTCTTAGTGGTTCTGGTGCTCAGAGTGATACTTAGTCTGAGGGTAGCAAAATCTGACAGATCCAAGTAGCTTTACGATTTTGCTACCTGGGGGATTTCGACAGAATGGGGTATCCAGTGTTCAGTAAATCTGTAAAGTAATTAAAATAAAGATGAAATAAAGCCTATGTAGTGATGTGACGGAAGCAATTATGTGGTTCCTGTGTTTTTAGTGCAACTTAAGATGGGGGTAGCAATATATGACGGATGTGATTGGCTATCAGATTTTGCTACTTGGGATTTTGAGGAAATGGGGTACCCGATGTACAGTAAAACTGGAAAGTAATTAAAACAAAGTTGAAGCAAAGCTTGTTCAGTGATAAAAGAGTTCCTGCTTTGTGTTTCTGGTGTTCTGGGTGATACTTAGTCTGAGGGTAGCAAAATCTGACAGATGGGTCAGCTGTCGGATTTTGCCACCTAGAGGGATTTTGAGGGAATGTTGTACACAATGTCCACTAAAACTAAAAAGTAATTAAAACACAGTTGAAATAAAGCTTGTGCAATGGCATAAGGGCTCTTGCTTTGTGGTTTTAGTGTTCTGGGGTTTACAACTTCACTTACCTTATTTCTCATATAGCAGCCACCAGTTCCAGCAGCAAGATATATCTTCAATGGTAGAGTGGATCTTCACACTGGGATCCGTTCAGGTAAGTGAAGGTGCATGGGGGCATTTGGGGGTGGTGGGTGCTCAGTGTGAGGTCAGGCTGGGGGAGCAGGGTTGCATCAGTGATGGACCTTTTTTTACAGATTAAAAAAAGACATTGATGGACCATTTTCTTCTTTTCAGACTCCGAGGGACATCAGAGGGTGAGGGATTACCACTAGACACCTCATTTTAATCAGCAATGACATGCATAAGGCTGAAACTGATCTAGATAGTGTGGGAATGAAGACTAGCAATTTTTGTACTAACCACTGAGCATGAGAACAAATGTTTAACAAATGTATTTGCTTTCATTTCTGTTGCATACTGATGTGTGTAAGCTGGTATGATTTAGGGGGTAAAAATGAGAATCTGCAGCTGACGGTGTGTCATTACTATTTTAATGCACAGTCTGGTGACATTCCTAGGCCAATAAAGTTTCTAGTTTTTTTCTTGCCGTTTTATAACACACATCGTAGATCAAGGAAGGGCTCTTGACCTATCATAGCTGGGGCGGGGGTGTGAGCCCTGATAAACCATCCTTTGATTCCAACACTGCACATCATAGATCGATGGAGGGCTCTCAGCCTAGCAGAGTGCTCCTTTCCCCCTGCACATGAAACAGCCTTGTTCTGTAAAGAATGTCTTAATGCAGGTAACCTGGAAATGGGCATGTTCAGAGAACAATTTTTAATATGTTAATGGTCAACCTTGATCCATAATATATTAATGTAAGTGCTGAGACCACTCTTACAGTTGTAAAAGTGGTCTCACTTACATTTTTGTGGTATCATATTCAGAACCTAATGATTCATGCTGCATGCTTACCATCCAGTCCTTACACCACCCTTCTACAACACAGTTATATTGTAAGGTGTACTGCTAGCTTGTGTCTGTCCCCTTTGGCCCTATTTGAAAAGGAGTCTGCAGCAGTCCACGTGACCATTTATGGCATCTGTGCTGGAATGTTGCCATTAAAAAAAAATCACCTTTTTTCTTTATGTAATTCAATACAGCGTTAAAGACAACCTGCTCTTATTTCTTGCCCCCACACAGGGCACTGAAGTGCTGGTCAGCTCATTTGTGGACATGTTTGTTAAATTTTTAACAGCAGCTGCTGCATTTGGTGAAACTGTAGAAACCTTAACAGTTGCACCCCATCCAACTTGTATTTCATAGCTTTTCTATACATTTATCCTCTACATTATTTATTACTGAAGACCTTTTAAACTGCCATTATTACTTCCACTGCTGACTTTCGTTATTATCTCCGCTGATGACTTCTGATGCAAAACCACAGTTTGCTAGCCTGCTTGTCAATTGTTCCCTTCACTCCACAAGAACAGTTTGTTATATTCTGTCTGCCCCCTGGTCCTGAATCCGCTTTTTTTGTCAAGAGGTCAGGTACTGAAGCATGATTTTCTGGTGACTTGCAAAGTTCATTTATACACAGAAGTCCCTCTAAAGTCAATTACTTTTCATGCCATCTTTTATTTTGGCCTACTTTTCCACCACTTCCTCCAGGCCGCCTTCTCCTGCAAGGGCAGCCATGAGGCAGTTAACCATCTTTAGTAAAATCAGCCCTTCTGAAGTCCAGAACCCACCCCATTCTGTGTGGTTGGATTCTGCTGTGGTTCTTACAGTATGTTGAAACACACTATGCAATAATCGCTGGTCCATAGATGGTTTTCTATTTGGATGCCCACAATACAGTCCCTGTTAGTAAGCACCAGATCCAGGATTGCCCATTCACGAGTGGTTTCAATGACTAATTGCCTGATGATCAACCCCCCCCTTCCCCACCGTGGAGTCCAGGATCTTTCTGGTTCTAGCTGAAGCCACCACAGGGATGCTCCACTCTAAATCCAGCAGACTGACATCTGCCACCAGCTACACCTCTCCTTTAACCACCATTTCACCAATTGGTTCTAACATTTCCTTATGTAAGTCCTCCCCCTGTGCATGAGTCCCCAACATTTATGTCCCACGAGATCTCATGCAACCAGGGAAATACCCCAACATGAAGGGATGAGTGAACATGTACAGTATGGTCTGGTGTCCCTTCCTATCCCTGGATTGTACTGTACATGAACTCATGGAGTGGGACCCTCACAGGGTGAATATCAACTGGATTACACAATATGCTAGGGCAAAGGTACTGAGGTAAGAGGAACAGTGGGTGGGGACAACCTGGCTGGGTGGCCAGTATTTGTGTTACCACAAGTCATTTTTAAGAAACCACCACAGAATATTATTAGCTGTCTGCTAAGGCAACTATCCTTGCCCCCTCCCCCCAAGGGACTCTCCATTCAGGTCACAGAAGCTACTGTAATTACACACGCAGCAGAAATCGAAAGACTAATACACCTGGAAACCTGTTTCCCAGTGTTTGAAAACTGTGAACATCCAAGCTGAGACAGACAGATAACCCCAGAACTCAACAGCACCAACCACCATGAAGTATACTGATGAGGCATATTCAAGAAAACACTCAAGGCCATGTATATCAATATATAATGTACAATAAAATAAAATGACATACTCATTCTAAAGCAAAAATACAAATTATTTAGGGAAACAAAAAAACAATCCAAAAACCATTTGTGGTAGACCATGGTGCAGGTCACTCCAGCCAAACATGTCATCAGACGAATGGAAACCCACATAGCCACCAGGATACTCTGAAATGGCATACTCTTCTCTTCTTGTAATCACACAAGATGGAATTACATGGCAATTTTGCCACCCAAGACGATCATTTGCCAAGAGAGTAAAACTCATGACACGTCGCCAGCTGCATTGACCTGCAAAGTGACACAACTGTGATTAATCTTTGCATCTATTACATGTGAAAAGCCATCACTGGCCATATCCAGTGTTCAGCATACTACAGCAAGCAGGTAGTGGCCAATACACCCATGGGTGATACCAGTCCAGACAAATTACTTTGAAAAGTCCCACAGTATTACAACCCCACATCTGGCAACAGCCAACTAATCCTGACCCACCACTGCAATAGCTGGCACTAGGCAACTGCTGGGAAATGAACAGTGATGCAATTCTGAAGACAAAGTATAAAATACATAAGTGTTTAGCAAGTGCTGGATAAAGGCTGTGGACAAATGAAACGCACCAACTTTATGTATGAGCAGCACTGTGACGCAGAAGCTGCAAAAAAAAGCATGCCATGAGAAAAGCTTCATAAGTGAGTCTACAGACAATTAATCCCCTTATAAAGATCCTTGTTGAAGCACTCTCAGATGTGCAGTGTACAGTTCTCAGAGGCAGATCAAGAATTTTGTGATGGAGATTGTGTTTTCAGTAAAAGGTGCAGTAATCTTCACACAGAGTGAAAAAGGTTCACTTTCATCAATCAGACAATGCAGGAAAAAACAGAGTTTGCTGCTGCAAGGCTGTACGTCTCTGTTACTCTAAGTTTAAATTCCATGCTTTTGTCAAATGGTATTGAAAGCCAGTGGACAGAGGCTTATTGAGTGGCCGAAAAGTAAACCACATGTCGCACAGTGGCCCTTGTCTATAACGCTATGTCCCCCACAAAAAAGGAATAAGCTTTCTGAGTGTTGGCCCAACCACACTGTTAATTTGTATTTTGAATGGCTGTCTAGTGGTCTCTCTCACATTCAATTACAGTACAGCGATACAAATATGTCTGCTCAATCTGTATACACACCACACTGGACTAGCAAACCTATCCTGTCTGCCAACCTCCACAGCTGGTACAAGCTCAGCACAGTGACTGCCCACTCTACCTGTTCCTTCCCAATGGCACTAGGCAATTTACCCTGCAAGCCAACTTTCACAGTTGGTACTATCCCATAATGCTGACTGCATGCTGTCCACATCAACCACCACACCTCAATGATCTACTACACTAGGTAAGTCACTGTGACAGATACCTTGCACTGCTCTTACTAGGCTGGTACACAGTGGATGTATCCCCCACAACCCTCCATGTCACCAGCTATCTCACCCTATCTAACATGTCCCATAACTGGTACTACCCGAGCATAGTATACTCTCCACAGCGCCACACGTAAGATGGCAGTGGACAGCGCACTCTGACTGCCACCTTCTATAACTGGTGCTTTCCAACTCTACCTGCATACTACTGCCAAAATGACAGGGTACACCAAACAGCCAACCACATCACACCACCACCATGACCAAGAGACAGCACTAACCTGTTTGGGTCAGGGTCTGGTTGAGCAAGGTTATACAAAAAAATCACACATTGTCAGCAAGCACATTCAGAGTACAGCAGCATTTAAAAAGAGGATTTCAAAGTCTTCATCCTGTGTGATGCACTGAAGTTCCATGGTATTTTCATGTTCTGACTATATCTTCCCACAGCTCATGGCAGCACAGGCACTCCCAATGGACTGGCATCACGATGCAGTGGCCACAGTGACACCAAAGTACACCAGTTAGCTACTCTGGATCACCAGATGCTTCGTGCATTGTACTGGTCCCTGATGACTGAGACTGGGATACGTGGGCCGAATTGGTTGCCCCAGATGCTGGCCATGTCGGCTTGAAGGCATTTGGCTATATCCCAGTGACAAACTGTGCACCACAGGGCTCAGTGTCACTATCAGAATATGACAAGGAGTCTGAATTACCACTGGAAGAAGAGCTCTCTGCATCACTGGGTCCATATTCCCAACTGTGGTTGAAAAGCAACTACATTGTTCTCCATTCACTGATTTACTGGAAGCTGTAATTCAATATCTAAGAAATGAAAAATGTATGAGAAACATGGAATAAATATGCTTTCGGCCTGTACCTCCAATCTGCGCTGCATCTCCAAAGTCTTCTTTCATAGCCCATTATCAGTGTACCCACCACCACAACAGTTCACAGTACAGAAGTCAAGAAGATAAGTGTTCAAATTGCCGATGGTGGCATCTCAACCTCCAGTTATGTGGTGGCAACTTGATTAGGGTTGGGTGGGTTAGTCTGTTTAAAATCAGAACCCCCTGGACCTCAGAGGCCCCGATGAACTCAGATAGATCAAGGCCCTGCTGTTAAGTGTACAGAGTCCATCTTGCTGTTTTTTTTATTTCTCACAAATAGCTCAAAATCCTCTCTTCTGTCTGCAAAATGTAGTCACTCTGGTAACAATGAGAAGAAAAACAATTACTCAACACTGTCACTGCTCTGGGGATGAAGGCACATGAAAATTTGGGCAACTTGTAGCATGGGACTGTCACGGGACCAGGATGGGAGAATAGAAGACTGAGCTCTGCCACCACTGGCTGTGACCCGCTATGCTGTTCTGCACCATCCATATCACCACCACACAAGTATGAGACAGCAAGGGAAGGGAAGGGAAGGGAAAGGCTTTCCGAGATCTGCTGCCACACCACACCTGCACTCTGCTAGAAGTCAGTGTCAGTGTCAGTGTCAGCGCCAATGCCGTGCTGCACAACAGCAGCTCAGGCTCCTCAGTGCACTCTTTTTTTTTTTTTTTTTGTAAAGTCCAGTCCTGACCTGCAAGGCTGCACCTGCTGGCTACTTGTGCTGCCATCCTCTCCTCACTGGGAATGCTCGCTCACTCCTCTGTTCCTGGTTCCTTCCAGTGCCCGTCAGATCATCATGGACTTGGAGTTCTTTCACGACCATTATCACAGAGGAGAGGTAATAAGGAGTGTCAGTTGATGATCATCATGACAAGTCATGAATGAGTCCCGTAAATGTATTCCCTCAGTGCAGCCAGTCATTAGGAGCCTTGGAGAGTAGAGAGAATGGAGTTCGACAAGTAACTTAACTTGATGTAAGCCTAGTTAATTATCCAGAGTCAGTTAGTCCTCATCCAGGATGCTTAGGTCGAATTAGGACTCAGGAAACAGAGCGGGGAGGAGGACGCGTCCGTGGGATTTTGAGCAACCAGGACTGGAGAGGCAAGTCAAGACAACAGAAAAAAAAATCAAAGGGTATCTTTTTTTTTTTTTGTTAGTCATCAAATTAAAGGGCATCTTAATAGGGGGGGGCCAGGGTCACGTCCCCCATGCATGCCTCTGCACAAAATAAAAAACTCTCAGATACCAAACTACAGCTGCAACATTTATTCAACATACAACACACTGGTACACAGAACCCTTTATATCTAATAAATGATATAGCTGTAGTTCGTGTATCGGACCATTTTTTATTTTGTGCTGTGAGTTTCCCAGTTTTAGTTTTCCTTACTAGCCTGTTTACAGTGGTGCACCACGTCTGCCGAGCTAACTTTTTCTCTCATTGCCAACACTACTGCCATTGCTCCCCCAACCCCACAGTGTGAATGGAGACCCACCAGTCCACAGAAAAAGAAAAAGAGTGCTGATTGGTCAGCTGATAGAGATCTGACACATTCTATGCCCAACTGTGTAAGGCTGCAGTTGTGTTAAGCTTTGGTGTCCTAACTCCGGTAGACAATGCAACAACAGCGCGGGCAAGGCCAAGTTACTGGCATGATGTTAGGGTAACAGGTTATGGTTGTATGTTGAGCCTGGATGCTTGAGGTTTCCCCAACTGTATTATGGTGATGTACACTCAGAGAGGAATAAGGAAGTCATGCGACTGGACTAACTGCCCCTGTAGGCTGCTGGACCTGGGCCCAGGACATCAACATGTAACAATGGATGGCTAAAGATCACTTGTGGATTGAGCAGTGGGTTTGAGAAGACTGACCTGCCCAAGATAGTCACAGTCCACATGAAGGACCCAATATGAGATAGGAAGAACTGGAAGGGTGGATGAGCTGAGAGGGTTAGGCCAGGATATGAAAGTTGTTTGCAGTCCCATTAAAATACATTACAACTATCTTTATTGGTTTTAGAATTGATCAGGTGTACTGCACACTACTGTATGTGCTGTGTTTATTCTTCTTTGTATATATTGGGATGGGGGTTCATACTGAGGAGGGTAGATGCAACAGATGGGAGTGGACATCTGTGTTCATACTGGGAGGGTGGTTGCCAGCATATGAATGTGGGTAGGAGTTAAATACTGGAGCAATAATGTTCACTCTGGGGCAAGATAGGGGCTAACAGATGAACGGGTTAAAGGTGTATACTGGGGTAAGGGTAGTCTTACTGAAACAGGGTGGTTACCAGAGGATAGAGAGGGTAGGGGTGTACATACTGGGGGAGAGTGGGTGTCCAGTGATGCGACAGTCCAGCAGTGAGTATACTGGGGCAGAGTATGTGTTTGTTGCTGGTAGTGGTGATGTGTGTGTATGTTTTTTTGTGTGTGTGATCTATACTGTGCAGTGTGGGTGTCTGTGTAGCAGCAATGGGAATATTACTGGTGCAGACTTTTATTTATTTGTTTATTTATTGAATTATTTTACCAGGAAAGGCACACTGAGCAACAAGATGCTTGTCTCCTGGTGTGACCTGGGGGAAGGGGGAACAGAGGATTGGATAACACACAGGTTATCAATTGAAGGACATTTACAGTAAATACAGCTGCATGAGTTTACATTTTGTGATAGAATAACAAGCAGGTTATCAAGTGAGGATGTCAATAGATTAGATAGGGACTGGATGGGGATCAGTATTCTACTCACTGAGGTGGAGAGTTTGTATGCAGACAGGTGGGGATGGGGTATGCGTATCGGGACAGGGAGGACGCTGATGTGTTCATCAGTGATACAATGCCCTGAAACAGATGGTAACGGAGAATCTCTGAAAAATTGTGATACAAAGATGGACTATATACAGAGTAAAAGTAGAAATCCAGAATAACACACTCAGGTTAGAAAAAATGCTTCATTTTTTTACTTTCTGGATGGACCTCTGGTTCTTTTTCTAGCAACACAATCTGTTTGATGTTTCATGATTGTTTTCTAGTATTACTAATAATTTCCTAAATGTTCTGATTTGAATCAGAACCTATCAGGACTTTGGAATGGATCCTGATAATAAGGGTCGGGACCTTTTTGGATCCACCTATCCCTAAACTGGATCTCATTCCATTAGTCATAAATCTCACGTGCACACACACACACACACACACACACACACACACAGTGAAGTGGTCTCGCTGCTCTCTCACCATGAAGTGTTTATAGTCAAGTGCTTCCTATAATAAACTATCACAGAATCCCAAGGTTGAGGAGAAGAGAGGGACCTCCATAATTTGTTGCCCCTTGGTCATTCTACCCCCTTTCTGGGGCTATTTTATATTTATTGTTCCAATTTTAGGTAGTTTGAGAAGGAAGTGCAGAAAGGGGAGGGACCTCATAACACACTACTGTCCCCACTTGCCACCCATGCCCCATATACCATTCCCTCCTCCTTAATTCTATATTGGAGGAAGTCTGGAACTGTAGTCTGTCATACACAACCAGACCTCTAAACAATTTCTTTCCACAGTTATTACAAAACGTAACTGTGAGCCCTTAAAGTACACTGTGTAAACACACCCCAATGTATAGACATGTGTATCTGTTTATAGTGATATATTCTATTGTACCTTCTAGATTTGTGTATATTATATGACATATTTCACATGAGTCTGAATGCAGCAGTATTAGTTAAATCAATTCTTTTTTTTCCTTTATGAAATTGTGCTCAACTTCAAAAGTACTGACCTACCTGGTTTTCTGTCTGAAAACTCTGTTTTTCTCTATAATAATGTTGTTTTGCAACATCTTTTGTTTGTTTATCAATGTGCACATGTCCCATGTTCCACCATCAAAAAGTTCTTGCGCAGCATCCTGTGTAGTGCGACACCAGTACACCACCTTTCTCTTCCTGCTGGTGTTGCACATTCGTGATATGCATTCACGGCATGTGTGTGCTTCAAGTTTACAGAAGAAATCACAGCATCATCACGAGTTTCAGCAGGAGCAATGCACACTGGTAAACATACAAAAGGGGTTGTCATCATGCTTATTTGTGATTTATTAGCTGTTATAGTCCCTGCCCCCACTGGAAATAAACTGTTGCATATCCCTAATGTCCAGCGGTCCCGCCTGATGCCTGCCTGCAGTGCACTGCTATGTGTTCCTGGAATCCAGTGGTCCAACCCCCCCACCCGATGCTCCCCAACATACACATTATGTTTCCTGGTGTCTAGCGGTCCTCTCCTACCCCCCACCGATGCCCACCCACAGTACACACTAGTTATGTGTCCCTAGTGTCTAGCAGTCCCACCACTCACCTGATGCCCATCCCCATAAAGTGGAGAGACCACCACCATGTGAGCCTATAGGTCAGTGGTTAGAAAGAACACCAGGATGGTATTCTGGGGCTTGGGTTCAATTCCAAGTAGGTCACATTATTTCTTTCTTACTACAGTTTGTGATCTAAATTGCTTAGCAGTGGCTAATACTGCATGAAAAATCTCTAATCTTTGTTTCCCTTAGACTTGATAAGAAGTGTCCCCCTGGCTTAACAGTGACCTAAGGCAATTGATCCAGCATAAAAAGAGAATATACTACTTCTAAAAGGAGACAGGGTGCTTCCAGGCAGGAGAGTAGTAGAGAGAGTTGCATTAAAGGACTGTAAGACTAGAATTAAAGGGGAACAATTAGCACAAAGGACCACATACTCAAGTGTGGGGCTGGTCCAAATCCTCACTTTGTGTGCAAAAACATTTTGGTTTATTTATTGTTTACTATAACATAGTAGATTGTATCAGACTAAATATGCTTAGTTGTAGGCTGACATCTTTTTTTTTTACTACAAATCCCAGAAACCCCTGCAGCTGACATTAGAGAAGTAGGTAGCAATGGGAGATTGAATAGCCTGCAGTGTATGTTAGAGCTTTTATAATCTCTATTTATAGGTGCTTGAACCTATGGGTAAGGGGTAGTGGCAGCCCCCCCTCACACACACACTTTTTATCCACGAGCATTCAAAGTGCCCCTTTAATGCAAGCAAGGTCAGAAGGAAAGCAATCATGGTATGTTGTAATTACTGTAGCACCCTAACACCCCACACACTTTTCTCTATGTTTCAGCACTCATGTAAGCACTTGTTTACTTATTAACCCAGCACTTATTATTGTCCACTCTTTCTACCTATTATGCGCAACACTGTTGTAACACTGCTTGTAACACCTGCCTTACAACTGTATGTTAATGTTGATCTTGTAACTTGAATGTTTAATGTCTCACTCCTATTGTACCCCTTCCCCCGAGGTCGGACGAGGAGATGAGCAGCTTGTCACTCAGTGTGCCTTCCTGGTGAAACATTTCAATAAATAAATAAATAAATGTCTCTGATCAGATGTTTTCCTGGTCTACTTTCCTCCAGGGGCCAGATACAGCCCTCTGTGACTGTACATAGCCCAAGGAGGCCAGCAGGCCAGCAAGCAAAAGATCAGAGCTTATATAGTCTCTAACATGCATTGCAGGCTATTGAATCTCCCACTGTTGCCAACTGCTGTGATGTCAGCTGCAGGGGATTCTGGGATTTGTAGTAACAGAAGATGTCTTCCTAACTCCTCCTTCTAGCTCTCTCATCTCTCCACAGTCTTTCTCTGCCTCTCTGCTTCTCTAAGTCAAAGTGACAGCTACCCTTATCACCTGCTAAGTGCATTCCCATCTCATACTGCTCCGCCTGACTTGATCTGCCCACCTATTTCTCACTGCCTGTCTGCTGCCCAACCTCAAAGTTTCCAGCTCCTCTGTTCCCTGACAAGCTTATTCTCCCAGCAAGGATTATTCCTTCCTCTAGCTCTGTTCTCTCGCTCCTCCATTTTCTCCCTGACTAGTGTCAAGCAGGTGCCTAACTTCTAAAATACCATTAATATACCTACATATTGGGCTTTCTGCTTGCCAGCTTTTATAGCTTTTTGTGGACATCTGTATTTTTCATCCCACCCATGATGACCCTGACCTCTTTTAAATGCACAATAGGCCACGCCCTTGTGTTCCTTTTGGTTTTTTTATTGGTTTCCTACAACCTATCCTGTAGACAAGCAGCTATTTAACATCAACTTCTTTCTGGTGCTGTATCAATCAGGACACACCTGCCTTTCTCTCTTTCTTGGGTTTCAGTTGCCCCCATTCTATACAGCTAGTTGTGCTATGGCTTTGCTGACCTTTTTTTCTAGATCTGCTTCCCTGCCTTGCTCTCCCCCATGTCAGTGGGAGGGAATGGACAAGGATATGATAGAAGGCATACTTAGGATGGCAGAGAAAGGGGAGATACTGTTGATGGGGGACCGTAATATGCCGGATGTCAACTGGAGCACCTTTGCTGCAGCCACATCCAAAAGCAGGTCCATTCTCGATGCCCTTCAGGTGGCATGCCTCAGACAGCTAGTTTTGAAACCTACTCATGAGAGAGCAATCTTAGACCTCATACTCTCAAATGGGGACAGTGAGAGGATCTCAGATCTAGAAGTGGGTAGCCATTTGGGAACAAGTGACCACCAAACAGTGTGGTTCACGATAAACTCAGCTACAGAGCCAAGCCATACAAAAGTGAGGGTTCTGGACTTCAGGAGGGCTGACTTTGACAAGATGGGAGTGTGCCTTAGAAAAGCACTAGCAAACAGGCTAGAAAGAGGGGTGGAGCAATAATGGGGAAATATCAAAACTGCCATCACAGAGGCAACAAGCCTTTGTGTGAAGCAAATAAACAAATCAAAACAAAAGAAAAAGCCACTATGATTCTCAAAAGAGGTGGTGGTAAAGGTTAGGGAGAAAAATATAGCATTTAGGAAGTATAAGGAAACACAGAAGGAGCAGGACAGAGAAGTGTACCAGTTAAGGCAGAAGGAAGCATGGAGGGTAGTCAGAATAGCAAAGGCCCAAACTGAGGAAAAGATAGCCAACTCAGTTAAGAAGGGGGATAAAACCTTTTATTGGAATATCAGGGAGCATATTAAGACAAAGGGAGGGATAGTGAGGCTGAACAGAATGGACGGTGGGTGGGCAGAGAGGGACAGTGAAAAAGCAGGGATACTGAATGAATACTTCTGTTCAGTATTCACAAAAGAGGAGGTGCCTAATCCAATTAACAGAAGCACTCTGGATAGGGGAGTCAATCCCAGTTCTTTCACAGAAGAAAGGGTACTGAAAGAACTCCTAAAACTGAAGGTGGACAAAGCAATGGGGCCAGATGGAATTCACCCCAGAATTCTAAAAGAATTAAGCAGAGAACTAGTGACACCACTGTCTACCCTTTTTAACAAATCATGGGAGGATGGTATGGTACTTGAGGTCTGGAGGAAGGCAGATGTGATTCCCCTTCACAAAAGTGGGACCAAGACAGAGGCAGGAAACTACAGACCTGTCAGTTTGTCCTCTGTGGTAGGGAAAGTGATGGAATCACTTCTGAAGGAAAGAATTGTTGAGTACCTAGAGGCCAGTGGGGCACAGGACCCAAGGCAGCATGGGTTCACAGCAGGAAGGTCATGTCAGATGAATCCAATTGATTTCTTTGACTGGGTGACCAAAGTAGTAGACTAGGGAGGGGCTGTATGCATGGCCTACCTAGACTTTAGCAAGGCATTTGACACAGTCCCACACAAAAGATTAATAGTCAAATTAACCAGCCTGGGAGTGAGTCCCAGGGTGGTAGCCTGGGTAAAACATTGGCTGGACAACAGGACACAGAAGGTAATTGTAAATGGAGTCCACTCTGAAGAAAGAGGGGTTACTAGTGGGTTCAGGGTTCAGTACTGGGTCCAGTCCTTTTTAATGTCTTGATAAGTGACATTGCAGAGGGACTGGAAGGAAAGTATGCCTATTTGCAGATGACACAAAGATCTGCAACAGGGTTGATACACAAGGAGGCATGGAAAGGATGAGAAGGGACATGGCAAGGTTGGAGGAATGGTCAGAAGTATGGCAGCTTGGATTCAATGCAAAGAAGTGCAAAATGATGCACCTGGGAAGTAAAAACCCAGGAGAAGATTACACAATGGGGGGAGATAGTAACAGCAACAAAAATGGAAAGGGACCAGGGGGTAATCATATCAGATGATCTTAAGGTTGGCAAGCAATGTGAGAAGGTGGTAGGGAGGGCTGGGGGGATACTGGGATGTATAGAGAGAGGCATCACCGGCAGAAAACAGGAAGTTGTTATCCTCCTGTACAGACAGCTGGTGAGACCCCATCTGGAGTACTGTATCCAGTTCTAGAGACCCCATCTTCGCAAAGACATAGTAAAACTAAGTAGTAAGTAAAATTGTATTTATTTCAAGTGCCCTTCCCAAGCTCAGGGCTCTTTTACAATAATTCAAAACCACTTTAAAACACATTTCACAAACAATAAATCCAACAATCATACAGAACACTCACTTATTATATTCCAGCAAATGCTTGGGTAAAAAGGAAAGTCTTTAGTTGTTTTTTAAAACTTTTGATAGTCAGGCAATCTCGAATCTGACGAGGTAGAGAATTCCACAGAGTTGGTGCCATATAGGCAAAAGATCTACCTCCAGACATCTTTAGACGTACCCTGGGAAACTCTAGCAATCCCTCATAAGAGGAGTGAAGAGAACAGGCAGGACAGTAAGGCACCAAGAGCTTTTTCAGGTAGTTAGGTCCCAAATCATGTAGGGCTTTAAAGGTCAGCAATGCAACCTTGCAAGTGATCCGTCTCTGTTTTGAAAGCAAGTGCAGATCACGCAGCACAGGTGTCATATGGCTAGATCTTGAAACTCCCATCAACAACCTGGCCATTGAGTTCTGCACAAGCTGCAAGTGGTGGATATCCACCCCCAGCAGCCCTAGATAGAGGTCACTGCAGTAATCAAAATGGCTGGTGACAAAGGCATGGATCAGGATGGGAAGATCTTCTGGTGGAACCAAGTGTTTCACCCAGGCAATGTTCCTCAGATGAAAAAAGGCAGATTTGACTATGGCCGATGCCTGCACCTTTATAGTCAGGCCTTCATCAAAAATCACGCTTAGGTTATGCACTTGGCCAGAAGCAAGAAGAGGGCCCCCCCCCCCAAGATATAAACCTGAGGGTTTCCCAGTCGAGGCCCCTATCGTCCTCCCTCCAGGGTCCACAACCAACACCTCAGTTTTCTCTGAATTCAACCTAAACCAACTAGCACTCATCCGATCCTGAATCTCCAGGATGCAGTTATTAAACATCGTGATGGAATCAGACTCCTGATCAGGCATAAAAGATAGGTAGAGCTGAGAATCATCAATGTAACAATGAAAACTCAGCCCATACCATCTTATAATGTCCCCCAATGGAAGCATATACACCATGAATAACATAGGGGACAGCACCGACCCCTGCGGTACCCCACAGGGCAGCCAATGAGGGGCCGAGGTGTAAATTCTGGACACCACCCTCTGAGATCTGCCCTCCAGAAAAGATCGAAACCAACTGTGGACTGCTCCCCTCAGACCACAGAAAAACCACAGGCGGTCGAGCAATACCCCATGATCCACGGTGTCAAATGCTGCTGAGAGATTCAGGAGAACCAAGATAGAATGGGTCCTCTGATCTCTTGCCATAAGGAGATCATTCAATACCCGAACAAGAGCCGTCTCTGTACTATGCCTTTTCCTGAAGCCAGATTGGAGAGGGTCATATATATTGTGGCTGGATAAATGATCCTCCAGTTGTAAAGTGACCACCTTCTCAATAACCTTCCCTACAAAGGGAAGGTTAGAGACTGGACTGTAATTTGCTGGGCAGCCGGGGTCAAGAGAGGGCTTTTTCAACAGGGGGCATACTACCGCCTCTTTTAAGGGATCCCAAAAGATCCCTCTCTGTAATGACACCACCACTATCCCAGCCAGGACAGGGCTGATAACATCTACACACCCCACCATCAGGTGAGTAGGACCTGGATCCAACTTACAGTTGGTAGGTCACAGAGTCTAGATGATCCTCACTATATCTATTACTGCTGGTAGTCTAAAGGTAGACCAGTACAGCTGGGCGTTAGTACCACCCGATTGACCAGTGCAATGTCCAATAGAAGGACACTGGCAGATCTCATCCCTGATGGTGGATACCTTGTCAGTGAAGAATTTTGCAAACTACTCACACTGTACCTGTGATAACACTCTACCAGTCTGAAGACAGACTGGATTGCACAGTCTGTCCACAGTCCGGAAGAGTTAGGATGGTCTATTCCTAACTGCAGCAATTTATCTGGACAGGAACTCTGCCTTCTTATGGGAAATTGCTGATTGGTAGAATTTATAATGTTTCAACAATTCAAGTCTATCCACCTCCAGTTGAGTTTTCCATCAGTGTCTTTCCAATCTTCGTCCCTTCCTCTTCAACTCACGGACCTCCCCATCAAAACAGGCCGCCCCCAAGTGAAGAGTACGGGGATGAGCATAAATTGGAGCAATGACATCCAGGGCCTCAATTACAGCCCTATTATAGGCTAGGATCAAAGGCCCTGGATCCATGCTATCCCTTGGAAGACCTGAGAAGTCCAGCTCTGTCATTAGGCCTTCTGAGGTAACCCCTCTTAAAGGACAGAACTGTACTAACTCCCTAGGGGCAGGCCTATTTCAGGGGGGCCGCAAATCTAAACCTCGGGGCATGATGGTCAGACCATCCGACTGGCTCCATCTCCACATCAGATACCTCCATCCCCAGATGGAACACGAAGTCCAGTGTGTGCCCCCCTTCATGGGTTGCAGAGGTAATTACCTATGACAGGCCCAATGAATTTATCAATTGGAGGAGGTTTTGACCAAACGGCGAGAGTTCATCGTCGACCTAGGCATTGAAATCTCCCAGGAGTAACCATCTGGGGATTCCAATATCATATGGGCAATGAAGTCCGCAACCTCCTTCAGGAACTCCCTCTCATCCCCTGGTGGACGGTAGATAAGAAGGGTCCTGTAGCCTGCACCTGCACCCACTATGCACCCAAAGGAGTTGGTATCACCAACTGGCACTTTGCTGAGATCCAGATCTTGTCCAAAACAGACTGCAACCCCCATGCCCCTCTGGTCCACTCTCGGGTGGTGAATCACCAAAAACCTAGCCAGAATCGCAGAGTCCAAAACAGGACCAGCATTTCCATTTAGCCAGGTCTCAGTGAGGCAAGCCAAGTTGACAGAGGAAATAAGGTCCGCAATCACTGCAGTCTTATTCTCAATCGACCTGGCATTGCTTAACACCACCCAAAAGAGATAGGACTCCAAGGGTGATCCCACTTCCTCCCTGACACACTCCAAGTCAGTGCCCTTGGGTATGGGGACTAGGCAAGGAGGACCTCGCTCTAGTACCCATTTTGCCCCAGGGCATCTCCAGCCCTCACTGCCCATATCCATTCTATTCCTCCATCCCCCAAGAGTTCCAGGTTCCCCATATCTTTCTACATTTTGATCTCATAATGCCGAGATTTCGACATCTAGCATAAACCTCCCCCGTAAGTGGGGGTAGTTCAAAGGGAAGGAGATCCATAAGTCTTGAGAGGGAGTACTGCCTAACCATCCTACTTATACCCCAGCACATATTTTAAACCCTTTCATTCACCCTCATACAAACAACACCTTCCCATCCCCAACTTAAACAACCCTAAAAGGAAAAATAAATAAATACCCCCCTTAAAATATTAAAACAACACAATGCAGAAATACTCAATCAAGAAAACAAAAAACTCATTCACAAAGTCCAGATTTGAGGTCCAGAATTGAAGTCCAATCAATTATTCCAGCTATATATGAAGGTCCATTTGAGCTCTCACCTCCAATGGGAAGTCCATTAAATAAATAATTTTAAACTGAGTCATACCATATTTATACATGAATTAATTGGAGCTCTCACCTCCTATAGAAAATTAAACCAAATAATTTTTGCTGAGCCAGTCTCTCACATTGGCTACAGTACTGAACAGTGGGCAAAAAATAAACAATAAATATTCTTTACTGCCCAGCAAAGTACTTCAAATCGGAAAGTTCTCACCAGTGCTTTGGTTGGATTCCGATCTTCTTCTCCCAATAATCTTGACCTAGTCCACAAAGTATAACGTTCTTTCAAAAAACCTGGCAAATCAATGGATAGGTATCACAAAAGGGGGTCATCAGTACACAAGCAGGCGACAACCTTCACCCACTGAGCCCTCGGATTCAGCCACCGGGCTGGGATCAACTCTTCAGAAGATCCTCCCGGAACACCTAGAGGCACCGAACAAGCAGTATCCATCCTCCAACAGATTGAGCCCTGGTGTCTCCTCCCTGGACCCAGCAGTGATGGCCAGCTCCCCCACAGTACCGACAGCTTCACGCCACCCCAATCCACTCTCCACCTTCAACAATCCATGAAAGGAAGGGAAACAGGAAGAAAACAATCCCTCAGTCCATTTGCCAGCAAATCCGACAGTTCCCACAAGGTCCAACCATCCGAGAGAATCCATCCACTCGAAAGGTTGATTCCTACAGAGTCCTCGGGAACACTCCTCACAGCTCCATCAGAGTATCAGAGTTTTAAGCAGGCAGTAAACAGGTATAACATGTATAGGTATGTTCATTCTTATTTCTGATAACTGATTTTACCAGACTTCAAAAGGACTGCAAACTAATGTCCAAATACAAGACGCTAATCACTATTCCCACACCATGTTTATAACTCACTATCTCACTTACTTACCCTAACTAAACTAGCGTTACTACACTACCCCTTAAAACAAATGCTTGTTGTTTAAGCTCTCGTCAGCTTCACAATGCCTAAGCAATTTGGTACTAATAAGTACACATGCAGAAAATAAATCATAAAAGTGCAAGCCGAAAACTTTGAATCTTATACTTAAAAACGGCAAAAATTGCTTTTAGATTGACAAAACGACAGCGCAAAAGTGAAAAAAAAAACAGAACAAACAACAAGCGACAGTCTGACGGCTAGCTCAGCGTGGCCACCATTTTCTTCATAAACAGAATGGAGGCAGTTCAGAGGAGGGCAACTAACATGGTGCATGGTCTGCAAGAGAAGCCATATGAGGAGAGCTTAATATGTATACCCTTGAGGAAAGGAGGGAGAGGGGGGACATGATAGAAACATTTAAGTACCTCAGTGGATTCAACAAAGTCCAAGAGGGTAGCATCTTTCAGAAAAAGAAATGTGCAAGAACAAGGGGACACAATTTGAAGACAGAGGGGGGACGGCTCAGGGGCAATGTGAGGAAGTATTTTTTCATAGAGAGGGTGGTGGATGCATGGAACAGCCTTCCTGAGGAGGTTGTGGGGTCTAAAACTGGGAGAATTCAAGAATGCATGGGACAGACATAAGGCAATTTTTGTGGGGGGGGTAGGAAGAAATAGGCTGTTGGTTAAATAGGATCTGCAGCTTATCCTCTAGGTAGGGAAATTGGCAGACTAGGTGGGCCAAGCGGTCCTTATCTGCCGTCAAAGTCTATGTTTCTACGTTTGTCTCTCACAGCTTTTTTCTTGGGAACCAGAGCTTGCTATTTTAATTTTATAGCTAAACAGAATTTTGTCCCCTACCACCTACCCTGAATTAAATACACAGCAGCCATGCCCACACTTGCTAATTCCACACACTTCAGCTACAATCTGCCAATGGCCTCTTACATCTTTACTGTCTGTTCGTTACCCACCAAGTATAGTGGTTAACTGTACAGCCTCACTTTGGCACCAGTGTGTCAGGCTTGACTACTGAATCAACCTGCCATGTCCCCTATCAAGGGGTGCTATCTCCTTCTGCTCCTTGCTACCTGACTTGGTACAGCCAGCACCAGATGCCTAGCAGGGCCACTGCTACCCCCCCTCTGAACCACTACTGGGTAGTGCATGGCTGTCAAACACACCTTCGGGAACTGGGCAGCGACTTACTCGGCCTTACTCTACAAACACGGGTGGCCATATGCTCTCCACTAGCATGGGGTAGTAATGGTTAGCTATACCCTAATAATTAAACTGGTGTCCAACCACCTGAATCACCTGAAGCCTTAGCGGTGGAAGATACGAGCTGAATTTAGCATAAACATTTCTGCCAGAAAGGTCATCTTTATGCTCCTGCTCCTCTCTGGCAGCATTCACTTGAACCCAGGCCCACTCACTTCAAGGGACCCTGGGGTTCATAAGGTTAAAGGCCTAAAAATAGCCTCACTGGACATCTACAGTTTAACCACAAAATTTGACCAACTACAGGCATGGATGGCCCTCCATACCCCCTGACATCCTCTGCCTAACAGAGACCTAGTTGATCAGTATGATTAGCAATAGTGAAAATGCCCTCAAAGACTTCCAAGCATACAGGATTGATAGAATAGGCAAGAGAGGTAGGGGATGCCTCATCTGTGCCAGGGACTCTCTGCAGTGCTCTATCCTCCCTGGAACCAGGGTGGCTGGGGACATGAGAGAATAGTGATAAAGACACAGGTCAGTCAGAATGGTAAAACTCTCATCCTTGCCACAATCAACCTACCTCCCAAGAAAGCCACAGCAGGCCTTCCCACAATTATGGATGTTATCAGCAAACTTACAAAGGGGACGGTGCTTATTATTACCAAGGACTTTAACATAAACTGGGATGGAAAGGAGCCTGCCCCTTTCAGGGGATCTGATAGCCATTTCCAACCTGACATAACTTGTCACCTGCCCCACCAGGCAGAACTATAAGACAGGAAACAGCACCCTCCTGGACTGGGTCCTAGCAAGCTCACCATCCCAGATCTCTGAGATCAAGGTTCTCCCAGACACGCTAAGTGATCTCTCCCCAATCACCTTCCTGTGGTCTAATAAGTTTACCAAAGCCCACCCATCCTCATTGAAGTAGGGTCTTGAAGAAGGGTAAACTTGGAGCCCTCAAATCAGCCTTTGCTCACCACCTGTGAAATTATCACAGGTGGTGCTTTACGGGTTGTACAGTTTTACCTATCATTAGGATAAGCTTTCAGGGCTACTGCATTTGTTGCGTGCTGATTGTTTCTGCTCTTAGCTCCTTGTTTCTTTTGTCCGTGGTTCTTCTTTTTCAGCAGGGGAAGGGCACAGCCACCCACCCCCATCCAACCCACACTACACTCCTTTTATAGGGTAGTACAGTCATGACATTTCCTGTAGCAAAGCAGGCAGGGGCGGATCAGAGGGGTATGCACACAGTGACATCATTTACAGGGGCACTAGTAATTTAACTTGTTATACAAAAACAAACAAACAAAACACAAAATCAAATTTTTGCTTTCATTTTCTTCCTTCTAATTACCCTGACCAGGTTACAAACCCAGCAACTTATCTGGAATGGATATCATTAACTGCAGGTACTGTGGAACATTTTTCAGAAGGGCAGTTTTACAGGATTTAGAACACTGTCCTCCATGCTGGGCCATTGGAGATCTAAGGGCTCAGCTCCAGGCAGCACGGGCAGAGATTGCACACCTCAAATTGCATATTCAGGAGGAAATATATTATATGAACCGCCCGCCATTCCCCCAACATCCAACAGAAGCACCTCGACCACAGATGGTAGCTGGTCCAGGAGGTTGGCAGGAGTTTAGGAGGGGCAAATTGGGTGCCCCATCACTTGGTGCTCTCCAACATATCACCTCCACAAATCATATGAAAACTTCAAACAGGTATCTGCCTCTGTCTCCAAAATGAAACAAAGGGGCAGAGGACACTGCAGAGCAGGATACTGCAGCACAGGAGCTAGCACAAGAAAACTCACCCAAAACAAGAACCAAAACAAAAAAAGCAAAAAGGAAAACCAAAAAACTTCTGATCATAGGAGTCTCCATGATTCAGGGAGTTGATACATATCTCCAGCCAGGGTTAATGGTCAGATGTCTCCCAGGTACATCAGCATGGAGAGACACTGACCGCATTACTAAAATTGTTCAGGAAACAGAAGAAAACATTGATGTCCTGCTACACATTGTGGAGCCCAAGGAACACCTGACCAGGCTGGGTGACAAACTATCATCCATTTCATCCAGCATCTCCTTCTCTGAGATCCTACAAGTCTGGGAGAGGGGAGCAGATGGACTGAAGGTCAGAGAAGGGGAGCTAAACATGTGGCTCAAGGGCTGGTGCCAGGAAAAAGGACACAAATTTGTAGGGAACTGACAACAGTTTTGGGAGCGAAAGTTTATTAAATTCGATGGACTGCATCTGACTAAGGAGGGAGTCAGTGCATTGGGGCAGAAGTTTGATGTCTTTGCAGAATATTTAAACTAGCAAATGGGGAGGGGGTGCAGCACCCCATATGTCGAATGGGAAGAACACCCCTCCCCCCTCAGCTAGTGGTCAAACAGGAATTCAGCATGTTTGTAGTTTATTTGCATCACCAGGTAAGGAAAAAGGTCCAGCTCCCCATACAATGCATAGGGGTAATGCCAGACCTCGCCCAACAACTACCACACCGAAATCTAGCCAATGGAAAATCATGTACACAAATGCTCGCAGTCTGGGAAACAAGATCCCAGACCTGCAGGCAATAATGACAGAGGCTAAACTGCACATAGTAGCCATTAGCGAAACATGGTTTACCAGTAACCACACTTGGGAGACTTCAGTACCTGGCTATGTACTGTTCAGAAGAGACCGAGGAGCAAAGGGGAGGGTGGAGTGGCCCTTTATGTCAATGAAAATATCAAAGCTACAGAAATTCCAGAATACACATAAAGGCCAGAAGAACTGTATGGGTCACCCTGGAAACAGGAAATGGGACAGCCATACGAACTGGGGTTGTGTACAGGCCTCCAGACCGGGGAAAACACAGGCCGTTACTGTTAGAAGACATACAAAACATGACAGCTAAAGGGAGGTTCTGATAATGGGAGACTTCAACATGCCAGATACAGACTGGTCAATACCAGCGGGAACAACTGCCAGAACTAGACACATGGTAGATTCCCTGCAGGGGGCAGGGACTCAAACAACTGGTACAACAACCCACAAGAGACAGGGATATCCTAGATCTAGTACTGACTAACAGGGAAAGGATCACAGATCTCCAGGTAGAAGGTCACCTGGGGACCAATGACCATCACATAGTATGGTTCAATTTGGCCGCTAGAACTAAATCATCCTATTCCAAGGCAAACATATGAGACTTCAGAGGAGCTGACTTTGATAAGATGGCCAACAGAGTTAAGCTTGCCCTGGCAAAAAGAAATACAGTTGAGGTGGTACAGGAAAAGTGGGCAAGCATTAAAGGTGCAATACTTGAAGCAACATCTCATTGTGTTAGAGAGAAAAGGAAGCACAAAAGAAGAAGGAAACCACTGTGGTTCTCGGAAACAGTAGCAGAAAAGGTCAGAGCCAAAAGGCTGGCCTTCAGGAAATATAAGGGAACACAGCAGGATGGAGATAGGGAGACAAACCAAACTTTCTTAAGGGAAGAAGGGAAGGCAGTAAGGCAGGCAAAGGCCCAAACCAATGAAACACTAGCACAAACAGTAAAAGGTGACAAGATTTTATATTGATACGTTAGCGAAAGAAGAAAGTCCAGAGGGGGTATTGCTTAGATCAAAGGGGATAAGGGGGCATGTGAGGAGGAGGAGGACCATGTAAAAGCATCTATCCTAATTAGATATTTCTGCTCTTTATTTACTGGACAGAAGGTAGGGCAGGGCCCCCAGCTCAGCACCATGGACACAGGGGAGAGGGAGGTGTGCACTAGTCCCTTCACAAAAGAAAGGGTCCTACAAAAGCTCTATAAGCTCAGGGTGGACAAGGCGATGGGACCTGATGGCATACATCCCAGGGTACTAAAAGAGCTAAGGGTGGAATTAGCAGAGACATTATCAGAGCTGTTTAGTGATTCTCTGAGCACAGGAGATGTCCCAAAAGACTGGAGAAGGGCTCATGTGATCCCACTCCACAAGAGTGGTAGCAGGGAGGAGGCAGGGAACTATGGACCAGTCAGTCTTACCTCAGTAGTGCGCAAGATTATGGAGGCACTCCTTAAGGAAAGGATAGTGCAACACCTGGAATCCATAGGAGCACATGATCCAAGACAGCATGGGTTTAGAAAAGGAAGGTCCTGTCAAACTAATCTCATAGATTTCTTTGACTGGGTAACCAGAGTGGTGGACCAAGGGGAGCAGTTGATGTCGCCTACATTGACTTCAGAAAAGCTTTCAATAATGTTCCACATAGAAGATTGATTAATAAGCTGGGAAGGCTCAAGGTGGGTTAGAAGTTGGTCAACTGGGTGGCAAACTGGTTGACGGGCAGAAAACAGAGAGTGGTGGTAAACGGTATACAGTCAGAAGAGATGCAACTCACAACTGGGATGCCTCAGGGATCAGTCCTTGGGCCAGTCCTCTTCAATATTTTCATCAGTGACAATGCAGATGGACTGGAGGGTAATGTTTGTCTGTTTGCAGATGACTCCAAGATCTGCAACAGAGTAGATGATCCAGATGGGGTGGGCAGAATGAGAAGAGATCTGGTTAAACTAGCAAAATGGTCAGAAGAGTGACAACTGGAGTTTAATGCAAAGAAGTACAAGATGATGCACATAGGGAACAGAAACCCAGAAGCCACCTATAGGCCGGGAGGGGAGTTGCTGGCAGTCACAAGGGAAGAAAGAGACTTGGGCGTCATCATCATTGATGACCTGAAATCATCCAAGCAGACCACTAAAGTAGTAGGTAAGGCTAGAGGGATGTTGGGGTGTATTAGTAGGGGTATCACAAGTCGAAAGAGGGAGGCAATAATCCGTCTTTACAAGACCCCATCTGGAGTACTGTGTGCAGTACTGGAGGCCACACCTTCACAAGGACATTCAGAGAAACACAGAAACACAGAATTTGATGGCAGATAAGGACCACTTGGCCCACCTAGTGTGCCCATTTTCCTACCTAACAGATAAGCTGCAGATCCTAGTTAACCAACAGCTTACTTCCTCCTACCCCCCACAAGGACTGCCTTATGTCTGTCCCATGCATTCTTGAATTCCCCCACTGTTGTGGACTCCACGACCTCCTCAGGGAGGCTATTCCATGCATCCACAACCCTCTCTGTGAAAAAATACTTCCTCGCATTACCTCTGAGCCGTCCCCCTTCTATCTTCAAATTGTGCCCTCTTGTTCTTACACATCTCTTTTTCTGAAAGATGCCACCCTCTTGGACTTTGTTGATTCCCTTGAGGTACTTTAAAGTTTCTATCATGTCCCCCTCTCCTTCCTTTCCTCAAGGGTATACATATTAAGCTCCTTTAGTCTTTCTTCAGTATGTCTTCTGGTGGGACCCTGCACCATTTTGTTGCCCTCCTCTGGACAGCCTCCACTCTGTCTATGTCTTTGAGGAGATGGGGTCTCCAGAACTGCACACAGTACTCCAGATGGGGTTTCACCAACTGTCTGTACAGAGGGATAACAACTTCTTGTTTTCTACTATTGATGCCTCTCCCAATGCATCCAAGTATCCCCCCAGCCTTTCTTACTGCCTTCTCACATTGCTTGTCCACCTTTAGGTCATCTGATATAATCCCCCCCGGTCCCTTTCCATTTTTACTGTTGTCAGTATCTCACCCCCCATTGTGTACTCTTCCCCTGGGTTTTTGTTTCCCAGGTGCATTACCTTGCACTTCTTTGCATTGAATCTGAGCTGCCATACATTTGACCATTCCTCCAACCTTGCCAAGTCCCTTATCATCCTTTCCACTCCATCTGGTGTATCAACCCTGTTGCAGATCTTTGTGTCGTCTGCAAAGAGATATACTTTTCCTTCCAGTTCCTCTGCCATGTCACTTATAAAGACATTAAAAAGGACCGGTCCCAGTACTGAACCCTGCGGTACCCTGCAAGTAACCCTCCTTTCTTCACTGTGGACTCCATTTACTACTACCCTTTGCATCCTGTTGTCTAGCCAATTTTTTATCCAGGCTACCACCTTGGGACCCACTCCAAGGCTAGCTAACTTATGTATTAATCTTTTGTGTGGGACTGTATCAAATGCCTTGCTAAAATCTAGGTAAGCCATGTCCACAGCCCCTGCCTGGTCTACTACTTTAGTCACCCAGTCAAAAATCTATTAGATTCATCTGACACGACCTTCCATCATGAATCCATGCTGCCTTGGGTCCTGTGCCCACTGGCCTCTAGATACTCAACAATTCTTTCCTTCAGAGTGATTCCATCATTTTCCCTACCACTGAGGTCAAACTAACTGATCTGTAGTTTCCTGCCTCTGTCCTGCTCCCACTTTTGTGAAGAGGAATCACATCCACCCCCCCTCCAGTCCTCAGGTACCACCCCATCTTCCCACGATTTGTTAAAGAGAGTAGTCAGCGGTGTCACTAGTTCTACCCTTAGTTCTTTTAGAGTTATTGGGTGAATCCCATCAGGCCCCATTGCTTTGTCCACCTTCAATTTTATTAGTTCATTCAGAACCCTTTCTTCTGTAAATGGACTGGTATCAACCCCCGTCTTCAGAATGTTTCTGTTGTTTGGTTCAGGTACCTCCCCCTCCTCTTCCTTTGTAAATACTGAGCAGAAATATTCATTCAGTATCCCTGCTTTTTCACTGTCACCCTCTACCCACATTCCCTCCCATTTATTAAGCCTCAATAGCCCTCCTTTGGTCTTTCTTTGTTCCCTAATGTACCTATAAAAGGTCTTATCCCCCTTCTTAACAGAGTAGGCTATCCTTTCCTTGGTTTGGGCCTTTGCTATTCTGACTGCCTTCCCAGCCTCTTTCTGCTTTAACTGATAAATTTCTCTGTCCTGCTCCTTCTGTGTTTCCTTATATTTCCTGAATACTATCCTTTTCTCCTTAACCTTCCTGCACCTCTTTTGAGAACCATAGCGTTTTTCCTTTGTTGTGTTTTGTTGATTTGCTTTACACAAAGGCTTATTGCCTCTGTGATGGGTGTTTTGATTACTCCCCATTGTTCCTCCACCCTCCTTCTTGCCCTATTTGCTAGTGCTTTTCTGAGGCACTCTCTCATTTTCCCAAAGTCAGCCCTCCTAAAGTCCAATACTCTTGCTTTTGTATGGCTTGGTTGTATGGCTGTGTTTATTGTGAACCACACTGTTTGGTGGTCGCTTGTTCCCAGATGGCTACCCATTTCTAAATCTAAGATTCTTTCTCCATCCCCATTTGAGAGTACTGGATCTAAGATTGATCCCTCCCTAGTGGGTTCCAATACTAGTTGTCTGAGGCATGCTCCCTGTAGGGCATCAAGAATGACCATGCTCTTGGATGTGCCTGCAGCAAAGGTGCTCCAGTTAATATCTGGCATATTCAGGTACCCCATCAACAATATCTCCCCTTTTTCTGCCATTCTAATGATGCCTTCTATCATTTCCTTGTCCATTCCCTCCCCTGAGATGGGGGTCTGAATACAACCCCATCGGACTGTGGTGCCATTTCCTGTCTCCAGGGTGACCCAGAGTGTCTCATCTGCTCCCTGTTTACTCTTTAGTTCTGTTGCTTTGATCCCTTCCTTTACATAGAGAGCTACTCCTCCTCCTCTTTTATCCTCCCTGTACCTCCTGTAGATTGTGTATCCTGGTATGTTGACCTCCCAGTCATGATTCTCTGTGTACCATGTTTCTGTGATTGCCACAATATCCTGTCAACCCTCTTCCATCAAGGCCACTAGTTCAGGGAGCTTGTTACACAGACTACGGGCACTGGTACTCATCACCCTCCCACTTTTTGATGGCCTTACCCCTTTTAGCCCCATTCCTGTCCTTACTGCCTTTGCCTTTTTACATTTACCTCTGTCCTGCTCCCTAATGACTTCTCTACCTTGGTGTGTACCTCACTAATTACCGTGTTTTGTGGGGGGAGGCTGGGATTTCCCTGCTTCTTTTCAGTGTCTTCCCCTTGGCTAGTTCAAATGCTTGCAAATGAAGCATTTAAACCTCTCACCTAGGATCCTGGTTCCCCCCCCCGGACAGATGCAGACCATTGCACCAGTATGGGTATGCATCCCTCCAGGTGGCTCCCCAGTCCCCAATGAAGCCAAAACCCTGAACTCCACACCAGTTTTTCAACCATTCATTGAATTCCCTGGTGAGGAGTACCCTAGCATTACCCTTGCCATAGACAGGCAGCACCTCTGAGAAGGTTACTGAATGTGCTACTTGTCTAAGGCTCATCCCCAACTCTACAAACTCCTCTTGCACTGCTCTGATGCCATTCCTAGCCAGGTCATTTGTCCCTAGGTGGACAATGACATCCAGCTCCCTCCCTCATGCAGTTGCTCCCATGATCCTGAAGATTCACTTCCTGTCCCTCCAAGCTGTGGCGCCAGGCAGGCACCTCACCTCCTTCTCCCCTTTCTCCCCCATTTCTACCCCCTTAATGATTGAGTCCCCCACCAGGAGTTGTTTCCTTCCCCTGTGGAGTCTCATGCCACCCTCCTGTGGGTCTCCTTTGTGAAGGTTCCCAGCATCCTCCTTGGTCTCCACTGCAGGTGCCTCCGTAGAGGAACCACTATCCACCAGAAGAGCGAATGAATTGTGGAGAGGTACAGCTGGAGGGATGCCACTCTGTTCCACCAACCTCTCCCTCCCTGAGCCCACCCTGGTCCAGCCTCTTCTCTTTCTTGGCAACCTCTGAGATAGTGACATTGGCCCTGGTGGTCCCTGGGTGGGGGAGAAGGTTTCACGAATCCTAGCCAGGTCAGCCTGGAGACGGACAACCTCCTCCCTCAGACTAGAGAGGTGCCTACAAATAGGGCAGCATTGCAGCCTCCAGAATGTCTCCTGGAACACTGCTGCCCCACAGCCATTGCACTGCACCACTCCTATCATGTCTTATTGTGTGTCCCCACTCCTGTTTCTCTGTATGCTTACTCTCTCCTCTCCTTACAACTCTCACCCTTCCTGTTCTGGGACAGCAACTCCCTATATTCTTCAGTAGCCCCCTTCTTCCTTGCTCAGTGTCAGACCACCAGCAGCTGGGTGGGAGAGTGAGCTACTTTTTCCCATTAGGGTTAACAAAACCAATGTTTCTCTATGATTCTTCCCTTCCTACTGCCAAACAGGAAGTTCCTGTTGACAGTCAAATCCAGTGGCTATAAAAGTAGAACTGGCTTAGGGTGGGTGGGATGGAGGGCAATTAGTAAGAAAAAAGGCTAGCAACAGGAAGTTGTAATTTGAGTCATCTGCTTTTATAGTGTCTAAGCCACACCCCCAATTAAGCGCTGTCTCCTCCTACTGGTTTAGCAAAGTAAACTGAAACAGTACCCTTCCCAGCACAGAACACACACTGACTTTCTTTCTTTTCTTTCTTTCTTTTTTTAACCCTAAATAAGACCCCTTCTACTTCTAATAAAGTATCTGTTTGCGTAATCTTGATAGGCACTGACTCCTGCTGAGATATAAGTGTTAAATTAATAAGAAAATTTAGCTTCTTTTAGTTAGCTGCTTTCTGCTCTACAAGCAAGGCTAGCAACAGGAAGTTATAATTTGAGTCAACTGCATTTATAACATCTAAGCCACACCCCCAATTAAGCTCTCTCTCCTCCTACTGGTTTAGCAAAGTAAACTAAAACAGTACCCTTCCCAGCACAGAACACACACTGACTTTCTTTCTTTCTTTTTTTAACCCTAAATAAGACCCCTTCTACTTCTAATAAAGTATCTGTTTGCTTAATCTCAACAGGCACTGACTCCTGCTGAGATATAAGTGTTAAATTAATAAGAAAATGTTGCTTCTTTTAGTTAGCTGCTTTCTGCTCTACAAGAAAGGCTAGCAACAGGAAGTTGTAATTTGTGTCACCTGCTTTTATAGTGTCTAAGCCACACCTCCAATTAAGCTCTCTCTCCTCCTACTGATTTAGCAAAGTAAACTGAAACAGTACCCTTCCCAGCACAGAACACACACTGACTTTCTTTCTTTTCTTTCTTTCTTTTTTAACCCTAAATAAGACCCCTTCTACTTCTAATTAAGTATCTGTTTGCTTAATCTCAACAGGCACTGACTCCTGCTGAGATATAAGTGTTAAATTAATAAGAAAAATGTAGCTTCTTTTAGTTAGCTGCTTTCTGCTCTACAAGCAAGGCTAGCAACCATTAACCAAATTGAGGCAGTCCAGAGAAGGGCAAGTAAAATGGTGCAGGCACTACATCAGAAAACACATGAGGACAGATTAACGGAGCTCAGTATGTATACCCTAGAGCACAGGAGCGAGAGAGGTGATATGATTGAAACATTCAAACACCTTAAGTGCATTAACAAGGTGAAAGAGTCAAACATGTTTCAAATTAAGAAAAATAGCAGGACAAGAGGACACATCATGAGATTAGAGGGAGGCCAATTAAGGGGTAATGTGAGGAAGTTCTTTTTCACAGAAAGGGTGGTGGATGCATGGAATGGCCTACCTTAGGAAGTGGTGGATATGAATACAGTGCAGGGCTTCAAACAGGCATGGGATAGGTAAAAGGTAGCAATATAGATGAGTATGAATAGATAGGCCATTGACAGAGCAAAGGCCAATGGCACATTCATAAGGCAGAAAAAGAAATGGGTAGACTGGATGGGCCTTGAGGTCCTTATCTGCCTTCAACTTCTATGTTTCTATGTTTCTTTGTTTGCCCTACGTGACTGAACTCCTATCAACCTGGCACCTACCCTTGATCAGGCCCTCAGTTACTTCATTAAGGGCTTTAGCTCCATCTGTGACATCTATGCCCCTCTCACGAAAAGAAAAATTTGGGGAAGGTAAATGGCTGGATTGATGGGGAGCTCCTCTCCCACCTGAAAGAAAAGGACATACTCTGGGAGAAGGCCAGAAACACAGGTAGCAAGCAGGACTACCAGTGTTACAGAACAGCCAGGAACTGCTGCACCAAGCTAATCTGGTTCACCAAAGCCAACTATCATAAAGCCCAGCTTTGCAATTCTTGGAGTGATGGGAAAAGATTTTGGGATAACATCAAAAGCATCCTTGGAAAGGAGGACAAGAAGGACCCTCAGCTGCTCAGTATCAGTAACATCCCCACTACAGACCCTCTAGCTATTGTGGAAGCATTCAATAAGGCCTTCACCGATCTTACCCTAGTGCTACCACCTGCCTATTTTCTACCTAGTTTGAACCATTCCAACAACTTATCTACTGATTGTTCTCACCCAACCTTCTACTTTAAAAGGGTGACGGTAAAGGAGGCCCTAACTATGATCAAGAAAGTACTAGGTAAGACCAGACTGGGCAGTGATGGGATAGACATGAAATGTCTATCCCTCACCCTAGACGTTTTTATAGAGCCCGTTACCACACTGTACAATAAGTCCCTGACCTTTGCCCAATTCCCAGTGGTTTGGAAGCAGGCCCTAGTTATGCCAGTGCATAAAGGAGGCGACAAGTCTCTGGTAGCCAACTACAGACCCATCTCAATCCTCTGCCCCCTGTCCAGGGCAGTTGAAAATATTGAGGCGGGTCAACTCATCGACCACCTCAACAAATATAATCTACTATGCCCCAACCAGCATGGCTTCGGGCAAAATCACAGTACCACCACTGCCCTGCTGGACTATACAAACTATGCACACAATGCCCTGGATGAAGACAGACTGGTGGGGTCCGTCTTTATTGACCTCACCAAAGCCTTTGATACAGTCAACCACCCCCTGTTACTGATCCAACTGCAAAACATGGGTGTGGCATCCAATGCCCTTTGCTGGTTCCAAGACTACCTGATACGGAGAAATCAATGTATCAAAATTGGGCAAACAGTATCCAGCACAAGAGAGAAATCATTAGGGGTACCCCAGGGATCAATACCGGGGCCCCTATTCTTCAGCCTCTTCTTAAATGACCTTCCCACGGCCTGCGACACCAAACTCATACTATATGCAGAAGATGCTGTGTTCATGGGCAGCAGCATGTCTCAGGCTACCCTACAATCTGAGCTGCAGAACTCCTTCTCCAAACTTGAGGACTGGTTCAGTAGTCATAAGTTGCTACTAAACTACAAGAAGACCAAGGCCATGCTTATATACAGCCCCCACAACAAAAATAAGCATCACCCCCTCATCATCTCCAACTCATGCAGTAAGCCGCTGGAACTAGTCCACTTGTTCAAGTATCTGGGGGTCATAATAGATGATACCCTTACATTTGTGCACCATATTGACTCTCTGGTCAAGATGGTCAGTATCAAGATTGTTGTCCTGTACAGGCACAGGCAATACCTTTCTCCAGGGGCCCTCCACCTCTCACTCCACAGCTCCATCATATCTACTATTGACTATGGACTAGTGGTCTAAGGGGCAGCAACAGATACAACACTCAAGAGGGTTCAGACTACGCTCAACAAAGCCTGCAGACTCACCCTGGATGCTGAGCATGGCACGCAGACCTGTACTCTGTACAAACATGAAAATTGACTGTCATTAAGAAACAGGTGCAAATTCCAGATTTGCATCCTAGGGAAGAAGGCTCTATTGGGTAAAACACCGCCTTGTATAGGCAATTCGATCAAGGTGGCCAAATCATTACATGCCATCGGGGGGAGGACTAGAGGGGCCTTGGCTATCCTCTTTGGTGGATGAATGAACTCCCTGGGAACCTCTTAGCCCCCAATTGTCTGGCCCAATTCAAAACTGACCTCAAACAGTACCTAGTACCACTCTCTAAATGCACCTGACCCTAAGTCCAACCACACCCGCTCTTTCTGCCCCCCAGCAAGCACTAGGCAGGCCTCAGGTACCCCCTCCCTCTGTCCCTTCTCATGACTTGCCTCAGCAATCAGTTCACGTCCTGCTTGTTCGGCACCCTCCACCCCATCTTCCCCTCTCCTCCAACTCCCAGTCCTGTGAGTTTCCCTAACAGTCACTACTAATGCAAGCTGCCTGACCATGCCTCCTCACACCCCACCATTTAATCTAGCATGTCTTCTCTGCTCAGCCTCCCCTCACTCCTCCATTTCTCCCTATACCTTATCGCCCTTCTTCCTCCACCCTTCACCTCCACCGTAGTACCTACCTCTCTCTCTCATACTTCCTTTCTTCACCCCACTGCAAGCTATCCCTGTCTCTCTGAACTACTGACAAGGCACTTTGTGGCTGCTTATTCCCCCAACTCCACCCTCATTAAGTGTTTTTCTTGTTATTTTAACTTGTACCTATGTTTCGAGTTATTCTATAAGTTCTGAATCCAAGCTGTATAGTTCATTGTGATGTACCTTTGCTTTCTCCTATTGTACTTTGTTTTGCAATTTATGACATGGAACCTTTTTAAAAGACCTTGAACTCAAAGGTCTTTTCTGAATCACTAAATAAATAAAATAAATAAATAAATGAAAAGCTAAGCAAAATTAGTTTGATACAATCTATTATGATGCAGTAAGCAGTAAGTAAACCAAAATGTTTTTGCACAGAACCTGTGCATTGGGACCAGACCCACACTCAAGTGTGGGACCCTTGATGGTGACTGTTCTCCTGTAAGGAGGCAAAGATGGGACAGGAAACCCAGATAACAGATGCAGCTGTGGATAACACCACCCTTTTTCCACTACATAAATGGAAGGAGGAAGTGGAAAGAGGGGATTGTGCATCTGAGAACAATGGATGGGCCTGGCAGAATCTGAATGAGAGCCAGGGATGATGGCTGAGATGCTGAATTAATGCTTCACTTCAATGTTCACCAAAGGGCCCCTGGTGCTCCCTGGGACAGCCCATGGCATCAGGACTTGCCAAGATGTAACCTTTGGACATCACATCCACCCTTGTAGATGATTAGCAGGCAAAGATCAAGTCAGGTAAATCCCAAGGGGCAGAAAAGATATAGTCATGGACAGCTGCTGCAAAGTAAGGTACAGCCATGGAAGACCTAGTCTTCGAACATCAAATCCATGTTCAAAATGCAACACCAAGATAAATTACACCAGACTATAAGATAGTAACTCCTTTACTTGTTAAGTTGTGAATAGCATGAAAAGAAGATAAAACAGCATTTGCAATGCCAGATGTTTACTTGCATGGTGTTGTACTTGGCCCTGCTTGTACACATTTTACTATATGGTTACCTATAGTTACCCAAGACAGATCAGATAAGATGCAATATGTCATTTGCAATGGGGTCCTAATTTCATATAGTTTTATACTGCATTTACCCAGGGTAGTAGAGGTGAGATATATCTCATTTTTAGAGTGGTCCTGCTTTTTTAATACATTTTTCTAGGACGGAGCACCTTAGATGCAATTGGCTGGATTTTTGAAGAGTGGCGCAGGTCTTAGATCCAGCCCTGTGCCCCTGGACTTAGGTTCTGGTGGTGCGCCAAATCTCTTCACCGCAAAAGCAGCCAATTTTGCAATGTCGGGTGCAGTTGCAACAGTTTCCACTGTTTACAGCAGCCTGCGCGAAATATGTGGCACAAGCACCAAAAAAAATTACCCTCAGGGTTGCTGCACGCTAGACCACATAAAGTTGGTCTAGCTTGTGGCAATCAGTGCACGGGATAGAAAATACCAATACCAGCCAGGAGAATGCCACAAGCCCCATGAGCCATATGTTCGACGCACCAGGGCTTGCGCCATTCTCGGCCATTGGAAACTCCATCCCTATGTCTCCTTTTCAATAGGGTTCTGCTGTAGGGTCCTGTTTTTTTGCACAGTTTTGCAGTATATTTACCCAGGATAACCCAGCTGAGATGCAATATCTCATTTTCAATGGGGTCCTGCTTTGACACATTTTGTACTGTATTTTCCCAGAATAGCACAGCTCAGATGCTATCTTGTTTTCAGTGGGATTCTGCTTTTCCCAATTTTTATACTGTACTTACCCATACGTAAAGAAACAAACATAAAGAAACCACAAGACTCTACCCTTTAGACCTAATTTTAACAAATTCTCCACATTTTTATGGTGAAGCTGGTGTAACAGTGGACATGTTTAGTGACCACAATATGGTATACTGTATTCCAGGGTATAGAAAAGTAACTGGACCAGCCAGTTATGCTACATTCCATTCCGTAAAAAACTTTGATTATCTTAAATTTATGTATGATTCGAAGAGAATATTTTGGGACTGCTTGGAACTGATTCCTGACCTGGATTTGGCATGGAAGTATTTTCAGGATGAACTGTTGAGGGTCTGTGATAAACACATGCCAGTTAAAACTAAGAGAATAAAATCAAATTCAGCTTGTCTGGCTTTCCTCTCTTTTTTGCAGAAATTAAAAAGAGATAAAATAAAGCTTGGAATATCGCTCAGCAGACAGGTACCACTTTAGCCTGCAGAAATATCATAAAATGAGAAACAGCTACGTGGCAGGTGTTAGAGAAGCAAACAGAATTTATTTTCAGACAAAAACGTCCGAGACTAAAGGTAATCCATCAAAATGTTGGTCTTTAATAAGAGTTAAATGGTACCTCTAACTGTACACATACTATTAATTTATCCCCTGAGGAGTTATTTGAGCCAGACTATAATGATGCTGAAAGGTTTAACAGATTCTTTTGTGAATCTGGAAACTTTTTTGGAAACAATGTAAATCCTTTGCATGTTCCAGATAGTTCTAATCAGGATACAAATTCATCTTTTTTCTTTTCCAAAGAAATTGAACATCATGTAGTGATGGACTAACTGTTAGACCTCAAAAACAATGAAGGCAGTGGCCCTGGTGGCCTCTCCACGAAAATGCTAGCATTTTCTGCATTAATTATATCTTGTCCCTTGACCTATCTATTCAATCGTCTGTGGCTCTTGGTATATTTCCACAAGCTTGGAAGTGTGCCAGGGTTGTCCCCATTTTCAAGGATGGCAGCCCTGCCTTACTTTCCAATTATAGACCAATATCTCTCCTCCCAATAGTTAGTAAGATCTTAGAACGTATATTGGTAGAACAGATGGTGGATTATTTGAATGGGCAGAATCTATTTGATGAGTTTCAGTCTGGTTTCCACAATGATCATGGTACGGTGGTCTCCATGTCGAGGGTCTTGGATAACATAGCTAGAGCTAATGACCAACAGAAATACACGGGGGCTGTATCGATAGATTTGTCCAAGGTCTTCAACACAGTTGATCACCAGTCCTTGCTGCATCAGTTATCTAAAATAGGGATAAGCAGAACCATTCTGGCCTAGTTCTACTCATATTTGAGTGATCGACACCAATACACCAGGGTCAATGGTTTGGATTCACCTGTTTTGAAAGTGGAAAGGGGTGTGCTCCAGGGCTCAGTGCTGGGGCCACTCCTTTTCCTGAATTATATTTAAAAGACATTGGAAAGTGCATGGAGGGGGTGAACTACCACCTCTACGCAGATGATATGATCCTTTATTACTCAAGTAGTTCCCTTGGGGAAACTCAGTCCACATTACAGTCCAGATTTAAGTCAGTGCAGAAACATTTTTGTCAGCTAAAATTGAAGTTAAATACATCTAAAACAAAAGTATTACTTTTTGGACCAATCTCTAAGGTGAAATTAACTTTGGACATTTTGGATTTAGCTTCAGCAATATGGTCCCACAGCTCTGGAATAAGCTCCCCTCCAAATTTAGGGATCCTTATTCTAGACCCTTGTCAGTTTCTGCTTTAAAAAATCATCTGCCTTCTAACATCCAGCCATGTAAATGTTTTAATTGATTGTGGTGTTTATTACTCTGTATTATTGTATATTTGAAGTTTGTATGGATTAAAATAATTAATTGTTTGAACATTTGTTTTTGTAATTTTGTGTGTATGCATTTGTTTATTTGCAATTTTTGTAAAAAGGTCACCATTGTGAATGAACGTAAGTAAGCTCAATGGTCATACCTAAATAAACAACAACAAACAACAACAACCCAGGATAGTAAATACAAGATGCAATATTTCATATTCGATGGGGCCCTGCTTTTACCCACTTTATAATATAATTACCCAGGATAGATCAGCTGAAAGGTAAGAAATACAAAATCACACATGCCCCCACAATGCAAAGCATCATGAGCTGCATATGCAAATCACCACAGAATATTATGCTGGTTCAACTTTAAACAGAAATGCATGGTGCCGGAAGGCTTCTCACACAGTTTGCAAAGGGTGCCAACAAAAGACATAGACACATGTTTCATCCTACCAGGACTCATCAGTATGCCTCATCTATTTGACACCCCAGTAGAATGAACCAGCTACCCTAAGATGGTCTATCTGGGTTATGTTATGGTGAACCCAATTAAAACAAAAAACTATTTAAAAGACAAATAACCTCTGTGCGCAAACACTGAGGCAATGGTTACCCCAAAGGGCATTTGCACATGAAGCCAAGTTTCAAAGAAATACAAAATCACACATGCCCCCACAATGCAAAACATCATGGGCTGCATATGCAAATCACCACAGAATATTATGCTTGTTCAATTTTAAGCAGAAATGCATGGTGCCGAAAGGCCTCTCACACAGTTTGCAAAGGGTTCCAACAGAAGACATAGACATGTGTTTCATCCTACCAGTACTCATCAGTATGCCTCATCTGATGAAAGATAAGTTACATTTTCTCTGGATTTTACAATGTATTTTCCAGGATAGTGCAGTATGTATGCACAGTTCAGTGGGGGCTCTGCTGTACTGGGGTACTGCTTTTAAACATTTTTACTACATATTTACTCAGGATAGACCCGATTAGATGCAATATCTCATTTTCAGTGTTGTCCTGCTTTTACACATTTTTAGATTCTATTTACCCAGGATAGGCCAGTTGAGAGGCCACATCAAATTTTCAGTGGGCTCTCACATCTTGGCCCCAAATTTCCAACATAGTCTTTTTATTACCTGACATTATGATCAAGACAGGTGGAATTTTTTAGTTCCCAACCAAAAGGAGATTTCCCAGTGCAATTGCAAAAACATGTTTCTGAGGGAATTAGAAAAATAATGGCTGTCATGTTCATGAGGTGGAGTAACACAAGAGATATGTTGAACATTAGGGGCCAAAGTCTGCAAAAATAATGTTACAATTAAATGCTGGAACAATTCAATATTTCTTCATAACTTAGTCGTTTTCCTATTTCAACCTCAAATTTTTAGCATAGTCTTTTATGACCCCATGTTATCATCAAAACAGGTGGATTTTTTTAAATCCTGTCCAAAAGGTGGTTTCATAGAGGGACTGCAAAAACAAAAAAAACAAACACCTGTTATATTCATGAAGGGGGGAGGAGTAACAAAGGGCTATGTGCACAGTTGGGGCCCAAATCTGCAAAAATCAGAAAGTTGTGAGTAAATGTTGAACAAATTTAATGTTTCCTCATAACATTATTCTTTACATTTTGAGCCCAATTTTTAAACACTGTGGGCTCAATTTTCAAAGACCTGGTAATTGTGCAAGGTGCCCATGCCAGACATAAATGGTGCAAGTGGCTCCTTGCATCCAAAACTGCCATCAAAGCTATTCACAAAGGTAGCCTGCATCAACCACAGGCTGCCTGCCCTAAATGGGGCTTGTACCTCCTGTGCACTCAAAAATGGGCTGCGACCTGGTGCTAGGGGGCATGTGGCAGATGCAAGCTGCCCACATCCCTGGAAGTGTATTCACAGAACTCTCCCAGGAAAATTCTAAAATGCCATAGACCAGCCTTGCAGAATTCAATGCCCTTAGACCAGCCAAGGCTGATCTAAAGTGCCAAAATATTCCCTCTGGTAGAGTTGCCTGAGCGGCAATATGCTGTGGTCCCCCCACTCACTCCCTGATTACCTAGAAGACGTGTATACATAAAGAAAACCCCTGTAGATCCCAATGTCCCTGCTGACATGTTTGCCAAGAAATAAAACCCGCTGACATATAGTTCAAGAAACCATATCCAATGACAGGTTATGCAGTAAATAAAACCCATGTAGAACAAGCCGACTTCCTCCCTGATCCCTGATATGTCCACTGATATATATATATATATATATATTAGAGGCAAAAAACTCTGTTTAATGCATCAGTTAGGGTTGTTCCACAGTGACAAAAGCAAGGACATTTGATGTTAGGGTTGAAACCCCCTTTGCACCCCTCCAGCCACCCCACAAATGGAATTGGGGTGTGCATTGGGGTCATTGGCCTAAGTGTCACCCCATCACATGTGGAAAGAAGCTGAGGAATAGGAGAATGGGGTGACAGTTAGGACCAATGACCCCAATGCACACCCTGATTCCATTTGTGGGGGTGGGCTGGAGGGGTGCAAAGGGGGTTTCAACCCTAACGTCGAATTTCCTTGCTTTTGTCACTGTGGAACAACCCTAACTGATGCATTAAATGGAGATTTTTACCTCTAATTTCCCTTCTTTTTGAGAATGATAATGAGAAATAGTGAATATAATGCAGTGGTGGGAGCGCAGGGCCCTACATTGTGCCCATAAACACAAATTGTAATCGCATGGTGAAGCAAAGAAACAGAAAGAAAACAGTACTGTAGACAGAAATGTTAAGAAATGATGCAAACGGAACGTAAATGAAAGCGCAAAGGGTAACGACATGGTAGAAACGTGAACAGTAAGTGAAACGGGTATGGAACCGCAAGCAGAAACGGTAATGGTAACAGTAATGTAAGCACACAGGCTGGTTTTACCCGAAAGCTGTATAGAGAAAGACAGTGAGTACAAAGAATGCATGCAAAATAATGACTCTCGGAACATAAAAATGAGGACTTGGAACAGTAAATTGCTTATATCTCAGTAACTGTATGACACAGAAAACAATTTAAGTCATATGAATTATCACTTTCCTGGCTAGTTTTGCACTTAGCCCCCTAAGGGGGCTAAGAAATTTTTTGACAAAAAGTCCATATTTCGCACCGTTTTTGAGATACGGGCCCTGAAAGACACGGCGAATGCCGTAAAGTTATCCAATGGGAACAAAACAGAAGTTCGGACTGCCATAACTTTGCCTCCCTGTAATATTTTTTCACCAAACTACTGCAAAGCACATCTGTGGGATGTTGACTGTGTTCCCTGCAAATTTCAGCCCAAAAGACCAAACCGTTATGTTGCAGCAGGGCACCAAATGATTGCTGCAATGCGTTGTACGCTGTAATGTTATCCTATGGGATAAAGTGTCACATTTGGAGTACTGCAACTTTGCCGCTGTGTAATATTTTGTCAATGTAACACTGAAATGCACATCTGTGAGACGTCGGCTGCGTTCCCTGCAAATTTCAGCCTAAAACTCCAAACCGTTCTTTTGCAGCGGAGCGCCAAAGAATTACTGTTATTTTGGGCATAGCGTTGCAAAGTAGTGTCGCAATTTGGAAAAGCTTTCGTAAAAATTTGTGACACTTTCGTGAGTTCAACACTACTTTGTGAAAGTACTTTTTCCATAAATCTGAAAAACATATTTCTGGGGTGTTTTACCCCAAAATAAAGACATGGCTAGCATCCTCAGGGTCCGACTAGGTGAATACAAAAAAGAATTTGGTTGCTACAGGGTCCCAAATTTAAATGCCAAGCATTTTTATGATCACTAACTGAAAAGAAGATGGCAGATTTGCGACAGTAACAGGGCCATTTGCGACAGTAAAAAGTGCATTTGCGACACTGTCGAACTTTTTGTTAACTTTTCCCATTGACTTATAATGGGAAATTATTTTTTGAATAACTTTTGAACCGTTTAATATTTTTTCATGAAATCTTTAGAAAGGCACATGGGGACCAGCCGCATACGTGTTCCGAAGATTTTGGGCCAATCGCGACAAACAAAGTGTACCTGCAGGGCACGACCGTAGGAATTCCAGAAAAGTAAACGCACGCACCGATCATGCTTAATAACTCTGCAGCCGTATAACCGACTGGTACAGAACTTGGCAGATCCCAAGGCCTATGGATTTTGATCATGTATTCCAAATTTCAGGCAAATCTGTCAAATGGTTGCAAAGTTATTAAGGTGCAAAATTTTGGGTTTAACATGTAAATGGCTCCTCTACCATAATATATATATATATATATATATTATTTAGTCTTTATTTATTCACCCCTACCTTCCTGAACTCTTTCAAAAGTGGGCATTCAAGGTCCATCCTGCTCCCGCCCACCTGAAGCTCCCTGTCGCTCCTCCGGCTAGGCTCCCTCCATCAGCTCCCTGCCACCACCCGGCCCCTCAGCTCCAAGTCCCCTGAGGTGGGACCGCCAGATGCTTCCTCTGGCGCTCTATCTAATATCAAGTCTGGTGGCAGGAGTGAGGCAGCAGAGGGCAGAGGAGTGAGAGGTGGAGCCCGACACTGGGCATGGTGGACCAACACCCCCAGACCCTACATCACCTATCAGGAGATAGAGGTTTTTTTTGTACTTTTTGTTATGCCCTTCACCCCTACCCCCAGGCAGAGCCCCGGGTGTGCAAGGATGCCAGAGGATGCCCTGCCATTGCTCCACAGCCCTCTACAGTAGCCCTAAGCATGTCAGTACCTCTGGTCTCCACCAGAGGTCATTGTTGTGCTGGGCATGGCTTCTGGAACCCCCTGAGGGAGGAGAGCTGTCCTCTGGATGCTCAATACTCCCTGTCCCCTGCCGACCCCTGGTGGCCCAGTTTCTTTCCTGAAGCCTGATCACTGGTGTGGCGTGAGGTGTGGCATCCAGCACCTTAACCCTCAGCACCACCGGGCCAGTCCCCCACTGACATGTTTGCCAAGAAATAAAACCTGCTGACCTGTTGTTTATGAAATTATACCAGATGACAGGTTATGCAATATATAAAACACATGTTGATCAAGCAGCCCCCTTCCCCGATGTCCCCAACAAAATGTGATTGAATAAGTATGAGAAGGGCTTAAAAAGGGAACTTGGCTGTGGGTTCAGTTAAGAAGAGCTGAAAAGAAGTACACAGCAGAGGTAATTTATTTTATTTCAAACTTCCAGAGTTTGTGTAAGTGAATAAGCAGAAGGGCTTTGGATAAGGTTTTTTTTTATGTTCTGTTTTTGTTTACTGTTCTGTAATTCTTAGTAGCTAGGAAAGGAAACTGCTGTAGATAGTAGAACTGCTGCCCTTTTACTATTGTACCAGGGGACTTTGCTCTTTAACTTTTTTCTGTGGTTTCTCACTAATTGTTTTTCTCCCTATCCAGGATTACACCGAAACACTCACCATCCCTCCCCCAAATCCCACCGTCCCCCAGGTCATTCACATTTATAGCCACCTTAGCCCCCCGCTTCCCGCAGGGACAAAGGAAGAAGTGCTACATACTATATATAACTATATAGTATTCCTCTATTGCACAGCACCTTCTAGTTCTTTTGTCCACATGTCCTGCATAGGACTTCCTTTACATTTCATCCACACTTCCTCCCAGATATAGGAAGAACTTTATAGTATATAGTATTTCTCTATTGCACAGGACTTTCTAGTTCTGTCATCCACACTTCCTGCAAAACAGCAGGAGGAGGCGCTAGATAACAACTCTTTCATAGGACCTTCTATTTACTTTTGTCCACATTTCATTTCTATATCATCCCACCTCCTCCCTAAGAACAGGAGGCAGTGCTATACATTAAAAAAAGAAGGCAGTGCTATATATTAAAAATACTTTATATTTTCTATTTAGAATAATATTTTCTAGTTCTTTTGAGAATTATATTTTCTAGTTCTTTTGTCCACACTTCCTGCGTAATGGCAGGAGGATGTGCTAGATAACTCTTGCACAGGACTTTCTATTTACTTTCATCTCTACATTGTTCACTTCCTCCCTAAGAACAGGAGGAAGTGCTATATATTAAAAAAAATCCTAATTATATTTTTCATCCTTAACCAGTCTACTCAGCCATGGACATAGCAGACTGTAGGCACTGTGGGACTTTATTCAATAGAACAATCGCTCAGAAAAACTGGACACTGTCCCGCATGCTGTACACTACATTCTCAGCTCCACATCGCATGAGCTGAAATAATGTACCTCAAGAGCAAACTCTGAGCAATCAAACATTACAGCAATCCACTGACAGCACAATACCATCCCCACGCAGCATCACAACCAGACCAGGGGGGCTGGCAGACAGTCAAAAACCCTAAGTTGCATTCCACACTGCAGAGTCAAGGCAAACAAATGTACATCAAATCGCTGACAGAGGCATCAAATAGGTAGTTGCTGCTTTCATCCAAGCCTTCTACTGAGGCATAGGATGAATCAGTTCACATCCAGGCACAGAACACAAATGAGCATACCACCCAAGCCATTTCATGAAGGAAGGCCAACAAAAAACCTTTGTTGATCATTGGACACTCTATGATAAGAGGAATACAGTCTCACCTACAGCAAAATGGACACGCTGTGGTTGCAGTCAGGTGCCTCCCTGGGACATCAGCTTGGAGGGACATGAACCGCATTGAAAGAATAGCATGGGACATGGCTAAGAATGCACGTCTTGATTCATATAGGAAGAAATGATCTGGCTATTTGAACTATAGATTAAACAAAAGTGCAGCGATCCCATCTTGGGGACAAACTGGGAACAAATTGGCTTCTATTTCATCCACTGCCTCCTTCTCTGAAATTCTCCTTGTATGGGGGAAGAGAGGTAGCAGGCAGAAAATCAAGGAAAAGATCATTGACTTGAACACCTTGCTTTAGGACTGGTGCAAGGAAAAGGGCCATCACTTAGTGGGAGACTGGGTAAATTTCTGGGAACAAGAGCTTTTCAGGTTCAGTGGCCTACATCTCACAAAAGAGGGGACCCGTGTGCTCGGCCAAAAGTTTGAAGTATTCATCAGTCATTTAAACCAGTGGAAGGGGAGAGGGCACTAGCACCCACTATGGCACCAGATGTGGCAGTTGCTCCTCCCCCACCATCTGCTAGATCTACAATAGTTCACAAGACAACCAACACCGACCAGAACATAACTAGTGCAGCCCAAGCCAAACCACTCAAGAAGCAAAAATGGCATAATAGAAGGAAAGACACAGCAAACAGACACAGCCAAAGCTGTTGGGCACTCTGTCTTAGTGCCCATCGTCTAGTAAACAAGATACCAGACCTCACTGCCATAATGGCAGAGGTTAACCTTGGTTGAAAACCAGAGAGGGGAAGAACATGGAGACCGACAAAGAAAAGAGAGAGGTTCTGAATGAATATTTCTGCTCAGTCTTCACACAAGATGAACAGGGTAGTAGGCTGGTACTAGGAAATGAAGGACATAACACCAGTGAAGCTCACACAACTCCCTTTAGAAAAGAAAGGGTCCTAAAAGAACTGAAAAAAAATTAAAAACCAACAAAGCAATGGGACCAGACAGTATCCACACAAGAATACTGAAAGACTCACAGAGAAACTTCCCTTGGCATTAGCAGTCCTCTTCAATAAGTCCCTGGAGAGTGGCAGAGTCCCAGATCACTGGAAAAAGCCACAGTGGTACCTCTGCACAGAAGTGGGAGTACAGAAAATGCTGATAACTACCGTCCAGTCAGCCTCACCTCAGTGGTGGGGATAATCATGGAAACATTATTGAAGGAAAGAATAGTGCAATATCTGGAAGCAAATGGAAAACTGAACCCAAAGCAGCATGGTTTCTCAGCAAGAAGGTCATGCCAGACAAACATGATTGATTTCTTTGATTGGGTGACCAGAACTGTGGACCAGGATGGAGCAGTAAACATAGTGCATCTGGATATCAGTAAGGTGTTCAACTCTGTTTCACATAGGAGACAAATAAACAAGTTGGAACACACTGGAGTGGGGAATAAAATAGTCAGCTGGGTTAGGAACTAGCTCCAGAGGGGAGAACCCAGAGGCTCAGGCTAAACAGCACTCAGTCAGAGCAAGGTGGGGTAACCAGCAGAGTCCCCCAGGGATCTGTACCTGGACTGATTCTATTTAACATATTCATCAGCAACATTGCTGATGGATTGGATGGAAAGGTATGCCTTTTCGCAGATGACACCAAGCTGTGCAACAGAATAGACATGCAAAAGAGCCCCAGAAGAATGGGCTCTGATCTAAAAAAGCTGATCAAAACAATGGCAGTTGAAATTCAGTGCCAAGAAGTGTAAAGTTATGCATCTGAGGAGAAAGAACCTGAGCAGGAAATAAACCCTAAGAGGGGAACAACTGACAGAGACTAAGGATGAGGGATCTAGGATTACTCATATCTGATGATTTAGAGACAACCAGACAATGCAAAAAAGTGACACAGAAAGCTAATGGCATCCTTGGATGCATAGGTAGGGCTATCAAGAGTAGAAAAAGTGAGGTGATAATCCGACTGTACAGGTCCTTGGTGAGGCCTCACTTACAATATTGCGTCCAGTTCTGGAGACCACACCTCAAGAAAGACAGAGATCATCTGGAGACCATTCAGAGGTGAGCTATGAAGATGATTCACAGACTTCATCAAGAACCCTATGAGTCAAGACTCAACCATCTCAAAATGTACTCACTGGAAAGGAGGAGAGACATGGGGGATATGATTGAGACATTCAAATACTTCAAAGGAATTAACTCAGTACATACTCAGGACCTTCTTAGAGAAAGCTCATCTACATGAACATGGGGGCACGGCATGTGCCTAAAGGGAGGAAGATTCAAGACCAACATCAGGAGATGTTTCTTCACCGAAAGGGTGGTGGAGCTGTGAAACAGTCTGCCCCCTAAAGTTGTGGCAGCAAAGACAGTGAGCTATTTCAAGCTAGCATGGGATAGACACTGCAGAAGCCTAGGAAGGAAAAAAAGACTGGGGGGGTAGCACACACAGGCAGACTAGATGGATCATGTAGTTCCCTTCTGCCAGCACTTTCTTATGTTCTAAAGCCCTGGTATTCTAGTGTACCCCCTCCTCGAACCCCCATGTCTCTAATAAAAAGTATCCCATTGTTCAATGTCCCTTCTGATGTAGCACCCCCCAGCCTTGATTGCCTATTGGGACAACATCACCATTGGTGATCTAGTGGATCCCCACTATCCCACTTCCCCGATCCTGAAATGCAGCTTGCGACTGCCACAGCTCACCTCTCTCCTCCACTGTTGGCCACAGACTGAACTGTCACTGTATGCCTACTATACAGTGTGTGGCCCGTACACTACACAGTTATTATACTGAAATTAAATGTTGTATTTGTGGCCAACACTGAGGATAGAAGCGGTCTCATTTTGTGGCCGAGTGATTATAACATTTCCTTGGCTCCCTCCTCCTCCAGAATGCCTTGTTGCATTCCTCTAGCACTCCAGTCCATGGATCCAACTTTCCACGACTCTTTTCAGCCCTTACTATTCATCTATCCACAACCTGGCTTCACCATTTTGTTACAAGGGGTATCCTCTCATAAGTTCAAGTATTAAAGTTATTGACATTTCTCCCTTAAAATCAGTTTTTGCTTTTAGTACAGTTAGTGCATTTTGGAAGTTAGGTGTCTTTACTTACAAACTTTGAATTGCCTTATTCCAGCCATGGTATGTTTAAAGCATAGACGAGTGGTTTTAAACTTAGTCTACTCTTTATCAGATTGTTTTTTAATTCTGCAGTTTCATGAAAGCTGCCTTTGATTGCTGCCACACTATGTATATCATTGGGGATTAAGCCCTACTTTTCCAGTACAGGGTGAACAATGTGTTAGTTTCTGAATTTGTATGGAACCCCCTACTCATGGTGGTACCTGGCTATGTGGCATTTTTTATGTTAATAGACTGATGTATGTTAATATCAGTATGGAACACCTCCCACTGAAGTACCTGGATTTGGGGCATTATGCATAGGCTTAATTATAAAAATGAAGTATACTCTGTACCAGATTATGGCAGTTTATCAACTGTGAACATGTCTACCAATGGTTTGTATGCTGTACTGTATGCCAATAAAGTTAAAAATAAAGTTTTAAAATATATATACAGTTTTTGCAGTTTAAACTACTGAGACTCGCAAAGTTGAAGTTCTGTGTGATTTCATTGCTGGGACTACACAGTGACCCCCATGCCACTATGAGCTTTTTGAAGTACCCCTACATGACCTCCTACTGATGTTTACATGACCCTACTTCAGATTTGGGAAACTGTCATTTCTTTCCCTATTCTTAAGGTTTTTTTGACATTGTTTTGGCAACATACATATAACCAGTGCTTCTGACTTGCAGTTATGGAAGTGGCATTGTAAAACTGGTATAATTGGTATCTTTGCTTGATCTATCAATCTTTTACCCAAAGAAGTGTGTGTTGTTTTGCATACCTTCGAACCATACATGACCGTTCACATTTAAATTTGTTTTATTATCCACAGAAACCCTTTTACATTACCTCATGGGCCATCAACAGTTGGTACAGGTGGGAAGTATCCTGTTCCCTCCCCTCCCCATCCAGAAAGGGGTCCCACAGGACTCCATCCTGGGTCCTCCCCTTCCTCTTCCCTTGCTAGATTGGATACTCTCTGCAATGCTTTCTGTAGTTTAGTTAACAACTTTCGCCTCCATACACATCACTGATCCCTCTATTTGTCACTCTCCTCCCTCCTACTACCTTCACGTCACCAGTCCCACTGTACCTCCTTCATTGCTAAATACTGGTTTGGGTCCATTACCTCTTACCTCTCTTCACTCCTCTCCCCTATCCCCTCCAATGTCTACTTTCTCCACTCCAGGGATTACCATAATTCCTCCATTTCTCAGCCTCACTCCTCTGTGGGGCAAGCTGCCTTCTCCTACCACCTCCCTCCCCACTGGAAACTGCTCCCCCTCCCCACCCCCTTCCCATCACTCCCAGCCCTTAGATGCCAGCTAAGGCATCTTCCTGCTCCCACCTGTACCTGTCAACCCCTCTCCTGACTCTTTTTCTCCTTCTTTTGGTCCCACCCTGCTTTGGACCCCCCTTTAATGTTGCTAATTATTCCCTGATTTAGTTTTAATGTCAGAAACTTGGCGTAAAGCCTCTTTTCCTGATAATGTGTGCATTCTGTATGGTTATAAAATACTTTGAGCTGATCGTAGTGGTAAGAAGCATGGTGGTGGTGTTGCTGTTTTTTTTTTCCATTGTAAAGTTTATTAACAAGTTTTACAATACAAAGGACAAAGCAACATACGCACTACAATATAAAGACAGTACTTGAAAATGAAGAGACTTGCCCTCCCCCACCACCCATCCCCTATCCCCTTCCCCAACCTCGATCTTGCACATTGTAAACATATACAAGTATATAGAAGAAAAAAAAAAGACAATCAATAATAAATCTATTCAAAGTAGCATTGTTAGTCAGGCTGTAGGGAATACAGAGCATGAAAGGGGGCCCAAAGCTTTTTAAACCTGGAAGTGCTGTTACGAAGGCTGGCAATTGTTCTTTCAGTTCTGAGATTAGCAAGTAGTTCCCTCAGTCATTCAGTATAGGAAATCACCTCAGTATCCTTCCAATAACTCAAGACTAACTTTTTGACCGACATAGAAATTAAAACAGATTTTTGGGGAAAACAATTCATTAAGACCTAAAAGGGGATCTACTCTTTGTTTAACAAGGGACTACAGAGGGACTATCTTGGGACAGGGCCAGAAAACATGAACTAGGTTACCTTCACCTTGTAAGCATCTCAAACAGATGAAAGAAGGGGTAATACCATATTTGACCAATTTTTGTGGCATGTAATATAAGTTGTGTAATATACAAAACTGAGTGAGATGAAGCATATCTTAAGTAACAAACTTATAGCAACCCTGCCATAGAATGGAACAGTTAATGTTTTCCTCAGGGAAAAGAGAAGACCAATAATTGGATGGACCAAAGTGTTCTGGGTATAGCCAGTCATAAAATAAATTAAACATCTTGGGCACGGCATGTGGAAGGCCGGCTAGGGGAACCATCTCAGTTTGAAATTTTAAGTCTAACAAGGGAAAAGAGGCTTCCCCCAAAGTTTTCACCAACAGGTGGCATAATTGGAAGATTTTAAAAATGTTAGAATTTGGAATACCAGCTCTGGCAATAATCGCGAGGGAAGATAACCAAGAGCCATCTCTAGTATGTGTAAAGTATGAGAAAGGACAATCTTTAAAACATGGGAGCCAAGAAGGAAAAAGCATCTTGCCATCTATCTTGAAACTGGGATTGCCAATTAAAGGTTGTGCCAAATCTCAGGAGTGTTCATACTTCAGCAAAGCACACAGTTGAGAGTGCAGTGGTTTTGGAAGGAAATTTGCCTTAGTATATAAAAGCATAGAAGAGGAGAGGCGGTAATGTTTTATTTGGTATAATTCTATCTTGAACCAAATTGGAGTATAAGGAAACATATTTTGAACTTCATCTGGAATTAACCATCGAAGGTATTTACTGGCATGACTGGCCCAATAATAAAGACCTACATGTGGGAGACAGAGGCCTCCCCTAAGTTTAGGGGCATCCAATTTATAAAAAGCCAGATGTGGTTTCTTATTGGCTCAAATAAAATCAATAAAAATGCTATGTACCTTCTTAAACCATGACAATGGCAGCCATAAGCTTAACAAATTAAGTGGATAAAAAAAGACAGGGACAAATATTCATCTTTATCAGATTCATTTTACCCCATAGAGAAAGGGGAAGAAGGGACCATCTTTTAAGATCTTGAGTAAGAGTGAGCAGTAAGGCATCTACATTTTTTTTGAAGAAGAGTTGGATTTCTGGAGAGATCTATCCCAAAATATCTCAGAGTCTTTTCCCCATGACAGGCCTAATTCCATGACATCTTGTTTTAAAGTTATGTGGTTAAGAGGAAATACAACTGCTTTATCAAGATTCAGTTTGTAATTGGAAAGAGCACTATACTCATTGATGATCTCCAACAATGGGCGGAATAGATAAAACTGGATGGGATACTTGGAGTAGATAATTGGCATAAGCTGAGACTTTGATCTCATAACTTTGTATGTTAATACCTTGAATCCTTGGATAATTAATTAGCCAGTGTGTTAAAGGTTCCAGGTATAAATTAAAAAGAAGAAGGGACAATGGGCAACCCTGTCTTGTACCAGAGTGTAAAGGGAAACGACCGGAGATGACTCCACTACTTGTTACTCAGGGCGATGGAGATTTATAAAGTGCCCTAACCCAGTTCTGAAATTCCCTAGGGAAACCAAATACATGCAGGGCACAGAACAGAAAATTCCAGTGGACCCTGTCAAATGCCTTCTCAGCATCCAGGAAAACTAGAGAAGCTGGAAAGTCTGTATCCCTGGATGTCAAGAGGACATGGGCTAGAGTGTGCAAATGATCAATGGAAGATCTACCCCTCATAAATCCCACTTGTTCCTGTCCTATGAGTTCAGGAAGAACCATATTTATGCGATCAGCTAATAATTTGAATAGGATTTTGATATCCTGGTTGAGAAGGGAAATGGGTCTATAGCTGGTTACAAGTTCTAGGGATTTGTTGGGTTTGGGGAGAAGAACAATTAGATCCTCAAATACAGACCTGTCAGCTTCAACCCCAGACAGGATATGCTGATATAAAGGTAACAGCAAAGGGACAAGTTGCTTGGCAAAAACTTTGTAAAAGTTGGGAGAAAAGCCATCGGGCCCCAGGGTCTTCTCTGTAGGGAGTTCTTTTATTAGTCTAAAAAGTTCAGTTTGGGAAATAGGTGCACAAAAAAGTAGCCTTTCGGAGTCTGAGAGGGAAGGCAAATGAGAGCCAGTAAGATAACTATCCAGGTTATCCAGGGAGGGAGGATTTAACATTGAACTGTACAACTGCGTATAATAAGTCTGAAATTCGGCGATAATATCAGCCAGGGTAATTTTCAGAGAGCCATCCACAGACGATTTAATAGCTGCAATGAGCCTAGAAGATTCTTGCTGTTTGAACTGTAAAGCAAGAAGGCAACCAGCTTTCTCCCCTTGATCAGTATATGAAGCACTGGTTTTAAGAATTGTAAATTCTGCCTTCTCTCAGAAGGTCAAGATAAGAATCATTTAATTGTATAAGTTCTTGCCTGGTATGGTCAGGGGTTGTGGGGGTATTTCTAATTCAGGAAAGAAGGTTTAGTATTTGGCCTTCCCTCTTCTTTTTCCAGTTAGAAGCTATTCCAATCAATAAACCCCTTAAATATACCTTTAATGCATACCATTCGACATCAGGTTTACCCAGAGTTGTGATTAACAGATATAAATTGTTGAATGTGTTTGGAAATGTGTTAGACTATTCCCGGGTCCTTTAAAAGATGGTTATTGATCTTCCAGCACCCACCACTTTTAGGGAGAGAGAGGAAAATGTGAGATGACATGTAACGAGAGAGTGACCGGAAGGAGAACCTTGCTGTATAGATGAGTCTACCACCCCGGGGAGCAGGCTATGCGAAAGCATGATATAATCAATTCTATATGAGGTCCCATGGACCAGAGAAGTGAACATGTACTGTTTATCAGATGGGTGGAGGACTTGCCATACATTGTATCAACCAATTTGATTCATCATATCCCTTAATGCTCTTTGCGCCAGCAAAAGACCCTTAAACCTGCTTCCCATACGGTCCAAATTTGGGGCAAAAGTTCAATTTAAATCACCATCCAGAATCATTGGGAAAGATAAAAAGGGAGTTAATTTGTTAACCAGTTGTACAAAGAACCCAGGAGAGTCATTATTCAGGCCATAAATGTTGCCCGATAAGAGGTCAGTAGTGTGCAGTTTCCCATGAACAAATAAAAATCTACCATGTGGCTCAGGAATAACATTCAACGGAGAAAATTAATTGATTGGGCTACCAGGATCATTATTCCACAACTCTGAGTAGTCCCCTCAGCCACAAAAACTTGACTAATTTGCTGTCATCTCAGTTTTGTTGCTTCTGGAATAATCAGGTGTGATTCTTGTATAAAGGAGACATCTACTTTAAGTAATTGCAAATGTTTTAATATTTTATATTGTTTCATCTTATGTCTTGCCCCTTTAACATTCCATGAGGCAAATGTTAGGTCCCTGGCCATACAGTCTCAATATTTGAGATCAGGGGCCCTCGAGCAAAAGGAAACAGGACATCTGCCCCAACTAGCAGAGCTCTAGTATTATCTGTGCAAGAACACCCCCAACTGAACTCCTATTCCTATCCCCAAATCCCTTCCCGAATCCCCAGCCCATCCCTCCCAAATCCCCAAAACCTAAAAATGCTAATACTATTCAACAATCTTTTACAATATACCCAGCCCTCCCCCTTTTATTATGAAATTTGCTCTGCAGTACACTTGGTCACCACTCACCCACCCTCCAACCACCCAAAGTAACCCTTATAACTAAGCCCAATTACTATATTAACATTCTTATGTTTTAAAACTAGTGAAAATTATCATTAACATTTGTATGCTACAGTAACAAACTTAAAGATTAGAGTAGATTACAATACTTCAGCGATAACAACCCTTCTGAATGTTTTGTAACAGATCTCTCATTATGGAAGAATGCAAAACCAGTGCACCAAGAAGCCTAATATATAAAAATAAATAAAATATTGTAGAAAGACCAGAACATGTAAAGGAAATCAGAAAAGACTATATATCTAATGGTAAATTAAAATGATACTGTGCTCCCTAAACTTACTGAAGCAGAAAAATTGTCCTGGCCATAGGCTCGCGCTTTTAAACAAGAGCTTAATAAGTTCCAGCGGAGGATCCATTCCCACCCTGTTGAGGTATCTAACCTTCAATTTTCAAATCAGGGAGCAATATAAAACAATATAAAGTTACATAACAAGTAACAATAAGTCAAAAATCCTGAACGGAAGTAAACCCACACTTTGTATGTTGCGTAGCATGGCAACTTAAGTCTATATATAAATATCTTGAACACTGGGGCCCAGATATTCAAACTGCTCCCAAAATGTGTGCAACAGCAGGAGCAAGCACAATTCAATTGAGCATATGAGCAACAGACGCGATATTCAAACATGGAGCAAAACAAATTGCGCAAGCAGCCAACGTCTGAATATCGCACAAACTGCGCCATAGCGCAACCAGGAAGGGGAAGCTGAGCAGAAAGGTTGCACTATAGCGCAACAAGGCCAGCCCAGCTGAGCAGTCCAGAGGTGCCATAGCACAAGCAGAGCCCCCCCCAGCAGAGCAATGGAACTGCACAACCAGGGAGGCAGGCTGGGGCCCACCGCCAGCCATGCCACACATGGGCACAGGAACACACTGCAGAACCAACAAGACACCTGCACACCCCAAAGCACAGCATCACTGGGGGTGGGACGGATGATCTACTGGCCCATGGGGACAAGCCAACAAAGCACAGCAGGGTCATGACGCCCCAGCACAACCACTGGCAGGCTGAGACTGCCACACACAGGGGGTTGACAACCACAGTGCACATCAGCCCCCCGTATGCACAGCACACCCTGCACTGTGACCCCAAGACACCACCCATGTGCAGTGACTGGCACTGCAGGAAACACCATGCATCCCCCCGCACACGTCAACCTCGTGTAGCAGAGAACCATACAAGCCAGACCCACCCTGTGCACCCAGCAGTGGGTGGCAGCAGATGGCAAGACCAACAGAAAGTCACTGCCACACTGGAGACACCTCCCATGCACACACACACGCACACACACACATACCCAGGACCATACCACCCCAGATGGCATGCACACCACTGCAACTGAGCAACCATAGCCAGCTGCAAATCAGAGACCAACACAGTATTCATATCAAAATATATATATATTAGAAAAATGTAAAGTACAAAATGAACAACAACAAAACTATTTACAAGGGGTAGGGGTACAAGGTAGGGGTGGGCAAGGGGTAGGGATGAACAATTTGGAAAGGAAGGCAGGGGTGGGAGGGATGGGTGAAGTGGGAAGGGAAGCGCGCCTAAGGCCTAGCAGGCTGGTCGTCCGCTGCCTGGTGCCGTCTTGCTTGGCGCCTCCTCCGTAGCCCATGGCGCTGTATATCCTGTAGGATGGTCCGGTTTCATGGACACCGGGTCAGCTGTTGCAGTGCCCGCTCAATTCTCGGAGCACAATGTAGCCTAGAAAGGGAACACAGTCAATGGCTGTGACTGACCACAACCCTGAACACCACCAACCTGCAAGCCATATAGCCCAATGTCCCGCACCTGTGATGGTATGCACCACCCACAGTGACCATACATGTAAAGCCCAACAGGCGGCACCAGCTTGTGCACCACTGCACACACACACTGCCCATGTCCATCACAGCACAAACAAGGCTGTCAAGTGGCGTGGCAATGTGTGCGATGCCAGTTCCACAGCCATGTGCCCAGTGCATGCATGGACCACCAGTGGCACACACAGGCGTGCAGTGACACTGGACAGTGATGAATGAGCGCCTGTGTCATGCATGGTTGTGTTGTGCATGGCTGGTGGTCATGCCCACCCCTCCAGCATGCAATAGCATCCATGATGTAATGATACTCACACTCCATGCAGCTGCTGCTGCTGTGGCCACCCTAGCACCACCACGACCGCCACGGGGCCCTGCCATGGCCCTCCTCATCCCATGCCTGCATCCTCTCTGCCCAGCCTGTGGGAGACAAATGTTGAGAAAAAACATCAGTGTGACTCCAAAGCAGACTGCTCCCTGCCCCAGTGAGTGCCTGCCCACAGCCAGACCCATGCATCTCACACCTGCACACACTGACACAGCCAACCATGTCAGAGCCATCACCCATGCATAGCCACCAAAACACACTCACACCCCTCACGGAGAATACAGGTGCATAGATGGTACACCACACTGGCCTGGGCACACGCCCCTCCTGGCATGTGACCATAGCCTGTCATGCAACTCCGGCTCCCTCCTGCGGAGTCACTATACCTGTGCGGCACTGCTAGCGAACCCGGCGCCGCCCTGCTGACCCCCACCAGGTCATGTACCGTGCAGCCAGACCTGGGTTCGAGCCATGGTGAGGGGCTTCTCCCCATACAGTGCCCCATAGTGGGGCTCTACCAGGGCCACCAGGTTGGCCACCTCCACCGGGCTCCATTGGAGTGCCCTCCTGCGTGCCATTGTTCCAACTTTACAGCAGGCAATATGGCGCCCCGCAGCACGGCAACCTCACGTGGAAATGTTGCGCAATAGACCACCATAGGTTCCAATCGCACTGTTCGTACAGCGCCGTCGGTTCACATAGTGCTGTCACCAGACAGCGCAATAGGGCCGCACACATGGCAGCCGAACAGCGCCATGGGGCAAAGGTCAGACACCAGGTCAGGGGTCTATGATGCAAGGACACGCACAGTGCCATCTGATGTCTACGCATCCTGCGCAACCAACCACCTGCATGCCAGTGCCACAGTGGACTACTGCGCAGTAGTGCCACAGCGCCATATAGTGCCCAGTGCTGTAGTGCCACTGGCACAATGGTTGCCATGGCCTGAGTTGCCGATCGCACAGAGCACGTCATCAGCATGGCAGATGCCTGCGTAAGCTACCTGGGCATGCGCAATGCAGTGTACCGCACAGTCACAGATCTGCGCTATTGGCTCAGCCGGCTCAACCGTATTGCGAAAAGCGCAATGGCGCGATATTCAGCCGACACATGCAAATCATCCGATCAGCCATTCAAAGGTGCAGTGGCGCGATTTGCATCTCATTACAGTTGCTCCACTCCTAATTTGCATGCATTGCGCTATAAAAGTGCGACATTGGGCTGCGCTGGCCAGATTCAGTTACTGCAGGTGAGAGGTGGGTTGCATGCTGTGGGATGTTCTGGACAATGGGCATGGGATAACACTGTAGACTGCACAGTGACAGGTGTCCACTTCCACCCATACAGATCGCCATGACCGAGCAGAGCCAAGGTGAAGGTGAGGATGGTGGGCGAAGGAGGAGGAGGTCCAACTTCACCATGGCAGAGACTGAGGCCCTCTTCCAGGCCTACCTGGAGGAGGAGTCACTACTGAGTGGATGGTGGGGCACCCCTCAGGCCCGTGCGGCTGCATGGGAGGGGTGAGCCAGACAGTGAACCTGCCACGAAGCCACCAGCGCTCCGTGCAGGAATGCAAAAAGAAGATTGGGACAGACTGCAGAAGGGTGAAGGAGAAGGTGGCAGCCCTCAGGGCGGCACGTGCTGGCACTGGCGGGGGCCAGCCAGCGGTGGAGGAGCTGACCCCGGCTGAGGACCGACTGGCTGCATCAATGCAGCGCAGTGCTATTGAGGGCGTACCAGGAGGTGGATTCCAGACAGGTGGAAGCCCGTCACTGCGGTATGACATGGTGGTGGTGTTGGGGGAGGTTGTTCACATGCACTCACATGTCCTCTCTTCTGTTACAGATCTGTTCATCTTCAGGGACGGTGGTGGTGGGTCCAGGCAGTGAGGATGACCTGCTGGACATGGAGGAGGTCCATCCACCTCTTTCACCAGCCAGCATGCACTGCACCAGCATGCACACTGGGCTGCCAACTCTGGTGTCGGTGAGTCGGGTGTGGGGTGCACAGCCTGTGTCTCAGCAGTCTGGCATGCAAGCATGCCAGCATGCTGTGAACTGTGGCATGCGTACCTGCACCATTGATGATGCAAGGACTGCAATGGGCAGTGACATGTGTGTGTCTATGACAGACACACAGCAGGCCAGCCGTGCCCTGGGCCTTGCTGGTTCCAACTTGTGTGCCAGCATGTCGGCACAGTCCCAGGCTGTGCCTGTCAGCACCGGTGGGGCAGCACCGGTGGCTGTGCAGGTGTCTGACACTGTTGCTGCCACAGCAGTGGAACGAGTGGTCCCTGGGGCACAGCGGTTGGAGGGGCAGCAGCAGCAGTCACCCACCAGGTCTGGGGGTACAGTGTCCAGTGGTGGCACATGTCTGCCGCCCTTTGATACGCCCATTCCTGGTCCTGGCGAACAGCGCCCACCCTCAAGGGGTGTTGTGCATCAGGACCTTCCACACCCTGGGGGACAGGATGCCGTTGTGGCAGAGTACCCATTGGATGAGCACACCCGCCCGCTGCAGGAATCAGTACAGCAGCAAAGGCGGGTTGCAACGTCTGTGGAGGCACTGTGTGCGGCTGTGGAGCGGCACAGCAGGGAGTGTGCTCTGGACCATGCAGAGATGGTCCATATGCAGATGGATGTGACTGCCGCCATTGACAGGCAGACCCAGGCATTGGTCGCTGTCGGTGGCTGCATTGGGCACACATGCAGGTGCTCCTGTACACGCGCACCCACAAGTATGCTCTCCAGTCCCGTTCCGGCATCGTGTGACACCAGGCCTGTCGATGCCGGGTTCTGCTGTGGGCATCCCAAGCACCCCTGGTGCAGGTATGTTTTGCATCCTACAGACCCCACTGTGGACAAGGTCACGATCGTGCAGTGGGACCCCTGGTGGTCCATCGGTGCCACCCTATGTGGCCCCTGCTCAGCCTGCCAGTGCTTTTGGGTCATGACGGGGCCGCTCCCATGCATCCGCGGTGGCCATGGAATGGTGCAACATGACTGAGCTGTCTCCCAGTGTGGGCCCTGTCTGCTGCTACCCTGTGTACACTGTGCGTCATGGTGGGCAGTGCACTGGTGGGTGCCCTGCCCATCACGCCGACATATGGACCACCTGTACACCATCCCGACTGCTGTCCACAGGTGCGTGTGCATGATGATGCCTGTATTGTACTGTACACCAAGGTGCAAGGGTGCCCAGCATCTGACACACGTGCTTGGACAGTACAGGTGATGGGTGTGGTCTGTGGATCTGTGTGTTTGCCATGTCTGTTCCTGCTGTGCTGTGCACCTGCCCATGTACGCTTTGTGCCTGGTGTGTTTGTGTGTGTGTGTGTCCATATGACTGTTCACCCCTCCCTGATGGTGTGTTTGTGTGCCTGATCCCTTCCACCCCCCTTGCCGTCATGCACCCCTGGTGTGATACTCTGTGTGCCTGTGGGTTGCGCCAGGACAGTGTTGTTTGCACATGGCCCCTTGACTTACCTGTGTTGTACATAATGCTCCTCCGTGATGGTGTCCCAGTGCAGCTGGACCTGCCGGATCAGTCGGGGGTCCCGCCGTCCAAGGGGGGGCTGCTCATCACCATCAACACCAGCGCCACTGGCGTCTCCATCGCTGTCCCCCTCTTCAACCTGTACGGCTATCCCACAGTCATTGGCCATGTTGTGCAGGATACAACAGGCCAGGAATATCCCATAAGCCTTTGAGGGACTGTACTGTAGGGCACCGCCGGAGTGTCTAGGCATCGGAAGTGTGCCTTGAGCATCCCAAACACCCACTCAATGATGTTGCATGTGGCGGCATGTGCCTCATTATAGCGTTGCTGCGATGGGGTCATGGGGCGCCGGTACGGTGTGAGCAGTCAGGGATGGAGTGGGTATCCGCTGTCACCTGTGTGGAGATAGTGGAGATCAGTCTCATGTTCAGGTCCATATTGCCCATATCTCTGTGTGCCACTACCATGGCACCTGTGGCATTCCCACCCTTGCCCGAGTTTGCATTTCCTACATGCGTACTCACCCACTAGATGGTCTGTGGGGATGTCCCACTCTCGAATCGATGGCACAGGTGTGGACTGATGCCATATAAAGGCATCATGTGCTCCGCGCCGGGTGTGCACAGACATTGATTATCGCCAGTGGCATCACACCACCTGGCAGTTGACACTGGGGAAGCCTTTCTATTCCTGTATGCGGCCCCCGTCGGGGCCGGGTGGCGTCGCGAATGGCCACATGGGTGCAGTCTATGGCCTAGCACGCCAGGCATGCGATGCTACCCTGTCGAGCGTCTGCATGTTTGCTGTGCGCTGTGCCGCGGTGCTCGGGAAATGGATGTGCTCCGCAGCATGTGGCAGCAGTGCGCTGAGGAATTGGGTGAGGATGTGTGAAGTGGCCGACTGTGTGATGCCTGTGGTGGCCTCTGTTGGCCTCTGGAAGGTGCCCGTGGTGAGCAGGCACATGCAGGCTGTCACCTTGGTCTCCACTGACAGAGCATGACTCCGTCGTGGGGGTGCCTGCATCACATCACTGCACAGCTCACAGAGCCACCTCAGTATTGCCCTGTTCAGGCGGTACCGGCCCACGATCTCTACATCTGTGTACAACTCAAAGCTGATGTGGGCACAGTACTGCCTGTTGGGGGCGTACCACCGACGGGCCCATCCACGGCCACATCCCCCTGCACCTTGCATTCTCACCCCCCTCATTACAGCATCCATGTGGAAGCTGCCACTGTCCATCTCCCTGGCTTGTGTCCCCCGGCTGATGTTGCTCTGTTACCCCGCTGTCCTGACTGCTACTTCCACTGCACGGCACCCCGCTGGCCTCTGCAGCCTATGGCCCACACTGCTTCCCTTGCCTGCCCTGGCCTGTCACTGTCTGTCTTTCTCTCTCTCTCTTCCCCACTTGGCATCCCTGTGGCATTCTTGCACCTCTTCCTTGAGCCTTTTTATTTTGGCTCATTTCCGCTTGGGCGCAACTTCCGGCTGGTCGCTGTTGCGCATTGCGCAACTCTTTGGATATCGCATTGCGCTCTTTATGCATGGATCCACCCCCTTCGGTTGCGCATGCACGTCATTTGCATTGCGCTGTTGCTCAGCATGTTTTCGATTGGCGCAACTGCCTCCTGCTGAATATCGCAGAATCGCGCACTTTTGGACTTACGCAGGCGCAACCCTATTGCGCATGGCGCAACCCTTTTGAATATCCCACACTGGGTATATAAACTGTACTCCCTCTTCTGTCCACCTACCACTTTAACAAGCAAGTGGTGAGTGGCAGAATAACAGCAGGCAAAATGGAACAGAACTGATCTCCCTTCATAACTCAGGAAAGATGCAGAAAATTGTTCAGGTTGGATATATATAAAACAGCAGAAGTCCAGCAATTGTGTACCACGCACTCCCTCTAATGGCCAAATAGAGTGATGCAAATGAAAATATTCCTATAAAAGCAGCCGCTTAGTATTGCACGTGATCATACAAAATACCGTTGTCCATACAAGTCTGGGGCATTATTGGAAAAGCAGCCTTGCCTACCAACATGTCCTGTAAATCGCATGGCACATATGGATATGGTAGCTCCATCCCCAAACCAGAAAATAGCCGTGGTGCCCTGCAATGCCTATAGAAAATGGCAAACAACGAGGGCAGCTGCAAAGATGAACACATAGGGCCAGATATTCAAAAGGGTTGCGCCATGCGCAACAGGGTTGCGCATGCTCAAGTCCTAAATTGCGCCATTCTGCGATATTCAGCAGGAGGCAGTTGCGCCACTGAAAACAGGCTGAGCAACAGCGCAATGCAAATGAATGCATGCTCAACTGGAGGGGGAGGAACCATGCATAAACTGCACAGCCGATATTCAGCGGGCTGTGCAGAGTATTCAGGCGCCAACCCCAACCTGCGCCTGCAGGACTTTGAGCCAAAAAGGCTTAAGTCGAGGGCCACCCACAGGTGAGCTGCTGTATTGCGAGGTGCAACACAGCACCTGCCACCTGGCTGGCCCCCAACTCAGTCCTGTGCCCGCCGAGCCGATCCGGGCACAGTGCCTCCCCACCAGCCCGGTCGCGGGCATCAATGTAACTCCCCCTCCTCCCGTTCATCCCTGGTGGTCCAGTGGACGAAATGCCCGATCGCGGGCAGAAAGTACTTGTAACCCCCGAACATCTCCTTTGTGCCCAATCATGGGCAGAAAGTAAATTAAACCCCACGACATCTCCTGGTGGTCCAGTGGACGAAATGCCCGATCGCGTGCAGTAAGTAGAGTGAACCCCCCACCGAACATCTCCCTGGTGGTCCAGTGGACGAAATGCCTGATCGCGGGCAGTAAGTAAATTGAAACCCCCAAAACATCTCCCTGGTGGCTAGTGTCCCCCACCCCGGGTGGGTGGGGGGACACTAGCCACCAGGGGAGATGTTTTGAGGGGGGTTCAATTCTACTTACTGCCCGCAATCAGGCATTTCAGTCCACTGGACCACCAGGGAGATGTTTGGGGTGGGGGTTTCAATTTACTTTCTGCCTGCGATCGGGCATTTCGGTCCACTGGACCACCAGGGAGATGTTTGGGGTGGGGTTTTAATTTACTTTCTGCCCACGATCGGGCACAAGGGAGATGTTCGGGGTTCCATTTACTTTCTGCCTGCGATCGGGCATTTCGTCCACTGACCACCAGGGATGTGAACGGGAGTGGGGAGAGTTATTAAACATACTGCCCACGATGAGGCATTTCGGTCCACTGGACCACCAGGGATATGTACGGGAGGAGGTGGGGGAGCCACATTGCTGCCGGCGATCTGGCTGCAGGGTGCATCGGTCCCCGACGTCTGCCTGGCAGGGTGCCAGGTCAAGTCCTCGATCGGCGCACTCTACATGCTAATGGCATGCAACAAATATAATCAGATGCAAATGGACCCCCGCGCCTTTGCATGAATTATGGCCCCATTTGCATGTCACCTTTGAATATCGTGATTTTGGCGTGATGGCATAATGGTACTTGCGCCACCGCAAGGTGAATGCTCCACTCTGACAACTTGCGGTGGTGCAAGTTCCACTGTGCCATGCACAGTGGCTGTGGCTGGAGGGTGATATTCAAAGGAGTTGCTCAATAGCGCAACTCCTTTGAATATCGCCCCGGCCTCACCCCTGCTCAACTATTTTGTGCAGCGCAAGGGCTTGCGCCTCAGAATGGCGCAGTTTGAATATCCAGCCCATACACTATTGCAAGGGAAATGTAGTTGGGAAAGAACATCGGCCAACCAGTGATAGATAATCCCAAGCTAGTCCACACATTTTGCACAAAATGTAGTTAACACAGCACATATTAGGGAGCACGGAAAAGGTCGAGAAGCGCAACCTTAAGTCCTACCACTGCTGATTCCAGATCTTCATAAGAGAGCCAAACCTCATCAACCAGGACTTGCAGTTTTGCAGGATAGACCATCCTGAATTTTATCCCGGCCATGATGATCTTAGATACAATGGGGTGGATAGTGGATCTCTTCTGGTGCACAGTGGCTGGTAGGTCTTGTGCCACACGGATTTTAGTACCTTCCCAATGCACTTCATGTAACTTTTTAATTTTAAACAGAAAGTGCTGGCGCTCCAAGAAATTTAAAAACCTAAAGATCAGAGGATGTGGCTGAGCCCCAGTTTGCAGTTTTGGGTGGAGAGCTCTATGAACCCATTCAATAATATAACCAGACCCAAATGGAGAGGGGCCCTCAATCTTCTCTACCAGCTTTTGAATGAATGCAATGGTGTTTGGCCCTTTTTCACCCTCTGGGAGACCTATGAGGACCACATTATTCCTATTGCTGCTGCCTTCTAGGTCTTCTTCCTTCAGCTCGAGTCACAACTTTTTCTGCCGTGTTACCACCAACTCCATGTTAGTTTTTTCAACTTTTTTCTGTAAAGAGCAACGCCTGGCAGAATTATATGATGCTGTTTTCCCAACGTCCTCTACCACTTGAGAGAGTGATTTCAGGTCTTTCATGAGGCTGTGCAGACCATCCCTAAAAGGTCTGAACTCTTTAAGGAATCTGCTGATAGTAAGGGGTTCTTGCTTCACCGTCGAAGGCAATGTGGGCAGTCCCACAGTGGAACTGGAGGCCCATGGTTTCTTAGGGGCCTTTTCGGGAGTTACCGGTGGGGTATGTCTCAGCTGTGTTTTTTTCATCTCTATGTTCATAGTACTTCTTAAACTGCCACAATGAAATCAAGAGGAAAAGCTCAGTTATTAGGCTTAACAGTAAGAAATCTAGCACTTTATCTGAAGAAAATGAAGCAAAATATAACTCGGGTGGCTGGAGAGCTCTGAAGAGGTTGTTACTCCTTGTTCTGCAACATGTGGTCACCGTTGCTGTTTTTTTTTTAAGGAACATTTGGTACTTAAGGTTCTGATTTGCAGTAGTGACAAACTCTGAGCCTGACTGGCTGATTCTTTGGTTACAAATTGGTGGACATAAAAGTGTTATTCTTCATTGTCTGTGCAACCCTCCTAATTGTGGGATTGCTGGGTTGAAAGATTACTTGTCAAGTCTTGCCCCATTTATTGATGACCAGCATTCCTTGGCTATGGGTGACATTAATCTAAATTGGTTTCATAAAGATAATTTGGGCTTGGGATCTTTACTTAATTAGTTTGGTTTGACACAAGTTATACAAGAACCAACTCACTTAAACTCTCTTACTGCTAATCACTCATTACTTGATTGGGTTATAACTAATAGGTTAAGCATGTTAGGCTGTTCTGGTGTACTCTCAGAATCAGTTAGTGACCATATGGCTGCCGACTGTGTTCTTAATTTGAGGTGGGTTAGAGTTTCTCCACGCATAATTCAATCTTGCAATTTTAGCAAGGTAAATCTTGAAGCACTGTCTGCAGAAATGTCCTCTTTAGATTGATCTTTCTCAGAATGTATGTCTGATATTCATTTGGCTGTTGATTTTTTCTGTGATCTAGTATTGCCTATTCAGAATGTTTTCTGCCCTTTACGTAAGCTGAGATTGAGGGGCGTTCCTAATAAATGATTTACATGCAAGATAAAAAAAAACTAGTAAAGAAAAATGATTACGCATGGCAGGTTTGTAAGGAAAGTCTGACTACCTCTTCCTTGAATGCCTATCATTATTCACAAAATTTAGTTGCAAAACATGTGAGATCATTTAAATAGAAATATTATCATGAGCATCTTGAAAACAATTTGTCTAATCCTAAGAAATTTGGGGATAATGTAAATTCATTATTAACTCCCAAACCCAAAAATCACATTCAAAAATTGAAAATTGATGATCATGAGATCACTGAATCAATTGATATAGCCAAGTTATTAAATGAAAAATGTACTAACTTAAGTAGTTATAGGTGGCAGACTCCACCTAGTGAAGATTCTAATAGCATTGATTTGGTTTTGGATTTCCCTCAAGTTAACAAGGCCGAGGTTTAATTTTAGGTTGGTTGAAAGGGCTGAGGTCCTCAGACTTTCAAGAACTTTGCCTAACAAGTTTAGCTACTGTGGGGGGGGGGACTTGATGGTTGTTTTCTTAGATTGGTAATACCTTTCATTATTGATCCCCTTTGTTATAGTTTTAATTTGTCATTAATTTCTTAGCAACTCCCATCAAGCTGGAAGCTAGCTAGCTAAGGTTACTTCAATTTCCCCAAAAAAACACAAGCTGAGCAGGTTGAAGATTTCTGGCCTATCTTCATTCTCAACCCCTTAAGTAAATTAATGGGGAAGGTTGTTGCTAAACAGATCAATGATTATTTAGTGGAGCATGGGTTGCTGAGTAGTGCTCAACATGGTTTTAGAAAGAACTGTGGGATGGAGACTGCCTTGGTCAGGTTCACAGACACTGTACTCAGTGGTTTTGAGAAGGGTTTGATGACTGGTGCAGTGTTTATGGATCTGACCAAGGCATTCAACCTGCTTGATCATAGGCTTACTTATTGTAAGCTTATTGAACTGGGTTTTTCCTGTTCCTCCACTGCTTGGATAGGGGATTATCTGTTCTTGAGATCTTGGGTTGTTAAGATTGACTCTATCAAGTCACCAGGGGCTCCCATAGAATGTGATGTTCCTCAGGTGTCCATTTTGGGACCCTTATTGTTTTCTTTGTACATTGATCAATTATTCTCTGTTAGTTCTGATTGTAACATTTTACTTCATGCAGATGATTTAATTTTGTTTCATCAGGGAAATTCTATTGCTACTATTTCTACTGAAATCCAATCTGATTTTCATAGAATTTGTGAATGGCTTAGCGACAATCTGCTGGTTCTCAATTCAAATAAGACCAAATCAAGAGCCACTCTGAAGAAAGGGGGGTTACTAGTGGGGTACCACAGGGTTCAGTACTGGGTCTGGTCCTTTTTAATGTCTTTATAAGTGACATTGCAGAGGGACTAGAAGGAAAAGTATGCCTCTTTGCAGATGACACAAAGATCTGCAACAGGGTTGACACACAAGGAGGCATGGAATGGATGAGAAGGGACTGGGCAAGGTTGGAGGAATGGTCATAAGTATGGCAGCTTGGATTCAATGCAAAGAAGTAAAAAATAATACACCCGGGAAACAAAAACCCAGGGGAAGAGTACACAATGGGGGGGAGGAGTAACAACAACAAAAATGGAAAGAGACTTGAGAGTAATCATATTAGATGACCTTAAGGTTGGCAAGTAATGTGAGAAGGCAGTAGGGAGGGCTGGGGGAATACTGGGATGTATAGGGAGAGGTATCACCAGCAGAAAAAAATAATTTGTTATCCCTCTTTACAGACAGTTGGTGAGACCCCATCTGGAGTACTGCATCCAGTTCTAGAGACCCCATCTCTGCAAGGACATAGATAGGATGGAGGCAGTCCAGAGGAAGACAACTAAAATGGTGCAGGGTCTGCAAGAGAAGCCATATGAGGAAAGACTAAAGGAGCTTAATATGTATACTCTTGAGGAAAGGGAGGGGGGGGGGACATGACAGAAACTTTTAAGTACCTCAGTGGAATCAACAAATTCCAGGAGAGTAGCATCTTTCAGAAAACAAGATATGCAAGAACAAGGGGACACAATTTGAAGATGGGGGGATGGCTCAGAAGCAATGTGAGGAAGTATTTTTTCACAGTGAGGATAGTGGATGCATGGAACAGCCTTCCTGAGGAGGTTGTGGAGTCTAAAACTGTGGGAGAATTCAAAAATGCATGGGACAGACACAAGGCAATTCTTATGGGGGGAGGTAGAAAGAAATAGGCTGTTGGTTAACTAGGATCTTCAGCTTATCCAGTGGGTAGGAAAATGAGCAGACTGGGTGGGCCAAGCAGTCCTTGTCTGCCGTCAAAGTCTGTGTTTCTATGTTTCAATGGTTTTCGTAACCAACGCTATGTTAAAAACTGGACCCCACTTAGAAGTGTATGATTTGCATGGTATTATAATTGAACAAGTACAGCAATTTAATACCTTGGGCTTTTGTTGGATTCCACACTTAATTGTTTGTTACAGTTCACTACTGTTAGTAAGAAAGTTAATAGAAAATTAGGTATGCTATTCAAAATTAAGTGTTTTTTAGTTTTATTTATTTATTTATCAAGTCTAAGATTACAAAAACCTTTGAGCCTTGGCTCTTTTACAAAGTTTCCACGTCAGAGAAATACAAATTATGGGGAACATCAAGACAGACATTACAACAGTGTGGACATTGCAAACAGATTAATACAATTCAAGGGTAGCATTGTAACAAGGCAGCCAGCGGCATTTGTCAGAGAAAATAGACAACAGATAAGAAGTGCCAGAGTCATAGGGAGAGGGGAGAGGGAAGAGAGGAGGGGGGGAGAAGGAATGTGGGAAGGGTGAGGAGAGGGTGAAAAGTGCAGCATTGGGTACACCAAGATGTGAGGGTAGAATCCAGTGAGGAGGGGAGGGGTGGACCACTAGAGCAGGAAGGCAAGTGGAAAAACAAGGTTAAGTTGGGCAGTCACAGGAGCTGTTGGTAGTGAGATAGTCCTGGAGCCTAGTTTTAAACATACCAATTGTTGGGGCAGGGGAGATGGTGGGGCTGAGACCATTGAACCAGAGTGGTGTTTGACAAGCAAAAGAGCATTGTCCCTGTGAAGTGTGACAGTGGGGGACTTTCAGTAGCTGCAGCGTGGATCTCCTAAGGCACCATTTGTTAATTCAGTGTTGTAACAGAGTTGAGACCCCAGAAGGTGCAAGGCCAAGGTAGATTTTTTCGCCATGGAGGAAGTGATAGTTGGAGTTTTGAAACCAGGAGGGCCATAACAGTTGGTACTCTTCTTCCCCACCTGGATTATGTTGCTGGTATTTATTTCAGGTTGGGTTCTAAGGAATCACATATTCTCTCTGTCACATTCAACAATGTTTGTCGCTTTATTCTGTTAGTTTCTTGTCGTACCCATTCATGTGACTTATATTCTCAACTAGGTTGGCTTCCCTATAACCTCTGTATTGAATATTTTTTTGGTTTACTAATCTTAAAAGCTATTCATGAGTGCTCCTCTTTCCCTCTGTCTGATATGATATCAGTGCATTCTGTTCCTTCAGTGCTGAGGTCATCAAATGGAGTGTTGCTTGAAACTACTGTGTGTAAGCACAAACTTGAGTTCCAAGCCTTCAGTAATTCTGCCCCATTTTACTGGAATGCTATGCCTGCTTCTATTCACATGATTACTTGTAAATCTCATTTTAAAGTTTTGCATAAATCTTTTTTTATTTAATAAGTCACATTGTATCTGTAACAGATGAAAGTGTCTTCAGTTCAGTTTCCTTAACTGGTTAACAAATGAAAAATTAAAATAAAAATAAAATAAAAATGTAGGCTAATTGTGACTGTGCTTGCGACATGGATCTGGATTCAATAACACTCACAACTTCCCCAACTGGCACTGTGCACTTTATTTGTGTTTTTGCATGCTTGCTCACTCATCTTTGTAATTGTTAATTTACCTACTTGTGCATCACATTGGTCTTGCACCTGCATTGTTGTCTAGATAACTGAATTTTGATGTTTTGTAATTTTATTCTTTCTATATTCCCCTTCACCTGGGTCACACATGAAAATTATCTTGGCTCAGTGTGTGCCTTTCCTGGTTACCAATTTTTAAGTAAATAAACAAACAAATCAATCAATAAATAGATATATTATGGCTAGGGGGCAGGGGCTACTCTCTCTTCTCTTCTGTCTGGCCCAAATTCTCTCATGTTATACACAGGTGTTGCAGGATCAACCATTATCTCATCTGAGTTCTTTATTGTATAAGGCGCTGTCAGCTTTGGACCCTCATTCTACCAACTATTCTTCTTTGAAACTGCAAAAAAATGTTGTAGGTGCCGTATTGGTCCTTTTAAAAAACAGATCCAGAAACAAATGATTTGATACCTTTTATTGGACCAACATGGATGTTACAGAAAAGAACAAAGTGCTTTAGCTTTCGAACCAACCAGGTCCTTCTTCAGAAGCTTTGTGGCAGTTTTTCAAATATCCCATACTATTAACACCAGATTATATAGAAAAGCAGAAATAATTCTCATTGGTTTAACATATACATTTAAAACATAATAGAAGATTACGTCAGAGAAGCTAATTAACACCAGTATGCCTTAAACTGAGGAGCCTCAGAAGGGCAAAGGTTATCAAGAATTCTCTACAGCCAGAGTTCTTGTCACATAAATTTTAAAATGTCTCAGTATGCCAAGAAAGCATTCTAGTGATAAAAACCTTGGAGTGGCATTCTCCTAATACATGTAAAATGAGCTTACAACTTACATTCCAATTGTCCTGGTATATTAAAGGACAGATAATGAGAGACAAAATCCTGAAATTAGGTATAACTGCAAGTTGAAATCAAGCCTCAAATTAACCTACACATATAAACATGATGCATGAAAGTATCACTTGTAAGTGTAAGTGCAAAAAAAAATAGTTATACCTAATTTCAGGATTTTGTCTCTCATTATCTGTCCTTTAATATACCAGGACAATTGGAATGTAAGTTGTAAACTCATCTTACATGTATTAGGGAGAATGCCACTCCAAGGTTTTTTTTATCACTAGAATGCTTTCTTGGCATACTGAGACATTTTAAAATTTATGTGACAAGAACTCTCTGGCTGTAGAGAATTCTTGATAACCTTTGCCCTTCTGAGGCTCCTCAGTTTAAGGCGACTGGTGTTAATTAGCTTCTCTGACGTAATCTTCTATTATGTTTTAAATGTATATGTTAAACCAATGAGAATTATTTCTGCTTTTCTATATAATCTGGTGTTAATAGTATGGGATATTTGAAAAAACTGCCACAAAGCTTCTGAAGAAGGACCTGGTTGGTTTGAAAGCTAAAGCACTTTGTTCTTTTCTGTAACATCCATGTTGGTCCAATAAAAGGTATCAAATCATTTGTTTCTGGATCTGTCTTTGAAACTGAAAAGAGATTTGGGAGTTGAGGTTACATCCGCAGCCTGGGCATTGTCTTGTAAGTCTGTTCACCATATTTCCTCTTCAGCTGTTCTTGGCAAATATTATTGGAAACTCCTTTTGCTATTCTTTCTTCCTCCTGCTCATATGGACAACTGCGTAACTCTTCTTCTACATATTAGGCTACTTGTTGGTCACTGTGCAGACATAGTATGGTTGCTTGTGTCCATATTTTGGGTTCTGTCCCCATGTCTAACCCTTTTGGGAGGAGTTGCAGCGGGCCTCAGTATAATTTTCTTAGTTCAGGATTCCCTTACATATAAGGGAACCAACCCCCCTCCTGACTCTTCTTCCCCAACTCCAGGTCGACACAAAGAGGACCATTTCAATTTCCTTTGGCACCAGCCAGAAGCTGGCTGAACTCTTATCCCCCCCATTTTCTCCACGTTAGACAGCACCCCTCTGGAGGTTGTTCCTGCCTTCAAGTACCTTGGTGTGTGGCATGACAGCAAGTTTGACTCCTCAGTCCACATGAAAGCTATTCATACCAAGCCTGGTCTCAAACTAGGTGCTGTCTACCAGCACAAGGGCTGCCTATTTCTCCAGATCCATCAGGAGCAGATTACCAAAATGGTTCTTCCAATCTTTGACTATGAGGATGTGAGCTATGGTACCACCTCCTCTTCCAGCCTTCCCAAACTGGATTCCTTCTGCAATGCCTTCTGCCATTATGCTACCAGCTCTCCACCCCCCCACTCTCATCATTGTTTTCTCTATTCCACCCTCTGCATCCTCCCGCTTCAGAATCACTGTCAGTCCCACTGTGTTTTCTTTATAACCAAATACGTGTTTGGGTCTCTTCCCTCCTATCTCTCCTCACTAATCCACCCTGCACCATCTTCTTCATACCCTCTCCACTCCAGGGGCTTCTGTACCTTCTCTATCCCCCACCTTCACTCCTCTGCAGGTCAAGCATCTTTCTCCTACTGCTTCCCCTTCCTCTGGAACCAACTCCAATTCCCCCTTCACTTGTCCTCCTTACTTTCTGCTTTTAAACACCAACGAAGGTCTATTTGTTTCTCCCACCTGTTCCTGCCAACCCACCGCTTGATTTTTCCTCCCCTTCGCTGTCATTCCCTCTTGTTGAGCCCCTCCCTATGCATCTGCCTTTGACTTCCATATGGTCAGTCTTCCCTTACTGATTACATGGTCTCTTACCTCAAAAGGCACTGAGCACTTTCCCTAACTCTCTAATGAGAGTCCATATTTACAGCAAGATACATCTGTTGCTGCTTTTGCACGTATTATTGCACGTGCTTCTCTCATCTGTAAAGATGCCTATTGTATCACGTGTAAGAATGCCTAGTGTTCCTCTAGTTTGTCTGTATTCTGAAAACATTTAGGTTATCCTGTTACTGTTTTGAGATATCGTATGTTTATCCACTCTGTATCCCCCTCCCCTATGTTGCACCTGGAAATGAGCTTTGGTTCAGTGTGCCTTTCCCGGTTATCAAATATTAAATCAATCAATAAGGTTTGCTAGTTTTCTGTGGTCCCTCCTTACAAAACCTATCCACAATTGCATTCTATTCTGTGTTTCTCCTCCATCTAGCCAGCCTGTCACCATCTGTTACCACCTTTCAGCCCCATCACCCACCTTTTCTAGACTTACCTTTACCACTTGCAGAGGACCAGCTTCTGGTGGGTGAGTGCTGCAGTCAGTGGTGGGAGGTGTGTGAGGATGCTAATGACATCCTGCCAGCTGTGTGTTTTTTCCACCAAGTCCCTCCCTCCTAGTCCACCACTCATGTAATGATGCATATCCATGCATGTGGAGGTGCTAACACACACACACATATATCGGTTACTGAGTGTGCAGTTCACTGTGCTGCCACCAGGCTTTTATCAGGTGTCAGGCAAGCAGGGGAACACACTGTCTCACGTTCCAGAGGGAGGAGAGCTGTCTTGATACAACTCAATCCTCCCTCCCTGGTCAGCCCCTGAGCTACCCAAATCTGTTCTCAGACCTGGGTCACTAGTTTACAGAGTGGTAATGCTCCTGATGGGCACAAGCCCACTATTTAGTCACATTAACGATTGCAGTGGCTTAAAAAATCATTAATAAAAACTTGCTACAGCCTGGGACTCTGCTACTGAATAACTGGCACACAAGTATCAATCCAATTTATGTATTGAAAAAAATTCAGACCATTAACAGGGCCACCATCAGGCTTTTCAAAATAAATGGCTGCTGTGGATACTGTACATTTCTCCACTGATCTTATCCTTCCTTCCTTAGATATCAACACCTCTCTGATTATTTCTTTTCCTCTTTTCTGTCTGCCTTGGTAGCTTTTCTCCTTCCTGAGCTTCCTAAACAGGAGGTTTTCTATTGCCTCTGCCCCTACGAAGTACGTCTTGGCACCCAGATTCAGTCTGTCATTGCGCAAAGAAGTGAGGTTATTTTTTTATGATCTTGCATTTCATTACTCATGTTGCATGTGAATAATGTGGTGCCAGCTGTGGTCGTCTTTGGAATCTGTTGTGTTGTTCAGTTGCACAGTTTAAAATAAGGAATTTAATGAATAAATGTTTCCACTTCTGTCTGTGGTTGCATAATTAAAGTCTACTACCCTGTGAGTTTTTTTTTTTCATTTTTCTTTGTCAAAAAGATTATTTCAGGCAGCCCAGTTATGCCAGACAGTGCACTGTGTTGCAACCTGGAGACCGTGTCTTGTATGCAATCCCCAGAGTCCCACTCTGGAATTTGCATGTGTCTGGGAATGTCTTTGAGACAAGGTGGTTGGCCCCTGGGGAAGGAGAACAGGGGTTTCCAGCATTTACACACACTCTGTTGACTGCCCTTGAAGTGTCAGTGATATAAACTGTGGATGCAGTTACTTACTTACTTCCCTGCCCTTTCAGGTAGAGCACACAAGTGCTGCTACTTTGGCATCAACATCAGAATGGGGGTTGGGGGAACAAGAGTGTCAAACAATTAGTAACAAAGAAAATAAGTTACGAAAATTATTTGATCCCTAGATGGCTGTATTATGTTCCTGGGACTGAAGATCTAGAAGTTAAAAACATTATTTACCACATTCAATATAAAGAGTATTTGAAAATGTTTTAGAGATGGAATAAATGACTGTTCCCCGGCAAAGGTGTGGTAGGTATCATTGGACTCTTGCACCTTTTCATTTCCTTAATATATGGGTATTCTGCATGAATTTTACCGTACTAGAAAATTCATTTGGTGTCATATTTATTCATGGTCATCTCCCTCTGCCAGTAATCCACTCTCTGCCTTTCCCAGCTGCCTTTCCCTCCAATGCTTATGTTTATTTTCCATTTACTTTGTCAGGAAGTTCCTCCTAAAGGGTAGAATACATAAGCCTTGTAATCCAGGTAGGCTCATACTCTCTGGTAATGGTACCCTGACAGAGGGGATATCAGGGCTTGTAAAAGTTATTTTAAAACTACTGGTTAAATAAAGGGATAGTTATATCCAGGACACTATACACTTCCTCTGTAAATATTCTGGTTATAAGAATTTAACACAAAATACCCTTTTAGCCACTCTGGATGTAACATCCTTCTACACTAATATTCCACACACAGATGGCATTTCAGCCTGCCTTAAATACCTGCATGAGAAAGGATTGGACCACAACATTAACCCTGGAGTCATAGGGAAACTTACTGAATTCATTCTGACACATAACAACTTCAGCTTCAGCGGTAAACATATTCAAACTATGGGAACAGCGACGGGCACTAGGATGGCTCCACAGTATGCTAGTCTCTTTATGGCGAATTTGGAGGAGGACTTTTTAAGGCACTGTACACACAAGCCACTTGCTTATTTCTGTTACACTGGTGATTTGTTTATAATCTGGACAGAGGGCACTGACACACCTAAGGATTTTCATCAGGAACTTAATAACCTCCACTCAACCATAAAGCTTTCCCTGGAACATTCTGCCACCAGTGTAAATTTTCTGGATACCACTGTCACTATCAAGGATTGAATCCTACATACCTGTATTTACAGGAAACGAGCAGACAGACAGAGATACTTACATGGGAAAAGTAATTACCTGAGCCACACAAAAAAATCTGTCATGTATAGTCAAGCATTTCAGTATCACCTCCTCTGTTCAAATGAGGAAGACAGAGACACACATTTGGAAATGTTGAAAAACACCTTTATTGAGCAGGGACACTTGTCCAGAGAAATTGACAGAGCAGTGGAACATGCAACACAGGTCCCAAGAGAACAACTACTGCAATATAAGGAAAGGACCAATACCAACAGAATACCCTTAGTAGTCACATGTCAACCTGACCTTGGACTTCTACATAAGATTATTAAGGACCTCCACCCAATAATTAGTGGTGATGAAACTCTTAAAAGTATTTTTCAAGAACAACCACTATTATCTTTTAAACAATCACCTAATTTAGCCAACCTGAGTGTTAGGAGTCAGCTTGAACCAGAACAGAATACTATGACAGCATATGGTACACAACCCTGTCATCAATGCAGATGTAAGATGTGTAAGCTCATTTCCACTTCAGATTGTGTGATTACATCACAAAACAGACAATTCAGGATACAGGGGAATTATACATGTACATCAAGTAATGTTGTCTATTTCATTCAATGCAAGAAATGTCCTTGCACAGGTTATGTGGGGGAGACAAAGCAACAGCTCCACACTAGAATGAATTCACACAGGCATTCTATTAATATGAAGATGTCTGACAAACCAGTTTGTTGAATTTTATTGACCCAGTAAGCCCACTGGGCCAAGAAGTCCCTTTTTCAGGGGCAACTGGGGGGGAAGGGGATACAGATGGTAAGCAACTGAAATTGAACTAGATTAGGCTGTTGGTGGTATTTTCAGCGAATGAGGGAAATTTGGCCAAGACACAGGGAAATTCCCCTACTCGCCTGAGGGGGAGTCTCTGGCCGGCGGCAAGATGGCCGCCCAGGGTGTTGTGGAGGAGGAGATGGACTTTCAGGAGACTGGGGACTTGGTCTCAGTCCCAGTTTCTTGTTCTAACATAAAGACCTCAACTGGATGTGCCATCAGTTATTCGCCACTCACTGACCTGACCAACGGAGAATCGCTGATCTCCGAAGTGGAATTATCTCTTGATTTGTCAAATGCTGTGCCACTTGCTCTACAAAAGAAAGATATAGTTGTACCTGAAGTGGCATCTATACAATCTGTGGTACCATGGGACAACTTTCAATTTCCGACTGTTGCGGAGAAGGACCCCGTTCTTGAGACTGAGTGCTTACAGTTAAAAATGGAGTCAGCACATTTCAGATTGTTGCAGCAGATAGCCGAGGAGGAAATCAACTTTTATTTGGCAGCTGACAAATTGTTGAACACTGGTGAGCATGCTGGACAGAGTCATGAATGCAATTTACCTCAGGATGAGGCGCCCTGTCCTCAGAACACTGTGCAGGGAGTTTGTGATGCTCCTAAGCATACTACAGCAGAAAAGAAAATGCTGGGTGTTTCTGCCCGGAATTCAACATCAGCTAAGCCAGTGAGGCCTATTGTGCATACAGTGAACTGGATACTTGCTGGAGCGCTACAAGCAGTGGGCTGGGTGGCGGAACCCCAAGGGGGATGGCCTCCGGACCCGACAGATCCTGCAGTAGAGCAATATTCTATGTTTGAAGAAACTCCTACAGGTAAACTTATTTCTTTTCCCCGTTCATGAATCCTGTTCTGCATTACCTGTGACCCCAGTTTCTACTGATATGGAGATTCGTGCTGGTCCTTCTGTTACATCTCTTAAGGGCCCTTCAAGTAACCACAAGAACCTATGGGAGGGACACTCTGGACTGTGTAATACCACCAGTTTGTGGGGGTGATTTAGACTCTTGAACAGTTGAGCTGCACTCAAATGTATCAGATTGCTGTGCTCAAATTAAACAAGTTCCCTTGACTCTTGTTGCTGCCTCTACTACTACTACCCATCACTGAAGGCACACAATTGCCCATAGGGATGGGCATAGCCAGATTGCAGGATCCTGCACAAGAAGTTAGATTGAAACCTGCTTTACGTAAGGCGGATCTATTTAAAAATAAATGGGATCCTGCCCCCCGGCATAATGCCATTAGACTGCTTTACAAAGGTGGCCTTGCAGACTCCCCGGGTAGGGTCTATGTAGGTCATACCCTATTAAAAGACTCTTTGAAATTTTATGCTTTGGAGGTTTTTGCACTGATCCATTCAGACAAATATAATTACTACATCAGTTTCAAAACTGTGGAATGTTTGGATTGATTCTGGGTTGAATATAACACATTAAAAGATACCCCTTTGTGGTCATCCTTTCTTGCAATCCCTATTAATAAACCTGCCATTTGGACACTTACTATTCTCTTTAAAAATGAAGGAGTCAATATTTCTGATATTCTATTTTGGCTAAGGAAACATTGAGAGGTCCTTTGAAAATCCTAACCCTGTTATGGACTCTGAACAAGCTTTTTTTGGGGTAACCATGGGATTTTACACCTCCCCAGTTGCTTTTACTTAGGAAGAGATAGAGGGTCCTTGTTTTATCCTGGTCAGCCTAAATCATGCCACAAATGTGGCTGTCACCTACACTTGAGTAATGCTTGTGACACTCCAAGATGTACTCACTTCTTAGACACTGGACATATGGCTTCAGCCTGTATTAATACTTTTCAATGTAATCTTTGTGAGGAAAAAGGACACTCCTATGTGAAATGACCATGGGCCTCCCATAATACTGCAGAAGGGGCCTTGCATGATGCTTTAATTACATAGGCCCAGAAAAAAGGCTGTGCAGCTGCCTCTGAAAAATGGATGCAGTCTATCTGGCAAGCACAAGAAGCAGCAAAAGAGGCAAATGCAAGTCACACCTCTGTGGTAGCTTCTGCAGTTGCTCTTAGCTTACAAAATCAGGACTGCAGTACTACAAGCTGCCGTGAGGTGGTTCAGTCGGAAGTATTATTACATCCTGTACCCCCTAATGATGAGGTTCAAACTGTACAATCGCAGCATCACAAGGTACTGCCCACTAAATCTTCCTCAGTACCCCTACGCCCATCTGCTCCTATCTTATCGGATAAAGAGTCAGAGCACTCCCAGAACCAGATGCCCAATGCCACTATATCACAGCAGCATACAGAGGTAGAACACTGGCAGGTATAATGACACCAATGTCTCTACGATGCCTCCCCCCAAGGGGCTGAAACCTTCCTTTCAGATCACTGACTATAAAAAATGACCAAGGACTAGGCTCAGTGCTTATACGAAGCCAAAAGTGAAGGAAAGGAGGGTAGTGCGACAGGCGGAAGTAGCATCCACTAGTAACCCTTTTATGATTTTATCAACTGTAAAGGATTGGGGAGATTCCGAGGAAGATGTAGACTCTGATTCTTCTTCCTTGTCATCTTCCATGGTGGATCCCTCTTCAGAAATAGATGATGGGACGATAAAAAAACAGAGAGGGTTTAAGCAAATGAAGACTAGATCTAAATGAACATCGCTGTACTCTCTTTTGCATCATTCTTATGACATCATTGCAATTACTCTCTATAAATGTTAATAGTATCAAAAATGAAAAAAGAAGACTAACTATCATCTCAGAATTATGAGTTTCTAAAGTCAATCTCATTTTTATTCAAGATACTAGAATCAAAACATTTATGGAGACAGCACCGACAATGAGTTGGTGGGGGAAGGGGGCATCCTTTTGGTCCCAAGGTGTAGGTACCTGTGATGGGGTAGGGATCCTCCTGAGTCATCCTCTATTAAAGATCACTAGATTACTTGATCTAGAACCTGGGAGGTCATTATTACTAGATGTACAGTATGGTACTGCTAGACTTCAGGTTTTAAATAGTTATGTCCCCCAGGGTAAAGCTAATAGAATTTCCTTGTTTAGGTCCATATAGCCTTTCCTACATACCTCTCAGTTAGTTATCTGGGGAGGTGACTTTAATTGTGCACTACAATGCATAGAGGATTAGCTACACACAAATTATATTGTGATACAAATGAATTGAATGAGGTTATTCATACTGCTCATTTACAAGATGCTTATCATGTTAAATATAAAACTGGAGGCAATACTTATTTTATTTATTTATTTATTTATTTAGTTAAACATCAGTTTAGAAACCTTTGAGCCAGAGGCTCATTTACAAAGGTACCTCGTCACAAAGAGGACATCAGAACAGTAGTACAAGGGACACAGTACTTACAAACAAAAAGTTACAGTTCAATTACAATTTTGTTACAATAGAGTACAATCTCCAACGAGCAAAAGATAACAAAGGTGCAAAACTTATGGTCGGGGAGAGCTGGTGGGGTAGAAGGGAGGGATAGGGAGGAGGAATTAGTAGGGAAAGGAAGGGGGAGCTCAGTGAGCATTGTCAAACAGAGTATATATATATATATTTTTTTTTTACACTGGCTAGCGGCAGTTGCATTTGCAGAGCTAAGCAGGAAGTTTCTGAGCCTGGGCTTAAAGCAAGCTAAGGTTAGAGAGTTTGAGACACTGGCAGGAGGGAGTTATACCAGTGGGGCGCACGGTAGGGGGAATGCCCTCTGACTGTGGAGGTCCTGGCTCTGCATAACGCTAGGTAGCTTTTGACGAGCTGCCGTGATCAGGGTCGGTGCAGTACGGTGAATGGAGTTGGCTAGGGCTCATGGGGGATAGGCCATGCAGGGCTTTAAAGGTGAGCTGGTATGTCTGATACATGAGTCGCTCTTCCAGGTTGAGTAGGGTAGCCAGGTGTACAGCTCACATGTGTGAGTGAGTCTGGGAGCACCAGTGATAAGTCTGCAGGCCTTATTTACTGTGAGACGAACCTTGTTGAGGGCAGTCTGATCTGCTGAGCCATAGACCGGAAGGCCATAGTCAATGAGAGACATGACAGAGGAGTGACAGCCAGGCAGAGGGCATCAGGAGGAGGCATTTCTTGTGCCGTAAAGAATGCCTAGCCGTGAGTTGGCGTACAGAATTTAGGGCAGATATATGTCCATGGAATGAAAGTGCAGGGTCAAAGGTTATACCAAGATATTTATAGGATTGCACCTGGTCAATGACGAGATTGGGTGTGGAGTGGACAGCTAAGGAAACTTGCTGTACTTATTTTGGGGGTGGGAGAAGAGCATCGTTTTTGTTTTCTTAAGGTTGATAACAAGTCGGGTGCTCAGTGAACCAGGTAGCTGCAGAGTCAAAGACTAGTTGGAGGGTTCTGTAGCAGCATGGGGTCATTGTGGGAGGCAACGAGAACAGCATCATCAGCATAGAAGCATCTTACCCGCATACAACTGCTGGGTAGGGAGTTAAGAAGAGTGAGAATAGTAGGGGTCCAAGAATTGAGCCCTCGGCACCCCAGAGTGAATGGGGCATGTTTCAGAGAGAGTACCGTTGACTTTCACACATTGGGAGCGGGCGGAGATAGCTGGTGCACCAGGAAACAGGTCCTGAGGCAAAGCCTATTAGATTGAGGGTGGAGAGCAAAGAGGATGCAAACAGTATCGAATGCTTTAGACAGGTCAATGAATATAGCACCAGCCAGGGCACCAGAGTCCAAGGAGGCATGGAGGAAGTTGGAAAATTCCAGGAGTGCTGTATTGGTACTATGACCTGCTCTGAACCCGTGTTGTTCAGGGCAGAGAACATTGTACTTACAGAGGTAGTCAGAGACTTGGGACGCCACAATTTTCTCTAACGCCTTAGAGAGGGGGGAGAGGATTGAGATGGGTCAGTAGTTACCCGGAAGAGTCCTGTCACCACCTTTATGGACAGGGGTAACTGTGGCAATCTTCCAGGCAGAGGAAATTTTCCGAGACAGAGTGATTTGTTGAAAATGCATGTAATAGGTGAGAGGACCTGATCCAAGACCTGACGTAAAGGCAGGGATCAAGTGAGTCATTACCGATGGTGTTACCTTTTGGGCTTTGCAAGTAAAGCCTAGCTTCTTGCATGGTGACCACGATGCAGGTGGAAAGAGGAGCGGCAATGGGTGGTGGTACAGATGGAGGAGGTGGACTGAAAAGTTACCAGGAAGTACTGAGCTAAGGTCGGTAAAGGAGTTATTGAGGTGGGAGGCAATGAGGACAGGGTCAGAGGAGACGGTACCATTGATGTTGAGAAGAGAAGGAGAGGGGGACTGGGAGTGACCATTCAGTTGCTTGATGTTGTCCCAGAAGCACCTGGGATTCCCCCAGGAGGAGGTAAGAGAGGCTTGGTAGTATTCCGCCTTTGCTTTGCGGATGGCCCAGGTGCACTGGTTATGGGCAGCAGCATAGGACTGCCTATCAGCTGAACGGCCAGTAGCAACAGCAAGGTGTCAAAGATTGTCACGTTGCTTAAGTTGCCACAGAAGGGCAGGGGTAATCCAAGGGGCATGTTTCACTTTGGACCTCCTAGCAGTTATGGGAGCAAAGATATCACAGGCAAAGTTGAAAGTGCTTACAAAGAAGCCCAGGGCCAAGTCAATGTTGGTTGCCCTCGTTAGAGGGGACCAATCAGTGTGGGCAAGGAAGCGCTTAAGGCCTATGAGTCCCCCAGGCCTAAGCCACCTTTGAGAGGTGGTTTTGACCGGGGATGAGAGCCGAGGGGTTTCCCAGTTGAAAAGCACAGTGGACTGGTCACTGAGGCAGTCAGGGAGGATTTGGATGTTGTGGATGCGGATTGGCCTGTTGGTGAGGACCACATCCAGGAGAGTGCTTGTCCCCCCCCTAGGGTTTTTTCTAGTAGGCTGTGAGACCAGTTGAATTAGGTCAATTGAATCGAAAGCCTCACGGTGGGAGGAAGATGAGGGGCAGAGCCAGTTTATATTCAAGTCGCCCACCAAGATTTGGTCCGACAAGTTGGGTAGGGAGGTGAGGTAGTCAATTAGTGGGCCCAGGGCCTGGGATTGGTTCTTGGGGGGTACGTAGGCTACGGTTAGGAATAATGGGCCTCTAGCTGGGTCCGGGGACAGCTTTAGAGTAAGTGCCTGGGCCTTATGAGTGAGGTCAGGCGGGGAGTGGTAGCCCACGAGAGAATCCTTCAAATAGAAGACACAGCCCCACCTCTCCCTGCCGACACGGTCCAACCAGTGGAGAGTGTAGCGGGGAGAGACATGAGGTTAGGAGTGGAGGAGACAGCCAGGTTTCAACAAGGGCAACAACATCAGGTTTATGAAGAGTCACCCAGCAGTGCAGAGAGTCCAGTTTTTCAGGAGGCTACAGATGTTCATAGAAGCAATGCACAGCCCAGAGATTTCAGGGGAGGACCAGTGCTGCCAGGCCGGGATTGGGGTGGACATTGCCTGACAGGAGCAGGAGGAGGAGGGCTGATCTGGGGCATGCACAATGGCGGGATAGCTTTCAACGATTGGAGAGGGGGTGATGAGGGAGTGATGAGGGGGTGATGACCAAGTGAAAACAGCTACTAGAGAGAGCAGTAAAATGTGACAAGTGAGGTACTGGGAGCAAATTGTTCAAACTTAATTAGGCTCCCTCTAGTGGCAAAACAATATAAGGAGCTAATGGAGAAGTTGGGTGTTAAAAAAAAAAGGGGTTCCCTTTTGACTAGAACTCTTTTTTTGTATCATTTTATCTATTTATTAAGGATATACAAACCCAATGCTTTGATGTCTCAGACCATAGGGGTTTATGGCTACACCTTGAATGGGGGACTAGCCCCATTTGTGGAAAAGGCCCTTGGCATCTGAACAGTTTTTTACTAGACTCAAAGGACCTCCTTACAGACTGGGTGATCTTTTGGCAGGCATGGCAGTCAGTGCGCTGCCTATATGACTCTCACATCGATTGGTGGGAGAAGACAAAAAAATTGATTAAAGAGTTTTTTCAATGTAAAGCCAGTAAACATTCCTTGACCGCTTATTTAACATATTTAGGCTAATGAAAACAGCTCCATGCTTTAATTTCTAAAACAGAAACATTAAAAATGGACTTTAGATCTCAGATTAGAGTAATAAAACATGAAATGTTTGCTACTCAATATAATAGGGCAAAATCATTACAACAGGAAATGAGATTCAGGACTGAATGTAAAAAAACAGACCTTTAAAGATTGTGGTAAAAGAACAGAGTGAAAACTAATATCCCGTATTTTAGATAATACAGGACGGTGTGTTTAAGCAAATCAGATATTTTACAGGCGGTGCAGTGACAGGTTGAATAATGGTTTGGGGTAACTCCAGATGTACAACAGGCCGAACACTACTTACATACTCTAGTTGTTCCTGATATATCACCAAGTCAAAAAATTACTATTATACAGTCAATTAGGGAGGAAGAAGTACGTTTTGGAATTAGTATGTTCAAAACTGGTACCTCCCCATGGATGGATGAGATTACAGGATAATTCCACAAAACATTTAGTGATTTTTTGGCCCCAGATCTTACTATTCTGTATAATGAATTACTAAATTCTAGTGTTCTTCCTCCTTCTATGAGAGATGCTGATTTAATTCTTCTCTATAAAAAGGGGAAGATAGAGGATTTAAATAATTGAAGGCCTATTAGCTTATTGAATGTAGATTTCAAACTTTTGGCCAACATTTTGTCAAAAAGATTGTCTTTAACTGCAGATTCTGTGATTAGCACAGTACAAACTTGTTCAATTCCTAAAAGGGGAATACAAGATAATTTAGTAATTCTCAGAGACATATTCCACAGAGGGAAGATTGGTTCAGAGGTGGATTTTGTTCTTAGTCTTGATCAACACAAAGCCTTTGATTCTGTGTCTCAGTCCTTTTTATTTTCAGTGTTGCGCCATTATGGGGCACCTGATCAGATTGTGCAATGGATCAGGTATCTGTATAATGATGCAACTGTTACCACCAGGGTAAATGGGTCATAAGGTAGCCTGGTTAGGTTAAGGAAGGGAGTGAGACAGGGCTGTCCCCTTAGCCCCTTGTTGTGCACTTTTTGTATTGACCCCTTCTGAAATTTATCCTACTCTGTGAATCAATTCTGGGTATTTCTTTGACTAGGTTAGCCCCCAGTCAAATGTTTAGCCTATGCAGATGATGTTGTTATTATTGCTAAGAAAGGCACGGATGAACATCACATCATTACTGTTCTATCTGACTCCTCTAGGTTGTCCGTCTCTATGATTAATTTTGAAAACAGTGTTGCCATTTGGATAGGGAATAAGTCAGATCTTCTGGTTCAACAATTTGCTGGCATTAAATTGACTTCAGACCCTATTTCCGTTTTAGGGATTGTCTCTGGTGATGGGGATTTAGCGGTACTAAATTGGGAAACTAAATTATGGAAGGCAGATGGGATGTCCCGGGGTGGAAAGGTTTGCAGATTTCCAAACGGAAAAGAGTATTGTTAATTAAGAATATACTAATACCCATTTTTCTCTATGTTAGTTATGTTCCCCCCTTCCCGCAACTGAAAACTAAACTATATAGTGTGTTCTTTCAAGTCTATGGGGAAGTCGTTTTGAATCCTATTAAAAGAGTGATTACACACCTACCAATAAAAGACGGAGGTCTGGATATGATAGACCCAGGTTTATTTTTCTAAAGTATTTTTTTATATTATAATATGTTGGGTGAAAAGAAATGGTGGATGGCTATGACCACTGAATGGGTAGATATTGGTAGGAAGGCATGGGCACAAGGAAATAGGAGATTACTGTCTACAATGACTGTAATTCCGCATTATGTTAAACCTATGATTCAGGACCTGATTAAATTGAAAATTCCAGGACAACATCTAAGACTCAAATTGCAACAAGAACTGTATCAATTTATGATGAACCATACCATATTGAATTTTGAACTGCTGCATTGTTCCGAACCAGAGATTCAGATTCCCTTATCACAGTTAACTAATAACATAATTCCTGCCTTTGCATGGGATATTTTGTGGTTAAGTATTCATGGGAAGATGAATGTTAAAAATAATCTCAAACACAAACAACTGACAGAATGTTATTGCCCCAGGAATTCTTGTATACAGCTTTTGGAAACTCAAGAACACCTTTTTCTGGACTGTACTTTTGTGCATCTATTTTGGGATGTTGTGAATTCATCATGGCACACTACTCTGTTCCAGACTCTTTCATATTTAGAAATTGTTCATACTGTTTTTCCTGCTAAATGGAATGGGTTTCATTTTGGAACACTCCAAGTAATTTTTTCTGTTTTAAAATACTTTATTTGGCAAGCTCGGTGTAAATGGGTTCTCCAGCAAATTGAGATCCCACCAGAAACTATGTTACAGAATGTTGTGATTTAACTTCAGCATGTATATGTTTCTGATATGAAGATGGTTTCTAGGAAAAAGCTGCATGAACTATGGGTTAATAGTCTGCCTTTTTTGATGCTGTCCTGAAAAAACAAACAAACAGCTGTAATGAATAGTATATATCTACAATTATATGTATTAGAGTACTGAAGCAAGGGAAATATAGCTTTAAGGAATGGTTATTGGATGGGCTTGTCCAACAAATGGAATATCACCTACATCTTTGACAGATTAACCCTTTATGACTATGTTAAGAAAGTGGTGCTTTGACATCCGTTGGAAACCAAGGAGAAGGCTGACACTGGACTCCAAAATCCAGATAGATATACCTAGTAGAACATGAACAGTTCTTACTATTTGTTCTGTTTTAGAAGATTTATTTTGTATGCTGTTGATTGTTTTGAATTCTACTTCCTTTTCCCACCAAAATTCCCCCACTCTTTTCAATAAGTGCCATGGGATCTTTAACATCCACCTGAACTACCAACAATCCAGGCAGATGGGACCTAGGTTTAACTTCTCATCCAAAAGATGGCACCTCAGAAGTGCAGCACCCCTCTCATGCTGCACTACAGCATCAGTACTGGGATACTAACCCAAGAGCCAGATGTGGGAACTGAACCCACAACCCTCTGATCTCATAGCATCAGAGGCGAGTGTGCTATCTACTGAGCCACTGACACTGCAAACAGCACAACACTTCTCCCAGGATGTCCACTCAGTATCAGATATGTCTGTAATGGTCTTAAAAGGACATTTCAACAGTACACAACAGAGACAGGCCTCTGAAATTAGACTTATTTTACTTCTCAGTATAGTGGAGGATGGAATGAACATTGATGTGGGTTATATGACACATTATTCCACTTAAACTTACACAGACCTTTACTTCAAAGGATGGGCATAAATACTTAGTTCTTCAGTGACCCTTTGATTTAGTTTCTGGTTATCTACACATTGGCTTCTCACCTTAGCACTGTGTGTGTGTGTGTGTATGTGTGCGTGTGTTGAGTGCATGTTGTTTTGTGTGTTTGTGTGTTGCATGTGTTTTGTGTTTTGGGTGTGTGTTGTGCATGTGCTGTTGTGTGTGTTGTGTGTGTGTATTGTGTTTCTGTGTGTGTATTGTCTATGTGTGTATGTGCTGTGTTTATGTGTGTGTGTGTGTGTGTGTGTGTGTGCGCGTGTGTGTTGTGTGGTGTGTTTGTATGTGTGTTGCATGTGTGGGGAGGTGGCATTGGGCAATTTTTATGTGGGTGTTGGGGTGGTTTTTGTGAGTATAGTGGGTGTGGTTATTGTGATGATAATGAGGTAGGATTTTATTCAGGCAGATGACATAATGGTGTTACCTGTTACCGTGGATAGGACTCTTAGTTCTTATATATAGTGAGCATTTACTTCTTTCTACTAGCTGTCAGTGGTTGGATTACATACTGTCACATTTTTTTTTAATCTGTTCATATTATGATGCATATCTCATTTACTTGGGGATTCATGAACAGTTTAATTTATTTGAGTAAATATTGCAAAGATTGATGTGAATGATGATGTATTAGGACTCGTGTACATATATTTCATTCCTACTAGTTATCTTTCCCAGGGAAGGTGGGGGGCTGGGGATTTTATTCCTATGAGTTCTTATTTAGATTCCTTAGTCTGATTCTGTACACATTTGTTATACACTGATACTGTATTTGAAATCTGTACATAGCAGGCTTATGGTTCATTTTCTTGGGGGGAAGGGGTCTTTCACAAGTATTTTTTTGTTTTGTGTTTTTATTTGGCACTTATACTTGCAATTTATAGTATCATGTATTAAATCAGTTTATAAACACTGAAGGCTTTAAAGTGTATGTAATGTATTAACTGGTTGAGAGTATAGCTGGGATAATGTCTCAAGGTAAGTTTTATATTACATTTTGTGTGAAACATTTGCTCACTTTGAGTAAACTTCACTTTAAACCCTCTGTATGCCATGTGTGTGTGTGTGTGTGTGTGTGTGTATGTATATACGTATATGTATGTGTATATATACATATATGTGTGTGTATATATGTGTGTCTATGTGTGTATGTGTATGTGTGTATATATTTATATCTATCTATAGATAGATATATATATATATATATATATATATATATATATATGAATATATGGGTGTATGTGTGTATATGTATATGTATATGTATATGTATGTATAGATATTATACTGGCCCGGTAGGGCCAGTATAGTTAGTATTTGTCAGAGTGTTTAATGTTAAAGGGCAATATTTCCTGGTTAATAACTTTAAATTGGTTTCATAGATTTACCTGAAAATGTGTATGCATCATCTGCTGGGGTAGGTCTGTTGATGTATATAATTTGGTTAGGATCTTTTTTGGAATTTTTGAGATATAAAGTGTTGAATATACAGAGATTTCCCTGTTTTTTGCTGTTTTTTTCAGCCACCTGTATCTCAGAAACAACATTAGGTCCTGGGCTGAAATTTTCGGGGTAGAAGGCCCTGGCCTTACAGTTGTGCCTTTTGAAGGTTTGGTAAAACAACAGTAATCCATTTCAAAGTTATTAAATCTTGAATTCACCATTATTTCCTATGGGAGAAAATAGATGTGAAAGTGAAAGTGATTTTCGCATACTGTCATCCAGGACAAGCATCAGCCTAGGGCACAGGTCTCTTGACTTGACAAATTTGGTCTGAATCTCTTGTTTGGTTTCTGAGATACGTGTGTTGAAAAAAACAGATCTTTGAAGGTTTTGCTGTTTGTGTTTATTAATGTTAAAGGGCAATTTTTGGATCTTAATAACTTTGTAATGATTAAAGTGATTTCTACAACATTTGGCACACATAATTACCATGGGGAGGTGTTTATAACTTATAACTTCTGTCTTAATAGCTTTAGCCATTTCCAAGATACTGAGTGTTAAAAATAAAGGTTTAGGGGGTCACACTTTTTATGTCCACCAGTATCTCGGAAATGGCTTTAGTTTCTGGGCTGACATTTTCAGAGTAGAAAGCCCTGGCCTCAGAGATATGCCTTTTGAAGATTTGGTGGGAAAATATGCATTTGTTCCAAAGTTATGACATTGAATTTCCCATTATTTCCTATGGGGAAAAATAGATGACTCCGACAACACAGGATTCTGCTTCTAACCAGGATTCTGCTTTGTAGGAGCCCTATGGAAAGGGATTCTACACTGAATAAGGAAGCTGTTTTGCAGTACTAAATCCCTTTTGGCAGAGAGGACTAACACAGTGGGGGAACAGGAACCAATAGCCAACCAACCCTACCTATTCTACAACCCCCTGGGCCCCACCCCAGGTTGCATAAACCCCCTAGAGTTTTTTTTAAAACATAATCTCCACTCTGGGGTGATCTGCCAGGATTTGTTCTCTGCAACACTGTGAACTGAGATTTAAACTTACTATAGGACTGAATGAAGTGCTAACCTATTTGCTAGTTTTCCAGCTTGGTGCACTTGAACTGAGTTTAACACCCCGGTAAGTGCACCTCATGCTTGAAGGCTAAAGGTTTGGTGCCATTGATCTACTGTCTTTAGTGCTTTTTGCTCTTTCAATATCTTATTCCCCACCACCAGCACAGTAGGACACTGTGGAGCCCACTCCCAGTGTCCCAGGTAAAGCACACCTCCCTCCACTATAGGACACTGGGGAACCCACTCCCAGTGTCCTGAAATATGTATGTAATGGTTTTGCCAACAGCAGGGTGCCCTATCCCCATATCAGCACTACACTCACCCCCACCAGCAATATGCGAGTCTAGGGAGTCCACTTCCAGTGTACACAGTGTACCCAGTTATGTTGTACTCCCAGAGCAGTGTGGGACACTGGAGAACCCACCCCCAGTGCCCTGAGAAATGGTTCTACTGTTCCTGTGAAAAAAGAAAACAATCCATAACATCTTTTTTTAACCTCCTGTATAAAAAGGTCTCTCATTGTTTCCCCATCCCCATCTCGCATCCTGACCCTCCTGCTGAGCAACCAACCACCCCTCACCCCCCTGCCTCATACTTACCAACTGAGGTCAGCAGCTGTGATCTTCTGTGGACCAAGACACGTCTGTACTCTTCAAAGTCGAATAGTGAACTGAAGAATAAAGGTAAGTGTCATATACAGTAGAGGCGGTCAATGGCATTTTGAACATACTGTATGTTGATATCTCAGCCATTTGTAGGTATTTTACATAGATACATAGACAATGTTGGCAAATAAGGGTCTATGGCCCACCCAGTCTGCCCAATTGAGTTTGTAAGTTCACATGTTTCTCTAGAAGTCTGTTGCCCCTTACCCCTGACCTCCAGAATGTCCTTATGTCTATCCCATGCATTCTTAAATCCTGTGATTGTTTCAGCCCCCACCACTTCCTCTGGCAGGGTGTTCCACTTGTCTACCACCCTTTCTGTGAAGAAATTCTTCTTCATGTTTCATCTGAGTTGCCCTTCTTAAATCTTCATTCCATGCCTTCTAGTTCTGGAACATCTTTTTCACTGGAAAATAGTGTATTCCTGCACCCTGTTCCTCCCTGTAGGGTACTTGTATGTCTATCATAACCCTTCTCTCCCTCCTCTCCTCCAGGGAGTACATATTCAGGTCTTTCAGCCTATCCTCATAGGACTTGTGATGCAATCCCTGTACCATCATTGTTGCCCTCCTCTGAACCTTCTCTTCCCTGTCTATGTCCTTATGTAGGTAAGGTCTCCAGAACTACACATTGTATTCCAGGTGGGGCTTCACTAGTGTCTTGATTTATCACCTCCCTTTCCCTGCTGGTGATGCCCCTTCCTGTGCATACCAGCATCCTTTTTGCTTTACCTGCAGCCTTGTCACACTGTTTCCCTACCTCTAGGTCATCAGAGATGATAACCCTAAGGTCGCTTTCCTACTTGGTGCATGCTATATCCTCAGCCCCCCAACTGATATGTTGTTCTAGGGTTTTTGCACCCCGTATGCATTATCTTGGACTTCTTTGCATTGAATTTCAACTGCCAAACCCTTGATCATCTGTCAAGCTTCTACAGATCCCTCCTCATTCTGTCTACACCCTCTGGCATTAACCAAATTCTCAACATGGACTTTTTGGGACCCCACCTCATAAACACTGGCACTGTTATTTTGTTACCCTGTCCTGAAAGATGATTTCACTCTGGCTGAAAGAAATCACCTTTTGGGACTGAGTAATGAAATGGAAATGCCATTGTGCATGATGTGAGGTCCCAAAAAGCCCATGTGGAAAATCAGGTGAAAAATACCCCAAAATGCACAAGTTATGCATGGTCATTGAAATTTTCCTTCTCATGTGTGTAACTTTGCCAATTTATGTTTTCACTCCAAGTTTTCAACATAGCCACTTTTCACACCACCTCATGAATAGTACAGCTGCATTTCTCACATCCTGCCCAAAATGTGCTTTTGCACTTGTGGCACTGAATGGTGCAGTTGATGTACAAAATCACCTTTCAGGATTGAGTAATGAAATGACAGTGCCAGTGTTCATAACGTAGGGTCCCAAAAAGGCAATGCTGAAATTTTGGAGCAAAGGTAACAAAGAATGCCTGAGTTACACACAATCAATGACATTTTCCTATGCATGCATGTAACTGCCAATCATTTATATTTTCACTCCAAAGCTTGAACATAGCCATTTCTTCACAGCACCTCATGAATACTACAGCTGTCATTTCTCACATCCTGTCCAAAATGTGTTTGCACAGCTGTGGCACAAAATGGCATTTTGCCATGGATTAAGCAATTTACACCTACAGTATGAGGGTTATGAAGTGAGGTGATAAGACTATGTTGAAAATGTGGGGTCACAATGTGAAAAAAATGAAAAAACTTAAGAGTATTTGTTGCAATTTTGTTACACACCGATCTCAAAAAGTAAGGAAATTCATTGCAAAAAAACTCCATGTTACAAAACCAGTTAGGGTTTCCATTACACCTTTAAAAGTATGGAAATTCAATGTTAGGGTTAATATGTGTATCAGCACAACAACATCAATCTCTGCAAACATTAGAAACAAAACAGTTATTTGATATATCCCTTGGTGTCCTTCCACCTAACTCATACACCATATGAGCTGTTAAAACATGTGGTGCAGAACAATATATTTGCATGGTGTATGAGTTAAGTGGAAGGACACAGGGATATATCAAACTGATTTGTTCTAATGTTTGCAGAGACTAGATTGTTGTGCTGATACATATTAACCCTAACACTGAATTTCCATTATTTTAAAGGTGTAATGGAAACCCTAACTGGTTTTGTAAAACAGAGTTTTTGCAATGAATATAGATAGATAGATAGATAGATAGATAGATAGATAGATAGATAGATAGATAGATAGATGTATGTATATGTGTGTGTGTGTGTGTGTGTGTGTGTGTGTATATATATATATATATATAATTTCTGTTTATTTTAATTTGGGGCTTGCTTTCAACTTGCAATTAGGCCTCATTTCATCATTTTGCCTTTCATTGACTGTGTTCTTTAAAACACAAGGACACTTGCAAAAGAAGTTGTAAGCTCATCTTACATACATTAGGGAGAATAGTATCCCATGGTTTCATTATCAGTAGAATGGTTTCTTGAAACATACTGAGACATTTTAAAATTTATGTGAGAAGAACTCTCTGTTTGTTGATATTTCTTAATAACCTTTGACCTTCGGGGGCTTCTCAGCTAAAAGCAAACTGGTGTTAATTAGCTTCTCTGATGTAATCTTCCATTATGTTTTAAATGTATATGTTAAACCAGTAAGAATTATTTCTGTTTTTCATGCATCATCTGGGTGTCAATAGTATGGGATTTTCTGAATAACTGTCATAAAGCTTCTGAAGAAGGACCCGTTTGGTCCAAAAGCTAGAGCACTTTGTTCTTTTGTTGTAACATCTATGCTGGTGCAATAAAATGTATATAATCATTGCTTCTGGATCTGTTCTTACAATGACCAATATGGCAACTACACTATTTGTTTGTCCTAAGGGTAATGAAGGCAATTTCTTCCCTGCAGTGGCTGTTGATTTCCAAGACTAGCTTCACCAGCACAAATGCACAAGACTCTCGTTTCCTCTAGTCAAATCTGCAGGCATCTTTTTATTTTTTTTTTAATTTAAAAATTTTGCTGTGTGAAATATTTTTAGAATTTGCCTTTATAGCCTGTTTTGTTCTTCAGAGCTTGTTTGCAGATTGTACTCTTCCCAAGTTTAATCCCTATTTGATTTTCCTGCCTTGCCATAAGCTAATATACTATATAGGAAATATTGCATAAACTGACAGAAAAAATAGAGAATATCATATGTGCAGCTATACACAGCAAGCCAGTGTTTGCATCAAGAGGTCTGTATGGCAACCAGGAACCTCAAAAGCAAAGCTTAAGAGGTGAACTGGTTGCCATAGAAAAGTCGAGATGAAGACACTGGTCTGTCTGTGTATGGTTGACCATATATTTTCTTTCATAGTGTGAGGGCATCCATACCCATTTCAGACACTGCACTTCCTTTCACTGAACTGGGGAATAGGGACTGGGAATACTTGAAGTTTGGTGCCGGGCTTAAATTACTGATTCGGCATGCTGCAGCTTATTCTGTGAATTCAAAATTAACAAAAAAAAATAAAAAAATACAGCATGTAGCTTGATTATATAGAAGAAAGCAACTGGCTGGCAGCATTCTAAGTTGTTGTGCTGCTGTAGTGACATCACTACTGTAGCACGACAACATAATGATGTCACTACTGCAGCACAACAAGAATATTCTAAGCATGGAATTCCATGCATAACAGGGTCTCCCATACACTGTAAGCTAGTTGTTAGCAGAAGAATGTTTCCCTCAGTGCTGCCTAGTGAAATGTAATGGAACACAGTGCAGCCATGAGTTCTATGGCAGTTTTGAGGGACACATTCTACTCTGAATAAATAGCATATATTTAATTTGACCTATCCAACATCCTATTTATATCATGTACAGCTTGTCACCGTGTTGTGTGATGTCACAATATATTAAAATAATGTCAGTGGGGAAAATAAAATTATTTTCTGTTGTGATATCACATGCTCAGGTAACTTGTTTTTTTGCCTGATTTATTTTCCCTTACATGATGTCTGTCATTCTTATTGTATGTATGTATGTACTGTATGTATCTGTCTATCTCTCTATCTATCACTATCAAAGTAATAATTTTTTGCTGCTAGATTTACTTGTTTAGTTTCTGTCAGCTGGGAGTGAGATGCTAGACAATGCTGCTTATCTTCAGCCTTGCCGGGGGGAGATTTAACCAGATTAAGCTGTTGGTAGTATTGTTACTGAATGGGGGAGACTTTGGCCAGGACACAGAGGGAATTCCCTTTCTCTTTTTGTGTTTGCTTGCGCGTGCGTTTGCAGAAAACATCTTGCTTCCAGTAGCGACAGTTAATGCCACTATGCACAAAGAGACTGACTGCTGCAGTCAGAGTAGTATTAAGGGGATGCTGTTCTATGAGGGTGGGCCATCCTTGGGATGAGATGTTAAACTGATCAGCTGTGTCTGTGAGATGCTCCCTGACTGCAGCAGCGAATTACAGCTGCATTGTCTACATCATTCCATTTTCCTCTGTATGGAGACCAATTGAAAACCGTTGCTTCAGCAGTTGGCTCTGTCCGTGGCTCACAACTTGATCATCTAGCCACAAAGCAGCATGTTGTTACAGCCTCTGTGCTGATTGATTCATTCAGCTATCAAATGGGGGTACTCTGTGGCACCATTCACTGTCACTCTTCAGTGACAGCTGACTGCCCATCACAATAATCGCATTTTATTCACAACTTCTCTCTCCCCCTACCACCCCAATTCCTTTTTGACCTGCTTTTTTTTTTAATGATGTGTGCCTGGCCATTATACTGGCAAGGAATTTATCTCTTTCTTCCCTCCTATTGCTGCCCATAACAAAAAATCCATGAGTTGTCCTTGTGCTGTTGTGGCTGAGTGATTTGGTGTTGCTGATCTGATCATGGAATAAGTTTTAAAACAAGTTTTTAAAGTAAGTTTTGTGTTTTCTTTGGCTAATCTTTTGTTTGTGATAGGTCTCCCGTTTGGAACTTAATTTTCCATCTCAGCAGCTGTAATTATGTTACACCCATCCCGGTCATTTGGGATTCAGGGGCACAACCTAACACTGCATTGAAAGCTCTAACTGCAACACAGGAACAACAAAAAAATTAATCTTTGCTTAGGAAAAGACAGTGTATGTCATCATGAATAGGGCCATAGATGCTAAATCATGCAAAAGACAAGAATAAAACTCAGAGGACAGGGTAAATCACAATCATTACTAAACAAATGCAGTTTCCATATAAGTATTACCGCAGTCCATGACCAGCACCAATAACACTGACCGATGTGGCTCTTTTATCTCATAGCTTCACAACCTCTGACTGCCCCCAGTCATATACTCCTGTTCGCCCACTCCATTTTCCCAGCTGCTGCTCTGCGCAGTGCTGCCTTTACTTTCCAGAGCGGAGTGACTTTGTTTGTGTAACATGTTTGCGTTGCTGGTTGTTTGTTGAAAATGTTTATTTTTCTTCTTTGTAGTGCAGAATAAACTGTTGGATTAAGAGAGAAAGTATGACTGCCACTACTGTCATAGATGACAGGGAACTGAAAGAGGCAGAGAGAGAGAGAGAGAGAGCACCTGGATTTCTTGGATGATGAGGTGAGTCAGAGTCATCATTAGCAAGGCTCTGCCTGATTCTGCTGAGGAAGTGCAGTTGTCGACCACCTGGTTCACTTTTCTGTGGTAAATATTTCCATCACATTTGTCCAGTGATGGGAGAGGTGCTGGGTGTGGGGGCGCCGCCGCCCCCCATGCCCCAGTAAAATGTGTTGTGTTCCATAAGTAATGTATAATTGACAAAAGAGTGAGTCTGCAAGTCCAGATTCAAGCCCTCTGGCCATCTCTAATTCCTGGAGCCACCATTGCAACATTCCCCAGTGTCTTTCATTACACATTGCCCATGCTGTCTTTATTACTGAAACTCTTTAAACACATTACTTTCATATGTTCCTGGTGGTGTGCCCCACCCTACGACTTTTGGGGATGTTGTCAAGCATCTTTTGTTGCAGTACTGGAGAGTGGAATGGCCGCTTGTGTATGAAGTGTTAAAGAATCCTTGTTATAAAAACCCTCTTGGATAAACAACTAATGCCTGGCAGGGTGATTTAAATGGGACAAAATGGCATTGGCACTCCAAGGATGGTTTTTGGTTTGCTTAATAAAGTGCTGCAGTTTTGCTAATTTCCAGAATTGTAAAGGAGCTTGGGTGAAAGAGGTAAAAGCTTGTTTTCAGTCTTTGGTAACCAAGTATGGCCCACTAAGTGCAACTGTTCATTTTTGGGGTGACTGGAGCACTGGGGTGGTTGAGTGTCTTGCTCAGAGTTGCACATTATGCAAGTGGAGGTTGTGGGCATCAAACCCAAGTCTGCAGGATGTACCAGGCTCATTCATAACTCGTTACTGTAGCCTGTAGGTTATACTGCCAGCTTTCCTTCGTTGTGAAAGGAAGGCAGTACATAATTTTCTGTAATAGTTAAAATCCAGCATGACAGTTAAAATACTGCAGGGATCAAAATTAAGTTTTGTAGTCACTGGCCAATAGAGCTAGTGACTGGGAAAATCCAGTGGCCCCACAAACATTTCCACTGGCCCAGCAGTTGGTGTACATACTGAAGTGTTGCTGGTGATACCGATCCATGTTGCCTTTTCCAGTACTGCAGGGCTAGTTAAATGAAAATCTTACTAGCCCAAAACAAAATCTTACCAGCATTTGGCTAGCAGGCTGGTGCCAATTTCTACCCTGTAACTTGTATTTTTGGTAAGGCCTGGACCTGGTAACTCTCTGGTAAAGCAGCAGTTCATACTGTAAAATGTTCCTATGCCTTTTTTGCCAATTCAGATCCCTATTTTCTCTAGTTGCTCCTGAAACTGACCCAGGCTTATTAATTTCACTTCTGGAAGAAGAGAGTCCTACTCCCCCACCCTCTCAAGTATACAACTGCTTGATTTATAGGTACATGTATTCCCTGTCCACTAGGACTGGCTAAGCCTTTGCACATAATGCATTTTCGGAGTTTGTCCTTTGGGCAGATGGCTCTGGGCTTGTAGCTGTAAAAGTTCCTTTCCAGTTTCCTGTGGTAACCCACCCAGTGTGGTCCTTTCAAAGGTGTAATTTCCTTGGAAGTAGTGCAGTCAGTACAGTGGCATTTGGCATTAGCTATGGGGGTGGGCCTGGTACAAATTCTGTGGCAGCTTTACTTTTATGGATGGGCACTCTGTCACTGTTATTGGTGACTGGCTCAAAACTTCAGCTAACAGTTCCCTAATTCACCTTTTAAAACTCGGTGCATCCCTCAGCTTTATCGAGCATTGTGCATTGTATTAGATAGATACAAATGGGGCACACACACTTCGACTTCAGTTCCCTATTCTCATATCATAGGAATGGGTGTCAGACCACTGTTATAATCATAAGAGTGGTCTCATAGTGGTATTAAAATATTATTGACTTGAGATTGATCAATCATATATTCCAGTTTTTAAAAAAACCTGCCCCAAACTTGTCTGTTTCTAAGGCCGCTGCACCTGAGACACTCTATACAGAATACTGTAATAGTGTCACCTGCAGGGAAAGGAGTCCTGCAATTGGTCAGGAGCACTTGCTCAACCTATAATCTGTAAAACGAACAAGTTTAACTTCGGTGTACATAGGCCACAGGATGTAATTATACTTCGGGTATTAGCAATTGTCAGCACAGACAAAAACATAGAAAAAACAATGGCAGAGGGAGGCCAAGTAAATCTTTCTAGTCTAACCATTTGCCCATCTAAAGTTAAGTATGATCTGTGGACCCTACTGATCCTCAACCAACCCCCCCATCTCTCCCCTATCCATGTTTCTTACCACACCCATATGCCTGTCCCATCCCTATTTGAAACCCACCACTGTTTTTATTTTGACTACCTAACTGGGCAGACTGCTCAACCTGGCATGTATTCCATGACAGTATTTCCTGACATCCTTTTTAAACCTACCCACTCTTATTTCCTTACGGCTTGTTATTGTTCTGTGCCACAGTACTCGATCCTAGTTCCTGTGCCAATCACTGCATAGGAGCAAGAGAACCCCACCCCCCTGGCGTCTGGTCCCATGACATCCCTTCAGCATGGTCCCATGACATCTCTTCAGCATTGTGTAGTGAGTCCCTCTGTGCAAAAGGAAGCAGTGCTGATTACTGTTTCTGTGTGGTGTCAGTCATGGGACAGACAGGGGTGTTGGGGAGTTGCAAGTAGCAGAGCAGCCAGAGGAATTTTGGCACACCTTGCTGTGATTGTCATTCAATATCTCTGTCTTACTGCAACAAGTTGTATGTGTGTATGTCTTGATATGCCTTGCCCTGTGACAGCAGAGATGCTCCAAATGTGAGAGAGAGACACACACAGATAGGGTGCAAGGTGGTGGGTAACAGCAATAGAGAGTGGGGGTGACACACATCAGTCACACAGTAGGGAAAAGTGTCACAGACAGAAACTGTGACAGATACCATCAGCGGTGTATGTGTCACAGTTCTGTCAGCAGAGAATCTATGCAGGAAGATTTTTTCAAGGGACTACTTTAGCAGGCATTAGGATACAGTCCCTTCATTTCTGTTTAGACACTGTAAAAACATGTTTCTGTGGCATGTTGCACATCTGTTAGTTTGTTTACCCACCGGACAGTGACAGTTCAACAGCGAGGTCCAGCATAGCGACTACAGTGCCATGCTGCTGTAGGGGACCTGCTGGAACCGGGCACTGTCTGTCGGTGGTCCTGCACCCCCCCGAATCAATTCCGACTCAGAGTTGATAATCCTTAATGGGGTGTGCTGGGGCACAGCCCCCACATGGGGGGTTCGGGGTGAAGCCCCCCAAAGAAAACACAGCCAGCAGCTAGAAACCAGCAGCCAACTGCAAAATGTGGTCAACCTGCCAGTTTCACTGTCGGGGTGGTCGATGGGAAATTTGTCGACCACCCGTTGTGGATCCCTTTTAGTTCACCCATGTTAAAAATGCAATAACCCACTCTAGGATGTGGGGTTATAGGCATTTAATCCATGCCTGGGGTGCATTGTGCAGCACAAGGCCACACAGATTTGACTTTCAAGTGCCCTGAAATCAATAATCATACACTGTTAGTATTACATGGAAATTTCCATACAAAATGTTCACACCGAGGCACACCCACATCACTGTCACTCTCTAAAAGGTACAAGTCACTGACACAAGACACTGTCACGTCAATGTTTCACTGCCACTTTGACTATGCATCTGGTTAATTCCTGCAGTATCAATACCACTGCAAGCAAGTAAACAGTCGGCATTGACAAATGCTTGTTTGAGAAGTGCCATGGGATTGTTAATGTTCCCCAGAACAACCATCAGAAAAGGAAGCCAGGACCTCAGTTTAACATCTCATCCCAAGGATGGCCCACCCTCATAGAACAGCATCCCCTTAGTACTACACTCAGGTACAGGTGTTTATGGTATATGCCCAATCTAGGGGAACAAGGACAAATCAGGCAATGTAGATTACCATAATTATAAGCTGAAATACTGTATCTATTTGTTCTAGTCATATAGTTTAGTCAACCACTTTCCCAAGATCTTGGGGAAATCATGACTTCTTTTTGCTTATCCATATTGTGATGTTTCTATGGTGTAAACACCCCATTACAAGCTGTTCCTAAGCAGAGTTATAAAATGAATAGTATCAGTCCAGTATACCTTGAACAGAGGAATTATGTCATATGACTGTGCTCATAAAATGTTATGGATAAACAAAGCCATCTAACTGAAACAAGTCTTCTGACTGTAATTATTCACCATAGTTACATGAGTGTATTAAATTAATTTTTGGCTACAAAGGTCATTTTATAACTGCAACAAGACAATTTAACAATGCGTAATTGTGGCCAATAATCTTATAGTAATCTTCTCTAGTGGGTTTAAAGGTCCTCAGTAGCCCTTCAGCCTAGCAATGCACCCCGGGCAGGATTCGTAAAATGGTTGCGCACTGCAAACTGAGTTTGTGTCTTGTAAATGCACCTGTTGAAACGTTAATACTGCAGGTGCTATTTTTAACATTGCAAGCATTTGCACTACACCACTTCATATGAGGGGAGAAGGCATGCATTCCAGCTGCAAATCAATTTCTAAAGCCCTTTCAGTGAAAAATATTCCTGTTTGTGCCAATTAATGGTTCTGAAAAGCATATTTTAACTAATGGCTAGCAGCTGCAGTCAAGATAAAGCACTGTATATGGAGCCAAATAAGATCAGAGCAGCCATTTGTATGCATGTGGTGAAGGAATTTACAAAGGCCAAAAAAATCAGAGTCCAGGGACCCACATTATGCAGCCCCTCCGCGAAAGTCTGTGGAGCATTAAACCTCTCAGAGTTATCCTCGGTAGTGGGGAAGATCATGGAAGCACTACTGAAGGAGAGATTGGTGGAACATCTGGTTGTCAATGGACTACAGGACCCAAGGCAGCATGGTTTCACCAGGGGAAGGTCATGTCAGACCAACCTCATTGAATTTTTTGACTGGGTGACTAGGGAGGTGGATCAGGGGAGGGCAGTGGACATGGCCTATCTGGACTTCAGCAAGGCCTTTGACACTGTGCCACATAGAAGACTATTACACAAACTGGGGAATATGGATGTGGGCAGGACAGTAGTGTGGTGGGTAGGTAACTGGCTGGGTGGCAGGACACAGAGGGTGGTGGTAAATGGCTGTCACTCCACAGAGGGAAGAGTGACCAGTGGGGTACCACAGGGATCAGTGCTGGGACCGGTCCTATTCAACATCTTCATCAGTGACATGGCGCAGGACTTAGAAGGCAGAATTTCACTGTTCGCTGATGACACAAAGGTCTGTAACAGAGTAGACACACCAGAGGGTGTAGACAGAATGAGAAGTGACCTGCAGAAACTTGAAGAATGGTCAGGGGTTTGGCAGTTGAAATTCAATGCAAAGAAGTGCAAGATAATGCATATGGGGCACAAAAACCCTGGCACAATATATCAGTTGGGGGGTGAGGATATAGCATGCACCAAGCAGGAAAAGGATCTTGGGGTTATCATCTCTGATGACCTCAAGGTAGGAAACAGTGTGACAAGGCAGCAGGTAAAGCAAATAGGATGCTGGGATGTATAGGCAGGGGCATTACCAGCAGGAAAGGAGGTCATAATTCCAGCTATACAAGACACTAGTGAGGCCCCACCTGGAGTACAGTGTACAGTTCTGGAGACCATACCTACATAAGGACATAGACAGGGTAGAGAAGGTTCAGAGGAGGGAAACAAAGATGGTGCATGGATTGCATCACAAGTCCTATGAAGACAGGTTGAAGGAACTGAACATGTACTCCCTGGAGGAAAGGAGGGGAAAGGGGATATGATAGAGACATACAAGTATCTTACAGGGAGAAACAGGGTGCAGGAAAACACTATTTTTAAGTGAAAAGATGTTCCAGGACTAGAGGCATGGGATGAAGTTGGAGGGAGGCGATTCAGAGAAAACATGAGAAAGAATTTCTTCACAGAGCGGGTGGTGGACAAGTGGAACACCCTGCCAGAGGAAGTGGTGGGGCTGAAAGAATCACGGGATTTAAGAATGCATGGGATAGACATAAAGGAATTCTGGAGGTCAGGGGTTAGGTGCAACAGACTTCTAGGAAAACAAACTGAACTTACAAGCTCAAATGGGCAGACTGGGTGGGCCATAGGCCCTTATCTGCCAACACTGTCTATGTATCTATGTATCTATGTATCCCTAAAGACATAAAAACATGTCCTATAGTGTTTCCAGAGGTGTTTTGCAGCCTTAATGTTTATCCTTTACTGTGTGTATCTGAACGCTCATTTTCTTTTAAAAGTGTAAAACCCTCCTCTTTTGCAAGGGACAGAGGTCTGGATTCAGGAACAAATACAGCCAGTATTTCCAGCAGTATTCATCCCATCAGCTGTGGCAAACCTCGGCCGATGAGGAGCAATGGCATACCTAATGATCTTGGGCTGAATACTGCCTACAGTGACGAAAACTGTGATGGCAGCAATCACAAAATCTGAGACATTGTGGCTGATTTGCATACATTCTACATGGGAGTGTGACATGCAAGGCAGGGTCAGATGGCAAACAAAGGTGGAGCCTATGAAAGAAATATTTCCTTCTTAGATATCCGCCAGAACATGCACAACAACTTTAGCTTCCACCACCCCAGGAGTGACGTTATTACACGATAACACACATCCCTGGAGTGCCTTATTGCTATTATACAATGGCTCGTTGTCTTACAAAATTAAAAAAAATAAATAAAAAAATGATTTTAAGAAATCCAAAAGTATACCATCCATAGCATCCAAAAGCAATACAGTGATGTTATTGTGTAATAACACCACTGTCTCAGGCACACATTGACCAATCAGAGTCCAGGAAATTTTCTTGCCATTGTATAATTTAGTATATACTATAATAGCAGTGTGCATGACCACAGCGATGACTGTGGTGTAGGACAAAAAGCCACAGGCATTGGCAGTTTTAGCATGTTTAGAGTACCTGTTCCATTAGGGCCCACTATACATACTGATGCAGAGGGTATACATGATGGACCTGAACCTAACACCCCATACCCACTGGACCATCTGCATCATCATAAAGGAACAAGCTAGGCAGTGAATGGGCTTATAAGTAGTCATGAGGTGGCACACAGGTCAATGCACATCTGACCTAGTGCTGCACCCTACAGTCAGGAGCCATCCACATGTACCCAACTGCAGAGCAGCAGCACTTGATTAGTCAGTACCATCGGCACTAAGGCTTGGAATTCTGAATTCAGCCCAGTGTGCTGTTTTAAATAACAGGTAATGATATGTTAATTAGGTGTTAGGACCTTGCATGCTAAGTGGGGTGGGGTCATTTGCATGTCAGGATTAAAACCTGCATGGTTAGGCTCAGACACAAACTTCTTAGAGCCTCCCAAATGTATGGTTTGTGCTCCATGCTCACAGTTAAAAAGTCAGCTACTCACTAAGTGAAATCTTTGAAAATGTTTGTGTTATTATTACAATATATACTGCCACCAAATCAGATTATTCACTTGTTTGGGCTTCCTCAGGGGTGCAGGAGTCATTATTTTGAAACTGCCCTTCTGTTGAAAGGCCTTTCCTCACAGAGAATAATGGATAGGCAAGTGTGGGTTATGAAGATTTTTTTCACACCTGAGGTGTGTGATGACCCATAAACCGCGAGAGCCAAGGTCGAGGGGCTTATGCAGTCATCACACACTGAGGGTCTGAAAACAAATATTCATAGGCACACACTTGCCTATATATTATTTTTTATAATTGCTGGTAATTGTTGTTAAATAGAAATAGTCCATTTGACCACTGAGGTGCTGACACATCTGTGGAATGACTGGTGAAACAGATGCTCGTACGAAATTCACTGAGGTGAGTGCAAGATTATTGTGAAAACAGATGAACCTTGTGGAAGAAACTCTGCGTAGTACTCCAGATGTGTGTAGCGCAAACTACTGCTGCATTCATTTTCCACTGTGAGTGACATTCTGTGAAAATGCCGTAATAACTCAATTTCGGGTTATTACAGCATTTTTTTGCTCCAGTAAAATGGGTTGTTAAAGGGGGTCACCAGTAATTATATCATGTTAATTGTTCAGTTTTATGCTTATAAATCATCTTCTCAAGGCTGTTTTTCATTATTTTGGGTCATAACCACCTTTAAACTGGCACACCATGGTGCTACAGACTTGGTAGCAGTGCTGTATATTCTGTGATAATAACATGAAGATTTTCAAAGATTTCACTGAGTGAGTAGCTGACTTCTGTAGTAAGAGCTTCTGCTTTCTATCACTTCAGATCAGCCCCATGCCCTAATCTCATCTGGGTTCATTTTAGGATCAGGATTGCCTGAAAACTGCACTACTCATGCTCCAGGCTGCCCAGCTTATCTGTCCTGTCAAGTCTGCAACACTAATGTCATTAGTACTAATATTGATGTACTGATCTGACAGGTGTTTGCTCCAAAACTAACAACAGAAGAGTTTTTATGTTCTATTGATACAAAAAATGCCAGCCACACCTTCCTTGTGTTCAAAAAGTGATTTATTCTTTTGTTATGGTAACTCAAAGATCCCCTGATATTATATTGCCCAACGTTTCACCCAGACGGGCTTCCTCAGAGCCTTATGATCTATGATACTTACATACATAATAAATATTAATTTATTGAGTTATGATGGTCAGCTAACATCACTTCCTACTGTGTGTTATAAGTCACATCCTATCCCTTGTCTGGTACACTCTTCAGTGTACTGCCTTAATAGATATTTACTTCATATCAATTTCATTTTATTACATGATAACATTACTGATCTAGTTTCAGTGGCAATTGCTTTCATCACAGTTAAGTATTTACTGAAATCACTATTGTTATGTCCATTAGTAAATTATTACAGCGGTGCACAACATGGAACAGGAACCTGTTGATATTAGTGTATGTAAAACATGCTTAAAAGGAAAAAAAGGAAACAAGAATCTAAGCAAAGTGAGGTAGTTTAAACAAATGTTTATGTATTAACAGTGCAGGATGAATGAAATGAGCCTGACATGGAAAAAAACAGTCCTTAAGATATAACTCTTCTAAAGAACACCAGGCAGTTAAAGATTAATCAGTTATAAGTGCAAGAGCTAAAGTGAGTAATTTCATTTGTCTAGGATCCTAATCCATATTTTGCACCACTGTGATAATTTAGTAATGTATACAACCACAGTGATTTTAGTAAATACTTACCTGTGATGGAAGAAATTGCCACTGAGACTAGGTCAGTAATGTTATTATGTATTAATATAGAACTGACATGAAGTAAATATCTATTAAAACAGTACACTGAGGAGTGTACCAGACAAGGGATAGGATGTGACTTATAACACACAGTATGAAGTGATGTTAGCTGACCATCATAACTCAATATATTAATATTTATTATGTATGTATTTATCATAGATCTTAAAGCCCCTGAGGAAGCCCATCTGGGTGAAACGTTGGGCAATATCAGGGGATCTTTGAGTTACCATAACAAAAGAATAAATAATTTTTTGAACACAAAGAAGGTGTGGCTGTTTTTGTTTGCATTTACTTTTGTGTCACCGTGTGCATCACAATTTGCCTTTGCGTAAGCGCTTGCATTTGTGTTTGTGTTACCTTTGGAATCATTGTTGGTGTTACCGTAAGCATTTGCATTTCCAATTGCATTACCATGACCATGTGCATTACCATTTGCGCTTGTGTATGCGCTTGCATTTGCATTTTCATCTGCGTTAGTATTTCCTTTGGTGTCATTGTTGGTGTTACTGTAACCATTTGTGTTTCCAATTACATTACCATTACTGTTTGCATGTTCATTACCATTTGCATTTGTGTTTCTGTTGCCCTTAGCGTTTGCATTTTTGGTAGGTGTTACCGTAACCATTTGTGTTTCCAATTGCGTTACCATTACCGTTTGCATGTTCATTACCATTTGCATTTGTGTTTCTGTTGCCCTTAGCGTTTGCATTTTTGGTAGGTGTTACCGTAACCATTTGTGTTTCCAATTGCGTTACCATTACCATTTGCATGTTCATTACCATTTGCGTTTCTGTTGGCCTTAGCATTTGCATTTTCAGTAACAAATCTGTTGTCGAGTGCATTACTATTTCCTTCTGCTTCACCGTTGCTGTTACCATTAGTGTTTCTGTTTGCGTCTGTGTTAGCTTTTGCATTTTTCTTACTGTTTTCATTACTGTTTGCATTTCCGTTTGCATTTTTTCGTTATCGTTTTCGTAACCATTTGCTTTTCTGTTGCAGTTAATGTTAGTATTACTGTTTGCATTAACATTTCTGTTTTCATTTATGTTTGCACTTGCGTTTCTCTTACTGTTAGCATTATTTCTGTTTGCGCCACCGTGTGTGTTGCCATTTGTACTTGCATTTGCACTACTGTTACCATAACTATTTTCTTTTACCTCACTGTTTCCATCACCATTTGCATTAGTGTTACCATTTCTGTTTTTGTGTTTGTGTACTGCTGTGCAAAACATGATGTTTTTGCTATTTTTCTGCACTGTCTTCCATGGCACATAGCGCAGTCAGTGTGTGGTTGATTGGTCTGAAGCTTGGCTTGTAGAAAGACCTATGTTCAAGGAATATGCCAGTTTTTGTTTGATGAAAAAATGTTGTCCTGTGCCAGAGTTAGTGCCTTTTGAAGTTGCCCCACTTCACAGTTACTGATTTTTACATGCCAGGTCTGCCATTTTAGCACATGTTTGGCGACAATGTCTGTCATTTTGTAGTAGAAGACTTCTTAAAGGTGCAGAAATGTAAAAATAGAATATCTCTAATGGTCTGGCCTTTTCACATGAAATTTGGAATGTGTTGAGTGGATGTCCTGGCGATGCGAATATTGCTGTTTACATGTTGAAAAAATAATTTGCTGCAGAGATACTGTGTGACACAGCTAACATTTTGTGCATAGCATTCTGCATGGCACTACTGGCTTGAAATTTATAGTGTAGGTAGCCCTAGTGGTACAGAGGTGCCTTGCAGTGGTTTGGTGTGTAACACATTAACAGGTGCGGAATTATGCCACTCCGATGAATGAAAATTTGGTTCATTACACTTCAGGAACTTCTAAACTGTGTGTCTGATTTACCTGGCATTTGGAATGTACAAAGACTTCTAATTCAACTTTCACTGTTCCAATTTTTGGGTTGCTGGAACTTACGATTGTTGAACTGTGCATGTTACATTGTTTGCTCATGGTGCTGTGTGATTGTTGAACAGATGTACACAAAATTATGGACACACAATGTGCTGTGGTACATGTCTTCATTTTACAATTTTTGGTTCTGTCAGATATATGGTTCTTGTGTAGCAAAGAGGCAAAAATTTTATTTTCGGCACTCCTGCACAGTTTTCATGGTGTGATGCTGTGCAACTGTTGAACAGATTCAGATAACATTTGTTATACATGTTGTGGAATGGTACATGTCTTCATTTACCAATTTTCATTTCAGTTGGTCATGCAGTTTTAGTGCAGCGAAGTGACAAAAATTAACATGTTGGGACAGTGGGGCCCTTAGGGCTTCGTGCTCACACCACCACATTCCATTCACTATTTATAGTGCACATTTTCAAAAAGAAGGCAAATTCATTGCAAAAAACTCTGTTTAATGCATCAGTTAGGGTTGTTCCACAGTGACAAAAGCGAGGAAATTTGATGTTAGGGTTAAAACCCTAACTCCGCATTCCCCTCCAGCACCACACACACACACACACACACACACACACACACACACACACACACACACATATGTAGTGGGGGAGGACCAAGGCAACACAACCAATCACAATCACAGACAACCAGCAGCAGGTAAGAGAAATAACATACAACTATCTAAACGTACTACAAGACATATCCATCATCATGGTCTAACAACTGTAGGACTTCTGCTGGCATGTGGGTACACACCCATGCTGGTGATTTGCACAAATAAGATACCAGAACAGGAGTACTCTCCACACAATACCTAAGATATTGTTGTCTTCAAAATCTCAAACCATCTCTACAATAATGTCAAGCATGCGCCATGATGATATTAAACACTTAGGGTGGGATATTCAAAAGGGTTGAGCCATGCGCAACAGGGTTGCGCCTGTGCAAGACCAAAAGTGCGCCATTCTGCGATATTCAGAAGGAGGCAGATATGCCCCTGAAAACATGCTGAGCAACAGCGCAATGCAAAGGAAGGCATGCGCAACCGTGGGTGGAGCCGGCCGCAAAGAGGCGCAATGCGGTGAAAGACTTGCGCATTGCGCAAGAGCGGAACTGCCAGAAATTGTGCACTAGCGGAAATGAGCCAAAATAAAAAGGCTCAAGGAAGCGGCGCAAGAACGCTACTAGGATGCCAAGTGGGGTAGAAAGAGAGAGAGAGACAGACAGACACACAGTGACAGGCTAGGGCAGGCAAGGCAAGCATTGTGGGCCATAGGCTGCAGAGGCCAGTGGGGGGTGCCTGGTGCAGTGGAAGTAGCAGTCAGGACAGCGAGGGTAACACAGCAACACCAGCCGGGGGGGCAGAAGCCAGGGAGATGGACAGTGCTAGCTTCCACATGGAAGCTGTAATGAAGGGGGTGAGAATGCAAGCTGCAGGGGGCGAGGCCGAGTGGAAGCCCGTTGGTGATGCAGCCCCAACAGGCAGTACCATGCCGCATCAGCTATGAGCTGTATACAGATGTAGAGATCGTGGGCGGTACCGCCTGAACAGGGCAATACTGAGGTGGCTTTGTGAGCTGTGCAGTGATGTGATGCAGGCACCCTCACGACGGAGTCACGCTCTGTCAGTGGAGACCAAGGTGACAGCCTGCATGCCTGCTCACCATGGGCACCTTCCAGAGGCCGACAGGGGACACCACAGGCATCACACAGTCGGCCACGTCACGCATCCTCACCCAATTCCTCAGCGCACTGCTGCCACATGCTGTGGAGCACATCCATTTCCCCAGCACCGCAGCAGAGTGTACAGCAAACATGCGGGAGTTCCACAGGGTAGCACATATGCCTGGCATGCTAAGGGCCATAGACTGCACCCATGTGGCCATTCACACGCCACCTGGCCCTGATGGGGCAGCATATAGGAACCGAAAGGGCTACTCCAGTGTCAACTGCCAGGTGGTGTGTTATGCCACTGGGTGAATAATCAATGTCTGTGCCACACACCCTGGTGGAGCACATGATGCCTTCATATGGCATCAGTCCGCACTGTGCCATCGATTTGAGAGTGGGAACTTCCCCACAGGACATCTAGTGGGTGAGTACGCATGTATGGAATGCAAACTTGGGGCAAGGGTGGGAATGCCACAGGTGCCATGGTAGTGGCACACAGGGATATGGGCAAAATGGACCTGAACATGACACTGATCTCCACTATCTTCACACAGGTGACAGCGGGTACCCACTCCATCCCTGGCTGCTCACACCGTACCGGCGCCCCATGACCCCATCGCAGCAATGCTATAATGAGGCACATGCTGCCACACGCAATATCATAGAGTGGGTGTTTGGGATGCTCAAGGCATGCTTCCGATGCCTAGACACCTCCGGCAGTGCCATACAGTACAGCCCCCAAAGGCCTGTGGGATATTCCTGGCCTGTTGCATCCTGCACAACATGGCCAAGGACTGTAGGATAGCCATACAGGTTGAAGAGGGGGACAGCGATAGGGACGCCAGTGGCGCCGGTGTTGATGTTGATGAGCAGCCCCCCCGGGGACGGCGGGACCCCCGACTGATCCGGCAGGCCCAGCTGCACCGGGACACCATCACAGAGGAGCACTATGCACAACACAGGTAAGTCAAGGGGACATGTGCAACCAACACTGTCCATGCGAAAACCACAGGCACACAGGGTAGCACACCAGGGTTGCATGACAATGCCTTGTGTGGCCATGTGTGATTTTGTATTTTCTTGAAACTTGGCTTCCCAGCCAAAAGCCCTTTGGGGTAACCCTTGCCTAAGTGTTTGCACAGAGAGGTTCATTGTCTTTTAAATAGTTTTTTGTTTTAATGGGTTCACCACAACAGAACCCAGACAGACCATCTTAGGGTAGCTGGTTCATTCCACTGGGGGGTCCAACAGATGAGGCATACTGATGAGTCCTGGTAGGATGAAACACGTGTCTATGCCATCTGTTAGCATGCTTTGAAAACTGTGTGAGAGGCCTTTCGGCACCATGCAATTCTGCTTAAAGTTGAACCAGCATAATATTCTGTGGTGATTTGCATATGCAGCCCACGATACAATGTAAGATAATGGTGCAGCAGGACTATGCAGATAAAAGTGTACTGATACATCATTGGCTTATAGTGGGGTAACATCAGAAGAGATTACCAGTGAACAAAGGTCTCCAAAACCACTGCCTGACATTGCATGTGTTAGACCAATGCATTACAATACATTCTTATTCAGAAGAGATACAAAATGTATTGGTAATACAAAACTGTTCAATGTGGTCCACCAACAACTCATGGCCAGTATGCCTGTATACCCCAAGTCACTTGGATGGCAGCAGAAGTTCTACAGTTGGTGGACCATGATGATGATTGTGTCTTGTAGTACATTTAGAGAGTTGTATGTTACTTATGTTACCTGCTGCTGGTTGTCTGTGATTGGTTGTGTTGTCTTGGTCCTCCCCAACTACCTGCATGTGTGTGTGGTGCTGGGGGGGAATGTGGAGTTAGGATTTTAACCCTAACATCGAATTTCCTCACTTTTGTTGCTGTGAAACAACCCTAACTGATGCATTAAACAGATTTTTTTGCCATGCATATATATAACAGGTCAGTAGTTAGATACAGGATACAGATAAGTACTCAGAGGCACTTGCAGGACCTACTGCAGAAAATCTCTCATGGAATAGCATAGGACATGTATTTTCCCTTCTTAAGAAGAAAGTCCACTCAACCTTTTATTCTGTTTCACTGTGTAGTTTGTGGGCATGCACAATGATTGCTTCTATTGCACCTTCCTAATTTCATCAGGATTTAAATGTAAATGAAGGTACTTAAGTCTGGTGTGAAACTCTACTTGACTTCATTGCAAAGGTCATGACCTGACTCATTTAAGGCATCCTGGAATTGTATGATGTTTTGGTGCTAAGGCCTACAGTAGTTATACTGTATTAGTCAGTGTTATTGCTGTCCTTATGCTGGCCATGACACTTTTCAAGGTATAGTAAGTAATTTGTTGTGTGCTGTAGTTCAAAATGTATCTGAGTTAGAGAAACAAGCATTTGTCAATGCTGAATGTTTGCTTGCTGGCATTGGCATTGATAGTTGAGGAGTTACAAAGCTGCATAATAGGAATGGCAGTGAAGTATTGAAGTGAAGCCAACCCCGCCATTAACCTGCAGAGACTGACAGGCACTGGGATGTATTTTTGGGTCATCAGGCATAACGGCCACGCCATTTCACCACACCCTACCCTGTAGACACCGACAAGTGTCACGGTGTGCCTTGGGGTCTTTGGCCCTTATGTGCACCCCATTCCATCAGGAAATACAGTGAGATGGATGCAGTATTTTGCAGCTAATCTTTTTATTGTTTTTTCCAAGTGTTCAAGTATACAAAACAAGTACAGACAGATACAACATATAGAGCTTTCCTCAAATGACAATAATCAGGTCAAAAAGGATGCTGCACATTTTTTGTGTAATAATTGCATAACATTCACATAAAATACAATTATTTATTATAACAGCAGGTATGTATTACTATTAAGTTTCCAACAGATGGTGACAAGAACGAGGTACAGACATTACTGAACTAGAGCTGGTAGTTACATCTGAAGCTGGATGTAGAATCGGGGATCCCAGGCTTGGGGGAAATAGGATCTTTGGTATTTAGGTTTCAGGGGGAGTTTAAAATATATTTGTTCTGTGGTGGAGTGGGAAGGCATCCATTAAAGATATGTAGGAGCAAAAGGGGGCCTAGGTATATTAAATAATGGCAAATAACTTACCGTCAGGCAGTTAACATCCAGTGGCATATTGTGAGTTGGGAATGGAAAAATTCTGCTATGTGATTACATTAGAAAAAATAAATAAATTGTAAAGGCCCATAAAGAGTGCCGTGCAAAGCAATGTATTTTAACAAATATCCCTTTCATATCAGTATTATATCAGTATTTGGGGTTTTAGATCAGTTCTAAATATCTTGTTTAGACTGAGAAAGGCAAATGATGAAAATGTTAGAATACCCTCAGGATTCTGTTAGCCGTGATTATCAATGTTGCAGGCTTGGCATTTCAGGTTCCTTTGTAATGACTCCAGGGACAAGTAGGTGTCACCTCTCATCCATACACAGGTGTCACCTCTCATACATACACTTTAATGTTCCATTGCAAAGAAAACAAGCCAAATGCACTGATGTTATTAACATGATGGCCCACAGCTGCAGTAATGAATGCTGATAAAATGCAACAAGATTAACCTGACACATAAAATCAACTGATGGCAGGAGCTCAACCAGTTGGGTGTGTTGGGGAAGCATGTTTTTTTGGGGGGGGCAATTCAGGTATAAATTGTGTTCTTTTCTTTATATAAGGCTCATCAGGAAAGACTCTTGGATATTAAAATAAAAAAAAACCTTTTCACAAACAGAAAAAATAATAGGGGTGAGCTGCCTTGCAAGGAAGAACTGAGAGTCCTGTCTCTCTTAAAAAGAAGATGAATTGACAACTGCAACTCTTCCTTAGTATTTGTGGAAATCGGGGGGCTCGTTTCCAGGAGTACAGTAAAAAGTCTGACTCTGTTCCAGAAGTAAAATGGGGGAAGGACTACTCGTAATAATTGTGTGCACCCGTGGTTCTTTTCATAGGTGTTGAAGTACAATTTATTGTACCCCGATGTATTCCTGGATCTGCAATAAAAATGTTTACATAAAAAAAGACATAAAACTGAAACCATAACATGTTAAAATGCAACATATGATAATGAAATGTGTCTCCAGTACCTTTGCATGTATATTCAAGGCTACATGAAAGTAGGTTGGTTCCCACAGTGAATGTTGTCCATTTCCAGCACTAGTACTTATTAAAAATGATAAAAATCAAATCCATGTGACTTTTCTGAGAGAAGGCTGCAGATAATTTCATGCACCCTGGTGGTCTGTTGGTTTTTACTATTTGGTCCGTCGGATATGATTCGAGCATAGCTGTTTTTTGTGGATATTCCCGAGTATATTTATCATTCAGGAGCATAGCCCTTGTTTTGAGAGGGTAGACTTTCAGGATGATAGGTTCGGAAACACGACAGTTAACATAAAGAAGGGTAGAGTTTTTCAACCAGATTCAAAATTGTTTAAAAGGCAGGCATCAACTAAAATAAAATGTTTAAAATGATTGTGTTTACAATATTACTAAAAACAGAGAGAGTGCTGGAAAAGTGGAACAGACTCCCAGAGGTGGTCATTGGAGAAGAAACAGTGGAGGGATTCAAAAGGGCATGTGACAACCACATGGGAGTGTTAAGAGGGGAGGAGGGGGGCACAGGACCAAGCAGATTGTTGGACAAATGGGTAGACTTGGTGGGCCTTGTTTCGGTCCTTTTCTACCATCACACTTCTATGAATCTATATCAGTTGCATATATATATATATATATATATGTTATTTGTCTTGTAGATATTTCACTTTAGCTAGTGTGTATTCCAGGGTTTGCTTCAAAAGCATCTAACTGCACCAACTAACCTCACAATGGCTCTGTGTGACATCACAGCCGGTTGTCATGTCAAGCACTAAGATGTCATAAGCCCACTATTAAGTCATAAAATCATCATTAAAGCTTTTTATAAAAAGGTAATGGAAAATTGTTAAATATGTAATATAAAACCTGATAAAGTGGAGTCAATTTATATAAAAAAAGGTGTGCATTGTAATATGCATGCTATTGTTTTGTATCAATAAAAGTTTTATTTAAAAAAAGGATAAGAAATATTATATCAACAATATAGAACATTACATTAAATACATATGATTTCTCTGCATTAATCATAAGAAATCACGATTAGTAACAAAATGGAAAAAACAATCCCAATATCGATACCTGAACAACATGAAATGACTTGTGTTATTCGCTATATTATATAGTTAAATAGGTACCTACTCTTTTGTTTTGGTGAATAAAAAAACTAGTTCTGAGAGGCTGGCTACACCATCCAATGTATGCTGCTTACAACATGCTATGTTGGTTTACAATTAGCAGCAAATGCTGGCTAAATAAAGACAAGTTCCCCTGCAGGATCTTTGGCATTGCGACGTATCTATTTTATTCCTGCCTATGTTCCCTGCCTGTAGCCTGCACACACACACACTTAACAAGCAGAGTAGCTGGGCTCAAACAGTTACTACTTCAGAAAGTACTGAACTACAAACGTATTGGCAGTTATTTTTGTTTCCAGAATAATGTTTATATATATAAACGTCCTAAACATCCTGCAGGAGAATTTGCCTTTATTTAGCCAGCATTTGCATAACACACATTCTGAAATTATGTATATTGTCTATAATCATACAAAATCCCTCTTTTCTCAAAAAGATATAGATTTGGATTGTATCCACACATTTTTGGAACATATTACGATTCCCGACTTTCCGGCTTCTTTAATTCAGGACTTACTAGCTAATATTCATTTTTCTGAAATTCGACAGGCCATCAAATCCATACCCATAAATAAATCTCCAGGGAAAGATGGCTTAACTACTGAAATTTATTGACTCATTATAGATGTCTTGGCTCGGGAATTGGCCCAGGTTTTTTCTAGTCTGTTACAGTCTGCATTGCTTTATGATATGGCACAGGGTATCCTGGTTTATAGTTACAAAGCTGGAGATAGGCATCTACTGACTAATTGGAGACCGATTTGACTTTTAAATATGGATTTTAAGATACTGGAAAAATTTTGACCCTAAGGCTGCAAAAAGTGGCACATTATGTAATTTGTCCAGCACAAGTATGTTCGGTAAAGCATTCTAATATTCAGGAACATCTCATTTTATTAAGGAAAATAACTACTAGAAGTGCAAAGGAGGAGATTGAGGGTGTCTTGTGTTCCTTAGATCACAGTAAGGCTTTTGATTCTATTAGTCATTGTTATATGTGGGAGGTTTTAAGGTTTTATAATGTCCCAGGTAAATTTATACAGTGGATAAAAGTACTGTATGAATCGGCTACTGTTGTTCCTTTAGTTAATGGATATGTTGGGCCTTTAGTCCCTGTCCATAGGGGTGTTCGGCAAGGTTGTCCCCTTAGCCCACTTCTTTATGTCTTTTGTATTTACCCTCTATTAAGATATATAAATGCTCATCCTGGAATCAGATCTATGCTGGTCGGGACTTTACAAAGTCCTGCAAGGTGAATCGCATATACAGAAGACTTATGCCTTCTGTTACCAGATGTACAATCCATTTCTTTAGTGATTGATGTTTGTACAGCTTACTCTTTTGTTTCAGGAGCAAGTTTAAAGATGTCTAAGTGTCAAGGTATATATTTAGGAACACAACTACAAATAGGCACTCAGATTTCTGGTATTCCTTTTTCTTCCCATCCAGGTAGTTTAGATATTTTGAACTGGACTGCTAGACTAGACCTTGGAAATAGAATGGTGTCACAATGGAATACCTGGAAACTGGACAAAAAGAAATGCCTGATGCTGATAAAAACAAAGCTGTTGCCTCAATTTCTTTATGTTTATAAAATATTTCCTCCCCCAAAACAAATGGAAGCAAGTCTACTGAGTTTATTCTTTCGAGCAGTCTGGGGTAGTAAGCTGAATCCTATAAAAAGAAATATCACCTACTTACCTTACTCACAGGGAGGTTTAAATATGGTTAACCCATTAGTGTTTTTTTATTGAATGTTCTTCTATACAAATCTTCGGCCTATATTGGTTAATGAGGATAAGGTTTGGGCTCCATATTTTTATGATGCTATAAATCAATGGTTTTCAATTTGGGAAAGGTCCAAAAATACCCACTTGAGACAAGATTCTGCACTCCCTAGTTACTATTGGGAAATATTTGTAAAATTACTATAATGGGGAGTCTGTAGTCGAATGCTACTGGGAACTACCAGGAAGCAATTATATCATAATATTATTTCAACCCATTTTTATGAGAAAATAACATTTCCCCATCGATCTTTACATATGCAGGATACTTATTTGTCTTTATTAACAGAGAAAAGAGTTCCAAGGCATCTGTAGGATTTCCATTGGCTTAGTTGCCATGATAAGATAAATGTAAAAAGTAATCAAAAGCACAAACAACATGCTGAAAGGGGTTGCATTAGGCCTGAGTGTATGTCAGCTGAAGAAACTATTGAACACTTATTCTTTTTGTGCTCTTTTATACAACCATTTTGGTCATTATTAGCAAGCTCTTGGTCTCTACCTATATTTTCTTGTATATCAACTGAAGAATTAATGTATGGTATTTACCACTCTGGTTGGAAGAAATTTAATAATGGTACATTGAATATTGTTTGTTTAGTTTTAAAATGGCACATATGGATAGCCAGATGTGGTTTTATGCTGCAGCAAAGAAATACTCCTCTTGGAATCATTATTCAAAACATTACCACAGAACTGGCTAATATTTTCCAGAATGAATGTACTGTATTCCCACCACATGTTTTGAAAGCACACTGGTGCAATATGCCTTGGATTACTACTTCAGTTTTTCCTGTAACATGAAGTTTGTTTTTTTGATTTGTCTTGATTGTTTGTATATTTCTTTTGTTTGATTTGTTATTTCAATAAATTCCCCTACTCTTTTCGATAAGTGCCATAGGAATTTTAACATCCACCTCAACTACCACCAATCCAGGCAGATGGGACCTCGGTTTAACATCTCATCCGAAAGACATACTTTCGTCAATCAAAGTAATTTCTAAATATTACACCTACTGCTACCAGAGTGTCTTTGTTGTTATCATTTGATAAGTCTCGTTTCATGTTCAAGCAAAAAATTCTCTTGGAGATATAAACCTGCAGTCCTAGCAAACTGCTTAGAAACTGGAGAATACCTGAAGAAATAACGGGTGATTAGCTAAGCATCCTCCAAGTCAGGACTTTTTTCCTCCTTGTGCCCCGAGTTTTTGAGAGAGATAAATAAATAGATAGACAGACAGACAGGCAGGCAGTCAGACAGACAACCGGAACTCTGCAGGACAAGATAAACACATAGCATTCAAAATATTACATACTGTTGGGCTGCTGCCCACATCTCTCTGCTCAATTCACAACTTATTAGCAGGCTGTTACCAGGTGCCAAATGCTGTAAATCAGTAGAAAGAGTCATGGCTTCTTTTCCTGAGCTTTTGCAGTAACAATTTTGCTCTGTATGTGTTTAATTAGTCCAATGATAGCAAAATGCATTATTAATACTTCCTAGGAGCACACATACATAACTTGTTGCAGCCAAATTATCTATTTTGTAAAAGCTTCTGCCTATTTAATTTCTGTCTGTGGCCTTATAAAATGCTTTTATGTTTATATAAAATAGGTAATACCTTTAACGTTATATATACTGTAAAACTGTTCATTTTAGCAAGTTAATGGATGGCACTAATCATCCAAAATGCACAAATCTATTTTTGTTTTTGTTAACCGTGAAAGTAGGGCGAGACTATACTGTCTATTTTCAGCCTTGCCTGTGTGGTATGTGTGTGTGTGTTGGGGTGGGGGAGAGGCTACAGATGCAAACCAAATACAATTGTTCCAGGCCACCAGAAATGGCAGATAGGACCCAAGTTTAGTGTCTCATATGAAGAACGGCACACCCTGGCAGTACAGCATCTCCTTAGAACTACACTAGAGTGCCAGCATTTATGGTATGAGCCCCAGTCCACTTTCACACTAAACAATGTGTCCTAATTCGCATTCCTGTTGAAACGGCATGATAGATAGACAGACCGATATATAGAAAGCAAGCAAGAAAGAAAGAAAGAAAGAAGAGAGAGAGAGAGTAATTTGTATACCTTACATATGTGTGCGATGAATTTGTGTTTTTGCAGTATAATAGATTTCTGTTATACTCAGTTAAAGTAGTACTTATAAAATCATTTGGAAGGCCTCTTGTGATAGGTTAGCATGTTGGAGACTTCACTTTCGTTTATTCCAGTATTCGCTTAACATGCTCACCTGTCTTAACTCTGATATATATATATCCATGCCTTAGCTTTTTAATTATTAGCTTCACATATAATGTTTATTACAGTTCAATTGTAATGCTAAATATGATCTTAGATGAGAGTTATCAGGTAGCCACCATTCATACATATATTATATATATATATATATCCTTTATCCAACGAATAGGCTCATTTTCCTAACAAATCACACATGCCCTGTGAGAGCTTAAAAGGGTATATGAACATATCTAATTTACCACATTACAGGTGGACAGTTGGAATTAACATTTTTGGATGTAGATTTTCTTCAACCAAGCTTGTTACACTAAAGGGGATATATATGTTAAATAACCCCTAAATGATCAATACATTTAGTCAATGTTTATTTATTTATTTATTTATTTTTTTTTATAAAGAACAATCGGCCATTCTTCAGTTTTGATAAGGTTAAAAAAAAACTTCTTTCAAGCAGGATACATAATTGGAATCAGAGAATAAAACTTGTTTCAAAAAATCTGAATATTGGAAACAGTTATATTTAAGCCGTTTCCTGCTGAAATGGAGGGAACAGCAGGGCTTGTGATGGTTTTGTTTATTGAGTGACTCATGGAGTACTGGGCAGAGACAGGGTTAAAAGTCGAGAGCTCTGTATAGTATAAACAGCCTGAGGCATAAGAAAGTTCAGCTTTGGGTCTCAGCGGGGAAAGAAAGCTCAGTAAAAGAACAACTCAGGTCCACCTGTGGACTCCAATTGCTAATTATCCCTCTGCCATATATTGTCTCAAGTTGTGCTCTATAACACTGTATAGACAAGTGTGTTAGATATTCAGCTGTGCTGTTACTAGCATGTATTCCTTCTAGACCTATATAAGGCAGAGCAGCCTACCTGCCCATCCACACACAGTCCTGTTCCTGAGTATGTGTTTCCCCTATATCTACTACAAAAAAAGTGTATTATCATGTTTTGGAAATTATATTTTCCCTTGTGAATTGTTTAATAATCTGAACTACTAACATACTATACTCTGATGCTCACAAGTGATTTTAGCTGTAAAACATTTTCTGATTTCATATCTTATTTTAATTATTTCATTTTTGTTATATCCCTATTGTAAAAGAAAGGGACATAATCTACATCCCAAAGGGATAATATGTTATTACCGTAATTATAGTTTAGATGGGAAAGTCTGCTATACTGGGAAATAAGACTAGAGAGCTAACCAGATTATAAAGCTTTATGTTCTGTAAGGCCCCTTTATGGATTTATCAATCTGTATATTATATCTATGAAATCTATCTATCTATTTAGCTAGCTAGCTAACCCTACAGTTATATGTGGTATATTGTGGTGTTTGCTGCAGATGGAAATGGACTCTTGATTCACACATTATTAATACTGGTGTGAAACCATTCCAATGATATCTAGGGTGCCACATGGCTGTGTGTAACCTCCGGGATTGATCCCAGTCTAGAAAGGGAAGCTGCTGCTATCATAGACGCATTTGCATTTCCAGTCCCTTCTGTGTTCTATCAACAACTCCCATCATCCAAACAATTATTGGGTTTCAGCTATAGGGTTCACAGTAATTAATATATGGCACCAAGTGCCAGTTACTTCTGCCGAAGTGTAGCACCCTAAATAACGTTTATCTATGTCAATGTCATATTTGACTCTCCAATAATTTGTACTGAAATACATTTCGGTCAAACCCGGCTTCTGGTTTTAATACATTCATGCCTTAACTTCAGCATTAATTTGGAGGGAAATGGTAAAATAGTTAAAAGAAAAAAAAAACAGGTGGTTCTAGCAGGGCAGGCTCCTCAGGAGGATGTGAAATTGCTTTGACACTCAGCACAATTTGTGGCCGACACTTGCACTTCAAGAATGTTATCGAGGAGGGCTCACTTGGTCATTGGCTGACAGAAGACACTCTTAACGTGTTCACAGACATTTCACGGCTTGGCTCTGGGCTAGCAAATGACTTTTAATTAGCACTAATGATATTGTATGAGCCCTTAGACTACAGAGACTCTTTTGGTGTGTACAAATATTAATTGGGTAAAACGTGTGAATTGTGGGTTTATTAGGCACAAGCACTTTTTTGGCTAATTTTTAGCTATTGAAATAGGTTACCCCGCTCATCAGTATTTATTGTATAAATGGACAATAATAATGGTGAGGTTTGAACAGTTTAAGTGGCTCTATTAGCCGGCGAGCATGTACCAACTGGATAAATTACCATTTGTATGTAACAGAACAAAGATATTTAAATCTGTGATTTTTTTCTGAAGCCTGGTTATGTCACTAAACTTTCTTACACTCACTGAATTCCTTGTGTTGTGCATGTTTTATTTCGCAATCCATTTAGAGGACGACATCCTCTCACAGCAGTGACAATTCAGATGTGACCTGCTGCCAGTGTTTTTTTATATTTTACTTGTGTGTGCCTTTTACATACTGTTACTGACAAAATTACATTTTTTCAATACATGTTATCATGCATTCAAAGATTGTCACAATTGAATAGCACTGGGCGAATTATCTGCCGACCTCATTGATTTTAAGAGAAGCTCTCGGGACGCCACAGTCTTTATTGGATTTTGGTTAAAAAAACAAAAACAAAACACTGTTGATAGGTTCAGACATACCACTCAAGTACCCCTAGTTTACAGTAAAGTCACTTCATTTAAACTCCCACCTCCCCTAGGACCGGGTATCTGACCCCCCGACCCCCCCCCACACTGGTGTACCTATTTTAGGAATAAGAATTTGACCACAAATATCACACATTCTCCTTCAGAAACTGTTTATTTTTATAAATCTTACAGTTGTTGAAAAAACTAAGTTGTTCAGATTTTTTTTTTTTTTGCAAAAAAAGTTTACTGTTTTTTTTTCAAGATTGAAAAATACGTCAAATATTACATGGCAATAACAAATTACAATTTAATCTCGGGTGGACTACTATGCCAGTTCAATATTCCCCAACAGTTTCTGAAGAAAGAAAGAAAGAGAGAGAGAGAGAGAGAGAGTGTGTATGTGCACTGAAGGCTCCCCCTTGGTGTGAAGAGTGGGCAAGGAGACATGACACCTCCCCTCTGTCTATAAGACCAAGCGTGTGTGTGGTCAAGAGAGAGCATTCCCAGCTCGGTAGCCTTTTCCATTCATAGCCAGGATAGCGCTCTCTTTCTCTTGCTCTATCTCTCTCTCTCTCTCTCTCCCCCTCTCGCTGCAATTGGAGTAACATCAGGGCAGTTTGGGAGGGACTCTCCGGCAGCCGACAAAATGTAACTATGTAAAAAAGTGCTGTCCACTAGTGACGGATGCTCAAAGTTCAGAAGTTTCCCAATGCATTAGAGCTTGTGATCGCAGGGCTGAACCAGAGAGACTACAGAGAAAGTTTGGGACTTGAACTGGTACAGACTTCTGATAGAAAAGACTGGGACTAGTGGCAACGTGCTCTTTGGAAGGGCCTGGAGCTGACAGGGGATTGGACACTCCCATCGGCCATACAGTGTGTGCATGGGGGGAGCACATGAGCACGCAATATGCGTGCGTGTGTGCGGGGGGTGCGCTGCTCACTGAAGCGGAGCTCTCCCTTTCAACTGTATGGTACTGCATTTTCAACTGCTGTCATAGATAGCTGCAGCAGTCATTGGCGAATGGTGGCCGCACCTGCAAACACACTGATTGAATTGGAAGATGGGTGCCACACCTCCGAAAACTCCGATGATGGCACTATGTTTCTTGTACATGCGTGCAAGCAAACATAAAAACACTTTTAGAGAATACAGAGACTTCACAAGATATAACAGAACTGAATGAGAGTATAACTTCTGCTGGCATGTGCATGTACACATCATTAACTCCTATGATGACTTGCATGAGCAGGATCATGACCTTTGGAATGGAGACAAACAGATTTTCACACTAGTGCAAACGGAGTGAACCAACTTCATTTACATTTAAATGAGGATGATAATAGGGGGACGTAAGAGAGAAAATCATTGTTCATGCTTCCAAACTACAAAGGTATACAGAAAATAGACTGAGGGAACTTTTCCATTAACATTGACACATATGAAAGCATGCAGTCTATATAAACAGATAATTTTGTTCATGCTATTACCAGCTCTGCATAACATTCAAGCTCATTTCACTGTGCGCTGTTCTTTGTAAATAAGAATGACCAGTGGTACTTTCACATTTCAGACCTTGAACAGTATATTTGTTGACATTTTGTCAAGCTGTGTGGAACATAAAGGACACCTTTTCAGTTAGGTTTCCTTTTTGTGATGTAATCACTACAAATCATGTAATGAGCTAAACTTAAAGACATACAGTTACACAGCTTACGTTTGTTAAAGGAGACAGGAAATTATTTACTAATGTTTATAACTGTTAAATCAGAAGTAAAGGGCAATGTGTGTCTTTTTCATTAACATTTACAGTGCATTTGTATACGGTCTTTATATTGTTGAAGACACCACTGGCTTCGCAGGTTGTTTTTCAGTAATGGGAGTAGGCGCGTGTCTGGTTTTAAAATGCTGACATCACTAATGCTGATTCAACATGACCATAAGGTGTGCACTGAACTCCTGTTTTATGCAGCAACTATTCAACACTGCACAAATGCTGACTCACTCCCCTTGAAACATAGAATCTGATGGCAGATAAGGACTGTTTGTCCCACCTAGTCTGCCCATTTTCCTACCTAATGGATAAGCTGCAGATCCTAGTTAAACAGCCTACTTTCTCCTACCCCACACTAGAATTGCTTTATGTCTGTCCCATGCATTCTTGAATTCCCCCACTGTTTTTGACTCTACAACCTGCTCCAGAAGGTCATTCCATGCATCTACAACCCTCTCTGTGAAAAAATTATTTCTAACGTAACCTCTGAGTCATTCCCCCTCTATCTTCAAATTGTGCCCCCTTGCTCTTACACATCTCTTTTTCTGAAAGATGCTACCCTCTTGGACTTTGTTGATTCCCTTGAGGTATTTGAACATTTCTATAATGCCCCCCCCCACCCTTTCCTTGATACCAATACAAGATGCCTGACTCAAAATATTAATAAAAGTATTCTGTAACTGGCGATCAGCTTCAGTTTAGCTCAACACCTTCATCCTTGGCCAGTTACCTTACAAATTCTTGAGAAGTCTTTAGGACCATACATTTTTTATTAGTGAAAGAACACATTACATCTTCAGACAGCAACTGCTCAGCAGTGCAAATAATGCTGGTTGACTCCCCTTGACATTAGTAAAATATGGCAACTACATTCAGCAACCAGTGATCGGGTTTAGGTCAGGTTCCCCTTCCCTTTACTGAGAAGCTCCATATCGGAGGCTGGTGATCAGCTTCAGCTCCACTTAGACTTGTTTTATATCGCAGCTGATAGTCACCCATCTTCACTCCTCTCCAGCACAAAAAAGTCAACAGATGCCTCACTACACCAGTTTCACCTGCAGTATGTGAGTTATGAACAACGTCGTGCATAGGGAGCGGTTGGTAGAGAAGAAGGAAGTACCCCACATTGTAAACTGTATGCTTTTTTTTTATCCTTTTTCACTTTGGATTTAATAAAGGAATTTATGCACCATGCCATGGACAGCAGCTCTGGGTGAGTCCTTTCTACATCTACTTATACAGCAAAAGTTTTTGGTTAGCAGCCTAATGCAGGTGCCAGTCTCCGCAAGTCTCCATGGACCTCCAAATTCTGTCTCCAATTGACTGTGGCACTCCAAGTCCCTGGTGTGGCTGCACCATTGTACATACTTCTATCAAATAAAAGTGCATGTTTTGAATCTGACACCCTCACGTCTGGGGTCTATTTTTCTCTAAGTAGTGCTTTGAGCTCTGTCGTCTGTTGGTTGATGTTGCTTTTATTTAAATGGCAAGCTCAGATATTTTTCTTCACCAGAAGAGGCAGTTACAGCTTTGGAACTAGCTGAGACATTCCCACAAAATCAAAGAGCACAGGATTTTTGAAAAGGTCTCCATCAAAGCCTAACTGCAAGAGCAAACAACTCAGCACCTGTGGGGATTTCTAAATAAAAGCAGGACAGTGTGGCTACCAGTAATAGTTTTGCAAGGTTGTCTACTAATGTGGAACACAGTGAAGGAACTCCTGTATCTGAACCAGAATAAACCAAACACAAGTGGCTGGCTGATTAAATATATGGTCTGTTGCATTTCAGATCTTTTAAGGAAGAAGATTCATGCATGATGTATATCTTTGAAGAAAAGTGACTCATCTTCTCAGCTCCACTCTACATATATCTAATATTGCACCTTTTTTGTTTGTGTGCATTTTATCTGCTTCTTTTAGCTCTTTTTCTCTCATTAATTTTTCTAATGATACCTACTAGGCACACTTTCTTTACTATATGCACCATGACAGCTTCCTACACTCATGCCAAGGCTTAAGGAATGGGGCTTTCCTATTTCTTCAGTTTGTCTTTATTTGCGATGGGGTATCTCAGGGTAAAGGGTGTAACTTTTGGGTTTGGGTTGGATTACAGTGGGGATATATTGAAATAAATATACCGAATTTAACATTTTTGTACATATCTAAATCTTGGAGCTTTAGTTGGGATGTAGGTTTGAGACAGCATGGTGGGCGGTGTAATGCTGTTTTCAAAAAACAGAAAAATTATTTAATGAGACACTTAGATCGGGTAAGTAAAAGACATAGTGGATTTCTCATATCTCTAATCTATGAAAGGAACTTTGATGACGTTGGCCATGTTGAAATTGTTGACATGGAATGTCAAAGGCTTGAGTGATCGATTAACGTTAGGTAAAGTTTTGGATTACACAGAAAGCAAACAGATATCTTGCTGATTCAAGAAACACCTTTTATGCAAAAAAAATTACTGTTTTCAAACAAGAAGTGGGATGAAGGTGGTGGTTCATGTTTTAAAGCAAACTCCAGGGGTGTAGCAATGCTGATTAAGAAAAAAATAATTAGCTCAATTTTGTAGATCACAACAGGATCCTAATGGTAGCTTTTTATTAACAGAAACTGTGCTAACAGGATTTATATTTACATTACTTAATTTATATGGGTCTAATTAAAATGACCCTCAATCTTTCATCAATATGTTTATGAAACTAACCATGTTTTCAACCCTGCTTGTGTGTGTCTGGGAGGGGGGCTTTAATGTTACCTTAAATAATATTACATAGAAACATAAAAACATACAAGTTGATGGCAGATAAGGGCCTCCAGGCCCACCCAGACTGCTCTATTTCCCTATCTACAGTGATGCATTAAGCCCGAATCAGCCTATGCCCCCTGTGACAGGGTTAGTCCCTGCCACTAAATAAAAGTACCCATCCTTTATTTCTTTCTCTGGTTGCAACCACTTTCCTCCCCTCTTCTAAGGCTATCCCTGCATTTTCTGTATGGAGGCAGGCCACCTCCTTACACAGTCGGCCCCCCTCCATCTCTGTTACCCTCTTCATGCTTTATTTCTTTTTTTACATAGATACATAGATTTTGATGGCAGATGAGGACCGCTTGGCCCACCCAGTCTGCCCATTTCCCTACCTAACGGATAAGCTGCAGATCCTAGTTAACCAGCAGCCTACTTCTTCCTACCCCACCCCCTAGAATTGCCTTATGACTGTCCCATGCATGCTTGAATTCCACCACTGTTTTTGACTCCACAACCTCCTCCGGAAGGCCATTCCATGCATCCACAACCTCTCTGTGAAAAAATACTTCCTGTCATCACTCTGAGCCGCCCTTCTATCTTCAAATTGTGCCCCTTGTTCTTGCACACCTTTTTTTTGAAAGATGCTACCCTCTTGGACTTTGTTGATTCCTTGAGGTACTTGAAAGTTTCTATCATGTCCCCTCACCCTCCTTTCCTCGAGGCTATACATATTCAGCTCCTTAAGTCTCTCTTCATATGTCTTCCTGTGCAGACCCTGCACCATTTTAGTTGCCCTCCTCTGGACAGCCTCCATCCTGTCTATGTCTTTGCGGAGATTGGGTCTCCAGAACTGCATGCAGTACTCCAGATGGGGTCTCACCAACTGTCTGTACAGAGGGATAATAACTTCCTGTTTTCTACTGGTGATGCCTCTCCTTATGCATCCCAGTATCCCCCAGCCCTTCTTGCAGCCCTCTCACATTGCTTGCCCACCTTTAGGTCATCTGATATGACTACCCCAGGTCCCTTTCCATTTTGTTGTTGTTAGTATCTCACCCCATTGTGTACTCTTCCCTGGGTTTTTGTTTCCCAGGTGCATTACCTTGCACTTCTTAGCATTGAATCTAAGCTGCCATACATTTGACCACTCCTCTAACCTTGCCAAGTCCTTCTCATCCTTTACACCCCAACTTGTGCATCAACTCTGTTGCAGATCTTTGTGTCATCTGCAAAGAGACATACTTTTCCTTCAGTCCCTCTGCAATGTAAGCACAAAGACATTGAAGAGGACCGGTCCTAATACTGAACCCTGCGGTACCCCACTAGTAACCCCCCTTTCTTCAGAGTGGACTCCATTTACTATTATTCTCTGTGTCCTATTCTCCAGCCAATTCTTTACCCAGGCTGTCATCTTGGGACCCACTCCCATGGGTACTCTTAAATATCAAGTCATTGATATAACAGATTAGCTCTGAAGTAATGGGTAAATACAGACTCCATTTCCCATAAAATATTTGTTAGATTCCAGCATTATTTACCGTTTCTGTCTAAAGTGGAGGACAGAATAATATTCAATTGCAGTCTGAAAAATAGACAGCAGACTATGTTATAAATTCTCATTTGGGAGTCCTGGAAGCAAGAGAGAGAGAGAGAGAGAGAGTTTTCTGGACAGGGCTTCCAGTTATAAGCACTCTCCCTGTTGTAGCACATACTAATTTTATTAAAATTAAGATTGGAACCACATGTTGGCTCAACTAGAAATGTTTGCTTCTAAAACTCACAGTGCAGAACAGCTTAGTTTTGTGGGAGCAGCTATTCAAAAGCAGGCCTCTGCCTTGCTGGGGAAATTGCAGCCAACAGCTTAACCTTGCAGTACAAATTGCTGTTTCAGTTCTAGTGCACTGAGACTTATTTTCTGTTTCTAACCTGCTAAAATAACGGTTTTGTCCACTTAGTTAAAGTATATGTATAAATATATATAAACATTGCATAGCCTAAACAATGAGTTGATGTAACCATTTGAAGTTAACTTATGCTGCCAACATGGAAGAAAGAAAAACAAGCAGTCCAGTAGAAATACCTTTACTGGTTGTGTAGATGGAGCAGGGCCCTTGCTTACATAGAAACATAGAACATAGAAACATAACATAGAAACACAGAAACATAGAAACATAGACTTTGATGGTAGATAAAGGACCGCTTTGCCCATCTAGTCTGCCCATTTTCCTACCTACAGGATAGGCCGCAGATCCTAGTTAACCAACAGCCTATTTCTTCCTACCCCCCACAAGAATTACCTTATGTCTGTCCCATGCATTCTTGAATTCTCCCACAGTTTTAGACCCCACAACCTCCTCAGGAAAGCTGTTACATGCATCCATTACCCTCTCTGTGAAATAATACTTCCTCATATTGCCCCTGAACCACCCCCCCCTCTATCTTTAAATTGTGTCCCCTTGTTCTTGCATGTCTCTTTTTTTGAAAGATGCTACTACCCTCTTGGACTTTGTTGAATCCACTGAGGTACTTAAAAGTTTTTATCATGTTCCCCCTCTCCCTTCTTTCCTCAAGGGTATACATATTAAGCTCCTTTAGTCTCTCCTCATATGGCTTCTCTTGCAGACCATGTACCATTTTAGTTGCCCTCCTCTGGACTGCCTCTATCCTGTCTATGTCCTTGCAGAGATGGGGTCTCCAGAACTGGACACAGTACTCCAGATGGGGTCTCACCAACTGTCTGTACAGAGGGATAACAACTTCCTGTTTTCTGCTGCTGATGCCTCTCCCTATGCATTCCAGTATACCCCCAGCCCTCCCTTCTGCCTTCTCACATTGCTTGCTAACCTTAATGTCATCTTATGAATACCTCCAGGTCCCTTTCCTTTTTTGTTGTTCTTACTACCTCCCCCCCATTGTGTATTCTTCCCCTGGGTTCTTGTTTCCCAGGTGCATTATTTTGCACTTCTTTGCATTGAATCCAAGCTGCCATACTTCTGACCATTCCTCCAACCTTGCCAAGTCCCTTCTCATCCTTTCCACGCCTCCTTGTGTATCAACCCTGTTGCAGATCTTTGTGTCATCTGCAAAGAGACATACTTTTCCTTCCAGTCCCTCTGCAATGTCACTTATGAAGACATTAAAAAGGACTGGACCCAGTACTGAACCCTGCGGTACCCCACTAGTAACCTCTCTTTCTTCAGAGTGGACTCCATTTACAATTACCTTCTGTGTCCTGTTGTCCAGCCAATGTTTCACCCAGGCTACCACCCTGGGACCCACTCCCAAGCTGGTTAATTTGACTATTAATCTTTTGTGTGGGATTGTGTCAAATGCTTTGCTAAAGTCTAGGTAGGCCATGTCCACAGCCCCTCACTGGTCTACTACTTTGGTCACCCAGTCAAAGAAATCTATTAGATTCGTCTGATATGACCTTCCTGCTGTGAACCCATGCTGCCTTGGGTCCTGTGCCCCACTGTCCTCTAGGTACTCAACTATTCTTTCCTTCAGAAGTGACTCCATCACTTTCCCTACCACAGAGGTCAGACCAACAGGTCTGTAGTGTACTGCCTCTGTCTTGGTCCCACTTTTGTGAATGGGAATCACATCCACCTTCCTCCAGTCCTCGGGGTACCACACTATCCTCCCATGATTTATTAAAAAGAGTATCCAGTGGTTTCACTAGTTCCCCCTTAATTCTTTTAGAATTCTGGGGTGAATTCCATCAGGCTCCATTGCTTTGTCAGCCTTCAGTTTTAGGAGTTCTTGCAGAACCCTTTCTTCTGTGAAAGGACTGGGATCGACCCCCCTATCAAGAGTGCTTCTGTTAATTGGATTAGGCACTTCCCCCTCCTCTTTTGTGAATACTGAGCAGAAATATTCATTCAGTATCCCTGCTTTTTCACTGTCCCCCTCTGCCCACCCACCGTTCATTCTATTCAGCCTCACTATCCCTCCCTTTGTCTTTCTACGCTCGCTGATGTACCTATAAAAGGTTTTATCCCCCCTTCTTAACCGAGTTGGCTATCTTTTCCTCAGTTTGGGCCTTTGCTATTCTGACTTCCCTCCCTGCTTCCTTCTGCCTTAACTGGTACAGCTCTCTGTCCTGCTCCTTCTGTGTTTCCTTATACTTCTGGAATGCTATCTTTTTCTTGCTGACGTTCACACCCACCTCTTTTGAGAACCATAGTGGCTTTTTCTTTCATTTTGATTTGTTTATTTGCTTCACACAAAGGCTTGTTGCCTCTGTGATGGCAGTTTTGATGATTCCCCATTGTTGCTTCACACCTCCTACTAGCCTGTTTGCTAGTGCTTTTCTGAAGCACTCTTCCGTCTTGCCAAAGTCAGCCCTCTTGAAGTCCAGTACCCTCACTTTTGTATGGCTTGACTCTGTAGCCGAGTTTAACATGAACCACACTGTTTGATGGTTACTAGTTCCCAGATGGCAACCCACTTCTAGATCTGAGATCCTCTCACTGCCGCCATTTGAGTACATGAGGTCTAAGATTGCTCCCACATGAGTGGGTTCCAAAGCTAGCTGTCTGAGGCATGCCACCTGTAGGGCATCAAGAATGGCCCTGCTCTTGGATGTGACTGCAGCAAATGTGCTCCAGTTAACATCTGGCATATTCAGGTCTCCCATCAACAGTATCTCCCCTTTCTCTGCCATTCTAAAAATGTCTTCTAACATATCCTTGTCCATTCCCTTCCCCTGACATGGGGATCTGTACACAACCCCTGTGCAGACTGTGGTGCCCTTTCCAGTCTCCAAGGTGACCCACAGTGCCTCCTCTCCTTGCTGTTCAATCTTTTGTTCAGTTGCTTTTATCCCTTCCTTTACATAGAGAGCTACTCCTCCCCCTCTTCTCCCCTGTAGGTTATGTACTTTGGCATGTTAACATCCCAGTCATGATTCTCTGTGTACCATGTTTTTGTGACTGCTACAATATCCAGGCATCCCTCTTCCATCAAGGCCACCAGCTCAGGGAGCTTGTTGCCCAGACTATGGGCATTGCTACTCATTACCTTCCATTTCCTGATGGCCTTACTCCTTTTTGCCCCATCCCTGTCCTTCTTGCCTTTGTCACTTTCTCCATTTACCCCTGCCCTTCTTCCTATCGACACCTCTATGTTGGTGTTTAACGCACTTACTACTGTGATTTTTTTGGGGGGCTAGGATTTCCCTGCTCCTTTCCAGTGCCTCCCCCCTTGGCTAGTTAAAATGCTTGTCAATGAAGCATTTAAAACTATCACCTAGGATCCTGGTTCCCCTCCTGGACAGATGTAGCCCATCGTGCCAGTATAGGCTTGCATCACTCCATGTGGACCCCCAGTCCCCAGTGAAGCCAAATCCCTGAGCTCCACATCATTTTTTCAACCACTGATTGAATATAATGGTGTGGAACACCCTAGCCTCTCCTATGCCATAGATGGGCAGCACCTCCGAGAAGGTTACCATGTGTGCTACTTGTCTAAGGCCCCTCCCCAATTCCACAAACTCTTCCTGCACTTCTCTAATCCCTTTCTTAGCCAGGTCATTTGTCCCTAGGTGGACAATGACATCCAGCTCCCTCCCCTGTGCAGCTGCTCTGGCAATCCCTGAGGATTCGCTCCTTGTCCCTCAAGCCATGGTGCCAGGCAGTCCTACCCTCCTCTCCCTTCCTCCCCAGTTCTACCTTCCTAACAATGGAGTCCCCCACCAGGTTGTTTCCTTCCCCTGTGGGATCCCCTGCCACCCTCCTGTGGGTCTCCTTTGTGGAGGTTCCCAGCATCCTCCTTGGTCTCAACTGTGGGTGACTCCATAGAGGAACCACACTTTGCCAGAATGGCATAGGAATTGTGGAGAGGTACAACTGGAGGGATGCACCTCTATTCCACCACGCTCACCCTCCCTGAGACCACTGTGGTCCAATCGCTCTCCTTTCTTGGCAACCCCTGAGACAACAGCAGTGGCACTGGTGGTCCCTGGATGGAAGAGGAAGTCCCACAAATCCTGGCCAACTCAGCCTGGAGATGAGCAACCTCCCCCCTCAGCCCAGAGAGGTGCCTGCAGATGGGACAACACTGCATCCTCCAGAACGTCTCCCTGAAGACTGCTGCTCCACAGCCACTGCACTGTACCACTCCCATCATGTCTTATTTCTGGCCCCTTAACTGTTTACAATCCTTACTCTTTCCTCTGTTTTTTTTCTCTCTCTCCTTACTTTCTGCCTGTGTGCCCTTTAAGCTCCTGATTGTCCTGTTCTGAGACAAGAATATCCCATATTTCTCAGTAGGAACCTTACTTGCTCAGAGGCAGACCTCCAGCAGCTAGAGGGGGCCGGACAGCTACTCTTGCCCTTCTAGAATGGTGGGTCTTTGGTGGCTCTGCGATAACTCACTTCCTGCTCCCAAACAGGAAGTTCCTGTTGTCCATCAAATTCTGTGCCTATAAAAGTAGAACTAGCTTTGGGCGGGAGGGTGGAGGGGAAGGAAGGAGGGCAATATAGTCCCAGCAGAGAAATCCAGTCACACAGCAGTCCTTTCTCCTGGTGTCTTCTGCCAAGCTCTAGCAAAATCTTTCTAAGGCAGTCTTTAAATGTAGCTTCCTTCTAGCTAAGTCACGCCCCCTACTTACTAGATCTTTCTACAAGTAATTTAAACCTCACAGCTATCAAGTCCTTTCAATCACCTGAGATTTACACCTAGATAGCTGTTCAGATAACCATTCAGTTCAGTTAACTCAGATACACACTTTTTTTTGTTTTGTTTGTTTTTTTACCCTAAATTAAAGTTCCAAGTACAAGAGTTCTACTTCTTTAGTCCCAGCAGAGAAGTCCAGTCACACAGCAGTCCTTTCTCCTGGTATCTTCTGCCAAGCTTAGAAGGAGGTCTGTTTACTGAGAAAGCCTGCTGCAGTCGGACTGCTCCTTTAGGGGATCAACGGCCCCTAGTGGCCCACATTTATAACAAGAACCTGTCAATCATTGTCTGGAGAACATTCTATAGCATAGTAAAGTGTTGCCAAAGAATACTTTTAAGAGCTATACCTTAAAATAGGTTGTTTGTATCAGGTAGTACACTAAGGAATGTGTATAAAATAGTTTTGGAAGCTATTAGAATATATTTTTATTTTGATGATGCTGTGCCACCCGATACAGGTAGGCAGGTATATAAATCCTACCTGAACAGGTACCTGTTAGATAGGGTCAGTATCTTCTGACCAGTGGAGAGAGAAGGTTCCTGTAAGGATTATACTTGTGTTACTTTGCTCAAACACAGTTGCTTGTTATTTTTTTTATGGTATTTTCATTTGGACTTTTATGTTATTTTTTTGATGGTGCAGAAGAAAAGTTTATGAAGATTAATAAACATCCCACAAGCCAATTTGGGTTGCACCTTAATTACTGAGTCCTGTGTCCATCTGTAGAACCCACACTGTAACAAGTGGTGTCAGAAGTGGGATTCTACTGCCTGCTTCATCTTGCCAAGGAAGTGAGATGTTGCAGTGGGTATTACCTGATACCAGAGGTGGACATGGCAGCGGGTGGCCAGGCACAAGGCACCCTTACAAGAAGTATGACGGCCCAGACGGGGGCACAGTTGCTGGCTGATTTGCCTGCTGTTCGACCAAAAATTAAAAGACAACCATCTGAGAGGGCTGAAGAAGAGCACAGTGAGACTGGATATGAGTTGCCCTTGGAGCAACCCCTGGAGACTGAAGACCTGAAGAGGTGGATGCTTCCTACATGGAACAAGCTCCTATGGAAGATATAGAGGAGCTATTAAAATGGCTATGTGTCCAGCAGGTTCAGCTGGATAAAGAATGAGAGACTGACCAGAGGAGACAAGATGCCAAGTGGGCAGACACCATGTGGGTGTTACAGGCCATACGAACTGGACATGCGGAAAGACCACAAGGCCCAAGAGATATTAAATTGGCCCACTTACAAGACTCTGATGATATTAAGGAATACCTTATGAAATTTGAGATGGTAGCTCAAACATGTGGGTGGCCTGAAGAACAGTGGGTAGTACACCTTGCCCCTCAACTAACCGGAACAGCCCAAGTGGTGTATAGCCGTCTGGCCATAAAAGATGCAGATGACTATGAACTGGTGAAAAAGGAGATCTTATGAAGGTACGACATCAATACAGAGACCTACAGGCAATGTTTTAGGTTCCTGAAAATGCAGTCCACTAATGCTCCGAGGGAGGTTTATGCTTGCCTGAAGGATCTGAGTGATAAGTGGCTGCAGCCGGGTACTAAAACAGTTCAACAAATAATGGAAGCCATCACAATTGAGCAGTTCATTAAAATACTACCACAAGATGTGCAATTGTGGGTTCAAGAACATAAGCCTGAGGGAGCAGAGAAAATAATCACCCTGGCAGAGGATTTCCTGGCTGCACGACCTGCTAGAGGAAGGAATCCTGGAGGGCCTGCATTCTCTCCTTCTACGAATCTGGTAAGAACTACCTTTTCTAATAATACTGCTAGACCAAATCCAGAAGCATGAAGAGAAAGGAGGGAAGGGGTACCCCTATCTGAGATAGTGTGCCATGGATGTCAGAAAAAGGGTCACCTGATAAGAAACTGTCCAGCAGTAAGAAGGGACTTTGGAGATTTGGCTTTAGCCAACTGGGCACCATACATTACTGCTGTTAAAATGGGTCCCCATAAGGTACATGGTCTTATAGACTCTAGGAGCCGTCAGACCCTGGTTTGAGCTGACCTGGTGGAAGGGGCATAGAAATCAGGGGGAGGGACCATGGTTACATGCATACATTGGGATATGCATTTTTATTCAACTACATCAGTGAAGTTAACAATTAATGGAAGTACTCAAGAGTTGACTGTTGGGATTGTTCCACATCTACCTGTTCCAGTAATTATTGGACAGGATCACCCTGACTTTTCCACCCTGATGGTAAATGATAAGACGTCACCTGTTGTGGCTATAACAACCCGGTCACAAGCTAAACATATAGACGAACAGCAGGACAAGGTCTTTCCCTTTACCGAGGAACTGTTTGAATCATGAGGTAAAGCTAGGAAAGGGAAAGCAGCAAAAAGGAAAGAAAAGAAAGACTGGTAAAACAAAAACATTATGGGACCTGTGAACATTAAGCCAGAGACCATAGCTCATGACCAGAAACAAGATGTGTCACTAACTAATTCTTTTTCTCAGGTTGAAAAACATGATGATGGATCTCCTAGATATCTGTTGGTAAATGATATACTGTATAGAGAGTGTACCAATCCCAGAAATGGGAATACAGTAATACAATTGGTTGTCCCTCAGAAGTATCAAAATTACATCATACATTTGGCTCATGATATCCCTCTGGCAGGGAATTCTGGGAGGGACACTGCTCTGAATAGAATTTTGAGAAGATTCTATTGGCCGGGTATTCATGAGCGAGTGGCTGAATATATCCAGAGCTTCCCAGAATGCCAGAAGGTAGCCCGGATAGGGAAGAAGGATATGGTGCCCCTCCAGAGTATACCCTTAGTTAGCCAGCCTTTTGATCGGATTGCCATGGATGTGGTAGGACCCCTACAAACTAGTTCTAAGGGTAATAGATTTATTCTAGTCATTTGTGACTATGCTACCAGGTGTCCAGAGGCAATCTCAATGAGAACTGTAACAGCCCAAAGGGTTGCAGAAGAGCTGGCTAAGGTATTTAGCAGAATGAGCATCCCAAGGGTGAGCTTAACTGACAGGGGTACCAGTTTTACTTCGGTGATCCTTACAGAACTATATAGGTTCCTGGGAATACATGCTGTGAGAACCTCCCCATACCATTCTCAAACGGATGGGTTGGTGGAAAGGTTCAACCAAACACTGAAAAAAATGCTGCAGAGGTTTGTTAATGAGGAGGGAAAAAAATTGGGACGTATTTCTACCCTACCTCCTGTTTTTCTACAGAGAAGTACCCCAAGCTTCAACTGGTTTTTCCCCATTTTCCCTGTTGTATGGCCAAAACCCCCACGGGCCATTAGATGTTATCAAAGAACACTGGGAGGAAAATTCTCAAATAGGAAAACAGGGAGTGTTACAGTATATGACAGCATTAAGGCAGCACCTTAAGAAATATGTCACAATGGCCCATCGTACATTATTAGACAAGCAAGTCCAACAGAAGGCAGAGTATGACAAAGGGGTAGGACATAAATAATTCTCTACAGGAGATCAGGTATTATTCCTTCTACCTGTCAGTGAGAACAAGCTCTTGATGAAATGGCAAGGCCCTTACAAAATTATTAGACAGGTAGGACCAGTCATGTATGAGGTCCACCTTCCTAATAGGAGGTGCAGTAAGCAGATATACCATGCCAATCTGCTAAAATTATGGCATGAGAGACCATAATCCCCTATTCTGAGCTGTTATGTCCAGACAGAACCTCAAGAATGTGAACTAGAGGTAGCCTATAGGAGATTAGAATGCCCTGGACAGATTCAGGAAGTAAAAGTTAACCCTGCCTTAACACCTCACCAACACACCCAAATGCAACAGTTGTTAACTACCATTACAGACACCTTTACCAATGTACCTGGTCGAGCTATTGGCATACAGCATTACATTAGAATGACAGAGAGTACACCTATACATCAAAAACCCTATCGTCTACCCGTACATGTAAGGGATGAGGTAGTAAAGGAAGTAATTCTTGGAACAGTTAGGAATCATTCAGCCTTCCCGTAGCACCTGGTCATCTCCTTTATAATTGTTAATGAAAAGGAAGGTGGTATCCGCCTTTGCCTAGACTTCCGGAGGGTAAATGCCATCTCCCTTCTAGACAGATATCCCATGCCAAGGATAGTCAACATTATTGACTGCCTGGGGAATGCTAAGTACATCTCCATGATTGATCTCACAAAGGGATACTGGCAGATACCTCTTACCCCTCAGTATAGAGAGAAAACGGCATTCATTACCCCTGTAGGGTTGTTTGAATTCATTACAATGCCCTTTGGCCTCCATGGAGCGCCGGCTACCTTCCAGCATTTCATGGACCAAATGCTTCAACTATATGCATCTTTTTGTGCTGCCTATTTGGATGATGTGATTGTGTTTAGCCCTGATTGGAAGACACATTTACAGCATCTAGAAAAAATTCTGGAGGCGATCCAAAAAGCAGGAGTTATTATCAACCCCACAAAATGTTGTATGGGGCAGACTGAGTAATACCTTGGCTTTATTATAGGGGATGGGGTTATACACCCAGAAATAAGCAAGGTAGAAGCAGTCTCCACCTGTGATATACCTCAGACCAAGAAACAGGTCCATGCCTTTTTGGGGTTAGTGGGGTACTATAGATGCTTAATCCCCAGATTCTCAGCAGTAGCAGGCCCTCTAACAGAATTAACTAAAAAGAGGTATCCTAATAAAGTCGAGTGGACTGAGGAATGTGGTGAAGCTTTTAGACAAATAAAGGCCTCCCTATGTGCATATCCAGTGTTGAGAAGCCCAGACTTCACTAAATCCTTCACTGTGCAAACTGATGCATCAGGGGTAGGTTTGTGGTCAGTCCTGATGCAAGTTATAGATAATAAAAAGCATCCCATTATCTATATGAGCAGGAAACTACATGAAAGGGAGCGTAGGTATGTAACCATTGAGAAAGAGTGTCTGGCACTTAAATGGGCAATTGAAGCCCTTAAGTATTACCTTTGTGGGGCAGAATTTACAGTTGCCACAGACCACAACCCCCTTTGTTGGTTGCATCAGATGCGGGAGACCCCCCCCCCCCACATAATGAGATAGTATTTGGCCTTGCAGCCATACCGGTTCACAGTGTTACATAAAAAGGGAAGTGAACATGCTAATGCTATTTCCTTTCTCGATATGGGGCAGGAATCAAGAATTCAGCTGGTAACATGAAGAAATAATTACTGATGGTTTAATAGTTGCACACTGAAATTGAATTGAAAGTACATAATAGAAAATGGTACTTAATAAAGATCCCAGGGTAATGTAGTAATGAATTAATTTTTTGTTGTGTTGGCACTTTTGGTGCTAATGTATCTGGGACCCTGGGATGGAGCTTCATGGAGTGGGTAGGCTGGAGCTCCTCCAACCCTCATATGGTAAGGGGGTTGGACTTTAGAACATGACAGTGTATGATCATAAAATATGGACATTATGTTCCCAGTCTGTTGCATACACCCTATGTGTTGTCCCAAATGATTTTAAATATCCCAGGGTATGTTCGTTACTGACATGTTTTATGTCAGTGTGTTTTGTTGTGGGACCCTGGGATGGAACTCCTGAGAGCAGGTGGGTGGGTTTTCACCCCCTCTGAGGTAGCTGGAGGGGGAATCTGTTGTAATGTCTTCCCTCCTTTTAAAAGGGCAGGTAAATGTGACAGGGTTAGTCCCTGCCACTAAATAAAAGTACCCACCCTTTATTTCTTTCTCTGGTTGCAACCACTTTCCTCCACTCTTCTAAGGTTATCCCTATATTTTCTGTATGGAGGCAGACCACCTCCTTACACAGTCCCCCCCCCCCACATCTCTGTTACCCTCATCATGCTTTACTTATTTTTTTCCTTGGGTACTCTTAAATATCAAGTCATTGATATAACAGATTAACTGCCTGAAGTAATAGGTAAATACAGACTCAATTTCCCATAAAATATTTGTTAGATTCCAGCATTATTTACCGTTTCTGTCTAAAGTGGAGGACAGAATAATATTCAATTGCAGTCTGGAAAATAGACAGGAGACTATGTTATAAATTCTCATTTGGGAATCCTGGAAGCAAAAGAGAGAGTTTTCTGGACAGGGCTTCCAGTTGTAAGCACTCTCCCTGTTGTAGCACATATTAATTTGATCAAAATTAAGATTGGAGCTACATGTTGGCTAAACTAGAAATGTTTGCTCCTAAAACTCACAGTGCAGAACAGCTTAGTTTAGTGGGAGCAGATATTCAAAAGCAGGCCTCAGCCTTGCTGGGGAAATTGTAGACAACAGCTTAACCTTGCAGTACAAATTGCTGTTTTAGTTCTGGTGCACTGAGACTTGTTTTTCTGTTTCTAACCTGCTAAAATAACTGGGTTTTGTCCACCTAGTTAAAATATATGTATAAATATATGTAGACAGTGTATAGTCTAAACAATGAGTTGCTGTAACCATTTAAAGTTAACTTATGCTGCCAATGTGGAAGAAAGGAAAACAAGCAGTCCAGTAGAAATACTTTTTCTGGTTCTGTGTAGTTGGAGCAGGGCCCTTGCTTAGAAGGAGGTCTATTCACTGAGAAAGCTTGTTGCTGTCTGACTGTTCCTTTAGGGGATCAGCGGCCCCTAGTGGGCCACATTTATAACAAGAACCTGTCAATCATTGTCTGAAGAACATTTTATGGCATAGTAAAGTGTTGCCAAAGAATACTTTTAAGAGCTATACCATAAAATAGGTTTGTATCAGGTAGTACACTAAGGAATGTGTATAAAATAGTTTTGGAAGCTATTAGAATATATTTTTATTTTGATGATGCTGTGTCACCTGATACAGGTAGGCGGGTATATAAATCCTACCTGAACAGGTACCCGTTAGATAGGTCAGTATCTTCTGACCAGTCGAGAGGGAAGGTTCTTGCTGTAAGGATTATACTTGTTTTACTTTGCTTGAACACAGTTGCTTGTTTTTTTTTTTTATGTTATTTTCATTTGGAATTTTATGTTATTTTTTGATGGTGCAGAAGAAAAGTTTATGAAGATTAATAAACATCCCACGATCCAACGTGGGTTGCACCTTAATTACTGAGTCCTGTGCCCATCTGTAGAACCCACACCGTAACACCCCCTTAAATTTAATGATCCCTTTGTGTCTATTACATGCATCCTTGAACCCTGTAACAGTTTCTGACCCCACCACTTCCACTGGTAAACTGTTCCATTTGTCCACCACTCTCTCTGTGAAGAGATACTTCCGTACATTACCTCTGAATTCCCCAACTTACCACTTCATATTGTGCCCCCTCATCCATGAACATCTTTTTCTTTGGAAGATGGCACCTTCCTGTACCCTGTTCTTCACTCTGAGGTATTTGAATGTTTCAATCATATCCCCCCTTTCTCCACCTGTCCTCCAGGGAATACATATTTAAGTCCCTTAGCCTTTCCTCTTATGGTTTATGATGCAGGCCCCTAAACATTTTTGTTTCCCTACTCTGCACCACCTCTACCCTGTTTATGTCCTTCTGAAAATGGGGTTTCCAGAACTGGACACAGTACTCACGGTGAAGCTTCATGAATGATCTATAATGTGGGATTATTGCCTCCTTTCTTCTGCTGGTGATGCAAGACAAAACGCCATCTTCTGGCATAACGTGCTAATAAAATCCTGAAAGCTATGATGCATGACTTTAAGTTACTAGATCCTTGGAGACATAGCAATCCTGTTGCCATTTAATATTCATATTATTTACTGTCGCATAACTGTCACTTCAAGATAGATTTTTATTTAACCTCAGAAGACTTGAGGTACACTGTTACAGATACTACCTATCACTCCATCATGATATCTGATCACACCCCAGTGTCAATAGCTATTAAACTTCCATTTAAGACACAGATGAGAACCTGGTGAATGTCACTCTCATTAAATAACAATGATCACTTTCATTCAGCTAGGGGATGAAATAAGCTTCTTTTTTTTTAATTGATGCACAGCAACCAGTATCCACTTAAATACTCTGGGATTCTTTAACGCTGCATTGGAGACACAAGTATCACTCAGTCTGCATGACATATATAAAAATATTAATAAAAACTTAGCTAAATTAGAAGAAACTATTAACAAATGAGAGACAACAATCACGTTTTAACCTACAGATTCTTATAGAAATCTACTAAATCAAAATAAAAGAGAACATAATAATTTAGTAACAATCAAAGTAGAGAATACTATTCTAAAAACTAGATCTAAATACTATACTACGAGCGATAAAGCTAGCATGCTTATGGCAATGCAAATAAGACAAGATGAGATGGGTAGAAGTATTAACTGCATTAAGAATGAAACGGGTGCTCTGACTAATCATCCCAAATAAATAAATAAAACCTTTTTTAACTTTAATTCACAACTATATCTCTTGGAATGAGTTAAGTTTCATGAGGCAATAGAAGTATTTTTGAATTCTGTTATTTACCTATGATCCCTACTGAAATAGTTAACAGTTTAGACAATTTAGCTGCAGGGAAAGCACTGGGACCAGATGGAATCCCAATGGACCTTTATTAACCAAAAAAAAAAAGGTCAAATTAGTGACCGCCTTCTGAACACATATAGGCAATCCTTTATATGTGAGAAACTACCAGATTCCTTGTATGATGCTACTATACACCATTTTCATAAAAAAAGGTAATGATCTGGAATTATGCTCCTCATTCAGACCCATCTCGTTACTCAGTTCTGATTATAAAATCTGAGCAAAAATATTGGCAACTCACCTTGAAACTAAACTGCCACCTTTCATACATTTAGATCAAGCTGGTTTTATTACATGTAGACTCCTGAGTTCTAATATAAGGCGTGCAACTAATTATATCGCTTCTATGAGGCATACGTCTGCTGGTCTAGTAACTCATGATGCTGAAAAAACATTTGCCAGAGTAGAATGGGATTATATTCATTGCTTACTAAAAAAATGGGTCTAGCTGGTCCAGGAGTGGTAGTGAGGGTTAAAGAGCTGGATGCCACACCTAATGCCACGCTGGCAACGGGGTCTAGAATGGCCTTGAGTTGCTGGGGTTGGCAGGGAGGGGGAGGGAGATGATCGAGCATGCAAAGGAATGCTCTCCTCTCCTGGGAAGGGGGAACTGTCATCCTACTCCTTGGCTGCCCCCTAGTGGAGGCCAGAAGGCAGTGCTGGAGGTCAGGAAACACAGAAGCAGGGAGACGTGACGTGTGCATGCCTCCAGACATGCACATTCATGCCACAAGGAGGAGGGGGTGTATGGGGAGAAATTGGAAAAATCAAAGGTAAAAAGTAATATGAAAAAAAAAATGGGTTGGGGTAACATTTCAGAAATTGATTCAGTTGCTGTATCAAACTCCTAGGGCAGTAATTAAAAACATTTTGATACAGACCCCAATTTTGCAGCTGCAAAGAGGTACACAGCAAGGATGCCCATTATTGCCGTTTCTTTTTACCATAGTGATAGAACCCATTGCTACTGCTATTAGGTGTCTGAATAATGTACAGGTCAGCTTTTATGCGGATGAGATATTATTAATGTTGTCCCACCCTGATGACTCTTTACCAGTGATACAAAGGATAAGTAATACATTTGGGGCTGCATCTGGGTATAAAATCAATTAGAAAAGACTGAATTGCTACCTCTGGGAACTTTGCATGGGCTACCGCTTAACTTTGTGAACATAATTCAAACTGGAAATGAAATCAACTTTATTTATTTTTATTTATATTTTATATAATTTTGTTGACCAGGTGAGTGCACTGGCAGTGAGTACCTGCAGAGAGGTGTGCAGCAGCAGCATTCCTGACCTCCGGCCACCTGTCCATGGCCTCAACCCCTGGCACATGGGTATGTGCAGGTTCTCATGGGGTGGCCATGGAAAGAGCTGCACACCTGAGTGTGTACCCAATGTGTTGCCCTTCCCAGATCCCTCAGTGGATCTCTTACATGGTGGGCAGCACATTGACTGCACACTTCCATGGATGTCTGCATGGACAGCGGCCATGGAAATGAGAGGTGGGATGTGCCACCAGCTGTGCCTTGTCCCCCAAACAGATGGGGAGGTACAGGGGGGAAGTTTCATGAGGGTGTGTGTTTTGAGGGTTCATGGTGCCCATCACACCAGCGAGGCTGGGATGCAGAATGAGGTGACAGCAGAGGTGGGCTGGTGGTTTATTGCTGGGGGGTCTGCAGTCCAGGAGCTGGTGCACCCATGTGTGTGGGGGGTTATCATGCATGGAGCAGGTGGGTGGCATGGCTGGATACAGGGGTGGGTGGCCCCGGGTGGCTTGTCACTGCAGATGCTGGTGGGGCCCCATTGTTGAGGGATGGAGGCATGGGGTGTGTAGTGGGCTTATGGCATGGTTCTCTCTGGTGTAACCAGCATCTGCCTCCACACCCACCGGCCAGCGCTATGCACTACTGTGCAGCATGCATAGTGGTCTCACACACACCCACCTGCCCCTGCACATTCTGGTCCATGTGGGAAGGAGACTGGGTGCATAGGAGCTGTGTGCCCCATTCTGTGCATTCTGCATGGGTGCAGAGTGGCTACATGCAGGGGATGCATGCTGTGTAGCCACTCTGCATGATTGAGCATATGCCCCAATATCAGTGCAACAGTCCCCTAATGTTTCACGTGTGTGTGTGTGTGTGTGTGTGTGTGTGTGCGCGCGCGCGCGCATTTTCAGACAGGTAACCATGACAAACAGTGGGGAAACTTATATTCTCATCAGTTTAAAATGAGGTTTTCAAAATCCATGTGCAACACAGAGTGAATGACAGTGCAAATATGACAATATTTACATAAATAAAAAATGTCATAAAGTTATGCTGTATTTATGGCATTCTCACTGAAGATATTTATGTTTTTAAGCAAGTTATCAAAAATATGCTTTTGCAGAATTGCACTCAATGTCCTTTATAAATGACAAAGGGGCACATTTAAACTGCCTCCTTTATATATAATTGCATTGCTTCCAGTAAGATTTTAATCACAGAGAGCTGCAACTCCTTTTGGTCCACTTCTCTTTCAAGTGGCCACCTCATTAAGACAGGCAGCCTTATTTTAAAAGACAGGCCACTGATGTCTGCAGCTCCACACAGCTCCAGTTGTGGAGAAAGGAAAAAAGAGTTTGACACAGTGCTATAATTATTCATGCTCCCGTGTATTAATGCTGGTACGTCTTCTGAAATAAAATTAAAGGCAGGACTTTCGCTATGATCATCATGATCAGCAATTCTAGCGACAATCAGCCATGAAGAGATGGCGCCAGTTATAAGGAAGAAGGTGGCTACTTACTGTAAAACTACCACTGGATCCACGACATGAAAACAACACTGTCAGAAAAAAGTCAGGCATCACAGTGTACTGGCACATAAAAAACCTTTTGTGATAGATTTCATTAGAAAAGTATTTAACAAGCTAAAAAAACATAAGTTAATAAAGCAGTACAAAACTCCCTGTAAACCACCAATGTTTCATGTCATACTCAACACTTTTTCAAGGCCTTGAGATTAAAAAATTTGTTAAATATTTAATTTAAAAATATTAGAACTATTTTTTGTTAAAGTAGCCCCTTCACTGCTGACTTTGGCCAGGAGTTTGTCCCTGGTCTGCTTCCTTGTCTCCTTCCTGCTTTATTCTTAGTTGTTGTGATTGACTGGCAGTGATGGCAGAGCGACTACCGAGGACATGGTCTAGGCATGCTATGAGAGCACAGCTGAGTCATGAGACCAGTGGTACTTTGTTATATTTTTCTGCTGCAGATGTAGTCACACTTGCGGCAGTAGTGTGAGCGGGCAGGTGGCCAGAGGTCAGAATTGAGGGCAGCACTGGATTCCAGTCCGGAGCTCTGAAAAATTAAAATAAAAAGGAAATGTTTCTTTTGTTTTATTTGTATGAAGCTGGAGTTGTGGGGATGACAGGCTCTCAGGAGTTATTGACTTGGGGGGGAAGGGCTCTTGCTTATTAAGTGAGGAAAAAAAAAACACATGGCCACTTTCAAATTTGAAAAATGCCAACCACTGCTTGATTTTCTTAGGTAAAACCACATATATCAGTGCATGTATGCGCTTCTAATGATCTGGCTATTGACTGAGAATAGTGCTTTCCTCAATCAAACAGACTGTTGTTAGAAGCACAAACATGTGCTGTTACAAGTGTTAATCTTTTCAAACACGATCATGGCACACAGAATTCCACATGGCACAGCCCATCAGGCATACCATTAGAGGGCTGACCTTGGGTGACTGTGGCAAAATAATGTCAGGCAGAGGGTTCCAGGGTCAACCAGATAAACATTTAAATTACAGGTATGGTTCCAAGATAAAAGCAAATTAGTGTTACAAGGGTTCCTTGTCCTATAGGGCTGCTGTATGGCTCTGTAGCTATGTGTAAGTGAGAGAGTGCAGGCCCCAGAGGGCCTGTGCTCCTACAGACACATAGCATTATGCACAAATGGGCAACTTACTGGGCCCCGTGCTCCCACAACACATATAATTTACCATTTCTATGACACTTTTTCAAAAAGAAGGGAAATTATTTGCAAAAAACTTCATTAATGCATAAGTTAGGGTTGTTTTCACAGTGACAAGAGTATGGAAAGCCAACGTTAGGGTTACTACCCCACCACCCTACAACCATGCCCCCCTCCTCCACACACCAACAGACATTGGGTTGTGCCATGGGGTCGTCAGTCCCTAACTCTCACCCCATTCTCCTGTACTTAGCATGTCAGTTTGCTTACACATGGAATGGGTGAGAGTTGGGGCTGACGACCCCATGGCACACCCTGTCTGTTAGTATGTGGCAGATGAGGGCGCGGTGGCAGGGTGGTGAGGTGGTAACCCTAACATTCAATTTCTACATTTTTGTCACTGTGAAAACAACCCAAACTGATGCATTAACAAAGTCTTTTGTCATATATATATATATATATATATATATATATATATGATTTGCATATGCAGCCCATGATGCTTTGCATTGTGGGGGCATGTGTGATTTTGTATTTTCTTGAAACTTGGCTTCCCAGCCAAATGCCCTTTGGGGTAACCCTTGCCTCAGTGTTTACGCACAGAGGTTCTTTGTCTTTTATATATATATATATATATATATACATACATACACACACACATATATATATATATATACACACACACACATACACATATATACACACACACACACACATATATATCATAGTCTTCAATGGTACTGGTTATACAGTAAAAACCAAGAGACAATTCAAGTCTGGGGTGGGTGAGCATTGTAGGATCATCAGAAATAAAGATCCCACTTGCAGTATGCCACTGCCTTACAGATTATGCAAGCAAGCAACCCTGAGGCCCACAAATTCTCCTTCAATTGAAAAGGTATACGCTAAACTGGGGGAGTGACACTTTGACAATTTTATTTTATAAATAGAGGATTTCTAGATTTATACCCTTCAAGCCTGTAAATAACCTTGAGTCAACAACAGATCTGATATTACTCCATATCTGAAAAAAAATAAAAATAAGAACATGTCTGAGTCTCACAATTGCACTTTCAAATATATATGAAGAAAGGAAGGCTAAAGAAAGGAATAGTCTGAGGACCCTCTAGATATCAAGCAATAACAAAAATATGTTTTACTCCTCTGTATGAACTAGGTTTAGATCTAAGATAGAATTGGATGCTTTTTTAGAGGAGTATACTGTGCACTTTTATGTAGTTCATTTGTTTCTTTCTGTCTTTCCACTTTCCTAGGTACATGCTTTTAATATTCTGTAGCAACGACTTAAACTGCACAGGAAGCCTTGGATGCAGGACTTGGATCCACCCTCTAACATCTCAGTTTTTAACCCACATTTAATAAATGTCATGCTTTTTGATGTAATTATAGGCACTATATTTATTTATAAACATATTATAATGAATAGTGTTATGTCTGTAACTATTCGTTTACCTTTTCACTCTGGCGCATGAGTGACATCATCAAATGAGAGTCACCTATTGATGATGTAACACCAGGTTTATGAGGAACTGATTTTATTATTATTCAATATGTCCCCTATAGGTTCTATATTTTCCTTCCTGGGAAGCTGACAGTTCCCCATTAAAACAGAAGTAAATAATCTGAGGTGTTCTGATACAACTGTGTCTGCTCAATGTAAACAGGCCAGTGAGGCCACATATCTGTTCCCAGTGCAGTTGTGCTGGGATATCAGCACTGGACTCCACTTTCCTAAGCCAATCAGGATTCTGGATTTTTTATACTTATTTCATAACTGCACAATAATGCACCACAGGGTGCACAATGTGCTGCAATAATGGCATGCCTTGGGTGGGCTGAAGCATGAGCCTAAAGACTCAGTGCTTCCATCACCTGATAAGTGCAATTATCCCAGCACAATGTACACGCTGAAGTACCTTTCTGCAATTAGGAAATGGGTCTCTTACTGAGAGTTAATAAGGTTATTAAAAAATAAATTTAAATTAGTAAAAAAAGAGCAAGATTTGAATTAGAATTAGTAAAAAAAAAAAGAGGATCGAGAAAGAAAACAAAATCCATGTACTGTAAGTAAGTAGATCATTTCAAATGTTGTAGTATTCTAGAATGGGGCAGTAGGTGGCACCCATGCTGCCTGTTTTCCTATATTGTAGTAAGGGCACTGTATGAGCATTGCAGCTGGACTGTCAGCATTAACGCGTGTTTGACATCAGTGTTTTTGCATCCAGTATCATGGAGAATGTCAGGAGCAGCTGTCTGTTAGCACCACAGCTTCTTTTCCATTATAGTGTGGCTGGCAGGAGTGTTTGCAAAAGCACGTGTTAGCACTGAACAAATGTGCTTGACAGCAGTTTCAGCAGAGCTGAGTGGAGTTGGAATATGAGCACATTGTTGCAGTCAGTGGTAGCGTCTTTCCATTACAGCTTGTATAGTGGAGAGTGCGAGAGGGCATGTTTAGCATGGTAGATGGGAGCGGCATGTCAAGAATCATTATTATTCTAAAGTCATGGTTGGCAGCAGTTTCAGTAGGGCTATGCGAGGTTCGAATGAGAACATGTTGCTGCGGTCAGTGGTAGTCTCCTGTCGGGAACCAGAGATGAAACTAAAATAGCAGATGGGGTAGGATCCTGTGAAAGAAGCAGGCCTGACAATCTAAATAACAGAACAAAATAAATTTTTGAGGACTGTTTTTTTTCTGTTTCAGTGGGAAACAGTTCTCAGGTGCTGCTCAGTGTGATGATTTTTGGCACAGGTTGTGCCAGTGTAGTAAATCTGGTTCTATGTGAGAGGAGCAAACAAAAAACCCAGCTAGTACAAAATTAGTGACTGCAAAACAGCCCATACAAATACAGTGACTGCACACAACAGCCATTGGCAAAAATCACAAAAACACCACTGCACTGACCATTTGCAGGGGCCTTCGCCTCCCGCACCTCCCATTGTGGGGGCTTAGTCTCCCCCAAAAACCCCCTTAAAATAATCAACTCCTCCAGGTCAGATGCAACTCAGAGAATGGGAAGGGCCTACTCACGGGGAGCAACTTGGGAGAGGAGCAAGCCAGGAGAGGGTAATGTCATAGTCAAGCTCTGGGGGGATGACAACTGGTGGGGGGGGGACGTGAACCACAGTACAACACGCCAAAATGAACAAAAAAAAGAAAAACAGAAAAACCAAGCCTTGAACCCAGGTTGAACAAACCTGACATGCACACAGCCAACGTCTCTAACTGCTAAGCTACAGCAGCAGCTTGACTGCTTGCACCATGGTAGCCTATTTAAGAACTGAGCACACAACGGCCAGTACTACCTCAGTGAAAATACCTCTCACCACAAAATCAATGTCACTCACAAAACATTCACTTTCTTTGACTCACTCTTATTGAGTCACCCATATTGCTTTGCTGTTTTCATAGGATACCAGTGAATTTTAGGACAGTCATCAGACAGCACATATTTTCATCCAGTGCTGTTGTGCTGGGCTAACAGCAATTGAATCTGAGCTTCTCAGCCAATCAGGTTTCAGGATTTTTCCTACTCATTTCATAATCATGTTGATGGCATCTGCCAGGAGATGAGGAAGAACACCATGAAAAAAAAAATCAACTGCACAGAAAATGGCTTCATTCCAGTGCTTGTGGGCCTCACACCTGCCAGCTCAGTCTCTCCCCTGGACAACTAGCTAAGCATAACAGTAGAAGCTTGTCCCACTCTAAAAACCCTGCCATGGAGAGTAAGCCATAGAGGATTCTATGGGCAGAGGTAAGCCTCCTGAAAGGTGGCGGGATGATGACTTTGGGGCACAGTGGATGACCTTAGAAGGGTCCAAGGGCTGGGCTGGAGAAATAGTATAACGAGAAAGTAATAAAAAAAGATCAAGGGGTGTCAAGTGCCACAAAATAAGACACCATGTTGTGCCTGTACCAATGTTGCAGGGAGGGGGTGGGACTGCTTGACAACAGGGGGCACCAATAAGCAGAGAATGTACTGCTGGACAGAGTGGGTGCACACAGAAGCTGATCCTGTGGATATACAGGAGTTTCAGTCTCCAGTAGTCTCAGATGCTTACCTTTCACCACACTAAGTACATCAATAAACCTCATAGTACCTGCCTTTACACTGCACCACACCCTGTGAATAAGCAGTGGGCTTCAAGCTCCAGTGCTGTCAATCTCTCGCCTTGCACCAGCACTGAATACATCACAGTGTGGGGAAGCCTGCACTGCACCTGCACTCACACTGTACCTTATCCTGTGGATAAACAGATGACTTCTGTCCAGTATCCAGGGTTGTCAGTCCCTCACATTTTAGCAGCACTAAATGCATCACAGAGGTGGGAAGCCTGCACTGTATCTACCACACACTACCTGGTCCTGTGGATAAACAAAGCACTTCAGCTTTCCGTGTTATCAATCATTCAGTGTGTAGAAGCCTGCACTGTACCTGCCCATACTGCACCTGACCTTACTAATAAACAGAGGGCTTCAGTCACTATTATTGTCAGTCTCTCACCTTTCACCAGTCAACCACACTAAATACATCACTGTGGGGAAGCAAGTACTATGTGTATGGATTAACAGAGGGTTTATTCTGCACACTGCCAGACCCTTACAATTCACCAGACTAAGTGCATTACTGTATGGGGAAGCCTGCACTGTACCTGCCCAACACTGTACCTGAACAGTGGATAAACAGAGGGATTCAGTCTTCAGTGCTGTCAGTCCCTCATTATCCACCAGCATTTAATGAACAATTACAATTTTTGAATTTAATAATGTAATACATGTACAGAAATGTAATTAGTAATAATGCATTCATTTGATAATTTAATAAATGTAATACACCACTGTATAGGAAACCTGTATTGTACAGATACAGATACCACAACTGGTACCATAATTCCTATGTCGCTTTAGTGGGATGGGACTACCAGAATGATGGACCCAAGGTTGGGTCACGTAATGATGTGAGGGTCTTCCATAAAGGAGAACCCAGAAAGGGTGGTAGAGAACCCCAAAGGAAGATGAAACAACTTCTGGTTGGGGACTCAATTGTGAAGGGGCTAGATCTGGGACTAGGTAAGACGGTGGTGAAGTGTCTACCAGGAACCATGGGCAGGAGGGATGGGAAGAGAATGGGGGCACTGCTATAGCAGCAGGAAGGGAGGAAAATCTGCATGTCACTGTCCACCTGGTGACTAATGACGTAGCTAGGGATACATATGGGATAGTGCAAGGAGAGTTCAAGGAGCTGGGGAATTGTCTTAGGCTGGTAGCATGTTCAGTGGCTTTTGCAGTGGTGCTGCCTGTCTATGACAGAGGGGAGGCAAGGGATTTTGAACCAATACCTTCAAGTTTTGGTTGAGGGAATGGTGAGGACAGGAATAGTTAGGTTACATTGGAGAGTGAGGTACAACCTGGCAGGATGAAGGTCTGTATAAGAGAGATGACCTACATCCATCCAGGAGAGAGACTGCAGTACTCAGTGGAATGTTTAATTATTACCTTGACAAACATTTAAATTAGCTGAGAAGGGTGGTGGAAGATATTGGATAGGTAAAAACAGCCACCCCAAATGTTAAGAATACAAGTAGTAAGAAATTAAGGGGAGAAAATCACCAGGAACAAATGTATAAAGGAAACAGATTTGAAGAAAGGAATTGGCACGGAAATGATAGCATGAGAAATTGAGTGAGGAAGAGGAAAAGGCAAAAACAGAAAAGGAAAGGAAATGATCAGAATGGTAATAAAATCTGGAAGGCCAAGTGTGCAAATGTTAAAAGTGTAGGAAATAAGATTCCAGACCTAGAGGCACTCATGGCACAGGCTGACCTAGATGTAACGTCCATTACTGAGTCATGAGGATGCAATAACAACCATGACTGGGACACAGCAATACTAAGCTATAATCTGTTTAGAAAGGACAGGGAGGGTAAATAGGAGGGTATGTGTTGCTTTATATAAGGGAAGACATTAAAACAAAAGAGATACAGGGAATACAGGATGGGGAGGAGGTACTGTGGGCTACCCTGTAGAAGGGAAATGGAGCTACCATTTCCACTGGTGTGAGCTACAGACCTACATCACAGGGGGAGGAGTTAGAAGGACCTGGGAGTGATGACCACTAGTGACATGAAACACTTCATGCAGTGCAAGAAAGCAGCAGCAGCAAAGCAAACAAGATGCTGGGATGCATATCTAGGGGGATCAGTAGTAGTCGAGAGGAAGTTATATTGCCCTTGCACAGGTCACTGGTAAGGCTGTATCTAGAGTATGGAGTTCAGTACTGGTGCACACATCTCAAAAAGGACATAATCTGCTGGAGAAGGTCTAGAGATAGTGGGTCAGCAGGGTAAAGCATATGAGGAGAGGTTGAAGGCACTGAGCAGGTACTCCCTGGAGGACAGGGGAGACAAAGGGGACATGATTGGGACCTTCAAGTACTTGAAAGGGATACATAAGGTTGGTAAGGAGTCTCTTTAAGCTGAGTGGCAACCATAACATGAGGGGACACAGTCTTAAGCTGGAGGATGGGAGGTTTAGGAGGGAAGAAGGTAGCACTTCTTTACAGAGAGGGTGGTGAACACTTGGAATGCACTGCCAGAAGAGGACATCTCATTGAAGACAATGGGCAGTTTTAAGAGAAGCTGTGATAGGCATAGGAGGATGGTAAGGATAATGGGTAAGGAGGATGGAAGGTGTGGGAAGGGAGGGCAGGAACATTAGCTCAAGCTGTGGACCCTGCAATACAAGCAGACTTTATACAGTAGACCAAATGGCTTCCTTCTGCTAGGACTCAGTTTGCCAGATGTAGATTGAAGTCTTCTAGCTGTAGCTTCAACTAGAAGCAGGGACATCCTGGACTGCTTACAGGGGGAATTTCTCAGGCAACTAGTCACTGAACCCACTCATGATGGGCTATACTGGATCTGGTACTCATGATGGGGCTAACTGGATCTGGTACTTAAAAATAAGGGACAGTGTGGCAGATGTCAGCGTGGGAAGTCACCTGGGTACCAACAATCACCATACAGTGTGGTTCAATATAAGGACAAATGCAGATCCCAGCCATACAAGGGTGAGGGTCATGGGCTTCAGTAAGGCAGATTTAGTAAGGATGGGTGAATGCCTAAAAAGTGATCTGGAAGGGATAGATGCTCTAGCAGGAATGGAGGAACAGTGGGAAAAATTAGGGGGCCATATTAAAGGCTACAAACCTTTTTGTCAAGCAAGTGAGTAAAAGCAAGAGGAAAAACACCACTATGGTTCTTGAGAGAGGTGGCTGGAAAGGTAAAGGCTAAAATGGTGGCATTCAGAAGATATAAGGAGACAGAGAGGGGGAAGGATAGGGAAGAGTATCAACAGAAACGTTTTGGGAAAAAGACCTGACAAATGCCATGGTGGATCAAATCTAGCAGATTATAAAACATAAATCACATCTTTTTATAGATAATTTTGTACCTCTGGTAGACAAATATAACAATCGTAGTCGTACACCAAAATGGTTTAAAAAAATAAATAAATAAATGAACCAAAATATACAAGAAATATAAGGCCAACCCCTCACAGGACAGGGTGGACAAGTACATACAAAATGGTACAAAAATGTAGGTGGGCAATCAAAAGGGCTAAAGTATGATCAGAACTTATCCTGGTACAAAACAAAAAGGATAATTGTAAGAAATTCTATAACTACATAGGACGTCTTCGGAATGGGAACAAATCCATTGTCAATCTGAAAGAGGGGGATATAATAATTGATGATGAAACAACAATGGTGTCAAAATGTAATAAGAACTTCCTAAGCATATTCCAGGATAGGGAAGAGATGAATTCTACAAAAATAGAGCATGCTAAGGAAAGCCAGCTTAGGGATTTTGTAATCTGCAAAAAAGCAGGTCTTGGATAGCTTAGAAAAACTGAACAAACATAAGGCAAGTGGTCCGGGTGGTATTCATCCAAACATATTCAATATAATGGCTGAGGAACTCGTAAGTCCTTTGGCATTACTTTTTAATCGCTCTTTAGAGGTTGGAGAAGTGGTAAAAGATTGGAGAGTAGTGCACATTACTCCTATTCATAAAAATGGAGACGAGTCCAATGTGTAAACTTATCACCTCATAAGTATTACCTCCATTGTAGGGAAAATAATGGAGGGATTAATTATGTCCTACCTGGAAGAAAACCTTAGTGAGTTAGGTGCTCTAGACTTTTTGCAACATGGGTTCATGCAGGGTAGATCATGTGTTAGTAACCTCCTTGATTTCTTCGAGCCTGTAAGTCAGTCATTAGCCCAAGGGTACCCTTGATGTGGTATATTTAGACTATAGTAAGGCTTTTGACTCTTGTCCCATACTAAACTTATTGATGCCATGGTGGAGATAGGAGTAGACCCATGCTTAACAACTTGGATACAACCTTGGTTGACTGACCGAAAGCAAAGATTGCAAGTCAGAGGCACCCTACCAGAATGGGGAGAGGTTACTAGTGGGGTGACACAAGGGTCAATTTTGGGACCACTTTTGTTTGCAACATTTGTTTCAAGCATGCAAGTGTCCAGAGGCATCTGGTTGTGAAAATATGCTGAAGACAGAAAAGTAGGAGCTGTTGTTAACAATGAGGAGTCCATAAATAATCTACAACACCAACTTAGTAAACTGGAAGAATGGGCAAATAAATATAATCTCGCATTTAACAAATGCAAGTGCAAAGTCATGCATTTTGGAATTAATAATATGCAGGCACAGTACAAAATTAACAACAAGGTACTGAGTAGCACAGTTAATGAAAAAGATTTGGGGGTCATTATTACGAACACACTTAGTTTCGAGGTCCATAATAAAGAAGTTGCAAAAAAAGCAGATAGGGTAATGGGTAACATATTAAGGAACATAAAAAGTAGGAAGAGGGAGGTTTTGATTCCACTGTACAGGTCACTGGTTAGACCTATTTTGGAGTATGGCTCACCATTGTCAACCCCACAGACAAAGGGGTCCACCAAACTTATGAGAGGATACAGAGGAGAATGAGCAAAAAAGAGCAATAAAACATATTAGTTATCCAGATAGATTGCTGGAACCTGGACTGTACTCACTGGCATATAGGAAAATAAGAAGGGGATTTATGTTTTGTATACAAAGCCTTTACAAATGAGCTCCTATGAGAATCCACAGAATTATTTTAAAAAAAAACTGATACTGGAAGGACATCTACAGCCTATCACCTGCAGTTGAATGGTGACTTATATAGGACCTCTAAGAGGGGCCTATGGTTCAATCAGAGAGTGATAGATGTTTGGAATGCCTTGCCTACTAATGTAGTTACAGCAACAAGTCTGACTATCTTTAAGAAAATTCTGGACACATTTATGGGAGATAAGACAAGGGATTACTACCACTGGTAAGTGGCAAGTCTAATATGGCTCTTGTAGCTGCTTGTCTTGAAAGAACAACCTATGAACCTAAGAAAAGAAAGAAGCAGGTAAAGCAGTAAGGAGCACAAAGCAAAAAATTTAAGTCAGGCTAGCCCAAGAAGTAATGAAAGGGGACAAGACATTTTTTAGATACAGTATATAAGCTAAAAGAGGAGGACTAGCGGAGGAATCATAAGATTTAAAGAGGATTAGGGGGGCTCCGAAGAGGGAGAACAGGAAAAAGCAAACATACAAAACTAATACTTTTGTATAGTGTTCACAGCGGATGAAGAAGGGGAGGGTCCACAGAAAAGCAATATGTGCTCTGTAAGGAAGGAAATGGATACCAGTCCAGTTTCAGAGGAAAGGGTACAAGAGGGACTTGCTAGTTTGAATGTGGCCAAAACAATGGGTCCAGACTGGGTAAATTGTAGGGACAAACTGGCTGCACCTCCGACAGTCCTTTTAAACAGTTCTCTGGAATCAGGTGTGGTTTCAGAGGACTGGAGGAGGGCAGATATATTCCCTCTTCATAAAAGTGGTAGTAGGGAGAAGGCCAGAAATTATAGGTCAGTCAGTCTGACCTCAGTGGTGGGAAAGTTAATGGAAACACAATAGAAGGAGAGGACAGTGGATTATCTTGAATAAAATGGGTTATAAGACCAGAAACAGCATGGGTTCATGAAAGGGAGGTCATGTCAAATGAATCCGATAGATTTCTTTGGTTGGGTAATGAAGGAATTAGATCAGGGTGGTACAGTGGATGTGGTTTACCTAGATTTTAGTAAGGTATTTGACACCGTTCAACACAGGAGACTATTAAACAAGCTGGGGAGCTCAGTAGTGGGTCCAGAGGCATTAACCTGGGTAAAAAATCGGTTAGAGAATAGGAGACAGAGGGTGTTGGTAAATGGAGTTCACTCAGAGCAAGGGAGGGTGACCAGTGGGGTGCTGCAAGGATCAGTGCTGGGACCAGTCCTCTTTAATGTATATATAACTGACATTGCAGAGGAGCTGGAGGGGAAGGTTTTCCTCTTTGCAGATTATAACAAAATCTGCAATAGGGTGGACATTCCAAGAAAAGGGAGGAGAAGTAGAAAGGATGAACAGAGACCTAAAAAACTTGAGTAGCGGTCAAGGTTATGGCAATTGGGGTTCAATACAAAATAAAGCATTTGGGGTACAGAAACCCAGTGGCAGAATACAAAATGGGAGGAGTGTTATTGACAACAACCAAGCAGCAAGAGAGAGAGACATATTTGTAGTCATCTCAGATGACCTAAAAGTAGCCAAGCAGTGGGGCAGGCAGTTGGGAAGGCTAGTGGGATTCTGGGTTGCATAGGAAGAGGGATCACCAGCAGAAGGAGGAAGATGGTGTTGCCTCTGTATAGTTCACTGGTGAAACCTCATCTGGAATACCGTGTACAGTTCTGGAGACTACATATTCAAAAGGACAGACAGAGTGGAGGTGGTTCAGAGAAGGGCAACTAAAATGGTGCTCGGTCTGCACCAGAAGACTGATGAAAAAAGACTGAGGAAGCTCCATATGTACACCTTGGAAGAGAGGTGGGAGAGAGTGGCTTTGATAGAGCCCTGTAAATACCTACAGTGGGTAAATAAGGTATAGCATGGGAGTATTTTTGATTTTAGAAAGTACTTCTTTACAGAAAGGGTGATGGATAGCTAGAACAGCCTCCCAGTGGAAGTGGCTAAAGCAAACAATTTAAGCAAGTGCTCAATAACCACTACTCTGAATAAAGATATCTACAAGCTTTTTTTTGTGTTATCTTTTTTTCCCCTGCGTGCTACCACACTCAGCCACTCCTTCAGGCTGTGCCAAGGCACCTCCGATCCATCCTGTTCCCTTGCCCCATCCCTCACATTTGCAGTCATCCCCAGGGTAGCCCAGGCATGACCCTTCACGGGGGGGGGGGGCTTCCTCCAAGGGAAGAGGTACCTATGGGGCAGGCAAGCGCACTATTTAGCCCCAGGGTACTGCTGAGGGACGGATGGCTCCTGGGACACTGACGGCATCAGACTGCCAGGTGGCCATCATCTGGTTGAGTGCGGAGCCAGTTTCCATTTTTCTAGAGACGTTCCCTCTCTTGAGCGCATCTGCTTTACCCCCGGTCTCCACCGGAGGTCCCTGCAGAGCGACGCACTCCCACAGCCCACCTAAGGAGAGCAGAACAGTCCTCTGGATGCTTGATCCTCTCCTCCCCTGCTGACCCCCGGCACCCTGAGTCCATTCCCAAACCCAGGTCGCCAGTGTAGGTCGAGGTAAGGTGCCAGTGCCTCAACCCTCTATGCCACTGGGCCAGCTATCTACTAGCTTTTTAATGTTTTGTTTTTCCAATTGTTTAACCAGGAGTGGCACACTAAACTGAAAGCTTGTTTACAGGTGTGACCTGGGAGCACAGGGAAGTTAAGTGACTTGCTCAGGGTCACACAGTATGCAAGTGGGGCTGTGGGATTCGAACCCAGGTCTCCAGATTTGCAGCTCAGAGCCTTAAACCACTGCGTTATACTGTCTCATGGTGCAGGTCTATAAAGGCTAACTCTATTTGAAGCGGAACACAAACCTATGAAACACTGTAACAGAATTTGAGAATGCATGGGAAAGACATAAGGAGTCTTATTAGTGGAATGGGTGGGGTGGGGGTAAAGCTGGAGACCTAGTAGGGTCTGCGGTATTACAGTAGGTAGGGAAAATGGGCAGACTAGGTTGGCCAATCGGTCTTTATCTGCTGACAATTTCTAATCTATGTAAAGAAAAAAAATGTGGTCAAGAATGGAGACATGATATGAAGATGGGGGGGTAAATGCAGGAGGGATTAAGAAACATTCTTTACAGAAAGCGTGTGGATTGCTGGACAGCGAGAGGTAGTTCGAGTGAAAACAGTGGTAGGGTTAAGGAAAGCTTGAGACATGCACAAGAGAATCTTAGTGGACAGGAATGAGGGTATGGAGAAAGAACCAGAGATCAAGTAGGAGCGGAGGTGATAGTAGGCATGGAAAAATGGTAAGACCAGGTGGGCCAAGTGATCCTTATCTGCTGACAAATTTCTGTGTGTATATGAAGTTTTGAGGCACATAACTATATATACAGGGGATATATTGTAGCATGGGCAGCGTAAAAATTAGCTGTTTATTTTTTTCTTTAAATGTTTGACCTCTGTTGACCCCATGAATGGCGGAGCCACTTGTGAGGTCTATAGAGGTAAAAGCAGACAGCAAAAAATTAATAATTTACTTTCACACTGCCCATTCCATATCACATTTACGCTATAGACAAACTATGGCATTTGTAAGCTGTATTTTGTAAAATTCTCTGGTTTTACCTGTCCCGTAGGTATTTTTTTCACTTCTCCAGAAATGTTGTGCCATTTGGCACATTCACATGCCAGGACGCATCTCTTTCTGTTGTGACGTATGGCATCCGAGGGTGCATGTGATTAATCAGTATGTGCTATCATGCCCAACTGTAAACATTGGTGTGTTTTGAGGGCCGTGTTTGACTAGTGGTGTCGTCAGTGGTTGCAAGTCCTAGCACCACTATGGGAAACTCCTACCCTTCCACTTAGATATCTGAAATAAGCACAATGGATGTAATGTTTTTTTTTTTCTTTTACAAGATTACACCAAATTGCTCGGTGTGGCATCAAGAAAATAAATATACTGACAGCTCTTTGATTGTGATATACAAAATAGCCATACTTTCAGTGACAGTGGTTCAGCATGACCACGGTATAGAAGTAGCTGAAACAGAACCCTCATGAGTAGCAGACCTGTTTTTACACATAAAAAGGGCATTTTACTAGATTTTTACAGTAATGGTACTCAAAAGGCAGCTGGGGGCAGTACTGCCTTTTTCAACATAGGCAGAAAGTTTATGCACAGAAAAACAGACATTCCAAACTAGGTCCAGCTATGCATGAGGTTTGACTTAGACTACTGCTGCTGTCAGTGTTCTGTATGACGCACCTGCAGTGTACATAAATGAAGATGACACACCTGTAGTGTAAATAAATGATTTATTTACACCCCAGGCATGTCATGATGACTGCAGATAAGAGTGTTTATTTTTTTATTTGATTCCCTGCTACATAAAATGAAATATTCAGACACCTTAAGACCTGCTGTGCAAGTGACAGGATACAGTAGCAGCAACAAATAAAATTAAAACAGTGACTGAAGAGCAGCAAGCTGGTTACCTTTTACAGAAATCTCCCAAAGCCCTCATTCAGTGTTACCTTTCCGTACTGTATCTGGTCTTAGTGATGAACCAAGGGCTTCAGTCACGAATGCTGTCAGACCCTAAACTTTCACTGATACCTTACTAAAATCTAGGTAAACCATATCCGCTGTACCTGCACTGAATGCATCACTGTGGGGAAGAATGCACTACAGGTGGTCCATTGAATAAATAGAGGACTTTAGTCTGCAGTGTTGTCAGTCCCTTAACTTTCACTGGTACTAAACACATTACAGTGTGGGGAGGCCTGCACTTTACCCGCCCCCAAACTACACCTGGTCAATGGACAAACTGAGAGCTTCAGCCTACAGTGCTGTTATTCCCTGATCTTTTGCCAGCATTTAATAAATCACTGTATGGGAAATCTGCATGGTACAGGCTGAGGTTTTGAAGGCAATAAATAGATAGATAGAAACATATACGGACACCTTCCTGAATGTTAACAGGTAACCAACAAGATGCACTAGCAGCAAAAAATAAAATCAATCAGTAACAGTGAAAAGCAACAAGCAGAATAAAAAAAAAATCTCTCTAAACTCCCACGTCTCTTTTGGAGGTTAATAGTGCTGTCTGTAGGACTTTTCAATTGCACAGTTTAGGATGGGAATGCATCACAATTTTACTCTGAAAAGCTGGTTGTCTGAGTCTTTCCTTCTCCTAGGGTGTCAGACCACCCCGCGCCAAGACATTTTGTGACCCAAGTATGGAGAGTGCTGGGGCACGCTCCTTTGAAATCAATGGAAGCAGTATGTCAAGTGTTTGTTTTTTTTTTGAAAAGAGTTTCATTTTATTCAAATCAAAGCTTCTGTTCAACAAGAAAGACTGATAGTTGAGTGTTGGCCTCCCTTTGAATGAGACAGATCTGAAAAAAACATTAAAAAAAGCACTTGAAAAAATGCTCCAATTGTTTTCAATGCAGTGCCTCCCCACACCCTCCATACCCAAACGTCACAAAAGATCTGAGTGCAGGGGCAGTATGGAATGACAGGAAGGGGAAGTGATCAGTTGAGCAGCTCTCTGAGTGAAATTAAGATTCCTACCCTGTTAAACTGTGAACCAGAAAATATGAAAGCATGAACATCCAGTTGTGATGAACCAGGAGAACTAGCACACTTGTCTTCCCATCTTTTTCTACCATAACTCTTTGTTAAACATCCTCCACCATAGATAGCTAGATCAGAGAGAGAGAGAGAGAGAGGGAGAGAGAGAGAGAGAGAGAGAGAGAGAGAAAGGAAGGGTACCATCGGACTGGACACCAGGAAGTACTGAAATGAGTCCAGGGGATGAGGAGTAGCATTGGATATGATGGAGCACTGAGAATGGACCGGGGATAGGGAGGAGGATACTGCTAGAAACCAGGAGTGCCGTCGATGGGTTCTAGTCCATTTTACAAACCAGTTTGGCAGCATTTGTAAGTATCATGTAGCACAATATATCTCGATAAACCATCTTGATTTTCTCATCTCTGTTGCTCCAGCAGCATGTACTTCTCCAGGCGTAACTCAGTTTGCTAGTTTCTCAGCTTTCCCCAACTAAATTAGAAATGCTGCACATTATTATGATAATGAATATATTGTGATATTTCTGAACACATATTGCAACACTCAAAATGATGTATCTTGACAACCATACTCAGGTCCATCAGTAGGACTGCTGAACCAGGAACTCTGCCAGAGACAGTCAACCTGCCATCGCCATTTCTGCTGCAGACTTTGACTACAGTATCAGTCGACATCTCTTCTGGCCATAGTAGCTGGATCTTGTTCTTCTCCCCATTAGAAGCTGTGAGGACAATGAGGGGGGACAGGAAGAGTTTCTGATGACCCAATTCCCCTCTCTCTCCAGCAAGAGCCAACACAGCAGGGGTGAGGCTACCTTTTTTGGTCCAGATCATCAGCAGCAAGGACATATGAGAGGGCACATCTAGAGAACAAGATAGAGTAGCAACACCTTCACCATATACAGGCACAAAAGGGATGGGGGAAGTCAGCAACTGTGCTGAACAGATACCATGCTGCTCAGACATCTTGCAGCACTTTGTTTCTGCCCTACTCTCTCTGGTTTCATGGTAAATCTTTTAACTCATATTGCTACACCACTAAAACTACAGTATTGAGGATAAAGAAATATTTTTTTTAAATTAACCCCCTATAGGCAGATGAGGAACACATGATCCCTGACCCTGCATAGAAGGACTTCTTTTTCAAATTGTTTTTCCATATCTCTGCACAGCAAGTCAGGGGATCATGTATTGCCTAACTGGTGGTTGAACCACTTGTTACTGCTGCACAGCAGGTGGAGAGGCTTCAGTTATCCACAATTTCTATTCAGTTTCAGGAAGACTCTGAGGATCCCAGGTCCTGCTCAGTGGTGGAGGGGATAAAGGTCACTGGCATCAAACTGGCAAACTCCCATGATCCCTGGCTCTTCATGGGGGCAGGGACAACTGTGATTCCAGGCTTTTCATGGAGGTGGGGACAATTCCTGCTGAAAGGGAAGACTTTGAGGAACCCTAGCCCTAAACTTTAGGGGGTTTGTTTACTTATATTTCCCAGTATTTCTGAAGAGAAAGGGGTGTTACTGCATAACGGTTATCCTCACCGAATATGGTGAAGAAATGACAGGAGGTTGACAGGTGATAAATAGAAACGATTATTGCTTGTGTTTGTAGCCTCCCTCTGTTTGCTCATGAACACAGTCATAGAAACACAGACTTTGATGGCAGATAAGAACCACTTGGCCCACCCAGTCTGCCCATTTCCCTACCTATTGGATAAGCTGCAGATCCCAGTTAACCAACAGCCTACTTCCTCCTACCCCCCACTATAATTGCTGTGTGTCTTTCCCATGCATTCTTGAATTCCCCCACTGTTTTTGACCCCATGACCTCCTCAGGAAGGCCGTTCCATACATTCACCACCCTTCCTGTGAAAAAATACTTCCTCACATTGCCCCGAGCCATCCCCCCTCTATCTTCAAATTGTGCCCCTTGTTCTTGCACAGCTCTTTTTCTGAAAGATGCTACCCTCTTGGACTTTGTTGATTCCCTTGAGGTACTTAAATGTTTCTATCATGTCCTCCCCCCTTCTTTCCTCGAGGGTATACACATTAAGCTCCTTAAGTCTCTCTTCATATGGCTTCTGGTGCAGACCCTGCACCATTTTAGATGCCCTCCTCTGGATGGCCTCCATCCTGTCTATGTCCTTGCAGAGATGGTGTCTCCAAAACTGCATGCAATATTCCAGATAGGGTCTCACCAACTATCTGCACAGAGGGATAACAACTTCCTGTTTTCTACTGGTGATGCCTATGCATCCCAATATTCCCCCAGCCCTCCTTACTGCCTTCTCACATTGCTTGTCTACTTTTAAGTCATCTGATATGACTACCCCAGGTCCCTTTCCATTTTTGTTGTTGTTGGTACCTCCTCCCACATTGTGTACCCTTCCCCTGGACTTTTCTTTCCCAGGTGCATTATTTTGCACTTCTTTGCATGGAATCTAAGCTGCCATACTTTTGACCATTCCTCTAACCTTGCCAAGTTCCTTCTCATCCTTTCCACGGCCCCTTGTGTATCAACCCTGTTGCAGATCTTTGTGTCATCTGCAAAGAGGCATACTTTCCCTTCCAGTCCCTCTGCAATGCCACCTATAAAGACATTAAAGAGAATGGTCCCAGTACTGAACCCTATGGTACCCCACTAATAACTCCCCTTTCTTCGGAGTGGATTCCATTTACTGTTGTCCTCTGCATCCTGTTGTCCAGCCAATGTTTTACGCAGGATACAACCCTGGGACCAACTCCCAGGCTGGCTAACTTGTTTATTAATCTTTTGTGTGGGATGGTGTTAAATGTCTTGCTAAAGTCTAGGTAGGCTATGTCCACAGCCCCTCCCTGGTCTATTACTTTGGTCACATAGTCAAATAAATCGATTAGATTTATCGGACACGACCTTCCCGCTGTGAATCTATGCTGCCTTGGGTCCTATGTCCCACCAGCCTCTAGGTACTCAATAATTCTTTCCTTCAGAAGTGATTCCATTATTTTCCCTACCACTGAGGTCAAACTAACAGGTCTGTAGTTTCCTGCCTCTGTCTTGCTCCCATGTTTGTGAAAGGGAATCACATCCTCCCTCCTCCGGTACCACACCATCCTCTCATGATTTGTTAAAAAGGGTAGTCAGTGGTGTCACTAGTTCTCCCTTTAGTTCTTTTAGAATTCTGGGGTGAATCCCATCAGGCCCCATTGCTATGTCCACCTTCAGATTTGGGAGTTCTTTCAGGACCCTTTCTTCTGTGAATGGACTGGTATCAATCCCCCTATCCAGAGTGCTTCTATTTTTTGGTTTAGGTACCTCCCCCTCCTCTTCTTTCATGAATACTGAGCAGAAGTATTCATTCAGTATCCCTGCTTTTTCACTGTCACCCTCTGTCCACCCCTTCCCTTTACTAAGCCTCACTATCCCTCCCTTAGTCTTTCTTCACTCCCTAATGTACCTATAAAAGGTTTTATCCCCCTTCTTAACTGAGTTGGCTATTTTTTCCTCAGTTTGAGCCTTTGCTGTTCTGACTGCCTTCCCCGCTTCCCTCTGCTTTATCTGGTACAGTTCTCTGTCCTGCTCCTTCTATGTTTCCTTATACTTCCTGAATGCTATCTTTTTCTCCCTAACCTTCCCCGCCACCTCTTTTAAGAACTATAGCATTTTTTTCTTTGTTTTTTTTTATTGATTTGCTTCACACAAAGGCTTGTTGCCTCTGTGATGGCTGTTTTGATTTTTCCCCATTGTTCCTCCACTCTTCCTTCTTGCCCATTTGCTAGTGGTTTTCTGAGGTACTCTCCCAATTTCCTAAAGTCCAATACTCTTGCTTTTGGATGGCTTGACTCTACGGTTGTGTTTATCGTGAACCACACTATTTGGTGGTCGCTTGTTCCCAGATGGCTACCCACTTCTAAATCTGAGATTCTCTCTCTCCGTCCCTGTTTGAGAGTACCAGGTCTAAGATTGCTCCCTCCTGAGTGGGTTCCAACATTAGCTGTCTATGGCATGCTCCCTGTAGAGCATCGAGAATGACCCTGCTCTTGGATGTGGCTGCAGCAAAGGTGCTCTAGTTAACATCTGGCATATTCAGGTCCCTCATCAACAATATCTCCCCTTTTCTGCCATTCTAAGGATGCCTTCTATCATTTCCTTATCCACTGCCTCCCCGAGATGGGGGTCTGTATACAACTCCCGTGTGGGCTGTGGTGCCATTTTCTGTCTCCAGGGTGACCCACAGTGTCTCCTCTCCTCCCTGTCTACCCTTTAGTTTCATTGCTTTGATCCCTTCCCTTACATAGAGAGCTACTCCTCCTCCTTTTTACCCTCCCTGTCCCTCCTGTAGCTTGTGTACCCTGGTATGTTGACATCCCAGTCATGGTTCTCTGTGTACCATGTCTCTGTGACTATCATGATATCCAGGTGTCCCTCTTCAATTAAGGCCACTAGTTCAGGGAGCTTGTTACCCAGACTATGGGCACGGTACTCATCACCCTCCATTTTTTGATGGCGTTACCCTTTTTAGCCCCATCCCTGTCCTTACTGCCTTTGCCTTTTTCTCCATGCACCCCTGTCCTGCTCCCTAATGACTTCTCTACCTTTGCGTTTACCTCACTAACTACACAGTTTTGTGGAGGGAGGCTGGGATTTTGCTTCTCCTTTTCAATGCCTCCCCCTTGGCTAGTTTAAATGCTTGTCAATGAAGCATTTAAACCTATCACCTAGGATCCTGGTTCCCCTCCCGGACAGAAGCAGACCATTTGGTGCAGACAATCATTGCAAACCAAACAAAAATACTACTTTTTGTTTTTTTATTGCCAGGCAGCCTCACATCATTTCCTCACCTTGTTGAGTGCAGGCTTTTTTTTCCAAGTGCTTTTCCACAGCTCTGCACAGGGAGGTAGGGGTCATATAATGCCTAACTGATGGCTGAATCACTTTTTATTGTTGTACAGCAGGTGGAGAGGCTTCAGAGATCCTTGATTACTTTTTCTTCAATTACATGAAGACTGAGGATCCCAGGCCCTACTCAGTGGGGGTGGCATTCAACGTAATTGTCATCAAACTGGCAGACTCCTGTGATCCGTTGCTCTCCATAGGGAGGGACTGTGATCTCTGGCTCTTCATGGGGGTGGGGACAACTGTGATTCCTGGCTCTTCATGGGGGTGGGGACAACTGTGATTCCTGGCTCTTCTTGGGGGTGGGAACAACTGTGATTCCTGGCTCTTCATGGGGTGGGGACAACTGTGATCATTGGCTCTTTATGGGGGTGGAGACAACTGCTGCTGAATAGGTGGACATTTGGGATCCCTGACCTTGAATAGTAGGGGGCTTATTCACTTGTATTTTCCAGCATTTCTGAATGGGGAGTAGCGCTACCTCACAACTGTTATCCTCACCAGATCTGGTGAAGAAATTAAAGGTTAACAGGTGATAAAAAGAAAGGATTATTGTTTGTGTTGGTAACCTGCATGTCTTTGCTTATGAAGATGGTCACTGCAAACAAGAATACTAACTTTTTTATAACCAGACAGCCTTGCATCATTTCTTCACCTTATTGAGTGCAGGAAAATGTTGTGCTGTTCCAAGTTTTAGGAGGGTCAGTCACTCTTTGCCTGGTACCACATCAATTTCCCAGTGCATTCCTACACTGTTTGTTTCTGGGAAGAGGCAGCTACCATCTGATGTGTGGATGAGCCTTTAAGCAACAGCGTCCCTTCAATGGGTATCTTGTAGACCCAACTGGAGCCAGAAACTGGAGCTGCTCCTGTGCAAAGGCCTGATTGGGCCATGCACCAAGGCAAGGTGAGGAAAAGTTTGTTTGTAGGGCATCCAATTCTGGAGGCTCTGGGTGCCAAACACACAAAAAGGCAGGTGAAATAAAACCAAAACACAATACAAGAAGGAATAATAAATAGCAATAAAAAACATTAAAACAGTAGATACAGTTAAAGTCAGACCTGAAAGCTGATTAGATCACATCAACTGGGAATGCTAGTGAAAATAAATGGGCCTTGAGATCAGTCTTGAAACACTCAACCGATGGGGCCTCCCTACTGTAATGTGCAACAGCATTCCACAGGACCGGTCCAACAACGCTAAAAGCATAATTGCCGACAAGTGATCCAGAGCTACTCTAATGATAAAGGTTCAGTCAGAGTCACCGTACACTACAGCAGCTCTTGTGGTAAAAGACTGATTGGGGCCACCACCCTCCATAGCTGTTCCCATGTCAAAGGTCCAATCAAGGGCATCACACACCAGAGTATCTTCTATGGTACAGATCTGATCAAGGAAGTAACACACTGGAGCCACCCCAGTGGCTCTCTTGACAGGCCTCATCAGAGCCATATGCAAGAACTGTGGTGTAGGGGGCTGCCAGTGGGAGTGAATTTGCTGCCATCCATGGGTGTTGGGATATCACCCAAGTTGTGGGGGGCTGAGACTCCAGGCACTGGAGCCACGCAGCAGTTAACAGGTAAGATACGACAGGACTCTACATCCGGTTTTTATGCAGTGAAACAACTTTTCTGTACATCTGCAGTGCAAGCCCAACAAGTTCAGCAATTCATACAGTGATATGTAGTATAGTATTAGGGATGAGAAGTGATCTACAGGGGTAAAGAGGATGTATAAGAATCACGTAGACAATGTGTAATAATGAACTGGTATCTGGAAATGAAAGTTGGGGATGTTGGAGCTGTGTATGGGTGGAGGTCTCTGTGGAGTGCTCTGGAGTGTTAATTGAGTGCTGAGGGTAGGGCTGTGTAAAGGTATGAGTAGGGGATCTGGAGTGTTAAGTGTGTGCCGAAGGCCGGGTTGTGTAAAAGTGTGAGAAGGGGAACTGGAGTGTCCAGTGGTATGGCGGGCTTGTGCAAAGTTGTGAGTAGGAAATCTGCGGACAAATTCACAAAACTTTGCCCAGGCACAAACCCGGTTTGCACAGCGCAAACCAGGTTTTGCACCAAGTTGGTATTCACAAAAGCCTGGTTTGTGTGCAGAAACCAGGTTTTCCCTGGGGCAAAGTGTGGAGGGGGCTGCAATGAAAATGAGAGGGAGGAGATGTAAATATTGGTGATGTCTGACTCACAAACTATTTGCTCCATGTAAGAGCCTTTTGCGGGTCCCCTTGCATGGAGCAAATACTGCAAACTGAGACCTTACTTTAATCCCCTGCAACCCCAGTGGTTGGCGGAGGTACTGTGGGGGTCACCTCCTCCCCCACCAGTCATCGACATAACAGTAAAATAGTAGACCTTTCCTGGTTACTAGTGGTCTGTCCACCTGCCTGATCCTTGTCCCAAACCAAGATATTAAGGTAGTTAGACATTCCGTGGTGGCAAGTGATCCCCCCTCACCGCTGATCACCAGCCCAAGACAAAAAAAAATAAAAAATAGTCCCTGGTGGCAGTGGTTCCTCTACCACTGCTGATAGCCACCTGAAGTAAAATAAAAATGTTTCCCTGGTGACTAGTGGTCCCTTCCCACACCTGATCACCTACCTGAGATACAGTTAAATATTTCCTACTGGTTAGCTGTCCCTCCCCCCCATCTGGTCACCTGCCCAATACATAATACATAAATACATTTTCCCTGGTGTCCAGTGGTCCCCCACCCAATAAGCTGCCAGAGATATACATAAGTATTTCTTGGTAGCTAGTGGTCCCTCCCCCAACCTGATCACCCATCCAAGATATCAATAAATATTTCCTGGTGCCCAGTGGTCTCTTCCCGCCACCTGATCACCTGCTCATTACATATATACATTTTCCCTGGTGTCTAGTGTACCCCCCCATCCTGATCCCCTGTATAGGACAGTGAAACATTCCCCTGGTGGTCTAGTGGACCCCCTCCATATCCCCAATCCCCTATATGGTGAAAGTAACCCTTTCCCTGTTGGTCTAGTGGACTTCCCATCCCCTCAGGGTTTTCTGATCGGGACCAGGGAAAGTGGGGGAGGCCACTAGATGCTAGGGATTTTAAGATCAGGACCATGGAAAAGGGGCCATAAGACAGCAGGGATTTCACGAACTAGACTGGGGAGAGGAATGGTACCACTAGATGCCAGGGATTTCACAGTGTAGGCAGGTTTTTTTGTTGTTTTTTTAAATAAAGGTGTTTATCTTCCTGGGATGACTGGTGGCTGTTCAGCCCTGTTCCTGGGTACCATCAACTGGACTGACTGTCATACTTCTTCTGGGGGAGGTAGGTCCCCTAAAGACTGCCCCATGGTGGGACCAGGGGAGAAGGCTAGGCCCTCAGAGACTCTCTTCCAATGCCCCCCTTACCCCATAAGAATAGCAGGGCAGGCTGCAGTATCTCAGGCAGGGTTTCATGAAGCCTGGTCCCTCTTCCATTTTCATCCTGGTTTTCTCCTGAGGCTACAGCAGTCATGGAGGATGCATGTGTATGCGCTCCACAACTGTCAGCACCTCCACCTACTCGCATCTGCCTCCTCAGCATCATCGCCACAACCAGGCCTCCACCTGGTGGCAGCCAAGATCCAGGACAGTCCACTGTCCAATCTCGGTGAGAAGAGTCATCAAGCAGCTGCTTGATCCTCTCCCAGTCCTCCCCTCGACCCCCAGTGACCTGAGCTCATTCCTGAACTCAGGTCGACGACATGGTGAGAGGTGAGACGCTGCCAGTGTCTCAGCCCTCTGCACTACTGAGCTGACTAGGCAGGTTGTTTTTAAGCAGAGGATAGCTAGAAGAAATAAAGGGCTAGAAAGTCTGTAAAAGAATAAAGTAGGTCTTATGGGGGGGAGGAAGAAAGAGAGAGAGAGAGAGAAGGTGCAGCCATCTCTTGCACGTAATGAAGTGATTAAACTCCACTACGGATGCAGGAGGTAATCTAAACTACTTTTTTAGCCTGCTTTCTCTTTTTCTTCTACTAGCATCATGTCATCCACAGCAATCACTATGCAGCTGCAAAAAGAAAATAAATAAGTGATCCTAACCAAATGGCATCAGGTGTACATAATTTTTTTTGTTCTGTTTTTAATAAGAGCGGGCAACTAATGCACAAGAGGAGCAGATTTATCTGTCTCTGTCCGTGTATATTGATGACCCTGTCTTTAGTAATACAATCATGGGGAATAAGTTGAAAGAGCTTGACACAAATCAGCAGTCCCCAACTGTCTCCATCCACATATCCTAAAAGAACAAACTACAACCTATCAGGTCCCTTCATGAATTTTTTGAAATAAATCCTTCCATTCAGGTATAGTAACTCATTATTGGCTTAAAGCTACAGCTGTTCTGATTCACAAAAGACAGGCATGTCATGGGTTCAAATATGATATAGTATGAATACCCTGTTTTATATGTGTAGAAGATACCTGGGATGTCCTGGCATAGTTCAAGTGTTTTTTTATTACTAATGTATGTTCTTATTACTGAACTAGATAAGAGATCATAGTCACAATCTCATATCAGAAAGATTTAGCAAAAATGTCTGACAAAAGCTAGTTCTTAACCTGGCAAAAACAATAACCCCAAATTATTATTTCCTAAGCCCAGCAGTGGTATGACCAACAGTCCTTACTTCTAATCTAAGTTGCAAAGCAAACTAACCTAGCTAAGTTGTAAAATAATATTATTCATATTATAAAATGGTTACCCTTAACCCAGTAGTATTAGTGACCTATGGTCTTAACTACTAAACTGTTGCAGGAGAGCCAATCAATGCATGAAGAAAGAGTGACCTTATTTGCACCCTTCTGTGGACCTGTCAGCAGCCTCCATCCAATACCCACCCAAGACCTGCAGCATGCAGCTGTCTTCCCACAAATCTGCTCCTACAGTCCTCTCAACAATCAAAAGTCTAGAGCCCACCTTCTGGCAAAGCGGTAAAACTACCACCTGTAGGGCTGATGACATGTTCGGAAATAAGCAGGGAGCATCACAGTGTCAGCCATGGAGAGGAAGGATGAGCATCTGATGGACAGCTCTCCTCCTCGGGGGAAGCAAGGTGGTGGTTCCAGGCATGATAGCAACACACAGTGGAGATTGGGTGTGCACCAGCCGGGACCAACATACACTGGGTGAAGCCAATGATGGACATCTGTGGGTCAGGTGCAGGTGCATGCCTGACCTGCACTGATGTCATTGCATGTGTGCAGCTCCTGAGGGGACTTAAAGGGAAAATTCCTGGGCCAGTGTGCAATAAAGCCCTGGGACCCCCATCCAAATGATGCCCCAGCCATAAGCCTTGGCTGGGGCCTCAGGTTGATCACGGTCTCTCTCCTCGGAGAGCCCCACCACACGGGGTAAGTTGTGGGCCTCTTAGACTGGGCAGCCTGGGGAGACTCCAGGTGGTGGGTCCCAGTGCTGATGGGGGGAGTACATCCCCCACACACAGCCTGGGAGAAAGAAAAAGTTAAAAAACAAACAAACAAAAAAAACTACAGTCTAAGGTTTTTATGTGCTTCTCGCAGGAGCTTGCTTGACTCACATGGCTGCTGTATCATCTAAAAAGTATTACTGGCCCAGATAAAATGTGATATGAGTGAAAGGTGACAGGAGTCACATGGCTGTTATGTCATCTAGAAAGTGGTACTGGCCCAGATAAAATGTGGTATGAGTGAAAGGTGACAGGAGTCACATGGCTGTTGTGTCATCTAGAAAGTGGTAATGGTTCAAATAAAAACTGACATAAGCTAAACAGGGCATAGTAAAAAGTAATAAAAAACAAACAATGCTGGAAGCTAAATAAGGCATAATAAAATTGCTCTAGGTGGTCATTTAGACTTCCTTCTGTTGCTTTGTGGTTAAAGACTTCCTTTTGCTGCTTTGTGTTTGCCTTTTATATCTTTTATTTTAGCTTATCAGAGTCTGTAATTTTCCATTTAACTGGGCCCTGCAATGTTTAGCCTTGCTGCGCTTTGCTCAGGACAAGATCCCTGGCTGGGGAAGACTTCTCTGGTATCAGACAAATAAAATAAAAAATAGAAATCTAGTAGCCTGACATTGATCACTGGTAAAATCACGGATGTTCTAATATGTGACAAACTAGAACACTGGATAGAGAATACAACATGGGGTTCATAAAAAAAGAACAGGTCATGCTTTACCAACCTACTCACTTTTTATAAAAACATCAGTGCAAATCTGGATAAATTATAATGATGGTTGTTCTAAATTTGGATTATAGTAAGGCTTTTGACACACTGCCACACAAACCATTAATAAAGAAACTTTTGGAATTAAATATGGATCCAAAAGTTGTAAATTTAGCTCAGAACTGGCTGACACACAGAACCCAGAAAGTATGCATCAGTTGTACTATTGTGTATCAGATATGAGGTACGTAACTAGCTGTGCACCACAGGGGTCACTTATGGGTCCTACTTTGTTTACATTATATGCAAGTGGTACGGCAAGTACAGTAAAAGGTTAAAAAAAAAAAGAGTCTGCAGATGATGCAAAAGCAGGAGTGCAGTAGATACAGTTATAAACCAAGATCAAATCCATTCTTGTCCAAGTACAATCAAAAAATGGGCCACCTTTAATGCTACGTAATTTAATATTGACAAGTGCATGGTACTGCATTTGGATCAAGAAACACAGTAAGCAAATATTACTTAAATGAAAAACAAATAAAATCAGTTGACTCAGAAAGGGATCTTGGTATTATTGATGACAGTGATTTCAAACATCATTCACACTGCAGCCAGATTACAAAAAGCAGGTAAAAATTAACCTGCATTAAAAAGCTTTTTTTTTTTAAGCAAATATATTTAAGCGATAATGCCAAAGTACAGATTGTATTAAGACCATATCTTGACTGCCGGCCACTCTCCTCGAGCCCATACAATACACAGAATATAAACAATTTGGAGAAAAAAAAGCACAAAGCAAAGTTGCAGATCTTGTGTATGGCCTTAGAGACATCATACGATAATCAGTTTAAACAAACTGTGTTTATTTGGTCGAGAAAGTTGGCAAATACAAGGAGACTTGTTATGCACGTCTAACACTATTAGACATAAAAGCCTTCTAGAAGAACTACATACTGAGTATCTTTAAAGAACCCAATACACAGCACCAGAGCTCATGAATGCAAACAATCAGGTTGGAGGCTTTTTGGAATGGCCTCCCTGAGTGTATTGTGGGATCTACCTGTAAAATTTGCAATACATTTAAAAATGACTTGGACATGTATATGAGTGAGGGAAAAATTGACTGTTTCTTTCAATGAGCAACATAGAAAATGATCATTCAGCCAATTGTGTCTGCCCAATCCTACCCATTGAATGTGGAATGTGAGAACCCTAGTGGCTTAATTCTCCTTTCCCATGTCCCTTTTTTGTTTATAATGAGCCCTAGTGGCTTTTGTTTATGATGAGCAACAGTGGCTCTTAGCTCCCTTCCTCCCTCCCTTTTTGTTTATGATGAGCCCTAGTGGCTGTTAGTCCCCCCCTCCCTTTTTATTTATGATCAGTAGATAATACAGCAGTGTCACTTCTAGGCATGTGCAAAGTCAGAAAACTTCACAAAATTCTTCACTAGGTTTCCCAGCTTAGTATTATCCAGCATGAGTGAGGGATGGACGCGATATGTAAATTGCCTTCTTCTATCTCAATACTGAGTAGAGTATGGAGTCTAAGTGACTGCTTTGAACTGTACAGCCATGGTCCTCTCTGGCACTGACAGTGATAAGCCCTGTTGCTAATCACGCAAGTTGACACTTACTATGGTTCTATAATATATCTAAGCTGTGCTACTACATCTCTGTCCCCTTGAGGCCCTACTCCTGATTAGAGCTGTGTGGAATGAGAAAATTCTGAATCCATGCAATTTTAATGAAATTTCACAAAATTCCATGACATTTTGTGGAATTTTGCAGAACTGTTTAAAGTTTGTAATTTGATTACAATTCAGCCGCCGATTAAGCTAGTTCTTTGAAATTTGGGATGTGTACTCTTTGGCTGACTGGCCACTAACATGTCAAATATCACTGTATTTGGATAGACAGTTTCAAAATTATAGGTGCTCACATTTTGCCCATTTTATTGTTTGTGTGAAATTTCATGAACATTTTTTATCTGCATGTACCTTAACCATCTTTTGGGTCAGGGATATGAAATTTGGCATGATTTCTTGATGACAGGTTTGCTAACAATGTGTCAGATTTCATGGCAATAAGATGCATCGTCTCAAAATTATATTTGTTCAAAATCTGTTTTTTTATTTTTTCAGGAAATTTCATGAAAACATTTCATCTGCATATAACTCAGGTACCTTTGGAGCTAGGCATGTGTAAATTAGTACGAATAACCTTTTTATAATGTATGGTAGAATGCTGTTAACCTTAGGAAAGCATCATTTCCTAAGGTTGTTAACCTATCGATGTGACGTAGAAATGTTGTTAACCTATCGATGCTACGTCACATCGATAGGTTAACAATAGCGATTGGTCTGCACATGTGTGCACTTTTTTTTTACACGGGGAACCGTCAGATGAATGCAGCGGTTAGGGAAGGACTGAAGGGCCACGGCGGTGACTATTTTTTTAAAAAAGTAAGCAGCCGTTTTACTTTTTACGTGGGAACATACACTATAAAAAATAATGTATGGTCCCTCTATCGGTAACCGGTCACTGTTAACCCTCTCGAGGTTGTCATGGTGATGTAAACCTCTCGAGCTTCGCTCTCGAGGTTTACACAGTCGCCGTAGCAACCTCTCGACAGTTAACTGCCCGGGTTACTGATAGAGGACCATACATTATCCTCTATGTAATGCTTATATAATTATCTAAATATGGATAGAATTAGATAAGAGATTTTAAAGCTACAAGGGTTCAAAACTTTACTATGTAAACATTTGCAAAACATTGTGAAAACCTTCAAAATTGTGGATGTTTGTAACTTCTCTGCTCTTGCATGCATACAGTAAACTTTTGACATGCATATCCATAGCCATTGTATCTTGCTGTCTAACACAACTGGATAAAATGGATAAGCAGTTTTAATTTTGCAGAAGAAGAAAAAATTGATTAGTAACATTTTCTCACATTTTTATGATAGTATATACCGTAACACATAAAGCATCCAGAATTTTTTTTTGTGGAATTTTAACATTAACAATGCACATATCACTACTTCACATAATAAGCAGGGCTGAGCTTTTTGCAGTCCTGATGTTCCTCTCTGGGTGACTATTCTCTCTCCCCTTTCTCTTTTGGCATAGCCAGATTGACTCAGTAGAACTACTGATCCCACTGATATCCTCTTTGTTCTTTACAGGTACAAACTCCCTTAAAACATAAGTCATCTACTCCTTTTACTATCGATCTACCCTTTTGGAATAGCCAGATTTCTTTCTTCCGGCTGTCTAAGACATTGTCTTCCCCCACTGCATCTTTTTGAGTACCTTTAAGTCCTGGACTTGCATGTACACCATGCTCCCCAGATCATAAATTTACTGGATATGATCCTTAAATATCCTATGTTCAGGTTGGAACTGTTGACACTCTGTGCTTTCTTGTCCCAACCTGAGGGTCTACCACTGTTGTGCTACACAGCTCAGATGTCCATTTCTTGGTGAAACTATGCATCTAACTCCAGAACCTGGTAACCCCCTGTGCTACATGCCTCTTATACCCCTATCCTCTAATTAGAATCCCCCAGATAAGGCTTAGTGAAATTAGAAAATTCCAGTTTTATGGAATTTTTCATGAAATTCTACAATATTCACAAAGACTCATGGGATTTGACTTTAAGTACACATGGGGCTAGATATTCAGACTGTGCCAGGCAGGGGCACAAGCCTGGGTGCAGCACAACTGGATTGAGCTAGGGCATAGTCCAGGTGATATGCAACGGTGCTGCGCCATGGCTCAGCACCGTTGAATACAGCACTGGGAGCACCCACACTGCACACAGAGCAAGTGGCAGGTGGGGAGCAGGGGGATGCACCAGTGCAAGTGTGGGTGCGCTAGGTGCATCAACTGCGATATTCAGCAATGGGCATGCAAATGAGGCCATTATCCATGCAAGGCACAAATGGGGCCATTTGCATGTCATTATGGCCCCATTTGTATGCAGTGCACTGATCCCCAGTGACTTGCACCTGGCACCCTACCAGGCTGCAGCTGTCAGGGACTGATGCCCCCTGCCCCTTGGTGGGCACCGCACCCCATCACCTGATCACAGGCATAAGCATATACACTCCCTGGTGGTTCAGTGGACCACTATCTCCTGCCCAATTGTGGGCATATATATATATAAAATAACCCTGGTGGTCCAGTGAACCCTATCCCCTGCCCGATCGCGGGCATGTATTTAAATGATCACTGGTGGTCCAGTGGACTGATCGCTGTCACCCGCTCGCGGGCAGTAGTCAATCACCCTGTGGTCAAATGGTACCCCCTCCCCACCCGCCTACTGAGACCCTGCCACCCCTCTGCACCCCCCAGTCAGTGGCAGGTGGCAGTTCCCCACATGCAATCCATCCTGCCACTGACTGACAACATACAGTATGGCTGTATGCCTATTGGTCCACTGCAGGGGCCAATGGGTGTGCAGACTGTACTGTACTACACAGTCCCAAAATGTGAATGGTTCATTCACATTTCGGGACTGTGGTATCAGTATGGTCTGCACGCCATTGGCCCACACAGTGGATTAACAGGCATACAGCTGTACTGTATGCTGTTAGTGTCGGGCAGCCGGGTGGCTTTGGTAGAGGAGGTGATGCCAGTCACTGAACGGGGGTGCAGGTTGGCGGGTCTCAGTGGGTGGGTAGGGAGGGGAGGTACCATTGGACCACAGGGTGATTGACTACCGCCCGCAAGCGGGTGACAGAGATCAGTCCACTGGACCACCAGGGATTATATTACATGCCCGCAATTGGGCAGGGGATAGCAGTTCACTGGACCACCAGGGATTTATTTACATCATGCCCATGATCGGGTGAGGGGCCGCACAATGCCCCCTTGGCAGAGGGCTCCTGGACTGTATCCAGGGCAGTCAGTAGACCACCCACAGCAGGCAGCTGCCGTGATGCACCCAGCAATGCGGTAGCCCACCTGTGGGTGTCCCCAACTTGTTCCCAGATTCGAGGGACACAACACTGCCCCCCCAGTGTGGTGCAAGGTGGGTTTGTGACTGCATATGCACCACACATCCCATGATGAATATCAGGATGTGCCGCATATGCATGGGCACACCCCCTGCACTTGTGCCACATACATTACTGGTGCACCCCAGTACATCGGGGCTGTGCAGCTCAGCCAGCCCCTTTGAATATCGCATCAGGGTGCATTGGTGGGTTATACATTGCACCATGCACAACCCCTTTGAATATCCCACCCATGTTATTTTGCAATTTATCACAGCAAGCAATTAATAAAATTGGCACACACAGTCTCCTCGTAAGGTCTAAGAACCTACCAAATTTAATGGTATTGCATTCTCTAGTTTTAAAGTTTCAGGGGTTTATAAATTTGTAATTTACATTCTTGCAAAATTAAATTTTAAAATGCTGTGAAAATTTAATTACTTTTAAGTCAATCCCATTTAAAGCTGAAAATTTGAACTTTTTCAGAAATGGCCATGTGCTATAGTAGTTTAAACGTCTCAACTTTGGTTAAATTTGGAAAAGTAGTTTTAAAATTAGAGGGAATTGAAATGTAAATGTTGGCAACATGTTTGCAAGGCTATAACTCGGTCTCATGTAAGGCTAGAAATCTGAAACTATGTACATAAACACATGTAGTGATAACCTGTGTACCTGTTAATTTTTGTAACATTTCATTGAATACTATCAAAATTATACAAAAACAAGCATTTGTCAATGCCGAATGTTTGCTTGCTGGCATTGGCAGTGGTAGTGTAGAAGTTACAGAGCTGCGTAATAGGAATGGCAGTGAAGTATTGAACTGAAGCCAACCCCACCACCACCCTGCAGAGAGTGACAGGCATTGGGGTGTGCGCTTGGGTCGTCAGTCAGGACTGCCATGCTATTGGCCACACCCCACTCTGCAGAGACTGACAAGTGTCACGTGTTCCTTGGGGGTCTTTGCTCCTTATGCGCACCCCATTTCATTAGGAAAAACGGTGAGATGGGTGCAATATAGGAAAATGGGGTGAAGTTTGGGGCAGAAGAGTCCAAGGCATACCTCGATGCCTCTCAGTGACTGCAGGGTGTGGAATGGTATGAGCATCACAGGCAAGAATCCCAAGTCACACCCCTGATTCCTGTCATTCTCTATAGGGTTGGGCAATGTACTTGAAAAGCCTAATACCTCAGGCATTCATTGGTATTTTAACTCCAAATTTTCAACATGTTTGTTTTGTGACCCCACCTCATGAACAGGGGGAGTATCAGTTTGGTAGCCAAAAGCTGCTTATGCACAGTGACTGCGGGATTTAGCACCACAGGTGCAAAAATATTCCGAACAGGATGTAAAAAATGACAGCTGTACTCTTACATGTGGAGGTGTAAAAATGGCTATGTTGCAAATGTGTAGTAAAAATATTTAAAAAAATGGTGAAGTCACGAGCGTACATAGAAACTGTGCAACGCACACCCGTTATATAATTAGGTTGGGGATATTTTATAGCAGATTGTCAACTCAGGCATTTTGGTGCTTCTGATCATGAACAGTGTCACTGTGATTTTCTTTATCTGTGCCGAACAATGATTTCCCACAGCGACCACGCATCTCTGCACTGAAAGTGTGAAAACACACTTTGGCCATGTTGTGAAAAATGGCAGCTGTACTGTTCATAAGGAAGTGTTGAAAAATGCCACTAGTGAAAATCTGGACTGAAAATATTACAAAGTCATGAACTAACGAGGATGCGTGGAAACTGCACAATGCTCACTCATAACACAGTCATTTTATGGACTTTTGTCACCAAATTTTCAACATAGCCATTTTAAGACCTCTGCTCATGAACAGTATAACTGTGATTTTCTTAATCTGTCCTAAACATTGCTTTCGCACACCAACAGCACCATTGTGCGCTACATGTGCGATAACACATTTTGGGTGACATATGAAAAATTGCAGCTGAACTGTTCATAAGGAAGTTTAATAAAATGGACATGTTGAAAATCTAGAGTGAAAATATTAAATTTGCAAACTTACGAGCATGCATAGGAACTGTGCAACGCACGCTCGTAAAAGTCATTTTTAGGCATTTTTTCACCAAATTTTCAACATTGCCATTTTAAGATCTCTGCTCATGAACAGTGACACTGTGATTTTCTTAATGTGTCCTACATTGAGTTTGCACACCGACTGCCCATTGTGCGCTACATGGGAAACACGTTTTGGGTGAGATGTGAAACATGACAGCTGTACTACTCATAAGAAGGTGTGGAAAAATGGCAATGTTGAAAATCTGGAGTGGAAATATTGAAAATTCGAAAACCTATGAGCGTGCGTAGGAACTGCGCAACGCACGCTCGTAAAACAGTCATTTTTAGGAATTTTTTCACCAAATTTTCAACATAGCCATTTCAAGACCTCTGCTCATGAACAGTGTCACTGTGATTTTCTTAATTTGTCCCAGTACATTGATTTTGCACACCGACTGCACCATTCTGCGCTACAAGGGCGGAAACACATTTTGGGTGAGATGTGAAATGACAGCTGTACTACTCATAAGATGGTGTGGTAAATGTCAATGTTGAAAATCTGGAGCGAAAATATTGAAATTCGCGAACTTACGAGCCTGCGAGGAACTGCACACAATGACGCTTAGCAAACAGGTCATTTTTGATTTTGGCACCACCATTGTTTTGTTTGTCTTTTATCGTCACTGTCGTGGCGGTAGTTCGGTCCTGAAGGGTGATTTTGCAGTCACTGCACGAAATCACCTTCGAGCTCTTAATAATGCCATGACAGTGATGATCATTCTTGGAGAAGGGGTCCCAAAACTCATAGTTGGAAAATTTGGCAAAATTCCAAAATGCCTGAGATATGCATAAAGTTGAACCTCCTATTTCAGCCCATTACAGCTTACCGGATTTCCTCAGTTCGCGTCGGCTTTGAAGAGTGCAGACGGTTCCGGGTCCACCAAAGATCATCGCTACCGAGTCCGGGTAGGTATGGGGTGGGTGAGGTGGGAGGCTGGGTGCGTGGGTGGGTGCGGGTTGTGGAGGGGGTTCGGGAGATGCGTCAAGGGACTGTTTTTTGTTTTACAGGTTAAAACTAAAAAGACTTTGTGGGATCGCTACACTGTGGTGGGCCCAGCGGGTACAAGGACTTTGGGAGAGCTAGCTGACGGGGATTGGGCACCCCGCCAGCAACAAAAAGGACAAAAACTCTGGACGCTTTGCCACGCTGGGTGGGCCCCAGCGTGGCACAACGACTTTGGGGAGGGGCTGCCAGCCGATGGGGGATTTGGGCACCCCTGCTGGCAAAATCACTGATTGCCGACACGGTGGTGGGCTCCAGCATGGCACAAGCGACTTTGGAGTTTGTAGCTGATCGGGGATTGGGCACCCCGGCCAGCAACAAAAAGGACAAAAATCGTGGATCGCTTGCCACGCTGGGGTGGGCCCCAGCATGGCACAACGACTTTGGGGAGGGGCGTTCAGCCGACGGGGATTTGGGCATCTCGCTGGCAAATTGACTGATTGCCATGCTGGGGTGGGCTCCCAGCATGGCACCAACTACTGGGGGCGATGCAGTTCAGCTGACGGGATTGGGCACCTGTCCGGCCTATACACTGCGTGCGGGGGCCGCGCCGCCTGTGGGGGAGCGCGCTGAGCAGCTTCTTATCGCTGTCACCTGCCGTAGCTCCCTCAATCAGATGTTACTGCATTTTGGAGCGGTCATAGATAGCTCCAAAATGCATTGGCTTACAGGGGCCACACCTGCCAGCACACTGCCTGAATTGTAGGAGGAGGTGACACACCTCCGAAATCTCCGATGATGGCACTATGTTTCTTGCACATGCGTGCAAGCAAACATAATTACAGAAATCCAAATTTGGGCAAATATTTGGCTGCCTATAACTCAGCTCCCACTGATGCTTGAGACTTAAAACATGGTACATATACACATTCTATGTGCTTCTCTAAATCCTGATATTGTGGAGAAATTTGGCTAAGAAATTTTAAAATTATCTAAAAATAACTGAAAATTAAATTTTGATTAAAAATGTGGCCACCCATACCTCTGCCTGCTTTCAAACTACAGCTCTGAATGTTGGAACATGCTTGTAAGCCATGAGGTACTGTTTACATTCCAAATGTGGTGTTATTCAGGCACATACTTTTAAAAGTACAGCAAAACAACTGAAATTTAAAAGTTTGCAAAATTGAATTCTGCATAATCAGAATGGCCATTCTGCAGGCATTCCATAGGTGGAATTTTATATTCCACACAGCTCTACTCCTGATTGGACAGCATAATGCTTCTCAGTACCATTGCTAGTTTAATTGTATGCTGGAGAGCAAAACAAAACAGGTTCAGAATCCCAAGTGATATTTATACCCATGTAGAGAAGCAGACCCTCGACAACTGTTCTGCCACTACACTGTACAAGTATTTGTTTACCCAGTTAAAAAGAATACATATATTAAAATAAAAAATAAATGATAGATTAGGACTGGAAGTATAAAGATATTTTAATAAGCAATATCTTTCCTAATGCAGGATACTTGACACACATTTGTGATGGTGAATGGTACAATTAAGCAATAATGCACAACAGGATGTGTGTCATGCTGGAATAATGTCACACCTCAAGTGATTGGGCATCCAACTCCTGAAGAAATAATGCTATACCACACAGATACACTTACCATGGAGTGCATTATTGCTATTATACAATGGCTCACTTTTATAAAAAAAAAAAAAAAAAGATTAAAAGAACATATTTTCTGCTTGCTTTTGTATAGGTAAGAAAACAATTTAAAAAGTTCTACATTGCTCTTTGATCAGTAGGTGATGATGCACTTTGAAGTGTTTTCTAACTCCCACAGTGTTCCAGTCACCTACCATCCATACCCCAGTATTTCCATACAAGGAAGCCAGTTCTTTTTGACTGTCTTAATGTGTTCTTTTTTTTTTTCCTCTCACTTTGTTTCGGTAGCCATCATTGTCTCTCTCTATGTTTCAACAGGGAAGGCAATGATTGTTAAGTGGAAGCAAGTGCTTTTAAAAGGCACACATGCTGAATGGGGCTGAGCGGAATGTGCCAATCACAATTACTGTTTTATGTTATTTTAGAATAGAAGCTGCCAAAGTGGAACAGGGGGGTGAAGAGTGAGACAGTGCTGTTGCCGAAGTGGAGTGTGGTACAAGACTGATGAACTTGGGAAGAGAGGAACAATGCTGACATGCATGTTCACTTTTAAATTGCAGTCACTGTCAATGAAACTGCATGGGAAAGAATGCTGTAGTGGAATGAAACGATAAAGTTGGGGAGCGTAAAGCCTGATAACGGCTCCTGTATTTAGGGAAGATAGTGATACTTTTTTTATGTTGCTCTGGTTATTTGTATGTCTGACCTTGATATAGTGATGTTATGCTGGGATAACATCACAGTTCAAGGTGGGCCACAGACCAATCAGAAGGCTATAAAAGTTCTCTGTTATTGTAAAGTCAGGGATTGCCTTCTTAATATCCTAATATGGGACATTAAAGATACATTTTTGCGAAGGATTTCTGAGTGGTTCAAAGGTGAGGGATCCTAATGTGGACAACTGGGAGCTAGTCACAGGGGTTTTACATTGTGAAATGAAAGATGTCCCCCAACACTGAATAGCTGAAGAGTATGCACCATCAGAGGGATTCTGCATGGTAAATGAGGTCCTTCCTTCCTAATGTGAGACAGTTAGAAGGTACAGTACCCAGCAACATACAGGAATAGGTCAGGCTCATTAAATCCAGGTTGTGCAGCCTGAGCGCTTGCCAGTCACCACGAACCACATGGTGACCGCTTAATCCTTTGAAGTTTTAATCTGGATTTAATGAGCCTGGATCTATTCCCTGTATGCTGCTGCTGAATTGTAACAATGAGAAGTTGAATAAGGGAAAATGGCATGAGCAAATATAATGTGTGGTAAGCCAGTTTGCTTGAGTGCTGACCATTGCCATCATGGTGGCTGTGTGACATTGCTTCAGACTAAATAGCCCTGGTATTTGCACTTGGAAGCTTCTTTTAAAAAAGAGCCATTATAGTTCTGAGACAAATGGCCATGATTTGATGTCAGATGGTCAACTCTCAAACAAGTCCATGTCCTCCGTCCATATAAGGAGCCGGTCCAAGGATCTTCCAGGAGATTCCGATGTAAATTCCTCACTCTCAAGAGGAGATGACTGCAGCCTTGGATCCATCTGATATTTTCTGGAGTCCACCATGCTGGAGTCTAATGCTGCCAGGGGAGAGAGAGAGGGAGATTCTCAGCTGTCTACAGGGCAGCTGGTGAACTGCTCATGCTACCACCGCACTTTGGGCTGTATTTCTCAGAAAGAAGCCACTGATCCAGTGGAACCAACCTCGCGGACACAAATTCAAATGTTCTACTGGAAGATTTAGCATTCACATCCATCAAGAGCTCAAACCAGGTAGAAAGTAATGCTATTTACTTTATTTACCACTTGAGGTATTAGAAGCCAAATGCTCACACAGCTGCTGCAATGGCAATCCTGCTCACCCCCTCTGACATCAATTACAGCTTTGCAGGCCAGTCTGCCAGTGCAGCGGTGAGATTCACCACTGTGAGCGGGTGACCCAGGTTTGGGATCAGACTCAGGGATGCCTGAGGGCCAGTCAGGGGCGGGAGCAAATTGAGTGGTCACTGCATGCTCTTAACCTCTGAGAGGGGGTTTGAATGTCTTCAGTCTGGTCCTCCCGGGTGACCATGGGACGCGCCTCGACCAAAGCACCTGTGAACGTCGCTCCTCATGGGCATGCTGGATGCAGGACACAATAGCTTCTGGCATGCCAAATGATGCCTCCCTCCCACTGCGGATCTGGTGGTCCCCCCGATGCATCCATGACAGAGATCAGTTGGGGCTATGGGGGCGCTCTTACAGCTCCACCCTGAGGGGGTAATTTAGAGTTCACTACATTTGGGGGAAGATCCCCAGTCTGGTGGCAGAGACATGGTTGCTGAAGGTGAAGCTGCCGGAAGATAACGCATACTAAGTAAAAAAAAAAAAATTGGAGCTGTGTAAATATATCCCCTTTTTCTCTCTTGTGTAAGCCCTCGTTTTCTTCTTTCCCTCACTGAGCAACCTAGCCCTACATTGCCTCCACAGTCTGAAGTATTGTTCCTGTACCCAATGGGCAGATCCTAGCCTGTTCCTTGTATATAAAATAAATATATACATATATATATACACACACACACACACACACACACATACATACATATATATATATATGCACACATATACAGTATATATATATATACATATATACACACACACATACATACACACACACACTATATATATATAGGACAAAGAACCTCTGTGCATTAACACTGAGGCAAGGGTTACCCCAAAGGGCATTTGGCTGGGAAGCCTAGTTTCAAGAAAATACAAAATCACACATGCTCTCACATGTAGCACTATGCTGCATATGTGAAGATATGTTGTTTTCAGAATTGCATGGTGCCGGCACCATGCAATTCTGCTTAAAGTTGACCAGCCTAACATTCTGTGGTGATTTGCATATGTAGCCCATGGTGCTTTGCATTGTGGGGGCATGTGTGAGTTTGTATTTTCTATATATATATATACACATATATACACACACACACACATATATATATATATACACACACACACACACACACACACACACATATATACATATATACACACACACACACACACGTATATACATAAATACACACACACATACATAAATACACACACACACTGTTGTTTTTTTTGCACTCCTCCTCCTCCCTTTCTCTCAGGATGCATCTGGCAACGAGCTGTTACCAGCTCAGTATGCCTTTCCTGATTAAACTTTTGAAAATAAATAAATAATTAAAATTATGGCATCAAATTATGGTTGTGTGAATACATTCTGACATCAAAATTGTGACCGTTACAATATGTTTTGGCATCAAATCATGGCTGTGTGAATACATTCTGGTATCAAATTGTGGCTGTGTAAATATTTGAATTGTCACTGTCACCAAAAGAAACAGGATTCTTCTCTATAAAGTGAGAACTGCACTACAAACATAACAAATAACCAATAATGTACACTTTTTTTGACTGTCAGTGACACTTTTATCCTATCCCACATGACTTTTGCTCTTACTGATTATGATGCCACATGGATCCCCTTGAAGGGATCACAGCCTTGTTATAAACTGTCGATTATGTCTTGGCCTGTTTATAAGTAAGCAATAAAGCCAGGACGTGGCGTGGGTTACTCTTCCTTAACCATAGACCCAGATGCATTGTAAGCCATGAAGTGCTTACACAGAGTGCCTTCAACCACCTGGAAATGCAGTTCCGGAGTAGTAACCCTCACCCTAGAGTGGCACATGACACTTATAAAATGGATCACCTTCGTTACAAAAAAAAAAGAAGAAGAAAACTAGAAAAGCAGTGTGGTTCTTGTTCATGAACTGCACAGCTTTTGGGACCTTCTCCACCAGTCAGGAAGCAGGATTTTCCTTACCCATTTCATAACAGAAATTAAACCAACTTTACACTGTGCACTCGTAATACTTATTAGGGAAAGGGGGGGGGCACGAGAGAAACGTTCAAATGCCTCACAGGTAATAATAAGGTATATGAAAGTAGCATTTTACATAGAAAAAGATACTCTAGCACAAGGGGTCATGCTATGAAGCTGAAGGGGGAGACTCAGAGGAAATGTGAGGAAATAATTCTTCACAGAAAGGGTGGCGGATGCCTGGAACAGCCTCACAGTGGAGGTGGTGGGTGCTAAAATGGTAAAAGGATTCAAGTATGCATGGGATAGATACAAGAGGACCTTAGAAATAAGGCAAGAAGAGGAAAGACCAGAGATAAGAATAGGATCTGCAGTGGCACAGTAGGTTGGGAAAATAGGGCAGACGTGGTGGCCAAGAGGTCCTTCTCTACCAACAACTTGCATGTTTCCAAGTGTGTCTTTCTACTGTACCTCATCAGTTGGTTAACACCTGTCTTGTTCTCCAGAGCATAGGACAGCACGTGACCATTTACAAACTGTGCACTGCTGGTCATTACCCCTCAACTATCCCACATTGTGACAGACTCCCTCATTTTATCCCTCAGAACTGTCCTGTCCTCCATTCATTCCACATGGAAAAGGAGCAGTCCTCATAGAAAGGATGCTGCAAACTCATTCAGTTAATCTGAAACTACTCTATGATGCCAAATCAAAATTAAATGTAGCACAAAAAATCTCTAGCTGTTTTTTATTGTTTATATTTATTCAAATCAGAAAGCAGGACAAAAGGACAACTGACAGGATATATTATCATAACATCAGAAGTACATCATGTATGGCAGGATGACAAAACAGGATATTAAAAAGTATAAGATCTAGACTCCAAGGAAGATTAATATATACAAATGTTACATCAGGAACAAGTGACGCCAGTAGGAACTCAGTGATAAAGAAAATACATTAAGGGTATCAATAATAATTCACCTGCATCAGACTCTTCCTCTGTTGCTGCTCACTTCAATGAGTTCTTCACAACCTGTACCCTCTTGTCTCCTCTCCTTCCTCATCTATTCCCCCACCTCCCTACCCACCATTCCCCAGGTTTTCACTTCCCTCTCTGTCACCACCCAGGAAACTTTGCTTGCCCTCTCCTTCCTCAACCTGTCAAAGTCTGGCCTGTCAAGCTCCTACACCTCTCAGCTCTTGCCATTGCAGCTCCATTTGCTCACCTGCTCAAACTTTCTTTCTCCCTTTTTGCGGTTCCTCAGTCCTGAAAGAAGGACAAAGTTATCTCATTTCATAAAAGGGGTGACCTGTCCTTCCCTGGGGACTCCCATCCCATCGCCCTCCTCCCCTCCCTCTCAAAACTGCAAGAGAAACTGGCCCATTTCATGATCCTCGATGACCTCTCATCCTTCACCGTCCTCTCTCCCTTCCAGTCTGGCTTCTGGAAGCACCATTCCACTGACTCCTCCCTGCTGCATGTCACTAATTTCATCTTCAGGATGGATCAGGGGCATAAAATGGCTGCCATTTTCATAGATCTAGCCAAGGACTTCAATTCAGTGTCCCATCCACTCCTCCTGGGCAAGCTGAGCCCTGTCTGCCTCTTACCTTCCACTGTTGATTGGTTCTGTGTTCTTACCTCACTGGCCATCAACAATCAGTACAGGTGGAAAGCATCCTGTCACCTCCACTACCCATCCAGGCTGGGGTCCCACAGAGCTCCTTCCCGGGTCCCATCCTATTTACCATCTTCCTGAATTACCTGGTCTGTGTCTGTGCCAATTCGGACATTCACATGTATGCTGAAGACGCAGTTATCTTCCCCTCTGGTTCCTCTACCACAGCTGTTGAAAATCTGCTCCAGCAAGACTTCAATGTTTTGCACTGGTTGCATTTGAACCAGCTGCAGGTCAACACTAAAATAATGGCATCCATGACCACTAGACCCAGTTGGAAAGTTTCCAGACTCATGGCTCTCCCCATTTTGCACCACACTGGATAGCACCCCACTTGAAGCAGTGCAGTCTTTCAAGAACTTTGGTGTGTAGCTAGAAAGTAAGCTTGACTACTCTGTCCATGCTGATGCCATACATACTAAGCTCTGTTGCAAGTCTGGTGCCGAATACTGCAGCAAAAACTGTTTATCCCTACAATTCCGTAGGGAGCTTGTTGCCATAATGGTGCTCCCTGTTTTTGACTATGTAGATGTAGCCCATGGCACCACCCCCTCCATTTCCCTTGCCAGACTGGACACCCTCTGTAACTCCTTTTGTTACTCTGCAATAACAGCTCCATCTTGTATTCACCACTGCTCCCTCTGCCCTCACGTCACCATACTCACTATACCTCTTTCATAGCCAAATACTAGTCTGTTTCCCTTCTCTCTTTCCCTCTCTGCTCTCCTCTCCCAACTCCCCTCTACCTCCTGCTCCCTCCATTCCAGGGATCATCACACCTTCTCCACTCCTCACCCCCACTGGGCAATGTGCCTTCTTCTACTGACTTCTCTTACTCTGGAACAAACTCCCCTCCTCCCTCCACCTTTGTTCCGCTCCTGATTTCCTCAGGCATCCGCTGAAACTCCAACCCCACTCAACCTGCTCATGTTACCCCTCCTGCTGACACCTGCCCAGCCTTGCCTCAAATGTCCTTGGCTGGGCCTCCGGCTGTGTCTCCACTACTTGCCTACTTGTTGCGCTTCCTCATTACCACTGCTCTTCCCTCCACCATGGGTTTAGGCATAATCCCCTCTACAGGTCTCTTACCTGTTGTCAGTTTAGTACCTGCACACTTGTATTGCTGCTTTACTTTGCACTTGAACTGGCATCTCATATTGAGCCGTGACCACACTTTTCTTTCAGTACATATTTTAAATGTCCCTCTGGTGACTTGTTCTGTGTGCTGTACTGCTGTTTCCCCCATTTCCCTCCCCTGGGTCACACCTGGAAACAAGCCTTGGCTCAGTGTACCTCTCCCAGTTAAACATTTCCAAATAAATACATAAATAAACAATTAAAATAATAAGTTTTGCAAGATAGAGATCCTACGGTACAGAACGGTCACCTATGGAGATTATGTACATTACCCAATTCTGCCATCTCATCTAGAATTGGTTATTTGCTCAATTGCATAAATGTCTTTTATTATATTTTGCCATTTCTTAACTGTAGGAGGTTTCTTTTTTATTCAAAACCTTGTGGTCACTTTTTTGTTGTTAGAAAATACAGATATGCCATGGAACAAGAAGCTAGTTGGAGACTAGGCATACAAATTAATAAAAGTATTATGGTTGGGTACACCATCTCTGCTGAGAGAGATAGTAACCTTGGCTGAGATAGTAACCTTGGCTGTTCAGAAATTTCAAGTCAGAATTCAGGAAGAAATAAACACAGCCAGAAAATACATGTGTGATCTGTAAGAGTCTGGTCACAATGTCTCCAGCAGGGTCCATACTCTGTGCGCAATAATTTAGCCAGAATGATGTAGGGGGGGATGAAAATACATATTTACTGTACATTTCCAAGCAAAGTCTCTCCACTGTGTGGAGAAAGTTATTTTAAATACTGGCACAGCATGTTTCTGCCAGGACAGTAGAATCTAATCCTTGATTCCATTTGTCCATAGTGTGAGTAGGATTACCTAGGAGATCCTGCAGCCCCCTATTCATGTTACCGATCAAATGATTCCAGGTAACTCCCTGAATAGCTCCCAATACAATAAAGGCCCTAGTTTTCAGTTCTTAGATTGTTCCTCTCAATTTTTTGATTGTCCCACATGTTCTGTTTGGAGTAGGTGTCCTGGGTCCCACTTTTCAACAGCAAAAGGTTATATGTTGACCAATAACAAAAGCACAGCAAAGGAGCAGGGGCATCATTTAGGGGTACCCAACAGTTGCAGTTAAGACCCCTATGATTACTTTGCAACCCGCAACTCCACTGAACCTCTAAAACAAGGCTTTCCTGGGGTTTGATCATATATGGATTCGGCATGTGAGAGAGCTTTGCAACCCCTATATATCTTGTAAAATGACACCAATGCAAAGGAAAAATAAGTTTTTACGTTGGCTCATGCGTCCGCGCCAGCCAACATATTGCAGTAGTAGCAAACTTGGAGGTGCGGTCACTGTGGGTGAATGCAGGGCATGCATCAGTAGGTGCATCCCTCATTCCCCAATAAGGCAGCATGCAGGCGCTGACACTAGCAGTACATAAAGTGGCCACCAGATCTAACAAAAGTGCAGCTGCAATGAGAGGCAAGCTCGTCATGCAGTGGCACAATAACACGCCTCCCGACATGCCTTTACTGGTGACGTTTTCCACCAAACATGGTGGCACTGACTGCTGCTGCCGACTTCAGGGGTGCCCAATTTCCCTGTTGGCATGCCCCAATGCACTACGTTTGCCGATGGGGAAGCCCACTCCCCATCAGCATAATGCCCCCCCATTCCAATTGTGTTCTGAAGGGGTGCCCAATCCCCCTCAGTATCATGTGCCTCCAGTCTTTTTTTTTTCTGATGGGGGCCCAACCCCCATCAGTTTCAGTCCCCACTGCCCAGTTCAATTTGCTGACCGGGGACCCCACTCCCCATCGGCATAATGCCCAAAACCCCTGATTTGTGCTGTGTGCTGAGGGGGTGCTCATTCCCCCTCAGCATCATGCACGCCCCCCACCTGTTTCTGTGCCGATGGCGGGCCCGATCCCCATCAGCTGCAGTCCTCCTCCCTGTAATGCAGGTGGTACACTGGGAGCCCACCCCAGCGTACCAAGCAACATCTGCAAAAAAAGAAAACCAACCCTCGTTGTCTTATTTTGTTTTTCCTGTGAAACAAGAAAATGGTCCCTCATGGTCTCTCCTGCCCCTTCCCTAATCCACACCCACCCTCTATGTACCCTGCCTCCCCACCCCATACTTACTTCTGGAGCCCGGCGTGATGATCTTCAGTGGACCAGGAACATGTCTGCACTCTTCAAAGCCAACTGTGAACTGAACAAATGCTGGTAAGCTGTATAATGGCATAAATAGGGTTTTTTCAACTTTGGTGCATATCTCGGGCATTTTGGGGAATTTTGGCACCAAAATTTTCAACATGGGGTTATTGGAACCCCTCCTCAAGAGTTCAGTCACTGTCAGGTCATTATTCAGTCCTGAAAGGTAATTTCTCGGTCACTGCACAGAATCACCTTTCAGGACCGATTAACAAAGCGACAGTGCCACTGTTCATGAGGTGGGCTCTCAAAAAGCCTATGCTGCAAATTTGGTGAATAAAATCCAAAAAATGACTGTTTTACGAGCATGCATTGTGCAGTTTTCATGCACGCTCATAACTTCGTGAATTTGTAATATTTTCACTCCAGAGTTTCAACATTGGCATTTTTCCACACCTTCTTTTGAACAGTACAGCTGCCATTTTACATATCCTGGCTGAAATGTGTTTTCGCACTTCTGGTACAGAATAGCACGGTCGCTGTGGGAAATCAGTTTTAGGGACAGATAAAGAAAATGACAGTGACACTGTTCATGAGCAGAGGTCCAAAAATGCCTAGGTTGAAAATCTGGTGATATAAATCCATAAAATGAGTGTGCTACAAGAATGTGTTGTGCAGTTTCCCTGCACCCTTGTAACTTAGCAAGTCTGCAATATTTTCATGCCAGATTTTCAACACTGGCACCTCCTTACGAACAGTACAGCTGTCATTTTTCACATCCTGCCCAAAATGTGTTTTTGCACCTGTGGCGCACAATGGCATGGTTGCTGTGGGAAATCAACTTTTGGGACAGATTAACAAAATCACAGTGCCACTGTTCATGAGAGGAGGTCCCAAAATGCCTATGTTGAAAATGTGGTTAAAAAAATCCCCAAAATAATTGGGTTACAGACGTGTGTTGTGCAGTTTCTATGCATGCTCATGACTTCACCAATTTTTCCTATTTTCACTCCAGATTTTCAATGTTGCCATTTTTTTTTTATTTTTTTTTTTACACTCCTCATGAACAATACAGTTGTCATTTTTCACATCTTGCCCAAAATGTGTTTTCGTGCCTGTGGCGCCAAATGGCGTAGTCACTGTGCAAAACCACCATTCGGCTAACAAACTGATAGTGCCACTCTTCATGAGGTGGGGTTCACAAAAAAGCCCATGTTGAAAATTTGTAGTGAAAATACCAACAAATGCCTACGGCGTTCTGGTTTCCAACTGCAACACCCCACGCTGTAGAGACTGACAGGTGTCAGGGGTGTGACTTGGGATCATTGGCTGTAATGCTCATGCCATTCCACCCCACCCTCATCCAGTGACAGGCATCGATGTGTGCCTTGAAATGTTCGGCACTAAAGTTCACCCCATTCTCCTATACTGCACCCATCTCAGCATATTTCCTTATGAAATGGGATAAGTATAAGGCCCAAAGACCCCAAAGCACACCACAACACTTGTCAGTGTCTACAGGGTAGGGTAAGGTAAAATGGCATGTGTGTTATAGCGGACGACCCAAAGGCACACCCCAACACCTGTCAGTCTCTGCAGGGTGGGGGTGGGGTTGGCATCAGTTCAATATTCCACTGCCATTCCTATTATGCATCTCTAATGCTTGCACTACCAATACCAATGCCAGTGAGACAACATTCCGCATTGACAAATGCTTACTTTTCTAAGAATGCCAACACAAACATGATGAGAATTGTTGTGTTCTCACGCTGCACAGTGCAAGGGAGCCAAAAAACAATCCGAGGAGATGTGTCTGGATAGTTCAGATAAGGAAACTGCAGTTGCACCTCTTTGACTTGTGCAAATTAGGTTAGAACATATCTCAAAGAGGTGACAACAGGAAACCTTTAAGCTCAACAGAATGCAGCTGAATGAAAAAAAAAACAAGAGCACATTAAACAAGTCAGATGCATACCTCTCAACCTCTTGCCTCCTGAATCAGGGACAAGGCTTAAAAAAAAATCAGGGACAAAGACCCCAAATGAGGGACACATCTTAAAAATTGGTACTATTCACTCAGAAACCTGATAGAATGAAAGGATTTGTGTTAAGATTCATTTTCTGAAGAAGAACAAGTCCCTAACTTTAATGTTTGGCATCATTTTGTGCTTGTAATCCCCACTGTTCTGTCACAAAAACACAAATTTTACGGGGGGCAGAGGAAGATTTTGAGGGAAAATCAGGGACAGTTGGGAGGTATGGTCGGATGATGCACGCGTTATACCAGTACCTGCAGCTGCAGGGCCAGAAGGCAGCGCCTCCATCTCCTCCGGTAACCTGCAAGAGAAAAAAGCGATGCCGTGCATTGTAGGTGGATTAGTGAGACTTCCTCGTTCTGATGGACAGGATATTGCCAGATGAGTTTAATGTGCATAAACGTAGGCGTTTGTGACTGCAGATAGGCACGCCTCGGCTCTTAGTTTGGGCCGCTGCCAGGGTGATGCAACTGCAAGCTGTTTTTAGCGCCAGAGTCACAAAACTCAACAGAAGCAGCACACAAAATGCGGATGCACCGTGGCGCGGTGGGGCAGCGCCAGCAGCTAATGTGTTCGTGCACCTCTATAATTATCTGCACCAAAACGCGCACAACTGACACGAGACTTTCTTTGGCCAGCGCCAGGGATGTAGGCTTCTATTACAAGACTATTTTTTTTTTTGGTGTTCCTTGTTATGCCTGGGCGTTCCAATGAGCCTCGCAAAAATTTCCCTTACTTGCTTTAATATTTCATTCTTCCTGTTACAGACCTAACTTCCTTTTCTCTCCTGCACTGAACCAAAAGGTGCCTCTTGACTTGCCTTGTGGCGCTTGTATTCGCGAGATATGACATCTTGATCGTTTGTATTTAGGAACATCGTGTCACTCTGGGTCATTCTTAAGTGGGAACTTAAAAAGCGGTACTTGCAGAGAAAATACCTTCAGGATAGCAAGCTACCAACGCGTGCAAGGGGGTTGAGTTGTTGTCATGCAAGCTGAGGTTCCACCTCCAGTGCACGAGAGGACAGGTGCTGAGTTTTTAATTTTCTGATTCTTCCAGTGTAGCAGACACGCACATTATGTGATTACCGCCCCCACCCCCAATTTTAGTCTGTTGTTGAATAAAACTTGAACTAGGATCACATAGTTCAGTACCTGTAGAGCTTGGATGCACATCAGTTGAATGTCATGCTACTGCAAATATACAAGACGGGGTTGGTAAACAATGGAAAACTTATGGAACCAGAATGTCAGAAAGCACACAAATTCAGAAACATAAAACCTGCCCCCACTCCCCCAACCCAAAAAGTGCTGGAACTCACCACCTCACTGAAGTGTCAGACTGCCCCCCACCACCAAGTGACTGCCCATGCTGACACTTCAGGGGGCATTACAGCACTTGGGGGGTTCCAGCAGTTGGGAGCTGTGGGGCTGAACCAGTCATTCAAGCACATTGGCGGTGAAGTGCATTCTGGTTTTATTCCCAGGGTGGTGCATATTGTGGTTCTGGACATGGTGGCTGATTCCAAGATGACTGGCATAACTTGCATGCAGTTGTGAGTTACACCAGTCGCCCCTATGCCAGGGACCCTACACCGCATTCCAGAAGCGGCAGGGTCCTGGCACTTGTGACATGCACGATACGCCATCAGTGGGCTAACGCTACATGCATGGTGTATTGCAGCCACATGTCACAACTCGCGGCCGGTGCCAGGCACACCCTGAAGCCCCCTGCCCTGGACCACCTGGGCAGGACACATGTGACAGGCCTCCAGGGGAGGCACACCAGAAACAGACCCCTGGGGGTCCAAGACATTCAGGGGGTTGGGGCACGGATGTGCCTGAGGGAGCTTGGGGGATGATATGGTGCTGTTGCTATGGCCCTGCATGGCGGCATCTGAAGGTGACAGCTGTTAGATGCCACTTAGGACAGCTCCGAGCTGTCAGCACTTCCCTACACCACTACTCCTCTCAGAATTGCAACTGCAGGTTACAACAGCTGCCTTCCTGGAGTTGGGTAAAGTTGCTGTCGTAACCCGCAGTTGCACCAGGCATTGCGGACTGCAGCGTAGTGGGTGGCATAACCCATGATAGTTGCAGCCCACATCCTCCATGGTGCAAGTCACCACTTAGAATTGCAGTGGGCGTAATGCATGGCATAAGTCATGAGATATGCCATGGGGTTTGACATATCTTGCCTTACGCTGGCGTAGCCCATCTTGGAATTGGGTTCATGGTCTCTAATACAAAATAATCACCCAAAAAAGGAACCTGTAGGCTCAAACTTTTGGAAATGAAAGTGCCTTTAAAGGCAACATTTATGTTAATGCATACAGTACCACAGCATTAACAGGAAGGTCTTCTCCCCCCAGCCAGATACCCCTGCAAATGCTGCATAATGTTTTTGCTCAGTCCTGCAAGAAGGGCGGGGGAGATTGTTTAACCAGGAAAGGCACACTAAGCCAAAGCTTATTTTCAGTTGTAACCTGGGAGTACAAGGAAGTTAAGTGACTTGCTCAGGGCCACACAGTATGCAAGTGGGGGCTGTGGGGTTCAAACCTAGGTCTCCAGGTTTGCAGCTCAGTGCTCTTAACCACTGCACCATACTGCCTCCATAGTATCTGTGTGAGGCCACAATGCATCCAGTAATGGTAATAATGCCTGTGTAACAGTGATTAGAGAAGAGCAGACTCACCCTTTTCAACTTTCAGCCAGGTGTTAGGCCAAAAGCAGCTGAGTTTGGACTGGAGTATGGCTGAACATCACACAAGCATATTTTAGTAACAACAAAATTAGCCATAGAAAACATATACTTAGTTGGAAGTGGATGATTAAGGCCAAGGCTTGCTAGCTATTGCAGTTACCAAAGACCCTGTGTTCATATTTTGCAATGCCCACAGCACAATGCATCCTAAACCTGCAGTTGCCAAGCCACATAGTCAACTGTAAAGCATTCAGAGCCTTTTGGATAGGACGCTCAGCAAACAAAACTGCCTTGCCTTGTATGGGCCTAAGCAGGCTACTGCAGCACCTATACCGATATCAGACCCACCAACATTTGACAGATGACAATAGATAGTCTCTTTACCCATCACATGTATATGTAAATTGACTCTCTGAGACTGCCCAGCACTTCACAGTAGTAACTCAGGAAAAAGCAAATCGGTAGCAACAACATAACTGAAGTATGGCACAAGCGCAGGCAGTGTTGGGTTTGTTCTGTACTTGTAGCAGCTTAGAATGGTTCACACACCAACTCCAGCAATGTCCACACACAGATACTAGAATCTCGAAGCTTTATTTGTAAAACATGAAAAGCACTGCACAGCGACAGCATACTGACATGTCTGTGTGTATACATCAGCCTGATTATGTACTGAATGCATACTGCAGCAACAGGAGCCACTCTGTAGATCAGCAAGTATGCCAGTGCTATTAGAAGCCAGGCTGTGACTGGGGATCGATGATTGATGGACCCGACCTGACGATCTCAGATTCTGACACATGACCATGGTTGCAGCTAGGCTCAGCTGACTGACTGTGACAGAAACTCCCACCAGTTAGTGTCACGGGAAAAATTCGAGGCTGTAGCAGCTGCGTCCAGGGGTCACGGGTGAGCCGGTGGCACATTGTCCCTGGTTCCCATGGGGACAGACGCTTTCCACTTGGACCCATATACAGCCCTGCTGCGGCCGTCGGTCTCAGTCAAATTCGGTACACACAAAGAACTTCTCGGGATCTGGTACCTCTGTAAAACAGCCAGAATTATATCAGCAAATCAGTGCAGTTGGAGGGTATGTGATGTCCCCCCCTCTGAATCTACTTAACATGGAAACTGCGTACACACAAAATTGGCACGCTTAACCAGTCTGTTCAACTTGCAGTCACTTAGTTGCTGGTTGACTACTAGTTAAGCATGTTGAGATTTTGTCATGCAAATGAAGAGTTAACACTCAAGTGACTCAAGTGCTTAGCTGTTCTGAGTTGTTTCAGACTAATCCCAAGACCAGCACTCAGCTGGATACCGGTCTTTGAGCTTTAAATGGAGCTGTTGCAAGCAGTCAAGTGCAAAACACCCCTTTTGAAAGAATACTTTCAGAGAGAAGTTTGTATCAATATTAATCAGAAATTACCAGTTGCATACTAACTTCCATTCCCTTGTTAGGGGTCACCTCGGGTGGCCAGGCCTTTGAGGTAGCTGGCCTGGTCTTGTGGAACTCATTCCTGAGAGCCATGAGGGAGGCCCCCTCAGTGGAGGATATTATAAGGGGCCTAAAGCCTTTCCTGTTTATTCAGACCTTTGGGGAGTAATCCCCATTTTCCTCGTGACATCCCAGTTATTTACATATGTATGCATATATTTATCTGTTGAACTGATTTTAATAATATTAATGCTAGCAAAAATTATCTAGTTTATTTATTTGTGTAGGATTTTTTCATTGTCTAGTTGTTTATGTTATGGTTCCACCCTAATATGTACTTGATTGTAATGGTGTCCTGAGCCTCTGGAGAAGGGCACCAATAATTGTAAATAAAAGCAACTACTACTATTGCTACTACAACTACTACCTTTTTCTGAAGTCCATTTCAAACATACTGAACAGTGCCACTGCTCTGGAGGTTAGACCAGTTTTGATGGCAGAGGGTTGTGGGGTGGTCTTGGAGCTGCGGCCCACTTGTGAGCTGGACCCAGGCCCAGCTCACCTAATAATTGGTTGTGTGGGGATTCTGGGTCTGGTGTTCACCAAACTGATCCCATGTTCCCTTTTGGAGGGGGCCTTTCCTGATGCGTCAAAACTGGCTTTGCTGAGACCTCTTCTGAAAAAGCCATCTCTGGAGCCGGACTGTTTGGCTAATTATAGACTCACCTCTAGCTTCCCCTTTTTGAGTAAGGTTATAGTGATGGTGAAGGCTCTGCAGCTTAAGAAACACCTGATGGCCTTTGTGATATCTATGAACCTCTCCAGTCCAGGTTTAGGTCTAGGCATAGTACCAAGACAGCATTGGTCAGGGTGCAGAATAATCTTCTCAGGGCCAAAGATTGAGGAGAGTGATCAGTTCTCATTCTTGATCTCCCTCCAGCTTTTGACACTCTTGACCATAAGTTGCTGCTGGATCAGCTCAGGGAGTACTGTGGACTGATTGGCACTGTCATCCACTGGTTTGATTCAGACCTTGGAGATAGGATGTAGAGGGTGGTGATGGGGAACTTCTTCTCACCCCTGATACCCCTGCTCTGTGAAGTATCCTAAGGGTCAATCCTCTGTTCCATGTTGTTCACAGTGTATATGCTGCCCTTGGCAGGGATCATTACATGATACAGACTAGGTTTTCATTGCTATGCTGATGATACCCAGCTGTATCTCTCTTTGTGCCTGGTGCCTTCGAGGAAATAAATTTGTGCCTGGCTGAGATCCACCACTGGATGTCATGAAGCTCATTATCCCTCTGTACAGACAGCTGGTGAGACCCCATCTGGAGTACTGTGTGCAGTTCTGGAGACCCAATCTCCTCAAAGACATAGACAGGATGGAAGCTGTCCAGAGGAGGGCAACTAAAATGGTGCAGGGTCTGCACCGGAAGACATATGAAGAGAGACTTAAGGAGCTTAATATGTATAGCCTCGAGGAAAGGAGGGAGAGGGGGGACATGATAGAAACTTTCAAGTACCTCAAGGGAATCAACAAAGTCCAAGAGGGTAGCATCTTTCAAAAAAAGAGGTGTGCAAGAACAAGAGGGCACAATTTGAAGATAGAGGGGGGGCGGCTCAGAGGTAATTTAAGGAAGTATTTTTTCACAGAGAGGGTTGTGGATGCATGGAACGGCCTTCCGGAGGAGGTTGTGGAGTCAAATTCAGTGGTGGAATTCAAGCATGCATGGGACAGTCATAAGGCAATTCTAGGGTGTGGGGGTAAGAAGAAGTAGGCTGCTGGTTAACTAGGATCTGCAGCTTATCCAGTAGGTAGGGAAATGGGCAGACTGGGTGGGCCAAGCGGTCCTTATCTGCCGTCAAATTCTATGTGTCAGTCCAAAGAAGACAGAGGTACTGGTGACAGAGCCTGGTTGGAAGGGGGTGTAGGGGCCACTGATGGGGGGTTGGGGAGACACAGCTGGGTTCCTTCAGGTTGGTGACCCCTGCTAAGATTAAAAATCTGGGAGTCATTCTGGATGAGAGGCTGACACTTGAGTCTCAGTTACTGGCTGTAGTCCAGAGTGGCTTTTATCATCTGAGGAACATCACTCGGATTAAAACCTTGATCCCCTCTGAAGACTTGCCTTCACTGGTACATGCATCCGTTATCTGAAGACTTGACTACTTCAATGCTTTATATCTTGTGATGAGTGGAGGTGTCTTTCTACATCTGCAACTGGTGCAGAACATGCTGGCTTGGTCATTGACAGGCATTCCGAGGTCATGTCATATAACCCCAGTCCTGCATAAACTGCACTGGTTGCTGGTGAAGTGGCATATCACCTTCAAGGTTGGCAGACTTACCTATAAGGCTGTATAATAACTGGTGACCCCCTATAATGGCTGGAAAATTGTTCCTGATAAAATGCCATCATAACCTGCAAAATTCCATAATAACTCTATAGCAGGTTATTACTGTGTTTTCCTCATTGTGCTGTCACTCTCACTTCATTGTATTTGTGTGAATACAGTGGCTGTTCGGGGACATGCTTGCTCACACAGATACAGCTTATTTTTTCTCTCTACTGAAACCCCACATCAGTTATTATAAAAACTAATGCCTGAGCTTTGCTCTCAGGGTTAATGTGTTATCAAACACCTTGTGTGTGTGAAAAATCCATATAATACACACCTGCACAGGCATTATTTAAGCAATAAGCCATGAGGGGGTGTGGGTTATCAGGGGATTTAACGCGACTGGAGTGGTTTGCCCATGAGGCACAGCCGAGTGGGTAAATCCTCACCAGCCATGGAAAATCCCCTGATAACCCACATCCACCGAGTGGCTGATTGTGATTATACCATGGTTCATTTTTTTACTATGGTAAAACACAACTTTTAAAGATGTTGCTTTGTTTTTTTTATTTTCATTGTATTTATTCCTATGCTGCAGAGGATCAGGAGGATTATATACTCATCAACAGCTATTGGTTATCAGAGGATTTACACCGGTGGTAAACTGCCAGTCTGACGATTTCATTGGCTGTTCACTTATGTCCATGGTATAGTCTTTATGTATTGACTGGGTCCTGGCTACCTGTGTGACCTATTGACTTGTTACCAGACATCTCACTCCTGCCACTCCTCTGAGGTGTGCCTCCTAGACATTCCAAGGGGAAGCTGAAACCCTCTGGTGATAGGGCCTTTTTATTTGCCTGTCCTGCCCTTTGCAACAGGCTTCCCAGGGCTTTGAGAGAGGCCCCCTAAATGGAGGCTTTTAAAAGGGACCTGAAACCTTCCTTTGTGAGGAGATTTTTGACAGTGTTTAATCTTTAAGCTGGAAATTCTCCTACAGACCAGCACTGCATTATTAGTTTTGATATGTATTATTTAGAATTTTATTTTATTGTGGTAGTATATTTTTAATGTTTTATTTTTTAAACTGTAATGTTGGAATTTTTGTTCAATGCTCAGAGTCCCTGGGATTGGACACCATATTAATAAAGTATACCATTGCTACTACTTTACTTTTAGATATGCCAGTTGTCCTGGTGTGACTCTATTTTCCACAGTCATGAAGGCTCCTGTTTGCACCCGTAATTCCAGCTATCTAGCGAAGTAGCACTCGATACTCATTTGGGCCAGCAAACTAAAGCTCTTTTACCCTGAGCTTTAAAAGGGAATGTTTTACATTTCAAGGAAGGGGGAGTGCTACCCCTTGAAAAAACTGTTACCTCCTAGAAAACATTCTAGATCTGCCCCTGTCAATTTGTATTTTCATACCTCCATGAGGAGGAATACTTTCAGGTTCTGATGGACAAGTATTTGATTTTAGACCCCTTCAAGAAGGAGCACTTTTAGGTTAAAGTGAACCTGTACATGTACTGGTCACTGCAAACCTAAACTGAAAGAAAACTAGTTTAAAAGAAAAAAAACACATGAAAAGCAAATGCCGCAAAAATAGCAAAGGGAAAGATCACATGATGTCTTTAGTCTGGTAGTAGTGTGGGGATTAAGTAGATAGAGATGAACTGAATAATGTTTATGAATAGGTGGGAATCTTCATTGTCTAGCTTAAATATTACCAACAACACTATATAAGGGATCATACTTCCAGGCACACCTAGATATGTTACCAATAACTGTCTCTGACATCCTTTAAACAACAGAAGAAAGCTATCTGAGGAACATTGCCAGTATTAAGCGCTCCTTCAGCAAATATTTATTGTTGAAAGTATTGGAATTACAAACCGTTGAGTCAGAGACTCCTTTAAAAGGGCTCCACGTCATGAGAACAGAAAGCACAGAGATAAGGTGCAAATACATAATCACAAGCAGCAAAAAAAAAAATAGTACAGTAGCAATGTCCAGTAAAACATACAGGAGGACATGGTATGTAGAAATACAAAGGGAAACTGGGAACTTGGATAAAACATGGTATACAGAGGTAAGAAGACAAATTAACAACATGTAAAAGCGCGGGGACAACCACAAGTGCAATAATTAGATTCTAACCTTGGTACCCTGAATAGATATCTTGAAAGAGATAGCTACGTAGAGGGGATACATCAGTAAAGCAGGGAATACAGAGGTGGGGTGGGGACTGGAAACATCAGAGTGGGAGGAAGAGGAAGGAAGCAGGAGGGCAAGGGAAAAGAGGGGACAGGCAAAGGAGGGGAGCAAGAGGTAATTAGAAGGGAGCAGCCAGTATTGATCTTGTCATAGTAGATTACTGAATTTGAGGAAGTGTGACAGGATTGTGGGGGGAAGGAGGTGAGGTTAGGAACAGTCACAACTACTTTTAGCAAGGAGATGCTTTCGGACTGAGTGTTTGAAATGGTCTAGTTTATGAACAGATGAGACTTCAGTGGGGAGGTTGTTTAACTAACAGGGAGCCCTATGCATGAAAGCCCTCTGTCTCATGGACATCCTTCAGAACGGGATTAGGAAAGCAGGTTTAGAAGAGCTTCTGATAGGCAGGAGTTATGAGATGTTGGGTTCCTGGTGGAGAGAGAAAAGGCTAAGGCAGTACTGATTTTTTTTTTGTTTGTTTGTTTGTTTAACCAGGAGAGACACACTAAGTTGAAAGCTTTTTTACAGCTGCGACCTAGGAGCACAAGGAAGTTAAGTGACTTGCTTAGGATTATACAGTATGCATCTAGGCAGCTGTGGGATTCAAACTCAGGTCACCAGATCTGCAGCTTAGAGCCTTAAACCACTGTGCTATACTGCCTCCTCCATTTCCTGATTTAGAACATGCACTGGTTCAAGAATGGGTTCCATTCTTATCAGGGTACTGCACTAGAAACCTCCAAACTTTGGGTCATATAAAAAAAGATTGTTTTGTCACCAGGGCAGTTTTTGAAGTCAACCAAACTTATACTGCTACACAGCAATTACTAACTTACAGTATTTTATTTATTACAGTTTCATCCACTGGTATAGCTGTATGAGATACGTTAACAAACAATAAGATACAATGGAGCATACAATATGCTGATCTAATGCAAGCTCAGGGTGTAGTGAGGCATGACACCACAGGAGGAGTGCCTTCAGCCTCTGGAAGTGTGGTTAGATCAGTCAGCGTGTCTTATTGCACTTATAAAATGGGTAAACAGAGAAAATGTAAAAACAGAAAAATTTCAACTTTTTTTTTAGTTACAGATAAGTATTTTCTTTTTTTTTTAAGTAACTAGCAAGATGTAGTCCCTTCCCAGCATCTATCCTTATATCCATGCATCCAGTAGATGGAATGTTTATTAATCATGGAGTATGGGAATCCAAACTTTTACAGAATTCTTATGGGTGCATGTTCCCCTCTCCACCACAAACATACACAATAGAAGGCCTAAATACAGCCAGGAATTTAGTTTTATTTATTATTTTTACAATTTTTGTTGAGGAAAGACACACTAAACCAAGACTTGTTTTTATCTCCGTGCAGGCAGCACAAGATTGGGTGGGTAAGCGTGGAGGTGATTGTGCTGTCTAGATGCGTGACTCCTCCTTGGACTTGCACTTTCACCACAAGCTTGATGACTAGGTATGGCTTAGATCCGCTAAAATCTCCCCCAGCCCTGGTAAGGGCCCACTCTTTCTCACCGTTGCCTATATTACCCCCAGAAAGCAAGACCTCGCTATTCAGGCACTTGCTGACTACTTCTCTGGCCTACCACCCAAAATAGCCCAGATAATTGTTGGTGACCTGAATATCAACTGGATCTCTGCCACAGCCTCCCAAACCAGAGATATCTTTGCCATCCTTGACATGTCTCAGCTTGTCACTACCCCAGCTATTTTCAACCCCTCTACTGGCTCCAGCATCCTCCTGGATATTACCATTACTAACCGCCCCCAGAGGGTGCTTGATATCAGCGTACTTCCCAACTCACTTAGTGACCGCTTCCCGGTTGTATTCTTTTGGTCCGCTGCCAACAGCAAACCTGCACCACACATCACCCAGCAACATCGCCTACTCCCAGGCAGCTTGCATCACCTTAAACTGTACCTCTCACAACTGGATTGGTCCCCAATCAGGCTTGCACCGTCCATAGATGAGGCATTGGATTTTTTCACTCGCACTTTTAACACTGCCTGTGACCTCTATGCCTCCTTTGCTAGAAATCGCACCAAAAAGCAAAACATGCCCTGGGTTACCCCCTCCCTCCTTCACAAACTTAAAATGAGAGACAACCTGTGGCACATTGCTATGGAATCTGGCAAGCCAGCTGACAGGCAAGCATACAATGCTAAGCGTAATAAGTGTACTTGGGCCATTCAACAGGCTAAAGCCCAGTACTACCAATCCACTCTTGTCTCCTCCTGGGGGTCGGCTAGAAACTTTTGGGATAATGTAAAGTAGCTGAATGGGAAATCCCGCTTCCCACCCCCCTCTCAACTCTCCTTTAATGGAACTGTCTGCTCTGACCCGCTTGGCATTGCAGACTGCCTAAACCACACTTTCTCAGACCTGAGTTCAGTCCTGCCCAGTAACTTCTTTGACCCCATCCCAGTAGCACCCCTGCCCACTCTGTAGAGACCTCCTTTCTACCGACGTACCATCTCCCCGTTAGAAGCTAGACCCTTCTGCAAAAAAACGTTAGTAGTAACAACCCCAGCACCGACCTACTGGACACTAGGCTACTTTGTCTGACATTGGATGCTATCCTAGTCCCACTTACCAAGCTGCTCAACCACCCTCTGTGCCTGGGGCAGTTCCCCAGCACGTGGAAAACTGCCATCATCACTCCCATCCTAAAGAGTGGTGATTGAGCGACCCCAGGTAACTATCGACCTATCTCCATCCTCCCCCCACTCTCTAAGGCCCTTGAAAAAGTAGTTGCCAACCAGCTTGCCGAATACCTGGCTATGCACAATATCCTGTGCCCTGAACAGCATGGCTTTCGTGCAGGTCACAGCACCACAACTACGCTACTTGAATTCTCCAACTTCCTGCACTCTGCTCTTAATGTCAGAAGTCCTGCCAGTGCCATGTTCATTGACTTCTCCAAGGCCTTTGACACAGTTTGCCATCCTCTCCTGCTTGACTCCCTCAGATGCCTTGGTTTCTCCCCCAGCCCCCTTGCATGGTTCACCAGCTACCTCTCTTCCAGAACTCAGTGTGTAAAAATCAATAGCACACTATCTGACACATGACCCATCTGCTCTGGGGTTCTCCAGGGCTCCATTTTAGGCCCTCTCCTCTTCAGTCTCTACCTCAACTCCCTCCCCTTGGCATGCCCAAGTAAGATCCTCCTCTACGCGGATGACACTGTGCTCCTTGCTGCTGACCCCAACCCTAGCACTCTCTAGGTCACCCTCCAACAAGCTTCTGATAGAGCTGAGCATTGGTTCACATGACAAAGGCTAGTCCTGAACCTAAAAAAGACCAAAGCTATGCTCTTCTCATATTGCCAAAACAAAGCCAGTGGTGCCCCTTTCGTGATACTGCCTAGCACACTAAACCCCATTGAGCAGGTTTCCTCCTATAAGTATCTGGGCATTACCTTTGATTCAGCACTGTCCTTCCAGTCCCATATCAATGCCCTTTCTATTGCCACCAATGTCAGGATTGGACTGTTATACCGCCATAGGGACTGCCTACCACAAAAGGACCTTAGATTGGCAATCACCTGCTCTGTCCTGTCGCTAATCGACTATGGGCTGCCCATCTATGTTACAGCTGACAACACTGCACTTGCAAGAATCCAACTCTCTATAAACAAAGCCTACTGGCTAATGCTGGGAGCCCCTAGGTGCACCCATACGTGCCTGCTATACTCCATCACCAACTTGCTCAACCTTGAAGAAAGACTCCACTTCCAAACTTACCTTCTTGTAAAAAAGACCCACCACCTCCCTGCAGCATGCCTCCCCCTCAGTCTCCACCCACAGCACTGTCAAAACCTCCCTTATTGTCCCTAGGGTAAGGACCTCTATGTCCCAGAGATCCTTTTGCTATCGGGCTCCCTCCTGGTTCAATTCCTTCCCAGACAACATAGCTGACTCCACTAAGCTTGGTCCTTTCAAGGTCTCCCTCAGAAGCCATCTGACAAGCACTCACTGCTGCAACTGCACATAATCCCCCACCTGCCCCTTATCCTCACCCCTAGGCTGGGTCTGCCCTGTCTACTTTTGCTGTATATACCTGGGGTCTCAGGCAACATCTGCTGACTGATGTAATAAAATATCTCTGGTTGCTACCTGACATGGTATTCATGTACCCATATTATTACTACTGTGATCTACCTATTACCAAGCATGTACCACCAGTGAATGCCTGTAACACTGGTTGCTTTTTAATCTAAGCATTATGTACTGTACTGTGTTGTTAGCTGTGATGTATTGCTCTCTTGACGAGGTGCCTTTGTAAATGAGTCTATGACTCAAAGGTTTGTAAACTGATGATCTAATAAATAATAAAAATAAATAATAAATAGTAAAACGAGGAAGTTAAGTGACTTACTCATGCTTACACAGTATACAAGTGGTGGCTGTGGGATTCAAATCCAGCTCTTCAGATTTGCAGCTCACTGCTTTTAACCACTATGATATGTTACCTCGCCTATCTTATCTCTGACAAAGTAAGCACCAAAGATTTTCTTCGTAGGCAGGGGGGTAGGAGGGGGAATTTCATGGTAACTAAAGAAATTCTAGAAAATAAAGTTGTGAGTAATATGTCATTTTTTAATTTGTGTATATGCGTTAAAAGGAAATATAAAAAACAAACTTTATTCAGTTTGTGTGTTCCTTTTATTTTGAGGAAGTTTTATTTTAGAGCCTAGATAATTTTTTTAGTGAATAAAGGTGGTGGCCATGTTTGTAGTAGCAATCAGGGATTTTGAAAAAGGCATTAAAGGGGCACTGTCAACCCCCTTTGGCCTCAAAGTGTCTCTAGTTGAAAAAAATATGATTCTTGATACTCTGTAGAATTTGATGGTATGTCAAGACAGTTTGATTCTGATTTTTTTTTTCCTTTTAAAAGTGAAAAGCAGACTGCCCACCATACTGGTGTTGCTACATAAAATGCTTTTGTTTACAGTCCTAGTCAACTACACCTTTTCTGGACTTGGGAACACCCCAACACAGTCTAGCCTTTCATGATGCAGTGGGAAAAGAGGATACTATCGGATCATGAATGGCTACACTGTCTGGGGGTGTTCCTAATGTTTAGAAAGTATGAAATAAGAGTAGATTAAGGATCTGAACGAAAACATGGTCAGGGAACATCAAACGATTAGCATGCATTTCAATTTTACTAAAAGAGGAAGCATATAAAACAACCAGCAACATCAATGAATTTTAAGGAAAGGTAAGCATTGCAATCATAAAATGTTGGTTTGTGACCAGAAATAATACGATGCAAAAAGGGTTGACAGTAGTGCTGTGCGAAAATAAAATTCCACCAGTGGAATTACCGTAAAAGGCAAAATTTCAGCAAATTTCATGAAATTCTGACTTAGAATATTAGAATAATGTATGAGTAGCTGGCCCAGTGGCATAAAGGGATGAGGTACCATGCAACTTATCTTTCACTATGCTGGCAACCCAAGTTTGGGAATGATTTGGGTCATCAGGGGTCAGTTGGGGGGGGGAGTGGATTGAGCATCTGAAGGACAGCTCTCTTCTCCTGGAAGGAGAGGCTCACTGACTCAGCCCTTGGCTGTCAGGCTCAGGAGTAGCACTGGCAGCTTGAACACCATGAAGGGAGGAGTTGTGGTTCTGTAGTGTGTATATGCCTCCTTGTGCACATGCTTATATGCCACCATGGCAGGGGCTGCAGGGAGAAAATGGAAAAAGTGGTTGGCACAGGCTTCATGAAGCCTTGCCCGCCTGCCTGCCTCCATCCCATGCTGTCAACAGTTTACCTGAGCCCACAAATCTGGATGACAGTCACCAGGTGGGGGTAGAATGGCCCTCCCCTTCCCAGTCCCACCACAGGGTGAAATCTGCGGGGGATCAAGGGCTTAGGGGAACGGGGCAGGCAAGTGCCAGGCAGGAGTGCGAGACAAGGCTGAGCTGCTACTACCTGAGAAAAATGCTATGTGGGAAAAAAAAGAAAAATATATGACTTGTGGAGTAATGTATTAAGCTGTGGAGAGAAATTCCACAGACCAGATCAACGAACTGCAGGATGATCATGTGTTGTGGACTGATGTATTAAACTGCAGAATGGAATTCTACAGAACTTTCGCTCTATAGTTCTTATGCATCATTATGCAATTCAGCCAGAATATTTTGCAGAATGGGGTAAAATTGGGCACATGCATTTGGAGGATTTGGATTTCACCAGAGTTGTTATTTTGAAAAATTTCATGAAATTTGCTAAATTTCATGAAAGTTCCACAAATTCAGAACTTGCAGTGTCCGCCCGGTTGAAAGAGTCCATTTAATATTGTTAGTGTTCTTTTTACCTATGCATTCCAAGATATATGTTGCAACCAATCAGGAGTCATAATTTTTCTTCCCAGTTTATGACACACTTTAATAATGGTCCCAGGGCAGCTGCAGACAGACTCTTGAGTTTCTCACATATGACAAATCTGCATACAGTCTGTAAGCTATACATACTGAATGGTGATACACAAAGACAGACTTTCTCCAGAAGGAACCCAGTGCAGTGCAGAGGCATAGAATTCTATGGGGACTGGAGCAGAAGGGGTTCTCTGAATATGGTGCGCATGTAAACTTTCTAATATGGTGCTCGTGCAAACTAAGCTGCATTCTTTATATGTAATCTCAGAGCACTCCTTGTAATATGGTGCACATGTAAACTTTCTAATACGGTGCTTGTGCAAACTAAGCTGCATTCTTTATATGTAATCTCAGAGCACTCCTTGTTTCTCGTGCCTGTACTTTAACTCTGACCCTCTTGGTCTCAGCTGGCTATATTAAACAATGTAATATGCCCGTCAATCCTGTTAAGTAGCAGCTACTAAGCTGTGTTGTGTTCTTTTATCAACCATTGGTAATCAATTTAAAGTAGTTAGCATGGTACTGTTTAATTTAGTTTGTCTTGGTACGAGGATAATTGTATGTGTTATGTTATGTTACATTACATTACGTTATGTTACATTATGAAATGTGGTTGTCTCTGTATCTGCTACCATATCTAACATGCATGAATGCTGTAAAATGTTTGCTTTCATCAAAATTCAATAAAAAGAATTATATGAAACAGTTTGCTAATAAAATAATTTTAATTAACATATTTTCTAATTCTGTTCATTTACTTTCTTTCTCTTGACTACTCCATAAAGCATTTGGTAAGACACTGTATGTGAGAGACTAAGTACAGTTATACAGTAAGTGCCACTTACATGCTGAAATGTATGTTTTAATGTAATATAGTACTCTGGTAACAAAAAGCATTTAGGGTTGGTAAGCCTTGTATGTTTCACAAATGCAAGACAGTAACTGGACCTGAATTTGAGTATGGATATACATAAAAGCTCAGAATGAATTAATTAATCACTTAATTAACTAATTAATTAAGAAAAGCAGAAAAAAAACCCCACAGAGAATTGAATGGTTCTATCACAAAAGGTAATCAAGTAATCAAGAAAGTGAGCACCCAGTCAGGACATATGTGAAGTTCATTTGTTGAACAAAAATAAGTTCCAATGGAAGCCAGCCACTAGTCTACTGGAAAAGAAATATATTACCGTGTGCCTCCTGCAGAATGTTAATTACCAGGCTGCTTGAAATACACTGTTGCACAAGAGGCAGGTCAAATATTTTGATAGTTATTTCAATAAAGCACCACAAGAACTGAGTAGTTCCAATATAGTCCAGCCCACAGTGTATAGAGGCACTGATACTGCTCAACCCCAACAGTTAGATAAATACATTGGCAAACCAGGAGGCGAGTCTTTTATTTTATTCATAGCTATGCTAATAGAGCAGTGCAATTTATTTAAATAACACAGCTACTATGCCTATATAAAAATGCTGTTTATGGCTAGCAGTTTTTAAAAGGCAAGCCATCAAGTTTATAAGAATGCTGCCAAATCAATATTATCATTCAGACCCATCCCCTCTCTATATCTCAGCATGAAAATCCCCAAACTCTCACGTTGCCCAATTGTTTCAAGTTGCCCCCTCCTCCCCCGGGTCCAACAGTGACTTTTTCTAACCCAATGAATTTGATATTATGTATTATACTTCTATTTCTGTAGTTACTGACATGTTGTGTTATGGCATATGACATGTCACCTTTCTCAAGTGCTCTTACGTGTTCACCAATCCTGACATGAAATTCCCTAGTGGTCCTTCCAATATAAAAGAAACCACATGAACATAAAAGCATATATGCTATGGCCATGGTGTTACAAAGAATCAAATCTCTAATTTTGAACACTTGTTTGATAACAGGATTTTGAAATGTATCTGTCACCTGTATGAAAGGACAAAATTTACACTTTCCACATTTTCTGGTACCACTAGGGGGTGATAGAGACCAAAGGGTGTTGCATTTGTTATCTAAAGGTAAAAATGACCTAACAACTTTTTCTGAAATTGTGGGTGCACGTTTGTAAATGATTTTGGGACCTTCATCAATTACATTTCGAAGTTTCTCTTCTGATTGTAAAATACCCACATTTTTTTCAGTAATTCCCTTAGCTCTGTGCTCCTGGCACTATACCTGGTTACAAATCTTATCTCTTGGTATTTGTTGCGAGCATCAGAGCTGGGATGTTTTGGTGTTACAGTAGCCACTCTTGGTATCCTGTCCACTTCATCAACAGATTTGCTGATAAGGGATTTAGAATACCTTCTCTGTTGAAAATATGCTACCTGAAACTGTCTTTGGGCAACATAAGCATCCCTTAATGTGTAATTTCTTAGCTGCACTTTAGGAATGTTCTGTGATGCATGTTTTGGATGGAAGCTTGCTGATAAGAGATTGTTCATGTCAGTAAGTTTGCTTTAGGGAGGTCCCTATATTGCTCTCACCCATTTTGAACACCCTCAAATCCAAAAAGTTTATTTCTTGGAGACTGGTGTGTGCTTTAAAATGCAAGTTGTTATCTGTAGTATGTAACCAAGAAATACATTTAGTAAACATCTCCAGTATCCTCTCCAAATAACTATAGTATCAATAAAGCAATGCCACAAATCCAGATATTGGAAATATGGATTTGTGGCATCATTTCTGATCCAGTCCATTTCCCATTTGCCCACATAAATATTGGCATAACTAGGTGCCATCGTTGCCCCCATGTCCGTACCCTTGATTTGTTGGTAACAGCAGCCTTGAAACAAAAAAAAATATAGCTCAGAACTAATTCAGCTAGGTTTACTAGAAAATCAGTTAGTACTTCATGTGGCTGGGGGTCTTAGATTCAAAAAGGACTCTAAAGCACTTAACCCACTCCTGTGTGGGACATAGAGAATAATACATATGTAGGGAGTTGATATGGAGTTTTTTTACACACCCAAGTTGTGTGATAATATGTAAACCTCGAGAGCTAAGCTCGAGAGGTTTTAATATTATCACACAACGAGGGTGTGTAAAACCCATTTCTACCCTTATGTATGTTTTATTTTATATAATAACTGGTGATCCAAAAAAATTTCTTACGATTTCACTCTGAGGAGACCTGGTCAATGTTCTCTACTTATTATAGGCACTCCACGCTGACATCACATAACGTGCTAGCGTAGTGGCATGCCTACCAGTAAGGAAGTAGAAGCGTTTTGGCCACGGGTCTCCACGGTGCTTGAGTGCTTTGAATCTGTTTACTGTGGAACGCGAGTGCTGCAGGCTTCTTGGCGCGAGGCTGTAAAAGTGGGTTGATACGACTTTTTAAAGTAATTGAAAATGGGTTGATAACAAGGATCACCAGTTATTATATTCATATATAGTGCCTTCACATCAAGGGTAACAAGTACCCAATCTTCTTGAATTTCTGTGTCCTCAAGTATGTTAATAATGTGAATAGAGTCCTTTTAATAAGATGGGAGTTGTTGCACAATGGGTTGTAGATGCAAATCAATGAACTGGGACAGTGGCTCAGTGAGTTATCCATGTCCAGATATAATCGGTCAACCTGGGGATTCAGAGAATCCTTGTGCACTTTGGGTAAACAGTATATGGTCTGCACAATAGGATGTTGTACCACTATAGCATGATATTGTGATTCAGTAATGTGTCCATTAATCCTCCCTTCCTCTAAAACCATGTCAATTTTCACCTTTAATTTACCAGTGATGTTATTTTGTAATTTCTGGTAAAATTCTGTGTCACTTAGCTGTCTGTGGATTTCTGAGACATATTTGTCTCTGTCCATAACAATGATCACCCTCCCTTGTCATTATGTTTTATTACAACGTTATTATTAACCGACAAATCTCTCAAAGCATTGCATTCTTTATTAGTATGATTATTAAACACTTGTGGACTAAGTTGAGACATCATTTCAGATATATCATATTCACATTTTGTTTCCAAATAATGTCATGGCAGGACTTAAGGTGGAGCAATAAAGTGACTTGGGTCTTAACTAGGAATCAACATTATTGCATTCATTACTACAACCTACTGCAGCTTAAACATACAAACATAGAATTTGACGGCAGAGAAGGACCGCTTGGCCCACCCAGTCTGCTCATTTCCCTACCTAATGGATAAGCTACAGATCCTAGTTAACCAGCAGCCTACTTCTTTCTACCCCCAACCCCTAGAATTGCCTTATGACTGTCCCATGCATGCTTGAATTCAACAACTGTTTTTGACTCCACAACCTCCTCCGGAAGGCCGCTCCATGCATCCACAACCCTCTGTGAAAAAATACTTCCTATTGCTACCTCTGAGCCACTTCTCTATCTTCAAATTGTGTCCCTTGTTCTGCACACCTCTTTTTTTGAAAGAAACTACCCGCTTGGACTTTGTTGATTCCCTTGAGGTACTTGAAAGTTTCTATCATGTTTCCCCTCTCCCTCCTTTCCTTGAGGCTATACATATTAAGCTCCTTTAGTCTCTCTTCATATGTCTTCTGGTGCCGACCCTGCACCATTTTGGTTACCCTTCTCTGCACAGCTTCCATCCGGTCTATGTCCTTGCAGAGATTGAGTCTCCAGAACTGCACGCAGTACTCCAGATGAGGTCTCACCAGCTGTCTGTACAGAGGGATGACAACTTTCTGTTTTCTACTGGTGATGCCTCTCCCTATGCATCCCAGTATCCCCCCAGCCCTCCTTACTGCCCTCTCACATTGCTTGCCCACCTTTAGGTCATCTGATATGACTACCCCAGGTCCCTTTCGATTTTTGTTGTTGTTAGTATCTCACCCCGCATTGTATACTCTTCCCCTTGGTTTTTGTTTCCCAGGTGCATTACCTTGCACTACTTTGCTTTGAATCTAAGCTGCCATATATTTGACCATTCCTCCAACCTTGCCAAGTCCCTTTTCATCCTTTCCTCCCCACCTTGTGCGTCATCTCTGTCGCAGATCTTGTTCACCAACCTCAGTACCAAATATAGTTTTAAAGAGTAATTTTTATGTAAATTTATGAAAATCAATACTAGTTTCAAACTGATTTAAATCAGTAGTTGAGGAAAAAGAAAGTCCCTTATTAAGTATTGTTTCTTCATCATGGGTAAGGACATGGCTGGACAAGTTTATTACAGCAGAAGTGTTTTGTCCACATATTAGCTCCTTTGTCCCCCTCAACCCCTTTCACACCTTTCCCTCCTCCTCATCCTCTTCCTCTCACATGGGGTTCCTGGAACCTGGTTTTCCTTAAGCTGTATTGACGGTGGGGGTGGAGGGTGGGGTTTGTATAGTCTGAGGTAAGTGCTGATATCTGTGATGATGAAAAACCTCTTGGTTACTATCAGTGTCACTTGGGCCAGAGGGCTAGTCAAGGATAATTAGATCTTCACCACTGTCTCAGTTTCTTAGTATTGGTTTTAAATTACTTGTAGCACTAGTGGAAGGTGTAGATGGTTCATAATATTGGGAATGTTCAGAACCATGTTCCACAACTGGATTTTAACTCAAATCAAAGACCCTTCCCAGTCTGTAGTCTTCTTCATCATGATCAAACTTTTTTGTTTAGCCTTTTTCAATCTGATATCATAACATGCTACTCTGTCCAGTAACTGTTGTTTTAATTTATTAAATTCAGATAGTTCAACAGCATTAATCAATTAATTTTCTTTCTTCTGTATCAGCGCAGTGAGTTGACCTCTTACCAGTGCTACATGTTCAAGAATCAGCTGTACAGATTTAAGTCCTGCATCTTCCATTAAGGCCCACCATTTTTGTATGAAAATATACTCTTTTGTCCCTTAGGCTGGTTTGTTCAAGATCTGTAGTCCACGAGGAACTTGCTTCATGGCTACATAGGCTTTCAATGTGATTTTATGCCAATGCATTCGTCAACCTTTAAGTATCAGTTTTTCCAAAGATTTAAAAATGGATTTGCTGGATATTCATGTCACATCAGAGGTGGAGGTAGGGTCTGAAGAAAGTAAGGGATTGTCTCCTTTGGGATTACCAAAAGATGTATCAGCAAAACTAGCCATCCTGTTTGCCAAACCCGTAGCATCACTTACGTTGGTTTGCATATTTGTTGAACATACTGTCACCATGAACTTTTGTCTTAAGTGGACAATAAACAGAGCCGTTACAAAAACCACTAAGCCAGTTGCACACTACGTAGCACAAAAAATATCCTTTTATACTGATTAACAGAGTAACTTGTACAGTTTAAACATTGTACAGAAAAGCAGAAAAAAACACACCGAGAATTGACTGGTGCTATCACAAAAGGTAATCAAGTAATCAAGAAAGCGAGCACCCAGTCATGATGTATGTAAAGTTTATTTATTGAACAAAAATAAGTGCTGTGTGCATACCAAGCTGGCTATTGAACAAAGTATTTAAGTTTGGCAAAAAAACATTTTACATTTCGCCTGACTGCCCACCAGGCTTCATCAGAGATATATACTGTAGCTAGTAACAAACACCACATTTATATACAAAAGTGCTCATGAAAATGTTGATTAAAACAATAATTGAACATACATTCCAACATGTCACACCGTTTAAAATCACATTGTTGCAGATACACTTCAAACAGAGTACAAATTCAGAAACTCTTTGAGGTATATACTTCAATCAAGGCTGGTAATCATGGTGAAGGTCCCAATATCTGGATTTGTGGCATTTCTTTATTGATAATATTATAGGTATTTGGAGAGGAACATGGGGAGATGTTTATTGAATGTATTTCTTGGTTACATACTATAGATAGCAACTTGTGTTTTAAAGCACACACCAGTCTCCAAGAAATATTTTTTTTGGATTTGAGGGTGTTCAAAATGGATGAGGGCAAAATAGGGGACCTCCCTATATAGCAAATGTACTGACAGGAACAGTCTCTTATTGGCAAGCCGTTTCCATCCAAAACATGTATCACAGAACATTCCTGAAGGGCAGCCAATTGGGACCTTAAGAAATTGCACATTGAGGTATGATTATGTTGCCCAAAGACAGTTTTGGGTAGTACATTTTCAACAGACAGGGTACTCTAAATCCCTTATCATCAAATCTGTTGATGAAATGGACAGGATGCCAAGACTGGTTACTTTAACACCGAAACACCCAAGCTCTAGTGCTAGCAATAAATACCAAGAGATTGGTTTTGTAACCAGGTATCGTACCAGGAGCACAGAGCTAAGGGAAATACTGACAAAAAATTGGGGTATTTTACAATCATTTATCACAACAAAACCAGGCACTCACCACCGCAGAGAGACAAACTGATGCGGCAGTATTATAAAAAAGATTTACTAAAAACAACCTGAGAAAGGGTCATGGTGACCAAAAACGCATCAGGTTGTTTTTAATAAATCTTTTTTATAATACTGCAGTGTCAGTCTGTCTTTCTGGTGGTGGGTGCATGCCTGGTTTTGTTGTGATGAATATTTCAAAGTTACCATGAGCACCCCCTTCCTTGTGCGAGCCCTGTTGCTTGTTTACAGTATTTTATAATCAGAAGAGAAACTTTGAAATGTAATTGGTGAAGGTCCCAAAATCATTTACAAATGTGCACCCATAATTTCAGAAAAAGTTATTAGGTCATTTTTACCTTTAGATAACAAATGTTACACCCTTTGATCTCTACCACACCCTAGTGGTACCAAAAAATGTGGAAAGTGTAAATTTTGCCCTTTCATACAGGTGACAGATACATTTCAAAATCCTGTTACCAAACAGGTGTTCAAATTAGAAATTTGATTTTTGCTTGAAAGGCAGAGTAGAGAAACTTACCAGAGCAAGGGAGAAGGATTAAGATTTAGTTTGGCTAAGCAGATTTACTGTGTGGTGGTGTTTTTAGTTTTTACTCACAGGGATTGCTACTGTTTGTTGCTAACATTTCATTGCTTTATTTTTTCTCTGATTCAAATTGTTGTTGCTGGTATACCTTCTTCTGCATTATTACAAGGTGTGCCTACAGGTGTGTGCTAACAGATTACTCCTGTAATCTTCTGATTCAAATTGTCTTTTGCAAGGTATATCTTCTGTTACTGCTTTATTTTTCTCTGGAGCAAAGTGTTTCTTACAGCGTATATCTTCTGTGAAATTATTACAGGTGGTGCTTTACAGGTTTTACAGTTTTATCTAACATTAGGATAAGCTTTCAGGGTTACTGCATTTGTTATTGACTGATTGTTTCTGCTCTTACCTTCTTGTTCTTTCGTCCGTGGTTCTTCTTTTTAGGCAGGGGAAGGGCCCAGCCACCCACCCCCATCCCCAACCACCCCACGCTACACTCCTTTTATAGGGTACCACAGTTGTGACATTTCCTGTGGCAGAGCAGGAAGGGGCGGATCAGTGGAGCCTCCACAAGGTGATCTCATTTACAGGGGCACTAGTAATTTAACTTGTTATAACAAGTTAAACAAAGCACAATTAAACCATTACTTGCATTTTTTTTCCTTCTAATTACTCTGACTAGGTTACAAACCCAGCAACTTATTTGGAATGGATTTCATTAACTGCAGGTACTGTGGAACAATTTTCAGAAGGACAGTCTTACAGGATTTAGGACACTGTCCTACATGCTGAGCCTTTGAGATCTTAGGGCTCAGCTCTGGCAGCAGGGCAGAGATTGCACGCCTCAAATTTCATATTGAAGAGGAAATACATTATAAGGACCACCTGCCATTTCCCCAGCATCCAACAGAAAACCTCGACCGCAGAGGGTAGTTGGTCCAGGAGGTTGGCAGGTGGTTAGGAGGAGCAAATCAGGTGCCCCATCACTCTCTGCTCTCCACACATTACCTCCAAAACCATATAAACACTACAAACAGGTATCTGCCTCATCTCTGAAATCAAATAAAGAGGCAGAAGACACTGCAGAGCAGAACACTGTGCACAGGAGCTAGCACAACAAAACTCACCCAAATCAGGAACCAAAACTAAACAAGCACAAAGGAAATCCAAAAACTTCTGATCATAGGAGACTCCATGATTCGGGAGTTGATACCCATCTCCAGCCAGGGTGATGGTCAGATGTCTCCAGGTACATCAGCATGTAGAGACACTGACTGCATTGCTAAAATTGTTCACAAAGCAGGAGAAAACATTGATGTCCTAGTACACATAGGGACTAATGATCTCGCCAGCCGGTCAGTTGTGGAGACCAAGGAACACCTGACTAGGCTGGGTGACAAACTATCATCTATTTGTCCGGCATCTCCTTCTCTGAGATCCTGCCAGTCTGGGGAGAGGGAGCAGATGGACGGAAGGTCAGAGAAGGGGAGATAGGAGGGAGCTAAACATGGGCTCAAGGGCTGGTGCCAGGAAAAGGACACAGATTTGTAGGGAACTGGCAACAGTTCTGGGAGCCGAAGTTCTTTAAATTTGATGGACTGCATCTGACTAAAGAGGAGTCAGTGCATTGGGGCAGAAGTTTGACGTCTTTGCAGAATATTTAAACTAGCAAATGGGGAGAGGGTGCAGCACCCCATACGTCGAATGGGAAGAACACCCCTCCCCTCAGCTAGTGGTCAAACAGGAATTCAGCATGTTTGCAGTTCATTTGCATCACCAGGTAAGAAAAAGGTTTGTCTCCCCCATAATGACGCATTGGAGTAATGCCAAACTTCACCCAACAACTAACACACCAAAATCTGGCCAATGGAAAATCATGTACACAAATGCTCACAGCCTGGGAAATAAGATCCCAGACCTGCAGGCAATAATGTCAGAGGCTAAACTGGACATAGTAGCAATTAGTGATGTGGTTTACCAGTAACTACACCTGGGAGACTTCTGTACCACATGTATTGTTCAGAAGAGACCGAGGTGCAAAAAAGGGGGAGGAGGGCCCTGTATGTTAATGAAAATATCAAAGCTACAGAAATTAGAATACACATAAGGAGCCAGAAGAACTGTGGGTCACCTGGAAACAGGAAATGGGACAGCCATAAGAACTGGGTTGTCTACAGGCCCCCAGACCAGAGGGAGGACATAGACACATTACTGTTAGAAGATATACAAAACATGACAGCTAAAGGGAGGTTCTGATAATGGGAGACTTCAACATGCCAGATACAGATTGGTCAATACCAGCAGGAACATCTGCCAGAACTAGACTCATAGTGGATTCCTGCAGGGGAAGGCCTCAAACAACTGGTACAGCAACCCACAAGAGAAAGGGCTATCCTAGATCTAGTACTGACTAACAAAGAAGGATCACAGATCTCCAGGTAGAAGGTCACCTGGGGCCAGTGACCATCACATGGTATGGTTCAATTTGGCTACTACATCTTAAATCATCCCATTCCAAGGCAAAAATATGGGACTTCAGAGGAGTTGACTTTGATAAGATGGCCAACAGAGTTAAGCTAGCCTGGCAAAAGAAACACAGGTGAGGGGTACAGGCAAAGTGGGCAAGCATTAAGGATGCAGTACTTGAAGCAACATCCCATTGTGTTAGACAGAAAAGGAAGTGCAAAAGAAGAAGGAAACCACTTTGGTTCTCAAATACAGTAGCAGAAAAGGTCAGAGCCAAAAGACTGGCCTTCAGGAAATATAAGGGAACACAGCGGGATGAAGATAGGGAGGCATACCAAACTGCCCTAAGGGAAGCAGATAAGGTAGTAAGGCAGGCAAAGTCCCAAACTGAGGAAACACTAGCACGAACAGTAAAAGAAGGTGACAAGACTTTCTATAGATACATTAGTGAAAGGAGAAAATCCAGAGGGGGTATTGCTAAGCTTAATGGAGAAAAGGAGCATGTGAGGAGGAGGACCCTGTAAAGGCATCTATCCTAAATAGATACTTTTGCTCAGTATTTACTGAAGAGAGGTAGGGCAGGGCCCACAGCTCAGCATCATGGACACAGGGGGAGGGAGGTGAGCACTACTCCCTTCACAAAAGAAAGGGTCCTACAAGAGCTTGCTAAGCTCAGGGTGGATAAGGCAATGGGACCTGATGGCATACATCCCAGGGTACTTAAGGAGCTAAAGGAGGAACTAGCAGAGCCATTAGCAGAATTGTTTAGTGAGTCTCTGAGCACAGGAGAGGTCCCAGAAGACTGGAGAAGGGCTTTTGTGATCCCGCTCCACAAGAGTGGTAGCAGGGAGGAGGCGGGAACTACAGACCGGGCCAGTCTTACCTCAGTAGTGGGCAAGATTATGGAGGCACTCCTTAAGGAAAGGATAGTGCAACACCTGGAATCCATAGGGGCACAGGATCCAAGACAGCATGGGTTTACAAAGGAAGGTCCTGTCAAACTAATCTCATAGATTTCTTTGACTGGGTAACCAGAGTGGTGACCAAGGGGAGCAGTTGATCTCACCTACCTTGATTTCAGCAAAGCTTTTGACACTGTTCCACATAGAAGATTGATAAATAAGCTGGGTAGGCGGCTGGGTCAGGAAGTTGTCAACTGGGTGGCAAACTGGTTGACGGGCAGAAAACAGAGAGTGGTGGTAAATGGTATACAGTCAGAAGAGATGCAAGTCACAAGTGGGTACCTCAGGGAACAGTCCTGGGGCCAGTCCTCTTAACATCTTCATTAGTGACCTTGCAGATGGACTAGAGGGTAAGGCTTGTCTGTTTGCAGATGACACCAAGATCTGCAATAGAGTAGATGATCCAGATGGGGTGGGCAGAATGAGAAGAGATCTGGATAAACTAGCAGAATGGTCAGAAGAGTGGCAACTGGGATTTAATGCAAAGAAGTGCAAAATCATGCTATAGGGAAGAGAAACCCTGAAGCCACCTATAGGCTGGGAGGGAGTTGCTAGCAGTCACAAAGGAAGAAAGAGACTTGGGCATCATCATCACTGATGACCTAAAATCATCCAAGCAGACCTCTGAGCTATAGTAGATAAGGCTAGGGGGTGTTAGTGTATTAGTAGGGTATCATAAGTCGTAAGAGGTAGATAATCCTCTGTACAAGACACTAGTTAGGCCCCATCTGAGTACTGCGTACGTATTGGAGCCATACCTCTCACAAGGACATTAACCAAAATTGAGGCAGTCCAGAGAAGGGCAACCAAAATGGTGCAGGGACTGCATCAGAAGACATATGAGGACAGATTAACGTGAGCTCAATATGTATACCCTTGAGCAAAGGAGGGAGAGAGGTGATATGATCGAGTATTCAAACACCTTAAGGCATAAAACCAGGTGAAAGAGTCTCATGTTTAAATATAAGAAAAGCAGCAGGACAAGAGGACACAACATGAGATTAGAGGGAGGCCGATTAAGGGGAATGTGAGGAAATTCTTTTCACAGAAAGGTGGGGTGGATGCATGGAATGGCTTACCACAAGAAGTGGTGGCTATGAATACAGTGCAGGGCTTCAAACAGGCATGGGATAGGCATAAGGGAGCAATACAAATGACTATGAATAGATAGGCCACTGACAGAGCAAAGGCCGATGGCACATTTATAAGGTAGAAAAATAAATGGGCAGACTGGATGGGCCTTGCGGTCCTTATCTGCCGTCAACTTCTATGTTTCTATGTAACATCACAGCCGTGGTATACATGCTTTTATGTTCATGTGGTTTCTTTTATATTGAAAGGACCACTAGGGAATTTCGTGTCAGGATTGGTGAACATGTAAGAGCACTTGAGAAAGGTGTCCATATTTCCTTAAAAGCTGATTTTTTTTTAATTTTCAAAGTATTTCTTAGACTCGATGATCCTCTGTGCTTGCCTAACGTTTCATTCACATCGGGCTTCCTCAAGGGCCAGGATCTATTATAAATACATAATTACAGTTTGAATTTCTAAAATAAAAAAATAATTGTTACCATTAATTTTTCCAAAAACATTTTTCAAGTCAAACCAACGTGGCATTTTTGTTGCACTTCCTATCACAATCTGTGAAATACTTGCATTTTTCTTTATGATGGTAAAAAACTAAATTAATTATTAGTATTTACAACTTTAATCAAAACAAGGCTATGAATGACCACCGTCTACAATTAAATTTTACCCTGGGCACTTAATTGTAACTCACCCATCTAATTACCTGAAATTAAAACTGTAATTATGTATTTATGATAGATCCTAGCCCCTGAGGAAGCCCGATGTGGGTGAAATGTTGGACAAGTACAGGGGCTGGCTTTCTTCATTTTCTGAACATTGGATTATCTGTACTTCAGCCCCATGACAAATTGTATAGTATATTAACTGGAAGGGGACCCACCAACTCTCTTTTGTTCTCACTATATGCCATAACACAACATGTCAGTAACTATAGAAATAGAAGTGTAATACATAATATCAAATTCATTGGGTCAGAAAAAGTCACTGTTGGACCCGGGGGAGCAACTTGAAACAATTGATTGGGCAATGTGAGAGCTTTGGGATTTTCATGCTGAGATATAGAAAGGGGATGGGTCTGAATGATAATATTGATTTGGCAGCATTCTTATAAAATTAGTGGCTTGCCTTTTTAAATATGCTAGCCATAAACAGCATTTTTATATAGGCATAGTAGCTGTGTTACTTAAATAAATTGCACTGCTCTATTAGCATAGCTATGAATAAAATAAAAGACTCACCTCCTGGTTTACTAATGTATTTATCTAACTGTTGGAATTGAGCAGTATATCAGTGCCTCTATACACTGTGAGCTGGACTCTATTAGAACTACTCCGTTCTGGTGGTGCTTTATTGAAATAACTATCAAAATATTTGACCTGCCCCTTGTGCAACAGTGTATTTCAAGCAGCCTGGTAATTAACATTCTGCAGGAGGCACACATTAATATATCTCTTCTCCAGTAGACTAATAGCTGGCTTCCACTGGAACCAATTAATCTCTATGGTATTTCATTGTAAACACAGTTAAATATATCACCAGCCTTGATTGAAGTATGTACCTCAAACAGTTTCTGAATTGGTACTCTGTTTGAAGTGTATCAGCAGCAGTGTGATTTTAAACGGTGTGGCATGTTGGAATGTATGTTCAATTATTGTTTTAATCAACATTTGCATGACTGCGTTTGTATATAAATGCGGTGTTTGTTACTTGCTATATATCTCTGATGAAGCCTGGTGGGCAGTCAGGCGAAATGTAAAATGCTTTTTTGCCAAACTTAAATACTTTGTTCAATAGCCAGCTTGGTATGCACACAGCACTTATTTTGTTCAATAAATAAACTTTACATATGTTCTGACTGGGTGCTTACTTTCATGATTAATTCATTAATTAGATAACTGGTGACTGGGAGAGGTGCACTGAGCCAAGGCTCGTTTCCAGGCCTGACCATGAGAGGGGGTTAAAGAAGTGAAGAAAAGGTGCATACACGATACATTTAATTGGCCTATTAATGCTTTGCCAGTATGACAACAGAAATATACTGGCTATGCAACAATTAACACTATAAAATAGTTCTTTCATAATGGGGGGGGGGGGGCACAGTAACCTCCTGCTATGTATTTCTTACTTCTTTTTTCCCTTATGAATCTATTTAGTACTGCTGTGGAAGCCTGAACGTTTCGCTTGATGAAATTCTTTGCAAAGTTTCACGAAATCACACTATGGATGCTGGAACTTTGCATAGTACTTCACTCATGAAGACTGTGGTTAGTGGCACAGTCTTTTTTGAGATTACAAGTCAATTTCAGAATATTAGTCCTCCCTGACCCACCACTCACAACCATTTGAAGTAAATCCCCCCACCGCCATCCTTCATAGCACCCCAGTCACCCTCCTACCATAATCCTGACAAAGTAATGTAAATAGATATTAAGACATACAAGTCAGTCTTCCTTCCTTCCTTCCTTCCTTCCTTCCTTCCTTCCTTCCTTCCTTTCTCCCCAACTCATCCAAGGACTCAGTGGCACCACCCCCCTTCCCTCACCCAATCCCCAAAAATATCAAAGCCCCCCGCTCTTCACACCCTCTAGCACTCACTACCACTAACACCAGTCCCACCAGCCCCCTCCCACAGTAGCCAGCGATATGTCACTCAGTGGACAACTGCAGTAAGCCATCCAGCCACAGGTTTCCTGCTGACTGACAGTAGCCATCACAAAGCTGCAACATTCTAAGTCCTTGTTCAAATACACTGTGCATGTGCTCAATCTTAGAACTTGGCAGGTCTTTTTTTCTTTCATTCATAACTTTTTTAATAGTTTTCCAATATTTTCACTGAAGTGTATGTTTGCCTCCTCCCTCATGACCACAATAGCTGTCAACTTTTAAATGCCATCCACAATACCTGGATTGAGTTTATCTCTACCTTCTGCACCAGCAAGGGACAGAGTTGTTTAATATAAGGTGCCTCCAAGACAGCAGTGCTTCTGAGGCAGCACTTTGCTGTTGTATTTTTTCTTTCTCACATTTAAGTCCCTTTCCCTATATATTTACTATTCTAACTCCACACTGCCATGGATCAGCACTCTAGTGAAATTCAGACAAAAAAACTGATGGGATCTTGTCTAAATTCAGACTCACAGTCTCTTGTTTATCAGGCTGTAGACCTTTCCACTGCACTACCCCACCAAGCTGGTACAGCAGTGAAGCTCAGCTCTTCAGCTTTAGAGGTTAAAACTCTATCTGGGAGACAGCCCTATCCATAAAGTCTGCCTCCAAAACAGCACTGTCTCAGAGGCAGGGCTACAGTGGAGGCCACTTTCATTGAAAGAATCTGTTTCTTGCTATGCACTACGTATTTTGGTGCATGAAGCTGTGGGTCTATAGTCATAGGGCCCCATGTTTCCCACCATGTTGCTATGTTTACCATCTGTTATGTTAATATAAAAAATAAAATATATATGCAACAACCCTTTCCAAATTAAAGGGGCAGATGTGTGTTACTACTGTAGTTAGGATACCAAAGGTTAAGAGTTGTAACAGGAAGAAAAGGCTGAAAGGAGTTTTGGCTCCAGAGAGTCTGCACCTGCTGCAGATACATTGTTTGTCAGGGGCAGACTGTTCAGTAACTATGCAATTTGAGGGACCCTGCAGGGAGAAGCAGAGACAGAGAGAGTATATAAAGCAGTGAAAAAAGAAAGCAGCAAGTGATTTTGGTTTGGGTTTCCGTTTTCCTGTGGGGTGCAGGGGCCACAGGGCACCAACCCTGAGTAAGAGAAAAGGTGCTATAGCCTGGGAGCTTTGCCTGATGGTGAAGAGCCAGCTGGGCACCTCTTAAAGGGAGATTCTGGCTGAATAGTGTTCAGTAGTATCCGAGCCTGGTGGCAGGGTATGCAGGTTACCCACCATGTTCCCAGAGGGCAGGCAAGGAGTCTGGATCCAGTAGAATGGACACAGACATGATGATGCCCATATAGGCTGTCACCTGGGACCAGAGGATTGGCCAAGTTCAAGCTTATTGTGGCATTTGGTTTGCACGCCAGAGTTATTGCAGGGGTAGTGCAGTACATCTGCCACCAGGCATTGCCAGGAAAAAAGGCCTGTTCCTCAGATGCCCTGTCCCACATAAGGTTATAGCAAAGAGTAGACACTGAGTTTTGCTTTAGGATCAGTGTGAGTGGGTTCAAAACTTAGGGCAGGGATCTCAGGTGGCATGCTCTTAAGGTGTGTGACCCAATGGCTCATCTGGGGCCTGAATAGGATGGCAGAGAAGAGAGGGGTTAAGGACCAGGAGCCAGAGTGAGAGAAAGGCCACAGAAATATAAGAACTGCTGAAATTAATTCCATATCACCCAAGGATCAGGGTGGTTATGTAAGGCCAAACATGACAGTATTCTGGAAGGAGTGTTCTCCTCTCTTGTTATTGGAGAGGGTCCTTGAAAATTCAATGGCTAGGATACTGAGGCCATCAGAGAGGAAGATCTCACTGGTGTGAATCTGCATTAAGCTGCAACATGGGAACAGAGTTTGACTAGTAGTCGCAGATGCCCAGAGTGACATGGGCATCAGAAGCTGCTGCAAGTCCTCAAACACAATGTGGCTCGAGGGTAGCATGCAATGTAGTTACCCAAATTCCTTTTGGGTGCCATGTCTGGCATACCACTTCATGAACTTATTAATATCATGCTGCTAAGGATCTAATATAGTGGCAGAGGCAGGGACCAGGAATGTGTCTAACTTGTTGGCTCATTGGAAGTACTATCATGCACCATAGAGGCTAAGAAACCTGTTACAAGTTAAACTGCATTCAAGTTGATGCTTCAATAAATACTTATGGGAGTAATGTACTGTTTCAGAAATCATTCTAATAAAGCCAGCCCACTGGTACAGTGGTGGGATATCCACTTGCAACACTGACGACCTCAGTTCGGATGCAAGCTTGAGGAGTCGGAGGGCTGGCCAGGGGGAGGAGGATCGAACATGTGACTGACTGCTCTTCTCCTCCAGAGGGAGGGTGGGGAGGTGTGCCAGATGTGGACTCATGCACCCTTATGTCATGTGTGCCACATCTCCCTTTACAGGGGAAAAATGGACACCAATGCCCATCATCACCAAGCTCCACTAAGCCTAGCCCAAAGACTTACTGTCACCTGACTAAACAATGTGGCACTGTTCAGGGGGTTATGAGGGGACTCCTCAAGTGACCCCTATCTGGGGGGCAATCCAGGGTGAATACTGGTGGTGATGGCCTGTGGTCCTGGGGGATGGACACAAAGTGGCAACAGGGCAGGTGAGTAAAAAAAAAATCATTCTAACGTGGGTCTCTATATCTGTTTTACTCCTTTCCCACAGAGCCTCTGTAAAGGAGAGCTGAACAGCTGCTGTATTCTTGTGGCTAGTTTAGCATCAAAGTGTGAAGCCTATCTCAGCTGTTCCTCAGGAAGGAACGGGAGGAACTAAACTGTATGATTGTTTCCCTGGGGCTCCTGGTGAGCACAAGTGACCATGAGAAATGCACCTAGACTAATTGGCACCCTTCTTGGCAGTCTCACATGAGAGGACAAGGACTGAATGGGCATGGAGTCAGGACTACCCTCTCATGTACGTGGTGTTCCCTTAATGGCAGGGTTGAGCCACATAGGCAGAGCAGTGTGAGGAAGATTGCACTGTGCTCACCCACACAGTATCTGTCACGTGGATAAGCTGAGGACTTAAGGTTTCAGTGCTGTCAATCCAGCAACTTTCTCGAGCTCTAAATTCATAGAGGAAAAAAACACATTAAAAAAATACCCCTAGACATAGGAGTAACCCTTGGCCATGCTCACCACATTGAGCACAGTCTCTCACATTGAGAATGAGTGCAGAAAGGTTGTGTGTGTGTTTGTATATATATATATATATATATATATATATATATATATATATATATATATTTATATATGTTTATACACATATATATTTATAAAATGGGTAGGAAAAATTATGTCTGCTGATTGGTTGAAACACATCACATGACCATACATATATCAGAGCATGATTGCACGCCTGCACTTTCACCCCCCTCCAAAATAATTTTGCCATTTTATAAGATAGATAACCCACTCTAGCGTGTGTAGGTGCACTCTGATATATGCACGCCTTGGGTGGTTGATGCACTTGGCCTGCGGCCTTGTGTGTAACAATGCATACTAAGGCGTGCGTATATCAGAGCATGACCATGTACCTTAGATTGGGTTATCCATTACATATATATATATGCCAGTATAGTTAGTGTGATAGAGCACTTTAATGGTAAATATGACTTTTTGAGCCTTCATAACTTTTGAACCATTCAACAGATGTGCATGACATTTGGCAAGAAGAAGTGCTTGGGGTGGGTCTTTTGAGATGTCAAATTTACTGTTATTCTGTTGAATAGTTCAAAAGTTATTAAAGATTGAAAATTCCTGTGATTCACTATTTTTTTCAGGTTGTTTGTTCATCTGTAGCTCCCAAACAACAGCAGATATTGGCATTTTTTTTGTTTTGTTTAAAAAGTGATGTGTCACAGGTGTGCCTTTTGAAGGTTTGGTGCAAAGATATTAATCCATTCAAAAGTTATTTCATTTTGTTTTTTCCCATTATTTCCTATAGGAAAAAGTTAGCTATCCCGTGCGGCACTTTTCCTGCGGTACTTTTCTATAGGAACTTTCTAAAGTACCACAGAAAAAGTTTGGCTGGGGATGTCTGAGTTATTGCCATTGAAAATAATGAGAAGTCTGTCCATATCAATTCCCTGGTGGGTAGTAGTGCCTCCTCTATAATTTCATGGTGGCTACTGGTGTCTCCCCTGTTCCCAGTTACCTGCTCTAACTTTTCTGTTATTTCTTAAATGTGCAAAGGTTTTCCCAAAACTTTTGCAAGTTTTTAAAAACTTTCACAATGTTTATATAATGCTACTCTGTGATCAATGCCAACAGTGGGGTGCCCAATTCTCATGTTGGCAGTAGCCTCCCCATACCCAACACAGTGTGGGACACTGGGTAACCCACTCCCAGTGTCCCCAGTGTGCTCTGCCCACCCCAGCAGTGTGGCCCTGCTTGACAGAAGGGTGCCCAACCCCATGTTGGCACTACCCCCCCCATCTAACATACCTTCATTTCCACAAATCACTACAGTATTAGCCCAATGTAATTTGATCTATCATCCCCCATGAAAATGAGATCCTGCACCCTCATATGTTCAGAGTTCAAAAATGTGACAGTATATAATCAAACTACTGCATGTACAGTAACAGGCTAGGGAATCTGACTAAGATGCAATGGAATTAACCCCACCCCCAAGGAAGATAAATAGTAAGGTATAATTAGTATTCATTTGGTGTGTGAACGAAGAGTCATAACACACTGTAACTCCATTATCTGAATAGAAGCCCACCTCAATGTAACAGCAACCCCCACACCCACCACACTCACATAACCCATCCCACACACACACAAAAGTAGATCCTGAAGTCCTATAATATGTCTATCCTATGAAGAAAAGGTCTGTGGATATTAAGTCCTATAATGTGCCATAAACCCCAAGGAAATTCATTGCAAAAATGTCATTAATGCATCATAGGGTGAGTACTATAGCAACAAAAGCCGGGAAATTAAGCATTAGGGCTCCCAACCCTAACACCCGACCCCCACCATGCACACACCAACAGGCATTGGTGGGGTGAGTTGGGGTCATGAATCATAACGCTCCACACACCATTATATGACACTTACCTTGATTCTTCAGTTCACAGTTTGGCTTTAAAGAGTGCAGACATGACCCAGTCCACAGAAGATGACAGAAGAGTATCTCTGTTGGAAAGTATAGGACAAGGGTGGGGTGGGGTGGTGGATTGCTCATTGGGAGGGATGGGATGGGGGAGGGGGGATGAGAGATGACGTGGGACCTTTTTCTTTTTTACAGGATGAATAAAAAAGTTAAACATTTTGGGACACTGGGTGTGGGCTCCTTAGTGTCTGACAGTACTGGTGGTGTTTGGGGGAATATGACATAACTAGGGACACTGGGGTGGGCTTTGATGTCCAACCTCCGGGGAGGGGCTAGTACCAACACAGGGATTTGCACCTATTTCTACTTGAATGTGTGTTTCAGTTGCAAGGTAGACATGTAATGCGATAAAGGAATTAAATTCTGATGTCAGCAGAATACAGAAGTAAACATTTTGGGAAACTGGGGTGAGCTCTCCTGTGTCCAAACAGTACACAGGTAGTGGTGTTGGGGGATATGAGCATAACTGGGGACACTGGGAGTGGGCACCCCAGTATCTCACCTCAAGGGGGGGCTACTGCTGACACAGGGATTGGGTAATGTTGAATAATTTTTTATTCAGTTGGGGACATTGGCATATAGTGCCAACATGGAGATTGGGCACCCTGATGTCGGCAAGAACATTTTTTGTTTTAAAATAAATATTCCCAAGATTTTGGGCTCATGAAGTAGGATCCCAGTTCATATCTCATCATACGAACCAAGATCCTACTTCATATAATGCCAATATGAACAAAGAATTTAAATGTTAAATAAAACACATTGTAAGGGCATTTTTTGGGCAGTAAAGTGCAGAATACACCTAAGGGGTCCCAATAAGCAAGCTACATGTGTTGGTTCCTCCCCAGAATATAATTTTGGGAGGTTTCCTAATTTGAATTTTTCAGGCAAAACTGAAAACAAGATGGCCATAAGAAATAGGAATTTTCCCATATGAAGCAGGATTCCTTCTTTGTTTCATACAGCTATCTTGTAGTGCTTACTGGGCATGCTCAGAAATGATTTTTTCACATTTTTAAATTGCAATAACTTAAAAACTGCTTATTATTTTTTCACCAGACTAGCAAAAGGCACATCTGTGTGGTAGTCCCTTTCTGCCCTGAAAATGTCAGAGAAAAAAAATCAAACCGTCTGGGCTGTAAGCAATTTCAAAGAAAAATCCCAGCAAAGTCAAGGAGCGAAAACATATTTTTTTCACCTCTCCATCACTCAGAGACCATACATCCGACTGGAAGGTAACCTGCCACATTAGGAGAGCTACAACACAAGACAGCGAATACCAAATTATGTGCAAATCTATTGAACAATTGCAAAGGTATTAAAGTGCAAAATTTTGAGTTTTCATATATATCAATATATGAAAAAAATAATAAAAACTGCCATCAATGGATGCTAAAATAGTGTAAAGAGTAATATTACACCATAAATTTAATTAACTTTTGCTACTTTTGTATGTTTCTTAATGAATTTATTTGTGGTAGGGGGAAATTATTATATAATTTAAAAATCTATGGGGTCAAGGAGAATATAGTAAGTGACACATGCTGTATTTAAAGCAGGACCACTGGACTATTCCTGCTTTGAGGTCAGCAAAGGATATTTCTTACAGTGACTTAATTGTGGTAGGTGATTTTTGCCTGCTGCTGCTGGGGATTTCTGTATTTGTAGTGGTGTGACACAGCCTGCAACCACTCAGGTCACAGTGGTGCAGCCCACTCTCTATCATACATATTCATTGCTGATCTCAGGGCTCTAAATATCCCTGTAGTTGTGGTGTGCTTTATTCTTTGTCAGATACAGCATTTGGAACTGAAGTGGTTCAGCCAAATTATTGGACCTGAACCAAAGTCATGGGGCCTGAATCAAAATAAAAAAACAAACTGATTTTGTCTGTGATCAGCCTCTCTCACACTTACATTTGTCTGCATATCCTTTATTGGTAAAGATATTATGTCAAGCTGATTTTGGATATAGAGCCTCACCAAATGTTGAATAACATCCTAGGTTCATTTAAAGGGGAACAGTCAGAACAAACAGCTCCACACCCAAGTATGGGGCTGGTCCCAATGTGCAATTTGTGTGCAAAAAACATTTTGTTTTATGTATTGTTTACTGTAGTATAGTAGCTTATATCAGACAAATTTTGCTTACAGGTACTTCTAGAATGACATATTTTGTATCTACAAATCCCAGAATCCCCTGCAGCTGACATCAGAGCAGGACTGCAGCAGTGGGAGATAGCCTGCAGTGCATGTTAGAGCTTTTATAATCTCTGATCAAATGTTTTCTGGTTCTGCTCTTCTCCAGGGGCTAAGTGTAGTCCTTTGTGATGGTACTCATCTCTGGGAGGACAGCAGGACCAGCAAACAAGAGATCAGAGCGTATAGACACTCTAACATGCATGGCAGGCTATTGAATCTCTCACTGCTGCAGTCCTGCTCTGATGTCAGCTGCAGGGGAATCTGGGATTTGTAGTTGCAGAAGATGTTGGCTGAAAAGTAAGCAAAATTATTCTGATACAATCTGCTATACTACAGTAAACAGTAAGTAAAACAAAATACTTTTGCACAAACAATGTGCATTGGAACCTGACTGTTCACCTTTAAAGCAGCAGTTATACTAAACCATTTAATCATATTGGGCCCTGTGCACTAATAAAAATGTTGCCTATGCACCACATTTCCGAGGCACGTAGGCAACCTCATGGGTGAATGCTGCACAGTGGGGGTCCCACAGACCCCTGATGGCATTCACCAAGGGCATGTAAGTGCAGTGCAAGGTGCTTATGCACCCACCTCCTAGGCCCCTTGGGGACATCCGTACTGGGGGCGTGTCAGGAGCATGCCTGCCTGCTCTATGCAGCATTTACTAAGCCATATAGTGCCAGGCAGAGGGGGTACCAGATATGCCTGCCCGGATGTGGCATAATCCAGTATGCACCCCCATAAATGATGGCCGCCCTGTGCAGTGGGTACCAGGAACCAGATCACTGTGTTGTCACAGCCCACTGTGCCGCAGGAGAGGGCTAGGGCAGCGGCTTTGGTGACTGCCTGAAGGTGTGTATCCAGTTTTGACAAACACAGCTGTTCCCTCACTCCCTGCACCCTCTACGAGGACATAAAGGATCCACCCCGGGACCCAGTACAAGCATCTGATTGGATGCCCACCCAGGTCCGCAGGTCTGCCCCAGACCACCCACACGACCATGTGCACCATAGGGGCATGGCTGTGGACAGGTGCCCCATGGGTGCTAGCGATAGTGCACACATAGAAACATAAACATAGAAACATAGAATTTGACGGCAGATAAGGACCACTTGGCCCACCCAGTCTGCCCATTTCCCTACCTGATGGATAAGCTGCAGATTCTAGTTTATCAACAGCTTACTTCCTCTGCTTACTCTGTGCCTGTCCAGGGCCACGTAGGTACATGCCTCAGGCGCGTATTACCAGCCCTTTTGTGCATTGGGCCCATTATTTTTAGTATATTTCTGACATAATTAGATTCATTAGTAGATTTTTAATTTCTCTAAGGTGTTTTAAAACAGCTTTTATTGCCAGTTTAATAATTTGTGATTTAAGAAATTAAAGATGGCCGTCTCTAGCAATTCTTTTTATATGTTATTTCCCCTCCCCCCCAATGGTCCTGGCTGGCTCTCTCCTTCTTCCATCCCACAAGTGCTGTCCCCCAAGGATCAGACCCCTTCCTTCTTGCCCCCATGACTTACCCTTCATGGCAGGGTGGTGGGGAGCTACTCAACTCACCAAAAAAAGGATCCAGTGCCAGGGTCTGCCATCTCAGGTGCAGCGCCTGCGGGGGACAGTATTCATGCCACTTGGTCGTGAGCTTTTCCACTTTTTTTGCTGAGGGGGAGCATGCAATGCAACACTGGCATGCAGCAGATGCATCCGTATGCTGCATGCCGGTCAGCTGCTCCTCCTCCTCCATGCCTGAACATATGGGACTCAGCATGCCAACATCTAGCCTCCGCTAGGTGCCAGGCAAGTGCCAGTCCATGTTTCCCACCCTTCCCAGGAGAGTAGAGGAGAGGAGAGGAGAGCTGTCCCCTGGACACTTGATCCTCTGTCTCCTCAGCAACCTGCTCGCACCACAAACACAGGTTGCTGGTGTGGCAGGAGTTAAGGTGCGATGCCTCAGCCCTACATGCCACTGGGCCAACTCTAGCAAATTTTTTAAAATCCCTTCCCTTAAGGTTACTTTATTTATTCTGGTCTTGGATTACACCTTTGAGCTAGAAGCTCATTACATAGGTTCCACGTCAGTTAGAATAAAATTCAGGTACAACAGACAGAGAATTACATTCAAGTGTGACAAGTAGGGATTACAACAACAGCACGTTACATTGGTTCAACGTCAGTTAGGATAAACATTCAAGTACAACAGACAGGGAATTACATTCAAGTGTGAGCAAGCAGGGATTAAACAACAGGTAGGGATTACAACAAGTAGTATCGGCATTGGCAATCGTGGTCAACAATCAGGTGACAACAGGAGGGGGAAGCAAACAGATAGTAGCAAGTAGGAGGGCACAGGGTGGTAATGGGATAGGAGCTACAGTAGGTGGGGTAAAGGGGATGGGGTAGGGTAAAGTGAAATAGTAGGCATTTCTAAGTGCTAGATGAGGGCAGTGTACAGAGTGCCTATGGAAGTTGAGGCCCAAGGGGAGAAGCCTGGGTGGCTTTGTCGAGGAGGTGTGGGGGGGAGAAGAAATGGTGTTGACACACGCTGAGGTGTAGCATGGGGTGGGAGAGAAACGTTAGTATAGAGGTGCAGGGAGCAGAAAAATGAGGAGGAGGAGGGAGGGCAGGAGAAAGAGGGCTAGGAGAGAGGGAGAGAGAGAGAGAGAGAGAGGGGAAGGTTTAGTGGAAGCAGTCACAGGAGGAACCAGTAACTAACTTCTTCTTGAGGTTCAGTTTAAATGCAGACAGGGAGGGTAGGTAGGTTATATTATCCTGGAGGGAGTTGAACCAAAGGGGGGCACAATAAGTGAAGGATCTTTGACCTTGTCAGGTACGGCAACATGGAGTAATGAAGTACTGGTTCTTGGAGCTCCATGTTGGGCAGGGGTTGATGCAGGGAACTATAAGATTCCAGCCCTGGTTGGGGGAACCAAACCCAGATTAACTTTTTTGGCCAGGAGACAAGTTTGGTATTTTAGTCTACCACTAAGTTGGAGCCAGTTTATCTGGGCATGCAGGTCACAGGTGTGAGTCAGACTTGGTGCACCTGTGATAAGCCAACACGCTTTGTTGAGCACTGTTCTAATGTGCCTAAGTACTGTATCAGCTGCTGAGCCATAGACAACCAGCTCATAGTCCACTAGGGATAACACTGAACTGTGGACGACAGTGTTTAGGGCCTCAGGAGTTAGGCTGTGTTTGTGTCTGAACAGGAGACCAATGCGTATGTTGAAACCTTTGGGAATGTTGTCGATTTGTGGAGGGTGAAGGAGAGCATGCTGTCCAGTGGAATTCCCAGGTATTAAAAGTGTGGAACTAATTTGAGTGGGGACCCCAAGTTGTTGCAAATTGTGAGTGGGTAGGATTTGTTTTTTCTGGGTGGGATGGAGAACATCATTGACTTTGTCTTCTTGTAGTTCATGATTAATCTGTGGTCAGTGAAACATTTCTCAATGCTGGTGAAGTCACACTGTAGTTGATCCTGAAATGCAATCAGGTCCTGGGCACTGGAGAAGACAACTGCATCGTCAGCATACAGTCGGACACGGCCTTGGCATGCTAGTGGGAGTCTGTTCAGAAATAGACGAAAAAGGAGAGATCCAGGGATTCACTTTAAATACTAAATTCATATTGTGAATGTATTAGGAGAGTGCTGGCACAACTTCAGATGGTAAACAGCACAGCACCATACCAAAATGCTATTCTTTCATAGTTGGTATGGCCAGAGGGCAGAGAAGGTTGAACACTTTCAAATCCCATATCTTAGTTGAGGACTAAAATAAAATGGAAAAAAAATGGCAATATTTAATGCGTTGACAGAAATGCAGTATTACCAATGCTAAGTCTAATAAAAAATTCATGAGGCTAGCAAGTCTCCTGGTTGGCTACTGGATTGGTTATTGACATCTTAGAAATAACCGATCCAGCTGCTAAATATCACTGTGCAGCATGCACGGCTCACACCACACTGTTAAAAACTGAAACGCAAGGAAAAAAACTTGTAAAAATTCAAAAATGTTATTTCAGTTAGACTTATAATTGCAATAACAACCTCACAGCTGGTCATTTCCTTGAATTAATGACTTGCTGGAAGGAAGTGTTGCTTGACTGATCCTCATGCCACCCATTTTCCCAACTGGTTATTAATCCCTTGAATATGATCAGCTGCTTGGCTGTTATTGCTTTAAAAACATATGATGACAATTTTGTAACTAGCAAATGCTGCTGCTTTAAGTGTGCTAACTGTGGGGCCCATCAGTGCAGCAGCATTATTACCACCAGTGATGCCAGCACCTGGACCTGGGAATGAGCCCAGGCAGGGGATGAGATCAGATTATACGAAGGGCTCCCAAAATCTCACAATCTGATTGGCTAACTAGCACCTCCCAGCCATGGTAAATTTTCCAATTATAATTTACAGGATTTTTCTTATTTTTGTTCCCACTTCCCCCCTCCAAGGCCATGGGGTACACATGCGTGAACGCGCACTCATACACACTAGGATCTGGTGGCCCTTTCCACCCTTACCTTGACTTATGTCACCACCCATTGCTGCCTGCACACCCACTGGACCTACACTCAGTGGGAGCGGGACTATGGATGGGTGGGAATCCACCCCATTAGATGGGAGAGCCATGGCTCAATCTCACTCCAACCCTCCCCAGCGACCCAAAGTCATTCCCGAATCTGGGTCTCCAGTGTAGCATGAGGTAAGGCACCATGCCTCAGCCCTCTGTGCTACTGGGCTGGCCTCAGCCATAGTAAATTTTGACATTACTCATAGGACGAGATGCCAGCCAGCCACACGTTTTAAAATCACTCCGACCCCCAAAAGCAGAAACGGAAAACCACCATCTTGAAAGTGCCGGTAAACCCCGATCCAATGACAGTCCCTGATCTGTATGCATGCCACCACAGCAAACAAAAAGTAAACTGTCTTCCCAAAGTAACTCACTGAAAAAAAGTATTAAACACAATACTTTAATAACAGTTCCTCCTTCCCGACTCTTACTTCTGTGACACTCGCTCCCTTTCTCCAGCCTCCATAGCAGTCACCCCACACTCCTCTGTCCCGTAACAGCTGTCCCACCTCTGTAGCACTGCCATTACTTCACCTTTCTTCCCTGCTTCATTTACTTTTATACACACACACACCTCTCCTTTTTTAGCTGCATGAGCATGCAGTCAGTTTGATCCGAACAAAATGCCGGCTTTTGTCTAAATTTTCAGCTCTGTAAAGTAATAGTCTGAAAATACAGAAAACTTGTATATCCTCTATTTAATTACAAGCTGTGACTGGCTCCTTGCATAGTGCTCCTGATGGCCGAGATAATTCCTTGCACCCTGTTTATTTATTTATTTGAAAATTGGTCACCTGGAGAAATGGATGTCAGTAATGCCAATTGACATACCTCCATGTCTGCGGCTGCTGACACATCTGAAGGCTGGACAAACCCTCTTTGCAATGTTAAAAAACAATTGCATTCCTTCCATGTTTTCAATTAAATACGAATCATTATTGTTCTTCTTAACATGATCAAAAAAACGTAAACTGCATGTCCTTCTTTAATGTTCTCAGTTAAATTCGCTGCATTTAAACCAATAGAGATCTGGGACTTTTTTCCTAGTGGAGGAATATCTACAGTATTTTTTCGATATTTCAACAAAAATAAAACATTTCCCAACCAAATCTTTGCATTTTACCCATTGGGACCATTGTATAATCGCAATAAACCACTCCAGGGTGTGGGTTATGTTGGGATTTACCCACACCTGGCAAGGTTTGGTCACTCAGCCTGTGGCCTCATCACGAAACCATGCCAGACATGGGTAAACCCAGCATAACCCACACTCTGTCATGGTTTATTGATTAAGTATCCCATAGGATGTGCTCCTTCTCCTCTGGGGAGTGGGACATGCTGTTCTGCACTATCGCCCCCCTAGGGGATCCCAGGTGGCACTAGTGCAGCAGGAGTAACAAGTGGGAGATAGAATGATGACTAGCTCTGCAGTGCCTTAAAGGGAAACATTTATGAGCTGTGCCCATCATAGGCTGAATGTCTATGAAGAGCTCTTTTAAATGAGTTATTGGGCTTGTCTGTAGCTAGCAGCAGTCCAGAGATGTAGATGATTAAGTCTGCTCATATTAATATGATACTGCCACCATTTTTAGAACCTTGTGATGTCATGGATAATCAAGCTATGCCTGACTACAATGTGGTTAGCCACAGCTTCATCATCAGTGACATCACATGTGTCTAAAAATGGTGGCACTGTAGTATTCATATGAGACAGACTTAATCAGTGATATCTCTGGTCTGCTGCTAGCCGCTGAGGAGCCCCATACCTCTTTAAAGAGAGCTTTTCAAGGGCTTCCAAACTATGATGGACAAGTCATGAATGCTGCACTTTAAGCCTCATTATCTGTATCAAATGGGATGTGGGGGAGGGGTAAAACAAGATGAAAAAGGACCCCAGCCTGTATGAAGAGCCCTGGTAGAATGTTGTCAACTCCATCATTAGGAGCATCAGAGAGTATGTGCCACCTCAATAATCTCTGCAATAGTGGGCATGCCATGGGGATCACCACTGGATAGTGTGGCACTGGGGATGGGAGATCAATGTTGATTGATGGGAGCATGCCACAATAGCAGTGGGAGGATAATGGAACAAAGAAGTGCTAACTGTTTTTGGGGTTCTGAAAATAATAACCGGTAATTTTTTTTTTGTTTCCCCCAGTGTTTTCTAAAAGTTGTTTTTCATGCAGAATTGTGAAGAGCAACTTAGAAGGTGATGAACATCTTGGAATGTTGAATGCATGCAGCTGTGGGACCTGCAGTAGCACGAGGATACTGAAACCAAATAGTGACATTTTTTTAAAAAGTGATCCGTCACTGCACCATGCTGCACACTTCTGCCTCTGTAAAACAGTAAAAAAATGACAAACAAAACAGCTGTGATTTGTGAAGCAAGAAAATCTTTTATCATAAAAAAAAAAAACAACCCCCCCCCAACTGTGAAGAACAAGTGGTCTCAGGCACTTTGTGGGTACATTTATGCCATGTAAAGAGCCCATGCTTCACTCGTGTGCTACATGATGGCACAGTAAAAAACTTGGTGACTGAACCAGCTTATTCACCACAGTTGGGGGTTAATTGTTCTGTATACTGTTTAGAACACACCAGTGTAACTGCTTAATTCATTTTGTTTGTGTAAATGTATATTTTTGTGGGATTGGCTTTTGTCACTTACTCTTTACCAGGCGATACTTTTTTTTTATTACACTTTATTTCCCCAGGATAACTTTACACAGACCTAACATCTTGTTTCCAAAGGAATTCTATTTCTGCTTATTTCCACTGCTGGAAAGACTGAAGCACTGAGGGGTCAAAAAACTTGCTAGAGGTCACATAGTAAGTATTTGGCTCTAACAGGGTTTGAACCTATGATTTCCTGATTCCCAAGCTGTTCCTTCAACCAATAGACACAGTGGCCCAGATATTCAAAAGGGTTGCGCATGGCGCAAGTGTTGCGCCATGCACAACCCACTGATGCGCCCTGGTGCGATATTTAAAAGGGGAAAGTGCACCTGCACAAATCCCGATGCACCGGGCGCATCAGTAATCTGCGAACACAGGTGGGGCGTGCCTATGCATAAACCTGCACAGCCGATATTCAGCCGGGCGTGCAGAAGTCGTACGGGCGCAGGTTGCGCCTGCACAAAGTAAACCGAAAAAAAGGAACAAGTCGAAGACCTGCCGTTGAGCTGCCGCGGTGCAGGGTGCAACACAGCAGCTGCCACCTGTGGGTGGCCCTCCACTTATTCCTGCCACCATCATGATTGCCCCCATGCCCGATCCCAGGCAGAAGTGCCCCCACCCCGGGTAGTCAATAAATGGGCATAACATTGTTCCCCAGTAGCCGATCACAGGCATAACATTGTTTTCCCCACCCCCTGAGTAGCCCGATCATGGGCAAAACAGTATTCCCCACCCCCGAGTAGCCCGATCGCGGGCAAACAGTATTCCTCCACCCCCAAGTAGCCCAATCGCGAACGCACAGTATTCCCCCACCCCCGAGTAGCCCGATCGCGGGCAGCACAGTATTCCCCCACCCCGAGGGCCCTATCGCGGGCATCAGACCTCCCAAAGTCCAATATCCCTGGTGGTCCAGTGGACTGTGAGTAGCCTGATGCTTGAGGCATTCCTCACCCCACATCAGAAATCCCTGGTGATCCAGTGGCACCCACAGAGCCCCACCACCCCACTTTACACCGTCAGCGGTAGTGGCAGCACCACCACCTGCCGCCCCTGCCGCCCGCCGGCTGTTTAGCTCAGTAGGACTGCCGCCCATTGGTTCAGAGCATGAGCAATGGGCGTGCCTTCACTTACAGAGTCGGTCAGATATGTGAATGAATTCATTCACATATCTGGACTTTATTTCTTCGTGATATCAACCGATGGCTCATGCTCTGAACAATGGACATCAACAACCAGCTGTCGGTCGGTGGGCGGTGGGGCGGCAGGTGGGTGGGGTGCTGCCTCCTGCCGGCTGACGGGGCAGCGGGGTGGTGGGGCTCCGTGGGTGGGTAGGGTGGGGTGGGGGCCACTAGATCACCAGGGATTTTGGACATGGGGGTGAGGAATGCCACCCACGATCAGGCTACTCACAGTCCACTGGACCACCAGGGATATTGGACTTTGGGGGAAAGGTCTGATGCCCATGATCGGGCTACGCGAGGAGTGGGGGGAATGCTGTGCTGCCAGCGATCGGAATACTCAGGGGTGGGGAATACTGTTTTGCCCGTGATCGAGGCTACTCGGGGTGGGGAAACAATGTTATGCCCATGCATCGGGCTACTCAGGGGGTACTGTTTTGCCCGTGATTGGGCTACTCAGGGTGGGGGAATACTGTGCTGCCCACGATCGGGCTACTTGGGGTGGGGGAATACTGTTTTGCCCACGATCAGGCTACTCGGGGGGGAATACTGTTTTGCCCATGATCGGGCTACTTGGGCGGGGGACAACGTTATGCCCGTGATCGGGCTACTGGGGGGGGCAACGTTATGCCCGCGATCAGGCTGCAGGGGCCGTCGGTCTCGACGGCTGCTGTCTGGCAGGGCGCCAGGCGCAAGTTGTCGGGGATTGGCACACCTGCATGCTAATGGAATGCAAATGGGGCCGTAATCAGATGCAAATGGCCCCCCATGTGCCTTGCATAAATTATGGCCCCATTTGCATGTCACCCTTTGAATATCGCAGGTGCTGCGCATGGTGCAATGGAACTTGCGCCACCGCATCTCAATGCTCCACTCTGACCACTTGTGGAACTGCGCCATGCACAGTGGGTGTAGCCAGGGGACGATATTCAAAGAAGTTGCGTCATAGCGCAACTCCATTGAATATCACCATGGCCACACCCTGGTGCAACTATTTTGAGCGGCGCAGGGGCTTGTGCCACTAAATGGCGCAGTTTGAATATCTGGGCCAGTAAGCTCAATTTTCACAGAACCCTAAGATTGTCATGAGTTGTTGTGATCTAGGGCTGTGGCAATCTCAGGATGTGTCAGGGACCCTGCACTGTATTTTAAAACAATGAGGGTCCCCGCTCCCAAGACCTGAGATTTGCCACCTCTACAGGATTGTGCCAAAAAAGTGGCAAGCCTGTAGGGTTTGACAGAAGGATCTGTCAAGCTCTCCCTAGCTTGGTGCAACGCTCAAGGGGTCATAAAGCTGGGGGGGTAATATGCCTGCCAGGAGGGGACTGGGGAGAGAAGAAGCATGGGGGTTGCCCTAGGAGGCAATGGGGGCATGGGTGCAATGTGTGGGGCATGATTTGGCACTCTGCAGGGGTGCCCTTTGCTACTACATACAGCTGATAGGACCAGGTACAGGGGGCTGGCCGAAAGGGACTGAGACCCAGCCTCAGGTCAGGAGTATACAGCCCTAGCACCATCCCCATAGATGCCACTGACCACAGCACCATTAGGGGAAGCAGCCTGCCTCCACGTGGGTGGCCTGGTACCAGGGGAATGCCATGGTGCCTGGGGACTGTTCCCAGTCACCACTTGCACCCCACAACCTGCAGCCACTGCTGCCCACTGACAGTGTTGTGGTCAGTGGCATCTCTGGGGCAGGTGCCATGGCTGTATCCTCCTGAGGCTGGGTCCCAGTCCCTTTTTGCCAATCCCCTGTACCGCATCCAATCAGCTGTATGTAGTTGCACAGGGCAACCTTGCAGAGTGCCACCTCATCCTCCAGACATTGCTGCCATGCCCCCATCTCCCCCAGGGCATCCTCATGCTTCTTCAGCCCCCAGCCCCTTCCATGCAGCCATACTCAATGTTGGCCTGCCCAGCAATGTGCATGGCATAGACCAACCCGGGCTGGTCAAATGGCAACTGTCTGTTGGACCACGGTGAACTTATGGGTTGCAAATAAGGATGGTACAGCCCCGTCATGGCACAAGCCCCATCGCGACCCAGCATAGGGGGGCTTTAATGCACAGCATGTCAATTTTGCTGCAGTTGGTATTTGAAAATTGGGATGGCTGCAAACTATGATGCAAGGTGCCACTTGCGTCATACACCTTTGTTGCAGACACCTTGCGTCATAGTTTTAGTTTTGGAAATAGAGCTCACTGCCTCTACTAGATCACACAGCCTGACTAGGAAGCAACATTGTAAATGTCTCAATGTAGCTTTCTTTTTTATACAGTTACATAGAAACATAGATTTTGACAGCAGATAAGGACTGCTTGGCTCATCTAGTCTGCCCATTTCCCTACCTACAGGATAAGCTGCAGATCCTAGTTAAAAGAAATTACGCGCAAGCACCCCGCACAGCACACTCAAAGTGTCTTGTGGATGAAAAAATCCAAATTTTATTATAGACCAGGATGCACACTACATAAACTGACGTTTCACTTGGCCGGCTGCCAACTTTCTTCAGAGTAAAAAACACCTTGCAGGTGCTTTGCTTAAATATTCTAGTCACCATATCATGTGATTTGTATACACCAATACAAATACACCACCATTCATGCACTAATTAAGTAACATTTTTTAAAGAAACACAGTATATATCCATTACTCCCATATTGTTACTAAGAACCACCTTAAACATATAACACTATACTTGGCAACCTCAAATGCAGTATTACATAAATATTTACATATAAATATTCATAAAAAATATATGTAAAATGAGGTGACCAGGCTTAATTACTTAGTAGAAAACATTTTTATGTATTTATTTATATAAAAAAATGAAAAAGTGCATGTGTTAGAGGGGACAACACTTGTTAAATAATTTTTTATTACTTTTTTCTAAATCTTTAATACCCAGCCTACTTCACAATTATATTAGTTGTCTATTTATCTTGGGACATATGGCTGGGTTCACTTATTTAAGGTACTTTTTAATTTACAGATTTTCCAGAATCAATGGTAATGGTACCTATAAATTATTTGTACTACTTTGAAAGTGCAGCCAGTTCAATACTGTCATTAAGACCCTTGTTTGTACATGCTTCTAAAGTATAAATCCAAAAACTAACCAACAGCCTATTTATTCCTACCTCCCACAAGAATTGCCTTATGACTGTCCCATGCATTCTTGAATACTCCCACAATTTTTAAACCCCACAACCTCCTCAGGAAGGCTGTTCCATGTGTACACCACCCTCTCTGTGAAACAATACTTCCTCACATTGCCCCTGGGCCATCCCCTCTCTATCTTCAAATTGTGCCCCCTTGTTCTTGCACATCTCTTTTTCTGAAAGATGCTACCCTCTAGGACTCTGTTGACTCCACTGAGGTACTTAAAAGTTTCTATCCTGTCCCCCCCTCTCCCTCCTTTCCTCAAGGGTATACATATTAAGCTCCATTAGTCTCTCCTTGTATGGCTTCTCTTGCAGACCCTGCAACATTTTAGTTGCCCTCCTCTGGACTGCCTCCATCCTGTCTATGTCCTTGCAGAGATGGGGTCTCCAGAGCTGGACGCAGTACTCCAGATGTGGTCTCACCAACTGTCTGTACAGAGGGATAACAACTTCCTGTTTTCTGCTGGTGATGCCTGTCCCTATACATCCCAGTATCCCCCCAGCCCTCCCTACTGCCGTCTCACATTGCTTGCTAACTGTAAGGTCATCTGATATGATTACCCCCAGGTCCCTTTCCATTTTTGTTGTTGTTACTACCTCCCCCCACATTGGGTAATCTTCCCCTGGGTTTTTGTTTCCCAGGTGCATTATTTTGCACTTGTTTGCATTGAATCCAAGCTGCCATACTTCTGAACATTCCTCCAACCTTGCCAAGTCCCTTCTCATCCTTTCCATACCTCCTTGCGTATCAACCCTGTTGCAGATCTTTGTGTCATCTGCAAAGAGGCATAATTTTCCTTCCAGTCCCTCTGCAATGTCACTTATAAAGACATTAAAAAGGACTGGACCCAGTACTGAACCCTGCGATACCCCACTAGCAATCCCTCTCTTCAGCGTGGACTCCATTTACAATTACCTTCTGTGTCCTGTTGTCCAGTCAATGTTTTACCCAGGCTACCACACTGGGACCCACTCCCAGGCTGGTTAATTTGATTATTAATCTTTTGTGTGGGACTGTGTAAAATGCCTTGCTGAAGTCTAGGTAGGCCATGTCCACAGCCCCTCCTTGGTCTACTACTTTGGTCACCCAATCAAATAAATCAATTAGATTCATCTGACATGACTTTCTCATTGCCTTGGGTCCTGTGCCCCACTGGCCTCTAGGTACTCAACAATTCTTTTCTTCAGAAGTGATTCCATTACTTTCCCTACCACAGAGGTCAAACTGACAGGTCTGTAGTTTCCTGCTTCTGTCTTGCTCCCACTTTCGTGAAGAGGAATCACATCTGCCTTCCTCCAGTCCTCAGGTACCACACCATCCTCCCATGATTTATTAAACAGGGTAGTCAGTGGTGTCACAAGTTCTTCCCTTAATTCTTTTAGAATTCTGGGGTGAATTCTATCAAGTCCCATTGTTTTGTCCACCTTCAGTTTTAGGAGTTCTTTCATAACCCTTTCTTCTGTGAAAGGACTGGAATCGACCGCCCTATCCAGAGTGCTTCTGTTAATTGGATTAGGTACCTCCCCTCCTCCTCTTTTGTGAATACCGAGCAGAAGTATTCATTCAGAATCCCTGCTTTTTCACTGTCCATCTCTGCCCACCCACCGTCCATTCTATTCAGTCTCACTATCCCTTCCTTTGTCTTTCTACATTCCCTGATGTACCTATAAAAGGTTTTATCCCCCTTCTTAACCGAAATGGCTATCTTTTCCTCAGTTTGGGCCTTTGCTTTTCTGACTTCCCTTCCTGCTTCCTTCTGCCTTAACTGGTACAGTTCTCTGTCCTGCTCCTTCTGTGTTTCCTTATACTTCCTAAATGCTATTTTTTTCTCCCTAACCTTCCCCGCCACTTCTTTTGAGAACCATAGTGGCTGTTTCTTTCATTTTGATTTGTTTATTTGCTTCACACAATGGCTTGTTGCTTCTGTGATGGCAGTTTTGATGTTTCCCCATTGTTGCTCCACCCCTCCTTCTAGCCTGTTTGCTAGTGCTTTCTAAGACACTCTCCCATCTTGCCAAAGTCATAGAAACATAGAGTTTGATGGCAGATAAGGACCGTTTGGCCCACCTAGTCTGCCCATTTCCCTACCTAACGGATAAGTTGAAGATCCTAGTTAACCAACAACCTACTTCCTCCTACCCCCACTAGAATTGCCTTATGTCTGTCCCATGCATTCTTGAATTCCCCCACTGTTTTTGACTCTATGACCTCCTCAGGAAGGCTGTCCCATGCATCTACAACCCTTTCTGTGAAGAAGTACTTCCTCACATTATCTCTGAGCCGTCCCCCTTATCTACAAATTGTGACCCCTTGTTCTTGCACATCTCTTTTTCTGAAAGTTGCTGCCCTCTTGGACTTTATTGATTCCCTTGAGGTATTTGAAAGTTTCTATCATGTCCCCCACTCTCCCTCCTTTCCTCGAGGCTATACATCTTAAGCTCCTTTAGTCTTTCTTCATATGTCTTCTGGTGCAGACCCTGCACTATTTTGGGTGCCCTCCTCTGGACAGCCTCCACCCTGTCCATGTCTTTGCAGAGATGGGGTCTCAGAACTAATGTACTCAGATGTGATCTTACCAACTGTGTACAGAGGCCAACAACTTCATGTGTTTTCTGTGGGTGATGCCTCTCCCTATGCATCCCAGTATCCCCCCAGCCCTCCTTACTGCCTTCTCAGATTGCTGGCCCACCTTTAGGTCATCTGAAAAGACTACCCCAGGTCCTTTTCCATTTTGGTTGCCCTCCTCTGGACAGCCTCCACCCTTTCTATGTCTTTGCAGAGATGGGGTATCCAAAACTCATTCAGCCCTCCTGAAGTCCAGTACCCTCAATTTTGTATGTCTTGACTCTGTAGCTGAGTTTATCATGAACCACACTGTTTAGTGGTCACTTTTTCCCAGATGGCTACCCACTTCTAGATCTGAAATCCTCTCATTGTCCCCATTTGAGAGCATGAGGTCTAAGATTCCTCCCCCATAAGTGGGTTCCAAAACTAGCTGTCTGAGGCATGCCACCTGTAGGGCATCGAGAATGGCCCTGCTCTTGGATGTGGCTGCAGCAAAGGTGCTCCAGTTAACATCTGGCATATTCAGGTCCCCCATCAACAATATCTCCCCTTTCTCTGCCATCCTAAGGATGCCTTCTGTCATATCCTTGTCCATTCCCTCCCCCTGACGTGGGGGTCTGTATACAACCCCTGTGCGGATTGTGGTGCCATTTCCAGTCTCAAAGGTGACCCACAGTGCCTCCTCTCCTCCCTGTTTACTCTTTTGTTCCATTACTTTTATCCCTTCCCTTACATAGAGAGCTACTCCTCCCCCTCTTCTACCCTCCCTGTCTCTCCTGTAGGTTGTGTACCCTGGTTTGTTAACATCCCAGTCATTGTTCTCTGTGTACCATGTTTCTGTGACTGCTACGATATCCAGTCATCTCTCTTCCATCAAGGCCACGAGTTCTGGTAGCTTGTTGCCCAGACTATGGGCATTGGTACTCATTACCCTCCATTTCTTGATGGCCTTACCCCTTTTTGCTCCATCCCTGTCCTTATTCCCTTTGTCATTTTCTCCATTTACCCCTGCCCTTCTCCCTATTGACATATCTCTATTGGTGTTTACTTCACTTACTACCCTGATTTTTATTTTTTATTGATAATTTTCCAATTTTTGCAAATGAACAATAAACGTATACATAACAAGTGCATTACAGTGTTGAGTACAGTAATGTTACAAATTGCATAAAACCATATAGTAATTTTAGATTGGTAGATGAGTCAGCAGAGTTCTTAGAGGTGCACATCCTAACTAAGAGAGTAAAGAGCAGTGGCGGAGGAAGAGAAAGATGGGCCCCAGTGCATTTTATAATTCTGGGCCCCCCTCCCCCTGATGGCACCCCATGCCCCGGCCCCACATCACCCTCCCTCCACCACCACCATCATCGATTTTGTTGGCCTGGCTGGGTGGGTCAAAAACAACTTAGAGAAAGAATCCATTCAATTCAGTGGAGGGTACTGCTGTGCTGCTGTCTGCTGATTGATTGTGAAGGCTCCTCTCTAACTCAGCATGAGCACTGGCAGCAGCAGCAACAAGTGAAGAGTTATTGAGCTTGTTTTAAATAAATTAATAAATTCAATAATTTTTATGCAGTGGGCCAGCTGCAGTGAGTGTGGCCAGTCAGCCAGCCGGGGCCCAGGCTGGCCGTTAGTTAGATCAGCAGTGACCCACTCCTTTGACCTGTCCTGACCTCAGACTAGTCTGTGTCACGCTGTTGCTGCTACAAATTCAATAAACAGTAGTGTAGAAAAATTTTATACTTGTGCGCCCTAGAACGAAATTTAGGAGGATCAGGAGGAGTTAGGAGTACAAGGAGTAGGCAATAATGCAAGGTCTAAAGGTCAGAAAGGAAAGTGAAGTTGAGGTGTGCCATGAACATGGAGTTGAAATAAATTCCCACCATCTTGCTCTGCTCTCTCTCTCTCTCTCTCTCTCTCTCGCAACTATGGTTATGGCTGTAACACTCACTCACTTATATTCCCCGCCCTCAGCCCTGCCTACCAACCACAGAGTAAGTGATGTGTGACTGACTGATTGACACTGTCCAATCAGGTGTCAGCCAGCCAAGTCATGTGGTGTAGCAGCTCTGGGAAGAAGAAGTAGGACCCAATGGCTGCCCTTCTGTGCATGCAAAAAAAAACCCAACATGGGTGTCAAGTCACAGCCAGACCACCACCGCCCACGCCCACTCTGTTGTCACCAGCCCAGCGTAGGTCAGCAGCTGCTGATCCCTCCCACCCAGACCCGTCCCCTCACTATCTCTAAGGCTTGCCCTCCTCACTCACAGATGCATTGCATAACAGTACTAGGGGAGGGACCGTCACCACCCTGAGAGACTGAGAGCTTGCCCTGCCCGCGCTGCGACAACAGATCAATAAACATAGATTCAGATGACATGGCACCAGCGAGTCTCAGGAGGTTGGAGGAATGGGGAGGAATCTGGATTTACTGCAAACTGCACTCTCTGCTGCCACCTGCAGACAGATCAGTAGTGGCACACTGAAGAAATGTGGGGAACTAGGGAAATAAAAAAAAAAGCACGTTTCAGTGGGCCCCCTAAGTGTGCTGACCCCTGTGCCACTGCACCAGCTGCACTGGCTATTCCTCCGCCCCTGGTAAAGAGTACAGTACCGTGATACAATTTGGGTAGGCATTTAGCTAACTAAAGCTCATAGAGTCAATTGTATCATCTGTGAGTGATTAGACTAATAAGGTTTCACAGGGATCTATAGTTAATATGTATGCTTAACAGTTTAGTCAAGAGAAGTCAGGTAGTGCTGGGGACAAACACAGAGGTGGTTCAGATAATATAGGAAGACAAAAGAAGACCGATTTTTGAGCAGTTCATGGGGGGTTTATTAGATCTTTACTCTGACCTGTTCGGTGGAGCCTACTTCTGATCAGTACTTACGATTCAAAAGGGGTCCACCTTGTTCTGTAAATGTGATTGGTACCTGCAGCAAAATGAGACAGTTTAGAGAAATATGCCAGTTTCTTCATAGCCATTACCAATTCTTGAAAGGTGGGGACCTCAGGGGAATGCCATCTCCTAAGGAGGACCCTCTTGGCCTCCACCGAATCTTGAAGTAGCCACAATCTGGACTGATGTGGTAAAGTGGATACCTCTGATGATAATTCCAGCAGTCAAAATGCAGGGGTATTGGGTATTTGTCTGCTAAGTATTTTAGAGCAGCATAAAATAACCCCATCCCACAGAGGCTGAATCGGGGGACATTGCCATAAAATATGGAAAAGGTCAGCCCCCCACGTGTGCCACACCTCCAGCATATGCAGGATGAAAGCAATCCCATAGGTTTCAGTTGAGAGGGGGTGCGGTACCGCAGGTGCTGCACTTTATTTTGTATCAGAAGGCTTGGGGGGTCCAGTCAGGCCCTTTTTGTGGCAGACCAGCATGAGGTCCATTCCCCATCTGATATGGGTGTACGAAGAAACTCTTGCCATTTGGCTCTGGCTTTATTGGTGGGGTCAGCTGCTATGTCTCACAGCATCTTGTATATGATTTCTGCTAATCCCTTTTTCTGCTGGGCCCAATTGTCTAGGTGCAGAGGGGGACATTGGTTACCACCTTTTCAGCTGCATGTGCAGCATCTGCAGGATTTTCAGGGGTTACTGATGCAGACATGTCTCATTTTCAGGTACCTCTAAAAGTCCTGTTGTGGCAGGTGGTACTGCTCTTTTAGGGAGGTAAAGGAGTGAATGTCTTGGGTGTTTTCGATCAAAATGTCTTTACCCTCAATATTTTCCTATCCCTCCAACCTGACCAGTTAATGGGCTTGTATTCTATGAGCCAACTGTGGTTATTCCATAAGTACGTCAGATTGCCTGGGTTAAGACATGATTTTTTCAGCTGCCCAACCCTCTGCCAGGCATTAAGAGTATCTTGTATCACTTTCCAATGTCTCAATATGGGGGATAACATGCCCTGTAGGTACGGGGAGATGTCTGTCCCACCCAGTAAAGCCTGCTCTACGTCACACCACACTGGCCTGTTGTATCCTAATTCTTGAAATCCTCTGCACATTCTGGCAATAGAGAAGGCCAAGGCAACAGGTGAAAGTAAGGGAGTCCCCATCCCCTTTTATTCCAGGGTGCTCTCAGTTTGGCCCTGCTGTAGTAGATGATTCTGGTGCCCCACAGAAAGTTACCCACCAGGGAGTCTACCTTTTGGAGCCATCAGATAAAAGATTCACAAAGAAATCATTAGCTTTATAGCCGCTATTTTCCCTGGCATGGATAAGTTTAAGTGTTTCCATATTTGCACCTCAGTTTGAAGCTGAGCTAGCAGGGTTGAGAGATTCTTGTCCATAAGGGTGTGAATTTTTAAGGAAAGCAGGACTTTCCAGATACTTTATGTAGCCTTTTGCCCAGGCTAGCCCTGTGCCAGCCACCATGGAAGGAGAAGTGTAGGAATTCAGTGGGAGCACTTCTGTTTTCCCAGTATTGATACGGAGGCCAGGAATGCTAGCAAATGAGTCTAAGCAGTCCATTAATATAGAAACATAAAATGTGACAGCAGATAAGGACCACTTGGCCCACCCAGTCTGCCCATTTCCCTACCTAATGGATAGGTTGCAGGTCCTAGTTAACCAACAGCCTACTTCCTCCTACTCCCATCCCCTAGAATTGTCTTATATCTGTCCCATGCATTCTTGAATTCCCCCAATGTTTTTGACTGCACAACCACCTCAGGACAGTCATTCCATGCATCCACAACCCTCTCCGTGAAAAAATATTTCCTTGCATTACTTCTGAGGCGTCCCCCTTCTATCTTCAAATTGTGCCCCCTTTTTCTTGCGCATCTCTTTTTCTGAAAGATGCTAACCTCTTGGACTTTGCTGGTTCCCTTGAGGTACTTAAAAGTTTCTATCACATCTCCCCATCCCTCCTTTCCTTGAGGGTATACATATTAAGCTCCTTTAGTCTCTCTCCATATGTCTTCTGGTGCAGACCCTCTCTGGACTGCCTCCATCCTGTCTATGTCATTGCAGAAATTGGGTCTCCAGAACTGCACACAGTACTCCAGATGGGGTCTCACCAGCTGTCTGTACAGAGGGATAACAACTTCTTGTTTTCTACTGGTAATGCCTCTCCCTATATATCCCAGTATCCCCCCAGCCCTCCTTACTGCCCTCTCACATTGCTTGCCCACCTTTAGGTCATCTGATATGACTACCCCAGGTCCCTTTCCATTTTGTTGTTGTTAGTATCTCACCCCCATTGTGTACTCTTCCCTGGGTTTTGTTTCCCAGGTGCATTATAGCACTTCTTAACATTGAATCTAAGCTGCCATACAGTTGACCATTCCTCCAACCTTGCCAACTCCCTTCTCATCCTTTCCACCTCACCTTGTGTATCAATCCTTTTGCAGATCTTTGTGTCATCTGCAAAGAAACATACTTTCCATCCAGTCCCTCTGCAATGTCACTTATAAAGACATTGAAGAGAGAGGACCATCTAGAACTGAACCCTGTGGTACCCCACTAGTAACCCCCTTTCTTCAGAGTGGATTCCGTTTACTATTACCCTCTGCATCCTGTTCTCCAGCCAGTTTTTTACCCAGGTTACCATCTTGGGGCCCACTCCAAAGCTGGCTAACTTGTATATTAATCTTTTGTGTGGGACTGTGTCAAATGCCTTGCTAAAGTCTAGGTAGGCCATGTCCATAGCCCGTCCCTGAACCACTTTGGTCACCCAGTCAAAGAAATCTATTAGATTCATCTGACATAATCTTCCTGCTGTGAATCCATGCTGCCTTGGGTCCTATGCCCCTCTGGCCTCTAGGTACTCAACAATTCTTTCCTTCAGAAGTGATTCCATTGGGGGCGTGGCTTGACGTGGACAATGGCGGATGCAGCCTAGCTGAGCTACTTACTGCACTCAGTCTTTTTCTATTAAAATCGGTAGCATCAGCCTTGGATTGAAGTTTGTTGGTGGTGGCATTAGTTCGGGAGATTGATGGCGACTAGCAGGGGCAAAAACAAACAATCGAAGCTCTTATTTGGCCCATCAGATCACACTAAACAACAACCCCGAGGTCTACCAGAAATGGACAGCTCTGCAAACTCTCTAACGGCACAGGAGGGAATGTCTGAACTGGAAAGATCGTTGTCAGCAGTACCTGCTAAATTAGCGCTCATGTAACATGATATGAAGGCTGGTTTCGACAATATTACTTCTCAGATTTCACACTTACAATCAGAGGTAACAGGTCTATCCGGAACTTTAACTAATCATACTACCCACCTGGAAGAACTGGAAACTCGGGTCGATAGCCTGGAGGATTCACTGACGGTAGCTATGGGAGACAAATAGAACCTCAGCAAACTCATAGAGGAGCTCACTGATAGAACTGAACCCAGGAAAATCAGTCCCATAGGTCGAATCTCTGGATGTTTGGTCTTCCCGAAGGGATGAAGGGGAATGACCCCGAAAGGATGCTGCATGCTTGGCTGTTCGAATATCTGGAGGTCCCTACTACATTACAGAACTGTGAAGTGGAACGAGCACATCGTGTGGGCCCCAAGCTTTCAGATTCTCACCCGAGTCATTGTTTAATAAAATTCCTACGCTACACAGATAAGGAGGCAATTCTGTGGAGAGCTAAAGAGAAGGGTCTGATTACGGTGGGTTATCATAAAGTTCACATATTCCAGGACTTTAGTAAGCAACTACAGTTGAGAAGGCACAAATTTAATGAGATCAAGGGTCTTTTTTAGAAAATGGGATGGTCGTTTGCACTTACATATCCGGCCAAATTGAAGATTGATTGACCAGGAGGTACACCACAGTTCTTCTCATGCCCTAAGGTGGTGATGAAGTGGCTTGATTCCATACTTAAAAAAGGAGAGAGCGGCCACTCACCACAGAGGCAGGTGGTCGAGGATCTCTGAAAGGGCTGTGGCCATGGGGTATGGCTAGAAATTTAATTTTTGAGTATGGCTGGTTTGTTTGGAGTGCAAGGAGTGCAGGCCCTCTTAATTTCTCAGTTTTATTTTTCTCTGTGTATGTGCAAACTTTAGAACATTCGTGAGGGTCCTGGCGCCTATGCAGCAAGAAGGAGTGGGGACCGCTATTTCGTACATTATGTCTGATCATCACAGCTAAGTCCTTTTCATTTATATTAGCTATTTTGTTGTAAATGCAAAGTGGAAATCAGGACTTTGCAGATAAGATTTAACAGTGGCTACGTTCTGGATAAAGGGTCTGTCATTTTGAGTTTGTTCAGACTTTTACTTTATAAAATTACTTTGCTCTACTACGAGGACTCATTGACTGTGTTATGGACCTTATTTTGTGAGGACAATACATAGCCACCTATTATTTTGAACTATCACTGAGGCTTGCCCTTGTGCAATTTTATACCTTGTTATTTTTATGTAATGTTTTTTGTCTATCCATGTGTGCAGTTTCTTACTAGTGCTGATGCTCGAATGTGTATGTCATTGTTTAATGAGTGCAGGTTAACTCCTACATTTGAACATCAATGTTCGACAATTGTTTGCAGGGGTTACTACTGTGGGCTTTTTTTGTGCCCACTGGGTGGGGGTTGACTTTTTTGCTTTTGGGATTGTTTCATGGATCATATAAAGGGAGGGGAGGGGGTACTTAGATGTGGCATGGGTGGGGGTTTCATACAGCGACCAACAATCTTTGCTGTACCGGTTGGTTGCCTTTTGGGAACCCTTTGGTGCCACCCCAAGTGGGTAGAATTGGGTTTGATGGTACTTAATTTTGAAATGAGACAGGGGGAAGATTTATGTTAATTGTGTTTTATCTATACAAGAGGTGGTTAGAGATGCTTTTACATTAGAGGATTATGGCTGATCATATTTCTATAGCATCCTGGAATAGTAATGGATTGAAGTCGCTTCCCAAGAGGAGGTGGGTCATGGCTGAGGCCATACTTTAGGAGATGCATATGTCCAGATTGGAGGTGTCAAAAACTGAGGCCTTTATGGGGGGATTATGGACCTCAGCTAATTTTTCTTCTAAGGCTCGAGGCACATCCATATGGCTACCTAAGGGCTCTCACATTAAGATATTGGACACTAAATTAGATCTCCATGGTAGATATGCCCTTGCTAGAGTTTTGCTTCTGGTAGTGGGTATGTATAACTTGGGATCAGTTTATGCCCCCCATATAGATGACCCTGAATTCTTTCAGAGACTCTCTTTGGATCTGGTTAACTGGCAGGGCGCTTGGGTTCTGGGAGGTGACTTCAACTGCGTGTTGGACACTGTGTTAGACAGGCCCAACTCTATTTCTGTGTCTCTGACAAAAAATGCTCAGGCGCTAGCAGTATTGATGCGGGAGGTTGGCCTGACTGATGCCTGGAGGTACTTGTTCCATTCTGGCAGAGACTATAGCTTCTATTCTAATGCCCACCAGTCCTATGCCCATATAGACAAGGTGTTTGTCAATACCAACCTTTTTCCAGTAGTGGTGGGAGCTGATTACTCCCCGATATTGATATCGGACCATGCGGTGGTTTCTATGGTTTTTAAGTTGGGGAGCCTACCTTCAGGGTGCAAAGCCTGGAGGCTTGATCCACTTTTGTTGAAGGATAAGGCTTACATAGAATATATAAAAGCACATATTGCTGAATTCCTTTCCTTTAACAAGAAGGGGGATACTTCCAACTCAACCAGATGGGAAGCCTTGAAGGCCTTTAATAGAGGTCATACCATCTGCAATGCAAAGCACGAGACCCAAGCTAGATTTAAGGCCCTTGAAGAACTGAGATCCCAGATAGAACAGGTGGAGCGAGCCCATAGACAAAAACCTGACTAAATAATTGTTAAACACTTGCAGAAGCTGAAATGGCAATACAACTCGATATATGGGGCTAGAATGGAGAAGGCAATACTACTCTCCCGGGCTGGTCAATATTTTGATGGGGACCAAGTAGGGAAACTGCTCTCCTGGCAGTTGCGTAGGAAGGAGAGGGGGAGAGAGCAGTGGCTCAAGTACATTCCTCAAGGGGTGATTTGGTGGACAGCCCACAGGAGGTAACCCAAGCATTTGAGGATTTTTACAATTATATATATCTGAGATTTCTCCATCTCCTGTACAAACAGACACCTTTCTGAACAAGAAGGCCTGGGAACCATCTTGGAGACCCACTGCGAGTCACTTGAGGCCCCAATCTCGGGGGAGGAGATCGGGGTAGCTATTAGAAAGCTCAAAGGTTGTAAGGCTCCGGGGCCTGATGGCCTTCCCATTGACTTTTATAAGTGCTGCCAAGATATACTTTTGGAACCTCTGGTGAATATGTTGGAGGAAGGTTGTGAAGTGGGGATATTTCTCCCCTTCACTTGGTTGGCGGTCATTACAGTGCTCCCAAAGCCCGGGAAAGATCTCAGATGGTGTTCTTCATATAGGCCTATCTCTCTCCTGAATGCTGATTATAAAATTCTGGTGAAGGTTCTGACCTCCAGGTTGGAACCTTTGTTGCCGGGTTTGGTGCACCCTGATCAAGCTGGGTTTGTGAAGGGAAGGTATGGGAAATATAATGTTAGGAAATCTTTGAACATTACCCACCAGTGGGAGAAAACTAAACATAAACATGGGGTGGCCATTTTGGCTTTAAACACAGAGAAGGCCTTCGACCGAGTGGAGTGGGGGTATCTGTTTGCCACTTTAACTAAATTGGGGTTTGGGCGATATTTTATGTCCTTGATTAAGACTCTGTATAAGGACCCTATGGCCCAAGTACTAGTGAATGGGAGCCTGACTTCGAGTTTTCGTCTGGGCAGGGGAACCAGACAGGGGTGCTCCCTCTCCCCTTTACTATATTTATTATCTCTGGAATCTTTAGCGGGTACATTCAGTCTGATCAGAGGATTTGGGGATTTAGGCTTAAGGACACTGACTATAAACTGGCCATGTATGCTGATGATCTCCTTCTGTATTTACAGTCCCCCCCATGAAGATCTAAACAGGGTTCACCAGGTCCTAGTAGAATATGGCTTAATATCTGCCCACAAAATTAATTGGACCAAGAGTGAAGTCCTGCCCATTGGTAAATTACATAGGAACACTTTATTTCAACATTTGAATGGCCTGCAGATAGTTCCCCACCTTAAGGACCTAGGGATCCTAATCTCTAGTAAAGCCCATACCTTATTTGGGTTAAATTATAGGCCCTTTATGAGAACACTCACTTCAGACTGTGAGAGATGGACAGCACTTCCTATCTCCCTAATGGGTAGAGTAGAGTGATTATCATGACGATACTGCCCAGGCTGCTGTACTTATATCAGTCCCTCCCGATCAGGCTTCCGAAGTGCCACTTTCAGAGATTGGATGCAGTTACACATAGGTTTCTTTGGAGGGGTAAAACATCCAGAGTAAAGAGATCAATACTACACTTGCCCCCACGATTGGGGGGACTTGGTCTGCCTAATTTTAGAATCTATCATCAGGCAGCACAGCTTGCTGCTATTCCGGTTGGATGGGAGGATTTGAATAATAGTTGGTTAGAACTAGAGGGGCTGAGTTCAGAGATTCATCTCGGGGATCTTGGCGGAGGTGTTGTGGTCCGGAGTGCTGCCTGAACACCCCAATCCTTTTATTTCAGCAACCATTGAGGCTTGGTCGGGGCCCACTGTCAGATAGGTAGGGGAATAGCTCCTACTAAAATGACACTTATTTTAGAAGCAGTTCGACTCAGATTTGCATCTACTGAGGCAATAACTGACAGATTGAGAGATTGGGCTGTTAGGGGATTAAGATGGGTTCATCAGCTCTATGTGGGGGACAATATGGTTCCCTTCACCTATCTGAGAGACCAGTGGAACATACAGGGAGGGAATTTCTTTATTTACCTCCACCTGCGGTGCATCTTGGGAGCTAAATTGATCCCAGGTGCTGGTTGGACCCCTCTCTCTCCTCTGGAGGAGGAATTGTACTTCCCTAGCTGGGTGCTGGCTCATTAGCCACCTATTATTGTTGCATCAATGGAGGTGACCTCAAGGCTGTAGACAATATAATTGGGAAATGGGAGGCTGATCTGGGGTTCCCGTTCAGTGAACAATTATGGAAGCAGGCCTCCAAACATATGGTAACCTGTTCAAGGAGCAATAAACTCTGGCAGGTGCAATATTACTTTCTCCATCAGACCTACTACTCTCCTGTGAAACTTAAACTTTTTGACCCAAACAAATGGGATGAATGTCCCAAATGTCAGACAGCTGCAGCAGATTTCCTGCACATGGCTCTAGTCTGCCCAAAAATCATGCCCTTTTGGGTAGGTTTGCATGATATCATGGCTAAGGTGCTGGCTTTTTCTCCACCGGACACTCCTGTTGAGTTTACGCTGGGTGCAGACCCAGAGTGCTTGGGCATGTCTGGTCATGAAACTTTGTGGTCATTGGTGCTAGTGAATCCCTGTAAGACAATTGCACAAAATTGGTTGGCCTCTAACCCTCCTAGTGTACAGCAGTGGGCTAATACAGGTAACTTGAAGCAGTGTATGTCCATAGAAAGGGCTCAGCTAACTGCGTTGGGTCAAGTGGAGGTATTTCACCAGTTCTGGGGTCATCTGATGGAGGCAGCTGAGGCTGATATTTTTCCTTAATGAGATGTAAAGCACTCTATAGCACTTTATCTATCAGGGGTAGATTTAAGAATTATGACTGCTTAGCTGCTGTATAAATGAAGTAGTCAGTGTGTAAATCTCTTGTACTGTATAGGATGGCATTGATGATGATGTAACCTTCCCTTTTGTCTCAATAAAAAATATGTTGACAAAAAAAAAAAAAGAAGTGATTCCATTATTTTCCCTGTCACTGAGGTCAAACTAACAGGTCTGTAGCTTCCTGCCTCTGCCCTGCTCCCACTTTTGTGAAGTGGAATAACATCTGCCCTCCTCCAGTCCTCAGGTACCACTCCATCCTCCCATGATTTGTTAAAGAGTGTAGTCAGTGGTGTCACTAGTTCTACCCTTAGTTCTTTTAGAATTCTGGGATAAATCCCATCAGGCCCCATTGCTTTGTCCACCTTCAATTTTAAGAATTCTTTCAGAACTCATTCTTCTGTGAATGGGCTGGCATCAACCCCCCATCCAAAGTGTTTCTGTTGTTTGGTTTAGGTACCTCCCATTCTTCGTTTGTGAATACTGAGCAAAAATATTTGTTTAGTATCACTGCTTTTTCACAGTCACCCTCTGCCCACCCCCCTTCCCTTTATTAAGCTTCACTATCCCTGCCATGGCCTTCCTTTGCTCCCTGATGTACCTATAAAAGGTTTTATCCCCTTCTAAACTGAGTTGGCTATCTTTTCCTCGGTTTGGGCCTTTGCAGTTCTGACTGCCTTCCCTGCATCCTTCTGCTTTAACTGATACAGCTCTCTATCCTGCTCCTTCTGTGATTCCTTGTACTTCCTGAATGCTTTCTTTTTCTCCCTAACCTTCCCTGGCACCTCCTTTGAGAACCATGGTGTTTTTTTACATTGTTTTGTTTTGTTTATTTGCTTCACACAAAGGCTTGTTGCCTTAGTGATGGCAGTTTTGATTACCCCCTTTTGTTCTTCCATCCCTCCTTCCTGCTCCTTTGCTAGTGCGTTCCTTAGGCACTCACCCATTTTGGCAAAGTCAGCCCACTTAAAGTCCAGGACCTTTGCCTTTTGTATGGCTTAACTCTACTGCTGTGTTTATCGTGAACCATACTGTTCGATGATCGCTAGTTCCCAGATGGCTACCCACTTCTACATCTGTGATCCTCTCTCCATCTCCATTTGAGAGTACCAGCTCTAAGATTGCTCCCTCCTGAGTGGGTTCCAATACTTGTTGTCTAAGGCATGCTTCTTGCAGGGCATCTAGTATGACCCCGCTCTTGGATGTGGCTGCTAATAATGCACTCCAGTTAACATCTGGCATATTCAGATCCCCCATCAACAATATCTACCCTTTTGCTGCCATTCTAAGGATACCTTCTATCATTTCCTTGTCCATTTCCTCCCCCTGAGATGGGGGTATGTAAATAACCTGGAGAAAGTCCAGTCCAGCCAACCTCAGTACAAAGAAAAAGGTTAAATAAGGGAGGAGTCACTACCAATCATAACTAAAAAGATCACTATGCACAGATTGGTAAATAAGCAGCCCACTCACCAAATGTATGTATATAATATAAATTGTTTTTTATTTCAAAATACATATATATGTATTGTATATATGAATAGGTAATACAGTCAAACAATGCAGACATTTCGGATCAGGCTCCTTCATCAGTGCTTGTCTGTACCACACCATATCAGAAAGAATCACCAGCTTGTGTATGCAGCATCTTTTTTAAAGCATATTTTAACTCCTTTTGTTTTAGGTAATGAATCCAATTTTCTTATATCAACATCTTTTTCTCCACAACCTGGATTTAGAGAGTGCTGCTGGCATGGTGCATGACCTGCTTTCTCTGAGGAAGCTGGATGTTATGTACCATGCCAGCAGATGCAGAGCCTGGAGTGTTGACCAGATAGTAGTTGTTTGTTTCAGTTACCATGCAGTTTTTAAATTCTGCATCTTGCAGCAGGAGAGGGTCTAACCTCCATGCTAAGGATTTTTTGTTTTGCGGCCTGCTCATAAGGGTCATGGTCAAAGGAGCATGGTTGGATAAATACAGAGGGGCAATTTTGGTCACCACTACATTTTGGGAGATCTAGGGGAGAGGTGAGCCAGTAATCAAGTCTAGTCACCATTTGGTATGTTGCGAAAAATAAGTATAATCCCTATCTGTTGGGTGTTGAAGCCTCCAAATGTCATGTGAACTGTGGAGGGAGGACAAATCCTTAAGAACCCGCAAAGATTCAGTATGTGGCTCAGATCTAGAACTCAATCAATCCATAAAGTGGTCCCACGTTAAGTTCTGGTCGCCCTTCATTATAATATCTGAGTCGTCTTTTGCAAAGTCAGATAGGGACTGTGAGATGTCATGAACAAATTTGGGGGAATCTTCATTTGGGGCATAAGCGTTCACCAAAACCATGTTTCCAATAGGGGTGGCTACCTTGGTCATTAGCCAGCACCCCTCCCTATCCCTCTTGCTGTCTAGTAGGTTCCTGTGTAAGTTTTTGTGAGCAAGGATGGAGACCCCACACTTGGTGGTCCCCGAAACACTGTGTACCTCCCACCCAACCCATTTTCTGACTAACTTAAGTGCTTCTTTATTGGAGAGTTTGGTTTCCTGTATGAAAGCAATTTGTGTGTTAAGTTTCTTAAGCCTGGCTAAAATCTTTTTCTGTTTGATAGGAGAGTTTAAGCCCCTCACAATCCAGGAGGACAGTGATTGTACCTTTGCTATCCATAAGAGAAAATTGGGAGCTGGGGTGAAGAAGCTTTGAACAGAAAACCAAATCCTGATGAGCAGGGACCCTTGTTGGCTGTCATAGGAAATATCAAAGTTTTATTTATTTTTTTTTTTAACCAGGTATAGCACACTAAGCTGAAAGCTTTTTTACAGGAGCGACCTGGGAGCAGAAGGAAGTTAAGTGACTTGCTCAGGGTCACACAGTATGCAAGTGGAAGCTGTCGGATTCAAACCCAGGTCTGGTTTGCTGGATGTCACCAGATTAGCAGCTCAGAGCCTTAGACCACTGTGCTATACTGCCTCCTTTCATCAAAGTTAATCTAAAGAACCCAATATCTGATGCATACATCCATGAATAGAAGATGCTGATGTGCCATCGGGCACTCAGAGAGGGGGTTATCCAAAGCGGTGCATTCCAAAAGAACCCATAGACATTCCCTTGTAACATTTTGAGATCACTCCAGCAATTTCAGTGTCCCCTATTAGGAGCAAAAACAACATTGTTACCCTGTCAGTAGGTGATGTCCAATGCTGCCCAGCACATCCAATTCTGGGATGCCAAGGACATGGAGAGCCCTTTGGGGCGAACACATAAAACATCATTACATTAAGCAACAACTGGGAGAACAATAAAATCACATCTACAAAATTGAAAAACTTTTCAATTGAGACCTTTGGCCCCTACCCTATGAGTGGCCCAATCCTAGGAGACCAATGAGAAAGGGGGAAGGAAGAAGGAACCCCCGGCCCCCTTCATCTAAAGCAAATGCCCCCTCAGTGTTCCGTCTACACAGATTGTCAACTTTTGGTATGGTACAGCTGCCTCCATAGTAAGAAGAGCAGAGGGCGAGGGGGGGGGTGTAGGGAAGAGTGAGTTCATTGATAAATGTGGCTGCCACTGAGTTGGACAGCTGCAGCATGCAGAGCAGAAGGTGTGCCCCCGGGCCAACTTCCAGGTCTCTCCTCTGTGCAGCTGTCAACTGTGGTGATAGAGCTATTGGGGGAATAGTGGTGGGGGGCATAAGTTCACCATCTTCCCCTCAGTAAGCAGCAAAAACTCCTTCCCCTACAGTCTGACCCCTTGACTCGCTATCCCACATGTCTGTAGTACTATAGTACTTTTGGCTTGTGAGTGAGAGGAATGGTTGATTGGTCACCCTTCACAGCTCCTTTATAGGAGAGGGTGGCATGCAGGTGTACATAAAGTTACAGGGAATGGTTGGAGGTCAAGGACCAAGCAGCTTGCTACTGAGGGACCCTTAAATATTTTGTTCCCCATCAGTATTGTGATCAGCGCCCCATATCCCTGAGTGCAGCTTCCCCTTATTAGGACTATGGCAGCAGCCACTTTTTAGCTGGACTGGGACCCACTGAAAAATCTTAACAGAACACATGATAACATCCTACATAAGCTGTAGCACATGAACCTAAAACATTAACAGCCTCAGGAGTCAAGGGAGGCAACCGAAGGACGTGAGACTTGCTGAGCATTATAGATGCGCTCGTCAAAAAATCAAAATGGGCACCCTTTCAGACAGTGCGACATAAACATGCTGCATGTTGTTCTCACAGAGAATTATCCAGTGGCTGAGGCAATAGAACAAAATTAGAGTTCCTGGATGGTTTTAGGTACACATAAAGTTACCCCCTCCATGAAGGCATTAATCTACAGCCGAGAGAAATCCTCATCTGAGTGAAATAGAGTAATGGACCCAGCTATTTGGCTTCTTCACGGACAGCCAAGAGGACAGTCTGGGAGGGTGGATCAGATTCTTGACCTACCAGTTGTTCTTGAGTTCCGATACAGTATGCCCATTCTTGGCAGAGTGGTCCAGCCATTCATGATGTCCTCTGTGGACTCACTCCTTGGGGGTAGCTGTGACAAGGATGAATGGAGCTTGTTTCCCACAGGTGACAGGACTCTAAGTGTGGTAAAGCTATTCCTGAGCTTGACTGGGGTGTCCCCTAGGGGTACATTGCTGGCATTGGATAGATTTTGAAGACGCTGGCAGCTATGAGATCTTTTTCTGTGAGGCAGAGCTTTTGTGGGCGGATTTGATTTCGAGTGCTTTTTAGATCGGCCCCATTGGACTTTTTGCCAGGAGTCTTCTTGCTGCCGACCATTGCGATCCACTGGGCTCTCAGTCATCTGGTCCTCAATGTTAGTTTCCATGGGCTGCCACTGGGGACCCCTAGCAGGGGTTTGAGGGTGGCCAGTGGCCTGTCTGTCTCCTCCTATGTCTGCCAAGAATATTTCCACTTGAGAGGGGTGATTAAACATGAATTTGTTCACCCTGATAAGTCACCCTGAGCATAGCAGGGTATTGGAGAGATGCCGTAATGTTTAGGTGATACAGGTTTTTTTTAACATTGACATAGGCCTTCTGACACTTGGACAAGTCATAAGAAAAGTCTTGGAACATTTGTATTTTGTGCCCCTGCCATTCAACATGTTTTATTTCTCTGGCCAGCCGCAAATACAGTTCTTTGGTGGGGTACCTTAAAAATTTATACATAATTGGATGGGGCCTTTCCCCTTGAGGGGATCTGGGGGTAAGGCTCTGGTGTGCCCTTTCAATCTCTCGCAGAGCCGCATTATTGAGATGGAGCATACCTGGAAGGACAGACTATAGAAACGGGATCATTTCTCTCCCTTCCATCCCCTCAGGGATACCCACTTTCTGAACACTATTCCTGTGGGAACAATCTTGGATGTCATCCAGCTTGTCGAGAACGTACTGGATTTGAGTCTGTTGTTCATGTAGGGCAGCCTGATGTTGGTCGAGCCGTGCCTCATGTTGCTGTGCCAGCACCTCGGACTTTGCCACATGATCGACTACCCACTGTAAATCTTCATTTGTTTTATTAGTGGTCACTTTGAGTTCTGAGATGTCCAGCTGAACTTTCTGAAGCAAAGTCACTAGGTTTGCAAATTCTACCGCAGTGCACAGAGGTGGTGCAGGGGATGCCATGCTGACTCCATGCCACCTTAGTGCTCTGAGGTCTGGAGCTTTTCAGGCTGGTACAGGCTAACTGTAGGTATGATGTAATGCCCGGCCTTGTCACTGGTGTCTCATGGCAAGTTGACAAATGTTCTGTGAGGTGTAGCTTTGGATTGCGACCACCGATTTATGAGCCAGTAGTTTTAAATTATAGTCCAGATATTCCGATTAAATGTTCTGCAATTTCTCCCATTACTTAGGTTAGTGAAACTGACGAATGGGTCAAGGTAGGTGTCAGAGAGGTCCTCCATACAGAATTACTGTGCTTCCATGTTGGATGCCAGGCCACGCCCCCCCCCCCCAATGTATCATTCCAAGGCATTCATAAATTAGTAAATAACACTGCTATTGTCAAATAATGTTGTGCCTGAGGAACCAGGAAAGGGAAGCAGGGAAAGTGCATATTGGCACTGGCCCATAGTAAGAAGGAACTTCCTTTTTTAATTAAAAAAAATTCCCATTTCTAGCAGAAAATTCCCCCTGTGCATTAGCAGAACAACAGTTACACAGCATTCCTCCATGATTTCAAGTTCAGGACCTTTCCCTTTTCATTACTGAAGATATATTTTTATTAACAAAGGATGTTTATTTCTCTGACTTCATCTGTTCCTGTTTAGGGTTACCATCTATCTAGGTTTTACTGCAACAGACCCAGTTTTTGGTGATATGTTCTGTGTCCCAGCCAGACAATGACTCATCAGTAATGTCCCAGTTTTTCTTTTCAGCTGACTTTTCTTTCTAGTGTATGCAATCCAGGACTTTTAATACCAGAGAAAGGACGTGTGTCCAGGGAACCCCAGGTTCAACAAGGTGACTCTGAGCTCAGTGGTTGGAGCACTGGAATGGTATTCTGGGGACTATGTTCAATTCACAGTAGGTCATATTATTTCTTTCTCACTACCAATTTGTGATTTAAATTGCTTAGTAGTGACTAATACTAAGCCAAAAAACACACAATTGTCATCTTGATTTTTCCTAGTTGCAGGATATGCAATACCAGAGAAAGGACACATGTCCATGTGCTCATATGGGCTCTCACCTGGAACTGGAGGGTTGGCTAAGCTCAAGCTGAGTGTGACATTTGGTCTGCACCCAAGAGTTACTGGAAGGGTAGTGTAGTGTATCTGCCATTTGGCGTGGCCAGGAAAATGGACATGATCCTCAGATGCCGTGGCCCACATAAGGTTATTGGAGAGAGAAGACACTGAATTCTGCTCTAGGAGGAGAGTTAATGGATTCCCAAGTTAGGGAAGAGACCTTGGAGGGCAAGCACTCGAGGAGTATGACCTAATGGCTCATCTGGGGCCTGAGTGAGATACGAGTGAAAAGTGGGTAAGGACAAAAAAATGGGGTGAGAGAAAGGCCACAAAAACTTGAGAGTAGAGTAGCTGCTGAAAGGAATTTCAGAGGACCCAAGGACCAGAGTGATTATGTAGAGTGTTTTCCTCTCTTGCTATCAGAGATGGCCCTCAAAAATTCAATGGTTCAGATTTTGAGGCCATCAGAAGGAAAGATCCCATTGGTGTGGACCCACAGTAGGTTGCAGCATGGGAGCTGAGTTTGACTGGTAGTCACGGATGCCCAGAGTAATGTGGGCATCAAAAGCTGCTGCAAGTCCTTAAACACAAGGTGGCCAGATGGTAGCATGTAGTGTTGTTACTCAAATTACTTTTGGGTGTCATGTCTGGCATACTTCATGAGCATATTATTAGCATGTTACTAATAACTCTGAAGAATGAATTACTGGGACTTAAGGATCTAATGTAATGGCAAAGACAGAGACCAGGGATGTGTCTAACTTGTTGGTTATTATGGGAGTAGTACCACTGACCACAGAGTCCAGGAAACATGTTTCAGTTTAAGCTGCCACTATGGTGATGCTTCATTAAACACTCATGGCAGTAATGTACTGTGTCAGAACTCATTTTAACATGGCTATTTGTATTTGCTCTATCCCCTACCCACAGGACCTCTGTAAAGGGAAAGCTGAACAGCTGCTGTCTCCCTGTGGTTAGTTTAGCATCAGATTGTGGAGCCTGTCATTGCTGTTCCTTAGGAAGGAACAGAAGAACCAAACTGTGTAATTGTTTGCCAGGGCCTCCTGGTGAGCACAAGTGACCATCAGAAATACACCTAGACTGTGTGGCACTAAATCAGCACCCTTTGTTGGCAGTCTCACATGAGAGGCCAAGGATTGAATGGGCATGGACTCTTAACTATCCTCTCACCTAAGTGGTGGTTCCTCAGTGGAAGGGTTGAGGATCATAAAAGCAGGGCAGTGGGAGGAAGGTTGCACTGTGCTCACCCATACCGTACCTGTCACATGGATAAGAAGAGGACTTCAGATTTCAGTGCTGTCAGCTCAGTACCTTACTCAAGCTCTAAATTCATACACAGAAAAAAGAAATCTTCAAAAAAAAAAGAAGAAATACCCCTAGATGCAGGAGTACCCTGGCTCATGTTCTCTCCTACCAAGCAGTCTTTCACACTGAAAATGAATGAAAAGGGGGTCGCACACACACACACACACACACACACACACACACACACATATACATATATATATATATATTTATACAATAGGGGTGTGTTGTATTCATTGACAATAAAATCATATATTCTCACCCCAGTGAGATAAATGGTTGATGATGACATAGCTACAGTGAAAATATTTACATTTACTCCTACTGTAGCTATGTCATTAGCCAATATTCTCACTCCAGCAGCATCTCCCCAATGTAAGTTAGAACTTCTTTTAAATGCGAAACTGAAATGTTTGAGGTACCTAATTAAGCAGCTGATCTGCATTCTTCATTCTTTCACAAATGCCAGAAGCCTGCAGTAGTACAGTCCTCACTGCACCAAATGGCATGCACCTAAAACAGCACATTTCTGTAATACAAGCTGCTGAATGGTTGTGCAGTCTCTCACACTGCATCCAAACTGTAAACCTATCAGGTCCCATTTATGATCTCTGCGATAACAAACATAAAAAAAATCTGTCTACAGACTCCGGCCCTGACTAACATACCAGTGAACTGCACAGCACACGTTTCCACACCGAAGCCTTCAGTTCTTAATTTCATTTCTTCACGTTACAACAACCTAAACATGACCTCTTTAAACTGGTATTACTTACATGAGATATACTCCGAAACTGTATAATTCTTGGTATCGGTCTTAGTAAAAAATAAAGCTGAGCGTTTCAATGACAACTAAAGCACCTCACACAATCGAAACTGCTGTCTTACATGTAGTTCCCATGGAGCTTCTCACAGACATTCCAAAACAAATAACATATAAGCTAACACAAATGAAAGCAGCATACAACAAATATTAAACACTATACGTAATAAAATATAGGGACAAAGGAAAATCACACACAGTATCTACAGGAAACCTCCCGGACATGTCCCGCCTACCAAAACACATCATCAAACCACGGATCACACTCACATACTCATCAACCTATTACTATTCACTCACACACACAATGACCAATCACACAACATATACAAACCCCATTCACACCCATTCACTCACAGCAGCAACTCACAGCAACAGAACGACATAAAACAAACAAATGAAAGATTCCACACCTATTGCATGAATCGCACTCATGATGTGCAGATCGTGGGATATGGCAAATATTCTCACTCCTGCATCATGAGGCATGGATATTTCTCTCTGAAGGAGTGACAATATTTCCCATATCCCACTCCTGCCCATCATGTGTCCCGTATATAACCCCCAGACCATGTATTATACTCGTGCACAAAGATGTCACATCAACTGAAATCCAACAAAAATCATTCTGCCTCTTAAAATGTTCTATGTCCTGTAAGATAGAAGTTGAGTCCCTAACATATCAGGGCAGGTGTACTACCTCCTGTTGTAAATAACTGTCCAGAAAAACAACCAGCAGTTCTGTAAGGGATCCACAGGCAGAAATGATAGGTCTGCCAGGTGGGTTAACAGCATCTTTGTGTAACTTCGGGATGTGGTAAAAAACAGGAACAATCAGGTGTTGGTTCTTCAAAAAGTCAAAGTCCAGACCCGTGATCCATTTCTCTTCCAAAGCCCGAATTAGCAAAAGCTCTAATTATGTTTTATACGCCTTCATTGGATTAGATTTCAAAGGAGTATCTGTCACGGGGTCAGATAACTGTCTTATTGCCTCAGAGACATAGTAGTCCATATCCAATATAACTACATTGCCCCACTTGTCCGAAGGTTTAATTACCACATCCTGCATTGATTTAATTTCTCTAATTGCTGCTCCCTCCCTGCTTGTCTAATTATCCCAATGGGACTTTCATTTATTATTTTGTAAGCATGCTACAATGTCCTTCAGAACTAAATCCTGGAACACTTTAATAGCATCACTCGCTGGGTTTGGTGGTACAAATGTGGACTGTTTTCTAAATTCTGGTTTATCTGCATGAAGTTTTGTCAGGGGTGTGAGTGCTGGCGAATTTTCACCAATTATCCTATTAGCATCTGATTGTGATTCTCCTATACCCTCTATATTAAAATGATCCTCATCTGTTGTTAGTAGGAAATTTAGCTCTTGTTCAGTAATTAAGTCAATTAAACCAATCATATCATTATTTCCTAACTCAGATTGTTCTGAGATAGGAAATTCTTCGGATACAACAGAATCATGTTCTGATGTTTCCTTTTTACATGAAAATAAGTTTTTTAAATTAATTTTCCGAATTAAACCAATGAAATCACAAAAAATTGAAAAATCATTTAAACCTGAAACAGGCACAAAAGACAACCCTCTAGATAGCAATTTTACTTGATCTTCTGTAAGCTGTTGTTTAGAAAAATTAATTAACCACTGTTAAATTAGTACCGTACCATCTTGTAAGACCACTTGTACTTATTGTCCTACTTGTCTCCCCAGTTGCCTCCGCTTGCCTTGTCTTCCTCGTCCTGACTTTTTTCTTTTTTTTTGAAGATGAATGAGTACCCATTTGGACTCTGGTGTCATCTGTTGCTGATTCCAAACTTGAAAGGTACACACTGTGAGATGACAATGCTGGAGATGCATAACTGAAATCTTTTTGCTTTCTAGTTTTAAAATGGGATCTTGATTTACTAAAGCCTCTTGATATAGGTCTCTGTTGATTGTCCCACTTATAAATTCTACCATTCGCATAGTCTCTTTCATCTCATAATAGCTTTGTTCGCATACGTTCAAGCAATTCATTCTTCCCTTTCTTTTCTTTATTAGTTCATTTTGCATCTAGTTCTTTAATTAGAGGAGTGTTTCCAAACTGTTCCAACTTCTTATGCAGCTCCTCTATTTCTTTTGTAACCTCAACAATGTCATGTTCATCATAGAAACATAAAAACATAGACTTTGATGGCTGATAAGGACCGCTTGGCTCACCTAGTCTGCCCATTTCCCTACCTACAGGATAAGCTGCAGATCCTATTTAACCAACAGCCTATTTCTTTCTACCCCCAACAAAAACTGTATTATGTCTGTCCCATGCATTCTTGAATTTTCCCACAGTTTTAGACCCCACAACCTCCTCAGGAAGGCTGTTCCATGCATCCACCATCCTCTCTGTGAAAAATACTTTCTGACATTGCCCCCGAACTGTCCCCCTTCTAATTTCAAAATGTGTCACCTTGGTCTTGCACATCTCTTTTTCTGAAAGATGCTACCCTCTTGGACTTTGTTGATTCCACTGACGTACTTAAAAGTTTCTATCATGTCCCCCCTCTCCCTCCTTTCCTCAAGGGTATACATATTAAGCTCCTTTAGTTTCTACTTGTATGGCTTCTCTTGCAGACCCTGCACCATTTTAGTTGCCCTCCTCTGGACTGCCTCCATTCCGTCTATGTCCTTGCAGAGATGGGGTCTCTAGAACTGGATGCAGTACTCCAGATAAGTTCTCACCAACTGTCTGTACAGAGGGATAACAACTTCCTGTTTTCTACTGGTGATGCCTCTTCCTATACATCCCAGTATCACCCCAGCCCTCCCTACTGCCTTCTCACATTGCTTGCTATCCTTAAGGTCATCTGATATGATTATCCCCGGGTCTCTTTCCATTTTTGTTGTTGTTACTACCTTGCCCACCACTGTATACTCTTCCCCTGGGTTTTTGTTTCCCAGGTGCATTATTTTGCACTTCTTTGCATTGAATCCAAGCTGCCATACTTCTGACCATTCCTCCAACCTTGCCAAGTCCCTTCTCATCCTTTCCATTCCTCCTTGTATATCAACCCTGTTGCAGATCAGAATCCTACAGTACCCCACTAGTAACTCCTCTTTCTTCAGAGTGGGCTCCATTTACAATTACCTTCTGTGTCCTGTTGTCCAGCCAAAGTTTTATTACAGCTTCTTGATATAGATCTCCTCAATTTGTGTTTTAACCAATTCTGTTGAACAATGATTAAAATTATCCTCCCATCTCTTATGATAGAAAATTTTCTCTAGATCACATGATGGAAGCTTTGTCAGTCTCACACCAGGGGGTACTAATTTCTTTCTCCAGATATTTATATAGAGAAGTAATATAATAGTGCCGAGTTATTTCGTTAATCATCACTTTCTCAAGTCTATTGAAATTGCTTTAATGATACCTTTGTTTGTTGTTGGTTCTGCTTCATTTATATTCTGTGATCCAAAGTTCATAGTTGCCCTTTGTTTGGCCAAGCTCGTACATGTAAGTGAAAACGCCATCTATCCTGACTCTTGTTTCAGTTTTAATTCTGAAATTCTATCTTTTTCAACTGTGTTTTGTTCTAACAAGGTGTAAGAAGCCCTCTTGATTGTTACTAGTTTATAACACCAATCAGCAGCTCTGGTCTGCAGCAGCAGGAGCAGCACTCCAAATTTGGATTTATTTCCCACTTTTCACAATAACGCCATGCTCGCAAATCTTGGTGGGTGCTGGAAAATAAAAAGAAACCTTTTACAAAAAAAATCCAGCACTCAAACTTCAAAAATTCAGTGAGAGATTTTTATTACAAAAAATAAAATAAGTTTATTACTTACAAACAATCAGATGTGAAAAAAAGTTAATGCTAAAGTACTCAAAATTTAAGCTTAATACACCTCAGACAGACTAGCCTCTGCACTTCAGGGCTATGCAACCTCTTCCTTAGGAAGCATGACATAGAGCAAAAAAGCATACTCCTCAAGTACCTTTGCATTACATAGGTGGCAATTAAACAATCACTGATAGATACAATTTAAATTTAAACATGAAGAATGTGCTTCAAATACCAGGGTTCAAGACAATTGTAGCCTAGTTACCTATCCAGCTCTAATTAGTGGTGAGAATTGCAAACTAATTTAATGGGTCAATACACTTACCTTATAGGTTCAGACCCCACCACTGCTGAAATGGTAAGAGGACTAGAAGGTGTCACGCTAAATAAACTTCTTTATATTTTAAACAGTTTTATAAACACCACTCATAAACCATGTACAAATTCAAAAAAAAAATTATAATAAAGTAATTAATTTTGCTATGGTGCCATAGACTTTTTTCATGACAGAACAGAAATAGAATGAATCATACACAAAATGTCACTTATTGTTACATATCTGATTGTCAAGCCTCTGTCACACTAACAACATATTTATTTTCATGAGGTGTGGTCCCAAAAAGCTCATGTTGAAAATTTGGTGTAAAAATTCTGAAAAACATCCGAGTTATGTGTGGTCATTGAAATATTTCTAGCACGCTCATAACTTTGTTAATTTTTAAAATATGCACTCAAAATTTTCAGTATTGCCATTATTTCACACCATCTCATGAACAGTGCAGCTGTCATTTTTCACATCCTGCCCAAAATATGTTTTCACACCTGCGACACAGAATGGCATGGTCACTGTGTGAAATCACCTTTTGGGACCGATGAATGAAATTGCAGTGCCACTATTCATGAGGTTGGGTTCCAAAAAGGCCATGTTGAAATTCCAAAAAATGTCTGCGTTACATGCATCTGTTGAATTTATTCTATGCATGCACGTAACTTTGCTATTTTTCAATCTTTTGGTGCTAGATTTTCAACATCCTGCATGAAATGTATTTTCACACCTGTGGTGCAGAATGGCATTGCAGGTGTGCATAAATAGGTTTTGCCTTGCATTTCAGAATTTATCTGTATGGGGGTACATGAGGTGGGGTAATAAGATGGCTATGCTGACAATTTGGTCAGTGTTGTTTGACGCAGAGGACCCTGTGCTTCCACACCTACATACAATCCCAAAAAAGTATTACACAACTTCTGCGGTGCATAAAGTGATGTATTGCCAAATGGCTTTCAGAAGGTCTGACAATCAACAGTGTTTCTTTCCTGGCAACTCAGCACTTCAGCTCTTCACGAGTCTTCCTCAGGGGTGTGGAATTCTTTTTTTGGTTGGTTTTGAGTGCCACCACTCTTTTGAATTGGATTGGTTCTGCTACATCTGAGGTTGGTAGCCCCGTATGGTGAGCACTGTTCTGAACACTGGCAGGTCACAGCAGCCCTTGTTGGACTTTCACACCTACATACATATTCACATCTATGGAGGGGATTTGAGTGCAGGGTCCTTATTGGAGCGCAGTGTCCAAAGGACCTTGCACTCCCACAGTAACATAAGGATACTATCTCAAAAAGAAGGGAAATTCATTGCCAACAAACATTGTTAATGCATCAGTTATGGTTTGTATTACAATGATAAAAGTGTGGAAATCTGATGTTAGGGTTCCCAAACCTACCACCCCCGCCACTCCCACACACCAACAGGCATTGAGGTGTGCCTTGGGGTCCTTGGGCCTTACTCTCACCCCATTTTCCTATAATAACCATCTCAGCTTCCTTACACATGTAATGGGGTGAGAGTTAGGTTTGATAACCCCAAGGCACACCCCAATGCCTGTTGGTGTGTGGAGTGGTAGGTTTGAGAACCCTAACACCGAAATTCCAGAGTTTTGTCACTGTAATAGAAACCCTAACTGATGCATTAATATAGTTTTTTGCAATGACTATATACATGTGTGTAAGTCAGTGGCTCAGAAGGTATTTACCAGTGTCAGTGGCTCAGTAGGTAGCACACTCATCTCTGAGGCCAGGAGATGAGAGGGCTGTGGGTTCAGTTCCCACATCTGGCACTTGGGTTAATATCCCATTACTGCCACTGTAGTGCAGCATGAGAGGGGTGCTGCACTTCTGTGGTGCCGTCTTTCGGATGAGACATTAAACCAAGGTCCCATCTGCCTGGACTGATGGTAGTTCAGGTGGATGTTAAAGATCCCATGGGACTTATCGAAAAGAGTAGGGAAATCTTCCCGGTGTCCTGGCCAAATTTCCCTCATTCACTGAAAATACCACCAACAGCGTAATCTGGTTCAAGGTCAGTTGGCATTCATCTGTATCCCCCTCCCCCGGGTCGTGCCTGAAAATAGGCAGGATTTGTCTAGTGCACTTACCAGGTCAAAAAACACTAATAATAATAGAACACTCACCTCTGAGGCCAGAAGATCAGAAGGCTTTGGGTTCTGTCCCCACACCAGGCACCTGGGTTAAATCCCAATACTGACACTGTAGTGCAGCACTGGGGGTGAGCTGCACTCCTGAGATGTTAAACTGAGATTACATCTGCCTGTTCTGGTGGTAGTTCAGGTGGATGTTAAAGATCCTATAGCACTTCTCAAAAAGAGTAGGGGAATATTTTATTTGAACTGAAATAATTCATAACACAATACAGTTGATACTTGGAAAACAACATACATAACTCTAAGCAATCAGTATTACTGCATACTAAGAGACAAAAAAAAGGAAATTATGCAAGTTTAATAATGTCATAACCATACAATGAAAACAAAAACAATGTAGATAGTCCCACACACAGCCCCCATACCCCCCCAAACAGTAGGGGAATTTCACTGGTGCCCTGTCCAAAATTTCCCCGCATTCACTAAAAATACAGCCAACAGCTTAATCTAATTCAAAGTCAGTTGGCATTCATTTGTATCCCCCTTCCTCTGATTGTGCCTGAAAATAGGCAGAAAATGTGTAGTGCACTTACCTGGTCAACAAAAAACTAAATAAAAAAATAAAATATATATGTATGTATAGATAGATATATAATAGAGGCCCTGGTTGCACCTCCATAGTTAGGGTTGAGTAGGCAGTTTAATGTTAAACCCCAAATGTTGCACGTTAATAACTTTGCAATCACTTAACAGATTTGCATGAAATTTGAACTTGTGACTTTTATTAACAGCAGATCATACATCAATCACATAAAAAAAAGACAATTTTTTATAGATCACCTCCTGAAAGCGACTTACTCATACAATCATCCAGTTAGAAATGTCTCTAGCACAGAAAAACAAATTAATTCAACAAAATTAAAAATCAATCTGTTTCTTTTCAAGAAGAACTACTGGATGTCCACATCTCAACTCTTGAGAGGTCTACATCATCCCCAAAGAATTAAAAAGGAGAAGAAAGAAACACCCAGCAACATATCTAGAGTTTATGTTTCTTTTCTTGTCTGTGACCTCTGTATATCAACTTTTGCTTAAATGCATTTGTTACATGCTTCTTGTTCAAGGAAAAGAAAAAGTAATAGCTGCTCTCTATTTTGTTGAATATAAAAACAATTATTCTGACATCACATTCAGCATGAAACTATTTCAACTATGAAATTGTAATTAAAAAAATACTTAAGCAAACTTGTAAATCCACTGCCTGTTTTTTATAATTTATACAGAACTAATAAAAACAGTTTCAGCGCAGGAGATGAAATGAAGACAGAGCTCTTTTTTGTAAAAGCATTTACAGTTTTTGATGATGCCAGCATCCATTGACTGTGTACGTAAGGTGGTGTTTGGGAGGAGGAAGTGAATTGTAACATTTGAAATGTTAGAGGGCACAGCATGACTAGTTGCATTATCGACCAGTAGAATAACATGTCTCCTTCGAAGCCTCATAGCAAGGTTAAAATCAATTACCCATTCTTTGAACTCTGCTCCGTTCATCCATGCCTTAGAGTTAACACGGTACCTGGCATAGATCTCTGGATCAAAATCAGCTGCAAAACATCTTGGCTTTTTTGCTTTGCCTATAACAAAAGGTTTTAATTTGTGGCTTCCGTCAGCATTACAACAGAGGGCAACTGTCAGTCTGTCTTTACATTTTTTGGTACCGGACACTGGGGCTGAAGATAATGTAGCAGTGGGACCCAAACGGTAGAAAAGTCCGGTCTCATTGAGATTATAAATGTCATGAAGCGAAAACCCAGCTAGGACATCTCGCAGTTGTATTCTGCCAGATATGATAGTAGTCTGGTCAGCACTGGCCGACTCCCCATGGTAAACCTTACTGCTTAAACCATGCCTTTTTTTGAATCCATGGATCCACCCTCGTGAATAAGAAAACTCAGAAACTCCCATCTGCTCACCAAAAAACCTCGCCTTCTCAACCATCATGTTGTTGGACACTGCAGCACCTCGGCTGTTCATCTCAGTGACCCAAAGGCTAAGTGCTGTTTCTACATTTTGGTGCTGTCCCAGTCTTACACAGGTCAATGACTTTGAATCACTTGAGGCAGAAAGTCACTTTTCCTTTGCTTGCCAGATGTCACTGCAAGTGCTAGCTCCAATTCTTAGACCATAAGCCTGTGCTGCATATTCAGCCATATCTTTGTTGGTGGCTGCTGAATTCTCCTGTTTCCAAAGGCAGAGATCTCTTTTCTGTGAGATAGTTATCTCACTTCTCCCTCTCTTCTTTTTGGCTGCCATTGTGTAGTGAATGCTGCTTGAATGAGAGCAAAGGGGAGAGGGGATTATCACTAGAACAGCTTTATTGAAGGTGATAATTGCACCTATTTGATGTGAATGGATCGAGAGAATGTCACTGCTTACATTTAATCAGCACGCATTATAACATCGCTCACTGCTCTCTGCTCAGTATTAACACCTGTAAGCAAACAACCAGCAGACTAACAAGACCTAATTGCTAAGCAAATATAGGCTGCTGTAACCCATTACGGATATCCAGATATTCGGTTTAATGAGGTAATTAACAAGATGTTTTTTTGGTCACTGTGTAGAATAGAACAGATTATGAGAAAAATTGACTAATGAGTCATGGTTTAACCAGGTTTGACTGTATTTAGGGCTCATGAAAAGGGATTTTGACAGCTCATGAAGAAGGATTTTTAAAATTCCTCTTCGTAAGGAAAAAATTCCTTTTCGCGAGCCTCCATTTTTCCTCAAAAACAAAACATTATAACTTTATTTATGGATGTGTTCTGAAGTAACCAAAACATGGGTTTTGTTCAGGTGGACATCCTCTATAAATGAATGTTTTTGGTTTACTTTAGTCACAAAATTCTTGCTTTTAACTTTAGAAATCCTTTTTCATGACTCGCTTCTGATCCCTTTTCATGAACTGTCAAAATCCCTTTTCGCAAGCCGATCCCTTTTCGTGAGCTGTCAAAATCACTTTTCATGAGATGATGACCAGATGGTTCTATCACGTGAAAAGGATTGATTTAAAAGGGATTTTGATAATCTCCACCTAAAGGGATTTGTTTTTTAAATCCCTTTTCACGAGCTGTCAAAATCCCTTTATGTGAGAAATGCCTTTTCATGAGGTGTCAAAATCCCTTTTCGTGACATGTTGACCAGATGTCTGTACTTTGCAAAAAGGGATTGGCTCACGAAAAAGGATTTTGATACCTCACAAAAGAGGAACAGCTCACAAAAGGGATTTTAACAACTCAAGAAAAGGGATTAGTTTTAAAAATCCCTTTTTGCGAGCTATCAAAATCTCTTTTCATGAGATGACAAAATCCCTTTTCATGAGGCAACCCCTTTTTGTGAGCTGTTAAAATCCCTTTTTGTGAGATGCTGACCAGATATCCAGAAAAGTCAATTTTCGCAAGCTGCCAAAATCCCTTTTCGTGAGCTGTCAAAATCCCTGTTTGTGAGGGATGACCAGATGGTCCTACCTCACGAACAGGGATTTCTCACAAACAGGGATTTTGACAGCTCACGAAAAGGGATTTTAAAGGTTGCTGTTTCTTTCTCAGTTCATGGCAAAGAAATGGTTAGGACTTTTGGGTTGCAGTTTGCAGGGTGCAAAGGGGTTGTCCCACAGATGTGTTGTATGCTCGTTTGGTGTAAAAATTATCATTGGTTCCATAGTTATGGAATTTCAAAGTTGAGAAATTTCCCATAGGATAACATTGTGGCAAACACAATGCCTTTCAGTGCCTATATCTTGAAAATGGTTTGAGATACAGATGTGTTGCTAAGCGCAGCTTAGTACACCTTTAGGTATACTAAGCATGCATAGAGGTTTCCAGTCCATGATTACAACTGCAGTTGGATTTTTTCCCAAGGTTGCTATGGTTATTGAGATACTGCACCATTTGCAGCACAAGGGTTACTTGGAATGGGTCTAGGCCTGTGCTCATCTCTACAATTATAGTCAGGACCCTTTATGGATAGATGGGATGTGCTACAAAAAACTGGGCCCTGTGCTCCCAAAACCATATAAGGGTAAGATTACAGTTTCTCAAATAGTAAGGTAATTCATGGCAAAAAAACTTTGTTAATGCTTCAGTTAGGGTTCAGCAACAAAAGAAGGGAAATGAGGCATTAGGGTTGAGACCCTTGCACCCCCCACCCTACCACCCCACCCCACCCTTCAAAGACCAACTGTAGTGTGTCAGCTTTCTTACACATGGAATGGGGTGAAAGTTAGGTCCAAGGATCCCAAGGCACACCCAATTGCCTGCTGATCTGGGGAGGGTGGGGCTGGGGTGAGGTTGTAGGGTGGTTGAGTTTTAGGGTCTCGACCCTAATGCCTAATTTCTCTACTTTTGTCACTTTAGCCCTAACTGATGCATTAAAAAAAACATATTTTGCAATGAATATATATAATGCCTGTGAGGATAAAGTTTGGCAAATATTGCCCATATTTCCAGGGTGGGTTAACCTATGGTGAGGATATCACATTTATCTTTACTGTAGCTCATTTATCCTAACAATAGGTCACTGAGAGGCACTGTCTTCAGTTAAGCACAACAAAGGCACAAACTGCACTTAAGCACCCCTCGGTACATCTCAACCCACACCCACTCACTGGCTGCAACTCTCGGCCTCATCAGTGTCAAACCAGTAGAGGTTCATTTTTTTCTTTCTCCTTTTTTTAACACTTTCCACTTATAAACACACAAAAAAAGCAAATTCCACAACTTAACACCCCACCCTTCCTGACCCAAAGAGTGCACCAAATACCTCTTTCCTGTCCTAGCCCCAACTTTTACTACCAGGCCTGACTTGCCTACCTCTGAACTACTGATAGTGACTCTTGTAGCCGGCTGCAAATTTCTCTTCTGCATGAATAAGCTGCCAATAACTAAAAGTGGGATCAAACAGATACACAGAGAAACTAATCTAGACAAAATAAAAAAAAAAGCAAGTCCAACACAACCTGACTCACTCGCTAAGCAGAAAATGCGTCCACCATGTTTGCAGAACTGCTCAGTCCATGCACACAAAACTGCTGCCAGTCAAATGCCATGCTGGCAAGAGCAGCACATAGGGACCCTAGCTACCATGCTAGCATCCCTACCTACTGCACTTAATGAAAAAGACGGGAGGGAAAAAAACACTGAAAAACACTTCTTTAACAACAAGAAAAAAACATAAAAATAAAAACAAAAAAGAAAGGCATTACATAAGTGTAATATGCCATGGCCCCAATGAAAATTTCAGTGATATTTCTGCTCATGCAGTTTGACCTTCAGATGTCACTCATGGTGTCATAAGGTCAAACTGAACTGGGGGGGGGGATATCACTGATGTTTCCATTGGGGCCATGGCATATCCTATACATACAGTACATACATATGTAGATGTATATATATATATATATATATATATATATTTATACACTTTGTTAATCCATCAGCTAGGGTTAAAGTGACAAAAGTAGGGAAGTGTGTATTGGGTTTCCAACCTAACACCCAACCCACACCCTGCAGGCACTGAAAGGCATTGGGGGTGTGCCTTGGGGCCATCAACCCTAATGTTCACCCCATTCAATAAATAAATAAGCTGAGATGGGTACAATATAGAAGAATGGGGTGAGCATTGATGACCCCAAGGCATACCCCCAATGCCTATCAGTGTCTGCAGGGTGCAAGTGGGATGTTAGGGTTGGAAATCCTAACAACACATTTCCCTACTTTAATCACTTTAACTCTAACTAATGCACTAAGTTTTTTGCAATTGATTTCCTTTTTGAGATAGCATAATCATATCCTTTTTTAGCCCTTTGCTCCCATTTCTACATAGATGCATATATTTATTTAGGTGTGGAAGCACAGAGCCTTTTGGCCCCTGCAATCCCATTAGTAAGACCACAGTGACCAAACTGTTAAGATAGTCATGTTATTACCCCACCTCATGTACCCTGTGGAAAAAATGTTAACATCCCCACCAAAATGTTACCGCAATGTCATTCCATGCCACAGGTATGAAAATACATTTTGGACAGGATTAGAAAAATGACAGCTATGACATACATGAGGTGAGTGGGGTAATAAGAAAGCAGTATTGAAAATTTGGGGTGAAAATATTGAAAATTCTTAAATTTACTAGCATGTATAGCAAAACTGCAACCATTCTCATATTTCTGCCATTTTTAATAATTGAGACCCCACATTTTCAGCATAGCCTTCTTATTACCCTGCCTCATGAACAATATGACTGTTGCTACACATATCCCACCAGAAAGGTGATTTCATCAACTGACCACAAAATCACCTTTTCGGCAGGAGCTGCATAATGACAGTACTATTGTTTATGAGGTGGGGTCCTCAAAAAGGCCATGTTGAAAATTTGGGGTCAAAATCTCCAAAAAATGTCAAAGTTATTCATAAAAGTTGAAACCCCCATTGAAATAAATTGAACTGCATTTATCTAAGTTTTTCATATTGCAGCTGTCAGTTCCAGCAGCAAGACGTGTCTTCGATTGGGAGAGTAGATCTCAAACCTGGGACCTCTTCACCTGAGTGAGGTGGTGTACTGGAGGTGTGGGATACTGGGTGCTTAGTGGGTGGTGGGGGTGGGCTGATCTTCAAGGGACCGTTGTATGCAAAAAAAAAATTGAGGATGGTTTTCTTCATTTCAGGTACTGTAACAGCAAAGTATCTGGATCTCAGAAACTGCATAAACTACCATTACAATAACTTCCCACAGTTTGAGCAATTGCATCCCAGACAATGCATGATCATGGGGTTCCTAGGTTTCACTAGGTTGGGAAAAGAGGCAAGAAGGCAAAAGCCCATAAGACCCTCTGTCTATCACCCGTAATATTTCAAATTATTCTGTAATATATAGTTATCCGATTTTGATTTTTATAAGTAAGTTTTGATTTATAAATAACTACTTCAGTGGAAAGTTTATTCCAAGGATTGATTATTCTTTGTGAAAAGAAATAGCTACATTTTTTTGGAATTAAATTTTAGATGAGTTAATTGCAATGGATGATCTCTTGTATAAATGCATGTTTGTTTAAAATCAAGGCCCATTTCCAACATCAGATACTCGTCATTAATAAAATATTTTACCAAAAGAAGATCACCTCTCATCCTCCTTGTTTCCACAGACATTAAATTAAACTTTTTGAGCCTATCCTCATATTTTAGAGCTTTTACTCCTTTTATTTGTGTTGTAATTTAATGTTGATTTTTTTTTGATTTACTAATATCCTTATGAGTATAAGGACACCAAAATTGTGAACAAAAATCTAGCTGTGGCCGAACATACTCTCTCTATATGAAGGTACAAGGACAGTATTGTTTCTGGATCTGATGTTATGTTTGATGGACCACCAAACATTATTAGAGCCTGCTACTTTTTCCGTAATTTACTTATTGAAAGACAAATCGTTAGAAATCCTTTTCACATATGGTTATCTGTAAAGTTTGACCATTCAAAGTATAATGATAATGGGGATTATTGTTTCCTAGGTGCATAATACAACATTTTTTAATATTAAATGAAAGTCCCCATTTAAGGGACCACCCATATAATGTATCCAGATCGTTCTGAAGTGTTAAATATTCTTCTATAGAGCTGCAAGAATATTCTATTTTACAGTCATCTGCATATTTTGATGACCAACCTTTAATATTAAGTGTAAGATCAGAAATTTAAATTTGAAAAACAAGTGGAGATAGAACGGATCCTTGTGGGACTCCACTTGTTACAGGAAGCCAATCCGGGGTATGACCATCAATTATTACTCTTTGTGAATGACTTTTTAACCAATTAAAATCCATTTAATAATACCAGGGTTAACAGAGCAAAAAATTAATTTATCAATAAAAAACCAGTGTGGAACAGAATCAAAAGCCCTTTTAAAGTCTAAAAATATTACATCACAAGGTATCTTGTTTGTCTAAACTGGAACTAATTTTTTCATAGAAAATTAATAGATTGGTGACACAGGATTGTCCTTTTGAGAAACCATGCTGATTTGAGTCAAAATTAACTAAAGTAACAGACAATCTTGTTTTAATAATACTTTCTAAGAGTTTACAAATGACTGAAGTTAGATGTATTGGTCGATAATTGTCCATGTCCCCTTTATCTCCCTTCTTAAATAATGGCAACATATTTGCCTTTTTCCAATCAAGTGGCACTTCCCCTGTCTGTATACTTTTATTAAAAAGAGTATAGAATGGCAACATTAAATATTCCTTCATAATTATAATCATGTCAGTTGATGTACCATCAGGGCCTGGAGAAGATCTTGATATGAAGTTATTAATTACATCCCTAACATCATCTGTAGTAAAAATGTAATCATTTTTTGATTGAGAATCAAGCACAAAGGGTTTAGAAGTCTGAATTGCAAATATCTTGCAAAAAGTACTATTCACCTTTGTAGCCATCTGAGTTGGAGAAGTTATAGAAGAAGTAGGAGACATGATTGGACCTACCTTAAAATTTTGATTTTTTAAAGAGTGTATATAACAGAAAAAAAGGCTTACTGTTGCCTTTTTTGGCTTGTTGAGCTAAGTTTGCTTTCTTGGTACCTATTTTACAACTATAATGAGCATTTTTGTAATCATCCCAATGTTGCTTAGTTTAATGTTTTAAGAACTTTTTGTACAGTTTTTTTTTCTTTTTTTAATGTTTTCTTATTTTATTATTCATCCACTTTGATTTTAAGAAAACATTGTTTGATTTCATGATAGAAGGAATACAGAGTTCCTCAGTAATAATTAATGTTGATTTAAGTGAAAGTCATATTTCCTCAACTGATTTATCTTTAAATATAATAGGTCAATTTACTTCTGACATTAAAGAATGTATTTCGGCTTTATCAGCCTTCTTACATAAATAAATTTTAGATCTTTTTACAGACTGTTGAAGCTTAGTGTGTCTATCAGCTTGGACCATATTATGATCACTATTTTCTGATGGTCGGATCACATGACAATTTTGTATATTAACTGAGTCTGATGAGACACTAATGTCGAGGATATTATCACCCCTAGTGGGTGAGGACACATGTTGGAAGAGAGAGATAATTCTTCACAGAGATTTAAAAGTTTTTTGATGAGATATGAGATGCTGTCTTGGAACACCAATTAATGCCTCCATAGTTTAAATCTCCTAAAAATATAATTTCTCCTAGTTCAGCAGCTGTTTCCAGTTCTTTCAATATGATTTTGTTTTGCAATGAGGAAGATCAGGGAGACGATAACAAAGTCCAGTAATGTTTGTCTCTGTTTCACCACCATGCATCATGATCCAAATAGATTCAGTATCATTTCATGTTTTTATTTTATTTTATATTTCAATAGGTTGAAGTTCCAAATGGATGTAAAGGGCTACACCACCTACTTTTTTATTTAGTCTATTATAATTAAAGAGATCATAACCAGTAATGTTTTTCCCAATTGGTCCACATTTGACTACCAAGTTTCATTTATGGCTACTAAATCTGGCATCTCTGAACTGAATAACAGTAGAAGATCATCAAATTTTATTTAAACTTTGTGCATTGATAAGGAAACCTTTGTCATTATTATGTACTTTAGTATTCTTTGTCAATACAGTAGTATTATAAGTGCAAGACAATATATTAAACAGACTAACAGTTTCCTCCCCATAATTTAGTTTAAAGTGAGACATTGCTGAGCAGCCATGAAAAGAGAAGCCATTTTCATGGTACTCCTTTTATTTAAATGTAGCCCATCTTTAGCAAATAGGGTTCTATTTTGGAGAAAAATATTCCAGTGATCTATAAATAAAACATTGTCATATTGACACCAGTTTTTAAGTCTAGTGTTAATCCTGGCAATAACAGCATTTCCTCCCTTTGCAACTGACTATCCCCATCTACTCACACAGCCCCATTCCACGTGTCCTTCAAATCTAAACTGAAGGCCTGGCTCCTGGCACAGTCAAACTGCAACTGTTCCCTAGAACATGCAGGAACCTGTAAACCACCATAACCTACCCCAGCCCCCTTGGTCCTTTCCCCCTCCTTCCCTGTCCTACTCTGCCCCATATTCCATAGTTTGCATGCACACACGCTTTTGTCTACCAACCTCTTACAACCCACTTAACCTACCTGTCTGGCCCTCCTCATGACTGGTACCCTATGCGTGACAAGACTCAGCATGCACTTTCATTCATTCGGACATGCCACAGCATATGGGAATACACTTCAGATGAGGCAATTTACAGTTTTACCACACCATGGTGTGATATTTATTTTTCAAAGGTTAGAAAAATAATAAATGAAAACAACAAAAATTGCAAAGAAAATCACTACTTAACGTCAGTAGTTTCTCACACAATGCAGTCCTAGATCTCAGAGATCCTAGACCCTTCTCATCTGCATTCAACAGTTTGCCTGCCTCTCTTCTCCCTCTCCTAGGGCTGAGCCCCTCTGGCCTGAACTGAAGTGAACTCACTGAAGAGGTATTTATATATTTTTGGTGGGATCACCTAACTGAGCCCTCTTCTAGTTACAAGTCTGGACATGTTGTTTCATGTCTGAGCATGTTGTTTCAAAACCAAGGGGGGAGGGGTTATTTCAGGGGACTTCCTGGTTCATTTAACAGTGCAGTGTATATATCCGCAGATATTGACTTTCTATATTTCTGATCCACAGAGACTAAGCTCTTTTATACATAGAACCTTATACAGTAACACATTTATAATGTGAATTTATGAAAAACCATTAGGATTTATTATAACTGTACTAGTCATGACATTATTATTGTTTTATATGACTTCTGAATCCTTTTTCTTTAAAAAGGCTTTATTAACTGTATTCATTCCTATTTAAAATAGCCTTCATGTTTTTTGTACACAAAATGCACTTATGCACTTTACACAACACCTTTCTGGGTGTTTGGCATCATTCCAGGGACTGGATTAATGGAAATGGAAAAAGAATTAAAAAAGAAAACTAGTAGAAAGTTTGGCAGGGACAGTAAAGAGCTATGCTAGGTGGCCAACATAGGGTAGTGGGGAAAAGAAGAAAAGCAAAGAGAAAAGTGTTAATTGTCACTCGAAAATAAGGAGATAGAAAAATGGTCCATCAGTCACAGCCGAGGGTGTACCCTAACAGTATTGAACCCTGTGGTACCCAACTAGTAACCCCCCTTTCTTCACTGTGGACTCCATTTACTATTACCCGCTGTGTCCTGTTGTCCAGCAAGTGTTTTATCTAGGCCACCACCCTGGGACCCACTCCCTGACTGGCTAACTTGTTTATTTATCTTTTCTGTGGGACTGTGTCAAATGCCTCATTAAAGTCTAGGTAGGCCATGTCCACAGCCCCACCATGGTCTACTACTTTGGTCACCCAGTCAAAGAAATCAATTAGATTTGTATGACATGACTTTCCTCCTGTGAATCCATGCTGTCTTGGGTCCTGTACCCCACTGGCCTCTAGGTACTCAACAGTTCTTTCCTTCAGAAGTGATTCCATCATTTTCCCTACCACTGAGGTTGAACTGAAAGATCTGTAGTTTCCTGCCTCTGTCTTGCTCCCACTTCTGTGAAGGAGAATCACATCCACCTTCCTCCAGTCCTCAGGTACCACATCATCCTACCATGATTTATTAAAAAGGGTAGTCAGTGGTGTTACTAGTTCTTCCCTTAGTTCTTTTAGAATTCTAGGGTGAATCCCATCAGGCCCCTTTGCTTTATTCTCCTTCAGTTTCAAGAGTTCTTTCAGAACCCTTTCTTCTGTGAAAGGACTAATATCAACCCCCTATCCAGAGTACTTCTATTGACTGAGTTACGTATCTCCCCCTACTTTTCCACTGTGAATATTGAGCAGAAGTATTTGTTCAGTATCCCTTCTTTTTCACTGTCACTCTGTGCCCAACCACCTTCCTCTTTATTCAGTCTCAGTATCCCTACCTTAGTCTTTCTTTGCTCCCTAATGTACCTATAAAAGGTTTTATCACCCTTCTTAATTGAATTGGCTATCTTTTCCTCAGTTTGGGCCTTTGCTATTCTGACTGTCTTCCCTGCTTTCTTCTGCTTTAACTGGTACAGTTCTCTGTCCAGCTCCTTCTGTGTTTCCTTATACTTCCTGAATGCTTTCTTTTTCTCTCTTACCTTCCCCACCACTTCTTTTGAGAACCATAGTGTTTTTTTCTTTCATTTTGATTTATTTGCTTCACACAAAGGCTTGTTGCCTCTGTGACGGTGGTTTTGATGTTTACCCATTCTTGCTCCACCTCACCTTCTTGCCTGTTTGCTAGTGCTTTTCTGAGGTGCTCTCCCATTTTGACAAAATCAACCCTCTTGAAGTCCAGTACCTACAGCTAAGTTTATCATGAACAATACTGTTTGGTGGTCACTTGTTCCCAGATGGCTACCCACTTAAAGATCGGAGATCCTCTCTCCGTCCCCCATTTGAGAGTACCAGGTCTAAGATTGCTCCCTCCTGAGTGGATTCCAGAATTAGTTTAGTTAAGGTATTATAGTTTTCTCTGGCATTTAGAGGAAAGTAAGAAAATATTTTTCCTCTATAAGATCAGGACGTGTAGCATGTATCCTGTTTCTTTGCAGGACAGAGTTGCCCAAATTGGGACTGTCCTGCAAAAATCAGGACAGGTAGTGACCCTGAAAATGCTGAATAACATCCTAGACTTATTTAAAGGAGAACAATAAGCACAAAAAGCCCCACATCGAAATGTGAGGCTGGTCCCAATGTGCTCATCATGTGCAAAAGAAAAATAATTTTACTTTCTATTTAATGTAGTACAGTAGATTGTGTCAGACTAATGCTTACTTCTAGACTAACATCTTCTGTAACTGCAAATTCTAAAATCTCCCTCCAGCTGACTCTAGAGCCGTACTGCAGCAGTTGAAGATTCAGTAGACTGCAATGCATGTTAGAGATTTTATAATCTCTAATCAGGTAGTTTTTGCTTTTGTTGTTCTCCATGGGCTAAGTATAGTCCTCAGTGAGGATAGCGGGACTGGCAAACAGAAGATTAGAGCTTATGTGGGCTGACTGTTCCCATTAAACAACAGCATTTGTTAGCCAGCAAACTATTTAATCATATTGTTTTCCAGTATTTTTCTGAGATAATTAGACTCGTTTGTATATTTTTAATTTCTCTAACATATTTTAAAAACAGCTTTTACTGTCAATTTAATAATTAATGATTCACATCACTAAAGATGGCTACCTCTAGCAATTTTTAAAAATTCCTTCTTTTAAGGTTACTTCTTGACTTTTAACACTAAATTCATACTGTGGATGTATTAGAAGAGTGTTCATACAAATTCAGATGGTAAAAAGCACAACACCATGCCAAAATGTTAATTTCTGTCATAGTGGATATGGCCGGGAGTGGGCAGACAGCAGGAACTATTAAAAGGTTTCAAATCTCATATCTTAGTTCAGGACTAAAATAAAATGAAAAGTAAAATGGTTATATTAATGTTTTGCCAGAAATGCATCATTACTAATGATAAGTCTAATTAAATATTCATGAGCCTTGCGAGACTCCTGATTGGCTACTGAACTGGTGATTGACGTCTTAGAAATGACCAATCCAGCTGCCAGATGGCACTGTGCAGCATGCACAGTTCACACCATGTTGTTAAATAAATTCTGGTTAGAGCTGATATGGCTGTGGAGAGCTTTTGGGATGCTTTTAGCCATCATTTCTAATGGATTTGCACAACGTAGATCTGTGGACAGGCAGTTTCAATGTGGTCTTCCTTTTACACATTTTTATAATGTGTTTTCCTAGAATATGCCTGCTGATTGCTATATAGTTAGTCTGGATAGTTCACAGAAGAAATGGCATCTTATTTTCAGTAGAGCTCTACATTTACACAATACTATGCTGCATTGTGTAAAATCAGAACACAATAAAAACAATATTTTACATCTGGGGGATATATTAAATGCTGGATTGATGCACAAGCTGAAAGATGCGTTGCACAAAGAGGGTGCGCCAGTTGGCACTGACACAGCATTCAAAGAGAATGTGCCACCGGTATAGGGTGTGCATATAGTGAAGCCCACCAGGATGAAGCGCAGTACTGCAGAATTCTGCAGTAGAGTTACTGAAGCAAACAATGCAATTTCAAAGGGAATTATTCCCTTTTGTCATGCAGTAAACCTGTGATGCTGCACTTCATCCTGGCAGGCTTCATCTTTCCTGTTGAAAATGTGACCCTGGATGGGACTTGCAGTGCAGGCAGCCTCCAGGTCAGGTGCATCCAGTGTGACCTGACTGAATACCTTTATGTGTCATATACCAGCATGCACCACAGCCCCCATGGGCAATATTCAGCCCAGAAATGCAAATGAACTAACTGAACATGCAGGGTGCAAAGTGGACTTATGTATGCTCATTACCAGCCCATTTACGTGTTGGCATGGGGAAGAATGCACCAGAGCAGCTGTCACCCCCAAGCTCTAACCCTGAATGCTCCCATGTGTGACAGGCCCTGAAGTCTCTGGCGGCATAATGACACCCCCACACCTGTTCCACCAACCTCAAGCATGCTGGAGTGCAGGCTGTATTGGTTCCATATTGTAGGGACCCCAATGCCATCCCTAATTGCACCTGAATACACCTGCAGTCCATGTCCATAGTGTAGTGGCCCCACTCCCTCAATGATGCACAGAATTCTCCCCCAGCCCATCTCATTGTGATGACTAGCTCTGTAATGGGATCATACCACTCTATCAGCAGGTAGCAAAGCACTCACAGTACAATGCTGGAATGTGTTATATGTAGGCATGGACTGTGTGTGGGTGATAACACCCAGTGGCCATACCTCTCAGGCACTCGCATGTGGATCCATCATCCTGGTGCCATTGCACTGCTCAGTGTGGGTGATGTCTGATGCTGTACCCACTCACCCAGGACCCAGAACATGCATGTTACAGCTGACCTCCCATTCTTTTGTACAACTGGGGAACTGTGGATGAACTGTGTATAGCCTGAAGCGTACACTGCAAATGGAATTACAGGATATCGCACCCCCATGGCACCCAGGAGTCTTCAGAAGTCCAGAGGGTGGCATGTTACACAGGGGAACAGGGGAGAGTGTGGACCTGCAGTGGTGTTTGGCAGTAGGAAGATACAGCATTGACAAGGCATGCATTGGAGGTATGTAAATTCCCTCTTCAATTTGCCAGGGAAGTACACACAGCTGCATACACTGGTGGATCCACAGCTGGCATCATGCCCCAATGCACGGTACAGACAGTTGGGTCATTCCAGAGTGCAAGTCCCCAGCCTGGGTTCAGTGCAATCAATGGCTGGCCATGGCAGGGTGTGGAGGGGATAGTGCCAGTCTTTGCAACAAGTTGCAACAGGTTGGGTATGGGGGAGTGAGGGTGTCTGTGTACAGGGGCAGTGGATGGGAGTCCTCCAGACTAAGGATATGGACCATGTTTTTTTTTTTTTTTGTTTAGCCCAGGAGAGACACACTAAGCTGAAAGCTTTTTTACAGGTGTGACCTGGGAGCACAAGGAAGTTAAGCGATTTGCTCAGGGTCACACAGTATGCAAATGGAGGTTGTGGGATTCAAACCCAGGTCTCCAGGTTTGCAGCTCAGAGCCTTAAACCACTGCACTATACTACCGCCCTACTGTTTCCTCTGTTGCAATTGAATCTGGGGGGAGGCCCAACACTATGGAGCTCTTCAGGGATGTAGTTGACTAGATTGGGGATGGAAAGGGGTTACCCCTAGTCTACCGGGGCTGCTGGGCTGCTGTGCACCTGAGTGCACATCTACAGCCTGCTTGTGGGTTGCTAGCCAGGTTAGGCCAGCTATTCATGGCCTAGCTGTAGGCCACAGTGCTCTGGACTATGAGAGGCACATTCCCACTGAATATGCTGTTGCACAGCATATGCATGGGATTGCCCCCTCGACTTGAACAGCATACCATTTGTGTGTGCCCTAGCCCATTCCCTTGCACCTGGCGCATCCTGCACTTTTAAATATCGTGCTGTTGCACATTGTTGGAGTTGTGCAGTACATCTCCCTTTACTACCAGGATGCACTGCACTGCATATCTCCTTTGAATACGGGGGCCTTGAACTAGGTAGCCCGAATACATTATAAAAATGGTAAAATCATGACCCCACTGAAAACAAGATAGTGCATCTAATCTGGGACAGGCTGAGTAAATACAGTTCAAAAATGAGTAAATGAGTATCCCTGCGGCAATGAGATGTAGCATTTTCCCTGCCCTATCCAGTATACAAAATATAAGTAGAAATATTCAGTGCTTCCAGATCCAAATAGCCATTATTCTGTAAGAAGCCCTCATTGTCCGTGTTTTCCCCACAAAGGCAGAATCAAATCCCTGTATAAATCCCTATAAATTTTTCCATAAGCCACTGGTTCTTTATTTATGACTTTGTTCTTTATTTATTGTATCAGCAGCCTTTTATTGGGAAATCAGCTCTGATTTGCTGCTCAGTATTAATATTATATGTAACGATGGCCTTAGAATGATTTGGCTTTATATACTATGCATAAGACATTGTAAGACAACGATGTGAAAAAGGACATTTCGCTATAGGGCACCTCTCTGGATGAACGCACTTCCCAAAACCTTACTGTTGGAGCCAAAATATCTGGCAGGAAGCAGCCTGTGACTGTTACTGATCTCCTTCTCCACTCCCCCCCACTACTTATTAAGATCCCCACAACAAAGGTCTTCCCCACATGTTCTAGACCTGTGCTGTTAAAGTTGTAAGAGCAGAATTTTCTTTACTGTGGCATAGACCTTGCAATTGTCGTACTGTAGCATATGCCCTTCTGCTCTGATTTCTTGTTAATAGCATTTTTTGTATTGTAAATCCATAGTATGCCTACTAATTGCTCGAATTACCTCTTGTACTATGTTATCCATCTGTTTAGTCATTATTAACTCTGTCTGTATCTCTGTACTCCTCTAATGTGGAGCCTTTGTAAAGGAGTCTCTGACTCAAAGGGTTTAATTCTGATATGTTCAATAAATAAATAAAAGAAATAAAATGGAGACTGTATGAAACAACAAATATGAAGCTCATTATTTCATGAACTATACTCAGAATTAGTAATTACAAGTCAGACAATCTTCCAAAAGATACTAGTAATGTCTGTAAACAAATTTATTGCAAATAAAGACATTTCTCTCTATATATATACATATATGCTGTTTTTGCATCTTATAGTTGTTAGTTTTCAGACAAATTTTCATAGACTTTTTATTGTCCACCTTTTTCCAATTGTTTAACCAGGTGAGACACACTAAACTGAAAGCTTGTTTACAGGTGCAACCTGGGAACACAGAGAAGTTAAGTGACTTGCTCAGGGTCACACAATATGCACGTGGGGGCTGTGGGATTCAAACCCAGGTTGCCAGATTTGCAGCTCAGAGCCTTAAACCACTGCACTATTCTACCTCCCAGTCCAACTGATGGAATCTTGAATCAGTTAAGTAAATGTTAACATTTTATCAAGGCCCTGATCCAGCAACTCAGTAAATACACTCACAATACCATATTATAAAATGACAAAAAACAGTCTTCTGTTTGCAGTTGTTTGATCAGGAATTTTGTAAATGGTATAAGTTCTTTATGTCACATCCATGTTGGTCCAATAAACGGTATCAATCATTTGCTTCTGTATTGCTCATGGTTTGTCAGCAGTTAATTCATTAGATGAGGTCTCCCTTGTACAAAGTTTGATGGTTTCTCTACCCCTCACACAAACAAACACACACACACACACTCTTATTATAAGAGATCTCAGTAACTGTTATCTGTAATGTTTGGGAAATAGGCCACAACCTTTTTCTGCCAAAAAGAAATTTATGTATTTAGTATGGGTAGTTCACTGAAGACCTGGCATTTTATCAGATAGGTCTTGCAAGGTTAAAAACAGTGTAAATCTTTAAAAAATTTGCTGGGAGAGGGTAAGATTTATGAGGTTATGGATCTTTCTTGCAAGATATTCATCCCCAACTGAATTAGTAGCAAAAAATGTTAATGCTAATCATTTAAATGTGCAAGCTGTTGCATTTTGAAGGGGGTAAACAAATCTCCAGTTTAATAGGCAACCAATATTTAACAAGCTGTTTCAGTTTCCTAATGGTCCTCAGATAAGCAGCTTGGAGTTATGTCTCCAACATTCTAAAGAGAAAGAAGGGATTATTTTATTTTAGTTATCATAGTGATTTGTAGATGTGGAAGAATACATTGAAATGTCTGAAAAATGAGTTCCACAAAACTCCAATTTCAAGCTACAGATAACAAAATGGGTGTACGCTCGGCCCACAGCCATAAGAATGAAAAGTAGGTAAAAAAATCTTGTAAAATTAAAAGTTGTTAGTGCAATTAAACTTATAATTGCAATAACAATCTTGTAACTGGTCATTTCCTTGGATTAATGACTGGCTAGAGATAGGTGCCCTCGGCCGTGCCATTGGCCACCAATTCCCTCAATCGGTTCTTAATCCCTTGGAAATGACTGGCTATTACTGCTTAAACAACATATGATGACAGTTTTGCAATTAACAAATATTGCACTTTAAATGTGCTAACTGTGCAGCCCATTACAGCAGTAGCATTGTTACTGCCAGTGATGCTGACGCTCAGACTTGGGAATGAGCTCAGAGAGTCAGAGGACTAGCAGGGGAGGAGATATAAGTATCCCATAGGCTGGGGTCCTTCTCCTCTGGGAAGTAGGACATGCTGTAATGCAGTACTGCCCTCTAGTGGACCCAGGTGGCAGTAGTGCTGCAGCAGCAAGTAAAAGCAAGAATGCCGACTAGCTCTGTGATGCCTTAAAGGGACATATTTATGAGCTGTGCCCACATAGACTGAAAGTCCATGAAAAGCTCTTGTAAATGAGGTATCAGACTCCTCTGCAGCTGGCAGCAGTCCAAAGATATAGATGATTAAATCATTACTTTAAGGATACTACACTGCCGCCCTTTTTAGAAACTTGTGATGTCACAGGTGTGCTGCACTTGACTACAGTGTGGTTAGCCACAGCTTCATCAGTGACAACACAAGTATCTAAAATGGTGGCAATGTAGTATTGACATGGGGCAGACTTAATCATTGATATCTCTGGACTGTTGCTAGCCGATAAGGAGCCTCATACCTCTTTTAAAAGACCTTTTCATGGACTTCCAAACTATGATGTGACAGGTCATGAATGCTGCCCTTTAAGCCCCATCATATGTATCCAATGGGAAGTGAGGAAGGGGTAAAACAAGATAGAAATGAACCCCTAGCCTGGATGAAGAGCCCTGGTAGAATCTGGCCAACTCCATCATTTCAAGAATCAGAAAGTATGTGCCACCCCAACAATCCCTGCCATATTGGGCATGCCATGGGGATCACCACTGGATAGCATAGTACTGGGGCTGGGAGATCAATGGTGGCTGATGGGAGCATGCCACAGTAGCAGTAAGAGGATAATAGAACAATGAGGTGCTAACTGCTTTGGGGTTTTTGAAAATCATAACCGATTATGTTTCTTGTTGCACCCGATGTTTTCTAAAAGTTGTTTTTCATGCAGAGTTGTGAAGAGCAACTTAGAAAGTGATGCACATCTTGGAATGTTGAGCATGAGCAGCTGTGGGATCAGCAGCAGCACGAAGATACTGAAACCAAATAGTGAACATTTTTATGTTGCTTGCACACATGTGCAAGAAACATAGTGCCATCATTCGAGTTTTTGGAGGTGTGGCACCCGTCTTCCAGTTCCGTCAGTGTGTTTGCTGGCATGGCCACAGTTCCCCAATCACTGCTGCAGCTGTCTATGACAGCAGTTGAAAATGCAGTGGTTGTACAGTTGAAAGGGAGAGCTCCGCTCCAGTGAGCAGAGCTCCCCCCTCCACACACACACGTACACACACACACACACACACACACACGCACGCATACTGCATGCTCATGCGCCTTCCCCTCCCTCCCCACGCACATACTGTATGGCCAATGAAAGTCCAATCCCCATCGCTCCACGCCCCCAAAGTTTAGGTGCCATGCTGGGAACCCACCCAGCATGGCAAAGTGTTATGGCCGACGGGGTGCCCACATCCAATCAGCTCCAGCCCCCCAGACAGCCTTCAGCTACCACGCTGGGAGCCCACCCCAGCGTGGCAAACATCCCTCATCGTCTTATTAAAAAAAATAAACCTGTAAATACAAAAACTGTCCCTTGGTGCTTCTCCCTGCCCCCCTCCCACAACCAACACCCACCCACTGCACACCCTGCCTCCCCACACCCCCTGTCACCCCATACTTACCTCCAGACCTTGGTGCAATGATCTTTGGTGGACCGGGAACACGTCTGCAATTTTCAAAGCCTACCATGAACTGAGGAAATGTTGGTAAGCTGTATAATGGGATAGATAGGGTTTTTTCAACTTTGCTGGATATCTCAGGCATTTTTTTGGAATTTTGGCACCAAATTTTCAACATGGGGTTTTTGGGATCCCTTCTTCTGAATGCTGTCACTGTCATTGCGTTAATCGGGTCCAAAGGGTGATTTCGCAGTCACTGCGCGAAATCACCTTTCGGGACCAATTAACGAAATGACAGTGCCAGTGTTCATAAGGTGGGCTCTCAAAAGTCTATGTTGCAAATTTGGTGAAAAAATTCCTAAAAATGACTGTTCCTACACATGCTCGTAAGTTCGTGAATTTTTAATATTTGCACTCTGGCTTTTCAACATTGCCATTTTACCACACCTCCTTATGAGCAGTATAGCTATCATTTTTCACATCTTGCCCAAAATGTGTTTCTGAGCATGTAGTGCACAATGGCACAGTCGGTGTGCAAAGTCAATCTTTGGGACAGATTAAGAAAATTACAGTCACACTGTTCATTAGCAGAAGTGTTAAAATGGCTATGTTAAAAATTTGATGAAAAAATTCCCAAAAATGACTATTTTATGAGCATTTGTTGCGCTGATCCTATGCACACTCGTAAGGTCACAAATTTTCAATACTTTCAATCCAGATTTTCAACATTGCCATTTTACCACACCTTCTTATGAGCAGTACAGCTGTAATTTTTCACATCTCGCCCAAAACATGTTTCTGCCCAGGTAACACACAATGGTGCAGTCGGTGTGTGAAATCAATGTATGGGACACATTAAGAAAATTACAGTGACACTGTTCATGAGCAGAGGTCTTAAATGGCTATTTTGAAAAATTTGGTGAAAAATTCCTGGGGTGACTGGTTTTAATAGCGCAGCAGTGCAGTTCCCACGCGACGCCAGAAGTTCGCAAATTTTTAATATTTGCACTCCAGATTTTCAACATTGCCATTTTACCACACCTCCTTATGAGCAGTACAGCTGTCATTTTTCACGTCGCCCAAAATGTGTTTCTGTGCATGTAGCACACAATGTCACATTCGGTGTGCGCAATCAATGTTTGGGACAGAATAAGAAAATCACAGTGACATTGTTCATGAGCAGAGGTCTTAAAATGGCTATGTTGAAAATTTGGTGAAAAAATTCCCTTCAGACGTTCTGCAATGTTACTATTGAAGACATTGAACAGGACTGGTCCTAGGACCGATCCCTGCAGAACCACACTGGTCACCCTTTCTCCCTAGACTGCACACCATTTACCACGACTCTCTGCCTCCTGTCTGTTAGCCAGTTTCTAACCCAGCTTACCACTCTTTCCCCCATGCCCAGCCTACCCAGTTAATCAGCCTCCTATATGGGATGGTATCAAAGGCTTTGCTGAAATCAAGGTAAGCGTTGTCCACTGCCCCACCCTGATTCACTTCCTTTGTCACCCAGTCAAAGAGATCAGCCAGGCTTGTCTGACATGATGTCCCCACTGTGAATCCATGTTGTCTATGGTCCTGGGCTCCGATGGCTTCTAGATGTCCCACTATCCTTTCTTTAAGCAATGTCTCCATGATCTTCCCCACTACTGAGGTGAGGCTGAACGTCATATTGTTTCCTGTCTCCTCCCTGCTGCCGGACTTGTGTAGAGGGACCACATGTGCCCTCCTCCAATTCACTCATTTTGAATGACTCAGTAAGCATGGCTGCCAGAGGTACTGCTATGTCCCTTCGCAGTTCTCTTAATATCCTTGGGTGTATGCCATCTGGTTCCATCGCTTTGTCCACCTTCAATTTAGTGAGCTCCTGCAGGACTCTTTTATGTTTGAATGCACTGTTGTCCACCTCTTCACCCCCTTGGCAATTGCTGTACTGCTGTGGCCCTTGCCCCTCCCACTCTTCTGTGAATACTGAACGGAAAGACACAGTGGATGTCCTGCGCGGAAGGCATGGAACTATCACTTCCAAATACCTAAACAGCACATACAAGCAAGCAACATTCTGCATTGACAAATGCTTGTTTAAAAAGCTGCACACTTCTTTCTCTGCAAAACTGACAAAATAAAGCTGCTATTTGTGAAGCAAGAACATCATTTATTAAAAAAAACCAAAAAACAATTGTTAAGATTGTTAAAAAAATAACACCACCCCAGCTGTGAAGAACAAGTGGTCCTCAGGCACCTCGTGGGTACTTTGTGCCATGCATAACACCCATGCTTCACTCTTGTTAAACTTGGCATCTGAACCAGCTTGTTCACCACAGTTGGTTAATTGTTCTGTATACTGTTTACAACACATCAGTGTAACTGCTGATTTCATTTTCTTTATGTAAATGTGCATGTTTGTGGGACTGACTATTGCCACTTCCCCTTTAACTAGCAGGTACTTTTTTATTATACTTTATTTCCCCAGGATTATTTTACACAGACCTAACATCTTTTTTACAAAGAAATCCTGTTTCTACTTATTTTCACTGCTGGGAAGACTGGAGCACTGAGGGGTTAAAAGACTTGCCAGATGTCACATAGTAAGTATTTGGCTGTTGCAGGGTTTGAACTTATGGACTCCTGATTCCAAAGCTGTTCCTTCAACCACTAGACACTATGAGCTCAGTTTTCACAGAGCCCTTAGATTGCCACGAGTTGATGTGATCTAGGGATGTGGCAATCTCAGGATGTGTCAGAGACCCCTGTGCCATATTCTAAAACAATGAGGGTCCCTGCACCCAAGACCTGAGATTTGCCGCATCTGCAGGTTTGTGCCAAAAAAGTGGCAAGCCTGCCGTGTTTGACGGAAGGATCCATCAAGCTCTCCCCTGCTCAGTGCAATGGTCAAGGGGCCATGAAGCAGTGGGGGGGGGGGTAAATATGCCTGCCAGGAGGGGACTGGGGACAGAAGAAATACGGAGTTTGGCCAATGGGGCAATGGAGCCACAGCAGCAATGTGTGGGGCATGATGGCACCCTGCAGAGGAGCCCTTTACTACTGCATACAGCAGAGTGAACCAGTTACAGGGGTGTGGCCTAAAGGGACTAGGACCCAGACTCAGGAGTATACAGTCCTGGCACTTGTCTCATAGATGCTGCTGATTACAGCACCATCAGAGGAAGCAACCTGCTTCCATGCAGGGGGCCTGGTACCAGTGGAATGCCACGGTGCCCAGGGAATGATGCCAGCCACAACTTGCACCCCACAACCTGTACCCCATCCAATCTACTGTACAACCCATCCCAAAACATTACCACCATGCCCCAATCTCCCCCAGGGCACCATTGTGCTTCTTCTGCCCCCAGTCTTCTCCTTGCAGCCATCCGAATCATGGCCTTGCCCAGCCGTGGTGCATGCCACTTAGACCAACCCCTGGTTGGCCAAAGGACAACCATGTGCTGCGACCACAGTGAGGCTTATAGCATTGCAAATAAGGGGATGGTGCAGCACCACCATGGTGCAAACCTCATGGCGAGTTGGGTTGGCCACAAACTATGACACAAGGTGCCACTTGCATCATATGCCTTTGGTGCAGACACCTTGCAACATAGTTTTAGTTTTGGAAATTGAGCCCACTGCTTCTACTAGATCACGCAGTCTGACTAGGAAGCAACATTGTAAATGTCTCAATGTAGCATTCTAAAGCATTAATAAGTTAATAAATAAATGTCTCACTGCTATTGTCAAATAATGTTGTGCATGAGGGCCCAGGAAAGGGAAGCAGGGAAAGTGCACATTGGCACTGGCCCACAGTAAGTAGGTACTTCTGTTTTTAGTAATAAAAAAAAAATCCCATTTCCAGCAGAAAACTCCCTCTGTGCATTAGCAGGACATAGTTACACAGCATTCCTCCATAATTTCACTTTGATGACCTTCACCTTTTCATTACTGAAGATATTGTCATAAAAAAAGGATGTTTAATTCTCTGACTTCATCTGTTCCTGTTTGGGGTCACCATATATTGTTTCAAGTTTTTATTGGAACAGACACAGTTTTTTGTGATATGTTCTATGTCTCAGCCAGAAAATGAGTGACCAGCAGTGTCCTGGTCTTTCTTCTTGGCTGACTTTTTTTCTAGCATATGCAATCCAGGACATGCAATACTGGAAAAAGGAAGTGTGTCCAGGGTACCCCAGGTCCAGCAAGGTGAGCCTTGAGCTCTTTGGTTAGAGGACTGTGATGGTATGAAGAAAGACTGTGTTCAATTCACAGCAGGTCATATAATTTATTTTTTTCACTACAGTCTGTGATTTAAATTGCTTAGCAGTGGCTAATACTATACCACAATACACCTTATTATCATCTTGATCATTCCTAGTTGCAGGATATACAATACCAGAGAAAGAACATGCATCCATGTGCCCATATGGGCTTTCACCTAGGACCGGTGGGTTGGCCAAGCTCAAGCTGAGTGTGGCATTTGGTCTGCACCCCAAAGTTACTGCAGTGGTAGTGTAGTATATCTACCACCTGGCATGGCTAGGAAAACAGACATGATCCTCAAATGCCCTGGCCACATAAGATTACTGGAGAGAGAAGACACTGAGTTCTGCTCTAGCAGGAGAGTTAATGGGTTCCCCATTTAGGGCAGGGACCTTGGAGGGCACGCTCTCAAGGAATGTGACCTAATGGCTCTTCTGGGGCCTGAGTAGGATGCCAGTGAAGAGGGAGTATGGACATGGAGCCAGAGTGAGAGAAAGGCCACATCAATTTGAGAGTAGAGTAGCTGCTGAAAGGAAATCCAGAGCACCCAAGGACAAGAGTGGTTATGTAAGGCCAAACATGGCAGGATTTTGGTACAAGTGTTTTCTTCTCTTGCTATCAGAGAGGGCCCTTGAAAATTCAGTGACTGGGATATTGAGACCATCAGAGAGAATGATCCCATCGATGTGGACCCACAGTAAACTGTAGCGTTGAAGCGGCATATGACTGGTAGTCCCGGATGCCCAGAGTGATGTGGGCATCAGAAGCTGCTGCACGTCCTTAAACACAATGTTGCCAGATGGTGGCACATAGTGTAGTTACCCAAATTACTTTTGAGTGCCATGTCTGGCATACCAGTTCATGAGCATATTATTAGCATGTTGCTAATAACACTGAAGAATGAATTATTGGGATTTAAGTATCTAATGTAGTGACAAAGGCAGGGAATGGGGAAGTGTCTAACTTGTTGGCTACTATGGGAGTAGTGCCATGGACCATAGAGTCCAGGAAACCTGTTACAAGTTAAACTTCAGCTATAGTGATGCTTCATTAAACACTCATGAGATTAATGTACTGTGTGAGAAATCACTGTAATGTGGATACCTGTATTTGCGGAACCCCTTACCCACACAGCCTCTGTAAAAGGAAAGCTGAACAGCTGCTGTGTCACTGTGGTTAGTTTATCATCAGGGTGCGGTGCCTCTCTTTGCTGTTCCTTAGGATGGGACATGAAGAATCAAATTGTATAATTGTTTGCCAGGGGCTACTGGTGAGTACAAGTGACCATCAGAAATACACCTAGACTGTGTGGCAGTAATTCAGCACCCTTGTTAGCAGTCTCACATGGCAGGCCATGGATTGAATGGGCATGGACTCTTAGCAACCCTCTCACCTACATCAATGGCAGGTGTGAGGCACATAAGCAGGGCAGTAGGAGGAAGCTTACACTGTGCTCACCCCTACTGTACCTGTCTTGTGAATAAGAAGAGGACTTCAGGTTTCAGTGCTGTCAGTACAGCACCTTTCAGAAGCAATAAATTCATATGGAGAAAAGAAATCTTGCATGCGCAGAGTCCTGGTTTTAGTTTTCAAGCTACTATTTCTTTGTAAAATACCTCTCGAGTTTCCAGATTAAAGGTATTATGAACATACGAACATATGAATCTGCCAGCAGAAACAGACCACCCGGTCTATCTAAGTCTGCTCGAGTGTGCAGCCAACACCCTTAGTTTGCAGCTGCCCCACCCCTCCCATTTGTCATCCCACTGCCACCCCCACCCTCACTCTTCCCTGTTCCCTGTCCCATGCCCTTTTGAAGCTGTTCACAGATTTACATGATACCACCCATTCTGCTAGGGCGTTCCATTTTGCTACCACCCTCTCTGTGAAATAATGTCTCCTCATTTCCTTCCTAAATCTTCTCTCCTCCATTCTTAGCCCATGCCCCCTGGTGACTCTCCCCCTCCTTAACTTAAAGACCCCATCTGCCCCATCCTTATTGATTCCCCTCAGATACTTAAATGTCTCTATCATGTCCCCTCTGTCCCATCTGTCCTCCAGGGTGTACATATTGAGGTCTCCTAGCTTGCTGTCATAGTCTGTCCCCTCCATTCCACATATAATTTTTGTTGCCCTCCTCTGCACCCTCTCTAGCAGCCTGATATCATGCTTTAGGTATGACCTCCAGAACTGTACACAATACTCTAAGTGCGGCCTTACCAGTGATCTGTAGAGGGGCCAGATCACCTCACTTTGCCTGGATGAAAACCCCCTCGTTATGCAACTCAGCATTTTGTTCACTTTTGCAGCTGCTCTCCTGCACTGGGCAGTGTTGTTCATGGTCCCCGTTATCATTACCCCAAGGTCTTTCTCCTCCTCAGTGATCCCCAGCTTAACCCACCCCCAGCCAATATTCTCTTCTTGGGATCTTCACCTCAAAGTGCATAACCTTGCTCTTCTTTGTATTGAACCACAGCTGCCACCTCTCTGACCACTCCTCTAGCTTGCTTAGGTCCCCCGTAGCTGCTTCCACCCCTCCTCTCCATCCACCACTGCTCCGATATTGGCATCGTCAGTATACAGACTTACCTTGCTCACCACCCCATGTCCAATGTCTGATACGAAGAGCTCAAACAATGCTGGCCCCAACACAGAACCCTGTGGCACCCCACTTGTCACTGGCCTTGGAGTTGAGAGCTCCCCTCTCACCACCACCCATTGCAGCCTCCCACTCAGCCAGCTTGTAATCCAGTTCATCATTTTTGCCCCTACCTCTACACCAGTTAGCTTCCCCCCAAGCCGCCCATGAGGCACTGAAGTGAAGGCCTTGCTGAAGTCCAAGTAAAGAACATCCACTGCATGACCCTTATCCAGCTCACCTGTCACCCAGTCATAATATTGTATCAGGTTGGTTTGACGAGACTTCCCTGAAACAAACCCATGCTGCCTCACATCCTGGAGGCCATTGTCCTGCAGGTATGACACGTCTTTCCTTTAGTATCATTTCCATGAGTTTGCACACTATGGATGTGAGACTTACCAGATGATAATTACCCGGTTCATCCCTTGGCCCACTCTTGTGTAATAGTACTACATGTGCCATCCTCCAGTCCAGTGGCACACATCCTGACTCCTGTGAGGCGCTGTACAGATCTGCCAGTGGCTCCGCCAACACCTCTGCCATCTCCCTCAGCACCCTGGGGTATATACCATCTGGCCCTGATGCCTTGTTTACCTTCAGTGCCCTCAGTCCCTCTAGGACTTTACTTGCCTTAATTCTTCCATCTGTTGTCTCCTTTCCTCCTGTCCCCACCCTCCCAGCCCATGCTAGTTGCAGTCCCCTTTTCTTCCATGAACACAGAACAAAAGTATTCATTCAGTGATTCTGCCTGCTCCTCCTCCTTTTCTGTCCACTCCCCACCCCTTTTATCCTCACTGTTGTCTCCTTGCACTTTCTTTTCTCCCTGATGTATCTGAAGAAGTCTTTCTCCCCATTAATTCCCTGTTCTAATCTCAGCTCCCTCTGGGCCATGGCTTCTCTCACTTTTCTGGTCACCTCCTTGGACCATCTTGCATATTCCTCCCTGTCCACTTCCTTCCCTGCCCTCCTAAACCTCTTGTGAGCCACTCATTTTGCCCTCACCACCTCCACAACCTCACTGTTCAACCAGCATGGTTTCTTGCTCTGCTTCTCTTACTCTGTGCCTTGGTGCAGGCTTCTGTTGCCTCTGTAACCTCCCATTTAATAATATCAAATTTCAGTTCCACATCCATCTCATGCCTTATGCCCTCCAGTTTCTCTTTCAGTACTTTCTGCATCCTCCCAAAGTCCACCCCCCTGACATTTACTACCCAAGTAACTGATTTCTCTGGCTCCCCACGCATCATGATATTAAACCACACCGTTTGGTGATCACTGTTGGATAGTGGGTCCTCTACCTTTATTTCCCTCACTGCCTCCCCATTCAACAATACCAGATCTAAAGTGTTCTTTAGCCTAGTAGGTACAGTAACCAACTGTGTCAGGAGACCCTTCTGGACCGCATTCAGGAGCACTTGCTCCATAGCTTTGGAGGTGACTGGAATGCTCCAGTCAACCCCTGGCAAGTTGAAATCCTCCACGATGACCACCTTCCTTTTTCTACACACCTTTTTTACTTGTCCCACTTGCTCCCTGTCAAGCTCCTGAGACTGGGATGGTGGACTGTATACTACCCCGAACCTTAGTTTCCTACCTCTTGAGTCTAGGAGCTGCAGCCAGATTGCCTCTGTTCTCCTTTCTTCTCCCTCATCCCTTGTGCATTTGATCCCGTCCCTCACATAGACTGCCACCCCACCCCCTTTCCCTCCTCACAGTCCTTCCTGTATAATTTGTATCCTGGGATTGCCAGATCCTAGTCCTGGTGCTCAGTTGCCTACGTTTCTGTGACAGCTGCAATATCCACCCTCCACACTGCTAAGAGTGCCTGCAGCTCAGCGTATTTGTTTTCTAGGCTTCTTGCATTCAATGAGACCACCCTCCATAATGCCCCCTTCCCTTCACTAGCCTCCATCTCATCCCTTCTACTCACTCCTTTTATGGCCTCCCTGAGTCCTTCCCTGCTAGCCTGGGGGGTAGGCTGTGACTCCACTCTATCGGATCCCTGCCTACCTGCTGTTCACTTGCCACCCCCCCATCTAGTTTAAATCCACCCTTGTCGCAATATACCTCTCCAGTCTTTGCTTTAATACCTCCTTCCCCTCCCCACTCAAGTGCAGCCTTTCCCTTGCAAACAGATTGTTATCATCCCAGGTACTGCCCCAGCTGTCCACAACCTCATACCTCTTAGTTCGGTGCCATTCTACCAACCATGTGTTCAACTGTCTAATCCTCTCCTTTCTCACTGTGCTTGTGCAGGGTACTGGCAGTACTTCGGAGAAGGCCACAGACTCCCCTGTCTCCTCACACAACCTTCCCACTTCCTCAGTCCTCTCCCTTGTTACCTCCACCATTTCCCCCGCTAGGACAGTTGTCCCCACATGTACCACAATATGTGGTTTCCTTCTGCCCCTCTTTACGCACCTTAGGATTGCCTGTCCTGCCATGTCTGCCTTTAATGCTGGTAAGGACTCCACTCATATCTGACTGTGCCTCTCCCCCTTGCCACCCCATCAGATCCCCTTGAGTATGGAGTTCCCCAACACCAGTACACCCCCTCCTCTTTCCTTGTGCCCTCGCCACCCCCCCACCCAGGTTCTCATTTTTGGAGCCACTCAAGACTGTATTTTTACCATGTGCCCCAGTGTCTTCCCCCTGTCCCTCCCAATTAAGACTCCTCCCTCTCCTCCTGTTTGACTGCCAACCTCCCTCTCCCTCCTCACCTCTCCAAATATTATCCCTTTCCCTGTCACACCATGCTCAGTCTCTCCACTAGTAATGCCCCTCTCACCATCTTCTTTATGAGTGCTATCCCATGTGCTATTACCTCCTGCATCCTGTTTTCCATGTGTTTCTAGCAAAGTAAACATGTTCCCTACCCCCTTTGCCTTACTATGTGCTTTCTTCTCCCTCCTGCCTACTGCTGCTCCTCTTTTTCTTGGTTTTACTAGAGTCCACATTTCATTAGCTGGCTTCCTATCTAGTTTGCCACCTCCCCCCTCCCTTGACCCATTGTTCTTTCTCTGTGGTGGCCCCACAATACTCTCAGATGTCAGCCCTCCTACCGATGAAATCCTCCCCTCATCCCTCAACCTCCCCAGCTCCCTGCCCAGCCACTGAACCTCTTCCTCGAGCCTCCTTAGCCTGTGGCATATTGGGCACACTCCCAGACTCCACAGTATATTCATCTACATTGCTGCCCCACAGCCATTGCACCCAACAATCCTACCCATGGTCCACACTACCTATAGAGCCTCTGCACACTAACTATCCCTACAGCAAGTAGAATTAAGTAATCCCAGCACAGCTCTAAAAGAGATACCTGATATATTCCAGTCGAAGTCCCCCCACAATAACCACCTATCACACTATCAGCAACTCACTGTGGATGCTGTACTCCTATTTGAGATCTACCTATGCTTTTTCCCTACCCCGTGGCTGCATTATTGGACAGAAGTAAATGAGCTGCACCTGAAACTCCTTCCTCTAATTGCAGGGCAGGTGTTCCCCTATAAATGAGCTGTGATCCACGGAGGGAGGGGTGGGGGAGGGTGGAATTAGGGCCCACTCCTGACTCTCACAAGAGTGTATCAGCCCTGTGTCTGCCCTTCACTGCATCTCCAAGAACTGCAACCTCCTATGGAGGATGACCCCACACAAACACTGTATTAAACAAGTTGCACTACTGCCCTAAAGTCCACAGACTGAAAAAGAATGTAATGCTTATCCAGCAACTAAATCCTTTCCCCAACTGCTCAGCAAAAGAAGGATCAAACAACCTCTGCCAGACCCCAACTGCTTCTGCAGTTAACAGACTTCAAATACACTGTCCAACACACAGAAATGGCTGCTAAAAAACTGCTTTAAATCAACTTACAAACACACTCAGCAGCTAAAGGCCCTTTCTCCCTCTCCTCCAGCTGAAGACTGTCTGAGATGGCAGTTAACCATCACATTCTAACAGCACTAATCCCTGTAATATGAAGCCTGCACCTACAGGCCAGAGAGCAACATTTAAGCACACATATCACCAATCTGTCTGCTAGAATCTCTTAACCCCACCCAAAACAAATTTAAAAGTACAAAAAAAGGCAGTTAGGAACAGACCTCGAAAGCAATGTCCAACTGGAATCATCTCACATCCCTTGCTACTTATAGCTATTTTGTTCAACTGTCACCAAATGTGCTAAACTCATTCATGAACAAGTCTGGTGCACTCATATGTATCTCTGTTGTGGACGTGTGGGGAGGAATGCACGGGGTAGAATGAGTTGGAACGTCCAGAAATAATTTTTTGTAAAAATTGATGCAAGCGTCTACACCAAGTGCATATGGAAACTCGAGTGAGAAATTACAGTACTTGAAGAATACTGTTTACAGACCCAAACAACAGAGGGGTCATACAAACTGCTTCCAAACCTGACAGTGTCCCATTAAATGAGGTATCAGACTTCTCTGTAGCTTACAGCAGTCCAAAGATGTAGATGATTAAGTCAGCCCCTTATTGATAATACACTGCCACCATTATTAGAACCTTGTGGTGTCACAGATAATCAAGATGTGCTTGACTACAGTGTCATTAGCCACAGCTTCATCATCAGTGACATCACAAATATCTAAAAATAGTGGCAATGTAGTATCGATATGGGGCAGACTTAATCATTGAGATCTCTGGACTGCTTGCTAGCTACTTGGGAGCCCCATACCTTCTTTAAAAGATCTTGTCATGGGCTTCCAAACTATAATGGGACAGGTCATGAATACTGCCCTTTAAGCCCCATCATCTGTATCCAATGGAAGGTAGGGGAGGGGTAAAACAAGATGGAAATGGACCCCAGCCTGGATGAAGAGCTCTGGTAGAATCTGGCCAACTCCATCATTTGGAGAATCAGAAAGTATGTGCTGCCCCAACAATCCCTGCCATAGTGGGCATGCCATCAGGATCACCACTGGATAGTGTGGTATTGGGGCTGGGAGATCAATGTTGGCTGATGGGGGCATGCCACAGTAGCAGTGGGAGGATAATATAGCAATAAGGTGCTTACTATTTCGGGTTTTTGAAAATGATAACATTATCTTTTTTGTTTCCCCCAGTGTTTAGTAGAAGTTGTTTTTCATGCAGAATTGGCAAGAGCAACTTAGGAAGTGATGAACATCATGGAATGTTGAACACGAGCAGCTGTGGGACCAGCAGCAGCACGAAGATACTGAAACCATATAGTGAACATTTTTTTTAAAAGCTGTCCACGTTGCATCACGCTGTGCTCTGCTGCCTCTGTAAAACTAAAATATGGCAAACAAAAAAAGAGAAAATATTTTATTAAAAAAAAATAACAACCCCCTAATTGTTAAGATTATTTAAAAAATGTACACCCCCTAACTGTGAAGAAAAAATTGTCTCAGACACTTCGTGGGTACTTTGTGCCATGCATAACACCCATGCTTCACTCTTGTGCTACGTGATGTCACAGTACAAACTTGGTGTCTGAACCAGCTTGTTCACCACAGTTGGGGGTTAATTGTTCTGTATATTGTTTAGAACACATCAGTGTAACTGCTGATTTCATTTTGTTTGTATAAATGTGTATTTTTGTGGGATAGGCTATTGCCACTTCCCCTTTAACTTGAGGGTACTTTTTTATTATACTTTATTTCCTCAGGATAACTTTAAACAGACCTAACATCTTGTTTTCATAGGAATCCTGGAGCCAATTCCAGGATGGCAGGAATAACTTGCACGCAGTTGTGAGTTATGCCGGTCGCCCCTATGCCAGGGACCCTATGCCACATTCCAGAAGCAGCAGGGTCCCAGTAATTGTGACATGCGAGATATGCCATGTGTGTGATGGTAGCCTACGCATGGTGTATTGCAGCCACATGTCACAACTCATGGCAAGTGATAGGCAGCACCCCTGAAGCCTCCACAGCCCCAGACCACCTTGGCAGACACCAGGGGGCATGGGAGGGTCAGGATGCATTGCACAGGCATCTGAGGGGTGGCACACCAAAAACAAACTCTCGGGCATTCTGGCAGATTGGGGGGTTGGAGGGCAGGGGTGTGTAACTGGGGGCTTAGGGGTTCACCTAGCACCATTGCCAGGGAGCTGTGTGGTGGCATCTAATGGTGCCAGCCATCAGATGCCACTTAAGACAGGTCCGACCTGTCATATCTTAGGTAAGCCACTGCATCTCTTGTACTTGCAACTGCAGGTTATGACAGATGCCCTACTGGAATTGGTCTATGTTGTTGTTGTAATCCACAGTTGTGCCAGGCATTGCGGGCTGCATTATAAGTGTTGGTTTATCCTGTGTGTGTCGCAGTCCACAGATGCCATGGCACATCTCGCCTCTTGTAATAGGGGCTGGTGTATAACCTGGTGTAAGTAGCAAGATACGCCATGGGGTTTGGCGTATCTTGTCTTATGCTGGCATATCCTCTTCTGGAATCGGGCCCCCTGTTTCTACTTATTTCCACTGCTGGGTAGACTGGAGCAGTGAGGGGTAAAAGACATACCAGAGGTCACATAGTAAGTATTTGGCTCTAGCAGGGTTTAAGCCTGCGTCTCCTGATTTCCAAGCTGTTCCTTCAACCACTAGACACAGAGAGCTCAATTTTCAAATAGCCCTTATAATGCTGGGAGTTGTGGTGATCTAGGGCTGCGGCAATCTCAGGGTGCATCAGGGACCTTGCACCGTATTATAAAACAATGAAGGTCCCTGCTCCCAAAGCCTGAGATTTGCCATATCTGCAGGGTTGTTCCAAAAAGATGGCAAGCCTGCAGTGTTTGATGGAAGGATTGATCAAGCTCTCCCCTGCTCGGTGCAATGCTCAAGGGGCCGTGAATTTGGGGGAGGAGGTAAATACGCCTGCCAGGAGGGGAATGGGGACAGAACAAGCATGGGGGTTGGCCAAGGGGGGAATAAGGGCACAGCATCAATGTGTGGGTTATGACTTGGTGCCCTGCAGGGGTGCTCTTTGCTACCATATACAGCTGAGCGAACTGGTTACAGGGGGGCTGACCGAAAATGACTGGGATGCAGACTCAAGAGTATACAGCCCTGGCACTTGCCCCATAGGTGCTGCAGATCACAACACCATTGCGGGAAGCAACCTGCCTCCACGCAGGGGGACTGGTACCAGTGGAATTCCATGGTACCCAGGGACTGTACCCAGTCACCACTTGCACCCCACAACCTGCAGCAACTGCTGCCCACTGACAGTGTTGTGGTCAATGGCACCTCTCTGACAGGTGCCATGGCTGTATCCTCCTGAGGCCAGGTCCCAGTCCCTTTCTGCCAACTCCTCTGTACCCCATCCAATCAGCAGTACATAGTAACACAGGGCAACCATGCAGAGTGCCTCCTCATCCCCTGAACATTACCACCATGCCCCCATCTCCTCCAGGGCACCCTCGTGCTTCTTCTACCCCTGGTCCCCTCCTTGCAGCCCTCCCCAATCGTGGCCCTGCCCAGCTGTGGTGCATAGTATTTAGACCAGCCCCTGGCTGGTCAAAGGAGCAACTATCTGTTGCAACCACAGCAAGGCTTATAGAATTGCAAATAAGTGGATGGTGCAGCCCTGCCATAGTGTAAGCCCCATCAGTGATCCGGCACTGGGGCAGCATCGCTCAGCATCCCAATTTTACTGCAGCTGATATTTGAAAATTGGGATGACCGCAAACTATGACACAAGGTGCCACTTGCATCATACACCATGGGTGCAGACACCTTGCATCATAGTTTTAGTTTTGGAAATTGAGCCCACTGCCTCTACTAGATCACACAGCCTGACTAAGAAGCAACATTGTAAATGTCTCAAGGTATAATTTAATAAATAAATGTCTCACTGCTATTGTCAAATAATGTTGTGCCTGAGGGCCCAGGAAAGGGAAGCAGGGATAGTGCACATTGGCACTGGCCCATAGTAAGTAGATACTTCCATTTTTTATTTAAAAAAAAAAATCCCATTTCCAGCAGAAACTCCTTCTGTGCAGTAGCAGGACACAGTTACACAGCTTTCCTCCATAATTTCAATTTCAAGACCTTCACCTTTTCATTACTGAAGATATTTTCATTAAAAAAGAATGTTTAATTCTCTGACTTCATCTGTTCCTGTTTAGGGTCATGATCTACTGTATTAAGGTTTTACTGGAATAGACCTAGTTTTTAGTGATATGTTCTGTGTCCCAGCCAGAAAATGACTGACCAGTAGAGTCCTGGTCTCTCTTCATGGCTAACAATTTTTCTAGCATATGCAATCCAGGACATGCAATACTGGAAAAGGGAAGTGTGTCCAGGGTACCCCAGGTCCAACAAGTGGAGTCTTGAGCTCAGTGGTTCGAGGACTGGGATGGTATTCAGGGAGACTGCGTTCAATTCACAGTAGGTCATATCATTTCTTTCTCTCTATAGTCTGTGATTTGAATTGCTTAGCAGTGGCTAATACTACACTACAAAACACCTAATTGTCATCTTAATTATTCCTAGTTGAAGGACATACAATACCAGAGAAAGGACATGTGTCCATGTGCCCATATGTGCTCTCACCTGGGACCGGAGGGTCGGCCAAGCTCAAGCTGAGTATGGCATTTGGTCTGCACCCCAGAGTTACTGCAGGGGTAGTGCAGTATTTCTGCCAACCGGCATGGCCAGGAAAACAGACATGATCCTCAGATGCGCTGGCCCATACAAGGTTTTTGGAGTGAGAATACATTGAGTTCTGCTCTAGGAGGGCAGTTAATGGGCTACCAAGTTAGGGCAGGGACCTTGGGGGGGCACGCTCTCAAGGTTTGTGACCTAATGGCTCATCTGGAGCCTGATTGGGATGCCATCGAAGACAGGGGTAAGGACAATGAAGTGCGGTGAAAGAAAGGCCATGGAAACATGAGAGTAGGGTAGCTGCTGAAAGAAAGTCCAGAGGACCCAAGGACCAGAGCAGTTATGTAAGGCCAAACATGGCAGGATTCTGGAAGGAGTATTTTCCTCTCTTGCTGTAAGAGAAGATCCTTGAAAATTCAGTGACTGAGATATTGAGGCCATCAGAGAGAATGATCCCATTGATGTGGACCCACAGTAGACTGCAGCATGAGAGCGGGGTTTGTCTGGTAGTCCTGGATGCTCAGAGAGATGTGGGCATCAGAAGCTGCTGCAAGTCCTTAAACACAATGTGGCCTGATGGCAGCATGTAGTGTAGTTACCTGAATTACTTTTGTGTGCCATGTCTGGCATACCAGTTCATGGGCATATTATTAGCATGTTGCTAATCACTCTGAAGAATCATTTATTGGGATTTAAGGATCTAATGTAGTGGCAAAGGCAGGGAACAGTGAAGTGTCTAACTTGTTGGCTATTGTGGGAGTAGTACCACTGACCATAGAATCCAGTAAATATGTTACAGGTTAAGCTGCCGCTATGGTGATGCTTCATTAAACACCCATGGCAGTAATGTACTGTGTCAGAAATCATTTTAATGTGGGTATCTGTATTTGCTGAATCCCTTCCCCCCAGAGCCTCTGTAAAAGTAGAGCTGAACAGCTGCTGTGTCACTGTGGTTAGTTTAGCACCAGACTGTGGGGTCTGTCTTTGTTGTTCCTTGGAAGGAACAGAAGAACAAATTGTGTGATTGTTTGCCAGGGGCTCCTGGTGAGCACAAGTCACCATCAGAGATACACCTAGACTAACTGGCACTAATTCAGCGCCCTTGTTGGCAGTCTCACATGAGAGGCCAAGGACTGAATGGGCATGGACTCAACTACCCTCTCACCTAAGTGGTGATTCCTCAGTGGCAGGGTTGAGGCACATACACGGGGAAGTGGGAGGAGGAAGGTTGCACTGTGCTCACTCGTACTGTACCTGTCATGTGGATAAGAAGAGGATTTCAGGTTTCAGTGCTGTCAGTCCAGTACCTTTCTCAAGCTCTAAATTCATACAGAGAAAAAAAAAATCTTTAAAAAAATAAAAAAGAAATACCCCTAGATGTAGGAGTACCCTAGCCCATGTTCCCTCTTACTGAGCAGTCTTTCATGTTGAGAATGAGTGAAAAGGGGCGCATACATACAGATATATATATATATATATATATATATATATATATACATACATCTCTCTCTATATATATATATATATATGTATGTATAATAGATTTATATATATTATAGTGGTGTGATAGCCCCGCTGTGGTTAGGGTTGAGCAGGCTGTTTAACGTTAAACTCGATTTTTTGCACGTTATTAACTTTGCCATTGTTTAATGAATTAGCACAAATTTGGCATGCATGGGCAGGCTGTCAGGCTCTCGAGATGAGGAAAATTTCATGAGGGCATCTTGTACAGTTTTTGATATATGGAGGGTGAAAATAGTGAAAATAAATAGCTTTTTTTCCTATACTTAACATGAGGATTTTTGTTATCACCTACAGCCTAGACAGTATGGATTTTTTTCCATGATTTTTTCAGGGATGATGGGGTCTATGCCAGGATTCTGCCTTTGGATGTTTTGGTTAAGAAATATTTGATAGTTTTCGAATTTCAACGTTTTTTGTGATAACATTGAAATGTGATTGAAAAAATTGATTGATACAAAACAGATCAATCGTTACAACACAGATCGATTTACACAAAAACTAAATTGATTTACAACACAATACCATTTGTAGCAGCCTTTCCCCTGGTGTGTAGTGGCACCCGTACACCTACCCATCACAGAATGGCATTGAAGTTGCACAGAATTACATTTTGGCGGGGATCTGAACATTTTCTATGCTGGCTACATGAGGTGGGGTAATAAGATGGCTATGCTGATAACTTGGTCACTGTTGTTTTGTAAATGGAAGTGCGGGGTCTGGAGAGTCCTGTGTTTCGACAGCTATATTCATATGTGCATCTATGGAGGGATGGGAGTGCAGTGTCCCATGGGACCTGTGCTTTCACAGGCAATTAAGTATACAATTATACTATCTCAAAAAGTAAGTAAATACATTGCAAAAAAAATGTGTTAATGCTCTAGTTAGGGAAAAAGCAACAAAAGTGGGGAAATGAGGCATTAGGGGTTTAAAAGCTAACACCCTACATCCACCCTGCACACACCAACAGGGTGAGCATTATGGTCGACGGCCCAAGGCACACCCCCAATACCTGTTGGTGTGTGCAGGGTGGGTGTGGGGTGTTAGCTTTTAAAACCCTAATGCCACATATTCCTACTTTTGTGGCTTTATCCCTATCTAGAGCATTAACACAGTTCTTTTGCAATGTATATATATGTATATATATATATATATATATATGTGTGTGTGCATGTGTGTGTATGTTGCAAAACAACTCCATTAATGCATCAGTTAGGATTAAAGTGACAACAGCAGGGAAATGTGCTGTTAAGGTTTCCAACCCTAACACTCCACCCGCACCCTGCAGACATTGAGAGGTGTCGGGGTGTGCCTTTGGGTCATCAGCCCTAAGAGATGGGTACAGTATAGGAGAATGGGTGAGCATTAGGGTTGACAACCCCAAGGCACACCCCAAATGCCTGTCAGTGTTTGCAGGGTGAGGACGGGATGTTAGGGCTGGAAACCCTACTATCACATTTCCCTACTTTTGTCACTTTAACCTTAACTGATGCATTAATGGAGTTTTTTGCAACTAATTTCCTTACTTTTTGAGATAGTATAATCGTATCCTTGTTTGCCTGTGTGAGCGTAGGGCCCCATCCCTCCACAGATGCATATATGTATGTAGGTGTGGAAGCAGAGGGGCTTCCGGCCCCTGCTCTTCCATTATTAACACAACAGTGACCAAACTGTTAAGATAGCCATAGTATTACCCTTCCTCATGTACCTGGTGTAGAAAAGTTTCAAATCCCTGCCAAAACATAACTCTGCGCAACCACAGTGCCATTCCATGCCACAGGTGCAAAAACACATTTTGGGCAGGATTTGAAAAATGACAGCTGTGACATATATGAGGTGGGGCAATAAGAAGGCAATATTGAAAATTTGGGGTGAAAATATTGGAAATTCTTAAAGTTATGAGCTTGTGTAGCAAAATTGCCACAAATGCTCATAACTCTGCCTTTTTATGTTCGCTTGCGCTCATGCGCAAGGAGCGTTTTGGGAGAGTAGCACACTTTGGAGGTGTGCCTCTCCCTTTCAATCCGCTGCTCGGTTGAGCAGGTGTGGCTGCCCTGCACCAATGGGTGCGGGAGCTGTGTATGACAGCGGTGGTCTTGGCTTCAAACAAAACCACCACTGTCATACAGAGCACGTCACACCATCCCCCCTGCATCATGCCGCCTCCCCCGCGTCACACCACCCTCCCCAAAGCTTTGGTGCCATGCTGGGAGCCCATCCCAGCATGGCAAATGTCCCGCTTTGTTTGCCGACGGGGGTGCCCAATCTCCTGTTGGCTCCTCGGCCCCCCCCCAGCCATCTTCTGCCATACTGGGAGCCCACCCAAGCATGGCAAACATCCGGCGCTGTTTGCCGACGGGGGTGCCCAATCCCCCGTCGGCTCCTCGGCCCCCCCAGCCATCTTCTGCCATGCTGGGAACCCACCCCAGCGTGGCAAACATCTGGTGCTGTTTGCCGATGGGGGAGCCAAATACCCCATCAGCTCTTCGGCCCCCCAGCCATCTTCTGCCATGCTGGGAGACCATCCCAGCATGGCAAGTGTCCCACATAGTCCGTCTTTTTGTTTTAAACCTGTAAAGAAAAAACGGTCCCACGAGTCTCCAGTCCCCTCCCACAACCCGCACCCACCCACTGCACACCCAGCTTCCTCACACCCCCCCTCACCCCATACTTACCTCCAGACTCTGGCGCAACGATCTTCGGTGGACCAGGAACACGTCTGCACTCTTCAAAGCCGACCGCGAACTGAGGAAATGCCGGTAAGCTGTATAATGGGCTAGATAGGGGGGTTTAAACTTTATTGCGTATCTCAGGCATTTTTTGGAATTTTTGCACCAAATTTTCAACATGGGGTTTTTGGGACACCTTCTCATGAATGATGTCACTGTCATGGTGTTATTCGGGCCCGAAGGGTGATTTCACAGTCACTGCACAGTCACTGTGCGAAATCACCCTTCAGGCCCGAATAACACCATGGCAGTGTCATCATTCATGAGAAGGGGTCCCAAAAATCCCATGTTGAAAATTTGGTGCAAAAATTCCCCAAAATGACTGTTTTATGAATGTGCATTGAGCAGTTCCAACGCAGGCTCATAAGTTCACGAATTTGCAATATTTTCACTCCAGATTTCCAACATTGCCATTTTACCATACCTCCTTATGAGCAGTATAGCTGTCATTTTTCACATCCTGCCCAAAACGTGTTTCCGTCCATGTAGCGCACAATGGTGCAGTCGGCGTCCGAAATCAATGTATGTGATGCATTAAGAAAATCACGGTGACACTGTTCATTAGCAGAGGTTTTAAAATGGCTATGTTGAAAATTTGGTGAAATAATTCCTAAAAATGACTGTTTTACGAGCGTGCGTTGTGCAGTTCCTACACATGCTCGTAGGTTTGCGAATTTTCAATATTTCCTCTCCAGATTTTCAACATTGCCATTTTACCACACCTTCTTATGAGTAGTACAGCTGTCATTTTTCACATCTCACCCAAAACGTGTTTCCGCCCATGTAGTGCACAATGGCGCAGTCAGTGTGTGAAATCAATGTATGGGACACATTAAGAAAATCACAGTGACACTGTTCATGAGCAGAGGTCTTAAAATGGCTGTGTTGAAAATTTGGTGAAAAACTTCCTAAAAATGACTGTTTTACGAGTCTGCGTTGTGCAGTTCCTATGCACGCTCGTAAGTTTGCGAATTTTCAATATTTTCACTCCAGATTTTTAACATTGCCATTTTACCACACCTCCTTATGAGCAGTACAGCTGTCATTTTTCACATCCTGCCCAAAATGTGTTTCCACCCATGTAGTGCACAATGGTGCAGTCGGTGTGCGAAATCAATGTATGGGACACAGTAAGAAAATCACAGTGACACCATTCATTAGCAGAGGTTTTAAAATGGCAATGTTGAAAATTTGGTGAAAAAATTCTTAAAAATGACTGTTTTACAAGCGTGTGTTGCACAGTTCCCACGCACGCTCGTAGGCTTACGAATTTTCAATATTTCCACTCCAGATTTTCAACATTGGCATTTTACCACACCTCCTCATGAGCAGTACAGCTGTCATTTTTCACATCCTGCCCTAAACGTGTTTCTGCCCATGTAGTGCACAATGGTGCAGTCAGTGTGCAAAATCAATGTATGGGACACATTAAGAAAATCACAGTGACACTGATCATGAGCAGAGGTCTTAAAATGGCTGTGTTGAAAATTTGGTGAAAGAATTCCTAAAAATGACTGTTTTACGACTGTGCGTTACACAATTCCTATGCACGCTCGTAAGTTTGCAAATTTTCAATATTTCACTCCAGGTTTTTCAACATTGCCATTTACACACCTCCTCATGAGCAGTACAGCTGTCATTTTTCACATCCTACCAAAACGCTTCCGCCCATGTAGTGCACAATGGCGCAGTCGGTGTGCGAAATCAATGATGGGACACAGTAAGAAAATCACAGTGACACTGTTCATTAGCAGAGGTTTTAAAATGGCAATGTTGAAAATTTGGTGAAAAAATTCCTAAAATTACTGTTTTACAAGCGCGTTGCACAGTTCCCACGCATACGCTCATGAGTTTGCGAATTTTCAATATTTCACTCCAGATTTTCAACATTGGTATTTATCCACACCTCCTCATGAGCAGTACAGCTGTCATTTTTCACATCCTGCCCAAAACGTGTTTCCATGCAGCGCATACAATGGCACAGTCGGCGTGCGAAATCAATGTATGGGACACATTAAGAAAATCACAGTGACACTGATCATGAGCAGAGGTCTTAAAATGGCTGTGTTGAAAATTTGGTGAAAAAATTCCTACAAATGACTGTTTTACGACTGTGCGTTGCGCAGTTCCTACGCACGCTTGTAAGTTTGCGAATTTTCACTATTTTCACTCCAGATTTTCAACATTACCATTTTACCACACCTCCTCATGAGCAGTACAGCTGTCATTTTTCATATCCTGCCCAAAACGTGTTTCTACCCATGTAGCGCACAATGGCGCAGTCGGTGTGTGAACTCAATCTATGGGACACATTACGAAAATCACAGTGACACAGTTCAAGAGCAGAGGTCTTAAAATGGCTGTGTTGAAAATTTGGTGACAAAATTCCTAAAAATGACTGTTTTACGAGTGTTCATTGTGCAGTTTAATGAATGGTTGAAAAAATGGTGTGGAGCACAGGGGTTTGGCTTCATTGGTGACTGGGGTTCCACCTTGAGGGACACCAGCCTATACTGGCAGGATGGTCTTCATCTGTCCAGGAAGGGAACAAGTCTTTTGAGTAATCGGTTTAAATGCTTCATTGGCAAGCTTTTAAACTAGTCGGGGGCACTGATAAGCAGCAGGAAATCCCAGCCTGTCCCTACAAAACAGGGAACTAAATGAGAAAAAGACCAAGGTAGAAAGGTCAGTGGGGGATGCTGCAACTGAAGGTAAAGCCATCAAAAAATGGAAAGCAATGAGTACCAATGCCCGTAGTCTGAGTAACAAGCTTCCTGAATTAGTGGCCTTGATGGAGGAGGAACATCTGGATATCGTGGCAATCACAGAAACATGGTTCACACAAAACCGTGACTGGGACGTAAACATACCAGGATACACTATCTACAGGAGGGACAGGGAGGATAATAGAGGAGGAGGAGTAGCTCTTTACATAAGGGAAGGAATCAAAGCAGCAGAACAAAAGGGAAAACAGGGAGGAGAAGAAGCACTGTGCGTAAATTTGGAGACCAGCAATGGCACCACAATCCGCACAGGGGTTATATACAGACCCCCTTCTCAGGGGGAGGAAATGGACAAGGAAATGATAGAAAGTATTCTTAGTAAGGCAGAAAAAGGGGAGATATTGTTGCTGGGTGATCTGAATATGTCAGATGTTAACTGGGGTGCAGTTGCAGCAGCCACTTCAAAGAGTGGGGTTATTCTAGATGCCCTACAGGGGGCATGCCTTAGACCACTAGTATTGGAGCCCACTCGAGAGGGATCAATCTTAGACCTGGTTCTCTCAAATGGAGATGAAGAGAGGATCACAGATGTAGAAGTGGGCAGCCATCTAGGAACTAGCGACCATCAAACAGTATGGTTCACAATAAACTCAGCAATAGAGTCAAGCCATACAAAGGCAAAGGTACTGGACTTTAGGAGGGCTGACTTTGCCAAAATGGGTGAGTGCCTAAGGAATGCACTAGCAAATGGGCAGGAGGGAGGGGTGGAAGAACAATGAGGAATAATAAAAACTGCCATCACTGAGGTAACAAGCCTTTGTGTGAAGCTAATAAACAAAACTAAACGATGTAAGAAACCACTATGGTTCTCAAAGGAAGTGGCAGTGAAGGTTCAAGAGAAAAAGAAAGCTTTCAGGAAGTACAAGGAATCACAGAAGGAGCAGGACAAAGAACTGTATCAGTTAAAGCAAAGGAAGCTGGGAAGGCAGTCAGAACAGCAAAGGCCCAAACTGAGGAAAAGATAGCCAACTCAGTTAAGAAGGGATAAAACATTTTGTAGGTACCTCAGGAGTGAAGGAAGACCAAGGAGGATAGTGAGGCTTAATAAAGGGGGAGGGGGGCAGATGGTGACTGTGAAAGGCAGAGATACTAAACAAATATTTTTGCTCAGTATTTACAAATGAAGAGGGGGAGGTACCTAAAACAAACAGTAGAAACACTCTGGATACAGAAGTTGATACCAGCCCATTTACAGAAGAAAGGGTTCTGAAAGAACTCTTAAAACTGAAGGTGGACAAAGCAATGGGGCCTGATGGGATTCATCCCAGAATTCTAAAAGAACTAAGGGTGGAATTAGTGACACCACTGACTACCCTGTTTAACAAATCATGGGAGGATGGGGTGGTACCCGAGAACTGGAGGAGGGAAGATGTGATTCCCTTCACAAAAGTGGGAGCAAGGCAGAAGCAGGAAACTACAGACCTGTTAGTTTAACCTCAGTGATAGGGAAAATGATGGAATCACTCTGAAGGAAAGAATTGTCAAATATCTAGAGGCCAGAGGGCACAGGACCCAAGGCAGCATGGATTCACAGCGGAAGGTCATGCAAGACAAATCTGATAGATTTCTTTGACTGGGTGACCAAAGTAGTAGATCAGGGAGGGGCTGTGGACATGGCCTACCTAGACTTTAGCAAGGCATTTGACACAGTCACACACAAAAGATTAATATACAAGTTAGCTAGCCTGGGAGTGGGTCCCAAGATGACAGCCTGGGTAAAAAAGTGGCTGGAGAATAGGACACAGAAAGTAATAGTAAATGAAGTCCACTCTGAAAAAAGGGGGGTTACTAGTGGGGTACCGCAGGGTTCAGTATTAAGACCGGTCCTCTTCAATGTCTTTATAAGCAACTTTGCAGAGGGACTGGAAGGAAAAGTATGTCTCTTTGCAGATGACACAAAGATCTGCAACAGAGTTGATGCACAAGGTGGGGTGGAAAGGATGAAAAGGGACTTGGCAAGGTTAGAGGAATGGTCAAATGTATGGCAGCTTAGATTCAATGCTAAGAAGTGCAAGGTAATGCACCTAGGAAACAAAACCCAGGAAGAGTACACAATGGGGGTGAGATACTAACAACAACAAAATGGAAAGGGACCTGGGGTAGTCATATCAGATGACCTAAAGGTGGGCAAGCAATGTGACAGGGCAGTAAGGAGGGCTTGGGGGATACTGGGATGCATAGGGAGAGGCATCACCAGTAGAAACCAGGAAGTTATTATCCCTTTGTACAGACAGCTGGTCAGACCCCATCTGGAGTACTGTGTGCAGTTCTGGAGACCCAGTCTTCGCAAAGACATAGACAGGATGGAAGCTGTCCAGAGGAGGGCAACTAAAATGGTGCAGGGTCTGCACCGGAAGACATATGAAGAGAGACTTAAGGAGCTTAATATGTATAGCCTTGAGGAAAGGAGGAGAGGGGGACATGATAGAAACTTTCAAGTACCTCAAGGGAATCAACAAAGTCCAAGAGGGTAGCATCTTTCAAAAAAAGAGGTGTGCAAGAACAAGGGGGCACAATTTGAAGATAGAGGGGGGCAGCTCAGAGGTAATTTAAGGAAGTATTTTTTCACACAGATGGTTGTGGATGCATGGAATGGCCTTCCGGAAGAGGTCGTGGAGTAAAAAACAGTGGTGGAATTCAAGCATGCATGGGACAGTCATAAGGCAATTCTAGGGGGTTGGGGTAGAAAGAAGTAGGCTGCTGGTTAACTAGGATCTGCAGCTTATCCAGTAGGCAGGGAAATGGGCAGACTGGGTGGGCCAAGCGGTCCTTATCTGCCGTCAAATTCTATGTTTCTGTGTTTCTATGTTAGTTCCTACGCATGCTCGTAAGTTTGCGAATTTTCAATATTTTCACTCCAGATTTTCAATATTGCCATTTTACCACACCTCCTTATGAGCGGTGCAGCTGTCATTTTTCACATCCTGCCCAAAACGTGTTTCCGCCCATGTAGTGCACAATGGTGCAGTCAGAGTGCAAAATCAATGTATGGGACACAGTAAGAAAATCACTGTGACACTGTTCATTAGCAGAGGTTTTAAAATGCCAATGTTGAAAATTTTGTGAAAAAATTCCTAACAATGACTGTTTTACGAGAGTGCGTTGCACAGCTCCCACGTACGCTCGTAGGTTTGCGAATGTTCAATATTTCCACTCCAGATTTTCAACATTGCCATTTTACCACACTTCCTTATGAGCAGTACAACTGTCATTTTTCACATTCTGCCCAAAACGTGTTTCCACCTATGTAGCGCACAATGGGGGTAACAAAAACATCATGCTGAAAATTTATTGTGCAGATACCAGCAATCGCACAGGGCATTAGGATAAAGCACCATACGTGCCAAACACCACTGCAAATACCTGCAAGCGAACGTTCGGCATTGACAAATGCTTGTTAACAATTGTGATCCCAAGTTTTCAACATAGCCTTCTTATGACCCCACCTCATGAACAATATGACTGTTGTTACACAAATCCCACCAGAAAGGTGATTTCACCAACTGACCGCAACATCACCTTTCAGGTGGGAGTTGCATAACAACAGACCTATTGTTTATGAGTCCTCAAAAGGCCATGTTGAAAATTTGGGGTCAAAATCTCAAAAATGCCAAAGTCATTGATAAAAGTTGAAACTCCCATTGAAATACATTGGACCACACTTACCTTAATTTCTTATATTGTAGTTGGCGGTTCCAGCAGTAATATGTGTCTTTGCTTTGGGAGAGTGGATCTTGAACCTGGGACCTCTTCATGTGAGTGAGAGGTGTGGGGGTGTATTGGGGGTGTGGGGTGGTGGGTGCTTAATGGGTGGTGGGGGCTGATCGGCAAGGGACTGTCATTTGCAAAAAAAACAAAAAACATTGAGGACGGTTTTCTTTATTTCAGGTAATAAAATATCTAGATCTCAGAAATGCCAAAAGCTACCATACCAAAACTTCCCACAGCTTGAGCAATTGCCTCCTGGACAACACATGACCACATGGTACCTGTGGCATGAAATTCAAAAAAATTAAAAGATAAAAATAATACAAATAATAATATATACCTCATAATTTTAAAAAACATTCCAAATCAGTGAACATTTAGCCAGCCTGGTGGCACAGAGGGTTAAGGCACTGGATGCCACACCAGCGACCCAGGTTCAGGAATCACCTCGGGTCATCAAGGTGCTGGTGTCGGGGGAGGACAGAGCAGGATCAAGTATGCTGATGGGCAGCTCTCCTCTCCCGAGGGTGGTGAGTGTGGGTTGGCACCCCTCGCACTGGGTGGAGGCCAATGGGTAGCATAGGCAGACAGGGGGAAGCAAGGGAGGGTGGAAGGGGCTGAGCTGGCACCACAGGGTGCATACATGCCTCCATATGCTTGCACGGCCATTGGCCAGGGCCTCGGGGGGGGGGGATCAAGGGGAGAAAACCTGTAAATACCTATGTGTCCTCATCGGCAAGTTTGTGGTAGAAGGCAACAGGGAGTAAACTGCAAAAAATGATTAAAAATCAGTGAGCAGGTCTAGAAAAGTTCACTCTGGTAAGCTATACATAAAAAATTTTATACTCATTGAGTTTCGGCTTTCTAAGCCAGTATATTTATTTATTAAAATTATTTATATTTAATTTCCTTAATGTGACCTCTTGGACCCATACAATGTTGTACCACTGTAATTTGTTATGTCTCCATAAGAACAGTCCAGAATATTCTTTGCAATCTGGTAAAAAATGATCAGCTAAAACGGAGCCCAAAAGTATACTGACCCAAAGAACTTCAGGCAGCCCTGCACTGTATTTGAAATTAGGAGTGCAATGTCATTACATCAAGAAAAGCTATCCATTAAAAGTGCTCAGTGACATCTTCCTGAAACAATTTTACAAAATGAAAAAAAAGAAATGGAGCTAGGCAGACCTCACATTGCCTGCGACTGACTGTTGCACACATTAGGAATCCACAGGACTCATGGCTCTTCTTCTACCTGTCCTCACTCAGCCACCAAGTGTACCACCTCTGGTACCCACCAATGAGGAATGGAGGTGTGACAGCCACTGAATGTTTGGACCAATAGGGCGTTTTTGATGCTCCTTACTGAGCCGAGGGAATGCAGGTCACCATTCAAAAGGGCTGAAGTTTCCAAATGGAATACTCACTAGCCTTATGCTGCTTTCCTACTCCTGCTGCCCACTCCCTTGGGAACTACCAGAGCCAGTTCCCAACTCCTTGCAACATGTCGGGGTTGCTGTAGGAGCTGGCAGGCAAAAAAAAACAAACAAGGGAGAAACATTTTAAACTAAGCCCTGCCGGGGCTTCTGTTTACCTAAGGGGCTCTCATTTACTGTTTGTTCCCCTCTCCCAATTCCTGCCACTCTATTCCTGTCCTGCACAAGGAGTCAGAGAGGGGCAACTGTACTGCCACAACCTGTGGACCCTGGGCCGCACTGGAGAGACTGGGATACACTGAGGACCCTGACTAGCCACACTGTTGCTCCTGGAGAACTCTGATACCTTTTTTGGTTTTTAGTGCACCAGAAGACACCCAACTCTGGGGCACTACACTAGAAACATAGAAACATAGAATTTGATGGCAGATAAGGACCGCTTGGCCCACTTAGTCTGCCCATTTCCCTACCTAATGGATAAGCTTCAGATCCTAGTTAACCAGCAGCCTACTTCTTTCTACCCCCAACCCCTAGAATTGCCTTATGGCTTTTCCATGCATGTTTGAATTCAATCACTGTTTTTGACTCCACAACCTCCTCCAGAAGGCCGTTCCATGCATCCACAACCCTCTCTGTGAAAAAATACTTCCTTACATTACCTCTGAGCTGCCCCCCCTCTATCTTCAAATTGTGTCCCCTTGTTCTTGCACACCTCTTTTTTTGAAAGATGCTACCCTCTTGGACTTTATTGATCCCCTTGAGGTACTTGAAAGTTTAAATCATGTCCCCCATCTCCCTCCTTTCCTCAAGGGTATACATATTAAGCTCATTTAGTCTCTCCTCATATGTCTTCTGGTGCAGACCCTGCGCCATTTTAGTTGCCTCCTCAGGACAGCTTCCATCTTGTCTATGTCCTTGTGGAGATTGGGTCTCCAGAACTGCACACAGTACTCTAGATGGGGTCTCACCAGCTGTCTGTACAGAGAGATAACAACTTCCTGTTTTCTACTGGTGATGCCTCTCCCTATGCATCCCAATATCCCCCTAGCCCTCCTTACTGCCCTCTCACAATGCTTGCCCACCTATAAGTCATCTGATATGACTACCCCCAGGTCCCTTTCCATTTTTGTTGTTGTTAGTATCTCACCCCCCATTGTGTACTCTTCCCCTGGGCTTTTGTTTCCTAGGTGCATTACCTTGCACTTCTTAGCATTAAATCTAAGCTGCCATACATTTGACCATTCCTCTAACCTTGCCAAGTCCCTTTTCATCCTTTCCACCCCACCTTGTGCATCAACTCTGTTGCAGATCTTTGTGTCATCTGCAAAGAGACATACTTTTCCTTCCAGTCCCTCTGCAATGTCGCTTACAAAGACATTGAAGAGGACCGGTCCTAATACTGAACCCTGCGGCACCCCACTAGTAACCCCCCTTTCTTCAGAGTGGACTCCATTTACTATTACCCTGTGTCCTATTCTCCAGCCAATTTCTTACCCAGGCTATCATCTTGGGACCCGCCTCCCAAGCTGGCTAACTTGTATATTAATCTTTTGTGGGACTGAGTCAAATGCCTTGCTAAAGTCTAGGTAGGCCACGTCCACAGCCCCTTCCTGATCTACTACTTGGTCACCCAGTCAAAGAAATCTATTAGATTCATCTGGCATGACCTTCCTGCTGTGAATCCATGCTGCCTTGGGTCCTGTGCCCCTCTGGCCTCTAGGTACTCAACAATTCTTTCCTTCAGAAGTGATTCCATCATTTTCCCTATCACTGAGGTTAAACTAACTGGTCTGCAGTTTCCCGCTTCTGCCCTGCTCCCACTTTTGTGAAGGGGAATCATATCGGCCTTCCTCCAGTCCTCAGGTACCACCCCATCCTCCCATGATTTGTTAAAGAGGGTAGTCAGTGGTGTCACTAGTTCTACCCTTAGTTCTTTTAGAATTCTGGGATGAATCCCATCAGGCCCCATTGCTTTGTCCACCTTCAGGTTTAAGAGTTCTTTCAGAACCCTTTTTCTGTAAATGGGCTGGTATCAACTTCTGTATCCAGAGTGTTTCTGTTGTTTGTTTTAGGTACCTTCCCCTCTTCATTTGAAAATACTGAGCACAAATATTTGTTTAGTATCTCTGCCTTTTCACAGTCACCTTCTGCCCACCCCCTTCCCTTTATTAAGCCTCACTATCCCTCCCTTCGTCTACGTCTTCCTTCGCTCCCTGATGTACCTAAAAAAGGTTTTATCCCCATTCTTAACTTAGTTGGCTATCTTTTCCTCAGTTCAGGCCTTTGCTGTTCTGACTGCCTTCCCAGCTTCCTTTTGCTTTAACTGATACAATTTTCTGTCCTGCTCCTTCTGTGATTCCTTGTACTTTCTGAATGCTTTCTTTTTCTCTTGAACCTTCACTGCCACCTCCTTTGAGAACCATAGTGGATTCTTACATCGTTTTGTTTTGTTTATTTGCTTCACACAAAGGCTTGTTACCTCTGTGAAGGCAGTTTTTATTATTCCCCATTGTTCTTCTACCCCTCCTTCCTGCCCATTTGCTAGTGCATTCCTTAGGCACTCACCCATTTTGGCAAAGTCAGCCCTCCTGAAGTCTGGTACTTTTGCCTTTGTATGGCTTGACTCTATTGCTGTGTTTATTGTGAACCATACTGTTCGATGGTCAGTAGTTCCCAGATGGCTACCCACTTCTACATCTGTGATCCTCTCTCCATCTCCATTTGAGTGGACCAGGTCTAAGATTGCTCCCTCTCGAGTGGGTTCCAATACTAGTTGTCTAAGGCATGCCCCCTGTAGGGCATCTAGAATAACCCCACTCTTAGAAGTGGCTGCTGCAACTGCACTCCAGTTAACATCTGCATATTCAGATCACCCATCAGCAATATCTCCTTTATCTGCCATTCTAAGTATACTTCTATCATTTCCTTGTCCATTTCCTCCCCTGAGAAGGGGGTCTGTATACAACACCTGTGCGTATTGTGGTGCCGTTGCCTGCCTCCAAATTGACCCACAGTGCTTCTTCTCCTCCCTGTTTACCCTTTTGTTCTGTTGCTTTGATTTCTTCTCTGATGTAGAGAGCTACTCCTCCTCCTCTTTAACCCTCCCTGTCCCTCCTGTAGATAGTATATCCAGGTATGTTTACATCCCAGTCATGGTTCTGTATGTACCACGTTTCTGTGACTGCCACGATATCCAGATGTTCCTCCTCCATCAACGCCACTAATTCAGGAAGCTTGTTACCCAGACTACGGGCATTGGCACTCATTGCTCTCCATTTTTTGATGGCTTTACCTTCTGTAGCAGCATCCCCCACTGACCTTTCTACCTTGGTCTTTTTCTCATTTAGTACCATGTTTTGTAGGGGGAGGCTGGGATTTTCCTGCTGCTTATCAGTGCCCCCCCTTGACTAGTTTAAAAGCTTGCCAATGAAGCATTTAAACCGATTACCCAAAAGACTTGTTCCCTTCCTGGACAGATGCAGACCATCCTGCCAGTATAGACTGGTGTCCCTCCAGGTGGAACCCCAGTCCCCAATGAAGCCAAATCCCTGTGCTCCACACCATTTTTTCAACCATTCATTAAACTGCATGGTGCAAAGTACCGCCTCACCCATGCCACTGACAGGCAGCACCTCTGAGAAGGATACTGTGTGTGCTACTTGTCTTAAGCCCTCCCCTAACTCTACAAAGTCCTTCTGCACTGCTCTAATCTCATGATGAGCCAAGGCATTTGTCCCTAGGTGGACAATGACATCCAGCTCAGACTCCCATGCAACTGTTCTCATGATCCTAATGATGCGCTTCCTGTCCCTCCAAGCCATGGCACCAGGCAGGCACCTTACTAAAGTTTTCCCTGCTCCACCCAGTTCTATCCCCCAATAATTGAGTCCCCCACCAGGAGCTGCTTCCTTTCTCTGTGGTGCCCTCTGCCTTCTTCCTGAGGGCCTCCCTTATGATAGTTGTCTGCACCCTCCTTCGTCTCCTCTGCAGGTGCATCCATAGGGGAACTATGCTCCCCCAGAATGGTGTATGAATTGTGGCGTGGAGCAACTGACTGGGTGTGCCTCTGTTCCACCACCCTTACCCTCCCTTAGCCAACTGTGGTCCCACTTCTGTGCTTTCTTCGCAACCTCTGAGGTAGTGGTGGTGGCTCTGGTGCTCCCTGCATGGGAGAGGTTCCCTTGCTATTGTCCAGTGTGGCCTGAAGACGGGGAACTTCCTCCCTCAGGGCAGATAGTTGTCTGCAAACAGGGCAGCATCTCGGCCTCCAGAAAGACTAGGTCACACAGTAATTAATATCTTGTTGTAAACTACCTTTGTTTAAAGATCAACATAGGAAAACACATATAATTATACTGAATGTGGCAAAAATGTGGAACTGTCCATCATAATCATATGAGTTTTCCATACTCCCATCTTCCAGTTATGCAGTATTTAATTTCTAAAAAATGAATATATAGCTTTTGGGACATATGAAAAAAAAGTTGTGCCACAAACTGTGACAGAAGAAATGGTATTCCATGAAATACCAAGTTCTTTTGCCACATTTTGTGGCTGAAACCCCCTCCCCTGTTTTGCAGAAGTAGTACCTCAATTTGTGGCAGTAAACACTCCGTAGATAAAGTAACAGTATTTCTGCCCATTTTGGGGCAAAGTAGCCCCAGAATCAGATTCCTCTGGCCGTGATTAGGTAAACACAACTTTTGGTGTTTACCATCTGGCAATATTTCTTGAAACATTAACATTTGTTTGCTTCACTAACTGAAAACAAGATGGCAGAATCTTGACACCACATTTCGAATTTGCAACAGTAACTACTGCTTTTTGTGGCAACAAAACAATTGTCTTGCATGGCACATCTTATGTATCACAGTTTTATTCCTCTGACGCATTATACCTGCCATGTGGGGTACCACAGGGCTCTGTGCTGTCTCCCATGTTGTTTGCGGTGTACATGTTGCTGCTGGCAGACATTGTAAGGTGGTACGGGTTGAGTTTTCACTGCTATGTAGATTACACTCAGCTATACATGTCCTTTGTACCCAAATAGGGTACAGCGGTCTCAGTTAACAACAGTCCATCCAAGATCCAAGATTGGAGAAGTGCTAACTGGTTAAAGCTGAATTCATACAAGACCGAGGTGTTGGTTGTGGACCCTGGCCATCGAGTAGAAGATTCTTCAGCAGATCAGGCAACTGGTCCTGTGCTAGGAGGCTGCCAGCTGAGGACCTCTGAATGGGTGTAGATTCTGGGAATTATTCTTGATGAGACGCTGACCCTGAAATCTCAGGTGTCATCTGTTGTCAAGATCTCATTTTATCATCTGAGGAATATCACCCTGGTCAACTACTTGGTTCCGCCCAACTACCTACTGACATTGGTGCATACCTTTATGACCTCCTGCCTGTATTACTGTAGCTCCCTGTACCTAGGATTGCCAGGGTTTGACATCCCCCAGTTGCAGCTAGTGTAGAATGCAGCAGCCAGGTTATTAACTGGGCTCTCTTGATCTAACCATATTACACCTGTGCTGCATGAGCTGCATTGGCTGCCAGTTCAGTGGAGGATTACCTTCAAGGTCTGCTTGATGACCTATAAAGCCCTACACAAAGAGAGACCATATTACCTGCAAGAGCTTCCGTGCCCTTATTGCCCCTCCATACCACTCCATTCCACCAGCGAGGGATTGCTAGAGATCCCCAAGATTCGATTGAAGACATCTGGTGCTCGAGCGTTTGCTTATGTAGCCCCTACCCTGTGGAATACTCTACCTTGTTGGGTTTGGGAGTGCCTGATGGCGGAGAGCTTTAAAACCACACTGAAATCCTATTTATTTAGTCTTATTTTTCTGTAAATTGGCTATAGTGGATTTTAGCTGATGTTATCTGAATTTTAACTATTTTTGGCTTTTTATTTTAATTCTGATATTTTTTGTAAAGCACTTTGATACTCGTGAATTGTGTTGTATAAATAACGTTTATTATTATAATTTATCTAATGTTTCCCATAGGAAATAATAGTAATATTGAAAGTTTAATAACCTTTGAACAGATATACATATTATTCCACCAAAACTTAAAAAGGCACAATTGTGACCCACGACCTGAATACCCTGCAAAGTTTAAACCATAACTCTGCACAGTTTCTGAGAAACAATGTGACAAAGAATTTACACAAAAATGCTAATTTTCATATTTTTGAACTCTCCCTATCTCTGCACCTGCACATCTGACCAAAACAAAGTTTGCCACATCAAGTGATCTTTGTACTCTGACAGAACATGCAGAATTTCATGTGAATCATTCGAACTGTAGCAAAGTTATTAACGTGCAACAATTTGGGTTTAACATAGAAGTGACCTTTGAGCTCTAACTATAGAGACGCTATCGCACCCCTATAATGTACATATATAAACAAAATAATAAAAACAGCCATCACTGCATGCTAAAATATTATGGAAGGTAATATCACACCATAAATTTAGCTTTTACTAGTTTTGTATGTTTCCTAATGAATTTATTGTGGTGAAAGGCTATAATTACACTATTTGAATATTGTATAGCAGGTTGAATTAGCATCAGTTGTATTTAGAGGGAGTCAACCTTCTACGGATATTCACGTCTGATAGAATTAGAGCGGGCAGCTCACTCTTCAATACAATACTACTGTCCATTATTTTTCACTATCCATTTATTTCCACTGATTGTCAGCAACAGTGAATATAGTGAAAATAAACAGACAGTGAAAATATCCTTCTATACAATATAATTGGTGCCAGGGAGAATATAGCAACTGGAACACGCTGTATATAAAGAAGAGACTACTTAAGGTCAGCAAAGGATATTTCTTACACTGACTGAACTGTGGTAGGTGATTTTGACCTGCTGCTGCTGGAGATTGCTGTATTTGTGGTGGTGTGACAGGGTCTACAACCACTCAGGTCACAGTGGTGCAGCCCACTCTCTATCATAAATATTAATTGCTGACATCTGGACTTTAATTAACTCCATGTCCGTGGTCTGCTTTATTCTTTGTTAGATACAGCATTAGGAACTGAAGTGGATCAGATGAATTATTGGAACTGAATCAAAGTCATGGGGCTAGAGTTACCACCTTGTAAGATGCCCAAAGTGGAACATTTCTTAGTGAAACATTATTTTTTGTAGGACATTATGTAACCGTAACCAGTGCAACAGATTTGTTTACTTTAAATAATCAGATTTTTTTAAGTTTAATATGCTTTATTAAGTTTCCAGAATAACAATAACCAGAATAACACACAAACAAACAACAACCACATCCCACATCTCCCCCCTCCCCTTTTTAACTACCCCCTCCCCCTCCCACCCAAACAGCAGAGTGGTGTTAAACACTGTACGGAGGCTAAAACAGGCAAACAAGTATTATTACTAACCAGAACTAAAGCACTAAATAATCAAGAGGGTAGACCAGTACCAGCTTGCAAGGTATAAATGTATGGAACGGCCTTCCAGAGGAGGTTGTGGAGCCACAAACAGTGGTGGAATTCAAGCATGCATGGGACAGTCATAAGGCAATTCTAGGGAGTGGGGGTAGGAAGAAGTAGGCTGCTGGTTAACTAGGATCTGCAGCTTATCCATCAGGTAGGGAAATGGGCAGACTGGGTGGGCCAAGCGGTCCTTATCTGCTGTCACATTCTATGTTTCTATGTTTCTATAAAGAGTGTGGAGTTGGCTCCAAGTTTTGTCAAACAATGGAAGATGATTATATAACCCTGCAATCAGTCACTCAGTCCTTATAATTGGAAGGAGCTCCTGCATCCACTCATTGTAGGATATACTCACAGAGTCACATCAGTGTCGCAGGATACTCTAAATAACCAGAATTAAGACTAAGTGTTGTAATTTTGTAGTTGTTTCTATTGTTTCTTACCTTTTTTTTGGTATTCTAATTAAGCTATTATAGTTTTCTCTGTCATTTAGAGAAAAGTAAGAAAATGTTTTTCCACTATAAGGTCAGGACATGTAGCATGTCTAATGTGTTTTTTGCAGGACAGAGCTGCCCAAATTGGGACTGTCCTCAAAAATCAGGACAGGTGGTGACGCTACATGGGGCTGAAATCAAAACTCAATAACCAAACTGATTTTGCCAATGGCCAAACTCTCTCACACTTACATTAGTCTGCATATCCTTAAATTGATAAAGATACTATGTCAAGCTGATTTGCATATCATCAATGCAGGAGGGCGGCAGCGAAAGCAAACAGGATGCAAGGGTGCATAGCACACAGACTCATGTCCAGGCACAGGAAGGTGATTTTGCGCCTGTACAGGGCACTGGTTAGGCTTCATTTGGAGTACTGTGTGCAGTTCTGGAGGCCGTACCTGAGCTGGGATGTTAAGCTGCTGGAAGGAGTGCAGCGAAGGGTGAGGAGGATGATTCAGGGGATGGAGGGAATGGATTATGAGATGAGGCTAAAGAAACTGAATACTTATGCACAGGAAGAGAGACAGGAGACGGGGGACATAATCGAGACATTCAAGTACCTGAAGAGCATCAACAAGGGGGGGGGCGAAGCAGGTGTTGAAACTAAGGAGCGGGAGGGAGACTAGGGGGCATGGGCTAAGAATGGGGAGATTCAGGGGAGATGAGGAGGCATTACTTCACAGAGAGAGTAGCTGAGAGATGGAATGTACTACCAGAAGGGTGATATCATGCAAAAATATGACTGGCTTTCAGAATGCTTGGGACAGGGTACAGGGGTGGGTAAGGGTGGGCGAGAAGGACAACAATGGGAGGTTAAGGTGGTTGGGAGGGGCAGCTGCCTGCTAGGGAGCTAGCTGCAGAATCAAGCAGAATTTGTTAGACTGGCAGGTCTGTTCTGCTGGCACCTTTGTATGTTTGTATGTATATAGAGCCCCACAAATGCTGAATAACACCCTAGACTTATTTAAAGGAGAACAATCAGCACAACAAGCCTGAGCCTGGTCTCAATGTGCTCTTTGTATGCAAAAAGAAATGGTTTACTTTCTGTTTACTCTAGTATAGTAGATTGTGTCAGAATAATGCTTACTTCTGGACTGACATCTTCTGTAGCTGCAATTCCCAGAATACCCTCCAGCTGACATTAAAGCCGTACTGCAGCAGTGGGAGATTCAGTAGCCTGCAGTGCATGTTAGAGCTTTTATAATCCCCAATCAGATAGTTTGGTTTTGTTGTTCTCCAGGGGATAAGTATAGTCCTCAGTGAGGACAGCGGGCTGACTGTTCCCCTTTAAACCGCACTATTTCTTAGCCAGCAAACCGTTTAATCATATTGTTTTCTAGTATATTTCTGAGATAATTAGACTTATCAGTGTATTTTTAATTTCTCTAACATGTTTTAAAAACAGCTTTTATTACCAGTTTAATAATTAATGGTTTATATCACTAAAGATGGCCACCTCTAGCAATTTTCTTAAAATCCCATCCCTTAAAGCTACTTCTTGACTTTAAATACTAACTTCATACTGTGGATGAGTTAGGAGAGTGTTAGTACAAATTCTGATGATAGCAAGCATTTGTCAATGCCAAATCTTGCCTTGCTGGCATTGGTAGTGCAGGAGTTAGATGCGTAATAGGAATGGCAGTGAAGTAGTGAACTGACGCCAACCCCACCCCACCCTGCAGAGACTGACAGGCATTGGGCTGTGCCTTTGGGTTGTTGACTACAAGGCTCATGCCATTTCACCTCACCCTACTCTGCAGACATTGACAAGTGTCGCAGTTTGCCTTGGGGTCTTCGGGCCTTACGCTCACCCCATTCCATAAGGAAATACGGTGAGGTGAGTGCAGTACAGGAGGATGGGGTGAACTTTGGGGCTGAACTGTACAAGGCACACCTCATTGCCTGTCACTGGCTTCAGGGTGGGAGTGGGTGTCGAATGGTATGAGCATTACAGCCGACAATCCCAAGTCACACCCCTGACGACTGTCAATCTCTACAAGGTGAAGCGTTATGGTTGGAAACCCAAACGCTCTGGGCGTTTGTTGAAATTTTCACTCCAGATGTTCAGCATGGGCTTTTTGTGACTGTACCTCATGAACAGTGGCACTATCAGTTCATTAGCCGGAAGGTGATTTTGCACAGTGACTGCGCCATTTAGTGCCACAGGTGCAGAAACACATTTCGGGCAGGATATGCAAAATGACAGCTGTACTGTTCATGAGGAGATGTAAAAAGAGGCAATGTTAAAAATCTGCAGTGAAAATATGAAAAATTGGTGAAGTCACTAGCATGCATAGAAACTGTGCAACGCATTCCTGTAATGCAATTATTTTGGGGATTTATTTAACCAGATTTTCAACATAGGCATTTTGGGACATCCGCTCATGAACAGTGGCACTGTGATTTTGTTAATCTGTCCCAAAAGTTGATTTCCCACAGCGACGACACCATTGTGTGCTACATATGCGAAAACACATTTTGGGCAGGATGTGAAATATGGCCACTGTACTGTTCATAAAGAGGTGTAAAAAATGGCAATGTTGAAAATCTGGAGTGAAAATATAAAACATTATCAAAGTTATGAGCATGCGTGGAAACTGAGCAATGCATGCTTTTAACAGTCATTTTTTGGAATTTTTTCACCAGATTTGCAACATAGACCTTTTGGGACCCAACTCATGAACAGTGGCACTGTTGTTTCATTAATCTGTCCCAAAATGTGATTCTGTGCAGTGATCGCAAAATCACCTTTCAGGGCTAAATAAAGGGATGACATTGCATGTGTTCATGAGTTGGGGTCCCAAGAGCCCTATGTTTAAAATTTGGAGACAAAATAAAAAAAAATGGCTGATATATCCACCTAAGTTGACCCTCCCACATTGATGCCATTATACAACTTAACCATATTTTTTCATTTTGCAGTTTGGCTTTGAAGAGTCCAGATGTGTTCCCGCTCCGCCAAAGATCTTCAGCGTTGTACCTCTCGAGGTAAGTATGGGGTGAGTGTGTGTGTGTGTGTGTGTGTGTGTGTGTGTGTGTGTGTGTGGGAGGGAGGTTGCACAGAGCGTGGGAGTGGGTTCGGGGAAGGAGCACCGCAGACAATGAGGGACTGTTTTCTTTTTCTCAGGTACAAAAAAAAGACACACATTGCACCGCAGGATGGTTTTCTTTCTCTACAGGTGAAATAAAACAAATTTTGGGCACATTGGCGTGGGCTCCCAGTGTGTCCCATGATCTTCAGGGAGGAGGGGGGGAATGTTGGGCACACTAGGGTAAGCTCCCAGTGTACCCATGACTTTCATTGGGAGGGATGTTGGGCACACAGAGGTGGGCTCCCAGTGTGCCACACAATGGAGGTGGGGAGAGGAACATGCTGACATGGTCGGCTTTGTGTGAGCAGTAGCACAATGTGGGGGGTTGGGGACATACCAACACAGGGATTGCACCCCCAATGTCGACTTTGTGAGGATTGTGTGGTGCCATCATGTTTATTGAAATGTTTCACCAGGAAAGGCATGTACGGGAGGGGTGTCATCTCTGCCGCTGCATGATGAGCTTGTCCTCGATTGCAGTGGCAGATTTCTTTTATGTTGGTGTCACTTTACATAATTCTTGAGACAATGCTAGCATGCTGTCTAATTGGGGAATGAGGAATGCACCTACTGAAGCGTGCCCTGCATTCACCAACACTAACACACCTCTCACTGTTCTAGTACTACCACAGGATGTTGCTTATGCACGTTCAAGACAGCATAAAAAGCACACCACCATACCAAAATGTTAATTTCTTTCATAGACGGTGTAGCCAGGAGTGGCCAGAGAGCAGGGACTATTAAAAAGTTTAAAATCTCATTTCTTAGTTCAGGACAAAAATAAAATGAAAAAAAAAAAATGGATATATAAATTATTTGCCAGAAATGCATCATTACTAATGATATGTTAGCAAAAAGTCTAATTAAATATTCATGAGCCTAGCGAGGCTCCTGATTGTCTACTGGATTGGTGATTGACATCTTAGAAATTACCCATCCAGCTGCCAACTGACGCTGTGCAGCATGCACGGCTCACGACACACTACTAGAAAATGAAAAGCTAATAAAAAATTGTGTAAAAATTTAAAGTTGTTATTGCAATTAAACTTATAATTGCAATAACAATCTCAGAACCAGTCATTTCCTTTGATTAATGACTGGCTTGAGAGAGGTGTCCCTCAGCCGTGCCATTGGCCACCAATTCCCTCAATCAGTCCTTAATCCCTTGGAAATGACAGGCTGTTACTGCTTAAACAACATATGATGACAATTTTGTAACTAACAAATATTGCACTTTAAATGTGCTGTGTGACCCATTGGCAGGGTAGCATTGTTAACGCCAGTGATGCTGGCTCTTGGTCTTGGGAGTGAGCCCAGAGAGCCACAGGCCCAGCAGTGGTGGGGATTTGAGTATCCCATAGGCTGGGGTCCTTCTCCTCTGGGAAGTAGGACATGCTGTAATGCAGTACTGCCCTCTAGTGGACCCCAGGTGGCAGTAGTGCTGCAGCAGCAAGTAAAAGCAAGAATGCCGACTAGCTCTGTGATGCCTTAAAGGGACATATTTATGAGCTGTGACATCACAAGAAGTCCATGAAAAGCTCTTATCAGACTCCTCTGTAGCTGGTAGCAGTCCAAAGATGTAAATGATTAAGTCAGCACCTAATGGATACAACACTGCCACTATTTTTAGAACATTGTGATGCCACAGATAATAAAGCTATGCTTGACTACGGTGCGGTTAACCACTGGTTCATCAGTAACATGACAAGTATCTAAAAATTGTGCCAATGTAGTATCAATATGGGGCAGGCTTACTCTTTGATATCTTTGGACTGCTGCTAGTTGCTGAGGAGCCCCACGCCTCTTTAAAAAGATCTTTTCATGGCCTTCCAAACTATGATGGGACAGGTCATGAATGCTGTCCTTTAAGCCCCATCACCTGTATCCAATGGAAGGAGGGGGAGGGGTAAAACTAGATGGAAATGGACCCCAACCAGGATGAAGAGTCCTAGTAGAATCTGACCAACTTCATCATTTCGAGAATCAGAAAGTTTGTGCTGCCCCAGCAATCCCTGCTATATTGGGCGTGCCATTGTTATCACCACTGGATACTGTGGTACTGGGGCTGGGAGATCAGTGTTGGCTGATGAAAGTGTAACCCCCTTTAATGTCTTCCTGGGCTTGCCTAATGCCTATTGTCAGGATGGTGTTCTCTGTCTGCAGTAGTTGTGTGTGTCTGCATGAGAGTGCTCTAGCAAGCATCCATGCCTGTCTCTTTAAGAGAGCTGCTATTCTGTGTGTGAAAATTAGTCTGGACTGGGTCCGAGTGATTTGGGGCTCATGACCAGCCAGACAGTTCATATTTCGGCTCCATTCTGCAGTCGCTACTTGTGCAGAGATAGAACTGTAATTATTTAATGTTTATCTGCTTTATTAATAACAATATAGGAGTTTATCTAACCTGCTTCCATTTGCAGCACAAACATTTGGATAAGAGCCACCATTTTGGTTCTGTACTGCCAGAATTGGACCAATCGGATCTCAGGGGACCTAAAATGGAGACTGTCCCCAGAGGAATTGTGGGATTGAATTTCTGTAGGAATTGTAGTTTTTAAGGTTTGGCGCATAAATGGACCAGTAGGGGGAGCTCTTGCTGTGACAGACATTTCCCTAAGCCAACTGAATCTTTTGGATCACTGGGAAAGCCCAGAGCTGCCTGCAGCAGTGAATCAGTCAAGAGCTGGAGTTTGGAGAGTGAACAGCTCGAGTCATTGAGCAGTTGCTTCTGCGTAGGAGTGCGGGAGAATCAGAGGGAAGGCTGCGCTGGTCTGACTGCCACTATCTTACAGTGTGAAGAACTCTGTGAAGGTGAAAGTCAGATATAAATCCAATCCCTTGTTTAAGACCTGAAACTTGAAGAGAAAAGTGTGTAATCGTTGCCTGCAAGTGGACTGAAGACTTGTTCCAGTAGCAATCAGCCTGTCAGGTGAAGAAGTGAGTCTCAGATCAAAAGGTTTTCACAGAGACCCTGCTTTATTGCAAATGGACTTTTATCCAAACTGAGGCAAATATTCTAAGTGTTTATAAGTGTTCTGAACGTGTATTGTGGGTCGCGATTTGGTTCCCCGTTATCAGTTCTGTTATGCTAGCTGGAAGCTGCTCCATCACTCGTCATGGATTTATCCGAAGTGTTCACTCCATCTGGGCCCTGTCATCTCAGCCTCAACTGCCGCTCCTATTCTGAGACATTTACGATGAAAGACCCACTGGGGGATTCAGCCCCCTGCTCAACACCACCACCAAACAGGTAGCAACCACCACGGTGAGTCATGTAGGCCCTCCTTCCCCTGGCAAGCCAGAACAACATCCAGAGGTCTTCGTCTCATCAGTCCTCCCTCCTGGTCTAGGTAGTGTGAGTACAAAACAGGGTAGCTCCCTGCAACAAAGCTGCAATCATTGTATGTCATCTGATTTGCTTGTTTGGGTTTATTACAATGAACTGAACCATCTGCCTCCAGATTACAAATTTTGGGTTGAGTGCATGCTAATTGTTTTCTTTCCTAAGGGCCCAAACAACAGCTGCAAAGCTGGCCAACCCTGGGCAATGCTTCAGGCTAGCCAGTTTAACAACTGGGTACCCAGGGTTGTGTGATTGTGTCAAAGGAACTCATTGTGCATGTTTGTTCAGCAAGAGGTTAATCAGATCTGCAAATCAACTGCTAGATTTATAACCTACCCTTGTTCACACCCCCCAAAATAAATCAGATTGTGGTTGTTCATGTTTAACCTGGCTAGTGTATATCTTTTTGGTGGGGATATTGTACTGTCTTTGAATTGTTGCATCACTGGTCTTGTTTTACTGGGGTCTCCAGGGCAATTGCAGCTGATCCAGTCCTGATGGTAAGTGTTAAGAGTGAGAGCTTGCTGTTATTGTCATATAGTACATGTGCTCGTTTCACTGTTAATCCGTTTAGGCCACTAGAAGGGTTGGTGGGTGGTTATAGCATCCCAGAGGACTATACCAACAGCAGTTATGCTACCCTGAACACATTCCTCCGGGTGGAGGCACCCATTCACCAAGCTTAGGCCCCCTCAACGTGCACATAGTCATGTAGACAGAGGTAGTAGCCCATAGGATAGCGCCACCTAGGGGTTACAGAAGCCTGCCACAGTAGCAGTAAGAGGACAATGGAACAATGCAGTGCTAACTGTTTTGGGGGGTTTGAAAATCATAACAGATCATTTTTTTTGTTTCCCCCGGTGTTTTCTAAAAGCTGTTCATGCAGAGTTGTGAACAGCAACTAAGAAAAAGATGAACATCTTGGAATGTTGAACGTGAGCAGATGTGGGACCAGCAGCAGCATGAACATACTGAAACCAAATAGTGACCATATTTGAAAAGCTGTCCATTACCGCATCATGTAACACTCTTCTGCCTCTGTAAAACTGTAAAAAAATGACAGACAAAAATAGTTGCAGTATGTGAAGCAAGAAAATCTGTAATTAAAAAAAAAAGCAATTGTTTAGATTTTTTTTTTTTTTACGTTAAGGTTTTTCTCCCTCGGTTCCCAGTCGGCTCACATCTGCAGCTACAACCCAGCCCCGCACCCCAATGTCAGGCTGAATCCCCATCTACCCACACGGTTTCCCCTCTGTGGCAGGACAGTGAAAAACCCCCAACTCAACTCACCTCAAGAAGGATCCAGCGTCCAGAGAAGTGCCATTCAGGTTCAGGCCCTGTGGTGGGCAGCTGTTCACTTTGCAGCAACCTGGGGTCCATTTTCTTAGCTTTCTGATTGGACCCATCTGGAAAAGGCATGCAATGATGCCAATGGGAGAGCGCGCATGTGTCCGCCAGCGCTCCCTCCGGGAGTCTGTCCATCTCCACTCCTTTGTCTGCAGTGTCAGTGCCCTGCCCCCGAACTTCCACTAGGGAGCAGTCTAGGACTGACCACTGGCCTCCCCCTCTCTGGAGAATAACAGTCCCTTAGATGCTGAATCCTTCTCCTCCCGTGCCAAACCCGGTTGCCCGTTCTCATTCCAAAACATGGGTCACCGGCGGAGCTCAATGTAAGGCATCCAGCACCTCAGACCTCAGTGCCAACAGGCCGGCAATTGTCTAAATTATTAAAAAATAACAACACCACAGCCGTGAAGAACAAGTGGTCTCAGATACCTTGTGGGTACTTCAGTGCCATGTAGAGCACCCATGCTTCTTGACTCTTGTGCTACATGATGTCACTGTACAAACATGGTGTCTAAACCAGCTTGTTCACCACAGTTTGGGGTTAATTGTTCTGTATACTGTTTACAACACATCAGTGTAACTGCTGAATTCATTTTGTTTGTGTAAATGTGCATGTTTGTGGGATTGACTATTGCCACTTCCCCTTTAACTAGGGGGTACTTTTTTATTATACCTTATTTCCCCAGGATAACTTTACACATACCTATCATCTTGTTTCCAAAGAAATCCTGTTTCTACTTATTTTCACTGCTGGGAAGACTGGAACACTGAGGGGTTCAAAGACTTGCCAGGTGTCACATAGTAAGTATTTGGCTCTAGCAGGGTTTGAACTTATGAACTCCTGATTCCAAAGCTGATCCTTCAACCACTAGACACAATGAGCTCAGTTTTCATAGAGCCCTTAGATTGCCATGAGTTGTGGTGATCTAGGGATGTGGCAATCTCAGGGTGAGTCAGAGACCCCTGTGCCATATTCTAAAACAATGAGGGTCCCTGCACCCAAGACCTGAGATTTGCTGCATCTGCAGGGTTGTGCCAAAAAAGTGGCAAGCCTGCGGTGTTTGATGGAAGGATGCATCAAGCTCTCCCCTGCTCAGTGCAATGCTCAAGGGGCCATGAAGCAGTGGGGGGGTAAATATGTCTGCCAGGAGGGGACTGGGGACAGAAGAAACGCGGAGATTGGCCAAGGGGGCAATGGGGTCACAGCAGCAATGTGCGGAGCATGACTTGGCACCCTGCAGAGGTGCCCTTTACTACTGCATACAGCAGAGGTAACCAGTTACAGGGGTGTGGCCGAAAGGGACTGGGACTCAGACTCAGGAGTATACAGTCCTGGCACTTACCCCATAGGTGCTGCTGATTACAACACCATCGGAGGAAGCAATCTGCTTCCATGCAGGGAACCTGGTACCAGTGGAATGCCATGGTGCCCAGGGACCGATCCCAGCCACAACTTGCACCCCACAAACTGTACCCCATCCAATCCGCTGTACATAGTAGCACAGGGCAACTCTGCAAAGTGCCAACTCATCCCTCAAACATTGCCACCATGTCTCCATCTCCCCCAGGGCACCATTGTGCTTCTTCTGCCCCAGTCCCCTCCTTGCAGCCATCCTTAATCATGGCCTTGCCCAGCAGTGGTACATGGTACTTAGACCAACCACTGGCTGGTCAAAGGGTAACTGTCTGTTGCAACCACAGCAAGGCTTATAGAATTGCAAATAAGTGGATGGTGCAGCCCTGCCATTGTGTAAGCCCCATCGTGATCCGGCACTGGGGGCCTTAACTGCATAGCATCCCAATTTTACTGCAGCTGATATCTGAAAATTGGGATGGCCACAAACTGTGACACAAGGTGCCACTTGTGTTAATCACCTTTGGTGCTGCCACCTTGCTTCATAGTTTTAGTTTTGGAAATTGAGCCCACTGCCTCTACTAGATCACACAGCCTGACTAGGAAGCAACATTGTAAATGTCTCAATGTAGCATTCTAAAGCATTAATAAGTTAATAAATAAATGTCTCACTGTTATTGTCAAATAATGTTGTACCTGAGGGCCCAGGAAAGGGAAGCAGGGAAAGTGCACATTGGCACTGGCCCATAGTAAGTAGGTACTTTCTTTTTTATTAAACAAAAGTTCCCATTTCCAGCAGAAAACTCCCTCTGTGCATTAGCAGGACACAGTTACACAGTATTCCTTCATAATTTTAATTTGAAGAACTTCACCTATTCATTACTGAAGATATTTTCATTAAAAAAGGATGTGTAATTCTCTGACTTCATCTGTTCCTGTTTAGGGCCACCATCTGCAATATCCAGGTTTTACTGGAACAGACCCAGTTTTTAATGATTTGTTCTGTGTCCCAGTCAGAAAATGACTCACCAGTAGTGTCTTGGTCTTTCTTCTTGGCTGACTTTTTTTTCTAGCATATGCAATCCAAGACATGCAATACTGGAAAAAAGAAGTGTGACCAGGGTACTCCAGGTCCAGCAAGGTGAGCCTTGAGCTAAGTGGTTAGATGACGAGGATGGTATTCAGGGAGGCTGCATTAATTTCACAGTAGGTCATATTTTCTGTGTCTCACTACAGTCTGTGATTTAAATTGCTTAGTAGTTACTAATACTACACCTCAAAACACCTAATTGTCATCTTAATTATTCCTAGTTGCAGGATATACAGTACCAGAGAAATGACACATGTATATGTGCCCATATGGGCTCTTACATTGGACAGGAGGGTTGACCAAGCTCAAACTGAGTGTGGCATTTTGTTTGTACCCCAGAATTACTGCAGTGGTAGTGCAGTATATCTGCAACCTGGCATGACCAGGAAAACAGACATGAGCCTCAGATACCATGGCCCACATAAGGTTATTGGAGAAAGAGAAGACACTGAGTTCTGCTCTAGGAGGAGAGTTAGTGGGTTCCCCATTTAGGGCAGGGACCTTGGGGGACATGTTTTCAAGGTGTATGACCTAATAGCTCATCTGGGGCCTGAGTGGGATACCAGTGAAGATGGGGGTAAGGAAAATGAAGTGGGGTTAGAGAAAGGCCATGGAAACTTGAAAGTATAGTAGCTGCTGAAAGGAAGTCCAGAGGACCCAAGGACCAGGGTGGTTATGTAAGGTCAAACATGGCATGATTCTAGAATGAGTATTTTCCTCTCTTGCTATCAGAGAGGGCACTCGAAAATTCAGTGGCTAGGATATTGAGGCCATCAGAGAGAAAGATCCCGTCAATGTGGACCCACAGTAAACTGTAGCATGGGAGCAGGGTTTGATTGGTAGTCCCGGATGCCCAGAGTGATATGGGCATCAGAAGCTGCTGCAAGTCCTTAAACACAATGTGGCCTGATGGTAGCATGTCGTGTAGGTGCCCAAATTGCTTTTGGGTGCCATGTCTGGCATACCAGTCCATGAGCATATTATTAGCATGTTGCTAATAACTCTGAAGAATGAATTATTGGGATTTAAGGATCTAATGTAGTGACAAAGGCAGGGACCAGGGAAGCATCTAACTTGTTGGCTACTATGGGAGTAGTGCCATGTGCCATAGAGTCCAGGAAACATGTTACAGGTTAAGCTGTCACTACGGTGATGCTTCATTAGACACTCATGGCAGTAATGCACTGTGTCAGAGCTCATTTCAATGTGGGTATCTGTATTTGCTGTATCCCTAACCCACAGAGCCTCTGTAAAGGGAGAGCCAAACAGCTACTGTCTCTCTGTGTTTAATTTAGCACCAGACTGTGGGGTCTGTCTTTGTTGTTCCTTGGGAAGGAACAGAAGAACCAAATTGTGTGATTGTTTGCCAGGGGCTCCTGGTGAGCACAAGTGACCATCAGAAATACACCTAGACTGTGTGGCACTAATTCAGCACCCTTGTTAGCAGTCTCACATGAGAGGCCAAGGACTGAACAGGCATGGACTCTTAATTTCCCACTCACCTGCATGGTGGTTCCTCAATGACAGGGTTGAGGCACATAAACAGGGCAGTGGGAGGAAGCTTGCACTGTGCTCACCCATACTGTACCTGTCATGTGGATAAGAAGAGGACTTCAGGTTTCAGTGCTGTCAGTCCAGTACCTTTCTCAAGCTCTAAATTCATAAAGAGAAAAAAAAATCTTAAAAAAAAAAAGAAATAGACATAGGTGTACCCTAGCCCATACTCTCTCCTACCGAACAGTCTTTCATGTTGAGAATAAGTGAAAAGGGGGCTGCATACACACACACACACATACACACACATATATATGTATATATATATATATATATATATATATATATATATATATATATAATAAGATTTATATGTTGTAGTGCTGCAATAGCCCCACTGTGGTTAGGGTTTAGCAAGCTGTTTAATGTTAAACTCAAATTTTTGCACATTTAAAAACTTTGCAATCTTTTAATGAATTAGCACAAATTTGGCATGCATGGCCAGGCTGTCATGGTATCAAGATGCGGAAAATTTCATGAGGGCATCTTGTACGGTTTTTGAGACATGAAGGGTCAAAATATTGAAAAAAAAAACTCACGTTTCTTTTCCTTTACTTAACATGAGGAATTTTGCTCTCTCCTACAGCCTGGACAGTATGGATTTTTTCCATGATTTTTTCAGGAATGATGGGGTTGATGCCAAGGGTGTACCTTTGGATGTTTTGACTAAGAGATATTGGAGAGTTTTTGAATTTCAATGATTTTTGTGATAACATTGAAATGTGGAAAAAAAGATTGATAAAAAACAGATCAATCGTTACAATAGAGATCGATTTATACAAAAAAAAAACATTCAATTTATGACACGATACCATTTGCAGCAGCCTTTCCCCTAGTATATAGTGGCACCAGCACTACCACGGTATGCCGCCACCTCCACAACACCCAGACAGCAAACCCCACAACAGTGAAACTCACACTGCGCCTAAATCGGCAGCGATGAGGGATTTTCTTCAAGACACTGTATGGAGCCAAGGGTAGATATCTAACTCCACTGTCTTTGTGATGTGAAGTTAAATATATTTAGTAGGGAGTAGAGGGGGCTCAGGGGGTTTAGCCACCCACTTTTGACCATTAATAATGTACCAGTCGGTTTGGGGTCACATCACGGTCAGGGTTGTTGATGTGTTCCCAGCACTGTAGCAGATATTGCAGTCAGGGTTGTCATGCCAGCATCATGGATCCCACACCCACCCATCATGTAATGGCATTGCAGTTGCGCAATATTACTTTTCGGCAGGGATTTGAAAATTTTCTATACTGGTTACATGAGATGGGTTAATAAGATGGCTATGCTGATAATTTGGTCACTGTTGTCTTGTAAATGGAATCATGGGGTCTGGAGGGCCCCTGCATTTCTGCAGCTACATAAATATACACATCTATAGAGGGATGGGAGTGCAGGGCCCGGAGGGACCTCTGCTCCCATAGGCAATTAAGTATACAATTATACTATCCCAAAAAGTAAGGAAATAAATTGCAAAAAACTGCATTAATGCTCTAGTTAGGGAAAAAGCCACAAAAGTAGGGAAATGTGTCATTAGGGTTTTAAAGCTAACACCCACACCCACCCTGCACACACCAACAGGGTGAGCATTAGGGGCGACAGCCCAAGACATCCCCCAAAATGCCTGTTGGTGTGTGCAGGGTTGGTGTGGGGTGTTAGCTTTTAAAACCCTAACACTGCATTTCCCTACTTTTGTAACTCAAACTAAACAGATACGTCATGTTTTGCAATATACATATATGTCGCATATATATATATGTAGCAAAAACCCATTAATGCATCTGTTAGGGTTAAAGTGACAAAAGCAGGGAAATGTGCTGTTAGGGTTTCCAACCCTAACACCCCACCCGCACCCAGCAGACATTAAGAGACATCAGGGGTGTGACTTGAGGTCATCAGCCCTAATGCTCACCCCATTCCATAAGTAAATAAATGGAGATGAGTACAGTACAGTATAGTATAGGAGAATAGGGTGAGTGTAAGGGCTATCGACCCCAAGGCAGCCGCAATGCCTATCATTGTATGCAGGGTGCAGATGGGATGTTAGGGTTAGGAATACTAACATCACATTTCCCTACTTTTGTCACTTTAACCCCAACTGATGCATTAATAGAGTTTTGTGCAACCAATTTCCTTACTTTGTGATATAGTATAGTCATATCTTTATTTGCCTGTGGGAGTGCAGGGCCCCATCCCTCCATAGATGCATTTATGTATGTAAGTGTGGAAACACAGGGCCTTCCAGCCCCTGCGTTTCCATTATTAAGACAACAGTGACCGAACTGTTAAGATAGCCATAGTATTACCCCATCTCATATACCCGGTGGAGAAAAGTTTCAAATCCCCACCAAAACATAACTCTGGGCAACCACAGTGCCATTCCATGCCACAGGTGCAAAAGCACATTTTGGGCAGGATTTGAAAAATGTGACATACATGAGGTGGGGTAATAAGAAGGCAATATTGAAAATTTGGGGTGAAAATTTTGAAAATTCTTAAAGTTATGAGCTTGCATAGTGAAATTGCCACAAATACTCATAACTCGCCATTTTTAATAATTGTGATCCCAAGTTTTCAACATAGCTTTCTTATGACCCCACCTCATAAATAGTATGACTGTCATTTCACAAATCCGAACAGAAAGGTGATTTCACCAACTGACCGCAACATCACCTTTCAGGTGGGAGTTGCGTAACAACAGACCTGTTGTTTATGAGGTGGAGTCCCCAAAAGGCCATGTTGAAAATTTGGGTCAAAATCTCAAAAATACCAAAGTTATTCATAAAAGTTGAACCCCACCCCAAATTGAAATACACTGAATTGTATTTACATTACTTTCTCATATTGCAATCACTGGTTCAAGCCGAAAGATATGTTTTTGATCAGAAGAGTGGATCTTGAACCTTGGATTCTTTTCTGGTGCATGAGGGGATGTGAGGGTGTACTGGCAGTGTGGGGTGGTGGGTGCTTAGTGGGTGGTGGGGGCTGATCAACGAAGCATCATCATATGCAAAAAAAAAAAAAAAAGACCAACCATTGAGGACGGTTTTCTTTATTGCAGGTAATAAAAGGTCTGTATCTCAGAAACTGCATAAGCTACCATAGCTTGAGCAATTGCCTCCCAGACAATGCATGACCACGTGGTACCTGTGGCATAAAATTCAAAAAGTAAAAAAATAAAAATAATACAAATAACAATATACACCTTATCACTTTAAAAACATTCTAAATCAGTGAGCATTTAGCCAGCCCAATGGTGCAGAGGGTTGAGGTGATGGAAGCTATACCTTATGCCATGCCAGCGAACCCGGTCCAGGATTTATTTATTTATTTAGTTAAACATCAGTTTTGAAACCTTTGAGCCAGAGGCTCATTTACAAAGGTACCTCATCACAAAGAGGACATAAGAACAGTAGTACAAGGGACACCAGTAATTACAGAGACAAAAGTTACAATTCAGTTACAATTTTGTTAAAGTAGATTTCAATACCCATGAACAACATGGCATAGAGTGCAAAAACTTGGGGTTGGGGGGGGTGTGCAGGTAGAGGTAGAAGGGGAGAGTGACAGGGGAGGAGGATTCGTAGGGAAGGAAAGGGGGGGTGAGGGGCGCCGCTCAGTGAGCATTGTCAAGGGTGTATTTTTTTTTTTTTTAGTTTAGTGGCAGTTGCATGTGCCTGAGATAAGCAGGGAGTTTCTGAGCCTAGGCTTGAAGCTTGCTAAGGTTGGTGAGTCTGAGATACCAGCAGGGAGGGAGTTATACCAGTGGGGTGCACGGTAGGGGAACGCCCTCTGCCCTTGAGAGGTCCTGGCTCTCGGAATGACTAAGGTTGTTCTTGATGAGCTGCGAGTGATCAGGGTCGGTGCAGTTCGGTGAATTGAGTCGGATAGGCCTATGGGGGATAGGCCATGCAGGGCTTTAAAGGTGAGCTGGCAGGTCTGATACATGAGCCGCTCATCCAGGTTGAGTAGGGTTGCCAGGGTGTACAGCACACACGTGTGAGTGAGTCTGGGTGCACCGGTGATAAGTCTGCAGGCCTTGTTAAGCGTAAGGCGAACCTTGTTGAGGGCTGTCTGATCAGCTGAACCATAGACTGGAAGGCCATAGTCAATGAGAGATATGACAGAGAAGGTGACAGCCAGGCGGAGGGCATCTGGATGGAGGTATTTCTTGTGCCGGTAGAGAATGCCTAGCCGCGAGTTGGCGGCAGAATTTATGGCAGATATATGTCCATGGAATGAAAGTGCAGGGTCAAAGGTTATTCCAAGATATTTATAGGACTGCACAGGTTCAATGAGGATATTGGGTGTGGAGTGGACGGCTAGGGGAAACTTGCTGTACTTTTTTTGGGGGTGGGAGAAGAGCATAGTTTTTGTTTTCTTTAGGTTGATAACAAGTCAGTGCTCAGTGAACCAGGTCGCTGTAGAGTCAAAAGCTAGTTGGAGAGAGTTCTGTAGCAGCATGGGGTTACTGTGAGAGGCAATGAGTACAGCATCATCTGCATAGAGAAGGATCTTACCCGTACAACTGCTGGGTAGGGAGTTGAGAAAGAGGGAGAATAGTAGGGGTCCAAGAATTGAGCCCTGCGGCACTCCAGAGCGAATGGGGCAGGTTTCAGAGAGAGTACCACTAACTTTCACACGTTGGGAGCGGGCGGAGAGATAGCTGGTGCACCAGGAAACAGGTCCAGAGGCAAAGCCTATTAGGTCGAGGGTGGAGAGCAGGAGAGGATGCGAAACGGTATCAAAGGCTTTAGACAGGTCAATGAATATTGCACCAGCCAAGGCACCAAACTCCAAGGAGGCGTGGAGGAAGTTGGAAAATTCCAGGAGTGCTGTATTGGTACTATGACCCGCTCTGAACCCGTGTTGTTCAGGGCAGAGAACATTGTACTTACAAAGGTAGTCAGAGACTTGGGATGCCACAATTTTCTCCAAAGCCTTAGAGAGGGGGGAGAGGATCGAGATGGGTCGGTAGTTACCCGGAAGAGTCCTGTCACTACCTTTGTGGACAGGGGTAACCGTGGCAACCTTCCAGACAGCAGGGAATTGTCCAAGACAGAGTGATTTGTTGAAAATGCATGTGATAGGGGAGAGGACCTGATCCAGGACCTGGCCCGTAGAAGGCAGGGATCAAGTGAGTCATTACTGACGGTGTTACCTTTTAGGGCTTTTAGCAGGTATGGCCTGGTTTCTTGTAAGGTGACATGACGCAGGTGGAAGGAGGGGCATGCGATGGGTAGTGGGGCAGAAGGAGGTGGCGGACTGAAAAAGTTACCAGGGAGTACTGAGCTAAGGTCGGTAAAGGAGTTATTGAGGTGAGTGGCAATCAGGGCAGGGTCAGAGGAGACAGCACCATTGATGTTGAGAAGCAAAGGAGAGGGGGACCGGGAGTGACCATTCAGTTGCTTGATGTTGTCCCAGAAGCACCTAGGGTTCCCCCAGGAGGAGGTAAGGGAGGCTTGGTAGTATTTCACCTTCACTTTGCGGATGGCTCAGGTGCACTGGTTGCCAGCGGCAGCATAGGACTGCCTGTCTGCTGATTGGCCAGTAGCGACAGCAAGGTGCCAAAGGTTGTCTCGTTGCTTAAGATGCCACAGTAGGGCAGGGGTGATCCAAGGGGCATGTCTCACTTTGGACCTCCTAGCAGTTATAGGAGCAAAGATGTCACAGGCAGAGTTGAAGGTGTTTACAAAGAAGGCCAGGGCCGAGTCAATGTTAGTTGCGCTCGTCAGTGGGGACCAATCAGTATGGGCAAGGAAGCGCATAAGGTCTTTGAGTCCCCCAGGTCTAAGCCGACTCCGAGAGGTGGTTTTGACCGAGGATGTGGGCCGAGGGGTTACCCAGTTGAAGAGAACAGGGGAGTGGTCACTGAGGCAGTCAGGGAGGATTTGGATGTTATGGATGCGGCTTGGCCTGTTAGTTAGGACCACATCCAGGCGGGTGCTTGTACCCCTGCTGGGGTTGATTCTAGTAGGCTGCATGACCAGTTGAGTTTGGTCAATTGAATCGAAAGCCTCACAGTGGGAGGAGGACGAGGGGCAAAGCCAGTTTATATTCAAGTCGCCCACCAGGATTTGGTCCGAGGGGTTGGGTAGGGAGGTAAGGTAGTCAATTAGTGGGCCCAGAGCCTGGGATTGGTTCTTGGGGGGTATGTAGGCTGTGGTTAGGAATATAGGGCCTCTAGAAGGGTCAGGGGACAGCTTTAGAGTAAGGGCCTGGGCCTTATGGTCGAGGTCAGGAGGGGGGAGGGGTAGACCCATGAGAGAATCCTTCAAATAGAAGGCGCAACCCCCACCTCTCCTTCCGACACGGTCCAACCGGTGGAGAGTGTAGCCGGGGAGAGAGACATGAGAGTTGGGAGTGGAGTGAGACAACCAGGTTTCAACCAGGGCAACAACATCAGGTTTATGAAGCATCACCCAGCAGTGTAGCGAGTCCAGTTTTTTCAGGAGGCTACAGATGTTCATAGACGCAATACGCAGCCCAGAAGATTTCAGGGGAGGACCAGTGCTGCCAGGCCCGGGATTGGGGTGGATATTTCCTGACAGGAGCAGGAGGAGGAGGGCTGCTCTTGGGAGTGCGCGACAGCGAGATAGTTTTCGACGGTTGGAGAGGGGGTGATGAGGGCTGAGATAGTGCAGGGGATAGGCAGAGTAGAACAGACAGGAGAAGCAAGCACGATGAGATGTATGAGGGCAGTGGGGGTAAGAGAGAGGTGTATGTAGGGAGATAGGTCAGGAAAATGCTGGGTGAGTGTAAGCAGCAGGGGGAGGTGTTGCAGGGGGAAGGGGTGGGGTCATCGGGGTTGAAGCAGGATTGATCATGCTGATGGGCAACTGTCCTCTTCCAAGGGTGATGAGGGTGGCTTGGCACCCCCCCCAAAGTTCCGCCTCCACCAGGTGGAAGTCCGGTGGGTAGCATAGGTGGAGAGAGAATGACAAAAAGCTTTGGGAAGGTGGAAGAGGCTGAGCTGGCACCATGGAACTGCATGCATGCCTCCACACATTTGTACAGCTGTGTGCCATGACCTCAGGGGCAAGGGGAGAAAACCTGTAAATACCTATGTGTCACCATTGCCAAGTTGATGAGAGCAGGCGCTGAGGACCAAACAGATCAATAAAAAAAATAAATACTGTAAATCAGTGAGCATTTCTAGAAAAGGGCACTCTGTTAAGATACACATAAAAAATGTTTACATTCATTGAGTTTCAGCTCTCTAAGCCAGCATACTTACTTATTAAAATTATTTATATTTAATTTCCTTAATGTGGCCTCTTGGACCTGTACAGTGTTGTACCACTGTACTTTGCTATATCTCAGTTAGAACAGTCCAAACACTCCAAAATGTTCTCTGCAATCTGGTAAAAAATCAACAGCTAAAATGGAGCCACAAAGTATACTGACCCGAAGTACTTCTGACAGCCCTCCACAGTATTTAAAATTAGGAGTGCAATGTCACTACATCAGGAAAACCTATCCATTAAAAGTACTCAGCATCACCTTGCTGAAACAATTTAAATAAAAAAAAAAAAGAAATGTAGTTAGACAGACCTCACATTGCCTGGGACTGACTGTTGCACACATTAGGAACCCACCAGACTCACTGCTCTTCCTCTATCTGTCTTCACTCAGCCACCAAGTGTATCCCCTCTGGTACCCACTGATGATGAACAGAGGTGTGACAGCCACTGACTTTCTGGACTGATCAGGATTTTTTGATGCTCCCTGCTGAGCTGAGGGACTGCAGGTCACCATTCAAAAGGGCTGAGGCTTCCAAACAGAATGCTCACTATCCTTATGCTGCTTGCCTGCTCCTGCTGCCCATTCCCTTGGGAACCACCAGAGCCAGTTCCCAGCACCAACATGACCAACATGTCGGGGTTGCTGCAAGAGCTGGCAGGCAAAAAAACAAAAACAAGGGAGAAACATTTTAAACTAAGCCCTGCTGGGGCTTCTGTTTACCTAAGGGGCTCTCATTTACTGTTTGTTCCCCTATTCCAATTCCTCCCACTCTATTCCTGTACTGTACAAGGAGTCGAAGAGGGGCAACTGTACTGCCACAACCCATGGACCCTGGGCTGCACTGGGGAGATTGGGATACGCTGAGGACCCTCACTGGCCATGCTGGTGCTCCTGGAGAACTAGGATACCTTTTTTGTAGTGCACCAGAAGACACACAACTCTGGGGCACTACACACAGTTCCTGGGTCACACAGTAATTACTAGCTTGTTGTAAACTACCTTTATGTAAAGATCAATATAGGAAAAACACATATAATTACACTGAATGTGGTAAAACTTTTAGGACATACGAAAAAAAGGTTGAGCAGCAAACTGCAGCAAAAGGAATTCTGTTCCGTGAAATACTGAGTTATTTTGCCGCAATTTGCTACAGAACCCCCTTCCCCCATTTTGCGGAAGTAGTGCCACTCCGTAGATAAAATACACATATTTCTGCCAATTGTTTGGGGAAAAGTAACCACAGAATCAGATTCCACTGGCCCCGCTTAGGTAAACACAGCTGTTGGTGTTTACCATATGGCAGTATTTCTTGAAATATTTACATTTCTTTGCCTCGCTAACTGAATACAAGATGGCGGAATCTCGACACTACATTCTGCATTTGCAACAACAGCTACCGCTTTGGTGGCAACAAAACAGTTGTTTCACATGGCACATCTAACTTTTCCTGTAGGAAATAATGGGAAAATTGAAACTTTAATAACATTTGAATGGATTAGTATTGTTAAACCCATACCCTGCCATGGGTTATTGCTAACCTCCGTTAGTGCATCATGCTGTGCTCTACCGCCTTTGTAAAACTGTAAAAAATAACGAATAGAAAAAGTTGTGGTTTGTGAAGCAAGAAAATCTTTTATTATAAAAAAAAAAATAACAATCCCCCCCCCCAACAGTGAGAACAAGTGGTCTCAGACACCTCCTGGATACTTTGATGTCATGCAGAGGACCTATGCTTCACTTTCGTGCTACATGATGTCAGTGCAAAACTTGGCGTCTGAACCAGCTTTCTCACCACAATTAGGGGTTAACTGTTCTGTGAACTGTTTAGAACACATCAATGTAACTGCTGAATTCATTTTGTTTTGTAAATGTGCATGTTTGTGGGATTGGCTACTGCCACTTCCCCTTTAATCAGTAGGTACCTATTTTTTTGTTACACTTTAATTCCCCATGATATCTTTATGGAGACCCAACATCTTGTTTCCAAAGGAATCCTATTTCTGCTGATTTACACTGTAGGAGGGATTGGAGCTCTGAGGGATGAAAAGACTTGCCACAGGTCATGTAGTCAGCATTTGGCTCTAGCAAGGCTTGAACCTGCAATCTTCCAATTCCAAAGCTGTTCCTTGAGCCACTAGACACAGTGCATTTCATAGTGCCTCTACTAGACCACACAGCCTAACTAGGAAGCAACATTGTAAATGTCTCAGTGTATCATTCAAAAGCATGTATAAGTTAATAAATAAAATGTCTCACTGCTATTGTCAAACAATGTTGTGCCTGAGTGACCAGGAAAGGGAAGCAGGGAAAGTGTACACTGGCACTGATTCATAGTAAATAGGTACTTCCTTTTAATTAAGGAAATGTTCTGGTTTCCAGCACAAAACTCCCTCTGTGCATTAGCAGAACAACAGTTACACAGAATTGCTCCATAATTTAAATTTCAGGACCTTCTCTTATTTCATTACTGAAGATATTTTCACAAAAAGAGGATGTTTATTTTTCTGACTTTATCAGTTCCTATTTAGGGTCACCATCCATCTAGGTTTTTCTGGGACACACCTGGTTTTTAATGATATGTTTTGTGTCCCAGCCAGAAAATTACTCACCACTAGTGACTCCGTCTTTCTTCTCAGTTGATTTTTCTTTCTAGCATATGCAATCCAGGATATGCGATACCAGAGAAAGGAAATGTATCCATGGAACCCCAGGTCCAACAATGTGAGCCTGTAGGTCAGGCGTTAGAGCACTGGGATGGGATTCTGGAGGCCGGGGTTCACCACCCAGCAGGTCATATTATTTCTTTCTCACTACAATTTGTGATTTAAATTGCTTAGCAGTGGCTAATACAGCACCAAAAACATCTAGTTGTCATCTTGATTATTCCTAGTTGCAGGATATGCAATACCAGAGAAAGGACCTATGTCTGGGAACCCAAGGTTCAATCATGTGAGCCTGGAGCTCAGTGGTTAGAGCACTGGGGTGGTATTCTGGGGGTCTGGATTAAATTCCCTTTAGGTTACATTATTTTGTTTCACTTCAATTGATAGATAGATAGACAGACAGACAGACAGATAGACAGATACATAGATACTGTAGATAGGCAGGCAGACAGACAGGTGGATAGATGGATATACAGACAGACAGACAGACAGACATAAAGCTGTTTTAGTTGTTAGTTGTTACTTTTTAGTGTAACATAGTTTCATTTAAATTTAGCATAGGATAGTAATTTCTTTAGAAAAATACTTTTTTCTAGTATTAATATTAACAACTGCTTTGAATAATTCATTTATTTATATTTTGGTAACCAGCTAAGCCCACTGAGACCACGCAGACCCTTTTTCGAGGGCGACCCAGGGGAGGGTACGTAAGACAATGCAGTTTACAACAGACAGAGGCACAAAACTTTACAAAATTGAAATTAACATAAAAACTAATGTCTCTTGGTTGTGAAATAAACAGGGCTACGATACACACAGAGAGTCACAGTACATTATATTATCTAAAGCAGAATGTTTAAAGAATGTCTGGTGGCAGAGAAAAAAGTCATACACCAAAATTTAATATTGTAATAAAGAGCTCATAATGCAGCTAGAGCAACTTAAAGATCCAGTAGAATCAAAAAGAGTAGACAGAAAAATAACTCCCCAGTAGTGTCCGGGTCTTTTTTTTTCTCGGCTGATTTTTTTCCCCTAGCATATGCTATCCAGTGTATTCAATGTCAGAGAAAGGAAGTGTTTCCAGGTAACGCCCACTCCAAACATTTTAGCCTGTTTTTCCAGAGTTAGAGCACCAGGATGGTATTCTGGGGGACGACATTCAATTTCTAGTATGTTATACTATTTCTTTCTCACTACAGTTTGTGATTTAAGTTGCTTAGCAGTGGCTAATATTACACCACAAAACACTTAGTTGTCATCTTGATTATTCCTAATTGCAGGATATACAATACCAGAGAAAGGACATGTGTCCATGTGCCCATATGGGCTCTCACCTGGGACCAGAGGGCCTACCAAGCTCAAGCTGAGTGTGGCATTTGGTCTGCACCCCAGAGTTACTGCAGGGGTGGTGCAGTATATCTGCCACCTGGCTTAGCCAGGAACATGGATGTAATCCTCTGATGCCCTGGCCCACAAAAGCTTATAGGGGAGAGAAGAGACCGAGTTCTGCTCTAGGAGAAGAGTTAATGGGAGTCCTAAGTTAGGACAGGAAACTTGGGGGCATGCTCTCAAGGTGTGTGACCAAATGGCTTTGTTAGGTCCTGAGTGGGATGCTAGAAAAGAGGGCAGTTAAGGACAAGGAGCAGGGTGAGAGAAACACCACAGAAACTTAAGAGTAGAGTAGTTGCTGAAAGGAAGTCCACAGGATCCTAGGACTGGAGTGGTCATGTAAGGCCAACCATGACAGGATTCGGGTAGGAGTGTTTTCTTTTCTTGCTATCAGAGAGAGCCCTCCAAAATTCAGTGACTGGGGTATTGAGGCCAACAGAAAGAAAGATCCTATTGATGTGGACCCACAGCAGGCTGCAGCATGGGAGCAGAGTTTGACTGGTAGTCCCAGATGCTCATAGTGACAGGGGCATCAGAAACTGCTGCAAGTCCAAAATTAAATTTGGGTGCCCTGTCTAGTGTACCAGTTCATGAGCATATTATTAGCATGTTGCTAATAACTCTGAAGAATGAATTATTGGGATTTAAGAATCCAGTATGATGACAAAAGCAGGGACCAGGGAAGTGTCTGACTTGTTGGCTTTTGTGGGAGTAATATCATGGATCATAGAGTCCAAGAAACATGTTTCAGGTAAAGCTGCAACTATGGTGATGCTTCATTGGACACTCATGGCAGTAATGCACTGTGTCAAAACTCATTTTAATGTGGGTATCTGTATTTGCTGTATTACCTAGCTGCAGAACCTCTGTAAAGGGAGAGTTTAACAACTGCTGTCTCCCTGTGATTAATTTAGCACCATAGTGTGGGGCCTGTCTTTGCTGTTCTCTAGGAAGGGTAAGAAGAACCAAATTGTGTGACTGTTTGCGAGGAGCTCCTGGTGAGCTCAAGAGTCCATTAGAGATACACCTAGACTAATTAGCACTAATTTAGCACTCTTGTTGGCAGTCTCACATGAGAGGCCAAGGACTGAATGGGCATGGACTCTGAACCATCCTTTCACCTACGTGGTGGTCCCTGAATGGCAGGGCTGAGGCACATAGGCAGGGCAGTGTGAGGAAGCTTTCACTGTGCTCATCTGTACTGTACCCATCATGTAGATAAGAAGAGGACTTAAGGGTTTCTGTGCTGTTAGTCCAGCACCTTTCTCGAGCTCTAATTTCATATGGAGAAAAAAGAACTTAAAAAAAATACCCATAGACATAGGAGTATCCTGTGCTATGCATTCCATCATCAAGCAGTCTCTGAGGTTGAGAATAAGAGAAATATATATATATATATATATATATATATATATATATATATATATAGATATATATATATATAGTATAGTGGCGCAGTCATGCCACTATAGTTAGGGTTGAGCAGTCAGTTACATACTAAAGTAAAACTTTTAGACGTTAATAACTTTGGACCCATTCAATGGATTTGCCTGAAATTTGGTACATGTGTTGGGACATACTAGGTCTCTTGATTTGCCAAATTGTGTTTCGGTTGGAGTGCCGGTCTTTGTGTATGAAAGTGCTGAATAAAGCAAAATTATGCATTTTTGAAGGCACCTTTTGGCATTCTTAATGTGGTCCTGCACAGCTGTCGTGTGGTGTGCCACTCTGTGAGATGGCTCATTTGAAAGAGTTTTGGTGGCTGAATATGCAGCTTTTTGTTTGGTGTAAAAATATTAAGGCTTTCAAAAGTTATGGCACTTTTAAATTCCCATTATAAGTCAATGGGAAAATTTATATGTATATGTTGCAGTCAAAGAATGGGGGTTCTGGCCATCTCGTCCCACCTGGTGGTCAAAGAATTTGCAGCCTCACAGTTCAAGAATCTTTGTCCCTGAGGATTTTCAAAATTCTTTGATTGTGAGGTCTGCCATTTTGTTTTTTAATTTTTGATTGAAAAAACACAAATATCTCGTCTCTGGGGTCATTTCTGAAGTAAAACTTCGATGGGTTTTACTTAGGGGGCTCTGATCTATTGAGCCATGCCTTTGGTTTCATCCAAATCAGTCAAAAAATAGAGTTATAAGTTTTTAAAATCTTAGTTTGCGGCTTCCTAACGATCTTTGATCGCGAGCCTGCAAATTCTTTGATCGTGATCTTGCATTGTGACCTAAAAACACCAATATCTCGGCTCAGGGGTGGACTAGGGACACAAATGAGGGTGGGTTTTGCTCAGGAGGGTCCATTCTATTGAGGCATGCTGTTGGTTCAGTTCACATTGGTGAAAAATTTGCATTTCACCATTTTTAATTCTTTGTTTGTGAGCCTGCAAATTCTTTGATCGCGAGCCTGCAAATTCTTTGATCATGAGATTCTTTGATCATGATCATGCACTGTGAGAGAGAGAGACAAGATGGCCCAATTTAAAAATATATTTTCTCAGTTCAAGGGTGTCCTAGGAGGTCAAATGAGGGTGGGTTTTACTCAGGGGGCTTCGTTCTGTTAAACCATGGTTGTGTTTTACTGCAATTCCTTCAATTTTTTGATTTATAGCATTTTTTGTTCTTTGTTCACGAGCCTGCAAATTCTTTGATCGCGAGCCTGCAAATTCTTTGATCACGAAATTCTTTGATCGCTATCTTGCATCGTGAGCGAGGGACCAGATGGCCCAATTTAAAAATCAATTTTCTCAGTCAAGGGGTGTCCTAGGAAGTCAAATTAGGGTGGGTTTTACTCAGAGTGCTTCGTTCTGTTGAACCATGATGGTGGTATACCACAATTCCATTAATTTTGTGATTTATAAGATTTTTAATTCTATCTTTGTGAGCCTGCAAATTCTTAGATCACGAGCCTGCAAATTCTTTGATCGCCATCTTTGATCGCGATGGAAGGACAAGATGGTCAGATTTTTTTATAATGGAATTCTTTGTTCATGAGCCTGCAAATTCTTTGATCCCAAGCCTGCAAATTCTTTGATCGTGAGATTCTTTGATCGTCATCTTTGATTGTGAGGGAAGGACAAGATGGGCAGATTTTTTATAAGGGACTAGATAGGGAAATTTTACCAATCTTTAACATTGAATATCTTGGAAATGGTTTGGTCTTTTTACTTGAAATTTGGAGGGTGTTTATGGCATGTCCTGTAGATGTGAATTATGGTGTGTACATGTCAGACAAAATTTATTTTGCAGAGATATTGAGTGACACACTTTACATGTTGCGGACAGTGTTTTGCTTGTGTTGGTGGCTTGAAATTGATAGAATACGTAGTCTTAGCATCATGGATGTAATTTTCAGTCATTGTGTGTGTTAAATGTCAACAGGTGTGGAACTGTGCCAGTCTGATGAATGAAAATCTCATACGTTAAAATGTTATATCTTGTATATGGTTTGGACTTTTCACTTGAAATCTGGAGGGTGTTGACGGCTTGACCTGTGAACATAAATTCCAGTGTTACACTATTTGGTCTTTTCATTTGAACTTTGGAGGGCATTGACAACACGTCACGTGGATGAAAATTACAGTGTTTCTGTGTCAGAAAATTTTTTTTTGCTGGAGATATGGAGTGGTGCAGTTTACATTCTGAGGACAGTGTTTTGCTTGTGGTGGTGGCTTTAAATTAATAGGATACCTAGCCTTAGAGTCATGGATGCAGTTTTCAATCGTTGTGTGTGTTGAATGTCAACAGATGCATAACTGTGCCACTCTGACAAATAACAATTTAAAATTTTGACATGTCATATCTTGGACACGGTTTGGTCTTTTTACTTGAAATTTGGAGAGTATTGATGGGATGTCCTGTAGATGTTAATAGAGGTGTTTACATGTCGGACAATATATTTTTTGTGGACATATTGTGTGACACACTTTATGTTTTGTGGACAGCGTTTTCTATTGTTCCACTAGATTAACATTTGTTTGGCAGCTGGCCTTGCTGTTGTGAATGTACTTTTTAGTCATTGGGTGTGTAATGTGGCCTGACACTTACAAGTTGGTGGGCGGGTCCCGTGCTAGCACCAACTTGTGCAACTTTCTACTTTTCTATTCTTTCTTAAAAAGTAAGGAAATTCTATGCAAAAAACTTTGTTAATGTATCAGTTAGGGTTCTTCTACAGTGAAAAAAGTGAGGAAATTCAATTTTAGGGTTCCACCCTTGCACCCCACCCCCACCCTGCCCCCACCAACAGGCATCGGGTGTGCATTGAGGTCATTGGCTTAACTCTCACCCCATCCCATGTGTAAACAAGCTGAGGTGGTGCAGTGTAGGAGAATGGGGTGAGAGTTAGGCTGATGACCCCAATGCACACCCCAATGCCTGTTGGTGGGGCGGGTGGGTGCAAGGAGTGAACCCTAAAATCAAATTTCCTCACTTTTTTCACTGTAGAAGAACCCTAACTGATGCACTAACGAAGTTTTTGCATAAAATATATATATATATATATATATATATATATATATATATATATATATATTTATACCATGGGGTGAGAGCTTTCTCAGTAGAATATACTGTGTTATTTCCACTGCAGTGAGGATAAATCCTGGTGACATCAGCAAAGTAAGGATAAATGGCATTTATCCTCACTCTGCTGATGTCACCAGAATGAGGATATCTTCACTGCAGCTTGCATTCCAAATGAAACTGCATCAGAAAACAGTTTATTTTTCTCACTGAAGCTGTTACTTACTCAGTTAGATTTGCAAAACACTCTCACCTGTGTCCCGTTGTGTTTCTAACACCCCTAGCCCATTACTGTTAGTGTAGTGTCAGTGGCTCAGTATGTAGCACACTCGCCTCTGAGGCCGGGAGATCAGAGGGCTGTGGGTTCAGTTCCCACATCTGGCACTTGGGTTAATATTCCAGTACTGACACTGTAGTGCATCATGAGAGGGATGCTGCACTTCTGAGGTGCAGTCTTTCAGATGAGACGTTAAATCGAGGTCCCATCTGCCTGGATTGGTGGTAGTTCAGGTGGATGTTAAAGATCCCATGGCACTTATCAAAAAGAGCAGGGGAATTTACCCGGTGTCCTGGCCAAATTTCCCTCATTCACTAAAAATACCACCAACAGCTTAATCTGGTTCAAGGTCAGTTGGCATTCATCTGTATCCCCCTCCCCCAGGTTGTGCCTGAAAATAGGCAGAATCTGTCTAGTGTACTTACCCGGTCAACAAAAACTAAATAAAATAAAAAAATAAATAAAACTGTGCTAATCTCAGTTTCAAAACAACCTGAATTCTAAATGAAACTCTTTCACACAGTAGTTTATCTTTTTCTTAATATTACTAGTAACAGTCTTTCTTTCTCACTGAACTGTAACTTACTCAGTTAGGTTTGCAAAACACACTCACCTGTGTCCCATTGTGTATTTGACTCCCAGTCTATTCAGAACACACACACACACGCACACACACAGCATGAGCACAAAACACATAGAAACAGAAAAAATGTTCCTAAAGAGCTCACCCCATGGTATAAATTGCACACATGATGCGCGGATCGTGGGATATGGAAAATATTCTCAGTCCTGCAGAGTGAGCTGTGCATTTTCACTCATGCCTTTGGCACTCATGAGAATACAGAGCTCACTCTGCAGGAGTGAGAATATATTCCATATCCCACTCCTGCCCATCATGTATCCCCTTTTTATATATATATATATATATATATATATATATATATATATACATAGAAGATATCAATATAGAAACAAAATAATAAAAACAGCCATCAGTGGATGCTAAAATATTATAAAGGATCATATCACACCATAAATTTAATTAGCTTTTACTAGTCTTGTACATTTCTAAATGTATTTATTTGTGGTGGAGGGATAATATTATACAGTCTGAAAATCTATGGGGCCAGGGAGAATATAGTAACTGGCACATGCTGTAGAAAAAGCAGAGACTACTGGAGGAGTCAATCTTTGAGGTCAGCAATGGATATTTCTTACTGTGGCTTAATTGTGGTAGGTGGTTTTGACCTGCTGGTGCTGGGGATTGCTGCATTTGTGGTGGTGTGACAGGACCTACAACCACTCAGATAACAGTGGTGCAGTCCACTGATCTATAATACATATGCATTGCTGACCTCAGGGCATTAAATAACCCTACAGTTGTAGTCTGCTTTATTCTTTGTAAGGTACAGCATTCGGAACTGAAGTGGTTGTGCACAAACCAATTTTGCCATTGGGGAACCTCTCTCATACTTGTATTGGTCTGCATAACCATGAATTAGTAAAGCTGATTTTGCATGTAGGGCACCCAAATGTTGAATAACATCCTCGAGTCATTTAAAGAGGAAGAGTCAGTGCAAGAGCCCCAGACCCAAGTGTGAGTCTGGTCCCAATGTACACTTTGTAAAAATAATTTGTATTAGTTTCTGTTTACTGTAGCATAGTAGATTATATCAGACTAATTTTGCTTACTTCTGGACTGACATCTTCTGTAAATGCAAATCCTAGAATCCCCTGCAGCTAACATCAGAGCAGGACTGCAGGAGTGAGAGATTTAATAGCCTGCAGTGCATGTTAGCATAGAGTTTTATAATCTCCACTCAGATGTTTTCTGGTTCTGCTTTTTCCCAGGGGCTAAGTATAATCCTCTGTGACTCTATTTAGCCCAGGGAAGAAAGCAGAACCAGCAAACAAAAGAACAGAGAGCTTACATAAACTGTAACAATTTGTATAGTTTTTTTTCACTTAATCAGTGATATATGTGTGTGTGGTGGGAGTGAGCTCCTCCCACATTCCCTAAAGCAGCTTACCTACTTTTGTGTTTGCTCAAATAGCAGTTTGTTACCAGCATATACAGTTCATGTTGACTGCGCTGGTTCCAGTTCTCACCTGCATCATCAGATTGCACTTGAGAGTCTTAATTGAGGTTACCTTGGACTGCAGTGGGGGGGGGGAGTGTTTCCTCCTTCTCTTGACTAAGATGGAGTAGCAAGGCACCACCACACACCCAGTTACCCACTGAATGAGATACCTTGGGGCTTCCTGGTACTGGTCTGCTTCTCTGTGTCTTCTCTGGGCAGCATCCTGTTCAGCTTTTTTAGTACTAAAAGGAGGGGACCGTTCGCTGGTATCTAACCATAGGCCCATTTCCATCCTCTCTCCTCTCTCCAAAGCATTGGAAAAAATCATTGCTGATCAGCTCACTGCCCACCTACATAAATACAACCTTCTCAGTCAGCAACAACATGGATTCCACATGTGGCACAGCACCAACTCAGTCCTCATTGAATTCACTCGATATGTTCATGAGGCATTCAACCAGGGACAATTAGTTGGGGCAGTCTTTAGTGACTTATCCAAGGCATTTGACCTTGTGGATCACCAGTTGCTGCTCCATAGGCTAACCTGCCTTGGGCTGTCCTCTGACACACTGAAGTGGTTCACCAGCTACCTGTCTGGGCGCTTACAGCAGGTAAAGATTAATGGTGCCACATCCGAGGCTAGAAATGTCACAGTAGGGGTCCCACAAAGGTCCATACTGGGACCACTCCTATTTAGCCTCTTTGCAAACAACCTCCTTGCTGCATGCCCCTCTGCCCGAGTTCTGCTATACGCAGATGACACAGTCCTATTCCTTCAAGGCTCCTGCCAAGACACATTGATTAAGTCCCTGCAGCACAACTTTGACCTGTAACAGGACTAGTTTAGCACCAGTCTATTAGTACTAAACAGCAAAAAGACAAAGACAATGCTTTTTGCTGGCCACCAGAAGAGAAGATCCACCACACGTTTTACAATCGCACACAACCTGGACTCCCCCTCTAACAACACTGCTCATTCCGTTATCTGGGGATTACTATCGACTAGTCTCTTTCCTTTGATGAGCATATAAGTAATATCACTATGGCCATGGGAAGGAAACTGGGTGCACTATATAGACTATGGTATTGCCTCACCCCTGAAGCAAGGCTCCAGGCAGCCAGTGGCACAATCATGCCTATTTTGGATTATGAAAATGTAGCGTATGGTTCAGCCATGGACACCAGCCTTCACAAAGTCCACATGATCCTCAACAAAGCATGCAGATTCCTCCTGGATGCTGATCATCTCACACATACTTGTGAGCTCTACATAAGGACAAAGTGGCCCCTACTCATGGATAGAATAAAGTTTACAGACCTACCTTCTAGGGAAGAAGGCCCTCCTAGGACTCGCACCTGCCTTGATGCAGACTTTATTCAGATCTGCCCCAAGTGATCATGCCACTAAAAGTGTCGCCAGAGAAGAATTAGCTGTACCCTTCAGGAGAACATCCCTGGTGAGGTGTGCTTTTGTGGTAAGAGCACCTACCTGGCAAAATGAGCTCCCCCATTCTACCACCAATATACAATGCCTAGGGCACTTCAAATCCACACTCCAGAAAACCATCTCTCCTCCAGTCCACTGCTTATGCTAAACTTAATCCCACCTGCATTCCAGCACACCACCTAACTGTTGCTCCTTGCTATACCTGGGAATGCCTTGTTCTCCCCTTCCCTTTCCACTTCCCCATCTCCTGTGCCCCGCCCTGCAATGTGCCCTCTCCTCCTGTCCTTTCACCCTACACTACCTAGCTGCCTGGGTCAGCTAACACCTCCCCACACTTCCCCTCCTACCCCCTTACCCCCTGCCCAATCTGATCTACCCTCTCTCCCCCTTCCCTTCCCAGCTACCAGCACCTTCCCCAGCCTCCCTCTTCTTGGGTCTCTGCACTTATCTTCTCAGCTTGTTGCACTTTACCCCATTACTGGGACTTTGACAATGCCTTCAGCAGATTCATGTATTCCCACTACTGGGGATTTGACAATGCCTTTGGCAGCCTCATGCCTTTTAGTGTCAGTGGCTCAGTAGGTAGCACACTCACCTCTGAGGCCGGGAGATCAGAGGGCCATGGGTTCAGTTCCCACATCTGGCACTTGGGTTAATATCCCAGTACTGCCACTGTAGTGCAGCATGAGAGGGGTACTGCATTTCTGAGGTGCCGTCTTTTGGATGAGATGTTAAACCGAGGTCCCATCTGCCTGAATTGGTGGTAGTTCAGGTTAATGTTAAAGATCCTATGGCACTTATCGAAAGGAGTAGGGGAAGACTTTATTAAAGAAATCATACAGTACAAAACTCAAAATAACACATAACAACAAAAATTACAAGCAGTTCCCATAGTAACCATAATAAACAAATACAATAAAAAGGAAAGGACAAGCCTTGACAAGAGTCTTCAAGTAATTGGAAAGTCATTATCAGTAATCCAGGGCAAATTCCACCAAATAGCCTGCAAACGGATCCTACTGAGACTTTTAGATTCAGAAAAATAAACTTCCTGTAGGGATTTGAAAATATTACCATACAAATCATAATAAGAAAGTTCATGCTTTTGAAGAGTGAACAAACATCTAGAATGCAAGATAAACCATTTGATAACAGCAAAAATTACAGTCAATGTACTTGTGTCCCAAATATCCCAGTTGCTAGGATAACTACCATACATAAGTGCAGGATATGTAAGTTGTAGAAAAAAAGAAAGATGGGACTTGTCATATAGGAATTTCCAAAAATCAACAATATAAGTACAAGTAAAATACAAATGCAGAAGGGTTTCTGGTTGATTAATGCACTGAGGTCTAGAACAAATACGTTCCTCCACCCGTTTAGGCTTTTGATTAGCCTTTACATTCAGTTTTTCATGACAATTAAGCCAGTGATGATCATGAAATTTTTGTGGGATTCTCTTCTCATTCAAAAAGGTTAATAAGGCCTCTTTATGTGTTACTGGACATTTTAGAAAGATGTCCAACTCACTAAAATGATTCTCCATAACAAATGCATATAACTGTTTTCTAGATTTTGAGATCACAAGTCTACTAGTGATCCCTCATGACCAAAGCTTGACAAAGACCTCACGCAAATACAATGGAGAAGTGGCTACCTGCTTAATGTGATGTAAATGACCCAAATCCCAAGCTACAAACCAGGGTGATGTGGTTTGAATAAAAAAAACACACCAGTATTTATCAGGCGAAATAAACAAAGGTTTCAAATTAGCATACAAAAACTGACAGAAAAAAAAATAATACAGGGTTAATCATTTGTTGTCCACCTTGTTTGCGAGGTAAATATAATACATTTCTTTTGATGGGATTCAGACGACTGCCCCAGAAGGACTGGAAAAATAGGCTATACAATTTAGCCTCCCTTAAGTTGGGAACAGGAAAAACAGAACTAAGAAACAAAAAAAAAAGAGGCACCAGGTAAGTCCTTATCAAATAAACATGTTTGCAATAACTCATTTTGGTCTTATTCCAGTTCTGAACCATTTGTGATCTAATTAATAATATTTTGTCCAGTTTGCAATATCCATTTGGGGCGACCCATACTCAATGCCTAAGATTTTTAAAGGATCTAATGTATAAGGGAGACCAGCTATGTGATCAGTAGGAACAATCTGACCACCCAGGGGCTTCCCAGTACTTTTGATAGGTTCAAACTGGTTCTTGAGAATGTACCATATGTGGTACAAACAGTCAGTGCCATGTCAGCAGACTGGGTATGCCCAACCAAAACAACTACATCATCCACATAGGCCAATGCAGTATAAGGAATGGTAAAATTTGATATCTGAATTGGAGCAATACCGGGTGTGGAATTCAGAAGCCTTAATAAAGGATCTATACTAAATACATATAAAAGGGGACTGATCAGACACCCTTGTCGAACACCTTTCTTAATAGGAAAATAAAGGCCTAAAAATCCATTAATACAGGAGCAAACAGTGGCAGTACGACAAAGGGCCCATAGCCATGTTATAAAAGTAGCAGGAATACCGTAATGGCATAGTACATGCCATAGGAAGACATGCGCCACATCATCAAAGGCTTGCCTCTGGTCTAGGGAAAGCACATAACCATCCAGTGGTGAAACAGAATCATGAAAAAATAGATCCCATAATAAAAGTAGTTGATCTGTTATTGAGTTCCCAGGCAAAGTACAAGATTGTGCCGGAGAAATCAAGAACTTTGCCGCTGTTAAAAGCCTTGTGTTCAAAAGTTTGGAAAGAATTTTAAAATCAATATTCAAGAGGCTAATAGGCATCCAATTAGAGAGATCCAATTTATCACCTTTATTCTTAAAGATAAAAATGAGAATTCCTGTAGTCATGTCAAAAGGGACATTTTGAGTCTGCACAATAGAATTATAAACTGGGTTAGTTCTTCCAAAAATTCACCATGTAAAATATGGTAAAGGTCAGAGGTGAGGCCATCCAGACCAGGGGCTTTACCTTTAAATAAAGATTGAATGGCAGTAGCAACTTCCTGGGCCTGAAAAGGAGACGTTAAGCCTAAAAGCTGATCTTGCGGTGCCTGAGGAACCTGAATTTTACCAAAAAAAGAAACAAAATCTAGAGGCTGAACAGGTTGGGCAGTAAATAAAGAAGCAGCATAGGCAGATGCAATGCATAAAACACTACCCTGCTCAGTGTGGACCACCCCCTGTTGGTCATAAAGTGTGGAACTAGATTTAGCCTGTACCTTCTCCTGATGGCCAAGTAAGGGAAAAGTGGTAGCAAATGGTCCCTGTGTACCATGTTGCTGCCGTGACTGAAGATCTACAGACAAATTTAAATGATATTGCATCATCTTCTTCTGAAAATGCACAATCTGGGCCGAAAAATCATGTTGGGTAAGTTGTGAGAGGGAATGCAAGTGTTGTAGCTGTTTTCTGTCCTATAAATACAAAAAAAAGGCCCCTTCCTAAAGCATCTGCCATGGGATATAAGTAGGGAGTGCAGGTCTGATTTAGTTTCCATCCACCAAACCACTGGATCATCATATAAGGGATACAAGGATTTCCTACAGGCCAAAAAAGTGGAGATGAGCTGTAGAAAATCATCTTGCTGCAGAAGTCTAGAATTTAATCTCCAGTATCCGGGTCCCATAGGAGCAACTGCTTTGCCCAAGGAAACCTTCAAAAGCCTATAGTCAGAATAAGCAGTTGGTTCCACAGAGACAGTCTAGAGTAACAAAGAAATAGACAGAAACAAAAAACAATATGGGTAGATAATGCTCCTTTAAAAAAAGTTCATTCCCACACACCTGTATGTGAAAAAACAGCAGCCTTGAGACGAGCATCTGGCGCAGCCTTACTCAGTGCAGCCATATCACCAAATATTTTTCCCGTCGTGGTGGTGGTACCCCGATCCCGCTTACTCAATCCGCAATTAAAATCACCTCCCCAAATGACATAATGAGCAATATGAAGAAAGGGACTGATTTGTTGAAAAAGAAGTGTACGCTCTGATTTAGTCTGGGGTGCATAAGTGCTAATTACTCGAAAAATGACTGTGTCCAAAATGAAATCAAGTAACAATACTCTACCATGGATGATGTCCAACACCCGAACAACAGTAGGCCGAATATGGTGAAAAAGGATACCTACCCCCCATGCAACATTCTGGGCCAATTGACCAAAACGAAATCCCTGAGAGCCAGGCTTTAGTGGAGAGAGTACGTTCTAGAGTAGTGTGAAGCCTAGTATCTTGTAAAAGAAAGACTCCGGGAGGGAAAGTCTGTAAAAATGAAAACACCGCACTCCATTTAACTGCATTCTTAATACTATTGACGTTAGATGTCAAAATTAAGAATGAAGGGGAAAAAGGCATTTTGTAAAAAATACAGGGGAGACTAAATCAACGCTTTTTTCTTCCTGGGTTTCCTTTTCTGATGTGAGGGCTGTGAGGGGTTTTCACCCTCATCAGGTATCAATAAATCAGAAGTATCTTTGGGTAGAATAGAATCTGCTGAGGAACACACTGAATCAGTGTCAGAGTGATCAGTTTCCAATAAAAACTGAAAATCTATTAGAGGAATCATGAAGTGAAATTTTAGACATCTTAGGGGTAGGCAAAGCCCCAGTAAACCATTTTCTGATCGACAGTCTTCTTTCAGGAGGACCCTCAACTTCATGGGGGGGCATGGAGCCAGGTAGAACCTCAGTAACACTGGTGGGTACTGAGGCAGCTTGCAAAACAGGGAAGTGTTCTGGAGGTTCTTCAAATGGAGGAGGAGAAGTCTCCTGCAAAACCAGAACAGGACAAGCTTCAGACACATTAGGGGGTGGAGGGCCTGGGGCAGTAGAAACAGGCAACATAGAAGAAGGAACATCCTCAGCTAACTGTGTGGTAGATGCTTTATTAAATTCCCTCTGGGCTAAAGTAACCAAGAGACGCTGCTCCTCCCCATCAGCAGAAGAGGATTTCTTATGAGCTGCCTCAGGACAGGCCACATAAATGTGTCATTCTTTCCCACAAAGGTTACAATGAACCGAGTTTGAACATTGACCACTAAGATGACCAGTCTTATGACAAAGGGAACATTTCATCTGGCCACAAGCACTACTAATGTGACCTGGGAGCCCACATTTATAACAAGTCCTGGGTTGACCAGGATAAAATAGAACACCTCTATCCCTACCTAGAAAAAAACCATTAGGGAGATGGCGGAGACCCCCACCCTCTCAGTGTAAAATCACCCTAATTCTCTATCCTCCAGTCCAGATTCCCTCAGAGTCAACTATAGCTTCTGGATGACCACTTACAGTGCAGTGTTGTTTAAGCCAAAAGGGAAAATCGGTAACACTGACTGCTTCACTTCGGAAGAGAACTGTAATGGTTTTGTGAGCAGGCCTGGTAAGAGGGAGAACCTCAAAGGGGGCCCACAAAGGGGTGGCCTTTACCTGGTGATAACGTGCCCAGAACTTTTCAAGGCCACTATCCAGTTTAAAACTGACATCAAATACATTCTCACCTGACACATGAATTAGGGCATACAATTCAGAAACATGAAAATTGAAACTGCTTTTCAATAATGTACGACCCATATAAACCCTATCAGGAAAGGTATCTAGACCCCCCTTCATATATGAGCTGAACAGCATTATGGCATCTAGCCGAAGGAGCAGAATTATGAAAAAGGGAGGCAAAAGCCGAGGGGTTTTAGGAGGGGCAGAAGGGGGGGCTGCTTCTCCGCACCATGAGAGGCCCGTGGAAAATTCCTAACATCAGCTGGAATACTTCTAGGTATATCCGAAAAGTCAGAAATGTCACTAAGTTCAGCTGCCTCCATCTCACTTAGTGGAGAACTAGCCCTTATTGTCCTAAGCAGCTGTAAAACTGGGGTTTGAGAGAGTTCCAAATCTGAAGGCAAGTGGAGAGGAGAATGCTGTAAATTGTCCATTGCTGGAGGGGGTTCCTGCTCAGGAGTCGGCTTAGGTAAAGCAGGTAGAGAAACCCCAACAGTTAATGCAGTAGCTACGGTCTCAGGGTTAGTACTTACAGTTTCTGATATAGTACGAGTAGAAGGAGAAGGCGATAACTTGTCTCCCGGAATTTTAATGGGCGCAAAGCCCGAGATCCAAGACCAAGTATCAGGGAGCGCACCCAGCCTGTAGCCTGCAACAGGTCTTCTATGGTCCAGGGACCTCCTTCCACAACAGGAGCATCAGCCCAACTAAATTTGCTGGGGCACCCTTTATGAGTAACTCGCTCCATGCGAGGTTGTCCAGTGCAGCGTTGAAAGAAAAAACAGTAGCAGCAGCAGCTTGGTCCTGTCCTGAGCGGTGAAAGACTACACTTGGCGCAGTCCGGACCTCCGTTTGGTCCATAACCATGGAAACCGACTGCTTAGCGTCAACAACAAGTCCCGAAGCCCCAGCCGTAGTCACTGAACCTTTTGATTGAAAACGTTCCAAAAGTTCCTTTTTTTTGTAAATACTGACGTTCTTCCAACTGCAACAGCTTTTGCAGCTCAACATCAGGAGACTCCACAGTAGGCAATACAGACTCAACCAAGTAATCCAAAACAGGCAAAGCTGTCGAGCAGGCAGCCTCCAAAATATGCTCAGACACAGTAGCTTCAGCAGGAGCATCCAACGCAAACAGCGCCGTGGCCGAGGAGGAGATGGGCTTCTCGACCTGCTGCACTTCCATCTCCTCAGGCGGCAGCACAACAACTGACTCAGCCATCCTTCGATGGCCAAAAGGGTCCTCCTACTGATGAGTAGGGGAATTTCCCTGGTGTCCTGGCCAAATTTCCCCTCATTCACTAAAAATACCACCAACAGCTTAATCAGGTTCAAGATCAGTTGGCATTCATCTGTATCCCCTCCCCCGGGTTGTGCCTGAAAATAGGCAGGATTTGTCTAGTGTACTTACCTGATCAACAAAAACTAAATAAATAAATAAAATGAAACTCTGACATATAAATTTGTAAAATGCATTTCTTACCTTAGCCTACTGAGACGCTACATGAGATCATGTTACTACTTTGTCAAAACTGTTCTACTGCAACAAAATGTATTTTTCTATGCCATTGAGGAGGATCCTTTGTAAACAAGCTCTTAGCTCAAAGGTTATAATTCTGATTTCTCAAAAAATAAATAAAAATGCAATAAAAATAAAATAAATAGTACAGTGGTTTTGTAGGACTTCACTTTCCATTCTGGTTTACCAGTAGTGTGGTCCTGAAGGGTGCAAGCACTGAAGAACAGTTCCCTCCATCACCAACATGGCTCCTGTCTATCTTCATATGATTTGATGCCCTGGAAGGTCAAGTGATCAGTCTACACTTTCTGAGCACTTCATGCCGAGAGTCTTAGAACAGTAATGTTCTGCTCCAAAGCTTTTTAGGGCTTATCTATAGGACTGTACAAACCTACTGCACCTAGAGACCTCCTCAACCACAAAAGTGTTTATTTGCTACCTTGCTAACTCAGGTACACGTTCCGAGCATTTCATGCTGAGAATCTTAGTACTGTAACATTCTGCTCCAAAGCCTTTTAAAGGATACCTAAACAACATTTTGACAACAAACTATTCAAAAATCGGACTCCATAGGTAACCAAAGAAAGGCTGCTGTATTCATTAATACTAGAACTACATTTACACAATTTTCCTAAATGTGGTTCTAACACATGTGAAAATTGTAAAATCAGCCTTCCAATTTCAAAAAAACTGTCTTACCTGCTTCCTAAAATGGCAGCCAAATGTGTTATGTGATGATATCATTGGAGCCAAAGTCAGAGAGATATGTGGCTCTCTATAGTGCTAACTAGTTCTTTTTTCCCTTTGTATAGAACTGTTTCACCCAAATGGCCAAAACCATGTTCATTATTTTGTAAATTTTGCAAAACTGTAAAATTGAAAGAGACCTAGGAGTAATTTTATCAGATGACCTAATGGTGGGCAAGCAATGTGAGAAGGCAGTAAGGAGGGCTGGGGGATATTGGGATGCATAGGGAGAGGCATCAACAGTAGAAAACAGGAAGTTGTCATCCCTCTGTACAGACAGTTGGTGAGAACCCATCTGGAGTACTGCGTGCAATTCTGGAGCCCCCGTCTCCACGAAGACATAGACAGAGTGGAGGCTGTTCAGAGGAGGGCAACCAAAATTGTGCAGGGTCTGCACCAGAAGACATACAAGGAGAGACTAAAGCAGCTTAATATTTATACCCTTGAGGAAAGGAGGGAGAGGGGTGACATGATAGAAGCTTTCAAATATCTCAAGGGAATTAACAAAGTACAAGAGGGTAGTATCTTTCAGAAGAAGAGATGTGCAAGAACAAGGGGGCACAATTTAAAGATAGAGGGGAGACAGCTCAGAGGTAATGTTAGAAAGCATTTTTTCACAGAGAGGGTTGTGGATGCATGGGACAGCCTTCCTGAGGAGGTTGTAGAGTCAGGAACAGTGGGTGAATTCAAGAATGCATGGAACAGGCATAAGGCAATTCTAGTGGGGGGTAGGAGGAATTAAACTGTTGATTAACTAGAATCTGCAGCTTATCCATCAGGTAGGGAAATGGGCAGACTAGGTGGGCCAAGCAGTCCTTATCTGCCATCAGATTCTATGTTTCTATGTTAGGCTATGGTTCTGTTCATTTTGTTTACTTTAACATGCTGAAAATGTGTTTTAATCCAACCAACTTTCTCTGTGGCAAACCACAGTGCAGTACAAATCTTGAATAACCTGGTGGTCTAATGGTTATGGTGGATCCAGGATGCTACAATGGGGGTGCTGGGGTGGTGTGCATGCTTAATATGCACGTTGTAACATTTTTATTAAACCGTTATATTTTCTGCTATTATTCTTTTCTAGTACGTTTTTGACAGAACCTACAAATGTAATCCATAGTTTGAATGTAAACATTTGTATAATCAATAAATCAGACTTCTTCAACAAAGTGAAATGCAACAGCAAGCAAGTATGTTACCATGTTGGGGGGGGGGGTTGCAGCCACACCCTTCACCACCCCCTAGAGCCACCACATTTTTGTAGCAAAGTTCTTGTGCAGTCCGATGTTAGAGTTCATATTTTCTCGAAACTCAAATATATGCTTGTCTTGTCTTCTTTTTCCATGGGAAATAATAGTAATAATAATAAGAAGAATCAGCATTTATATAGTGCTTTTCATACACATTGTATCCCAAAGTGCTTTACAAGCAATACTAGACTGGTAGTGAAGTGACTGAATCTGTAGTGGCAGCCATTTCATACATTAATATCCACACACAGCCTTGGACAATTGCATGAACTGGGTTTATGGGAAGGGGAATATTGGCCAGAACAATGGGGTCAAGTAGTGATCAAGGTGCTGGCAGCCCCACATCTTATTTCTCACAGTAATCTGCTCATGTTTCTCCCCTTCTGTCTTCCCCCTTCCCTGAATATAGCAGGACCTTGCAAGAGTGGCCTTCTCAGTCCCACTCTGCTATTCATTCTTCACTATTCCTCCTCACACCGAAAACTGGTAAGCTTAGCAACCTTCTGCATCACGAATGCAAGTAGTACAGTCCCCGGTTTATTTTGACATATCAAATATAAACATATATTTCCAGTAAGTCAGGCTCATAGCAACAGGGAACAAGGGGAATGATGGGCTTTCCTACCCTTAAAAGATCTAGACTACCTTTGATTAGGCACTATTAAATGATGGGTGTGCACATCATTATGCACGTCATTTAATAGTGCCTAATCATAGGTGGCTTAGATGTTATATGGGTAGGAAAGCCTATTTTATCACTTGTGCCATGCTGTCATCAGCCTGGCTTACCAGAAGATCATGTTTATTATTTAAGCAACATAGCATGACAGAGGGTGGGTATATTGGTTAATTTACCACACCTGGTGTGGTTCAGTCATGAGGCGCAGTCAAGTGACTTAACCACACCAGAATTGGTAAATCCACTCATATACCCACTTTCTGTCATGGTATATTGCTATTGTACAATGTTCAACTTGTGTATTTTTGTTTTTATAGTGATATAACATTTTTACAGTGGGTATACTAGAGGATTTATAACAGTCATTTGATGTGTTTTGACCAATGAGGTTACAGGATTTTCATACCGCATTGTATAATAATATACAAGCCTGGCTCCAGGAAAATAAGTTAAAACTCAATGCAAAAAAAACTGTCTCCATGGTATTCAGCACAAGATAAAACTCGCCTCCCTACCTGCCCCCCCTCCGATCTCCACCCTGGATGAAATACCCCTTGAGTCGGTACCCACTTTTAAGAACCTCGGAGTCTAGCTGGACACAAACCTCAACTTCTCCACCCATGTCGACACCATCTGCACCAAACTCTGGCCCAAACTTGCCATCCTCTACCATCACAAAGACTGCCTCCCCCTCCCTGCTCGGAGTGAACTCATACAAAAAACATCCTACCTGTACTAGACTACGTGGATGTCATTTACGGCACAGCCCCTTCCTCCTCCCTTGCAAAACTCGACGTCCTGCTAAACTCCTTCATGCGCTTCGCCACTGCCTCCCCCCCACTCACTCATCACTGCAAACTATTCTCAACTCCATCTCTGATGCCACTCTCACATAGGCGGACCACCCACAGCGCTTCACTCATAGCAAAATATTAGCGAAATATTGGCTTGGCTCCTTCCCCCTCTACCTCTCCTCCCGCCTCTCTCAAGCCAACCCCCCTGGCTACTCACTTCACCACAGACATGCACGTACCTTCCACCTCTCATGCCCCCTCTCAGCCTCTGGGCAAGCTGCCTTTTCCTTCCAGCTCCCACTCCTATGGAACAACCTCCCACCCAACCTCCACCTTAAACAGCTCCTCAGGCTTCTCCCTCCCACCCCCTGCCGCAGCTGCACGCCCAATCCCTCCTTACCCGGACCTAGTACTACCCTCAGTAGCCTTGCCAGGTAAAAAATAACTCCACATGCCAGCTGTTACTGTTAAACCACCACCCCCACTGGTACCTTCTCCCCGGAAACTCAAATATTCGGTAAATCCAGTACTGTAAATATGTAAAGACACACACTTGGAATTTAAGGTAAAAATGGTCTAGAAATGTAATGAATCATTTTTTTCCACTCTGCCATTCAAACAAAAGTGAAACCTCACCACCAAAGTCATGTAATGTACTATACTGTATTATTTTGTCTGTTACTTGATATTTGCTGTATTTCCCTGTCTCCCACCTTGTACTACCTGTACACGGGTCACACCTGGAAACGAGCCTCGGCTCAGTGTGCCTTTCCTGGTCACCAAATTTTAAATAAAATAAAAAATAAATAATAATATGTAACTATAACACGGGAGACTGTACTAACCACATTCATGATGCAGAAGGGTAGTGAACTTATCAGTTTTTGGTGTGGGGAGCAGGTGAGAAGAATGAATGCCAGAGAGGGACTGAAGAGGCCATTCCAGCAGGGTACAGCTATATTCAAGTTAGTTGAAGACATGAAGGAGGACGCTGAGCAGATCACTGTGAGATCTGAAATTTGGGGCTGCCAGCATTGTGCTCACTACCTGACTGTGGATGAGAGTAGCCAGCGATGACAAATACTCAGAGTGGCAAGGTTGCACCTAAACTGTTACTTGAGTTCAGTGTAGGGAGATACCCTCGGGTTGGGGGGGTGATGTTGACATTTGCTAGGACTGTATCGAGGGAGCTGTGTATAGCTTATTCAGGATTTGGAAGGGTGGTAGCCAGCCAACTCACAATGTGGAGTAGAGCATAGAAATGTACTGGAGAATAATTGCTTGGAACTGTCCTGCAGAATTCTGCAGATCACAGGTAAAGGAATAGACTGACACTGGAAGTCGGGTAGATCCACTCAAGGTATTAGTATGCCTCTCCTGCTAATAATATTGTTATCCGTTGTAAGTGCAGCCCTTATGAGGCATGAGCAGCAGTTTTTCTGGTGTGTCATGATGCTTATTGCTTGGCCTCCAGGAAGACCTAGTTGTTGGTTAATGAGGTGGTAAAAAATAGACAACAGGGAACTGTACATACTACCTCCACTGTGCAGAAGGGTGGTGATCCACTCAATGTTTACTGTGGAAGCAGAAGTTATACATTGAGAATGTGGACTGGAGAGTGATTTTGGAGGCATTTTTTAACAGTGCCAGCTGATGATGCATATCAGTATAGGTGTGCACAACTCTCTGAGGTACAAGATTACAATCTGAGGTGTGATAATTCTCTTTGTGAGACCGCAAGCTCATATGCGGCCCCAGGCAGTAGTAAGGACAGGGTATGGATGGTGGGGTGTTCAACAGAAGGCAGGCTAGGTGCAGGGGGTTCACATGGAAAAAGAAAGCCTTATTTGTGGATTAACAAGAGAGTATGAGTTTTGGAACTGAACAAGGCTGGTACTTTGCTGTGTAACCCTGAGCAAGTCACTAAACTTCCTTGTGCTCCCAGGCAACCCCTGTAAATAAGCTTTCAGCTTAGTGTGTCTCTCCCGGTTAACAAAAAAAATTCAGTGCATCATATAACCACTAGATCATCAGGTATTTGAAGTGTTGTACTGTAATGCAGTTTGCCAAAGAAAAAGTTAGCTGGATTGCAAAATATTTTTTGCAAGTTAAAGTTAACAACATGAACAAAATCATAGCCTAACATGCATACTGATCAAAATAATCCACGAGGTAATACATGGTGTTGATCATTCTGGTACAACAATTCAAAATAAAGAGGGAAAGAGAACTAGTTAGCACTATAGAAATATATGTGGATCTCTCTCTGGCTCCGATGATGTCATCATGACTCATCACTTAACACACTTGGCAGACATCTTAGGGAGAAATCAAGGCTGTTTTTTTGAAAGTGAAAGGTTGATGTTTACATTTTTCCAAAGCTATGAAACTGCATTTATGTTATTTACATAAATACAGTTTTAGCATAAATGTAAACAGCAGCCTTTACTTTACCTTGCTATGAAGCCAGATTTTGGAGTTTGCAGTTTTAAAAAACTGCTTGTTTAGGTACCCTTTAACTCAGACTGTACTGACCTGATGCACCAAGACTTCCTCACCTACAAAAGTGTCTGCTAACTTAAATATCCTGGATAAAACCATCCAGGTATGACCTTAGTTCTAATTTTTGCTTCAGTTCATTTGCCATTACCTTCTTGTATTTTGCTGCTTGGGTTATCTGCCCTTTTTACCATTTTTTGTTACACTGTTTCTCATTGCCTGCATGACTATCTCCAAGCATATTGCTGTTGTACCTTGTCTTCATTGTTAAGTTATTTGGCGCAGATCCATTCACGTTAGTCCCCTGCTTCAGACTTCACTTTATTATGACACAGTGCATACACTCCCCTGTATGCATCACCTTTCTCTCTCTCTCCTATCCGTAACACCTCTCTTCTGCTTTACTCCCTCCATTCAAGCCCCTTTGTTTATAATCTCATCTCTGCCCATGCTCTCCCACTCTAGCTTCATCTCTCCCTCATTCTCCACTACTATCCCCTACCCCCTCCTCTCTTCCTCCTCCTGTCCTCTTCCCCCTAAGCTACCTCTGCTAGCCACCATGGGTTCCTTCAGGCCCTTTCCCTTAGTCTTGAAGTTCTCCATCAGACCCTCCTCTCTTTTTCTCTCCTTCTCCCCCCTCACTCAAGGGGTGAAAGTCCCATTCTATTTTCCTTTTTTACTTCATTCTCTTCCTCCTTGCTGGTGACATCTAACCTAACCCTGGCCCCCCTCCTTCTCCCTCGTGCCGCTGTACTCTCCCTAAAGGCCTCAGCTTCTTCCAACTAAATGCTAGGAGCCTCCTCCCCAAGCTTGATTCTCTAAAAGTCTGGATCTCTTAGTATTCTCCTGGCCTCCTGTGCATATCTGAATTCTGGCTCTCATCCAGGATACTTGATGCCAACTTGGCTCTTCCTGACTGCCATCAGGACTGTGGCAAGCATGGTTGTGGAGTGGCCTTGTAAGCTCGCCAAAACCTGTCCTGTTCTGTCGCCTTCAGTGAGTCAATTCCTTCCTCCCCTGGGCTGCTTCTAGTTAAGCTATCCTTTCCTTCCACCCTCCCTATTTAAGTTGGTGTTTTCTATGTCTCTCCTAAGAGCTCCTCCTCTTCCCTGTTTGACTCCCTCTCATCCCTAGTCTCCCAAGCTGACTCTGGTGAGCTCATCCTCTTGGGACACTTCAACATAAACTGGCTCTCCCCTGCCTCCAGACCCACTCTCCACAAGACTGAGTCTCTGAACTTCACCCAAATGATAGCTGAACCTACCTGACTCAATCCTCACTCCTTTAATCACTCCATCCTGGTCTGGGGGCTCACCTCACACCCCTACCATATCATTGAAGCAGGCAGCCTACCTGACACCTTCAGTGACCACAACATGATGTACTGTATCAGGAAAGTGAGGGTCACTCACTCTTCCCCCAAATTCATTTGGTCCAAGTCACTCAGGACTCTGGGCACAAATTCCTTCCTACACAACCTTGCTTCCTCCAACTGGCCCCCCCCCGTCTATTCTGCCATAGACATTGACACTGCCATTCACCATTTTTAACCACACCTATAACATCCATGCCCCCCTATGCAATCAATCAATCAATCAAAATCTTTATTTATCCAGGTGAACATCATTGAGCAAGCTCATTTGCAAGATGGACCTGGTTAATTCCAGGCCATGGAATACATTACATGAGAAGATTATTATAGTCAATAGAGACAAATAACACAACCAGACAACTAATAAATATCAAGTATGTACACAATGTAACAACAGTTATATACAGATGCAGCATACAGCAGTTGAGAGTGCTACTATATCATATGTAGAAGAAACATCAGATGGCTTCAGTGAATCTTGACATGGTGTTGGGTAAGCCACTAGAGTAAAATGGCAAGGAAATTGAACTGGTATAATACCTCGTCTTGACCATGATGGTATGGCTAAGTTGAGGGGATGTATTGAATTCCCAGAGGACAGAGGCAGGTGAATAGAGTGGAGGAGATACAGTGAAGGAGATACAGTGGTGGAGAGGGGCAGATTAGTTGGACCAAGGTAGGGGGGAAGGGAACCAGTGGCCATGGCAAGATATATACATAGCAGGGTGTCTAGTAATCAGAACAGCCTCAGGGAGCAGATAAGCAATTATGGAGTTCCTTCACAGAATGATAATTTAGGGTCATGTGGTGGCTCCACAATACTGGGGTCACCCGAGATAGCAGTTACTGTTTTATGTTCTGCTGAGAGCTGAGAGCAGCAGCCTAAGACTCAGGGCAGGTTAAGGATGGGGGGGAAGCAATTACAGGGTTTCCTCATGGTCCGAGCATATAGAGTCTTGAAGGAATCCAGGCTGATGGGAAAGCTCAATTTCAATAATTTTTGCAGTTTATTCCACAGGGACGGCAGTACGAAGATAATTACTGCTCTCCTAAAGTGGGAGGAAACCTTGGGAATACCTAAGTATGAGGAACTTCTTAAGGCATATATTCCTGGTGCAATTAGTGGGAGACAGTAATATATTGAGGAAGCTTTTCTGTGATGGCTCTATAGATCCAAAGGGCTGCATTTCTATTACACCTAAACATGAGGGAGGACCACCCTATGGCTGCGTACAAGGAGCAATGGTGGGTGGAGAGGGGGGGAGACCAGTAATAAACCTGATGGCTCTGTGTTAGAGCGCATCCAATTTAACAAGATAGGCTTTTGGGCATTGACTATATAGGAAGTCTGCATAATTGACCCGTGAGAGAAAAGTTGTTTGGACTGGGTGAATTTTCGCATCTCTACTGAGGAATTGGTTAATTCTAAAGAATAGCCCCAGCCTCTGCCTTAGTTTGTTTAGTAAGTCCTCAATGTGCTCAATGAATGCGAGATTATGGTCTAACCACAATCCTAAGCATTTATACTTTGAGACAAACTCCAGGTTCTCTTCGAGGATTGTGATGATCTGAGGTTATGCTCCGGTGCTGGCCGGGTTCACTATGTGACTATAGGGCCAGAAAAGCATTGCTTTTGTTTTTTTACATTTAAGAGAAGTCTTTTGAAGAGAAGCTGGTTCTGTAGCTGGTTAAATTCCTTCTGTAAGTCTGCACAGGCGGCTTCCAGGCCAGACGCCTTATATATATATATATATATATATATATATATATATATATATATATATAACTGTGTCATTCATGAGCAGGTGTATATTGACCTTATTTATGCTATCATCAATGTTATTAACACAGATAGCAAATAGCAGGGGGCCAAGTATTGACCCTTGCGGCACTCCTCTCTGAAGAGGTTTGAGTGGGGAGAGTTCACCCTCTGACTTGATTTGCTGGAGTCGCCCTACAAGGTAATCAGTAAACCAGTGCACTGAACATGAGTCAAGACCCATACTCTTCAGAGAAGAGAGAAGCAGGCTATGATCCTTGGTGTCAAAGGTCTTGAAGTCTAAAAATACAGCACAGACAAAATTTCTACTATCCAGGTCTCGGTGCCAATCATTGGTTACTTTGGCAAGGGCTGATAGGGTGATATGTTTTGTTCTGAAACCAGATTGTCTGGGGTTTCATAGATTCTTGGATTCAAGGTACTTCCTGAGTTGGTTGCTCACTATCTTTTCCAGAAGTTTCGACAAAACTGGAAGAAGAGATATCGCTCTATAATTGTTAAGATGGCAAGGATCCCCTGATTTAAACAAGCGAATGACATGTGCAATTTTCCAAATTGGGGGAATAATCCCTTGGGACAATGATAAATAGAACAGGTGGGTGATAGGCACAGCTAGAACATGATTGGCAATTTTAAGGAAATAGGGATCTAGTGAATCGGCACCATGCAAATCTAGAGTCAGGCTCTTCCATCAGCCTTGGATTACCCCTGAAATGGTTGATCTTTGTAAGTCCTGTGACCAAGTGTGGGCTCATTTTAAATTCTCACAATCCCTGCCTGACCTACAGTCCTACAGGTCACTCAGGAATTCTTGCACAAAGGCTGTCCACTCTGCCAAGGCCCTCTACATTGGATCTAATCACAAGTCTAACCTTAATTCTCGTGCTTATATCTGGAAGGTTATTCACTCCCACTTTGATCCTCTAGCCCAGTCCACTCCCCCTCTTCCTCCAAGTGGATGGTTCATTAATCTCTGACCCTGTCTCAGTTGTCACACATTTTAACACATTCTTCACCACATGAGCTCTTTCCTCATACAAGTCCTCTGGTTACTGCCTCCCTCAGTCCTTTCCTGCCTCTAACTCTTTCCTCTCTCCCGAAGCCTTCCATTTCCACCCTGTCTCCCTCCACAGTCTTCTGCACCCTAACTTCACTTAACCCTTTGAAGTCCAACCCTAATGGGCTGGACTCCAAACTTCTACGAATCTCAGCTCCAGCTATTGCATCTCCACTTGCTCACCTTTTGAAACTTTCCTTCTCCCATTGTGTTGTCCCTCAGGACTGGAATAAACCAAAGGTCTTACCTCTGCATAAAGGGGGTGACCTCCTCCTCCCCTGTGTGACAGGGATATCCACCACTCTTGAGGACTGAGCTTTCTTAAATCTGTTGCAACACTTCTTCAGTTTCTTAGCCTAATCTATCCTTTACAATTTCTAGTCCATAAGGTTGGCCACCTATGGACCACCACTTCCCTTTCTTGACTATGCTATAGTGTCTTCTTTAATGTTTCTTTTCCCTCTCAGGTCCTCATACAGGGAGGTTATTGTGGTGACCTCCAAGCTTATGTAAAATTCTCGCTGTGTTTATCATTGTTGGATTTAGTATGTAATAGCACTATGTCATAAAATACCTTGATGTATATACCTTATGTTTATTAAACCAGTAAATGTTGAAAATACCATGGCACTAGGTGTTTTTGATAAAGGTAAAAAGTACTAGGTGACCGTATTATAGAAATTAAGTTGGTTGTGTTGTTAAATGCATGTAAATTGGTACCACGCATTCCCTGCTGTAAACTGAGCAACTCTTGAAATGTCATGGTGATTTGCATATATCCCCTGATGCTTTGCATTGTGAATGTATGTGTGATGCTGTGTTTCTTTGAAACTTGGCTTATTACCAATGCCCTTTGGGGTAACCCTTGCTTCAGTGCTTCTGCACTGAGGTTCTTTGTCTGTAGCTTGTTTTTTTTTCTTTTTTAGCCCCCACCACCGAAGCAAACTACGCAACCATAGGGATGAAGGATTTTCACTGAAAAGTTTAGTTCAGTGAGTCAGTAGGTGCTGACAAGTGAAGAGGAAGGAGATACATAGTCTGTTACTGCAAACTGATGTACTAAAGAAGGAATATGCCATTGTTGAAGGTTATCTGCTGTATTTTGAATAAACATTACACAGAGATTGTGCGTTGAAACTGAAGTTCACTGTCTGGTCCATCTTTTATCCCACAACCCCTCTACACCCTGGCAACTACTGGCCAATATCACTTCTTCTCTGTCTTGCTAAGCTTCAGGAGATGCTCCTTTACTCCAGATGTACTGACTTCCTTTGTTCTTCAGATTTCATGTCTCCTTTTCAGTCTGGCTTTAAGAAGCACAGTGCCACCATATCTTCCTTGCTGAGAGTAACTGACTCTATCTTCTCTGGGATGGATCAGGGACATATCACCTCAGCTATATTCATTGACCTGGCCAAAGCCTTTGACTTGGTATCCTACCTTCTCTTCCTCCACAAGCTGAACTCTAGGCAGCCCAGTGGCACTGAAGGTTGAGGCACTGGATGCCACACCTCGTGCCACGCCGGCAACCTGAGTTCGGGAGTGAGCTCAGGAGCTGGAGGTTGGCAGGGGATGGTAGAGGATTGAGCACCTGACAGGCAGCTTTCCTTTCTGGGTAAGTGGGTGAGGGATAGCCCAGTGCACCAGCAGCTTCCAGTGGAGAGCGATAGCACTGCAGTGCACAGGCAGCACATCACACAGTGTGGCTGACACAGACAGGGTTGCCATCCGCCATTGCATCAGGCACGTCCAAGCAGGGAGGGGTATCTGCTAAGAACAGGTAAAACACTAGCTCCAAGGAACAGGCGATGGCACCTGTCCCCCATGCCCTCTGTTGGGCTCACCCAGACTGGCCTCCCAGTTTCTCTTGCCAGCCCTCACCTGCAGCCAGAGACTGCCTTAGAAGAGCACCCAAGAGGAGAGGGTGACCCACCCAAGGTGCTGGCTGCTGGGAGTGGAGGAGAGAGGAGGTGCAGTTGTGGGAGCCTCAGATGGGCAGGGCACAGACAGGATGCCTGAGAGAAGGTTCCTCGGGCCGTGACTGGAGTGAAAGAAAGTTGACAAAAAAAATAAGCTGAACTCTGCATGCCTCTCAGTGTCTACTGTTGGCTAGTTCTGTTCATACCTCATGGGCCATCAGCAGTTGGTACAAGTGGGTGGCATCCTGTCCCCCATTCTCCTCATCCAAACAAGTGTCCCTTAGGACTCCATCTTGGGCCCTGTTCTACTCTCCATTTTCCTAAATGTCCTCCCCTCTGCTTGTGTCTCTTCACTTATCCAAATGTATGCAGATGATATGGTGATTTACATCTCCGGCCCTTCAGCTGCAGCTGTGGAAGTTCCACTTTAAAAGAATTTCCACAATGTCCTGCATTGGTTCCATGCCAACCAACTCAGGATCAGCACAAAGAAGACTGTCACTATGTCCTTCAATACCAGTTAGAAACTGGCCTGGCTCTCATATCCAACTGCTTTCTTCACACTTGATGGCACCCCTCTGGGGGCTGTCCCCATTTTCAAGTACCTTGGAGTCTGGCTTGACAGAGTACAGGGTCATAATGTCGAGGACATAAACAGTGTGGCAAACAATGCTGCAACCATAATGCCACTCCTTGAAATAGCGTTGGTAAAAACACCGACCATAACAAAGAACAGCACTCCCTTATGAAAATAATGGACCTGTAATAACCAACTCTGAGGGGGTGTGAACCTAGGCAATAAGAAAAAGCTCAAGAGGGGAGAACTTTGTTTCACAGTGTAAAACAAACAAAAAAATATTGGAGACAAGGAACCAAACCCTGATCCCTGGGTCCCCACTGCTCCAGGTGCATGTGCTTTAGACACTGCACTACGGCAGCAGCTTGACCAGGCATAACCTTTGAGGCTTCTTCAGTCCATCCTCCACTCTGCAGTTAGTGACGGGGTAGTGGTAATTCCCTACTGCTATTATACCACTGTCACTGTAAACGCTTTCACACTTCCGATAGCGTGGTTCTTGTGCTGTTGTTGAAGCAACATATTGACCCAGTACCGCTTGACAGCAAGCTCAATCTCTCTGCCCACATTGATGCCATTCATGCCAAACTCTGCCCAAAACGTGGTGCCTTGTATCGTAACAAGGGCTGCCTCACCCTACAGATCTGCCTGGAGCTGGTAATCAAAATGTTCCTCCTGATCTTTGATTATGCTGACGTGGTGTATGGTACCACTCCTTTCTCCTCCATAGCAAAACTGGATACCCTGTGTAATGCCTTCTGCCATTTTACCACCAACTCTTCCCTCTGCACTTATCACTGCTCCCTTTACTTCTTCCTCTCCATCCTCCCCCTCCTTTCTCATTGCATGTCCCACTGTGCAATCTTCGTTGCCAAGTGTTGTCTCAGATCCATTGCATCTTTCCCATCCTCCCTCATCTACCATGTTCCCTCCTCTTCCTACGCCCTCTGCTCCAGGGATCCTCACCCGTTCTCCATTCCCCAGCTTCACTCATCTGTTGTCCAAGCTGCTTTCTCCTGCCGCCTCCTGTACCTCTGGAATGTGCTCTCCTCCCCCTCATTCTCTGCCTTTAGATATCAACTAAGGTAACTCTTTCCACCCTCCTGCTACTAAAAATCCCTTCCTAATTCCTTATCCTGTTCCTTAACCATATCCTGTCAGATCTCCTTCATTTGAGGCTCTTTAGCATAGTTCCTGCTCCAACATGCACTGTACACTTTACTGCACGTATGTCTAGCTACCATATCTTTGCTGTATTTATGTTATGTCTCCACTCCATTTGCTGCTACCATTGTATTTTTATGCCTATATCCAGATTTTGATATGTTATTTGTATCCATATTTTGCTATGTATATTGTTTCTCCTTAATTCCCTTCCCCAGGCTTGCACCTGGAAATGAGCCTTGACCTTTCCTGGTTACCAACTTTTAAATAAATAAAACAAAGCATGCACAGCGGGCTGTTGATTCTCCCACTGTTGCATCCTGCTCTGATGTCAGCTGCGGGGGATTCTGGGATTTGTAGTTTTTATTTATTTATTTTAGTCTTTGGTAACCTGGTAAGACCCACTAGGCACAAGTGCCTCTTTTCACGGGTGACCTGGGAGCACTGGGTGGTTAAGTGATTTGCTCAGAGTCACACAGTATGCAAGTGGAGGTTGTGAGACTCAAACCCAGGTCTGGTCTGCTGGATGTATCAAGCTTTGCAGCTCATAACAGTTACAGAAGATGTCAGCCTAGAAGTAAACAAAATTATTCTGATACAAGCTGCTATACTACAATAAATATTTAGTGAAACAAAATGCTTTTGCACACAAAGTGCACATTGCAAACCTAACTGTTCCACCTTAAAGCAGCAGTTTTAGCAAACCATTGAATTATATCATTTTAATATATTTTTGAAATAATTAGACTCATCAGTATATCTTTAATTTCTCTAAGATGTTTTAAAAACAGCTTTTATTACCACTTTAATAATTAATGATTCAAGTAATTAAAGATGGCCACCTCTAGCAATTTAAGAAAAAATTCCTTCCCTTAATGTTACTTCTTAACTTTAAATACTAAATTCATACTGTCAATGTGTTAGGAGAGTGTTAGCAAAAATTCTGATGGTAAACAGCTCAGCGCTATACCAAAATGTTGTTTTTTTCAGAAGGCATGGCCAGAAGGTAGACACTATTAAAAACTTTAAAAGCCCATATCATAGTTTAGGAGTGAAACAAAATAAAAACAAAAATGTATATATTTAATATTTTGCCAAAATGCATTATTAGTATTGATGGCCCCTATGCACGAATGGGGTGGAGTGTTTATGCACTTGCACCTGGGGTGTGCAACCACCCTGCACACTATGCACCCCCTGCACGGGATGCACAAAGTGGGGGCATGCAGCACACATGAGTCCAAACCCCCAGCTCTGTGAGGAGCAATGCACCGGGGGGGGGGCAAGGGGCATGCTGGCACTACGTGCCGTGCACTAAGACACATAGTGCTGGCCATGGGGGGTGCTAGGGGTGCAGGGTATGCCAGGGAGGACCCTGCTGTAAACCCCCATGCATCCAGTGCATACCTCATGGGATAGGGCAAATAGCCCATTGACCTTTCAGAGCCACTGGCAAGGGATGCTCAATATGTCCCACCCTCCTCAGCACACCGCTATGGGTGTGACAACCTCCTCGAACCCACATCACCCATACCCCACATAGGGGCACTGGCACAAGGCTACAGCCCCCCCAGCAGCACCCTCACGGCAACCCCCACTACTGGTGGTTTTGTTCCCTCCTCCTGAAGGCAGGCTTGCCCCCCACCCATCCTACTGCACCATATGGTGCCATTGGAGGGCCAGTGGCATTGCCCACCCTCACCTACCACAGCCACTGGCCATCAAATTTCTGCAGGGTGTGCTACCACTGCGCGACCCACCGCACGAGGGATCCATTGCAGGACTTGGTCCAGGCATCCGACTGGATGCCGGACCAGACCCACATCCCTGCCCCCAGCCACCCTGCAGAATCCTACACACTGGGGGGGTGGAGCCACAGATAGGTGGCTGCTGGTCGTGAATGCCGCCAATGCACACCTGTCCGTGGGTGTGCAGCTACGTGGGCAGGATATGCGCATGATGCACATACCTGCACCTGCTTGGTGCATAGGGTCCTATAAGTCTAATTAAATATTCATGGGCCTAGCATGGCTCCTAATTGGCTACTGGAACAGTCATTGATGTCTTAGAAATTACCAATCCTGCTGCCAACTGGTGCTGTGCAGCATGCATGGTTCGCACCACACTGTTAAAAAATGAAAAGTAATTAAAATAAAAACCTTGTAAAAATTGATAGTTGTTATTGTAATTAGACTTATAATTGCAATGATAACCTTGCAGTCAGTCATTTCCTCAGATTAATGACCAGTTGGAAGAAGGTGTCCCTCGGTTGCACCACAGGCCACACTTCCCCAACCAGTCATTAATCCCTTGAATATGATCAGCTGCTTGTTTATTGCTTTTAAAAACATATGATGACAATTTTGTAACTAACAAATATTGCTGCTTTAAATGTGCTAACTGTGGAGCCCATCAGTGCAGCAGCATTGTTACCTCTAGTGATCCCACCACCTGGACCTGGGGAAAGGGACATGCTGTTCTGCATTACCACCCCCTAGGGGACCCCAGGTGATGGTAGTGCTACAGGAGCAGTAGCAAGTGGGAGCAAGGATGACAACTAGCTCTGCAATGGCTTAAAGGACAATAATTCTGAGCCATGCCCATCATAGGTTGAAAAACTCTTTTAAATGAGCTATCAGGCTCCTCTGTATCTGGCAGCAGTCCAGAGATGTAGATGATTAAATCTTCCCCTTATTAATGCAACACTGCCACCATATTTAGAACCTTGTGCTGTCACTGATGACCAAGCTGTGCTTGACTACAGTGCGGTTAGCCACAGCTTCATCATCAGTGATATCACAAGTATCTAAAAATGGTGGCAATGTCGTATCATTATGGGGCTGACTTAATCAGTGATATCTCCGGACTGCTTCTAGCTGCTGAGGAGCCCCATGCCTTTTTTTTAAAGATCTTTTCATGGGCTTCCAAACTATGGTGGGACTGGTAATGAATGGTCCCCTTTAAGCCCCATCATCTGTATCCAGTGGGAGGTGGAGGTGGGGTAAAACAAGATGGAAATGGACCCCAGCCTGAAAGAAAGCCCCTGGTACTCTCTGGCCCAACTCTATCATGTGGAGCTTTAGACAGTAAGTGTGCTAGGAGAATGTGCCACTTCAATGGTCCCAGCCATAGATCAGATGCCATGGAGATCACCCCCGGGTGTCATGGTACTGGGGCTGGGAGATCAGTGTTGGCTGATAGGAGCATACCAGAGTGGTAGTAGTAAGATAATGGAATAAAGAGGAGTTAACTGTTTTGAGGTTTTTAAAAATAACTTAAAGGTGTATAAGATGATTTTTTTGTTCCCCTGTGTTTTCTAAAAGTTGTTTTTCATGCAGAATGATGAAGAGCACCTTAGAAGGTGATGAACATCTTGGAATGTTGAACGTGAGCAGCTGTGGGACCAACAGTAGCACAAAAATACTGAAACAAAACTGTGTAGCTTTTTTAAAAAGCTGGCTGTTAACTGCATTGTGCTTCACTCTGCTGCCTCTGAAAATCTATAAAAAATGAGAAACAAAGTAAAATTTGTGGTTTGTGAAGCACAAACATCTTTTGTTATAAAAAAATAACAGCCCCCAACTGTGAAAAGCAAGTGGTCTCAAACACTTCATGGGTACATTTATACTATGCAGAGTACCTGTGCTTCACCGTTGTGTTACATGATGTCACAGTACAAGTGTCTGAACCAGCTTTTTGGCGACTGTTGGGGGTTAATTGTTCTTTGTACTGTTCTGTGTATTGTTTTGGAGCAGACGCTGAGGGGAGCAACAGCAAGGAATGAGGGAAGTGCTTTCTTCTCTTGTTGGGGGGGTTACAGTGTTTCTTTTGTAATTGCAGGATGAACTGTGGCATTTACAATGATTTAAACTGTGTGCTGAGGAGCGTTTGGGGAAGGATTGGCTGGGACCAGGAGGTGGGAGGACACCGAACGAGGGAGGCTGAGGGAGGGCCTACAAGGCAAGAGGGTCATGTGACTGTACCATCCAGTAGGGAGGCTGCAGTCGGGGGTATAAATACCACTATTTTTGTAGTCCAGGGCCTGTTTGGAATGGACGCCAAGAGGAGCAACAGGGAAGTGCTTTTTTTTCTTGTTGGGAGGTTTGCAGTGTTCCTTTTGTAATCACAGGATGAACTGTGGCATTTACAATTATTTAAACTGTGTGCTGAGGAGCATTTGGGGAAGGATTGGCTGGGACTAAAAGGTGGGAGGACACCGAACGAGGGAGGCTGAGGGAGGGCCTACAAGGCAAGAGGGTCATGTGACTGTACCATCCAGTAGGGAGGCTGCAGTAGATACTTCTTTTTTTTTTTAATTCAGTATACTTTATTAAAGTTTTAATCATACATTAGGTGATGTACAGACCAGACAATTGAACACAGTTATAATAACCTCCCCTCCCTCCCCACCCTGCTCATCAAGATATAATAATCACCAAGAATATATGACTACTCCCTAGATACAATGTAAAATTATTAAAACGAGCAGCTACATTTAACAATGTCTATACCTATGTTTAGAATTTCACTAATGTTAGCAAGGATAAAAGTGGCTCCCAAACCCTTACGAATCTGTGATAAGTATGTCGCAGATTCGATATGTTCCTCTCCACTTGGATTGCCAGTAAGATTTCTCGATACCACTCCATGACAGCAGGAGGGGACTTCTCCTTCCAATGTCTTAATATGACCAGCTTTGCTGTGGTTGAGATCAGTGCTATATGTGCTATATGTGTCTGGGGAGTCCCCCGGGGAAATATTGCCAACACACAGCTTTCTGGGGTAAACAAGGCATCCAGTCCCAGAATTGGGTCCAAGACCCTTTGTATAGCCTCCCAAAATGTCTGTATTACTGGACATTGCCATAGCATGTGGTATAGAGACCCTGGCACCTGGCAACCTCAAGGACATAGCGGGGAGGATACCAGACTTGTCCTAGAAAGCCTTTCTGGGGTATAATAGATATTACGTAAAATATTAAATTGAATCAATCTAAGTTTGTCCTGCTTGATGTATTTATAGATTCCCTTCCATACTTTTTCTGAATAGGCAGAATCTTCAGGGAGTGACAACACTTGTACCCAATAATAACACACTCCTCTAGGGAGAGAAGTATCTAGAACCTGGAGGTGCTTATAAATTCTAGAGACCGAGTGAAAGTTGTCCTGCCTGGAGAGCCTTTAAAGGCCATCGGCAAGTCATGGCACCCATTCTTGCCTTCCTATAAATGCCCGAATAGTCCATTTTGATTTGTAGATATTTGAAGAAATCTTTGAGGTTTTTGCTGATATCTACACTGTAGCACATTAAACGGGGCTAGGTCTGTATCCTGGAGGAGATCATCCAGTATACAGTATCCAAGTTGCGGAAGAAAGGAGGGTAGGATAGGCCTCTTCCCAATTTGAAAGTGGCAGTTATTAGATAGTGGTTGAGCCCTGGATACGTACCACTTTTCTGAAAACTGTGTTTACATTTGCTGGAAAGCTTTAAGTGACCAGGCCATTGGGAACGTTTTAAGTTGACTAGGGAGACACGAGGGCTTCGTAAATGCCATAGCATGTAAAGTAATTGACACACTCTGGGCTAAATTGCACTCAATATCAAGCCATATTGGCATATAGGATAAATCTGCCCTTGGGTTTTAGTAGATACTTCTTACCCAGGGGGCCAAGCAACCCCTCGCGTGAGTGACCTCTATGCTTGAATGCCATGACGCAGGAGTGTAGCGTCTCGAGTAGCGTCTGCAGAGCATCAGCAGGGAGGACAGCAGGCAGCAGGCTTTGATGGTTGGGTGAGAGGGGGCGCTTATGGGTGGGCTGATCAGGTTCAGCACAGGTATAGGGAGCTGAAGGTGGAGGGGGGGGATTCTGCAGAGTGGGGTTGGAACCAGGCATGGGGAGAAAAGGTGTTCAGTGGGAGTCGACCAGCATGGGAGGTGAGAATGGTAGTATGCTGCAATGGATGCAGGGCAGCCATATTCCTGGGGACTGCATGGAGGTCAGGGGGCTGTATGGTGTGTAGACAGGTGACGCAGCTTAGGGAGGAAATTGGATGGTTGAGAAGGGAGTTGGGAGGATGGTGGACTGGAAGGGGGAATTCTAATGGAAGGAGGACCTGAAGAGGCACTCAACAGGAAACAACAAACAAAAGGGTATACCAGGTGGGAGAACAAGAAGAGCGGATGATCAGGAACAGCTGGAGGCAAGCATTGATTATTGGGGAGGTAAGCACAGGGGGGAAGACTATTACAGGGGCAGGGCAGGGATATATGTCACAGGAAGTGGGGTCTGGAGTCACTCAGAAACAAGAGATCAACAGTAAGAATAGTTTCTCAGTTTTGTTTAGCTTGGGGCAGCAGGAAGGGGTGGAGAGGGAAGCTACAGATAAAGCAAGGGAGGAGGACATTACAGGGGGTAAGGGAGGCAACAATGAGTCAGAAGGCAAAAGTGGCAGTCTGGAAGGCTGCAGGTGCATGGGAGGGCAAAAGAAAGGTGGTGGAGCAACTGGAATTGTAAAGGGGATGAAAGAGCAGGTAGATAAAGGGAAGGGAAGGAGGATACAGCAGGCAGCCCTGGTAAGAGTGGCATAAGTCGGAGGATGACAAATTATGATGAGAAGGAGCACAGTTTAGGGAAGACACAGTGAGGCAGTGGCAGCGGGGTGGTATGGTGGGGGGGTGGGGAAGCAGGTGCAGAAGAGAGGGAGGTAGAGCAAATGAGAAATGGTTCCAAAGTGGGAACAGACAGTCTGACCAAATTAGTCAGAGGTGTGAGGACAGTGCAAGGAGCAGGGAAGGAAAAGGGGTACAGAAGCAGGAGGGATGGAGGCGGGGATCAAGATGGGGGCAGGGGATCATCGGGTAGTGTGTGGGTATACAGGATAAGAGAGAGAACTGTCTTAATTCAGGGGGACTCAGTACTTAAGGGTGTAAGATGGGGTGGAAGGAGAGCCAGGAAAAGCAGCATCTGGGTAGAGTGCATTCCATGCATGACAGCAGGAAGAGTGGGTCAGCATATTGGCAGATGTGTGGGGAAGGTTGGGGAAAAACCACACAAAGTGGTGCACCTGGGCATGAATGACCTGGAAGGAAGAAGAATAGAGAAGGTGCAGGACAGCTTCAGGGAACTGGAGAATCTATGCAGTGAAGAGGGAAGGTCAGTAGCCTTCTCAGAAGTTCTACCAGTACCAAGAGCGAGTACAGCCAGGAAGCAGAGAATCAAGGACTTCAATAATTGGCTGAGAGAATGGTGTGGGACCATGGGAATTGGATTGGTGGGGGAGTAGGGCAGCAAGTGGGATAACACAGATCTGTACACAGATGATAGGCTGCACCTTAGCAAGAAAGGATCACAAGTATTGAAGTAGAGGCTGGGGAACTTTATCAAAGAGAAATACAATTTAAACTAGGTAAAGGGGGACATAGGAGGGGGAAGTCACCAGAAGAGGGGATCCTTTGGACCTCCCTCCATAGCTAGGCTGGAACCAAACCTAGTAGGAAGGAGGTTGTGGGAGGGGTAAGGGCATAAAGAAGATGAGAGCAGGGTGGAGGGTGGTATCGCTAAATGCTAGGAGCCTGGGGACCAAGATGGCAGAGTTGCAGACACTGATGCCACAGGGGAGGTGAACATAACCGTCGTTACTAAAATGTGGGCAACAAAACATAATGACTGGGACCTAGCCATTCCAGGCTTCATGCTGTGCATGAGGGACAGACAAAAATGGAAAAGGCCATTTACGTTAGACAAGGGATCAGGTATAATAGGGAAGAGGGGGAGGGAGGGAGGCAGGTCAGAAGCCATATGGCTGCAACTACACAACCCAAGGGGGTGGTGAGATCAGATTGGGGGCTGTATATAGGCCTCCAGGAGATTGATAGAGAACTGAGGGAGCAGTTAAGGAGGATGAGTGGTAAAGTGAGCACTGTGGTGACTGGGGATTTTAATCTGCCAGGGGTGGATTGGAGCATCCCAGCTACCTCATGCACCAGGGAGCAGATCCTCCTGGAAGCTTTCCAGGATGGCTTCCTGACACAGAGGATAACTGAGCCAACTGGGGGGGGTATCCTAGACCTGGTGCTGGAGGATAGGGAGCAGGTCAGGGTTATTGGGGTGGAGGAACCTCTGGCAGATAGTGACCACTGCACAGTGTGGTTCTCTTTTGAGCTAGGTAAGGAGGAAGCCACTACAAAGACTAAGGTCCTAGACTTCAAAGGGGCAGACTTTGACAGGATGGGTAGCATACTGGAAAGGCACATAGCTAGCACCCACCCAGACATGGACGCCAAACACAAATTGGAAGTCATCATGCTAGGACTAACTGAGGCCACTAACACATGTGTCAAGAGCCAAAGCAAGAAATCCAGGACCAAGAAACTGAGCTGGATGAGTAGAGAGGTAGAGGAGAAGGTGAGGGAAAAGAGTGCCACATTTAGAACCTATAAAAGATCCAACAGGGAAGAATATGTGAGGTAATCCAGGGAGTGAGTAGAATAGTATGGGCAGCCAAGGTGTTCAGAGAACTGAGGCTAACACAGTAGAGCAGAGAAGGTGAAAAGGATTTTTTCAGATATATAAGGGAGAAGAGGAAGAGTAAGGATGAAATTATTAGGATCAATAAAGGCAGAGGTTGGGTTGAAAAGGGGGATGAGCAGGCAGAAGTACCCAATGAGTACTTCTGCTCAGTATTCACTAGTGAGAGAGATGGGCCTATACAGTATCTGAGGGGAAGGGAGGGGTGGGAATCCACTGTCACTGGCCTTACATTGGCTACCCAATTGAACAGGTGTCTGAATTTATAGTTAATAATTTCTACTAAGGAAGGTGTCAATTTAAATACCTTGGGCTCCTCCTGGACCCTCACCTCTCCTTTAATCTCTGTGTTAACAACCTCATACAGAAGGCTCACAACAGGCTTGATCTTCTCAATAGAATAAGAAAGTTCCTTATCCCTGCAACCAGGCTTCACTTAGCTAACTCTCTTTTCCTGCCACTCATCGACTATGGATCCATCATCTTCTCCTCCACCCCCCCACCACATCTCTATTCTACTCCAAACTAAGATCAACCTAAAACAATATTGCCTATCTTGCCACTGGTTTACCATGGAAAACTCACCACTGTACCCTCTACTCCTCCCTTAGCTGGCCCACCCTTGAAGGGTGTTCCCAACAAAAAATGCTCTCCTTCCTCCATAAGATGCACCTGAATTTGCTGCCACCCAGTGTGATTTCCTTCTTCCCCTTCACTACCGCCATGCAGGTGACCAGAGGGGCCTCAAGTATGGTTTTCTACACCCCTTTCTATGACACTAAGAAAGCTCAGGACTCAATCACCTGTAAGTGTACTAAGCTGTGCAACCAACTGCCTCCCAATATCCAAGCCTGTAGGACCATCCACACCTTCAACTCCTACCTCAAAGTTCACACACCAATTATTTTGTCTGCAGCTGCTCCAGTCGGCCCTCCAGCGAAACCCGGCCACTCTCCATCTTGCTTATCTCAGGTCTCCCTTGTTTTACTCTAGTCCATGTTATCCCTCCTCCTCCCCACATCCATCCCCCCTACCCTTTGCTTCCCTCAACTTAGTTTTCACTCCCACCACCCTACCCTAGCCTAGGTTTCTTCATATTTCAATCATGGACTTGATTATAACCAACCACAAAAGACTTGCTCTTTCCCCACCTCTAGTGCTTAGGTTACTGACCCCTCTATACCCCTTCCCTTCCCTTCCCTTCTCTTTCCTGCTCTCCATATGTTACACATGCAAATGTTTGGGCCACTCTGTGTGTTTCCCTCTTTTTACTTTATTGTAATCGATTGCCTACTGTTTTTCAGTTTATGAAAATTGCCGTAACTGTTAGACAACTGTTAGTCTTTTACATTGTTCTATTTATCTAAACCACTTATTTGGATAGTTTCCCCTATATAGATCATGTTTCTGTTAGACTCTGTTTTGTATTGTCATACCTTCTGGGTATCTCTTACACTGGACATCTGTGAAAATGAGCATTTTTGCTCACATACCTTCCAGTATACAAATAAAGATGGACTTGAGATTAATTGATTTGAATGTGGGGGGGGGGGGGATCATGGATGTGGAAATCACAGAGGGAGGGGTGTTGGAGGGTCTTAAGTCCCTGAGGGTAGACAAGGCACCTGGGCCAGATGGAATGTATCCCAGAGTGCTGAGACACTTGGCAGAAGTCCTGATGGGGCCATTGGCAGATCTGTTTAACACCTTTCTGGAAACGAGGTGCATACCCATGGACTGGAGGATGGCACACATGGTGCTACTCCATAAAGGTGAAAGGCACAAACAGACAGCTAAAAACAAACATGATAGAGCCATGCAAAATACTCACAAACAGGAACTTCAGCAACAGCACGGCTTCATATCACAGAAGGTCTCATAAACAATCAAAACGATGTTAAGGATAAAGGCAAAAAAAGTGTTTATTGCACAAGGATGCCAGACCACAGATTCAAACGTGTCCCTCCCCCTTAAAACAGCTGAACATTTTCGTGCTACCTCTCACGCTTTCTCAAGGCATTCAGAAGTGCGAGGATTAGTCACCTGAAAATATTCGATTTAGGAAGGGCGTTAATCATAATTCTTTATCTTTAATACGTAGCTACCCTGCTATCACTAACTGTGTGCCCTGAAAACTTTCTGTGATATGGCGTAACTCTTCTTAAACTCTCCATAAAGTTGGGCCCAAAGAAGAACCGGTGAACTACTATATACACCGGTGAGCCAAACCACAATTTTGGGAAAAATGATGGAAGTTATACTCAAAGAAAGGCTGGTAAAATTCCTTGAGGACAATGATCTCCAGGACAGTAGGCAGCATGGGTTTGTCTCAGGCAGATCCTGCCAGACGAACCTGGTTGACTTTTTTGACTGGGTGATGCATGCGCTGGATAGGGATCATGCAGTGGACATCCTCTACTTGAACTTCAGCAAGGCCTTTGATTCAGTGCCTCATGGTAGGCTGACCAGCAAATTGAGCAGTCTGGAAGCTGGGAGGAAGCTGGTCAGATCGGCTGGGAACTGGTTGCAGGATAGACAGCAAAAGGTGGTAGTGGGGGACGAGGTATCAGAGCCCAGGGCAGTAACAGGTGGGGTCCCACAGGGCTCAGTGCTGGGTCTGGTGCTGTTTAACATTTTCATAGCCAACCTTACAGTGGAGTTGAAGAGTAAGATCAGTCTCTTTGCAGATGACACCAAGATCTGTGCAGAGATGGATGGGGGGGCGGTGATAAAGTACTCCAGGAGGACTTGGCAAAACTGGAAGAATGGTCTCACACATGCAGCTTGGATTCAACACCAAGAAGTGCAAAGTGATGCATTTAGGACCCTGGATACAGTTGCTGGTTGGGGGGAAGGTGCAGTTATCCACATCAAAGGAGGAGAAAGATCTGGGGGTACTGGTAACCAGGGAAATTAACCACTCTACCCAGTTCAGGAAGGCAGCAGCAAAGGCCGACAGGATGCTGAGGTGCATAGCAAGGTGGATTACTTCTAGGCAAGGGGAAGTCATCCTGCCCTGGTACAGGTCCTTGGTGAGGCTGCACTTGAAGTACTGTGTGCATTTCTGGCACTCCTACTTAAAAAGGGACATTAAACTACTGGAGGGGGTGCAGTGCAGGGCAGCACAAATGATACTAGGATTGGGGGATAGACCATATGAGGAGATACTGAGTGAGGTCAATATGTATACCCTAGAGAATAGAAGGGAGTGAGGGACATGATTGAGACCTTCAAGTACCTGAAGGGCATGAACAGCGTAAGTACCGGGAGTATGTTCAATCTGAAATGTGGAAGGGAAACCAGAGATCACAGTCAGAAGCTGGAAAGGGGCAAATTCAGGAGGGAAATGAGGAAACACTATTTCACCAAATGGGGGGCTGCAGGGTGGAACACACTGCAGGAGGAGGTGGTATTGTTGCGGACAGTGGGGAGCTTCAAGAGGGGGTGGGACAGGTTCAAAGGGAGGGTTCAACCATGAGGGGGAAGGGTGGGGTGAAGGAAACAGTGGGAGTGGGGGGACAGCTGCAGTCTAATGGGTTGAACTGCTGCAAAATTGAGCATACTGAATAGACCATAAGGCCTGTATCTGCTGGCAAATTCATATGTTCGCATGTTTAGAACAATGTTGAATTCATTTTGTTTGTGTAAATGTGCATGTATGTGGGATTAGCTCTTGCCATTTCCCCTTTAACCAGGAGGTACCTTTTTTTGTTACACTTTATTTCCCCAGGGACATCTTTATGGAGACCTAACGTCTTGTTTCCAAAGGAATTCTGTTTCTACTGGTTTCCACTGCTGGATGGACTGGAGCACAGAGGGGCTAAAAGATTTGCTAGAGGTCATGTAGTCAGTATTTGGCTCTAGCAGGGTTTGAACCTGTGATCTTCTGGTTCCCAAGCTTAGGGGTACCAGATTTTGGGATGCCACAAAGAGGACACTTAGTCCCTGTCCCGATGAGGCCTTGTGCCAGACCCCGAGTAAATAGGTTTAAAATCTCCACTGCCTTCACAGCTCATTTACAAGGATGCCCTGGGTAGGAGAGAGTTAAAACATTATAAAAATAATAATACAACAGGATAGAGAAGGTACATGAAGAATATTTGGCAGCTGGAATAGAGTATGTCCTTGTAAAAGAGGACATCTCGTAAACCTAGGTTCCCGAGCTGTTCCTTGAGCCACTAGACACACTGCCTTTCACAGTGCCTCTACTAGATCACACAGCCTAACTAAGAAGCAACACTGTAAATGTCTCAGTGTATCATTCTAAAGCACTAATAATTTAATAAGTAAAATGTCTCACTGCTATTGCCAAATAATGTTGTGCCTGAGAGATGAGGAAAGGGAAGCAGGGAAAGTGCACACTGCCACTGCCCCATAGTAAGTAGGTACTTTTTTTCTTAATTAAGGAAATGTCCCAGTTTCCAGCAGAAAACTCCCCATGTACATTAGCAGAAAGGAAAGGGGAAATCATTTAACCAGGAAAGGCACACTAAGCCAGAGCTTGTTTTCAGGTGCAACCTGGGAGCACAAGGAAGTTAAGTGACTTGCTCAGGGTTACACAGTATGCAAGTGGAGACTGGTGGGACTCAAACTCACATCTGCAGAGGTCTGCAGCTCAGTGTCCTTACCCATGACACAATTCTGCAGAACACAGCTGCACATCATTCATCTATAATTTCAATTTCAGAACCTTTCCTTTTCCATTATTGAAGATACTTTTATTAAAAAAGAATGTTTATTTTTCTGACTTCATATGTTCCTGTTTAGGGTCACCATCCATCTAGATTTTGCTGGCACAGATACAGTTTTTAGTGATATGTTCTTTGATCCAGCCAGAAAATGGCTAGTTGGAACTCTGAATGTTGGCATCTACCCCTGGAGGAATCTTGCTTGCTCCCGTTTGCCAGTGTTGTTCACACTCTATGCAGTAATCCAAAAGTCTTCTAGGAACTGTTGCCAAGAAATTAATGCTAGGGCTAATCTCTGCTTGAAATGTTTTGTTTTCTCACGTTAAGTAATGTTTAGTCTGATGCAGAGATTTCTTAGAGTTGATATAAGTTTTGAGAGAGCTGTTTAAGGTAGTGTGATGCTATATGCCCTGAGCCCTGTGCCCCTTCTCTTAGAGCTGTAAGTCTGTGGGCTGCACCCTTGACCTCGGTGTCCCATAGAGGCTACTGCAGTGCCCCCCCAAAAAAAACTTGCTTCAGAACCTCCCTGCCTGTTCTCGCTTTGTTTAATTTTCAGGTCTGTCCCCCAGTGTTAATCAGTGCCCCCTCCACAACTGTGTTGAGGCTACTGCTCTCTCCTGTTGAGCATACTGCAGTGTCCCACCCAACCCCCAACCTGCTTCAGGACTTCCCTGATTAAACTATCTCTGTTTAATTCTCAGCCCTCCCAACCTGTTCATTTCTCTTTTGTTTTCTGAATGCCCTCCCCTCCAAGCCTGCTATTTAATTTCGTCCTCTCACCTTATCTCCCCAGGAGACTACTGTGCCCTCTTGGGCTGGTTCATCTCAAACACACTGCATTCTGCAGTTTGAGAACCTGCCTAAGGAGAAGCTGCCTGAAGCTCACCCTTTTTTCTTTCTGTCTTTTTCCATTTGCAGTTTATACTGATCTGCCACTAGAGGCATCCTATTTTTCCTATTAATCCTCCAACTGTGCCTCTGCCTTTTTCCTGTTCTAATCACTGTTATCCCCTGCCTTGTTCTCATTTTTCGCATATAGTACGCTGAAGAAAAAAAAAAGAAATACTCCACAGCAGCAGTTACCCTCACTGAAGGTCAGTTATTCCCCTTAACCCCCCATACCTCTCAACCTCCCTCATCACAAATCAGGGACAAGGCTTAAAATGATCAGGGACAAATGATCAAAATCAGGGACACATCTGAAAAAATAGTAATATTAGTTTTAGAAGCTGTGTACAACATGCTTCTTAGTATGAATAACATTTTCTTAATGTAAACTAGACTGTAACACCAATGGCTGGCATTATTTTGTGATTCAAATCCCTACTCTTCAGTGACAGAAATGTGAAATTTAGGAGAGATGGAAGAAATTTCAGAGGCAAAATCAGGGACATCCCTGAAAATCAGGGACAGTTGAGAGGTATGCCCCCCCCCAATAAAAAGTAACAATGGGCACCATGGCTATCACACTCAGCCTACTCATGGTTACCTTTTTTTGCTCTATACATGTCCCAACCTGCCCCCCTACCCTCCACCCTGAGCCTCACCCCTCTACCACCCCACAGCAGCCAAACCTCCCCCACCATGGACACCCCTATTTCTTCATGACACCCACCTCCAACCAATACCCCTGCCCTTGGGACACCATGGTCCCACCCCCTCCTTTCCATACCTACCCTCTGCTCCCTACCCATCCCTTGTATCCCCACTAGTAGGACTTCGCATCGGTACCTGGCTAAGGGTCCTGGTTGCCACAGACCACTCATCAGATTAATTGCTCTACTCCTTCTGCTCTCCAGGAGCATACACCCCAACCCTGGGCCATTGTCAACCAGCCACCCCACATCCCACTCTGGTACTAGCCTCAGCATTGCATCCATGTATATTTGCAGCCTCCTAAAAAAATCTGCCACTCTCCAGTGCTGGGCTGTATAACACTGTCCTGATGTTATAGCTCTAATCAAGACCTGGCTCTTGAGAAAAACTCCTGACTTGGTTATGTCACTCCCAGGCTACACTCTGTTCAGGGAAGACCGTATAGGCAAACATGGTGGCGGGTGTGCAGTCTTTATGCCTGATACACTTTTAGGCCATGCTCTCCCTGCCCCCAAGCTAGGTTTTAGTGCCCAAGCCCTCACCCTTAAGGTTAACCCTGACCCAGCCAGGGGCCCTCTTTTTCTCACAGTCTGTTACATACCACCGAGGGACCAGGGACCAGCTGTCCACTCCCTCATTGATTACCTCATCACACTCCCACACAAGGTGGATCAGCTCATCCTAGGTGACCTTAATGTTAATTGGCTGAGTACTACTGCCCCCCATATCAGGGACTCCTTCGCTGCCCTAGATATGACCCAACTTGTTGCCTCACCCACTAGATTTAACCAGTCAGGAGGCTCCAGCACCCTCCTAGATGTAATTTTGTCGAACCACATCCATAAAATCAGGGATATTAATGTACTACCAGACTCTCTTAGTGACCACTCTCCAGTCCAGCTACTGGTCATCCCGCACACCAAAACCAGTGTCCCAGGTCACCTTATGCCGTCGCTTTCACCCTGGGGGTCTCAGAAAGTTAAAAACGCATCTAGCCCAGCTTGACTGAATGGATATTGACTCTGCCCTAGCCTATTTCTCCAGTGCCTTCAGCAAGGCCTGCGACCTTTTCACCCCCTTGACCAGAATCCGTACCAAGAAACACAATGACCCATGGATCTCCTCATCCCTCATCCAAACACTGAAACAAAGAGATAATCTCTGGCATATTGTGTCAAGACAGGCAAACTGGCTGACAGACATGCATATAATGCAGCACATATCAAGTGCACCTGGGCTATAAGGCAGGCTAAGGCAGAATATTATCAAGCCACCCTTGAATCCACTTGGGGATCATCCCGTGCCTTCTGGAACAATATAAAAGAGCTCCCCCCCACCATCACTACTCTCCATAGATGGTACCGTCACTACCTATTCTCCCCGCATAGCTGAGTGCCTCAATATGGCTTTCTCAGATCTAAGCTCTGTCCTCCCCAACTACTTTTTTGACCCTATCCCTGCCTCCACCCCCCACCTTGGATCACCCCCCATTCTACCTGTGTGCCATATCAATCCTTGAAGCCAGGCCTCATCTGCAAAAAGCCTTAGCTAGCGAAACCCCAGCTGTGATCCCCTGGACTCCAGGATTCTCCAATTAGTCCTAGATACTGTACTAGCCCCTCTCACCAACCTTTTAAACTGGTCACTGTGTCTTGGTCAATTTCCTAGTGCCTGGAAAATTGCAGAAATCACTCCTATCCATAAGAGTGGAGATAGAACCTCCCCCCTAACAATTTCAGGCCCATCTCCATTCTTCTCCCTCTCTCCAAAACACTAGAAAAAATAGTGGCCATTCAGCTCTCTGGGTATAGGGCCAAATATGACATGCTGTGTCCGGTACAACATGGATTCCACCCTGGATACAGCACCACTACAGCCCTCCTGGAGTTCTCCCAGCACCTTCACTCTGCTCTCAACTCTGGTCATGTTGCAGGTGCAGTGTTCATTGACCTCTCCAAGGCCTTTGACACTGTCTGTCACCCCCTCCTACTTGACTCCCTCCACCAACTTGGCTTCTCCCCTGGCCCACTGGCTTGGTTCACCAGTTACCTCTCTACCAGATCACAGCACGTGAAGGTAAATGGCACCCTGTCCAATACCCTGCCCGTTCACTCGGGGGTCCCCCAGGGTTCCATCCTGGGCCCCATTTTGTTCAGTCTATTTCTCAACGCCCTCCCCAGCTCCTGCTCAGGCAACATGCTACTCTATGCCGATGATGCGGTTCTCCTTGCCTCCCACCCTTACCCCGCATCTCTACAGGAATCCCTGCAGCACACATTCAACCAAGCCGAAAAGTGGTTTCTTGACCACCGGCTGGTCATTAATCTGAAAAAAACAAATCTATGCTTTTTTCACATCACCAGAATAAGGCCAAAAATGCCCCCCTCTGCATTCTACCCAGTAATGCTCACCTTCTCGAGCAGGTGTCATCCTACAAGTACCTGGGCATCACCTTTGACTCAGCTCTTACATTCCATGCCCATATCAATACCCTGTCCTCAGCCATAAACTCTCGGATTGGCCTTCTCTATGGCCACAGAGATTGCCTCCCCCAAAATGCCTTCCAACTGGCCATCAGCTCCTCCGTCCTGTCCCTAGTGGACTACGGCCTACCTATCTATGCTGTGGCCGACAATACTGCCCTCACCAGAATCCAGACCTTGATAAACAAGGCCTGCAGGCTCCTGACCGTCGCATCCCTCCGCACCCATACTTGCCTGCTCTATTCCACCACCAACCTGCTCACCTTGGAGGAGCTCCTGCACTACCAAACCTGCTTACTTGCCAAAAAATCCCTGCTAGGACTCTCCCCCCAGGGGTCACTGCATCCCCTGTGGCTTGCCTCCCCATCTGTTGCCACCCGTAGCTCAGTTAAGGCCACCATTCTGGTGCCCCGTACCAAGACCTCCCTAGCCCAAAGGTCCTTCCACTACCGTGCCCCCACATGGTTCAACTCCCTACTGCCCTCTGTCACTAAGTCTACAGAAATTGGTCCATTTAAAGTTGCTTTCCATAACCACCTCTTTGGCACCTGAAGCTGTTGCCCTTAATCAACCTAATGTTGGGGTCCCTTCCCATTTTCTGGCCCATAGCCTTGACAATGTCAGTTGGACTGCTTCCCCCCCTCCTTTTTCCCTCACCCCTGTTTCCCCCCCACCCTTCCATCAAAGTAATTCCCTGGTACAAGCAGGGCTGTGACTTCTACAGCTGTTATACCTTATACGATTGCTGTTTACTGCATGTAACTTTATTCCGTAAACCACTGCTATTTTGTGTTCTTTTGTTATCTGTATTGCACCTGTATGTTACCACTGTTGTATCTCATATTGTAACCATGTCTACCCTCCCTGCGATGAGGTGCCTTTGTAAATGAGTCCCTGACTCTAAGGTTGTAAATCCAACTTTCCAAAAATAAATAAATCAAATAAAATAAAAAGACTCACCAATAGTGTCCCGGTCATTTTTCTCAGCTGACTTTTTTTCCTAGCATATACAATCCAAAATATGCAATACCAGAGAAAGGAAGTGTGTCCTGGGAAGCTCAAGTCCAACACTGTAAGCCTGTTAATCAGTGGTTGGGAGACTGTAATGGTATTCTGGAGGCCTGGGTTCAATTCCCAATTGGTAAGAGTAATTCTTTCTTACTACAATTTGTGATTTAAATTGCTTAGCAGTGGCTAATACTGCACCAAAAAATGTCTAATTGTTATCTTGATTATTCCTAGTTGCTAGATATGCAATACAAGAGAAAGGAGCAGGTGAGCCTGTAGCTCAATGGTTCAGCACTGGGATGGTATTCTGAGGGTCTGGGTTCAATTCCCAGTAGGTCACATTATTTCTTTTTTACTACAATTTATAGGCAGATAGACAGACATAGAAATTTTAGTTGTTTTGTTGGTTACATTTTAGTGTAACATTGATTTGTTTAATTTAGCACAGGATAGTAATTTTTTAATAGAAAAAATACTTTTTGTTATATTAGTATTAATAACTACTTTTAAAAATGTCTGGTGGCAGAGAACAAAGTCGTGCACCAAAATTTAATACTCTAATAAGGAGCTTTCGATGCTGCTGCTGGAGCAACTTAAAAAGGACCACAGATGTCTTTTTGGGCCAGCAGTTTGTGGCTGTAGGAAAGTGATGCTGTGTGAGGGCATATAGCACACAAAATGGCAAAGGCAGCTGGAGTGGTGTGGATAACCACCCAGTTAAAAAAAGAGACAAGTGGATATCCATCAATGGGACAAGGTGGCATTTTGCAACAATGTGGGAGTGGAGGACATGCCCAGGCAGGATTGCTCTGGATTATCAGATGCTTCTAAACCACTTGGTAAGTTTCTTTCTTTCATTGAAGATATTAACATTAGCTGTATCTGTCTGCCTGTCTGTCTGTCTATCTCTCTACTATATCCGAATTTGAAAAAATGTTCTCTTTAACTGTTTTTTTCTCTTATAGCAGACAACTGATTACAAAAATTGTTAAAATAGTGATCAGAACCTTCTCAAAGATGCACGACTCAGTGCCAGACATATGATAGTATGCCATCTATTTGAGACCTTGGCACTTGGCATTGCTGCTGCTGCTGTCAAAAGTATTCTCCCACCCCATTCAGGAATGGCATTCCCATTTCTACAGTTTGATTGCATAAATGCTGGCAAAAATGAGATGTTAGTTAAGAATGTGAATATAAGAATGTATTACATTATTGTGTGTGTGTATATATATATATATATATATATATATATATACATAATTTGTGTTTGTGCTGCTGGTAATGTGGTTATGTGAACAGTGAAACTTAGGTCACAGTAACTGGCAGTGATAATCAACCATGTGAAGCAGTACCAGCGTAGTCATTTTGTGATGTGCCCTGTAATGACCTGTTCAACAGTATAGTAGTATAAGTTTTAAATGCGGTTCAGATACAGCACAGGTGACAGAGCCAGTCCATGTCCCCATTCAAGTGAACAGGATGTGGTAATGTCCACCATACAGATTCCATGTCATTTTGCCTCACTGTGGCAGTAGCACCAAATGACATTGTACAGGGAAATTGTGCTGGCGGCTGGATATTAAAAGGAAAACACAATTTTTTTTTATGATCAGCAAGTAGTAGTACAAGAGCCCCACTAAGGCAGCGCGTGTCCTGCATAATGCACAACAGTGTGTTGTGCATGCAGTGCTGTAATTCCCAGGCATCAGCACTGAAATTCACAATATGGCATTACCACCAGCTGAAATTGTACAGGGAAACTGTTACCAGCTGTATATTACAATCAAACCAGTAGGTGTTCTGGGCCAGGATCCCAAATTTGCTTGTGTAGAAACATAGAAACATAGACTTTGACGGCAGATAAGGACCGCTAGGCCCATCTAGTCTGCCCGTGTAAGAGGTCTCCGCTGTCTGTTGATAAAGCCACACCTGGAATACTTGTTCAATTCTTTTCTTTCAATGGATGGGTTAAAGCTATCAGTGGAGTGTGTGCAGCTGCCTGATGACACTGTTGGGTTCCTGCTCCTTCCTTACACTATTGCTCCATCTGCTGCTGTTTGCCTGATCCTGTTTATCCATCTTCCATTGCTCTTCCACCTTCTCTAATTAAAATATGTTGTTGACCTTCCAATAGCACTTTTGCTTAAGCAGTAAGGCACAACCAGGGTTATGATAATGTTCTTTAAATCACCCTCTTGGTTGTCACTAAGGCAAGGAAGCAAGACAGATAATCCAAGACCTAATAAAATGCATGAAGGAAAGAGACAGGGAATGGGGAACATTCAAAACCACAAGTCTGCCTCAGGATTGGCAGACTTTTAGAGTACTACAAAATAAATGTAAAAATGAGTTAAGAACAGTGAAAAAACTTTACCTTAGAAACCTCCAAGCAAAAAATCTCTCCAACCCAAAACAATTCTGGTTGCAGATCAATACCCTCATTAAAGGCCGCCCAGGCCAGAGTGAATGTGACATAATGCCAAATGGCACTAAACTACAAAGCCCAGCCAAAGCCGCAGATGCATTCAACCTTTTTTTCACTGACCTGGGCAAATTTGAGGCACATAGTACAGGTTCACACCCACCCACTCACATAGAATTTGATAAGCCTCCCCTCCCCTAACTTCCATCTCAATCTCACTTCTAAACATGAGGTCCTTAAATTACTTAGGAAAATCAAACCCCCTGGATCTGCTGGGCATGATAAATTAGAACCCAGACTGTCCCAGTCATAGTGGCCCAAGTCACATGGTTGCTTAATAGATCCATTCTCGAGGGGCAAGTCCCAACACTCTGGAAAGTTGTCCTGGTTACACCAATACATAAAGGTGGCCCTCATGAAAAAGTTGAGAACTACTGACCTCTTTCACTTCTCTCTATCCTGAACAAGGTGCTAGAGAGAGTTACATATGACCAATTAACAGTCTACATTGAGAGACACAATGCATTCATAGCCAGGCAACATGGTTTCAGGAAATATTACGGAACAGACACCACTTTAGTCACCCTCACCTCGGACATCTTTTCTGCCCTTGACAAAAGCCTTTTAACTGGTGTGGTCTTCATCAATCTCACCAAGGCCTTCAACCTGGTGGATCATAAGCTACTCATAGAAAATCTTAAAGCAATGGGCCTAGATAGTCTGGTAGTACAATGGTTCTCTGACTACCTGCAGGGTAGGACCCAGCCTGTAAAATGGGAGGGTTCCAATCTAATACATGCTCAGTTCTCAATGGGGTCCCCCAAGGGTCTATTCTGGGATTCCTATTATTCTCCATATTTAATAATAGGATGCCAAATAATTGCAGAGATGCAAACATAACCCTGTATGCTGATGACGCAGTGCTATACAGGTTCTGCAAAGACATAGTGACCCTTAATACAGAACTGACAAGTGACCTACAACTTCTTGAGCGATAGTTGGTGAGAAACAACCTCATGCTAACTGGCAAAAAAACAAAGGCAGTGTTGTTTAGCAAGGCAAGCGTAGGATCGGACAAATCACTGATTCTGATGCCTACTCTCTCCGATGGATTGACAGTTGAGGTGGTCGAATCCATCAAATACTTAGGTATAACCCTAGATCAAAACTGCACTCTCAGGGCACATATCAACCAACTAATCATGACCGTGAACCAGAAACTGCACCTACTTTACCACCTGAGCCCCCTCCTTACAGGTGAATCACAGCTAAAGGTGGTAACAGGCACCATATTGCCCACCCTATGTTATGGTGCTCCGGTCCTACTAACTGTCAGAGGGGCATAAATACAAAAGCTCAGAACCCTATATCATCGGGTTGGCAGATTTGCATCAGGAGCTCCATCCTGTGAGCATCACTGTCAGGTGCTACATGCCCTTTTATGCCCATCACTAGAAGGGAGATTACTGTAGCCACTGCTATCTCTAGCCTTCAAACTAAGGCAGGAAAATGCTCCCCCTATTATGGACAGATTACCATCTGATAAACCAATTAAAAGGTCCCTCAGATCCTCAAGCCACACCTCCTCAATGTGCCCAAAGTCAGAACATCCCTAGGGCAAAGGTCATGCCCACCATCTTCAAAAAGACCACCTCTTCTAGCAGTGCATTCCAAGTGTCCATGATCCTCTTCATGAAGAAATGCTTCCTGACCTCCTTCCTAACCTCCCCAGCTTAAGACAGTGTCCCCCTTGTGCTGTGGTTGCCACTTAGCATAAAGAGACCCTCCTTATCCACCTTATTTATCCCTTTTAAGTACTTGAAGATCTCAATTATGTCCCCCCTCTCTCTTCTGTCCTCCAGGGAGTACATGTTCAGTGCCCTCAACCTCTTCTCATATGCTTTTTCTTGCTGACCCACTATCATCTTTGTAGCCATTCTCTGGACCTTCTCCAGCAGGTTAATGTGCTTTCTGATGTCTGGACACCAGTACTGAACTCCATACTCTAGATGTGGCCTCTCCAGTGAACTGTACAAGGACAGGATATCCTCCTCTCTCCTACTACTGATCCTCCTAGCTATGTATCCCATTATCTTGTTTGCTCTTGCTGCTGCTTCCTTGCACTATGTGGAGTGCTTTAGGCCACTAGTGATCATCACTCCCAGGTCCTTCTCCTCCTGTGATGCAGATACCTGGGCATGATAAATTAGAACCCAGACTGCCCCAGTCATAGTGGCCCAAGTCACGTGGTTCTAGCAGTGCTTCGCATCCTGGAGACCATTCTCCTCTAGATAGTCTAATGGCTACAAAGATGATAGTGGGTCAGCAAGGTAAAGCATATGAGAAGAGGTTGAGGGCACTGAACATGTACTCTCTGGAGGACAGGAGAGACGGGGGGACATAACTGAGATCTTCAAGTACTTAAAAGGGATAAATAAGGTGGATAAGGAGGGTCTCTTTACATTAACCTGCTGGAGAAGGTCCAGAGAATGGCTACAAGGATGATAGTGGGTCAGCAACCCAGGTAATACTCAGTCCTGGGATTCTTGGCTCCGATATGCATAAACTTTGCATTTCTTGGCACTAAGGCCAAGCTGCCAGATCGCCAACCACCTCCCCAGCTTTTCCAGATCATTCTGTAGGTTCTGTATCTCTTCAACTGTGTCAACTCTCCCACAGAGCTTGGTGTTGTCTGCCAATAGGCACATTTTGCCCTTAATGCCACCCCCAGTATCATTGATGAAGACATTGAACAACACCGGCTCCATCATCGATCCCTGCGGGACCCCACTGGTGACCTCTTTGGTGCCAGATAACACTCCCCACCACAACCACCCTCTGGGTTCTGTACCTCACCCAGTTTTCCACCCATTTAGAAATCTTCTTCCCAACCATGAGATCCTCCAACTTTCAATTCAACCTTTTACTGGGCACAGAGTCAAAGGCCTTGGTGAAATCCAGACAGAGGATATCTATTGCCTGGCCTCTGTCTACTGTCTTAGCCACCAAGTCAAAGAAGTCAATTAAATTCTTTTGACACAACCCCCCCCAAACCCATGCTGCTTCACATCCTGGAGACCATTTTCCTCTAGATAGTCTAACAACCTCTGCTTAAGTATGGTCTCCATGAGTTTGCACATGATTGAAGTCAGACTGACTGGTCTGTAATTCCCTGGGTCATCCCTGGGACTGTTTTTACGGAGGGGCACCACACATGCCCTCAACAGTCTGTAAGAACTGAATGCCCACTTCAAGACCATGCATTTCTAGGCATGTGCAGATACAGTGGTAGCTATATAAAGGTTAAAGGCATATATAAATATAATATATTATATTATATTTATATATTATATATATATTATATAAAGGCACCATGCAATTCTGCTTAAAGTTGGACCAGCATAACATTCTGTGGTGATTTGCATATGCAGCCCATGATGCTTTGCATTGTGGGGGGCATGTGTGATTTTGTATTTTCTTGAAACTTGGCTTCCCAGCCAAATGCTCTTTGGGGTAACCCTTGCCTCAGTGTTTATGCACAGAGGTTCTTTGTCTGTTATATAAAGGTTGACTGGTACAGCAGTATTTGCCATCAACCACAGAATTAAATACTGTGGATTTACCGCTACTGTGAAAAAAACACTAAGTTATTCAGTGCGTTTTTTCAGCAGGGTAGCAGTAAATCCACACTATTTTTTTTCCATGGTTGATGGCAAATACTGCAGTTCCGGTCAACTTTTATATAACTACTACTGTATATACACAAATAGTGGCTAAGTCAGAGGCTGTAACTTTGAGATTCCATTGCTTTACCATACACCCCCCAATGAAAGGTCTGTCTCTATGACCATTACAACGATGCCAAACATCCCAAAGATCAAAGCATAGTCACTCAGCTGCTACCTTTTCTTGAACAGGGCTGTCTGGTGCCCCAGCTTGTAGCCTATATTCTGGTTCTTCCTTTTACTTGATTTTCCCCTGCCATTCCCTGAACCCCCACCTCCCCCTCTCCCTCTGCCACCCAAGCCATAGGGCACTAAGTTGTTTGAGTTGTTGTGCTCGGGCTTGGAGATGACTATTTCAGGGGAAGTGCTGCTAGGTGAGATTGGCTTCAAGGGCTGTGACTCCGAGTGCAGTTCCTGCAGGATGAGCTCAGGTTTCGCATCGGCCACATGACTCCGCTGTTGTACCAGCAGCTGCTCACGGCTATTTTAGTGAAAGGGTCTAGTATACAGTTTGGCACAAGGCTGTGATTGGGTTTGACCATGCAAAGGAAAAAAAGTGTCCCTTTCAACACATTAAGAATTTACACAGGTGAATGTAATTCACCTGTATTTGTATTGATATTCTCAAGTTTTTGATCCTGCTATTGTTAAAGAGCTGCTGGTGCCACAAAGAAAACTTTAAAAAACATAATATTTAGGTACAATTAAGCTTGCATTCCATATATATTCTATAGATGTCTATTCCCCATTATTTATTACTAAGAAAATTTGCAAGAGTACATTATCTTTATCCCTCAGAGTTCATCTGCCTCTTTAGCGACTTCCTACTTCATGTCATATTTCTCTGTTGAGACATCACAGTCTGTTGCCATGGGAGTAACTGTGATGTCACAAGCAGTGTATTATGACCTTAGGTGGGGAGAAAGCAACATGAATAGATAAAACTCTTCAAGATCAAAGATACCGTTTTCATGCAAATGACTTCCATAGTAATTAATGGGAAGAAGGCATACATAACTAATGTGAAATACAAACTGGAATGTGTCTAAACATTATGTTTTGTGAAAGTTCTTTTAAAGGTGTTAGCTGCTCTTTAAGAAGTAGTACCATGTTTCTAATTGTTATTAAAAATATTTCTCTCATTTCTTTGGGAAAGCTCTTTGAAGTCCTGTCTTCCTCTGAAAGATAAACTGCGATGAGGCTGTGCTGGGATCACTTGCTGCAAGAATGAATGGCCGTGGTACCCCTGTGGTGACAGGGAGGATTTACTGACTGTTAGTGTCAAAGAGGTACAACATGGGCTAATGACTGTTGGCATTCACTATTACTGGTTCTCCTATAGTTAGCCCTGAAAACTGAGATGTCCTGAAGTTTGTTATTCTTCTGTGATTGTAGATGTGCAAAGATTTTTTGTGTGTATGTGTGTGGCTTTACACATCTGTAAAAGATGTTCAAACTGATGAACTGGTGAAATAAAAAAATGATTTTGAATGGTAGTTGTTATAATAATGCCACTGTGTTGTCAAACAAGGTGTATAAGTATTTTTGTGTTTATTTGTGATATTTATAACTTTGGACACTTTGGACCTGGTCATGTGTTTAACCTCACAGCAGTTCAAATATTTGAGTAATGATAAGTGCGTGGCAGCGATGATGCTGCAACCTGTGTCAGTAAATTTTCAGCATAGAACATCCTATGTAACTCACTGCTTGACATAGTATTGCTGAATCTGATTTTATTTATGTGTTAATACTTGCTGCTTACATTACTTCTTAATCTGTTCTAAACACTTGCAGAAGTGATTCATAAGAATATAATTTTTTTTCTATTTAGTGTGTTGCTGATCCTCAATCACAGGAGCTCTCTTCCTCAGTTAATAAAGAAATAAAAAAAAGAGTTCTAAGTCTTCCATTGACTTTTACACATATTTTAAATTTTCTAACTCATGAAATAGGTATGAGCTGATAATTTTTACTACTGCTATTGGTAATGTGATTTGCAGAACCCAGTCTTTCATGAGCACATGACTTTCCCTAGGACACATCATTGACTCTATAGCCAGTAACTTGCAATGCTGGAGAGGATCACTATTCTGAGTTACAGTTTTGAATTTTACATAAACTGAGATACTCATATATTAGTTAATATGCTTGTCTCAAAAATCATTCAGCATAACCAATTTATATAAACTCAAAACCAATGATGATGCCTCTTCACTTTCTCAGTACAGGTTTGAGAGGATGCAGAGCAACAAACTAGATTTGACACACATTCCACTACCTATAGAGAGCTCCTTCTAAACATCTTGCAGTTTTTTGTGTTAATTTATTTATTGCAAAAATCTGCCATTACACTACAGTAGTGAACCTACTTTTCCATCTGTCACAGTGTACTTGGCCTGTACTATGTAAAGCAGCATCCTTACCAGACAACACATACAAGTCAACCATGGAAAAATATGTAAATTAGCTTAAGACTAATGAAAAAAAAGAAACATGTTTTTACTTCAGTCAGCTAGCTAAATATCAACATCAGCATGGCTTATACACAAACCTTTACTTGAAATTACACTAAAAACAAGCCGCTGATCTTGATAATACACATTGATATGAATGGCTACTATCAATCAGATCAGTTGCAGTATTTTACATCTGACACTGAGGTAAAATGCAAACTCTCAAAATGATCGAAACAACTATACACTTGCTGCTAATGTCACTTGATTAACATAAAATACAATCACAGGTGACAACTACCTGAGAACTAGTACAGAGGAAATGAACATGAGCTGTCAAACTTTGCGCTGTCTTGTCTTTGAAGGCAAAAGACAGACCAGTGCAAACAGGGGTAGTGGCGTATTTGATCATGTGACTAGCTCCAGTGAGGTTTCTTGAAATTGACTACAAGTACACATTGTGAAAATAAGAAAATTAAACTTATGGCAGTAGTTTTCAATTATTAAAACATTGTGACTTGCTAAACTAGGACATAGGAGGTCTTCACAGTAGAACATACAAAGAATAAGTAGTTAGCACTTCACCCAATTCCATTGAGCACACTGGTAGGGGACTTACATTATTGCAATAGGAGTGAGCAGAAGGGTTGGTGCTTTTAATTATTTAAACAGCAAACTGTGCCCAAGACTACTCAGCAAGAAAATAGTGCAGTGGGGGAGGGGGAGAAGAAGGAAACACATTTTAGTGAATGGGGAGGATGCAGACAGATTTGCAGGAAGTTGTGCTTTGATTCTACTCCGTCATAATAATACAGCTGTGCTGTGTTAGGAATTCCGTTCAGACCCCTTCTTCTGATAGCAATATGTCAGCATAGCTCTGATGCTATACAGCCATAACAATGGGTATTGTAAAACAGAGTTGTATTCTATTTAAGATTTGAGTATTCTGTACATCTATTTAACAATTCACACATTCATTTACAAAGACATTCAGTATACAGACATTACTAGGATTACTAGGACTTAAAGGACATAAGAGAGCCAGTAGGCCCATCATGAATGTCTCCCACATATGTGGGCATATCTAAACCATAATATATTTCAAATAGATAGTATTCATCTAATTGATTTTTAAATATATCTAAGGTTGGAGAGTCAACAATATATTGGGGTAGTTTATTCCATGTTATTAATGCACACATAGTGTAGAAGTGGCTTCTTTTGCTAGTCCTTGCTGTTGGTATGGCTAACTTTTTATTAGGCGAGCGAAGATTACTGCATGTATTACTAAATTGAATTCCACATTCTGCCATAAATTCTGGTGATTGAAGTAAATTATACAGGAAGAGTAGAGCTCCCCCTGTCTTCGTGCTTCCAGAGAATGTAATTTAGAACATTCCAATCTCTCCTGGTATGATTTCCCCTTCAGATTTGGTATTACTCTAGTAACCTTCCTCTGTACTCCCTCAAGAGATTTTTTTGTCTCTGATTGTTTGTGGTGACCAAAGTTGTGATCCATAATCAAAAATTGGTTGAACATAACTTTTATAGGTTGGAATTATTATCTGTTCTAATTTAGATGTAAAGGATTTTTTTTTAATTTTACTTATTAACGTATTTGCTTTTCCCAGGACGGAGAGACAATGATCTCTAGATGCTAATTTTTTATTAACTATACTTCCAAGGTCTTGTTCTTTAACCAAATTTTTAAGAACATTCTGATTCAAAATATAGGTATACATTGGATTATTAATTCCAAAATGAATGACAAAGCATTTATTCACATTCAGAATCATGTCATTTTCTAAAGCCCAGTTTTCAATTTTGGATAAATCAGATACTAATGATAGATGCTTCCCCAGAGTATCTACTTCCCCACTCAATTTCATATCATCTACAAATGTTTTAACTATATTATGAATACCCCTATTTATATCACTCACATAGATGTTAAATAAAATTGGTCCCAACACAGAGCCCTGAGGTACACCACTCTCCACAATTCTTGGTGATGAAATATTGTTTTGTATACATACCAATTGTGTTCTGTTAAAAAACATGCTTCTACCCATTTGACAATATTAAGATTTATCCCTAATTGAATTAACCTATTAATCAGTGTACCATGGGGAACTTTATTGAAGGCTTTCGAAAAGTCCAAGCAGAATAACATTTGGTGGTACTCCCATGTCTAGTTTTTCACTTATCTCATTATAAAATGAGATAAGATTTGTTGTACAGATCTTCCCTTTTTAAAGCCATGTTGTGTTTCATCTACAATTCCTAATATGTCCAGGGATTCCTCCAACTTGTTCTTTATAATTCTCTCCACTGTCTTACAACAGTGAGAAGTGAGACTTATTGGTCTATAATTCTCAATTTTAGATCTACTCCCTTTTTTAAATATAGGAATGACTGATGCTGTCCTCCAATCATTAGGTAACTCACATTGTTTAAGAGATAAGTTGAATAGGATTAATAGTGAGTAAGCTAACGTTTTTGCTACATGCTTCAAGAAATAAGCATTTACATTGCCTGGACCACAACTTGCATTTTGATTTAACTTCATTAATTTATTATAGACTTCTACTGTGTTAATGTGGATTTCCAATGTTGTCTCTATATTTAAATCAATGTGGTTTGGGATATTCTTAGAAAATACTGAGCAAAAGTAATTATTGAATTTTTCTGCAATTATAAGGTTATCCTCAATGATGATATTATTCTCCAATATTGGTCCCACTTTCCTAGTTGTGTATTTACAATTTGAATTTATATATGAATATAACTGTTTGCTATCTTTGGAATGTGCAATTTAAAATTCACAGCTAGCTTTGGCCTGTCTTATAGCTAGCCTAAGCTTCCTTTGTTTATATGCATAATCTATTTTGTTACTAGGTGTTTCATTAATTTTATATTTTTATATGCCTTTTGTTTTAACTTAATTAGTTTTCTAACTTTGAATGTTAACCAAGGAGGTATTAACCCTTTGTTGTTGTATTTTTTTGTGGGGCACATATTTTTCTTCTATATGTAATATTAATTCCTTAAAGGACATAATAGAAACAAGCACAGAGGCAGCATTGCTCTCTATATTATGAACAGTTTTATAGTGTCTGAGGCAGTGGGTGAAACATCTGATGATATGGAGGCACTCTACAAAAAAATACATCTTAACACAGCCAAGGCTTTATTTGTTGGCTGTATTTATTGGGATCTCAAGACATTCATGCCTTTATAGGTACACTTGGCACTACTATTGAGAGGTACAATCTTTAGATGTTCCTACTCCATGACCTTAACCTCAACTGGTTTGGAAACGACTTATCTAAATAAAGACATGCTCTCTCCAGTTTAAACCTCCCCAAGATGTTCACACTACCCATAGGACTCAACCATGCCACAAACAACCATAGCCTTATAGGCTGGATTCTTGTTAACTGCTTTGATAGAATCTCAAATGCTGGTGTACATACTTTCAAACTGCTTCAGTGACCATTCCATTACCATTTGTGTCTGGAAAATTCATAGCAAAAAAAATTCCCCTTGAAACTGATCACAGCTTACTGAAATTGGTATTTCATACTGAAGGACTTCTAGGCAGACTTGTTTGACAAAAGGTGGAACCTTATCAACCTTTTACCTTCAGTAGCTGATGCCTAGGAATTATTTGCCTGTGAATTTCTTAATATCTGCAACAAACATGCACCAATCAGATCATCCATGGATCTCTAAGAAGATTAGTATACAGTTCTCCAACAGGGATACTGCTTGGGCTAGATTTAGAAAGACCAAGGGCCAGATTCACAAAACTTTGCCTCAGTGCGCAGAGCAAACTGGGTTTAGCAGCCAAGGGGTTAAAGCCCTGTTTGTGGGTGCAAACTGGGTTTGTGTAAGGGCAAAGTTTTGAGGGGGTCATAATGCAAATCGGGGGGGGGCCTGCATATGGGAGCAGTCACATTCACAAAGCATTTACTCCAAGTAAGGGCCTTTTGCAGGGTTCCCTTGCATGGAGAAAATATTGCCAACTAAGACCTGGCTTGATTCCATGCAATCCCAGTGGCTGCCAGAGGTACTGCCGATTGCCATCTCATTGAGATACAAAAAAAGTCATGTCCCTGGTGGCAATTGAACTGTCCCCCCTCCAGATCAACATCTCGGTCATATGACAAACTAATGCCCTAATGGTCACTCCCCTCCCCTGATCACCCATCACCCTGCTGGTCAGAAATAAATAAGATTTATCTTGTGGCCCAGTGATCCCTCTCATCTCTCATCACCAGTCACCACTGCATAGTGTTAAAAAACACAAGTATGTCCTAGTGGTAGTGGTCCCCCCCCATGATCAATGATCACCATCCCCATATCACAGGGAACTACACCCTGGTGGCTAGCAGTCCTACCCACTACCCAATCACCCCCCCAAATGGTGGCAATATACAGTGGCATCCCCCAGGATGAAGCCCAATTCTGCAGCATTTTGCAGCACTCTGCAGATTGCTGCAGCAGACCTACTGGCTAAAGCAATGTAATTTCAATGGCAATTAGTCCCTTTTGTCATTCAGGAAAATGTGACACTGCCAGGATGAAGTGAATGCCACAGTTTCCTGCATGACAAGAGGGACTAATTGCCATTGAAATTACATTGCTTTATTCAGTAGGTTTGCTGCACCATACTGCAGAGTGCTTTAAAAGTGGGTTTCATCCTGGGGTATGGCACTGTACACCCTGTATGTCCTGAAACCCCCCAGACCTGATCCCCTGTAGATGTCCCTAGTGGTCTATTGAGCCACCTCCCTATCCCTGATCCCCAGTATGTAACATAAAAGCTATTTCCTGGTGGTCCAGTTCCCTTCCCACCCCACCACCTAGTGTCCCACCACCCCACTCCCCCATCCTGAACCCTAGTTGCGACCAGAACAGCCCTCCTCTTACCACCACAGTTGGCTGCTGACTGAGCTGTGAATGATTGCATACTGTATCCAGCACTTACTCATTCACAGCTCAGTCGGTGCCCAGCTGTGGTGGTGAGAAGAGGACTGTGCTGGTCACCAGCTTGGGTTCAGGATGGGGGAGTGGGGTGGTGGGACACCACCTTCTGGGGTGGTGAGTGTACTGGACCACCAGTACTGGGGATTGGGGCTAGAGAGGGGGGGTTCATTAGACCACCAGGGACATCTGTATATTGACACTACAGGAGAATAGGTTTGGGGGGGATTACAGGATATATGTTGCCACCATTGGGTGGGTGATTGGCTGGTGCCACTAACCACCAGGGCATAGTTGTCTGTGATACTGGGCTGGCGATTGGTGATCACGAGGGGGGAGACAACTACTTCAAGGCATACTTGTGTTTTTTAACACTATACAGCAGTGACTGTCCATCAGGGATAGGAAGAAACCACTGGACCACCAGGTACAGTACATCTTATTTGTTTCTGACCAGGAGGACAATCAGCAATCAGGACAGGGGAGGGATGACTGGACCACCACGTACATCTTCTTTATTTATAACCAGCAGGGCAGTCAGTGAAATGAACACAGTAGGGACCACTGGACCACCACAGAAAACATCATTTTTATTATTAAAGGGTTGGAAATTGGTGGGGGTGGCACTAGACACCATGTACTGTGGCTGTGTGTCAGGTGAGGGCTTAGGGGCAATCTAAGTCACCCACAGCCTATGCAAATGGGCCATAATGGGCATGCAAATGGCCACCCAGTGCCTTGCATGCCCCATCGGCTCTTTGCATGGCTGCTTTACTGAATAGAAATTAGTGCACCAGCGCTATTCCTCATGGGGCCATGATCTTGGCTGGCTGTCGGGGCAGCATTATAGGGATTAGTGGTGGTTTTACTGGGTTAGCACTGCCCTGTCCTAGCCCTATTCACAGTCAGACAGTGCAGTGCACTATCTGACTGTGAATAGTAATATTTCATAGCTGTGCAACCACAAAGTGCAGTGCAAATCTTTGTGCTGTGCTTGGCACTTTTTTGTGAATCTAGCTGCAGATCCCTTAATGAAAGACAGTATTACAGAAAATCTAAATAAATCAGCAGCAGCTAAAGCAGAGCTGGATTACTATCACAACTACTGAGAGGGAAACAAACATCATTTAAGAAAACTCTGGTCAGGGGCTGTCGTCGAGGCAAAGGTCAGGAAGCACAGGAAAACTAGGAGCAGTTATAAAATCCACAGGTATCATTTTATTATCACTAACAATAAAAAAAAAGTTATGCAGGATAGCTCTTTTTTGAGCAAAGAATGTGCACTTTATCAATGCCTTGATAAAGAGCACATTCTTTGTTCGAAAACCTTTGGTGGTGTGTGGTGATATGACTCCATTTTAATCTAATAAAAGCACATTTTTTTGAATAGGACACCTTAGTGTGAAAGGTCTTGTTTGATCTAGCGAAGCCTGAGCTCTTCTGCTTGTGGACTGTTTTGAAATTTCTGTTGTAGCTCAGCTTTACAAGTCTAGTGGCCACCTCTTCAGTGTGATTCTAATGGAACATTCACAGCCAGTCAAGAAGCTCTAGTTCATAAAAAAATTCTCCTAATTGTGCTTGACCCAAATTTTCATGAAAACAACAGCATGAACTTTCTGAAACATCCAGTTTTCCCTATGCACACCAGCTAAGCCATCCAATCTTTTCAAGGCAGCAGTTTGTGTGAAGTGACAATTGAAAAACTATGCCCTCAACACACACTGTGCAAACATCTCTGATCACTCGCCCACCTCTCAGATGTATAAAAATAATTTTCCCTATCTTGCAACCTACTACCACCTACTACCACCACCTCGTGTCCCCCCACAGTCCTGGAGAAGTTCCTTATAATATGTATATTTTCAGTGCCAGTCATTAAAATCCCTTCCCCCACCAGGGTCAAATCAAGTAACCCCCCCAGCCCATTAAACACCTTGACTCCCTAATTCAGCTAACAACCCCCACTCTACCTACCTCTAGCACCCAACTTCCTCCTCTCCAACCCAAGCTCCCAGGTAGAGTGCTGTTTCACACATCACACCTAGTACTGTTAGGTTGAAAATCTTATAATTAGCAAATCAGAAATGAGAAAAAAATATAGGTGTAAAAAGTGCTGCCTAACTACTTCTGAAAGTTATTAATTCCAGGTGGTACACTATTGTAGCTCTTGTATTCTGACAATGGCAGTTGGCCATGTTCTGCTTCCACAGCACAAGCAGGGGATCCACGATGGGAGCCCGACAAAAATGTTGTCGAACGCCCTGTCAGCAACACCGGCAGGTCAACTGCATTCTGCAGTCGGTTGCCAGTTCACACTGTAATTCCTTGTTTTCTTAAGGGGGCTTCTCCCCTCAAACCCCCCACGCATGGGGCTGCACCCCCGTGCCCCCCCACTTAAGGATTCTCAGCTTCAGTCGAGCTGATTGGAGGGGGTTCAGGACCCCTGACAGACAGTACCAGGTTCCAGCAGGTCTCCCACAGTGGCATGGCACTGTAGTCACTGTGGGGGACCTCACTGGTGAAATGTGGCTGTCGGGGGGTAACCGACAAGCAGGTGTGGAGTTAGGCAGTTTCAGACATTTTAGATATGTTTTACTCAACCAGCTAATCTAATTGATTCTTTTATTCCCCAGATCTCTGCAGAGAATAATAACATAGAATTTAACTTGGCATTTGTGCTGGCAGTGCTCCAAGGACAGAATTACTACCATATTTGTGATTGCACCATTTTATTGCTTTTAATGTTTGTATTATAAATTCTTCATTACCCAGTTATTTGACTTGGTGACAAAGGCAGCAGACAGGGGAAAGCTGGTTGACTTTCAATACTTGGATTTCAGTAAGGCTTTTGACACAGCACCCCTCAAAAGGCTGATTGGAAAGCTGGAGGACATGGGGCAGGAAGCAGATGAACAAGGTCGGTGTCTAACTGGCTCAGTGGTAGGCTATGAAGGAGGGTGATGGTGGTGGGGAACTCTTAGGTACAAGAGAAGTCACCAGCAGTGTCCCAGAGGGGGTCAGTGCTTGGCCCAGTGTTGTTTAATATTTCATTAATGACATTGGGGATGGCATTAAAGGTAAAATCTGTCCTTTGTGGATGACTCCAGGCTCTATGGGACAGTGGTCACTAATGAAGGGGTACAGCACCTTAAAGAAGACCTAGCAAAGCTGGAGAGGTGGTCTGGCATATGGCTGCTCAGGTTCAATGCAAACAAGTGCAAGGTCATGCACATAGGAGGAAAGGACCTGAGGACTGAGTACAGTCTAGGGGCTTCAAGGTCACTGACTCAAGGAAGGGAATGTACTTGGGGATAGCCATCTTCAGTGACTTTAAGCAAGCTACACAATGTAGAAAGGCAGCATTCAAGGCAAACAGATTGCTGGGATGTCTTGATACAGGGTTCGCAAACAGAAGAGAGGAGGTGATACTGCTTGTGTATAGATCCTTAGAGCTACTACATCTGGAGTACAGCATGCAATTCTAGAGCCGCTACCTGGAAAAGGATATCAACCAGCTCCAGACAGTTCAAATGAGAGCAACAAAGACAGTTCAGGGGCAGCAGGGCATATGAGGACAGGTTGAGAGTACTCATCATGTACTCACTGGAGGAAGGAGAGAGGGGGGACATGATTAACACCTTCAAGTACTTGAAAGTTATAAACATGGTGGATATCAGGGACCATTTTTGGCTCCATGAAAACCAGACAACTAGAGGGCACTGTTATAAGTTGCTGGGGGCAAGGTTCAGGAAGGCGATCAGGAGACACTTCTTTACAGAGAGTTATGCTGGAGTGGAATGAACTCCCAGCTGAAGCCGTCACTTAAAAAAACATTGAGGGGGCAAAAGAAGGTGGAATAGGGTGAAGGCGTGGGTCTGGCTTGGTGGGAAGGACACAGGGCTTACTGTAGTCTCTGGATCGGGGCTCTGCATTTGAGTAGACTTGACAGACTGTAAGGCCTTCTTCTGTTGGCTAGTTCATATGTCTGTATGTAATTACAAAACATGGTCAGCCCAGTTGATGTTATTAGAAAATCTCAGTCCCAAGCAGTCATAAGTTCCCACAGTTTCTAATTTCTGGTCTCCTAACTTGATGGAATGATTTCTCTTTCTGCAACAAAGAACCATTAATTTTGTTTTAGAAATGTTTACTGTAAAGCAGCAGTGCAATGAAAAATAATTTTCCAAAAATCCAGTTTTAGGTACAGTTAATAAGAATATTAACATACTTCAGGTGTCTAGGTACTGCCTATGCTGAACACCATGATTTTTATCTTATTTTCTCAAGCCTAATCCTTATCAGGTCTACAATGGTATTTCTCAGCCAAATGTGGTGGCCAACTTTTTTTCTTGAGAAAAAACTCAAACACTTATAAAATACTTAGATTTTGGCAGATCTATGAATTTTTACCACCAGATGAAACTGGAAGATGCCTGGAATCTTTTATTATGAAAAGTGGTATAGTCAATCTTTTTGCCCAGTTTCGTTGCACTGCTGCTTAAATTTGAAGTAATGGGCCAATTACAAAAAAAGACCTGAAGTTTTGTTGCATTCCCAGAACAGAGATGGGCGAAGTTGGCAAAATTTGCTCTGCAAATTAATCTGCAAATTTAATGCAATTCGCGGAGTGCAGATCCATATGTGAAATGCAAATTTCCACCCACCAAGTGTGGAATTTCACCTGTGAACAGTGGAAGTTTGCCCCAAACAGTGGAACTTCACCATTCACAAACAGAATTCTGCTGTTCGTGGGCAAAATTCTGACATTCATGGGCAAAATTCCACCATCCGCAGCAAAATTTCCATTGAAGTCACATGGACAAATTTTCAGCCTAATAGCAAAAATTGATGGATTGCTCCACTGAGATGAAGTGGGTAATTTCACTGGAACTTTGCCAGCAAATTAAAACTTTGCAACATCTCTATCCCAGCATGCTGGTAGTGGTAATGAACAGGGAAAAAATTCCTCCTATTGATGCCTACTAACAAATGCTTTTGGTTATTGTACAGTCCAAATATGAATACTCATTTTAACAAAAATGCTTTAAATTCTACATCCTCATTAAATCCTTGAGGATGCATGGTGCTGGAGTCTCAAAAGGCAATGCAAGCCCTGCATCAAACCCATGTGTTGGCACAGCTGCACCAACAACTTTGCCGCACACTGTGCCCGATTCCAGTAGATTAGGTGCATTGACATCACTTTTCTTGATTTACGGCAGCTTGCACTAAATGTTTGGCACAAGCCCCATGAAAAGGTACCTAGGATTGCTGCAAGCTACACTAGAAAAAGTTGGTATAACGTGTAGCAACTGGTGCACAGGCCTGAGAATCCAGATCGCCAGCTGGCAGAATGCCACACGCTCCATGTACCATATGTTCAACATGCCCAGAGCTGGTGGCATTTGCAGCCCTTTGAGAATCCGGTCCATGTTGTCCAACATCATGATCCAAAAACTCTTCATTTGTGCCAATTGTTTGCTTCAAGTTCCCTCCTTTGTGGTTGCTGTGACACTTTCAATTCCCACATATGTCAGTGACTATACTACTCCTCTTCCTCTTCGGCTTTCTACAAAAATGTCTCAACACTGAATATTGGAGATTGTTTGTCCTAGCCGTTGTTTGCTTTGTTTTTGCCTATTATTTCTTCAAGTGTTCTCATTGTGCATCTAACATATACCTTTCCACATGTGTAACCCAAGATATAAACTATGAGTGTTATTACAGTTATTAATTGCCCAATATCATAGGTTCTGCCTGTGTGTGGATGTTTGAGCTTTTTACCAACAATCATGCCATTGCAATGATACCAATGTCCAGAATACAGCAGTAGCAGCAAACAATTTGTCTGACAACCAGATCTGTATCCTGTACAGTACTGTACTTCTCCAGCTATGTCATTGTGCATAGGCGCCAAGTTATTTTATTTTATTTTATTTATTTTATTTAGTTTTTGTTGACCGGGTAAGTGCACTAGACAAATCCTGCCTATTTTCAGGCATCACCCGGGGGAAGGGGATACAGATGAATGCCAACTGACCTTGAACCAGATTAAGCTGTTGGTGGTATTTTTAGTGAATGAGGGAAATTTGGCCAGGACACTGGGGAAATTCCCCTACTCTGATGGGTGGGGGACCCTTCCCATGAGACATCTGGACTAGGTCCAATATGCCTCAGTCAGCGGAGAGAGCAGAGGCAACAGAGAGAACGGAGGCGATGGATGACAAATCTAAAGAGGTGGACAATGCTCTTGCAGAGGTTTCAACAGTTTTAGATGTTATGGGCAATGTAAGCAGTGACTCACCTGAAGAGCAGACATCCCAGGCTATGGACGACGGAATTGCGAGGTGGCAAATGAAAATTCAACTCTAGTACTGGAGGAAGAGAAGGAAAGAAAACGACCGGAGAATGGACAGGCAATCTTTTCAGGCACAGTAAAAAAAAAGCAGTGTTCATGCCATAATAGACCCGATGGAAACAAACAAGAGCATAACTGGAAGTGTGCCTGTGGAAGACTCTTTTCCCTTCTCAGCTCGTTTCTCCACTTGGTCCCCAGAAACATCATTGGAGAGAGCAGGTTGGATTAAAACTCCAACAGCATGGATTCCGGATCCTAAATTCCCTCTACCGGGATCTGGAAATCATGAGGAACACTCGCATGCAGCAAGTGCAGTAGAGGAGCATCTTTCCATGACGGACCGGAATATCGCGTCATTTCCGCTTTCATCTTCTGAAACCGAGCGTTCGGCACCTGTGGAGCTACCGATGGAATCAGGCATTTTACACCAAAATACTGAGGGACCAAAAAACGCTACGGAGCCAAATGGTGCTACTATATCAACAGAAAGAATGGAAGGTCAGTACCCAAGAATAGAAAAAACTAACGTTAAGGCTACGAGTGACTCTGTTACTGCTCCAACAACTACTAGGCCAGCTAGCTATGCATCTCTGTTTAAAACAACAGATGTCCCGATGAGGAAGCGCTTTGTGGCCCGAATTCATTATAAAGGGAATATGGATCTTCCCCCTGACCGGAACTTTGTGGGGAAAACTCTCATAATTAAATCTTTAGGGATTAGACCCTCAGAGGTGTATGCTTTAATACATTCTTCAGGAGACCATAATTTTGATGTTTCTTTTCGCTCAGCTGCATTATTAGATAAATTCTGGTCTGCCTATTATACTGCCCGGATTGACCCTGTTTGGAAACATTTTGTAGTGATTCCTATTACTAGGCCAACAGCTAAAGTTATCACTGTCCTTTTCAGAAACGAAGGTGTTAATGTTCTGGATATTTTATATTGGTTAGAGCAACGTTGCATTGTTAATGGTTCACCACATGCAATAATTGATGATAATGGATTTTGGACGGGGGGGGGTGGAAATTTAATGTCCAGCTTAAAATAACTGAGTCTGGAATCCAACATCTACCTAATTGTTTTTACTTGGGAAGAGATCATGGGATATTGTTCTACCCAGGGCAACCACGTTCCTGCTATAGATGTGGAGCACTGACTCATTTAAATTCTGACTGTAATCAGTTAAAATGCACATCATGCGGTATGTTAGGTCATACTGTTTTGGCTTGTAAAATACCTCCTACTTGTAATTTATGTGGTGATGTGTCACATGCATTTGTAGCTTGTCCATGGGCAGCTCATAACACATCGGATTATGCAGAACATGACGCTTATATAGCTAAATCCTCCACTATCAAGACACCCCCTCCCCAAGGATTAGTGCAGCCTGGCAAAGGTAAAGAAAAGTCTCATTCCTTTCCTAATCCCACTAATAGTTTAATACCCCCTGAACTATCCGAACCATCTGAACACCTATCTGTGACTCTTGAGGCCCCTGAGGCCATTGAATCCCTTGAACCGCTTGTCACTTCTGAAATTTTAGAACCTCCTACACTTGATGGGATATCTAGTTTTTCTAGTGATCCAGTCCGAGCTCTAAAGTAGACTACACCTCTTCCAGGAGAAAGGGATGTAGAATTAGGAGAAACTTTAAAACCCTCCCCACCAGTGGCTCGGCGTCTCCGCTCCACTAGACAAATAGACCCTGTATCCCTCCCCCCTGTCCCAGTGTCTAATCCTTACGAACCCCTACAGAGTTGGGGGAGGCCATGGAAGAGGAGGAGGAAGAGTTAGGAAACTCCTTTCTCACTCCCCCTCCTCTGGTTGCTTCCACATCACTACCAACGACTGAAATTGTTGGGATTACCTCAAAAAAGAGATCCACTAGACTAAAGAAAAAGAAATGAGGTGGCTACTTATACAATAGCTTTTTTCTGTTCTTTTGATTATGTCAGTTCTACGTTTAGCTAGCTTCAATGTAAATAGTATTCGTTCAAGATATAAGTGTACAGCTACCTTTTCAGCATTACATAGTTTAGTCTATGAAGTCTACCTATTGCAGGATATTAGATTATATACAGCAGGGGAAGCAGCGTCAGCCTCAAGAGAGTGGGGCTTAGGGCCTTCCTATTGGTCTTTAGGACAAGATCTTTGTTCCGGTATTGTTTTTTGTTTTAAATCATCAAACTTTACCTTACAAAAGATTGTGGACTTAGTTCCTGGCAGAGTTTTACTATTAGACCTTCTCTGGTATAAGTTACCCTATAGACTCATAAATATCTATGCACCTCAACAAAAGCTGCTAGAGTTCAGATTTTACGTCTCATTAAACCTTTTTTACTCACAAATCGAATTGTTTTATGGAGTGGAGATTTTAATACAAGCTTAGAAGTCTCCTCAAATAGGAAAACCTATTGTGACACCCATGCATTAAGCAATATCATTACAGAAATCAATTTAGTGGATGTTTTAGCACAGTCCCTATTACCGACCTTTACAAAAGGGAAATTGAACTCAAGAATTGATTACTAGTTTTGTTCACAGTCTATCAGAGTAGTAACAGGCATCACAATACCGATGGCGACTTCAGACCATCACCTAATAGGGATACAAATCCAATTAGAAGAAGTTTTACCACAAGGCCCTGGGGTTTGGAGAGTTAACTCATCCCTGTTATTGATTCCTGAATTTTTTCAAGGTTTCAAAGAATTAGTTATGGATTGTATTACAGTAATTGTCCTATACGACTCCATGATAGACTGGTGGAATGATACCAAATTATATGTGGTATCATATTTTAAATCTTATGCAAGATCTTTAGCTGATGCACGGCATCACACCTCCAGCCTTTTGCGTGACGAATTATTAGCATTATTTACAGAATCACATTTATATGGCACTGACTGTACTGCTCGTATAAAAGAAGTTAAAACAGCTTTAACTAAAGTACAATATAATAGACAAAAATCTGTACATTTTGAACAGAAATTTAGGACCTCTGGGACCCAACGTCAATTTAACCCCCTCGATGTCTCAAATGAAAAATTTTGTGGTAAACAAATGTTTCAATTGCTGGATGCTCAAGGTCATGTTATAAAAGGGCAAGACAAAATTATGGAATGTGTCACAAAATTTATAAAACATACATTTGAAACCCCTGCTAGTGATTTGACAGATATGATGCTTTCATTGCAAGTATTGGGTGCACCTACGTTATCGGCGCCTCAAAAACAAGAGCTTATACAGCCTTTTTCTTTTGAGGAACTAAAAGAGGTTATTCTAGGTCTTAGAGATAGGGTAGCTCCTGGCTCTGATGGCTTATCAGCAGAAATTTATAAATCACTATGGAAACTCATACCATATCAATTAGTAGATGTATTTAATGCTTTTTTGATAGAAGATCGTCTGACAGATCAGATGTATGAAGGACTAATGCTATTTCTTTACAAAAAAGGTGATAAAAAAGATTTGAAAAATTGGAGACCAATTACATTACTGAATACGGACTATAAAATTTTTGCTAAGTTATTAGGGAACAGGATTTCAAAATATTTGCCATCTTTACTTTCACCTTTCCAATATTGCTCAATTTCTGGTAGATCAATTCGAGATGCTTTATTGTTACTAAGAGAATTATTCTCTCAAGGCTCACAGGGGACTTTACATGGTTATTTGTTTAATTTTGATCTATCTAAGGCCTTTGATAGTATTTTTCAAGAATTTATTTGGTTAACTCTTAAAAATTATGGGTTTCCACAATTGTTTATAAATTGGCTTATCTTATGTTACTCTCTAGCCTATGTTAGGCCGTACATAAACTGTAGACTTGGAACCCCTTGTTATATACGTAGAGGAGTACGACAAGGTTGTCCTTTAAGCCCTTTATTGTTTGTCATTGCTTTGGACCCTATTATCAGGCTACTCCACAAATCTCCTGGACTCTCAGGTATTCCTGGTGTTGATGCTAATTTTTATAAAGTGATCTGTTATGCAGATGATCTCTGTGTTTTGGTGCCTAACGTTACTGAGGGTTGTTTATTAAACAAAATACTACCGGTCTTTTTATCAGTTATTGGATCTAGTCTAAATTTGCAAAAAAGTGTGTGTTTTAATTTGGCTTCCACTTTAGAGAATGCTACTTCCATAGGGGGAATCAAGTTAATAGACTCTCCACATAAATTATTGGGTGTTTATTTTGGGGTTTCAGATACAGCTAAATATAATTGGGAGATAGTTATAAATAAGGGCAGGGGAAAAAGCAAGTAAATGGCATAAATGGTTATTGGGAAAGAAGAAACAAATTTTTTTGATTAAAACACGTTTATTGCCTTTATTTTTACATATAGCACATATTTTTCCAGCACCTAAATGCCTTTTTGTGCCTCTCCTAAGCCTCTTTTTCTCTTGTTTTTGGGGTAGCCATCTTAACCCAATTAGCCGGAATGTTTTATTGCAAACTTATCGTTGGGGGGGGGGGTTCTATGATACACCCAATAGTGTTTTTTTATTCACTTTTCTTTTTTACCAATTTGAAACCATTGGTTAAGAATCATCTTCAACCCTGGATTCCTTTGGTACATATATCACTCAAAGAGATTCTTCGGGAATTGAGTATTGGTGAATTTATACATAAAAATAGGAGGAAATATACTTTATCGACAGATTGGGGAATAGTATTTGATATGCTAAAAACATGGCATATTTCGGTTAATATGATTAAAGATCTCACTCAAAAGCAACTGTATACAGAAATAGTAGAATCCCAATTTAAGGCAGATATATTTCCAGGATGTACACCCATAGAAAAGACACAGATTGGTAATCGTCTGATGGATTCCCGTATTCCTGAAACAATGTGGGATATTGCTTGGCTAGGTACACACGATAAAATTATTGTACGAGGTAATCAAAAACATAAACAGGTGGTGGATAGATATTGTTTTCGAGACTCATGTACAGATCTCACGGAAACAATGACTCATTTATATTTTTCTTGCCCTTTTATTTTACGGTTTTGGTTTCTGTGGCGACGTCATTTTTGGAATAAAGCTTGGCATCAATGGGACCAAAGAGCTTTATTTTTTGGTATATTTCCAATTTCTTGGTCGAATTATAATTCTAGCACCGTGAACATCATAGCTGTTATAATATTGTATTGGGTTTGGCAAATCAGATGTTGGTTCTTGTTTCAACAACGTTATCTTACTCCCGAGGACTTATTCAAGAAAATAATAACCTATATTGATCATTTGAAAGAAGGAGAAAGGAAAATCCTCAAAAGGAATATATGGGAACGTTATTGGAATTTTTTTTGATTCAATATTAATTTTAATTGAAGTATTTCTTTTTTTTTTTAGACCTCTTTATTGAAATTTTATTGCAAAATACACACACACACACAGCCCGAAGTAGACACCAGGCCCACACCCCAAAACTGGGTGCGGAAACTATATACATCCCCATAACTATATACAATCACAGTTACCCAATCCAATCGCCATACCCGTAGCTCCCCAACACACTGTGGTGGACTAAAATGCATGCACTACACCAGACCCAATTCAGACCCAGTTAGACCCTTCTACTTAACAACCTGAATTATAGATATAGTGAAAAAAGAAATCCCAGGAAAACTAACCCAGCCCACCCATAGGTAACTGTGTCCCTGGGAAAGAGAGAGAACCCCATATGCCTGACCACAGCAGAAACCTTACAGTTAGACAAACCCCCATACAAAGGAATAATAGCTAAACCTGTATAAGGCCTATCAAACAATCATCAACCAGGTCCCATCAACGAAAAGCCCCATAAACCCTAACACATTAAAGACACTTCCCACTACTCCTCTTCAGACAGACAGACCCGAACCCTCGGACTCTTAAGCTAGTTGCATAGACCACCTCTAAAGTCCTCCAGATCCGGTTGTAAACCTTCTCCTTCCCCTCCATCAACATGAATAATTTAATTCTCTCTAAGACCTGTATAAGGTCCCTCACCCACTGATCATAATCATAAACTGAATCCTCCTTCCAATGTCGCAAAGCAAATGCTTTAACAACAGCTGACATTAGGGAAATATGATGCTTAGCCGCACTCCCCCCAATCCTTTCCAGATCCCCTAAAATACATATCTCAGGACTGATATATTCTGAATAGTCTAACACCGGGTCCATTTTATCAACAATCTGACCCCAAAGTGGTTGAATGCGAGAACAGTTCCAAAATATATGCAAGAGGTCCCCTGGGAGCAAGCCACAACGAAAACATAGGTCTGTCTGTCTGAGTTTTCTGAAGCATAGTTTAACAGGGAATTGAAGTATTTCTTTACTTTTCTTTTCTTTTCAGATATGAGTTGGATTTTGAGTTACCCAGTTTGAAAATTGGTGTTTAATGTCTCCTTTTGTATTTTCATTTTTGTATTTCATTGTTGTATATATATGTTTTTGTTTTTAAATAAACATACCCCTACTCTTTTCGATAAGTGCCATGGGATCTTGAACATCCACCTGAACTACCAACAATCCAGGCAGATGGGACCTCAGTTTAACGTCTCATCTGAAAGATGGCACCTCAGAAGTGCAGCACCCCTCTCATGCTGCACTACAGTGTCAGTACTGGGATATTAACCAAAGTGCCAGGACATATGGGCTCCAGCAATATTTTTTGACCTGGGCTGAGCCCCAGCAATATTGAAAGCATAAACATAATACATCATTTTTTTTTATGGGACCAGGCACTGCTGACTGTGTGACTTGTGTGATGTGACACCCCCCCCGTCTTAATTTAATTGGGCTGGCGCGGGCTGTTATTATTTAAAATTGGCACCGTGCCTTGCCTTCTACCTTCGACCTTGAGATCCTGAGTCGAGTCGACTTGCCTTGCCCCCGATTCAAAACTTGCCACACTGTGATTGGCCAGGGGGGGGCTTATTGGGCACGAGATGTGTGCACTGGCCCATCGAGGAACGTGATTGTGGCGTGGCAAGGACAGGGATGTGAGTCAGGCGACAAGAGGGAAATGGGTTGAATTTTGAGGGAGAACTTAGAGAGCACCGGCACGGGTGGTGGGATGTCACCAGCAGCAGCCACTGCAGTACAAGGCAAGCAGAGTCAATGCAGAGGGAAGGTGAGAGCTCGGGGAGTGGGACCGTCAGTTCACCAGTTGAGGGCAGCAAACAGTTAATGCGGCGGGGTGACCACAGCTTGCAGTGCACTATGCAGGTTGGTGTGTGGTGCAGGTCATGAGCCAGCCCAGGGGCAGCTGCAGTGCCACTGCCACTGCCACCAGCAGAATGAAGGGAAGGAAGGAGCGGGTCTGGGATCGTGTGACACAGGCAGCAGAACACTACAGAACAGTCCGTCGAGACTCCGAGTCCTTGGTGTGAAAAAGAGCGGCAGCACCTTGGCAGATCGGGGTTACTGGTGGAGAGTACACCGGGACCGGAGTAGGACATGGCCGGGGTGGGTGGGTGATTGTTTGGGTCCTTAGATCTGGGTGGCACCAGAAGAGGACAAGGAGGAGTCGAGCAGGTGGCCAAGCAAATAGCAGGAGTGTACGACTGAGCAACAGTCATGGCGTTGCCCCAGACAGCCAGCCCAGCAATCAGTCCTGATGAGAAGGTCCAGCCAAGTCCAGAGAAGCAGCAGTGGCCCGGGTGGTAACATAACCCCCCCAAGAGCTCCTCACCTCATCCATAGTTTAAGTCCAGGCCCAGGCAGCAGCAGTGAGCACACTACTACTAACCAGGTAAGGTGTGGTGGGAATGGGGCATGATGCTCGCTGCTGAATCCACTGACTACTATGACTAGTGACTAAGAGTACTGTCTGACTACTAACTGTACTGAGTTTCATCTGACTCATGTCTGTCTCTGAACTGTGATACATGGGAGCATGGGTGTAGAAACATGTATGACAAGTAAGCCACCATGGCTTACAAGTTGATTGGAGATAGGGTGGCAGGGCAGTCTGTCCCTGCAGTGTCTTGGCCACTGACTTCGGTAACTTATTGTCTGCTGTTCACCCCATACTGGAGTGATAAAAAGGGTATGCTCTATTTCACATATAGATAAATACAGTGCATAAGGCAAAGTACTGAGGTACTTGTTGCTCCTATTATACACTTCCTGACATATACCATTGGGCATATAAAGGTATGGGTAACAAATACAATCATATCAACAATTGGTGGGGGGTGGCAAATAGGCACCAGAGAGATCTAGCTTACAAATTGTACTTTCCTAGCTACACCACTGCATGGGGGAACTAAACTGAGTTCCGAGCTGCAAATCTGGTGATATCCAGCAGACCAGACCTGGGTTTGAATACCATAGCTTCCACTTGCATACTGTGTGACCCTGAGCAAGTCACTTAATTTCCCTGTGCTCCCAGGTTGCTCCTGTAAAAAAGCTTTCAGCTTAGTGTACTACACCTGGTTAAATAACTAAACAAAAAAAAAAAACTCTGTCTCTGCAGTGAGAAGAACAGGAGGAGCTAAATGACATTTCACATTATGCTGCACAGGGTCAGGGACAGGGAAGCATGAAAAAAACAACAGCTGGATTACTAGGGTTCTACACTCTTGCAATGTGGCTACTTAAAATATTATAAGTAAGGTTTTATTGTATATGGCTCTTGGTTTGCTAGGACAGCACAGGTATTGTTGTTTGCGTTGTAATGTTGTGGACTGTGGTGGTGATGAACTTACCTTAATGTCATAATGTCATGGGTTTTACAGTGCGTCTTCCAGGGGATGAAATTGGCACTGGGCCTCTAGCTAAATGGTAGTACTATCAGGCTACCTCCAAATTAGTCTTTTTGGCTCTAATAAAAGCAATTTCTCCCATCAGAAGTTACTTTAGTTTGTAAAAGTCTGCGCTGTCCAAACATGGCAGACACTGCGCGGAATCCAGATCCATTTCCTATGAAACTGCTATGCCGCACCACTCACCTCCTGCACTTTCATAGGAAATGGATCCACAATGCGTCCACCATATTTTGAGCTTGCAGACTTTTACAAAAGAAAGTAAAGTAAGTTCTGATGGGAGAACTTTTTTTTTTATTAAGGCTGAAAAGTTTAATTGGGTGATTAAGTGTTATGGATTGGAGGATTCCACATAAGGACTGCTTTCCTTTAACTATACCAGCGGGCTTGTACTGAGGAAGGCAACACTTCAGTTAATTATGTACACCAACTGGGCTACTGGAAATGTCTGCTGAGCTAATGTTGTTTTTCCTAGTCACTAGCCCTGCTGGCTAGTGGCAACATTTTAACCCTTGGTTTTCCATATGCCCATGCTATGGTCATGTTTAAAAAAGTACATATAATAAAGTATCTCTCAGACTCTCTCTCTCTCTCTCTCTCTCTCTCTCTGTAACCTACCTTCCTGGCGATACTGGCATGGCATATGCTGCTGCAATGAAATGCAGTACTGACACCATTTATGTCACACTCTCTCCTGACCTCTGCTAAACAGATAGGGCAGCCATCAGCCAGGAAGGGGGTGCACTGTGTTCAGAAATATGTGTGATTGACTTGATGTGAGGGGCCTGTAATGTTGAGCAGGGGCTTCCCTCATGTCTATTGCCGCCTCTGCTAGCCTACAGATATCAAAACCTGGTGTTTCCTGCTGTTTTAGACCTTGTTCACTGGTAACTGGTTAATGTGGTGCCAAGTCTGCAGCCAAAGGAAAACAGCTGAACTATCAGCTAATTTGAAGTCTGTGTGGGTGAGGCAGAACCTAGCGGGGAGGAAATTAAAATTATTGTGGCCATTATGGCCAAATGGAGGATGTCCCTGACCTGCAGTGTTACCTTTATCTGCCATGTAGGTGTTTCAGCAGGCCTTGTGTGTTGTGTTATTATGGGAGCTGCCTGGTGAAATGTCACCTAGGCCTAGTAAGTTTGGGGACTGGGTCAGGACACTGCTGGGTGGCTGGACCACACAGTGCAGTTTTTCATGATCCTGAGGATATATCATAGGTTGAGTAATTATAACAGGGGAGCAGTAAATTACAGTATCTGGAGGGATTTACTAGACTAATTTCATGTCCTCACATAAGCATGTGCTTTTACAGCTGTTAATTGGGACTTGCCTGATGTGGGGGTTGAGTTAGGGGGAAGGGGAAGAGAAACACAGAAACATAGAATTTGATGGCAAATAAGGACTGCTTGGCCCACCCAGTCTGCCCATGTCCCTACCTACTTTATAAGCTGCAGATCCTAGTTAACCAACAGCCTACTTCCTCCTACCCCTCACAAGAATTGTTCTATGCCTGTCCCATGCATTCTTGAATTCTTCCACTGTTTTTGACCCCACAACCTCTTCAGGAAGGCCATTCCATGCATCCACTACCCTCTCTATGAAACAATACTTCCTTACATTGCCCCTGAGCCATCCCCCTTATCTTTAAATTGTGCCCTCTTTTTCTAAAAGATGCTACCCTTTTGGACTTTATTGATTCCCTTGAGGTACTTAAATGTTTTTTTCATGCCACCCACCTCCCTCCTTTCCTTGAGGGAATACATATTAAGCTCCTTTAGTCTCTCTTCATATGGCTTCTGGTGCAGACTCTGCATCATTTTAGTTGCCCTCCTCTGGAATGCCTCCATCCTGTCTATGTCCTTGCGGAGATGAGGTCTTCAGAACTGCACACAGTATTCCAGATAGGGTCTCACCAACAGTCTGTACCGAGGGATAACAACTTCCTGTTTTCTACTGGTGATACCTCTCCCTATGCATCCCAGTATCCCCCCCCAGCCCTCCTTACTGCCTTCTCACATTGCTTGCCTACCTTTAAGTAACCTGATATGACTGCCTTCAGGTCCCTTTCCATTTTTGTTGTTGTTAGTACCTCCCCTTACATTGTGTACTCTTCCCCCGTGTTTTTGTTTCCCAGGTGCGTTACATTGCACTTCTTTGTATTGAATCTAAGCTGCCATACTTTTGATCATTACTCCAACCTTGTCAAGTCCCTTCTCATCCTTTTCACCCCCTCTTGTGTATCAACCCTGTTGCAGATCTTTGTGTCGTCTGCAAAGAGGAATACTTTCCCTTCCAGTTCCATTGCAATGTCACCTATAAAGAAATTAAAGAGGACAGTTCCCAGTACTTAACCCTGCGGTACCTCACTAATAACCCCCTTTCTTTGGAGTGGACTCCATTTACTGTTACCCTCTGCATCCTGTTGTCCAGCCAATGCTTTACCCAGGCTACAACCCTTGGACTCACTCCAAGGCTGGCTAACTTGTTTATTAAGAAAGCCTGGGTGATCACCTTCTCTTTTCTCCTGATTGTGCATGTGTTGTGGGTACCTAACACTTGTTATTTTATTGTACAAGATGTCATGGTGGCATCAACAGATGTGGATAGTTTCTTTGGGGAGGAGGTTGTGTTTCACATTACCCTCCCATGGCATTTGCTGCTTGACAGGTCAACACTAAGGGGTTGGAGATCGGACTTTGGCTTACATGCATCCAGTGTTTCTGCTTGAGTGCTGCCTTGCTTTAGAGGATAACTGTGCTGAATATGTAACTCATGTCTCCTAGATGCTGTTTTCAGACACTTGTTCAAATTCTGTTATCTCTTCAGCTAGCCAGGCTTTTTAGTTGTCCTTGTGGGTAATTATGACTGTTAAGAGCTATTTTAGAACTGTATGATGTAGAAATATGTCCCTGTTCTACTCTTCTATTCTTGATTCACCTCTGACCCCTGGGTCAAGGGGTGGGGCCTGGGGAGGGGGCATGAGCCTGACCCCTGGGCTCCACCAAAAATTTTACAAACCCGGCTCCTATGTCATTGTGTGCTAGCTGATCTTTTTGAACTTATTGTTTCAAAGAGCTGGGTTACTAACATAAGGATGGATAGTTTTTCTGTCTTCAACACATCCCAATGTTTTAAAATAACCTTGATCTCCCTAACTACTGGTGTATGTGTGCCATAAGTATAGCAGTAAATTCTTTATCGATCAGCTAGAAAAGCCATTACAACTAAAACACTCATCATGTACTATAAATAAATAACAATCCTAAAATTCCACATAAAAAGAGCAGAAACATAAATAGAAAAAGCACCTTCTTTCCACCAAGGCATTTTACAGTCATACATAATTTTCTCAAATCCTTATTTACACATTTAAAACCCCAAGATAGTGCATACTGTCTAGTTTAACTGATGGCCTACTTCTGCTTAACCTTTTTAATTGACAGAAAATATTTCACCAGTCTTTAAACAGTCAATGGATCTTTAGTATGTATAAGAATTGTAGTTAAGGTGCTTGTATCAATTTCATAGATATTACTGAGAAATTAGCCTAACCAGTACTTTCTTTCTGTTTGGTATCAAGAACACAACTACATGACACGTACCAAGTTTTCTTTTCCACCTATCGAGCAATCACAATCTCTCCAAACCAATGCATTTTTATTATAACAGTAAAACAGAACTTTACTTTGGAAGCATTCAGATTTATAGCTAATAAAAACTTGACGTAGTTCCAGACTGGTAAGAATGTCTAAGTATGTATTATAACCAAAACTGGAGTTATTTTTTGCAAACCATGCTGAATAGTGCATATTAGATATGGCTTCCAAGTCTACTTTATTCCAGGTATTACTTAATCGTTTTGTAATATATGTTTTGTACTATGTGCTTAACTTAATCCCTTTCTCAACAGCTGTCTTCAGGGCACTTAACTCGTGATTCCTCAGCAAAGAAATCAATGATGTAAACCAAAATTTGTTTTTATAACGTAACTCGAACCAAGTTTCTTTTTCAGTTAAGCATTGTTTTGATAATGATACATCGGGCAACCTTGTCAGTCTTAACCAGAAATTTAGTTTACAAATTTCTGTTAACACTTTTATATTTGTTAGATAAATTTCTGCCTAGTATAAACTGCAGGACAGGAGTGACCTAGCCTCATGATGTTTCTAAGGATCTTAAATAAAGGAATTGTTAATTTATTAGTATATTTGGGCTCCCATACCTCTACCCCATATAACACTTGTGATTCAAATTTTGCTTTACCTGCCTGGATAAGGCCCTTCACCGAATCTATAATTAAATCTGGTCAAGCCACCTATACTTTTTCTTAGATTTTCCAGGACTAGGTCTGTATGAGAATTCCATAAACAGTTTGCAGAGAACCTTATCCTTAAATAGTTATAAAAAGAGACAATCTCAACCCTCTGTTGTCCAAGGGGGCAGCTGCCAACAGCCTTTTTGTCTCCAAATATAACAATTTTAGTTTTGCTATAATGGATCTTCAGTTGGAGTTCTTCAGATCTTTTATTCATATACTCCATCTTTTTTGAAGACCCTGTTTTGACAGAAAAAACAAAACAATGTTGTCGGCATATGCTAGGGCTTCACAGACTAAATTCCTAATCTTGGGTGAGTCAGATAGTATTAGATCCATATTTCTAAATAAATTATCTACATAAAGAGAAAATAACAAGGATGCTAGCACACAGCTTTGTCACACACCCTTATTTATTTTAAAGGGATATGATAACTCCCCCAATACCTTATCTCATTTTTGCTCAGGTATCTTGATACAGACAAGCGATTACAGTGACCAGATTCTCATCAATGCCTCTATCCAGAAGGTGACCCCATAAAACATTCCTAGATATAGAGTCAAAAGCTGATGAAAAGTCAACAAATACTGTGTACAATGTTTGCTTTCACAGAAACACACATTTCTCAATAAAATGTCTTACAATAAACACATTGTCAAGGGTAGAAAAGTTATCCCAAAAAACGGCTTGCAAATTAGACAAGCTCCCTGTAGCACCTACTTGTGTCTTTAACCTTTCTAATAAAAATTTTGAAAATATTTTCAAATTAATGTCAAGCAGGTTTATTGGCCGATACATGGAGGGATCATACAGGTTACCCTTCTTATGTATTGGCAAAATATTTGCACCATGCCATGTAGGTGGAAATAATTGAAGCTAATACATTTATTGTAAAGTATAGTCAAAGTTCTACACCATAACTCAGTCTGAGAGAGAGGTACTCTTCTGCAGGGATGCCATCTGGGCATGCGGCTTTATTTTCTTTAATGAGATTATAGCTAAAAAAACTTCTTCAGAACCTATTGGTTGAAAGTTATTATTACTAATCCTAACCCCTAGCCAAACTTCTTTTACAGTGGAGTCATAAAACATACGTCTAAAAAAATGTACCCCTGTGGATTCTGAAAAGTATGAGTCCACTACTGTTTTGTGATTATCTATCCCCTTGGTGACCAGCATCCAGAATTTATTATCATTTTTAGTATTTATTGCTTCTTACATCTGATTCCATTCATTTGCATAGCAAACTGATTTTTTTCTCTTTTAATATTGCTTTGTATTGTTTCGTTTGTTCATTAAGGGCTTTTAATGTCACTCTATTTTGTCTTGATTCGAGTAAGATACTTTAAAAGGGCATTCTAACTTCTTTTATACTTCTTTGAATAACTTAGTTAAGGCTTCTGCCAGTTGCCTGACATCCTTACTTATTAGACTACTTAAGTCATAGACATAAAAGATTTTCAAATTACGGGCGCAATATCATTTTCTGGGTTGTGTTGCCAGATAACCCTTTTAGATGTTCTAATTTCAGTAAAGGGAAATGGGTCTTGAACAGCAGTCTGGATTTGAGTTCCAAATTGTAATTTTTTTAGTATTAGTGGAAAATGGTCTCTATCTGACCTTATTCTTACAAATAGACTTCCCCAAGAATCCACTGCTCCAGACCACAGGGCCAAATCTACAGTAGAAGTGCACCTCCCTGATTCATGGATAGAATCATCATCTTTGTCTCCATATACTCATCCATTAAGTGGGTAAATGTTAAGTTCTGTTAAAATTTCAATTAGGATTTTACCTGAAATATTCACTTTCATGTCTTTAGCCATTCTGGCAGGGAGTTTCTCTAGGGGATTATTATACATAAAAAACAAATTATCATTTAAACCTTCAAAGTCTCCAATTCTTGCATTGAAGTCCTCCAGTAATGAAACATTTCCATTTGGAAACATATGCTGTGCCTCATAAACATATTTAACAAGATTGTCCTAGGCTGAATCCTCATAAAAGTGAGAGTTATCCAGTGGAATATAACACTTAATTAGGATAAAGCTCTGGAATGCCAAGCTTAAGTATATAACCACAAAATTAACATCTTTCTTCAGAAATTGCACCTTTTTAAAGCTGCCAATTTTAATAAAGGTAGCTAATCCCCCCAAATTTCTTCCCAATTTATGAGCTTTCCTACCAATAGAATAGACACAATTATATCCATTTAACTTAATAATATCATGGGCTCTATGCCATGTCTCTTGTATTCACATGACAGCAAAACCCAACATGAACTTTTTCAGGTCACTGTCACTTAACACTTTGCCCCAGCCAGCAATGTTCCATTATAGAAATAGGAATTCCGTGTGTCTTCTATCATCTATACTACATTCATATTGAGAGTATCCTGGACTGATTGGAGTGTTATAGTTTATTTATTTTATTAATTTTAATATATATTTTTGGGGTTGGGTTGAGTTTGTTTTGTTTTGAGTTCATTTTTGATTTATTTTATGATAATTTATTTGGTTATAGTTTGTGTTTTATTTGCCCTTCCCTCAAGTGAGAGTTGAGGATTATATTATATATTTTAGTTTCTTTATTTTGTTTTGTTGTTTTTTATTTCTTAATATAGTTTATTGTTGGTTACCACAATGTGTTGGAGGCTTGCCCTCATGGTTGTGCACTATTCATCCACCACCCTTCATCCCTCCACCCCTTCATCTCCCCCAGTTGCAATTTACTACTTATTAGCACTGTAGAGCACTGGGTATCACACAGTGGGGGGGGGGAGGAGGACCCAGGGTGCAAACAGTGGAGGATGGATAAGCAAAGCCACCGCATTGGGGTCATAAGATCCAGAAGATGCCCTGGGGTGAAATGGAACCCAAATTGTGGTCCACCATGTCTGGTTTCCATACCCAGGGGTACCACCAACTTTGGTGTGAAGGTGGTTTGGGCGGCCTTGGAAGTTCATCCAACTCAAGCGGTGCTATGCAGTGCCAGATCCATTAAAAACAAGACTGCAATTATTGCAGATCTTGTGGGAACAGTGGAACTGGCTTGTATCACCGAGACCTGGCTGGATGAGAACTCTGGTCCTATATTGGAGGCTGCTACTCCAGCTGGGTACTCTTTAATCCACCACTCGAAATTGAATCATGGAGGGGGGTTGTAGAAGACTGAATTGGACCTCACGAGTGTACCAGTTGAGGAGACTGAGTCATTTTAATGTACCATGGTAGCAGGTGTAGGCCGTAGGATTTCTTTCATCTACCATCCACCTGGAGATAAGAAGTGGTTCCTTCAGGAAGTGGCAGACTTCATGATTGACCTGGCATTTGAGTCACCCAGGCTGATGGTCCTGGGTGACTTTAATGCCTGGATCAATGATGAACTCTTGCAGTTTGGACAGTTTGGACAGCACTTCCTCCAGTTAATGACATCTCTGGGCCTTACACAGATTGTTACCACTGCTACCTACAAACAAGGTCACTCTCTTGACTTAGTCTTTCTTCTGGGGACTGAAGCCTCAGACTTGGGGGTAGAACCAGTCAGATGGTCCGATCACTACACCATGGGGTTCAGTTTTTTTAACCCCCTTCATAGGCGTACCCCTGTAGAGGTGTCAGGTACTGCCCTTCATGAAATATAAGTTCTGAAGGCCTGGCGGTGGTGCTTGACCTATCTGTCCTTCCATCAGCAAACAATGACCCAGAGGCCCTAGTGATGGCCTATAATATGGCCATTTCTGTGGTCTTGGATGTCATTGCTCCTGTCCATGTTTGTCCTCTCTCCCTATGCCCTTGGTCACCCTGGTTTTATGGGACTTTGAGGGAGATGCGGCGATTAGGATGAAGGTTAGAGCATTGCTGATGGAAATCTGCCCTGGATGCTGACTACCCTAAAATGGTGGACCATTACCAGACCTATCAATCCGTAATCATCAGTAAGAAGGCAGAGTCCCTGTCCAGGGAGATTGCGGCTGCTCAGAGCCAACCAGCTCAGCTTTTTAGTACAGTGGACAGACTGTGCAACCCAGCCTGTCTACAGGTTTGAAAAGCCTTTTCACAAGTGGAGTATGATGAGCTTGCTTGATTCTTTGCGACTAAGGTGGATGACATCAGGGCTGCTCTCCAACCGGCACCCACTAAGGGTGCTGCTTTGGATCAGTACTTGGTTGCTGCTCCTCAGCTTTCCTGGAGTTCCTTCAACTGCTGGAGTTCACAGATGTCATGCAGATTGTCCAGGGCATGTGCCCTATGTGCTGTAGTTTTGACCCAGGACCAACAACCCTAATTATAGGTTGTAATGACATCATTGGTCCAGTCCTCACATGGATTGTCTGGTGCTCCTTGGAAACAGGTGAGTTTCCTTGCTCCCTGAAGGAGGAGGTGGTAACGCCCCTCCTGAAGAAAGCTTCTTTGGACCCAGACTGCCATGCAAACTACAGATCTATCTCAAACCTTCCCTTTATAGGGAATGTGATTGAGAAAGTAGTGGCTGTACAACTGGAGAACTATTTGACCATCCATGACATCTATGAACCTCTCCAGTCAGGTTTTCAAAAAAGGCATAGTACTGAGATGGCACTGGTTCAGGTGCTCAATGGTCTTCTGATGGCAAGAGATTGGAAAAAACACTCTATCTTGGTTCTTCTAGATCTGTCTTCAGCATTCGACACTGTGGACCATGGTGTTCTTCTTGGTCACCTGAGATTCTTCTGTGGCCTGTCTGGTGCAGTCCTCAGGTGGTTTACATCTTTTCTCACCGGAAGAACTCAGAGGGAGGTGTCAGGTATTTATTCATCTGACCCAGTTCTTCTGGCATGTGGGGTGCCTCAGGGATCAGTGTTGTCGCCCATGTTGTTTGTGGGGTATATGCTACCCATTGGAGACATTGTAAGAAGCTATGGGCTGAGGTTTCACTGCTCTGCTGATGATACCCAGCTCTACCTTTCTTTTGCACCCAACCAGGATAGAGTTCTCTTGGTATTTAATAGCTGCCTCACTGAAATCCAGGCAGGATGATTTTGAGTTGGTTGGTGTTGAACTCAGAAAAGACTGAGGTGCTGGTTGTGGACCCAGGTGCCGGATAGGGGGGATTCTGGGTAGGTTCACCCTCGGGACTTTATCTTGGGGGCTTATCACTCCCGACCTCTGAACAGGTGAAAAATTCGGGGGTAATTTTTGATGAAGGGCTGACACTGTGTTCGCAGGTGTTGGCAGTCATCAAATCCTCATTCTTCCATCTGAGGAGTATCTCCAGTGTTAAGCATCTTGTTCTGTCTTGCAATCTCCCTACATTGGTCTATGCCTTTGTGTCCTTGTGCATGGATTACTGCAATTTCTTCTACTTAGGACTACCTGGGGTGGATATCCACCACTTGCAGCTGGTATGGAATGCAGCAGCCTGGATATTGATCAGTCCTGCCATATTTCCCTGGTGCTGCATGAACTGCACTGGCTGCCAGTATAGTGGCGAATCACCTTTTGAAGTCAGATTTCTGACTTATAAAGCCCTACACAGACAGGGCCTGGACTACGTGAAAGAGCTTCTGGTCCCTTACTGCCCCGGGTGATCACTCTGCTCAGCTACTGAGGGGTTGGTAGAGATTCCAAGGGTCTGTTTAAAATCTTCTGGGGCATGGGCATTTATGCATGTGGCCACTACCCTCTGGAATTCTCTATCCCGTCAGCTACCGGAATGCGTGACCATGTAGGGTTTCAAACAGGCTCTCAAAACCTATCTGTGGAGGAAAGCTTTTGGTGACTAACCTATATATTGGTTTTATCTGTATTATCTGTTTTAAGTATTTATAATCAAGTGATTTTCTAACGTGTTCTGTGTTAATTGTTGTTAGTTTCGCTTTGGCTATGGAAAGGCGCCATATAAATAAAGATTTATTATTATTATTGTTATATTTATTATTATTATTTTATTATTATTATTATACTATTATTATCATTTTATTATTATCAAAACTCAGGGAGTCCTTATGGTCAGATGGCAGTCAGTTGTTATAATCAGCCAATGCCAGAAATCTATTCATTATAGGAACTGCTGATTGATAATTATTCTCAAGAAGGCCTTGCTGTATATGTGTAGCTTCTAAAGCATCAGAATCTACCACATTAAGCCCCATGTGGTCTAATATGTCAACCTTCTGGAGAATACAGTCAGCCAATTTTCTGTTTCCCATTAGCATGCGTGCCATAAGTGAGAAGACAGACTATTCTTTGTTCAGTGTTGGCATTGTCCCAAGATTTCTTTTTTTCTTAAAGCTTCCACTCTCAACATATTTCTTGGGACTTCATATGCCTGTTGTACTGCATCATCTGAATAATTTCTGTCTCGGAATCTGTTATTGAGATTCAAGGCCTGTCTTTCAAATGTCTCATCTAGACCACAGTTTTACCTTACTCTCAAATATTGCCCCTTAGGGATAATATTTATTATATAGGGTGGATGCATGTTTGTTGCTTTCAAGATAGAATTACGTTCTGTAGGTTTTCAGTAAATAGTGGTGTGCAGGGTACATTCCTGCATTTCTACATCCAAAAAATGCAACCTGACCTTACTGTATTTCATAATAAATAAAAGAAATCCAATGGAATTCATGAATGTGTAAAAGTAGAGTATCTCCTGTCCTGAATCTAAACATCAACACCATTTAATAACAAGCAATTTAGAGGAGTAGTACACCCTCATATCTTGTAAATGTTATTTGTTTCCTTGTCAACAGGTAACTCTTTCCATGTAGCTGTTAGGGAGATATGTATTTCCTTTAATTTATTTGCACTGTTCACACCAGCCCCTGTAACTAGCCTGGGGGTCTCCATTTTCTGGTTGTCGAAATCTGTTTGTCCCTGAGATCTGCATTAGCAAATGAGAACATCCCACAGCACCCATTTACACCATGAATCTCTACGCTGAAAGTGCACATAACCTGAAAACAAAACTCTCTAGAAACACAGACTGAATGCGGTTTAAAGGGAGGAAAAACTTGCATTACATCTAAGACAGTTTGAAAAGCTAATTGAATGTAAATCTGGTATTTTGCACCTTGCTGCAATTTGTTTTGTTTAAATCTAAGTAAGCAAAGAAACATACTGTGGAGTGTAAAGGGTGCTGGCACATTGGGCCCAATTCCAGAATGGGATGTGATTGCCACAGGGGACTTGTGACAGGGTGTTTGATGCAAATGCTGACTTGTGTCAAACATGCTATTCCAGAAGCCAATGCCACAAGTCCCCAATGCCGCAAAATTAGACTATCTTTCCGCTAGTCTAACTTTGCATCCATGGAGGTACCCTTATTATGGGTCTTGGGCCAAACCATTGGCACAAGCTGCCTTAAAGCAGGAAAAGTGTTACAAATGTGCCAGCCCTTCTGGAATAGCACAGAGTTGTGTCAGGGGGCTTTGGCGCAGTTGCAGCAGACTTCGCGGCAGTGCAGATCTTGGCACAAGTCCTGCATGCACCTTCTGGAATCGGGCCCATCATGTTCTCATATGCTAATGCAGGTCTCAGGGACAATGAGATTTCAACAACCAGAAAATGGAGACCCCCATGCCAGTTACAGGGGTTGGTATGCACAGTGAAACAAACTAATGCAAACACATATATCCCCAGTAGCTACATGAAAAGAGGTTGTCTGTTGACAAGGAAACAAAAACATTTACAAGATATCAGGGTTTACTACTCCTTTAAGTTGGATCAGTTTCATTATAGGTTCATTCCTGTTCCCATTTGCCAACTACCAAATTAGTAGAGTTTGGGGGAAAAACATGACTCCATGGCAATTCCTCTTACTTGCTTATACCATGTTTGATCACAAAGAAAACAGTTTTCTCTGATAATTACTACAGTCATACTCAATATGAACTCTGCTGTGGCAAGTTGTCTCTATGGGACAAAAAAGGAGACACAGCTATTAATCCTTTTTTATGTGGTATCACTATCACTATATACAATATAGGGGCGTGGTAGCACCTCTATAGTTAGGGTTGAGTATGGTCTTCAGTGTTAAACCACTAACTTTGCTCCTAAATAACTTTAGCAGAGTTTGACAAAATTAGCTGAAAGTTTGCAAGTGTTATCTGGTAGGCATGGTCTAAATATATGGAAAGTTTCATGATGGCAGCTTGTGCTGTTTCTGAGATCTGCATATGTCATTTTTCTGTAGCTATCTCATTTTTCCCCTATACAGTATGTAACATGGTAGCTGGGTTTACTTTGAGGTACAGCCTACATGGAATGGAATTTTGTTTCTGAAACTTTCAGGGTAGAAGCACGCTGTGCCAAGCTAGTGCTTTTAGAAAGTTTTGTGAAAAATTATTAAACGGTTCCAAAGTCATAAGGATTTAAAGTTCTGTTTTTCTGTTCTGAGCATGCTCAGCATGGTCTTGGGGATAACTTTCTGATATGACACCAAATATTCTTTGTCGCAAGACACTTTTTGGTTTCTTACTATTTACATCTCACAGCAACAAAAATTGTTATGTGCTGTAAAAGCAGCCATCTTGTTTTTTTCCCTCTCTAACTAAAAAACATGGAAAAGGTGCAATTTTAAAATAACAAACACCTGAGTCTAGCTAATCTGGACCCATTTATCTAACATATAGAAACATAGAAACATAGAAACATAGAAGTTGACGGCAGATAAGGACCGCAAGGCCCATCCAGTCTGCCCATTTCTTTTTCTACCTTATAAATGTGCCATCGGCCTTTGCTCTGTCAGTGGCCTATCTATTCATTGTCATTTGTATTGCTCCCTTATGCCTATCCCATGCCTGTTTGAAGCCCTGCACTGTATTCATAGCCACCACTTCTTGTGGTAGGCCATTCCATGCATCCACCACCCTTTCTGTGAAAAAGAATTTCCTCACATTCCCCCTTAATCGGCCCCTCTAATCTCATGCTGTGTCCTCTTGTCCTGCTATTTTTCTTATATTTAAACATGTTAGACTCTTTCACCTTGTTAATGCCCTTAAGGTGTTTGAATGCCTCGATCATATCACCTCTCTCCCTCCTTTGCTCAAGGGTATACATATTGAGCTCTGTTAATCTGTCCCCATATGTCTTCTGATGCAGTCCCTGCACCATTTTGGTTGCCCTTCTCTGGACTGCCTCAATTTGGTTAATGTCCTTGTGAAGGTGTGGCCTCCAATACTGCACGTAGTACTCCAGATGTGGCCTAACCAGTGTCTTGTAAAGAGGGATTATTACCTCCCTCTTATGACTTGTGATACCCCTACTAATACACCCTAACACCCCCTAGCCTTACCTACTGCTTTAGAGGTCTGCTTGGATGATTTCAGGTCATCAGTGATGATGATGCCCAAGTCTCTTTCTTCCTTTGTGACTGCTAGCAACTCCTCTCCCAGCCTATAGGTGGCTTCAGGGTTTCTCTTCCCTATGTGCATGATTTTGCACTTCTTTGCATTAAATCCCAGTTGCCACTCTTCTGACCATTTTGCTAGTTTATCCAGATCTCTTCTTATTCTTCCCACCCCATCTGGATCATCTACTCTGTTGCAGATCTTGGTGTCATCTGCAAACAGACAAGCCTTACCTCTAGTCCATCTGCAAGGTCACTAATGAAGATGTTGAAGAGGACTGGGCCCAGGACTGATCCCTGGGTACCCACTTGTGACTTACATCTCTTCTGACTGTATACCATTTACCACCACTCTCTGTTTTCTGCCCACAACCAGTTTGCCACCCAGTTGACCAACTTCCATCCACCCGAGCCTACCCAGCTTATTTATCAATCTTCTATGTGGAACAGTGTCAAAAGCTTTGCTGAAGTCAAGGTAGGTGACATCAACTGCTCCCCCTTGGTCCACCACTCTGGTTACCCAGTCAAAGAAATCTATGAGATTAGTTTGACAGGACCTTCCTTTTGTAAACCCATGCTGTCTTGGATCCTGTGCCCCTATGGATTCCAGGTGTTGCACTATCCTTTCCTTAAGGACTGCCTCCATAATCTTGCCCACTACTGAGGTAAGACTGACTGGTCTGTAGTTCCCCACCTCCTTCCTGTTACCACTCTTGTGGAGTGGGATCTAGATTCTGATGTTTGTTTTTTAAAATAATGGCCAGAAATACTTTTCTGGCAATCCCAAAATCCAGGTGGCCAGCTAAGCTAGAGGAGCCATTCACCTGCATTCTCTGTATGAGAACAGTGGAATTTTCTTCAGTTGTGTAGTGGCAGCTGAAGTTAAAATGCCGACTTCCATGGGAGCAGTGAGTAGGCAATCTCCTAATATTTCCTTGGTGCTGGAATTCTGTGGATACTTAGAAGGTAGGCATCTGCATCAGCAAAACTGAGGGAAAGTGGATGATTTCTACCAAGCAGATTGCGGATGCATATCTCAGTGCTTTGAAAGTTAGAGATGCTTTTGGACTTTGGTTGCCTGATCATAACCCTTGCTGTACTAATAAATGGGAGGAGCTCCAGGAGGTGGGCAGTTGGATTTGTCTTTTGGCTTATTTGTCTGCCCCCCCGCCTATTTTTGTCCAGTGCCATGTTTTATAACAAGTTTCCCTGGTGCCAAAATGGTCTAAACAGTTCAAACTTGCACTACAGGATTTCACAGTACAGGCCCAACCTTTTTTCTGGACAACTCATCCAGCACTCACCATTAGCTGCTCCTAACCCATTCCAGAATTAGTATAGGACACCTTATGCAAGGGCCCACTGAGAGGTGTAATGTTGCTATTGCTACAGTTCCTCAGCTCATCTATAGTTGGTGCAACCATACAGCTGGAGAAATGACTGGGAGATAAATCAACACCAGGTTCAACACCTTTGGCAGGTCTGGTCGGCAGCTGGGTCAGCAATGCACCTTTGTCCATGTTCCTCATCCAGTTTCATGGTTGTCTGTAGCTCCAGTCTGTAGTCTGCTCTAGTGGGCCTCCAACTTTCTGAGTCTCCTTTCCTCAGTGTTGAACAGGACGGTAGCCAGTCAAAATAGCGGATACAAAATAGCAAAAGTCAAAATAGCGAATGTCAAAATAGCGAATAACACAAAGTAGTTACTCATATTTACATTGCTCTGAATATGTCATCCTGTCCACCATTAATGAGCAGCATGGTGTTAGAATATTTAAAATAGGGGTGGGTGGGTGGCACAGCCCCCTGCATATGTCACAAGTGATCATGCCAAGAACAATTGTTGAGAGAACTGGTAGTAGTAGCTGTTACGTGCTTTGGCATTAACTATTTTGATGTTTGCTATTTTGTATTTGTTATTTTGACATGGAACCCTCCAGGATCTCACTTTCAACCCTGAAGTCTAGGCCTGAACTTTAACCAGGTAATGGAAATGTGTGGGTAAAGTGTAATGGGTAGGTAATGGACCAGGATCAGAGAGTTGGGACCACAGCAATGATCATGTTTAGGTACCAGGGGGTAATGATCATGGTCCCACAGGACCAATATGACAACACCAATTTTGAATGTGATGCAGAAATCATATACAGTATACAGTACACCATCAGGGATAGGAATGGGGCATGACCAACACTAAGTTACCTGTACCTTTCAGAAGTTTGACTACATCTTAAGCCACGTAGGACCTGTGTGTGAGCGGGAGATAGGGGAAGGTATGCATGCACTACTAATAACATCCTACCAGGAATGAGTTTTTAAACCCAAAGAAGGAGAATAAGAAAGTGCTGTTCTAATGTGATGCAGTCCATTATTTGGTTTCAACCTGCCGGTATCTGCTGTCTGCTCCCAATCCTAATGCTGCCTTAATCCACCTGCTCCCTGCTGGTGTAATAACATTAAAATGCATGTTACCAAGAATTTCCGTGAATGGGGCCTTTTCCCAACCTTTCTCGCTTCACTCAGGTACTAGACAGGGGTGCCCCCTCTCCCCTTTATTATTTAATTTATATCTGGAACCTCTTATCCAAAATATTCTCAATAACGATTCTATACAAGGAGTGAGAATTGGGAGGCATGAAGTGAAAGTCACTGCATATGCTGATGATCTGTTAATACATCTGTCCCATCTGGTATCCTCCATCCCAGCCTTACTAAGGGAAGTGGCAAGGTTTAGTGCTCTGTCTAACTATAAAATGAATGCCAGTAAGTCCCTATTTTTTCCATTAAATCACAAAGTCCTTAAGACTGATATTAGCCCTCTTGGGCTATGCTGAACACCCAGGTCTTTCAAGTATCTGGGTATTAAACTTTCACATAACCCCCTAGTATGGTTCAAGGAAAACTAAGATTCCTTATTGCAGGGGATTACACATGACCTAGACAGGTGGTCTAAACTTCCTATCTCTCTGTGGGGCTGAATTATTATAATTAAAATGAATGTATTTCCTAGGATTTTTTTTTCCGTTGTCCCTTCTCAATGCCTTTATTCCTTTACTCTGGTTCAAAAAGGTTCATGGTATTTTTACTAGATTCATCTAGGCTGATAGGTAACCCCGTTTGGCTTATCATAAGCTGGAACCCCAAAACTGGAGGGAGGGAGTTGCGAATCCCCCATCTGGCTATATATCTTTGGGCTAGTCACCTTGTGAAATGTCCGAGGTGGGTTGATCCCGGCCCAGAGGAAATGCAACCTATCTGGCTCACAATAGAATTGGATGCAATCAATGCCAAAAATCTGGATCCTCTCATGTTATTTTTCCTTAAGTTATCCCAAGTAAGTATGGCCGTAGACTATCTCACAATAAGGACCTCCTTAAAGGTCTACTCACAGATATGTTCTTTTTTGCAGTACTCTCCCCATCTGGACCTGGCCCAGTCTATCTGGAACTCTCCATCATTTACTGTTAACAAGAACCAAATCTCCCATCTTTGGTTGCCTCAATTGGGAGAGGGGAAGCTCCCGACCTTTACTGATGGTAAGGGGCATTGGTTATCAGTGGAGGAGATGGTTAGGAAATTTCTCATCCCGACTTCTTCTTACTTCAAAGTCTTGCAAATGAGGCATTTACTGGTAATCACCCTGGGGAGTACTCCTCCCTCTCAGAGCATCTTCTCTCTGATATCCGAGGTATCCCCACTTTCTGGGTCTTCTGGTGTAATCTCTAAACTATATCAGGTTTTGTTTCATAAAATGTTCGGGGGCCCATTTGGGCCATCAAGATTTTGGAGTAACTTTCTCCCCCATCTGCAGCTGGATTGGCATTCTCTCTGGAAGTCATGTCATAAGTTTATCTCTCAGGATAGACTGCGTCTCATGCAAGATCATGTACTGCACAACTTATATTACTCCCCGGTTAAGCTTCATAAGTGGGGCTACTTAGACTCTAATAAGTATAATAAATGTTTGCAGGATGAGGGCACACTTTTTCACATGCATTGGTCTTGTCCAAGAATCTCCACCTTTTGGGTTTCAATTCAAACTTCCTTAGACCCCTTGTTGGGCCTTCAAGAATATTTTATCCCTGAGGTATGTGTGTTAGGGGACCTGTCCTCTATTAGAGTCCAGGCGCGTAAATTTCACATTTCCACGGTCGCCTTGTCGGCTAAGAAAATAATTCTCCCTCATTGGAAGGACAGGTCCTCCCCTTATTTCCAGGAATGGGTAAGAGAAGTATTATCTAATTTGCACACAGAAAAAGCAATAGCCAGCCTACATAACATACTGGCAGTTTATGCTAGCATTTGGGATCCCCTTCACTCACTAATCTCTCAGGCTCCAAACTAAACCTATACTAGGGTTGATGCTTCTATATGGTCTTTTGATTAGAGGCTTGGCACCCACGGGCACTGAGATGGGTTACTGCAGTAAGGGGAGGTGGGGGGGCAGCATGTTTTTACTATGTATCAATGAGACTCTATCAGTTTCTTTGTATGCTGCCTTTTATGGTGGAAAATGTATGAATAAACTTTAAATTACAAAAAATAAAATGCATGTTACTCAAACAGCTGTTAGTTGACTAACTCATACTGTTAAGTTGTGAATTCAACTGAGCACTGCTACTCCCAGTCCCGACACTGCCTTATACCGATATCTGTTTTCTCCAGTTTGTGCAGCCTGCTTGCAGTCCCAGTGTTGCCTAAATCCACCTGTTCCCTGCTGGTGTGATAAAATGAAAATGGATGCTATACTCAGACAGCTGTCAGTTTTAACTTATGCTGTTAAGTTAACCCCCCTCCCCACCCCACCTACCTGCCTGTTTTCCTGCATGTCTGCATAATCCTTGAGGAGAGATTTGTTACATTCCTCCATGGAACTTGTCAATCAGATGGTAACCAAACACACACACACCTCTGTCCTGTTCATGCTGCTTGTTGCCTATCCCTAACTTGCCCAATACCAACAAATTCAGCAGAGTACCACTGCTTCCAGTCCAGATGGTGTCTTACACCACTATGTGTTCTCCTCTGTTTGTGCAGCCTGCTTGCAATCCCAATGTTGCCTAAATCCACCTGCTCCAAAACAATCTGCTAGAGTAAACTTACAGCAAGACATTTTAATAAAATGCACAATAACATAAACTTAAAGTGGCATTTTCAAGGCTGATGAGATGGCTGCAGAAATGAAACTTACAAGGCTGATTTAAACATTTCTCTCGGCACTGTGGCAGGCTCCTTACAGCACCGGTTTAATGTGAATGGAGCACATTATGATCGTGTTTTTTCTTTAAAAGGGAATAAAGAAAACAAAAGCATTGGTTGGCAGGTAGCAAAGAAAAGGTATTTCTTCACGATGTTTTGCCATTTTTTGAAAGCTGATGGTCAAATCTGCAAGTGATTGCAGCTGCACTTTTCTCAACCATTACATCTAGGATTTGGTTGGATTTTTTTGTTTATATCTGCAGCAACTCTTGGCTAGCTTCCTGATGCCTGCCCCAAGGCAGAAGTGGATACTGGTGCTTAGCCCCAGCTGGTGGTGATAGACACCCCCTGCCCCCTATCCACTCAACACGGGTTCTGGCTACACCTGGTGGACCAGCCCTGGTCATCTAACCATCCTCTGAGAGTCCTAGGCTCCCCCACATCCCCAGACATCTGCTTCTCTTTGGGCTATTGCACTTTAGTCTCTACCATCAATTCTTTAGTTTTTTTTATTGCTTTCACTGAGATTTTAATACAGTGTCAGACAACTTTATTGGGCCATCTGGTTTTTAATCATAACAGGCATTCCATTATACAGTAATAGTCTTGGGCCCCCAAATTCAAAGGAGATGTGTGGTGCAACCCGGTGGCACAGGATGATGTGCCTTCACAACCCCAGCAATGCATGGCAGCACGATATTCAGAAGGGCAGGATATGCTGACCACAAGGGAATGGGCCAGGGTGCAGCGGTACTGTATGTCATGTGAGTGGAGGAGGCATTCTCATGAATATGCAGTGCAGCAGCATATTCAGAGGGAATGCACCCCTCACTGTCCAGAGATGTGTGGCACAAAGATCTGCCTTGGAAAGCAGGCCTATATCAGCCAGCCACCCACAGGTGGGTCATGGCAGTGCAGGCAGGTGCACAGCAGCCTGCCAAGCCCAGCAGTCAAGTGGCAACCCTCCTCGCATCCCCGAACCCCATCCGTATACAATATTAAATCCCAAATGACCCTGGTAGTCTAGCAGACCCCCTCCCATCCCAGAATGTAAGGGAAAATAGTACCCTCTTATTTCCCTGGTAGTCTAGTGCCCCTCCGACAGCCCTGATCATAACTGACATATAAATCCACATATTTCCCTGATAGTCCAGTGGGCTCCCCAGCCCCGATCGTAACAGTCAAATTAATCCCCATAATTCCCTGGTAGTCCAATGGACTCCCCCACCCACTGAAGCACCCACACCCCACCCCGCTCCCCCATCCCAACATGGCCAGTGAAGCTGGCGGGCAGCAAAACTCACCTGCACACCTCCACTGCTGCCCACTGACTGAGCTGTCACTGAATGACAGCTTACTGCATGCGCTACAATCCCATTGGTCAACACTGTCAACCAATGGGCTAGCAGTGTGTATAGTAACCTTTCAGTCTCAAAGAAAACTTTGTGAATGAAAGCTTACAGTACACACTGCAAGCCCTTTAGTCAACAGTACTGACCAATGGGAGTGTAGTTCATACTTTAAGCTGTCATTCTGTGACAGCTGAGTTGGTGGGCAACCGTGTAGGTGTGCAGGTGGGTTTTGCTCCCCACTGTCTTCATTGGCCATGCTGAGACAGGGGGGAGCGGGGTGGGGTGTGGGTGTCTCAGTGGTGGGGAGGTGGGGGTCCACTGGACTACCAGGGATCCTTTAGGGATTACATTTTCCATTATGGGGCTGGGGGGGGCAACTGGACTACCAGGGATCTGTTTGGGATTACGGATTCTGTTACAATCAGGGCTGGGAGAGGGGCCACTAGACTACCAGGGTGTTTCAGTGTGTTCTCTCTATCACACAGCGACTGCAGGGCACCAGGCGCATTCAGCCAGGTGCAGTCAGACTAATGGGCTCATAATGACCATGCATGATGCCCCTTTGTGCCATGGATGTCCAATGAGCTCATTAACATTTCCCGGCTGAATATCACACTTGGGGTCATGGCACATCCAGGTATGCACCACGTGTAGCCCACTGGTGGTATGCGGCACAGTCACTGGTTGCACTGCGTGGGACTCAGCAGCCACCCACTATGGGCTGCACACCCAAGGCGATATTCAGACAGTGTGCAATCAATACCGATCATGCATACTGTTTGAATATACCCTCAGAGCCAGCTGAAGAATCTATTCTGCACAGCGCATCTTTGCGCCCACGCAACTGTCCGGCTCTGTAAATGTTCCACTTATATCCAGTTTCTGAAGTGGAGTAGTCTGTTTTGTTACAGTTACTATTTTATACATTTTTGTTGCATTTCCTTTATAGTATGTCTTCCATAAAGAATTTTATACTTTGTTACAGTATCGGTTTTGAAAAAACATGGCATTTATGTGGCTCTAACAGGAAGCTATTAGAACCGCAATTTTATTTATTTAACAAGTCTAGGATTACAAATACCTTTGAGCCAAGGCTCTTTTACAAAGGTTCCATGTCAATTAAATTGATACACTGCTCTGCTGTAATTTTTTTGTTTTGTGGTTTGTGGTTAACTGTGCATTATAATTATATTGGGATAATTAGTATGTATGCTAACCTGGAAATAATGTTTAGGACTCATTATTTTGCTTACCGTAACGCAGCGTTGAAACTAAAACTACTGATATCTGTGAAGCAAAATAACAGCTACAAGAGAAACAAGGGCATGGTGTTGACATTTACAGTCACGGTATTAAGATCATTTTAAATGAGATGGGTTCTGTTGCTGAAATGATTGATATTTACAGTTCTGGTAAAATTTAGGATGTAAAAGTCTGTAAGGTATACCTATATTTACATTTGCATTCTATTTCAAAAGGGACTGAGAACAATGGAATCTATTCACAAATGAATTTGGTGTCTACGCACTGTGTAACTCAGCTGTCTGTACGCATTACACCCCCTCTGCCCTATGCAGGGTGAGGATACACCCTTCCCATGCACCCGATCCCTTGGCTGATCACAGAGATCTGCATGGGGGAGGGCCTGGGGCAGTGCAGGGGGGGCGAGGCAGCACTCCGCGCATTCACAACACTGTGGAGTGTTGTGTGCAGGGGCTGCCGACGCCATGTCTGGAAGGCAGCAGTAAACCACCAGGGTTGGTTACACCTCCCCCAGGGAAGCTGCCTTCAGATTCGGCAGACATGGCAGGAGGCAACGGCCCCTACAATAATGTTGCCCCTGCCATCAGGCCACACCGGGAGGATGGGAGTCAGGCAAATGGGGTACCTCCCACATCAGCATGGTCAGCGCCCTGCATGCTGGCTGACAACATGGCACCCGTTAGGCACAAGGAATCCACTGAGGGACCCTGCCTGGGCAGCCAATTGGCTGTTCACCCAGATCTGCTACTCCACACCCACCTGTCCTCATGGACCTGCATGCTGGGGGTGTGAGGCCATGTATGGTAGCTGGGTGGGGGCTGGTGTTCGTGAATGTGATCCCCACTCAGAGCTCCCATGGGTGTTGAGCTGTGCACCCCGATACATGCCTCATGCATGACTTTTCATGAATCGCCCCCAATATGAGCATGCAGATTGCATGTACCATTTGCATATTAGAAGACAATAAACATGCAGATGTTACTTGTGGCTTGCTTAAAATATCTCCTATAACTGCGAGGGCATTCTTTATGTCTGATTGCACAAGGAAGTGTTTGTTTGCATGAGCTGACATTCTTTTTTTTGTCTTATTTCTTTATGCTCCCCCAAACCTTTGGTTGACCATGCCTTCTGGTGGCCTAGGGCACCGCTGCCAGTCCCTGATACCATCCTGTGCCCTCAGTACTGCCCAATTTACTCAATGTATTCCTTTGCTGGGAGGGCCCCCCCTCCCACGGGAGTGGACCTGGTAGAGGAGACTTGCCTGAAGGCTTCCTTCAATGCTGGACAAATGGCGAGGGTCGGCACAGACACTTCTGGGCTTCATGGTGAACAGGAACCAGTCACCATCATCCGGTCAGCTGAGCAGCTGCATTTTCCCACTTTTCACCCCATTCCACCCCTCTCCCATGTAGTGGTATAACTATGTTGGCAGCATCCTGGGTGGGTGTTCAGTGACGTGTTGAGGCTGCATGCTGCCATGAGCACCAGCCACAAGCCACCGCCAGGAGCCTCCTAACAAGTCATCCAGGACTGTCCCACCCCCACTGGAGGTAAATGTCCATAGGAAGCCCGTAGCACCCTACCTGCCAGACTCCGATACTGATGTCCGGGCTCGGGTGTGAACCCGGGTTGCCAGCGTGCTGAGTGAACACCCATCAATCCAGGGGCGTCATTTCAGCAAAATCATAGGGGTAGCAAGGTGGGGCGGGCATGATGTGGGTGGGGCCACGGTGCGGGTGGGGCCACAGTGTGGGATGAGCCAGAGAAGTGGCATTTGTCAATATGACATAGAGCAAGTTATCAAGTAATTTAAAAACGGGTATGAATTGGATAGTAAAGACTGACTATAAATCTGAACTGGGTCATTACAGATGTTGATTCAAATTAAATAGCTAGTTTTCATCAAATTATGGAATCATCAGTATAGTGAAAGTCCCATTCCTCAACTGTACAAATATTAAACAATATTATATTAATGCATGGGTAGCCCTTATTACCTATTGAAATCAAACAGATTATGACCTTGTAATCCCACTGTTGTGGTGTCAGAACCTTATAAACCTCTCTCTCTATGTCATAGCAGTGGGTTTACAAAATGGAATGCCAGTGTTATTCAGTATTCTACATACCCAGAATGTGATTGTTAGTCTCAGTGCAGTATTCAAATAACATTCCAATTGTCACAGTTTATTGTCTAGCAATCACTATGTCTGATAGAGATTTCAACTCTGGTGCTATTCTGTCCCACTCTCATTCAGTCCATGTATCCTAATAAATTGTTTTCCTAAACAATCATGTGGGTGTAGTGCAGATTCATTAGTAAGGTAAGGCTAAATTACTTATGTTGGGGTGGGGGGGACTTCTCATGTCGAGTCCCATACACTGTAAATGACAATACATGATGTACAGGTGATAACCAGGGTGTAATCCTCTCTCGTGGTTGCTAGGGCAATTGTAAACCTCTCAAGCTGTGCACTCTAGGTTTACCAATGCCTAGACAGCACTCGAAGTGATTATACCATGGTTATCACCTGTACATCAGGCATTATCCTCTATATATTACCACATTGTCTGTGTCCAAAAAAATATTACCACACTGTTCATGTCAAATGACTGGCACTATACAAGCCAAGACACACATTACTAAAAATAATGAACTGTCTCTATACCAATACCTTACAGTACATAAAAAATACACATCAAAGCATGAGAGAAATTATACTGTTATGAAAGCGTACTCTGAACCTTGAACCATGGAGAGAACTTTACTTCTTCTCTGTTAAAACAAGAGCTTAGTAAAAGAAATGATACAATGAAACCTGTAAAAGAAGTAATAAAAGAAAAGGAACTGATGAAAAAAACAAAACAACAAAACCTGAAAGAAAAAAATAAAAGGAAAAAGAACCGATTAAAACTCACTGACCAAAACCTGTGAAGAAAAAGTAATAAAAGAAAAGATCCTAGTAAAATTGTACACCAAAAAACTGTAAAGAAAAATTGTAATAAAAGGAAAAGAACTGAGTCCCAGGGTTACATAAAGAAAGTCTTCCAGACTTCCAATCACTGCAGCAAAGCAAATGGAAGTACCTTTAACTCTCCACAAGCTACTACTCCTCATACAATAATGTAAAAGAGCATAAACTCCCTCCCAAACACCCATGTAAGTGGTAAAGCAAAGGACATAGGAGTGTTATTACCTGCCTGGAGGCTGGAGACACTGCTGGCACACTGGAGATTGGGATGGTAGGTGACTGGAAGTGCTGGAAGCTGACTGGTGACTACTAGCATCTGGCACACTAGACTGCTGACTAGTCAGGGACACTGCTGACAGACTGGACTGGTAGCTGACTGGAGACAAAACTGGCAAACTGTCTCTGGACTGGTAGCTAAGCTGACTGGAGACACTGGCTGCTGGCACACTGGACTGCTGGCTGACTGGTGACACTGCTGGCACACTGATATCTGACTGGAGACTCTGCTAGCGCACTGAATTGCTGGCTGACTGAACTGGTATCTGAGTTGAGACTGCTGGCACACTGCTGGCTGACTGGAGACACTGCTAGCACACTGGACTGGTATCTGACTGGAGAAAAGGCTGGCAGACTGGACCTGCTGCTGACTGGAGGCACAAGTTGCAAACTGGACTGGTATCTGACTGGAGACACTACTGGCAGACTGGACTGCTGGTTGGCTGACTGGTAACACTACTGGCACACTGGACTGGTTGCTGACTGGAGGCACAAGTTGCAAAGTGGACTCATTGCTGAGCTGACTGGGACAGAACTGGCACACTGACTGCTGGCTGACTGGAGACACTACTGGCAGACTGGACTGCTGGTTGGCTGACTGGTGGTAACACTAGTGGCATACTGGACTGGTTGCTGACTGGAGGCACAAGTCACAAACTGGACTAGTTGCTGAGCTGACTGGCTGGAGACACTACTGGCAGACTGGACTGCTGGTTGGCTGACTGGTGGTAACACTAGTGGCATACTGGACTGGTTGCTGACTGGAGGCACAAGTCACAAACTGGACTAGTTGCTGAGCTGACTGGCTGGAGACACTACTGGCAGACTGGACTGCTGGTTGGCTGACTGGTTGCTGACTGGAGGCACAAGTTGCAAACTGGACTTGTTGCTGAGCTGACTGGGACAGAACTGGCACACTGACTGCTGGCTGACTGGTAACACTACTGGCACACTGGACTGCTGGTTGGCTGACTGGTGGTAACAATACTGGCACATTTTACTGGTTGCTGACTGGAGGCACAAGTTGCAAACTGGACTCATTGCTGAGCTGACTGGGACAGAACTGGCACACTGACTGCTGGCTGACTGGAGACACTACTGACAGACTGGACTGCTGGTTGGCTGACTGGTGGTAACACTACTGGCACACTGGAGTGGTTGCTGACTGGAGGCACAAGTCGCAAACTGGACTCGTTGCTGAGTTGACTGGCTGGAGACACTACTGGCAGACTGGACTGCTGGTTGGCTGACTGCTTGCTGACTGGAGGCAGTGCCGAGGCACAAGTTGTAAACTGGACTCATTGCTGAGCTGACTGGGACAGAACTGGCACACTGACTGCTGGCTGACTGGAGATACTACTGGCAGACTGGACTGTTGGTTGGCTGACTGGTGGTAACACTACTGGCACACTGGACTGGTTGCTGACTGGAGGCACAAACACAATTTGCAAACTGGACTGCTGGTTGGCTGACTGTAGATAGAAATGTTACTTCAGTAATGGGTATCTTCTTGAACGCATCTGAGCAAATCTGTCCATTGCTACTGACAGGTCTAGCTGCTTCACCTCCAGTGGCTCACATGCCATCATCATTAAGTCACTGAGTCATCTGTCACCACAACTGTTTCTTAAGTAAGTTTTCACTCTTTTCATGCATGAAGAAACGTTCATTTAAGCTGTGGTCACAGGAGTGCCAGCACCAGGTTCAAAATCTCAGGACTTCTGAAATGCATTACAAAGGCATTGCAACTGTTGTCTGACACAATGAATACTTTGCATATTTTTGTTCTGTAGGTATGCCTTTGCTGATTCCAGCTGTGACTCTAACACAATTGTGTCTATATTTTCTCCTGAGTAAGATCCTGCTAGGACCTTTAAAACAGAGTAATTCAGAAAACTGTCATCCTTTGGGTTGAGAGCAGCAACAGCTTTTAAGAGGTCCAGATTACTTGTGATGCGTGAATCAAGTTCAGTAACAAACCTATCAATGCAGGCCAGGTATATTTCCTGTTTAAGCCTATCACTGTTAGATCTTGCAGAAATGTCCTGAATTTCTATGTTTGCAGTCCGTTTCCCCAAAGTGGATGAAACAAAAAATTCTATCAGTTTTCGGCTCAACTGATGTTTGCGCAGTGGCCTTCCTGTGTGCTGAGTGGCTTCTACATCATAATCAATGCCACAGTGATCAGCGTTTGTTGTGCCTCTTTTGTAAATCTTCTGCCACTGTGAATCATTACGAGAGACAAGAGCTCACTTTTGAAGACTGAACAAGATTACAAGCACTTGGCAAATCCAGATCTTTCTCTGAAGTTCCTCAGACACCGATTGTATCTTCCTTAAAATTGTTTCTAGGCTGTACAGTGTTACTACAAAGGTGAAGTTCTGAATTTTAAACAGATGACCTTTTGCTTCACTACTTGCCTCTTTGTCAGTGTTTTATGACTGAATAACATGAAGTGTTATAATAATGGACTTTAGACGCAACTGAAATTTCTTGACACAGTTGTACCAGTAAAACCACCGTGTACCACACAGTCGTTCCAGTTACAGAACTTGCAGACCTTCTTCTTTCTGAGCTTTAACAAACAACTCATGTCTTGGTGAACTTTAAGAAATAAATACATATACAGCCTGTAAGATACTGAAAAATTTCTCTCTCTGATATATTATTAATTGTTTGCACCAAGACAAGATTCAGTCTGTGCATGACAATGAATATAAACAGCTTGAGGAGCAACTCTCTTATTCTTGCTTGTACTCCACTGAAGCACCCACTCATGACAGAGGCTCCATCATAGCACTGTGCCACACAATGCTTCCACTGCAGTCCAGCCTGACATACTGCCTGATTGATTGCACCAGCCAAACTACCAGCATCTAGTTTATCCATGTGGTAGCAGCCAAGTGGTTTCCACAGATATTACCATCTCCATCAACAAAACGGATTACAAAGCTGAGCTGCTCTTTGCGTGATACATCCTTAGTTTCATCGACTAAAACAGAGAAATATTTTGTAACTTTACTTACAATTTTCTCTCGTATTAATGTTGCAACTATGTTAATCAAATCATTTTGACACTCTGGAGAGGTATAATGACCATATCTCCTAGACATTTTTTCTTTTAATTTTGAGTCATGTTCAGATAATGTTTCCAGAAACTCAATAAAATTGCCTTTGTTATCGGAATTTGTTGACTCATCACCACCTCTGAAGGCAAGACCTTGCCGTCCTAGGTAACACTCTGCATGCAGTAGTAATTCAACATGGCGTCTGTTTTCTTCAATTTCAATGTCCCTATTTTTTTCAAGCTGTCTCGCAACAGACTGATGTCCTGATGAAGACAGTATACGGTTAAATTCACACCATGCTACAACAGATGCTTTGTGTTTCTCAGACTCACTGTGCTTTCTGAAGGCACGACCAATTTTTTCCCATTTACAGAAACCAATATCGACAAAAGGAATGTTTCCACATTCACGACCTCCACCTCCAGGTGCAGTATGAGTGCTAGTAAAATGCCTGCATGCAAAACAGTATACAGCATCTCTCTGTATTGAATATTCTACCCACTTATGAGTTTTGTACTCACCATTAAATTTACGTGATTTTGTCACAGGGAAAACACACTTCGGCTGAACTGGAGCTTGGTAAGGAGTAGCAGATATGTCACTTGGCACAGTATCGTGATCAACACACTCACCCACTGAAAATGAGTGGCCTTCACTAGATGGCAATGACGTGCTTTCACATGCATCGGAGGATGTGCTTGCACATGCATCAGAGGGTGAGGGTGAAGCAACAAGTAATGGGCCTGTAGCAGCAGAACTCGACTCTGAAACTATACTACTACTATTAGATTCATGCATACCAGCTGAAAGAACACTATCTTCAGGTCTTGATTTCTTCACTGTATGTTCAGCATGTGCAATATCTGCTGGAATTCTTTTCTTAGCAAATAACTGAAGCACCGATGGTTGCTTAGGATCACTGGATGCCTTCTTCTTAGACAGAGACATTTCAGTAATACTTATTTAGCAGCCAACTTCAAAGAAATTTCAATCAGTGAAGGCTACTAAAGAAGAAATTTAGCAATGTACAGCCTGCCAGCAGCTATGCCCAGTGATTAGCAAATCAGATATCAGTTTTGAAACCTGTGAAAAACAGCTATGAATTCAAATGTGCACACAGTCTAAAGAAATCACCAGTGTGCGTTACGAAATCTGCAAACAGTGATGACATCAGGGAGTTAAAAATATTAACATATGCCTGGGTGTAAATTTTACATTTAACTGTACCTATGAACCTAAAAAAAGGTCTATTATAATTCTGAATTTTAAAAGTAATCTTATAAATGCAAAGACGCAAAAACATTTCTGTTATAAAACAAAAGTGGGATGCATACAAGTGCTGTAAATCTGTCAAAAAACTGTTAGTTTTGAATCGGCAGTTATGTTCTGATTTGAAGCACTATTCTTTGGCATGTGGAGTATGTACAAATGTTGGGCGAGTTCTCGTGTGCATTATAAACATTTCTGAAGCGTATTTCCTCAAATGAGGACAGGTGAGTAAAATAGGCGGGTTCAGACCTTATCTGGAGCCCTGGCCACATCTTTAAGCTACTTTAAGATTCTTTAAAACCTTAATGTTTCCAATTGCCCTTGGCAGATTAACTGTGGCCAGTTTGGGAGTACTTATTGTAACCAGTGGAGAAGGGGTTATGCTTAAAGATGTTGATGTAAGATGGTATCGGACCGGTCTGTGTGGTTTGTTTTTGACTTTCGAGTCCTTGTCAACTGTACAATGCCTTCAAACTCATGTGTTTTTAAATAAAGTATCTATTTATATTTATACAATAGGGGTGAGTGGTCAAACCTTTGGATAAATGCATATATTCTCACCACTGTAGATCTGCAGAGACATTGAATAAATATATTTGTCTACAGTCACGATGTCACAGTAGATGGCATTTACCCACAGTCGTGACCATGGTTCCAGATAAGGTGTGTACCAGTCTTTTACACTCAACACATTTTAGGAACTACTCTTAAGAAATCTTTTTAAATGAGTACCTGTACTCATCCAACATTTGTAAATACTCCTCCACAAGCCAAAGAATAGTGCTTCATAACATAACTGGTGATTCAAAAGTAACAGTATTTTGCCAGATTTACACTTGTATGCATCCCACTTTTGTTTTACTCACTATGTTTTAAAACTGGTGAGTAAATTGCCAACATTATTTGGAGCATTGTTGGCACCTGAAATTCTTATCTAGGGAAAAACAAACAAAAAAAAACAAAACATTTTTTAAATAAATTTCATCCTCAGTCCACTCTACCAAGACATTTGTACACATCAGTGTCCTATTAATAAATGGTCAGCACAGAGTGGTTACAAACTACCAGCATCCAATTTGTTTGAACGCAGCTCAAAACTGTAGTTTGTTTTGACCCACTGGGTTTTAAATAGTGCCTTTCATGTTATAATGTTGCTGCCACTTTAAGCACACAGGGAGATTGATAGACAGAGCACACAGAAAAAACAGCGAGAGACTACTAAACAGAGGGAAGTTAACTTGCTCACTCAGGGTCACACAGCAAGTGTCAGTTCCAGGATTCAAACCAGGGCTCAGGATCATATTTCTGTGCTCTAACCACTGGGCCACTGATTGTCTCCCAGTAAGTCATAAAGTGCATCAGTTTCTCAACCTCTTCACCAGTGAGATTTGTTTTTCTTCTTTTAGTGTTTTTTTTTTGGGGCACCAATGCTGCCTGCCTGCCTACAGCATCACTCTGAAGAAATTTCATTTTCAGAATATAGTTCATGTAATGTGATAAGAGTACATGAAGCACCATTAAGCTAATTCTCAGTTTTATTAAATAAAATTATAACAATGGTCTGAGAAATTAAGCTTTCTGATTGCCTATAAACATTCTAACAGCCTTTATTAATCTTTATTATACAATGGCCACAAAAAGATTCACACAATCCTGCATTTTGATTGGCTGGCTGGCAGCTTTTCAGCGTTGTAAATCCTCCAGTGTACCTACTTTAAAAGGTGCCAGCCACCAGTCAGCCACAGCAGAAACCCTTGCAAAAAATCACTCCGACTGCCAGAATTCAAACAGTGGCAAACACACTACGATCCTACGCTTACTTCCATAAGTGCTCACAGTACCAGTACTTAGCCGTCTAAAATTTGAACTTGTATTTTTGAATCACCTCCTCCTCAGTAGCCCTTCATAACAGCAACTTTCCTGTGTCAGACAGACTGCCCCATCACTTCCAAAAAGACTCCAAACCCACATAAAACAACTTAAAAAACAAAATATTCTCCAGTCTTGCAATAATTTTAAGCACAGTAACCGGAAGCACGAGGTCGCAGATGACAGCCCTTTAGAATTCCCACTGTAGAAAGACGCATGAAAAAACAACAACTCAAACTGAATCTTAATGCTCACAGTAAAAAAAAAACAAACAAAAAAAAAAAACACACACACAATTCAGTTCAGAGCGTTGACAAACGAGATAAAGAAAAACTAAGAGGGGGCATCACCACTACTCTGCCTAGCAACAAGTAACTATTTCACTAATACAGTAACGCAAATTATGATTAAGAAGAGAAACAAAAAGTATTTCTATATTTTTAGTCACCCAAAAATGTAAGCCATTGCATAATAGCAATATACCCCTCCAAGGAGTGGGTATACCAGTGGATTTACCTCTTCTGGTGGGGTTACGTCACTCTGCTGTGCCTCATGACTGAACCCCACCAGCCGTGGTAAATCCACCAGTATACCCACACCTTGGAGGGGTATATTGCTTTATTATACAATGTGGTAAATCGAATGAGCCAAATCCTGCAACCTGACTGGTTGGCTGGTACCTTTCCCAGCGTGGTAAATCCTCCAGTGTAGCCACTGGAAAAAGTACCAGCCAGTGTTATATCGTGCCAATCCGGTCCTTCCATTATGATTGAAACTGTAGCCATTTGTCTCAGTCGCTGCTCGTTAAAACACCGCAGTAAATATTACAAAAATTGCATCCTCCTTCCCACCGTACGGACTTCAGTTACTTACAAAATATCTACAAAATTAAAAATACATTTCCCATTGTATATTATAAGCGTGTCCTTCGGGGGTGGGTATGGAGGACTTAACTTACGACTGTGTGGTTCGGTCACTCGGCTGCTCCTCGTGACCGAATCACACCAGCCCTGGTAAATCCTCCAATATACCCACACCCTGGAGGGATAAATTGCTTAATTAACATTCTTGTACAATTTACCCGTATATTGAACAAGGTTTAACACTGTTTAAAAAAATGTCCCCGTGGTTAGAGAAGAGCACAAAAAAACTTCAGGTTCAATTCCCACTACAACTCAACATCTAGCTTGGAGTGAACCCTTGAGCAGGTCAATTGGCCTCCTTATGCTTTAAATCTCTCTCAGATGTAAAATTGGTCACAAAGGAGTGGGGGACCCAAATGTTGTTAAGATGTTTCATAGCTGAACTACTATCCCGGTGTAGGCAGGCATACTCCATGTACACCATGGTGTACACTTGTATTGAAGGGGGGTAGTATATAGGCCCTGAACAGCTTCCCTAGTCCATGGGCACAACACAGAACCAGCAGAACCTTTCTGTATGTTTATATGTCTCAGCACCAGAAGGATTGGCCACTGCTACTGTCTTTGCAGCCCAGGGGGTATACAGCTTTACAGGGTCTGGGCTGGTATGTTGGTGTCCCAAGGAACAATGCATGACATCTGCATATACCCATGGGGGTGGTGCACCAACCAGTATCAGGGAGTACAAATGTCGTATTGATTGTGCCATACAGGGACACACACACACAGTCCTGGTGTACATATGTATATTGTCTGGTTACACCTACTTCCTGCCTGGGGCAGCATACTGTACCACAAAGAACTAAGAAGGTTCAGGTTGCGCTTGCATGCAGTGTCAGTTGCTTGGGCCCCCACATCATTCCACAGCCAAGTCCAAACAAACACAAGTGAGAAGAAAATGTCCTAGCCTGCCAGCAGGCAGCTACTTACCTTACCACCTTTGCTGGGCGATGTTGGCTGGCTGTCCTGATGGATGCTCTCCTCCAAAGCCTCCTCTGCTACTGCAGCTTCTCCCCTCGCTCGCTCCTCCGCAGCTTCACTCCAGCTCCACAGAAGAAAACCGCTCGCTTCTGCTCCGCTGTCACCTCACTTGCCTGGTGCCATGCTAAGTGTGCCACTGACCGGACTGAAGACTACGAGGACACAAAACTTACACGTCCACCACGCCACCCAGAGAGTCTGTCCACTTAAGTTTTAGCCTGCCTTAGCTGCCTAAACCAACCTCCTCCTCCTCCTTCCCGACCTTAACAGCAACCCATGGGTGCGAGATGATGGAGCCAGTGGCTATCAGATGCCTAAATCCTTTAGCACCCTTCCCCAGCCACGTGCAAGTGTGGCGATCAGACCTCAGGGCAAGGGCAAAGGATGGGGACTACTTCAGGTACTTAGTTCTTTGTGGTACAGTATGTTGCCCCAGGCAGGGTGTAGGTGTTGCCAGACAATATACATATGTACACCAGGACTGTGTGTGTGTGTCCCTGTATGGCACAATCAATACAACATTTGTACTCCCTGATACTGGTTGCTGCCCCCCCCCATGGGTATATGCAGATGTCATGCATTGTTCCTTGGGACACCAACATACCAGCCCAGACCCTGTAAAGCTGTATACCCCCTGGGCTGCAAAGACAGTAGCAGTGGCCAATCCTTCTGGTGCTGAGACATATAAACATACAGAAAGGTTCTTGCTGGTTTTGTGTTGTGTCAATGGACTAGGGAGCTGTTCAGGGCCTATATACTACCCCCTTCAATACAAGTGTACACCATGGTGTACATGGAGTATGCCTGCCTACACCGGGATAGTAGTTCAGCTATGAAACATCTTAACAACATTTGGGTCCCCTCCTTTGTGACCAGTTTACATCTGAGAGAGATTTAAAGCATAAGGAGGCCAATTGACTTGCTCAAGGGTTCACTCCAAGCTAGATGTTGAGTTGTAGTGGGAATTGAACCTGAAGTTTTTTTGTGCTCTTCTCTAACCACGGGGACATTTTTTTTAAACAGTATTAAACCTTGTTCAATATATGGGTAAATTGTACAAGAATGTTAATTAAGCAATTTATCCCTCCAGGGTGTGGGTATACTGGAGGATTTACCAGGGCTGGTGTGATTCGGTCACGAGGTGCAGCCGAGTGACCGAACCACATCAGTCATGTTAAGTCCTCCAGCATACCCACACCCTGGAGGGATACGTTTATATTATACAATGGGAAATGTATTTTTAATTTTTGTAGATATTTTGTAAGTAACTGAAGTCCATACGGTGGGAAGGAGGATGTAATTTTTTGTAATATTTACTGCGGTGTTTTAGCGAAGCAGCGACAGGACAAATGGCTACAGTTTCAATTAAAATGAAAGCGACCGGATTGGTACGATATAACCAGGGTTGCCAACTTTGGATGAGGCAAAAACCGGATCCTAAGCTCCGCCCCTAGCCCCACCCCTTTTCATGACTCATCATGCATTGTTCCTCCTAGAAGTCCATTTGTTAAATCAGTAAAAAACAATGCTTAAACAGTAGTTCAACAAACATGTGAAGATACTATACTGTACCTGTTAAAGTTACTTTCCTAGGTTCTTTCTAATTATTTACCTATGTATTTATTTATTTATACTGGTTTAGCAGATAAACATACAGTGATAAAAAATCTCATTTACAGATATGATCTGGGAAGACAAGGTAAATACTGTAAATAGCATACAACAGTATACATACTTATATCATTTCCTGTTCATGTTCACAGTACACAGTACCTCGCCTCTCCGCTCCACTAATGAGGGATTGCTAGAGATTCCCAGGGTTCGCTTGAAATTATCAGGATCTTGTGTTTTTGCTTGTTCAGCTCTCTACCTGTGGAATTCTCTACCTCATTGGTTGAGAGAATGCTCGATCATTGATAGTTTTAAAATTGCTTTAAAAACTTATCTTTTTAACTTGGCTTTTTCTTTATAGTTAACTTGTTTATTGCTGATCTTTGTTTTATTATTATGTACAGCGCCTTGATTTTGAAAGGCGCTTTATAAATTAACATGAATTGAACTGAATTGAACTATTTAAAAGCCAAAGAAGTGACTACACTTTTTTCTTAAGGAAATAAAATATTTTAAAACATTTAAAAATGCCTAAATTCTATTAGAGATGAAAATGTTTACCAGCAAATGAAAGTGGAGGAGAACTGGCTCTGTTACTGTTACAAAGGTGGGGCAGCTGTGCTGTTATGCCACTTTAAGATGCAGTGGAAAGATTAGGTTAAGTAAGTGCTAATGGTGTTAATGGCCATACTTTACACCTCCCAGGGTGACTGCTATTCACAAACAAAAGGCTACATTGACAACAGAACTTGTCTGTAACTTAAACATGTAGCTGAAACAATGAGTGATATGACAACATTTATTTTAAAAGTATGTGAGCACTCAAAATGGCTAAAATACCTGACCAGCACAGAGCAAAACCGGATTACCTGATAGGGACCCTGAAAACCTGACCACCAGGAAAAAAACCTGACAGGTGGCAACCCTAGATATAACACTGGCTGGTACTTTTTCCAATGGCTACACTGGAGGATTTAACACGCTGGGAAAGGTACCAGCCAACCAGTCAGGTTGCAGGATTTGGCTCATTCAATTTACCACATTGTATAATAAAGCAATATACCCCTCCAAGGTGTGGGTATACTGGTGGATTTACCACGGCTGGTGTGGTTCAGTCACGAGGCGCAGCAGAGTGACGTGACCCCACCAGAAGAGGTAAATCCACCGGTATACCCACTCCCTGGAGGGGTATATTGCTATTATGCAAATGGCTTACATTTTTGGGTGACTAAAATATAGAAATACTTTTGTTTCTCTTTAATCATCATTTGTGTTACTGTATTAGTGAAATAGTTCCTTGTTGCTAGGCAGAGTAGTGGTGATGCCCTCTTAGTTTTTCTTTATCTCGCTTGTCAACGCTCTGAACTGAATGTGTGTGTGGTTTTTTTGTTGTTTTTTTTTTTTACTGTGAGCATTAAGATTCAGTTTGAGTTGTTGTTTTTTCATGTCTTCCTATAGTGGGAATTCTAAAGGGCTGTCATCTGTGACCTCGTGCTTCCGGTTACTGTGCGTAAAATTATTGCAAGACTGGAGAATATTTTGTTTTTTAAGTTGTTTTATGTGGGTTTGGAGTCTTTTTGGAAGCGATGGGGCAGTCTGTCTGACACAGGAAAGTTGCTGATACGAAGGGCTACTGAGGAGGAGGAGGTGATTCAAAAAATACAAGTTCAAATTTTTAGACGGCTAAGTACTGGTACTGTGAGCACTTATGGAAGTAGCGTGAGGATCGTAGTGTGTTTGCCACTGTTTGAATTCTGGCAGTCGGAGTGATTTTTGCAAGGGTTTCTGCTGGGCTGACTGGTGGCTGGGTACCTTTTCCAGTAGGTACACTGGAGGATTTACAACGCTGAAAAGGTGCCAGCCAGCCAATCAAAATGCAGGATTGTGTGAATTTTTTTGTGGCCATTGTATAATAAAAGATTAATAAAAGGCTGTTAGAATGTTTACAGGCAATCAGAAAGCTTAATTTCTCAGACCATTGTTATAATTTTATTTAATAAAACTGAGGAATTAGCTTAATGGTGCTTCATGTACTCTTATCACATTACATGAACTATATTCTGAAAATGAAATTTCTTCAGAGTGATGCTGTAGGCAGGCAGGCAGCATTGGTGCCCCCCAAAAAAAAACCACTAAAAGAAGAAAGACAAATCTCACTGGTGAAGAGGTTGAGAAACTGATGCACTTTATGACTTACTGGAAGACAGTCAGTGGCCCAGTGGTTAGAGCACAGAAATATGATCCTGAGCCCTGGTTTGAATCCTGGAACTGACACTTGCTGTGTGACCCTGAGCGAGCAAGTTAACTTCCCTCTGCTTAGTGGTCTCTCGCTGTTTTTTCTGTGTGCTCTGTCTATCAATCTCCCTGTGTGCTTAAAGTGGCAGCAACATTATAACATGAAAGGCACTATTTAAAACCCAGTGGGTCCAAACAAACTACAGTTCTGAGCTGCGTTCAAAACAAATTGGATGCTGGTAGTTTGTAACCACTCTGTTCTGACCGTTTATTAATAGGACACTGATGTGTACAAATGTCTTGGTAGAGTGGACTGAGGACTAAATTTATTTAAAAAATGTTTGTTTTTTCCTAGATAAGAATTTCAGGTGCCAACAATGCTCCAAATAATGTTGGCAATTTACTCACCAGTTTTAAAACATAGTGAGTAAAACAAAAGTGGGATGCATACAAGTGTAAATCTGGCAAAAAACTGTTACTTTTGAACCACCAGTTATGTTATGAAGCACTATTCTTTGGTGTGGAGGAGTATTTACAAATGTTGGGTGAGTACAGGTACTCATTTAAAAAGATTTCTTAAGAGTAGTTCCTAAAATGAGGTGAGTGTAAAAGACTGGTACACACCTTATCTGGAACCATGGTCACGACTGTGGGTAAATGCCATCTACTGTGACATCGTGACTGTAGACAAATATATTTATTCAATGTCTCTGCAGATCTACAGTGGTGAGAATATATGCATTTATCCAGTGGTTTGACCACTCACCCCAATTGTATAAATATAAATAGATATTTTATTTAAAAACACATGAGGTTGAAGGCATTGTACAGTTGACAAGGACCCGAAAGTCAAAAACAAACCACACAGACCGGTCCGATACCATCTTACATCAACATCTTTAAACATAACCCTTTCTCCACTGGTTACAATAAGTACTCCCAAACTGGCCACAGTTAATCTGCCAAGGGCAATTGGAAACATTAAGGTTTTAAAGAATCTTAAAGTAGCTTAAAGATGTGGCCAGGGCTCCAGATATGGTCTGAACCCACCTATTTTACTCACCTGTCCTCATTTGAGGAAATACGCTTCAGAAATGTTTTTAATGCACACGAGAACTTGCCCAACATTTGTACATACTCCACATGCCAAAGAATGGTGCTTCAAATCATAACATAACTGCTGATTCAAAAGTAACATTTTTTTGACAGATTTACAGCACTTGTATGCATCCCACTTTTGTTTTATAACAGAAATGTTTTTGTGTCTTTGCATTTATAAGATTACTTTTAAAATTCAGAATTATAATAGACCTTTTTTTTAGGTTCATAGATACAGTTAAATGTAAAATTTACACCCAGGCATATGTTAATGTTTTTAACTCCCTGATGTCATCACTGTTTGCAGATTTCGAAACGCACACTGGTGATTTCTTTAGACTGTGTGCACATTTGAATTCATAGCTGTTTTCACGGGTTTCAAAACTGAAATCTCATTTGCTAATCACTGGGCATAGCTGCTGGCAGGCTGTACATTGCTAAATTTCTTCTTTAGTAGCCTTCACTGATTGAAATTTCTTTGAAGTTGGCTGCTAAATAAGTATTACTGAAATGTCTCTGTCTAAGAAGAAGGCATCCAGTGATCCTAAGCAACCATCGGTGCTTCAATTATTTGCTAAGAAAAGAATTCCAGCAGATATTGCACATGCTGAACATACAGTGAAGAAATCAAGAATTGAAGATAGTGTTCTGTCAGCTGGTATGCATGAATCTAATAGTAGTAGTATAGTTTCAGAGCCGAGATCTGCTGCTACAGGCCCATTACTTGTTGCTTCACCCTCACCCTCTGATGCATGTGCAAGCACATCCTCCGAAGCATGTGAAAGCACGTCATTGCCATCTAGTGAAGGCCACTCATTTTCAGTGGGTGAGTGTGTTGATCACGATACTGTGCCAAGTGACATATCTGCTACTCCTTACCAAGCTCCAGTTCAGTCAAGTGTGTTTTCCCTGTGACAAAATCACGAATTTAATGGTGAGTACAAAACTCATAAGTGGGTAGAATATTCAGTACAGAGAGATGCTGTATACTGTTTTGCATGCTGGCATTTTACTAGCACTCGTACTGCACCTGGAGGTGGAGGTCGTGAACGTGGAAACATTCCTTTTGTCGATATTGGTTTCTGTAAATGGGAAAAAATTGGTCGTGCCTTCAGAAAGCACAGTGAGTCTGAGAAACACAAAGCATCTGTTGTAGCATGGTGTGAATTTAACCGTATACTGTCTTCATCAGGACATCAGTCTGTTGCGAGACAGCTTGAAAAAAATAGGGACATTGAAATTGAAGAAAACAGACGCCATGTTGAATTACTACTGCATGCAGAGTGTTACCTAGGACGGCAAGGTCTTGCCTTCAGAGGTGATGATGAGTCGACAAATTCCGATAACAAAGGCAATTTTACTGAGTTTCTGAAACATTATCTGCACATGACTCAAAATTAAAAGAAAAAATGTCTAGGAGATATGGTCATTATACCTCTCCAGAGTATCAAAATGATTTGATTAACATAGTTGCAACATTAATACGAGAGAAAATTGTAAGTAAAGTTACAAAATATTTCTCTGTTTTAGTCGATGAAACTAAGGATGTATCACGCAAAGAGCAGCTCAGCTTTGTAATCCATTTTGTTGATGGAGATGGTAATATCTGTGAAAAACCACTTGGCTACTACCACATGGATAAACTAGATGCTGGTAGTTTGGCTGGTGCAATCAATCAGGCAGTATGTCAGGCTGGACTGCAGTGGAAGCATTGTGTGGCACAGTGCTATGATGGAGCCTCTGTCATGAGTGGGTGCTTCAGTGGAGTACAAGCAAGAATAAGAGAGATTGCTCCTCAAGCTGTTTATATTCATTGTCATGCACACAGACTGAATCTTGTCTTGGTGCAAACAATTAATAATATATCAGAAGTGAAATAATTTTTCAGTATCTTACAGGCTGTATATGTATTTATTTCTCAAAGTTCACCAAGACATGAGTTGTTTGTTAAAGCTCAGAATGAAGAACGTCTACAAGTTCTGGAACTGGAACGACTGTGTGGTACACGGTGGTTTTACTGGTACAACTGTGTCATGAAATTTCAGTTGCGTCTAGAGTCCATTATTATAACACGTCATGCTATTCAGTCACAAAACACTGACAAAGAGGCAAGTAGTGAAGCAAAAGGTCATCTGTTTAAAATTCAGAACTTCACCTTTGTAGTAACACTGTACAGCCTAGAAACAATTTTAAGGAAGATACAATCTGAGGAACTTCAGAGAAAAGATCTGGATTTGCCAAGTGCTTGTAATCTTGTTCAGTCTTCGAAAAGTGAGCTCTTATCTCTACATAATGATTCATAGTGGCAGAAGATTTACAAGGAGGCACAAAAACTCGCTGATCACTGTGGCATTGATTATGATGTAGAAGTCACTCAGCACACAGGAAGGCCACTGCGCAAACATCAGTTGAGCCGAAAACTGACAGAATTTTTTGTTTCATCCACTTTGGGGAAACGGACTGCAAATATAGAAATTCAGGACATTTCTGCAAGATCTAACAGTGATAGGCTTAAACAGGAAATATACCTGGCCTGCATTGACAGGTTTGTTACTGAACTTGATTCACGCTTTACAAGTAATCTGGACCTCTTAAAAGCTGTTGCTGCTCTCAACCCAAAGGATGACAGTTTTCTGAATTACTCTGTTTTAAAGGTACTAGCAGAATCTTACCCAGGAGCAAATATAGACACAATTGTGTTAGAGTCACAGCTGGAATCAGCAAAGGCATATCTACAGAACAAAAATATGCAAAGTATTCATTGTGTCAGACAACAGTTGCAATGTCTTTGTAATGCATTTTCAGAAGTCCTGGAGATTCTGAACCTGGTGCTGGCACCCCCTGTAACCACAGCTTCAAATGAATGTTTCTTCTCATGCATGAAAAGAGTGAAAACTTGCTTAAGAAACAGTTGTGGTGACAGATGACTCAGTGACAATGATGATGGCATGTGAGCCACTGGAGGTGAAACAGCTAGACCTGTCAGTAGCAATAGACAGATTTGCTCAGATGCGTTCAAGAAGATACCCATTACTGAAGTAACATTACTATCTACAGTCAGCCAACCAGCAGTCCAGTTTGCAACTTGTGTTTGTGCCTCCAGTCAGCAACCAGTCCAGTGTGCCAGTAGTGTTACCACCAGTCAGCCAACCAGCAGTCCAGTCTGCCAGTAGTGTCACCAGTCAGCCAGCAGTCAGTGTGCCAGTTCTGTCCCCAGTCAGCTCAGCAACGAGTTCAGTTTGCAACTTGTGCCTCCAGTCAGCAACCAGTCCAGTGTGCCAGTAGTGTTTCCAGTCAGCCAACCAGCAGTTCAAGAAGATACCCATTACTGAAGTAACATTACTATCTACAGTCAGCCAACCAGCAGTCAAGTTTGCAACTTGTGTTTGTGCCTCCAGTCAGCAACCAGTCCAGTCTGCCAGTAGTGTCTCCAGTCAGCCAGCAGTCAGTGTGCCAGTTCTGTCCCAGTCAGCTCAGCAATGAGTCCAGTTTGCAACTTGTGCCTCGGCACTGCCTCCAGTCAGCAAGCAGTCAGAAAACCAGCAGTCCAGTCTGCCAGTAGTGTCTCCAGCCAGTCAGCTCAGCAACGAGTCCAGTTTGCAACTTGTGCCTCCAGTCAGCAACCAGTCCAGTGTGCCAGTAGTGTTACCACCAGTCAGCCAACCAGCAGTCCAGTCTGCCAGTAGTGTCACCAGTCAGCCAGCAGTCAGTGTGCCAGTTCTGTCCCAGTCAGCTCAGCAATGAGTCCAGTTTGCAACTTGTGCCTCGGCACTGCCTCCAGTCAGCAAGCAGTCAGAAAACCAGCAGTCCAGTCTGCCAGTAGTGTCTCCAGCCAGTCAGCTCAGCAACGAGTCCAGTTTGCAACTTCTGCCTCCAGTCAGCAACCAGTCCAGTGTGCCAATAGTGTTACCACCAGTCAGCCAACCAGCAGTCCAGTCTGCCAGTAGTGTCACCAGTCAGCCAGCAGTCAGTGTGCCAGTTCTGTCCCAGTCAGCTCAGCAATGAGTCCACTTTGCAACTTGTCCCTCCAGTCAGCCAACCAGCAGTCCAGTCTGCCAGTAGTGTCTCCAGCCATTCAGCTCAGCAACGAGTCCAGTTTGCAACTTGTGCCTCCAGTCAGCAACCACTCCAGTGTGCCAGTAGTGTTACCACCAGTCAGCCAACCAGCAGTCCAGTCTGCCAGTAGTGTCTCTAGTCAGCCAGCAGTCAGTGTGCCAGTTCTGTCCCAGTCAGCTCAGCAATGAGTCCAGTTTGCAACTTGTGCCTCCAGTCAGCAACCAGTCCAGTGTGCCAGTATTGTTACCACCAGTCAGCCAACCAGCAGTCCAGTCTGCCAGTAGTGTCACCAGTCAGCCAGCAGTCAGTGTGCCAGTTCTGTCCCCAGTCAGCTCAGCAACGAGTTCAGTTTGCAACTTGTGCCTCCAGTCAGCAACCAGTCAGCCAACCAGCAGTCCAGTCTGCCAGTAGTGTCTCCAGCCAGTCAGCTCAGCAATGAGTCCAGTTTGTGACTTGTGCCTCCAGTCAGCAACCAGTCCAGTGTGCCACTAGTGTTACCACCAGTCAGCCAACCAGCAGTCCAGTCTGCCAGTAGTGTCTCCAGTCAGCCAGCAGTCAGTGTGCCAGTTCTGTCCCAGTCAGCTCAGCAATGAGTCCAGTTTGCAACTTGTGCCTCCAGTCAGCAACCAGTCAGCCAACCAGCATTCCAGTCTGTCAGTAGTGTCTCCAGCCAGTCAGCTCAGCAATGAATCCAGTTTGCAACTTGTGCCTCCAGTCAGCAACCAGTCCAGTGTGCCAGTAGTGTTACCACCAGTCAGCCAACCAGCAGTCCAGTCTGCCAGTAGTGTCTCCAGTCAGCCAGCAGTCAGTGTGCCAGTTCTGTCCCAGTCGGCTCAGCAACAAGTCCACTTTGCAACTTGTGCCTCCAGTCAGCAACCAGTCCAGTGTGCCAGTAGTGTTTCCAGTCAGCCAACCAGCAGTCCAGTCTGCCAGTAGTGTCTTCAGTCAGATACCAGTCCAGTTTGCAACTTGTGCTCCAGTCAGCAGCAGGTCCAGTCTGCCAGCCTTTTCTCCAGTCAGATACCAGTCCAGTGTGCTAGCAGTGTCTCCAGTCAGCCAGCAGTGTGCCAGCAGTCTCAACTCAGATACCAGTTCAGTCAGCCAGCAATTCAGTGTGCTAGCAGAGTCTCCAGTCAGATATCAGTGTGCCAGCAGTGTCACCAGTTAGCCAGCAGTCCAGTGTGCCAGCAGCCAGTGTCTCCAGTCAGCTTAGCTACCAGTCCAGAGACAGTTTGCCAGTTTTGTCTCCAGTCAGCTACCAGTCCAGTTTGTCAGCAGTGTCCCCGACTAGTCAGCCAGACGCCAGTAGTCACCAGTCAGCTTCCAGCACTTCCAGTCACCTACCATCCCAATCTCCAGTGTGCCAGCAGTGTCTTCAGCCTCCAGGCAGGTAATAACACTCCTATGTCCTTTGCTTTACCACTTTCATGGGTGTTTGGGAGGGAGTTTATGCTCTTTTACATTATTGTAAGAGGGAGTAGTAGCCTTGGTGTGGAGAGTTAAAGAGTACTTTCATTTGCTTTGCTGCAGTGATTGGAAGTCTGGAAGACTTTCTTTATGTAACCCTGGGACTCAGTTCTTTTTCCTTTTACTACAATTTTTCTTTACAGTTTTTTTGGTGTACAATTTTACTAGGCTCTTTTCTTTTATTACTTTTTTCTTCACAGGTTTTTGTCAGTGAGTTTTAATCGTTCTTTTTCCTTTATTTTTTCTTTACAGGTTTTTGTTGTTTTTTTTTTTTCATCAGTTCGCTTTCCTTTATTACTTTTACAGGTTTCATTGTATCATTTCTTTTACTAGGCTCTTGTTTTAACAGAGAAGAAGTAAAGTTCTCTCCATGGTTCAAGGTTCAGAGTATGCTTTCATAACAGTATAATTTCTCTCATGCTTTGATGTGTATTTTTTATGTACTGTAAGGTATTGGTATAGAGACGGTTCATTATTTTTAGTAATGTGTGTCTTAGCTTGTATAGTATCAGTCATTTGACATGAACAGTGTGGTAATATTTTTTTGGACACAGACAATGTGGTAATGTATAAAGGATAATGCCTGATGTACAGGTGATAACCATGGTATAATCACTTTGAGTGCTGTCTAGGGCATTGGTAAACCTAGAGTGCACAGCTTGAGAGGTTTACAATTGCCCTAGCAACCACGTGAGAGGATTACACCCTGGTTATCACCTGTACATCATGCATTGTCATTTACAATATATGGGACACGACATGAGAAGTCCCCCCCCCAACATATGTAATTTAGCCTTACCTTATTAATGAATCTGCACTACACCCACATGATTGTTTAGGAAAACAATTTATTAGGATACACGGACTGAATGACAGTGGGCCAAAATAGCACCAGAGTTGAAATCTCTATCAGACATAGTGATTGCTAGACAATAAACTGTGACAATTGGAATGTTATTTGAATACTGCACTGAGACTAACAATCACATTCTGGGTATGTAGAATACTGAATAACACTGGCATTCCATTTTGTAAACCCACTGCTATGACAGAGAGAGAAAGGTTTATAAGGTTCTGACATCACAACAGTGGGATTACAAGTTTGTAATCTGTTTGATTTCAATAGGTAATAAGGGCTACCCATGCATTGATATAATATTGTTTAATTTTTGTACAGTTGAGGAATGGGACTTTCACTATACTGATGATTCCATAATTTGATGAAAAATAGCTATTTAATTTGAATCAACATCTGTAATGACCCAGTTCAGATTTATAGTCAGACTTTACTATCCAATTCATACCCGTTTTTAAATTACTTGGTAACTAGCTCTATGTCATATTGACAAATGCCACCCTCTCTGGCTCCGCCCACACTGTGGCCCCACCCACACCGTGGCCCCACCCACATCATGCCCGCCCCACCTTGCTACCCCTATGATTTTGCTGAAATGACGCCCCTGTTCCTCTGACCAGTCCCGTGGTCCCTGCCTCAACAAGTGCAAGCACGGCCCACCACGCAGGCATGTTGTTCTCGCCTCTCGCGACTCAAGACTTGCCACAACTTAAGGTCCCTCCATTTCCAAGCCACGGCAGCAGACAGCACAGCAGGCAGGGGTCGCAAGCCCTGTCATAGGGGTCGCATAATTTTCATAGGGGTCGTGAATGCGACCCCTGGCAACCCCTAAATGACGCCCCTGCATCAATCATGCCATGGAGCAGACCCAGAGCTGGCATTCTTGTTAAATTATAGTTACAGTTCTCTATTAAATGTGGAATGTTGTAACAAAAAGACCAACTGCAAAGCCTCTCTGCTTTGTGTATTGGATGTGCACCACAGCACAACATTAAAACAACATGGAGCGAGTGTTGAGCACATCTTACAGTATTTTATGTTAGATGTGATTTGTAAAGACATTATTGTATCTGTGCTGTCCTGCTGTTTCTGGATTACTATGATACCACTTTGATACTCTTCCATGGATAAATGCTTAAGAACTATAAAGCAGCAAATAATACAAGGACATCTTACAAGACTTATCTAATGCTTTTAACCCTCTTCAACTGAACACAAAACAATATTAATGTTTTTAGGGGGTTCTAAGGACTGAAGGCACAAAACTGCATGCTTGTGATGGCTGCATATACTGCACATAAAAGTCATCTGCTTTTGAGAAAAGGCCATAACCATTGAAATATGTGGGGTAGAAGGTGCTGTCTATAGTGTCACAACAGAGCTGAGATGTCTTTTTCTCAATTTGGCTAGTCTTACAACAGCACTTCACAGGAACAGTATAGGAAATAGCAGCAGAAGCCCCTCCGCCCATCAACTAGGTTTAACTGCCCTCCTTTATATGCATTGCAGCAGCCAGCAGGCCCTTTTCTGCTATATAACAGAGCCAAGCATTTAGTTTGGCTTCTGTGTTACATGCGATACAGACACTGCTATGACAAAAAATTAATAATTGGATTGATGATGTGCAGATAGTGTGATTTGGGTGATGTGCACACTGCATACAGTAACTCCATTCAGGTGCAGAAACCTGAGTTCTGGGAATAGCTACATAAGCCATAATACTCAACAGAGTGGGCTTTATTGGGACATACTGTACAGCCCAGGGGTGTAATGAGGCCCGACACCGCAGGCAGAAGGCCTTATAGCCCCTGGAAGGTCCAGTATTTCCCAATAAAGCCCACCCAGTAGATATTATTGCACTTAGAAAATAGGCACTGGTAAAAAAAAAAAGTTTAATAAAAAACTGTCAATAAATGTTTAAGATCAGTTTTGTAATAAAATAGTTCCTCCTCCTGCATGAGCTATGGAGTCTTGTCCTACTAGGGACTCTGCAGCTTAAAAAAAAGCTGGTTGTATGCAGTTGCAGCCTCCCATAGCAGTCTGCTTATACCCCCCGGTGTCATGCAGCATGTTACTTTAATGAGAGAAAGCATCTGTCTGTGTGTGTGTGTGTGTGTGTGTGTGTGTGTGTGTGTGTGTGCGTGTGTGTGCGTGTGTGTGTGTGTCTGTCTCTGTAGGGCCAGGAGCTGCTGCGGTTCAACTTGGGAGAACAAAGCATGGACTCGAATTATGTGCATGTTTGGGAAACAAAGCGTTGTTGAGGAGGCAACTGTTTATTTTGGACTGGAGGTGAGATGGGGACAGTTGTGCCTCTATGTAAAAAAAGAGGTGATTTCTGTGTGGATAGAGAATGCATTAAAAACAAGCATTTGTCAATGCCGAATGTTGCTTGCTTGTATGTGCTGTTTAGGTATTTGGAAGTGACAGTTTCATGCCTTCCTCCCAAGACATCCACTGTGTCTTTCCGTTCAGTATTCACAGAAGAGTGGGAGGGGCAAGGGCCACAGCAGTACAGCAGTTGCCAAGGGGGTGAAGAGGTGGACAAAAGAGTCCTGCTGGAGCTCACTAAATTGAAGGTAGATAAGCGATGGAACCAGATGGCATACGCCCAAGGATATTAACAGAACTGGCGAAGGAGATAGCAGTACCTCTGGCAGCCGTGTTCACTGAGTCATTCAACATGAGTGAATTGGAGGAGGGCACATGTGGTCCCTCTACACAAGTCTGGCAGCAGGGATGAGGCAGGGAACAATAGGCCATTCAGCCTCATCTCAGTAGTGGGGAAGATCATGGAGACATTGCTTAAAGAAAGGATAATGGGGCATCTAGATGCCATCGGGAACCCAGGACCATAGACAACATGGATTCACAGTGGGAACATCATGTCAGATAAATCTGGGTGATTTATTTGGCTGGGTGACAAAGGAAGTGAATCAGGGTGGGGCAGTGGACAACGCTTACCTTCATTTCAGCAAAGCCTTTGACACCATCCCATATAGGAGGCTGATAAACTAGCTGGGTAGGCTGGACATGGGGGATAGGGTAGTAAACTGGGTTAGAAACTGGCTAACAGACAGGAGGCAGAGAGTGGTGGTAAATGGTATGCAGTCTAGGGAGAGGGGGCGACTAGTGGGGGTGCTGCAGGGATTGGTCCTGGGGCCAGTTCTGTTCAATGTCTTCATTAGTAATATTGCAGAACATCTGAAGGGAATTTTTTCACCAAATTTTCAACATAGCCATTTTAACACCTGAGCTCATGAACAGTGTCACTGTGATTTTCTTAATTTGTCCCGTACATTGATCTCGCACACCGACTGCGCCATTGTGTGCTACATGGGCAGAAACACGTTTTGGGTGAGATGTGAAAAATGGCAGCTGTACTACTCATAAGAAGGTGTGATAAAATGGCAATGTTGGAAATCTGGAGTGAAAATATTGAAAATTCGAGACCTTACGAGCGTACGTAGGAACTGCGCAACGCAAGCTCGTAAAACATTCATTTTTAGGAATTTTTTCACCAAATTTTCAACATAGCCATTTTAAGACCTCTGCTCATGAAGAGTGTCACTGTGATTTTCTTAATTTGTCCTGTACATTGATTTCGCACACCTACTGCACCATTCTGCGCTACATGGGCGGAAACACATTTTGGGTGAGATGTGAAAAATGACAGCTGTACTACTGATAAGAAGGTGTGGTAAAATGGCAATGTTGAAAATCTGGAGTGAAAATATTGAAATTTCGCGAACTTACGAGCCTGCGTAGGAACTGCACAACACACGCCTCGTAAAATAGTCATTTTTGGAATTTTACACCATTTTCAACATGGGTTTTGGGACCCCTTCTCTGAATGATGTCACTGTCATGGCAGTATTCAGGCTCGAAGGGTGATTTCACAGTCACTGCGCAAAATCACCCTTCGGGCCCGAATAACGCCATGACAGTGACATCATTCATGAGAAGGGGTCCCAAAACCCCATGTTGAAAATTTGGGCAAAATTCTCTCAAATGCCTGAGATATGCAACAAAGTTGAAACCCCTATTTAGCCCATTATACAGCTTACCGGCATTTACTCAGTTCAGGGTCGGCTTTGAAGAGTGCAGACGGTTCCCGGTCCATGGAAGATCATCATGCGCGGAGTCCGGAGGTAAGTATGGGGTGGGGGTGTGGAGAGGCTGGGTGCGCAGTGGTGGTGCAGGTTGTGGGGGTTGGGAGACGCCAGCAGGACCGCTTTTGTTTTACAGGTTAAAAAAAAAAAAAGACATCATGGAATCGCCACACGCTGGGGTGGGCCCCAGCGTGGCACTGACTACTGGGGACGCAGCCTGGCCAACGGAGATTGGGCACCCGTCGGCTATACAGTGCATGCAGGCGCCGTGACGCCTGCTGTGTCTGTGGGGAAGCTGCACGTGACAGCCGATATCTTATCGGTGCTCACTGAAGCATAGTCTTCTTCAACTGTGGAGCGTTACTGCATTTTGGAGCGTGTCACAGACAGCTCCAAAATGGATTGGCTTTACAGGGCCACCTGCCAAAGCACACTGACTGAATTGGAGGAGGAGGTGACACACCTCCGAAATCTCCGGTGATGGCACTATGTTTCTTGCACATGCGTGCAAGCAACATAAAAAGTGTCACTACTGGTTGTCAGAGGAATCATAGAGGAGTACTGTGAGTGTGGTTTTCATGGAGAGGCATGCTCTGCTACCTCCAGTTATGTGAAGCCAATTGGTCTGACTGCTTCATTATTCATCATTTGTGGGCTTTTTTTTGTAACTTGTGACTATTGCTGTGGTTCTGGTCCCCCCACAACTCTCAGGAGACAATGTTTTTACAGTGTTGGCTGTGCAGACAGTGGGAGTGGAGCCTCCGTATATATATGTGGGTCAGTGAGTTGCCGTGACTAAATGCTTCGGAGCATTCTGAATAAGATGGAACAGCTGTGAATATTCAATCTGGATACTGTGGGGACTGCGGTGCAATGACAGTTGCGTCTGCAGTGGATGTAAGTAGAAAATGACGGCAGTAGGGCCATAGAAAGGGAAGGTTTTATTTTCAACACTTGAAATATTTGTTTGTTGAAGTACTCTGTCTTGGTAGTACCAGCCGGGGTGGGGAGCGTGCACATTCCTCGCTTAGCAAGCTGGAATAAAATGACGGCTTACAGTTTTGAAAATTCAGGGAGGCCATGGATATCCTTAGTAATGGGACACCCTGAATTTGAACTTGTTTTTCAGCAGGCTCTATTGAAAAATAAATGCACACCTGGCATGGCCTTTCAGTCAGTTGAGTTGCTTTATTTTTCAAGCCCATTTTCTAATAATATGTAAATTTAAGACGTGTTTGTCCCATTCTCAACTTGATGATTCTCTTTCTTTCTTTCTTTCTTTCTTTCTTTCTTTCTTTCTTTCTTTTTCTTTTCTTTCTCATAACAAAGAACATAGTAAATAACTCAGTTCAGTTCTAATTATATCTGCTTTTTTTTTCAAAATCACATAGCAAAACTTGCATCTACAGTATTAACAAAAGGCAACAGCCATTTCTGAGGTTGTGACCACAGAGCTTAGTAAAAAAAAGCTGTGAATCAGAGCTGTAGAAAAAACTATATAAAATGTTTTAAAAAAAGCAAAAAAAAACCACAGAGACAGCACTGGTAACAGAAATTTTTTTTACTGAATTATGCCTGGGAAACTCACATCTAACCTCAATCAGCATCACTGTAAATGTCTCCTACCAAACAGGGTCTATAAAAAAGTATGAAATGCAGAGCTTTTAGTGCTCCACCTGGTGACTTTTAGGAGGCATAAATTACACTTTGATGAGACCAAGTTCCTAATGTTCTTTACAGCATCCAGGGCCGCCAGCTGACACATCATGAAATGATATTTACTCACCTGGTAAAGGTGATTATGTAAGTACCCTTTATAGTACTCCTCAGTCAGAAACCACTGGGATATTGCCCATCCATCCTATAGGTTGATGCACAATCTAATCAAATTCAAGCTGGCCTCTGGTCAATCCCCTTGTCCCATTCTAGTTACTCCAGTGTGATACTGCCTTAGCAAATGGAATGATACCTAGACACAGGGAACAAGAATTCCAAGAGACAGCAACCCCTCTAGCTGACAACCAATAGCTTTACATAATCTATGCCTTAACATAATACATCTTGGTCTGTAGTGAAAACATGGTTACTCTTTATTGCAGTAGTAACAGAGACATGTTACTTAGACTTAGTACACCTACAATTAAAAGAGTCTTTAATACCCTTAATACATCAATCAATACTCCAGGCCCAGTCCTGCGGGCTCCTGTATTCATTTTTATAGACATCATCTGCCGTCTGGGGGAGGGGGGCTGTGGAGTACTATAAAGGGTACTCCACAGCCACTAGTGGGGTACCGCAAGGTTCAGTATTAGGACCAGTCCTCTTCAATGTCTTTATAAGCAACATTGCAGAGGGACTGGAAGGAAAAGTATGTCTCTTTGCAGATGACACAAAGATCTGCAACAGAGTTGATGCACAAGGTGGGGTGGAAAAGATGAGAAGGGACTTGGCAAGGTTAGAGGAATGGTCAAATGTATGGCAGCTTAGATTCAATGCTGAGAAGTGCAAGGTAATGCACCTCGGAAACAAAAACCCAGGGGAAGAGTACACAATGGGGGGTGAGATACTAACAACAACAAAAATGGAAAGGGACCTGGGGGTAGTCATATCAGATGACCTAAAGGTGGGCAAGCAATGTGAGAGGGCAGCAAGGAGGGCTGGGGGGATACTGGGATGCATAGGGAGAGGCATCACCAGTAGAAAACAGGAAGTTATTATCCCTCTGTACAGACAGCTGGTGAGACCCCATCTGAGTACTGCGGCAGTTCTGGAGACCCAATCTCCACAAAGACATAGACAGGATGGAAGCTGTCCAGGAGGGCAACTCAAATGGTGCAGGGTCTGCACGGAAGACATATGAAGAGACTTAGGAGCTTAATATGTATAGCCTTGAGGAAAGGAGGGAGAGGGGGACATGATAGAAACTTTCAAGTACCTCAAGGGAATCAACAAAGTCCAAGAGGGTGGCATCTTTCAAAAAGAGGTGTGTGCAAGAACAAGGGGCACAATTTGAAGATAGAGGGGCGGCTCAGAGGTAATTTAAGGAAATATTTTTCACAGAGAGGGTTGTGGATGCATGGAACGGCCTTCCGGAGGAGGTTGTGGAGGCAAAAACAGTGGTGGAATTCAAGCATGCATGGGACAGTCATAAGGCAATTCTAGGGGTTGGGGGTAGGAAGAAGTAGGCTGCTGATTAACTAGGATCTGCAGCTTATCCATGAGGTAGAAAAATGGGCAGACTGGGTGGGCCAAGCGGTCCTTATCTGCCGTCAAATTCTATGTTTCTATGTTTCTATATAATCACCTTTATCAGGTGAGTAAATAGCATTATATCTCATACCCTTTATAGTACTCAGCCATCAGAAACCACTGGGACCTTTGAAGCAGTGTAGTCATTATTTGTTCCTTGGAGGGGGTTAAGGCAGATTGTGTCCTTTGATTGGTGCCCCCTCTTAATACTGCTGTACCTAAAGAAGCTCTTTCTGTGGATGCTACATCCAGGTGGTAGTGTCTGATGAAGGTGTGTAGTAATGACCAGGTATCTGCCAAACAAATGTCAGCTATTGAAACTTGACCCCTCTCTGCCCAGTAAGTAGCCACTGCTTGAGTGGAGTGTGCCTTAATGGCAGCAGGTGACTCTTGGCCTGCCTGTCTGTATGATTCTGCTATGGCATGCTTCATCCACCTTCAACCACCTAGCTATAGTGTCCTTAGATGCTGCTTGACCCACCTTATTACCTGCAGTCAGGACAAACAACCTGTCTGACTTGCATATGTCACTGGTCTTTGTGCGGTATACCCTCAGCTGTTGGCCAACATCCAGTGGGTGTGGGGTAACTGTTGTGCCATCTTCTGTTGAGTTTAGCACTGTTAGATGGACTTTCTGTCCTAAATGAAAGGGGGTGGCCACCTTTGGGATAAAGGAAGGCACTGTTCTAAGAGTGACTCTGCCACTGTGAAAGGTCAGGAATGGCTCTCTACATGCTAAGGCTTGTAGTTCCCCTATTCTTCTGGCTGAACATATTGCAACCAGAAACACAGTCTTCAAAGTACACCAGTAAAGTGAGTCCTGTTGAAAAAGCGGACCCTGGAGAACCTCCAGGACAGTGTTTAATTGCCATGGGGTGCATGACTTTCTAACCCTGGGTTTATCTATTGTGACCACCCTCAGGAGTCTAACTACATCTGGGTGTGACCTGATATTACTTATTCCTGGTAATGGACCCCTGATGGATGCAATTGCCAATGTTTTCACCCTCAGAGAGGGAGGGCTAAAGCCTTTGCTTGCTCCATTGTTTAGAAAAGCAAAGATTTGTGGGAGTCCAACTACTGATGGTGAAGTCACTTTCTCCAGGCACCACTTGCTGAAAAGATGCCAGTGTCTGTGGTACGTTGCATTAGTTGACTGCCTCCATGATTGCATGAGGTGGTCCACCACTCTGGGATGGTAACCCAGACTCAACAGTCTCTGCCTTTCAGTAACCAGGCCATCAGTTTGAGTGATGAGGGATTAGGAAGGGGACTAGTCCATGGCTGAGAAGGTCCATCCATTGTGAGTGCAGCACTGAGGAGTCTGCCAACATCACCTCAATCAGAAAATACCATGGTCTCCTGGGCCAGTCTTGTGCTACCATAACAACCATTGCCTCTGTGGTTCATATTTTGTGGAGGATTTTGTGTATCATTGTGATTGGTGGGAATACATATGCTCTGCTGAACGTCCATTGTGCTGACAGAGTGTCTATCCCTGTGCCTTGTGATCTTTGAATCTGGTGTGAAACTTTGGTAGCCGACTGTTGTGACTTGCGGCCACTAGGTCTGTCTGAAGTGGTCCCACTTGTGTCGGATCTTTTGGAAGGTTCTTTCATTGAGTTTCCATTCCAGACTGACTAATTGTCACCTTGTTCAGCCAATCTGCTTCAATATTGGACTTCCCCACTATGTATATAGCTGTGATTGACAGAAGATATCTCTCTGCCCACAGGACTGCTTGTTTGTTGATTAGCAGTTAGAAGAGCCTCAGAGCAAGAAAGACTGCCCTCATTTCCAAGACACTGACTGGTAGACTTGACGCCCTTGTGGACCATTGACCTTGTGCCACAAGACTATAGCATGTTGCCCCCGATCCTTTTAGACTCACATCTGTGGTGATGATGGCCATGCTTGGGTTGGATAGTGTCCAGCCTTGCATTAAATTTGTTTTCTGTGTCCCCCACCATAGCTTCGCTGATATCTTGGAAAGTGGAGCCACCCGACATTGGAAGTTCTGGGATGATTGGTCCCAAGTCTCTATTAGATATATTTGCAGTAGTCACATGTGTAGTCTGGCCCATGAGACCATGTATATTGTTGCAGCCATGAACCCTAGGATTTGTAGGTAATTCTACACTGCCTTGTTGGGTCTCTGAATGACCCTGTGACTTGCATGCAAATGTTGCACATCTTGTGCTCCATTGGAGTTACCCAGTTGTGTCATGTATCTATTGTTTCCCCTAGGTGGGAAAGGGGCTTTGTCGATGTCACTTGACTCTTCTCCCAGTTGATTACCCACCCATGTTCATGAAGACATTGCACCACTAGGTCCATGTTGAGCTGTACCTGCTCTGCCATTCTGTCTTGGAGTAGCCAGTCATCCAGGTATGGGATGACGTTTGCCCCTTTTTTGTGCAGGTAAGCTGCCAGGACTATTAGGCTCTTTAGTGAACACTCTGGGGATGAAGTGAGTCCGAAAGGTAAGCAAGTATACTGGTAATGTTGTCCCTTTATATTGAATTGGAGGTATTTCTGGTGTGTCTGTCACATTGGGATGCGGAGGTACGCATCTTTCAGATCTATGGATTTGAGATAACCTCCTGGTTGTTAGGCTAGTAGGGTAGACTGCAGGATCTCCATTTTGAATTTCTTGTAAACCACAAACTTGTTCAAGTACTTGAGATCTAGAACTGGTCGCATACCCCCATTCTTTTTTGGGACCACTAAGAATAATGAGTAGGCTTCTCTGTCCATCTCATCCTTCAGGACTATAGAAATAGCTGCAATTTTTAGCAGGTCCTATATTGCAAGATCTAAGGTCCGATTTCTCTCTGGGCATTGAGGGGTCAGAGAGGTAAATGTTCTGTGGGGGATTGATTTGCTTGTCATTTTGATTGTGTACCCTTTTGAAATCACCTCTCTCACCCATTTGTTGGATGTTGTGTGGGCCCACTGAGACACAAATCCCTGTAGTGTTCCTGCCACTGAGAGGGGAACTTGCTTGGGCCCATACACCTTCATTGCTTCTTCCCCTGACTTTTGAAATTGGCTTTTTATCCACCACTGCCTTAAGGCCTGCTGGAGCTGATTTTGGACTTGTTTCCATATGCCTAGTGCTGGAACTTTGGTCTTTGGTTCCATTGTCTGGAGCTTTGGGCATTGTATTGTTGTGTTTAATGTTTAAACGACTTGGACTTCGGGTGAAAAATCTTGTCTGAAGGTAGGTAGATGTCCTCCCCCCCCAGTCAGTTTTCCTCCTAACGTGTTTTTCAGGTAAGGGGTGAGGCCTTCCCCTGAACAGAGAATCTTTCTTGAAGGGCATTTCTGTCAAGGCATCTTAGACTCATTGTCTGCTTGCCATAGCTCAGCCAATGCACACACCTGGCTCTGTTGTCCAGATCTGTTGTTCTCAATTTGAACATCAGGATGTCTGATGATGCATCCATGATGTATCTGACAGCTTGTAGATCACATTCTGCTAAGTCCGCTTGAGGGGGAATCTTCTGGAATGGACTCGGTCAAGGATTCTGTCCACCGCAAGAGCACCCTGCTATTGAACAAGATGGCCATATCAGCAGCCCACGACATTCCTGATACTTCATGAATTTTTCTTAGATGTTCTTCTATCTTTTTATCCATGGGGTCTTTCAATGCTGCTGCACTTTCAATTGGTGTGGTTGTGCACTTGGAAAGCTCTGACACAGGTTAATCTTTTTTGGGGCCTTCCCCCAGACTTCTCTCCTTGTATCAGACAATTGGTACCAGTTATGGACCATGTTCTTCTCTGGTAACCTCGCTGGTTCTGTACAGTCATACTATTTCGTGATAATGGTCTCTATGGTTTTGCAGGATGGGAAGTGTACCTTCTCTTCTAGTTCACTCCATGACAACAGAGGGTCTTCCAACATGGGTGGCTGCTCAGTTTTGTCTGCAATCCTGAGGGCTGCCTTCACCATCCTGATCAGTTCCTCAATATTCTCGCCATGGCACGTTCTCTTTGTTTTATCTGAGATTTCCTCCTTAGGTTCAGTTGCGGTTTTCATTGTGATACTCTCCGTGTCCTCTCTGGGTCACTTGGAGGGGGGTTAGTTCCCCCTTGAATCTTGGGGTGGTTCTCTTGGAATAGGTGGTGGATTCCCTGTCTTTAGGTACTTGAGTAGTTGGAGTAGAAGTTGTGCTTGTCTTGTGTCCAGGGCCAGTGGGATCGTTGGGGAGGAGGGCTGTCTCTGTCCGATGCCTGTCCTTCTGAACTTCTGGACCCCCCTTTTTCCATTATCATACAGACTGTGCAGATAGTATTCCCCTCGTTGGCTTCATAGAAACATAGAAACATAGACTTTGATGGCAGATAAGGACCACTTGGCCCACCCAGTCTGCCATTTACCTACTGGATAAGCTGCAGATTCTAGTTAACCAACAGTCTACTTCCTGCAAATCCTCACTATAATTGCCTTGTGTCTGTCTCATGCATGTTTGAATTCCCCCACTGTTTTAGACCCAACAACCTCCTCAGGAAAGTTGTTCCATGTATCCACCACTCACTCCGTGAAAAAAAATTTCCTCACATTATTCCTGAGCCGTTCCCCCTCTGTCTTTAAATTGTTCCCCCTTGTTCTTACACATCTCTTTTTCTGAAAGATGCTACCCTCCTGGACTTTGTTGATTCCCTTGAGGTACTAGAACATTTCTATCATGTCCCCCCTGTCCTTCCTTTCATCAAGAGTATACATATTAAGCTCTCTCAGTCTCTCTTCATATGATTTCTGCTGCAGACCCTGCACCATTTTAGTTGCCCTCCTCAGGACTGCTTCCATCCTGTCTATGTCCTTGCGTAGAGGAGGTCTCCAAAACTGCACACAGTACTCCAGATGGGGTCTCACCAACTGTCTGTATAGAGGGATAACTACTTCCCTTTTTCTACTTGTGATGCCCCTTCCTATGCATCCCACTATCCCCCTGGCTCTCCTTACCAACTTTTCATATTGCTTACCCACCTTTAGGCCATCTGATATGTCTACCCCCAAGTCCCTTTCCATTTTTGTTGTTGTTAGTACCTCCCCTGCTATTGTGTACTCTTCTCCTGGGTTTTTGTTTCCCAGGTGCATTACTTTGCACTTCTTTGCATTGACTCTAAGTTGCCATATGTCTGACCATTCCTCCAACCTTGCCAAGTCCCTTCTCATCTTTTCTACCCCCTCTTATGTATCAACTCTGTTACAGATCTTTGTGTCATCTGCAAAGAGGCATACCTTTCCCTCCAGACCCTCTGCAATGTCACCTATGAAGATGTTAAAGAGGACTGGACCCAGTACTGAGCCCTGAGGCACTCCACTAGTAACCCCCCTTTCTTTGGAATGTGTTCCATTCACTATTACCTTCTGTGTCCTGTTGTGCAGCCAGTTTGCTACCCAGGCTACCACCCTGGGACCCACTCCCAGGCTGGCTAACTTAATTATTAATCTTTTGAGCGGGACTGTGTCAAATGCCTTGCTAAAGTCTAGGTAGGCCATATCCACAGCCCCTCCCTGATGTATTACTTTGGTCACCCAGTCAAAGAAATCAATTAGATTCATCTGACATGACCTTCCTGCTGTAAATCCATGCTGCTTTGGGTCCTGTGCCCCGCTGGCCTCTAGGTACTCAACAGTTCTTTCTTTCAGAAGTGATTCCATCATTTTCCCTACCACTGAGGTCAAACTTACAGGTCTGTAGTTTCCTGCTTCTGCCTTGCTCCCACTTTTGTGAAGGGGAATCACATCTGCCCTCCTCCAGTCCTCAGGTACCACCCCATCCTGCCATGATTTGTTAAAAAGCGTGGTCAGTGGTGTCACTTAGTTCTTTTAGGATTCTGGGGTGAATCCCATCAGGCCCCATTACTTTGTCAAACTTGAGTTTTAGGAGTTCTTTCAGGACTCTTTCTTCTGTGAATGGACTGGTGTCAACCCCCCTACCCAGAGTGCTTCTATTGTCTTTTTTAGGTAACTCCACCTCATCTTCTTTGGTGAATACTGAGCAAAAGTATTCATTCAGTATCTCTGCCTTTTCACTGTCTCCCTCTGCCCACCTCCCCTCTCCTTTATTAATCTTCACTATCCCTCCCTTAACCTTTCTATGCTCCATAATGTACCTATAAAAGGTTTTATCCTCCTTCTTAACTGAGTTGGCTATTTTTTCCTCGGTTTGGGCCTTTGCTAGTCTGACTGCCTTCCCCACTTCTTTCTGCTTTAATTGATACAGTTCCCTGTCATGCTCCTTCTGTGATTCCTTATACTTTTTGAATGCAGCCTTTTTCTCCTTAACCTTCCCTGGCACCTCTTTTGAGAACCATAGTGTTTTTTTACTCTGCTTTGTTTTCTTTATTTGTTTCACACAAAGGCTTGTTGCCTCTATGATGGCAGTTTTGATTTTTCTCCATTGTTCTTCCACCCCCTCCTTTTTGGTCATTTGCTAGTGCATTCTTCAGGTATTCACCCATTTTGCTAAAGTCAGCCCTTCTAAAGTCGAGTATCCTTGTTTTTGTATGGCTTATCTCCATGGTTGTGCTCATTGTGAAGCACACTGTGCAGTGTTCGCTTGTTCCCAGATGTCTACTGACTTCTAAATTTGTGTTCCTCTCTCCATTTGAGAGTACCAGGTCTAGTATTGCTCCCTCCTGAGTGGGTTCCAACACTAGCTGTCTAAGACCTGCCCCCTGCAGGGCATTGAGAATGACTCAGCTCTTGGATGTGGCTGCAGTACATGTTATCCAGTTAACATCTGGCATATTCAGGTCCCCCATCAACAGTATCTCCCCTTTTTCAGCCATTTTGAGAACATCCTCTATCATTTTGTTGTCCATTTCCTCCCCTTGAGATAAGAGTCTGTATACAACCCCTGTGTGGATTGTGATGCTATTCCCTGTTTCCAAGGTGACCCAGACTGCCTCTTGTCCTCCCCCTTTACTTTTTAGTTCTGTAGCTTTGATCCCTTCCCTTATGTATAGAGCTACTCCACCTCCTCTTTTACCTTCCCTGTCCCTTCTGTAGATTGTGTACCCTGGTATGTTGATGTCCCAGTGTTGGTTCTTGGTGTACCATGTTTCCGTGACTGCCACTATATCCAATTGTTCATCTTCCATCAGGGCTACTAGCTAAGGAAGTTTGTTTCCCAGACTACGGGCATTGGTACTCATTGCCTTCCATTTAATGTTGGCTTTATCCTTTTTTCCCCCATCCCTTCTCTTATTGCCCTTCTCCATTTTTCCATTTACCCCTGTCCTGCCCTGTGTTGAGCTCTGTACCTCAGTGTTTACCTTACTACCTGCCATGTTTTGTGGGGGGAGGCTTGAAATTTCCTGCCTTTTATCAGTCTCTCCCCCCTTAGCTAGTTTAAAAGCTTGCCAAGGAAGCATTTAAACCTGTCACCTAGGAACTTGGTTCCCTTTGTGGACAGATGCAGACCATTGTGCCAGTATAGACCTTTATCTCTCCCGGTGGACTCCCAGTCCCCAATGAAGCCAAAGCCCTGTGCTCTGCACCAGTTTTGCAACCATTCATTAAACTGCATCATATGCAGTACCCTAGCCTCACTCCTGCCATGGACTGGTAACACCTCTGAGAAGGTTACTGTGCTTGCTACCCATCTGAGGCCCCTCTCCAACTCCACAAATTCATTCTGCTCTGCACTGATCCCATGCCTAGCTAGGTCATTTGTACCAAGGTGGACTATGATATCTAGTTCCCTCTCCTGTGATGCTGCTTCTGCAATCCTGAGGATTCACTTCCTGTCCCTCCAAGCCATGGCACCAGGCAGGCACCTTACTTCCTTCTCCTCTCCCTTCCCCAGTTTTACCCCCCTAACAATTGAGTCCCCTATCAGAAGCTGTTTCCTTCCCTGTGGTGTCCCTTGCCACCCTTTTGTGGGTCTCCCTTGTGGATGTCCTCAGCATTCTTCTGGGTCTTCACTGAGGGTGCCATCATAGAGGAACCTTGCTCTGCCAGAATGGCATATGATTTGTGTAGAGGTACAACTAGGGGGCTTTGCCTCTGGTCCACCACCCGCATCCTCCCAGAACCCACTGTGGTCCAACTACTCTTCATACTTGGCAACCTCTGAGGCAGTGGTTGTGGCAGTGGTGCTCTTTGGAAGGGGGAGGCCTCCTTAGTCCTTGCTAGTTCAGCCTGGAGGTGGGCAACCTCCTCCCTCAGAGCTGACAGTTGCCTGCAAATAGGACAGCAGCGCAGTTTCCAGAATGTCTCCTGGAAAACTGCTGCCTCACAGCCAGTGCATTGGACCACTCCCCACATGTCCGTCTCCCTTATAATATACAATATGTAATATATATATATATATATATATATATATTATTGTTATCTGTGGTGTGTACCTCCCCTTTTTGCACTGTGCTGGGTTATTTAGAATATGACAGTTCTTCCCCAAGACCTGTTGAGGAAGTGATGTCAAAACTGTGGCTATTTATTTATTTATTTAAGAGATTCACCAGGAAGGCATGCAGAGCAGAGTACCGCTCGATTCCAGATGTGCCCTGGGGTGGAGGAAATGCCATGCCTGGGGGGGTTGGGGTGGGGAAGGGGGGTTGGTAGTCTACAGCCACTGGTGACTGTTAGAAACAATCAAATACACAACTGCTCCACCACCCTGGTGAGTACTACCCTTTATAGTAATTCAACTAACACCACAATTTACTAGACCTTGGCTCCTACACAAACCACTCTACTGAGTCCAGGGATAAAATGAACTCACCCTCAGCCAGCAGGACACTTTTAAAATGTTGCAAAAATATTCTTCCAAATCCTAGGTCTCAACCTCAGCAATCAAGCAAATTCAGTTGTATCTCACTCCCTCTGGTTATAAAATTACTACACTTTTAATGGAATCCTGCAATTCTGTGCTTAATGCCAAAAAGGAAAAACAAAATGAAACTTTTTGTAGAAAGCGTAGCTCCCCTTCTTAACAAGTTCCCACCAGTATTATGCCTTACCAGGTTTCTAGGTCCTAAATGGAGTTATAGTTTGTTCTTTGCAGTGTAGCATGGTTCTCAGCTTCCAACAGACAAATCAAAGTCAGTCTGACTGGCTTCTAACTGTGAAGGATGCCTAAGACAGCACAGTGATGAAACCCCACCCAGAGCCAATTGATTGACTAGTGACACCTGTGATGTAAGCAGACCTTTCAATGTAAGCACTCTGCCATGTCTGATTCCAATACAGAAAACCTTTCAGTGAAACCAGGGATAAAAACTTAACTTCTCAGCCAGCAGGACACTTTTAAAATGTTACAAAAATATCCTTCCAAATCCTAGGTCTCAACCTCAGCAATCAAGCAAATTCAGTTGTATCTCACTCCCTCTGGTTATTAAATTACTACACTTTTAATGGAATCCTGCTTCTGGGAACATAATCCTACATTTCCTGCACTTTCTCATGGTTCCAGTCATTTTCCAGTGATCTGTGGGATTTAGGCTGAAAAACTGTATAAGGAATGTGCTGTCCATTATGAATGTGCCACAAAAAGAGGCAAGATACTGAATTTTGAAATTTAGCCCCTTAATGTTAATATCTGAGTGCTGGGGGGTTGGGGAATGGACTAGTCCAGTCAGTCAGAGAATAATGCTGGGTAATGAAGGGCATTCCTTGTTCAAACAAACTTCTATCGAGTATTGTAGTGGAGACTATAGTTATTGTACCCTGGCAAGATGGCCACCGAAATCTTGTGATATGGGGTGAGATTTTGGAAAGCGTTATGTCCAGCAATAGGCTGGCCCCAGGCAAGATGGCAGTCTTAGTCTTGCAGTACTTTCCTGCGAGATCTGCAAGCACTGGATCAACTTCTTAGGCCCCAAGTCTCGCAAGACTCCCAAGGCTTCTTGGAGGTAGCTGACAGAGACTGCAGTGATCACGTCCTGTGTTGTGGTGGGCGCAAATCTCGGGATGTGGGAAAGCAGTTTCCTGCTGAGACCACCGAGACTCCCAGCTTGTAATTTTTATTGCCCTTGTTAGGGGACTTCAGGTGTGGAACAGCAGCCAAGGATGGCCATGAAGTGCTCAGTGGTTGGAGAAGCAATGAGTTGAGAAGACTGTGAGGATTGAGGATCTGGAGCGCCTTTGTTTTGCATAGGTATGTGAGGGGCCAAAAAACTCTTTTATATTGAGGTCGCTGAGACTGGGAAACTGCTGGAGGTTCCCTAAGTCACCAGAAACTCATAATTGATTCTTGCAGGATTAATTGGGAAACTGTGGCACTGTGAGCTCACTCCTGGAGGGAATCTCACCAGTTATAATTATCTCACCAGTTATAATTACAATTAATAATGGGCAGCACTTAGGGTTGACATGTCACACCTGGAGGGACTAGCCTGGATCCCTGTTAGCTGTAGGTTTGCAATTGGCCATATAACATGCCAGAAGCTTGTCTCTGTTGTGGAGGGAGCGCTGGTGGAGGGATGCCTGCCCAAACAGTATCTATCATTGTTACTGTCCTTTTGTAGATAGAAGAAGGTAATCAGGCTGTAACAAATATATTCTCCAGTGTATAAATAAATATATATATATATTTTTTTTTTTTACTGACTCCTCGATGTGGTATAGACTCAACCTGAACAAGGTTAATCTGACTGTAGTGTTAGTCTGTACTTTCAGTGGCCTTCGGGCATTTTGTTAGTTATCAAGAAATTGTGGGAAAAAGTGCTGTACCGGATTTGCTGTGTTCAGGATTATTGATTGCTGGGAGCAGACTTGGACTGTGACCAACCTCTCTGGATGCACAAAGTAAACTGGAGTAACTAGGATGGGACAAGGGGGTTGGCCCAAGGCCAGATCGAATTTGATTGGATGGTGCATCAACCTATAGGATGGACAGGGAATATTCCAGTCATTTCTGACTGCGGAGTACTATAAAGGGTACGAGATATAAGTACCAGTACTGCATGCTGAGCTACAACCTTGCATCACATTATGCTACACTTTGGTAAAGTAAAACATTCTTTCTGCTGCCACTGTGTGTTCCCTTGCTCCCATTTTTCTGAAATGCTCGTAGCCAGTCCAACCTGGATAACACCCGATTCAATCATCCTTCAATGCTGAACATCTGTTTGTGTAACACTTTGAGACTGAATTCCTTTCATCATTGTTCTAAGTTACAGAATACTCCATTTACATGCTAGCTTATAATTAATTCATAAGGTTGTGCATTGAAGGTAAGCAGAAAAGCTAGCCGAGCCACCAATATTAAACAGATGTTAAGTACTTTTTAAGACTGAGTGCAACGACAGTAACGAAAGAGGCTTATTCTTCATATTACAACTACATAATCAATTCAGTGTTAAGAAAATGTCATTAAACAAACATTGAACCACTACTTCTATATCACCATGAGAATTTTGTTTCAACCCTTGTATATTAAAAATATACATTGGAAATATGGTTCACACTTTTTTTATACTAGTTAGATTTCTGGTATACCATAAACCTGAACAGCCAATGCAGGAAATGATTGGATAAAGCTAATAATAGCTTAAATGCAATGTTCTGAATGTCCTTATGTTGATGTGGCAGTAAAATAACTTCTCATCTCATCAGCATAATTGTTAAGATTGCATTCCAAAAAAAACTTCCAAAGGACACTAAAGCTAAAGGCCACTGCTTACCAGTAAACAAGCAAACAAAAAAAACACAGGAGACAGATCCGTTTGTCAAAATCAACTGGCCCAGCAATTTCCCATCTTCACACACATCAGCCTATTATAACTGGCAGATGTTTAAAACAAGATTTTATGAATTGTTCAATAGTGGGACATAATAAACCCAAACTGACCATTCTAAAGCAACTACTGTAAATGCATCCATGATCTCCCTGATAGGATTTAATAATGTTCTCACTCTGGAACATTATTAATAGAGAAATAAAATAGATGAGGCCTTTGAAAGATAAATTTATGATTGATTAAAGGGTAATCAAAGAAGCTATTATTTTTGTTTTGTATGACAGTATTGTTTATACACATTTCTGAGAGAAGCTTTCAGCCCTAAATGCTTGTCTCTTAACTATATATGTCAGATGACTTGCCTTATAAATGGTATGAATAAACACAGTATGACTCTAATTTAAACTGGATGTTAGTGAGCCAGCTGGATGGTCAGATGCTGAGGGGATGACGCTGTCATGTGGCATCACTCCCAAGTATCATATAGTGAAGGGAAATCTTCTCTTGAAATAGGACCCTGCACCTCTGCACCTCTGCACCCATGGCTACTACAGAGTCTTGCACTTCAGCAGACAGATGGACTCTTGTCGTGTGTCTGTATCTGTAGCCACATGGAAGCACAGGGCACAGAAAGTCCTGTGCTCATGCAGCTCACCAGACAACACCCACAAATCCTTGCTATTCATTGCCACATGGAAGTGCAGGGCCCAGAAGAGTACTGCACTTCTACAGGCAGACACTCTTCCCTTGGCACAGGGCCCAGAGGCGCTGTGCATCTGCATCTTTTCACACAGGGCCACCTCAAAAAGAAAGGAAATTCTTTGCAAAAAAATATGTTATTGCAACAGGGTTCAACCTAATACAACAAATGTAGGAAAATGTGGCGTTAGGGTTTCTAGCCCTAACTCTCCACCCTACCCCCCCAAGCAGCAAAAGGATAAAACCACACAAGCAGTCACAGACAATCATCATCAGGTAAGACAAACAACATACAGCTGTTTCCAGATCACACAAATCCAGTAGCACTGATGTGCTGCCTTTGTGGATTTGTGTCTGTAGCTATATAACCACAGGACCCATAGTACTTCTGTCTGCTGAAGCACTGGCCCCTGAGGGGCCTGCACCTCTTCAACCACAGGTGTAAGACATACACACCAACTTCTGGCTGCAAGGGGAGGCCCCTGTGGTGCCTGCAGTTACACAGCCAGAAGTACTGTTGTAATGTGGGTACCATGATTTCAGCAGCAGATCTAGAAGGGTAGCAGCTTTTCAGTTACACAGCTGCCTACAGAGAAACATATTCTAGTGTATCATGCTATCTAGTGAGCTACATTGTACAGTATGAGTGAGTACCTCTAGCTGAAGAGGTACAGGCCCCATGGGTCCTAATGTCTGAATAGTGCAGGCCCCCATGGGGCCTGTGCTTCTGCAACCACAGGTACTAATGCATGCTGTATGATATACACACATAGACATCTGTGGCTGCATAAGTGCAGGCCCCTGTGGGTCCTGTGCTTATATAGCCACAGATACAAATCCACAATGGTAGCACAACAGTGCTACTGCATTTGTGTCAGCTGGAAACAGATGTATGTTGTTTGTGTTACCTGATGATGGCTGTCAGTGGCTGCTTGTGTGGTCTTGTCCTTTTGCTGCTTGGGGGTGGGGGTGGGGAGTTAGGATTGGAAACCCTAATGCCACACTTCCCTACTTTTATTGTGTTAAGTTGAACCCTAACTGGTGCACTAATGCTGTTTTTTTTTGCAAAGAATATAATACAGTATATAGTGACGTGATGTCAAAGCTAACTAAAATATAATCATGTTTAATCTTAGCATTTTTAATACTGTTCAAAATGTCTGTCATATCTGCTAGATATGAAGGACGTTTTTAACTTCTCTATTTAGAAAAGTCAACATATTTAGAGATATTTTCTGAAAAACACAATTCCTGATGTAATGGGCTTATCCCATGGCTCTTGTTTTTCTCTATAGCTTTTTACCCTTTGGGTTTCTGACTGATCTGATCCCACCTCCTCCAGGCTGGCTACCACCTCCCTGGACTTACCACTTTGCAGATTCCCCTACAGATTTCCCCCCATGGCAGGGCCTGAGGAGGTGGTCCATCCTCCTCCCCCAGTGGACACATCCAGAATATGCAAAGGAGCCCAAGTGGTGGTGGTGCAGATGTGGAGAGATGTTTATTATTTTTTTATTTATTTATTGAAATGTTTCACCAGGAAGGCACACTGAGCAACAGACTGCTTATATCCCAGTGAGACTTGGGGGGAAGGGGTACAATAGGAATGAGACATTTTACATTCAGGTTACAAAGATCAACATAGCATGCAATTAATTAAGGCAGTTGTAACAAATAGTGTTGCAGACATATGCGATTTATGAGAACAATTAATAAGTGCAATGGTAATAAGTAAACAAGTGCTATTGTGAAATGTGCAGAGCTCCAGTTAAGCCTCAGATCCCTTTTCCTGTTTTCTGTCCCCATGCAAGCCAAGGGAACATGGGTTATACATGTGTATGGAGGTGCACATGGCACTTGGAAACTACGGCTCTACCCCCCACCCCTGTGACACAGATACACCTGCCACTCAGGCATTCGGCGCTGGCACCAAACCTCCACCTGGTGGCAGCCAAGAGCTGAGTGAGCAAGCCACCCCAATCCAGGAGAGGAGAGTTGCCTGGTGGCTGCTACATCCACTCCTGGTCTACCCAACCCCACTGACCCCCAACAACCTGAGCTTATTCCCGAAATCGTGTCTCTGGTGTGGTATGAGGTAAGGTGCTCAGCAATGCCTCAGCCATCAGCACCACTGGACCAGTTAGCTCATGGCTCCTTTAAGGTCTTGTGTGTGTATGAAACTATATAAAATAGTCGAGATACTGTGTAGTCTACCACCATAAAATGTAGCACTGATTTTATTATGTACTGTAATTCAAAGACTTCATGCAGAATGTCATAAACTCCCTTTTTGAATGCCAGCATTGTACTTGACTGTAGCCTCTATACTTCCTGTAGGTATTTCTCTTTATCCATTATTCTGGTAGCCCTCCCCTTATCAGCTGGTTTGATTATAACTGAAGGGAAGTTCTCCTATAGCTCTCTTTTCATTAATACCCAGATTGTTTCTTGCTTGCGTATGATTTTCTTTTCAGGCAAATACAGCTTCAATGTTCCTGTCAACTAAGTTTTTTTAAAAATAGTAATGGTGGGGCTTAGGTTACATGGAGGAATAAAACCTGACCTCTTTCTAAGCTCTGTTGGATCTCTTATTTGATTCACAAGTAGCACAGTAGTGTGAATAGTCTGACCCTCCTTTTAAAGAAAAACTCATCAGAGGCAAATTTTGACATAATTTGAATAGTTCAGCTTTTATATCATAAACGTGCTGTGCATTGGTGGGTAAAAAAGATAGACCTCTTCCCAATACTCTGTAATGTACTAGCATAATTCCTAGGAAAACATGTCTAGCACATTATTTTCCAAGTCTGACTACATGCTATTGGTCTGTGTGACTGCATTTGACTGTTCTTTCCTCCTGTTCCTTTTCCTCTTCCTCTTCCTCATCCTCCTTATTCTCTTTGTCCATGATATTACCCTCCTTGCTGGCCTCCTTCTTGTCTGGAATTCCACTGCTGATTTGGATTCCTGTTGTTTTTCTTTTTTTTTGTATAACCTATTTTTCTGCCCTGTGCTCGCTGGTCCTCCACTCCTTCAGGCTCTGCCAAGTTCCTCCTGACCTCCCCTGTCCCTGCCCAGCCCTCCTCTGGTCCCCAGATCACAGCCAACCCCCAGGATATCCCGATGTATCCCTTCACTGGGTGGGTCCCTCTCCTCTGAGGGGGAAGGCACCGGGGGGGGTAGGATAGCCCCAGCACATCCTTCTAGGGCCCGGGAATGCTGTTGAGGAACAGGAGGCACCGGGAAGGTGCTGGAGGCCCTTAGGAACAGAGAGCCATCATCCAGAGGCCAGCGAGCAATTTTCCTGTCTTTCTGTTGGGGGCAGCATAGTGACATCATGGCATACACCGACATCCGCTCCTCCCCCAGTTAGTATTGGGCCATGCATCCTGTGATACTCCCAGCCTCCGCTAGGAGCCAGCAGGTGCCATACCAGTCCCCTACCCTCCCCCCGGAGAAGGAGAGCTGTCCCTGGGATGCTCAATCCTTCTCCCCCACCAGCCGGCCCTCCAGTGACCCAGGCTCATTCCCGAACCCAGGTCGCTGGCATTGCAAGCAGAAATCCAACCACTGCGCCGGCTGGCCAGCTATGATTTTTCTTTAAAAAAAAAGCACTTGTTGAATCACAGGAGTCACTATATGAATCATCAGATGAGATCTGGAACACATAAAGATGCCTATAAATATTACAACATTATTTGTTGTTTGAGAACTTTTTCCAGTTATACACTGTGCTTTGTTTGTAATCATTTGAGTCCCTTTCAGCATTCTTAATTTTTATTTTCCTTATTTAGTCCTTCAAAGTACAGTAGATCATTCAAAGCTGATAGAAAATTCAACATTTTTGCAGTTCCCCACACCCCCTTCATTTTGATTCTCTGTTATTTCTTTCTTTAAAACTTCCCTCTGCTTTTTCACTTCTTCAACTGAAACCAGAATTAACTCTAGTGAATATTGATTTTGGATGTTCTCCCAATTGTTCATTAATTTGGGATTTTCATTACCACATGCAGGGACTTTTCACATACTTAAACTTCCTGGGATTTTTGCTTTCTTCAGTACTCATTGATTGTAATGGAATTCCAATGAAATTAAATATTTCTTCTTTTTATGTGCTCTGATTTCTCAGGTCATTAGTTTCTCATTGTACAGATACCAGAGAATCATTTCTGCACATACAGTAGTCTGTCCATCTGTATCAGTATAACTCAGGCATTGACCACTTGTGTCTTGATTATTTAACATATTGTATGAAGAATCTCAGGGAGGGGCTGTGGACATGGCTTACCTAGATTTTAGCAAGGCATTTGATACAGTCCCACACAACAGATTAATACACAAGTTATCCAGCCTTGGAGTGGGTCCCAAGGTGGTAGCCTGGATAAAAAATTGGCTAGACAACAGGACGCAAAGGGTAGTAGTAAATGGAGTACACAGTGAAGAAAGGAGGGTTACTAGCGGGGTACCGCAGGGTTCAGTACTGGGACCGTCCTTTTAATGTCTTTATAAGTGACATTGCAGAGGAACTGAAGGAAAAGTATGTCTCTTTGCAGATGACACAAAGATCTACAACAGGGTTGATACACCAGATGGAGTGGAAAGGATGAGAAGGATTTGGCAAGGTTGGAGGAGTGGTCAAATGTATGGCAGCTCAGATTCAATGCAAAGAAGTGCAAGGTAATGCACCTGGGAAACAAAAACCCAGGGCAAGAGTACACAATGGGGTGAGATACTGACAACAGCAAAATGGAAAGGGACCTGGGGTAATTATATCAGATGACCTTAAGGTGGGCAAGCAATGTGAGAAGGCAGTAAGGAAGGCTGGGGGATGCTGGATGCATAGGGAGAGGCATCAATAGTAGAAAAAGGAAGTTGTTATCCTCTGTACAGACAGTTGGTGAGACCCCATCTGAGTACTGTGTGCAGTTCTGGAGACCCCATCTCCATAGAAGACATAGACAGAGTGGAGGCTGTCCAGAGGAGGGCAACCAAAATGGTGCAGGGTCTGCACCAGAAGACATACTGAAGAAAGACTAAAGGAGCTTAATATGTATACCCCTAGGAAAGGAGGAGAGAGGGACATGATAGAAACTTTCAAATACCTCAAGGGAATCAATAAAGTCCAAGAGGGTAGCATCTTTCAGAAAAAGAGATGTGCAAGAACAAGGGGGCACAATTTGAAGATAGAGGGGGGACGGCTCAGAGGTAATGTGAGGAAGTATTTTTTCACAGCGAGGGTTGTGGATGCATGGAACAGCCTTCCTGAGGAGGTCATGGAGTCAAGAACAGTGGGGGAATTCAAGAATGCATGGGACAGACATAAGGCAGTCCTAGTGGGGGGTAGGAGGAAGTAAGCTGTTGGTTAATTTGGATCTGCAGCTTATCTGTTGGGTAGGAAAATGGGCAGACTAGGTGGGCCAAGCAATCCTTATCTGCTGTCACATTTTATGTTTCTATGTTTCTAAAAGTAATGTAGGCCCTGCCTAAAAGATCTTGGGAGGAGAAAGAAAGAAAGAAAGAAAGAAAGAAAGAAAGAAAGAAAGAAAGAAAGAAAGAAAGAAAGAAAGAAAGAAAGAAAGAAAGAAAGAAAGAAGAAATAATGTACTTGTCAACAAAACATTGCAGTCATAACAGTGACAGTTCAGAAACATTTAAAAAGAACTATTTTGTTGATTTGTATAAAAATGTTAACATGCACAATTGTCAGTTAAAACTTAATAACAGCTTTAATAAGTTACTTGTGTGAAGTTAAAAGCATGCATGCTTTTAATTCTTTCAATCACTTATTACTCACTCGCAAAATCTAACAGTTGTATTAAGTGTAAAGTGTAACACAGCTAGCCACGTGGGCTTAGCTAGTCATTGCATGAATTTATTCATAAAATCAATTAAGCTGCATACACAAATAATCAAAGTCCATTTGACCAAAATTCTTAGAGCCAAGCCCATCAACACTGGCCCATTTGATTTCTTGAATTTGCATTACATCATCTGCTAGAAGTAATCTCATTTTAAATGTCACATTCACCAAGAAGACATGCTGAAACCTAACATAATAACTGGTGGTCCCCGATATTAACCCATTTTTGAGACCTGTAAGAAGTCATATCAACCTGGACATTGATATGGCAAAGTCATATCAACCTGCAAGTTGATATGGCTTTTACTGTCTCACACCGGGTTATGTGTATCATGCTTAGATACTTACTTACTGACTTGGAAAATTGAATCAGTCACAGTTTTATTTTTAACTTTCAACAATAGAGAAGCTGTTGACACTTCACCTTGTCCTCATAACAACCAGCATGCCATGGAGCCCATACAGAGGTCAAATCAGCAATGCAGGAAACATGTAATGCTAAGACTCTGAGCTTTGTTTGCTTACGTAGCACCAGTTATTATAAACAAGCATTTGTCAATGCCGAATGTTGATTGCACTGGTCTGTTGAGCTTGCTCACTGCCCCTGTGTCACTTGCTCAGTCTGTTTCTCTTGGTACTGCAGGCTACTCTTTTATACTGGGCTCCTGCCTGCATTGGCACCTTGTTCTGGCCACTAAGAAATCCACAACTGTTCCGACAGAGCTCCGTTGAGGTGGCCCACTCCCCCTCTCTCACTCACTCATTCTGTTTCTCCTGGCACTGCAGGCTACCCTTTTGTACCGGGTTCCTGCCTCTGTTGGTGGCTTTTTCTGCCCACAAGGAAATCTGCAGCAGTCCCAACACAGATCTGTTGAGCCTGTTGACTCCCCCTCTCTCACTCACTCATTCCACTTCTGCCGGCCCTGCAGGCTGGCCTTTGGTACTGGGCTCCTGCCTGCATTGCTGCCTTTTCCTGCCAACAAAGAAATCCACAGCTGTCCCAACAGAGCTCCATTGAGGTTGTTCACTCCCCGTGTCACTAACTCATTCTGTTTCTCATGGTGCAGCAGGCTGCTCTTTTGTACTGGGCTCCTGGCTCTGTTGGCGCCTTTTTCTGCCCACAAAGAAATCTGCAGCAGTCCCGAAAAAGCTCCATTGATCTTGTTCACTCCCCTTCTGTCACTCACTCAATCCGTTTCTGCCAGCGCTGCAGGCTGCCCTTTTCCACTGGGCTTCTACCTGCATTGCCGCCTTCTTCTGCCCACAAATAAATTTGCCATAGTTACAATAGAGCTCCGTTGAGCTTGGTCAGTCCCCCTCTCTCACTCGCTTATTCTGGTTTCCCCGCCACTCCAGGCTGCCCTTTTGTACTGGGCCCCTGCATGCATTACTTCCTTTTTCTGCCCACAAACAAATCTGCAGCAGTCCCAACAGAGCTCCATTGAGCTCACTCACTCCCCCTCCCTCACTTGCTTGGTCTGTGTCTCCTGCCACTGCAGGCTGCCCTTTTGTACTGGGCTCCTGCCTGCATTGGCGGTTTATTCTGGCAAGAAAGAAATCTGTTGCAGTCCTGACACAGCTCCATTGAGCTCTCTCACTCACTCATTCCATTTCGGCCCATGCTGCAAGCTAGCCTGTTGTACTGGTCTCCTGCCTGCATTGCCTCATTTTCCGCCCACAAAGAAATCCACAGCTGTCACGATAGAGCTCCGTTGAGCTCGCTCACTACTGCTCTGTCACTCACTCATTCTGTTTCTCATGGCGCTGCAGGCTGCGCTTGTGCATGGGGCTCCAGGCTGCATTGGCACCTTTGTCTGTCTACAAACAAATCTGCAGCTGTCCTGACAGAGCTCTGTTGAGGTCGCTCAGTCTCTCTCTGTCACCCGATCATTCTGTTTGTCCTGGCACTGCAAGTGGCCCTTTTGTACAGGACTCCTGCCTGCATTGGCGCCTTTTTCTGCCCACAAAAAAATCCGCAGCAGTCCTGATAAAGCTCCGTTGAGCTCACTCAATCCCCCTAGCTCACTCACTTGTACTGTTTCTCCCACCGCTGCAGGCTGGCCTTTTGTACTTGGCCCCTGCCTGCACTGATGCCTTTTTCTGCCCACAAAGAAATCTGCAGCAGTCCTGACAGTGCTCTGGTGAGTTTGCTCACTCCCCCTCTGTCACTTACTCTCTCATTCTGTTTCTCCCAGTGCTGCAGGCTGCCCTTCTGTTCTGGGCTCTTATGTTGGGCCCTTTCTCTGCCAACAAACAAATCCGCAGCAGTCCTGACAGAGCTCAGTTGAGCTCTGTCACTCCCCCCTCTCACTCATTCAATCTTAATGTGTCCCAAACAGTGATTTCCCACAGCGACTGTGCTATTCTGCGGCAGGAGTGCAAAAACATATTTTAGCCAGGTTGTGAAAATGGCAGCTGTACTGTTTATAAGAGGTGTAGAAAAATTCCACTGTTGAAAATGTATGGAAATAGTACAAAATTTTGGGTTACAAGGGTGTGGAAACAGTTCAATGCACACTTGTAACAGAGTCATGATATGGAGTTTTGTCACCAAATTTTCAACATAGGCATTTTAGGACCTCTGCTTATGAACAGTGCCACTGTCATTTTCTTAATCTGTCCCGAACAGTGATTTCCCACAGCGACTGCGATAGTGCCGGAACTGTGACAACACATTTCGGTCAGGATGTGAAAAATGACAGCTGTACTGCTCATAAGGAGGTGTGAAAAAATTCCATTGGTGAAAATCTGGCATGACAATATTACAAATCTGCGAAGTTACAAGGGTGCGTGGAAAGTGTGCAATGCACACTTGTAACACAGTCATTCAATGGGCTATCATCACTAAATTTTCAACATAGGCATTTTAGGACCTCTGCTCATGAACAGTATCACTGTCATTTTCTTAATCTGTCCCAGACAGTGATTTCCCACAGCAACCGCTCTATTCTGTGCTGGAAGCGTGAAAACACATTTCGGCCAGTATAATATTTCACTTTAGTTGCTTCTTACAGGATTGCTGGTTTTAGGAATGACTGGACACCATAAGTAACTTCTAACAGCTCTGAGATTTATTCAACAAACATACATTAGATAGATCAGCAGGCCTCATCAGAACCACTACTACAATCTGCTCGTGCACCTTCTAAAACCCAGTTCCACCCCAGACATACCATTAGCCCAAAACTGCAGGGGGATGTGGACTAAACCATTCTACACTGTTACTAGGGTAAGTTACCATATACTACATCTCCCCTTCTAGTAAAAGAAAGCAATTACCTTGATTTTGGTTTGCATATCAATGACAAATAATTACCTAGCACTATTAACATAATGGCTGAGTCTTACTTTGTGATGAGTTAGGGTCTAAAGTCACTGGTACTAAGCTCTGTTGAAATAAGTCTTTACCACTGACTTAAGTTATAACAGAATCTCTGAACCTCTCAGGAACTTTAAGCAGATGGCCTCTTCTGTTCATTTGAGTAGACTGCACACTGGGTACAGCCTCAGGACTTCCTGGCAAAGTGTCTTTGAAAACAACAGGTTCCATCTCAGGTTGCTCATACTCTTGGCAAGTGTCCTGTTCCTGGCTGTTATCCCTGGATTCCACTATTTGTGACAATATGGATTCAGTTGACTCATCTGCCTGTTGCTCTTGAGCCTCCAAAGCAACTGTTCGGTCTCTCCTCAGGTGTCTCTTGTTCCTGCTGTATCGCTGTCCTGCAGGTGTAATCACACTATAGGATCTTGGCTCATCACGGATTCTTTCTACTGTAGCAGGTTGCCACCCACTAGAAGTCTCTATGCATACCCTTTCCCTTTTTCTGAAGAGAGTAAGTGGAGCTGCATTCCTGTCGTAATACTGTTTCTGTCTTTTCTGTAGTCTTTTCAGACATTTATGTGCATCCTTTGGTATTTCAGGTAGCAGTGCCCTTGCACTTGCAAGTAATGTTGTCCTCAACATTCTGCCCATTAACAATTGAGAGGGTGTACAGTCCAGTCCTGTGACTGGTCTATTTCTAAGACTGAGCAATGCGAGATGTGGATCGGTCTGACCTTGCATAGACTTCAGAAAGATTCTTTTTACTGTCTGGATCATTCTTCCACTAAACCGTTAGATTGTAGATATCCTGGGCTAGAATGAGTCATTCTGAATTCCCACAACTTTGCAAATTGCTTCATTTCATGGCTTGCAAATGGTACATGATCCGCTACCAGTTCTTTTGGAATTCCATGTCTTGCAAATACTGCTTTCAATTTTGCAATAACTGTAGCTGCCATCTTGTCAGGCATTCTAAGAACCTTGGGGTATTTTGAAAAATAGTCCACTACTATTAAGTAAGAGTGTCCCCTAAAGTCAAAAAGTCTGCACCAAGCTTTAACCATGGCATGTCAGGTATTTCATGTGGACACATTGGCTCTTTATGGTTGCTGGGTAAGAATTCCTGACAAGGTCCACATGCTTCAACCATCATTTCTACTTCTCGATTCATGCCTGGCCAATACATCACAGCTCTGGCTTGTGCCTTCGACCTTTGTATTCCTTGATGTGCTGCATGAAGTCTTCGTAGCATATCTGTCCTCAGCTCTTTGGGTATGATAATTCTTTTACCCACCATTATGAGTTCATTTTCTATGTATATATTGTGTCTCATGGGCCAATAGTGCTGAAGTTTGATGCTGACTTGTTTTTTTCTGTTAGGCCATCCTTTGAGATGCATTTCTTTAAGCAACTGTATCTCATTGTCCCTCTGTGTGCCCTGTTTTAGCCCCTCTAACATGCTGTCAGGCAGTGTTTCTGTTGCTTGGATTGAGTATATGACCTTTTCACTGCTTAGATCAATGTCTCCCTCTGCTGGTTTTCTTGGTACTGCCCTGGACAGAGTGTCTGCAATCAGAATATCTTTTCCTGGAGTATATATTACCTCTATGTCATATTTCTGTTTCTGTAACAGCATCCGCTGCAATCTTGCTGGAGCCTTTCAATTGGTTTGTTCAGTATGGACTGTAGTGGCTTGTGATCTGATTGTACTTTCACTGACCTTCCATAAACATACTGATGAAATTTCTGTAGAGAGAACACAATTGCTAGCAACTCTTTTTCTATCTGTGCATAGTTTCTTTCAGCACTGGACATTGACCTAGATGCATAAGCTATTGGTCTGTTTCTTTGTAGTAGACAAGCACCTAGTCCATCCTTAGATGCATCTGCTTGAATTTCAATGTCCTCTTTTGGATCAAAGAATTTTAATACTGGTGCAGAAGAAATAGTCTCTTTCAGCTTTTGTAAGGCTTCTTCCTGTTCTGTCTGCCACTGCCACATGACATCTTTTTGAGTAGCTGCCTTAGTGGTGCAGTGAGGCTCGCTTCATTCGGAATGTACTGCGCCAAGTATCGAGTCATTCCTAACAGTCTCTGTAGTGCTTTTTATCTTCGGAGGGGCATCTCAGCTATTGCTTCTACTTTGGGTCCATCAGGCCATAGTCCATTTTGCTGGTGATATGCCCCATGTATTTCACCTCACTCACCAAATACTGTATTTTGTCACTATTGAACTTTTACATTGAGTTCCACTGCTCTGTCCATCACTTTTCTCAGAATATTGTCATGCTCTTCCTTGGTAGCGTGGCTATAAGCATGTCATCAGCTATTACAAAACACCTGGTATGTCCTCAAGTGTTCAGCATTTCTCTGCTGGAATACTTCACTTGCAGACCGTGATACCAAAAGGAAGTTCAGAAATTTGTACCTTCCCATGGACTGTTGAATGTACATAGGTCTGCAGATTCATCATCTAATTTGATCTGCCAGTACCCATCTTTTTCATCCAGAATTGTTAAAAACTTTTTACCTGCAAGCTTACTCTGAATATCCTCCAATGTGGGGATGGAGAAGTGATGTCTTCTGATAGCTTTATTTAAGTCTCTAGGGTCCAAACACACCCTGATCTCACCATTTTTCTTTTCGGTAATTACAAGGCTGTTTACCCATGTTGTAGGTTTTCTTACCTTTCTAATCACCCCAATTTGCTCCAGCTGTTCCAGTGTCTGTTTTAGTCTGTCTGTGATTGCATATGGGACTTTTCTGCACTCATGTATCACAGGAGTAACTTTTGGGTCAGTATGTATGTGGTAAACTCCTGGGAATTCTCATAGGCCTTCAAACACTGTTTTATATTGTGCAAGAAGTTCCTCTTTTGTGCTTGGTGGCTTGGTTTTAAGCACCTTTGCTTTGCGAATCAGATCCAGGATGACACATGCCTGTTGACCCAGTAGGGAATCTCCCAATGTATTAGTGACATAAAACTGCAGATTGGCCTCCTGTCTTGTGTCTTACACTTTAGCGTCACTTCTCCTTCAGGATTAATTCGTACTTCTCCATATGCCATTAGGATAGTACTGGTCAGCTTGATTTGTACCTTGCATGGAAACTGCACAAACACTTCTTTAGTCAGTATATTGGCTTCAGCCCCAGTGTCCAACTTGAACTTAACTGGCTGTCCCATTATCTTCAAGGTAGTATACTACCCTTCATCTGGTACTTGTGTCCACACCATTTCTTATTTTCTTTTTACAGCACCCACAGATAGTGCTTCTTCCCCTTTAGTCATTTTCTCATGAGGTTTGTTGGACTTTTTGGACCTGCACATTTTTGCATAATGGTTGAGGGCATCACAGTTATGACATTCTTGTCCATACACTGGACAAGCCTTTGACGCATGTCCCTTGCCACACCTCCCACATGTGTTTGATTTTTGTGCATGTGTCTCACGTGTTGGTAGCTGGCGGTCTGGTTTTCAGCCTGTATTACCATCCTGCCTTGAACAATAATTCTTAAATGCTTCCATAACCTCAGCTGCTTTTTTAGCTTGTGGGTCAGCATACGTTATATTGAGGGTATTGTACACCTCGAGGGCCTCATCCCTGATCGTGTATAGCAGGACTGCAATTTTCATTTCCTCTGACTTATCATCTAACCCCATGGCTGTGAAGTACAGACTTAATTTCTGTGCCCACCTTCTCCAGTTTTCTGCAAGATTTCCAGTCAACAGTAGTGGTGGAGGTGGCTTAAATTGCTCCATGCTGCCAAAAATTCTTTGTTATACAGTCTTTTAGTAAGCTTTAGGTACTCTCAAATACTGTCTTTTTGTTTCTTTTCTTGGCAGCACAAACTTTTCTTCTTTCTTGCAACTGCAGCACTGCAAGTTCACTTCTGACACCATGTAATATTTCACTTTAGTTGCCTCTTACAGGATTGCTGATTTTAGGAATGACTGGACACCATAAGTAACTTCTAACAGCTCTGAGATTTATTCAACAAACATACATTAGATAGATCAGCAGGCCTCAGCAGAACCACTACTACAATCTGCTCGTGCACTTTCTAAAACCCAGTTCCACTCCAGACATACCATTAGCCCAAAACTGCAGGGGGATGTGGACTAAACCATTCTAAACTGTTACTAGGGTAAGTTACCATATATTACAGCCAGGATGGGAAAAATGACAGCTGTACTGTTCATAAGTAAGTGTGAGAAAATGGCAATGTTGGAAATCTGGAGTGAAAATATTATAAATTTGCGAAGTTATGAGTGTGCTTGCAAACTGCGCAATGCACGCCTGTAACACAGTCATTTTATAGAGTATTATTACCAAATTTTAAACATAGGCATTTCAGGACCTCTACTCATGAACAGTGTCACTGTCATTTTCTTAATCTATCCTGAACACTGATTTCCCACAGCAACTGCGCTATTCTGCGCCGGAAGTGTGAAAGCACATTTCCACCAGGATGTGAACAATGGCAGCTATACTGTTCACAAGGAGGTGTGACAAAATGCCAATGTTGAAAATATGGCATGAAAATATTGCAAATTCATGAAGTTACGAGCCTGCGTAGCAACTGCACAGAGCATGCTCGAAAAACAGTCATTTTTTGGATTTTTTCCACCAAATTTGCAACATAGGCTTTTTGAGAGCCCACCTCACGAACATTGGTACTGTCATTTCATTAATCAGCCCCCAAAGGTGATTCTGCATAGTGACCGAGAAATCACCTTTCAGGGCTGATTAGCGCCATGACAGTTCAAGCGTTCCTGAGGAGGGGACCCAAAAACCCCATGATGAAAATTTGGTTAAAAAATTCCCCAAAATGCCTGAGATATGCAGTAAAGTTGAAAAAACCTATTTATTATATTATACAGCTTACTGGCATTTCCTCAGTTCGCGGTCGGCTTTGAAGAGTGAAGACGTGTTCCCGGTCCACCAAAGATCATCGTGCTGAGTTCTGGAGGTTAGTATGGGGTGATGGGGATGTGGTGAGGAAGGGTGCATAGGGTGGGTGCGGGTTGTGGGTGTGGCGAGGGGCGAGTGCTGAGGACAGCCTTTTTCCAGGGAAAACAAAGCAAAAGATGTTGCAGGACCATTTTTTTCTTCACGGGGCATCTGGCATGCTGGGGTAGGCTACCAGCATGCCAGCAGAGGCTTTTGTTTGGGGAGCCAGCAGTAGCCGACTGGGGATTGGGTGCCCCCATCGGCAAACAAGGAGGGGCAGGTATCATTATGCCAACGGGGATTGGGCACCCTATCAGCAGAAACAAAAGTGGAAGGATACAGAATGCCGACAGGGAGTGGGCTCCCCCATTGGCAACAACAGAAACAAGGGGCCACCAAAGCCGACAGGGATTAGGGCCCCCCATCAGCAAGTAAACATGGTAGGGGGTTATATTGTTTGTGAACATGGCGGCAAGCCACCGCCATGTTCACAAACAATATCATGAGTTTTACATCCCGCCCTGCAATGATGACTTGCTCCCTCATTGCAGCAGATGGCTGATGCTGCAATGACGAGGTGGCCCCTGATTGCAGTGGTAAAATTCTCAAACCTTGGTGTCAACATTCCAAACTGCTGTCACCAGCAGCCTACAATGGCATTGGGGAAGCAGGACATGCCTTTGCAGGCTGTGGGGGCATTGGCCACAACAGTGCCCCACCTCCACAGCCTGCTTTTCAGCAAGCTGTCCCAATATGTTTCTTGCGCTGTGCACAATCAACATAAAAATAATACATATGTAGGTGTGTGATATGCAGTTTTTTTACAGAGCCAAGGTGTGTGATAATATATAAGCCTAAAGTGTAAAGTTCTATGTAAAACTGAGCTAGAATCTTGCTTGCTTGCTTTGTTGCACAAATCACAGACTTGATTCATTTGGAAAAGTGTTGAAATACTGTTTTTATCTGACATCACAATCTCAGAAATGAACACTGAAATCACATATTATACTAATGGGAAAGTTCCCTCAACCTTCTTTTTGTATACATGTGTAGATTGTAGGCATGAACTATATGATGCCCTCTCTTGCCTCCCCCTAATTTCATCCTCATTGAAATGAGGCTGCTTCACTCTGTTCTGCCCCTGGGTGAAAGCCTGTTTGTCTCCATTATAAAGGTCATGACCCAGCGCACGTAAGGCATCCTGGAATTTTATGATGGTTTGGTGCTAAGGCCTGCAGTAGTGACACTGAATTAGTCAGTGCTGCCATACTTCACAACATGTTAGACCAAAATCAGGGACACTTCCCCCAAAAATCAGGGACAAATGACCAAAATCAGGGATACCATATTTTATTCAGTGTGGTGCAGCGTCTTCACATGACATGTACCTCACATGATCTAGTACACTACAGCATACAGTATGTAAAGTACCTTTAGTTTATGCTTTTTAAATGTCAAATTCAGTAGAATACTACCAAATGGCACAATAAAAAAAAGCGCAGGCAAAAGTTTTGCATGTTTCGGTTGTCATTTGTCTTCATTTACTTACTTGAAACTAAAGTGGGACATGGGCACTGCTAAAGAAATGTGGAATAAGAGGTACAGTAATGCTGTCCTCTGATTGATGAAGGCACTTCCACTGCTTATAATGTTTTTTAATACAACAGCATACTGCAAACCTATTGGTGTAAAAGAAGCAGAACATACAGTAGCAGTACCTCACTAGTCATTAATGTAAAACAGGCAACACGAAACAATAATAACTGGCTGCACTGTTTAGACATGATTACAGTCACTTTCTCATAGCAGTCTGGCCACATAGTAGCTGTAAAGCAGGTTCTGATTCATGCTGCTTAATGCCGCTGCTTCAGATTGCGTGTGTGTGTGTGTGTGTGCAGGGGTGGACTGAGGCACATTTGAGCCCCCGGGGAACAATGTTGTTTTGGACCCCTCCTGAAATAGATGTGGGTGCTGATGCTGCTGGGAATATTCTAAAATATAGGCTGGGGGTTGGCCCCCAGAATATTTTTAAAATTTGGTGCATTCTGAAGCATTTTAGATGTAATTTCAAACAGAATTTCTATGCTGTTCATAGGTTGCAGACGGTGCACTAGAATACACAACGTGGGTAAATCATGCAATACAAGATAGGCTAGCCTGCAGAGAAGTAAGGCATGTGTCTCCTCTAGAGAGTAGAAAAAAGACCCATAACTCAGGAGTAGCAAAGCAAACAGTTAGGACGGTCTTACTACTCATGTGGTAGATACATATTCCACTACACCACAAAGTACAATCCGTTATGTATTTGATCTCTACCACAGTATATTGATGGTGTATTACTGGTTAGCCTTGGTTTACCTTAAAGCTGTCTCTTATTCCATTCTCCACTGTAAACTGTCTGAACCATAGTCCCCTCTCGTTTCCACATTCTAAGTGGAAATAACACATTCTAAGTTAAATACATAGCATGTGTTCTAAGTGGCATAGATATATTAAATGTATCCCCAAATAACCTGATTTATTTGTGTGACAAACTTGGTTTAAAGCAGGTCACTTGGGCCATTAATTGAATAAACTTGCTGGCCTGGGTGTTTTGGATTGGAGGATTATTTAGATTAACAGGTCCAACTGCTCCCAAATTATCAGGCCATCTTTTTTAAATCTGTTTACTTGGATATGATTATTTTATTATTATTATTATTTTAATATATAGAATTTATCTCAACTTTGCAGACAGCTCTGGGAAAGGGATCTCAAGCCTACTACTGAATGCATTGCTAGTGGCAGAAAAGGGAACTGCTTTCACACCATCAGGCTGGCTTTTAACTTTTTTTTAAGCCAAACTGTTCTCTGAAACATATACCTTCACACTAGGCCCCACTACACAAAGAGATTCAGTCAAAACAAGTATCAGCACTACCCAAGGATGCTCCAAGAATCAATTTATTGTTAAAATCAAATGGACGCCAAACAGCAACAACTGGTTGTGTAGCCCTCTACCGGTTTCGCATGCACATGTACGTCATCAGGAGGTACCGACCAATAGAAAACACAGGTGTTAAATACAAAACTCTTAAAGAGGTACACTCGCACATGCAGTGTAAAGTGATAAGTGCAGACAATGTAAAGTGCTGTTATTAATGTGCTGCAGTGCAGAAACATTTCATCCACAAAAAATATCACATATCATAACATTTACAGCAAAAAAATATCTTAAATCATGTATGCAGTCCTGTGTGATCCATCTTAGGAAAACTCTAGGTTTGTTAATATATAGATCATTGAATAATATCAAAATTCCTATATATAAAAGAAAAGAGAAATTCAAACCCTATGTAATTAGTTTTTTCAGTTGTCAGTATATTTTTTTACATCCAGGTGCTTAAGGTACCAATGGATTATTTAATTCTCACCCTAAAAAACAAAGAGAACATAGCACAAAGATTAAATTGATGCATTAAAATGGATTTTGTAGAGCTAAGCACTATACCCATGAAAATTACATATATAGAGACCATAATACAGAAGTGCAAATCACATCAGTAAACATATTTAATTTCTTATTATTCTTTATGCATGTCATGAGTTCTATCTTATCATTTAGGTCTGGTGGCACCATAGCCCCTAGAGTAAAAATCCAAAAGAATTCCTTGTACGCAAGTTTATTTTTCAGGTTACCACCTCTGGGTCCCATTTTTACCTTTTCAATGACGCAAAGCTTGATTTTGTGCACCTCAAGTCTGTTTTCCCAAACATGGTTAGCAAGGGCATTCTTAACATCCCCCCTGCTACTGCTCTCAGGTGCTCTCGAATCCTGTTTTTGAAAGGCCTAGATGTTTGACCAATGTAAAAGGCTCAACACTCACAAGTCGCCAGATAAATGACATTTTCTGTGACCCAGTTAAAAAAAGTCATACATCTTGTACATTTTGGTACTATTGCAAGTAGAGATGCAGTGAATTTTACTACTAACCCGAAGTGAACCCGAAGTGGACCACTTTGGGTTCGCATAACGCTACACGTAATATTACTAAAAACCCCGAAATTCGCCTTTTTTAATGGACTTCGGGTTGTCCACTTTGTGTTCACTTCAGATTAGTAACTTTATAAGGTGAAGTTGGTAAGAAAATGACCCCAGGTAACCCCAGATTACATGTGACTGTCTTTGCAGGTCTGCAGGTCACATGATGCATGGAGTACCTTAAATAGGCAGGAAGTGAGTGTTTCAGTTTCACTTTCTACTGAGTCTGAGCTAGTTGTGTCAGTGTGTGGTGTGTCTTAGAGAGAGACTTTGCTAGATATCTAGCTGCTATTTTGATCTATCAATTTATTTATAGTATAATTTGTTTAGTAGTTATATATTTTACAGCTTTTGGAAACAGTTTTTTTTCTTAATTAGAAAGTTTTGTTTTTCTTTTCCAAACTTGTTTTGTTTTAGTTTTTGTTAAGTTCCTTTTTTGGTTCCACACTCCCTATTTATTATTATTTTATTTTATGATGATAGAGGACAGTGGTTGTGGCCATGGGCAGGAGGGAGGTTGAAGTTCTGGCCAGCAAGGGCCATGCATGCGTGGTGGCCTTGGCCACCCAATCCACATAAACTGAGGGACATTGGGTGTTACCCCAGGTCCAGATTATGTGAAGCTGGAGGATCAGCAGCAGCCATTTAGGGCAGTGGGCAGTGGTACTGAACATCCCCAGGCAGAGGTTGCAGCTTCCCTGACCCTGCTGTCCCATTTGCATCATAGGAAGCAGCCAATGATTTATGGTCCCCTCCTCTGGACATCTGCGGTGCCCCCCCTTCCAGTGTCTGGTCCCACCCAGAGTTCTGTTGTATGGCAACATACTCAGGGACAGCACGGTCATGCGCCATAACACTTGCAGCATAATAGTGTGAAGAGGCAGAAAGGGTGGTCATCTGGGAACCAGTGGACCACAGACCCACATGGTGGTGCACCACAAGGTGGAATGGGAGGCAGTGCTGCAGGAGGTTGCAGCCCCTCCTGCAGCAGTTGTACAGTCTACCCCTCTGTCTGTGCAGTGCCATTGGCACAGGGTATGCTCATCTGAAGCTGCTGAGGTGTCGGACCCACAGCGGCACCCCAAGCAGCCAGAGTTATTGATGATGACCCTTCATAGTAGCCGGTCACACAAGCAGACTTAGCCATTTTGTGAGCAGAGGTTATCAACCTGCGCACAACAGTTGAGGGTGTGGTGGCCCAGATGACCCACATTGAGGGCCAAAATGAAAGGATGATAACCCTTTTGAGTGCTTAAATGCTGCTGGCCTGAGACAGCCCTCACATGGTGAGTCGTAGATCTAAGTTTGTTTATGCTTTATTATTTATCCTAACTTTTAATTTCCCCAACCCAAAATGTGGCCTTTTCTTTTGAGTTTTCCCATCAGTAGTGTTTATTTTTTCCGGACAACCCGTATGACCTTTCTGCTCAGTAATTGTTATGTTACTTATTTTCAGCACTTGTCACTTAATTTACTTAATCTTTAATATTAGTGATGGTCGTCAAATGGCGGACTCTGTGTGCTTTCATTATAGGTGAAACAATCTTGCCGTTAGGCAGGCTGCAATAAAAGTGTCATGCAGTTGCCTTTTTAGCATCACAATTTAAAGAGCAGGTGCATGCTTTCAGGTACCCAACCTCCATGAAACATATATCTTTGCTGACCTGCCCCAGTGTTGAGGGGTATTAATAATACCATGCTGTTCCACCCAGTTAGAAAGTTATAGCGCCTTAAATGAGTGCCCCCAGAAAACAAAATGAGCATTTTGTGATGTCAGGAAATGTATGCTGAGTGTGCACTCCATTGTCCTATATGAGCATGATCTTTCTATAGGTCAATGGAGTGCACACTCAGCATTCATTACCTGACATCTCAAAATGAAAAAAAATTTTTTTCTGGGGGGCACACATTCAGTGTGCTATAACTTTGTTACTGGATGGAACCACAAGGTACTATTTATACCCCTCAACACTGTGGTAGGTCAGGAAACATATATGTTTAAGGGGGGGCTGGGTACCTGACAGCCTGCACCTGTTCTTTAAAATTAAATCAAAGCACGCAGTGTACGACCAGTTTGTGACACAACCACATGACTTGTTAATGATTATTCTTACATTACATAAAGTAAGGACAAACAACAACATTTTTATTTCATGAGTCATAAATTGGCATGAGTGTGGTGGTAGGTGCACTTTGTGGTACATGCATAATGTGGTTTGCCATCAGGGACAAGAAATACATGCATAATAAAATGTCCACAACACAAAAAAAGGTTGTCTTGGCTGTCAATATCTTTATTAATCAATTTTTTTTTTGGTTACATGTAACTAAGATCAGGTTCAGTTACTGTTTTATTTGTGTTGTAACTCTTCTTAATCATATATTTCTTGTCCCTCATAATGGTAAATCCCATTAAGTGCATAACACCAAGTGCATCCACCACACAGACACCATCATGATTCATGAAATAACCATTGTGTTGTTTACTCCTTACTTTATGTAATGTAATAAAAATAAGTCATGTGTTCTGATTGCCAACTGTTCATTCACTGCATGCTTTCATGTAATTAAATCTTGTGCTGTTAAAAAGTCATCTTTATGACACCTTTATTGCAGCATGCCTTAGGACCATTTCACCTATAAAGAATGCACACAGCGTTCACCTTTTACACAAACATCGGTAATGTTCCAAAAATAAAATAAATTAACTAACAACTGCGAAAATACTTCTTCCTTTTCTGAAGATGTAGTTAAAGTACCATGGCAATATTCCCCAAACCATAACACAACACTTATCATGCACCCCCCCCCTACAATGTGCTATTTTTTTATGTCCCCATATTAATTTTATGAAAATTCAACATTAAAATTAAAGCAAGTCCAGCAATAAGCCACTTTCTGTTACATGATGACAGAAGTAATTGACTTTGGTGTAGTCTCTCTCGAATGCTACTGCTGCTGCTGCTGCTGCTAATGAGTCCAGTATTTCTTACATGTTGTACTCTTTTCGTAAGACCTCTCTATTAATAATGAAAGGCAAGTAATGATGCACAGAGCTTTGTTAAGTGATAGCTTTGCCTGATCTGTCATGCTGCATGCTGCTGCTGCTGGTCTCATGCAGATGATATTGATTTCCAAGAAGCAGAGATGCAGACCGAAATGCGATACATGCTGGCCCACACGTCACCATTGCCAACAGAAGCTGCCCATGACATGGTGTGTACCAGGCTGCATACAAATACTGTACCTATGGTGAGTTGCTGATTGCTGTGCATTGCTGTGCATGTAACTGCCAATCTTTTGGTTGGTTGTGGTGGTGGGCTGCTGCGGTCAATTGAAAGATAGTACTATTATTTTTTTCATAGGCATAGCAATGTCAGTATAGCAACTTTTCATGGCTTCAGAGTTTGGCTGCATGGATATGGAGTTAACCCATGACAGGTAAGTACACTTTTTTTTTTGGTGGGTGGTATTTGAAAAAAATGGTTCACTAATGTACTTTTTTCTTCACAGGTATTCAGCGAATCAGATCAGAATTGTTCTCCTTCACAGCCAGAGACTGCTTTGCCTGAATGTCTCTTTGAGGGCGTTTTTTCAGATGACACAGGCAATTTACAGCAACTTGATATTTAAGCACTTTTCAGTGGCTGTGAAGACAAATTTTAAATGCAGCTGCACAGGCACAACAAAATACCAGTTTGTGTATCCCAACGGTCAGGAACCAATGGTCAAAAAGCAGACAGTAAAACAATAATAACTTTTGGGGACGGGGAAGGGGTGGGAGGAAGATGCATTACCTAGCTACACAGAAACAGGGAAATATATTGCAGACAGGCTTACAAATTCAGAGTCCTAATATTGCGGTTGTGGTGATACAATGAAATGCATATCAAATAACAGCACACACACAGAGTAAAGGTCAGGCACTGAAACTTTAACTGTTCAGTACACTGTCTACAAAACAGACAGTCCTCTAAAAAGACTGAAAAAATGCACAGCACAAAAAAAAATTATAAAAAATTATATTAAGTTGCACTTTGTCCACCTGAACACTAAAAGAAGAAAACAATCACCAACAACAGTTGGAAAAACTGCCTTTCTCACTAATCTCCCTTCCACACCACAGATCCACCCTTCCCCTGAAGCACACTTCTACAGCATCTATCAGTACAGAGACTGAATCAAATAAATTAACATTCAATGTTCATAATAAATACACAATGGCTCGATGATACAACAACATAAGGGTTTACTACAATCGATCTACTAAATTTTGTCACAAAATTTTGTGGCAAAAAGATATTTTTAAAGGTTTGAAGAGGGTTTCAATCTCAGAGCTCTGAGAGCAAATTGTCTTCAGCTTTCCACTACACACACTACAATGAACTGAGGCTATCCAATACAATATATAACCCATGTGACCTTAATTCCCATGATTCACTGCAAAATTGGCCTTTAATAGGCAAAAAATAAGGCAAAGTAAGGCGAAGTCCATAGAGTACTATGGGCACCTCACATTACTTTGGGATGCGTAATTATTCGCTCTGGGTTCCTAAGTGTTGTGTGTAATTTGGATTATATGTGTAATACTATGCATTATGAATTTTAGTCACTTTGCCCACCACTAATTGCAAGTATTGAAAGTATCAGTTCTCAGGATTTCTGAACAGAATTTGTGATTTCCACAGGGAAAATTTCCATCTGGTAAAGGGGGTAACTAATGACCAGCTGCATTAGTGTCTTCAGTGCTCTTCGGTTGATAGCTATGTACTAATCTATCATTTAGATTTTTTTCTCTGTGATATACCATCTGTTTTTTTCGCAGTATGTTTGGCCAATATTATTTTACAGATTTTACCAGAATGTTCCATGTAATTCATGACAAATTATACCATGGACCTAATAAAAGTAACCCTCTGATTGGTTAGCTGGCACCAAAACAGAGTTGTAAAATCTGACATTAGCAACACAAGAGGTCCCAACCAACCTCACCCATGAGCCCCCCAATACTGTATCACTCCAACCCCCATTTCAAAACCGAACCAATGCCATATTTCTCTCACCACTAACGGACCAAGCCTAACATCAAACCTCCCCAACAAAATGGATACAAGCTTCAAACTTATTGACAATGATGAATTAGATGACATTTTTAATAATTTGTCAGAAATTGCCAACCAGCAATCCAAAATGGCAAATACTAGCACAGGAAACATACCTGTAAAAATGCTTAGCCCAGTCTCTTACTCAGTCTCATCAGCCACTGACCCACAGCCACTCACATTCCCAGTGCCAGCTTCCTCCAAATCCGCTCCTCAGCACTTGAATATCGCAGGCCTCACTGACCAAGCAGGTCCATCCAGTTCTAAGCAAATGCAAGCACAGTGTCAAACTGATGTCACCGATCAGGAAACGCTGCAATTAGAACTTGACAGGCATGAACAAACAATGCTGAAACAAACATGGTGGGCAATTAATGTTTTTTTATGACTGATGTATGCAGAAAGAAATTACAGTTGACCTAAACACAGAGTCATTAGAAAATCTGAACACTACTCTCAGACAGTTCTACAGTACAGTATGAAACAGTGGTGGCAATGAATATGTACTCAGCAGCTATGTCAGCCTGAGATGTGGGCTAAACAGACATTTAAATGATCCTCCAATTAGTAGAAATCTCAATCTCATGCTAAACCCAGAATTCAACACTGCAAACAATATATTTAAAGCCACAGTCAAAAAATACTGTAAACAAGGAAAAGACAAAGCAGAACGTCATCCTGCACTAACCATAGCTGAGCTCACAACTCTAAAAAATTCAAAGTCTGTCTCCCCTAATTCAGCTGTAGGATTAGTCAGAAAAGTGTGGATAGATATTCAGCTCCACTTTGCATGCAGAGGAAACGAAGGAGTCAGACAGCTAAAATTAGACTCATTTGAACTAAAACAAGCTGACAATGGTTTGGAATATTTAACAAAAAGTTTTAACAAAGATACAAAAAACCACAAGAAATATAATTACCCTACCCACCAGAACTCACGAGGCTACATGTTTGAACAACCACAAGACCCTTTGTGTCCGATCAAGAGTTTTAAAAAATATATCTCCAAACTGCCTCAAAACCCTCCATCTTTATTCTGCCACCCAAAAAAGCTAGACCAATCCATTCTAGACACCATGGACATCTGGTACAGTGCAGAACCAATGGGAATAAATTACCTTGGAAGCATGCTCCCTAGTATTTGTAAAGAAGTTGGTTTCAATACAATTTTCACCAATCACTCCCTGTGAGCAACTGCTGTAACCCTCCTCAGTGACTCGGGAATGGAGGCTCATCAAATAATGGCAATCACTGGACACAAGAGCGAGTCCTCCCTCAGAAGTTACTGGAAGCTGAGCATCACAGACTTCCAGAAATGGGGTGAAATAATTTCAGGTGATTGCACAAAATGCAGTCTGAAACTACCAAACATAATCCCATCAAAAAGCTACGTACCAGCACATCTGCGCAAACCGATTGCTATCCTCCCAGTCAGCAAAACACAAGCACCATGAAAAATGCAATGCTCTCCAGGCATTACATACCTCCAAAAGAAAATCAGCAAATAAATTCAGAATATCTTTCCACAAGTAATCGCCTTCCAAAGTACTTCTGCCATACCACGAGTAATCCAAAACGAAGCACATCCACTGCATCGATCTACCTACAAGCTCTGCAAACGACCGCCGAAGAACCAGAAGTCAGACAGCAGCATGTGATCAGCAGCCAGTCACAGCCTCAACAGAAGACTTCAAAACCATCACTAGGCAACCTAGTGAACTATGGCATCATAAACGTTTACTGGAATTAAACTCCAGGTTAGTACAGAAACATTCACTCATTGCAAAAAAGCAGTCTACAAACAAATACCTTCCCATTTCACATCAACAATATTTTTCTTTCCTTCAGATACAATGCGGCAAAATGATAACACCCCCAAACCTCCAGACCACCAGAAACCAAATCATGACTAAAACAGCATTGCAACAACAAAACAATGAATCCTTGGAAATCCAAATTACTGAATGAAGCCAATAACAAACTACAATTTCTCCTTTGAAAACTTCAATACACAATGAAGCAAACTTTACTTTATCCTGCGACATACTTCAAAGCAGATCATACCAAAAGAACTCTTCCTCAATACATTAAGAATCAAGCTTTACTTTATCCTGCCACATACTTCAGAGCAGAGCATACCAAAAGAACTGTCCTTTCTCAAAGTTTTTAACAGAGACTTAATAAAAAACAGTATTCTGCTAATAAATATATGAAAATGCATCTATAAATCAAAGTTTTCTACAAAATGAAATATTAAAAATAAAAAAATCAACTGCTTTACACTCTGCATTATAACCTAAGTTCTACAACATAAAGTCATTTTATTTCAATTGCAGGACAACAAGTTATAAAATGTATTATTTAACTTACACTTATTAAACCTGGTAACAGTTAAGAAAATAAATTGCATTCAAAACTATTTTGATTTCATCATACAACAAAAAAATAAAATGTTCTACATTTGCAAAACCAAACCAGTTAATGGACTATTTTATTAGGCGTAACAATATAAAGCCACATTTTCTTATTTTAAAAAAAAAACTAACGCTCAGCTTAATCTTTTCAAACTAACAATACAGTGTGACATGATATAATAGCAATAAACCATGACAGGGTGTTGGTGATGCTGGGATTTACCCATGCCTAGATGGTTTGGTCACTCAGCCTGCGGCCTCATGACCAAACCACGCCAGGCGTGCGTAAACCCAGCAACACCAACACCCTGTTGTGGTTTATTGCTTAAGTACATCCTGCCATCTTGTTCTCTATGGAGTCTCTCTTGCAATAAGGTGTCTCTCGATATTGTCAGTACTTCTTCAAAGGCTCCCTTTACTAATCCCTTGTTGTATGCTCTATTTTCAAAATGTGTATGCATGTCGGAACCCTGAGACAAATAATCAGAATCTGATTAACAATTTTTCCTTTCTCTTACCATCTGGGCCTTGGGTATGTTCTCCATCATGTGTCTGGGATGCCAGAGTAGGAGAGAATTATGGTCTGTTTCTTTCCTACCCAGGTTGGTATGCAGTGACCCATCTGAGTTTTTGGTAATCAATAAATCAAGAAACGAAACAGACACCAGATCACTTTGTATGGTAAACTTCAGATTAACATTGCTTTTCTCTAAGTACTGCACAAACTCTTCGAACTCATCCAGCATGCCTTTCCATACCAGGAATATATCATCAATCAAACAATGCCAGATATCAATCCTATTGAAAACAGGATTGTGCTGGACATCACAGACTGTTGTTGTTTCCCATAAGCCCAAATAGAGGTTGACGTAGTTAGGAGCAGATGCTGCTCCCATGGCTTTCCCCTTGAGCTGAAGAAAATGTTCACTCTGAAACATGAAACTGTTCTTTTTTAACACATGCTCTGTACGAGTCAATACAAATTGCTTCTTCTGCTCACTTATGTCAGAATCAAGGGAGAACCAATATTCCAAGGCCTCAAGACCCCCCTCATGGGGTATATTGGTATATTTGGCAGTCATATCCATGGATACCAAATACCACCCCTGCTTAATTTCCATATCCCCTAAACCCCCAGCATTTGTGTTGTGTCCTTAATATAAGACCTAAGAGGCTCCCTGACTGTTTGCACTGCAGTAGTAGCCCCCCATCCAATGAGGACTGGGGGCACTGGGCTGCCATCAGTGGTTTTGATTTTTTTTATCCATTTAAATTTTCACCCTCATGCTTCTAATTGCAGTCACACAGCTTAACTTGCTTAATTCCTCCAGATTCTGACCAGAAGTGCCAAGTGCTTACTGCACTTTGAACAAGTCTCTCTTAGATCATGTTCTGTCTGTCTGTGTTATGTTACCCCACCCTCCCCTTACCTTGGCTAGTTGGCTTACTTTCAGGCTGCTTCCCAGTCCCAAGCACACTGATAACACTCTCTTGCTTGCTGCACAATGCTGAGCTTTGTCCCAAATGCACTGACCACACTCTCTTGCTTGCTGCATAATGCCAGGCCTTGACTCCACCCCAGGCCCGATTCGATTGATTCCTGCTGGGCTGGCTCCCCATCTGAAAATCTGCTGACTTGGGCAGGCACTGGTGGCAGCAATTAAGCAATATTCTTCTTTCTTCTTTCTTCTTCTTCTTGAAGAATTTCTTCTGCAGGGACCGTCTCTGTCAAAAACTAAAAGGAACTTGCCCACTGCTGTGCCACCCATAACATGACTGTCTGAGGTCACTGATCACCATTCACACTCCCCAGAAGCAGCAACACATAGTCTTGCTCTGTTCTCCTCAGCTGTCTCCACTTGAGTCATGTGATGGTGACATGCATGCAAGTGCTGGGTCCTCTCCTGACTCTTCCTCAGCTTCATGCACCTTCTACAGCCTTTTTGGTCCACCCTGTCCTGAAAGAGAATTCTTGGCAGGCTGGGCAACATTGGGGAAAATAAACAGAGAAAAAAAATGTTGGCAGCTCAGGCAGGTTCCCCTGTGGCACAGGCCCTTGGTCTGTGCCTGGTAAGTCCACGTGTGTGTGTGTGTGTGTAAACATGGAGTCAAATTACAGAAACAGGCTATGGTCTGCAAAGCAAGTGCTGTGGATAGACTAGAACTGGGGGAGGGGGAGGTCTCACCCCTTTGTACCGTCAGTGTGGACAAGTTCCACCTCTTTTCTGCTTGGGCCAGTTCAATCATTGATGTGCCACACTGCTACAGACTAATATATCAGTTCAGAATTCCTACACATTCTGTAGGTAGTCAAGGGTCAAACATGTGCAGTAGGCTTACACTGGCACTCTCAAAACTGGGAAAAGAAGCAGGACAGGGAGTTTAAATTTGGGAAATCCCAACAATATTGGGACAATTGAGAGGTATGACTGCTGTCGCTGTTATCTGCAGTTTAAGTTCTTGTCTTATGCTGGCCATGAAAGTTTTTAAAGCATAGTACATGCCCTGCTGTTTTCTGTAGTTTAAAGTGTATCTCAGTTAGAACAAGCATTTGTCGATGGCAAACATTTAATGCTTGTTAAACATTTTTTTTGTTTGTAATGTTTTGGCTCCAACTTTTGAAGAGACTTGTTTTAAGATTCAACTTATAGGCATGACATGTACCATTTATAGTATATTGGCCCAAATGTCTTTTTCTCACCAGAGGTGCAAGAACACATCTTGTGCCAGGTTTTAACAAACATTTGTCAATGCCAAATGTTTGCTTGCTGGTTTTGACATTGTTAGTGTGAATGAGTATAGAGTTATGTAGGTAGCACAGAAAAGAAGCAGAACAATGACATTTTCTCCAGCACCTATAAATCCAGTGTGCTTTGTGAGAAGGTTGGTTTCTGACTGAAATAATATGTTATACTAAGTATCAAAAGCTGCAAGAAGGTTTCTGTAAGGAACTGATAAAAGGAATACAGATTGTGTAGCAACAAAGTTGCAACTCCTGGTAATAGCGTAGTAGAATCTTTATGTAACAATAGAGGAAAGTCACAGGTTTTTATGTTGCTTGCACAACATAGTGCCATGAACGGAGATTTCGGAGGTGTGTCACCTCCTCCTCCAATTCAGGCACTGGGCTGGCAGGTGCGGCTCCTGTAAGCCAATGCATTTTGGAGCTGTCTATGACATGCTCCAAAATGCAGTAACTGGAGTTGCAGCGGAGCTACGCTTGAGGGAGCAGCGACAAGATGCTGCCCTCACGCCGCAGCTCCTCAGGTGTGCGTGCTCCCCGTGACGACTGTATAGCCGATGGGGTACCTAATCCCCGCCGGCTAAGCTGCTGTCGCCCCCCATAGCTGGTGCCACCCTGGGAGCCCACCCCAGCGTGGCAATCACTTGTAGCCGACGGGGTGCCCAATCTCTGTCACAAACACTCCCGTAGTTGGCCATGCTGGGAGCCCACCCCAGCATGGCAAATGGTCCCACGTCTTTTTTTTTTTTTTTCACCTGAAAACCGCCCATGGAGCTTTTCCCCGACCCTCCCACAACCCGCGCCCACCCACTGTGCACCCAGTTCTTCACACCCCTCACCCATACTTACCTCCGACTCCAGCGCGATGATCTTCGTGGACCGGGAACACGTCTGCACTCTTCAAAGCCGACCGCGAACTGAGGAAATGCCTGTAAGCTGATAATGGGCTAGATAGGGGGTTTCAACTTATTGTATATCTCAGGCATTTTTGAATTTTACATCAATTAACATGGGGTTTTGGGACCTTCTCATGAATGATGTCACTGTCATGGCATTATTCGGCTCGGCGGGTGATTTCGCGCAGTGACTGCGCAGTCACTGGTAACTCACCCTTCCGCCCAAATACCACCATGATAGTGACATCATTCAAGAGAAGGGTCCCAAAACCCCATGTTGAAAATTTGGTGCCAGAATTCCAAAAAATGACTGTTGTACGAGCGTGCGTTGCGCAGTTCCTACGCAGGCTCGTAAGTTCGCGAAATTTCAATATTTTCACTCCAGATTTTCAACATTGCCATCTTACCATACCTGCTTATGAGTAGTACAGCTGTCATTTTTCACATCTCACCCAAAATGTGTTTCCACCCATGTAGCGCAGAATGGCGCAGTCGATGTGCGAAATCAATGTACGGGACAAATTAAGAAAATCACAGTGACACTGTTCATGAACAGAGGTCTTAAAATGGCTATGTTGAAAATTTGGTTCAAAAATTCCTAAAAATGACTGTTGTACGAGCGTGCGTTGCGCAGTTCCTACGCAGGCTCATAAGTTCGCAAATTTTCAATATTTTCACTCCAGATTTTCAACACTGCCATTTTACCACACCTCCTTATGAACAGTACAGCTGTCATTTTTGACATCCTGCCCAAAATGTGTTTCCGCCCATGTAGCGCATAATGGCGCAGTCGGTGTGCAAACTCAATGTATGGGACATTAACAAAATCACAGTGACACTGTTCATGAGCAGAGGTCTTAAAATGGCTATGTTGAAAATTTGCTGAAAAAATTCCTAAAAATGACTGTTTTACGAGCATGCGTTGCGCAGTTCCTAGGCACACTCGTAAGTCCGCAAATTTTCAATATTTGCACTCCGATGACTTCCAAATACCTAAACAGCACATAGAAGCAAGCAACATTCGGCATTGACAAATGCTTGTTTTAAGTACTGACTGTAATGTGCTACAGAATCACTGCAGAAAGCTAGCATCTATTCCTGTTGTGTTTCAGATTTCTTTTCTTACTTGTGTTACATCCAAATTAATAAAACAAGCAAGTAAAGCAAGTGTGCATGTTTTATTATTTATCAAAAAAAATTGTAATTGCTGAAACTCTTACTGATTTATCAGATAGCATGCTGTGGTGAAGCATTTGTCTGTCTATGTATGTAAACGGTGAAGGACAGGCTGAAATACATTGAAACACACTGTATGGTGCCCATCTTACTTACATGACCCGGACACAGGGCAAAGAACTGCAGATCTGACTGTGTATCCTTACATCTGTGTATTTGCCACTATGATGCATTCAAGTTGTGATGGGAATGGTGGATGGGAGGGGGTGTTGAGGGTAAGGAATGCAGTGTGCAGAGTGGCTTCCCACAATTTCCCACTTGCATACTGAGTGACTGTGAGCATGCCACAAGGAACAAGGAGGTGTTACTTCACTAAGTGGGTGGTGGAGCACTGGAATGCACTGCTCAGGGAGTTGGTGGTTGCTACTACTGTGGAGCAGTGTGAGAAAGGCTGAGAGAGGTACAGAGGGAAGGTGCATGCTGGAGCCTCGCTAGGAAATAGGGGACCTTGTAGCAAGGGAGGGGGCTACCAACAGTGCCCTGGGAAGGCACTGACCATCAAGCAGACTTGATAGACCACAGGACCTAATCTGCTGGCTTTGTAGTTTGTTAGTAAGTCACTTAACTTCCCTAGTGCTCACAAGTTGCCCATGAAAACAGGCTGCAATGACTAGTGGGCCTTACCTGGTTAACAAAGAATAACATAAATAAAGAAAATAAAGACAGAATGTTTAGAAGTTATACATGATCAGGAAATGACTTTTGTGCCTTGGACAATTGCAGGGTAGTTTGAAAGGAAATCAGCTTGCATTGGAGTTCAGCTCCCATGTGGGGTTGTGCTCTACACATGGGCACTGCACTGTTACCACAGTGCTGTGTAAGAGTAAACACCGTTCACAGTCATTGCATTTTGACCCCCCCCCCAAAGAAAGCTGTCCACACACATGGGGAAACTGTACTCATTACTTATTAATTAAAAGGTGCATGCCTGCAGTTATGTGGGGGAAGAGTCCCACATCCTACTTAACTAACCTGACTACTGGTTGTTTGCTTAGAGTGAGTTGCATCACTCGTGCAGCACAGCCAGCCCTCCCTCCCCTGCCCTCTTCCCTACTTTGTTGTTCTGCCCTTCTGCAACTTCTGCACTCCCTTTTCTGCCTACCTGGCTTGCCCTTCTTCCTTTCTGTGTCATGCCCCCCCGTGCTCCCATCCCTCTTTGTGCTGTTCAACTTTTATTTCTTTTCTCTTTTGGGCTCTCTCTGCTGGCCATGCCTCAGTTCATCCGCCGCACCTCCCTTACCTCACCGGTTGTTGTTCTGTGCAGCTGACCTCCTCTGTTTGATGTACGGCTGAGGTTCAGCCACTCATACCTCACTGCCATCTGGTGTCCCTGGATTTTTCACTGTGCTCCTGCTGTGATCCTAGTGCTACTCCAACCCGTGCAGCCTGCTTCTGCTGGGACCTTTTTGCAGCTGTCTGCCACTACCACCTACTGGGTTTTCCTTTTCCATTGCTGTACCATGCCTACTGGGCTACCTCTTCAATGGCCACAGCTGCGCATCACTATTCTTTGGAATTGACTACTTGCCATGGATGCAACATTATTTTCACGGTCGCAGTTTCCTCTGGGTCTGTTCCAGCAACCACACACTCATAACTGGTGAACTGACTATAAAACATTTACAAACATTTGTTGCAAATACCAAGAACAATCGTGAGATGCGCTGAAACTTATTTTCAAGAAAGTTTTAAAGTGACAGCAGACACCAATTCTACAGTTGCAGCATACTCTTACTTGTTTTAAATATACAACTTCACTGCAGTCTATGGGAGATGGGAAATGATTCTTTAATGCAGATTCTTCTGTCAATTACTCTAAGCCAGATGTCTGTGCTTCAAGCCCTTCCTGTATGTGCTCCATGGCCTCACCTGGATTCCCTCCTGTCCGCAGTGTGCTGCTTATTGCTTCTTTGGGCTGTCGGAATGCTACTTTTGCACTACTCAATGCTTGGCACAAAGAACTAGAAACATTCATACCATGAGCGATGGGGTAATGGAAGTCTGAGTGATCTAACACCAAATTATTGTTACAGTGTTACAGCCATCTATTACCTGTCATGAATAAAGCCCCTCATTTGGATCTTTCATAAGCTCAGACTTTAATTGCTGAAAGTTTAGTGTCCTGTCAGAGCTGACAACTGCTTCTTATGCTACTCCCAACAGCTTAGCAGCCCTTATGGTTTTCTGGTAATCCTTTCACTGTTCCTTCTCCTGTTCCTGCTGCTGTAACTCCTCCAAACACTAACACACTTGGAGCTTTCATACCAAAAGTGACGTAAAAGTTCCTTTATATTTAACAATTCGACTTTCCTCAGGGCATTCCTCACCAGTTATCTACCATCTAACTTAAGGACCTGAGCTACTCCTGCCACCTGACTATCTCCAGCAACTGTTTAGTATGTCACTCATTCATTGCTTAATCCAGGCAGGGCCTGGCTTCGGTAAGCTCAATGGACAGGTTAATCAGCAGCTTAGTTTCCATGCCTTTCTCTTCCTAATGGTGCCAGCCACTGCTACTTGTTAATCCCTCATGCCAGCAAGCACACTGTAGGTTTATTATATAATTCTTCTGAATATCACTTTGCAAGAACTATCAGGCCACTGAGCAGTCATATAGACATACTCAACAGACTAGCATACTAGCCCTGCTACCGGAGACCACTTTTGCCTATTATGTTGTCATGCAGAATTTGCCACTTCTAGACTACAGTTAACATCCTGCTTATAACACTGGCCTTGACTCTCTCTCCCCTCTTCTGCTTGACCTACGTGGGGTCCGGTCATACCTCTGTCCACGCGGGGGCTTCACCTGACAAGTATCCCTGCTCTTTGCTGCCAGCGCAATAGTTCACGGTGTTGACAACCTTCGTGGGGTCTAGCTGCCACTCTACTCATTCCACCGGCTGACCTACGTGTGGTCCAGCCATATATCTAACACCTCGTACAGGCCTAGCTTACATTCAGTCTCCTTGGATGCTTTCTACCAGGATGCTTCAATTTGTTTGGATCTACTACCTCTCCCAATTCCTGCTGAGATTCTCATCCAAGCTCTATTCCATACTGCCTGCCTCGCCCAACATCAGGGCCTGGAGGTTTGACTACTTCTACTCCATATCTGCCTCGCCCAGCACCGGGGCCTGGAGGTTTGATTATTTACTCTACACCTGCCTCACCCAGCGATGGCCTATGCATTCAACTAGATTTTTAAAGACCTTCTATTGATAGTCTGTCACATCTGACTTCATTCTGTTGTGATAATGCTTTACCTTGCCAGTGCCACCTTGAAGGCTTCCCTATCGAGGGTGTTCAAATTGCTGCTGCCGATCTACCTGCAATTTCCATACATGGTGCTATTACATAGCTCATTTAGCTTCACACTAGCAGCTGTCTCAGGATTTCCATACAAGTCTGGTTATTTCTGTCTTATAACTAAACCTCATATTGCTTAGTGCTCTTATTGCATGCTTCATCCCCTCAGCTCTGCCTCCGGGATGCCTGCTGCTCTGAGCTACCCTCCGTAGTGGCACCTTAGTTATCTAGCCTATGTGGCATCTGGCTTCACTCACTCTTCCTTCTCCTGGCCTACGTGGTGTCTGGCTGTACTCGCCGGCCACACGAGGGTGTTGCCTGTTATCACATCACTGCTCCTTACTATCCATCAAGATTTACAGGCTGCTAGCCTTCAAAGAGCTCCTTGTTTTACTCTGGTCTTACATCTGGATTAAGTTGAACATTTGCCATCAATTCCTTTGGATGCTTCTACCTTATCATGTTTGTTAATGGATTTTCTGCTACTCTGCTCCTGCCAGGGCACTAAGCTAGCTCTATCCAGAAGACCTTCTATCTCATGAGTTAGGCCTCGACATAACTCTACTTCAGTGCTCTAATGCTTATTGGATCCTGTTGTAATGCTACTTCATCTGACTCAGCCCTCTTCATCAGTTATTGCTATCCATGACTATAAGAAGCACGTCAATTCAGAACTCATCAGACCATTCTCACAAGTATAATTCTAGCTGCTGTACCATTCTGGCTTCCTGAAATGTGTATATCTACATCACTCTATGCAACTATGTTGATCACCAGATGAAAGCTTTTCAATTTACGTGCTATTTACATTTTCTCAATGCTCTACACTGTATACCATACATAATCTATTCAAAACTACTCCTCTGCTAGCATGTCTGCATCATGCAGGTTCGATTGTCTACTACTACTACTGCTGACCTATGCACAAGACTACTTATTTACACTCTGCTCATACTACCTGTTTCACCCTTACAGGGCCTAGAGGGTCATTAAAGACTGACTCACCTATTCTACAACCTACTTCACCCCGTGGGACCTGGAGGTCCATCTGACTCACATCTACTTATTTGCACTAAGATCTATTCCTAATTCACTTACCTGCTTTACCCAGTCCAGACCAGAGGTTTCTACTGTTCTACCCTCTCCAGATCGCACAGCTTGCATCTAGCTCCTATACTTGATCACCATGGCCTTCATTTGCAAAGCTTGCCAAGTGGAACATGACCCAACTGTCCTCATACTCTGGGCTTGGACACTTAGCCATTTAGTTACTGGTTCTCCTCGGAGAAGACTTGCTCACCTGCTGGAGTGCTTCACCAATGCAACTTTTGAAGCTTTGAATTATTATGCTCTACCATGGATTCCATTCTACTATCATTCTGCCCCAGACATGGATTCTTGGACTAGGAGTTCACTAGAAGGATGTGCTGCCATTTTCACCTGAAACTTAAATATTCAGTACTTTCATTCAGTTTTCCACTTTCAGTGGATCAGGACCTACAACACTGGATTTTGGATTAGCTGACAATTTTACATAGTTAATTTAGGATTACTCTCCTTTAGTTTGCCCAGAAGGATGGGCAGGTCAGCAGCCATGGGTCCTCAGAGGTTTCCTCCCAAGGGGGAGTTTTCTACTCCTGCATGCTACTGGCTACACTCTCTGGAGTTGGAGGAGATAATTGTACGATATCATTATTTCTTTCTGGGGGGTCTCATCCTACTTGACTAAGCCTCCATCCTGCGGTGGGATACAGAGTAAGGCCAAAAACATCAAGCCATAACAAGTTACTCATCAGTCCAAGCATCTAAGCACCTTGCATAAACCATCCAGTTCACATGTACTATAATCACTGACTTGCTTATGCCTATGCTGAAGTTTCTAAGCACTAATCATTTCATATGACTAATACCTTGAAAGCATTGCCCTACTTACTGGTCTGGCCTCTGTATCCAAGCACAACCTACATCATTCAGCTACAGTACATAGCATGAGCACTGAGCTATGAAACAGACATAACTACACCATACAATTTGCACACTAGTGAGAATGATTTTGTTTTCCATGCCTCAGTGTGTGTGTGTGTGTTTGTGTGTATACAATGGCCTAAGGACTGCTGGTAAAAGAACTAGTATAACTGTGTTTTCTAGATTAAGGGGGGAGAGAGAGAGAGAGACTACATGGGGGCTGAAGTCAAATTACATACACATCGACGACTTGAATCAAACTTTGCTGTCTTTTCCAAACCTCAGTGTGTATTGGTGTCAAGTACAATGCAATGGCAGGCTACCACCCATTCCCCCTGAAAAAAAAGAAAGATGAAAAAGAGCGGCCTGCCAGTGCAGCAGTTGGATTTCCATCTGTGATACCGGTGAGTCAGGTTCAGGAATGGACTCAGGTCATCGGAGAGCTGGCTGGGGGGGGGAAGGATGGAGTGTCCCAAGGACTGCTCTTCTTCTCTGGGGGAAGGGATGGTTGCACAATTGGCACTTGATGGACCCCTAGCAGAGGCTGGGGGTACCGCAGCAACCAACGTCCAAACATTAAGGGAGGCGGGGTGGATGCTGGTCATCATTGCATATCCCTGCCTCCAGAAAAATGTCCAAAATCCTGATCCTGATGGATGACGCCACCCCTACGCCTGATCTCCATAGCTCTCTGCCACTCATCCATGCTGACTAAACTACAGCTCCATAGGCTGCAGTGAGCCCCAAACCCCATCCAGGTGGGGAAGCCAGGGAGGCAATGCCAGTTCGCTGGCACCTTAACCTGTCATAGATGGGCAGACAGTGGTAGCATGGCCTCACCCTGGGGGAAAGCCAGGGAGTATCAGTGGTGGTAGGGCAGTGGCTATAGGAGAGCGAGATAGGTGTAGGGTGAGGCTGGTGGCTGGTGGCTGCCGGGAGTAGTGGCAAAAAGTAAACTAAACTAAAAAAAATATAAGAGAGAGAGAGAGAGGTAGTACTAGAGGACTACAAAATGTTAGTCAAATAAATCCTACAAAATTATCTATTTACTTTTCCAGGCTTCACTGTGGCTCTGTTTACAGGGCAGTAAAAGAATGTTGAAAGAAATATTGGACTTCTGTCACCCAGGTAAGAGAAAGAGAGAGAGAGTGGCAAGGGGGGGGGGGGTCCAGAACCCAGAACCAGGCCAGATAGAGGGAGACAAAAAGTATCCCTAGAAAGACATATGATATAATGTTGTTTTTTTTTTACTGGCATCAGTGTGACACTGCGTAAATGGTGAAGAACAGGCTGGCAAAATACATCCTTGGAGTCACAGAAATCATAATTAAAAGTTTAGCTATAAAGGAGCATGGAACATCCATCAGACAGATGTGGGGTTGAATCCCACAATCTGCCACTTGCATACCTGGGCATGCAAGTGGCAGATTGCCTCTGAGCAGGTCACTTAACTTTTTTGCCTCTGAGCAAGTCATTTAAGCACCCCAGTGCTTCCAGGTCACCCCTGAAAACAAGCACATATGCCGAGTGGGCCCTATCTGGTTAACAAAGAATTATATATATATATATATAAATAAATGAAATAAACACAAAATGTGTAGAATAATTCCACAGACAGACATACATTATAATAGTTTATTTTCTTTTACTGGCATTAGTGTGACAATGTGTGTAAATGGTGAAGAACAGGCAGGCAAAATACATCCTTGGAGTTACAGAAATCACAACTAAAAGTTTAGCTGTGAATGAGCATGGTACATCCAGCATACAGATCTGGGTTTGATTCCCACAATCTCCCATTTGCATACTGTGGGCCTCTGAGCAAGTCACTTAACCTCCCCAGTGCTGCCAGGTTGCCCTTGAAAACAGGCACATCTGCCTATTGGGCCTACCTGGTTAATAAAGAATTACATAAATAAATAAAATAAATACAGAATGTGTAGTAGTTATACATGATCAGGAAATGACACCTATGCCCCGGTCAGTTGCAGGGTAGTTTGGAAGGAAACCAACTTGCACTGCAGTACAGCTCTCATACGTGGTTTGCTCTGCACATGGGCATTGCACTGCTGCCACAATGCTGTGTAAGCATGAACACACTAGAGTAATTCCACAAACACAGACATACCTTATAATAGTTTCTGTTCTTTTCCTGGAATTAGTCTTTGGTAACCAGTAATCAGGTAAGGCCCACTAGGCCTGTTTTCAGGGGTGACCCAGGAGCACTATGGTGGTTAAGTAACATGCTTTTAGTTACACGGTATGCAAGTGGAGGTTGTAGGAATCAAAGCCAGCTCTGCAAGATGTAAAAAGCTCATTCTCAGATCACTACTCTAACCTCTAGGCTATACTGTCAGCCCCATCAGTGCGATAATGTGTATGAATGGTGAAGGATAGGCTGGCAAAATACAGCCTTGCAGTCACAGAAATCAGAAATGAAAGTGTATTTTATTTCTGTACCTGTCAGTGTGTCTATGTGTGTAATGTACAGAGGAATGGTAGACTAACAAAAAAATATATACGAGTTTTCTATTAATAATCCAGTTCCAGATGAAAGAAGTAGCAAATGCTTGTGGCCCAATATAATTTTACAGTCTCAGAAATCCATAATAAAACATCTTTGTAGGCATCATTATGGCAGTTTGTACAGGGTATGGGCAGGCTGGCAAAATTAAGCAATAATGCCTGATGGGTTGTGTGTTGTGCTGGGATAACATCATGCCTCAGGTGGTTGGGCATGAGGCCTCAGGCTGAGTGCATCCAATACCTGAGGTGTGACATTATCCCAGCACAACACACATCCTGGAGGGCATTATTGCTATTATACAATGGCTTGTTGTAATACAGAAGAAAAAAGCATTTTAAAGAATGTTTTTGTCAGTGTGGAAAAATATTTTGTTTTTTTTTTTTTCTTTCCTCCTAGCTCTCGGTCGTCCAGAGTATCAGCCCAGTCACGGGCCGACGGCTTCCACCCCCCAGAATGGCCTCAAGCCCTCCGATACCCCGTGGATTACCCCCCACGGTGGGGCTACGGGATGCGGGGAGCTAACACCCCGCAGACGTGTGATAGGTCGGAGGACCGGCCTGGGGGGCTTCATAGAGGGTGACCGGCAGCCGTCCATTTTCCGCTTTTCTGGGAGGCGGGATGTACAATGACGCATGACATCCTGTCCCGCCTCCAAAGTGTCCTCGTGTGCCGGTAGCTGTGCGACTCCCAGCCTCCTCCGGGGGTCACTCATGCACCGAGCATCAACCCACCCTCCCCCCTGGAGAAGGAGAGCAGCCCATAGGGCGCTCTATCCTTCTCCCCTCGGCCGACCCTTCCAGCGACCCGAGTCCGTCCCCGAACCTCGGTCGCCGGCGTCGCAAGCGGAAATCCCACCGCTGCGCTGACGGGCCGGCAAATTTTTGTTTCTTAAGAGAAGATGTAACAAAAGGTTAATCCAACAAATCCAATCAGTCAGTCAAGAGGTTCACAGTGAGGCTGAGACAAAACCCTTCATGTTGTACTGGGATAACATCACGGGTCATATACAATGGCAAGAAAGAATCCTGGTCTCTGATTGGTCAGTCTGGGACTGGACCCGTGATTCTGTTGGAAGCTGAAAAACTTGCTATACTGCAGAGAACAAACTAGAACGCATTTGAGGAACTGGGAACCTGGTAAAACATAATTTTGTTCGGGACTAGTTAGGAAGGTAAGCTACGCTTTCTACAGAAAGTTTCATTATTTTCTTATTGGCATTAAGAATTTCAGGATTCCATTAAAGTGTAGTAATTTTATAACCAGAGGTGGTGAAATACAACTGAAATTGCTTGATTTCTGTGCTAGACACATAGGATTTGGAAGGATACTTGTGCAATATTTTAGAAGTGTCCAGCTGGCTGAGCAGTGGGTTTATCCCTGGTTTCAGATAAAGGGTTTGTGTGTGTATTAGAAGCAGACATAGCAAATTGTCTTCACTGAAAGGCCTGCTTACATCACAGGTGTCACTAGTCAATCAACTGATTCTGGGTGGGGCTTTTATCACTGAGCTGTCTTAGGCAAACTACACAGGGAGAAGCCAGTCAGAAAAGACTTGCCTGCTTCTGTTGGAAGGTGAAAAACTTGCTATACTGCAGAGAACAAACTAGAATGCATTTGAGGAACTGGGAACCTGGTAAAACATAATTTTGTTGAGGACTAGTTAGGAAGGTAAGCTACGCTTTCTACAGAAAGTTTCATTATTTTCTTATTGGCATTAAGAATTGCAGGATTCCATTAAAGTGTAGTAATTTTATAACCAGAGGTGGTGAAATACAACTGAAATTGCTTGATTTCTGTGCTAGATACATAGGATTTGGAAGGATATTTATGCAATATTTTAGAAGTGTCCAGCTGGCTAAGCATTGAGTTTATTTTTATCCCTGAACTCAATAGAGTGGTTTGTGTAGGAGCAGTGGTCTAGTAAATTGTATTGTTGGTTGACTTACTATAAAGAGCAATACTCACCAGGGTGGTGGAGCAGTGGTATATTGATTGTTTCTAACAGTCACCAGTAGCTAGGCCTACCCACCACCCTTCCCTCACCCCGCCCACCCCAGGCATGGCATTTCCTTTATAGCCAAGGTTCTGACATCACTTCCTCAACAGGTCTTTGGGCAGAACTGTCATATTCTTAATTGCCCAGCACAGTGCATAAAGGGTAAGTACACACACACACAAACATTTTTTTTATATATTACTCATTGTATATTATAAGGAAGAGGGACATGTGGGGAGTGGTGCAATGCACTGGCTGTGGGGCAGAAATTTTCCGGGAGACATTCTGGAACCTGCATTGCTGCCCTATTTGCAGGCAACTGTCAGCTCTGAGGGAGGAGGTTGCCCATCTCCAGGCTGAACTGGCAAGGACTAAGGAGGCCTCCCCCACCCAAAGAGCACCAGTTCCACAACCACTGCCTCAGAGGTTGCCATGTGTGAAGAGCAGATGGACCACAGTAGGTTCTGTGAGGGTGAGGGTGGTGAAACAGAGGCGTAGCCCCCAAGTTGTACCTCTATGCAAGTCATATGTCAGTCTGGCAAATCAAGGTTCCTCTGTGATGACACCCTCATTGGAGACCAAGAAGAATGCTGGGGACATCCACAAGGGAGACCCACAAAAGAGTGGCAAGGGACACCACAGGGGAAAGAAACAGCTTCTGATAGGGGACTCAGTTGTTAGGGGTGTAGACCTGGGGAAGGGAGAGGAGAGGGAAGTAAGGTGCCTGCCTGGTGCCATGGCTTGAGGGACAGGAAGCAAATCCTCAGGATTGCAGAAGCAGCATCACAGGAGAGGAAACTAGATATCATTGTCCACCTCAGGAAAATGACCTAGCTAGGCATGAGATCAGTGCAGTGCAGGATGAATTTGTGGAGTTGGGGAGCGGCCTCAGACAGGTAGCAAGCATGGTAACCTTCTTGAGGTGCTGCCAGTCTAAGGCAGGGGTGAGGCTAGGGTACTGCACACCATGCAGTTTAATGAATGGTTGCAAAACTGGTGCAGAGCACAGGGCTTTGGCTTCATTGGGGACTGGGGGTCCACCTGGAGAGATGAAGGCCTATACTGGCATGATGGTCTGCATCTGTTCAGGAAGGGAAACATGCTCCTAGGTGACAAGTTTAAAGGCTTCCTTGGCAAGCTTTTAAACTAGCCAAGGGGGGAGGTGCTGATAGGAAACAGGAAAGTTCAAGCCTCCCCCCACAAAACATGGCAGGTAGTAGGGTAAACACTGAGGTACAGAGCTTGACAGAGGGCAGGACAGGGGTAATGGAAAATGGACAAGGGCAACAAGAGCAGGGATGGGATAAAAAAGGATAAAGCCAACATTAAATGGAGGACAATGAGTACCAATGCCTGTAGTCTGGGAAACAAGCTTCCAGAGCTAGTAGCCCTGATGGAAGAGGAACACTTGGATAGTGTGGCAGTCACAGAAACATGGTACACGGAGAACCATGACTGGGATGTCAACATACCAGGGTACACAGTCTACAGAAGGGACAGGGAGGGTAAAAGAGGAGGTGGAGTAGCTCTCTACATAAGGGAAGGGATCAAAGCTACAGAACTAAAAGGTAAAGGGGGAGGACAAGAGGAACTCTGGGTCACCTTGGAGACAGGGAATGGCATCACAATCCGCACAGGGGTTGTATACAGACCCCCATCTCAAGGGGAGGAAATGGACAAGAAAATGATAGAGGGCATTCTCAAAATGGCTGAAAAAGGGGAGATACTGTTGATGGGAGACCTGAATATGCTAGATGTTAACTGGGCTACATGGACTGCAGCCACATCCAAGAGCAGGGTCATTCTTGATGCCCTACAGGGGGCATACCTTAGACAGCTACTGGTGGAACCCACTCGGGAGGGAGCAATATTAGACCTGGTACTCTCAAATGGAGAGAGGATCACAAATTTAGAAGTCAGTAGACATCTGGGAACAAGCGACCACTGCACAGTGTGCTTCACAATAAACACAACCATGGAGACAAGCCACAAAGACAAGGATACTGGACTTTAGAAGGGCTGACTTTGGCATAATGGTGAATACCTGAGGAATGCATTAGTAAATGGCCAGAAAGGAGGGGGAAGAACAATGGAGAAAAATCAAAACTGCCATCATGGAGGCAAAAAGCCTTTGTGTGAAACAAATAAAGAAAACAAAGCGGAATAAAAAACCACTATGGTTCTCAAAAGAGGTGTCAGGGAAGGTTAAGGAGAAAAAGGCTGCATTCAAAAAGTATAAGTAATCACAGACAGAGCACGACAGGGAACTGTATCAATTAAAGCAGAAAGAAGTGGGGAAGGCAGTCAGAAAAGCAAAGGCCCAAACCGAGGAAAAAATAGCAAACTCAGTTAAAAAGGGGGATAAAACCTTTTATGGGTACATTAGGGAGCATAGAAAGGTTAAAGGAGGGATAGTGAAGATTAATAATGGAGCGGGGAGGTGGGCAGAGGGAGACAGTGAAAAGGCAGAGATACTGAATTAATACTTTTGCTCAGTAGTCACAAAAGAAGAAGAGGAGGAGTTACCTAAACCAAACAGCAGAAACACTCTGGGTAGGGGGGTTGACATCAGTCATTTTACAGAAGAAAGAGTCCTGAAAGAACTCCTAAAACTCAAGGTGGACAAAGCAATGGGGCCTGATGGGATTCACCCTAGAATCCTAAAAGAGCTAAGGGAGGACCTAGTGACACCACTAACCACACTTTTAACAAATCATGGAAGATGGGTGGTACCTGAGGACTGGAGGAGGGCAGATGTGATTTCCCTTCACAAAAGTGGGAGCAAGGCAGAAGCAGGAAACTACAGACCTGTTAGTTTGACCTCAGTGGTGGGAAAATGATGGAATCACTGAAAGAAAGAATTGTTCAGTACCTAGAGACCAGCAGGGCACAGGACCCAAAGCAGCATGGATCTACAGCAGGAAGGTCATGTCAGATGAATCTAATTGATTTATTTGACTGGGTGACCAAAGTAATAGACCAGGGAGGGGCTGTGGATATGGCCTACCTAGACTTTATCAAGGCATTTGACACTGTCCCCCACAAAAGATTAATAATCAAGTTAGCCAGCCTGGGAGTGGGTCCCAGGGTGGTAGCCTGGGTAGCAAACTGGCTGCACAACAGGACACAGAAGGTAATAGTGAATGGAACACATTCTGAAGAAAGGGGGGTTACTAGTGAAGTACCTCAGGACTCAGTACTGGGTCCAGTCCTCTTTAACGTCTTTATAGGTGACATTGCAGAGGGTCTGGAAGGAAAGGTATGCCTCTTTGCAGATGACACAAAGATCTGTAACAGAGTTGATACACAAGGGGGGGGGTAAAAAGGATGAGAAGGGACTTGGCAAGGTTGGAGGAATGGTCAGACATATGGCAACTTAGATTCAATGCAAAGAAGTGCAAAGAAATGCACCTGGGAAATAAAAATCCAGGAGAAGAGTACACAATAGCAGGGGAGATAGTAACAACAACAATAATGGAAAGGGATCTGGGTGTAGTCATATCAGATGACCTAAAGGGTAAGCAATGTGAGAAGTCAGTAAGGAGAGCCGAGGGATACTGGGATGCATAGGGAAGGGCATCACAAGTAGAAAAAGGGAAGTGGTTATCCCTCTGTACAGACAGTTGGTGAGACCTCATCTCGAGTACAGCGTGCAGTTTTGGAGACCTCTTCTACGCAAGGACATAGACAGGATGGAAGCAGTCCAGAGGAGGGCAACTAAAATGGTGCAGGGTCTACATCAGAAACCATATGAAGAGAGACTGAGAGAGCTTAATATGTATACCCTTGATGAAAGGAGGGACGGGGACATGATAGAAACTTTTAAGTACCTCAAGGGAATCAACAAAGTCCAGGAGGGTAGCATCTTTCAGAAAAAGAGGTGTGTAAGAATGAGGGGACACAATTTAAAGTTAGAGGGGGGACGGCTCAGGGGTAATGTGAGGAAATTCTTTTTCACGGAGAGAGTGGTGGACGCATGGAACCGCCTTCCTGGAGAGGTTGTGGGGTCTAAAACAGTGGGGGAATTCAAACATGCATGGGACAGACATAAGGCAATTATAGTGGGGGGTTGCAGGAAGTAGGCTGTTGGTTAACTAGAATCTGCAGCTTATCCAATAGGTAGGGAAATGGGCAGACTGGGTGGGCCAAGTGGTCCTTATCTGCCATCAAACTCTATGTTTCTATGTTGATTTGTATTACAACAAGCCATTGTATAATAGCAATAATGCCCTCCAGGATGTGTGTTGTGCTGGGATAACATCATGCCTCAGGTGTTGGACGCACTCCCCCTGTGGACTTGTGCCCAACCACCTGAGGCGTGATGTTATCCCAGCACAACACCCACCTTGTCAGGCATTATTGCTTATATATCGTACTTGTGTCATTTGAATTTGGAAAAGATACAGAAAAAAGAGAGAGAGAGAGAGAGAGAGAGAGAGAGACAAGGAGGGGGTATGTGTTGATAGTAGAGAACGTTTACATTCAGTTTATTTTCTTCTTGAGGACTCAGAGAATCTATGTGTGTAGGGCTAAGGCAAAGCTTGCAAAATAAGTACTTGAACTAATGACATCTGGATCCAGAGGGAATAGAGATAGACTATGGTAGTGCCATATGAGACCGTTCACAGTCACTGTCATCACTTATAAAAGTTTATTGCCTTATCCTGTCCAGTGTGTGGCTGTTTGTGAATGGCAAAGTTGGAAAAATAAATAATTGATTTATGCCTTCTAGATCTACAGTGTATAGAGAAGGCGAGAGACAGAGAGAGAGAAAGAGAGTGTGCCTGTGTGTGTGTGTGTGTGTGTGTGTGTGGGAAGGGGTGCTCAAGGAGAACTTATGCAGTCACATAATCCACAAATAAACATTTGTTTTTCTTCTTGGATTTAGTGTGGCTGTAGGTAGCAGACAAGATCCATCTGGACAATTTTTTTTTGTGCAATTGTGCCTCCCAGAATTTAGAAGCAGATGAGAGAAAGAGAGAGAGAGAGGCAACAGGGGTCCATGGAGAAATCTTATAGCCACACAAATGACAAATAACAGTAGAATTTCCTTCTCAGGCATCAGTATGCATGTGTGTACAGGGCAAGAGACGGCGGGCAAAATGAATCTTTTACTTGTGCCTTCAAAAACCCTGGTAAAGATTAGAGAGAGAGAGAGAGAGAGAGAGAGAGAGATACAACGGGGGTCCCTACAGCAATCTTACAGTCACACACATTTCTAATGCACAGGTCAAAGGCAGGCTGGCAAAATAAATATTCAAGTTGTGTCCTCTTGATTCACACACATTTCTAATGCACAGGTCAAAGGCAGGCTGGCAAAATAAATATTCAAGTTGTGTCCTCTTGATTGAGTTTTTCATTTCTCATTAAGGGTGTGTGCACAATGTGCAAGGGGATGCTAATAAAATAAATATTAAAATGGTGTCATCTAGATGAAGAGAAGAGAAGAGAAGAGAAGAGAAGAGAAGAAGAAGAAGAGAGACTTTGAGGGTGCTCTAGGTGAAATTACAGTCACTGGCAACCCAAATATATGTTTGTTTTCTTTTCCAGCCATCAGAGTGGTTGTGTGAAAAGGACAGAGCCATGGCAGAATGGGGAAGAAGAAAAAACAGATGGAAAAGAGATAGCAGAAGGCCACAATAAAATGTTACAGGCACATAAATCTCAAAAGGATTTATTTACTTTTCAGGGCCTGATTGGGGCTGTGTTTACAGGGCAGCAAAAAGATGCAGAAATAAATATTTGACTTGCCTATCCAGATTAGAGACAGTGACAGAAAGACTATAAGGGAGGGGGGTTTCATAGCCCAGAACCATAACAGAGAGAGGGAAACAACAGCAAGGGTCCCTAGAGCATTTCCAGAGGCACAGACATCCCTTGATAGGACCACAGAAAAACGTTTGGGTTGTTTCCATTCATTTTCCCACAATGGAGATGAAACTAATACCTATGACTATCGAAGAGACAGTGGCACAAACAGGTTGTATTCTTTTCTTTGGGGGTGGGGGGGTAAATACCCTTTTATCGGCACCGTTACAAAACAAAACAGGTTTTATAAATCCAGAGTAGCATAACTTAGAAAATATTTATTTGGGGTTGCTACTTATTTATTGGGAAGACACACTAAGGGTGAAACCTGTTACCAGGTGTGATTTAGGAGCACAGGGAGGTTAGTGACATGCTGAGGATTACACAGTATGCAAGTGGTAGTTTAGGGATTTATACCCACATCTGTTCTGACTCCAAAATCACAGCCTGCAGCCCTAACCTCTAGGCTGCATTGCCTTCTACTGTTTAACAGTGACTATGTTACTTTAAAGAGCTAATGTACTGATGTGGATATGCAGAATTCCTGACCCTATCCCCAGGTGTTCAGTGCCTATGCAATGTTTGTTTTGTACTTATTTAGTTGTTTTACAAAGTATTTATTGTCACAAATGCACTCAGCAGGTCAGGCCCTCTGCTTCCACAGTGCCAACCTCCGAGTGCAGTAAAGTGAACAGGTGACAGACAGGGTAACCCTCCTGACTGCTTGAGGGTCTGAATCACCTTAAGTCTCAAGTTTTGGGGGGATTCAAACTGTGAACCTTATGCTAGCATACTCAAATGTACAGGCTCAGATAACCTTCTCTTCAGGCAGGGTTGCAAGATATCTTTCGCCTAAGGGTACCTAACCAGGTATCCAAAATGAACCCTTTAAAGCTGTATAAAAGACTTTAGGTATATTCTTACCTTTTCCCATTTTAGTAACACCATCAAGCTTTGAACAATTTTTGTTAGTCTTAACTCTCTATACATCACATGCAAAAAGAAGTTCGAAGAAACACACAGGCAGTCTTTCAAAATGATATATTTACTAAAATGGATAAAAATATGTAAATTGTAAACACAGAACACTATATCAAAGAACATACAATCACTTTAAAGAACAAGGTTAAAGTACAAAACATAAACTCCTACCACAATACAATTAAACTTTTTCTATATAATGTATTGCCTGTTTATAGTGCTTAAGTTAGATCAGAGATCTTGTTTCTTAAGAGTCCAAAAAGATATGTCACCAAGTTCAAACACAGTATACAGTTTAAAAACTATGTGTCTCCACACCCTTTCTATGATGTCATGTAGCTCCTCCTTTTAGAATATAAAATATATACAAACAGGATGTACTAACAGGAGGTATTTCAAATAAGGTGACATCAGCAAAAACTCATTTCACAATATGACTCCTTAATTAACATCCCCTCCTTGGTCTCAAGCAGTTCCTATTCCCAGGGCACATCAAAGGATTTTATGACTTTTAGCACCATGGTGGTATAACATGTTTTTCCTCTAAGACATCATAAAAATTTACGAGACCTATATGTTGGTAGTTGGATCAGTTCTAATTAAGTCTCTCTGGTCCTTTAATTACCTCCTGGTTACAGGTTTATATATTCTGTAGCTTCTCTGACCTGGGGGGTGGGGGCACCCATAAGCACAGGCTATATTTTTATATTACAAATAGCATAGAACAATCATAACCAGCTGGCCAAGTGCCACACTCCTTCCCAACTAGACTGAATTTGGGGGTTCTATCCCCTGCATGGGATGAGCTTCCCAAATCAGTTCACTCTTCATATACACGTGACAAGCTATCAGCATTCTGATTGGTTGCTCCAGCTCTAAGTAAGATCGTCATATCATACCCTTACAAGGCAAGACTCCATGTTAATAGTCTACCATTAGTTTTTCCCATTTGTGTCAGCCAAACCAGGGGGTTGTGGTCTGTTTGTACCTCAAAATGCTGCCCATATAAATATGGCTCCACTTCTTTAGGGCCCACACTATGGCAAGACACTCTTTTTCCACAGTAGAGTATGCCTGTTCCCTGGGAAGTAACCTTTTACTCAGGTACACTACAGAGTGATCTTTCCCTTGGTTTAATGTCTGATTCAGTACTGCCCCAATACCCACGTCTGAGGCGTCAATCTGAACTATTAAGGATCTGCTATAGTCAGGACTTGTCAATACAGGAGCACTGCACAGTGCCTCCTTCAGTCTGGTAAAGCCTTTTTCACAGGCTGGTTCCCAGGTAATTTTCTTAGGCATCTTTTTCTTTACCAGATCAGATAGGGGAGCAGCCAGGGCACTGCAATTGGGTACAAATTTCCTATAGTACCCTGCTGCCCCAAGAAAACTCCTGACCTGCTTCTGTGTTTCTGGTCTGGGCCATGCCTTGATCACCTCTATTTTTACTTGGTTAGGATGGAGCTGTCCCTGGCCTACAACATGCCCGAGGTATGCCACTTCATCCATGGCCACCTGGCACTTCTCAGTTTTGACAGTGAGCCCGGCCCTCTGTATCCTGCCCAGCACTTCCCTATGGTGGGACAGGTGTTCCTCCCAGCTGGCACTAAAGATGGCAGTGTCATCCAGGTAGCCACCTGGCACTTCTCAGCTTTGACAGTGAGCCCGGCTCTCTGTATCCTGCCCAGCACTTCCCTAAGGTGGGACAGGTGTTCCTCCCAGCTGGCACTAAAGATGGCAGTGTCATCCAGGTACCCCACGGCGTACTTCTCAGCCCCATTTATTTATTTATTTAGTTAAACATCAGTTTAGAAACCTTTGAGCCAGAGGCTCATTTACAAAGGTACCTCGTCACAAAGAGGACATCAGAACAGTAGTACAAGGACACAGTACTTACAAACAAAAAGTTACAGTTCAATTACAATTTTGTTACAATAGAATACAATCTCCAACGAAGCAAAAGATAACAAAAGGTGCAAAACTTATGGTCGGGGAGAGCTGGTGGGGTAGAAGGAGGAGATAGGGAGGAGGAATTAGTAAGGAAAGGAAGGGGGAGCCGCTCAGTGAGCATTGTCAAACAGAGTATATATATATATTTTTTTTTACACTAGGCTAGCAGCAGTTGCATTTGCGAGAGCTAAGCAGGAAGTTTCTGAGCCTGGGCTTAAAGCAAGCTAAGGTTAGTGAGTTTGAGACTCTGGCAGGGAGGGAGTTATACCAGTGGGGCACACGGTAGGGGAATGCCCTCTGACCTTGAGAGGTCCTGGCTGTCGAGAATAACTAGGGTAGCTCTTGATGAGCTGCGGTGATCAGGCGTCGTGCAGACGTGCTAATGAGCAGGATAGGCCTATGGGGATAGGGCCACGAGGGCTTTAAAGGTGAGCTGGCATGTCTGATACATGAGTCGCTTCTTCCAGGTTGAGTAGGGTAGCCAGGGTGTACAGCTCACATGTGTGAGTGAGTCTGGGAGCACCAGTGATAAGTCTGCAGGCCTTATTAACTATGAGGTGAACCTTGTTGAGGGCAGTCTGATCTGCTGAGCCATAGACCGGAAGGCCATAGTCAATGAGAGACATGACAGAGGAGGTGACAGCCAGGTGGAGGGCATCAGGAGGGAGGCATTTCTTATGCCGGTAAAGAATGCCTAGCCGTGAGTTGGCAATAGAATTTAGGGCAGATATATGTCCATGGAATGAAAGTGCAGAGTCAAAGGTTATACCAAGATATTTATAGGACTGCACCTGGTCAATGACGAGATTGGGTGTGGAGTGGACATCTTGTTCACCAACCTTTGGAAAGTGGCCGGGGTTTTCTTCATTCTGAAAGGCATTACTTTAAATTCAGATAAGCCTATTGGAGTGATGAAGGCCGACCTCTCCCTAGCTCTGTCAGTTAACTCTCCCTGCCAATACCCCTTGTCAGGTCAATAGTCATAAGGTGTGTCACCCCTCCCAACTTGTCCAGGAGTTCATCCATCCAGTGCATAGGGTGGGTGTCTGACTTCGTGACTGCATTCAGGCCATGACAGTCCACACAGAAATGAGTAGAGCCATCTGGCTTGGGCACAAGGACTACGGGTGAGGCCCAGGGGCTGTGGGATCTCTGGGTTACCCCTAAATCCAGCATTTCCTCCACCTCCCTCCTAATGTCCTTTTGGATGGCCTCTGACACCCAATATGCAGTCCACTGTATGGGCATCTGTATCCCTGTCTCCACATTATGTGTTGCTAAGGGGGTTAGTCCAGGCTTGGCGCTAAACAGTGGGGCAAAGTTTGCTGAAACCTTCCCTTACTTTCTAGATCTTGTCTGGGGCCAGCTGGGGAGACAATTTAACTGCCTCCACAAAGGACTCCTGCTTGCTTTCTTCCAGCAAGTCCAGAAGGGGGTCTCCTTTGTCCGTCCCCTCCCCAGGACTACATACTGCAAACACCATGTCAGTCCTATTAGCATATGGCTTCATCCTGTTGACATGCTACATTCTTTCTGTCCATCTACTGTCAGGTGACTGTATGATATAGTTCACATCATTTACTTTTCTAACTACTTTGTACAGTCCTGCCCACTCAGCCTGCAGCTTGTCTTTCCAGACTGGAATAAGGACCACGACTTCCTGACCCACCATGTATGAAATCTAGATTTAGTAGTTGCCGTATTGGTCCTTGCAAGAATAGATCCAGAAGCAAATGATATGATACCTTTTAATGGACCAACATAGATGTAACAACAGAACAAAGTGCTCTAGCTTTCGGACCAACCAGTCCTTCTTTAGAAGCTCAATTGCCATGAGCTTCTGAAGAAGGACTGGTTGGTCCGAAAGCTAGAGCACCTTGTTCTTGTTGTTACATCTATGTTGGTCCATTAAAAGGTATCAAATCATTTGCTTCTGGATCCACCATGTATGAGTGAGCTCTGGTTCTGCGGTCGTACCACACTTTTTGTTCTCTTGGGCAGCTGCCAGGTTGCTCTGGGCTGTCCCCAAAAGCTCCTTCAGCCTTTCCCTAAACCTAAGGATGTAATCCACTATGGGAGTGCCCTGGGTGGCATGCTTACCTTCCAAGTCCTCCCGGATCAAGTCTAGGGGCCCACGTACCCAGCATCCATATAAGAGTTTGAAGGGGGAAAATCCTGTCGACTCTTGGGGCACCTCCCTGTATGCAAACAACAGGTGGGGGAAGGTATTTCTCTCAGTTCCTCCAATACTGTTCAGAAAATGCTTGGAACATTGACTTCAGGGTACCATTAAATCTTTCCACAAGCCCATTGGCTTGTGGGTGATAAGGTGTCATGCACTTCTGCACCACCCCACACTTCTCCCACAAACATTTCATCAGGTCCAACATGAAGGAACCCTCTCGATCGGTGATAACATCCTGTGGAAACCCAACATGGGAGAAAATCCCAAGTAAGGCATCTGCCACTTTGTCTGTCCTCAGTGAGGATAGGGTGACTGCCTCTGGATAGCGGGTGGCATAATCCACCCCAGTCAGGATGAACCTCTTCCTGGAGGAGCTGGGGGTATTTAAAGGCCCCACAATATTCATTCCCACCCTCTAGAATGGCTCCTCCACTATGGGCAATGGCATTAGGGTGGCTTGGGTTTTCTTACTTGCCTTCCCTATTTCTTGGTACCGGTGACAAGACCTGCAATACTCCTTCACCTGCTGTGTGAAGCTGGGCCAATAGAAATTCAAGGGAATATCATGTGCAGTCTTGAGCAACTGTTCACGATACCCCTGGGGAACAACAAGCTGCCTGCCTATCACCTCTCCCACTGTCTTCACAGCCTGAGGGTACATCAGTCCATTTTCCCAATGAACTTTATGTTTACCATCACCTTCCTGTGCTCCATCAGAGTCTTCCCAAGCCCTCAGCTTCTCTAGACTAGGGTCACTTTTCTGAGCAGCTGCAAACTCCTTACACATTCCCAAGGCATGGGACAGGTCCTCTTCAGTCTCTAAACTAGGGTCCCTAGCACTAGCATCAGGGCACTCAGGATCACTGTCATCCCTAACAGTGTGACAGTCAGTCACCCCTTCTTCTTTGGAGTAACCCTTAATAGCTATGTGGTTAACTGCTACTGGGGAAATTTCTACCCCCTTTTCATTAGTCTCCATATCAGGAGACACAGGCTGGGGAACCAGCCTCCCAGTGGTTTCCACAATGGCTTCTATGGGGTCCAGGGAACTACAATTTTCTGTTGCCACTTGGCAATGGGTAACTGCACACACCATCCCCTGTTTGAGATTGTTTCCAAGGATGACGTCCACTGCTAAAGTTTTGGCTACAGCCACCTGTTACACAGTTGCCCCTGTTTCACTTCAGTCTAGGAGAACACTACTGAGTGGCAATGTTGTCTCCTCATCAGTGAACCCTTGCACAGTTACAAATTCATTGGGTATAAGCTGACCAGGCTCTACCAGATCCCCTTTTACCAGCATCAGGGATGCCCCTGTGTCCCTTAACCGTTGTGTCTGTACCCCATTCATGGTGACTGGGTGCCTGTGTTCCCTCATGTTCACAGGCATGCTTCCAGGGACACACAAACAACCCACTTCTTTCCTAGCCCCATATTGTATATTGCTCACCCTTTTGGGACACTCTCTGGCAATATGCCCAATTTCTTTACAGACCCAACATTTGTTTCTTTTCTCAGAGAAATCTTTTCTTTGAAACCTGTTGCTAACTGGTTTTGGTGGAGGCAGGGAGGGTTTTAGCTGCCCTGAAGGTGTGCTTTTCCCTTTCTTTGCTGCCACACCCGCCCCATTCACTCTCAGAGCAGGTCTGCTCTTGGCATAATGGTCCAAGAGCTCAGCAGCCTCTTGTCCTGTTTTGGGATCTCAGTCCTCCAGCCAGGTTTTCAGCTCTGCTGGGCATGCCCAAAAAAACTGTTCCAACAAAATAGCATTTTCAATTTTATCCACAGAGTTTTCTTCAATTCCCTCCCACTAACAATTTAACCACTGACATTGTTTCATGGCTAGCTCCTCATAGCTCATGTCAGGGCTTCTCCTGAGCTTACGGAATTTAGCTCTGTAGGCTTCTGCAGTTAAATCAAACTTTTATAAAAAATGCAGCTTTACGTTTGCTGTAATCATTACTGTCCTCATTGTCCATTTGACCCAATGCATACTGAGCTTTCCAGGTAAGTAGCAGGGATAGCTGGAAACTCCAGGACCCTCTAGAAATTTTAGCCTGAATACAAACTTTTTCAAAGGAATTTAAAAAGGCATTCATATCCTCCCCCCTTTAAATTCAGGTATCAATTTGGAATTCAATTTGTAACCCAGTCCTATAGTTCCAGTTAAACCCAAGCAACTTACCTGCTCTGGTGCTGGTGGTTGAAGTCATAGCTTCTCCAGTTCATGTTGCCTCTGGCACTCATGCTCCTTACGGTCCACTTTGCTATTCACGGTCTGCTTCTTGCTGTTCTCGCTCCCTCTTCTCCTCTGCATGCTTGCTTCTCTTGCTCTGCTTCTCAACTTTCTCACTCTGCTTCTTGCCGTTCTCGCTCAGCCTCCCTCTGGAACTCCAGCTCCATTCTGTGCAGCTCAATCTGCAGCCTGAGTGCTTCTGGCTCCAGAATGCTGGTGACCTTCCCCTGCTGCTGTGACCCTTTGCTGGCACTGGCCCTGCTGTCATCCTCACTAGATCTGGACACTACACTGATTGATGGCCCCTCCATGCTCAAGGTTTGGTCCCTTACAGTGACAGTCAGTGACTCGATGCTCTGGGCATCTTCTGCCATCAGGGCATTCATGAGGTTCTGCTTGGTGGCTCTCCCCTCACACAGGACTCCTCTGTCCTGGCACAGCTGCCTCAAGTAGTTTACAGTGTACCCGCTGTAGTTGGAAGCCATCTTCTTCCCTAACTATGGCTACTCTAACTTGCACTTTAGAAACAAAACTAAAAGAGGTAGGAACTTGACTGTAAACAAAATGATATAGTTCTGTTTCCTTTTTAAAAATAAATCACTGCCTTTTTTTGCAAGTGAGCTGTACAGTATTAAGCTGACACACTGAACAGTTACAGCTTGTGTTACCACATTTTTCTGCACCATTGCCAACCAATCTGTTACAAATGCACTCAGCAGGTCAGGCCCTCTGCTCCCACAGTGCAAACCTCCGAGTGCAGTAATGTGAACAGGTAACAGACAGGGTAACCCTCCTATCTCCTTGTGGGTCCAAATCACCTTTGGTCTCAAGTTCTGGAGGGATTCATACTGTGAACCTTATGCTAGCGTACCCAAATGTACAGGCTCAGTTAATCTTCTCTTCAGGGGGATGCAGGATATCTTTCGCCTAAGAGCACCTAACCAGGTATCCAAAATGAACCCTTTAAAACTCTATAAAAGACCTTAGGTATATTCTTACCTTTTCCCATTTTAGTAACACCATCAAGCTTTGAACAGTTTTTGTCAGTCTTAGCCCTCTATACATCACATGCAAAAAGAACTTCGAAGACACACCCAGGCAGTCTTTCAAAATAATATATTTACTAAAATGGATAAAAATATGTAAAATGTAAGCACAAAACACTATGTTAAAGAGCATACCATCACTTAAAAGTACACGGTTAAAGTACAAAACATAAACTCCTACCACAATACAATTAAACTTTTTCTATCTAATGTATTACCTCTTTATAGTGCTTAAGTTAGATCAGAGATCTTGTTTCTTAAGAGTCCAAAAATATATGTCACCAAGTTCAAACACAGTATACAGTTTAAAAACTCTGAGTCTCCACACCCCTTCTATGATGTCATCTAGCTCCTCCTTTTAAAATATAAAATATATACAAACAGGATGTCCTATCAGGAGGTATTTCAAATAAGGTGACATCAGCAAAAACTCATTTCACAATATGACTCCTTAATTAACATCCCCTCTTTGATCTCAAGCAGTTCCTATTCCCAGGGCACATCAAAGGATTTTATGACCTTTAGCACCATGGTGGTATAACATGTTTTTCCTCTAAGACATCATAAAAGTTTATGAGTCCTATATCCTGATAGCTGGGTCAGTTCTAATTAAGTCTTTCTGGTCCTTTAATTACCTCCTGGTTTCAGGTTAAGTAGCTTCTCTGACCGGGGGGAGGGGACACCCATAAGCACAGGCTATATTTTTATATTACAAATAGCATAGAAAAATCATAACCAGCTGGCATACTGATGTGGAGATGCAAAATTCCTGACCCTATCCCCAGGCGATCAGTGCCTATGTAATGTTTGTTTTGTACTCATTTAGTTGTTTTACATAGTATTTATTAGTTTTAATGTTTTATTACTCTACCCTGTCTCTGTTTGTCCCAGACATTCACAATAAAGTACTGTATTCTAATTTACATCCTGGGAGGAATGGTATCAGTCAGCTGCTGATATCTCCAGCTGAGAGAGAAACCTGTCTAACAATGGAGTGTGCCTGTCACTGAGTTTTCTTGTGTCAGATATTTTAAAAAGTCATCCTTGTATGTATGTGTGTGTGTCTGTGGGGTGGGGGGAGTCGGCCCAAACTTTATAAGGAAAACAGCTAATGTGGTGGTAGACTAGAGTATGTAAGTTTATACAATAAAAACAAAATGATTGGAATTATTTACCAGCTTAACTTTTCTTTTTTGGTCAGTGGTTCAAATAAATAACAAAGTGTACAAGTTTCTTTGAGACTGATAACTTCTTTAGTTCACTTTGTCAGACTTAGTTCAAAATTTCAAATCAAGATTAAAAGAAAGACAGCATATAAATAAATCCTACCAAAACCACCTATAAATCAAAGGAATACAGAGAGTGTTAAAAATATACCTGCAACAATAAAACATTAAGAAAGTGACTTGTTTTAAAATTCCCAGTTAGTGTGCACATGTTGTCGGCTTTCCTCCCACAAGGACACTAGGTGTCCTTGCCAGAGCCCTGAAAACAAACTCTGGCCAGAGCCAAAATGTCTGCAGGATCTGACCTGATAAGGAATAAATTTTAGTGTGCATGCCCCATGGTACTAGAAAGCAACACGTCAAATGCGGCACAATAAGCAAACCTGATCCCTATCCCAACCAGACTTGGATGGATGCAAAAGCCTGGTCAGTGGGTATGTGCTTTGTGTTCTGTGCTACCCATGTGTGGCAAAACCACACATGCACGGTTGAGGATGATAGCTCTGGCTGAAGGGTAGGATAATTTCATATTACAACATGGGAGGGGTGCCTACTATATAAGGGGGTCCTGAGGACAAAAACAGTAACAATGTTAGACAGGTAATTAACATAAGCATACAGTGTGTGTGTGTGTGTGTGTGTGTGTGTGTGTGTGTGTGTGTGTATGTGTGCGTGTGTGTTAATTAAGCACGTTTGTTTTTTTTCTTTTACAGATATATAATGGCAGAGCCTGACCCACACTATAGTTGCCAGTCAGGGTTAAATTGGGCAGGAGCCCACAGGAACTCAGTTCCACCACTTCTTTAATAACTGTATAACATTTCCCCCACCTGTCATCTTTTCTCCATAGAACAGTTCCACCACCTAGAAATGACAGTCCTACTACCTAATAATCTTGATACAAGAGTTCTTTACCTAAACATTTTCATGTTTTCTATGGTTTGCCAGCCCGACACTACCCAATGTGTTTTTTTTTTACCCTACCACTACAAACCTTTCAAAGAGGAGGGCATTTTATTGGGGCTGGTGCATTTTGAGCCTCCCCCAGTGTGCTATGGCACATTGTTGCAGCAGGAACTGTCCTAGGGTTTCCATGCACATCTGCTGCCTGGGTTCAGGGTGGCAGCAGGACTGGATGGCCAATTACTCAGGGAACTGGCTTGAGAACAGAAATTTTCCCTCCGCACCTTGTTGAATCTTTGAATAAAGGCTCACTGAATGCTAACTCATTCAGATATGTGTTAATCAGACAGTCCTTTTAGCGTTCTACACATTCGCAGGGCATCACATTATCCAGCAACACTGTAATCACAGTTTCCAAGTCATGGATTTTAAATTCGGTCCCTCTGTCCAGCACAGACACATAACATGTGGCTTTCCTTTTGGCCCGGTACTCTCAGAGGAACTCCTCGAACTCCCTGCTGTAGTTTTCAAGAGGTGCCTTGCTGACGTGGTCCCCCAGGGTGATGAGTAGGGTCAGCAGTCAGAGATGGATGTTGGTCCCATTCACACTGTCCTGCATGTCCCAGAGCCGGCTGCCTTCCTTCAGGTCCCAGGTATACCACCAGCATGGGGGGGGGCATCAACACAGGCTCCTCCCAAGTGCCACCATAAAAAAAGTGCAATGGTGCATTGGAGAATATGGCACAGTGGGTATATGGCAGAGGGCTTCAATTGGTGGTGGTATCATGCTTAAAAGTTTATTGTTGTTTGCATGGTTCTGGATCCAGTGAGTGCTTTTCTTCTGAAGCAAAATGTCTACAGGTTCCACCCCCGCAAATCTAATGAAAATGAGGAGCTTCCCTCATAATCATGGACAGCTGAGAGATATGCCTAGTCTCACTGTTAAAATAAAAAAAATAACAATGTATTTCAGTAGGCATCTCAAAATTAAAAAAATATCACTGTTAAAATCAAGTTTTCACAACAAATTTTTTTACCCAGGATAACCCAGTTGAGATGCAACACTTAATTTCCAGCTGGGTTCTGCTGTAAACATTTCTGCAGCTGGGTGGGCTGGATTGATAGCGACTTGCTTGCTCAATAAACAGTTAAAAAGTAATGTTATGCTCCCCAGTGCCCTAGTCTTGCTCATTTTGCAGTTCTGACATTGACTGCGACTGTATGCTTTCTGTGTAGCATAGCTGCCTACCCCAAAATGAGCACAACTTTTGAGGTAGGGAAACATTTTCAATTTAAATATCACATCATATACTTTATGATGATTCTTCAAAATTGCAGTCACTCCCTCTCCCTTTAACTTTTTATCTTATCAGTATCAAGAGGGGAGGGGGAAAACAAGCTTATCAATTAGTGGATCTCAGAGTAAGCGGTCTTGAGGTCCTACCATCCCAGTGGATTACTCACCTGTTACAACATGCAACCTTCCAAGAGTAATGGTGCAAGGCTTTGTCTCGGGTGAGCAGAAAATCCCGAGGTGCCACTGTTGCCATCGCTTCATGCCGGTACAGCAGATGGTTGAACAGTAGTTGGAGTTTGGACACGCTCTCCTTGGATGGAGACACTGCTGGGATCACACTGCGCTCCATCGGTGCCACCACTGTCCTGCTGTGATGGCCCTCATGCTGCAAAAAGTTCTGTCCCACCAACAGGGAGTCCCCTCGGCCCTGACATAGGCACCTGGCTTCGGTAAAATGGTCCTTTAGTTTCAGTAACAGGTTAAAATAGAAATCAACGGTGAGGAGCACTGCACACAAGAACATAGCAAGCCTGTCTCTCCTCATGATTGTACAGTAGCTAGTGGCTAATTTCATGTCTTTTTTTCCTGGCTTACATAAAAGGAAATCTCTCTCTGTAAATATTGTGCTTTACAGCTCATCATCAGGTGAAGGACGGCTCAAGTGCGGCGCGGATCATTTCTTGGAAGGGTAGATTTAAAATACATACTTGCAAAATAAATAATAATTAGACCACACATTGTTGCAATCAATGCCTGATTGGGCCATACCTAATGCACGGCATAACCAATAATTATGAACATTAAATTGGTACTTCTATTGACTTAGGACTGTTCATGTTGGGTGGCTGAGTGAGAGCATTATCTTAATACAAAGCCTAGATATTTGACTCATTAAATTATAACCGTACTTAAAGCCTTAATTGCATATGGAGGGTTGTTGCAAATGAAATAGCACATGGGGCGGCTGCAACAATCAGCGACCACCCGCCATTGCACCGTCAGCCCAACACAGAGATGAATGGCTGATGCTGCAATGATGAGGCAGCCCCTGATTGCAGTAGCCAAATCGTTTCAAGTTGGTGGCACTCCTGGAAACTAGTGTCATCAGCACAGTGGGCCTGCATTGGTCCAACAGTGCCAAGTCCACAAATGCAGTGCTGCCATTGGCCACCACAGTGCCACACCTCCACAACCAGATTCTCTTCTAAGCTGCCACATAATGTTTCTTGTGCAAGCAAACATAAAAATGACATGTTATGTTTATGAGGTGATGTGCAAAAATTGCTATGTTGAAGGTTTGGGGTCAAAATATTGAAAATTACCAAAGTTATGAGTCTGCGTTCATAAATTCCAACATAGGCTCACAACTTTATTATTTTTTAAAATTTGTGCCCCAAATTTTCAACATAGCCTTCTTACTACCTCATCTCACGAACAAGTGTAGAGAAAAGTTTCAACTCCTGCCTGAAAGGTGATTTTACTCAGTGACTGTGAAATCACCTTTCGGGATACAAAAGCACATTTGGCCAGGATTTGAAAAATGACAGCTATCACATTCAAGAGGTGCTATGAAGAAATGAGTATGTTGAAAATTTTGGGTCAAAATATTGAAACTTATTAAAGTTACGAGCCCGCATTCCCTAACTTCAACGTAGGCTCATAACTTTGTTGTTTTTTAATATTTCTATGCCACGTTTTCAACATAGCCTTCTTATGACCCCACCTCATTAACAATAGTGGGGAAAATTCTTTAACTCCTGTGCGAATGGTGATTTTGCACAGCAACTGTGAAATCACCTTTCAGGATACCAAAACACATTTTGTCCCAGACTGGAATAATGACAGCTGTCACATTTGTGAGGTGCTGTGAAGAAATGGCTATGTTGAAAGTTTGGGGTCAAAATATTGAAAATTACCAAAGCTATGAGCCTGTGTTTGTAAACACCAACATAGGCTCATAACTTTATTGTGTTTTAACATTTTTGCACTAAATTTTCAACATCACCTTCATATGACCCCACCTCATGCAGAATAGTAGAGAAAATTGTCAACTCCTGCCCAAAAGATGACTTCACAGAGCAACTGCAAAATGACTTTTCAGGGTGCGAAAACACATTTTGACCAGGATTTGAAAAATGGCAGCTGTCGCATTCATGAGGTGCTGTGAAAGAATGGCTATTTCAAAAATTTTGGAGCAAAATATTGAAATTTACTAAAGTTACGAGCCTGCATTTGCAAACTTCAGTGTAGGCTCATAACTTTGTTCTTTTTTAATATTTTTACATCAGTCTTTCAAAATAGACTTCTTATGATCCCACCTCATGAACAATGGTGGAGAAAATTTTCAACTCCTGCCCAAAAGGTGATTTCCTGCAGTGACTGAGAAATCACCTTTTGGAAGAGATTTACCTAACGTCACTTGCATTGTTCATGAAGTGGTGTCCCAAAAAAGGTATGTTGAAAATTTGGGGCAAAAATATTGAAAAATGGCCAAGTTATGCTACTAAGTTCAAAACCCCATTGAAACACATTGAATGGCATAACTGATTTCCTCAGTTTGCAGTCCGGCATTGAAGAGTGAAGACATGTCTGCAGTCCAGAGAGGATTACGCCGTTCAACCTCTAGTGGATAAGTAAGGGCTTGGGGAAGGTGTGGGGTGGTGGTGCTGAGTGGGAGGGTCAGTGGGGGGAATACTGGTGCAACAGACATCAATGGACAGTTTTCTTTTTTACAGGTTTGTAAAGTAAAAAAAATGATGAGGGACAGTTTTCTGTATTACAGGTAGCAACACTGGGGGATTGGACACCCCTAGTGTCACTGTTATATATGGCAGCACTGGTGGTGAGCTCCCTGGTGCTGCATTACTAAAAGGGGCAGGGTGGGGAGTGGCAGCTGGCACAGGGGATTGTGCATCTCTGTGCCCTAATAATAACATGGGTTGGGCTGGGGAGAAGGGAAGTTATGGAGGGGGCTGCAACAGACATCGATGGACAGTTATTTTTTAAAGGTTTAAAAAAATAAAAAATACAAAAACAATGAGGGACAGACACGGGGGGGATTGGGCACCCCCAGTGTCACAGTTATATTTGGCAGCACCAGGAATGGGCGCCCAGTGTTACCCAGATTTAAAATAATAATAAATAAAAAATAATAATAATAATGAAGAAATGATGAGGGATGGACACTAGGGGATTGGGCACCCCCAGTGTCGCTGTTATATTTTGCAGCACTGGGAGTGGGCTCCCCGATGATGCCTAACTAAAATGGGCATGGTGGGGGTAGCAGCTGGCATGGGTGTATTGGGCACCCCTTGTTGCCATTATAATAACATGGGTTGGACTGAAGAAGGGCAGCGGTAACAGACATTGATGGACAGTTTAATTTTGACAGGCCCCTGCTGTCAAAAGCCACTCAGCTGTTTCCTGTCTGGCTTCATGTAAATCAAAGGACCGACACCATCTCTGATTAGAGTGGCTCAGTCCTTTGAGTACACAGAGCTTCCGCCAACCAAACAGTGAGTGGTGTCATAGACCACACTATTGGTCATTGGTGTAGACTGCCGAGCCCTTGCTACTTTGAACTGCAAGGGGCTCAGCTACTTTGAACTGCAAGGGGCTCAGCAGTGCCACACCCCAAAATCCAGTCACTCCTGACAAAGCGTTTGATGCTCAGGCATGCATCAAATATAAAAAAGTGCTTTTAGAGAGTACAGGGACTTCACAAGACATGTAGAAAAACTGAATGACAATATAACTTCTGCAGGCTGTATGCATAATCAACTCCCATGGTGCCTTGCATGAGTGAGGTCATAACATTTTCACTGGAGACAAACAGGTTTTTGCATCAAGGCAAAACAGAGAGAAGCAACCTCATTTATTTCTAAATTTGGACAAAATTAGAGGATGCAAGAGTGGGAGTCATTGTTCATGCCTACAAGCTACACAGGTATACAGAAAATAGATTGACAGGAATTTCTTTTTAAAAAGCCAACTGTGACTTACATCCTGACACATTAATAATTGTCTACTGTTAAAACATGTACAGCAGACCTCAAGAAAGGATTAATTCAAAGGAAAACCGAGTGGGAGCTGTCATGAAACAGAATTGACTAGAGCTGTAGTAGTGTAAAATTACACATACTCCCATAATGCAAAGCATCATGGGAAGAATTTGCAAATCTCCAGTAAAGAACATAGACTGGTTCTAGGTATTGGTTACAAATGGAACAAAAGCAAATCCGGCACCGAAGTAGAGTACAAATTACTTTATTAAATAAAAAAGCTAACAGCTCAGACAACAAAGAACTCCTTGACCAGTTTCACTTGCTAAAGCATCCTCAGGAGGAAGTGACATGCAGGCACAAGCTACAGTTTAAAACAGAGCTGCTTAAAGTGACAGTACATAATAAAAACATACCTTATAATGCGTGATACAAAAAACACAATCATTATTGCAGCAATACTAATAACACTCTATTTCCAAATGCAATCTCTCATTGGATCTCACTGTAAGTTAATACTGACAACTAAATAATTAATAAATGTAGTCAGTTCATTAACAGTGGCTGCAGGAGAGATAAACAGGATGCATTTTTGATTCCTCCTCATAACATAGGATGAAACCCAAAAGGCTCAAGTACCACTTATAAGACAGAAACAAACAACATATTAATGTACAATATTTACATATAAAAACAATCTAATATATATGCATACTATAGTGAATACTCCCTAATAAATAGTTCACTCCCTAATAAATATTTCACAAAGAGGTACTACCCAAGGGTAACCTACAACAACTAACTCATCTGATTTTCCTATTTTTCCTAATCAGTGGCATTACATCAATCTTTCCATTTAGGCCAGGTTCCTTTATTCCCACCTCCCCCCCACGGTGTAGATCCAAAAGGCCTCATGTTCCAGTAACAGAGCATAAATATCATCTCCTCTGGGTCCTAAAACTACCTGTTCAATTCCACAAAACTTGAATGTATGGTCTGCAAGTACCCTATTTGAAGCACTGCCATCTAATTGCATGTTTGGTTGGGTACTGTTCTTCATACAATGTACAGCTAGGGCATTGGAGGAGTCCTTTTCCTGGATACTATGTAGGTGTTCAACAATACGTGTCTTAAAGGGTCTAGTAGTCTTGCCTACGTAAAATGAACTACAATTTCATGTTGCCCAATACACTATGGTGTCAGTTACACAGCTAAACATTTTCTGGGCAGATCAACCATGGCAGCATAATGAAGTTAATGAAGTTGTGTGGAATTGTTAAGGAGGTATGGAGAAACAACACAATGATTTGTAAGTAGTAAGATTTGCTTTAGTTTCTGTTCTAAGGAAGGCATACACATTATTAGGAAAATAAATGGAGGTGTACATTTTAATGGAAAGAATAGGAAGCAATATAAGTTTACAAAAGAATCCCAGAGCAAATGCCACTGATGTATGTATTATCCTGGATGATATTGGCCAGACAGCCAAATTTTAAAGAAAACACAATTGCACGTACCCCAATAATGCAAAGCATCATGGGAAGTATATGAAAATCCCCATGATGGTACAGAAGGTGGCAGTAAATGAAAAAGTAATGTCTGGCATATGTTCAACCTTGGGATCATTTACACAGTTGTTTTTTTTTTTAGAAACAGGGTTTTTGGCCATGAGGTGATGTAAGTTATATTTAAGCAATGTGTTGATGTCAGGAAGTCAGGTGTAATGATGGACTGTTAGCAGAGAAAATGTGATAGTAACTTTTAAAGGGTGTCACTTTTGATAAGGGTAAGGTAGTTGGGCGGGGAAACCCTAAACACAGGTACACCCTGGGAGGGGAGGGCTGGAGGCCTCAATAGGGGAAAAAGACCTAGGGGTCATGGTGGATGCATGTATGAATAACTCTGAGCAGTGCAGGAGAGCAGCTAGCAAGGCAAACAGGATGTTGGGATGCATCGTAAGGGGGTTCACCTCTAGGAGCAAGGAAGTGATTCTGCCGCTGTACAATGGACTGGTTAGACCACACCTTGAGTACTGTGTGCAGTACTGGAGACCACATTGAAGAGGGACATACAGCTCCTGGAGAGGGTACAGAGGAGGGCAACTAAGATGACACGAGGGCTAGAGGACTTGACGATGAGGACAGACTTGAGGAGCTCTGCCTGTTTTCATTGGAGGAGAGGAGAGACAGGGGACATGATTGAGGTCTTCAAGTACCTCAAGGGAATAAATAGGAGTAAACATGGAGGGATCTTTAGACTTAAGCAGGAGGTATCACCAGAGGGCATGGTTTGAAGTTGGAAGGTGGAAGGGTGGGGGGGGAGAGAAGGAGGTTTTTCACTAAGAGGGTGGTGGACCTTGGAATGCACTGCCTGGCGAGCTGGTTCAGAGATCCACAGTGGAGGGCTTCAAGAGAGGGTGGGACAGACACAGAAAGTGGATGCATCAGATGATGGCCTGTCCCGGGGGGTGGGAATGGATGATAGGGGTTTCTGGAACACAAGGGAGGGGAAGGCCTCGGCACCCAACTAGGAATCTGAGGTTCGAGCAGACTTGATGGACCGCAAGGCCTAATCTGCTGGCAAATAGTATGTTAGTATGTATGCTAGTTATGCTTGTGATAATGGGAATATTAGGAAACTATGAAGTCTGTGCACAAGTGGAGTACAAATATGCATTGTTTCATTAGTACGTGCTAAGAGTGCAGGCAAATGTGATATGCAGGTTTGTTTTAGATTTAGGTAAAACTAACGATACATGCAATTGATAGAAAGATAATTACATAGACACATAGATAGAGATAGAGAGAGAGAGAGACACACAGACAGACAGACAGACAGGCAGAATAGGAATGGCAGTGAAGTACTGAAGTGACACTAACTGCACCCCCATCATTCAGAGATGGACAGGCATTGTGGTGTGCCTTTGGGTCATTGCTCATAACGCTCACGCAATTTCACCTCACCCTACCCTGCAGACACAGACAAGTGTCGAGGTGTGCCTTGGGGTGTTCAGACTTTACACTCACCCCATTCCATAAGGAAATACACTGAAATGGGTGCAGTATAAGAGAATGGAGTAAACTTTTTTGCTGAAGAGTCAAAGGCACACCTTGATACCTGTCACTGGCTGCAGGGTAGGGATGGGGTGGAATGGCATAAGCATTACTGTTGACAATCCCAAGTCACACCCCTGATGCTTGTCAGTCCCTACAGGGCAGGGTGTTATGGTCGGAAAACCTAATGCCCAGGGTGTTTCTTGGTATTTTCACTCCAGGTTTTCAGCATGGGCTTTTTGTGACCCCACCGCATGAACAGTGACACTATCAGTTCATTAGCCAAAAGGAGATTTTGCACAGCAACTGTGCCATTTGGCACCACAGGTGCAAAAATACATTTTGAACAGGATGTAAAAAATGACAGCTGTACTGTTTATGAGGTGGTGTAAAAAAATGGCAATGTTGAAAATCTAGAGTGAAACTATAAAAAGACTGATGAAGTCATGACACTGTTCCTGCTAATGTATACTTTTTTTCAAATTTCTATGCATCCCTTTTTCATCCCGATTGCTGTTATGTGACTTCTTAACCTAGCAACAGCATTTAATGCATTACATTATAAGGACAAGAAAATGTTTTTAATACATTTACAGACAGTTACATTAACTTAATTTTCTTCATAGAATGATTTAAATTTAGTAACAGTGGTAGTACAAAGCAATTACTCAGACAACTTGAAAACTATAACTACTTTATATTGTACATTGACACCCCATACGGACCTCATTGATGCAAATGTCACACATTTATCAGTTTTCTAACAGCAATATTTTACTATCCTAAATACATTTCTTGCTTCAGTAACTGCTCAGCACATCTGTTGCATGACCTACTTAATGACATGTTACACCTGCTATGCAATACGTTGCTGCTTACTACAACAACATCATGAACCATAAAACAGATGACTGCCATAACTAGAGAGGCAGTATAGCATAGTGGTTTAAGGCTCTGAGCTGCAAATCTGGAGATCTGGGTTTGAATCCCACAGCTCCCACTTGCATACTGGGAGACCCTGAGCAAGTCACTTAACTTCCATGTGCTCCCAGGTTGACCCTGTAAACAAGCTTTCAGCTTAGTGTGCCACTCCTGGTTAAACAATTGAAAGAAAAAAAAACACAATATCTTATTTTTCTTGCTTTATTTTGCTACTACAAGCTTTGACTACTACATCCATCCATAAATGTACTTTTTATAGCTTATGTGTCTGTGACCTAGGCAGAACTACACTTAAAATATTACACATAAATAAATAAATCATTAAAATAGCATTTATTTGAGTAGTATCGCCTTCCTTTTTGGGTGCCCGTCACACTATGTATATATATATTTATATCTTTTAACTTCAAAGCACTAAACCTATTCAAATGCACAAAACACAAGACTTTATTTTCTTCACACATTACTGTTAAACTTCAGATCCCAGAACGGCCAAGAAACAATTTAGGTTTCCACTCTTGCGTGCCACTGTCATGCCCACTTCTCATGCAAACAACAATCAATTACAGAAACTCTTTTGTTTCTGTGCTATGCACTCTTACATAAGAGAGACATAAATCTTATAGAACTGCAATAAAAACAAATTTATCAAGACTAGATTTCTGAATTAAAACCTGTTGTTTACAGTACCTACATAAATAATAGGTTACTGGCTACAAACGATGCTATAGACATGACACTAACAAAATTTCTGTTTTACATGGAAAACATCCATATAATGAACTTGTCATACAGGATTTGTGACCTTCTGTCTGCATGTATCTGACAAAGGAAAAGGCACCTGCTTGATCCTTTTTTTCTGTTTTATTTTTATGCCCAACTTGCTTATACTGTTAGAGTCAAATATTGACATGCTTAGAGTTAAAAAAAATCATGACGTCTATATGTGTGTTTATGTGAGGAGGGGGGGATATGCCTAGATGCAGTTTCAGGCACTCCTTAATTACTTCCCCAGGCAGCTCTGATAGTCAGTTGTTCCAACATGATAGATCCACCTCATGCCCCTCCCACATGAAGCAAAAAAAGGGGGGGCTCTTTAGGAGCTTCTTGAGTGGAGGTGGGGGTGGATCTTACTCCCCCAAAAAAACTACTGCTGCCTCCCACTACTCAGGTTCCAGTTCTTGTACCTCCCATTTAAGAGAGAAAATAGTGCACTGTAACCATTGACTATGCTGAAAGCATATTTATTTGAGGGCGGAACACATTTCTTGGAGGAGGGTAAGGCAGAGGAGACTATTTACACCTTCAGTCAGTTCCACGGACAGAAAACATGACATCACCCCTTTTGCAAAATACAAAAATATCTGCAGGCTCCGACCACTGCAGCCATAAAATATCAAGCATGTTATAAGTACATTTGGCATTAAAGGTGGTAAATGTGGGACTCTTTAAGATAAGTTGCAAAACTTGCAATTACCACAGGAAAACTGTAGGTTGTGCCTGCATATCACTTCCTCCTGAGGACACTTTAGCAAGTGAAACTGGTTGAGGAGTTCTTTGTTGCCTGAGCTGTTGGCATTTTTATTTAATAAAGCCATGTGCACTCTACTTCAGTGCCAGATTTGCTTTTGTTCTGCTTATTTATTTCTCCTGGCATGGAGACCGGGGCGGAGCAGAGCTTGCTGTTTGCTTTATTGGTGCCAAATGGCCTCTCACACAATCTGCAAAGGCTGAAACAGAAGACACACACATGCGTTTCAACCTTCTCAGAACTCAGCAGTGTGCTTCATCTGTAACAGCCCTGGGGAAGGATGAATCGGTCATATTTTGGTCTTATTTGTTTGGGTCATGGTGAGCCTAACATAGGAAATTAATCTACAAGACAAAGAACCTCAGGACAAAAAAACTGAAGCAAGGTGTAACAGTACTGTATCAAGCCCATACATCTGAGTGAACCCTCAGAAAGGAGACTCCAGCCAAACAAAGTTCAAAGAAACAAAACGTTGCTTCACTTCAACACAAAACAATGGCTCAAAAGCAACTTACTGTACTTTGGCAAAGGAGAAACAAAAAAAATACCTTCAGTTTAGCTAGATTCAGCTTTTCTAGTTCACAGTAACACCACTCTATCTCTCTCAATCCCCTGAATTCTGCCTCTTACTCTGTCTGGTTTCTTTTTTTATGCATCTCAGGTGAGGCTCATTTGTGCTTTTCCCCCACAGGGATTTCCAGGCCTGCTTACAACTAATGCAAATGGCCTTTAAAGGGTCAGATCAGAAATCATCAGGTTTCAATTCACCCTGTTCTCCTGCTAGTATCTTAGTTGAGAGGGGGTCCCGGGTGAAGGCTGTAAATATTCCTTCACACAAGGTTTACGTGGAAAGGGCACTGGCAACAAAGCCAGGTTTCAGGAAAGTAAATTTACACATATGCTCTTAATGCAGTGTTTCAGCCAATTGCAGATTGTGTAGGAGGCCATTTGGCAACATACTCCTCTGGTTAAATCAGAAACAGGCCACATTCTTTAATGGTGATTTGCATATTGTTCGCATGATGCTTTGCATTATGGGTGTACATGTAATTTTACAATGCTTTGAAACCTTGTTTTGTTGCCTATTCCCTTTTCAGGTATCATTTGCCTCAGTGCCTTCCTGCTGAGGTTCCTGTGTATTTTAGAGCTATATTAAAGCAAAGTGTGCAAAATGCTGCTGCTAGGCTCATCACCTCCACTAGGAGGTGTGAGCATATCACCACTGCACTGCATTTATTACACTGTTTGCTTGTTAGATGGTGGATCATTTTATAATCTTGTTATTGACCTGTAAAGTGTATGGACTGGGACTCCATTACCCTAGGGAACTTCTTGCAACCTGCACTGATGTCCAAGTTTTAAGATCTGCAAGCTCTTGTTTGTTGGTGATTCCTAAATCTCAACCAAAATCTGCTGGGAAAAAAACTTTTCTGTTGTTGCTCCACACTTGTGGAACAGCCTTCCCTTAGGCATTTGAACTACCCAAAGGTCATTTAAAAAAAATAAATTAAAAGCACAGCTCGTTAGCTGAGCTTTTCTGGGTAGCAGATTAAACTGTTACTTTGAAAGCAGCATTGGCTGAGATCTACAGACTCACTTATGCTGTCATGGAGCTGTACCCAAAAATCCTAATCATGTGTACTGTTCTGTTAGCTCTACTGTAAGCCCCACTCAACAGTACATCTATAACGATCCCAGCTCAATTAGTCATATATATGTGTTAGTCATCTAAAAGTTTCCTACCTCGAGGTACCACTGAGGCAATGTGCATTGGCTGTAATGCATATATACTGCATATATATATATATATATATATATTTATGGGGTGTGGCAGCACTAATTGCATTGGTCCATAGATCTCCATTTATGCCTTGGGCCCTATACCACTTGTGTAAGATTTTCAAGTTTGTGTTTATGTGTTTAATGTATTTAATGTTATGAACTTGGTTTTACTTTTGTAAGACACAGAACCTCAGCTCAAAAGCATTGATGCCAGGGTTACCTGGAAAGAGCATTGGCAATAAAGCCAGGTTTCCAAGAAATGTAAACTTACACCGAACCAGTCTAAGTTATTTTGTGGTGATTCGCTTACATATCCCATGATGCTTTGCATTATGGGACTATGTGTAACTTTACATTTCTTCATATTTATGTACTGTAGAAGTTTGACTGTATTTTCTTTTTTGTATTGTACTGTACTGGGCCTTGGTTTCAGAAAGGTGTATTAAAATAAAATGCTATCTTCTAAAGTGTTCTATATGAAAATAGCCCTACAAATAAGGAAGAATACAAGATGGGAAATAAAAGATGATAAACATCCTAAAGTTATGCAACTGCATATATCATGAGAGCAAATGGTATGGATATGCTTTGAATCCTGGTATTTGTGTTTCCCTGCTCTCTCTCTTTCTTGGTTTTGCTGCTAATGGATTTTGTATGTAGTTTTATTTATTTATTGAAAGCTTTGGATTACAACCTATGAGCCAACATGGCTCTTTTTCAAAGGCTCCAAGCCATACATTGGGACATGACAAGTACAGTTGTTACACTCGGTTACATTCAAGGATACAAAGCACAGATACAATACACAGATAATGGATTAATGATTTTTATCAATAATCAGATATTTTTAAGATGAAATGTAACAATTCAGGACGAGGTTACAAAGTGCAGTGCAGGTTGGAGCTGTCAGGGAGTAAAATAAATGATTGTTTTCGAGTATAAGCACAGTTGAGAGAGTGGAAAGAGGAGTAGAGATGTTAGATTAGGGTAGGACAGAGGACTGAAAAGCAGCCACAAGAGGTATTGTCAGTTACACCAGTGGGACAGCTGGCAAGGGTGAGTCTTATTAGTGATGGAATGTGTGGGAGATACAATTAAGGAGCAGAGCAGAGTAAATTCCTAGATGTGGGGCTCTGCCAGGACGCAGGAGTGACCTAGTGTAGAAGTGGGCAGTCACAGTCATTTACTAGTGCTAGCCAGAAGTGGAGAGCCTTTTTAAATGGACCTATTTTTCTACTGTCTTGGAGGGTGTCTGGGAGGTCATTGTGCCATTTTGGGCCACAGTATATTATCAATCTCTGGGCAAAGGTAGTGCACATCAGGGGTACCTATAGCAATCCCTTAGCCATACTCCTGGTGTTCTTTGTAGATGTTGCAGTTTTAAAGAGCTTGCTGGTGGAGTCAGGCATATGGCCAACAACAGACCAGGTGTGTTCGCCTATCAGCGGGAGAAATCTGCAACGATTTGGATGTGGCAAACATTTAAGGACGATCTATCACTTTCAGATGTGTATTGCTTCTATCGCTGAAGTACATTACTACTATGGCACCCATTTCTTCCTTTCTGCACACACCATGATTTTTCTATAACTGGAGAAAAAATAATGCTGATGTACCCCACCCCACTACCACCACAGGCATTACTAGCTGATTTAGCGGTCAATTGGTGTTTAGACTTTTTGCTATGATGCTGATTATTTAGCCGGTTTACCTGCCCTCTGGTCCCTAGGCTAGGCACAAACCAAATTTACCTCTGCAAACCCTTTTTTTCACAGTTGACAAGCAGTGAATAATTCATATTTGTGTTCAAGTATTACAAAAAAATCCTCACCAGTGACACATTTTTTCTAATCAGTTGACTCCTTTGGGACAAAAATTGTCTAGGGCACTCCATGCGACTAGAAACCTTGGTATCATCATTACTACTACCATCACCCAAGAAACAACATTGCACTTGGAAGATCTTTTCACATGCAACAGTTGTTTGCTGTTTGTTTTATTCAGTCTGACCTGATGCTCCCCAATTTCACAGGTACAGGATGATAAACTGGAGAGGGTTCAGAGCCATTACTACCATTTACGTCTCAGTGGGCATCAGTCACTTGTGATGTCATGCATTTGGGGTATATGCTAGATGTTCCATCTCACTGATTTCAACATTAGAATCATCGTCACTATACAGTAGCAGCCACAAACACTGCCAGATATTTCCCAACATTTCTGTGATATTTCCAGAAATATCTCCTGCTTTCTGCATTTCCACTGTAGGGGCAGCAGAGAGAAACTGTTCAGAAATTTTGCGAAATATCTGGAAATAGCTAGCAATGTCTGTGGCTACTACTGTAAGCAAGTTTTCTTTCATGTTTTGGACCGATGATGTCGGGGTCCCTTTACAATTGGTATGGGAACAGATTGGCACTCTGCATTATGTAAAGTGTCATCCCGTTTTAACTCATCCTTCTGTACCTGCTACACATCACCTCTACTAGAGTTGGAATCATTATCATAATCTCCCTTACTCTCAGTGACAGAAGCAGGTGTGTTTAGACTGGCAACCTTATTTTCAACAGATATACTGTATGTTTGTTCATATTCCTGCTGGTGCTTCTATTATACAGTAAATTTATTTGTTTAGTTTTTGTTGACCATGTAAGGGCACTAGACAATTAACTGCCTATTTTTAAGCATGATTGTTTCAGTGCAGATGCTTGGGAAATACAGCACTGCACAGTAGGGCTGGACAGATGGTTCCTTTTAGAATCAGCCCCTCCCCCCAGATCCATTACTCACCAACGACTCAGATAAATATGGAGTCGGTTGATTGAGTCTAGTTCTGAGTCCATGGTTGCTGGCTGCTGTTTGAGATCATGCTGGTGCTGGAGCCTGGAGGAAGAAGCTGGCTGTGCCACCCCCATGTCCTGATCATGAGGTGGGAGGAGGAGCAGGAGGAAAGGGTGATGCAAACTGCTAATATGCAGAGTGGACCATCGACACACCACACTCTATGTAGAGCATCAGCAGGTGGCTGTTGGTAGCATGAGTCAGCCAACTGCACAGTGCAGCAGAACTAGTATCACGTAACAGTGCTCCTAAATGCTACTGTACTACATAACACCAGCGGACAGCACACAGGAGTGATTGACGGAGTGGACAGTTGGGTCAGAGAGACTGAATACAAGCAGGAGGGAGGGCCTACTGCAGGCAAGAAAACAAAAGAACAAAAAAGTTGAAAACTTAATTTAATTGAAGTGAAACAAGGTGGCCATCTGCTCAGAGGATGGAGTAGGGGGAGAGAGGGAGAAACAGAGACAGAGAAGATCATGGCACTGTTACAAAAATAAACCTTAACATAAAAGGGGCTTCAGGCTGTGGAGTCAGAGAGAAAGGGTAAGGAGATTGTGCTGGAGGAGGGAGAAAGGGGCCAAAAACCCTAAACACAAAAATGGCTTCTGACTGCTGAGGACAGTAAGAAAGAGAGAGTGATCAAGGCACAGATCATTGGTGAGGCCTCATTTGGAATACTGTGTCCAGTTCTGGTACTGTGTCCATTTCTGGAGGCCGCATCTCTGTAAGAACATAGACAGGATGGAGGCAATTCAAAGAAGTGCAACAAAGACGGTGAAGATCCTGCACAAAAAGTCATATGAGGAGAGACTGGGAGACATAGATATATAGATACTGTCAGCAGATAAGAACTGCCAGGCCCATCCAGTCTGCCCACTTATGTTACCTGACGAAGTGGCCAGTGACCCTGTCTGGTCACTGGCTTTAGCTTTTTCTTCCCATGTCTAATATTCCTTTATACCTGTCCCACGCATGTTTGAAGCCTGCCACCGTACGGGTAGCCACCACTTCTCGGGGCAGGCTATTCCATGCATCTAACACCATCTCTGTAATAAAGAACTTCCCAACATTACCCTTTATATGGCCACCCATCAGTCTTATATCATGCCCTCTTGTTCTGGCACTACTTTTAAACTGGAATATGTTGTTCCCTTCCACCTTGTTCATGCCCTTGAGGTATTTGAACATTTGTACCATGTCACCTCTCTCCCTCCTTTGCTCCAGCATGTACAAATTGAGGTCTCTGACTCTTTCCTCATAAGGCTTGTGATGCAGACCCTTCACCATTTTGCTCACCCTCCTCTGCACCATCTCTATTTTGCCAATGTTCTTTTGAAGGTGTGGCCTCCAGAACTGGACATAGTACTTAAGGTGAGACCTCACCAGGGTCCTGTACAGTGGAACTATCACCTCCCTCCTTCAGTTTGTGATTCCCCTTCCAATGCACCCTAACATCTCAGTGGCCTTCAGCAACACCTTGGCTGTCTGCCTTGTGGCCTTCAGGTTGTCTATGATTATGACTCCCAAAGTCCCTCTCTTCCTTAGTAACTGCTAACAGCTCTCCCCCAGTCTGTAGCTTGCTGCAGGGTTCCTGCTACCTATGTACATGATTTTGCATTTCTTTGCATTAAACCTTGGTTGCCATGCATCTGACCATCTCTCCAACTGTTTCAGGTTCTTTCTCATCCTTTCCATCCCCTTCGGGGTATCCACCCTGTTGCAGATCTTGGTGTCATCCGCAAACAGGCAAACCTTTCCCTACAGCCCATCCGCAATGTCACTGATGAAGACATTGAAAGGACTGGCCCAAGAACTGACCCTTGAGGTACCCCACTGGTCATCTTCCTTTCCTTTGATTGGGTTCAGTTTACGGATCCATGACTGGTTGTCGACAAATTTTTTGGCAAACTACCAGACAGCGAAACTAGCAGGTCGACTGCATTTTGCAGCTGACTGCCAGTTTTGTAGGAAAACAAATGTTTTCCTCAGGGGGCTTCACCACCTGAACCCCCCATGTGGGGGACTGTGCCCCCCACACCCCTCTTAGGATTCTCAACTCTGAGTCGGAGCTGATTCTGGGGGATACAGGACCCCCAGCTGTTGTTGCTGTAGGGGTCCCCGCTGTTGAAATGTCACTGATATTGCAGCATACCCTGTTGTCAGTTCTTTAACCAATTTTCAATTCAGTTTACCACCTTGTGTCCCATCCCCAGGCTTCCTAGCTTGTTGACCAGTCTCCTATGTGGGATGGTATCAAAGTCTTTGCTGAAATCTAGGTAGGCAATGTCTACAGCCTCTCCCTCCCTTGGTCTACTGCCTTTGTCACCCAGTCAAAGAAATCTACTAGATTAGTTTGACAGGACCATCCTGCGGTGAACTCATGTTGCCTGGGATCCAACATCCCCATGACTTCTAGGTGCTCCACTATTCTTTCCTTGAGGAGTGTCTCTATTATCTTTCCTGCTTCAGAGGTTACACTAACTGTTCTGTAGCTCCCTGCATCTTCTTAACTACCACTGTTGTGAAGAGGGACACCATTTGCCCTTCTCCAGTCCTCTGGGACCACTTCAATGTCTAGGGACTCACTGAGACCTCAATATGTATAGCCTGAAGGAGAGGAGAGACAGTGGAGATATGATAGAAACCTATAAATATCTAAAAGGCATAAATAGAGTACCAGAGGCTAGCATCTTTCAGAAAAGGAGATGTCCAGGAATGAGGGGGCATGACATGTAGTTGGAAGAGGGTAGACTAAGGGGTAGCGTGAGACAAAATTACTTCAAGGAAAGGGTAGTGGATGCATGGAATAGACTCCCACAGACACAGTGGGGGAATTCCAACATGCATGGGACAGGTATAGGGGAACCCTAGCAATAGGAACAAGGAGGTAAATCCAGAGATCAAGTAGGGTCTGTAGCTTTTACAGTAAACAGGGGAAATTGGCAGACTGGATGGGTCTAGTGGTCCTTATCTGGCATCAATTTCTATGTTTCAGTGCTTCTGTGTTGAAGAGATAAAGGAGACTGTGCCGGGGGAGGCCAAGGGGACAAAAAAATCCTTAACATAAAAAGGGCTCCTGGCTGCTGAAGATGGAGTTGGAGAGAGACAGAGGAGATAGAGGAGACTGTGCTGAGGGACAGCCAAGTGGGCCAAAAAAAAACCCTTAACATAAAAGGGGCCTCTGGCTCCTGAGGATGGAGTGATAGAGAGACAGACAGACAGACAAAGTAGATAGAGGAGCTTGTGCTGGAAAAGGGCCAAGGGTGAAAAAAACAAACAAAAAAAAACAAGAAACTACTAAACAAAAAAAAGTTACAAAAAAATCAGAACCTTTAACACAGAAGAGACTTCTGATTGCTGAGGATGGAGTCGGGGAGAGACAGAGGAGATTAACTATGTCTGCTGTGCTCTACAGATTAAGGGACACCAAAAGAGAATAAAGAAGGAAAAACAGATCAGAGAGAGCCTGAGTGTAAGAGAGAGGGAGACGAGATAGTGCTGCTTTACTGGCTGCCTGTGCCTGTCATCCAAAAGAAAACAGAGAAGCACATTGATGCCTGTCTGTGCCTGCCAGCAGGCTGCAAAAAATACAGATTCAGCAACAAAAGTAATTAAAAAAAAACTAGAGAGAGACAGAAAGATAGAGAAAGAGAGAGAGAGAGAGAGAAAGATAGAGAGAGATAGGAGCAGTGAGCATTGTACTGCTCATCCTGACTCTTAACAGTCTATTTTTTTTTCATTCAGAGAAGGGGGTCACAAAGTCATACAGGGTGTTTTTGTCATTCATTCATTTATTGAGACTACTGCAACTGTGTACAACACACTGCCCAATAAAAGTAAAGAATAAAAGAAGTATCATCAGTAGTTATAGTGCTTATTCCTTATCCTCCTTATTTTCACCCTCATTATCACAATACCAGTATGCTGCAGACATCTGCATCATCAATTTCAATTCCAAGGTCATAGTACCATAATAATGTTGAGCTGCTGAAAGTCAGTCACCAAGCAGTAACACTAGGACTCACTCTTCTGCACTGAGCTTAGAAGGAAATGGTGGCGGTCATTGTTGTGTGCTATCTACATTACAATACAAAACTGGGCCCTGTAGGGAGAGAGAGTCAGGATGCTAGGAACTTGGGAGGAGTATTTTACAGGTAAGCAATAAGCCACGAATGGGTGTGCATTCACGAATTAATGATGCACACCCCAGGGGTAATAAGGCATGAGACTAAAGGTTGAGTGCTCTTACACTTTTGGGAAGTGCATTGTTAACCCTTTAATGCACACCCCAGAATAACTTATTGCATTTATAAAGTGGCTCATTGTAGGTAATGAGGTTTTCCAGCATTCATAATGAGATCTGGTTTCTGATTGTGCATCGTTAGTATTTTATTTATTTATTTATTTGCTTTTGTTAATCAGGTTAGCACACTAGACAGCAGTTGCCTATTTTCAGGTGTGACCCGGGAGGTCACAGAGTACATAAGAAACAACAATACAGGGTCAGAGTACATACAGGCCCACGAACAAGTGGGTGTAACAGCAACATGGTACAACTGTCATTTCATGGTAAGGTACAAAGTAAGCAGGATATAAATCAGCAGTAGAGAGGTAGGTTAGCAACAGGTAACACCATGACAGAGAATACAACCAAATACATGAGATTATATGAGCGCCTAATATTAGAGAGAATGCGCTACACACCTTGTACAGCTAGATGCGGGAAATGCTATGACAGGATGACAGGAGTGCCACCCCACCAGGAGGGCTTAAATGCATTATGCAGGTAAACAGCAGAGATCAGCAGCGGTCAGTGAGTCAACCCACAGTCTCCCAAGTGTATCCGGGGGGGAGACTATTCTGGAACTGTGTAGCACAAAGACAGGCAGCGGCAGTTTGAGGAAGTTCCAGAGGGATGTTTTGAAGCAGGGATGGGAAGGCCCGGTCGCCTGTGAGGGTGCAGGTCTTAGGAACCAGGGGGATCTGTGTAGCACTAGAGCGTAGGTGGTAGGCAGGGGTATCATATTTGAGGGGGAGGGCAAGTGCAGAAGGAGTGGCCATTCTGACTATGTTATCAATGAAGTTGCCAAGGACAAACGCGAGGTGTTTTTCAGGGGGGAGCCACTACAGTCGACAGTAGAGCTCACAGCAATGCATAAGGTGAGTTGCGGAGAGTGCAAAGCGACAGATGTTGTTATAGGCGGTATCCCACTTAGCTAGGCTAGAATTCAGGACTGGGGCAAAGGCTACAAGCCTGTAGTAAAGTGTGGTAAGGAGCATCCCCCTGGCTATGGCGAGGCGAGCAGCCGGAGTGAGGCAATCTTTAGCCCTGTAGGCAAATCCAAGCTTCCCATTTGTGGCTTTACAGACATTCCGAAGGTGTGCTGTAAGATCAAGTTGTGGATCGAGGGTAACACCTAGGTACTTAACGGCATCGGTGACTGGCAGAAGGGAGCCATTAGCTCCATATATCGTTAGGGGAGTGGGATGGGAAGTGGTTTTGGCCACTGAACCAAAGAGAATGGCCTGGGTCTTATCCAGGTTGATGGTGAGTTTGTGTCCCTCCAGCCAGTTCTAAATACAAGCGTAGTCTGAGTTCACGTGCGAGTTGATGCTAGGAACGTTCTGAGAACTGTACAGTACGACAAGATCATCTGCATATAGAGTTGTGTGCCCATGGGTAGCAATGGAGGGCAGCCCATTGATGAACAGGGAAAACAGAATGGGTCCAAGGACGGATCCCTGCGGGACCCCGAAGTTGACGGGGGGGAGGTCAGAAAGGGCGCGGTTGAAGCAGGAGTATTGCTGCCTTCCCCTAAGGTAGTCAGAGAACCAGGCAAGGGGTCAGTGGGAGAATCCGATGGACTGAAGAGTGGAATGGAGGAGGGAATGGTCAACCCGATCGAAGGCCTTAGAGAGGTCGATGAAGATGGCTCCGGTCAGTTTGCCTTGGTTGGTGGTTGACTGGATCTCAGAGGTAACCACGGCAAGCACAGTCGATGTGCTATGCTATGGCCCTTCCTAAAGCCATGCTGGGCTGGGGAGAGAACTGCATATGCCTGAAGGTAGTGGGAGAGTTGAGAGGCAACTGCCTTTTCAAGGAGCTTACAGGCTACTGAGAGTATGGCGATGGGGGGGGGTAATTTTTCATGTCATTGGGATCTCTTTGCTTGTAAACAGGGACAACCTTGGCAACTTTCCAAATGTCAGGTATGATCCCTGAAATAAGTGAAGAGTTAAATATATGGGCGACCGGCCTGGTGAGGAGGGGAGCCCCCAAGCTCAGCAGCTTTGGTTTGAGGCTGTTGTGACCAGCACCCGTGTGATGGGAGAGCCCAGCTAGGAGTACCTGGGTCTCCCCAACTGAGATCCGTTTGAGGTAGAATGGCGGCCGGGGGGGTGCCCATCATGCCGTATAGGTGCAGAAAGTTGGGAAGATGAGGGAGCGGGCAGGTCAGTGAACATGCAGTTCAATGCAGTGGCAATAGTATGGGGGTTATTGCAGTTGGACCCCCTGATATTCATGTCGGCAGTCATTTCTTTGGCAGACCCAACAACCAGGTTTTTGACATTTTGCCAATAACGTCGGGGTTGTAAGCCGAGGCTAGCAGGGCGGATTTGCAGTACTCACTCTTTGCATTGCATATGGCTCTCTTGCAGGAGTTTCAGAGCTGCCGGTATTCGAGGAGGTTGTTGTTGTTGCGGGAGATTTTGTGTTTCACCCAGCATTTGTCTCTCTGCTTCATGAGGGAGAATAGACCCCCATGGAGCCACTTTGTGACCGTGCCCCTCACCCTCCTTTTAGTGAGGGGTGCATGCCTATTTTACAAGGGGGAAAATATGGTTAGGAATTGATCAAGGGCTGCAACTGGGTCATTTGTAGCCATAACCCTAGACCAGTCAGCACAGCGTAAGCCATTGAGGTAATCATTTAGGATGAGCTTGGAGAAGTCCCTCATCTGGATCACTCTGCAGGGGACTTTGGGTGAGTAGGTGCCCCCATATGCAGCATTTTGGAGAATGATCTGAGATGATGTCGGGAAGAGTCCCCGAGTGGACAATTCTGTCCAATCTGTTGCATATAACCCAGTCAATAAGTGAGTCTTTGTTCCCCCAAGAGGAGATCCTGGTGGGCCCCGTGATGATCTGGCTGAGTGCAAAGCTCGACAGAAGAGGCTCAAATAGCTTGGTATTAGGCCCTAGCCAGTTGAGGTTGAGGTCCCCCAGGATTAGCAGCTCATTTGAGCCAACCTTTTCTTTAAGGAGGTCAAGTAGAGAGGAGAGGCCTTGAACACTGCCCTTCAGAGGGTTGTAGGCACAAACTAGGTACACCTTTTTAGTGTTTCCAAGTAGAAGGAGTGAGTGGAGGAACTCACAGGCTGGGGGTTCAGGAGGTGAATGAGGCACTGTAGACATGTTAAGGTGCACTCTGAAATATAGGAGCATGCCTCCCCCATGCTTACTGCCTGCCCTGTCACGCCGGATGAGGCTGTAACCTGGGATGGTGCACGCGGAGTCGGGGATGCGAGGCTTCAGCCAAGTTTCCAGTGATACCCATAATGTCTGGCTTGTAGTGGGCTGCCCAGGCCATGAGTTTTGCTAGGTTTTGTAGGATGCTGCAGATATTGAGGTGCATTATTTTTTGGCCCTTAGCAGATATCCAGGCTGTGGGGGGCTTGAAGGAGTACTGGGTATGTGGAGAACCTTGACAGCTGGTTAAGTTGCCTGCCTGTGCAGGTGGAGCCATGGTCCCTGTTGTGTTGGGCAGCAGGAATGCACGAGGTACCCAGCAGAGATTATCCCTAGTGACGTGGCAAAGCAGCCAGCTTTGGCAGGTGTTTGCTCAGTGTGTCCGTCTTAGCCAGGCACTGGCTAACAGGAAGAAAGGGCAGTTTCACTGTCATGAGCAAATTGGGGTCCTACTCTAGGCGACTGGACTGGGGTGGACTAGCCAGAGGGAACCCTGGAGATAGGTAGTTAGGAGTTGCAGAAACCAGGGGACAGGGCTACCTTATTAGAAACTAGGATACACTGCAATTTGGAGAAAACAGGCTCAGTTTTTGCATTTTAGACTAATAGGATTGAGCTACCAGGCAGATTAATACAGAGGGGCCTCTAGTGGTGAAAATGTATGGCCTGCAAATGGCAAAGTAGGCTGATTGGTTTTTGCACAACACGTGATCTCTGCTATAAGATGCAGTGATGACCATGGGTGGTGGTGGTGGGGGCGGTGGGGTAGCCGGCGAAGCTGGCGGGGCCAATCCTACATGCAGCTCCTAGGCAGTGGAGCACTATGAGTGACGTATCAGTTTGTAAGGCTCTACCAAGTCCTCTAAGGTGCTTTCAGCAGTTCTTATAAGCAAGGTAATTCAGTTTCATTTGTTATTTCAGTTCAGTTCAGCAGCGCTTATTGGCAAGGTAATTCAGTTTTGTTAGGTATTTCAGTTTCCGTTGCTGCTCAGCTTTCAGTGGAGCACAGATGGAGCATTTACCTGAGAACGTGGTCTGGGGGGTTGGGGAGGGCTGGATTCATTAACCCTCATGACCTCCAGGTCAGGACCCTCGACAGGATCCAGGAATTCAATCTGTGGGAGAGAAGAGCTCAGGTGAGAATCAATTTATAGTGTGGCAAGAGGGTGGGGGGTAGGGAAGGAGAGCGAATGGGGGGGAGAACTGAGCGTGGCAGAGAAAGGACAGCGAGGAGCTGCAATCAAACATCTGCACCAAGTAGCTGTAAGGGTAAGGCTGTTACTCCAGGAACTGAGTCTACACACTCCCCAAAAACACCATAAACCCTAGAGGCAGCAAAATGAAAGGCATTTGTAGGGTTGAAAAAATGCTGTAATGAAATTAACTATCCCCCTATTTAACCGATTTGGGAGAGAGACTGCAAAAGGCTGCTACTCCGCTAGCGCTCTTGGGGTACAAATCTAGCAGGCAGAGTTACCAGCTATTGGAATTAGGTGTAACACACTGCCGACCTTCTAGCAGGCTATGGTAGTGCACCATAAATCAAAACTTTGAGTAAACAGCTTAACAGACGTTTCTTTGACCAGACAGGGAAGCTTCTTGGTTATTTAGGGAATACAAAGGAAATTTTGTGCTGAGATTTGGAGCCAAGCTGCAAACACTATTCTTAAGCAGAAAAGGCATCAGAGGATAAGCATGCAGACATTGCAGTGTTCACTAAAATCTGTAGTCTACAAAAACTATCAGCACATGTGGGGGGACACAAAAGGATAAGCCCCTTTAAATAATCTTACACGCAGCTCCTAGGCAGCGAAGCACTATGCCTGGCATGGCAGTTTGTAAGGCCCTACCAAGTCCTCTAAGGCACTTTCGGCAGCTCTTATAAGCAAGGTAATTCAGTTTTGTTGGGTATTTCAGTTCAGTTCAGCAGCACTTATTGGCAAGGTGATTCAGTTTCATTAGGTATTTCAGTTTCAGTTGCTGCTCGGCTTGCAGTGGCGCGCAGATGGAGCGTTTACCTGAGAGCATGGTCTAGGGGGTGGGAGAGGGCTGGATTCGTTAGCCCTCGCGACCTTTGGTCAGGACCCTCAACAGGATCCAGGAATTCTATCTGAGAGTGTGGTCTGGGGGGTTGGGGAGGGCTGGATTCGTTAGCCCTCATGACCTCCGGGTCAGGACCCTCAACAGGATCCAGGAATTCAATCTGCGGTGCATGGTCATGTGATGGCTGTCATCCAGTAAGGTCTTGGGATTTATCCTTGCCATTTTATAATAGAAATTAAAATTAGAAAAAGGATAAAAGTGTTCAATCTAATTCTGAGTCTCAGGTAGTCACTGCAGCCCCAGGCAACCAAAAGGCCCAAGCTACTGTTAGTAAATGCCCTCCTGCCCTGGTCAAACAAAATCAAACCCAAAAAAGTGATTCTTTTAACTTGATAGTTTCATCCTCCAAGCGAATGCATAAATCCATTTATAAAGGTGCATCTATCAGATCAGTCACAATTAAAATGTAACCCACTAGCCACTTTTCTCAGATGGCACCCCCGAAAAGAACCAGTGCCCAAATCATGGCATGCAATTTACTCCTGGCAGAATTACTTAAATGGTATCACTGCTAGCTTTATAGTGTATACCAGGCTCATTATCTAAAGGACGGGGGGGTGGAAGAACGATACTAAAAAATGAACCTCTGAATACAGCAAGGTCCAAGGGAGAGGATGCTAGGTGTGCACTAGACCTAATTGCTGAGGCGCCCCAATAATGTTTACGCAGGGGCCCAGATATTCAAAAGGGTTGCACATGGCACAACAGTGTTGCACCATGCACAACCCACTGATGCGCCCTGGCGCGATATTCAAACCGGAACTGCACCTGGCACAAATCCTGATGCGCCAGAGCGCATCAGTAATGTATGCAGGTGCAGATAGGGGGGATGTGCCCATGCATACTCTGCACATCCCGATATTCAGCCCGGGATATGCTGAGCCATGCATGCTCATCCCCTACTTGTGCTGCACAAAGTTGATCCAAAAAAAAAAAAGGAGCAAGGGCCAGCCACTCACAGGTGAGCTGCCATATTGCAGGGCGCAACATGGTAGCTGCCACCTGTGGGTGGTCTCCCGAGCTCCAGCTGCACCTCCGTGGTGGCGCCTCCCCCATGCCCGATAGCAGGCGTTGATATGTAAAAATAGAATCCTATATCCTTGGTGGTCCAGTGGACCGCTGTCAGCCCGAACACGGACTTAAGTATAATAATAAAGATTCCTATATCCCTGGTGGTCTAGCGGTCCCCTCCCACCCGCCCACTGATCCCCCCGCCCCACTCCCCACCTGGTCAGCAGGGTGGCAGCACCCCGCCTGCTGCCCCACCTCCCGCCGACTGACACTGCCGTGGGGCTGTCGCCCATTGGTCCACGCGAGAGCCAATGGGCGTGCAGCCATACTATACTACACATTCCAGATATGTGAATGGATCCATTCACATATCTAGAATGTATAGCACGGTATGGCTGCATGCCCATTGGGTCACGCCAGGACCAATGGGCGCGAGCCCTACCGGGATGGTGTCAGTTGGCGGGTGGTGGGCAGCAGGCAGGTGGTGCTGCCACCCGCCTCTGACTGGGGAGCGGGGTGGTGGGGATCAGTGATCAGTGGGTGGTGGGGAGGGGGGTCTGCTGGACCACCAGGGATATAGGAATCTTTATTATTTTACTTAAGCCCACGATCGGGCTGACAATGGTCCACTGGACCACCAGGGATATAGGAATCTTTATTATTTAACTTAAGCCTGCGATCGGGCTGACAGCGGTCCACTGGACCACCAGGGATATAGAAATCATCATTATTTTACTTAAGCCCGCGATCGGGCTGACAGCGGTCCACTGGACCACCAGGGATATAGGAATCTTTATTATTTTACTTAAGCCCGCGGTTGGGCTGACAGCGGTCCACTTGACCACCAGGGATATTGGATACTTTATTATTTTTAAAATGCCCATAATCGGGCTGTGGGGCACATTGCCACACTGCAGGGGGTGTTGGTCCCCAACGGCTGTTGCCTGACAGGGCGCTAGGTGCAAGTCGCCGAGGATTTTGGCCCCTGCATGCAAATGGGGCCATAATGACATGGAAATGGCCCCATTTGCACCTTGCATACATTATGGACCCATTTGCATGTGCACTTTTGAATACCACAGTTGTTGCACCTAGCACAATGGAACTTGCTCTAGTGCATCCCCCTGCTCCACTCTGGCCACTTGCGCTGGCGCAGTGCTACTGTGCCATGCACACTGTGGGTGGCCAGGGTGTGATATTCAATGATGCCGAGCCATGGTGCAGCTCTGTTGAATATCACCCAGTCCACGCCCCTGCGCAGCCAAGTTGCACTGTGCCCAGGCTTGTGCCACAGCCTGGCGTAGTTTGAATATCTGGGCCCAACTAAGCAATAAGCTGAATGTCAAAAACAGTAACTGGTATTGTGCAGTATGGCTTTATTTACCGATGTTACTAAAGCACAGATGGATCCCCAATGGTTGGTCATTGCAACACAGGCACATTCTTTTTTCCAGAAACACCTTTCTAGGCAGTACAGTTTTCCACAGAAATATCTGTATCCATTTTTCAAAAAGGTATGCTCATGGCCTGAACCACATACTTGAGCTGCTTTCAAAACATTTCCATTTCCATGCTAGTGACCTGAAACACATTAATTAAAATTCATCCTTAGGATTGGCCTTTGCCCAGGGGACCTTGGTGCCCCTCAACGAACCAGTTAGCCCTGCACTGAAACTCCAGACGGCGTTCCTCCCACCCTTTTCCCCAAATAAAGTCTCTGCCATTCCTTCAGGGTTATATCAAAAGAAGCCTTCAATCCTCACTGAACTGCTAAAGTCTCCAAAATTTTACTTTAAATTAGCACCCTTAGGTGAAAAGGGGTCCTGGCTGGTGTGATCTAGCCTTATCTTGGGCACACACACCCCAGATGGCCTCCCAATAGAACATTCTCCACATTCTATACTCACAGATAAGTTTCTCCTTCCTCCTAGTCATGGAAAGAACAACAGAAAGGCTCATTTTACTCTCTGGTAGCTTGTCAGACTCCATTCACAGTACTTCTCTAAGGCAGCTGTGAACTGCAGGACCTTCAGGTGATTGCTCCTTGGATCCACAAGACATTGCTGTCCCTCTCACTCCCCCTGGAGTGAAACTAAGAGTCCTGCAGGTGAACAGTTTCCACCACTTCACAGACAAACCGAGGATTTTACCAAACTAGGGTGAGAAATGACCAAGACTCCCTTTTCAGAGCCCCACTGGCAGAATTCCTGCCACTCTGACATTTGCTTCAGCTCCTGAAATCATACCTCTCAACTGTCACACATTATGAGGAACGTCACTCATTTTATTCCTCAGAAATCCTCTGTCCCACATTGAGAAGGTGACATTCCACACTGACCACTGAGACTTTTAAGCAGAAATATATAATAATATAAGATGCTAGGTTATCAGTAAACATTATTAACATTATTGCACTTATTTCCACAGTATTCTTAGCTTGCATGGCATGTTTGATGATGTGTCACACATTTTGTCCTCTTGTCACACATCTTGTCACACATTTGGGTGATTAAAGGAGAACTACACCCAAAACTTGAAAAAATATATGCTGTGCAGAGTGTTTTAATTTGTATGTGAAGTTCTAGTGGTTCCTTCCCTCTGACTGGTATTAGAAGTTTCTCCTAAATTAGCCTGCTAGCTTTAGGGTAGCTTTACAACCCCTGGAGATCTCCATATCAAATAGCTTTATTGCATTTCTTTGTCCTATAATGCACCTTGTTTCATGTGATGGTGATGTAGCAGAGCCCATAAATCCAGCAGAAAGCATTGCATTACAATCAGTTCACAACAATAGAGCTGGCTATATTTTAAAATCTGTAGAATTCAGCTTGGTGACCACCCTCATCCTAAAGGTTTTACTGTCCTGAAAAATGTTGCTGCTGGTAATTTTTGTGCAGCTTGTAAAGCTTCCAAGATATTTAGTTTGTTTGGCATGTGTGTGCTGAATGTTGGGTCTCTCTTACATCACAGTCACATGAGACAAGATGCACTGTGGGAACAAGAAATACAATTACACTGTCAGGTATGAAGATCCCCAGGGGTCGTAAAACTAGCATAAAGCTAGCAGGCTAATTTGGGAAAAACTCCTAATACCAGTCAGAGGGAAGGAAACACTAGAACTTCACAAACAAATTAAAACACTCTGCACAACATATATTTTTTCAAGTTTTGGGTGTAGCTTTCCTTTAAAGGTTGAGAGGTATGCCTGAAATTGTCAATCCTTCACTGCACACAGAGGCAGTTGCCTCCCAACTCAGAACTTCATCTACCTCATCCTCACCCATGAGGCTTGGGCCTTCTACCCACAATCCTACAGATCCTGCTTCTGCAGTGTTAAATTCCACCTTCTGTATTGTGGAAAACTCCTTTCCTTCCTGCCCTTGCAAAGTATTCTCACAGACATTCTCCAAATGTTCCCTGACAAACTCAGCGGGGTCTCCCTGACTGCAACCAGCCTGCTGCTGTTCTGATCTAGCTGAGTCCGCTGCCAGTGTCCATTTCGGGGCTAAGCAGATATTTTAGGCTTTTGCTATTACTGTGCCATCTGCTTCACACATCCCATATCATTTTTGACAGTCTGTACAATGTGGGATCAACAGAATGTCCCTTCCTGGCTTTAAATAGATGAGGCACGCATTAACCAGAAAGTTTGGTAAAGCCACATCAGATAGTGCTGCTTCACAGTTGTAAAGATTTTCAAAATGAGCTAGCTCTTTCTCTTTTGTTGTGCAATCCACGCCCTGGCATGGAGTGGGTAGTGGGAAGTATTAGATGCCATTTTCTGCAAAAAAATATGCAAGTCCACTATTACTGTTTGTACTTAAAGCTGAGTTATGGCTTGAAAACACACTGCAACCAGTTTTGTTTACTTTTGCTAGGTTACTGAACAGACTGCCTGGCTTGTGTTTTTTCTTTCATTTTTGCATACCTAGTTGAAACTTTGCTGCTCTGAGACACTGGCTCAGCATGGCACTCACTGCTTTGTTTATATTGCTGAACTACACCCAGAATGGCAGCTATAACTTTTTTCTTCATCACGCACAGTTCACTTTGCTGGAAACACTTTCTGAGCTTGTTTTTTACTGTTTTATTCTGTGCACAGATTCAGTCTCACATTTTGCTCAAATTCAGCACATTCATACATTTACTGCACTTGTTTGGACTTGTTGATTAGTACTGCCCTCGATTTTGTTATCAAACACAGTCATTGCACACAGTCCACCTTTAAAATCTCACAGTATCTCGCTGCTTTAACTTTGCTGCACTGCTTTACAGTTCTCCGATTTACTCTCAGTTCATTTGACTTTACTTTTTTGTACCCACTCAGGCAGTAGCTGGTTCCCTTCTCAGATGGTAAGTGGTCTGCTGCCAGTTTGTAGGGGCCTTTCTGGTTGGTTGAGCTGGCGGACCCACGGATCAGTTGCAAAGTCACTGTGATCGCTACTCCAGCGGTCAGAAAATGGGTTGAGCCCGGTTTTAAACTGTAAAGTCCAAAGAAAAGTGGTGTTTATAGAAAGTTATTTACTCACAGTGATTCCTTCTGTTGCTGCACTGCTTGCACACTTCTCGCTTTCCTCCTCAAATACTCCTCAACACAGGGATGCAGGCAAAGGGTGGGTCTTGGCTCACTGGACCAATCACACGATGCCATTCAAATGAACTTTCTCTCTCACTTTTTCTCTCTTGAATGCACTCCTTCATGACAATCGTCAAGCAAGGCAAATTTAAAATGCAAACTGTCACTTTTTTCCTCAGCTGGCAATTTCAGTAGGGCAAAGCATTTTTAGGCATTTCAACACAGTTTCTTGTGCATTTTCTTTAGCAACTCCCCCAATTTTCACTGTAAATACTTGACACTTTCTGAGCACTTAGAAATTGCAGTTATTAAAGTCCACACATTCATTTTGCTTGAAATTTGTAACTTTTAAACAGTTCTTAAAGGACTTTAATTGGCAGGGGAAGGGCATACATTACTCAGCTCAGCAGTTCATTTTGAAGCCAGTTTAAAAACACACAAGTAGCACATTTTCCACTTTCTCTCACAGGACCACAAGCAGCAAATACTTTCTGATGGCATTTACCTTGGCACAGACTTTTCTTTTCTTGGCAACAATTTTCTGTTATGGTGCACTGCCACCAGACAGAAAGATCCTAGACATCCCTTCAGCATTTTTCCTCTCACTCAAAACAAATTCCTTTGGACAAGCCCCCACATTTTTGTAACCCCCTAGCCACTTTTCTCAGCTGGCAACCCCCACAAGAACGAGTGCCAAATCATGGCATGCAATTTATGAGAGGATGACTGGGGTATGCTAGACCTAACTGCTGAGGGACCCCAATAATGTTTACACAGAAACAATAAGCTGAATGTCCAAAGCAGTAACTGGAATTGTGCAGTATGGCTTTATTCACAGATGTTACTAAAGCACTGATGGACCCCCAATGATTGGTTACTGCAAAACAGGCACACTCTTTTTTCCAGAAACACCTTACTAGGCAGTACAGTTTTCCACAGAAACATCTCCATCCATGTTTCCAAAAGGTATGCTCGTGGCCTCAACCACATACTTGAGCTACTTTCAAAACATTACCATTTCCATGCTTGAGGCCTGAATCACATATCTAAGCTACTTTCAAAACATTTCCATTTCCGTGCTTGTGGCCTGAGCCACATTAATTAAAATTCATCCTGAGCATTGGCCTTTGCCCAGTGGAGCTTGGTGCCCATCAATGAACCAGTTAGCTCTGCATTGAAACTTCAGATGGCATTCCTCCCACTCTTTGCCCCAAATACAGTCTCTGCCATTCATTCAGGGTTACACCAAAAGAATCCTTCAGCCTTCACGGAACTGCTAAAGACTTCAAAACTTTACTTTGAATTAGCACCCTGAGGTGAAAAGGGGTACTGGCTGGTGTGATGTAGCCTTATCATGGGCACACACACCCCAGGTGACCTCCCAAGAGAACCTTCTCCACATTCTATACTTACAGATAAGTTGCTCCTTCCTTCTAGTCATGGAAAGAACAACAGAAAGGCACCTTTTACTCTCTGGTAGATTGTCAGACTCCATTCACAGTCCTTCTCTAAGGCAGCTGTAAACTTCAGGACCTTCAGTGGATTTCCCCTTGGATCCAAAAGACATGGCAGTCTCTCTCACTCTCCTGGAGAGAAACTAAGAGTCCTACAGGTGAACGGTTTCCACTACTTCACAGGTAAACTGAGGATTTTACCAAACTAGGGTGACAAATGACCAGTGCTCCCTTGTCAGAGCTCCACTGGCAGACCTTCTGCCATTATGACACTCTAACTCAGACTAACTGAACATTTTAAATTTTCCCTGAGCAGCTGACTCAAAAATGGTTATGCTTCTGCGAGAGTTGTAAATTACATAATCATCTCTCTCTCAAGCTAGCTGAGTAAACAATGATGTCATTATGTAGAAAGCCCATGATCAGCTCCCTACCAGCTGCTTTTTCTACCTGCCTAAGACTAGTACTAATGGAATTCTAGTAACCCCAGCAGACTGGGTGGTTACAAAAATAAAAGATTCTTATTTAGTTAAAACTAAAGCGTTGGTGGGTACCACTCGCAGATGCACTCTCAGGTATGGAACCACTGCATACTATGCTACTTTTAGTCTCCCACAGGCAACATCTGATTCCTCTGTGGACAAGCCAGATGAATGTAAAGATAAAGATGATGAAGGCGGTTATTTGCACAAAGGTGTACTGGAGGGTAAGGGGTAGCACACCACCACAATGACATTTTTACAGTGAACACCACCACAGTGACAAAATCTCGCCAGGTCACTATGGTGGACAGCTGTACAGCATTGCTGTGATTCCCAACGTTTCACCCGACATCGAACCAACTCTGACTTGGAGCTGGTTATTTAGAGATGGGCAGTGCGGGTGGCGAAGCACCCCACAAAAAGCACTTTGTCTCAATGGGTACAATGCCACTGGTCAGCATGATTCCTGTCACTGTCAGGGATGTCAACAACACTGTTGTCTATATCTTGACGTGGAATCAGGATAAGGGGATGGAAATTGCAAATGAGGAAGAAGTGGAAGCAAATGTCTCTATGACTGAGGAGGAGGACAGTGGGTTAGAGGAAGGGAATAAAGCACAAGAGGAACAGGCCCAAAAAATAATCCAGTAAAAAAATAAAACTTAAAAGGTAACTGAGCTATACTGTCTACCTGGCAAAAAAAAACCAAAAACTAAAACAGTATCATTTTTCATTTGGTCATACTTCTCCACTAGTGCTTTTAATGAGTTGGGTGCAACATGTGCTATTTGTAAGTGGACAATCAGCAGGGATAAAAAGAAAGGAGCATTGGGAACTTCAGCTCTGAAAAGGCACACAGACAGATGTCACACAATTCATGAGAAATCCATTTTTGAGAAGAGAACAGAAAAGAACAGTGATAATACTTCACTACACTAAGGGGTAATTTTGATAGATGATAGCAGTGGCAGCCACTGCAATAATACAAATACATCTCCAGTATTTCTTTCCATTCGAATGACTCCTAGTGTTACTGATAGCAGCCATGTGTTCAAAAGCCCCTCTTCTTCAAACAAATGCTTACCATCTTAGAAACATAGAAACATAAAGCCAAATATCCCTCGACCCACCCTGATGCTGTAACAATAACAAAGAAAATTCCAGAGATGATAGTTGTTGACTTGCTACCATAGAACCTGTTAGAACTTCAGATTCCAGGTGACTGTTAGAGTACCTTGAATCTTGACACAATATACCATTGAGAAAATATTTCTCCTGAACAGGGATTCCAGATCTCTATGTCATATTGAAAAAACTGAGATGAGTTTTGACCAATGCTGTTGGGAGGATGGTGCATCTCACAACAGTTATCTGGACAAGCTGTCAGCCTGAACCCTTCATGCCTATCACTGCACATTGGGCATGTTTTGCTGATAATTCTTGTGGAGGCAGTGAAACACAATTTGCTGTTCTAAGAATATTTTATTTTCCATCTGAAAATAACTCATACAGCATCAGCGAGGAGCTCAAATAACCAATACAGCAATGGCTCAAATCGCAGGGACTGTCAGTTGGCTTTATAGTTGCAGATGAAACATAAGTAAGGCCTTTGAAGATGGGGCTTTGTTCACATCCATTGCTTTGCACACTGCTTGAATGTAATATTTCACGTTTTTCTTGATGAGGATAGGTACGTTAAGGCTCTTAATACCACTGCTAAAATAATATGCAGCCATTTCAGTCACTCAAGCAAAGCATGTCACTTATTTGAAAAAAGTACATGAGCACAAATTACCTTTGTGCAACTGATTCAAGACAGTTCTACTATGGGGAATTTGACCTTTCTGTTCCAAAGGCTGCATGAAGAAAAGAAAGCTGGCAGTCGGTACAACTTGGGAAATAAAATCAGTGATGCAGATATCAGTATCACTCAACCGCAGTGAGCCATACTGGAGTTTGTAATTTTACTCCTCCAGCCATTCGAGAAAATTACAAAAGAGGTGAGTGCAAAAACAGGAACTCTGAGCCAGGTGACACCCTTAATAAAGCTTTTAAAATACTTCTTGAATCTGATTTGGGACAATTAGGCAATGCAAACAATTTCATCCCACATACTACTACTGTTGATTTAAACAGGTTACCCACCAGAATACAAAAAAATCAGACCAAATGTATGATAAAAAAGTTGATGAAGATAAAAAATAACTTAGTGCTTCAGAATGACCACTGTATTAAAGCAACAATCCTTGACCCATAATACAAATCAAAGCACCTGCTGAATGACACTTCTTTTGAGATATAATTGATGAAGGGCATGCTATCATGGCATGGAGTACAGAATCAGATTAAGAACATAGAGAATACTGGTTGAGCAGCCATGCACAATCAGCCTGTGCTGTCACTGAGAGGTTCAGAGTCCAGCTGACTTTGAGAACAAAGCTTGAGAGGTCAATAGGTATTTGAACATCGAGGTGGCAACACAAGCTGGTTGAGTACAGTATGTTTTGCCAAACCAGTATTTTTTGTAGAGTATAGAGCAAAAGATAAAGATTTCAAGACAATTTAAGTTACAAGTTATTTTTTTACTGTTTGAATTTGTTTGGTTTAGAACACAGAAGCTTTCATCCAGTTCATTGATGTTCTGCCACACTGAAATGGTTCTCACACTCCCGACTCAAACAGAAATTTATTTGTTTAACATAAATAGTTTGCTGGGTTTTTTTTTTGTAAAGTTTTCTTGTTTTCTTTCTCCTTTATGATTTTTCTGGTGCTCACTACAGTCCTTTGAAATCACCGCTATGGTCATCTTGTTGATTCAGTTGAGATTCATCTTTGATGACCACGTGGTTGTTTGCAGCCATAGTGAAGCAGCTGGTGTGGGCATTGAAAGCTTATGGAATGCTGTTGTACCCCAGAAGGGTACAGTTGCATTCCATGACCTTTGCACTGTGCTACAACAGCATTCTGATAAGGATAGGAATCCATTCAGAACAAGTTTTCTGTATACACTATAATCTCACAACACAGCACAGCATCAGGTGGACCCTCCTCTGTTGTTCCTGCAGCTTTTTCCTCTTCTTTGGCTACTGCACCAGGGTTTTCTTCTTTGCAACCATCAAAAAGTAGCAGATGTCCCACAATTGCACAGTTCGGTTTCAGGGCTCTCGAGTTACTTGCAAGATGACATTGTAACTTTTTCAACTCTTTCTTCTTGCACAGCCTCAGTACAGACCATTGCTGAGAAGTATTTGGCAGAGATAAATACTGATTGGAATGCAGTTGCTTTGAAACATTGGAATTCCAAACAAAATTTGTGGTATGCTTTAGTACAAATTGCCATGAAGTAACTGAATTGCCCTACTAGTGTTTATTCACAGTGACTGTTTAGTTCAGCTGGTAGTGTTATTACTGACACAAGATCCTGTTTGTCACCAGAAAATGCTAAGCGTTTGACATTTCTTAAGGTTAATATTTCTCACTTTACATTCAAATATGATACCTGAATGAATATTAAACATACTCACTCTGAGGCCCTCCACATGAAGCAGTTTCTCCCATTGTGCCTGTGGTAAAAATTGTTTGTGAATAGGGATTACTTAATAAATGAGATATGCTATGATAGTAAAACAAAATGGTAATATTAAATGCACGCTGAAAATAGAAAATAGAGTTAAAAATTTACGTTTTGACCTTAGGTCTTAGAAACATAGAAACATAGACTTTGACAGCAGATAAGGATGCTTGGCCCACCCAGTCTGCCCATTTCCTCAACTATTTGATAAGCTGCAGAGCCTAGTTAACCAACAGCCTACTTCTTCCTACCCCCACCAGAGTTCCCATAAGTCGCTCCCATGCATTCTTAAATTCACCCACTATTTTTGACCCCATAACCCCTCAGGAAGGCCGTTCCATGCATCCACCCCCTCTATGTGAAATAAATTATTGCCTCATGTTGTCCTTAAGCCATCCTCCCTCTTTCTTCAAATTGTGCCCCTTTATTCTCTCACATCTCTTTTTTCTGAAAGATGCTACCCTCCTGGACTTTGTTGATTTCTTCAGGAAATATCTAAAAGAGAAAAAAGCAAAGTTAGCTTAAAGGGGAGGTAAAATATGGGATATATATGTGAAGAAAGAAAAAAGGGGGAGGCTCTGGGAGAAGTGATAAGTGGCAAGATAAAGAGAGGATCTGAAAAAACAAATGTGATGATGGGAATGACAAGGCATATTAGCAGTGAATGAGCTAGAGAAGTCCCCAGGTGGGTATAAATTAACAGGGCCTAGTAAGAAGTCTGAAAGATGAAAAATGAAAAATGTGGGGGAAGGAGACAAAGATGGAGACATCTGGTGAAAATGAAAATAGATACGTACAAATACAAACAAACTTGAGGGAAAACAAAGGGTGGCTGAAAGATGTTAGTAGAAAATAAGTCTATCATTTAAAACTGGAAGGATGCTGGGAGCCAAGGTGGGTGATCAGCTTGATTAATATTACCATTTTCTTTTGCTTTCAGACCAGATGCTGACGCAGCATCTTGTTTTTGTTTTTACATTATGTGTGCTACATTTGCTGTGACCCATTATGCCTACTCTGAAATCTCTTCTCAATTCTTTACGATGTTCCTTCATTTCATCTATGTCTGCAATCTCTTCTCATATTTCTAAGTCTTCTCTTAAATTATTTTCTGCCATTTGCTCTAAGACTAAACTCTGCAGTCACTTACAGTTTCTTTCCAAATGCCACCACAGGATATTATTCCTCAAGGTTTCTGTTTGAAATTCCACCCTCATTGATTTGGGTCTGAGATACATGCCTCCTCCACTAATGAGCTTTTGAAAACTTTCTCTAGGAAACTTATCACGAACACCATTCTCTCCATTAAGAAAAAGCTGATCTCTGTAAACAAAACCATCCAAAGGCAAAAGGATTTCCTGCAATGAACAGCTCAACCTCCCTTTTATTAAACACTGCATCTAACACCTTAACTCCATTCTCCTTCAGTTCCTCAAAGACACCAAACCTGTCAAATTCCAGTCTCTCTCCCAACAGATCAGCAATCAACAAGAGCCCACAAGTTAGACACAACTTAACAATTTGGTATTTCGTATTCCTCCAGACCTCCCTCTGACAAAAGATGAGTGACTTCTCCTTAGCAAGGGTCTCTCATTTGTGCCCACACCAAGATATTTTGATGCACAACAGGTTCAAGTTTATCTGCAGCACAACTATTATAGAGTATGCCTAACAGTTCATTTTTCTAATGGGACTCCTCTTCCTGCAGATGATGACAGTATTACCAGAATAATCAATGGCATCTATCCCCAACGTAGTGCATGGACACTCCCTCCAGGACATTTTGCTGCTGTTGATTATTTTGTTAACCAATGCATGAAAAATAACACTAACTTCAATTTTCATTTCAGGCATAACCACTCCAACCTGACAACTGGTGAGATTGCAGCTCTCATATCTCTGCAATGCAGGAATGACATTGTTATTAAACCAGCTGATAAGGGAGGTGCTGTTGTGGTCTGGCAAAAGGAGCTATACATTACTGAAGCCACACAGCAACTCTGTGACACAAGGTTTTACTCTTCTCTTCCCCAGGACCCCACTGCTGACTATCATACTGAGGTTACCACCACCAGCACTTCTACTGTTGAAAACAAAGAGCTCCCTGCTTCAGCTAAGGGACTCATAGTTCAGCATTGTTAGGCATTCAGGTTTTATCTCTTTCCCAAAATAAACAAAACAGGTAACCCTGGTCATCCTATTATGTCTGCCTGCTTCTGCACCACACCCCACATCTCTGGCTCCTGTACCACATCCCACATTTCTGCAGTTTTGGAAAGCCTCATGGGAACACTTGAGTCCCTGCCCTCCTATGTTCAAGACACTAACCATGCTCTCCAGTTATTTGACAGGTTCAGATTCAGTGGCTCCCATCAGCTCATCTTCACTATGGACATCAAATCTCTTTATACAGTGGTCCCTCACAATGATGGCCTCACAGCTTTGCAGCATTTTCTGAATAAGTGAGAAGTCCAGCAGCTACCCACATTCACACTAACCCATCTGGCAGAACTTGTTCTTAAACTCAGTGCTTTTTCTTTTAATAACAGTTGTTTTCAGCAGATCAGTGCAGTTGCCGTGGGTACCAAGATGGGTCCCAGCTTTGCCAATCTCTTTATGGGTTGGGTGGAGGAATATTTCTTTTCTCTCATTCACAGGGACTGTGCCTGAACACTACAAGTGCTGTATAAATGACTGTGTGGGTGCTACCTCCTGCTCCAGGAAGACCCTCCAAGTCTTCTTGGACAAGTTTACCATGACCCATCCTTCCCTCCAGTACACTGTTAAAGTATCCTTCTCTACACTGCCTTTTCTGGATATCAAACTACCAGTGCAGAACACTGGTCTGAAGACATTAGGGGTGGACAAATCTGCCATTTTCCACCCCTGCGGAACTGCCACAGAAATCAAGGAACTTTCATGAAAGTTTCAAAACTTCAACCTGTGGCGGAGTGGAAAACTTCAGCGAAAGTTGCCAGGTGAAATTTTGCATGGTATTAATAAAATAAGGAGCTCTGGTGGCCAGTGGACTCTTTCCCCACCCTCCCCACATGAGAAAAATATCCCTGGTGGCTAGTGATCCTTCCCATCCACCCGGTAACCCGGCCGCCCCGACATGTACAGTAACACCCCCCCGGCATCCCTATATCCACTTATCTAGTTTAAAAATAAATCTCTGGTGGTCTACGGTTTTTGGTTTTAAATTTGAATCCCCCTCCCAATCCCCGATCCCCAGTCCCAAATCCCTGGTGGTCCAGTGCCCCCTACCCAGCCTCCCCAGCAGTCAGGTGTCCCACCACCCTGTTCCCACCCCCATTGCATACACCCCAGCAGCTGGCAGACCAACACAGCCCTCCTCTCTCCTCCATGGCTGGCCACCCACTGAGCTGTCAATGAGTAAGCGTGTATGCGCTCATTCATTGACAGCTCAGTGGGTGGGCCAGCCATGGAGGAGAGAGGAGGGTGTGCTGGTCTGTCCACTGCCGGGGTCACGATGGGGGTGTGATCCAGGTGGTGGGACATCTGCTGGGGAGGCTGGGTGGGGGGCACTACATCACCAGGGATTTTGGACTGGGGATCAGGGATGGAGAGGGGTTACAATTTAAAAACTAAAACCCTAGACCACCAGAGATTTGTTTTTCTAAACTAGAGAAGTGGATATAGGGACACAAGAGGGGTTAATGTACATTTTGGGGTGGGTGGATTACCACATGGAGGGGAGGGACCACTAGCCACCAGGGATATCTGGGGTCAACTGGCACTTGAAACTTGAGCAGCAATCATGGGCGAAATTTCCACGTAAGTTCAGAAATCAATTTCTAAACTTTTGCAGAAGTGAAAGTCAGACTTTCACATGAATTCCACCCACAGAAGATTTTCTATGCTCACCCCTAGAAGACATCAGTTTATTACAAACCCACTGTCCCACACAGTTTTCTCCTCCAAAGCTCCTTCCATCCTAAACATGTCAAGTATGGCCTGCCATATTCACAGTTTCTTAGACTTCACAGGTTATGCAGTGAAGATGATTTTGCTGAACAGGCTCAAATAATGCATTGATTTTTTATTAACAGGGGATACCCTAAAAGCACAGTGGAAAGAGCACTCTCCTGGGTCAGTAACATGCCCCATAACCTTGACCCCCATAGGAAGGATACTGTCATGCAATAACAATGATGAATTCCACTAGTGCTTCCCTTCTATCAGAGTACACCTTTTATTCACAGGATCATCACCAGTAACGTTCCTATTTTGCAAACTGACCCCAACATTGGTGCTTCCTTTACAGAGCCACCTATAGCCTCCTACCACTGGCCACCCAACCTACAGAATCTCCTGGTAAGAAGCAGCCTACCTACTCCAGACAGTTCCTCCCTTCAAGGTACAAAACCTTGCAACATAACTTGCTGCTACACCTGAAAATGTGTATTTAGTGTGACTGAGATTCAATATTCCACAGGTGTTTTTCACATCACCAAGGAGTTCTCATGCTCCTCCACTAATGTAGTATATTATGCTCTTTGCAGGAAGATTGCAGCTATTTACATCAGAAAGACTGGTAGATGCCTTGCTGACCATGTCAGTGAACATTACAGGGCAGTCAGGAATGGAGACCCTAATAAACCCATTGTATCCCACTTCATTTCCAGGGACCACAGTGTCAATGATCTTTCTGTTTGTGTCCTTCAACGGGGCTTCTTGGATTCTGACATAGAAATAACATGGAAACCAAGCTGATCATCCGCCTTGGCTCCCTGCAGCCCTCTGGTTTAAATTATAGACATATTTTCTTCTAGCATCTTTCAGCCACCCCTTGTTTTCCCCAAAGTCTGCTTGTATCTGTACACATATATTTTTATTGTCACCAGATGTCTCCATCTTTGTCTCCTTCCCCCACATGTGTCACCTTTCAGACGTTTCACTAGGCCCTGTTAATTAATCCCCACCTGGGGACTTTTCTAGCTCATTCACTGTTATTATACCTTGTCATTTCCATCATCACCTTTTTGTTTTCCAGATTCTCTCTTTATCTTGTCACTTATCACTTCTTCTCCCACAGACTCATCACTTTTTTCTTTCTCTAGATATATATCCCCTATTTTACCTCCCCTCTACATTAACTGATTTTTTTCTCTTTTAGACATTTCATGAAGAAGATCTAAGGTCAATTCGTTGATTTCTAACTCTATTTCCTATTTTCAGCGTGTATTTAATATTACCATTTTGTTTTGCTTTCAGACCAAATGCTGACGTAACACCTTGTTTTTGTTTTACATGATATGATAGTGGCAATAGGTCAGGTAAAGCCAGGATTATTTGAATGAAAACAGCACAGGAAGAAAGATAGCACCAGTGTGTTCAGATTAGTGGTGTGAGAAGTTAGCTTACTTCACTTTGCAGATTAATTTGTGAATTTGCTGCAATTTGGGAAGTTAACCTGTCCTGCAAAGTTCCAGTTCACAGTACATGGATAACTTCGTGAATGGAAAATTTGGTAACTTCACCAATGAAGTGGAGCACACAGGTGATGATCATTAAGTAGCCTGGGACTGTAGGTCACATGGCACTGTAATGAGCTGTATGATATGTGGTGGCTCTGTTCAGTGTGGTCTTATGAAGAGGGAGTTGAAAAGAAGTCGGTCCCTGCTTGACTGAAAAAAAAAAAAACTAAAACTAATCCTAAAGCAGAGTATTTTGAGACAAATTGCTCACAAGAAAGATCTAGAGTGCCTTATGCAAATTCAAGTTTAAGTTCATGTTTATTGCAGGAAAGACTCCGTTGAGCAAGATCATTCACAAGGAGGTCCTGAGGCACATACACATACAGTTCGCAATTACATAGACAGGAGATATAAAATGTAGAACAACAAAGAAAAAAAATATATAATACAAGAGGTATACACAATAGAAGTCCTTATGCTGTGTATGCAGTACATTCCAGCTTTAACCTTGTCCTAAATTATGCAACACATTTCAGCTTAATAAGTAGAGGGCCAGATGGTACCTAGGAAGTTGACTTGCCATTGGGGGGCCTAGTAGCACCTACATATGTCTTTTAATTTAGAGATAGCTAGTGTTTTGTAGGAGTCAATTGATACGATGCTGGTTAGCTTCAGCATGGCTTGTAGTTGGTTCCAAATGTTTGGGAGGGTGTATGAGACAGCTCTTTGGCCAGCTGTGGTACGTGTCCTGGGAACATCTAGTAGGATAAGGTCGGATTTGCTTAGGGAGTAGGCGCTATGCGAGATGTGTATGAGAGATGTTAAATAGACAGGAAGTTTGTGGAGTAGTAATTTGAGGGTCCAAATGCCAGCATGCAGGAGGCATTGGTGGCAAGAGAGGTCCACACAACTGCTGCATAAAGATCACAGTGGTGGGTCCTGTATGCAGAGTTAGTAATGAAGTGAAGAGCATGGTGATAGAGTACATCCAGTTTAGTTAGGCTCAGGGTTGGGGAGGAGATAAAGATAATGTTTCCGTAGTCAAGCAAGAGAAGGAATGTTGCTTGGACAAGTCTTTTGTGGGTCACGAGAGAAAAGAGGGTCCTATTTCTAAAGAAGAAACCATAGCGTGCTTTAAGCCTCTTTGATAGATCCTTGATGTGGTCGTTGAAGGAAAGCTTGTTGTCTATCCACATCCCTAGATATTTAAATTTAGGTACAACTTCCAAGGGTTCACCTAGGGAGGTAACTATGATGTTTTTAGGTGGGGTAGGTAGGGCACCAGACAAGGCAAGTCTCGAGAAAAGCATTGTCTTGTTTTTTTTTGCATTTAAGAGAAGCTTGGCATTGATAAGGTTGCTTTCTAACTGGATAAAGTCAGCTTGTAGTGCTTCCCTGACTTCAGTTATGGACAAGCCTGATGCGTACAAAACCGTATTGTCCGCAAAGAAATGTATGCTAGAGTTCTTTATGTGGGAGTCAAGGTTGTTGATGAACATGGAAAAAAAGGATTGGTCCTAGGATGGAGCCTTGAGGGACTCCTCTGGCAATTGGAAGGGGGCCAGATAGTAGGCCATCAGCTTTGACTTTTTGTATTCTTCCCGTGAGATAACTGTCAAACCACTGTAAGGTAAGTGGAGTGGCACCTATGTAGGCAAGACAGGTGATTAGGAGGTGATGGTCTACAGTGTCGAAGGCCTTACTAAGGTCTAGAAAGACTGCACCAGTAACCTTCTTGGTGTCCATAGCATGGATCCAGTCATTAGAACTTTAGCCAAGGCTGAGATGGTACTGTGCTTCGACCTAAAGCCAGATTGGGCCGGGTTTAGGAGTGAGTGCACTTCAAGGTGATTTTTTAGTTGGTTGTATATAAGTTTTTCTAGCACTTTGGAGAGAACGGGCAAGATAGAGATAGGACGGTAGTTGTTTAAGTCACAAGGATCTCCTGATTTGAAGAGAGGAAGAACATGGGCAGATTTTCAGCAGGATGAAACAGTGGCTGTGGTAATAGAGAGGTTGAAGATGTGAAGGATGGGGGTTGTGAGCTGGGCATAGCCTAACCGCAAGAAAAATGATTCAAGGCCATCGTTCCCTGCAGCTAGGTTTATGTTGTTTGTTTGTAGTATTGTGTATTTATTTACTTTAAAGTAGTGGTTTTGTTTTGTCTAGTGAAGCAGTGTTGTGTGTGTGTGTGTGGGGGGGTTCAGCTAGCAAGGCAGTCCATAAGGAACATCGATACTTGATCTTCTTTTACTGTGAGCACTAGCTATGATTTGTTTTCCTCAGTCATTCTAGTTAACTATTTTTGTCTGTGGTCTCTGATTTCTGATTTTATCTCTGTAGTACAGTTTTGTGTGGTTAAGCGAATTATTTGTGTCAGTCTGTTTCTATATTGATTGCAGTTATTTTGTTTAGTCCTGGAAGTGATGGTGTTACTCACAGTAATTTGAATTACCCATTTCATAGGAGTCATGTTGATCTCTGTCATGCTGAAAAAAAACATTTGTTTGGGTGGTTTTGCTATAGCTAATGTTGGCTCAGTAAACTGTTCTGTTCAGATTAAGATCACACTGCTAATATTTCCTATGAGGTATTGTCTGCTGCTGGTATTTAGTTTTACTGCAAAGTTTATTTAATGTTTTTCCTTGCAATATTAAAAATCTAAATGTTTAAAATGACTGGCAAGAGATGCTCAAGTAAAGAGAGAGGTGCCAACAAGGGAGTCAAGAAGTGCATACGTTGTGTGGGGCAAATGAGTGTAGCATCAAAAAAAGTACATCTGCAGTAACTTCATCCATGGGCTTTGGGGCAGCTAGTAATAGCAAAGGAGTAGTTGATGGAAGTGGCAATGGCATTAGTGTTACCAAATTTTTCTCTGGTTCATCTGTGGCATCCATGCTGGTGGGTGCTGAGAGAGGCAGTGACAAGAGGATGAACCCAAGAGGTAGCAAAATGTCTGGCTCAGGCACAGTGGTTGAGGAGAAGGTTGCTGGTGTCCCCATGACTACTGGTGTTGGTGGCACTGAGTCTGATATTGATGATAGGTTCCCACTCCCAAATGAGAATTTTTTTTCACTTCTATTTATCACCCTATGGACCCATGCATCCTTCCAGGGAACTCTCTTGGCTAGTCCTCTCACTCTGTGCCTGAACCCATGCTGCCAGTATCCACCCCACCCTTACACTCCAGTCGGTTTAGTCTCCCAACAAACAATTTACCCCTGGGGAAGAGTCTGCCCTCCTGTGGTGACCTTATAGACTCAGTGGACCTATCTGAAAGTCAGGTTGGTGCCTGGGGAGATTCCTGGTGCGCTGGGTCAGCCGTGGGATGTGGGCCTGCCCCTGGTTCTCCTTTCATCTCTGTGTCTCTGTAGAAGGTATTTTCACTTTTTTTTTTCATGAGGTTCCTCCACCCCCTTGGAGTGTGACATGCAATGATGCCTTGGTGCAAGGCAACCCTGCTGGTGTCTGCCTCACTCCACCCACCACATTAGTCAGCAGTTCTGCAGTGCCCCTGCCAGGACACTGAACATCTCCAAGAGCCCTCCCCTCCCCCGAAGAGGAGAGCTGTCTCTGGAAGCTCCATCCTGTCCCTCCCCTGCCGACCCCTGGCAACCTGAGTCGGTATCCAAACCCAGGTCTCTGATGTGGAGCGAGGTGTGGTGTCCAGTGCCTCAACCCTCAGCGACACTGGGCCAGCTCCAAATGAGAGCGTTGAGCTTGACCATGAGTCAAAGCCTGAGACAAGAGATCTGTCTGTTGCATAGTCAGAGAAGACTACATTTAAAAATGTTTCTCTGGCTAAAGATTATGAGAAGGAGAGAGAGGGAGTGTGGAGAAAGTGAAGATAGGAGGACAGAGCTCAGGAGGAGGAGGAGGTTATCAGCCTTGGTGGAGATGATGTTTTGGACCCCCTATGGGAACCTGAAAAGAAAAAGAATAAGGGTGATGCTGCTGAACTTGCAGTGCTTTGCACCCCACCATTATGTCACGGAATTACTGAAGACCCCCCAATACTACAACCATTGTTTCTGTTACCGGTTTTGAGTTTATTACATTACATGAGTCTCCCAGTGTCAAAGTGCAGAAATCATCTCAATAAACACCTATTGTCACTCCTCACCTGTTCCATTCTCACTACCATGTAAAATGAAGGGGTGCAAAATCCCTAATTTGGGATTTTTACATACTGGAATCATCTGAGGAAACTGTTGCTATCTGCTAGCTGTGTTAAGAACTAGTCAGTCTTGGAAAAAAGGGGATCCACCTGGGCATTTGTGCCAGCACACACACCTCAAGTCCAGGTAACTGTTTTGCTGGACTAAGCAGCAAAGGTAAGCCAGTGCAGTGGGACTGTCTGCCTTATCATCTGCATTCAGTAAGGTATCCTGAAATGGCAGGGGAAACAGTCACAGCTGAGGCAGGGTTGAGTGAGTTAGACTACTACAGAGACAAGGAGGAGTCTGTGGGACTGCCTAGTAGTGGTCATAGTAGCAGTGGTAGGTTGCATACTAGCACCCAGAGGCACTAAAGCACATCAGCCTCAGTCCAGAAAACACCCCAAATCACTTCTTTCATTTAAGCAGCATCCATGATTCTGCCTGAGTCGAATAGTACCCCACCAGCCATGCTACCATGCTATGTTCAGCTGTTTGGTAGTCCAGCACCCAGAAAGTTCCTGCCTACACTGCATAGCATGTTTAAGTATCATGCCAAATACCCACCCAGTCATGCTTTTGCATAGGAACTAAATGCAGCAATCACTGAAATGTTGGCAAGTGATCTAGTGCCATTTTCTTTTGTGGAGAATGCGGGATTTAGAAGGTCGATGGTACATGCCTGTCCCAAATGGTAGATTCTCTCATGAACTTACTTCTCCACCTGTGCCATTCCTGAACTTTTGGGGATAGTGTCACATATGGAAATCCATGCCCTTGTGCATTCAGCATCCCCATACATACATTTCAGTGTGAAACAAAGAAACATAGAATTTGACGGCAGATAAGGACCGCTTGGCCCACCTAGTCTGCCCATTTTCCTACCTAACAGATAAGCTGCAGATCCTAGTTAACTAACAGCTTACTTCCTCTTACCCACCACTAGGACTGCCTTATGCCTGTCCCATGCATTCTTGAAGTCCCCCACTGTTCTTGACTCCACGACCTCCTCGGGGAGGCTGTTCCATGCATCCACAACCCTCTCAGTGAAAAAATACTTCCTCACATTACCCCTGAGCCTCCCCTCTATTTTCAAATTGTGCCCCCTTGTTCTTGCACATCTCTTTTCTGGAAGATGCTACCCTCTTGGACTTTGTTAATTCCCTTGAGGTACTTGAAAGTTTCTATCATGTCCCTCTCTCCTTCTTTCCTCAAGAGTATACATATTAAGCTCCTTTAGTCTTTCTTCCGTATGTCTTCTGGTGCAGACCCTGCACCATTTGGTTGCCTCCTCTGGACAGCCTCCACTCTGTCTATGTCTTTATGGAGATGGGGTCTCCAGAACTGCACACAGTACTCCAGATGGGGTCTCACCAACTGTCTGTACAGAGGGATAACAACTTCCTGTTTTCTACTATTGATGCCTCTTCCTATGCATCCCAGTATCCCCCCAGCCTTCCTTACTGCCTTCTCACATTGCTTGCCCACCTTTAGGTCATCTGATATAATTACCCCCAGGTCCCTTTCTATTTTTACTGTTGTCAGTATCTCACCCCCCATTGTGTACGCTTCCCCTGGGTTTTTGTTTCCTATGTGCATTACCTTGCACTTCTTTTCATTGAATCTGAGCTGCCATACATTTGAACATTCCTCCAACCTTGCCAAGAAGTACAGAAGTGTGTACATGAGGACCAGTGGCCAGTCAGCTGGTAGCTCCTACCTCTGTATTATGGTACTCTTGGCACAGATACCTGGGGGAGTATTGTCTCTGGCCAGAAGAAAAAAATCATACTAAGCCCAATTGCATTGGTAGCAACACTCCATATATTAACCAGCATACTACCCTGGCAATGATGAGTGTAAGTGGATCTCACACAGGTCATAAAATGTTAGAACTGCACCTGACTGAGATTGTCGAGTGGCTGCTCTCCATTTACTGAAAGCAGGTTCATTGTGAGCGATAATGGCTCGAATGTAATGAAATGCACCAGTGATGGTGGGTGGGGTCTCAGGGTCTGAAAGTAGAGGAAAGAACTAACCATGCAGACAAAGATGTGTTGTCAATACTTCTTGAAAACATTTATTCATCCAATATAATATCGCCACCCAAGTGCAAGCCCAGTGTTTTCCCCCCTTGGGCTTCCTCAAGGAATAAGGCTTCCTAATGTTTCCTATCTCTGTTTTATATATTGACCCACAGGTGCAAGCCCAGTGTTTTTCCCCCTTTGGGCTTCCTCAGGGGATTAGGCCTCCTAATGTTTCCTGTCGCAGTGTTTTTTTAGTCCACTAATTCTCATATCCATCACTTTTCCTGTATATTTAAGGTTGCTCATAACTAATGAATTTGGTCCTGACAGAAAAACGTTCTGCTTACATTTTATCCATTCAAGTTGCTTAAAAAGTAGTTGTAATATAATCTCTGAAGGTGATCTTAACTGCTAACATTGCTCTGTGTGCTGCTGCTAAGTCTCCCTCTCAAGATAATATTGCTTGCAACTAGTTAAGCTTTGGGGCACCCTATCACCAAGGAAACATGTGAGCTGAAACATCGATGAAATGAGCAGTAACACACAAAGCAGAGTGAGCAGTTCAAAGTGAAAACATGTTGTATATTTCTGTGTATTGTAAACTGTCTGGTGTTGCATCCCCTTTGTTGCAACTCTCCCAAGCTGCACCTGAAAACATGCAGTTTCTGCCTAATGTACATACCTGGTTAAGAAAAACTAAATAAATAAAAATTGGCAACTTCAGTTGGGCACTTGGGCAAATTACACTTGGGGTCATTGACATGGTGGTCTAGCAGGCTAAAACTAGAGGAGAAAGGCACCCCATCTCCTCTGCATCTCCATCCCTCACTCACTCCACTCATTTCCAGCCTTTTCCACATTTCCCTGTTTCTCCAGTCATTTTATTAAAACAAATGCTCTGTCAGCACCTGGCACAGTGCCAGGGGCTGGATATTTATTTTATTTATTTATTTGGTTAGGAAATAATGTCTGATTAGGTGGGGAATGAATAAAATGATGGAGATGAGGAATCGCATGGCCACAGGACCATGACTAGCCACCTGGGAAGGGCTAGAGTTTTTTGTTTTTATATATCTATATATATATATATATATATATATATATATATATATAATTATATGGCCAAAGGTCAAAGAGATCCTGAAGAGTCCCAAACATTTGCCTGGAAAAAGGCAGAAGTGCTGAATTTCGGCACATCCTCCAAACACAGATTCCGCATCCTTAACTGTTGCATTGATGAAAACAGAACTGCATGTCAATGGGCACATTTTCATTAATGTCATAACTTCTGTAAATAATGATATCAGCACCGGGAACCACTGATTGGCCACAGACAGTGATGTCACTGTTTGAAACAAATTTAATGGTGCCTTGGGGGCATAGCATACAGAGCTGATTTTCAAGTTTTAACAAACAGAGAAACAGAAAGACAAATATGAGAGGTGTGTGCTGAAATGGAACTGAGGTTGGCCAACATAAACTGGCATCACTGCCATGATTCCTTTCTGCTTTAAATATGGCCCAGCCAGCAGTAGAAAGTTAAACAAATGCGACAAAAAACAAGTGAACTATCTTGCATGCTGTAATTCAAAAATCTTTCTGTCGTATGATTTAATTTTATCGTAGTTTTTTTTCCCCCCAGGAAAGACGCACTAAACCGAGGCTTGTTTCCAAGTGGGCCCTGGAAGCAGAGGGAAGTACACTTCCATAGAATGGTCATGCCCATGGATGGGGGGACTACAATGTGCCTATGCACACAGTGGATCATGAGCAGGTGGTATGACAATGTTATCTGATGGGCATCATGTTACTATGGTTGCTGTTCAAGTGTCATGGCACAGTGTTTATCTATGCTTTACACAAAGCAAGGGCATGTAGCTTCACTCTGGCTTGTCCTAGGATTGTGTAATTTCTGAGACCAAGATTTGCGAATGACAATCTTATGCTTTGGGTCAGTGTTTGTATCACCTACCAGGTCAATATGTTGTACGCTTAATAGCATACAACAGAAGCACTAAACAGAAACAACGTGGTACATGACAGCGACAGGGTACAAGACTGCTAATGGTTCTGTGTGCACTACTGCACTCTCTCACTGTCCTAGGCAGAGGATAAGACCTCTATTGGGACAGGTTTCTGCTGAGCAGCTGCCATGGCTCGACGAGATGAGCCACTGGCAGCAAGGGACGCAGACAGAGCCTTTGGGACCGGGTTTGATTCCTAGTCCCAGACGCACAGATATTTTATTTTTTCACACTTTGTTTGTATTGGCCAGAAAGAGCACAGGGAAGTAAAAATGTTTTCAGTTAATAATTTTTATTAAAGAATTCAAATTATGCATCACAATATATGCAGGAAGAGATTGCTTGCATATGTGAGAGGGTCAGTCAAGTGAATAGGCCATGCAAATGTTCCAGCAATAATATTTAACATACAAAGGTCCTCCTCTTTAGTGCAGCCCTGCAAAAGATATGGTGGTGAACATTAAAACTGTTAAAAACAGAAACACAAACATATATGGAACACTTCAAAAAAATGCTAGCCTAAAAATTATGCATTACTAATATCAGTTATGTTTTCTTTCCTTTTATTGTACTGAATTACACTGTAACCTGTACAATACATAGATACATACATAGATACATAGACAATGTCGGCAGATAAGGGCCTATGGCCCACCCAGTCTGCCCATTTGAGCTTGTAAGTTCAGTTTATGTTTTCCAAGAAGCCTGTTGCCCCTTACCCCTGACCTCCAGAATTCCTTTATGTCTATCCCATGCATTCTTAAATCCCATGATTGTTTCAGCCCCCACCACTTCCTCTGGCAGGGTGTTCCACTTGTCCACCATCCATTCTGTGAAGAAATTCTTCCTCACATTTCCTCTGAATTGTCCTCCTCCAACTTCATCCCACCCTCGAGTCCTGGAACATCTTTTTCGCTTAAAATAGTGTATTCCTCCACCCTGTTCCTCCCTGTAAGATACTTGTATGTCTCTATCATATCCTCTCTCCTCCTCTCCTCCAGGAGTACATGTTCAGTTCCTTCAACCTGTCCTCATAGGACTTCAGTGCAATCCATGCACCATCTTTGTTGCCCTCCTCTGAACCTTCTCTACCCTGTCTATGTCCTTACGTAGGTAAGGTCTCCAGAACTGTACAGTGTACTCCAGGTGGGGCCTCACTAGTGTCTTGTATAGTGGAATTGTGACCTCCCTTTTCCTGCTGGTGATGCCCCTGCTTATGCATCCCAGCATCCTATTTGCTTTACCTGCTGCCTTGTCACACTGTTTCCCTGCCTTGAGGTCATCAGAGATGATAACCCCAAGATCCCTTTCCTGCTTGGTGCATGCTATATCCTCAACCCCCAACTGATATATTGTGCCAGGGTTTTTGTGCCCCATATGCATTATCTTGCACTTCCTTGCATTGAATTTCAACTGCCAAACCCCTGACCATTCTTCAAGTTTCTGCAGGTCCCTTCTCATTCTGTCTACACCCTCTGGTGTGTCCACTCTGTTACAGAGCTTTGTGTCATCATTGAACAGTGCAATTCTGCCTTCTAGGTCCTGCGCAATGTCACTGATGAAGATATTGAATAGGACCAGTCCCAGCACTGATCCCTGTGGTACCCCACTGGTCACTCTTCCCTCTGTGGAGTGACAGCCATTTACCACCACCCTCTGTGTCCTGTCACCCAGCCAGTTACCTACCCACCACACTACTGTCCTGCCCACACCCGTATTCCCCAGTTTGTGCAATAGTCTTCTATGTGGCACAGTGTCAAAGCCCTTGCTGAAGTCCAGATAGGCCATGTCCACTGCCCTCCCCTGATCCACCTCCCTAGTCACCCAGTCAAAAAATTCAATGAGGTTGGTCTGACATGACCTCCCCCTGGTGAAACCATGCTGCCTTGGGTCCTGTAGTCCATCGACAACCAGATGTTTCACCAATCTCTCCTTCAGTAGTGCTTCCATGATCTTCCCCACTACCGAGGTGAGGCTGACTGGTCTGTAGTTCCCCGCTTCCTCTTTGTTCCCACTTTTGTATAAGGGGACTACATTTGCTATCCTCCAGTCTTTGGGTACCTCCCCTGTTTCCAGTGATTGGCTGTAATTATGTTACACATTTCTGTTTTCACTACTTTGTATGACTCTAGACCCTTTGAAAATAGACCCAGCCTAAATGGTCTTGTGTGTAACAAAAAAATAAATCATCACAATGGGTGAGAAAAAGGTACAGACTGAAATCTAGGCAAATTAAGTTACCTGGTTCAGCAGGCTTCGCTACTGGTGGGGATCCCTGGCAGTGGATGAAGATGAGGAGGGAACACTGTTTGCTTGGGGCTGGACAGTTGGTCCTAAGGTCCTCATGTTTAGGATGTTGTTTGCTGCATGCAACTAAAAGGGGACCCAGTTCTCATTATATCTTGGCATCACACCTCTGGTGAAGTGTGATAGCCTTTAAAAGTTGGCTAGATGTCCCATAGAGGATCTTCACTGTTCCACCATGGGGACATCTGCGAAATGCCAGTGCTGTAGGATTAGCCACTGTAGGGAGAATGGGTCTAAGAATGTGAGTTGGTTAGCACTCTTGTAACCCAAGCATTGTAAATGGTGTGTAGCTGAGAGAGGAAGGAGTTACCAAACCGTAATCATTGCAGTACTTGGAGGAGGTAGCCCCACTCAACCAAGACAAAAGTCTTTTCAAAGACTATGGCTATTGCTGTGGCTGGAGTGGGGACACCTCCTCAATGAAAGAACAAAGTGGCTAAGGTACTGAGATGGTCCCTTTTGCCCCTTCATGAAGCACACTATGTAACTGTTTATTAAGGAGGGGAAGTATTCTTGAGCCTATTTATGAAGGCTTTGGCAGGCACCTTAGCATTTGCATTAAAGATATATATGGGGTGATAGCTGGCTGGATTGGTTTGGTCCTTGTCCTTCTTGGGGAGGACAATTATAACAGCCTCCTTCATAGAAAGTGGGAGAGAGATTTTTAGTTGGACTTCATTGAACACTATCTAGAGGACGGGGCATGCTAGATGTTGGAATATCTGATAAAAATCTGCTGAGAGTCCATCTCCCCTAGCAACTTTATTATGATTTAGCTGGGCTAGCACTGTTTCCAGCTCCTAGACCATAAGGGATACTTCTAGCTCAGCGGAGGTACAGTATCTGTTGACAGTTCAGGAAGGAGGAGGTTAGACATGAATGCTTGCATATCATGGTTAGTTCAGGGGCAGGGGGCTAATGGAGGCATACAGAGTCTCGTAAAATGATTGCATTGTTTTGTTGAAACTGTCAGGTCTGCTGAGACCTGTCCTCTACAAATTTGCAGGGCTGCTATGTTCCTTTGTCCTTGGCACTGATGCTGCCAATAGGCCAGGACTCTGCCTGCCTGATCAATGTGTAAGCAGCTTGTTCGGTGTGATTTTGGTCCCCAGAAGTTCAGTTCAGCCCCACACCAGAACCAACAAGAGGGGGGAGTGATCGGATAAGTGCCAACTACTGATGTTAGTGGCCACCATCTTATGTACCATTGCTGGAGATCTCAACCAGAGGTCTATTCGATGAAGAGTTATGCACTTTCAAGTGGCAGTTGTAGTCCTTTGTGTTGGGGTGTTGTGTCTGCCGCAGGTTGACAAGCAAGTGTTCCTGCGTGAGTCCCTTCAGGGACTCTGGTGCCGTGGTGTGGGACTTCATGTGGCTTGAATTGTGGTCTAACTCAGAGGGCAAAGATCAAGTTGAAGTTCCTCACTAGAAAGATCAGGTCACTCTCTAAGTTCAGCTGGGAGAGGGCCTCATCGAGGTAGCGAAAGAAGTCAGGGCAGTCCATGTTAGGTGCATAGAAAGAGTTTAATATGAGAAGGACCTTGGGAGTGGACACCAGTGTCAAGACCCTTCTATCTTCTGCAACTGCAACTGTGGCAATAGGTAGCCATTTAAACAATCTGTGAAACAAAATGGAACCCCTCAATTTCTTTGCTGAGTTGGAGCTGTGAAGTTTAAGCCACCCACTCCCTGACTAACTTTTTGCCTCATCAGAGCCCAGTTTGGGTCCTTCAAGAAAGGCAATGGTGGCTTTGCTTTTCTGAGGAGGGAAATAATCTGTTTTCTTTTAATAGGTGAGTTCAGCCTTTGGATGTTTAGGTTGACTTACTAAATATCAACCATGGGGACCCTCCAATGAAAATGGATGGGAACATGGCTGTCACAGTTACACTAAATACAGTCTGTAAGGTCTTCAAGTGAAGTTTTATGGCCCTAGGGGTGATGTATAAATACAGTTCCCACATTCCTAAGGAGCTGGGTCTACACCCATATGTGACACCACATACTGAAAACAGGCTAGCATTAACAAGGCAAAACACATATAAACTATATCCAAACCCTGGAGAGGTGCTCCTGGCCAGGGGAGGGGCGGTCTTGATCAGAAGAGGGCCAACCAAGCTGAACTGGCCAGAAGCCCTTGCATGAAACATCTTGCTCAGAGATCTAGGCATACTATGAAGCACTGATGCAGGGGTTCTTTGACAACAGGCGACCACTGCATGGTGGTGAGCAGGGCATTAATTCTTACCTGGTGATTTACCTGTGACAACTGGAGTGGGCATGTTGTACCCTATTCAGTATGGAAGGAGGGGGAAAAGGAAGACCATAAAACCACAGCAGCACTTCGCTGAGCACATGGAATGTCTGCTACCACTAAGGGTGGCTGGGGCAGTGTCTATTACTGCAGGAACTGCACAGTAAAAGGACATCTCTGGCAGTTTGGGGTACCCAAGGAGGGGAATATGTGGGTTGGAGGGTATACTGTCTTTGAACCTCTTCTTTTTTTATGAGAATAGGTGATTTCAAGAAAAGCAAATGGATGTGGGGGCATCTGAAAAATAATTCAAGTACTGTGCCACTATTGGGGGGTGAAGAGGTGGATGGTGGGGGAAGTGAACCCCCAAAACAACACAAGCTCTCTTTAATGTATCTGCACTTGCCATTCCACTGAGGACATGTGTAACTGTTTATTAATGTATTACCCCTCCCATCTGTGGTTTGAACCTTTTATCTAAGAGGTTGCTATGGGGGGTAGATGGGACTGCACAGCCAGGGCCACTAAGGGTATCCTAGTACTCCCCAAGCATGGAGCAGTAACACTCCTGACCTCCCCCCAGTGATTCACCTGTTACAATTATGTGGATCGGCTCTGTGTCAGAGGGAGGAGGTAGTCACAGAGACCATAGTGCCTGGTGGCAGAGACCAGCATCCCTTCTGTGCTCTGTGTTCATTTGTTTCTGCCAGTCCCACGGAATGCAAAGGCAATATTACTAGAAGTTCTGTCCCCAACTCTGGCTATGCAGGAGTCTACACAGAGGTATCGCTTGGTGTCCCCACAGGCCAGAGGTGATGCATTTGGATGGGGTAGTAGGGATAGCATAAAACCAGGGCATTATTCATTTGTTGGTGGCATATTCAAGAGTTAACTTGAAGATATTAGTGAGGGGGAAGTAAGGGGAAGGGAGAAGTGGTCCAGACCATGAAGAATTATGTAAACAGGGAAGGGTGCGTGCAAAAGGGGAGACTTGTTTGGGGATGGTTCTCATCTGCTGAGGAGGTGGAGTGGGAGAAAGAATTTGACTCCATGGGCCTCCCCTGTCTGACCTGTGTAGCTTGGGAGAGGAGGAGTAGTTAAGTCTGTGTCAGGCCTGGCTCCAAGGTGTCCTGACCCAAATCATAGAAGGAGCACACGTAACCCAAACCACCAACCTGTGAGCAAAGGATATACATGTAAATAAATGATTTTTCAAGTCCAGAAGATGAAAGAAGAGGAATAGCCATTTTTTCTGAGTCTCTCGTGCCTGTCCATAGGTGGTGCAAGTAGCAGCTACAGTGCATTCATGGAGGGGCATATGGTAGATCATGTCCCTGGGTCCCTATCGACCTGTCCACTGATGTCACAACAGTCTTCCATATCCCTTTGAGTTTGGGGGTGGGGCCAAGCAGCTTCAAAGCAGTCTGTGGGTAATCCATTAAGTGAGTCCTTCCCTCCTTGTGTGCTTTGTTCCAAAAACAGAGCCACTGGCCACTGCAGTTTATGTGGAGATATGTGAATTTGCAGAGGAAATGTGTGAGAGGTCAGCCATCAGTCAAACAGAATTTGGTTCTTGGAGTCTCTGTAGGACAGCATGGGAGGAGGAAGAGATTACAGAAAAGAAAATTTCTGGCATCCAGTTGCAACCCCCTCCCACAAAGCTCAGCTAGAAAGGTAGGGGACTGGCTTGGAAAAGCAATGGATGGCAGGTGGTGTCAGCATTTCTGGCAGAAAAGAAGTTAGGTATGGGGATTGTTCATGAGGGAAACCTAGGCACTGAGAAGCTGCTCAAACATTTGCAGAGCATCAGACCAGTGTGAGCATTTGAGAGGGAGTAGTTCGGAAGGGTAGGGTGAGAAAGTCTCAGTACTGGTCGAGACCTCAATGTTCAAGGGAGCACAGTAAACAGGACAGCCATTCCATGCCTTTTTCCTTTTCTTTTGGTTGTTGTTAACCAATCTAGTGGACAGCAGACATAAGTGGCTGAATACAGCATATTCTTGGCCAAGTTTGTAACACAGCCAACCTCCAACCACCCAGCATTGTGAATCAGTAACAACGATGCAGATAGAAGATCATAGGGTAGCAACAAACAGGGGCTACGAGTGAAAGCCAGGAACTCAGGACATGCCATTAGAAAAAAATAAATTCATGGTTTGCAGTTCATGGTGGTGCAAGCTGCTTGGCTGGCATTGCAGTCATGGTTGAGAGGGCATCCTGAAGGGGTTGAGAGTGTGACTTGGGACTGTGCTACAATGTCAGCCTAGGTTTTCTGGTCATATGTGATTGTCGAGAGGTCTGTTTGTGCTTCCCAATTAACAGAGGGTGATGTTTGAGACAGAGGAACATATCTATTTGATGAGTGATGGGCAGCCAGTGGTTCTGGGTCAGGGATGCCTGAGGAGGAAGGGTTGGTCCAATTGTGGCTTTGGGAGTGAGAAGCATGGGACTCTGACTCTTACTGATTTTGTGCCATGGTTCCTGTCAACTGTGGCCCCACTGCTGTGGAAGCCATGTCTCCTCCTTTGGGTTATCAGCATGTCCCCCTTCCCAGCCTGGGGATGCTGTGTCAGCTTCAGTCAGGGTTGGGGGGGGGGCTCTGAAGTATTTTTGGAACCTTCCAGCCAAGTATGGTGGACGAATGATTGAGCTGCCTCCGGTGAATCAAAGACCTGAGTGGTGCCATTAATTGTTACCCTCAGGAGGGCAGGGTACCAGAGGGAGGAGGTTAATCCTAGCTGTTGAAAGCTTTTTTTGTTTAATAGGAGGCTCAGCACTTATTAAACAATTCTGTTGAGTAATCTGGCAATATAGAGATCCTACGACCTTGCAATGCAAAGGGTCTCTGCTCTATCGCAAGCCTTATAATGTTTTTCTTGTGTCTGAACTTGAGGAACCTCACAAGGATAGGCCTCAGTCTCTCGCCTTGTTGTGTCATGGGGCCAGGGATTTGTGTGCCTTGCCAAGCTTGACTGGGAGCTTGCTGGAGGTTTAAGCAGTGTTGGTAGGACTCTTTGGAGGAATAGCACTGATCTGGTTCTTCTGCCTGCTCAGGGAAATCTACAGACCGGAGGTTATTTCTATGACTCTGGTTCTCTAGGTCCTCAGTGTGGAACCATAATAAAGGTATAGTCCTGTACTGTTTCCATAGTTGTATCTTGAAAGTTGCTTGCTCTCCTCCAATCTGGACATTTTTTTTCTACCAGGTGGGCCCTCACCTTCAGCTTGCTAACTTTGCACGGAGTCTGTTGTGATGTATTGGTCATTGCCTCCATCTGTGTGATGATCTGCAAAGAATACTTTTGATTTCAACTATCTGGAAGCGGCTTGGTGGGAGGGTACTCAGCCATGTTTGTGGCCTGTGTGGTCACTTTGTGCAGGAAATTTGGACCCAAGGCAGTGAAGAGAAATGACAGAAACCATGGTTCAGTAAGAATTCCAACTCTTAGGACAGGCACTGGATTACATACCGCACACTAGAGCATTATATAAATAAAGAAATACTGTGGTAGAGCATGGATTTTAGTGGAGGCTGAAGGGAGCACTGAGATTAGACATTCATCTTAGTTGGTGGTGATGCCGCACCACATCACCTGCTTTTCTGTATGTATTTAAATTCTTTGCCTAATGCCTGCCCATCAACTGAAACTATCTTATATGCTGATGATGCAGTCATGGGCAGGACCAAGTAAACTTTGAACAAAACTATCCAGCATGATTTTGACCTACTCCAGGCTTGGTTTTTAAACAATACAATGGTCCTCGGTTCCAAAAAAATAAAATTAATGATTTTCACAGGAATCCATAGAAAATTCACTGGTTATTCTTTCATACTGCATGACCTGGAAGCTACTGACTTTGAGCATGTCTCAGAATTTTAATACCTAGGTCCCAGATGTTAACCGGATGACATGTACTGCAGCCACATCCAAGAGCAGGGTCGTTCTCGATGCACTGCAGGGGGAAGGCCTTAGACAGCTAGTGTTGGAACCCACTCGGGAGGGAGCAATACTAGACCTGGTACTCTCAAATGGAGAGAGGATCACAAATTTAGAAGTCAGTAGACATCTGGGTGGAAGAACAATGGAGAAAAATCAAAACTGCCATCATAGAGGCAACAAGCCTTTGTGTGAAACAAATAAAGAAAACAAAGCGGAGTAAAAAAAACACGATGGTTCTCAAAAGAGGTGGCAGGGAAGGTTAAGAAGAAAAAGGCTGCATTCAAAAAGTATAAGGAATCACAGAAGGAGCACGACAGGGAACTGTATCAATTAAAGCAGAAGGAAGTGGGGAAGGCAGTCAGAATAGCAAAGGCCCAAACTGAGGAAAAATAGCCAACTCAGTTAAGAAGGGGGATAAAACCTTTTATAGGTACATTAGGGAGCATAGAAAGGTTAAGGGAGGGATAGTGAAGATTAATAAAGGAGAGGGGAGGTGGGTGGAGGGAGACAGTGAAAAGGCAGAGATACTGAATGAATACTTTTGCTCAGTATTCACAAAAGAAGAAGATGAGGATGAGTTACCTAAACCAGACAATACAAGCACTCTGGGTAGGGGGGTTGACACCAGCCCATTCACAGAAGAAAGAGTCCTGAAAGAAATCCTAAAACTCAAGGTGGACAAAGCAATGGTGCCTGACGGGATTCACCCCAGAATCCTAAAAGAACTAAGGGAGGACCTAGTGACACCACTGACCACGCTTTTTAACAGATCATGGCAGGATGGGGTGATACCTGAGGACTGGAGGAGGGCAGATGTGATCTCCCTTCACAAAAGTGGGAGCAAGGCAGAAGCAGAAAACTACAGACCTGTAAGTTTGATCTCAGTGGTAGGGAAAATGATGGAATCACTTCCGAAAGAAAGAATTGTTGAGTACCTAGAGGCCAGCAGGGCACAGGACCCAAAGCAGCATGGATTTACAGCAGAAAGGTCATGTCAGATGAATCTAATTGATTTCTTTGACTGGGTGACCAAAGTAATAGACCAGGGAGGGGCTGTGGATATGGCCTACCTAGACTTTAGCAAGGCATTTGACACAGTCCCGCACAAAAGATTAATAATCAAGTTAGCCAGCCTGGGAGTGGGTCCCAGGGTGGTAGCCTGGTAGAAAACTGGCTGCACAACAGGACACAGAAGGTAATAGTGAATGGAACACATTCCGAAGAAAGGGGGGTTACTAGTAGAGTACCTCAGGGCTCAGTACTGGGTCCAGTCCTCTTTAACATCTTTATAGGTGACATTGCAGAGGGTCTGAGGGAAAGGTATGCCTCTTTGCAGATGACACAAAGATCTGTAACAGAGTTGACACACAAGAGGGGGTAGAAAAGATGAGAAGGGTCTTGGCAAGGTTGGAGGAATGGTCAGATATATGGCAACTTAGATTCAATGCAAAGAAGTGCAAAGTAATGCACCTGGGAAACAAAAACCAGGAGAAGAGAACACAATAGCAGGGGAGGTACTAACAACAACAAAAATGGAAAGGGACCTGGGGGTAGTCATATCAGATGACCTAAAGGTGGGTAAGCAATGTAAGAAGTCAATAAGGACAGCCAGGGGGATACTGGGATGCACAGGAAGGGGCATCACAAGTAGAAAAAGGGAAGTGGTTATCCCTCTATACAGACAGACAGTTGGTGAGACCCCATCTGGAGTACTGTGTGCAGTTTTGGAGACCTTATCTACGCAAGGACATAGCCAGGATGGAAGCAGTCCAGAGGAGGGCAACTAAAATTGTGCAGGGTCTGCAGCAGAAACCATATGAAGAGAGATTGAGAGAGCTTAATATGTATACTCTTCATGGAAAGGAGGGACAGGGGGGACATGATAGAAACTTTCAAGTTCCTCAAGGGAATCAACAAAGTCCAGGAGGGTAGCATCTTTCAGAAAAAGAGATGTGTAAGAACAAGGGGGCACAATTTAAAGATAGAGGGGGGATGGCTCAGGGGTAATGTGAGGACATTTTTGTTTCATGGAGAGAGTGGTGGGTACATGGAACTGCCTTTCTGAGGAGGTTGTTGGGTCTAAAACAGTGGGGGAATTCAAACATGCATTGGACAGACATAAGGCAATTATAGTGAGGGGTTACAGGAAGTAGGCTGTTGGCTAACTAGAATCTGCAGCTTATCCATTAGGTAGGGAGATGGGCAGACTGGGTGGGCCAAGTGGTCCTTACCTGCCATCAAAGTCTATGTTTCTATGTTTCTAGGTCTGTACTTGGACAACTCTCTATCTTTCGATGCTCATGTCAACTAACTGCTTAAAACAGTTCATCAGAAACTTGGTTCCCAATACCAGATTAAAAGATTCCCCTAAGAAACAGAGATTGCTTGTCCATAGCTCCCTGTTTCCTTGAACACCTTGAAACTGCCTGCATTGACTCATGTTGATAACTATATCATTTAGGTCAGTGTCTGTCATTGCTGAATGTAACTTTACTCCTGTATCTTGTTTGCATTTGTAATCTGTACTACAAGTCCTTGTAACCTATTTTATTGAAATTTGTTTATCGCAGCTTTGTAAACTGAAATATCTTGTAACCTGCATTTATGGTCTGCTCCCCCCCAGGACTCATCTGGAGGCAAGCTGCTGTGCTCAGCAGGCCTTCCTGGTGAAACTTTTAAATAAATAAATAATTGACTATGGTTTCCTTGCATATGCCATTGATCTCGCAAGGGCCCTTTAAAAGGTACTCACTCACTGGAAAGCTGGGCTCACACATGGAAATTAAATTTCAATATCACCAAGTGCAAGGTGTTGCATCCTGGTCGGGGAAACCCTAAACACAGGTACACCCTGGGAGGGGAGGTGCTGGAAGCCTCAACAGGGGAAAAAGACCTAGGGGTCATGGTGGATACATGTATGAATAACACTGAGCAGTGCAGGAGCAGCTAGCAAGGCAAACAGGATGTTGGGATGCATCGAAGGGGATCACCTCTAGGAGCAAGGAAGTGATTCTGCCACTGTACAATGGACTGGTTAGACCACACCTTGAGTACTGTGTACAGTACTGGAGACCACACCTGAAGAGGGACATACAGCTCCTGGAGAGGGTACAGAGGAGGGCAACAAAGATGATACGAGGGCTAGGAGTTTGACTTACGAGGACAGACTTGAGGAGCTCTGCCTGTTTTCATTGGAGGAGAGGACAGGGGACATGATTGAGGTCTTCAAGTACCTTAAGGAATAAATAGGTAAAACATGGAGGGATCTTTAGACTAAAGCAGGAGGCATCACCAGAGGGCATGGTTTGAAGTTGGAAGGTGGAAGGGTGAGGGAAAAGAGGAGGAGGTTTTTCACTGAGAGGGTGGTGGGACCTTGGAATGCTCTGCCTGGTGAGCTGGTTCAGAGATCCACAGTGGAGAGCTTTAAGAGAGGGTGGGACAGACACAGAAAGTGGATGTATCAGATGATGGCCTATCCCGGGGGGGTGGGGATGGATGATAGGGGTTTCTGGAGCACAAGGGGTGGGAGGGTCTCGGCACCCAACTAAGGATCTAGGTTCGAGCAGACTTGATAGACCATAAGGCCTAATCTGCTGGCAAATAGTATGTTAGTATGTTAGTACTTCTATAAGTGTCTGTTGATTCCTTACTGGCCTGTCCTATTGTACCCACCACTGCCATTTGTATGTATCTGCTGCTTGTCCATCCCTGGAGGAATGACTGGCCCATAGGTCGGTGGCGTTCCTCCAGAAGGTCGATATCGGGAAAGTACCCTCATGTATAATTGAGCTTTTCCAACGCTAGTCCAACATCCTAAGGACTTGTCATTCCATGTTAATTCAACGAAATTAGAAACAGTATGTTACAAAACAGAGCAGAAAAAAGATTGCAAATTCATAAAGTAATACCGCACTGATAAAATAGACCTAAACCAAGACCACTGAAACCAGAACACAGTCCACATTAACTGGACTTAAAGCAGGGATGCAACTTCAGGGGGAGGAGTCAGTGGAGGGCAGATTTATTATTCCAACTCCGTGAGGGAGACACAACTCGGGAGGTGGGGGAGACAGTCCGGGGGGGTAGATTTATTATTCAGACTCTGAGGGGGATGCAATTTGGGGAGGGGGGTCACGACAGTGGGCATGATGGCCAAAAAAAACAAAGAAGCTATCAGGATTGAATCCAGAGCTGCTAGATGTAGCAAGCCCATACACAGCTTGTGACTCTAACCACTACACTTTGCTGCCATCACAGTTAGGCAGCATACACTCGTGGACTTAAATGACATGGCATCACAATTTAACACCATGTGTTTCAGGCACCACGCAGTTCAGACATCCCACATACGAAGTACCAAACCAGCACTATAATCTCTCCCTCACTCACAAATCTTTCATGACTTTCATTACTCGATATTTGACATGCTGTAATTACACTTAACTTGTCATGCTACTGGGACTCATTTCCAGTCTAAATTTTCAATCAAGCTTCGCTTTGGGAAAACTGCTGTTGGACAGATGTTTTTTTTCTATTGTGCTATTGGCGTCTGCAAGCTTTCAACCCCTCTCCTCACAGAGGGAAGTCACATTCTGACCTTCAGCTCCTGGCTCCGCCAATACTTGACTACTTCCACTTTATTTGCTTCCAGTTGTCTTGATTCTGTTACGTCCTAATGATTCCATTACAATTTGCACCATGATTGCTTCTACATATCTTAATTTTGTGTCATCCTAATGATTCTATGTCCACATTATACTCAGCATATTTTTGATCCATGACTGTTCTGTACTCCATATTACTTCTGTACAAGTTATCACTTGAGAAAAAGGGGATATAGCTTATCTTGTTCTCCAGTATAAAACAAAATTAAAAAAAATGAAATAAAAATGTGCTCCTGACCAATGCACTCTTGTCCTACCAGAGAGCACCCTCAGACTTCTCAGAATGTAGCCCCACACCTGTAGGAATGTTGTTCCAGACTCTTCGGGATGCATCCATGATCTGCCAGAATGTGCCCAAACCTGTGAGAATGTACCCCTAGACCAAACGGAATATATCAGCTGGTCTGCACCGCTCAACCTGGCAGAATGCTTCCATGACCTTCCTTAAAGTAGACCCAGATCTGCTGGAGTGCTCCCCTTAACCTGGCGAAATGTCTCCATATCCAACTGGAATGCACTGCCCAACTCTCTGGAATGGGCCGCAATCCAACAGAATGCCACTCTTATGGTCAGGTATGACGCATTTCATATGGTGGGGGCAATCCATCGGGTTGAGGGCATTCTGCCAAGTTAAGGATCTCATTCTGGTTGTTTGGGGGTACATTCTTCTGGGGCAGGGACCTTCTGATGGATCCTTGGGGTGCATTTGACAGGGACAGTGAATTGATGTGAGCATTCCAAATGGGAGTTGTGAGAAATGCAAAACAGGAATAGATCTGCTCCAGGCACATTCCAGTTTAGAAAAATTACAGTTTTCACCAGTTCTGGCTGTCTGGGTGGCTGACAGCTGCTACATTTTATTCCGATTAATTTTTTGGCATGGATCCTGATAATAGTAATACAGTGTGACTGCATCACTAGCACGTTCCTTCTGACCTTTAATTTCTCTGATGCTGTACCAACATGTTGAAATGGTTCATTTCTTTGTCTTCAGGCTGATCCATGAATTGTCCTTAAGAGGCTGAGACATTGGAAAAATCTTAGATGTCTTGAAAGCTTGAGTAAATATTCTTCAGTTAGTCTAACAAGAGGTATTACTCAAACAAGCATTTGTCAATGCTGAATGTTGTCTCGCTGGCATTGGCATTAGTAGTAGTGCGGTCGTGAGGGCTGGCAGTTCAAGCCCTTCCCACAGCCTCCTGAAACCCCCCCGCGGACAGAGCCATTTCCCTGCACAACAGTGCAGTCGTGAGGCTGGCAGTTCAAGCTCTCCCCACAGCCTCCTGTAACCCCCGTGGGGACGGAGCCGTTCCCCTGCACAACAGGTAGAGTTCCCAGCTGCAGCTGCCTCACAGAGCTGCGGTGCTGAATTGAGAAATTAGGCCTTTTTCTCCTCGAGTCTGCAAAACAAAGGGAGCCAGAACTTTACTGCTGCACCTCGTTTTGTTCTTTTTGGAGCAAGATACAAGCCACAGTGCTGCACTATATTCTACCTTGCCATATTAAGCATAAATTCACCCAGGAGAACTGAGCAACACCACTATTATGCTTCTTTTACTGTTTGCAGAAGTGTTTTAAAATGAGCTTAAACTAGCCTGTTTAGGAACCTGTAAACTAGTGCAAGTGTTCAGCCTGTATTTTATTCTCTTACAGCCAAATCTGTTAAGTTCAATTGTGTGCATAATAGTAATTTTAAGCTCCTCCTCCCTACCCACCTACCTCGATTATTAATAGCTGCCTTTTTGTCTTCCTCCTGCAGTGCAGTCGTGAGGGCTGGCAGTTCAAGCCCTCCCCACAGCCTCCTGTAACCCCCCCCCGTGGACGGAGCCGTTCCCCTGCACAACAGTGCGGTCACGAGGGCTGGCAGTTCAAGCCCTCCCCACAGCCTCCTGAGACCCCCGTGGATGGAGCCGTTCCCTGCACAACAGGTAGAGTTCCCAGCTCACAGCTGCCTCACAGAGCTACGGTACTGAATTTTGAAATTGGCGCCTTTTTTCTCCGCATCGAGTCTGCAAATAGCAAGGGAGCCAGAACTTTTACTGCCGTGCACCTCGTTTTGTTCTTTTTGGAGCAAGATACAAGCCACAGTGCTGCACTATATTCTACCTTGCCATATTAAGCATAAATTCACCCAGGAGAACTGAGCAACACCACTATTATGCTTCTTTTACTGTTTGCAGAAGTGTTTTAAAATGAGCTTAAACTAGCCTGTTTAGGAACCTGTAAACTAGTGCAAGTGTTCAGCCTGTATTTTATTCTCTTACAGCCAAATCTGTTAAGTTCAATTGTGTGCATAATAGTAATTTTAAGCTCCTCCTCCCTACCCACCTACCTCGATTATTAATAGCTGCCTTTTTGTCTTCCTCCTGCAGTGCAGTCGCGAGGGCTGGCAGGTCAAGCCCTCCCCACGGCCTCCTGAAACCCTCCCCCGTGGACGGAGCCGTTCCCCTGCACAACAGGTAGAGTTCCCAGCTCACAGCTGCCTCACAGAGCTCTAGCCCCACCTGCGCTACGCGCAGGCTCCCCACCACCCCCACCACCACCCTTGGTCGGCTCTTACTTATATAGTGTGACCTCACGTGGTCCTAAACCGATCTGCCCACTTTTCCATTAGCTCCTTATATATTCCAACCACCAGTGGCCACCCTTGAGCTGATTCTCAAATCTCACCCTTTGTGTACACATTAGCAATAACAAAAAGAGATAATGCAGTTCCTTACATTTTCAATCATTATGTTCTGCCTCACCTTATCCTCCCTCCCACCTTCATCCCATCCCAAGCTACCTGAGTCATTTCCGCTTCTCTCTACAGTAACCAAGCCACCCCTCCACTCCTCCTCCTTGGCACAAGTGGACCAAAACCAGCCCCATTGGCACAATTGGCCACTGGGGGCCTCTATCCTTCCTCCTGCGTTCCATGCTGAGAAACCTGCTCTTTTTATCCCCCTCTACTCGGGCCCTAGGACTGACTTACGTTCACCCAACCACTCCACTCATCGTGTGATCTACCTAAAGTCCATGCGGCTATTAAGGCACATTTTGGCCCTCCTTCTTATTATAGCTGGGGACATTGAACTTAACCCAGGTTCACCTGCATCCATAGCCTCTCAACCCCCAGCATCAGCTACGCACCTCCCTAAAGGACTTAAGATTGTCCACCTAAACATATGTAGTATCCTAAACAAAATAGTAACCCTGCAAACTACAGTCCTTGCCCTTCGTCCTGATATAGTAATCATCACTGAATCTTGGTTAAAGCCGCACAACCAAGATGCAGAATTCTCCATTCCTGGGTTCTCCCTAATCCGCCAGGACAGACAGGGCAGAAAGAAGGGTGGCGGCACTGCCATGTATATCTCCTCCAATATCCAGTTCTCTATAATCCCCCTGCCGGCCCCCATTCATTCTATGGACTCCCTACTAATCAAAATCCCCCTGCCTCACTCCATCCCAGTATATATCGCAGGGTCATACTGCCCGCCTGGTACACCTCTGGGTTGCATTCTTGGCCATCTTGGCAACCTGAGGGTCATACACGGATGGCGGAGAGCTTCATATCCTTGGTGATTTCAACCAGAACTGGCTAGGCAGCGCAGCCTCCAAATTGCATCCACAAATAAATGCCCTAATCTTGTCCCAGCAAATAGTGGAACCCACTCACCTAAACCTTAAATCCAACAAACACACACTCCTGGATTGGGCTTTAACTACCCACCCCCATTGGATCATTAAAGCTGGCCTACTACCTGACTCCCTTAGTGACCACCATATGATTTATATGGTGAGAAAAATCTTCCGACCCATGGCCCCCCCACCCCGTGTGCTGCACAGCAGAGCCTATAAATCTCTTAATCTGACAGCTCTCCTAAACGACCTCTCCAGTATTGATTGATCTTTCATCCCTAGGGCCACCTCTATGGATGATGCCCTGAACTTTTTCTCTGTAAATTTCCTTGCCATCTGGGAGTGTCATGCGCCCCTAAGGAGATCCCGGGTTAGAGGTTCCCACTTACCATGGGTAACAACTACCCTCATGGAACACTTTCGTACCAGAGACCGTGCCTGGAAATCTTTTAAGGCCACAGGTGATCAAATGGCTCAGCTACACTACCGGTCATTAAGAAATGCCTGTACAAGACTCATACGACAGGCTAAATCAAACTGCTTTAAAACCGCATTCAACAACAACTTCTCCCACCCCACTCAGTTCTGGAAGTCAATAAAATCCCTTCTCTCCCCACCTGCCCAACCCCCCACTCCCACTCTTAACATTGCAGGGAATACCATTATTGATCCTAGCTTGGTAGCCTCCAAGTTTAACTCCTATTTCTCCTCCATGGCTTCTTCCCTCCGCTCCTCTCATCCCTATCCCTTGTCCACTGCTCCCCCTTCTGTACCTAGCCAGCCACCTTCTCTCTCTGTCCAGTCTCATCTAGCCAGGTGCTAAAAATACTGCAGGCGCTAAACCCATCAAAGGGTAAATGTCCATTGGGCCTCAATTCCAAAATGCTCCTGCTCTCTGCACCTGCCATAGCCCACCTGCTAACCCTGCTCTTTAACTTGTCTTTTAAACTCGGGGCTGTCCCCAACTTATGGAAACAAGCCACAGTCATTCCATTACCTAAAGGAGGGGACCTCTCCTCTCCATCCAACTACGGTCCTATATCCCTGCTCCCTGTCCTAGCAAAGATTCAAGAGCGACTTGTTCTCTCCCAGCTCTATCACTATCTTGATACCATATCTTTTTTCACCCCCTTCCAGGCCGGTTTCAGAAAAAATCACTCCACCACCACCTCCCTTCTTCACCTTACTAATGCCAACCTCACTGGAATGGACAAAGGGGAAATAACAGCTGCCATATTCATTGACCTGGTGAAAGCTTTCGACACAGTCTCCCATCCCCTGCTGCTGGCTAAACTTGCTCAAGCAGGACTGTCAAATAACGCAATTAACTGGTTCCACTCTTACCTGTCCGATAGGTCCCAATCAGTCCACATTGGCTCGGCTAGATCCACCTCACTCCCTGTCACCAGTGGTGTCCCCCAAGGGTCTGTACTCGGCCCGCTGCTGTTCTCTATTTTTCTCAATGACCTGCCTGCAGCCTGCCTACAAACATCTATTCATATGTATGCTGACGACACGGTGCTGTTAGCCTCTGGCCCATCCACTAGTGCCATGACAGCCTGCCTACAGAAGGACTTTGACTCCATCCAACGTTGGTTCACCTCAAACCAGCTATACCTAAACCCAAAAAAAACAGTCTCCCTCACCTTCGGCTCCCGGTCCAAAATAACACGGCTCACCGCACCTCCTACGTTCTATACTCTGGATAGCTCCTCCACTAGAGGCCTGCACTGCTTATCATTATCTTGGGGTCTGGCTAGACCAGCATCTTGACTTTTCAGTGCATATTGATGCCCTACACAAAAAATTGCACCCTATGTTGGGAGCCCTCTACCGGAATAAAAATTGCATCCCTCTACTAACTAGACAAGCAATAGTGCAAAAATGATCCTATCTATTATTGATTACGGTGATGTCGCTACTGTGCCATCCCCAAACTTTCCTAGCTAGGCTAGATCCTTTTAACTCTCGCTTTGCGTTTCTCCTTAAACCGCCTCCCAACACCCACCACTGTGTCCTCTACCAATCCTTGGACCCTGCCTCTTCATAACAGAAGACTGCTTCACTGCACTAAAACCTCTGCCAAGTTCTGGTCACATACCCTCCCCTCCTACTTGTCTTCCTCCTTAGCCACCCTCTCTCCTCCTACCTATGCTCTTTGAAATATGGACGCTAGGCTCCTACACATCCCCCACAGATCCACCCGGTCAGGCCAGGCTGCTTTCAGCTTCAGGTTGCCCAAATTATGGAACTCCCTGACAGCCCATATTAGACACTCCACAAGTACTCCTCAACGGAATGCTTTTCTCAAATTGCACTTCGCTACCAACTGCAACTGTAACCCCTCCTTAGTTCCCCCTTTACTCCAAAATCCCCCCAGTTGTGTAGCAACTAGTTCTTATTCTAACTTGTAGATCTGCTCCTTATGCATGTCTTGTAATACATATAATATGAAGTGATTTTGTACCTATGCAACTGTACTAGAACTGTCTCACCCATTGCTTGTTAACTGTCTATGTATGTTCTTGTTTTTTTTCTGCTGTAATTTCCATACCATTGTAACTCCCTACCCTCAGGGTGCATCTGGAATAGAGCAGTACTCTGCTCAGCATGCCTTCCTGGTAAATCTCTTAAATAAATAAATAAATAAATAAATAAATAAATAAGTAGTGCAGGAGTTAGGGATGCATAACAGGAATGGCAGTGAAGTACTGAACTGAAGCCAATGCCACCCTCACCCTGCAGAGACTGAAAGGCTTTGGGGTGTGCCTTTGGGTCGTCAGCTATGATGTTTATGCCATTCTACCTCACCCTACCCTGCAGACACTGACAAGTGTCGTGGAGTGCTTTGGGGTCATTGGGCCTTATACTTACACCATTCCATAAGGAAATACACTGAGGTGGGCTCAGTATAGGAGAATGGGATGAACTTTAGGGCCGAACACTCCAAGACAGACCTCGATGCCTGTCACTGGCTGCAGGGTGGGGGTGGGTGGTGGAATGCTGTGACCATTACAGCCAATGATCCCAAGTCACACCCCTGACACCAGTCAGTCTCTACAGGGTGGGGAGTTACAGTTGGAAACCCTAACTCTGAAGGTGTTTGTTGGTATCTTCACTCCAAATTTTCAACATAGGCATTTTGCGATGCCACTTCATGAAGAGGGGGCACTATCAGTTTGTTAGCTGAAAGGTAATTTTCCACAGTGGCTATGCCATTTGGTGACACAGGGACGAAAACACATTTTGGGCAGTATGTGGAAAATGACAACTGTATTATTCATGAGGAGGTGCAAAAAAATTGCAACATTAAAAATATGGAGTGAAAATATGAAAAACTGGTGGTCTTGAGTATTCATAGAAACAGCGCAACACACGTCCATAACCCAGTTTATTTCGGATGTTTTTTAACCACATTTTCAAAATAGGCATTTTGGGACCTCTCCTCGTGAACAGTGGCACTGTAATTTTGTTAATGTGTCCCAAAAATTGATTTCCCACAGCCACCACGCCATTATGCGCTATAGGTGCGAAAACACATTTTGGGCAGGATGTGAAGAATGACAGCTGTAGTGTTCATAAGGAGGTGTGAAAAAATTCCAGTGTAGAAAATCTGGCATGAAAATATTGCACATTTGTGAAGTTACAAGGGTGCGTGGAAACTGCACAACGTACGCTTGTAACACAATCATTTTATGGACATTCGTCACCAAATTTTCAACATAGGCATTTTTGGACCGCTGCTCATGAACAGTGCCACTGTCATTTCCTAAAACTGTCCCAAAAACTGATTTTGCACTACAACTGCGCTATTGTGCGCTGGATGTGCGAAAACACATTTTGACCAGGTTATATAAAATGACAGCTGTACTGTTCATAAGGAGGTGTGGGAAAATGGCAATTTTGAAAATGTGGAGTGAAAATACTACAAATTCACAAAGTTACAAGAGTGCGTGAAAAATGACCAAGGCATGCTCATAAAACAGCCATTTTTTGGATTTTTTCCACCAAATTTGCAACATAGGCTTTATGAGGCCCCCCTCATGAACAGTGGCACTGTTGTTTTGTTAATCGGTCCTAAAAGGTGATTCCACGCAGTGACTGTGAAATCACCTTGCGGGATGAATAATGCCATGACAGTGACTGAATTCATAAGGAGGGGTCCCAATGACTCCATGTTGAAAATGTGGTGCCAAAATTCCCAAAAATGGCCGAGATATGCACCAAAGTTGAAAAAAATCATATTTATGCCATTATACAGCTTACCAGCATTTCTTCAATCCATGGTGGGCTTTGAAGAGTGCAGACGTGTTCCCGGTCCACCAAAGATCATCACGCCGGCTCCAGAAGTAAGTATGGAGTGGGGGGGTTTGGGAGGCAGGGCACGTAGAGGGCGGGCTTGGGGTGGGGGAGGGGGCAAAGAGACCACAAGGGACTGTTTTCTTCTTTCATAGGTTTAAAAAAGAAAAAAAAAACAACATTGCGGGATTATTTTTCTTTTTCAGGGGATTTGGCACGCTGGGATGGACTCCCAGCATGCCACCTAAGTGTTTTTGTTTTTTGAGGGGATGCTGTAGCCGATGGAGGATTGGGTACCCCCATCAGCACATACTGAAGGGGGGGACAAGAGCCGAGAGGAATTGGGCACACCACTCGGTACACAACAAAATCGGGGGAGGGGGACATTATGCAGATGGGGAGTGGGCTCCCCCGTCGGCAAAATAAACAGGGAAGAGGGGACTGAAGCCGATGGGGATTGAGCCTCCCATCGGCAAAGAAAGACTGTTGGGGGGGCACATCATGCCGAGGGGTATTGGGCATCCTCTGGGCATACATTGTAAATGGGAGGGAATCATTATGCCAATGGAGAGTGGGCTCCCCATCAGCAGAAGAAGTGCATCAGGGTACTCTGCAGGCGCTGTCACCAAGCACGTCAGGAGGGCATGTTATTGTGTCACTGCATGATTACAGCAGACCTTTTCTTAGATCTGGTGGCCACCTGATGTATGACTGATGTCAGTGCCTGCAGCTGCCTTATTGGGGAATGAGGGACACACGTCCTGATGTGTGCCCTGCATTCGCCCACAGTGACCACACTTCCAAATCTGCTACTAGTGCAATACGTTGGCTGGCACACACCCGTGAGCCAACATAAAAAGGTGCTAAATTCTCCTGAGGCAACCACAGCACCGCAAACCTTCAACACATGAATTTTTCTTGACAGTTTATGATCTCTTCATTGGTATAATGCTGAAAAGTGCACCCTGTTAATACTACTAGGGAGGATCCATGGTTTGACTGCTGCTTGCCTACAGTTCCCATCTTGCACTGCCAAGGCCTGATCCTCTGTCCACAGGCTTCAGCTACTGTATTCATAACTGACCACCTGTCCCAACCATACAGCTCAACAAGCACTCTCACATGGACAGGGCCTGTAGGGGACTGCACAATGCTGTTGTAGTTGGAAAACAGGCCTCAGCACTGGTGTATCAGTTGTGTGGCAGGTGAATGAGGCAACAGGAGGGACTTTGGTCCGCTAGCTCTGGGAATAATTTAGGTGGGAGGGACTGTGTCTACCAGCTCCAGGAATCATATAGGAAGTAGGCAGATCTGGCTGAAGGAGCGATTGTGTCTGTTGCCTGGGTCTGCTGGCTATTTGGGATCATTTGGGAGATGGATGGGTCTGGGAGGGACAGTGCCTGTTTCCAAAGGCTGCGCAAACAGTGGGATTGTTTGTGAGGTGGGTGAGTCTGGTAGCCAGTTTTCTGGCTCAGTAGCATCATCAGAAGTGGGATGGTCTGGGAGGGGAAGCCAAGAGGGACTGTATCTGCTGCCCAGGTCTTCCGGTTCAATGGAATTATTCAGAGGGTGGGTGACTCTGACCAGGAACAGTGTCTTCAGCCTGTATCTGCTAGCTCTGTGTGATCATTCAGGAGATAGGTGGCTGTGGCAACAAGAGGGACTATATTAGCTGCCCAGATCTGCTGGCTCAGTGGGATAATTCAGGTGATGGGTGGGTCAGTGATGGACCAGTGGGAGGAACTGTGTCTGTTGCCCAGCTTTATGGATGAACCAGTGGGAGGGACTGTGTCTGCTGCCCAGGTTCGCTGGCTATGTGGGATTGTTCATTATATGGGCAGGTCTGACAGAGGGTCTGCTGATTTTGTGACATAATTCAGGAACTGGGAGAATCTGGGAGGGACTCAGAATAGACGGTGACTGCTATCTAGGTCCACTGTCTCAGTAGGATCATTCATGAGGTGGGCAGATCTGACAGAGGAAGGGACTTTAGTCTGCCATCCAGATGTGGCTGCATATCAGGTCTGGCACCATATCATTCAGGAGGCAGGCTAGCCTGACTGTGGTAGGACCAGTGTTTGCTTCCCAGGTCTGCTGGCTCCATGGAATTGTTCATGAGGTAGTTTGCTCAGCCAGTGGGAGGAAGGGACTGTGTCTACTGCAAGGGTCAATCTTAACATTGTTTTTCTAGCCCAAACACTAGTGCAAATTGACCAGGGCTAGTGCAGCGAACTCTCTACTTGACCGTCTTGACTAGTGCAGATTTTCATGGCTGTTAATGAAGTTAAAAAAGTATCTACTATAGCATTCTCTAGTCCTCATGCTAATCTCTCTCAATGTTCCAGATGGCCAGGTGTGATTAACAGCTCATTAAGAGCTGCAATTATCTGGCAGTTCAAGAAAGGGATCCCACAAAAGACTCAATGTGAGTCATTATCACTCCACTGTTAAGACTTTCAGCTAGTGTACAGGGTGCAATCAAGGGTAGAGTGCTGTTAAGTCACTAGGTCCCAGTTTTCTGAATGTGTCTATGTCTAACAATTTGTCCAATATTATTAAGACCAGTGCCCCTTATTTCTCTACATTTTGAGTGTTTGTATCCAACATTTCAGTGACAAAATGCAATGAGGTATACAGGATCAGCCCTGCAGGTGGTGGGGTTTATCCTAGTCTCACCATAATTTCTCTCTCCCCTCCAAATCTCTTAACTCTGTTCTTTCCCTGGACACCACTGCAGACCAGACTCTGAAGTGACCATCCATAGATCCATAGCTGCCATTACTAGCAAGTGCAGGGGGTCCCCAGCTCTTCTAAATGGACCATGCCAGCCATCACCATCCATACAGTTCCACCCTTATCCCACTCAGCATGTCCTTTCAGCCTAAAAACAAAGCTTTGGATCATATATGGCACAAAAATAAGCCTTTATAAAATACAAAATTTGAAACCTTGAAATAGGCATTCCTGGGTTGCATCGATCATCCTATACAGAAATAAAAATAGTATAGTGTTATGCCTGTGTACTGTTTCCCCTGGGCTGATGAAAGTTAAAGAAAAATCTGTTATTGTTGGGACAGAGCATATTAAAATCAATGCTTTTACAAATAAAAATGTCATGGTTTTCTATTTCCCAAGCCCCTTAGGTTTGTCTAGCCCCACCCCAAATAAATCTTAGATGTGCTCCTGGCTCACTCAAAAGTGCAGGTATCCAGTTGACTATAGGGTGGGGACCCAGAGTGTCTTTCTCTGCCTGAGTCTGTTCATTGCCCTGTGGGAGGTGGTGACAGTGTGGTGAGGTGCATGATGATGTTAGCTATTGTGTGCGCAGAGCTAGGACTGCTTGATTGAACATTTGCTGTTGTGATAGCCTCTCTCTGTTGGGTGTGGGATGGGGCAGAAAGAGGAAGGGAGGAGGCTATGGTACAAAGCAATGGGGGGGTCACTGTCTGAGATGGCATTGTAGTTTTTTTTTTCTGCTGGCGAGCTGGAAGCAATGTGGGAGCAGGATAAATGTGCAATAATCAGAGTATCTCTTGACGTTGCTTGCATTGTTTCCTGTATAAGTGATCAAAATTTACCATTGTAATTAAGGGCTAGTGCAACCATCTGTGGGCTAGTGCAATTTTGAATCAACTTGCCCTACTGACTAGTGCAAAAAAAGGTTAAGGTTGACCCCTGGTCGACTGCCCAGACCTGCTGGTTCTAGATCTTTAATGAGGTGGGCAGATCTGACAGCAGGATGGACAGTGTCTGCTACCCAGGTCTGCTGGCTCCATGGAATCATTCAGGAAGTGGGTCGGTCTGACAGTGAGATCGACTTTGTCTACTGCCTACATCCTCTGCCTCTGATGGATCATTCAAGAAAATGGCAGGTCTGACAGTGGGAGCTGAAACAGGGAAACATTTGCACTCATTGCAAGAGTCTATTTGTGTCTACTTTCCCTCCTGTGTTTATTCCTCCAATCCCTCCCTCTCCTACACCTACCTCCTTCCTCCACCCACCCTACTCTCCTTCACATAGGGGTACTCCTCCCTCATCCAGGGGCTATGCCATTGCACTTATCTTGTTTAGTCTAATTACTATTATTTTATTTTATTTTATTTTATTTTTGCATTATCTCTTTATGCTCCTTACTTCCAACCCAGCCACCCTGGCTTTCTGGCAGCCAGGTCACACACTACCGCTGCTCCCTCAATCTGCCATCCACCCCTCTGCCGCCACTTGTCTCAATGTATCCCTTTGACAGGGGGGCCCCTTTCCCATGGCAGGGAACCAGGAGGGGAGATCAAGGTGCCTTTTTCTGGCACCTCTTCACATCTTAGGCGGTGCCGAGGTAGATTCGAGAGCTTATCAGCTTCGCAGTCAGGGGAGGCGGGCTGCTATAATCTGGCCAGCATGAGTGGCCTTTTTTCCTTTCCTGTTGCCCCAACCCTCTTAGAAGGCATGCTGTGATGTCCTTGCGAGCCTGCACCGGCGGTGCATGGTCACCCACGCTGCAAAGTGCAAGGCCAGATCTGGCCACAAGGAGCTGCTCCAAGGCATTGCCTTCTGAGACCCTCCCCCCAGGAGGACAGCATCCAAGGAATGCTCTTTAGCCCTCTATGCCGGTCTCCGCTTCTCACATCCTGGGCTCAGGCATGAACTCGGGTTGCCAGCTTGCCAGGTGAACCCCTATCACCTAGCGCTACGGAGCCAGCACTATTGTTTGATTTTGATTGCTATTTCTGTTATGGAAACTGACACCTTGCCCTGCTGTACATCACATTTATTGTCCTTTACTGCCTTGTATTTTGAAACTGTTGTATTTTCTTTTAGAATCATTAAACTGCTCAGCTGTTCTATGTACTTTGCTCAGTTTACTCCTGTGCCATTGTATGTGGCTTGGGTCATTCCTGAAAATGGTCCCTGGGATCAGTGCACTTACCAAGTTATCAAAGTCATAAATAAATAAATAAAACCTTGAGCAGCTGTGGGGTAGCCAGCCCCAATTAGTTAATCAAGTAAAGCAAACAGCTGTCCTGGAGATGCAATCCTCCAGCGTGAACAAGTCCACTGGAGACATTTATACAGTATATTGCAAAATACACATGCAAGTACAAGTTGTGTGTGTGACGCGCTCACCAACAGACCATTACATCCACAGGCCAATGGCCACTGACCTGTGGACAGTGGTCTGTCCGGTGTGCACTTAAAATCCTGAGTTTGTACTTTTATGGGAGTTTTGCAATAAATGTTGACTTTTTGCATCCATAAACTTCTACAACGAATTTGTCCGCACCAGAGGTTCTAATCATCAGTTCAGCTGGCTTGCTTTCCCTGGCAGCAGGAGGGTCTGTATCTAGAGGTTAAATTAGGCAGAAATTCACAGGAACTCAGTTCCACCTCATCTGACACCATTCTTCTTTGAATACTGTCGGACAGTTCCACCTCTGACAAATGTAGAGATTAGTGTTCCACCTTCTTAATATTACAGCTAAACCAGTGACTGTGTCTGCTGTCTGGGCCTGCTGGCTGCAGGGCATTGTTCAGTAGGCAGCCAGGTCTAACAGTAGAGGTAACTGTGTCTTCTGCTCTGGGGAATCATTCATGAGGTGGGTGGGTCTGACAGCAGGAGGGACATTTGTCTGCAGGTTCTGGGGGGTCATATGTGAGGTTGGTGGGTCTGTCACTGGGTGGGACTGTCAGCTGTACACTGAAATAGATGGACCCTGTGGAGCCCCTTACATACCAAGTGAGCTTTCTGACAGCAGCCAGATGCCAAACAGCAAAAGAGTGGAGGTGATGCTACACAAGGGAGGATCAGTGGCAGAGTAACCATTAACCCAGATTGCTATATGAAGTGATTCCTTGCTATGGCTCCTTGGTAGCTACCAGTTATGATGTCATATTCCACAATTTTTTTTAATTCTTTTTGGTAACTGGGTAAGGCAATTTTAAAAATTCTTTGTGGTAATTGGGTAAGGCCCACTAAGCATACGTGCCTGTTTTCAGGGAAGACCTGGGAGCACTGGGGAGGTTATGTGACTTGTTCAGAGTCACGCCATATGCAGGTGGAGGTTAAGGGAATCACATCCACATCTGCTGGGTGTACAAAGCTCATTCATAGCTCGATACTCTAGCCTCTAGGTTATAGGTTTTACTGCCAGCCCATTGGATAATGACATATGTGCAGCCTATGAAAAAGAAACAAGCTGGCATTTGAGGCTATCAGCTCTGTTTCATGGAGTCAGTTGAAAAAGGGAGCTAGCACTCCTGTGTGTGTATACAGCACCCATTTCTCAGAGCTGTACTTAATTTGTTGAGTACTCGCTACCTGGTCTGCCAATACTTCTCTTTGCACTGGGTGGCAGAGGTCAACACCCTTCAGAACCCTTCTGGTAGCCCCATTTACTGCACCCCCGCCCTGCTGTACTTATTTCGTCCTTTCCCTTTTTGGACTGCTCACAATGGGGAAGCTGAAGCCCCACAACTCAGGGCTGTTGATTTAATGTATAGCTCTGTAAGATGCGAACATACGAACATATGAATCTGCCAATAGAAACAGGCCTCATGGTCTATCAAGTCTGCTTGAATGTGCAGCTAGTACCCTTACATTGAAGCTGCCCCCTCAGACTTACCCCCCCCCCACTCTGTCCCATCCCCTTTTAAAACTGCCCACCATCTTACAGGATACCACCTCCATGGGCAGAGTGTTCCATTTAGCTATGACCCTCTCCATGAAAAAATGTCTCCTCATCTCTGTCCTATATCTCCCCCCCCTCCAATCTGAGACCATGCCCTCTCGTGTCCCTCCCCCTCCCTCCTCAACTTAAAGACCCCTTCTGTACTTGTCTTGTTCATCCCCTTCAAGTATTTAAAGGTCTCAATCATATCCCCCGATCCCTCCTTTGCCAGGGAGTACATATTTACTCCTTCAGCCTGTCCTCGTAGGATTTACCCTCCAATCCTTGGCTCATCCTATTTGCCCTGCATTGTACCCCCTCCAGTAATCTGATATCCCTCTTCAGGAATAGATGCTAGTACTGCACACAGTACTCCAACTGTTGCCTGACTTGTGAACTGTACAGAAGCAGGATCACCGCCCTTCCTCTGGATGAGATTCCTCTCGCAATACACCCCAGCATCTTGTTGGCTTTAGCTGACGCCTTCCTGCACTGAGCGGAGTTGTTCATATTCCCTGTTATAACAACCCCAAGATCTTTTTCCTCCTTGGTGGTACCTAACTGAATCCATCCCAATTGGTAGCTTCTCCCCAGATTCCTTGCTCCAAAGTGCAGAACCTTGTACTTCTTCACATTGAAACCCACCTGCCACATTTCTGCCCACTCCTCCACTTTAGTCAGGTCCTCCTGTAGCCCCTGCCATGTGGCTGGCAAAGAAAGCAAAATAAAGATGCAACAAGTGTTAACTCTGCCAGCATAGTTGGATTGGAAGTTGGAAACTTCACACCATACGTAGTGGGGCAAAGTTTCCCAACTTCACCTGAATTTTGCATGGCAAAGTTCTTCAAGAAAGCTGTTTTAAAATGTTGAGCCCACCCCACCTGTTGACATACAGTCCCCACCCCCTCCCACCCCAGACCCTTTAAAACACATTACCCTCACCTTGTCACTCTCTGGTATCCACCTCCCTCCACAGTGCCAGTGAAATTGTCATAATAAAAAGATACCTCTTTCCCACAGACACACACCACATCATTAAATACAACACCCACTTTCCCCATGTCTATCCCCCAAGTCACATAAATTGTAGTGACACTCACCGAACCTGAGAACCTGGTAGCAGAGATGCACTAGCTAGGTATCAATACATATGCTGATATTTACATATACCACCACTAAGTAGCATTTTAAGACAGTGCCCATAGCTTTTAATGCAAGAAGCAGAGCCGACTCGCTCCAATGACATCATCATGTAGCATGCCAGCGCCATTTTGTGTGCTAAGCAGCAGCTCGGCTGAGGGGCTCTTCGGAGGTTTTGTTTACATTTTGGTGCACTTTTCAAATATAATGAAATGAATACAAATCTCAGAAATAAAGGTAAACACTAACATGCCATAACTCAGCCTCCCTTATTCTAGCATCACACAGGAGCATTTGTGATTTCATTGTCCCCCCCCCCCATATTGCTGGTTTAGTTGTCCTTCAACAATGATGTCCTTCCATAGTAACAACTGATTGCTGATTGTCAGCTTCTCAGCCAATCAGGTGAGGAGTGCTACAGCTGGTTCTACATTATGCATTGTGCATGCTCCCTCCCTCTCTGTCAGTCAATGGCTGGCTGAGGTGATGAGCAGAGGGTCTGTGCCGGTCACTATTTCTGTTGTTTTCATGGCAGAAATTGCTTATATGGATAGGAAAGTGAGGAGACAGATGGGATTGGGGTGGTGGGTACTGAGTGGGTGGGCCGGGGAAGGGTGTGATGAATGTTTTAGTGAGGATTGAGCTAGGAAGGTACCACTAGATGACCAGGGATGACAAGTACATTTAAGCACTTTTTACTGCTGCATAGTGAGAGCTACTGTATGCTGACACATACATACGAACATACGAACAAGCCAGCAGAAGAAGGCCATTTGGTCTATCAAGTCTGCTCATATCACAGGGTCCACAGCTTGAGCTAATGTCCCTGCCCTCCCTCTCCACTCCTCCCATCCTCCTTACCTATGATTCTTATCTTCCCCCATGCCTAGCCCAGCCTCTCTTAAAGCTGCTCACTGTCTTTAATGAGATTACCTCTTCCGGCAGTGCATGCCAAGTGTCCACCACCCTTTCTGTAAAGAAGTGCTTCCTGACATCCCTCCTAAACTGCCCACCCTCCAGCTTAAGACTGTGCCCCCTCGTGATATGGTTGCCACTCAGCTTAAACAGACTTTCCTTATCAACATTATTTATCCCTTTCAAGTACTTGAATGTCCCAATCATGTCCCCTCTTTCTCTCTCTCTCTCTCTCTCTCTCTCTCTCCTGTCTTCCAGGGAGTACATGTTCAGTGCCCTCAACCTCTCCTCATATGCCTTGCCCTGCTGACCGGCTATCATCTTTGTAGCCCTCCTCTGTACCTTCTCCAGCAGGTTAATGTCCTTTTTGAGGCTTGGGCACCAGTACTGAACTCCATACTCTAGATACAGCCTTAACAGTGACCTGTACAAGGGCAGTATAACCTCCCCTCTCCTACTACTGATCCCCCTAGCTATGCATCCCAGCATCTTGTTTGCCTTTGCTGCTGCTTTCTTGCACTGCATTGAGTGCTTCAGGTCACTAGTGATCATCACTCCCAGGTCCTTCTCCTCCTTTGATGCAGCTACTCGGACTCCACCCAGGTAATACTCTCTCCTGGGATTCTTGGCTCCAGTATGCATAACTCTGCATTTCTTGGCATTAAAGCCAAGCTGCCAGATCCTGGACCACCTCCCCAGCTTTTTCAGATCTTCCTGTAGGTCCTGTATCTCTTCAGCTGTGTCTACTCTCCCACAGAGCTTGGAGTCATCTGCGAATAGACACATTTTGCCTTTAATGCCATCCCCAATGTATTGATGAAGACATTGAACAACATTTGCCGCAGCACAGAGCCCTGTGGGACCCCACAGTTTACATCTCTGGTGCCAGATAACTCTCCCCCCACCACCACCCTCTGGGTTCTGGCCCTCAACCAGTTTTACACCCATCTGGCCATCTTCTCCCCAACTCCAAGATCCACCAACTTCCTGGTCAACCTTTTGCGGGGTACAGAGTCAAAGGCCTTACTGATATCAAGATAGAGGATGTCTACTGCTTGGCCCCTGTCTACTATCTTAGTGATACAGTCAAAGAAGTCAATCAGATTTGTTTGACACGACCCCCCTCCACCCATGAACCCATGCTGCCTCTCATCCTGGAGACCATGCTCTTCTAGATATGCCACCAACCTTTCCTTTAGTATGGTCTCCATGAGCTTTTCCACAATGGAGGTCAGACTGACTGGTCTGTAACTCCCTGGATCATCCTTGGGACCACTTTTGTGAAGGGGCACTACATATGTTGTTCTCCAGTCCTGTGGTACCACGCCTGACTCTAGTGAACTATTAAATAGGTCTGCTAGTGGCCCAGCCAGCTCCTCAGCCAGTTCCTTTAGTACCCTTGAATGTATTCTGTCCAGGCCTGATGATTTGCCCACTTTCAATGCCAGCAGACCCTCCCTCACTCTATCCTCCTCTATCACTATGTCTGTGTTCCCCAACCCCCCGCTCCTCTTTTCCCTCCAGAAGGCACTGGTCCATCCTTCTCCATAGTGAAGACAGAACAGAAGTATTCATCTAGTGCCTCTCCTTTTCCTCCATTATCCTCCATCCACTCCACCCCTTTCTTAAGCCTAACAGTCCCTTCCTTCTTGTCCCTTTTCTCACTTATATAGTGAAAGAAAGCCTTCACACAGTGAAAGGAGGAGGAGAAAAGAGAAAAGGGGGCTGAGCATGTGACTGGATACCAAACTCTTAGCATTCTGAGTACTCCACATTCCACCCAGTGAATAGAGTTGACGCACATCAGCATGAATCAGTGTATCTGTTCACCCCCTCCTCCTCCCCGGCACTTACTTTGCAGCTGTCTGATTTGATAATTCCTCAGTCTGTCTCTCTCTCTCAGTCTGTCCCTCACCCTTGCACTTCTTTTCTTCTCTCTGTTTCTCAAGCTGTTCCCCACCCCTCCCCCCGCAAATCTTTTCTTCCCTCTGCTGCTCTCCTGGTTTCAGTGTGCTCCTGGCCCTACAGCCTGCCATTCTGACATGATGGGTTCAGCCTCCCACCCACATGCTATCAGATCACATTGTGTGGAACTGCACACTAAAAGTTTTGGAACATCCAACTAAGCCCCTTCAACTGAGCCTCTAATTAAAATATCTGTTTCCCACCCCCTGCACTTCTTTTCTTCTCTCTTTCTCAATCTGTCCCCTGCCTCCCCCACCATTGGTGCTGGAATCTGTGGCGAGAGGTGGCAGCAGCCCCCCCCCACACACTTTTTCTCACGAGCATTTAAAGTACCCCTTTCATGCGTACAAAGTCAGAAGGAAAGCAGTCATGGTCTCTTTTGTAATCACTACCACCCTAACACACTTTTCACCTATGTCACCCACATTTAATTTCTTCCCTCTGCAGCTGTCCTGGTTCTATGAGCTCCTCACCCCACTGCCTAACATTCTATCATGATAGTTTCAAAGCCCCGCACCTGCTATCAGACTACACTGTGTGGATGTAGTGCAATGAAAGTTTTGTAATGTCTAACTAAGTCCCTTCAGCTTAGCCTCTTATTAAAAAACTGCCAGTAAGCAGTGTCCAAGAAAAGCCAAACAGACTGGTTTAAACTTCAGCTGCACAGATTGTGAAGTACCCCATAGAAGCTGAACAATTTTTTTGAACCCCAGTGGTACCAGCAAGGGCATAATTATAGGGGGGATGTATACCCTTCAACATTTTGGTCTTGCTTTAGTGAATGAAAGTAGTACAATTCTTTCCGTGTAGATATTAGGGATATATGTATTTCCTTTAGTTTATTTGCACTGTTTACACAGCCCCTGTAATTAGCCTGGGGGTCTCCATTTTCTGGTTGTTGAAATCTCATTGTCCCTGACAACTATCTGGGCAATTTTATGGCCTTGTATGGGGCATTTCATTTGGTGGGGGGCAATCCAATGGGTCAAGGGCATTCTGCCAGGTTAAGGATCTCATTTTGGTTGTGTGGAGGTACATTCTTCTGGGGCAGGGATCGTCAGATGGATCCACGGGGTGCATTTGATAAGGGCAGTAAATTGATGAGAGGATTCCAGATAAGAGTTGTGAGAAATGTAAAACAGGAATAGATTCATTCCAGGCACATTCCAGTTTAGAAAAATTCTGGTTTTCACTAGTTCTGGCTGTCTGGATTGCTGACAGCTGTGCGTTTTATTCTAATTCATTTTTTGTGTGTCATAGTCACTAATAACAGCAACACGGTGTAATTCATCACAAGCACTGACCTTTCATTTCTCTGATGCTGTACCAACATGTTGAAATGGTTTATTTATTTGTTGTAAGGCTGGTCTTTGAATATTTTTTAAGAGGCTCAGAGACTTGAGAGTTCTTAGGTGTCCCAAAAGCCTGAATAAACATTTTTAGTCTAATAAGAGGCATTACTCAAAAAAAGTGCTAGATTTTCCTGAGGTGAGCACGGCACCACAGTCCGCAAACCTGTAACACATGAATTTTTCTTTACAGTTTATAATCTCTTCATCGATATGATGCTGAAAGCTGCAACCTTAGCAAATACTGATGGGGATGGTCCACTGTTTGACTGCTGCCTGCCCACAGCTCCCTTCTTGCACTCTCAAGGCCTGATCCTCTCTCTGTAGGCTTCTGCTACTGTGTTCATACCTGACTACAGTCCCAACCTTACAGCTCACCAAAGATTCCCACATGGACTGGACCTGGGGACTGCACAGTGCAGTTGGATTTGGACAACAACCCTAGGCACTGGTGTATCAGTTGTGTGGCAGGTGAATGTGGCAACAGGAGGGACTTTTCTCCACTGGCTCTGAGGATAATTTAGATGAGAGAGACTGGGTCTACTGATTCCGTGGGATCATTCAGGAGGCGGGCAGGTCTGGCTGAAGGAGAGATTGTGTCTGTTGCCTAGGTCTGCTGGCTCTGTGGGATCATTTGTGAGGCGGATGGGTCTGGAAGGGGCAGTGCCTGCTTCCCAAGGCTGCGCAAACTATGGGATTGTTTGTGAGGAGTGTGGGTCTGGTAGCCAGTCTTCTGGCTCGGTAGAATTATTCAGGAAGAGAGATGGTCTGGGAGAGGCAGCCAAGAGGAACTGTGTCTGCTGCCCAGGTATTTTGGCTACATTGAATTATTCAGAAGGTGGGTGACTCTGACATTGGGGGGGGAGGGCACTGTCTTCTGCCTGTGTCTGCTGGCTCTGTGTGATTATTCAGAAGGTGGGTGGCTGTGGCAACAAGAGGGACTGTGTCAGCTGCCCAGAATTGCTGGCTCAGTGGAATAATTCAGGAAGTGGATGGGTCTGGGATGGATTAATGGGAGGAACTTTGTCTGCTGCCCAGGTTCATAGATGAACCAATGGGAAGGGCTGTGCTGCCTAGGTTCACTGGCTCTGTGGGATTGTCCATTAGGTTGGCAAGTCTGACAGCAAGTTTGCTGGTTTCATGATATCATTCAGGAATTGGGAGAGTCTTGGAGGGACTAATAGAATAGATGGTGACTGCTGTCCAGGTCCACTGGCTCAGTAGGATCATCCATGAGGTGGGCAGATCTGATAGAGGAAGGTACTTTTGTCTGTCACCCAGGTCTGGCTCCATATCATTCAGGAGGTGGGCTAGTCTGACTGTGGGAGGGACAATGTTTGCTACCCAGGTCTGGTCGCTCCATAGAATTGTTCATGAAGTAATTTGGTCAGCCAGAAGGAAGAAGGGATGGACTGTGTCTACTGCCCAGGCCTGCTGGCCATAGGGGATCATTAAAGAGGTGGGCATGTCTGACAGCAGGAGAGACAGTGTCTGCTACCCAGGTCTGCTGGCTTCATGGAATCATTCAAGAAGTGGGAGAGTCTGACAGTGGGGGACTGTGTCTACTGCCCAGGTCTTCTGCCTCCATGGGACCATTCAAGAGACTGGCAGATCTGACAGTGGGAACTGAAATAGGGAAATGTGTGTACTCATTGCTAGGAATCCTGGTGCAGTTGTGGGGTAGCCAGCCCCAATTAATTAATCAAGTAAAGCAAATAGCTGTTCTGGATATGCAATCCTCCAGTATGAACAGGTCCACTGTAGAGGTTTATACAGTATATTACAAAACACACATGCAAGTACAAATTGTGTGTGTGACACGCACACCAGGCAGACCATTACGTCCACAGGCCAATGGCCACTGGCCTGTGGAAAGAGTGGTCAGTCTGGTGTGCACGTGATATGCAGAGTTTGTACTTTTATGTGAGTTTTCCAATAACGGTTGGTCTTTTTGCATCCATAAACTTTTGCAGTGGATTTGTTCACACCAGAGGTTTTAACCATGAGTGTAGCTGGTTTTCTTTACCTGGCAGCAGGAGAGACTGTGTCCAGGGGTTAAATTGGGAACGAACTCACAAGAACTCGGTTCCACCTCCTCTGACACCTTTCTCTATTGAATACTATTGGGGTGTTCCACTCCTATGGATGACAGTTCCACCTTCTACAAATGTAGAGATTAGAGTTGCACCTCCTAAACATTTTTAGTTGAACCACTGACTGTGTCTGCTGATTCGGACTGCGGGCTGCAGGGCATTGCTTCGGAGGCAGCAAGGTCTGACAACTGAAGGAACTGTGTCTTCTGCCTGAGTCTGCTTACTCTAGGGGAACATTCAGGAGGTGGGTGGGTCTGGCAGCAGGAGGGACTTTTGTCTGTAGGTTTCATGGGATCATTCTGGAGGTGGGTGGGTCTGGCACTGGGTGGGACTGTCAGTTGTACACTGATTGATGGGCACTATGGAACCTCTTACATACCAAGCTGGCATTCTGGCAGAAGCCAAATGCCAACCAGCAAAAGAGAGTAGGTGATGCTACACAAGGGAGGAGCAGTGGCAGTATGACCATTAACCATTAACCCGGACTGCTATTTGAAGTGGTTTGCTGCTATGTCTCCTTGGAAGCTACCAGTTATGATGTCCTATTCCACTTTTTTCCTATTCTTTTTGATAGCCAGGTAAGGCCCACTGGGCATAAGTGCCTGTTTTCAGGGGGTGACCCTGGAGCACTGGGGAGATTAAGTGACTTGTTCAGCGTCACACTGTATGCAAGTGGAAGTTGCAGGAGTCACACCCACGTCTGCTGAATGTACTTTAATATAACTACACGGCTATAGGCAAAACTGCTAGTCCACTGGCGATAGCCACATTTGTGCAGCTTGTGAGAGAGCCCCATCCTGCCATCTGAAAAGGAAAGTGGCTGGCATGTGAGGCTGTCAGCTGTGTTCCATGGAGTCAGTTGAAACAAGTTAGGTCAGATCCACTAGGGCTGCATAATGAAGGTAGTGAAGTTGTGTGGAATTGTTAAGGAGGTATGGAGAAACAATACAATGATTTAAAGTAATAAGATTTGTTTTAGTTTCTGATCTAAGGAAGGCATACACATTATTATGAAAATATATGGAGGTGTACACTGTGCTACAAGGGCATTGTTTTAATTAATTTTCTTTGCATTTAAGATTTAACTGCAGTTTCAAATGCATTTTTGTCTGTCTAGCCCACTGAGATAGATTACCTAACTCTGCTTGAAAGCACAGTACAGGCACGGGTCATTATCAGATTAAACAGATACAATGCATCACAGCAGCTACAGAAACAGATAGAGAAGTTTAGAACATTAACAAGTTCAGCAACATCCTCACAGAGAGCTTCAGATCTGCCTCACAGAATGGATTTAGGAGCAAAGCAGTAGAAATGGGAACAGCACTGACTCTTACTCTGCTGCAGACAAAATATGCATTTGAGGCTGCAATTAAATAAATACAAAAGAAATTGAAAATTGTCACCCTGACAGTATGTGTTCTGCTCAGTCAGAAATTGGAACAGCACTGGCTTACTCTGCTGCAGACATAAATATGAAAATGAAAGAGAAAATCATTCTTGGCACAGACGTGGAGCAACATTTCTGCAATCTTCACACGCACTACTCCGTGTTACAACTCTGGCATGAAAAAACAGCAAAAATCTAGGGCTACAGAAAGAAAGGGCAGAGGAGCATTGTAAATGCAGAGTTCCTCTGCCTGTATCAATTTAGATATATTGGGGAAAAATAGCAAGACATACGAGGGGAGTAGCAGGGTTATAGCACTAGCCATAGGACTGCTTTACAGTGGGAGTTACTCAGCCCTTTGGGGACTTGGAGCACGTAAACACACCTGAAGATACAGATGGTACATAATGGCAGAGGGTAGAGGTGAGTCAAGCAGGAAAAGAGATGGGGGCTGGGTCAGAGAGCACACCATCACGCCTACGGACACGAAAGGCAGACATTCACAGAGGGGCTGAGAGCCCACAAGAACAGGGATGGGGGAGGAGGGCAGATATGCTGTCACCCTGTGCAAATAGGTGCCTTCCATATCCATATATAAAATGGACAGAGATGAGTGCAGTATTATTACAACACAGTCACGGCAGAGAATATAATACCACCACACATCTAATGGAAGGCATACTCCCTGTTACAACTCCAACATCAAAAAACAGCAACAGACTAGGTCTACAGAAAGAAAGGGCAGAGGAGCATTGTAAATGCAGAGTTCTTCTGCCTGTATCAATTTAGATATAATGGGAAAAACAGCAGACATACGAAGTGAGTGGCAGGGTTATAGCGCTAGCCGTATAACTGCTTTACAGTGCGGGAGTTACTCAGTGCTTTGGCATCTCGCTGCTTCCCCCGAAGCAAAAAAAAACTAGATCAGGATTATAAAAAGGCAGAGGGGAATTAAAAAAAAAAGGAATGGGGCTTTTCTTATACAATGCCCCATGGAAACAGAAGATTTGGTAAGCAAGTAAAGTGCAGCACGACTAAGAGCTACCCGCATGATTGTGCAGCATCTCCCTAGCCCTTTCAAGCAAAAGTGCTGCAGTTCAGATGTTTCTCCCATTTAAAACAGCATCACAAAAAAATAGCTTCTTTTTTTATTTAATCAAACGTGCAGTGTAGGGACAACGCCCAGACCGGCAGCTTTTCTGCTAGATATTAAAGAGGTTAAAGTTTTGCACACACAGGGTGGGATATTCAAACGGGTTGCTCATGGCACAACAAAGTTGCACCATACAGAACCCACTGATGTGCCCTGGCACGATATTCAATGGTGGGAATATGCATAGCAGAAATCCCGATGCACTGGGGTACATCGGTAATATATGCAGGGCAGGGAAGGTGGGGGTCTGCCCATGCATATTCTGCACATCCCAATATTCAGCCCGAGATGTGCTGAGAATATGCAGATGCAACCCCTACATGTGCCACACACAGTTAAGCCACAAAATAAAGAAGCAACAGTTGGCCACAGGTGAGCTACCGTAATGCAGGGTGCAACACGGCAGCTGCCAGCTGTGGGTGGCCACCCGAGCTCTGGCGGCACCGTCCGGTGGTGTAGTGTCCCCCCATGTCCGATCATGGGCTGTTCTAAATAATAGAATCCCTGGTGGTCCAGTAGACCTATCTCCTCACCCGATCATGGGCTGTATTGATAAATAAACTCCCTGGTGGTCCAGTGAACCTATCTCCGTGCCCGATCGCAGGCATGCTGTACTTTAAATATCCCTGGTGGTCCAGCGGTACCTGCACCCTCCCAACCTGTCCACTCATTCCCGCCACCCCACTCCCCTCCCAGTCAGTGGCAGGCGGCAGCACCCCACCCGCAAGCTGCCTGGCCGCCCACTGACTGACAGTGTACAATATGGCTGTACACCCATTGGTCCACAGCATGGGCCAATGGGCAAGCAGACCATACTGTACTACACAGTCCCAATATGTGAATGGATCCATTCACATATTGGAACTGTGTAGTACAGTATGGCCTGAACACCCATTGTCCCATGCTGTGGACCAATGGGCGTACAGCTGTACTGTATGCTGTCAGTCAGCGGGTGGTCGGGCAGCTTGTGGGTGGGTGTTGTTGCCCGCCGCTGACCGGGGACCAGGTCGGCAGGAAATGAGGGTGGGTTGGGAGGGGGTACGGGTACCGCTGGACCACCAGGGATATTTAAAGTACATCATGCCCATGATTGGGCATGGATATAGGTCCACTAGACCACCAGAGCATTTCTCTATTATTATAGCCCACGATCGGGCACAGAGATAGGTCCACTGGACCACCTGAGAGTTCAACATATTGACAGCCCACAAACAGGCTGAGGGATCAGGTCCACTGGACCACCAGGGGGTTCTACACATATTACAGCCCATGATCAGGCTGGGGTGCATTGCCAGTGAGGGGCAGGTGGCATTGATCCCTGACGACTGCTGCCTTGCATGGTGCCAGGCGCATGTCACCAAGGATTGGCGCACCTGTATGCAAATGGCGCCAAAATTATATGCAAATGGCCACATTTGCACCTTTCATGCATTATGGCCCCATTTGCATGTCCACCGCTGAATAACATGGTTGCTGCATCTAGCGCAATGGCACTTCATCCCCCTGCTCCTCTCTGGCCACTTGCGCTGGTGCAGTGCCACTGCACCATGCACTATGCAGGTGGACATGGAGCAATGTTCAATGGTGCTGAGCCATGGGGCAGCACTGTTGAATATCATCCTGTCAGTGCCCTGGCACATCCCAGTTGCGCTGAACTCAGACTTGTGCCACAGCCTGGAGCAGTCTGAATATCCTACCCACAGTAGTTAAAAAAACTCAAAACCACTATGGATTACATTATAAGCAGGAAATAGACAGATTCTAAATAATAAAGTAATGAAAGAATATTTGAACAGACATTTGGTGCCACGCGCAGGGCTGTCAAGCACCTTGGGCTAATGAGAGCACCCTGCCCGGAAAACGTCAAGTCCTCCACTAAGTTCATGTAATTGCTTGTTCTTTTTTTATTTTTATTTTGTGTATGGAAACTCCCTTTTCATGCTTAGACAGGCACAAGGTATGGGCATTATTTTGTTGCCCAGCAGTTCTGTAGATGGAACGGAGTTGACGTGGAGCAGCATTTCTGCAATCTTCACATGCACTACTCCGTGTTACAACTCTGACATCAAAAACGGCAACAGACTAGGTCTACGGAAAGAAAGGGCAGAAGAGCATTTTAAATGCAGAGTTCCTCTGTCAGCATCAATTTAGATATAATGGGAAAAACAGCAGACATACGAAGTGAGTAGGAGGGTTATAGCGCTAGCCGTAGGACTGCTTTACAGTGCAGGAGTTACTCAGCACTTTGACATCTTGCAGCTTCCCCTGAAGCAAAAAAAAAAAAGATCAGGACTATAGAAAGGCAGAGAGGAATTTAAAAAAAAAAGGAATGGGGCTGTTCTTGTACGATGCCCCACAGAAACAGAAGATTTGGTAAGCAAGTGAAGTGCAGCAAGAATAAACGCTAGTGGCATGATTATGCAGGATTTTCCTAGCCCTTTCAAGTAAAAGCACTGCATTTCAGATGGTTCTCCCATTTAACACATCACAAAAAACAGCTTCTTTTTTATTTAATCAAACATGCAGTGTAGGGACAACATCCAGACCAGCAGCTTTTCTGCTAGATTTTAAAGAGGTTAAGGTTTTGCACACAGAGTAGTTAGAAAGAGAAAAAAGTATCTGTATTTCTTTTGTATTAAGGGGATGGGAACAGAGGGGTGGGAGTGGTACAGTGCACAGTGGGTGGTAGTGGGAGGGTTTTGAGAGCTTGGTAGGGAGGAGGAGCTACTGCAGCTGATAAGCTGATAAGGGACACAGGGAAGGGATAGACTTGTGATGGACAGAGAAAGGGCGAGGAGGAGCTGTTTGAATAGCAGTAGAAACACGGGCACCAGAGAGGGGGCGGGATTGTGATGGGCGGAGAGAATCCGGGTTTTTTTTAATTAAGGAAAAAATGCAGAGTCCTCACTCTGTGATGGTTAAAGGACTGCAGGCTCTGCCCATACAGCACTAAAAATGAGCTAGCACTCTTGTGTGTGTATACAGCACCCATTTCTCAGAGCTGTACTTAATTTGTTGAGTACTCGCTACCCAGTCTGCCAATACTTCTCTTCTTGCTTGTTGGAAGTGGTCAACAGCCTTCAAAACCCTTCTGGTCATTCCATTTCCTGTACCCCCTTCCCCAATTGTTGTACTTATTTTGTCCTTTCCCTTTCTGGATAACCGACAACACTTTGTCCTTTGGCCTGGATGGTAGGGGAAGTGGAAGCCCCACAACTCAGGGCTGTTGGTTTCATGTACTGCTCTGCAAGTTTGTCAACTGAAAAGCCAGTGAGTCACATGGCTGGCAGATAAAGCAAAATAAAGATGTATCAAGTTTTAATTTTGCCAGCATAGTTTGTTTTGTAACCCCCCACCAATGGGGCTTGCCTTTTTTAAATGCCTCCCAGTGTGTTTCTGCTGTCTATGGCATCTGCCTGTTTCATCACGGCACCTTCTGCCACCTGGCCATTCCCTCTGGTGCCCCGAGTTTCTCCCTGGTCTCCCCAAGTAGCCCAGTAACCCAATTCAGCCCATTTTTGAGCTTAAAACAAAACCGTGAGCTACTAGCATGTTTCTGTCTGGCCATCACTCGCGCCTGGACATAGGAGCGCTTTGTTTTTACTGACCACGTGGTTTGTGGTCAAATTGGGAATTTTCTTTGTCCCAGTGCCCCATCTTAGCTAAATGGGGACAGGCAACCTCAGAGGGGTTGACAAAAAGCCCCAGAAGATTAAAATAAAAGTTTTAAACATGGGGCCATAAGCGGGGCTCATGAATATCAATGAGCGCCGCATGCATATGAATAAGGAGCTGCCTGCCGCCTAGGGGCACAGTATTGCGGAGGCAGCAACAGCAAAATGAATGGAAATTAAATAAATAAATGTATGCAAGAGAGCACTGCTGGGGCTACAAGATAGAGGGGATATTATTTAATAAAAGCAATAGAACTGGCTGCACCAGGACTTTATATGTAGAGATTTGTATGAATTGTTTAAGGAATTGTGTATACAGCTACCATCTTTGTGTCTATCAGCCAACTGGGGACCGTCATTTACCAGAGGCGCTCCTAGAACAGTGCCAGAGACTTGTGGGGAATAAGTGGGGGCAACATCTAGGTGCCAACATGCTGTCCGTTTAAAGGACTGGGACTGTGATTGTCAGCCTGGACAGCAAGTCAGATGACAGGATTTTTTTCTGTTTATTAAAGGAGGGACTGTTTGAATCAGGGGAGTTAGAGTCAGTTCAAGCAGCAGTTCGAGGGTGCCTGTCTGGAGCTCTTGAAGAGAAAGGAGGCTCCCTGCAGCTCGGGGAATGTGGGAGATGCCTACTTTGCCTCCTCTCAGCCAAAACACCTGCTGATTAATTGGGTCAGCCAAATCTGCAGAACCAGCTGTGATCCTCCAAAAAGGGAGAATCCACCAGAGTGAGTTTCCAGATGGAACGTGGGATCAGAGTGTTAAAGATCCCAAATCTGCATTTCGGTGAGGAGCTGTTTTTGCTTCAGGGACTGTGCCTGAACTCAATGCCTGTGGTCACTGAAATTGTCTCCAACTGATTTACCAGAGGGAGATCTGAATTGCTGTTTGCCAGCTTAGATTTCCAGGGATGAATCCTGCCAGTGACTTTGCTGTGTGGCCTACTACCGAACTGTATCCAAGCTAAACAGGCACAATATAAATAAAGTTTTATTATTATTATCATGAACTGGTGATGCCAAGTAATGTGCCCAGAAGACTTGCTGCCTGTAAAAGCCAAGCTGCCAGATGACCAGAGAAGGGAATCAGCTCCCGCAGAGAAGTTCATTGAGAGTTGTGGCCATCCTTGGGGACGCAGCCCCTTGACGAGGGGGTGAGTCATGTCAGCTCCGGTCCCTGTATTCTGGTCCTTGCTAGAAAGGATGAAATCCTGCAGCCTGCAGCCACATCCTGCCTCGAGGAAAGCCATCCTGGAAATTAACCCAGATCCCAAGGTTCAAGGTTCACCAATTAACCTGTTTGTTCCAAATGCTTTGCCTTTCAAGCCTGCACTTTGGTTTAGGCTGTCTTTGAGGCCATCGGGCCTAGGGATTACAAATTTTTGAGTTTCCACAAGTGATTTATGTTGTTACAGTCAAGTACAAAAGAAAGCTTAGCCATTTCTTTATTTAAGGGTCCCAACCAGCTGTGAAACTGGCCAGCGCACGGCACTGCATCAGGCCTGCAACATAACTTATGCTGGGTACCCAGTGAGGTTAACTGGACTGTCCAAAGGGGTTAATGCATTTGGTTGAATGTTTATACAAACTCAAAATACTGCTAAAACCAAAAATGCCAATTGATCAAGCTTTGATTTGTATCCATTACCCAGTATTTAAACCCCTAAATAAATCTGTTTGTTGTTTAAATGTTAATCTGGTCCATGAGCATATTATTACTGAGAGCTGGTTTAATGCAGACAACTGAAATATTTTGTGTTATTGCTGGTAACTGCTATTTACAAATGCACAGGATGAATGCAGAGTTCCAGACCCTGTTGGTAAGTGGTCATTGTGAGCACATTATCAGCACTCTCCATTAATTGTGAATTGAATGCAAAGCAAGATGGTCATTGTAATTTCAAAGTGGGGCCACTAGATGGGGCTTTGGGTAGATATAGCTTCCCAGATGGCTGTATAAGTTCAAGATCTAACTCACTAAATCATTACTTTGGGTGGAGGCACCATAATTGTAGGTTTACTACTGGCAGTGACACCATAGTGACCCCTGATAATGAACCCAGGCCCCTCAACCTACAGGCAGGGAAGCAGACAGGGGAAGCAGCCCTTGGTATAACTGTACCAGAGTTACAGTTGGGAAGTTGAGAACTTTGCACTATGCATAGTGGGGTGAAGTGTACCCAAATTCTGATTGCAAAGTTCTTTAAGAAAACGGTTTTAAAATATTTAACCCACCACCTGCCGATATACAGTTCCCACTCACTTCCACCTCAGACCCTTTAAAACACATTAACCCCACCTCATCACCCTCTGGTGTCCATCTCCCTCCACTGTCCCAGTGAAGCTGTTAAAATAAATAAAAATACCTCTTCCACACACACCACATCATTAAATACAACACCCATATCCTCCCATATCTGTCCCCCAAGTCACATAAATTGTAATGACCCGCACTGAACCTGAGAACCTGAGACCAGAGATGCACCAGCTACGTACCGATGCATATCCTGATATTTACATATACCGCCAATATGTAGCATTTTAAGACAGTATCCATAGTTTTTTCAAGGAAGAAGTCAAGCAGACTCGCTCCAATAACATCATCACGTAGCATGTCAGAGTGATCTATCTGGTGTGCACTTTATATGCTCAGTTTGTACTTTTATGTGAGTTTTGCAACAAATGTTGACTTTTTGCATCCATAAATTTCTACAGTGGATTTGTTGTTCACACCAGAGGTTTTAACCATGAGTGCAGCTGGTTTGCTTTGCCTGGCAGTAGGAGGGTCTGTGTCTGCTGATTGGAACTGCTGGCTGCAGGGCATTGTTCAGGAGGCAGTCAGGTCTGACAAGCAGAAGAAATTGTCTTCTGCCTGTGTCTGCTTATACTCTGGGAGATCATTTGGGAGGCGAATGGGTCTGACACCACAAGGTACTTTTGCCTGCACGTTCCAGGGGATTATTTGGGAGGTGGGTGGGTCTGGCACTGGGTGGGACTGTCTGCTGTACACTAAAATAGAGGGACCCTGTGGAGCCCCTTACATACCAAGTGAGCTTTCTGGCAGGAGCCGGGTGACAAACAGCAAAAGAGTGGAGGTGATGCTACACAAGAGAGGAGCAGTGGCAGTATGACCATTAATCCAGGCAGCTATCTCAAGTGGTTCGCTGCTATGGATCCTTGGTAGCTACCACTTATGATGTCTTATTCCACATTTTTTTACTCTTTTTGGTAACCAGGTAATGCTCACTGCGCATAAGTGCCTGTTTTCAGGGGGCGACCCTGGAGCACTGGGGAGGTTAAGTGACTTGTTCAGAGTCATATGGTATGCAAGTGGAGGTTATGGGAATCACACCCACATCTGTTGGCGAGGGAAGTTGAAGCCCCACACTGCCAACAGTAAAACTACAATTTTGGTGCCTCTACCCAGAGTAATGATTTAGTGAGTTAGATCTTGAACTGATACAGCCCTCTGGGAAGCTATACTTACCCACAGCTCCACAAACCAAGCTCATTTGCAGCTCTTTACTGTAACTTCTTGGCTATAGGCTAAATTGCTATCCCACTGGAGATAAAGACATTTGTAGTGCAATCTATGAGAGAGCCCCACTGCCATCTGAAAAAGGAAGAGGCTGGCATTTGAAGCTGTCGGCTGTGTTTTATGGAGTCAATTGAAAAAGGGAGCTAGCACCCTGAATGTGTATACATCAACTTTTCTCAGAGCTGTATTAATTTGTTGAGTACTCTCTACCCGGTCTGCCAATTCTTATCTTCTTGCTTGGTGGCAGAGGTCAACAGCTTTCAGAACCTGAACCCCTCCCCCCCCCCATTGCTGTACTTATTTTGTCCTCTCCCATTTTTGTACTGCTCTCAATGGGGAAGCGGAAGCCCCACAACTCAGGGCTGTTGATTTAATGTACAGCTCTGTAAGTTCACCAGCTGCAAAGCCAGAGAGTCATGTGGCTGGCATAGAAATCAAAACAAAGATGCAGCAAGAGTTAACTTTGCCAGCATAGTTGGTTGGCAAGTTGAGAACTTTGAACTGTGCATAGTGGGGTGAAGTGTACCCAAACTCTGATTGCAAATTCTTTAAGAAAGCAGTTTTAAAATATTTAACCCACCCCCATCTGCTGACACACAGTTCCCACCCCCTCCCACCTGAGACCTTTTAAAACACATTACCCCCACCTCATCACCCTCTGGTGTCCACCTCCCTCCAAAATCCCAGTGAAATTGTTGTAATAAAAAGATACGTCTTTGCCACCTACACCACATCATTAAATACAACACCCACGTCCCACCATGTCTGTCCCCGAAGTCACATAAAATGGAATGACACTCACCAAACCAGAGAACCTAAGACCACAGATGCACAAGCTATGTATCGATACATATGCTGATATTTACATACTGCTAATAGGTAGCATGTTAAGACAGTGCCCATAGCTTCTTTATGGAAGAAGCAGAGCAGACTCGCTCCCAATGACATCATCACATAGCATGTCAGTGTGGTCTGTCTGGTGTGCACTTTATATGCTCAGTTGGGTTAAATTGGGCAGGAACTCACAGGAACTCAGTTCCACCTCCTCTGACGCCTTTCTCCATTGAATACTATTGGAGTGTTTCACGTCCTATGGATGACAGTTCCACCTCCTACAAATGTAGAGATTAGAATTCCACCTCCTAAACATTTCCAGCTAAACCACAGTGTGTCTACTGAGTGGGATTGCTGGCTGCAGGGCATTGTTCAGGAGGCAGCCAGGTCTGACAGTGGGAAGAAACTGTGTCTTCTGCCTGGATCTGCTTACTCTGGGGTATCATTTGGGAGGCGAATGGGTCTGACAGCAGGAGGGACTTTTGTCTGCAGGTTCTATGGAATCATTCAGGAGGTGGATGGGTCTGGCACTGGGTGGGACTGTCAGCTGTACACTGAAATTGATCGACCCTATGGAGCCCCCTTACATACCAAGTTAGCTTTCTGGCAGAAACCAGATGACAAACAGCAAAAGAGTGGAGATGCTGCACAAGGGAGGAGCAGTGGCAGTCTGATCATTAGTCCAGGCAGCTATCTGGAGTGGTTCGCTACTATGGCTCCTTGGAAGCTAACAGTTATGATATCCTATTCCACATTTTTTTTCTATTCTTTTTGTCCTATTTCACATGTTTTTTTTCAGTTCTTTCTGGTATCTGGGTAAGGCCCTTTTTAACAAAATTTTTGATAACTGGGTAAGGCTCACTAGGCTTAAGTGCATGTTTTCAGGGGCAACCCATGAGCTCTAGGGAGGTTAAATAACTTGCTGAGAGTCACACATGCAAGTGAAGGTTATGGGAATCAAACCCAGGTCTGCAGGATGTACCAAGCTCATTCACAGCTCATTACTCTAACCTCTAGACTTTACTGCCAGCCCACTGGAGCGAAAGACATTTGTGCAACCTACAAGAGAGCCTCATCCTGCCATGTAAAAAAGAAACAGGCTGGCATTTGAGGCTATCAGCTCCGTTTCATGAAATCAGTTGAAAAAGGGAGCTAGCAATCCTGTGTGTGTATACAGCACCCATTTCTCAGAGCTGTACTTAATTTGTTGAGTACTCGGAACCCAGTTTGCCAATATCTATCTCCGCTCTGGATGGCAGAGGTCAACGGCTTTCAGAACCCTTCTAGGAGCCCCATTGCTGCAAACACACACACCCCTCCTCAGTGCTATACTTATTTTGTCCTCTCCCTTTTTGGATTGCCAATAACTCTTTGTCGTGTGGCCTGAATGGCAGGGGACGTGGAATCCCCACAACTCAGGGCTGTTGGTTTCATGTACAGCTCTGTAGGTTTGTCAACTGCAAAGCCAGTAAGTCACATGGCTGGCAGAGAAAGCAAAATAAAGATGCTGCAAGTTTTAACTGTGGCGGCATCGTTAGTTGGGAAGTTGAGAACTTTGCACTATGTGAGTGGTGCGAAGTTTCTGGACTTCACCCAAACATTGAGTAGCAAAGTTCTTTAAGAAAGCTGTTTTAAAATGTTTAACCCACCCTCACCTGCTGACGTACAGTTCTCAACCCAGACCCTTTAAAACGCATTACCCCCACCTCGTCACCCTCTGCTGTCCACCTCCCTCCACAATCCCAGTGAAGTTGTTACAATAAAAAGATACCTCTTCACCACCCACACTACATCATTAACTGCAACACCCACTCCCCCCGTCTGTCCCACAAGTCAAATAAATTGTAGTGAAACCCACCGAACCTGAGAACCTGAGACCTAAGATGCACAAGCTAAGTGTTGATACATATGCTGATATTTACATATACCGCTAATATGTAGCATTTTAAGGCAGTGCCCATAGCTTTTAGTGCAAGAAATGGACTCACTGCAATGACATCATCACGTAGCACATCAGTGCCATTTTGTGAGCCAAGTGGCAGCTAGGCTGTGGGGCTCTTTGGAGGTTTTGTTTACATTTTGGTGCACTTTTCAAATATAATGAAATGGATACAAATCTCAAAAATAAAGGTAAACACTAACATGCCATAACTCAGCATCCTTTATTCTAGGATTACAAGGGAGCATTTGTGATTTCATTTATGGATAGGCAGGTCAGCTGTGATCGAGTTTTCATTCTGACTCAAATTTTTTTCCAAAAGGTTCTGATTTACTCTGCTGAATTGTAGCCCCATTTTATTCTGTTTAATGAGAAATGCATCAGCATTATTCTTTTAGATCCCTCTGTTAAAAAAAGATGTATCCTTTAAAAAAAAAAATTGTGTCTGTATTTTCATGTCGTTTTTCAAGTTTAGCAAGCAGCCAACAGCAATAAAATAAATTGACTGTTGTTCTTGCCAATCCTGTGTGTTAGCCACCACATGACATTCGCTGGAAACAGTGGGTTGGATTTGCAAAAACTCTTAAAAATTCTAAAGCTGCGGGAAAAACTTAGCGCAAGTTGGTTACGACTTGTGGAGCCACAATTTCTGCCGCAGCTACAGTATTCTCAAAAATAGAGCCAGCTTATGACTGGTTCCATGATTTACGGCAGCTTGTGGCTGGTGTTACTGTGGAAATCCACCTGAATGCAGACGAAGCTTCAAAACTTACTAGATCATAGGTGGCAAGTGTTGAATTCAGTACCTTTACTTCAAAGCAGAGGGGCACTACCATTTTGATTAGAAAAGTGATTCATTTCATTAAAGACAATCACATATCAGACCCTGAGGGAAGGTTTCAGGTTCTATCAGGGTCCCTGAATGGGCAGAAGTTAGCCGTCTGCAATATTTATGCTCTACACTTGCAGCAAGGAGACTTTTTCATTGCACTTTCTGCGGCATTAAGTACTTATGCGGAATATGAGTTAATTGTGGGGGGTAACTTTAATGAAATTATTGACCTGATACTAGATAGACAGACCCAAATCCTGGCAAGCACACTCCAAAATCAAGGTGAGCATTAGCTGATTTGATGGATAACCTGAACATGTCTGATATTTGGCGGTTGGTACATCCAAAGGAGAGGTACTACTCATTTTACTCAAACAGACATATGTCTTACAGCAGGTTAGACTTTTTCCTGACTACAAGCTCTCTGTCCAGTTCAGTTACTGCTACCCAGATTAACCCATAGAAACATATAACCTGATGGCAGATAAGGACTGCAAGGCCCATCCAGTCTGCTCATTTCTTTTTCTACCTTATAAATGTGCCATCGGCCTTTGCTCTGTCAATGGCCTATCTATTCATACTCATCTGTATTGCTCCCTTATGCCCATCCCATACCTGTTTGAGCTCTGCACTGTATTCATATCCACCACTTCCTGAGGTAGGCCATTCCATGCATCCACCACCCTTTCTGTGAAAAAGAACTTCCTCACATTACCCCTTAATCGGCCTCACTCTAATCTCATGTTGTGTCCTCTTGTCCTGCTATTTTTCTTATATTGAAACATGTTAGACTCTTTCACCTTGTTAATGCCCATAAGGTGTTTAACTGTTTTGATCATATCACCTCTCTCCCTCCTTTGCTCTAGAATATACATACTGAGCTCCATTAATCTGTCCTCATATGTTTTCTGATGCAGTCCTTGCACCATTTTGGTTGCCCTTCTCTGGACTGCCTCCATTATGTTAATGTATATTAACATATTATATATGTATATATAAGTATAGCGCAGTGGTCTAAGGCTCTAAGCTGCAAATCTGGTGACATCCAGCAGACCAGACCTGGGTTTGAATCCCACAGCTTCCACTTGCTTACTGTGTGACCCTGAGCAAGTCACTTAACCTTCTTGTGCTCCCAGGTAGCTCCTGTAAAAAAGCTTTCAGCTTAGTGTGCTATACCTGGTTAAACAACTAAATAAATGTCCTTGTGAAGGTGCAGCCTCTAGTACTGCATGCAGTACTCCAGATGGGGCCTAACTAGTGTCTTGTAAAGAGGGATTATTACCTCCCTCTTAGGACTTGTGATACCCCTATTAATAAACCCCCAACATCTCCCTAGCCTTACCTACTGCTTTAGAGGTCTGCTTGGATGATTTCAGGTAATCTGTGATGATGATGCCCAAGTCTCTTTCTTCCCTTGTGATTACCAGCAACTTCCCTCCCAACCTATAGGTGGCTTCAGGGTTTCTCTTCCCCATGTGCATGATCTTACACTTCTTTGCATTATACCCCAGTTGCCACTGTTCTGACCATTTTGACAGTTTATCCAGATCTCTTCTCAATCTGCCTACCCTATCTGGATCATCTACGCTGTTGCAGAAAATATTGGTGTCATCTGCAAAGAGATAAACATTACCCTCCAATCCATCTGCAATGTCACTGATGAAGATATTGAAGAGGACTGGCCCCAGGACTGATCCCTGAGCTACCCCACTTGTGACTTGCATCTCTTCTGACTGTATACCATTTACCACCACTCCCTGTTTTCTGCTCATCAATCAGTTTGCCGCCCAGTTGAACAATGTTTGACCCACATCGAGCCAACCCAGTTCATTAATCAATCTTCTATGTGGAACAGTGTCAAAAGCTTTGCTGAAGTCAAGGTAGGTGACATCAACTGCTCCCCCTTGGTCCACCACTCTGGTTACCCAGGCAAAGAAATCTATGAGATTAGTTTGACAGGACCTTCCTGTTGTAAACCCATGCTTTCTTAGATCCTGTACTCCTATGGATACCAGGTGTTGCACTATCCTTTCCTTAAGCAGTGCCTCCATAATATTGCCCATTACTGATGTAAGACTGACTAGTCTGTAGTTTCCTGCTTCCTCCCTGCTACCACTCTTGTGGAGCGGGATCACATGAGCCCTTCTCCAGTCTTCTGGGACTCTCCTGTGCTCAGAGACTCACTAAACAGTTCTGATAATGACTCTGCTAGTTCCACCCTTAGCTCCTTTAGTACCCAAGGATGTATGCCATCAGGTCCCATTTCCTTGTCCACCCTAAGCTTAGCGAGCTCTTGCAGGACCCTTTCTTTTGTGAAGGAACTAGCGCATCCCCCCTGTGTCCATGGTGCTGTGCTGTGGGCCCTGCCCTACCTTCTCCTCAGTAAATACTGAGCAGAAGTATCTATTTAGGACATATGCTTTTCCTTGGTCCTCCTCACACTGCCCCTTATCCCTTTTGATCGTAGCAATACCCCCTCCAGACTTTCTCCTTTCATTAATGTAGCTATAGAAAGTCTTGTCACCTTGTTTTACTGTTCATGCTAGTGTTTCCTTGGTTTGGGCCTTTGTCTGCCTTACTGCCTTCCCTGCTTTCCTTAGGGAAGTTTGGTATGTATCCCTATCTTCGTTCTGCTGTGTTCCTTTATATTTCCTGAAGGCCAGCCTTTTGGCTCTGACCTTTTCTGCTACTGTTTTTGAGAACCAAAGTGGTTTCCTTCTTCTTTTGCTCTTGCTTTACTCTCTAACACAATAGGACATTGCTTCAAGAATTGCATACTTAATGCTTGCCCACTTTGCCTGTACCCCTTACCTGTATTTCTTCTTGCCAGGGCTAGCTTAACTTTGTTGGTCATCTTATCAAAGTCAACTTCTCTGAAGTCCCATATGTTTGTCTTGGAATGGGATGATTTAGTTCTAGTGGCCAAATTGAACCATACCATGTGATGGTCACTGGCCCCAGGTGACCTTCTACCTGGAGATCTGTGATCCTTTCCCCATTAGTCAGTACTAGACCCAGGATAGCCCTGTCTCTTGTGTGTTATTCTACCAGTTGTTTGAGGCCCTCCCCCTGCAGGGAATACACTATGTGTCTAGTTCTGGCAGATGTTCCTACTGGTATTGACCAATCTGTATCTGGCATGTTGAAGTCTCCCATTATCAGAACCTTCCCATTTGCTGTCATGTTTTGTACATCTTCTAACAGTAATGTGTCTATGTCCTCCCACTGGTCTGGAGGTCTGTAGACAACCCCAGTTCGTATGGCTGTCCCATTTCCTGTTTCCAGGGTGACCCCCCAGTTCTTCTGGCTCTTTATGAGTATTCAGAATTTCTGTAGCTTTGATATTTTCATTGACATAAACAGCCACTCCACACCCCCCCACCCTTTTTGCACCTCGGTCTCTTCTGAACAGTACACAGCCAGGTACTGAAGTCTCCCAGGTGTGGTTACTGGTGAACCATGTCTCGCTAATGGCTACTATGTCCAGTTTAGCCTCTGTCATTGTTGCCTGCAGGTCTGGGATCTTGTTTCCCAGACTGCAATCATTTGTGTACATGATTTTCCATTGCCAGATTTCGGTGTGTTAGTTGTTGGTCGAGGTCTAGCATTTCCCCTATGTGTCGTATGGGGAGCTGGACTTTTTTTCTAACCTGGTGATGCAAATGAAATACAAACATGCTGAGCTCCTGTTTGATCGTCAGCTGAGGGGGTGTTCTTCCCATTCGACATATTGGGTGCTGCAGTCCTCTCCCAATTTGCTAGTTTAAATATTCTGCAAAGATGTCAAACTTATGCCTCAATGTACTGACTTCCTCCTTAGTCAGATGCAGTCCATCGAATTTAAAGAACTTTCACTCCCAAAACTGTTGCCAGTTACCTACAAATTTGTGTCCTTTTTCCTGGCACCAACCCTTGATCCACATGTTTAGCTCCCCTATCTCCCCTTCTCTGACCTTCCGTCCATCTGCCCCCCCTCTCCCAGACTGGCAGGATCTCAGAGAAGGAGATAGTTATTTCTGATCACAGCCTAGTAGAGTTGTGCATGCAAATAGGGAAGTCCCACCCCAAACAGTTAAGGTAGAGGCTAAATGTACAATTGTTGCAGGGGAAGGATTGTCAGGAATGGTTATTGAAAGAAATTGAATTCTTCTCTAGTAACGATAATAAAGAAGTTTCCCATGGTTGTTTGTGGGAGGCCTACAAGGCATATATCAGAAGTAGGATTACTGGCTTCTCCACTTCTAAAAAAAAAAAAAAAAGGAAAAAAAAAAGTCTTGAATGATAAGCAAATATTACTGACAACTCTGGAATCACAGCTGAAACGAACATTTCCTTAAGATCAAACGCTTTTGTATAAAGTCACCAGACTCAAATTTGAGATCAACTCCATTCTGTCTGAGCAGGCAGAATACGGCCTGTTTAGAATCAGGCAGAACTTCTGTGACACCAGAGAAAAATCTGGAAACTCTTAGCCTACAGTTTTAAAAAAAAGAATGTGACTCAAAACATGATTCCGGGCATCAGGAAAGGCTGGACGGATGTTAACCAAAAACTTGGACATAAATAAAGCATTGCAAGATTTATTTTATTCTGTATAAGCCAAAAAAACTGTCCTTTGATGAAGAGAGGGTGCATCAGTTTTCCTAGGCTTATAACCTACCAAAGATATCTAGTATGCAGCAAAACTCCCTGAGTAAACCTCTTTCTGTTCAGGAAATAACCAATGCTATTAACGCTCTCCCAGCTGGTAAAACACCTGGCATGGAGGGTTTGCTGGGTGAATTCTATGGTAGACTTAACTCTACATTAAGCCCTTATCTCCTACAGATGTATAATGAGGCTTTAGTTGCCAAATCACTGCCCCCACTTTAAGGCGAGCTATGATTACTCTAATCCATAAAAAGGACAAAGACCCCCTGGAATGCATGAGCTAGTGCCCAATTTCTTTAATGAAACTGGACTATAAAATCCTGGCTAAAGTTTTGATATCCAGAATGCAATCAGTTATACAAGACTTAGTGGTATTAGAACAGGTGGGTTTAATTCCAGGGAGAGCAGGGTCAGATAGCATAAGAAGACTTGCTAACATAACCTGGCAGCCAACAGAGCTACAGTAAATTTCCATTTAGTATCCTGCTATTAGACTTACTAAAATCATTTGATTCCCTAGACTGGACATACATGCTAGCTGCCCTCTCCGAATTTGGCTGTGACAAGGAGTCTGGGAATTGGGTTAACATGCTTCATAATGGGGCTAAGGCTCATATACATACTAATGGTATATTGTCAGATTTGATATCTTTATCTAAGGGCACTAGACAAAGATGCCCTTTGTCCCCATATTTGTTCATTCTATCCATAGAACCACTAATCAGGCACATTAAAGCAAATGCTGCAATTCATGGAGTGAAGGTAGCAAAGAATGAACATGAAGTATTCCGATTTGCAGATGATCTTCTGATCACAGTCACCAGGCTTTCACAATTTTGTGAAGCACTAAAAGAGGATATTGCTCTCTTTGAAGTTATATCAGGATTGCAGATGAACTGGGGGAAAACCAAGGCAATATGCATTAATTTGAGTTATGTGGCAGGTGAACAAATTGCTAATTATGTTGATAAAGAGTGGATAACTAATGAATGGTGGCTGTCTCATTTATTTACGGAACACCCTGCAAGGCGTTGTGCTTCCCATCACAACCTGCAACATTGACCGTGAGCTCCTTGCAGTTAGAATCATTTTTGGTGAACATAAAAATTCTCTGGTCATTGCATGCATCTTCCTTCCACTGAAAATGGCCAAAGACGGTCTAATTAAACTACTAGGGTCTTTGTCTGGCTTTAACAACAACTGTGAGCTCATCGTGACTGGGGAATATCAACATCAATTGGCTCAATAAAGAATCAACCAACCAGAAAGATACCATAGCCAGCTCCCTCCTCATGCAATTAGTCATGGAGCCCACTAGAATGAACCATAAGACCGGTAAGCACATGCTTCTGGACTGGTTCCTTGCAAGCTCATCTGACAGGATTACTGATGTCTTGGTACTACACATTTGCTAAGCGACCACTACCCTATCACCTGTCTGTGGTCCAATAAATTCAAAAAAGCACCACCTGTCTTTGTGAACAGTAGAATTCTCAGGAAAGGGCAGCTCTCAGCTTTCAAGGAGGTGCTTTCTCAGACTGATTGGTCTCCCCTTAAGGTACTGCATGACCTTGACATAACACTCCAGTACTTTATTGATAACTTTAATAGCGTTTGTGACAGATTTTCTCTGTTCAAAAAAAGGAAAACACACGGCCATAACAATGGGTGGATTACTAGTGACCTTCTAGAACACATGAGGGTAAGGGACAGCCTTTGGTATCAAGCCAGAGCCTCTGGTAAGCCCAGTGACCTTCAAAGATACAGGGCAGCCAGAAACAAATGCACACATCTCATCAGGAATGCTAAGACTGATTTCTATAAGGATCAATTAGAAAGAACCTGTGGTGACGGGAGGTGGTTTTGGGACAATATAAAGGCACTGACAGGGAAGGACGACAAAACAGCCATTACTGCTAAACATTAATGGCACAAATACCATGGACCCCCACACCATTGCCGAAGAGTTCAACTCCACCTTCATGGATCTTAGCTCTGTTCCACTGGCTGAATACCTCAGGCCTATCAAAGCTAATAATAGACACCCACTGGACATCAACTCACACCCTCAATTTTACTTCACGAGAGTCACTGTCAAAGAAACACTGGGTTATGTTAAAAAGGTCCTGGGGAAAACCAGAATGGGGTCTGACAACATTGACATGAAACTGCTTGCACTGGCAATCAGTGAAGTCATCGCTCCCATCACTACAATTTTCAATAAATCCCTCCAGCCCACCAAATTCCCTTCTCCTTGAAAACAAGATCTGGTGACCCCGGTGCATAAGGGAGGTGATAGGTCACTGACCACAAACTACAGGTCCATCTCTATCCTCTCCCCCCTCTCTAAAGCACTGGAAAGGACTGTGGCAGACCAGTTTCCTGACTATATTCACAAATACCAGCTGCAATGTTCCCAGAAGCACAGCTTTAGGAAACTCCACAGCACGGACATTGCACTGGTGGATTTCATTGAGTATGTCCATAAGGCATTGGATGAGGGAAAACTGGTTGGGTCCATCTTCATTGACCTAACAAAGGCATTCGACACAGTCTGCCACCCACTTCTCTTGTCTCAGCTGCATGCCCTTGGTGTTGCCCCAAATGTTGCTCTATGGTTCCAGGACTACCTAACCTCCTGGTCTCAAAGGGTCAAGATAGGTCAATCCATATCTGCATCCAAGGAAGACTCAAGGGTCCATCCTGTTCCACTGCTCTTCAGCATGTTCCTGAATGACATACCCAATGCCTGCACTAGCAAAGTCATTCTATATGCTAATGATGTTGTCCTAGTTAGCTGTCACTCTCACATAGAGCACCTACAGGCCAATCTACAATCATCCTTCCAGCAACTGGAGACCTGGTTCTACTCCCAAAGATTGCTACTAAACTACAGAAAAAACAAGATGATGCTCCTCTCTAGCTCCCAACTAAAAAGGAGATGCCCAGAACTAACAATCACAAATCACCTGACTGCCCCACTGGAACAGGTTCACTCCTTCAAGTACCTGGGTGTCATTATGGATGATATCCTCTCATATGTTCAGTGCACTGACATGGTGATGAAAGCTGTGAACACTAAATTAGAGATCCTGTTTAAGCACAAGAAAAGCCTAACTGCTGAAGCCCTCTGGCTCTCAGTCTCCAGCTCTGTCCTCTCCCTGGTCCACTATGGGCTGGTGGTTCATGGCACTGCCACTGATACGGCCCTCAAAAGGGTTGCCACTGCTCTTAACCCAAGGACACCACTAATTTTGGTGGGCAGGTGGCTCGGACGGCCCTGGAAGTTCATCCAACTTTGGCAGTGTTATGTAATGCCAGGTCCATCAAAAACAAGACTGCAATTATTGCAGATCTTGTTGGAACAGTGGACCTGGCCTGTGTCACTGAGACCTGGCTGGATAAGAACTCTGGCCCCATATTGGAGGCCGCAACTCCGGACAGGTACTCGGTGATTCACCACCTGAGATTGGATCATGGTGGGGGGCAGTCTGTTTCAAGACTGAACTGGGCCTCATGAGTGTACCAGTTGAGGAGACCCAATCATCTGAATGTACGGTGGTAGCAGGTGTAGGTTGTAGGATCGTCCTGATCTACCATCCACTCAAGGATGAGAAGTGGTTCCTTCAGGAAGTGATGGACTTTGTGATTGACATGGCATTTGAGTCACACAGGCTGATGGTCTTAGGTGACTTTAACGCCTGGGTTGATGACGAACTCTCACAATTTGGTCAGCATTTCCTCCAGCTGATGACCTCTCTGGGCCTCACACAGATTGTTTCCACTGCTACCCATAAACTTGGTCATTCTCTTGACTTGGTCTTCCTCCTGGGGGTCAAAGCCTCAGATCTGGGGGTGGAACCAGTCGGATGATCTGACCACTACACTGTGTGGTTCAGTTTTTGTGCCCCCCCCTTGCAGGCCTACCCCTGCAGAGACGGTCAGGTACCACCCTTTACAAGTTATAAGCTCTGAAGGCCTGGCGGCAGTGCTTGACCTATCCATTCTTCCATTAGCAAACAATGACCCAGAAGCCCTAGTGGTTGCCTATAATATGGCCATTTCTATGGCTCTGGATATCATTGCTCTGGTCCGTGTTCATCCTCTCTCCCTTCACCCTTGATTCCCTTGGTTTGATGAGTCCTTGAGGGAGATGAGATGACTTGGACAAAGGTTAGAGCATTGCTGGCGGAGGTCCCGCCTTGATGCCGATCACCTTAGATTGATGAATCATTAGCAAGCCTATCAATCTGAAATCACCCATAAGAAGGCAGAGTTCCTGTCCGGGGAGATTGTGGCTGCTCAGAATCGACCAGCTCAGCTTTTTCGAACCGTGGCCAGACTGTGCAACCCAGCCTCTCTACAGGTTCGAAAAGCATTTTCGCAAATTGAGTGCGATGAGTTTGCTCAATTCTTTGTGGCTAAGGTGGCTGGCATCAGGGTGGTACTCTAACCGGCACACTCTATGGGAATTGCTCTGAACTGGGTTTTGGGCACTGCTCCTCAGCTTTCCTGGAGTACCTTCAACCTGACAGAACTTGTAGATATTATCCGGATTGTCCAGGCTATGCGAACTACATGCTGTAGTTTGGATACAGGACCAACGTCCCTGATTTTGGGTTGTGATGACATCCTTGGCTCGATCCTAGTGCAGATAGTCTGGTGCTTCTTGAAAACAGGTAAGCTTCTTAGCTCCCTGAAGGAGGAGGTGGTGACACCCCTCCTGAAGAAAACTTCTTTGGACCCAGACTGCCATGTGAACTGCAAACCAATCTCGAATCTCCCCTTCACGGGGAAATTGATCGAGAAGGTAGTGGCCATATAACTAGAGAACCATTTGACCATCCTTGATATCTATGAGCCTCTCCAGTTCGGTTTCCAAAAGAGGCATAGCATTGAGACGGCACTGGTTTGGGTGCTCAATGATATCCTGATGGCTCGAGATCAGAGGAACTGGTCCATCTTGGTTCTTTTCAATCTTTCATCAGCGTTTGACACTTTGGACCATGGGGTTCTCCTCAATCGCCTGAAATTCATCTGTGGCCTGTCAGGTATGGTCCTCAGATGGTTTTCATCTTTCCTCACTGGAAGAACTCAGAGGGTGGTGTCAGAATTCATTCCTCTGACTCAGTTTCGCTATCATGTGGGGCTCCTCAGGGATCGGTGTTGTCCCCCATGCTGTTTGCAGTGTACATGCTGCCCCTCAGAGACATTGTAAGAAGGTATGGGCTGAGGTTTCACTGCTATGCTGATGATACCCAGCTCTACCTTTCTTTTGCACTTGACCAGGATAGAGCCCTCTCAGTATTTAATAACTGCCTCATGGAAATCCAGAAGTGGATGTGCTCGAGCTGCAGGAGGTTGAACTTGGAAAAGACTGAGGTGCTGGTGGTGGACCTGGGTTGCCGGATAGGCGGGTTGGAGTGGGGTCACCCTCTGGACTTTTTCTTGGGGGTGTACCACTCCTGTCCTCTGAATGGGTGCGAAATATGAGGGTAATTTTTGACGAGGGATTGACACTGCGTTTGCAGGTGTCGGCCGTCGACAAATCCTCTTTTTACCACCTGAGGAATATCTCCAGAGTTAAGCATCTCGTTCCGTCCAGTGACCTTCCTAAACTGGTCCATGCCTTTGTGTCCTTGCGCTTGGACTATTGCAATGCCCTTTACCTAGGGCTTCCAGGGGTAGATATTTGCCTTGTGCAGCTGGTGCAGAATTCAGTGGCCTGGCTACTGACTGGACCCCCCGGTCCTGTCATATCTCGCCGGTGCTGCACGAACTGCACTGGCTGCCAGTACAGTGGTGAATCACCTTCAAAGTTGGACTTCTGACTTATAAAGCCCTACATGGACTGGGTCCAGACTACCTGAAAGAGCTCCTGGTTCTTTATTGCCCTGGGTGATCGCTCCGCTTGGCTGACGAGGGGTTGCTAGAGATTCCAAGGGTTTATTTAAAATCTTCTGGGGTCCGTGCATTTATGCACACTGCCCCTACCTTTTGGAATTCTCTACTCCATCAGTTATATGAATGCATGACTGTGGAGGGATTTAAACTGGCCCTAAAAATGTTTTTATGGATTCAGGCCTTTGGCGAACAATTGGAATATTATATTATCGCTTGTTCTGTATTTTATATTATTTATGCTAGTTGTGATGCGCTGAAACCATTTTAATTGTTTTGTGCGGTGCCTTGGCATTTGAAAGGCATCATATAAATTAAAATGAATTGAATTAAATTAACAAGGCTTGCAGACTATTGCTAAATGCTGACCGCTTCACACACACACTTGTACCCTGTATGATCTGACCCACATACTACCGCTTCAATCCAGAATCAGATACCAAACTTGCCTGCTAGGGAGAAAAGCCATGCTCTCCCTAACCCCTACCTGCATTGCAGACCTGGTAAAGGAAGCAAGCTCCAAATACAACACACGAAGAACAGTGACAACACAGCTTAATGTCCCATTTCGTAGAACTTCCCAAGGACCAAGATCCTTCATGTACCGAGCTCCACTATGGCTAAATGAGATCCCTGCTGCAGCTCTTAATACAACAAATGATCGGTCCTTTAAAAGAGAGCTAAAGCAATACCTGCTGAACTCAAATGCCTGCGACTGCCTTACCTGAATCCATATCTTCAACCTGGATACCCCCCTCTTAAACACCTCTGACTCCCTTACCTGAGTCCATATCCTCAACCCGGATACCCCCTCATCTGTCTGAGCTTTCCTCCTATTTTACCTACCCTGGACTCCCACCTGCCATCCCTTGACACCCCCCAGCTCCCTCCAACTCCCCTCCATACTGCCCCAACACCTCCCCTTTCCACCCACTCTCCTCCTCTAAATATTCTCCTTCTCCCAATCCCTTTCTCTCTCTCTCTCTCTCTCTCTTTCTCTCTCTCTCACTCTCTAATCTACCCCTCATCCACACTCTCCCCCCTTTCTTTCTCCTACCCTTTCCAATACTCTACCATGACAGGCCCCCCTGGGGCAGCTGTGCCGCACATTGCTAATTGGGAAACCTTGTTCACACTCTCCCCCTTTCTTTCTCCTACCCTTTCTGATAATCTACCTTGACAGACCCCCCCCCAGGGCAGCTATGTCGTACGTTGCTAATTGGGCATCTCCTCCCGCTGTTTAATTTCAGTTGTCTAGGTTACTTAAATGTATTATTTATCTATTTTCTGTATTACATAGCAATCTTATTTTTTGTGTTAATTGTCAAGTTTTTGTTATGTCTCTGCTGTTTTACATCCTGATGTGGAACCTTTGTAAAAGAGTGTATACCCAAAGGTTGTATCCGAATTACCAAATAAATAAATAAATAAACTTTCCTGGGTATAAAAATTAATGTGCGACCTGACACTTGGATGGAAATTAATCTCCGTTTATTAAAAAATATTGAATTCAACCTTAACAGATGGAGCAAACTAAACCTTTCACTCTTGGGCAAAATAAACTCAATACAAATGGTGGTGGCACCAACAATCTTTTATTTATTTCAAAATATCCCTGTTCTTTAAAATTGTAAACAAAAAAAAGCAACTAAATTCAACGATTAAGATTTTCTTGCAAAACAATAAACCACCTAGAATAAGTTTAAAAGAAAATCAAGCTCCTTGTGAAGAGGGGGGTATGGCTCTCCCATCTTGGGAAAACTACCAAATTGTGTTCCTTTTCAAACAGGCGGCGCTACACCTACAGGAAAAAAGTTCCCCAAGGAGCTGGCACCCTTATGGCTAACCTTGGAAAAGGAACTGTTAGCTCCCAATTTATATGAACATACAAACATACTAAGATGCCGTCAGAAGAAGGCAATTTGGTCTATCAAGTCTGCTCATATTGCAGGGTCCACAGCTTGAGCTAATGTCCCTGCCCTCCCTCCCCACTCCTCCCATCCTCTCTACCCATGGTCCTTACCTTCCCTCTATGCCTATCCCAGCCTCTCTTAAAGCTACCCACTGTCTTCAATGAAATTACCTCTTCCAGTAGCACATTCCAAGTATCCACCACCCTCTCTGCGAAGAAGTGCTTCCTGACCTCCTTCCTAATCCTCCCACCCTCCAGCTTAAGACTGTGCCCCCTCGTGTTATGATTGCCACTCAGCTTAAAGAGACTCTCCTTATCAACCTTATTTATTCCTTTCAAGTACTTGAAGGTCCCAATCATGTCCTCTCTCTCTCTCTCTCTGGTCTTCCAGGGAGTACATGTTCAGTGCCCTCAATCTTTCCTCGTATGCCTTACCCTGCTGACCTGCTATCATCTTTGTAGCCCCCCTCTGGATCTTCTCCAGCAGGTTAATGTCCTTTTTGAGATGTGGGCACCAATACTGAACTCCATACTCGAGATGTGGCCTTATCAGTGACCTGTACAAGGACAGTATGACCTCCTCTCTGGGCATTAGGAATAAGGCTGGGCAGACATTAACCAAGAACTCAGACATAAATAAAGCATTGAAAGATTTCTTTCATTCCTTGTAAGCCAAAGAACTGTCCTTTGATGAGGAGAGGGTGCAGTGGTTTTCCCAGGCTAATAACCTACCAAAGATATCTAGTATTCAGCAAAACTCCCTGAGTAAACCCCTGTCTGCTCAGGAAATAACCAATGCTATTAACGCTCTCCCAGCTGGTAAAACACCTGGCTTGGACAGTTTGCTGGGTAAATTCTATGGTAGACTTAACTCTACATTAAGCCCTTATCTTCTACCGATGTATAATGAGGCTTTAGTTGCCAAATCACTGCCCCCACTTTAAGGCAAGCTATGATTACTCTAATCCATAAAAGGACAGACCCCCTGGAATGCATGAGCTATCACCCAATTTCTTTAATAAACTCGGACTATAAATGCACTGACTGAAAACTGAACTGGTGCCCAAACTGAACCCGGAGAGGTAATCTGGTTACTCCAGATGAGGGGTCTCCCAACTTTTGCTTCTAAGTTTATACTTGGCCATTCATCTGGTTAATAACACCCTCACAGAAAACTTGTAGATGCTATCTTGAAATTTTTTTCCACACTTAACATACTACATGACTAAAAGTTCTGTACTTGGACAGTGTCTCTCTCTAGACTCCATAGTAGGCAGACACTTTTAAAAACAGACATAGTCTAAGTGACAGGGTCCCTTTGTCAGAGAAAATTCACCTAAGGTAAGCAGGTGCCCCTCCTGGGTGATACAAAAGTACTCACAGTTCTTAAGTTATCACAGGCAGCTTCAACAGAGTCCAAACTTGACCAGGGGATTGCCCCTGAATCCTGGAGTTCACCCAATCCCTACTGGGATGGGGCACTGTGAAAACCTCTAAGCCAGGTTTCCACCACTTAACCTCTTGGCTGTACTGGCTCACACTAGGGTGAGAAAACAAACAAAACTACTGGGTTGCTCTTTTTTCAGAGCTGTCAGAGGAGCTGCTCCAACTGCAGCTTCCTCCACTGACACTCACTCACAGACTGACTGAACATTTTAAAGCTAACATCCCTCAGCTGCTAGCTCAAGTGTGGCTTATGCCGCTGCAAGAGATCTAAGATTGCATCACCCTCTAGCTGAGCTGAGACTGACACTAGAGGCTGACAGAGTGAAATCCATTTAACTTGCATTTCACTAGCTGCCTCTCCCTTCCTGCCACTGGTTATAACTGGGATTCTAGTAACCCCTGGGACCAAGGTGGTTACACTTACTTGACTCACTAGCCAACCTTAGATAATTTTCCCTATCCTCCTTTCTATTAGTCTTCCTGAATTTTCTATAATTCAACCTCTTTTTCCCCTTACTGTCTGGGCAACCCCAGAACTGAACCAGCTGGGCACTTTGGCCCTCGTGTTCTTTCTCCTAAGCCCAACGCACTCATCTGGCAACCAGTATTCCTTCCTTAATGATGGACCACCTTTGGTCCACACCCATATCCGCTCTGATGCCTGCCAGATGGCTGCTTAGCACTTCACCTATTTTCCTGATGTCCACCCTCCTGAAATCCAAGATTTTAGTCTTAGTTGGGATGCTTTCCCTGCCTATATCCAACTGGAACCAAACTGTTCAATGGTCACTTCCCCCAGTGGTTCCCTGATCATTATTTCCTGTACTTGCTACCAGTTGTGAGCACCAGATCAAGAATTGTCTCAGCTCTTGTTGGTTCAGTGACACCCTGAGTCAGGAATCCACTCTGCAGTCCTTCCAGGATCACCTGACTCCTAGCACATGTTATGCATGGTATGCTCCTGTCCACCTTAGGCAGGTTGAAGTCCCATACAATTACCACCTCTCCTTTCCCTGCAGCTTCCAATATTTATGAATTCAGTTCCCTGTCCCTCTCCTTATCCTGACTGGGTAGTCTGTAAATCACTCCCAGCCTCACCTTTTTCCCTCTATTGAACCCATAATGCCTCCACCTCCCCTTCCTCCAACTCTTCCCTCATGCAAGTTATTCCGTCCCTGATATAAACTGCCACCTCTCCCCTTCCCTCTTCTCAACTACCCTGTCCCTCCTGTATAGTTTGTATCCAGGGATTTTAAGGTCCCAGTCATTGTGTGATGTTGCCCAAGTCTCAGTTACTACAGCTATGTCCACACTCCTGTCTTCTAATAGTGCCTGCAGGTCATCCATCTTGTTTCCAAGACTCCGCAGATTCAGAGACACCACCCTCCACCTAGAATGTGACCTTCCTTCTCTTCCCTCTATTCTTCTATTCACATTTATCCCCTCTGTGTGCACCCCTCCACATACCCTTGTTATGTGTTCCTCACCCCTCCAACCTTTGCTAACTGTGTTCTTGCTCCTTCCACCTCCTCCCTCCAGACCTGTTCCATCAATGTGGGAGGGGGTCACTGACCTCCTCCTCTCAGAGTCTGTGGGCCTGCATGCCCGCTGCCCCCCTCAGTAGTTTAAATTAAGTGTAGTGGTTATATATTCCCCCAGTTTGTCCCCGAATGCCCTCAAACCCTCCATACTGAGATGTAGCCTGTCTGGTGAAAAGAGTGTTTTGTTTGACCAGGTCTTCTCCCAGTCCCCAATACAGATGAACTCCTCCCTGCACCATTTCCTTAGCCAGTCATTAAAATCCTCTATTCTTCTTTTCTTGGCTGTGCTGGCCCTTGGTACTGGTATCACCTCTAAGAAGGCTAGCGAACTTCCTTCCTTCCTGCAGATATTCCCCAGCTCCCTGAACCTACTTTGTACTACCTCAACCTCCTCACCAACTAGGTCATTTGTTCCCAAACGTATAACTAAATTAGGTTTTCCTCCAACCTCCCTTACATTTTCGCTTATTCTTTGGCCCACCTTCCCTGCTGTCACCCCTGGCATATAAACCACCCTCCTGCTTGCATTTGGGTCCCCTTTCCTTCCCCAGTGACTACCCCTAATTATGGAGTCCCCTATAATAGCCACCCTTCCATCCCCTGCATCCATCCTCCCCATCCTTCCTTTCTCACCTTTGGTACTAGCTGCTTCCCCACCTATTTGCTCCCTCTGCACCCTGGTGAACTTATCTCCACATCCACAATTTATCCCCTTAACTTTTTTTCCATTTCCCATTTCCCATTCTGCCCCTCCCCTTCTAACTGTCTGTATCTGCTTTCAGTTTTCCTTCCCATCTTCCTTTCCTTTTCTCTCCCCCCATCCACTACTCTGTTTTGCCTGCCCCCTCTTCCCTGCTCAACTTAATTAGTGTCCTCTCCCCTTCCCTGTACTCCTACTCTCAACCATGGCTCAACGTGACCTTTTACCCACATCTTGCTTCCCCCTCTCTCCTTCCAGACAGTGGTGCAAATCTATTCAGTAAAGGCACCACTTTAGAATTTCTCAACCCTGATGCTACTCTCACATTCCCGCCCCTTCCTCTTACCACTTGCCATCCCTCCACCCTGGGATCCCTATTCCTTTGAGGAAGAGATACTCCTGTATACTGAGTGCTCCTGCCCACTCCCATTCCCTTCCTGATGCCACCACTCCCATGGGCATCACTCCCTGGCTTTCCCTCCACTGCTCTGCTCCTCTGACTTCCCACAAAATCCTCCCCAGCTCCCATCTGAGCAGCCATATTTCAGCCATTAGCTGCTCCAGGCTCTTACACACAGGACATCCCCCTTTACTCCACATCACCCCCAGAAAGACTGCTGCCCCACAGCTATTGCAGTTTACCACTCTCTTGTTTCCCATACATGTACCCATTCCCCACATCCTCCCAGCCCAGCCTTTCCTAGCCTCCAGTTATACGTAACTATAAAATAATTATAAAACTATAAAATGCAAAAATATATAAACACAGGTTGAAGAAACCTAAAACAGTTCTCTTTGTGACTCTCAGAACAGTTCAATTTAAATAAACACAGAATGAGGAAATCCAATATTTGTTAGTATTTGCATGCACTTACCCCCTATGCAGTGTGCTGGACTGATAAAGATATGACAGGTGTATGTCCATTGCACTTTTTAGGAAGTGATGCTAGAACCCCTGGCATAAAGGAAGTGGCGACATGGGTGGGCGGTGAGGGAGGGTGGTGGGATCAGCTCATGCCTCCAGAAACAATCAGCCACAGCTCTGACCCACCACTCCACACTCCTCTGTTCCACTGCTTCCCAGTGATTCAGCTAGCAAAGCTGGATCCTGTTAGTTTCTCCTCCCTACTCCCAAAACCAACTGTTCTATAGTTTCCTGACTCAACTACACAGCATAGAATTTCAAACAGTAGCAGCTCTCAATATTCCAAACAGAACTAATTAATATTACAGCACTAAATGACTAATTGTCTGATTACATTCATCTCACCTCCCCCAAGAACCTGAGAGACAATTTATCCCTTTCCACAACCTTTAGACTTCTTAAAAAAATAAATACTATAATTAATCCTGACTTATGCCCTTTACATTGTGCCCCTATCAGGCATAACACAGCCCTGTTAGGGACAAAAACTATTTTCATTAATCAGGTTTGGAACAAGGCCAGTATTAAAAGAACAGGTGATTTATTCTCCAGGGACACCAATATACTAATGTCATTTACTGAACTTAGACAGAAGTATCATCTGCAAAAAGATCAATTCCATTACTACAGTACCTCCAACTCAGAGCATTACTTCAGAAACAAATATTGTAACCTGACCTCTCACTCCCTAGTAATGCACAATGGAATCAAATTATTAAATGTGGGATTATGAGGAAAGGTGCAAACCTTATTTATAAATTAGTTAACAACTACTCCATGTTTACATCTCTAACTCTATCAGCAAAAAATAAATAGGACGATGAACTTAACAGCTGCATTTCTGAAGAGGACTTGGCCAACACTTGGAAATTAGCCTAACCGTGCTCCAGAGAAACCCAAGATAAGCATATTCAGTACAAGATTCTTCACTGTTACTACATATCACCATATAGACTGCATAATATGGGTAACATCATGTGCAGTGTCTGCTCTATATGTAACCATGCAGTTGGCTCAATGCTTCATATGTTGTGGGGTTGTCCTAAGCTGATGAGCCTGTGGAAGATGGTATATAGTATATGTACTGGATGTACTGGAATATACTGTCATAGCTCACCTGAGACATATACAGTATACTGGGCATTTTCCCTCAGGATAGTACTTTGTATCTTTTTAGTTTTTGTTGAATGGGGTTAGCGTACTAGACAAATCCTGTTTATTTTCATGCACGACCCAGGGGAAGGGGATACAGATGAATGCCAACTGACCTTGAACCAGACTAAGCTGTTAGTGGTATTTTCAGTGAATGAGGGAAATTTGGCCAGGACACCGGGGAAATTCCCCTACTCTGTTCGATAAGTGCCATGGGATCTTTAACATCTACCTGAACTACCAGATGCACACATCTTAAAAACATTGGGTACTGACAGCTGCTTTAGCAGCAAAAAGATGAATTCTAAGAAAGTGAAAGGAGGCCATAGCTCCCAGTGTTTATGAATGGTTTAATATGATGTGAGTTGCAGCCAACAGTGAAAAAATCAGTCACTCCATAATTGGCAAAAGTAGCAAATTTAAAGAGATCTAGGGCCCCTTTCTTCAACTAGACACAAGTTGACCAGGTATTGGCAATGAATTGTAGAAGTTACGAGATATGTCTGATTTTAATAGTAGTGATTTTTCTCCTAGAAATGCTCTTCTTTTGCACTGTTTAACAAATGTATGGTGTTGTTGATGGTCTATTTTGGTTCAGATATTCTGTATTGTATGTTTAAATTTGGAAATAATATTATTAAAAAACATATTTGTATTTGTGTCTCTGGTATTTGTATTTGTATCTGTAGTTGTATTTTGTTTGCATATCAGTGTTTGCAAAATATTTTATTTTACATTTTGGACTTGTTTCTGTTGTTAATCATGACATAAGACCAAGGGTTTGAGAGGTTTCAAGAACATTTTCTGATTTATCAAGAAAATATGCATCCATATATTGAACAGTAGCAATCACAGGTGTTTCATGTCAGCCAAAACCAAGATCTAACACTACTTTATGTGGTCTAACACAAATACAAATATGTAAGAGTGATATTTGTATTTATAAAAAGTGTCACATTTGTGTGTATTTGTCACAAATAGTATTTATTTTGCACAGCCCTGCTTGAGATGTTATTGTTTTATTTGTAATTATGTTGCTTACCTACCTATCTGATTGGCCAATTATTTTTTTATCACTTATGTTTTGTAACTTATGTGGTTGATCTTGTCCCCCCATCCCCCAAACACACGCACACCTGGCATTGCAGTTTTTGAATATATCCTACAAGCTTCCAAAGCTAATAATTGCATGCAATGTTTTCTTATAGAGCTGTTTGGCTTTAGTCACCACCTACTCCTGTCATGAGGCCCACCTGTCAGTCTTCAGCCCCATTGCTGCTCCCCCCCCATCATCAAGCTGGTGGGGTTCTGCATGGTGCAGGACTCAAGGACTGCTGGGTCCAGCACTCATGGTGCAACATGCATGCACATAGATATTTGTTCTTTGTGTTGCCCCCTAGGTCCCACCCTCCACCCCAGACATCCAGCAGTTCACTGCCTGTGCTCCACTTGCAGTTTCTACTTGCTGAATAAACAAATTACACTCCACCTGGGCTCCCAAATAGAAAATGAAAAACACATACAGCAATACATATGATGTCATATATACAATGACCTCAGAAGAAGGATTTTTTTTACTTGACCTTTCTGTTATTGTTGCTGACCTTTGTCATCTGAATTCAGGGAAATAAATAATTAAACTAAATAACATCATAACCATCGTCTTCAGACACCACCAAAGAAGCACCCTTATTAGGAGACACCAGTTGCAGCTGTTCATCATCATCACTTTTATGTTCCTGCCACTCTTCACTGAACTGGTAAGAGAATTTGTTAAGACTGACTTTTAGGAAGGTAAGGCACTGTACATTTTTAGAAGTAAGCCTTGTGCAGCCATCAGAGACAACATTTCCTGCTGTGTTAAGTATACGTTCACAGTAAACACCAGTGGGAGGGAACTAAGAAGCTAAATAGCAAAGACAGTGCCAGCCAGATGATTTTCTTCTCCAGCGTGTACTCAAAAGGGTCATTAGAGTGGTTCTCGTAAACAGACATCCACAATATCAGACAAAGACAAGGAAGGTGGCTCCATGACAGACACATCTGAATTATCTGTTTCCATAATTTTGACAAAAAAGTGTGACAGTCATCTGTGTGCTTTTCAGAATGACATGCCTGTTTCAGGGGCCGTGAAAGAGGACTTTGTGCAGGACTACCCAATGTTGATTAAGGAGTACATGGTGGCACTAAATAGAAACTATTGCTGTCATCACCAATAGATGTTGCTTCATCAGATACAGCATCCACATCACATGATTCATTGGTATTATCAACAACAGTTCCTTCCTTTCCCTGTGCAACTGCTAAAATCAGCATGTTTTTGTATTTGAGATACGATTTACCAAGATCTGAAGGAGGCAGCTGTTGCAACTTAAACCAAGGGTCAAGAAGCGTGGAAAGAAGAAAATGTTTGTGTGGTGATGTTGTGAAATCTTTGTGTCATAGTGTTGTGAAATCTTCTGCAGTTTTGGAATTGCTATATCAGTCGATCTGTAAGGGATAGACCCAATTTGTCTCCTTTTTTATCAAAACCTCTATGCAGCCTCCTGAGTTGCTTGTTCAATACATTTTTGATGGGAATAACCTGGCTTAGAGTTGTATTTTCTTTGCTAATCTGTCGAGTTGCTTCCTCAAAGGGAGTCAGGAGCAATATGTGATGCTCCATGAGGCCCCACTGAAGTGAATTCAGCACAACACTATCTGCTACATTGCGCTCCATGGCATATTCATGGGCTATCTTCTTTTGTGTGAGAAGTGAGAAGCTTTTAAAAGGGGTCTTGACAAATGGCTGACTAATATGCCTTTGTCTTAAAGCTTGCCCACATTGTCTGAGGGAAATCTAGCTGGGCCTCAGCCTACTTTTTTCCTAAAAAAAAACTAGTAAACCTAGTAAGTTTCTAACACATTTAAAATGTTGAGGTCCATCTTTTTTTTGTAATTTATTAAACTTTATTAAATTTACAACAAAATACAAATACAATACACTCTTTAACTATGTCAAAGTTCCTAAACACAAACTGGCAAACAGAACTGCCAACAACATTTGAACATAAAATAAAAAGGTAACATTCCCACCCCCAACCCCCAACATTTCCATTCCTACCCATGCAGGCCATTCAACAACCTAAGGAAAAGTAACTTCAAAAACAGACTACACCTCTAAGAAGCAGACAGCAATTATACTAGATGCATCACCAAAATTAATCCTGAATACTAAATCACATTAAGAGAAACAAGCATTTGTCAATGCCGAACGTTCGATTGCAGGTATTTGCAGTGGTGTTTGGCATGTATGGTGCTTTACCCTAATGCCCTGTGCGTTTGCTGGTATTTGCACAATAAATTGTCAGCATGACCTTGTTGTTACCCCCATTGTGCGCTACATAGGTGGAAACACATTTTGGGGAGGGTGTGAAAAATGACAGCTGTACTGTTCATAAGGAAGTGTGGTAAAATGGCATTGTTGAAAATCTGGAGTGGAAATATTGAAAATTCTGCAAACCTACGAGCGCAGCGTGGAACTGTGCAACGACGCTGAAAACAGTCATTTGTAAGATTTTTCACCAAATTTTCAACATTGCCATTTTTAAACCTCTGCTAATGAACAGTGTCACAGTGATTTTCTTACTGTGTCCCATACATTGATTTCGCACACCGACTGCGCCATTGTGCACTACATGGGCGGAAAGATGTTTTGGGAAGGATGTGAAAAACAACAGCTGTACTGCTCATAAGGAGGTGTGGTAAAATGGCAATGTTGAAAATCTGGAGTGAAAATATTGAAAATGTGCAAACTTACGAGCCTGCGTAGGAACTGTGCAACGCAGAGTCATAAAACAGTCATTTTTAGGAATTTTTTCACCAAATTTTCAGCACAGCCATTTTAAGACCTCTGCTCATGATCAGTGTCACTGAGATTTTCTTAATGTGTCCCATACATTGAGTTCACACACCGACTGCGCCATTGTGTGCTACATGGGCAGAAACACATTTTGGGCAGGCTGTGAAAAATGACAGCTGTACTGCTCATGAGGAGGTGTGGTAAAATGGCAAAGTTGAAAATCTGTGCAAATATTGAAAATTCAAGAACGCATTTAGCCGCATGTGAGGAACTGCGCAGAACGCACGCTTGTAAAACAGTCATTTTAGGAATTTTTTCACCAAATTTTCAACATAGCCATTTTAAGACCTCTGCTCACGAACAGTGTCACTGTGATTTTCTTAATGTGTTCCATACATTGATTTCGCACACCGACTGCGCCATTGTGCACTACATGGGCAGAAACACATTTTGGGTGAGATGTGTAAAATGACAGCTGTATAGCTCATAAGCAGGTGTGATAAAATGGCAATGTTGAAAATCTGGAGTGAAAATATTGAAAATTTGCGAACTTATGAGCCTGTGTAGGAACTGTGCAATCGACGCTCAGAAACAGTTATTGTTTGATTTTTGCATCATTTGAATGGTTTGGAATACTTCTCATGAATGATGTCACTTTCATGGTTTTATTCAAGGCCAAAGGGTGATTTCATGCTGTGACTGCGCAGTGCCTGCGAAATCATCCTTCAGGCCTGAATAACGCCATGACAGTGACACCATTCATGAGAATGGGTCCCAAAAACCCCATGTTGAAAATGTGGTGCAAAAATTCCAAAAAATGACTGAGATATGCAATAAAGTTGAAACCCCCCCTATGTAACCCATTATACAGCTTACCGGCATTTCCTCAGTTCGCGGTCGGCTTTGAAGAGTGCAGACGTGTTCCCGGTCCACCGAAGATCATCGCGCCGGAGTCCGGAGGTAAGTATGGGGTGAGGGGAGTGTGGGGAAGCTGGGTGCACAGTGGGTGGGTGCAGGTTGTGGGAGGGTGGCTGGGAGACGCACCGCGGGACCGTTTTTGTTTTCCAGGTAAAAAAAAAAAAAAGACAATGTGGGACCTTTGCCACACTGGGGTGGGCTCTCAGCATGGTGGAAGATGGCTGGGGGGGCCGAGGAGCTGACAGGGGATTGGGCACCCCCATCGGCAAAGTAAACGATGGTTTGCCACGCTGGGGTGGCCTCACCGTGGGCAGCAGGACGGCTTGGGGGGCCGTGTGAGCCGACGGGGATTGGGCACCCTCCATTGGTAACACATTTGCCACACTGGGGTGGGCTCCTGTGGCACCAAAGCTTTGGGGCGGTGTGACGGCGTGGGGAGGTAGCACATGACGCAGGTGGCGCTAGTATGGCAGCTAAGCCTTGAAGCAGAGGAACACCACTGTCATACTGAGCTCCTGCACTGATTGGTGCAGGACCACCACGCCTGCTCAAGGGAGCAGTGCATTGGTGAGAGGCACACCTCCAAGCGTGCTACTCTTCAAACGTTCCCAGATAAGTGCCAGGCGAACGTAAAAAGGGGCAATATAAACAACATGTCTTAACTATTCAACACCAGATTATAGAGAGGTGCTCACAACCGCTGGGATTTAGATTGACTCTGGTTGGCAGTTGCAACTGCTCTTTCAGCATTGAGAGTCTTCAACATTTCTTAAAACCATTCAGACTTGGAAGGAACATGCAAATCTTTCCAGTGTTGTATTCGGAGTAATTAGGTTACCTACCCCAGCTATTCAAAACATAAATGATTTATAAGAGCTAGAATCAATCACTGCATAATTGCCCAGTATACAGATCTCAGCTCTGAAGTTGCATGAATGACCAAAAAGAGAGGAGGTCACCGTTTACACCATGTGCCAGAATTTTGTACAGGACCAACTTATAAGTATTAATGTCCTCTCTGCCTGTAAGCAGTGAGGACAGGCAGAATCAGACAGTTTTTTCATCTTGTACAATTTCACTGGGATAAAATATAAATTGTGAAGAACATTAAATTGCAACAAGCGTAACCCATCTTGTTTCATAAAAATTTAACCACTATACCATACCTTTGGCCAGCATTCTGGAGTATAACTTAGATTTAAAGCCTGTTGCCAATAAAATGAAGAAGGCACTACTTTAGACCATAAAAGCTTTCATAATTATTGGTATATATTAGAGATTGCTCTTGTCTGGACTGAAATTTTAGCCCAATTATCAAATAGAAACCTGGCCTCTCTGTTCTGGGGAGGAGGGACTCAATTAGCACAGCACACAGTGCCGCAGCTGCGCATAGTGTAAAAATACTTGAGCGGACAAGTGAAATTTTACTCTAAAGGCCTCAAAGGAAAGAAATGAGTCCACCTGCACTAAATCCTCCAAAGTCTGAACAGCAACACCTCTCCATTTATGGGGAAGTAGGATTTTTTTGTCAATTAACAAGTTTATATTATGGAAAGGAGGCTGAGCGAGATCTACAACATTAGAGATGTTAAATGTATGACACAGCTGAGCATGAGCCTTTATAGACAACCTATCGGTAAAGATTTGAGTGGGAAAGGAAGTTTATTAAAAGGCACATATAAAAGGGAGTTTACTGAAAGCATCTGCTGCTCTGCCAACATCTGCTGTGTCTTAATCAATCAGGAGCATAGCTTCTTTCAGCCAGTATCTGTCCCCCATTTGAAATATTTGGCACACTGTGCTGCCAAGTAATAATTGAATAAATGCGGAAGATTTACTCCACCTGAATTACAGGACTGGCAAAGTTTCAATAATGCTCTACATGGGGGCTTCCCTAATCAAATAAAATGTGACCAATTTAAATTAATATATTGAAACCATTTCTTAAGAATAAAAATATTCAGCATGATTAATGGGTATAGAAGATGAGGTAAAATAGCCATTTTAAGTATATTTATTTTACCCCATAAAGAAAGTGGTAAATGAGTCCACCTTTAAAGATCCAAATCTATCTAATGGATAATATGATCCCCATTCAACTTTCTGAGGTTTGTTATATCGGAAGTTAACTTAATGCCCAAATATGTTAATGATGCAGATTCCCAATTAAGTCCTAGTGACAAAATTTCCTCCTTAGAACAGATCCAGAAGCAAATAGTTTGATACCTTTTATTGGACCAACATAGATGTTACAAAAAGAAGACAATGTCTAAGTTTTCGGATCAACTAAGTCCTTCCTCAGAGACTTATGACTCTCTGAGGAAGGACTTGGTGGGTCTGAAAGCTTAGACATTGTTTTCTTTTTGTAACATCTATGTTGGTCCAATAAAAGGCATCAAACTGTTTACTTCTGGATCTGTTCTTACAAGGACCAATATGGCAACTAATCTATTTCTGTATGTCTCCTTGGAACAGGTTAATGTTAATAGAAAAACCTTAGTTTTTGCTAAATTTAATTTATAACCGGCCAAATGTCCAAAATTAGAAAGTACCCATTGAGCTGCTGGCAGTGAGGTATACCATTTCGAAATATGTAACAGGACGTCAGCAAACATAGAGATTTTAAACTCCCTGGAACCAATCTTAATCCTTGATATTTGTAACATGAAATTATTTTCCTATTCAGTGGCTCTATGTATAAATTAAATAACAAGCGAGATATGGAGCAGCCTTGCCGAGTGTCCCTTGATAGGGTAAAGGGGGTTGACAATTTGTTATTACACAGTACTCTGGCTGAAGAAACAGCATACAGGATCCAAATCCAATTAATATAATCAGATGGTAAACCGTATTTGGGCAGCACTGAAAAAAGATAGGCCCATGACACTCAATGAAAGGCTTTTTCTGTATCCAGGGAGACAAGCACTGATTCTGTGTCTGTCTCCCTGGATGCAGAAAATAAATGGAATAATTTCTGAAAGTGATCACTAGAATGGCAACCTGATATAAATCCTGCTTGCTCCATCCCAATTCAAATATTCCAAATCTTCTTCAATCTGGCTGCCAGAATAGAAGCAAGCAATTTAATATCAACTTTTAAAAGTGAAAAAGGCTGTTAAATGTTAGGAACATGAGGGTCCTTACCCAGTTTTGGAATTAACACAATTTTAGCTTCAAACAATGAGGTTTCACGATTTATAGAATTATGAAGATAATTAAATACAGCTACCAGGGATGGGACTAACTCTTTGCAAAACATGTTATAAAATAAAGGAATAAACCTGTTCAGATCTAGAGATTTTCAAAGCTTTAGGGAATCAATAGCCTGACTAACTTCTGATTCAGAAATGGGTCCTGATAAAGTTAGTTGCTGTTCTGGCTTGAATTGAGAGAGGATAATACCATCAAAAAATTAGTCAAAGTTAGACTGCCAATCCTCCAGCAAGAGTTGAGCCATGCATAGTTGAGAGAATACATTTTTAAAGCTATTGGTTAGCCTTTTAGGATCCAAGGATTTAGTGTGTGAAATTGGGTCAACCAAAGCATTAATCCATTTAGCAGCTGTTTTCTATTTAAGCCGTAAGGCAAGCAGCTTACCTGCTTTTTCTCCTTACCCTATATATGTGGCTTGTATGCTAGCTGCTGCCCTCGAGACTTTCCCTAGGAAAAAAGGTTGAATAATGAGCCTGCAGGAGGTAAAGCTAACCCAGTTCTTTTCTTCTGAGTTTTTACAAAGACCTTTTTCTAAATCTTAAATTTTTTGTAAACATTCATCGACTGTTTTTTTTGTATTCTTTTTCCTAATTTTTGCTAGCCTAATAAACTTTCTGCCTTCATAGCTCCCCACCAAGTGTCCAGAGTCTGAATAGAGTCTGTGTTTTCCTGTATTGAGCGGAGAATTAATTGTTTTAGGTGAGCAACAATAGATGGTTCAGACTAAAACAAGGAATTTAATGTCCAAGACCTACACCTAGTTACAGTCGGAGAAGGACATATCTGGAGAAAAACTGGAGAATGACTGGACAACACTCTGGCTTCAATACCAGATGCCATAACTGAATGTGACAAACTTCGGCTGATTAAAAAATAATCTATTCATGAATAAATTCCATGTGAAGGAGAGAAAAAGGTGAACGATTTATCCACATGATTATAAACCCTCCATGGATTAACTAAACCTAAATTTTCCATAAATTCGCATAAGCTTTTTGAGCAGGGCAGAGAACCACCTTCCTCCTGTAGGATCTCTCTAAATTGGGGGAGTAAACCATATTCCAATCCCAAGCTAAAATAATAGGCAAGGTGACATATGGAGCTAATACTGATGCTAGTGACAGAAAAAAAGGCTGGGGAATCTGCATTTGGCCCATATATTGAATCAAGCAGTAGTTTCATATTAGCTAATGTACCATGAAGCACAATATGTCTTCCCTTGGGATCTGTAATTTCTGAAAGCACTTGAAATGGAATAGTTTTGTTTATAAGGATAGCCAAACCCCTTTGTCTCGTGCCTAATCCTGAACCAAATGCCTCACCCACCCTAAGTTTATTTAAGAATTGCACTTGATCAGGAGAAAGGTGCAGACACACAATATGTGGTTCTAATTTGTTTAAATACCTTAAAATACAACATTTTTTTGTCATCCCTAGCCCCTTTAATATTCCATGACACAAAGTTCAAAAATAATGACATACAATTATTTATTGGGGTTAACTACATATAGCTAAACAAACCATGTTACCTCAATAAAAAATCTACCATGCTCATATACAGGCATGTACAGAGAAATTATTAAAGCTTAAAGAACAATGACGCAAAGATCTGCAACAGGGTTGATATGCAAGGTGGGTTGAAAAGGATGAAAAGGAACTTGGTAAGGTTGGAGGAATGGTCAAATGTATGGCAGCTTAGATTCAACACAAGGAAGTGCTAAGTAATGCACCTGGGAAACAAAAACCCAGGGGGAAGAGTACACAATGGAGGATGAGATACTGACAACAGCAAAAATGGAAAGGGACCAGGGGGTAGTCATATCAGATGACCTAAAGGTGGGCAAGCAATGTGAGAAGACAGTAAGGAGGGCTGGGGGATACTGGGATGCATAGGGAGAGGCATTACAAGTAGAAAATAAGAAGTTGTTGGCCCTCTGTACAGACAGTTGCTAAGACCACATCTGCAGTACTGTGTACAGTTCTGGAGACCCCATCTCTGCAAAGACATAGACAGGGTGGAGGCCATCCAGAGGAGGGCAGCCAAAATGGTGCAGGGTCTGCACCAGAAGACATATGAAGAAAGATTAAAGGAACTTAAGATATATAGGCTCTAGGAAAGGAGGGAGAGGGGGTGGGGACATGATAGAAACTTTCAAATACCTCAAGGGAATCAACAAAGTTCAAGAGGGTAGCATATTTTAGAAAAAGAGATGTACAAGAACAAGGGGGCACAACTTGAAGATAGAGTGGGGATGGCTCAGAGGTAATGTGAGGAAGTATTTCTTTACAGAGAGGGTTGTAGATGCATGGAACAGCCTTTCTGAGGAGATCATAGCGTCAAAAACAGTGGGGGAATTTAAGAATGTATGGGACAGACATAAGGCAATTCTAGTGGGGGGGTAGGAGGAAGTAGGCTGTTGGTTAACTAGGATCTGCAGCTTATCCATTAAGTATAGAAATGAGCAGACTAGGTGGGCCAAGCGGTCCTTATCTGCTATCAGATTCTATGTTTCTATGTTTAAAAAAAAGGGTTAACAATAAGGGCAGGATAACCTACAGTTATAATTACAACAAAGCTGATTATATTAAAATGGATAACGCATTAAAGGGATATAACTGGGAGAACTTGTTCAAGGACCTGAATGTAGAACAATGCTGGCAACTATTTAAATCAATTATTAAAGAATTAGAAGAATTGTATGTGCCTATTAAGAAAATACATAACAACAAGAGTAAAATACCGTCATGGCTAACAAATTCATTTAGAGTTCAAATCAGTAATAAAGAAAAAGCATTTTCAAATATGAAAAAATGTCAAAGTCCATCAAACATTTCTAGGTATAAGATTGAATTGAAAAAAACCAAAAACATAATTAGGAAGGAAAGAAGAAAGGTAGAATTTAAGTTGGCATTAACAAAAAAACCAAAAGGTTTTTTTCTCTTACATTAACAATAATAAACAACAAAGTTCTAATTTATTGTTTTTGAAATTGCAATTTTATTGTTTTCCAAATTTTTCCACACAGAAAAATAATTCTTGTTAAACATGACAGACTGACATTACCGGATACCATACTTAATCTAATGCACTATGACAGTCCTATATATGTAAAATAAAATACAATTATAGGTGTGTGCCTGACCACCTAGGTTGATAAACAAATCAGAAGGGGAGCTAATTATCCCCCAAAGTCATAGTGACAACAAACTCTTAAGGGTAACTAAGTCTGTCAAGAATTAGTTAAAAAAAAAAACAAAGAAAAAAATAACTTAACATGAAAACAAACCTCTCAGCCCCTTTCCCCACCCCCCACCCCCATGCAGCTGGGCTCTCTTCAATCTAAGTAGGGCAAGTGCTTTAATGTAAGATTTAAATTTATTGTTTATCTAGGCTTTCCTAGTTAGGATCTCTACAATTAAGACTCCTTCTGTTCGACTCTCGAACTCATGATATGGCAACCACATGGACCGGTAAAGGTCAGGTAGAAGGTGCAAATTGGCAGTGAGTTTTTCCCATTGTTTTTATCTGATTACATCCAGTCAGCCACAACTTTTCAGTCAGGGACTTGTCAGTGAGCCATAACTTTGTAATTGATTTCTGTGCCATCGTTACCAGGATAGGAAACAAATATTTTGCCTTGGAGCCTCACATCCCTAGGGGTGGCTCTCCAAGTAGCAAATGCTGAGGGTCTCTAGGGACCTGGATCTGGAGGATAGCATTCATATGTTCAGACACCTCTTCCCCAAATCTACTAAGTTTAGGACAGCTCCAGAAGATATGCTCATGTGACCCCTTCAGGCCACAGCCTCCCTAGCATTGCTCCGAGGCCATCCCCCCATAGTGTTCCGTTGTTACTGGGGTTCTGAAGTATCTGGATAATACCTGCCATCTAAACTCTCTCCAGAAGGGGAGGAGGAAGTTTTTTGTGCCAATCCCCAGACCAGGTCCCACGTTATAAAATTTTTGGGTATTTGTAGTTCCTTTTTCCAGGCCTGTTGGATGGGTAGTATATGTTGGTCCTGTGGGCCCTTACCGACCTTATAAATTGTTGAAATCAGATGGGATTTCAGGACTGAGCCCCTTGCAACACTCAAAAGGAATTCTATTATCTGGTGTTCTGGGTGTGGCAAGGGGTGGCCCTTTAGGGTTCTCAACTGTAGGAAGTGCTGTAACTATAGGTAGGCAAATCAATCTCTTTGTGGCAGATTGAATTTGTGCCTTAAATGGGTGAAACTCTTTAGGGTGGGTCCCTCATACATTTGGAGAAAAAACTGAAGGCCTCTATCTTTCCAGTTCTTAAAAATTGGGTTGTCCCTCCCTGGAAAGAACTTTATAGTATTTGTTATTTCTCCATGCAAGGGGATGACCTCTGTCAGTTTCATTTCCTTAATCAATAAGTGCCATGTTTTCATCATATTCTTGAGCCAAGGCATGGGTAGAACTCCTAGCATCCCGGGGGATCCCTCATTAAAAAGAATAGGGCCCAGAGCCCCATATTTCAGCAATAACTTCCCCTTCCATTCTGGCCCACCTTGGTTTCATCGCAGATGCTTGGAAAGTGGCCAAATGATGGCACCCTCAGTGGAGACCAAGAAGAATGCTGAGGACACCCACAAGGGAGACCCACAGAAGGGTGGCAAGGGACACCATAGGGGAAGGAAACAGCTTCTGATAGGGGACTCAGTTGTTAGAGGGGTAGACCTAGGGAAGGGAGAGGAGAGGGAAGTAAGGTGCCTGCCTGGTGCCATGGCTTGGAAGGACAAGAAGCGAATCCTCAGGATTGCAGAAGCAGCATCACAGGAGAGGGAACTAGATATCATTGTCCACCTTGGGACAAATGACCTAGCTAGGCATGGGATCAGTGCAGTGCAAGATGAAATTGTGCAGTTGGGGAAGGGCCTCAGACAGGTAGCAAGCACGATTACGTTCTCAGAGGTGCTGCCAGTCCATGGCAGGGGTGAGGCTAGGGTACTACACACCATGCAGTTTAATGAATGGTTGCAAAACTGGTGCAGAGCACAGGGCTTTGGCTTCATTGGGGACTGGGGGTACACCTGGAGAGATGAAGGTTTATACTGGCATGATGGTCTGCATCTGTCCATGAAGGGAACCAAGATCCTAAGTGACAGGTTTAAATGCTTCCTTGGCAAGCTTTTAAACTAGCTATGGGGGGAGGTGCTAATAAGAGGCAGGAAATTTCAAGCCTCCGCCCACAAAACATGACGGGTAGTAAGGTAAACACTGAGGTACAGTGCTCAACAGAGAGCAGGACAGGGGTAAATGGAAAAATAGACAAGGGCAAAAAGAGCAGGCATGGGGGGAGAAGGATAAAGCCAACATTAAATGGAGGGCAATGAGTACCAATGCCCGTAGTCTGCGAAACAAGCTTCCTGAGCTAGTAGCCTTGATGGAAGATGAACACTTGGATATTGTGGCAGTCACAGAAAAATGATACATGGGGAACCATGACTGGGATGTCAACATACCGGGGTACACTGTCTACAGAAGGGACAGGGAGGGGAAAAGAGGAGGTGGAGTAGCTCTACACATAAGGGAAGGGATCAAAGCTACAGAACTATAAAGTAAAGGGGGAGGACAAGAGGCACTCTGGGTCACCTTGGAGACAGGGAATGGCATCATAATCCGCACAGGGTTGTATACAGACCCCATCTCAAGGGGAGGAAATGGACAAGAAAATGATAGAGGACATTCTCAAAATGGCTGAAAAAGGGGAGATACTGTTGATGGGGGACCTGAATATGCCAGATGTTAACTGGATGACATGTACTGCAGCCACATCCAAGAGCAGGATAATTCTCGATGCCCTGCAGGGGGCAGACCTTAGACAGCTAGTGTTGGAACCCACTCGGGAGGAAGCAATACTAGACCAGGTACTCTCAAATGGAGAGAGGATCACAAATTTAGAAGTCAGTAGACATCTGGGAACAAGCGACCACTGCACAGTGTGCTTCACAATAAGCACAACCATGGAGACAAGCCATACAAAAACAAGCATACCAGACTTTAGAAGGGCTGACTTTGGCAAAATGGGTGAATACCTGAGGAATACACTAGCAAATGGCCAAAAAGGAGGGGTGGAAGAACAATGGAGAAAAATCAAAACTGCCGTCATAGACACAACAAGCCTTTGTGTGAAACAGATAAAGAAAACAAAGCGGAGTGAAAAACCACTATGGTTCTCAAAAGAGGTGGCAGGGAAGGTTAAGGAGAAAACGGCTGCATTCAAAAAGTATAAGGCATCACAGAAGGGGCAAGACAAGGAACGGTATCAATTAAAGCAGAAAGAAGTGGGGAAGGCAGTCAGAATAGCAAAAGCTCAAACTGAGGGAAAAATAGCCAAGTCAGTTAAGAAGGGGGATACAACCTTTTATATGTACATTAGGGAGCATAGAAAGGTTAAGGGAGGAATAGTGAAGATTAATAAGGGAGAGAGGAGGTGGGCAGAGGGAGACAGTGAAAAGGCAGAGATACTGAATGAATACTTTTGCTCAGTATTCACAAAAGAAGATGAGGAGGAGTTACCTAAACCAGACAATAGAAGCACTCTGGGTAGGGGGGTTGACACCAGTCCATTTACAGAAGAAAGAGTCCTGAAAGAACTCCTAAAACTCAAGGTGGACAAAACAATGGGGCCTGATGGGATTCACCCCAGAATCCTAAAAGAATTAAGGGAGGACCTAGTGACACCACTGACCACACTTTTTAACAAATCGTGGGAGAATGGGGTGGTACCTGAGGACTGGAGGAGGGCAGATGTGATTCTCCTTCACAAAAGTGGGAGCAAGGCAGAAGCAGGAAACTACAGACCTGTAAGTTTGACCTCAGTGGTAGGGAAAATGATGGAATCATTTCTGAAAGAAAGAATTGTTGAATACCTAGAGGCCAGCGGGGCACAGGACCCAAATCAGCATGGATTTACAGCAGGAAGGTCATGTCAGACAAATCTAATAGATTTCTTTGACTGGGTGACCAAAGTAATAGACCAGGGAGGGGCTGTGGATATGGCCTACCTAGACTTTAGCAAGGCATTTGACACAGTCCCACACTAAAGATTAATAATCAGTTAGCCAGCCTGGGAGTGGGTCCCAGGGTGGTAGCCTGGTCACAAACTGGCTGCACAACAGGAAATAGAAGGTAATAGTGAGTGGAACACATTCAAGAAAGGGGTCACTAGTGGAGTACCTCAGGCTCAGTACTGGGTCCAGTCCTCTTAACATCTCTTTATAGGTGACATTGCAGAGGGTCTGGAGGAAAGGTATGCCTCTTTGCAGATGATACAAAGATCTGTAACAGAGTTGATACACAAGGGGGTGTAGAAAGGATGAGAAGGGACTTGGCAAGGTTGGAGGAATGGTCAGACATGTGGCAAATTAGATTCAATGCAAAGAAGTGCAAAGTAATGCACCTGGGAAACAAAAACCCAGGAGAAAAGTACACAATAGCAGGGGAGGTACTAACAACAAGAAAAATGGAACAGGACTTGGGGTAGTCGTATCAGATGATCTAAAGGTGGGTAAGCAATGTAGAAGTCAGTAAGGAGAGCCAGGGGATACTGGGATGCAGGAAGGGCATCACAAGTAGAAAAAGGAAGTGGTTATCCCTCTGTACAGACAGTTAGTGAGACCCCATCTGAGTACTGTGTGCAGTTTGGAGACTTCATCTATGCAAGGACATAGACAGGATGGAAGCAGTCCAGAGGAGGGCAACTAAATGGTGCAGGGTCTGCATCAGAAATCATATGAAGAGAGACTGAGAGAGCTTAATATGTATACCCTTGATGAAAGGAGGGACGGGGGACATGATAGAAATGTTCAAGTACCACAAGGGAATCAACAAAGTCCAGGAGGGTAGCATCTTTCAGAAAAAGAGATGTGTAAGAACAAGGGGACACAATTTAAAGATGGGGGGGGACGGCTCAGGGGTAATGTGAGGAAATCTTTTTTCACAGAGAGAGTGGTGCATGCATGGAACTGCCTTCCTGGGGAGGTTGTTGTGGCTAAAACAGTGGGAGAATTCGAACATGCATGGGACAGACACAAGGCAATTGTAGTGGGGGGTGGCAGGATGTAGGCTGTTGGTTAACTAGAATCTGCAGCTTATCCAGTAGGTAGGGAAATGGGCAGACTGTGTGGGCCAAGTGGTCCTTATCTGCCGTCAAAGTCTATGTTTCTATGTAACTGAGCTGCTTTATAGTATCTCTGAAGGTCTGGTACTCCAAGTCCCCCCTTTCCCTTGTCTAATTGGAGCACCGCCCACTTTAATCTAGGTCTCCTTCCTGCCCGTATAAACTTCAGAAGTATTTTGTGTATGTCTTCCCAATATTTTCTGGGTGAGCATACAGGAATGGAGTTGTATTGAAACAACACCCTGGGCACGATGTTCATCCTAACCATTTCAGCCCGACCGGAAATAGATAAGGGAAGTACCAACCATCTGTTGCAGTCCTTCCTAATTTCCTCTAACAACTTATGGTGGTTCAACTGGTGTAATTTACTGGTGTCTTTGGGTACCTGAATGCCTAGGTATCTGAAACTTCCAGTGACCCATTTTAAGTTGGTAAGGGTTTTAACATTTTGAGGAACATCATGTCAGATGGACATTATTTCAGATTTTGTTTCATTGATCTTGAAACCCGAAATGGTGCCATAATCAGCCAGCAGGACCATAGCTTTAGGGAGGGAGGTCTCTGGCTCCTGGAGGTAAAGGAGGGTGTCATCAGCATAAAGTGAAATACGGTTATCGACTGAACCTATCTTTATGCCCTTAATATTGGGTGAGGACCTAAAGACCTTGGCCAGGAGCTCCATACTCAGTGCAAACAACAGGGGTGACAGTGGACACCCCTGCCTTGTTCCCCTGCCAATGGAAAAAGTCTGTGAGAGAGTCCCATTCAGTCTGACCTGGGTCTGAGGGTTAGAGTAAAGCGTAGCTACCCAGGCTCTGAACTTCAGGCCAAAATTACATTTTTGCAAGACCTCCACCAGTAACGGCCACTCCAGGTGATCAAATGCCTTTTCTGCATCTAGTGTGACTACCACTGCAGATTTTCCCGCTAGCACTCCCCAAGATAGGGACAGTATGGTCAAAAAGCACCTGACATTGTCATGCAGCTGTCTCCCTGGCATAAATCCAGCCTGGTCAGAATGCACCAGTTGTGAGGCCACTGTCTGGAGGTGATTGGTAATTAGGCTGGCAAAAATCTTAACATCCACATTTAATAACGAGATAGGCCGGTAACTGCTACATAGGGTGTTAACTTTACCTGGTTTGAAAATTACTGATATTAAAGCTTTGATCCAGGATTCTGGGACTTCCTGGGGCTCATGTGCTATACTGCAAATTTGTTATAGGAGAGGAGAGAGTTCTCCCAGAAACTTTTGCTAATATTCACCAATTAACCCATCAGGTCCTGGGGATTTATTATGCTTTAAGTTTTTAACAACTTCTTTCAGTTCCTCATGGGAGAAGGGGCTGTATAGTAACTGTCCCTAGGAGTTCGAGAGTTTGGGCAAATTCAGCCTGTCAAGGAAATGTTTAATTTTCCCTTCTTGGGTGGGGTTGGCCTCCAAGGTGTAGAGATTTTTATAAAACCACTGAAAGCATTGGGCTATGCAGTGTGGTTTGGTCTCAAGTGTCATTGGAGATTGGGGGGTTTTAATTAACAGGATAAATCTATCGGCCATCTCTTTCTGGAGTCTGAAGGCCAGTATGTTTCCTCCTTCCTAATATTTCTGGGCTATGAATCTCAAGGAATTCTCCATCTTAGCTAATATAATTTGGTGTAACTGGCCCCTGACCCTCTTAAACTCCTCTGATGTATTGTTCTCACCTCTCCGTTTGTGTAGGGTATCTAGGTCTTTGAGCCGCAGCTCCAGGCTTTCTTGCTGCTGTTGCATGGATATTTTCTTGTACGCTGCGTAGGCTATGACCTCACCCCTCACCACAGCCTTCAGGCCATCTCACAGATATTTAACCTTAGAGGTCGAACCTGTATTTTTCATTCAAGTAATTGGTGATGACTTCTTTAATTTTATTATAAATGCCTGATCTTTTAACAGGCCAGCATTAAGGCACCAGACCGATTGCTTAACTACAGGGCCTAACTCTACCTTCAGCCTGACTTTAGTATGGTCCAACAGGCAGATTGGGTAGATCTCCTGATCTAAAATTGTATGTAACCAGGATTTCTGGGTATAGAACCGGTCCAGAAGAGAGAAGGAGTTTTGAGGATGCAAATAAAAAAGTGTAATCTTGGCTGGTGGGGAACATCTCTCTCCAAGTATCAACCAGACCAGCCTCATTTTTTAAATTTGAGAGGGTTCTGGGTCCCACTCTCTCCAATGCCCTCTCCCCTCCAGATCTGTCCAGATTCACATTTTCTACACAGTTCCAATTATGTCCTACAATGATTTGACCTTCTCCCAGAGATGCCAGATATCCGAAGACCTGTTGGAAAAATTATGGGTTACATGGTGTAGGGGCATACACATTAATAATATGAAGCACCCTATCTGCAATCCTCCCAGACACAGCCCCCAATCTACCCTAGAGATCCATGTGTGTACTTAACTTTGTAAAGCTGAGACCTCTCCTTAAGAGGATAGCGACCCCCACATTTTTTGCTTTAGGGTGCGACGATGCAATCACCTTGCCCACCCACATATGCCTTAACTTTATTTGCTCGAAGGGAGATAGGTGCATCTCCTGCAGTAAGCCTATATCACATCTTGACTTGGCTAAATCTTTCAGAATGGCATACCTCTTAGCAGCAGTACTGAGACCCTTAACATTTAAGGATTAAGTACTGAGCGACCCCATTTGTCAGCGTATAGGTTCCGACCCTGCATGTCTTGCATCCAAAACTGCCAGTGGTCTGCCCCCCTGTTCAGCATCTTGTGCCCCATAATGACTCCATGTCCTGCTACAATCTGGACCAGTAATTGAATTAACCTAAGGTGCTCTTGCTGCATAACCCCCCTCATCAAAACAATAACTTTCCATGCTATTTCCCTTCCCCAACAACAGGCAAAAACTAGTTACAGAGTACTAACCCAGTACCCCACCCCCCAATTCTACCAACAACGATCTCCACAGAGGTCATTAACAGAAGGAAGCTCCTTCTGACCTGAAGTACGAGCTATGAAAGCTCCTCACTTCCCTGACTCATTAACCCAGGCTTTGAGAATGCGGTCTCCAGGAATGTGCATACCAGCTAGCTAGACACTCCCTCACTTCCTCATAAGACCCAGGCAGCTCAGTGAGGGAGAACTAGAACTAATACATTAACCCCCGGTAACAGGTGACATGTATAACTGGTAGAATGGCAGACCTCGGACCGTGATAGGCCTCCAGGTCCCCCCTTTACTAAATGCAAACATCTGGCCTTCTCAGCTGCTAGACTGTAAAATGAAAACTAACATGTACTACTTTGTCTGAATTTGGGAATGCCCGATATCTTGGTTTCCCTGTTAAGGGCCAGACGCCCCCTTCAATAAGTAAGCCTAGCCCAAAGAATTCTAGCCATGGGGCCAATTTGGCACCCATAGTGAAAAAAGAAAAAGAAAATAACAAGTCCCAACCAGTCCCCACTGTCCCAATGATCAAGCTTCCTTGAGCTATTAGGCTGAATTCAAAAGTCATTCAAGAGTTCAGAAGAATGCTGAAGCAGAAGTGCAGGTTTAGTTTGGATCTGTAACAACAAAATGCAGGCATCCCCGAAGTGAGTACAGTCTCAATGTCTCAATGTCCCTTTCCCACCCAGCTATGTATGAGTTGGGCAGTTCTGTTGAATAAACACCACGACTTAGTTCCATTTTAATAAGGCAATGCAAACATGGGTGTAGGCAGGCATACTCCAAGCACTCCATGGTGTGCAATTTTATTTAAGGGGGTAGCAAACAGGCTCTGAACTGCTTCCTTTTTCCACGAAAACTAACAAAGAAACTACTGAACCTTTCTGTAGTTTTAGTCATAGCAATCAAAACTAGAAGGACTGGTCACTAATACTCTCTTTACATCCCAAGGACAATACAACTTTATAGGCTCTGGGTTGGTATGTGGGTGTCTTAGGGAACAATGCATGGCATTTGTGTTTACCCATGCATGGCAACAACCACTGTAATGAGATACAAAAATTGTATTTATTGTGCCAAATGAGGCAACAAACAGTCCTGGTGTAAATGTGTATATTGTTTGGCTACACTCTGGGGGGGGGGGTAACTCACCCTAACAAGGGGGCTGGGGTAGCAGTGAGTCCACTTGGTGTGCAGATCTGAAATCCCTGGCTACACCCCTGAATGCAAAAGGCAATCGAAGAAAATCAAAGTCAGATAGCTACTTGCTTGAACAAGGATTTGCTGATGTGGGTAAGGTCCTTGCAAAGCTGATCATCTGGCTCCGCATTCCCTCTGTTCTTGGTCTTCGGTCCCTTTTTACCCACCATGTCCCATTGCAAAAGAAGAAGGGTTTGCTCTTCAATTTCAAGCTGATAGTCTGGAACTTTTATGCCGATTTTTGCCAGCTGTTTGCTTACCTGGGTTAGGGTCTCATATAACTTGCTCCCGGCTTCCCAATGGATCAGGATTTTCACAGGATAACGTAGTTTAATCACAGCCAGCATTTTCTTCTGGTGCTGCATCATGGTGCTTGGGAAGTCTTGGTCCACGAACACTCACTTCCCATTCAGGTTCAAATCTTTTTTGGCCCATGCTTTCCTCAATACCATCTCCTTGATGGGGTATCTGTTAAACTTCACTAATATCAACCTGAGGAGGGCATCACTTTTGGGACATGGGCCTAGCACATGGTGAGCCCTCTCCAGCTCCAATCGCTCAGTATCTGGAATATTTAATTCAAGCCTTAACTGGGATCAAACAAATTCAAGGGGGTCATCCAACTCAATTCCCTCTGGGAAGCCAAATATATGGATAGTCTTCCTCCCACCCCTCGATTCAGCATCCTCAGCTAGAATTGTGAGCTCCCGCTTTTGCTAAGCACAGTACTACACGGCTAAGCTGTTGCGATTCATCCCTGAGCGTATCAAGGTTGGATTCAAGATCAGAGGTCATCCGCTCGAGATGTTTAAGGTCAGATTTAATGTCTTTTACATTTGTGTCAATTCTTTAAAGTGTCTTCAAGACATGAGCTGTAGGCCTGCCATCCAAGGAACCCTGGCGCAAAGACATATCTTCCTCCTCTCCACCGGAGCCCACTGCTGACTCAGAGGCCCACGAGAGGGATGCACTGGGGCTTTGATCCAGCCGAAATCGCCACTGCCCAGCATTTTTCACCACCAATCGCTCCTGGATTTTAGCCATTTGATTCATTATACACTGGATTGATGTTTCTGTGGGTAGTAAGAAGTCATGGAATGCCAGATGTTAAGGGATTTTACACCATGGTCATGGAGCTCCGATTTAGGCTACCATCTCCAACGGTGATGTCACCGGAAGTTCCAAAGTTCTAATTTAATTGTATTGCATGATAATGACAAGGAACTCACAAATCCATTGCACATATGTAACAAATTAAATACATTTTTTGGCTCAGTATTTAATGCAGATCATAGGGTATGGGAAAAAAAAACACAGATAGCTCTGCAACTAACATAATTACAATTGATGAGGTATTTAAAGCAATTAGTGATCTAGGGGCAGATTCAGCCATAGGACCTGATGGTATCAATCCCAGACTATTAAAAAACACAATTCATTCTATTTCACTACCCCTACAAATAATGTTCAACACTTCACTATTCCAAGAAAATATACCTACAGATTGGAAGCAAGCAGTGGTTGTCCTGATTTATAAAAAAAAGCGAAATAGAAAGGAGGCTGAGAACTCTCGACCTGTTAGTCTTGCGTCAGTGGTTTGTAAGACTATGGAAATAATTCTTAAGAATAGAATTGAAATAGAGATCGATAGCAAGAGACTTAAAGACACTAAACAACATGAATTTACCAAAAGGTGATCGCGCACCACTAACCTTATTAGCTTTTATGAAAAAATCAGTTATTCACTAGATGGGGTACACCAGTGGGTATCATATATCTTGACTTCAAAAGGCATTTGATAAAGTTTCATATTGCATCCTGGTGGACAAAATGAACAATCTGAAATTAGACAAACACATAATATCATGGATATCAGAATGGTTAACTAACAGAACCCAGATGGTTAAGATCCAAAACACTTTTTTAAAACCAATCCCAGTGACAAGCAAGGTTCCCCAGGGATCTGTTTTGGGTACCATTTTGTTTGGGGCCTATATATCAGATCGCCATGCTGTTATTGTTGGACACATCAGTAAATTTTCTGATGACATGAAATTAAGTGGCGAAGTGGATTCTAATGAAAACATCTGTGCTTTATAAAATGATATTGTGACCCTTGAAAACTGGTGGAAATATAACTATGTTTTTTAATGAGGATAAATGCTTTGTAATGCATTTAGGACCTAGAAACCAGAACATAACATAATACTTAAACAACAAACAAATAAAGCATGTTTATTCTGAAAAAGACTTAGGCATCTTGATTAATGACCAATTACTACTTAGGGATCACTGTAGACACTTTGCCCTTAGATCACATCATATTCTGAACTCTATCAAAAGATCATTTATTAGTAGGCAGGAAACCTGTGTCCCACCCCTATATAATTCATATATTGGACCACATCTGGACTACGGAGTGGCATTTTGGGCACCATATCTGACTAAGGATAAGAGACTTCTGCAAGGTGTCCAGAGGAGGACTACAAAATTGATTCCAAGACTAAGAAATCTACCATATGGGGATAGATGTAGGGAACTTAACCTGTATAATGTAGAGGCTAGACGTCAGAGAGGTGACTTACTAATGCGGTTCAAAATTCTTCAGGATTAACAGTTAATAGAAGAAGAATCAGCATTTATATAGCGCTTTTCATACACAGTATCCCAAAGCGCTTTACAAGCAATGCTAGACTGGTTGTGAAGTGACTGAATGTGTGGTGGTGGCCATATCGCACATCATCACCCACACGCAGCCTGGATAATTGCATGATCTGGTTTGTGGGAAGGGGAATGTTGGCCAAGACACCGGGAATGTTCCCTGCTCTTTTGCGAAGAGAGCCCTGGGTTCTTTTACTTCCACCTGGACACGCACAAGAACAACACCAGGATGGGCAGAAGGGACCTCAGTTTAACATCTCATCCGAAGGACAGCACACCCCAGCAGTACAACACCCCTAATACTGCACTCGGATGCCAGCGATTTTTAGATGCAAGTCCAATCCCAGTGTGGGACGAGAACCCATGTCCTTCTTTTCCAGAGGCGGATGTGCTACCAACTGAGCCACGCTGACACTATTTAATAACTGACTGTGGGTTACGACATGCTAACAAACCTAACATACTTAGATGTAACAAACAACAGTTATATGTCTCAAGGGCACTAAGGAACAAAAGAAAATATTTATTTTCCATTAGAGCAATAAAACTATGGAATAAACTCCCTCAATCAATAGTTATTGCCATAAATATAGAACAGTTTAAGAGCAAGTTAGACAAATATCTCTTGGGTACCTATTTACATAGCTCACATGGTGTGGGGAGGTAGCCCCGATGGGTCATAAGGCTTTCTTCTACCTTGAAAAACATGTAAACCGTGTAATAAACTTCAGTTTTGTGAGCAGTACATTCCAGAAGATGGGCTTTAACAGCTTGGCATGTTCAGTCACATCTATATACCGAAAGCATTATCACAAACACTAAATACTTCCCCTAGAAAATAAATCAAGGGTTTACAACAGTATGAAAATAAACTTCTTGATTATCTGGTTCCTTGGTAAGAGCACAGGCTGTAAAATGCACAACAACAGAAATGGAACATTCTTTTATAAGAGAAAGGTATAAAAACAGTTAGTCAAAATCAACTAATTCCTTTCTATTTGTATCTATTAAAAGTCACATTTATATTAAATGGCTGCTCAGCACCATGCAATGCCGTTCAGTTAAATATTTTAATAGGTCCTGAAAGCTTGTAGAACATCCACTTTGACCTTGAATAATCTGACACTCCTCCATATAAAATAATATCAGGTACTCCAGTGATGCCAAACCATCTATTTAAGCATGATTAATAATTATATACTGTATATAGTCTTGAAAACATGTCCCTGAGGCCATACCATGATGCAAAGGGATAAAGCCTTAACCGCTGAGCTTTAAAGGAGACTTCCCACACTTTCTTCAGAACGCCTTCTCTTAATAATCTACAGGCCACTATCCTCCTCAAAACAAACTGGCATTCTCTAAAATAAAGTAACTTGTGCTGCCAAAAGTAACTTGTGTTAAAGTGAGATCCAAAAAGAAAGAGGAGTAAGGTCCACGTATACCAGTTAAACAATTTAACATGCTGCAAAGTGAGTCTAACACAGTCCTGCTGCAGACCCAAAAAACATGCTAAAGGCAGTACCAGGATTATATTGGAGACACATAAGGTAGCCCATGTAGCACAGGTTCAAGCAGACATTGTGAAATTAGGGATACAAGTGACAAGCTCACAAAAGTCTTGGTGCTATATTGACACAGTAGTCGTTGTAATCTACCTTGGAAATCAAGTTCCATACTGAGCATCACAAAAGTCAGCTGCCTTTGCCGAACAGAGTGGTGAAAATGCAGGAAAGCTCTTGCTGCACTTGCTGAGTGGTTTCAATACAGAATGCACCCTCCTCTGAAGTTACCTCCAAGCATGCAGGATACAACATCTTATGTTTAATATTTGCAGCCCAGAGCTTCGGTTTAATACTTGTGTATGTACCACGCTCTTAACCTTAAATGTTAAGTTTGGCACCAGTTTAAGAATTCTGCCTTCCCATTGAAGCTTGTCCACTTGCCAAGCTGCTTTTAAAATGTGATCTTGGTCAAGATAGTTTAACACTCTAAAAATTAGTGGATCAGGAGGGTCACCTGGGGGTGGTGGTCTTAGGTTATAACAAATGATGGGCTCGCTTAACAACATAACTTGGCCCATGGGAGGAGGGTCCTGCAATTTTAGCAAAAAATGTTTGAACAAAGGCAATGAGTTTTGGGCCCTCCTGCCCCTCTGGGAGTCCCAAAATTACTAAATTGTTTTGGCGAGACCTACCTTGAGGCCATCAATTTTTTTATTTGAGCTTGGAAATGCTCTGTTTCAGAGAAACAACATCTGGCTCCAGTTTAGTGACTCGATCCTTGGAGGAGGAAATCCAGGCTTCAGCATCTGACACCCACCTAGTTATTGCCTTCACAGCGGGTTTCAAACCTTTAAAGTTTTCCACCAGGGCAAAAAAAAAGCTAATTTTATCGGCTGCATCTCAAAGTACAAGTGCTCTGTAGTAACTGCATGTGTAAGTTCTCCCTGCGGAGTTTGTGGTGAATTACTTCATCGGGGACGCTTGGCCTCCAGGGAGATGTTGGCTTCATGATCCTCCCCTATATCCTCAGGCTGTAACTTGTGTTCTCAATCTTGCTCCATAATTTCTTCATCCATAGTCTCTGGGTGTCTTCTTAAAACCAATCACACCAGAAATACAGACAAATTAGGAAGAGGGATAAATTTAACTTTCTTAAAATTGCAGGTCCGGATGGAGCAGTGGTGAAGCTGTCCTACCTGCAGCTCTGCATCATGTGACTCATTTGAGTTCCATCTTGTTGGAATATCTTATTTTAGTTGCTGTATTGCCAAGCTGTTTTTTTTTTCTAGAGGTCAGCCTAAAGACCATATGATTTTACAGAGTGACTAAAATAGCCACAGATTTTCTTTGCAACTCCCACTAGTGTTACTATACTGTTATCACTGGAAAGGAAAGCTCATATTAACAGATTTAATGAGTGTGCAATGCATGGAATGTGAATAGAACCACTACATTTCAATGCACTTACATACTGGTGCCACTGTCTGACACCACAAATTCGACAGTGAGTCCTGGGGGCTCTAACCACTGTGAAATGTTGTCATGTGACTCTTTCAAAATATTGTCAGTGGTGTGATGCTCACCAAACATGCAAATGCAAACAGCTGCCATTCTTTGTCTTCCTTTCTGTACACTATTGCTTGTGGTGGTGTTTGAAGATGATTTTGACACCCAATGTGCTGCAATGTACATATAATCAGTGGTTTTAGAATGTGTCCATGTGTGTGGTCAGCAGGTGAACAGAACCACATTCACTCCCTTGAAGAGCCAATTTTATTTTACTTTGCATACATTCGTACATTTTGGGAACAGCCATAGTCACAAAATATTTATGGCTTGATATGTCGTAACGTGGAGCAAAATATTTTAAAAAGGTTCTAACACCATCATTCTCCACCACAGAAAATGGTTGCAGGTCTTTCACAATAAATTCAGCTATTAACTGATTAATGTTTAATGTGACTTGATGTGATCACATCATGCACACCTGACTTATGTACCTGTCTTTGTTTACAACTGCTGTTTGTGTACCTAGTGCCAAATTGTAACCAGCATTCGCTGTCACTCACTGGACTTGTACCATACCAATGTATTGTGCTTCAATTGCTGTATCTGAATCTGATCTCCTACATGTGTAATTAGTTGCTCGCCTTGTATTCTCTGCCATCCTGTGCCATGTGACATAGCCCAGGTCATGCCTGAAAATGGTCCCTGGGATCAGTGCATTTACCTGGTTATCAAAGCCATAAATAAAAAATAAAATAAAAAAAACATCTACTGTAGGCAGTTTTTTTGTTCAAGCATCACTGTATGGTCTGTTTTCTGGTTAGTAAAGGGTGGTAAAAACCATGGGATTGCAGTAGCACAGCTATAGCTTGTCCAAATACTTTTGTCAATGAAGTTGAATGTGCCTTTTTAGTGATATTGTCCTGAACTGGCCCCTCACTTTCCCCCTGCTAACTCCTGGATGGCAAAAGGTGCAGACAGCAAAACATTCGTTTTTGGGACTTGCATGAAAATAGCTGCGCACAACTGAAGTGGAACATTGTGTCATCATGCCAGGAACTACAGCAGTTCTGGTGGCAGTTGTTTCTGACTCTGATCCATGCAAATTGTGGCTGTCCCCAGAACAGCTACCATGATTATTGATTGTTTTTCCACTACTGGCTGTGGCTACTGATGGTGCTTTGTGTATATGTTTTTTCTTTTTGGGTAGGGTAACCCAGGTAGCATCCTCTACCTCATCTGTATCACATTCTGATTCATCACCTTTGGAGGAGCATAACTGTGATCTTCATGATTGTGATCTTGTACATTTACAATCTGTTCTTCATCTGACACACTGCTTTCTGATAAAGAAACAAATATGCATGAGTAGCATACCATGGAGTGCCATGTCTAATGGTACTAGAGAGAGCTTTTTCCTTAATCATTGACTTTCTAGGTCTAAGTATTTTGGCTACTTGTTTTTGTATTTTACTTTTGTCTGATTATTCAAGCAATGCCAGCAGTGCTGCACTGCTTTGATCAGGGGATTCACCAACATTCTTTTCTTTTTCTGGTTGTGTTGCTTCACCTTTCTCTGGTTGTGTTGCTTAATTTTCATCAGGTGTGTTAATGATATCTGCAGCAGTGAATTTCCCTTTTTTTTTGAATGTATTTTTGGGAAATATTTTTATTGTTATGTGTACCAATTTCAGCCATACTGCTGGTGTTGGGCACATGTTCCATTTCCATAATAGACTCTGATTCTGAATCCATTTTTTTGTGATCCAACTTAATTGCTTTCTTTTGTAGTTTAGTTTAGACATGGAGATGGTCAACGCAGAGTCTGAGACGTGCCCTCCCCAAAAAAAATACGTGAAGCACTATATCAACTAGTAGTACTTCAGGCATAGAGATGGGCAACACAGAGTCTGAGATGTGACACCTCCCCTTCACAATCTGTATAGCACGATGACCTAGTAGTAGTTCAGGCACAGAGATGGGAAAAACCGAGTCTGAGACGTGCCTCCCTTCACAATCTGTACAGCACTATGACCTAGTAGTAGTTCTGGCACAGAGAAAGGCAACACAGAGTCTATGCTATGTATGACCTAGTGGTAGTTCAGGAACAGATATGGGCAAAACAGAGCCTGCGTTATGGCAGTATGACCTAGTAGTAGTTCAAGCACAGAGATGGGCAACACAGAGTCTGAAATGTGACCCATCCACCCATTCACAATCTGTATGGCACTATAACCTAGTAGTAAATCAGGCACAGAGACTGGCAACACAGAGTCTGAGATGTGACCCCCACCCCTTCACAACCTGTATGGCATTAAGATCTACTAGTAGTTCTGACATGAGATGGGCAACACAGAGTCTACGCTATGGCAGTATGACTTAGTAGTAGTTCAGGCACAGAGATGGAAACACAGAGTCTGAAACATGGGTGACACCCCCTTCAAAATATGTATAGCACTATGTCCCCCTCAAAATTACTAAGGCACTATGACCTTCAGACAGAGATAGAGAAGCAGGTGTCCCAGGGAAGGAACAGCAGTGAGTGAAGAGGTGGCTGCTATCTTCAGGGAAGGGAAGTAACTGCAACACAAAGCGATTTCATTTTTACCTGTTTACATTGGTGTTTGTTCTCTGTTCTGAGGGGGCTACATGTATAGATGGGGAATTTTACTTTGGTTGATTGATTGTTTTTTGTGGAAGCAGTGGCAACAATGTAGCTCCCACCCACCCTCCCATCAACCCACCCACACACCCCTGTGCTCACCCTACTTTTATAGATACCTGAGTTATGCAACGCCCCTGCTTTTTCTTAAGGAGAAACAGCCCACTCAACCACATAACACTACTACCAGGGAGCAGGACAAAACCCCTTACAGACATTTGATCATCCATAACACCTTCAGTTACACAGATGGGCAGCATCTAACACCACAGGAAACAGTTTTTTAATCGAACAAAAACAAAAACAAACAAACAAAAATACTGGTGGAGGAACCTAACACAGAAAGGAGATACAAACAATAAAGAAGGGGGTCGCTAATAATAAAGGACACAGTTATGACAGACAGAGAGGATGTAAGGAGTGGTGCAGTGTAATGGGCGTTGGGCCACAGTGTTCAGGAGAACATTCTGGGTCATGCAGTGCTGCCCCATTTGCAGGCACCTCTCTGGGTTAAGGGAAGAGGTTGGCGGTCTCCAAGTCAAGTTGGCCAGGATACAGGGAACCTTCACCACCACCCAAAGGCTACCATGTCCATGACCTTAACCTCCATGGATGCCCAGGAGGAGGGGTGGTTGGGCCACAATGGGCTCAGGGAGCGTGTGGGAGGGAGGTCTGAAACACATCCCCCAACTGGTCCAACTAAATAACTCCTATGCTGTCTTGGAGGAGCGTGAATCTCCAAGAAGGCCACTCGCAGCTATGACTGAGGAAGATGGGCGGGTACTCCATGATGGATCCCCAGGGAATGGGGGTAGAGGACCATCGAGGAACAGGAATCTAATCCTGGTGGGGGACTTAATCATCGAGAGAGTGAAGTTAGGGGCACCTAGTAGTGGGGAGAGGGAAGTCATGTGCCTCCCAGGAAGCACTGCATGGAGGGATGGGAAGCGGATCCATAGGATTGCTAGAGCAACAGTTAGGTGGGAGAAACTGGATGTCATTGTCCAACTGGTGACCAATGACCTGGCGGGAGGCAAGGTAGAGTTAGCAAGAATCCAGGAGGATTTCAGGAGGCTGAGTGGGAGCCTGAAGCAGATAGCATGCTCTGTCCCCTTCTCGGAGGTACTACCTGTTCAAGGCACGGGGAGAGGCTAGGTTACTCTGTATCCAGAAATTCAACACCTGGTTGAAGGAATGGTGTGGAAAGGAGGGTTTTTACTTCATGGGGTACTAAGGTCCTAATTGGGTGGATGCAAGCCTGTATAAGGAAGATGTTCTGCATCTGTCCAAGAAGGGAACCTCAGTCCTTAATGAAAAGTTTGAATGCTTCAGCAGCAAGCATTTAAACTGGCCAACGGGGGAAGCCAGGAGGGGCAGGAAGCTTAGTATCAGCCCCTGTGGGCACATGCAGGAAAATGAGTGGACACCAGGGACTGCTGATGCAGGCAGAGAGGGACAACCGGAGGACACATGCAGAAAGGTGGGAGCAGAGGAGTCAAGACCACACAAGAAAGATAACTGGGGTGGGGAGAAGAGGTGGGAGACCAAACACAGGAGCACTGGCAAGATAGGCTGTAGAAAATGGAAAGCCATGGTAACAAATGCTCGCAGCCTGGAAAATCCCAGACCTGGAGGCCTTGTTAGCAGATGCAGACCTGGACATACTGTAGCAGCAATAACAGAGTCTTGGTACACTGCTAATCATGGGTGGGACATCAATGTACAGGGTTATGTTCTGTTCAAGAGGGATAGGGAGGGTAAAAAAGATGGGGGGGTGGGGTGGCCCTGTACATAAGAGAATAAGGAAGGGTATAAAGGCTACAGAAGTGCATGGAAGACATGGGGAGGCCAAGGCACTGTGGGTCACCCTTGAAGCAGGCAATGGCACAGCAATATGCACAGGGGTGATCTACAGACCTCCAGTACAGGGGAAGAGGTGGACAGGGAACTAGTTGAGGAAATTCATGACATGGCATCAAAAGGTGAAGTCCAGCTGCTGGGGGATTCCAATATGCCAGATGTGGATTGGACCACCCAGGCAGCAGCTTCAAGCAGAAGCAGAGCCATCCTAGATTCCCTACAGGGAGCAGATCTCAGGCAGCTGGTGATTGATCCCACCAGGGACAAGGCAATTCTGGACCTGGTACTGACCAGTGAGGAAAGAGTCACAGAAGTCTGAGAAGAAGGACAGCTGGGGTCCAGCGACCACCATGTAATATGGTTTAGCATGGAGACAGAGACTCAGTCAAGGCACACAAAGTAAAGGTATTAAATTTCAGGAGGGCAGACTTTGCTGAAATGTCTAGATGTATTAGAGTAGCTCTGATGAACAGGGAGGTAAGGGGGGGTTGAAGAGTAGTGGGGGACACAGAAAGGTGCCATAGTGGAAGCAATGAACCAATGCATCAGGTTGGTGTCCAAAGGGAAAAGAAGGAGGAAGCCACTATGGTTCTCTAAAGAGGTGACAGACAAAGTAAGTGCTAAAAGGGTGAGTTTCAGGCAGTATAAAGGGACCCAAAAGTATGAAGACAGAGAGGTGTACCTTGAGTGTCTAAGGGAAGCAGGGAAGGCTGTTAGGAGAGCAAAGGCATGGACTGAGGAGGGATTAGCACAGACCGTGAAGAAAGGGGACAAGACATTCTATAGGCACATCAGTGAATGAAGAAAAGCCATGGGGGGATTGTAAAGCTCAAAGGGAAAGAAGGAGAGTGAAAGGAGGGAGACCAAGACAAGGCAGAAATACTGAATAAACACTTCTGTTCCGTATTCACAGTGGAGGGGGAGGGTCAGGGACCATATCTGGGCAGTAGATGCAAAAGGGGGGAGAGGTGGACACCAGTCCCTTCACAGTGACAAGAGTCCTGGAAGAGCTCACAAAACTGAAGGTGGACAAGGCTAGGGGACCAGATGGTATACACCCAAGGATATTAAGAGAGCTGCGAAGTGAACTAGCAGCACCTCTGGTAGCCATATTTACCAAGTCGCTCAGCACAGGAGTGGTTCCAGAGGACTGGAAGAGGCACATGCAGTCCCTCTGCACAAACGAGGCTGTAAGGAAGAGGCAGGGAACTACTGACCAGTCAGCCTCACCTCAGTGGTGGGGAAGATCATGGAGGCACAGCTGAAAGAAAGGATAATGGCACATCTAGAATCCAATGGGGCCCAGGATCCGAGGCAACATGGATTCACAGCAGGAAGGTCATGTCAAATGAATCTTATAGATTTTTTTGATTGGGTGACAATAGACATAACTCAAGGAGGGGCAGTAGATGTCACCTACCTTGATTTTAGCAAGGCCTTCGACACCGTCCCACATAGAAGGCTGGTAAACAAGTTAGGTAGTCTGGGCATGGGGCACAAGGTGATAAACTGGGTTAGAAACTAGCTGACGGACAGGAGGAAAATGGCAGTAGTAAATGGGATCCAATCTGGGGAGAGGGGTGTGGCCAGTGGGGTACCCCAGGGATCAGTCTTTGGCCAATCCTGTTCAATGTCTTCATTAGTGACATTGCAGAAGGTCTGCCTGTTTGCAGATGACACCAATATCTGCAACAAGGTAGACACTCCAGAAGGGGTGGAGAAAATGTGGAGGGACCTGGGGAAGCTTGAAAAATGGTCTGAGGTTTGGCAACTGAGGTTTAATGCAAAGAAGTGCAAAATAATGCACTTGGGGAGAGGGAACTCTGAGGAGAGCTACAGGATGGGGGGGTGCTGATGATCACCAAGGAAGAAAGGGACCTGGGAGTTATCATTTCTGATAACCTCAAGGTGTCAAAGCAGAGCACAAAGGCTGCAGGAAGGGCCAGTGGCATGCTGGGGTGCATAGGCAGAGGTATCACTAGCAGAAACTGGGAGGTGGTAATGCCATTGTATAAAATACTAGTGAGGCCTTACCAAGAGTACTGTGTGCAGTTTTGGAGGCCACATCTGTGCAAGGACATGGACAGGGTGGAAGTGGTCCAGAGAATGGTGACCAAGATGGTACAGGGCATGCACCACAAAACATATGATGAGAGATTAAGGGACCTCAACATGTACTCATTGGAGGAAAGGAGGGAGCAGGGGTACACAATTGAAGCTTTCAAGTACCTCAAGGGCATGAACAAGGTGTAGGGGGGAGACATCTTCCAATGTAGAAGGAGTACAAGAACAAAGGGGCATAATATGAAATTGGAAAGGAGCAGATTAAGACGAAATGTGAGAAAGTTTTTCTTCATGGAAACGGTAGTGGGCACATGGAATGGTGTGCCACAGAAGGTGGTGGCAGCAACCACAGTTGGGGGGGGTTAATCATGCCTGGTACAGGCACAAGGGAACATTGATGTGGGAGGGAATGATGAAAAGCCACTGCCCCGATAGCGTAGAGGCTGCACAGAAGTATAGGACTTACGGGCAGACTGGTTGGGCCTAGTGGTCCGCATCTGCCGACATTTTCTGTGTTTCTATGTTCTATGAGTCCTCCCATCCTGTCTGACTTTGCTGCTCCTCTTAATATTTTTTTTTTTTATTTTTGTCTGCACTCTGCTGTTGTCTGCTGCTTGATTTGTTGGACTAACTCTTTCTTTCTCTCTCTCTTCCTCTATTGAAAAACAGGTGTTTTGTAATTTTTTTTACTGCAGAGTCTGCAGCGTTTGCACTCTGCTGTTGACTACTCTGCACTCTGCTGTTGACTTCATTCGTCTCTGTATCTATTCTGCCTTTCTAATGAAAAAGAAAAAAAACATTTAGAGTACTCTGCTGCAAGGTCTGCACTCTGCTGTTCTCTGCTGTTGAATTCACTGGTCTATCTTCTCTCATTTTCCCTCTGTAACAAAATTATAAATGTTTTGTTTCATTTTTTGTCTTTTTTTTTTTTTTTAAGGGGAATCTCTCTGTATACACACACACACACACACACACACATGACTGTCTCCTTTGAATGCAAACAATAATTGTGCAAGATACACTGTTTCCTAGGGATGTCCTGTGGTGGCTGACACACAGGACTGGCTAGACTATCAGTCAGTCACAAAACAGAGACCCTCATTGGTTGACATACCGGGTCAATCCACCGTATGTAATACTGCACACGTTAAAACCGTGCAACACTGATAGCGTGGGTGGGAATAGTGACAGGGTACAAAATCGCGAAATTGTCTATGTGCAGTTGTACATCCTGTCACTGTTCTCTGGCAAAGGATAAGTCTTCTGCTGGGAGGAGGGTCTGCTGAGCAGCTGTCGTGCCTCGACAGGATGAGCCACAGGCAGCAATGGAGGTGGTGCGTCGCCGGACCAGGTATCGAATCCTGGTACCAGATGCATGAAATTGTTTCTTTATTTTACACTTTGTGTGACTTAATTTTACAACCCCCCCGGAGATGATTATTTAAGTTGGGGGGGCACAAAACATAGAGAATTGCTGCTGGGCAATTTACCATGTTGTATTGACAGCGCGGTATATTTCTGTGCTATTTTGGCATCCGGCATAATGACCATGTGCCATTGGTTGGCTCCCTTCAGTGCCCCGGGATCATAAGTGTTTGCCTTTGTTGGTCATGTGATGGTCCAAGGAGTCAGGAGTATTTGTCAGAGGTTGGGGGAAGGGAACACCATGAAAAAGAAAATTTATTTCTGCACCCTGCCCTGCCTTTTCCGTGCAGTACTGGTGGTGAGAGTGTTATTTTTGGACTGGACCACACTTCCTAACCAGGCCAACTCAGCGATTCAGGTAGAGCCATGAAAAGCTTGGTTTTCCCAGTGAGAGCCGAGTTGGCCTCATCCGGACAGTTCGGAAGTGCGTCACAGCTGGTTTGCCCATTCTTAATTTCATTGAGCCCCCAAGTTACTGGTTTAGTTGTCCTTTAAAAATGATGTCCTCCCATTGTAACAACTGATTGTCCACTTGTCAGTGAATCAGGTGAGGAGTACTACAGCTATTCCTACAGTATGCATTGTGCATGCTCCCTCCCTCTCTGTCAGACAATGACTGGCTGAGGTGATGAGCAGAGGATCTGTGCCAGTCACTATTTCTGTTGATTTTGTGGCAGCGGTTGCTTGTATGGATGGGAAGGTGAGAGGACAGATGGGATTGGGGTGGTGGGTGTTGAGTGGGTGAGCCAGGGAGGGGCATGATGAATGTTTTAATGGGGATCGAGTTTGGAAGGTACCACTAGACTACAAGGGATGACAATATGCCCTCATATCTTGTAAATGTTACTTGTTTCCATGTCAACAGACAACTCTTTTCATGTAGCTGTTAAGGATGTATGCAAATGTTTTAGTCTGTTTTTACCGTTCATACTAGGCCCTGTGACTGCCCTGGGAGTCTCCATTTCACGGTTGTTGAAATCACATTGTTCCTGAGAGCTGCATTAGCATCTAAGAACATGATGTCAGATCACCCATTTATACCATATATCTATATGCTGAAAGAACAGATACTCTGCAAAAACTCTCTGGAAACTCATAAACTGAGCGAAGTTTAAAGGGAAAAAAATCTGCATTATAGCTCAGATAGTTTGCAAAGCTCACTGAAGGTAAATGTGGTATTCCACACCTTTTTGCAGCTCATTTCTTTTAAAACTAATTAAGCAGGCAGGCATACTGGGGAGTTTAAAGGGTGATTACGCATCATGCTCCCGATTCTAGAAGAGTGGCGCAAGTCAGCGCCAAACGCAACTTGCGCCACCCATAACTGCAACATTGACCCTGTGCCCTATTCTAGAGGGGGCAGGGTCACCGCAGCTAAGTCCTTTGACTTGTGACATGTGGTCAGGTACGCTGAACAGAGGGCTCACCTGGTGAGCATGTCGCAAGCCACAACTGACACACCGCATACTGCAAGTCCCCCCGCCCAGCAAGTCACATTGGCCCATGACACACCAACTGTCCCCGAATCCCCATTTACAATGCCCTGCCAGTATAGCCACCTAGCCCCTCAAAGTCCGCCTTGTAGAGAATTGCCCCACAGGGCTTCCCACCCAGCCCCCAAATCCCCATTGTAAATTGCCCCACAGGGCTGCCCACACCCCCAGTCCCCCTGAATCCCTGGGAGTGTGGACAGCAGGGCACATATCTTACGCAGGGGGTAGTTGGTGTGTTAGAGTCATGGGCCTTTTACTGTATGAGGGTACGGGGCAAGTACAGTACGGGGGATGGGGCGGAAATGTGTGCAATGCCCATTGGGGCACCAACAGTGGTGATCTGGGCATGGGGGGAGGGCACATGGACCGGGTTCTACGGGACCCTCGGAGGACGTATATAAGTTACACCAGCTAAATGCAGGTGTAACTTACATTATTAGTTCTCCTCCAAGGGTTCTTGTAGAATCCTGACATTGGTGACTTTGTTGCTGCCCTTCTGGAATGGGGCACAACTGCTGCCGTAAACCCCCTAGTGCCATGTCGCAGGGGGTTTATGGCGCAACTGCCAGCATAACAGCTGTTCGGCGCAAGTGGCCTGCTACATGTTGCAGGCCATTTTGTAGAATCATGCAAGTCACAACTGCTGGTGTAAGTTGCTACTTCCACCATTCTACTTGGTGCAAGTGCTGTTACACCAGGTGTAACTTTTCTAGAATCAGGGCCCATGTTCTCCTATGCTAATACAGCTCTCAGGGACAATGAGATTTCAACAACCACGAAATGGAGACTCCCAGGGCAGTCACAGGGCCTAGTATGAATTGTAAAAACAGACTAAAACATTTGCATACATTCTTAACAGCTACATGAAAAGAGTTGTCTATTGACATGGAAATAAATAACATTTAGAAGATATGAGGGTGTGGTTTTCCTTTAAGCACTTTTCACTGCTGCATAGTGAGAGCTATGCTGAAACATAGTAAAAGGAGAAGAAGGAAAATGGAGGTCTTAGGGTGTGACTGGATACCAAACACATTGCAGTTTTGTGCTCTGCGCTCCACCCAGTGAATAGAGTTGAAGCACATCAGCGTGAATCTGTTCACAGCCCCCCCCCCCCCCACTTCCTTTGCAGCTTTCTGATCTGGAACTTCCTCCCTCTCTCTCTCTCTCTCTCTGTCTATTCCCCCAAACTGCATTTCTTTTCTCTCTCTGTCTCTCAATCAGTTCCCCACCCCCCATGCATCTTTTCTTCCCTCTGCAGCTCTCCTGGTTCTGTACGCTCCTGACCCTGCTACCTGCCATTCTATCAAGAGGGTTTCAACCTCCCACCCACCTGCTATCAGACAGCACTGTGTGGAAGTGCACACTGAACATTTTGTAATGTCCAACTTAGTCCCATCAGCTGAGCCTCTAACTAAAATCTCTGTTCCCCACCCCACACTTCTTTTCTTCTCTCTCAGTCTGTTCTCTGCCCCCCCCACCACCACCAAACATAGGTGCCAGAACCTATGGGCAAGTGGAGAGCAGCACCCCATGAGCATTTAAAGTGCCCTTTTCATGCATACAAGGTCAGAAGGAAAGCAATAATGGTCTTTTGTAATTACTACAGCCCTCCCACACTTTTCCATAGGTGCCGGAACCGGGAGGGCGGAAGGGGCGGTAGCCCCTCCACTTTTTATTTCTGTATGGCAAAAACTAGTAGAAAAAGTGCCCTTTGTTACATTATAAGTACCCTTTTGATTCTCAGCCCCCTCAGCTTTTACCATCTTCCGGCACCCTTGCACTTTTCCCCCATGTTCTGACACCCATACCCCTTGCACTTCATTTCTTCCCTCAGCAGCACTCCTGGTTCTATGTGCTTCTGACCCCATTGCCTGCCATTCTATCATAATGGTTTCAACCCCCCAGCCCCCACCTGCTATCAGACTGCAGCATGTGGATGCAGTGCCCCAAAAGTTTTGAAATGCCTGACTAGGTCCCTTCAGATGAGCCTCTCATTAAAAAGAGAGCCAATGAGAAGTGTCCCAGAATAGACAAAAAGTCTTGTTGGAACACCAGTGACACAGACTGAGAAGTGCCCCAGAGAAGCTGAGCCATTTTATTTGAACACCGGCAGTACAGGCATGGGCATAATTATGGGAGGGGGATGTGTCTCCCTCAACATTTTGGCTCTTCTTAAATGAATGGAAGGAGTAGAACACCTAGTACACCCTCATATCTTGTAAATGTTTTTTGTGAGGAATCAGACAAGGGCCATGTTGTGGAACAGCTTTGCTTTGACTGGCCAACATAGAACACTTTCCATGTAGCTGTTAGGGCTATATATGTTTCCTGTAGTTTATTTGCACTGTTCACATCAGCCCCTGTAACTAGCCTGGGGTCTCCATTTTCTGGTTGTTGAAATCTTATTGTCCCTGACAGCTACCTGGCCACTATTACGACCAGGTATGGGGCATTTCATTTGGTGGGGGCAGCCCAGAGGGTCAGGAGCATTCTGTCAAGTTAAGGATCTCATTCTGGTTATTTGGAGATTCATTTATCTGGGGCACGGACCTTCCGATGGATCCATGGAGTGCATTAGATAGAGGCAGTGGATTTATGACAGCATTCCAGATGGGAGTTGTGAGAAACATTTAACAAGAATAAATCCATTCCTGGCACATTCCCATTTCAGAAAATTCTGGTTTTCACCAGCTCTGACTGCCTGAGTGACTCATAGCTCTACATTATATTCTAATTCATTATTTTTTTGCATAGTCACTAACAATAGCAGCACAGTGTGATTGCATCACTAGCTCGTTCCTTCTGACCTTAATTTCGCTGGTGCAGTACCTACATGTTGAAATTGTTCATTTCTTTGCCCTCATGCTAATCCATGAATTATGCTTAACAGGCTGAGACACTGGAGAGTTTTTAGATGTCTTGAAAGCTTGAGTAAATATTCTTCAGTTGGTCTAGTAAGGAGTATTACTCAAAAAACGTGTTACATTTTCCTGAGGCAAACACTGCACCACTAACCTACAACACATGCATTTTTCTTGACAGTTTATGATCTCTTCATTGGTATAATGCTGAAAAGTGCACCCTGTTAATACTACTAGAGAGGATCCATGGTTTGACTGCTGCTTGCCTACAGTTCCCATCTTGCACTGCCAAGGCCTGATCCTCTGTCCACAGGCTTCAGCTACTGTATTCATAACTGACCACCTGTCCCAAACATACAGCTCACCAAGGACTCTCACATGGACAGGGCCTGCAGGGGACTGCACAATGCTGTTGGATTTGGACAACAGCCCTAGGCACTGGTGTATCAGTTGTGTGGCAGGTGAATGAGGCAAGAGGAGGGACTTTTATCCACTGTGTGGAGGGGTTGTGGGATAACAGAGGGACCAGACACCAAACTTCAGGTTCAACACACAGTCGCTGTGTGATGTTTATTCAGAATACAGGAAATAAGCTTCAGCAATAGCGTATTCTTTCTTCAGTACATTAGTTTGCAGCAACAGACTATGAATGTCCTTTCTCTGCACTTAGCCAGCACCTACTGACACTGATCTCTAATCCAGTCACTTTTGAATGAAAACTCTTCATCCCTACGTGGGCCCAGTTTGCTTGGGTAGTGGGGGCTCAAAAAAAAAAAAACTAAAGACAAAGAACCTCAGTGCAGAAACACTGAAAAAAGTATTACCCCAAAGGGCATTGTCAACAAATCAAGTTTCAAAGAAGTACAACATCATACATGCTTCCATAATGCAAAGCATCATGAGATATATGCAAATCACCATGCAATTTCACACTTGTTCAGTTTACTGCAATTTACACGAATTTTAAATAGCTCAACTAACTTAATTTCTAGAATAGTCACCTAGTAATTTTTACCATTATCAAAAACACCTAGTGCCATGGTATTTTCAACATTTACAGGTTTCATAAATATAAGGTATATTATGACACAGTGCTATTACATACTAAATTCAACAATGATAAACACAACCTGTTTTACATACACTTGGAGGTCACAACAATAACCTCCCTGTACAAGGACCTGAGAGGGAAAAGGAAAATTAAAGAGGACACTATAGCATAGTCAAGAAAGGGAAAGGGATGCCCATAGGTGACCAACCTTATGGACTGGAATTTGTAAAGGATAGAGTAGGCTAAGAAATAGAAGAACTGTTACAACAGATTTAAGGAAAGGTCAGTCCTCAAGAGTGGCAGGAACTCCCTGTCACACGCTTGTTCTGGGGATAATTTAGGTGGGAGGGACTGTGTCTACGAACTCCATGGGATCATTCAGAAGGCAGGCAGGCAGGTCTGGCTGAAGGAGAGATTGTGTCTGTTGCTTGGGTCTGCTGGATCTCTGGATCGTTTGGGAGGTGGCTGGGTCTGGGAGGGACAGTATCTGCTTCCTAAGGCTACGCAAACAGTGGGATTGTTTGTGAGGTGGGTGGGTCTGGCAGCCAGTCTTCTGGCTCAGTAGCATCATTCAGGAAGTGAGAGGGTCTGTGAGGGGCAGCCAAGAGGGACTACAGTATGTCTGCTACCCAGGTATTCTGGCTCCATGGAATCATTTAGAGGGTGGGTGGCTCTGACAGTGTGAGGACAGTGTCTTCAGCCTGTGTCTGCTGGCTCTGTGTGACCATTCAGGAGATAGGTGGCTGTAGCAACAAGAGGGACTGTATCAACTGCCCAGATCTGCTGGCTCAGTGGGATAATTCAGGTGGTGGGCAGGTCTAGTACAGACCATTGGGAGGAACTGTGTCTGCTACCCAGGTTTATGGATGTACCATTGGGACTGACTGTGTCTGCAGCTCAGGTTTGCTGGCTCTGTGGGATTGTTCATTACATTGGTGGGTCTGACAGTGGATCTGCTAGTTTTGTGACATCATTCAAGAACTGGAAGAGTCTGGGAGGGACTAATAGAATAGACAGTGACTGCTGTCTAGGTCCACTAGCTCAGTAGGATCATCCATGAAGTGGACAGATCTGACAGAAGAAGGGACTTCTGTCTGCCACCCAGATGTGGCTGCATATCAGGTCTGGCACCATATCATTCAAGAGGCAGGCTAGTCTGACTTCGGTAGCGACAGTGTTTGCTTCACAGGTCTGCTGGCTCCATGGAATTGTTCATGAGGTAGGTTGGTCAGCCAGCATGAGGAAGGGACTGTGTCTACTGCCCAGGCCTGCTGGTTATAGATCATTTATGAGGTGGGACGGTCTGACAGCAGGAGGGACAGTGTCTGCTACCCAGGTCTGCTGGCTCCATTGAGTCATTCAGGAAGTGGGAGGGTCTGACAGTGAGAGGGTCTGTGTCTACTGCCCACATCTTCTGCCTCTGTGAGATCATTCAAGAGACTGGCAAGTCTGACAGTGATAGCTGAAACAGGGAAACGTGTGCACTCATTGCAAGGAATTCTGGTGCAGCTGTGGGGTAGCCAGCCCCACTTAGTTAATTAAGTAAAGCAAACAGCTTCCTGGAGATGCAATCCTCCAGCGTGAACAAGTCCACTGTAGATGTTTATATATTGCAAAACACCCATGGAAGTACAAATTGTGTGTGTGAATCACACACCAGACAGACCACTGCATCCATACAGGCCAATGGCCACTGACCTGTGGACAGAGTGGTCTGTCTGGTGTGCACTTTATATGCTGAGTTTGTACTTTTATGTGAGTTTTGCAATAAATGTTGACTTTTGCATCCATAAATTTCTACAGTGGATTTGTTCACACCGGAGGTTCTAACCATGAGTGCTGCTGGTTTGCTTTACCTGGAAGCAGGACAGACTGTATCCAGATGTTAAATTGGGCAGGAACTCACAGGAACTCAGTTTCACCTTGTCTGACACTAGTTTTGCTCAGATAGTATCCTAGAAATTAGGATACCCGCAGATACCTCCCATTTGACCAAATAGTTACTGTGATAGGATAGCAGTGCTATCTGACCATGGATCCTACCCCTTAGGATACAGTGCATGGATCCTACAAATACTGTGGATCCTAACTATCTGACCTAGGATCCCTGGATCTGACCTAGGATCCCTGGATCCTATCTAGGATCCATCGCTATCTGACCCTGGATCCTATATCTGTCTTTCCTAGAATTTCTGGTAGGATCCTAGGTAGGATACCAGCACTGTCTGACAGATAGTTGTAGAATCCACAAAAGCACTTTCTGAGCAACACTATCTGACACCTTTCTCTATTGAATACTATCAGAGAGTTCCATCTCCTACAAATACAGAGATTAGTGTTCCATCTTCTAATCATTGCAGCTAAACCAGTGACTATGTCTGCTGTCTGGGCCTGCTGGCTACAGGGCATTTTTCAGGAGGCAGCCAGATCTGACAGTAGAAGAAACTGTGTCTTCTACTCTGAGGAATCATTCAAGAGGTGGGTGGGTCTGACAGCAGGAGGGACTTTTGTCTGCAGGTTCTGGGGGATCATATGTGAGGTGGGTGGGTCTGTCACTGGATGGGACTGTCAACTGTACACTGAAATAGATGGACCCTATGGAGCCCCTTACATACCAAGCGAGCTTTCTGGCAGGAGCCAGATGCCAAACAGCAAAAGAGTGGACTTTATGCTACACAAGGGAGGAGCAGTGGCAGTATGACCATTAACCCAGATTGCTATCTGGAGTGATTCCTTGCTATGGCTCCTTGGTAGCTACCAGTTATGATGTCATATTCCACATTTTTTTTAATTCTTTTTGGTAACTGGGTAAGGCCCACTAGGCACAAGTGTCTGTTTTCGGGGGGTGACCTTTCAGCACTGGGGAGGTTATGTGACTTCTTCAGAGTCACACTGTACACAGGTGGAGGTTGTGGGAATCACACCCACATCTGCTGGGTGTGCAAAGCTCATTCATAGCTCTATACTCTAACCTCTAGGCTGTAGGCTTTACTGCCAGCCCATTGGATAATGACATTTGTGCAGCCTATGAGACAGCCCCATCCTGCCATCTGAAAAATAAACTGGCTGGCATTTCAGACTATCAGCTCTGTTTCATTTAGTCAATTGCAGGAAGAGTACAAGGCATTGTAGTATGGCAATAATTGTTACTTGGGAAAACAGTGAAGCATTGGTTGAAACACAAGAGGTGACTCAGTTTCAACCATGCATTAATTCCCTAGATATGCCCTGCTGTGGAATACCAAGGTCAGCCACACAAACAGAAATATATTTGAGGTTCCCACCCATCCACCCAGTGGACACAGTAGATCTCCTCGTGACTTGTGTAGCATTTATATCTCAAACACGTTAAAAAAGCAGTATCCAATATGCACCATGATCCATCAGCCAGACATACATTAACGTCCTCTTTCACCCATCCAGATATAGAATATACAGGATAGCCATAGTGTTAATACACAGCACAGTGATGGATGGTTAAATAAAGGTAGAAATAAACAAGTGACTACGATTTTGTAGCCATACACTGTATACCGTGCCTAAATGGCTCCCCATTTGTGTTTCACAATGCTGAGATGGGCAGCTCAGGAATGGGTAAATGGGCAGGAACTTGCAGACAGCTACCCCCAAGCAAGTGGCTTTGGTGTCTTACAGTTCATTCATGTGCATAAGACCTCCAGGTTTCCAGCGTGCGAGGTGTTGAGAGGCAGAACTGGTTGCATGCAATATTTCAAACAGTGAGCACTCACGTCGGTCAGCAGCTGGGAAGTGCCAAGAAGGACAGAGAAAGGTCAATGTAATGTTGGCCCTTATCAGTGAACAAGTGAGCCAGCTATGTCACCAGATAAAACATTTTTTTTGATCACGTTACAGGAGTCATACTAATGTTTAGTAGCGAGTAATAGCGAGCACCACCAAGGTATGCAAGTGATTATTTCTACACACAAATTGTAGCATTTTGTTATAGGGAGTGATTTTTTTCAGCAACATGATAGTAATTTGCAACTTTTAAACTGTTGCATAGTAATATGACAGCACTAGTAAAGTAACAGCAGCATTTTTCCAATAATGAGTAGTGCAGCAATCACAATATTAATGAACATTGCTCAATTTTTCCATTATTAGTATTTTAAGATGGCTTTTTCCATTCCACAAATATCAAAATGTGTTGCATTATTTGTGTTTTCTAACAATATTTCTTCCAAGTGCTTGCCATGTTACAAGTGCAATAATCCCCTTGAAAGGAGGCATTTCCTAGGAATTAATGCATGGTTGAGTGGTGAGAAGCACTCAGCCTTCGGCCTTGTACACCCCAGCCATGCATTAATTCCTAGGAAATTACTCCTTTCTCAGGGATTAATATTTACATAAAACACAGTCTAGTAATGATCTTCTTCATGCATTTTATGAGAATTAATAACAGTTGTAGTTGTTTACTTACATGTATATCTGGACAAGGGATATGTAAACTAATTAAACTTGAAAGCAACGGGGAAGGAATAGCAAATAAAAATGAAAGGGCCAATATAATTTCAACCCAGTAAGACCTCAGGAGAGGACAGGACCAGAAAATGTGAATGTGGTCTGCTGTATTTTCCCCACATCCCCGGCAACATGCCGTTGATAGGTCACCCTGGTATCTAGCTGTGACTACCAGTGTCTGAAAGAAACACAACCAACATTTCCAACATCACTCCTTCAAGTAAGAATGAAATAGTGAGTTTAACAGAGGTGAGAAAGTATCTTTCCCAAAGTGAAAAATCATGGACCTGCTGAAGATCAGTATTCCATTTGTTTAATATCAATAAGGTAGACTCGATTGAGTGAGATCACAACACAGAATAAATGAATCCAATTAAATGAGGACACAACTCTGCCTTTTGGTGTTGTTGAATTAAAAGAAATATCAGAGACAAATATTCAGGTATTTGTCTATGAGGAAGTGATAATGTTTCAAGGTAGTCCCAGAATTGCAAATGCCTGTAATAATCAGAAGAAGATGGGGCATATAATGCTTGTAATTCTGAAAAAAGATGTAATCCCTGCATCCCAAGGACTTGGTAATAGTACACCAGACCCATTCTGGCTCAGTGACGTAGAAATAAATCTGTTTTTGTCAATGGACTCCATGAATCCCAGGCTAATGCTGCTGCAAACATAAGTTCAGCAGGCAAAAAGTAGTTAAGTATTTTATGCCAGATCTGAAAAGGAACCTGCGTATATTTAGTAAACTTAGTAATAAGCAGGTATCCCGGGGGGGAATTGAAAACAGTATATGGCTAAGATTGTAAAGACCTTTTAGGGTAAACTCAATGTCCATCCAATAATTATGATATGTGTTATGCACTCACAGGCAGAGTCTTCACAATTGACAGACTATCGCATACCACCGTAGATTAGAGAGGCTGAGCCCACCTCAAGTAATGAGAAGATATAAAATCACTAGACGAATCCTAGGTTTTCGGCCAGATCAGATGAAAAGTGATATCATACACTGCCAATCTTGAAAATAAAATGAGCTGGAATATATACATAAGGTCTGAAGAAACAAATAAAATTTGGGGTAGCACATTACAGCAGACAATCTCAATTCTCTGGAAAAAAAGGAAAATGATAATCAGACCAGTAACTAAGGTAATCTGGGATTGCCACAGTTAAGTGATCAAAATTAAACATTTCTAAATGGTACAAGTTTCAAGAGATATGCACCTCTACATAATTCAAACAATTATGATTCCAAAAGGCCAGAAGCATGGCTTTAATAAAAGGGGGCGGAGAATAATTAAACGTCAATCATTCAGTTTTTTCCTTGTTCAAGCAAAATCCTGCTAAAAATTCAAAGCAGGATAACACCTGAAAAACAGATGGAAAAAACAAATTTGGTTCCAACAAAGTAAGCAAAATGTCATCTGCGAATAAAGAAATCCTGTAATCATGATCACAGTCACCCAGGGGAATACCCGAGATAGGCGAAGAAAGGCAATATTTGTGAAGCAAGGGTCTCAATGTAAAGAGCAAACAATAAAGGGGACAAAGGGCACCACTGTTTAGTTCTCCATTCTAATGAAAAAGGCAAAGAATAAAAAACATTCACTTTTACCATAGCAGTTGGTGAAGAATAATGTGGCTTCAGTATAGAAATAAAATGTAGGGGAAATAAAAAAAAATGAAGAATGCTCCACAAAAAAATTCCACTGGACCCTGTCAAAGGCCTTCTCCACATCCAGGCTGGCCAGGACCACAGGAATCGAGTGACTTATGACATATTCAGTTAGTAACAGGGCCCTATGGACATTATCACGCCCTTCTCTATCTTATGGGCTACTTTACCATGTGCTCTGGGCTTTGTTGTTTGTTACAGTAGATCCTGTGCCACAGTACGTGGCCCAGGCTGTGCCTGAAAACAGTCCCTGGAATCAGCGCACCTACCCGGTGACCAATGTCACAAATAAATAAATATGTACCCTGACAACCTCTGGCGCAGGACGAAAGACGGTCGTAGGCAGCTTCCACCATGCAATCTATAAATAGGTCCTGTCAGCCTCTATGAATCAAGAATTGAGAAAAAGAGCTGGACTCCTTAATACTGATAAATATTCAAATGTTATTTCTTTTGAAATACCCATCGCAATCACTGTATAGTGTATGGTCAAATGTCGTTGTGTATGGTAATTCATACACCTACAAAGTAATTCTGCTGCACTAGTGATGTTCATACTAAAGCAAAACAACTTTTCATTCTGCGTTAGTGCAAACATCTCAATGCAAGTGACTCCATCAGAGCAGTTGATTGGGCTTGTGGCAGTTGGAGTGCTGCATGCAAGAATTTGCCGGTGGGCAGATGGCCGAGAAGTGAGAGTCAGAGACGGATGATTCTGTCTTATTTATCGAGGTACTATAAATTAAGTGATTGTGTTTTATGGGACCATAAACTATATAGAACAGCATATGGTGGCCCAGATACAAAACAATACTCTTCTTATACCTTGTGGTTGCTATGATGTCAAAGGGATCTCTTAAGCTTCGCTTTCGAGGTATGCCTCCCCAACGGTGACGCCAACACAGCAACCTACCTCACTGTCGACAAATTCGACAGTTCACCGACAGGTTGCTGTGTTGGTACGCCTGAGACAGGGGCACACTGTCTCCTGGTCCTGCACCCCCTTCCTGAATCAACTCTGACTTGAAGTAGATTATATTACATATAGGGGGTGTGGGGGACGAAGCCTCCCTATAGAAAATAGGACTGGGAGACATTCAGGATTTATGTCAACCGCAACTTGCTGTTGACATAAATCCTATTGCTGTAATGCCGGTCGATGAAAGTGTTGTCGAAACGGCATCATAGAACCCACTTTTAAGGTCCTTGATGTCAGAGCAACTACTTGGTGTAAGAATGGCATTGTTGTTTATGGGCTACCCTACACTATCCTATATATTTATGTGTTTATTTTAAATTTTATAACTGGGAATGGCACACTGAGCCAAGGCTCATCTCCAGGTACAACCTGGGGGTAGGGGAGAAGGGAAATATTGTCAAAAGTGCATAAACGGAAAACGAACAAACTATAATACATAGCAGAGCCAGGAAATGGTAGATACCAACCCCATTAACCATGCACAGAATAGAGTGTCAAGGTTAAAATGATAGACTAAGGTAACATTACACGGTGGCTGAAGTCACACACACACACACTGAAGTGGATAGCATATAGAACAGAAGGGAACAGAGTGAGGGCCATGGACATTAGTGGCAGAAGTAGGGGGAGAGAGGAAGGAGAGGGGAAACTGAGGAGGGAGGAAGCAGGGCAGAGAGGCTCAGGAGTGGGAGGGGATAGGTACAGGAGGGGACAGGAGAAAGTTTTAGCAGATGTCACAATGTCTGAAGAGAGGGAGAGAGCTGAAGCGGGGGGGGGGGGAGTTCCAGAGAGAGGGGGGGAGGCAGTAGGAGAAGTCAGCCTGCCCAGTGCTGAAGTGGGCAAGGAGAACAGAAAAAGTGCAGGGATCCCTGGAGCACAGGGAGTAAGAAGGGGAAGGAGCAGGGCAGAGGAGAGATAAGATGGAAGTGAGTTGAACTAGTATTTAGCGATGGCAGACGTGTAATGTGATTGGCAACATAGGCGAAGAAAAAGGAGGGACAGGGAGGTGTAGAGGGAGCAGTGGTGCATGCAAAGAAGAGCTCTGGAGGTGAAACAACAAAAGGCGTTGTAGTTGGTGTCCAGTCTGGCAAGTGAGGAGGACGAAGCAGTACCACAGACCACAACAGCATAGTCAGAAACCCATAGGATAATTTTGTATGTCAGCTCCTGTCAGATCCGGAGGGGAAGGATGTCCTTGTTTTGGTATAGTACACCAAGCCTGGGGCACACTTTAGTGTGGATAACAGCAATCTGGGCAGAAAAGTTGAGAGTACTCTTGAGTCAACCCCCCCCCCGGTACTTTAAGGCAGGGATGCACTCCAGTTTAGTACCATCCAATGTCATGGTCAATGTCTTCTTTGTGTTTACCCTGAGCTGATTGGCTTGGAACTATTGTAGTGCAGCACGTTATGTAAGTCAGGCTGAAGTGAGCCATGGACATCAGTGGTTGATGGGCCAGAGATGAAGATGGCAGTGTGATCTGCATACATATGGATGTGAGAGGAGACACAAGGAGAGGGGAGACTTAAAACAGGACCTGACCAAGGATAGAGCCCTGTGGGACCCCTGCATGTATGGGGAGGGGACATAACCCCATCCACATGAACTGACTGGAGGCGGTCAGTGAGGTAGGAGTAAAATCATGACATGGCAGAAGCAGAAAGGCCAGCTGAGTGTAGCGTGTCCAGTAAAAAGGGGTGCAATACAGAATCAAAAGCTTTGGCAAGGTTAATGAAGATGGCGAGGGTGATGTGCCCCTGCTTCATCCTGGTAAGGATTGCATCAGTAACACATAGCAGGGGTGTGACAGTTGAGTGGTCCTTCCTGAAACCAGGCTGGAATGGGGAGAGAATGTTAAAGGAGGAAATAAAGTCAGAAAGCCTAGAGCAGACAATGGATTCCTGGAGCTTGGCAAGGGAGGGGTGGAGAGATATCGGCTGGTAGTTGCCAGGGGAGAAGGAGGAGTTGACCCCCTTTGTACAGAGGAAGAACATTAGCGAATTTCCAGGCCTGAGGGATGGAACAGAGGGAAAAGGAGAGGTTCAAGAGATGAAAGAGAGGGAGTGCAATAGCAGGTGCTGAGAGTTGAAGGAGTTTAGGGCCCAAGACATCAGGGCTAGATTTGGAAGGGTTAAGGGACAAACGGCATCTATGTCCAACATTTCATGATAAGTGCCACTTAATCAAGATAACAGGGGTCATCCAAAAACAAAATAAAAAAAAATCCCCAAACTGCATAGATCAAAACAATTTCAATAATGTTACATTTGTGCATACTAAATTCATATTTTACTAATGAAATGTGATTACTTTTTATCAGTATTGAGTCTAGCTCTTTTTCTCAGTTCCTGATTTGTACTGATTGGCGTTACAAGAGATTTCTCCAATCCTAATAATATACAGGCTTCCTGGATTACAGGAGGATATCCAGGGAACAACTCCTCCCTTTCTGTTCCCCTGTAAGCCTCTTCCATTACATATAAAATGAAGGTGGGTGGTTTAACAGGACACCATTAACCTTTTTCGCATCATGTTATTTCCAGGTAAAAACGTTTTTCAATGATTGTAAAATTCAGTGATGTTGCTAGTTGTTTTATCTGCTTCCTTTCTTAGTAGAACTGAAATGCATGATAATGCGTAATTATACCCAACCTTGTTTTGCTACAAATCCTTGATCTGCTCTTATTGCATACTTCCAGAATTTTGGGTGGGAAAAACAGCGCAGTCACTCATGATTAAATAGGCTCCTCTCCTCCCACTGCATCATGAGTGGCTAGACTGTGTTGGGGGTGGGGGGGAGTTTCCGAGTCCATGGAAGATGCGGTGGGAGTTGATCAAGGGAATGTAAGCAAACATGTTTTTGTGTGGTAACACCAGTATGATGGGCAGTCTGTTTCTCACTTTTTTTTTCATTTTATGTTAATTGCATTATAAAAATAAGCAATTACATACAGTAAACTATTTAAAAGAAAAAAGAAATCAGAATCAAACTACCATTTACATTAACAATCTCTACAGAATATGATCAATCATAAAACGTGTTTTTAAAACTAGGGACATTTTGAGGCTTAAGGGGTTAACAGTGTCCAGCTGTCTGCCCTCTGTCCAAGATGATACTTTATGCCGGTAATAATCTGTAATACTAGCTCTCACTTGGGGGAAACTCTCCATTGATCTCCAAAGTAGCTTCAAGTCCCTCAGGGATTGGTTTGCAAGTAATAAACTTGTCCTTGAAAAACAAACAATGCTGTTTGTGGGGTAACATCACAAGAAAAAGGCCTCCCCAGTGGTTATCCTTAATGCTCATTGTGCTGCCTTGGAACAAGATTAAACCTTCAAGTACCTACTGTAGGTGTCACCTTGGGTGACACTCTCCCGTTTGCCTCACATGTTTATATATATGCACTTGTTTTGACCCCACTTAGCTCTGCTCTGTCTCCATGGACTTTCTTTGAAAGACCACAGCACTTATCTTAACCCACCCAATTCCCCTCTGTCCACATGTACCTTCTCATCATACTTCTTCTACTTCCCTCCCTTTCTCTTTCCTACTCAAATCCTCCTTTTTTCCACTGGTAAATCTAAGCTTATCTACCTCCCTAAATTGTTTCCCTTAATGTACCTCACTCCACTCAGATCCAGCTATGTCATCTCGCTGGCCACTTTTCTCTCTCACAGTTTTCTTCAACACTGTTATCATGCTATTCTCACCATGCCAGTCGCTATGGTATGTATTTCAACTGTTTGCTTGATTTTGTTTCACTGTAGCTAACCCCATATGGAACGTGCAATGTTTTACCCTGCAATATGCTACTTTCATTATGTAATTCACTGTTATGTATTCCAACAGTTTGTTTCTTTGCTGACTGTTGCCCACCCAATATGGACTGTACAATGTTTTAACCTTTTGTATTTTGTTGTTTTCTGAATGTATTATTTTCACTGTCAGTTATACCTGTAATAATGTAATGTTCCTGCACTGATGAAATACATTTGTCTCACCTATCTGTTGTACTTTCCTGGGTCGTGCCTGAAAATAGTCATTTTATGGCTAGAGCACATACCCGGTAAACAAAAACTAAATAAATATAGCTAATCAGACCAATCAAAAAATTGCGAAGCTCTATAGGCAAAGATTAAATCTAACCACTGATGCAAGACATATGGGAACTCTGGCATGATATTCCCCCTCATCGAATATGGTCTCCCAAAGCGGGGGCAGTATAGCGCAGTGGTTTAAGGCTCTGAGCTGCAAATCTGGTGACATCCAGCAGACCAGACCTGGGTTTGAATCCCACAGCTTCCACTTGCATACTGTGTGACCCTGAGCAAGTCACTTAACTTCCCAGGTTGCGCCTGTAAAAAAGCTTTCAGCTTAGTGTGTCTCACCTGGTTAAATAACTAAACAAAAAAAAAAACAATCTATGGTACTGCCTGTGAGACTGTCCTAAATAGGATACATATGGTCCTCAATAAAGTTTGTTGCTTTGTTTGTGAGGCAAATAGATTAACTCACAGCTGCTCCCTGTACTCTCTTTCTGGCTGGCTTCCATTTCAGAATAGGTTAAAATATCACACTTGCCTGTTGGCTAAAAAAGCCCACCTGGGTCCTACACTGGCAGCCATCAGTGATCTTGCTCCACCCGGTCAAAAATAACTACACGACTAGGAGTATGTCCAAATGAGCCCTTGAAGTTTCCTTTAGTAAAATCAGTCGAGGGAAGCACTCTTTTGAGCCCAGGCTGCTTGCTGAATCAATGAGCTCCCTGAACCCATAGTTGGTCTACTCAAAATTTCTCAGTTTAAGACTTCCACAGAAAAGAGCTCACAGCCAGCCCGGAGCCCGGTGGCACTGAGGGTTGAGGCACTGGACGTCACACCTCGCACTGCGCCGGTGGCCCAGGTTCAGGAATGAGTCCGGGCCGCTGGGAGTCAGCAGGAGAGGGAGAGGATTGAGCATCCGTTGGACAGCTCTCCTCTCCCAGGAGGGAGGGGGGGTCTGTACTCGGCACTTGACTGGCCTCTGGCGGAAGCTGGGGGCAGGGCAAGCATACAGCAATACTTGGGGATAGGGAGTGGTGATGTCAGCAGTGACACCATGACATCAGGGTGTGTGCCACTCCTCCAGGAAAAAGGGAAAATTGGCAACTGATCTCCTAGATGACGGAGCACCGATAGAGATCCTGATTGCCCGCACCTGCCTGGCGACCCAACAAGTCCGACAAAAAGTTGATTGTCTTGGGATGAATCCGCCCCACCCTGTACCTGCCTGGCGGTACAGCCACGGCTCCATGGGGACTCGAGGGAGAACCAGGTAGGTTGTGGTGCGGGGACAATGTGTGTGTCACCTGAAGGAGTGAAGACTAGTCGCTTATAAAAAAAAAAAAAAAAAAAAAGTTCACAATGAAAGCCACCTACTGTTGTTTTACTTGACTAATTCAGCAATGTTTTATATGTTTACCTACTACTGCCTGTAGCCTGACTATCTTGCTGCTACATCCTTAACTCTAACGCCTAAATGAAAATTGCCCAAGGCTTTGCCTTGCAGGCTTCATCTTGTATGTCTAGTTAGCTTACCATGCTGTTTTTACATGACTCATTTCCCTTTTGAACTTAATTTCAGGCCTTTCAGATTTCATTTCCAATGTCCGACAGCTCCATTGTCTGTACCAGACCAGGATCTACCTGGGCTAGCACTGTTCTTGTTTTTTCATTAAAATGTACCATAGGCCAGGCTCTACTTGAGCTAGTACTGTTCATTTTCTTTAAATGTAATATAATCCTTTATTGATGTGGAACGTTTGGAAAAGCACTTGTGCTCAATGGTGTTGTCTGGAAATCAAATAAATAAATAAATGGAAGTTATAAAGTGATGTTAAGAAACTAAGTAGCTGTCTTTTAAGTTAAAGAAAAATTATTTTTAACTGAAAACCCCAACAGAGTGTAAAGTAACTTTAAAGAGGGAGGGGCATTTACTTTTATAGTGTTCTCCTTTAAGCAATATCTTACAGTTATGGCATGATCCACAGGTGTTCCAGAACTGCGGTACATCCACATAGTGCAAATACATAGGGCCGTCAACAGTAAAGATGTGTAACTTGACCAGATCCACATCCACAGTGCACAGTCCATGCTGTGTGGAAGTGCAGTGTGCACATAGTCACACATCTGACCTGCAGAGTGCTGTACGGGGGCATCACCAGACATACCCATGTTCTGCTCATGCAAACACTGAGCATATAAAAGGTATTTGCAAATGCTAATCTCAGTTTCAGACATTACACAGCCCTGGGGGCAGCTATAGTGATACTATGTGTCCTAGCTTTTTGGAAAACACAGATAAACACCATGCCACAACACCCCAACAGTGACCGTAGCAACATGATGCCCATCAGATAACACCCATATACCAGTTGGTTATGACCAACCATGTGCATATACATATTGTAGCTCCCCATACGTGACCTTGACCCACCCACCAGGGTGTCTGTACAGTCAGCAATGATGACATGCACAAGATGTTCAGTTTTATATTGACTTTAATTTCACAGCATATCACACTGGTCCATTACATCATGGGCCACAGCAGCCAATAGGCATACCCCTCATTTTGTATGGACTGGGGTGGTGAGCATAGAGGGAGATGGGGAAACTGTGGTGATGAGGGTGCCCGCTGATGGTCCACTCAGTAATATCCTGATGGGCTGTTGCTCTTACATTAGAACTTGGATGACAAAGTCATGGAAGGTGAGCCGGGGTGAGGAGAGATCCACTGGGACATGTCACTGTTGTACCTGAAGGGCAGCAGTGAACAGCTCAGTAGTGACAGAATGTAGATTAGCTGGTCACTCAGATAGCAAGCACAGGACAAAAGACTTATGAAAAACAGGTTCTAATATACTTTAAGCTCTAGAGATTTTCTACTTAAACAAAAGTCCCTGTTGTGGTGGATGTTTCTGCCTGATAATGTACCGTAATGGAGTTAGACATTCTGAGCCAAAGGTTAGAGTGAGTAAAGTCTGTCAAAGTTTGTTTATGCTATAGTCTAACTGTGTAAGAGGGAACTATTATCATTATATAATGCTAAGTAAATAAAACTAAACACTTAAAAGTTTTCCCAGACCTTGAGCACTTCAAATTTCCCAACAATGAAAGCTGTCATACTCTAAATGAGGAGGAAGGCACAACTGGGGGGGGACAAGAAAGTAGTAGTTATTGGGGACTCCATAGTTAGGGCAGTGAGGTGAAGGAGGCATTGGTGGACCATGATGGTAGCTCAGGCAAGATGGTTAACCTGACTGTAGTGTGGGCAAAACAAGTACTCTTCAGAGGCAACCAACACAATTAACGGTAGGAGTATAGAATCCTTGTCCATGTTGGCATGAACGATATAGGGTGTACAAGTCCCAAGGTCATAAGTAGGTTAATCATGGAGCTGGGGATTCTCCTCAAAGGAAAACATTCCAAGTAATTGTTTCAGAGATTCTCATGGTCATGAGAGCTAATTAGAAGCAGACCGCAGACTGGCTGACTTACACTTAGCTAAGTGTCCAGTGCAAGAGGGAAGGTTCTCTTTTTCCAGCCATCTAGAGGAACGTCTGGGGCAAGAAATTCATGTTTCCCCAGGATGGGAATAACCTGCTTCAGGAGGGTTCGGGGGTAATGCCCAGGAGGTGGAACAGAGAAATCATGGGGAATTTAAAGTAGAGTATAGGGCTGAATGGTCAGCCCAGCAGCAGGGCAATCCCAAAATCAGGGACCAAGGTTCAAGAACAAGCCCATACTACTCTGGAGGGCTGGCATTGGGGAAAGGAGCACTGAAAGGGTGGGAGGATCCCTTCATCAGTTGCAAAATCACCACCTGGGTGACACACAAGGCAATGCTGGTACATTGGGAGGGAGGATGCTGGCCCATCTCTGTGGCATCATGCTTGTCATGCATGTGTGCTTGGAGCTCTCTGCATGGCGACATCCGTGTGCACTAGGAAACAGACAATGGAAAATACCACACTGCTCAGTGGGACGGTAAGAGGATAAACGTGTGCCCCAACTCAGTTTATTGGCCTCCATCTACAGAGGTTCTCTAGGTAAGAGAACCAGCAGCCTGTTACAGAATGGTCAGACCTGGTGAGCCCTGCCTCAGAGGGTAAGCTGATGGGCAGTGGTGTGAGTGTTAGAGATGTCCGAGTGTGGGGCTGGGTGGTTGCCAGCTTCATGGAGGCAGTGCTGGACAGCAGGAGCATAAAGTATAAATTAAAAAAAATGACTTGAAAGCTGGCCCAGTGGCATGGAGGGCTGAGGGGCTGAGACCTTACCTCCACCCACACCGGTGACCTGGGTTTCGGGATGGACATGGGTCACTCGGGATGGCTGGGGGAGGGAGGATTAAGTGTCCTAAGAACAGCTCACTTTTTTTAGGGGTGGACGGGACACTGAGTCCTACTACTTGCTGGCCACCTGGCAGAGACTGGGCGGCAGCACAGTGGGACGAGAAAGACATGGTCAGGAGCATGATGATGCAATCCGCATGTGTGTCAAGATGCATGCTTGTGGTTCCATCATGCACAGTACCGGCCGGGTAACAAAAGGAGGAAACCTTCCCCACTGCCTCGGCATCCCCTGCAGGACCCACATAACCCTACGTGGCAGGCCACTCAACAAACGTAGCTCTGCATAAGTGGTGATTAACCCACAAGTCCATGAAATGCATCTATGAGAGGCTGGGGGGATGCCGATGGGACCAGGTCCTGCAAGGACAGAAACAGGAATAATAAAAAACAAATAATTTGAGGATAGGGAGGGGGCTGGTGCAGGGGATCACTAATTGAAGGACAGCAGAAGAGCAGGGAACTGACAGGAGAAGACGCTCCCCGAGGGTAGAGAAACCATTGAGGGGTAATCTGCCCTCATGTAGGCCACTAGGAGGAGGTACCCCAGAAAATGGGTGAACTCAAGGCCTGATGCACTTTGAAGGCCAAGATGCTGTGGTACTCACAGAGACCTGGTGAGGGAAATAAACATACTGGGGCACCAGGATAGAGAGAGACAGATCACTGTGAAGGGATAGGCCTAAGAAGGATGGGGGTGGAATGGCTCCCTTCAAAAGGTAGAGGGCCACTGTGTAAGATAATGTGGTTGTCAGGGGGAGAAATGATGCCTACAAAGGCTAATTGTTGCTGAGTTGTGTGTCACTTGGAGAATGGAATTCCTTACTTTTTGGACACTTTTTTTTAATTTTTATACTCTGTACGTACCAGCATCCATCTCAGCATACCCCATGTACTGTTTATTCTCTAGTTTATGCATATGTTATGTAACTTCTTGTATCATTGTTGACAAGGCTCCTGTGAGCAGCTTATATATCTGCTGTCTGCTACTTATGATGTGGAACTTTTCTAAATGAGCACCCCTGCACAAAGGTTATCGCAGAATATCAAATAAATAAACAAATAATCAACCAGCTAAACAAACATAAACCAAGCTAGGCCCCACCAGAAAAGATGTGAACAGGATGCCAGCACTTACTGTAATGCTGCAAAAACTTTATTTCTAAATAAATAATCAACTTACAGATAATTATAGTAACAGCATGCTTATCAACCCATAGACCCTGACATTTTGCACCAAAGCGTGTACTTTTTCACTCTCCAAAAAGCACATGGTTTGGCGAGAAACATCAGAGTCAAAGAGTTGTAGAGCATGCTATCACTATAAATATCTGTAAATTGCTTATTTATTGACTGCTTGATTGCTACATCTATAAATAAAGTTTTTATAGCATTAAGTGCTGGCATTTTGTCCACATCTTTTCTGGTGGTGCTTAGCACAGGTTTTGTTTGTTTGGAAGAAATGGTGCCACAGAGTCGGCCTGGATCAAGCCAGCTGAACAAGGTGGCAAAAGACACCCTAGAGGGTGCTAATGGTCCCAGGCATCTTCGTGGAGCAGAAGGATCAACTGGTCAGGCAATTACAAGAACAGCCAAACTGGATGCAGTGGCGATCATGGGCTACTTTAATCTACAGGGCACAAACTGCAGATTGTTAATAATTAGAGTCATGTCCAGGGTGCAGAAAAGCCTGACCATATGGTTTAAATATAAAGTGCAAGGGTAGATTGCACTTACTAGAAACTTATGATCACAGTCCCGGAATGACTAAATAAAGCAAATTGCTTGCCTTGCTAGTTCCAAGGTCTTGATTCTCTTGTTCAAAATTACATCAATAGCTGTCTTACGGAAATAGTGCAATAAACTGTAGCAAATTTTTTTTAACTTTTTCACTGAGTACTGTTGTACCTCATTCACGTTATTGTACTGTTTCTGTAAAGCAACTGCTTACATGGGACTGTTGAACCAGATGTCAACAGTCTTTCACAAAGCACACATATGCAGAATGTATCAGGTGTGGTGACATCACTTTGAACAAGTAGCAGGGTCCAGGAAGGGCGTTGTGAGAGCACCCAGGTTTACTAGTTTGAGTGTCTTTGTGCCATATCATGCTGCTATGAGGTTGTTTTGAACATCAAGCATACATTTTGCACAAAAATTAAATCAAACACTTGAACTAGTAAGGCAAGCAATTTCGTTTATTTACTTATTCCAGGATTGACTATGGCCACAAGTTTCTAGTAGGTGCCAGCTACCCTTGCACTGTATGAGTATAAACTGGCATTGATAGGGCTGAGACAAAGTTCCTGTCCACCTTCATGGTCTGTTTCCTAGGACATCATATTCAACAAGAGACTAGGTTTGAGGCCACCCTGACCTTGCACTCTATATTAATACATATGATGTCCTGCATCTCTTACATAATAAGACCTTACCTCATGCTGTTTTGAGGGAGAAGACTGCAAAGTGAAGCTGAGCAGTTCTGTCAGTCCAAAACACCATGAGATAATGTTCTTACCATGTAAGAGGTGCAGAGCACTATACATATTAATATACTTTCAATGTGCTTAGGCAACTGGATGAGATAATATGATATGATGCTTGTGTAACTTGATTTGTTTTGTGGCTTTCCACTTCTCTAGCCATGGGATATACCACCCTGTAGGGGTACAACGCAAGGAACCCTAGAGGAGAGTTCCCTCCCTACAGGTTCCAGGAAATGAATGCATCAGCTAAAGGTAGGTTAGGAAGAAGCCCACAGGTAAAAGAGATGAGCCTCTGGAGGAGGAGGAGGGGTGGATGGTGGGCAATGAAAAAGAATCCTGGTGAGGCCCAGGATGTTGTGACCTTTTAAGCTCGATGGGGGAGTGATGTTGTTGCTCTTCCCATCGAACCTCAGGCTTAAAGCCCTCCCATTCAATGTGCTTATGCAACTGGATGACGTAATATGAGATGATGCTTGTATAACTTGATTTGCTTTGTGGCTTTCTACCTCTCTATCTGTGGAATATACCACCCTGTAGAGGTACGATGCAAGGAACCCTAAAGGAGGGTTCCCCACTACAGGTGCCGGGAATGAATGCGTCGGCTAAAGGTAGGTTGGAAAGAAGCCCAAAAAGAATACCCAAAGATGTTGAGCTTTGAAGAGGCAAGGATGATGAATTAATTCTGAGAAGAGATGGGCTGACTTCCCAAGGACAGAGGGGAAAACCGGGGCCACCATCTACCTCCATCCAACAGTGGAACCTAACTAACTAACTAACCGAAGAAAGCACCAATGAACCTAACTAATTAACTGAAGATAGCACTAACTGTAACTAATATTATGACCATTGGCACAGAGGCGAGGAGAAACACCATTTGAGGAGGAAATCTCTGGGGATCCAAGGCCTAGGTTGCCTTCTCTCCAGGCTGATGAAGTTTGATTTGAGGATGTATGTTGTTTAAAAGAAGGGCTCAGTAATGAGAGGAATAGAAGTAGGGAGGAGGATGATGATGGAATAGGAAAAATCCCCAAAAAGAGTACAGATTGAAGAGGGAACATGACGCTGCACACAGATTGAAGAAGGAACATGAGGCAACAATGAATACTTTCTTTAATGATGGGAGGGAGTAAATCCATATAGAACTTGGGGGAGCAAGGGGTATCCAGAAGAGCACACAAGGAGATTCCAGATGTGCTGATGAGAAGACTGAGGATAATGTAGACAGCTTGATTGAGCGATGCAAGTGAGCAGACATTGAGGTTGAAGAGGCATGCTTGATTATGCGATGTGAATGATTAGACTTTGAACAATTAGACTCTGAGGTTGTAGTCAATGAGGTAGCATAGGATTCAATGATAGGAATGCTCAAATAAGCGATGGAAATAGATGAACCTTGAGGTAAGGCTAAGTGAATGATGACTGGAGTTATGAACTTGAACAAGTGACAGGATGGCCACATGTTGATAAGGTGGCATAGGAGTCATGATAGGTATGCCCAAAAAGAAATATCGATAGCAAATGATCACGTGATGCAGCATGCCTGAATGCAGCTCCATTTATCCTCTCCAACCACCCACTCCACTAATTTTGTCTTATTACCTTTCAAAACAAACTAAATCCTTTACTAACCAAACAGAAATCCTACTAACATCCAGAGCAACAGCTAAGAGGGTTCAATCAAAGATGGAGGTTGAAATGAAAAAACCTGCGCCACGACACACTCCTCCGGTAACCCCCAAGAAGGTCCCAAAGAAACCAAGGGCTGCCAGTGTGGCTGCATTGCCGAGTACATCTTACCAAAAGACAGAACAGGAACCATTAACATTCTTGGGCTTTCTAGCAGAATTCCAACCATTCCAAGAGGAATTGAGAGGACTGACCACAAAAATTAAATCTCTACCACAAGCACTAGAAGACATAGCAATGCGCACAGCTGACAGTGAAGCCCGTATTATTTCTCTTGAGAGATGGGCTGAAAAAACTGACCTAGACATAACTGCAATCAGACAGAGACTTACCAAAATGGAATTAAAGGTGGAAGACCTGGAGGGATGTAGCTGCAGAAACAACACAGTTATCATTGGACTTCCAGAAACAGAAGAAGGTCAGGACACCATACTATTTGTGCAAAAATTTATAGAAAAAATGGCAGAGCCTTCACCCTTTGGCCCCAAATATGTTATTGAGAGGCTCATCAGGCACTCTGGCCCATTCCACCTCTGGGGCCAGCACCTTGACATCTCATATTTCACTTTTTAAATTACTTGGAACGTCAACACTTTCTCTCTAAGATGAAAGAAATCCATGAAGTGCAGTGGGAGGGCCAAACAATTCATGTGGCCCAAGATTTACCAGCTACCATCAGACAGCGGAGAACAGCATTTCATCCTTTGGTTACCAAGCTAATTGCTGGAGGACTGAAATTCAAAATGCTTTCCCTGCAAAACTCTAGGTTCTTATTGCAGGCACCTGGAATTCCTACAAAGACCTAGAATCTGTGCACAGCAGTTTAAAGAACGCATTGCTTGATCTTTTCTGAGGTACCTGAACATAAGGATTTATGCATTTACTGTTCAGGAACAGGATATTTCCTTCACTGAGAGCTGACTTGTCTTGCTTAGGTGACCATGTAATTTGATATCCAATAATATGGAGATTGCTCATCATAGCAGGGGACTACTAAAGTTCTCTGTGGACTGACAATCACACTTCATAATTTTTCCCCTTATCATATTTCCACCCATTCCACTAGAAATATCTATTATTTTCTCCACTAGAACAGGGTCTCAGTTGTAACCAAGAGATCCTTGCAGGGACAGAAGAAGGACATGTTATTTTACTACTTGTCCACTTGAGGGAGTACTGCTACAGGTTTTCCTGTTGAGAAAATCTTTGTAATTTAGAGCACCAATGTCCTATTGACAAGAGGCTTGAGCAAATTCCTGTAACTCCCCTCATGGTTACCTAGTTGACATTTGGAAATTATATTGATGGTACATTATTTTGTTTGGGGCACTCGCTTTTTCCCCTTTTAATTACTTGGACACCATTGAAGGTTAAATTAAGACATTTTCCCAAGGACCTATAAGGACTCTAGATAAAAGGCAAGATATGTTCTGTTCCTTTTAAAGAGAATAAATGCATTAGCTGTGCTCTCACTTTAGGTGAAGGGCTGTTTATCTTCCACACTCCATAGATTTATAAGAAACAAACTACCACACCATTATACAGTTGGTTTGGGCTAGTGACTGGAAATTGAATTCTGGTGCCCCCAAATCTTTTTTTTTTACAATTTACCAGTTGAAGAGCATATCATATAAATTGGATACCCTCTTATCGCTACATTCAGGAGCGATAACCCAGACTGAATTAAGGGAGGGGGGCTGATTTTGTAGCAGTACTTTTCATATTGTTTAGTGACCCTATAACACTGTGGACTCTCAACCTTGTAAAATAAACATGAGAGCAGTTAGCTCCGGATAGTTAGAGCATACAAATTTGTTATACCTCCTAATTTCTTTGGGAAGGACCCTTTATTTTATTTTTTATAGAAGAAGGGGGCAAGACTTAAGTTGTGTAAATCCTATATTGCAGCATTAATCACATTCTAATACTGATTAAAGATCAAGGTTATATAATTGTTTTATGTTACAAAGTTGGTGACCTGATACTAAGTATTACCTATCATTTTAATAATTGTATTAAGCTAGAAGTAGTTAATAGGTTCATTGTAGGTTGGTTGAAGGGGAGAGGCAGTAGTACGGAGTTCTGCAAAATGATATTTGCAACAGCAAGGGAGGAGGTGAGGGCTAGGTCAGTGTTTTGTAATGGGATCTTTGTAATTTTGTTAATAGATCTGGGGTGTAGTATTTGGGGACTGGAAAAAGTTAGGGAGAGGGGAAAAGCACAGTCCATAATAGTTTTAAGACATCAGCGGTTAATAATCAGGTCACTTTACCAGATACTTCTATGTTCTTTACCATTGCACTAGATGGCTAAGGATCTCACATTATCCACATGGAACGTAAAAGGGGTTAGACAGAAACTTAAACAATACAAAGTTACAAAACATTTAAGTGTCCTACAATCTCATATTTCTTTCATACAGGAATCTCATTTACTAGATATAGATGCTTTACAGTTGAGAAGACAGCAAGTGGGACAGGTGTTCTCAGCTCAAGGTACCACAAAAAGCTATGGAGTTATGATCCTAATTAACAGGAATATCCCATTTATTTCTTCACAAATTATTAAGGACCCCCAGGGCAGGTTTATCCTGGTTAGAGGCACTATTCATACAGCCGAACTCCTGCTCGGTAGTATATATGGGCCCAATGTGGATACGCCCAGATTTTTTATGCAACTTATCAACATTATTCTGCCCTTTCTCTTAATTCCAATAATACTGGGAAGTGATTTAAACTTGGTTTTTGATCCAGCAATGGACCGATCTGGTTTCCTCCACAAAGGGCTCTCCTCTGCTCAACAGGCATTCCAAGGTCTAGTGGATCAACTGGGTGTATATGATATCTAGAGAGTTTTAAATTCCAAAGACAGGCAATACACCTTTACTTCCCCAGTCCATGGGTCTTCTTCCTGCATAGACTACATTTTATTGTCCCAGTCACTCCTCCTTGGAATACTGTGTTCCTCAATTCAACCTGGCCCCCCTTCTGATCACTCCTTAATAATGTGCCAACTTTCTCTCACATCTTTCCCCAAAAAAGGGGCACATTGGAAAATAAATGACCAGTTGCTGAGGGACCCAAGTGCTACCCAACATATTTCTGATCATATCAATCAGTTTTTTGCAGCTAATCACAACTCCACTAACAAACCTGATATAGAATGGTGTGCTTTCAAAAGATATCTCAGGGGAATACTGATAGGAATAGCCTCAAACTGGCAAAAAAAAAAAGACAGGATCAACAGTTATGCTTTTTGCTTTCCCAAATAAGGCCTATAGAATCTTATCTGAATCTCCATTCCTCTAACAATATCAAACGTGATCTAGCCAAACTCAAAGACTCTTACCTTGACATACTGAGAGTAAAGGCCGAATATGCAATTCTCCGTAGCAAAGCTTCTTACACAGATCAGGGAGAAAAAGCAGGTAAGTTATTGGCTTTCAGAATTAAGCAACAAAAGTCTTCCCGACTGATTCCTCCCATTCGCTCTCAGAGCGACAGTACTTTGAAAGCATCACTGACTGAAACAGTAAAAGAATTCACTGACTACTATAAACAACTTTATGGCCCTATGGTAGCACCACCTTCTTAACAGACCCTAATCAAATACCTTAAGGATTCTCACTTGCCTTCAATTTCTGAAGTCCATAAAAAGGTTCTAATAGCGCCAATATCAGCTTTGGAACTGGCAGAAGTGATACAAAATCTTCCCACAGATAAAACTCCAGGGCCTGATGGATTTTCATCCAATTTCTACAAGAAATTTAAAGACCAACTAATCTCCTTTCTCATACCAATTTATCAACATATATTATCAGGCATTCAATTTGATAGTACATTATTTGAAGCTCTTATTGTTCTCCTTCCAAAACAAGATAAAAATCTGGATTTAGTGATACATTACCACCCTATTGCTCTCCCCAACCAAGATATCAAAATTTTAACCAAATTACTCGTGGACCAGCTTAGCTTGGTACTCCCTGATATAATAGGCCAAGAACAGGTAGGTTCCGTGAGGGGCACATTATCAGTAGATCATCTCTGGACTCTCTTGCATGTCTTCTCGACATCCACGGATGCTTCCTTTCCAGCTGTCTTGGTATCTCTAGACGCAGAGAAGGTGTTTGACAGAGTTAACTGGAATTTTCTCTTTCAGATCTTAAAGGTCCTTGACTTTCCACCTGAATTTGCAACATGGATACAAGCCCTATATAAATCCCGGACAGCTAGAATCACTGCCAACGGCCATATCTCGGAATCATTTGTATTACAATCTGGAACAAGACAAGGATGTCCCTTATCTCCCTTACTCTTTAATATTTATCTGGAGCCCCTCGTACTCAAACTTATGGCCTGCCAGGAGTTACAAGGAATTAAAATTCAGAATCAGGAGGTGAAAGTTTCCACTTATGCAGATGATCTTCTTCTCCAATTATCCTACCCTGATAAATCTATCCCTTTTATGTTAAATATTATTACAGATTACAGTAGTTTATCAAATTATAAACTAAATGCTAATAAATTGGTAGTTTTACCCCTGAACCACAAGGTATTTCAAAGTACTATATCATCTCTAAGCCTTTCATGGTCACAAGATTCCCTTTGATATCTGGGTATTGAACTCACCAGAAGTTCTGCCCTTTTGACTCACTAGTACAAACCATTACACAAGATCTAGAATGTTGGTCGACTCTTCCTATTTTCCTATGGGAAAAAAATAAACCTAATCAAAATGAACATTTTTCTGCGGTTGTTCTATCCATTAAATTTACTGAACATGGTTGTCAGTCTCTTGGTTTAATAAGGTACACGGGCTTCTCACTAAATTCATCTGATTAAAAAAACAACCAAGAATTGATTATCATAAATCGACCACTCCGAAACTTAAAGGAGGTTTGCGTCTCCCTCATCTTGGTCTTTACTACTGGGCCAGCCAAGCTTCCAAATATCTTCGATGGGTATTCCCAAATCCATCCTCATCCTCCCCGCTTTGGTTGAAGATAGAATTAGCCCTTATTAAATCCTGTCAATTATCACCTTCAACAATTCTACACTCAAAACTATCTGCTTTACCATCAATCTTGAGATCCACCCCAGTGGCTTTATCTGTAAGGACTCACTCTCAGTTATGTACCTTCCTGAGATACAATCACTACAAAGACCCATCCCAATCAATTTGGTGAAACCCGTCTTTTAAAATTGATAGCCAAATCCTAACATCCAATTGGTTACCCCATCTGGGAGATGGACAGCTATCCCGTTTTTGTACAGAGGATGACTCATGGTTATCAGCTTCAGAAATTACCAAAAAATTAAAAATTCCCTAGCAATACTACTTTAAAGTTTTCCAATTGAGACATCTCCTGACTAAAGTGATTGGAAGTGTCCCACCCCAGCCCTCCAAATTCTCTTTTCAATTAGAACTGGGACAATTAGCCAACTCACCCAAAGTAATATCCAAGATATATGCCACTTTATATGGATGGCTTTTTCAGGATAGTTTTGGTCCCACAGCATGCTGGTCATCTCTCTTTCCCAATTGAATTATGGACTGGCCTTCCCTTTGGCGTAATTGTCGCCGATTTGTAATGCAGGACAGACTACGCCTCATGCAGTTTGATATTTTGCACAATTTATATTACTCTCCCCAGAAATTAGCCAAGTTAGGTCTAAGGTCCTCTGCCCTCTGCTCCCAATGTCACCAGAAAGAAGGTACTCTCCTTCACATTTTCTGGACCTACACTAAAGTGCCCCCTTATGAACAAATATCGAAAGTAAAGCAGACCATCTGTTGGGGATATCGGACTTATTTACTCCAGAAATCTGTCTTCTTGGTGACTATTAACATATTTCTGTAATTAATCGCAAATATCACATGGCACTGGTTTCTATGTCTGTTAAAAAACTTGTATTGAAACAGTGGAACGATTACGATACTATATCATATATCGAATGGCTTAATGAGCTCTTGGCCAATTTGAGAATTGAAAAGGCTATAGTAAATCTCAATAACAGACTGCATAAATGCCAAAGAATATGGGATCCCTTGCACACTTTGTATTCCTTATAAGTGATATGTACTGATGTCTTTATCTCATCTTTGATATTTCAGTATTGATGGACTATGTAGTGAGGGAGAGAGCCAAGGTGGGGAAGGCGAAAGAGGAGAGGGAGGGAGATGGGGGAGGGTAAGGGGGAAGGATGGAGCAGCTTCATTACATTATGTTTATTTACTCATGTATGTACTGTATTACCCAGTATGGTGCTGTTCTAGGTTTGGTGGTTTAAACCCTATAATAAACTTTGAACTAAAAAAAAAAAGAAATATCAATAGCTGGCCACGAGTGGAGTGAATCCTGGATGGTCAGTATGGAATTGGAAGAGGAGGAGACAGGAATGAACTTGAAAATGAACTTGCACGAAGGAAGTAGAAGGAAGTAGGCTCCTCAAAAGGAGGTAGACTCTGAGGCCAAGAAGGTAGATCTGGAACCAGAGGCAACTCAGGTTGAGCAATCGAGGAGCAAAACTGGATGAGGGATGATGAGGAGTGAGCAAAATTGGATGATGTATGATGAGGAGTGAAGCTAAGAGTGGAGTGAAACCATGATGGCTGGTACTAGAAAAGGCATTAGGACAAGGAAGATAAAATTTAGAAATGGATGAGGTACATAGAAACATAGACTTTGATGGCAGATAAGGACCACTTGGCCCATCTAGTCTGCCCATTTCCCTACCTACAGGATAGACCACAGATCCTAGTTAATCAACAGCCTATTTCTTCCTACCCCCCAACAAGAATTGCCTTAAGTCTGTCCCATGCATTCTTGAATTCTTCCACAGTTTTAGACCCCACAACCTCCACAGGAAGGCTGTTCCATGCATCCACTACCCTCTCTGTGAAATAATACTTCCTCACATTGCCCCTGAACTGCCCCCCCCATCTTTAAATTATGTCCCCTTGTTCTTGCACGTCTCTTTTTCTGAAAGATGCTACCCTCTTGGACTTTGTTGATTCCACTGAGGTACTTAAAAGTTTCTATCATGTTCCCCCTCTCCCTTCTTTCCTCAAGGGTATATATATTAAGCTCCTTTAGTCTCTCCTCATACAGCTTCTCTTGCAGACCCTGCACCATTTTAGTTGCCCTCCTCTGGACTGCCTCTATCCTGTCTATGTCCTTGCGGAGATGGGGTCTCCAGAACTGGACACAGAACTCCAGATGGTGTCTCACCAATTGTCTGTACAAAGGGATAACAATTTCCTGTTTTCTGCTGCTGATGCCTCTCCCTATGCATCCCAGTATACCCCCAGCCCTCCCTACTGCCTTCTCACATTGCTTGCTAACCTTAAGGTCATCTGATATGATTATTCCCAGGTCCCTTTCCTTTTTTGTTGTTGTTACTACCTCCCCCCCACTGTGTATTCTTCCCCAGGTTCTTGCTTCCCAGGTGCATTATTTTGCACTTCTTTGCATTGAATCATAGCTGCCATACTTCTGATCATTCCTCCAACCTTGCCAAGTCCCTTCTCATCCTTTCCATGCCTCCTTGTGTATCAACCCTGTTGCAGATCTTTGTGTCATCTGCAAAAAGGCATACTTTTCCTTCCAGTCCCTCTGCAATGTCACTTATGACGACATTAAAAAGGACTGGACCCAATATTGAACCCTGCGGTACCCCACTAGTAACTCCTCTTTCTTTAGAGTGGACTCCATTTACAATTACCTTCTGTGTCCTGTTGTCCAGCCAATGTTTTACCCAGGCTACCACCCTGGGACCCACTCCCAGGCTGGTTAATTTGACTATTAATCTTTTGTGTGGGACTGTGTCAAATGCCTTGCTAAAGTCTAGGTAGGCCATGTCCACAGCTCCTTCCTGGTATACTACTTTGGTCACCCAGTTAAAGAAATCTATTAGATTCGTCTGACATGACCTTCCCACTGTGAACCCATGCTGCCTTGGGTCCTGTGCCCCACTGGCCTCTATGTACTCAACTATTCTTTCCTTCAGAAGTGACTCCATCACTTTCCCTACCACAGAGGTCAGACTGACAGGTCTGTAGTTTCCTGCCTCTGTCTTGGTCCCACTTTTGTGAAGGGGAATCACATCTGCCTTCCTCCAGTCCTCGGGTACCACACCATCCTCCCATGATTTATTAAAAAGAGTTGCCAGTGGTTTCATTAGCTCCCCCCTTAATTCTTTTAGATTTCTGGGGTGAATTCCATCAGGCCCCATTGCTTTGTCCACCTTCAGTTTTAGTTTTTGCAAAATCCTTTCTTCTGTGAAAGGACTGGGATTGACCCCCCCCATCAAAAGTTTTAGGCACTTCCCCCTCCTCTTTTGTGAATACTGAGCAGAAATATTCATTCAGTATCCCTGCTTTTTCACTGTCCCCCTCTGCCCACCCACCGTTCATTCAGTTCAGCCTCACTATCCCTCCATTTGTCTTTCTACGCTCGCTGATGTACCTATAAAAGGTTTTATCCCCCTTCTTAACTGAGTTGGCTATCTTTCCTCAGTTTGGGCCTTTGCTATTCTGACTTCCCTGCCTGCTTCCTTCTGCCTTAACTGGTACAGCTCTCTGCCCTGCTCCTTCTGTGTTTCCTTATACTTCTGGAATACTATCTTTTTCTTCCTGACTTTCATAGCCACCTCTTTTGAGAACCATAGTGGCTTTTTCTTTCATTCGATTTGTTTATTTGCTTCACCCAAAGGCTTGTTGCCTCTGTGATGGCAGTTTGATGATTTCCCATTGTTGCTCCACACCTCCTTCTAGCCTGTTTGCTAGTGCTTTTCTGAGGCACTCTCCCATCTTGCCAAAGTCAGCCCTCCTGAAGTCCAGTACCCTCACTTTTGTATGGCTTGACTCTGTAGCTGAGTTTAACGTGAACCACACTGTTTGATGGTCACTTGTTCCCAGATGGCAACCCACTTCTAGATCTGAGATCCTCTCACTGCCCTTGTTTGAGAGTATGACATATAATGTACATACAATGTATGAGGTACAATGATGTATTGAAGCCATGGAGGCTGGTACAGGAAAGTGAGGTATGAAAGGACAAAGGACAGAGGGAGGTCAATGGGGTAGCATAGGAAACGGCCGATACAGGCCGAGAATGGCAATAGGGTGAGCTGGATGAGGTGGCTCATAGGCCAGGTTCGATGGAAGGCCAGATGGAGTCAGCAGTAGATGACCCAACGATGTGAATGGCAGAGCAAGCTAACAGAAAAACTGTGGCATGGTGAGATATAGAAAGCCATGACAGGAGTGAATCCTGGAAAGCTGATGATGGATGGAATCAGGAACCTGATGCATGTGGTGTGAGGGCTGTGGATTGAAGAGGTGAGCATATGAGCAATAATAGTTATGCCCAAAAAGAAATATCGAATGCAGGCCACAATGGGAATTAGACCCTGATGTTGAGATTGATGAGGTAGCACAGGAGTTTGTCGAGAGAGTCGAGGAGAGGGTGCAGAATGAGGGCACGCTGAAGCATGAGTAGCTGATGTGGCAGAATAGACCTATAGGATGGTTGGAGGAGCAGGTTGAGTCGAGGTAGCAAGGACCAGGGAAGTTATGCTTGAGTAATAGAAGTGAACACTGGAAGTAGTGAATATGAGACATGACAGTATGAATGAATTGAAGCCTAGAGGGCCCGGAAGAGATAGGCAGGAACCCCAGTAGGCTATGAGAGGAAGGAGTATTGGTAGGGCAGAACCCCCCAAAAAAGAAAACACTGAAATTGAGCAGGCCAAGGCCAGCAACCCAGGAGCAGTGCACCCTGCAAGGTAAGAGGCAGCACCAATCAGACATACCTCGCAAGGTGGGGAAGAAAGGGTAGCCTCATACAAGGAGGACCATAAGGTGGTAGAAGAGGTATGTAAATAGCACTCACGAGGGAGGGCTGAGACACAGAGGGTGTGCAGGATAAAATCGGAGTGACATAGTAATGGTGCACTACCAGCCTTTTAGAGATATGGAATGCAGGCCATGAGTGGCTCAGGATATAACACTGAAAGTTACTGATGAAATGGGGAGCTGGGTTTACAGGCAGCATAAGATGGGAGCCCCTCCCATGTTCCCAAAGAGGTTCTGCACTTAAAATATAATGCCAGCTAACACTGAGAAAACAACAAGAATAAAAACTAACTTGGTAAAAGGAAGAACAGGTCGGATTCAACTGTAACAGTCAAAGACTCCATTCTTACCAGGAAGCAGTCACAGTCTGCAATAGAAAAGCTGGACTGACATTGGCCACAAAATTGTGACAGTTTGTAAGTCATGAATACCAGGAGAAATGAGACAGCAGCAATGGCTAACACAGATTAACGATGACGAGTGCTGCAGAAGAGCAAGGAAAGGCACCGAAGAAAAAGAGACCCAACAGGAACGGGTCCTGCAAGAAGGTGACCCAGAGACACTCCAAGGCAGCAGTCAGCATAGCCAGCAAACAGAGCGGGGACAGCAAGTGGGAGACATACACCCAGAGTGCCAGAGCAGAGGCAGTAGGTGATGCAACACTGGACCACCAGTAACTGACAAGGAGTAGCGCTGAATGCACCAAGATGCCCAGGGAGCAAGGCCGGGAGAGCAGGTCACCAGAAACAGCAAAGCAAGCAGCCAAAATGGGACGGGGGTTGGGAAGAAAACAGAAGGCAGGAGAGATGGGAGGGACGAGCTGCAAACAGCAAACTGCCACAAAATGAGGAAGAGATGTAGCAGCCGGCGGTGACCGCAGGAACATGTAAAAGAAAATATACAGAATGAGGGAGCGAGGAAGGGCAGAGCCTCCAGCTGTCGCAATGAAGAAGAATCCTGGCAAGGCCAAGGATGTTGTGACCTTTTTTATCTCAATGAAGGAGTGATTTTGTTGCTCCTCCCATCGAATCTTGGGCTTAAAGCCCTCCCATTATGAAGCAGTGTAACTGCCTCTGCTATAATAAATTAATCAGCACTGTAAATAAAGTTAAATAACTGCATGTAAACTGCATATTTTATTTTCACAGAGAGGGTGGTGGACGCATGGAACAGCGTTCCTGAGGAGGTTGTGGGGTCTAAAACTGTGGGAGAATTCAAGAAGGTAAGGAACAGACATAAGGCAATTGTTGTGGGGGGTAGGAAGAAATACGCTGTTGATTAAATAGGATCTGCAGCTTATCCTCTAGGTAGGGAAATGGGCAGACTAGGTGGGCCAAGTGGTCCTTATCTGCCATCAAAGTCCATGTTTCTATATATTTCCTTTTTGATTTGTACTCCCTTTTCTGCCTACATGACTTAAAAAGACAATTTTGGCCATTAGCCCCCCACCCCCCCCCAGCACATAACATTGCTTACTCTCTGGTTTAGAGTTACATCCAAAATTATATTCCTTTCCTGGTATATTTTCTGAAAAGGAAAAAACACTCATAAAACAGCTCCATGCAGCTGATATCCAAAATGGTAGTTTTCCTCCCCCCAGAGCAGTGCCCCCATGCTTACACCTTTTCAGATGTCAGTACCAGAACAACTCGTGGATGAGCTCCATAGACTAAAGTGGGGAAACTTTTTAAAAGCTGCTTTTATTATTTTAAGTGCCGAATTTGAGAAAGAAGGCTATCACTTAACTAACAAGGACTTTGTTAGGTGTGTGTGGTGACCTTGCTTTCTCAAATTCAGCACTAAAAATGAAAACATCTTTTAAAAATTGCCCCATTTAAATCTATAGAATGCATCCCAGCATAGTTCTGGTACTGATGTCTGAAAAAATGTACAAAGCGTGGGGGCGTGGCTCTGAGGAGAAAGCTGATTATCTGCTCCAGCTCACTGAGCTGTTTTCCAAATGTTTTTAGAAAATATACTGGAAACAAATTCTACTTCTTGATGTAACTCTAAACCAGAGGGTAAGTGATGGTATGTGTTGTGGTGGGGGGGTTTATTGTTCGAAGTCTGCTCTTTGAGGGTACCTTCTAAATTTAACAAAGCAGAGGACATAATGACGCCACTTGCACAGTGGTTAATGGTGACAGAGTTCACACTTTTAAAGCTGTGCAAAGATTTTATGCAGGAAACTACAAGACACAAGCCTATAAAGCAGCAGTGCAACAAAAAATGTTTTTCCAAAAAAAGCTAGTTTCAGCCACAGTTAAAAATATTAGCATCCCTATCAAATCTACGTTTCTAGGTACCTCCTCTGCTGTGCACCATGAGTTTCTTTATTTTCTAGATCTTAACTCTTGCCTGGTTTACAATGGTATATCCAAACCAAATGTGACGGCCATCTTTTTTTTTTGAGAAAATAACTAAATTAAATCAGTTATTATATACTCAAACTTTGGTGGAACTGGAACATTTTACCATCTTATAAAACTGGAAGGTACCTGGAATCTGTTATAGTGAAAAAAAAAATGGAAGGGTCAATTTTTTTACGCTGCTGCTATAAGTTTGAAGTTTAACCAGTATCGATTTCTGTTTCAGCCTTGAAGCCACAGCATTTCTGACAGAAAGGAGCATCAGAAGACAGTGTCAGTGCAGTGAGAATCAGTTGATTGGTGAAATGTGAGGCACCACCTGTGCGCTGGGTGAGATGTACTGTAATCTAGTGCTCTGATTGGCTAAGGCAGTTACACTGCTTTATAATCAGCAGTAAGAATATAGTCATCTCCATTATAAACATCAAGGAACATGTGGGAGTCAGTGACCTTCTACCTGGTGACATAGAAGACAAGCTAGCCAGCCAGCCCCGTGATGCAGAGGACTGAGGTGCCATGAACGCTTTATCTCTTCCCATGCCGACAACCCGGATTTGGGAACGGACGCGCATCACTCAGGAGTTGGCCAGACGAGAGAGGATTGTGCATCATAGGACTGATCTCCTCCCTCAGGGTGGGGGGGAAATCATGCCTTGCTGCTTGACTGCCACCTGCAGGAATCCAGGTGGTGGTGCATGTGAGCCACAAGAAGTTGGAGGATACACTTTCAGAGCACTGGTGGCTTCTCCATGAGAAGACTCGCTAACATGCTCAGTGCATGTCTGTGCAGCCCTGGGGAGAAAAAAATGAGGAAGAATGGAATATGGGCTTCATGAAGCACTGCCTGTCACACTGATTGGTCTTGGGATCCAGTGGCAGTCTGGATTTGTGTTCCAGGTGGGGGAGGATGGCCCTCGGTCCCTCCCTTCCTGGCCCCACCATGGAGGGCAATCCATGGGGGATTTGGTCCCCCAATATGGGAGGAGACTTGGGATGGCTGTAGCTGACAGAGACAGGGCTGAGTAGAGCTGCCCATCCTGCCAAGGTGGATAAACATAGTGGGCCCGATTTTCAAAGCACTTAGAGTGATGCAAGCAGCTTGCATCCATAACGCTGGATGCAAAACGCAAAATGCATCCAAAGTAGCACTGAATGCAATTTTCATATGCAAACAGTGTCTGACGTAGTTACACTGTGCTGAAGGGCACTGTGATCCAAAATGCATCCAACTATGGACTCTGCCAGAATGCAAATGCAGTTTGAGATGTTGCTAAGCAAATAGCATTGACGCATTCTGCATTTGACATAGCCAGTCATCTTAGGCCCCAAAATAGATTTAAGATAGCCAAGGACACAAGGATGCCTCCATCAGGAGACACACCAGTTAGACCAGGTGGGAGCTTGTCTACAGCACGACCCAGGACAGAAGCCTGCAATTGTTGCGTATTCAGGGCCATGTGGTATGGAAAATGCATACCATGCTGGTCAGTGATGCATACTGCGCATGCAATGGCATGTCCTGCAAGAAAGTACGCTGCCACATGCAGAACGTGTGCAATATAGCAGAGACATGCAGACATGCTAGACAGGCAAAATAAGCAAGAGTACACACACACATACACATGGGGTGCAACAAAAATGCCAAGGCAAAGAGGGAAGGCACCAAATTTCACAGATGGGAAGATGGTACTGCTGGTGAGCCAAGCGGTACAGTGGTTTAGGGTGCTACAGTGCAGAACTGGTGGAGAATGCACTAGGACACTGAAGGCAAAGGTGTGGTGCAGCATAGCTGCCAGGTTAATGGCAGTGTCAGGGGTCAAGCGGACAAGCAGGCAGCTGCGCTGTCACATTAATAATATGCGAACGTGAAGGCTGAACACACTGGCAAGCCTCATGAGGATAGTAGAGGTAGCTGAGGCAGCAATGCATGCTGCATGTCATAGACACCCAGGTATGTACCAGGTGCCATGACTATTGTGACTCCCCCCAGCCCCCACAGTTTAAACCCATGACCATGACTCTGTGAACTAATGTTGCCCTTCACATTGTATCCCCATACAGACAGAAATGGGAGATGCCTGCAAGAGGACAACAGAGCGGGCACCAGACCCACTGGCAGAGGGGATGGAACCACCACAGAAGCAGAAGGTAAGCATCATGACCACGTCATATATGCAGACAGTCCAGGATGGCAGGGGGTCCAGGGTGGTCACCAGCCATATGGATCAGCATCTGTACCCAGCATGGAGGGTGTGGCTGCACACATACTAAGGCACACAAGCCTCTGTTGCTGACAGCATGACACGTACAGAGGCCAACACAACATGGGACACAGGACGGGGCAGGGCATACACCAGTCTGGTGGTGGTGTAGGTGGGCACGGGTGAGTATGCCAACTATGGTACTGCTGCATGACCTACAGAGTGTATGGTCGGTACAGTGCATAGTGGCCCACAAGTCCAGCCCTGACAACCAGAAGTGCCACAGTTCCTGCAGCCAAAAGTGCTGTACATATCTGACCATCATGCCAACATGGCAGATGGGTGACCATGCAGTCATACTCCCAACGGAGGACACACACTACCAGCCGGCATGCACCAGTGTAATGGAGCACAGCATGTGATGTTGCATTGCACATGCACATTGGGAATGGCCCTTTGGGGGGGCATTAGAGGTAATAATAGTGATGTAAGGCTGCCACAATGTACGTCTATTGCTGTGCACTGATACACACCCATTTGCATCTCCACAGGTCATAGTGCTCGAACGCGAGCCCAGGAAAGGACACTGTCACCATGGCAAACTGCTCTCGAACATGTGACGTGGCGCCTGAAGCACCATGATGTGCTTGCCTATGCTGCAAGGATCAGGAGGTACATGATGAGGGCATGAGCCTGTGTGGCATGGAGACCATGCCTGGGAGTGGTGGACAGAGGCACAGATATGGGGGATGTGTCAAACGTGCACCACCACAAGGACAACAGGGGCCTTCAGGCACAGCATACAGAGGCACAAGAGTCTTGGATGTGTGAGACGTGAATCCCTGCATGGATAGCAGGGGTCTGCATGTGCAGCAATCAGAGGCATAGGAGTTGTGGGGTGTTGGACATGTGCACCCCCTCAGGACAGCAGGGGTCTGCAGGCGCATCCCGGCAGGTGCACGGGCTGGGTAGCACTGTAATGGAGCCATATGGATCTGTACAGAATGGTGGGGAGGGCAACGGATACTGTGGGGACACGGAGGCGAAAGTTGAGCAGGTTGCTACTGTGGCAGTGGCCAATACTGTCAGTGTGGCCATGCATACTGAGGAATGGCAAAGGGTATATACAGAATGATGGGACATGCCTGGCGCGAAAGACAGCAATGCACACTAGCGACCATAATGCTGGCCTGGCTTCAAAGACTGGCATAAGACCTCCGCCATATGCTCGGCAGAGTTGAGGCCATGGACAAGGCCATATGACACTACATGCAGTAGTCCACTCTGAAGAAAGAGGGGTTACTAGTGGGGTACCGCAGGGTTCAGTATTGGGTCCAGTCCTTTTTAATGTCTTCATAAGTGACATTGCAGAGGGACTGGAAGGAAAGATATGCCTCTTTGCAGATGACACAAAGATCTGCAACAGGGTTGATACATTAGGAGGCATGGAAAGGATGAGAAGGGACTTGGCAAGGTTGGAGGAATGGTCACAAGTATGGCAGCTAGGATTCAATGCAAAGAAGTGCAAAATAATGCGCCTGGGAAACAAGAACCCAGGGGAAGAATACACAATGGGAGGGGAGGTAGTAACAACAACAAAAAAGGAAAGGGACCTGGGGGTAATCATAACAGATGACCTTAAGGTTAGCAAGCAATGTGAGAAGGCAGTAGGGAGGGCTGGGGGTATACTGGGATGCATAGGAGAGGCATCAGCAGCAGAAAACAGGAAGTTGTTATCCCCTGTACAGACAGTTGGTGAGACCCCATCTGAGTACTGTGTCCAGTCCTGGAGACCCCATCTCCACAAGGACATAGACAGGATAGAGGCAGTCAGAGGAGGTAACTAAAATGGTGCAAGGTCTGCAGAGAAGCCATATGAGGAGAGACTAAAGGAGCTTAATATGTGTACCCTTGAGGAAAGAAGGAGAGAGGGACATGATAGAAACTTTTAAGTACCTCAGTGGAATCAACAAAGTCAAGAGGGTAGCATCTTTCAGAAAAAAACATGCAAGAACAAGGGACACAATTTAAAGATAGAAGGGGGGCGGTTCAGGGGCAATGTGAGGAAGTATTATTTCACAGAGAGGGTAGTGGATGCATGAAACAGCCTTCCTGAGGAGGTTGTGGGGTCTAAAACTGTGGGAGAATTCAAGAATGCATGGGACAGACATAAGGCAATTCTTGTGGGGGGTAGGAAGAAATAGGCTGTTGGTTAACTAGGATCTGTGGCCTATCCTGTAGGTAGGGACATGGGCAGACTAGATGGGCCTAGCGGTCCTTATCTGCCCTCAAAGTCTATGTTTCTATGTAGTGTGTTGCAGCATGCAGGGGGCTCATGTTAAGACTGCTGTGCTGCACTGCCCCACAGCAGGATGGCATGTGCACAATTGCACCATCTGCAACCCCCCGTACCCATTAACATACACAGCAGAAGTACAGTGTACTATGTATATAGTTGCATATAGTTAGTGTTCTACTATTTCTGCACCTGTACATTATCACACTACATTGTGGGAATCCCATCAGTGCTGCTTATATAACTGGCATGGTCCGTGTGGCTACAGTTTCAGTCCTACACGTTAGTACCCTGTCCAGTCTTTAGATTTGCTTATGTTTGTGTCCCACAGGTCCATTGTTTCCAGTAAACATCTAGCACTGTAGAATGTGCCATGTACTGATAGTTGTAGCAATCTTGTCCACTGTTGTATATGTAGCCCTGTTAGTCATGTGCACTGATTGTTGGTTTTAAAACACATATGTGCATTGTGCCACATTAAATCTGTTCACAGACTGATACCTGTGTCCCCTTTGGTATATCATTATGGGTGATTGTGTCGGGAGTTGTGGTAGGGGCGTGCATATGTCATGGTGCAGTGTGTGTTGCTGTTACTGTGGTGCACCTTGGCCCATGTACAACACAATGCAGTGGCACGTTGATGGGGCGTGTGCATGGACAAGTGTCCTTGTGTGTGCTCTGCTGGGTTGTGTGTCAACCAGGATCATACTTGGGGTACACTGGCACTGTGGCATGGTAAGTTGGACACTGTAGAGCATGTATCTTCTGTGCACATGAAGGGTGGTGCCAGCAACAGGGCTCCAGGGATATCTGTGTGGACATGCATTGTTCAATACTGCTGTTCTGTGTTGTAGAATGCAGGACACCAGACATGTGTGTAGTGGGGATGTGCGACCATGTTTTACACCCACCTGTGGAGCATGCTGGGGACATGGACATGTACAGTACCTGCATGTGGCCATGTACCTTATGTACGGCACTGTGTACATGCACTGCACCCATGATGCATATGGCACATACTGTATGGCCATGGTGTATCTGACAAGTGGATTGCATACAGTGCATGACATGTTCACATACCAACCGGTAGGTGCCATCACCATACCACATGCCATGGCTGCCTGTGTTGATGTCACTGGACACACACCTGTGGGGGCATCTGCCATCCTGTCCACCATAACATATTGCACTGTAGCACACCGTGGCTCACCTGCTGTGGTGTGCAGGGGGGTGTTGGATATTACGTGCAGCAGGCGATACAGTGATCATCAGTCACATACACACTTAGTGGTACAGTAGTATGACACATGTGGAAGACAACAAACCCCATGCCCAGACAAGAGTACACTCTGTGGTGACAAGCATGTTAGCACACACCCATGATGGGCTACATGCCAGCACACCACCCGGATCCACCAGATCCAGTTGCAGTGTACAGACCTGCAGTGGGGCAGATAGCACTGGACATGGCGATGATGCGGACAGCATGCCACAAACGCCTGCAGTCATTTCCCCCTGTTGACAGTGCCAGTCACTCAAGTCCTGCTGTTCACAGTGCAAGGCGACCATAGCCAACTCATCTGGCATATGACAATGTGCCCTTGTAAGTGCGTGTCGCCATGGTTTACCAAGAAGACACTGCACCCATCATTGGGGACTGCATGACATGAGACATGGTACAAGAGCGATAGTGGTGCAACACTACTGTCTATGTTCTTGGGGGGTTATAAGAGTTGTGACCATCACACAATGTGGCTATCTAGACAGCAGCATATTGGCCATATTGCTGTTGGGGTGCAGGTAGGTTTCATACATGGACTGGTCTGCATGGCAGAGCCCACTGTCTGTGTCAATCAGGCCCGGCATTGGCTGCTGTAGTGTGCTGCTGGATATCCACATGGCCGCAGTGATGGATACTGCATGACTCAGCACCATGGACAGGCTGCGTGTGTCCAGGGTGTGGTCTGTTGTGGTGGGTTTGTGGTGGGGGGCTGCGTATGCGTGTGTGAAGGTTGTGTATGGTGGTATTAGGCATACACACATGGTGCCAAAGATGTGGGGGTACCTTGTCAGTGGACTTTGCCCACTGTGGTGTGGTTATAGTCCACTGGGCATGTTGGCCTGGTCATGTGCCTATTGTACAGTGGAGCTGTGCTGCGGCATGAGACTTGCCCCTGCCACATCCTGTGCCTGCCAGTTTGTTCTTGCAGTGTCCACCCATACCCGCCTGTGGCCCACTGCTACCACTGTTACCCGTCAGTGGTTGCAGGGCACTGCCAGTGGCTGCTTGCTGGACAGTGTGTCTGGCAGAGCACCATGGCTCTGTCATTGAGGCTAACTGTGCCCCTACATTTGGGTCTGTTTCAGGAGGGGCAGGGCACGATCTACCACCCCGTAGCTGTTGTTGACCAGTTGCCTGGTTTATGGTGTCCATTTCTGCATGGCTGACCATCACAGGAACATGTATTATTGTGTTGCTGGACCCTGCCATGATGTGCGTGGCATCATTGAGGGCTACAGTGGTCACTTGATCAGCCTGTGGTTCATGAATGAATGCTGCACACAGCAACAATGTCACTGCCATGTCCCTGTGACTCTGTACTCTGCGCCACTGTGTCGACTGTCACAGCAGCACATATTGCAGTGGTGCTGCAGGTGCCCAGTGTGGTCATGTTAGTGGTTGCACAGGACATGGCCTGTCTGTGTGTGTCAGTGGCCTGTGATGGGGCCCAGGTGGGGCATGGCAAATCCCCTCCTGAGTGCACAGCTTGTACAGGGTCCTGTGACACGTCCATGGGTGCAGATGTGTCTGTGCCCACATTATTTGTGATAGACCACAACGCTGGCATAATCATGTCAGCATCTATGTCTGTGTGCATATCGGTCACTGTACTTGCACACTCAGACAGCTGCATGGCGGTGTGTCATATTGCCCACTCAGTGATGTGTTGAGTGTACTGTCCAGCACAGGTGTGGTCATACGGTTTTGCTGGCATGTCCACAGCACTCTGTCACTGACAGTCTGCTGTGTATGGCTAACCAGCAGGCACACATCTAGTACACCCACCATTCCATGTGCTGACGGAGTGTTGTCCAGTATTGGGGCACTGTGGTGTGGCACTACACCATCCGGCCACACCGTGGGCAGTGCAGTCTGGATTGTGCACACTGGCAGGTCCACATGTTGTGTCTGTGGCCCAGCCAACTGTACCTGCCCAATACTGCGTTCGCATGCTGTGCTCCTATGGGCATCGCATTGGTTTCCCTGTTTGAGGGGCCAGGCATGGACATGAAGTGTTGCTGCCATCCCCTGTTGTCAATGCGTACAGGGTGTGCCGTGTCAGAGATCCTTGTTCCAGACCCCTGTAGCCACACAAGTCACTCCAGGGCACTGGACACATGCTCCAGTATGGCAGTCTGGCATTCACTAACCATCTGCAACCCCTGCAACATATCAGTCTGCCGTTGCAACTGGCTGGCCACACTCCTCATGCCCTGGGTGATGGTATCCCCTGACACCTGCCATGTCTTTGCTACTGATAGTGTGCCTCTGTTGCAGTGGTGTGTGTGCCAATGTGCTCACATATTGCCGACAGTTCATGGGAGAGCATGTTGTGGCACAGTCTGTCCACATCGTCCATGCTCATGGACATCCCTACTGTGTTTTCCCCACCATCCTCACCCACCTCCCTCAGTCATGGATGGTGCTAAGGATAGGTCCTGGGCAATGTTGCCATGGATGTCCTTGTGGTTAACCTGTGTGCCATCATTCTCACCCTACTTGGCCTCCTTCTGCACCCCTTCCTCACCATCCACTTCAGATGCCCCATCATCACCTTCCTCTGCCTCCTCCTCAGCATTCCCCTTCCCCTCCACCCCTCCTCATTAGTGGATTCTCCTGCATCCTCCATTGTAGCATCTATGGACTGTTCCATGGTGTCATCTGGACTACTGTCACTATCCCCACCACTGATGGATGTGTCATCATCCATCACTGGTCCATGTGTGTCCAGTGTTTTGTCATCCAGCACTGGATCCCAATGCTCATGGCCCTCCTGTTCCTAACGTTCCACTGGTGCCTACTCATGTACCTCCTTTTCCTGACATCCACTGGTGCCTGCTCATGGACCTCGTGTTCCTGACGTTCTACTGGTACCTGCTCATGGCACTCCTGTTCCTGATGTTCCACTGGTACGTACAACAGAGGGTTAACAGCAGTCAGTCTTAATAGTAGCTGTGTTTTCAATGGTTGTGTACATCTACACATGTGCAGCACTGGTATGCCCTACGTGGGCCTTTGGGACCACTGTGTTACAGTTGCCTGCATTGTGCTGCATGGTACACTACACAGGTATCTTATGCCCTATGTGGTCATCTGCTCTGTGTGTGTCATCCATTTGCTGGGCAGATTGTGTCCTGTGTGGTGTGCCATAAGTTGTGCTGCAGTAATGGGCCCATGCCACATGCAGCATGCACAGCCTGCTGGTATTTGACCAGTGTTGACAGAGCGTCCTTGTCTAACATGTATTGGGCCATGCACACTGCCATGTGCTGCACACATGCTCATTGTCATCATCCACAGCCCTGCATCTAGATACGTGCTGTGTCCTACCACATTCTGAACACATCAAAACTGCTGTCACCCTTGATGATCTGCCTGTTTATCTGGGGTGCCACTATCTCCTGCTGACTGGTGAGCTTCATGGTTTCATGTGGTCCCCCTTCAGTGGCAACACTGTTCCTGTGGATCTGTGCCAATTTCTCTTTGGACCCTTGTGTGAGGTTGCTTTGCCTCTTTTGGAGCTCCTGCACTGTATGCTTCACCTTGCTGACAGTGTTTACCTTCTTGGTCACTTCCTCCTATGCCACCTTCCGCTTAAGTCTGTGGGACTTGTTCCTGCCTCAGCTGAGGAGTAGGGTGACATTTGCCTCCACAGCTGGTAGGAGCACATCTGTCTCCTCCACCATGAAGTTCTTCTTCTGTACCTGCTATTTGATCTGCTGATTGGCCATTACACACTCGCATCCTACATAACTCTGTGGGTGGTCTCAGGTGCTGGCAGACACAGAATAGAGACATTGGTACAGTGGCAGCTGTGCAGGCAGGCGTGCCATGCTGATTCAGTACAGTATGTACACTTGCAGCAGGGATACCTTAGCTGGGTGGGGGTGGTTCCCCTCCACTTCTGGCAGGTGCTTGTCTGAGGGTTGTCTCAGGTGCTGTCAGACACAATTGGAGACATTGATACAGTGACAGCAGTGCAGGCAGGTGTGTCATGCTAGTGCATTCAGTACAGTACATACACTTGCAGAGGGGGATACCTTACCCGGGTGGGAGATGTTCCACTCCACTTCTGGCTGATGCTGTTGTTTGGGTGGTCTCTGGTGCTGTAAACCATGGAAGGTATTCATTAGTACTGTGGCTACAGTGCAGGCAGGTGTGCAGTGCACCTGTGTGGTGTCCTGTACCTCATTGTACTTGGCTGTATCAGTATTCTGCTGTATTTGTGTCCTGTTTTGCCTCACTTCCACTTTTTGTGCTCCATCCTACTTTCCTCCTGCTCTGTGTCTGACAGGCGGTTTGCACACCTTTTTATGCTGCACTTTGTATACAATGTTGGTCTACTGTTTCCAGAAGCAAATTGCGTTTTTTCTTAAATACCAGCTATTCACATGGATGCAGCTGCATTTGATTTAGTCCTTGACTTGGACGCATTTTGCATCCGACATGACAACTTTTGAAAATCAGGCCTCATATAGCAAATACTGACCTAGTCATTGAATGTCACTGAATGTGTGAGGAACCAAAAAGGCTAGTGCCCAAATATAGTTCCTTAGTATAGATCATAGTATGTTAAATTTCCACCCTGCGTTATGTAGCTGTCCAGATTTTTTTTTAATTATTCTTTTACTATTACTAATGATTATGTTCATTCATAATGTCATAGAAAAATAGTAGGTCCCCTCTGGTGAGTCTGATTTCTAGGCTGTGTAGTCCTGGAAATTGTAAACATTCTTTGTAGGGCTGATTTTGAATACTGTAGGTCTACTTAATCATGAATGTCTTCATTGCATGTTTTCTAGACGGTGAATTTCACCTAATTTATATGGATTCCATAACTGACCATAATAATCCATATGTGGTCTTATGTATGATAGATATAAGGGGAGCATAACTTCCTTTGATCTACTTTTAATGTTTTGTTTGATTGAGCAAGTGGAGAGCCTGGGGTGATGGCTGCGATGGAGAAATAATTCTGTATTCAGCAGCTGGCCCTGTAGGAGGGAGAGGGCTCAGAGCAGAGGGAGGAACCACAGCATGAGGAGCAGCCAGGATGCAACCTACAGAAATCACATCTCGCTGTCCAGGTTGAAGTCAATGTTCCCATGGAACATATGGATGAAGAGTAGGGGTGTCTTTATTGATAAAAAAATATATACAATTATACGAAAGGTATCTAATTTTAGCCAATCAGAATAAAGAGATACTATCAGTTATTCTGCCACAAACTACAAAAGAATCCCGCCCAGAGTTGGTTATTCACCTAAACCCCACCCACAGTCACTTAATCAACCTAAAGCCATGCAAACAGTCAGTTATACACACCTCAAATCAAAAACAGAAGTGAAATTAAAAAAAGGAGTCACAGAGACTGGCCACCTTGGCTGCTTCTGTGCAAATAACTACCAGCTTCTAATCCCTCACTGCAGAAAAAAAGGCATTTATTGTATCTGAAAAGGATGAGGCACAACAAAAAACAAAGTTAGCAGCAAAGATATACAAGCATTTTTCAATGCCGAATGTTGTCTTGCTGGTTTTGGCATTGGTAGTGCAAGAGTTAGAGAGACACATAACAGAAGTAACAGTGAAGTATAGAACGAACATGAACCCCACCCCACCCTGCAGAGAGTGACAGGCATTGGGGTGTGCGTTTGGGTCGCTGACCATAACGCTCATGCTCTTTCACCTCACCCTACCCTGCAGAGTCTGATAAGTGTCGAGTTGTGCCTTGGGGTTATCTGGCCTTATGCTCACCCCATTTCATAAGGAAGTACATTGAGATGGGTGCAGCATAGCAGAATGGGTTGAACTTTGGGGCTGAAGAGTCCAAGGCACACCTTGATGCCTGTCAGTGGCCGCAGGGTGGAGTTGGAGGACTAACGGCATGAGCAGTACAGCAGACAATCCAAAGACACACCCCTGACACCTGTTAGTCTGTACAGGGTGAGATGTAATAGTTAGAAACCCTAACGCCTTGGGCGTGTGTTGGTATTTGCACTCCAAATTTTAAAACATGGCCTTTTTATGACCCCACCTCATGAAAGCATTTGGGACCTCTGTTCATGAACAGTGCCCCTGTGATTTTGTTAATCTGTCTCGAACATTGATTTGCCACAGTGACCACACCATTCTGCACCACATAAAAATGTCAGCTGCACCATTGATAAGGAGATGTGAAGAGACGGCAACGTGGGAAATCTGGAGCGAAAATAATAAATATTCTGGAAGTTACGAGCATGTGTGAAAACTGCACATGGCACACTCATAACATAGTCATTTAGTGGAAATATTTCACCAAATTTTTAACATAGCCATTTGGGGATCTCTGCTCATGAACAGCGGCTTATGATTATCTTAATCTACCCGAACGTTGATTTCCCACAGCGACCGTGTAACTGTGCTCCAGATGTGCAAAACTACATTTCGGGCAGGATGTGACAAATGACAGCTGAACTGTTCATAAGAAGGTGTGCAAAAATAACAATGTTGAAAATCTGGAGTGAAAATATTACAAATTCTTGAACTTACGACTGTGCATGGACACTGTGCAACGCACGCTTGTAACATAATTATTTTATGGAATTTTTTCACCAAATTTTCAACATAGGCATTTTGGGACTTCTGCTCATGAACAGTGCCACTGTGATTTTCTTACTCTGTTCTGAACAGTGTTTTTCTACAGCGACGGATGTGCGAAAACACAGTTCGGGTAGGATGTGGGAAATGAAAGCTGTACTGTTCATAAGGAGGTGCGAAAAAATGGCAATGGTGAAAATGTGGAGTATAAATATTAAACATTATCAAAGTTATGAGTGTGCATGGGAACTTCACAATACACACTTGTAAAACAGTCATTTTATGGACGTTTGTCACCTAATTTTCAACACAGGCATTGTCGGACCTCTGCTAATGAACAGAGTCACTGTGATTTTCCTAATCTGTCCCAAACACCAGTTTCCCACAGCAACCACGCTATTCTGTGCTGGAAGTGCGAAAACACATTTCAGCCAGGATGTGAAAAATGACAAGGGTGCGTGAACACTGTGCAATGCATGCTCATAGCACAGTCATTTAATGGACTTTCGTCACCAAATTTTCAACATAGACATTTTAGGACCTCTGTTCATGAACAGGATGTGAAGAATAACAGTTGTACTGTTCATAAAGAGGTGTGGAAAAATGGCAATGTTGAAAATCTGGAGTGAATATATTACAGATTTGCGAAGTTACGAGCGTGCGTTGAAACTGCACAATGCATGCTCGTAAAACAGTCAATTAATGGACTTTCGGCACCAAATTTTCAACATAGGCATTTTAGGACCTCTGCTCATGAACAATGTCACTGTGATTTTCTTACTCTGTTCTGAACACTGATTTCCCACAGCAACCATACTATTCTGTGCCAGAAGTGCGAAAACACATTTCGGCCAGGATGTGAAAAATGACAGCTATACTGTTCATAAGGAGGAATGGAAAAATGCTGGTGTTGAAAATCTGTAGTGAAAATATTACAGATTCACAAAGTTATGAGAGTGCGTAGAAACTGCTCAATGCACACTCGTAAAACAGTCATTTTTTTGAATTTTTTCACCAAATATGCAACATAGGCTTTTTGAGAGGCCAGCTCATGAATAGTGGCACTATCATTTCATTAATTGGTCCCAAAGGGTAATTCCACGCAGTGACTGCAAAATCACCTTTCATGACCGAATAATGCCATGACAGTAACTGAAATCACGAGGAGGGTTCCCAATAACCCCTTGTTGAATATTTGCTGGCAAACTTCCCCAAAATGCCCAACATATACATCAAAGTTGAAAAAACCCTATTTATGCCATTATATAGCTTAGAAGCATTTCTTCAGTTCGCGGTCGGCTTTGAAGAGTGCAGACGTGTTCCTGGTCCACAGAAGATCGTCGCGTTGGGCTCTGGAGGTAAGTATGGGGTGACTGGGGGGTGTGGGGAGGTGGGGCATGCAGTGGGTGGGCACAGGTTTGGGGAGGGCTGCAGACTGCGAGGGACCATTTTCTACTTTACAGGGAAAAAACATTGTGGGAAGGTTTTATTTTACATGTACATTTGACATGCTGGGGTGGGCTCCCAGTGTGTCACTTTTTTTTGGGGGACTGGAGCCAGGGATTGGGCACCCAGTTGGCCAAATAAAGAGTGTTTGGGGATGATGCCAACGGGGATTGAGCTCCCCTGTTGGCAGATGAATTGGGGAGGTGGGATTGTAGCCAATGGGGATTGGGCACCCTGTCGGCAAATAAAGAGTGTTGGGGGGAATGATGCCAACAGGGGGATTTGACACCCCCCTAAGTCGGCTTTTCTGGGGACTGTATGAGGCAGATGGCATAGCCGCTGTTATGTCGCACTGAAACTTACACTGGAAAGGCACGCCCTGCAATGAGATGGAGCTCCTTCATTACTGTGGCTAAAACCTTTCAAGGTGGTGGACATGCTTTTGCACTGCTGTCATAGACAGCGTGCAATCTAATTCATGCCACGGAGCCCAGCCCCAAAAAGCAGTGGCGCCACAGGCCATAACAGGACCGTGCCTCCAAAACCTGCTATTCCGAAGTTACAGCATCATGTTTCTTGTGCAGGAGCAAGACAACATAATAAAAGTATTTAATCTCTAATTTCCAACACGCATATGGAGAAACATGCAGCAGTGGTGGGCTGGACATCAAACAATGTAGTCAAACAAGTACAAAAACCCAGTGCACTTCTGATATAAAACACAAATTCATTACTGACATTACATCTGCATTTTACTGGTTTTCCAACATTTTTCTCACAGAAAATACATTTTTCCATGACTGTTCTATCTTGCTGACACCCACCTCCTCCACCAGCCCTACTGTCTACAGACACTACTTCACTTTCAGTGTCTCCTTCCCTCAGCATGCCACCTGATTAAAAAAAATCCTCATCCCTTTAAAACATTTAAATAAGAAAATACAGCAAAACTTCCAAAACACCTCTCAAAATCTTGATTCTCTGTACATTTCTGTTTTAATTCTAATGTTAGCCCTGGTGTGCTTTACCTTTTTCTACTGTAGAGCAGCTGCACAGTTTCTGGAAAGCTGTCACACTATTTGAATAGCTGTTTCATTATGAAAGACTGTAGCAATTAGAATTACTCCCCCAGATCTGTTCACCAAAGTCAGGCTCTTCAACAGTTTTTGCTCTTCACTACCAACTACCAACTCCAACTCCAACTCCTCGACGGCCCGGTAGCACTGAGGGCTGAGGCATCCACCTTACCTCACACCATGCCAGTGACTTGGGTTCATGAACGAGCCCGGGGAGCCTGAGGTTAGTCAGGGAAGAGAGGATTGAGCAACTGATGGACTACTCTCCTGGGAGGGAGGGAAGTCCACGTTCTGTGACATTATTGGTGCCCAGTGGAGACTTGGTGCACTGCAGTCGAGGACCTTGTAGAGGGGCAATGTCAGGTGGCTGACCTGTGGATATTGGTGGGAATACGTACGTCATGCACTGGATGGCATTGCATGTCCTGCATTGGGGGGCACCGAAAAGTGGAAAATCCCCGGTGCCAGGGAGGCGATGGTAGATACCCAGTGGCCATGCCCACATGCCCAATGCTGGCCATGACCAAGACTTGACACTCCATGGTCCCCTGCCTCCTCTCATGAGGGCCCAGTGGTGGGGGGGGACCCAGCTTATCCAACCCTCGGTCAGGGAAGGGGTTCAGGTGGGTGGTGAAGGCACTGGACTGAGCAGGTCCACCAGAGAGATGTCTTTGTATAGGTGCACAGGAGGGAAAATAAGGCTGACAAAAAAAACCTCCAGCTCCTCACTACCAACTCCAACTCATATAATAGTAATAACATTCAGTGAGTTGGAGTATACTTCCAATAACTGGCTTCTGTAGGGATTAAACGCCTTGGCTTCACCTCAGCATTTAATCTTCCACAGAAGCCAGTTATTTCTTCATGTACTCCAGCTCACGGAATGTTATCACTTAAGTACAAATAAAGAAATCATAACTAACTTATAAATCTTCTTAAAAGAATAAGAAGAAAAAGGAAAAAATAAAACCAAACATAAACATCAGTGTAAGAAAAAGAAGAAAGACCAAAAAACTTCTACAGAACTTGCTACTCTCCTCTTATGAAGTTAACAGTTATGCGGTCTGTGCGTTCGCATTCTGTGGCTGGCCATGGTGGTGTGGGCAGGGTATTGCCAGCCACAGAAGCTGGTCAGGGACAGTGAGGGGAGTGAGGTGGGTGACCTCTGCCTGTCGGAGTGGGGAGGGTGGGGGGCCACTACACCACGAGGTACAGCATTGGCAGGTGTTATCAGACTTGTCATGGCCTGTGTGGCTGTGGGGATGGACTGGGACTAGGTTTTCAATTTACACTAGGAAATACAGATCAGGGCTACTTGTGACTTGGGGGGCCACTATACTACCACCTTTGTGACTCTTACATGGATTGCCGGGGGGTTGACCACAGCCTGTCGCAGCAGGCATGCTCTAGTGGTGGCACAAGGGTGCCCTGGCAGTACTGGGAGAGTGCCCTATGGGGGAATGGCACCCATGCCACAGTCTTACAGGGCCACAGCAACTGCTCCCCTTCCCACACTACTGGCTCCCATGCCCCTGGGGGATCCCCCGCAAAATGACTGATCCAGTGCTATGCCTGATGCAAACCAGTTAGACCACCTTTAGGCTGGTCTACGTGGTGGCCCTTCCTGCATCCATGGTGGGGCTTCCAAACTCCCAAATAAGGGGATGTGGCAGCCCCGACATGGCACAAGCCCCCTTGTGACATGCCACTCTGTGTTGTTGGATGCAACCCTGGTGCAGGGGCGCTTTGGTACACCTGTGTCTGGAACAGACACAGGCCGCCTTAGAAAATCCTGTTGGATGCAAGTTGTAACACAAATCACAATTTGCGTCAAACTCCTTTGATGCAGGTCTTTTGCGTTTGTCACAACAGACTGAAAATCAGGCCCTGTGTGTGAATTAAATATTGGAAGCAGCCATTTTACTGTTGTTTGAAACTGAATGTGATGTCAGTAAGGGGCAAGCTGTAATTACCAACATACAGCTCGCCCTTCAGTGACATCAGTTTCTGTTTTAAGATTACATGAAATGACTACTGCCTTGATTTAATTTACAGACGATTTAGATATTCATATGTCAGGATTCCTGTCACCTACAGGTAAGCCCAATACCTCATTTGAAAGATCTTTTCATGGATGTAATGTAAAATTTATTTATATAAGGTGCCCTTCCTGAGCTCAGGGCACCCTTACAATAATCATCACAGTAATTTAAAATCCGTAATCATTATAAAAACATACATAACATACATCAGGTGTCATGAAATGCTTGATGAAACAGAAAGATTTTAAGGGATTTTTTAAAACTTTCTACAGTCAGGCTATCTCATATTTGACAGGGTAGAGAATTCCACAGGGTGGGTGCCATAAAGTCAAAAAACCTTCCTCCAGATGTTTTCAGGATTACCCTGGGAATCTCTAGCAATCGCCTGTCAGAGGATCGGAGTGAGCGGGAGGGACAGTAAGAAGACAGCAGTTCTTTCAGGTAGTAGGGTCACAACTCATGTAGGGCCTTACAGGTCAGCAACGTGACCTTGAAGGTAATCTGCCACAGCACAGGCAGCCAGTGCACATCTCGCAGCACAGGTGTTATATGACTGAATCTGGGGTCCCCAGTCAACAACCTGGCCGCCGCACACAGTTGGAGTGACCTCTGCAATGTTTGCTTAAACTTTAACATATAATTGTGCACATGAGCCAGTTCAGATGCAACAGAGTTGCTCATTTCCTCCCAAGCAGCCTGCCAATGGAACAAGCTCCCTCCCCAGGTCTGGGCCTCCTCCTCACTCATGAACTTCCGCAACAGGCTTAAGTCCCATCTGCTGACCTCAAGCGCATGCCACTGTCATGGCACTTAAAGCTCCTAAGGTACTCCCCTCCTCTCCAACTCCCATCTCCTAGCTTAACCTTCCTACTACCTGCCTTATACAGACTGCTCACCAGAGGCCACGTGTAACCCCTGAATAAACTATATGCAAAGTACTACCAATTGCTTACATGTCATGATGATAACCATGCCTGTACCCATGCCTACATCTACTGCTTTTCTTTTACCCTGCCTGTAACCATCTTCTTTACTGTAACCACCTCATGATGTAACTCACAATGCCTCAAATGTTCCTTATGTCCTTGTTCATTCTTATAACTTGTATTGTTATCCCGGGTCGCCCCTGAAAAAGGGACCTTTGGGGCTCAGTGAGCCTACCTGGTCTCCAAAATTTAATAAATAAATAAAAATTAAATTATATAAATTCCTTGGTAATCCATTTCATCCTTGAGCAGAACTAGATTAACAGTGAACTAATAGCTTCCATTACTTTAGCTATTGTAATATCTGAATTTAAATGTTTAAGTAGGTCAGGTGACAGAACAGGAATTGTGGTATCTGTGAGATATTCACCTTTATTGTGCTGACCGGATGCTGAGGTTCCAAATATTTTTTCTACGTGTTGTTCCAAAAAAGCCAGTTGTTCATGGGTACCTGTCAACAAATTATCATTGTTATCTAAAAGGGGTAGAAAATGTATGGTCTGCTGTTTGATTTTTACAGTCTTCAGCAGGGTTCATCTGGTATTTAGTTATTTTAGTGTCATATTTTTGCTCTGTAATTAGTTAAGACATATACTGATATTGGAGCACCATATATCTGATTTAATTTGTGAGACTTGAGCTGATAAGTCATGTCCTGTCTTGGCTGTAATATTTATCAGCTGTTGAAACAGATCTCTGAGGGTCAGAAATCTTAAATTTCTTTCATTTGCAAGTTTTCTAGCCCTAGACTTAAAAAAAAATACCTTAATTGTACTTTCACCATTTCCCACCATTCCACAGGAGAACTGAATAACTGTAAAGTTGTTTTTTTTGGCCTCAAGTAAATATTGCAATTTTTGAATAATAGTGTTATTTTTTTAATAAAGGGATATTTAATCTCTACAAACCAGGCCAATCCTTTCTTTTGGGACATTCCTAAACATGGCCTGTAACAGCCTGTGAGCAGATGTTTTTACTGGGACTACCTTTGAACTGGAACAGGATAAAAAGGAGAGCACAAAATAAAATCTAAGCGAGTAGACAGTTTATCCTTAAAGAAAGTGTGCACCACCCCGACCTCCAGATTTGCAAGCAGTATCAGATCATCCAGTTATATTATCACATCTTTTAAACAGTTTGTATCACAGAATTATTTCCTTGGCTTAATGATAATGGTAATAGAAATGCAATAATGTGCAGTATACAAAAAGAGCAGTTATATTATACCCACAGACATGCAGATATCCCCTGCAGCTTAGCTCATCAGAGGGCTGGCTGTGGAGGACTTTGGAGAAAAATGGCTGATGGGGTGTGTGTGTGTCACAGGATCAACCAGATAACTATAACAAATAAAGACAAGTAAGTGACTGAAAAAATTAACTTTACTTGTTATTTTTGCTAATCGGGACCTATAGGTTCTGATAGTTTCTTTTTGGGGAGCTGACAGTTCCCCTTTAAAGTCATGCTGCAGACGCTGTTAACGGGAAGGCAGATCCTGGTTCACAAAGAAAATAACTGCATTATCTGCATACAGTAAGGTATATGAGTAGTCACATACTCTAGAAATGTTGTTACAGAAGAGACCAAATTGCAGGGAACAAAGAAGAGAGCCCTGGGGAACCCTAAAATTAATGGACAGTTTCTCAGAGAGGGCATCACCACACCTTATTCACTGAGACCCCCAAATAATCTGAAAAGAACCATATAGCGGTCCCATCTGACATGCCCATCTCCAGAAGTTTTGTTATCATCAGGTCATGGTCAACCAAATCAAAGGACTTAGAGTGGTCCATAAAGGTTGAACCAATGTATTCCCCTCTATCCAGAGCCACATGGAGATCCTCAGTCAATTCGATCAAAGCAGTATCAGTACTGTGATATGTACCGAAGCCATGTTATTCCTCACCCAAGATATGGCTGGGCATGTAATCCAGCAGTTAATTGTTGACGATTTTCTCCAGAGTCTTGGACAGGGGGAACAACAAGGAGATAAGCCTGTAGCTATAGACAGCAGCACGGTCACTCACCTTATCCACTGGTACAACAGCTGCCCGTTTCCAAATATCAGGTAAAAAGCCAAACTGTAATAAAAGTCAAACAGCTTTTGGATCTGGATTACAAGTTCATTGATAGCTAACCTGAACAATTTCATGTTTATTTGGTTAGGACCCACTCATTAGGACAATCTAGTCTCAGTTAGGGATATTTTCTAATAGTTTAGGCTGATAAATGATTAAAGTAAAATGTAGGTACACTGGAGCAGGACACGCACTGGGGGGTCAAAGTTGGAAGAGTCAGCATTCACTGATAAACCTTTTGCCACCTTAGTAAAATAAATTCTGGTCAGAGCCAACATGGCTGCTGAAGAGCAGTAAGTCCAAGTGAAAAGTACTCAGAGATCCTGCCATGGCTGATGCCCGTACTTGCGCATGTGCAGTGACCGAAAATCATTGCCCATGCATGAGGAAAAGTCTGCTATGCCCAAGATGGCAGCCATGTCATGCATGTGTAATGATGTCGTGGCAGTTATCTTGGGCATGGTGGGCTCTTTTGTTTCATCCAAAACTGTGGACATGATGGTCAGAAACAGAACAGTGTCCCCACTGGGGGAGTAGTGCAGCCTATGGAGGAGAGGGGCGGTGGACAACTAATGCCACACTACTGACCACAGCCCTGTGGAAGCACTTAGGAGAGGTATATGATCACGTGCTTCCACAGTCCCTTCTCTCACCTGCCCTTCACAGTACACCAGCATGGCTCCACCCATGTAGCTGTAAAAATGCCTAGAATAGTTAGCAGTAGTCATAAGGTCAGTTAAACTATTGTTTTTGGCCTTTAGGACAGTAGGGGATTGATGACAATTTCTGACTAACATACAATTTAAATTATTCCAGAGTTTCTGGGGATCATTAATTGCATTCAGTTGCCTAATCTTACAGCAGTAATTTCTTGCCTTCCTGGTTAGTTTTTCTCAGCAGTTTCTCCGCTCTTTATATTTTATAAGCTGAAGTTGTGAGACAGAGTTTCTGTAGAGTTCCCAGTGCTTATCCCTTTCCTTACACTCAGAAATCAGCTCAGGAGTCAGTCAGTTATTCTGGTCACCTTTTAGTCTTTTCTTTTGGGGGGAACAAATAGATTGCAAGCCTCTGTAAAGATGTTAAAGAAATATTATACAATAGCAAGAAAGAATCTTGGACTGTGATTGGTCAGTTTGGGGCTGGACCCATGACGTTATCCCAGCACTACGACACAGGTCTAGTCTCAGCCTCACTGTGAACCTGAAGATGATTTTTTGGATGAGGAGATTTTTTTTTTTTGCATCTCCTCTTAAGAAACAAAAATATTTTTCCACACTAATAAAAACATTCTTTAAAATTATTTTTTTATTTTATATATAACAACGAGCCATTGTATAATAGGAATAATGCATTCCAGGGTGTGTGTCATTTGGGATAATGCCATGCCTGGGGCTTTGGATGCACTTTCGGCCTGTATTTCGTGCCCAATCCCCAGGCGTGGCGTTATCAACACATTACCTATCCTCCCGTATTCCTTACTCAAAGGCAAGACTGATATCTGGCTAGGATGAGGAAAGTCTGATAGCCCTTAAAGGTACCCTTTCAACCCTTTTTGCATTGCATTATTTCTATTCTAGGATGCATAAGCTCCAGCTTAATGCTAAGATATGCAGAATCGGGGGCTCAACCAAAGAGTGGTGTCTGTTGATTTGGAATGCACTACTTGAGTCAGTAGTACTTTGTACTTCGATGGAGGTGTTTAAAAAAAAATTGGATAACTTTATGGGTACTACTCGATCAAGGCAATATCAGTGATATGTGATAAAGGCTAGTGCTGACTGACTTATTCCTTTTCTATGATTCTATGATTTCTAGTTAAAAAACATTTTGATTACTTACCTTTTCCAAAATTCATAGAATTTGTTGGTAATGGTATAAATTATACTGTACCCAACATTGTTTTGTTTCAAATTCTTAATGTACTCTTATTGCATACTTGCTAAAAATTACCAACACTCCCAGACAGTGCAGTCACACATGATAAAAATAGTCTCTCCTCCTCCCATTGCATCAGAGTGGCTAGACTGTGGGAAGGGTGCTCCCAAGTCTGGAAAACATGCAGTGAGATTTGATCAAGGAATATATGCATACATGTTTTGGTGTGGTAACACCAGTATGATGAGCAGTTTGTTTTTCACTTTTAAAAAGAAAACCGGAATCAGAATCAAACATCCAGCTACCTTAATAACCTTCACTGAATGTAAGGAATCATAAAATGTGTTTTTTTTAAACTAGGGACAATTTGAGGCCTAAGGGGGTTGACAGTGTCCCATTAACATGTTCCATACTGAAGGGTATCAACCAGATCCAGGAAAGAGGTTTCATCTGACGTCCTCTGGCTGGACATGGAGGCATGCCCAGAAGCCCAAAGGTGGTAAATTCAGGGGTAACAAATGCAGCAGAAGGCTATTCTTCTCCTAGAGGGTGGTGAAAAAAGGCATCTTAAGAACACTGGAATGCTAACCACGTGACTTCTTCATCAGACCTAAGGTAAGAACTGCAACCATCTTTGATTAGGGAAATGAATGAGAACATCATAGGCACATTTTGCCCCTCCCCCACTAGAAATGTGTCTAGCAAAATTCTCATTCCTTTCCCTAAAGATGGCCAAGATTCTTCATATGCTGATTTGCTAAAGCTAGCACTCATGTTCTTTCATGATCTCTGTGATGGTAAACCTATTTGACAGTCTTCCAGCAAAGACAGTGAATCTGAAGACAGCACAGGCCTTTAAGGTAAGCATGGAAAACTTTTTGGCTTGCCAAGGTAGTCAGAAGGTGCTCTGGGTAGTAGAGCTTGTGGTAAAATTCCTATAAATGAGTAGATTTGCATAGCCTGTTCATTCTTGTTTATGAATCAGGAGAGGGTGAAGGAGAACATGACTGGTCTAGTATGTTTCCTTCTTAAAGAGCAACCAATGCCTCAAGAAAAACTTTGAGAAACATAATATTTGGACACAAAGCGGCTTAAATTTCTCATTAGCTCTGTGTTTCTCATCCCCACTATCATTATGTATGCTTGTGACATCACAGTTATTCTCATGGCAACAGTCATGATGTCACAACAGAGCATTATGATTTCAAGTAAGGAATATACTATAGAGGCAGATGAAGTCTAAGGGACAAATATCTTGTTTTTGTGGGAATTTCTTCATTAATGGAGAGGAGAAATCTGTACAAGCTATATGAAATATACTGTATATTTGGGGCAGACAGTATTGCCCAGAGGTTAAAGTAATGAGCATCGAATGAGCTTGATACATCCATCAGACCTGGAATTGAGACCCACAACCTCCACCTGCATACTGTGTGACTCTGAACAAGTCACTTAAGCTCCCAGTGCTCTCAAGTCATCCCTTAAAACAGGAACTTGTGCCTAGTGGGCCTTACCTGGTTACCAAGGACTAAAAAAAATACAAGCAGAATTGTGTCTAAATATTGTGTTTTCCAAAGTTTTCCCAAAGGCATCAGGTGCTCCTTAAATCATTATTTTTAGCTACTACAGTATTCCCCATCTAAAGCACAATGGATATCAATGTCCCCCATCTGAAACACTATTTACTTTAATGTGGTCCATGTGAAATACAGTGGCTGGACATATCACACACAATTCATTTACTGGAAAGTGACTGCATGGTTTCATCTTTTGGAGGGAGATTGCTACAGTAAATCAATGTTTAGACATGTAGTATCACTGGATGTGCACCTCAGTAGTCAGTTAGTTGTCAGACAGAGAACGTCAGTGGAGACTGGTTTTCATACGGGTAACATTACAATACAACAGTATTTCTACTGCAGTTTTCCCAGTCCAGACATTAATTTTCACATGTGCCAAATCCTTGTTATATTGGGGCATTACACATAATAGCTACTGCATTTGCCTGCATACAGCCAGCTGTGCTACAGGTACAGTGCACTGCTTGTAAAATACTTTGACACACACTGTGAATGAACATGGCTATATAAAATGTAACTTGTATTAGGTTGTATTGAAAACTGTTCTTCTGTAAGTTCCTCATCTGAAAATAGGCTCACAATATTGTGTGCCTATGTGTAAACATTTTTACACTTCCGGACTTCAAGTGCCAGCGTGATTGTTTTAACATTATTCTTTAATGTCTGGGCTGTCTTTTTCAGGTTATCTGACATGCTGTGCAGCTGTACATGAGGACCCTATTTTTGCTTCTTAATACTCTGACATTACACCACACAGTGTGAACAGTAGCTTTAGTTTGAAAGGTCAGTAGAGGCGGGCCTGCAGTTACAGACCACAAAGAGCAGTCATATGTGTTAAAATATATAAAGATGAATGTAGTCTGAGTTCTATCAAAACCCTAACAATCTACTAGTTTTAGACAAACAACATAAAATATAATAAATAAAGGATCCTGTATTTGATCTTTCTGTTGGAACAGAATTTGGTTTTAAGTGGCAACTTTCATACACACTGTCTCCGAATGCTTTACAGAATAATTGTGTTAGATACTAGTAGTGCAATGAATGCATGCAGACAAAGCATTCAACAACATCCACACACAGCTCTGGGTAACTGAAAAACCTGTCTTCTTAAAGCAACAGATCATGTTAAAAATATTTTATTTACTTTATTCTGAACTCCCTTTCAATCCCCTGGTGTTGATTCCTGCTGTTTTGTTTCTAAATCAGTTTCTATGGTGTCACATTTAATTTTATTTTCACCAGTGTCAAAGCTTGTTTTATGACCTGGAGTTGGCCATGATGTCCCTCAGTGTTCCATAAGATCAGGAAGCAGTTTCTGTTTTAGTAAATTTCTTAGCCAAAAGAAACATGATGTTAAACAATGGGACCTGAGAGTTGCTAAGGACTAGAACTGTTTTTCAGAGCAACAGAATGACCACAGCCCTAAACTTTCACTGTGTTATGAACAAATAGCATTGGTACTCTGTCCTCTCTATGTGGTGCACATTCCTCTGCGACTATAGGGTGAAGGAGGCAAAGGCTGCCATGCAGTTGGACTGCAGGGCTATACTCAGAGCATGACAATCCTTGCTGGGACTGCTGCAGAGTTGTGTGACAACCCCCACCTTCAGAACTCCCAAGGACGGGTGGTAGAGGGTGTCACACTTCTATAGCAGTTATCTGAGGAGCCAATGGAGGATGGACATCAGTGAGGGGCTGGGAGAGTTTGTGGTGGCATAGGGAAACTTGGCAAGAGAGGTGGTCCACTGGATGCTAATGACTCTTCAGGGACTAGTGTTAGGAAGGAGTGCCACAATAACATCAGGGCTGAATGGAGGAGCACCTGAAAAATTAAAAGACCCCAATAGTGATCAAAAAGGTAAGAGTTGAGGGATGGGAGCAATATTAAGATGGTAGTGCCATAAAACCAGCGCTTGTGCCACATCAAAGTGCCATGTAATGGATGCTATGCCATGTCCACACCACAATTGCTGGCATAGTCCACATGTGCATTTTGTCTTAGTCAGTAGGGAGACTTCTCCACCAGTGGGTAAGGCTTCCATTTGAGCATGGCAGTTGTTTTGTGGTGGCACAACCTGTTGTACCCTTATTTTGCACCACCACAAATTGTGACTATTTATGGAGCACTGAGCATCCAAGTATAGCTGAGAATACAGAAGTAAACTATGGGGCAGCCATATTTATTTTGGTTGTCTTTTAAATGATTTAAATAAAAAATGCTAAAGCAGACTTGAACTTGGAAAGAAAGGACCAGCCAGACCGCACAGTGGCAATATGCCCACTTGCTACTGCATCAAAATGAGTTTGAAAAGCAAACTTGGGTTGCAGGGGGCTGTCTGGGTGAAGGAATGATGACAGTCCCACTGGAGAGCTATTTTAATTTGGGAAGGGAGCTCTGTCATTCTCTGCCTGACTGCTGCCCAGCAAGAGCTGGGTAGCAGCGCATGTGGAGCCAGCCTCAGGGTCAGTGGCTGCCGCAGACCCTGATGGGGAAGTTGTGCTCCTTGGGTACCCTGCCATGTGGGTCAAACTACTGAAGCATTAAGAAGGTTGGGGACAGTACCTGGTGGGTGATGGGGAGGATGGGGTGATCAGATGGGGGATGCTTGGTAGTGAGGAAGAGAAACAAAGGGTTGGAAAAAGTTGGGAAGAAAAGGTATGTCATTAGATGGAAAAAAATTGGAAATCAACAATGGAATAGAGTGGTCCAGGTAGAAAAATGTTGCTAGTAACATGGACTATTTCTTTACGAGGCTAAATGTTGATCAAGACACTGGTAATCGGTAACTGTTCAGAAAGTACTATGAGATCATAAACGTCTACCTAGACAACCATCAGAAACCGACAGAGGGATCTGGGTTCAACATGTCATCTGAAGGGTGACACCTCCTACAGCATATTACTCCCCTGCCCTCATATCACATAGCAGTGTCAGCACTGGGTATAAGACCAAGCACCCAGTGTGGCTCTTGAACCCAGATCTTCTGTGTCATTGGTGAACGTGCTAACAATGCACCACACTGACAATAACAGATGAAAGACTGATTGTAGTGTTTGCTAATATCTTTTATATTGATGGCTGCAGGAAGCATATGGAAACAAACTGTAACCAGCTCAATATGTCCTTCTTGGTAAAACTTTTGAAAAAACTAAATTAATAAATAAAAAATAGGAAGATGCCAGAACTCACCCCATATCCTTACCTGCAATGCCATTCACAGCATCAACCCCAACTGGCCAGACTTCAAGGCCTACATCCAGGGGCAGGCCGGATTGGGAGGGGTACAGACAGTAGATCACATTTAATTAACCCTTGGGATAACAGACTGTAATGAAGCTGCACAAGACAGAAAAGTAGGGCAGGTTTCAGATGCTAGACTGTTGTCTCATCCCAAATTGATCCTATGATGTCACGTGGCGGGGAAAGGGCTTTTCCTAATCATAGTTTATTACTCTGTGGCCCTAGACGAAGCTCTTTGTGAGCAAATCTGGGGCACCTGTTCAGTGGGTAGAATATTTCCAGGTTCGGGGTGGATTTGTTTGCTTGTTTCTATGTATGTATTGTCAACTTCTATGATCTTTTTGACCTATGGACCCCACTGAAAATGAACTTGACTCAACTGGCAATCCTTGTTCATATATGCATTTATGAATACAATATATTACTACTACTTCACTGCATCAAGATCAGTCTTTCACTATGTAATTTTTACATTTAAGACTTCGGATTGGTAATGTTGGTGCTATGTAGTTCATCCTCCCATTGCATGTCATTATCAGGGTTGTTTGCCCCATAGGTGCAGCAGATCCCTGCGCTGTGAACACACTTTCCTTTGCTGTGTCTGTGAATCCCTTCCCCTGGACTAGTTGTAGGCTTTTAAAGAGCAACAGAGACACCAAATTCCTCCTTTACTGCACTTCTGCTTCCCTGCTGCTAGGACTCCAAATTCAATCCCCAGGGTCTCCAGTTGGAAAGCACATGTGCTATACATTAGGACCACAAGGAAGGGGCATTTATTTTTAGTTTTAATACATTTTCTGAAGTTTAATCACTCACTCCACCCACCCATCCACTCACTCACTCACTCACTCACTCACTTACTCACACACATCCCTACCCACTCCCTCACCTCACCTGACCTGACAGTGCAGTTTTCTTCACAAAGTACTCTCAGAAAGTAAGGATAGCTTAATATGTGTTGCTAGGCAGTTTGATTGGTTCACTGCCCCCTAGAACCACAGAAACACAAACACATAGAAAATTGTCAGTAGAAAATAACTACTAGGCCCACCCTATCTGCTCAAGGGTTCCCTGCCTATTGTACTTCAGCAGACCCTAACTGGTCTCTGGGAACCCTTCCCCTCCCTGTTTCTGTAATACTGTATGTCCCTGTGTCTATCCCACTCATGCTTAAAGCCTTTCACAGTTCTGGCCTCCACAGCTTCAACTTGCAGTCAGTTCCATGCTTCTAACATCCTGTCTGTGAAGTATTTCCTCATATCCTTCCTGAAATCCCCCCCCCCCTCCAGTTTCATTGTATGCCCATAGTCCTGCAGCTCGTCCTCTTCAGGAAGAGGTTCCCTCCTTGCATTCTGTTCACCCTTGTGAGGGACTTGAATGTCACCTCCATGTCACCCCTCATTCTTCCGTCCTCCAGAGTGTACAGGGAAGTGTTCTTTTAGTGGCAGTTACTGAGTGATTGTACGTCATTACCTTTGGTGATATGCCATGCACTTTCTGCACATTGTAAATTATAAATATACTTTTTCTAGCTTTTTTGCACATCTCTTGTGTTTTTGGGTTTGTTTAGCCTGTGAGGGATGCTAGTGTGAGATCTGTTTGGATTGGGTTTAGTGATAGTTTTGACTTCTCGCACAGCACTAGCTGGGGGCATTTCCATTTTTGATTGGTTTCGTTTCCTCCTTACGTTGTCTCTGATTTAATGGACTTTAGTGGATTTAGTGGACCTCAGGGTGCATTGTTATATCCTGCTGGAGGACATCACACCAAACATCTCTCTTGAGCATGCGTGAGACTGAAATCATGATCCCTACCCCCACCCCTGCTTAGCAGCAGATTCTCATGTCTTGGTCTGGTTGGGTCTCCCTACAGTTTGTCAGGTTGGGGAGCATTTTGGCTATAGATACCCAAGTCCCTAGTTGCTATCTACTGCAGCAGCCCTCAGTAAATGGTGAGAAATAACCAAGGACACTGACACTACAGTTTTGTGGCTGCTAGTTACTGCAGCACCCTGTTTGACATTGCTGACAGCGGAGATGTAAGTTTCTGTGGTTTGTTGGGGTCTCGCTCTACTGCTATAATTGTAATTTTGTATGTTTCGTTTTTGGGATCTAGCCTTACTTTGCCACGATAGTGATGCATTTAGGCTGTAGAAACCTAACTACAGCAGCATAGAAACCACAGAAACCAGAGTTCTATAGTCACTAAATATTACAACAGCCTCTATTCGTGTATTGAAGGATTTAACTACGTCTGATTAGATAGGGTTTAAAAATAAAAGATGTATTTATTTTATTTATTGAATTTTGTTGACCGGGTAGGCCCACTGAGACCAAAGGTCCTTTTTTCTACGGCGACCCGGGATTAGTTACATAGAAGAAAACACAATACATTGGTCATACATACGTAAATACAGAAAAAAAATGCAGGTCTATAGATGTGCATATTATCTTATGGCAACACTGCAGACCATGGGATGCTATGTAGGACAAATCATTAGTTATAGTATTGCAACATTAAAATAAGCAGTAGGCAAAAATGACACAACAAAAAGAAATAAGGCTTCTGTGCTGGGCTCTGGCCATAGACAGTAAGGCCTAGTGATAAACTATCCTACATGCCCAGGTGAAAGTGGCCAAACAGTGGCTGGAAAGAGGGGAACTTAAATAAGGGCAGTGGTTCAAGAAGTGAGGCAGAAAGAGGTTTCAGGTCAAGAAGGCATCAAGTAGTATCAAAGGCCACTTCCTACCAGTGGCACTGAGTCATGTGGTAGTGAATCATGAAAGTCAAATAAATGCCAAGAGATTGGAGTGAAGAGGGTCAGAGAACACTGTTTGTGGTAGGCTTCTCTGATGATATAGCCCACATACTGAGTAAGGTTATGTATGGGCTCAACTAATTCTCTATTGGTAATGTTTCGGTTCTCATAGGAACCCCTCAAATTTTTTTGTTCAGCTAAGAACAGTCACACTCATAGCATGTTCAAACAGGTAGGTAGTGTAGCTGGGGAAGGGGAGCTGGTTAGTTACAAGGATTGTGGTACCACCTTCCTTCCTTCAGAGGGTGTGTTAGATGATGTGGGGTTGCACAGTGCATAGGAAGTTCTAGGCCCTTGCTTCTGAGCTGGCTGCACTTAGGGATGAAGTGGGGTTCCTGAGAAGGAACTCAGCACAGAATCAGGATGGCTATAGTCCCTTTGCCTCATCGAACATCATGGGCCAGAACTGCAGGATGGACTGTAGTGCATTCAGAGTGCTGTTGGCTGTAGCAGGGAAGAACAACTTGAGGTGGAAACTTAGAACCAGTTTCAGCCAGTGGAAGATTTGGATCAAGCTGCTGACCCAGCTGAGGAAGCAAGAGTTAAAACCTGGGGAACGTGGCTGCACTAAGCAGTGTTGTGCCATAGAGAAGAGGTTCTGGCAAAGGTGGCAGGAGAAAAAGGCATATTCTGTTCTTGGGAGAGTCTACAATTAGAGGGACAGGGTAATGTGGTCAGATGTCAATCTGAGGGAAAGATATGTCCGCCCTCTCTCAGGGACAGTGGACAAGACACTTTCCCAGCTGGAGGAGCACATCATGGTAGGCAAAGGCAAGATAGACATCGTGATACATTTAGGTACCAATGATCTTTAAAACTGAAGCAAGGACAACATTAAGGATAGCTTCTGAGAGCTTGGCAGTAAGTTGAGATCAGCAGCAGAGACAGCAATCTTCTCTGAGGTTTTATTGATGCCACATAAGGAACAGCGTAGACTGCAGAAAATTAAAGAACTGAACTTGGGGCTAGTGTGGGGAGGAAGGCTTTTACTTCCTGGGGACTGTGACTCCCTCTGGGAGGGGGGCAGGCTGTTCACAAAGGATAGTCTGCATCTGAGCAGAGAGGACACCAGTGCACTGGGGTGCAAAATAAATGTGTCTGTCAGCAACTTTTCAAATTAACATAAAACTCCTTCATTCACTTTTCTGCGTTTAATTACAGCTCATCTTATCTTCCCCCAGAATCTCTGTCACTTCTCACTCCTCTCCTCAGTCCCCAATCTCCCTATCTCCCATCTCCATTGCTCCCTTCACTTCTCCATACCTCTCTCCTAACCTCCTGAGAAGGCTTCCTTTGTTAGCCAAAAATAGTTTTTTAACTTCTCACTATTCTCCTCAGTCCACCAGCTCCCTATCTCCCATCCCCTTTACTCCTCCCCCTTCTTCACCTCGCCTCTCTCCTTAACTCATGACAAAGCCACCTTTGTTGGCCACTAGTAGCTTAAAATTGACCTATATCTGGCAACCCCAAAGTTGTATATGCTTAAGCACTGAAACTGTGGTCCTATTTTGGTCAACATTTCTTCACTGTAGCACTTCTGAATATTCTGCAACCTCTGTAATTGCCTTGTATGTAACTTCTGCTTTGTTCACCATCACTATCTGTACCCAGTGTATTGTCCTACCTACCTTGACTTGGAACCTTTGCATAGGAGCCTTTAGGCTCAAAGGTATTAATCCAAAAGTAAAATAAATAAATAAAACTATATTTGCACTACTATGGTCCATCTATATAATTTTACATTTTTTAAAACGGTAATTGGCTTCTCCTTTCTTTTTCCTATAGTCTGGTTAGGAAGAAAATATCACCTGATAAAGCATAACAAAAGATCAAAAGTTATGAAAAATCACATATTTCTATAAAATCTGTAATGTTTTGGTGGAAGAAAGTTTTATTTTTCTATGAAAATCTGAAAGCAGATTTGCAGTTTCCCACTGAAATACATGGCCAGCCTTGATAGTAAAGATTTTCTGACTTCATAATACTTTGAATTCTTTTTTTGTAAGTACAGTGGTAGTTATCTAAAAGCAAATTACCTCGAGGTACCTTAAGGTAATGGTAGTTATCTACAGGTTGACTACCTCAAGGTACTTCAAGGTACTGGGAAACATTTGTATAACTACCACAAAATAAAAATAAAATGATGGAAAGGTAAGTATAGAAACATATAAAAGCAAACAGAATGATTACTGAGGCATCCCAATGCCCCATACATTCATTTTTAGGAGACACATCCTTACTAAGCACATGCTTTTTAAAGGTTTACAAATCCCTGAGGCCAGATGGGATACACCCCAGGGTGATCAGGGAGCTGGGTCTTGCACTGGCAGCACCCTTGTCAACACTCTTCGATAAGTCCCTGACTACTGGGGAAGTGCTGAAGGACTGGCGGGTAGCAAACACAGCACCCCTGCATGAAAGTAGAGACAAAGAGGACCTTGGGAATTACCTCCTCACTCCTGCCATCTCGGTCCACTCCCTCCGTTCCTCCACCCAGGGCCTCCTGGCAATTCCAAGGACCTTACTGAAAACCTTATGTGATCGCTCTTTCGGGGTGGCCTGCCCAGTCCTTTGGAATTCACTTCCAAGATCTTTGAGGGAGGTCCCTATGGTAAAAGCATTTTGGAGGGGCCTAAAGACCCACCTTTGTAACCTCGCCCATACTGCGGATGTATTTTAAAACCGCTGATTCATGTATTTATGTTACTGATTATTTAAACCATATTTTATCATTCTGTTTATGCACTGCTGTTTACTACTGTATGGCACCCAGAGCTCCTGGGATTATTGGGTGCCTAACTAACTAAATTTTTACTTACTAACTTACTATCAGACGGTGAATCTTAAGTCCATTGCATGTAAAATTCCAGTGACATTAATCAAGTATCAGGTTGTTGAATTCCTATTGGACCAGGGGATATGATGGACAAAATCAGCGTGGGTTTATGAGGAACAGATCATGTCAGATGAACTTGATCAACTTTTTCAGCTTGGTAACACAATCTGTAGACAGGGTCAGGCCACTGATATCTTGTTTGGTAAAGCTTTCAACTTGGTGCCACATTGGAGGCTGGGAACGAAGGTGGTTGAAATCCACAAAGTCCATCACACTTGGGGAGCAAGAATAACCTGTCTTTTATACACAGATAAATGCCCACCAAATGAACATGAGTGGTACAGCAGGAGCTGCTAACCACTCACCCTGACTTGAACAGTTTTTGTCAGGGGCATGCACCAGTCACTTTAGTTTTGTGGGTATTTATTTGTGTCCCAGTTGTGAAATACATTTCCACAATAATGAGCTCACTTTGTGAAGGACTGGTTATTCTTGTTCCCTCAAGTGTGACAGACTTTGTGGATTTTGCTGGTTGTTTAGGGCTGGTTGCCTTTTGCCATCAGCACTGGCCTAGCACCACTGGTATTGTGGTTCCACTGCCCTGGGATTGTTAGTTAAAGACTCAGTAGATGGGTTTGGAACTTGCTGTTACAGAGGATGTCCTTCAATGGCCAATTCTCAGGGGCAAAGAAAATATACAGCAGGTTACCCCCTGGGTCTGTCTTGGAGCCAGTTATTTTCAACATGTGTGCTAGCAACACTAGAGTAGGGCTCCAGGGGTAAGTAAGTTTATTTGTCTATTATGCCAAGCTCCCTTGGATCTCTGCTGAGATTATTCACCTGTTCAAGGCTCATGACTCTGCATGCACCTCCAAAAGGTTTCTAGCTCCCATCTGGACCTGTTGTGCTACAAGCAGCTCAGAAACACCTGCACTAAGGCAATCAAAGGTAGCCTGTGACAATGGCAACTGCAACCAAGTACTTTCAAAAAGGGTGACTCAATCATGGTGCCTGTGCACAGGGCTACCGGGCAGGGAGGGCGACTGGATAGGGGGTCTGATGAATATAGTGACAAGATGTCACTATACAGTATCTCCACACACATTGAGAGGGCAGGACCATGCCTTGCGATGAGCAGAAGAGAAGGGAGAGTTTGTGGGGTGTAGTGTGGTGGTGGGCTGCCGAGCTGGCTGTGTGGTCAGTTCTGGGCACTCTTGTTTTTTGCGGCGGTCCGGGATTTTTTTTTTCTTTGCACCACCACGACATGCACTCCCCTGGAGTTGAGAATCCTTTAGTAGTGGTGTGCGGGGGGGAAGGGGGCACAGCCCCCAGCAAAAGAAAATAAATCTATGTCTCCAGTGACCTTTTGCAGTGCACTGTGAGCGTACATCGCTAAAACTGATTTTCAGTGCTGTACACTCGCCCAAACGTCGATCGCCATTATCACGTGGAACCCAATTAAAGAGTCAAAGTCACACTATTTCTCTGATAACTTTCAGCCCTACCTTAATTCCTCAGCTATGTTTTGGAATGTTATCCACTCACTTTTTGACCCCCCTCCACCAGTCAATAACCTGAGGCAGGCATCAGGTGGTTCACGCATCTCTGATCCTGCTTCTACGGCAGTTGCTTTCAATGCATTTTTCCCCTCCTGTGTTCCCTCCCTTCTCCCTGATTTTCTCAAGTCTCCCTCTACCCTTGATTCCTGTTCCTCTTCCACTGTTGGTCCTTCTCTTACTTTCTCTCTATCCCCAACTTCCACCTCTGCTATGGTTTCTACCCTTAGGGCTTTAAACCCTTCCATGGGCCAATAGGGTTTGTGACTTAAATCCCAAACTTCTCACCCTTTCTGTTCCTGCAATTGCTGCCCCGTCACCACCCTTCTTTTGTGGTTAATACGTTTCATTGATTTGACTTATTAAGATGATATAAACATTAAAACAGTCGGATACATTGCAAAGATCTTACAGACTGTTACATATGTCTGTAGAAGCAGAGAACGGAACATGCTGGCCAAATAGTAACAAACAGAATATACTAGCCAGGGAAGCAGTAGAATAATACTCTGTGCTTGGATGTACAACACCTATCCAGCTGGAAATTAGCTTTGAAAATATTAGCAGTTGGTGCATTGCATTATGGCTAACTCATACAAACATATCTTACCGGGCTCCATCCTACTAGTTTCTGCAGTATTTGACAAAGCTTCAGAAATTATGAGAGGTCCAGGGCCACTGTCCTCTACTTTAAGCATACAAAATACAAGACATCACAAACCCAAATAAACAGGTCTTCATTGTCAGTGAAGATACTATCCTTTACTGATATTATACCATGTCATCCATAGAGCAGGGTCCCCTATAACTCAGTAACAATGTTTCCAGCACTTGTCCCTAAATGCACCATGAGAGGAGACCATTATAGTAGCATAGTTGTGCCTATTCAGCCAATTCCCTCCCTAGGTTCCAAAAACAGAAGGAAGGGAGTCCAGAGGGCAGTATATTTAAAGAGGGTATTGGTCACAGCATGTGATATTCTGGCCCAGTTGGCAACTTGAGCCATGGAGGTAAGTACCTCCCACAGGCAGGGATTATCTGGGACTGCCATTTACACAGTAGGAGTCTTTTAACCTTCATACTGAGTGTCAGAAGTAGTTTCAACTAGGAGAGACGAAGGTGAGGGACCGGGGTCCGGAGTCCTAATTACAGCAACTCAGGGGACTGAGGCACAGGCTTCCTAAGTATTTTGGACCCCATCTCACAGGTAGCCTGCCATAGGGGCTGGATCAGCCTGCAGGACCAAAGTATATGGAACAGGTCACCTGGGAGTTCTTGGCACCTCCAACACACATCAGACTGAGCCAACATTGCCTTGGCGAGGACTACAGGAGTTCTGTACCAGGAGAGAATTATCCTGTTCTGTATTAATTGACTACTGGTGTCAGGATATGCCCCGTGAGCTAGTTTTAGACAAGACTTCCACTCCAGGTTCGTAATAGGGGCATGCAGTGCTTTCTCTCATTTATGCTTGGATTCCTCTGCTTGAGATGAGATGGTGCTCCGAATGGCCGCATATACCTGGCTTGACTGTCCTCTTTCTAGGGCCAGCCATGACTCTACCTAGGAGATTTGTTGCTCTTGGTGCTGCTTATGCCTGTATGTAAGGATGGTGCTTCTTATTTGAAGGAATCACCAGACATCTTTGGGAGAGCTCCCATAAGAGCTCTGCAGACCCTCAAAGGAATTAAGGATATCTGTACCAGGAATGAGCATATCTCGAAGCAATGAGATACCACCATGTTCCCATGAGGGCCATGCAATTGGTTGTTTATTGATGGTAATCTCATTATTGCCCCATAGTGGGGTAAGTCTTAGGGGAGATGGGGAGGCACCCAACTTCTTATGCATCTTGGCCCACTATTCCAGAGAGGGACCTATAGTAGGATGAGAGAGAGTGCCCTTAGGGGGATGGTTAAATAACAGTATCAAATGAGTATGCTGACATACCTCTCTCTCCATATCCAGCCACTGGAGAGAGTTGTGTTCAGGGAAAAAGAACCATTTTAATGTCTGATCCAGCTGAAAGGCCCATTTATATCCCTGTAACCATGGAAGACCCCAGCCCCCTTCCGACCAATGAGCTCTGAGCTTATTTCTACTGTACCTAGGTTTCTTACTCTCCCACAAAAAGGATCCCAACAGGGAGTCTAACTTAGTAAACCAATAACTAGGTATTTTCAATGGAATGTGGGAGAAAAATAAATAATTTTTGGTGCTGTGACCATTTTAATTGTGGATATTTTACCTACAAGTGACAGTCGAAGAGATTTCCATCAGTCCAGTACTGTACGAATGGACACAAAAAGTGGTTTCATATTCAGGTCCCAGATTATATGCAGATTAGGAGAGATAGTAATTCCCAAGTAGGTAATCTCCTCCAGAGCCCATCGGAGCCCATGCTGAGTAACCATTTGAGAGGTACATTTACAGTTTAAAGGTAGGACCTCCATCTTGGCCTGGTTAATCTTGAACCCTGAAAATGTAGAGAAATCTGACAAGATGGACAGTGGGGAGGGAGGGAGGAGGTGATGATTGGCTATTGAGAGCAACAGGTCATCCGCATACATAAGAGTAGGGTATACCCTTATTCCTACCTGGACCCCGGAAATTAGAGGATTTTGCCTTATAATGGCCACCAGAGGTTCTACTGCCAATACAAAAAGTAGTGGAGAAAGTGGGTAGCCCTGACGGGTACCCCTACCCAGTATGAATGGGGGGAAGACAACATCGTATTTTTGAGTATCCGTGCAGCTGGGGATGAATATATTGCCCCAAGCCCATAGTGCAAAGTACTTGCTGGACATAGTCCCACTCCAAGGAATCAAAGGTCTATTTGAAATCTATTGCAATGGCGGCAGCAGGGGAAGATAATGTTTGGGCCTTATGGATTAAATTTACCAACGATCTAATATGGTCCATGCTAAAGCGGCCCTTAACAAAGCCTACTTGGGATGGGTGGATCAAACTGGGAAGGAGAGGATTAAGTCTATTAGCTAGTGTCTTAGCTAGCACCTTGCTATCAACATTCAATAGTGAACTAGGGCAGTAGCTGGACACTTTAAGAGGGTCTTTACCCTTTTTGGTAAGATAGTAATAGTCGCCTCTCTAAGGGATGAAGGGAGAAACCCTGTTTGCAATGACTCAGTAAATACTTGTTGCTATACCGGAGAGATAATGGGATGCAACAGCTGCCACACTTCAATAGGGAAACCATTCCCTCCTAGGGCCTTTCCCATTTGAAGGGAGAGGATAATGTCTGCCACCTCCTGGGTTGAGATCGGGGCATCTAGGGCATTAGTCTGGGCTTCCGAGATTTTGGGGAGATGTAGGATTTATATAATGAGGAGTAAAAATCCATCATTATTTGATTAATACCTTGCGCCAAGGTCTGGGTCCTACCCCCTGCATCCTCTAAAGCCACTATATGCCTTTTGGCTTGCTGCTTTTTGAGATGGTATTCAGCAGCTTACCCCCCTTTTCTTCCGCTTCCCAATATTTATGCTTGAGTTTAATGATCGTAATCTCTGCCTTTCTAGAAACCAGCTTATTCACTTGCATCTTCAGAGAGGTGAACTTGTGACCTGCCTCTGACCTAAGGGAAGGGATGCGAAGGGCCTTAAAAGCAAGTTGTCCTTCAAGCCCCCTCAAATATTGTTCCCTCCTCTTTCGGCACCAGCTCGCATGCCCTATTTTCACCCCTCTTAGAGTAGCTTTGAATGCCTCCTATGTGGTACCCGCAGAGGTATCTGCTATGAGGTTATGCCCAAAAAATCTGTTGCTTCCTTTTGAAGCCAGGGTCAAAAGTCTGGGTCACGAAGTAACAATGGGTGCAGCCTCCATGCCGGAGACTTAGGGAGAGGGGGGCCCCATGTGAAGGCAAGATGCACAGGGACATGATCTGAGATAATTAAGGGATGAATAAGGGTATTAACAGTGTTACTAGTAATAATAGGAGAGGTGAGTCAGAAGTCTATTCTACTAAGAGAACTATGTACTGGAAAATGAAAGGTGTAGTCCCGCTGGGAGGGGTGAAATAGTCTTCAACTGTCTGTAAGGGCCAGATCTTGTTGTAATTGAGCCACTGCCATTACAGCCCTGGAGTGAGGCTCAGTAATGGAAGAGGATCTATCCAGGAAAGGGTCCAGAGTAAGATTAAAATTGCCCCCTAATAAAATGGGGGTGTCTTCCGGAGCTATGGATCCCAGCACCTGGGCCAACTTGTGAAAGAAGGAGGGCAAGTCCTCATTCGGAGTGTATACATTACCCAGGATCAGAGGGCCCTCCCCAGTATCCATGAGTACCACCACCCATCCACCCTCAGGGTCTCTCACTTGTCTCTGCAATTTCCATTGTAGTTGCCTGTAGCAAACACAACCCTATCTTTCTAGAGGAGGCAGAGGCATGAATGACCTGACCTACCCCTCCCTCTTCAGTCTCTCAGGATTCCCCGGTAAGTTTGGTCTCCTGCAGGAAGGCGACCCCTGTTCCCAGTCTCTTAAGGTGGCCCAAAACTTGCTTCCTCTTGTTTGGGGTGTTAAGCCCTCTGACATTCCATGTCAGACAAGTGATATCACCTGTTAGTAATAGGGAGCAAATATTTAATTAAGAGATATATCAAGAACAACCAGCAGATAGGGGGTGAGGGCAGCCCAAACAAAAGAGGCAAATTTCTATAGAGCGCCACCAGATATGGAGAGAGTGGGTAAAGCCCATATACCCTGCCCCTACCAGATGACCTTATACTAACAAATAACAAAACATTTTTGTGGTTCTCTTGTGAAACAAACATACATAAGCACATTAGCAAACTATGTACATTGTGCACAGTGTACCATGCAATTTGGGGATATAGAGATATCTCTTCAGCCGCAGAGCCCTGCTGTAGGCCAGCCCCTATTCCCAGGGCGTTATCAAGTGGTATCCATCCTTCCTTAGCATTGCGGTGAGTGCGGGGGGGGGGAGGTTCCCCCAAGAGAATCAAGCAACCCAATAAGAAGGTTGAACCTCGTGTCTCATTGCAAATCAAGGGGGTTGAGAGAGCTGCTCCAGCGGTGTAGTTCAGAAGCTGGGGTAGTTAAAGTGGGACTACACAATGCTTCTAATGAGGTGGGGGTTTGCAGGAAAGAAAGTGGGGGAGAACTGCCTACTATTTCGGCGAGCCTAGGGTTATTGCTGATGGGTGCCAACATGTTCTTACAACAAAAATCTTGGCGAGGTCAGGCTCATCACATCTATGAAGAGTGTACTGTAAGCCACCCAAGGCAGGGGCTGGGAGATCTCTCCTTGATAGAAAAAATAATAAATAAAAAAAACATACCAGAGGGGCACAGGCCTGTGCCATTCTCTACTTAGGACCTCACGTAAAACACATCCTGGCTACCCATTCAGCACAACAGTTTACGCATGCCGACAAATACTTACATATTATATGACACAGCTTCCCAGTGGACCTCACCCCTTTCCACACAGGGAAGTGAGGTAGAACCCACAAAAGTTCCACTGTTTAATCAGATGGTACAAGAAAGGCCTTCTTTGCCATCCAGCGTGTCTGGACCTCTGATCAGGACGTCCACTGAGAGCTTGTTGGCAGGCCTCGTTGAATCGATCCCAGTATAGGAGTGAGGCATCTTCTCTGCCATATGGCAGTGCAAGTTGGGGGTCAAGGCTGGGGTGAAAAGGGTCTTGAAAGTTCTCTTACATGGGTAACATGGAGAAGGGGTAGCAGATGGGTCAGCCAAGGAGATTGTCCACTGACAATTTAGACACCCCAAACTCGCCCCATACCTACAACTCCCCGGGGGATTAAAAGAACAGGAATAGAAAGAAAATATAAGGATGACTACGTATCTGACCACGCCGGTGGGTTTTCTCTGATTGATTGCCCTGGAGATGTAGAGCGCTCAGGACAGTCCACACTGAAGATGAGATCTCCGCTGGTAGAGGAGGCCTCCCTTGTAACCTTTGGTGGATGCTGCCCTCCGCTATCTGTAGCTCCATTCTGCGGCTGGTGAGGAGTTGCTGATGGGGACAGGTAGCTGGGCTGCAACATAGGAGTAGGCCTGCCTTCCACGGTCGAATCCACAATGCCTGGGTGTTGATGCGGAGAGCTGGGTCGTATAGCTTCGTATATATTAGCTGTGTGGTAGGCCTGTAATGGATCAGGAGCTACAGTGTCCATGCTTGTGGTCTCCTCTGTGTTGTCTTGCCCTCTCTTCGAAGGATGCTCATGGTGGCCATGTTTCTTTGAGGATTGCCTCTTTCAGTGTGCTTTTTGGGGGAAGTTCCCAGTGTTGCTGCTTGAGGTCTTGCCAAACTGCAGGCCTGCTCACTGATAGAGAGGAGTGGCAATCCAACCCGTCAGTAGCAGTTTTTGGCGAAGGGGCTTCCAGGGTAGTGGTGGTGAATTCTTGTGGCCAGTTGCACCGTAAAAAATCCATGAGTGCATCAGGAGATTCAAAACTGTTCAGGACCCCATTATGCATTGTAACATAGACAGCAAGCTCTGAGCTTCTGTTAGCACCCTTTGCAAACTGTGTGAGAGGCCTTTCGGCACCATGCAATTCTGCTTAAAGTTGGACCAGCATAACATTCTGTGGTGATTTGCATATGCAGCCCATGATGCTTTGCATTGTGGGGGCATGTGTGACTTTGTAAGCTCTGATTGCTGTATTAATTTTTTATTTCTTAAAAATAACAGAAATGTGGTATTGAATTTGTCTCTGCTGAAAAATCAAATGCTTTAGGAATGACCTCACTCATCCCCCCCCCCCAGTTTTCAGCTGACAGATGCAGGCCAAGAGAAAAGCAGACAGCATGTACCACACCCACTCAGTTTTTACAGACAATGTGTTACATGGAAGACTTTAATCAAGGATCCTGTTTCTCTGAGTTAATTACATAGTTGTTTAAGTTAACTTTGTTAAGAGGGAAATCATAAAAAAGGTTTATGACATTGAAGAAGAAAAACACAGTTTATTACACAGAGGTGAGAGGTTGTAAATGCTCACATGAAGCCTGTGTGAGGAGGATGCAGCATGAATCAAAAGAGGTGTCATTGAAATTGAGTTATGCTAAGGTTGCAGAATTAATACTTTGAAATTACATCCTGTGGTTGTATAGAAATATATATTTTTTAGATATTTTGACAGGGAGGAGCTAGATGACCTCATGCAAAAGAGGTGGGCAAAACCAGCTTGTAAAGATTATTCTGTTTCACTACAGACTCACTTTTATCTGACACTGACCAAGAAAACACCTGAGCACTGAAAACAGGTGTTTAGAAAACTAGACAAAATCTAAATATTGTTGTAGGAATTGCACTGTCTTAAACCTTGTTTTGTTTAAAGATATGTATGTCTTGTGATATTAGTTCTGTATTGTATGTTTGACATACTATTATATATTTTTGTAAAACTCTAATTTTAGAGCAAACCTGGTCTGTATTTGAATTGCTTTCTTTTGCTAAGAAATATTTATGGTTGTAGCAGACAGCAGACATAATCTTGTCTGATGGTACCAAACTGGAAAGAGAAGTGTTTTAAATCTGAGGTCTTTATTAAAGTTTTAAGGGTTCATCTCTGAATACCTGGTGAGGTGCCTGTAGGCAAAGATATCTGGCCCCCGAAGACAGATATATCTGAGCCTGTGCATTGAGTATGCTAGCAAGAGGTTACAGTTTGAATCTCTCCAGAAGTTGAGACCAAAGGTTGATCTGAACTCACAAAAACAGACAAGAGGGTTACCTTGTTTGTTACACTGTTCACAAGACTGCGCTCAGAGGTTAGCACTTTGGGAGTAGAGGGCCTGACCGGCTGAGTGAATCTGTGACATGCATAACCCGCATCGTGGCTGGATAACGCAAGGAAAAGGATAGTCCAATGCTCTGCATTTTATGCCTTGCCTCAGAGTATGCTCGGCGTTTGTCAGACAGATCCTTAGAGAAGTCTTGAAAGATGTGGATCCTATTCGATCTCCACACTACAAACTGTAACTCATGAGCTCTAGCTTCTCTTTGTCCCTAAAATCAATAAATCGGGCTATGATAGGTCGTGGTCTGTCCTGGTCCCGAGACATGGGGGCTAATGTATGGTATGCACGTTCCACCTGGAGTGGTATCAATGGGTCCAACTGCAGCATTTCAGCGATGGCTAATTGTAGAATTCCTTCTGTATTTGCCTTCTACTTGCTCAGGGAAGCCCAGGAAGTGAAGATTATTATGGCGACCTTGATTCTCGAGGTCATCCATCTTACTGTGCAGCATCTGTATGGTCCGTTGTTGATCTCTTAATTCTGCCCTTAAGTCCTGAACATGCCCTTCTGTCGACGAGATCCGCTGTTCAGTATGCAGCATCCTGGCTTCTAAATTTTGAACCACTAAGTGTTTCGATTAGTTGCCACAGTGGCTTGTGCTATCTGGGTCATAAGTTGGCCGAACATCGCCTCAGCTGACGGTTGCTCCCAGGTTTGTGGCAAGCGGCCTTCAGCCATATTTTCAGGCCTACCTCATCCAGGAGGCTCTTCAGTAAAATAGCAGTTTCCAACCAGCAAATGAAGGCTTTTTGTATCAATGAAGCTAAATTAGTGTAGCTTGAGTATTACCCCACAAGTTACAGTAGAGTGAGGATATAATACCAGTTGGTAGAAAAAGGATTTTAAAGGATATTTCCCTCTGGGTTGTGGAGCTGATCTTTAAGCTGCCATCCTATTTAGCACCCCTAATGGCCAATGTCACCACCCTTCTTAATATATTTTTCTCTTGCTGTGGTTCCCCATAGATAGAAATAGACTATAGTGCTCCCCTTGCATAAAGGAGGTTACCTGTCCTCTCCCAGAAACTACCTTCCTATCTCTGACTGTCCTTCCCATCCTGGCAAGACTCCAGGAAAAGTTTGTGTTCATTCAGCTCTTTGCCTTCCCTGATTCCTCAGGCTTCTTCTCTCCATTCCACTCTGGCTTTTGAAAAGGCCACTTCTCTGTATTTTCCCTACTCTTTGTCACTGACACCATCCTGAAGGGGGCACATCATGGACACCTCACAGCAGACATCTTTATTGACCTTGATAAGGCTTTCAATACTGTTGTGACCCTGCTGGACAAGATGAGGAATGAAGATCTCTCTGTCTCAGCTGTAAATTAGTTCTGCTGCTATCTTACTGACTATCACTAGTTAGTTAAGGTAGGCAGCTCTCTTTCTCACCACTCTTCATCTGAACTGGCATTCCTCAGGGTTCCATTCTAGTCCCATTTCTCTTTATCATTTTCTTCAATGATCTTTCTTCTGCCTGTGTAAGTGCTAAGATTCAATGTATGCTGATGACGCCATCCCCTACTCCACAGGGTCCTCAGTCTCTGCATTTGAATCATTGCTGCAACTTGACTTTGATCATGTCTAGTGTTGGTTTAACTCAAACTGGCTAATATTTAAAGCAAAAAGACCACATCAGTGTTTCTTGGCTCCAAGCAGAAGTTAGGCCCCCTTTTATACTCACATCCACTACTCTTGATGGCTGCCCTTTTTAGGATCTCCCCCTGTTTAAGTACCCAGGTGTGTGATTTGATAGAAGCCTGGATTTCTCTTCACGCATGGACACCTTCCACAAAAAGCTCCACCCTAAACTAGGTGCCCTTTTCTGCAACAAATCATGAATCTCCCTACCTTTTCAACAGGAGCTTGTCCTCAAAATGATTCTACCCATGTTTGACTATGTGGTCTATAGGACTGCTCTTAAATTCAGCCTAGTCAGATCGGATCCCCACTTCCATTACTTCTTCTGCTTTGCCTCAAAATCTCCCCAACTAACTTATCACTGTTTCCTTTACTAGTGCTACTCTTTCCCAGCTCTAGACTCCTGGAATCTATCACACAACCTCTTCTTTCTCTCCAAAGTCTGGTTCTCATCCCTCCCTCTTACCCTAGCCCCCTCTTATCCCTTCTCCCATCTTCCAGTTATTCCCTTTGCTCCTCTGACATTTGCAACTTTTCTGTTCCTGCTTGTCAGAGTGTCACTGGACAAACTGTTTTCTCTGTCTGGCTTCCCACCATCTGGAAACAACTTTGAACTGCCATTTACTTCTCCTTCACCTACCTATCTCTCAAATTTCTCCTAGCTAATCTCTTCTATCCCTCCAGCTCCTGCCATATCCTGTCCTCTGTGCCGGCTACCAACCTCATCTGCTTCTCAGAACCCACTACTTAGGTCCTTGAGTTGTATGATTGGGTCTTTTTCCTCTTTAAAGATTGCACTTTATTTATAGTTTGCAATTGTATTTTTTATTATTATGTATATTATGTAACTGGTGCAATATGTTGTATGCATATAATTGTTCTATGTTTTTAGTACAGTACATTGTAATATTTTCACTTGTTTTTATGTATTTTTCACTATTTTGGTTTTTCTTACCTTCTTTTGACATCCCTTCCCCAGGACTCACCTGAAAAAAGCCTTGGTTCTGTGTGCCTTTCCTAGTCACCAGTTTTCAGATCAGTTCAGTCCACTTTAAATGAATTCACAATGAACACCAATCCTGAATCCAGAGTCCTAGGTTCCTGATAGCTGGTTCTCTAACATAGCAAAAACCCAAGTATCGAAAGACATTTCTTCACATATTGTTCCTGACCCAAAGGACCATGCTAGATGGCAATACTCTGAACTCAGTCTATAACCATCGTGATTAGTCCCATGGAGTTGGATTCTGAGCTACCTAAATCTGAGCGGGTGCAGCAGGACAAGCCACCCTGGTCCCTCGCTGTGGGCAGGAGGCCTGCCCTTACTGGTGTTGTGGAAGCAGTCATCAATTGGTTCAGTGGGGGTACAGAAGAAATAAGAAGCTAGGACCAGATTTTTAAAGAACTAACAAAATGCTCATTGGTGCCAGAAACTCTGCATGGGGGGTGGGGATGGGGTTGGGGCGTGCTTCCCCCTATGCAACCACAAATTTTTCCATTTGCATGCGATTTTCATAGCCAGAGCCATTTCACAACCATTTCCATGATTTAAGGCAGCTTATGTGTGAATTCTAGGTGCAACTGCACTGAAAATCTATACCTGGTATTATCAGGCTTAGCATTTCTCTGCAGATGCTCTTATTGTTCATTTGTTGCCTGTGCACATTAAATTCTCAAAATAGCATTTCCACTTGTGCAGAGATTTTTTTCCCCTCTGCATCAGCAAGTTGCACACTGAGACTCAGTCTCTAAGCCAAGTCAGCCCTTTTGAAAAGTGGGCCCTAGCTTCTGTGCTGCTCCTGCTGCTCGCGGTCCCTAATGCAGTCCAAGTGGGACAAGGAGTAAAGATATGTGGCTGGACGAATGGTTCTAAAGGCTAGCAGGTAAGTGCTCCTTGGCCAGACTCTTAAATGTGGAACAACTGCACACTGTACGTGTGCCAAAAAAGTTGCACAATTGAGGGGGACTTTGCCCAACTGCAATTTTTGCCACACGTGCAGTTTCTGAAAAGGTTGTTTTGTTTGCACCCTTATTATGGCTGCCTAGCTAGGGCAGCAGGCTGGGAGGAAGAGCTGGATGTCACTGTCCACCTAGGGATTAATGAGCTGGATAGGAACAAGGGTAGGGTGGTGCAGGAGGAGTTCAGGGAGTTGGGGAGGAGCCTTAAGCAGGTAGCACACTCAGTGACCATTTCTGAGGTACTGCATGTCAATGACAGGTGAGAGGATAGGATACTCCGTAGCAGGAGCTTCAACCAATGGTTGAAGGAGTGGTGCAGAGAGGAGGCGTTCGGCTACATTGGGGACTGAGATCCCACCTGGAGGAATAAAGGCCCATACAGAGGAGAGGGCCTGCATTCATCTGAGATGGGAACCACAATCCTCAGTGTACAGTTTAAATGTTACGTTGGTGAGCATTTAAACTAGCCAAGGGAGGAGGCGGAAGGAAGCAGGAAGGCATAAACTGTCCCTTTCCACAAGCTGAAATAGTCAGTAGGGAGAAGCCTAAGGGAGGGAAATCCTCAATGGCACCTAATAACAAGAAAAACAAAATGATAGAAATGAAGAGGGATGGTAATGAGGGCAGAGGGGTAAGGAGAGAAGACAAAAGGGTAAAGGGGGGGTTGACAGCAGGGTGATAGCAGAACTTGGAAGGCCAAGCATGCAAATACTCAAAGTCTGGGAAATAAAATCCAAGACCTACTGGCCATTATGGCAAAGTCTGACCTGGACATTGTTGCCATTACCGAGTCATGATACAGTGAGAACCATGACTGGGACATAGTTATATCAGGCTATACTCTGTTCAGGAAGGACAGGGAGGGTAAGAAAGGTGGAGAAGTGGCTCTTTATGTGTGGGATAGCATAAAAGCAACAGAGATACAGGGAACACAGGGAAGGGCAAAGTTACTGTCGGGTTCCCTTAGAGAGATGAGGAATGGAGCTGCTATTCACACAGGTGCGATATACAGACCTTCAGATTGGGGGAAGGGGTGGAAAAGATTCTGGTGGAAGCCATCTAAAAGATGACAAATAAGGGAGAGGTGCTGTTGGTGGGGGACTTTAGTCTGTTGGATGTAGATTGGAGCATCCCAGCTGCAGCTTCAGCTAGGAGCAGGGACATCCTAGATTCCCTGAAGGGGGCATTCCTCAGGCAACTAGTAAAGCAGCTCACTCATGAGGGAGCAATATTGGACCTTGTACTCACCAACAGGGACAGTGTTGTAGACTTCTTGGTGGGGGGCCTCTTGGAACCAGTGATCACCGTATGATGTGGTTCAATATAAGAACTGTGGCTGAGGTGAACCACACAAAGGTGAGGGTCCTGGACTTCAGGAGGGCTAATTTTACCAATATGGGGGAATGCCTCCAGGATGTCCTGGCAGGGGGGAGGACTTGGTTGGAGTGGCGGAACAGTGGGTGAAACAAAAAGCTGGGATAGTAAAGACAACAAACCTCTGCATCAGGCAAGTAAGCAAAAGCAAGAGGAAAAAGAGGCAGCTAAGGTTCTCAAAAGAGGTGGCTGGGAAGATAAGAGCAAAAAAGGTAGCACTCAGGAGGTATAAGGAGACACAGAGGGAGGATGATATGGAGGTGTATCAGGAGAAGAAGAGGGAGGCAGGGAAAGTAGTCATGAGTGCAAAGGCACACAATGGAGGACAAAATAGCCCAGGCAGTAAAGAAAGAGGACAAGACATTTTTCAGGTATGTAAGCGAAAGGAAAAAGACCAGGGTAGGGATTGTAAGGCTAAGGAGGGAAGGGGTAGAGGTGGGCAAGCCAGGATTTTTTCACCTAGGCCAAGCCAGAGCTGAGCCAGGGGTCTGGCTTGACTCTGCAGGCCAAAACACGAGCACGAGCCTAGTTACTTGAGGCTATTTTCCTGCAGGGTTGCATGTTTAGAGCATTAAATTCACTGCTCAGGCTGACAAAAAGCTAACTTTGACCACGACTGGCTTGGCGACCCTGGCTCTCAGTTGCTTTTGAGGTCAAAGCCAGCCTGGGCCAGGCACTAAGCTCGAACCAGGCGGGCTTTAACCTGTGCCCAGCTGTAGGAAGGGGTGTTTGGAAGGAGACAAGGGAAAAGGCAGACATCCTGAATGAATACTTCTGTTCATTGTTCACAGGGTAAAGGGAAAAAGAGGGACCACAGATATGTGTCAGGGGCATCAAAGGAAGAAAGGTAGATACTAGTTCATTTAGAAAGGAGAGAGTCCTGAAGGAACTCACACATCTGAAAGTGGACAAGGCAATGGGGCCAGACGGGATACATCCAAGGATTCTGAGGCAGCTCAGAGAGGTGCTGGCTATACCTCTGACAGTCCCATTCAACCACTCACTGGAATGGTTCTCATTCACTGGAGAAGTGATTCTGGAGGACTGGAGGAGGGCAGATGTAGTCCTACTTTACAGAAGTGATAGCAGGGAGGAGGCTGGCAATTACAGGCCAGTCAGCCTGATTTCGGTGGTGGGGGAATTAATGCAATCACTACTGAAGGAAAGGATTGTGGAATATCTTGAATCCAGTGGCATGTGAGATCTGAGGCAGCATGGATTCACTTGGGGAGATCATGCCAAGCAAATCTGACCAGGGAATTAGATCAGGGTAGAAGGGTGGATGTAATCTACTTAGATTTCAGTAAGGCCTTCAACACCATTCTGCATAGGAGACTAGTAAACATGCTGGGCAGCCTAGAAGTTGGTCCAAAGGTGGTAAACTGGGTAAGAAATTGGTTGGGGGTAGGCTACAGATGGTAGTGGTAAATGGAGTTTAGTCCAAGGAAGGTAGGGTGACCAGCGGGGTGCCACAAGAATCAGTACTGGGACTGGATCGCTGTAATGTTTTTATTAGCAAAATTGCAGATGAGATAGATGGGAAGGTATGCCTTTTTGCAGATGACACTAAGATCTGCAGTAGGGTAGACACTCCAGGGGTGTCTGTAGAAAAAATGAAGAGGGATCTAAGAAAGCTTGAGGAGTGGTCAGGGGTGTGGCAACTAAGTTTTAATTTGAAGAAGTGCTAATCATGCACTTGGGGTGCAGAAACCCTGGGACGGAGTACAAAATGGGGGTAGTGATACTGGTGACCACCAAACAGGAAAGAAACCTATTAGTAATCATATCTGATGACCTAATGGTGCCAGATAGTGTGACAAGGCAGTGGGGAGAGCCAGTGGGATGCTAGGGTGCATAGAGAGGGGTATCAACAGCAGAAAGAGGGAGGTGGTGGTATCATTGTATAAATTACTAGTGAGACCACATCTAGAGTGCTGTGTCCAGTTCTGAAGACAACATTTCAGAGAGGACATAGGTAGAGTAGAGGCAGTCCAGACTAAAATGATGCAGGGTCTGCACCAAAAGCCCTATGAGGAGAGACTGAGGAACCTCGATATGTACACCCTGGAGGAAAGGAGGGAGAGAGGGAATATGATAGATTTTCAAATACCTCATGGGTATAAATAAGGTTCAAGAGGGAAGTCTTTTTCAGAGAAAAAGATGCTCAAGAACAAGGGGGTCATGCTATGAAGCTGGAGGGGGTAAACTCAGGAGAGATGTAAGGAAGTACTTCTTCACAGAAAGAGTGGTGGATGCCTGGAACAGCCTCCCAAAAGAGGTGGGTGGTTCAAAAAGTTATGTGATTCAAGAATGCATGGGATAGGCACAAGGCAACCTTAGGGGTAAGGAAAGGGGGAGTTAACCTGGAGGTCTGAGGTGTTACAGTAGGTAGGGTAAATGGGCAGACTAAGGGGCAAAGCAGTCCTAATCTGCAGTCAAACTCTACATTTCTATGTATGTTGACATATTGCTATCAGTAGAGGAGAGAGAGAACAGATGAAAAATGTCCCGTGCAGTGGAGTTTCATCACATCACTGATATGCATGAGATCCCTGCGCTTCCATTTGCTATCTACCACTCTTCTATCGCTGTGCTTCCACATATAAATTGGAGACTCCCAGCAGTGGCTTCAGCAAGAAGCAGGAATATCCTGGACTATCTGCAGTGGGCATTAATCAGGCAACTAGTCAGAGAACCTACTCATGATGGGGCAATACTGGATAGGTACTCACTAACAAGAAAAGTGTTGTAGACATCAAGGTGGAAGGCCACCTGGGGACCAGTGATCACTGCATGGTATGGTTCTTTCTATATAAGGAGAGCTGCAGAATTGAACCGCACAAGGGCAATGATCCTGGACTTCAAGAGGGCAGATTTAGCAAAGATGGGTGAATGCCTCCAAGATGATCTGGCATGGGGGATGGCCTAGGTGTAGTGAGGGAATAGTGGGCAGAGCTAAAAGGCAGCATAGTAAAGGCAACAAACCTGTGTATCAAACAAGTGAACAAAAGCAAGAGGAAAAAGAGACCACTATAGTTATCAAAAGAGGTGGCTGAAGAGCTGGCCTGGTGGCATGGAGGGCTGAGACATCCTGCCTTATCTCCTGCCATGCTGGCAACCCATGTTCCCAGTGCAAGCGGGTCATGGGGGGTCGGCCGGGGGGGAGGAGAAAGATCTAGTGTCCCAGGGATAGCTCTCCTCTGGTGTTGCAGTAAGTTTAGCTTACCATCAGATTTTTGTATGTTGGATTGGCTATCCAAAGAATATACCACAAACAGTACACAATAAAGAGCAGTTTTGTTACAGATACTCACGTCAGACATGTCACAAAGAAATCACAAGGGAGCCAGTTTCCCACCATTCCTCGAGTATGGTCTCTTTCTCTCCAAGAAGCTGGTGTGCATACAATTATCTGTGACTGATAAAGAGTGCAGTTACAGATATGATAAACATAGAGCATTGGATAAGGCATGTAAATAAGGTGGCTCCCTTGGGCAATTGCATAGGAAATGAAGTTGCAAAGTAATGAAGAATCACTGAACAAAGGGAATTCATAGTTAACAATCTGTTATCAGTTTCATTGGAGACAGTGAGTCTGGAAACACTTGCAATGTCATTAGAAAGCATACAGCATGTTATAGTATTGTGAAATATAGTAGAATATATGTGGAAACTAGAAACGGTATGTATGGCAGAAACATATCATATAGGTAAAACATTATCAGACTGTGATAGGGCACTAATACTTATAGGTGTATAAGGTTATGGTTACATGTGGGTCAGTTGGTGGTATATAACCCAGGCATAACAGTGTGGAGGGGGAGGTGATCTGTTGTCGGTGCATGCCTGACCCCTAGCAGAGGTTGGGGGCTGGTACACTGACGCTGCCGACAAGTGATCAGAGGCAGGGCAGACACCTGATGGGACATGCATGGGAGCATGCATGGTACCATCGCTGGCGTCATTGCATGCTCTGCCCCTGAGGGAGAAAACAGGCAGAAAAAAAAGAGAAACTCCTGGCTGGATGAAGAAGGGAGCTCACTGGTCCCACCCCGAATAGCCACGGCGCCGACCAGAACTGGATCCAGTCTTCAGTGGGGCTTGGGGTACCACTGCTGACCCAACCAGGGGGGTAAGCCCTAGAGGTAAATGGTCGACATCGGCTGATGGATGTCAGGGGACGGGACTGGGGCTCCCTCCTGATTGAGAGCCGTGGAGCAAGGAGGATAAATTGGTAATAAAAAAAAAAAAGAAGTGGCTGAAAATGTAAAGGCTAAAAATGGTAGCATTCAGAAGGAAAAAGGGGATGCAGAGGGAGGTGGATAGAGAGGTGTACTGGAGAAACAGAAGGAAACAGGGAAAGCAGTAAGGAGTGTAAAGGAGCAAACCGAAGAGACAATAGCCCAGGAGGTAACATAAGGTGACAGGATACTTTTTAGGTATGGAAGTGAAAAGAGGAAGACCAGGGGTGGGATTGCAAGGTTAAAACAGGAAGAGTGGCACTGTGTAGAGGGGGACACGGAAACAACAGACATCCTGAACAAATACTTTTGTCTGGTGTTCACAGAGGAAGGAGAAAGGGAGGGGCCACAAAAAAGTAACAGCACTTTGGAGGGAGGGAGATAGACACTAGTAATTTTACAGAGGAGAGAGTCCTAAAGGGACTTGCTAACCTTGAAGGTGGACAAAGCAATTGGGCCAGACTGGGTGCATCCTAGGGTATTACATATGAATATATGAAAGAGCCAGCAGAAGAAGGCCAAATTGCTCTACCGAGTCTGCTTGTTACTAGTGCAGTGGCCTTGGCTTACGCCATTTGACCATGCATCCCCCTTCCCTGTCAATCTGTCCTCCCTAACCCCCACCCCATGGTCCTTTTGGTTCACTTTATGCCTATCCCAGGCCCCCTTAAAGCCACCCACAATCTTCTGTGATACCAACTCCTCAGGCAATGCATTCCATGTGTCCATCACCCTCTCCATGAAAAAATGTCTCCTAACATACCTTCTAAACCTCCCCCCACCAATTTCAAACTGTGTCCCATCACGGTTCTATTGTCACTTAGCTTAAAGAAACCTTCCCAATCCACCCAATCCACTATTTATTCTCTTCAGGTATTTAAAGGTCTCTGTCATATCCCCTCTCTCTCCTCTCTTCCAGGGAGATTCCAGCATCTCTTCATAACATTTCCCTTGTTGCCCCCTGATCATCTTGATAGCCCTTTTTTGTACCCTCTCTAACAAGGCAATATCCTTCATATTGAGGGAGCTCAGGCAGGTTCTGGGTGCACCTCTGACAGTCCTATTTAACAGCTCACTGGAACCAGGGGTGGTTCCAGAGGACTGGATGAGGGCAGGTAGTCTCACTTCAGAAAAGTGGTATCTGCTAGGGAAGAGGCTGCATTTATAGGCCCGTCAGCCTCACATAGGTGATGGCAAAGTTAATGTAATCACTGCTGAAGGAAAGGATTGAGAAATATCTTGAATACTATAAGTTACAAGACCCAAAGCAGCATAGGTTCACTGAAGGGAGATCATGTCAAATGAATCTGATAGATTTCTTTGAGTTGGTGACAAAGGAATTAGATCACGATGGAGCAGTGGGCGTGGCCTACCCACATTTCAGTAAGGGTTCTGACATTGATCCACATAATAACATAGAAACATAGAAATTGTTGGCAGATAATGACTGCTAGGCCCATCCAGTCTGCCCATAAGCCCTACACTTGTTTTTGCGACCTCTGACCCTACCTGGTTAATGGCTTTTCACTATGCCTTCCCACCTCAAAGGTTCCCTTATACCTGTCCTGGGTATGTTTAAATCCCTCCACTGCACTCTCTTCTACCACTTCCTGTGGCAGGCTATTCCATGTGTCCACCACCCTCTCTGTGAAGAAAAACGTCCTCACATTTCCCCTCAACCTGCCACCTTCTAATTTCATATCATACCCCTTGTTCTTGTACTCCTTCTACATTGAAAGATGTCGCCCCCCTGCACCTTGTTTATGCCATTAAGGTACTTGAATGTTTCTATCATGTCCCCCTGATCCCGCCTCTCTTTCAGCAAGTACATATTGAGGTCCTTCATTCTCTCCTTATATGTTTTCTAGTGAAAGCCCTGTACCATCTTTGTCACCATTCTCTGGACTGCTCCCACCCTGTCAATGTCCTTACAAAGGTGCGGCATCCAGAACTGCACACAGTATTCTAGATGAAATCTCACTAGTGTTTTATACAATGGCATCACTACCTTCTGCCTTCTGCTAGTGATACCTCTGCCTATGCACCCCAGCATGCCACTGGCTTTCCTTGCAGCCTTTTTACTCTGCTTAGCACCTTTAGGTCATCTGAAATGACAACCCCTGGGTCCCTTTCTTCCTTGGTGATTGTCAGCAACTCTCCCCCCCCCATCCTGTAGTTCTCTCCAGGATTCCCTCATCCCAGGTGCATTATTTTGCACTTCTTTGAATTAAACCTCAGTTGCCACACCTCAGATCATTTTTCAAGCTTCCCCAGGTCCCACCTCATTCTCTTCACCTTGTCTGGAGTATCCACCCTGTTGCAGATCTTGGTGTCATCTGCAAAGAGGCAGACATTTCCCTCCAGCCCTTCTGCAATGTCACTAATGAATACATTAAACAAGACTGGCGCAAGAACTGATCCCTGAGATACCCCACTGGTCACCCCCCTCTCCCTGGATTAGATCCAGTTTACACCACCCGCTGCCTCCCTGTCTGTTAACCAGTTCCTAACCTAGTGCACCACCTTGTGCCCCATGCCCAGACTACCCATCTTGTTAACCAGCCTTTTACGTGGGATGGTGTTGAAGGCCTTGGAAACTAGTAAGCACTGGAGTCAAGTAAGCAGGCTGGGATTATGAGTGGGTTCTAAGGTCATAAACTGGATAAGAAATTGTTTAGGTGCTAGGCAATAGAGGGTGGTGATAAATGGAATTCATTCCGAGGAACTGAGGGTGACCAGAAGGGTGACGTAGGGACCAGTGCTCATTAATGTCTTTATAAGTGACATTGAAGAGGAGTTGGAAGGGAAAATCTGCCTCTTTATGGATGACACCAAAATCTGCAATAGGGTGGATGCTCTGGAGGGTGGAAAGGATGAGCAGAGACCTGAGAAAACTCGAGGAGTTGTCAAGGGTTTGGCAGCTGGGTTTCAATCCAAAAAAGTGCAAAATAATACACTAAGGGCACAGAAACCCAGGGGAGGAGTATGAAATGGTCAGAGTGGTATTGATGACTACCAAGCAGGAGACCTGGAGGTAATCATATCTGATTTCATAAAGGTGTCAAAGCAAGTGTGACAAGGTAGTCAGAAAGGGTTTCATGTCATAATAGTGATCACAAAACAGTGATCGCTATTATGGTGTGTGTATATATCACGGAAAAGCATATCGACGATATACAATTGTCGGCGACCCCACTTCCAGGAAAACATAGTGTTTTTGCATGGGGGGAAGGGACTGAGTCGCTGTTTTTGCAGTCACTCATTTTTAATCACTATAATCACTGGATACCGTTGGAAAGGCTAGTGGGATGCATAGGTACATAGGGAGAGGTATCACCAGCAGAAATAGATAGGTGGTGTTGCCTCTATATAGATCACTGGTAAGACCCCACTTAGAGTACTGCATTTGGTTCTAGAGACCATTTCTCTGGAAGGACATAGAGTGGAGGAAGCCTAGAGGAGGGCAACTAATGTGGTACAGGATCTGCATCAAAATCCCTACAAGGAGAGTCTAATAGACCTCAGTATGTGCACCCTGGAAGGGGAGGGATATGATAGAGACCATTACATACCTCACAGGGGTAAATAAGGTACAGGAGGGAAGTATTTTTCAGAAAGAAAGGTGCTCAAGAACAAGGGGACATGTTATGCCTGAGGGGAATAGATTCAGGAGAGATGTGAGGAAGTGCTTTTTCAAAGAGAGAGTGCTGTATTCCTGGAACAATCTTCCAGCCGAGGTGGTGAGGGCAAAAAAAAGGTGGGGTTCAAAAATGCATGAGAGAGGAACAAAAGAACCATAGTGGAAAGAGGGGGGGGGGGAAAAAGAGTTGTTGATCAAGTAGGGTAGGCAGTGATAATGTAGGTAGGGAAAATAGGCAGACAGTGTGGGCCAAGCTGTCCTTATCTGCCATCAAATTCTGTATTTCTATGTTTCCTCTCCCTGTGTCTTATTTCCCTTGCTGGCAGTTTTTTTCTGCAACTGTTGGCCCTGTTTCCATCCCCTACCCCCTATCCTGCCAAGTACTGTAACTCCTTCTGCCCCCTCCGATTGCAGCCCCTAGTGGCTCTAGCTCCCCCCCCCCAGTAGCTGTTGCTCTGTCATCTCTTTAATGCCTCTCCCTCCAGTCACTGTGTTTCCTCTCGTTCTGGCCCATCTCCCTTACTGGCACTTGTTTATTCAAATGCTGACCCCATTCCCATCTCTCTCTCTCTCTCTCTCTCTCTCTTTCCCCACCACCATCCCGCAGAAGAGTGACTCTTTCTGCACACATCCCACTGTGGCTCCTACTGATTGAATCTGCCAGTCCCCTTCTGGTTGCTGATCATTGCTCCTCTGCTGACTTTCAGCCCCTCTCCCTCCCTCTGGTCCTGACTCCTCTGACCTGTAATCTGTTGCTTCTCCAGCACAAGATAACTCTTTCTTCCTGTGCTGTTCTGGAGTGTCATGGGTCAGTACCAGTTTCAGTTTTAAAATCAAACCAAGTGATGCATGAAGATGATTACACCCTCATAATGTACGATGGAGAAAATTCTCAGTGTTTAATGACTGCTAATGAGAGACCAGGGGCAGGATTCTCAAAGCTTTCAGAAGGTGCAAAACCTTCCCTAAGTCCCCAAAACTTCCTCAGCTACAGAAAAAAAGGAGACTTTGCTCCAAGTGCTGTTCATAAAACCCTCGGCATCTGCGGGAAAAAACACTATGGACTGTGGAAAAAAGTGCAGCGGAGGAAGTTCCTCAGGACAAAAAGGTGTGAGATAAGTAAGGCACAGCTCCTGAAAGGCTATTCACAGCCAGATTTTTTCCACAGCTGAGGAAAGAATGTTACACACAGTGGAATGAGGTGTAACTCTCCCTCAGCACACTGCAGTAGTGCCCCAGCAATTGGAATCAATTAAGGTGGAGGTGTATCACAGGTAATAGCATCTCAGACAGTATAGCAGTGGCTGATGTTACAGCACTAAAAGCACAAATTGCCATGATATGGCAACAGGCAACAACCACTAGACCCAGTGCAGCCCGTGACAGAGCCCCCCAAGCAGTAGAGCCTGACCAGCCAGCAGTGAGTGCCTACCCCCCCGCAGGCCACAGGACCACCCCAGGGAGGGACGACCAGCAGGGACAGTCAGCCACTGTGGTGCCAAGGTATTGCTGGTACCTGTGGTGCTGCTGTAGTCCCAGTTGGGGACTGGTTGCTGGTCTCTGTGAGTGCTGTCAGCTTCATATTAAGGCAGCAATGTTAAAGTCTGCTGCTTCAACTACATAGATTTACTATTGCTGTGCCTCCTCAGTCATTTCCACAGCTGCAGATCCGCAGCTGTAGTTCTGCAGCACCTGCGGGATTCCCACAGCTGCCGCAATTCTGCAGCTGCGGGACTTTTTGCAGAATTCCCTCAGCTGCAGGACTTTCTTTAAGAATATTGAGCAACTGCATTTCCACAGTGCTGCAAGCTTTTTTCCCGCAGCTACGGAATTTTTGCTGTTCTTTGAGAATCCTGCCCCCGGGGTTTAAAAGTAAACGGGTATGATGCATTTGATGTTCCATGGCTGGCTGTATAGCCTAGCGGTTGGAGTTATGAGCTGTGAATGAGCTTGGTACATTCAGCCGACCTGGGTTTGATTCCCACAACCTCCAGTTGCATACTTTGTGACTCTCGGCAAATTACTTAACCTCTCCAGTGCTCGTGGGTTGCCCCTGAAAACAGGCACATTTGCATAGTGGGTCTTAATCGGTTACCAAAGAAATAAAAAAAAAAGGGACCACGCCCTCTGCTCTTTCTCTCTCTGTCTCTCCCTCACTCCCTTTGTAAGATGGGGTGGGTTTGATATTGTTCATGGAGAGAGCTATAACTAAATATTTGTGCTCCATATAACCTGCCACTGTTTCAGTGGTTCATTAAAGTACCACTTCACACTCAAATCACCCTCTGTACTCCCTGGAAAAGTATCAGGTCAGGACTGTACTGTTGGGGCCCTTGTCTGGAAAGGTGCTACCATATTCTTAGCTGTTAATCTTGTCACCTTTGCTAGCCCTGCTTCCCCGAGACCAGAAGGGCATTTGTTCAACAGCAGCTCTAAGTTCCCCGTTGTGGCTGATCCTGAAAACTACTGCATGTCAGTAGTTAACATACAACATAGCCCACAACATAGCCAATGCCAGCAGAAAAAGACCGATGGCTCATCCAGTCTGTTCATGGTTCCCTACCCAGTTCTGAAGTGAAGCAAGTTCCTTGAACGTTGCAAAAGATCTTATCTGGTTAATCCAGAAAGGCTAGAATTTTCCTTTTCTTGCCCTCCTGAAAATGCCCTGTTTGAACAACTTTGGTGTTGGGGGAGGTTTTGGTATTAGAAGAATGACTTGCAAGCAACACACTGAGGTATCTGCTAGGTCTACATGGCAAGCAGTTTCCTCTTTTAGCAAACAAAAAAAGAACAAGCTATTTGTACTTAATTCTGCAGCACCTGAAGTGTTAAAGATGTAATACAATCTTAGAAGAGTTTAATATTAGCATTAAACAACACAACTAATTTATTATCAGGGACAGTAGGTAAATAAAAAAAACATGTTACATCATTATTACAGTAAGGAGCTTATTTACCCCTATAATTTATACACCGCTAGGGGGATACAATTATTATTATTCGGAACACCATTAAAAAAAACACATGGCACCATGAGCAGTGACCAAAAATGATTAAGACTACATAGTACACCCCATATTAGGGGCTAAATGTCCCTTCAAACCTGTATTAGACTATTGTAAATATGGCAACCTCTTACTTAATGTCAGTTCAATTTGAGTTCTATGAATGATAAATAACAGAATGTACCAAAGCTTTGCCCGAACTCATATCCACTCCCAACCAAAAATCTAAAAGAGACATAAATTTAAGTCTAACCGCTATTCTGTGTTGCAACGGTCAGAGCTTTGTGGCAGGGAGTACACTTTCGCTAAAAGGGTACGCCATGTTCTTTGGAAATTTTCGAGAGCTCATGAAACTCTGTCAATCAGCCGTGATGCTGCAGCTTCACAGCACGATTGCTGGTGGAGTTTTTATAGTGACGACCTCAGCGACAAATTCACAATAAAGCATTTCACAAAATAAACCCACGAACTAAAGCAAATAAAAAAACACAGAAAAGAAATAAAAAAAGAAAGAAATGAACACAGAGAGTCCTTGAATGTTGCATAAATTAAATATGTGATAAGGACCTTGTGTGATAAATGATTTAGCTTGACCTGAGCAGTTTGTCCACAGGCATGTCACTTGTGGCTTATACCACTTGGGAGGTTACCCATGGTCAAACTGCCCTTGTGCAGATAAATCATTTATCCCACAGGTTTCCAGCCTTAATGCACCAGTTCAGCTTATAGCAACAAAAATAAGGAAATCTGGCATTATGGTCTCCAACCCTAACTCCCCCATCAACACCCCCCAAGTAGCAAAAGGGAAAAAAATAAGGTTCTGGCTCTCCTGAGTCTTTGTAAATCAGTGGTGAGGTTTTCCTTAGGGTTGTCAACACTAATGCTCTTCCCCTACCCTGAGCAAACAAGGTCAGATTTGATCTGTTTTCTTCAGGCAGGACCCACACAATGTTAGCAACATGTTGCAAGACATACGTCTGTACTTTTGATGAGTATTTGAGTATGAGGCACTGGCTTGGAATTGTACCTTGTGGTTCAGACAGGATTCTATGGTCTTGGGGGGGGGGACATTATGGTTGACAACCCAAAGGAAGACCCCACCATTGATTCGCCAAGACTCAGGAGAACCAAACCTAATGTTCTTTCCTTTTTCTGCTTGAAGGGTGGGGGTGGGAAGTTAGGGTTGGAAATCCTAACATAACATTTCCCTACTTTTGTTGCTTTATGCGGAATCCTAACTGGTGTAGTTTTCTGCAAAGACTTTCCTTTCTTTTTTGAAATAGTAGAATCATATCTTCATTCACGCAAGTCTAGCTGTGGAAGCACCAGGCCCTCTGGGCCCTGCATATTTGTGTGTCTTTATTCTTTGAATATGAAGAAATTCTTCTTTCATGGAACTTCAGGTGATGTCACCACCCCTGATGGCAGCCTGAATTGACAGCTGTGTCTTGATCCCTCACCAAACAGCTTACAACCACAAATTTACAACTTCAAAGTTGACTTCTGGCAATGGAGAGGCTATTACTAACATATGGGGAGTAGAAGCTGTGCCCAAAAATAATTTACCTGCTCGGATGCTGAGGGATGGGAATCATTAACATCGGAGAGTGAAGCCTCATCAACCTCAAACAAGGAGCCCTCAGAACTGTTCATGATGTCCACAATGACTGCTAAAAAAAAAAAAATTAGACTTAATACTTGAGGAAATCAGAGCCTTCCACTCGGACACCAAAACTGAATTTGATAAAATTAATTAAAAAAAAAAACAATCTACAAACTACTACTATGAAACACCAGATGGTTATCTCTGAGCGAGATTCTCGGGCCAATCGGACTGACAGGCTCTTCCTGGACTCGATTAAATGCACACTACAGCTTATAGCCAAATGTAAGGATCTAAAGGGTAGATCCCGATGAAAAAACATCAAACTACATGGGTTCAGTGGAACTGCTGAAGGCTCAAGTATCACTGCTTTCCTTGAGACTTTTTTTTTTAAATCAAGTGGACTTATCCACGGACTACCAATTCCATATTGAGAGGGTGCACCGAGCCCTCAGGCCAGCACCGATGCATAATCAGCAGAGGCCATGATCAATAGTGCTGCAGTTCATTCAGTTTATGAACAAACAAAAATTACTCTTGGGTCTCTGGCAAAAGAAAACAGTATTTCATGAAGGGAACAGAATCTATGCAGATCACGATTATGCCCCTGCAGTAATGGAAGAAAGAAAGAAACTCGGGTCTCTGCAGCACTCTGAGATAAAAATCTAAGCATTTCACACTCCATTCCCTGACGAGTTTTGAGTTTTCTTCCTGGAGGGCATGGTGGTATATGATAACCCCCAGATTGCCACTATAGAGCTCCAAAAGAAAGGCTTCAATTTACCACAACCCCAACAGGCTAAATTTACATCAGGATCAAAGATGAATCTTGCACTGATGGCCCACACAGCAGCAACAATGAAGGGCATTCAATCTCTCCTTCCGTCATTTGCCAGAACATATATAACTTATCCTTTCAAATTATGGTCAGCAGCTGTTCTGTCAGTTTCAGCATGTTGTATATTTCGCTCTAGTGCAAGATGCCAGTGGAAAGGGTAAGACTGGGGGCGGGTCATGAAGGAGGGAGGGTGGGGTTCTGCTCAGGGTAATATCTCAGCAATAAAAATAAATTAAAAAAAAAAAAAAAAACAAGTTCTGGACATATGGAGTTGGGGATAGGGTGAGTTACGATTCAATGTGGTCCCCCCCAGCATGCGATTTTGAGACAAAGCTCCTACAGCTGCTGCAATGACGCTGTTTTATGTTTAGAACTTGCTGAGATGCTTTAAAAAGTAAACCTCGCTGATCCAAATTGGATAATTGTACCCGATGATTCTCCTCTTTTTTCATTTAAGCATTTGTTAATTTAAGTACTATCAGATGAGAGCTAGGAGACGAGTGCTTTACCCCCTCCCCTCTGCTGGCACTACATCCATGTCCAGTTTTTTTTATGTGTGTCCTAGACTACTCATTTTGGTTTGCTCTCTCAGTGCTTTAATTAAGGAAGGGGTAATCAAGGGAATGGTGCTGAAAGGGAGGAGGAGAAGAAGGAGGTAGAGACAGATCTGTCACTGAAATGCACACATGTAAATGATAGGGTACTATAAAAAGCAAAAGCAAGTAAAAGTAGCACTCCTAAAAAAGAACACCAACCTCATTTATAGGAGCCATGAGGTGAGTGATAGTGTGCTCCTGAAATGGTTTGGCACTGTTGATAGACAGCCGTAGCTGATAAATGTGGCAGGCTATATGCTCAGGGTTTCCTCCTCATAGAAATAGGGTGCTAGTGGAATGAAGGCAAGATGGGAGGGAGAGCTGGATGTCATTATCCACCTAGGTACTAATGACCAGGCAAACGGCGAGCCTAAGGAAATTCAGGAAGAGTTTAGAAAATTGGGGAGGGGGCTCAAGCAAGTAGCTACATCGGTCACCTTCTCGGAAGTACTACCTGTGAGAGGCATGGGAGAGCATAGGGGTGCAAGCACCAGGAACTTTAACACATGGTTGAAGAACTGGTGCTGTGAGGAAGGGTTTGAATTCATTGCTGACTGGGGATCCACCTAGAGGGATGGGGGCTTGTTCAAGCCTGATAGTCTGCATCCATCCTGGAGGGGAATCCAAGCACTCAATGATAAGTTTAAATGCTACATGGACAAGCATGTAAACTAGCCCCTGGGGAGGGGAATGGCAGGCCAGCATGCAGGGTACCTAATTGCCCACCTCCATATATAGCAGTGGAACCAGTGAACAGGAGGAGGAGATATCTCTACAAAGCAGTGTGCAAAAGATGGAGATAGGCACCCAAGGGATGGATAGGCAGAAAGGGGGAAAAATGCAACAGAAGGGCAGAGAGCAGGGAGAACCAGGAATAAAGGACATCCAGGGAGAGGGCTGGAGCAGAACAGCTAAACAGTCCAGGGAGTTCACAACATGGAGGGCCATGTGTGCCAATGCCAGTCACCTTAGTAACAAGATGAAGGATCTGGAGGCTGCCATGGCGCAGTCGGACCTGGACATTGTGGACATCACAGAGACCTGGTATAATGATAACCACGTCTGGGAGATAACCATTCCCGGCTACAACATATTCAGAAGAGGCAGGGCAGGCAGGAAGGGAGGAGGAGTGGCACTTAATGTGAAAGACGGCATAAAGGCCACAGATATCCAGGAGGAACAAAATGAAGGATAGATATTGTGGGTTAAACTGGAAAGGAAAACGGGGCCATCCATCCACACAGGAGTGGTCTACAGACCACCAGCCCAGGAGGAAGAGACAGATAGGGAGTTAATGCTAGCCATCCAAGGGATGGCGGATAAGGGGGAGGTGGTGCTGGTTGTAGGCTTCAATATTCCAGATGTGGACTGGAGCCTCCCAGCAGCAGCATCAACCAGGAGCAGATTTATCCTGGACTCCCTTCACGGTGCCTTCCTTAAGCAACTGGTCATGGAACCAACTCAGCAGAAGGCAATACTGGACCTCATGCTCAAAAACGGGGACAGTGTAATGGGGTAACAGTGGGGGAGCACCTGGGGAACAGTGACCATCGGTCTCTGTGGTTTGAAATCACAGAGTAAGCAGAACCAAACCGCACAAAAACATGTACCCTAGATTTTAGGAGGGAAGACTTTGAGAAAATGGTGACATGCTTGAAAGAGGCACTAATGGGAATGGGAAGGGAATCAGGGGGTGGAAGAACAGTGGGCAATATTTAAAACAGGGATTACAAGAGCAACATAATTATGCATTAAACAGATTAGCAAGGGGAAAAGGAAAAAAAGGCCATTATGATTTTCCAAGGAGGTAGCAGAGAAAATGAAAGCCAAAAAGATCACATTCAGGCAATACAAAATGACTCAGGCAGAAGGAGATAGAGGGAAGTACCAGGAAAATCAAAGGGATGTAGGGAGGTCAGTAAAGGAAGCCAAAGCTCAGACAGAAGAGTGCATCACAAAATCAAGGGGTAGAGGGGACAAAACCTTTTACAGGTACATAAGTGAAAAAAGAAGGGAAAAGGGACGGAGAGATAATGAGACTAAAGGGGGAGGATGGGGGCAGCATGAAAACAGAAACATAAAAACTGTCAGCAGATAAGGACCACCAAACCCATCCAGTTGCCCAAAAGCCCTACACTAGTTTGTTTTTACTGACCCTAACTAGTGAATAGCTTTCCACCCTCCTTCCCACCACCAATGTACATTTATGCCTGTCACGTGCATGTTTAAAACCCTCCACTGTGTTCACCCCACCACCTCCTGTGATAGTTTATTCCATGCATCCACCACCTTCTCTGTGAAGAAAAACTTTCTCAAATTTCCCCTCTGCCTGCCACCCTCCAATTGCATGTCGTGTCCCCCTTTTTCTTGTAGATCTCTTATATTGGAAGATGTCTTCCCCCGTACCTTGTTTATGCCCTTAAGGTACTTGAATGTTTCTATCATGTCCCCCTGAACTCTCCTCTCCTCCAGTGAGTACATATTGAAGTCCTTTAGTCTCACCTAATATATTTTCTGGTGCAATCCTTGTACCATCTTAGTCCCCCTTCTCTGGACCTCCTCCACCCTGTTAATGACCTTACAAAGGTACGGTCACCAGAACTGCACACAGTACTCTAGGTGGGGCTTCACTAGCATTTTGTACAATGGCATAACCACATCTCGCCTTCTGCTTGTGATACCTCTACCTATGCATCCTAGCATGCCACTGGCCCTCCCTGCAACCTTTGTACTTTGCTTAGACACCTTTAGGTCATCAGAAATGATAATTCCCAGGTCCCTTTCTTCCTTTGTAATAGTCAACAACTCTCCCCCCAACCTGTAGCACTCCTCAGGGATCTCTCTTCCCAGGTGCATTATTTTGCACTTCTTGGAATTGAATCTTAGTTGTCACACTTCAGACCATTTTTCAACCTTCTCCAGGTCCCTCCTCATTCTCTCTACTCTGTCTGGAGTAGCCACCCTGTTGCAGATCTTGGTGTCATCTGTAAACAGGCAGACCTTTCCCTCCAGTCCTTTGGCAAAGTCACTAATGAAGGCATTAAACAAGACTGGATGACTGGCCCAAGGAACAATCCTTGATGTATCCCACTGGTCACCTCCCTCTCACCTGATTGGATCCCATTTACCACTATCCTCTGCTTCCTGTCCGTAAGCCAGTTCCCAACCCAGCATCCCACCGTGTGCCCCATGCCCATTCTACTCATTTTGTTGACTAGCCTTTTGTGTGGGACAGCGTCAAGAGCTTTGCTGAAACTGAGGTAGGCAACATCCACTGCCCCCCCTCAGATTTACTTCCTTCGTAACCCAATCAAAAAAGTCTATCACATTTGTCTGACATGACCTTCCTGCTGTGAATCCATGTTGCCTCATATCCTGAGCCCTGAGGGACTCCTGGTGCTCACTATCCTATGGATAATTATGGAGGATAGCAACAGTAAAGTTGACATACTGAACAGATATTTTGGCTCAGTCTTTACTGAGGAAGGGGAAGGTAATTGGCTTGAAGGGAGTACAAGTGGTGGGAAGGGTGCAGAAATGGACTCAAGTTCCTTTACACGGGAAAGGGTCCTAAAGGAACTGGAAGGAATAAGAGTTGATAAAACAATGGGGCCTGATGGGGTGCACCCTAGGATCCTAAAGGAATGAAGAGAGGTGGTGGCTGTATCTCTGGCAATTCTGTTTAGCTGATCACTGGAAACAGGGGAGGTACCCAAAGACTGGAGGGCAGCAGATATAGTCCCCTTATACAAAAGCGGGAAGAAAGAGGAAGCGGGAAACTACAGACCAGTCAGCCTGACCTCAGTAGTGAGGAAGATTATGGAAACACTTCTGAAGAAGAGATTGGTGGAACATCTGGTTGCTAACAGACTACAGGACCCAAAGCAGCATGGTTTCACCAGGAGGAGGCCATGCTAGACCAACCTCACTGAATGTTTTGACTGGGTGACAAGGGAGGTGGATCATGGGAGGGCAGTGGACATGGACTATGTGAACTTCCGCAAGGCCTTTGATACTGTGCTGTCTAGAAGACTTTTAAACAAACTGAGGAATGTGGGAGTGGGCAGGATAGTAGTGTGGTTGGTGGGTAATTGGCTGGGTGGCAGGACACAGAGGATGGTGGTAAATGGCTGTCACTCCACAGAGGGAAGAGTGACCAGTGGGGTACCACAGGGATCAGTGCTGGGACCGGTCCTATTGAACGTTTTCATCAGTGACATTGTGCAGGACCTAGAAGGCAGAATTTCCCTGTTTGCTGATGACACGAAGCTCTGTAACAGAGTGGACACGCCAGAGGGTGTGGATGGAACAAGGAGGGACCTGCAGAAGCTTGAAGAATGGTTGAGGGTTTGGCAGTTGAAATTCAGTGCAAAGAAGTGCAAAATAATGTATATGGGGTACAAAAACCCTGGAAAAACAAAGCAGTTGAGGGGTGAGGATATAGCATGCACCAAGCAGGAAAGGGACCTTAGGGTTATCATCTCTGATGACCTCAAGGTAGGGAAAAGGTGCAACAAGGCAGCAGGTAAAGCAAATAGGATGCTGGGATGTATAGGCAGAAGCATTACCAGCAGGAAAAGTGAGGTTATAATTCCACTACACAATCAGTCAATCAGTCTTTATTTTGCCAGGCGAAAACACCATTGAGAGTACACTCATTTGCAAGGTGGACCTGGGTTCACAAAAATTAAATGCATAAATGAAATGCATTGATAAGACCAATGAATACACTAATAATACCGGACTATATATGGACATAAACTGAAACAATCATTATAAGACAAAGCATGCATCCAGTAGTAAGTAATGGTGAAACCTATAAACAATATGTACAGAAATGCAGCACGTCAGAGGCTTTGACAGAAAAGGAGTAGCATCAAGCAGAATAGGCATAATGGGAGGGATTTGAAGACAGGGGGCAGCATAAGGCTTAGTATGGCCAGCAAGTACAGGTAAGGGTGAGAAGGAAAGGAGGGGTTGGAGGAGCAATCATGTTGGAACTATTTGGGTACCTGAGTAAGTGCCATAGGGGGAATTTAGCCAATTTGTAGATAAAGGCCATCAGTGGACACTAGTGAGGACCCACCTTTAGTACAGTGTACAGTTCTGGAGACCTTACCTACGTAAGGACATAGACAGGGTGGAGAAGTTACAGAGGATGGCAACAAAGATGATACAGGGATTGCATCACAAGTCCTATGAGGACAGGCTGAAGGACTTGAATATGGACTCCTTGGAGGAAAGAAGGGAGAGAGGGGATATGATAGAGATATACAATTACCTTATAGGGAGGAATGGGGTGCAGGAATAAACTATTTTCCAACACAAAAGATGTTCCAGGACTAGAGGGCGTGGGATGAAGTTGGAGGGAGGGTAATTCAGAGGAACCATGAGGAAGAATTTCTTCACAGAAAGGGTGGTGGACAAGTGGTACATCCTGCCAGAGGAAGTGGTGGGGGCTGAAACAATCACAGGATTTAAGAATGCACGGGATAGACATAAGGAAGTCCTGGAGGTCAGGGGTATGGGGCAACAGACTTCTAGAAAAATGTAAAGGGAACTTACAAGCTCAAATGGGCAGACTGGGTGTGCCATAGGTCCTTATCTGCCAACAGTATTTATGTATCTATAGAAAATGTACCCAGTGCTAAGAAGATCCCCCTCCTGAATGAATGTCCTATTTTGCTTGGCTCAGTTTGCCCCCGTCACTCCAGAATACCCCAGAGGGGTAAAATAGTCTGGGGGGGAGAGTGAGAGAAGAGGAGTGGTGCCTGGAGAAAAAGGGGGAAAAAAGGAGGGAGGGAGAACAAAAAGGAATCTGGAGAGAGAGGCACTGAGAGAAGATGGGGTATCGAACCCTCCCTCTTGGGGATATTATATATTGCCATATCGGGCGATCCACATATTAGCTACTGAAGATATTTCATATTCGGAGATGCAGAGGGATGATCGGCTCAGACCCAACTCCTCTCAGTTTCCCTTTTGAACAAGATTTTAAAGTATGAGACATATCTAGATTACCTATAGGAAGGGAGGCTTTTTCTCTTTTAAAAGCTGCTCATGAGGGGATTCGTGGTCAAATGAAGCTCTAGACTCCTGGTTTTCTTTCCCTGAGGGAAGACTGTCGATTTATAGGCTCGTTCACACTGCATATTCTGAGTCGGTGCTGGTGGTGCACAGCGCCCAGATTGGTGCCCCTGTGCACATGTGAACACCACAGTTCTGCCATTTTCCACTTGCGTTCTGTTGTGCCCCAATCCCTGTTTTCTTGGGTTCACTCAGTGGAGTAGGAGTTTTGCACCAGTTTGCCTGGCTGTGTGAACAGCCAGCACCATCCAATACGTTGCCCAGTATCACGGCTCCACTATGGAACCGTGTTTTCTCAACTTACAGCCCTTGGTTTTTGAAAAGAACTACTTGCCCAAGTTCAGCTGTGCTTAATGTACCTAAAATTACCTTTGCCTGAACTCGGGTCTGAAAACCCCCTCCACTGCAGTATTGTGTGGGGGGGAAGGGGAGAAGAGAGGAGTGGTGCCTGGAGGAAAAAAGGAAAGAAAAAGGATGGAGGGAGAACTAAAAGTAATCTGGAGAGAGAGGCACTGAGTGAACAGAGGGTCATGTGGGGTCCCTCAGGGCTCGGTGCTGTCCCCCATGTTGTTTGCAGTATGTATGCTACTCCTCGGAGACATTGTAAGATGGTATGGGCTGAGGTTTCACTGCTATGCTGATGATACCCAGATCTACCTGTCTTTTGCACCTGATCAGGATAGTGCGCTCTCGGTATTTAATAACTGCCTCGCTGAAATCCAGGATTGGATGAATTTGAGTTGGTTAACGTTAAACGCAGGAAAAACTGAGGTGATGGTTGTGGATCCAGGTCACTGGATAGAGGGGTTGAGGGCTGGTTAGCCCTCTGTACTTTTTCTGGGGGGGCTCCCAGATTTTTACCTCTGAATGGGTGTGAGATCTGTGAGTGGTGCTTGACGATGGGTTGACCCTCTGATTTCAGGTGTCGGCAGTCATCAAGTCTGCCTTTTATCATCTTAGGAACATTGCCAGGGTCAAGCACCTTATCTGTCTTGTGATCTGCCAGTGTTGGTCGAGGCATTTGTGTCCTCGCATCTTGACTATTGCAACTCCCTATACTTAGGGCTTCCTGGCATTGATATCCGTCACTTGCAGCTAGTGCAGAATGCTGCAGCTTGATTTTTGTCTGGGTCTCCTCGGGCTTAGCAGATTACCCCAGTGCTGTGCGCTCTGCACTGGCTGCCGATTCAGTGGCGGATCACCTTTAAAGTTGGTTTACTGACTTACAAAGCCCGACATGGACTTGGCCCTGACTACTTGAAAGAGCTTCTTGTTCCCTACCGCCCTGTGCATCAGCTCTGTTCGACTGATGAGGGGTTGCTAGTGATTCCGAGGGTGACTTTGAAATCTTCTGGGGCCCATGCATTTATGTTTTCAGCCCCTACCCTCAGGAATTCTCCACCCCATCAGATTCAGGAGTGCGCAACTGTGGGGGGATTTAAACAGGTGTTTAAAACCTTTTTGTGGTGACAGGCCTATCAGTGACTCATTGTTGTCTCAAGTTATTGTGTTACTTATTTTTGTATTTGTGGTTTATGAAATTATTTTTTAATTATTGTAAAGTGCCTTGATATTTTGAAAGGCGCTTAAAAATAAAGTTTATTATTATTATTATTTATTATTATTGTTGACTGCACCCCCCACTGGAACCCTCCTCAAAATGCCAGAAATTCTGTTGCAGCACCTGCAGCGTTCTAGAGCTATGCCTTGTGAACGCTGCTCCAAAGCATTTCAGACCGCTTGACTGCAACCATCTACACAGCGGCGATCCAACTTTCTCATCATTTGAACAAGCCTTATATCTACAGACATGCAACAGCAGTCTTCACATTGTCCCTCTCATTGAAGTGTTTAAGCTAATAACCAACCTACAGTACAGGAGCTGGTGTCATTTGGAATTGTGACATTGATCAGTAACAAATTTAAACCTAAGGCATTAGCTGATTTAAATAGAACCACATTGTTCTTTCTTTTATTTATAGGATGCCTTACCTAATTGCATGTGATATATGAGGTTTTAATTTACTGTGATGTTAAACTTTTCATAGGTACCGTGCATACTGAGGATTAACTGCAGCACCCCCTTAAAAGTGTGGGTGATGTCTTACTCCACACTGGACCTAACGTCGCTCACCCCCCCCCAATTCAGGTGGGTGTTTCCCACCTATAGGAGACCTGGGTCCTTCTTGGGACCCACCCTATCTTCTAACCCCCTGGACTCAACTATCAATCTTGGTCAAGTCAAAGTTTACTAAGGAGCCAAGTTAAAGGCTCCTCTACCTTGGAAGCCATTTTCTGTATATAGTTAATGTCACTACTGCTTTGTCTGTTGCATGCAGATGTACTCAGAGTATCTTATATGTGTTAATGTTACCTGTTGGTGTTTCTGTAAGGGATAGATGTTTTAGTTGCATGACAGTAAATAATATGACTAAAGGATGGGCATCTAGCTATTTCAAGTATTGCTATTTACAATATTACATAGAACTACAGTAGATGGGACACTCCAGCACTAACGAACCAGATGCTGTCATGTTTTTAGTCCTTGCTGGATGCCCTACGGGGGAATCTCCTTGCTCTCAGGTACAACAATCTATCTGACACTGGTATTCTATCATGGGTGATATACAGCATACAGAAATGTATTCATTAAATGTCAATGGCCTAAATAACCAAATTAAAAGGAAAAGGTGCTAACAGATATTAAAAAAGCTCACCCAAACTTTATTTTTTACAAAAAAAACTTTTCTCCTCAACTGAACACACCAAGCTACAGAAGTCAGGATACAGTGTGGTAGTTGCATCATCATTTAAGGGAGGCAAGAGAAGGGGGACACAAGTCCCTTTACATGGGAAAGGGTCCTAAAGGAACTGGAAAGAGTAAGGGTCGATAAAGCAATGGAGCCAGATGGGGTGCACCCCAGGGTTCTAAAGGAACTGAGAGAGGTGGTGGCTGAACCTAGGGCAATCCTGTTTAGCTGATCACTGGAAACAGGGGAGATACCAAAAGACTGGAGGACAAGAGATGTAGTCCTCTTATACAAGAGTGGAAACAAAGAGGAAGTGGGGAACTAAAAACCAGTCAGCCTGAGCTTGGTAGTGGGGAAGATCATGATAGCACTACTGAAGGAGAGATTGGAGGAACATCTGGACACCAATTGACTACAGGACCCAAGGCAGCATGGTTTCACTGGGAGGCGGTCATGTCAGACCAACCTCATTGAATTTTTCTACTGGGTGACAAAGGAGGTGTATCAGCGGAGGGCATTGGACATGGCCTATCTGGACTTCAGCAAGTCCTTTGACACTGTGCCACATAGAAGGCTATTAACCAAACTGGGGAATATGGGAGTGGGCAAGATAGTAGTGCAGTGGGTGGGTAATTGGCTGGCTGGCAGTAAATGGCTGTCTCTCCACAAAGGGAAGAGTGACCAGTGGTGTACCACAGGGATCAGTGCTGGGACTGGTTCTATTCAATGTCTTCATCAGTGACATTGCACAGGACCTAGAAGGCACAGCCAGGATAATTGCATGAACCAGTTTATGGGAAGGGGAATGTTGGCCAGGACACCAGGAATGTTCCCTGCTCATTGTTAAGAGTGCCCTGGGTTCTTTTATTTCCACCAGGACAACACCAGGATGGGCAGAAGGGACCTCGGTTTAATGTGTCATCCGAAGGACAGCACACCCCAGCAGTACAGCACCCCCCAATACTGCACTCGGATGCCAGCGATTTTTAGGTGCAAGTCCAATCCCGGTGTGGGACGAGAACCCATGACCTTCTGGTCCAGAGACAAATTTGCCACCAACTGAGCCACACTGACACATATTTTCAGATCAATAGCTCTATAATAAAGCCCTATTTTCAGATCAATAGCTCTGTAAGAGAACATTTTTAATTTTAAAGTCCCCTCAAGATGTATGCAACATGAAATTTATACTAGTGGGATGTTATCTTGTTCTGGCTATTACATGGGGACCACAGATAACAACATGACATTGTATTTATAGGTATGCCGCCACTACAGTGACACCCAGACAGTGAACCCCCACAGCGAAACCCCCACTGTGCCTAAAACAGCAGTGATGGGGGTTTTGCTTGGGCACACTTTATGGCAACCGGGGGTTAATATCTAACTCCACTGCAAGTGTGGTGTAGAGTTAGATATATAAAGCAGGGGTGTGTGTACGGAGGGCCAGCCCCCTCCTTCATTATCTGTCAACATGTTGCCAGGTTGGTTCAGGGTCGTGTCACAGTTGAGGGTGTCGATGGGTTCCGGGTGCTGTAGCTGATGTCGTGGCTGGGATTGTGGCACTGTATTCATATGGATAGCGGCTTGCTACAATGTCCATAAAATAAATGTTGTGTTGAGTGTGTGTGTGTGTATCTGTGCATGTGCGCATGTTTTCTGAAGGGATATGTGTGTGTGTTAGGCTCAGTGTGTGGGTTAGGGACAATGAGGGGGCTATACACTATTGGGGGCCAGGTATACACACTTCGTGCACACCCAGCTTGCATAGCTTTGCATCAGTGGACAGGCATAGGGTGCCTAGTGTGTACAACCACATGCTTCCACAGGGTGCTTGTCTGCAGAGCCATCCTCCGGCATGTTGCTGCATGGGCATGGGGTAGGTTGAGGGACACAGGTGGGCATCCAATCAACTGCCCATCCTGGGTCCCAAAGTAGATCCCCTGCTCTGTGTCACAAGGGATTCTGGGTGGTGTGGGTCTGCCTATTTTGTAAAGTACAGGTGCGTTCCTGAATGACTTCCCCCAGATCTCTCTGTTAGTCTAGTGGGCTAGGGAAGTATGGTGGGGAGATTTCCTGTCCCACTGCAGGCAGCAGGTGTCATGGGGAGGCATGCAAAAGATAGTGTAGGGTCCTCACTGCTGCATCCTGCACCCCTTCTTGCCCAGCACCCCATGCCTTCATGAATGGCACAGCGTGAGGGCATGCCATAGACCAGCTGCACACATAGCTGCATGTTCTGCTGGGGGGGATAGAGTGCACAAGTGGTGCATGCCTCTTCCCTGAATGCTGCTGGGGGTCCACTGGGCCCCTAGTTGGTAGTGTTCCATCTTAAGGCTGCCTATGCACCACAGATTCGTAGCACTTAGGCAATTCACCCATTAATGCATAGAGGCCTATGTGTATATGTTGAGGTCTGAACATGTGCACATGTAAAAGAGTCTGTGTGAGTGGGTTGATGTTTCCGTGTATGATATTGGTGTGCATGTATGTGTACACATGCATATATGCATTCACAGCTGTCTGTATCTGCTGCAGTGTAATTTTTTTTTCAACTTAATCTGGTGGTTTTGCAGTTTAATTACATCTACATGCCCTTAATGCCAGTCACATGTTATCAATAGTATTGCATTAGGAAACATTTTAGCTCTGACCAGAGTTTGTTTACATGTTATGGCTGCTTGCACGTTTTGCGCAGATGATATGCCTTGTATTACTAGGTATAATATATGTGGGGAAAAAAACAAACAGTCCTGAAAATACCATCCCCATGTATAAAATGCAGAAAGTAGCATTTTCGCCAATGCAGGGATTTTTTTTTCCCTCGCACTGCTGACTTGTGCACAGGGACATAGTCCTTGGCCCATACCAAGCCATGTGAAAATTGGTCCTCTGGATAGATAGCAGTTAGGTAAGCTGCCGGGGGGGGGTGTTACACCTGTTTAATATGATAAAAGTCTAGGTATAAAAGAAGAACCTGCACCTATTGAATCAAGTACTGTACAACTGAAGTCCCCATAGAAGACTGAAGGAGCCGCAGTAAGGCCAGTACATTTGGGATCTGCCACAGATTGGCAAACATCCTGCTAATCCTTTTTGTGCTGTACAACAGGGCAGATGATTCACCTGTACCACTTATACCTGCAGGGTATTTTCTTGTAGCCTTTGCTATTATGCACATGCACCCACACACACATTCTTTTCCCTATTCCTCAGATTGTGAGAGGGTGGGGTGCATGCCAATATTACATGTACACACTGATGCTTTTCTTTATTTGGATCTACAGTGCTATGAATTATTATCGAACTTGGAGTTATTTCTTTTTTTTTTTTTTTCACCCCCATGCTCACTGGTCCACCACTCCTTCGGGCTCTATCAAATTCCCCCCAGCCCCCACTGTCCTTACCCAGCACTCCTCTGATCCTCATATTGCAGCCGACCCCCGGGATATCCCGGCATATCCCTTCGCTGAGTGGGTCCCCCTTCTCCGAGGGGGAAGGCACCGAGGGGAGAGGCGTGACCCCAGCACATGCTCTTAGGGCCTGGGGATGCTGCTGAGGAACAGGAGGCCCTGGGAAGGTGCTGGAGGCCCTCAGGGAACAGAGAGCCATCATCCGGCGGCCAGTGAGTGATTTTCCTGGCTTTCTTAAGATGCGTGACATCCGGATGTCAAGGCAAGAGCCGACATCTGTCACGCACAACCCCGGTGATCCTGACGTGTTGCTCTACCCCTGGCCTCCACCAGTGATTGTTTCAACACCAGGTCGCAGCCCCTTCCCTCCCTGAAGACAGCAAGCAGCCGTGGGACGCTCAAGCTGCCTCCCCCCGGCTGGCCCTCCAGCGACCCCAGCTCGCTCCCAAACCCAGGTCGCTGGCATCGCAAGTGGAAATCCAGCCACTGTGCTGATGGGCCAGAGTTATTTCTTTACAAAGAAATAGCTAAGACCAGGAGTCATACTTGGAAGAAAGAGACAACAGAAGATGAAAAGTCCATAGTAGCTGTCACCATAAATTTAAATACAATAATCAAAATAGTACCCCTTGTTCATATGCTCATTCAGTTTGTTTTTAAATGTTAGTAATGAAGGGCTATTGATTATATTAGATGGCAGGGCATTCCAGATTCTCACCATCGATTGCGTAAAAAACATTTTTCTTCTTTTGGATTATAAATGATTTTGCCCTTATCTGTCTGCTGTGACTACTTGCATTGATAATTTCACCTTTAAACTCCACACCGAATTCTTTCAGGTGTTTTTTGTATGTTCATTATAAATGATTTTGCCCTTATCTATCTGTTATGACTTCTTGTACTGATAACTTCACTTTTAGACTCCTGTGGATTGCCTTCACTCTGTCTGTGTCCTTCCTGAAATGTGGGGGCCGATTCCAGAACAGTTACGTGTGTTGCAAAGTGACTTGTGCCCCCCAAAAAATGGTGCAAGGAGCACTTTGCACCATGTGTACCGACATTCGGTATTCCAAAAGGCAGCCTGCAACATGTCGCAGGCTGCCTGCTCTGAAGTGGTCATATGCTACTAGTTGTGCCATAAACCCCCTGCGACATTGTGCAAGGGAGTTTATGCCAACAGCTGCACTCTATTCTGGGAGGGTGGCTGCCAGAAAAGCACAGTTGCAATTCCAAGACAACCCCCTGAGGACATTGGTCTAAGTACAGTTAGACCAGCTATTAGCTGATCTAAGTGTACTTTACGTCCATCGGGGGTGCAACATTGTGCATTGTGCATCCAACAGCCATCCCCCACATTCCCACATAGGGCCCCCCTATCCGTCCCCCATTGGCACCTGCTCTGTAAAGCCTTTCTCAGGCTACTGGCACCCCCAAGCCCAGATCCCTGAGAATTGTTCCACAGGGCAGATCATGTCCTCCCCGTACTTGGGTAGTGCTCCGCAGGGCAGATCATATCTTCTCCATCCCTAAGCCCAGATGACCGATCACCAGCTTGCTGCTAATATGCTGCTGAATGAATACTTTTGCTCAGTATTCACAAAAGAAGATGAGGAGAAGTTACCTAAACCAGACAATAGAAGCACTCTGAGTAGGGGGGTTGACACCAGTCCATTCACAGAAGAAAGAGTCCTGAAAGAACTCCTAAAACTCAAGGTGGACAAAGCAATGGGACGTGACGGGATTCACCCCAGAATCCTAAAAGAACTAAGGGAGGACCTAGAGACACCACTGACCATGCTTTTTAACAAATCATGGCAGGATGGGGTGGTACCTGAGGACTGGAGGAGTGCAGATGTGATTCCCCTTCACAAAAGTGGGAGCAAGGCAGAAGCAGGAAACTACAGACCTGTAAGTTTGACCTCAGTGGTAGTTAAAATGATGGAATCACTTCTGAAAGAAAGAATTGTTGAGTACTTAGAGGCCAGCGGGGCACAGGACCCAAAGCAGCATGGATTTACAGCAGGAAGGTCATGTCAGATGAATCTAATTGATTTCTTTGACTGGGTGACCAAAGTAATAGACCAGGGAGGGGCTGTGGATATGGCCTACCTAGACTTTAGCAAGACATTTGACACAGTCCCGCACAAAAGATTAATAATCAAGTTAGCCAGCCTGGGAGTGGGTCCCAGGGTGGTAGCCTGGGTGGCAAAATGGCTGCACAACAGGACACAGAAGGTAATAGTGAATGGAACACATTCCGAAGAAAGGGGGGTTACTAGTGGAGTACCTCAGGGTTCAGTACTGGGTCCAGTCCTCTTTAACATCTTTATAGGTGACATTCCAGAGGGTCTGGAGGGAAAGGTATGCCTCTTTGCAGATGACACAAAGATCTGTAACAGAGTTGATACACAAGATGGGGTAGAAAAGATGAGAAGGGACTTGGCAAGGTTGGAGGAATGGTCAGACATATGGCAACTTAGATTCAATGCAAAGAAGTGAAGTAATGCACCTGGGAAACAAAACCCAGGAGAAGAGTACACAATAGCAGGGAGGTACTAACAACAACAAAATGGAAAGGACCTGGGGGTAGTCATATCAGATGACCTAAAGGTGGGTAAGCAATGTGAAAAGTTGGTAAGGAGAGCCAAGGGATACTGGTATGCATAGGAAGGGGCATCACAAGTAGAAAAAGGGAAGTGGTTATCCCTCTATACAGACAGTTGGTGAGACCCCATCTGGAGTACTGTGTGCAGTTTTGGAGACCTCATCTATGCAGTGATATAGACAGGATGGAAGCAGTCCAGAGGAGGGCAACTAAAATGGTGCAGGGTCTGCAGCAGAAACCATATGAAGAGAGACTGAGAGAGCTTAATATATATACTCTTGATGAAAGGAGGGACGGGGACATGATAGAAATGTTTAAGTACCTCAAGGGAATCAACAAAGTCCAGGAGGGTAGCATCTTTCAGAAAAAGAGATGTGTAAGAACAAGGGGGCACAATTTAAAGATAGAGGGGGATGGCTCAGGGGTAATATGGGGAATTTTTTTTTCACGGAGAGAGTGGTGGATACATGGAACAGCCTTCCTGAGGAGGTCATTGGGTCTAAAACAATGGGGGAATTCAAACATGCATGGGACAGACACAAGGCAATTATAATGGGGGGTTGCAGGAAGTAGGCTGTTGGTTAACTAGAATCTGCAGCTTATCCAGTAGGTTGGGAAATGGGCAGACTGGGTGGGCCAAGTGGTCCTTATCTGCCATCAAAGTCTATGTTTCTAATATTAAAACTGCTGTGCCACTAATTCCCTGGTAGTCTAGTGGCCCCTCACCCTCCTACCCAGCAGTGCCAGTTCACCCCCATCCCCCACACCTGTTCCCAGATGGCAACTGGCACAACCCACCTCTCACCTCCATGGCCAGCCACTGACTGAGCTCCCTCCAAGCACATACTACTGTATACAGTATGTGCTCAATGACTGATTGGGTGTGTACTGTATACAGTATGTGCTCAATGACTGATTGAGTGTGTACTGTATACAGTATGTGCTCAAAGACTGATTGAGTGTGTACTGTATACAGTAGTATGTGCTCAATGACTGATTGTGTACTGTATACAGTAGTATGTGCTCAATGACTGATTGAGTGTGTACTGTATACGGTATGTGCTCAATGACTGATTGAGTGTGTACTGTATACAGTATGTGCTCAATGACTGATTGGGTGTGTACTGTATACAGTAGTATGTGCTCAGTGACTGATTGAGTGTGTACTGTATACAGTATGTGCTCAGTGACTGATTGAGTGTGTACTGTATACAGTAGTATGTGCTCAGTGACTGATTGAGTGTGTACTGTATACAGTAGTATGTGCTCAGTGACTGATTGAGTGAGTACTGTATACAGTAGTATGTGCTCAGTGACTGATTGGGCGAGTACTGTATACAGTAGTATGTGCTCAGTGACTGACTGGGTGAGTACTGTATACAGTAGTATGTGCTCAGTGACTGACTGAGCGAGTACTGTATACAGTAGTATGTGCTCAGTGACTGACTGGGTTTGTACTGTATACAGTAGTATGTGCTCAGTGACTGACTGGGTGTGTACTGTATACAGTAGTATGTGCTCAGTGACTGACTGGGTGTGTACTGTATACAGTAGTATGTGCTCAGTGACTGACTGGGTGTGTACTGTATACAGTAGTATGTGCTCAATGACTGATTGAGTGTGTACTGTATACAGTATGTGCTCAATGACTGATTGAGTGTGTACTGTATACAGTATGTGCTCAATGAGTGATTGAGTGTGTACTGTATACAGTAGTATGTGCTCAATGACTGATTGTGTACTGTATACAGTATGTGCTCAATGACTGATTGAGTGTGTACTGTATACAGTAGTATGTGCTCAATGACTGATTGAGTGTGTACTGTATACAGTAGGTGCTCAATGACTGATTGAGTGTGTACTGTATACAGTAGTATGTGCTCAATGACTGATTGAGTGTGTACTGTATACAGTAGTATGTGCTCAATGACTGATTGAGCGTGTACTGTATACAGTAGTATGTGCTCAATGACTGATTGAGTGTGTACTGTATACAGTAGTATGTGCTCAATGACTGATTGAGTGTGTACTGTATACAGTATGTGCTCAATGACTGATTGAGTGTGTACTGTATACAGTAGTATGTGCTCAATGACTGATTGAGTGTGTACTGTATACAGTATGTGCTCAATGACTGATTGAGTGTGTACTGTATACAGTAGTATGTGCTCAATGACTGATTGGGTGTGTACTGTATACAGCAGTATGTGCTCAATGACTGAGTGTGTACTGTATACAGTATGTGCTCAATGACTGATTGAGTGTGTACTGTATACAGTAGTATGTGCTCAATGACTGATTGTGTACTGTATACAGTATGTGCTCAATGACTGATTGAGTGTGTACTGTATACAGTAGTATGTGCTCAATGACTGATTGTGTACTGTATACAGTATGTGCTCAATGACTGAGTGTGTACTGTATACAGTAGTATGTGCTCAATGACTGAGTGAGTACTGTATACAGTAGTATGTGCTCAATGACTGATTGAGCGTGTACTGTATACAGTAGTATGTGCTCAATGACTGATTGAGCGTGTACTGTATACAGTAGTATGTGCGCAATGACTGATTGAGCGTGTACTGTATACAGTAGTATGTGCTCAATGACTGATTGAGCTAGTACTGTATACAGTAGTATGTGCTCAATGACTGATTGAGCGTGTACTGTATACAGTAGTATGTGCTCAATGACTGATTGAGTGTGTACTGTATACAGTAGTATGTGCTCAGAGGAGCTCAGCTGGCGGGTGGCTGTGGAGGTGAGAGGTGGGTTGTGCCAGTCACCGACTGGGGCTGGGTGTAGGAGGGAGTGGGGGTGGACTGGCACTGCCAGGTGGGAGGACACTGGACTACCAGGGATCATGGGTACATTTCGCCAGGTGACTGGCATTGGGGCTATGTGGGGGGTGCCGGTGTAGCCCTGCGAGGTAGTGCAATTGTTTATGGGAGCGGGGCTTGGGGGAGCTATGCATTCGGGGCTATGGGGGAGGGGACCTGCGCCCTGTCACAGGGCATTGCTGTGGCTTGTGGCACCCTGTTGAGGTGCACCCTCCCTTTGGTGCACTGCCCATGGTGCCGCAAGTCACAGGACATAGCTGCCAGGGACCCTGCCTGTTCTGGAATCGGGCACAGGGTGTCCGGCATATTGGCATATGGTGCAACTCACAAGTGCCGGTGACTTGCACCATATGTCTTGGAATCAGGCCTGTGGTCTCCAGAAATGGACACAGTACTCTAGGTGGGAACTTACCAGCAGTCTAAACAGAGGAAACACAACTTCCTTCTTTCTGCTGGTGATGCTTCTTCCTGTATACCACATCATCCCTCTAGCCCTCCCAACTGCTTTGTCACACTGCCTGGTCACCTTTAGGTCATTTGTTATGATTAGCCCAAGGTCTCTTTCCTGCTTGGTAGTGGTCAATAGCACTCCTCCCAGTTTGTGCTCAGCCCCTGGGTTTCTGTGCCTCAAGTGCATTATTTTGCACTTTTTTGTATTAAAGCCCAGGTGTGATAACCTTGATCAGGCCTCTAGTTTTCTCATATCTCTGTTCACCCTTTCCACCCCCCGGAGAGTCCACCCTGTTGTAGATCTTGGTGTCATCCACAAAGAGGCAGCCCTTCCCTTCCAGCTCCTCTTCAAGTGTCATTCACCGTATTTCACCATTTTATAGCCACCCCCGTATTGTATCCACCCTCAAATAGTAGCCGCATGCAATTTTTATTGATAGCAATAAAAGCCACCCCCGATTAATAGCCTGAAGTTGTAACAAGCAAAAATGTCTCGCTTCAGTCCCGGGATTTGCCACTTAGGTCAACATGAGGTACTCCTTAGGTTATCCCCCCTTGTCCATTTCCCCATACTGTATTAGCGATACTGCGAGACTCAGTCGGGTTGCAACCACATGGTCTCAGCGTCCTTGGATTCACTGTAACCACATGGTAGCAATGCATCTGTACAACTGCCTCCTGCTACAAGCAAGCAAAAAGAATTATGGTAGACAGCTCTCTCAAGATATTAATTTTTTTTATTCTGTTTTGTTTTGCAAGTAAAATTGAGGTTAAGGAAGTACTGAGGGCTTCAATCCAGTTAATCATCACTGTCGGGATCAGTGTCTGCCTCAGCGTCTATCTTGGAGCAGGTTTCAGTGTCTTCATCGCAAATGTCTGATTCTCCGGAGTCTTCGCTACACCAGGACCTGAAAAAAAAACATCTGGTTAGTACCATCTGTGTTTGGGCATAATATATTACATGGGCTTAAATCTTACCGTGCAGTGTGGACAACCTCTGGGTGATATCTTCTTGAGCATCAAATGCCATGCCATCTTGCCTGGTGCAGTGGATCATATCTACATCAGTAGATGTGATCCCACAGACCTCAAAGGACTTAATAATATTGTCCTTTGTAACAGCACCCCATGCTTCTTTTACCCACTCTAGCATTTTAGCCCTGGAAGGGGCTCTGGGGTTACCTCTTGCTGTCATTTCCCTCTCCTCGGTCGTGAGCCACATATTGTAGCAATCACAGTAGCAAGCGTTGAAGGGAGAGTTCCATGACATGTCTGTGGGTTGTAGAAGCTTAGTACACCTCCTGGGGATTGCTGCCATTATAGTGTTCTTCTTTTTAAGAAGTTTTTTAACATCTGGTGAGATGTGACACCTAAATGTATCCCAGACCAGCATACACTTGCTAAAAGCAATGCCCCCCAAATGGTATCAACCCATTGTAAAGTCAGTGCCTCGTTCATCCAGCCACTGTAAGAAAGTGCAACAATGACTCCCTGAACACCAGTCACCTCCTTTGGCATACCGTTTGCCTTTTAGTACAACAAAAGGAGGGAGCTTTCTGCCATCTGCCATTGCTGCCAAACATACAGTAATGCACTGTTTTTCATGGCTGGTTGTCATTAAAGGCACTGACTTGGCACCGATAGCATCCACAGTTTTCTCACCGGGCATGTCAGCCCACATTGCGGTCTCATCCATATTACTGATGGACTGCAATTGGATGTTGAAGTTCAATATCTATTTCACACAAAAGTAAACAAATTCTGTGATCTTAGGCAGGTAGTTCTTTGGCAGTCTCTGACCCACTGTGGTGCGCTGTCTAATGGTGAAACCCCAATGCACTAGGAAGCAGTCAACCCATCCCCTGCTCACCTTAAACTCAGGGTTGTGGATTAATGCAGAAGTTTTTAGGGCAACAGCTTTGTGGGTAACTAGCAGGTGCTGCTCTCTATGCTGCGAGATCCAAGAAGCAAGATTTGCTTCTTCTGTTGGATAAGAAGGCTTCTGGCCAGCACTGATAAGCCGTCAGTGTCTGTGGTTCGATTCTGAACTGCCAACCTTGGAGACCATAGCCTGCAGCCTTTCCTTGTTTTTCCGCCACTCACGGATCTGTTTTTCGTCCAGGTTCAGTGCCTCTGCTACAGGGTGATTGCTGTCCTGCTCAGCCCTATTAACCACAGAGAGTTTGAAATCCAAGTCGTAGCACTTACGTTTGGTCATTTTACCGAACTAAAAGCTTCTGCTCCTGACAACTACTACTGAGAACTGCAAGAGACCTAATGACACAGCTCACTTACATTACACATTGCTGTCTCCAACCAATAAGGTACCAGAATTACAGTAATAGAAGCCCGAGATGGAAACATTACCATATGCTTAGTAATATAAGCTGCCCTTGAATAGTAACCACCCTCAAATTAAAGCCTCACGTTAAAAATGAAGATTCTAATTGTAGCCGCGGCTTCAAAATGGTGAAATATGGTATAAAGGCATTAAACAGACCGGTCCTAGTGTTGAACTCTAATATACTGCACTAGTCACCCTTCCTCTGAGCGAATTCCCTTTACCACTACCTTTTGTCTCCTACCCCTAACCAATTTTTTACCCAGTTTACCACTTTATTACCCACCACTAAGCTACAAAGCTTGCTTAGTAGTGTCCTATGTGGAATGGTGTTGAATGCTTTACTGAAATCTGCCCCTCCATCATCTAATTCCTTGGTCACCCAGGCAAAGAAATCTGTCGTATGTGTTTGGCATGGCCTCCCCCTGTGAATTCATGTTGCCTTGTATCTTGTAACGAGCTGAATTCAAGATATTCCACAATCCTTTCCTTCAGCAGTGTTTCCATTAATTTTCCGACCACTGACATCAGGCTGACTGGCCTATAATTGCCAGCCTCTTCCCTGCTACCACTTTTGTGATATGGGACTACATCTGCCCTCCTCCAGTCCTCCAGAACCACTCCAGTTTCCAGTGATATGTTAAATAGGACTGTTAGCGGTGCAGTTGGTACCTCCTGAAGCTCTCTAACCTTGGGTGCACCCCATCTGGCCCCATTGCTATGTTCACTTTTGAATTAGTGAGTCCCTTCAGGGCACTGTCCTCTAAAAATGTACTAGTATCCAACTCCTTCCCACCAATGTTTCTGTTACTTTTTGTGGCCACTTCCATTCTCCTTCCTCTGTGAACACTGAACAGAAGTATTGCTCAAGATGCCTGCCTTTTCCTGGTCCCCATCTGCACATCCACCCCGCCTTTACCTTTTTAATTTTATGACGCCAACCCTCAACACTCATGGTTGCACCTTGTCTGATCCCATAGCTTTGCCCACTTTCAGGTTATTGAGTGCCTTCAGAACTCTCTCCTCAGAAAAAGGACTAGAAGTGCCCACTTCCCCCCATCAAAGCTCCTGTTGTTGTTTTTTTGGTTTTTTGCAGTCTTTCCCCTTCCTCTTCATTTGTAAACACTGAGCAGAAGTATTTGTTCAAAATGTCTGCCTTTTCATGGTCCCCCTCTGTACAGTCTCCCCTTCTCTTTTCAACCTAACAATCCCTCCCTTTGTCTTCCTTTTTTGCTTATATACTGTACTTTTCTTCAATTTGTGCCTTCGCTCTCCTTAGTGCTGTCCATGCTGCTCTCTGTTTCTCCTGCTACACCTCCCTATCTTCTTCCCTATGCATCTACTCATACTATCTGAATGACGACCCTCTGAATGCAGCCCTCTTAGCCTTTACAATTTCTGCCAACTCTTGAGAACCACAACAGTCTTTATTTCCTCTTGCTTTTGCTCACCTACTTGATGCAGAGTTTTTTTTGCCCTCACCATGCCCCCCTGTTTGTTCGGCCTACTGCCCCTCCACCCACCCAGGTTATCCTCCCACCAGGGCATCACTGAAGCATTCACCTATCTTTATAAAATATGCCTTTCTGAAGTCCAGGACACTCATCCATGAGTGTTTCGATTCTGCAACTGTCTTTATGTTGAACCACACCATGCAGAGATCACTGGTCCCCAGGTGGCTCCCCACCTAGACATCTGCAACACTGTAACTACTAGCGAGAAGCAGGTCCAGTATTGCTCTATCACAAGTGGGGTAGCTGACTAGTTGACTGAGGAATGCCCCTTGCAGGGGGTCCAGGATGTCTCTGCTTCTAAATGAAGCTGCAGTTAGGAGACTTCAACCTACATCTGACAGACTGAAGTCCCCCACCAGCAGCACCCCCGTCATTTCTGCTTTCTTGCAAATGTCTTCCACCAGTACTTTATCTAACTCCTCCCTCTGTGCTGGAGGCCTGTAAATCATGCCAGTGCAAACTGTGGCATCATTCCCTGAAATGAAGATAATGTTATTCCTGCAATGCTGCTTGGTAGAAATTATTACAATACAGTGTGTGCCTTATTAGACTTTGTTATTTTTTTTTGCAAGACTTGAAAGATTATGCTCCACTCGCATGCATGCCAAGTGAAGAGGCAGTATAGCGCAGTGGTCTAAGGCTCTGAGCTGCAAATCTGGTGACATCCAGCAGACCAGACCTGGGTTTGAATCCCACAGCTTTCACTTGCATACTGTGTGACCCTGAGCAAGTCACTTAATCTCCTTGTGCTCCCAGGTCGCTCCTGTAAAAAAGCTTTCAGCTTAGTGTGCTATACCTGGTTAAACAACTAAAAATATAAGTGGTCTGCTTGCCCTGCTATGATACTGTGCTACTCTGCATGGCAACTGCGTTCATCAGCTCCCGGTGTAGTATTCTCATAGACAGTGCTGGCCAACATAGTCACCTGAAAACGAGGTACATCGGTTATAGCTTGCAGACCCATATCGTTTAATAACTGACACTATAATTGATATTATGTGGTAATTTTCTTGCTTTGTCGCTGTTTTTGCATTTTCATTTTGCAGCAAGTGGCCGGACTCAGTTTGGTGCTCTCACTCACTCAGGCTGAAGCACTGCTGTGACTATACTGGTATCCAGAGGTTGTTAGCATTTAAGCTCCAGGACCAGCTTGGTTGTGTTATGTTATAAGGGCCTAGGAGACAGAGATATCTGGGCTGCTCAGCCAGGCAGTCTAGAATGTGGAAACTGGACTACCATGGGAACACCTAGAACTTTTTCTGGAAGAATAGGGTAGCAAGGAGACACTAAGGGAAATAATGGATTAGTCTCTGAAGAACTACTCTTTTTGGCAACACCAGTTGTAGGTAAAGTCACCTTTTCACTTGTTTTTATTTTTACTTGAAGACTAAAACAACCTGACTTTCTGGTCAGCTTAAATTAAATAATTATTTAAACATCTTACTTTCTGTTTTATCTCACACAGTTTATTATCAGTGATGGAATAAAACATAAAGAAAAATACAGGACTTTTGCTTGCTAAGTATTAAAAATATTTAAAAAAACAATGGAAAGGGAATAACTAAATTTCATGTAAATAATATTAGCGGGCAGACAGCCTCCAAGTAAAACGTCCAGTGTGTGAGAACCAAGATTTTCAGATTATCAGATATTTTCATTAACATTTTAAGGGGATACCCCCTTAAGAAAAACTCTCAATTTAAATTATGAAATGGGTAGAAAGAATGCTGGCTCCTGATTGGCCAAGAGATGCTTTTAGCCAGGCTGTTATCCCAGCACAGCAGCCCAGCTGAAAGTAGCTCAACAAAAATGTTTAAAAATCACATCCAATTTACTTTCCCCTTTACAAGTTAATTTGACAATGTCACTTACTGACTGCTATGTTACCTTTTCATGACCTCATTAGGTGTGCCTTACATGATATCATACTTGTTATGATACTGTAATGTTAAAATGTATTCTTCTCATTTTGTTATCCATGTGTGCTTTCTTGTCATGGAACCTTTGTAAAAGAACCACTGGTTCAAAGATGTTTGTAATCCAAGATATCAATAAATAAAATAACTAAAAAGGACTCAATTTATAATCATAATAGTGCACTTCAGGGGTGTGTGATGAAACACAGAAACATAGAAACTGTCGGCAGATAAGGACCACCAGGCCCATCCAGTCTGCCCATAAGCGCTATACTCAAGTACAGTTTCTGACCCTCCCTCTGCTTTACCTCTGTGGTTTCCCTGTGCCTATCCCATGCATGTTTAATCCAACCACAGTGTTCCTCCCACCACCTCCTGTGGCAGACACATTCCATGCATCCACCACCCTCACCGTGAAGAAAAACTTGCTCACATTCCCTCATAACATGCCACCTTCCAATGTCATGTCATACCCCCTCCTTCTTGTACTTCTCCTGTATTGGAAGATGTCTCCCCCCCCGACATCTTGTTTATGCCCTAGAGGTACTTAAGTGTTTCTATCATGTCCCCTCTCTCCCTCCTCTCCTCCAGCGAGTATATATTTAGGTCCCTTAATCTCTTCTCATAAGTTTTGTGGTGCAAGCCCTGTACCATCTGAGTCACCTTTCTCTGCACAATCTCCAGCCTGTTAATGTCATTTTGAAAGATGTGGACTCCAGAACTGCACACTGTACTCCATGTAAGGCCTGACCAGTGTTTTATATAATGGCATCACTACCTTCCGCCTTCCCCCCAGGGGATGCATTGTAGTGGGGTAACAGCCCTTCTCAGGTGGTTGAAGCAGTCGGCTTCACTTCATACTTCAAAACACCCTAGGCAGGCCTGTTATCCCTCCATAATGCACCCCCTGTAATGTCTTATTGCTTAACTAACATATTTGGAGTCTGATACAGTCTAGTGTCTAGACATAATACGCATATAATATATTATATTTCTCCTACACCAGCAATGTTCTTAAGGAATGAAGATGAAAGTATTTACTGTATGTCTGAAACAGGGGGAAGGAAAGTCATGTGGAAAGTTTATGCATGGCAGCTGGTAATGCTTGTTTAGACAAGTTACTTTACTCTTCAGTTTCAGGTAATGAAAGATTTTGAGTGAAGTTTAGAATTGACTTGGAAGTCGAAGGATTCTGTCTCCCTTTCCTTCGCATTCACAAATTTACATACAAGGTCAAAATAAAAAGAATCCCTGTAACATTTGCTTTACAAGGAAACTACAGCTTAAAGAGCACAAATCATGCTTATTTTCAGAGTTTTCCTTAGCCTCTAGCAGCATCTTACCTCATGAGGACTTTAAAAGCCTACTCTTCTTAATGTATTACTGTATGGATTTCATAGGGGAAAGGACTGTAATTTCTCGGTCACATGAGCCAGCCACCAAACCCCTTCCCCTTCCTGATCCCCAGTTCCAGCAGGTGCTGCCCCGTGCTTTCATGTTTTGTGATGTATTAGGGTTGAGAGAGTGGGGGTGAGCTGTATTGATTGAAATGGGAGCCATTTTTTAAATCCTATTTTTTCATATTTTAGAGGGCCATAGGACTGATATCAAAGTCACAGCTAAACTAACAAATGTCGCTTCCACAACTCAGTTGGTACTCCCCCACCAACTAAAAACACAGCTCCTGTGGCCCAACTGGTTCTCTCCCCCAACAGCAAGTGGCATTCCTACAGATCAGCTGCTTTTCACCCCCAACAAAAAACACTGCCGAGGGAAACCACACTGTGTGGTCCAATTGACTGGCTCCTGTAGCCTCTGGTTCTTTTTTTCCAAGGCCTTTTTTTGCAGCATGCCACAGGACCACAGTTGAGAGTCAGTTTCAAATTTAAAAGTTTAGACCACATAACCCACTGGCAAAAAAAATAAATAAATAAATAAAACTGCTGTGCAACAGGAGGATTCAGGCACTTGAAAAAAATTTACATGCAATTTTATTTTGTAGACGCATAATGAAAGGGCACTATACCATAATATTATGTTAAATTTGTCATTTATTGTTGGGGGAGAGAACCAGTTAAGCCACAAGAGCTGTTTTTAGTTACCAAATCAGCCATGTATACATGCTTCTATCCCCCTTAAGCCCCTCCTCTTAAACACTGCTGTTGGTTTTCTCCTCCCTAGTCTAACCACCCTACCACGGGTTCCTACTCCTGTTCCCCCATCTCCCCATTTGCTTTCTCTAATCACCCACAACCTTATACATGTTCTTAGTCCCCCTACACTCTCCCTTTACTCTCCTGCATTCCACTTATTGTTCTACCTGCACTCTGTGATGGTTCTTTATAACTTTGACACTTATTACACTTATGTTATAAATGTATCTCTGTTACTATGTATACTTGTCTGCCTGCAGTTCTTACTAAACTTGTACTGATTTGTTCATCATCTGTATTGTGTCATTTTTAGACTTGTACTGTTTATTATCTGTATTGCATCACTTTTAGACTTGTACTGTTTATCTGTATTGTATCAGTTTTAGATTTGTACCATTATTATCTGTACTGTTTTTTATCTTAGCCTTGTCTTTTTTTACTGAATATCTGTCATTATGTCATGTACCCCTTGATTGTAATCCTACTGGATAGTGTCTGAAAATAGGCATTTCTAGGTCTAGTACACTTCATCCGGTTTCCAAAAAACAAATAATAAATCATAATAATAATAATAAATATCTCCCCTGCTGTATGCTCCAGTTTTTTATCCGCCCAGTGTGCTGTACAATTAAAATTTATGTCTTGTGTGTTAGCTCAGGTTTTAATCTGCTGCCCTGTCTGTGTTCTGGTTATTGCCATAGTGTGTGCTACCAATATGACCTAAGAATGCAAACCCAAGCTGGTAAGACTAGTTTTATATTTCTACATGTAAGGGACCGCATATAACAGCATGAAAAGTCACTAACAAGAAGACAATTCTTAATATACTCATGCACAATGACTATCTCCTAAGACTTATACCCAGAAAGGCTATTGCTCATGTAAAAGGGTTCTATATTTGGATACATTTTTTTACAAAAAAAATGTTAATGCACCAGTTAGAGTAACCTAATACCATAAAAGTAGGGAAACATTGCTTTAGGGTTTTCAACCCTAACTCCCAACTCCCACTTCCCAAGCAGCAAGAGAAAACATATTAGGGATATGGGTCTCTGGAGTCTTATTGAATCAGTGGTGGAGTCTTCCTTGGGGCTGTCAACCCTAATGCTCAACCCTTCCCACAGCACAAAGCCTCTAGTCCAAAGCACAGGGTACAGCTTCAAGGCAGTGTCTCATAATGATACACTCCTCAAAGGTAGAGAAGTTTTTCTCACAACATGTTGCAAGCACAATTTGTTGTAACTTTCTTCATAAATTACCCTAACCGGAGCATTAATGACATTTTTTTGTAAAGCTTTTCCTTTCTTTTTGAGACAGTGGAATTGTACCCTCATTCACATGGGTCCCTTTTTATTTTATTTAAACAGCAGTTTGGAAAACCTTTGAGCCATAGGCTCATTTACAAAGGTACCTTGTCACAGTAAGACAAACCAAAATACACAGTATAGCAGTACAACACATAAGTATAACAGTAAATTAAGACATAGATACAAACAAGCTGGTACAGGTAGGATGGATGCAACAATACCAGAGTTATGTTGTCCTTTGGGACCTGTGTGAACAGGTACAGATGTGCAGGGCCCTGTGCTATGGGAAGACTCCATCTGCCTACAGATGTGCAAGGGCCGGCACAGTCACTCTTTACACATTCACTCTTCACACATTCATCCTTTGCAGAGTCAGTCTTTACACATTTACTCTTATTTTTGTTGTTAATTTTGACCCCAAATTTTCAAGATAGTCATTTTGTGACTGCCCTTATAAACATGACATGTATCATTTATTAACTATTGGATAAAATGTCATTTCACACCCCAAGTGTGAACACAAGTCTACAGGGGGCATACCTCAGACAGCTAGTATTGGAACCCACTCGGGAGGGAGCAGTCTTAGACCTGGTACTCTCAAATGGGGACGGAGAAAGAATCTCAGATTTACAAGTGGGTAGCCACCTGGGAACAAGTGACCACTAAACAGTGTAGTTCATGATAAACACAGCCATATAATCAAGCCATACAAAAGCAAGAGTATTGGACTTTAGGAGGGCTGACTTTGGGAAAATGAGAGAGTAACATAGAAACATAGAATTTGACAGCAGATAAGGACCGCTTGGTCCACCCTGTCTGCCCATTTCCCTACCTAATGGATAAGCTGCAGATCCTAGTTAACCAGTAGCCTACTTCTTTCTACCCCCAACCCCTAGAATTGCCTTATGGCTGTTCCATGCGTGCTTGAATTCAATCACTGTTTTTGACTCCATAACCTCCTCTGGAAGGCCATTCCATGCATCCACAACCCTTTTCTGTGAAAAAATATTTCCTTACATTACCTCTGAGCCGCCCCCCCATCTTCAAATTGTGCCTCCTTGTTCTTGCACACCTCTTTTTTTGAAATATGCTACCCTCTTGGACTTTGCTGATTCCCTTGAGGTACTTGAACATTTCTATTATGTCCCCCCTCTCCCTCCTTTCCTCGAGGCTATACATATTAAGCTCCTTTAGTCTGTCTTCATATGTCTTCCGGTGCAGACCCTGCACCATTTTAGTTGCCCTCCTCTGGACAGCTTCCATCTTGTCTATGTCCTGACTACTCTCTTTAACAAATCATGGGAGGATGGGGTGGTACCTGAGGGCTGGAGGAGGGCAGATGTGATTCCTCTTCACAAAAGTGGGAGCAGGACAGAGGCAGGAAACTACAGACCAGTTAGTTTGACCTCAGTGGTAGGGAAAATGATGGAATCACTTCTGAAGGAAAGAATTGTTGAGTACCTAGAGGCCAGTGGGGCACAGGACCCAAGGCAGCATGGATTCATGATGGGAAGGTAGTGTCAGATGAATCTGATAGATTTCTTTGACTGGGTGACCAAAGTAGTAGACCAGGGAAGGGCTGTGGACATGGCCTACCTAGATTTTAGCAAGGCATTTGATACAGTCCCACACAAAAGATTAATACACAAGTTAGCCAGCCTTGGAGTGAGTCCCAAGGTGGTAGCCTGGATAAAAAATTGGCTAGACAACAGGACGCCAAGGGTAGTAGTAAATGGAGTACACAGTGAAGCAAGGAGGGTTACTAGCGGGGTACTGCAGGGTTCAGTACGGGGACCGGTCCTTTTTAATGTCTTTATAAGTGACATTGCAGAGGATCTGGAATGAAAAGTATGTCTCTTTGCAGACGACACAAAGATCTGCAACAGGGTTGATACACAAGATGGAGTGGAAAGGATGAGAAGGGACTTGGCTAGGTTGGAGGAATGGTCAAATGTATGGCAGCTCAGATTCAATGCAAAGAAGTGTGGTAATGCACCTGGGAAACAAAACCCAGGGAAGCATACACAATGGGGGTGAGATACTGACAACAGTAAAATGGAAAGGACCTGGGGGTAATTACATCAGATGACCTAAAGGTGGGCAAGCAATGTAAGAAGGCAGTAAGGAAGGCTGGGGATACTGGGATGCGAGGAAGAGGCATCAATAGTAGAAAACAGGAAGTTGTTATCCCTCTGTACAGACAGTTGGTGAGACCCCATCTGAGTACTGTGTGCAGTTCTGGAGACCCCATCTCCACAAAGACATAGACAGAGTGGAGGCTGTCCAGAGGAGGGCAACTAAAATGGTGCAGGGTCTGTACCAGAAGACATACAAAGAAAGACTAAAGGAGCTTAATATGTATAGCCTCGAGGAAAGGAGGGAGATGGGGGACATAATAAAAATGTTTAAGTACCTCAAGGGAATCAGCAAAGTCCGAGAGGGTAGCATATTTCAAAAAAAGAAGTGTGCAAGAACAAGGAGGCACAATTTGAAGATGGGGGGAGGTGGCTCAGAGGTAATGTAAGGAAGTATTTTTTCACAGAGAGGGTTGTGGATGCATGGAATGGCCTTCCGGAGGAGGTTGTGGAGTCAAAAACAGTGATTGAATTCAAGCATGCATGGGACAACCTAAAAGGCAATTCTAGGGGTGGGGTAGAAAAGTAGGCTACTGGTTAACTAGGATCTGCAGCTTATCCATTAGGTAGGAAATGGGCAGACAGGGTGGACAGCGGTCCTTATCTGCTGTCAAATTCTATGTTTCTATGTTACTCTCATTTTCCCAAAGTCAGCCCTCCTAAAGTCCAATACTCTTGCTTTTGTATGGCTTGATTATATGGCTGTGTTTATCATGAACCACACTGTTTGGTGGTCACTTGTTCCCAGGTGGCTACCCACTTCTAAATCTGAGATTCTTTCTCCGTCCCCGTTTGAGAGTACCAGGTCTAAGACTGCTCCCTCCCGAGTGGGTTCCAATACTAGCTGTCTGAGGTATGCCCCCTGTAGACTTGTGTTCACACTTGGGGTGTGAAATGACATTTTATCCAATAGTTAATAAATGATACATGTCATGTTTATAAGGGCAGTCACAAAATGACTATCTTGAAAATTTGGGGTCAAAATTAACAACAAAAATAAGAGTAAATGTGTAAAGACTGACTCTGCAAAGGGTGAATGTGTGAAGAGTGAATGTGTAAAGAGTGACTGTGCCGGCCCTTGCACATCAACGGTCCTTATCTGCCGTCAAATTCTATTTTTCTATGTTTCTATCCAGGATTTAAAAATGACACCTGCCATGTTTATGAGGTGATGTGGAAAAATTTGCATGTTGAAAGTTTGAAGTCAAAATATTGAAAATTAACGAACTTATGAGTGAACGTTGAACTACTACAGTCATAACCCGGGCATTTTACCATATTTGTGTACCATATTTCCGGCATAGCCTTCTTATTATTCCATCTCATGAACCCGGTAAGTGAAAATGTTCAAATCCCTGCCAAAACATCATTCTGTGCCACAGTAACGTAATTTCATGCCACAGGTGCAAAAACACATTTGGCTAGGATTTGAAAAATGACAGCTTTCTTATTTGTGAGGTGATGTGAAAAAATTACTGTGTTGACATTTTTGGTTTAAATTATTTAAAACTACCAAAGTAACAAGTGAGCATAGAACATGTTCAATGTGTGCATGTAACTTTGCCATTTGTACATATTTTGATCCCAAAATTTCAACATATCCTTCTTATGACCCCATGTCATGAATAAGAGTGGTGAAAATGTTTAAACCCTGCCCAAAAAGTGATTTCACCAAGGGACAATGAGATTGCCTTTCTGGCCTGAGTTGCATAATTCCACTGCCATGGGTCATGAGGTGAGGTTCCAAAAAAGGTCATTTTGAAAATTTGGGGTAAAATATGCAAAAATGAAAAAGTTATGCATCAGAGTTCAAAATCCCTTTGAAATGCACTAAATTCTATTTAACTCATTATTACCTGGGTGGTCATTTTGTTTTCAGGATAAGCAATGGATATTTTGGACCTCATTTGAAGTCTATTAGAGATAATGAGCTTTCTAAGTTTCTCATATTGTACTCAGCAGCAAGACACGTCTGTGATTGGGCAGTAGATCTACTCTGTGGGACATGTTCAAGTGAGTGAGCCTGTGTGGGAGTTATGGAGTGTGTGTGTGGTCTGGCGGGTGTGGAATGGGAGGTCAAGGTGGGGGTCAGATTGGTGAGAGAGCATTTTCTTTGTTCATAGGGTGCTACATAAAATAAAATCAATGGACATTTTATTTTTTACCACAGCTTATTCTAACACTGGGGACTGGGCACTCCAGTGTTGGGCTACACTTTAGGAACTGGGTGCAGTGACCTCAAGGTGAGAGGGTCCAGAGAATCAGTACTAGAGGTGGACACCCTGGTCTTCTTATGTTTTAAAAAAATTGGGAACAGTGGGCGGCAACCTGGAGGGGAGGGGTGAGAAAGAAGCAATGCCCTGGTACACTAAATGAATATGATAGACAGAAAGAAAGAAAGAAAGAAAGAAAGAAAGAAAGAAAGAAAGAAAGATACAGAGGCAGACAGAGAGAACAGGGGATCAGCTGCTTACTCCTGTCACTGCAGCCCACAGCACGACTTCCAGCTATGACTGCAGAACTCATAAAGTCCCACAGTTCTCGTACAGAGAATGTGAGAATGTGAGAACATGGGTGAATGACTTCTCTCACTAAGCTGGGCACCTTGGATTTTGTGGTGCCCAGGAAATTTACTTCTGGCAACTTTAAAAAAAACTAAACACTAGGATCTAGGTAAATGGATCCTGTTTAGCTAGGTTCAGGTGTTTGTTTTTTAAAGGTGATCATTTTTATGTATTTTAAATCTTTATAACTTTAAACATTAAAAAGAAAATGGCAACCATCTCAACTGGTATTTTTTCCAAAATTGTTTTTTTTCCCTACAACAAGTTAATCATGCAAATAACCACTCACCATGTGTTGTTTTACTTTTTTGCAATAGGATTTTTTTACCAGATGAATTTGAACATTAACTGAAAAATCATTACAACTCTAAAACAGTATAATATTTGTAATATTTTTTCACAAAACCTTCAAAAGACATACTCTTTTCACATGCCCCTTTAAACCTGAAAATCTCATGAGAACGTTTACACCATCTAGGCTGTAGGTGAGAGCAAAAATACAAAATGTTAAGTACAGCTTTTTTTTTTTGCCACTCAGTATCTCATAAATCCACTGTCCTCCCTCCGAGAGTACATGGTACCACGCTGGAAGCCCACCCCAGCATGGCAACAGATGCTATGGCCAATGGGGGTGCCCAATCCCCATCGGCTCCACCCCCAACCAGCTATCCCTGTGCCATGCTGGGGAGCCCACCCCAAGCTTGGCAAGCAAATCATTCCCGCTAAAAAAAAAACTGCAAATAAAACTGTCCTCGAAGCGCTTCTCCTACCCTCCCACAACCCGCACTCCACCCACTGCGCACCCTGCCTCCCACAACCCCTCACTCATAATTACTCTGACCTCAACGCCATGATCTTCGTGGACCAGGAAACATCTGCACTCTTCAAAGCCGACTGCGAACTGAGGAAATGCAGGTAAGCTGCATAATGGGATAGATAGGGTTTTTTCAACTTTGCTGCATATCTCAGGCATTTTTGGGAATTTTGCACCAAATTTTCAACATGGGGTTTTGGGACCCCTTCTCATGAATGCTGTCACTGTCATGTAGCGTTATTCGGGCCGAAGGTGATTTGCGCGTCATTGTGAAATCACCTTTGAACCGACATCTGAAATGACACTGCCAGTGTTTATAAGGTGGGCTTCAAGAAGCCTATTTTGAAAATTTGTGGAAAAATTCCAAAATTACTGTTTTATGAGCGTGCATTGTGCAGTTCCACGCACACTGTAAGTTCATTGTAATTTTCAATATTTTCACTCCAGATTTTCAACATTGCCATTTTACCACACCTTCTTATGAGTAGTATAGCTGTCATTTTTCACATCTCACCCAAAATGAGTTTCCGGCCATGTAGTGCACAATGGCGCAGTCGGTGTATCGAAGTATTGAACTGAAGCCAACCCCACCACCACCCTGCAGAGAGTGACAGGCATTGGGGTGTGCGTTTGGGTTGTCAGGCATAACGGCCATGACATTTCACCACACCCCACCCTGCAGACACTGACAAGTGTCACGGTGTTCCTTGGGGTCTTTGGCCCTTATGTGCACCCCATTTCATTAGGAAATACGATGAGATGGGTGCGATATAGGAGAATGGGGTGAACTTTGGGGCAGAAGAGTCCAAGGCATACCTCGATGCCTCTCACTGGCTGCAGGGTGTGGAATGGTATGAGCATTACAGGCAAGAATCCCAAGTCTTACCCCTGATGCCTGTCATTCTCTACAGGGTTGGGCGTTATGGTTGGAAACCCTAATACCTCAGGCATTCGTTGGTATTTTCACTCCAAATTTTCAACATGCTTTTATTGTGACCCCACCTCATGAACAGGAGGAATATCAGTTTGTTAGCCGAAAGCTGCTTATGCACAGCGACTACGGCATTTAGCACCACAGGTGCAAAAACATTCCGAACAGGATGTAAAAAATGACAGCTGTACTGTTCATGGGAAGGTGTAAAAAATGGCAATGTTGCAAATCTGCAGTAAAAATATTTAAAAAATGGTGAAGCCACGAGCATCATAGAAACTGTGCAACACACACCGTAATATAATTAGGCTGGGGATTTTACAGCAGATTGTCAACTCAGGCATTTTGGTGCCTCAATCGTGAACAGTGTCACTGTGATTTTCTTTATCTGTGCCGAACAATGATTTCACAGTAATTACATGTATCTCTGTGCTGAAAGTGTGAAAACACACTTCAGCCATGTTGTGAAAAAATGACAGCTGTACTGTTCATAAGGAACTGTGGAAAAATGCCACTGGTGAAAATCTGACTGAAAATATTATAAAGTCATGAACTTACGAGGGCGTGGAACTGCGCTAATGCTCACTGTAACACAGTCATTTTATGGACTTTTTGTCACCAAATTTTCAACATAGCCATTTTAAGACCTCTGCTCCTGAACAGTGTAACTGTGATTGTCTTAATCTGTCCTAAACATTGCTTTCGCACACCAACAGCACCATTGTGCGCTACATGTGCGAAAACACATTTTGGACGACATATGAAAAATGGCAGCTGTACTGTTCATAAGGAAGTGTAATAAAATGGCAATGTTGAAAATCTGGAGTGAAAATATTAAATTTGCAAACTTACGAGCATGCATAGAACTGCGCAACGCACGCTTGTAAAACAGTCATTTTAGGAATTTTCAACAATTTTCAACATAGCCATTTTAAGACCTCTACTCATGAACAGTGTCACTGTGATTTTCTTAATGTGTCCATACATTGATTTTTCACATCGACCGCGCCCATTGTGCGCCACATGGGTGGAAACACATTTTGGGCAAGATGAAAAAATGACAGTTGTACTGCTCATAAGGAGGTGTGGTAAAATGGCAATGTTGAAAATCTGGAGTGAAAATATTGAAAATTGTGAACTTACGAAATGCAGGAAGAACCGCGCAATGCACGCTCATAAAACAGTCATTTTTAGGAATTTTTTCACCAAATTTTCAACATAGCCATTTTAAGAGCTCTGCTCATGAACAGTGTCACTGTGATTTTCTTAATTTGTCCCATACATTGATTTTGCACACCGACTGCGCCATTGTGCGCTACATGGGCGGAAACACATTTTGGGTGAGATGTGAAAAATGACAGCTTTACTACTCATAAGAAGGTGTGTTGAAATGGCAATGTTGAAAATCTGGAGTGAAAATATTGAAAATTCGCGAACTTACGAGCCTGTGTAGGAACCGCGCAATGCACGCCAGAAAATAAATGATTTGACTTTGCATCAATGTTAACATAGTGGGACCCTTCATGATGTCACCGTCATGGCATTATTTAGTCCGGCGGTGATTTCGGTGGTGACCGCGAAATCACCTTTGGGCCCGAATAACGCCATGACAGTGACATCATTAATGAGAAGGTCCCAAAACCCCATGTTGAAAATGTGGTGCAAAATTCAAACAATGCCTGAGATATGCAATAAGTTGAAAACCCTATCTAGCCCATTATACAGCTTACTGGCATTTCCTCAGTTCGCGGTCAGCTTTGAAGAGTGTAGACATGTTCCTTGGTCCAACAAGATCATCGCTGATCTCCGGAGGTAAGTATGGGATGGGGGGTGGGGAGGCAGGGTGCGCAGTGGGTGGGTGCGGATTGTGGGAGGGGGGCTGGGAGAAGCGCCGTGGGACCATTTTTATTTTGCAGGTAAAAAAAGGAAAAGGACGACGTGGGACATTTGCCACACTGGGGTGGGCTCCCAGCATGGTACAAGGATGGCTGGGGGGGCTGTGGAGTCGACGGGGGATTGGGCACCCCCATCGGCCATCTGATCAGTTGCCACACTACGGTGGGTTCCCAGCGTGGCACCCAGTACTCAGGGGTGAGGACAGTGGAGCCGACGGGGATTGGGCACCCGTCGGCTATTCTATGGTTGCCATGCTGGGGTGGGCACCAGCGTGGCATGTGGAAGCTGAGGAGGCGCAGCACAAGCCGATGTGATTGGGCACCGCCGGCTATACATGTGTGGGGGGCAGCACGCAGCATGCTGTGTGTGTGTGTGTGTGTGTAGAGGAGCGCATGAGCAGGCGATATCTTGTTGCTGCTCACTGAAGCGTAGCTCCCTTTCAACTGTATGCCACTGCATTTTGGAGCTTGTCATAGACAGCTCCAGCATGCATTGGCTTACAGGGGCCACGCCTGCCAACACACTGACTGAACTGGAAGAGGGGGTGACACACCTCCGAAATCTCGGATGATGGCACTATGTTTCTTGCACATGCGTGCAAGCAAACATAAAAATTCATGCAGGTGTGGTGCACAGCAGGTTCACACTGCTGCAATTACTCTGTAACACAATAAAAGGTATCTGATTTAATTGCATGCATCACACACACACACACACTACAAGAAGTGCATAGCAAATTGAAAACCTTTAGTAATATAACCAAATGTTTTAAACAGACAAATTATACAGTGCTGCACCACAACAATCAGCAAAAAAATTTCAAGAATTACTGAAAATATTACTGTGTGTACATTAGCACAGTTATACAAGAAAAATATAACCAAAACAGAAAGACTGCCCTTTTCTCCCAGTCAATGTACCTACACCACAACTACGCCCCTCCCCCAAAGCACACTTCACAGTACACAGACTGATTGTTCTTAATTAACATTCAAAATCCACACACAGCAATAAGCACTTGATGATATGAGCACAGAAGGGTTTCCTACAATTGATGTACTAAATTTTGAGCAAAAAAAATGACTTTAAAAGGCATTTTAAACAGCTTTTAGAGGTTTTGAATCACAGAGCTCTGAGAGCAAACTGTCTCCAGCTACCACCACAACACACACACACTACCCAGGCCAGAACTGAGGCTGTGCAGAACAATCTAGAGCCCATGTGACCTGCAATGCCATGAAACATTACAGAATTTCATTTGGAGCTCAATTACAAGGTGAAGTGAGGCAAATCACATTGATTTCAATGTTCTTCACCTTAAAATTGGTGGAAAAGTGGTTTGGGGAAGGCAGAATAATGCAAATTCATTTGTTTCAATGGCCTTTGCGTTCCTCATTATGAAGTGAAGTACTCCACTTCACATTGTAGAGTACTCCGCAGATTCCTCGTTACTCTGTGAATCACTTTGCAGAGCGAATTGGGACCACTTCACCCACCACTACTGCTGTACAGGAAGGAATGTGAATGTCTATGGCTGTACTTCCCTGATGAGCTGAGCCTGTATCATAAAACTCCCCAATTTAAAAACTCTTATTAATGAGTACAGTGGTGGGGTGGTGAATCCTGGAGAGATACTGCAAAACAGGCTCAAGTAACTAATAAAAAAATTAATTTTGTGATTCGTGACATGATCTTGAATCATGACTTGTGACTACATTTGTGACTGTGATGATGAAGAAGGTGATTCGGTGTCGATGGTGTGAGATAACCAATATGGAACTGTATTGGTAACACAAATGCCTACGGCTGTACTTCCCTGATGAGCTGTAGCACAAAACTCCCTGACTTAAAAACTCTTATTAGTGAGTACAGTGGTGGGGTGGTGAAGCCTGGAGAGATACTACAAATCAGGATTACAATACAGCCAAGTAACTAGTAAAAACATTAATGTTGTGATTTGTGACGTGATTGTGAATTGTGATTTGTGATGGTGAATCGTGATTTATGATTGTATTTATGACCGTGATGATGAAGAACATGATTGGGTGTGAGATAACCAATATGGAACTGTATTGGCAAACAGAATGCCTACGGCTGTACTTCCCTGATGAGCTGTGGCACAAAAGTCCCCAACTTAAAAACTCTTATTAGTGAGTACAGTGGTGGGGTTGTGAAGCCTGGAGAGATTCTACAAAACAGGCTTACAATACATCCAAGTAACTAGTAAAAAAATACATTTTGTGATTTGTGATGTCACTTGATCATGAATCGTGATTTGTGACTGCATTTGTGACAGTGATGATGAAGAACGCGATTTGCATCACGAGTGACTTGTGATAATGGTGCTGACTTAAAAACACATATTAATGAGCACAATGTTCATGCAGAATTATGCACCACACCAGGCCAGTACTCTGAAGGGAAGCCAAAGAAACAACTGTGACTTAAGTTACAGATGGAAATCAGGCCTTAAAGAGATGCAAATGCACAGACAGATTAAGATTGTGCTGTGCACTGAAGAGATGCAGACGCAAAGGCACAACACCTAACCAGTGCCACCATCAGAAATTCAAATCTGGAAAAGAATACTTTTGCCGGTTGGGGCGGGCCGCGGGGGGAGGGGGCAGTGTACTGCAGTAACAGTCACTAGTACCAGTAAAAATACCACAAAGAAGTACAAAGATCACGCAGCTGCAGTGGATAATAGGTTCACATTACTGAAATGACTATGTGGCACAATAAAAGGTATCTGATTTGACGACACACATCACACACATACTGACACACACACTAAGTAATGTGCATCAAATTGAAAACTTCAGTAATATAACCATGTATTGTAAACAAACTAAAATTATGCACTGCTGCACCACAACAATCAGCAAAAAATGGCAAGAATTATTGAAAATATTACTATGTGTATATTAACACAGTTATGCAAGAAAAATATCACCAAAACAGAAAGAACTGTCTTTTTCTCCAAGTTAATCTACCTACACCACAGATATGCCCCTCCCCCAAAGCACACTTCCACTGTCTCTCAGTACACAGACTGAATGTTGTATATAAACATTCAAAATCCATACACAAACAGTAAACGCTTGGTGATATGAGCACAGGAGGGTTTCCTACAATCGATGAACTAAAGTGTCAGCAAAAAACATTACTCAAAGGCTTTTCTAATAGCTTTTAGAAGGTTTGAATCACAGAGAGCTCTCAGAGCACACTGCCTCCTACAGCTTCCTACACACACTACCCCAAACTGAGGCTGTGCAAAACATTCTAGAGCCCATGAGACCTGAAATCCCGTGATCACTGCAAAATTCGCCTTTGGAGCTTAAAAACAAGGCGAAGTGAAGCAAAGTACATTGTTTTCAACGTACTTCGCTTTAAGAATTGGTGGAGTAGTGGTTTGGGAAGGTGGAGTAACGCAAAGTCATTGATTTCAATGGATTTTGCGTTACCCATTATAATGCAAAGTACTCCGCTTGGCGTTGCAGAGCACTCTGTGAATTGGCCTTCACTCCGCGAATCACTTTGCGGAGTGAATTGGGGCCACTTTGCCCACCACTACTCGTAATCTCTTGCTCTGCCAGTTGTTTGAGATTACTGTTTCCTGACTCTGAGTCCTGGCTCTATGACCTTTCTGCTGACACTGCTGCTCCTGTTGACCTACTGCCTGATTTCTTTGTCTGCTTTCCCCCACATACTAATTTGCATCCTCCCGTGTGATTTCTTCATTTTGGCAGCTGCTCCCTTTCTCCCACCTGGCATTCCTGTCACCCCCTGTCATCAGTAGCCTTAGTGGGTTCCATGTGATAATAGCAAACATGAAATGATGATCAGTAGTATCACGAGTGTATATCGCTGAAAAGCAAATTGGTGATATACGTTTGCCAACGACCGGCATCCACAAAAAAGCAAGTGCTTTTTTGGGGGGGCACAAGCTCCCCCCGACTCTCTCTGATTTTAGATTCCTAACTCTAAGGGGGTGCATGTTGGGGAGGGAGCACAGTCCACATGTAGAAAAGAAATTAAGCCCCACAGCCGCAGGCAGTGGCAAAATTATTATCCTCCCAGTCCCCAGCCCCAAACTCAGTACCTGCTGCGTCAGAGGTTGCCTCCCTCACCACTACATCACATGGCTGGCTCAGTAGCAGCAGGCACACTACACAGTAATAACTGTCTTCTCTATCTCACCCCTTCCACTTGCCATCCTCCCTTTCCAGTTGCCCTCCCCTACCATCACAGCAGCAGTGAGTCACTACCCTTGCAGGTCACCTATGATAATATTGCCAAATATGAATCGCCATTTTGACAGTTGCCCATGTTTGGTCACTGTTATCACAGGATACTGCCTTACGGTGACTGCTCCATGTATCCTGCAACAGCCTGCTGACTGGCAATGACTTGCTCATTGGTTTCAGCTGGGGCTCCTTTCGTCATTTGCCTCCATACTGTTCTCATCCATCTTGCCACCTCACCTGAACATCATCTAGAGGATGTAATGTGGAGCCTAGAAGGTTAAACAGACAAGGACAAAGTTCATGTGAGGTGACAAGAGGGAGGGTAATGTCTTAAAGTATGGAGAAAAATGTTTAAATTAGCCTCAGATGAAGCACATTAGTAAGGGTCTCGGGTCTGCCAGGCAGCAGAATATAGCAGGACATAATGAGCAGTCAGCCTGAGGCCATTAATGAAAGGGGATGACAGGAATGGCATGCTGGGGAACAAGGAGTAGCAGCTCTCACAGTGAAGAAATGGCACTGGAGGATGCAGATCAGTCAGGGAAAATATAAAGCAAATGAAGGATGCAGGGAATAGACTAGCATGAGCAGCAGCGGCAACATGAAGGACAGAGAGCCAGGACTTGGTGTCAGAAAGCAGCAACCCCCAAACAGCCTGCAGAGCAGGAGACTACATTACGATGAAGTGGAGTCAGGGCAGAAATCCAGAAAAGGTAAGTCATGCTCAACAGAGAAGGGCAAACATCCAAAAGGGAAGCTGCAGCAGACCAATGGGTATCCACATTGAAATCGGTGTTCCAAAGGATGCTTGCAGCTGCATGCTAAATAGTGTTCAGTTGGAGGTGTTGCACAAATGCCAGCTACACCACTGAACCCAGTGGGAGTCATGTGTTTCTAAGGTCATCTTCATTATTGTGGTCACCCGATTTTCTCCTTTCCTGCAATAGTAACTTGTAGTTTTAGTCATGCATTCATAGTCTTTTAACATCTCTTCAGCTCACAAGTGCCGATAATGAGAGCGATCCCGACTGTGTTACAGATCACGTAATGTGTGCAGTACATCATTTTCATGTGTTTCACAGTACTTCGTCAGCTATTTATTTTCATTTGATCTTAATTCTAAAAGTGCTGGATTATTGCTGGATAGTGAATGTGCCACGGGCTCTTTAACAATAAATTCACTTTAAATCTATTGATGCTAGAGCTAGTCAATCTATTGATGAAGGTCTTCAATACAAATGTTTCACCATAAATTCATTAGCAGCGTCCTTCACTTATTATTCAAAGCTGATTTTCCTGTTTTCATTGGGAGGGCAGAGATGAAAAAACTCTCTCACTCTCACCCTCATTTGCACAGCTTCATCTTTACCTTTTTACCATTAATGTTTTATAAAAGAAAAGAAAGGAAGAAGCATATCCAGTCAAAAGGCATTAAGTCTGTTTCTTTCTTAGCCTGTAAACCTTTTTGTCAAGTGTTCTACCTTGTAGATGGCATTTTCATGCTAATTGGTTGTGTTTAAATATCTTTTTTCTCACCTTTCAGTGTTTTGTTATCAAGCTGATCCTTGTTTCTGTATTCTTTGGTGACCGGGTAAGGTCTATATGGAACAAGTCTCTGTTTTCAGGGGTGGCCTGGTAGCAGTGGGGTGGTTAAGTGACTTGCCTAGAATCACACAATATGCAAGTGGAGGTTGCTGGAATCAAACCCATACCTGCTGGCTGTACTGAGTTCATTCACAGCTTGTTAGTGTAACCTCTAGGCTATACTGCCAGCCCATTTTCTGGTCACCCATTTTATTTATTTATGCACCTGCTCCCATTCAGAATGCTTGTGTATTTTTTCATTATGTTGTTCTTTTGTCATGCATTGCCAACTCTGCTTATTCAATGGGGGGCAACTCGAAGGGCTGCAGGGACAGCATGTGTCCACATCATAACACGCCATTCACTTGGGCCAGCTAGACTGGCAACAGAGGGAGAGAGAGAGAGAAAAAAAAAGGACATTGTGAAAGGGAGGCCCTCACAACAGGCACAGAGAAAATGCACAGTGCTAACAGGTATATTTAAGCATCAGAAAAGATTGCAAAAATGCATGACATTTTGCAACATTTTCTGGAATTCAGAATTTGCAGTTTCTGCCCAACATTACACAAAGCTCTATGGCAGGGTGGATTGCATAGAGGGAGCTAGGGAAATGAGAAAGAATCTAGAAACACTGAAAAGGTGGTCTACAGGCTGGCTATAGAAGTTCAGCAGCAAGAAGCGCAAGATTAATCAGACTGGTAAATAAAATCCAACCACAGACTACTGGATAGGGGTTCAGTTAGCCAAGCTGCAAATTAAGTGTAAAGTGCAATATGCAACTTACGACAGCACAAAACAGTCAATGCAAGTATAACACAAACAACAGCACAAAACAGTCAATGCAAGTATAACACAAACAACAGCACAAAACAGTCAATGCAAGTATAACACAAACAACAGCACAAAACCGTCAATGCAAGTATAACACACACAGCAGCAAGAAACAGTCAATGCAAGTATAACACAAACAGCAGCACAAAACAGTCAATGCAAGTATAACACAAACAACAGCACAAAACAGTCAATGCAAGTATAACACAAACAACAGCACAAAACAGTCAATGCAAGTATAACACAAACAACAGCACAAAACAGTCAATGCAAGTACAACACAAACAGCAACAAGAAACAGTCAATGCAAGTACAACACAAACAGCAGAACAAAACAGTCAATGCAAGTATAACACAAACAACAGCACAAAACAGTCAATGCAAGTATAACACAAACAACAGCACAAAACAGTCAATGCAAGTATAACACAAACAACAGCACAAAACAGTCAATGCAAGTACAACACAAACAGCACAAAACAGTCAATGCAAGTATAACACAAACAGCAGCAAGAAACAGTCAATGCAAGTATAACACAAACAGCAGCACAAAACAGTCAATGCAAGTATAACACAAACAGCAGCACAAAACAGTCAATGCAAGTATAACACAAACAGCAGCAAGAAACAGTCAATGCAAGTACAACACAAACAGCAGCACAAAACAGTCAATGCAAGTATAACACAAACAACAGCACAAAACAGTCAATGCAAGTATAACACAAACAACAGCACAAAACAGTCAATGCAAGTATAACACAAACAGCAGCAAGAAACAGTCAATGCAAGTATAACACAAACAGCAGCAAGAAACAGTCAATGCAAGTATAACACAAACAGCAGCACAAAACAGTCAATGCAAGTATAACACAAACAGCAGCACAAAACAGTCAATGCAAGTACAACACAAACAGCACAAAACAGTCAATGCAAGTATAACACAAACAGCAGCAAGAAACAGTCAATGCAAGTATAACACAAACAGCAGCACAAAACAGTCAATGCAAGTATAACACAAACAGCAGCACAAAACAGTCAATGCAAGTATAACACACACAGCAGCAAGAAACAGTCAATGCAAGTATAACACAAACAGCAGCACAAAACAGTCAATGCAAGTATAACACAAACAGCAGCAAGAAACAGTCAATGCAAGTATAACACAAACAGCAGCACAAAACAGTCAATGCAAGTATAACACAAACAGCACAAAACAGTCAATGCAAGTATAACACAAACAGCAGCAAGAAACAGTCAATGCAAGTATAACACAAACAGCAGCACAAAACAGTCATTGCAAGTATAACACAAACAACAGCAAGAAACAGTCAATGCAAGTATAACACAAACAGCAGCACAAAACAGTCAATGCAAGTATAACACAAACAACAGCACGAAACAGTCAATGCAAGTATAACACAAACAGCAGCAAGAAACAGTCAATGCAAGTATAACACAAACAGCAGCACAAAACAGTCAATGCAAGTATAACACAAACAGCAGCAAGAAACAGTCAATGCAAGTATAACACAAACAGCAGCACAAAACAGTCAATGCAAGTATAACACAAACAGCAGCAAGAAACAGTCAAAGAAGAGGCGTCACAATTCTAATGGACTGAGACCTAACCATTCCTGGGTCCTTATTGTTCAGGAGGGATAAAGTAAAAGGTAGAGGATGGAGGAGCAGCCCTCTGTGTCAGGGATGGCATTGCGATGGTGGAGGATGGGTGCATCAGGGGTAATGAGAGGAGTCAGAGTCACTGTGGGTATAAATCATGGCAGCCTCAGGCATGAAAGTATGCTTGAGAGTGCTCTGTAAACCTCTGGGGCAAGGGAAAGAGAGGGACAGAGTGACCAGGGAAGACCTTGGGGGGGGCAGCAAAGGGTGAAGTAGTGGTAGTAGGTGATCTGAACTTGACTGATATGAATTGGGATGTTCCAGTGGCCAGGATCACCACTTTCCAGCTGTTAGGGTGCTGGCATTACAGCGCCGGGTCATTATGGCGCCAAATGCTGGATTCACCACCCCCTCCTCGAGGTTCACCCTCCTGGAGTTAGTATCCTTAGAAAGGGGGGAGTGGGGGTGCACAGCCCCCAGCAAAAAGACAGAGAGAATGGCAACATTATCACTTGGCACTGTAGTGACCGGGCACACTGCCACCAGCGCTCTGAAGTGGTGGAACCAGAAGTCAGTCCTTGCTGGATGTCCTCAATTGGGCCTTTTCAGTCTCAAGTGCCAGTTGAAACCAAATGGAGTTGTGGTTGACGTTCCCTAGTGGCCCCCCTACTCCCACGGTTCCTACCACCTCCGAGTTGGTAAGCACCAAATTGTGAATGGCAGGCTGCCTGGTGGGCTCCTTAACTAGCTGTACCAGGAGACAGTCTCTTGGTACAGATAGTTAAGGCACTTGAAAGAGTAGCACTCAGTGTGTTTATCTGCTGTAGGCAGTAAACCACGTGTCCCTTTCTCCAAAGCTAATACCTTGAAAGATAAACTTGTGCATAGCTGCAGTATGACAGACAGAGAAGTTAGACACACATGGTTACCAAACAGAGCTAGTTGTTTACACAATTGTAGCAAATGTAATACCTGTAACTATGGCAACAATAATCATACTACATTTGTACACCCAAAATTTCCTGAACTATGGGTTAAGATCCAGGAATTAATAACTTGTGACACCCCTTAAGTAGTTTACGCTTTGTGGTGTAACTGTGGTTAGTGTATGTTGACAAGAGAGGCCTCTTAAGCAAAGCATACAGGAGTTGTATTGTAAATATCAATAGGACTACTCCAGTAAGTTTACATTTTGCTTTGTGTCATAATTCTGACCCTAAGTGTATTAGGTTTACAGGTAGTGAATGTGTACCACTATTAAAACTGGGTGGTGATAGATCAAATATGTTGTTGCAGAAAGAAAGCAAATAGATTTATAGGTTGAATACTGTTAAGCCTACTGGCCTAAACAATTAATGGGATTTGAAAAAACATTATTAAAGCAGCAAGTTAGGTATTGATAGAGTTTTTTACTGCTTCTAATGTTTCTCAGTATATCTCTTCTGAAAGTTCAGCAAGTTTTATAAAAAGTAATTATAAGTAACTGATTTCTTTTTTCCTTTCCTTTATCACAGGCTTCTTTTTCAACCTTTTGTCCGACCTGCCTCTGCTGCCTTGGATTTATCCTTTGATCTTGAGTAATGTGATCTTAATCACTAGGGGGTCCTTCTATGGATACCTTCAATATGATCTTGACAGGTTGGGTGTTCTTTTCATAGTTCACCTCAATATGTGTTATGTTATTTGAGCATAGTTTAGCACTATTCAAGCTGCTTTATTTATTTGATAATATGCAATTTATTTCTACAACAAGCATAGTTGCAATTAATTTAGTAATATTATAACACAAGAAATGCAGAGAACCCTTTGATGTTTGTTTGTTGTCTTTAATACATTATGTATAGCACTGTGTTTTTTTTTTTATGTATAGCACTATAACACTTTGATTGGTCTCTGGGTATTTAATATTCATGATTATGGTGTTTAAATTTGAAATCTTCCTCACTAACGCCACCCACTGATGAAGACTTGTTGGAGTCGAAATGCTGGGTGCCTGCTGGGCTGTCTGTTAAACTGCTGTGTGTTCTTATTTCTGCTCTGCACTTATAGAACCTGTTGAATATTTACTTCAGTAAAACTTTTTGCAGGTAAACACACCAAGTGCTACTCTCTTTTTTTGCCATGCTACATGTTGGGCTGGCTGCCCGTTCTGAGCTAGCACTGACCCTTTGAGCTGTGTTGCAATATGCCCTCCCTGACTGTAGTTAAAGCACTTGAGACTGGAAAGTCCCAACTGAGAACTGAAATCCTTGATTTCAGGAGGATGGATTTCAAAAGGTTGAGTGAACTGGTCAGGGAAAGGTTAGTCAGGGTAAACAATTTAGATGGGGTGGAAGAGAGATGGGGGTAATAAAGGTGGCCATTCTCGAGGCATCTAAGCTGTGTATGAGAACAGTATGCAAAAGAAATAAGTTCAAAAGACCATTATGGTTTTCAACAAAAGTCAGGGAAGCAGTGGGGGCTAAGAAAAAGACCTTCTACAAGTACAAAGAAAAGAAGGAAGGGTAAGAATGGGGAGAATATTTACTGAGATATAAGGAGGCAAAAACAGAGGTCACTTAGGATGGGGGTAGTTCTGAAGCACTGGAGGGTAGCGGATATTGTTCCACTCCAAGAGGGGAAGGGGAACAAGGAACAAGCAGGGAACTACAGGCCTGTCAGTCTGACCTCCATTGTAGGGGAAGCTGATTGAGCCACTGGTCAAAGAAGACCTCACGGAGACTACTTGGAGAGCAACGGTCTCTAAAATAGTAGACAGCATGGGCTTCTGGCAAGGAGGTCTGTTCAGACAAACATTATAGTTTTCTTTGATTGGGTGACACCATGGATTTGCTCTATTTTGACTTCAGCGAGGCTTTCAACTCTGTACCCCACAGACAGTTGCTGAAGAAGATGGAGGATCTGGGTGTGGCTAAGGACATAGTTAACTGTGCAGGAAACTGGCTAAAGGGTAGGCAGCAGAGGGTTGTAGTCTGTGGTCAAATAAAAAGAGAAGGAGGTCATAAGAAGGGTGCCACAAGGATCTGTTCTGGGCCTGGTCCTCTTCAACATGAGCATCAGTGATACTGAAGAAGGTATCTCGGGCCGGTTATGTCTCTTTTCAGATTACACTAAACTCTTTGGGAGGTGGATAGTGATGAGAGCATCAGAGAAATGTAGAGTGACTTACAAAAGCTAGAGGGGTGGTCTAAGGTTTGTTAGTTAAAATCCAGTGCCAGAAAGTGCAAAGTGATGCACCTAGGGAATAAGAACCCCAGGACAGAGTACTGGATGGGTGGAGTAAGACAGCACTATGGCTGAGGAACATGATGTAGGAGTTATTATCAGTGACACCCTCAAGCAACTGAGCCAGTGCAACAAGGCCTATGGTAAGGTAAGTATGATGCTGGGGTGTATATGGAGAGGTAATGCTAGCAGGAGGAAGGAGGTAATACTACCCCTTTATAGAACTTTACTGAGGCTACGCCTGGAGTACTGTGCCCAGTTCTGGAGCTCTCACCTCAGGAAGGATAGGAACAGGCTAGAGACAGTGTAGTGCAGGCTAACAAAAATGATACAGGGCAGGTCTTACAAGGAGCACCTCAAGGCACTGAGCATGTATTCTCTGGAGACCAGAAGAGAGAGGGGAGATATGATAGAAACCTTGAAGCTTCTGAAAGGATTAAACAAGTTGGATTGAGAGGAACTATTTAGCTTGAATGCTAGTTCGAGGTCATGAAGGCATGAGTGGAAACTGACATGAAGGATTTTCAAGAAGGACATGAGGAAGTATTATTTTGCAGAAAGGGCAGTGGAGTCATGGAACAGTCTACTAGCCAAAGTGGTGGGCACTAAAACAGTTGATGATTTCAAGCAGAGTTGGGGCAGAGTGAAGGATATAGTGGTCACTCAGGGTGACACAATCAAGAAGGAGAATTGGGGGTAGGAGGGGAAGGACTAGGACTCTGCATGGACAGTAGGTCCCAGGGTTAGATAGGGAACCTGGGAAGACTGGATGGACCATTGATCTTTTTCTGCCATCATTGTCTGCGTTCATTTTAATTGGTATACTTGTTCAATCATACCTCGTTCTGCTGTATTTGCTTATTTATTTAGTTTTTGTTGATCGGGTAAGTGCTCTAGACAAATTCTTGCCTATTTTCAGATACGACCGGGGGGTTGGGTGGATACAGATAATAATAATAATCTTTATTTTTATTGCGCCTTTCAAAAATCAAGGCGCAGAACACATTTTAAAATCAAATCAGAATAAAACATCATAATAAAACCAATGAGATAAATAACGTCAGACATCATGATAGAAGCAATAAAATCAAACCAAGTCGGCACCGTCCCCAAATGTCTTATTCCACAAAAAGGACTTTAATGCTTGTTTAAAGCCCCCCACAGTCATGCACTCTCTAATCCAATGGGGTAGAAAATTCCAGAGGGTCGGTGCCACGAACATAAAAGCCCGGGCACCAGAAGATTTTAAAACTACCCTCGGAATCTCCAGCAACCCCTCGTTGGCCGAGCGGAGCAGTCGCTCCAGGAGGTAAGGAACCAGGAGCTCTTTCAGGTAGTCAGGGCCCAAACCGTGCAGGGCTTTATAAGTCAGTAAACCAACTTTAAAAGTGATCCGCCACTGAACTGTCAGCCAGTGCAATTCCCACAGCACCGGTGTAATATGGGAAGAACGAGGTGTCCCAGTTAACAACCGGGCTGCAGAGTTCTGCACCAGCTGCAAGCAGTGGATGTCAACCCCTTGAAGCCCAAAGTAAAGGGAATTGCAGTAGTCCAAACATGAGGTCACAAAGACATGGATCAATGTAGGTAGGTCCCCAGATGGAACAAGGTGCTTGATCCTAGCGATGTTCCTCAGATGGTAAAAGGATAACTTAACGACTGCCGACGCCTGAGCATGTAGTGTCAGCCGGTCATCAAGAATCACCCCTAGGTTGCGCACCTGTTCGGAGATGGGGAGCTCAACATCCCCCAGGAATAAACCTGTGGGATGGTTTTCCCCCCACCCCCCTATCCAGTGACTAGGATCCACAGCTATCACCTCCGTCTTCCCAGAATTCAACTTCAGCCAGCTGGACCTCATCCAACCTTGGATTTCACCAAGGCAGTTATTAAACACGAGAGTGCTCCATTCTGGTCAGGTGCAGAAGACAGGTAGAGCTGGGTATCATCGGCATAACAATGAAACTCTAGCCCATAATGTCTTACAATGTCTCTGAGGGGAAGCATGTACACCGCAAATGACATGGGGGACAGCACTGAGCCCTGGGGCACCCCACAAGACAGAGAGGTAGGATTGGAGGAAAACACCGGCAACACCACCCTCTGGGTTCTACCAGTGAGGAAGGAAGTAAACCATCTGTGGACCAAACCTGAAAGCCCACAGATGATTCTCAGGCACTTGAGCAGCACCCCATGGTCTACAGTGTCAAATGCTGATGACAGATCCAGTAGGACCAAAATGGACAGTTTTTTATGGTCTCTCGCCATCAAGAGATCATTGAGCACCCGAACCAGCGCAGTCTCAGTGCTGTGCCTCTTTTGAAAACCCAGTTGAAGAGGATTGTAGATGGGTGGTCAAATGGTTGTCCAACTGAGTAGCCACTACTTTCTCAATTACCGTCCCCACAAAGGGAAGGTTTGAGATAGGCCTGTAGTTAATGAGGGAGTCGGGGTCAAAGGAGGCCTTCTTCAACACTGGTGTCACCACTGCCTCCTTCAGGGAGCAGGGGTACTCACCAGAGTCTATGGAGCACCAGACTATCCTCGCCAGAACCGGGATGATAATCTCCCCACAGCCCATAATCAAGGCTGTAGGACCCAGGTCTAAACTACAGCATGTAGTGCACATACCCTGGACAATCCTCATAACATCCTTGATTTCCAGCCTTTTGAAGGAACTCCAGGAAAAAAGAGGGAGTGTGACCGGGGTCTGGTCCACAGCAGTTCCCATAGAGAGTGCTGTGCCGGTCTCCGCCCTGATGTCATCCACCTTATCTGCAAAGAACCGAGCAAGCTCCTCACACTGTAATTGTGAAAAAGCTCTACGAACCTGTACACAGGCTGGGTTGCACAGTCTGTCCACGGTTCGAAAGAGCTGGGCTGGTCAGTTCTGAGCAGCAGCGATTTCCCCAGACAGGAACACTGCCTTCTAACGAGCAATTGCTGACTGATAGAGTTGATAATGCTCTAGCAGTCTAAGATGGTCAGCATCTAAGCCGGATTTCCGCCAGCACCTCTCTAACCTGAGTTCTAATTGCCACATCTCTCTTAAGTCTCCATCGAACCATGGGGACAGAAGGCAAAGGGAGAGAGGACGCAGATGGATTGAAACAAAGGAATCCAGAGCGGAGGTAATGGCCTTATTATAGGCCACGACCAAGACCTCTGGATCCAGGCTTATCACAGGAAACTCTGATAGGTCAAGTGCCGCAGTTAGACCATTGGGAGTCACATCCCATAAAGGGCGGTACATCTCCACAGGGGTAGATCTATGCAGGGGGGTGCCAAAACTGAATCTCACAGTGTGATGGTCGGACCATCCAACAGGTTCCACCCCCATGTCAGAGGCTTCCATCCCCAGGAGGAAAACCAGGTCAAGGGAATGGCCACATTTATGAGTGGCAGAGGTAACCACTTGTGAGAGGCCCAATGAAATTCATCAATTGGAGGAAGTGCTGTCCAAATTGCAAGAGTTTGTTGTCGATCCAAGCATTGAAGTCACCCAGCACCATCAACCTGGGGGACTCCAACACCAGGTCGATGATGAAGTCCGCCACTTCCTTAAGGAATGGCTTCTCATCTCAGGGTGGACAGTAGACGAGAGCCAGTCTATAGCCCCCACCTGCCACTACGACACATTTGAATGATCTGGTCTCCTCAACTGGAACACTAGTGAGACCCAATTCGGTCTTAAAACAGACTGCAACCCCCCCCCCCTGCGGTTCAGTCTCGGACGTTGTATCACCAAATACCCAGCCGGAACTGCCACCTCAAGTATGCGGCCAGCATTTCCATCCAGCCAGGTTTTGGAGATGCAAGCCAGATCTGCTGTACCCACCAAGTCTTCCACAATAGCAGTCTTGTTCACAATGGATCTGGCATTGCATAACTCTGCCCAAGTTGGACAGAACTCCTGGGATGTCCCAGCCACCAGCCCACCATTACTAGTGGTGGTGCCCTTGGGTATGGGGGTCAGACAAGGAAACCCAAGTTCTGACCTCCATTTCACCCCAGAGCATCTTCCAGACTTAACAGTCATGATACGAGCACTTCCCTCATCCATCGTCCACTGTTCAGACCCCCCGGCCTTCCCCATCCTCCTGCGGGCAATGATGAATGCCAACTGACCTTGAACCAGATTAAGCTGTTGGTGGTATTTTTAGTGAATGGAGGGAAATTTGGCCAGGGCACTGGGGAAATTCCCCTACTCTGACAGTAGGGGGACCTGCTGTTCATTCTGGTGTCAGTCTTCATCTGAGTAGCGATGGAGAAGGACGTGGAGGAGCCAGGAGTGCAGGCTGCACCATTACCAGGAGACCTAAGTGAAGCTGATACCTTTTTTGATGCAGAAGTATGGTTGGATAATGTCATTGGCTGTCCTGAAGGAGCTCTGGATCCAGATGCTCTTGTAGCTCTTACTGCTCTTGACTCGGGACCTGATTCTCGGTACAAATCTGCAGAGGTATTAGTAGCCCCGTATATTCCTGTTCAAAATTCTGACTTATTGCCTATTAATAGTAATGCTGAAGTCTCTGTTCCTGCTGGCCCGACATCTGTTCCTGATGGTTGCCCAAGAGTCTCCTTGGTGACTAACAGGAGTTGTCAGGCACCAGCCCAGAATATTCCCATAGTGGGTGCGTCGGGCGATCGACTTGGTGTTTCACTTCTTGGTCCATCTGTTGTATTTCAGAGTGAGTCTCGGATGCAGGACGGAGTTTCTGTGTTTTCATTTTTGGCAGACAAATCTCCTGCTCCAGATAAACTCCTCACTAAATCTGCTGCTTCGCTGTGAGCATGGGCTGATACTGAGATGAACGATGCGGAGCCATGGACTATGGAGAAGTCTTTGCGTGCAGCTGGCTGGGTGAAATCTCCTGCTTCATAACAATGGACATCTAGTTTTGCTCTGATCCATATTCATGGGGTTCAGCTGAGTGCAGGACTACCCAGTGCCAGTCTGTCGGTGTCTCGTGAATCTCCTATGGCTGCAGGTACTATTTGAGACAGTGCTCCTGGGACTGACTTGGAACTCACTCCTAACCCTGCACTGAAATGTGAGCATATGGCTCTTTTGGGTACTCATGATGTGCATCAAAAACCACTTGGATGTACTGTGGACATGGGTCATGATAATGTCAGTTTGCCTTTGCAGGGAGATACTGGGGTCCCGATTCATTTCCTGAGGGAGATGGAGGGCCACGTCCCAAAATGTATGCTTCCTTTTTTCAGAAAAAGGTTTTGCCTGCTAAACGGCACAATGCTGTTTGCATTATTTACAAAGAGGGCTTAGAAGTATTCCCAGATAGGCAGCATGTGGGAAAAGTGTTGCTGAAATCCAGTTTACGCTTTAATGTTGCAGAACTGTATGCTCTGATACATGTGTCTGGGGAGCACTCATTTGACGTGAGTTTTAAGTTACAGAGTGGTTTGGAAGCTTTCTGGTTAAAGTATCATAAAGTAAAGAATACCCCTTTATTGTCCCCTTTTGATGTGGTTCCCCTGACCAAGCCAGCCCAGAAATCTGTCACTGTCCTGTTCTGAAATGATGGGGTTAGAGTCAATGATCTGATTTTTTTGGTTAAAGCAACACTGTACAGTGCTGGGTCACCCTGAGGCCATTTTTGATGCAGAAAATATTTGGACAGGGGGTTGGAGGGTCCGGGTGATTTTGAAAGATGTTGATGGGTCCCTGCAACATTTGCCAACTCCATTTTTCTTGGGGGGACAGAAGGGTATTGTTTTATCCTGGGCAGCTCAAAACATGCTACAAGTGTGGTGCCCCTGGGCATATCAGCAATGCTTGTGATAAGGTCCGCTGTTCCCTCTGCAGGAAGTTAGGGCACGTGTATTCACAAGTACAGAGGAGGTTTGTTGCAATCTCTGTGGTCTCACTGGTCATTCCTATATGACTTGTGATCAGGCCTCATTTTACTAAATCTGGTTCAGGTGATCTTGAAGAACAACGGTTATTGGTAGCTGTGGCTCAAAGGGAACATGTGAAGTTGTGTGAGACTGCTGCACAGTCACAGCACTCCCTAGCTCCTCATTTGGACACTACCTTGGATGTGCCTCCCTTAGCCCCCCCCCCCAGTTTTGTTTGGAGCCACCCTTGGAGGTTGTTCTGGTGGAGATAATGGCTACAGATTTACCTGTGGAGGTGTCGCTGCCCCTTCTGAAGGGGTATCTCTGACTGCACAACCTCTCATTTCTTTTTCTGCAATGCCCCCCTCCCCCTCCACTGACTGTTCTGGTTGTAGAACTAGAACAGTGAGTGACTAGGCATAGGAGCTAGATACAGCCTGCTTCCAAAGTTCATAAGATTTCTGAAACTAAGACCTCCAATAAGTTCCAACCTCTTTTTCAGGACTCAAGTGAAGTGGGGGCATGACTCTGAGATGTCCATGGAAGATTCCCACTGTATTGATCCTTTATCTGATTCAGAGTGTAGTGAATTAGGAGATGTTGGTGATAAGTTGGTGGGCTCCAGGAAGAGTGCCACTACTGCTAAGGGGAGGAAGAAGAGGGTGGTGGGCGCTGGTAAGTCCCAGACTTATAAACCTCCCTGAGCCCTCTGATGTATCAGATTAATCGGTTGTCATTATTGACAATTAATGTCAACAGTATTAAAAATGCCCAGAAAAAGAATTTTTTTTCCACATTTATTGTCTTCTGCTGCAGATATTATTTTACTGCAGGATACCCGGCTGCACACACCAGTTGAGGTTCGTCAGGAACAAAATGAGTGGTGTAAGGGACCCTTGTATTGGTCCCTTGGTTTGGGTCTTTGTACTGGGGTGGTAATTTTATTTACTCTGAATGTTCAACTTCTTAAATTGTTGGAGTTCATCCCTGGGAGGGTTTTGATTTTGGATATTAAATGTCGAAGTACTTACTACAGGTTAATTAATGTATATGCACCTCAGTCAAAGGCAGAAAGGGTAGATGTTTTTCTCCACATTCATCCGTTCCTTTTTTCAGCTCAAGCTGTAATATGGGGGGGGGGGTGATTTTAATTGTGGTCTTACATATCAAGATAGGGGAAGTGGTACATCCACTAGGAAAGTTTTTTGTGACATGTCCTTTTTCAATTCCACTGTACAACTGGCAAATCTGGTGGACGCCTATAAATTCTTTCATAAACTGGGGAAGCCTACCTTTCAGAGGGGTGGGTGTACATGCCACCCATATTGATTTATTTTTTGTCAGTAAGGGAATCCCTATTACAACTGCTCTGGTTGCTTCAGTGGAGTATTCTAATCATAAAGAGCTTTCTGTGGTAATAGGGTCCCCAGAATTGTCTTATGGACCTGGAATTTGGAAATTGAATACTTTACTTCTCAGTGAAGACCCCATACTCCACCAAATTTTGTGTGCTGTCAGTGGACAGAAGACTTTGTTTGAGATGTTTGACAACCCTTGCCTGTGGTGGGATTGTTTGAAATATGATTTCCGGAATCTGTTGTTATCAGTTAGTAGACATAAGTCAGACTCTGAGAAGGTTTAATACCAGCAACATAGGGAACACTTGCAACATTTAATGGTTTTAGCACAGTTGACTGGCCATGATTTTGGGGGACAGATTATGGCGGTCCAAAATTTAATAAGGGAATTTCATGAGTGCCAAATGGCATCTTTTACAATGCAACAACGGTTTGGTATCCATGGGAAACTGGAAACTATCTGTCCCATTATTAGTTGTCGGGACCAGATTCGGAAGAAAAAAATGATGGTGGTTTGGGATTCTGATGGGGTGACTGCTATGATTCACTCAATCTGGAATTATGATGGTGGTTTCCCAATATTTGGGGACCCAGTTTAATAAACCTACTACTGACTGGACTGATTTTTCTCATTTTTTTAGTTTATTGAGTATTCCCTCTGTTCTTCTGATGCAGTGGCTGCCTTGACTATGGCTGTTTCCTCGGTTGAAGTACTAGAAGCAGTTTTAGCCTTACCTAAAGGGAAGGTTCCTTGCTTTGATGGCCTTCCGGATGAGCTTTATAGACTGATTGTCCCTGCTATTTCTCAAGAACTGGCCACAGTTTATACTTATATGTTGGATGCAGGGTCAGTCTCTTTGGACATGACACTTAGTGTTGTGACACTTTCACATAAAAAGGGTGCTAGGGAGGAGTTACATAATCGGAGGCCTATCTGTCTTTTAAATGTTGATTTTAAGATTCTGATGAAGGTTCTGGCACGAAGACTGTCTAAGGTTGCATCTTCTGTTATTTCACAGTTTCAATCTTGTTCTGCTTTGGGGAAGGTAATGACTGATCAATTGTTGTTGTTGCATGAAGTTTTTGAGTCTTGGGCTTTCCCTGTCACGACTGGATATGTGGTGTCTCTCGATCAGAGAAAGGCTTTCAGTTCTGTTGATCATGGCTTTTTATGGTTTACCTTGAAGTTTTATGGAATTCCTGATGTCTTTATCTGTTGGTTGCAGGCCATTTATAGTTTGGCTGTTGTGAAACCTTTGGTTAATGGCTTCCTGGGGCTTATGATTCCGATGTGTCGAGGAGTTTGTCAGGATTGCCCCTTGAGCCCATTGCTTTTTGTTTTCAGTATAGATCCCTTACTTCAACTGTTGAATGATGTCTGTTTTTTTAATCCTGTTTTGGCTTGTGTGCATCGCCTTCCATGGACGGCTGCAGCATATGCTGATGATATTTGTTTGGTTCTTAAGTCTTCCACTGATGTTATATGGGCTATTGACTTTTGCTGCTATTATGGAGCTGTCTCTGGGGTTACTTTAAATAAACAGAAATGTGTGATTAAGTGTCTTGGGGTGGGAAAGCCTGACCCCTGTGTTGCTGGTATTTCCATTCAGGATTGGCCTCTGAAAGTTTTGGGGATTACTTTTAATACTGGTCGACAAGACCTCCTCATTTGGGACCTCAAGCTTGGACAGGGGAGGGCTTTGGTGGAGGGTTGGAATAAATGTATTATGGGAAAACAGAAACATGTATATTTGGTTAGAACCTATCGCTTGACACATTTTCTGTATGTAAGTCAAGTGTTTCCTCCCCCCGAAAGACAGGGCTGCTGCTCTCTATGGATGGTTCTTTCAGGCAATTTGGGGGAGTAGATTGAATCCCCTCAAATGAAATGTCTTATATCTTAAAGTTTCAGATGGGGGTCTCAATATGGTGAACCCTGTGTTGTTGTTTTTTTCTTATTTTTTTTATTTACGAACCTCTGCCTGATGTGTCATCAGATTCCTACTTGGTGCATGGCATTGTGGAGTGATAAACTTAAAGCATGGTATGGCGATCAGATTTCCAGTACTTTGAAAGTATCTAAATTTGTTTTGTATTCTCTCCCGGATTATAGGCAGATGTTTGCTTGATTGAAGCACTGGGGTATTATGCATGGGGATGTTTTCCATAAATCTAAAAAGCTGTTATATGCACAGGTCCTGGCTTCCAATTTTACTGACACTGGTACCTTTTTGTTATGTCCTCCATCTTCAGTTCCCAATGTTTTGCGGCTCCTTCAAAATGAACGGATCCCTATTAAGTATAGGGATGTGTTATGGCTTTGTTGTCATGACAAATTAAATGTTAAGGCTAACCAAAAACTTAAGGCTTTGATTGAAAGACAGTGTGCCAGACCTGCATGTGTAGGACAGTTAGAATCTATGCATCATTTATTCTTTACTTGTTCTTTTATTCAATCTTTTTGGAGTTATTTGGCAGAGTGTTGGGATCTGTTACTGCTTAGGACTCTCTCTTATGAAAATTTGATTTATGGGGTGTTTAGTTGGGAATGGTTTAACTGGGATACCAATACATTGAATGTATTATTTTCTGTGATAAAATGGTATGTGTGGAACACCAGATGTTTGTTTACATGACAGCAAAAATTGCTGTCATATGTGGACCTTTCTGGTTGTATTTTAAAAGAGGTCCATAGTATCTATTTTCAGGAAAAATCTTTTCATAATGCTTTGTATGTTGCAAATGTTTGGAGGAATCTTCCCTGGGTGACTGATTCTGATGCTCCTATCACATAATGTTCTTTTTTCTGTTATTGATGTTATGTATGAATATTTAATAAAAACAAAATTCCCCTACTCTAGGTAGGTGGTGCTGTTGGTCACATAACCAAGATGGCCACCATTCAGTTGTTGGGAGAGGAGATGGAGGAGTTGTTTCACCAAGTAGGTGAAACTATGATGGATGTATCAATGGAATCAGGAGTGGAAGACCCTGTGGCTGGCATGCAAACAAAAGAAAGTCTGGATGCATACACTCAGGAGATGGCGGGGCACTCACGGGAAGCGTTGAGGGTGAGTACTCCTGAAAAAGCCTTAATAACTGAAGTGGGAGCTTGGGCTCCATATAAGGGTGAAGAAATGAAAGGTGGAGCAGCAGGAGATGCTGCAATGGGAGACTTGCCAGTAGTGGGGCTGGAGTGTCAAGAGATTGCGATGCAGACAGTCACTGGAGTTGTTGATGGGGATGATTTATCTGGACAGGACTCGGGGCCCAAATGGGGAATTGTGCTTGATATTGAGCAAGAGGATGGTAGGAGAAGCTTTCCTCATTCTAGGGATGCTCTGTGCATGCCTCCTAAACTTGCAGGCTCGACTCAGCAGGAGGTTGCTAGTCATCTTAATTTTGATACTTAGGCACCCAATAAAGCTCTTTCTGGAGCGGGATGGATGCAAACGGTGGAAGGCTGCTGGCTCCCGGACTCACTGTGGATTGATTTTGCATACCCTACAGGGAAAGCAGAGTTAGTGGAGGAGCATCAAACGGATGCACAATTGGAGGCAAGGCATGGCCTGACATTGCAACAGGCAAGCACTACACAAGTACCCACAAACTTGGGGGAAAATGGGTCTCAGGAAGTGGAGACAGTAGTGCATACTTCCCAGCCTCATCAAGGGACTGGCAGGCAAGCTGAGGCTTTGCCTTCAGCACAACCTATGCAGGCAGCAGAGAAAGAGGCACAGGGAGATGTTGGAAGGGACATATCAAGGGCAGGATTGGGGGGCTACAAGCCCACTGGAGGATTCTGATGATAGCACTACTCCCTCTTAAGAATGGAGTAGGCCCGAGAGATAGGGTCCTACCTTCTCAGAATTGTTATGACAAGCTCACACAGGCACCCAGAAAGAACACGGCACATCTGAGATATTGAGGGGATTTACCAGAGCACCCAGACGGAGTCTTTGTGGCTCATAGACTCTTAAAAGATTCTATGCTATTTCTCCCCTCGGAAATCTATGCCGATACACGTGTCGGGAGAAGACACGTTTGATGTAAGTTTTAGACAGCATGCTGTTCTGGACAGGTTCTGGACAAAATTTAATATGCTGCTGTCTACCCATCTATGGGCCTTCTTTATGGCCATACGTCTGACAAAACCCCTTCTTAAAATGATTACGATGAAGTTTTGCAATGAGGAGGTCAATGTGAATCATATTTTGTTTTGGCTGCAAAAGAAATGTTCAGTTTTGGGGTAATCTGAACCAATCATTGATTCAGAAAGCATATGGAAGGGCAGGTGGCTATTCTGAATAAAACTGTTACAAAATGATGCAGGGATACAGCATATCCGAAACAGCTTTTTTCTTGGTCAAGACAGAGGGGTGTGCTTTTATGTGGGTCAGCCCAAAGCCTGCTATAAATGCAGATCACATACACATCTCAGCAGTACTTGTGATAGGTTAAGATGCGCACTTTGCGGGGACTTTGGACATGTTAGCATGGCATGCACAAATGTATATAGATGTAACTTATGTGATGAAATGGGCCATGCATACCACCAGTGCCCGTGGGCTGGCCAGAATAGTACGGATGGTCTAAATCAGGAAAATTTAGTTAATACTGCACAAGGGAGTGTGAGCCAATCTGAGTCCCAGAGTGACAGGGCACAAAGGGATCACAATGACCCCAAAAATAAGGTCACAAGGCCCAACCTTCAAAGGACCCCCAGGAAGGTACAACCGTGAATGAGGTCATTCAGCAGATGAATGCACAACATGTACAGGAATCAGATATTCCTAAAGGACCCAAAAACAGTACTGTTGTGGTGCACCCTCTTGAGGCCCCATGGTGCCCCCCCCCCAGATTTTCAGTTGCCCAAAGCTAGGAGAGTGACCAGGGCTTCTTTAAAACAAACTGCAATACCTTCTCAAATCCCTTTGCAGAATACTTTTCAGCCACTCCAGTCAAAGGAACAGGAGTGGGACTTAGAGTCAGAAGTCTCCTCATGGTCTGCAATGGTTTCAGACATGGAGGAAGAAATGACTCCTTTACCCTCTGCAATAAAGAAAGGGAAAGGGAAAAAGAGAAAAACACCAGATAAAGGTAAATGAAAGAGCTAAAAGAGATTTGATGCTTCCCCATTATCGTACAGATGTCTATGCTGCATATATCATTTCTTAATGTCTGTAGTATTAAGAACTTTAAAAAAAAGATTGGCAGTCTTGTCATTTCTGCATTCGGCAGCATATGATATTATGTTATTACAAGAAACTAGACTTAATTCACTGTTTCTTGGTGAACAGGTAAAAAGAGGGTGGATGTGGGGCCCGTATTATTGGACATTTAGAATGGATATGGTGGCTGGATTGGGTATTTTATTTTGGCGGACTGACTTTACTTTGCATAGATTAGTAGACATTTTTCCTGAAAGAGCATTCCTGATAGATTGCTCATTTCAGCATTTCCAATTTAGGATTGTCAATACTTATGCATCTCAAACAAAGGCAGTACCAGCTGAATTATATGAAGCAATTAGACAATATTTATATACTACCAGGCATGTTTTATGGGGTGGAGATATGAATTGTGGCATCGATATAAAAATACAGGACAATGGACAAAGAAATGTTTATTGCGATTTCAATGCACTAAAAAATATAATACACACAGCAAATCTCATGGACGCTTATAGAAAATTGCATAAGGAGGGTGGTCACACTTATGTTAGGAACAGGTTTGCAACCCGTATAGATTACTTATTTTGTTCCAGATTCTTAATTCCATACTCTTTCACAATTAAACCTTGTGAATTTTCTGACCATTTGCTGCTAGATTGTCAAATAAGTATGGCACATATTCCTCCACGTCTACTTTCAGTTCCAAAGAGGTGGATGATGAATACAGCCCTATTAGAGCAAGAGCAGATAGTAATGGAGTTAATGTACCTTCTGCTCATCAGACAAACAGTGATTTCACTTTATGAAATGGGCATCAGAATTCAGACATCCTGATTGGTGCTTACCTGTGTGATATTCCTTCTAACACACAGGAAAAAGTACCAGCAGTGCCCTGTGGGCACCGATCCTAGTAAACATGCCAATTAGAATGTTGGCAAATCTGAAATCAGCCATCTTGTTTAACCAGCTGAAAGTGGCACTACCAGTCTATACAATGGCATCTTTAAAATAAAACAGTACCTCTGACCTCTTGTATAAGTCACCTCAGTCTTTCGAAATTTCAATTCATCTGTATGTCTCCTCATGGATGCAGCAGGTATTAAAGAAAAAAACGGAACAGCCGCGCTTTCTCTCCCCCAGCCCAAGACACCGCTTCTTGAATGTAAAACAGAACAGCTGTGCTCTCTTTCTCCCCACCTGCTCGCTCTTAAATGTTTTCATTTTCATTACATCTACCTATCTCTCATGGGTGCAGCATGTAGTAAGCAAGAAAAAAAAAAGCGAATAGCGCGATCTCTCTCTCTCTCTCTCTCTCCAGCTCGCCCGCTTGTTCAGAATGAACTCTTGGGAAAAAAATAAATGAACAGTCAGATCTGTCTCCCTGCCACCCACTCATTTAGAATCCACTTGTTTGTGAGGTCCCAGCCCACCCAGTCATTCAGAATCAACTTCTTTTACAAATAATTAAAAAATACATTTTAATCTTCGTTGTCTCCACACAGCATGGGGGTGACTACTGCCATGACAACCAGACCTAAACTACAGAAGCTTTTGTAGGACAAAATTCCTTCACTCAAAGAAAAAACACACATAACACACTTAGGCGGAGGAACTATTTTATTAAAAGTGACACAAACATTTATGTTTTTTCCTACTTAAAATTGGGAATTTTACCTACAAAATGCAGTTGCATTAGAGATGGCCATTTCATAAGCGCAATAAGCCACTCCAGTGTGTGCGTTAGACACTTTAACATATGGCTAGGAGGCTGGACGCACTCGGCCGATGGTCTCGTGCCTCACTACGCCTCCTAGTCGTGTGTTAAAGTGTCTAACGCACACCCTGTCATGGCTTATTGCTTACATATGACTCTCATTGGCAATGATGGGCAGACACAAAAGATGATATACGAAATTAATTAATACACTTAGGTAGGGTAAAGTCAAACACATAATTCAGCCATTATTTAGACTGCAGAAACTGACTATATCATTATATGTCATATGCTCAGGGTCAAAGGTCAACATTACAATAAAGGAATAATACACAACAGGGTGTATGTTGTGCTGGGATAACATACGCCTGGGGAGTTGGGCACGAGGCGCAGGGGCAGTGATCAATGCCCCAGGCGATGCTATCCCAAACGCACACACACCCTGAGTACATTATTCCTTTTATACAATGGCTCGTTGTTATACAGAATAAAAAAAATAATTTTAAAGATGTTTTTGTGTGGAAAAATATTTTTTGTTTTTAAGAGAAGATGAAACAATCAATCAAAAGCTCAATAAAACAATCAATCAAAAGCTCAATCAAATGCTCATCTACATGGATTCACAGTGCTGAGACTAGACCTGTGGCATCGTGCTGGGATAATGCCATGGGTCCAGCCCCAAACTGACCAATCACAGTCCAAGATTCTTTCTTGCCACTGTATAATACATATTTGAAGTTATATGATTTGTTTTTCATGACTTGTATGAAGTAATACACCTTTTTGGAATTTGTTATGTTTTTGGAATAAGTGCCATGGAATCTTTACCATCCACCTCGACTATCACCAGAACAAGCAGATGGGACCTCAGTTTAATGTTTCATCTGAAAGACAACACCTCAGGAGTGCAGCACCCCCCTCAAGCTGCACTGCAGTGTCAGTATTGGGATATTAACCCAAGTGCCTGGCTTATTGTTGCACAAGGTGTCCTCAGCCATGCCTTATTGCCTCAAAATATTGTTTCACCTGTATCTGTTTTTTCTGTAAGTATTTTTGTGTTTGCACTTCTTCATGCACTCCTCATGCTAAGACCCTCTTGACATGAGCCTCTTTTGCAGTATGACCTATTGTTTTCTTTTACTCTAGTGCTGTGGTGGCCAACTGTCTGCCCACTAATCATGCTTGCTAGTGTATCTTTCTCCACACCTATTAAACCTCTCATAACACACCCAGTAACACACATCCATTGTCCAGCCAGACCCAAGAACAGCCCACTCTCACTTAGGAGTTATTAGTACAGCTCTGTTTTTTCCTTGCATTTACTGTATGTGGCCCTATGGTTTAAGAGGGTGTCCAAAAGAGTTTTTAAAGAGTGTGTGTCCAACAAGGGTAGAGCTCTGGCTGTAACCATGTGGCTGGGAGGGTCACCAGGCCTAGGGATATGGCCAGGGCCTCAGGTCAGAATAGAGTTAAGACCCTCAACTGGCACTGGTCACCAAAGAGCCTCACATATACTGTGATTGCAGCAGTGGGTACTGCTCCCATGAACAGTTCCTTCAAGGGCACAGCAGGCTTTCCCTTTCTGGGAAAAATACACACATGTTGGTGGTCTTCATCCTACAGTTACAAGGCATTGATGCTCTAGTGCCCAAAAGAGACATACTGACCTCTGGAGGGAATGAAAATTGCTCTGAAGCAAAGTATGGGTTAGAGTTCTGTTCCAGACTACAGTGTTGGCAGGCAGACCAGCAACAGGAATTCCAGGGAATGTTCCTCTGGTGGCTGAAAAGTTAGGGTCTATCCCAGGATCTCTGTTTCAGAGAAGGATTCTCCTCAGCTTGGATGCCAATGTGGGAGTATAACTATATGGATGTATTTTAGCCGCTCTCCATGTCTAGGGGGTAAACAGATGGAATCACTGGGGAGGGGAACATACAAATAATAACTTGCACTTACTTGAACTTCAGGAATTGGGATGACCTCCCAGGCACATGGACACTCTTAGGGTGGTGCAGGGCTGCAAAGAAAGGTTGTCAGGAACACAACAGTCCTCCAACAATAACGGAAGGTCCACACGAGGTAAAGCCTAAAACTGGATTATTTTCATGTTCGACTCATGAGCACACAACTTCCAGACAACCACACATGTCTTCACAGTACTATAATTTTTCCAGGTCAACTGCAAAGCCCAATTTAAAATTCCTTATTCCTATTGGGGAGGTATATCTGGGTCTCTAAACATACGATCAACTTATAATCACCAGCAGTCCAGAACGAATTTAGGGCTGCAAATAACCTAGTGGGGTGCAGCTCTGAAATATCTTATAATGACATCATGCTGAGGTGCAGCTTTATCCTCCCAATGTATATATGTATGTATGTCTGTATGTATGTATGTATATATGTATGTTGTAGACTACTGGACTTGTCATCCAATAATGTCCTGTATTCTCCCAAGTCGTACCTGAAAATAGGCACATGTGTGCCTAGTGTACCTCACCCAGTAAACAAAAGCTAACAAATAAATAAAACAGACTTCACTTGATCTGCTGTGGTACTTATGACTGATCTCCACAGGAGTTAGGCTATAACCCGATGGTGACTTCCTAAAATGCACAATTTTATCCCACAGGGGGTCTCCTGAAGGGGCAAATTTACTTCATCTGTTTCCCAGAAATTTCCACTCTGGCAGTCATAATGATACAAAAAGGGGCATTGGGCTCCATAGAGTTGTTTAGGGATCCAACCTTCCTTCCATCCCCTAGATCCAGTATCCTTCACCAACTGCCTGCCAGTGCAGGGTCCACAGCAGCCACAAATTAAGTACCAGTGCATCCACCTGCATGTGGGCTTAAGATAGCCCACTACGAGCTCTTGGATCTACAAAATGCTCCACTAATTTATCCTGCAAAGACCTAAAAGTCTGAAAAACATGGGGATTGCCCCACAATTTAGAGTGGACATGGAGAAGCAGTCACCCCTCTGAGACTTTGACAGTGTGGATTACTCTGAGGGTATCATCATCCAGTTTTTGATGGCCATGCTGATTAAAATGCTCAACTACTGATGTGTTCAGGGCACAAGTAATATACTATACAGAATATTGTGTGGGGGAGTGTTGAATGTATTTTTTACACACTTCAGCTTTGTGATCACTGCATAAACCACAACACTGAAACTCTGGTAGTTATTCTGGTCATTACATACCAAAAGCATGTATAAAAATGAGTTTAGGTTGTTTCCCATATTTTGTTTTTAAAAATGATTGGTTTCTTAACCAAAAAGGTCAGAGAAAGTTAACCACCAATGGAACAGTGGTACTTCTGTTGGTAGAGATTTATCAGCTAAGTTGACAGAAATGCAAATGACTGTTATTAGCAGCCTTATTTTTTGGCAAACAATCTCAGAAACAACTTTATACTGTAATCAGACTGTGGACTTTGGGGAAGAAGAGCTGATCAGTTATGTTCAAGGCCACTGATTTTCGTTTTTTACCAGAAAACCCAGTAAAATTCTGGAATTAGAGCTGCCTGAACAAAGATTTCATGGAATCTGGCATTTTATATCAGATCAGTAAATCTACAAAAAAATTGTATTTTTCTTATAATTCCTTCCTGTACTATTTTCAGTTTGCTTTATTTAATGCTCTGTATATTAAGCCTTCTTTTATTTTGATTATTTATGCACATATTAAAAGAATGACAGCAGAATCCCAGTAAAATCCAGAAATTAGAGTAACAATCACCAGTGCAATTCCGGAATCTGATGTCTTGAAAATGGAATTTCATTGTTTTAATCACCGTAAATCAGTGGCCTTGGTTATGTTGCTATTTTTAAGCCTTAGCATATTTCATCAGTGCTGGCATCAAGCTGATCACTTCAAGTCCACACTGTAAATGTAATGGAAGATGAGAGGTGCTTATTGTGGTTAATCACCAAGCTCACACAGTAATTATAAGACATTTGTAGCTGTTAAACCTTGTACTACTGCTGTTTTTTTTTTGCTTGACCACAAATTGTTTTCTGCACTGCCAAAGGGTAATTAAGCATAGACTACCTGCTTTGTACTGTGACAGGGAGCTCCTCCCACTCTTGAGGGCTGATCTTTTCTTAAATCTGTTGCAACAGTTCTTCTATTTCTTAGCCTAATCTATTCTTTACAATTTCTAGTCCATAAGGTTGGCCACCTATGGGCACTCCCTCCCATTTCTTGAATATGCTATAGCGTCCTCTTTCAATTTTCCTTTTCCCTCGCAAGTCCCCATACAGGGAGGTTATTGTTGTGACTTCTGAGCTGATATAAAACAACAAGCTGTGTTCCTCATTGTTGGATTTAGTATGAAATGGCACTATGTCATAAAATACTTTACTGTATATACCTTATGTGTATAAAAGCTGTAAATGTTGGAAATACCATGGCACTAGATGTTTTTGATAAAGGTAAAATGTTGCTAGGGGACTGTATGTTAACAATTAAGTTAGTTATGCTATTTAAAATGTATGTAAATTGCTATAAACTGAACAAGTCTGAAAATTCATGGTAATTTGCATATATCCCATGATGCTTTGCATTATGGAAGTATGTGTGATATTGTGTTTCTATAAAACTTGGCTTATTTTCAGTGTTCTTTGGGATAAACCTTGTTTCAGTGCTTCTGCACTTAGATTCTTTGTCTTTAGCTTGTTTTTTTTTTATTTGCGCCCCTACCACCAAAGCAAACAAGGCCCACATAGGGGAGGCTATATCTCAACAAATAAGTTAGATCAGAGATCAGTGAGTCAGTAGGTGCTAAGTGTATAGGAAAGACTTGCATAGTCTGTTGCTACAAACTGATGTACTGAAGAAGGGATATGTCATTGCGTTAGGTTATTGCCTTCATTTAGAATAAACATCACACAGAGGTTGTGTGTTAAACTTGAAGTTCGGTGTCCAGTCCATCTGTTATCCCACAACCCCTCCACATGTATCATAGATCCTGTAACAGGCTCAAACATTGTTTTGTGGTGTTTCAAAGGTGCCTGAGGTCTTCATGTTCCTGCAAGTAGCATTCCTCCTGGAACCACATTTCAATCATTCTCTGTTGGTTGATTGCTTTCGATGTTGCAGAGGAGATAAAATGACTCCCATAAGCATACCACCTGTCACACATTATGAGGTAAGTCTTTCATTTTATCTCTCAGAAACACTTTATCCCACATGGAGAATAGGATATTCCACATTGTGCATTAAGACTTTAAAGCAGAATTCATAATCATTTATGATGCTCAGTTATCAGCAAATATTATATTTATTTATTTTGTTGCTGTTGACTGGGAAAGGAGGGCTAGACAATACTACCTATTTTCAGTCTTGTCCCTGGGAAAAGGGAAAGGGGAAGGATACACTCAAACTAAACCAGATTAAGCTATTGGTGGTATTTTTATTGAATGGGGGAAATTTGGCCTGAACACCGGAAGAATGTCCTTACTCTTTTCAAGATGTGCCATGGGATCTTTAATGTTCACCTGTACATCAACAAGAAAAGGTAGGGCAGGACCTTGGTTTAATGCCTCATCTGAAGGACGGCATACCCCAACAGTACAGCATCCCTTTAGTACTGCATTTGGGTGCCAGTACTTATCACATGAACCCAGTCCTGGTGCAGGACTAGGACCCATGATCTTCTGACACAAAGGCAGATGTGCTACCAACTGAGCCACGTTAACACCTTCTAAACATTTATACACTGATATGCATTGTGTTTTGAGCATGCAGTGTCAGGTCTGATGATTTGCCACACATTCTGTCAATTTGTCGCACACATTGTCACACATTTAGGTGCTGAAAGTTTGGCAGGTATGCACACAAGTATATTTTGCAATTGTGATTTCTGCAGAGAAGAAAGGAAGGAAAAGTGGTGCATAAAATGGCACTCTGACCAGGGGGATGGTGCTGCAGTAAACAGAAGTGCTTGCTAACAAACTATAGTGAGGCCATGACCACATAACTAAGTTGATCCTGGGATATACCTCTTCATAGTAATGTTTTTTGTTCTGTACCTCTGTTTTACATGCACATTTATTGATTTTCATGTCAAGCTAGAACAATTTGGGGGTTTGGACTCCAATATTCCCCTGGACAAAATATATGAGTTGTTTTTGTTATTATAACTAATAAATTGAAGCCTGTGAAATGAGAACAAAAAAGGTGGTAGCAGGTTGCGTTTTGGCTTCTCATAAGAGGCTGGAAGGGGAAGGAATCAGATTATTTTCAGTGCAGTAACTGCTCGTTGCTGTTTTTATTGCCCATTTTACTATTTATTGTTGATTTCTCTTGGTAACAGGTTGATTTTTTGACTTCTAATAACGGGCTAACAGGGAATTGTTTTAGGGCTGTTGAAAATTTGAAACCTATTTTCTTGTGATTTAAGTGAGGCTGTTATTTCCTTGCTGTTTCTACTTGCTGCAAATTTTTGCCCAGATTCCCACCCCTGCCCCCCTGTTAATTAAATGCCCTGTTAAATCTGACTGATAGAAGACAAGCACCAGGAATAGCAGAGGCTGTGGAGTAGGAAGGGCATAAGGGGGAGTAAGCTCACCTTCGGCACAACAAGTTGCAATAATGTAGAAATGCAGTCAACTCAGGGGCTCCCATAGTGTAAACTACAAAAAAAAAAAAAAAACTGACATCAAATAAAAATACTTCCCAAAAAACAAACACAGGGACCTAGAACAAGGGCTACACATCTAGGGGGAACTAGAAGGAGGGCTTCAGAAACAGACAACTAGTGTAATAGTTAACAGACAAATAGTTTAATAGTGTAATTGCACAAATAGTGTAATAGCTGTATAAGTGCAGAATAATGTAGGGAGTGGTGCAATGCAGTGGATGTGAGGCAGCTATATTCAGGCAGACCTTCTGGATGCTAAGGTGCTGCCCTATCTGTAGACATCTTTCTTGACTGTGGGACATGGTAACCAGACTCAGAGCAGAGGTAAATTGGGTCCAGAGTATTTTCACTCCTATCTAGGGACCACCCAATCCAATGCCGCTGCCTCAAAGGATGGCAAGAACAAGCAGCATTCAGACAATGGTGGGCTCAGGGAGGGTTAGGATGGTCAGGCAGAGGCACATCCCAAATCCTATTCCACTCCAGAACTTATATGCCACACTGGCAAATGGGGACAGCCTCACAGAAGCACCCAGAGAAGTGGAAGGGAAGGATGTGTAGGTTAACTGAGGAGGTGACCTTAGTGGGGTGGAGCAGTGGACCCTAGAGGAGGAGGGAGGAGGAGGAGGAAGTGAATCCTGATGGGGGACTCTATCATACAGTGGATTGAGCTAGGAACATGTGAGGGGGAGGATAGGGAGGTGAGGTGCCTACCAGGTGCCATGGTGTGGAGGGATGGGAGGAAGATCCTGGGGATCACAGGGAAAGCAAGATGGGAGGGAGAGGTGGATGTCATTATCCTCCTAGGAACTAATGACCTGGCAAACGGAGAACCTAAAGAAGTTCAGGAAGAGTTTAGAAAATTGAGGAGGGGTCTCAGACAAGTAGCTACATCCATCACCTTCTTGAAAGTACTACCTGTGAGAGGAATGGGAGAGTGTAGGGGCACACACACCAGGAATTTTAACACATGGTTGAAGAACTGGTGCTGCAAGGAAGGGTTCAGATTCATTTGTGACTGGAGACCCATATGAAGGGATGGGGGCTTGTTCAAGCCTGATGGCCTGCTTCCATTCTGGAGGGGAATCTAAGCACTCAATGAAAAGTTTAAATGCTACATGGACAAGCATTTAAACTAGCCAGGGGGGGCAGATCTGCAAGGAGGGTACCCAACTGCCCACCCCCCATAGCTAGCAGTGGAACCAGAGAACAGGAGGAAGAGATATCATTACAAAGTAGTGTGCAAAAGATGCAGATAGACACACAAGGGGTAGATAGGCAGAAACAGGACAAAATACAATAAAAGGGCAGATAGCAGGGAGAACCAGGGATAAAGGACAACCTGGAAGGGGACTGGAGTAGAACAGCAAAACAGACCATGGAGGTCACATCATGAGAAGCCATGTGTGCCAATCCAGGAGCCTTAGCAAAAAGACGGAGGATCTGGAGGCTGCCATGGTGCAGTCAGACCTGGACATTGTGGCCATCACAGATACATGGTGTAATGATAACCATGATTGGGAGATGGCCATACCCGGCTACAACATATTCAGAACAGACAGGGCAGGTAGGAAGGGAGGAGGAGGAGTGGCACCTTATGTGAATGATGGCATAAAGGTCACAGAGATCCAGGTGGAACAAAATGGGGGGGAGATACTGTGGTCTAAGTTGGAAAGAAAAATGGGGTCAGCCATCCACACCGTGGTGGTCTACAGACCACCAGTCCAGGAGAAAGAGACAGATAGGAAGTTAATGCCAGGCACACAAAGGATGGCAGGCAAGGGGAGGTGGTGCTGGTTGGGGACTTCAATATTCCAGATGTGGACTGGAGCTTTTATTAATTTATTTATTTATTGAAATGTTTCATCTGAAAAGGTACACTGAGCAACTTAATGCTCGTCTCATGGCACATCCTGGGGGAAGGGGGGTGGGATGAACAACATATTTAAATGAACAAAAACAAACACATAGAACAATATGGAGACAGGAGCATAATATACATGATAATCAATGCATACATAGTAATACAGTGCAATCATACAGCTTCTCAGAGGCAGGATCAACTAGGAACAGATTGATCCTGGCCTCCCTTCAGGGTGCCTTCATTAAGCAACTGGTCATGGAACCAACTCAACAGAAGGCAATACTGGACCTCATGCTCACAAGTAGGGACAGTGTGATAGGGGTAACAGTGGGGGAGCACCTGTGGTTTGAAATCACAGAAGGAGCAGAACCAAATCACACAAAAACTCATGTCATGGATTTTAGGAGGGCAAAGTTTGGGAAAATGGGAACATGCTTGAAAGAGGCACTAATAGAAATGGGGAGGGAATCGGGGGTAGATGAACAGTTGGCAATATATAAAACAGGGATTAGAAGAGCAACACAATTATGCGTTAAGCAGGCTAGCAAGGGAAAAAGGAAGAGGAGGCCATTATGATTTTCTGAGGAGGTAGTAAAGAAAGTGAAAGCCAAAAAGATTGCATTCAGACAGTACAAAAAGACACATGCAGAAAGGGATAAGGTCAGAATTACCAGGAGAAACAAAGGGAGGCAGCGAGGTCAGTAAGGGAAGCCAAAACTCAGACAGAAGAGCACATCTCAAAATCAGTGGTTAGAGGGGACAAAACCTTTTACAGGTACATAAGTAAAAAAAAAGGAAGGGTGAAGGGAGGGATAGTGAAACTGAAGGGGGAGGACAGGGGCAGCATGGAAGATGACAACAGTAAAGCTGACAGACTGAACAGATATATCTGCTCAGTCTTTACTGAGGAAGAGGAGGGTAATGAACCTGAATGGAGTACAAGGCGTAGGTAGGGCACGGAAATGGACACAAGTCCCTTTACATGGGAAAGGGTCCCAAAGGAACTAAAAGGAATAAGAGTCAATAAATCAAAGGGGCCAGATGGGGCTCACCCCAGGGTCCTAAAGGAACTAAAAGAGGTGGTGGTTGAACCTCTGGCAATCCTGTTTAGCCAATCACTGGTAAAAGGGGAGGTAACTAAAGACTGGAGGACAGCAGATGTAGTCTCCTTATACAATAGTGGGAACAAAGAGGAAGAGGGGAACTACAGACCAGTTAGCCCAACCTCAGTACTGGGGAAGATAATGGAAGCACTACTGAAGGAGAGACTGGTGGAACATCTGGTTGCCAATGGACTACAGGACCCAAGGCAGCATGGTTTCACTGGGGGGAGGTCATGCCAGACCAGCCTCATTGAATTTTTTGACTGGGTGACAAGGGAGGTGGATCAGGGGAGGTCAGTGGATGTGGCCTATCTGGACTTCAGCAAGGCCTTTGAAACTAAGCTATGTAGAAGGCTGTTAAACAAACTGGAGAAAATGGGAGTGGGCAGGACAGTAGTGCAGTGGGTGGATAATTGGCTGGGTGGCAGGACATAGAGGGTGGTGGTAAATGGCTGTCACTCCACAGAGGGAAGAGTGACCTTTGGGGCACCACAGGGATCAGTGCTGGGACCAGTTCTATTCAACAACTTCTTTGCTGATATTGTGGAGGACCTAGAAGGCAGAATTTCCCTCTTCGCTGATGACACAAAGCTCTGTAATAGAGTTGACATGCCAGAGGGTGTAGACAGAATAAGGAGGGACCTGCAGACACTTGAAGAATGGTCAAGGGTTCGGCAGTTGAAATGTAACACAAACAAGTGCAAAATAATACATATGGGGCACAAAAACCCTGGAACAGCATATCAGTTGGGGGGGTGAGGATATAGCATGCACCAAGCAGAAAAGGGACCTTGGGGTTATCATCTCTGATGGCCTCAAGGTAGGAAAACAGTGTGACAAGGTGGCAGGTAAAGCAAATAGGATGCTGGAATGTATAGGAAGGGGCATCACCAGCAGGAAAAGGGAGATCATAATTCCACTATACAAGACAATAGTGAGACCCCACCTGGAGTACAGTGTCCAGTTCTGGAGACTTTACCTATGTAAGGACATTGACAGAATGGAGAAGGTTCAGAGGAGGGCAACAAAATGGTACATGGATTGCACCACAAATCCTGTGAGGACAGGCTGAAGGACTTGAATATGTACTACCTGGAGGAAAGGAGGGAGAAAGGGGATATGATAGAGACACACAAGTACCTTACAGAGAGGAACAGGGTGCAGGAAAACACTATTTTCCATGGAAAAAGATGTTCAAAGACTGGAGGGCATGGGATGAAGTTGGAGGGAGGGCGATTCAGAGGAAATTTTGAGGAAGATTTTCTTCACAGAAAGGGTGGTGGACAAGTAGAACACCCTGCCTGTGGAAGTGGTGGGGGCTGAAACAATCACAGGATTTAAGAATGCATGGGATAGGCATAAGAGAATTCTGGAGGTCAGGGATAAGGGGCAACAGACTTCTAGAAAAACCTAAAGTGATCTTACGAGCTAAAATGGGCAGACTGGGTGCACCATAGGCCCTTATCTGCCAACAGTATCTATGTATCTATGTGCTCCCTGCTCTGGTAAAATGCCTAGACAAATCTGTGGATCAGCATATTCATTTTTCTGATCTAAGGGAGGAGTTATGTGATGCACCTGAGGGAGATGGCAGCCTGATGAACGTGCTCATTATTGGGCAGCAGAAGATGTATTATATGGTGTCTTCATGAGAAGTACACCCAATTAAATTTTGGCTTTATACCAGACAAACTGCAGGAGAATATACAGCACCTGTTGAAGAAAGACACCCCTCCCGGAAGCCTAATAGGCATCACAGAAAATGAAAGTGGATGAATGATGGACTACTGCACAGGGCAGGAACATGGTGTACTGAGCAACCAGACAGCACAACCAGATGTCTCATGGATTTATAAACTGCTGCAGTCCACGTTCAGAGACATTTTAATTATGAAATAACAGATGGACAGAAAGCAATTGATAGTAACTAGCCTACAAAAACACCAGACAGAAACTGAAGAGAGGATTTCCAACCTAGAAGATCAGGCAGTCATGAAGTGTGGACAGATGTAGGAATTTATGAAGGAAGTTATGTGGATCCATGTGACAATCACAGAGACAGAAGGATTGAGGATGCTGCAAGGATGTCAGACTGTCTGGGATTCCAGAGGGTAGAGGGGCACAGTATTATTGAGCTTTTGAGCCAGGCCTTCCCCCAAGATCCTGGAACTGCTTCTGTAAATTAGTTTTGAAACAGAAGGTGCTTACTGCACTCTGGTCCCTAAGGCAGAACCAAGACAATGGCTGCAAGTGATTGTCATCTCATTCCTGCAGTACCCAACTACTGATAAGATCATGCAATGGGCCATATAAAAAGGGAATTTGGAATGAGGAAACCAGTGAGTACATATAGTATGTACCAGGACTAGGCAAAGCTATAGTTGGTGAGCAGAAAAAGCTCCACCCAGCCAAGATCGAGAAGTGGGACTTCGATTCATGCTGGTGAACACAGTGGTATTCCGAATTTGTTTTTAGAGAGGAGAACCAAAGAGTTCTTCATACCTGAGAAGGTACCTTAGAAAAAAATCAGCACAAGCTACCTGGCAGCCCTGAAGGGGCAACAGGAGAGATGACAGCTGTGGCAAGTCCTTGACGAAGTAACACACTGCAGGACAAGTACTGTGAAGAAGCAGAGAATTAAAGCGAGGTTCTCTGTGTTTTTTTTCCCCCTCTTAGGATGCATTCCAGATTACCGACTGAGCATGCATAGGGGTATTACTGCTTATCTGAGTCTCAGAGCAGGCTTCAGAGCATACTCAAGTTTCTGATATGTGTTGCACCACAGTAACCCCAAACCTGCAAACAGTAAAACTTGGTTCACCCATGGTGGTGTAACATGAATCTGGTCACTGTCAATTAGAGCACCAGAAATATGTCACCCACAATGACTGCGGCCCCACATTCCACCGCAAGACATGTCACCGCCAATGGATACTAATTTGTAAAAAGTCATTTTTGAGGGGAGCTTTGCCTCCTGCACCCCCAAACACTAAATATAATAATTTCAATACGTGGGAGTGTACTGGAAATCAGGACTTTAGTTAGTGACTCAGGTTGAAAGAAAATACACAGCTATTTAAATGATTTAAATGAAAAGAATAGGGACTGTGACTTTAATATTGTTAGCGGGTCAGAGTAAGAGACTAAAAAGGGCAGTGGTACATTTTGGTGCTAAGCCAGGCCCCGTAGGATTTAATAGTTCCACAATTTAAAACAGATCCAGAGCCAGGGACTGAGACAACTGTGCAGGCAGTGCCCCAGGCAGATAAACTGTGAATAGGCATGAAAGCCCAACTGGTGTCACGTCATGTGTGATGAACTATGTACATCTGGTTGAGCAGGGACAGTTTCAGAGCTGGGGGATGTAAAGCACATGATGCGACTGCCTGAGGACTGTAAGAAAAAATCAAAGCAAACAGCACAGGACCTTTTTTGTGTTGTCATTAACTGCAGCCTGAGCTTTAAACGATGCTGGCATGGTTATGATAGGCTTGGTACTGCACAGTGTCAAATGGACATGGAGACTCGTTACCCTGACATATGCAGATTAAAGCTTTAAATCTTCAGGGACATGAGGGATCAATATAAGCTAACTTCCATTTATTTTCAAATGGACAATGGGTTACGCAATAAGGCATGACAGTGAGCGGTGGGATAGTGGCCCACCTAGGGCAGGTTGAACAGCAAAGTGAGGCTGAGTTCCTTCACCACCTCAGAAGGGCCATTAGTCCTCCATACTGCACCACCTAGAGTACCTTATTGCGATTATGAGAGGGGTAATTTCTAGTACATTGGATGTATTTTTTTAGACATATTTTTGTTGAGATACTTTCAGTCGTGCTGTTGTGCTTGGAGAACGTCTTAAATGAAAGTACCTCTTTCCAATCAGAAGCCAGCATTTTTTCTACCCATTTCATAATAGTGGTTCATATATATATATATATATATATATATAATGCTGGTGCAGCAGGGTAGTTTAATGTTAAACCTCAAACTTTACTCTTTAATAACTTTGCAACTCCTTGAGGGATCTGCACAAGATTTGGCATGCTTTGCAGCTAGCAGATGGTCTCTTGACTTGCCAAATTTCATGTTAATCTCTTATGTAGTTTTTGAGATACAGAGTGCTGAAAAAACAGACAGTTTTGCTGTTTTTAGTTGTTTTTTTTTTGCTCACCTGTATCTCAAAAATGGGTTAACATTATTGGTTGAACTGTATAGGGTAGAAAGCCTTGGCCTCATAGATGTGCCTTATGAAGATTTGGTGGAAAAATGTTAATCTATTCCAAAGTTACTGAATTGGGCATTTCCCATTATTTCTTATGGAAAAAAGCAGATGTTAGGCACAAAGGATTGCAGGCTTTTTCGATGCAGAATCCGCATCTAACTGCCATGTTAGATGCAGAATCCTGCATCCAAGTGCCACTTAGGGCATTGTGCCCTGTTTATTTCATTGCTGACATGGGGAGGGGCAATCCTTGTGTCGGCAGGGCAAATACCACCACCCACCAGTGTTTTATTTATTAATATAATCTGACACCAGGATGCCCACTCCCAATGTCAGATGATGTGATCTCCCCATCCACCAAGCCGTCCCTTCAGTAATACTTTTCCGACATTCGGGGGCCCAGTCCCCATGTCTGCAGTGAACCCTCCCAACAGTATGGGACACAGGAGAGCCCACTTCCAGTGTCCCCAAAGTGTAACTTATATTTACATGAAAAGAAGAAGACTGTCCCCCAACATCTATTTTTTTTTTTACCCTGAAAAAAAGGAAAACGATCCCTCATCTACACTGTCCCCCTTCCTCTTCCTGACCCTCCCTCTGCACACCCACCTCGCTGCACCCCCTTCATTACCCCATACTTACCCTCCGAGGTCGGCGGCTGAGATCTTCTGTGGAGCGAGACATGTCTGCACTCTCTAAAGCTGAACTGGGAACTGAAGAATCAAAAGTAAGCACTGTATAATGGCAGTGAATGGGGGGTTTCAGTTTATGTTGATATTGCAGACATTTGTTGATGTTTTTGCACCAAATTTTCCAAATGGGGTTTTTGGAACCCCACCTCATGAACACTTGCACTGTCATTACATTACTCAGTCCTTAAAGGTAATTTCGCAGTCACTGCATGGAATCATCTTTCGGGATTGATTATCAAAATGACAGTGCCAGTGTTCATGAGAGGAGGTCCCAAAAAGCCCATGTTGAAAATTTGGTGAGAAAATACCAAAAAATGGCCTAGTTACATGCATTCATTTAAATATTTCTACACATGTGCATCACATTGGTTATTTTTAATATTTTGACTCCAGATTTTCAACATAGCCGTTGTTTCACACCATCTCATGAACAGTAAAGCTGTCATTTTTCCACATCCTGCTGGAAATGTGTTTTCACTCCTGTGGTGCTGAATGGCACAGTCACTGCGTGAAATCAGCTTTCAGGATTGAGTAATGAAACAATAGTGCCACTGTTCATGAGGTGGGGGTCCCAAAAAGGCCATGTTGAAAATCTGAGGCAAAAATAACAACAAACGCCAGAGTTAACATGCCCTTCTTTCCACAGTTTGAGTCTGATATAGTACTTCTTTTTACATCTAAAATAATACAAGGAGTGCTCCTTTTAATATGGCTCAGACCATGTTTTCATAAGTATTCAAAGTTGTTTTTAAACATCAGTTGTTTAAAATCTCTTCTATTGTGACTAAAATGAATTATTATGCAACAGGCACTGCTTCCTGACCTTATGGAACAATAGGTGTTCAAATGCAACTGCAAATACTGATGAAAACCTAACCTGAGCCATACTGTAGCAAAAAGAACACACCTTTTATTATTTCAAATGTGAAAAAAAAAGTACTAAAGAAGACTCAAATTGTGGAAAGAATGGCATCATACAAGTCAGGTGATATGGGGCAATCTAAAACAGAATAAAAAGGTATAGGTCAAAATTTTCACCACTGTCTTGCACCACTGCTTTAATCGGGGTGGACGTTGCCGACCTCGATTTCAGCAAGGCCTTCCACACCTTCCCACATAAGAGGCTTGATAACAAGATGGATAGTCTGGCCATGGGACACAAGGTGGTGAACTGGGTTAGGAACTGGCTAACAGACATGAGACAGAGGGTGGTGATAAATGGGATCCAATCCAGGGAAGGTGGGGTGTCCAGCGGAATACCTCGGGGATCAGTCCTGGGACCAGTCATGTTCAATATCTTCATTAGTGACATTGCAGAATGGCTAGAAGAAAAGGTCTGCCTGTTTACAGATGACACCAACATCTGTAACAAAGTGGATACTCCAGGAGGGGTGGAGAAAATGAGGAGGAACCAAGACAGGCTTGAAAAATAGAAGCACTGCAGAGAGCTACAGGATAGGGAGGGGAGTTGTTGGCAGTCAACAAGGAACAAAGGGACTTGAGGGTTATTATTTCAGTTGACCTGAAAATGTCAAGGCTGAGTACAAAGGTGGTGGGGAGGGCCAGTGGCATGCTGTGGTGCATTGGCAACCGTATCACCTGCAGAAGGAGGGAGGTACTGATGCAATTATATAAAACCCTGGTCAGTCACATGCAGTACTGTGTGTAGTTCGGATTTCTCACCTTTGAAAGGACATAAACAGGCTGGAGACGGTCCAGAGAAGGGTGACTAAGTACTGGTACAGGGCTTGCACCACAAAACCTATGTGCAGAGATTGAGAGACCTCAATATGCACTCGCTGGAGGAGAGGAGGTAGAGAGGAGACATGATACAGACATTCAAGAACCTCAAAGGTACTGTATAAACAAGGTGCAGGGGGGTAGACATCTTCCAATACAGGAGGAGTACAAGAACAAGGGAGCTTGACATGAAATTAGAAGGTGGCAGGCCAAGAGGGAATGTGTGGATGTTTTTCTTCACAGACAGGGTGGTGGACTGGACACATGGAATGGTCTGCCATAGGAGGTGGTGGAAGTGAGCACTGTGGTGGGATTTAAACTTGCATGGAACAAGCATAGGGGAACTATAAACCTAAAGTAGACTGAGGGTCACAAGCTGTAATCAAGTGCAGGGCTTACGGGCAGACTGGATGGGCCTAGCCGTCCTTATCTGCCAACAATTTCCAGATAGGTTGTGTCAGATGAATCTGATAGAGTTCTTTGACTTGGTGATGAATGAAGTAAATGGGTGGGGGGTAGTGGATGTCACCTACCTCAATTTTAGCAAGGCATTTGACACCGTCACACATAAGAGGCTTATTAACAACATGGGTAGTCTGCACATGGGGTGCAAGCTGATAAACTGGGTAAGAAATTGGCTGATGAACAGGACACAGAGGGTGGTGTTAAATGAGATCCAATTCAGGGAGAAGGGGGTGTCCAGTGGGGTACCTCAGGGATCAGTCCTGGGACCAGTCCTGCTCAATATCTTCATTAGTGACATTGAGGAAGGACTAGAAGGAAAGGTCTGCTTGTTTGCAGATGGCACCAACATCTGTAACAAAGTGGATACTCCAGAAGGGGTGGAGGTAGAAAGGTGACATGATACAGACATTCCAGTACCTCAAGGGTATAAACAAGGTGTGGGGGGAGGCATCTTACAATACAGGAGGAGTACAAGAACAAGGGGGCACGACATGAAATGAGAAGGTGGCAGCCCAAGAGAAACTGTGAGGATGCTTTTCTTCACAGACAGTGTGGTAGATGCATGGAATTGTCTGCCACAGGAGGTGGTGGAAGCAAGCACTGTGGTAGGATTTAAACATGTATGGGACAGGCATAGGAGAACCATAAACCTAAAGTAGATGGAGGTTCAGAAGCCATAATCAAGTATAGGGCTTATGAGAAGACTTGATGGGCCTAGCAGTCCTTATCTGCCGACAATTTCCAGGTAGGTCATGTCAGATGAATCTGATAGAGTTCTTTGGGTGATGAAAGAAGTAAATGTAGGGGGGGCAGTGGATGTCACCTACCCTGATTTTAGCAAGGCTTTTGACACCGTCACAGATAAGGGGCTTATTAACAACATGGGTAGTCTGCACACAGGGTTCAAGCTGATAAGCTGGGTTAGTAACTGACTGACAGACAGGAGACAGATGATGATGATAAATGGGATCCAATCCAGTGAGAGAGGGATGTCCAGCGGGGTACCTCAGGGATCAGTCCTGTTCAACATCTTCATTAGTGACATTGCAGAAGGGCTAGAAGGAAATGTCTGCCTGTTTGCAGATGATGCCAACATCTGTAACAAAGTGGAGACTCCAGAGGGGTGGAAAATGACGAGGGACCAAGAGAGGCTTGAAAAATGGACTGAGGAGTGGCAACTGAGGTTCTATGCAATGAAGTGCAAAGTAATGCACCTGGGAAGAGGAAACTCTGGTGAGAGCTACAGTATAGGATGGTTGAGAAAGGTGTTTACACTCAGCAAAGAAAAAAAAGACCTAGGAGTTATTATTTCTGATAACCTAAAGGTGTCAAAACAAGGGAAAGATGATAAGGAACTAATCATATGGAAATAACCCTGCCCTAATTTTCAGCCTTCTCTTTGACCTGTAGAGAAATATAGTTCACTTAATAAAAAGTGAGGAAAATAAATGCAAACAACTACGTTAATGCACTAGTAAGAGTTGATATCATGCCTTTCGAAGTATGGAAATGTGGTGTTTGGGTTCCCAACCCTAACATCCACTCCACCCTCCCCCAACCAACCATACCACACCATCCCTCCACCCTTCACATACCATCAGGCATTGGGGAGTACCTTGGGGTTATCAGCCCTAATGCTCACCCAATTCCATGAATACATAGCTGAGATGGACCTTAACACTCACCCCATTTTCCATTACTCTGTCCATCCTACCTTATTTATGTATTGAATGGGGTGAGCATTAGGGTCCATCTCAGTTTATGTACTCATGGAATGGGGTGAGCATTAGTTCCAATGACCCAACTGGCACATCCCTAGCCACCTGATGGTGTGTGGAGGGTGAGGGTGGGATGGGTGGTACAGCTGGGTGGGGAGGTGGGGTGGGTGTTAGGGCTGGGAACACTAACACCACATTCCATACTTTTAAAGGCATGATATCAACCCTAACTAGTGGAGTAGCGTAGTTTTTTGCATTAAATATCTATACATATATACTCTATATATATATATATATGTATATACAGTATATATGTATGTTATAGTTGCACCCCTAAAGGGTTCATTCTGCACTTCTATGTTAAACTGAAAATTTTGCAATTTAATAACTTCACAACCATTTAAATGATCTGCATGACATCTTACGTGCCCCATCAGGGACCACAAGTCTCTTGATGTGGCAAGTTTAATTCTGGTCAGATGTATGGGTGTGGAGATACGGAGTGTCAAAAACATGTAAGTTATCATTTTTTGTCACATTTTTTACCACACCACTATGCAAAAACATTGTGGAATTTTGGTCTGAAATGTTTAGGGTGTATTTTTCATTTCATTTTGTTTCATTTTTATTTTATATTGAAAAGGTCTGTGGGCAATGCCCATCTTCACAGATGTCCAGTATAGGTCTTTGGTCACAGTGGTGCCTTTGATGGTTTTGTGAAAAAATATTAATCTTTGCTAGAGTTATTAAATTTAAGGTTCCCATTATTTCGTATGGGAAAAGTTAGATGTTCACCTCAAAAAAGGATTCTTTATCACAAATGCAGAATCCTTTTTTGCAAATGCTTGATCTTTTGGCCCAGATGTAGAATCTTTTTTCGTGATGCTGCCATCTTGTTTTCAGTTAGTGGTGACAACAACATTAAATTACTAAAACAATAGAAAGGTATAGTAAACAATAACAGTTGTGTTTACTTATTCGAGGCCCATAGAATCTGATTCTGGGGTTAGTTTTTTTGATTACTTACAAATGTGTGTTTTCTACCATACGGAAGATCCTTTTCTGCAAACCAAGGAAAAAGTTCCCCGAAACAGGATCCTTTTTCACAATTTGTGAAAAAGGATTTTATTTTTCAGCAAATTGCAAAAGAGGAACCACAGAAAATTATTCTTTTTCCACAGATTTGTGAAAAAAGAATGTTTATATAGCTGTTTTTTGTCACTTCACAGTAAAAAAATGGTTTGGAATTTTGGTCTGAAATTTTCAAGGTACAAAGGGATTGCTCCATAGATGTACTTTGTACTTTGTAAAATAGGACAGAATAAGGCCATGGCCCATCAAGTCCATCCCCCCACGCCATGTGGAGCAGATCTCAGTAGCCTAGATAATTATCAAGTGCTTTCTTGAATTTGTTGAATTCTGTAATGGTCACAATATTTTTTGGAAGTTTATTCCATACTGCCACAGATCTCATGGTGAAGAAGTTGTCGTGTCTTTTTGTATTTGTCATAGGAAGTTCAAATTTGTTGTTATGGAATCTTAAGTTTTGTCCCCTATTATGTGGCTTAATGCCACATTCGTTCATCATTGTTTTAACATTTATAATATTGTGGAAAAGTAAACAATCTTCTCTTAATCTTCTAACTTCAAGTGGCATCAAATGAAGGTGTTGCAGTCTAGTAGAATAGGGTAGATTTGACAAACTGGGAATCAACTTGGTGGCCCATATCTGTACTCTCTCAATGAGGTCAATTTCTTGTCTACAAAAGGGAGACAAAAAAGGGGAAGCATAATCAAGATGGGGCGTACATAGTTCCGATAAAGGTTAAGAATGCTCTGTTCATCACGAGATATGAATGATTTTTTATTATAAATGTTCATAATTTTGTTAGTTTTTTGGACAATTGACCTAATATGTAATCTATGTTTTAAGGTGTTATCAATTATTATGCCAAGATCTTTTTCGGATTCATCTACCTTTATAGGCATAGGGCCGGATATTCAGACTGCGCCACAAAGAAGCGCAATAGCAGGAGCAGGCGCAAGTGCGTGCACCCCTGTGCAACATGTGCGATATTCAAACACAGCGCAGGCCAAGGTACGCTTGCACAACACAGCTGAATATCACGCCAACTGCGCCATGGCGCTACCAGGGATGTGCAGTGGAGCAGGGCTGATATGCAGTAACACAACCAGGGATGCGCAGGGACAGGGACAGGATGCAGGGGTGCACCACCCATGGAAGCCATGGGTGGAGGAGCACGCAGCAGGCCAGACAGCACCCCCCCCACACCCCATGAACTGCACAATCAGTGGTGAGCTGGATGGACCACCAGCCCATGAACACCAGCACCGAATCCACAGCAGGTGCATGGTGCCCCAGCACATCCCCCCTGCCAAGCAGTGACCGCAACACAAGGAGGGCTGGCCACCCAGTGCCATCCCATCCCACCAAGGCAGAGCACACTCTGTACAGTGATCCCCAGACACCTGGCCCAGGAGCAGCACCCAACAGTGCATGGCACCGAATGCATGCCACCACCCCCACCATGACAATGCAACCCTGTGCACCATGGAACTATGCATGGCAGCCCCACTTTGAGCATCCCGCAGTGGGCAGCACCAGCCACCGGCACAACAACTGCAGACACAGTGCCGCCCTGCACACACACCCTGTGGCACAGCAGAGAGGTTGACCCTGCTTCAGTACCTGAGGGAGCCCACATGTGACAAGGCCGGCCCTGGACCCCACCACCAGCAGGACAGCACCCCGCACACCCACCCATGCACACACCCTGTCCCAGCACTGGCCCCAACAGCCAGCACAGCCGACCACTGTAGTGCATAGAGGCATGCACCAAACAGGATGTGACACAGGGCACAGACAAACACCCACCCTGACCCAAGGGCACCCTGACACAGGGCCACATTAGCAGGGCAACAAATGCTGCTGGCATATGTCCACTGATGCTATATACCCACGACCTGCAGCCCACCATGGCACAGGTGTACCAGCCATCCTGTGCATGCACCATGAAGCCGTCCACCGCCAGCATGCAGCTGGAGCACAAGTGACAGACATCAGAACACAGACACTGCAACAGACACCAGCAACAGCATGGAAGGGGGACAACAACAGCATAGCCCACAGTGTCACCCGAGGCAAATGTGCAACATACCGGTGACAGGAGGCAAGCCGCCATTGCGCCATGGCCAGAGGGTGGCCGGCATGGACAACCACTAATGACATGCCAGCAGACCGTGCGTACCACAGACATGCAAGGGGGCCAGCTGCACGGGCCATGGACATACTGACAGGGGCACCAGGGACACAGTGCATGCACCAGGGACCACTGCACACAGGCATCCAGTGAACAGGGAACAACACACATACCACAGACAAGGACCGAGTCCCCCACCCACACCATAAGTGGGTCCCTGCCGGACACACACACGCCCAAGCATGCACACCACTGCAGCCAAGCACCATATGCCCAGTGCAAATCAGAGACCACCACTGTTGTCATAACAAATAAGTCTGTAATAAAGGTGTGAACTGTACAAAAAACACATTAAACTAAACTATTTACAATGTGGGGGGAAGGGCCACATACTAGGTGGGGGTGGGCATGGGGCAAGGGTGTACAACAGGGAGTGGGATGAAGGGATGTGAGGGTAAGTCTGGAGGGGGGAATGCACAACAGGTACATCGTAGGGCCTAATGGTGACCCCTCTCCCCACTTCGGTCTCGGTGGCACCTCCGTGCCTCCTTCTGTCACCCCATTCAATGCATTGGAGCAGCTCCAGGGTAGCCCTCAACAGCTGCAGAAGCTCCTGAACATATCTCTCTAGGGCAGTCCAGCATTGTCCACCTAGGACAAGGGAGCAGAGTCATTACGTAAGACTGGCCAGACCCCTGCAGCCCATCCAATGTGCACGGCATACAGCCATGGGCCATGCCCCTGTGACGGCATGTGACCATCCACAGTGTCCGTGCCCACATGACCCGCCTACCCAGGCACCCATAGCCATGCGAATGCTGCACACACCCACTGCCCATATCCCGCACAGCACCACCGCGGCCGTACAGTGACATGGCTATGCGGTGTGAAGGCAGTGGCACAGCCATGGACCCAGTGCACGCACAGCCCACCTGCGACACCCACCCACACATGCAGTGCCACAGGACAGGGCTGAGTGCACCATGTGGCGTGCATGGCAGTGGGGCCAAGTGCAGGTGGCCATGCCCTGCCACCACCCCTGGAACCCAGCATGCACAGATGTAAGGGGAAACACGGCACTCACCTGCATCCTGGCCAGCAGGGTGCTGCTGGCCCATGGCCCCTCCAACATGGTCCGGCTTCATCCATACTGCACCCACTCTGGCCTGCTCCCCCTGTTCTTGGGCCAGACATGCCCTATGGCACTCTTCTGGGCCTAGGGTGCAAACATGTAGAGGGAAACATCAGTACAGGTCAGTAACAAAGCTCCCTCCGGTGTGTGCATGCCCGCACAGCCCAGCCATGATGCACTCCCACCACCACCACCCCCACTAGATGGCCCCCACGCCCCTGCAGCTTGGCCTTATGCACACCATGATACCTGGACAGACAGACACTACCAGTGCTTGGATGAAGCACCTACCTGGCTGTGGCATGGCGCCTTGCTGGGCGCGTGCCTACAGACGCCCCAGGTGGTCAGGGTCCCACCGCTGGAGGTCGCCATATTGGTGGCAACACTGTTCTGCTGACCGGCTGATCCCAGTCACCTCCTCCAGGCCCTCTGACACCTCCTGCCACACAGCAGTCTGTGGCCTGTGGAGGGGTTCCTGCCTGAAGAGGACACCAGCATGTGGCTCTACCACGGCCACCAAGTTTGCCAACTCAATGGTGCTCCAGACCTGTGCTCTGGTTCGTGGCATCTTGCTGTTGAAACTGCAAGCAAAATGACACTCTGTAGTGCACGTGCCCCATGTGTGGAGGCAGCGTGGTACTGCACTGCCAGTCCCTATTGCACTGTCAACGGACTGTGCGATGGGGTGCAACCATGTGGACGCATGGCACCTAGAGGGCAAAGGTCGACTCAGGGTCAAGGGTCTGTCCGCTCACAGTGTGCCACAGTGCTATTGGGTTGCCCTGCATGTAGTGTGGGAGGGTGTTTGAGTGTGACACCCTGCAGTGGCCTACCATGCTGTGGTGCCATGGCACCCACGGCGCACCAAGGCATGAGCACCATACAAGCAAACAGTGCACTAGTGCCACAGGCACAGTTTTGGCCATGCCCTGCACTGCCTCCCATGCACAGCAAGTCAGCAGCACTGCATGTGTCAGTGTCAGCACCCCTGGCATGCACCATGCGGTGCCTGTTGCGCACATCACAGTGTTTCACCATAACCTGAGCATGCTCACCAACATTGTGCAAGGTGCAACAGAGTGATATCCAGCCAGCATATGCAAATCAGTCCATTAGTCATTCCACAGCACATCCACTCCATTAGCATCCACTTACAGTTGCGCCTGCCCTCATTTGCATGCATTGCACTATATAAATGCGACATGGGGCTGCAGAGGCCATGGTTAGGTATTGCATTCCATTTTGGTGGGTTGCATGCTGTTGGGATGTGGGGACTGTGGTTTGGAAAGGCTCTATGGGACTTCACAGTCCAAGGTAACACCCGTCATTCCCACAGGCACAAGCATGACCGAGCGTAAGGAAGAGGAGGAACAGGGAAGGGGGAGAAGGAGGAGACCCAACTTCACCAGGGCAGAATCAGATGCCCTGTTTGAGGCATATCTGGACAAGGAACCACTGCTCAGTGGACAGCGGGGTATGCCACAGGCCCGTGCTGTGGCATGGGGTGAGGTGGCGCGTGCTGTGAACCAGCATGGCAGCCCCCAGCAGTCCGTGCAGGACTGCAAGAAGAAGGTTGGCATGGACAGGAGGTGGATCAAGGACAAGGTGGCTGCCATCAGGGCTGCACGTGCTGCCACCGGTGGGGGCCAGCCAAAAGTGCCATGCCTGATGCCACAGGAGGAGCGGGTAGCCAGCAGCATATGGCATAGTGCCATCGAGGGCATTCCTGGTGGTGGCTTCCAGATGGGTGGCAGCCCATCACTCTATGGTAGATCCAGTGCTGTCAGTGTGTGGGTGGTGGAGGGCATGCCACAGGGCAAGGCGGAGCCACTGATGCTAATGTGTTCCCTTACAGCTCCTGAGCATCTACATGGGGCATTGGTGGTGGGTGTGTCCACTGAGGGGGAGGCCCTAGACATGGAGGATCACCCATCCACCTACACAGGTGTCCAAGGGACCGGCCAAGTGCATACCTGCACATCTGTCTGGACTGATGTGGGTGGTGCGGGTGTGGACAAGGCCTTGCCTGTGGCCCAGCGTGACAGCACCCACTGTCTCCAGCATGCTGGGACACAGATTGGGGCTGGATCCAGCACCGATGATGATGGACCACACGTCCTGGACAGTGATACATGTGGGACACAGGATGGTCCCACAGCAGGCAACTGCACCGGCGTTGCCGTCGGTGATGCCGCCGTGGCTGCCTGCATAACAACCCAGTCCCAGCCTGTGCCTGTATGCCTCAGTGGGGCAGCACTGGTGTGTGTCCAGGGTGGTGGGGCTGTTGCAGCTGCTGCGGCAGCACTGGTGAGCTCTGGCAATTGGCAGCCAGAGGGGCAGCACCAGCAGTCAGCCAATGGCGATGGGGGGACAGTGTTGGGGGGCAGTGCATCGCATGTGGGCATGCCCTGGCATGGCTCTGGTGTGCAGCACCCAATGCCAAGGGGTGCTGGCCAGTAGGGCCAGGAACACCATGAGGGACAGCATGCCGGACCAGCGGATGACCTCTTTGATGAACACAGCCGTCTTCTCCAGGCTTCAGTGGATCAGCAGATGTGGCTCATGACGGTGGTGGATGCACTCAATATGGTTCTGCGCCAGGCAGACGAGCAGCGCAGCAGGGACCACGGAATGCTCCTGGCAGAGATGGCCCATCAGCAGGCGTATGTAACCGCTGCCATTGGCAGGCAGACCACTGCATTGACAACTGTCATGGCTACACTGGGCACCCAGTTCCATTCCCAGCCACCGCAGACACCGCACAGTGTCATGTCCACCCCCCGCTTATGGCACCATGCGACACCTGCTATGTTGACACCAGGTTCAGCTGTAGGCATACTGAGCACTCCTGGCACAGGCATGTTTGGTGGGCTGCAGACCCCTGCATGAACACAGTCGCGTTCACACAGCATCACCCCGGGGGACCGTCGGTGCCACTCCATGAGGCCAATGGTCAGCCTGGCATGGCTGGCAGGTCTCGGCAGGGCCGCCCATGCATCCATGGTGGCCATGGCACTGTGCCACATGACTGACCTGTCTCCCACTGAGGCCACTGTCTGCCACTGCCCTATGTGCAGTGTGGTGTGCATTGTGTGATGCACGGGTGGGGTACCCGGCCCTGCATACACACTGTCCCTGTGCACACCCTCCCGGCTGCTGGCCAATGTGGTGTGTGTATGATGATACCTACGTTGTGCTGTCTGCCAGTGTGCAATGGTGTCCAGTGTCTGAGGCATGCACAGTGATGGCCACTGGGCATGGTCATGTGTGGTCCTGTGTAGGGGTTGGGGTGGCTGTTGAGGTTGGTGTGCCATTTATCCCTTGTGCATGTGTTGTGGTGTGTGTGCAGGTGTGTGCACGTGTCATGTTCGGCCCTGCCCATCCCTGCTGCCATGTGCTGTGCCCCGCTCATACCCATTCCCAAACCGCCATCCACCCCTGGTGTCCTGCCCTGCCTGTCTGTGGGCTGTGCCCTTGCCCTTGGTGGTTGCGCATGGCCCCGTGACCTACCTGTGTTGTCCAAAGTGCTCCTCTGTAATGGTGTCCAAGTGCAGCTGTGCCATCCGGATCAGACGGGGGTCTTGTCGCCTTGGGGTGCCTGCCCATCACCTGCTGGACAGGCATCCTCATCGTCCCCACCACTGTCCCCCTCTTTGACCTCTACAGCTATCCCACAGTTGGAAGACATGTTGTGTAGGATACAGCAGGCCAGGAATAGCCCACAGGCCTTTGAGGGGCTGTACTGTAGGGCACCGCCTGATGTGTCCAGGCACCGGAACCATGCCTTCAGCATCCCGAACACCCACTCGATGACATTCCATGTTGTGGTGTATGCCTCATTGTACCGTAGCTGCAATGGGATCATGGGACACCGGTATGGTGTGAGCAGCCAGGGCTGTAGCAGGTAACCACTGTCACCTTTGTGTAGATGGTGGACATTAGAATGGTGGTTTGCATTGCTATGCCATGGGCCAACATGGCCAGTACCCATGGCACCTCTAACTATGCACCCCCCAATGTCTGCTCACATCATCCTGCGTGATATGCATACTCACCTACTAGATGGCCAGTGGGGATGTTCCCACTCTCAAACCTGTGGCACAGTGCAGACTGGTGCCAGATGAAGGCATCGTGTGCTCCCCCAGGGTGCATGGCACAGACATTGGTTATGCACCCCCTGGCATCACACACCACCTGGCAGTTTATGCTTGGATATTCCTTGCGGTTGATGTATGCTACACCCTCCTGGCCAGGCGGCATGCAGATGCCTACATGGGTGCAGTCAATGACCCCAAGCACGCCAGGCAACCATGCTACCCTGTGGAACTCCTGTATGTGTGCTGTCTGCGCCGCCTGTGTGCTGGGGAAATGGATGTACTCCGCAGCATGTGGCAGCAGTGCGCTGAGGAATTGTGTGAGTAGGCATGATGCAGCCGACTGGGTTATGCCTGTCACGTCCCCTGTTGGTCTCTAGAAGATGCCCATGGTGAGCAGGCACATAGCGGCTGTCACCTTCATCTCCACTGACAGAGCATGGCTCCATCGTGTGGGTGCCTGCATCTCATCACTGCACAGCTCACAGAGCTACCTCAGTATCGCCTGATTCAGGCAGTACCGGCCCACAATCTTTGTGTCAGAGTACTGTTTGAAGCTGATGCGGGCTCTGTACTGCCTGTTCTGGGCATACTGCCAACAGGCCCTTCCACTGCCATGCCTCCCTGCTGCCTGCCTTCTCACACCCCTCATTACCACATCCATCTGGAAGGTGGCACTGGTCTTGTCCCTGGCTGGTGTTCTCTCCCCGGGTGGCTGTTGTCCTGTTTCCTCTGCTGTCTGTTCCTGGTGCTCCTCCTGCACCGAGTACACCTCCGGCTTTTGCCTGTGGCTGTCCTGCCTCTTACCATTGCCTTCAGTCCACTGTGGCACTTCACGTCCTTTTCTGCACAGTGGCATGGGCACACCCACTCCTACCCTCACTCTGGCACAGTTGTGGTGGGCCCTGTCCTGATCCTGCCCAGTCCTGCACCCTGCTTCCTTTTATTCATCCCTGGCTCTCTGTCACCACGCTCCCACCTGTAGCTTCCCTTTTGCGTTCTTCCTCCCCCTCTTGCTCCCTTTTATTTTGGCTAATTTCTGCTGTCACACAACTTCCACTTGCTCCGCTATTGTGCAGGTACATGCTGTTGGATATCACACTGTGCATGTTATTCATGGTTCCACCCCCTACGGTTGTGCATGCATTCATTACTGTTGCGCTCTGGCGCATTACTTATTGCACTGTGCAGCTGCCTCCCGCTGAATATCGCACAATGGCGCATTTCCGTACTTGCGCTGGCACATCCCTGTTGCGCATGGAGCATCCGCTCTGAATATCTGGCCCACAGTGTCTATATGATATGAATATAATGGATTAGTTTTGCCTAAATGCAAAACTGCACACTTGTCTGTATTTAGCTTCATTTTATTTTCTTTACATCATTTAGATATTTTATTTAAATTATTTTAAAGTGATAGTTATTTAGATGGATGATCAATCTTATCAACAAGTTAAGTAAAGTTTATGATATTAGACGTTATGCCATAATGAAGATCAAAAATGAAAGAATTAATAGAAAAGGGCCCCAAACCAGCCTCTGTGGAATCCCACTCATGACTTTTACTGTAGATGATAATTTGAAGTGAAGTCAAACCAGTTGAGTTCTACCATTCAGCCATGAATTAATCCAAGCTATAAGATAAGGGCTGTATGACATATCTGTTAATTTATTTATAATTAGTTTGTGAGAAACTTTAGCAGAACCTTTTTTAAAGTCAATCATGATGATATCACATGGTTTACCAGTGTCCAGGTTTTTAGTAACAGTTTCATAGAAAAGTACAGTATAAGATTTGTTAATCACGATCACCCCTTTTTGAATCCATGCTGTTTATGGTCAATACACCCCAATTTTATAGTTTCATCCTCAAATCTCAGTTTGATCGGGGTCTCTAAGACCTTACAGGGAACAGATGTGCGACTTATTGGTCGGTAGTTTTCTGGCAGTGATTTATTACCTTTTTTAAATATTGGGCATATGGTCATTGTTTTTCATTTAGATAGTATTTCACTATTTAATATAGATTTATTAAGTACTATGGATAATGGTTTACTAATACTTGATGCTGATTTTTTTAAGTATTTAGTATTAATACCATCTGTACCAGGGAAAGCATGTAGTTCAAGCTTATTGATGACCTCTAATATTTTATTGCTTGTAAAGGTTTTAAAATTACCTGGATTAATATTATCATTGGCGAGATCACATGATGAGCTGAGTCTGAACAGATGTCGTCTGTGCTGCTCCGAGGCCCGAAGTAAGAAATAAGCAACAAAAAGCTCGGGGACCTGACGGATTTGATCGAAAATATAATTATAAAATGAGAAAGGCTTTGAGGGTTCGATTTTGGGAGGTAGACCTGCGAAATAAAGAGAGAAGGGAGCGGAGAAAGCATTAAGACTAAAGTGCTTAAGTTGGAAGGAGCAGGATGCTTCTGAACAGCTAGATGGAGGTTGAAGCCGCGGAGCCTCTGGCGGCGAGATCCCCTGCGATCAAAAGGCTGAAGCCCCAATCCCCTACCACTACAGAACAGGAGGAGGAGCAGGGGAAAGAAGGGGGAGCGTGCAAAACCACCGAAGACATACAAGAAATCAAAAAAATGCTACAAGGGTTGGTGGTGGAGTTTGCAGCAGTGAAACCGGCATTACACTCGCTCGCTCAGAGAATGGGGGATGCAAAAGCCAGGATTTCTTTGCAGGAAAGGAAAGTTATCACGATGGAACAGGAGCTTGTAACTGCCAGAAAACAAATCAGAAAACTCAAGGAGAGAATGGATGACCAGGAATCGAGAAGTCGGAGGAATAACCTGATACTGGCGGGGCTACCAGAAAGGGCTGAAGGATCGGACTGTGTTTCCTTTATGCAGGATCTGCTCCTTAAATTGTTGGGCCTGACACCATTTGGGAAAGCCTTTAACTTGGAGAGAGCCCATAGAGCATTAAGGGAAATACCCCCGCCAGGAGCGAGACCCAGGGTGATCATTATTCGATTTCTCAACTACAAAGAAAAGTCACATGTGCTGCTTAAGGCCAGACAAAACAAGACATTGCAGTGGAACGGCATGGCACTCTGGTTGTTTCAGGACCAAACGCCAACGGTTAGGGAGAAGCAGAAGGAATATTTGGAGATCAAGAAAAAACTTTATCTGGCAGGCATCAAATTTCGTTTACAGTACCCGGCAATGCTGCTGGTGAGACTACAAATGGGGGAGAAGCGATATCTATCTGCGAGGGATGCTTTAGAGGGCTTGCAGGTGGAAATACCTGAACTGTTCAAATTGCTGACCTGAATTTGATTATCTAAGGAAAGGGACGCTTGGAATTGCCTTAAGCAATTAAAGAAAAAGAAAGAAAGGGGAACTCTGGAGGTTGTAAGGTTATGACAAGCTAATATTATTAATGGTTGTATTTCAATATTATAACAGTAGAATTTTTTGGGGTCAATGCAAGAGTGTTTGGTTAGGGTGGGTCAAACCTAGTGGGACAGGACAGCGATTCTAAGTGGGAGTCTCTTGGATCTAGTTAAATTAATTCTGAAGAAGGAGGAGCTCAGTTAGTTTGATTTTATAGTCTAATAGTATAGGAGGAGGACCCAAGGGATTAAAAAGTGACTCCTTGGTTTCTGAGGATTACGTTCGAACCGGGGGGAGGGCGACTTCATGGGGGACCCATAAGGGTGGAACTAATCCACAGTGAATGGAGGGGCTAAGACAATGGGCTTTCATGGATCTGGTTCAGAGTTTGGAATTCAAAGGGGACTCCCCTTGGGGGTTATGGAAGGGAAAGAAATGAAGGGAAGGGAGAGTCTTGAGTTGCTAGAGGTGACTGCCCCCTTCCAGTTCGATGGGATGGGAAAGGAGAAGGCATCAAGACAAGGGCTTAACTTCAGGGCATAATGAAAGCTCTTGAAACATAGGTGGACTAGCTTAAATAAGAGAATGATAGATTAGCTGAGGGGGTTGACCCACCGCTGATCTGCAGTGTGCAGGATGATAACTGACCATATCTACCGAGATGGTAGGGGCAGTTTCCGAAGCTTCAGAGAGAGGAGGGGGGGGTGGATTGATGGGGAGGAAGGCAAAAAGGAGTAAGGGGAAGGACGATAGATAGATATTAGACAAGGGGTAGGCTCTCGGAGAGGCAGTGTTATTGGAAGAGGGCAAGGGGGAGCACAGAAGGGGGTTCATCCATGATTCGATATCTGCCAGGAGGACGATCCAAGGATCAGGGGCAGGGGAGGAGATGGGGGGTATTGGGGAACTGGAAAGAGAGAGAGAGTCCAAGGAAGAGAAGCAATGGAAAGCAGACTGTGAAGGGGCATGGAGAGATGGATCAATCAATATAATTTTAATGTTTGACAATGACTTGCGTTAAAATTATTTTGTGGAATGTCAAAGGTCTCAGGGTTAGACGTAAAAGAATGGTAATTCTGAGACACATTAACCATTTGGGGGCTCACATTGCTGCTTTACAGGAGACCCATTTATTAACAGAGGAACTAAGTTGCCTTAAGATGCTATGGGTGGGCCAGGTTTATGGGGAGGGTAAGGAAAAGGCGTCGGGGGTGTGGTGATTCTAATAAGGACTACATGTACATTTAAGGTGGAGCAGGTGATTGCAAGGGAGGATGGCAGGGGGCTATACCTCTCTGGCATTCTGTCTGGTAAGTCAATCTCAGTTGCTTCTATTTATGGACCCACTCCCTCTAATCCTGACTTTTTTGCTTCTATAGAAAGGGATATAGTGGTTTTGCCTACACATTCACTTATTTTGGCTGGGGACTGGAACACCTGCACTAATAATCTGGAGGACAGGATACCTCCGTCTAGTGGCCCACCGAGCAGGGCCCAGATTGCCCTGAATAGGTTGCTTGAAGTGACAGCCTTGGTGGACCTGATCAGGACCCACTCCAAAGGGGGTAATAATATGACTTTTTACTCAGTGGCCCATAAGACACAATCACATATTGACTTTTTTTTGGTTAATAGGGAGGCACTCAGGGAAGTTAAGGATATGACAACAGGGGTCAGAATACTCTCGGATCATTCCCCTATCCTTCTGATGTGGGAACCAAGTCCTGCCCCCCCCAGACCAGTTCGGTGGAGACTGAATGATTCTCTACTGTCGGAGACGTCAGTGCTGGAGAAGCTAGAGGATGCCCTGCTAGAGATTATACAGCATCAAGTACCTACGCTACAAAACAAAAAATTGGCGTGGCCAACTTGTAAAGTGTTGTATGTTGGGGTAGTGCAGGGTTTGGCAGCGCAAAGAAATAGACTGAGGAAGGCAAAGGAGGAATTTATTCTGGGGGCAATTGACTCGCTGTCCCCTCTGGAGGGTCCTCCGGGGAAATAGACGCTGAACTTAAAACCTTGAGAGGAGAGTGGGCAGATATCATGTATGGTAAAGTGGAATACTGGTTGGAAAAGATTAAAGCTAAATACTTAATGCAAGGGGATGTTCCAGGGTGCTTACCAGCAGCCAGGGTCAGGGAATGGGAAGCAATCAGAACAATTACCTCTATTCAATACGAGGGGAAGCTCCTAACGGACTCTCAGGAAATGGCAGCCGCCTTTGCGTCCTACTTCAATGATTTATACCGAGTGGGAAATCCTGCCGGGGAAGAGGAAATTAGAGCATTCCTAGAGGGCATCCCTTTTCTGGTTTTGGATGAATCGCAGGCCAGGGAGTTAGCGGCTCCTATAAGGGAATCAGAGATAATCGGGGTGGTGCAATCTCTACCCGTTGGCAAAACCCCGGGACCGGATGGTCTCATAGTTAAGTTTTATTAGACACACATACAGACTATACTTCCAATTCTGCTAGACTTTTATACCACTATTATGCAAGAGGGTGTGTCTCATCCAGTGCTGTATCAGGCATATATATCTTTGATCCCCAAACTGGATAAACCTAAGGATCTAATTGGCAGTTACAGGCCTATAGCTTTAATGAACCAGGACATCAAGATTCTTACAAGAATATTGGCCAATAGAATTTTGAGTATCGCTCCAAGTTTAATCAGTCAGAACAGGTGGGATTTATGCCGGGGAGGGGAGCACATGATACTCACAGGAAGCTACACCACATTTTTAGCTATGCGCCTGACTCCCAATTACCTTTAGCTTTGATATCTTTAGACGCCAAAAAGGCTTTCGACAGGGTCTCCCACCTTTTTCTTTTCGCCACAGTGAGGAAGATGGGTTTCCCAGAGGGCCTGCTTAGAGGTAGTAAAAACTTATATGCAGCCCCAACGGCCAGGGTATTGTGCAATGGCTATGCCTCACAGGAAATACAGTTGGAAAATGGGACTAGACAGGGATGCTCTCTATCACCGATATTGTTTAACATCGATTTGGAGCCCCTACTGAGGGCCATAAATGAGGATATGCACATAAAGGGGGTTAGGATGGGGGGAAGGGATCTTAAATTTTCAGTTTTCGCTGATGATATCCTTTTGCACTTAAAGGACCCGGCCTTAAGTTTTGAGAGAGTAAGAGTTTTAATCGGGCGATACTCAGCAGTTTCAAATTACAAGCTAAATTTGACTAAGACTCAGATTCTCCCCTTGACACGTATGTGTATAGGGCGGATTTTGCACCATTACGATTACAGTGGAAGACAGATACGATTAAATATCTGGACATCTGAATTGCAGCAAGCAGGGAAAAGGGGGCTGAAGTGAATATGGAGGGGGTTTTATCTGTAATGAGAAGGGACATATTAAGATGGAATAATCTTCCTTTGAATTGTATGGCCAGACTGGGCCTTATTAAGATGAATCTTTTGCCTAGGTTGCTATACCCAGTGTATCTGGCCCCTTATTGCATTCCCACAACATGGTTTAGAATAATTAGGACGCTTCTCTTAGATTTCTTATGGAATGCTAAACCTCCTAGGAAAAAATATGAAGTTCTACGTCTATCGCAGGCAAAGGGAGGGATCAAATTGTACCTCCACGTATACTACGTGGCGGGACAACTGGGTCTTATGCTCGCAATGGGTTAGAATTTGGAAGGGGAGCTGTGTACACCAATATGGTTACAAATGGAAAGGCAAATATTAAAAGAGCTTGGTCTCTCTCCGGAAGCAATGCTGTATGCTAATGTTGAAAAAGGGTTTATTAAAGTGAGTGGGAATCCGATTGCAAAATCAGCAGGAGCTTGGTGGTCCTTCCTTACACCTGCACAGAGAAAAGTCCAGATGAAGGCCTGGGACCAACCTGTTCTGGGTAATCCTAACTTGGTAATTGGGGGTCAGGTAATTACTACACGGTGGGCCAATCAGGTGCTGGGTCTGAAGGTAAGGGATGTTATCCAGGGCGAAAGAGTAGCCCTTCTGGCTTCATTGGAAGGATTGCCCTTTTTTCCAAGATTGCAGTTGACACGAATGTTGGAGGGGGTGGTGAAAAGGAATGGAGAGTTCACAGATAGCTCTTTTACTTGGGACGAATTAGAGGGAGTGGATCCAAAGTCGAATTCTCTTTCACAAGTATACAGAGTGCTGCTGGATTTTCTTAGTCCGACCTCACCCATAGAAGTTTTATACTGGGACAAAACAATGGCTCCTAGGAGCCTTGCTTGGGATTCTATTTGGAAGAATTGCAAGTATATAACTATACCCAAGTACAGGAGTATGCAGTTTTTCATTGTTTCTAACATGTATTTTACCCTTGTAAAACTATATGACAGAAAGTGTAGACAGACAGACCTGTGTTTTAGATGTGAGACGGGAATAGGAGACCTCCTGCATGTGCTATGGGATTGTAGCAAAATATCGCCTTTGTGGGGTGAAATTAAACAGTATATGGACCCATTATTGAACTATTCAGAATACATAACACCGGAGGTCTGTGTCCTGGGTGATTTTCCGATAATCTCTGGTGTCATACCCAAATTCCACCTGTCTCTGATGACTGCGACAGTCAAATCCTTTCTGGTACAACACTGGAAGGATGATCAAGTTTACACTTATGGACAGTGGGTGCGGGATTTGGTGGGGGCCTTGGGTAGAATAAGGAAACAACTTTGCTCAGAGGGGAAGAAAGGGCTATATGCTAAGAGATGGTCAGCATTAGAAGCGATCTATGCACTGCAGAGTGCATGTACCCAAACGCAGGTCTGTCTGTCGGGTTGTGATTAGCAGGAGATTGGTATGCTGGAGTGAGAAATAGATAAAAATGTATTATGTAGACCTTAATGACTATCTATGTAGTGGTATGGACAAAATGTGATCCAAGCAAGAGGTGAAGGAGATTAGGATTTTGGTCTGCCAGGAGCCAGGGGGGGATGGGGACTCTCTCTCTTTCCAGGGGACACAGCAGGGTTTCACCTCTGAGTGGGATTATCAGATTAAAAGAAGTCCAAGGCTTGATAATAGCTGTAAAACAGCAGATATAGTGGCACTGTGGTTATTGTTTCTTTTGTCATGGAACTGCTTAGCTCTACTTTTTTTCGTTGTTGTTTTATTTTTCTTTACTAGCTGATTACTTTTGGCTGTGGATCTTATTAATACATGTTATGAACGATAATTGAATTATTGTATTGTATGGAGATGGAGCTACCTGTTGTGTATGTAAATATGTGGGCTGTATATAGTTCACACAGTCAGTTTTGGACTGTGTACCCTGGCTTGTCCAGGTCGTGTGTCTGTTTGTTTGTCCGACTGAAATCTAAAAAAATTAATAAAGATTTGTTAAAAAAATATATATTATCATTGGCATTTATAATTTCCTTACTATTGAATATTGTGCAGAAATAATTATTCAGAACCGTTGCCATTTCAATAGGGTCATTTATAATATTGCCATTAACGGTTAAAGAAGAGACTGAATTTTTGCCTTTACTTAAATTGTTTACATATGAGAAGAAGACTTTATTGTTACCCTTCTCCATGGCAATTATGAACTCTAAATTCCTTTTTTTCCTTCTTAATTAATGTATTGGTAAATTCAACCTCCTTCTTGTAGATTGAGTACATTTTATGGGTCTTATGTTTTTTATATCTAGTAAATTTTTTTTTTATTTGAGCTTTAAGTTTTTTAGTCATCCAGGGAGGAATTTTACCTTTCTTAGAGTCTACCAATTTAATGGGAACAAACCAATCTTCATTTTTTATGATAATGTTTTAATGGTCAACCAGCATTCCTCAATGATAAGGTTCCCTAGAATGTCATCCCAATCAATTGAGTCTAATATATTTTGAATCGCTATGTAATTTGCTTTATTATAATTTTTTGTAGTTATACTGTAGGTGTTCTATTTAGAGTACAGAGAATAGTATTGTGATCACTATGCCCAGAGGTGGTTTTATAGTTATATCAGATATGGTATTTTCAAGGTTAGTTAGGACTAGGTCCAAGATATTGTCTACTCTGGTAGGTTTGTTAACCAGTTGCTCTAGTCCTACTGAGATCATAGAATCTAGGATTCTTGTTCCTGTTTATTTAAAGTGGTATGGTCAATCCAGTTTATACCTAGAAAATTGAACTCGCCAATGACTATAACATTATTTGTTTCAGCAGCTTCCATTATGTGCCTTTTGCTGGCTTGGTGAAAATATATTGCTTTACTCTGGAGTTTTGTCGGGTTAAATTTTGATTAATTTCCCATTGAATGATATTGTAATGGGAGGTGTACACAGTCAGTTCTTTGTCACTCCACTGTGAAGAAACGTTTTGCTATTTTGTTCTGAAATTTTCAAGGTACAAAGAGCTTGCCACACCGATGTGCCTTTTGCTGGTTTTGTAGAAATATATTAATTTGGTGTGATTTACAGAGGTTTCAAATTTTCATGTGTTTTCCATAGAATCACATTGCAATGACAGGTGTTTGTTTGGTTCTGCACAGTACATGATGGGACTCCCACAGACAAAGAAGGGTAGCACTACACCATCTCAAAAATGATGCATGGATGGGCCCTGTGCTCCCACACACAAAAAAACCTTGTTAATGCACCATTAGGGTTCCAGCAACAAAAGTAGGGAAATGTGGTCTTAGGGTTCTCAACCCTAACACCCTATCTTGCATGCAGGAACAGGCATGAGTGATGTGTCTTGGGGATGACAGCCCCATGGCACACCCTACAACTGATTTGCAAAGAGGCAAGAGAGGTGAACCCATAATGGTTTTTCCTGTTGCTGCCTGCAGGGTGAGGGTGGGGTGCTGGGTTTGAAACCCTAACTCCACATTTCCCTACTTTTTTCAATTTAACCCTAACTAGTGCATTAACAATGCTTTTTTTTTTTTTACAATGAATTCCCTTATTTTTTTAAATCGTATAATCATATCCTTATTTGCCTGTGGAAGTACAGGGCTCTCAAGACCCTGCGCTCCCATCCATCCACAATTTTTTAGATAGTGTAATTGTATCCTTATTTGCCCATGGAAGCACACATCACTCCATAGACGTGTATATGTATGTTGGTGTGGAACTGCTGGGCTCTCTAGGCCCTGTGCTTCCATTTGCAGTACACAGCAACCAAACTGTCAGCATATCCTTCTTATTACCCCCACCTCACGTACCCAGTAAAGTAAAATTTGAAATGTCCACCAAAACGTGATTGTGAGAAGGGATTAATATGTTTTTCACCAAACTAGCAAACAAAACATCTGTGGGCCAAGCCCTTTGTACCATGAATATTTTAGGCCAAAATTCCAAATCATCTGGCTGCAAGGCAATAGCAAAAAACATCAACAAAACACTGTTAAGCCATAATTTTTTGTATCACAGAATATGAAAAACCAGTCACAGAAAAGGATTAAAAAAAAAAAAAACATCTTTTGGGGTACTTTTTTCAACAGTTAACTGCAGAATCCACCTAACGGGGTCCTGATAACCAACATACCTGTGTTGGTCTCCCCCATTATGCCATTGTTGTGTGTTGAAATTTTTTTTATGAAAATGAAAAACAAGATGACAGCATACAAAACAGCTCACGAAAAAGGATTACCCATTTGAAAACTTCATACAACTACTTTTTGCATAGTTACCAGGAAGCAGTATAGTACAGTGGGTTAAGGCTCTGAGCTGCAGATCTGGAGACCTGGATTTGAATCCCACAACTGCCTAGGTGCATACTGTGTGATCCTGAGTAAATCACTTAACTTCCTTGTGCTCACAGGTCACATCTGAAAACAAGCTTTGGCTTAGTGTACTACTCCAGGTTAAACAGTGTTCACTTGCCCTTTCCTTACCTTGAAATGCTGAGAACCTGAAATTTTAAAATGTAATAACTTTGGAATGGATTAACATTTTTTCACTAAACCAGCAAAGCAAATCCTTCTCAGCCAAGCCCTTTCTATCCTGAAATTTTTTCAGACCAGAATTACAAACCATTTTGGTGCTACATAATGACAAAAAAAACAAGCATTTTTTTTTTTTTTTTTTGCTGTCTGCATCTCAGAATCTGCACATCTGACTGAAATGAAACTTGGCACATCATGAGATCTGCAACACATGACTGCACCTGCAACATTTTGTATAAATCCATTGAACCATTGTGAAACTATTTAAGTGCAAATATTGGGGTTTAACATTAAAGTGCCTACTCAGCCCTAACTATAGTGGTGCTACAATGCCACTATAATGCAGGCTTAAACAAGGTTGAGGGGCCTGGGCTCTGTTTCGGATGGAAAGGGGGTTCTTTCCCAATAAAAACTGATTCTTTCCTGATAAAAGTTGATTAACATGGTGCCTCCACCCAGAGTTACAATACACTGGGCCAGATGTCTGCCTGGTACAACCCCAGGGATGCTGTACCTAACCACCTCCCATTACAGTCACTGCATACATGAAATATCAGACACAGTTGTGATATTTTAAAACACAAGCAGTTAATAGCTATGTGTAATAATATGCTTGCCAATAGCGTGCTCGTGAGACAGTTGCAAAAAATGTTAACCAAGAATTTATTTACCACAGGGTAGGAATAGGGAAAGGGAATGAGAGGTGCTGAGGTTAAACACACTTTGATAGCTTGGAAAAAAACAACAGTAAGCAATGATCAATTATATCCTGGGCCAAGGTAATTGCCTGATCAGGCTGGCCATAACTAAATAGCAGTCTGAGCAATGTGAATACCAACCCCCCAAAACCAGCATATACAACAGCACAGAGTTAAACCAACCACTCCTGTACTGAGGACTGGGAGGAGACCTGGTCAAACAAAGCACTCTTTTCACCAGACAGGCTACACCTCAATAGGGAGGGTTTGAGGGTACTCAGAGACAAACTGGTGGAATACATAACCACTACACCTAATTTAAACTACTGGGGGTGGGCAGCAGGTGTATAGGCCCACAGACTCCAAGAGGAGGAGATCAGTGAACCCCCCCACACAGTGATAGAAGAGGTCTGGAGACAGGAGGTGGAAGGGGCAAGAACACAGTTAGCAAAGGGTGGAGGGGGTGAGGAACACATAACAAGAGTGTGTGGAGGGGTGCACACAGAGGGTATAAATGGGAATAGACTAGAGGGAAGAGAAGGAAGATGAGATTCTAGATGGAAGGTGGTGTCTCTGAATGCATGGAGTGTTGGAAACAAGATGGATGATCTACAGGCACTATTAGCAGACAGGAGGGTGGACATAGCTGCAGTAACCAAGATTTGGGCAACATCACACCATGACTGGGACCTTATGATCCCTGGATATAAACTATACAGGAGGGACGGGGTAATTGGGAAGGGGGAGGAGGTGGCAGTTTATACCAGGGAGGAAATAGCTTGCACAAGGGAGGAGTCAGAGCATAGGCGCCTGGTTGTATGGGCCCGTGTGGTATGGGTCCCATCAATATTTATTGAGCTGGGCTGAGCCTCAGCAATATTTTGCTATGCTGCTGCTTTTTTCCCCCTTGGCCCCTTTAAATTGCTTTCACTGTGTGCACACGGTGTGTGACCTGTGGTGCTGCCTGTGACCCGCGCTAGCCGCCAGCATGATTTGCCTGTTCCCCCCTACTGCCATTTAATTTGCATTGCGGTGGGCGTGCTGGCATTATTTAAACTTCACGCCAAGGTTTAGGTTTGTTTGAACACCCCCCCATCATATGACTACTTGTCTGCTTCTGTTTGGTGGTGTCTGGTGGCATTTTTCAATTTGCCAGTGTTGCTACCTGTGATTGGCCACTGGGAGGATTTATAGGCGCCATACGTGTGTGGGTTGAATCTGTTGTGAAACAAGGTGGCGTGCGGAACCAAGGTGATGGCAAGAGAGAGGACGAGTCCGATGAGATCAAGTGAGGAGGAGGAGTGGCCAGGACTAGTCGACACTTGTGAGGACTGGAGTCGGGAGGGACTGGGAGTGAGTCACAGTCACACACAGTGGGGCGCCGGTCAGGTGCAAAGCAAAAGGCAGCAGCCCAGGCTCCAGCAACCTTTTTGGCTAAGAGGCAGCAGGGGGGCTTGAGCTTCTGATCATTCAGTGGGTAGTGGCCTGCCCCACTGCCTAGTCAGATTTGGAGTCACAGTCACACCTGGGCGGCTTGCGAGTCGCGGTGGGTCAGTGTCAGTCGCCGGTTGCGAGCTTGCGGTTGCCGGTTGGGAGAAGTCTGACTTCGGCTGAGGCTCAGTGAGAGCCAGCAACAGCAATCTAGACTGCAGACAAGAGAGGTGAGTGTCACTAGGTTGGTAACTGGGCCTGGCTGCTGGTGTTGTGGTGTCAGAGGGCATTGTGTAGTCCAGAACTTGGTTTGGAGTCACTGTTGGTTAACTTCTGTCTCTCTCTCTCTCTGTCTCTCTCTTGTCAGACAGCAGAGCCAGCCAGAACTTGATGTTGCAGAGGTTCAGTTCTCCACTCTGAAAAATGAACTTTTTTTTAATCATTTATAAAACCTCCAGTAGTCTGTGTGCTGTGTGTGTAGTGTTGGTTGGGTGGGTGTGGATGTTTTTTTTTGGCTGGCATAAAAAGGAAAATTGTAGTACTGTACACCTTTTGTTGCCCTTGCCTAACATTTGAATGGGCCTTGCCCCTTGTTACCTTGTTGTGAAATTAAATTTGGACCATGCCAGTAACTAAGTTTAGAAACAGACATGGGCTGCTGGAGATTCAGCCAGGTGAGAAAAGTAGAGCATCCACATGGATACTCCTTTTCTCCAATAGAGGGCTGGGCTCCAATTCCACGGTATATATCACACCGCCCCATGGGTGACTGCAGGAGAAGATCATGCAGCAGGCCAGAGATGTCAGATCGAGGGAGGACATCTCGGATATTGACAGAAGAGCCAGTCTTGACACCAAGTTCAGACATTCTTTGGGAAGACAGAACAGGAGGGAAAAACAGGGTCTGGATGCAGGATGACCCAGCGTTTCGCAGGCTCCACACCTGACAACCAGTACTGCTCCAAATGGGATGCTGTCACTAGAGAGAGAGAGTAGTGCCATCCCTGTGACCTCATTGTGGGGGGGACACCATGGACAGTAAGGTGCGAGTTAAGACTTGGAAGTGGTGGGGTGACACAGGGCTAGGGACACTGGGAGATAGGGGCAAAGGCCTCCAGAGGAGCATAAACAGAATGAAAAAAAAAATTAAATTCCCAATGATTCCACTGTTCTGACATCCAGGCGGGGTAATATCTTCCAAATGGAAGCATCCACATACATAAAAGCTGATTTACTCTGTGAGAGCCAGAGCTTGACACTGGACAGAAAAGTGACCATTACCAGAGCACAGAGCATAAATCAGAGTCTAAGACTGGCTTGTAGAACTATGATGGACACAAATTCCACAGTTCTCTATAAACTAAAACTATCAGTTTAATAATTGGCTGACCTATTTCTTAGTTTGAGTCAATGTAAGCCATAAAATAACTGGGTCACAGTAGCCTCAAGGAGCTGGAGCTGGCATTTAAGGATAATTGATTAGCTATTCTTGTCTTACCTCACCTAACTCTGTCAGCTTGAACACAGAGTTATAAAGACAAGGCCCTTTGGTTTTAGGGTCAGTATTTTTAGCCCAAATCTGGCAAACATTTCATTCTGTGAATACTTCAGGTACTTAAGTTAATGCGGAGGGGGGGGACTCTGAGCTTGGCTGGTTATGCGTACAGAACACGACTGTTACTAGTGTTGGCTTGAGCATGGGCTGGGATGGAATTCCATTCCCAGCAGTTACTTGCATTTTAGACAGAGCAGGGAAAAAAGAGAGATTTCACTGATTTTTGGTCTCCACCACCCATTTATGTAACCCTTATTTTTTACTCCAGCTCAGACCAGTGCGTGTAGAAAAATACTGCCTTGGCTGCTCATTAGATGAGAAAGTGAAAGTCTGAAATTCCAAAACGCAGAATATTTTACTTTTAAACCAAGACTATTAGGCAATAGTGGAGAGTATCGGACCAGCGCTAGGTGCTACGCTACTAGAGTAAATCTTTCATGAATACAGCATGTGCTTGCATGTACTGTTGATGTTTGTTGCATCAGTTTGAGTTGGGGGGTTTGCCCCCACACCCCCCTTGTTTTTTTAATTTTTTTTTTAATGAGGGGGTGTTAAGGGTGAAGCCCACCAACTCAAACTACTAAAAATTACCCAATGACTGATTTAAGGCAGTAGCGTAACTTGCTTCCACGCTAATAGCTTAGGTCCACTGGTGGTCCGTTATACTCCACTATCTCCGACTATTAAGTAATAATCTTCTATAGTGCAGTCTTCACAGTCCAGATTCATTTTCTGGTATTTATTTATTTGTTTTTGTTAACCGGGTAGGGCACACTAGACAGCCAAGTGCCTATTTTCAGGTGCGACCCGGGAGGGTTACAAAGGTAGAGGCATTCAGGAGTCAGTTACATACAGATCAACAGGATTAACAGAAAATGAATAGGCAGCCAACAGTAAAGTACACATTTAGCATACAAGAAAACAACAGACAATACCCGAAAGAAAGAGGAAGGAAGGCATAGTTAGAATTGAGGTTGGGAGACACAGGTGCATACATTTATAGAGTTAAGCTAAGCGAATTCAGGTAAAACAAGACGAATTTAGTTACAATTTATGAGGTAAATTAGTACTAACAGAAGTAAGTGCATATGAGGGGAAAACGGATGGGGGTGGTGGAGGGACTGGGTGGAGCGGGTGGGGGGTGGGGAGGACTGGGTGGAAGGGTAAGGCCAATTAGGGAGGAGGAGTGAGGGAGAGGATGGAGGAGGGTAAAGTCAGAATTGTGTATCGGAGGGGTATGGTGCAGTGGGGCCCTGGGAGCTCATGGTACTTGAGTAGGAAGGGAAATACTAAGAGGTACAGGGCAGGGAGGAGGGTTTCAGGTAGTGCCAGGCGAGGTTTTGAAGGGGATGTGAGGGGCGGACCGAGTAAGGATTGGGAATGAGTTCCAGATTTTTGGGGCGAAGGAGGAGAAGGCCTGGTCCCCCATGAGGGAGCGAGTTCTAGGGACAAGCCGATCGAGGGCCTCTCTTGACCTTAGCTGATAGGAGGGGGGGCAGGGTTAAGGGGAGGGGCGAGGGCGGAGGGAGTGGCTGATCTTATAATGTTGTCAATGAAATTACCAAGCACGAAGGTGCGATGCTTTTCAGGAGGGAGCCACTCCAGTCGGGAGTAGAGGTCGCAGCTGTGAGTAAGGGGTGGAGCGGAAAGGGCGAAGCGGCAGATGTTATTGTAGGCGGAGTCCCATTTCTGGAGGCTGGATGGGGGTACAGGGGCAAAGGTAACCAGCCCATAGCAGAGAGTAGGGAGGAGGACCCCTCTGGCTAGCACCAAACGAGCTGCAGGGGTTAGGCAGTTTCTAGCTCTGTAGGCAAGACCGAGCTTATAATTTGTAGCCCTGCAGACGTTATGAATATGCAGGGTGAGATTGAGCTGTGAGTCCAGAGTGACACCCAGGTACTTGATTGAGGCAGCTGTCTATAGGGGAGAGCCATCGATATCAAGAATTTGGAGGGGGGAGAGGTAGGACTTTATCTTGTTCTGTGAACCAAACAGCATAGCTTGGGTTTTCTTGAGGTTGATGGTGAGCCTGTGATCCACTAGCCAGGATTGAATGCGATGGAAGTCTGTGTTCAGCTGGGAGTTAATGGTGGCAATGTCACGGGCACAGGTCAATATAACCAGGTCATCTGCATACAGAGTGGTACGCCCATGGATAGCGGAGGACGGAAGATCATTGATAAAGAGGGAGAAGAGGGTGGGACCAAGGACGGAGCCCTGGGGGAACCCACAGTGGACAGGAGAGGGGGAGGAGTGGGTATGATTGAAGTTGGTGTGCTGCTGTCGGCCAGAGAGGTAGTTGAGGAACCATGCGTGGGCAGTGGGAGAGAAACCGAGGGATCGGAGGGTGGAGCAGAGGAGGGAGTGGTCAACCCTGGATCTGCAATCCATGGATTACTGTTGTGGTTTAGAAAAAAAATGCCTGACATAATTCAGTGGAATGAAAAAATATGATGCTTTGGTGTCATCACTTACATAGCCAGCTTGGACAACCTAATTGCTGTTCTTTGTTGCATTACTGCATGTTATGCCTGTAGCCTGTTACATGAGTCTAGTTGGTGAGTGGTGGTACAGGGGCAGGCTGTAGCTTTATTATTTATCTCCACCCTATATGGCTTTGCAGAGCTGTTCTTTACTCTTACCTTAGTCTGCAGTCTGTAGTTTGTCTGGCGATAGTGGAGATTATTGGACCAGCGGCAGCGCTATGCGCTATGCTAGTAGCGTGAAATTTGCATGAATACAGCACGTGCTTTTGCTTACTGTTATGTTTGTTGTGTTTCTTTGAGTTGGGGGACTTCGCCTTCATACATCCTTGTTTTTTTAATGGGGGTGTCGGAGGTGAAGCCCACCAACTCAAACTGCTCAAAGTAACTGACAGACTTATTCAAGACAGTAGCATAAATTGATTCCACTCTAATAGTGTACGTGTGTCCGGTCAATTGATGGTCCGATAATCTCCACTATCTCCATTTGTCTTGTCAGTCCAGAGCTGAAGCAGCAGGACTTCTGCAGCAGGGGGTCCTTCCCCCAGCCCTCTTTGTGAGATTAACAATCCCTGGCCTGAGTAATCTCAAAGCTATGGCACCTACTCATGCAGACTTGCAGCTCCGCTCACTGTGCGTAACCCACAGAATCCAAAACTGACACAAGTACACCAGAGCCCCGTATCCATTTCCGGAGGAGGAATGGTCTCTAAATACTGTAACTTCCTCCTAGGTGGCAGGGTGTCAACAATTTAAGGTGGTACTGGAACAAATACTTCCAGAATTTAAAGTGGAACCCAGCACTATATAGGTGAAGGACAAGGCACAGCAAGTTGTAACCTGCTTAATATACAGTTACATCAGTGGTGGCATAAATGTGAGGGGCAAAAAGGCTCCCAACTGTATCACAGTGGAACAGGGTAAGGATGCTTCTGTGTTCCAGGCTGCCTACAGTGCAATGCCAGGGCAGCCAGTCCCCAACCCAGATGGTGGTTGTGGGGGAGAGTTATCTGGCACCAGAGAGGTAACCAGTAGGGTCCCACAGGGCTCATTGTTAGGGCCGGTGTTGTTCAATGTCTTCATCAGTGACATTGGAGATGGCATTAAAGGCAGAATGTGTCTATTCGTGGATGACACCAAGCTCTGTGGGAGAGTGGACATGGCTTAAGGGATACAGAACCTACAGGAAGATCTGGAAAAGCTAAAGAGGTGGTCCAGGATCTAGCAGTTTAGCTTCAATGCCAAGAAATGCAAATTTATGCATATTGGAGCCCAGAATCCCAAGACAGAGTACTTCCTGGGTGGATTTTGAGTATCTGCATCAGAGGAGGGGAAGGACCTGGAAGTGATGATCATTAAAGACCTGAAGCACTCCACACAGTGCAAGAAAGCAGCAGCAAAGGCAAACACGATGCTTGGATGCATATCTAGGGGGAGCAGTAGTAGGAGAGAGGAGGTTAAACTGCCTTTGAACAGGTCAATGGTAATGCCATATCTAGACTATGGAGATCAGAACTGGTGACCACACCTCAGAAAGGACATTAACCTGTTGGAGAAGGTCCAGAGGAGGGCTACAAAGATGATAGCAGGTCAGCAGAGTAAGGCATATGAGGAGAGGTTGAGGGCACTGAACATGTACTCCCTGGAAAACAGGAGGGGGGGACATGACTGGGGCATTCAAGTACTTGAAAGGAATAAATAAGGTTGATAAGGAGAGTCTCTTTAAGCTGAGAGGCAACCATAACACAAGAGAGTACAGTCTTAAGCTGGAGGGCGGGAGGTTTAGGAAGGAGATCTGGAAGCACTTATTCACAGAGAGGGTGGTGGACACTTGGAATGTACTGCCAGAAGAAGTCATCTTATTGAAGACAGTGGGCAGCTTTAGGAGATAATGGGATAGGCATAGGAGGAAGGCAAGGATCATGGTTAGAGAGGATGGGAGGAGTGGGGAGGGAGGGCAGAGACATGAGCTCAAACTATGGGCTCTGCAATATGAGCAGACTTGATAGACCAAATGGCCTTCCTCTGCTGGCTTCTTCATATGTTCATATGTCTGGTACCAGGTTTCCCCAGTTCACTAGAAAGGGAGCTTCTCACAGTCTGTTCTGGGTACCCAGTGGATTAGTTGCAGGCCTGTACAGTACAGCTGGCTGGCTGGTGCTTGTGCATTTTTAAACAATTCAAATCCATTTCTGGACTGCCAGCCTGGTGGTGTTGAGGGTTGAGGTGCTGAATGCCATACGTCACATCATGCCGGTGACACAGGGGTCGGCAGGGGAGGAGAAGAAGATCGAGCACCTGGAGGACTGCTCTCTTCTCCTGGGGTAGGTTCTTGGAATTCCTCTCTCAGGGGTGGCTGCTGGCAGAAGTTGGGGGCATCACCCAGTAACAGGGATAAGCAGAAGGGATTTGGTGATGGCAGGTCATCTGTGAGAGGTCCCGCATTGATGCTTATGCACACCGCACCAAGGGGCGGAACTAATGAAACAGCTTGCCTCCCGGTAGGTGAAAGAAGGTACAGGGGCCTGCCAACCATGCCCAGTGCCAGGTCTCCGCTCATTCCTCTGGCTCTCCTTCCTGCCTGACTGCTTCTCTGGATTATAGATAGAGCACCAGGAAGGAGTCAGGTGGTCCCACCTTGTGGGACTCAGAGCTGGGGGGATGACTGACTGGGTAGTGGTAGAGGATCAAACCACAAAGGAACAGAGTGGAGGACTTCAGGCAGGCGGGATCATGGCACAGAGCCAAGTGACCTTCAGGGGAGAGAGTCCTGGTAGGCAGTGCAAAAATAGAGTTTGGAAAAAAAATCCTTTTCTGGACTTGTGGCAAGTAACTATTTGGTGAACTTGGCAACATTGGGACCAGTGGCTCAAGTCAGTAGCTCTGTGGCAAATACTTTACAAGTTTCCCCCAGGCTCAGGGCAAGCTGATCTTACTAAAAGTTCTGCAGAACAGTCTTTGGCATGTCAGGCTGATGATCTTTCAGGCATCTGCTCTGGGGTGCTTTGAACCAGTAGCAGACCTGACTGACTGGAAGAAATTAGCAGGCTCTGGCAGCTTGTCACTTCTCTGCGTCCCTTGTAGCTTTAAGCATGATGGACCTATCAGCGGTTTCTGCAGCTTATCACCTCTTTGGCATAGTCACAGGTGCTGGACAGACCACCGCTGGTGAACAGAGCCATATGCCTCACCCCACATATCCAGGCATCCAACCCACAGGGGGAGACGACGGGTAGTGTTTGACTGTGACACTACCTGGCCAATTCCCTAGACCATCCTCTGCAGGCAGTGACTCATCTTCTTGAGCTCAGGAAACACACAGTCTTTTTCACTCTGCTGGCTAGCAGACATGGGTACCTTCTGGAGCAGATCTAGATCACCTCCTAGAGCTGAGGGTGGCAATTAGTCACTCAGGTATTTTCAAATGTCAGGTTTAAACCACAGAGTAGCTTTCTCACTTCATACTGGCTTTCCAAATGGTAGAATGTCTTAAGCTAGTCTCCTAGAAAGCTGGTGTGGAAGCCTTAGGCTGATTTCCAAACTTTCATACAGTCTAAGCCCTCCTCACTTATGGTGAGCTTCAGGTGGACTTCCCCCAGCTGAAACTGTACCCCAGGGTCTGAGGAGAGAATGGCAGCTTCCCATTGACTGAAACAGCTGTCCATCTGCAGAATTAATATGTATGAGGCCTATTCGATGCCTGACTGGTTGGCTGTTTAGGTGCCAAGGACATTATTACCCCTACCATGGAGCCATAACTGCAGTCCTTCAGGCTCCTTGATTGCTGATTGGCTATTGGCAGGGTCAGGGATTGCAAAGATGGTAGTTGGTAGCACTGTTCATTCAAAGTCCAAAGTTTAAGTTCCTACTGTACAATTCTTGCTTAATTTTAGCAGTTCATGCCACCATGCTCCGATGGATGCCCTGCTGCCCTATTATCTGGTGAGAGAATGGGGCTTGAAAAGGACTACCCCTATTCATTACATAGCAGCCTTGGCTGCTTCTTAGAGTGGTAGCACTCCCTTTAAAGATATAGCACTTAAGAGCACTTCTTCAAAGGTAATTTTCTTGACCCTCTTCCTTGTGCCTCCAGACCCCCAAATATGTTACTGGGTCCCGTGGGTTGGAGCACACAAAGGGTACCCCTGGCCAGAGCTGCCACAGTGGCTTTAACAATGAGCACCATAGTGCTATTGCAGAATGTGATCCAATCCACCAGCTCACACATTCGAATAGGATCCAGCTCGAATGTGCACACACTGAGCTGCATGGCAATCAGTGAACCACTGAGTGGGTGGCTTCATTTACACTTCACTCCTCCGGTCTCCCAAACAGGATTTACTGCAACAGGACCCAGCAGGTGCAAACAAAGGAAGCACCAAATAGATTACTAGGACTGGAAGGCCAGATGACCAGGAAGCAGATTAAAGTAAGCTCACAGGGGGAGGGATACACTCTCCCCTACCTAAATACTTGTCGTCCAGGCCAAGTCCATACCAAGGACCTTGTTCATAACCATTAACCATAGCATTTTAACATGCAATATCTATCTAGACAAATGATCCCTAACTAGCATAGTCAATGAGATGCATTCTAGACTAGACAAATGCAAACTACCTACGTACTGTAAGAACAAGGCAGATACTGAAAAACTTTTCTGGTTTTTAGACAGCTGTCATGTCATTAAATGGTGCACCAGAAGTACAAGTACTTTTAAACTTTTAGAGTTCTATTCAGTGGCAAATTTGGAGCAATACCATACCATCATTTTTCAACCTCTCCTATTACTCTTTAAGGTTGTACTTGTACTGGGTGGTCTGGCTTTAGGTTGGTACATAACAGTTCTGGGTAGAGTCTGTGGAGTGACATGGATGTCCCTGTGGACTACGTGCATGGGCAGGTCAGTGGGAGCCCCTGGAGAGTCATACATAAGCCTTAGCAAAGGTTTGACAGTTCTTTCAGAATGAAGCAATATCACAAGCACATCTTCTGCATTCGGGGTGATCAGTCCCAGTTAATCAACCAGTGATGAAGCATCCTCGGACAAAGTGGATGTTACAACTTCCTCTGATTCTTCTGCTATGTTTTTGGGCTCTGCTGGTTCTCCACCTCTTGCTCTGTTACCTCCTTAGATGTAGGACTTTTGTGCAAAGATACAATCTCTACAGTTGGTTCAGAGTACACTGAAGTTGTTGAAGGCTCTGTGGTGGGCATATCTGCCACAGTATTTCTTACTTCAGGCATTCTTTGAAACAGTTGAGCAAGTTCAGGCATGGGCTATTTAGCTGTGGGATATATTACCTCTCCCTCTGACTCAGAGTCTGAACTTTCTTATTTTTATTTATTTATTTTATTTATTTAGTTTTAGTTGCTCTGCTTGTGCATCAGAATTTGCTGGGACAACTGCAGATTGTTTGGCTCTTCATTTAATTTGTCATCTGCACATAGCAGACCTTGTTACAGGAGGTTTAGGAGGTTCTGACTTGTCTTGTCCATTATTAGTGATCATCTGTCCAATGAGTAGCACGTGGTTGTGATGTATGATTCAGTAGTCACTTGTTTGTCTTTCTAGATAAATTTTATAAACAGGCATGTCTTGCACTTTCTCAGTTACAACATAGGGGGTGCTGCCCCTTCTGTTATTGATTTTGTGCTTTCCCGGAATTCCTAAATTTCTCAGTAACACATGGTTTCCTGGCAGTAGCTGGTGTGCCTTTACTCACTTGTCATATATTTCACTCTTTGCTCTGTTTCTTTTGGCTGCAGCACGTGTGGCCAATTTGTATGCTGAGTTTAGTTGATCTTTTAACTTTTGTGCATATTGCAAATAGGTCTCTGGCCTAACTCTATCAGCAGAGTCACTGAAGCATACATCTACAAGAAGTCTCTCTTGTTTACCAAACATGGGGCTGTAAGGGGAGAATCCTGTAGCATCGTTCTTGTTGCAGTTATGTGTATGGACCTAGGCACTTACTTACTGGCTACATTTGATTTTATATTTTGGGTCTAAGGTGCCCAAAATGTCAAGAAGTGTTCTGTTGAACCTCTTGGGTGGTGCTCACCTGGCGGGTGATAAGGGGTTGTACAGGACTTACTGATTCCCCATAAAGACAAAAGTTCTTTTACCAGCCGACTTTCAAAGTCCCGCCCTTTGTCGGAGTGTATTCTTTCAGGGATCCATAATGTACAAAGAACTTTTCAACAAGGACCTTGGCAACTGTGGAGGCTTTTTGTTCCTTTGTCAGATACGCTTGAGCATACCTGGAGAAATGGTCAGTAACTACTAAAATGTTTGAAATATTTTTGGAGTCAGGCTCTAAACTTAGAAAATCTATGCACACCAATTCCACGTGTGCACTGGTCACAAAGTTAACTAAAGGGGTGGCCCTCTGGAGTAATGCCTTTATCTGGACACATCTGCTGCAGGATTTTCAAAATTGCTCCACATCTCTCCCCATGCAAGACCCATAAAAGTGGGCATGAGCCAAGTCCAACATTTGCTCACTTCTTAACTGTTCCATATCCGCAAGCAATGCAGGGAGAACCAAAATCCAAGAAGAACCCACTGCAAAATACAACGGACCAAAACCAGCCATGCAGCACTTCAGATAAGGCAATTGACCTTTGCAAATAGTAAATCCACAAGGACTGAAGTGTGTAACAACGCCTGACCCACCAATACGAATGTCACGCGAAAAAGTTGAAAAAGGACACAGTCCACAAGGTGTTTCACCCAATAAAGTGCAAATGACTGCAATTTACTCTAGTTCAAGCCTTCCATAACAAAATATTTCCCTTTCACATTTGGTGGGTAAGCAGGAACTTCTGTTTGCCTTTTTTGTGTCCTTTTTCAACTTTTTCAAGTGACATTCTTATCAGTGGGTCAGGCGTTGTAATGCACAGAGTACCACTCTTTTGAATTTGGTTGGCAAGACCAATTGTAGACGAGGGAAAATGTGTGAGTCTTGAATTTATCTGTACAACAAATTGTCCTTAAGTCTAAGATTTGATCACTCTTGTAGCAACAATTTTGCATTTGGATCATCCATGACTAGTTCAGTAGTATCACCCCCTTCTTGCAGGGTGCTGACAATATCTCTTATACTAGGATCTAGTCTTTGCTCTATTTGCAAGTCTTGGTGGGTCAGTTGCGACAATGTATTTAGGTCTAGAGCAGCTAAAATGCAGTTGGCAGTTAGCACACAATCACCCGAAGCACCAAGGCTATCTACAAGACAAGTGGCAGTAACTGGGGAAGGCTGCTCATCTGTGTCAAACTTTTTTTTTTTCTATAAGACTTTTACAGTCTTTTCTGGGATTCGTTCCCAGGTTTGTTTGTCTGCAGACGATACCAAAAACATGTTTTATCTGAGGCCTGGCTTTCAACGTGTGTGTGTGGGGGGGGAAGGGATCAGCTAGACAGCTGCCATTTTGTTTAAATTCCCTATTCCTTATTGAAATGTGCAATAGGGTATTTATCTCACCCTAGAAAACCCACCAGAAACCATCAGATGGAACTGTAGCTAAATGTTTCATCCCAAAGATGGCACATGCAGCACTGAAGCTTGGCTTCCATTCGAAAACGTTTGCACATTTATATATTTATTTTGTTTATTGTTTGTTAACTGGGAAAGGAGGACTAGACAGTTCTTCCTATTATCAGCCCAGGAGTGGGGAGCTAGGGATACAGATGGAAACCAACTCAAGCAGAACAACAGTAAGTATACCTAAAGTAGACAATCTTGGATAATTCATAAAACCTTCTGGATAAGCATCTGGACTTCACGATTTTTAGTCAGAGCAGGTAAAACAGATTATATTATGTGTCAGTGGCTCACTAGGTGGCATGCTCACCTCTGGAGAAGAAGAAAACAAGGTTGTGGGTTCTAGCCCCACACCTAATACTTGGTGGTAATACTCAAAACTGGCACTGTAGTGTAGTAAGAGGGGGGTACTGCACTGGTGAGGTGCTGTCCTTCAGATGAGACGTTAAGGCAGGATCCCTTCTACCCGTCTCTGGTCACAGTCCCGGTTTAAGTAAAAGATCCCATGGTACATATAGAAGAAGAGCAGGAGAGTTTCCCTAGTGTCACAGCCAGCATTCCCTCTGTCAATAAACAGGTCAGTGCAACCCATCTCCCCAGGACGTGCCTAGAAACAAGCTATAATAGCTTAGTGTGCCTTTTCTGGTCATAAATTACAAGTAAAAACACATTAAAACTAAATTAAATTATAGGCGCTCCACTCTGGGTTTGACATTGATAAATATATTACAGAGCAGATTTTTTTTACATCTGTCATGTCTGGTAATTGAGAGTCATATAAGGGATAATTTGTTTGTACAGTCCTGGATGATCACAACAGTTTATTAGGACAACAACCAAATGACCTCACTATCCACTTCAACATAATTCAGGGCCTCACGTGGCCATTTGCTGGGGTACTCAACATCTCTGAGTTAACTCCATACGTGGATAATGAACCCTCGGTAAGGAAAAAGTATCCTGAAAATTTGACTGGTGGTGCATGCACTGTACATCATATAAGGTTAACCATCAATCAATCAATCAATCAAAATCTTTATCCAGGCGGGCACCATTGAGCAAGGCTCATTTGCAAGGTGGACCTGGTCTTCAATACATCAAAGTACAGTACAGAAGCAGGTATACAAAAAGCAATAATATACAAGGAAGAAAAAGTATATACAGTGTATACAGTACAGTACAAGGTTGAAATAAAAAAAAAGCATTATTTTACAATTGAAGAAGTAATTTCAAGGGGACACTAGACTGCATATCTTGAAAATATGACTTGTGGTGCATATATCTTGAATAAAGTTAACCCCCAGATAATCAAGGTATCATTAGAGCATACATAAAGTTGTTCAGGCACTATAGCAGTGACTCCAGCCTGGAGAAAGCTTAGTTCTTGTCATTTAACATCCCTGTTGTCATTCTCATAACATATATCATACAGTGGGACAGGGTGTCAAATAATCCTTTACCGTGGTCCACTGCCCCCTCTTTCTTCCCTAGCTTGGTGGCTGCTCATGTGCACTGCTCCTACACCAGGAAAGGTAGAAAGAGGCACCAGCCTCATCAAGTTATGCCAGTCCTGCTCACTGATCAATGGACGAGGACCATTCCCATGCCAGTCAGTCAGCACTCTCCTGTATCTAGAGACTGAATATTTCACAGTACACCTCAAATGGCCTAGCACTGAGATTCAGAGTTTGTTCCCAGATCTGATTCTCTCCTCTGGCAGTGCAAGGCTCTGCGGACCCATGGGTGGGAAGGCTGATATATAAAACCTCGACCTGAATGACTACATGGATTTAAAGAACGTGTTAACTTCAATGAAATTGGCTATTTTATTTAATAAGTTTTGATTTGTTAGTTAATTACTTTCCACTTTTATAATAAAATATTTGTGTTTGCAGTGAAACAATTGAGTTTTCACCTTTAGGTGTCAAACCACTGGTAAAAAGAATTCAATAAATTTCTGGTATTGTGATGCGAGAAATTCCCAGCTACTTTAGGAGCCCACTGTATTTTCATTATTCATTTTTCTCCATCCCTGGTGGGCTTCTCTCCTCTCTGACCCCCCTCAGCTCCATCACCTGGCATCTCTCTGATTTACTGGCTCCATCTTCCCCCTCGGTGGTGTGGCAGGGAGCTGAGCTCAGCCTGCCAGACAGGATCTGTTTGGAGCCACACGTAGGTCACCAGTGCAGGGCCTGTGAGAGGTCCGAGATTCCTCCTGTCTGCCAGTGTGATTTACCCTTTTCCTCGTTTTTGCTTGATGTTTAGGAGCTAGTGTACAAAGGCATCGATGGCCGAGCTGTGCACGCTTCCGTATGCAGCTTGCAGGATGTCTGCCATGCCCCTACTCCCTGTATGCAGTCCCTGCAGTCTGACCTCCAACCACTGCTAGGGCCCAGACTAACACCAGGCATCACTCAAACCTCGGCCTGGAGGAAGATAGCAGTCCATCAGATGCTCAATCCTCTTCCCTCATACAACCCAGGATCAGGACACACACCCAGGTCACTGGCGTAACAAACAGTAGCCCTACTGCTGTGCCAATCGGCAGACAAGCCCAGTGTAGTTCAATGGGCTGGCAGGATGGCTTAGAGGTTAGAGCAATGGGCTGTGAATATGTTTGGTACATCCAGCAGATCTGAGTTTGATTCCCACAACCTCCACTTTGTGACCCTGAGCAGGTCACATAACCACCCCAGTGCTCCTGGGTCACCCCTGAAAACAGGCACTAGTCCCTAGTGGACCTTACCCAGTTACCAAAAGAATAAAATAAAAACAATTTAAATTATAATGATTTTTTTTTCTTTTTCAAAGCAAATAGATAATTCTGAGACAAGTTTTGCCATTTGTATGTTTGTAATAATGTAGTCCATCTGGATGATTTTACAATTGTTTAAAACAGTAATTGGCTTCTGTTTTCTTTCTTCCAAGTAAAATCTTGTAAGAAAATTGGCACCACCCACTAAATCATCACAATAGATCACAGGTTATGGCAAATAACATATTTTTATTAAATCTATGATATTTTAGCTGAAAAAAAGCATTTCTAACTTCACACTACGAGGATTCCTTTGATTTTTTTACTAGCAACTAGCAAAATAAAAATAAAATGATGAAATGATAGGTAAAGAAACAACTAAAAGAAAAAGTAGTGCTTTCCAAGGCATCCGAAGGTGCCAAATATTTGGTGTTTAAGAGATACTTTTATCTTTACTAGGCACGTGCTCTTTAAAGACTGTCTGATGCAAAGGTTCATGTCTAGAAGTAGTTCTACTAAATAGTAGGATGTCCGCTGCTACTGGAATATGTGCTTTCTACAAACACATTTTCCATAAGGACAGTTTGGCTTAATATGATGTTCTGTGAGCCAGAGCAGACTGCCTTAGTCCAGAGCAGATATCAACAGTTTCATGTGTCAAATATGTGACCTACTGTGCTGGCCTTGGCTTCCTTTCAGAGGTTGTTAAAATCGTATCTCACTGCCGTCATTTCTTGAACCTCTTGAGCTCAGCTCCCTTCATATCTCTTTACAACATGCAGTTGTTACTTGTCCACTTACTGTAGCTGAATTTACTGCACTCTCTGCGTTTGTGTATGTTAACTCTGCAATGTTTGTAATTCCCTGCAATTTATTGTGTTTATTGTTTCCTGTAGCGTTGATAACAGAATAATGACAAAAATATGTGATTTCAATTTCTATGTGAACTGCTGGTTAGCAAACTGAGCCAGTGGTGCCTGTTAAGTAGGAGTGGATTTCTTTGCCAATCAGCAAGGGAAGCAGGCCATTTCAAATCCTGCTTCCATCACTAAGATTGGCGCTATTCTAATTTGAACTGGACCTTGGTACCAGTGTGCCTTCTTCAGAGATTGAAGTTCTGAATTTCAGAACAGCCAACTTTAACATGATTAGGAAATTAGTCTGGGAGATCACGTGATGCCTCGAGCTGTACAGTCGTTTGCTTAAAGGAGAAGTCCACCCAGAATGTGCAAAAACATATGTTATGTAGAGTATTTTGATATGTATGTTAAGTCCTAGTGTGTCCTTCCCTCTGCCTGCTATAAGGAGTTTTTCCTAAATTAGCCTGCCAGCTGTATGGTAGTTTTACGACCCCTGGGGATCTCCATCACAAATAGGTTTATTGGCTTTCTTTCTCCAACGATGCACCCTGGTTCATGTGACAGTGATGTAGCTATGCCCCTAGATTTAGCAGGGTCTGTCACAGCTCAGCCACAAAGATAATACTTCTTTCAGAGAAGGTCACATTGCTACATTTTGGATGAGTGTAATCATTATTATTTTTTGATATTAGTACCTTGTCCTACTATTTTACAACCTATAAGGTGATGTTCAATTTTTGCTACTTAGTATTGGTGCAAAAACTAAAAGTGACTGAGAGGAATAGAGTAAACAGTGACATGATACGCACACACACACACAGAGCAGAGCATAGCAGGACAAGGTACTGATATCAAAAAATAATAATGATTACACTCACCCAAAATCTAGCAGTTTGTCTTCTCTGGAAGAAGTATTTTCTCTGTGGCTGAGCTGTGACAGACCCTGTAACAAGACACTGACTTACTGCAGGGGCAATTAGACATCACACCAAAGGGCACTCTGGGAAGACTAGAGGCCATAAAAGAAACCAGAATGACAACCTCCAAGGGCAATGAAACAGTTAGGGAAAGTTAGAAAAAACATCTCTCACAGCCAGAGGAAAAGAAAATGCTGGGAACTGGTTAGAACACAGAAAAAAAGACTACTACATATCTTTTTCTGATTTTAACATGGAGTTTTCCCCCACTCCTGCTGATTCCTCCTTTAATCCTGATTTAAGCTTCCAATGTCACTCTAAAGTGATTAAAATTGAGTAGAACTACTAGTCTACAAGCCTACCATGACTACTGGAAGCAAACTTGGAAGGAACTGTCTTGCCATGGAGGCAGAGATGCAATCTGCTCCACCGCACCACTCCCAACTGATCACGCCTGAAAAAGCTCCTAAGAAAGTGAAGGCCCAAACTGCATCATGGACTCAGAGAATCACCATGGCTACAGAGTCCACTCCTTTATCCCTGGACTGCTTTCTTGAAGAATTTCATCCCTTCGGGGACGAAGTATGATCGTTAACAGAAGAAGTAAAAGCAGTGACAAGTAAACTCAAGGATCTGGCACAACGCACTGGAGATTGTGAGGTACGCTTAATATTGCTGGAAAAGAGGGTAGAGAAGGTCGACCTGGCCATAGCACTTGTTCGGCAGAAGCTTGTTAAATTAGAGGCTAAGGCTGAGGACCTTGAGGGAAGAAGCCACTGAAACAACGTGGTGGTCATTGGGCTCTCGGAGCATGAAGAAGGCTTCAACACTGTTCTATTTGCCCAAAAGCTGGTCCAAAAAATAGCAGGCCCTTCTCCTTTTGGCCCTGATTACATAGTAGAAAGGGCACACTGGGCACTATGGCCTATGCCACCACCAGGAGCTCAGCCCAGGACATTCATCTTTAAGTTCCTCAATTATCAGGAATGGCAGCACTTATTAGCTAAAGTTAAGGAGCTGAAGGAGGTGCTTTGGGAAGGATCCCCAATTCACATTACCCAGGACCTCCCCCCCCTCGGTGTGCCAAAAACAGGCTGAATTTCACAATGTGGTGTCCAAACTAATTGCTGCAAACATCCGATTTCGAATGTTGTACCCTGCTAATTTGCAAGTATCAATAGATGGGAAATGGATCTCTCTTGAAGAACTGAAGTCAGCAGAGCTGGAGATTAAAAAGCTACTCCCAAATCTGTTTCAAGATGGGTGAGGCCTTATCTGAGTATAGGGGGATGAGATGCATCAGTTTGTTTATCGGGACTGTTGTGAATGTATGAGCAATTATGTCTTGAAGTTTCGGATGAAGTGGCTGAACAGTTCTATTTTTACAATACTTTCAGTGCTTCAAGGGACTGGGGGAATATCTCTCGTATGGACAATATTTTCAGCACTTAGTTAAGGCGGACTTTTTGGTTCTTTAGTTCTACATTATGGAAGAGGCCTGCGAATATGGTGTTTAAATTCCATGACGCACTTAGAATGTAGTGCATATGGAAAAGTTCCTAAGGATATTCAAAAGGACGAATTAACTGTATTGTTCACATTGTACTTTTTGCTTTTTATTTCAGGGAGAGTTTATCCCATGTACCAAGCCTTAGTCCTAAACTGGTATCTGCAGGCCCGAAGCATCGTTTTCAATCTGCCTCCCACTTACATATCTAGGTAGGAGGCCTAACCCTGCTGCAAGGAGCTCCTAAGGACTCTGGGATTTATGGCAGGAGTTATGGGCATTTTTCCAATATTTCCTCCTCCTTTTAGGAATAGTACCTCTGAATGGGGTAATTTAGCATCAGATCACGTATTGGAGGATATATATACTTTAGAGAGAATAGGTTGGGAACATTTAATATTAGGAAGTGCATAGACCTTCTCTGCACTACTACTGCCTGGTTATGATGAGTAGGAAGGTAGATAGTTGTAGGGGATGATATTATTTCTGGAACAGGCAATAACTAGGGATATGTACAACATAAGTAGCTGAGAGGGTGGAGGAGGGGATCAGGGGAAAGTGGGGCAGCGAAACAGTAAAGGGAATCATGCACTGTAAAGCTGAGTAGAGGAGGTTGGTCCTCCTTTCAGATCCTGAGTGCAATCTGGGTATGCGACTGAGGAAATAACAGGGGGACAGATTTGGAGGGAGAGAGGTTTAAGGGGGACAGGAATTGTTTGTTTTGGGGTTTGGGGGAGGTTGGGATTTTTGCAAGGGGAGTTGGGGGATGGGAGGGTCAGCTTGGCACAGGCTAGTGTGGGTTTAGTTGACACCAAGGTGTATGGACTCAATTGGCTTTAATAATTTTGTGTGCTCCAAATGTCAGGGGCTAATAAATTTGTGCCGTGGAATGTGCGTGGGATTCACTCTAAAATAAAAAGATATCAAGTGTAGAAGCACATCAGTCTGCTTAGAGGAGGCCCTACATTTCTTCAGGAGACACACCTCTTGGAATCGGAGGGGACCCTCCTAAGAAGACAATATGTAGGTCAGGTTTTCAGTGTGGAAGATAGCACTCAGAGTCGAGAGGTGGCCATTTTAGTGTCTAGGAGCATTCCCTTTAAATCTGAGCAGACAGAGACCCACGGGGCATTACATAATTGTAAAAGGTATGCTGGAGAGGACTTCTATAGCTTTGGGATGTGTATATGGGCCTAATAATGACTCCCCATTATTTTTTACTGATATGATGCAGGTAATGTCCCCATTTGCTGTCTCTCCATGTATTATAGGAGGGGATTGGAATCTACTCTTTTCCCCAGACTTAGATAAATCAGACCCCAAAAGAAAAAGCTTATCTCCAGCACAACAGGCTATCAGAGAGATGGTAGATCATTTCGGATTAGCTGACCCCTGGAGGATATTGTACCTCACCTTAAAGGAATTTACTTTTAGGTCTAATGTGCACAAATCCTCCTCCCGGATAGATTATTTTTTAATTAGCCAGTCCCTTCTGCAAGGGGTTGTGTCTGCTAGGATAACTCCTGGTGTAATTTCTGACCATTCAACAGTAATTTGTGATCTGTGTCTATCACTGGATATGATGTAAGAGTCAACGTGGAGTCTGAATAACCAGCTCCTTAAGGAGCCCAAAATAGTAGATCTTATTAACGAGGAAATCAAGGAATTTAATAGGCTGAACTTAAACTATACAACCTGACCAGTTCTTGAGTGAGGAGCTTTAAAATGTGTCTTGCGAGGGACATTCATTAAGGTGGCATCTTGTAGGAAGAAAGAAAGGGACCAGAAAGCTCTCTCCCTACTTTCTAGAATTTGTACTCTGGAAGCCTCACAGTCCTCTGTCACTGCTCAGATGGATACTGAGCTACAGGTGGGATTGAGGGAACGATATAGCTCCCTTCTCAGGGAAAAGGCCTAATATGCCATTTTAAAGTCAGGGGTAACTTATATTGATCAAGGGGAGAAAGCAGGCCATCTTTTAGCCCTCATATTAAAAAAAGCAGAATCCTCCTGCACAGTCCAGAGTATCAGATCCCAACAGACAGGGGAACTCACTGCTGAATTTCCAAAATTTTATAAAGATCTTTATAAGTCAACAGCAAATAGGCCCACTCCTGAAGTCGTGAAGCAATTCCATCAACCACTGGCCCTCCCGACACTTATCCTAACCCAACAGGAGCTTTTAGTGGCCCCCATCACAGAAAAGGAAATTTTACTAGCTATATCTTCACTAACGGCGGATAAAGCCCCAGGCCCGGATGGGTATTCTCTCAACTTTTATAAAGTTTTTAGTAAGCTAATAGCTCCCTGGTTAGGTCATTTATTTGACTGGATATTAGAGGGGAACCCGTTAGATAGTTCCCTGCTGGAGGCCATCATTGTGGTACTACATAAGCCCGAAAAAGATCCAGAACTGACAAGTAGTTACTGTCCGATTTCATTATTGAATTGTGATATTAAAAATTTAGCAAAGCTTCTTGCTACTAGACTTAAAGGGGTCCTCCCTGACATCATTCATATAGATCAAGTGGGATTTATGCAGGGGTGCCAGTCAGCAGACCATTTAGGAAACTGGCACACATCTTCTCTGTGTCCAGGGATTCTGACATGCCAGCTGGTCTTCTATCTCTGGACGTGGAGAAGGCAGTTCCTATTTTTGACTATGAGCAAGTTTGGCTTTCCAGACAAATTTATTGACTGGACTGCCTCCCTGTACCAAAAACCCCAGACTAGAATATATTGCAACGAGGTACTCTCGGAAAGGTTTTCCTTATATTCTGGAACTAGACAATGATGCCCCCTGCCTCCTCTACTTTTTAATATCTACCTAGAACCACTGTTATTTAGGTTAATGTCTAATGAGGGTGTGCAGGGAATCTCTATAAGGCAGCATGTGTTTAAGTTATCTGCATATGCTGATGGTGTGCTTGTTCACTTGCTTCAACCACCCAAATCTTCCCCCACTGCTTTGACTATCATAGCTGAATTTGGGCCTGTGTCTAATTATAAAATTAACCTAAATAAGACCACTGTTTTTCCCTGAATCACAGATGTCATAAACAGGACATTTCCTCATTGGGGGTACAATTTAGTTTTAAGAGCATAAGATACCTGTGCCTTATGTTGTCTAGGAATGAGAGCATCATGAAAAAAATGAATTTTAATTCTTTGCTGGAAACTGTCCAACAGGACTTTAAATGGTGGCAGACTCTTCCTATGTCTCTGTGGGGGAGAATCAGTATAATTAAAATTAATATGTTACCAAGAATATTCTATCCCCTTAACATGCTAAATATATGGTTACCCAAAGTATGGTTTAAGAAATTGCATGCCCTCATATCATCTTTTATATGGGGGGGGGGGGCACCCTCAATGGGCTTACCTGAGATTGGCAGCATCCACCAAAGCAGAGGGTCTTAAACTCCCTAACTTTAGCGTGTATTACTGGGTGAGTCAAGTGAATCAATATTTCAGATGGTTCATACCCCAGGAAGAGATTGCCTCCTATCCATATGTACCAGAATGATTAATCCTGGAAAGAGAGATTATTGCCACCTTAAATATTGCTAAAGAAGCTTTCTTACACATTCCTGTAAAAAGTCTCCCCTCTGTTTTGAACAATTCCCTTTATTATTCACCTTCGAGCCCATAGCCAACCTTGTGCATTTTTAAAGTATTGGAATGTTACGGATTTTAGACAATCAATAGTAGGTAACCCAAAGCTTCAAATAGGGGACAAGACTATTTCCCCACAATGACTTCCTCTAATCAATAAGGCCAGGGTTGGAGATGTGTTCACCGTAGGGATGTGCATGGAATCAGCTACTATAGAAACATAGAAACATAGATTTTGACAGCAGATAAGGACCGCTTGGCCCACCCAGTCTGCCCATTTCCCTACCTAATGGATAAGCTGCAGATCCTAGTTAACCAGCAGCCTACTTCTTCCTACCCCCAACCCCTAGAATTGCCTTATGACTGTCCATGCATGCTTGAATTCCACCACTGTTTTTGACTCCACAACCTCCTCCGGAAGGCCGCTCCATGCATCCATAACCCTCTCTGTGAAAAAAATACTTCCTTAAATTACCTCTGAGCCACCCTCCCTTCTATCTTCAAATTGTGCCCCCTTGTTCTTGCACACCTCTTTTTTTGAAAGATGCTACCCTCTTGGACGTTGTTGATTCCCTTGAGGTACTATTATGGCACTCTATTCCATACAGAGAAAGTATGTTTTTAAAGTCTGGCAACTCAGGCATCTTCTGATAAAGAAATTGCCTGGGCCAAGGACCCTGAAAGACAGCTGCACCTGGCTCGACTCCTTGACTCTCGTAAGTGGGAAACTCCATGCAGTGTCCCAAATATATGCTTGTTTGCTAACAAACATGCTAGATACACAAAGTGGGGCTCCCAGGTACTGGGATTCTTGCTTCCCAAATTCTCCAAAGAAATGGGAATCCATCCGATTAGATTCTTTTAAAGATGTTTCCCAAAATAGGTTGTAGCTTACACAGTATCGAATATTGAACGACATGTACTGGACCCCCATCAAGTTAAAAAGAATAGGGAAGTTACTGGATGCTCTGTTTCCTGAGTGTGAATGTGCTGAAGGAGTTCTGGTTCATATATTCTGGGATTGTCCCCAGATTAGGAATCTATGGGAGTTAATTAAGACTAGGGCAGACCCCATCCTAGCATTGGATGATATGTTTACACTGGAGATTTGCCTTTTGGGAGATCTTTCTACAATCTCAGTCAGGAATTGTAGATACCATATCGCCATGTTAGCACTTGATTAAGAAACTTATCTTACGTCACTGGCTGGATGGGCATAATATCACATGCAAGGAGTGGTTGTGAGACCTATTATTTAATCTCCACACAGAACAAATGAAAACTAGCCTTAGTGGCTCTCTTTCTTGCTACAGGAAAATATGGGAGGGCCTCCACACTTTATACCTTCTTCAGACTGGAGCCTCACTATAATTATGATTCTACTCGATAACTGGTCTAGCTATACTTATGTTACTACATTGTTGTGGTGTGATGTCCGTATACAGTCTTTGGATACCATATTTACCATTCTCAAGGGGATGGATGAGCCAAGCTGGGGGGTGGATGTGGGAAGGGGGGTGTGGGCTTTAGCATGGAGCTGATATTCACACTGCTTATAACTGTATCATAGTTACCTGTACCTTCATGTTAAAGCATGTATGCAAAACTCAAAAAACATTACATTTAAAAATAAAAAGAAGGAAATTAGTCTGGGACAAGTTGTGCTCACTACAGTCATGTGGTTCCAAAAGACTGGAGAGTGGCAGACTTGATTCCACTCCATAAGGGAGGGAACAAGGAGAAACTAGGTAACTACATACTAATCAGTCTTACCTCCATTGTGGGTAAACTGATGGAGACACTAATCAAGGTGGACCTTCCTTGTAGACTACATGGACAGTAATGGTCTCCAGGATAGTAAGCAGCATGTGTTCATATCAGGGAGGTCTTGTCAGATTAACCTGCTAGTATCCTTTGACTGGGTGTCTAGGAAACTGAATCAAGGACATGCAGTGGATTTACTCTGCTTGACTTTTGCAAGGTATTTGACTTGGTGCCACACAGAGGGTTGCTAAAGAAGTTTGAAAATCTTAGTACAGTGACCAACTTAGATCAGTGGGTAGTCAGTTGGAAGGCAGGAAGCAGAGGGTGGTGGTAAATGGGGTCAAATCAGGGTAGAGGGAGGTCATGAGTGGGGTGCCCCGGCTTCAGTCCTGGGACCAGCCTTTTCAGTGTGTTCATCAGTGACTTAGGAGAAGGAATACAGGACAAGACGTGACTTTTCCAAGTAGCATTAAGCTCTGTGGCAGGGTGGACAGCGTGGATGGAGTAAGGGAGTTGCAATGGGATCTGCAGAGGTTAAAGAGGTGGTCCAAGACGTGGCAGTTGAAATTCAATGCCAAAATGTGTAAGGTGAAGAACATAGGGAATAAGAATCTCAGGACAGACTATTAGAAGGGAAGGATTAAGCATGGCACTACTGAAAAATGGGATCTGGGAGTCATCATAAGTGACTCTCTAAAACAATAGAGTCAATGTAACAAGGCCTACAGTAAGGCAAACAAACAGTTGGGGTGCATTTGGAGTTTACCTATGCTGAATCAACAACACTGTTGTCGATGTTCAGCATAGTGAGATCCCCAATGTTAACAGGTGAAATTTCACCTGTCAGACATTGGTGTGTTTTCTATCAGGGGGCCACACCCCCAAACCCCCATGCGGGGGGCTGTGCCCCCCCACATCTCCCTTCTATTGATTACTAACTCTAAGTCAGAATTGTCTTGAAGGGCAGGCCAAAGCTGGTGAAAGGGCAACATTTGACACTTGGGTCCCTCACAGTAACATTTTTGAAACCTGTCGAGATTGTCGCTGTGAGGGATAGTGCCGTGAGAGTTTCACCAAGCATTCAGCATATGGTATTGAGAGGGGTTTTGATAGCAGAATGAAAGTGGTAATTCTACCTCTCTATAGATCACTGGTGAGGCCACATCTGGATACTGTGCCTAGTTCTGGAATCTCCACCTAAAGAAAGACAAAGAGGGAGGCTGGAGATTGTGCAGTACAGGGTAACCAAAATGATTTAAGGGCAACAGGGCAGATCCTACAAGGATCATCTTCTGAATCTGAACATGTACTTGCTGGAAGCTAGAATGGAGATGGGAGATATGATAGGCATTCAAGTTCTCAAATGGAAGGACTGTGGTAAACTGTGAGGAACTATTTTGGCAAGATTGGTGAGTCAAAAATATAGGGACATGAGAGGAAGCTGGTGTGGGAGACGGGGGAGTCAGGAGGGACATGAGAAAATGTTACTTTGCAGAATAAATGGTTGAGCCAGGGAATGGTCTGCCAACAGATGTGGTGAGTGCAAAAACCATTAATGGTTCAAGCACAGTTGGAATACACTTAAGAGCTTAGTTATTCAGGTGGATCACAGTAATGAAGGGGAAAGGGGTTTAGTCAAGTATGAGAACCCCATTCAGATTATATATTTCAGAGTACCTAAGGGTATAACAGAGCAGACTGGATGGATCAAGTGGTCTTTTTCTGTCAACAGTGTGTTTATTTCTATGCTTCTGATCTTATTTGCCTTCACCTGGGACACAGAAGAAAACAGAACTTTGACCTAGCTGATCTTTTTGGGAAAACCAAATAAACAGTATTAACAGGAAATATCTAAACCTGCCTGGTGGCACTGAGGGTTGAGGTGCTGAATGCCACACCTCGTGCCATGCTGGTGACCAGAGTTTGGGAATGAACCTGGGCCATTGGGGGTTGGCAGGGGAAGGAGAGGATCAAGCATCTGTAGGAATGGGGTGGGTTTCTTGGGACCCCTGGTGCAGTAGCAGCCTCTGGTGGAGACTAGGGTGTGGTGCAGACATCAGGGCACAGGCAGGGAGTGGGACAATTGGCAGGTACCAGCGACGGAGGTGCCACGCAGGATGCCACTGCACGCCACATCCCGCAGGGAGGAAACACAAGAGAAAACCCCCCTGTTGTCTCAGTAAGTGATGGTGGGGACCAGTGGTGGGTCCCCATGCCCAGTGCTGGGCCTACTGGATCATGTTCCTGGCTGCCCTTTCCCTTCCAGTCGCTCTACTAGATTAACAGATACAGTGCCAGAGTAGTTGGCGGTCCCTCTCTGGGAGGCTCAGAGCCGGGAGGGTCATGCGACCGGAGGAGGTCAGAGGATTTGGGGAGAGCCAGTGGGCATGATCAGGATCTTCAGGAGGGCAACAGAGACCTGACCAACTGCCCCCACCAGAAAGAGTCTGAGACAAGTGAGGTGACAAAGTGTACAAAAAAAAAAACAGGAACTATCTGAGAGGGATTTATGGTGTCTATGGATATTTCATAGGGCATCTAGGAATAAGCTTTGTATTCGGTCAGAATGTTGTCAGTAATGCTGCAAGCAGTGAGAGGTGGAGTGAAGCAGAGCCAAGTGTTCTAGGGCAGTGTTGGCATCATGTCAGAGTGAATAAAAAATGTATTCCTGGACACCTCATTGAATGCCCTTATTATACCATGGGCAGTGACTCAGACTGATAGATCAGGTGAGCAAACATGACAGACAGGCATGAAGAAAATAACATAGGCTTCATGGCAAATAATGTTATTCACCATGAAGGTTAATAAGAGGGCAGACTTATAGATTTTATTTGACTATGTTATTCATCCCATACCTGGTATAAATTATGAGATATTTCTTAAAGATATGTATAGAGTATCTCCATCCCAATTCCTACACAGATATCATTAGCGTCTAACTACACTACAATACCTTAATTTCATAAAGAAACATGCTGCACCACACATCTAGTTTTGAAATTTCCTCCGGTGTGGGAAAGGCCCCACTTTAATCTGATTAGAATCTTTTCGTGAAACTATGTTGTAGTATATAACCTGCAAGATTTCTTCAGAGTTGTTTGAAAGTTGATAACAGCATCAGTTCACAAATATAATAATTTAACACAAGGAAATTTCAAGTGCACGCCACTATGTAAGAAGAATTGTGTACCAGTATCTAAATGAATATTTTAATACAATAACAACAACTGTAGATGGCTAAGATTATTTATTTACAAACAAGCTAAATAAATAAATACATAAATAATTGCAGGGGATCTGGAGAGCATACATTAAGGTTGTGATGAAAATAGGATCCGTGCAAGCCAAGCTGATCAATATCAAAAACTGTGCAATTTAAAGATTTTAATGAAAAACTTAAAGGTGAAGGTACTGAATATGAAGATGAGGTAACTGTAGGCAAAAGGAACAAATTCCATAGGGATCAAAAGGACTTTGGATCAGCACAGGTAGTTAAATGGAACAGCCCATCTCAGTTTAGAAGGGTTTTATGTGGTAAGGGTGAGTCTAAAAGACTGCCAATCACATACAGCGACTTCAAAAGAGCCTGTCGTCAAAAGGGCGACTGAAATTGTAACGACTGTTGCAAATAGTCATGGTTGCTATATTCAAATAAAACAACAACCAAATTAAGTATTTTTTATGCAGGGGGCTATGCCTCCTGTTCCCCCCACCCCCCCAAACTTAAAATAATCAAATCCTCTGGGGATGTGGACTCAGGGGAAAGTGATGGTTCCAGAAAAAAAGGAAAATATTTTTCCCCCTGAAGCCATACCTGAACCTGGGTCTGCTGCTATCGCAAGCTGTGGCTTACACCACTATGCTAAATGGGCAACTCTGCAGGTGATGGCCGCACAATATCCTATATCCTGTAATAGTGAGTATAGCTCCCTGCTACACTCGCTCAACAGTTTATATCGGTGTTATTCACCAATTGCTCTCGGTGTGAGTGGTTTTATTGAGTCACTTATATCAATGAGCTCAATAATACTCTCTCATACAACATGTTACTGTATAGAAGCTGCGGGAGGACATGGGGAGGTCAAGGTGAGGTCCTAGGAGTAATAAATGGGATAATTGTACAGCTATCATATATTCAGGGGAAACTTCAATTTTAGGAAGTGAGAATAGGATTTCTCAGCTGGAACAAGAAATGAACAGTTTACTTTTTAAAGGAAGCGGGCCCTTCAACAAGAAACAAACAAAAAACAGCAGGAAAAAAATTGTAGAAACACCAAGAGGGCAACCAGAGGGAAAAGAACGAAGGAAAAGAAAGCAGCAAGGAAACCAACTAAGCAGAAGTGATGAACATCTCAGTTTCCCTCTCTGAAATTCAGTTACAAGTACCGTCAAAAGGTTTTAATGTTTGTACTCACACTGAAGATTGACAGGTTTAAAACTGATGAGGATCTGTTAAAATATTTTAGTAGCATTACCCTAAAAGTTTTTTTTTTGGGAAACAAACAACAGATTCCGAGATGGGACAAGATCTAGAAATGGTACATTATGAGAAAGTTTCTTCTGACAGGTGTGAAGAGCCTTTAGGACTCTTTCATTCAACATTGGTGATGTAGGAATGGTCAGATATGATGCATCAGTGGAACATTTTCTGTCAACAGATTATATGTCCCTATGATTTAGGAGTAAGCCATTGCTTTTTGTGTGTTTGATTGGAATGGGAGAGGCAGAAGACTTGGAATTTGACCAGCCACTTGTCCTAACAATGCACCCCATGGAGATACAGGGATACATAAAACAGTGAGTTGGGACACACAGGCTTTTGAACATTTGTGGCCCTCTACTGTAACCATAATGTAATACTAAAGCTGACACAAAGCAGGTGTTTTAAACCCTCCAGTAAATTTTGATTATGGTCTGATATAGTCCCAGGCCCAGCATTACAAACTTACCAACATATTATGATGCTGAATCTTTACTCTTTATTTCTAGTTAAACTGGTACAGAGTGTGTAAGAATGTTACAAAGGAAGAGTAGGGAGCCATTAGGGATCTCCAGTCTATGCAAAATATTCTAATAAAGCCTGCTGATAAAGGTGACAATGTTGTTTTACATGCAGGCCAATACAAGAACAAGATCCTGAGGAAACTGGGCAACCCACCATGTTGTACCAAACTGAGAGAAAATCCTAACTCTGTCTTAAAAGAAAATGGATCCAGGTATCTTTGGGGAGTATAACAAAAAATTCAGTTACTTTTATGAAATGTGAACATCCAGAAAGACGGACTTCCTTCAGAAAGAGATAAAGTGTATTTTTACCCTAGTGTCTTAATTCTGTGAGACTTATTATAAGTTAATAGGGCCTCAGGGGATATATTTTACAGTATAAGAGACTCTGACCATGACATCTGAGCAACAGGACCATGAAGTGAAGGGGAGCCATACTGGGTCACTACGTTTTATGTAAGACGATGTATGACAAAACTTCGCAACACAGACCGTGAGGGTCGGAATAGCAACAGGGTGCAAAATCACTAAATGATCTATGCACGGTTGTGCACCCTGTCACCGTTCTCTGTCAGAGGATAAGTTCTCTGCTAGGAGGAGGGCCTGTTGAGTAGCTGCCATGGCTTGGCAGGATGAGCCACAGGCAAGAATGGAGGTGGTGCATCTGCAGATCCAGTATCGAGTCCCAGATGCATGGAACTTTTATTTTTTTTAATTTTTGCTCTTTGTGCAATGTAAGTGTACAACCCCCCCCCGGAGTTGATTATTTTAGTTGGGGGGAGTTGGGCATCATGGGGTGGTGCGGGATGTGGAGTCCCCCACAAAACATAGAGAAATGCTGCTGGAAATATATCACGCTGTATTGACAGCGCGGTATATTGCTGTGGCATTCTGTCTTGTGACATTATGACTCCCTGCCAAGCTGCGCAGTTCTGTCTGCCCAAACTGCACAAGAGTATTCTCTTACATCATAAGAGACATCCCTGAGAGGCCCTATTATCTTACTATAAATCACTCAAGTCTTATTTTTTTTATTTTATTGTGCCATACTACCACCAGTGCTGAAGTGGAGTGCTTCCTCTGAACTCTTCTACACAAGAGCACACCGTACACAGCATAAGAGGCACACTGGCTGCACATGCTGGTTGACTGAAATCATTTTAGTGATTTATAAATATCAATTAGGTCATGCTCCTTTTCTGTAACATAGAATGAGCTAATTTTTTGAATCCATATCTGAGTGATGTTATACCTTCTAGAATATCTATTTATCTTGCATTATAAAACACCTAGTTCCCTTGTTACCAGCTTTCTTCTCTCACCACCCCTTCCCCTTTGCCTTACCCTGACCCCCTTCCTCCCACATGTGGACCATATGGAGTCACAACATATCTATGACCTCACCCCACAGACCAGGTAAAAGCAAATGTTTGTAAATGACTGTAAACCTTTGCCAGACAAAACTCCTTAATTAATGTCTCATCTTTGGTAAGTGAACAAAAGGACTGGGAGTGAGATTTTACTTGGAGGAAGAGGGGGCTATGGGTTCATCGTGTGGCTAATATGTGTGCATATATTTAGCTAAGCACTGCCATCATTTGGGCTGAGCACATGCCAAGCTGAAATCAGGATTGCCAGTATGTGAGTATCAACTAAAATGAGACAGTTCAAAGAATGTACCATTCCAGTAACTCCACCTCTCCAAAGGAAAGAAAAAGGCTAACATCAATGTGATTGCCATCTTTGAAGAGAACATGAATGCCAGCATAGTGGCAAGACAGTTTTACCTCATTGTAGATAGTATATTATGTCATCATAGGCTTTTCAAATGTGAACAGACTGCATTTTCTTTCAGTTACTGCTGTGCAGTGGGATTGTCATTCATGATGCTTATATAGTGTATGGTGGAACATTGTTCTAGGTGAAAATCCATCCCTAGAAAAACATTGTGCTGCAGTAGCTATGTCATCCTCATTGTACAGCACTAGATATGTAGCTACTGCCACAGCATGGAATGCATTTGCACATGCACTTTAGGACAAGGGTAAATGGAGAAAATAGCAAAGGTAGTAAGGACAGGGATGGGGCAAAAAAGGGTAAGGCCATCAAATAAATGGAGGGTAATGAGTACCATTGCCCATAGACTAAGTAACAAGATCCCTGAACTGGTGGCCTTGATGGAAGAGGGACACCTGGATATTGTGGAAGTCACAGAAACATGGTACACAGAGAACCATGACTGGGATATCAACATACCAGGGTACACAATGTACAGGAGGGACGGGGGGGGTTAAAGAGTAGGAGAAGTAGCTCTCTAAGTAAGGGAAGGGATCAAAGCAATGGAATTAAAGGGTTACCAGGGAGGAGAGGAGGCACTGTGGGTCACCCTGGAGACTGGAAATGGTACCACAATCTGCATGGGAGCTCTATACAGACCCCCCCCCATCTCAGGGGGAGGAAATGAACAAAAAATGATAGAAAGCATCCTTAGGATGGCAGAAAAAGAGGAGACATTGTTGATGGGGACCTGAATATGCCAGATGTTAACTGGAGCACCTTTGCTGCAGCCACATTCAAGAACAGGATCATTCTCAATGCCCTACAGGGGGCATGCCTCAGACAGTTAGTATTGGTACCGACTCAGGAGCAATCTTAAACCTGGTACTCTCAAACAGGGATGGAGAAGGATCTCAGATCTAGAACTGGGTAGCCATCTGGGAACAACTGACCACCAAACAGTGTGGTTCACGATAAACACAGCCGCAGAGTCAAGCCATACAAAAGTGAGTGTACTGGACTTTAAGAGGGCTGACTTTGTCAAAATGGAAGAGTGCCTCAGAAAAGCACTAGCAAACAGGCAAGAAGGAGGGGTGGAGGAAAAATGGGGAAACTTCAAAACTGCCATCACAGAGGCAACAAGCCTTTGTGTGAAGCAAATAAACAAACCAAAATGAAAGAAAAAAACACTATGGTTCTCAAAAGAGGTGGCGGGGAAGGTTAGGGAGAAACAAATTGCATTCAGGAAGTATAAGAAAATACAGAAGGAGCAGAACAAAGAACTGTACCAGTTAAATAACAAGGAAGCGGGGAAGGTAGTCAGACTAGCAAAGGCCCAAACTGAGGAAAAGATAGCCAACTCGGTTAAGAAGGGGGGATAAAAATATTTATAGGTGCATTAGGGAGCGAAGAAAGACCAAGGGAGGGATAGTGAAGCTTAATAAAGGGGGAGAGTGGGTGGGCAGAGAGTGACAGTGAAAAAGCAGGGATACTAAAGGAATACTTCTGCTCATTATTCACAAAAGAAGAAGAGGGGGAGGTACCTAATCCAATCAATAGAAGCACTCTGGATAAGGCGGTCGATACCACTCCTTTCACAGAAGAAAGAGCTCTGAAAGAACTCCTAAAACTGAAGGTGGAGAAAGCAATGGGGCCTGTTGGGATTCACCCCAGAATTCTTAAAGCTCTAAGGGGAGAACTAGTGACACCACTGACTACTCTTTTTAACAAACCATGGGAGGATGGTGTGGTACCTAAGGACTGGAGAAAGGTGGATGTGATTCTCCTTCACAAAAGTGGGAGAAAGCAGTCGCAGGAAACTACAGATCTGTTAGCTTGACCTCAGTGGTAGGGAAAATGATGGAATCCCTTCTGAAAGAAAAAATCATTGAGTACCTAGAGGCTAGTGGGGCACAGGACCCAAGGCAGTATGGATTCACAGTGGGAGAGTCATGTCAGATTAATCTAATTAATTTCTTTGACTGGGCGACCAAAGTAGTAGACCAGGTAGGGGCTGTGAATATGGCCTACCTAGACTTTAGCAAGGCATTTGACACAGTGCCACACAAAAGATTAATAAACAAATTAGCCAGCTGGAAAGTGGGTCCCAGGGTGGTAGCCTGGGTAAAAAATTGGCTGGACAACAGGACACAGAAGGTAATAATAAATGGAGTACACTCCAAAGAAAGGGGGTTACTAGTGGGGTACCGCAGGGTTCAGTACTTGGTTTGGTCCTTTTTAATGTCTTTATAAGTGACATTGCAGAGGGGCTGGAAGGAAAAGTATGCCTCCTTGCAGATGACACAAAGATCTGAAACAGGGTGATACCTGGGGGGGGGGGGAGGAAAGGATGAGAAGGGACTTGGCAAGGCTGGAGGAATAGTCAAAAGTATGGCAGCTTAGATTCACTGCAAAGAAGTGCAAAGTAATGCACCTGGGAAACAAAAACCCAGGGGAAGAGTACACAATGGGGGGAGGTATTAACAACAACAAAAATGGAAAGGAACCTGGGGGTAGTCATATCAGATGACCTAAAGGTAAGCAAGCATTGTGAGAAGGTAGGAAGGAGGGCTGGGGGATATTGGGATGTATAGGGAGAGGCATCACCAGTAGAAAACAGGACGTTGTTATCCCTCTGTAGAGACAGTTGGTGAGACCCCATCTGGAGTACTGCATGCAATTCTGGAGACCCCATCTCCACAAGGACATAGGCAAGATGGAGGCAGTCCAGATGAGGGCAACTTAAATGGTGCAGGATCTGCAACAGAAGCCACATGAAGGGAGACTAAAGGAGCTTAATATGCATACCCTTGAGGAAAGGAGAGAGAGAGAGAGAGAGGGGCATGATAGAAACTTTCAAGTACCTCAAAGGAATCAACAAAGTCCAAGAGGGTAGCATCTTTCAGAAAAAGAGATGTGCAAGAACAAGAGGACACAGTTTGAAGACAGAGGGAGCACAGCTCAGGGGCAATGTGAGGAAGTATTCTTTCACAGAGAGGGTGGTTGACACATGGAATGGCCTTCCTGAGGAGGTCATGGGGTCAAAAACAGAGGGTGAATTCAAGAATACATGGGACAGACATAAGGCAATTCTGGTGGGGGGTAGGAAGATGTAGGCTGGTGGTTAACTAGGATCTGCAGCTTATCCAATAGGTAGGGAAATGGGTAGACTAGGTGGGCCAAGCAGTCCTTATCCGCCATCGAAGTCTACGTTTCTGTGTTTCACTTTACACAAACCTCTGCCTTTCATGATTCTGTCATGGTGGTGAGAGCAGGACCTGGAATGGTGCAGCGCTGAGGAAAAAAATGCAAAAGTAAGGACTCAGCAGTGTACCTATGGTCTAAAAAGAATCACTTTTCTTGTGATAGCAGACCATACACTATAAAAGACAATTTATGGTCCACTATCCACAGCATAGAAACATAGAAGTTGACGGCATAAGGAGACCGCTACATCCATCTAGTTTGACCATTTGTTTTAGACCTGTTTTGACAGTCTTGTTGTCCTTTGTAGTCAGGGCTCCCTTGTGTCTATCCCATGCATTTTTGAATCCCCCCACAGTATTGACCTCCACAACCTCTTGGGGATGGCTATTCCAAACATCCACCACTCTTTCTGTGAAGAAAAACTTCCTGGCGTTGGTAGATAACCTCCCTCCTTGCAGCCTGAGGTCATGTCCCCTGGTCCTGGAGCTCTTCTTGAAATGAAAAAGTTCCTGTGCCTGTACCTTGTTAATGCCTTTTATGTACTTGAATGTTTTAATCATGTCCCCTCGCTCTCTTCTCTGCTTCAGGGAGTACATATTCAGTTCCCTTAGTCTTTCCTCGTAGGACATGTGCTGCAGACCCCGAATCATTTTTGTTGCCTTTCTCTGTACTGTTTCCACCCGGTCAATGTCCTTCCTGAGGAGAGACCTCCAGAATTGGGCTCTGTATTCCAGGTGAGGCCTGACCAGTGATCTATACAGTGGTAGCACCACCTCTCTTCTCCTGCTCATGAATCCCCTCCCAATGTAGCCCAGCATTCTGTTGGCCTTCATTGTTGCCTTCTCACATTGTTTACTAACCTTTAAGTCATCTTAAATTATAATTCACAGATCTTGTTCCTGGTTTAAGAAAGCCAGTCTTTTGCCTCCTAGGTATTACTCCTTTCTTGGGTTTTTCTTTCTTATGTGCATGACCTTGCACTTTTTGGCATTAAATCTCAGTTGCCACACTCCAAACCATTCTTCTAGTTTCTTGAGGTCATCTTCCATCTTGCTCACTCCTTCTGGGGTGTCCACCCTGCTACATATCTTGGTGTCATCTACGTACAGACACACCTTCCCTTCCAGTCCATCAGTGATGTCTGCTATAAAAACATTGAAGAGCAGGGGCCCTAGCACTGAGCACTGGGGCACCCTGCTGGTCACCCTGCCTTCCATCGATTGCACTCCATTAACCAGTACTCTCTGGGTTCTGCCTTGTAACCAGTTTTGTACCCATCTGACTACCTCTGAACCAACCCCTGTGTGATCAAGCTTTTTTACCAGCCTTCTGTGTGGAACCGAGTCGAAGGCCTTACTAAGGTCTAGGTAGACCACATCCACTGTCCTGTTGTTGTCCACTATTTTTGTAGTGTAGTCAAAAAACTCGAACAGATTTGTCTGGCATGACCTACTTGCTGTGAAACGGTGCTGTTTAGGGTCTTGTTGGCTGCTAGTTTTGAGGAATGCTATGATCCTCTGTTTGAGTAGTGTCACCATTAGTTTCCCTACTATAGACATGAGGCTCACAATCATAAGTAGCCATCTCAAGGCTGCCATGGTGACCAAAACCTCTCAAGCTTCACTCTTGAGGTTTAAATGGTCATCACCGGCAACCTCTTGATGGTTACACATGCTTGTTGTGGATAGTGGACCATACATTATCCACTATATAATAACTGGGGATTGTTTTTTCCCCATAGGGAAACCGGGTTATAATTCGTCATTACAACCTGTGGGTTATAACAGCGAATACGCACCCAGTGTCCCTTGTGCGCATGTGCTAGCTGGACTCAGTCCTGCTTCCATGCCAGCCAGCATTCCTCGATGCTCATTACACTGCCACATGGAGTCAGCGATAAGTTTATTAAAATAAAAAACTCACCAAAGAGGGAAAAAAATGGCTGTTTAAAAAATGAAACAATGGAAAGCTGTCCTTTCTCCAGCCACCACTTCAGACCACAAACTGACACTGAAACCATAGCGGACAGCAGCAGCAGAGAGATATGATTTTATTTTATAGAATTGCTGCTGAAAAAAAAACTGATCCCCAGCAATTATATAAAATGAAACATGGGGTGGTGTGTTTAACGAGATTTAACACACACCATTCAGTGTTGGATGATTAAATAAATCCCTCGAGCTTCGCTCTCAGGGTTTATGTAGGATCCAACACCTCAGGGTGTGTGTAAAATCTTGTTAAACACACCACCCTATGTAATATTCTATATTTTATACACAAATGTGTGAGATGCTATATAAATCCTGAGAGCAATGGTCAAAAGGTTCATAGCAGCATTCTACATGAGGATGTGTATAAAATCTGAGTTGTACACAGTCCCCAGCTTTGTTTTAAATAGTTGCTGGGCTTTGTTTTTTTGCCACAACTTCGTATTATAGCAGGAAATGTGCACATAGGTCCTTAGGGAAATCCATGCATGAATGCTGTTATAATCAGCTGGTTATAAGGCAAATTATAACCAGGTTTCCTTTTGGGAAAAATTGAAGCCCAGTTATTATATTCTCATTATATACAGTTTCTCAGGCATTATTCTATATATTTTTGACCCTGAACATGTGCATGGACATCCTTATCACATGACCTCTGCTCAGCGTGGGCACAGTCACTATTTGGCACCCTAACATGTGGACTCGAAAGTTACAAGTTCTGATCTTAAGATACAGTTTGAACCGTGCTATGCCACATAATGTAAAGTTAATTTAAACCAAGACTTATTTCTCCATCTCGGCTGATAGATATGGCCCTGAAGCACTGAGCTGAACAACTGGAAATGTTTTGAAAAACAAAGTTATGGTATCTTAGCGAAAGAGAGAGAGAGAGAGAGAGAGAGAGAGAATTGTATATTTTCCCGTTGGTTACTGTAATCAACAGATGTAAATTGTTACTGTGACACTGGCTTATTTAGAAATTGCATTTACTGAAGGGTTTGCTCTGCAGATCACATCCGGTACTTGCACAGTCACTGTCACTGAGCCTTGTTAATTATAACCCCATCCATGGACTGGCCATGATACAGGGTTGCAGCAGCAAAAATGCCAGGAAAAAATAATCAATCAAGAGAGACTTAACCAGGAGAACTACAATAAATACATTTGCAATTTGGTAAATGAAATAACAATTATTCTAATAAAATAACATTTTAAATTATTTCAGGTAGCAGGCATGATTCTCCAAGATTTAAATATGGATTTTAGTGTCCATGCTTCATAATGGTTTTCATGGGTCATTTTTATGTTCACTTGCAAAGCATGCAAACATATTGGTATAAGTCTGCTGCAAAAGGGCTTTTTGGGCCATGCCCCTCCTCCACCTATCAGATCTTCAGAATGCAGAGTCTCCTCCTTAATTATTCCCACTCTCCATCTTTCTCCTTCTTTTCTCTTTTGTTTCCTATTCTGTTTATCCACCTACACCTGGGCAGCCCTCATCTGGCATCTTGCCCCCAGCTCTGTCACCCACACACCACAGGACTTACCTTCTACTTCTTGAACCTCCATGGGTGGGTGGGTGCCTTGGTGGGTGGTGCAGAGCCTGCAGAGTGCCTGCCATCATCCTGCTCACTCCTGGCTGCATCCCCCCACTCCCCTGGGAGTGATTTTCTCCCCAGGCCAGCTTGGGTGCTTTGGCGTGCACATACTGTGTAAAGATGCAGTATGCCTTACCAACCTGCACCTGGACAACCAGGTAGGTGACTGCTGTGGCACCACCCAGCTTCAACTAGATGTTACTCAAGCAGTGTTCTTCCTTGTCCCCCTCCCCAAAGGAGGAGCACCATCATGGGACGCTCAATCTTGCCTTTCCTCAGCCAGCCTTTGGCAACCCCAGTTCATTTCTTACCTTTTCTCGTTGATGTCCTTGTCTAGTCACAAAGCTGGGAAGTGTAAGCTGCAAGGTTTTCTTGTATACTTCTAATTCTTCCTGCTTGAAACCATACCCCTGCTTCCTACTCAACATATGAGCTATTGATTACTTTTTTTCTATGTGCTGCAGTTTAGTTATTTGTTTCTCAGGGAATTGCAGAGATGTTGCACAGATTATGTGATTTGCATACCCATGATGTAGTGCTTATAACCCATGGAATTAATGTATTTTCATATGTGGTAACAAGTGAGTAAAGCATATGTTCTAACATATTCCTACACTCACTGATCACTTTATATAAAGAACTGTATTACATCGCTCTGCTTACCTGTATTTTGAACACTAAAAATGCAAGCATTTTGGTCATTACAACATAATTATAACGCGTAAGAAAAATCAAGTGTTCTGATTGGTCAGAATACCAGTACAACCATATAAGTACAGTATTTGCCCACAGTGTTACAGGCAGAAAGAAAGTTTAAAGAAAAAAAATAAGTATTTTGTGCAGCTCAAACTGTGTTTCATTGCATTTGAGCTGCACTACTGAGGGAGCCAGAAGAGTTGATGAGATCGAACGAGCCATGTGCAATCAGGAAGAGGATTTTTTTTTGTTTGTTACTCACCGTTCCCCATCCAGACATCTGATTGCCTACTTATAACATGCACAAAAAAATCCTACTTGCTTTGGTTTTTATTACATTATAATTTTAATAGAACACTCAAGGGATGTGTGATTATGGTAAATAATCACACTTCTCTTTTGGCACGTGGTGCATGTGCCTCATGCCTGACAACACCCTCAAGAGGCATGATATTATTGACCTATAATCATGCACTCTCTCATGCCTTATTGTATACAAAAAGAAGGCTAAATACGTGCTGTATACTCTAGGCAGCATGGTGCCTATATTTGCTTGTAAAACAGGTGAATAAATTTGTATTATACAATGGCTCAAAAAGTACTGGTTCCTGATTGGCTGGCATGCATGATTTACACATTTTAAATTGTGCATTCACCCAATGGGAAAGTGCCACCACCAGTCAGCCACATCAGGAACCCCTTTTTGAAATCACTCCGAACTCCCTGAAGATCAAGTAGGAAAACCTCTGTATTCACTTTGTCGAAAAGTGCAAAATTCAAACACACAGTACTCTTTGAGTCTTTCCAGTAAGTTCAGTTCTCAGTGTGGTAATAAAAAAGATAGAAGGCAGTTAGGGGGTTTATGTATTTTTTTAGGAAACGTGGGTCTGTGGCATTTTAAATGGGTCATTACAGTGAAAAGGTGGAAATGGCAGCAAAGTAGGGCAGAAGTATATGAAGATTGAAAGGAGGAAATCAGGGCTGAAGTCTGGGCAGTGACTGAACGTACATGGCAAGATTGGGTAAGAAATGCTACTCTTTGCAGGGAAGAGAGAGAGATGTAATGAGGAAGTGAGAGACTGAGACATTTACAACTTATTTTCAGAGTTGTGATCTTGATAACAATTTTGCTCCTTTAAAGCGTTTTAAAGAGTGGCTTATAGGTTTTCCATAACTGTCATTTGGAGCAAGGGAGCATGTGGGGGGATCTCTTTTCTCAGTTGTAGAGGAGTGGGTTTGGGAGAGACTCGGAGGCTTCTTTGCTTTGCCTTTTTTAACAGCCTTGGAGGGGGGGGATTACAAACAAACAAAATGAAGAAAAAATAAACAGTCCATTTCAGCTCAGAGCTCTAGCAACCTAGGACTATTTTCTCTGGTGCAATAACAAAATTCAACAAAATAATTTAAAATAAAAAAAAGTTTTCTTTTTTTTGTTTGACAAAACAAAATACAAAGGGGACATTTTATAGTCACAATATCCCATTTGAGGGTGTGGGTGATGCCAGGATTTACCCACACCCTCTTGTGGTATACTGCTTAATTAGTCCGATCTGTGAGACAGCTTTTTTTTTCTTCTTTGGGAGGGAGCATATCCCTTCTTTACCTAGCACAGACCCTGATTACTGAATCGTCATCCTAATTCCATCCACTCTCTGCTTTTTCCCCTTTGAAGTCCTACCACAATCACAAGGCTGGAAAATTCAAAGCAGAAGGTTTTCTTGTGCAGTTCCTAGATTCTGCATGAAACCTTGTCCCTGCTTTTAGTTCTGCTTCTGTGTTCCTGCCCAGTGCTTTCAACACACTCTGCACCATGGTCAACAAACCACATGGCATTCTCTGCTACTTTACATTACTGCTCAGTGGCATTTAGTCCTTGCACCACTCCATGATCACTGTCATTCCAGGTGAAACAAATGATCCCTACTTACTTTGTGTCTCTCTCCAATCTCTGGCTCCCCTCACACAACATGCCAGCATGGTCCATATATTCTTTCTGCTGTGCAGTAATTGCTCTTTTCCCCACTTCACAATCTATGTCCCAACCCCAAATGCCACCATCTCCCATAAGTCACATTACCCACTGTTCATCATTTGCTCTCTGCCCTCCCACTCTATGATCTTTGCCCTCCACAAAGTCCCCCAATTCCTGGTAAGACACTTTATATCCTGTTCACCACTTGTCTGTATCCATTCCCTCACTGATCTCTGCTCCCCCACATTGCTGCCATTCTCTTTATATATTACCCTATCTGCTGCCCTTGCTCTCCCCATCCCAATTTTGTCCCTCAAAAATGCTGTCATTCAGTACCATTCACGTTAGCCACTCTGCAGCACTTCCCTTCTATTCCTACCAACCAGTATATATCTGCCGGCATTGTCCCTTACTGTCACCCACCCACCCTCGAATGTCTTGCTACTCCTGGTGCTTCATATTACCTATTGTGTGCCATTTGCTCTCTAATCCTTCCCTCCCTGATATCTGCTCCCCCCTAACAAATGTGGGCATTGTCCCTAACATTAACTGCTCAGTGGCACTTACTCTCTCTCACCCACCCACCATCAAATGTCTTGCAACTCCTGGTACTTCACATTACCTATTGTGTGCCATTTGTTGTCTATTCCTCCCCTCCCTGATCTCTTCCCTCCAATATACTGATTTTCTTCATGTACATGACATGATTTCTGGCTCTATCCCTCGGGTGGAGGTAGCTCCAGAATACTGAATCTCCTCCCTAATTTCTCACACTCTCAGCCTTTCTTTTTCTTTTCTCCTTTTCTATTTGAAGTTCATGCTCAGTCACAAGGCTGAAAAATGGAAGGTACAGTTTTCTTGTGCATCTTCTAATTCCTGCTTATAATCTTACCTCTGCTTTTCATTCCACACATTCTGCTGTTTACTACTTTTATATGTGCTATTGTTTAGAAGCTTGCTTCTCAGGGAATGGCAGAAATGTTGCATGACCCATTTCATTTGCATACCCATAACGCAGTGCTTGCAGCTCATGGAATTAATGTAGTCTCATGCATGGTAAGAAAAAAAAGTAGAAAAGATATTCTAACATATTTCTAAACTCATTGATCACTTTTAATTAATTAATTAATTAATTTATTTAGAATCATAGACTCTGTCGGCAGATAAGGACCAACTGTCCACCAAGTCTGTCCATTTCCCTACTTACTGCTGCAGCACCAGATCCTATTTGATCTTCTGCTTTCCTGCTCTGCACATCTCCAGGATATCCTTAGGTCTATCCCATGTATTCTTGAACCTCCATATTGTTTTTGTACCCACCACTTCTGCTGGAGGTTGTTCCATGGCTCCACCACCCTTTCAGTGAAAAAGTACTTCCTAACAATACCCCTGAGCCTTCCACACTTCAGCCTCATATCATGCTCCCTTGTTCTTGTGCAGAGTTTTCTCTGAAATATGCTTTCCACCCATACCCATTTGAAAAATGGTGACTAGGTGAGGCACACTGAGCTGACATTCATTTTCAGGTGCCACCTGGAGGAGGGGAACAGAGAATAAAAAATACATGGCATAGTCGAATTCAGTGTTATAATAAAGTGCAAATAAGAGCACATCAAGACTGCAGAAAGTGCACAATGAACAAACAAGGTTTCAGCAACAAGTTGAATATGTCAGCAAGTATATCAGGGACTGTTAAGGGAGGAACAGGATCAATGAAGGAGGGAAGGAGTGTCAGCTGATATCTGAGGGAGTCAGGAGAGATAATGAAGCAGAGGAAGGTGGGGAGCTGGTTCCAGTGTGAGGGAAGATGATAGGTGAAGGCTGATTGGCCAGCTGAAGGTAAAGGGATGTGGTAGAGCAAAGGTGTGATAATCCCTGGAGCAGAGGGAGCAAGAGGCAGTGGAAATAATGGAGAGGAGTGATGAGAGGTAGGAGGGAAAGGAACTCAAACCCGTATTTAGATATAAAGGAGGCAGAGTGTATCTGGCAACAGGAGGGTAGAGGGAGAATGGGTAGTGATGAATAAAGTGAGCAGTTATGAGTTCAAGAGGGGGGATTGGTTGCAAAGTAATGGAAGGAGTTACAGAAAGTATCCAGTCTGGCCAGGGAGGTGGAGGGGGTGGATCCATAGGCCACATCTGCCTAGTCAAAGACTGGGTGCACCATTTTGGTGACAAACTCTCAGCAAACCTGCAGAGAAAGACAATCTTTATTGCTATACAAAGCACCAAGTTTAGGTTGGAGCTTGGTATGGACAGTGTTGATGTGGGTAATGAATTCAAGCTTGCTGTCAAGTCACACACTGAGGTACTAGAAAAAGGAACCACTACCACTGGGGAGCCATCCAACATAGAGAAGATGAGCACAGGAGAGATTTTGGCAAGTTTGTGGCTGGTGCCAGAGGTCATGGACATATTTCTTTGGTGTTGACCCAGAGATGGTTTGAATGAAACCATCATATAATGTAACTGAAATCTTGCTGTAGCAGATCTTCCATGCCTGTGTTGGAGGGACCTGAAGTGTAGATGACTGTGTAATTTGCATACATTCAACTATGTGAGTTGGCACAAGCTGAAGGGAGGTCACTGAGAAAGATGAAGAATATTGGACCCAGGATGGAGTCCTGTGGCACCCCTACCTGGATAGGAAGAGACGTTACAGGGCATTACCAACCTGTACTGACTGTAGATGGTCCGTGAGGTAAGAATGGCACCAGTTGACAGTGAGAGCTGAGTGGCCAGCAGAACCCAGCTTATTCAGGAGGTTAGAGTGAGACACCAAATGAAAGGCCTTAGCCAGATTGATGAGGATGGCTGCCTTGATGTGACCCATATCCTTCACTTAGAGGATATTATCACTTAAGTACAGCAGGAGATGTTGGTGTGATCCTTCCTGAAGCCAGACTGGAATGGAGAGGGGAAATCAGAGGAGGAGAGGAAATCAGAGAGTCTATTGTACTTGGCAAGAGAGTAGAGGAGAGGAGAGAGATAGGCTAATAATTACCAGAGGAAGAAGGATTCCCCCACTTTGTAAAGTGGTGTAACTCTGGCCAAATTCCAGAACTGTGGGACTGCACTGAGGGAGAAGAAGAGATGCAATAGGTGAGCCAAAGGAGATGCAATGGCAGGAGAAGAGATGTAAAGGAGTTTGGGATTAAGTCCATCCGTGCTAGATTTACTCAAATTCAGGGAGTAAAGGGCAGTCAGGGTCTCCTTGGTGGTAACAGGAGAGAAACACAGAAACATAGAAGTTGATGGCAGATAAGGACCACAAGATGCCATTGGCCTGTACTCTGTCAATGGCCTGTCTATTCATACTCATCTGTATTGCTCCCTTATGCCTATCCCATGCATATTTGAAGCCTGCACTGTATTCATATCCATCACTTCCTGAGGCAGGCTGTTACATGCATCCACCACCATTTCTGTAAAAAAGGACATCCTCACATTACCCCTTAATCGGCCTCCCTCTAATCTCATGCTGTTTCCTCTTGTCCAACTATTTTTCTCATATTGAAACATATTAGACTCTTTCACCTTGTTAATGCCCTTAAGGTGTTTGAATGTTGTGATCATATCACCTCTCTCCCTCCTTTGCTCTAGGGTATACATATTGAGCTCTGTTAATCTGTCCTCGTATGTTTTTTGATGCAGTCCCTGCACCATTTTTGTTGCCCTTCTATGGACTGCCTCCATTTTGTTAATGTCCTTGTGCAGGTGTGGCCTTCAGGACCACACACAGTACTCCAGATGGAGCCTAACCAGTGTCTTGTAAAGGGGGGTTATTACCTCCCTCCTATGACTTGTGATACCCCTACTAATACACCCCAACATCCCTCTAGCCTTACCTACAGCTTTAGTGGTGTGCTTGGATGATTTCAGATCCTCTGTGATGCTGATGACCAACTCTCTTTCTTCCCTTGTGATTACCAGCAACTCCCCTCCCAACCTATAGGTAGCTTCAGGGTTTCTCTTCCCTTTGTTCATGATCGTGCACTTCTTCACCTTAAAACCCAGTTGCCACTCTTTCAAGCATTTTGCCAGTTTACCCAGATCTCTTCTCATTCTGCTCACACCATCTGGAAACCCTGGTTGGGGAGAAAAGAGGAAACGTGGTTTGAAGAAATTGTGTCTGGAGGGATAGAAGAATGGAGAGTACAAATGGTGAAGAACTCATTAAAGTGAGAAGAAACAGGAGGATTCAGACACAGATGACTCATTTATCAGAAGAAAGGAGGGGCTGGTCTGGGTGGGAGTGTCAGCAAGGGAGTGAATTTACCTTCTAGAACTTTGAGGGATTGTTAAGATTATATTGAAGGTTGGCCTTGAAATATTGTGATTTCACAGTGCAATCTCACACAGCAAGATCACTCAAGAGAGAGACTAAATGTTGGGTGACTGGTGGGAGCTGGACCAGATGTTTTTCTGTGGAGGATGGTTGGTGTCCAATCATCCTGATATAGAACATCATACAGTGGTCACTGAAAACATCAAGCAAAATACCTGCTACAATAGTACAATGGGGATGAGAGAAGAGAACCCAGTCCAGAAGCGTATGGATTTGGGTGTGATGGTTGAGCTGAGGATGTTCAGAGATAAGTTGCTTGAGGTTAAGGGACTCGACCTTGTGGGAAATCGGCCTGGATGCTTGGGAGAGCCAACTGACATTAAAATCCCATGGAAGAATTAGTTCACCAAAGGTGGAATGAGAGGCAATTGTAGAGATTGATTCAACTAGAGATGTGCAAAGTTTTAATTGTCTGGTAAAATTACCAACTCCACCTCCATGGAGCAATCTGCAAAGTTTTACCTTTACCTTCAAAATTCACAGTTCATCTTTTTGTAACTTTGCCTAGTAACTTTGCTTGTTAACTTCACTATTGGGATATCAAAGGTGAAGTTTTTGAAAATTAGGCTTCTGGCAAACAATTTGTCTCTGCACTCACATGGTGCATGATGTCTATGACTCTGCCTTACTTTCACTTTTGCATTGTTAATCAGTCAGGGAGAGGAGAAGGAGCCTGTCTCCAGCAAAGTGCTTTATTAGAGATTCAGAGAATCACAATGCATTTTCTTAACTGTTTTTTCTTTCTTGGTTTATTGATTTAGTTCTTGTGAATAGTTGTGTTCCAGTTAAATTATATTTAGAATGTATCATTTGTACTTTTTAGGCAGTTTCATTTTGCCCTTTTTTCTATAATTTTCCTTTCTCTTTCAGTCTCTTTTTTTGGTTTGGTGAGGTCACAGTAATAGTGCTGGGCAGAGGACAGGTTTGCACCCATGAGAGCGGCACCATACAGCTGTGTTGGCTCCCCCAGCATTTCCTTAGTAGTCCCTCCAGCAGAAGGAGCAGCAGGAGTGTCCTCAGAGGAGTGCTTGTCAGCATGCCCCTGATCAGCAACAGCAACAGAAGCAGCAACAGCAGCCCCAAGTTCCCCCAGTTCCCTGTAAGGCTCAGCAGCCAGAACCTCCTATGCCCCCCATATAACCACCACTGCCACCAGCTCCCCCCAAGCAGAGGAGCCCCACCCATCATCCATTTGTTCCTCCACAAACTGCTTGTCATCGCTAGTGCCCAGACAGATCTTTCCTTATGTGGGAGTTCTTTGAAAATGATGACAGCATCGTTACATGTAAACTATGTAAGGCCAGGATAAGGCAGGGGGAAAAAGGAACACACATGGGCACAGGTGGCCAGAGAACCCACCTGAAAGAAAGAGGTGGCAAGTGGTGGTAGGGTAGGTAGTGGTCCCTCCTCTGTGTCTGCAGAGGTGCTGCACAGCCAGTGTCGGTGTAGTGCAAGACAGGTGCAGTGGACAAACCCCATTGAAGATGCTGCACCACATTTTCTGGCACCAGCAGGAGAACTAGCAGTGGCACCCACAAGGACACCAGCCAGTATCAGTGAGGAGCTGAGTAGTTTAAGGGAGGGAATGGGGGACCTTCTAGATAGGGTCACTGCTATAGAGGAGATGCTGAGAAGAATCCTAGTCAACCAACACCATGTTTCTGGAAGGAATGGCGGGGTTGTGCTGGGGCAATGCAGGTGGTGGTGCTGGCACTTCTGGAGCCAGGATCACTGATAATCTTTAAAAAAAACTCATGCCTTTCCTTTTCTTATATATAACATCTATCCTTTTTGCAAGTCTGTGCTATATTGTCTTACTCTTTTTCTTATAAAATAAAAATAAAAAAAGTTGAAAACAATTGAATGTACATTTCTTTACTGTTCCACTCATCTGTATTTCCATACTGCTTGCTTTGGTTCTAGTTTAAAAAATAAAAACAAAAAAATAATTTCCTTTCTATATTTTCTATCATTATGCTCTCTCTCAAATCTCCATACATCACACCTTTCCTTTCTTTATGTTTCTCACTATCTTTACTGAAATTTTTCTCAGCTACCAGAATAAATATGTTGTGTGACTACAGGTTAGTAGTACTGCCACTGACACATGGTACTGTGCTGTGATTCACTGCCCCCAACACCGTTCTTTATGCATTTTGTGTTAATTGTGTGTTAATAACAATGCACATTACTTCTGTTTTCCCATATTTTGTCTCAAGTGTCCAAATCTCAAGAATTGTAGTACACACAACTGCCAAGCACAATATATAAATTTCCCACTTTTGGAAATTCTCTCCAAAAGCAGAAATTAGTAATGCTGGTAATAAATTGCTGCCACTGCTACTATGCTGTTTAGGTCATCCTCTCAGATAGTCTGTGTTGTCAAGCACTTTAGTACACAAAACTGCCAAACACAATATATTAATTTCTTACTTCTGGAAATTCTCTCCTAGACCAGAAATCAGTAATGCTGGTAATAAACTGCTGCTGCTGCCACTACTACTATGCTATTTAAGTCACCCTCTCAGACAGTCTGCGTTTTGTCAAGTACTTTGGTACACACAACTGCAAAGCACATTATATAAGTTTCTCACTTCTGGAAATTATCTCCCAAACCAGAAATCAGTACTGCTGGTAATAAACTGCTGCAGCTGCTGCTGCTACTATGCTGTTTACGTCACCCTCTCAGACAGTCTATGTTGTCAAGCACATTAGTATACACCACTGCAGAGTACAATATATAAATTTCTCATGTCTGGAAATTTACTGAAAGCTAAATAATCAAAAAAGGAGCTCCTGTAGGAATCAGATTGCTTCACTGTACCCCTCAGGAGGATCTGTTTGAACCTGTTCATTGGCCCCTTCCACATTTACAGCTCCATTTAAGCCAAAATGATATACAGTAGAAACCATTTGATTGGGATACGGTTAATCAAGACATTTGCTTTATTGAGTCATCCCACTGGGAACTGACTAAGTGGTTATTCATTTCAGTGGTCATAGATTCCCTTTAAAGGGGACGGGGATGCCAGATATTTGGGATGATTCAGTCCTTTTCAGTCTGCCACTGACAGCATTAATGGGTTAATTGGCTGATGATTACCTGCTAATCGTTATCTCAGCTTATCTCAGCCAGCCTTCCATGTTCCATTTCTTGCCATTCTCAATCTCCCCCCTCAATTTTAACCTTTCAGCTCCATGCAAAAATTGAAAAGTCAATTTTTTTTTAAAAAGTAAAATGCTTTCTTTGTTTGGACTGATTGATGGCTCATGCCAACAGTGTACAAACTAGGAAGACATTAACAGGCCATTCTAGTACTTTGCATGGAAAAAGATGCAGTCTGTTCTCTTTACTCAATAGCTTTGTAACCTACCAGCAAAGGTATTTATTTTATTTCCTTTTGACTGGGGGGGGGTGTAACCACTTGACTGGGTGATGAAATCATGTTGCTGCATAAGTCCAGACTATATCTTTTTTTAGAATTCAGCAATTTTTCCAACCATAGAAGGTAGGTATTCTTTTTTTGGGGGGAGGCTGTTTTTTAAATTCTGGAAAGTTTTTCAGATGACAGACTAATTGTTTTCTGTTACTGTTGCTCTAATTTCAGGTAATTTCTAGTAGATGTCTTTCTTTTGCAATTTTGTCCCAGTGGAGAAGATGGTGAGGCCTTGATTGCTAGTGCAGGATACAACAGCCAAGAGACCAGTGAAGACAAGAAAAGATTATTTAGACTCTACTCACGTCCCCACTGTAGTGGTGGTGGCATGGTATAGCCATTGTCAACTCCCCATCTTATAGGTTCATAGGTTAATAGGAAGTGTTCAGATCCATAAGCCTAAAAGGCCATATAAGGACCTGTTACCAGCTAATATACATAGCTCCATTTTTTTTCTCCCATATACATGTCCAACCGGTATTTAAATGTCTGTAGGGTACTGGCACCCACCACCTCCCTGGGAGCCCATTCCAGATATTCACAATCCTCTGGCTAAACCATGTTCCTCTTTTATTAGTTCTATACTTCTCTCCCTTTAGTTGTTTGTCATGTGTCCTTGCACATTTTCTCATTCCTTTTTTCCAGGTCAAACCCATGATTTCACATATTAGTCCATCACTCAGTGCCCTATAGACATAACCCAGATCGTCCCTTATTCTTCTATATTCCATAGAGTATAGACCTAGATGTTTCAGTCTGACATCATATGCTTCATTGTTTTCTAGATCCACTTTTTTTGTGAATCTTCTCTGTACTCTTTCTGTTCTTTTTATTCCACCAGTGCTTTGTACTGAGCTAAAGGGGGCACCACATTCCAAGACAGGCCTCACCAGGGATCTATACAATGGGACAAGAACCTTACTCTTTCAGCTTTTGATGTTACGAAACTGGTTACCAATAATTCTATTAGCTCTTGTAACACAGATCTTATTATGTTTTTCAAAGCTCAGTTTTTCTGTAATTATGTCTTACTATTCCTGTCACCTGAGAAGATAAGCAATTGTCAATGCCAAGTGTTGGCTGCTTGTTAAACAATTTGGTTTTTGCAATTCTTACCCTAAATTTTGAAAATACTTGTTTTAGGATTCACCTTATACACATGACGTGCCATTTATAGTATATTGGCTGCAATGTCATTTTGCACCAGAGGTGTGAAAACACATCTGATCCAGGATTTTTAAAATGACACATGTCACATTCATGAGGTGGCATGGAAACATGGCTATGTTGAAAGGTTGGCATCAAAATATTGAAAATGAGTGAAATTACAGTGACTGTGAAGTCACCTCTCAGGACACAAAAACACATTTTGGCCAGGATTTGAAAAATGATAACTCTTACATTCATGAGATGTGAAGAAAAGACTATGTTGAAAATCTGGAATCAAAATATTGAAAATAAACAGAGTTACAAGCCTGCATTTGCAAATTTTAACATGCAGTAGGCTCATAACTTTGTTGTTTTTTTAATATTTTTGTGCCAATTTTTCAACATAGCCTTCTTATGACACCTCATGAACAAGGGCAGAGAACATTTTCAACTCCTGCCTGAAAGGTGATTTCACATAGTGACTGCAAAATCACCTTTCAGGACAGATTTGACTAATGTCACTGTAACTGTTCATGAGGTAGGGTCCCCAAACAGGTATGTTGAAAATTTGGGGCACAAATATTCAAAACTGGCCAAGTTATGCCACTAATTTCAAAACCCCATTGAAATACAGTGAACTGCATACCTGATTTCCTCAATTCACATTCTGGCTTTGAAGAGTGAAGACATCTCTGCAGTCTGGAGAGGATCATGGCATTAGACCCCCGCTGGGTAAGTAAGGGTTTGGGGGGATGTGAGGTGGTGGGTGCTGAGTGGGAGAGTTGGTTGGGGGGATTAAGGGCACAACAGACAATGACGGACGGTTTTCTGTTTTACAGGGTTACAAAAAAAATGCTGAGGGATGGTTTTCTAATTGAGCACCCCAGTGTCAGTGTTATGTTTATAGGCGTGTGTGGGGTGGTGGTTGCTAAGAGGGAGGGATGAGTGGGGGTTGGGGAACAGTTACAAAACACCTGCAACAGACATCAAGGGAAGGTTTTCTTTGTTACAGACAGTCAATATAAATAACATTTAAAAAGAAAAAAACTATGAAGGTTGACACGGGGTCTGGGAACCCCCAGTGTCAGTGTTATGTTTGTTGAGGGCATGCTCAGAGGGAGGGTCAGGTGGGGGAAGCAGTTACAGGGGCGCCAGCTACAGACATCGAGGGATGGTTTTCTTTGTTATAGGCAATATATAAATAATATTAATAAAAGAAAAAAACTATGAGATGGCTACTCTGGAAATTGAGCTCCCCAGTGTCAGTGTTATGTTCAGGGGTGTGGGGCAGGGGCTGAGAGGAGGTTGGGTTGGTGGGGATAGTTATGGGGGGACAGAAACAGACATCGATGGACGTGTTTTTTTTTTTTTTGCAAGACTAAAGACTGACAGGATCCTTTTAAAGCTGCTCAGCTGTTTGTTGATGGCTTTATGCAAATCAAAGGACCGAAGCACTCTCTGACTGGAACAGCTTTGGTCCTTTGAAATACACAAAGATTCAGCCCATGAAGCAGAGAGTGATGTCAGAACCATAGCCCATGGCCATTGGTATAGGCTGCTGAGCCCTTTCTTTTGTGAAGTGCAATGGGCACGGCAGTGACAGGGGCCCCCAAAATCCCCTATTCTTGCCACAAAATGTTGGGTGTGCAAGTGCAGCTAATGTAAAAAAAGAGAAATTATTTTGCCTTACACAGACACTGCAGTGGCCACACAGTATAGCTGTTTTCTCAGTCCCAAAATGAAGCATTAGAAGCTCCATTTACATTGAAGGAAATTAGACAAGGTATTAGAAAACTACCTGCAGGTAAGGCCCCAGGTCCGGATGACCTTCCTATAGATTTATATAAACTACATGCACTTACACTGTCATAACATCTACTGTTTTTACCCTGTTTAATCACATATATGAATTAGGTATCCTGTGACCCTCATTTTTGAGGCCAGTGTTTTACTCTTTAAAAAAAAAGACAAAGACCCTCTTCTTCCTGGATCATACAGACCCATCTCACTAATAAATTTAAATGACAAAATGTTGGCTAAAATCTTTGCCACCAGATTGGAGAAAGTTCTACCCGATATTATACATCCCGATCCGAATGGGTTCATAAAGGGCAGAACTTTGAAGACTAACATACATAGAACATTAAAAATTCTTGATAAGTATAAAGACAACAATTTATCTCTCCGTTTGATGTAGAATAAGCATTTGATAGAATTGAATGCGATTACAACAAAAGAGTTATTCTCCATTTCAGAGTCAGCCCAACATTCAGTAGATGGATGGGTATCCTCTACTCAATCTGGTGGCATGGGTCAAAACAAACCAGAATTTATCCCCATGATTCAACTGCAAAGTGGCATCAGGCAGGGGTGCCATTATCACCCTTTATTTTTGCCATTGCAGTTGAACCTTTGGCAATAGCCATCCATCAAAGCAAGGACATTCATAACATTATGATCAGGGAGAAAGAACATTGGATCAGCCTGTATGCTGACGATGCCCTGATATTTACTACTAACAACTCATTTATTACAGATTCTGTCTCAGTATTATGCAATATCTGTACATAAAATTAACGGTAGTAAATCCAATATTATGGGAGGAGGGATAGCAATAATAGTCAAAAACTGCATTGGCATAGGAGGAGTGGAGGAGGCAGAGGGAACTGTGGAGGCAATTTGGGTCACCTTGATAACAAATGGGGTTAAGAGAGTAAAAATAGGAGTGGTGTATAGACCCCCTGCACTGGCGGAGGAGCTGGAGGAGAGTCTGGTGGCAGATGTTGGGAGACACTGCAAACTGGGCAGGGGAAAGGTGGTGGTGTTGGGGGACTTAAACATGCCAGGAATGGACTGGGAGACTATGACATCCTTGGTGGCCTGGGAACAGAGGTTGTTGGATGTCTTTCAGGAAGTGTTCCTAACTCAGCAGGTGGGGGAACCAACCAGGGAGGCGCAGATACTGGATGTGGTCCTTGCAGACAGTGACCAGATTGGGAGCCTGAAGGTAAGGGACCCATTGGTGGGGAGCGACCATGCCATGGTTTGGTTCTGCCTGGATCTAAGAGGGGTTGAAGACTGCACAAAGATGGAGGTAACTGACTTCAGGGGGCGGATTTCAAGGAAATGGGAAGGATCCTTAAGAAGCATTTGGATGGGATTGTGCCAGACATGGACGCTGACAGTAGGTGGGAAATCATCAGGAGGGGGGTGCAGGATGCTACCAACACCTGTGTAAAATAAGACAAAAAAATGTAGGGGCCCGTAAACCCTGCTGGTGGACAAGGAGGTTCAGGAGGTGGGAGGGAAGAAGGTGGCTTATAGGCACTTAGTGCTCAAGGAGTGAAAGGGATAGGAGAGTATGAGCTGATGGCCAAAGGGCCACTAGCATGGTGAGGCAGCTAAGGCAAGGAAGGAGCAGAACCTGGCCAGGGAAATTAGGAGAGGGAATAAGGGGTTCTTTAGATACATTGGGGAAAAAAGAAGGGTGAAGGGGCAGATTAGCAGGATTAAAACAGGAGAGGGATGGGCACAAGATTTGGGGAGCAGGCTGAGGTACTAAATGAGTACTTCACCTCAGTTTTCACCAAGGAAAATGGGGGGTCTGCATCATACTTGGGAGGAGAGGGTGAAACTGGGGGGGCCCTTGCCAATCGTTGGGTCTGGGGAGAGGATGGGCCATCACTGGCAGGAGGGGAGGAAGGCAAGACAGGGGGACAAGGTAACAGAGGTGGAAATCACAGCAGAGAGAGTGAGGGAAGCCCTCAGGTCCCTTAAGATGGAGAAAGCACCAGGGCCAGATAAATTACATCCCAGAGTGCTGAAGGAACTGGCAGATGTCCTGGTGAAACCCCTGGTGGAGCTTTTCAGCATCTCTCTGAGGACAGGGTGGGTGCCCCAGGACTGGAAGGTGGTGCATATAGTGTGTATCCACAAGGGGGGCATCAAGGGAGGTGACAGGGAACTACAGGCCCATCAGCCTGACATCGGTGGTGGGCAAGGTGATGGAGGGCATTGTCAAGGAGAGGCTGGGGGGACCTGGAAAAGTCGGGGTGTCTGGATGAGAGACAGCATGGATTCATCCTAGGGAAATCATGTCAGACAAACCTTGTGGAGTTCTATGACTGGGTGACGAGAGCCTTTGACCTGGGTAGACCAGTGGACATCCTCTATCTTGACTTCAGCAAGGTGTTTGACTCTGTTCCTCACATGGGGCCTGTTAAATAAGCTGGGAGAAATGGGGGTTGGGAACCAGATGATCAGATGGATAGGCAATTGGCTCCAGGACCAGACCCAGAGGGTCATAGTTGGCAGGATCGTCTCTCCTCAAGGAGAGTCATTAGTGGCATACCTCAGGGATCAGTCCTTGGGCCCCTTCTGTTTAATGCCTATGTTTCTGACATAAGGAAGGGTATCAGGAGTGAGATGAGTCTCTTTGCGGATGACTCAAAACTGAGGGCAGTGGTGGATGGGGAGGAAGGGAGGGTGGCCCTACAGGGGGACCTGGAGGTTCTGGAAAGGTAGTCTAGAAAGTAGAAGCTGAGGTTTAATGCAGGGAAATGCAAGGTACTGCATCTGGGAGACAGAAACCCGGGGGGGGGAATGCTACAAGTCTCAATGGCTGAGAGGGACTTGGGGGTGGTGGTGGATGTCAAGATGAACAACTCTGAGACTTGTAGGAGTGCAGCGGCCAAGGCAACCAGGATGCTGGGATGCATCACTAGGGGGACCACCTCCAGAAGGAGGGAAGTGATACTCCCCCTGTATAACTGTTTGAGGCCACACCTCGAGTACTGCATGCAGTTTTGGAGGCCACACTTAAAGAGGCACATTGAACTCCTGGAGAGGGTCCAGAGGAGGACAACCAAAATGATCTGGGGCTTGGGAGACAGGGCCTATGGGGAGAGGCTTGAAGAGCTAAATATTTACACATTGGAAGAGAGAAGGGACCAGGAGGACATGATAGAGGTCTTCAAGTACATGAAGGGGTTAAATAGGGGAGAAGAGGTCAAGGTGCTCCGAAGGAAGGAGGGGGGCAACTGGATGGTGTGGGTGGAAGCTGGATGGGGAAGAGTCAGGAGAGAAAGGAGGAGGTGCTACTTCACTGAGAGGGTGGTGGAGACATGGAATGCGCTGCCCAGGGGGCTGGTGGAGGCAGAGAAGATGGAGAGGTTCAAGAGGGGGTGGGACAGGTAGAAGGGAATGGTTCTGGATACAAAGTCCTGTGCAGTTGGAATATCCAGGACTGGTAAGGGAGAAGCCAGAGAGGACGAGGGGGGCAGCAAGGTCAGCTCCTGGGGTGGGGGCTGACCAAATGAGCAGACACAAAAGACTGTTAGGCCTATTCTGTTGGCATTTTAGTATGTTAGTATGTTAGAAACCTTCCACCATTCTAATCCATTTGACTCCCTGCTAATTGTCCAGTACAAAAAGTAAACATAATCAAATACTTAGGCATCACAATAGATTAAGAAATCAAAGATATGTTAACACTTAAATTTGAACCTTTATTAACTAAAGTTATATATGACCTGTTACACTGGCAATCCCTCTCACTTACCCTGATCAGACAAGTGATAGAAGTAAAATGAACCTCCTACCCAAATTTTTATTTTTATTTTCAAATATTTCAATTATAATGCCAGATAATTATTTTCAAGGTTTAGAAGCCATTATTTAAAAAAAAATCTTTGGAAAGGGAAAAAGCCCTGCCTTAAACTATCCAAACTATATGTATCTATGGCTGAAGGTGGACTTTCACTTTCCAGCCTCTGAAGTTATTATTATGCAGCCAATTTAGATGCTACTCATGGGTGGTTCCAAATCTTGGGGCCAGATCAGGTCACATTAATGGAAACTGTGTAGACCCTGTATAATACTATTAAACATATATTACATGCGGGAGATAGATATAAATCCATAAAAACATTTCCATTTGCACTAGTACTTTACTGTTAATGTGGAACAAAATATGGAAACAACTGAAAGTTTAGCCTAAGGGCTTAATTCAGTCCCCCATTTATTTGAATAATAACTTTGTCCCATCAACTATGGACTTCAATTTTCGGAATTGGTACAATAATAGGCTGATGTGATATGGGTCAACTTATCCAAGATAAAAATTGCTTGGATTTTGATACCTTGAAACTCTGATATAATTTATCCAATTACCAATTGTATGCATATGTACAAATTCAGGACTTCATCTCAAAAAATATTTTACCAGAAGGCAATACCCTATTGGATGATCTCCAGTCTATACTGACATCATCTAATCTCAGAGGGAAAATCTCCTCTATTTATCAATGGCTTAATTGATCTGATGAAACATATCTTTTACAATTGAAAGATAAATGCACAGAGAAGGTTAATTCAAATCCCGCTGTCTCCCAATGGTGGAAAGTAATATGCATAAAAAGATAGAACTCAGATCAGTTCATTTGCAACAAATTCACTTCAATGTGATTCATTAGGTTTATTATACCCCTCATCAGCTAAACCTGATGAACTCCTTTGCATCTAATAAATGATCTCAGTGCCTCAATGAAGTTGGCACACTTGAACATATGGTGGTGCTTTGTCCACACTTGAACTCATTCAGGATAAAAATTCTTGACACCTTAGCTTGGATTGTAGGTAAACCTCTACCAATACAATTATCTTGGATTCTTTTGGGTCAAGGAGGTCCTCACTTCTCCTTGACCTCCAGTTCTCAAAAATAAATCTGAATTGCAATCATCACAGCATTTAAATGTATTCTTAAACTCTGAAAAGATAGTGTTTCCCCAAATTTTCTCACATGGCTAAACTATATGGTGATGACCCTTAGAATGGAACAAATACATTATTTATCTGTTCAACAAATGAAATCTTATAACAATATGTGGCTTCCTTCTGTGCAAGCACTGCAATGTCAAAACCTGGCCACGTTACTGCAGTAAAGTCCCGAAATGACAATGTGTCATCCCCTTATCTCATTCAGATCCTCCCTGCTTTCCAAGTAGCTCTATCCTCTGCTGAACTATAGTCTTCACAGGAACTTAGATTAATGACTGATGTTTCTTTAGATCTTGGACCTTTCTATATTTAACCAATTATACTATATCATGTCGAGTCTCATAAATTTTATGTATAGTGAAATATATATGTATAATGAACTTTTTATATTTGTTTATGGTTGCCATTGATATGTGTGGAATTGTTTATGTTAAGTATTCAATAAAAGGAAAAAAAAAGACCCAACAGGGTGTTTGGAATTGGGGGATACCCACATGCCAGGGGGTGTAATGAGGCCTGATACCACAGGTGGAGGGTCTTACAGTCTGTGGTAGTGTGGGGATCCCCCAATACCACTTGTAATATTTACAGAAAATGTTTAAAAACATTGAAAAAAAAACACCTTTTGGTTAAATAATCCTTCCACTGGTAGGTTGTCACTAGTGGGCATTGGTGTCAGCAGTACTGTTTAACTTAGACAATTACTTATCTGATCTTAGGAATGTAAACTGGCAAAACTTTTACCTAGCATCTTCAGTAGATGAGGCTGTCGACATCTTTAACTCAACTATTATAAACCTAATAGAAAAACACGCCCCTTTCATAAAACGTAGAGTTAAAAAAGCTTCCTATCCCTGGTTCACTGGTTAACTTAAAAAAGCCCTAACCCTATGGAACAAACTTTGGGCTACAGCTAGATGTACTAAAGTCCCTGCAGACTGGACAGCATTCAAAACATCTTGAAATGCCTATACGAAACTCATCAGAACAGCCAAAGTTAATTACTATGTGAATGCTGTTGAAAGTGTAAAGGGTAATGCATCAAAAACTTAAATTATTAAAGCCATTGAAAGACACAGACCTCCCCCATCAATCCTGATTAAAATAAATGCTCAAGGCACCCCAACCTCTGACTAAGGCACAATCCTTGAAATATTAAATTCACATTTCGTGACAACGGGTATAGCATTCTACTCTTCCACAGCTGCAAAGGTTTCAAGTTGTTCCCTTTCAGAGGATGTTTCCACCAACCTGAAAAATCAAGGCTCTTTCTGCTTCTCTCCAATAACTTTCAAATAGGTAGCAGACCTGCTAATGAAATTAGGCACAAAAAAAAGCACTGCTGCTGATGGCATAGATCCTGCATTTCTAAAATTAGGTCATTACTTTCTAACAGCCTCAAGTCTCTCAGACTGACCTCTGACCCATGGTCACACTGATGACATGGTTTTCACCCCAGCCACAGATCACAGTGATTGAGTGCCTTTGAAGCCACAGAACTCAAAATGTTTTGTCTAGTTCTGTGACTGAAGTGCTGTGTATTGATAATATTGTGTATCCATTTGTCATCAGATGATGAATCGCAGCAAAGCGATTACATATACGTGTTTTCTCCTGCAGAACTAAGCATGTTTGAGCCATCAGCTCCATCCTCTGTTACAGAAGTTGATTTAATTGGTAGTGACACTGATGAAAATTTGCTGCTGCCAGGAGAATGGTACAGTATGTGCAGTGATGACTGCAACTTTTTTTCCCTGTGTTTTTCTTCTGACTTACACATTATTCATAAAGCAGCTCACTCCTTATTGTATTATAGTGGTGTGGTAGCACCACTATAGTTAGGGTTGAGGAGGGGTGTTTATGTTAAACCTCAAACTTTGCACTATAATATATTCACAACTGTTCAATGGATTTACATGAAATTTTGCATGCCTGGTCTCGGGGGATGATCTCTTGACACGCCAAGTTTCATTCTGATCAGATGTGCAAATTCTAAGATCTAGATAGCAAAAAAACTTTAAAACAATCACTGTATTTTGCTGATTGTCTTCACCTAGTGCCCTGATGGTTTAGAATTTTGGTCTGAAATTTTCAGGGTAGAAAGTGTTTGGCTCACAGATGTGCCTTTCACTAGTTTGGTGAAAAACATACTAATCTGTTCCAAAGTTATTAAATTTTAAAATGTCAGCCCTGAGCATGCTAAATACAGACTTTTGGATATCTACTTGGAATGAAAAAAGAATTTGGTTCATATATAAAAGGATCCGAGGGAGGCGCGCAACACTCTAGAAATGGTAGACACTTAAACGGTCACTCCCGGTTTGAAATCACCTATTTACATTAATTTAACAACCATGTGTCGATATCAGGTGTTTAAATCCCCTCTATTAGTTGTTGGAAGTATCGAGGTGTAAAATTATTTTAAAATTAAGAGTTGACTATCAGTTTTTCTTTTAAAATTCAGTAAAATACCCTCCGAGATGTCAGTCGGGGCTACGGGGAAAAAAACTCTAACGGTGACAGCGAAAGCACTCGCTGAGGCCAAGCGAGTGACAAGTGGGTCCAACAGCAGTACTAATAGACATGCCAGCAAAGAAGACATCAACCAGCTAAAACAACTGATGGCAGATTTAAAAGCAAGTGTGGAAGGCATTAAAATCTGTACCTCCACACTCAGGTCAGACACAGATGCTGTAACTGATAAGCTGACAAATGCTGATAGGCAGTTTTAATTTTTAAAGAATGAGGTAGCACAACTTAAAGAATTATCTGGGATCCAAGCAAAACAGATTGAATTCTTAACCAGCAAAATAGATGATATTGAGAATAGGGGTCTCAGAAATAACATACGGATACTTGGTATACCTGAGGGTTGGGAAAGGGATAGTGTGCCTGGTTTCTTTCAAAGATTTATTCCTGTGCTGTTACATTACCAGTGGCTGTACCCTCTAGAGATAGAGAGAGCACACAGGTCACTAGGTCCTAAGCCTCAAGCAGGAAATAGACCGCGTCCAATAACAGCACATTTCCTAAGGTTTTCAGTTAAAGAACAAGTTCTGAAGCTGGCAAGAGAAAGGAAATCTTTATTCTTTAATGGGCAAAAAAACTATTTTTTCAAGATTATTCAGGGGCTCTCATGGATAAGTGGCGTGAATTTTATGAGGTTAAACAAGAACTGTCAAAAGCCGGTGTACAATATCACTTTAGATATCCTGCTTCTTTAATTATAAGAGAATACTGTATAATGGCAGCACAATTTCATGTCCAACAGTTGCTGATGTCTGGGAATATTTACAGTTAGGGTTGGAAAGCCATAAGAATCAGCCAAGGCATATTTCAAAACCTCAGCCCAAGCAGTTAGGTTCAAAAACAGCTCGTGATGCCTTGGATGGAGATCGTGCTAACCAACATGCGCGAGGTACTGCATCACAAAGAGCTCAATCCATGGTGTTACAAAGCACTACTTCTGAGAAACAAATTCACAAGCAACCAATTAGTTCATCTGCTCACCTGGTCCCATCTACCTCCAGGCAAAGACATGACTGGCATGGAAACTGGTCTCCAGGGGTGCAAAGAAAATTAAGACCATTCCAAAGGCATTCACAAAATTATTCAAAACTTTCTGCCTCCAGCAAAAGCAATAAAAAACACAGTCGCAGTAAGGAAAGCTCTACCCATTCAGATGATTCCCCATCACGCAGTTGTGAAGCACCAGAAGTCATTGAGATGGTTACTGATTTATGTGCCCCTGTAGCAACAACTTCTGAGCAATCTAGGGGAGTGGAACTAAATGTTAATGCAGAAGTTGTGGACACACTTCCTGTAGTGCTACACGAGTATGAACAAGAAGTTCGTCTGGGAACTTGACTTGAACACTTCCATGGTAATGTTGTTATCCTTCTTTGAAGCGTTTTGCATATAAAGAAATTAAACAATCTGTGCCTAGGAGACATGTTGCATCAGTGTTTTTTTAGGTGGGACCTGCTTAGGGTATTAAAAATTGATAGAAACAATAAGACAATAAGAAATATTTATCTTTGGAATAATTAAGTCAGTTGTATGCCTTAAGCAAAAATGCTCATTTATGTTTTAAACTGCAGATATTTATAGATATTAGACTAAATATGTTTCATTACTGATGGTTTTTAATAGTCTCTCTTTTGCCTTTTCTGTTATCCTCATCTTCTCACATGGCAATATTGTTTTCTTTTTTGTTTGTTTTTTTTTGGGGGGGGACTGAACTGAGAGAGATTCACTGATATATGCCTATTTCTCATACATTAGATTATTAACTAATTGTGCTGTTCCCCTTCTTCCTTTTTCTGTGGGAGGGTCCCTCATTTTCTTCCTCCTGCTTTAGTTTTTTTACCAAAAAAACATGCCTGGTGATGAAGGACTCTTGACACTGGGATGGCCTATTCACTTATTGTTACTTGAATGTTTGCTTATGAGGGCAGTAATCCTTAAGGTGTTATTTATAAAATGGACTTGTTTTGTGGATGCAGAATGTCAGGACAACTATTTTTGAGTGAGGGGAGCCTGGCTATTATAATTGATCTGGTTGACATTATACAACAGATTCTATGTGCATATATGGATAATACGACAGGGTGACCTGGGGAGTCAGGTTTTCCTTTTGTCAGAACCCAAATGAGAGCACTAACTGAAACATTAATATGTTCATGTGGGAAAAGTACTAACTCAGCTTGGGGAGCCAGGCTTAGTTGGTAGATCCCAATAAAAGATGTTGTTGATGAGCAGTCCATGGATGTAATTAACTGCCTTGGCATATTTGGATTACAATTGTAAGTGGGTTGAAGCATCCTAAGTTAATTGGCATTTGTCATTGATGGCTAAGGAGCTAGGGAGAGAAGACATTAGTGGGGGTTATAGGCATGATTGAATAAAATGTGTGGGATCTGACAGTATCTGGAAATACTCTCAGGACCATAGGATATACAGTGTCCTCCCCCCCCCCCTTTTTTATTTGTTATTAGAGATAGGATATTGCCTCTAGGTTGGGTTGTCTTTTATTAAAAAAAAAAATGTTTTTTGTTTCTTGCATATTATGGTTTCAGACTGGGATCTCTCATTCTCTGATTCTTTAGTACCACTATACCTTTGGTTAACTTGACACCTTGGATCGACGATCTGGTGTATTTAAAGCACTGAAGTAGATTATCATTCTACTTTCTATTACTTTTTCTACCTTGTTTAACAAACCCCCCCTTTTTTTCTTTTCTCCTCTCCCCCCCCATCTCTGCTTTGAGACATTTAACAGTTTTGTTATCATACTACACAGTTATAGTGATTATAGTGATTATTAACTGTTTGAATATTCTAGTATCTTTGTCAATTAACAAGATATGGGTTATTATATATTACTACAGGTATATTATCTGACACTATTGTTTCCCTCCTAACCATTTAATTTACTGTGAGTTAAGTGTGAGGGTACTTTTCATATTAAGTTAAGTGTTAGATTCTGATACACCATGACTTCTAATAATATTTGCTTTGCTTCCTGGAATGTCAAGGGTTTGGGGTCTCCTATTAAGAAAAGAAACTCCTAAACTATTTTCAGAAAGAGAAAGTGGATATAGCTCTCCTTCAGGAGACACATCTTCTACGGAAGAGCAGCTAAACTAGCCAGAGGGCATGGGTGGGGCAAACAGAGTATAGTTGTTTCTCCTCCAAAGGGGTACCTCCATATTGAATTCGAAAGGGTGTTTTCTTCTTCAAGACTAACCACATAGCTGATCCAGAAGGGTGTTTTCAGCTCCTGGAAGGTATTTTAAATGGGAAGAAGATAGTTATTTGTAATTTACATGCCCCGAATAGAGAACAGAGCAGTTTTTTTTAATGAAATTGCTATTCAATTAAGCTCCTATAGTGATTTTGAGATTATATGTGGGGATTTTAATGAAGTACTTGACCCGTTCCTTGACAGATCTAATTCTAGAATAAATCAGCCAATGCCAAATCCTAGAAGAGCCCTAGTTAGTTTAAAAGAAGACCTGGGGTTGATAGATACCTGGAGAACACTCCACCCGGTTGGGAAGGACTATTCCTTCTACTCACATAGACACTCCTCATATAGTAGGATAGACTACTTGTTAGTGTCCAAAGGGTTACATACAGCTTTGTCCTCAGCAGATATTAAAAGTGGTGTGATTTTGGATCATGGCATGGTGACAATGCAGCTTTTTGTGGACAGAGATCTTAGCTCTGATAGGCGCTGGAGGTTTCATCTTCTGCAGGATAAAGTCTTTGGGAATTTCTTGAAGGGGTTGTAACTGCATATTTTGAGAATAATGACAATGGGCATGTTTCTTATGCTACTCTATGGGATGCCTTTAAGGCATATCTCAGGGGGAGAATAATATCTTTTGCATGTCACAAAAAAAAGAATGCACTTAAAGATTTGGAAACAAAAGAGAAGAAACTTAGAGAGTTAGAAAGGGAGTTTAAACAAGGAAGGAACAGAACACAAGTAAAGCTCCATGAAATTATGGGGCTTAAGTTTTAAATTAACAAGATACAGTATATTCTGCCAAGGCTGAATTTGCTTTGGCAATTACTAAACAAAAATTTTGGGACTCGGGTGAGAAGTGTGGTAAACTACTTGCTTATAGACTTAAAAGAAGACTCAATCAGAATTCAATTGCAGGAATAAGAGATAAACAAGGTTGTGTTAAAGTGGAGAATAAATATATTAATACAGTATTCATGGAGTTCTATAAAGAATTATGCACTAGATCTGCTACCTCAGGGAGTGACCAGCTCTCTTAATTTCTGGGCACCACAAATTTATCACCCATAGATGAAGAGGGTAGAGAAGCTTTAGGCAAATAAGTCTCAGTGGAAGAAATTTCCCAGGTTATTAAAGATCTGCCTAATAATAAGGCCCCAGGACCAGATGGACTACCAGGGGAACTTTACAAAGCAATGGGTCCCCTAATTCCTAAGTATTTGTGTAAAGTGTTTACTGAGGTATTCGAAGAAAAATCACTGCCGGATTCTCTCTCCAGAGCCTTTATCATATTGATTCCTAAAAAAGAGAGCGACCCTTTGACCTGTGAAAGTTACAGACCAATATTATTGCTGAATGGAGACTACAAGATTTTAGCAAAGACCTTATCCCTGAGAATTCGTAACATAGTAACCAAAATGATAGGTGGGGAACAGGTGGGTTTTGTCCCTGATAGGTCTGGTATGGAGAATGTTCAGCGTCTCATTAATGTGATATTTTCAGCTAAGACTGCCAAAAAAACCCTAACAGTACTATCTATAGATTTTTTTAAAGCCTTTGATACCCTAGAGTGGGAATACTTATTTAAAGTACTAGAGGCATTTAAGGTGGGAAACAATTTCATTCAATGGGTTAGGACTCTTTATAGTGCTCCCAGGGTGGAAGTAATTACAAATGGGAAAATCTCACCCTTTTTCAGGTTGTGTAGAGGAACGAGACAGGGATGTCTACTTTTCCTGTATCTGTTTATTTTGGCTTTAGAACCACTTATTAAACTTATAGGGTGGGATATTCAAACTGTGCTATTCATAGGCGCAAGCCCTTGCGCTGCGCAAAATAGTTGCACAGGGGTGTGTCCGGGGCGATATTCAAAGGAGTTGCACTATTGAGCAACTCGCGATATCACCCAGCCAACCACTGTGCATAGCACAGTGGAACTTGCACCTACCGCAAGTTGGCAGAGTGGAGCATTCAACTTCTTGTTGGCACAAGTACCATTAGCCTATGCAAAATCACGATATTCAAAGGTGACATGCAAATGGGTATAATTCATGCAAAGACACGGGGCCATTTGCATGTGATTATGTCCCCATTGCATGCCATTAGCATAGGTGCACTGATCCCCAAGGACTTGCGCTGGCACCCTGCCAGGCAGCGCCGTCAGGACCGGCCCCCCCTGCAGCTCGATCGCGGGCAGCCAACCGTAATCCCCATCACCCCACTGGCCCGATCGCGGGCATAGTACTCCTCTCCCACCAGCGATCGCGGGCAGCAATGTAGCTCCCCTCTGAACACATCCCTGGTGGTCCAGTGGACCGAAATGCCCGATCGCGGGCAGTAAGTTAATCACCCCCCTCCCGAGACCGAAATGCCCGATCACGGGCGGTAAGTTTAATAAAACCCACCTCCGAACATATCCTGGTGGTCCAGTGGAGCGAAATGCCCGATCGCGGGCGGTAAGTTAAATCACCCCCCCTCCTGAGACCGAAATGCCCGATTGCGGGCAGTAAGTTTAATAAACCCCGAACATATCCCTGGTGGTCCAGTGGACCGAGAAATGCCCAACCACGGGCGGTAAGTTAAGTCACCCCCTCCTCCTGAGACGAAATGCCCGATCATGGGCGTAAGTTTAATAAAACCACCCCGAACATAGCCCTGGTGGCTAGTGTCCCCACCCACCACCCATGAAGCCCACCACCCGCCCCCTGGCAGCCGGCGGGCAGCAGCATCCACCCACCTGCCACCCTGCCCGCCCGACTGACTGCCGGTAGGGCTGCATGCCAGTAAGTGCAGAGCAAGAGCCAATAGATGTGCAGCCCATACCGTATGACAGTCCAGATTTGTGAATGAATCATTCACAAATCTGGTTAGCATAATGGCATGCAGGCCCTACCGGCAGTCAGTCGGCGGCGCGGGCGGCAGGCGGTGGATGCTGTCCGCTGGCCGCCGGGGAGCAGGGTGGTGGGGCCGTGGGTGGGTGGGTGGGGGGACACGAAGCCACCAGGGCTATGTTCGGGGTGGTTTTAAACTTACTGCCCGCGATTGGGCATTTCAGTCTAGGAGGAGGGGGTGATTTAACTTACTGCCCGCGATCGGGCATTTTGGTCCACTGGACCACCAGGGATATGTTCGAGGGGTGGGTTTTATTAAACTTACTGCCCGCGATCGGGCATTTTGGTCTCAGGAGGAGGGGGTGATTAACTTACTGCCCGCGATCGGGCATTTTGGTCCACTGGACCACCAGGGATATGTTCAGAGGGGGTGGGTTTTATTAAACTTACTGCCCGCAATCTGGCATTTCGGTCCCCTGGAGTGAGGGGTGATTAACTTACTGCCCGCGATCGGGCATTTCGTCCACTGGACCACCAGGGATATGTTCGGGAGGGTGGGTTTTATTAAACTGCTGCCCGATCGGGCCAGTGGGGGTGGTGGTGAGGGATTTACAGTCGCTGCCCACGATTGGCTGCAGGGGGGCAGGGACTGGGCTGGGGCCAGCCACAGGTGGCAGTTACTGTGTTGCTCCCTGCAATACAGCAGCTCACCTGTGGGTGGCCCTCGACTTAAGCCTTTTTTTTTGGCTCAAAGTCATGCAGGCACAGGTTGGGGTTGCGCCTGCACAACTCTGCACAGCCCTGCTGAATATCGGGCTGTGCAGTTTATGCATGGTTCCTCTCCCTTCAGTTGAGCATGCATTAATTTGCATTGCGCTGTTGCTCAGCCTGTTTTCAGTGGTGCAACTGCCTCCTGCTGAATATCGCAGAATGGTGCAATTTCGGACTTGCGCATGCGCAACCCTATTGCGCATGGCGCAACCCTTTTGAATATCCCACCCATACAGTCAAATTCAGATATTCAGGGTTTCAAAACAGGGCTAGTAACTAATAAAACTTTTGCATATGCAGATGATCTACTATTTACTTTAACACATGTGGGTAGCTCCATTAGAAAACTCAAAATTGTACTAAATCACTTCTCAGGTCTCTCAGGTCTTTCGGTTAATTAGGAAAAAACACAGGCATTACAGGTTTCAGACGGGGGTGGACTGAAAAGAAAGACAATAGTATAGAAAGGAAGTGTTGGAAGATGGATTATCTCATGTACTTAGGACTGAGAATCCCGTGTAATATTCACACTATTATAGATATTAATCTTAATCCTTTACTGAAGGAAATTAAATATGATCTGGAGAAATGGGCCAAGTTATCTTTATCCCTGGGAGGGAAAATTAATTCTATCAAAATGTTGATGGCCCCCAAACTTTTTTATTTATTCCAGAATATACCATTAGAATTGGGAGCATCTAAATTTAAGAAAATAACTTTTATGATTAAAAGTTTTCTGTGGGGTTCCATACCACCCAGTCTATCCCTCTCAAAACTCAGATCTCATTGGTCCCAAGGTGGCTTCGGGTTTCCTATATGGGAGACATTTGCAATCTACATTAATAACATCGACTACTGTATAAAAGAAGCCAACATCCATCTGTTTGCAGATGATACAGTTCTCTACGTGAGTCGCCCAACACCTGAAGCTGCCTGCAATGACCTACAGTCAGAATTCAACCTTTTGCAAAGCCAACTCCTCCAAAAAAAGCTACTCCTTAATGCCAAAAAAACTAAAGCGATGGTCCTCTCCTTTTATCTGTACAGCTAACCCTGTGTCCAGTGGGACAGTTCCCCAAATTACCACAGTTCTAGGTGAAAACTAGAATTTGTTACAAAATTCAAGTATCTGGGAGTTTGGATAGACCAAAGACTCTCCTTCATTGAACATATCGAGGACTTGCTAAAACGACTTGCAAAGGCTTGGACTGTTTTTAGAATCAGCCAATTTCTCACCAGAGATGCCAAGAGACAACTGGTCCAATCCATTTTCCTATCATTGGTTGATTACTGACTTCCTCTACAGCCAATGCCCCAACTCTTACATGGCTAAACTGGACACACTCTACCATCGAGCACTGAGGGTTTATAACTTGACTTCCCTTCAACACACATCACTGCACCCTATATAGCGGCAGTGGATGGACATCACTAAAGTTCAGGCGCCACAGAAATGCCGCCTCTGGACCTATAGAGCCATCTCTAATAAGCTGCCTTACTATATCTCCTGTCTTCCCCTGAGTATAATTGGGAAATACTCAAGAAGTTACTCAGCTATTACACTTAAAGTACCCAAAGCAAAATCTCGCTCGGCAGGGCAGCCATAAGCTTCGTGCTACCTACCTTATGGAACAATCTACAAAAACCCCTCAAATTAAGCACTCTAATCGGTATAAATGCTTTCAAGATGCTTTATTTCCATACAATCAGAGAAGTATGTAACTGCTTCACCCACTCAGACCCAGTACTGGTATATAGCCACGCCTAGACCCAATTTTAAGTACTGACCCCCCCCAGCTTGCTCCTCACCAGCCTAATTGTTCTTTCTCTTGTCCCCCTGTCTTATCAACACTAGGCCCATCCATCCCCTTATTCTTCTTTTCCCATCCTCGGATAGGAGCTCACTACCCTGGGTTGTCACATCCTACCATGCCCTGTACTTTATAGCATTCAATCCCGGGGCTCACACATACTCCTTTTCTCCATCCACCTTCTCTACATCCCATTTTACCAACTCCTTTCTGTGCACCGTGCCCTCCTAGTCTTTCTTCCCCTTTCTACCTCCCTTCCCCCCTACCTTCAACTGTACCTGGTGTATATATTTTTTTTCTTCCGTTACTTCCTCCTGCAACCTTAGATAACCTGCTTTATCTTCCTATAGACACTTCTATGTATGTAAATACTGTGTAATCTGTACAATATCTGTATAATTCTATGTACATATGAACTTATGTTTCTTCCTCTCTGTAAAGAGTATTATCTGTATTGCCTTGTAAATACCTGTGTTGACCTGTATATACAATTGTTCATGCTCCACCCAGGTCCATCTTGCAAATGAGATTCTGCTCAACGATGAACGCCTGGTTAAATAAAGACTTGATTGATTGACTGATTGATTGATTGATACCAGCTAGCCTTCCTTTTTAAACAAGCTTTATTTTACCTTTTACCTCCATCTACAAATTTCCCTCTTTGGTTTGAGGTAGAGTGTCAGTTATGTAAACCAGGGAAACCAGCTGATCTTTTATTCAAAACGAATCTGGGTTTTTACACCTCTAACCCATGTATTCTCAGCTCAATAAAGGCAATCAAGTCACTACAAGCCAGCTTATCACTAGACAGACTACCTCCGCATTTGGAAGGTTTATGGCCTAACCCCAATATACAGATGGGAGGCAAAGTATTGCAAAATAAAGAGTGGCTCAGTTGGGGCATTTCCAATGTAGGTGACTTAATTGATCACAGTTCTAGAGTACTAAAATCATTCCAAGAAATTAGTCAAGAGTTTAATCTCCCTAAGTTTCATTTTGTGACCTTTCTGCAAATTAGGAAAACACTGTCTGACACTGTTTTAGGCCCCAATATGGTGCTACCTAGTGGTGAACAGGATTGGTCCCTTATATGTGGAACAGCTAGCTCTAGGGGTGGGGTGTCTAAACTATACAAATTAATTTGTGGTAACATTGATAGTTCCGTTCTCAGTGAAAATGCTAAATCTAAATGGGAATCCATCATTGGCTTGAGTATCTCTTCAGAGGATTGGGATTCTGCCTGGAGAAATGCGCATCAAGCTCTCAAAGATGTACAGGGGAGAACTATACAATACAAAATTCTACATCAATACTACTACTCTCCAAACAGGCTAGATAAAATGGGTTTCTGCCCTGGGGGCATATGCTGGAAGTGCAATGAACCCCATGCGCGGATATTTTAAACATGCTATGGAGTTGTCCTCAAGTATTTCAGCTTTGGGAACAGATTCACAAGATTTGTGAGAGGGTTACTGGAAGTAAGATCATGTTGTCTCCTTTAACTTTTGTATTGGGACTCTCCTCTCAATTATTTCCACTTCAGAAAAAGCAGATTAACTGGATCTTATTAGCTGCCTTGGCCTTTAAGAGACTTTTTCTTTCTAAGTGGAAAGAACAGGATGTACCTTCCCTGTCAGAATAGTATAATAATATGTCAATCCTAGCACAAAATGAGAGAATTTGTCACATTCTACTTAATCAGCTAGACCATTTTTTAGAAACATGGGCCGCTTTTTTAGAACTAATGGTGTAACTTTTGTATGTTTCCGTTTTCTGATTTACAAGTTTTATATGATCAAATACTGTATGTAATGGCTCTGTCTTTTGATTTCAATCCTTAAGTGTTGTACTTGGAATATGATTGTGTAAGTTATGGTTTATGATTTTTTTTTCTCTTTTTCCCTTTTTTTTTAAATTAATAAAATACAAATACAAAAAAAAAATACATAAAAGGATCCTTTTTGTGTTGGATTAATACTTTTTCATGAAGAAAAAATATTTTTTTTGCATGGCCACCAACTTGTTTCCATTTTGTTTCAAAAAAAACTTTTCAAACCCCACAAAAGTGGCATCCTGGACAGACACCAACACACATATCTTGGTCATTGGGACATTGTAAGGTGGATTCTGTTCTTTGTCTGTAGAAAAATGACCCAGAAATTTTTTTTTTTACTTTTAAAAATCCTTATTTGTGACTTGCTTCCATTTCTCATATAGCCATATGAAAAAAGAAGTGGTTCATATGAAGAATCACTTTATGTGAAAAAATAATTTATACTAAGTTTTTTTTTTCCTATTCTTTTTTCATATGAAGGCATCATAGAAACATAACATAGAAACATAGAATTTGATGGTAGATAAGGACCGCTTGGCCCACCCAGTCTGCCCATTTCCCTACCTACTGGATAAGCTGCAGATCCTAGTTAACCAGCAGCCTACTTCTTCCTACCCCCACCCCCTAGAATGGCCTTATGACTGTCCCATGCATGCTTGAATTCCACCACTGATTTTGACTCCACAACCTCCTCCAGAAGGCCGTTCCATGCATCCACAACCCTCTCTGTGAAAAAATACTTAATTACCTCTGAGCCACCCTCCTCTATCTTCAAATTGTGCCCTCTTGTTCTTGCACACCTCTTTTTTGAAAGATGCTACCCTCTTGGACTTTGTTGATTCCCTTGAGGTACTTGAACATTTCTATCATGTCCCCTCTCCCTCCTTTCCTCGAGGCTATACATATTAAGCTCCTTCGTCTCTCTTCATATGTCTTCCGGTGCAGACCCTGCACCATTTTAGTTGCCCTCCTCTGAACAGCTTCCATCCTGTCTATGTCTTTGCGTGGAGACTGGGTCTCCCAGAACTGCACACAGTACTCAGATGGGGTCTCACCAGCTGTCTGTACAGAGGGATAATAACTTTTGTTTTCTACTGGTGATGCCTCTCCTATGCATCCCAGTATCCCCCCAGCCCTCCTTGTTGCCCTCTCACATTGCTTGCCCACCTTTAGGTCATCTGATATGACTACCCCCAGGTCCCTTTCCATTTTTGTTGTTGTTAGTATCTCACCCCCCATTGTGTACTCTTTCTCTGGGTTTTTGTTTCCCAGGTGCATTACCTTGCACTTCTTAGCATTACATCTAAGCTGCCATACATTTGACCATTCCTCTAACCTTGCCAAGTCCCTTCTCATCCTTTCCACCCCACCCTGTGTGTCATCTTTGTTGCAGATCTTTGTGTCATCTGCAAAGAGACATACTTTTCCTTCCAGTCCCTCTGCAATGTCGCTTATAAAGACATTGAAGAGGACCGGTCCTAATACTGAACCCTGTGGTACCCTACTTAGTAACCCTCCTTCTTCTGAGTGGACTCCATTCGACTACTACTCTGTGCCCTATTCTCCAGCCAATTCTTTACCCAGGCTGTCATCTTGGGACCCACTCCAGGCTGGCTAACTTGTATATTAATCTTTTGTGTGGGACTGTGTCATTGCCTTGCTAAAGTCTAGGTAGGCCATGTCCACAGCCCCTCCCTGATCTACTACTTTGGTCACCCAGTCAAAGAAATCTATCAGATTCATCTGGCATGACCTTTCCACTGTGAATCCATGCTGCCTAGGGTCCTGTGCCCTCTGGCCTCTAGATACTCGACAATTCTTTTCCTTCAGAAGTGATTCCATCATTTTCCTATCACTGAGGTTAAACTAACAGGTCTGTAGTTTCCTGCTTCTGCCTTGCTCCCACTTTTGTGAAGGGGAATCACATCTGCCCTCCTCCAGTCCTCGGTACCACCCCATCCTCCCATGATTTGTTAAAAGGGTAGTCAGTGGTGTCACTAGTTCTACCCTTAGTTCTTTTAGAATTCTGGGATGAATCCCATCAGGCCCCATTGCTTTGTCCACCTTCAGTTTTAAGAGTTCTTTTCAGAACCCTTTCTTCTGTAAATGGGTTGATATCAACTTCTGTATCCAGAGTGTTTCTACTGTTTGTTTAGGTACCTCCCTCTTCATTTGTAAATACTGAGCAAAAATATTTGTTTAGTATCTCTGCCTTTTCACAGTCTCCCTCTGCCCACCCTCCCTCCCTTTATTAAGCCTCACTATCCCTCCCTTGGTCTTCTCTTCGCCCCTGATGTACCTATAAAGGTTTTATCCCCTTCTTAACTGAGTTGGCTATCTTTTCCTCAGTTTGGGCCTTTGCTGTTCTGACTGCCTTCCCAGCCTCCTTTTGCTTTAACTGATACAGTTCCCTATCCTGTTCCTTCTGCGATTCCTTGTACTTCCTGAATGCTTTCTTTTTCTCTTGAACCTTCACTGCCACTTCCTTTGAGAACCATAGTGGTTGCTTACTTCATTTTGTTTTGTTTATTTGCTTCACACAAAGGCTCGTTACCTCTGTGATGGCAGTTTTTATTATTCCCCATTGTTCTTCCACCCCTCCTTCCTGCCCATTTGCTAGTGCATTCCTTAGGCACTCACCCATTTTGGCAAAGTCAGACCTCCTAAAGTCCAGTACTTTTGCCTTTGTATGGCTTGACTCTATTGCTGTGTTTACTGTGAACCATACTGTTCGATGGTCGAACTCTTTTTATAGCAGCTCTGTTCATGCTAGATAATTATATCTTTTCAAGTTAGAATTATTTATTTATTTTATTTATTTCTCAGAATTACAAAACCTTTGAGTCAGAGACTTATTTACAGAAGTTCCACATCTAAGCATACAACAGGTTATCATACAGACAAAGTACAATAAAATAGTACAGACAATGGGATATTGAATCACAAGGCAGGATTATGTGGTAAACGAATGTAAACAGATTTGGGTAACAGCACTGTATACATTTGAGGATACAGTGGCTGCAGATGATAATAGAGAGCACAGACATTGAGAACAGTAGGTGACACTTGAGCCATCAGTGAGGAAACATTGTTACAAGAGTACGGAGTTCCAATCTCAGTGCAAATTGATAAGTATTGAGGAAAGGTAACAGCATGAACGTGTAAAGGGAAACAGGTAAGGGGGGTTACAGGTAGAAAATACAAGTTTAAAATATGAATTACAGGTTGGCACACCAATAGTGTGATGTAGCAATGTTTGAGCAATCAGACTATTGGTTTTGTCAAATAACATAATGGAGAGAAGGGGCAAACGCAGTGTAGTCAGCAAGAAGACTTTGTCGGGCTGAGGGTTGAAGGAAGGGGAGTTGAGTAGTATGGAGGAGTGAGGAGGGAGGGAGCACAGAGGACATAGAGGTGACAGAGAGAAGGATCAAGGGAGAGTGTAAAAAATCTGGGAGCCGTCAGGGGGTGAGGATGGGGAGTGTGAGGAGGGGATGACCAGTGAAAGGAAGGGGAGCTGATAGAGGGAGGGAGTTGTAGGGTGCCAGCTCAAAATAGGGAATGGGGTAGCAATGTTCTACTAGGGTAAAAGCTAGTTGGGACAGTCACAGTTGCTAAGTGCAGTAAGGTGCTGTCAGAGTTTATATTTCAAGGAACCAAGCTTGGGTTCATTGAGGATATCCTGGGGAAGGTTGTTTACACCACTGGGAGCTCAGAACATGAAAGAACATTGAGCCTGAGTGGTCCAACAGAAAGGTACTAGGAAGGTATGCTTAGATGCACTCCTGGTGCTACACAGCAACTAAGATAAAGAAAGTGCAGCAAAGGCGATGCGCCTTTATCCACTGCAAACAAATCTGGTGCATTTTCTCAGCTGTGCTCCCTGCTTCAGTGGGCACCATGGTCATCACATTAGACCCTTGTTTACTTTCTTATTTCCTGATTTAAAGGGAACATGTTCTAAAGTGTGTCTCATACAATAATACTAATATGCAGTGAGGAGAGAAACGGCATGCATAAATTCTATTTTTGGCATGGTTAATTGATGTGAAAAGTTTTCTTATGGGAATCCAAGATTTTTGCCATTCTAAAAAAATGTAACAATCATGTTTTGACCTCAATATGTACACCCTTGAACAGGAAAGAGAGATTGGATATGATAGAGACCTTTAAGTTCCTTATGGGGAAAATAAGGTGTAGGAGGGAGGTATTTTTCAGAAGAAATAGTACTCAAGAACAACGGGACATGCTATGAAGCTACAGGGGGTAGATTCAGGAGAGATGTGAGGAAGTACCTCTTCACAGAAAGAGTGGTGGATTCCTGGAACAGCCTTCCAGTGGAAGTGGTGGGTGTGGAAACGGTGGCATTCAAGAAGACATGGAATAAATACAAGGGAATCATAGTGGAAAGGAAGCGAGGGAGGGAGAAAGTGCTATAGATTGGGTACAGTCAGTGATAATAGTGTAGGTAGGGAGAAATGGGCAGACTGGATGGGCTGTGCAGTCATTATCTGCCATCAGAGTCTATGTTTCTGTGTTGCTATGTGACTATTAAGCAGCCAAGTTTGGCAATATCCAAAATGCTGGATGCATTCAAAGTACGACTTCGACCACGAACTGAAACCCATGGAGTCTATCACCATTTGTCTTCATCTTCTATATAGTGCCCCCACTTGCCCTTTACTGATTGGTACAGATTCTCTGCCATGGTGAGGTCTGTAAGTTCAACACCACCGAGAAGCAAAAGAAGCTGGCAGGGCTGTCCGTGTTCACCAGTGGAAACAGCAGTAGTTGTTGGCGCTATGATAATCGTATTAGCTTACAACTTATTTAGTTCATTGAAATATCACATCAACATTAAATCCCTTTTTGTTTCCAATACTTGAAATCAGAGTCACGTTAGAAAGGTCAATAAACAAGTTACAGAGTCACCGGGCAGCTGCAGCACAAGGGAGCAAAAACATAAATTCATCCACAGACTGAAACCCACACACTCTGTCACTGTCACCACCATTTAGCTTAATGTTTTATACAATGCATGCCCCCCTTGCCTGTTACTCACAGGTACAGATTCTCTCCTGTGGTGAGGTCTGTCAGTTCAGAACCACAGAGAAACCAAAGAAGCTGCCGGGGCTGATGTTCTTTATCAGTGGGAACAGCAATGGTTGTTAGCACTATAATTATTGCATTAACATATAACATATTTAGTTCTTTGAAATAACACATTAACATTAAATACCTTTTTGTTTCAAGTACCTATACCCATGTAGCTGAACATCACTGCATTAACCCAATGTGGTTATATACTAATCTGTTCTTATTTGTGTTAGTGAGTGTGTGTGTGTGAGGGTACATGATTCTCTCTCAAAAAAATTAGATGTAAGCATTTAATATTTTCTCAAGCAATATTTATTTTTTTAAAACGTTGTTGATGTTATCATTTCAATTATGGAGTGTGCAATAAATAAGTCTTAGCATACCAAAAGTAGTGCTCAGTTACAACCGCATACCACTACTATGTGTTACTGCAGCATTGTACTTTTGCTGTTTTGTTTTGTGTGAGAGTCAGGTGGGGGAAGGTTGTTCATTGTTGAAATTTGTTTCCATGTAAACACTTCCAATGTTGTTTTAGAGCTCAGTTATCCTGTTGATAAACATAAAATTAATCTAGATGTGAGTTCATTTATAATAGGGTCCTACAAAATGCACACTTGATGTACAATGAGCTATCAGTATGGTATTTAGACAGATCTGCATGCATAACATGATATTTTATTTATTTGGGATGTTACTTTGGTCTCTACAATGCATTTGAAAGGTTAGAATGAAGCAGTGCAGGAATGTTGCATTCATGCATTCAGTAAATTGACTGCCCCTTTCATTAACTGGAAATTGCAAACTGATTGCATAACTAATGCTTTATAAACTGAAACATAGTTCCATAACATTCATTTTTCAGTGTTACTTGTGATTTATTGCTTAGAATGTATGTTTAATGTTTGCATCAATTTTTATTATGTAAAAAATTGAAAAGCAACAATATTCATCCTACATCAATAAAAAAACACTTTTTCCCCAACTTTACTCAGTAAATAAAAAACAATAACTCCTACAGAAGTCTGCTACAAATTAAGTGTGCATACAGCAGAAAGATAATGTTGCTTCCAGTTACCTAAGCATCACTCCCCACAAAATCCTGGTTTCATATCATACTAAGGTATGATTCCAATATAGAAATAGTTATTGTATGCCCTGAATAGCAGTTTGTTAAAAATGAGAAACACTCAAAAATGTTATGCCAATAAAATAAATATCAGAGGCAGATTTTGTACAGGATGTTCGCAAGTATTATTATGCAGCCAAAGTTTGGATGGCGGTGGCACACATGAACAGTTTGATGCTAGAAGAAATCACAATTGTAAGCACTGCTTAGACTGACTTGACAACTCTACATAATTTTTGAGTGTAAGCCCCCAACACGAGCCTACTTTGAGTGGGGCTCCTCCGCCCCTCCTCCAGTGCTATCCTGGGCGGGCTCTGGGGGGAGTCGTGCCTGGCGACCCCTCCCTGTTGCCCGATGCCATCTCGCCTGGTGCTGCAGGTGGCAAAACACTTGTTGGTGCTGCAAGGTGTGGCGTCGTGTGGTCCTGGTTCTGGGGAAGTCTGGTATAAGGCACAGGGCCACGTGGAAGCAACGTCTCCCTTTTCTTTTTTATTTATAAAACATGGTGGTCCTCGCACGTATGCACATGCACGAGGACCGCTGGCTAAAATTAAATGTGCAGGCTCCTTTTCAGGTGCCATGGCCATGGGCCAAATTCGTTAAGTGTTTCCCTGGTCCCCAAGCCAGCAGAGGGACTGGGGAATAGACACAGAGTGACTGGATCAGCTCCCTTCGAGGAAGAAGGGTGGGGCAGCGCAATTCGTGGGTGAGATTAGTCCAGGGGAGCCCCAAAATCCCCCAGGCTGGTGGGGAAACCAAGATGGTGTCCCTCATGCCTCCAGGCAATCTTGGGCTGCTGGGAAAATTCCCAGCAGCAACCCGAGGGTCACATGGGGCTGAGGACCAATGGAGACGCCGAAGGGCTAGGGGTTTAAAAAGCAGGGACTGGTGCCAAAGTGGAGGGAGAAAACAGGGGAGAGAGGGTTGAGAGGTGGGGGAGAGAGAGAGAGAGAGAGAGAGAGAGAGAGAGAGAGAGAGATAGAGAGCCTGGGTAAAGAAAAGTAAGGCCTCACTGAATAGGAGTGCTGGTTAGGAGGTCACCCTACTCTGGCTGTATCTCTCATCCCCCTCACTTCCTCCCTGCAGAGTAAGAAGTAAAAGGGTCAGGAGGAAGACTGTGGATTGGCACAAGGTGAGGAAAACTGTGATGTTTGTTCCTTAGAACACCAGGGCTGACTGAGTGGGCTGGAGACCACAGCAGCAGTCAGTCCTGGAGTCAGGAATCCCTCATCACCTGTGCCTGTGTTCTCTGTCAGAGTAGAGTTGGAGAAGTAGGGTCCAGACCTCAGACCCTCTCATAGGGAAGGTTCACTTCAAAGAACCCCCTCCCCCCAGTATAAAGGACTGTGCAGCCGAGGGGAGGAGAATGGACAGGCCTGCCTGGTGAAGTCAGCAACCAAAGGCCTGCAGACAAAGCTAGAGAGGCCAGGCAGGAGAATAATCTTCCCTCGATCCAGCGGACTGCAGTGTGGTGGACCGCAAGTGCTTTCACCCTCCCAGGGCACCATGAGTACCCCATGCAGCTGCTATGGGGAGACTTTCTCTTGTTGTTTATAGTAATAGGGGCTAGGGAGAGCCCCTAACACACAACCCACAGACTGTTGTACTTGGATGGTTGTGTAAGGACCCCAACGATATACAGCAGGCCTGCAGACTAAGGGATGGTGAGGTACCCACTGACAGTGACTGGTCTGGGTGAATCCAGGGGAGGAGGGAGAATGTGGATAAGGGGATGTTTGGTATCTTGGAGGTTCAGAGGGAATAGCCCCCACCTCCTCTGTCTTAGGGTGTGATAATAAAACAGGTTATTTATCGTTCATCTGCTTCTATCTGCTATGAGTGGTTATAACTACTGTGGAGAGGGAGTGTGGGTCTGGGGGGTCCATGCTAGTAGTCATAAGGGGAAACCATTATTGATCCTGGGGAAAAGTGCTAACCTGTTCTACCCACAGGAGGTGACACTGGGGCCCCAGGTGGAGGCACCATGCACCACAGAAACTCTGGTCAGGACTCAGGCCCAGCCCCTCAGGGAGGTGCTGCCAGAACCCCCGAGAATGCCAGTTCAGCCCAGGTGTGAGTGTCAGGGGGGCTGTTACATGAGATACATTGACAAGTGGATGCAGGCAAATATGAGAGCAAATTTATGACACCAAAGTGATCAAAGTAGTAACAAAGCATTACATGAAGATAGAATAAAAGCAGCAAATACCAAAGCAAACTGTTACTCATATATTATGCTTTGTGGTAGTTAGTGACTAAAGATGTTTGCAAGCATTCTGGTGCTAAGTACAACATTTTCAATAAGGGATATGTGTACATCAACAAGCCACCTTATGTAGTACAGTAAGCTGCAAATATAAAAAACATATAACACAAACTGACGCTTGCCAAAGATAAACAGAAACCACCTAAGCAGACAGCCTAGTGGCGCTGAGGGTTGAGGCGCTGGATGCCACACCTCGCACCACACTGGCGATCCAGGTTCAGGAGTGGACTCAGGTCGCTGGTGGGTCAGCCGGGGCGAGATAGGCTTGAGCATCCCACAACAGCTCACCTTATCCGGGGAAGGAAGAGAATTATGCCCGCGCACTTGCCTGACTCTGAGCGGAGACTCAGAGTACTGCAAGCCCCAATTGTAGAGGATGGGCGGCCGCTGTACAGTGTGGATGCTGGCACTTTGTGCCATGATGTCAGGGGGTTACATGCTGTAGAGGAAGAGATAAAAGAGAGAACCTGCCTGCCGACTCCGGGAAGATGGGCCTCCAGGAGTGTGCCTCCAATGTGCCCCCACTCACTCGACCACAGCAGGACCGAAACAACGAAGGATTACGGGGTGTCTGGTCCCCCACTTTGTCCCTGCTCAGGGGGCAAGCCATCGCTCCATAGGGCCTGGTGCTGAGTATGAGTGGAGCGGGAGGCAGGAGGGTGACTGCTTGTGGGGTTCTGAAGGGTCAGAGTAGGCAGGACGTGGGACAGTTAGAGTGTAATTTAAAAAAAAAAAGAAACCACCTGAGCAGTGAATAATTCGGCATTTCCTATATAAATAGACAGTGTGAGCATGTGAGTTACCCTATAGTGATGCCGTAAGTATTCCTTTCACAGAAAATGATGAAGCTGATGTTCAGCATCCCAAACAGCACTGTTATTTATTTATTTATTAATTTAAAATTCGGTGACCAGGAAAAGCACACTGAGTCAAGGCTCATTTCCAGGTATGACCCATGTATAGCTCTGGGTAGCCTGCATTCACATGCTGCAAAAACAAGTCAAATTTAAAAGAACATGAAAAAAAATTACTTGGAGACACTTTCTAACGTAAGCCTTTTTCATTCAGTAACAACCGTTCAAAACCATCAAATGCAAAGTAGCTCATCCCCCCTCCCATAATGCAGACAACAGCAGCTGAATGCAGCAGTGATGGCTCTTCCTCCTTTCATTCACTCTTTACTGCTAAGGAGCCGTGGTTGGATTTGAGTGATAATCCTTATTACATGTCAACAGTCTGCTCCCTTACACAGTATGCACCTCTGTACACAATCTCAAAGTGTACTTCATTTACTGAGTCCTGTTGTTGAGGTGTTTGATAGCTTTTTAAATATGTCCTGCCACCTGTGTTTGAGTACACATACTCGTGACTCGCCCGCCTTTAACTATTAACTTCCTTGGCAGGATTTTAGTGACAGCCTTTGTTAGCTGTCAGTGATTTAACTTTGTGTGTGGTTTTTCTATAGTTTCAAGCTCACAATTTATCAGGAGCCCTGGCGAGATCCACCACTGCTTACATCTGACTTTATATTTGTATCTCAATCGCTCTTTATTTATAAGGAGCTCTGGTGGGATTTGAGTGATAATCCCTGTTACTTGCTGACAGACTGCTCCCTAATAGAGTAGGCATCTCTGTACAGTCTCAAACTGCAGTTCATTTATTGAGTTCTGTTGGGAGGTGTTTAATAGCTTGTTAAATCTGTCTTGCTCTGTATGAGTACACTTACTTTTTACTTGCCCACCATTACCTATTAAGCAGCCCTGGCGGGATTAGAGTGACAGCCTTTATTAGCTCCATAGCCATCCTCTCTTCCTCCAGTCCAGCAACGAGGCAGGCTATGATCACTGAAACATTCTGGGACTGGGAGTGCATTTCATTATGCTACATTACCATGACTTGTACTGCACTGACAAATTAAGACTGTGGGTATGTAAACCAGGCTGTAGGTGAGAGGTAGCGTGGGATCTGCCAACCTTTCTTAAATGGATCACCACCTAAACTTTTTTACTTTATTTCCTTCCATTTGCATTGGGCACAGCAAATCCAGGTTAAAACTAGTTCAAGTAAAAATTGACCAGAAATTCAAACCCAGGGACTCTGCAACCATTTGCCTTCATCTTTATATAGTGTGCCATGCTTGCCCATTACTCACAGGTACTGATTCTCTCCCATGGTGAGGTCTGTGGTGCAGCACCATTGAAGAAGCTGCAGAGCCTGACAGTCTTCACCAGTGAAAATAGCAGGTCAAAGTTAAATCCGGAGCATCACAAGGCCAGCAGCAGCAGGCAGAGGGATCAGCAGAAGCAGCTATAGTCGAGGAATGGACATGGGGGAGCCAGGAGGATCACACACCAGCTGGGCTAGGCCAGTCAGCAGTAGCAGGAGCAGGAGGAAGACCACTGAGTACACCGCAGTGTCACCATCATCAGTCAAAATCATCAACTGTAATATATTAAATACTGAACACTGCTTAAAAAGATTAATAGGCTACTACTCTGGTATTCGAAAGAGTGCTGCTTTCCAACTGGAAACTGAACTGTGTCCCTTCTCTCCAATAATGGTTTAACAAATTAAGTGAGACCATCAACAATGAGCGTATAGCCCATGTTATTGCAGGCAAACTCCATCTCTTTGACAGCACTTGGTTACTGATATTGGCCATGCTGGAAGGAAAGTGCAATGCAGCTCACATTATTATCGAATAAAAAAAAAAAACTTTTGTGATCCAGCCTAAGGGATAACAATATTGGTATGTGGTTTCAAGAGGTATAGGCAGTAAAAGGTTTTTCACCTATATGTGACAGATCTCTCTTTTCCTCCCTAAGTGGTTTATATGGAGGTTATAGAAGTAATTAGACTGAGGTAATTAATTACAGCCAATTTGTATGTAGATAGAAGCTGACTTTACTATCTGTGTTTTAATGTTTGCACGATGAGAAACTCTTATGGTCATGTTCCTGTAATGTTTTCTTTTTAAAATTTCAATAAAATCTTTACTGGAAAAAAAACCCCATTAATGACGATCCTCTCTGTGCTTCAGTCTGCCTATTCCCCCTTTCAGTTATGCCCCCTGCAACATGTGACTCCAGGCCAGTTGCCCTAGCTTACAAGTTCTGGCCCTCTCCTCTGGTTTCTCCTCATTGCTCTCCCCCTATTGTGGCCTAACCCCTGAAATACCCACTACCAGCCTTTTTGCCCATTAAGCACAGGTACCGGTGCTCTTCCATGGTCTGTGACCCCATACACTTCTGAGTGTGGCCCCTCCTGGGTTGTGCCTCAGCCCCTGTAATATGCACCTTCCATACAGATTGTGCTCCAGCCCCTGCAATGCCCCCCTATTGCCTGTTACTCACAGGGTATCAATTATTGGTGTCCACTTAACTTAGCGTGGACATTATTGCACAGGATCAAAAACATGCAAAAGCACATGTCCTTAATAGTGTGACTCACTACAGCATGTGGCAATCTGTGTGCCATTCATCTGTGTGCTGTTGGGCTTTCTGGGGTTGATTGCCATGAAACTGCCATGTGTCCTGTGCTGCACACCCTGGAGTTTGCTATATTTAGTGCAGTGGGCAACCCCCCCATACTTAAATGGCACACTGAATGGCACACAGATTAATGGCACACAGATTACCACACTGTGATAGCTGGCCACTATTAAGGATGCATGGTTTTGGTCTGCGCTATTATGCCAGTGCTATTTTGACACCATTCCCCAGTTCTCTTCCATGGTCTGCTAGTGCAGTGCCACTGAGAAGCCAAAGAAGCTGATGGGGCTGCCAGTCTTCACCAGCAGGAACAGTAGGTCAAGGTAAAATCTGGAGCAGTATCAGGCCAGCAGCAGCAGGCAGAGAGACAAGCAGAAACAGCCACAGCAGAGGAACAGATACAGGGGAGCCATAAGGATCATACCAGGCAGGTCAGACAGCTGCAGGAGGAGGAGAAAGAGAATGGGGTAGACCTCAGAGTCATTGCCATCAGTAAACGTCATCAACTGTAATACATTATTGCTGAACACTGCTTAAAAGCATTGAAGTCACCGTTGAAAAAACAAACTTTTGTGTCAATTGTATTTTATTTTTCTAACATGCTGGTGTTTTGAGTGGCATGGAGGAACAGCTTTCTGAGTGATTGAAACTGCTGTCATCTGACTAATCCAACCCCCTACCCTGATTTGGAGTAGCCCACCCTGACATTCCTGCACAGACACAGTGCCTTCAGAAGTGGTCTGCTTACCTAACCGGGCAGTGACTTGACCTGGCACAGTATTACTCACAAGTCACTTTACCTAGAGCAGCATAAAAGTAACAGGGTCATCCAACTAATTGATCCAACTTGACCCTGAGCAGCTGCAGAAGCAACCTGATTCATACAGACCCACATCTGCCTACAACTAGGAGGAGTAGCAAAGCCATTTACCTGAGCATCGATAAGGGTGAGTTTTTGTACAAAAACCTTGCAAGGAGGGATTCAAAGATTTGAACACTTGAGTAATTCCAGCACTTAATGCACTGTCATGCTTGATTCTTTATGGCTGTGGGCATAGCCCAGCAGACATTTTGCATTTAGAAAAGGACTGATATTATTTTTGCTACCAAACAACATGATAGAATGTTAAACATAGATTCCTCCACTTAAGCCTTATTACTACACTGCTTGTGTGTGTATAGGAAGCTGTAGAGCACTATTTTTCCTCTGGCTTGAGGAGCTAATTGAGCCCACCGAAAGTTAACTCATTATCTTCTGGCAGTCATTCTGTGTCAGATTACCAATGGATAGTACAGACATCATAGAAAGCTATTGGAAGTAGAATGGGTTAAACACTTCCTGGAGCTTTCTGCAAAACAAATAAGCTCTGCTGTGCCCTCAGCCCCTATGAACACCTCATTAAGCCATTGACACCACCACCACCCTAAGAGCAGTCATTCTGCTAATTTGCAGGATATTCCATAGCAAAGAGTACCAGTGATGCCTCTTTCCAAATAATACACCAACTTCATTTTCTCAGGCAGGCAGTTCTGGTCTACTGTTTATATTTTACTGAATATTCTTAATCTGCAATTTATGACTATAGGTGTTTACAACTGAATGATAGTAACTGCATTTGCTTCATTTGCAAATAGGTAGGCATGTGTGTGTCTAATTTTTGTTTAACTTAGGTCACACATAGAATCTAATCAGTTCATAACATGCTGTATTGTGATTGAATTAACTGATAAATGGGGGCTTTGGTTTCTTTTACAAATACATTTTTCCTGACAATGAACATACTAAAACAAAAATTTCTCACAAAATGTTTAAAAATAAGGAGTTTAGTAGTAATTTAGTTGATGTGGTGTAAAGAGTTGCTTCCTGAAAATAACCTGGTTTTGGGGGTGACTGCCACAACCAGAATGGGACTTCATGGATGGCTGAGCTCATGGAAGCAGAAGAGGCATGATGGCATTAAACGCTTAATGATGTGGATGTAGATGCACTAATATTTGAGCACGACTTTGGTAGAGGACTAAACGTGACTTGGGGGTGGCGGATCATCAGGAATTGAGTGAGTGAGTCTGGTATTTTTAGCATAATGGTTTTCTGAAACTTCAACCTTTAATGGGTTAGGCTGTGCATCCATCAGTACAGTATGTCACTAAGCCACATGCAGTTGGGTATGGATAAAAATCAGATCATCAGACCCAGACCAGAGCTGTAAAATCTGGACTGGGCACAGCTTGTGCAAATATTGCTGAGCCACTCACTCCAGATGATCTTGTCTAGCTTTTATTTCTGGTCTGGTCCCGATGGTTCCATTTTCAATCATGCCAAGGAAGGGTTGAAAAACAGACTTCCAAGAGTGGACCAGATACGTAAAAGTCAGAATGAACAGTGCAACCAGAGTGACTGGACCAGCAGTATTTGTACAAGTTGCACCCAGTATGGCCAGTTTGGATTTTTACAGAACTGCTGTGGTTCAGGTATGTCAGTCCAGTTTCTAATCAATCAATCAATCAATTTTATTTTATACTGAAGGGTATGTCAGCAAAAATGCCCATTTACACAAATGTCCAGTTAAGCATAAAAAGAGAACAGAACACCAGGTCAAACAATTACAAAGTAAAATACAGTATAAACAGGTGTAACATAAACAGGTCTAATACAGAGATCTTGAGGGATATACAGAAGAAAGGGGAAGCAAATAGATACCAGTGACAAACTGACAGCATGGGATATATTTGGAGGTACAATTAAGGAATATGAACAGTTGGGTGATGCATCAAAAAGAAGTACAAGTTCTGCAGCACTCAAATCCTGCATGTGGATGAACATTCCTGCTGCGTGATCTGCCTAGGCCCTAAACACCAGGTCAAGGACTGTGCACCCTGCCAATTCTTCAATGAGGCCACATGGATTAGGCACCAGAAGAAGCATGAAACCCACTTGCTGGAGAAATGCCTAGCTTTGATGGAAAAGGAACTGCAGAATCTGTGTGGAAAATCTTCTTCTGCAATGTCAGAACCCAAAAAGAAGATAAAAGGACAGGGAGAGGCACAGAGACTGGGAAAGGTCTCCATCCACTTGGTGGCAACCATCAGGCACCGCTGACACTGGAGGGGCCTTCACTTAGGTAAGTACCACTACTGCCAGGTCTCCTACTGCTCCAGTAGATCAGACCACAACCTCCTTGCCTGCTTTACTAATGGAGCACTTGGGGTTCTTCATGGATGATGGAACCCCTATTGTGCTATTTAGGCTCATATCTTCTTCAGAGTCTACCACCAGCAGCCAGGTTGATAAGTCACTCCCCAGCCCACTGAGGAGTGCACGATCACAGCCGGTAAGCTGGACTCCAGCTCCACTGTTGTCTGCATGGTCCAGGCTGGTAAGGCAGATGTTAGCTCTTCTGACATCTGCATGGCCCTGGTTGATGTCACTCCCCAGGTCCTCTGAGGACCGCACAGCTGAGGCTCTCCTTTCAGAGTCACAGGATACCCCCAACATCGAGATGAGCCAACTGCCAGACATGCAACAGTCTTTAGAGGGTTCCTTGCTCCCACTGACCCAACCAGACCCTCTGGGCCTGCCTGAAGATCAAGAGCCAGAGGTGGGCACAAATCTGGAGGTTCCCCCTCCTTTGCTGGGTCAGTCTCTTCCTGGTTCACCCACTGGGCCTATTGATAATCCCTCCAGGGACCTTCCATCAGGACTTCCTCAACCCAAACCCCCTTGGACAACCAGGTTCCACCATCTTGGACTCTAGCTCCCCAGATGATAGTGAGTCTTCCATCGGGTTCTACTCACACCCCAATGCCAAGTGACCCTTCACCAGATCAGGGTATGTCTGACACTCTAGCCATTCCTCAAACACTGGACAGCCTTCCATCAGGCCCCCAGACACCAAATATTCTGGTGCTGGACATCTCTGTGCCTGATCCTCTGCCAGCCCCACTGAATGTCCCTACAGGGACAATGCCTGGTCCTTCTGGATCTTCTGCTGGGCCATCAGCCCCACCTCCTGCCAGGCCTTCAGTTCCACCTCTGGCTGGACCTATTGGCAATGTTTCAGGCTGTCCACCCCCACAATACCCAATGTACCCTTCACTGGGGTATCTAATGCCTGGTCATCAACCCCATTATGTACCGGGGTACCAGATGCCGGGCTATGTCTAGTCAAGGTTATGCTCCTTCTGGCTTTCCCTACTCCTATCAGGCTCATGGATACCTTCAATATCAGATGCTGGGCTATCCATTATACCAACTTCCTCCACCACCACCTCCTCCCCTTCCTCTGCCTCAGCCTTTGCCTCCACAGCAGCCTCAGGCTGAGATCCAGGCAGTGTTTCAGACCCTGATTCAGGAGGCCAGGACTCAACTAGCCTTAGAGCTTGATCATAGGAAACCACTGGCAGCCTCTACTCCAACCTCCTTTCTGACCCCTAGATCATAGAAACATAGAACATATAATTTGACAGCAGATAAGGACCGCTTGGCCCACCCAGTCTGCCCATTTCCCTACCTGATGGATAAGCTGCAGGTCCTAGTTAACCAGCAGCCTACTTCTTCCTACCCCCAACCCCTAGAACTGCCTTATGACTGTCCCATGCATGCTTGAATTCCACCACTGTTTTTGACTCCACAACCTCCTCTGGAAGGCCGTCCATACATCCACAACCCTCTCTGTGAAAAATACTTCCTTAAATTACCTCTGAGCTGCCCCTTCTATCTTCAAATTGTGCCCCTTGTTCTTGCACACCTCTTTTTGAAAGATGCTACCCTCTTGGACGTTGTTGATTCCCTGAGGTACTTGAAAGTTTCTATCATGTCTCCTCTCCCTCCTTTCCTCGAGGCTACATATTAAGCTCCTTCGTCTCTTCATATGTCTTCCGTGCAGACCCTGCACCATTTTAGTTGCCCTCCTCTGGACAGCTTCCATCCTGTCTATGTCTTTGCGGAGATTGGGTCTCCAGAACTGCACGCAGTACTCCAGATGGGGTCTCACCAACTGTCTGTACAGAGGAATGATAACTTCCTGTTTTCTACTGGTGATGCCTCTTCCTATGCATCCCAGTATCCCCCCAGCCCTCCTTGCTGCCCTCTCACATTGCTTTCCCACCTTTAGGTCACCTGATATGACTACCCCCAGGTCCCTTTCCATTTTTGTTGTTGTTAGTATCTCACCCCCCATTGTGTACTCTTCCCCTGGGTTTTTGTTTCCCAGGTGCATTGTCTTGCACTTCTTAGCATTGAATCTAAGCTGCCATACATTTCACCATTCCTCTAACCTTGCCAAGTCCCTTCTCATCCTTTCCACTCCACCTTGTGCATCAACTCTGTTGCAGATCTTTGTGTCATCTGCAAAGAGACATACTTTTCCTTCAGTCCTCCAATGTCAGCTATAAAGAGATTGAAGAGGACCGGTCCTAATACTGAACCCTGCGGTACCCATACTAACCCCTTTTTTCAGAGTGGACTCATTTACTATTACTCTCTGTGTCCTATTCTCCAGCCAATTCTTTACCCAGGCTGTCATCTTGGGACCCACTCCCAGGCTGGCTAACTTATATATTAATCTTTGTGTGGGACTGTGTCAAATGCCTTGCTAAAGTCTAGGTAGGCCATGTCCACAGCCCTCCCTGATCAACTACTTTGGTCACCCAATCAAAGAAATCTATCAGATTTGTCTGGCATGACCTTCCCACTGTGAATCCATGCTGCCTTGGGTCCTGTGCCTCTGCCTCTAGATACTCAACAATTCTTTCCTTCAGAGTGATTCCATCATTTTCCCTACCACTGAGGTTAAACTAACAGGTCTGTAGTTTCCTGCTTCTGCCTTGCTCCCACTTTTGTGAAGGGAATTACATCTGCCCTCCTCCAGTCCTCGGGTACCACCCATCCTCCCATGATTTATTAAAGAGGGTAGTCAGTGGTGTCACTAGTTCTACCCTTAGTTCTTTAGAATTCTGGGATGAATCCCATCAGGCCCCATTGCTTTGTCCACCTTCAGTTTTAAGAGTTTTTCAGAACCCTTTCTTCTGTAAATGGGCTGGTATCAACTTCTGTATCCAGAGTGTTTCTACTGTTTGTTTTAGGTACTTCCCCCTCTTCCTTTGTAAATACTGAGCAAAAATATTTGTTTAATATCTCTGCCTTTTCACAGTCACCCTCTGTCCACCCTCCCTCCCCTTTACTAAGCCTCACTATCCCTCCCTTGGTCTTACTTCGCTCCCTGATGTACCTATAAAAGGTTTTATCCCCCTTCTTAACTGAGTTGGCTATCTTTTCCTCGGTTTGGGCCTTTGCTGTTCTGACTGCCTTCCCAGCTTCCTTTTGCTTTAACTGATACAGTTCTCTGTCCTGTTCCTTCTGTGATTCCTTGTACTTCCTGAATGCTTTCTTTTTCTCTTGAACCTTCACTGCCACTTCCTTTGAGAACCATAGTGGTTTCTTACCTCATTTCGTTTTGTTTATTTGCTTTACACAAAGGCTTGTTACCTCTGTGATGGCAGTTTTTATTATTCCCCATTGTTCTTCCACCCCTCCTTCCTGCCCATTTGCTAGTGCATTCCTTAGGCACTCACCTATTTTGACAAAGTCAGCCCTCCTAAAATCCAGTACCTTTGTCTTTGTATGGCTTGACTCTATTGCTGTGTTTATCGTGAACCATACTGTTCGATGGTCGCTAGTTACCAGATGGCTACCCACTTCTTCATCTGTGATCCTCTCCTCATCTCCATTTGAGAGAACCAGGTCTAAGATTTTTCCCTCTCGAGTGGGCTCCAATACTAGTTGTCTAAGGCATGCCCCCTGTAGGGCATCTAGAATAACCCCACTCTTCGAAGTGGCTGCTGCAACTGCACTCCAGTTAACATCTGGCATATTCAGATCACCCATCAGCAATATCTCCCCTTTTTCTGCCATACTAAGTATACTTTCTATCATTTCCTTGTCCATTTCCTCTCCCTGAGAAGGGTGTCTGTATACAACCCCTGTGCGGATTGTGGTGCCATTGCCGGTCTCCAAATTTACCCACAGTGCTTCTTCTCCTCCCTGTTTACCCTTTTGTTCTGTTGCTTTGATTCCTTCCCTTATGTAAAGAGCTACTCCTCCTCCTCTTTTACCCTCCCTGTCCCTCCTGTAGATAGTGCATCCTGGTATGTTTACATCCCAGTCATGGTTTTGTGTGTACCATGTTTCTGTGACTGCCACGATATCCAGATGTTCCTCCTCCATCAAGGCCACTAATTCAGGAAGCTTGTTACTCAGACTATGGGCATTGGTATTCATTGCTCTCCATTTTTGATGGCTTTACTTTCTGTTGCAGCATCCCCACTGACCTTTCTACCTCGGTCTTTTCCCATTTAGTACCCTGTTTTGTAGGGAGAGCTGGGATTTTTCTGCTGCTTATCAGTGCCTCCCCTTGACTAGTTTAAAAGCTTGCCAATGAAGCATTTAAACTGATTGCTCAAAGACTTGTTCCCTTCCTGGACAGATGCAGACCATCCTGCCAGTATAGGCTGGTGTCCTCCAGGTGGAACCCCAGTCCCCAATGAAGCCAAACCCCTGTGCTCCACACCATTTTTCAACCACTCATTAAACTGCATGGTGCAAAGTACCCTTGCCTCACTCATGCCATTTACAGGCAGCACCTCTGAGAAGGATACTGTGTGTGCTACTTGTCTTAGGCCTCCCCAGTTCTACAAAGTCCTTCTGCACTGCTCTAAGCTCATGTTGAGCCAAGTCATTTGTCCCTAGGTGGACAATGACATCCAGCTCAACTCCCTGCAGCTGTTCTCGTGATCCTGAGGATGTGCTTCCTGTCCCTACAAGCCATGGCACCAGGCAGGCACTTTACTTCAGTTTTCCCTTTGCCCCCCAGTTCTATCCCCTAATAATTGAGTCCCCACCAGAAGCTGCTTCCTTTCCTTGTGGCATCCTCTGCCTCCTTCCTGTGGGCCTCCCTTGTGACATGTGTCCTCAGCCTCCTTAATCTCCTCCATGGGTGCATCCATAGGGGAGCTGTGCTCCCCCAGAATGGTGTATGGATTGTGGAGTGGAACAACTGACTGGGTGTGCCTCTGTTCCACCCTCCTCACCCTCCCTGAGCCCACAGTGGTCCAACTGCTGTGCTTTCTTTGCAACCTCTGAGGTAGTAGTGGTGGCTCTGGTGCTTCCTGGATGGGGGGGTTCCCTTCATACCATCCAGTCTGGCCTGGGGGAAGGTTTTCTTACTGCTGTCCAGTGTGGCCTGAAGACGGGCAACTTCCTCCCTCAGGGCAGAGAGTTGTCTGCAAATAGGGCAGCATCTCAGCCTCCAGAAAGACTCCCGGAAGACTGCTGCCCCACAGCCATTACATTGCACTACTCCCCACATGACTATGTATTTTTTTGTGTGTGTGTGTGTGCTTGTGTGAGTGATTGGTTTGTTATATAGAAATATATATATATTATACAATGTGTATCGTATATTTTCAGTGCTGTGTGCTAGAGAGGATATGACATTGATATGCACCTTGCACTCTTGAGGAAATGATGTCAGAACCCCAGGTATAAAGGAACTATTTCCAGGGGGTGAGGGTGGGAAGGGTTGGGCCTAAACTGTGCCCTCACAAACAATCAGCTAAGAGCTCTGACCCACTGCTGCGATGAGTGCCTTCCTGTCTGCAAGATACTATACACAACAATTTGACAGAGAAATCACTTGCTAATCAAACAGAGAAAATCCAGACATTCAAGTCAGACACAGGTAAACCTCCCCAGCCCCAAAACAGCCTGGTGGTTTGTGCTCTGAAAGCAGTCAGCCCCAAAATAAGTGAGCTGTGCTTTGAACTCTTCCTGCACTGAAAATCTTAAGAATTGTAACAAGATTGTCTTTTCCTGATAATTGTAAATTCCTTATTTCACCTTTCAGTTAGAAGCAGCCTCCACCTGCAGTATATCTGCTACAAAGCAAAGACAATTGAAAGGTTCCCCTTCCTCTGTTGTGAGCACGACTCGCTTTCTTGCAAATCCTATGTTCAGTATTGCAGTTCCCAACAAGAGATAGTTTGACTAGGAAAATTAAGTCCAGTGTTACAGCTTGCAGCCAGAGGTAGCTTCACCTGAAGACAATGAGGTTAACTCTTTGGGCTCTGACTCTGACTCATCCTCCAGCTCTGGTACACATAGATCAGCATCTCCTGTGGATCCCCACCTTTCTAGAGAAGGCTCTTCTAGACACCAGGTCAGGAATAAAACCCAGGACACTTCTCTAATAAGGGTTCAGACCTCCAACAGGCACTCTTTGGGCTCTGACTCTGACTCATCCTCCAGCTCTGGTACACATACACCAATAGAGCCTCAACCTAAGGAGTCCCGAAGTCCCCTCCTGAGGACTCTTCCTTTGCAGAACTCCTCACAACTATATAAAATGCCTGTGGCTGGGCTATCCAGGAACAGGATCCAAAGCAGAAAAGGCTTGTGGAGCATCTAGACTTGACTGACACAGCTCCTATGCCCATACTGCCTTGGACTGGGCCCTTTGAAGACCTGACATCCACTATCTGGCAAAAGCCTTCCTCCATTCTGGCTATTTCAAAAAAGGCAGACAGGATGTACCACCCACAAGATGGGGTCACACACCTTACTGGTCATCCTAATGCAGAATCAGTTGTTGTCACAGCTGTCCATGACTGTTCCTCTAAACCTAAACATTTGAGCATGTCTCCTCCTGATAAGAAGTCTAAGCAGCTCAACAATTTTGGTCACACAATCTATTCCTCCTCCTCTGCTTGTACCCTCAGGTCCCTTAATTATGTGGCTCATATGATTTTCTACCAGAAATCTTCCCTGGCCTCACTCGAGTCCAAGCTGGAAGCTATCCAGGACCAGGAGCTTAAGGCTGAGATTGCCAAGACAGTGAGAATGGCTAAAATCTCCTGTCATCATGCCCTCCAGGACACTTATGACACAGTAGACTCAGTTGCTTGCACCACAGCCACTGCTGCCTGCATTAGGTGACATTCATGGGTCAGGATTGCTGGCCTGGCACAAGACGTCCTGACTTCCATCCTGGATGCCCCTTTCAGGGGATCTGTTTTAGTTGGAGGTGATGCCAAGGATATTATCACTGAATTGAAGGACCATGGTAAATCCATCTGTGATGCCTGCTTCATGTACCGAGGGGGTTACAAAGGCAAACAGCCTTTTCATCAGCAACAGAGTTGCTAGACCAAAGAGGCCCCTGCTAAAGACCAGTCCAAATGCTGGTCTCCAGCATCAGGAACACCTACTACCCCTATCTAGTCCCAGAAGCCTCCTGGAGGAACTGCTGGCTCCCTTCCCTTGGCCTCCTGACTCATGGGGGACCCCCCACCTCCTCCAGATCCTCTAGTGGAACCTGTGGGGGGATTTGCCCTCCACCTTCTGGGGTTGCAGGACATAACCACGGACTCATGTGTCCTTCAGTTAATAGCAAGAGGTCACACCATACAGTTCCTAGACAGGGCACTGGACAACCCCTAGGCTTCTCCCATTATCCTCCAAGGCACCTATCTCTGATAATAATCCAATAATCACAGACACTGTCTGGATCTGGTCTTCCTCCTGGGGATGGAGGCCTCCAATTTGGTGGTGGAACAAGTTAGATGGTTGGATCACCACACTGTAAGGTTCAACTTCCATGCCCCCCATAGGCCTGCCCCTGTGGAGATGGTCCAGTACCACCCTTTGAGGGAGCTGACCCAAGACTGTCAATTGGTGGTGCTGGACCTACTGGGAATACCATGTGCAAGTGAGGGTCTGGAGCACCTTTTATAGGCTTATAATGGTGCTGTGGTGGGTGCTCTGAACTCTATAGCTCCTGTTTGAGTTCATCCTCTCACTCTTTACCCTTGCTTCCCTTGGTTTGATGGGACATTGAGGGAATTGCGGCAAGTGTGATGAAGGTTGGAGCATTGTTGGTGGAAATCGCACCTTGATGCCAACAGACTTACATTGATGGACCATTATAAGGCTATCAACCAGCAATCTCTTGTATGAAGGCAGAGTTCCTGTCCGCAGAGATTGGTACAGCTCAGAATTGACCAGCTCAGCTCTTTTAAACTGTGGACAGACTGTGCAGTCCAGTCTGTCTGCAGAGGTTTGAATAGTTTTTTCACAACAAAAGTGTGATGAGTTTGCTCGGTTCTTTTCTGATAAGGTTGCTGACATCAGGTCCAAAATCCGTTCAACTTGCTCTATGGGGAGCAGCGGTGGTCAGTGTGAGGTTGTGACTCCACAGTTTTGTTGGATGGACTTTGACCGGTTAGAGAGCATGGATGTCATGCAGATTGTCCGAGGTATGTGGCCAACCTGCTGTAGTTTAGAACCGGGCCCAATGCGCCTTTTGATGGGGTGCATTGATATCATCAGTCCGGTCTTGGCAGAGATAGTCTGGGGCTCATTTGAGTCAGGTCAGTTTCAGAATCCCTGAAAGAGGTGGTGGTGGTGATGCCCCTCCTTCAGAAAACTTCTCTCGACCTGGATTGTCCTGCCAACTACAGACCAGTCTCTAACCTCCCATTTGTAGGGAAGGTTATTGAGAAGTTGGTTGCGTTGACACTGGAGAATCATCTTACCATCCATGGTTTCTATGATCCTCTCCAGTCTGGGTTTCAGAAGAGGCATAACATGGAGACTGCCCTTGTTTGGGTGCTCATTGGCCTCCTGATTGCGAGAGAGATCAGAGGACCTGTTCCATCTTGGTCCTCCATGATCTCTCACTGGTGTTTGACACTGTGGACCATGGGGGCCTGCAGTTCATCTGTGGTCTTCCTGGAATGGTCCTCAGGTGGTTCCATTCATTCCTCACTGGCAGGTCTCAGAGGGTGGTGTCAGGGATTTATTCCTCTGTATCATTCTCTCTGCCATGTGGGGTACCGCAGGGCTCTGTGCTGTCTCCCATGTTGCTTGCGGTGTACATGCTGCCATTGGGGAACATTGTAAAGATGTATGGGCTTGGTTTTCATTGCTATGCAGATGATACCCAGCTCTGCTTGTCCTTTGTGCCCGGCCAGGATAGTGCAGTCTCAGTGTTTAACAACTGCCTCACTGAGATACAGGACTGGATGAATGCCAGCTGGCTGAAGTTGAATACTGACAAGACTGAGGTTTTGGTGATGGATCCAGGTCATAGGATAGAGAGGTCGGAGGCAGGTAGTCCCTCCAGGCTTTGGCTTGGGGGTAGCCAGCTACTGACCTCCAAACAGGTGCGGAATCTGGGTATTATATTTGATGATGAACTGATGCTTTATTCGCAGGTGTCAGCTGTCATCAAGTCATCTTTTTACCATCTGAGGAATATCACCTGGGTTTAGCACCTTGTTCCATCAGGCTGCCTTCCAATGTTGATCCACATGTTGGTGACCCCGTGCCTTGACTACTATAACTCCCTGTACCTAGGGCTTCTGGGGGTTGATATCCTCTGCTTGAAGCTGGTGCAGAATGCTGTGGCCAGGTTGTTGACTGGGCTTTCTCAGTTGAGTCATATTACTCCTGTACTGCGCAAATTGCACTGGCTGCCTGTTCAGTGGCGGATCACCTTCAAGGTCGGTTTGCTGACCTATAATGCCCTACATTGACAGGGTCCTGGCTACCTGCAAGACCTTTTGTGTCCCTACTGCCCCCTCTGACTGCTCTGCTTGGCCAGTGAGGGATTGCTAGAGGTTCCCAGGGTTTGTTTGAAGACATCTGGGTCATGGGCATTTATGTTTGCAGCCCCTACTCTGTGAAACTCTCTACCACATCAGATAAGAGAGTGCTTGACAGTGGAGAGCTTCAAAACTGCCTTAAAAAATACCTGTTTGAGCTTACCTTCGGTATTGATCTCTGAATTGTTTATTCAATAATGCTGGTTTTATATGTTTTACTTATTTATTGTAATAGTCACTATGATCTCAGGAATAGAACCTTTTTAAAAATAAAGGCTGATTGATTGCCTGATAGGGGATGAGATCCAGGCTCTTCTGCAAAAGTTAGCCATAGAGCCCATGGCTCTGGCACAGATAGGAAGAGGGTACTACTTCCATTTCTTCCTAGTGCCCAAAAAGATGGGTGACCTAAGACCGATCTTGAACTTCAGCATGCTCAACCTGTACGTCGAGTACAGGAGGTTCCAAATGCTCACCATCCAGGGACTTCTACCCCTGCTCCACAAGGGCCATTGGCTTTGAGCGCTGGACATGGAGGATGCTTACCTGCACATCCCTGACTTCCAGGCACACCACCACTTTCTTTGTTTTTTCTTCCAGGGGGAACATTACCAGTTCAAGTATCTCCCTTTTGGCCTATCCTCGGCACCTCAGCTTTTTACCAAGAGCCTAGCAGTGGTGGCTGTGGCCCTATGCTGCAGAGGGATCTAATTGTGCCTGTATCTGGATGACTGGCTTCTGTCATCTCCATCAAAGAGCAGTCTGAGGGAGTCCCTTTCCTTCTCCCTGGACCTCTTTTCCAGACTTGGAATAACAGTCAACTATCCCAAGTCCCACCTCACCCCTCCCAGTGCCTACAATTTATTTGGACTGGTGCTGGATACAGTCCAGGGCAGGGCCTTCCTCCCATTAGACAGAGCAGAGACCCTGCAGGAACAGGCCAGATTAGTGGCCAACTCACGCTGGACCACAGCCTGGTCGATTCTCCATCTTCTTGAGCTGATGGCAGCTGTGATCCCTACAGTTCCTCTAACCAGACTGCATATGAGGGTGACCCAATGGACTCTTCATGTCCAATAGGATCAGCAGCTGGACAACCTGGACCACAGGATCCTAGTGTCCAGGTACATAAAGTAGGATCTTCTTTAGTGGCAGGAGTTGTCCAATCTCTCCACAGGGGTTCCCCTTTCAACCTCCTGCTCCTACCATGGCCCTTACAATGGATGCTTTGTCACAAGGCTGGAAAGCCCACCTAGAAGACCATCAGATCCATGAAACATGGTCTCAGCTGGAAGTGTCTCTACACATCAATGTATTAGAAATGAGGGCAGCGCTGTATACCCTCCAGGCCTTCCAGTCTCTTCTATGTCCTGGGACACTCCTGATTCAGACTGACAATATGTCTGTGGTCTGGTACCTGAACAAACTGGGAGGCACTTGCTCGAACACTGTAAATTGTAGGCACTATGAGGGGTGAGGTGGCACTTGGGATAGTGACACAAAGATCTGCAACAGAGTTGATGCGCAGGGTGAGGTGGAAAGGATGAGAAGGGACTTGGCAAGGTTAGAGGAATGGTCAAATGTATGGCAGCTTAGATTCAATGCTAAGAAGTGCAAGGTAATGCACCTGGGAAACAAAAACCCAGGGGAAGAGTACACAATGGGGAGTGAGATACTAACAACAACAAAAATGGAAAGGGACCTGGGGGTAGTCATATCAGATGACCTAAAGGTGGGCAAGCAATGTGAGAGGGCAGCAAGGAGGGCTGGGGGGATACTGGGATGCATAGGGAGAGGCATCACCAGTAGAAAACAGGAAGTTATTATCCCTCTGTACAGACAGCTGGTGAGACTCCATCTGGAGTACTGTGTGCAGTTCTGGAGACCTAATCTCTGCAAAGACATAGACAGGATGGAAGCTGTCCAGAGGAGGGCAACTAAAATAGTGCAGGGTCTGCACTGGAAGACATATGAAGAGAGACGAAAGGAGCTTAATATGTATAGCCTCGAGGAAAGGAGGGAGGGGGCATGATAGAAACATTCAAGGACCTCAAGGGAATCAACAAAGTCCAAGAGGGTAGCATCTTTCAAAAAAAGAGGTGTGCAAGAACAAGAGGGCACAATTTGAAGATGGGGGGCGGCTCAGAGGTAATTTAAGGAAGTATTTTTTCACATAGAGAGTTGTGGATGCATGGAATGGCCTTCTGGAGGAGGTTGTGGAGTCAAAATCAGTGATGGAATTCAAGCATGCATGGGACAGTCATAAGGCAATTCTAGGGGGTGGGGGTAGGAAGAAGTAGGCTGCTGGTTAACTAGGATCTGCAGCTTATCCAGTAGGTAGGTAGGGAAATGGGCAGACTTGGTGGGCCAAGCGGTCCTTATCTGCCATCAGATTCTATGTTTCTATGTTTCTATGTTTCTGTGCCAGGAGACGATTCAAGTGTGGTACTGGGCAGTCCAGAATGACCTCCGCCTGACTGCTGTCCATGTGCTGGGCATCATCAATGTCCTAGCAGACAGTGTCAGCAACACCACTGTCAGGGCTCATGAGTGGGAGCTAAATCAAGAGGTGGTTGAAAGCTTATTCGACCTGTGTGGTCAGCTGGAGATAGATCTCTTCATATCTCCATCCAATGCAAATCTACCCAATTTTTGCTTGCTCGTTACCATGTGTGGTGTTTTCTGGTGACAAATGCTGTCTCTTTGCTGGACAGGGAGGTAATTGTATGCCTTTCCTTCCTTCCCATTGCTTCAGAGGGTTCTCCTGACACAACAGGCGGAAGGGGTTTACATAATTCTAATAGCCCCTCTTTGGCCTCATCAGATTTGGTTCCCTCTTCTTTAACAGCTATCGATGGAACCCCTAGTACCTCTGCCTCTCTGCCATGATCTTTTGAGTCAGAAGCAGGGCAGACTGCTGCATCAGGGTCTCAAATTCCTCCACCTGCATGCATGTCACCTGTGGACATATGTAGAATAACTCCCATTATTATTTTTTTACAAAAAGTGTCAACTGTGCAGTCGCACTTGTATAAAATGAATTATAATAGTGAGACTTTTTGAAATGTTATTTCACTTACCATACTCATGCTTGTCTACCCAATTACTCAGTCTCCTACTTGTTTCTGTCCTTGTACTAACTAATTCCTGTTGCTTCATGTTAAGGGGTTGTTGATTTTCATATTGTGTGTGCCTGGGGTGGAGCAACAATGAAAGATAAACTATGCAATACACTCAATAACACACCTACCCCAGTTTACTTTTACCTGAAGCCCATCTTTAGGCCTTGTACAGTAAGATCTTCCTTCAAGCAAACAACTTGTAATGAAATGTATAAGATTTACATTGACATTTGGGTATATGCTTTTCTATATTATATTAATTATGTGTGTGTGTACTGTATAGCAATCTGTAAAAAAATCAAACACATCAAATGTCTTCCTAGACATGTCTCAACATTGTGTTTATCTTCCACCTTGTCACAACATACAGTTATCTCAGCAGTGTTTGCAAATAAGGTACAGTACCTTCATGTATGTGATAGTCCAGTTCTGTTGAGGTGATTGCTATAACAGTGCATAGAATAAAATGTGAAACATATGGGTAACTGTAATTCAGACAGTGGCATTATTTTTATATCTGTCCTTTCTCAATGTATCATAATTTGAATCAGTTAATGTATGCAACGGCAATTCATGTTTATGCTTAAGCCCATGAAGCACCCTTATCTAGTTAATGCATTTGTAGCCATATGGGCTCTGCCAGACTTTGTTCTGCAGGCTGTGTCTGCTGCTGGTCTGCCTGCTGTGTCCATGACTGTTCTCCTTTGAGTGATCTTTGCTCCTGCTGCCTCCCAATCCCTGCTTTGTCTCCTGCTCCTTTGGGCTCATTCTCTGCACTCTGCCCCTGCTTTATCACAGTGCTGTCCCATCAGTGGTCTAGGTAGCTGCTGCTTCCATTACTCTGATGGGGCAACAAGCCCACCACAGTTCTCCCTCTTCGTCTGTGCTCCCACTCCACACCCCTCCCCTGCCACCTTTGTCTTGTAGTGATGCTAGTGCCTGACCGCCATTCACAGCCTCTCTTTTGCTCTGATTCCAGTGTCTGTATGCTCTACCACCTTCATGATTCCTGCTATGACTGCCTCTGCTTGGGCTCTTGCCCTGCTGTCTCTGCCATGTTCTGTGCTCCATGTCAAGCCACTCAATGGGTATATTTGCTTATTTAGACTTTAGTAACCAGGTAAAGCTAACTGGAGCAGTGCCCATTTACAGGGATGACCCGACTATTAACAATGTACAAATGTTCACTGTGCAGATGTTGGGTGGGGGAGGAGAAACTGAGTTAATGTGTTGATGGTTATCTGGTGGGAGAAAAATTAAAAGTGCTTGATGTGCTGATGTTTATGGTTTCATATGTATTTACCGTCTGAAGAAAACCTAATTGGTTTATCTAGTCTGACTATGGGTGCAGGAATGCACACTCCAGTTAAGTGCTGTGCTTCAGGGACTTGACCATTGATTTTGGTTACCCCTACTGGTGTTATAATATGAATGTTGTGCTCTGTTTGAATAAAGCATAATGTTCAAAGCAAAAACAAAGTAGTGCTGTGCTTTTTTGCTGTTAGTATAAGTTCCTGACATGCACCATGGTCTGTACAAGGGGTCTGGGTAAAAAGTATGGGTATGCCTACAATTGGGACCATGCCAAAGAGGCACCAAAGGGTTCTTGCTTACAAATGTTATTTTCCTAGCTATGCCACTGACTCCAACTGTGACTTCTCAGTGCTCATTCCCTTGAAGTCTACTTTATCCATGTGTATATGTATACTAAGCTGTTTTAACTATAATGCTTTTTTTCCTCCAGGGAAGCCAGGCAGGCTCTCTCAGGCCTATCTCATCCCACTCACAACCATCACTCACCTCTCTAAAGAGCAGCAACTGTGCCCTTTTCTAACATCTTTCAGAAGCCCCATGGTAACTTTCCTGCACCAGAGTTATAAGTAGCAGTTTTAAGAAATTTTCTGTTTATATATTTTGAATGGGAAGGGATTATAAATCCTCACTCACAGGAGCTGGCACCTTGATCATGCTCATATATGGTACACATCTCAGCTTATTTACTGATTGAATAGTGTGAGAGTTAGGGTTTAGAACCCCAAGGCACACCTCATGCTTGATTTGTGAAGACACATGAGAGGTGAAACCATAATGGTTTCTCCTGTTGCTGCCTGTAGGGTGTAAGTGGGGTGTTAGGGTTGGAAATCCAAATGCCACGTTTCCCTACTTTTGTCACTTTAACCCTAACTAGTGCATTAACAATGTTTTTTTTGCAATGAATATTGTGTAATACATTCACATGCTGTATGTGTGTGGGTGGGTAGTAGTGCTAGAGTGGAGATTTTGTTGAGAGTGACCAGGCAACAAATTCAATATCATATATTTATGTGGTATTTTTCTGGTTACTTATGCTGTATGTGTGTATCAGGATGTTAGAAGGGGAGGTGAGAATATTCCCCATCTGTAACTGGCACTGCTGGAAATTGGTGGGGGGGTCTTGGATGTAGATGTGACAGCACTGAGGAGCCTGTCTTTAGTCAACAGGAGTCTGGGCGTTGCTGTATTTGTGCACTGATATGGTGAGCTGGGTCTGTGAGGATGACTGGTTACTGTACTGTGGCACAGGTATGGTACACTTTGTGGTAGGCAGACCCCCCCCCATCTGTCACAAGGTTTGAAATCTGTGTGGTGGATGTAACTTTGATAGCATTGGAGAAGCTGTCATCAGTCAAGAGGAGTGGGGACAGTGCTATATTTCAGCACTGATATGGTGGGCAGGGTGGGCAGCAGGTCATCCCTTCCATCTGTCACCTTCAAGGGCTGAAATCTTGGGAGACATAGCTCAAATGGCAGCTGGGAAGCTGTTGACAGTCAAGAGGAGTGTGTACAGTTCTGTGTGTGTGGGCACTGGTATGGTGGGCTGGGTGGGCTTCAAGCCCCACTTTACCCATAGTTGTTGACATCCATTTGGGACATGGATTTGATGGCACTGAGGTAGGCTGTTGTCTGTGATGAGGAGTGAGTACACTGCTGTATATGGGCACTGGCATGGTGTGCTGGCTGGTCACCAGACAACCCCAACCCCACCCTCTGTCACCCATAAGGGTGAAAATAAGTGGGAGGACACAGTTCAGATGGCCCTGGGAAGCTGTCAGTTGACAGGAGTGCATACAGTGCTGTATATGGGCACTAATATGCTGAACTACTAAGTCTGTGTGCCTGCTATACATTCTGTCACCCACAAGGGTGGAAATCTGAGGGAGACATAGTCCTAATGACACAGGGGTAGGCTGTTGGTGAAGAGGAGTGAGTATAGTGCTGTATGTGGGTGCTGGTATGGTGGGATGGGTAGTTGGCAGGTCCCCTCCATCCTTAATGGTAGACATCTGTGTGAAGGCATAGCTCTGATGGTTCCCTGTTAGGCTGTAGTTGGTGAAGAAGAGAGAGCACAGTGCTGTATGTGGGCACTGGTATTGTGGGCTGGCTGATCTGCATGCCCCACACCCCATGCCCTCTGTCATCCATAAGGGTGGAAATCCAAGGGGACATAGCTCTAATGGTACACTGGTAGGCTGTTATCTGTGAAGTGGAGCAAGTACCGTGCTGTATGTTGCCATTGGTATTGGGTAGTCATCTCCCCACCAACTCTGTCACTGGCAATTGTGGAATTCCAGGGTGTGCATCAATCAGTTTGCCTGCATCAAGTCAGATAAGAAAATATGTGTTGCACCCCATGGCATGGAAGTCTCAGACACTGGATACCTTATCTCCATCTACGCCAGTGACCAGTGTTCGGTAATAGACCAGGGCCACTTGGGAGCCTGCAAGTGAACGGAGGGTTTAATGTCCCAAGGACAGCTCTCCTCCACTGGGGAGGGTAGAAAATGAGATTGGGCAGTGTATGGAGAATGCCTGTGCAGGTGTGAGAAAAAATCCTAATTATACAAACCTTGCACAGGCATTATTTTTTGTAATTACTGGTAAAAGGGAGTGAATGCCAAATGTACTGGAGCAGTTCTGTCACAAACAGACACACACACACCATGTTTCCCCCTCTCCAGTACATACATTTGTTTAGTTTTAGTTGTCAATAGGGAGAAGGGCAGGGGTAAATGGAGAAAATGACAAACACAATAAGGGCAGGGATGGGGCAAAAAGGGGTAAGGCCATTAAGAAATGGAGGGTGATGAGTACCAGTGCCCTTAGTCTGAGCAACAAGCTCCCTGAACTGTTGGCTTTGATGGAAGAGGGATGCCTGGATATTGTAGCAGTCACAGAAACATGGTACATAGAGAATCATGACTGGGCTGTTAACATACCAGGGTTCACAATCTACAGGAGAGACAGGGAGAGAAGAAGAGGAGGGGGAAGGAGTAGCTCTCTGTGTAAGGGAAGGGATAAAAGAAACTGAAGTAAACAGGGAGGAGAGGAGGCACTGTGGGTCACCTTAGAGACTGAAAATGGCACCACAATCCACACAGGGGTTGTATACAGACCCCCATGTCAGGGAGAGGGAATGTACAAGGATATGATAGAAGTATCCTTAGGATGGCAGAGAAAAGGGAGATACTGTTGATGGGGGACCTGAATATGCCAGATGTTAACTGAAGCACCTTGGCTGCAGCCACACCCAAAAGCAGGGCCATTCTCGATGCCCTTCAGGTGGCATGCCTCAGACAGCTAATTTTGGAACCCACTCATGATGGAGCAATCTTAGACCTCATACTCTCAAATGGGGACAGTGAGAGGATTTCAGATCTAGAAGTGGGTAGCCATCTGGGAACAAGTGACCACCAAACAGTGTGGTTCACGATAAACTCAGCTACACAGTCAAGTCATACAAAAGTGAAGGTTCTGGACTTCAGGAGGGCTGACTTTGGCAAGATGGGAGAGTGCCTTAGAAAAGCACTAGCAAATAGGCTAGAAGTATGGGTGGAGCAACAATGGGGAAACATCAAAACTGCCATCACAGAGGCAACAAGCCTTTGTATGAAGCAAATAAACAAATCAAAATGAAAGAAAAAGCCACTATGGTTCTCAAAAGAGGTGGTGGTGAAGGTTAGGGAGAAAAAGATAGCATTTAGGAAGTATAAGGAAACACTGAAGGAGCAGGACAGAGAACTCTACCAGTTAAGGCAGTAGGAAGCAGGGAGAGTAGTCAGAATAGCAAAGGCCCAGACTGAGGAAAAGATCGCCAACTTGGTTAAGAAGGGGGATAAAACCTTTTATAGGTACATCAGGGAGAATAGAAAGACAAAGGGAGGGATTGCGAGGCTGAATAGAATGGACAGTGGGTGGGCAGAGTGGGTCAGTGAAAAAGAAGGGATATTGAACAAATAGTTCTGCTCAGTATTCACAAAAGAGGAGGGGGGGTGCCTAATCCAATTAACAGAAGCACTCTGGATAGAGGGGTCGATCCCAGTCCCTACACAGAAGAAAGGGTTCTGAAAGAACTCCTAAAACTGAAGGTGGACAAATCAATGGGGCCTGATGGAATTCACCCCAGAATTCAAAAAGAATTAAGGAGAGAACTAGTGACACCACTGACTATCCTTTTTAACAAATCATGGGAGGATGGTGTGGTACCTGAGGACTGGAGGAAGGCAGATGTGATATCCCTTCACAAAAGTGGGAGCAAGACAGAGGCAGGAAACTACAGACCTGTCAGTTTGACCTCTGTGGTGGGGAAAGTGATGGAATAACTTCTGAAGGAAAGAGTTGCTGAGTACCTAGAGGCCAGTGGGGCACAGGACCCAAGGCAGCATGGGTTCACAGCAGGAAGGTCATGTCAGACAAATCTAATTGATTTCTTTGACTGGGTGACCAAAGTAGTAGACCAGAGAGGGGCTATGGACATGGCCTACCTAGACTTTAGCAAGGCATTGGACACAGTCCCACACAAAAGATTAATAGTCAAATTAACCAGACTGGGAGTGGGTCCCAGGATGGTAGCCTGGGTAAAACACTGGCTGGACAACAGGACACAGAAGGTAATTGTAAATGGAGCCCACTCTGCAGAAAGGGGGGCTACTAGTGGGGTGCTGCAGGGTTCAGTACTGGGCCATTCCTTTTTAATGTCTTTATAAGTGACTTTGCAGAGGGACTGGAAGGAAAAGTATGCCTCTTTGCAGATGACACAAAGATCTGCAATAGGGTTGATACACAAGGAGGCGTGGAAAGGATGAGAAGAGACTTGGCAAGGTTGGAGGAATGGTCAAAAATATGGCAGCTTGGATTCAGTGCAAAGAAGTGCAAAATAATGCACCTGGGAAACAAAAACCCAGGGGAAGATTACACAATAGGGGTAGTAACAACAACAAAAATGGAAAGGGACCTGGGGGTAATCATATCAGATGACCTTAAGGTAAGCAAGCAGTGTGAGAAGGCAGTACAGAGGGCTGGGGGGATACTGGGATGTATAGGGACAGGCATCACCAGTAAAAAACAGGAAGTTGTTATCCTTCTGTACAGACAGTTGTTGAGATCTCATCTGGAATATTGTGTCCAGTTCTGGAGACCCATCTCTGTAAGGACATAGACAGGATGGAGGCAGTCCAGATGGGGGCAACTAAAATGGTGCAGTGTCTGCAAGAGAAGCCATATGAGGAGAAACTAAAGGAGCTTAATATGTATACTCTTAAGGAAAGGAGGGAGAGGGTGGACATAATAGAAACTTTTAAGTACCTCAGTGGAATCAGCAAAGTCCAGGAGGGTAGCATCTTTCAGAAAAAGAGTTGTGCAAGAACAAGGGGACACAATTTGAAGATAGAGGAGGATGGCTCAGGGGCAACGTGAGGAAGTATTTTTCACAGAGAGGGTGGTGAACGCATGGAACAGCCTTCCTGAGGAGGTTGTGGGGTCTAAAACTATGGGAGAATTCAAGAACGCATGGGACAGACATAAGGCAATTTTTGTGGGGGGGCTAGGAAGAAATAGGCTGTTGGTTAAATAGGATCTTCAGCTTATCTATAGGTAGGGAAATGGGCAGACTAGGTGGGCCAAGCGGTCCTTATCTGCCATCAAAGTTTATGTTTCTATGTTTCTATGTTTAATGTACTTTTTATTTTTTATCTTTTTATGATACTCTGTGTACCACAAGTAAACGTGAGCGTGGTCAGCCACGATACATTCCTGTTGGAGTCGCTGTGTTCCGATGCCGTGCCCGCAGGGTACTTACAGCAGGATCAGCCAGTTAGATTTTAGAACTTGTAAAGGCAGGATCAGCCAGATAAATAATTACGAAGAGTAACAAGTTATCTGTGATAATGGTGACAGGTGAACGATCAGTGCGGGTCCTTGGAGACAGAGAAATGGAGCTGCCATGTTTGTTAAGGTAAGGTAGATCTTTATTTATATAGCGTCTTTCCACAGACAAGGCACTTCACATTTAAAATATAATATACAAAGATAAAATTTACACTAAAGCAATAAATATAGCAATGCATCTAAAATTTGCATGGGAAGGCTAAGTTAAAAAGATATGTCTTCAACTCAATTTTAAATCTGTCTACAGTCAGGCATTCTCTTAACTGATAAGGTAGGTAGAGAATTCCACAGGATAGGTGCCACAAAAGAAAATGCACAGGCACCAGATGTTTTTAAACAAACCTGGGAATCTCCAGCAATCCCTCATTGGCGAATCAGAGAGGACGGAGGGGGCAGTAGGGAGTCAGGAGATCTTGCAGGTAGCCGGGTCCCTGTTGGTGTAGGGCTTTGAAGGTTAGCAAGCCAATCTTAAATGTGATCCACCACTGAACAGGCAGCCAGTGCAGTCCACACAGCACAGGCATAATATGACTGACCCTCAATGTACCAGTCAAAAGCCTGGCTGCAGCATTCTGCACTAGCTGCAGGTGGCAGATATCAACCTCAGGAAGCCCTAGATAGAGGGCATTTCAGTAGTCAAGGCAGGTGGTGATGAAAGCATGGACCAATGTTGGAAGGTCATCTAGGAGAACCAGGTTTTTCACCTGGGCAATATTCCTCAGATGGTAAAATGAGGATTTAACCACGGCCGACACCTGAGATTTCAGGGTCAGGCCATTGTCAAAAATAATGCCCAGGTTACGCACCCGGTCTGAGGTGGTGAGCTGAACACCATCAAGCCATAAACCTGATGACTGTCCAGCCCACATACCCACCACCAGATGAGCAGGGTCTACTACCAACACTTCGGTCTTGTCCAGATTCAGTCTCAGCCAGCTAGTGCTCATCCAATCCCTGATCTCAGCGAGTCAGTTGTTCAGCACAGAGACTGCATCAACCTGTCCGGGCACAAAGGACATATACAAATGAACATCATCTGCACAACAGTGAAAACTCAAACCATATCGCCTGATGATATCTCCCAATGACAGCATATACACTGCAAACAACATGGATGCCAATATGGAGCGCTGCGACACCCTGCAGGACAGAGGGAAGGTGTCAGAAGAATAAATTCCGGTGATCAACTTCTGAGACCTGTTCATGAGGAAAGATCAAAACCATTCAAGGACTGTACCCGACAACCAACAAAGAAGCCACAAGCACTCCAGAAGCACACCATGATCCACAGTGTCAAATGCTGCTGAGAGATCAAGAAATACCAAGATGATACGAGCCTTTTGATCTCTCACTATTAGGAGGTCATGCAATACTCAGACGAGTGCAGTCTCCATGCTGTGTCTCTTCCTAAATCCAGATTGGAGAGCTTCATAGATATTGTGGGTCACAAGATGATTGTCCAGTTGCAACACAACCACCTTCTCAATAACCTTACCCACAAATGGCAGGTTAGAGACAGGATGGTAGTTAGCTAGACAGTCTAAATTCAAGGAGGGTTTTTTAAGGAGTGGTTGTATGACCACCTCCTTGAGAGGATTAGGAACCCCTCCTGCAAGGAACTCCAGACAATTTCCACTAGGATCAGGCACATAACATCTATACAACCCACTAATAGGGGCATAGGGCCCGGATCCAAACTACAGCTGGTTGGGCACAGAGTCTGGATGATCTTCACAATGTCTGTGAATTCTGGCTGTCTAAAGTCCATCCAGACTGACTGAGTGCTCACCACCTCCCGCCAACCTCCGCAATCCCTTGTAGGAAGAGCCAGGCTGATGCCGGACCTGATGATGGCAACCTTATCCGCAAAGAACTGAGCAAACTCCTCACATTTAAGCTGAGAAAAAGGTCCCCCGGGCTGGAGACAGACTGGATTTTACAATCTGTCAACAGCCCAGAAGAGCTGAGCTAGTCAATTCTGAGCAGCAGAAATCTCCTTGGACAGAAATTCTGCCTTCTTATAGGTGAGTTCTGATTGTTAGTACTTGTAAAATTCCATCAATCTAAGCCTGTCAGCATCCAGGCCGGACCTCCGCCATGCTCTCTCCATCCTTCGACCTACTCACCTCAACTCCTTCAAGGAACCATCAAACCAAGGAGTCTTTGGGGAAAGAGTTAGTGGTTGAAAGCGAACGGGAGCAATCATATCCAGGGTATCTCCCACCACCTTGTTATAGGCCAGTACAAGATCTCCTGGATTAATGCATTCACTCGGCAATCCTGATTAGTGGTGGGTGAAGTGGCCTCAATTTGCTCTGCGGAGTGATTCGCAGAGTGAAGGCGGATTCGTGAAGTACTCCGCAGTGCAAAGCTGAGTACTTCGCGTTATAAGAGATAATGTGAAATCCACTGAAAACAATGACTTTGTGTTACTGCCTCCAAACCACTACCCAATAAGTTTCTATATTAAGTACATTGAAAACAATGTAACTTCACCTCACTTTGCCTTGTTTTAAGCTCCAAAGGGGAATTTTGCAGTGATTCATGGGATTTCAGGTCACATGGGCTCTAGATTGTTTTGCACTGCCTCAGTTCGGGGTAGTGTGTGTAGGAAGCTGTTGGAGACAGTCTGCTCTGAGAGCTCTCTGCGATTCAGACCTTCTAAAAGCTGTTAAAAAAGTCTGTCATTTTTTTGCTGAAACTTTAGTTCATCGATTGTAGGAAACCCTTCTGTGCTCATATCATCGACTGCTTATTGTTTGTGTGTGGATTTTGAATGTTAATATACAACATTCAGTCTGTGTACTGAGAGACAGTGGAAGTGTGCTTTGAGGGAGGGGCGTATCTGTGGTGTTCATAGACTTAGGTTGGAGAAATAGGACGTTCTTTGTTTTTTAGTTATTTTTTTTATATAACTGACTGTGTTAATGTACATACAGTAATATTTTCAGTAATTGTTGACATTTTTTTGCTGATTATGTGTGTTGTGGACCTGATGCAACAGTGCATAATTTCAGGTTGTTTAAAATATTTTGCATATTACTGAAGTTTTCAATTTGCTATGCATTACTTGGAGACAAATTGTGTGTGTGTGTGTGTGTGTGTGCACGGTGTGTGACATCAGATAATACACCTTTTATTGTGCCACAGTGCAATTGCAGGTTCAGCAGTTTGAACCTGCTATCCACTGCACCTGCATAATTTTGTACTGCCATTGTGGTATCTTTTCTTGGTTTTGCACTGCTGTAATCTGCAATCAGTGCTTCCCCCTCACCGGCAAAAGGTATTCTTTTCCAGATTGGATTGTTTGTAACTTGACAGCGCCACTGGTTAGTTAAGGTGTTGTTGAACTTGTTGTGAGTTTGCATCTGTATCACTTGTTGAAGCCACAGTTGTTTTTTTGGCTTCACATCCAGTGTTACCCGCCCCGGCCTCCACCCAGAATGAATGTTCCAAAATCAAAATTTGTTTAGAATATTCTTGTTGATCCCCCAAAATTCCCGCAAAGAGATGTCCAAGCAAAGTTGTTTCTCGCCATGGCACTGCTGCCAGTGGTAAGATTGTCTGTGGACATGGTAGTATGCAGTTGCGAAAGTGCATTGCTGATGTGAGGAACGGTATTTCTCCTTCAGTGTTTTCTACAGTGCAATCAGTGGCTGCACTCATAGTTGAAGAAGATTATGTTGTCCCAGCTGTTCTTTTTTTTTTCATAAGAGTGCAAAAAATCCAATTGATGATTCATAAACTAGGTGACATGTACATCACAAAAAATATTTCTGCAACATATCATGCACTGTATTCCAAATTTGCAGCTGTGCAGCCAAGACAGTGTTGAAAAAGTTGGACTCAGATCATATTACTTTAAATTGACAAGATGTGGTTTTAAAATGTAACTTGAGTTGAGACACAGGGACAATTACACAATGTATTTGTTACACAGCCTGGTACTAAATTAAATTGTGATCTGATGATTGCAGTGGGACAGCTTGCTATCTGTGTTAATCCAGATACTCACTGTGAAAAAGCCATGGCTTAAACATAATGGCCCAGATATTCAAACTGCTCCAGGCTGTGGCGCAAGCCTGGGCACAGAGCAACTTGGCTGTGCAGGGGCATTGACTGAGTGATATTCAACAGAGCTGTGCCATGGCTCAGCATCATTGAATATTGCACCCTGGCCACCCGCAGTGCACATGGCGCAGTGGCACTGTGCCAGAGCAAGTAGCCAGAGTAGAGCCGGGGGATGCACTAGTGCAAGTTCCATTGCGCTAGGTGCAACAACCGCGATATTCAAAAGTGCACATGCAAATGGGGCCATAATGTATGCAAGGCACAAATGGGCCATTTGCATGTCATTATGGCCCCATTTGCATGAAGGTGCGCTGATCCTGGGCGACACTCCCTGCAGCGTGGCAATGTTCCCCACAGCCTGATCATGGGCATTTGTAAAATAAAAAAAAAGATTCCTATATCCCTGGTGGTCCAGTGGATCACTGTCAGACTGACCGCGGGCTTCAGTAACATAACAGAAGAATCCTATATCCCTGGTGGTCCAGTGGACTGCTGTCAGCCCAATCGCAGGCTTCAGTAAAATAAAAGAAGAATCCTATATCTCTGGTGGTCCAGTGGACCACTGTCAGCCCAATCACGGGCTTCAGTAAAAGTATACGATTTTATTCCCAGGAGTCCAGCGGACTTCTCCCACCCACCCACTGATACCCACCGCCCACCCCTGGTCAGCGATGGTGGCAGCACCCCATCCACCTGCCACCCTGTCACGCGCTGATCGGCACCATTGGTAGGACTGTATGCCCATTGTTCACAGCGCGAGTGCCAATGCGCAGAGGTCCACCGCATTGCCACATTCTAGATATGATCCATTCACATATCTGAATGTGTAGTACGGTATGGCTGCACGCCCATTGGCCCACGCGCATGGCCAATGGGCACAGCCCTACCAACGTGTCAGTCGCGGGGTGGCAGGTGGTGGTGCCACCCACCGCTGACTGGGAGTGGGGTGGTGGGACCGTGGGCAGGGTGAGGGGGTCCACTGACCACCAGGAATATCAGATTTATTATTTCATACCAATGCCTGCGATTGGCATTGGGGTGCCACCATGGAGGTGCTGCCGAGTTGGGTAGCCACCCAGGTGGCAGCTGCCGTGTTGTGCCCTGCAATATTGCAGCTCACCTGTGGGTGGCCAGCTGTTGATCCTTTTTTTTTTGGATCAACTTTGTGCTGTGCAAGTAGGGGTTGCGCATTCATGGCTCAGCACAACCCGGGCTGAATATCGGGATGTGCAGAGTATGCATGGGAACCCCCCCACCTGCTCCTGCATACATTACTGATGCGCTCCGGTGCATTTGGATTTGTGCTAGGCACAATTCCAGTTTGAATATCATGCTGGGGTGCATCAATGGGTTGCGCATGGTGCAACACTGTTGCACCATGCGCAATCCTTTTGAATATCTGGGCTAATGTCTAACTGCTGCAATCCAGTTGTAATAAGTCCTTCAATTTCTTTTTTTAGGAAACTTCCAGATGCTTTGTGGTGTCATAGTTGCCTTATCCAAAGAACTTCTTCAACATCATGTCCCCCCGGGAGCGGGCAGACATGCAGCAAGCAGACATCATTTGAATCGATGATGACCATGATCATCATTACTGGACTGGAAAAGGATGCAGATGAAATCTGTGAAGAAGTAACCAAATAATAAACCATTAATGAGACCTACTTGCAAATGTGCTCCCCCCCAAAAAAAGAAAATACTTACCTTCATTGGCTTGAGAGTATTCCATTTCCAATTTCAACGCCGATATTTCTCATCAAGCACTGGAATGTGCACACCAACAGTATGTGACCTGAGCTGCAAAACAATACAATGAGAACATGTATATATATATATATATATATATATATATATGTCAACTCCCACTTAAAAATACTTACATACGCACATATATATATATATATATATATATATATATATATATATATATCAATCAACTCACCAAGGCTACTATTACTGTACAGACAAAGGGCACCCTTTCATCCGGTTGAGGTGATCGCATTGCATTCACAGGAATTGCCGCACACTTTGGACAAGCAACAGTTCTTTCAAGGTCATCATTTCTGATGGAACACTGAACGGATTCATGTCACGTTATCCCTCCTTCACATGGTTTGGCATGACACTGTGCATCATGACATCATCATCACAGTATGTTAATTTTCTGGACACAAGACAGTTGCATTTTGGGGATGTAGAAACATTCTGGGGACTCTGTGTGACCACTGCGCACATGAGTGACTGTGCAATTCATTCTGGGGGACTTTGCATGTGGAGTACAACTCCCATTTCACTTCGTCAGCACTTGGGAATTTTCTGGACACAAGACAGTTGTATTTTGTATGTTGTGACAGTAAGCACATAATGTCATAATTAAATTATAAATTAAAGCAGCAGTGCAACAATCTCTTTTGAAAATTTTGACCTATACTTTTTTATGCTGTTTTAGATTGCTAGCCACTTACCTCCTAACTTGTATGATACCCTTCTTTTCACAATTTGTGTCTGCTTTAGTACTTTTTCTCATGTCTGAAAAAATAAAAGGAGTACTCCTTTTAATATGACTCAGATCAAGTTTTCATCAGTATTTGCAGCTGTTTTTGAACAAATATTGTTCTGTGAGGTCAGAAAACACTGCCTGCTGCATAATTGTTAATTTTACTCACAACAGGAGTGATATATAAACAACTGATGGACAAAAACAGTGGAAAATACTGATGAAGACCAGGTCTGCACCTTATTAAAAGAAGTATCCTTTTATTATTTCAGACATGAAAAAAGAACTAAAGCAGACTCAAATACTGGAAAGAATGATATCATATGATACAAGTCAGGAGGTAAGTCAAGTGGCAATGTAAAATAGCATAAAAAGTATAGGTCAAAATTTTCACCAGATTGTTGCAGTGCTGCTTTAATGTCTATTTCAAAAAAGAAATATTTCTGGAGCCTCAGTAATGTTTACTTTGCTTCGGGACTCATGAAGTGTTTGTCATTGCAGGACTGTGAGCAGTGCAAGTATGCTGTGCTAAACTGCATGCGTGCCATCAGTGTTCTTTCCTGTGTGTACAGACATTGTCCAGCTTTGTGCAAACATATATGGTGTGATTTGTTGCAGTAGCTAAAGAATAAAGATAAGAAAGAATAAATGATGTATATTTTATTTGTACCATCAGCACTGGTGGAGTAAGTGATATGATATTTTTTCAGAGGTCTCTGGCCACTGTGTAACTCAGTCACTCACAGTGCACACATGACTTTGTGGAGATAATAGCACAAAAAACACATGCTCTCCTAAAAGCCATGTGTGCAGTATGTGACTAAGGTGTACTCTGGCCAGACACCTCTGAAAAAATATCATAACATTTAGTCCGCTGATGATGATGGTGACAATAAAATATATGTTATATATTCTTATCTCCATTCTTTATACCATAAACACTGTAACAAGTCAACATATATGTATGCTTGCAAGAAGCTGGACAATGTTTGATGTCACACACACACACACACACACACACACACACACACACACTCTCACAGAAAACAACACTGACTGTACACCTGCAATTTAGCACATTATACTTGCACTGCTCAGTCCTGCTTTTCCACTACCACTCCACAACAGAAAGTAAACATTACTGATACACTGCATTATAATAACAGGGCAATAAGGAGCATGTATGTATGTGTATGTATATATTTAAAATACTACTGTGGCCTCCCCTCTCTCTGTTATTAAACAAAAGACAAAACACAACAGCGGTGAAGGGGGAAGTGTGCCACAAAGAAAAAAGCTAATGGGGGATCCTCTGCTGGTCCAGCAGTAGATGGAGCATCAACACAACCTATAACTGATGTCGCTCTATCTGCTCCAACTGCTGCTGGACAGCACCCTCTCCCTCATTGTTTTCTTCCACACAGCCCACAAAAGCGCTATGTCTGCCTGAGTTGCAGGCATTGTGGGGTCCACTGGTGGTGTTACACCAGGTAGAGGAGGTGGTGAGGATGGTGCTGGTGGTAGTGGTGAAGCAGCTGCTGCTGTGGCCCTCCTTCTACTGTGATGCACAACAGCAGCACCCTCTGCTACTGCCACAGAAGGACCAGCAGGTGGAGGTCTGGCCCATTCTGTGGTAGCCTGCCACTCCACCTTGTGGTAGTTCAACAAATGGGTGTGCTGGCCCCCCCCCAGATGTGTACCCCGGAGGCCACAGTGCACCTCCATCCCACAAAGTATAAATACCACAAGGCTGCTGTCCCTCCCAGACACAGCTGAAAAACTGCCAAACTGAGGAGCTGCAGAGGGGGGACCAGCACAGGAGGGGCAGATACAGTGCAGGCAGCATGGTCACGGTGGAACTCAACCTGCTGCTGTGGAGGTGGTGCTTCTAGAGCTCTAGCAGCTGCCACTGGTGGTGGTGGTGGACTTGGTGGACGTGGTGATGCTACTTCTTCTGGAGGGGAGGAGAACCAAAGGCTTTTGAGTGGTCCAACACCACCTGACCATGCCTCCCCCAAGTGCACACTACTCCCCTCCTGCCAGCAATGCTGCCATGCAGCTCCTCTGCCCCAGGCACAGTCCCACACATTCCCTCCAAGTTCTGACTTGGACGGTCCACATCCTGTCCCTGCTCCATTTCAAAAAAATTCCTCCTTCCCTCTTCGATTAGCAACACCGTCGCCAACAACTTCACACTCAGTACACAACATAGAGCACACAGTCACACAACACAGGCACACACACAGTCTCTCTCACACACACACACACACACACACACACACACACACACACACAAAACAAAACTTATAAAACAAAGAAATCAGTCACCACAAGAAAAAATGAACTTGCAAAACAGTACAAAAAACTCAGAAACAATTATCTTTTAAAAAAGCTTTTTGGTTTGATCACATTTAAGAACAACAACAATCATCTTCTCTCCTACACAAAATGCCTCTTCTCTGTTACTCAGCACAGGAGAGAGTGAAAGTATCTGCTTGTATGACTCACTTCCTTCCTGCCTGGCTAAAGCACGTGACTTACAGTACTGTAAGCCATGTGATGTGTGCGTGGCTGCCTATATTGTTGTCACTTCGGCTTACTTCGCATTAAGGCAGAATGACAATGCGAAGTCATAATGACATAGCGAAGTGAGCACTTTGCAATGGTCGCTTCATGTAGTGCTAAGACAACGTGAAGTGGCCACTTCGTGTTCACTTCACCAACGGAATTTAATTTCACTGCATCTCTAATCCTGATAGGTCCAGCAACGGTGATAGACCGTCTAGGGTAACCATCCTTAAAGGGCGGTACTTGACCATCTCCGTGGGAGCAGGCCCATTGGAAGGAGCCCTGAAACTGAACATTATGGTGTGATGGTCAGACCAACTGACTAGTTCCACCCCCAAATCTGAGATCTCCATCCCCATTAGGAACAACAGATCTGACGAGTGACCCCCCCCCATATGGGTAGTGAAGGTAACCATCCATGTGAGGCCCAGCATTGTCATTAGCTGGAGGAGATTTTGACCAAATATAAATGTTTAAATATTTAAACTAGCAAATGGGGAAAGGGGTACAGCACCCCATACGTCAAATGGGAAGAACACCCCTCCCCCGACAGCTAGTGGCCAAACAGGGATTCAGCATGGTTGTTGTTCATTTGCATCACCAGGTAAGAAAAAAGATTCGCTTCCCCATACGATGCACAGGGGAAATGCCAAACCTCACCCAACAACTAACACACTGAAATCTGGCCAAAGGAAAATCATGTACACAAATGCTCACAGCCTGGGAAATAAGATCCCATACTTGCAGGCAATAATGTCAGAGGCTAAACTGGACATAGTAGCAATTAGTGAGATGTGGTTTACTAGTAACCACACTTGGATGACTTCAGTACCTGGCTATGTACAGTTCAGAAGAGACCGAGGTGCAAAAGGGGGGGGGGAGTGGCCCTGTATGTCAAAGCTACAGAAATTCAGAATACACGTAAGGAGCCAGAAGAACTGTGGGTCACCCTGGAAACAGAAAATGGGACAGCCACAAGAACTGGGGTTGTCTACAGGCCCCCAGACCAGGGAGAGGACATATACACATTACTGTTTTAGAAGATATACAAAACATGACAGCTAAAGGGGAGGTTCTGATAATGGGAGACTTCAACATGCCAGACACAGACTGGTCAATACCAGCAGGAACATCTGCCAGAACTAGACACATGGTGGATTCCCAGCAGGGGGAGGGCCTCAAACAACTGGTACAACAACCCACAAGAGACAGGGCTATCCTAGATCTAGTACTGACTAACAGGGAAGGGATCACAGATCTCCAAGTAGAAGGTCACCTGGGGGCCAGTGACCATCACATGGTATGGTTCAATTTGGCCACTACATCTAAATCATCCCATTCCAAGGCAAAAATATGGAACTTCAGGGGAGATGACTTTGATAAGATGGCCAGCAGAGTTAAGCTAGCCCTGGCAAAAAGAAACACAGGTGAGGGGGTACAGGCAAAGTGGGCAAGCATTAAGGATGCAATACTTGAAGCAACATCCCATTGTGTTAGACAGAAAAGGAAGTGCAAAAGAAGGAGGAAACCACTTTGGTTCTCAAATACAGTAGCAGAAAAGGTCAGAGCCAAAGGCTGGCCTACAGGAAGTATAAGGGCACACAGTGGGATGAAGATAGGGAGGCATACCAAACTGCCCTAAGGAAAGCAGGGAAGGCAGTAAGGCAGGCAAAATCCCAAACTGAGGAAACACTAGCACAAACAGTAAAAGAAGGTGACAAGACTTTCTATAGATACATAGATAGATAGTGGAATACTGTGTCCAGTTCTGGAGACCCCATCTCCGCAAGGACATAGACAGGATAGAGGCAGTCCAGAGGAGGGCAACTAAAATGGTGCAGGGTCTGCAAGAGAAGCTGTATGAGGAGAGACTAAAGGAGCTTAATATGTATACCCTTGAGGAAAGAAGGGAGAGGGGGACATGATAGAAACTTTCAAGTACCTCAAGGGAATCAACAAAGTTCAAGAGGGTAGCATCTTTCAGAAAAGAGACGCAAGAACAAGGGACACAATTTAAAGATAGAAGGAGGGCGCTTAGGGCAATGGAGGAAGTATTATTTCACAGAGAGGGTAGTGGATGCATGGAACAGCCTTCCTGAGGAAGTTGTGAGGTCTAAAACAGTGGGAGAATTCAAGAATGCATGGGACAGACATAAGGCAATTCTTGTGGGGGGCAGGAAGATATAGGCTGTTGGTTAACTAGGATCTGCAGCCTATCCTGTAGGTAGGGAAATGGGCAGACTAGATGGGCCTAGTGGTCCTTATCTGCTGTCAAAGTCTATGTTTCTATGTTTCTACATTAGTGAAAGGAGAAAGTCCAGAGGGGGTATTGCTAAGCACAAAGGAGAAAAGAGGGCATGTGAGGAGGAGAACCCTGTGAAAGCATCTATCCTAAATAGATACTTTTGCTCAGTATTTACTGAAGAGAAGGTAGGGCAGGGCCCACAGCTTAGCACCATGGACACGGGGGAGGGAGGTGAGCACTACTCCCTTCAAAAAAGAAAGGGTCCTACAAGAGCTCACTAAGCTCAGGGTGGACAAGGCAATGGGACCTGATGGCATACATCCCAGGGTACTTAAAGAGCTAAGGGTGGAACTAGCAGAGCCATTAGCAGAACTGTTTAGTGAGTCTCTGAGCACAGGAGAGGTCCAAGAAGACTGGACAAGGGCTCATGTGATCCCGCTCCACAAGAGTGGTAGCAGGGAGGAGGCAGGGAACTACAGACCAGTCAGTCTTACCTCAGTAGTGGGCAAGATTATGGAGGCACCCCTTAAGGAAAGGATAGTGCAACACCTGGAATCCATAGGGGCACAGGATCCAAGGCAGCATGGGTTTACAAAAGGAAGGTCCTGTCAAACTAAACTCATATATTTCTTTGACTGGGTAACCACAGTGGTGGACCAAGGGGGTGCAGTTGATGTCGCCTACCTTGACTTCAACAAAGCTTTCGACACTGTTCCACATAGAACATTGATAATTAAGCTGGGTAGGCTTGGGGTGGGTCAGAAGTTGGCAAACTGGATGGCAAACTGGTTGACGGGCAGAAAACAGAGAGTGATGGTAAATGGTATACAGTCAGAAGAGATGCAAGTCACAAGTTGGGTACCTCAGGGATCAGTCCTGGGGCCAGTCCTTCAATATCTTCATTAGTGACATTGCAGATGGACTAGATGGTAAGGCTTGTCTGTTTGCAGATGACACCAAGATCTGCAACAGAGTAGATGATCTAGATGGGGTGGGCAGAATGAGAAGAGATCTGGATAAACTAGCAAAATGGTAAGAAGAGTGGCAACTGGGGTTTAATGCAAAGAAGTGCAAGATCATGCACATAGGGAAGAGAAACCCTGAAGCCACCTATCGGCTGGGAGGGGAGTTGCTGGCAGTCACAAAGGAAGAAGAGACTTGGGCATCATCATCACCGACGACCTCAAATCATCCAAGCAGACCTCTAAAGCAGTAGGTAAGGCTAGGGGGATGTTAGGGTGTATTAGTAGGGGTATCACAAGTCGAAAGAGGTAAGTAATAATCCCTCTTTACAAGACACTGGTTAGGCCCCATCTGGAGTACTGCATGCAGTACTGAGACCACACCTTCACAAGGACATTAACAAATTGAGGCAGTCCAGAGAAGGGCAACCAAAATGGTGCAGGGACTGCATCAGAAGACATATGAGGACAGATTAATGGAGCTCAATATGTATACCCTTGAGCAAAGGAAGGAGAGAGGTGATATGATCGAAACATTCAAACACCTTAAGGGCATTAACAAGGTGAAAGAGTCTAACATGTTTTAATATAAGAAAAATAGCAGGACAAGAGGACACAGCATGAGATTAGAGGGAGGCCGAGTAAGGGGGAATGTGAGGAAATTCTTTTTCACAGAAAGAGTGGTGGATGCATGGAACAGCCTACCTCAGGAAGTGGTGGCTATGAATACAGTGCAGGGCTTCAAACAGGCATGGGATAGGCATAAGGGAGCAATACAGATCAGTATGAATAGATAGACCACTGACAGAGCAAAGGCAGATGACACATTTATAAGGTAGAAAAAGAAATGGGCAGATTGGATGAGCCTTGCGGTCCTTATCTGCGTCAACCTCTATGTTTCTGTATGTTTCTATGTTTAAATTGTAAGAGTTCATCGTCGATCCAGGCATTAAAGTACCGCAAGCTGTGTTCATCCTGCCCACACACATACTCAGAGCCAAAGAGGTGGTGCGCTAGTAATGAGTGACACAAACACCATAACAACAGATTCTACTCATTATTAAGATGTCTGAAAAGCACATCGGCTCCATGCATTAAAGGGGTCACCAGTAATTATTATACATTACGCACTATCCCACAGTATATTAAGTGTTATATTTTACATTCTGATAACTTACAGTGCTGTTTCTACCATCTTTCCATATTTTTCACATGCACTTGTGGAGACTGCATGACCATGCCAACTGATGCTGAGAACAGATGCTGTCAGTTTTATCCACTTGTTCATGCCAAACTGGATGCTGCAGACAATCGTGCCTGCATTACAACACTATGAGGGTTCCAAACAAATTGCCAGGAAGAGGACATACTTGTCTCCACTTTAGCTGTGTTTGTTTTGCTTGATAGTCTTGTTAGTGATGATATTAATCTGGCAAGGTGAAAATATTATATTTTTTACGAGGAATACTATAAATGCGTTAACTATTTTCTTTGCAGCTACTGTACATGTGATGCACCTCTAATATAATTGAGCATGTCATGCAAAGACTATATTCCAGCAGGACATTGGAGGTGCCTTGTTTGTATGTTAATACTGCTGCTGAGAATGCACAGATTCTTGGAGTATTTATTTATTTATTTGAAATCTTGGATTAACACTTTTGAGGACAAGCTCATTACATGGGTTCCACACCAAGGCAAACAAACAATAAGAATACTGTACAGATTAGGGAGAAGCAAATAGTAATACCATTATACAGGAATGGTTATAACTAGTAAAATCACAGTCATAGGCTAAGTACAAATAGCCGGAGTCAGTTACGATAACTTAGGCTTTATTACAAAGGCTATGTACAAATAGCCAAAGACAGTTATGATAACGTAGGCATTATTACAAGGGAATGTACAAATAGCCGAAGACAGTTATGATAATGTAAGCATTATTACACAGGATGTGGGACAGAAAAAAGACAGACAAGAACTAGAGGAGGAGGAAAAAGAAGAAAGGAATAAGCCCGGTGGGCTACATCTGACAGAAAGAGCGGAACAGGATCAGGGGTGAAGGCAGAAGGGAGAGTACAGGTTATTGGGCCTGTGTGTGGGACAGGAGGAGGACGAACAAATAAAATTAGGTGTGGAAGGATGGGAGGGATAAGGGTAGGTGGAGGAGGAATAATGATAATGATAATAGTAATAATAATCTTTATTTAAATTAAGCACCTTTCAGAATATCAAGGTACTGTACATACAAATTATTAAAATCAATATAAAACAATATAAAATGGTCTGCAGAGATTCTTATGAATAAATTAATTAGAATAAGCCTGGTGCCACAAAAAAGTTTTGATCGCCTGTTTAAAGCCCCCATGATTGTGCACTCATGAAGCTGACAGGGTAGAGAATTCCAGAGGGCTGGGCCATGTACATAAATGCACGAGCAGGCAAGGACAGAGTGCTATGAGTGAAAAATAAGAAGTGATTTAATACCAAGCAAGGTATGAGCCGACAGGAGACAAGATGGGTGTAACTAGGAGTGGAACGGTGATTGGACAGAATCCAGGGCCGGAGGAACAGTCTCTAAAAATGTAACAAATAAATTACTGGAAATAGTCACAGCTGGCATTTGCACTTAGCTGCTGTCTCAGTTTTCTTTTAAAAGGACCGCTCAAAGCTAGTGATGAAATATCAGCATATGAGCACCGAGAACCAAAGGTGAGCAGTTCTGTTACCCTAACAATGTAAGTGATGCCACTCTTACAACTGTATGAATGGTCTCAGTGGTGGTATTAATATATCATTTATCAAACTTGATGAATAATATATTAATTAAAAAAAAACAACTCGAACTCGAACATGCCCATTTTCAGGGCAGTTGCACAAGAGACGCTCTTCACAAAATAAGAGTGCATCACTTGCAGAGTAAAGAAGTGTTCCAATTTGTTGGGAGAACTCCCTTGATCTATAATCTGGCTTCTGTACCTCATTGACCATGTAGGTACAAACCACACAACAGTCATTACCTCACTTTCTGTGAGACCCGAGTTCAAATACCGTCACAGATATTGAGTCACTTTGTATGGGACTCAGTTTCCAATCCCACAAAAGGCAGTGCTTCACTTTATTTGTGTAAATTTTCAAATCCCACCATAGAAACTGTTGCACTGTCTACTGGACCCATGTTCAAATCCCACCATAGTCACTGTTTCACTTTCTGTTGGACACAGGTTCCAATCCAATAGTGTGTTTGTGACCATATTCAAATCCAACTACAAACCTTTCTTCTCTTCATAGGTGACCCATGTTCTCGTACCACCAATATTAAAACTGAATCCCTTTATTTTAAGTTCAAATCCCACCAGAGGCACGCTATCATAGAAACATAGAAACATAGATTTTGACGGCAGATAAGGACCGCTTGGCCCACCCAGTCTGCCCATTTCCCCTACCTAATGGATAAGTTGCAGATCCTAGTTAACCAGCAGCCTACTTCTTCCTACCCCCACCCCCTAGAATCGCCTTATGACTGTCCCATGCATGCTTGAACTCAACCACTGTTTTTGACTCCACAACCTCCTCCAGAAGGCCGTTCCATTCATCCACAACCCTCTCTGTGAAAAAATACTTCCTTAAATTACCTCTGAGCTGCCTCCCTTCTATCTTCAAATTGTGTCCCCTTGTTCTTGCACACCTCTTTTTTTGAAAGATGCTACCCTCTTGGACTTTGTTGATTCCCTTGAGATACTTGTAAGTTTCTATCATGTCCCCCCTCTCCCTCTTTTCCTCGAGGCTATACATATTCAGCTCCTTAAGTCTGTCTTCATACGCCTTCCGGTGCAGACTCTGCACCATTTTAGTTGCCCTCCTCTGGACAGCCTCCATCCTGTCTATGTCCTTGCAGAGATTGGGTCTCCAGAACTGCATGCAGTACTCCAGATGGGGTCTCACCAACTGTCTGTACAGAGGAATAATAACTTCCTGTTTTCTACTGGTGATGCCTCTCCCTATGCATCCCAGTATCCCCCAGCCCTCCTTGCTGCCCTCTCACATTGCTTGCCCACCTTTAGGTCATCTGATATGACTACCCCCAGGTCCCTTTCCATTTTTGTTGTTGTTAGTATCTCACCCCCCATTGTGTACTCTTCCCCTGGGTTTTTGTTTCTCAGGTGCATTACCTTGCACTTCTTAGCATTGAATCTAAGCTGCCATACATTTGACCATTCCTCTAACCTTGCCAAGTCCCTTCTCATCCTTTCCACCCCACCTTGTGCATCAACTCTGTTGCAGATCTTTGTGTCATCTGCAAAGAGACATACTTTCCTTCCAGTCCTCTGCAATGTCGCTATAAAGACATTGAAGAGGACCGGGTCCTAATACTGAACCTCAAGTGTACCCCACTAGTAACCCCCCTTTCTTCACAGTGGACTCCATTTACTATTACCTCTGTGTCCTATTCTCCAGCCAGTTCTTTACCCAGGCTGTCCTCTTGGGACCCACCTCAGGCTGGCTAACTTGTATATTAATCTTTTGTGTGGGACTGTGTCAAATGCCTTGCTAAAGTCTAGGTAGGCCATGTCCACAGCCCCTCCCTGATCTACTACTTTGGTCACCCAGTCAAAGAAATCTATCAGATTTGTCTGGCATGACCTTCCCGCTGTGAATCCATGCTGCCTTGGGTCCTGAGCCCCTCTGGCCTCTAGATACTCAACAATTCTTTCCTTCAGAAGTGATTCCATCATTTTCTCTACCACTGAGGTTAAACTAACAGGTCTGTAGTTTTCTGCTTCTGCCTTGCTCCCACTTTTGTGAAGGGGAATCACATCTGCCCTTCTCCAGTCCTCGGGTACCACCCCATCCTCCCATGATTTGTTAAAGAGGGTAGTCAGTGGTGTCACTAGTTCTACCTTAGTTCTTTTAGAATTCTGGGATGAATCCCATCAGGCCTATTGCTTTGTCCACCTTCAGTTTTAAGAGTTCTTTCAGAACCCTTTCTTCTAGAAGGGCTGGTAGCAACTTCTGTATCCAGAGTGTTTCTACTGTTTGTTTTAGGTACCTCCCCACTTCCTTTGTAAATACTGAGCAAAAAATATTTGTTTAGTATTCTGCCTTTTCACAGTCACCTCTGCCCACCCTCCCTCCTCTTTATTAAGCCTCACTAGCCCTCCCTTGGTCTTACTTCGCTCTCTGATGTACCTATAAAAGGTTTTATCCTCATTCTTAACTGAGTTGGCTATCTTTTCCTCGGTTTGGGCCTTTGCTGTTCTGACTGCCTTCCCAGCTTCCTTTTGCTTTAACTGATACAGTTCCCTCTCCTGCTCCTTCTGTGATTCCTTGTACTTCCTGAATGCTTTCTTTTTCTCTTGATCCTTCACAGCCACTTTCTTTGAGAACCATAGTGGTTTCTTACATCGTTTTGTTTTGTTAATTTGCTTCACACAAAGGCTTGTTACCTCTGTGATGGCAGTTTTTATTATTCCCCATTGTTCTTCCACCCTCCTTCCTTCCCATTATGCATTCCTTAGGCACTCACCCATTTTAGCAAAGTCAGCCATCCTAAAGTCCAGTACTTTTGCCTTTGTATGGCTTGGACTCTATTGCTGTGTTTATTGAACCATACTGTTCGATGGTCACTAGTTCCCAGATGGCTACCCACTTCTACATCTGTGATCCTCTTCATCTCCATTTGAGAGAACCATGTCTAAGATTGCCCTCTCGAGTGGGCTCCAATACTAGTTGTCTCAAGGCATGCCCCTTGTAGGGCATCTAGAATAACCCACTCTTAGAAGTGGCTGCTGCAACTGCACTCCAGTTAACATCTGGCATATTCAGATCACCCATCAGCAATATCTCCCCTTTTTCTGCCATTCTAAGTATTCTTTCTATCATTTCCTTGTCCATTTCCTCCCCTGAGAAGGTCTGTATACACCCCAGTGCGGATTGTGGTGCCATTGCCGGTCTCCAAATTTACCCACAGTGCTTCTTCTCCTCCCTGTTTTCCTTTTGTTCTGTTGCTTTGATTCCTTCCCTTATGTAAAGAGCTACTCCTCCTCCTCCTCTTTACCCTCCCTGTCCCTCCTGTAGATAGTGTGATCCTGGTATGTTTATGTCCAGTCATGGTTTTGTGTACCATGTTTCTGTGACTGCCACGATATCCAGATGTTCCTCCTCCATCAAGGCCACTAATTCAGGAAGCTTGTTACTCAGACTACGGGCATTGGTACTCATTGCTCTCCATTTTTTGATGGCTTTACCTTCTTTTGCAGCATCCCCCACTGACCTGTCTACCTCTGCCTTTTTCTCATTTAGTAACCTGTTTTGTAGGGAGATGCTGTGATTTTCCTGCTGCTTATCATTTTCCAAGTGGAGCCATGGCCAAATCCAACACAGTTCCTATCTCACGTTGTATTGATCCTCAATCAAATTCAGGAAGTGACAGTATGATTATCTTAGTGGACATGATCTAATCCCACCACAAGCAAAGTATTTCTTTATTATTAGTACATTTCAAAACCAACCACAATACTTTCCTCACTTTCTAGTTGACCCTGGTTCATATCCGACCACATATACTGAATCACCGTTTATGTGACACAAGATCACATCCCACCAATAAGATTGATCCATCACTTTGTTGGTGGTCATGTTAAAAACCAGTTCTGCTTATGGTGTCTATGAAACACATCAGACAGTTACTTCCAATTCATTAACACAGGCCATGATTAAATCAATGCTTACATACAGACCTGCGTAACGGTGACAACATTAGTACTGAAAAGTAAAACTTGTGTCTGCATTATTTTGCACTCATGTTATTAATACATAATTTTACTAATTGTTCTTTCATTGTCTTATTTTTCCAGACTTAATTACCTCATAGCTTACAGGCATACACACTGTGGATATGGTGAACACTTGGCTTTAAATATCACAAAGTAATCCTGTCATGTGCGGTGTGTAAAACGTGCTGTATTTCCTTCAAGCCATTACACTGGTGTCAAAGAAGTGGATGAATAATATAGTTTCATTAGAAACATGTTCCGAAAGTTCATAAAAAGTTTATTACTCATGTGACACACTAAGGTTCAATGAACATTTGAAGTTAATGTGTAACTATTGCTTTTTTATGTAACACTAAAAATGTATTCAATGATGTGTACTTTCAAAATTGTTAAAGTAATACTATGAGATAATCTGTTGGCAGAAACATTGCTTAAATACTCATAGTGTCTTTTACAAATCTGATTGGTTGTAATATATATTAACACTTGTACTACTCTCTGACCAGTGTGGTAGAGTGATCTCTGCTGGGTTAGGCTGGTTTAGGTGTGTCCAAGGAGGATATACACAGGCCAAGGTAAAATAAAACCACAATTTATTTAAAGCAGCTTTGTCTCCAAGCAGCTGGGGTCACAGCCCCATTGACAAACGTAAACAAAATCCTACTTCTGTCTGGCATTCTGACTAAACAAAATTAACCCTCTCTACCTCTAGTTACCAGCTAGTCTAGTTCCCAGTCTCCAGGCAGTATCATCAAGTCCACAACTCCACAGTCCTTTCCAAAATTTTCTATAGTTTGCACTCACCATTTTCAGCACAGCTTCTAGCTTTCCCCAGGCCCCCTCTCTGTCCTGTGTTACCTAAGCAGGTTTTATACATTTTTATACACTGCTCCTAATCAACATTGTCTGCAGCTGTGTTTGATTAGTTCACTACCTGGATGCTTCCATAGCTTTCTGTGTCCAATTAGCTCCCTTCCTGGATGCTTCCAGAGCGTTCCATGTTTGATTAACTCCCTAACTGGATGCTTCCAGAACTTTATTTAACCCTTTCAGAATTTCTGAAAAGTGAACAGAGCATAACCTGTTCTGCTGACATACATTCCATCTACAACTCTATCGCATCCCTCCCCTTCCCTCCCCAAGCCAAGCACCACTTGGGTGAGCGGCCATCACCTGGAGGCAGTGGACTCTGGACAGCATGTCTGCATTACCATGTAACGAACCTCCTCTGTATCTTACTTTAAATGAAATGGTTGTAAGGACAGAAACCATCTGGTAACCCTAGCATTTTTCTCCTTGATCCTGTGCATAGATATTAGAGGAACATGGTTCAAAATCAATGTAAACTGTCTGCTGAGTGAATAGTATTTCAGTCACCCATTTGACTGCTAGATATACTTTTCTTACTTTTGCATATTTCTGTTCTCTGGATAGCAGTTTATGACTGAGATACAGAACCAGGTTTTCCTTGTCATTTACCATCTGGGAGAGAACAGGACCAAGCCGAACTTCTGATGCACCAGTCTGTGGAAAAAATCCTTCTCAAAATTAGGTGTTGTAAGTATTGCCCTATAACATGAAGTAGTACTCGGGTACAGAAAGGCTTCCTCTGCCTTACAATTCTATTTTACTGTGTCTGGGGCTTTAGCCATAATTGGTTCTATCAATAGAGCAGCCTGTGTAGCAAAATTTGGAATAAAGTGCCTGTAGTGGCTGACAATCCTCACAAATGCTCTAATTTGTTTCTTCCTAATGGGCCAAGGCCAGTTCTATATTGCCTCAACTTTCTTCACTTGGGGTTTGACCAGCCTCCTCCCCACAGTATATCCTAGATATCTGGCATCTGCCAAGTCTGTCCCACACTTCTTTGGATTGGCCATAAGTCCTGCCCTTTTAAGTGTGTCCAGTACAGCCTCCACTTTCTCCAAATGGGAGTCCCAATCCTGGCTATAAGTAATTACATAATCCAGATATGCTGATGCATACTGGGTTTGGGGTCTTAATAGCTTATTCATGAGCCTCTGGAATGTAACTGGGGCCCAATGAAGACTGAAGGGAAGTACTGTATATTGGACAAGGCCATCTGGCATTGCAAAGGCAGTTTTCTCCTTTGCAGACTCTGTTAAAGGAATCTACCAGTACCTTTTTGTCAAGTCTAGGGTGGTTAGGAACCTGGCTTTGCACAGTTTTTAGATCATTTCATACACTCAAGGCATTGGATAGCCATCGAATTTTGACACATCACTGACTTTCCTAAAGTCATTACAAAAACAGAGGGTCCTGCCTGGTTTGGGAACTAACACAATCGGGCTACACCAGTCACTATGGGAAGCCTCAATAACCTCTAGCTGAAACATTTTCTTTAGCTTGGCCCTCACCTCCTGCCTTCTGACTTCTGGGATGCTATAGGGTTTTAACTTAACTTTCACAACCAGCTCAGTGACTATGTCATGGAATATTTCCTGTGTTTTGCCTAGCTTATCAGAGAACGCATCCCTATTTCAGTTAAGAATCTGTCTAGCCTCCTCATATTGATCAGTTCCATATCATAATAATGCCTGCATAATGGCACTGAGAAAAACAGCAACTGCACATCACCAAAAATCAAAACGGTGCTGTGCACTAAAGTGCCCCTTGCAAACAGCTACCGGCACTTCCTTTTGTTATAAAGGATGATGCAAGCCTCCTTTCTATGCCCCTGCAGTCTCCACCCCCCCAAACTTCATATAATCAACTCCAGGGGGCCATGATAATGGGGAAGAGGGGAAAACTCGAGAGGGTGCTACTTCAGGGGACAGAAGGTGGAAGGGGGAGAATGTTGAGGGGGCAGCCTACAGGCAGGGAGGAACAAAGTCAGGAGGGTGGGAGAACAGGACATCAAAATCAGCACAAGAAAACACAAGTATTAATAAAGAAAAAATAGTATCCCCACAGGCAATCCTGAATCCGGGTCACCCAACTCAAAGGTGATGTCTTTAACCAGCACACCAGACAGCCAGCTTGGAACTGGCCTGTCCAACAAACTCTTAGACACTCTTCATAAGAAATACGGCAAGTAAGTGTTGAAATTCCAGTGTGCTATTAATAGCACATTGCTATTAATAGCACAATGCCCATTTCACCTTCGCTAGTTTTATACTGCCCATATTGACTCACTCAAAAAGAGTTCCCTCTAGTCATGGGATATCATACTGGTTAGGTGCTAGTTCTTCTGAGAGCCTCACTTCTGACTCCAGTGAGTAATCATTTTTTGGGTAACACCTCTGATATCACCATATAGCTCTCTCTATCCTTCCAGGGTTTGAGTAGGTGAATGTAATAGATTTGCTCAGACTTCCTACAGTCAGGCTGTCTAATTTTATAGTTCACCTGGCCCACTAGCTCTGTCACCTCATAGGGCCCCTGCCATTGGGCTACCAGCTTGCTTTCTGCTTTGGGCACTAGGATCATGATCCAATACCATGGCTGGAATTTCTGTATTGTAGCCTGCTGGTTATAGCAAATCTGTTAGAAGCCCTGAGCTTTCTCCATATGTGGTCACGCTATGGAAGTGATCTTAGTGATGCAGTCTTACATCTGTTCTATGTTGTCTATGATATTTTTCCATGGGAGTATTTGTTGTTCCCATATGCCTTTGGCTATGTCTAGGATACCTCATGGATGTCATCAATACAAGAGTTTTAATGGGGAAGACCCAGTAGAAGCTTGAGGAACCTGTCTAGCTACAAAGAATAGGTATGGCAGTAGTGTCCCAGCTCTTCCCAGCCTTGCTGACTACCCTATGTAGCATACTTTTGAGAGTTTGGTAAAATCTCTCAGCCAACCTCTCTGTCAGTGGGTGGTATACTGAGGTTTTTGTAGCCCATATTTTGTGGAGGTCACAGAGCTCACACATCAGTCTGGGTACAAACAGTGTGCCCTGATCAGTCAAGAGTTCTTTTAGGATGCTGAGTCAGGAGAACATCTAAACTAACTCTTTGGCTATAGTCTTGGAGGCCATATTGCATAACAGAATCACCTTGGGTACCATGTTGCATAGTTGGTTATACCCAGTATATATTGGTGACCCCTGGCTGACTTTTTAAGGGGTCCTACCAGATCCATTGCAATTTGTTCAAATGGAATGTCAATTACAGGTAATGATACAAAGGGTGCTTTCCAGTGTGGCCTAAGTGCCTTCAACTGGCAATCAGAACAGGAGGCACAGTACCTTTTAATCTCTCCATACACATCTGGCCAGAAGAATCTTTTCAAAGTTCTCTCCTGAGTCTTTTCCATCCCTAAATGTCCCCCAAACATGAGACTATGGGCCAAGTCTAATACCTTTTGTCTGAAGGGTTGGGGTATGAGCAACTGTTCAACTTCTTGACCCTTAGCCTGGGCCACCCTGTACAGTAAGCCATTATTAAGAATAAAGTACCATCAGGTCAGGGGCAACTTTTTGCCCAAACTATAGGGCTTGCAAGGCCAAAAATGTAAATATAGGCCAGGGGTCTGGGGGCTGCTCTAGACCCCCAGAAATTTTTTTTAAATTTGGTGCATTCTAATGCATTTTAGGGGTGATTTGAAACAGAATTTGCTACCCTGTTACTCCCTCCCCATGCCCAGAAAGTTGCACCCTAGCACCCCCCCAGAGTCTGCACAGTCCAGTATGTTGTCTGAACCACCCTCTCTGTAGCTTAGCCACCTACTCCAGTGAATGGCCCACAGCCCTCCTCAAGCACAGCAAGCTGCACCCTAGCTCCCTTCTCCAGAATCCTCAGTCCTCCCCCACCACATCATCCATAGCCTTGGGGTCTGCTCTTCTTTTTATTTTGAGTGCCATTTCAAGGTAACCCTTTCTTCAGCATTTGTATGGGGCCATTGCTTATTATTGGTGAGTTCTGATGTAGGAACACACTGTTAGTAAATAAGGCTGGAAATGGCAAGTTCCTACATAAATAATGTAAATGATAATTAGCAACTATTACTAAATATTATAACATTTATTTTATTTAAAAATAAAATTTAAACATATTACACTGAATGACAGAAAAAAGTACTAGTTCAAGTGGAAATTAATGTTCCCAAGTACCAGGTTATTGCTTTGTAAAATAGCTCAGTTAGTGACACACTCTTTTCAACCATGAGACCTGCAACCTGTGAACTTTTTATGCCACACAAACTGTGGGAGCTGGCCAAAGGGACTCTAGGTACACTGGTGTACCAGAGTGTGTGTGTGTGGGGGGGGGAGGCTATTTGTGACTGTTTTGAGGATTATTACTTGGAGGGCAGTGGGATCTGAACCTGTATTTGTCTGGTATTTTTTGTTTGAAATTCAAGATGCTTTATTTATTTTCACTTGGCCAGAAGAGGCCTTTACAATACGTGACAAAATACCATACAATACATTACACAAGAAGACAGACACTCTCCCCACCCCGCACCCTACTACCCACACCATGGTATCAGTGTCTAGCTGTAGTCTAGTGCAACTCATAAACCTAAGATGTGCCTTTTATATAGAATACAGAGTATGTAACTTGTTCCAGAATTTGTCAAACATAGGCAAACAGTTGTGCACACTAGCAATTATTTTTTCCACTGAGAGATTGAACAAAAGTTCCTGCAACCACTCTAAATAGGTTATGCTTTCACTATCCAGCCAGTGTTGGAGTACCAGCTTCTGGACCAACATTGCCATCATAGCTATATGGTACTTCCTTTCAGTGACAGTTATGAAGAAGTAGTTCCCCACAAGACAGGCAACCAGCCCTATACGTTCAGCTATTCCCAGCAGGGGGTCAGCCTTCTGTTTAATGAGGGACCAGTGGGGCAACTTTTGGGCAGTCCCCAAAAATATGATATAGAGTACCTACGTCTTGCATGCAATGGCTGCAGGTTGGGGAAGGAGACTTATTCATCTTAGCCATTTTAGCCAGAGTATAATACATATTGTTGAGAATCTGGAATTGCATCAGTCTCAGCCTGTCTTGCGATATAAAGTTATGAGTGTCCTTCCAGATCCTTGCCCAAATTAATGTTATCTCTGGGAATTGAGTATTCCAGTAAGCAAAAGATCCATCTATTTTTGGAAAGGCCTTCTCTAGCAACATTGTGTAGATGCCCGAGACAGCATGATGTTCTGCTGCAATTATGCCCAATGGTTGCAAGAACCTTCCCTTCCCTTCAGCTTCCTGCTCTAATTATGAATTAACTAGCATATGTCTAAGTTGAAACACTTTGAAGCTCGATTGGGTCCCTAAGTTATGATGTCTGATAATATCACCTGATGTCAACACCTGTCCATTATCCCATAGGCCAGCTATAGAGGTACCTGCCAGTTGCGGTATTCAGGATGATTTAACCACTTCCCCCTCAATCTTAAAATTCAGATTACCCACTAAAGGTTGCCCAGGATCCTGAGTGTGTCTGTAGGACAAACCCACACACAACTGGGTGTGGACCCTAACTGAGACCCCAATTGGTGTATCGGCTAGTTCTAATGGGAGCAGTCTGGGGGAATGTGCAGAACAGCAGGGGGGCCCAATCTGCAATAAGAGCTTTTTCCAATGTGAGCCACAAGGGTCTGTATTGATCTGGGCTTCCTTCCTCTGTTCCTCCCAGCCATCTCAGATATTTTGTGGCATGACTAGCCCAGTAATAACATTTAAAATGGGGGAGTCTCAACCCTCCCTTGATGTTAGGGGCATCTAATTTGTTATAAGCCCTACAGGCTTTGTCTGATATTATTTGATTATGTGCATTGCCCCATTTCCCTTTCCACCTTCCTGTTTCCATATTTTCTTATTTCCCCTAGACAACATCATCCCTGTTTGTACTTTGAAATGTGTGCCCTACTACATTTTGTTCAGTGCATATTTGGCCCGATGCATGATCCCAATGTACCCGAAAAAATCAAACTCATAGGAACCATACACAGGAATGCCATGGAGTGGGGCCCATGTGGCACACACCATCGGGGTGCGCAGCAGTTAAGCACCTGATCCCCCAGCGGTGCAGAGAGCAATGCATGGGGTTGGGCAGAAGGCATGCCATCACTATACACCATTCAGAAAGGCATGTAGTGCAACCTGCAGGGGTACATAGCAGGGTGCAAGTTATGCCAGGGTGGACTATGCCATAGCTGCAGTATGCACCCTGCTCTGCTGACACTGGACCCCCAGTAGCAGACTGGTAGTCCCCCAAATGGTACCATTCCCCAGCCCCATGCCTGTAGAACAGCCCCCCATCACCATTGTTGCATGGCAGCACCCCCCACACACACACACACAATCTATGTCCCCATTCCTGGTGCAGTATGGGGCAGCCCCCCCACACACACAATCTCTATGTCCCCATTCTTTGTGCAATATGGGGCAGACCCCCACACACACACACACTTGATGTCCCAATCTCTGGTGCAATAACTGTTATTTTCAGACAGCTCTGTTGGCAGACAGCTGTGGCAGTATGTGGCTGGTTTGAGTCGCCCATTGACAGCGGGACCCTGCTGGGACAGATGGAGATGATTAGGTTGGGTTATACATGGGGGGCACTGTCTGCACAGCTACCACAAGAGGAGGCATTAACAATGGCTTGGGACTGGGAGGGTGGTTCAGCCTGTCATTCACTGGCACTGTGAGCAACATCATACAAGCACTGGGGTAGGGACCAGCATTGCTACTACAGCTTCCAGGAGCAGCACAGTATGGGCTCTTGGGGGGGCATCTCTAATTCTACTGCCACCAGGAGCAGGACTTTACAGGGGCCTGGGGCAGGGGGGTGGATCAGTACTGTTGATGCTGTTGAGAACACCTTTGTACAGGGTCTTTTGGGGGGCACCATGGCCATTACCGCTGTTAAAGACAGCATTGCACAGGGCCTGGGGGAGGCTCACTGGACTGCCAGGATGCAGCAGCACATTACAGATGTACTTGGCGCATTCCTTCTGTTAATCCTGGCCAGTGTGTTATTCTAAGTATACAATCACAAATATTTTCCTGTGTGATCATCCTTAGTATCATATGTATGCAGAGGAGAAAAAATGCACATCTCACAATACAGTGTTCTAACATACTGTTGTATCTCTATTTATTACAACTTGGAAACAATTAAACCAAATAAAACAATGAGACTGTGGTCTACCAAGGAGGTGTGCTGTCTGGTTCAGGCAGCTCAGGCCAGAAGAAATCCCCAAATCCTGATGCATAGCTCCAAGAGGAAGCTGGATAAGATGTGGAGGTGCATCCACGAGTTTTTGAGGACTGTCCTAAAAATCAGGAACAAAAATGCACCCATGTGCACAAGGAAGTGGAAGCTGTTGCACCAGTGATTTTACATCTTGAAAACATGAGAGGAGATACTGGACAATGACGTCGCCTTGTACTACCTTGCTCACGAGATGTGGGAGGTGGCTGGAAAGCCGGATGTGGGGGGGGGCGCCTAATACAATGTGAGTAAAGAAACTATATGTAACTAAAAACAAAGTTTTCTTTTGCAGAAATAAAAAAAACTCACTGTTGTGTTAATTAATAAAAGAATCTGACAAATTGAGCTTTCACATTGCCTCCTAACATTCTATCACTCCAATTTTTGTCTTCAGTTAACATGCGTATAGAGCTTAGCCATATGCTAACCAAGGCTTTACACTATTTATAAACATTTTTTTATAGTAATAGTAATAAGCCACTGCCATACATTATTTCAATGATCACCTAATCAACGATTAGTGGCATGTGGCACTCAGCTACACCTCATGTCACAGGACACTGCTAGAATGTGATTAACAGACCAAAAGCAAAATCCTTGTCCCTGCTTTATTCTTAACTAACATGACACCTTAGGCAGCTAGGTACAAGACCACAGCCTCAGTGCGTCCACAACCTGTTGTGTCACAAGATCACACCCACACTAGACAGCTTTAAGGCTGCTACTCCTACAACACAATGTTTTCTTATAAGCCACATTGTTAGAAATAATTTCAATTTGTGTGTGACTACAATCCCAGTGATGCTCCATTTCCATACATTGCCTCACCATAAACAAGCATTTGTCAGTGCCGAATGTTGCTTGCTTCTATGTGCTGTTTAGGTATTTGGAAGTCATTGGAGTGCAAATATTGAAAATTTGCGAATTTACGAGCGTGCGTAGGAACTGAGCAACGCACGCTCGTAAAACAGTAATTTTTTTGGAATTTTTTCACCAAATTTTCAACATAGCCATTTTAAGACCTCTGCTCATGAACAGTGTCACTGTGATTTTGTTAATGTGTCCCATACATAGAGTTTGCACACCGACTGTGCCATTGTGCGCTACATGGGCGGAAACACATTTTGGGCAGGATGTGAAAAATGACAGCTGTACTGCTCATAAGGAGGTGTAGTAAAATGGCAATGTTGAAAATCTGGAGTGGAAATATTGAAAATTCGCAAACCTACGAGAGTGCGTGGGAACGGCAACGCACTAATTGTGAAACAGTCATTTTAGGAATTCTTCACCAAATTTTCAACATTGCCATTTTAAGATCTCTGCTCATGAACAGTGACACTGTGATTTTCTTAATGTGTCCCATACATTGATTTTCAAGATAACGATCATGCATTGTGTGCTACGGGCGGAAACACATTTTGGGCAGGATGTGAAAAATGACAGCTATACTGCTCATAAGAAGGTGTGGTAAAATGGCAATGTTGAAAATCTGGAGTGAAAATATTGAAAACTTGCGAACTTACAAGCCTGTGTAGGAACTGCGCGATGCACGCTCGTAAAATAGTCATTTTTAGGAATTTTTTCACCAAATTTTCAACATAGCCATTTTAAGACCTCTGCTCATGAACGGTGTCACTGTGATTTTCTTAATTTGTCCCATACATTGATTTCGCACACCGACTGCGCCATTCTGTGCTACATGGGTGGAAGCACATTTTGGGTGAGATGTGAAAAATGACCGCTGTACTACTCATAAGAAGGTGTGGTAAAATGGCAATGTTGAAAATCTGGAGTGAAAATACTGAAATTTCACGAACTTACGAGCCTGCGTAGGAACTGTGCAACGCACGCTCGTAAAACAGTCATTTTTTGGAATTTTGGTACCAAATTTTCAACATGGAGTTTTTGGGACCCTTCTCATGAATGATGTCACTGTCATGGCGGTATTCAGGCCTGAGGAGTGATTTCGCAGCCATTACGCAGTCACTGCGCGAAATCACTCTTCAGGCCTGAATAACGCCATGACAGTGACATCATTCATGAGAAGGCATCCCAAAAACCCCATGTTGAAAATTTGGTGCAAAAATTCCCAAAAATGACTGAGATATGCAGCAAAGTTGAAACCCCCCTATCTAGCCCATTATACAGCTTACCAGCATTTCCTCAGTTCGCGGTCGGCTTTGAAGAATGCAGAAGTGTTCCTGTCCACCAAGATCGCCGCGCTGGAGTCCAGAGGTAGTATGGGGTGGGGGGTGTGGGAGGCTGGATACGAGTGGGTGGGTGCGGGTTGTGGGAGGGGTTGGGAGACGCAGCGCGCTGGACTGCTGGTTTTCGGGTATTAAAAAAAAAGACAACGGAGCATTTGCCATGCTGGGGTGGGCTCCCAGCATGGCACGAGGATGTTGGGGCGTTCAGCCGACGGGGATTGGGCACCCCTGTCGGCAAAAGAACTGCTCCATGCTGGGGTGGGCTCCCAGCGTGGCAGCTACTACTGGGATGCAGCTCAGCCGACGGGTTGGGAACCCGTTGCTATACAGTGTGTGCGGGATGCACACGCCTGCCGGGTGGGGGAGCTGCGCGTGAGCGGCCGATATCTTATTTGGTGCTCACTCAGCGTAGCTCCCCTTTCAATCAGAGGTTACTGCATTTTGGAGCGTGTCATAGACAGCTCCAAAATGCATTGGCTTACAGGGGCCCCGCCTGCCAACACACTGACTGAATTGGAGGAGGAGGTGACACACCTCTGAAATCTCCGATGATGGCACTATGTTTCTTGCACATGCGTGCAAGCAACATAAAAAGACTGTTCATTAAAGCTGCACTGCCTGGTGTTGAGGGGGGTGCAGATATTGAATTACTGATACTATCAACTCCTACATATCATTACTTTGATCTCCCTAAAATCAAGCTAATATACTATCAATATCCATGCCCTTAGTATCACAAACAGTCAGCAGTCAGGATGCACAACCTCTTCTGTCACTACAGTGGGTGCATTGTCTGACAGGCAGCCTCAAAGTCTTCAGTTATTTAATCTTGGAACACAATAGCTTTAAACATAGACATATATGTACATTTTTCAACTGAGGTCCTCTACTCACAATGCACTGCCTGACCTATCTTACAACACATGTCATTAAGTGCTATGTAACTGTACTGTTTGTACGGGCTTCGAGCCATCTGCCCCACCTGCCCCAACCACCCACCCACCCAGGGGCGGCTGCCAATTTAAGGATCCACCCCGTGACATCACATCCGGTGACATCAAGTCCTGTTGCCCAGAACCTATCTCCCCACTTTCCCATTTGCAGGTTATACCTGCTGGCCACTAGAGGGACCTATGCTCCCTCGCTACTTCCTACTCCTACCTGTACAGTGCTACTTCCCTTGGACCTTGCTCACCACAGTGTATTGGCCCTGCCTCATGCTCTGCCTGTGTCTATCCCCACTAACAGTGCACTTGCCCACTTACCCATCTGCTATTCTGCACTGTGCCCTGGCACCCCTCCCTCCCCTTGCTCCTGAACCTGCTTTCTTGCCCCTTGGGACCTCTGTGTGTCTCGGTCCTCCCTGCCCTCCCCCTAGCTTCCTCCTGCCTCAGGCACATCTGGGTGTCTTCTATTCTTGCCTTCCCTTCCGTACCACCCTGCCCACCCCTGCTCCTTAGCCTCCCTCCCCTCTCACGTCAATCGTGGAAAACCTTCACCATCTCCCAGCCAGGTGTTAGTCATGCTACTACTCCTGTCAGGAACATTCATCCAAACCCTGGCCCGGTTCCCAAGAGCTCCCCGACTAGCACCACAGGCCTATGCATGGTCTCCATGAATATTTGTAGTCTCCTAAAAAAGTTTGACTCACTACAATGCCTGGTTACATCAATTAACCCTGATGTCATTGCTCTGGTTGAGACTTGGCTGTCGTAATCCTCCCCTGCCTCCCTAGTCTCCCTTCCTTGTTTCACCCTCTTCGGGTCTGACCGTGTTGGGAGACGGGGCAGTGGCTGCACTATTTATGTCAAGGAATCTCTCTCTGTACTAGCCCTGCCTGCTCCCATCCTTGACTCCAGGGCCCAGGCGCTTAGGCTGAAACTAACCCCTGACCCTTTAAAGGGACCCCTTTATCTGACTGCTGCATATACGTGCCCCTCAGGGACCAAATGCAGGCCATTGCCTCTCTTACAGAATATCTTTCCTCACTACCTCCTTCCGCTGATCAAATTCTGGTGGGTGACTTAAATGTCAACTGGCTCAGCCCCTCCTCCTCCTCCTCCTCTACCCGAGACTCCTTTTCTGCAATAGACCTAATGCAACTAGTTACCCACCCTACCAGGACTAACCCCAAGAGAGGCTCCAGTACCCTGCTTGATGTGGCACTCACCAACCGCCCTAATCGGATCCCCAATGTACAAGTCCTCCAGACTCTCTCAGTGATCACTCCCCATTCTATTCCACTGGTCATCCTCAGTCCCCAAACCCATAGCACAGTCCACATGCTGGCGGTGTCTAATACCTGGTGGACTGATAAAACTTAAGGAACTTCTGTCCCAAATTGACTGGTCTCCTATACAGGCAACTCCTGACATCGACACAGCTCTCCTTCTTTACCGAACTTTTAATAATGCCTGTGATATCTTTGCCCCAATGTTGACCCACTGTCCTAAAAAGGCAGAATGCCCCTGGTAACCCCAGCTTTGATCCACCAACTCAAACATAGGGACAACCTATGGCACTGTGCCATTGAGACTGGCTGGCCCAGTGACAGGCAGTATATGCTCAACTGAAACAAGTGCACTGGCCATCAGAAAGGCCAAGTCTGAGCACCATCGGTCCTCACTCACTGCCTCATGGGGAACCCCAGAACCTTCTGGGATAACATTAAACAGTTAAATGGGGTACACTCCCCCACCCACCAGATCAACATTAATGTTGTGATCTCCTCAGACCCAGCCCTCATAGCCAACCACCTCAACATCTCATTCACTGACCTAGCCCTATCCTCCTACAAATTTTTTGACCTCCTCCCCAGCACCTGCCATAAATCTTTCTCACCCTTATTTTCTCCTCCATGCGTGTTTCTGCCCAAGAACTTAGGCGCACCTTGTTACTGCCCTCAACAGTAATAGTACAGGCAGTGACACCCTGGATCCGTGTATCCTACGACTGGTCTTAGAAACAGTCCTTTCCCCGATCACGTGCCTCATCAACCACTCTCTTTGCCTGGGGAAGGTTCCAACTGCCTGGAAAGTCACCACTGTCACTCCTATCTTTAAAGGTGGTGATAAGACTGTGGCTGGAAACTATCGGCCAATCTCCATTCTCTCTCCTCTCTCCAAGGCCTTGGAAAAAGTGGTGGCCTCTCAAATCTCTGACTACCTCTCCACCTACAATGTCCTATGTCCTGAGCAGCATGGCTTCTGAGTGGACCACAGTACCAACACAGCCCTCCTAGAGTTCTCCAACTTTCTCCACTCCTCCTTAGACACTGGTTCTCTGGCTGGTGCAGTCTTCATTGACCTCTCTAAAGCTTTCACACTGTCTCCCACCCCTCCTTCTTGATGCCCTTAGTCTCTCTGGTTTTGCTGCTGGGCCTATCTCCTGGTGCACCAGTTATCTGTCTGACTGCTCCAGCGAGGTAAAAATTAATGGGACCTACTCAGACATCTGTCCCATCTTTTCTGAGTTCCCAGGGCTCCATTCTGGGCCCCTTACTATTCTCCCTTTACCTTAACACCCTTCCACGCTCTTGCTCGGGGAACATTCTATTGTACCCTGATGATGCAGTCATCTTTGCCTCAAGTCGTAACCCTATTGCCCTCCAGGACTCGCTGCAGAAGTCCTTTGCTGAAGCCGAGGGCTGGTTCAAGGAACATAGATTGGTGATAAATCTTAAAAAAACAAAAACCATGTTCTTCACTCATCCTCAAAACAAGTCCTGTAACTTCAAACTCCTCATTCACTCTGGGTCCTCTTTCCCACTCGAACAAGTTTGCTCCTATAAATACCTAGGGATCCATTTTGACCCCTCCCTCCCCTTCCATGGACACATCACTGCCCTAAGCCACTGCCACATATCCGATTGGGCATCTTACATCGGTATAAACACTGCCACCCCCCAGAGGCTCTTCAACTCGCAGTCACCTCCTCTATCCTGGCCCTAGTGGATCATGGACTGCCGGTTATGGTGCTGCTGATCAGACTGCACTCCATAAAATTGCACTACTCTGAATAAGGCCTGCAGGTTAATTACTGGGCACCTAGGCTAACACACACCTGTCTCACTGTACGCTAAAGCACTGGTACTTGATCTTGATGAGTGCCTCAAATATCTGACCTGTACCCTTACAAAAAGACCCTCTTGGGCTATCTCCACCAGGATTGACCACCACCATACCGCCTGTCCCACTAGTTCATACTCGGACCTCTGGGAAAACCTCTCTTGTTATCCCTAGAGCTAGGACCTCTCACGGCCAAAGAGCCTTCAGCTTTAGGGCCCTCCTGGTTTAACACACTGCCCCTCCATCCTCAAGCTCCAACTATATCGTGCTTCAAAACTTCCTTATGTAACCACCTTATTAACACCAGTTGTAATTGCCACTAGTCAAAGCCGTACTCAATACTTATGACAAAGCTTACTACTAAGCTGCTAAGGACAACATAACTCTGGTATTGTTTGCATCAATCCTACCTGTACCAGCTTGTTTGTATCTATGTCTTAAGTTACTGTTATACTGTGTTGTACTGTTATACTGTGTATTTTCGTTTGTCTTACTGTGACAAGGTACCTTTGTAAATGAGCCTATGGCTCAAAGGTTTTCCAAACTGCTGTTTAAATAAATAAATAAAATAAATAATTGCCTTTGTTTGACTCTGAGTACTTACACACAGAACACTACACCTTTTTATTTGGTGGGTCTCATAGCCTACCTGTATCACAAACAATCTGTCACTGTAGCCATAGAAAGATAAAAAGCTATTTCCATAATTGTCATTTCTCTGTGGTTCTCCACTATTGATACACTGCCTGAGCCACAGGTTGGTACATTGCGTGAGTGACATCAAATCACTCCTAATTTCCGTACAGGCACTGGAACCACAAAGGTTAACCATCAATACTGTTTTTTTTTTCCTTTCTTGTCAATGCCTGCTCACAATGCACTATCTGACATTAAGTATTACGGTTATGCAGGAGGTCCCACTATTTACTAAGTAACACCATACAAATCGTTACTCTCCTAAATAGAGTGTTACTGAAGTCCTTCACCTGTACCATGTATTTTTGTAACCTCTGCCTACTGTGAGTATTGTTTCAGGATACACAACCCATTGTAGATGGGTGGCCGTTGTTGAGTACCATAGATATCATCTTACTGCTATGACCTTGTTGTAAAATTTAAATTCATGGAATATTTTTTTATGTACTCAATCATTATACAGCACCTCATCTAGCTGTTTCTTAACTGGCAGAGTAGACTATAATTGTTCAAATAAATGTCTTTTAAATACATGAACACACAAATACCACACTCAATAAAACCTTTACTATCTCTGATTTATAGATTGCCAGAGGTGCCCCCCAATCACAAAGCTAGGCAGCTCCAGCCGAACCACAGGCTGTGGAGGCCGACCATTCAAACTCTGACAGTGTAATCATTGTTGAGTCAGAAGGTAAGAACATTATACAAGAAATTATTAATTATACTTACTGTCACGACTAGATGCCCATCACAGTTCTGATGCTGTGCACCCAGTGAGCTGCTGTAACATTGCTATGTGCTGTGCTAGTTTTGTTCAGACTGTACAGTGAAAAGCAGAAATTCTTTGTGTATCATCACAGCACATACCTTTGCTGACCACATAAAAGTACTAATTTTCCAAGTATATGTTCCACAATAATCAGCAAGTTGTTCTGCAATTGTTAATGTCACTAGTTTTCCTGTGGTTCTCCACTCAAGACACATCATGTGTTAAATGTATAACTAGGAACTAATACCTGGCACAGTACTAATTGCTTAGAAAGAATTCTGTACAGAACAAGTAAGTATCTTTTCACAAAAGACAGTTTAGTTGTGCAATAGTCAACAGATAAGTATTTAGCACAGGTATAGCTATACTGAGTTTGTCAGCATTATATGGAAAATCTTTAACAAAAAAGTTTTCATATGTGACTCTCAAGTTGGGATATCATACCAGTCTAACTGTGTGCATGTGTGGGGCAGAGAAGGGGGTGCACAGCAACAGTACCTGATCAGTATCATTCAACAGTTAAGAACACTAAGTTTCCTCTTGAGATTATACGAGTAAATTTTTTTCAGCAAAGGGGGAAGGTGCATATACCCTGAGTATCAACATGCAAGCATAAGGTGGCACCCAAGTCCCACAACAGTAATGCTGACTACAACAGTAGGTGGAACAGAAGTGCAAATTAAAATGGTTACAATAATGGAAACACAAGCAGTATCATGAATGCAGTGTTGCACACATTAAAAATTAAAAGGGAAGGTATACGTAAAATGAAATAGATACAATAACAGAAACAGTAACATAAGTAAAATCACTGCATCTATTTAAGAATCTATATGTAACCCCCCTACAAATGGGGGTTCCAAAAAGCCTTCCTGGAGCTTGTCTAAGTACTCCCTGCCTAACTGGCGTTCGGCGTAAGGCCACTTAAATGTTGGTGCTGGGAGTGATTTTAGAGCCTCTGGTTCTGTCTCTTTAAGAGCTGCCTGCTTGCAGGCTTTATTAGTTTGTGTAGGGGGACTGTGGGTTTACTGCTCAAGTCCCACTCAAGTTGTTGTTTGAATTGCTCCATTTCTGCAGTCACTAAGAGAGCACAGGGAGCTTGGTTAAAAGATGTAACTGTTTGCTGGAAAATACGTAGTGCCATCGCAAAAAATGTAGTTTGTTTAACCTGGCTTATTTGCAGCTGGGACTCTGTGTGTTCATCACCTCCATTTTGGACCCGAACTGATGAGATGGGCCAATTGGGGAAAAGGGGCTTTAAAATGGATACCGCTGGAGCCAATTTGAATTTGGACTCCCACTGGGAGCTTGCCTGAATGGGAATATATGGCAGGTGCTCCTGGGAAGTGTAGTTTGGACCCTGGTGCCTTTTTTGCACCAATAGAGGGTATATGGAGTGACTGACAAAACAAAGCAGCCAACCGGAGCTCTGTGGAGGAGAGGAAACTGTCCTGCAACTCTCCTGGAGGGGCAGAGTCATTGGTGATCGTGGAGGTAGAAGGAGCTCTGGCTCCTGCGCTGTGGAAGACTTTGCGCGGGAAGCGCATGTGGCTGGCCAAGCAGTCAGGCGATAGCATCGCCAAAAGAAGCAGACAAGATCCATGGAGGAGTGCAGGCAGAGGAGGCTGTACATTTGCAGTTACCTACCAGGCTCACCCTGCAGAGGACTGGAGAATCTCCTTCAATCGCACTCGGTCTGTCAGGACATGTGAAGCTGTGTCGTTTGGCCCGGTTATTGCAGTGAAAGCAATCGGAAGTATAAAGCAACTGCCTGGTATGGTAACCCCTGCTCTTCATATAAATATGTGGAGAAGTGTTTGGATCTCAGGCTCGGTCCTGCGACTAGTGTGAGAGCGATCTTTCTGCAGGAGTCGTGAGTACTAAATGAGGGTAGCTCCCTGTCAGATGTTCATTGTGAAGGCAAGCTTTGTCTGGCTGCTTTACTGGCTACACGAATGGAGCCTTCTGGCTTGTCTTAATCCATTTAGGTATCAAATGCTTGTTTTCTGCATCAGGGCCCCAACCAGCTGCACCGAATAGGCTAGCCATCTATTGCCTGGGTACCCAGAGACAGTGACTGATAGGTTTGGCCTGTGCACAGTGCTTTATGTTTATATACAGTATATAGTAGAGTGTTAAGCTAATCAACCTGAGCTTCCCCGTCCTTGTTACTTCCTCCCTTAATAAATCAGATTTGTTGTTGCAAGGTATACCATTTGAACTGTGTGTTTGTGCTACCCTTTTGTGCATGGGTTATTGTACAACTGCACCTTATTTTACAGGGGGTCCTCAGCACCAAGTTGGCCATCCTGACCTCAGGGTAAGTGTAAGTCATAACGACAGTGTGGGAATCGCTGGGGAGCCACTAGTGGGAAGAAGGGGGGTTCCACCTCTGGGTGGAGGCACCCGCTGTTGGACCTAGGCCCCTCAACCTGTCAGTAGTCAGTAAGGCAGGGGTAGTAGCCCTTGGGATAGTGCCACCTGGGGGTTACATTTTGGAGGCACCGCTGGGATTAGCGTCCCCTAGTGGCCGAAAATGCAAACTACCCCAACATGGCCAAGCCAAAGGAAAAACTGGAGGGGGATATCACAACCAAAATTAAGTTAGACCCTGTTAAGATGGTGGTGCATAAACTGATGGGGTGGGGTGAAGCTGAAGAGTTGGATTCCCAGAAAGTTGTGTTACTACTGGATGTACCTCTGGGATAAAGAACGCTGACTTGTTTCTGCAGTTCAGCGTGTTAAATGTTTGGGCAAGGTAGAGGTGAAGGGGCGAATGGCCGACTCTACTCGACCTAGACCTTCAGGTGCTGCTATTATGCAGTTAATTATAGACCCAGAGGGTGCCCCCATGATTTACCCGGATGGTGCTCAAAGGGTGGAGGGTCATTCATTTCCCAGTAGTTCAGTCACCGCAGGGGCCCCCAAGACTAATAGCTTCAAGATAAATTGCTTAAACTGTTAGCTCGTAAGGGAGGACCACTCAGAAATTACTACAGGTGTTAGACCTTTCCAGTAATCCCACCCCCAATTGTCTCCGGGTACATCTCCTGGGTCCTCCAAGAGTTCCATCCTGGCTTCACCACCTATAGTTGTTCCCCCCCCCATACAGAAAGACTCCTATGGGAGACTGAAACTTTTTTCTGGTACTGTGCCTGTGCCCTCAGGAGAAGATGATTTGGAGACTTGGATGGACTATGTTACCCCTTTAGTCCAAAAGTGGCACTGCTCTGAGGGGGAGAAATGAAAGAGACTGATGGAGAGCCTGAGGGGCCCAGCTTTGGAAGCCATCCGTTTCTTGCAGGCTACCAGCCCCGAAGCCACTGCAGTAGTGTACCTGCCTTGGAGGCGGTGTTTGGGAGTACAGAAACTGGAGAAAACTTGTTGTGGAAGTTCAAGTCAACCAAACAGTGGAGGAATGAGAAACTGTCAACCTTTGTTACCACAGTGGAAAGGGCACTGCAAAAAGCTTATCACAGGGGGTAACTGCCTCTGCTTTAAATCAGGTCCGCCTAGATCATATCTTGAAATCTGCCAGGTTTTCCAGTGTGATATTGTTGAAGCTCAAACTACATGACCGACGGGCTGCCCCTCCCAAATACTGCCAATTGATGAGAGAGATTTGAGAAGTTGAGACTGATGAAGAGGGGTGGGAACCTTATGTGGGGGTCGAGAATATATGCCAGGCCACTGAGCCCAGTGAATCTGATGAGATCCACCCCTCAAGGGGACTGAACAAGGGACCCGATGCCTTTCCTGTGCCCCCAGAGGCCTAGGGTGGAGTGGGGGTGCATGCTGCTTCCTCTGATCCCGGGGAGAGTGATTTGAAGGCCGAGATTAGAGACTTACAGGAAATGGTGAGAGAATTGAAACAAACTGCTGCCAACCCCTCCAAATTTGGGGAACCTGAGTTATCTAGAAACAAACTACCTAGTCAAGAGGAGCCCTTCAGAACCCCCGATGCCTCCCAGCAGGCGAGATATCTCCCACCTAACAAAGACCCCCGAGATACTAAGTTCTGCTACCACTGTGGGGAGGATGGACACTTTCAGACTGAGTGCCAGTTACCAGATAACTTAAGGAGGGTCAACAGCAGGCTAGTGGCCCGGCATCACAAGGCCTATATCAGACTTCAGGGAGGGCTTTCTTGGAAGAGTTTTGTTACCCGGGCCAATGCTCAAGCAACCTCCAAAACCACGCCCCCTGAATGGTCTGACATGGTGGGTCCCTCAATAAAGACCACCATGAGAGTGAATGGAGTACCCACCGAGGCTGTGTTGGACAGTGGTTCCCAAGTGACCATTATGTTTCAGGACTGGTATCGGAAGCACTTGCCTGAAGTGCCTCTGCAGCCTTTGGGTGGACTACATGTTTGGGCACTGAGTGATAAGGCTACCCTTATTCTGGGTATATCCGGATTTGGTTGTCTTTTCCTACATCTGTGGCTGGAATGGCCGAACAAGTGGAAACCTTGGCATTAGTGTGTACCCCCACTGGACTGTATGATGGGGTGCCCTTGTTGATCGGAACCAATGCTCATATGTTTGGTTGCTTAGCACAGCTGTGCTCCGAAAAACAGAGGTTCAGGACTGGGAGAGCTCTCAGAATTCTAGCCTTGATTCAGAAGACCTATGAGACCCAGAAAAAGGACAGCCAGGCGGAACCCGAAGACCCGGTGGGTATTGTCTGGAAGAAGGATCCAGAGTCTTTGCTGCTAGCCCCGAATGCCCAGTGTGTTCTCCAAGGAGAGGTCTGGATTAAGAAGAAAGTTAAGAATAAACTATTGATGCTGGATGCACCAAGTGATGGAAAATTACCAGAGGGGTTGCTGGTTAAACCCAGCATTTTGCCTGCTAGGGCCCATGCTTTTGCCAGAAAAATAATGATTCAAGTGCACAATGTAGCTGATCGAGAGATTCAAGTGAAGTGAGGTTGCACTCTGGCCATGGTGCACTGTGCAGATACTGCTGTTCTGCCCAGCAACAAGACTTCCAGGAGGAGTGACCAAGTGACCCCTGATTTGTTTGATTTTGGTGACTCCCCACTGCCAGCTGAATGGAAGAAAAGGATTAGTGAAAGGCTCACTCAGAGGGAGCAGGTGTTTTCCTGGAAGGAGTGGGATGTAGGATGTGTGCAAGGAGCTGAGCACCACATTCAGCTACAGGATGAGCGACCTTTCCATGAGTGATCTCGATGCCTGACCCCTGCTGATATAGATGATGTGAGACGACACCTGCAGGAGATGCTCGCGGCTGGGGTGATACAAGAGTCTAGAAGCCCCTATGCTTCACCTATGGTAGTAGTGAGGAAAAAGAATGGAAGTGTTCGGATGTGTGTGGATTACCGCATTTTAAACAGGCGAACCATACCAGATCAGTATACCATGCCATGCATTCAGGATGCCTTGGACTGTCTAAATGGTAGTAAATGGTTCTCAGTGTTAGACCTTTACAGTGGGTACTACCAGATCCCGATGGCTCTGGATGATCAAGAGAAGACTGCTTTCATTTGTCCATTAGGCTTCTATGAGTTTATGCAGATGCCCCAAGGGGATTTCAGGTGCCCCTGCTACCTTCCAGTGCTTGATGGCATGTGCTGTGGGGGACATGAACTTACTCAAGAGTGCTTAGTCTACCTGGATTATGTCATAGTATTTGGCAGCTCCTTGGAGAAACATGAATTCAGGTAGTTCAAAGTCCTGGATTGACTGGAAGATTTTGGTGTCAAATTGTCTATAGATAAGTGTCAATTCTTTCAGACATCTGTGAAATATGTGGGGCACATAGTATCCACTGAAGGCATAGAGACTGACCCCAGTAAAGTGGAAGCTTTAACTACCTGGCCTCAGCCAAAGAATTTGAAAGAACTGCAAAGGTTCCTGGGGTTTTGTGGGTATTATAGACGATTTATCAAAGACTATTCTCGAGTGATCCGCCCTCTACTCAACCTTACTCAAGGGTATCCTCCAACCCACAAAAAGTATAAGAAAGCGGTGCCCTCTGAGACTGAGAAAAAATATTTCCATCCAAATGATGTGTTTGGAAACTGCTGGACTGCTGATTGTGAGGTAGCTTTCCATGATATTATATATCAACTTACCCATGCCCCAGTGCTGGCCTATGCTGACCCTGCCAGGCCATACATTCTTCATACTGATGCCAGTCTACAAGAATTGGGGGCCGTGATATATCAAGAGCACATAAATGGTCTAAGACCCATAGCATTTGCCAGCAGGAGCCTAACTCCATCAGAAAATAACTATCCAGTGCACAAGCTAGAGTTCCTGGCCTTGAAGTGGGCCATTGTTGATCAATTTCATGACTACTTGTACGGTGCTAAGATATTGGTGAAGACTGATAACAATCCCCTAACCCATGTGCAGACCTCAGCTAAGTTGGATGCCACTGGCCATAGGTGGCTTTCTGGGTTGTCTATCTATGACTATGCTGTTGAGTACAGAGCAGGCCTGAACCACATAGATGCGGATGCTCTCTCCCGGAGGCCTGTGTCCCAAGACAATTGGGTTAGGTTGTCAGAACCTGACATTAGAGCAGTTTGCCACAAATTTGACAAGAAGGAACAGATATCTCCTGATGCTGTGGCTTGCATGGTGGATTGTTTGGGGCCATCTGAGAACTGTATACCTGCTGCTTACTGTCATTTCTCTGCATTAGACATGAGTGCATTGCCCCAGTTCAACAATGATAGTCTCCGGCTGGCTCAGTCCCGAGACCCCATGATAAAAACTGCCCTGGAGGCTCTGCACATGGGGAGAGATGTGTCAAAAATGCGTTCCAGTGACTTGAGAACTGCCCTGTTGTACAAAGAAGGTCCCAAGCTGAAACTGATTAATAGACTATTATACAGAGAGACAGTAGATAAAGAGGGGTGAGTAGACAAACAACAACTGGTGCTGCCCACTGCTTTTAGAGAACTGGTGTTGAGGTCCCTACATAATCACATGGGACACCTCGGCATAGACAGAACCCTTGACTTGGTGAGGTCCCGGTTTTATTGGCCCAAAATGGGTGCGGATATGGAACAGCATATCAGGACTTGTAGCCAATGTTAACAAAGAAAGACCCTGCCCCAGAGGGCTGCCCCCTGGTTAATATTGCTACTAGTGCCCCCACAGAATTGGTTTGCATTGATTTCCTGAGTCTAGAACCAGATCAGAGAAACATCAGCAAGATATTGGCAGTTACTGATAACTTCACCCGGTAAGCACAAACTTTCCCCACTAAAGACCAGAAAGCAACCACGGTGGCTAAAGTATTTGGTGAGAATTTCTTTGTCCACTATGGGGCCCCTCAAAGAATCCATTTTGATCAGGGGAAGGACTTTGAGAGCTGCTTGATTAAAGAAATGTTATCCTTGTGGGGGGTACAAAAATCAAGAACTACTTCTTATCATCCCCAGGGAGATCCTCAGCCTGAAAGGTTTAACCACACATTGCTTGACATGTTGGGTACCCTGCAACCCAAAGATAAGCCTTGATGGAGCCAGCAGATTAGCACCCTTGTACATGCTTATAACTGCATCAAAAGTGGTGCCACTTGATTTTCCCCGTATAGACTGATGTCTGGGAGAGAAGCTAGACTGCCGTTGGATGTATGTTTCGGGGTTTCTCCTGATGGGGTTCAAGCAGCTAATCATCTACAGTATGTGCAGAAATAGAAGGCCCAACTAAACCACGCCTACCAACTAGCCCAGACCATGGCTGTTAAACGAATCCTGGCCAATAAGGAAAGCTATGATAAGAAAGTGAAAGCAATGGAGCTGAGAGAAGGGGATAGAGTGCTATTGAGGAATCTGGGACTGCATGGCAAGCATAAGATCGCTGACAGATGGCATCACCTCCCTCATATTGTTGTGGGAAAGCTGGAAGATTTACCTGTGTACAAAGTGCGGCCTGAGAACAACTCAAAAGATGTGAAAACTATACACAGAAATCATCTGCTACCAATTGGACAGATTTTGATAGAAGTTGAACCTCCCAATGCCCCCCCTTCTGGGCCTGTGACTAGAGCCACTGCCAAGAAAAAACTAAGATGGGTGATTCCCCAGAAATTAAACTAAAGAGGCCTTCTCCAACCCCCTCTGTTGAAGTTGATGGCCAGTCTGTATCAGAGGACAGTGAGAAAAATCCTGAGTACTACCCCACTTATGAATTGAGCCAGTTGTTAAGGTGCAATCCCCTAATCAACCCTGGGGATGAAGTTGGGTTTCCTGGACTGTCTGAGCCCCCAGCTTTGTCTCTGGAGCCAGTGCTCCTGGAGGGAGAAGTGAGTGGTATTAAATCAGAAGATATGAGCTCATTGGGACTGGCTGAACTGTCCGATTTCTCAGATGAAGGAAGTGATGTGGGGTGGGGGCAACTGGGGATATGCCAGAGCAAGAAGAATATTTTGATTACCCTGATAGATCCCCACCAGTACCAGAAATGTCCCTAACTGAGCTGGGTGGGGTGAGTTCAGAAACAGAGAGCTCTGTCCCCGAAGGTACCATGGACTCTGGGTCCCCTGCCCCTATAGTAGTTTCCCCGACCAATCCAAGTGGGGCTGAAATGGAGTCGGAGCCTTCAGAAATTTTATTTGAGACTCCAAGACGAACTGGCCTAGAAGTATGGCCTGTAGTGAGATTGAGTTATGAGTTGCTGGGCCAGCCTATGGATCTGCCTTTGAATGTGGTCCATAAAGGGTGTATGTGTCCCCGAGCTCCTTGCTCAAACTAACCCTGGGAGATTACTCCAGACTGTTAGTATTGCCCTCTGAGTATGGTACCCCTGCCCCAGTTAGCCCGCGGGTAGCTGATAGGGGAGGGCACCCTCTTTCCAGGTGTCATGGACAGGAAGTAATGACCTGATGCTAAAAGAAGGAGGTTGTCTGTATGTGTAATATTGTATAACTAATAGTAAACTGTGTAATACAATGCCAATGTATGTAACAAAAAGTCTGATGTCTGTCAGTTTAAAACTATTTTGCCTTAAAGTGATTTAAGGGTAACTACTTGATGCAGATGCCAAGTTCTTTCCAGGCCAGGAAGGGTGTAACCCCCCTACAAATGGGGTTCCTAAAAGCCTTCCCGGAGCTTATCTAAGTGCTCCCTGCCTAACTGGCATTTGGCGTAAGGCCGCTTAAATGTGGGCACTGTGAGTGCTATTAGATCCTCTGGTTCTGTCTTTTTAAGAGCTGCCTGCTTGCAGACTTTATTAGTTTGTGTAGGGGGACTGTGGGTTTACTGCTCGATTCCCACTTGAGTTGTTGTTTGAGTTGCTCCATTTCTGCCGTCGCTAAGAGAGCAGAGGGAGCTTGGTTAAAAGATGTAACTGTTTGCTGGAAAATACGTAGTGCCATCGCAAAACTGTAGTTTGTTTAACCTGCCTTATTTGCAGCTGGGACTCTCTGTGTTCAGCCCCTCCATTTTGGACCTGAACTGATGAGATGGGCCAACTGGGGAAAAGGGGCCTTAAAATGGAGGCCACTGGAGCCAGTTAGAATTTGGACTCCCACTGGGAGCTTGCCTGAAGGGGAATACATTGCAGGTGCTCCTGGGAAGTGTAGTTTGGACCCTGGCATCTTTTTTGCACCAATAGAGGATGTATGGAGTGACTGACAAGACAAAGCAGCCAACCGGAGCCCTGTGGAGGAGAGGAAACTGCCCTGCAACTGTCCTGGAGGTACAGAGTCATTGGTGATCGTGGAGGTAGAAGGAGCTCTGGCTCCTGCACTGTGGAGTCTTTGCACGAGAAGTGCATGTGGCAGGCCAAGAAGTCGGGCGATAGCATCACCAGAAGGAGCAGGACAAGATCTGTGGAGGAGTGCAGGCGGAGAAGGCTGTACGTTTACAGCTACCTACCAGGCTCACCCTGTAGGACTGGAGAATCTGCTTCCATCGCGCTCGGTCTGTCAGGACATGTGAAGCTGCGTCATTTGGCCCAGTTATTGCAGTGAAAGCGATCGGGAGTATAAAGCAGCTACCTGGTATGGTACCCCTCTGCTCTTCATATAAATGTGTGGAGAAGTGTTTGGATCGCAGGCTCTGTCCTGCGAGTGGTGTGAGAGCGATCTTTCTGCAGGAGTTGTGCGTACTAAATCAGGGTAGCTCCCTGTCAGATGTTCATTGTGAAGGCAAGCTTTGTCTGGCTGCTTTACTGGCTACATAAACTGAGCCTGCTGGCTTGTCTTAATCCATTTAGGTATCAAATGCTTGTTTTCTGCATCAGGACCCCATCCAGCTGCACCGAATAGGCTAGCCTTCTATTGCCTGGGTACCCAGAGACAGTGCTGAAAGGTTTGGCCTGTGCACAGTGCCCTATATTTATATATATATTAGAGTGTTAAGCTAATCAACCTGATCTGCCCCTTCCTTGTTACTTCCCCCCTTAATGAATCAGATTTGTTGTTGCAAGGTATACCATTTGAACTGCGTGTTTGTGCTACCCTTTTGTGCATGGGTTATTGTATAACTGCATCTTATTTTGCAGGGGTCCTCAGTACCAAGATGACCATCCCAACCTCGGGGTAAGTGCAAGTCATAACGACAGTGTGGGAATCACTGGTGAGCCACTAGTGGAAAGAAAGGGGGGTTGCAGTGACCCAGAGGGCTGTGACCAGGTCACATCTAACTGTTCCATCCCCGACCTCTGGGTGGAGGCACCTGCAGTTGAACCTAGGCCCCTCAACCTGTCAGTAGTCAGTCAGGCAGGGGTAGTAGCCCTTGGGATAGCGCCACTTGGGGGTTACATATATCTCTGTCTTACAGTGGTCGGGGAGACTGGAGAAACATTGCAGCCACAGGTGAAGCAGGAGCCTGTGAGCAGTCCCGAATGTAAGTCTAGCAACATAAACTGACACGAACATCATAGAGTGCTGGCAACCATATCAGTTGATTTCATTTCATTGTATTTCTTAATACAACAATTATAGGTGAAAAGTACATCTGAACCTCATATCTTGGGGGCCAGCTGGCGGCACTGGTTAGCTGATAACATACAACTAATAACTGTTCCAAGTTGTATATTACTGCAACAATTGAGCTGCAATACTTATATCCATTGCATTCTTTTTTTATGTGACTCTCCACTGAGGTTCCAATACCTATTTTTTTGGCCGGGGCCATTGACTGCCTCATGCCATACAACTGTTAACTGTCCCAATTACTGTGTCAGTGCAATCATGGAGCTGTACCATTTATACCCATAGGTTATTTTTCTTGCAAGTCTCCACTAAGCATGCAGTTCCTGCTCTGGGCAAGCACGCCATTGCCTAGCTGATACCGTACATCTCCTAACTCTGCAAGCTACGTGTGCCTGCAACCATACAGGAACACCACTTATATCTATTTACTAACTTTAACAGCGACTTCCCACTCATGATGCACTACCTGTTCTAGCTGTGGGATGGGGCGGGTTGTACATTCAGTAGGTCACACCATACAACTCTTAACTGTCCCAACTAGTACGTTACTACAATCACATAGCTGAGTTGTTCATATCCATACCCTTTTTTCCCCAGTGAGTCTTCACTTAAGATGCAGAACCTGCTCTGATGCTGGGGGGGACCTTGGCTCCCTGATGATGTGCAATTAAGAACTAGCCACTCAAGATGCGGTTCCTGCTGTATGTATGTCTGGGTGTTAGGCATGTGGAATTCACTGGCTGAATGTATGTCTAGCTGTAGGGTACGGGGCATTCTCTGTCTGATACCATACAAGTACACACTTTTCCTAACTTGTGAGACCTACAACCACAAAAGTACCATTAATAGCTATAGCCTGTCTTTTACTGTGACTATCCACTATAGATAAACTATGTACACAGGGAGGAGGGGGGGAAGGTGAGGCATTGCCTACGTGTGGGGAGGTCACCATTGCCTAGCTGATGTCATGTAACAATTAACTGTTCTAACTTGTGTGTAACTTCATCATTAAACTATTACATCAATAGCCATACAGTCTATTTTACTGATGGTCTGCACTCACAACACAGTACCTTATTTGTGCTGGGGGGCAGGGGGGACACAACCTACCTGATGACACCCAACTCCTAACTGCATAAGTATTGACCTACCTCAAACAGACAAATATACCATAAATGACTACACCGTTTCTTTTCTCTTGGTATCCAGTAAAGATACAGTTCCCACTGTCTCTCTGTCTGTGATGCAGTGGGGGTGGGGGGGGGGCATTCAGTCCCTAGTACCACGTAAGGCAATACTTCCCAAATTCGTATGTCCCTACAACCACAAAGCTGCACCATTCATGCCCTATGTAACTTATTTTCTTCTCACTCTACACTCAAGAAGCAGTACATCCTGTCATGCCTCTCAACCTTTTGTCCCCCAAGATGTGGAACATTGCCAGCAAACTGTGGAACAGGTGGGCAAAATGTAGAACTCTTAATCAAATCTTTACCTAAGAAGCTCAACACTGTTAAAATGGTTTATTTATGTTCAGAAAGTCTATTACTAATTGAATAATACATTTTTTTCATCATTTACTATAGATTTTTGCTTTAAAATATTGACTTTGAACGTAAAACAAGTGCTCACAATGTGGTACAGGGAGGTTTTATGAAGTTAAATAAGGAACGCTCCTCGTAATGTGTAACAGTTTAGAGGTATGCATCCTTTGCAGGGGGCAGAGAATAGAAGATATATAACCTGGTCTGTGTAACTAGGAGGAGGACATTCCCTGCATGATGCCATGTGACAACTTACTGTTCCAACTTGTGTGTTACTTAAGCAATAAGGCACGACAAGGTGTGTGTTATGTAAGTAATAACACATGACGAGGTGTGGGTTACATGCTGATAAGAGCACGCCCAGGGGTGTACCTTATGCCCCTTGGCATGCTCTTATCAGCACGTAACCCACACCTCAGAGTGTGTTATTGCGCTTATAAAATGGGCTGCTTAGTATTTCATGGTAAAATAATGAAAAAAAAATTAGAGGACTGAAGAGTATAAAAAAAAACTTTTAAGATTCGAAATATTAGAAAAAATAGTTCCATTCATTATGTGAGTTTCAATAGTGTTTCATTGGCAGGGTGGGATTTTAAGTTGTAACCCTTCCCCCATGTTCTTTTTAGTTGTTAGATTTATTTTATTGTGTTTTTTTTTTTTGTTTCACAGCTTCGTTTTCTGATGCAGATCATCGAGTGAAGCGAGGGTAATGGTAAGGACCCCCCCCACACACACACAGTTGATCTCTAGGTCACTCTGCGTTTTGCTGATTTATTACTTTATTTATTCTTTTTATTCTGATGTGTGTCATTTTTTTTAAGTGTGCTGACCGCTGTGGAGTTATGGTTATTGTCTGAAAATATTCGTTTGCTGGCAATATTTTTTGCTTGACCCGGTCACTGAAGTATCACTTCCGGTTTTCCGTTAATGCGCTTAGACATCGCGGTCGCGTAAAAAACTTTTTCTGTGAGGAAGGATGGATGAATAATATACTTTTTATGTGTAGGTTCAGAGCCGGAAGGAATGACAGGTGTTTCTCTTTTCTATTGAAGTGGCAAATTCAATGAGAGGTCAACAGTCAGTTTAGGTTTCTTCAGGTGGGAAAGAAGAAAGAAAAGGTCAGAGTAACTTTTGAAATAAAAAAAAAATGTTCGGGATTGTGTTGGGTGAGGGATAGTGCAACACAAGGGGGTGGTCTGCAGGTTAGTGGAGGAATGCTTGTACATCTGGTTAGCGTGGCAGCGAGCTGCGGGTCATTTTTTCACAATAATGGTGTTGGGGACAGTGATATTTTTCTGTGGTGTGGTCAGCTTAGCAGAATTAGTGCCGGTTGGCACAATACATGCTGATAAGGACATGGCTAAAACTAGGTTTTAGCCAATCAGCATTCTGGATTTTTGATGCCCATTTTATAACATCAAATAACGTCACTCCTGGAGGTGGGTTGAAGCATGAGGCGAAGCCGAGTGCTTCCACCCACCCTGGTAGCAACATTATTACACGACACACACACCTTTGGAGTGCGCCTTTTATTGCAATTATACAATGGCTCGATGTTATACAAAACAAAAATAAAAATAAAAATGTTTTTAGTAGATTTTTAGTGAGGCAGTATATCTTTGTTTCTGAAAAAAAAAGCTCAGGCTCAGGCTCCATAAAATCAGCACAGTGTGTTATTGTGTAATATCATCTCTGTCTCAGGCACACACTGACCAATCAGAGTCCAGGAAATTTTCTTACCATTGTATAATTTATAATGAACCTGTAACATCAATAGTACTAACCTTTTTCCCAAAAGTTCAATTTTGAAACACTGTTCATACAAAAACACAAAAATATTTTTGACATTCTCACATGGTAATAGTTTTATTTTTCTCTTTACAGATCAGCCTCATAAAAAGCGGCACACTGTGCACTGTCGCTGTGTTCGTACGCTCGAGCAAAAGTTGACTGTCTGACAAATGAAATAAAACAGATGCGCAAAGAACATCTAAATGAACTAACAGCGATGCATAAAGAGCACCGTATTATACTTGACCTACTAACAGCACAACAAGCGACAGTCAACCTTGTGCTCGAGGCTGTGGGCACAGCGGCAGGTGACAGTGCAGACAGCAGCACTGCTTCAGTTGTGACTGTAACCAGTCTCCCTGGCCACTGATGGACGGCCTCCACAGCCACATCCCAGTATCTCCTCCCAATCTGGCCAACAGCTTCCATTTCATATGCGCCCCCACATCTATCCAGCTTCCTGCCTGGGCTGTCTGAACCACTCAACAGCACACCTCCCTTTTTTATGTCAATTATTTTCTTATTAACGTTTTCTTATTCTTTACAAAGCATTTATTTTTTAAAACAAAAAACTATTTTTTACAAATAATTCTTACTTAATAATTTATATAAATGCATATTTTTCTTATATTGCTGAAGAAAAGCATTCATATTATTTCTATGTCTTTGTATATTATCATTTCTTTACAACTAAACATATGTTTTATAACAAAACTGAGGTTTTCTTGTGCAACTTTAAAAACTTAATATTTATCACACTTATTGCAATGCTGACTACTGAGGGTCAGTAGTCATAACAGAGAACCTAATCTGTATTGGCAGTAGGCTAGAGGGACATCGCTTGGCTGACACCATGGAACTGCTAACTGTCATAGCTTGTGTACTCCTACAGACACGGATCAATACCGTGAATATCCATATCCTCTATTAACTGTGGAAATGCACTCCCTGGCTAACGGCATATAAGTCCAAACTTTCCTACCTAGGGTGTCACTACAGCCACACATGTGTACTGTAAATGTCTATGTCCCTTCTTTTCCTCTACCTCTCCACTGAGGGTACAATACATCCCAAGAGGGTTGCAGGTGTGGGGAGTGGTTTGTGGGAGGAGAGACATTACCTAAATGGCAGGGGAAGGGGGCATTGCCTAGCTGATACCATGCAACAACTAACTGTTTAGAGTTCTGTGTTATTTAATCATGAACCTGTAACATGAATATCCATAACCTTTGTTCTCCTGAGAGTCTCCACTCACAATAGAGTACCCCATGTACAGTGAGAGACAGGGTGGTGGAAGGGGGGTTGGGTTGTGAGGAACATTGCCTGGATGCTGCCATGCAACTGCTAACTGTCCTTAACTTGTCTGTCCCTACAAGCATAAAGGTGCACCATCAATCTCATGAAACTTGTTTTCCTGTAACTCTTTACCCAGCATACAGTACATGTCCAGGGCAGACAGGGAGGGCAGGATGAGGGGCATTTCCTAGGTGGAGGGGTGGCAGGTGCCATCACCTATGTAATACCAAAGAACAACTAAGCATTCCAACTTCAGTGTTATAAAATCATCAAGCTGTCAAAAAAATAAGCATAACATTTGTCTCCCTGAGACTCTCCACTCACAGTACAGTACTTCATGTCCAGAGACAGATAGAGTGGCGGGGGGGGGGGTGCAAGGGACATTGCCTGGCAACACACATCCCGATGCCGGTTCGGAAGGCAAGCTGGGGGAGTGCAAGATAGGTTTTGAACCCTAACAGCGATGATGACAGTGAGTTCATAAATGGGCTTACACCCTAGAACTTGTAACTATCCTATGAACCTATGAACAGCAAATTTCCTCACTTTTGTCACTGTGGTACATCCCTAACTGATCCATGAAATGGAGTTTTTTGCCTCTAAGTTAACTTCTTTTTGAGAATGACAACTATAAATACTGAAGCAAATGTGGTAGTGTAAAGGGTACTTGTAACAGTTAACTCTCCACTCAGGATGCTTTACATCTCCAGAGGGGGGAGGAGGGCCATTGCCTAGCTGGATGAACAGGGATCATTGCCTGGCTAATGGCATACATTAAGTAAGTGTTTCAAGCTCAGCATTAACCAATCATCAAGCTCTGACATGAATAAGCATAACCTTTGTTTCCCCGAGACTCTCCACTCACCATAGAGTACCTCATATACAGTGAGAGACAGGGTGGTGGGTGGGGGTGCGAGGGACATTGCCTGGCTGCTGCCATGCAACTGGTAACTGTTCTTAACTTGTCTGCCCCTACAACCACAAAGGTGCACCATTAATCTCCATGGGACTTGTTTTCCTGTAACTCTCTACCCAGTATACAGCACATGTCCTGGGTGGACAGGGAGGGTGGGGCAAGGGGCATTTCCTAGCTGGAGGGGTAGGGGTGGCTATTGGCTACATAATACCATAGGGCGGGATGAGGGGCATTGCCTAGCTGGAGGGGTGGCTGGGGGCCATTGCCTATGTAATACCAGACAACAGCTAATTATTCCAAGTTCGGTGTTAATAAATCATCAAGCTGTCAAAAGAATAAGCATAACCTTTGTTTCCCTGAGACTCTCCACTCACAATAGAATTTATTTATTTATTGAAAATGTTTCACCAGGAAAGGCACACTGAACAAAAAGATGCTCGTCTCACGGTGTGACCTGGGGGGAGGAGTTACAATGGAGGCAGATATACAAACAAAAGTTGAATTTAGAAATAAAGCAATACAGATAATGTACATAGTTGGGTGGGATTACATTAGCACTTTTTCCAATAGGAGAACAGTACAGTACAGAACATGAACATCAAGGACAGGGTACACATGTCATGGGAACTCATCGAGGGTAACACATGATTACTTGAGTGCCAATAACAAGACTTGAGTGCCAGTAACAGGACTTGAGTGCCAGTAACAGGACTTGAGATGAAGCGAGATGCACCCAGTTGACAGTAGGAGTTGGAGGAGAATATACGGGGTGGTATAGGTGGGGTGAAAGGGAAAGAGAGGGGAGCAGTAGCAGTGCGTATGGCTGAAGAGCATGGGTTTGTTTAGGAATGAGGTGGAAGGGAAGGGAGAAATACCGCATGTCCAGTGACAAATAGGGTGGCACGGGGGGGTGCGAGGGGACATTGCCTGACAACGCACACCCCAATGCTGGTTCAGGGGTAGGCTGGGGGGGGTGCAAGAGAGGTTTTGAACCCTAACAGTGAATTCCCTCACTTTTGTCACTGTGGTACATCCCTAACTGATCCATTAAACTGAGTTTTTTGCCTCTAAGTTACCTTATTTTTGAGAATGAGAACTACAAATACTAAATGGAATGTGGTAGTATAAAGGGTAAGTGTAAGAGTAAGTGGATCACACACCCTATTTTCCCCAAAAGATACAGTATATTCAGAAAAACAGTGAAAATAAAGAATGTATGCAGAATAATGGGCTTGGGAGCAGAAGATTAGCAGTCGTAATACTAAAATGCTAATATCTCAGGAACCGTATGACGTGGGAAAAAAAATTAAATTTTACATCGTTCATGAGTTTCATGACTAGCTTTTTGCTATCTGCATAGCCCATAGGGCTATGTACCATCACGATGAAAATTCCGTATCTCGCACTGTTTCCGAGATACGAGCCCTGAAAGGTCGGCGAATGCCACAATGTTAGTCTATGGGAAAAAATGTCAACTTCAGAGTACCATAACTTTGCATCCATGAAATATTATTTAATCAAACTACCAAAAGGCACATCAGTGACATGTTGGCTTTCTTCCCTCCAAATTTAAGTCCAAAAGACCAAACTGTTCCTTTGTAGCAGGCTGACAAACAATCCCTGTCATTTTGGGCATCCCTTGAAAAAGTAGTGTCGAAATTTGCGAGAGCTTTCGCTAAAATTTGCGAAAGTGTCGCAGGTGTGACACTACTTTGTGACACTACTTTTCCCAGAAATTTGAAAAACATATTTTGGGGTGTTTAACCCGAAATTAAAGACATGGCTAGCATCCTCAGGGCTCAAATAGGTAAACACAAAAAGAATTATGTCCCTAGATGGTCCCAATTTTAAATACCAAGCATTTCTGTGATCAGTCACTGAAAACAAAATGGTGGATTTGCGACACTACTAGGGCCATTTGCAACACTAAAAAGTGCATTTGCGACACTTTCGAACTTTTTGTTAACTTTTCCCATTGACTTATAATGGGAACTTGTTTTTTGAATAACTTTTGAACCGTTCAATATTTTTTCACAAAATCTTCAAAAGGCACATCGGGGACCCTGGCCGCACATTTCCTGACGTTTTCGGACTGGTCGCACAAACCGTGTGACCTGTAGGCATGAGCAAAGAATTCACAAAAAAACATAATTGTGCTCATGGATGTCGCTTAATAACTCTGTAGCCGTATATCCGACCAGTACAAAAGTTGGCAGATCCCAAGATCTATGGTGCCCCCCCCCATGCCTGCCAAATTTCAGGCAAATCCGTTGAACGGTTGCAAAGTTATTAAGGTGCAGAGTTTCACCCTTTAACCTTAAAAGTGCTACTCAACCCTAACTATGGTAGCACTACCGTGCTACCATAATATATATATATCTATATATATCTATACAAGGATTTATTTAACTCTAAAAATTGATTAGCGTTTTGCTCATAAAAGTGCTAAATCTTTGTGAAAATGTCTAGCTCTTGCCTCACTGTGTTTAACAAACACAGCACTTCTAGAAAATATATATAAATACGTTCTGTACAGTTAGTATAGTCCCAAGAAAAAAACTGCTGATCAATTATTTAAAACCCTGCTATATATATCTATATATATATATATATATATATATATATATATATATATATACACACAGTATATTTATACCTCCATTTACTTAACACACACACATACACACATATATATATATATATATATATTATATATTCCTCCATTTACTTAACACACACATATATTTATATGTATTTGCAAAAACTCTGTTAATGCATCAGTTAGGGTTCTTTCCACACTGACAAAAGTGTGGAAATTCCATATTAAGGTTACCACCACCACCTCACCCCTACACCCCTCCTCAAAACCCTAACTCTGCATTCCCCTCACCCCCACCCCCACACACAAACATGCAATGAAGGGAAGGGTCAAAGCAAGACAACCAATCAGAGACAAGCAGGATCAGGTAGCAGAAGTAACATACAACTCTGTAAAAGTTTCACGAGACAGAGACATGAGCACAGTCCACCAACTGTATGAGTTCTGCAGCCATCATAATGGCTTAGGGGTACACACATGTGCTGGGCGATGCTGGGTGATGGCTCACAGGAAGCATTTTTGCATTACAAACATCAGTAAGAAGATTTAAGCAGATGCCCATATTTCAATAGTTACCAGCTGATGAAACACACAGTATGTTATCCACACATAGTGTATTAGAAATGATAGTTTCTGTGAGCCTAGCAACAGTCATTGGATGTTTGCATTTTTTTCTGATACAGTGAGTCAGTCCTAATAACAAACAGTGGTAATAATAAAAGTATTTTTTTAGCAGCAATACTTGCATTGATCCAATTGTTGAATTACAATGCACATAAATCAATATTTTGAAAATATGTACATAGTAAGTGTCATTGTATTACGAAGATATGCCAGCAGTAATGTGTCATCATACTGCACTAGCAGTATAGAGTCAATTATACTGTACTTGTTTTTTCATTACACAGTGTTATGTGAAATCAGTACAGCGTTGTGATTATTGTGCTTACAGATGTGCCAGAGTGGTATAGTGTCTTACAATGTCGCATGTGTCTTGCATATGTGTGTGTGTGTGTGTGTGTGTGTGGTGTGTGTGTGGAGGGGGGATGGGGTGGGGAGAATGTGGAGTTAGGGTTTTGAGGAGGGGGCATCAAGGTGGGATGGTGGGGTGATATCCCTAACGTGGAATTTCCACCCTTTTGTCGGTGTGGAAAGAACCCTAACTAATGCATTAACAGAGTTTTTGCAAATAATTTCCTTTCTTTTTTTAAAAGTGTAATTGACCGAATCCATATCTGGCATTGTTTCCGAGATACAGGCACTGAAACGCGCTGTGACTGCTAACTCTGAGAGCATTATAGTGGCCTATGCACATGAAAATGAGCAATTAGAATGGTAACTCCCAAATATCTCAGGAATCGTACAAGGTAGAACATAAATTCAAATTGCATGGTTTTCATGGCTTTCCAACCTACATCTGTACTCAAAGCACTTGTAGGGGGACTAAGAATTTTGCAATGAAAAATCCGTATCTTGAACCATTTTCGAGATACGGGCCCAAAAGGAGTTACGGGCGCTGCAGTGTTATCCTATGGGAACATTTCTGAACTTTGGAATGCTGTAACTATGGGCCTGTTGAATATTTTCAGACCAAACCACTGAAAGGCACATCTGTGGCACTAGGGCTTGCCACCCTGAAGATTTCAGGGCAATAGCACAATCCAGCTTGCCACAATCAAGTGACAAAGAAAACAACACATAGTAAAATGTGTTCTTGCAGTGTTGGCTCGATTACTTTAATGTTTTCATGATTCTCCTATCTCTATAATGGGAATGTTAGCACGCACAAAAAAATGTTACTGTGGTTACTTTTTCAAGTGAGCGTCATTATTTGCTCGGCAACATAAATGTTTGCGTAATCAAAAAATGGCAAAAATGTGAAAAACATATTTCCAGACTATCTGGTGAAAAAATAATGCCTCGGGTCCTGATTAGGTAAACACAATTGTTTGAGTTTTGTAAAATGCAATATTTTTTGAATTACAGCATTTTTTCTCTCTCACTAACTGAAAACAAGATGGTGGCAGCATGACAACATTTTTGAGCAAGCTTAACAAAAAAATGTGATCGCAACTGTTTTCACAGTGCACATATACATTTTTCCATAGGCTATAAAGGGACGTGAAAAAATGAAATAACTTTTGAACAGAGAAATATTTTTTCACCAAATCTTCAAAAGGCACCAGTGAAACCCAGGACACATGTACACAACACAATCTGAACCCACTCAAATGCATTCTTCGGTCCATTATGTCTGGACAAAGTATTCACAACATCTGGGAAAATTCATTTTTTCAGCGCACTACAGTTCCATAACCGTACATATGACTGAAATGTAAATTCACAGATCCAGACATCTATGGAACATCGTTCCGCATTCCAAAGTTCAGGCAAACTGGGCAAACAATTCCAAAGTTATCAAAGTGCAAAATTTGAGGTTTAACATAGAAATGGCTACGCAACCATAACTACAGTGGCACTACCATGCCACTATAATATATTTGTATACACCGAAAAGAATATATGTGCAATATTATATATGTGAAGGGGTGTTTGATAATTATAGATCTATTTTGGGCACCCCCACCATCACTGTCATCTTATCTGATCTTTTTTTAATTAATGGAAGTAATCCAAAATAAAAAAAAGTTTAAAGAGGCACAACTGATTTTAAGATACCAGTAGTGATGATGCCTAGTTTTATCAAATGGTAAAACAGGTATTTTTGATGAAATTGTATTAAGGTGATTATTCATTAATTGTTTCATTGTATATTGTATTCATCTATAACACTGTATTTAAACACTAGGGTGATGTTGTAAGCCACGTCCCTGATGAAGAGATATCATACCTCGAAGCACTGGGCTGGTGTATGTCTCTGTGGGTTGGAACCTGATTTTTTTTTTTATTTAGTTGTTTAACCAGGTATAGCACACTAAGCTGAAAGCTTTTTTACAGGAGCGACCTGGGAGCACAAGGAGGTTAAGTGATTTGTTCAGGGTCACACAGTATGCAAGTGGAAGCTGTGGGATTCAAACCCAGGTCTGGTCTGCTGGATGTCACCAGATTTGCAGCTCAGAGCCTTAGACCAGTGCGCTATACTGCCTCCTAATTTGTAAGATTTAATACTGGCTCTCTTAAAAGAGGTACTGTCATTATGATTTAATTCATTTTGCACAGCAGACACAGTTTAAACTGATGCATGGAGTGCTGTTTTTTTTTTACCGATAGTTGAGAGGAATGTTGACCTGTTTTTCAAAAACATGCTGGGCTCATCATGCTTTTTAAAAACTGGGCTCATTATCACCCCCTCATATCTCAAGCATCAGACTAGGCTGGAACTGTGGTTCTGAGATATTTGGTCACCAATTAAATTCATGAGGTCTGGGTCCACAACAGTCCAGTTCATGGGTAAGTCAGTAATGTTCATCTGTTTTGTAGCTAGCCTGGTAAATTCCAAAGCAACATGGAACTGAGATTTGGAAGGAGCTCAGAGCCAGTGTCTTTGATTGACTGTGTGCATTTGTAAGTTAACAGGCTAGTGGAGTACATCACACTGCCAGCGCTCAAACTCCATGCTGGTGTGTTGTAATATGCAATGGGGAAAGAAGGACAGAGTGCAACAAAACTCATGACTTGAAAAAGTGTGGAGTTTAAAATGAGAATACTGGTATTTGTGCATACCTTGAAACTAGAGATGCAGCAAAATTCTGGTGTAAATGCAAATGTTGCAGTGTGAAACATTTTGCAAAATTCAAAGATTTTGCAGGTCCAAAATGAGAAATTCCACCTACAAATTATAAATTTCACCTATGAAATGTGAAATGTCACCCACAAGTGGCAGAATTTCCACATTTCGTCGGTGAAATTTGCAATTTAGCTGGTGAATTTCGCATTTACACCATATAATATTTTGTGAAACAGATAAATTTCGTGAAATATTTTACAGAATGAAATTCACAGATTTTGCACATCCTCCCTCTTTGCACTCATGCCGTGGGATATGTTTATCTACACTAGGGAAGAAACATGACTGAGACACAGACTGACAAATGGCTTAGAAAAAACCTTCAGGTTGAAATGTAAATTGCCTCATTTGTTTGACTTACAGCCTTCCTCCTCCCTCTTTACTCATGCTGAACCCCTGTCTGCAGGCATAAATAAGTCAAGAATAAGCAACCCTGGATGATTGTTAACAGCTGTGCAGTTAAGGTGAGGGGGAATAGCTTGCCTCAAAAGAGTTTCACTTACAGTTGATAGTTACTTTTCTGTGGTGGCTGGCCTGTGAGCATTTGATGGGGAGCGAGAGCTTGTCAATGTCAGCAGCATCAAAGGGCATTTGTAATTATGCACCATTCGCACCTAGCTTCCTACCCCTCTGCTGACAGGGACTGTAATAAAAAAAAGTCAGAGACTCTGAGAGACACAATGAGCTAGACTAGGCAGCCAACCTGATTAGACAGCAGTAACCAGGGGTTGCAAAGAGACCATAGATGTCCCAACAAATTCATAGGGGTCACAGATGTGACCTCTATTGACCTCTAAATGACACCTTTGGGTCCGGTACCTTTTGTCCTCCCCTCTACAGAGACCCCATTAATTTCAACCACTTCCCTGAGAATATTCTGCAGTAGGGGTTCATTAGCTTGCTCTTGGCCAAAGTTATCCCCAGAGATTCATAAGTAGCCTGTTACCTTTCTCTAGCTCTCAAGCTGCATCAGAGAGGTGCTTTTCTGTCTCTTGGGTGATTTCATATACATTGGGTTGCCATCCCTTTACTAACATGTTTCGAAGGTTCATTAAGCAGAACATTCATGTGGTTTTCCCTGAAGTTTTAGTACCCGGGAGCTTATCCTGTCTATGTTCTCATTTCGTCTTATGATGCTTACAGTTTTCCAGGTACAAATCTGGGTTGGTGAATGGGAAAATTCTTAGTGGACTCTCTTTTGAGAAATGATTTCTGGCTTGGGTTCAGGGTCGTCCCCTAGCTGTGACAGTAGCAGGGTTTGGAAGTCAGGGAGGTCCCTTCCCAATATTAGTGGGTTTGGTAATTTTGGAATCAACCTGGCAGTGACAAAGATGGTTTGATTACTCATATATACCTATTTGCACAGGGGCCCTTGGATGTTTTACTGATCCATGCACACAAGTGACATCTGCATTCTTAACCTTATCAAATTGGGAAGGTTCTATCATATTCCTTTAAACTAGAGCAACTGCACTCCCAGAGTCTACTGGGGCAACATTGAATTCCCCTTCACTGTATCTAGAGTCCGACAGATATGTGTAACCACCCCCCACAATAGCTTTACTCAGTTAGCACCCCTTATTCAATCACTGGCACCCATACTAGACACACACTCAAACATTTAGAAATGGTAGCACTCCTAGCTTTGGGAATGTATACCAGGCTCATTCTTTAGAGATCAAGGGGTGTGGGTGTACAAAAACATAAAAATTTGTATTTACAAACCAGGTCCAGGGGAGAGATGTTTTGCTAGGCATATGCTAGACCTATCTTCATGAGGGGTACCCAGTAAATCCACACAGGAAGCAATAATGTAGTTGTCCAGATCATAGTTATGCTGCTGTGAGAGTTCCAAATGAGCTCAATCACTTCAGTCTCAGCTGAAGCCAAGTAAACAGAAGAGTGAGCAGGTGAAAAAACATTTAACTAGTTAGTCTCCAGCTGCCTCTCCCTGCCTAGCACTGTTACTGAGGGGATTCTAGAAACCCCAAGGGACTGGGTGGTTACATATGAATACTGTACCATCAGTCACCCCAGCTACACTCCCTAACCCACAATAATGATTGCCCGTTTCCCCCATCCCACACTGAATAGATTCTGAGATATTAGGACAGTTAGCCATAGAGTGCCCCAGTTCTCCACACTCAAAACATTGATAAGAGTTTTTTTGGTTTAGTTCACCCCTTATTGTTCTTTTTGCTCTGAACCCCAAGTCCTTTCTGGGTTTCTGGATGCTCATCATCACCCCCACTCCTTGTCATATTTTTACCAGTTTTAACGTAGCTCCAGTTCCTTCGGCATGGGGGTTGCCACTAGGTCTGAGGCATCTCAGTAGGTGTAATGTGGAAAAGTCCTCTGGAAATCAGGTATTGCTCCACTAAGGCCACCAGGCTGTCATATGTGATGAGGTTGCCCTGCCCCACCCACTCGTGTAGAACAAGTAGAAGTCCATGAAGAAAACAATCCAGCACTAACATCTCTATGATCTGGGATGGACTGTTGATGCTCAGTCTTAACCATTTCCTTGTCAGGTGGATTAAATCAAAGTTTTGTGATCTGGGGGCCTTCCCCTTCTGGAACTATCAGCTGTAGAACCTCTGAGCCCTCACCATTGGAGTAACTACATTCCTTGCCAGGATCTCCATTTTCTGATGATCATTGTCTGTTGCTGCTTCTCCCTCTAGGTTGTGATAAGCTTTTTGGGCTTCACTCAGTAGGAATGGCACCATGATGCCAGACCATTGAGACCAGGCCCAGGTCTCCCGAAGTGCAGTTCATTCAAAGGCCAAAAAGTACACCTCCACATCATCCTCAGGTGCCATTTTCTGCAAACAATGGATCACCCAGATCATGGTTCCTCATTATGTGACTCTGCAGAGGCTGGTTGGCTCCTGCAATACAGTTCTCTGAAAATTGCATGGTCCTCTCATTGTGAAGCTGAGGTCTCTGGAATCTGGGACAGTTGCAAATGGTTAGTCTCCTGCTGCACTCAGACTGCCTCCTGCTGTGCTCAGTTCATCTTCTGATGTGCTCAAATTGCCTCCTGCTGTGCTGTTGTCGATTGTAATAGGTCTTTTAGGACCTCTTCCATTTTCTTGACACACCAGTGGGTGGATGAATCCCACTTTTAACAACATATGTGGCAGAATGACCTCCATTTTATCCCTGGAGTAGACTGGTGTAGATGTGTTCAAGGAGATTGTATACTGTCCAAGGTAAAATAAAACAGTGCAGTTGATTTAAGGCAGATTTGTCTCCCACTGACTGGGGTCACAGCCATTGGCATTGGGTTATATGGTCCAGTGGGGCACAGACTCCAGCAATATTTTGTGAAGTGGATCCAGACCCAGCAATAATTTTAACATAATGTTTGGTTTATTGGCAATTGGCACTGCATTGTTTTGTTTTTTTTCCAACTCTTTCTCACCTGCCATCCAGGGCTTCTGTCAGGCTGTGCTCACTCGACTGCTGCCCCTAGCCACTCACCTGAACCACTCTTCCAACAATCACATCAGTATCAGGATTCCTACCTCTCCTGGCCCCAGAGGAGAAAGCCTAGGATCCCCAGGGAGTAGAGCCAGAGATGTGGCCGCATTGGGCATGTGGAGCTTCAGCCCCTGGAGGTCACCATCACCTCACCCAGCTGACAGGGATTGTTCCACTTTTTGTCTCCCCTAGGAGTGCAGCGTGCAATGATGCTTGCACACAGCTGCCCTGCTGGCATCTGCTACACTCCTCCCCTTATGTTGGCTGGTGTACCTGTAGAGCACCTGATCTCCATTGAGGCTGCCAGGATACCAAGCAACCCTAGATCCCTCCTCAGGGAGAGGAGAGATGTCCTTCAGATGCTCCATCCTCTCCCTCCCTTGCTGACCCCCAGCCACCTGAGTCCATTACTGAACCTAGGTCACCAGCATGGATTGAGGTGTGGTGTCCAGTGCCTCAACCCTCAGTGCCACCAGGCCCACCCTGCACTGTTTTTTTTTCCCTGTGATCTGGGCATGCAGCCTCTGTGAAGTCACTGGCTGCAACACCCCCCCACTGAGAAGGGAGAAACCCCACCCCGCTCTTTGAACTTGGCACCTTTTGTACAAAATTCAGTGAGCATGTGCACAGGTAATCTCATTGGGCAACAGTGAGGACTTGAGGCAGGCCATGCTGATGAGGTGACAGCAGGACAGAGTGAGCAGTTAGGATATGGGAGAGTCAGAGAGTAAAGTGAGCCATGAGCTACAGGGTGTGAGGCAGCAAAAGTGATGGCAGTAGACAGGATGACGACTTAACTGTTTTTCTATTCTTGGTAGCTGCTGTGCTAGAATGACCCAAGATATAGTAGGGTTACCTCTCTCATACGAGTGTGTGTGTTTAGAAAAATACATTAAATGCGTTTTTTATCACTAAAATTGTTGTCTGCAGTGTCCCTACTTTCCTTCCAAAAATTCTGGTCTTCATAATGTCTTTCAGAAGATGCTACCATTACAGCATTTCATTTCGAAAATTCCAGTCTCACTAGTTTTGCTTCAGAAAACAAAAAAAAAAAAACAGTGGTCTGGACACAAGTCTCTTTTTTATCACTGCATTATTTCTTAATCCCACAGCTCATTCCGCCTGTCATCCGGCCACCCTCCACTCACCTCATTCAACTTACCAGCTCACTCGCATCTGACTAGCATGTTCAGAACTTGCAGAGGGGTCCCCACTCCCCCTGCCAGGCCCAGATCAAATACTGGAGCGTGATTCAGGATAAATCCCTTGGGTGATGAAAGGCACGGCCATCAAGCTGCCACGACTGACTGCTATTTTCTACTAAGCTTTTTCCCCTGAAGCACAGATGTGCAATGACATCCAGACACAATGTGCCAATGTCTTCCACATTTTTACAGATTTATAGCACCTGTATGCAACCTAATTTTTTATTTTAAATTACTTCTTCCTATCAACATTATCTGGAGCAATGTCGGCACATGATTAGTTCTCATCTAAAAAAAAACTACATTTTTTAAAAAATGTATTCCTCACTCCACTGCTTCCAGACATTTGTAAACATCTGAATTTGGTTTTACTTATCTCACTTTCAAAATGAGAAGTACAGTACTCATTACAAACCTCAAAAATCTTATCTGGAGCCCCGGCTCCACCTCTCTCCTCCCCTAATTTCTGATTGCCTTCAGTCAATGCAGAGCAGGAGGGACACTGGCAGTGATGTGAGTGTGTGTGTGTGTGTGTGTATGTATAAAATACTGTATGTGTTTGTGCATCTGTTTTCTAAAAGGATGGGTTCAATGGTACCCACTACCTACTAAAGCTGTTATTTATTAAAGATGTATTCTGGAATACAACCAAACAGAGAACATCTTGTTTCCATGAGGTCCCAATGAAACTGGAAAAAAGGCTCTTCATTACATTAAATTGAATACAGAGGGCCAACAGTGTGCAACTAGGTTGTGTTTCCATCAAGGAGATCCTTATGACATCACAAACCACAAGATAAAAACTTGATGCTCCAAGATGTCGCAAGGATCCTTAAGCTGGGGACTCAGCTGTGTTGTAGAGTACATCAGCTGCTCATTTAATGTTTCTGATTATGTTCAGCTGGTCATACAGGTATTATACGTACTTTTACATTTTAGATGTTGCAATGCATTCGTTTTCATGAATGAAGATGACAGTTTGGTTTGAATACTTTTGGATACAAGAATCAATGACAGGATTTGGTGGCACCGTCAGTTTGTTGTCAGGACAATGGTACAACAGGGATAGGATGCTGCTGTTTCTTGGTGTACAGCTGGCTTCTTTCTCATAGGGAAAGTCTATCACTCTTACACTTCCCAGCTATGAGAGCATGAATAATGAAACATTATTGCAAAAGAGCCCATCACTGCTTAATATAAAGGTCTTTGTCTGCTTTTTTAAGGATTGCTAGTGAGTTTTATGCACATGTTAATGTTCAGAGTATTATCTTTAGTTCATGACTAATGTGTATACACTTTCAGCACCCTTGCCACCATTTTTTTATGTTATTTTTAATAAACGTTTGTGTGTACAAGGGTCTGCAGAATAGAGCTTTTAAAAATTACCAGAGGGACTATTTAAATAGCTGCCTTCCATTCCCGACTCCCCCTCCCCCCTACACACACACATATATATACACACACGGATGTTCCTGAAATTATATATCAAATATATGCATAAATATCTTTAAGGATTGCTTGGGATTTGTGTATCCCTATCAGTCCATTTACAAACAAATATGGGTATTTATAGGCTGAGTGTATACTTTATCATTCAGAGACAGGCTGGTGCAGTGTTGCTGGTTAAGTGTATGATATGAAACACATTCTGTATATTTGATATATGTGGTGTTTTATATAACAAATGCCACAGATTTCAGCAACTATAGAAAGCCTTATACTAACTACTCACTGCTCCAGCTGGTTGCTCAGTGGTGTAAACAGGATTTGTGAACAGTTTATAAAAGTAGGAAGCAATGTTGTGTTGAATATCTGACTTGAAACTTTCCATCAGTTGCTTCTGCTGTTGTTTTTCTTCACTCATGAACAGCTGTCTGCTGCTTCAAAAGATGCAGACATACAGATTTCTGGCAGATTACAGGCTCTCATGTGTTGATGTTAGCTCATGCTTTAAATTGTTTTCAACTATGTGTGCACACATGCATGCGTGTGTGTGTGTGTGTGTGTGTGTGTCTGTGCATGTAAGAAAGTGTTTCCTCTTGACCTGGTGCTGTTACTCACAAGAGATGCGCTGGCTGGAGCGTATGGTTAATACATTCTACATGGACAGGAAACTAAATTTTTATTTGCAATGCTTGTCCAAAGATGCTGTTTTACAGGAGGAAACCAGCAGATAAAGATCGGACCGCATACAGGGGTGTTAGTTTGAAAATATTTAATTCATCATTTTAACATGCGAAAGTGTATCAGTGCATAAAATACCAAACTTACTGCAAATAAAGCCCCATGCGCATTTGAAGTGCCCTCATTCCAAAATCCTGATGCAGGAGTGAGGGCACTCCAAATGCGCATGGGACTTTGTTTGTGGTAAGTTTGGTATTTTATGCACTTATACACTTCTGTACGTTAAAATATGATTCCACATGGACAGGTTGACTTAGCTAGGAAAATAAAATCTGTAAGCCAGAACCCTTTGCTGCCTCTTTGCCACCTCCCCAACCCCCATTGTAGACATGCCCATATTTCATAGGTCCATAGTGAATTTTGAGTTCTGTAGAAAATTTGTCCTTAATGAACTTGCCACCTTCTTACACTAATTGGTGGTATATACATTTTTTGTCTCCCATGTGTTGATCAAGTTTACATTTAAAACTTTCTATTTTATCACTCTCCACTATATGTTTTGGTAATTCTTCCCAACTTTTTATTGGTCTTTGTGTGAAAAATTCACAATGCTTCTTGGTCGTAGTTATTTCACCTTTTAACCTATAGTTATGTGATCTAATTTTCTTGTTTTGTTCTTCACATCTCCTGATTCCAATATTTTCCATCCATGATTGATATTTAGTGGCTCTGAAGATTAAACATAGATCCCCTCATAGCTGTCTATATTTAGTGGAATATAATCCAAGTTTTTGCAGTCTATCACCATATGTCAAGTGGGAAAATCCCCTCACTTTTTTTGTTATTCTTCTTTGCACACCTTCCTTCAATTTCTGGGTGCCTACAGTTGTTGCTGCTGAGAACTGGGAGCAATATTCCATATGTGGTCTTACCAGATGTATGTAAAGAGGGGTAATCACCTCTTTATCTCGACTCTTTATATTTGCCAATATACATCCCAATATCGTCCGACATTTTTTAACCATTTTCTTTGTATGCACATCTGTTGTTAGTGTATCGGTTATTACTATACCTAAATCCCTTTCTTCTGTTCTGGTTTCTAATATTTGATTATTTAATGAGTATGTGAAATTCAGATTATTGGGACCAAAGTGTATTACTTTACATTTAGATATGTTGAACATCATTTTATTGGTTTGTGTCCATGCTAGGAGTTTATCTAAATTGTCTTGAAGTTTCTGGCCATCCAAATGATTCAGCACCAAACCCTCTAGTTTACAATCATCCGATTATTTACTTATCCATGCAGTACCTGATGTTTAGAGAGTATTAACAAGTATATTAAACAATGTTTGTTACTCAGACCCTTTGTATACCCAATATTACTTAGTTTTAATCAGTCAGCATTATGTTTAAATCAAAAAGAGCACAACAAATAGAATAATAGATAGATAAGTGTGTATTACTGTACAAGGCAGCAATACCATCGAGAGGTTTTGGGGACAAGGAACCTCAAGAGCGAAGCTCGGGAGATCCTAAAGTCCCCCAAACCTCGAGATGGTATGACTGCCTTGTAAAACACTTATCTTTCTGTTATTTTTTGTAATATATGGATCCATTGATAATACTACAGTTGGAGATGACCTTTGAACTGCAGTATTATTAGCAAAAATGATAGTATTATCACTTTTCAGGATAGTATTTTTGAGAGTAGTGATGTATTACTGGGAAATTTTTGTATAACTCAGTATAGTATTATTGAGGCTTATCCATATATTACAGTCATATAACAACATTAGTAGGTGTGGATATCAGATAGAAGGAGTAACTAACATCAATAGCCAGAGCCCAGAATTTTGCCCCCTCTCCAATAAACTTGTAAGCCATGATTTACTAGAGTATGCATTCCTGAATCATAGTCAGTGATCATAATTGGCACCTGCCAAATACTGGTAGATTTAGTGTCAGGCCAGTAAAGTTTACTTTTAATTTGCTCTATTGGCTAGTGCTGGAGGATGTCACCTTTAAATAATTACATGAAATCAATGGAATGTCTATGGGGCCAGTGGATTTTTTCAGTCACAAGTCCTGCTGGCTTGTAGCTGCAAAACATTTTGACCTCTGATAACTGAATTAAGTTAACAGGCTAATCTGTTATTAGAAAAAAAAAGTTGTCCAGTAACTCTAGGGTGTGTTCTGGGTTAATATTCTTGGATGGAAGTCAGAAACTCTCATGAATCTGAAATTGGAAATTATTTGAATTTTTTTAAAGTTATAATACAGTACTTTCTCATGGCATGAATTTTTAAAGTCAATATTTTAAGACCAATTTAGGAAGTTACTGTAATTGCTCATAAAAAATGTTCTGTTTCAGAAAAATAATCAACATTTTTGACTTCTGTGACTGCAGAATTGGATGTCACCCAATCCCCCAGCCCCAACCCCTTAGGAGTAAAATACTTCCTCCCACTTCATTTTGGAGGTTTTTACCTTATTTTTTACAAGTCAAATATTTCCAAAATGGAGTAAGCTTAAGCCCTGCTTTTATTTGTGCTGGAACACAAGATTTTGCAGTATGTGGAAAGGATTATGATCTTATCAGTTTTTGGAAAAATATTTTTCTGTAACTTCGAGAGGTTGTGGAATGTTGCTGTAGGTCATCCTCTTCTTGAGGAAAAAAAAGATTAATTGCAGTAGACTTGAAGCCCATTAAGGTGGCAGCAAGCATGCAGAGCAGACTACAACACAAAAGCTTGGACTGAAAGTTCATGGGCTGATTTCAGATTTTCTTTGAAGTGGCTACTTGTCTCCCATTCAACGGTTAAAGTGAGGGGGATCTTGGGGGCGCAACCTCGCAGTTAAGAAAATTGCTAAGGAGAGCTCCCCTAGCTATTATAGACTCCTGCTGGGGGCTTTGCCCCCAACCCCTCGGCCCCACCAAAAATTTTACAAACCCAGCTACTATGATCACAGCCCCTGTAACAAACATAAGTAAAATCATACTCCTGTCCGGAGTTCTAATTAAACAAAATAAACCCTCACTACCTCTGGTTACTAGATACTCTGGTCTCCAGTCTCCAGGTAGTGTCAAAAAGTCCATTTACAAACTCCACAGTCCTTTCCAAAAGTCTCTGTAGCTTGAACATGCCATTTGCAGCACAGCATTCAGGTTTCTCAAGGCTCCCTCTCTCTCTCCTGTGTTGTCCATGTATGTTTTATACACTGTCCCAATCAACATTGCCTGCAGCTGTGTTTGATTACCTCCCTACCTCGATGCTTACACAACTTTTTATGTTTGATTATCTCCCTATCTGGATGCTTCCAGAGCTTTCTGTGTTTGATTAACTCCCTACCTAGATATTTCCAGAACTTTATTTAACATTTTCAGTATTTCTAAAAAGAGTGTGCTTTATCCATTTTTCTGCTGACATGAATCCCATCTACCATTCTTTCATACCATGTACTACTGTGCAGTTACTACAAGAGGATTAGTTAATAGACACTGAGCACACCCTATTTAATTGTTGAAAATATAATAGACACCATGCATGCCCTATTTAATTGTTTAAAATTAGTTATTTTTGCTTTTAATATTCTTTGTGATAGTGTAATCTGTAATACTGAGTCACAGATAGATTTTCTATTACTTACTGTTTGTTTCAACCATTATTTTGAATCATCTGACCAATTAACTGCAGACATAAAGTAATCATCAACAGTCAGTCATAATACTCAAGTTGTTTTGTCATGAAAAAAAGTTATGTATCCTAACTAAAGTTCAATACAGTGGCTGTGGATCTATACAGGCCACATATATTCAGACAATTTTTATTTCTCCATTCACTAATGACCTTCAAAGAATAAAGAGATATTCTTAATTTGAATAACTGTCTTGTTTTAATTTATTTGTTAATAATTTTGCTGTCACATTTGTGAATTTAAGCAACAGCTTATGACATATTATGCCAATAACAATATTTTCCAGGTTTACATCTGAACATCTGCAAATGGTGCCCATGTAAGTTTTAAGTCACATGTCAATTTCTTATTAATTCTGTATTTAGTTTACAATTATGCCTGTATAACTCAGTTGCCGAGATATATATAATTGACTGGTCATGCCGCATGTTGTTACAACAATGACAATATTTCTGGAATATTGTGGCAAGGCTAAATGTGTAAATTTCACAAAACATATTGAGTGGGATATTTAGAAATGTGCCAGAGGCAGGCACAGCAGTGGCACATCATAAGTACACTGTGCCATTGTGACCAAACGTGATATTCAAAGCCTGCACATGACGGCAAGTGCCAGTGCAACACAGCTGAATATCACAGGGATGTGCCATAGCACAATCAGGGCTATGCCAGGGAGCAAACCCACATGCACCATAGCGCAACCAGGGCTGCGCAAGGGGCATAGATGTATGTGCCAGAACACTGGACAACAGGCACAGCAAGGAGCATGCCACCAGGGTGGGATAGACCACCACCAGGGAGCAGAAGATGCCAGGAGGGAGGCATGGCAGGCACAGGGCAGCAGGCCCCCCGACTATGTGAACCATAGTGGTACATGGAGGCATGGTGGCACCAATGTCCACTGGCAAACACCCACCAGCAACAGCCACAGGAAGGCACAGGACATGCCACCTGGACCACAGCTGGCAACACACATGCCAACAGCACACAACGCACATGCCACACAACATGAACAGAGAGCACATGGCTGCCCCAGGTACAGCCACCACCCACTGGGCAGAGACCACCAGGCACAATCCCCAGTCAACCCCGGACATACCACTTGGCCACCATACACACCACTACAGCATGGCTCCACATGCCAGCTGCAAAAGCAGACACAGACATAGATGGCTAACCATAAAAATATGTATTAAAACTAGTCAGAATACAACTATATACAGTAAAAGGAACAACAGGTACAGGGAGCAAGGAATGGGGAGGCAACAAACAAACTGGGAGGCCAGGGAAGGGAGGTAGGGGGACAGAGGGAAATGGCTATACAAGGGTACAAGGGAGGGAAAGGGGGGACAGGGATGGGAAGTGGGAGTAGGCCAATGGGCCCTATGGTCATCCATGCCCCACTGGTGCCTGACGCCGACGTCATCGCTGTGGTCTGCATCGAGTCCACTGAATCAGATGTGCCACCTGGAGCATGGCAGTGGAGACTTGCAAGATCCTCCACAGGAGCTTGGTGTGGACATCAGGGCAATGGACACCTAGGACAAAGGAGGGGACATGGTATGAGTGCAAGTCCATACTACTGTAGCCCACCCACCGTGTGCAGTGGACAGTGGAGACATGTGCCCCTGAGATAGCACATAGCCTCCTGCAGTGTGTGTGCCCACATGAGCCACCAACCCGACTATCCACAGCCACGCAGAGCACTGCACACCAACACCACTCATGTGCCGCACACCACAACCATGGCAGCCAGGTGACAGGGTTAAGCAGTGGGATAGCAGTGGCACAGCTGGAATCTGGGTGCACCCACAGCCCACCTCCATCAGCCACACACATGTGCGATAGCCATGGCAAGGTGCAGTGGACACTACCAGCGGGGCACAGCTGGAATGGCCATGTGCACAGGGGGCTGTGGCCCATCCCCACCCTGCATAACATCATACCTTGAAAGAGTGCCTACCTGCTTAGTGCAGTGCACCCTGCACCTGTCCAGCAGCAATGCCCCTGCAGCCTGCATCCTGTGCCCATACCCCTGCATCGGCCTGCCCTTGCCCACCTGCAGCACCAGCCAGCCATGCACATCATCTATCATCAGGGCCTAGTAGGGAGACATTGAGAATGACACATCAGCAGCTGGCAACACCATGTGCCCCCCCCACAGCACAGTAAGCACTCTGACCCCACGCAGTGGCAGTGCGGTGGCACAGTGCACCCATGGTGTGCTGCCATGGCCAAACAGAATGCACATCCACAGCTCCCCCCGCAGCATGGTGTGACACCCTGCTGACCCCCACAGAACACTGGAATGGCACAGACATGAGCATAGTGCACTTACCTGGACGTGGCACGGTGCCCTCCGGACACATGCCAGTAGTGACTATAGCTGCTCAGGGTCCCTCCTCAGGTCACTGTAGCTGTGGCAGCACTGCTCACCACTGTGCTGCACCCCAGTGTCCACCTCAAGCCCCTCAGCCACCTCCTGCCACACCTCCATATGTGGCCGATCCAGGGGCACCTGGCCATACAAACTGCCCACATGTGGCTCCACAAGGGCCACAAGATTAACTAATTCTACTTGGGACCAATTAGGAGCCCTAGCAGTACTGTGGCATGGCATGGTCATCCCAGTAGTTGCACAACCAAAATGGAGCCCAGTAGCACACGTTCCACATGTGCTGTGAGTGCGTGACCCGCTTGGTGATGCGCTGCCATCCCCAATCATGCATCCATGGTGCTGCATGATAGAGCTAATACAGCACTGGCACATGCCATGGGGCATCTGGAAGGTCAAAGGGCACTCATGGGGTCAAGGGTCAGCATGCACACCATGTGTGATGGCGCGATTGACCACTCCATGCATGATGTGCAATAGGGGCATGTGGGCCCCACAGGCCATGGGCCAATCACACACGGGTGCCCTAGGGCATATAGCGCATGAGTGCCACATGCCTAATAGTGGCAGAGTGCTGTACCACATATGGCGCAGTGTGCGTAGGATGTGCCACTGATGTACGTGACAGCATTGTGCGCATGTGCACTGCCAGTCCAATTGCGCACGTCACACTGTTGTGCCATGGCTTGTGCATGCGCAACACCAATGCACCATGCACAAATTAGCGATATTCAGCCCGCATATGCAGATTACAGTAGCTATTCAGCATATCAGCGGCGCATCAGAGGCATTTGCATCTCATTTCATTTACGCATCCCCTCATTTGCATGTGATGCACTATAAATGCACCACTGGACTGCACAGTCACTAGACCGGTATTGCATCCTTCAGAGGTAAGCCACCAGGCCACAGGCCTATCAGGACAGAGGGATGGGAGGGTGGTGTGGGTTGCAGTCATCACTGACCACATGTTCATACCCACAGGACTAAGCATGATGGAACATGAGGAGGTTGAGGAGTGTGGGCCTCCATTGAAGAGCAGGTCCAACTTCATGAGGCCAGAGAGTGATGCCCTATTTGATACATACCTGGACCAGGAGCCTCTCCTGAGTGGATCAACAGGCACCCCACAGGCCCAGGCAACAGCATGGGAGGGTGTGGCCAGGGCTGTGAGCCAGCAGGGCAGCCATCAAAGGACAGCATAGGAGTGCAATAAGAAGGTAGGCACCGACCGGAGAAAGATCAAGGAGAATGTGGCTGCCATCCGGGCTGCACATGCTGCCATGGGCAGTGGACAGCCTGACATGCCACAGCTGTCACCGCGGGAGGAGTTGGTGGTGGCATCCATGTGGCACAGTGCTGTCGAGGGGATGCCTGGCAGTGGGTTCCAGATGGGGGACAGCCCATCACTGCATGGTGTGTATGGCATTGCCTGGGGGAGGGGGCAGGGGTGTGTGCCATCACCACTAATGCGACTGTGTTCCCTTTCAGCTCTGGAGTGACTGCATGCACCGGCAGGAGTGGGGGTGTCCACCATGGGGGCGGTCCTGGGCCTGGAGGACCATCCGTCCACCTCCACCAGTGTCCGGGGTCTGGACTGCAGTCAGCCCAACCCCACTGTCCATCTGGATGCCTGTGGCATGGTCATAGATGAGGCCCTGACTGTGTTTCAGCAGGACACCAGCCACTGCATCCAGTATGCCGAGACACAGATCAGGGCGGGGTCTGGGACTGATGATGATGACTTGGCTAGTATCCTGGATAGTGGTGTTGCCATTCAGGGGAGGCACCCATACCACACACCCACCACAGCAATGCAGACAGTGCCCTGGCGGTGGTTGACCACCCACCGGCCACCACACCCAGTGATGCTGTGGGAGCCATTGTTGCAGCGCAGTCCAAAGAGGGTGGTGATGGTGGTGTAGCTGCACCAGTGCCGATCCACGCACAGTGGCCAGAGGGGCAGCAGCGGCAGCAGGGCAAGGTCGATGGGGGTCCGAGTGCAGTGGCCACCAACAGTGCACTGCAGACTGATCAGCCCCAAGGGTGCCCCGCTGTGCAGCACCCACCAGCATGGGGGGCTGTGCTGCAGGGTCAAGCACCACCAGTGGGTTGGCACAATGTCCATGCCCCCCAGGGTGCTGACCCCTTGACTGAGCACATCCATCTGCTATGGGCCTCCGTGAAGCAACAGGTGCTGGTCATGTCAGGGGTGTGTGCACTCTGCACAGAGCTGTGCCAGTCCACAGAGAGGTGTGACAGGTACTTTGAGCAGCTCCTGGCCAAGATCACATGTATGCGGGAGGACACAGCTGCAGCCCTGGATCGGCTTACCGCTGTGGTCACGGCTGGCCTAGCTCCACTGGCCACCCTGGTGCATGGCCATCCACCATAGACCCCGTGGAGTGCCTTATCCACCCCTAGTTCACAGTGTTGTGCGACCCCATCAGTGTCGATGCTGGGATCTGCTGTGGGCATTCCAGGCAAGCCTGGAGCGGGCATGTTCGGGAGCCTGCAGACCCCTGCAAGGGACCGGTCATGTTCCCACAGTGACACACCCTGGGGACCATCAGAGACATCCCTGTGGCCATTGCACAGCCTGCATGTGCTGGGCAGTCTTTGTGGGGCCGCCCACATGTCTGCAGCATCTGTGCGACCGTGCGGTGGTCCTGAGCCACCATCCTCCCTGTCCGTTGTCTGCCGCTGCCCTATATGCACATCGGTGTGGCATGTGCATTCCAGGGACATGTCATCCATGCTCGGCGCTGCACACAGGCCTTGTGCACACCCACCCGGCCACTGGCCACTGTGGCATGTGCATGATGATGTCAACACAACACCGGCCGCTACTGTGCACCGGTGTTCAGCATCTGACACATGCCCATTGGCGGGCTCTGGGCGTGTGCATGTGGGTGCCCATGTGCATGTGGCTGTGTGTGCGGGTGTGTGTGGGTGTGTGGGTGGGGTTTACAGTGCTGTACAGGGTGCTTCCATGGGGTCCAGTCCCATGCTCATCCACGCTACCCATCAGCCGTGTCTGTCATGGGGTCTGGACTTGCATGCCTGACTACTGTACCATGGCCCCTGGGACATGCGTGTGGTCATGTTCAACAACCTGCATGCACCGTAGTGCTCCTCAGCAATTGTTTCCTGGTGCTGCTGGGTCATCTTGTTCAGCCTGGGTTCCCTTCACCCCGGAGGGACTTCCCACCACCACCTGGCCCGGCATACGCATCATCCCCACCCCACTGCTGTTCCCCTCTTCAACCTCGACAGCTATCCCACGGTTGGTGGCCATGTTGTGTAGTATACAGCGGGCCAGGAGTAGGCCACAGGCTTTTGAGAGGCTGTGCTGTACGGCACCACCAGACCTATTCAGGCAATGGAACAGGGCCTTCAGCAACCTGAACACATGCTCGATGATGTTCCATGTGCTGGCGTGTGCCTCATTGTATTGCTTCTGCACTGGGATCGATGGGTGCCCATATGGGGTGAGCAGCCAGGGTCAGAGTGGGTATCCACTGTCACCTGTGTGCTGACATGTGTGGTTCACATGGTGGTCTGTGTAGCTGCACCCCCCTGCCTTCCCAGCCACACCTTCTGATGCCCCTGGCCTAGCATACCCCACACCCTACCCTGTTGTGCCAGGCTGCCCATTCCAACTGCATACTCACCTACTAGGTAGCCAGTGGGGATGTCCTCACCGTTGAACCTATGGCACAGTGCTGACTGATGCCAGATGAAGGCATCACATGCTCACCAGGGTGTGTGGCACAGACATTGATTATGCACACCCTGGCATCGCACACCACCTGGCAGTTGATGCTGGGGTAGCTGTTCCTGTTGATATAGGCTACCCCCCTGCCCAGGTGGTGTGCAGATGCCTATGTGGGTGCAGTCAATGGCCCCAAGCATGCCAGGAATACGTGCCACCCTGTGGAACTCCTGCAGTTCGTTGTATGCTCTGTCTGTGTGCTGGAGAAATGGATGTATTCCGCAGCATGTGGCAGCAGTGTGTTGAGGAATTGTGTGAGGAGCCATGACACAGCCAACTGGGTTATGCCTGTGGTATCCCCTGTTGGTCTCTGGAAGGTACCCGTGGTGAGGAGGCACATGACGGCCGTGATCTTGGTCTCCACCGACAGGGCGTGGCTCTGTCTTGTGGGTGTCTGCATCTCATCACTGCACAGCTCACAGAGCTGCCTCAGGATTGCCCAGTTCAGGCAGTACCAACACATGATCTCTGTGTCACTGAACTGTTCAATGGTGGTGTGGGCCTGGTACCACCTGTTATGGGCATACCACCTGACCGGCCCTTTCACAACCGCACCGCTCTGTCTCTTACCTCCTCACACCCTTCATTACTGCCTCCATCTGGAAGATGGCACTGACTATGGCCTGGGCTCTCCTACCCCCCAGGTGACTGTCTCCCCAGGCCCTCCCAGCTGTGTGCTGCTGCGTGTTCCCCTGTGCTGGGCGAGCACCTGTGTTCGAGGTTCCTGGCTGGTGGCCTGTTGGCTGTGGCCTCCGCCTCCCACCCGTCTAGGCACATTCGCTGCCACTCCTCAGCCCAGTGTCACAGACTTACGCTGCTGTGGTTGCCCCCATACCTGTCACACACACACACACACACACACACACACACACACACACACACACACACACACACACGCTCATTCAGTGTCACATGCCCAGTCCCACACTCTGTTGCACTTCCTGCCTGCCTCTGTCTCTGTCTTGCACCCCTCCTGCTGTCCAGCCTGCCCACTCGCTCTCCCTCTCTCTCCTGCTCACCTGTGGTGCATGCCTCCATCCCTTGCTTGCTCCCTCTTTTTATAGGCTCAAGTTTGCTCCATGCATGTCCCTGTTGCTCTGTGCTTGCGCTCTTTGCTTGCTGTTGAATATTGCACTGTGCCGCTTATTCATGGCTACACCCCCTGCACTTGCGCATATTTTCATTAGGGTTGTGCATTGGTGCACTGCGATTTGTGTGGCTCATTGACTCCCACTGAATATCGCTCTTTGGCACAGTTCCACACTTGCCTTTACCAGGCCAGCCCAACTTGTGAGATTTTTAAAAAATTACACCATGACTGTGTTTCTACAATTAACAACATCGGAAAAGAACAACAGTAGTGAAACAGTAATGTGTGTGATTAATAATGATCTATTTATTATAAAAGCAAGTAAACTAATAAGGTTGTTTTACTTGTTTCTGCATTTTTCAATAAGCAGTAATAATGACAATTAATAGCATTTCACCTTACTAATAGACACCAATCTATCATCTTACCAAAGTAAGCTGATTGATAATACTTCAAGAAATGTAAACTTGCTCTAACAAGCAGCTATTGTTGGATATTTACATATGTTTGTCTGACACCGGAATCGTCCAAATGTGAATTTAGACAAAATCATGAATGGCCCATCGATTAATTGTCATGTTCTGAGAAGATGTAATCCGGTCATCATCATTAATGGGTCCATGAATTGCTCCTTCTGCAAACATGAACTGCAATGTAAAGAGAAATCACAACATTTTGAATACATTGCATCATCATATGTGTACATACAAGCATAGTCACATATTATCTGCATCAAAGAACTTAGGGCATTTTGGCTATTTGATTTAAAATTGTGGTCATTACAGTCCTTTTTCTGCACCATACTGAAGTGTTACATATTACATACAATACATTACTTCATAGGTGTGAAACTGTAATTTACAGTTCAGGTGCATCCAGCATTGGTAACACTTTCATTGTGAACAATGCTTACACACTTCCAACATTGCTTACACTGGCAGTATGTCCACTGTCAGAAGTGTTCATGCACTTCCAACACTAGTTACATTTTCACTGTGTACACTGTTGGAAGTGTTCAAGTGTTCAAACATTGGTTACACTGTCACTGTGTACACTCATGGAAGTGTTCATGTGTCCACTGTTTGAAGTGTTTGTGCACTTCTAACATTCTTTACACTAGCAGTGTGCCCACTGTCACAAGTGTTTATGAATTTCCAACATTGCTTGTATTGGCAGTGTGCCCATTGCCAGAAGTGCTCATGCACTTCCAACATTGATTACGCTGTCAGTATGTCCACTATTGGAAGTGTTCATGTGTTTCAAACTTCAGATGCATTGTACCTGTGTCCACTGTCAGAAATGCTCAGGCACTTCCTACATTGGTTATGCTGTCACTGTGTCCACTGCCAGGAATGTTCATGCACATCCAACATTGTTTACACAGTGGGCTCAATTTTCAAATGGAAAGCTATGATGCAGGGTGCCTGCACCAAAGGTGCATGATGCAAGTGGCATCTTGCATCACAGTTTGTGGCACTCCATATTTTCAAATTCTGGCTGCAGTGAACACAGGATGCAGTGTGGCAAAGTAGTCCCCTTAGGGCTGCACCATCCCCTTATTTGCCATTCTACAAGCCCTGCCATGGTTGCAATAGGGGGATGACTTTAGACCAGCCAGAAAGTGGTGCACAGAGGTGACCGGGGGCAGACAATGCATGGGGGGTGACCTTGGAGGTGACAGGAGCACAGCGCTAATGTATGGGGGATAAGGTGGCACCCTCTGGGGGTGTCATGTGCTATTCCGGATAACTTATCAGATTGGTATGGGGACTGGCAGAAAGGGACCAGGATCCAGCCTTAGGAGAATACAGCCCTCGTACCTGCCACATATGTGCCACTGACCACAACATTGTCAGTGGGCAGTAGTGGCTACAGGTTGTGGGGTGAAAGTGGTGGCTGGGAATGGTCCCTGGGTACCATGGCATTCCCCTGGTACCATTCCACCTGCATGTAGACAGGCTGCTGATTGGAGTCTTGAATAACACAGGGCACCCCTCTTTGTCCAATCTCATTCCTCGCATATTAGTGACATACCCCTTGGTCACCCCATGTGTATTCTGACCCCTGGACACCACCTGGCAGGCATTTCACCCCCACCTTCTCAAGGCCTAGAGCGTTGAGCCAGGAGAGGAGTAGACAGATCCTTTCATCAAAGCCTGCAGGGGCACCACTATTTCAGTACAACTTTGTGGAAGTTGCAAATCTCAAATCTTGGACACAGGGAAACTCATTTAAAAAAAATACAATGTAGGGTCCCTGGTGCACACCAAGATTGCTGCAGCCCTAGACCATTGCAACTTGCTGCAATCTAAGGGATCTTTGAAAATTGAGCCCAGTCACTGTTTCTTCTGTCAGAAGTGTTCAAGCACCTCCGACATTAGTTACAGTGTCAGTGTGTCCACTGTTGGAAGTGTTCATGGACTTCCAACATTGCTTACGCTATTGGTGTGCAAACAATCTGACATTATAATGCACTTTCAACACTGTTTACCATGTTAGTACGCCCAATGCTGGAAGTGTACATGCTATTTCAAGACTGGTTACACTGTCAGTGCACAAAGTAAAATGGATTTTACCTTGTGTTGTGAGCACTCTGGTTGAATCTGCTTCTGTGCTTCTGCACAAGATCTTCCTTGTGCTTCATATACATTGATGCATTTGGCTTCAGAATCTTCCTTGTGGCCAGCACTACCTTAGCCTTCGAGTAGCTTGGGAATTTATGTTGCAGTGTCATGACCTTACTGCAGAGATCACAAACACATCCTGTTGATAATGTTTTATAGTAATCAATTAATAGTGTCATTTCTTCAACTTCATCATGATTGATTGCTACAAGTTTCCTAAACATAGAAAAATTAATGGAAACCATCAATAGAATGTTATTACTCCATATGGGTTTATAATTAATTCTAATCATATTTCTGGTTTTATTATTACTTAGTAAATTAATTCCTATTGAAAGAACTAGGAGACATACTTGTAATCTTTTGTATAACATTACAGGTCATAGTTTATATTGATTACATCCATATGACCATTATTTGTGCTGTGCAAGTTTTTTTTTTTTTTTTACCAATTATTTTACCAGGTGAGACACACTAAGCTGAAAGCTTGTTTGCAGGTGCAACCTGGGAGCATGAGGAAGTTAAGTGACTTCCTCAGGGTCACACAGTATGCAAGTGGGGGCTGTGGGATTCAAACCCAGGTCTCCAGATTGGCAGCTCAGAGCCTTAAACAACTGCACCATACTGCCTCTGCCAAGTCATGTCATGACGATTGTAAGGGTACTGAAACAGCAGTCATGATGTGCCATGTGTTGGTACACAAATATATGCAAGGCCAGGCATACATCCATGACAGAGGTACCATAGACAGATTTTTGCAAGTCAAACTCACTGAATAATATGTAACAATAATGAAAAAGTACTAAAAATGTGCATGTCAAACAACTAATAAAAATCTTAATATATAAAAAAATACAAATGACTCATTCTTAGCATGTTCATAATGTGTAATGTGCACCTGAAACTATCACTCAAATGGTTTGGATGTAATCCTGATTGGTTTTGTTCTTGAGGGAAAATGATAATAAGGTACAGTTCTTGAAATGCACACCATACGTGGGAGGGAATTAGACAGGTTTTGTCACAGATGCACTGAACTGGCACTTCGGGAATGAAACCCCCTTCCCCATTGTCTTGTGACACTCTTACTCACAATAGAATTTCTATTTGTAGCCTAAAAATGAGAAGGCCAAAAAGCAATTTTACATTTTCACGTGTTTTTGCTACCATGATGCATAACACGTTAGAACTGAAACTTGAGGTTAGGTAGGCATGAGAACAAATAGATAGTGTACTTATGCACACCAGAACTAGACTGAAATCCTGTAATGCAGCCAGCCTGACAGCACAGTGGAAAGATTTACCGCTGTGATGCCGGTGACCCGGGATTGGAAATGGACTCGGGTGCCAGAGGGCCAGCTGGGGGGAGAAGGCTTAAGCGTCTGATGACTGCTCACCTTCTCCTAGGGGGAAGGAGGTTCTGCAGCCCAGCACTAGTTGACTCCTGGTAGAGGCTGGGGGAACAACAATGCATCGGAACCAGCTGCATAGGGGAGCGTGATGTTGGCTTATGCCTTGATGTCAGTGGCATACCATGCTGTCAGGAGAAAATGAGGAAATGTGCTCCCTGGCCAGCTGGAAGATGGTTGCCAGCCCCCGCCACTGCAAAACCCCGGACAGCCTGGACCACCTCAGCAGCACCCTGGGACAAGGTAAATAGTGTGCTGGCCAGCCCTCACTTGTGCCTTCCCCCTCAGAGGGGGGACCCATCCAGCAAAGTGTTACACTGTGTTACCCAGAGAGGGCTGCAATGTGCAGCAGTTGTTGATAGCAGGAATGGAGTGTGGGGTCCATGGTGACCCGAAGGTGTGACCAGTCAGGGAGAAGGGAAGAAGCAAAAAAAGAAATCCTGTAATGCATACCCTGAAGTTGCTTGTTGAGCTTATAACACTGATCATAAGTACTTTCTGAGAGGAATGAAATGACACCTAGTACCTAAGAATGCAGTGCTAAAAGAGTAATGCATGCTCAGATTACAGGTATCTGCCAAAGAAGTTCCTAGAACTTTACTTGTGATATTGTAACTATTTGTGTTGGTCAGTACAAAAATTTGCATAGATAAATCTGACATGGTACACATTCAGTTAACTAGCTGCATACTTGTAAGTAATATGTGTTTATACAACACCAGTGATGATACGTTTGTCCTGATATATTTGTTTATCATGCTATGTTCCCGCCAGAAAAATATTTATCTACAGTTTATATATCTGACAGTCACTTTCCTTGACCTTGGCACAGAACAGAAACAATCTGAGAGAAGCTATTACAGTGCTGTTGACATCTTAATAGGACTGGTAGCACTGAAGACAGCAGTTCAAATAATTGAAAAATGGCAAAAGATTAATAAAATAAGGTGATTTAAAAAGTTAAAACTTCTAAACTGAAGTTGCATGCATATAATATACAATGATTTTGCTCAAAACCTATATCCAAAAATATATATCCACTAGTGAGAGGACAAGGCTTTCACAAGTAACTCATGGCATAGTCACTCATGAGTTATGGTCTTGACCATCATACTTGGAGGTAAATGGCATATTTTGAGTCAGGCCAATTTGTATCCCCTATATACATACAAGGTTGTTTAACATGTTTAAATAAGTCTAAAACTGTATATAGTGTATAATGGATTAGAAAATGGTTAAAGAAAATCCCCTTACCTGACTGGCTGACACGTTTCTAGGTGGGCATCTATCAGACAATAGATGTCCACCTCAAAATGACAGCCAGGCCACAGTGCCCCTTCACCTACTGAACTATGATAGCACCCACTCTGCTTCCCAATTGGCCAAAGTGTTAATGAAAAATGTCAAACTCGCCGCCATTTGCATAACCCGCTTAGCGAGACGGTAAATTAACATTCCTTCCCATGAAAGCTGTCAGTCGTCTGCCAATGTCCAAAGAAAAAAAATTCACATCAGAAGTGTCCCTCTTCATAAAATATAGAAAGTTCTCTCACGAAGTTCCCAAATAAAGTAAACCACAGCTTCACTCTCTGTTCATGTCAGCTAAGCCCCACAGTAGCTGCTCTGCATTACCTGGCCCTAGCCCTTCATCCCACTGCAACACAGTGCCAAACAAATAAAAAAAAAAACATAAGCAGTGGTTAGCATTATTTTCTTTACCAGCTGAGCAAATCATAAATAATGGTCATGATCGAAAAGCACCAACACATCCTCTAGCACCGGCAGCTTGTATTCAGAATAATAAGCAGGAGCTACTACTGAGGTGTCCCTAGCTGTCGCTGCTCTGCCTGCACATAAAAGGCCCAACATATCAGAAGGACTAATGCTGCAGTCTTACCTGGCTCTCAATCTTGTCACAGATTAGTGTCATATCCCCTTCAGCCTGCTGCAGTTCTCCAGGGCTCCACTGCAGCCTCCCCTCGCTCACCCACGTCTCTCTGCGCTCAAGAAAAAAAAAAAAGTTGGACATTTCTTGAAAATAAATCTGTCACCTCATCTGAACGTCCCTTCTAAAATCCAGCAGCAACAGTATTAATGTATCAGGGATCCCGCTACCATGTCCCAACATCAAAAAATCCACGTCACAGTCCTCCTGCATATTGAAACTAGCCAGTTCCTCCACTGCTGCCCCCCCGCCCTTACCCCAGCTCCAGTTGCATATGGAATCTGCCCCCTACGCTCTTCACATTCAGCAGAACTCCTAATAATGTCCCAAGCTGCTGCATGAACAGAGTTTCAGCGGTCGTTGCGAGGTTGACTGCCGATACAGTAGCCATGCCGCCGCATCCTCCGGTGCCTCTTCACTCTGTTGTATGGGGTGTTTCACAACAGGGAAACCAACAAAAAATTATAAAGTGGCAAAAATGTACATAATATGTAAACACTGCTTAAACAAATCAGGACATGTCAGAACCAGCCACAAATCACCAGTATTTTCCTGAGTTACCCTACCGCAGATGGGAGTCTATCTGCAGTAGGGTAAACCAAGAAAATACCGGCAGTCTCATAGCAGTATCATTCCTTCAGGTCTCGTAAACTGTAACCCTTAGCAATCCACAGGAACCAATCAAAGCCTTCACTGTCAGCCAGAAACATACATTCTAAAAGAGAACCAGACGTTTTTAAATAGAAACTGTCACCAAAGGGCAGTAAAAAGTAAAGAATAAAAAATGTCAGACTATTTAGCAGTTCAGTTTAATATGACAGCATTTAGCAGTTCAGTTTAATATGACAGCATTTAGCAGTTCAGTTTAATATGAAAGCAATGTCAACAATAGATGCAATGTTCTCCAGCAGCACAGAGGAACCACCTACAAAATGCAAACAGCAAGAAAGAAATGTAAGTGAGCATTTTGTCTCCATAAGTGACACCCAGCTAGACAAAATTGAAAGTGATAGGTTAGAAATCAATACAAAAAAGAACACCAAGTGGTCAGTTGCAGTATTTGAAGAATGGGCAGCACAGAGTAAAATAAACAGACTGGCAAAATGATACATTTGAACAGCTTAATAGCCATCTGCACAAGTTTTATGCAGAAGCCAGGACTAGCCAGGGGCATCAATACTCTGTCGCTGGGTATTGTGCATTAAGAGCTGGCATAAACCATCACCTTAATAGCGTTGAAGTAACAAGAAACATTAGCATGATAAGTGACCCCCAGTTTAAGTTTTCAAACAATGTGCTGCAATCTGTGTTAAAAAAACTGAGGAAGGCACAGAAAGACGCATCCAGTCACTACCCTGCCATCTCATCATCAGCCCTTCAGAAACTAAGAGCATGTGCTGCGCTATCACCCAACACTGCACCTGGGCTTGTAAGAAGGCCCAACTCCATATGGTAAGACACAGCCGAGAGGGACTACGGGACTTAAAGTTGGATTCCTTTGAGTTAAAAACAGATGACAGTGGTACTAAGTACATAACTTTAACTCACAATGCAGACACAAAAAAACACAAAAACCCAACTGAAATAAATAAAGAGAACACTACAGGTTTTATTTTTGAAGACCCAGAGAATGAATGTTATCCAGTGAAATGTCTCCTAAAATATTTATCTAAAGTTCCACTGAATGCAAAAGCATTCTATGTACACCCCCATAGGTGTACACAGGACATCTTAGACACCCAGTCTTACTGGTATACAACTGAGCCCATGGGCAAAAACTACCTTGGTTCCCTGATGAGCAAAATTCGCAATGAAGCCCATCTGTCTCAGAAATATACAAACCATAGCATCAGAGCTACAGCAGTCCAGCTCCTCTCTGATGCTGGTCTGTCAAATCTAGAAATCACATCAGTGACTGGTCACAGATGTGAGACAAGTCTGTCTACTTATTGGAGACCCTCTGCAACTGATCGTAAACAGTGGAACTCCATACTAGGAAGTAGTAACAGCATGACATCAGGTAAGGTACTATATCTTAACATGTAACTCCCTTAGTAAATAGCACTGTAAATATTTAAATGTTTTCTTTCTTTTAATGTTTAGCAATCCAAGAAACTACCAGCACATCTTCTCAGCACCAAAACAAAAATGAAGACCAGCAAGAAAACAAGACAGAAAACACAGCTATACAGAAGGAAAACCAGACTGAAGATAATAGACACCTTGCAACTAAAAGCCTGTCAGGTCAGAGTGGCTTAGGGACACATAATTTCTTTAGTCCTACATCCTGCACTTTCAGTTGTCCTATCAATTTTATTACCTATAACAAATAATGCACTGAATAAAAACAAAAGTAAATTGTATTATCTGCTTGATCCCATAAAGGGACTATTTTTTTCTCTTGTTGTAATATTTTTATCTAGTAAAATTGTTTTAAATGCTTAAAATTAAACACATGGCTCAAATAATTTATTTATAAAGGTTATACATTTTCTTTTTTTTTTTTTGTGGGGGTCCTCCGTCCTCCTTCAGCCTGGTCACGGCCCCCGGAGCTTCCACCGCCTGCCATTGCTGCCTTCCGGTCACCCTGGCTTTCCCCGGATGAGGCCATGACACCAACCCTCAACTCCAGTGCCGTGGAACCAATATCTGGTTGGGAGTGTGGCGGCAGGGGTGCATTGAAGCCTCCGGGGAGGCTTCACCTAGACGGAGGACCTCCCCCTCCTTCTTTTTCCTCCTCGGTTTTCCTCCCTCCCGGAGGTGGGGACGTGCAATGATGCCAGTGTCCGCCCCGCCTCCTCCCTGACATAAGCGTGGCAGCGTGAGTGCCCCCAGCCTCCGCCAGGGGTCCCCATTGCTCTGGATGCTGCCTCGACCCTCCCCCTGGAGAAGGAGAGCAGTCCATAGGATGCTCAATCCTTCTCCCCCCGGCCAGCCCTCCGACGACTCGGGTCCGTTTCCGAGGTTATACATTTTCTAAGTGCAATAATACCCTCCAGGGTGGGCGGTATTGGGCAATATTGGACCGCCCAGGAGCTATAAGGCCCTCCACCTATAGCGTTGGGCCTCATTATGCCCCAGGGTGGTCCGTATTGCCCAATCCCGCCCACCCTGTTGGGTATTATTGCTTGCATGTTGTTCTGTATAGAATTCCATCCCTTTCAAAATGCTGTTGTACCACAGTTCAGAGGTCATGGAATGTGATTCTGCCCTACTGTGGTAGAACAGCATTCTAGAACCTCTAGAGACTACAATGAATCAGTCTCATTTTGAAAGCAAAAGAACTGGCAAACACATATTTCACACAGTACTATACACTATATAAAACACAGGATGAGCAACTCTATGCACAACCAGTGTGTTTTGCCACCTCGGGGTTCTGATTCCCATGGACCTCTCAAGCTTCACTCTTGAGGTCAGGGAGACTCAAAACCCCTCTCTGGCAGAACACACTGGTTGTGCATAGTTGCCCATCCAGTATTCTTTATATTCATCTGGCCAAGTACTGTACATCAAGCTAACTGCTGACAATAATGTGCTATAAATATTAAGTATGAAACAGTACCATTCAAGCAATAATACATTTTTATTGGTAAAGGAACATCATGTAAGTGGCTCAGAAGGTTGCACACTTGCCTCAGCCTTGAAGGTTGGAAGGTTGTGAGTTCTAGTTCCACACCAGGAACCTGGGGTAAAACCCAATACTGACACTGTAGTGCAGCATGATGGGGACGCTGTACTTCTGAGGGGCCATCTTTCAGATGAGACATTAAACCGAGGTCCCTTCTGCCTGTTCTGGTGGTTGTTCAGGTAAATGTTAAAGATCCCATGGTACTTCTTGAAAAGAGTAGGAGAATTTTTGTTGAAGTTGAAATCTTACTTTACATAGGGATATTGTATATGGGTAAAAAATTGCATAGAAATATCACTTTCACCAAACAAAAAACACCCAGAATTCACAGAAACCTAGAATTCCTTCTGCAAATCAAACCACAATCATTAAATACACACACAAACAAAAAAAATCACTTCACTACCCTACCCACCCCATGCAATTTTTCCATAAAACCATGATCTGCATTTTTGTTAATCTCCATTGTTCTTTAAAAAATAAAGTCTGCACTTCTCTCTTAATAAAGGCAAACAAATTCATTTGAGTCTGAAACTGTTGTTGTATTACCCATATGCATATTGCCTGCCATTCATAATATTTTTTATCGTATCACATATGACTCTTAAGTTATTTGGGTGATAGTTCTTCCACATTCCTGTATAAGTGCCTAGAATTAATACTCCATACGCAATTTTCTGATATTCTGGACAATCTACGGCTTGAGCAGTCTAGTCCCAAAATGTTGTAAGATAAAGACAGTTGAAAAATAGATGCTCTTGGATTGCAAAACCCCCATTACAAGTGCCCCTAGGGCACTACCTTTCTGATACATGCTTATGTTTGTGTGTATCCCGTACACCTAATCTACCTTGGCATATTAACCATATTGTGTCCCACATTTGTATTGGAAGCCTTGACTCAGTTAATTGTTTAAGAGTCTCTGGTGTTGACTGAACTGATCCATAACATCACAGAGGTAACGAGCCTTTGTGTGAAGCAAATAAACAAAACAAAACAATGTAAGAAACCACTATGGTTCTCAAAGGAAGTGGCAGTGAAGGTTCAAGAGAAAAAGAAAGCATTCAGGAAGTACAAGGAATCACAGAAGGAGCAGGACAGAGAACTGTATCAGTTAAAGCAAAAGGAAGCTGGGAAGGCAGTCAGAACAGCAAAGGCAAACCGAGAAAAGATAGCCAACTTAGTTAAGAAGGGGATAAAACCTTTTATAGGTACATCAGGGAGTGAAGGAAGACCAGGGAGGGATAGTGAGTCTTAATAAAGGGAGGAGGGTGGGCAGAGGAGACTGTGAAAAGCAGAGATAATAAACAGATATTTTACTCAGTATTTACAAATGAAGGGGGGGGGTACCTGAAACAAACAGTAGAAGCACTCTGGATACAGAAGTTGATACCAGCACATTTACAGAAGAAAGGGTTCTGAAAGAACTCTTAAAACTGAAGGTGGACAAAGCAATGGGGCCTGATGGGATTCATCCCAGAATTCTAAAAGAACTAAGGGTAGAACTAGTGACACCACTGACTGCCCTCTTTAACAAATCATGGGAGGATGGGGTAGTGCCCGAGGACTGGAGGAGGGCAGATGTGATTCCCCTTCACAAAAGTGGGAGCAAGGCAGAAGCGAGGAAACTACAGACCTGTTAGTTTAACCTCAGTGATAGGAAAATGATGGAATCATTTCTGAAGGAAAGAATTGTCACGTATCTAGAGGCCAGAGGGGCACAGAACCCAAGGCAGCATGGATTCACAGTGGGAAGGTCATGCCAGAGGAATCTGATAGATTTCTTTGACTGGGTGACCAAAGTAGTAGATCAGGGAGGGGCTGTGGACATGGCCTACCTAGACTTTAGCAAGGCATTTGACACAGTCCCACACAAAACATTAATATACAAGTTAGCCAGCCTGGGAGTGGGTCCCAAGATGACAACCTGGGTAAAGAATTAGCTGGAGAATAGGATACAGAGAGTAATAGTAAATGGAGTCCACTCTGAAGAAAGGGGTGTTACTAGTGGTGTGCCGCGGGGTTCAGTATTAGGACTGGTCCTCTTCAATGTCTTTATAAGCGACATTGCAGAGGGACTGGAAGGAAAAGTATGTCTCTTTGCAGATGACACAAAGATCTGCAACAGAGTTGATGCACAAGGTGGGGTGGAAAGAATGAGAAGGGACTTGGCAAGGTTAGAGAAATGGTCAAATGTATGGCAGCTTAGATTCAATGCTAAGAAGTGCAAGGTAATGCACCTGGGAAACAAAAACCCAGGGGAAGAGTACACAATGGGGGGTGAGACACTAACAACAAAAAAATGGAAAGGGACCTGGGGGTAGTCATACCAGATGACCTAAAGGTGGGCAAGCAATGTGAGAGGACAGCAAGGAGTGCTGGGGGGATACTGGGATGCATAGGGAGAGGCACCACCTGTAGAAAATAGGAAGTTGTTATCCCTCTGTACAGACAGCTGGTCAGACCCCATCTGGAGTACTGCTTGCAGTTCTGGAGACCCAATCTCCACAAAGACATAGACAGGATGGAAGCTGTCCAGAGGAGGGCAACTAAAATGGTGCAGGGTCTGCACCGGAAGACATATGAAGAGAGACTTAAGGAGCTTAATATGTATAGCCTCGAGAAAAGGAGGGAGGGGGGGACATGATAGAAACTTTCAAGTACCTCAAGGGAATCAACAAAGTCCAAGAGGGTAGCATCTTTCAAAAAAAGAGGTGTGCAAGAACAAAGGGCACAATTTGAAGATAGAGGAGGGAGGTGGCTCAGAGGTAATTTAAGGCAGTATTTTTTCACAGAGAGGGTTATGGATGCATGGAACAGCCTTCCAGAGGAGGTTGTGGAGTCAAAAACAGTGGTGGAATTCAAGCAGGCTTGGGACAGTCATAAGGCCATTCTAGGGGGTGGGGGTAGGAAGAAGTAGGCTGCTGGTTAACTAGGATCTGCAGCTTATCCAGTAGGTAGGGAAATGGGCAGACTGGGTGGGCCAAGCGGCCCTTATCTGCCATCAAATTCTGTGTTTCTATAAGGAAACAATAATGGTTCTGTAAAATAGGAATCAATTATGTATTCATACAAAGTTTTTCTATTCAGTTTTCTAAAATGTTCGAGTACTAATTTTCATGGTTTGATCTTCTGTAGTGCTGAATGCATATATTTTAGAATATGTTCTCTCTGTATTCTAGTATGAAATGTCCACTTATTGTTTCCCCATTGTGACATGATTGGATTAATCCATTCTTTTACCCAAAATATCCAGTTTACCTCTTTGTGTAAAAACATAATAGAGAATATGGCTGAAAGAAATAATAAATAGAAAAACTCTAAGGGATTTACCATCGACAATCCCTTTTATTTTTGTAAAAGTATTTGAAATACAAAAAGCATCAAGGCATTTGTGTGGCAGCTTAATAAAACTTTGGGCACTTTAACAATTACTGGATAGCTGCATCATCGTTTTGGTGGGAAGTGCTGGATTTTACAGTTTGCATTTATGCATTTACATTTTATCTTAGCACCCCAACCTGGTGTGTTTTTCTTGTTTGTTTGTATCTATCTATCTATCTATCTATCTATCTATCTATCTATCTATCTATATTATCTATCTATTTATCTATCTATCTATCTATCTTATCTATTATTTGTAGTTGAGAAATTGTATGAATGACAACAGTTGTGGCACATGAGGATCTTTAGAAGAAACATGATTAACCATTCTAGTCACATAAAATGTAATTATAAACATTAATAATGTTTATGATTTCAGTTTTCTTTTAAAAATTAACATGAAATTTAGTCTTGTTGAATGTAGTAGTGGGAATATAATATTAATACTAAAATTACATTATTTATGGATGGAAAGGAGTACCTGGTGGGATATGGGTCACAGCAGATACATTGCAATTCAGTGTACATGAAACCCTTCTATAAATATATACAAATATTGAATGAAGAATTACTGATACTGCTCTGACAATATTTAATACACTGTCAAGCATAGTATGCTCACCATTTTGTGTGAAAAACAGTCTACCTCAATCAATGTATTGCATTGCCTCGAACTGTCTGATGGGGTTGGGGTGCTTAAATTTCTCTTTTATTTTTCTGCAGGGGTTAAATCTTTTGATGATTATTACATATCTGTGCTCTTTATGTCTGTACAGTGTTAAACCAAAATTTCTACTGTATTCTATTATGTGGTTTACCAATGCCTATATCTCTTGTTTTTGTATGGTGCATCTGCCATCTTGATTGCCTAGATCATGCCTGGAAAAGGTCTACTGGACCCGTGTACTTATCTGGTCAACAAATACATAAATAAATTCCTATACTATCTCATTGTAGAATAACTTGACTGATGCATTCTGATTATAAAATAGATTGTGGCAAAAAACAATTGGCATAAACTACATAATGGAAAATCTCCTTAACAACGAATACAACATTAATGTCAGTCATTACATTACTACTTTATCATTCACCTGAATCAGTCAATATGACATCTTTATGCACTGCATCAAACATTCCAGGACAACAGTGGATGATTTATAGGAAGTTAATACTAACTTGTGTTTTGGACATTTTGCTCAAGAATAATATATTGTACAATAACACAGTGATGTAATCCACATGATAATAAAATACTACACTTATATGACATTTGTTGGACTTTATAAAATGGGCAAAGGACTTCAAGCAATCTGATTTGTTGTTAGCTGTGCATTAGAAGTGTGTAATGTATGGCTAAAACTAGAAACCCAATGTAGAATACACATACCAATTGTATAAGCACAATAAGCCATTCTGGGGATGTGGATTAGACAGTTCTAATGCACAGCTAGACTGAATGCACTTGGTCTGAGCTTTCATGCATCACTATGTCCCCCAGCTGTGCATTAGGACTGTCTAATGCACACCCCATTATGTCGTATTGCTTACCTGGAATGCATGCTTATATTGTCAGAAGATAAAACTTTTTGTATAAAAAATGTACTTCCAAGTCTGTTTGTGTATCACAATCACATAGTGATGATTCCATGGTTGCTGTGTCCAAATGGAAGGGTTCTTCCACTGAGATAGATGTTGGAGGAACGTTCTCATTGGTAGAGGTTAGTCCATGATCAGAGAGAGCCTGTACATAAATACTGGGGAAAAAGGCATAGGCAAACATATTTCAAATCATTATATTATTAAATTTAAAGCAATGCAATAAATGAAAATGCAACACAGATGTGATAGTCATGTGATGTTTTATGAAAGGGTGATTGGATTCAGAGTAATTCACTCTTTTGCCATCTATCTGATTACCTACAATTGTGGTTCTGACTCCTATTCTGATGCTAATTGGCATTAGATTCTATGAGATAGCGACTGAAAGTTGAATTTAAAACTACTTATCCAACTCCAAAAACAAAACATTACACTGACCAGTCCAGCATACACAAAGAAAACGATGAGCCATTCACCCACGAACACTTCCCCCATTGCCCATGATCACTGCCTATTTTTTTTTTACTTTCACACCCTTACATGGAACTCACTGCCAATGACCCGTGTTCTGAAATGAATTCCATTCATCAGGGGTCAGCCAGGGTGGAAGAGGATTGAGCATCTGAGGGACTGCTCTCCTCTCCCAGGGAGGGGAGGCTTGTCAGCCCAGCCTTGGCTGCCCCCCTGATAGAGGCCTGGGGGTAGAATAGGTCTGAGAGGACAAAAACATGTGGGAGAGATATGTGCAGAATGTCAGCACTGCACTGCCATGGAAAAGGAAATTGTGGGGAATTCTCAGACCAGCTGCATGCTGAGGGAGATGGAGAGCCAACTTGGGGAAGCTGGGGAGTGGGTTGATGTACTCCCCCCCCAGACACAGGCATGAAAACACCTATATGGCAAATAAAAAAAAAGAATAGAAACAGCTAGAAGCAGCAAGTGAACAAACAGAAACAGCGGGGGAGATTGTGGAACCATCAGAGTGACCAATTCCTAGGTGTGACAAGAATATTTGATTGTGCAATCAGACAGGCAAAGAGACAGACTAATGGCAGAAATAGGAGAGGACAAAACAAATCAGTGCTTTTAACTCTCTCTGCATAATAAATGGGACATGGTTTTATTCAGCCCTGCTACACACACACACTTAAAAGGGAACCTATTTTTGTTTAACAAAAAACAGGTTTCCAAAACCTTCTTTTAGTTCTCTTTCAGCCTTACCTTATATCATTTTCAGTTCTTTTCATATGCAGTATCCCTTTTTCCTTAACACTTATTACAGCAAACATTTCAATTAAGCACACACAACTTTTATTTAGCCTTCTGAATTCTCAATTCCTGAATGAGATCTTTATGGAAAATCAGCACTGACATACTTGTTTCCAGATTTGTGTATCATTTTGAATTAAAATGGTTGTAGTTCCAGGTACCACCTTGTGATTCTGAGACTTTTATCTTTCATTTGAGTAAGTCCACAGAGAGTATTGTGATATGTTACAAGTACAAAGTCAGTTCCCAGCAGATAAAAGTTAAGGGACTCCATTGCCCATTTTGCAGCAAGGCATTCTTCTTCAATAGTGGAGTACTTTTTCTCTCTGTCTTGCAATTTCATACTGATATACAGAATGAGATGTTCCTTTCCATCTATATTCTGACTCAGGACTGCACCTGGGGCTTCCTCTGATGCATCTGTCTGTAACAGAAATTGATTCTCAAAGTGTGGACTACTTAAAACAGGGGCTGAACATGTTGCAGCTTTGATGAACCAAAAAACCTCATCATACTCTGTTGACCATTTCACATTATCTGTGTATTTTTTTATGAGTTCAGTGAGGGAAATAGCTCGGTAAAGTTGGGAACAAGTCTCCTGTAGTAACCAGCCAGACCTAAAAATTACCTGACATGTTTCTTTGTTTTATGGACAGCACTGTTAGCAACAGCTTCTATCTTGGAAATCTCTGGTTTTACTTACTTCTCCATTTCCCAAAATATAACACAAACATCTGGTTTCCTGCATGCCTAATGTGCACTTGGTAGGATTAATAGTCAGACCTACACTTTTGATAGACTGGATAACTGCTTGTAGGTGTTGGAGGAGGCCTTTCCAGTCCGGACTGTACACCACAACATTATCTAGATAAGCAGCACAATATTCAGTATGAGGGCTAGAATTACATCTGTGTTCTGCTGGAAAGTACAACAAGCAAAACAGCTCACTCACAGCATGACCCCCTGAGGATGTACTGTATACAAAATTGGTTGGGGTTCCTTTTGGATGGCAGCTGTTTTTCATACTGGTGGTGTTCCATTTAACTTCAAAATAAAGCCTTTGTTATTCTGGCTGAGGTGTGCTGACGCTTGCTTGTTGGAACTGATTGAAAGTGGCAGGTGTATCGCATAAATCAAACAGCATGCTAATGAACTGATTGATTCCAAATGGAGTTGAAAATGCAGTTTTGCCAGTAACCTTTGATAAGATCAATGGTACTAATGTACTTGGCTCTTCCCAGTCCGTCCACTGAATCACCTATCCTGGGCATAGGATAGCTCTCAAATACAGACACTTGATTAAGTTTCCTAAAATTTAGGAAGATTCTTTCACACCCTTCTTTTTTTAATTCACAATCACCATTGATGATGACCAAGCTCTTCTCAATTCTTCAGTGATACCTAACTCTTCCATTTTTTGTATTTCCTTAACCATAACTGCTCTTACTCACTCTGGTAATATGTATGTCTTTTGTCTAACAGGGCAAACATACTATGTCACTATTACATGCTTGACCCTTTTGCTTGGCCTGTCACTGTGGTAGAAGTACTTCTAAATGTCTTTACAAAGTTATGATTTTCTGCAGTTTGTTCTGTGGGTAAGGAAACATTCACCTTTACAGCATCAGAAGTTGCAGTTAGTTCCAGTATGTCATAAGTAACATTAATATCTTCTTCAGCAGTTTCTGGTAATACTAACAAGGAAACCTTTGGTGATTGTTCAACCCATGTCTTCGGGATGTTAACATGGTATATCTTTGCAGGATTTTTCTTATCAGGGGTCTCAATCTCATAATTAACTGTACCAGTACATGTAACCAATTTATAAGGCCCTTGCCACTTCATTAATGGTTTGTTACCTGTACTGGTAACAAATAACAAGTACTTTTCACCTGACTCAAAACCTTTTTCTTTTACACCATGGTCATAATACACTTTCTGCTGTTTTGGGGCTTCTTCCTGATTACTGTGGGCAATTTGAACATATTTTTCCAGTTTCTTTCTCAGTACACACACACAGTATACAATGCAATAGATTCTTTCTGAGCAGAGTTATCTTACCATGTTTCTGTTACATCTAGTAGCCCTGTAGGTTGTCTAATATACAACATTCAAAGGGTGAAAAAAACTGTTGATGCTCATGGAACTTATCTGTAAGTAAAAAGCAGGTAAGGTAAGTATTAGTCCCAATCTTTCCCTTCCCCTTTCATAAATCTTTTAAACATTCATTTTATGGTTTGATTAAAACACTCAACAAGAACGTCTGTCTGAGGGTGATAAGGGGAAGTTCTTGTGGCAGTGATACCAATTAATCAGTGTAGCTCTTTCAGTAATGCAGCACCAAAGTTGTCTGCACCAGTTAGCAACTCCAGCTTTACTGTTCTATATTACCTTAAAGCATGTGTAGGCACACAGTGTTTCACCTCAGGTGAGAGGTTCTGGGCTTGGGTTGCCATGGTTACCTTGGGATATTCTGTCCCACAGTGTGTCCTTACTGTCCTGCCCAGGGCAGTGTGGGAAGGTGGAGGTTGCCACCAGTTCCCCCGAATAGTAGTTTCACTAGTACACAGCACCGATAGCCTATTGGTTGCAAGGGTAGTGCACCAATCATTTAAGTCCCCCGCATGAGGTTGCACCTGGTGTAAATATACTTTTTAAAACTGCTTGTGTTGACTGTTTGGTGCGTGGATAACTGGAAGCGACGATACGCTACGTCTGGTCTCCAGTACACCATTTATTGGGAGCCCCATGTAAGTGGGTGTCATAGCTTTCTTATGGTGCACAGGTGTCTGCACCAGCTAGCATTTTCTGCTTTACTGTTTTGTATTACCTTAAAGTGTGTGTAGGCAAACAGCATTTCACCTCTGGTGAGAGGTTCTCGGCTTGGGTTGCCGTCGTTACGGGGGGACATTCTGTCCCACAGTGTGTGTGCTTACTGTCCTGCCCAGGACAGTGTGGGAAGGTAGAGGGTGCCACCAGTTCCCCCCCGAATAGCAGCACCACTAGTCCACAGCTCTGATAACCTCTTGGTTGCAAAGGGTAGTGCACCAAGCATTTAAGTCCACCACATGAGGTGGCACCTGGTGTAAACATACCTTTTAAAACTGTTTGTGTTAACTGTTTGGTGCATGGATAACTGGAAGTGATGTCACTCTATGTCTGGTCTCCAGTACACCATTTATTGGGAGCCTCATGCGAGCACACGGTTCTGAGAGTGAAGATGCACACAGAGACATGCGCATTTCAGCTGTGTCTGCTGGGGAAGCTGGGGCACTGGGTCAAAGGTCTGCTAAGTAACATGTAGAGAAGATAATCTGCAGAGTAAGTAAATAACAAACTCACTTATCCTTTATGCAATCATACTTACAGCTTCACTTGTGACAGGGTATAGTAATGGAGGGCGCAATTAAATTATGCTGTCACTGCCAAATGTGTTGCTTAGGAGAGCCTATCACTAATTTCACCTATGATAAATGTTTGCTGATTAACACTGTCCAGGATGAAATAGTAAGACTCTTAAATAGCAAGGTAGTAAGTGATGAAACTGAGACCTTAGAGAATTTTATAGATCACATGGTGAGTCAGTTAAAGTCTTCATCAGCTCCCTCTGATGCAATGAAGGACTCAGAAACTAAGAAAGATGAAGAAGGCCATCCCCATTTTAGTTTGGAAGTACAGGAATGGGCAATAGTGACTAAAATCACTAGGAAACTTAGAGGGGGCAGATTTACATTAGCGTCCCAGTGTTGCTTCAAAATAGATATGAACCACTAGCGGTCACAGATACCATAATAACTACTGATAATAGCAAGACTACACCTTCACTTACACAGACAAATAATTCGGTAACTAAGAAAGAGTCATACTCTTATGGTTTGACTGTCACTGCACAAGACAAAACCATTTCCCCTAAAGGAACTAATATCACAACACAAACACTAAAAAACAAAATGCATTTCATCCTAAACCTCACATACTCCCTTCAGAGGCAGACGGCTTTTCCCCTCTTCAGAATAACCTAGTAAGTTCAGCTTGCAGTGCACCTAATCAGGCCAAATTCAAATCTTCCCAGCCCTCCTCCAGCATTGATCCCAACCCTAATCAGGCACCTAACCCTCCAACCTTGACAAGGAAAGTGTTTGTATTGAGTTACTCTATCATCAAACATCTCGATAAAGCTATTTTCAACCCAGATAAGGTTAACTGAACATACTCAATTTTCAGAGGGGATAAGGTCACTGAAATCACATCTATGGTTTTAGACAGTCTAAAATATGCAGGAAATAACCTCCTGATTATCATTCACATGGGCATCAATGACATCAATCGTACCAACCCAGACCAATTAAAACAGAATTACGTGGCATTAAATAATCTACTAGTCGAGAGGGGATGTACTGTACATTTTTCACAAATCCTGCCTGTCCCCAAAGCCACTGATTCAGTTACACATGGTATTAAATCAATAAACGAATGGCTCAGAAAATGGTGCCTAAAGTAGGGTATTCAATGCATTACTCATTGGAAGAACTTTCTTGATAAAATCCCCCTATTCTGCTGGGATGGACTGCACCTTAACAGGGGTAACTGTACCTTACTAGGCAGAACCTTTGAAGCAGTCACAAAACACCATTTAAACTAAATAAAAAGGGGGAGCATGGAAATGTACCCAAGTCTCTTAGTCAAGTCAAGTCAGGTCAAGTCAAATTCATTTATAAAGTGCTTTTCCACAATCAAAGTGCATATACAATATAAAACAACAAATCTAATAGAATATGAAATAAAATAAAAAAAACAAGATAAAATAAACAGCAGCAATCCCAGAACTAAACATGTTCCCCCAAAGGCCTTTTCAAATAAATAGGTCTTCAATAATGATTTGAAGGCCTCAGCAGATAGGCAATCTCTAATACAACAAGGTAGAGAGTTCCAAAGGGTCGGGGCTACAAAAGAAAATGACCTAGACCCCGATGTCTGCAAACGAACCCTTAGAACCTCTAGCAATCCCTCATCGGAGGAGCTGAGAGATCGGAGGGGGCAGTAGGGCTGAAGGAGGTCTTGCAGGTAACCCGGTCCCTGTCTGTATAGACTATTATAGGTCAGCAATACGACCTTTAAGGTGATCCTCCAATGCACCTGCAGCCAGTGCAGTTCACGTAGTGCAGGTGTGACATGGCTAGTTCTCAACAACCCTGTCAACAACCTGGCTGCAGCGTCCACAACAATCCTGCAGGTGTTCCAATAGCACCCCATGGTTCACAGTGTCAAACACAGCTGAGAGATTGAGGAATATAAGAATGGAATGCTTTCCTTGATCCCTTGCCACCAGGAGATTATTAAGCACCCAAACCAGGGCAGTCTCAATACTGTGCCTTTTCCTAAAACCTGACTGGAGAGAGTCGTAGATGTCGTGAGTTGATAAGTGGGCCTCCAGTTGAAGAGCAGCCACCTTCTCAATAGCCTTTCCCTCAAAGGGAAGGTTAGAGACAGGTCTGTAGTTAGCAAGGCAGACCGGGTCTAGTGATGGTTTCTTTGAAGTGGTCTTACCACCTCCTCCTTCAAGGGCTCAGGAAAGACCCCTCTCACCAGAGAACACCTGACTATTCAGCCAGAACCAGGCCAATGGATTTATCACACCCTACAAGAAGGCATGTTGTACCCAGATCCAAACTACAGTAGGTAGGCCTCAACTCCTGGATGACCTTCATGACATGACCACCAACTGGTTGAAGTTAGACCAGACAGACAGAATACCCATGACCCCCAACTTGCCACTGCATGCCCCAATAGAGGGAAATAGCTGGGTCCCTGATCTGATGGAAGCAATCTTATCAGCAAAAAACAGAGCAAATTCATCACAAGATTTAAATTGTGAAAAAGTTCCCGTGGACTGAAGACAGGCTGGATTACACAACCTAGCAACAGTTTGGAAGAGCTGAGTCAGTCGGTTGATTGCTGCAGCAATCTCCATGGAGAGGAACTCTGCCTTCTTACAAGACTGTGTAGTATCCATATTGCTGTAGCAAGTTAGGCTTTACTTGTCAGCTAAGGTACTAGCCAGATTGCTCATTGCTGTTTTGGCAATTGGCAGGCTTCAGCAACCATTTCAAATGTTGTCAGGTACACTTCAATATCATCTGAGAGACACAGCTTTGTAAGCTAAATGTCTTTTAACTTGTTTGTGTTTTATCTGCTGGACCTGTACCAGATCCTCCAGCTTTGATAGCATGCAAGGCATCCAGTCATTTCTGCTCCTGTCACTGCATCTCATCTCTTCTCTTCTCTTCTCTTCTCTTCTCTTCTCTTCTCTTCTCTTCTCTTCTCTTCTCTTCTCGTCTCTTCTCTTCCTTTCTCTTCTCTTCTCTTCTCTTCTCTTCTCTTCTCTTCTCTTCTCTTCTCTTCTCTTCTCTTCTCTGTGGCTCCTGTCATTGCATCTCTTCTTTTCTCTGCTGCTTCACTTCTCTGCTTCTCAGTCTATTTGTTGTATAGCCCATGATTTGAAGTAGGCAGATATGCATTCAGGTTCTGTCCCTGCCTTTTCTTCTTCTTCCGTCACTGGTGCCAGCTGCACAGTCTCAGATTGGACTTTTGTTTCTGCTTCTAGTTTGGCTGCTATTCTTCTGGTAATCAGTCTTTGGCTTGCTGGTGCAGGATTCATATGTTTCATCTATGCTTCCCTGGTACCAGGTCTAGTACTGATGCACAAAACTGCTACTTTAGAGTATGCACAGCATAAATCCCACCTCTAACACCAACTATCATAGAAACATAGGTCAGGAAGCAAAGGCAAACCAGGAAAAGTTATACAATTCACAAGCAGCATTTTATTATTATTAATAATAAAATAAAAATAAAGTTGTACAGGATAGTGCTTAACAAAGGCTGTACAAACAAACAAAAACAAAGTCCTTCATCTAAGAGTCTCTTTTCAATTTAATTCTCAGTCTCTCTCTCTCTCTCTCTCTCTCTCACTTTCTAGACAAAAAATTGCTCTCTTTATATGAGATGTCTTTATTTATTTATTTAAAAGTTAGTAACCAGTCTTTTTCTGGCAGTTTACATTCTTCATTCTTTTGATGTAAATAAATCTGTTTCTCACAAAAAAGTTCTCAAAAGTTTTGTCAGTTTCTTTCCTGGGGCCAGATTGTAGGTGCATCAAAATAGAACATTCTGTCCCTGGACTGGTCTCCTGTTGGCACCTACAAACATGCCTGTATTTCAGGTTGATGTCCTTTCTAAGCTTTCTGCAATCATTTCCAGTTCTACATAAAGATTCACGTGCATTTTTTTCAATCACAGAGAAGCAAAGGGGGAAGGAAAGAAAATAAATTGCTAGAAACAGCAACTGAAGAAAGGGAGATAGGAAGGGGGAAATTGTAACAGAGTGGCAAGTTCCTAGGTGCCACAAGAAAATTTGATTGCGCAATCATACAGGCATGAGACAGACAAGTGGCAGAAATAGGACAGGACAAAACTGGTCATTGTTTTCAACTCTCTCTGCATAAATAATGGGACTGGGTTTTATTAAATCCTATCACAGTCACCAGTACTACTACTCACCAACATGCCATGGCTACACACAAGAAAGCACAATCCATCTAGAATACATTCAGTATGACACAGCACACAGTGTCAGTCACTCAAACTAAAGACTGATGCTCACCATCTGTATTATCCAAGCAGCTTCCAGTAAACTTCTGTAGCATACTGGAATGGAACTGGGTGTTATCTACTTCAACCACCAAACACCACAACAGAAGAACTCCTCTCTGTGAAGAGCATGTGGGCATGTTCACTAAGGTTTTTTCTCACCAGTCCATCAGTTGGATTCAGGGGAACCTAGCATTAGTCTCAGGACAGGAAGGAGGCACCAAGTGACTATGGGACATACATAGAATAGTGGTATTGATTGGTTACATAAATATGTCAGGGGACTGTGATGGCACTAGTGTTCGGTCTGGCAGGACAATGGAAATAAGTCAGAAAGCATGATTATTTACTCAATGCTTGTCAAACTACCACCAAAAACACCTATGCAGGACACACCAACACCACCCGCTTCAACAAGGACACTGGTTCATACACAATTTGTGTGGAATAGTAAACCCATACACTGAACTCCTCTGTGAGTCACAGTCTGTTGGTTGGTTCTTATGAGACTGTACCCACAGTGTATAACATATAATCATTTGGCATCCAGCAGAGGAGGCAAACAGAATGATGTGCCTGCTCCATTCAATTGTGCAATGATAGGAGTTCAGGATCATGAGTGGGGTAAAGGTGGTGTGTCTAGAGCATCTGGGTCACCTGGAGTTTGGAAAATATGTGTGAGTGATGCAAGGTAGGAGCACACAACACCAGGAGTGAGTTTTCATGTCAACAGGATACTGGTGATCTCTGGGTAGGTGACTAATAGTCAACATGTAATACATGTTTTCATAATACAGCATGTGCAGCAGTGTGTGTGTGTGTGTGAGAGAGAGTGGGGCTGAGAAACAAAGCAATGACTGTTACAGCCAGCAGCAGCTTGTAATAATTTGAGATTTAGTGACATTACCAATCACAGATGTTGTCAGGGACTGCAATGATACCCTGTCAGTATGTAGAAAAATGGATATACTACTTAATCCCAACAGCCAGTTCCCTGACACTCAACATCCCAAAGCCACAAGCCCTATGGCTGGTTGCCTGACAGTTAGGATGTTGCCCACAGCAGAGTTTTTTTCACGCTTCACCCCCTGCAACCCCTGTATTAAAGAATGCAAACTCTGCCACTGGCAACACTGAAGCGTCAGGCAAATGGGGGTAGGGATTGTGGCTTCAGGATGTTGGGTATCAGGAAAATGACTGTCAGGATTAAACATATCACCTTGCAACTGACAACTGATATGGTGTCGGTTTTGCAGATATAAATATATATATATATATATATATATGTAACATAGGGGCACAGTAGCAATCAATCAATCAAAATCTTTATTCATCCACTTGGACACCATTGAGCAAGCTCATTTACAAGGTGGACCTGCAATGCACAAGGTCAGGTAGCAATATATTTATGTACAGACAATAATACAGTCAGTGAAGGTATACTTTGGTGCAGGTAACCTGCAATACACAAGGTAAATAGCAAATGCATTTAGATACAGACAAGAAGACAGGAAGCGTAGGTATACATAGGGATATAACAATAATATAGCAGAGTAAACAATAATAGGTACAGGTATAGCAAACATCTTCATGGTCTAATATTCCTGGATAAGTTATAACATAATCAGGGAAGAGAAGTAGGGAGTTAAGAAGGGTGATGTATGAAGAGAAGAAAACACTTAGCAAATTAACAAAAACTCATATGTAGCAAAGGAGGTCACACCCTTATAGTTAGAGTGGAGTAGGCACTTTGATGTTAAACCTCAAAATTTGCACTTCAATAACTTTGCAACTGTTCAACAGATTTGCACAAAACTTGGTTTGCACTGTCTTGTGGGGTAGATCTCTTGACATGCCAAGTTTTCTTCATGTTGGATGTGCAGATTCTGAGATCCAGATAGTACAAAAACCTTAAAAGGTGCCCTTTTTGCATGGACAGATGGTAAGAAATTTTGATGTGAAATATCTATGGTAGAAAGAGCTTGGATCACAGAACTGTCCTGCATTTGTTTAGTGAAAAAATATTAATCTGTTCCAAAGTTATTCGATTTTAAGTTCCCATTATTTTCAAGTGGAATTTCACTCTTCCTGGAACAAAAAAGGAATTTGGTTTTACAAAAAAAGGATTATTTTTCACGAGGTGACAATCCTTTTTCACAAGAAAAAAATTACTTTTTTGTGAGCCACCATTTTGTTTGGATTCTGCAGTTATCAAGTCAAAAAAGAACCCTGCATGCCACTTTTTTACATTTTAAATCCTTTTTCGTGACTCGATAATTCCTTTTTCATGAGTCCTTTTTAATTCTCACAAAAAAGAGTTGCTACTTGCAAAAAAGGATTTCAGACATAATTTTTTTAATCCTTTTTCACAATATGAAAAAGGATCATGAAAAATGATCCTACCTTGCAAAAAAAGATTTGAGACTTCATTTTTTTATTTAAGCCTTTTTTAATCCTTTTTTGCAAGACAGAATTCTTTTCATGATCCTTTTTTGTACTCATGAAAAAATGACCCTATCTCACAAAAGGGATTGGGGATTTAGTTTTTTGTACTCCTTTTTTGCACGAAAAGGACCTTTTTTTTGTAAATCCCTTTTCTTTCTTGCAAAAAAGGATCCTATATCATGAAAATGGATTTGGGACTTAAGTTTTTTTTAAATCCTTTTTCATGACATAGGATCCTTTTTCATTAATCCTTTTTCATTCTCATGAAAAAGGATTTCTACTCACAACAACAACCCATGCTACAACTATATTTTAAACAGTCAACAATTACAGTCTCTGGAACATGAAAAAGACTTAAGTGTTTTGATATCAAAGGATTTGAAATTCAGCAATCATTGCAGTGAATTAATAAAAAAGGCTAATAAATTAATTGGCTGTATTAGACGTTCAGTTACTTCCAGAAATAGGGATTGTATAATCCCCTTGTATAGGGCCTATGTAAGACCCATCTTGGATTACTGCTCCCCATTGTGGAGTCCCTTTCTATGTGGTGATGTCAGGAGAGTTGAGGGGGTCCAGAGGAGAGTTACTAAGATGGTTCAGGGGCTTCATAGGGCAGACTATGTTTGTAGATTGTGTTCTTTAAATCTTTATTCCTTGGAGCTTAGGAGAAAAATAGGTGATCTTCTACTAATGTTTAAAATTATAAGGGACCAAATATTATTTGCTGATTTAGGCTTCATTCAACATCAAATAATTTTTTCTCTAAGAAGTCACAGTTATCAACTAGGATATACTTACCCGAAAACTCAGTTAAGAAGGAATTTTTTCACCCAAAGAATTATCTCGGTATGGAACTCATTACCAAAAGAAATTGTGGAAGTTGATTCTTACAATTCCTTCAAACTTAAGCTTGATAGGCTTCTGTTAAATGTCGATAATGAGGATTAATGCCTGCTATGGCAGGAGATGTACACTTATGGGCTTTGGCCTTCTGTACATCTATACCTTCTAGTATAAATATGGACTTGGGACTTAGTTTTGTTTGACAGGTTTCATTAACTTTGATGCATAGCTTTGCCATTTTTGCATATTTTATACTACATTTGCAATATGGCTTTTTCAGACCACACCTCATGAACAATGTTACGTGAGATGTGGTAATAACATGCCTATGTTGAAAAGTTGGGGCAAAAGTCATTAAAGTTTCCAAAGTTATGAGCTTATTTGCCAGTGGGAGTTATGTATGTCACTGTGGAAGGGTCCTGCGCTCCAATTTATAGGACAATAATGATCAAATTGCCAGCATAGCCATTTTAGTACCCCACCTCATGTACCTGGTACAGAAAATCTTCAAATCCCCACCAAAACATAATTCTGCATAATTACAATGCTATTCTATGCCACAAGTGTGAAAACACATTTTGACCAGGATTTGAAAAATGACAGCTATGACATACATGAGGTGTGGTATTAAGAAGTGCATGTTGAAAATTTGGGGTCAAAGTCTTTAAAATTTCCAAAATTATGAGTGTGTGAGGTGAAATTGCAACAAATGGTCATAACTTTGCCAGTTTTACTGTACATATGTTGACTCCAAATTTTTAACAGCTTTCTTATGACTTCACCTCATAAACAAATGACTGCCATAATGCAAATCCCATCCAAAAGGTGAATTCACAAACTAGTCATGAAATAGCCTTTCAGGTAGGATTTATGAAACAACATCCTCATTGTTCATGATGAGGGGTCTCAAAAAGGGAATGTTGAAAATTTGGTGTCAAAATATGCACAAATTTCAAAGTTATGTACAAAAGTTGAAAATCCCATTGAAATACATTGATTTCCCATATGAAAACAAGATCTTTTTTCATGAATCATCATATGAAACAAGACATTTTTTCGTATGATGCTGATGCCCAAAAATAATTTCAATGTGAAATAAAACACATTTTAAGGGCAATTCTCAAGCAGTAAAATAAAGAAAGCACTTAAGGGGGTCCCAGTAAACAAGCTACATGTGTTGGTCTCTCCCCTCCAGAATATCACTTTTGGAGGTTCCAAATTTGAATTTCTCAGGCAAAACTGAAAACAAGATGGTGGCCATATGAAAAAGAAATTTTCCCACACGAAACAGGTTCCTTTCTCATTTCATACAGCTATCTTGAGTGCTTACTGAGCGTGCTCAGATATTATATTTTCACATTTTTAAAATGCAGTAACTTACAAATGGCTTATTATTTTTTTACAAGACTAGCAAAAGGCACATCTGTGAGTTAATCCATTTCTACCCTGAAATTTTCAGACCAAAATTACAAACTGTCTGGGCTGTAGACAAGATCAAAGAAAAATCCCAGCAAAATCAATGAGTGAAAAAATGTTGTTTTTCACCTCTCAAGAACTTGAAAATTGCACATCTGACCAGAATGCAACTTGCCACATGTAGAGATCTACACTTGATGATGATGCACAAATACGTTGAACAGTTGCAAGGTTATTAAAGTGCAACATTTTGAGCTTAACATTGAAGTGTCTACTCAACCTAACTGCACCCCTATTTTATATAAATATATATATATATATAAATATGGAAAGAGAGAGAGAGAGAGGAGAGAAAAGACAGAGAATATATATATATATATATATATATATATATATATATCACTAAGTGTGTCTACTGGTGGGCAGCAGCCACCATATCATGCTTACTTGCACAGCCACTATGACTACAGTAGCATGACCATTTTAGTAAGTGTGCATAATTGTAATTGGCCTGCATGACATGTGTGAACATTATGCATGTATGAACATTAGTTGCATGTTTGATAATACACATATCATACAATTACATTAACACTAACCTCTGTACGTCACCTTGTCTGGATGGCACCACTGTTCTGGGGTACTACTTCTTTATGAAATAGAACAAAGATGGCATAGCATTATTCTTTAATTTTCTCTGGCCTGGGTTGCATTGGGGTGCAGCAGAAACTTATCAGGAGAAAAATGATTAGAACAGAGATGGCTGTTCTTTCCATGCTGCCAGCCCTCACTACTAACAGCCACAATCCACCGTTGATACCATATCTTTTCCTTTGGGAATTTATAAAAGCTTCTACCAGATCAGAAGCTGTTTTGTTACTGCACCCATTTGCACCACAATATGGCATTTCAAATATATAACAAAGTACTGTTAGTAAACAGAGTTATAGTATATTAAACCACAACACACTTAACACAGAATAGTTTTAGTAGTGTTACAGTGCTTATTCTGAACAGTGCAATGAAAACAGTTTTGTTACAGTAAATACTGAAAAACAGCACACCACATCAATTTCTTTTGGGAGGGGGATTGTAAGATATAAAGCTTAGTAGTTACACTTAGTCATTATACGAATAAAGCATCAATGAAGAGTTTCACATCAGAAGAACCACAGACCTATGAAACAATCAGAAATATAACCACTATTTATTCAACTCAGTCCTTGTCATATACACAACAGAATACCTTGTTTCTAGAAAGACATATCAAAATTAGGCAGTGATAATTTACATATCTGGCACAGTGTGCAGCATGTGTGGATAGAACTGCATTGTGTACAACACACAAGTACCGTAAGTCCTAACAAGTGACCTAGTGGGTCACTGGTCTCAATTTAACACATACAGGCACTCAGTACAGTACACTGACTGACTAAAATGGGTCAGTGAAACTGTAGTTCAGGGGAAAAAAATAAGATCACATTATCAGTGATTAAAAACTGTTAAAAGCCAATTATTATTGAGCATTGGAACAAAAAATAAGTTTACAAACATGTACTACCAAACAAGACAGCTAAAATGTACCCACATACACACACACACTATCATTCACTTGAATACAGTATCATAGTAAACATCATTAATTTTTGCTACATGAAACTCAATAAAAAATTATCTCACTTGATGAACTCAAAAGACTATAAGAGACACAGTGCCATGCTCCTCACACTCAGGCAGCTTTAAATTTCACAGGAAATGCTGTCAAGAGTGGATTGCATTGGGGCAAGAATGATGTCAATGTATCACAATGTCTCAATGTGCCCATATAAACAAAGTGTGGGAGTGAGCAGGCTTCAGTCAATCAATCAATCAAACTTTATTTAACCAGGCATAACACCATTGAGCAAGTTCATTTTCAAAGTGGTCCTGGACATAATAAAACAAATCACAGGCAGGTATAGGCAGGCAAAACAAACATTGTACATACGAAAAGCCAAGTCAGGCCTATACAGTCAAGGATAACACAATTAAATGCTAACTGTAGCACACTAAACAAACAAGCAAAATAAGTCAAAAACATAGAATGGTTTGACTCTAGGCACTCACTAATATATATAGACTGGTGGGTATTCTAAAATAGAACTTGGTTGGTAGGAGGGGGTAGGGTGGGGGGGTATAAGAGACAGGGGGGAGGTAGGGCGATGTGGGCCAGGGGGGTTGAGAAAAGAGGTTGCAAAGTGCTGGGGCCCCACTACTAGAGCAGGTGGGAGTTGAGCATTACTTAAATATCAAAAGATTCTTGTGGGTCACCAAGAGACTAAGGGCATACAGGTCACCTATAAAATTTGCAGGTTTCCTTCAGGTACTCTGCTATCAGTGCTTTGAAGGTGAATGGATCGGGAAGGGTTGAGAGCTTCAGAGATCTTTGCATAGTATTCCTTAAGGAAGGAAAGGAGAAATCAATTGCAGTCAAGCCATGAAATGATTTTATTCTGGGTATCTGGAAGCAGAGTAGGGAAAAGCATCTCAAGCCATACAACTCCTTAGCACACTCAAAGAAACTCCAGATGTATGTTGGTAGCTTATCAGACAGAGCCCTATAGAACCAGAGGAAGGCATTTATTTTTCTCCTTGTAGTAAGTGAGGACCATCGCATCTCTGGGTACAGCAGGCAGTGATGGGTGCAAAAAAGGCAGATTGAGGATGAACCTCAGGGCTTGGTGATAAAGAGTGTCAAGTTTACAGAGCACTGAAGAGGGACAGTTGCTGTTCAGGAAGTCAACATAATCCAGTAAGGGCAGGCATGTAGATTGCACTAGGCTCTTTGTGTCTTCCTTGGTGAGTAGGTGCTTAATACGGTAGAATATGCCTAAGCGTTATCTTAATTTTTTGGAGAGCTTGTTCAGGTGGCACAGAAAGTTAAGCTTATTGTCAAGCCAGAATCCTAGGTATTTAAAGGTATCAACAGTTTCCAGGGGGTTCACCCAATAAAGTTAGAATCTTAAGGCTGCATGTAGGTCCTGGGGCTGCGTTTAGTGAGAGGATCATGGCTTTGGTCTTTTTGACGTTAAGCAGAAGCTTATGCTTAATAAGATTACATTGGAGTGAGATAAAATCTCACTGTAAATCCTCATGGGCCATGTCCAAAGAAGAGCTAGATGTGTAGAGGACAGTATTGTCTGCAAATAAGTGCACATTAGCTGTGTGCAGATGTGAATCAAGGTTATTGATACAGATTGCAAATAAGATCGGGCCCAAAATAAAGCCTTGAGGGACACCTCATGGTAGTGTTTTTAGTGTAGACAGTTCTCTCAAAACTTTGACTTGTTATAATCTATTAGTAAGGTAACTGGTGGACCATTTAATGGCAGTACTATCGAGACCAATGTTACTCAATGCATTAAGCATAATGTTGTGATCCACAGTATCGAAAGCTTTACTAAGGTCAAGGAAAAGTGCAAACATATGCTTCTTAGAGTCCAAGGCAATTTGCCACTCAGTGGTTACTTTAGCAAAGGCAGAGACTGTACTATGTTTGGCTCTAAAGCCCATCTGAGTGGTGTTTAGCAGTTTCTGTGAGTCCAGGTGCTCCCTGACTTGGGTATTGATGATTTTTTCCAGCAGTTTTGAAAGGGTGGATAGTATAGAAATAGGCCGATAGTTGTTCAGATCGCTAGGGTCCCCAGACTTGAACAAGGGGATGATGTGAGCAGTTTTCTACAGCACGGGTAGGGCACCCTGCATCAGGGAGGTGTTCAATAAGTGGACGATGGGGGCGGTCAGGTAGCATTGGCCTAATTTTAGGAAGAAAGGTTTGATGAGTTCAGCACCAGCATTCTTTTTTGTATCCAATGACAGTAGGAGGTCCTCCACTTGCTTGAAGGATACAGGGAGGAAGCTGAAGGGGGAGGAATAACTCTGGTTGGTATCGATGTTGGGGCTAGTGACATCAATGGCATCCCCATGCGGGCTGATGTTAGTGATTGGAGAGATGTCCAATGCCAGCCCTGCAGTGGCAAAGTGCTCACTTGAGTTGTTCTAATATATCCACTCTGTCCGTGAAAGTGGCGTCACCGGACACTATTTTGGCTGGAAGGGAGGCATCAGTGGTATGACCCTCAACCTCTTTGAGGATGCTCCAGAACTTGGCAGCATTGTTTTTGTTGTCTTCCAGGGATGATTGGAAGTAACTAGCTCTTTCAGACCTAATTAGTCTAGTGAAGGCATTTCTAGAGAGACAAAAGGCAAGCCAGTCAGCATCAGAGTGAGACTTCCTAGCTCTTTTCTGCCAAAAGTCTTTATACTTGAGGGCTTTCTTTAAGATGGGAGAGAATCAGCAAGGAGATCTTTTCTTGGACATGATCAGCCTGGGGGGCATGTTTGTCTATTAGACCCACTAAAAGTCTATGAAAGAAGTTAAATGTCTCATTGAGGGAAGGGGCTAGGTAGAAGTCCTGCCATCTATGTTGTCCAGGTCATTTATGAAGGCATTCTGGCAGAACTTTTTCAAGCACCTTTTTAACTTATATTTGGGGGCAGATCAGAACAAGAAGAGCATAAAAATGCTGATTTAGAAAGATGAACATGATTAAAAAAATTTCAAAAGCATCGCAGTTTACTTGAGGGACTGAAAGCGACTGGATAAACTGTGTGTTTTCTGTAACAGACATCTATGCATGTGATCTTTAAAGTTGAAAATGAAGCTATTTTTAGTTTGACCAAGTGTCAGATGTAAGGATTTAATGATATGGTGTGGTTGGCTGCTGAAGAAAGTGTCCAGTTGTGAACTGTGCTCACATAAATACATGGAGTAGAGTGGTAATTGACCAATTGAATAAGAGTGCAGGATTCTTCCCACCCATTTTATAAACATAAATATAAAAGACCCTCAATATCTAACAGGCTATTATGTTTGAGGCTCAGGGACAGCTCAATATGAATGTTTCAACTTCTGCTATCTTGGATTTCCAAGTATAAATCAACGTATAAATCTAACATCTGACAGTCGGACTATTGGGAGTCTAACAGAGTAATACAGAAAATAATGCATGGGCAACCATGCATAACAAGGCTGTTTCCATCAAGGGGTTCTGCTAACATCAAAGAGACCTCAAGAGCGAAGCTCAAGTAATGTACATAATAATGCAGGGAACAAATTTTTGATATCTTGCCTTTACCTACAGTATGTTATCAAGATGGTGACTTCATGCTGTGAGGCTTGAGAAGAACGCCCTGCAACAGGGATTGTTACAGGCATACTTGGAATGTTTAACAGGTATACCACTGTTGCCTAGAATCCTAGGAGTACAATCCTTTCCAGTTTATCTTGTGTACCTCTTGGTGTCAGAAATACCCCGTTCTGTATTTTTTTGCCCCTAGCTGCAGGTGAAGGAGCCCGGGCAGTGGAGGCACTAACACCATGACTAGAGTGAGGCAGACAAACCCATGGGAGGCTGGTGAAAACCACAGAGGATATTTCTGAAGATTGCCAAAGATTTTCTCACTACGGACAGATTGTAGACCCCTACAGTGTTTATAACATTTACAGCATTTGTAGGACTTGGGGTCTCGAAGACCGAAATTGGAGACTAGATGTTCGTGACCAGCTTTTAGCTACACCACACTATTTTCTAGTGGCCAAGAAGTGTGGAAGAAGCCTTCAATTCAAGTTTTTTATGTAAATTGTAAGGAAACTTTAAAGAAGGTACATTTTAATCCATAGAAGTGCATGAAGGGGCAAATTCTGGTATTCATAAAGATTTGGGGCCAATAGTGTTTTGCCTTGACTCTGTTGATAACTCTGTGAACCAGGGGTTATTGTATTATTTGTACAAACCCCCATAGCATTCTGTTAAAGAGTTGGAAACGTTTTAGTGGCTTCTCTGTTTCCCCCAGAATCAAAGATTCTGCCGGCATTTTACTTTATTTTATCTTAAGAATCTGCAATGTCAGTATTTAATCGTGTAACTTTGCAACATCAGTATTTTTCTAAGACTTTGGAGGGTGTTTGCTATCTAACTAATTTAATTAATTAATTATAGTTTATTTTCTCGCTTTGCTCTAACCCATTTCAAGTTTACAAGTTAACAAAACCTGACTCCCATTACCTTGAATGTCTATCCTTGATTGCCTATTACCTTGATTCTCGATCCCAGGTAATGGTGATGTCATACTTTAGTGCACCTGAAACACACTTAAGTTAAAATCAGGCACTTAACATGAATATAGTCGCAGATGACCTAAAAGTCAGATACTCACTTCACTCTCAGCAGTGGTATCAGAGAAGTATCAAGGGCATGTGGCTCTTAAATGGTAATGGCAATTGGTGTCTGAGTCACACTGTGGTACTGTGGCAATGTCAGTTTGGGGCCACTATGTTTCACTTATTCTCCATGTTTTGATCTCTTGAGTAACCTGGATTTGTTTTCTTTACTTAATTCTCAAACAAAACAAATGAGATCACAGCTAGCTCGACTGATGGAGGGCTTGATTGGTCACTCAGTCTTGCAGCAAATCCCAGTGAATCTCAGTGAACAATTGCTTAAGAGTGGAAAAGAGACTCTAGGTAACAGTGGAAGGACTGCTGACAGTTGACAGTTGACTCGGGGTCTTCTTATATTTCCTGTGATACATATAGCAATTGGAGAAAAACATGTAAGTCATTAGCCTGATTACTTTTTTCATTCCAAACTGTAATCCCCTCAGTAATGCTGGCAATGGCAACTCACATCAGGACATATTATGTTTTTCAAGACACTATCACCAATAATAATAATTGATACCTGCTAATACTTCTGAATAGATTGAATAGATATGTATGTACTGGTGTTGCAAACAAAGGAGACTTTAAAAGGGGCTGGCGATTTTAACCCATGTGCATAAGCACTTTGGCTGTATTTGGGAACTTATATTTGTACCGCTAAGACATATTTACTTTTAGAACCATCACAGTATTTAAACATCTATTATCACCCTAGGGTTTACCCTCAGCATATTGGGGGAACTGGAAGGAGTCTTGAAGATTTTCTGCCAAATTTAAAAACTTTGGAGACTTGGAAGCCGAATAATGATCTAAAGATGATCTCTGCTCAAAACGTATAACACATCTAAGGCAGTTTCACTCCTGCTTTTGTTGACAGGACTTTTAAAGCCACAGAACTCCAGTTAAGCTTCCTTTTTGAGACTGTGTCACAAACGTAAAACTGATTAAGTCTGATTTGGTCTTGTTATGCTTACATCTGTTATGTGCTTGTTATGTGCTTACCATAGAATAGTCTGATTCTGTCCCGAGGGAGTTTCTGAATGAACTATGATTTGAGTTATCTGGCTGCATATTGAACAATTGAGGACATTCAAAGGGGGAACTTCTAAAGACCAGATTTAGAAGCCCTCATTTGAAGCAATAATTGGTTAACTAATCAGATAAATTCTATAGAATATCTATACTAGAAGAGGGAACATGGTTATAGAAAACTCAAAACCCAACCCTTCAAAAGTAAAAATATAGAAAAAGAATGGCAGTAATTTTATGAGTGAGATAGAGATCTTCACATCAACCCCTATGCCTATGCCTACCCATGCCCCTCCAACTAAGGGCAACACAATTCAGACTTATACTGATAATAGTAAAGCTAACATTTTGCAGAAGGATGAAACAAAGGATAAAATAAAAACTGTTAATATGCTGAGAAATTTGATGTCAAAAGATTTAGGAAAAATTTCCCAAGTGCAGGTACAAAGCATTAGCCGGGAACACGGGGGAGTTTAAAAAGTGATGAAGGGAAAGGTTGTGGAAATACTGCCTCTGCAGCCCCAACCACAGAGGCCACAGTTTTGTCACATAACTAAGTGGAAAAAGAGAGAAAATCAAATTTCAAAAAAGAGGAAACAGTTAAAACATCTAAAAAAGAAAGAAATCACACAAAGGAGGCACATCTACAAAAACAAAAGGACATCACAGGTTTGTTTGGTAATAAAACAGGCACCCTCAGGTTTAAATGAGGTCAAATCTGTAGATGCACAGGGTATGATTAGCAGTAACTTACTCAGACACTAAAAATCTTCAACAAACTCCAAATAAAGGGAATGAGATCAGAATAGAACTATTTAGTCCATTAGAATGACCATCCAACTTTAGTGAGGACATAATTCAAAAAAGGGAAGTGCAGGACGATTCACTGTTACAGGGTTCACCTAATACTGTTTTCCAAAGACTGGACAAGGAGGTGGAACAAATAGAGCTTGAAGCCAGTTTTTTAGAACAACGTCCAAACTCATTGTCTAAGTATACAATTAAAGCACTGGCACACCCGGTGAAGTCTAACATTGTATGACTGGAAGCATTGAATGACATCAGAAATAAGATGGACAATTTTACTAATCTAATATGTGCTCAAGTATATAACATGCAGTCACAGATCACGAATCTAAGACAGAAAATAGAGGCAAAAAGGAGGCTCTTCTTCTCCACTATAGTTATTCCTGACACTCCGAAAGGAAAAATCAAAGGTAAAAACAAAAGAAACAGGAAAGTGAAGAAAAAGAATAGGCAGTCGAAACAAACAAAAAAAAAAACAAGACTCAGAGGTAAATATCATTAAGGGAAATGTCCAGATCCCACCAGAAATATCCTTTAGAAATAAGACGGCAGACATAAGCATAGATGTTTCAATACAACAAAATGGTGAGAAATCAGAGAAAGTGGATGATAAAAGGTAGAAGGTGCCAGAATACAGAGTGAGGCAAGTAAAAAAGAATAATAATGAAGAGAACAAAAAAAAGTGGAAACTGAAACTAACATAAATAGTTTATCTAGTCTAGAATCAGTAGTGAGGCTGGAAAGGGTGTATAATAAAGCATATGAAATAAAGGATACATTAGAGGAATTAACTGAATGGCTGCTTTCTGCAGAATTAGAAATCTCAAACCTCCCAAAAATATACTTATGGGCCAGGATATTCAGACTGCACCAGGCAGTGGCACAAGCCTGGGCGCAGCTCAACTGGGATGCGTCGGTACTAGGGCCAGGTGATATTCAATTGTGATGCACCATGGCACAGCACCATTGAATATGGCAAGATCAGTGCACATAGTATGCATGGCGCAGGGGCACTGCACCGCACAAGCCACGGATAGGGAGCATGGGGATGCACCAGCAGAAGTGCAGTTGCGCTATTTGCATCACCCACAATATTCAGCAGGGGACAAGCAAATGAGGCCATAATATATGCAAGGCACAAATGGGGCCATTTGCATGTCATTATAACCCCATTTGCATTCCTTGCGCAGGGCAGCCTGGCGACCTGTGCCTGGCACCCTGCACAGCATGATGTGTGCTATGGGCATCCCGGGGCATCCCCTGCCCTTAACTGTGATTGCATAACTGTAAACCACACAATCCCTGGTGGTCTAGTGGTCCCCCAGTCCCTGGGTCCCCGATATATGTATTGAAAGACCATCCCTGGTCCGATGCCCCAATTCATGTGAAAAGGAATGTCCCTGTGGCTAATGGCCCCCACCCATTGCTGAGCTCGCGGTGATATGCAAGTAAAAAATATTAACTCTGGTGATCCAGTGGACCCACCCTCCACCATGTGGAACTCCTTGACCCACCCTGCTTCCCCATCATCGGTGGGTGGTTGCAACCCATCCGCATACTGCCCAGTCACCATTGAATGACAGGTACAGTATGGGCTGTAAGCCATTGGTCCCCAGTGTGGACAAATGGACTTTCAGGGCATACTGTACTAGACAGTCCCAAATATGTGAATGATGTCATTTGCATATTTGCGACTGTTTAGTACAGTATGCCCTGCAAGCCCTTTGGTCCACACTGAGGACCAATGGGCTTATAGCCCATAATGTATCTGTCATTTGGTGGGTGGCCAGGGGGCATGCAGGCAGTTTGCAACTGCCTGCTGATGATGGGGGGAGCAGGGTGGGCAAGGGGTTCAGTGTGGGTGGTAGGGGTGGGGGTACCACTGGTTCACCAAGGCATGTCTTCACAGTGGATCACCATGATCATGGCAATTGGAAGGGGGCTACTAGCCACTAGGAGCATTCATTTGTACATGTTTTGGGGATTCAGGTGGAAGGGGGGACCACTGGACCACCAGGGCTGGTCATGTATTTATTTCATCAGGGTATCGGAGATGGGGGGCCACTAGACTTCCAGGAATTACTGTACTGTCAAATACCATGAATGTGGCAATGGGTGTGGGGGTTCTACTAGACCATCAGGGTTGTGGATGCTTGTGAATAGTGTTCTGGGTGGGCAGGTGGCCTCCCACAGGTGGGCTGCTGTGTTGCACCCTGCAGCAGCCCACCTGTGGGTGGCCAGAATTTGTTCCTACTCTGCATGGGCTAAACTTTGAGCCCCCAAATGTAGGGCAGTGCAGGGGTGTGCCAGCATATGCACTGCATATCCCAGCAGAATATCAGGATGTGCCGCATATGCATAGGCATCTGCATTGCATACAATTACATTGTGCCCTGGTGCATCGAGATTTGTGCTGCACAAGGCAGCTTTCTCAATATCCCACTGGGGCACAATGCGGGGTAGTGCCAGCACAACTCCGTTGCACCAGCACAACCCCTTTGACTATCTGGACCACAGTGTAGAGGGATGTGAATGACGTTAACAAACCAGTGTATATCTTGGTCAAGAATATGGACTTTGCAAAAAAATATGGCTTAAACAACAGAGATTAAACCAGCTTGGTCTAGAAGTTAAAGCTCCTGTTTCTTGGAAATGGTGCATTGTGAGATTACTCCAAATAGAGAACTTGGTGGCTCCATAAATAGATCAGAGGTCATTGAGAAACTGATAAAGCTAAAATGGAAATGTACAGTTGGGCCTACAGTAGATCAACAGCAAGAATCCAACCTAGCAATTTTTGGGATAGACAGATTACAGAAAGAAAAGCAAAACACTTTAATGGATTTGGTGATGGCCTTGTTCTCCTGTTTTACATGGGAAAAATTACAAGAAATTGATTTGTTAAAATAGAAAGGAGCTTTACTGTAGAAGAAGGTAATAGGAACACTATTATCTGTGCGACAAAAGAATATCACAAACTGTTATGAGACAATGCCCACAAATTTGACCAAATTGGAATACTAATAGTAGATTGGGGAGAAATGTGGAGAAATAATACAGACAAGACACCAAACAGACTAAGCAAGAAAAATGAAAACTTGTCTTAGAATGCTATACAGTACTCTTAACACAGAATGAAGGGAAGTCAAATTGTTTGATATGGAATATTGCTGGTATACACAATAAGCTACCAGATCTGGAATGGAGAACATTTGTTAATCTATTTGAAATAATAATGTTCCAAGAAACATGGGCTACTGAAAATATAGACCTAAATGGCTACCAGGCAGAGTTTTCCCCAGCCACAAAAATCCATAAAACAGGTAGACCACTGGGGGTTTAGCCACTTATTTAAAAATTGATGCTAACCTCAAAATTATTGATAAAATGAACATTAAAAGAAACTGTATTACACTAATACTTAAGTGGAATGGACGGATATATGTGGTCATTAATGTGTACATACCTCTGACCAAGAAAAAGGTGAACCTTAGCATTTGGCAAGAATTATCTTTTAGAGATAGACAACTCTTCTAAAAGATACCCAAATGTTATGCTAATAATGGCTGGAGGCTTCAATGCCAGGCTGGTCAGTATGGACACTGTGGACATACTGTACACACAATTGGAAATGGGAGTTAACAGGAAAAGAAAGAGTCAAGATAAACAGAGTAACTCACAAGGTATAGAATGACAGAAATTGTTAAAAGAAAATGCTGTGATTATCATGAATGGGAGAATGAATAGAGATTCAGAGGGGAATAAGATATACTTTTCTTCAATGGGACAGAGTGTAATGGATTATGTGATATGTGATATGTAATCAAACCAATATGAATAATTTTAAAAACTTAATAATTCAAATGCAACCTGAGGGTGATAATGCCCTATTACAGCTACAGGTAGAATCAGGCTTAGTGTGCAATAATGTAACCGAAAATAAAACACCACTAGCCACATTATCATTGGTAGGGAGACACAAATAAATAGAGGAAATATTGATACTCCTATGCTTGTAGACATTATAAAAAACTGGGAAGTTGTTTTTGCTGAACAAGAAGGACTCCATCAAACATCAGCTTCCGTTTTTACTAATAGTATTGACATTCTCTGTGCATAGATAAAAACCTAATATACCCGGATAGCACTAAGTCAGATATAAATATGGATAATACATGGTTTGATACAGAATGTGGGTTGGCTAAAAGAGAAATACAGAACTTAGTTAGATGGTCAAAAAGGAACCCTTCTAGAGAAAACTTTACAATCCTAAATAAGGCCAGGAAATACTATGTAAAATTTTTAGAAGAAAAAATAAAATTCTTATGTAACAACTGGGAATTAATGTCTCAAACTACACAAAATATCAACACAACATTCTGGTTATTGGTGGCTAAGGGTGTAAATGTCTTCTAAGCTTCATTAGCTGTATGTGTTCCCAAAGAGAACTTGGTTGAACACTTTTCTGCAATTTTTTATAAAACTAAACAAACCTTAATAGAAGTGGCTACTATGAAAATAATAAATGATATGGGATATACTATATTGCAAATAACAGAAGGAAAAGTGGCAGCAGCAGCAATTGATGCTCCAGAAAAATTACAAAGCCCCTGGTGCTGATTACATCCCTGCAGAGGTGTACAAACAGTACAAAGATTTTTGGATTCCCCTATTAACTAATTTTTTTAATGTTTGCTTACAGCAGAAGAAATATCCTGCCTCTTGGCAAAAAAACATAATTCTGCCGATACATAAAAAAGGCTCTGTCTACTCCCTGTCTAACTTTAGGCCAATAAGTCTGCTAGATAGTTCAAAAATATTTGCAAAAACTATACTGAATAAATTAGCCAACTGGATAGAAGAAAATGCATTAATCTCCACATTTCAAGCTGGTTTCAGACAGAGATACTCAACAATGGATAACTTATATTGCTTCTCCCATTTATTAGAGAACTATGGTAAAATTAGGAAAATTAAATTACATGCTTTATTTGTGGACTCCAGGGCCACCTTTGATTCCATTAATTGGAATATACTATGTGAAACCTTAATTATGAAAGGAATTGACAGGGCCCTGTTAGTCCCAATAGTTTAACTATACAACAATACATTAAGTAGTATGAGATATGATAACACAGGAAATCTGACTACGCCCTTCAAATAGGGGAGACAAAAAAGGGTACCTTTTGGCACCATCTCTTTTTAATCTCTATATATACTGCAGGATTTTGGAGGAAATGAACACTTTGACTCACCTAAAATAAATAGAATGCCTGTTTCCCTAACAACAGTGGGTCTACAGAAGAAATTAAATTACTTCTATAGGAAGTGGGTAAATTTAGAGCTTGAAATAAACTTAAAAAAACGAATGATAATGGTATGAATAAAGAAAATAAAAACAAAGGGAAAATGTATCTAGGGAAAGAACAAATTGAAAGGGTGAAAAACTATGTTTATTTAGGAGTAAATTACACTTCCACAATAAGTTGGGCCCAGCATGTTGAAATATCAGCAAGATAAGACAAAATCTATAGCAAAAACCTGATTAAGATTCAGTTATCAATATGGAGGTAATACTAGCCTTCCTGCTATAAAAGCTGGAGAAAGTAAAATATTTCAAATATTGTTGTATGGGGTTGAGGTATGGAGGACATACAGGGCAAATCTTTTGGAAAACCCAATGTTGTATTATTATAAGGCATTATTAGGCATACCCACTTCAACAGCCAATACAATGGTGAGGGCTGAGCTAGGAAGGGTGAACCTCCAAACACTCAAGGTCTTAAGAATCATGAACTACTGGCTAAGAATTATTATTAATAACTATAACAAATTACCAAAACTTTGTTGGGAAGAGGAAACATCTTGGGAGGCACAGGGCTTAACGTCCATAAGGCTAAAAACAGCTAAAGATACTTTAAGGGGAATAAATATGATGCATTGATGGGCAGACCATAATCAAAAACATATTAATATCTCTGAAATTTGGCAAACTAATAAAAAAGAAATTAATAGATAAAGCAAAAGAGGAAGACATGATGAAAATATTTTTTTTTTAAAGTAGTATATGGTTCAAAGAAAACAAAATTGACCACAATATAGAAGAATACCTACTGAAGGGCATAAACCCAGAACAGACAACTTATTACTTGGGTGAGAATGGGACTGATCACATCTAAATTTACATTTTTTATTAGAATATATGAGAAATCAGAAAATATATGCCCTTGTAATAAAGGATTTGTTGAAACTGTCTGTCATATTATTACCATCTGCCCCTTATATGCTAAAGCAAGAAATGAATATATTTTAGATTTTTAAAAAATATGCTCAAGTAAATTATGACCTTGTATTTGTGTTACTACACCCAAGTGCTTTAAGTGAAATAGAACTGCAAAGTTCTTGGCAGCAGTAGTCAAACAGAAAAACTGAAATTTAGAATGAGTACAAATCAGAAGTAGTCACTATAATTAGTAGGATTTATTTGGTGCAATATAATTTAGAATAACTTATCCTTTTAAGATATGAACTCCTTACATGTATTGTATTCTCTTTTACCTTTCTCTGCTCCTTTTTTTAATACAGCTTATTTAAAACTCTGCACTCGTGGATGCAATTTTAACTTGTTAATACACAGATACTGGACACAGAAATGTGACTGCAGAGAAAGGCCCCATAGCCCATCTAGTCTGCCCAATATGATATGATATGTATGTGTTGTAATGTTGTAATTTGATGTTGTAATAACTGTTTTGATTTTCAAGATGGATGAACAATAAACTTGAATTGAAATTGAATTGAATAATGCATGGGCAACAATGCATAACAAAGCTGTGTTTCCATCAAGGGGTTCTGATAATTCATAGAGGAACTTTTGTTAGGAAATTTAGTTTCATGTTGTGCTTCAGTTTATGTTTATTGTTATTATCAGGGGATCTTGAAACCAACCCTGGAACCCCTCCCTCTGCTGACTCTGTCCTCTGGTATTGTGCTTATGGTTTAAAAATTCTTCATTTGAATGCTCAGAGCTTAATCTCTAAGATGGCTGAACTAGAAAGTATTGCTGATACCTGCCATCTGAATATTTTGGGAGAAACTAAATCTTGGCCAAAATCTTCATTTCTGGATAGCCTGTGTACGTTACTGAGGTACAGAGTCATCAAACAGGACACAGTAGGAAAGAAAATAGAGGGTGGTGCTGCTGCATATTTTAAGGCGCATATGCAGGTTACGTCGGTCACAAACATTGAGCTATCCAGTTCTTTAAATGAATGGATTCTTCTTCATTTGGTATTAGGTGGATATAAGCAAGTTATTCTGGGTTGTTTATATAATCCTCCTCAAAATGATTTGTCTGGTTTGGTTGATTTCTGGAGGGCTGCCAATCCCTAAGTTGGATTACATGATTTTGGGGGGTTTGGTAATGTTAATTTAAATGTACTTAGTGATTGTGTTTCTGAGGATGAGTCTATTATAATCTTGTGTTTTGGTTCAGTTACTTAACCCGTAGGCTGCTAACAGAATTAGAATGCATAGTAATTCTGGACTGATATATCAGTCTGCAGCACAACAAGGGTTAATACTCCTACTGGGTTGAATCCTGGTAGCTTGAGCCACTCATTAATCAACAGGGTTTTTTACCAACAAAGAAAATTAGGTGTTATCAGTTGGTGTTTCAGATGATGCAATTAGTCGCCATTTGGCAACTTTCTTTGTTTTGACATTTAAAGGATACCTAAACAACATTTTGACAACAACCTATTCAAAAATCTAACTTCATAGGGGACTAAAGGAAAGGCTGCTGTAATCATCAATGCTAAAACTACATTTATATAATTTACCTAAATGCAGTTCCAAAGCATTTGAAAAATGTAAAATCAGCCTTTCAATTTAAAAACAAAAATTGCCTTACCTGCTTCCTAAAATGTCCGCCAAATGTGTTAAGTGATGACATCATTTGAGCCAGAGTTAGACAGCAATATGCCTCTCTATAGTGCTAACTAGTTCTTTTTTCCCTTTGTATAGAATTGTTTCACCAAAATGGTCAAAACGATATGCATTATTTTAATCAATACACATGTTAGGCTATAGTTCTGTTCATTTTGTTTATTTTAACATGCTGAAATTGTGTTTTAATCCAACCGACTTTCCCTTTGGCAAACCACAGTGCAGTACAAATCTTAAATAACCTGGTGGCCTAGTGGTTATGGCAGATCCAGGATGTTACAATGGGGGTGCTGGGGTGGTGTGCATACTTGATATGCACTTTTTAACTTTTTTATTAAACCTTTATATTGTCTGCTATTATTCTTTTTTAGTACTTCTTTTTTTTCCCTGGCAGGTCCACTGTCATCATCTGCCCTAGTCACGGTCCCTGGGGCATCCACCGCCAGCTATTGCTGCCTTGTCCCCCATTTACCCCAGCTTACCCGCCGGAGGGCGGGGCCTTGGCAACAGCCCCTCATCAATGCTGTGGGACTAGTGACTGGTCGGGGGACTACAGTGGTGGCGGCTATTCGAAGCCCCAAGGAGGGTTTCATGTAGACAGTGAATCCTGCCCTGCCTGCTCTTTTTCCTGTGTTCTCTTTGGAGGCGGGGAAGTGCAATGATGCCAGCATCCGCCCTGCCTCCCTGCATGATGAGCGCCAGTAGTGTGAGTGTTTCCTGGCCTCTGCCAGGAGTCCTCAGCATGTCAGACACTTTCCCACCCACCCCCCAGAGAAGGAAAGCCATCCATGGGATGCTTCATCCTTCTCCCCCTTGCTGGCCCTCCGATGACCCGGGTTCATTCCTGAACCCGCATTGCCGGCATTGCAAGCAGAATTCCAACTGCTGTGCCATTGGGCCAGCCATTTTTCAGTACATTTTTGATGGAACCTACAAATGTAATCCGTAGTTTTGAATGTAAACATCTGTACAATCAATAAATCAGACTTCTTCAACAAAGTGAAATGAAGCAGCAGCAAGCAAGTAAGTTACAAAGGGGGGATGGGTGAAGCTACACCCTTCATCACCCCCCTAGATCCACCACTTGTTTGTAGCAAAGTTCTTGCGTAGTCCAATGCCAGAGTTCATACTTTCCCAGAAATCAAAAATATGCTTGTCTTGTCTTCTTTCTCCATGGGAAATAATAATAATAAGAATCAGCATTTACATAGTGCTTTTCATACACATTGCATCCCAAAGTGCTTTGCAAGCAGTGATAGACTGGTAGTAAAGTGGCTGAACATGTAGTGTCAGCCATTTCACACATTTATACCCACACTCAGCCTTGGACAATTGCATGAACTGGTTTTATGGGAAGGGGAATGTTGACCAGGACAATGGGTTCAGGTAGTGGTCATGGTGCTGGCAGCCCCACATCTTATATGTCACAGTGATCTGTTCATATTTCTTCCTTTCTGTCTTCCCCTTCCCTGAATATAGCAGTACCTTGCAGGAATGACCTTCTGAGTTCCCTTCTGGTATTCATTCTTTACTCCTTCTCCTCACCCTACACCAAAAACTGGTGAACTCATCACCGTTCTGCATCATGAATGGAGGTAGTACAGTCCCCAGGTGTTTTTACATATCAAAAATAAACAAATCTGTCCAGTAAGTCATGCTAATAGCAGCAGGGTGCAAGGGGAAAGTGAGGCTTTCCTATCCTTAAAAGATCTAGGCTACCTTTGATTAGGCACTATTAAATAACGGGTGTGCACATCATTATGCACGTCATTTAATAGTGCCTAATCATAGGTGACTTAGATCTTAGATCGGTAGGAAAGCCTATTTTTCCCCTTGTGCCCTGCTGCTATCAGCCTGGTTTACCATTAGAACATGTTTATTATTAATATGTAAAAGTACTGGAGAAGAATTGCCAGGAACTGTCCTGTGGGGTTCTGCAGATCACAGGTAAAGGAGTAGACCAAAACTGGAATTCGGGTGGATTCACTCAAGGCATTAGTATGCCTCTCCTGCTAATAATATTGTTATCCATAGTAAGTGCAACCCTTCTGAGGGCATGAACAGCAGTTTTTCTGGTGAGTCCTGATGCTTATTGCTTGGTTGTCCAGGAAGACCTAATTGTTGGTTAATGAGGCGGGGAAAAAAACTCTACAGGGGGACTGTACATTCTGCCTTCACTGTGCAGAAGGGTGGTGATCCACTCAATGTTTCCTGTGGTAGCAGAAATCAAACACTGAGAAAGTGGACTGGAGAGTGATTTTGGAGGCATTTTTTAACAGTGCCAGTTGATGAAACATATCGGTATAGGTGTGCAAAACTCTCTGAGGTACAAGATTGCAATCTGAGGTATGATAATTCTCTTCATGAGACCACAAGCACATATGTGGCCCAGAAAGTACTAAGGATGGAGTATGGATGTTGGGGTGTTCAACAGAAGGCAGGTGAGGTGCAGGGGGTTCACGTGGAAAAAGACTACAAAAGAAGCTTATTTGTGGATTACCAAGAAAGCATGCGCTTTAGAATTGGACCAGCCCAGTAGTTCGCTGCAAATTTCAGGGCATCACATAAACACTAGATCATTAGATATTTGAAGTGTTGTACTATACTGTGGTTTGCCTAAGAGAAAGTCAACTTGCTTACAAAACATTTTCAGCAAGTTAAAGTAAACAAAATGAACAAAACCATAGCCTAACGTGTTCTGATCAAAATAACCCACGTGTTAACACATGGTGTTGATCATTCTGGTAAAACAATTCAAAACAAAGGGGTAAAGAAGAACTAGTTAGCACTATAGGGAGCCATGTGGGTCTCTGCCTCTGGCTTCAATGATGTCATCATGACTCATCACTTAACACACTCGGCAGATGTTTTATGTGGCAAGCAAGGCTGTTTTTTGAAAGTGAATGGCTGATGCTTACATATTTCAAAAGCTATGAAACTGCATTTATGTTACTTACATAAATGCAGTTTTAGCATCAATGTAAACAGCAGCCTTTACTTTATCTCACTATGAAGCCAGATTTTGGAGTTTGCAGTTTTAAAAAGCTGCTTGTTCAGGTACCCTTTAAAACCCCTCACATCCCTCCACGTACAGTTCATTTTCATAATTAACCAAAATTTTATCATGATGCTATACTGTTGGAAATGTCCAGTATTGATGAATCTTATTTAGACTTGATTCCTGATGTTGATCTTGCTTTAGATTTTTTTTCCAAAATGGCTGTTTCCAATTCAAGAGAACGTTTTCCAAAGAGAACAGTTAACATTTGTGGTGTTCCTAATTTATGTTTTTTTCGTTATTTAAAATATTGGATACAATAAAGGAAATTGGCTTGGGATGAATATAAATCCTGCCCCACTGTTAACTCTTTGTTGAATTATCAACATCTTAAAAATAAGGTTACTTATTTGATTAGATCTGCTAAATCTGTATTTCTCAGAAAACACTTAGATTCAAATTAGTCTGATTACTGACAATTCTGGAATAATGTGCATTCTCTCACTGAGGGTAGTGATAAAGATGTGATGACAATGTCAACTGATAGTGACAATGAGCTCAGTGATCCTTTTGATATTGCTAAGCTTTTGTATTTTAAATTCACTAATTTATATGGGTTTGATTATGTTTTGACTGCTGCTGGTTCTTCTAAGATCTCTAAGAGTTCAGTTTTTTTTGGATCTTCGAGAGTAATTGATGGGTAGGATTGATGAACATTTTTAAAACGTATTTCTCCTTTTATAATGTCTTCCTTGTAATTTTTAATCTATCTTTATTTTCACAGCAATTTCCCTTGAGTTGAAAGTGTGCTAGGGTCATATTTGTGCCAATAAAAAAAACATGCTTCTGTGCTTGAAGATTTTAAGCTAATTTCAATTTTAAATCCCATCAGTAAATTGCAAGAAAAATCTACTATTATTTAGAAAAACATAGGGTATTATGTTCACAGCAGCATGAATTTCACAAGGATTTTGGCACTTGTGCAGTCTTCGTGAGGTTCAGAGATGGGGTCCTTAATGACATGGACTCATGTTTGGGGCTGTGTTTGTGGACGTGACCAAGGCTTTTGATTTTATTGATCACAATATGCTTTGTGATAAATTGCTGCTTCTTGGTTTTTCTCCTAATATCGTTTCTTGGATACTTGATTACCTAACTAATAGATTTCAGTTTGTGAGTATTTGTTCTGTTATTTTCTGATTTTTGTGTTATAAGCAAAGGGGTTCTGCAAGAGTCAATTCTTGACCCTTTAATGTTTACTTTGTTTATTAACTCATTACCACCTGGAGCGCTTTTTGAAGTCTGAGTTTTCCATTGCTTAACCTTGATACAAAATGGCCACTGAGGTATAATTGAGTTAATTCATTGTCTTCCTTTTTTAAAATATTGTGAGTTTGTTGTTTGCTGTTGACCTTTTTATTTTTCTGGTAAAAATGTGACTAACGTTACTAAATATCTAGAGTTTGACATTCTTTCTGCTTGTACTTGTTTTTAGATAATTTATAGATCCTCAGCTCAAAAAAAACAAAGTCCAGAATTTTTGGCTCTCAATGGTTGATTAGTGATGTTCCACCCTTACATTTAAGGGATACCTTTGGTAATTTAATTGAGCAGGTGTCACAGTTCAAGTATATTTCCCTGCTGTTCAGTGATCCCCTGCACCCTCTAATCACTATCCTAGTAATGACATATCAGGACCCTGGTGACTAGTAACACCCCTACCTCTCAATCACCATTCCCATGAAAAGCAGGAACTCCCTGGCATTTAATGGCCCCCCTTACACCTCAAGCACTGTGCAAACTACCCTGCCAGCCCTCAACCATTGATGCTGGTGCCACGGATCTGAAATGGTAACTAGTATAGCCCTCCACTCAGCTCCTTGGTCATATGGAATGACAGGGAGTGCACATCCTATGTACAAACATATGCACGTATGAAAAGAGCCAGCAGAGGATCTCCCAGGTCAATCATGTCTGCTCGGTATATGATGCAGGGTCCTGGCCTTACAGCTTACACCAATGAACCTGTCCCTCCATCGCTCCCTACAATCCCCCTTCCTCTCCCCTTCCTTGGTCCCAAGGGTTCTCTCTTTGTTTGTCCCAGGCTCTCTTGAATGATCCCACTGTCTTTGCTGCCACAACCTCCTCAGGCAGCTCATTCCAGGTGTTCATCACCTTCTCTGAAAAAATGTTTCCTTACATCCCTTCTGAATCTTCCCCCAATCAATTTTAGGCTTCACCTCCTAGTGGTGGTATTGTTACTCCTTTTAAAGAGACCCTTCCTTTCCACTCTGTTAACTCCCTTCATGTACTTGAGGGTCTCTATCATATCACCCCTCTGCCTCCTCTCTTCCAGGGAGTACATCCTTAGGGCTCCCAGCCTCTCCTCATAAGATCTATCCTTCTGCCCTTTAATAATTCTAGTTGCTCTCCTCTGGACCCCCTCCAGCATGTTAATGTCCTTCTTAAGGTATGGATGTCAGTACCTCACTTCTTATTCTAAATGTGGTCTTATCAATGACCTATACAATGGTAAAATAACCTCACTCTGCCTACTACTGAATCCCCTTGCAATACACCTTAGCATCCTGCTAGCCTTTGCCACAGCCTTCTTGCATTGAGAGGAATATTTCAGAGGGCTAGTAATAACTCCCTCTAGATCCTTTTCCTCTTCCAAAGCAGTTACCTGTACCTTTCCTATGTAGTACTCTGCCCTTCAGTTCTCGGTTCATTTATGCATCACTTTGCACTTTTTGGCATTGAAACCAAGCTGCAAGATTCCTGAACATCTCTCCAGTCTTGCTAGGACCTCCCATAGGTCCTGTATCCCTTCCTGTGTGTCCACTCTCCCACAAAGTTCAGTGTCATCCACAAACAGACACATTTTGCCCTGAATGCCTTCCCCGATGTCACTTATGAAGACACTGAACAACACCGGCCTTTGCGGGACCCCACTGGTGATGTCCATGGTGCTGAAGAATTCTCTCCTTACCACTACTATGTGTTCTGCCACTCAACCAGTTTTCACCCCATCTTACCATCTTCTCCCCACCCCTAGGGTTCTCAGTTACATTATCAACCATCTGTGTGGCACAGAATAGAACGCCTTGCTAAAGTCCAGGTATATGATGTCCATTGCCTGGCCCTTGTCCACTGCCTTAGTGACCCAATCGAAAAACTCAATCAGGTTTGTTTGACACAATATGCCTGCCACAGACCCATGCTCTCTATTGTCCTGCCCACCATTCTCCTCTATGTACCTCACCAGCCTTTCCTTTAGTATGGTATCCATGAGTTTAAATATTATCAAGGTGAGGCTGATTGGTTTGTAGTTGGCCGGGTCCTCCTTGGGTCTGCTCTTGTGGAGTGGTACCACATGTGCCATTCTCCATTCCAGTGGTACTACTCCTGACTCCAGAGATCTGTTGAAGAGAACAGCCAGTGGCCCTGCCAGCTCCTTAGTTAACTCCTTCAGTACCCTGAGGTGTATTTCATCTGGCCCCAGGGATTTGTACACCCTCAGTGCCATCAGCCGCTACTTCACTCTTTCAATCTTGATGACCCCTATTGCATCCCCCTCCCCCCATTTCTTTCCTCCCATTCCTTGCACATAGTACCGTTCCCTTCTTTTCCTTTGTAAAGACAGAGCAGAAGTATTTATTTAATGCTTTCTCTTTGCTCCCATCTTTATCAACCCAGCCATCCTCTTTCCTCAGCCAGCCTGACTATGCCATCGTTCTTGTCCTTCCTTCTGCTTATGTAACAAAAAAAGGCTTTTCCCCTTTCTTTATTTCTTCTGCTATTTGGAGCTCCTTCTGTGCCGTTGCCAGCCACACTTCCCTCCTTGCCACCTTAGCCAACCTATGTTATTCTTCCTCATCCTTCTCCCTTGCTGTTCTTTGGAATTTCCTGTAGGCTGTGCTCTTTTCCCTTACTACTCTGGCCACCTCACTGTTAAACCAGCTTTGTGGTCTAGCTCTTGATTTCTTGCCCCTTAATTTGATGCAGCTGCTTGTGGCCTTCTGAATGGCCCCTCCTAATGGCATCCCATATTTTTCCCACTCCCGTACCCTCTTCCATGCTCCCCAGGCCTTTCTTAAATAATTACCTCATCCTTTTAAAATTAGTTCTCTTGAAATCTAATGCTCTGGTCTTGGTGGAGGTGTCCTTCTTACCCATGTCTAAACTGAACTACACTGTGCTGTGGTCACTTCCATCTGAGGGCTCCCTAATATCTATCTCCTGTACATGCTCCACATTAGTGAGCATTAGGTCCAGGATTGCACTCCCCCAAGGATAGAACCAGTTACATACTGAGTCGTGAAGCCATCCTGGACTGCATTTAGCATTTCCTGACTTCTGGCGCATAATGTGGTGGGAGTGGCACAGTCCACTTAAGGTAGGTTAAAAGGTTTAAGTACTGTACAGGGAGTATGTCCTCTGTACTAGACAGAGAGCATGTGGCCTGTGTACTGTACAATGAGCGTTCAGCCTGTATACTGTACAAGGAGAGACTGACCTGTGTACTGTACTCCTTGCACAGTACACAGGCCATGTGCTTCTTGTACAGTACATAGACCACACACTCCCTGTACAGTACAGAGGTGCTGCCTATACAATACATACAGCATGCGCTCCCTGTTATTCCATATGGATGTCGATCAAGGAGGTGAGTGGAGGGCTATGCCAGTCACAATACTGGATCTGTAGCACTGGCATCAGTGGTTGCAGGGTAGTTTGCATGGTGCTGGTGGTGTAGGGAGCCTGCTAGATGCCAGGGAGTTCCTGCTTTTCACGGGAATGATGATCAGCAGGTGGGGGTGCTACTAGCCACTGAGGCTGGATATGTCATTACTGGGATGGTGACTGGATGGTGGAGTGACCATGAGAACAGCAATTGGAGGATGTGGGTGTCACTAGTCAGCTGGGGCTATATATATGGGTATCCCATGATTTGGGCTACTGAATAAGAGTGAGCCCAAAAACAGTGATGGCATTTCAGCGAGGACACAAATGGCAAGAGTATATATCAGTGACTGCCGAAACAGCAACAAATGCTTTTCCCTCTCCTCAAGTTGCTACAACCTTGGAGTTGGTTATTTAATTAAGTGGGGTGTGGGGGGGGCAAATCCACCCCCAGAAAAGCATTTCTCACTGCTTCGGTGATCACTGATATGTACCCTTGCCCTAGGTGTCAGCGTGGCTCAGTTGGTACACATCCGCCTCTGGATCAGAAGGTTGTGGGTTCTCATCCCACACTGGGACTGGACTTGCACCTAAAGATCGCTGGCATCCAAGTGCAGTATTGGGGGGTGCTGTACTGCTGGGGTGTGCCATTCTTCGGATGAGATGTTAAACTGAGGTCCCTTCTGCGCATCCTGGTGTTGTCCTGTTGGGTGTTCAGGTGGAAGTAAAAGAACCCAGAGCACTCTTCGCAAAGAGCAGGGAACATTCCCAGTGTACTGGCCAACATTCCCCTTCCCATAAACTGGTTCATGCAATTATCCAGGCTGTGTGTGGGTGATGATGCGCGATATGGCTGCCACCACGCATTCAGTCACTTCACTACCAGTCTAGTATTGCTTATAAAGCACTTTGGGATCCTGTGTATGAAAAGCACTACATCAATCCTGATTCTTCTTCTTCTTCTTTGTGTCCTCACTTAAATGCCATTGCTGTTTTGGGACTCCATCTTATTGAGTTGCCCATATCACAAAGAACCTTAGACACATCATTACTGGGACAGTGATCAGATGGTGTGGGACCACTTAAATATATTATAATATATGCTACAGTGATCGGAGGGTGGGGGTGCCACTAGCTAGCAGGAGCTAGATATGTCATTACTGGGATGGCAATTAGAGGGTGGGGGGAGCACTAGATACCAGGGAAATATATTATAATATAAAAGACAGGGTAGGGGAGGGTAGGGGTGCCACTAGATGCCAGGGAATAAGTGTACATTTCAGTGGATAGCGATCAGAGGGTGTTGGTGCCACTAGACATCAGGAAATCTCTGAATTATATAGAACAGGGCAATTGTCATGTGGGCAGAGCTGGTCACAGGGGTGCAAACATGCTGCCACTTCCCATGCAAATGTGCCCATAAAGGGCATGCAAATGGCCCCTTAATGCCTTGCATGCCCAATGAGCTCTTTTATATGGAGCTGTCTGAATAACATGCCAGGAGTTACCAGCCCTATCATGTCTGGTGGCACTGTGCTCTGCACTGGCAGGATCCATGTTAGTGCAGTGCTGCTTGGCTTAGCACTGTGCTGACATGCCCCTACTTTCAGTTGGATGGTGCCAGTGTGCTAACTGACTGAATGTAGCATCCTCACGGTCATGGGCAATAGGCAAGTGCAACATAAAACTTTGCACTCCATGTTGTCCATTTTTGAATATCAGACCCCTGGTATTCTGAGACCAGCTTTTCCTGTATCCTTTCCTTTTTCTCTGTAGAGATATAACTGATGGTGTGACCAGTGATTACCACCTTAAGGGCATCCCACCATATAGCCTCCAAAGGGACAGACACCTGGGGAATACTAGGCCCTGTATTCCTCTATACAAGCCTCTGCCAACTACAGGTAGATAGGGTTGTTCAGCAGCGAGACACTGAGCCTCCAGCTGCTTGAACACCATACTGGGGCCACCACAAGCTCAAGGGTTACTGGCACATAATCCGAAATGGTTTATTCCAGATCACACATCTGTCTACCAAATGAGTCCAAGCTGAGGATATCAAAAAGAAATAGAGATGGGAGTAAGCATCATGTAGGGGCAACAGGCCAATATAGTACCTACCACGGGGTCTAAGTAGTGCCAGATCTCCACCAGGTTGAACTTCTTCACCAGCCTCCTGATGCATGTGTCCACTCTTGAGACCTCTGTGCCTGTTTGCATTGAGTTGTTGCTGCATAGCCTCATTGTACTTGCCCCCACCAAAAAGAGATCCATGGGAAGTGGTGCCCATGCTGACAATTTGTCCTGTAGGAAGGTGAGGTTTTCTCCTTCCTGTTCAGGGACATAGAGGCACACAATGGTGCAGGACACTGTGTAGAGCATGCCTTTAGCACAGATGAATCTCCATTCTGGATCCTCCATCACTGTTGATAGTTAAAGGGCGTGAGCGGTGCACCAAGATCTCTACTCCCTTCTGTGGGGCTAGACTTTGGAGGACATTGAGAACACTGCACCTACCCAGGACAAATTGAGCTTCGCATGCTCACTCTGAGTCAGGTGGGTCTAATGTAAGAATGCTATCATGGCCACTTCACGCTTAATCTCATGGAAGATTCTGGTTCTCTTAAAGAACCACTGGCAGAATTAGGAAAACATTGAAAAAAGTAAGATTTATATTCAGCTCCATGTAATTTCCTTTATCACGTCATATATTTTCACTAATTAATTACCCATTTTTTTATTACTGAAAATAGTTGCATGAAAACAAGATCCCTGTCCAGTAGACTATATCTAATCTGGCTGCTTCACTACACTTGAATCACAATTCCCTTTTTATGACATCATAATTATCTCCACAGCAAAATATTTTGATGTAATAAACAGATGTCAGGTGTAGACAGGCAGTCAGAGATAAAAGGGCAGAGATACTGTATTCATAGAGATACCCTTAATAATAAGGAAATACGAGTGAGAATTACAGAATAAAATACAAAATATAAGCTACAATTATGCCTGAATGTTACATTTTTTTTCAAACTTGTCTCAGCTGTGTCCAGAGCTCTTTAACTAGGCTGTTCAGAAATTGGATATTGTAGGATATTATTCTACATTCTGCCATTATAGGATTTTTTCCCAGGATACCCCCATCTCCCCATCATCTGCTCACCCAGTATCCACCCTAAAACATGTACAAAACTAGATACATTAACAGAACTGTATAGAAACTGGTGTCCCTTGCAGGGGCATGCAATTTCAACTGGTAGCTAGTCCACCTGTCAGGCTGCATGGACAGGTGTTGAGCCTCCAGATGCTGCTGGGTAATCCCTGTGTGCCAGTTAGATACTGGATGAGCTTCCCTGCTATAATCACCTTCTGGCAGCTTGAAGTTATCTATCCATTTCCCACAAGATGAATAAAGTAGAGGGTAATTTCTTGTAGCTCCCACCTCTCCTGGCACCTCCGTTGAGTGAGAAGAGGTGGCCAATCCCATCACCCATCTTCCACTGTGTGTCACCTCTTGTCATTCCTGTCAAGTCCCCTAACACTCTCAGGAATTGAGGACCCTCCTCTCATGCCAATCCATTTTAATTTAAAAGCTATTGACCCACAGAATGGTACAACAGCATTCTATGACCTTTGAACTGTGGTACAAGAGTGTTTTAGTGAAGATGGAAAGCCATGCACCAAAGTTACAATATAATAAATAGTAGAAACATAGACAATGATGGCAGAAAAAGACCAAAGGTCAATCTAGTCTGCCCGAGTTCCCTATTTAGCCCTAGGACCAACTCATCCTCCAGGTCCTAGCCCACCTATCCTCACCCTCATTCTCCTGCCCTTTTCTGACTCCCCAAGCAACTACAATACTTTTCATTCTGTCCCAGCAGTTCTCAAAACCATTAATGGTTTTTGCACTCACCACCTCAGCTGGCAGACTGTTCCATGTCTCCACCACGCTTTCTGTAAAACAGTACCTCCTCACACCCCTGCTGAACCTCCCTCCTCTTAGCAGCCATTCATTTCCAAATGACCACAGGCCAGTATTTAAATTAAATAGTTCCCTCCAGTTCCCCCTGTTAATTCCTTTAAGGAATTGGAAGGTCTTTCTTGTTTCTTTCCTCTCCCTTCTGGTTTCCAGTGAGTACAGGTTCAGTGCCTTACAACACTTTTCATAGGACCTGCTCTGCTGGCCCTTGATAATTTCTGTTACCCCACTTTGCACCATCTTCAGCCTTTCCCTATCCTTCCTGAGCTGAGTACTCCAGAACTGGGCACAGTACTCTTCATGTGGCCTCATCAAGGATCTACACAGGTCACATAGTAATTTAAGGTCAGAAGAGATATTTAGACTCATCAGATTCACTGCTCCCCACTTCATAAGAAAGGTTCAGTAAGTATGCTGTGCAATAATTTATAAGAATATCCCATGCATGTTATGACTTATGGTAGCCTCTGATGTCCAAAGTAATCAGAAATCTCTCCAGGCTTACCTTGAAGGCCTGTACTGTCTTTGTAGCTGTTGTCTGCACTGGTGCAGTAGGTTGTTCCATGAGTTCTCTAGTCTGGACAAAAAGCATCTCCTAACGTAACCACTGTATCTACCATCTCTGAGCTTCAAGGTGTGTCCCCTGCCTCCTGCTAGAGCACACTAGATCCCTGGCTGTTCAATCTTGTCAATACCCTTGAGTATGTGGAAGACTGAGACCATGTTCCTGTCCAGCCTCTTTTTCTTCACAATGAACATGTGAAGGGCCTTCAGCCTATCCTTACAGCTTTTCTCTATAGTACCTCTGATTATTCAGTGGCCCTGCATTGCACTCTCTAAACTACCTCAATGTCCTTTTTGTACTGAAGGACCAAGAACTGCACTCAGTACTCCAGGTGGGGTCAGGTCAGGGCCTTGATAAGTGGCAGGATTATTTCCCCTGCTCTACTTGTTGCACCCCCCCACCGATGCATCCTAGAAATCTGCCTGTTCTCTCAACAGCAGTGGTGCATTGGTTGTCATACTGTACTTCAGCCCCTTATCCTTTGCGACACCCAGATCCTTCTATTTTGCATCAAGAAGAGTCATAGACTGTGTGTAGGTCCTATCTCTGTTTTTTTCCTTTCTGAATGTAGCACCTTGCATTTGGATGCACTGAATCTTTGAATCAAGGAGTCTGACCAATCACACATCTTGTTAAGGTGCTCCAAAAGCTTGAACCTTTCCTCAACCACCTTTGCTTAATGCAACTGTTCCAGACCCTTTCCATCCACTGACTGGCTGCATTGTGACCATGACGAGGTTACAGCATAGCACTGTCAATCACATGGTGCAATGCCATTTTATGAGTCTGTTGATGTGACTCTGGCATGGGTATCCTACCCAGAAATGTCCATCGCCAACCCCACATATAAATAGGATCTTGGTTCGCCAGTGGTTCCTCCTTCCTGTGGCACAAAGGACCAACTGCTTGGCAGTCCAGTAGCCCCCAAATCTAGCCCCCATTCTCTACTGTTTCCTCTTCCATAGGGATGTCCCCCTGATTATTCTCCTCCTTTGCACTGGGTCCCAGCATTGTGACCCATCCTTTGCTGCATTCTAGTGATTCTTGGAAAGCCAGTGGGGTTGCAGGAGGCTGCAACTAGCCTTATGAGTGCTGCCATGCCCTTCTGAATGGCTAGGCTGATCATTTGCATGGTAACCCTGCCCCTTTTCCCAGTATGATCACAATGCCATTTGTGACCACATTGGAAGGGATTGTGACCGCTGTTAAGGTAAGCATGATCGGTTTATAATGTTACCGGTTGCACTAAGTGGTTGCAGCGACCACTATGTTTCACTGTTTATGACTGTACATGAGGCACACTATGCCTTACCATGATAATATTACTTTATTAAAACTGTCAAAGAGTCACATACATATCATCACAATGTGACAGTCTCAGGTTTACTGTGTCTGATTTCACACCAGTAAATGCCTCTAGGGAAACAATAAAAGTGGACAATATTTTCAGCCAAGCTGCATATTTCAGAACACTTGGTACAGTGGTTTATATTTTGGTGTTTTGAAATTGCATTTTTTCTGTACAACATTTTGGCCCTCTTGTGGTGCGCCTAACCAAAACAGTGTGCGGTAGAGGTTAATGTAGCTACGGATTCACAATACTTATTATTTATTTCACATTTGGTTTTTAACATAGGAGAGGTTCCAGGAGATAAAGGTCTTGTTTTATGGAATGTCCAGAGATGTAAGAATACATTAAATAAAACGTCCAATAAAATAGTTAGTCACACTTTATTTGAAGTGCCAGCGTCAATGTAACTGTGGGGCAGGTAATCATTAAAGAGCTAGTGTGCTGCCTAAAACTAATATTAGATTTTAAAAGCAACCAACCATTACCTTTTATATCTGAGGTACCTTTTATTTTCCCTTTGTTTAATTAAAAGATTGTTTACCGGATGTTAATAGGTGTGATGTGTGGAACAGTTTCTACTTAGGAAAAGCAAGTGAGTGACTGCCAGATCATGCACCTGTGATGTCACTGTCAGTGAGATAATAATGCTGATGATGTAGTGTGGGGCAGTAGAGTTAGATATGTCAGCTACAATGATAAGAGCTGTTCCACACATCCAGCATAATATTACCACATAGAATATTTTTTGATGAGCAAAATGAAAAAGGAAAAGACTTCAGAAATAAAAAGTTACAACTGACTACTACTTAAAATTTGTATTATTTTCCTGCCTGCCTGTTTTGGCTCCACTAGCTCTTTAATTACATGCAACAGGGGTAATTATACCATAGTTACATGTTTGTTGCATATAACTACATTACAATTGCAATGCAGTTACAGTGTAGTTACATTGCAACTATAGTGTAGTTAAGGAAACTTAGTGTTACCAAATAATTTAAAACAAATACAGTTATTCATATACTATTGCAATAGCACCAATGAAAAAGCAAGGAAACTGGTCAAGTTTCTCAAATTAGAACCTAGGGCATTCCAAGAAGCAGGAACCACATAAGATAAGGCAGTGTTACCATACGCTGAGTAAATTCTGGGGAGGTGAAAGAAACAATGTTGAAAATCTCATAAGGTATATTTGTACACCTCAGTCATAGATTTACTATGGGAATCCGGAGCAGCTGAATGGTGAATACCTTTGCAGATAATTTTCAGCCAATTCATCTGCCTTCTATACTAGATGACCTTGGGAATAATCACATCTTTGTATTGCACCCCTCCCAAAAATGCACATCAGTGCTTTCTGTTCTAATCCCCAACACATAGTAGAAGACAACTAATTCCCTAATGCTGGATTCTAAAAGACGTTTCTGTGCCAAATACCAGAGAGTTGATGTGTTTATTATCACACAGTATGTTGGCTCTGATGTGCATATTAATTCATGTTCGAGTAATGGAAATGGGTTAGCCTTGTTTATAAATTTGTGCTCAGGATGGGAATCATAACTTGAAGCTGATGCAATATGATTTCTGTGCTTTTGCTCTTGCCATGTAAATTCCAAATATACACAAAAAAAGTGCCATTTTATTTTTGATTTGGTTTATTTGGCAAACTCCTTCAGGGACTGAAGTTGTGTAGTTGCTAGACATTTAAACAATGTTCAGAACATAACAGTACTAATAATTACAGTAGTAGCCACATACATTGGCAGCTATTTCCAGATATTTCGCAACATTTCTAAAGAGTTTCTCACTGCTATCCCTACTGTGGAAATGCAGAAAGCAGGAGATTTCTCTGGAAATATCACAGAAATTTTGGGAAATAGCTGGCAGTGTCTGTGGCTGCTACTGTAGTAAAAATAAGTTATTAGAAATTTAAAAAAAGTATTCACAAATGAAGAGGATGGGGAGGTACCTAATCCAATCAATAGAAGCACTTTGAATAGGGGGGTCGATACCAGTCCTTTCACAAAAAAAAATGGTTCTGAAAGAACTCCTCATACTAAAGGTGAAGAAAGCAATGGGGCCTGATGGGATCCACCCCAGAATTCTAAAAGAACTAAGGGGAGAACTAGTGATACCACTGACTGCCCTTTTTAACAAATCAGTAGAGGATGGTGTGGCAGCTGAGGACTGGAGCAGGGCAGATGTGATTCCCCTTCACAAAAGTGGGAGCAAGACAGAGGCAAGAAACTACAGACCTGTCAGTTTGACCTCAGTGGTAGGGAAAATGATAGAATCACTTCTGAAGAAAAGAATTGTTGAGTACCTAGAGGCCAGTGGGGCACAGGACCCAAGGCAGCATGGATTCACAGCAGGAAGGTCATGTCGGACGAATCAAATTGATTTCTTTGACTGGGTGATCTAAGTAGTAGACCAGGGGGGAGCTGTGGACATGGTCTACCAAGACTTTAGCAAGGCATTTGACACAGTCCCACACAAAAGATTAATAAACAAATTAGCCAGCCAGGGAGTGGGTCCCAGGGTGGTAGCCTGGGTAAAACACTGGCTGAACAACAGGACACAGAGGGAAATAGTAAACAGAGTCCACTCTGAAGAAAGGGAGGTTACTAGTAGGGTACCACAGGGTTCAATACCGGGTCTGGTCCTTTTTAATATTTTTATAAGTGACATTGCAGAGGGACTGGAAGGAAAAGTATGCCTCTTTGCAGACAACAAAAACATTTGCAACAGGATTACTTCACAAGTGGGGTTGGAAAGTATGAGAAGGGACTTGGCAAGGTTGAAGGAATGGTCAGAAGTATGGCAGCTTAGATTCGATGCAAAGAAGTGCAAAGTAATGTACCTGGGAAACAAAAACCTAGGGAAAGAGTACACTATAGAGGGGAGGCAGTAACAACAACAAAAATGGAAAGGGACCTGGGGCTAGTCAAATCAGATGACCTAAAGGTTAGCAAGCAATGTGAGAAGGCAGTAGGGATTGCTGGGGGGATACTGGGATGTATAGGGAGAGGCATCACCAGTAGAAAACAGGAAGTTGTTATCCCTCTGTACAGACAGTTGGTGAGACCACATCTGGAGTACTGCATGCAGTTCTGGAGACCCCATCTCCACAAGGAGATAGAGAGGATAGAGGACGTCTAGAGGAGGGCAACTAAAATGGTGCAGGGTATGCACCAGAAGTCACACGAAGAGAGACTATAGGAGCTTAATATGTATACCCTTGAGGAAATGAGGGAGAGGGGGGAAATGATAGAAACTCCAAGAGGGTAGCATCTTTCAGAAAAACAGATGTGCAAGAACAAGGGGACACAATTTGAAGATAGAGGGGACTGTTCAGAGACAATGTGAGGAAGTATAGAAACATAGAAACATAGAAGTTGACTGCAGATAAGGACCGCAAGGCCCATCCAGTTTGCCCATTTCTTTTTCTACCTTATAAATGTGCCATCAGCCTTTGCTCTGTCAGTGGCCTATCTATTCATAGTCATTTGTATTGCTCCCTTATGCCTATCCCATGCCTATTTGAAGCCCTGCACTGTATTCATAGCCACCACTTCTAGTGGTAAGCCATTCCATGCATCCACATCCCTTTCTGTGAAAAAGAATTTCCTCACATTCCCCCTTAATCAGCCCCCTCTAATCTCATGCTGTGTCCTCTTGTCCTGCTATTTTTCTTATATTTAAACATGTTAGACTCTTTCCCCTTGTTAATCCCTCTGTACAGACAGTTGGTGAGACCACATCTGGAGTACTGCGTGCAGTTCTGGAGACCCCATCTGGTATTTTTTCACAGAAAGGGTGGTGGATGCATGGAACAGCCTTCCTAAGGAGGTTGTGAGGTCAAAAACAGTAGGGGAATTCAAGAATGTATGGGACAGACATCAGGCAATTTTTGTGGGGTAGGAAGAAGTAGGCTGTTGGTTAACTAGGATCTGCAGCTTATCCAATAGGTAGGGAAATGGGAAGACTAGGTGAGCCAGACGGTCCTTATCTGCCGTCAAAAGTCTATGTTTCTATGTTTACAATACTGCAACAGGACTAGAGGGCATGACCTTAGACTTAAGGGAGGAAAGTTCAGGAGCAATATGAGGAAATTCTTCTTCACAGAGTGCGTTGAGGAACCATGGAATAGCCTGCCGGAGGGGGTGGTGGGAGCCAAGACGGTGGGGGAATTCAAGCGGCATGGAACAGACAATGTGGAATAGTCAAGCAGGCAGCTAAGTAAGGGGGTAATTGGGTTCACCACAACAGAACACAGATATACCATCTTAGGGTAGCTGGTTCATTCCACTGGGATGTCAAACAGACAAGGCACACTGATGAGTCCTGGTAGGACGAAACACATGCCTGTGTCTTCTGTTGGCACCCTTTGCAAACTGTGTGAGAGGCCTTTCGGCACCATGCATTTCTGCTTAAAGTTGAACCAGCGTTATATTCTGTGGTGATTTGCATATGCAGCCCATGAGGCCTTGCCTTGTTGGGGCATGTGTGATTTTGTATTTCTAAGTAATGGCGGGTTGGAAACCAAGTGCAGATTTAATGGATCTTATGGTCCCCATCTGCTGACAACTTCTCTATTTCTATGTTTCAAATGAAAGGTGGGTAAACTGAATAACTATCAATGAGAACACAGATGATGCTGGAACAATGGGCAGACATAAAAAGGTGCTTTGGGAGGTGAGCGATAGGGTATTTAATGTATGACTAGGGACACAGCATTGCTTCACACATGACTGTTCACTGCTGTATACAATGTTGTATTTATATAATGCCAGGACATTGTATCGCTGCCTCTGTGTACACTAGGTATCCTGTAATTATTATGCTGACTCTGAATTGTATTTGTAGTTGATCTCCGCACAGCCTCTTTCCTGGGTTGCACCTGGAAATGAGCTTTTGTGCAGTGTACCTTTCCCAGTTGTGAATTACTACATAAATAAATAAATGTTTACAGGTGGAGATAGGGGAGCTGATGTGAGGAGGTTCTGATTCACCAGAGATTGACGCTTTTGTGTAACATCTGTTTTATGGCTCTTTTCCTGTAGTGCAGCATTTTCCTTTGGGTGTCGTAGTTAGGCTGTTCTTGTATTCTGATGAGGCAGTTTAGTTTATTGTCAGGGTTCCTTAACTGTTTGAAAAGTTTGTGACACTGAGTGTCTGCTTAAGATCTCAGGCCCTGATGGGTAGAGTAGGATAGGTTGGTGGATTGGCTGGTTCCTGACATAAGATCCACAAGACCCTTTTTTGTGCATATTCTATGGCTTCAGTGTCAGGGTTTGTGAGGGAGCTGTGCCAGACTGGAGTGGTCTATTCAAGCAGGGGTCTGATCAGTGATTTTTAGATGTTGATTAGCGTATTTTATTGAAGGCCAGATTGCTTTAGAATATGGTGTGATAATATTGTCTTATACTGGCTTTCAAGGTGGTCAGCATGATGTGTTTCCCCATTTAAGGTAATCCAAGAAGATAAGACACAATTGTTAGTGTCTGCCTCTTTTGATGGTCTCAGTACCATTCCTTTGTGTGTGTGTGTGTGTGTGTGTGTGTATGTATGGGGGGCACTGTGTTTCTTTGTCTTGGAGATGTTAAGCATGTTTGTTTGTTTAGGTCAAGTAAGGAGGATATCTAGCTAATGTTTTAGGGAGCATGTTGAGTAACTGGACCAAACTGTTTTGTCATCAGCATAATTGACCAACTGGTTGTGCATGGTCAAGATGTGAATCATGATTAGGGGAATTAGGGTGGCAAGAATAGTTTCCTATGGTACATCCCCATTCTGTGTAATCCCGTCAAATTTGAAATTGCCTTTTTTTGACACACTGTTGACGCGCTCCTAAGAAGACACAAAGCCACATTAGGTGGGCAGAGTGTACATCCACTGACTTGGCTTTACTTAAGAGGACATTATAATCAATCTTGTTGACATCTTTGCTAAAATCAACTAGATTGATTCTGGTCTCCTTTTCATCAGCAGCTAATGAGACATGATGTAGATGTTCCAGAAAGGCATGCACGGGTGAGACGTCCTTTGGTTTTTCAAACTGGGAAGAATGGATTTTGCTTTGAATCATTTGGGTGATGTTCTTGTTAATCATGTTTTCACAGCCTTCAACGACTATCGGAGTTAAGGAAGGTGTGCGGTCAGATTTTAAATTGAAAACCTTGTATGCTTTTGGGAAGGCATGATGTAAACATGTTCCAAACCCTTATGATCTCACCTTCTATGCTTGTTGCATTCAACAGCATACAGATGTGCGGAACTAATAGTGGTGCACCGAGTTTCTATACTCAGGTGGGGATTTGTTTGGTCGAGAAGCTTTTCTTGTGCTGAGGTCAGATAGGACAGCTTCGCTATCATTGACCTCTGTAAGACATGACTTGGGTATTTACTGTTGTGGGGAGAAGGGGTAGGAAAAAAGGATAGACTGCTGGCTACTTTTTCAAATTCAACATTCATGGTGTTACATCGGGTAAGGCATGTTTAAGTTGGGACCTTCCTTGAGATAGGTGGCAATGGGGGCTGATCCTTATGATTTGGGGACTATAAAGGATTTGACTTTATGCCACCAGTTTCTTGAATCACCATGCTACAGCATTTGGGCATGGTATAACTGCTTCTTCAGCAATCTAATCTCATTGTGAATTTCATTTCATAGATGTCTGGAGAGAACTGGATGAGTTTACATATGTGTTGCCTTTTGTCTCAGGTCATTTGTGGTGTGGAGTTTTACTTAAGTTGTTTTCCTTTATGGGGTGTCACAGACTGGTCCAGTTTCAGTCTGCACTGCTACCAGTTTTCACAACCTTTTACATGCCTGAAAGGGTTACTTTGGTATGCTGTTACCACTGAGCTGCAATCTCATTTAGGGTGTCTCTAGGCCTGAATCCCACTAGAGCCACTGCTCAGACAGCACAGTTCTCTTTCCCAAAGAGCAAATAATCCCACAATAATAATAAATAATAAACATAATAATAAACAACAATAATCACAATTGAGAACACTGTTTGATATTGTAACTGTAGCCTGTCTCTTTATAAACAGATCACAGACTTATCAATTTACCTCTGGTTATCTATACCAGAACTGATACAGAAATCATCACATATATAAAAACAGCACTAAATATGCCACGATACTTACATATGTCACAGGATAATACACACTGAAGACTATGGGGAATACAGTATTCCTACAGTGATAAAAATAAACATATTTGAAAAGACAGAGGACACCCAGAAAAAAAACACCTCAGCGCTCTCTAGATTCTATGTAGAGTAGAAGAAGCTTACTTTCAGCCGTGAACCAGTGAGTTATGACAGACTCAGACCTGTGGTGTTGCTATCTCAAAATCCAAAACATAACTGCCTTCTTATTATAGTGGTGCGGTTTCACCACTATAGTTAGGGTTGACCAGGCTGTTTAATGTTAAATCTCCAATTTTGCACTTTAATAGTGTTGCCACTATTAAACAGATTTGCACAAAAGTTTGCATGTACAGTGTCGGGGCCAAGCTCTATTGACCTGCCATGTTTCGTTCTGGTTGGATGTGCAGATTCTGATGGATGGATAACAAAAAGAGTGAAAAACTCTGTATTTTTTGCTGGTTTTTTTGTCATTGCCTGGCACCCAGCGGTTTGTAATTTTGCTCTGAAATTTTCAGGATAGAATGAGATTCGGCCAGAGTGATGCCTTTTGCTGGGTTGGTGAAATAAATATGAATACATTCCAGAGTTATAAAGATTTGAAATTTTGGTTCTTAGCAGCTCAGTACAGTCTTTTGGATAGCTGTTTCATACAAAAAAGAATTTGGCTCATACAAATAAAGATTCTGTTTTGTATGGGGGTAATCTTTTTTCATGAGAATTTTTTTTTTTGCATGACCGCCATCTTGTTTCTGTTTTTAAAAAAAAATTCTTTTGAAACCCATAACAATGATTTGCAGCAGAGACACCAAAACATGTATCTTGCTAATTGGGTCCCATTAGATGGATTCTGCAGTTAGTTTTTGGAAAAATCAACCAGAAATGTGTTTTTAAGACATTTTAAAATCTTTTTTCATGAGACAAATGTCTTTTTTTGTATGGCCATATGAAAAAAGAATAGGACCATATGAAAAAAGACTCCATTCATACGAAAAAAGAATTGAGACTTAGGTTTTTTCACATTCTTTTTTTGTATGAAGGAACCTTTTTTTGTACAAATGTCACAACCTCATGAAAAAAAGATCCTTACATACAAAAAAAGAATTTGAATTTAGTTTTTTTCTCCCCCAATTTTCCACTGTAACAAGCCATAACTTCATCAATATTTGGAGTTAAGGGACAATCTATATTTCAAAGCAAAGGTCTTAATGAGTACTACAACACTAACGCATAACACTCACTAAAAAAATTTAAGAGCCATATAAAGAAGCATAAAAAATAAGTTTAACAAGCTTTAACTCTGTCAATCTTTGGAGTTAATGGAAAATGTCTATATCAATAGAAAGGTCCTAATGGCAACTACAACACTAAGCCTCTAAGAAATAAATACTGAAAATGGTCCATCCCCCCCAAAAAAAGGAAATTATAAGGAAGCACATAAATTGCTTTTCTGCTGGAACGGAGGGCCCTGCACTTCCACACTCACATACACATGTGGATAAATGGAGGCATGGAAGTGCAGGGCCTTTTCTATGATCATATGGATGTGTTCATGTAGGTCCTTAAGTGACATGTGTGAAATATGATATGATTCTACTATGTCAAACTACAAGGACATTCTTTACAAAAAACATTGTTAATGCACCAGTTAGGGTTAAACTGACAAAGTAGGGAAATGTGGTGCAAGGGTTTCCAATCATAACACCACACCCCTACCCAGCAATCAGCAAATTGAAAAAAAATCATGGTTTTGGCAATCCTACATCTTGGCAAATCAGGCCTGGAGTCTTTCTTGGGATTGTCAGCCCTTACACTCACCCCATTCCCATACAGTCTGCACATCTGAGCTTATTTGCTAATAGAATGGGATAAGTGTTAGGGTGATAACCCCAAGGAAGAACCCAGGCATAATTTTCCAAGACTCAGGACAGCCAAAACCATGTTGGTTTTCCTTTTGCTGCTTGCAGCGTGGGGGTGTGGTGTTAGGGTTGGAAACCCTAGCACCACATTTCCCTACTTTTGTCAGTTTAACCCTATCTGGTGCATTGACAAAGATGTTTTGAAATGCATTGTAGAAATATACAACAGAAATACCTTCAGCTGGTCAGACCATTATACCTCCATCATCATACAGACTTTGGAGAGATCACATCCTGGACCATACCATTGCTCTCTAGGGAACACTGTTTTCCAGAACAAGTCCAAACTGTTCTTATGGGTGTCTTTTTGTTATCACAGCTGGCTAAACCAGCAGGATATTGATCATATAAACCATTGTGGCAGGATCACAAATGTTTAAACCAAAGCCCATTATTGTGGCCAAGAGACTAGGTGCACTGAAAGACATTCATTACAAATCGGGTTTACAACCTTTGAGTCAGAGACTCATTTACAAAGGCACCTCATCATGGGGGGGAGCAAACATCAAGACAGTTATTACAGTGCAGATTAAAACAGAGGATAACATTACAGGTGCAGTAAAAGGAACATTTAACATAAATACACTTAGGTTACATAATGTAGTAGTTTGTATGTTACTTAGGTTACCTAATGGTTCAAATTGTGAGTTACACTCATGGATGTAGTAGGTCCTCAGAGAAGACAGCAGGTTACATCCTTGTTTGGACCTAGTAGGGAAGGAGTAGGTCTGGGGGAGGGAGAGGCTGTCCAGTGGATGTTGTTGAGCCGGGAGCAAGGCGGGTGGGAACCACAGGTTACAACAGGGGGTTAGTTGCACCTACAACAGTGGGTATTAAAGATATGGTTCTGAAGGGCTGTTTTGAAGGAGCCAATTTTTGGCAAGTTGGAGATGCAGCTGGGGAGGGAGTTGAACCAGGTGGGGGCTCGGTAGAGGAAGGATCTCTGGGCAAGAGAGGTCTTGGTTCTGGGCACCTTGAAAGTGGCCTTAACAGAGCTACAGGTGGTGATGGACGAAAATGGCTGCTGTATGGAAGTGGAGACCCCCAAGGGGGAGAGTCCGAGCAGTGATTTCTTAGCAAGAAGGCAGGTCTGGTAGAGCAGTCACTCCTCAAAGTTGAGAAGATTGGTAGTAGTATAGAGAAGGCAGGTGTGAGTTCGGCTGGGGGCACCGGTCAGGAGCCTACAGGCCTTATTGATGGAGAGTTGGGTTTTGAAGAGGGCAGTGTTGTAAGCTGCAGCATAAATGGGCAAGCCATAGTCCACAAGGGACAAGATGGAGGAGGTGATGGCCAGCCTGAGGGCAACCTGAGGCAGGCAGTCCCTGTGCCAGTATAGCAGGCCAATCTGAGAGTTAATGGTGGCTGACAGGGCAGTAATGTGGGTGTGGAAGGAGAGGGCAGTATCGAACATGATGCCTAGGTACTTGTATGTGGTCACTTGTTCTAGTGGGTGCAGAGTGCTGAGGATAATCAAGAGGGGGATATTTTTAGCTTTATTTTGGTGATGGGAGAAGAGCATTGATTTGGTTTTCTTTAGATTAATGGCCAGTCTGCGGTCAGCTGAACCACCTTTCAGCTTGGTTGTAAGCTTGCTGGAGGGATAATTGGAGGGAGGTGGGATTGGGATGTGAGGCAACAAGGACTGCATCATCGGCATAGAGAAGCATTTTACCAGTACATGAGCTGGGGAGGGTATTGAGGTAGAGACTAAAAAGTATTGGACCCAGCATGGAGCCCTGAGGGACCCCAGAGTGAATGGGAAGAGTGCTGGAGAGGGAGCCACTGATCTTGACACGGTGGGATCAAGCAGACATGTAGCTAGAGAACCAGGAAATGGGACCACCAGAGAAGCCAAGTTGGTGAAGAGAGTCAAGTAGAAGGGGATGACAGACAGTGTCAAAGGCCTTGGAGAGGTCAATGAACACTGCTCCTGCAAGGCTGCCAGAGTCAAGAGCAGCATGCAAGTGTTGGGAGAATTCCAGGAGAGCCGTGGTTGTAGTGTGTCCTGGGCAGAAACTGTGCTGCTCTGGGCACATAATGTCATACTTGGTTAGGTATTCAGAGAGCTGGATCAACACCACTTTTTCAAGGGCTTTAGAAAGTTAGGGGATGATGGAGATGGGCCTGTAATTGTTGGGGGTGGATTGGTCACCACTCCTATGTATGGGTGTGACTTCAGCAGTTTTACAAGCAGTTGGGAACTGACCCAGGCATAGAGACTGGTTTAGAAGGTCAGTCAGGGGAGTAGGACTTCATCCAAGACCATACGGAGGATCCTGGAGTCGAGGGTGTCACTGCTGGGGTTATTGCTGCTTAAGGGCTTTTAGCAGGTGCGGCATGGCTTCTTGGGGGGATAGGGTGTGCAGGTTGAATGGTGGGTGATGCAGGACCAGAGGGAGAGAGGTGGGGATTGGGTCAAAGAAGCTGCTGGGGAGGACCGAGCTTAGGTCAGAGAAGGCAGTGTTAAGGCAATTGGCTATGAGGAGTGGATCGGTGGTGGGGGTGCCATTGATGGAGAGCTGAGATGGTGGGAAGGGGCAGGACTTCCCATTTAGCTCTTTCATATTATCCCAGAAGGTCCGGGCTGAACCACAAGTGGAAGTGAGGGTGATCTGGTAGTGCTCTGCCTTGGCCCACCTAATGGCCCAAGTGCACTTATTGCATTCTGCTTTGTAGGCCTGTCTGTCAGACGCCTTTCCAGATTTTACAGCAATGTGCCAGAGATTATCTCTGTTTTTGAGTCTCTGGAGGAGGGGTGGGGTGATCCATGGGGCACTGCATTTTTTGGAGCGGATCTTGGTGAGGGGGGTGAAAAGGTCACAAGCCTGACAGAAGGCATTTGTGAAGTGATAAAGAGCTGAGTCAATGTCAGGGGTGTGCTGGATAGGGGACCAGTCTAGCTGGGCTAGGTATTGTTTTAATTTTCTGAGGCCGCCGAGGCATAAACGGTGGCATAGAGTGGCCTGGGACACTGGCTTCAGAGTGGAGGATGACCAGAGACAGAGGACTGGGGAGTGATCACTAATGGAGTTGGGGAGGACAGTGACATCCCGGATTTTGTAGAGGCGGTTAGATATAACAACATCTAGGAGAGTGCTGGTGCCAGTAGAGTGGTTGAATCTGGTGGTCTGAGTGACTAACTGGGACATATCCAGGGCAGCAAGGAGTCCCTTATATGGGAGGCAGTGGAGGCAAGTCAGTTAACATTGAGATCACCTAGGATGACTTGCTCCACTTTGTGAGGGAGAGATGTGAGATAGTCAGTTACGGACTGGACCGCTTAGTTTTGATTCCTCAGGGGTACGTAGGAGACCATGAGGAAGAGAGGGCCTCGGGCAGGGTCAGGTGTTATTTTTAAGGTAAGGGCTTGGGCTCCATAATCAAGTTTAGGAGCTGGAAGTGCCTGATCTATAAGGGAGTCCTGTACGAATAGTGTGCAACCACCACTGCGTTTGCCTACTCGGTCTATCCTGTAGATGGTATATCCAAGGAGAGTGATAGTGGAGTCAGGGGTGGATTTGGAGAACCAAGTCTCTACCAGTGCAATTATGTCAGGTTGATGTTGAATGACCCAGCACTGGAGGGCAGCAGATTTCTTTAGGAGACTGCAAATGTTTAAGGATGCAAAGTGGAGGCCAGTTGCAGTACAGGGTTTAGAAGGGCTGGAAGCAATAGGTCCTGGGTTTGGGTGTACATTACCAGATAATAACAATAGCAGTGTAATTATTCTGGTTAGTGGCCGGTGGTGATGGAGACTCTTGGGTCGGTATCCAGCTGAGGACTTTACAATCAGGGTGCATGGGATGGATAAAGTGCGAAGGGTGGGAATAGCAGGGGAGTGCTGGGTCCAGGTCAGGCCTTGGAGGGTTGAGGGAGTGGGGGTGTTGGCAGGGTGGGGGTGTTGGGGTGTCACGGGTGCGTCAAGGGTGGAGGAGGGCCGAGTCACTGTGGGGTAGTCTGGGGATGAGGTGCCTAGTGTGGAGGAAAGGTGCTCCAGTCGGTGTGAGGTCTGTACCAAGATGGTGAAAGAGAGCAGACTTAGCAATGGAGTGTAGGTACCCATAGCAGCTGAACAGTAAAGGAAGAGTGCCAGGAGTAGTAGAGAGTAAGGATATGTACAGCAGCTTTGGAATGGCAGGGAAAAACCCCTCTAGTGAGCAAAAAGACTATAAGCTGCAAATGGGAGAAATCAGTATCAATCAGTAGAAGAGGAAGGGGCAAAGACAGATGAATAGTGATAGACTGACCACACAATAAGTGAAATGAGACAGGAACTATATTGTCTTGTATTGGGTAAGTGTGCTTATAACTGGGCCTTCAAGTGGCTAAAGGATATAATCTGCTAATGGAAAAGTCAGAACAGGCAGGGAGGTTCTGATGCAAGTTTCTTTTTGGGGGGGCACTGCAACAACCTCAATGGGACACCAAGATCAAGGGTGCAGCCCACAGACTTACAGCTCTAAGAGAAGGGGCACAGCGCTCAGGGTAGATAGCAAAATCACAGTACCTTAAGACCTCTCTCAAAACTTAAATCAACTCTTAAGAAATCTCTACATCAGACTAAACATTACTTAAAGTGAGAAATCAAAAACATAGAAACATAGAAACATAGACTTTGATGGCAGAAAAGGACCACTTGGCCCACCCAGTCTGCCCATTTCCCTACCTACTTGATAAGCTGCAGATTCTAGCTAACCAACGGCCTACTTCCTGCCACCCCCCACTACAATTGCCTTGTGTCTGTCCCATGCATGTTTGAATTCCCTCACTGTTTTAGCCCCAACAACCTCCCCAGGAAGGCAGTTCCACGCATCCACCACTCTCTCCGTGAAAAAAGATTTCCTCACATTACCCCTGAGCCGTCCCCCCTCTATCTTTAAATTGTGTCCCCTTGTTCCTACACATCTCTTTTTCTGAAAGATGCTACCCTCCTGGACTTTGTTGATTCCCTTGAGGTACTTGAACATTTCTATCATGTCCCCCCTTTCCCTTCTGTCATCAAGGGTATACATATTAAGCTCTCTCAGTCTCTCATCATATGATTTCTGATGCAGGCCCTGCACCATTTTAGTTGCCCTCCTCTGGACTGCTTCCATCCTGTTTATGGCTTTGCATAGATGAGGTCTCCAAACTGCACACAGTACTCCAGATGGGGTCTCACCAACTGTCTGTACAGAGGGATAACCACTTCCCTTTTTCTACTTGTGATGCCCCTTCCTATGCATTCCAGTATCCCCCTGGCTCTCCTTACTGACTTCTCACATTGCTTACCCACCTTTAGATCATCTAATATGACTACCCCCAAGTCACGTTCCATTTTTGTTGTTGTTAGTACCTCCCCTGCTATTGTGTACTCTTCTCCTGGGTTTTGTTTCCCAGGTGCATTACTTTCACTTCTTTGCATTGAATCTAAGTTGCCATATGTCTGACCATTCCTCCAACCTTTCCAAGTCCCTTCTCATCCTTTCTACCCCCCTTGTGTATCAACTCTGTTACAGATCTTTGTATCATCAGCAAAGAGGCATACCTTTCCCTCCAGACCCTCTGCAATGTCACCTATAAAGATGCTAAAGAGGACTGGACCCAGTACTGAGCCCTGAGGTACTCCACTAGTTACCCCCCTTTCTTCAGAATGTGTTTCACTCACTACTACCTTCTGTGTCCTGTTGTGCAGCCAGTTTGCAACCCAGGCTACCACCCTGGGACCCACTCCCAAGCTGGCTACTTGATTATTAATCTTTTGTGTGGGACTGTGTCAAATGCCTTGCTAAAGTCTAGGTAGGCCATATCCACAGCCCCTCCCTGGTCTATTACTTTGGTCACCCAGTCAAAGAAATCTATTAGATTCATCTGACATGACCTTCCTGCTGTAAATCCATGCTGCTTTGGGTCCTGTGCCCCGCTGGCCTCTAGGTACTCAACAATTCTTTTTTTCAGAAGTGATTCCATCATTTTCCCTACCACTGAGGTCAAATGTACAGGTCTGTAGTTTCCTGCTTCTGCCTTGCTCCCACTTTTGTGAAAGGGAATCATATCTGCCCTCCTCCAGTCCTCAGGTACCACCCCATCCTCCCATGATTTGTTAAAAAGTGTGGTCAGTGGTGTCACTAGGTCCTCCCTTAGTTCTTTTAGGATTCTGGAGTGAATCCCATCAGGCCCCATTGCTTTGTCCACCTTGAGTTTTAGGAGTTCTTTCAGGACTCTTTCTTCTGTAAATGGACTGGTGTCAACCCCCCTACCCAGAGTGCTTCTGTTGTCTGGTTTAGGTAACTCCTCCTCATCTTCTTTTGTGAATACTGAGCAAAAGTATTCATTCAGTATCTCTGCCTTTTCACTGTCTCCCTCTGCCCACCTCCTCTCTCCTTATTAATCTTCACTATCCCTCCCTTAACCTTTCTATGCTCCCTAATGTACCTATAAAAGGTTTTATCCCCCTTCTTAACTGACTTGGCTATTTTTTCCTCAGTTCGGGCCTTTGCTATTCTGACTGCCTTCCCCACTTCTTTCTGCTTTAATTGATACAGTTCTCTGTCGTGTTCCTTCTGTGATGCCTTATACTTTTTGAATGCAGTCTTTTTCTCCTTAACCTTCCCTTCCACCTCTTTTGAGGACCATAGTGTTTTTTTACTCTGCTTTGTTTTCTTTGTTTGTTTCACACAAAGGCTTGTTGCATCTATGATGGTAGTTTTGATTTTTCTCCATTGTTCTTCCACCCCTCCTTTTTGGCCATTTGCTAGTGTATTCCTCAGGTATTCAACCATTTTGCCAAAATCAGCCCTTCTAAAGTCCAGTATGCTTGTTTTTGTACGGCTTGTCTCCATGGCTGTGCTTATTGTGAAGCACACTGTGCAGTGGTTGCTTGTTCCCAGATGTCTACTGACTTCTAAATTTGTGATCCTCTCTCCATTTGAGAGTACCAGGTCTAGTATTGCTTCCTCCTGAGTGGGTTCCAACACTAGCTGTCTAAGGCCTTCCCCCTGCAGGGCATCGAGAATGACCCTGCTCTTGGATGTGGCTGCAGTACATGTCATCCAGTTAACATCTGGCATATTCAGGTCCCCCATTAACAGTATCTCCCCTTTTTCAGCCATTTTGAGAATGTCCTTTATCATTTTGTTGTCCATTTTCTCCCCTTGAGATGGGGGTCTGTATACAACCCCTGTGCAGATTGTGATGCCATTCCCTGTCTCCAAGGTGACCCAGAGTGCCTCTTGTCCTCTCCCCTCATCCTTTACTTTTTAGTTCTGTAGCTTTGATCCCTTCCCTTATGTATAGAGCTACTCCACCTCCTCTTTTCCCCTCCTTGTCCCTTCTGTAGACTGTGTACCCCGGTATGTTGACATCCCAGTCATGGTTCCCCATGTACCATGTTTCTGTGACTGCCACAATATCCAAGTGTTCATTTTCCATCAAGGCTACTAGCTCAGGAAGCTTGTTTCCCAGACTACGGGCACTGGTACTCATTGCCCTCCATTTAATGTTGGCTTTATCCTTTTTTCCCCATGCCTGCTCTTTTTGCCCTTGTCTGTTTTTCCATTTACCCCTGTCCTGCCCTCTGTTGAGCACTGTACCTCAGTGTTTACTTTACTACCCGTCAAGCAGAGGTCAGTCCTAGCATTAATTTCTTGGCAGCAGTTCCTAGAAGACTTCTGGATTGCTGCACAAAGTCTGAGAAACACTGGCAAAGAGGGGCAAGTGAGATTCCTCCAGGGGTAGATGCCAAAATTCAGGATTCCAACCCGTACCTTGCTTGGAGGGTAAGCATCGGGCAGCTTCTCTTTGTTCTGCTTACCAAACTGCAGAATGCAGTTTGTTTGAGAAGAGAAAGCCTGAAAGGGTAGAGTTGAGATATGTTGATGCATACTGACCATAGAAAAGAAGGAAGGAGGGGACATGATTGAAACCTTCAAGTATATAAAAGGTAAATACAGAGGACCTCTTTTGTCTTAGTTTGGAACAAGACAACAGGGTGGCACTGCTATTAACTGGTGGGGAGAGGTTCAAGAAGGAGGTCAGAAGAGACTTCTTTATGGAAAGAGTGATGATGGGGTACAACAAACTCCCAGAGGAGTTTGTCTGTCTGAAGATGGTGGATAGATTCAAGCGGGGGTAGGAAAGGGTGAATGAAGGTTCAGGGTCACTGGAGAGGTGAAAAGAAAAGTGTGAAAGGTAATCAACATTGATGGAGATGGGGCAGAACTCACAGTGGTTACTGACAAAAGGGTTCTGCAATTTGAGCAGACTAGATAGATCAATAAGCCTTCTTCTGCTGGCTACTTCTATATGTTCATAAAACCAGAGAATATTGGCAGTGGGTTTAGTTTTTATCCTTCATCTGTGGGCAATTAGCCTTGTGAAATACTGTGCCCAGTGTGGCAACATGTAGAAACCACAGGAGACTGACAATCTGTATAAAAATGAAAAGACTGAGATTAGACAAAGAATCACTTGCTCTTCTGCTTACATCATCTACTTAATCAAATGTCCCTACAATTCAAGTTTTATAGGAAAAACAGCCAGAGAACTGCCTAAGCAAATTTCTGAACACAAATCCTGTATTAGGACTAATGATGAATCATCAAGCATAACCAGGCAGTTTAAGGCAGCTGGGTATCAAATGATGACACTGAGATTTGTAGGTTTAGAGTGAGTTAACCAACCTCACAGAGGTGGCAATTGGACCAGGCTACTGATTGAATGAGCAGCCTATTGGATTATTATGTTTGATACTTTGTAACCAAAGTTGGGGATCAATAAAGAAATAGCTTAGCAACTCATTTTGTAAATGAACTGTGACTGGAGTTACATAATTACACACTGAAAGATAGGTTATAAACATGCAACCATTGTTCTAGGAGTGGTATACAGTTCACAGCCACACTCTGGCAGTTCAAAAGAGGCTTTCCATCAGACATCTTTAAGCTAAGCTCCTCCCACAACCCAGGCAGTACATCCCCCAACTTTGACCTGTAACATCAGATCTTTGCATACTGGTAACATGGATCCATGTGCCACTGCCTGAGGAGGTCAGATGGATTGTGTGGGGGTTAGTGTGTATTACACCCAGAACAATGGTTACAAGTGTGTACCCTACCTTTCTATGGGTGTAGATACCATTCACTGTCTACACTCTGGCAGACACTTAACAGTTCTCCAGGTGGAGGGGGCACGTCACACACCCCTACGAGGTAAACAGAGACTGGAGAACTGAGTTCCCAAAATCAGCATCCCAACAGGACTCTACATTGATTCTGTAGTTGGAAATGAAGGTGTGTGCTGACTACCAGGTCATAGCCATACAGATCTCCTGTATGGGTATGTCTCTGGAAGCAGCTACCAAGGCAGCGCTGTCTAGTGGAATGAGCCTTAAGCCCTACAGGAGTCTCCCTACCAGTCAACCTGTAGCAGAGGTTGTTGCAGGATGTTGTCCACCTGCCAATCATTCACTTTACTGATGATCTGCCAATCGCAGCTTAAGTTCATTCCACATGTCCAGAATATAGAGTCTGTGGTCCTCCAAGAAGGATTGGTAAAATATACTGGAAGGCTCATCACCTGGTTAATGTGGAATTCTGACACTACCTTTGGAAGGAACTTCAGGTGGTGAGGAACGACCCTGTCCTTGTGGAAAATCACATAAGAAGACTACCAAGAGCAAGTGGAGCTTGCTAATCCTTCTAACTGACATAATAGCCACCAAGAAGGCCTCTTCCATTACAGGTATGACATCTCACACCTGTGCATAAGCTCAAATGGCTTGCCCATGAGCAATGTCAACACCAGCAGTAGGTTCCATTGTGGTGGTGGTTCACACACTGGTAGGGACAGGTGGTACAGACATTTGCAAAATCACCTGACCACCTTCTCCTGGGCCACCATTGGTTTACCAGCCCATGCCCAGTAAGCAGAGATAGCTGCCAGGTGCATCTTAAGGGTCAACACTTGCAGTCCTAGCTGACAGAGGGACCAGAGGTACTCCAAGTTGCTCACCACAAGGAAGGCAAGGACATCAAGCTCCTTGCCCTGCCATCATATGGTTAATCTCTTCCATTTAAATATATAGCATTTGCAAGTACACTCTTTACAGGAGGCCACTACAGTGTGGAGCACATCTTCTGAGAGATCCAAGGTCTGGAAATCTAGCTGCTCAGGAACCAGGCAAGAGGAACAGGGATATCAGATCTGGGTGAAGAACCATCCACTGTTGTCTAGTTAGCAGATCTGTGTGAAGAGGCAACTGCCACAGAGGTCTGCTGCTGAGAATGAGGAGATCTGGGTACCAGAACTGTCAGGGCCAGTGTTGAGCTATCAGGATCATCCACACCTTGCCGTCTGGGCCTTGGCCATGACCTTGTGGGTCAGGGGAAGGGAGGAAAAGCATACACAAGGCCTAGGGCCAAAAGCATTATGAAGGCATCCCCAATAGTTTCTCAGAATGTGAGTGGCAAGCACAAAAAGGCTTCAGTTTAGCATTTTCCCAGGAAGTGAACAGATCCACCAGAGGAGTTCCCCACAGGGTGAACAGATGGTTCACCACCTCCTGATTCAGGGGCCATTCATGCTCTATCTCTCCTACATGGCTGACAGTGTCTGCCAGATGACTGTGAACTCCTGCAACATGGATTGGCAGGAAATCTGCACCCAGGCTGCAAATGAGGGTTCAGGTGTGAAGGTCCTTCCAAGTTAGAGAGGTGAATGTGTTCCACCCTGCCTATTCAGGTAGAACATGGTCGTGGCATTGTCTGTCTGGACCTGCACAACCTGACCCCTTACTAGAGGAGCAATTTCCACCAGAGGAAGCCACACTCCATAGGGCTCTAGCAGGTCTTTGTAGTGATGAGACTTCTGGGATGACCAGATCCTGTGGTCTCCCAGGTGTGCTCCCAACCCCACCCCACCAGAGATGCATCCGTCATGAGCATGACAGCTGGCTTTGTGTGGACAGATGGGACTCCTTTCTCCAGGTGTTCTGGGATGAGCCACCACTGGATGGCATCCCACATTGGCTGGGTCATTGTGATCAGCTGGTGCAAGTGACATTGGTGCTGGAACCACTAATGGCCCAACTCCCACTGCAGGTGGAGCATCTGCCCGTGGCTCCAATGGACCCTGCTGATGCATGACTTTATGTTGCCTGGGCAGGGCATGAAAGCCCAACTTGAAATGATTGACCAAAGGAGATAAGACCCAGTGCATGGGTTACAAGGAGGTGGGCCTTGGGCCTCAGTGTAGTTCTGCCCCAATGAACCTGATCACCTCTGAGGTGATCAGTTTGGACATATGCAGGTTAACCAACAGGCTCAAGTCTGGAAAGGTCTGGAGAGCTTTGGACAAACTAGTCAACAGCCAGTCATCCAGGTAGGGATAAACCCTAACACCCTTGAAGTGCAAGAAGGCTGTTACCAATGCCATGCACTTAGTAAAGACCCTGGGCATGGACAAGAGATCAAAGAGTATGACCTGAAACTGGTATAGTACCCATCCTGCATGGAACCAGAAGTACCAGTGATGGGGTAGACTGGGATATGGAAGAACACATCCTAGACATGCAGGGCGCAGAACCACATGCCATGCCCTGCTACCGATACAGAATTATCTGATTCAGGGTGACATAGAAACATAGAATTTGATGGCAGATAGGTCCCACTGGGCCCACCTAGTCTGCCCATTTTTCCCTACTTACAGTATCACCACTGACCCTACTTGATCTCCAGCTCTTTCTCTTCCCCCTTCCTTTCTACTAAGGTTCCATCCAGAACTTGCACTCCTCCCAAAACTGATTTAGATCATGCAGATCGCATATGGGGTGCCAGCTCCCCCACCATTTCAGAATCAGGAAGTACTTTGGCACATAATCCTGACTATCCGGGGTGAGTGGGACACAGCTATGACTCCTTTTATGATGAGCTGAGCAATGTCCTTCCAAAGGGTGGGAAACATATCCTGCAATGTCCTAGACTTCTGAGGAGTGTGGAGTCAAAGGTAGGAGAGCCTTGAAATCCAGAGTCAGCCCTCTGCCTACCACTTCTAGCACCCACTCATTTGTGATAGTGGACCAATGTGGCAAGAAGTGGTGTAAGTAACCTCTGATTGGGAGTGTAGACAAGGACAGAATCGAAACATAGAAACATAGAATTTGATGGCAGATAAGGACCGCTTGGCCCACCTAGTCTGCCCATTTTCCTACCTAATAGATAAGCTGCAGATCCTAGTTAACCAACAGCCTATTTCCTCCTACCCACCACTAGGACTGCCTTATGTCTGTCTCATGCATTCTTGAATTCTCCCACAGTTCTTGACTCCATGACCTCCTCAGGAAGGCTGTTCCATGCATCCACAACCCTCTCTGTGAAAAATACTTCCTCACATTATCTCTGAGCCATCCTCCTCTATCTTCAAATTGTGCCCCTTGTTCTTTCACATCTCTTTTCTGAAAGATACTACCTCTTGACTTTGTTGATTCTTGAGGTACTTGAAAGTTTCTATCATGTCCCCCCTCTTCCTTCTTTCCTCAAGAGTATACATATTAAGCTCCTTTAGTCTCTCTTCATAAGTCTTCTGGTGCAGACCCTGCACCATTTTGGTTTCCTTCCTCTGGACAGCCTCCACTTTGTCAATGTCTTTGCAGAGATGGGGTCTCCAGAACTGCACACAATACTCCAGATGGGGTCTCACCAACTGTCTGTACAACTTCTTGTTTTCTACTGTTGATGCCTCTCCCTATGCATCCCAGTATCCCCCAGCCTTCTTACTGCCTTCTCACATTGCTTGTCCACCTTTAGGTAATCTGATATAATTGCCCCCAGGTCCCTTTCCATTTTTATTGTTGTCGGTATCTCATCCCCCATTGTGTACTCCTCCCCTGGGTTTTTGTTTCCCAGGTGTATTACCTTGCACTTTTTTGCCTTGAATCTAAGCTGCCATACATTTGACCATTCCTCCAACCTTGCCAAGTCCCTTCTCATCCTTTCTACTCCATCTTGTGTACCAACCCTGATGCAGATCTTTGTGACGTTGTGACATACTTTTCCTTCCAGTTCCTCTGCAATGTCACTTATAAAGACATTAAAAAGGACTGGTCCCAGTACTGAACCCTGCAGTACCCCACTAGTAACCCTCCTTTCTTCACTGTGGATTCTGTTTGCTACTACCCTTTGAGTCCTGTTCTCCAGCCAATTTTTTATCCAGGCTACCACCTTGGGACCCACTCCAAGGCTGGCTAACTTGTTTATTAATCTTTTGTGTGGGACTGTATCAAATGCCTTACTAAAATCTAGGTAGACCATGTCCACAGCCCCTCCCTGGTCTATTACTTTGGTCACCGAGTCAAAGAAATCTATTAGATTCATCTGACATAACCTTCCCGCTGTGAATCCATGCTACCTTGGGTCCTGTACCCCACTGGCCTCTAGATACTCAACAATTCTTTCCTTCAGAAGTGATTCCATCATTTTCCACACCATTGAGGTCAAACTAACTGGTCCATAATTTCCTGCCTCTGCCCTGCTCCCACTTTTGTGAAGGGGAATCACATCTGCCCTCCTCCAGTCCTCAGGTACCACCCCATCCTCCCATGATTTGTTAAAGAGAGTAGTCAGCGGTGTTACTAGTTCTACTCTTAGTTCTTTTAGAATTCTTGGGTGAATCCCATCAGGCCCCATTGCTTCATCCACCTTCAATTTTACTAGTTATTTTAAAACCTTTTCTTCTGTAAATGGACTGGTATTGACCCCAGAGTGCTAATCTTGTTTGGTTTAGGTACCTCCCCCCCCTCCTGTTTTGTGAATACTGAGCAGAAATATTCATTCAGTATCCCTGCTTTTTCACTGTCACCCTCTGCCCACATTCCCTTCCCTTTATTAAGCTTCAATATCCCTCCCTTGGTCTTTCTTCACTCCCTAATGTACCTATAAAAGGTTTTATCCCCCTTCTTAACAGAGTTGGCTATCCTTTGGCTATCCCATTGGTAGAGGGTCGGCACCCAATCACCTCACATTCAGCTTTTGCAGGGGCACTGGACACTGTGGCTGGAGGGGCATCATCACCCCGACTCAATATATGTTGTGGTCCCAACCACTGAACCTTGGTTTCAGGTGCCAGGCATGATATTGCCCTTGCTGAGGCTGCTGCTGAGGAGGCAATAGCTGAAAGGGCTACTAATGAAAAGCCTTTTTGTTAGGGTTTGCTTTTGGTCCTTCTCGAGCAATGTCACAGAGTCAAGGGTGGCATTGGACTTCTTTATGCATGTGAGTTGCCACTCCACCCCAGGGCCAAAAAGGTCTGTGCCCAAGAAAGGGACATCACCAGCTTTTACTAGGTATCTGCCATAAATGCAGACAGAGGCAACCAGGCCCTGTGATGCATGGAGATGGCCGCTGCCATGGCACAGGCACTGGAGTCATCCATGTCCTGGGCCATCTAGAATTGGTGTTTAGCCAGCGATTGGCTGTGGTCCCAGACCAACTTCACCAGCAACTTCTGGTCAGCAGAGAAGTGAGGGAGGATTTCATTCCCAGTTAGGGAGTATCTGAAATTTGCTATCATGATGGAGTTACTGTAACTCGCCTAATAGAGACCCGAGGATTTTGCAGCATACAACTTTTTAGTGCTGTGGTCAATCTTTCTGGGCTCTGAGTGATGTTCCCCTAAAGGGCAGACAGCATGCCCCTTAACACCCTGTACTTCAAAGAAGTGTGGAGTCAGTAAGGTGGGAAAACCTCAAAGTCCTTTTTCAGAGGCTTGTCCACATCCCCTTGGCCCTTGGATTTACAGAAAGCCAAGTCATAGACCAGTTGTTTGGATAAAGGGTAGTATGAAAACACTGAAAGTGACCACATACATGCAAGCCATATGGGTGTAGGGTACTGAGCAGGATGCTGGATGCTGCCAAAGCTCTATGGTCTGTCCCCATATGGCCTCAGTCATGGGGAAAGGCAGCCCTCAGAGATTCATCCCTCTCTAAGACGTCCTTGAAAGGGCACTTGGCCCTTTTCTTGACATGATCCAGAGGGACATTCATGGACTCTGATGTGAGTCAGATTAGAGCCCCGAATGACACTAGCCCATGGTCAGTGATCAACTCCTTGACCCAGGTCTGGTTGAATATATGAGCTGCAAAGAAGGCCATGGATGATTGATTCAAGTCATCTGAGGATTCCTTGAAAATGGACCTTGAAAGTTTCTTGCCACAGACCATTCAAGTGTCCTCTGAGTTGGTCATCTCCCCCTACAACCAGCCTGGCAAGTCGGTGGCCAGCCAGACCTCCTTGGTCAGTGCCCACCTTTGGTTGCACTGGTAATGGCTCCACCTTTAGGGGTGAAGAAGCACTTGTGGGGAGCACTTGAATTGTGTGGATCAGTGAGAGCATAACTGGTGGCTGCCAGGTGATTGAAGATCCAGAGGGTAGAGCCTAACCCAACATGCAGTGGTCCACTGTTGGCATTGAAGCTCCTAACAGCACCAGTGCATCATCTGCAGGTGCCTCTCTGAGGATTAGGGGGTCAGGAAGCATCAACAACAATGCCTGCCATTCAAGTGGGATCAGGAACACCTTGATTAAGATCTGGGCCTAGACCTTGACTGTTGACTAGACTGTCAATGTTTAGGAGAGCCTTCCAGCAGCTCATGGTAGGCCACATGTCTCCACACTCTTCCTGCCTGCCTAGGAGCCTTCCACATCAGGTAAGCCTGCTCATTAACCTCGGGGAATACCTTGGAGCCCTGATTGGGCAGCGACTCCTTGGGATCACCAGTGATTGGCTGCTACCCTTAAGGATCTGCCTGTAATTGGCTGCCTAGGGACTCCGCTCTCCGTGGCTTTTTTCTGACCTGTTTCCTTGCCCTGGGCACTTCTGCCCGCTTGCTGTTTTTAACTTCATGTGATTTTTTGAAAAGTGATTTCTTGTTGTTGGGGAAATGTAGAAGTACAGCTCAATGTAGAAGTGTTAAATATCATGGGACTACTGTATTGCTGAAAGCTTTTAATGCTGACTGATTTTCTTTGCCTTTTATTTCTAAACTTCCATCAGATAATTGCTCTCTTCTATCCCTTTCTCTCTCTCGAAAACTTATTCCCAACATAGCTCTGGGCTAAGCGGTGCCAATCTAAATTGCATTGCCATCTGCCCTTATCCCCCCTCCCCGGCTTTGTCTAACTCCTTCTTGCAAAATCACACCCCCACCCCCGATTCAACTACTGTGCTCCTCTCTGGCTCCTTTGTCCTGCCTGTCCTTATCTAAACCTCTTACTCTGTTTTTCTTCCAGCTCCAAGGGCTCCTGATCAGTCTAATGCCACACACTTTTGCGGCCATGGCTAGAGAAGCCAGCCATCCGCACGAACTCTGCCTGCCAGCCTAGGAGCCTTCCACATCGGGTAAGCCCACCCGCTAACCTCAGGGAATACTCAACCCACTAGGGGACTCCGCTGCCAACTGTAATGTTAATCCTAACCCTAACCAACCTCAACCCACCCCTTTCAGCTTTCATGCAGTCACATTTAAACAAGTAGAGGACCTACTCCTATCTCTGGACACTAAAAAGAGTGCCGGTGCAGACAATATCGAACATTACTTCCTAAAGCTTGGCCATCTCTACTTGATCTCCCCCATTACCCACTTATTAAACACCTCTCTGAAGTAAGGAGAACTACCTGTGTCATGGAAAACATCTTGCTTAGAACACTGAGCAATATCGGTCTCGATAGTCCTGTAATCAAATGGTTCACCAATTACCTCACCAACAGATTACAACAAGTCAAAGCTGCAGGTGATCTGTCTCCACAAAAATCTCTTTTATGAGGTGTTCCCCAAGGCTTCATACTGGGCCCAATCCTCATTGCAATCTATATCAATAACCTGGACATACATCTGCGCTCAGCTAATGTACGCTTATTTGCAGACGATACTGTACTCTACACCACAAATTCATCCTTGGATGTGGCCCACGAGAATTTACAGCAAGACTTCATTACTCTCCAATGTAACCTCATCAAACACAAGCTCCTCCTTAACGCCAAAAAGACTAAAGCCATGATTCTCTCACCAAAGGCAGTCTCCGGACCAACACATATTCCCCAGATCCTAACTCTTTTAGATGAACCCCCTGAAATAGTTGAAACCTTTAAATACTTAGGGTTCTGGCTGGATAATAAGCTCAACTTTCTGTGCCACCTGAATGAAGTCTTAAAGAAACTAAGGCTGCGGTTAGGCTTATTTTATTGATTAAACATCTGCTTACCTTAGAAGCTAGAAAGAGACTAGTACAATCCACATTCCTACCCGTACTGGACTATGCTGACTTTCTCTACAATCATTGTCCCCCAACGGTGCTAAACAAACTTGACACTCTTTACCACTGGGCCCTAAGATTAATCCTTAACCTACCTCTTTGTACTCACCACTGCCTACTATACCAGAAGTTGGGTTGGCCCTCACTTCCAACTAGGATGAAGAGAAATGCTCTCCTCTGGCTCTATAGAGCACTATCTGATAATCTTCCTGCATACATTTGAGCCTTTTTGAATGGGTCAAGGGATCTTGTGGCCTGAGACACTTCTTTATACTCTTTTTCCAGATTCCTAGAGTGAAAACAACATGTGGCTCAGCCGCAATCAATTTTACACTCCCATTGCTTTGGAACACCATGCAAAGCTCATTAAAGCTTTCCTCACCTCTAGGTCTATTCACATTCAAAGCTCTGATAGCCAAATTTCTGAAGGAAACAAGCAGTTGTTTTAGATGACTCTGTGCCCTTAGCCCCTGGTTCCTGAGATGAAACCCAAGTTCAGAATCTCGCTCACCACACATCTCTAGTAAGGGATAACCAGCACTTACTAGCCCATACCCTCTAATCCTGGCCCTCTTCATCCAGGTTCCTTTGAATGTGTGGCTATTCGTGGAGGATCTGATGTGGGCTGCAGGATCTTCCTCATCTATTGCCCTTCTGGATGAATGGGGAATTTCCTGCAGGAGATCGCAGAATTCGTCGCCGACGGAATGTTGGGATCCCCCAGATGTGTTTTTCTGGGGGATTTCAATGTTTGGGTTGATGACGGGAATCATAGATGTAGCTGTGATTTTCTGCAGACTATGTCCTCTTTAGGATTGATGCAGGCTGTTACTGCATCAACTCATCAGGATGGTCACATGTTGGACCTGGTATTCTCACTGGGGCTTGAGATCAGTGATCTCAGGATTGATCGAGTACATTGGTCCGATCACTGCATGGTGCAGTTCACGCTTGGGGCTCCTGCCATAAGCCCTTCCCCTGCTGAGATTATTAGCTGTCGTCCTTTGCGGGGTTTGACCCCTGAGGGTTTATTGGCAGCAGCTAAATTGTCTAGTGTGGGTGCTGCATGCATTGGAGGTGTTGATGTCGGGGTTGATACCTATAATAGGGTGCTATCTGACACCATCAACTCCCTCGCACCTGTCCGTGTATGACCCAGAACTTCATACCTGAGGTCCCCATGGTTTGACGGGGAGCTCAGGGAGATAAAGAAGATGGGTCAGAGATTAGAGCGCTGCTGGAGAAGATCCTGCCTGGAGGTGGACAAACTGGTCCTGCATGCGCATTATAGTGCGTACCAGGAGGCAATCAACCATAAGAAGGCAGTGTTCCTGTCTAGGGAGATTGCTGCCAGGAAAAAACGACCAGCTTTACTCTTCCAGACTGTGGACAGGCTTCTTCATCCTGCCTGTCTGCAGTCCGGGAGGGTTTTTTCTAATTTAGATTGTGAGGAATTTGCTTGTTTTTTTTTTTGGACAGGGTGTCCTTGATCCGGCAGGTGGCTTCTTCAGCTAGTAATATTATAGCTGACAGTGGTCGCTTGATGTGTTCTGAGAGCACTCCGCCTAGTTGGGGAGAGTTTAGACCAGTGGAGGCTAGTGAGGTTATTGAGGTGTCAGCCAACATGAAGCATACCTTTTGTGAACTGGACCTGGTGCCAATGCATTTTTTAATGAGATGTGTTGACTCTGTCGGCCCGGTGTTTGCCTTGATTGTATGGTGCTCCCTTTCTGAGGGGGTCTTTCTGGATACCTTGAAGGAGGCTCTGGTGAGACCACTCTTAAAGAAATCATCCTTGGAGCCGGAGATCAAGGTGAATTACTGTCCTATATCCAACCTACCATTTTTGGGGAAGGTGGTGGAAAAGGTGGTAGCGCTTCAGTTGGAAGAGCATCTCGTGACTCACGAGTTGTACGAACCTTTCCAGTCGACATTTCAGGCTAGACATAGCACAGAAACTGCACTTGTTCGGGTGCAGAATGATCTCCTCAGGGTAAGAGATCGGGGGGAACAGGACAATTCTTGTTCTCCTTGATCTCTCTTCTGCATTTGACACTGTGGACCATTGTGTGTTGCTTGTCCGCCTTAGGGAGCTATGTGGACTCACCGGTACTGTCATCAACTGGTTTGAGTCCTTTCTTACCACAGAAGGCAATGGGTTATGATGGGGAATTCTTCATCTATACCCAGTCTTCTATTTTGTGGAGTCCCTCAAGGATCGGTACTGGCCCCAATGTTGTCCGCAGTGTACATGCTGCCCCTGGGAGGGATCATTAGAAAGTACGGTTTGAGTTTTCATTGTTATGCCAAGGACACTCAGCTATATTTTTCCTTTGCCCCAGGAACATCTAATGCAGTAGATGTACTTAACATCTGTCTGGCTGAGATTAATGACTGGATGGCCTCCAGTTGGTTGTGACTGAACCCTGACAAGATGGAGGTATTGGTAGTGGAGTCAAACAGAGTTCGTGATAGGATGGCCTCTGACTCAGAGACTGGGCTTGTCCTTGGAGCTGTGTCATTGAAGGCCTCTTCTTGGGTGTGAAATCTGGGAGTGATTCTGGACAGGAACTTGACCATGGAGGCTCAAATATCCTCCATGGTTCGTACCTGTTTTTTCCATCTCAGAAACATTGCCAGAATTAAGCCCCTTGTTCCGCCTCTGGACCTCCCTACCTTGATACATGCCTTAGTCACATCTAGGCTTGACAACTGTAATGCGCTCTATCTCGGGGTCACAGGAGGATCTCTCTGCAGACTGCAGCTGGTGCAAAATGCAGCTGCCTGGTTGTTGACTGGGCAGCAAAAGTTTTGTCATATTACACCGGTTTTATGTGAATTACACTGGCTGCCAGTCAGGTGGAGAGTCCTCTTTAAGGTGGGTCTTCTCATCTACACTACCGGACAAAAGTTTTAGAACACCTTCATTTTTCCAGTTTTTATTGAAATTTACGCAGTTTAATGTCTCAATGTACTCTGAAATTAAAGCATAGAACAAATAAACAATTGGAGATAAAAAAGAAATCATAGAATCATTTTGTTTAACAAAATTTAATCTAAATTTTTGACTCATCAAAGTAGCCACCTTTTGCAGATATAACCACCGAACACACTCGTGGCATTCTTCCTACAATGGACATCAAATATTGTTCGGGAAGTTCTTCCCAACACTGTTGCAGAAGTTCCCACAAATGTGTTGCACTTGTAGGTTGCTTTGCTTTCACCCTTCTGTCCAGTTCATCCCAAACCAGCTCGATGGGGTTTAAGTCTGGAGACTGTGCTGGCCATTCCATGATTTGAAGCCTACCGTCTTGTTCTTTTCCTTGAAGGTAGTTCTGACATAGCCTGGAGGTATGTTTTGGGTCATTATCTTGCTGTAGGATGAACTCCTGACCAAGTAGGTGTAGACCAGAGGGTATTGCATGGCGCTGCAAAATGCTGTGGTAGCCCTTTTGGTTCAGGGTGCCAGTCACTCTGTGCAAGTCGCCGACTCTGGATCCAGCAAAAGAGCCCCAGACCATCACGCTCTCCTCCATGTTTAACAGTTGGTGTCACACACTGAGGAACCATCCTTCACCTACTCTCGACGCGCAAAAAACCCTGCATGGATGAACCTAAGATTTCAAATTTTGATTAATCGGTCCAGTCTTCAGTAGTCCACTGGCGGTGCTTCATGGCCCAGGCAAGCCTCTTTTTCTTATTTTGCCATCTTAGCAATGGTTTTCTTACTGCCACTCGACCTGTCAAACCTGCAGCTCGAAGTCTTCTCTTCACAGTTGAAACTGAGACTTGCTTACTTCGACCAGTGTTAAGCTGTGCTTGAAGCTGTTGTCCTGTGAGCTGCCTATCACGCAAGCTGTTGACTCTCAGAAACTTGTCTTCTAATTCTGTTGTGGCTTTGGGTCTGCCAGACCTCTTCCTGTCAGAGTTTCCTCCAGTTTCCAAGTGCCTTTTGATGGTGTTGGAAACTGTACTCACTGACACCTTGGCTTTCTTTGCAATTTCTCTAAAGAAAAGATCTACACTTTTAAGGGTTATAATGGTCTGTATGTCTTCCTTTGTTAATTGCCTTTTTCTCGCCATTATGACAGCAATATACTAATATACTAACATACTAAAATGCCAGCAGAATAGGCCTAACGGTCTTTCGTGTCTGCTCGTTTGGTCAGCCCCCACCCTGGGTGCTGACCTTGCTGTCCCCCTCACCTTCTCTGGCTTCTCCCTTCCCAGTTCCAGATATTCTTGCTGCATTGGATTTTGCTTCCAGAACCCTTCCCCTGTACCTGTCCCACCCCCTCTTGAACCCCTCCACTGTCTCTGCTTCCACCAGCCCCCTAGGCAGTGCATTCCATGGCTCCACCACTCTATCAGTGAAGTAGCACCTCCTCCTTTCTCCCCTGAATCTTCCCCCCTTCAGCTTCCACACATGCCCTCTAGTGGCCCCCTCCTCCTTCCTTTGAAGCACCCTGACTGTTCCTCCCCTATTTACCCTCTTCATGTACCTGAAGACCTCTATCATGTTCCCCGGTCCCTTCTCTCTTCCAATGTGTACATAGTTAGCTCTTCGAGCCTCTCCTCATAGGTCCTGTCCCCAAGCACCAAATCATTTTGGTTGCCCTCCTCTGGACCCTCTCCAGGAGGTTAATGTCCCTGTTTAAGTGTGGCCTCCAAAACTGCACGCAGTACTCAAGGTGTGGACTCACCAAGCAGTTATACAGAGGGAGTATCACTTCCCTCCTTCTGGAGGTGATCCCCCTAGTGATGCACCCCAGCATCCTGTTGGCCTTGGCTGCTGCCCTCCTACAAGTCTCGGAGTCATTCATCTTGACATCCACCACCACCCCCAGGTCCCTCTCAGCCATCGAGACTTGTAGCATTTCCCCCCCAGGGTGTACACTTGGCCTGGGTTTCTGGCTCCCAGGTGGAGTACCTTGCATTTCCCTGCATTGAACCTCAGCTTCCACTTTCTAGACCATCTTTCCAGAGCCTCCAGGTCCCCCTGTAGGGCCACCCTCCTCCTCCCCATCCACCACCGCCCCCAGTTTCGAGTCATCCGCAAAGAGACTCATCTCACTCCTGATTCCTGTCTATATGTCAGAGATGCAGGCATTGAACAGAAGGGGCCCAAGGACTGATCCCTGTGGGACCCCACTAATGACCCTCCTTTAGGATGAGACTATCCCACCAACTACGACACTCTGGGTCCGGTCCTGGAGCCAATTGCCTATCCATCTGATCATCTGGTTCCCACCCCCATTTCTCCCAGCTTATCCAACAGGCCCACGTGAGGAACAGAGTCAAATGCCTTGCTGAAGTCCAGAAAGAGGACGTCCACTGGTCTACCCAGGTCCAAGGCACTAGTCACCCAGTCATAGAACTCCACCAGGTTTGTCTGAATGATTTCCCGGATGAATCCATGCTGTTCATCGTCCAGGCACCCTGGACTTATCCAGGTCCCCCTAGCCTCTCCTTGACAATGACCTCCATCACCTTGCCCACCACCGATGTCAGGCTGACAGGCCTGTAGTTTTCTGCCACCTCCCTTGATCCCCCCTTGTGGATAGGCACTATATGCGCCACCTTCCAGTCTTGGGTCACCCACCCTGTCCTCAGAGAGATGGTGAAAAGCTCCGCCAGGGGTTTCGCCAGGACATCTGCAAGTTCCTTCCAGCACTCTGGGATGTAATTTATCCAGCCCGGTGCTTTCTCTGTCTTAAGGAGCTGAGGGCCTCTCACCTCTCTGCTGTGATTTTCACCCAGTACCTCTTCTCCTGCTTAGCCCTCCCCCACCCATGTGATGCTTCCTCTCCCAGACCCACCGACGGTAAGGGTCCCCCTCCTCAGTATCTCTGTCTCCTCCCATGTATGATGCAGCACCCCCATTTTCCTTGATGAAAACTGAGGTGAAGTACTCATTTAGTACCTCAGCCTGCTCCCCCGGGTCTTGTGCCCATCTCTCCCCTGATTTAATCCTGCTAATCTGTCCCTTCACCCTTTGTTTTTCCCCAATGTATCTAAAGAACCTCTTGTTCCCTCTCCTAATTTCCCTGGCCAGGTTCTGCTCCTTCCTTGCCTTAGCTGCCCTCACCACTCTAGTGGCCCTTCTAGCCATCAGCTCGTACTCCCCTCAATCCCTTTCACTCCTTGAGCACTTGAATTGCTTATAGGCTGCCTTCTTTCCCCGCACCACCTCCTGGACCTCCCTGGTCCACCAGCAGGGTTTTTGGGCCCTGCCGCATTTTCATCTTACTCTTGCACAGGTGCTGGTAGCATCCTCAACCCCTCTCCTGATGATTTCCCACCTACTATCAGCGTCCATGTCTGACCCAATCCCATCCAAATGCTCCTTAAGGATCCTTCCCATTTCCTTAAAATCCACCCCCCTGAAGTCGGTTACTTCCGTCTTTGTGCAGCCTTCTACCCCTCCTAGGTCCAGGCAGAACCAGACCGTGGCATGGTCACTCCCCGCCAATGGGTCCCCTACCTCCAGGCTCCCAATCTGGTCACTGTCTGCCAGGACCACATCCAGTACCCGGTCTGCCTCCCTGGTCGGGCTCCTCACCTGCTGAGTTAGAACGCATTTTGAAAGACATCCAACAACCTCTGTTCCCTGGTCACAGAGGATGTCATACTCTCCAGTCTGTTCCTGGCAAGTTTAAGTCCCCAACACCACCACTGTTCCTCTGCCCAGTCTGCAGTGTCTCCTAACATCTGCCACCAGACTGTCCTCCAGCTCCTCCACCAGGGCAGGGATCTATACACCACTCTATTTTACTCTCTTGCCCCGCGTTATCAAGGTGACCCAAATCGCCTCCGCAGTTCCCTCCGCCTCCTCTACTCCCCCTATGCCAATGCAGTTTTGACTCATCATTGCTACCCCTCCTCCCCTTCCCTCCCACCTGTCCTTCCTGAACATAGTGTAACCCTTCAGGTTCAGGTCCCAGTCATGTCCTGCAGTGGTCCAAGTCTCAGTGACCACTGCCACATCCACTGCTCCCTCAGTTAGCATCACCTGGAGCTCAGGCATTTTATTGCCCAATCTCCTGGCATTTAGCAGGAATACTACTTCCTGCAGTGCAATATTGTCCAAATAATGCTTCAGAGGGTGTAATAACAGTCTGTTCCAACACTGCTTTTATACATACAGGGGGTTTGTAAACAAGTAATCAACAAAAGTTGGGACACCTGTAGGAATTGTTTGCATCAACTTTCAAGGCTTAATTTACTTCCATTGCTGCAGAACAGCTGTAAGTTATTAACCCATTACTTTATCCCTGAAAAAGGCCTTGCTTAAATTTCAATAAAAACTGGAAAAATTGGGGTGTTCTAAAACTTTTGTCCAGTAGTGTATAGATCTCACACGGGCAGGGTCCTGGTTACCTGTCAGACCTTCTGTCACCACCTCCCACCGCCTCTCTTCGATCTTCTAGTGGTGGCTTCTGACCATTCCAGAATGAGGCTAAAATCAGCTGGTGATAGAGCCTTTAGGTGTTGCGTGCTCCCGCTCTGTGGAATTCCTTTGCCAGCTCAGCTGAAGCCCCTACAGTGGATATTTTTAAGGCCCACCTGAAGACTTTTCTCTTTTCCCAAGCTTTTGATATTTAGATTAGTATATACAGTAAAGACTGTGATTGTATTAGATTTATTTATTCAATCTGTATAAAATTTTATGTTTTAAATTTTGTGCTTTTAAAATGCTGTTTAAAATCTGTGCGGTGCCCAGATCCTCTGGGATTGGGTGTCTTTTAAATAAATTTTGCCTTGCCCTGCCTATCCCCTTCCACTAACACAACTTTCCTCCCACCTTTCCTCTCCCTACTTATTACCAATAGGTTGGCGACAGTCTAAGATTGTTGGCTCTTCTCTCTCCTGTAAACATTTTTATGAATTGTAATCTGCATACACCAGTATGTATAGGCCTATATTGACCTTCACCTATACAGTGTCTTCCCATTATTGATTACCACATCTGTGACTATGGATTGTATTGTATTAATGTCCAGGACCACTTTGAAAATGAGCTTGCTCAATGGTGTTTATGCCTGGTTAAATAAAGTTGATTGATTGATTGATTGATTGATTGACATGTCTTCCCATGTTCAGCAAGAAAGACTTGTAATGTTTGACCTCCACTGGAGGCTGCTCCCAATGTGATCCAGTCAGGGACACAGACTGGATCGCATCCTCCTGAGTGAGGACTCGGATGACTGGAGTCTGGGATACTGAATCTTCAATCTCATCTGACAGCCAGTCAACAGGCATGAAAAATATCTCCATGGCCCTTGTTAGTTGAGGGGTGACCTTGATTTGTTCAGAATGAGCATCTAAAATATAAATAAAAATAAGATTAAAAAAAAGTCCCCATTACTGTCTATGGCATGTGCCGCTACGGTCTCCATATAATTACATCACAAAATGCTAGTGCGAGGGAGGCACTTGGGACAAGGAAGTGGAAGGATATCCAGTGATGATAGTGACTGTAAATGAGTGACTGTCAAAACAGCAACTCATTTACAGCACTACCCTTTTAGGCTACCCTGTAACGGTAGCAACAGAATATGAAGCGATGGTAGGGATCGGCGAAGGAGGGCAACTGGAAGGGGAAGGATAGGGAAAAGAAGGGAAGGGATGGGGTAGTGTGCAATGCTGCCAACCAAGCTACCTGTGTGGTATGGTGGTGAGGGTGGCTAGCTTTGGTGCAGCAGGTACTGGGTTTGGGGCAGAGGACCAGGGAAAATTTTACTGCTGCCATTTTTTTTTGTCAGACTGTCTTCCCCTCCCTGACATGCACCTCCCTGGTGTTGATTATATTTAGTCAGGGGGGTGCAGGGACTGAAGGCCCCCACAAGGGTGTGTGTGAATAAATACTAATTTAAGTTGCCAGATGTCTTGTCACCCACAAGGGTACAACACTGATTTGCTTTTCAGCAATGTACACTCACTGTAACAGAGATCGCTGTTTTGCGATTACAGTTATCAATTATGACATTGAACCAAGTGGAAGGAATCAGCAGCTTGGCCTCACTGAGCCAAAATACAGTCTCTTCCATTCCTAAATTCTGTGGTGCTCTGATGATGGTGAGGAACACCAGGGTCTGAATGAATTAGGATAGATGAAATTTATCCAGACAAGGAGAGGCAGGAGTTGTCCATAGAGTTTGATGACCGCTGAGCTTTATTTAGTAACAATGTGGTAGGATGACACGGTCACAGAAGGGGTAAACAGGACACTAGTGAACATGAACAGTCACTTCTTATCTCACACTACTTAGACAACTAAAGAAAATAAATATTTTGAGGTGCACCTTAGCCTAGTGCCATTGTACTTTAATGTTACTTCTTAGAATCAACAACATCATAGTACAATACTCTGTGTCACCTTTAGCACTACCTAAGGTATCAGATGACAATGGCTACTCCTTGAAAACCCTTACAATGCTGACTCAGGTCAATTACAGCAACATCCATGCAATGACAATACAGAGTCCAATCGTCGTTTAAGTCTTCGTGAACACCGTTGACTAGAATTGGTAGCTACAGGGATAGGTATAAGCAATTTCTATGACACTAAGATAGTGGTCCTAGTACAGACCTAGATAAGGCCACTGGGGTGGTGAGAGGTTTTTTAAACAGACCATATGTTTCTTGGCATAAACCCCACTCTCTCTGAGGCTGCCAGCAAGAAAGAACCAGAGGAGTTGGTTCCTTGAACAAACCCCATTGGAAGGCTATCAGAATAAAACTAGATGCAGAAAGTTTCCCAGCCAAAACCCACCAAGGATGGAAGAGAACAAGGAAGATACTTGGTGATGAACCCACTAGACGATTATCAAGGACTGGATGATGCTGCAGCACTTCTGATGCCACCAGGAACTAGAAGAATCTGAGGTGAAGATGGTTATCTGATGCAACCAGGAACCAGAAGAAGCTGAGGTGAGGTCGGACACAGGAAACTGGAACAAAGCAACAAAACTGTGGACACGTGCCTCATGAGGCTTCAACGGACTTGACTTGTGGTGAATGACCAGGGGATGCTGACGAGCTTCTTCCAAGACAAGCACACTCTCCTGAAGGTGGACAACTTAGGGACATCAAGATCAGGAACCAAGAGATGACACAGTATGGTGGATGTGATGCTCTTGGACTTCGGCATACTTGATTTTGAACTGAGGAAAACCAGAAACGGTGGGTGCAACTTGCACGGGTTTCGACGGACTTGACTTCAACGAACTCGACTTCGGTGGATGACAGGGACATGGTCAGTGATCTTCTGGGAGGACACCTTCTGGAGAAGAAAGATGATGAAAGATGTATGGGAGACTGATTCTGTATGGCTAGGATGACAGACAACACCATGGAGCAATATCATGGTAGAAGACTGAGTTTATCCACATGTGTTGACAGCACTAGAGCTGGTAGATACACTTTCACACTACACCAAGAGAACTGTTCATTACTAGGGTAATTTGCCAGGAACAAGGGCAAATTACCAAACTTCGGGGCAATTGTTCATTTGTAGGTGCAATTTGCCAGGCATGGGCAAATTAACAAAATCTAGAGCAGTTGTTCATTGCAGAGGAAATTTTCCAGGAACACGGGGCAAATTACCAAAATCCAGGGCAATTGTTTGCTGCAGGGCAATTGTTTGTTGCAGGGACAATTGTTCATTGCAGGGGCAATTGTCCATTGCAGGGGCAACTTACCAATATCTAGGGCAATTGTTCATTGCTGGGGCAAATAATCACAACCCCAGTAACAACAGTCTTGGTATTTTGCAATAGACACAACAGTTCAGGTACACATTTTTAGTATTTGACAGTTGCTAAATGGCAGTTGTGTGCTAAGCACCTCTCCTTTTCTTTGCAGTCCCTTCCAAAGTTACTGCTTTTTTATACCAGGACTTGGCTACCCCTTATGGAATTTTTGGGAAATGCCCTTTTCACTAGGACCCCTCTTGCCCTTGTGATTACTGGCCTAGTGACTGAGCCAGAGGCAGAGACAGAGCCCATTTAACTAATGTGGGCCTTACATGGCCCCCTTACTGCTTGGGCCTATTACTGCTCATTTTAATGCAGAGGCTTTTGCTGCCTCTTTAATTATCTGGGGCCTGGCATTGCCCCCTTTTTCCTCTCTGGTACCCCTGTGGCTTGCTGGGCCCCTTTTAACACCTCTGGGCCTCTTTTGACCCTTTAATTAATTGTGGCCTGGCATCACCCTCTTTAAATCAATTGGGGCCTGTTCAAGGTCTCCCTGTCAGTTTTCCTCCTAGCCCCACCTTTACTCCACCTCTCCTGCTCCACAATTTCAATATTTAACAAATCTCCCCTATGGGCCTTTATGGCAGGCCACTCAAAATGGGCATCACTAGCCTCCAAAAATTTAAATTGTTGTTTTGGCTGGCCTTTGCCCTCCCGGTCCCATGATGGTGCTTTTAGCACCAAACAGTTTAAACATTTTAATTTACTTCAAACTTTTGGGCGGTTAGCACTCTTCTTCATGCTGCCACCTGACTCAGCGCCACGGGCCGGGGTGAAGAAGCTGCTAGGAGGGAGGAAGGAGAGTCTTGCTGGCAGTGGGAGGGAAATGAGGAACAGCAACAGGCAGAGCGAAGGACAGCTGGGGGCCTTGGGAGGGCCGACAGTCTCTTTGGGACACGACGTGGCTCTTCTGATACCGCAGACGAGGGACCAAACTTTAATTAACTTTAGGGAAAAAAAAAAGGGCACCAGAAAACAAGAAATGGGGATATACTGAGCCCACACTGGAGGGAAGAGACTGGGATCTTTCTTCTTCTCTGACCACCAGACTCTACTGCTGGACAACAGCACCTGAGCAGCAAAACAGGCGTCTTCGCTGACTGGATGAGAGGCACCAAGACAGAGTCAACGAGATGGCTTCAGCATGGATTCACAGCAGGAAGGTCATGTCAGATGAATCTAATTGATTTCTTTGACTGGGTGACCAAAGCAGTAGACCAGGGAAGGGCTGTGGACATGGCCTACCTCGACTTTAACAAGGTATTTGACACAGTCCCACATGAAAGAGTAATAAACAAATTAGCTAGCTTGAGAGTGGGTCCCAGGGTGGTAGCCTGGGTAAAACATTGGCTGGACAACAGGATGCAGAGGGTAAACGAAGTTCACAGTGAAGAAAGGGGGTTACTAGTGTGGTACCGTAGGGTTCAGTACTGGGTTCAGTCCTTTTTAATGTCTTTATAATGACATTGCAGAGGGACTGGAAGAAAAAGTATGTCTCTTTGCAGATGACGCAAAGATCTGCAATAGGGTTGATATGCAAGGTGGGGTGGAAAGGATGAGAAGGGACTTGATAAGGTTGGAGGAATGATCAAATGTGTGGCAGCTTAGATTCAATGCAAAGAAGTGCAAAGTAATGCACTTGGGAAACAAAAACCTAGGGGAAGAGTACACAATGGGGGTGAGATACTGACAACAACAAAGATGGAAAGGGACCTGGGGATAGTTACATTAGATGACCTAAAGGTGGGTAAGCAATGTGAGAAGGCAGTAAGGAGGGCTGGAGGGATACTTGGATGTACAGGGAGAGGCATCACCTGTAGAAAACAAGAAGTTTTTATCCCTCTGTACAGACAGTTGGTGAGACCTCATCTGGAGTACAGCGTGCAGTTCTGAGGACCCCATCTCTGCAAAGACATAGACAGGGTGGAGGCTGTCCAGAGGAGGGCAATTAAAATGGTGCAGGATCTGCACCAGAAGACATACAAAGAGAGACTAAAGGAGGTTAATATGTATACCCTCAAGGAAAGGAGGAAGAGGGGGACATGGTCGAAACTTTCAAATACCTCAAGGGAATCAACAAAGTCCAAGAGGGAAGCATCTTTCAGAAAAAGAGATGTTCAAGAACAAGGGGGCACAATCTGAAGATAGAGAGGGATGGCTAAGAGGTAATGTGAGGAAGTATTTTTTCATGGAGAGGGTTGTGGACTCATGGAACAGCCTTCCTGAGGAGATCATGGAGTCAAAAACAGTGGGGAATTCAAGAATGCATGGGACAGACATATGGCAATTCTAGTGGGGGTAGGAAGAAGTAGGCTGTTGGTTAACTGGGATCTGCAGCTTATCCATTAGGTAGGGAAATGGGCAGACTAGGTAAGCCAAACGGTCCTCATCTGTCATCAAATTCTATGTTTCTATGTTTCAATCATACCAGATAAGCTCCTGTCTCCATTGCACTCTGTAGGTCCCTCTCTGTCTCCACAGCTCAGCCTGAACTAACACAAAAACAGTTGACTCCCTTTGAAAAGTGCTCGGGGTTCTAGTTCCAGAACCCTGAGCCCATGCCCACACAAAGTGCCTGGAATTCAAATGGGCACCATGCACTGTCCAGAGACAGCAGTCCCAGTGCATGGGTGCCCACTCTCATGCTGCCTGCTCTGGGAGGGGGAGGAATGGAGCAGGCAGGCAGCAGAAACAGAGAAAAAAACAAAACTTTTTTTTCTTTTTAATGAAGGCCCTGCCTGGTGATTCTCTGGGGCAGGACGGACACCATAAGGGGCTTTAAAATACCACCCATCATGCCCCTCAACACAACGGGGACCCCTGGGGCAGTCTAAATCCCCTCTGCTTTTCTGTGGTGCCCCCATTCTCTTATCCACCTTACTTTGGAGCACTACAAAAGAGGCAACTGAAAACTACAATTTATGCAGTAATTGATTTGGCTTCAGGTAAGGGTCCTTTACTGTTTCTGGGGGTGACCTGAAAAAAATAAGGAAAGGTGCTCTTTAATAGAACTATTTAATTGGAGTAAGGGGATGGCATCTTTCCATCTTCATGGAAGCTTGCAAAAATAGTTCATTTCTTTAAGGGAGGAGAATTTACATCTCCCACAAACTACAGACCAATTGCACTGTTGTCTGTCCTCTCAAAGATTTTGAAAAGACAGGTTCACAGTCAAATTTATGAACACCTAGAAAAGTATTCACTTTTCACAAAGTTTCAATCAGGCTTTAGGAAAGGATACCCCACGAACAACAAAACCTTCTCAGAGGATTTCACAGTACACAGAAGGAGGAGGTATGGAAGCTGAAAATCTTCCAGTTCAATGACTGATTAAAAGGGTGGTGTGCCGAAGATAGGTTTCATGTCCTTGAGGACTGTGGTCCCTTTTGGTGAGACAAACCAGATGGCATTCAGCCCACAGGGGATGGAGCTGGGGCACTGGGACAGATGTTTGGGGCCTTCAGCTCAGGGAAATTAAACTAGTAGGGGGGGTGGCTAAGTCTAGGGCCATCCACAGGATACACTTACCGAAAAGAGACCTACAAAGCACTTTATATAGAAGGTGCGTATAGGGAGCTGGGGGTATCACTTGAAGGGTTAACAGATGGGCCACAGTGACATTGGACTCCAGGACAACAAGTAGCATAGCTTTGTCGAGAAGTCCTGTCAGACCAACCTCATTGATTTCTTCAGTGTCATATCATAAGTGTTGGACAAGGGTCAAGCAATGGACATTCTGTACCTGAACTTCACCAAGGTCTACGACTCTATTTCCCAAAAAAGGCTAATAAATAAACTGTGTGGCTTTAGTACTGCAGAAAAAGTCATGAGATGGCTGAGGAATTGGCTAGGAGCAAGAACTCAAAGGGTGATGTTAAATGGGACATCCTTGGAGGTCAGGCAGTTATAGGCAGAATCCCTTGGGGCCAGTCCTTGGCCTGGTACTCTTCTACGTGTTCATTTGCTACATTGCAGTATTGCTTCATGCCTGTAACTTCCTGTGTCCCTTCCAGTCTAGTTTTAGGAAATACCACTCCACCGTCTCCTCCCTGCTTCAGGTCACTGACACCATCCTCTCTGGGATGGATCAGGGGCACAACACAGTAGCCAGTTGCATCAATCTGGCTAGAGCCTTTGACTGGGTGTTCCATTCACTCCTCCTGGACATGCTGAGCTGTGCTGGCCTCTCAGTTCCCTTAGTCAACTGGTTCTGTTTCTTTCTCTTGGGCTGTCAACAGTTTGCACAGGTAGGAGGTGCCCTGTCCCTACACCTCACTATTCAGGTTGGGGTCCCACAGGGCTCAATTATGGATCAAAACCTATTTCCCATCTTCCTAAATGCCCCTCCTGCCTGTGCCAACTCACATATTCACAGGTATGTAGATGGCACAGTTCTCTAGGCTTCCATTCTCTCAACTGCATCAGTGAAAGTCTCACTCCAGTAAGACTTTAACTATGCTCTGTGCTGGTTCCTGTCCAACCAACTTTGGGTCAACACTAAAAAACTGTGTCAATGATCTTTGGTACCAGCAAGAAACTGACCAGGCTTTCCCCTCACCATTTATCTATGCTGGATGGCACTCCCCCCCCCTGAAGTAATCCTAACCTTCAAGTACCTCAGTGCATGGTTAGATAGCAGGCTTGACTTTTCTGCCCACACTGTTGCCATCCATGCCAAACTCCACCTCAAACTCTGTACCCTGTACTGCAATAAAGACTGCCTTTCTTCCAGGTCCACCGGGAGCTGGTCACCAAAATGGTTCTCCCAGTTTTTGACTATGCGGATGTGGTCCATGGCACTTCCCCCTTCACTTCCCCTGCCAGACTGGACACCCTCTGCAACACCTTCTGCTGCTTTGTGACCATCTTGTTCCCACCAGTGTTCCCTATGCTTCTCCTTATCCATCATCCCTCCTCAAGTTACAAGTCCCACTGTGCTTCCATCACCTCTATCTACTGGTTTGGGTCCCTCCCCTCATACCTATCCTCACTCCTCTCTCCCATCCCCTCTTCCTTCTACTCCCTATGCTCTAGGGACCCTTACTCCTTCTTCTGCCCCCTCACTCCTCAGCTGGGACATCTACATTCTCCTATCACCTCCCCTCCATCTGGAATTAGCTACTTTCCTCCATTCATCTCTCCACCTCCCTTCCCTACATTGGGCACCAGCAAAAACTTCTCCTGTCTCCCCCCCCCTCCTGCCAACCCTCTATCTGAACCCTTCCTAACCACTCCCCTGTGATTCTGCCCTTCACTTCCCTTTCCCTCCCATCTAACTGCATGGTTTGGCTATTTTGTGTGAAATTTAATCATTCTGTTTCACTACTCCCTTCAAGACTAGGTCAGTCTCTGCTGATTCAGTCACTAAGCACTTTTTGATAATGTCCAGTTGCACAGCTGATTCATATGCTGGTTTATTTGTCCTCTGTTATATGCAATGATCTTGCTTTCCTGTTTGTTCTGCACTCTACTGTTGCACTTTATTGTCATTGTCTAATGTTCTAATCAGCTAACTGTATGGAAACTACTGTGTTATTCTATGTCTCACTGTTCTATGGTATTCTGTAATTAAGCTACACTGTATGTACTCTCTGTATTGAGGTACTTTTGTAAATGAGCCTCTGGCTCAAAGGTTGTAAACCGACAGTATAATAAATAAAAATAAATCAAATAAAGTTGTCATCATAACCACATCATCTGACTTGTTGTAATCTTTGTAATTATGTTCTCCACTTCCCCCCAACCCCAAGGTCACACCTGGAAACAAGCTTTGGCTCAGTGTGCCTCTCCTGGTAACCAATTTTTAAATAAATAAATAAATAAAACATTAAAGAAGAGACTCAGGGAATGATGTGACTATTTGCAGATGACACCAATTTAGGTGGACAGGTGGATGGTGAGGAAGGTATAGTGAATTGAAAAGAGGCCAGGGGAATTGGAAAGATGGTCCAAGATCTGGCAACTGATATTTGACAACAGAAACTGCAAGGTTTTGCACTTGGGAAAGGGAACATAGAGGACAGAGCATTTCATTGAGAGGGTGGTGGTACAAATAGAACAGAACTCTAAGCAGAAGGTATCTAGGGGTAATAATTAGGTCCAGCTTCAAAGCCTCAGCTCACTCTAACAAAGCATATGGGAAACAGAGATGTGTGAAGTGGGGAAAATTCACTCCGCAAAACATTTTGTGGATTTTCCCCACTTCCCGGAATGGATCAGTGTGTGAAGCCCAGCAAAAACACCCCCCCCCCAAAAAAAAAAATAACTCCACAAAATGCAGAGTTTGGTAACTCTGCTGGCAAAGTTCAAACTTTGCACTTTGAGGAGTTTGGCTACTGTGGTGCCCTCTCCCAGTTCACCCCTCCCTGGTCTAGTGCCTCCCCCTGCCGATCGCCAGCCCTGTTCCAAATAGAAGTCCCCCATCACAGGGCATCCACCATGCCAAGTCCAACCATCATTAAAAAAATAACCCTAACAATTTCCCTAGTGTCTAATGAACCTCCCACCCCATCAGGTAGTGCCCCTACCCCGCCGATCACCAGCCCCATTCCAAAAAGGAGAGTCCCCCATCACAGGGTACCCACTGCACCCAGTCTGACCAGCATAAAAAAAAAATGCTAACAATTTCCCTGGTGTTTAGTGGATGCCCGACCTCGTCAGTAGTGTAACGAACCCTGCCAATCACTGGCCCTGTTCCAAAAAGAAGACCTCCACATCACAGGATGCCCACCATGCCGAGTCTGACCACCGTCTTTTGGGGGAGACAGGGAAGGGGAAGGGCCTTCTCTGGTCACCAGCAGGGAGGGGGCAGGATGGGGGTGAATGGCATTTTGGATCCCAGATCATAACGTTGTCCACCCATCCTGCCCCCCCCCAACGGCTACCAGAGCAACCCCTTCCATTTTCTATCTCCTGAAAAACTGACTAAAATGACCATGGGCTGTTAGTTAATGAGTGCATGCTTGTACAAGCACTTGCTCATTCATCAAGAGCTCAGTCGGGCTGCTGGCCATGGAGGTGAGTGGAAGGCTGTGCCGGTGGCCCACTCAAGATCAGGGTGGGGGAAGTGGGGTGGGGGAACTACCTGATGGGGGTCTACTAGACACTAGGGAAATCAGCCAGGGGTGGGACCACAATACACCAGGGCATTGGGGCCAGACAGTATCAGTGGTGGGGGAGAACCACTAGACACCAGGGAGGGAAGTTGGGCTGCTGGCTGTGGCGGGGATGCGACTTCTCTTTGCTTTTGGGTTTTTTAAGTGCAAACAAAACAAAGCAATGCCAAGCCAATTTTGGCAAACTTTTCACCACAGGTGGCAACTCCACGAAATGCTCCGCGGAGGCGAATTTGGTGCATTTGCCAAAACTTCAAAAGCAGAGTAGAACGTTGCAACATCTCTAATGGAAAAGTTAGCAGGATGCTGGGATGACTAAGTAGAGCCTTCTCAATCAGACAGAAGGAAATAATCCTACTCCTGTACAGGTCATTGGCGAGGCAGCATCTGAGGTACTGTGCACAATTCTGGAATCCTCACCAAAAAGGGACAGGGACCACTTACAGTTGTATCAAAGAATAGTAACTGAATGATCCATGGTCAGCATGGAAGGACTTATTAGAAAAGGCACTGCAACCTCCATATGCACTCATTGGAGACTAGGAGAGTAGGGAGATGAATGAAATCATCTAATACCTGAAGGGTATGAACAAGATGGACAGATATAACTGTTTAAACTTAGTCTGGGGTCCATCACAAGTGGCTGCAAAAAGCTGGTGGGGGAACATTTCTGGAGGCTGGATATGAGGAAATATCACTTCACAGAGAGGGTAATGGAACAGTGGAGTCGGCTACCAGAGTGGCTGTTTCATGTTAAGATGGTTGTGGAGCTGATAGAGTCAGCAGCTTGAATCCAAACTGCTGTCAAACCTTGACAAACTAATTCACAAATAATTTTAAAAGTAATTTTTTTTTTGGAGGGGGGGTTACTAGATACAATTTGGGTCAATATAATCTGTCAAAAAAAAAACAACCTCAAAGTGCTTTTTAGATATTTTTCCAATGGGAGAAATTCACTGAGTGTTTCTGAAAGAATCTGACAGCATTGAAACAGAATGAGAGTGGGAAGGATCTTTCAACTGGGATGGGGATTGCGGCTTCCCCTCACTGAAGTAAGTCTAACATTAACTCTACAAAGGATGTGTTCACAGGAATTAAGTTGGACACTGGGGGGTTGACTTTAGTGGACAAGCTACAAAAAGAATTTACGGAGACTTCGGGAAGGGTGGAGGCTGCCAAAAATAGGCTGGTGTCCCTTGAAGATATGTTTTTTCTTTTGGAAGAGGCAACCTGATATCTAGACAGACAAATGTAACACCTTCTTAAAACAATAGACGCTGTTGAGAACAGAGGATGGCGGAATAATATCTGCATAGTTGGAATTCCTGAGGGTGCATATGGTAACAATATGATTTACTTTTTTACACAAAATTTTCCCTGACATACTTAAAGGGAAACTACACTCTCATATCTTGTAAATTTTGTTTCCATGTCAACAGACAACTCTTTTCCTGTAGCTGTTAGGGATATACATGCTTGCTTTAGTTTGTTTTCACTGTTCATGCTAGTCCGCTGTAACTACCCTGGGGTCTCGATTTTATGGTTGTTGAAATCTCATAGTCCATGACAGCTATATTAGCATATGAGAACAGGATGTCACAGTACCCATTTATACCATGTATCTCTATGCTGAAACTACAAATATCTTGAAAAAGTATCTGGAAACACACAAATTGAATCTCATTTAAAGAAAAAATCTTGCATTACAACTAAGACAGTTTGCAAAGCTAACTGACGGTGAATGTTATATTCCATACCTTCACGCAGCTTGTTTTGTTGAACACTAATTAAGCAGATGGGCTTACTGTGGATTCTAAAGAGAGCTGACACATCATGTTTTCATATGGAACAGTGAGATTTCAATAACCAGAAAATGAGCCCCAGGATAGATACAAGGCGGAACTTCCGCACCGGCACAAGCACACTTATTGACTGGCTTCTTGCATCCAACCCCAAGCATATCAAAAGTGTCTCTGTCCTGCCCGACACCTTAAGTGATCACTCACTAGTAGTCTGCACCTGGACAAACAGGGGCCCTATTGACCCCCCGCAAGTCACTAAAAACCGGTATCTCAAGAAGGGGCAATTGAGCAACTTCAAAAAATATCTGAAGAACGCAGACTGGTCCCCCTTAGATGGCTGCAACGATGCTAACAATGATCTAAACTACTTCATAACTGTATTCAGCAAAGCTTGTGACCTATTTGCCCCAGTCAGAACTGTCAAAATAAAAGGGACCATTAACCCCTGGCTCACAGAACCGCTCATCGCCCAAATGAAACAACGAGACAATCGCTGGCATATTGCCAGAGAGACAGGCAGGCAAACTGACATCACGGCCTACAAAATGGCCAGGAATAATTGCACCAGGATAGTGAGGCAGGCCAAGGCTTTCTATCACAAAGAACAACTGGAAAAAACCTGGGGAAATGGCAGAGAGTTTTGGAAAAATGTCAGGTCCCTATCTGGTAAAGAATCCAAAGCACCACTGGATATAATAGTCACTGCAGATGGCACTTTACAGCAACCTCTAGACCTGGCTAATGCCTTTAACAAGGCCTTCATGGACCTAAGCTCTGTACTCCCCCCAGAATTTCTCCAGCCCTTGCCAGCCATGGATCCCATAGACACAAACCTACCATTATCACGTAGAAATGGACAACCACCTTTCTACTTCAGGCAAATCACGAGGCAACAGACAGTGAAATATGTCAAATGGATTCTGAAAAAAAACAGGATTGGTAGTGACTCTTTAGACATGAAATTGCTAGCACTCACCCTGGAAGTACTTGCTGCCCCATTAAGAAAACTGTTCAACACCTCCTCTCGCAAACTGGAATTTTCCCAGACAGGTGGAAAACTACCCTGGTCACCCTTGTGTTTAAGAGTGGGGGCAGAACTGATATGGGGAATTATTGCCCTATCTCGATACTTCCACTTCTCTCTAAAGCATTGGAAAGGGTCATCTCTGATCAGCTCACTATCTAAACAAGTACAATCTGCTTTACCCTCAGCAACATGGTTTTCATCAAAAGCACAGCACCATCCACGCCCTTATCGACTTTACCTCCATCGCATATGAAGCCCTTGACTGAGGAAAAATGTTGTGGGGTCCATATTTATTGATCTCACAAAAGCTTTCGACGCTGTCAACCACCAAATCCTGCTAAGACATTTTTGGACCCTGGGTCTGTCAGTAGATACCATCTCCTGGTTCAACAGCTACCTATCACACAGGATGCAGAGTGTTAGGATAGGGGGTGTTACCTCTGATCCCAGAAAGGTAACACTAGGGGTTCCACAGGGCTTGATCCTAGGGCCACTTCTCTTCAGTCTCTTCATAAATTCCCTTCCCAAAGCCTGTCCTGCTAAAATGCTGCTGTATGCAGATGATACAGTGACATCAGCCCCAGGCAGCAATGCCTGTGAAATCTCTAAAACCTACAGTGCAGCTTTGCCTTGCTAGAGGCGTGGTTCTCCCAAAACCAGCTCCTACTGAACTATAAAAAAACTAAAACAATGCACCTAACTATACCACATTCCAAAAGGAATGTTGAACCCCTGACTATCTTTAGCCAGAAAGGGGATAGCATTGAGCAAGTCCACACCTTCAAATACCTCGGAGTACATATTGATGACACACTCTCCTTTGTGCACCATATTGACCACGTAGTCAAGACTGGCAATATTAAGCTAGGCATCCTATATAGGCATAGGCAAGCCATGACACACGAGGCTCTTAAACTAGTTACTCAAAGCTCTATCCTGTCTATCATCGACTATGCACTAGTCATTTATGGTGCTGCCACCGACTCAGCCTTAAATAGAGTTAAACAACTAGTCAACAGGATCTGTCGCCTGGTCCCCAGTGCTAACCAGCGTACCCATTCTTGCACCTTTTACTCCTCTACAGGGTGGCTCCAGCTCCACCTCAGAACAAGTTATCAGATTTGCATAATGGGCAAATAAGCCCTTCTAGGTCTCACGCCTGACTTTACTGCCACAGTGTTCCAGTGACACTCCTCGACAAAGGTCACCAGAGGAATGGCAAAGGGAGCGCTCCATGCCCCATTCAAAAGAACATGCTTTGCTCAGCGGTCACTCTCCTACTGCGGCCCCACATGGCTTAATGAACTCCCCTCTACCACACTGGAACACAAAAAATAGGCCCCTTTAAAAGAGACATGTTAACCGTTTTGGCAGAAGACAACCAGTGTGGCTGCAACCACTAGTCGCAGACGGCCATGATATACCCCTCATCCCACCCCCGCACTTCTCCTGCGCTCCAGCACCTCCTTGACAAAGCCTCTAGGTGGCTGCCCCCCATCCTGCTCCACCCCTCACCCCTTTTCCAACATATGACAAAGCTCCCTCAGGCCACTCCTCCTTAACTTCAGGCTTGACTACCTGAGGCCTTCTTTTAAGACTTAACAATATATGTTAAATCACTTACCAGATGCACTACTTGTACCTGTACAACTTAGGAAATGCTAAGACTACTTGCCTACATGTACAGCCTGTCAGTATTCTGTTATCAGCAATTAGCATCAGCAATGTCCATCAAACTACCACTGTATTCTAGTCTCTTCCTCTTACAAAATGTAACCTTGGAAATTGTTTGTCTGTTTGTTATACACCATCAAACCAGATGCCACTCCTGAGTTTGATAATCTGGAGCCGAAATTTCTGAAAATAGCTGCCGCAACTATTGTGGCTCCACTAAGGGACCTGTTTAACAAATCCCTCCTCCTTGGGCAATTCCCCTCCAAATGGAAAATGGCCACCGTTATCCCCATTCACAAAGGTGGTGATAAAGGCCAAATGGAAAACTACCGTCCTATATCCATCCTCAGTGTGCTTGTGAAAATGCTGGAAAAACTGGTGCATAGACAGATTCTTGATTACCTTGAAACCCATAACCTGCTTACAGAAGTGCAGCATGGTTTCAGGAAAAACCATGGAACGGACACTGCCCTAATCAAGTTCACCTCGGATGTACTTGGGGCTATGGATCAAGGTCTAGCCACAGATACCCTATTTCTGGATCTTACGAAAGCCTTCGATTTGGTGAACCATGATCCACTTGCCTCCTTCTGGTTTCATCATTACCTCTGTGGAAGGCAGCAGCTGGTAAAATGGAAGGGCACACCTTCTACGATTAAGTCTGTGCACCAAGGAGTCCCCCAAGGTTCCATCCTTGGACCTCTGCGATTCACTATTTTCATCAATAGCATGCTGAAGCACTGTGGTGGGGCCAGCATCCAACTGTAGGCAGATGATGCCATTATCTATAGGAGCTCGAAGGATTTATGTCAACTAGGCCAGAACCTCAATAAGGACATCAGAGAGGTGGAAAAGTGACTAGTGGACATGAAACTAGTCCTTAATCTCAAGAAATCTAAGGCCATCCTGTTCAGTTCCAAGCGGTTAGGAGCCAATAGATCAAACCTCCTACAGATCTTCTCGGCCAGCGGGACTCCACGTGAGGTCTGTGCATCCACAAAATATCTTGGAGTACACCTGGATCAGGAGCTAACCCTGAGCCCGCACATTGAGGCTACCACTAAAATTCTCCATCAAAGAATTGGCCTCTTATATAGACTTGGAGGATTCCTCTCCAGGGAAGCCGGTTTGCTATCACCACTGGTACCATTCTCCCAGTGCTTCTCTATGGTGCTCCAGTACTTCAACCACTTCAGGGCTCAGATCTCAACAAACTCAGAGTTCTCTATCATAAAATTGCCCGCTTTGCTGCCTCTGCCCACCATCGTGATCACCACTGCAATGTTCTCACCTCTTTGAGCTGGCCTTCACTTGAGGCCAGGCTTGCATTCCCAACACTCTGCCTGACCTTCAAAACAGCCAAGCTCCTGGCTCCTCCGGCAGTATAGCGCAGTGGACTAAGGCTCTGAGCTGCAAATCTGGTGACATCCAGCAGACCAGACCTGGGGTTTGAATCCCACAGCTTCCACTTACATACTGTGTGACCCTGAACAAGTCACTTAACCTCCTTGTGCTCCCAGGTTGCTCCTGTAAAAAAGCTTTCAGCTTAGTTTGCTATACCTGGTAAAACAACTAAATAAAAAAAAATAAATAAATGGACTTCTATACAAATCAGCCAAACGTGACCTGAGGTCTACTGCCTATCCTGCCCTGGAAGTCCCTAGGACTCGAACCCAAGCTGGTGACAGATCCTTTGCCACTTCTGCCCCGTCACTCTAGAACAGGCTACCTGCAGCTGTGGCTAACTGTTCTACACTATACTCATTTAAAACGGCATTAAAGTCTCACTTAATGGTAGTCAATCAGTGCAGCTGCACTTGAATGGCTGGTGCCCCTTACACTTCTTAGTCTTGACCAGCTTTTGTCCTGTTTCTAATTACTACCTGTTCATTGTTTTGTTCTGTAATATCACCTATGTATGTACCTATGCATTTAATTGCACTACTTTGTCTACTGTATGCTTTTGTGTCTGTAATCTGTAATTAATTCCAGGTCGCCCCTGAAAAAGGGACTTGGTTGTCTCAGTGAGCCGACCCAGTCAACAAATTTCAATAAATAAATAAAATAAATAAATAAAATGTGTGTGTTATGAGCATGCATTGCGCAGTTTCCATGCACACTCGGACCTTCGCAACTTTGCAATATTTTCACTCCAGATTTTCAACATTGCCATTTTTCCACACCTCCTTATGAACAGTGCAGCTGTCATTTTTCACATCCTGGCCAAAATGTATTTTTGCTCTTCCGGCACACAATAACACTGTCGCTGTGCGAAATCAGTGTTTGGGACACATTAAGAAAATCACACTGACACTGTTCATGAGCAGAGGTCCTAAAATGCCTATGTTGAAAATTTTGTGATGAAACTCCATAAAATGACTGTTACAAGTGTGCATTGTGCAGTTTCCATGCACCCTTGCAACTTCACAAATTAGTAATGTTTTCATGCCAGATTTTCAACACTGGCATTTTTTCACCCCTCCTTATGAACAATACAGCTGTCATTTTTCACATCTTTATTTTTAAACTTTCCATTTTTATTGTTATTCCATTTTCCACATAATAATTACATGACCAAAAAAAAAACCAAAATGTTAACAGTTCTGTGACAGCTTATAGAACCGCAAAAGCTGCATATAACATGACAAAGGAAAAGAAAAGAAAAAGAAAAAAACACAGAAAAAAAAAGATATAGTGACTTGTTTGGATTAAAATTAATACAATTACTACAGTAAAGTTAAGAAGGTGCCTTCCAGTGTCCGGAATCCAGGATATCATATAATGATACTGCAGTCAGGGATTCAAGTACAATTCTTTAAAATGTTAGGGAACAAAGTCTTTTTGTAAAAATGTGATATACATCACCCATCTTCTCCATCTATTCTCAAACTGTCCCATTGACTTATTGAGCGTGGCTGTTAACCTTTACATTTTGTATAATTGTATCATTAATGAGGACCATTGGTCCAGTGTTGGAGGGAGTGGGGAGTGCCAGTTTTTGTTTATGGCCTTTTTAGCTGCAAAAGTGGCCAAATTCAGAAAGTCCCTCATTGGAATATCCATGCATGACTGAGGGTAAATACCAAAAAGAAAGAAAAGGGGTCCACTACTATGTCTGATGAAATTATCTGCTGCAGAGCTTCCTGCAGCTTGGCAAAAAAGGTACACAGCGTATTGCATGACCAAAATATATGCCCTAAAGTGGCTGGGATATGTCCACACTGCCTCCAACATGCACCCATAACAGGGTTAAATTTTTGGCTAATGGCTGTAGCGCGAAAATATCTTATGGCTAGCTTCCACGCGAATGCCTTCCAGAGCCCTGAGTTCACCCCTTTTCCCATGGCCTGTAAATATTGCTCCCATTGCTCAGAGGTAATTTCCATGCATATATCTTTCTGCCAAGATACTCTAATTTTCTCTGTGGAGTCAGCTTTTATCGAGATCAGGGCTCCATGCAGAATAGAGACTAAGTGGTGTGGAATGCAGTGCTTGTCTATGGCCTTAACAAAAATCTGCAGAAGCCCAGGAATTGGGGTGTCTCTCCATTTAACCGGGCCCTTTTTCTGTAGATAATCTCTCACCTGAAAATATCTGAACCTATCTGTGTAAGGGACCCCTTACTTCTGGCTTAACTCAGTTAAGGATAAGACCCCTCCCTGCGGCATGAAGTGATATACCAAGTGAAGGCCCATTCTCTCCCATTGCTGGAACCCCCGGTCCAATTTGGCTGGGGTAAAGGAATCTATGTATGGTAGGGAGCATAGAGCTAGTCTCCATTTTTCAATACCCTCTTGCATCAGTACTCCCTGCCAGTGTTTTAAAGTGGAGTGGGTATATGGGTTACTTACTCTGTTAAATTTTATAACAGGTGGGAAAGACAACAGGGTCTGGTGCAGGTTTTTAAGTTCAGCCTATTGATTCTCTATAGATTTCCACCTAGCCTTATAGCTTCCATCTAGCCAGTAAAGGGGAATTCTAAGCTGTGCAGCTGTATAATATTGCTTAAAGTTTGGAACTGACAGCATTTTTCACATATTGTCTGAAATGTGTTTTCACTCTTCCAGCACAGAATACAGCAGTCGCTGTCAGAAATCAGTGTTTGGGACAGATCAGAATCGAGTGAGTGAGAGAGGGGGAGTGACCGAGCTCAACTGAGCTCTGTCGGGACTGCTGCGGATTTCTTTGTGTGCAGGAAAAGGTACCAATGCAGGCAAGAGCCCAGTACAAGAGGGCAGCCGGCAACGCCGGGAGACACAGAACGAGGGAGTGAGGGAGGGAGCATGAGTGAGCTCAGTGGAGCTCTGTTGGTACTGCTGCAGATTTCTTTGTGGACAGAAAAAGGCAGCAATGCATGCAGAGGCCCAGTACAAAAGAGCAGCCTGAAGCAGCATGAGAAACAGAATGTGCGAGTGAGAGAGGGTCAGTAAGCAAGCTCAATGGAGCTCTGTCGTGACTGCTGCAGATTTCTTTGTGGGCAGAAAAGGGCATCAATGCAGGCAGGAGCCCAGTACAAAAGGGCAGCCTGCAGTGCCAGCAGAAAAGGAATGAGCGAGTGTGAGAGACGGGGAGAGTGAGGTCAATGGAGCTGTGTTTGGACTGCTGCAGATTTCTTTGTGGGCAGAAAAAGCTGCCAGTGCAGGCAGGAGCCGAGTACAAAAGGGCAGCCTGAAGCGGCAGGGGACACAGTATGAGCAAGTGAGGGAGGGGGAGTGAGTGAACTAAATGGAGCTCTGTTGGGACTGCTGCAGATTTCTTTGTGGGCAGAAAAAAGCAGCAATACACGCAAGGGGCCCAGTACAAAAGGGCAGCCTGCAGCGGTGGGAGAAACAGAATAAGTGAGTGAGAGAGGTGGAGGGAGCGAGCTCAATGGAGCTCTATCATGACTTCTGCAGATTTCTTTGTGGGCAGAATAAAGGTGGCAACACAGGCAGGAGCCCAGTACAAAAGGGCAGTCTGCAGCACCAGGAGAAACAGAATGAGCAAGTGAGATGGGGGAGTGAGCAACCTCAACGGAGCTCTGTTGGGACACCTGCGGATTTCTTTGTTGGCAGAAAAAGGTGCCAATGTAGGCAGGAGCCCAGTACAAAAGGGCAGCCTGCAGCACCGGGAGAAACACAATGAGCAAGTGAGAGAGGGGGAGTAAGTGAGCTCAATGGACCTGTGTCAGGACTTCTGCAGATTTCTTTGTGGGCAGAATAAAGGTGGCAACACAGGCAGGAGCCCAGTACAAAAGGGCAGTCTGCAGCACCAGGAGAAACAGAATGAGCAAGTGAGATGGGGGAGTGAGCAACCTCAACGGAGCTCTGTTGGGACACCTGCGGATTTCTTTGTTGGCAGAAAAAGGTGCCAATGTAGGCAGGAGCCCAGTACAAAAGGGCAGCCTGCAGCACCAGGAGGAACAGAATGAGTGAATGAGAGAGGGTAAGTGAATCACCTCAATGGAGCTCTGTTGGAACAGCTACAGATTTCTTTGTGGGCAGAAAAAGGTGCCAATGCAGGCAGGAGCCCAGTACAAAGGAGCAGCCTGCAGCACCAGGAGAAACAGAATGAGCGAGTGACAGGGGGCAGTGAGCGAGCTCAATGGACCAACGCAATCAACATTCGGCATTGACAAATGCTTGTTTATCTTCCACATTGAACAACGTTTGTGTGACTGTAGAGCAGATGACAGATCAATCATGATTGTTGTAACTTCACTCACAGAAAAAACAAACTCTAGCCAGAGCCAATACGACTGTGATGAGCTACCAAATGAACAAATGACCAAAATATTGAACGCACAGATGTAGCTTGGCCATTTTTTGGAGGTGTTGTACCAAATTTTCAACATGGCCTTTTTGGGACTCTACCTCATGAAGAGTGCCAGTGTCATTTTGTGCACTTGTACCAAAAGGTGATTTTGCAGAGCGACCACACCATTCTGTACTACAAGTGCGAAAACACATTTTGGGCAGGATGTGAAAAATGACAGGAGGTTTGCAAAAATGACAATGTTGAAAATCTGGAGTGAAAATAAAAACAATTTGCAAAGTTAGGAGCGTGCATAGAAACTGCACAATGCACGCTCATAATGCAGTCATTTTTTGAATCTTTTCACCAAATTTGCAACATGGTCTTTTTGGGACCCCACCTCATGAACAGTGGCACTGACTTTTCATTACTCAATCCAGAAAGGTGATTCCATGCAGCAACTGTGAAATTACCGATCGGGGCTGATAAATGAAATGACAGTGATAGTGTTCACGACTTGTGGTCCCAAGAATGCCATATTGAAAGTTTAGGGCCAAAATTCCAAAAAATGGCTGATTTATAAACATAAGTTGAAAATCCAATTGATTGCCAGTATAGCATACTTACCTTTGATTCTTCAGTTTGCAGTTCGGCTTTGAAGAGTGCAGATATGTCCCGGTCGAGAGAAGATGACAGCACTGATCTCCAGAGGTAAGAATGGTGTGGGGGGGGTGCAGGGAAGTGGGTGCCCAGTGGGAGGGTGGGATGGGGAGGGTGACTGGGGAGATGATGAGGGACCATCTTCTTTTTACAGGAGAAAAAACATGTCGGGGGATGGTTTTCTTTATTTACAGGAAACAAAAAGCATACATTTTGGCACACTAGTGTGTACTCCCAGTGTGCCACATGAGTTAGGGGCATACATGATGCTGGCACAGGAATTGGGCACCCCAATTTTGGCACGAGGAAAAAAGGAAAAAAAACATACATTTAGACACACTGGGGTGTGCTCTCAGTGTGCAACATGAGTTGGGGGCACATGATGCTGACAAGTGGATTGGGCACCCTGATGTCCGAGCAGGGACCACATACATTTGGGCACACTAGGGTTGGCTCGCAGTGTGCCACATTGGCTGGGGGCACATAATGCCTACATGGGGATTGGGCACCCTGATGTCAGCGTGGGGACAGGGAATGGAGGGATCAGGCAGGACAGCAGCAGTGGGAGGGTGCAGGAGGGTGTTCCTAGCTGCCAGAAAGATGGTGGCAATGATGCAACTGTGCATGCATGGTACTCACACGTGTTGTTGTGGTGAAAGGCATGTTGCCATTTGCAACATGGCAGTATCAGCATAACTGCACATGCGCAGTTCTTGCCCTGGAATGCAGAAGTAACAGCCGAAATAGTGTGGCTGTTATTCCGTAGTGGCCGATCATGGCAGAGTGTTTCAAGCTCTGATGGACTTTCAGAAGGATACTTCCAAAAGTCCAATGGAAGGTTCCATGTTTTGCCATTTTTGTAAGCTACGATCAGTCCCAAGATGACTGTAGGTTATTGCCACAGCTGTAAAAATGACAAAAAAAAAAAAACAAGAAAGGAAACAGCATCTTCACAGGCCCAGCTCAGACTGTGATCTTCAGAGTGTCACCCATTCCAGTTTTATTTATATAGTTCTTAGCTGAGCTCCCATATAGACTTTGGACACAGAAAGTGTGATAGCTGATGTTTCAAAACGTTTCCAACTTACTGAGCATTCTCTGTGATTAAAGTGCAATAATAGGTTAAATACTAACTGCAGTGTGTTTGTAAAATGGTTGGTACCCCCCTGATTCTCTGTGTTCCTAACAGCGCTGTTGATAGTCAGAGTTTACCTCCATCCCCCGCTAGTTGAAGGAGACTGTGCAACAGCAGGTTAGAGGGAAGTGATTGGACTGCATGACATTTCACAGGGAAGGTAAACCATGAGTACCTCTTTGAAAAAAAAAAAGGAAAAGTGAAATCTACATTCAACTGCTTGTGGCTGGCACTCCTCATTTTAATTACAGTACATGCTGGATGGACCAGGAGGTCTTTCTCACTGGAATCTCCACCCATGTACAGTACACCGTGCTACCAATCTGAAGACCTGGGTCCGTATCCCATTCCCCCTGCAGCTGCATACTCAACTACCCTTCCTGAGCAAGTCACTGAACTAACTTTCTTGTGCTCCCAGGTTGCACAAACATTTCATCACAGAGAGCGTTTACTAAGGGACAAGCTTTTACAACCATTATGTGTCCAAGTTGTCCCAAATCGTACTCTCTGTCAGAAGTCTGTATATGGGAAGGGAACTACATAAAACTCCAACGGGTGACATACAGATATCTAATGAAGTATAGCAAAAAGGATATCCACATTTTCCTTTTGCCTGTCAAATGGAAAGGAAAATAGAGATCGAAGATGTTAATTTTAAAACTGGCTTCATGAGGCGGCACTGAACTGTCTGCTTCAGCATGGAGCCATGCAACTGGCAGATCTCTGAGGCTGTTTTGTTTTATGTTTCTACATGTCACTGGACAATTGGCTATTTGTTGACTTGAGCAGAAAATAAACACAAGACATATCAGTGGGTGGATCACGATTAAGGTCTTTACTAGTGAAACAGAACCATAAAAGTATTGATTTTCAGTCACCCAAAAACAATTACTGCCAGTGATCTTTAAGGCTAGTAATAGTAAAGTGCCCTAGGCAGGTAGTTCTATTATGATAACAAAGAGCAAAGACACTGGTCTGGCCTCCATTCAAAGTTTATTCCCTACAGACTTATGAAGTTCTGAAATAAAAAAATTAAAATATTGCATTTAGTTGATTGTTTCATTAAATACCTATCATCATGTAAACAGTTTTGTTCAAACTTTAAGTAAATCATTTCCATTAGGAAAACTTTTAGTAAGTTTTTGAACAGAACACACGCAAGTCAAAGACAAGTACTATGTTTTTACATAAATAAGATGTTCACTCAGAAAACTGACTCGTCATGAGAAACATTCGATTTTTTTATTGTTGAAAGAAATAAAATGATTGGAGGTTAAATATTTGGTTAATTGTTTGTTTGCAATTATTTTTCAAAACATTAAATATATTTTAAACAATTGTGCTTACAAAAAGCAAAGTCGTTTATTTGATTATTAAATACTAGCTTGGACATCATATTGTGGACAAATATGTGGAAGGATTTTTACATTATCAAGGACCAGCAAATATAGCAAAACAACTTTAGAAAATACAATACTCTTGCTGTTATTTTCCTTTTTGTACTCTGTAGCTCAGTTAAGTTGTGCAGTATCAGATGTGAACTAAAATATTTTGTAATTTTTTAACAAATACTGGCAACCACTGGGTACTGTTCTAATTTGAGGCTAATTGTGATATGTACATGATACAAGCATTGTTAAACAACATGACACTATTACTTTTTTATCCTGCCAAGATCTTTGCATCCAGCACCTCTGCCTAGAGTTTGTATAACACCATGTTGTCCCGGATTCCCCCTTTCCCCCACAAATGACAAACTCTTTATATGTTGTGCTCAGATTGGCAATTAATTTATTATATATCATATTTCCATTTACAATCCCAATCATAATTTATTATTGTCTCTTCCATAATTGCATCTTTATGCATCTATATATGTGTGTGTGTGTGTATATATAGAAACATAGAAACATAGAATTTGATGGCAGATAAGGACCGCTTGGCCCACCTAGTCTGCTTATTTTCCTACCTAACAGATAAGCTGCAAATCCTAGTTAACAAACAGCTTACTTCCTCCTACCCCCCACTAGGACTGCCTTATGCCTGTCCCATGCATTCTTGAAGTCCCCCACTGTTCTTGACTCCACGACCTCCTCAGAGAGGCTGTTCCATGCATCCACAACCCTCTCAGTGAAAAAATACTTCCTCACATTACCTCTGAGCCGTCCCCCTCTGTCTTCAAATTGTGCCCCCTTGTTCTTGCACATCTCTTTTTCTGAAAGATGCTACCCTCTTGGACTTTGTTAATTCCCTTGAGGTACTTGGAAAGTTTCTATCATGTCCCCTCTCTCCCTCCTTTCCTCTAGGGTATTCATATTAAGCTCCTTTAGTCTTTCTTCATATGTCTTCTGGTGCAGACCCTGCACCATTTTGGTTGCTCTCCTCTGGACAGCCTCCACTCTGTCTATGTCTTTGCAGAGATGGGGTCTCCAGAACTGCACACAGTACTCCAGATGGGGTCTCACCAACTGTCTGTACAGAGGGATAACAACTTCTTGTTTCCTACTATTGATGCCTTTTCCTATGCATCCCAGTATCCCCCTAGCCTTCCTTACTGCCTTCTCACATTGCTTGCCCACCTTTAGGTCATCTGATATAATTACCCCCAGGTCCCTTTCTATTTTTACTGTTGTCAGTATCTCACCCCCCATTGTGTACACTTCCCCTGGGGTTTTGTTTCCCATGTGCATTACCTTGCAGTGCACTTCTTTGCATTGAATCTGAGCTGCCATACATTTGACCATTCCTCCAACCTTGCCAAGTCCCTTCTCATCTTTTCCACTCCATCTTGTGTATCAACCATGTTGCAGATCTTTGTGTCATCTGCAAAGAGACATACTTTTCCTTCCAGTTCCTCTGCAATGTCACTTATAAAGACATTAAAAAGGACCAGTCCCAGTATTGAACCCTGCGGTACCCCACTGGTAACCCTCCTTTCTTCACTGTGTATTCCATTTACTACTACCCTTTGCGTCCTGTTGTCTAGCCAATTTTTATCCAGGCTACCACCTTGGGACCCACTCCAAGGCTGGCTATCTTGTGAATTAATCTTTTGTGTGGGACTGTATCAAATGCCTTGCTAAAATCTAGGTAGGCCATGTCCACAGCCCCTCCTATAGGGGATATGACATGGCCTGACTGAAGATATCATATTTATCTTCACTCGAGGCCAATGATATCATTCGCCACTCGTGAGATATCATATCATCATTGGCCTCGAGTGAAGATAAATATGATATCTTCAGTCAGGCCATGTCATGTTCTGTTTATACAACTTATGTGCTGGGCCCCCAACATGACCCCCAGATATGTTTTGCCCCCACTCACTGCAGAACTGACCACATCAGATACTTAACAACAGTACTGCACATAAGTTATGAAGAAGGAATAGGAGCGCCTCCCCCCTCCCCTGCATTGGTCCTGTCATAATTGGTAAAGATATGATTATTAAAAATCCATTATTTGATTGATTGTTATTTTCCCCTGGTCTCACTGAGGAGTTGTAATATAAATGTGTAGCTTGACCAAAAGAGTTTTCAGTTAGGAGCGGGCAGATATTTAAAAGAAAACACTCTCTTTGTAAATTAAGAAAAGTTCTGTGGTTTTAGAAGTTTATTGTCTGTTGAAAATATTGTCTGGTTGATCCTGCTATTTTCCTTGTGTCACCAAGAGTTTTATTCCTCGACATCCTTAATTTGTAGTGTGACTGTTTGCTTCCAGCACGTTACAGTGAGTACCTCACCCATCTAAACAGCACTGTCTCTCTTCAAAATCGTACAAATGCAGTCCTTTTATTAATTTTCCTGGCTTGCCAAGTCAAAAACAGGATGCAGTTCAAACCAAATGGAGAGCAAGGAACTTGTCAGCAGCTGTCAGAGAAGTGAAAGTGTTGAGCGTGTTGCTATAGTAATATCCGTCAAGGCCACTTTCACTTCTCTGAAGCTGCCGACATGCTTGTTCCCGCTCCGTGTTCTGTTTTAACTGCAGCCTGTTTCTACTTAAGTGCTCCAGGAAAATTAATAAAAGGGACTGCATTTGAACCATTTTAAGACAGTGCTTGTTTTAGATGTAAGAGGTACTCACAGTAACGCATTGAAGCCGCTCGGTCACACTACAAATAAAGGTCGTCAGGAATTAAACTGTTTTGGTGAGACTAGGGTGAAACGGCAGGATCAACCAGATAAGTTTTTTTTAATTAAACATGGTTTTAAACTGATGGCAGGGTCAACCAGATGTAAGAGTCACATTGGTAGGGGGACGGGGATGAGGTAATTAAAAGGCAGAGCTTTAGAACAGCTTAATTTCCAGTGGGAACCAATAGGATTTCTTAGAGATTACGTAGAGGAGTTTAAAAGATAACAGGATGACGTATAGGAGTGTTAAGATATGATGACGTATAGGAACATGACGATATCAGTGTTATCTTCACTGGCTTCTACAGATATTACTTTTTACACTGGCATTTATCCCAGCACATAAGTTGTATAAATATATATATATATATATATATATATATACTATCAATCTCTGATCATCCCTCTGATCATCCTCTTTCTTTCTTCTCATTCCCCCAGGTGAAAACCTGGGTGCCTTTTTCTTCTCTTCTCTTTTGTGATAGGTAACAGTGTGAACCGAGACTGCTTTTTCTCCTTCAGTTCCTTCTTCTTCTCATTGTATTCATTTTTCCTTTCCCCCCTCCTTCCTCCTCCTTTTTCCCATAGCCAGTCTCCAGCTTGCGTTGGATGGCTGGCCTTCACCCCTTTTGTTAGGTACCCCCTCTTTCTCTTTATTTTTCTTCTTGTCTCCTCCATGCTTCTATGAACCCCATAATTTCTGTGTTAAACATGTCTATTGCTAAATCCAAAAAGTGTACCCCATCTGATCTATAAAAATCCTCCACCCACTCGTCCACACCTCACAATATCACATGTCCTCCCATTTTTCTTACCATACTCCCTACCCTTCTGTTCATCTTTCTCCTGGCTCTGTCAATTGCCACATGACTGTGCTCATGTCTCCACACCCTCCTTGGTATCATGTTGGACCAAGCTATCGTCACCCTCTGCCACCACTGCAGTATTCTCTTGAAGTCCTTTTTTACTTGCATGTATGTGTCTACCCATGGTTTTCCCCCTATATCATTCCCCCCCCAAATGCACAATAATTAAATCTGGGGTTGGTCTCCGTTCTTTCATTTCCTTCAACGTGGGCAGGAGCTGTCCCCATCTCATCTCTCGTATACCACACCAAGCCAACCAACATTTCCGTTTGTCCTGGTACAGTTGCTTTCCCCAGCCTTTTTCTCTGCTCTCTTTTCTGCCCAATATATGTAGGAATGCCTCCAGATCCATACTTCTGTGCTCCTCCCTCTACCTATACGGTTTAAGAAAAATTAACATCTTAAACATGTTTTCACCCCTTGTATTCATTGCCCCACCCTTTATTTAAACCATCCCCCCTCCCGTTTATCCCCATTCTCTCCCTTTCTAGTTCCATCCTGCAAAACAAAACATAGCTATCATGTTAATTTCCACGTTTTAATGTCTGAATATACCTTTTGTAGCTGGCAGACTGCCATTGCCCTTTTTCCAGCATGTTATCCACTGTTTCACCCATCGCTATCCATTGTGAAGCAGCCCCTATTCGAAAAGAATGAGATGAATAATTGCCTGGGTCCTCGCCCAGGTATTCCATACCTTTTTATGTTTGCTTGCACGCATGTGCAAGAAACATAGTGCCATCATTGGAGATTTCTGAGGTGTGTCACCTCCTCCTCCAATTCAGTCAGTGTGTTGGCAGGCGCGGCCCCTGTAAGCCAATGCATGCTGGAGCTGTCTATGACAAGCTCCAAAATGCAGTGGCATACAGTTCAAAGGGGGAACTACGCTTGAGTGAGCAGCGATAAGATATCACCTGCTCATGCGCAGCTCCCCCACACACTACGCCCACGCAGGCGCGGCGCGCCCACCCCACGACGCACACACTGTATAGCCGAGTGGGGGGTGCCCAATCCCCGCCGGCTGTGCTGCGCCTCCCCACTTCCCCCAAAGCTCTTCCAAAATCGCCACGCTGGGTGCCCACCCCAGCGTGGGCAAGTAGATATAGCCGACAGGGGTGCCCAATCCCCGCCGGCTCCACTTTCCTCACCCCCGAGTACTACTTGCCACGCTGGAGCCCACCCCAGCATGTCAATAGATGTGGCACGACGGGGTGCCCAACTCTGCCGGCTGAGCATCCCCCAAACCGCTCCTTGTGCCATGCTGGGAGCCCACCCCAGCGTGGCAAATGTCCCATGTAGTCCTTTTTTTTTTTAACCTGAAAAGAAAAACGGTCCCACGTAGTCTCCTGGCCCCTCCCACAATCCGCACCACCCACTGCGCACCCTGCCTCCCCACACCCCCCATCACCCCATACTTACCTCCGGACCTCGGCGCGACGATCTTCGGTGGACCGGGAACACGTCTGCACTCTTCAAAGCCGACCGCGAACTGAGGAAATGCCGGTAAGCTGTATAATGGGCTAGATAGGGGTTTTCAACTTTGTTGCATATCTCAGGCATTTTTTGGAATTTTTGCACCAAATTTTCAACATGGGGTTTTTGGGACCCCTTCTCATGAATGATGTCACTGTCATGGCGTTATTTGGGCCTGAAGGGTGATTTCACTGTCACTGTGCGAAATCACCCTTCGGGCCTGAATTTCACCATGACAGTGACATCATTCATGAGAAGGGGTCCCAAAAACCCCATGTTGAAAATTTGGTGCAAAATTTTAAAATGACTGTTTTACGAGCGTGCACTGCGCAGTTCCTACGCATCAGGTAAGGTCACGAATTTTCAATATTTTCACTCCAGATTTTCAACATTGCCATTTTACCACCTTCTATGAGTAGTACAGCTGTCATTTTTCACATCTCACCAAAGCGTATTCGCCCATGTAGCGCATTAAATGGCGCAGTTGGTGTGCTTAAATCAATGTATCGACAAATTAAGAAAATCACAGTGACACTGTTCATGAGCAGAGGTCTTAAAATGGCTATGTTGAAAATTTGGTGAAAAATTCTAAAATGACTGTTTCACGAGGTCGTTGCACAGTTCCTATGCATGTTTGTAAGTTTTCAAATTTAATATTTTCACTCCAGATTTTCAACATTGCCATTTTATTACACTTCCTTATGAACAGTACAGCTGCAATTTTTCATATGTCGCCTAAATGTGTTTTCGCGACATGTAGCGCATAATGGTGCTGTTGGTGTTAAAGCAATGTTTAGGACAGATTAAGAAAATCACAGTTACATTGTTCATGAGCAGAGGTCTTAAAATGGCTATGTTAAAAATTTGGTGAGAAAAGTCCATAAAATGACTGTGTTACGAGTGAGCATTGCGCAGTTTCCATGCACCCTCGTTAGTTCATGACTTTGTAATATTTTCAGTCCAGATTTTCACCAGTGGCATTTTTCCACACTTCCTTATGAACAGTACTGCTGTCATTTTTCACAACATGGCTGAAGTGTGTTTTCACACTTTCAGTTCAGAGATGCGTGGTCGCTCTGGGAAATCATTGTTCGGTACAGATAAAGAAAATCACAGTGACACTGTTCATGATCGGAGGCACCAAAATGCCTGAGTTGACAATCTGCTGTAAAAAATCCCCAACCTAATTATATTACGGGTGTGTATTGCACAGTTTCTATGTACGCTCGTGACTTCACCATTTTTTTTTATATTTACTACAGACTTGCAACATTGCCATTTTTTACACCTCCCCATGAACAGTACAGCTGTCATTTTTTACATCCTGTTCGGAATGTTTTTGCACCTGTGGGGCTACATGCCGTAGTCACTGTGCATAAGCAGCTTTCGGCTAACAAACTGATATTCCCCCTGTTCATGAGGTGGGGTCACAAAAGAAACATGTTAAAATTTGGAGTGAAAATACCAACGAATGCCTGAGGTATTAGGGTTTCCAACGCCCAACCCTGTAGAGAATGACAGGCATCAGGGGTGTGACTTGGGATTCTTGCCTGTGATGCTCATACCATTCCACACCCTGCAGTCAGTGAGAGGCATCAAGGTATGCCTTGGACTCTTCAGCCCCAAACTTCACCCCATTCTCCTATATCGCACCCATCTCACCATATTTCCTAATGAAATGGGGTGCGCATAAGGGCCAAAGACCCCAAGGAACACCGTGACACTTGTCAGTGTCTGCAGGGTGGGGTGTGGTGAAATGGCGTGGCCGTTATGCCTGACGACCCAAACGCACACCCCAATGCCTGTCACTCTCTGCAGGGTGGTGGTGGGGTTGGCTTCAGTTCAATACTTCACTGCCATTCCTATTACGCAGCTCTGTAACTTCTACACTACCATTGCCAATGACAGCTAGCAAACATTCGGCATTGACAAATGCTTGTTTAAGTATAGCCGTCACTTGGTAGCTCATCACCTTCTTCCAATCCCCATGTACAAATAATCTCCACTTCTTAATGCCTTGCTCTGCAGTGTAAGCCCACAAAGCCTTTATTAGGCACACAGTGCACTCTATGTGAAGCCTGATGGTTACAGTACAACCGTTCCCTTTTTGGTCTGTTTTTGACCTCTTAATTCTCATCTGTAGTTTATCTTTTCCGCATCTTATGTCTTCACACTCCAATCCCCCCTCTTCTTCCTTTTCTTCATGCCCTACTGCCTTGCTCACTCTCAAGGCCCCTGCAAACATTACCAGGTAGATAGTGTGGAATAACTGCGCTTCGTTCTTAGATCTGCATATTGCTGGTAACACCCCTTTTAGCTTTGCCAGTCAGTGTTCTGCTATTGGCCGCCTGCAATCCTTTGGTCTTTGCTTTATCCTACTCCATCCTTGCATCATTCTCCTAATCAACATTATCTTGGTTGGGTCCTTCCATTCTTTCAGGGTGCAAATTAAACTAATCCCTGCCAAGTACACCCCCATGGTGTGGTGAGCCATTCCCTTCTGCCATTGGTCCACCATGAATTTTCCTAATTGCTCTTCTGTAGGCAGCCCACTTACCTCCATATGATGTGCTTCCCTGAATGTTTGTAATGCCCACCAGGCCCCTTCATAGGCCCTCAAGGTCCTTGGTGCCCATGAGCTGCAAAACAGCATTTCAGCTCTCTCTTGCCAATGTCCCAGAAGTTTGTTGGTATGTGTGTTTTCCGCTCCTCTGCTGTTGGGGCTAGCATCCAGAAATGATCCAGCTGCAGACGGGAAAGGCTATCAGCCAAGGGTGTTTTCTACCCCTTCTATGTGCTTAGCCCTAAAAGACATATTCAACTGCAATGATCTTAATACCAGCTGCCTTAACTCCCCCATGACCGTCTTGGACCTGGCTCCCGTGTTGTTTAACACATCCACCACTGCCTTGCTATCACACCAAAATGTAACCTTCTGGTTCCTCGACTCTTCCCCCCATACTAATGTTCATGCCCAGATGGGCATGATCTCCAGCAGTGTAATGTCCTTTACTTTCTTCTCCTTCACCCAACTTTCCGGCCACGATTCCGAGAACCATTTTCCTCTCATATAGCTGCCCATTCCTACACCTTCTGCCACATCTGTATATAGTTCGAGACCTGTATTGTAAACCCACTCCTCTTGCCAAAAGGAACAACCATTGTAGTTGTTAAGGAATTCTTCCCAAACTCTGAAATCCTCCTTTACTCCTTTTGTTATATCCACCCAGTGGTGTGGCCTGGTTGTTCCTGCCATAACCCTCGCTTGCCACTTTGTGAAAGGCCTCCCTGGACCAATTGCCCTACAAGCAAAGTTGAGATGGCCCATAACTAATTGCACCTGCCTCAATTGCACCCGCCTCCTGCTTGTGTGTAACTTAATGAGTTCCCTTAGTTTGTTCACCTTGTTGTCCGGCAATCTGAATAATCCTCTACATGTGTCTATTTCTATGCCCAAGAACTCCAACACTTTCCTGCGGCCTTCTGTTTTCTCTGGTGCCAATGGTACCCCCAATTCAGCACATAGCTCCTGGAAGCTGGCCAGCATCACCTCTGGTTCCTCCCGACTGCTGCCAATTAACAAAAAGTCATCTAAATAATGTCAAGCCATCCTGTGCCCTGTTTTCTCTTGAAATATCCATTGTAGACAGGTGCTAAATGCTTCGAATGTAGCACAGACTATGGAACAGCCCATGTGCATAGCTTTATCAAAATAATATTGGACCCCTTCCTTGAAGACCAATAGGTCCCAGTCCTCCCTCCCAACTGGAAGCAATCAGAAAGCAGACTGTATGCCCGTCTTACCCATCCAAGCATTGTGAGTTGCTCTTATAATCTGTACCACCTCCTCCAGTGTGGCATAGGACACCTTACTGTATTCCTCCCTTATAAAATCATTCACTGATTCCCCTTCTGGATATGACAGAAGGTGAATCACCCTGTACTCTCCTTCCTGCTTCTTGGGAACCAAGCCCAGTGGGGAAAGTCTCATGTTCCATAATGGGGGTTGAAAAGGGACCCTCTATTCTGCTGCTGTTTTTTCTTTTTCTGTCTTTTCCCTCAATATTTCCTCCTTCCCTTTTACTGATCCTAAATTGTTAGCATCTCTTGCCATTCTAGGGCCATCGCAATGTAATAGAAAATCCATTCGAAAGCCCTTGTTGAAAACTTCTGCTACCCTTTTGTCTGGATATTTCTGCAACCATTTTTTCCATGCCTCCACCTTTATGGAGGTTCTTGCCCTTTTAAAGTGCTTGGCCCCTCCCCCCTCTCTTCATCCCCACCCTCGTTCTTGCTTCTGTCATTTAGTTCAGTAAGTCTGGCCCCCCCTGCCCACTATATCCTCTGCCTCTCAACCCCCTATGCCATGATTGCCCCCATAACCCTGTCCCTCCAGAAAGGGCTGCTGACCAGGGCCCTTTTTTCCCTCCTGCCTGAGCTCCTTGAGTCCATGCTGTCCTGTATCTGCTTGCCGGGTGGGTTCCTCCGCATCTCGAGCATGAATGTCTGAACCAGCAGTGGGGCCATGAACAAGATGCTCTATTGTATCCCCAGCAACATTTCTGAGGAACCCCACCTCTCTTTCCTGCTTCCCCTTCTGGTGTGGACTGGTCAGTCACATATTCTGTTCATAAATCCAACTGCTCGGTGTCCCGCTGCACATCCACATATGTTGCCATTCTTTGTTGAAAGAACTCATTATAGTATATCCACCCTACTCCCCCTTTGGCCTTGGCCCTTCTTATTATCAATGAGCATGTTATCAGTGGGGCCCAATTCTGGTTTCCTCTCCAGTACTATCACTGAGTATGTGGTGAAACCCACAAACCATACAGCCCACATTTTTCCCTTTGTAAATTTGTCCTCTTCTCTCCCCTAGTAGCACTACAGAGGCTGCCATCTCACTCTTCCCGATACTTTCTGATTCCTCATATTTTGCAGCCGTGTCTCTGCTCACTAAAGTGAATAAGTCTACATACTCCCCTCTCCATATTTTTTCTTTCGTGGCTAGTGGCACATGCTCCAGTATTCTCATCCCCGGGGATCCTATATCTCTTGTTCCTTTCCTTCTCTGCCTCTCCCGTCATCTTTTTTTCTGGTTTGATCTCGGCTAAGGCCAATTCCATCTGCCCCAGACCCCCTGACCTGAGGGCCAAGATATGTAATCCTTAATGCTTTCTTCCATGGCACCTAATATTTTACCTGCTTCCTTATCCATTCCCAGCCGTCTGTTATCCTCAGGATGCCCTGGTCTGGTCTCCTGCAGCTGGGTGCTTGGTTGAGGCTGAGAAACCAGCGGGCAGTGGATACCTGGTCTAGGCTCTGGTAGCGGGACTACCACCTGATCCTGAGGGGGTACTGACGGTTGTGGTACTTGGGGCAATGGTGGGATAGAGCTGGCTGCTCGGGGAGGCGCCTCTTGCGGTGGCTGCACCCTTCTTGGGCTGTGTGGCCTTCCCACTGCCCTTTTTCCCCCACCCCCTTTCCCTTTTCCCACTTTCCTCTTTTTCCGAGATCTCCCCAGTTCCTCACCTTCCACCATCTGCCACATCTTGTTGGTCTTCTCCGCTAGTTCCACAGTCGCCTTGTAGGCATCCTCCTTTGTTGGCCTGTTCTGTTTTGGCACTATCTGTCTTCCACGTGAACCTGTATAACTGCTGTGAACAGAACTGAAAGAAATGGCATCATTAATGCTCCATATTTGTTATTAAAGCCTCATCTCGCTTTACCCAGGATACGTCTCTGCCTGCTAGCTTTTATTTTTTTGATAAGCTCCTCCACTGTCCTTGCCTGTCTCCCATGGGTGTTGTGAACTAAAAACCTTGTCCTGTAACCACTCCAAGCGTGCCACCATCCGTTTTTATCCCTTTTGTCATTCACCCAGCCTTCCCCCCTGCATTATAGCACAGTGGTCTAAGGCTCTGAGCTGCAAATCTGGTGACAAATAGCAGACAAGACCTGGGTTTGAATCCCACAGCTTCCATTTGCATACTGTGTGACTCTGAGCAAGTCACTTAACCTCCTTGTGCTCCCAGGTCGCTCCTGTAAAAAAGCTTTCAGCTTAGTGTGCTATACCTGGTTAAACAACTAAATAAAAAAAAAAAAAAAGTGTTCCTGCTTCCAGTCATGTCATGGTCTCATGAGTATTAACTGTGGCCTGTTTTTGTTCCTTGTTCCTTCCCTATTCTGTGCTCTCTCCCTAGCCTCGCTTATGCTCTTCCTGCTTACCCGCTGCCTGCTCCTCCGCTACCGTCCTGGTCAGGTCCTGTCTTTCATCATTGTTCCCTCTCGTGGTCCACAGGCTTGGTGGCCTGTTCCTTGCCTCATGCGTGCCTGGCCTCCCATGGCCTACCCTCGCACCCCCTCATTCTATTGCCCTAGTGGCCTTCCCCGTATCAGCCTCGTCTCCATTGGGCCCTTGCCGTGGCGTGTAACATCATGCCACATGGCTGCACTATGTTCCAACTACCCCAGGCGTGCTTGCCAGCCTGCTTGCTCAATCGCGTGCTTCCCCCCCCCGATTCACTCAAAACTCCCCTGTTCCCTTTTAAAATGTTCAGTGTCCTGCTCTTTCAGCCTACTATCTAACCAGCAAAGCTTTTCCAGTCTCTGTCCCTTTGTTGCCAATTTTTACCATCTTGCGGCGTCTCACGCCCTGCCACATGGCCCAGTACAGTGCCTTTGCCTCTCAGGATTATAAACGAAACAAACCATGCTTGGGTTTTTTGGGGGTGGTTTTTGAAAGAAAAAACCTGCATTCATTCCAGCATTGCCCCACAATTGCAAATGAGCCTCCCAATGCTTAACTCCCACTTTCTATCTTGGAGGACTCACAGGGGCTCACTTCCAGCTCCAGCAAGGCTACATTACGGCATCTGATGTCATGCTGCGAGGCCTTACTCGCGCGCTTTACTCCCTCTCTGCTCCAGCTGGCCATCTCGCTGTTTGCACTCCCCATCCCTGCTGCTATAAAAGCTGCTTCTCAATCTACTATTTTGCTTTTCAATCAACAGCTCCAACCCACAAAACCTTGTGCTCCACAAACATCCCTTTCACTCTCTTCCATTTTTTCTTTGCCCAAGGTTGCTGCTAGGCCTCACCCCCTAGCTCAAGTGTCTGTGTCCCAAAAGAATGCTTTAAATGCTAGGCTATGAAATCTGAACAGGCTTGCCCCGATGCCCCTTTTCACAGGCCAGCACTCTCTATTCCATTCTCTCTCACCCCGTCCAAGCAGGACTATCAGTATCTCTTTCAAACAACATTTTAAAACTATTCTAGACTATCCTTCTCACATCACCATATCGCTTTACCGACAATACTCAGGATTTGCATTTTTTGCTCTATCATTACATATTTTGTCCAAACAAAGCCTTGTATCCAAGTCACCAAAGAAAACTTTTTTTTTGCTTACCTCCTTATGATGTCTCACCACAAACCTCAGCCTCCTTGTGATTCAACTGCCAATCTGACATGCTGTAGCTTCTGTAAATTAGCCCAACAAAAACTTCAGCAAAAAGTGGCTGAGCCACCACTGTGCTGGTCCTTACATACCCCTTCTAGCCCCTTCCCTTTCTGTCTACCTGCCTATTGTTCTGCTACCCCCAGTCCCTCTCCTTAGAGCCTCCCTTCTTTCTGAGCACACCTTCCTGTCTTACAGGGTAGGGGTGCACCTGGACAATTTGGTCTGCCCCATAAAAGGGGAAAACTGTATTATATTGTCTGCCTTTCAAACAAGAACACATAAGCAAGCTGTCTAGTTAAACAGTTTATTTATTTTGGTGGTGCATTTTTCTCATTGTAGGAAGGCAGTCCTCTGGCACCCAAGGAGAATTTTTATAGTTCTGCTTAGGGTCAACATTCGGATAACACTGTTTGTTCTTTCTCTGGCAAAGTAATTTGTTTGAATTCCTAAATTTTTGACAAGTCAGATTCAAATTCCAGAGTCAGGCCTTCAGTAACATAAAATGGTGACCACTGAGCCAGTTGTGTTTCTTTAAGAGCATGGGAGGGTCATTGACATTTTCCTGCCTTATCTTGCCATAAACAAAGTTGGATGCTTGCCTTCCCTTGATGAATGTTTGATTCCCCAGTGGATGCTGCTCCCACTCAAATTCTGTAATCCTTTACTGCATCAGTTCTCAGACTTTGTTATAGTGAGCCTTCTCCATGCCAGAGAAGTGATATCAAGCCTCCCCCAAATATGTACCTTATCTTGGGTATCCGTATAGAAAAAATAACATACAGTATTTTGCACAGTACACCAGGAATAAACAGAAATGTCCTTGAGTTTTCACTATTCTATTCAACTTTATTGTTCTCCCTCTTTTGTAACCTCCCCCAACCCCACCCTACTGGGTCATAATATCGTGGATGAAACTGCGCACAGCAAGACTGTGCTGCTAGTACCACATGTAGCTTTACAGCAACAGGGGAATTACAGTGATAGAAAGAATCACGACCCCCTGATGCTCACTAGCAACAAGGAAGTGGATGTAGTCACTGCCGGTCAGGTGCTCAGTTGAGCCGCTCCAATGGTGGAGTGGCTAGAGCACCTGACCCAGCAGTGGATGGGGTTGGGGGGAAGTGATTTGATTCCCTTCTAGGGAATCTTTTTTTTTATGATATTTCTTGCCCCTGTGTCCACACCCGCTTGGAGCTGATTATAATAGTTCCAGGGGTGGAAGGGTGAAGCCCCCCTCCCACAAAGCGCAAGAAAAACAGTTGGGTATTGGCAGACACTGTATCATGCTGCATGGTCTTGATGTGTGCAGTTTCATCTGTGACATTATGACCGCCCCCCACATATCACATCTATAGAAAAGCTTTCTGGTCATCAATCTGTAATAAATAAATAAAGTCACCGCCAGCCCATTGCTTGTAATTTCAGTGTCCGAGGCTTGAGAAAGAGCCTGACCAATGGGGGGAGGAGAGCTTGAGCATCCCAGAAGAGGGCTATCCTCACTAAGGGGAGAGAGGGAAGGTCACTGCCTCTGCCTTAATACTGCCACCTGGCTGATCATGTGCAGAATCATAGCGGAGGCAGGGTGGGAGGGTGGTTGTTGGTCTGGTCCATGAACAGCATGTTGACATGCACATTTCCATCCTCATGAACTCTAAGTATGCCAACATCAAATGGGTTGGGAATAAATATGAAAAAAAGCTGTGGCTGGATGATTTGGCTCCCTTCAAAGGTCCAATGTAACCTACTGTGTTGCCCATTCTTTCAGTGCTGGCTTGTGATGACACAGAGGGCCTGACCTGTCAGACCAGGTGGAAAAAGTCAGTTCATGTAGTGGGGCCCTTGAAAGGGGGGCCTAACAGTGAGAAGGGGGTATAAACAGTAAGTTAAAAAAATAACTAAAGTCACCAACCATTATCCTCCTTCATTTAGCTTTCTCCCTTCACAAAACATTTTCAAAGTTCACCATTTAAATGCAATGCATTTTCAGGTTTGCCTGAGCCTACCCTGGAACAGACTGGGGCCTTCCCAGGGAGTCCGGCCTCACCATTTGAGAAACATAGCTTTATTGCATTGTATACAGCACTTGAGCACTTAAAATCTGTGTTTAACTGAGTAGCAGAAAACATTTTGAGGCTGCAGAAACTGAAACAGTAGGCATGAGAAAAGGTGTAAGTTGCTCCATTTTGGCTCAATAGAGCATTGACTACAGTGCTTGCTTTTGAGTGGGTAGGGTAAGATAAAGATTACTTATCAATTAAGCTTGTGATAGCGCGCACTGTCCCCACAAGTGCTGGTAATATTAATATTAAAGCTTTACCGAAGTGTAATGAGAGCACCGGGGGGAAGGGGGATTAAGCTGCTGATTTTTCAGGCACTAAATCATGTGGACTAGTTGGAAGAACAATAATACTGGAGTTGTAAATGCATTGCATGTTAACCTATGTGTGGACTTTCTATGGTCACAAAAGTACCAAAACAAGATATGTTCCTGTCCTGACCTGACCTTGAGAAGGACTGTTCCTTGGCCATGAATGCCCTTACCAAGCACAAGAAAATACTGTACCTATAAGTAGATGGCAAGTCAGCATCAATGGTGTTAGATCCTTAGGGTGGGGATGATGTGATCTTGTTTCCTATTGTTCTTATTTTGACAGCATCAACAGTCTTGGATCCTTAGGGTGGCAATGATGTTATCTGGTTTTCTATTTTTCTTATTCTGTCAGTGTTGACGGTCTTGGAGCGTTAAAATGGGGATGATGTGATTTTTTTTTTCTTCTCTTTTCAGCTCTGGTGCAAATCATTTGGGGGCTGCGGCTGCTGTATGATGGCTGGTGTGCTAGAACAATAAAATAGAAAGTGTAGTGCGTAATTTGTGGAGTAATCCATTTAGTGCAAGAAACTTTGCAACCAAAACAGTGATTATAAGAAACAGCTGGCCAAAACCAAAATTGCAGTTAGTGAGTACTTACAGAAAAGCAGGATAAGAGTTCAAGCGGTATTTCACTGAAGCGATGTACAAATGTGAATGGATCTGTGGGTATGCCGAAGCCAATAGGCTAGTCTGTTGGTCGTGCCTACTTTTTGTCAATGAAAAGAATGCATGGAATAAGGCAGAATAAAATGACCTAAATAATTTACATAATGCCTGCAGACATCATGAAACTAGCCAGCAACACCTAGCAGCCAGTATACAGTTACGAACATTTGGACAAGCTTGCACTGATCTTCAGTTAGCTGAGCAATGGAGAAGTTCTGTAAGACAACACAATGAAAAGGTTTGACAGAATCGTGCTATTTTTCAAAGACTAATTACCATTGGGGATGGTCGATTTTGGGGACTTCAATGCTTGGGTCAATGGTGGTCTCTCAAAATTTGGAAGCGACCTCCTTGGGAGCATGGAGGCCCTGGGCCTGACACAAAATGTAACAAAAGCAATACACTCGGGTGGCCACACACTGGACCTAGTTTTTTCTCTCAGGCTAAATATCACCAACCTCAGTGTAGATCTGGTTGTTTGGTTGGATCATAACACTGTGGGGTTCACGTTTAGGGTCCCCCTCAGATGGTCCGGCCTCTGTGGAGATGGTCCGGTACCGGCTGTTAAAAGGGGTCTCTTCAGTGGATTTCTTGGCGATGCTGGACCTATCGGATGTTGAGGCAGCTTGTGCGATTGGGTTGGAGTAGGCTGTGGCAGCCTATAATAGGGCTGTTGGAGTGGTCTTTGACTCAATTGCACCCTTTGTGTCCAGCCACTGTGTACTCGTCGGAGACCTCCTTGGTATGATGAGGCTCTCTGAGGTTTAAAGATTAGGGGGTGGAGGTTAGAGAGGCACTGGAGGAGATCTGGCTTGGCGGGGGGACAAATTGGCAGTGAAGTCACATTATGCTGACTATCAGGGGGCAATCTCCTGAAAGAAGGCAGAATTTCTGTCTAGGGAGATTGCGTGGCGAGAAACAGACCAGCCCAGCTCTTCCACACAGTGGATGGGCTTTTACACCCAGCCTGTCTACATGCTGTGGGGGCAGGTTCTAGCACTAGGTGAGAGGAGCTGGCTGTTTTTCACTGACAAGGTGTCCTCTAACAGGGCTGAGGTCTCTTTAAGTGTTTCTCAAAAGGGCTGCAGGGTCCAGCCTGAGTCATGCCGGAACACTCCTCCTGTCTGGGATGAGTTTGAGCTGGTTGGGGTTGGAGATGTGGCAGAGAAAATCTCAAAGCTGCGGCCTACACAGTGTGATCTGGACCCAGGTCCAACCCGCCTTTTGGTTGGGTGTTTGGACCTGATTGGATCTGTGGTTGCTGAGGTCATCTGGAGGTCACTGAAGAGTAGAATCTTCCCATTGGCCTTGAAAGAGGCCTTGGTTAGACCCCTTTTGAAAAAGTCCTCTCTGGACCTAGACTGCCTCAGCAACTACAGACCAGTCTCAAACCTCCCATTTTTAGGGCAGGTTATAGAAAAGGTGGTGGCAGTGCAGCTTGAGAGACATCTTGCCACTGCTTCTGCCTATGAGCTTTTCCAGTCTGGGTTCCATGCGGGGCATAGTACAGAGACTGCCCTAGTGAGGGTGTTAAATGATCTCTTGATGGTGAGGGACAGAAGGGACCATAAAATGTTGGTCCTCCTGGACCTCTCTGTGGTGCTTGACACCTTGGACCATGAGGTGCTACTTGACCGCTTGCAATTTTGATGTGGTCTATCTGGTAAAGTCATCAACTGGTTTAGGTCATACCTGATGGAGTGCAAAGGGTGACAATGGGAATTGCCTCATCTAACCTGAAGACTCTGTGCTGTGGTGTTCTGCAGTGTTTGATCTTGTCACCCTTATTGTTCACGGTGTACATGCTGCCATTGGGGGACATTATCAGGTGGTATAGGCTGGGTTTTTACAGCTATGCAGATGATACCGAGCTGTACTTGTCCTGTGCACCCAATACCCAGGTATCAGACTCTGTATTTAACAGCTGCCTTGAGGAAATCCAGTTGTGGATGACTCACAATTGCCTTAAGCTTAACCCTGAGAAGACTGAGATACTGGTTGTGGATCCAGGTCATCAGGGCGGAGGGGGGGGTTGGATATTACCCCCCAACCTAGTGTTGGGGGGTGTGCCCCTTGCCTCCTCCAGACAGGTGAAGAATTTGGGCATGATCCTGGATGAAGGACTGACACTTGATGCTCAGGTGTTGGCTGTGGTTAGAAGTGGGTTCTATCATTTCAGGAATATCACCTGAATTCGAGCCCTGATCCTGCCTGAGGAACTGACCACGCTTGTGCATGCTTTTATCACTTCAAGGCTGGACTACTGTAATGCCCTCTACCTAGGGTTATCTGGAGGCAATCTCTGCAGGCTGTAGCAGGTGCAGAATGTGGCAGTGAGATTGTTGATGGTGGTTAAGAGGTGTGAGCATATCACCCCAGTCCTCCACGGACTGTACTGGCTGCCGGTCCAGTCGAGGGTTGTCTTCAGGATAGGCTTGTTGACCTATAAGATCCTGCATGAAAGGGGTCCTGTCTGTCTGCAAGATCTCCTTGTCCCCTACCATCCAGTCCAGGCCCTTCGTTCCGCTAGGGGAGGCCTCCTGGGAGTTCCTAGTGTTAGGTTGTGGCATTCTGGGGATGGAGCATTCTCGGTGGCCGTGCCTACCCTGTGGAACTCCCCGCCTCTTTATACAAGGGAGGCTCCCTCGGTGAAAGCCTTTAAAAAGGGCCTTAAAACATATCTGTTCCAACAAGCTTTTTCAGATTTTTAAATTTGATTATGCTTTTAACCTATATCTAGTTTTATGGGATAGATAGAAAATCGTATGCTCCCACTTGCATTCTGTTATGTGTATATGGCTGTTTGATTTTAAGTGCATGTTTTTTTGTACAGAACCTAGAATCTTTGAAGATGGGTGCTTTATAAATAAAATATCTATCTATCATTGTATGTCATCCTGGAGAACAGGAGCTCTCCAAAGCAGGGAAAATGATTTAAGTTTTTTTCAATATAATCTGGTGTTAATAGTATGATATTTTCAAAATAACTTCTGTGCATTTTTGTTATACACTGACTCTGTGTTGAAATCTGCACTTATTAGGCTCATGGTCTGATTTTCTTGGGGGTCCTTGACAAGTATTTTATTTGGCACTTACACTTACAAGTGATACTATCATGCATCATGTATGTATGTGTATGTTAATTTGAGACTTGTTTTCAACTTGCATTTATACCTGATTTCAGGATTTTGTCTCTCATTATATGTTCTTTAATACACCAGGACAATTGGAATGTAAGTTGTAAGCTCATCTTACATGTATTAGCAGGGTTTTAAATAATTGATTAGCAGTTTTTTTCTTGGGACAATGCTAACTATACAGAAAGTATTTACATAGGTTTTCTAGAAGTGTTATGTTTGTTAAACACAGTGAAGCAAGTGCTATGCATTTTCACAATGTTTTAGCACTTTTATGAGCAAAACGCTAATCAATTTTTGGAGTTAAATAAAACCCTGATTAGAGAGAATGCAACCCAAAGGTTTTTTTTATCACTAGAATGCTTTCTTAGCACACTGAGACATTTTAAAATTTATGCGAGAAGAACTCTCTGGCTGTTGAGAATTCTTGATAACCTTTGCCCTTCTGAGGCTCCTCAGTTAAAAGCATACAGGTGTTAATTAGCTTCTCTGACGTAATCTTCGGTTATGCTTTAAATGTATATGTTAAACCAGTGAGAATTATTTCTGTTTTTTTCAATATAATCTGGTGTTAATAGTATGGGATTTTCAAAATAACTGCCATAAAGCTTCTGAAGAAGAACCTGGTTGGTTCGAAAGCTAGAGCACTTTGTTCTTTTCTGTAACATCCATGTTTGTCCAATAAAAGGTATCAAATCATTTCTTTCTGGATCTGTTCTTAAAAGGACCAATACAGCACCTACAACTTTTTTTTGATTTATACGAGGAACCACTGAGCAAGATATAAAGCCACGGTGCAGTAAATTAAAAAAAACACTTATTCACATTAGATAATGTTTCAGGCTGAGTATGCTGTGCATTCCTCAAAAGCCATCAATTACTTTCACAGAAAGGACAGTGCCTGTTTTCCAAAAATAACAGATAAAGAGCCTGTGAAGATGGAGAGGTCTCTGGATTTATTTGGACACCTGCCAAAAAAAGTATAACTGTTCACAGTTCAGGAAAAAAGCAGTTCTTGTTCTCTTGATTTTGAGCACAATGGGCTGGATATTCAAAAGGGTTGCGCCATGCACAATAGGGTTACGCCTGCGCAAGTCCGAGATTGTGCCATTCTGCCATATTCAGCAGGAAGCAGTTGTGCCCCCCAAGTCAAGCTGAGCAACAGTGCAATGCTAATGCAGGCATGCTCAACCGGAGGGGGAAGAACCATGCATAAACTGCACAGCCCGATATTCAGCGGGCTGTGCAGAGTTGAGCAGGCTCAACCCCAACCTGCGCCTGCACAACTTTGAGCAAAAAAGGAGTAGTCGAGGGCCACCCATAGGTGAGCTGCCGCATTGCAGGGCGCAACACAGCAGCTGCCACCCGTGGGTGGCCCCCACTTACTTCCTGTGCCCCTGAGCTCAATCACGGGCATAGTAACCCCTTCCCCTGATTGACTGGACCGTGCATGTAGTGGGTCTCAACTGCTGAGCTGCAGCAAACCCAGCTTACCTCACTAGCTCGTGGAGTTTGGCAGAACAGTTCACCTCTCAAGAGTATCTCAGGTCCAGTGGACTGTGAGCCATCTGGCATTAGAGTTCACCATCCCCCTGTTGTCTATGACTCCTGGTGATCTAGTGAGCCTTTCACCACCCACCCTCCCACCACCGCCTCCCCTCCCATCAGTTGGCAGGGAGTCTCACTTCACCACCCGCCGCCTGCCAGCCCAAGTGCCGACCGACTGCTCAGTAGGCTGCACCTACTGGTTCAGAGCAAGAGCCATCACAGAGTCTATATCAGACAGCAGTCTTAGATATGTGAATGAATGAATTCATTCATATCTGACTGCCTTTGTATGGGATGGGCCTGCACGCCTACTGGCTCTTTTGCCTGAATCAATGGGCGTGCAGCCCCAATGAAAGCAGTCAGTCAACAGGTGGTGGGGTGGCAGGAGTGGATGCTGCCGCCCGCCGTGTCGACGGGGAGCAGGTGCAGGGCTCATGGGTGGGTGGGTGGAGGCTACTAGATCACCAGGGTACATGCACCTGGGGTGGACTCTAATGCCCATGATCGGGTCATGTCCACTGGACCACCAGGACATGTTCTTGAGGGGTTGAACTCTGTTCTGCCCGCGATCAGGCTAGTGGGGGTGGGGGTATTATTATGGGTTTGCCCACAGTCGGGCCAGTCGGGGATGGAGGTTACTACATGCCCGCGATCGGGCCAGTCGGAGGTGGGGGATTACTACATGCCCATGATCAGGCCAGTCAGGGGGTTGGAGGATTACAACAGTTATGCCCGCGATCGGGCTGCAGGGGGTGTCGGTCCCCAACGGCTGCTGCCTGGCAGGGCGCCAGGCACAAGTCCTCAGGGATCGGCACACCTGCATGCTAATGACATGCAAATGGAGCTATAAATAGATGCAAATGGCCCCCCCTGCGCCTTGCATGAATTATGGCCCCATTTGCATGTCACCTTTTGAATATCGGAAATTTTCACATGGCGCAATGGAACTTACGCCACCGCATCTTGAATGCGCCGCTCTGACCACTTGTGGTGGCGCAAGTTCCACTGTGCCATGCACAGTGGCTGTGGCCAGGGGGTGATATTCAAAGGAGTTGCTCAATCGCGCAACTTTGTTGAATATTGCCCCGGCCACACCCCAGCGCAACTATTTTGTGCAGCGCAAGGTCTTGCGCCATAGAATGGCGCAGTTTGAATATCCAGCCCAATGTGTATAATTATCTGATTCCTTATGTTCCCATATGGAGTTATAAAAAAAAAGTCAAAACTACTGAGAAAGAAGTTTTTTAAGGGAAAATAGTTGAGTTTCTCTTGTGTTTTGAGCCACCAACTCTAGCCAGTGGAACATAAATGTATTGTTTGTGGTTAGAATGAGCAATCTATACAGTAAGATGATCTGAACAGTAATATTTTAATTTAATAGTGATATAATAATATCTTGCGTAATTTCTATAAATAAATTTGAAGTCTGAGAATAATGTAGATAGTGGTATGTGTTAGCTTGTTTATTCTCCCACAACAGTGATATAAAGTGCTATTTTTGAGAATGAAAGAGATTATACCATTTATTAGACGGAAAATGATTGTTTTTATTATGCTTATATTTTGGGAGATTTTGTGTAGGCTTGATATTATTCCTGAAATGTTAGAGATCTTCCTGGGGAACTTGTAGATATACTACTACCTAATAAACAGTGTCCTGTTAATGCTGGCTTCTGTATCCAACAACCATCTACATCATTCCACTATATATATTTACATAAGCACTGAGCTATGAACCACAGATAATTGTAGGGAGTAGCTCGGGTTTATGTGGGGGATGAGCTCCTCCCCCTCAGCCTATTTAGCTGAAGCAGCTGACTCCCTCTCTGCTTAGAACGAGTCGCAGTCACCCACCATCCTCCGCAACACCTCCTCCTTCTGCGGCACTCTTATCCCACATGGGGGGCTTTCATAATTCTAAACCAAGCTTAATTTCTACAGGTGGGATACAGAGAAAGGCCAAAACTATCAAATACTATCAAACAACTCAATTCAAGCAACCAAGTACCTAAGCACAAACATTCTATACTACTACCTAATAAGTAGTGTCCTCTTAGTGATGGCCTCTGTGTCCAACAACCATCTACTTCATTCCACTATGTATATATTTATGTAAGCACTGAGCTATGAACCACACATAATGTATAAGGTCTCTTGTTTTTGTGTATAAATGCTGAGTTTTGCCATTCAAATAAAATCTCCTGTAAGTGTTCAGTCATCTAAATTTTCCAAGGTTTATTTGTACTTTGAACTACAGGTTGCAGATTTGTTATAAAAATTGAGAAAAAAAAATAATTGGGTGAATCATGTGAACACCCACTTCTTTGAAGTTCATATAGAGAATATTCCTTTTTATTGGGTTTAATCTGCTTCCCCAAAATCCGGGAAAAAAATATGATAATAAAGCTGTTTCAAATTGTTTTGATAGTGGGAATACATGACTAATAAATAGAAAAACAGGTACCAAGAAGGTTTTAATCATAAATATTCCTTTTTTTCCCCCATTTTCCAGTTTGCCCGTGTACTAATGTTTTCCCTCCCCTTGTTTATACTGAGTTCTCAATTAAATTCCACCATATTTCCTGCCCCAAAATAAACTCCTAGGATTTGGGGAGGTCAGAAACAGGGGTACCCCATATTTTAGTTCCCTGCATTTTAATACTTGATAAACTTAAACAAACACCTTTCTCATTATTTATATTAGAATCTATAACATTCAGCAGGGACAGTAGAACATTACAGATTAAATGACTGGTATCTGCATCAGGAAAATCAATGCATAAATCATCTGCATATCCTATAGTTCTTAGAGTCCCTAGTCCTGGGCATTGTACTCCATACAATAGGGGTGATCTACTTATTATTCTAATAATAGGGTCTAATGCCATGACAAATAGTATTGATCAGAGGGGACAGCCTTGTCGAACTCCTTTTCGTATATAACAAATGTTCCCAACCCTTCCATTTATATATGGCTTGACATAGGCTAGAGCATAGCAAGTCTGCAACCAATTTACAAATACCTCAGGAAAACTATAGGCTAGGAAAGTGTGCCATAAAAACACTTGTGCTATTTGATCAAAAGCCTTCACTTGAGCAAAGCTAAGCAAATAACCCGTTTTTGGAGTGCGAGTCCCTTGTATGAAAAGCTCTCAGATCACAATTAGTGCATCTTGTATAGAACAAACTGGTATTGAACAATATTGTGATGGATGTGTTAAATGGTTCATAGTCCCTAGTAGCCTGTTATATAATAATTTTGATTATATTTTAACATCTGTGTTTAGTAGGGTTATGGGTCTCCATTTTTCTATATTGATTCTATCTCCTCTTTTGAATAAACAATCATGAGGCCTTCATACACCTTGTCTGCAATCCTATCATCTGAAAGAAAGGCTTTGAAAACTGACAATAGTGTAGATGGAATCAGGTCCCAAAGTACCGTATATACCTCTGTAGGAAGGCCATCAGAACCTGGGGAGGTATTTCCTTTTAATCCATTTATAGCTAAACCTAGTTCTTCTAATGAGAAATCCGGTATGAGATTTGATTTTTGGTGCTGTGTTAATTTTGGAAGGGCTGCAGCATTCAAAAGAGATAGCATACTCTTTGTATTCCCAAAAGGCTGTCCAAATGTAGAAAATATAGCTTCCTCTAAAACTGTCAATATTTTTGACCCTGTTACTAAGGAACCAGACTGATCTCTTATTGCATCTATGTGCTTTGTAAGTGTTTGGCATCTACTGTCCTCAAAATGATTTGTTTGGTTCTTTTTTCCTTGAGTCACAAAACGTTCTTTTTCTAATATTTTTTGTCGATTATATTGTAGCTGTACCATTTCTTCTTTTATTTAAGAGATTTCCCCAGTATTCACCTGTGCACCATTATACATTAATGAAATTAATGCATTCAAATTGGTTCTTAAAGAGAGGTATTGTTGTTTTTTAAAATAAGCTCTATGCCAAGACTGATATTTTAAAAAATCTATCAGACATACTTTAGTGTCTTCCTACCAGTTTATAGGAGAATCATGCAAAAATAGTACAAATTTTCTATCTGCTACAATTTCCTGGAATAACTGAAGAAACTTGGGATTGTCTAATAAACTGGTGTTAAACCTCCACATCTCGTTACAAGGTAAACCTGCAGGATAAGGTGTAATTTGAATTCCTAACAGAACATGGTCGGAGGTTTCTACATGTATTAGTTTAATATCTGGGGTTGGTAATTGAGCTGAAACAAACCAATAATCAATCCTAGAGTTAATAGTTCCTTTAGAAAATATAGAATTATCCTGTGAAGAAAAAACATCTGTCAAAGTTGCTTGTTTAATTATTAGCTTCAATGCATTTGTATCACAATATGTTTTACAGTTCAGGTTTCATTTTAATGTGATATTAAAGTCCCCTTCCCAAAGAATTTGCCTGTTGGTAAAAAGATAGGGCTTTAGATGCTGGAAAAGATCAACCCATAATGCCTTCTGTTGGGAAACATATATATGGATTAGTCTGCACTGTATCTCCTAAATCTATCAACATAGCTCTCCCAGGTTCTATGTCTACAAATTTCTGTACCGCATAGTCAGAAGCTGGAAAATAAATGCCTATGCCTGAACATATGCCATGGCCTGGGGACCGATAGGATTTTCCTTTAACCCATTCTACAGAAGAACATAAGATTAGAGGGAGGCCGATTCAGGGGGATTGTGAGGAAATTCTTTTTCACAGAAAGGGTGGTGGATGGATGGAACAGCCTACATCAGGAAGTGGTGGCTATGAATACAGTGCAGGGCTTCAAACAGGCATGGGATAGGCATAAGGGAGCAATACAGATGAGTATGAATAGATAGGCCACTGACAGAGCAAAGGCCGATGGCACATTTATAAGGTAGAAAAAGAAATGGGCATATTGGATGGGCCTTGCGGTCCTTATCTGTCGTCAACTTCTATGTTTCTGTTTCTATGAAGTGTGTTGCGTATCTTGATCTGTGTAAAGTCTGGTATCCTGTAAGAAAAAAACATCATATGGTAACGATTGTAAGATAGCTAATGTGGCCTTCCTTTTAAACTCTGATCTTATGCTATTCACATTGAGACTAGCTAATTTCAGAGTCAGTGTTGTCACTGAACAGTAGGTGTTATGAAATCGTCTTTTCACTTGCTCTAGTATTTCATTTCTTGACAGTTAATACAGTATCTTCTGCCTGCTGTGAAGCCTTTTTCTAATGGGGGGGGGTCACTATGAATTGATTTCAAGAAAGCATCAGAGTCTTCTCTCTCCATTATGTCCCCCAACTTTGTAAAGGCTCATATTGGTTTGGCACTGATACTGCTGGAGCAGGTGCAGTTTTCAGTGTTTTCCTGACTGAAGCTCTTCTTTTTGGAACAAGGTGAAATCATAGAAACATAGAAACATAGAATATGACGGCAGATAAGGACCGCTTGGCCCACCCAGTCTGCCCATTTCCCTACCTGATGGATAAGCTGCAGATCCTAGTTAACCAGCAACCTACTTCTTCCTACCCCCTTCCCCTAGAATTGCCTTATGACTGTCCCATGCATGCTTGAATTCCACCACTGTTTTTGACTCCACAACCTCCTCTGGAAGGCTATTCCATACATCCAAAACCCTCTCTGTGAAAAAATACTTCTTAAATTACCTCTGAGCCGCCTTTCTATCTTCAAATTGTGCCCCTTGTTCTTGCACACCTCTTTTTGAAAGATGCTACCTCTTGGACTTTGTTGAGTCCCTTGAGGTACTTGAAAGTTTCTATCATGTCCCCTCTTCCTCCTTTCCTCGAGGCTATACATATTAAGCTCCTTAAGTCTCTTCATATGTCTTCCGGTGCAGACCCTGCACCATTTTAGTTGCCCTCCTCTGGACAGCTTCCATCCTTTCTATGTCTTTGCGGAGATTGGGTCTCCAGAACTGCACGCAGTACTCCAGATGTGGTCTCACCAGCTGTCTGTACAGAGGATAATAACTTTGTTTTCTACTGGTGATGCCTCTCCTATGCATCCCAGTATCCCCAGCCCTCCTTGCTGCCCTCTCACATTGCTTGCCCACCTTTAGGTCATCTGATATGACTACCCCAGGTCCCTTTCCATTTTTGTTGTTGTTAGTATCTCACCCCCCATTGTGTACTCTTCCCCTGGGTTTTTGTTTCCCAGGTGCATTACCTTGCACTTCTTAGCATTGAATCTAAGCTGCCATACATTTGACCATTCCTCTAACCTTGCCAAGTCCCTTCTCATCCTTTCCACCCCACCTTGTGCATCAACTCTGTTGCAGATCTTTGTGTCATCTGCAAAGAGACATACTTTTCCTTCCAGTCCCTCTGCAATGTCGCTTATAAAGACATTGAAGAGGACCGGTCCTAATACTGAACCCTGTGGTACCCCACTGCTAACCCCCCTTTTTTCAGAGTGGACTCCATTTACTATTACTCTCTGTGTCCTATTCTCCAGCCAATTCTTTACCCAGGCTGTCATCTTGGGACCCACTCCCAGGCTGGCTAACTTGTATATTAATCTTTTGTGTGGGACTGTGTCAAATGCCTTGCTAAAGTCTAGGTAGGCCATGTCCACAGTCCCTCCCTGATCAACTACTTTGGTCACCCAGTCAAAGAAATCTATCAGATTTGTCTGGCATGACCTTCCTGCTGTGAATCCATGCTGCCTTGGGTCCTGTGCCCCTCTGGCCTCTAGATATGCAACAATTATTTCCTTCAGAAGTGATTCCATCATTTTCCCTACCACTGAGGTTAAACTAACAGGTCTGTAGTTTCCTGCTTCTGCCTTGCTCCCACTTTTGTGAAGGGGAATCACATAAATCCATATCTTTCTGAAGAGGCACAGTCATAGGAGAACTCATGTCTGCATTGGTAGTTTCGAGGGGGGGGGCATGGTTTGCCTAGGTGGAAATGAAGTATTCAAGGTGGAGGCCTGGTTCTTCTCTCGATCACCTATAGTCTGATGGGATTTTTCAGTCAGACCGTGAAGGCTTTGGAGAGGTGTTTGACTCTTCTGAAGGGCCTCGAGCAGAATTGTTCGATCTGGTGGCTTTATTTATATAAAAATCATGCCCCACATAGTCTGAGGTATTATGGGCTGCCCATGAGAAGGATGCAAAGACATAGTCTTCCACCTCACAATGATAACATGAGGGAGGAACAACACAAGTCATGGCTGAGTGGCCTAGTGTTTCACAAACTGAACATTTTAGCTGATCACAGTCTGAATTAAGGTGTGAAGTAGACCCACAACAATAAGACGAGCGGGGTTGGGCAGGATAAAAAAGAATGCCTCGGCTTCTTCCAATATAAAAACAATAAGGAAGATGTTGTATTCCATCTGCAGTGAGTTTAAGCTGTATTGAAAATTTCCACCCCGGTCCAGAATCCATTTGCATCAATTATGATATTTAGAAGACCATTTAATGTGCATCTTTTTTCTAACCAATAGACAATGTCTAAAACATTAACCCCTTCGTTTCTAAACAAAACGGTAATAACTTTTGCAGTTGGTTGCGTTATTGGGCTGGCCACAAATGGTGTTTATAATGGCATATTTTTTACTTCATAATATGCACCCCAAAATCTGTCTGAAAGTCCTGCTGACCTAAAACTTATATCAAAGTTGTGATCTCCTGAAGCATGGATAAATTCATATACTTTGGCAGGTGTAAAGTGCAAGGATTTGATTATAAGTTTCTTTCCCACATAGTTTCTTTCTGGTGGTAAATCCAGTCCCCCTTTGTAATACAAATGACTGCAAAACGCCTTCTTGCTGCTTCTTCTGTTTTATTAAAAAGGTTAGCATAACTAATAGGCCATCCCTGAGCATGTGGCCTGCTTGGCTCCCCAATATTCTCTTGTGTATCATTATGTGAAGTAAATGAAGGATTTGTACTTGTTTTGTTTCCAGTAGAAGTGATTTTTCCAATTATTTCAGGATTCTCCTTGGTCTCCTTGATTCTCCTTGGTTGGTCTCTCATCTGGCTCCTCTCCAGTTGACAGCTGGTTCACCGAGGTTGAGTCAGTGTCTGATGCAGAAACTTCAAAGGGTAAAGCAGCACCCTTTGATCTCGCTGTCGGATCACATTCCGCATTGTGCAGATCATCCATTCCCAATATTGCTGAAGTCTGTTCCTGGGTTGGAGACAAGGACCTGCTTCTGCTTTGAGCTGAGCCAGGCAATGGAATACTTGGGTCTGGGGCCCAAATGCCATTTTTTAAAATCCATCCTGCTTGTTGCAAAACTTGTCTGGGTTGCCAGGTTGAGCCGTCTGCTGAGAACAGTGATAATATAGAGTCCTGTGAAAGAGAACCAGGAGGCTCAGTTGTATTTTCTGAAGTTATGTCCATACCTGGAAAAAAACTTTCTTGATGGGCAGCACAGAGGGGCTTTGTTCCAATCTGTCCTATTTCTTTTCTTCATCAAATTGCATTTCTGAGTCTTCTAGCTCTTGTTTGGTTTTTGTTTCTGATAGCAGAAGCAGTAAATGATATTCTTTCCATAATAAATCCTGCTGAAGCTTTGCCTCTTCATCCATAAGTAACGGAGAAGTTTCTTGGTCCATATCAATCTTTGTCACACAATTTTGACTGAAACCTGCAGTTCTCCAAAAGACACAACCTCCTCCTTGCACATCTCCCGACGTACTGAGTGGGTCCATGGACGAAACAGACAAGGAGTCCTTATACAGATGAGTAGGAGAATTTCCCTGGTGTCCTGGCCAAATTTCCCCATACACTAAAAATACCACCAACTGCTTAATCTGGTTCAAGAAAGAATTTATGCCATGTTACAATTTCAGTTGTTTACCATCTGTATCCTACTCCACCACCCCCGGCGCCCCTGAAAAAGGGACTTCTAGTCTCAGTGGGCCTACCCAATATCTAACAGCAAATCAAAGCCCTTTTCCTGATAAAAGTCTGCTGATATATTAAATAAAGGGCAAAGTCATAAATAAGGAACTAGTGGCTTATGGAAAAATCCACAGGGATTTGATTCTGCCTCTATGGGGAAAATACAGGAAAAATGAGGGCTTGTTACAGGGAAATGGTTATTTGGATCTGGGAGCACTGAAAGAGTCATTTTCACTGGTCCTAGTTTTGCACTATATTAACAACCCTTAGTTTGGATTATCATTATTTTCATCTAATCACATCTGTAATCTGAGAATTTATTCATTTTTGAGGCACTGAACAACCAGCTACAGTAGCCAGATATACTGTATGTACTACAGTACTATGCCAGCGTATCTTCATTTGGCTTGTCACCTACTCAACTTTTGCCTGTTCATATTACCTTAGCCTTGGACTATAGCTGTCCAGCTTTCCACTGGTTATATAGATCACAATTGTTGCTCATCCTATGGATTTTTATTACCCCAGACCCCTTGTTTTATTCCCATTCCATTTTCCTCTTTGATAACCTACCACATTCTCTAGATGTTAGTGTGCAGTAACAACACATTTATCTGGAATTTTAACAGTTCAACTAATTTTTATTTCATAAATAATTGCTTTCTGACATTTATAATAATTTAAGATATTAATAGAGTAAGTTATTACTTGGTATTACTTGATATGAAAGAACAGAAGAAGGCCAGAGCCCATCGAGACTGTTCCCCACACTATGTGGGGCATTATTTATCTATTATCCCTCAACCAAACACCTAATTTATTTTTAAAGACAGTGGCACTAGTTGCCTGTACCAATTCTTGTGGCAAGGTGTTCCCTACAATGGATGCTCTTATTGGAAAAAAGTTATTTTTGTTTCTTCTTTTATTCAATGGTGATAGCTTATAGCTTTATTAGCTTTTTGTAGTACTGACATTAGGATACATGATTTGACAGTAGTTTTTTTTATTAAGTGTAATTGTCTACCTGACTGCCATAGAGACTTAAAACTTGTATACTACTTTTTAAAGTTTCATTACAACATGGAAGATGTGAAGAACAGTTACATAGTTACCGTAACAGTAGATCTTTGAGAGAATCTCTTCCATTCGGCCACATCTTTGGAACTATACCCACGTCAGCACTAGGACCACATGGAAACTTTTGCTAGCCAGTGACCACTCACAACAACATCATGCATCGGTATCTATATAAACGTGGGCTATCCCATCTCTCCTCAGTTCACACCAGAGATTAGACTCGGAGGACCTGCATGTCTGGGGAACCAGATCAAATCAGCCAAGCATACTTAAGCAATAATACATGACAGAATGTGATTTATGGTGAGAATTACCCACCATAATGTTGGGAATATCACACCAGAAGTCATTAAATCCAACCATAACCGACATTCTGGAGTGGATTATTGTGATTATACAATGTCCCCTTTCACTTTTTATAACAAAAAATAAAGAAAAACAAGTTTTTGGTGTTTTATATAGAAACATAGACTTTGACGGCAGATAAGGACCGCTTGGCCCATCTAGTCTGCCCATTTCTCTAACTACAGGATAGGCCGCAGATCCTAGTTAACCAAAAGCCTATTTCTTCCTACCCCCCACAAGAATTGCCTTATGTCTGTCCCATGCATTCTTGAATTCTCCCACAGTTTTAGACCCCACAACCTCCTCAGGAAGGCTGTTCCATGCATCCACTACCCTCTCTGTGAAATAATACTTCCTCACATTGCCCCTGAACCGCCCTCCTTCTATCTTTAAATTGTGACCGCTTGTTCTTGCACGTCTCTTTTTCTGTAAGAAGCTACCCTCTTGGACTTTGTTGATTCCACTGAGGTACTTAAAAGTTTCTATCATGTCCCCCCCTCTCCCTTCTTTCCTCATGGGTATACATATTAAGCTCATTTAGTCTCTCCTCATACAGCTTCTCTTGCAGACCCTGCACCATTTTAGTTGCCCTCCTCTGGACTACCTCTATCCTGTCTATGTCCTTGAGGAGATGGGGTCTCCAGAACTGGACACAGTACTCCAGATGGGGTCTCACCAAATGTCTGTACAGAGGGATAACAACTTCCTGTTTTCTGCTGCTGATGCCTCTCCCTAGGCATCCCAGTATACCCCCAGCCCTCCCTACTGCCTTCTCACATTGCTTGCTAACCTTAAGGTCATCTGATATGATTACCTTCAGGTCTCTTTCCCTTTTGTTGTTCTTACTACCTCCCCACCCATTGTGTATTCTTCCCCTGGGTTCTTGTTTCCCAGGTGCATTATTTTGCACTTCTTTGCATTGAATCCTAGCTGCCATACTTCTGACCATTCCTCCAACCTTGCCAAGTCCCTTTTCATCCTTTCCATGCCTCCTTGTGTATCAACCCTGTTGCAGATCTTTGTGTCATCTGCAAAAAGGCATACTTTTCCTTCCAGTCCCTCTGCAATGTCACTGATGAAGACATTAAAAAGGACTGGACCCAATACTGAACCCTGCGGTACCCCACTAGTAACCCCTCTTTCTTCAGAGTGGACTCCATTTACAATTACCTTCTGTGTCCTGTTGTGCAGCCAATGTTTTACCCAGGCTACCACCCTGGGACCCACTCCCAGGCTGATTACTTTGACTATTAATCTTTTGTGTGGGACTGTGTCAAATGCCTTGCTAAAGTCTAGGTAGGCCATGTCCACAGCCCTCCTGGTCTACTGCTTTGGTCACCCAGTCAAAGAAATCTATTAGATTTGTCTGACATGACCTTCCCGCTGTGAACCCATGCTGCCTTGGGTCCTGTGCTCCACTGGCCTCTAGGTACTCAACTATTCTTTCCTTCAGAAGTGACTCAATCACTTTCCCTACCACAGAGGTCAGGCTGACAGGTCTGTAGTTTCCTGCCTCTGTCTTGGTCCCACTTTTGTGAAGGAGAATCACATCCGCCTTCCTCCAGTCCTCGGGTACCACACCATCCTCCCATGATTTATTAAAAAGGGTAGCCAGTGGTTTCACTAGTTCCTCTCTTAATTCTTTTAGAATTCTGGGGTGAATTCCATCAGGACCCATTGCTTTGTCCACCTTCAGTTTTAGGAGTTCTTGCAGAACCCTTTCTTCTGTGAAAGGACTGGAATCGACCCCCTACCAAGGAGTGCTTCTGAATTGGATTAGGCACTCCCCTCCTCTTTTGTGAATACTGAGCAGAAATATTCGCTCAGTATCCCTGTTTTTTCACTGTCCCCCTCTGCCCACCCACCGTTCATTCTATTCAGCCTCACTATCCCTCCCTTTGTCTTTCTCGCTCGCTGATGTACCTATAAAAGGTTTTATCCCCCTTCTTAACTGAGTTGGCTATCTTTTCCTCAGTTTGGGCCTTTGCTATTCTGACTTCCCTCCCTGCTTCCTTCTGCCTTAACTGGCGCAGCTCTCTGTCCTGATCCTTCTGTGTTTCCTTATACTTCCGGAATGCTATCTTTTTCTTCCTGACTTTCACAGCCACCTCTTTTGAGAACCATTGTGGCTTTTTCTTTCATTTTGATTTGTTTATTTGCTTCACACAAAGGCTTTTTGCCTCTGTGATGGCAGTTTTGATTATTCCCCAATGTTGCTCCACACCTCCTTCTAGCCTGTTTGCTAGTGCTTTTCGGAGGCACTCTCCCAAATTGCCAAAGTCAGCCCTCCTAAAGTCCAGTACTTTTGTATGGCTTGACTCTGTAGCTGAGTTTAATGTGAACCACACTGTTTGATGGTCACTTGTCCCCAGATGGCAACCCACTTCTAGATCTGAGATCCTTTCACTGCCCCCGTTTGAGAGTACGAGGTCTAAGATTGCTCCCTCACGAGTGGGTTCCGAAACTAGCTGTCTGAGGCCTGCCACCTGTAGGGTATCAAGAATGGCCCTGCTCTTGGATGTGGCTGCAGAAAATGTGTTCCAGTTAACATCTGGCATATTCAGATCTCCATCAACAGTATCTCCCCTTTCTCTGCCATTCTAAGAATGCCTTCTATCATATCCTTGTCCATTCCCTCCCCCTGATATGGGGGTCTGTACACAACCCCTGTGTGGATTGTAGTGCCCTTTCCAGTCTCCAAGGTGACCCACAGTACCTCCTCTCCTCCCTTTTTACTCTTTTGTTCAGTTGCTTTTATCCCTTCCTTTACATAGAGAGCTACTCCTCCCCCTCTTCTCCCCTGCCTGTCTCTCCTGTAGGTTATGTACCGTGATATGTTAACATCCCAGTCATGGTTCTCTGTGTACCATGTTTCTGTGACTGCTACGATATCCAGTCATCCCTCTTCCATCAAGGCCACCAGCTCAGGGAGCTTGTTGCCCAGACTACGGGCATTGGTACTCATTACCCTCCATTTCCTGATGGCCTTACTCCCTTTTGCCCCATCCCTGTCCTTCTTGCCTTTGTCACTTTCTGCATTTACCACAGCCCTTCTCCCTATCGACACCTCTATGTTGGTGTTTGCCGCACTTACTACCCTGATTATTTGGGGGGGGCTAGGATTTCCCTGCTCCTTTCCAGTGCCTTCCCCTTGGCTAGTTTAAATGCTTGCCAATGAAGCATTTAAACCTATCACCTAGGATCCTGGTTCCCCTACCGGACAGATGCAACCCATCATGCCAGTATAGACTTGCATCACTCCAGGTGGACCCCCAGTCCCCAATGAAGCCAAATCCCTGAGCTCCACACCAGTTTTTCAACCACTGATTGAATCCCATGGTGCAGAACACCCTAGCCTCTCCTATGCCATAGATGGGCAGCACCTCCGAGAAGGTTACAGTGCGTGCTACTTGACTAAGGCCCCTCCCCAATTCCACAAACTCTTCCTGCACTTCTCTAATCCCTTTCTTAGCCAGGTCATTTGTCCCTAGGTGGACAATGACATCCAGCTCCCTCCCCTGTGCAGCTGCTCCGGCAATCCTGAGGATTCGCTCCCTGTCCCAACAAGCCATGGCACCAGGCAGGCACCTTACCTTCTTCTCCCCTTCCTCCCCCAGTTCTACCTTACTAACAATGGAGTCCCCCACCAGGAGCTGTTTCCTTCCCCTGCAGGGTCCCCTGCCACCCTCCTGTGGGTCTCCTTTGTGGAGGTTCCCAGCATCCTCCTTGGTCTCCACTGCGGGTGCCTCCATAGAGGAACCACACTTTGCCAGAATGGCATAGGAATTGTGGAGAGGTACAACTGGAGGAATGCACCTCTGTTCCACCACCCTCACCCTCCTGAGCCCACTGTGGTCCAACCTCTCCTCTTTCTTGGCAACCTCTGAGGCAATGGCAGTGGCACTGGTGGTCCCTGGATGGAAGAGGAGGTCCCACAAATCCTGGACAACTCAGTCTGGAGATGAGCAACCTCCTCCCTCAGCCCAGAGAGGTGCCTGCAGATGGGACAACACCGCATCCTCCAGAACGTCTCCCGGAAGACTGCTGCTCCACAGCCACTGCACTGCACCACTCCAATCATGTCTTATTTCTGGCCCCTTAACTGTTTGCAATCCTTACTCTTTCCTCTGTTTTTTTTTTCTCTCTCTCCTTACTTTCTGCCTGTGTGCCCTTTAAGCTCCTGATTGTTCTGTTCTGAGACAAGAATATCTACTGTATATTTCTTAGTAGACCACTTTCTTGCTCAGAGGCAGACCTCCAGCAGCTAGATGGGGCCGGAGAGCTACTCTTGCCCTTCTAGGATGGTGGGTCTTTGGTGGTTCTGTGATCACTCACTTCCTGCTCCCAAACAGGAAGTTCCTGTTGTCAGTCAAATCCTGTGCCTATAAAAATAGAACTAGCTTTGGGTGGGGAGGTGGAGGGGAGGGAAGGAGGGCAATATAGTCCCAGTAGAGAAGTTCAGTCACACAGCAGTCCTTTCTCCTGGTGTCTTCTGCCAAGCTATTAGCAGAATCTTTCTAAGGCAGTCTTTAAATGTAGCTTCCTTCTAGCTAAGCCACTCCCCCTACTTACTAGATCTTTCTACAAGTAATTTAAACCTCACAGCTATTTATATGTTTTTATTAAATATATTCTTACTCCAGAAAGAATAATTTCATGGTGCTAGGTAGAATATTGAGGAGACCTGACCCCCCACCAACTCAGACAGATGTGGTTACAGGAATAAGATGTAAGCTTATTTTTTTTTTTTATTTCTTTATAACAGAGACTCCAGAGAGAGAATGATAAAGGAGATGTATGCTGGTAAAGACATTGAGCAGCTGGGAGAGTGAGATGTAAAAGTTGGAGAAAGCGAGGCAGTGTGAATGTTACTGCCATATACTACTATGAGCACTGACATTGAATCGGGTGGCAACATGTAAGGATTGGCACTGAATAGGGAGCTGATATTTTTTAAAATTATTTTTAGCTTTAAGACTGGGTGGCATTGGAGCCCTACTTAAGTGCAGGTGGCAGTTCCTCAGCTCAGTGTCACAGTTTCAGAAAGTGAAGAGAGGTGGTTGCTGGAAGCTAGAAGAGAGGCTGGGAGACAGCTGCTGTTTCACTTTGGTCTGAATTCAGCACAGTTTAGCACTGTGTGAGCACTAGTGATTATGCAGGTCATTTGAGAGCTAAAATATTTTTTATTTTACTTTTGGGACCGGGCAGCATGGGAGCCTTAGTAGCGGGGGTTCCTCAGGTTGGTGCAAGGCAGGGAGTTGTCAGTTTGTCAGCTGAGAAAGTATTTCTTTTGTTTTTCTTTGTAAACTGGCTAGTGGATCTTTATCTATGGGTTACTCTAGGATTTGCCCATGGGTAAAGACCCTAGTTAGCCAATCACATTTCTGGAAATTCATACCCCATTGTATAATAGGCAATAAATGGTGCTGGACATAACAGCCACTAATTAGGATGAAGCAGATATATCTGAAGCTGCCCTTAATAGATAACGTAAGGGGGATGGATGGAGGGAGGGGCAGGATGGCCTAATGGAAGAGTGTCACTCGAAGATCTACTTTTGACAGCTAGTACATAACTGTTCTATCTTCTTCAAAGATATCTCTTCCATAAGGCCACACCTTTGAAGACGGAACATGTCTCAAGCAGTCTCAAAGGCCAACTGGGAGGCTGGTGCAGTGTGATTCAAGGCAGCAGGCCTTGTAGTACAGCAAAGTCGCAATCTGTTTGTCTACGAGAGACTATGTCCAGACTGTAATGCTTAGTGAAAGCTTTGGCAGAGCTCCAGATGCTACCACACAAATGTCTGCTGCAGAAACATTTCTAAAACAAGCAACAGAGGTGGTCATACCCCTGTGGAATGACCATGAACCACATCAGGAATTTCATTACCATACCTCCTACAACACAATGTGCCAGCCATTAGGACAGGCACTGTTTAGACACAGGTGTGCCCTCTTTTTCAGGGGCAAATGAAACCAAAAGCAGAGAGAACTTTCTGCAGTCCTTGGTGTAATTCATGTAGTATCTCAGTATCCTGTGAACATGCAAATTATGGAGCAGTGCCTCACCATGATTGGCATGCTCAGGGTAGTAAACAGGAAGGTGTATTGTGTGATTCAACATAAACACAGATACCGCCTTTGGAATCAGAGCCTGGAAGGAGTCCATGCGAAACTTCTTGCATTTTATGTAGAAGCTGAGGCCTCTCAGATCCAAAACAGGCTGCAGAACTCCTGTCCATCGGGGAACCAATAAGTATCTGGAATTGAACCCTTTGTTCCTCAGATGAGGAAGAGCTGGTTCTATAGCACATTTCTGTATTAAAGCCTGCACTTCTTCTTTCAGAAGGGACAAATGTCCTGGAGAACAACTGGAAGGAGGTGGAGGATGCTCTGGAATGGTATCTAAAAGCTAGCTCCAGAGCATTTCCCCTTGCAATTATCTACAGGAGCCACTCATCTGTTCTGACCTCCCTCCACTGTTTGAGATGTAGGAATAGTTGGCCCCCTACAACCAGCCCTGTAGGCAACAGTGGTGTGGGGGAAATCTGAATCAAGTCAGGCTGAACTGGTGGGGGCAGAATGAGAGCCACAAGCTGCGATGGCCTTGGGTGCTTTTTAATGAGCACCTGGGGGAAGGGGGCCCAGTAAGGACCCACTATCCTTATCTGGGCCTTGCTGACAGTAGGCTTGACAGTCACCTCTGGCAGTAGGCTGTTGAAAGGATCCCATTTCATGATCCCTATCAAGCATTGGATAAAGGGATTTAATAGACCTTAGTGTCATTTTAGATGTTTGAAGGCCTCTAAGCACCTCTTCAACATCATAGCCAAACAGTTTGCTCCCTCTAATAGGGCCATTTGAAACTGCTTGCTGTACATCATTTCAAATCTAGCTACCCTTAGCCAAGAATAACGCCTCATGCAAACGTAGAGACAGCTGCCCTAGCAGAAGCATAAGACACATCATATGTTGAACAGAGCAAGTGTTTACCAATCTCAGCAGCAGAAGTCAAGGTTTTAATCAATTTATTCTTTGCAGAGCCTGGGTGACAGCTTTAGCAGCCTTTCATAGGCTATTCTGATATGTACTGTAATCATATGGACCTAGTAATTTGTAATTCTAAGGACCAGTGATGCAGAGGCATGTTTGTGCATGATCATCACATCCATCCTCCTAGATTTTTTATCAGGAGGCAAAGTACTCATGTTTAGGTGACCTAGATGGTTCATCCATGCCAGTGCACAAACAAAGAGTGCTTGGTAAATAAGTGCGCAGGCAAAGGGGAGAGATGAGGTGGGCAACAGGAAATCGAGCCCCCCCCCACCCAGACTGCATATCTCACATAGCGATCTGTGTCCCTGAAAGCACCTCACCCCCCAAATATCTATTTATTAAAGCTTTTTACCAGAAAAAACATACTGAGTTCAAATAGCTCATTACCAGATGTGTCCTTGGGGGAAGGGAAATTTGGGATACAATAATATAAGCGGAAGCATAAAATTGTACAAATGAATAGACAATAAAATAAGAGGCATTATACAGATTGTCATCAGAGAAATAGTAAAAAGACATACAATATATGTGTAGTCCAGGTGCCATGTGCCAATGGGCTACTACCTCTGCCTGTTGGCTCTCTAACAGGTTAAGGGTCCTGGGTCCTGTTTTGGTGGTGTTTGGGGGTTCTCTCCCAAAGATAAAAATAGTGTGGTGCCTCCATCCAGATAAAAGTAGAAGTGGGTCAGCCCCTGGGATGCTGCACCTACCCACCTACCCTATCAACCACCCCACACTCCAAATACCCAACTGATCAATAACACCATAAATCACAAACAATAATGATCTGACAGACTCAGAGAATTCCTGTACACACAATTTCAAATGATAAGTCATAGCTTTATTGGGGATAAGGACTAGGGAAGAGATACCAGGAGAAAGGATGGCTGTGAATAAAAAAAAGGAATGGTTAGAAGGAGAAAGTGATAACAACAATAGTTGGGCCCACAGGCCAAACCCATCCCCTCTGGTACCAGTGTTTCCTAAAATGTACTTAGGTTACACACTAAGTGCAGGCCTAGTACGGTGCCGTGGGTTGGCTGGCTGTTGGGGGCCTGAAACTTTGAAGAAGTGCTTATATATAAAGATTAGATTGCCCTTTATCCTTTCCAGGAACCAGGTCCTGGGTACTCACAGTTCATAGACTTCAAATGCCTGGAGTATGGAGCTTCTGGGTCAGTGCTGCACAGGGCAGGAGAACGCCAGCCTTGTTTCCCCCAGCATGATGGAACTTGCTTGAGGATCTTGCAGTTGGTTACCTGGATTGTATTTCTGGCCATTTATCACCTTCAGCCACTTCTGGCCCTTTGCAGAGGTCTGTAGCAGGACAGCACCAGCCCCAGAAGGCCCAGACCTGGGAGTGGCTCCACAGCCCAGCTCCCCACAATGGATCCCAGGTGCCCTAGCACCCAAGCAAATGCCAGTGATGTCCTAGGACAGTGAGACCCACTTGGAAGGGGTTAGCTGTTTCCCTCCCTGGCTCTGGATGAGAACTCCCAGATGGTGGGAGCCCTCCTGCAGTCCCTGCACTGAGTTCAAAACTAGCAGAAATCACAGCAGGTCTGATGGTGGAAATAGAGAGAGTCCAACGTCATTATGGGAGTGAAAAGCAAAGTATAGACATACAAAATGGTGAATGCTAAAATTATTTCTTGGAATGCCAAAGGCCTCAAAGGAAGGAAGAAAGAAAAGATTGATGATCTTGAAACATCTCCAACAGATGGGGGCTCAAATAGCAGCACTACAAGAAACTCACTTGTTGATGGAAGAGCTGGGTCTTCTTAAAAAACTCTGGATGGGCCAGGTCCTAGGAGTTGGTAAGGCCAAGGCTTCAGGGGGTGTTGCAATCTTGGTGGGAAAGGCCTGTCTGTATGTAGTAATGCAGGTGATAGCGAGGGAGGATTGTAGAGGGATTTTGCCTCAGGTGCCATCTTGAGTAGGGAGCTCTCAATTGCCTCTGTCTATGGCCCTACACCACCCAATCCAGAATTTTTTGCCTCTATGGAGATGGATCTTGTTATACTGCCGACCCACCCTCTCGTATTAGCAGGAGACTGGAATTTGTGTTTAAATAACTGGGTAGATAGGAAGCCACTAACTAAAAAAATTCCATCAGTGGCCCAAGTGGCCATAAATACATCTTTAGAGGTTTTGGCTTTGGTTGACCCCTATTGGATACACAGAAAGGGGGATAACAATATGACCTTTTATTCAGGAGCACACAAAACTCAGACCCAGATAGACTTCTTCCTGGTCAATAAAGAAGCATTATGGGGAATCAAAGAGTTGATTACTCACAGCAGAGTCCTGTCTGATCATTCCTCAATCCAGTTGACTTGGGAGATTGACTCTATTCCACCTAGGCCATATAGGTGGAGACAAGATGACTCTTTATTAACAGATGATATACTTGTTACCAAGCTTGAGAATGCTCTCCTTGAGATTCTTCAGACCGAAATCCCAACACTATAGTATAAAACATTAGCCTGGCCAACATGTAAGGTACTATATGCAGGAATATCCCAAAGGTACACAGCTAGAAGGAATAGCATGAGAAAATTGCAGGAGGAATTTATATTGGGGGCTATTAACTCACTTACTCCTCTGGAAGGCTCCTCTAGGGGCTTGGATGCTGAGCTTAAAGACCTAAGAGATGAAATAGCGTACATAGTCTATTGCAAGGTAGACTACTGGTTAGAAAGGCTTCAAGCTAAATATTTACTACAAGGAGATGTACCTGGCCATCTTCTTGCATCTAGAGTTCGGGAATGGGAAGCAGCATGTACTGTTAAGCTAATAAACTTTAAAGGGGAAACTATAACCGATGCCCAAGGAATGGCTGATGCTTTTGCATCCTATTATAAAGAGATCTATCAAGGGGGTGTGACTAGTACTGAAGAAGAAATCAAGGTGTTTTTGGATAGCATAGCACTCCCTAGACTTGATCATGTGCAAGTGCAGACATTGGCAGCCCCAATAAAGGAACCTGAAATATTGGAGGTTGTAAACTATTACCAAATGGTAAAACCCCAGGACCTGATGATCTTACAGCTAAATTTTTATAAAACCCATATTTCCACTATCCTTCCCCTGTTGAAGGATTTATTTACCAAAATAATGCAGGAAGGAGACCCTCACCCCCCTTTGTATAAGGCTTATATAACACTTATTCCGAAATCAGACAAACCAAAATAAGTGTCAGGTAGCTAGAGGCCTATAGCCTTGATGAATCAATATATTAAGATACTGACAACGATTTTGGCCAATAGAATTATGAAGTTAGCTCCTGCTTTAATTAGTCAGGACCAGGAGGGGTTTATGCTGGGCAGAAGGGCCCATGACGTGCTTAGGAAACTCCATCACATGCTTTACTATGAGACCAATTCTAAGATACCCATGGCGCTGATTTCCTTAGATGCTGAGAAGGCCTTCGACAGGGTCTCCCATGCCTTTTTATTTGCTGTCATGGAGAGGATGGGTTTCCCTGAAGTCCTTCTTAGAGGACTTAAAAACCTATATGTGGCCCCCACAGTCAGGGTTCTATGAGATGGGTATGTCTCACAAGAAATTCATTTACACAACGGGATCAGACAAGGTTGTCCCTTATCACCAATTTTATTCAATATCTATTTGGAACCTCTTTTAAGAGTGATTAGTAGGGATTCGGCAATCCAGGGAATTGTGGTGAGGGGGGAAAGAACTTAAATTTTCTGTATTCGCAGATGATATACTATTACATGTACAAGAACCAGTAGAGAGTTTTAAAAGAGCTCTAGAAATTATCAAGCAATTTTCTAAAGTTTTGAACTATAAACTGAACTTGACCAAAACACAGGTACTTCCCCTTATCTCGCATATTTATAAAGCAGATTTTGAACTGCTGCAAATTCACTGGGCTCCACAACAGATTAAATATTTGGGCATCTGGATCACTGCAAATACAGAGGAAGGGGTGGAAGCAAATATGGGAAAACTGCTGAATATAATTAGACCCGACGTACTTCAATGGAATCAGCTTCCTTTAAATTTTGCAGCTAGGCAGGGATTGATCAAAATGAACCTGTTACCCAGATTGCTATACCCAATTTACTTGGTTCCGCACAACATTCCTAAACTATGGTTCATCAAAGTTCAAAAACTAATATCTGAATTTCTATGGAACTCTAAGCCTCCCAGGAAAAGGCACATTAATATACGTCTTCCATAGCACATGGAAGGTCTTAAACTTCCAGATCTTCATTTATATTATGTGGCTGAGCAATTGGGTTTAATGGGACGGTGGTGCAGAACTCGTGCCGGAGAGGAATATGAGCCAACTTGGCTACATGTGGAGAGGAAGATATTAAAGGATGCAGGTCTATCTCCAGAGGTGTTGCTTTTTGAAAATCCAGAAAGACTGCTTAACAAAGTAAAACTTACTCCGATAAATTAAGCGGTAACTGCTTGGTGGTCCTTTTTAACCCCTGCACAGAGAAAGGAACAAATGAGAGCTCAAGACCAACCTATGTTGGGTAATCCTAATTTCCGTCTTTGGGGGAATAATTAATAAACAATGGGCAGCTCCACTGATTGGTCTCAATTTAGCAGATTTTATTATTGAGGATAGGGTGGTTCTTCCATCAAGGTGTGGTAATATGAATTTTTATAAAAAGTTACAGCTTACTAAGCTCATGGGGAAAGTGCTGAGAGAACCAGGGGAGGCCCAGAAACATCTCTTCAACTGGGAAAAGTTAAAATAGGTTAACTATACACTTTGCCCTCTTTCACAAGTTTATAGGGTGCTACTGGACTTTGTGGGCCCTGGTTCACCGGTGCAGACCTTATGTTGGGACAAGAGTATATCTCCTCTGAGGCCTGATTGGAAGGGTATATGGAAGAGTTGCAAATATATATCTATACCTAAGTATAAGATTATGCAGTTTTTTTATTTCTTCCAACATATACTACACTCCTGCTAAACTATGTGCTTGACGCCTTAGACAGACAGACCTGTGTTTTAGGTGTAGCTTGAGCCCAGGGGACATTCTGCATGCGATGTGGGATTGTTCCAAAATACAGCCCTTGTGGGTTAATATCAAACAAAACATGGACCCCTTATTGAATTATTCAGAGTTTATAATGCCAGGGATTTGTGTTTTGGGTGACATGGCTCAGGTTTCGGGGCAGCTGTTAAATATCATCTCTCCTTAATGCCAGCCCTGGTCAAGTCCTTTGTTTTAAAACATTGGAAAAGTGATGTTATATGTACTTATGATCATTGGGTGAGAGATCTTATTAGGGTACTGGAAAGAATTAAGAGGCAAATGCTCATGGAGCACAAGATAGGGCTATATAGATGGATGTTATGGAGGCAGTTTATTCTATACAGGTCGAAAGTGATCGAATGCAGGTCTGTCTGTCTGGTTGTGATTAGCTAAGAATTAGTAGCTGGAATATAGATGTTTTTTTCACATAGAAAGTTCTTAATCTTTTTTAATTTTTATTTCTTATTTCTTGTTTGATTTTTGCGTGTCTGTATTTTTAAGGAAAAGGTGTTAATACTCTCAAGTGCTCTTATACTCAGTAGACATTATAGGAGTACAAGGATCTGCTAATTCTTAGAGGGTGAGGGGGCTGTCTCTCTCTTTTCTGGGGACGCAGGTGCAAACTTCTCCTATATTTGGTTACTAGTTAAATGGACATCTTAACAAGCTAAATTGGAGTGGGCAGGTAAAGGATTACTGATACTTTTTATTAGAAAGGTGTATTTGCCTACCCCAAGCTGTAATTAGACAAGGATATGTAATATGTTAAGATGGAGGGTGCAGTGCACCTGTGTGTGTACACAGTTTCCTTGTATATAGTGACCACAACCAGTTTGGGGTTGTGGACCCTGGGTTGACCCCTGGGGTGTTTGTATGTCTGTCTTCATTAATACCAAATTTAATAAAGATGTTGCAAAAAAAGAAATCACAGCAGTTCCTAAAGGCAAAGTCCAGTGTCAGCTGAAGATGGTGCTAGCCTTAGTACAATGAAGCCCAGGTGCAATCAACAGAGGGATCCAAACACAACGGGCCCCTGCACACCAATCTGCTCTTTACAGTTAGAAAATATCCACAAACTTTTCTTCAGCTGCAGCTGGTACACAGCTCTCAGCCACTTTAACCAGTTCACTCAGAAAATGTACAGCATTTGGCTAGCACCCAGATGTTCAGAGACACTTTGCTTCTTCAAAATCACAATTGCAGTCTCACAAAGGTAGAATCAACACTCAACAGCAGCTGTGGCAGTCAAAATGAACAGCCCAGTCCTCTCAGCTTGATCCAGTCTGCCAGTGCAGGGTTTTCTACAGCACTTATTTTCTCCAGAATAATCAAAGATCTTACAGTACCTGAAGAATCAAAGTATCAGTTTGATCTCTCATTCTTGTATCCTTGCTGAACCTTTCCTGAACATAGCAATCTTCTCTGGAAGCCTGGGCAAGGCCTCTCTAGTCCAGATCCACTCTCAGAGGAGTCTCCTGACTCATACAGAACCCAGGAACAGACTGACCCACAACCAGAAAGTCTAGGAGTTTTCACCCAAGTATCCAAGGCTCTGATTGGCTGATTGAGCCTATCAATTGTCCATAACCATAGTGATCAATATTTCCCACTGCTTATTGGGGCATGATTTAGGTGCCTGAATGAATCCCCTCCTTTTCCCTGGAGTTTCTCTGTCCCAGTTCTAGGTGCCTGGATAACTGGTGAGGATGTCTTAGTGGGCAGGGAAGGGAATGCAGCTTATATGCCTATAGAGGGCACAAAGTTTTGTATGAAGCTTTTTGAGAATATCATCAATATGTTTGGAGAAACTGAGGTGACAGTCAAGCCAGACTCCAAGGTACTTGAAAGATGGAACATCTTCAACTGGGACTCCATCCAGGATGTGGAAGGAAGATAGGGCTAAGAATCTGGATAGCCTAGGTCTAGTGCCAAAGCACATGGAAACTGTCTTGTTGACATTACAGGATTGCTGATTAGACTGGAACCATTTCTGGACCGAGTCAAAATCAGGCTAAAATGTTGCCATCAGCTCGATTGGAGATAAACCAGATAGAAAGAGGACTGTGTTGTCTGCGTACATGTGTATGGATGCAGATGAGCATACAGAGGGACGTCATTTAGAAAATGGAAAACAAGAGTGGTCCAAGTATGGAGCCTTGATGGGGGGGGAGTAGTACCATCAGTCCTCACTGATTGAGTTCTACTGGTGAGGTAGAAGCTGAACCAGTTCATAGCAGGAGCAGAAAGCCCAGCAAACTGAGTTTAAGGACTAGATGCACATGAGAGACTGTGTCGAATGCTTTTGTATGATCAACATAAATGGTGGCCGTAAGAAGATCCTGATCCTTAGCTGTGTGTACAGACTCCATTAACCTAAGGAGGAAAGAAGTGGTGGAGTGCAGTTTACAAAAGCCAGACTGGAAAGGGGTGAAAAAGGAAGATTAGTCTAGGAAGGAAGAGACTTGGGATAGCATGATATGTTCTTGGAGTTTGGAAAGGGTAGGGAGTAGAGAGATAAGGCAGTAGTTCCCAGGGGAGGAGGGGTCACCACTTTTGTGAAGGGGGATGATAGTTGCATGTTTCCAAGATGCTGGAACAGAAGCCGGAGAAAAGGAGAGGTTGAGTAAATTTCAGATTTATTGGAAAGCAATAGAGAGTGAACTGTCATTTATAATTGAGTCCATAAATAGATAACAAAATATGTAATATATACAAATACACAGAGTCATCAGTCGATAAGACATGCAATCAACATTAAGACAAGTTTCAATTATTCATCCATAACAATCACATCTGTGTATTAAAATTTCTATAATATGATTTTTAAAACTTGCATAAAATACAAGTGATGGTAAATTAATTTTTTTCTGTATAGAAACCCAAGCTTGTGTGACAGTACTTACTAAAGTAATGTTACCATAGTTCGTTTTACTTTTAGGTAAAGAAAATTGTGCCAAATCATTTGATCTCAGTGCATAAGTACTAATTCATTTTGGGTGTACAAGTTCCAGCAGGTATGCAGGTAATGTTCTTTAAACAAATCTATAAACAAAAAGTAACTAATGGATCTGTCTTTGGTCAGACAAGGATTGCCACCCCACAGCTGCATATAAGCTGCAGTGATGTGTCCTCCATGGAAGCCCAATAACAAACCTAAGTGCACTACGATACAATTAATCAAGCGACCCCAGGATTGTATCGGTTGTCTATATATGTATATATATATACAGTAAATATATATATATATATATATATATGTATATATATATATATATATATATATACAGTATATATATATAGACACACACACAATCCATGTGTGATAAGAATAGTGAATTAACCAATTGTAAAGAGGCTAGAGGAGTGGCAATGGCAGGGGTAGAGAGGTGCAGAAGCTTAAGGTCAAGACAGTCAGGACTGCTGCTCTGGGAGGGGGTTAAGGACCAGAAGGGCTTTCAGAGATGCAGAAGGGGAAACAGGTGAAAAGAAGAAAAGAGGAGAGGAGGAAGGGGGAAGGAGAAGGAGGAGGGACACGAAGAGGGGAGGGAGGACAGGAGGGTAGCTGCACAGGAGGTGAAGTAAGAATTAAATACAGCAACCACAGAAGGAAGGTCAGAGGCTGTGGAGGCCCCTATCTTTAGTGTTGGGGGAAGAACTGGGTAGGAGTGGTGAAAATGGCTTGAATATCTTTCCAGAACTTAGAGGGGTGACTTAAGTTCTACTGGAAAGATGAGGAGAAAACCTCAGCTTTTGCTAGCCTAGTGACTCTGGTGCAAGAATGTCTCAGGGAGCGATACCTGTGTAGGTCTTGAAGACAGCCTGAGATCTTGTAGGATTTCCAAGCCAGGCCATGAGCATGGTGGCAAGCCAGAAGTTCAGCTGAGATCCAGGGGAGGTGGGAGCCTCGGACCCTGGTTTCTCTTAGGGGGCATGCTGATCCCATATTTGCAGAAATTTGGAGTGGGAGTTATCAAGGGCAGTGTCAATGTCAGTGGCATTCAATATAGAGGACCAGTCAGTGGCCTGGAGGTCAGCGTGGAAGGAGGATAGGTCTAGAGTCTGATAAGAACGGATATGGATAGTTTTAGGGGGAACTCTGGGGCAGTGACTTTTGCATACACAATAAACCATAGGTGGTCACTGAGGGCATCTGGTAGGGTACCAACATCAATGATACAGTAAGGATGGTTGGCAAGGACCAAGTCCAGGAGACATAGCGATTTGGGGATTTCAGATTAAGACGGCTATGGGGAAGAGATAAATTGGGTAAGATGCAGTGACTTTATGTTTTGCCAGAATTTAGATTTGGGTGGGGAGAGCCAATTAAGTCTCCCAGGATTAGAAGGTCCCTGGAAAGGGTGAGAACAGTTATTGTAGAAAGGAGTTCAGCGATCAGTGTGGGTGTTAATCCTAGGCAGCAGTAGACACTCGCCACATAGATTGGGAGAGAGAGAATGGGAGAGAGAGTTTGAGTACAAACAGTTCAGTAAGCTGTAGGAGAGGACACTGACAGTACAGTAGTGAACTGAATCGAGGAGGAGAGGTAGCTAGCAATGTCACCTACTTTTTTATTTGGGCAGTCTTGATGGGTGAGAGTGAAACCTGGAATAGAGATGCCTCATTCAGGAATTTTGGAGGAGAGCCAGGATTCAGAAACAATGAGGACATCTGGATGTAGGGAGGAAGTAAGAGGTTGAAGAAGGTCAACTTTATATATATAAAAATACCCCCCACCAGGCACACATTGGGGGGTGGGAAAACAGGGCCACGGCATCACGCTCACATAAGCAGATGGTCAAAAATACTGATTGCCTGCATGTGATGTGCCCTCATGCCTGCACCTACATTCTGGCATCCTAGTTGCTGCACACTGGCAATGGGATACCACCCTAGATGTTTTATGGTCATTCATAATAACCACTGAGTCTGTCTCTAGTTGATTGGCATAATAAGGCTGGGCAGAAAGAACAGGGTACTGCTTGTCAGCCTTTGTTAGTACAGCTGACAATGTGCTAGGCCTGTACTATGCAGCAAATGTAGCATCCTCCAATACAGGGTAAAGTGGAGGAATAATAATGGGTGGAGTACAAGATACCTCCAAAAACTCCATCAGATTTTTCTTGCAGAGTCCTCCTCCTCCACAGCAAAGCCCATGGCAGTTTGCATTTGCAGCAGCATAGACTTAAATGTAGGGTCCTCTGGAGGAGATCTAGCAGGGTATACCACAGAGCCCTCACTACAGGAAAAAATGGTAGAAATGGAACATGGTACACACTGTTCTCCCCTGCAACCTTTTTCTTCCTCATAATCCTTCCCCATAATGAGCTCAGGATTATATTCTACCATGCTGTCAACCTCCCAGTCAGCATTGGGAAGTGAGGACTGCACCAGAGATGGTTGAGAAGGAGGTATTTTGTTTGTTTGTTAAAACTTTATTTTTATACAGGAATAAATGATTAGCGCCATTGACACTGTTTACAATCAAGGACCTGTGAGTTGAATCCATAAAAGACAATAACAAACTACTTACATACATCAATAAGCATACATAAATAACATTTATTTGCAGTATACTGGAAGATGGCGTCAATGGGGGCTGACAGCCAGTAACAACCATTGACTGTAACTCAGGCTGCAAAGCTAAGCCTGGTAAAATACATCATATCATCTCTGAAAACCATGCTAGGACCTTTTGAGTGTCAATGATGCCCTGGCCAGGGGCTGTGACAAATTAAGTCAATCACAGCTGGGACCCATCGATGATAGTAACATACCATTCATAGTAGGTATAGCAGTACCTGAGCCAAGCCCCAACCTTGGTGTCTCACCAATGGTCAGGGGGGCTGTTGTCACCACTGCTGGAGCAGCCGATGATGAAGAAGTTTGAGAACTGAAGGCCACTGTGGCAACTGGATCTCACCAGGAAGAGGATCTTTCTTTATCCCTGTGCTTCTGCTTATAGCCCAACATTAAAGGAGGTCAGGATGACAACATACCCCACTCCCAGTCCATGTTTCATTGGCCACAATTTGGTTGACCATGCAAGTGGAGCAAATTTCTGATCTTGATCTTTTTCCATGGCTGCTAAAGTTTTCAGTAAAAGTAAATGTTCCCTCACTTTTTTTTGGTGTCAGTTAGAAACTTGGTAAAATCTTACAGGTTTGAACGTTGTGTAAAACCTAGGCAGCAGACACACACCTCGTATACGTTGTCCTTATAAATTTTATCACTGCACTTACAGTACTGAAATAAATGTTGGAGGATTTCAGAGGCATGCAGAAACTATAATTAAAAATTAGAAATATAAGAAGTAAAGTAAATAGCACTGGCTAGTTGACAATGTTTCCTTCAGCAAGTCCAATAAATATGACTCATAGTGGAAAAAGAACTAAGGAGAGATGGGGCTGCCCACATTTATACAGACGCTGATGCATGACATTGTTTTGGGTGACCCCTGGCTAGCAAACGTTTCCGTGTGGTCCTAACACTGATGCATGTATAGTTCCAAAGGTGTGGCCTAATGGAAGAGATATACTCAAAGAATATTGAACAGTTACACACTTACCGTAACAGTAGATCTTCAAGAGAATCTCTTCCATTAGGCCACACCTTTAGCCATCAGGCACTATGCCACACAGAAACTTGTACAAGCCAGGGGATGCCCATGATGATATCGTGCATCAACACCTTCATAAATATGAGTGGCCCCATCACTCCTCAGTTTGCTGCCGCAGATTAGGCTAGAAGGACTACCACCCATGGGGAACCACGAGATCAGACAAGGACCAAGCATACAAGGTTATATATGGTGCTGGATGTAACAGCCATGGATTAGGATCAGGCACAATATCTGATGCTATTATCACAAAAGTAGAAGAGGGATGGAGGGAGGGATGGCATGGCCTAATGGAAGAGATTCTTTCAAAGATCTACTGTAATGATTAAGTACATACTTTAACTGTTCTATCTTTACCTCCTTTGAGGATATCTCTCCCATTAGGTCACACATTTGGAATGAGTCCCAAGCAGTCCCAAAAGGTATTAGGAGGTTGGCTCAGTCTATTGGTACAGTCTATTGTATTTTGCATTTGTCTATTGTATTTGGCATGTGCCACTGATATGGCCTCTGTCATTATTTCTGGATGTCTTTTCATGGAATAAACAGAAACAACTGTTGCAGTTTTATTTTGTCCAGTGGTTTCTTCATCAGTGCTGCAGGTTTTGGACTTACATATGCATTGCAGTCTTTGGCAGACAGTCAAGACCGACTTGGGAACATTCACTGTGACCCGTAAGTCATTGAACAACTGCCTTGTTTTTGACAGGGTATGTAGTAAAACCTCTCTGGAGCTGCCCTGAGAAGCCAGTCATCCAGATATGGGAACGCATACATACAGGTCATCCCTGCAAAGGGCTGCTGCCAATCATTTGATGAAGGCCTGTGGCACAGAGGAAAAGCTAAAAGCCCATACTCTGAACTGATAATGCCCCTCTTCCAGCACGAAACATAGATACTGCCTGTGGATTCTTCTAATCTTGATATGAAGGTGTGCAGTCTTCATGTTTAGGGAAAACAGCCAGTCCCCTTTCTGCAGAAGCAGAATCAGAGCATGCAGAGATACCATATGAAACGTTTTGTATTCTACGTAGAAGCTAAGAGTCCTGAGATCTATATAGATGCAGATCAATCATCCATTTTGAAATATCAAAACATAGAAATTGGTGGCAGATAAGGACCACCAGGACATCTAGTCTGCCTGTATGGCCTATATTTGTATTCAACCTGTGATCCTAACTGGTCACTAGCTTTTCACCACCCTTTCCCACTGCTAATGTTCCTTTATGCCTGTCCCAGGCATGTTTAAAGCCCTCCACTGTGCTTGCTCCCACCACCTCCTGTGGCAGACTATTCCATGTGTCCATCACCCTCTCCATGAAGGACTTTCTCACCTATCCCCTTAACCTGCCACCTTCCAATTTTATATCATGCCACCTTGTTCTTGTACTCCTGCTATACTGGAAGATGTCTCCCCACTGCACCTTGTTTATGCCCTTAGAGTACCTAAATATTTCTATCATGTCCCCCTTCTCCCGCCTCTCCTCCAGAGAGTACATATTAAGGTCTTTGATCTCTCCTTATATGTTTTGTGGTGCAAGCCCTGTACCATCTTAGTCACCCTGCTCTGGACCACCTCCACCCTGTCAATGTCCTTGCAAAGGTGTGGCCTTCAGAACTGCTTGCAGCACTCCAGGTGAGGCCTCACCAGTGTTTTGTACAATGGCATCACCACCTCCCACCTTCTGCTAGTGATACCATTGCCCATGCACCGTAGCATGCCACTGGCCGTCACTGCAGCCTTTGTGCTCTGCCTAGACATCTTTCAGTCATCTGAAATAATAACCCCCAGTCTCTTTCTTCCTTGGTGACTATCAGCAACTCCCTCCCAAACTGTAGCTCTCCCCAAGAATCATGTCCCAAGTTCATTTGCACTTCTTTTCATTGAACCTCAGTTGCCACACCTCAGACCACTTTTCAAGCTTCCCCGTGTCACTTCTCATTTTCTCCTCCCTGTTCAGAGTATCCACCCTGTTGCTGATCTGCTTGATATCTGCAGACAGGTAGAGCTTTCCTTCCAACCCTTCCACAATGTCACTAATGAAGACATTGAACAGGTTTGGCCCAAGGATATCGCATGCCTAAAATGTGGAACTCCTTTCCAGCGGACATTCGGCACCCCCCCCAACTCAGCACCTCAACACCCTCCTCAAAGCACACTTCTCCTCCACCTGCTCATGCAACTAAGTTATGTCTTGACACTAGGGCATAGCTTCCTTTAATGTGACCGGAATTATGTGATGTATTTCAAACTTATATTGTTTGTGCCTCGCACAACTACCTATTGTACTGCACTGCTCTTGTATGCTTGCCTGCTTGTTCATTGTATACTGTATTCTGCATGTATCAGATAAACTGGAGTACAAGCAGACTGAGTGGGAGGCTGCAATGGGTGGTGGTGAGAGGGGAGCTCTCAACTCCAAGGCAGGTGACAAGTGGGGTGCCACAGGGCTCTGTGTTGGAGCCAGTATTGTTTGGGCTCTTCATATCAGACATTGGACATGGGGTGGTGAGCAAGGTAAGTCTGTTTGCTGACGACACCAAACTCAGAGCAATGGTGGATGGAGACGAGGGATGGAAGCAGCTACAGGTGGACCTAAGTAAGCTAGAGGAGTGGTCAGAGAGGTGGCAGCTGGGGTTCAATGCAAAGAAGTGTAAGGTTATGCACTTTGGGGTGAAGAACCCAAGGAGAGAATACTGGCTTGGGGGGTTAAGCTAGGGATCACAGAGGAGAAGAAGGACCTTGGGGTAATGATAACAGGGACCATGAACAACACTACCCAGTGCAGGAGAGTGGCTGCAAAAGTGAACAAAATGCTGGGGTGCATAGCAAGGGAGTTTTCTTAAAGGTGAAGAGAGGTGATCTTGCCCCTCTACAGATCACTGGTAAGGCCGCACTTAAAGTACTGTGTTCAGTTTTGGAGGCCACACCTAAAGCGTGATATCAGGCTGCTAGAGGGGGTGCAGAGGAGGGCAACAGAGGTGATAAGTGGAATGGAGGGGAGAGACTATGACAGCAGGCTGGAAAACCTCACTGTGTACACCCCGAAGGATAGAAGGGTCATGGGGACATGATAGAGACATTCAAGATCTGAGGGGAATCAATAAGGATGGGGCAGATGGGGTCTTTAAGTTAAGGAGGGGAAGGGTCACCAGGGGCATGGGCTAAGAATAGAGGAGGGATGATTTAGGACAGAAATGAGGAGACACTATTTCACAGAGAGGGTGGTAGCAAAATGGAACACCCTATCAGAATGGGTGGTATCATGTAAATCTGTAAACAGCTTCAAAAGGGCATGGGACAGGGAACAGGGGAGAGTGAGGGTGGGGGGGTGGCAGTGGGATGACAAAAGGGAGGGAGGTTGGGGCAGCTGCAAACTAGGGGTACTGGCTGCACACTCGAGCAGACTTATATAGACCGGGTGGTCTGCTTCTGCTGGCACATTCGCATATTCGTATGTACATATTCTCCCCTACCCCCTACCCTCCAGGACGCATCTGGAATTGAGCAGTAGTCTGCTCAGCATGCCTTCCTGGTAAAACATTTAAATAAATAAATAAACAAGGACTGATCCCTGTGGTACCCCACTGGTCACACCCCTCTTCCAGGATTGGATCCCATTTACCGCCATCTTCTGCCTCATGTCTGTTAGCCAGTTCCTAACCCAGTTTACCACCTTGTGCCTCATACCCAGACTACCTATCTTGTTAACCAGCCTTCTGTGTGGGATGGTGTTAAAGGTCTTGCTGAAATCGAGGTAGGCAACATCCACTGCCAACTACCCCCCCCCCCCGATTAACTTCTTTTGTCACCCAGTCAAAAGATTTATTAGATTCATCAGACAAGACCTTCCTGCTGTGAATCCATGTTGCCTTGGATCCTGGGCATCGTTGAACTCCTGGAGTGCCACTATTCTTTTCTTCAGCAGTGCCTCCATGATATTACCCACTACTGAGGTGAAGCTGACTGGCCTATAGTTCCCACCTCCTGTCTACTACCACTTTTATGTAGAGGGACTACATGTGCCCTTTTCCAGTCCTCTGGAGTCCCACCTGTGTTGACTGACTCTGTGAACATGACTGCCAGGGGCACTGCTAGTTCTATTCACAGCTCCCTTAATATCCTTGGGTGAATGCCATCTGGCCCCATTGCTTTGTCCATCTTCAGTTTTGCTAACTCTTCAAGGACTCTCTCTCTCTCTCTCTCTCTCTACTGTAAATGGACTGGTATCTACCTCCCCCCATCTTGTGCATCTGTTGCCTAGATGTGGTTCCTAGCCCTCCCCCTCTTCAGTGAATACTGGACAGAAGTATTTATTCAGTATCTCAGCTTTTTCTAGATCTCCTTCCTTACTCACCCCTTCATCCCCTTTGAGCCTTATGATCCCCCCCCGGATTTTCTTGTTACAATAATGCACCTATAGACTGTCTTGTCCCCTTTCTTCACTGTCTACACTGTTCCTTCCTAAGTGCATGTCTTTGGGTTCCTAACAGCCTTCCCCACTTCCTTTAGACACTGAAGGTACACCTCTTTGTCTTCCTCCCTCTAGGACTCCCTATACTTTCTGAAGCTCACACTTAGCCTTTACTTTGTCTGCTACCTCTTTCCAGAACCATAGTGGCTTCCTCCTTCTCTTGCCTTTGGATACCAACCTGATGCATTGATTTGTCACTTCCACTATGGCTCCCTTCATTCTCTCCCACTGCTTCTCAACCCCCTATCTTGCCTCCTCCTCCTCCTCCAGGGCTACTTTAATACATTTCCCCATTTCAGTGAAGTCCGTCCTTTTTAAATCTAGAACCATTGCCTTTGTGTGGCTTGCCTAAGTCCCTATCCCCATGCTAAACCTCACTATGTGGCGGTTGCTGGACCCCAGTTGTCCTTCTACCTGGACTTCTGTGATTCTGTCCCTGTTAGTCAGTACTAGGTCCAGAATTACCCTTTCTGTGGTGGGATCAAGCACTATCTGCCTGAGACCTGCCCTCTGTAGTGAATCTAGGATGGTTCTGTTTCTGGCTGAAGCTGCTATATGGGTGGTCCAATCCATGTCCAGCATATTGAAATCACCCAGCAGTAGAACTTCACTTTTAGCCATCATCTTGTGTATTTCATCCATGAACTCCCTGTCCTACTTAAGGTTAAGTCCCCTACCATCCCCCATCCTCCACACACCAACAGACATCAGGGTGTGCCATGGGATCATCAGGCCCAACTCTCACCCCATTCAGTGTGTAAGAAAGCTGACATGCTACAGTATAGGAGAATGGGGTGAGAGTTAGGACTGATGACCCCATGGCACACCCTGATGTCTGTTGGTGTGTGGAGGATAGGGGGAGAGGGTGGTGTGGTAGGGGGTTAACCCTAACATTGAATTTCCAAACTTTTGTCACTGTGACATCAACCCTAACTGATGCATTAACAAAGTTTTTTGCAATGAATATATATATATATATATATATATATATGTATGTGTATGACCATCACACCATCGGGCTCAGTTCCGTAGTCCCCCAGTAGGCCAGCCCCTATTGAGATGACCCGGTACCATCCTTCAAGGGGTGTTACCCCAGATGGCCTAATGAGGGTACTGGATCTATCGGATGTGCTGAGTGAATGTAGGGATCCAGGGGATCTAGTACTTGCCTCTAACAAGGCAGTGGTGGTGGCCCTGTATTCCGTAGTACCTGTTCGTGTTCGCCCCCTCACCCTCTGCTCAGGGTCTTCCTGGTTTGATGAGATCTTAAAGGAGTTGAGGAGAGTGGGGTGAAGGTTAGAGCAGAGCCGGTGAAATCGGGCCTGGAGCATGACAGGCTTAGGTTCATGGACCATTATGTGGTCTATCAATCAGCAATCACCCACAAGAAGGCAGAATTCCTGTCCAGGGAGATTGCTGCTGCACAGAACTGACCAGCTCAGCTGTTCTGGACTGTGGACAGATTGTGCAATCCAATCTGTCTCAGTCTGGAGGAGCCTTGTCACAAGAATGATGTTATGAGTTTGCTCGGTTTTTGAAGATAAGGCTGCCACAATCAGGTCTGGTATCTGTCTGGCTCACTCTAATGGAAGTTGCAGTGGTCGGCAGGAGATGTTGGGCCTTCAGTTTACCTGATCTGACTTTAGCCAACCCACAATCACTGACATAGTGATGATCATCAGGATGCTGCAACCAACCAGCTGTAGTCTGGATCCGGGCCCTACACGCCTCCTGGTAGGATGCACTGATGAGATCAGCCCAGTCCTAGCTGAGATAGTCTGGAGGTCATTGGAAAGGGGGATCTTTCCAGAACCCCTGAAGGAGGTGGTTGTTCAGCCCTTCCTTAAAAACCCCTCCCTTCACCCGGACTGCTTGGCGAACTACAGACCTGTTTCTAACCTACCCTTTGTGAGTAAGGTTATTGAGAAGGTGGTTGGGTCGCAATTGGATGATCATTTCACCAGCCACAATGTCTATGATTCTCTCCAGTCGGGATTTAGAAAGAGGCATAGTACTGAGACAGCCCTTGTCTGGGATTTAGGAAGAGGCATAGTACTGAGACAGCCCTTTTCCAGGTGCTAAATGGCCTCCTAATAGCAAGAGATCAGAGGACTCATTCCATCTTGGTCCTCCTTGATCTCTCGGCAGCATCTGACACTGTGAACCATGGAGTGCTGTTGGAGTGCCTGTGCTTCATCTGTGGACTGTCTGGTATGGTTCTCAGATGGTTTCAATCTTTCCTTGAGGGTAAGACTCAGAGAGTGGTGTCTGGGATTTATTCCTTGGCCCCTTTCCCCCAATCCTGCTGGGTGCCGCAGGGCTCCATCTTGTCACCCACATTGTTTGCAGTGTATATGCTGCCGTTAGAAGAGATTATTAGGTGGTATGGTCTGAGTTTTCACTGCTATGCAGATGACACTCAGCTATACATGTCCTTTGCACCTGGTCAAGATGTGTTCCTCTTGGTATTTTATAACTGTCTTACAGTGATCCAGGACTGGATGAGTGCAAGCAAGCTGCCATTGAACCCAGCTAAAACTGAGGTGCTGGTTGTGGACCCTGATTGTCAGGAGTCAGAAAGTGGGTTTGTCGGCAGGCTCACCTTCGGGACTATGACTCAGTGGTGTTGCGCTGACTACCTCAGATCACGTTCGAAAGTTGGGCGTTATTATTGATGACGGCTTCACCCTGAAATCGCAGGTGTCAGCAGTTGTCAAGACCTCTTTTTACCATCTGAGGAATATCGCCTGGGTGAAACACCTTGTTCCGACAATCTTCCAAAGTTGGTCCACACCTTCGTTACCTCTCACCTTGACTATTGCAATGCTCTTTACTAGGGCTACCGGGGGTTGATGTCTGCCACCTTCAGCTAGTGCAGAATGCGGCAGCCAGGCTGTTGACTGATACATCTAGAACCAGTCACATAACGCCTGTGCTTCGCGGACTGCACTGACTTTCAATGCAGTGGAGGATCACCTTCAAGGTCAGTTTGCTGACCTATAAAGCCCTACATGACCAGGGACCTAGCTACTTGCAAGATCTCCTTCACCCTTACTGTCCCCTCTGCCCTCTCTGATCCACCAATGAGGGAATGCTAGAGATTCCTAGGGTCCATTTAAAGACATCTGGTGCCCATTCTTTTAGCTTTGTGGCCCCGACCATGTGGAATTCTTTACCTCGTCGGGTGCAAGATTGCCTGACCATCCAGGAGTTTAAAGCTGCACTAAAAACACATTTATTTGAACTAGCATATTCTGGTTTTTAAGGGTAGTATTATAATTGTTAGAGTTTTAAAGTTTTGGATTTTATTGATTATTGTTGGTATTATTTATTATAGCTGTTATTACGTATAAGCACCTTGGTTATAAGAAAGGTGCTTTTATAAATAAAATATGATGGTTTTTATATATATATATATATATATATATATATATATATATATATATATATATATATATATATATATTAAAGGAATAATGCCTGACAGGGTGGGTGTTATGCTGGAATAAGATCCCACCTCAGGTGGTTGGGCCTGAGGCCACTGGCCGAGGGCGTCCAACACCCAAGCAGCGATGTTATCCCAGCATAACACCTACCCTGGAAGGCATTATTCCTATTATACAATGGCTTATTGTTTTACTATGTTGGCTCACGCTTGCGCACCAGCCAACATCTTGTGGTAGTAGCAGATTTGGAGGCGCGGCCACTATTGGGCGACTGCATGGCATGCATCAGTAGGTGCATCCCTCATTCCCCAATAAGCCAGCAGCAGACACTGGCATCATGCATCCCTAATATGGCTACCAGATCTAAGAAAAGGTCCGCTGCAATGATAGCGAAGCTCTCATGTAGCGGGACCACAACACTCCTCTTGACGTGCACGCAACGTGGCAGCAGTGACTGCTGCCACCTCCTGTCACAGTGCCGATGGGGGAGCCCACTCCTTGTCAGTATAATGACCCCACTCCCATTTAAAATGTATGTTGAGGGGGTGCCCAATCCCCCTCAGCATCATGTGCCCCTCCAACAGTTTTCCTTTGCTGATGAGGGACCAATCCCCATCGGTGTTTAACCCCCGTGCCCATTTCTTTTGCCGATGGGGGAGCCCACTCCCCATTGGCATAATGTCTCCTTCCCCACTTTTGTTGTGTGCCGAGGGGGGTGCCCAATCCCCCTCGGCTCGTGTCCCCCCCTTCAGTATGTGCTGACAGGGGTGCCCAATCCCCTGTCGGCTACAGCATCCCCCCAAAACACTTAGATGGCATGCTGGGAGCCCACCCCAGTGTGCCAAATCCCCTGCAAAAGAAAAACCGTCCTGCAATGTTATTTATTTTTTTAAACCTGTAAAAAAGGAAAATGGTCCCTTGCGGTCTCCCTGCTCCCTCCCACAACCCGCACCCACCCTCTGCACACCTGCCTCCCCACCCTTCACCCCATACTACCTCTGAAGCCCAGTGTGATGATCTTCGGTGGACTGGGAACATGTCTGCACTCTTCAAAGCCTACCGTGAACTGAAGAAATGCCAGTAAGTTGTATAATAGCATCAATAGGGTTTTTTCAACTTTGGTGTATATCTCAGCCATTTTTGGAATTTTCGCACCAAATTGTCAACATGGGGTTATTGGGACCCCTCCTCATGAATTCAGGCACTGTCATGATGTTATTCGGTCCCAAAAGGTGATTTCATGGTCACTGCGCAGAATCACCTTTTGTGACCAAATAATGAAATGACAGTGCCACTGATCATGAGAGGGGCTCGCAAAAAGCCTATGTTGCAAATTTGCTGGGAAATATCCCAAAAATATCTGTTTTACGAGCGTGCATTGTGCAGTTTCCACGCATGCTCGTAACTTCAGGAATTTGCAATATTTTCACTCCAGATTTTCAACATTGGCATTTTTCCACACCTCCTTATGAACAGTACAACTGTCATTTTACATACCCTGGCTAAAACGTGTTTTCACACGTCCGGCGCAGAATAGTATGGTCGCTCTGCGAAATCAGTTTTTGGGACAGTTTGAGGAAATGATGGTGACACTGTTCATGAGCAAAAGTCCTAAAATGCCTGTGTTAAAGGTTTGGTAATGAAATTCCATAAAATGACTATGTTACAAGTGTGCATTGCGTAGTTTCCATGCACTCTTGTAACTTCACAAATTTGCAATATTTTCATGCCAGATTTTCAACACTAAACTAATTCAATGAGTGATCTGCTCAATCCTGGCTTTATAAATTTATTTAATTATCTTTAGAGGGGCTCCTGGTTGTGACCAATATCAACAAACAAATGAAGTCCAGTGTGCCCCCTCTCAAACTGCCCAAACAGGCCTGTAATAGAGGATTATTCCATCTTTCATGTCCCATGCTGGAGTATTGGCTTTGCAAACAGAGAATGAAACAGCAGGACTCTAACTCAGATCAGCAAGGTACTTTTTATATTTTTAAAGTGCAGGACCAAACCAACTGGGGCCACTTTGACATAGTCATTTGGCATGTTCACATTTTGGCCAAAGTTTGATAACTAAGAGCCTCTATTTGGGACATGAACAATTTTCGACACTGACATTTTTTCACACCTACCTATGAACAGTACAGCTGTCATTTTTCACATCCTGCCCTAAATGTGTTTTCTCACCTGTGGCTCACAATGGCATGGTCACTGTGAGAAATCAACATTTCAGCCAAATTAATAAAATCACAGTGCCACTGTTCATGAGGGGAGGTCCCAAAATGCCTATGTTAAACATGTGCTTAAAAAATCCCCAAAATAATTGGGTTACGGACGTGTGTTGCACAGTTTCTATGCATGCTTGTAACTTCAGCAATTTTTCATATTTTCACTCCAGATTTTCAATGTTGCCATTTTTTAACATCTCATCAACAATACAGTTGTCATTTTCCACATACTGCCCAAAATGTGTTTTTGTCCCAGTGTCGCCAAATGGCATACCCACTGTGCAAAACCACCTTTCAGCTAACAAACTGATAGTGCCGCTTTTCATGTGATGGGCTCACAAACAGCCCATGTTGAAAATTTGAAGTGAAAATACCAACACATGCCTACAGTGTTAGGGTTTCCAACTGTAGCACCCCACCCTGTAGAGAGTGACAGGCATCAGGGGTGTGACTTGGGATCATCGGCTGTAATGCTCACACATTTCCACCCCCACCCCCACCCTGCAGCCAGTGACAGGCATCATGGTGTGCCTTGCACTGTTCGGACACAATGTTCACCCCATTCCCCTATACTGCACCCACCTCAGCATGTTTTCTTATGTAATGGGGTAGGTATAATGGGTAAGTGTCAGTTGGCATTCATCTGTATCCCTCTCCCCCAGTTCGTGCCTGAAAATAGGCAGGATTTGTCTAGTGCACTTACCCGGTCAACAAAAACTAAATAAATAAATAATGCCCAAAGACCCAAAGCACACCACAACACTTGTCAGTGTCTACAGGATAGGGTGAGGTACAGTGGCATGAGCATTATAGCTGATGACCCAAAGGCACACCTCAATGCCTGTTGGTCTCTACAGGGTGCGGGTAGGAGTGGCTTCACTTCAGTACTTCACAGCCATTCCTATTATGCATCTCTCTAACTCCAGCACTACCAATGACAATGCCAGTGAGACAACATTTGGCATTGACAAATTCTTGTTTCTATTTAGTATGCTTTTATTCAGCCATGCACTGAGCTCAGCCCTGGTCATAGCCCCCACTGCCTTCTGCTCCCACATGAGCTGCTTGTTTCCACATGCCCCCTGGCTTACCCTCCAGGGTGGGGTCGTGGCACTTGTTGGTGTCGCTAACATCAGGTCAGGCATTTGGAGGAGCTGGCCTTGAAGCACATCCAAGGCAATGAGAAGGGCATCATAGAGGCACTTGGCTGGGGATTTTTTCTGTCTCTAAGAGGATGTTTTTTTCCTTGGGGTTGGAATGTGCAATGACATCCCACATCTGCCCCACCCCCTGGATGTCCAGATGCTGGCTGCGGCAGAATCACCGGCCTCCACCAGAGGTCCGTAGAGCACCAGACATTTGTCCCCCCTTCCCCAGGAGAAGGAGAGCAGTCCAGAGGATGCTCCATCCATCTCCCCCCCCGCCTGCTCTCCGGCGACCCAGGTCCAGTCCTGAACCCGGGTCACCGGCATCGCGAGCGGAAATACAACCACTGTGCCGATGGGCCAGCTGGCTTATTGTTTTATAATAAAAAAAACATTTAAAGAATGTTTTGTTACTGTGTAAAAATAATTTTGTTTCTTAAGAGAAAGAAGAAGTGCAAGTGATGCAAGTGCAATGCAATCAGCTGGGATGTTATGCCAGGATAACATCCCTGCTGTGGTGGCCAGCTCACCAGTCAGAAGCCAGGATTCTTTCTTGCCATTGTATAAATGTTTATAAATATGTATATATATATATATATATATATATATATATATATATATATATATATACACACACACACATTTATACCATGGGGGTGAGAGCTTCATGGTTACAATAACTTCTGTTATTTTCACTGTGGTGAAATAAATGAAGCTGACAACATCAGAGTTAAAATAAATGCCGTTTATACATACTCTGCAGATGTCAGCTTCTTCCCTCTTTCTATACCCATTCCTGCCACTGTATATCCCTCATCTCACTACCTGCACTTCAAAAAACTACACAAGTTTCATACCACAGCTAACAACTATATTTTAAAACAACCTATCCCAAACATAAAACCCAACATCTTAATCGACGTCCATCTCACAAGCATTTCAGCAACACTCACACAAGCAGTCCGGACAGTGTGCACAACTGTCCTCCGAATCAAAATCAAACAGCAAGTCTTCAAAACAACTACTATGAAATACAACAATACTAATGTTCTCCTGTACCTGTCAACACTAACAACAGTGTTCTTTACCTAACTTTTCTCTTTTTGTATCGGTCGCCATTCCACACCGCAAACAGGAAACTGAAGCCTGTTACAGGAAACGAAACTTGGTGAGTACACACAGCAATAAATGTAACCAAAGCAGACTCTGTCAAAACACAAACTGAAGCCAAAGAAGACAGTATAAAAAGTGCACACAAAGAGTTACAAATGACCACAACACACCAAAACAACTCACTAAACACATGAGAAATATACCTGACTAACAAAGATCACAATTGTGATTTTCCCAAGCTGAAAACAAATTCCCACCCTCACAAACTAATGCCCCAGTCACAGAATACACTACAGATAACACCATTCAATCAGCAATCAAACAAACAGCAAATGACCAACAGCAGATCTAACACACACATCATTCATACCTATTCAGTCATACAAACAACACAAATGAAGACACCAAACAAAGATAAAGCAAAATGTACTAGAAGAGCTCTCATGGTATAAATAACACACATAATGTGCAGATTGTGAAATATGGAAAATCTTCTCACTCCTTCGGCACTCGTGAAATACCCAGAGCTCACTCTGCAGGAGTGAGAATATTTTCCATATTTCCCTCCTGCCCATCATGTGTTCCATATATATATATATATATATATATGTATGTGTGTGTGTATATATACATATATATATATCAATGTAAAAAAACTTTGTTTAATGCACCATTAGGGTTGAGCAGTTAAAAGTATGGAAATGCAAACTTAGGGTTCCCAAGCATGAGGCCCCACTCCCACTGCACATGCAGGACAGGCATGAGGGGAGCTTAGGCTTCCCAACCCAAACACCCCACCCACACCCTTGGCTTCCAAATGTAAGACTTCATCCCCAACCTGCATGCAGGAACAGGTGTGATGTGTGTACCTTGGCATTTCAAACCCTAATGCTCACTCCATTCTCCTATTCTGTACCCATATTACCTTAATTAGTCTTGTAATGGGGAGAGTATTATGGTTTGAAATGCCAAGGTACACCCATCACACCTGTTCCTGCATGCAGGGTGGAGGTGAGGTCTTACAATTGGTGTACCGACACAAGGTCGAATCCACCACCGTGACATCCAGCACAGTGACAGAATTCACCTGCATGTGGTGAGTCACTGTGCTGGACATAGCAGAAGCTTGCAGTATGGATCCCAGTGTTGCACCTCCCCCTCCGTTTCAACTCCGACTTGGAGTTAGATCTCTGGAGACTGGGGTGTGTGGGGGAAGAGTCCCCCACATGGAGAGTTCTGGGGGCACAGACCCATGATTGAATCACACTGCATCCCCGACAGTACAATGCCGACACTCGGCATTGTGTCTGTCACTGTCGTGGATGTCGGCATGAGCGCTGTCGGAACGCAATAGTAAATCCTTTACAATTGGAAGCCGAGGGTGTGGGTGGGGTTTTGGGGTTAGGAAGCTTAAGTTCCCCTGCATGTGCAGTGGGAGTGGGACCTCATGCTTGGGAACCCTAAGTATGCATTTCCCTACTTTTAACTGCTCAACCCTCATGGTGCATTAAACAAAGTTTTTTTGCATTGAATTTCCTTATTTTTTCAGATAAACTCAGCCATTGATCGGAATTTTTTCACCAGATTTTCAACATGGCCTATTTGGGACCCCACCTCATGAACACTGCCACTGTCATTTCATTCATTGGTCCTGCAAGGGGATTTTGCAGAGTGACCATGCCATTCTGTGCCACAGATGCAAAGCCACCTTTTGGGCAGGATGTGAAAAATGACAGCTGTACTATTCATGAGGTGGTGTGAAAAATGTCAATGTTGAAAATTTGGAGTCAAAATATTGTAAATCACTAAAGTTAGGCACCTGCATAGAAACTGCACAATGCACACTCATAAAGCAGCCATTTTTCAGGATTTTTTTCACCAAATTTTCACCATGGGATTTTTGGGACCCAACCTCATGAACACTAGCGCTGTCATTTTGTCAATCAGTCCTGAAAGGTGATTCCTTGCAGCGACCACTAAATCACCTTTTGGTGCTGAGTAACAAAATGACAGTGCCAATGTCCATGAGGTGGGTTCCCAAAAAGCCCATGTTAAACATTTGGTGCAAAAAATACCTAAAAATGGCTCAACTGTCAATAGACATTCATAACACCACTGACTGCCATAATACGGAGATCACCTTTATTCTTCAGTTTGCGGCTCAGCTTTAAAGAGAGTAGATGTGTCCCAGTCCACAGAAGATGACAACACTGAACTCCAGGGTAAGTATATAGTGAGGGGGGTGTGGAGAGGTGGGTGCTCAGTGGGAGGGTGGGATGGGGAGTGAAACTACAGGGATGATGATGGACTGTTTTCTTTTTTCAGGTATAAAAAAACAAAAAGACATCAGGGATGGTTTTCTTTGCAGGGCATTATTAAATGAGTTTTGTAAAGACTGGGATTTGGCTCCCCAGTGTCCCTACACTGGCACTAGCACTGGCGGGGGTGCCTTTCAGTGTGAGAGACATATTGGGACACTGGGAGTGGGCTCTCCAGTGTCTCTACACTGGCACTGGCAGAGGGGGCATGGCATTTGGGGGGAAACACATTGGGAAACTGGGGATGGGCTCCTCAGTGTCCCTAAATTGGCACTGGCACTGGAGGGGGGTGGTGTGGCTTTCAGAGGGAGACATATCAAGACACTGGGAGTGGGCTCCCCAGTGTTCCTACACTGGCTAGGGAGTAGGGTGCATGGTTTTCTAGTGTTGACAGGGAGATAGGGAACCCACCTGTCAGCAAACTGTCAGCAAACATGTAAAACATATGTTGGGGGACACTGAGAATGGGCTCCTCAGTGGTCCACAGTGCTTGGTGGGGGGGCTCTTTTTTTGCAACATTTACTCCTTCACAGCTTGAGGGAACTCTCTCAGGCAACCCATCCCTGTGCCGCCCTGCCTGAGGGTTGCTACTATCTATGCTTTCTCTCTCCCACCTACAACTGGCACACCCAGTTTAACTCACCTGGGGAGGGTAGCCCAGCTTCTTACCTTGGGCTCCTTATGAGACAGACACCAGCATGCAGGTGAGGCCCGGGTGGAGGATCGATGAAGCCAGCTGAGATGAACCCCGGTGCTGGGCATGGAGGATTAGGTGCTGTTGCCTGTCCCTCTGAGCTGGGCTTTTTCTTGTTCTCCCAACCTCTCCACCTGAGTGTGCACACCCCCGACACTTGGTGCACGACAACCCTGCCAGAGTCGGGCATGTCATTATGTGCCACCCACAGTTCTTCAGTGCCCCCAATCTCCACCAGGGGTCACTGGAGCATGGGGCATCCAAATGCCCTCCCCCCTGGGATCAGAAAGCAGCCTAGTGGGTAATCAATCCAATCCCTCCCCTGTTGACCACCAGTGTCTGAGCTCGCTTCTGAACTCAGGTCGCCAGCATGGTGCGAGGTGTGGCATCCAGTGCTTCAACCCTCAGCATCACTGGCCAGCCTTGGTGGGGGAGCTTGAAATGCTGACACAGGGATCGAGCACCCCAATGTTGTCAAACACAATTAATATTAGAATGGGATGGGGGGCATGTGCCACTGGTGGTGGGCATCCTGGTGTTGGAAATAACATTTTTAAAAGTTAATGCTTTCGGTGCACTGGGGGTGAGCTCCCCAGTGTGCCATAGTAGTGGAGGGTCAATAATTATGCCCCTTGTAAAAAGTATACTTCATTCATTTCTCTCACTAAGTGGAGAAATAACATGGCTGCAGCATATTATGTCTGACCTAGAATACCACATCACAGCTGCTCCTGCAACAGAGGATCCTTCATCATGCTAAACATATTTTTATTTCCCATAGGAAATAATGGGAAATGGAAAATTGAATAACATTGGAATGGATTCATATTTTCCACTAAACGTTCAAAGGGCACATCTGTGAGGCCAAGGCTTTCTACCCCAAAAAATTTCAGTGGAGAAGCTAACGCCATTTCTGAGATACAAGTGAACACAAAAAAACCCAGCAAAATTCTCAAAAAAAACCTGTTTTTTTTTCAACACAAGAGAAAAAGAAAGCATTCAGGAAGTACAAGGAATCACAGAAGGAACAGGACAGAGAACTGTATCAGTTAAAGCAAAAGGAAGCTGGGAAGGCAGTCAGAACAGCAAAGGCCCAAACCGAGGAAAAGATAGCCAACTCAGTTAAGAAGGGGGATAAAACCTTTTATAGGTACATCAGGGAGTGAAGGAAGACCAAGGGAGGGATAGTGAGGCTTAATAAACGGGAGGGAGGGTGGGCAGAGGGTGACTGTGAAAAGGCAGAGATACTAAACAAATATTTTTGCTCAGTATTTACAAAGGAAGAGGAGAGGTACCTAAAACAAACAGTAGAAACACTCTGGATACAGAAGTTGATACCAGCCCATTTACAGAAGAAAGGGTTCTGAAAGAACTCTTAAAACTGAAGGTGGACAAAGCAATGGGGCCTGATGGGATTCATCCCAGAATTCTAAAGAACTAAGGGTAGAACTAGTGACACCACTGACTACCCTCTTTAACAAATCATGGGAGGATGGGGTGATACCCGAGGACTGGAGGAGGGCAGATGATTCCCTTCACAAAAGTGGGAGCAAGGCAGAAGCAGGAAACTACAGACCTGTTAGTTTAACCTCAGTGGTAGGGAAAATGATGGAATCACTTGAAGGAAATAATTGTTGAGTATCTAGAGGCCAGAGGGGCACAGGACCCAAGGCAGCATGGATTCACAGTGGAAGGTCATGCCAGACAAATCTGATAGATTTCTTTGACTGGGTGACCAAAGTAGTTGATCAGGGAGGGGCTGTGGACATGGCCTACCTAGACTTTAGCAAGGCATTTGACACAGTCCCACACAAAAGATTAATATACAAGTTAGCCAGCCTGGGAGTGGGTCCCAAGATGACAGCCTGGGTAAAGAATTGGCTGGAGAATCGGACACAGAGAGTAATAGTAAATGGAGTCCACTCTGAAAAAAGGGGGTTAGTAGTGGGGTACCACAGGGTTCAGTATTAGGACCGGTCCTCTTCAATGTCTTTATAAGCGACATTGCAGAGGGACTGGAAGGAAAAGTATGTCTCTTTGCAGATGACACAAAGATCTGCAACAGAGTTGATGCACAAGGTGGGGTGGAAAGGATGAGAAGGGACTTGGCAAGGTTAGAGGAATGGTCAAATGTATGGCAGCTTAGATTCAATGCTAAGAAGTGCAAGATAATGCACCTGGGAACAAAACCCAGGGGAAGAGTACACAATGGGGGTGAGATACTAACAACAACAAAAATGGAAAGGGACCTGGGGGTAGTCATATCAGATGACCTAAAGGTGGGCAAGCAATGTGAGAGGGCAGTAAGGAGGGCTGGGGGAACACTGGGATGCATAGGGAGAGGCATCACCGGTAGAAAACAAGAAGTTATTATCCCTCTGTACAGACAGCTGGTGAGACCCCATCTGGAGTACTGCGTGCAGTTCTGGAGACCCAATCTCCACAAAGACATAGACAGGATGGAAGCTGTCCAGAGGAGGGCAACTAAAATGGTGCAGGGTCTGCACCGGAAGACATATGAAGAGAGACTTAAGGAGCTTAATATGTATAGCCTCGAGGAAAGGAGGGAGAGGGGGACATGATAGAAACTTTCAAGTACCTCAAGGGAATCAACAAAGTCCAAGAGGGTAGCATCTTTCAAAAAAAGAGGTGTGCAAGAACAAGGAGGCACAATTTGAAGATAGAAGGGGGGCGGCTCAGATGTAATTTAAGAAAGTATTTTTTCACAGAGAGGGTTGTGGATGTATGGAACGGCCTTTCAGAGGAGGTTGTGGAGTCAAAAACAGTGGTGGAATTCAAGCATGCATGGGACAGTCATAAGGCAATTCTAGGGGGTTGGGGTAGGAAGAAGTAGGCTGCTGGTTAACTAGGATCTGCAGCTTATCCATCAGGTAGGAAAATGGGCAGACTGGGTGGGCCAAGGGGTCTTTATCTGCCGTCAAATTCTATGTTTCTATGTTTATAAGGTCGGCCACCTATGAGCACCCTTTCTTGAATATGCTATATTGTCCTCTTTAATTTTCTTTTTCTCTCTCCCAGGTCCTCGTACAGGGAGGTCATTGTGGTGACCTCCAAACATATGTAAAATAGGTTGTGTTTATCATTGTTGGATTTAGTATGAAATAGTAATATGTCATAAAATACCTTGATGTATATACCTTATGTTTACGAAACCTGTAAATGTTGAAAATACCATGGCACTAGGTGTTTTTGATAATGGTAAAAAGTACTAGGTGACTATTAAAGAACTTAAGTTAGCTGTGCTATTTAAAATTAATGTAAAATGCTGTAAACTGAACAAGTCTGAAATGTCATGGTAATTTGCATATATCCCACAATGCTTTGCATTGTGGAATATATGTATGATGTTGTATTTCTTTGAAACTTGACTTGCTGCCAGTGCCTTTTAGGATAACCATTCTTTCAGTGTTTTTGCACAGAGGTTCTTTGTTTTTAGCTTGTCTTTTTTTTCCTTTTGAGCCCCCACTACCCAAGCAAATGAGGCCTACATAGGGATGAAGGGTTTTCACTGGAAAGTGGTTAGATCAGAGATCAATGTCTGTAGGTGCTGGATAAGTGCAGAGAAAGGGCATTTATTGTTTGTTGCTGCAAACAGATGTACTGAAGAAGGAATATGGCATTGCAGAAGCTTATTTTCTGTATTTTGAACAAACATTGCACAGAGATTGTGTGTGTTGAACCTTAAAGTCGGTGTCTGGTCCATCTGTTATCCCACAACCCCTCCACAGACTTGGTGTTAGCAGTGGGATAACTTGCTGGAAGTGTCTGGACTGGCCGAAGAGGGACTTTTTCTGGTGGATGTCATCCAGATATCCCAGGTGGACTGATGCACCAGGAGTTGCCGGAGAAGAACGTCCATGGAGTTCTGACCAGAACCATGGCCAACAGACAGAGAGAAGCTGCTGCCTGTACTGGACCTGGGAGCTTAGAGGATGGCCTAGCCTGAAGATGATGAAGAGATGCAAAAGGATGAGGAGCTACCATGGGGTTGATGCAGACTGGAGGTGCAAAAGACAACACCCAGGAGGTGGAGACTCTGATGAGGATTGTTCACTGGATGAGTGGGCAATGGCTGGAGGCAGAATTACTATGCAGAGAGGTAGAACACCGGTGCTAGGTGCTTGAGAGATTCCTGCCAGAGAGTTTGGATAAAGAGTCAGAGGAGGATTTTTCATGGGCTCAGTTTGAGGAGGACCCCCTGACTGAGCAGTATGTTCCTTTGTTTCCTGTGTTCCCAGGATGTTACCTGTTGGAGGTAGGAGATGCAAGTATGGAACTTGAATGTGAGACCCCAGGTAAGACTGTGCCTAGTGATAGTATGCCTGGGTTGAAGACTCCAAGCAAGCAAGAACATGCTGATGAGGCTGAAGGGACTTTTTCTTGTATTGATGCAGCTACATCTGTTAACAGTATTGACTGCTGTATACTGCATGCTAAAAATGCTAATATTGCCAAACTTCTACAATATGTTAAGGTTAAGGAGGGTAGAGATCATTTAAAAATTAAAAAGTCACCATTGGAAAAAGGGAAAACTCTCACACAGGTCACAATGTACTAGATGGTAACAGATGGCTGAAAATATCAAAGTGATTAAAAGGATGTTTATTAAAACACCCCAGAGTTAAAAGGTTTAGGAACCTGCTGTTTAACATTGCAGGGTATTCAGCATTGGAGATTTATTGGCTTCAAGTAGGTTTCTGTAGAGGACTGCCTGGGGATAACATGACCAAGGATTTGGGGTCATGGGTTATAAAAGGTTGAAATAGGAGAGTAGAAACTACTATTGCTCCTTCCGTATTCCTGCAGAAACTTTGTGGAAGACAGAGGGATCAAGTTGGCTGCAGGCAGGCTTGATGTGGCTCTGCAGTTATCCCTTTTTGCAGGCAAAAGTGTAACATGTTTGGTCAGGGGGCCGGCCTGATGTCAAAGAAAGAGGTACCCAAGGGCAGACAAGGAGTCTGAGGTGGTACATGCATTTTATTCTTTTCTGAGTGAAAACCTATAAAGGATAAGTGGGTAGAAAATGGATAGGAACCTGTGTTGGGGTAACACCTAGAGTGTATACCCTCAGGTGTCTATATCTGTAACAAGTGAAATGAATCAAGAGACATAGTGGGTTTATGTAGAGCAGTTGAACCTAGGACTGGGCCCCTTCTTAAAACCAACATATCTGGTGGGGTTGGAGCAGGTAATTACTCACTCCAGAGAAATTGTTTGTGTGGTACTGGACTTTACAGCCATCCAGATTTTTTTGGTTAAGAAATATGACATACTTTACCTGAACAGAGATAGTTCAGGAAAGGTATCGTTAGTCTCAGTTGAGAAATGTGTTAATCCTTCAGGGTAAAGAATGATGATATCTACTATGTTTATGATAGAATGTTTATTGTTAATAGGGACCCTCTGACAGAGCTTCTGAAGATGGATGGGTGGAAGCTCCATCCCTTCCTGGGACAGGAAGGTGGTAAGCAGTCTGCAATAACTGCTTTCCTCTTAAGGTGGGGGATGTGTGACAGGGAGCTTCTGCCACTCTTGAGGACCAACCTTTTCTTAAATCTGTTGCAACAGTTCTTTTATTTCTTAGCCTAATCTATCCTTTACAATTCCTAGTTCATAAGGTTGGCCACCTATGGGCACCCACACCCCTTCCCCTTCTTGACTATGCTATAGTGTCATCTTTAATTTTTCTTTTCCCTCTCAGGTCCTCGTATAGGGAAGTTATTGTGGTGACATCTAAATGTATATGAAAACATTTGTGTTTATTGTTGTTGGATTTAGTATGTAACAGCAGTATTTCATAAAATACCTTGCTGTATATACCTTGGGTCGGATATTCAAACTGCGCCCAAAAAGTGCGCAACAGCAGGAGCAAGCACAAGTCAATTGCGCATATGCACAACAGACGCGATATTCAAACATGGAGCAAGACAAACTGCGCAAGCAGCCAACATCTGAATATCGCACAAACTGCGCCATAGTGCAACCAGGAAGGGGAAGCTGAGCAGAAATGATGCGCCATAGTGCAACAAGGCTAGCCCAGCTGAGCAGTCCAGAGGTGCCATAGCGCAAGCAGAGCCCCCCAGCAGAGCAATGGAACTGCACAACCAGGGAGGCAGGCTGGGGCCCACCACTAGCCATGCCACACTGGGCACAGGACACACTGCAGAACTAACAATACACCGCACCCCAACTGCACACATCACTGGGGAGGGATGGATGATCCACGCGGCCCATGGGGACAAGCCAACAAAGCACAGCAGGGCCATGTCGCCTAGCACACCCACTGGCAGGCTAAGACTGCCACACACAGGGGTCGACAACCACAGTGCACATCAGCCCCCTTCTGCACAGCACACCCTGCACTGTGACCCCAAGACACTCACCCATGTGCAGTGACTGTCACTGCAGTAAACACCATGCATCCCCGGCACACTGCACCCTCGTTGGCACAGAACCATACAAGCCAGACCCACCTGGGCACCCAGCAGTGGGCGGCAGCAGATGGCAAGACTGACTGAAAGTCACTCCCACACCGGAGACACCTCCCCATGCACACACACACACACACACACACACACACACACACACACACACACACACATACCCAGGACCATACCACCCCAGATGCCATGCACACCACTGCAACTGAGCAACCATAGCCAGCTGCAAATCAGAGACCACCACAGTATTCATAACAAAATATATATATATTGGAAAAGATATGTACAACACCAAGACCAATAACATAACTATATACATATATGTACAAGACAAGGGGGTAGGGCTACAAGGTAGGTGGTGGGTAAGGTAGGGGTGAACAACTGGGAGAGGGAAGGCAGGGTGGGAGGGCTGGGTGAAGTGGGAAGGGGAAGCGCAGTCAGCACCCGGCAGGCTGGTCCCCTGCTGCCGGTTGATCTTCCCGGTTCCTCCGGCGTCGCCTGACCCCATGGCGCTGCATGTCTGTGAGGAGGTCATGAGTAGCGACTGACACCTGCGTCAGCCACTGGAGGGCACGGTCCATCCGCCATAGGATGCTGAGACCTAGGAAAAGGGAACACAGTCAATGGCTGTGACTGTCCACAACCCTGAACACCACCCATCCTGCAAGGCATATAGCCTAGTGCCCCGCACCTGTGATGGTATGCAGCGACCCACAGTGACCATGCACATGACACGCCAACCAGGCAGCACCAGCTATGTGCACCACTGCACACACACACTGCCCATGTCCATCACAGCACAAACAAGGCTGTCAAGTGACGTGGCAATGTGGTAAGATGCCAGTTCCACAGCCATGTGCCCAGTGCATGCATGGACCACCAGTGACGCACACACAGACGTGCAGTGACACTGGACAGTGATGACTGTCGCCTGTGTCGTGCATGGTTGTGTTGTCCATGGCTGGTGGTCATGCCCACCCCCTCCAGCATGCAATGGCATCCATGATGTAATGACACCCACACTCATCAAGCAGCTGTGGCTGCTGCTGCTACTGCTGCTGCCGCTGTGGCCTACCCATCACGCCTCCTCCGGCTGCCACCTGGGCCCCGCCACGGCCCTCCTCAGCCTGGGCCTGCATCCTCTCCGCCAGGCCTGTGGGTGACAAATGTTGAGAAAAACATCAGTGTGACCCCAAAGCAGACTGCCCCCTGCCCCAGTGAGTGTGCCTGCCCACACAGCCAGACCTATGCATCTCACACCTGCACACTGACACAGCCAACCATGGCAGAGCCAACCCCATGCACCGCCACCAAAACACAGTCACACCCCTCGAGATACAGGTGCACAGATGGTACACCCACCTGGCCTAGGCTCAACATCCCTCCTGGCACGTGACCTGAGGTGTTGCAGCACGTCCAGCTCCCTCCTGTGGAGGTCACTATATCTGTGCCTGCACTGGTCAGCAGACCAGCACCACCCTGTGACCCTCTCCAGTTCAGTGGCCACCTGCAGCCACACATGGAGTGCGGGCCATGGTGAGGGGCTGATCCCCAAACAGTGCCCCAAAGTGGGGCTCAACCACTGCCACCAGGTTGGCCACCTCCAACTGACTCCACTGGGGGCTCTCCTGCATGCCATTACTGTAGTAGAGCAGGCAATATGGCACCCATGCCAGCAACCCCGTGGAAATGTTGCTAGTAGACCACCATAAGTTCAATCGCTGTTCGTATGCGCCGTCGGTTCACATAGCGCTGTCACCAAACAGCGCAACAGAGCCATACACATGGCAGCCGAACAGTGACAGGAGGCAAAGGTCGGACACCAGGTCAGGGGTCTATGACGCAAGGCCACGCACAGCGTCATCTGACGTCTACGCATCCTGCGCAACCAATCACCTGCGTGCCAGTGCCACAGTGGACTATTGTGCAGTAGTGCCACAGCGCCATATGGTGCCCAGTGCTGTAGTGCCACTGGCACAATGGTGGCCATGGCCTGAATTGCCGATCACGCACAGCACATCATCGGCGCAGCAGATGCCTGCGTAAGTAACCTGGGCATGCGCAATGCAGTGTACCACACAGTCACAGATCTGCGCCATTGGCTGAGCTGGCTCAACCGTATTGCGAAAAGCGCAATGGCGCGATATTCAGCCGACACATGCAAATCATCTGATCAGCCATTCAAAGGCGCAGTGGCGCGATTTGCATCTCATTACAGTTGCTCCACTCCTAATTTGCATGCATTGCACTATAAATGTGCGACATTGGGCTGCTCTGGCCAGATTCGGTTACTGCAGATGAGAGGTGGGTTGCATGCTGTGTGATGTTCTGGACAATGGTCATGGGATAACGCTGTAGACTGCACAGTGACAGGTGTCCACTTCCACCCATACAGATCGACATGACCAAGCAGAGCCAAGGTGAGGGTGAGGATGGTTGGCGGAGGAGGAGGCCCAACTTCACCATGGCGGAGACAGAGGCCCTCTTCCAGGCCTACCTGGAGGAGGAGCCACTACTGAGTGGATGGTGGGGCACCCCTCAGGCCCGTGTGGCTGCATAGGAGGGGGTAGCGTGGGCAGTGAACCTGCACGGAAGCCACCAGTGCTCCGTGCAGGAATGCAAAAAGAAGATGGGGACAGACCGCAGGAGGGTGAAGGAGAAGGTGGCAGCCCTCAGGGCGGCACGTGCTGGCACAGGCGGGGGCCAGCCAGTGGTGGTGGAGCTGACCCCGGCTGAGGACCGACTGGCTGCAGTGGAGTGCTATTGAGGGTGTACCAGGAGGTGGATTCCAGACAGGTGGAAGCCCATCACTGCATGGTATGACATGGTGGTGGTGTTGGGGGGGGAAGGTTGTTCACATGCACTCACATGTCCTCTCTTTCTGTTACAGATCCTGTTCGTCTTCAGGGGATGGTGGTGGTGGGTCCAGGCAGTGAGGAAGACCTGCTGGACATGGAGGAGGGTCCATCCACCTCTGTCACCAGCCAGCGTGCACTGCACCAGCATGCACACTGGGCTGCCAACTCTGGTGTCGGTGAGTCGGGTGTGGGGGGTGCACAGCCTGTGTCTCAGCAGTCTGGCATGCAAGCATGCCAGCAAGCTGTGACTGTGGCTGTAGCACGTACCTGCACCACTGATGATGCAAGGACTGCAATGGGCAGTGACATGTGTGTGTCCCATGACGGACACACAGCAGGCCAGCACATGCCCCTGGGCCTAGCTGGTTCCAACGTGTGTGCCAGCATGTCGGCACAGTCCCAGGCTGTGCCTGTCAGCACCGGAGGGGCAGCACTGGTGGCTGTGCAGGTGTCTGGCACTGTTGCGGCCACAGCAGTGGAACGAGTGGTCCCTGGGGCACAGCGGTTGGAGGGGCAGCAGCAGCAGTCACCCACCAGGTCTGGGGGTACAGTGTCCAGCGGTGGCACATGCCCACCGCCCTTGATATGCCCATTCCTGGTCCTGTGAACAGCGCCCACCCTCAAGGGGTGTTGAGCATCAGGACCTTCCATACCCTGGGGGACAGGATGCCATTGTGGCAGAGTACCCATTTGAAGAGCACACCCGCCTGCTGTGGGAATCAGTACAGCAGCAAAGGTGGGTTGCAATGTCCGTGGAGGCACTGTGTGTGGCTGTGGAGCAGCACAGTAGGGACTGTGCTCTGGACCGTGCAGAGATGGTCCATATGCAGATGGATGTGACCGCCGCCATTGACAGGCAGACCCAGGCATTGGTCGCTGTCGTGGCTGCATTGGGCACACAAGCAGGTGCCCCTGTACCGCGCACCCCACCACACAGTACGCTCTCCACTCCCTGTTCCCAGCGTCGTGCGACACCAAGCCTGTCAATGCCAGGTTCTGCTGTGGGCATCCCGAGCACCCCTGGTGCAGGTATGCTTGGCATACTACAGACCCCACTGCGGACAAGGTCGCGATCGCGCAGTGGGACCCCTGGTGGTCCATCGGTGCCACCCCATGTGGCCTCTGCTCAGTCTGCCAGTGCTGTTGGGTCACAGCGGGGCCACCCACGCATCCACGGTGGCTGTGGAACGGTGCAACATGACTGACCTGTCTCCCAGTGTGGGCCCTGTCTGGTGCTGCCCCTGTGTGCACTGTGCGTCATGGTGGGCAGTGCACTGGTGGGTACCCTGCACATCACGCTGACATACGGACCACCTGCACACCATCCCGACTGCTGTCCACAGGTGCATGTGCATGATGATGCCTGCATTGTACTGTACACCAAGGTGCAAGGGTGCCACATCTGACACACGTACTTGGACAGTACAGGTGGTGGGTGTGGTCTGTGGATCTGTGTGTTTGCCATGTCTGTTCCTGCTCTGCTGTGCACCTGCCCATGTACGCTTTGTGCCTGGTGTGTTGTGTGTGTGTGTGTGTGTGTGTGTGTGTGTGTGTGTGTGTCTCCATATGACTGTTCACCCCTCCCTGATGGTGTATTTGTGTGCCTGGTCCCTTCCACTCTCCTTGCCATCATGCACCCCTGGTGTGTTACTCTGTGTGCCGCGCCAGGACAGTGTTGGTTGCACATGGCCCCTTGACTTACCTGTGTCATGCATAATGCTCCTCCGTGATGGTGTCCCGGTGCAGCTGGGCCTGCTGGATCAGTCGGGGGTCCCGCCGTCCAAGCGGGGGCTGCTCATCACCATCATCACCGGCGCCACTGGCATCCCCATCACTGTCCCCCTCCTCGACCTGAATAGCTATCCCACAGTCTTTGGCCATGTTGTGCAGGATACAACAGGCCAGGAATATCCCACAGGCCTTTGAGGGGCTGTACTGTAGGGCACCGCCGGAGGTGTCTAGGCATCGGAAGCATGCCTTGAGCATCCCAAACACCCGCTCGATGATGTTGCGTGTGGCGGCATGCGCCTCATTATAGCATTGCTGTGATGGGGTCATGGGGCGCCGGTAGGGTGTGAGCAGCCAGGGACGGAGTGGGTATCCGCTGTCACCTGTGTGGAGATGGTGGAGATGAGTATCATGTTCAGGTCCATATTGCCAATATCCCTGTGTGCCACTACCATACCACCTGTGGCATTCCCCCCCTTGTCCCACGTTTGCAATTCCTACATGCATACTCACCCACTAGATGGCCTGTGGGGATGTTCTCACTCTTGAATCGATGGCACAGTGTGGACTGATACCATATAAAGGCATCATGTGCTCCGCCAGGGTGTGTGGCACAGACATTGATTATGCGCCCAGTGGCATCACACACCACCTGGCAGTTGACACTGGAATAGCCCTTCCTGTTCCTATATGCAGCCCCATCGGGGCCAGGTGGCATGCGTATGGCCACATGGGTGCAGTCTATGGCCCCTAGCATGCCAGGCATATGTGCTACCCTATGGAACTCCTGCATGTTTTTCTGTATGTTCTGCCGCGGTGCTGGGGAACTGGATGTGCTCCGCAGCATGTGGCAGTAGTGCACTGAGGAATTGGGTGAGGATGCATGATGTGGCCAACTGTGTTTAGCGTGTGGTGTCCCCTGTCAGCCTCTGGAAGGTGTCCGTGGTGAGCAGGCACATGCAGGCTGTCACCTTGGTCTCCACCGACAGAGCGTGACTCCGTCGTGAGGGTGCCTGCATCACATCACTGCACAGCTCACAGAGCCATCTCAGTATTGCCCTGTTCAGGTGGTACCGGCCCACGATCTTTACATCTGTGTACAGCTCAAAGCTGATGTGGGCACGGTACTGCCTGTTGGGGGCATACCGACGACGGGCCCTTCCACGGCCACGTCCCCCTGCAGCATGCATTCTCACCCCCCTCATTACAGCTTCCATGTGGAAGCTGGCACTGTCCATCTCCCTGGCTTGTGACCCCCCTGGATGATGTTGCTCTGTTACCCTCGCTATCCTGACTGCTACCTCCACTGCACCTGGTACACCTACTGGCCTCTGCACTCTGTGGCCCCATACACCTTCCCTTGCCCCTCTTCTGTCCTGTGCACTCCCTGGCCTGCACTGTATGTTACTCTGGCCTTCTCTGTCTCTCTGCCTCATGTGTCTTCCCTGTCGCGTTCTTGCGCCTCTTCCTTGAGCCTTTTTATTTTGGCTCATTTCCGCTGGGGCGCAACTTCCGGCTGTTCGGCTCTTGCACATTGCGCAAGTCTTTGAATATATCATTGCGCTCTTTATGCATGGATCCACCCCCTTCGGTTGCGCATGCCTTCATTTGCATTGCGCTGTTGCTCAGCCTGTTTTCGGTGGCGCAACTGCCTCCTGCTGAATATCACAGAATGGTGCACTTTCAGACTTGCGCATGCGCAACCCTATTGCGCATGGCGCAACCCTTTTGAATATCCGGCCCCTTATGTTTATGAAACCTGCAAATGTTGAAAATACCATGGAATAAGTGTTTCTGATAATGGTAAAAAGTACTAGGTGACTATTATAGAACTTAAGTTAGTTCTGCTATTTAAAATGAATGTAGATTGCTGTAAACTGAACAAGTCTGAAATGTTATGGTGATTTGCATATACCTCATGATGCTTTACATTGTGCAAGTATATATGATGTTGTATTTCTTTGAAACTTGACTTATTGCAATGCCTTTTGGGATAACTCTTCTTTCAGTGTTTCTGCACTGAGGTTCTTTGTTTTTAGCTTTTTTTTCTTTTTGAGCCCCCACTATTCAAGCAAACAGGGCCCACATAGGGATGAAGGGTTTTCACTGAAAAGTGGTTAGATCAGAGATCAGTGTCAGTAGGTGCTGGATAAATGCAGAGAAAGGACATTCATAGTCTGTTGCTGCAAACTGATATACTGAAGAAGGAATATGGCCTTGCAGAAGCTTATTTCCTGTATTTTGAATAAACACAGAGATTGTGTGTTGAACCCGATGTTCGATGTCTGGTCAATCTGTCATCCCACAACCCCTCCACAAATGGCTAAAGCTACAGAGACAAAATGTACTCATACAAACACCTATCCAGGGTAATTATGCACATTACATTTCATAGAAATCACTTGAACTATTACAAAGTTATTAAAATCCAAAAGTTGTCCTTTAACATTAAAGACATCAAACAGAAAAAAAATCAAAAATCTGTTTTGTTCAACACTATGTATCTCATAAACCACACAAGGGATTCAAACGAAATTTGTCAAATCAAGAGATCTATGCTCTTGGTTGATGCATGTCAAATTTCCTGCAAATCGATTGGAGGGTTGTAAAGTTATTAAAGTGCATAATATGCAAAACTAGATGACAGTGTGCAAAAATCACTTTCAATATATTTTAACACTCTGTATCTCAGAAACACCTACAGCTATTGAGACACAATTTCCCTCATACAAACACACTCCCAGGGTGATTATACATGCCATATATCATAGAAATCATTTCAACCATTACAAAGTTATTAAGGTCCAAAAATCGCCCTTTAATATTAAACACTACCATGCATGTATAATGACTGTATATATATGTGTGATACAAGTGGACAAAAAAGTGCCAAAACCCCCAAACCTTCTATTTTTGTAACACTCTGTATCTCAGAAAGGGCTAAAGCTATTGAGAAAAAATTTCCCACATACAAAACACCTTCCCAAGGCAATTATGCATGCCAAATGTCATAGAAATTACTTCAACCATTACAAAGTTAATTATGGTCCAAAAATCACCCAATAACATTAAACACTCTAATCAGCCTAATATACAGGCACTACCATGCCTGTATAATATATATTAAGGGGATATGTGATGGTTACATATGTGTTAGCTGATATAGCAGCATGAGTGGCAAGTGAACTCAGGGTTATCACAAGTGGTGTAACCATGAGTGACTGACCCCCAAATTCACTTGCCAAGAGTGCTGATATTCAGCTATCACATACGTAACCATCACATATCACTTTTATATAATAGGGGTTTGCTGCTTATTAATTTGTATTTCAGCTGAATATTTATGTGGTATGCTGTTTACCTTTGTGGGCGGGGAGCAGAGCGCTGTAAAAATGTAGTGCGCCAGTTTTTTTTTCTTTTACATCTTGACATGTACACAATGGAGATACCAGAATAAGCAGTAGAAGCTTAAAATGAGAAGTCTGAGAAAAGGGCAGAAAAATCTTTCTTCAGGCCGATCTCAGCTGCCTCATAACCATTGTAATCCTTATAACCTTCTGCAGACCATACTCTTAAAATTGTTGGATAAAGCAAGCTGTATTTAAGGTTAGCTTCTCTTAGTTTTCTCTTAATTGAGAAGAAAGCATCACACTTCTTTATTACTTTGGGGGGGACAAGTCCTTAAAAACTTCAATTTTGCATCCTTCATAGTCAATGGAAACTGTATCCCTCAGTTTTCTTTGCACATGCACTTTGTGTTGAAAATATATAAACTTAAAAACAAAGGATCTAGGTCTTGCATTAGGACCTGGAGATGGTTTCAAGGATCTGTGCAACCTTCCAACACATATCGAGTACAATGAGGAGGTGGACCAGGAAATGAGATTAGTAATTTATTAATGAAAGCCAATGTGCCATTCCCTTCAAGTCCTTCCTTAACCCCAAAAATATGCAAATTATTCCTTCTACTCCTACTTTCTAAATTTTTTATTTTTGTCTCCAGCTTGGTAATCTTTTTAGCAATAACAATACCCTCTCTGACATCCTTTTCAATGTTATCTTCCACACTACTGATCCTGGGCTCTGCATCCAAAATACAGATCTTATGTTCATCAGTTTCTTTCCTGAGTTGTTTTAAACTATCAGACATGTCAAGAATGTTAACACTTGTAGCTTCCATCTTCGTCATAATTTGATTAAAATGAATAACTGTTAGCTTTTGTGTGGAAACTTCTTGAACTTCTAAACTGTTATTACTATCTTTGTTTATTTCCAATATTTGTCATTTAGATGGATACCCCTACCCCAGCTTTCTTTTCATTAATGGGGCAGTATTATTATAGACATGTGCCTGTTGACAGCCCATATTTTCACTCTCCATATTATCAATATAAGAATCGTATATGTATTAGCCTGTATACCAATGCAGATGGGTCAAATCAATGCTTATTTCAAAATAGAACTTAATCATTTTAAGACAGGCTACTTCATAAATAACATATCTGTGATGAAGTAGAGGAGGCTATGTAGAAGGGCTTTGAGGAAGTGAAGAGACTAACTAGGTCAGTGTACTGTTAGACCCATTTAAAGATGTAGTTTGTAGTGGTAAATATTGTATCAGTCCTAGTTGATGAAAGTTGAAGTCTCCTGATAAACGATATATGTCAGCTGACTGTGTGAGAAAAAGAGTCAAATTGATGCCGTTGCCTTGTAATATGGTAGATTTTCTTGACGCGGACATAAGCACAGCTTATTTACTGTATAAAGCACCAGAACTGTGTCTTTAATTGAAATAAAATATTTAAATAATTTATGCGAGTAACGGGTAGGCCGAGGAAAACATGGAGCTCAGTGAATTGCGGCCGTCTTGAACACCTGGATTCGATTGTACTGGGGGGGGGAGGTGTTTTGACAGTGAACCAGAAGTGCACTAAAATGCAAATATAAACTTGTTATTAAAATATGGCTGCTAGTTTGGTCACTGATACAGGTCTGCTTACTCTTTTATGCTTGGTTCTCAAGATATATCATGATGTTAGTGAAAGGAAAATGCTTTGCCCGGTATTATCTTACCTCAGATGAGAATGCTGTTACTAGTTGCCCAGGTACAGAATGATTCAAACTGCTTCATGGCTCTATTTCTGTTTACCACAGAGAAACTAAACTTCACAAGTTTAAAAATGGCTTGAGAGAGTTACCGTAACTCTGATGTAGGGGTGGAGTCTTGCTATCGTCAGATGGTGCTACTCTTCTCTTTAAATCAACAAAGAGGTGCTAGTTGCGAGAGGCTAAGGACACTATTGCCAGTACTGACACTGTAGTGCAGCATGAGAGGGGTGCTGCACTTCTGAGGTTCCGTCTTTCAGATGAGACGTTAAACTGAGGTCCCATCTTCCTGGATTGGTGGTAGTTCAGGTGGATGTCAAAGATCCCATGGCACTTATTGAAAAGAGTAGGGGAGATTTTTATTGAAATACATCAGAAACACATCAAAGATAATCCAAACCAACAATGATACATGCTTATCGAAAGGAAAAAAAAACAGAAAAATAAATTTACAAAGCTCAAAACAAATTCAGATCAAAATTATGCAAATAATCTTATTTATATTTAATAAAATAAGTGAAACCCTTCCACCATTGTAGCACCTGATGTGCAGAGTGTTTTAAGCAATCTGATTTATAAATATATATTGAAGTTCTTTACAAACTAATATGCTCAAACATTCAGAAGACATCCTATTCTGATGTAGCACCCATTGGCAATGAGCCTGCCACAGATAAAATCTAAGGCAGCAGAAAAACACTATTAAAGTGTCTGGATGGAACTGAAATAATCCTGGTCCATATTTCCCCACCACCAGTATATCATATGTCAGAAAACAAAGCCAATTTAATTTCCATTTGAATGCTAAATAATTCCATAAAGCAACTGTATAAGAACAATGTAATAAGAAATGTTCCATAGTTTCCATCTGCACTATACATTCCATATAGGGACAGTTTCATTCTGTAATGCTTTTATGTTTAGCGTTACCCCTTATATTCAACCTCCCATAGACTGTAAGCCACAAGTTCTCCCACATTTTCTGAGGAATTCTAGAAAGTGTTAACTGGTGGAGAATGTAATGGTTATCTGCTGAGGGATAATTCTTAAAACAGGGTTCCTTAGGATAATTTCTATCAATGATATCTTGATATAGAAATTTTGTGGAAAGTGTGATGGGACCATTTTTCATGATACTCCATTTATATAATTTTTGAGCAGCTGGCAAAAAATAGGGGGAATATTAAGATGTGGGTGTATTTTTGGTGCTATTTGTAGCCATGACTTAAAATATACAGCTAGGCCTTTTGTCTTCCAAGCCTTTGAAATATTGTCCTTGCTGTGTAGTATAGTGCCAACTGAATGCTTGAAAAACAAAGCGTGGAGGAAAACAACTGGTTCTATCATATTGAGACCCCCTTTTTGAGATCCAAATAGGTATAATTGCATTTAATGGGATTTAATTTTGAGCCCCATAACATTTGAAAGCATAGTCTATAGATCCTTGTTTCCAATTTGATGGGTAATGGATATAATACTGCTACATACTGTAATAATGGTAAAATAAACTTTTTTAATACAGCAATTCGCTTAATTTTGTAATATTTCCACTGTCTCCATCTGTTCACCTTCTGTTCTGCTTTGATAATAGCTTTTTTTCCAATTTTGTTCAGGTAACTTATGTGGTCCAAAAGTGATCCCCAATATTTCTAAAGGAGTGGAAGACATAGGCAGTCCATACCAGATGGAATCAGGATGGACATTAGGCCCAATAAAAAGACCTTTACTCTTCCCCATATTCAATTTGGCATTCGAAACCTTCTGATAAAGTGCAATTTCTTGTAAAAAAAGATTAATTTGCCCAGGATCTGAAAAAAAAGCACAGATATCATCAGCATAAGCTTGAATGCATAAGGCATGAGGGATGCCAAGCCCAGTAAATTCCAGTCCATTTTGTAGATGCTACAGCCAAATGGAGTAAAGGATCAAGGGAAAAACTATACAGCAAAGGGCTCAAAGGGCATCCTTGTCAGACTCCAGAGTGTACCGTGAATTTGTGTCCGACCACACCTTTTAAAAGAGTTTGGATTGTTAAAAAAGAATATAATAACTGCAATTGAGATATAAAAAGTGATGGAATTTTGTACACCTTTAATACTGCAAAAAATATTTATGTAAAACTCTATCAAAAGCTTTTTCCTGATCTACTGTTACCACACAACTGGACACTCCTGAAATATTACAATGATAAATGATATCTCTTATGGTCCCTAAGGCTTGTTGAATATTTTTATCATGTAAACCGCAATACTGAACTGGAGATAGCACCCTGGAGGTATACGCTTTTAAGTGAGTATTTAACATATGTGCCAATATTTTATAATCAGTATTCATCAAAACTATATGTCTCCAATTATTTATTTGAGTACGGTCCCCTGTTTTAAAAAGATAAAATAGAAGTCCTTCAGAAAACTCAGGATGTATAATGTTATTAGTAAACCAATAATTGTAAGTAATAAATAAACAGTCTACCAATTGTAAAATAAATTGTTTATAGAGAGAGTGAGGGACACCATCTAAACTTGGAGCAGGATGAAGCCATAAAGCTTTAATAGCTTGTGTAATTTCTATTTAAGTGATTGGAGATTGCAAATTTTGTACTTCTGTTGGGAAATTCGGGATCTCCACTGACCTTAAAAACGTATTTATGTTGAAGGATAAAATATTACTGACTGATTCAAGAGAACCATAATGTCTCCGAATTTCAGCCTCTATGTCTACTAAAGAAGTAACTGTTCTGCCATCTGGGGTAGTTAAAGACTCCAAAGAGCCTGTATGTTTTAAATCTTTACAGGCTTCATTGGGGTCACCTATAGATGAGGATTTTGTGCTATGTTTCAGAAGAGACTGAATTGATCTTGCTCTGGTAGATTCAAAAACTTTCATAGCATCCTTTACTGTGGAAATCTGACTAGAGTATTCATAATTGGATGAATTTGATAAAGTAATTAATTTATGCAACTGTTGCCTAAGGGATAAATAGTGCAGAAAGGCAGCATTTCCTCTTTTTTTTTCCATATTTAGAAAACCACTTTTTTATGTCAGCTTTGGTGTCCATCCATCATTCACCTTTATCAGTATATAGACATTCAACTGACAACCTAGCATGAAACAAAACTGTTACCTACTGAATAACCACTGGATCATATAACATAGAGTCATTAAGCTTACATCTGCCTTAAAGAGTAGATTTTGGAACAAAATGATGCATAGAAAACAACTATAACAAATGTTCTGAAAAAGTAACTGGAATCATAGTTAAAGAACCTTTAGGAACATTTGCTGATATGAAGATATAATCAATAGTCAAGGAATAGGGGCATTTAGTATTTAGTAAATGACAATTGAATAACCCAGCTGAAGAAATCATCTGAGATAATGCATGGGAATCACAATGTATTTTTTTTTGTATCTCCTTTTTTTCGCTTGTCCCCTGTAACCAAGGGACAATTAAAATCACCACACAGAATTATTTTATAGTATGTAACTAAAAAGGTTGGATTGCTCTTATGAGATTTACTCTTTCTGCCTTTATTTGGGCAGCATAATCTGAAATAAAACGACAGTCCATATTATTCCATAGACCATCTAAAATCAAAGCTCTTCATGGTAACAAATCATATAATTTACAGAGAGAAAAACTGAAAGAATGAAAAAGGACCCCAAGCCCATCAGCCACATTCTGGCCGGAAGATCAGAAGGATGGACCCCAGACCCATTCCTTCTTAAAAGAAAGAATCCGATCTGCAGCATGCATCCAGGTTTCCTGAATTAAACAAACATCTATGGCTTTATCATGTAAAAATTGAAGCACAACCCTTCATTTTTCATAATTTAACAAACTATGAACATTGAAAGAGCAGACTAAACCACCAGTCATTCAAAATTCCATTAGAAAGAGTACCTAGGTCTTTTTCCTCTTTTTCTTTTTTTTCCCTCTATAATCACCATCTACATTTTTTTTCTGACCTTGGTCATTAAAGGATTTTTGGGAATCGGAATTCTCCACTTCCATTTCAGAGTCTCCCCAAGGGGTAAACAAGGCAGCATATGAATTTTTAGATTCCACTGGGGTAGGGGGATCCGAGGGAATGGATTTAGAAAATCTAGAAGATCTTCTACAAGGCAAGGGGTCAAAAAAGGTACACTAGTACCATCTTTTGGAGGAATGGGCATATCTGAATAACAAACCGGAGTGAGCATATCTGGTTTCATGATTTGTTGTACTGGAGCCTGGTTCAAAACCTCTTGTGATTCTAAATCAATAGAAATCACTAAAGGATCTATGGATGGAATTTGGGGATGTAGAGAAGAAGGGGGGGTTCAGGAAGATCCTTGTGGGGGATTAGAGAGACCAAAGGAGGTGGGGGGGTGGGGTGGAAGGGAGGTTTGAGAAATATCATTTGAAGTACTGGGGCCAGATTCAGCAGGATCTGCCAAATCTTGCACTTGCTGGATGAGAAGCTCAGGGCTAATACAGCTTGCTTTGTTACGGGCTGCCCAAAGGCAGTCACTGAAGACATGCCCATATTCCTCATAAAGGTCACAACGAGTATGGTTAACACATTGCATAATGCTGTGACCAATTTCCCCACAGTTGTTGCAACAGGGTTTGTCACAAGTGCTTGAAAAATGAGTGCGAGAATCACACCTATAGCAGGCCCTGGGTTGACCTGCATAAAAACAGACCCTACGGTCTCTGCCCAAAAGGAGGGAGTTTGGAATATGCTCTATTCCTGTTTCACCCTGCCCTAGTTTTACCTTGTACTTCCACCCCTCAGTCCAGAAAAGCTCTCCATCCAAAATGGCTTCTGGTGAACTGAGTATTTCACATTTCTGTGATAACCGGTATGTGATATCTTCAACATGAACTCCTTCGTTATGAAACATAACGGTCACATACTTAATTAAAGGTTTAGTCAGAGGTATAACTACAAAAGGGGTCCATGTCAGAGATGTCTTGACTTGCCCATACCTCTCCCAGAAAAAATCTAGTGCATAAGATGTTCGAAAACTAAAATCATAATTATCCTCTCCTGAAATATTGATAAAAGCATAAACTTCCTTTGGAGAGAAATGCAGAGAATCCTTTAATAAAATTTTCCCCACATGATATCTATCAGGTTGATTTTCCAAACCCCTTTATATCTTATCTGCACTGCGTTTCTGCGGGGATCAGCCACTTGTTTAGTATTAAAAAAAAGCTCAGTCAGTAAGGGTTTAGATTCTTGCAACTGGTCTGACAACAAAGCAGGGGATTTCTCTCCAACCCCCTGTGCCCCGGGTATCAAAGGTGGAAAAGAGTCAGTAGAGACTGTTTTAGAGCTGTCCTGAATTGGTTCTGAGGCAGGGGTCACAATTGTAGTATGGGAGTCAGAATGAACAGGAGTGTTTGATACAGGCCTGGAAGAAACCCCAGGCTTCCATTCTGCGGTGACTTGGGAGAAAGAAATATCCCACGCGGGGTCTGGAATCCATATCCCTTTTGTGGATCTAGTCAATCCTGCCCCTGAAAGGGCTTTTTGCTGTGTCCATGAAGCCATCTCAGAAATATTCTCTCCAGGGCCAGAGATCGTGTTTTTATCAAAAAAGGAAGTGACCTGGTGAGCCTTATCAATGGATTTTAAATTCTTCTTCTTTAGTACAGCACTCTCAAATTTTTTGTTCCCAAAGAAAAAGTCTGTAGCGTTCTCTTGTGTGTTTAACCTGGTTTGGTAGATTATTGCAGTCCCCTGTTCTGCAGGGTTTGATTGTCTAAAAACAAACCCTGCTGTCTTTGAAAGTGTAAAGTCCGGGGGAACCACTGTAGGGGATTTTTCATGTGGGACCTCAACTACTGAGCCATGTACCTTTCACTCCACAGGGTAAGCTGATGAATTCACCTCCAAGTCAGACTCTAAGCCCTCGCTTGTTTTCTTTGACACCCAGGCCGTTGCTACAGAAACCTCCTGGCTCATTACTGACAGCTGCGCTTGAGCCGTCAGTGGCTTGCAAAAGACCGGGAGCTGCGTTTCAGCCTGTGAGTTAACTTGAGTGTTTTTAGACCCAGACACGGTCCCAAAATCAGAAAGGGGAGCTAGTAAACCGAAGTCTTAGAGGCTTTTCGTACACACCATTAAAGGTGTTGTAACTGCCAGCCTTGGAAATAGACACATCAGAGCAGGCATTTACTGGTGCAGTCGGCGGCTTAGAATTAATCAGTAGCTGCGATTCAGCTTGTAAACAACCTTGAACATTTTTTTCATGCACTGTACCATAAACAGAAAGGGGAACAGGTGGACTAGAAACTTTAGGCTTTTGGCACTCACCGCTAAAGGTGTTTTTACTGCCAGTCTTAGAGAAAGCATTTGAAAACTCACCATGCCCCACTGTAGTAGATTCAGGAGCAGCTGTGCTGTCTGCTAGTTTGACAGGCCTGAAATTCGGGTTGACAGAAGCCGCTTCAGACTAAAATATTTAGTTTGTCTTCCAAATGTTGCTTTTCCAGCAAATGACGCTCCTCTTCAACTAATACAAGCTGAAAAAGTGTTTGTTGTGATTCCAAGTTACTTGCTGCATCTTTTTCATATCCACACCAAATTCCACACAAAATCCTTCTGTAGATATACAAATATCCATACTATTTCCTTCAGGGATAGTAGTACTTTCACCCAAATTTTCATCTTCAGCCCCATTGAATTCAGACCAGGAGAGGAGGCCTGCTCTACTGTCTGCAACACTTCCACACCAGGATCCATGGGAGCTGCCATCTTGGTCCCACAGGAAAATGGGTCCCCCCTGCTCACAGGAAGCAGAGTAGGGGAATTTCCCCTAGTGTTCTGGCCAAATTTCCCCTCATTCACTAAAAATACCACCGACAGCTTAATCTGGTTTAAGGTCAGTTGGCATTCATCTGTATCCCCCTCCCGCAGGTCATGCCTGAAAATAGGCAGGATTTGTCTAGTGCACTTACCCGATCAACAAAAACTAAATGAATAAAAAATATATATATTTCTGACACAAATGGTATTAGGTAAAGAGATGGCTCTATACTTAAAATTAAGGCATTTTATGCCAAAGTGGTGAAATAACAGATGAGCTTATTAGCACTTTTGATTTTTTTAGGGGGGAGCTTGATGAGGGCTTGGTGCCTTATCTGTACATTGCCAAGTTGGGGATCTGAGTAATGATGGTGGGGGATGAGCTTGTTGGTGACCTGCTGATAAATACATAGTAGATGAGTTTTCAATTTTAAAATATTGTACTATCTGGTGTCGCTCTCTGCTTTACCCTTTCCTCATTAAGATTTATTACTCAGTTCTTGACTATGGGTATTGTTGGGGAAGTTCTTTTCACTGTTGATTCTGTTCTGTTGGGCCGTTACCTGACTCACAAATACCAATGAGTACATACAACCAGCAGTAGAGAAAAGAGTGATGTGAACTTTTGCAATCTTACTGTTTTTAGTCCTTAACAGACAGTTGGGATTTCAAAGTTACCTCGGAACTATCCTTGTGCTGGTTAGATATGTTCTATGCTCACTCGTGCCTTTTGCTCAGAGGCTGAATGCTAGGTGTAAATTATGCTTCAAGACTTATGGGAAATGAAGTACTTACACTCCGGTGTATCATTTTGATGATAAGCAGAACTATTAAGCAATCTTATCAAAATGCCTGTGTTGTTTTTTTTCAATTGTAGGTCTATTATTAGTTTACTTATAAATGTTTTGGTTTCAAGTGCTATAATTTACCCATGATTACATAATCCACACAGCTGTTTCAAGCATCTCCCACCCAACCATCAATACCATTGAAGTCTAGAAGGTAATGGCAGTGCTTGATCCTGACTGTTTGTTTACAGGTATGGATATGTATATTATCAAAATAGTGACAGATGTTAATGTTCATTTAAAGTCTTATTTAATGGTTCCATTGTAATGTGTATTCAACTGGCTGTGATTTCGTCTCGTGTAATCAATTAGTAATCTATGGGCCAGATATTCAAAACTTTGACCCGGGGCTAAATTAGCACTGCTCAGTGGTCAAACTTAGCCTGGAGCACAAAGCAAGCTATATTGAAAAGGAAATAGCCCGGTGCTAATCCTGCTGAATATAGCAGTCTAAGGAAGCCGGGCAAACTGGTCTGGGAGGGCAGGGTAAAAATAGCCCGGGAATAAGACAGCACTGAATATAACAACAGGGAAGTGCAAACTGCAACTGCAGCTCATTAGGCTCTGTAGCAAGCCAGTGTTGCAGGTGGAGAACATTGTGCGTGATTGCACAGAGATATCTCACAGCTACTGCTAACACACCTCTCAACTCCCTGCCTCATCAATCAGGGACAAGGCTTAAAAACATCAGGGACAAAGGTTTAAAACCAGGGACACATCCTAATAATTGGTGATATCCACTCAGGAAGCTGGTAGGATAAGTGGTGTAGTGTAAAATGCATTTTCTAAGGAAGAACACGACTGTAACATTAATGTTTGACATTATTCCGTGCATACAACCCCCACTGTATGGTCATGGAAACACAAGTTTTAGGAGGGACTGAGTAAAACATTGAGGTAAATTCAGGGACATCTGGAAATCAGGGACAGCAGAGAGGTATGGCTGGAAACAACAATGTAAGCCACACGCTGCAGAACTGTGCTATGCTGAAGTGAGGTCTGCCCAGGGCTAACCTGATTGCACAGTGCTAACACATTAGCCCAGTGCAAACTGGTAAGCCAGGGGCAAACGGGAGCTATATTCAAAGCTCCCATGCAAATGAGCCTACTTAGGTAATCCATGGGCAAACAGGTACATTTGCATCTCATTAAGTGCTGCTTAGCATACATTACCATGCAGTTTGCCTGGTGCTACTGCATGGAGTGCAAAGCTCCCCATTTTGTTCAGAATGGTAGTGCAGGCTAGATGCTGCAGGCCAAGGCATGCCCACAGCATCCCCTGTTGGTCAGAACAGAAGCACAGGCTGGAAGCAGCAGGAACTGTGTGTTGGCAGGTACTAGCAGTGCATAAAACATACCTATGCAGCACTGTAAGCAGTACAAAATTATATATATATATATATATATCTATCTATATATCTATATATCTGTATACAGTATATAGATATATATGTAGATCTGTAGTGATCTATACCTATAGCTAGATACAGAGACACATAAATATATATATATAAATATAAATATATATATATACACACACACACACTGCCAATGGCCACACATGCCCTGGATGATGCCACACCCACACACCAACATGGGCAGCCCACAGCAGGTGTAGGTGGTACACAAATATGCATGGGGCAGGCATAAGGCAAACCTGCTGGGCGGGGATGTCAGCTGTAGGGTCACTGGGCTGTGCAGCACAGCCATCCAATAAACAGGGACCTGGGCAGACTGGCTGGGCCAGGCAGTCCTCAGCCATCATGGTCCCTGTTCCCACTTGTGTTGGTTCCACTCCCTGGTAGTCCAGTGGACCCCCCCAGCATGTATCCCGACCCCCTTTATAAATAATGAATAATATGTTTCCCTGGTAGTCCAGTGGTCCCCCCCACAACAAGAATCCCGACTCCGTAAGAAATGACATGAATAGTATTCCCTGGTAGTCCAGTGGTCCCCACCTCCCAGCATGAATCCTGCCCCCGTGAATTAAGTACTATACTTTTTCCTAGTTACAGCTAGTCCTCAGCATGATTCCCAACCCCAATGAAAGAAAGCACAGCCACTCTCACCCCCGGCACAATTCGGGAGTTTCTCATTGAGGTGGTGTTCTTCGAGTTTTCATTAGAGGCTGGAAAGCCGCCATCTTCACTAAAGTTTGGCAAAGTGAGTTGGCGATTGCTCTGTTTCTCTCCTTCACACTAAGGAGTTAAGCCGCCGACTGCAGTATGCATGGAGGCTGCAGAAATGAATTGGTGCTCATTCATTTCCATACAGCTATACATACAGCAGTCAGCGGCCGGCCATGATGGTGAGAGGAGGGCAGAGCCGGTAACCGGCTCACTCTGCCAAACTTCAGTGAGATGAGTGAGGGCTTCAGCGCCGGGTGGGGGTGAGGGAGGACCACTACTCTACCAGGGAATTGAGTATTGACTATTTCACAGAGGTTGGGATTCATGCTTGGGGGGGACCACTAGACTACCAGGGAATTGAGTATTGACTATTTCACAGGGGTCGGGATTCATGCTTGGGAGGGCACTAGACTACCAGGGAATTGAGTATTGACTATTTCATGGGGGTTGGAATTCATGCTTAGGAGGGCCACTAGACTACCATGGAATTGAGTATTGACTATTTCACGGGGGTCAGGATTCGTGCTTGGGGGGGCCACTAGACTACCAGGGAAATGCATATTGACTATTTCAAGAGGGTTGGGATTCATGCTTGGGGGGGCCACTAGACTACCAGGACTCTTCCTGCTATATCGCGGGTCCATGATGTGGGCGGTGGGGCACCACCACCACATTACCGCCTGCTTTCTGTTGGCGGTATCTAGCGCCATGCTATAGGTTGCGCTAATGCCTGTAGAGCGGCACTAGCCCTTTGAATATGCTGTGCTGCTGGCATTCGTGGGCGCTCTCCTTACCCCACCCATGCATGCTATTATCTATTAGCATTGGCGCTACCACACAGGGCCGGCGCTAATAGGGCTTCTGAATATTGCAGCCTCGTGCCAATCCAGCACTATGGTTTTGTGCTAGGCACAATGGTTTGAATATCTGGCTCTATGTGTGCTAAGAATTATATTTTTAGAATTTTTTTTAAATAAGATTACATATTTTACTATTTTGAGAATATCATCTATTTGTTTGAAAAGGCATAGAATATGTATGGGGTAAGCAGAGGTTCACATTTTATGAAAATAGAGGTTCAATAAAGTACATAGATATTTAGTAATATAACATAAATACTTATACTTATATATTAGTAAGTGTATGATTCCCTATCTAAAATATACGCCCATATCGTAAGTTATTTGATTTAAATGTTTACAAAGACAAGTTTGAGCTGCACCATATTGTGTAGGTTTTTTTTTTATAAGAGAAGTTTGACTAATTTATTGAGTAAATATTTCTATTGTTATGTAGTCGAACCTGGACAACTTTTTTTAAACACCTTGAGTGATGGGTGGGGAGGAACTGGTTCATCTCGGTGACAGACACCCTTGATGACCTCATTCTGGAATAGATTAGGGAGAGGGTGGGGGGACAGGGTTCTCCATTATGAATTACTTTAAGATCAGCATTTTTAATTTGTTTTCTTTCCCTTTCATTTTATATCTTTGTCTACTCAGAGGGGCGATTTCAATATATTTATAACATATTTGCAGACATGGAGATGCATATAATAATATGCAAATATAGAGGGAGCATATGTACCCAATATAATTTAGTATGACAAGTAGTAAAACATTCAGTTTTATTACATGGAATGTGAAGGACCTCAATCATAAGATGAAACAATACTCTGTGTTAAGACATCTAAAAAAGATAGATTCATCTATTGTGTACTTGCAAGAATCCAACCTGCATGGTGACTGTATTAACCTAATGCATAGGGAATCGGTAGACCAAATATTTGGTGCAGAATAAACTTCCAAATGAATAATAGTATTATAGATTCACTAGGGCATTTTATTATAGTAAATGGGAAATTAGAGGATGAGGATGTTATGCTTGTGAAGTTTATGGGCCAAATGGTTTCTCACATGATGTATTTAATGTTCTTTGTTCAAAACTCACTGCTTATTTAAAGAGTACAATTTTATTTGCAGGGTACACTACTAGCACATTAGACCCTTTATTGGATAGGAGTAATGTGAAGTACAGAAGTAATAGAACAGATAGAGAATTGCAGAATATGGTAAATACCTTAGGTTTAATTGATGCATGGAGATTGTTTCACCCTAAGAAAACATCCTTTACCTTTTGGTCAGAACACTGCCATTCAGGTTCAAGACTAGATCAAATTTATGTCCCTGAGACTTTTGTAGACAGAATAGTCTTCAGCCACATCTTGGAGCAAGTTATTTCAGACCATTCACCTGTCTTAGTGTCATTTAAAGAGTGTAATCAAACAACTTTGTCTAAGCGTTGAAGGGTTAATAACTTCTTACTAGAAGATGAAGATTTTCTCAATAAACTTAAACAAGAAATTAAAGTCTTTTTGGAATACAACAAACCAGAAGACACTTCCTGGACAAATACTTCGGAGTGTTTTAAATGCTATATGAGAGGGCACATCATTAGTGCATCTTCTAGGTTAAAAAAAGAAAAAAAAGCCAAGCAGCAGGAGATACTTAAAAAAATTGCAGAAGCTTATAAAAAGTTACTCCCAGAGGCATCTAATGAACAATAGGTTCTTTGGTCCAGACTTAAGACTGAATATTTTGAATTAATCAGGGGAGAAACAAAATTTGCAATAAGAAGGTCAAGGCTCAATTATATTGATTCAGGCCGCAAGGCTACCAAAATATTGGCTATTGGATTCAAGCAAAACACAGGAAGTACAATAATTTGTGACGTCAAAATGTTGGACGATGATTCATTGAAAACTGTTCAAAGTAAAATAAATGTGGAATTTATGAAATACTATAGGGAACTGTATGATTGTGATGTAGTTCCAACACCAGAGGCTCTAATACAATTCTGCAATGGTGTACAAGTGCCTAAAGCTCCTGAGAGATATAAAAATATCTTAAGCAGACAAATAGAAAATAATGAGGTTGATGCAGCTATAAAAGCACTTAAGAAGAACAAAGCCCCAGGACCTGATGGATATTCATCTAATTTCTTTCACAAACTCAGTGAGGAAATTGTTCCAGTCCTGACTAATGTACATATGGAAGCATGGCAGAAAGAATGTTTTCCAGATGACATGATGAAAAGTTTAATTACCCTCATTCTTAAACCAGGAAAGGAACCAGATAATTGTAAACATGACAGGCCTATATCACTTTTTGACACAGATATAAATTTTTTTGCAAAGGTTCTTACTGATCAGTTGGCACAGGTTATGCCTTTTCCAGTGGACAGCAGACAGGTAGGTTTCATGAAAGGGAGAATGGCAGCAGACAATACTATGAAGTTATTTCATATTCAAGAGATTGCAAATAAATCAAATTTTGCTGCTTGTTTACTTGCATTAGATGCAGAGAAGGCCATTGATAGGATGTTATGGCCCCATATATGTAATACTCTTAACTTATATGGTTTTCTGAACAACTTTTCAAAATTAGTCCACATACTGTATAGAAATCTATCTGCTTTTATTATAACTAATGGCCTAGTATCATCTAGTTTTTCACTCTTAAGGGGAACTAGACAAGGTTTTCCCTTATCCCTGTTGCTTTTTAATTTAACAGTGGATCCTTTAGTTAGGAAACTAGAGCAAAATAAGGATATAAAGGGAATTCCTATCCAGAATAAAGAATATATCAAGTCCCTTTATGCTGATGATATTATTATTTCATTACAAGACTCAACGAATTCCATTCCCAAGATTCTTCAAACAGTGCACAAGTTTGAAAATATTTCGGGGTATAAATTAAATAAGAAACATCTGTTTTCCTACCTTTGAATAGGTTTTGTGATAGGAGGGATATTGAGGACATGGGTATCAGGTGAGAAAATGAAGGAATATATTATTTAGGTATTACTATCCATAAGACAACAGAAAAAACATGCACAGAGAATTTAAAGAAACTCAAGTTAACTATTCATAATTCTCTGGCTAAATGAAATTGCTAGCCACTAGGTTGTTGGGGTCGAATGTAATCAAGAAAAAATGAATATCTTGCCCAGAGCATTGTTCCTTTTCCAAATGCTTCCTTTCTTTATACCCCAAAAATGGTTCTTGGACTGCAAACCAGTGTTAATAAGTTTTTATGGAACAATGGAAGGAGCAGAATGGCTCATAATAGGTAATCTAGACTTAAAAGAAATGGAAGATTAAAGTTCCAGGATTTTTACTTTTATTATTTGGCCTGTAGAATGTCTTAGTCTGCAAAGTGGCTCTATATATCAATCAGTGAGAATGAAGTGCCTAAATGGCTATTTATTGAAAGGGATATACTAAGTACACAAAATATAAATATTTTAATTTTGTTTTTTGCTAAACCTTCCAAAAGCATTAAGAGCAAGATTATCTCAGATGAGTTGAAGTTGATATCTTTGTGGATAAATATATTAAAAATGGACATAAAATACTCAACCACTCAATCCTTGTGGTGTAATTCAAATGTCTTGTTAGATGGCACCCTGGTACATTTTGAAGAATGGTCTGAAAAGGGTATATATAGCATTAGGGATATTATAGTTAATTATAAGATAGTCCATTTTAATTCCATAATGCAAAATTATGGGATACTCCTCAATATTACAATAAATATGTCTCTCTTACAGCAAGTATATCAAAACACTATCACAATGATCTAACCAAAGCTAAAACAAATGACAACACCATAGCTTTTCTTGCATGTATACAATTACATCCATCTATGTCTTGTTTTTACACATTACTGATAGAATGTGTAAGCGGTATAGACCAGGAGAATATTAGATGGTGGTCGAACATATTAGAAAACATGTGGACAGATAGGATTGGGAAAGCATATGGATTAGTTCTCTGAAATATTTCAAAACAGTCAATATGAAACTGGTACAGTTCAAATCTTTGCATAATTTGTATTATACTCCCTTCCGTCTGTTTAAAATGGGTATTCAAAACTCTTCTGTCTGCAAAAAATGTGGAAAAGAGAATATAAATTTGATTCATATGTTCTGGCATTGTGAAAAAATTCAGAATTTATTGCAAAACATTATCAGATTATTTAATAATTTGCCATGGCTTCAGGATGAGCTAAACTTAGAAACATGTCTTATAGGACATTTTGATGAAGTCTCCTTATGGACTAAGGAACAAAAATACACTGTTCACCTTATGTCAGCTTCAGTTCAGAATGTTATTCTTCAAAGCTGGATAGATGATAAAGCACCATCAATGAAGGAATGGAGGAATGAATGCTTGGAAATGTTACGCTTAGAAAGAATAGTAACTTCAATGATAGGGCAAAAACACATATTTGAACATAAATGGGGAACAGTATATGGTTTCCTTACTCTCACACAAATATATACATATGCTCCCTTAGTTAAAAGTCAAAATATAGTTGGAAGCCTCTTTCTTTCATTCATTATAATTGATACTATCTCACTGTAATATTAGATTTTAAAGTCTCTTTTTTCCATGCGTTCCCCTCTATCTATCTTTATATCTTTTCTTTTTTCAATTCTTCTCCTTTTCTCAATAAGAGATGGAAACTACTTCTAGAAGATTATAATAGGGGAATGTACGTCAACAAAGTTAAAAATGCAATATATAGATTACTTATACAAATTGACAGAAATGTTTATAAGATCGTATTCTCAGAGTGTATAAAGAATAGAGATATTTATCCTCCTTTAACATCACTAATATTAAGAAAGCTGTTGACCTTAAATTTTATTAGAAATAGCATCCTTTATAGTTTAGTTTATTTTTAGTCTAACACCTTGAGTAGGATGCAAAATGGCATATATATGATTTTATATATATATATATATATATATATATACACACACACTAAAGTATGCTAACTGCTGTTGTTTCTTTTACTGTAAATATTGTCTGTAACCTTTAAAGACAAATACAATTTTATTGACAAAAACAGTGGAGATATCAGGTGTTGTGTAGAGAGAGTACTGATAACTTTCCGCTTTCCACTGTGTACACGTCATTCATTGATTGTTGCTCTCTAGTGGTGATCTGAGGTTTTATCAGTTGGCTTATTAGCAAACCCCTATGATATAAATACATATACACATATATACACACATATATATGTATATGTATATATATATATACACACACACACACACACAAACACCCACACACACACACACACACACACACATATCTATACACACACATATATATATATATATATCAGAGGCAAAAAACTCAATTTAATGCATTAGTTAGGGTTGTTCCACACCGACAAAAATGAGGAAATTCTGTGTTAGGGTTGAAAGCCCCCTTTGCTCCCACCCCCACCAGCATTGGGGTGGCATTACAGTTGTCGGCCATAACTCTCCCTTCACATGTGTAAAGAAGCAGAGGTGTAGGAGAATGGGGTGGGAGTTAGGACCGACAACCCTAATGTAGCATCCCAATGCCAGTTGGGGGGTGTGTGGGCAGGGGGCTTTCAACCCTAACACCGAATTTCCTCACTTTTGTCGATGTCGAACAACCCTAACTAATGCATTAAACAGAGTTTTTTGCCTCTAATTTCCCTTCATTTTGAGAATGATAATGATAAATAGTGAATGTAATGCGGCGGGGGGGGGAGCCTGCACTCCCGCCACATGATGTCTTGTCACATAGTAACATTGTGCCCGCAAATGCAAATAGTAATGTGTATGGTGACGCAAAGTGAAACAGAAAGAGAAACAGAAGTGTAGACAGAAATGTTAAAAACAACACAAAAGCAAGCACAAATGAAAACGCAAAGGGTAACACACGTGGTGGCGTAAATGTGAACAGTAAGTGAAATGGGAACGGAACTGCAAGTGAAAATGGTAATGGTAACAGTAATGTAAGCGCACAGGCTGTTTTTCCCCAAAACCTGCATAAAGAAAGACAGTGAGTACAAAGAATGTATGCATAATAATGGTTCTCGGAGCAGAAAATGAGGTGTTGGAATACTAAATTGCTTATATCTCAGGAATTGTACGACATAGAAAAAAAATTTAAAAGTCATATGATTTATGACTTTCCTGGCTAGTTTTGTACTTAGCCTGCACTGGGGTGGCTAAGTATTTTTCTGACAAAAAGTCTGTATCTCGCACCGTTTCCGAGATACGGGCCCTGAAAGGGTGTCAAACACCGTAATGTTATCTTATGGGAAAAAAAGAGAAGTTCGGAGTGCCCTAACTTTGGCTCCCTGTAATATTTTTTCACCAAACCACTAAAAAGCACATCTGTGGGATGTGGCTGTGTTTCCTCCAAATTTCAGCCCAAAAGACCAGACCGTTATTTTGCAGCAGGGCACCAAAAGATTCCTGTAATGCGTCAGACGCCGTAATGTTATCCTACGGGAAAAAGTGTCAACTTTGGAGTGCCATAACATTGCCGCCATGTAATATTTTTTCAAAGAAACACTGAAAGGCACATCTGTGAGATGTCAGCTGCGTTCCCTCCAAATTTCAGGCCACAACACCAAACCGTTCTTTTGCAGCAGGGTGCCAAATAATTGCTGTCATTTTCCCACAGCCTAGAAAAGTACTGTCGCAGTTTGCGAAAGCTTTCGCAAATTCATTCAACAGTGTCGCAAGTGTGACAGTATTTTGCAAAAATACTTTTTCCAGAAATTTGAAAAACATATTTCTGAGATGTTTTACCCCAAAATAAAGACATGGCTAGCATCCTCAGGGTCCGACTAGGTGAATGAAAAAGAATTAGGTTGGTAGAGGGTCCCAAATTTAAATGTCAAGCATTTTTCTGATCTCTAACTGAAAACAAAATGGCAGATTTGCGACAATAAAAGGGCCATTTGTGAAAGTAAAAATTGCATTTGCGACACTGTCGAACTTTTTGTTAACTTTTCCAATTGACTTATAATGGGAGCTTGTTGTTTGAATAACTTTTGAAACGTGTAATATTTCTTCATAAAATCTTCAAAAGGCACACTGGGAACCCTGGCCGTACGTTTTCTGAAGATTTCAGACTGGTCATGCAAACCGTGCGACCTGTACATAACAGTAAAAAATTCAGAAGCGAAATCTTGTAGATCACGCTTAATAACTCCACAGCTATATAGCGACCAATACAAACTTGGCAGATCCCAAGGTATATGGATCTTGATTGTGTATTCCAAATTTCAGTCAAATCATCAAGCGGTTGCAAAGTTATTAAGGTGCAAATTTTGGGTTTATCATGTAAATGGCTCCAACCCTAACTATAGTGCCACTATAATATATGTGTATATATATATATATATATATATATATATATGTGTGTATATTATGGTAGCATGGTAGTGCTACCATAGTTAGGGTTGAGGAGCCATTTACATGTTAAACCCAAAATGTTGCACCTTAACAACTTTGCAACCGTTTGAAAGATTTGCCTGACATTTGGCATACATGATCAAGACCCATATGTCTTGGGATCTGCCAAGTTTTGTATTGGTCGATATATGGCTGCGGAGTTACTAGCGGATTCGCATGATGCATTTACGCTTTCTGAATTTTATCAAATGCGTTTACAGGTCGCACGGTTTGCACGACCTGTCTGAAATCATCAGGGATCATGTGGCCATGGTCTCTGATGTGCCTTTTGAAGATTTCGTGAAAAAATATTAAACGATTCAAAAGTTATTCAAACAACAAGCTCCCATTATAAGTCAATTGGAAAAGTTAACAAAAAGTTCGACAGTGTCGCAAATACAATTTTTACTTTCTCAAATGGCCCTTTTACTGTCGCAAATCCGCCATTTTGTTTTCAGTAAATGGCTGAATTTATCTGAAAAAAATATGGAAATTCAATGTAAAAAACTTTGTTTAATGCACCATTAGAGTTGAGCAGTTAAAAGTAGGGAAATGCAAACTTAGAGTTCCTAAACATAAGGCTCCACTCCCACTGCACATGCAGGAACAGGCATGAAGGGGACGTAGGCTTCACAACCCCAACACCCCACCCACACCCTCAGCTTCCAATTGTAAGACCTCACCTCCACCCTGCATGCAGGAACAGGTGTGTGATGGGTGTACCTTGACATTTCAAACCTTAATACTCACCCCATTACAAGACTAAGTAAGGTAATATGGGTACAGAATAAGAAAATGCGGTGAGCATTAGGGTTTGAAATATCAAGGTACACTCGTCACACCTGTTCCTGCATTCAGGGTGGGGATGAAGTTTAATAATTGGAAGCCGAGGGTGTGGGTGGGGTGTTGGAGTTGGGAAGCATAAGTTCCTCTCATGCCTGTTCCTTCATGTGCAGTGGGAGTGGGGCCTTATGCTTGGAAACCCTAAGTCTGCATTTCCCTGCTTTTAACTGCTCAACCCTAATGGTGCATTAAACAAAGTTTTTTACATTGTTATATATACACACACACACACACACACATATATACATATTTTATATATATATGCAAAAAACTTTGTTTAATGCATCAGTTAGGGTTAAAGCAACAAAAGTGGAGAAATGAGGCCCAACTCTCACCACATTCCATGTGTAAATAGGTTGAAATGCCACAGTAAAGTAGAAAGGGGTGAAAGTTAGGCCTCATAACCCCATGCACACCCCGGCATCTGTCGGTCTGTGGAAGATGAGGGGTGATGGGGGGGTAGGGGCTCAACCCAAATGTCTCATTTCCCCACTTTTGTTGCTTTAACCATAACTGGTGCATTAAATGAAGTTTCTTGAAATTAATCTCCTTACTTTTTGAAAAAGTGTAATATAACTAGAAATATAGAAACATAGACTTTGATGGCAGAGAAGGACCTCTTGGCCCACCTAGACTGCCCATTTTCCTACCTACAGGATATGCTGCAGATTCTATTTAACCAACAGCCTATTTCTTCCTACCCCCCACAAAAATTGCCTTATGCCTGTCCCATGCATTCTTGAATTCTCCCACAGTTTTAGACCCCACAACCTCCTCAGGAAGGCTGTTCCATACATCCACCACCCTCTCTGTGAAAAAATACTTCCTCACATTGCCCCTGAGTCATTCCCCCTCTATCTTCAAATTTTGTTCCCTTGTTCTTGCACATCTCTTTTTCTGAAAGATGCTACCCTCTTGGACTTTGTTGATTCCACTGAGGTACTTAAAAGTTTCTATCATGTCCCCTCCCTTTCTTCAAGGGTATACATATTAAGCTCCTTTACTCTCTTCTCGTATGGCTTCTCCTGCAGACCCTGCACCATTTTAGTTGCCCTCCTCTGGACTGCCACCATACTGTCTATGTCCTTGCGGAGATGGGGTCTCCAGAACAGGATGCAGTACTCCAGATGGGGTCTCACCAACTGTCTGTACAGAGGGATAACGACTTCCTGTTTTCTGCTGGTGATGCCTCTCCCTATGCATCCCAGTATCCCCTAGCCCTCCCTACTGCCTTCTCACATTACCTGCTAACCTTAAGGTCATCTGATATGATTACCCCCAGGTCCCTTTCCATTTTTGTTGTTGTTACTATCTCTCTCCCCATTGTGTAATCTTCCCCTGGGTTTTTGTTTAGCAGGTGCATTATTTTGCACTTCTTTGCATTGAATCCAAGCTACCATACTTCTGAGCATTCTTGCCAAGTCCCTTCTCATCCTTTCCACACTTCCTTGTGTATCAACCCTGTTGCAGATCTTTGTGTTATCTGAAAAGAGACATACTTTTCCTTCCAGTCCCTCTGCAATGTCACTTATAAAGACATTAAAAAAGGACTGGACCCAATACGGAACACTGTGGTACCCTGCTAGTAACCCCTCTTTCTTCAGAGTGGACTCCATTTACAATTACCTTCTGTGTCCTGTTGTCCAGCCAATGTTTTACCCAGGCTACCACCCAGGGACCCACTCCCAGGCTGGTTACTCTGACTATTAATCTTTAGTGTGGGACTGTGTCAAATGCCTTGCTAAAGTCCAGGTAGGCCATGTCCACAGCCCCTCCCTGGTCTACTACTTTGGTCACCCAGTCAAAGAAATCAATTAGATTTGTCTGACATGACCTTCCCGCTGTGAACCCATGCTGCCTTGGGTCCTGTGCCCCCACTGGCCTCTAGGTACTCAGCAATTCTTTCCTTCAGAAGTGATTCCATCAATTTCCCAACCACAGAGGTCAAACTGACAGGTCTGTAGTTTCCTGCCTGTCTTTCTCCCACTTTTGTGAAGGGGAATCACATCTGCCTTCCTCCAGTCCTCAGGTACCACACCATCCTCCCATGATTTGTTAAAAAGGATAGTCAGTGGTGTCACTAGTTCTCTCCTTAATTATTTTAGAATTCTGGGGTGAATTCTGTCAGGTCCCATTGCTTTGTCCACTTTCAGTTTTAGGAGTTCTTTCAGAACCCTTTCTTCTGTGAGAGGACTGGGATCGACCCCCCTATCCAGAGTGCTTCTGTTTATTGTATTAGGCACCTCCCCCTTCTCCTCTTTTGTGAATACTGAGCAGACGTATTCATTCAGTATCCCTGCTTTTTCACTGTCCCCCTCTGCCCACCCACCGTCCATTCTATTTAGCCTCACTATCCCTCCCTTTGTCTTTCTACGCTCCCTCATATACCTATAAAAGGTTGTATCCCCCTTTTTAACAGAGTTGGCTATCTTTTCCTCAGTTTTGGCCTCTGCTATTCTGACTACCCTCCCTGCCTTAACTGGTACAATTCTCTGTCCTGCTCCTTCTGTGTTTCCTTATGGTTCCTAAATGCTATCTTTTTCTCCCTAACCTTCACCGCCACCTCTTTTGAGAACCATGTCTTTTTCTTTTGTTTTGATTTGTTTATTTGCTTCACACAAAGGCTCGTTTCCTCTGTGATGTCAGTTTTGATGTTTCCACATTGTTGCTCCACCCTCCTTCTAGACTGTTTGCTAGTGCTTTTCTAAGGCCCTCTCCCACCTGTGCTAAAGTCAGCCTTCCTGAAGCACAGAACCCTCACTTTTGTATGGCTTGACTCTGTAGCTGAGTGTATTGTGAACCACACTGTTTGGTTGTCACTTGTTCCCAGATGGCCACCCACTTCTAGATTTGAGATCCTCTTACTGTCCCCATTTGAGAGTATGAGGTCTAAGATTGCTCCCTCACAAGTGGGTTCCAAAACTAGCTGTCTGAGGCATGCCACCTGAAGGGCATCGAGAATGGCCCTGCTTTTGGATTTGACTGCACTAAAGGTACTCCAGTTAACATCTGGCATATTAAGGTCCCCCATCAACAGTATCTCCCCTTTCTTTGCCATCCTAAGAATACCTTCTATCATATCTTTGTCCATTCCCTCCCCCTGACATGGGGGTCTGTATACAGCCCCTGTGCAGACTGTGGTGCCATTTCCGGTCTCTAAGGTGACCCACAGTGCCTCCTCTCCTCTCCTCTCCTCTCCTCTCCTCTCCTCTCTGTTTACTCTTTTATTCAGTTGCTTTTATCCCTTCCTTTACATAGAGAGCTATTCCACCCCCTCTTCTCCCCTCCCTGTCTCTCCTGTAGGTTGTGCACCCTGGTATGTTAACATCCCAGTTCTCTGTGTACCATGTTTCTGTGACTGCTATGATATCCAGACATCCCTCTTCCATCAAGGCCACCAGTTCAGGGAGCTTGTTGCCCAGACTATGGGCATTGGTACTCATTACCCTCCATTTCTTGATGGCCTTACCACTTTTTTCCCCATCCCTGTGCTTATTGCATTTGTCATTTTCTCCATTTACCCCTGCCCTTCTCCCTATCGACACCTCTATCCTGGTGTTTACCTCACTTAGTACCCAGATTCTTTTTGTGTGGGCTTGGATTTTCCTGCTCCTCTCCAGCGCCTCCCCCCTTGGCTAGTTTAAATGCTTGTCAATGAAGCATTTAAACCTATCACCTAGGATCCTGGTTCCCCTCCTGGACAGATGCAGACCACCATGCCAGTATAGGCCTGCATCTCTCCAGGTGGACCCCCAGTCCCCAATAAAGCCATATCCCTGAGCTCTGCACCAATTTTTTAAACACTGATTGAATTCCATAGCGTGGAGCACCCTAGCCTCACCCATGCCATAGACAGACAGCACCTCCAAGAAGGTTATCGTGCCTGCTACTTGTCTAAGGCCCCTCCCCAACTCCACAAACATTTCCTGCACTGCTCTGATCCCTTTCTTATCCAGATCATTTGTCCCTAAGTGGACAATAACATCCAGTTCCCTTCCCTGTGCAGCTGTTCTGGTGATCCTGAGGATTCACTCCCTGTCCCTCCAAGCCATGGCACCAGGCAGGCACCTTACCTTCCTCTCCCCTTCCTCACCCAGTTCTACCTTCCTAACAATGGAGTCCCCCACCAGGAGTTGTTTCCTTCCCCTGTTGGGTCCCATATAACCCTCCTGTGGGTCTCCTTTGAGGAGGTTCCCCGCATCCTCCTTTGTCTCCACTGTGGGTGCCTTCATAGAGGAACCACACTTTGCCAGAACAGCATATGAATTGTGGAGAGGTACAAATGGAGGGATGTGCCTCTGTTCCACCACCCTCACCCTCCCAGAGCCCACTGTGGTCCAACTGCTCCTCTTTCTTGGCAACCTCTGAGGCAACGGCAGTGGCCCTGGTGGTCCCTGGGTGGGAGGGGAGGTCCCATAAATCCTGGCCAATTCAGCCTGGAGATGAGCAACCTCCTCCCTCAGGCCAGAGAGTTGCCTGCAGATGGTACAACACCACATCCTCCAGAACTTCTCCTGGAAGACTTCTGCTCCACAGACACTGCACTGCAACACTCCCATCATGTCTTATTTCTGCCCCCCTAACTGTTTGGAATACTTACTCTTTCCTCTGTTTGTTTATTTTGGTTTTTGTTTTTTTCTCCCTACTTACTTACTGCTTCTGTGCCCTTTAAGCTCCTGATCTTCCTTTTCTGAGACAAGAAGTTCCTATATTTCTCTATAGCCTCCTTGCTTGGGGGGGTGATGGAGAGCTACTGTTATCCTACTAGGATGGTGAGTCTGTGGTGGCTCTATGGCCACTCACTTTCTGCTCCCAAACAAGAAGTTCCTGCTGTCAGTCAAATCCTGTACCTATGAAAGTAGAACTGGTTTAGGGTGGAGGGGAGGGAAGGAGAGCAATATAGTCCTAGTAAAGAAATCTAGTTATACCAGCAGCTCCTTCCTCCTGGTGCTCTCTGCCTGTACTCAGGCAGAAGATAGCTAGGGCAGTGTTTAAATCTGGCTTTAACCTGGCTTTCTTCTAGCTAAGCCACTCCCTCTACTTTGCAAATCTTTTTACACTTAGTTAATGGCACAGATAACAATTTCCTTCAGCCATCTGAGACAAGCACTTAGATAACTGCACAGAAAACAATTCACTTCCACTAACTCTGACAAACACACAAACTTTTTTTACCCTAAATTGAAGGTCCCAGTAGTAGAGTTCTAGTTCTTAGTCCCAGTAGAGAAGTTTAGTTATACCAGCAGCTCCTTCCTCCTGGTGCTCTCTGCATGTACTCTAACTAGTAAATAGCATGTGTTTGTGGGGTTCCATACTCCCTACAAGCTGCCCATGTGAGCATAACAAAATGCATCTGTGGGGCTTGGGCCCTCTGGGCCTGCACCCTTAATTTACACACGTTGCTGAGTTTGCGTTGTTAGAGCCCTATAGGGCAAGGAAAACTTGTAACACTAATTTGCCAATATTTCAGGAACCATAGCAGCTAGGAAAAAAAATCAAGTGTAGTTGTAATCATGACAGCAAGCTGTCTACACCATTCACTAAAAATACTCCCAACAGTTTACTCTGGTTCAAGGTCAGTTGGCATTCATGTCTATTCTCCCTTCCCCTGGTCGTGCCTGAAAATAGGCAGGATTTGTCTAGTGCACTTACCTGGTCAACAAAAACTAAATAAAAATAAATAAATATTACATACCAAATCCAACAACAATAAACACAAGCTGTTTTACATATGCTTGGAGGTCACCACAATAACTTCCCTGTACAAGGACCTGTGAGGGAAAAGAAAAATTAAAGAGGGCACTATAGCATAGTAAAGAAAGGGCAAGGGGTGCCCATAGGTGGCCAACCTAATGGAAGAGACATTGTAAAGGATAGATCAGGCTAATAACTAGAACGACTGTTGCAACAGATTTAAGAAAAGGCCAGTCCTTAAGAGTGGCAGGAGCTCCCTGTCACAGGCAAAAACAGTGTTACAGTTGTGCAGAATTACATTTTGATGGGGATTTGAAAGTTTTCTGTACTGGAAACATGTGATGAGGTGCTAAAAAGGTTATGTTGAACATTTGGAGTGAAAATTATTTGAGATTGCTCAGTCATGACTATTTGTTGCAATTTCGCTACACCTCCTCATAACTTACTGTGTGGAAGTGCAGGAGCCAGAGACCCCTGTGTTTCCACAGCTACATACATATGTGCATCTGTGGAGGGATGGGGTCCTGACATATGAACACTGTTGTACTATGTGGATGGAGGGACTGGAACGCAGGGTCTGAAGGACTCTGCACTCTCACCATGACATATGGGTACTGTTGTACTATCTCAATGAAGGGATTGGAGTGCAGGGTCCAAAGGACCATGACATATGTACCACTGGGTCATCAGACCTAACTCTCACCGCAATGTGCTATACTGTAGTGTGCCAGCTTGTTTAATAATAAATTATAATGATAACAAAACTTTTCTATGGCGCCTTTCAAAAAACCAAGGTGCCTTACAAAATAAAACAAACCAAACAAACCAAGCATTTCAAATCTTACAGTTAAAAGCAACTAGCACAGATAGCCAAATAAAATCAGACTCCAAATGCTTTGGTCCATAAATACGTTTTCAGGGCCTTTTTATATCCCTCCATGATCGTGCACTCCTGTAGCTGACGGGGTAGAGAATTCCAGAGAGTAGGGGCAGCATCCATGAATGTACAGGCCCCAGAAGATTTCAAAGACACCCTCAGGATCTCTAGCAACCCCTCACCAGCTAAGTGGAGCAATCACCCAGTGCAGTAAGGGACAAGAAGCTATTTGAGGTAGTCCAGGCCAAGTCCATGTAGGGCTTTGAAAGTCTGAAGACTGACTTCAAAAGTAATCCATCACTGCACTGGCAGCCAGTGCAGTCCATGCAGCACCAACAAAATATGGCTGGACTGGGAGGTCCCAGTCAGAAGCCAGGCTGCTGCATTCTACACCAGCTGTAGGCAGCAGATTTCAACCCCAGGAAGCCCTAGATAAAGGGAGTTGCAATAGTCCAGATGTGAGGATACAAAGGCATGGACCAGCGTAGGAAGATCGCCGAATGGAACAAGGTGCCTAATCCTGAAGATATTCCTCAGGTGATAAAATGAGGACTTGATGATGGCAGACACCTGAAAATGCAGAGTCAATCCTTCATCAAACATTACCCCCAGGTCACGCACCTGTTCAGAGATCGGGAGTGAAACACCCTCGAGATAAAGTCCAGAGGGTGAACCAGCCCCCAGCCCCCCATCTGGTGTGCCGGATCCACTACCAACACCTCTGTCTTTTCTGAGTTCAACTTCAACCAACTCAAATCCATCCACTCCTGGATTTCATTGTGGCAGTTATTAAAGACCAAGAAAGCTCCATCCTGATAGGGTGCAAAAGAAAGGTAGAGCCTCATCCGGTAGAGAGGAAGAGGGGCATGGAAGGGGGGAAATGGAGGAAAAGGGGCAGCCAGAGTGCTCCTGTTGGGTGATTCCATGATCGGGGGATCAAATGGGATAGGGAGGGAGAAGCCTGCCCGGTTAGAACAAAATGCTTCCCTGGACTAACAGTGCACAGGGCCAAACATGAGGTATATCAGCTGGCAAAGGATTGTGGAGGTTCCCCAGATACACTGGTCCACCTGGGTACCAATTATATTGAGGGAAATAGTGAGCTAGAGATAGAGGCAAGGTTCAGGGAGCTTGCCAGGGTCTGTCATGATATAGGATGCACAATTTCCTTCTCGGAAATCCTGCTGGTGCCAAGGGCTAGTGGAGAACACAAGAGGAAGATTAGGGTGATAAACCAGTAGCTCAGGGAGTGGTGTGGGGCCAGAGGGTATGGGTTGATGGGGGATTGGGGGGAGACCTGGGAGGATAAGGGGCTGTATGCTAGAGATAGGCTCCATCTCAATTCGGAGGGGAAGGAAATCCTTAAGTTGAAAATAGAGGGGTTCATTGGTGAAAGGTGGGGTTTAAACTTGTGAAGGGGGGAGGAATGGGAGAAAAGGCTGACAAGAGGGGTCAGATAAAGGAGGGACTCTGTCTCCACCCCCCTGGGGAGCTGGAGGAATGCAGGAAAAGGCCGACTGGTAAGGTTCGGACCAGGTGAAGACAGAATCCCCATGGGAACACTAGCATGGGAAATGGAAGTATAGGTAAAGGGTGGAAGGTAGTCCTGCTAAATGTCAGGAGCTTGAACAATAAAATGCCTGAGCTCCAGGTGATGCTAACTGAGGGAGAGGTAGATGTGGCAGCAGTCACTGAGACCTAGGCCACTGCAGAGCATGACTGGGACCTTAACCTTGAGGGTTACACCATGTTCAGGAAGGACAGGGAGGAGGGAAGGGGAGAAGGGGTAGCAATAATAACTGCATTGCCATAGGAGGAGTGGAGGAGGTGGAGGGAACTGTGGAGGTGATTTGGGTCACCTTGATAACAAGGGGGGGCCAGAGACTAAAAATAGGAGTGGTGTATAGACACCCTGCGTGGCGGAGGAGCTGGAGGAGAGTCTGGTGGCAGATGTTGGGAGACACTGAAGATTGGGAAGGGGAAGGGTGGTGGTGGTGTTGGGGGACTTAAACATGCCAGGAACAGACTGGGATACTATGACATCCTCGGTGGCCAAGGAACAGAGGGCGCTGGATGTCCTTCAGGATGCGTTCCTAACTCAGCAGGTGGGGGAACCGACCAGGGAGGAGCAGATACTGGATGTGGTCCTGGCAGTCAGTGGCCAGATTGGGGGCCTGGAGGTAAGGGACCCGTTGGCGGGGAGTGACCATGCCATGGTCTGGTTCTGCCTGAACCTAGGAGGCGTAGAAGGCTGCACAAAGACGGAGGTAACTAACTTCAGGGGGGCGGATTTCAAGGAAATGGGAAGGATCTTTAAGGAGCACTTGGATGGGATTGGGCCAGATATGGATGCTGACAGTAAGTGGGAAATCATCAGGAGGGGGGTGCAGGATGCTACCAGCACCTACACAAGAGTAAGATGGAAATGCGGTAGGGCCCAAAAACCCTGCTGGTGGACCAGGGAGGTTCAGGAGGTGGTGAGGGGAAAAAAGGCGGCCTATAGGCAATTCAAGTGCTCAAGGAGTGAAAGGGACTGAGGGGAGAATGAGCTGATGGCCAGAAGGGCCACTATGGTGGCGAGGGCGGCTAAGGCAGGAAAAGAGCAGATCCTGGCCAGGGAAATTAGGAGAGGGAACAAGGGGTTCTTTAGATACATTGGGGAAAAATGAAAGGTGAAGGGGCAGATTAGCAGGATTAAAACAGGGGAGAGATGGGCACAAGACCTGGGGGAGCAGGCTGAGGTACTAAATGAGTACTTCGCCTCAGTTTTCACCAAGGAAAATGGGGCTGCATCATACATGGGAGGAGATGGTGAAAATAAGGAGGGGGTGACCCTTACCGATCAGTGGGTCTGGGGTGGGGGGGCATCACTGGCAGGTGGGGGGAAGGCAAAGCAGGGGGATGAGGTAGCGGAGGTGGAAATCATGACAGAGAGAGTGAGGGAAGCCCTCAGGTCCCTTAAGATGGAGAAAGCACCAGGGCTGGATAAATTACATCACAGAGTGCTGAAGGAACTGGCGGATGTCCTGGCGAAACCCCTGGCGGAGCTCTTCAGTATCTCTCTGAAGGTAGGGTGGGTGCCCCAGGATGGAAAGGGTGCACATATAGTGCCTATCCACAATAGGGGATCAAGGGTGATGGTAGGGAACTACAGGCCTGTCAGTCTGACATCGGTGGTGGGCAAGGTGATGGAGAGCATTGTCAAGGAGAGACTAGGGGAGGACCTGGAAAGGTTGGGGTGCCTGGATGATAGACAGCATGGATTCATCCCAGGGAAATTTTGTCAGACAAACCTTGTGGAGTTCTATGACTGGGTGATGAGTGCCTTGGACCTGGGTAGACCAGTGGACATCCTCTTTTTTGACTTCAGCAAGGCATCGGACTCTGTTCCTCATGGAGGCCTGTTGGATAATCTGGGAGAAATGGGGGTGAGGAACCAGATGATCAGATGGATAGGCAATTGGCTCCAGAACTGGACCCAGAGGGTTGTGGTTGGTGGGATAGTCTCATCCCCAAGGAGGGTCATTAGTGGAGTCCCTCAGGGATTGGTCCTTGAGCCCCTCCTGTTCAACGCCTACATCTTTGACATAAGGAAGGGTATCAGGAGTGAGATGAGTCTCTTTGTGGATGACTCAAAACTGGAGCTGGTGGTGGATGGGGAGGAGGGGAAGGTGGCCCTGCAGGGGAACCTGGAGGCTCTGGAAAGGTGGTCTAGAAAGCGGAAGCTGAGGTTCAATTCAGGGAAAGGCAAGGTACTGCACCTGGGGGCCAGAAACCTGGGCCAAGTGTACACCCTGGTCGGGAGAAATGCTACAAGTCTAGATGGCAGAGAAGGACCTGGGGGTGGTGGTGGATGTCAAGATGAACAACTCAGAGACTTGTAGGAGGGCAGCGGCAAAGGTCAGCAGGATGCTTGGATGCATCACTAGGGGGCTCATCTCCAGAAGGAGAGAAGTGATACTCCCACTGTATAACTGCTTGGTGAGGCCGCATCTCGAGTACTGCATTCAGTTTTGGAGGCCACATTTAAAGAGGGACATTGAACTCCTGTAGAGGGTCCAGAGGAGGGCAACCAAAATGATTTGGGGCTTGGGGGCTAGGACCTATGGGGAGAGGTTTGAAGAGCTAAATATGTACACATTGGAAGAGAGAAGGGACTGGGGGGACATGATAGAGGTCTTCAGGTACATGAAGGGGATAAATAAGGGAGGAGCAGTCAGGGTTGCTCCTAAGAAAGGGGGGGCAACTAGAGAGCATGGGTGGAAGCTGGAGGGGTGGAGATTCAGGGAAGAAAGGAGGAGCTGCTACTTCACTGAGAGGGTGGTGGAACCATGGAATGCACTGCCTAGGGGGCTGGTGGAGACAGAAATGGTGGAGGTGTTCAAGAGGGGGTGGGACAGGTACAGGGGAAGGGTTCTGGAAGCAAAAACTAGTGCAGTGAGAATATCCAGGACTGGGAAGGGAGAAGCCAGAGAAGGAGAGGGGGGCAGCAAGGTCAGCTCCCAGGGTGGGGGCTGACCAAACGAGCAGACACAAAAGACCATTAGGCCTATTCTGCTGGCATTTTAGTATGTTAGTACGTTAGCTGGGTATCATCAGCATAGCAGTGAAACCTCAGCCCATACCTTCTTACAATGTCTCTGAAGGGCAGCATATAAACTACGAACAACATGGGGGACAATACAGAGCCCTGAGGAACCCCATAAGACAGAGAAACTGTGTCTGAGGAATAAACCCCAGAAACCACTCTCTGCGTTCTTCCAGTGAGGTAAGATGTAAACCACCTGAGGACTACATCCATCAGTCCATGGATGAACCTCAGATGCTCAAGCAGAACCCCATGGTCCACAATGTCAAAGGCTGATGAGAGATCTAGAAGAACCAGAATGGAATGGTCCTTCCAATCCCTAGCAATCAGGAGATCATTGAGTACCCGAACCAGCACTGTCTCAGTACTACGCCTCTTTCGAAAACCGGACTGAAGAGGTTCATAGATATCATGGATGGTCAAATGGTTCTCCAGTTGCATGACCACTACCTTCTCAATTACCATCCCCAAAAAGGGAAGGTAAGAGCTTGGTCTGTAGTATGCATGGCAGTCAGGGTCCAAAGAAGCTTTCTTCAAGAGGGGTGTTCCCACATCCTCCTTCAGGGAGCTCAGAAACTCACCTGTTTCCAAGGAGCACCAGACTATCCATGCTAGGACTGGACCGATAGAATCGATACAGCCCAAAATCAGGGAAGTTGGTCCTGGATCCAAACTACAGCACATAAGGCATGCACCCCAGGCAATCTGTATGATATCCATGAATTCCAGTCAGTCGAAGGCACTCCAGGATAACCGAGGAGCAGCAGCCTCATGCTGATCCAAAGCAATACCCTTAGAGTGTGCTGGTTGGAGTGCTGCCCTAATGTGGGCCACCTTACTTGCAAAGAATCGAGTAAGTTCATCACACTCCCTTTGTGAAAAGGCCCTTTGGACATGTAGACAGGCTGAGTTGCACAGCAAGTCCACAGTGCGAAAGAGCTGAGCTGGTCGATTCAGAACAGCCGCAATCTCCCCGGACAGGAACTCTGCCTTCTTATGGGTGATTGCAGATTGATAGGCTTGGTAATGCTCCATCAATCTAAGGTGGTCGGCATCAAGGGAGGCTCTCCACCAACAACACTCTAACCTTCGACCTAGTTGCTGCATCTCTTTCAAGGTCCCATCAAACCATGGGGACTGAGGGTGAAAGGAAAAAGGATGAACACGGACAGAAGCAATGACATTCAGGGCCACCAAGATAGCCATATAATAGGGTACCATGAGGGCATCTGGGTCATTGTTTGCCACTGGAAAGGATGATAGGCCAAGTACTGCCACCAGGCCTTCAGAACTAACATCTCATAAAGGGCGATACCTGACCATCTCCACAGGGGTAGACCTACAAAGGAGGGCACTAAAACTAAACCCCAAGGTGTAGTGATCAGACCACCCAACTGGTTCCACCCCCAAATCAGAGATCTCGATCCCCAGGAGAAAAGGAATGACCATGTTCATGGGTAGCTTTTGTAACTATCTGTTTAAGGCCCAGAGATGACATCAACTGGAGGAAGTGCTGTCCAAACTGCGAGAGTTTGTCATTGACCCAGGCACTGAAGTCACTCAGAACCATCAGTCTGGGTGACTCAAATGCCATGTCAATGATGAAGTCCACTACTTCCTGAAGGAATCGTTTCTCATCTCCGGGTGGATGGTAGAGGAGGATTATCCTACAGCCTACACATGCTACCATGGTACACTTGAATGACTCGGTTTCCTCAACTGGTACACTCGTGAGGTTAAGTTCGGTCTCGAAACAGACTGCAACCCCCTCCCCCCATGATCCAATCTCGGGCAGTGAATCACCGAGTAACCGGCTGGAGTTAGAGCCTCAAAAATGGGGCCAGAGTTCTCATCCAGCCAGGTCTCAGTGATGCAAGCCAGATCCACTATTTCTACAAGATCGGCAATAATTGCAGTCTTGTTTTTAATGGACCTGGCATTGCATAGCACAGCCCGAGTTGGATGAATCTCCAGGACTACCTGGGCCACCTGACCATCAATATTGGTAGTGCCCTTGGGTATGGAAACCAGGCATGAAGGACCACATTCTGGGTTCCATTTTTCCCCAGGGCATTTCCTGGATTTCATGACCCCAATGTGGTGACCCTGCTCATTCACTCTCCACTGTTCACCCTCCTGCCCTTCTCCTCCCCTTACGAGCAATACCCAGTGCCCTACAGCACTTGGAAGTTGTAAACTGCAATGGGAAGGAAAAAAGGGGTGGAGGGCATGAAGGGCAGAGGGTGAATAGTGCACGACCGTGGTGGCAGGCCTCCGACACATCCCAACACTGGCGGTACACACTTGGCTAACCTGCAGACTAATACAACTAAAACAAACTAACTCAAAATCAACCTAAATGAAACCCTCAATTAACCACCTTAATATTAAACAAAATATAAAGAATTCAATATCTTAGCAAAAATAAATTAACAATCATAAATAAATACTGAAAAAAATTAGAAATAAAATCCCAACAAGCCAAATACTGATAACCAGGGCCCCGATTTTTCTGAGGCACATTAGAGCAAAGTTCTGTGGCAGGGTTCTCATTTGCTGCAGAACTTCTGCAGCACTCAACACCAATTTCTGAGGCAATTCTGAGGCACATTTTTACCCTTAATTTTCTTTTGCTTTTTGTTTTTTTTGCCATATCTGACACAATGCACGCTCCATAACACAGTCATTTTAGTGATTTGTCTCAAATTTTCAACATAGCCAGTCTAAGACCTCTGCTCATGAACAGTATCACTGTGATTTTCTTAATCTGTCCCAAACATTGATTTTGCACACCGACCACGCCATTGTGCGGTACATGTGCAAAAACACATTTCAGGTGAGATGAGAAAAATGATAATAGTACTGTTCATAAGGAGGTGTGGTAAAATTGCAATACTGAAAATCTGGAGTGAAAATACTAAAAATGCTCGAAGTTACGAACGTGCATAGGAACTGCACAATGCACACTTGTAAAACAGTCATTTTATGGGCGTTTGTCACCAAATTTTCAACATAGCCAGTTTAAGACCTCTGCTCATGAACAGTATCACTGTGATTTTCTTAATCTGTCCTGAACATTGATTTCGCACACCGGGCATGCCATTGTGCACTACATGTGCGAAAAAACACATTTTGGGTGAGATGTGAAAAATGACAGTTGTACTGTTCATAAGGAGGTGTGGTAAAATGGCAATACTGAAAATCTGGAGTGAAAATATTAAAAGTGCTCAAAGTTACCAGTGCGCAGGGAACGCTACTTATTACTGTAAAACAGTCATTTTGGGAATATTTTCAGCAAATTTTCAACATAGTGTTTTAGGAGCCTACCTCCATGAACTGTGACACTGTCATTTCATTAATCATTCTGGAAAGGTGGTTCCATGCAGTGACTGCGGAAGCACCTTTTGGGACTGATTAATGAAATAACAGTGTCACAGTTCATGAGGTGGGGCCCCAAAAACCCCATGTTGAAAATTTGGTGAAAAAATCCCCAGAAATGGCTGAGATATGCATTAAAGTCGAAAAAAATCCATTTATGCCATTGTACAGCTTACCGGCATTTCTTCAATTCGCGGTCGGCTTTGAAGAGTGAAGATGTGTTCCCAGTCCACCAAAGATTGTCGCTGGGCTCCGGAGGTGAGTATGGCTTGAGGTGGGGTGTGGGGAGGTGGGTATGCAGAGGGTGGGTGCAGGTTGGGGAGGGGACAAAGAATCAACAAGGCAAGGTTTTTTGTTAGAATCAATGAGGACTTTGCCATGCTGGGTGGGCTTCCAGCATGGCACCAGACTAACAGGGGACAGTGAAGCCGACGGGGATTGGGCACCCCCGTCGCAAAGGAGCTTTTTCCATGCTGGGGTGGGCTCATATGGTTTCAGGGCAGTTTGGGGAACGTGAAGCTGATCGCAGATTGGGCATCCATGTCAGCAATGGAAGCTTTTGCTACGCTGGGGTGGGCTCCCAGCATGGCATACAGACATTTGGGGGGGCAGTGAATCCGACAGGGGATTGGGCACCCACCGTCAGCAAAGGACGTTGTTCTGCGGGCAGCCACAAATTCTGTGGGTGACGGCAAATTCCACGGATATTTCTGTGGTTTGCCGCACCCTCAGAATCGCGGAAAACTCAGGGCCCTGCTGATAACCGATGTATTCAGATGAAAATTTAAAACTTCCCAGGCCTCTCACTGCCTTGGGGGTTGGACCACATACGGGCACTCTCACTGTCTGCAGCAATAATATTGCAGTGTAAATGTATCCAGTCCCCAGGCCCTCTCACACCCTAGGGAACTAGAGAAAGATGCAGGCACTCTCACTGCCTGTCAAATGATCGAAAATCCAGTAACAACTTTAACCTGTAAAACTTAAAACAGTATAAAAATAAAAATAACAAAAATCACTTAAAACTTGTAAGGTCCATTAGTAGGTCCATAAAAAGTCATAGAAATCCTTGCGTAAAAGCACATAAAATGCTCCCAGCTTTTAAGAGAAGAACAGGCTATAGTGTAAAAACACGCCCAAAATCATGCAGGAACAAGGCAAATAGATCCCAGAAAATTTCCATAAGAAAGATAATCCTTGACTGTCGATGAATAGCAGGCCTTAGTCCAGGTAACAATCCCTCAACATGCAGGACACAGCTCTGGAGTTCACCAACACAGCAGCAGGTTGGGGCATGCAGCTAGATCCCAAAGGGAGCCACCCCAATGCTCCAGACTCACAGGCCCCCACCCGGTTCCTTGCAACTCGCAGCTACAAACCCCAGGAGGCAGGCCACAAGGACTGTCCCCTAAGAGGTATAGAAGAGTCCCAACCCCATGTGGAATGGAGTGAGAGTTGGGTCTGACAACCCCAATGGTACACCCAATGCCTGTTGGTGGGTGGGGGTGGTGGGGTGGTAGGGGTGGTAACACTGGGGGTCGGTTGAATAACCTAACACCTCATTTTCCTGCTTTTTTGCTGTGGTATTCACCCTAACTAATGCATTAATGAAGTTTTTGCAAAAAATATATATACATATATATATATATATATATATATATATACACATATATATATTATAGTGGTGTGGTCGCGCCACTATAGTTAGGGTTCAGTGGTTAGTTACATACTAAAGTCAAAAGTCTGGGCGTTAATAACTTTGGACCCATTCAACAGATTTGCCTGAAATTTGGTACATGTGGTGGGGCATGATAGATCTCTTGATCTGCTAAATTGCATTTTGGTCGGACTTACAGTCTTTGCGTACAAAAGCGCTGAAAAATGCAAAATTATCCATTTTTGGAGGCAGCTTTTGGGATTTTGGATGTGGTCCTGCACAGCCGTTGTGTGGTGTGCCACTCTGTGAGATGGCTCATTTGAAAGAGCTTTGGTGGCCGAACATGCCGTTTTTCGTTTGGTGAAAAAATATTAAGGCATTCAAAAGTTATGTCACTTTTAAGTTCCCATTATAAGTCAATGGGAAAATTTATATGTATGTTTTGTGAACAAAGAATGGGGTTCTGGCCATCTGGTCCCGCCTGGCGATCAAAGATTTGCAGCCTCACGGTTCAAGAATCTTTGTCCCCAAGGATTTTTAAAATTCTTTGATCGTGAGGTCCTCCATCTTGTTTTTAGTTTTCTGATCGGAAAAACACAAATATCTCGGCTCAGGGGTCACTTCTGAAGTAAAACTTGGATAGGGTTTACTCAGGGGACTCCGATCTATTGAGCCATTGCTTTGGTTTTATCTAAATTGGTCAAAAAATAGAGTTTTGAGCTTTTGAAATCTTTGTTCACGGCTCCCTAATAATCTTTGATCGCGAGCCTGCAAAATCTTTGATCACGAGATTCTTTGATTGCGATCATGCATTGCGAGCGAGGGACGAGATGGCCAAATTTTTATATTGATTTCTGTAGCCCAAGGGTGCCCTAGAAAGTAATATGAGGGTGGGTTTTGCTCAGGGGGCTTCATTCTGCCCTATGTGAATAAAAAGACTACCAGGAAATATCAAATGCTTATCTTTTTCATAATGATGGGGAGGGCCACTAGACTACCAGGGATATGAATAATAATACTAATTAAATACAGATCGGGAGGGGGCATTAGTCTACCAGGGATAAAACAACAAATATAAATAAATACACATGGGGGGCCACTAGACTACCAGGGATATAGAGATCTTTATCTATATTATCATGATCGGGGGTGGAGGGGGTAGCTAGACTACCAGAGATAATGAAAAGTTATGTCTTTTTATTCACATAGTGCAGAACGAAGCCCCCTGAACAAAACCCACCCTCATATTACTTTCTAGGGTACCCCAGGGCTACAAAAATCTATTTTAAAATCTGGCCATCTCGTCCATCGTTCTCTGTTCGCGAGCGAGCAATTTCTTTGACTGCGAGCCTGCAAATTCTTTGATTGTGACATTCTTTGATCACGACCGTGCAACACGAGAGAGGGACAAGATGGCCAGATTAAAAAATCAATTTTCTCAGTCTAGGGGTGTTCTAGGAAGACAAATGAGGTTGGGTTTTACTCAGGGGGCTCCGTTCTGATGAACCATGGCAGTGGTTTACCGCAATTCTGTTAATTTTTTTAATTTGAAGAGTTTTTATTCCTTGATTGTGACCCTGCAAATTTCTTTGATCGTGAGCCTGCAAATTCTTTGATTGTGAGATTCCTTGATCGCCATCTTTGATCACGAGATAGGGGCAAGACGGACAGATTTTTTATAATGGAATAAATAGGGAAATTTTACCAATCTTTAACATTGAATATCTCAGAAACGGTTAAGTCTTTTTACTTGAAATTTGGAGGGTGTTTACATCATGTCCTGTAGATGTGAATTATGATGTTTATGTGTCTGATAACAAATGTATTTGTGGAGATATTGCGTGACGCACTTTACGTGATGCGGACAGATTTTTTGCTTGTGGTGGTGGCTTGAGATTGATAGGATACATAGCCTTAGTGTCATGGATGTAGTTTTCAGTCATTGTGTGTGTTAAATGTCAACAGGTGCAGAACTGTGCCAGTCTGACAAATGAAAATCTCATACGTTAAAATGTTATATCTCGGATAAGGTTTGGACTTTTCACTTGAAATTTGGAGGGTGTTGACGGCTTGTCCTGTGATTGTAAATTACAGTGTTACCGTGTTGGAAAATCATTTTTTGGTGAAGATATGGCATGGTGCACTTTACGTGATGTGGACAGTGTTTTGCTTGTGGTGGTGGCTTGAAATTGATAAGATACCTAGCCTTAGTATCATGGATGTAGTTTTCAGTCATTGTGTGTGCTAAATGTCAACAGGGGTGAAACTGTGCCACTCTGACGAATGCAAATTTCAAATTTTGACATGTCATATCTTGGACATGGTTTGGTCTTTTATTTGAAATTTGGAGGGTGCTGACGGCATGTCCTGTAGATGTTAATAGAAGTGTTTACGTGTCAGACAATATATTTTTTGCGCAGATATTGTGTGGCACAGTTTACATTTTGTGGAGAACGTTTTCTATTGTTCTACTAGATTAACATTTGTTTGGTGGGTGGCCTTGCTGTTGTGAATGTACTTTTTAGTAATTGGGTGTGTAATGTGGCCTGGCACTTACAAGTTGGTGGGAGCGTGGGGCCCACCAACTTGCGTAACTTTCTACTTTTCTATTCTTTCTTAAAAAGTAAGGAAATTCTATGCAAAAAAACTTTGTTAATGCATCAGTTAGGGTTCTTCTACAGCAAACAAAGTTAGGAAATTCGATTTTAGGGTTCCCACCCCTTGCACTCCACCCCCACTCTGCCCCCACCAACAGGCATCGGTATGTACGTTGGGCTCATCGGCCCTAACTCTCACCCCATTCTCCTACACTGCACCACCTCAGCTTGTTTACACGTGGGATGGGATGAGAGTTAAGGCCAATGACCTCAACGCACACCCTGATGCCATGATTACAATGACACTGGAATTTTTTTTGTAGCTGCTATGGTTGCTGAGATAATGGAAAATTAGTGTTACAAGGGTTTCTTGCCCTACATGGCTGCTGTACAGCTTTATAGTTATGTGTAATTGGGAAAGCAATGCCCAGAGGGCCTGCGCTCCCACATATGCATACCATTATGCAAACAATTAGCAATATGAAGGGAGCACAGGGCCCAGAGGGCCTGCACCCCCACTAACACATACCACTTACCAGTTATATTACACTTTCTCAAGAAGAACAGAAATTAATTGCAAAAAAACTCTGTTAATGCATCAGTTTGGGTTCATAGCACAGTGACAAAAGCATGGAAATGTGGTGTTAGAGTTCACAACACTAACTTCACGTTCCCCCCCCAACACACACACACACATATGCAAGCAGAGAAAGGGCAAGGCAATACAACCAATCAGAGATAGCCATCTTGAGTTCATACCTGGTGTTTTCACAGAAACATACATTTACCATAACATGCTAGTGCATACTCCAGCAAAAAAGTGTACTGGCACAAAACTAATTTTCCAACAGTGTATCAGTGCAAGGTCCTACAGACCCTGCATTGCCTTGCAAATATCACCATTACATACAGTGGAAGTGCAGGGTCCTCTGCAGCCTTTGCCCTCCCACACATACATAATTTTGCTACAAATATGTATATGCCGTAACCACAATACATTTCTATATGTCTCTAGCATGCAGTTTGAGGTACACTACATGTACTGTTGTGTCCACCATGGTTCCACAGCATGTGGGTGTACCACCAACACACCTTCAGTCACAGCTATACATTTGTTTATGGCTGTAGAAGCACAGGTTACCGAAAAGACTGTTCTCTCAGTCAGCCATATTTTTTCAATACTGGGGGACTGCAGGATCCTTCAGACCTTGCACTTCAACAGAAACATACTTTTACCATACTTTGCAAATGTAGGGTCCTGCATACTGTGTAGTCCCAGAGTAACTTCATTTGTCTACAATGCAGGTTTTGCATTGTCCTATGGACCCTTCACTGGCATGCAGATGTCACCATTACATGATGTTGGAGTGCAGGGTCCAGAGAACACTGTGCTCCAGCATCATGAAATGGTGACATTTTCATGGCAGTGCAGGTTTTTCCCCAAGACAGTGGTGTGTCAGCAGGACTGGTGCACCCCTTTATGGTGACACCCCAACAGCGAAACAGGAAAAAAACCCATTACGGCAACATTCACAGTAAGGGTCCTTTTTCCCCTGTTTCACCTTCCCTTAGTGTTCCGCCCCCTTCCCCAACCAACTCTGACCTGAAGTTGGAATCTTAAAGTCCGGGGGTGCAGGGGGCAGAGCCCCCCACATAGAAAACACCTACAGAACAGGCAGCACAATACCTGCGTCGGAATTGTGCCATTGCTGTGGGGGAGGTTGGCATTGTCGCTGCCGGCATAGCTTGGTGCTTCCCAGCAGAACTCATTCAGTTCATGAAACATGATGATGAATGTCTCTTGTGGCATGTTCAATGAGTTGTATGCTCTTTATCTTACCTGATGGTGGCTGCCTATGATTGGTTGTGTTGCCTTGCCCCTTCCTCTGCTTGCATGTCTGTGTGGTGGGGGAGGAGGAAAATGCGGAGTTAGGTTTGTGAATCCTAACACCACATTTCCATGCTTTTGTCACTGTGCTATGAATCCTAATGGATGCATTAACGGAGTTTTTTTGCGATGACTATATAAATATATATATATATATACACACACACACACACACACACACATATTATATTGAGAGAAAGACAGAGAGAGAGAGAGACAGAGAGAACACTGAATGGGTAACTATGCAGAACCAGCATGTTCTGCTACAGAGGGGTTCTGATTCCTTGGGAATCAGAACCCCGAGGTGGCTGAAAATACTGGTTTGGCATCGAGTTGCCCATCCAGTACTTTTTATAGTATATGGTTTTCCCTGATATTTTTTTTTTTAGTATAGAAAATGAACTGCCAAGCCCTATTCAGAGAGTTGGGGCTGGTTGCTAAAGTGAGTTGCAAGTTGCTAGGGACAGGACATCCAGGTGCCTGAAATGTACACAGTCATTGATTGTCAGGTCAGTTTGGGTGATCTTTAAAAAAGAAAAATATGGCCGATGTACGCCTCATGTTGTGAGTGGAGGAGGATGCCCTGAATGTATTTTCATAAGTTTTTTTTTAAATATATCTGGTTGATCCTGCATCTGCCAGGGAGGTTATGTGACTGTGTGTCGGTCCCATCGCTGCGTTATCTGGTTGATCCTGCAGTTACCGTTAATGTAGCTCCACGCATGTCATCTGTGCTGGAACACTGTTCTACCGCAGAAGAGTTGAATAGCATTCTATTCCCTTTGAACTGTTGTATAACAGTTTTCTAGTGCAGATGAAAATTGAGGTAGAACAATGTTCTACCATACTATATTGTATGTGTGTGTGTGTGTGTGTGTGTGTGTGTGTGTGTGTGTATGATGTATATTTAAACAAAAAACTTAATTTCAAACAATGTTAGGGTTCTACACATAGCTCTTCATCCAAAGTGATACAGGTCAGAAAATTGGATGTTAGGGTTTACAATTTTGATACCCCTTACCCACCAAACCCTACCATTGGAACTGCACCCCACCACCCTCCACACACCAACACACATTGGAGTGTCACTTAGGGTCATGGTGGGTCCCACCCCACCCCCCTGTACAACCCTACCATTATAACACCTCCTCCACCCTCCACACACCAACAAGCATTGGGGAGTGTCTTAGGGTTGTGGGCCCTAACTCTTTATCAAGCAATTTGGAGATAATGGGCCTATAATTATTGGGGTTGGTTGGGTCTCCAGATTTGAACAGAGGGATCACTTGCGCTGTCTTCCATATCATAGGAAATGCACCCCGTGAAAGAGATAAGTTAAAGAGGTGCGTGATTGGAATAGCCAATACACGATAACTGATCTTTAGGAAGTATGGTTCAACATGGTCAGCGCCAGCGGTTTTCCTGATGTCCAGGTGCAGTAGCAAATCCTCAACTTCCTTGAGGGAGATGGGATGGAAAGAGACAGTGGAGGCAGATGGGGAGTGGTGGGTATTTGATGCTATCTGTGCTAGGGATTGGGTGCAAAGGTGACTGGCCGGCGAGGAGTCAAAGGCCAGTCCTGCAGTAGTAAAATGGTCATTCAATAGATCAAGGATCTCTACTTTATCAGTGATGAGTGTGTCACCTTTCAAGATTTTTGAGGGAAAAGACCCAGTGGGAACATGACCTTTAATATCTTTGAGTGTTCTCCAAAATTTTGTGGGACAATTAGCAAAGGAAGCCAGTGATGTTTGGCAGAAGGACGTCTTTTTAATTCTGGTTAAGGATGTGCTGCAATTCCTAGCAGTCCTAAAAGCAGCCCAGTCTTCAGAGAGCTTTGTTTTCTGGGCTTTTTTCCATAATGTGTCCCTACTATGTAGGGCTGTACTCAGCTCTACAGTGAACTAGGGGAAGGATCTTTTCTTGATCTGGGTTTTGACTAGGGGGGCATGCGTGTTGAGCGCGTTTAACACGATGGTTTCAAAAGACTGATAGGCATCTTCAACTGTTCTGGCCAGGTAAAATTCCTGCCAAAGCAGGGACTCCCGGTAGTATCCCAGTTTTGTGAGATTTTTTTTTTGGTATTTGTGCACCAAATTTTCAACATAGCCTTTTTGGGACCCACCTAATGAACAGTGGCACTACAATTTCATTAGTACATCCCAAACATTGATTTCACACAGCGACTGCGCAATTCTGTGCCAGAGCTGTGAAAAACACATTTCAGGCAGGATGGAAAAATGACAGCTGCACTGTTCATGACGAGGTGTGGAAACATCTCAATGCTGAAAATCTGGGTGAAAATATAAAAAATTAATGATGTTACGGATATGTGTAGAAACTGCACAACGCACACTCATAACACAATCATTTAGGGGAATTTTTGGACCAAATTTTCAACATTGCCTTTTTGGGACCCCACCTAATGAACAGTGGCACTGTGATTTTGTTAGTACATCCCAAAAGTTAATTTTAAACAGTGACTGCGTTATTCTGCACCAGAGCTGTGAAAATGCATTTTGGGTATGATGTGAAAAATGACAGCTGCACTGTTCATGAGGACGTATTAAAAATCTGAATGCTGAAAATCTGGAGTGAAAATATTAAACATTAGCGAAGTTACCAATCTGCATAGAAACTGCACAATGCACACTTGTAGCATAGTCATTTGGGGAATTTGTTTGCACCAAATTTTCAACATGGGCTTTTTGGAACCTCCCCTCATGAACACTGGTATTGTCATTTCATTAATTGGTCCAGAAAGGTGATCCTGCATAGTGACCATTGTTACAAATGCACTCCGCAGGTCAGGCTCTCTGCTCCCACAGTGCCGACCTCAGAGTGCAACAGTGTGAACAGATAACAGACAGGGTAACCCTCCTGTCTGCTTTGGCTCCGAATCACCTGTCAGCCTCAAGTTCTGGGGGGATTCAAAATGTGAACCTTATGCTAGCCTGCCCAAATATACAGACTCAAATAATGTTCTCTTCGGGGGATGCAATATATCTTTGACCTATGGACACTTAACCAGGTATCCAAAATGAACCCTGATAACTCTATAAGAGACCTTAGGTATATTCTTACCTTTTACCATGCTTAGTAACATCATCAAGCTCTTGAACAGTTGTCAGACTTAATATAGGCACTCCACATGCAACAATTATGGAGAAGACCCAGGCAGAATCTTAAGAAAACATACTTTACTAAAAGATTATAAAAATATGAAAAATGTAAACACAAAACAATATATCAAAGAGCTTACAATCACATAAAAGAACAAGAGAAGATTACAAAACAAAACTCCTACCACAATACAGTTAGATTTTTGCTATCTAAGGTATTACTTTTGGAAGTGTGTAGTGCAGTTGGATGAGAAAGCTGTGTCTCTCTAGAGTCCCAAGATGGTATGACAACATTTCAAACACAAGTATCATTTTAAACACTCTGTCTCCACACCCCTTCTGTGTATCATCTAGCTCCTCCTTTTAGTATATAAAATTATGAAAAATGATTTCCTATCAAGAGGTATTTTAAATAAGATGCCATCAGAAGAAAAAAAGACATTTCCTATATATAACTCCTTAATTACACATGTTTCCTTTAAACTTAGCAATCCCACACTGGCACCAATGTGTTAAAAAAAACACAACAGGAATCAGCCTAATGATGTCCTGTTTCTGAAGCCATAAAGTCACATTTGATTTCCACTTCAAAAAGCCTAGGCATGTCATAAAAAGGTAATAAAATGCCATTCTGAAGGAAGTCAGTTAAGAAAATTGTTCCTGGTCAGTTTACATATCCTGTAGCTTCACTGAAACCCGGGGGGGGGGCACCCATGGAAGCACAGGCTGTCTTATGTGAGACAATCACATACTATATTTTTTATTTTACAAATATCATACAATAATCATAGCCAGCTTGACAAGTGTCACAACTGTGAAATCACCTTTAATGACTGAATAACAAAATGACAGTGAGAGTGTTCATGAGGTGGGGTCCCAAGAACCCTGTGTTGAAAATTTGGGGTAAAAATTATTAAAAATGGCTGAGATATCAATCTAAGTTGAAAAGCCCATTTAGCACCATAATATAAGCTTAACTTGATTCCTCAGTTTGCGGTTGGGCTTTGAAGAGTGCAGATGTGTCCCAGTCCCAAGAAGATCACTGCTGCCAACTTCCAGAGGTAAGTATGGGTAAGGGGGGGTGCAGGAAGGTGGGTGCTCAGTGGGAGCGTGAGGATGGGGAGGGGGAACTGGAGATAAGACAAGGGACTGTTTTCTTTATTACAGGTGTGAAAAAAACATTGGGACAGTTTTCTTTATTTACAGGAACAAAAAAGTGAATATGGGTACACTGAAGTGGGCTCCCACTGTGCCACATGAGTTGGGGGTGATAAATTATGCAGACAGGGGATTGGACACCCCCGTCGGCAATAGAAGTGAGCTCGGTCGAGACATCCAACACTGGGAGTCAGCATTCCGGTGTCGTAAACACTATGAAAACAATAATTTCAGCACACTGGGGGTGGGTTTCCCAGTGCGCCACAGTAGTGGAGGGCAGTATCAATGCTGACTCTGGGATTAGGCACCCCAACATCGACAAATGTTAACACTTCAATACAGGATTCTGCATCGAAAATGACAGGATGCAGAATTCTGCATCAAAGTTATAAATTACGATGGGGGACTGTTTTCTTTATTTTAGGGGTACAAAAAAGATTTGGGGACACTGGGAGTAGGCTCCCCAGTATCCTACAGTCTTTTTTGTGGGTGGAGGTGCTGATCTGCACCTGTACTCTTCAGCATACAATCCTGTGCTGGACAGCTGCCCCAACATAGAATCTTATGCCCATTGCTAAACTTCGGTATAAAATCCTATGCCAGAGCACTGCTCCAACTTAGAATCCTATGCCACCAGGGACATATACTTATTCCCATTGGAAATAATGGATAAAATAAAACTGAATAACTTTTGAACAGATTAATATTTTTCTCCAAACCTTCAAAATGTACATCTGTGAGGTGAAATTGTTCTACCCTGAAAGTTTCATATGTGTAGCTACAGCTGACTGTTAGAGATAGATTGACACAAAAAACAGCTTAAAGCATTAAAAACTGTTATTTCTGAACACTCTCTATCTCACAAACCACAAAAGGGATGCAAACCAAATTTAGAATATCAATAGACCTATCCCTTCCAATGATTCATGCTACATTTCAAGCAAATCTGTTGAACCTGGCCAAACTTGTTACCCTGCAAAAACTGACCTTTAACATTACAAGTGTAACCCCCCCTGCAAATGAGGGTTCCCAAAAGTCTTCCAGGAGCTTGCTTAAATACGTCAAGCCTGGATGGTGTTCAGCATCTAAGCCGTTTATCTGTGAGTGCTTTTAGAGCCTCTGGTACTGTCTCTTTAAGAGCTGTCTGCCTGCAGACATAATTAATTTGGATGGGGGTCTGTGTGTTTCCCTGCTTGAGTCCCACTAGAGCTGCTGCCAAATTGCTCCATTTCTGCCGTCACTAAGTGGGCAGAGTGAGCACTTTTCAAAGATATAACTGTTTGCCAGACATCATTTAGAATAATAATGAAAATACAGTTTGTCTAACCTGCTTTTCTTTGCAGTCAGAACTGTGTTTGCCTAGTCCCCCATTCTAGTTTTGAACTGCTAAACTGGACCAATCAGTGTGGGGGGACCTTTGAAATGGAGCCTGCTGCTGGCAAATCAGAACTTGGACTCTCATTGTGGAGCCAGCCACCTATGTACTGTATGGCCAATGCTTCAGGGAATTGTAGTTTGGACTTTGGCGCCTTTTTTCCACCAACAGGGGGAGTTTGCTGTGAGTGACAGCCAAACCAGCCAACTGAACTGGGAGGAACTCAAAGGAAATGCCCGGCTCTGTCTACTGGAAAGATCAGATGAGTTGTGACTGTGAAGAGGGAAGGAGCTCCGGGCTCCTGCGCTGTTGAGTTTTCACTCGGGAAGCTTGTGTGGGGCCCTGAAGTTCGGCCTACAACTGTTTGTGAGTGCCAGTGTGGACTGAATCAGAGTTGTAAGGAGAAAGAAGCACCAGAAGTGCAGAAACCAGGCTCACCCTGTAGAAGACTGGAGAAATCGCTGAATCGTGCTCAGTCGGTCAGGAACTGAATCTGCTGTGTGTTCTCCCGGGTATTGTGCAGTAATTGCGATTGGGATAGAGAAGCAGCCTGCCTGGTATAGTACTTTCCTTTTACATATAAATATGTGCAGTGCTTGTGGGGAATCACGTTTCAAATCCCCTGTACAGTGAATTGAGTGCCTGAAGCTGGAAGTAAACCCTAGCTTAATCTAGACTACATCCATTTGCTCTGAACTGCCGTGGGGTCCAGTCACAAGGACCTTGTCCACATAGTCTGCTCCTCCTGGCAATCCAGGACAATCTGCCTTCCATCCAGTTCCCAGCATTGAATTTGTGAATACAAATCAGGGTAGCTCCCTGCCATCATTTAATTGCAAGTGTTCCATCTGATTACTTTTCCTTTCTTTCTTCACGAACTGAGCCTACCGGCTCCGGATTACAAAGTGGATATTGTGCATGCATTTTCCATCCTCAGGACCCCAACCAGCTGCACCAAATAGGATAGCCTCTTATTGCCTGGATACCCAGTAAGAGTGACATTTGGAACATTTGGGACTCTGAAATATGTGCACAGTACTGTGATTATTAATGTGACTGAATCAATTAACCTGATTTCCCCCAGTCCTTGTTACTATCCCCTAAATAAATCAGATTTGGTTGTTTAGCAAAGTTACACTGCTTGAACTGTGTGTCTATGTTGAATTACTGTATAGTGGTTATTGTATAACTGCATCTTACTTTACGGGGGGGGTCCCCAGAGTCAAGCTGATTGAACCAATCCAGGGGGTAAGTGTATATTGCAAGGGTACTGTGATTGATCTGTGTGGGCCACTAGTGGGAAGAAAGGGGGGGGGTTTCAGTGACCCAGAGGGCTGTGACCAAGTCATATCAGACTGTCCTAACCCTGACCTCTGGGTGGCAGCACCCGCCATCAGATCTAGGCCCCTCAACCTGTTAGTGGCAAATCAGACAGGGGTAGTAGCCCTTGGGATAGTGCACCCTGGGGGTTACATCTTGGAGGCTCACCGCTGGGATTAGTGTCCTCTAGTGGCCACAGTTATGAATTACTGGTAAAAGAGAAATGGGTACCCCACCAGAAGTGGCTGTACACCAGCTGGTGAAGTTGTATACTGGGGAGGAGATTGACCCCCAAAATGCTATACTTATCTTGGATATCCCGCTGGGTACCAGTACAGACACTATAGAGGGATTACTTTCCAAGGTTGAATGTTTGCAAGACCCTGTGGTAGAGGGGCGACAGGCTGATCTGCTCACCCAAACTGTCATGGCCCTAATAGAGTGTAAGGACCCTGTAGACAGTTCTAAAGTGCCACAGACTGATACTCCCGGGGAAACCCTCACTGTCTGGAAAGTGATAACCAAAGACAGTAAAGACCCCAAGGAGAATGAGCCTCCTCCTCCATTATCTGAAACTTCTGAGGAGAAATTTGCTAAATTATTGTTGGGGGAAGGGAAAACTGTGGAAGATTTAAAGAAACTATTATTGCCACATGAGAACATTCCTCCACCAACACCCTCTTCCCCTCCAGCACCCATTATTGCCCTTCCTTCTGTACCAGTGCAAGTCCCCATGTCTGTACCTGCCAATAGTCATGACTCTTACCGCAGGTTGAGTATTTTCTCTGGCACCCTCCCCACCCCACAAGGGGAGGATGATTGGGAGACCTGAATAGACTGTGTTGCCCCTTTGGTATCTGAGTGGCAGTGTGCAGAGGCTGAGAAACAGAAAAGAATCCTAGAGAGCTTGAGAGGTCCCACTCTGGAAGCCATTAAGTCTTTGAGGGGCCACAAACCCTGAGGCATATACCCAAAAGTACCTAACTGAACTTGAATGCAATTTTGGGAGTATTGAGTCAGGGGAGAGCTTGATGTGGAAGTTTCAAGGTACAAAACAATGGCCAGGGGAAAGTTTATCTGCATATGTTACTCATCTGGAAGGAGCGCTACAGAGGGCCTAGCAGAAAGGGGGGGGTGGCCACCAGTGACTTAAACCGTGTGAGGTTGGGGCACATATTTCAACATGCAAAGCACTCAAAATTGCAGCTCCTTCAGTTGAGGCTTCATGACAGGAGAGGTAACCCACCGGATCATTGTGATTTGATGAAAGAAATCCGGGAAGTTGAGGAGAAGGAGGATTTCTTAGAGCCCCACGTAGTTGTAGCTGTTACAACCTCTGCTCCAAGGGCGGGGTCAGCTGCTGATGGCCAGGGATCACTGAAAACCCATGATGAAAGTCAAGGATTAAGTGCCTGCCAAACAGGGATGGCTGTAAACACCCCGCACTGGGAGAAGTTGCTGAGGGAGATTAGGAAAGTAACAGACAGTCTCATCATGAAGGATACTCCTATGAGCATGGGCACTGACACTTGCCCGACTGCTTCTGCTATGGGGATGGGGGTGCCCACCTAGACACCTCATGTTGACAACAGTTCAAAACTTGATGCATTGACTATGGAAGTGAGGGAACTGAAAAGATGTCTCCAAATGTCCAACCCACCGCTGGCTAAGGTGGCAACAAGGTTCTCCATTGATAGTACCAATGCTGCAGCCCCCACAGTGATGCCTCGGTCACCCCAAACTTCAGCAGACATATTTTGCCATAATTGTGGGAAGGATGGGAACATGAAAAGGGAATGCCAGTCTCAGAAAGACTTAGAGACAGTGGTGAGCTGGTTACGAGGAGAACTTCGGAGAACAAGTCAGTGGTTAAAAGGTGCACGAAATGGTCCCAGTGAGGGTCCCAAAAATGCTAACTCATGTCCCTCTGTGGCAAGGTCAGTTGCCCAGGCCCCCACTACTGCCTCCCCAGACTGGTCCAGAATAGTGGGTCCCTCCATGGAGACCACTGTAAAGGTGAATGGAGTGTCTACAAGAGCTGTATTAGACAGTGGCTCCCAAGTGACAATTATGTTCTAGGATTGGTATCAGAACCATTTGTCAGACGTACCCTTACAAGCATTAGAAGGACTGCATGTATGGGGGCTAAGTGAGAAGGCCTACCCCTACTCTGGGTATATTTGAATTTAGCTGTCTTTCCCTACCTCTGTGGTTGGAATGGCAAAGCAAGTAGAGACCCTGGCCTTAGTGGGTCCCCCTACTGGACTGTATGATGGGGTTCCTTTACTAATTGGGACTAATGCACATATGTTTGGATGGCTGGCACAGTTGTTTTATGAAGAACAGGGGTCAAGGACTAGTAGAGCTTTAAGAATTCCGGCCTTGATCAAGAAGGCCTATGAGGCACAGAGAGATGCTGACAAAGTGGAACCGGAGGAACCGGTTGGAGTTGTCTGGAAAAAGGATCCTGAGTCTCTGATCCTGGTGCCAAATGCCCAGTGTACCCTCCAAGGGGAAGTCCGTATCAGAAAGAATGTCAAGAATAAAATCCTCATGTTGGATGCACCAGGCGATGGGAAATTGCCGGAGGGGCTGCTGGTCAAGCCTAGTATTTTGCCTGCTAGAGCTCATGCTTATGCCAGAAGGGTAATGGTTCAAGTTCATAATGTGTCTGACAGAGAGATTCGAGTAAATAGAGGTTGCACCCTGGCTAATGTGCATTGTGCAGACACTGCAGTGCAACCCAGTAGCAAGAGTTTGGGGAAGAATGACAGAGTAACACCTGACTTGTTTGATTTCGATGACTCCCCGGTGCCAGCTGAATGGAAAGTGAGGATCAGTGAGAAACTTGCCCAGGGAGACCAGGTGTTTTCCTTAAAAGAATGGGACGTAGGATGTGTGCAAGGAGCTGAGCACCACATCCGGCTGCATGATGAAAGGCCATTTCATGAGAGGTCTAGACGCCTGGCCCCTGCTGACATAGATGATGTGAGACGGCATCTGCAAGAGATGCTATCTTCTAGTGTAATACAAGAATCCAGAAGCTCCTATGCTTCCCCCATTGTGGTAGTGAGAAAAAAGAATGGGACAGTAAGGATGTGCATGGATTATTGCACTATAAACCAGCGGACTATCTCTGATCAGTATTCAATGTCCCGCATTCAGGATGCTTTGGACTGCCTGAACAGTAGCAAGTGGTTCTCTGTGCTGGATCTTCGCAGTGGGTACTACCAGATCCCGCTGGCCCCAGAAGACCATGAGAAGACAGCCTTTATCTGTCCGCTTGGCTTCTATGAATTCATGAGAATGCCTCAAGGGATTTCTGGTGCCCCAGCCACCTTTCAGTGACTGATGGAGTGTGCAGTGGGGGACATGAACTTATTAGAGTGCCTGGTATACCTAGATGATGTTATTGTGTTTGGTAGCTCACTGGAGGAACATGAGAGCAGATTATTCAAGGTGTTGGACCGACTGGAAGACTTTGGCCTTAAACTGTCCATTGATAAGTGTCAATTCTTTCAAACATCAGTAAAGTATGTGGAACACACAGTATCCATCAAGGGAATAGAGACTGACCTAAGTAAAGTCGAGGCCTTGACCACCTGGCCACAGCCCAAAAATCTAAAAGAACTGCAAAGATTGCTGGGATTCTGTAGTTATTATCGGCGTTTCATCAAGGACTATTCAAGAGTGATCCGCCCTTTACTTAACCTTACTCAAGGGTATCCACCAACCCACAGAAAATACAAAAAGTCAGCATCCCTCGAGACTAAAAGAGTGTATTTTAGTCTAAGTGAAGTATTTGGGGCCCGCTGGACTCCTGATTGTGAGACTGCTTTTCATGAGATCATATATCAGCTTACCCATTTTCCAGTGTTGGCCTATACTGATCCAACAAAACCTTATGTCCTGTACGTTGATGCTAGCTTACAAGGGTTGGGGGCTGTGTTGTACCAAGAGCACGAGAATGGCCTGAGACCAGTGGCCTTTGCCAGCAGAAGCCTGACCCCTTCTGAAAGAACTATCCTTTACACAAGTTAGAGTTCCTAGCTTTGAAGTGGGCCATTGTTGATCAATTACATGAGTACTTGTATGGGGCTAAGATACTAGTAAAGACTGACAATAATTCTTTGACCTATGTGCAAACTTCAGCTAAGTTGGGATGCCACTGGCCATAGGTGGCTCTCTGCCTTATCTACCTATGACTATGCAGTTGAATACAGAGCAGGTCTGAACCACATAGATGCTGATGCTCTCTCCCGGAGGTCTGTTCCCCAGAATGACTGGGTCAGACTGTCAAAACCTGATATTAGAGCACTCTGCCAGAAGTTTGACAGGGAGGAACAAATGTCCACGGATGCAGTGGACTGTATGGTGGATTGTTTGGGAGCCTCTGAGAATTGCATACCTGCTGCTTATTGCCACTTTTCTGCAATAGACATTGGTGCACTGCCTCAGCTGGACAATGACAGTATTCGGTGGCCTCAATCCCGAGATCCCATGATCAAATCAGCTTTAGAAGCCCTATATGCAGGGAAAGATGTGTCCAAATTACGTTCCACTGATTTGAGAACTGCATTGTTATACAAAAGAAGGTCCTAAGTTGAAACTGATCAATAGACTATTATACAGAGAAACAGTAGACAGAGGGGGGCAAGTAGACAAACAACAACTAGTGCTGCTCACTGCCTTTTGAGATTCAGTACTGAGGTCCTTACATACCCACATGGGGCACCTTGGTATAGACAGAACACTTCACTTGGTGAGATCTAGATTCTATTGGCCTAAGATGGGGGCTGATGTGGAGCAACACATTCAAACTTGTAGTCGCTGCTTACAGAGGAAAGCTTTGCCCCAGAGGGCTGCCCCCCCCTTGTTAACATCACCACCAGTGCACCCATGGAGCTGGTCTGTATTGATTTTCTGAGTTTGAAGTCAGATCAAAGAAATATTAGTAATGTGCTGGTGGTCACTGACCATTTTACGAGATATGCCCAAGCTTTCCCTACCAAGGACCAGAAGGCGTCCACTATGACAAAAGTATTTGTAGAAAAATTTTTTGTTCACTATGGGGCTCCACAAAGAATCCATTCTGATCAAGGGAGAGACTTTGAGAGTCGCCTGATCAAAGAGATGCTTTCTCTGTAGGGAGTGCGAAAGTCCAGAACCACCCCTTACCACCCCCAGGGGGACCCACAGCCTGAATGTTTCAACCGCACTTTGTTAGATATGCTAGGCACCCTCTACCCAAAGGACAAGCCTAGATAGAGCCAACAAATTGGCACCCTGGTACATGCCTACAACTGCACCAAAAGTGATGCACTGGGTTCTCCTCCTACCGCCTGATGTTTGGAAGAGAAGCTCGACTGCTGGTAGATGTGTGCTTTGGGGACTCTCCTGATGGGGTTTGAGCTGACAACTATTTACAGTATGTGCAAAAGTTAAAGGCCCAGCTAAATCATGCGTACCAACTGGCTTAAACCATGGCTGCCAAAAGAAATCTGGCCAGCAAAGAAAGGTATGATAAAAAGGTGAAAGCACAGGAACTCCTGGAGGGAGAACGGGTATTGCTAAGAAATCTGGGACTGCATGGCAAACACAAGATTGCTGACAGATGGCACCATCTCCTCACATTGTAGTGGGCAAACTAGATGATCTGCCTGTGTACAAAGTAAGGCCTGAGAATAATTCAAAGATGTTAAAACAATGCATAGAAATCATTTACTGCCCATTGGACAAATCTTGATTGAGTCTGAACCCCAGAAAATGCCCCCTCTGGACCAGTGACTAGAGCTGCTGCTAAGAAAAGATCAAGAAAGTCTGCACCTACAGAAGCTGAGTTAAAGTGTTCCCCTCCACAAATCCCAGTTGAGCATGACTGTCAATCCATATCAGAGGAAAGGGAGTGTGACTTTGAATACTACCCTTCTTACGAACTGAGTCAATTGTTTCAGGGCAATCCCCTAGTCAATACTGGAGAAGAAGCTGGGCCTTCTGGACTGTCTAAGCCCCCAGCTTTGTCCCTGGAGCCAATGCTTCAAGAAAGTGAAGTGCAAAGCATTAAATCAGATGATATGGAATCATTGTGTATGGCTGAACTTTTTGAGCTTTCAGTGGAAGAAAATGATGGACTGGAACATACTGGTGATACACCAGAACAGAAAGAGTATTTTGAGTGCCCTGATGGTCCACTGCCAGTGTCCAAAAGCTCTCCATGTGAGCCAAGTGTTGTGGACTCAGAGATTGTAACTTCTGGAGCTGAAAGTGCCCCAAATTGTAGCCTTTTTACCCCAATGGAGACTCCGATGACAAGTGAGGACAATGCTGAAAATGAGGCTCAGAGTGCAGAGACTGTAACAGTTCCCCCTAGAAAGACTGGTCGAGCTGTAAAGCCTGTGGTGCACCTCAGTTATGATTCCCCTGGGAGGCCGGTGGACGCTGCCTCTCAATGTTGTCCATAAAGGGTGCATGTGTCCCAGACTTCTTGCCCAAACTGAACATCAGTGCTAACTCCAAGTTACTTGTGTTGCCCTCAGGGTATGGTGTCCCTGCCCCATCCAGCCCCAAGGTAGCTGATAGGAGGGCCCCTCTCTTCAGGTTTCATGTACAGAGAGTAATAACCTGAGTTATGGTTACAATGTGTGTGTAATACTGTGTAAAGAGTGATGTACTGCAAAGTTTCAGAAATGTGTTCCTGGTAAAGTGATATATTGACTGATGATTACATGTATGAGCCTAATGTGATCCTGATGCAAATGTATGGTTGCAATTGAAACTTATTGGGGTGCTTCCTTGACGCGGAGTGCCAAGCTTTTTCCAGGCCAGAAAGGGTGTAACCCCCCTGCAAATGGGGGTTCCCAAAAGTCTTCCAGGAGATTGCTTGAATGCTCCAAGCCTGGATGGTGTTCAGCATCTAAGCCGTTTATCTGTGAGTGCTTTTAGAGCCTCCGGTACTGTCTCTTTAAGATCTGTCTGCCTGCAGACATAATTAATTTGGATGGGGGCCTGTGTGTTTCCCTGCTTGAGTTCCACTAGAGCTGCTGCCAAATCACTTCATTTCTGCCGTCACTAAGTGGGCAGAGTGAGCACTTTTCAAAGATATAACTGTTTGCCTGACATCATTTAGAGTAATAATGAAAATACAGTTTGTCTAACCTGCATTTCTTTGCAGTCAGAACTGTGTTTGCCTAGTCCCCCATTCTAGTTTTGAACTGCTAAACTGGACCAATCAGTGTGGGGGGACCTTTGAAATGGAGCCTGCTGCTGGCAAATCAGAACTTGGACTCTCATTGTGGAGCCAGCCACCTATGTACTGTATGGCCAATGCTTCAGGGAACTGTAGTTTGGACTTCGGCGCCTTTTTTCCACCAACAGGGGGAGTTTACTGTGAGTGACAGCCAAACCAGCCAACTGAATAGGGAGGAACTCAAAGGAAATGCCTGGCTCGGTCTACTGGAAAGATCAGATGAATTGTAACTGTGAAGAGGGAAGGAGCTCCGGACTCCTGCACTGTTGAGTTTTTGCACGGGAAGCTCGTGTGGGGCCCTGAAGTTCGGCATACAACTGTTTGTGAGTGCCAGTGTGGACTGAATCAGAGTTGTAAGGAGAAAGAAGCACCAGAAGGGTGGAAACCAGACTCACCCTGTAGAAGACTGGAGAAATTGCTGAATCGTGCTCGGTCGGTCAGGAACTGAATCTGCTGTGTGTTCTCCCAAGTATTGTGCAGTAATTGCGATCGGGATAGAGAAGCAGTCTGCCTGGCATAGTACTTTCCTTTTACATATAAATGTGTGTAATGCTTGTGGGGAATTGCGTTTCAAATCCCCTGTACAGTGAATTGAGTGCCTGAAGCTGGAAGTAAACCCTAGCTTAATCCAGACTACATCCATTTGCTCTGAACTGCCATGGGATCCAGTCACAAGGACCTTATCCACATGGTCTGCTTCTCCTGGCAATCCAGGACAATCTGTCTTCCATCCAGTTGCCAGCATTGCATTTGTGAGTACAAATCAGGGTAGCTCCCTGCCATCATCTAATTGCAAGTGTTCCATCTGATTACTTTTCCTTTCTTTCTTCACGAACTGAGCCTACCGGCTCCAGATTACAAAGTGGGTATTGTGCATGCATTTTCCATCCTCAGGGCCCCAACCAGCTGCACCAAACAGGCTAGCCTCTTATTGCATGGGTACCCAGTAAGAGTGACATTTGGGACATTTGGGACTCTGAAATATGTGCACAGTACTGTGATTATTAATGTGACTGAATCAATTAACCTGATTTCTCCCTGTCCTTGTTACTATCCCCTAAATAAATCAGATTTGGTTGTTTAGGAAAGTTACACTGCTTGAACTGTGTGTCTAGTTTGAATTACTGTATAGTGGTTATTGTATAACTGCATCTTACTTTACAGGGGGTCCCCAGAGTCAAGCTGATTGAACCAATCCAGGGGGTAAGTGTATATTGCAAGGGTACTGTGATTGATTTGTGTGGGCCACTAGTGGGAAGAAAGGGGGGTTGCAGTGACCCAGAGGGCTGTGACCAAGTCATATCAGACTGTCCTAACCCCAATCTCTGGGTGGAGGCCCCCGCCATCGGATCCAGGCCCCTCAACCTGTTAGTGGCAAATCAGGCAGGGGTAGTAGCCCTTTGGATAGTGCCCACTGGAGGTTACACGTGCTCGCAGGAACCCTAACTATACTTGTGCTACCATGCCAGTATAATATATATATATATATATATATATATATATATAGTAATATGTAAGTGCTACCATAGTTAGGGTTGAGGAGCCATTTCTATGTTAAATCCCAAAACTTTGCACCTTAATAACTTTGCAACTGTTTAACAGATTTGCCTGAAATTTGGAATACAAGATCAAGAACCATAGGCCTTGGGATCTGCCAAGTTTTACCCGGTTGGATATCACGGCTGTGGAGTTATTAAGCGTGATCTGCAACGTTCGCTTTTCTGGAATTCTGCGATTGGCGCCTACAGGTCGTATGCGGTTTGCGCGACTGGCCCAAAATCTTCAGGGAACGTGGCCGGGGTCCCAATGTGCCTTTCAAAGATTTCATGAAAAAATATTAAACGGTTCAAAAGTTATTCAAAAAACAATTTCCCATTATAAGTCAATGGGAAAAGTTAACAAAAAGTTCGACAGTGTCGCAAATGCACTTTTTACTGTCTCAAATGGCCCTGTTACTGTCGCAAATCTGCCATCTTGTTTTCAGTTAGTGATCAGAAAAATGCTTGGCATTTAAAATTGAGACCCTCTAGCAACCTAATTATTTTTGTATTCACCTAGTCGGGCCCTGAGGATGCTAGCCATTATTTTGGGGTAAAACACCCTAGAAATATGTTTTTCAGATTTCTGGAAAAAGTACTTTCACAAAGTAGTGTCGCACTCATGAAAGTGTTGCAAATTTTTTGCGAAAGCTTTCGCAAATTGCGACACTACTTTGCGACACTATGCCCAAAATAACAGTAATTCTTCAGCACTCCGCTGCAAAAGAACGGTTGGGAGTTTTGGGCTGAAATTTGGAGGGAACGCAGATGACATCTCACAGATGTGCCTTTCAGTGTTGTATTGAAAAAATATTACACGGCAGCAAAGTTACAGCACTCCAAAGTTTACAGTTTTTCCCATAGGATAACATTACGGCGCCCGACGCATTACAGGAATCCTTTGGCATCCTGCTGCAAAATAACTGTTTAGTCTTTTTTCCTGAAATTTGGAGAGAAGACAGTCAATGGACCACAGATGTGTCTTTCAGTGGTTTGGTGAAAAAATATTACAGGGAGGCAAAGTTATCGCACTCCGAACTTCTCTTTTTTTCCCATAGGATAACATTATGGCGTTCGCCGCACCTTTCAGGGCCCGTTTCTTGGAAACGGTGCGAGATACAGACTTTTCGTCAGAAAAATGCTTAGCCCCCTAATGGGAGCTAAGTACAAAATTAGCCAGGACAGTTGTAAATCATACGACTTTTAAATTTTTTTTCTACGTCGTACAGTTCCTGAGATATAACCTATTTAGTATTCCAAGTTCTCATTTTCTGCTCCGATACTCATTATTATGCATACATTATTTGTACTCACTGTCTTTCTCTATGCAGGTTTGGGGAAAACCAGCCAATAGAGCTTACATTACTGTTACTGTTGCCCTTTCCGCTTATGAGTTCCATTTCGTTCACTTACGTTGGCGTCTGCGCCACCATGTGCGTTATCCTTTGCATTTTCATTTGCGCTTGCATTTCTGTTATTTTTTGCCATTTGTGTCTACAGTACTGTTTCTCTTTCTGTTTCACTTTGCGTCACCATGCCCATTGACATTTCTGTTTACAGGCACCTTGTTACTATGTGACAACACATCACGTGGTAGACCATTCCCGTCTACGCCACCATGTGTGTTACCCTTTCTGTTCTCAATCGTGCTTGCGTTACCATGTGCGCCACTGTTAGTGCTTCTGTTTGCATTGCTGTTCCTGTTACTATGCCACAAGACATCATGTGGTGGGAGCGTGGGGCCCTTTCCTGCCGCTGCATTACATTCACTATTTCTCATTATCATTCTCAAAAAGAAGGGAAATTAGAGGCAAAAAACTCCATTTAATGCATTAGTTAGGGTTGTTTCACAGCGACAAAAGTGAGGTAATTCGCTGTTAGGGTTGAAAACCCTAACTCTGAATTCACCCCCCCCAGCACCACACACACACACACAGACACACACACACACATGCAAGTATGGGGGAGGACCAAGTCAACACAACCAATGACAGACATCCAGCAGCAGGTGACAGAAATAACAAACAATTGTCTAAATGTACTACGAGACATCCCCACCCACCTCACCAGGTACTGCATGCTCAGTGGAGATCAACAGCAAAACTGAGGCCATGTATACCAAACGTACACATCCCTGATTGCAGCTGCACACAACGTACCACACTTAGTAGCTGCATGGCCTTACCTAACGATGCCCCACACCACACCACAACTGGTACTGTGCCGTTAGTCAATATAAATGCTAAAGGTGCATGATCATAGTTGTAGAAAGGTTTTAACACTAGTGAGTATACATTAATTAAGAGAAGTACATAAATTAACTACAGGACACTAGCATGCTCAAGATAAAAGTAGTGTTACATTTAGTATGTGATTTTCATAGTAGTACATTTACTGCAACTGTTTACTGAAGATAGAGAGGCTGATGTAAACATATGGAAAAGCATTGCCTGTTCAATGCTGTGAAATTCGTACTGCCAGTATCAGATGCATTCTTACTGATGAAGCTGTACTGCTAATGTACATACATACATAGACCTTCAGTGTGTTTCAATACTAAAGATGCAGTAAGTATTCTTTGTAAGAAACAGTGTAATTGCATGGATCAGGCCAAGCAACTTCTAAATATCATCGGACTACTGAGCCAACAATGACGTACCTGTATCGGAGATGTCTATAGGATAGATTTTCCTGTAGGCACTTACTCAATATGTTGTACCTGATAAAGACAATCTCATTGCATCTGTGATGACTAACTTATTCAAATAGTGATACATTTACTATTGTTGCAATGAGTGATCTATGCTACTTATGGACACAGCGTAATTTTTTTAACAGTTGTTTCATACTCAGGCTGTATACGTAGTGTTTGGGTTTGCCCACACTTCTATCACTGATGCTATCAAAGTGATAACTATGTCAATTGTGATACAACAGCAATCAAGTAGGTATAGTGTAGATATAAACAGTATGTCTTTTAGTATTGATTTAACTCACAATGGGATAAGTGTACTAGGACAGCAAGGGTTATTCTCTATCACTGACTCTGTCAATTATAATCACACTAAGGTTTCGATGACTGTAATGATCAAGTTACACTGTTCTTCTTCATGAGTTCATATTCACAGCCATTCTCCAGTAAGTAGACAGAGTATGGTGTAACTGGGTGTGACACTGTGTTGCAAAACTCCTGCAGTGTCTAGTAGAGGGAGAGTATCTAGTCATAAAGACAATTAAGCAATAAGGCATGACCAACGGTTATGTCAAATGGTCTGTTAATCACCATGTAGGGGTTTAATGTTGAATGAGGTGTAGCCGAGTGCCACATGTCGCTAGACAGTGATAAACTGTCCATTAACATAATACCTGGGAGTGGCTTATTGCTATCATAATAAAACTGTTTTTTTAAACAACATTAAAGCATGTTCATCATATGGTTAGGCTCTACATGTATGTTAATAAAAACTAAACATAAGGCTGTTACAATGTTTTCAGTCAATTAGAAAGCTGCATTTCTCATACCCTTGTTATAATCAGAGATATTATACCTGTACAATTCCTTGGTTTTGCTCAACTCTGTTGCTCAGGTGGCCCATCACATGTGGTGTCGTCTGTTGTGGGGCATCGGTAGGTAAGGCCATGCAACTACTAAGTGTGGTATGTTGTGTGCAGCTGCAATCAGGGATGTGTACGTTTGGTGTACATGGCCTCAGTTTTGCTGTTGATCTCCATTGAGCTTGCAGTACCTGGTCAGGTGGGTGGTATGTCTCGTAGTTCATTTAGACAATTGTTTGTTATTTCTGTCACCTGCTGCTAGATGTCTGTCATTGGTTGTGTTGACTTGGTCCTCCCCCATATTTGCATGTGTGTGTGTGTGTCTGTGTGTGTGTGGTGCTGGGGGGGGGTGAATTCGGAGTTAGGGTTTTCAACCCTAATAGCGAATTTCCTCACTTTTGTCGCTGTGGAACAACCCTAACTAATGCATTAAACGGAGTTTTTTGCCTCTAATTATATATATACACAATATATATATATATATATATATATATATATAGCTATATATATATCTACTTATACACACACACATATATGCATATATTATAGAGGCACGGTTGCACCTCTATAGTTAGGGTTGAGTAGGCTGTTCAATGTTAAACTCATAATTTTGCACTTTATTAACTTTCCAACTGTTCAACAAATTTGCACAACATTTGGTATGCACTATTCTCTGGGTTAGATCTCTTGATGTGGTAAGATATGTTGCGGTCGGATGTGTGGTCTCCAGGTTACAGAGAGGCAAAAAAACATGTTTTCACTCATTGACTTTGCTGGGATTATTCTTTGAACGTGTCTACACCCCAGAGGGTTTGGTTTTTAGGTCTGAAATTTTCAGGGAGGAAATGGATTACCCCCCAGATGTGCCTTTTGCTAGTCTGGTGAAAAAATAATAAGCAGTTTTCAAGTTATAGCAAGTTAAAAATTTGAAAACACAATTTCTGGGCATGCTCAGTAAGCACTTCAAGATGGTTGTATGAAACAAAGTTGGAGTCCTGCTTTGTATGGGAAAATTCCTTCATTGTATTGCTGCCATCTTGTTTTCAGTTTTGCCTGAAAAATTCTAATTTGGAAACCTCCCAAAATGATATTCTGGGGAGGAGCTTGCTTATTGGGACCCTTTATGTGCGCTCTGCACTTTCCTGCTTGAAAATGCCTTTAAAATGTGTTTTATTTAACATTTCAATTCTTTGTTCATATTGGCATCATAAAAAGTAGGCTCCTGCTTTGTATGTCAAGATACGAAGTAGGATCCTACTTCATGAACCATACCAAGTAAGATCTTGCTTTGTATTCCGAGATATGAAATAGGATCCTACACTGTGAGCCTAAAGTGCTAGAATGTTTAAACTTATGCTGATATCTCAGCCATTTTTCATTATTTTTTCATCAAATTTTCAACATGGGCCTATTGGAACCCCACCTCATGAACATATGTGCTGTCATTTTTGTTACTCAGTCCCAAAAGGTGATTTCTAGTGATGTGCAAAATGCAGAATTCTGCCGGTGGAATTAGTATGGAAAGGTCATTCCACCGGCAGAATTTCTGCAAGAATTTCACTGATTCTTTAGCGAATTCCTCCTACTTGATTTGAGGAATAATGTTCTGTGGAAAAGCAATTTTTTCATGGAGAATTATTTTGCAACAGTTTCTGCAGAAAATATTGAGATCTGCAGAATAATATTCTGTGGAACAGCATTTGTTTGCTTGGAAAATCATTCTGCAACTATGTTTTACAGCGGAATTTCATCATTCTGTTTGTGGCTACATTTGGCAGAATTTCATTCCGCTGGAATTTAAAACTTATGTGCAGCACTAGTGAGTTTGTGGTCACTGCATGAAATTACCTTTTGCAAATGAATTAACAATATGGCAGTGCCAGTGCTCATGAGGCAAGGTTCCAAAAAGCCCATGTTGAAAATTTAGTGCAAAAATCCCCCAAAACACCTGAGTTATGTGTGGTCATTGAACATTTGTTATGCACGTGCATCACTTTGGCAATATTTAATATTTACATTCCATATTTTCAACATTGTCATTATTTCACACCACCTCATGAACAGTATAACATATAGGATAAAGTATGGGGAGAAGTGTGTTACGAGAATTTAACACACACCCGAGTTGTTGGATGGCACATAAACCCCGAGGGCGAAGCCCGAGGGGTTTATGAATGCCATCCAACAACGAGGGTGTGTGTTAAATTTGAGTTTGACACACTTCTCACCATATTTTATTTTATATAATTCAAGGGTTCCGTTTTTTGTCTTTCGGTTTCGTCCGCTGTTTGGAATCTGCTTAACATTTGTTTTAAACTTCTAGTTGATGTGGGGCTGCTGGAGGGTATTTCCGATGGAGGTAACGCCGGAGAAGTAAGTGTTTTTTCAGTTAGTGCTGCTTGAGGTGACAGGAACAGTTAGAAGCTCGCGCTATGTTTAGTTATTTGTTTCAAGCGCTTTGGTGTTGAAAGGGAGCGCGTGAATGCCGTAACACCTACTCAGGTGTTACGGCATTTATCAAACGGTTTTGTCAATGGCAAAAAACGGAGACCATTAATTATTGTCATTTTTCATATCCAGCCTGAAACATGTTGTCACTCCTGTGGCACAAAATGGCACGTATGCTGTGCAAAATCACCTTTTGGGACCAATTAACAAAATAACAGTGCCAGCGTTCAGGAGGTGGTACCCCCAAAAGGTCATGCTGAAAATTTGGTGAAAAAAATCCTAATAATGCCCGACTTATGGTTGTCTATTGACTTTATTCAACGCACGCACAAAACTTTCGTACTTTTCAATATTTTGCTGTCAAATTTTCAGCATAGCCATTTTTTCACACCACCTCATGAAGAGTACAGTTATCATTTTTTACGTCCTGACCAAAATATATTGTTACACCAGTGGTGCAGATTGGTGTTGCAGTTGCACATTATTAAGTTTTGCCTTGCCTGTCACAATTTCTGTGTACTGGGGTAAATGTGGTGGGGTAATAAGAAGGCTATGCTGACAATTTGGTCACTGTTGTTTGACATGTGGATGTGCAGGGCCCAAAAGGCCCTGCACTTCCACACCTACATACATATGTGCATCTACAGAGGGGCTGGAGCGCAAGGTTCAAAGAACCCAGTGCTCCTACAGTAAAATAGGGACACTATTACTCAATCTCAAAAAGTAAATAAATTAATTGCAACAAACTCCTTAATGCATCAGCTGTGGTTCCTATTACAGCAACAAAAGTATGGAATTTCAGTGTTAGGGTTCCTACCCCTACCATCCAACTGCACCCCACCCCCCTCCACAGACCAACAGGTGTCGGGGTGTGCCTTGGGGTCATCATCCTCTCACCCTATTCCATGTGAAATGAAGCTTAGATGGTATAGTACAGGACAATGGGGTAAAAGGTAGGGCTGATGACCCCAAGGCACACCCTGATCTCTGTTGGTGTGTGGAGGGTGGAGTGGTAGGGTACGAATCCTAACACTGAATTTCAGTACTTTTGTTGCTGTAATAGGAACCCTAACTGATGCATTAACAGTTTTTTTTTTGCAATTTATATATATACTACATACATATATACACATGTATACATGCACACGTCACATACACACACACACACACACACATATATATACACACACACACATTTCATTTAGAAAACCCTTAAAAGCATCAGATCTTTTCTTTGCTTCTACCCTGCATCACACAACAAAACATCCTTCCAACTCTATTGCAATTTTTGTGTGTAAGAAGTATTCAAAAGATCATGAATGCTCCAACTCTTTCCTTATATTAAATGTCTCTTTGAAATAACCCTGCATTCACTTCTCATGGTAGAAAGTTCAAGGACATAGGCTGGAATAAAAAAGGCATTTCTCAAATTAGAGATTGATTATACACTCAAAATACTTTATTATCCTTTGAAGAACTTAATAAAAAATACAACATATATAGGTTTCAATTCTGGCATTATTTGCCCTTGATAGAAACATTATCCAATCACCAGATTACAAACTTCCTGAAAATCCTGATTGTCATAGTTTAAGTAAACAAGTTTGAGAAAAGGTGCCAGTTACATGTAAAGTTCTTATCTTTTGATGACTATAGCATAACATATTCAGCTGGATGTAAATGGGAAGAATTCCATACTAAAATCCCAAAAGATAACTGGTCCATCATGTGGGAAAATGTGTATTGCTTTTCTAGGGAAATGCAAGGGAGACTGAAACAATTTCATGTTCTCCACCACTAGTATTAGTCCCCACCAAAAACTAAGAATATTGTCAAATCTAGCACCCTACTCTTGCACGACCCAGAGTTCTGCTCCTGGATCTGGACAGAAACCCAAGCCTTCTTCAGACTAAACTCTACTGGTGAAGTAGCAGCAGGAATGGTATGGGAGGCATTCAAGACCTTTTTAAAGGGATATATTATCTCATATACTGCAGCCCAGTATAGAAAAAGGAAAGAACTGTCCAAGCTCAATCAGGACTTAATGACTCTGGAGAAACAGTTAGAAAATCTCTCCAGTCCCCCTCCGCCCCACCTCATCTCCTCCATTGTTCTCTTCCAGCTTAACTTTGGGCAGGACAACCCACGGAGCTGCTCTGGTCCACTTTGCCATTCTCAGCACAGCTTAACTTTGGGCAGGGCCACATACAGAGCTGCTCCGGTCTGCCCTCCCATTCTCAGCACAACTTAACTTCAGGCAGGACCACCTGCGGAGCTGCACCAGTCCACCCTGCTGTTCTCAGCACAGGTACGCTGCGCTCATCCTCCTTTGTGTGGAATTTTCAAACTTGGCGCCTTTTTGCCTCAGATCATGTACTGCTCGGCTGAATCATAAATCTGGATGCTTTTTTCCTGGGAACTTAATCAGTTTCAAATTGAGCTGTTAATTTTATGATTTAGGTCCTGCTAGTAAATTATTGGCTGAAGGAATCCCGGCTGCATAGGATTTTACAGGCAGCCACAACAGTTGGGGTGCTGCAAAGCTGATTAATTGATTGAATCCTTACTGTTGAATTTGTGTATCTTTATTTATTCTATTTTACTTATTTTTTTTATTTATTTTTTTAAATGCAGTTGCTAATAGCTTCCCATGTTCAGATCTTATTTATTTAGTTGGTCCATACAGTTACTAGTCCAATAATTACTGCTTGCGATACAGATGTTATTATAGCTGGGGGCTAGCGTGTGAGTCTGTAGGTATTGCTGTTACAATCTGCCTTCTGATTTTCATACATCCCCTGTCCATCTGTACCCCTCTCTCTCTACCTTTCTCCTAGTTCAACTCTCCTGACTAAACTCCCTCACCTTTTCCTTTTTTCCTGTCTCCTCTCCTGTCCTCAACTATTTGCCATTGTTATTTACTTCCCCTCCCATTGCTGGATATGTATCTCACTTACCCTTCTTTTCTCTTCCAGCTTAACTTTGGGCAGGACGACCCGCCATTCTCAGCACAGATACGCCATGCTCATTCTCCTTTGTGTGGAATTTTCAAACTTGGCATCTATTTGCCTCGGATCATGTACTACTCGGCTAAATCGTAACTCTGGATACTTTTTTCCTGGGAACTTAATCAGTTTCAAATTGAGCTGCTGATTTTATGATTTCAGTCCTGCTAGTAAATTACTGCCTGCAGGAATACTGGCTGCATAGGATTTTACAGGCAGCTGCAACAGTTGGGGTGCTGCCAAGCTGATCTCCACAGTTGCTACACGACTGCTCCCCACCCGCCCCAATACCCTCCCACCCTTAACTGATGGTTAATTTAAAGCGAAGGGGCTTGAGATTTTGTCTACTTTTTTTGATCACCCAACTTCCTCATCAGCACTTTATTCTAGATCCCCACTAGCTGTCACCTGTACTCAGTTAGATCTTAGTCTCAGTCTCTAGCTGGGGGATTTCACTTCTCCTAATCTGTTTTTTCTTCTCCCTACCTACAATTGCCAATTTGTTTTCTTTCTCACAATGCACTATAGGACCATTTATCTTCTCCTGCCAGCCTTAGGTACCTTACTCTTTCTTGCAGTACTAACAGGCCCATCACTCTTCATGCCTTTTTTACTCTATGGATAACTTCTACTTCTCCAACTTACTTTCTGACCCCACCTCTAAACTGCCACATATGTTGGGGCTCATTAATAAACCTCTGGGGGTCTTACTTAGGAACATGTTGTGGAGGTACACTATCTCCTTTGTGGGTGTTTCACATGGTATAGTAATTTCCTCCTACTGGATAATTAGCCTTTCCCTTACCCTAGCTGGTGATGCTGAGTTCAATCCTGGACCCGCTTTTGCTAATACCACCCCCCAGTTTCCTTCCTCCTATTGTTCACCTCAAGGATCCTATTTTACCTTTGCCCACTTGAACATTAGGAGCCTTACTGATAATTTCACTGAGCTCAAGGCTTGGGTTACTGCTTATAATCCAGACGTGCTTGCCCTGTCTGAAACTTGGCTGAAACCTCCATCACTGACTCCATCTGCTTTATGTGAGGTTATAACCTGCTATGAGCCAATTGCTCTAATGCCAAAAGAGGGGGTGGACTGGCACTGTACTTCAAGTCTCATCTCAACATGTCTCTCATTCAATGTCCTCCTCTGGCAAATTGAGAGGGGCTTTAAACTCCAGACAGGGTCTGGAAGAATTCATTGAACTTGTGCCCTCTGCATCTGGGAAAAATGGGGTGATTTCAATCAAGACTGGACAGGGCCTAGTTCCTCCCTCCTTTCCTCCATTACAACCAAGGCAAACCTTACTCAACTTATCCCGAACCCCACCAGATGCTCCAGTCATGGTTCCAACTCCATTCTCATAGATTGGATACTGACTAATAGGATGGAGAACTTCCCCACTGTGGGAGTTCACTTTGACTACATAAGTGATCACTGCCCAGTCTACTGCACCTCAGACTCCACCCCTCCTTCCTACCTGGCCAAAGTCTTATCTTTTTCCAGTGTCTCTAAACTAAACTATGCTGCTTTCCTGAAAGGTCTTAACATGGTTGACTGCCCCCACCACATAACCAATGACATAAACAAAGCAGTTGAATATTTCAATGACACTCTACTCTCTCTCCAGAACCTTCATATTCCAGTCACCACGCATAGGGTAAAAAGTAAACTCACTAAATGGTTCAAGCGCCCCCTACTTCAGCTGCTAAAACATTGGGATAAACTACTGTATGGTCAGTATGGAAGTACTCTTCCCTCCAAGCCAACTTCGAGGCCAACAGGTCCTTATGGAACACCTGTAAAAGGGAGATTCACTTGGCCAAGAGTTTATACTATCGTAACCTCCTCAGTTCTTCAGCCTCTAAACCAAAACAATACTGGTCTCAAATTAAGGAAATCCTAGGGAGAAACAAACCTATGACTTCAAATGAGACGCTGATTAATGCAACCCACTGTAATAACCCCCTTACCATAGCTAACGCCTTTAACTCCCTGTTCTCCACTCTTCCCATCCCCCCTTCATCTGCCATCACTTCTCTGGTATCCCCTCCTCTGTCCACTACTGCTCCCTCAGCCCTTAAACTGTCATCAGTCACTTGTCAAGAAGTACTCAAGCAGACGGCCCGCTGGTGCAGTGGCTGGGATTCCACTTGCGATGCCAGTGAACCAGGTTCGGGAATGAGCCCGAGTCATCAGAGGGCCAGCAGGGGGGAGAAGGATGGAGCATCCTAATGACTGCTCTCCTTCTCTAGGGGGTGGGTGGTCTCTGTATTCAGTGTGAGTGTGACACCTAGTGGAGGCTGGGGTACCACCATGAGCACTGACACATGGTCAAAGAGGGGAGATACTGGATTAGGACAGATGCTGGTGTCATTGCACTTCCCCACCCCAGACAATAGGGGGACAAAAAAAATCCCTCCTCACCGGACGTCTCCATGATGCCCTGCTCCCAGCTTCAATTAGCCACCTGGCCAAGAACTCCTCACCCAGTTACAATACACGGCACCAATACCTGCCGTGGCATCATGCCAAACCTCCTGGGATGCAAGCCAGGAGGAATCAGGGAGAGTAATTGGCACATCAGGGCAGTGGAAGCTTCAGGGGCACCATGACCTGGTCAGATCTCTGATGGAAGGTGAGGAGAACAAAAAGGGGTTAAAAAAAGAAGTATGTGACAGAAATGGGCAGGAAAGAGTTACTGGCTTGGATTCTGTAGGTGCCTCATTTTTTTAGCAGTTTGGAAAAAATACAGTCAGGCTGAAATCCTCTGTTCAGCAGCATCCAGCTTGTGGAATTCCTAGCTGCTAGATAAGAGCTGGGCCATAAATCTCGAGTGGACATCTCCAGACACACACAGACCTGAAGACATGAACACGGGGTAGTTTGAATGGATTGGATCATTCAAATATAAACTTAAGGTGAAAAGGGAATATAATTGGTCACTGACAGATGTTCACTCTGATTGGAACAATTAAATACATACATGTTAGTTGGTTGGTGCATTTAAAGGGAGAATAGGAATGACCTATTCTCCACAGAGTTTATAACCTTCTTAAAGGCAGAAAAGGCTCTCTTGTGCTTTGGAAGCTGGGAGGGGAAACATAAGTTTGGAGCCTACCTTATAGCTATGTCCGTGGGAGCTGGCAGTTAGAACAGGGTCCAGTATCTCTTGTAAGGACAGGGAAGGGTAAGTTTAGTGATAGCATATTTCAGTAATAGCCTTCTCCTTTAGCCATCTGTTATTTAAAAACATGTGTTTACTTTTCCTGTATGTGTTATTCGCTTGTGTTGTAAATATATATCCTGTAAATGCTCAGTGCACTTTCTGTTAAGTAAAAGCTATTTATTTGCTCAACAGTTGTGACTGTGATGTCATTTTTCTAAGGTAATATTTGGTTTCCACTGGCTGAGGTAAACTCTGTGTAGCATCTGCCATCCGAGAGAGACACACTACCAGACTTTAACTTGTGCAATTGCACGTTTAACTATTCAAGTTTGTACACTTGAAAGAGGTGCCGGAAGGAAAGTCTGGCTGGTGGCAGCAAATACTTGAGGACAGACACCTCTGTAAAAGCTGTTTCAGCCCAGAGGGAGAGGTGGGTTGTCACAAAGTACTCAAGCTACTAAAGGCTATCCTGGCTAATGGTAGTGCTGACCCTGATGGTATCCATCCTAATATTCTAAGGCAGTTTGCCTCTTGTCTTGCTGCACCTGTTACCAGACTTCTCAACCTCTCCATCTGCTCTGCCTCTGTGCCTTTGGTCCGGAAAGTTGCCAGAACCATCCCTATCTTTAAGAAAGGGGACCCCAAGATCATGTCAAATTAGAGGCCCATTTCACTTCTGCCCGCTCTCAGCAAGATGCTCAAGAAAGTTGTGCATCAGCAAGTCTCAGTGCACCGTCTCAACTTTAACCTGCAATCCCTGGTTCAGCATGGTTTCAGGGCTGGGTACAGCACTACCACTGCTCTTACTCAGTTTACCAGCGATGTCAAAAATATCATGGACAAGGGCCTGCTTACAGGAGCTGTGTTCATTGATCTCTCCATATCGTTTGACATGGTTCATCACCCACTCCTATTGGCCAAACTGAACACACTTGGTGCCTGTAACTCGACCCTTTCCTGATTGAGCAGCTAACTAGATAATTGTTCTCAGGCCATCTCTTTTTTTAAGTCTCTCTCCTCCCCCATCCTGATCGTCTGTGGCATTCCACAAGGTTCGATCCTTGGTCCCTTACTTTTCTCCATCTTTATTAATGATATCCCTACTCCCTCATCTCACTGCAACATTATCATGTATGCTGATGACCTGGTGCTTTACTTAGCTTCCAAGTCCATTGACAACATCAACCGACATCTCTCCTCCACATTTCAGACCCTCCAATCCTGGTTTTCATCCAACTATCAAAACCTAAACTTATCAAAGACCCAGGCTATGCTCTTTGGATCCTCCAGAAAGGTGCCCACCGAGTCCCCTAAACTCCTGGTACTTGGCTGCAATCAGACTGCTGTCTCCAACACTTCATCCTTCAAATATCTAGGGGTTACGCTGGACCTGTGTCTTGACTACACTGCGCATGTTAACAAAGTGTGTCACTTGATTAACACCAAAATTGGTGCAGCCTACAGAGTGCTTTACTCACTCACTCCAGCTGCAATGGTCTTAGTTGCGAGAGGTGTTTTACTCCTATAAATGCATTATGCTCTGCCAGTGCTCTCTCATGCTAACACAGGTGTTCTTCACAAATGGGGCACATCTTACAACAATATCTGTAGATTTGCCTTATCAGTACCCTGCCTCACTCATCACTGTCATCTCTATGATGCGTTACAATGGTGGTCTCCTGAAGCCTCTCATTTATACTCACCTGGGTGTTTTGTTGATTCCTTAACCAGATTTCCTCATCCCTCCTCTCTGGTGGGCATGCTCACTTCAGTCTCTCACTCTCACTCCCTCAGGTCCTCTACTTCCCCATTACTATCTGTTCAGCCATGCTCCACAAAAATGGGAGAGCAAACCTTCTCCTACTTTGCTCCTAGGTTTTGTAATTCTCTCCCTGTCCATGTCAAGAACTCCTCATCTCACCTCATTTAAGCACACCCTATTTTCCCACCTCTTTGCTCTAGGTAACTGTGTTTGGACTTAACTTCCACTCTGTCTCTCTACTTTGTCTTCTCTCTAATGGACCCTTACCTTGTTTCCTGCCTACCCATCAGTATTTGGCTTTTGTCTTAGTGTCTATAACTGTCTGCTTCTCCCACCCCTAGCCCTGGTACCTCATTTATCTCATTGTGTATATATGGTGAGTGATGCCTCTTGGCGTACTCTCCTACTAGTTAGGCCTTCAGAAGGAATGAGTAGTGCTTTTTTGTTATAATTGTTGCTTTTATAATGTTGCTATTGTTGCTGTTATCCAGGTGATGTACTAACTTCTGTAGCTGTCCTCCTTCATTGTGTTTTGCCGAATAGTTCCACTGTATTATGTATCTGTTTGCTTGTCACTGCTGTACTGTGTTACTGTATTCTTGCTGTGCTGTTATATTGTACTGTCCCGGGTCATTCTTGAAAATAGGCAGGATTTGTCGCCTAGTGCACTTACCCAGTTACCAAAAGCAAATAGATATATAAATAAAATTAATACAAACCTGCAATGCAAAGCAGGGTGGTAGATGTTCAGGGCAATGCATAGGTTTGGGGACTCCAGGGATAAAGGGGGCAAACTTCTTTCTTACTACCTCTGGAAGCAAAAGGCAAATTCCCAAATCTATGCCCTTAGATCACCAAAAGGTGACATTGTAGCAAAGCCCTTGGAAGTGAACCAAGACATGCGCCAATTTTACCAGGCACTACTGTGTATATATCCAAGATACCCTCCAAGGAAACCCCCTCTAAATCTCCAGTACTGGCTTTTCTGGGCAATCTCCTAACTCCCCAGTTAGACCACATGCTCAGACAAGAGCCAAACAAACCTCTATCCATGAAGGAACTCCAAGCTGCACTCAAACAACTTTCCAAGGGGAAAGCCCCTGGGACGGATGGTATACCAGTCAAACACTATCAGCATTTGGCAGAGGAGATTACGCCCCCTCTTCTGGCCACCTTAAAGGAAGCCAAAATGCCTGGCCTTCTGCCTGCCACAATGAAAGAGGCAGTCATTATCTTACTGCCAAAGAAATCATCAGACCCTCCGGACTGTGTCAACTTTAGGCCCATCTCCCTTATGTCAGTGGATACTAAAGCTGTCACAAAGGTTTTGACTAACAGGTTAGAGTGGGTGTTCCATCCCTGATTCACCCTTCACAAATGGGTTTCAGCAAGGACAGAATGGAGGCAGAAAATATCTGCACAGTCCTAAATCTCAAATGGTTCACTGTACAATCATCTACCCCCTGACTGCCTTAGCAGTCAATTTTTGCAAGGTCGTTGATTCTGTGGAGTGGGGATATCTACATTCTGTATTGGAGGCATACAGCTTTGGACCCTACTTTCAGGGTTGGATAGCCACCCTCTACAGATCCCCCACTGCCACTAATTTAACCAACTGCAACATCTCCTCACCTTTTGAACTCCACAGAGGGACATTGCAGGGGTGTCCTCTTTCTCTGTTACTGTTCTTAATTGATTGTCTCGCTGACTAGAAAGCTGGTAGCCACACAAGAGGTTAAGGACATAGAGGTCCCGGGCAAACAATACTTGCCCCTTACGTATGCAGACAATCTCCTTCTCATGATATCCAATCCAGCCCAATCCCTAAACCCCATAATGAACATTTTAGAGGATTTTGCATCCACCTCAGACCTGGTGGTGAATTTGAAGAAAACCACTGTTTTGCCACTGAACCTAGCCTGCACCATGGAAAGCACATAGGGAGTACAAATAGTATGGGTGCCACTTAGGGGTACAGATTACAGCCACTTGGAAGGACCTGGTGAAGGCAAATTATGCACCATTGCTTGCTTCACTGGAGTCAGGGATTCAGAGGTGACTAACACTTCATCTCTCCCTAAAAGGCAAGATGGAGGCACTCTGCATGTCTACCTTGCCCAAGATTGCCCATTTATTTTGTAATCTATCTATTGGGATTCCACCCAAAATAGTTCACATTCTGAATAAACTAGAGGCAGCCTTCCTTTGGGAAGGGGTAGCTCCAAAACTGAGCAAGGAAAAGCTTAGGGCCCACTGGTCAGCAGGAGGCCTCGGGCTTCCCTGGTTTCAAGGCTGCCTCTTAGCCTACAGGGTAGCACAAGCTACCAAATGGTTCCTCCCCATATCAGACTCCACCCCTGCCTGGGTCATGTTGGAAGCAGACCTGGCAGATTCTGCCTGGTTGGGGCTGTTCCTGGGTGGCAAACCCAACTTTGATACTCCTGGAGGGCATGGCAAAAATACATGGGACTGACACAGGTCCCCAGATCCTCTAGGACCCCTCCCAGCAAGATATACTTACTTACGGGGTAACACCAACATTCAGGTTGGAGGGGTGAGTATTGTATGGCACTTTCGATTAAGAATGGGAATCTGTACGATCGATCCTTACCACCCAGACTCGGAAGACTTGATGTATTTGCAGCAAATCCAGGATCTTTTGGGCTACAAAATATGGATTTCTGGAAGTCATCTGCAGGTCCGGAGTGCAATACTTGCCTTTCAGAAAGGCATGAACATGGTACCTGAGTGGATATGGCTTAATCAGTTGGACAAAACTGGTAAATTTAAAGGAATTGCAGGGTGGGTGTACCACCTACTGTGGGACACGCAACCTAACCTTACTGCTAAATGCAGACTAGGATGGGCCCAGGAGCTTCAAACTGATATCTCTTTGACCACCTAGTATCTCTGCTTAAGTGGGGCCCAATCAGCATACAGAGACATGAAAACTCAGCTAATCCAGCTGAAGATATTTCTGAGATGGTACCATATACCCAGAGTTCCTACAGGGTAAAGGACTTCTTACCCATTCCAACTGTTGGTGATGCCAGGCCACCCAATGCCAACATTTCACATATACTGTGGCAGTGCCCTATGCTGATGCCCTTCTGGTCAGGAGTTCTGAAAAAAAGAACCAGGATTGTTTTTTAGGGTCCATCTCAACCAACATTTATATTGCTTGGAGATACATCAGCTACCCAGTTGCCCTACTCAAATGGATGTACGGCTATTGGCTGCACCCTTGGAAGCCAAAAGGGCAATCCTGATGGGATGGATGCAGGTAATGCCACCATCTCTCCTCACCTGACATGGTACTTTAGCCAGATTGGCTGTTTTCTGAATGTCACTTTTGCCAGGTACAATGAATTGCAAACGTACCATAGAAAGTGGGATGCGTATTTACACTGTCATCTCTGTTCAGTACCCTTGCCACCCCCAGGTAACCCTCCTCTGTGAGTACCTAACACACTTAATTACCCCTCTTAGATCCTCTCCCTTTGGGACTCTGCTACATTCCACAGGTTAGCATCTAGTATGATGTTCTGTCTCCATAATTAATGATGTTGCCTATGGAGCAGATATTGTAATTTTACTTCTGTCACCAAAATAGGTTGAATAGATGGAGACTGCCCTTGTTTAATGTTTTACTATATCTTTGAATGCACCATACTCGAGTTGTACAGTTCTTAGGTATTTTTATTAATATTATTTCTAGACAATGCCTTTGTTGAGCTGTATGTGTAAGTTTTACGAAAAAACTCAATAAAATATATATTTTATTTTAACTCTTGTATTTCTGCTCCACCTAACTGCCCCCTCTCTCCACTCTTTCAGACTACCTCTACCTGTGTGTGTGATCTCTCCCCTCAGAGTCTGCCCCTAGAGCACACAGTCCACTAACCTAGGTGCCCAGATAACCCCGGGTAGGGTGAGGAGGCATACCCCACTTTTACCCCCTCTGGACCTTACATTTCTGCAACATGGACTGCTTGTACAACTGAGTCTTCCCAATGAGCCTGAGGATCCACACATACAGCGAGGAGTCATCACCTAGGAGAGAAAGGGTGTTTTTCCCTGTTCGTTCCCCAACATTGACGTGCAATGAGGGCTAAGGAGCCTGAAGGCATGCTGAGACATGCCTCCTGCTCCGCCCCTCTGCCCACATCTGCCCTATCCCGATGCCGCTACTCCCTCCTACTGTACCTTCACTCGGGCTCCCCTAGGTGTCGGTATTGTGGCAGGAGTGTGCAAGTAACCCCCCACGGAGAAGGAGAGTAGCCATTGGGCACTCAATCCTTCTCCCCAGCCGATCCCCAGTGGCCCATGCTAGTTCCTGAACACGGGTCGCCGGCATGGTGCAAGGTGAGGTGTCCAGCACCTCAGCCCTCAGTATCACCAGGCTGGCTCCTCAATAAAATATTTCATGTTAAAAAAGATGATAGGCAAATCAACCTCATGTCTGTTACAAACAAAGGTCCCCTAAAGCCAATTTAGGTCACCTTTTGTGGTTCTGCCATGAGATTCTAAAAATCTTGGAAAAATATACAAACGATGTGTCAGTTAATAGCAGGTTCTAATACAACCTTTTCCCCCTCTACTTTTTATTCTGGAAATATGTCTCTCATTCCTTATATGCAACATCAACAACAAGACAAAATATTTTCCACCTTTCTAGCTTTATAGATATCCCACAGAGGAAATTGTTTGACTCCCAGGGAAATCTAGCTAACAGTGAAAAACTCAGTTTTTTATCTCAAAACAAAATGGAATCATTTAATGCAATATGGGACCTCTTCTTGCACTATAGCGGTAACATTATGTAACAATCCATTCTCTGTATGAATGTTATGTCTTGTTCTTGGCCTGTTACTCAAGCATATTCCTGAATGTATAGAAGTATTTGGACATCAGCAACATCAGGAGAAGTTTCAAATACCTTATGCCAGATCTTTATTCTGTATCAAAGATTTATCTTATCCATTTATCCTCACAGTTATGTATACTATACAACTAAAGTCAATAAAAATTTGAATTAAAAAAAAAGTTGCAATTTTCAAGAGACGGTGGGACACAATCCACCTCCTGACAGTAACTGGAAAAGGTTGAAGTGCCGGGTTTTGTTTGGCATCCTCTGCATGTTTTGCACAAGTCTGCTATAAAGTTTAAGATCACCATTTAATTGGTAAAGTGCAATAAAGGTAAATGAACACAGCCTTCTATAGTCTATCCATTTCTTTGACTGTAATTACCTGTTCCTGGGACAGGCACATGGGACTGGGTGAAGATGACAAGGGTAAGGGAGAGGTTGGCAGGAGAAGGGGAGATTAATCCAGGTGGTACTTAAGGAAGATTAAACCAATTAAGGTCTAACCAGTGTTAGACAGGTGAGGGCCAAGAAAGGAAGCAGGCAGGTTCGGTAGATCGAAGAGTCCCTTTTTGTCCATAAACATCCATCTATATAATCATTTATCCATCCATCCATTCAACACTGTTTCAATGAAATACGACAATGCAATCAATTCATACTTATAGGATTTATTTAAAAGACAGTTATCATCAGATGTGATAAATATATATATATATAGAATTCAGTTGTATGTTTATTACATAAAGAAATACAATACCAGATAGGTACATACCATAAGTTATACAATGTGCAATAGTTTATAGTCGTTTTAATATAAAACCTTTGGCATTGTTACAATACACAGGTATTTACTTATCTGTTAAATTAAATACAGCAATAGAGAACTGCAGTCTTCCACATGCATAAAGTGCATTTCTGTTAACAGGCTCAGTCATATATATTCACTTAAATATACAGTATGCATCACAGGATAAGGTACTCGAAGTGCATTTCGTAGGGAATGATTTCAGGATGATGTTAATGACTTGAGGAAAAAGAATAGCATTCTTTAAAGTGCTAAGGGCTTTATCCTGTTTCCAAAGACTGAAAGGGAAGCTTGTCCATCCCCTAATGACTTGTCATTTCAAGAACCAATTCTGAGTTCAACTGTGATCTGCAACTAGATCAATTATTATGTTTAATAATTTGGAATAACACAAAAATATTTTTTTTTTTGTTTGTTTTTACATGGCACTATGAAGGCATTCATTTGTAGACAAAAAGGGAGTTGGGAATTATGATGTCATAGCCTTACTGGCACTAACAGTGCATGCACTGACACTAGTAAGAACAAATGTCAGCTTTCACAGCACTTAATAGTGTTACATGAGGTGATCAGTCATTTTCTCTGATTGGCTAAAAATTGCCAGCCAGGTCATTTGACCTGGCAGCTTGGCACCATGTTTAGTGTTTTTTTTTTGCCAACCAGTATCGCATCACACTGCGTGAGTGTGAAAGCCCCTATAGCTCATGTTGACAGAAATTGGACCAAACTGTTTAGAAAACAATTTTTTTGGGGGGGGGGATATTTATTTTGGAAACCCCTGTCAGTGGCTCAGTAGGTATAATGCTTGCCCCAGGGATTGAAAGATCAGTATGTCATGGGCTCTAGCCCCACAACAGTTACCTGGGATATTACCCAGGCCATAACTGACAGCACTGCAGCACTTGGGGGATGCTGTTGAGGTGGCATCCTTTGGATGACATGTTAAACTGAGGTCCCTTCTGCCCATCTCTGGTCATTATCCAGGTGGGATTCAAAGATCCCATGGCACTTATTAAAGAAGAGTAGTGGAGCTTCCTCCAGAGGTATGGCCAACATTATCCCATCAATAAAGCAGGTCCCTGTAACTCCCCCAACTCACCTAGTATTTCTTTCCCTATCAAAAATGACAAATAAATACATTTATAAAGTATTCAGAACTCGGGGCGCTTCAAAGTACTGTATAACAGGATCCCAGTCAGCATGAAAAAGTTGTGGCTCATTGCATATTTTTTAAAAGGGAAACAGACAGTGCATATTTTAAAGGGGAACAGTCAGCGCTAAGAGCCTCACTCCTAAGTGTGAGGCTGATCCCAATTTGCACTTTGTGTGCAAAACTTTTTTTTTTTATACTTACTGTTTACTGCAGTATAGCATAGTAGATTCTATCAGCCCGATTCTGATGACTTGGCAGCTGACATTTTCTGTAACTACAAATCCCAGGATCCCCTGCAGCTGACAATAGAGCAGGGCATGCAACACCGGGAGATTCAACAGCTTGCAATGCATGCCCAAGATTTTATAAGCTCAGATCAGTTGTTTTTCAGTCCTGCTGTTTTCCCAGGGCTAAGTACAGTCCTCTGTGACTGTACTCAGTCCAGGGAGGACAGTGGGACCAGCAAACAAAAAATCAGCACTTATAAAATCCCTAACATGCATTGCAGGCTATTAAATCTCCCACTACCGCATCCCTTATCTGATGCCAGCTGCAGGTGATTCTGGGATTTCTGGTTACAGAAAACGTCAGCTTGAAAGTCAACAAAATCAGCCTGATATAATTTATTATAATGTAGTAAACAGTGAGTAATAGGTGTTTTTGCATACAAAGTGCAAAGTAGGGCTAGCCTCACACTTGGGTGTGGGGCTCCTAGTGCTGACTGTTCCCCTTTAAGGACTGTATGGCTGTGACATCATCACAGTACCCTTTCTGCTCACAAAATGACCTACTGGCTGAGTTAACTGCATTAATGTCCTACTGTAAAAGGACAGAGCTGCTATTTGCTGCAGCAATCTGCAGTACTGGGGAACTTTTTTCACACTCGGTACTGCAACTCCCTTTCTGTTTACAAATTAAAAACCTTCTTTTCTGCGTTTAATTTAAAAAAAAAATTATGAAATCTAACAATCTCATTTTTGGATCACTGTATTACTTTTAGAACAATCAATTAGGGAATCATGCACTTTCCATTACGTAGTAGCAAGACATATGCAGAATGGTGCACAGCTAAAGCAAAACACTACATTACCGTCTTTCACCTCAGTGAGAAAATGCTTCCAGCCAGGAGCTGATAATATACATGCAATTCTTTTGAAGAACGAAGTTACTCATTTCTTAACTGAAATGATGGCTTAATCACATTCTTTTTCTATCTCATGTCTTCTCAACAGAAGTATTAGTGCATAGCAACTAAATCCACCAGCACAATCATAAAGACATTCAAAGTACTGCTTTAAAACAAGCAGCTGAATAAGCATGTGCTTTTAGCATAGTTTGACAGAACATAGTGTTAAACGTATTCACTTAGTAGCAAACAAAAAGACTTAGAGCTTTTTTTAGTAGCTATATAGGAGAACATACTGTCACCACCAGGCAGTATCAAATGCAGTACTGTTAAATAAATTTCTGTTTTCAAGTATAATAAACTATCTCAGGGGTCAAAATGATGTTTTGAAGCTACTAGCCAGAAGGAGTGGTACCAGGGGAAAATCTACGGGCCACACAGACTTTTAAACTGGCCCAAATGGTGCACTTAAGAAATGTTCCTATCTCCACTAAAAAAGATCCATCAACATTCGGCTAGTGGCCTAGTTTCAGTTTCAACCCTGCTATCCTTTATAACTTTAAAGGGGAACAGGCAGCACAAGGGGATCCAGATTTACACATGGAGTTGGTCACAATGTGCACTCTGTGTGCAAAAGTATTTTGGTTCACTTACAGTTTATTGCAGTATAGTAGATTGTAGCAAACTCATTTTTCTGAGTTCTATGTCAACATTTTCTCTAACTACAAATCCCAGAATCCCCTGCAGCTGACGTCACAGCAGTACTGTGACAGTGAGCGATTCAATAGCCTGCAGTGCATGTTAGAAGTTTACATAAGCTCTGATCTTTTGTTTGCTGGTTTTGCTGTCTTCTTTGGGCTAAGCACAGTCACAGTGGACTGTACTCAGCCTTTGCAGAACCAGAAAACATCAGACTGGAGATTATAAAATCTCTAGCATGTATTGCAAGCTACTGAATCTCTCTCTCTGCTGCAGTGTTGCTCTGATGTCAGCTGCAGGGGGATTCTTGGATTTGTAATTAGAGAAGATGCCAGGCTACAATTAAGCAACATTAGTCTGGTACAAAATGTTTTTGCAAACGGAATGTGCACTGGACCGGCCCCACACATGAATGTGCGGCCCTTTGTGCTGACCCATATTACCGTTTAAGGGACCAGCAGTTTATGGCCTCCAGTGGCTCTGTTTAAAAAACACAACACAAAACAAAACCTCTGGATATACACAATGAAAATTTGTGCATAGTCTTCTATGCAGTGTCCTTTCACAGTCACCATGTGACTTGTTTGCTTAGAAATGCAATGTAGAATGTGGTAAACAGACCACACTAATAAACTAGCATGGCATCTCTCTGTCAAAAGGGAAGGAAGACAGAATGGAAGGTGGTGGGTTCATACAAAAATGAGGGCAATTTTAATTTCGGAGTGCTGCCCACTTATAATGCACACCTTGTCCATTAAAGGTAGAACATATGGTCAATCCATATAACAATAACAAGAAAATAGCCCAGCGATACCAGGAGAGAGGTTCATCAAGGAAATGTAATAGTTTTGATTAGAAATTGAAAAAAAAAGGCTGAGCCTTGATGACTTCTGTGCACATAAACTGCTAAATAAAAAAGGCAAACGTTCACACAGAACTCTTGAAAGACAATTTGGTTGTTAATCACAGCATAAAAAAAAATCATAAAACTATACTTACTGTACTAGGGAAAATGTATGGATTTTTACCAGGACTGTTACACAAATGAAGGCTAAATCAATTATTCCAATTTCCCCTTAATTTTTATGTAGCAGGAACCTTCACCTCTAGTCAGATTCCATTCCTCTTTAACTGAATGTAACACCAATTAAGGATGGTGACGGTGCACAGAAAAAATTAAAACACATTTAAACTCCATGCAGTTCTTGCAAATGCAGCACTAAATATGCATCCATGGCTTCCAGTCTGAAACATGGGAGAATGTGAGGTTGCAGTGCAAATTGGCACTGCACATTTATATCATAAGCTGCCCTAGCCAAAGGACAGAAAATCTAAATGACATGAACTTTAGCTACCCCTAAATAACTGAGCTTGTATACCCTAGGCAGAGACGTGTGTTAGTTTTAAGGTGTTACAACAGGAAGGCACCAAAGTAAGTTTTGTGTTCACTGTTGTAGTCAACAAGGCAAAGATCACTGACATTTACCAGCAGCTTGTCTCCTCCATCTAGCTTAAACACAGCCCCCAAACTGATTGTCTGCACCCAGTTCTCCGATATATTGCACCCAGACTTGGTACCAATGAGGAGCTCAGTCGGCACAGGGTAGCTCCCAGTGACTTTCGAGATGATGTGCACAGCATGTGCTTTAGGTCTGCCTTTGCATTTCTCACTCTGTGCTCTCCTGAAGGTGACCTGTGAGTAGACAAAGTAATAGCCATCTTGTGGGATCACCAGTGTTTTGTTGTAATATTCCATGCCATCCTTCATGAACGCAAGCCCGAGTTTGTCTTCCCATTGAAGTGTTGGGTACCAGCTACCGTGATCAGTATCAGTAGTTTCTGTAGCTAATAAAAATTAAAATAAAACAGTGAGTTAAAGTCTACCTTGAAATCTGAATAGGTAAAAAATAAACACACCCAGAAAAAAAAAAAAGAGTTGTAAATGCTAATTTCTCATTAGATTCTTGGCACAGAAATGTATGCTTATACTGTGGTCCCCAGACATTATTCTTATAGCTGTAAGAGTGGTCTATTTGTTAATGCAGAAATACTTCATCACATAGACTTTTAGCACTGATATATTTCTGACAAGAAGATTCCATCATTAGTATATTTTTATTTCTCCAAGTTGTTTTTATAACAGCTTTTATTACTAAAGTTATAATTAATGACTCGTATCAGATATTATCAATGACGACTGCCACTAGCAGTTTTTAAAATCTCTTCCCTTCAGGTCACTTTTTGATTTTACATATCGAATTGATACTGTGGATGTGTTCAGAGGGTGCTGATGCACATTTCTGATGGTAAACAGCACAGTATCATATCATCGTTATTACTAAGGACATTTGCATATAAACAGGATGGCTGCCCTATCTGCATGCCTACACAGGACATCACAGTTCTGTTTATGACATCACAGTATGTTGCTGTGACGATAATTAAGATGCCATAAACAGGGGATTATGATATCAGGTATAGGCAAACAGAATAAGCAGATACAGTCTAAGGTACAGTAATCATCTTTCCTACAACTGTCCTTAGTGATAAAGAAAAAAAGAAAGAATTATAAAAAAAAAATAGATTGAGAAGCAAATAGTTTGATACCTTTTATTGGGCCAACATAGATGTTACAAAAAGAAAACAATGTCTAAGCTTTTTGACCAACCAAGGCCTTCCTCAGAGACTTATGACAGTTGTTTAGAGTCATATTCTATTAACACCCAGATCACACATAAAAAATTAACAGCATTCCATTACATTGCTACTACTGAGAATCTTTTCAAGGTCAAATAACATCTTCTGAAAATGAAGCAGTGCATGACATTAGAAAAATGAAGATCAGACCATCCCCATCATACAAACTACAAGCAGATGAGACCAATTTTCATCACAAATGGGGGGAGGGAAGTTTTGTCTTTGGTTTACATAACCAATAATTTGTTGACAGGGCATGGGTTTCTTGAGAAATAATGCATTCTTAAACACAGACTTAATTTAATCTGTTAATGCGGGGTTCCAGTAATGGACAGTGCCCTGTGATGCCATGAAGCCAAGCCTGGATCCTGAGATGTACCAAGACCAGCTGGAGTAAGGAGACTCAAGCTTCCTAGAGGGTGGTCTTTCTCCAGGAAGGGTAATAGGCAGACAGTGCAGGTGCTCTGGCTAGTCAGCAGGGAGGATACAAAATGTGGCATGGGCACAAACATTGGTGTGCGGGACATGAAGTTGGTTAGATGAGCTGCCAAAGGTCATTATAAATGAGACAGAGAGCAACATTTTAAAAATAATGAAGAACAAGAAACAGAAAAACAGAAAACAATACTTATAGACACTATTGCCAAAAAGTGCAAGGTGCTGCATTTTGGGATGAAGAACCCAAGGAGGAGTTACCAGCTAGGGAGTGCAGCTAGCCCAGTCAGAGGAGGAGGAGGAGGAGGAGGAGGAGGAGGAGGAGGAGGAGGAGGAGGAGGAGGAGGATCTGGGTGTGCTCATTACTGGGTCAATGAAGAACTCAGCACAATGTAGGAAGGCAGCTGCAAGGCCAACAAAATGTTGGGTTGTATTGCAAGGGTATATCCTCGAGGAGGGAGAAGGTGATTCTGCCACTGTATAGGTTGGTTAGTTAGACCACACCTGGAGTACTGTGTGCAGTACTGGCATCCGTGATCTGAAGAGGAGGGGTGGAGCGAGAGTGACAAAGATGATCAAGGGGCTGGGGACTTATCATACAAGAGGAGGCTGAGGGAGTTGAACATGTACTCACTGGAGGAGAGGAGAGACAGGGTGACATGATTGAAACCTTTAAATACATGAAAGGAATAAACAAGATGGGTACAGAGGGCTGTTCAAAGTAAGGGAGGGAGGGCCAATAGGGGCTATGATATGAGACTGCTTTTGGAAGGCTCAGAGAGAGATGAGGGAGACACTTTTTTTTTTTTTTTTTTTTTTTTTTTACAGAGAGGGTGGTGGTTGGGTGGAATGCGTTACCTGCTGAAGTGGTATGCAGTAGAACAGTGGACTGCTTCAAACGAGGATGGGACAGGACAAGGGGGAGGGTTAATGAAGGGGAAGGGTGGAAGGGAAGGGCAGCTGCAGAATAAGGGGTGCTAGCTGCACATTCGAGCAGACTTGATAGACCTCTAGGCCTTTATCTGCTGGCAAATTTTGTATGTTCATATTGCAATATCAGTGGAATTTTTTTTTTGCAACTGTTTAACCAGGAGTGGTACACTAAGCTGAAAGCTTGATTACAGGTGCATCCTCGGAGCACAGGGAAGTTAAGTGACTTGCTCAGGGTTACAAAGTATGCAAGTGGGGTCTGTGGGATTCAAACCCAGGTCTCCAGATTTGCAGCTCAGAGTGTTAAACAACTGTGCTATACTGCCTCCATATTTAATTTAATTTGAACATAAGGTTTCAGAACATGAAGCAGCTTGTTGTGTCCTGAGGAGGGAAAGGAACTGTGGTGAACATTTCCAGCATGCTGCTGGATAGAAGCTGGGGTGCTCTTGGGCCCCGCCTATCTGCCTGTCTGCTGACCCAGTCAACAAGACTTCCTGAGCCGACCCGAGGACCTCACTGTGGGGATATGGGAGTGAATGGCAGAGATGATGGGAACATGGCTGGAAGCTTGCCCACAAGGGCAGTACTAATGGCCAGAGACGAAAGAAAGCAAAAAGCAAAAAACAAAAAACACCAGTGCTTTGCACAGTGGTTAGTCCCATTCTAGTCCTTAGAAGCTATTTTTTTAGAGCTGCAGTGGGCAGAGCCCTGCAGACCTCTTGCTTTGAGAAAAAAAGCACTCCCACATTCCCTGCGAATCAACATGTTAGAGTGATAAAAAATGTCACCTCTGCATCGGAACACTCCATACTTGCTCTTTTTTTTTTTTTTTTTAAACTTCCCCCACCCTACCCTCCCTCTGTGCACCCATCACCTCACGCCCTCCAGGAACATAACAGTGACACTGGGGGTGCCCAATCCCCCAGTGTCCTGATCACAAACCCCACCACCTCACTGTGGCACATGCAAGGTTGTTGTTTTTTCCACCCCAATATATTTTCGTAGTTTCCCCTCACCCAAACCCTCCCTCTCTACACCCACCACCCCACTCTCCCTCCCAAGGCAAAACAGTGACAGTTGCAGTCAACATGCCACAGGGTGCAGGCATTGGTAACAGAGAGACAGCAGTGTCATGTACTAACTCAGCTGAGTGTGAACCTGTGTGTCATGCGGTGCTGGGCTGTGCAGTTAATCGCAGTATAGTACAGCCACAGAAAATACTATTCACAGAGGGCAGCACAACAGAGAGGAGTACTCCATGCCCCACATGGAGGGCAGAAACATGTATATTTGTCCCTGGTCCATCTCCTCCCCCCCCCAAAAGAGTGACTAAGGAAACATGGTGAAGAGACAGCGAGAGAGACACACACACATACAGTGACAATGATGAGGGCAGCAGGTAGTTCAGCATTCTGGCAGTGGGTAGCGTCTCTGTCCTCTGAGCCTCTTTACAACCTGAAATATAGTCTGAACGGTGTGCACCATTGTTTTACAGATATTTTAAACAGAGTCTGGATCACATGCATGAAGACGTCATTCCACTCATGTTAAGTCATGTTTGTTTGGGATAGTGAGTCACAGCCTAAGGGACATCTGCATACAGCATTTTTTTACTTGTCTAATGTTCCTCGCACTCAGCAGAGCCATGAGACAACACTGTTCTTTATCTTCTATGTTGTAACCTTTCAGTCTCTCAACTCAGACTGTTTATAGTCGCAATGTTTCCATGTAGCACACATGCTGTCTGTCACTGGCATGTGTCAGCACACAACATCTGAGATTAATTTTCATATTATTTCTAGACTACTGTTGGTCTCAATGGACTTTCATCTTTCTGTTAACAGAAAGGTATCAGAGTCACTTTGAAAACTACTGTGAAACATTTTTTTTTATTTATGCATTCAGATTCTTCATAGACTTTATTAATTTATTTTGTATGGACAGCTGCAGAAATTGGGTCAACTAGGTTTTCTCTTGATTGCATATACATTTTATTTTGCAGTGCTAGGACAGCAGTAAACAATGTACCCATCATTACTGTCCATACTACTTAGTGGGGGGCAACTACAGAGTTTGCTCTCATACAGATAAGCATCCAGCTTAGATTTAAAACCAAGAAAGGTTGATTCATTCACAATGTCCGATGGTAGCCAATTCCACTTTCTTGCAGTTTGAGGCAAAAAATTAAAATGTTTCATGTTTGTCCTTGGTACACAATCTATTTGTTTATTATGAGTCCTTAAGTTATGTACAGACTCTTTATATTTGAATCCCCAGTTCTGATGATAGCTCTCTATCTTGAAGTATTTTGTACAGGCACAAGTTATGCCTGTGTCTCCCAAGTCTGAGAGGACACAGTCTGAATGCTTCCAATCTTGATTTATATTGTATATTTTTTAGTGTTGAAATTTGTTTAGTGTATCAGTGCTGAACTTTTTCTAGTAAATCTATGTCTTTTTTTAAACCAGGACTCCAAAATCGGGAACAGTGATCCATATACGGACTAACGTATGCTTTATATAGAGGTAACATTACGTGCTTTATTAGTAAAGGATATCCTAATGCAGTTTGCTAAGTGATTTGTTCTCCTGGCCATTGTCTGCATAAGTTGCTGCTTTTTATATTACTAGTAATTTTCACCCCTAGATCCCTGGATTTATCCAGTTTCTTTAAATTCGTACCACGAATATCATAATTTTGTTTGAGATTGTTTTTGCCAAAATGCATTATGATACTTCATGCTAGCCTTAGATAGAGCCAGTGGTTAGATTGCAAACATTAAGGAGGGGATTCTCATTTGCTTATTGAAAGACACAGAGGAGAAACGGTGGCAATCGTTTTTATTGTTTCTACAAACTGTAGGCAAATATGTCTAGCACTGGTCAGCTAGTACATCTGGCACAGTTAGTAATGTTAGGCTAACCTCTGGATTATGACAGTTAGTCAGCCTTTATATTTCAGATGTATTTCCATGGTTTAAGTATAACAAAGTTAAGAAGGAAAAACTAAAGTTTGCACCCAGTCAGCATAGTGTTACTACAGTGCTGACCTTGCCAGGGTTAGATGATAATCGCTGTATCACAGTTTTGGGAGAATCGGTCAAATTGATGTGCTCGTAGGCAGAATAAATGCAAACTAAGTGCTGTGACCCTGCTCTGGCCTAATATTTACTGTACTACAAACCCTGAATCCTGTTGAGACACATCTCACTTTAACCGCTGCACAGAGTGTTGCTCTTCCACTTAAATAACAAGGTCATACATTCTACAGTACATTATTTACTTTTTCTTAGTCAAAAAATTTTATTTAACATAAAGTGGTGAATGTATTACTATGTTTAGCAGTTAGTATCTTTCAAAAGAACACCGATATGGGTGTGGAGCTAGCTGCAGAAGTTAATAGATGATATTTAATTTCATTTTTTTGTTGACGAGTAAAACTGTATTAGACCAAAGGTCCATTTTCAGGCATGGTGCAGACCAGTGTGGCTCACAAAAAGAGGCCATATACAACCAAAAGTTACAAACAATAAACAAACAAATAAGTGCAGAGGTGAAGATTAAACAACAGGCATGGATTAAAGCACAGCTATAGCCATAGACAAATTAGATGCTGACTAAGGCATTAAAAATAAAAAAATATTTGAGTCATGGCAGATGTCAAAATTTAGGAACTGCAAAGGAAAAGGCCTTGCAGCCCATCTCAGAGGCAACTAGAAGAACAGCATGGAGACCCTGGTCACGAGACATGGCTTTCATGGATCAGTCCTAAACTTTAAAAACCAAAATAGTGGGGAACAGTCTGTGAAATGAAGAGAATTATCAAATAAGCAGCTAAGAAAATAACATCCCATTAATGAGGTTTAACAGGGATAGAGAAAACAGATCGACAAATGGCATTATTTTGATGTGTGTACGCAATTCAGTGATGAGTATATGGTCATTTGCACTGTCTCATGGGGTACTACCACACTGTTGGGGTACTGTGATGGCAAAGGAATCCTCTTTAGGAGGGTTCCACCCTTCGAGGTGCCGCCAGACAATAATTCCTTTAGGGTTAAGGTACCTTAGGAAGGAGCCCCCCCCCAAAAGTCTAGTAGAAATGGTGAATGCAGAAACTGGATGAGCATGGATTAAGAGAGTAGTGATAACATGTAACAGACATAGGAGAGCTGTGCAATGACTGATGATTTTGGTATTGATAGTAGAAGGGGCATGACTTCCATAAGGAGAGAGAGAGAGAACGGAAAAGTAGAAAGAAGGACACCATTCAACTCCAACTGCAACAGCAGAACCTACCTGGGTCAGAAATGTGCTACTGTGAAGTGGAAAGGATTGGCACCTCGATTCTATGGAGCCAAAATACAATCCCTTCACTTCTAAAATAGAGGCATATAAAAATTCTGATTCTGGAACCATTTGAACTGGGGGCAGGCAAGAGTCCTTTTTAGTTTTTAGAGTGAGCACCAGAAAAATGTTCTTTAAAAAGTAATACTGAAACTGAGGAGGGATTCAACAATGATTCTGGGCTAGACAGACTTTGTAATCCCTCCTGTTGACAGTGTCCCACCGAACCCCAATTTCTCTGCCCCCAATACACGATCTGCAGATGCTGCCACCGGCTTGGTTCTTAAAGAGTTACAATATTCTGAGTTAAACCTGTCAAATCAAATACTGGAAGTTTTAAAGGAGTCTAGGGACCCAGCTACAAAGAAAATGCATTCATCTAAGTAGAAACGGATTACCATTTTGGGTACTTCACACAAAGTTGCCTCTCTGGAGGCTGATGAAGCTGTAGTATTAGACTATCGGCGATAGTGAAGGATTACGGCCAGATCGCTCCACTGCACTGCTTTCAGCGACTGCTCAGTAATGTGTCTTGTAGAGCTGCGCAACACAATACACATTGGCAGTGAGGCAAACCATACCATAAATAAACAGTCAGATGTTTTATCTAAGTTGAATGGTAGTCGTAAAAATACAGAAATCAGACACCAGCTCATTTGTTTTTATGCATTTGCTACCTTTACTTTAAATTGGTACTATTATCATGGTTTCTTTCTTCTGTGGGGGTGCTCCACCCCCACCCCACTCCGGTTCCTATGTACTATGTTGCCGCACTATTATTTATTGTATCCAAGTTCTACCTTTACTTTATATTTGCTATTATTACCACTGTTTGTTTTTTCTGTGGGGGCTATCTGCCCCCACACCCCCCAGATCCTATGCACTAGTAATTGTTTCCAAGCCTGTTACCATATAACTTTTGCATTTGCTTCCACAACTGGCCATAATTGTTCACTATGACTGGACTATCTAGTGCACTTTAGTTCCTCAGACAATGGTCCTCTACCTTAAAAGTGCACCTGGCAGCTGTTATCAGCTTATAAGTCAGCAGGAAAAGAAAAAATACTTTTAACCTCACAACCAGTGTTCAAAAGATTTTTTTAAGGGTTTCAATCACTCATATCCTCCCATAAGTAAACTAGTCCCTCTGTGGAATTTGAACCTGTCTGGAACAGTTGGTGGTGCCTCACTTTGAGCCAATGAGCTCAGCAGATTTCAACTAGTTACTCTTTAAAACAGTGTTTTTAATAGCTATGACTTCTTCCAGGAGGGTCAATGAATTGGAAGCCCTCTGTGCAGAGCCAAATTATGTATCTTCCACAGAGGTAAAGTAGTGCTGAACACATAGGACATGTCTGCCAAATGCGGTGTCAGAATGTCATCTGAATGAGTTGCTTACCCTGTCTGTGCATTTTCCAAAGCCTCATGAGCCAAGAATTCTGCTGTGAGGGTCAGTGAACTGCAAGCTCTCTGTGCAGAGACTAATTATAGTACATAATCTTCCACAGAGGTAAAGCAGTGTTCAGACGACACAAGAAATTTCTGCCAAAAGTGGTGTTAGAATTTAGTTTGGATCAGATGGCAACCCTGCCTGAATGTTTTCCAACCCCTCATACAAATGCAGGTGAGGAGAAGCTCAACCGCCTCATTGTACTTGTAAAAAGAGCTTTCAGCTGTTATTTGGATAGAACAATTGATTCCAGAACTGACAGCACACAGCTGCAAGTTTCTTATGGTGAGGCTGGCAATGGCAAGCCAGCAGCTAACATGACTGTATCTTGATGGACAGTCTTCACATTCAGTTTTGCTATGAAAAAGCTAGTAAGCAACAGTGCCTATGGGCCAATGTACAAGAGCTACATCCGACACTATGGCAGATATGAGGGGCATTCCCCTTCAGGAGATTTTTAAAGCAACAACCTGGTGTGCAAAAGACAAGAACCTCAAAGCAAATGACCTGAGGTAAGGGTTAACCTGGAAGGGCATTTGGCCACACAGCCAAATTTCAAACAGAAACACAATTGCACATATGCCAATGATGCAAAGCATCACTGGAAGAATATACAAATCCCTTAAGGCATTTGCTCTGGGGTTCTTGTCTTTTGTAGTTCTTCTCTACTATGGCTCCCCACAACCCAAACAAGTAAGACACTCAAAGGCTGGCTCCTCCTCTGGGCTAACACATATATATATATATATATATATATATATATATATATATATATATATATATATATATATATATATATATATATATATATATATATATATATATATATATATATATATATATATATATATATATATATATATATATATATATATATATATATATATATATATATATATATATATATATATATATATATATATATATATATATATATATATATATATATATATATATATATATATATATATATATATATATATATATATATATATATATATATATATATATATATATATATATATATCATAACTAATGAGTCCTAACAAGGATGCAACACATGTCTGTGTCTGATATTCTCAGCCTTTGCTGGTTGCACTGCGAGGCCTTTTGGCACCATGTACAGTAGTTCTACTGAATGTTGAGCCAGTTCAAATTCCATCATAGGGATTTGCATATGCGTCCCATGATGCTTTGAATTATTGGGGTATGTGCAATTATGTTTCTCTTTGAAATTCGACTATGTAGTCAAATGTCCTTCCAGGGTATCCCATCAGGCCCCATTTCTTTGTCCACCTTCAGTTTTAAGAGTTCTTTCAGAACTCTTTCTTCTGTGAATGGGCTGGTATCAACTCCCCCTATCCAGAGTGTTTCTGTTTGGTTTAGGCAACTCCCCTTCTTCACTTGTGAATACTGAGCAAAAATATTTGTTTAGTATCTCTGCCTTTCACTCACCCTCTGCCTACCCCCTCCCCCTTTATTAAGTCTCACTATCCCTCCCTTGGTCTTCCTTCACTCCCTTATTTACCTATAAAAGGTTTTATCCTCCTTCTTAACTGAATTGGCTTTCTTTTCCTTGGTTTGGACCTTTGCTGTTCTGACTGCCTTCCCTGCTTCCTTCTGCTTTAACTGATACAGTTCTCTGCCCTGCTCCTTCTGTGATTCCTTGCACTTCCTGAATTCTCTATTTTTCTCCCCAACCTTCCCTGCCACATCCTTTGAGAACCAGTGTGATTTTTTACATTGTTTTGTTTCATTTGCTTAACACAAAGGCGTGTTGCCTTGGTGATGGCAGTTTTGATTATTCTCCATTGTTCTTCCACCCCCTCCTTCCTGCCCATTTGCTAGTGCATTCCTTCGGCACTCACCTATTTTGTCAAAGTCAGCCCTCCTAAAGTCCAGGACATTTGCCTTTGTATGGCTTGACTCTACTGCTGTATTTATTGTGAACCATACTGTTCGATGGTCACTAGTTCCCAGATGGCTACTCACTCCTACATCTGTGATCCTCTCTCCATCACTATTCGAGAGTACCAGGCCTAAGACTACCCCCTTCTGAGTGGATTCCAATACTAGTTGTCTAAGGTATGCATTCTGTTTGCCTGGAATAAGTGACAGAATACTCTAAAACTCACCTCTCTGATCTGGCGCACCCACTTCAAAGCCCTCATTCACAGCATATGCTGTGAGAGTTGTTCATGTAAACGAAGCTTGAATTTTTCTATTTTTCCTTTCTACTACTATGTTTTCTCAACTTCTGTACTATTTCACTTGAAGTTGGTGTTCTGTTTATATCCTAATGTCTACTAACTGTATATCCATAGTATTCTGCCACCTTTGTGATTGTAACTGCGTGTATATTATGACATTTGTTCTACTGCTTGTTTTATTATCTGTACCATGTCCTACCCAGGCTCTCCTTGTAAATGAGCTTGCTCAATGGAGCTTTTTCTGATGAAATAAATAAAATGAAATTAATTGAAAAACCAGGGTTCAGTATGCTCCAATTTCTACGCTGCTGTTGAATTTTTATTTATTATGTCAGCCATTTTTTTCTCAAATCTCATATTTCCCCTCTACCTTCCCCCATGTATTTCACAACAATCGACAAATTCATACTCTTACACACATACCTGCACTTGTTCAGTATCTAGTTCACCCTCCAATACTTCAGCTGCTTGTTCTGTTTCTATCCATCACCCTGCCAGCTCTGTCACTTTCTAGCCTGCTTGCTCTTTCTCCCCTTTGCCTGCCATAGCAAACATTAAGGCCACACACTCAGCCTCTCACTTCCTTGACTGCAGGTTCTTATTTACGAGAAAACCAGGCAAAGGGACTGCCTCACCCATTTAGATATTTAAAAAATTGATAAATCACAGCTGCTCCTACTGCCGTACCCGCTCTCTTCATAAACTGGAAGTAACACGTAGTGCGGTAGAAGAGATGACCCAGCAGCACGTTTCCATCTCTGGGAATGGTACTAAAGTGTTCTCCCCTTGACATTGCTTCATGTTGCCCTTGACCAGTCTCCACTGGTGGTGATCTAACAATCATTCACTCTCTCCTTTTGTGGTTATGTAACAATCACTCAACTCTTTCCTCTGGTGGTACTCTAATGATCACTCGCCACCCCCGCCACCTGATCACACATTCCCAAACCCCATCAGCAGCCTGCATGTACTGCTGGTCTCACCCAGAAGATGCAGTATTCTCTGGCAAACTCCAAAGGCAGGGGCAGTTTTAATTACATTCTAGCTGTGTCTCGTCAGTATCGCTCCAGACTCAACTTCCAGCCTGGTTCCAACTCAACTCAAGGAAAGCAGTTAATCAGACCACACAAAGTTGCTTATGAAAATGTATATGCTGCTTATAATTAGTGACAGATTTTCCTGTGCTGTTAGGGACTAACTGTCTGTCTGCTACACATTAATGTACATGTACAAAGTACACAGCAGCCCCTAATGACGCCACTAGGTGGAGCAACTATTTAGCCAAATTTTTCTGTATTTACCCTACATTGTTGTACTTAACAAGTACTATATTGTCAGAAGTACTATATTGTCAATTAACAGTTCCAATTACCATTGTGTCTTTTCTCATTTTTGTACTATGAGTGAAGTTTGTAATATTCTACAAGCGGTTACTAATTTTTTTTGTCTTAAAAAAAATAATTAAAAAATGTTTTCTAACCTTGCAAGCAACGATATACAATCTATATTTAGTAGCCGTATGGAAGTTTACTGGGTATACTTTTGACCTTAAGACTGCCTGCACCTGGAAGGCTGGCAAAGTGCAGAAAATAAGGAGCAATGAATGGGTGAGCATACATAACAAGCCAGTGTTTCCATTGAAAAGTAGAGATAACATCATATGAACCCTGGGAGCAAAAATGGAAACACAGCCGACACATATAAGTACGCTTAGCAGCATAGTGGCATCCCATCTCCCCCCAATCACTGTTCTGATCCTCTATTCAATTCAGCAGAACTAGCCATGGTAGTCTAGTGTCACCCCCACTCAGTACTTTCCACCCTGTCCCCTGGTGGCACCCCACTCACCATCCCTGGCAAACCCTGCCATCAGTCCACTCCTGGAGACGATAACCAGTGCAGCCCCTCTGCTCACATTTTACCCGACTGCCGTCGGGGAGCAAGTGTGCGCCTACTGTAGAAACAGTTGTTAACGGCATGCAAATGGACCATTAGCACCTTGCATGCCATTTGCGCTCATTAGGATGCCAGCAGCTAAACATGACTCGCAGGGGAACTGTAAGGACACTATCATGTATGGGATGGGCTAGCTCCCTTTGCTCCTGTGAGCGACTTTCCTGCAGGAGCAGAGTTAGCATATCGCATGCTATGCACTGTGCTCCTACAGCTCCCATATTCAGACAGGCAGTGCCCCCTTGTGTGGTCACGGTCTTTTTGCTACATGTGATCTGTCTGAGATGGAAGGTAACCCAATCTGTTTTTCCCCACTTTTTTAGTATGCACTATAGCACCTTACGTGACACTGTAATGTACTGTATGTTGAGTGCCGTGAATTACATGCATTTTTTTGTACCAGCTGTAAAAATATAACGGTTGTTATGATTTAGTCTTAGGCCTGTGAGCACTGATTTACTTGGTGACCGTAACATAGCTCCCACTGGTCAGACCACACTGCCTGTCTGAATATATTCCCCAGACCAGCCATGTGCTATCTCAACATACAACACTAAGTGGTGTGCAGCAGTAACAACTGGCTCTGAAAATGGGGCCTCCCTTACCTGTGACCCAGCTGGTCAAGAAACATCGGTCCATTTTCCTGTGGCCTGATCTAAGCCAAAAAGTATTATCTTTCACTATGTGGTATGTGCTGTGGTTCTTTTTTTTTTTTTTTTTTTTGAGTTTGTTAGATACAGCTCAACAGAACTGCACCTGGCCCACATTATCTTTGTCTCTACAGAGAACTGTATGTCATCATGGGAGTTTTTCTCTTTATACACATTAACATAACAATGCAGTTTTGACCTATACATTTTATTCTATCAGATAATCAGCCATTTATCTCCTGTCATGTATGATATTTCACCTCCCTGACTCTGCTTTAGCACTGTTTTTATTTGAAATGATAGAAGGAACACTCCTTTTAATATGGCTCAGACCAGGTTTTCTTTTTCTCAAAATCAAATCAATGTTTATTGTTCAGCACTTTTGTTTTTACAATTTAAATACAGTATAATTTTAATATATCAACAGTTATATAAAAAAAACAGCAAATATAAAATCTTAAAAACATTTTGCACAGTGTTGCCATATTTGAATTTTATACATACAATAGATATATTGGATAATTAAAAGTATCTCTTGTGTTGTTTTGGTATAACTTCATCACCCATTATAGCTTATTACAATTTGGATGAGTTCATAAACCCCAACAGATCATTTTGTACGGATTGATTTTTTAAGTTGGGAACAAAGTTATCAAGAGTTGTTCAGGCTGCACACATTTCCCCAAAATATAGAATAACCATCTTTTCCTAGGTTTTTCTAGTAGAGGGCACACCAACATTATATGTTTTTAATCATCACGCAGGTTCAGATTATACCTACAGAACTATGTTGTATTAATGTTACGATTTTGTTTAGATAATATATAGTTGCTCTTAAACTGTTCTAATCTAAAAACGAGTCAGGACTCTTCTTTGGTTTATGCCATCAAAGGTCATTAAGCAAGGTTAATAGTTATGGTCTACTTTTTGTTTATAGCAAAAAAATGTTTTTATACTTCTGTATCTGTTCCATGTCATTTGAAAAAGTATATATCCTTAATTCTATTTTTAATTTGAAGTTTGATTTCTTCATATGGTCTATTATAAATCTGATAAAAGACTGTCAGTAATACCATTACTAATAATATAATAATGTATCGGGAGCCCTTATTATTAACTGAAATCAAGCAGATTATGACCTTGTTATGCCATCGTTATGACATCACTCCGTTGTTAACCCTTCTTGAGAATGTCATTTCAACGTTATAACAAAACGGAATGCTCACAACAATCAATGTTCTGTAAAGTAAATCAGTAAAGTAATTAAATCTGTGATTACACATTCTTGGTAGCCCATGCACTATAAAATATAATGCATGGTCTTTGGTTAACAACCACGTTGAAAACACTTATTGAGGTTGTCATGATATTTGAAAACCTCTCAAACTGCGCTCTTGAGGTTTACAATGATGTCATGGCAACCTCTCAAAGTATTTACAGCATGGCTACTAACCAAAAACCATACATTATCCTCTATTTTTGTATAATATCCAATTTAGGTGGTGAGAATCCTCTATTGTTATATATTGTTATATTCTAGCTCTTCTTCACTACTATATCTAGGCAATCTAGGTTCAGGAAGTAAAAACAATTTTAGTACATGATTGATATTTCTCTCTATATTACATGGGCAAACTGGCATCTGTCCTAGCTCAGCCCTTATTATTGGTGCAGGAGTAGATTGGGGAACTCAGAGTATATATCTATATAACTTATTAAGCTGTATTTCTATTGGTTTGAGAGGTTTAGTAGCCCAAATTTCTGCAGCGTACAATAAACTTATTTTCATTTTTGCCTCTATAGTTTTTATTGGACCTCTTACTGTTCCACTTCTTATCTTATTAGAAAACCTTTTGAAAGCATTGTATGAAGTTATTGCTCTCTGTTTTATTGTTTTTAAGTGCTTGGTCCACACGCAATTTGTGGAAAAAGTAACACCTAGATAGATATAATTGATAAGAGTTAAGATTTTAACTTTATCAGGCCAGGTTTTCTCCAGTATTCTTTGTTATTTTTGAACACCCTTTGTTTTACCTCACTTTTTCTTGGGACTAAAATTAACTAGAACACAGTTGACAGTGCTCCCTAACCCAGTGAGACACCGGGTGCACAAAAACAGCTGAGAATAGTGATGAAAAACTGGTATGAACCATGTTAAAAAGGAGCACTCTTATTATGTCAAATGTAATAAAAAAAAGTACTTAAGTAGACACAAAACAGGGAAAGAAGGATATCATACAAAACAGGAGACAACGGGCAATCTAAAATGGAATGAAAAAGTGTAGGTCAAAATCTTCAACGTAACATGTACTACAACTTTAATGCAAAGTAATGCAATCAGTAAACAACGGACTGTAGTCCTCACTTTTAAAAATATAGAAAAAGATTTTTCATTTTTGCTGGTAAATTATGTCTACATTTCTTTACTAAGTTTAAGAGTTATTTTTACTGTAATGCAGACTAACACTTGCTAATCTATTACACAAAAAATGCTGACATTGTATTACAGACACTGATATACTAGGGCAGGGAGTATTTATGTTACATTTATACAGCAGTCAAGGTAGCAGGACATGGAGTATTTATTTTACATATATACAGCAGACAAAAAAAGAAATTCAACTTCTCCAGTCTCAAAATCAACTGTCAAATCTATGTTGTATTCTTTTTTTCTGCTCTGGAAATTCCTGCCTTGTATATGCTGTGTGTGTGTGTGTGTGTGTGTGTGTGTTATTATTGATAGCGGCATGCGCTTACACCCGCACACGCATGCACACACGTGCATGCCAACAGTGGTCATCTTCCCTTTTAGAGAAGATACCAAAAGGTTTGCATTCCAAACCATTCATCACAGTAGTATAAATGACTTTGTTTACTTGGAAGAAGTGGTTAAAGCAGCAGAGTGTGACAGCGGTGAAAATACTGACCTATATTTTATTTTAGATCGCCACCTACCACTGGACATGTAGGATACCCTTTTCTCCACATTGAGTGTGCTTTAACATTTCACAGTTAAATAATAAATGGGGCACTCCTTTTAATATGGCTTGGATCAGGTTTTTATCAGTATTTTCTGCTGCTTTTGAGTATGTATTGCTTAAAAAAAAAACTGTTTTCCTAATCTCCCCACCCCCCCAAAGCCTTACCCCACCCGCCCCCAAAGCCTTACTCCCCCATTAAGGCTTTCACAAGTAAAGAGAATTTTTTAAAAGCCCTTGTTATTTTAAGCATAGTAAACACAGTGTGCAGGGAACATGGCAGGTGCTGTGAAGTACCATCCCAGGTTACGGTTCAGCTTCACACTACTCGTTTCAATACAAGTGAGCTATGCCAGTTATGGTGCAGCTCCACACCACTCGTTTCAATACAAGTGAGCTGTGCCAGTTACGGTGCAGCTCCACACCACTCGTTTCAATACAAGTGAGCTGTGCCAGTTACGGTGCAGCTCCACACCTCTTGTTTTGTATGCTTTTCAATCCAAGCAAGTGGTGTTGAGCTGCATTGCTCACCTGAATTGAAAAGCATATAAAAGTGTGGAGTGAAGGCACACATTACCGGAAATGACACTGCGTTGTTACCGGCCATGTTCCCTGCTTGCAATGTTTACAAACTTTTGGCACACTTTAAAAAGAACAAATAAATTCTCTCTACTTGTGACAACCTTAATCGGGCGTAAGGTTTTGGGGTGGTGGGAAGCTTAGGAAAATGGCAATTTTTCCTTAACATCACTTCTTGAGAGTGTAATGACGTAGCATGCAGCAAACACTGCTCCCTGACCTTATGGAACAACAGATGGACAAAACAGCAGCGAATACTGATAAAAACCTGGGCTGAGCCATATTAAAAATAATTACTCACTTTAATATTTCAAATGTAAAAAGAAGAACTAAAACAGACTCAAAAAGGCATAAGCAGAATATCACATGAGACAGGAGATAAGGGGCAATTTAAAACAGAATACAAATTGTATAGGTCAAAAATGTCGTCGCTATTATGCTCTGTTGCTTTAAATGTAATAATGGAATCTAAGCCTCAGTCAGCACAGTACTGCCATTGGCAGATTCATTAAGCAAGGGAGAATTTGGCAATGTCTGGGGGAAATGGTAATCACTCATTCTGCCCCACTTTGCTTCTTTATTTTTCCACCCGCCATCCACACACACACACACACACACACACTAGGGGGTCATTATAAATGTACTTATCATCCAGTCCAGTGGATTTACAAATGGCCATCTTCATAGCTTATGGCAATGCCACATACTGGTCAGTTAGCAGGAAGTGTGAGAACACAAAGTGGCTTACCCTCCAGCCCTATGGATTTGCAAATGGCCACCTTCATAGCTAATGGCAATGCCACAAACTGGTCGGTCTGCAGGAGGTGTGAGAACACAAAGTGGCTTGCCCCTCCCAAGGAGATGGCCCTTTACTTCTGCAATGCACCCAGCCTGCCATTGGCTCCATTGTTGGATTCTGAAGGAAATTGCTCAAGAAACTATTGTTTACCTGGTGGCCATAAATGTACAACAGGCTCCCTGCTACAATGTTTTTGATGCAACAAGTTACAACAGTTAGATGTTAATTATTACCTGTAAGATGTGCCCTGGGCTTTCGGGACTTTTCTTTGCCTGCAGAAGGAACAGACTATCAGTGCTAGGAATTACATTAAAATATGATCAGAGTTATTTATTTAGGACCATATAAAACTTAATGTGATCGCTGTAATTGTCTAGTCCGCCCCTTCCCAAAAATAAATAAATAAATAAATAAATAACACATTATTGGTGAGGAGTTTTACTGGACAAAGAAGCAAATGTTGGTTTGTTGGTACACACTATAATCAAACAGGTAGAAACTATCCCTCTGTGAATTAATGTTTTGGTGACTGAACGGATAATACCTCTTTACATCCTTCATACAACTGTGTGCCATGAATGAGTGAAATCATATTTAAAATTTAAAAAAAAGCAGTATACACACCAAAAGAGGTCCCAACTGATTAAACAAAAAGGAATGTGGAGCTAACTCACCTATCTAGCAACTTATAGTATGAAGTCTTCTTGTCCCCTGAAGAAGGCTCCATACTGTGAGTCAATACGCAGGGGAGTTAGCTTCACATTTCTCCTTCTTTAATACATCAATTAGAACTCTCTGTGGTGTGTGTGCAGCGATTTGCTTATTTTAAATCATGACCTCTGAAGGCAGACGTGCACTCCATCTTTTGTTTATTAAAGCAATGAAGGTAAGAAGTGTAATTTGCCTGAGTGTAGGAGTGGACCTGTGTTGGGTGGGCAGCTGTGATGTGGCACAGGTACTTCCTGTATCAATCTACAAGACTGTAGCAAAGCCATCCGTTCTCTGTCTGGCCAAAACACAAACACACAAAACAAAGCGAAAAACTCTTTCAAGACAAAGATTAGCTTTCTGAGTTCATTCTCTCCATCAGGCTGACTGGAGAAGAGAAATCAATGCTCAAACTCCAGTTTGTGCCTTTAGAGAATGTTGCCAGTCCAACAAAAGGCACTGCCAATGTATGCATTGTGTGTTTGTTTGTTTTTTTGTTTAACTTTTGAAGATTTTTCAAGCTTAAACTGGACATGTTATTTGAAAATAAAATAAAAAAGAGGGAAGCCACTCAATGGATCAGTGGCCAACTGCATATATGTACATATGTAGTTATACATACGGTATTGTATAATTTTGTTTGAGTGACTGCCTGTGCGACAACCACAAGCCTTCATTATCTGGCATTTTGTAGCTCTAGGGACCCTACAGTATACTCAGTTGCTAGAAGTCTCACGACATGGTCACAACTACCAATTAGTGATTGTCACGTTACTGTGCCTTCCTCTCTGCACTATGCTCTAAAGGGGGGGTCCAAGCCTTCCCTGTGCATTTGCAAAGTTCTTAGTGAATGTGAAGCAGGCAGGGGTGGTCATGCTAATGGCCAACAGGAACATGCATAGGCATGAAGACACTCCCAATGCCATTCAAAGGGCTGTAGGACATCCCTGGTCCTTACAGCAATTAGCAGGAGATGGTAAGGATGTCACAACCCTAACCAATGTTGTGGGAGCCAGAGAAGGATGAAGAATGCTGTAGGGCCAAACAAAAAACCACCAGCATGCTGATCCATCAGTGCCTTGGTAGCGCTACCACTCACGACGCAGGCAACCGGAGTTTGGGAGCAAGCCTTGTTCCTTACAGGCTGGCCAGAGAAGAGGAGAGCATACCCTGCTATGATACTGCCACCTGATATGTATGGCATTGGTCCCTGCTGGTGGTGCAGCCATGAACCACAACTTGTGGACTGATGCCATCTGATGGCAGCTTGAGCATGCACTGCATGCATGTGCCACTGCCATCCTAACACACGAGGTGTCCAGAGGAATCAGGGGATGCAAAAGCAGAAATGCCACCTGACTGCAGCAGGATGTAAAGACAATCCACCGCAGGCTTTATGCTGCCAACTGGGCAACAGTCTCCAACTGAGCATGATGTCCGAAAGGGCTGGGAGAACCAACAACCCCACCATTGGGGGTACGCTGCAGAGAGATTAACATAAGGGAACAAGCCCCAGAGACAGCAGGGGGTGGTGATTTTTTTGGGGGGCAGACAGATGTGGGCAGGTCAGGTAGTGTGAAGGAAACAAGAATGTAAAAATGTTTAAAGGGCTACAGCATGGAGAATGTGGCTAGGATGGGGACTCCACACTGGATGCCAGTGAGTGGTAAGGATCAGCAGGTTGAGGGGTGGGACACAGAACCTCCAAGAGGGAAGCCATGGAAAGGATGAACATTGAAATGCAGGCCAAAAATCAGGCCAGGAGGCAAGGGTGGTGAACTGGGGAGCACTTCCATCAGACTTACTGGCCATTATAGGCCCTCTGTAAGGCACAGTGCCAACTGACTGGAACCATGTGTGCCACACCAACATGTTAGAAAGTGCCAACACCAGCTGTCTACCTGCTGCTGTGAAACCTGTCAGTGCATAGCAGAAAGGGGTTGTGACAAAACAGCAAGCTAGTTCATGTCCCATTCTGTGTGGTTACCCCATCTGTCGATGAATGGGGTCCTTTATCTGCCAAAGACACAACTCACAGTGCAGCAGCCTTAAGCACTATAAAAAAGATTCCAAATACAAAACCTACCTGCTTTGTGGAATTCCATCCTTGAGACCTGTAAAATAAAATGCACTCTTAGTGCCCAAAGCAAAACATTGTTTTCTTTGCAAAGCACAGACAAAAGAACCAGGTGCAGATTTCCCAGCTATGATGGCAATTAGCATGGCCCTTTGCTTCATTAGTGTAACGGACAATGAAATTCCCTACATTGCATGTGTGTTAGACTTTGTAACATGCAAGCTAAGTACTGATTTTTATAACCAATTACTCGAAAGGGGGCAAAGAGACAAATACTGTTCCCACAGGGTTACAAGTCCCACAAGCTGAGCTCTGTCGCTTCAGGGACATCCTCTTGCATAATGTTGGCAGCAATTTCAGCATTTCCTGAAACCAGGAACATTAAATGATCAGCTAGTTTATTTACAAACTTTGAATATAATGGAACTTGAATAACAGAACATTTTGTACTATGGATTTACAAATAGACTATTTCAGTGATTTAAGTGTCCTTTTACTCTGCAGTCAGCCTGAAAAATGTTAGCTTTATGTTTAAACACTAACACATTATGTCTCATAATTGACAATAAAAACAGGCTTTAAATCCATTTACATTTCCTACATGCAGGTTCCAGATGGAAAGACATTTTTTTTTGCCCTACCCAGTTCACTAGGTTTTAGTAACAGTTTTGTATACCCATTTTATTTCTTCAGGCTCAAGAGATCTCCTTAAAATTGTTTACATTCCAATGTGTTCCTCCACTGAACAAATCCCTTAGATAATAGCACCCATAATGTACAGAACAGAGAGGAAGTCTGTTCCCATTAGAGTTTCTCAGATTCTACCAATTCTGTTCCCTCAGGCATATGTTTGATAAATGCACCATTTGATTCCAAATCTAATTCCAAGTCACGATTGGAAGTTCCCATTCCATATTTGAATGGTAAACATAGAACCCCCTTCCACCTAGTAAAATGCCTTTGGAGTGCCAAGAGAAAATCCCCACACTGATCCCTCTCCCCCCTTAAGCTCTCTTGATGTGGTGGCAGCTGCTAGCTGGGGTTGGTCCAGTGGGTTCTCCCACTCCTTGTAATGTGCAGACAGGGAGGTAACTAGAGGCTAGCAAATCCAGAGGTAGGAAGCAATGTGTGGCAACAGTTCCTCCTCCACCAAAGACTAAAGAATGGTGGCATGCCACAATGAGATGACCCCACCAAGCAAGCTTTGCTGCACAACACCCCCAACCCCCACAAATCTCAGTTCCCAAGCCCACTAATCTAAGAGAAGGACCCCCCAATCTAATTCTGGCAACTTGCCAAAGGCAATGAAGGTAAGAGACACGCAAAGTTCTTCCACTTGTCCTCCAGTTAAAGTACAGTTTGTCTGACCTGACCACCAACTTCCTTGACTCAGCATCCCCTTCTGCCTGAATAGTGGCTGAAAAAGAGCAAGCCCTGAGATGCCACTTCCAGATGCTTTAATGAGTGAAGTGTCTGGTAGTGCCTGTAACCCAGGGTTTTCTCTCAGTCTGCTACCATTTGGGGAGAGAGGGATGCTGGGTCAAGAAAGTTGGGGTTTAGGCCTGACTGCACATTAACTAGAGAATGTCGCTAACCTTCATTAACAAGGAGCAAGGAGGTAGACATGAGTCCCTTCACAGAGGAGAGGTGATGGAGGAGCTGAGAAAAATAAAAATGGATAAGGCTATGGTGCCAGATCAGGTACACCCAAGAGTTCTCAGGGAGATGAAAGAGGAGCTGGCAGGATCTCTTGCCAAGCTGTTTAATCTATCCCTCGAAACAGGGAGGGTCCCAGGGGACTAGAAGAGGGCGGTTGTGGTGCCGCTTTACAAGGAGGGGAAGGAAGGAGGACCCTGAAAACTATCGCCCAGTCAGCCTCACCTCTGTGGTAGGCAAGCTGATGGAAACCCTCCTTAAGGAGAGAATGGTAAGACACCTCGAGGAGGAGGGGCTAAGTGACAACAACCAGAATGGGTTCACAGGGGGTGAGTCTTGTCAGACCAACCTGGTAGAATTATTCGAGGGTGTTATGGAGGTGTATGATCAAGGGGGGCCATGGATGTGGCCTACCTGAATTTCAGGAAGGCGTTCAATTCTGTCCCCCACAGAGGATTGGTAAGCAAGTTGGCCAGCTAGGGAATGGGGGCAAAGCTTACAAAGTGGGTGGAGGATTGGCTGGAAGGAAGGATGCAGAGGGTAGTAGTAAATAGAAGGCACTTCAGGGAACTAGGGGTGAAGAGTGGGGTACCACAGGGATTGGTGCTGGGTCCAGTACTGTTCAATGTGTATGTAGGGGATTTAGCAGAGGGTCTAAATGGCAAAGCGTGTCTGTTCGCAGATGACATGAAGATCCATAACAAGATAGACAAGCCGGGGGGGGGGGGAATGAGGCAAAATCTAGCCAGGCTGGAGGAGTGAGCAAAGAAGTGGCAGTTGAGATTCAGTGCGAGGAAGTGCAGAATAATGCACATAGGGCAAAATAATCCAAGAGCAAATTACTGCCTGGGGGTGAGTTACTGCAAGTCATGGATCAAGAAAAGGACCTGGGTATTTGGATCACTCACCCATTAAAGGTTAGAAACCAGTGTGAAAGGGCAACAGGTAAGGCAACAAAATGTTGGCATGCAAAGGGAGGGGTTTCACAAGTAGGAGGAGGAGGTAATCATGCCACTGTATAAGACACTAGTGAGACCACAGCTGGAGTATGGAGTACAAGTCTGGAGGCCCCATCTACAAGGGACAAGGATAGGCTAGAGAGGATACAGAGAAGGGTGACTAAAATGATCCAGGAGCTGAATGAGAGACCATATGGAGAGAGGCTGGCAGAGCCTGGTCTATATACACTGGAGATGAGAAGGGATGGGGGGGGACATGGTGGAAACTTTCAAATACATAAGGGAATAAATAAGGCCAAAGGGGATAGCATCTTCAGACTGAGTGAAAACAAAACCACTCAAGCTGGGAGGGGCAGGTATCAGGGAGATGTAAGGGGGAGTTACTTCTCACAAAGGGTGGTAGGGTCTTGAAAAAAGTTGACAAAATGGGTAGTTGGGGTGGATACAGTGGAGAAATTCAAAAGGGCATGGGATACCTACATGGGGCTAGGCGGGGGTGGAGAGAGAGAGAGGGGAGGGGTAAATGGGAGGGGCAGGTGGGTATCATTTTAGGGCAGACTCTATGGGCTATATGGTCCTTTTCTGCCAGCAGGTTTCTATGATTCTATGATAAAGTACTTCTTTATCAGGAAAAGCTGAACGCTGGCTAACTAAAGGGTATAGTACACTTTTTATTAAGTGTTTTTATTGACATTTCTTACTATTTACGAAACGTATGTACTATGTATGGAAAGGAATGTGTTTTTTTCCTTTTTATTCTATGTATTAATATTGTAATGACATTAATGAAAGTCAAACAATAAACTTGACATGAGGCAATAGTCCATTTGTGACAAAATAATGATTTTTATGTTTGCTTGCATGCATGTGCAAGAAACATAGTGCCATCATCCGAGTTTTCGGAGGTGTGGCACCCCGTCTTCCAATTCAGTCAGTGAGTTTGCAGGCACGGCCACAGTTCTCCAATGACTACTGCAGCTGTCTATGACAGCAGTCGAAAATGCAGTGGCATACAGTTGAAAGGGAGAGCTCCACTCCAGTGAGCAGAGCTCTTCCCCACACACACACACACACACACACACACAAGCATGCATATTGTATGCTGATGCCTCCCCCACGCACACACTGAAGGGCCGACGGGTGCCTAATCCCCTGCTGGCTCCACACCCCCCCACAAAGCTGTCCAGGTGCCACGCTGGGAGCCCACCCCAGCGTGGCAAGAAATGTTATAGACGACTGGGGTGCCCAATCCCCGCTCGGCTCCACGGCTGCATGCCTCCCCCAAAACCTTTCCAGGTGCCACACTGGGAGTCCACCCCAGCGTGGCAAATCCTTTTATAGCCGACGGGGGTGCCCAATCCCCAGTCAGCTCCAGCCCCCCAAACAGCCTTTCCTGCCATGCTGGGAGCCCACCCCAGCGTGGCAAATGTCCCGTGTCATCTGAATTAAAAAAAAAAAAAACCTGTAACCAAGAAGACATTCCCTGGCAGTCTCTCTGCTCTCCCTAAAACCCGCACCCACCCACTGTGCACCCTGCCTCCCCACACCCCCCTCACCCCATACTTACCTCCGGAGCTCGGCACTATGATCATTGGTGGACCGGGAACACATCTGCACTGTTCAAAGCCGACCACGAACTGAGGAAATGCCGGTAAGCTGTATAATGGAATAAATAGGGTTTTTTCAACTTTGTTGTGTATCTCAGGCATTTTTGGGAATTTTGTGCCCAAATTTTCAACATGGGGTTTTTGGGAACCCTCCTCATGAATTCTTGCACTGTCAATGTGTTAATCAGGCCCAAAGGGTGATTTCTTGGTCACTGCACGAAATCACCTTTTGGGTCCGAGTAACGAAACAACAGTGCCAGTGTTCATAAAGTGGGCTCTCAAAAAGCCTATGCTGAAAATTTGGTGAAAAAATTCCTAAAAATGACTGTTTTACGAGCGTGCGTTGCGCAGTTCCTATGCACGCTCGTAAGTTCACGAATTTTTAATAATTTTCTCTCCAGATTTTCAACATTGCCATTTTACCACACCTCCTTATGAGCAGTACGGCTGTCATTTTTCACATCTTGCCAAAAACGTGTTTCCGCCCATGTTGCGCACAATGGCGCAGTCGGTGTGTGAAATCAATGTATGGGACACATTAAGAAAATCACAGTGACACTGTTCATGAGTAGAGGTCTTAAAAAGACTATGTTGAAAATTTGGTGAAAAAATTCCTAACAATGACTGTTTTACGAGCGTGCATTGTGCAGTTCCTACGCACGCTCGTAAGTTTATGAATTTTCAATATTTGCACTCCAATGACTTCCAAATACCTAAACAGCACATACAAGCAAGCAACATTTGGCACTGACAAATGCTTGTTCATACTGTCATGTAAAGGAGGAAAGAGATTGTACTGTGGCCAAAAATATGCAATATCTTCATATGTGAGGGGGGCAGGGTAACTCACGAGTGGCAGAGCCACAAGTGAATTATGAAAGCCCTGCCCCCACATAAGTGATGATAAATTGTGTATTCTGAGTTGGACCATTGTATATTTCATTTATACATCAGTTTACTAGTCATACCTTTTAAATGTGCTCTTTACATGAAGATAATATAACTGCTTCTGTTTAATGTCAACTGCTGGCTTCAGTGCTGCAGTTGGCTACTGTGATGTCATCAGCATGGTTACATGACACAATTGCAATCGCAAAACAACGATCGCTATTATGGTGAATATATATCACCAAAAAGCAAATCGGTGACACACATGCCAGTGAACAGACATCTGGCTGGGAATCCAAGTGTTAATGTGGGGGAGGGCACCACCCTGCTAAAGGATTATCAGTTCCAGAGGGGTGCATGTCAGGCTGGAGGCAACACTGTGGATTCCTGCAAAAAAAAAAAAATGCAGCGGCAACAACCAGCACCAAAATGCTTCTCCCCAATCCCCAGCCCCGAATCTAGTACCCGCTATGCCAGAGCTAGTTACCCTCACCACCACACCACATGGCTAGCTCGGCTGCAGCAGGCACACTACCACCTGACAATCCTCTTCCATATCCCTCCCCTTCCCCTCGCTATTCTCACCTTCTGGTCACCCTCCCCTACGGTGGCCTTCGCATAGGATCGCTACCTGTGCAGGGTAGCCCATGAGGATAGCACAGATTATGCGACACCATTTTGATGGTTGCATTCAGTCCCTATCCTCACTGGATACCAATCAGTTTAATGTTGCACTCTGATTGGCTCAGTATGCACTGTAACATACCCTGATTTTCAAGATAATATTATCTTGCTGTTTTGGGTCATTGTGACATACCCTGCCTTGCAAAATAAATTATCTTGCTATTTATCAGAACACATGGATATGTGTGGGGGGGGGGGTGACAATGTGATAAATCATTTATACATTGCAGATGCCATTCACTCAAGTAACCTCACAAGTGGGGGAACCAGGAGTGATGGCTATAGGTCAATGGCAACTACACTACATAAATGATTTATCACACCATCACTCCCCCACCGCATATTCAATTTATTTAATAGTGGTGGACCTTCTGTGATGATCTTTTTTTATTTTTAGTTTGTGGTTTTTATTTGTTTCTGCAAAGTTTACTTTTTTGGGGTGAAGTAGTTACTTTCCTCCTTTTTCCCCCTGGTCTGGTTGCTATGGTCATTGTTGAGGATACAGCATCTGGATGCTGCATTGATGTCATGGCATCCCTGATGATTGTTGGAGGGAATGGGTTTTGAAAACTGTTGAAAGAAAATCGCTGTCACGCTTAGCAAGTGCGGTCACTTCCTAGAATGAGTGTATGTCGGGAATGTTATAGAGCTTGTAAATGGAGCAGAATTTTGCTTTAAATGTGCTCACTTGTTTAATTGTAAATGTTGCTGCTTTGGGGGGAAAGGAGAAGAAAAACATGGAGAGAGCAGTAATATTCGGAGCACGCGATGGTAGTGACTGGAACAAGAGAATGAAAATAAGTGACAACACTGCAGGAGAGAATTTATGCTGAATTTTAAAAAAAGTAGCTGCTGTTTGGGTATATTTTGCATGATACTTGGGGAAAGAGGATCATAGGGGACTAGAGTGGCAAATCAAATATATTGAAATGACATGGCAAGGGATGGGCAGGGGTGTGCATCAGGAGTATGGAAAAAATGGTGTTGCAAGATAAAAGCTTTTCCCACCAATAATGTATTGAGCAGAGTTATGTGCTGTGCACATGGTGTAAGTGGGGGACTAATTTGCGAATTAGAGAGTGGGAGGGTAGCTAGGAATGGCATGAGTGGGTGGCTGAACATTTGTTTAAAAATAAAAGAAATAAATATTGTTTTGGGTGGCATATAAATGTATTACTATGCCACTTAAATCATGTAAGTACCTAAAAAATATGAACAAAATACATTAATATGGCACCGCCTTCCCCAGCTACAATCTATATCCATTGGTTGCCCTGCAGCCCGTTCTCCACTTAGCATCCTCAAAATGCTGTTTTCAGGGGTGCGGCTGTGACAGACACTCAGCAGCTTTCAGCAATAGGGAAGCAGGATCACGGGTACAAACAGGATAGTGTATGACTAACAGTTAAGAACAGGGCTATTCTTTCCTCGAGTCGGTACCATGATGACTGATGACTGCACTGCGGGCATCACTAGTGCAGCAGAACAACATTTTGAGAACGATAGATTTCGGTGCTTAACTACGTTCCATTATATACTATAGTACATTAAATATCCAGTTAATACCTGACTGAAAAAATTCGAAATAGGGGAGATTTAGATCCTCAAGTTAGGCACTTTCTTGCCACAAGCTGTCTAACCATTGCTGTCAGTAGCTCTTTAAAAACATTTTTTTTTACCCTGAATCCCTAGTTGATATATTCCCATATGATGCACACAGGAACATAACTTTCATACTGACATATAACATACTAATTGCCAGCAGATTAGGCCTTATGTCTATAGAGGCTGCACGAACCTCAGATCCCTTGTTGGGAACCAAGACCCTCCCCCCCTTGTGGTCCGATACATACCCTTTCTGTATCTGTCGCACCCTCTCTTGAAGCCCTCCACCATGCAAATCTGGACCAGCTCACCAGGCAGCACGTTCCAAGGATCCATCATCCTCTCTGTGAAAACCTCATCCTCTTTTCCCCCCTCATCCTTCCACCTTCCAACTTCAAACCATGCCCGCTGGTGATACCTCCCTCCTTTAGTCTAAAGATCCCCTCCATGTTTACCCTATTTATTCCCTTGAGGTACCTGAAGACCTCGATCATGTCCCTCCCGTCTCTTCTCTCCTCCAATTAAAAGAGGTCAAGCTCCTCAAGTCTGTCTTCATAGCTCAACTCCCCCAGTCCTTGAATCATCCTGGTAGCCCTCCTCTGTACCCTCTCCAGGAGCTGTATGTCCCTCTTCAAGTGTGGTCTCCAGTACTGTACACAGTACTCGAGGTGTGGTCTAACCAATCACTTCCCTGCTCCTAGAGGTGATCACCCTTACAATGTATCCCAACATCCTGTTTGCTTTGCTAGCAGCTCTCCTGCACTGCTCAGAGTTATTCATATATGCATCCACCTTGACCCCTAGGTCTTTTTCCCCAGACGTGGCTCCAGTGCTTCCCCTCCCACGGTGTACCTGTGTTTAGGGTTTCCCCACCCAAGATTTAACACTTTGCACTTGGTGGTATTGAAATTTAATTTCCAGGTGTGAGCCCACCTTTTCAGGGTGTCCAGGTCCCTTTTCAGGGCTAACCTCCCCTCTTCCCCCTCAACTATTGCTCCCATCTTGGAGTCATCAGCAAAGAGACTCGTCCCTCACCCTATACCCACCCTGATGGCAGATATATATGCATTAAACAGGATCGGACCCAGGACAGCCCTGCTGTACCCCACTACCAACCTCTCTAGGGTTCGAGAGCTCCCCACCAACCACTACTCTCTGTGTGCGTCCAGCTAGCCAGTTTCCTATCCATCTGACCATCAATGGGCCCACTCCCAAACCCATCAGTTTCTCCACCGGTCCACTGCGGGGGACCCGAGTCAAACGCCTTGCTGAAGTCCAAGAATAGTACATCCAGAGGCTTTCCCCTGTCCAGTTCCGATGTTACCCATTCATAGAACTCCACAAGGCTGGTTTGACACGATCCACCTTGCACAAATCCATGTTGTTGACTATCCAGCCCTCCCTCCTCCTCCAAGAACACCCCCACTCATTCCTTCAGTATACTCTTCATTAATTTTTCCATCACCAAGGTCAAACTGATGGGTCTATAGTTACCTGGTACTTCCCTTGAACCCCCCCCTTTATGGATTGGCACCACATGTGCCTCATGCCAATCCCTAGGTACCCTACCTGTCTCAAGCATCCTGTTGAAGAGCTCCGCTGGGGGTGTGGCCAGTATATCCGCCAACTCCCATAGTACTCTTGGATGAATGCCATCTGGCCCAGGAGATTTATCTTTCTTCAGGGCCTTAAGGGCTTGCCACATCCATTCGGTGGAGATAACATCATCCAACCCCCCACCTTGCTGGCCTTTCTATCCTTGTCCTGGTGTGAAATCCCAGGGGTGCTTCTCCCTTCCTTATGCTCCATTTCTGTTGCTCCCCTGATCCCACACACTAGACAGACAATTCTGAGTGCTGTATCATTTCCTTTTAATATAAAATGTATTACTGAATGTCTCCTACTGAAAATCAAATGCTCTAGGAGTGACCTCACTCATCCCCCGATTTTAGCTGAAAGATGCAAGCCATAAGAAAAATGCTGACAGCATGCGAGTTCACACACACTCAGTTTTTAGAGACAATGTGTTACATGGAAGACTTTAATCAAGGATCCTGTTTCTCTGAGTTAATTACAGACTTGTTTAAGTTAATTTTGTTAAGAGAGAAACCATAAAGACGGTTTACGACGTTGGAGAGGAACTTAGGTTGTTACACAGGGGTGCAAGGTTGTAAATGTCCCTGTGAAGCCTGTATGAGGGAGGATACAGCATGAGATCAAATGAAGTGTCATTTGAAGGACATGAATTATGCTGAAGTTGCAGAATGTAATACTTTTGTACAAGATATATTTTTTCATATATCCTGACAAGAAGGAGCTGGGTGACCTCCTGAAAAGAGGTGGGATAAAAGCCAGCTTTTAATTTAGTCTGTTTTACTTCACAGAGACATATTTTTACCTAGACTCAGACCACGAAACATCTTGGGAGCACTTTTAAGCAAGTATTTATAGACCAAGTACTGTAGTAGGAATTGCACTGTTTAAAACCTTGTTCTTTTAATAGATTTGTATGTCTTGTGATTTAACAGTTCTATATTTTGTGGTTTGACATTTTTAACTATTTTAGTAAAATTATTTTTAGAACTTACTTGGTCTGTTTTTGACTTCTTTTTAGTTGTAAGAAAAGTATATGGTTATTGCAGATACTAAACATAAGCTTGTATGGTGGTACCAAACTGGAAAGAGAAGCATTTTAAATCTGAGGTCTTTATTAAAGTTTTAAAGGGTTCATCTCTGCATACCTGGTTAGGTGCCCGTAGGCAAAGATATCTGGCCCCTGAAGACAGATATATCTAAGCCTGCGCAGTGGGTATGCTAACAAGAGGTTAACAGTTTGAATCTCTCCAGAACTTGAGACCAAAGGTTGATCCAAACTCACAAAAACAGACAAGAGGGTTACCTTGTCTGTTACACTGTTCACAAGACTACGCTCAGAGGTTGGCACTTTGGGAGTAGAGGGCCTGACCTGCTGAGTGGGTTTGTGACACCTGTCTCAAGCGACCTGTTGAAGAGCTCCTTCGGGGGTGCGGCCAATATATCCGCCAACTCCCATAGTACTCTTGGATGAATGCCATCTGGCTCAGGAGATTTATCTTTCTTCAGGGCCTTAAAGGCTTGCCACACCCATTCGGTAGAAATATTATCCACCCCCCCCCACCTTGCTGGCCTTTCTATCCTTGTCTTGGTGTGAAACCCCAAGGGTACTACTCCCTCCCTTATGCTCCATTTCTGTTGCTCCCCTGATCCCACACACTACTGCATCTATCTCCATCGTGCCCTGCTTTGTAAATATCCCATCCCCCTCCCTAGTGAACACCGAGGCGAAGTTCTAATTTAATACCTCCGCTTGGCCCTTGCCTCTTCCACCCACCCATCATCTGATCTCAATCTGCCAAGCTGGCCCTTGGTTCTTCTCTGCTCCCCGATGTACCAGAAAAAAAACCTTTTCCATCCCCGTATCCCCTGTGCCAGCCACTGCTCTTTACTGGACTTTTCTAGATGCAAGACTGCAGGTTTCCATTTCCCTTTCCCCCTCACTGTTTCATATTTTTTGTAGGCAGCCTTCTTCTCCCTGAACGCTACCTGAACTTCACTGGTCCACCAGCACGATTTATATGACCTTGCTCCCTTACGCTTCCCCTTAGCGCAGGTCCCGACTGCCTCATGAAGTCCCCATTTTATGACCTCCCATCTCTTTTCCACATCTGTCATTGTTGTAATCCCCTTCAAGTGATCCTTGAAAATATTTACCATGCCCATAAAGTCTTCTCCCCTGAAGTCCATGGCCAGTGTCCTTGATCTCTCTCCCCATGCTAATTTGAAACCAGACAGTATCGTGGTCATTCCCGGTCAGGGGATCCTCTACAACCAGGTCCCTTACCAGATCCCCATCCACCAGAACCATGTCCAGGACATACCCCTCCCTCGTGGGTTCCATCACATGCTGTGTTAAGAACACATCCTGGAACACACTGCAACTCTTTACCATACTTTTGCTGTATGAGTGCAAAAACTGAGGTAGTAAATTGGAAAAAATACGTAATTGCAGCCCTTAATATCTCAAATACTACAAAAGCAATCTTCATAAGATGGGGGGGGGGTTTAAGAGACCTTAGGACTGAGACTGGTCTAAGATAGCTGAGATATAAGGCTCTGGAAATTGCCATTTTTTAATGAAACCCACACAGCCCTCATGTACAGGCGCGACTGCCCCTGTGTAATATATATATATATATATATATCATAGATCTAAATAACCACTATATGAATGTGTTATTAACAGCTAAATAACATATATTACCCAAACACACTACAAGCCACACCAGTAACACATGTAACAAGTCCCTTAACAGAACAAGTAATAAGCCCCTTAATAGCACATGTAGCAGCCACCTCTCCCCCACCAAAACACAGAACACAGCAGAGTATCCACCCAAATGCATTACATAAAATAAAAGATAGCAAAGTCTGGCATACTGGTGACATAATACCACCTCGGGGTCTAACAAGCTCATGAGGACTGCTCACTGTTTAGGCTCATGGCTTTATGGCTCGTTCAACCCCTCAATGGTATTATTTCCTTTCCTATATTCTAAACATCACCATCAGCTATGGCCCACATTCTTTATCAACCCATAAGAAATCAAAAACGCCTACTTTCCACAGTACCTTAACTACATTCTATAAACTTGGGACCTTTGTGAATGACCACATCCTGAAATTGAGCCTTTCCTCTGCAATAAGTAACCGGCAGTACTGCATGAACCACTGAAAGGGCAGGGGTGCAGGCCCCCCCCCACCCCAAGTCCAATACTGCTTCTTTAAAGAGCCCCTGACTCAGTCTAACATTCTCCCTGAATCCTGCTCCTTAAATTATGCTTTATGTTGTTGTGTAATGTTTTTTTATAAGCACTCTCTTCATTCATTTCGGGTCCACCTGCCTTGACACATTACTGATACTGTGTCCTTTTCCCATTTGTTATCCCTTCATTGACCAGTGGCAGAATTACATCATATGTAGTGGTTTGCCACCATGTCAAGTGCCGTTCTTTCCTCAGCTCTCTCCCACAGGCTCTGTTTAGTAGCTGTACTGCCGTTTTTTTCCTTTCTGTAGCATGAACAGCTGAGTAGAAACCGTTTTGTGTACTGCTTGCAATACTTATCAGTGAGTTACTGTATGTATTTGTAAAACCGGCTGTCCGTGTACATGGACCCAAGTTCCCCAAAAGAAGAGAAAAAAAACCTTTGTTTTTGCTACTGTTTCCAGCCGTTTGAGTAACTTTCACCAGCCACGCCTTTTTGAACAAGTTTGTCCTGTTCTCAGAATAATTTGAAGATGGAGAGCATGAAAATAAATGCAGTGCATCTCTTTGTGTGGGTCTGATTTGTGTTCATTTATGAAGTTATTTTTAAATGTATGTATGTTAATTCTCCAAGCCGTGTCCACGCTGCTATTGCACTACAGCTTGATGATTTGTACTAACTTCATAAATGAACACAAATCAGACCCACACAAAGAGATGCACTGCATTTATGTTCACTCCCTCCATCTCCAAATTATTCTGAGAACAGGACAAACTTGGTCAAAAAGGCGGGGCTGGTGGAAGTTACTCAACAGACTTAAAACAGCAGCAAAAGCAACATTTTTTTTTTCTTCTTTTAGGGAACTTGGGTCCGTGTACACAGACAGTCAGTTTCACAAATGCATACAGTAACTCACTTACAAGTGTTACAAGCATTAAGCTTAATCAGTTTCTACTCAGCTGTTCACGCTACAGAAAGGAAAAAACAGTACAGCTACTAAACAACCGGGCCTGTGGTAGCGCACTGAGGGAAGAACGGCACTTGGCATGCAGGCAAACCACTACATATGATGTAATTCTGCTACTGGTCAGCTAACGGATTAGAAATGGTGGGAAAAGGACAGTATCGGCAATGTGTCAAGGCAGGTGGACAGAAATGAATGAAGAGAGCGCTTATAAAAAAACATTACACAACAACATTATGCATAATTTAAGGAGCAGGATTCAGGGAGAATGCTAGACTGCATCAGGGGCTCTTTAAGGTTCTGTATTACAAGAGGCAGTATAGCCTAGCTGGAGCACAGAGCTGTGAACCTGGAGACCTAGGCTTAAATGTCACAGCTGCCACTAACTTACTATGTAATGCTGACCCAAATCACTTAGCTACTTTGTGCTTTGTCCCCTCTCACTGTCCAACCCCCTGACCTTTCCTTAACCCAGCTCTGTGTGCAAAACAAATCACTGTTGCCAGCTGTTCATGGGTTGAAAAGTGCTTTAAGGTACAATAGGCATAATTTAGGAAGAAACACTTCCGGCATTTCCAGAAGCATTTATTACTCCACCAGTGGTAGAACCATGCCTACTGCAGGGCGGTGTACTGGGCAACTGTCCCAGATTGTGGGCTGCCTACTGCTAAAGTAGCAGGTGTAGGAGCCAAAGTAGCACCCTGGATCGACAGGCTCATTTGCCTTCATGTCACAACAGTGCACTCTATACAGGACAGGCCATCTGGTGAACAAACAGGCAGATGTGGAGTCAGAGTATTTTATGATTTTTGATGTCTGCTGGCCCTGCACCTCCTGGAACCCACCCACAGAACTTTAAAACTGGATGACAGGGCACCCAGACACAATGACGACTATTGCCCTGTTCCGAGGGTAACTTACCTGTCATGTTGTTGTGTCTGGTCCCACCATGGCAGTTGAAAGAAATGGGCACTGTGTTCAGAGCAGCATCTCTTGCCCCAACACATATATTACATTGCAAGGGCAGACTACCGTTGCCTGTGGTTGCCAGGGAAATGGGTCCTATATCTCACGGAAGGCAGGCAGAGGCAGTTCAGCTGGTAATTCTGGTGAAGTGGCTTGGATTCCTGAATCCACCCCAATATATATGAAAGGGGCAGCAGCTCTATATAAAACCATATTCTATTCTTCCTTTGCTGTATATCTGCTGAATGCAATGAACTAGCAGTCAACTGATGAAGTTGTATTCACCAGAAATTATTTTTATTCTAATCTATATGCAGAAATGTGTTTTCAGTACCCTAATTTTATCATTTTTTATTAAAGAAGAACTTGGTATATAAAAAAAACCCTCACCAGTTGATTAGAAACACCCTAATTAGTGGTTTTAGTCTGAAAAGAAAAGCTGACAATACCCTAAAATGTTTTATTTAACCTTTATGAAGTTTGCAATAACTTCCAATTCAAAGGCTTCCCACCACCAACTCAGGAGCAGACATGCACTTCCCTTGCCTACTGTAAGCTAATGAGCCAGGCCTACAAATGGCTAAATTGTAGGGCACATTAGCCTAGAGTGATGCTGGCCAAGATAGCTACTGCCTGCAAGATGATGTGAGGCAGCCTTAAATTAAGACAGAACTGTGAACATTTTAAAAGATAAAATACGCATTTTATGGTACTTTCATTTAGAGGCTAAACACACTAATCTGGGGAAAGGTTCATACTGGTGGGAAGAACTTAATTAGTAAGTAACTCAGTAAAAGAAGTGGAATTAATTTGTCACACAAGCATACAATGGCCGGCCTTCAGGCACAGCTATAGTGCTATAGCTTGCAGCACTGATGATCGGGGTTCAGGAGCGAGCCTGGACCATCAGAGGACCAGCCAGGGGGATGAGAATCAAGTGTCCCACAGGATGCCCTCCTCCAGGGAGGGAGAGAGTCACATCCCACTACTTTTCACCCACCTAGGTGACCACAGGTGGTGGTACAGGGGATATGTGAACGGTAGGATGGAAGCACTGCAGCACATCCATGGGTTGGCTGTGTCAGGCCTTGCCAGTAGCCAATCCCAATGTGTGCTTCTAGTGGAGGATGGTAAGAAAATCATAAAAATGGTGCAAGCTGGGGCAGCACAGTTTTGAGTCGCAGGTGGGCTGGTGGTCCTGGGACCATGGGTGGCAGAGTCTCAGTCAGACAGAACCTCAGCATGTTGACAGAAGGAGGTTCATCTGTGATCAGGGAGGGGAAGGGAGGATAAACAAAATTAGGGGGAAAAAAAGCATATAATGCAATGCTAAGGCTGAATTACTATACAATTATTTTCCCAGTATTCCCCGTACATTATTTTAGCACAGTGGGCCACTGCCCTATAGATTTTTTTTTTTTTTTTTTTTTTTTAACCACTTCTCTATATCCTTTTACCACCACCTTATATTTTTTTTACCACCACTCTTTTTTTGGTTTTTATCAGCACCCTATATTTGTAGCCATTAGCCAATTTGTTTTTATAAATCCTCCAAAATTGCTTTTTACCATCACCCTTTATTGCACTACTACCCTTGTTTTGATATCAGTACTCTAATATTTACTTAAATCACTTTTGTGCATGTACAGTGTATTTAGAAGGCCCAAGGAATAATACCCCTTCGGTCAGAACCACCACTCTACATTTGCAGGCTATGGGGAACCCTGTTTATGTTCATCACAATTAAGAAAATACTAACAAAGACAAAGCCTGTATGTATACCTAGGATACAGTTACTTGCATGAAAGAAGCATTATGAATTACTGTACTGAAGAGGGTTTCACAAGTATTGCATCATTGTCCTTTAACTTTCTAATGCATCCCGGGCCATACCTAAAGGGGAAGTGAAGCATGGCATCGTTCCCAGTTTATATCAGCTTACATCAGTTCCCTTTCAGCACATGCCTCTTGCATGACTTTCTGTTTCTCTGGTTGCTAAAACTTGAAAAACAGCTCTGTATGCAATCCCCTCCCCCCCACACACACACACACACACACACACACACACACACACACACACACACACCCACAAGACACAATTACAGATGCTTCAGTGACATCACTGTCTGCAACCAGTCAGTGGTTTCCAACACTGATACCATTATTTACAGAAGTTACCGCATCAATGAAAATGTGTCCATTGGCATGCAGCTTTGTTTTCATCAGTGCAGCAGCCAAGGAAGAGCTGATGTTGAATTTGTAGTTGCTTAAGGTGCTGAAATTCACCACTTTTGCATTCTCCCTGTTGAATGTTTGGGCCACTTTGGGATCACAATGACTTTCGGCCATTACAAAAAACAAACAAACTAAAAAACTCTCACCCTTCCCAGAGCGGCCAATCATATTCCTATAGCCACCCCTTTCCCCATTTCAGTCACTTTCCTTATTTTCCCCATCCCCAGGCATTTTTCCCCTTAAAAAAAGGAAAAAAGGAAAAGAATTCCAGCTCTTAACACAGTCCAGGTGCGGAATGAGAATTTTTTTTTTTTTAAATAAACTGACTGGAGGAATGGGGAGGGTGGAAAATATTAGAATTGGCTTGAGTTGGTGACCAGTGGAAGGGGGTGCCTCTCTCCCTTACTTTAGCCTGCTAGAACCCCATGTTAAGGACCTTTAAAGGTCTTCTACCAAAGTTTAAAATTGAAGTTAGGGGGTTTGAACTGAAGGGGACAGTTTTCACATTCGCTGTCCTGCTCAACCGGTGCAAGCACCCAAACATAGTCAAGCAACAACAGCTTCCTCTCTCTGGTTCCAATACAGCAGTCCCTGGTGTCAAGCAGCCCCCACACCTTCTCCCCAGTTCCAGTGCAGAAGTATCTGGTGTCAAGAGGCATCCACATCCTCAGTTCCCATGAAGCAGTCTCAGATATCATGCAGCTCGCCTCCTCAATTCCAGCGCAGGAGTCCCTGATGTCAAGCAGCACTCATTCCCTCTCCCCAGTCCCAATGCAGGGGTCCCTGGTATCAAGCAGCTCACACTTCCTCTCACAATTCCAATGCAGAAGTCTCTGGAGCCAAGCGGCTTCCACGCCCGCTCCCCAGTTCCAATAAAGGAGTCCTTGATGTCACACAGCACCTGCTCTTAATTCCAGTGCATAACTCCCTGGTGTCCAACAGCTCTCACTCCCTCTCCCCAATGGTAGTGCAAGAGTCCCAGGTGTCTAGCCTCATCTCTTCCCTCTCCACAGTCCTGCTGCAGCAGTCCTAGTTGTTTAGAGGATCTCCCTTCCTGCAAACCCATAAAGCAACCCTCCACCGGTGCACAATGAGAAAAGATTTCGGGTGGCAACTAGTACAGGGCTCCTCACACCACCTCAGCCGTCCACCATCTGCATGCCACAGTAAGGCTCTCTTTTTGCATGTATTTTCATAAAATTCTAATGCAAAACCCTGATTCATGAAATACAATACACTGAGGAGGGTTTGTACCAAGTGATGCCACTCAGTACCACTGGTACTTTGATTACAGATGGTGTCTGTTACTGACAATGTCCCTTTGCCATGAATTATTTATTTATTTTTTTTAAGTCCTTGTCTGGATTTATGTCAAGACCGTTGCCAGGTGAGAAACTACCTTAGGTGATACACAAGTGTCACTGAACTGCAAGAACAAGTTAACTGCATTTTTATTGCCCACGACATAGGTATAAAATTACCTTACAACACCAGCTAATCCTGCACACTTTACTCACAGCTGATCCTGCACACATGGCATTCAGATCGTATCTCATGTTTCCAAAACAGCCACTACAACTCTGCTGTGCAGACGCCCATTCATAACTCACTGCTGCACAAATATGCAAGGCAGAAAAGCAGAGCGCATTCTCTTCTTTTTTTTTTACTTTTTGTTGACCTGGTAGGTAAGTGCACTAGACAAATCCTGCCTATTTTCAGGCACGACCCGGGGGAGGGGGATACAGATGAATGCCAGCTGACCTTGAACCAGATTAAGCTGTTGGTGGTAATTTTTTAGTGAATGAGGGAAATTTGGCCAGGACACTACTGACACTTGACTAGCAGAATGCAGTTGTCCTCAGAAACAATATCAGTGGGAGGCAGTGCAGTGTAGTGGACGGGCTAGAGGCTAGGCTTGGGAACCAGAAGAGGTTCAAATCCAACCACAGCCACTTGTTCACTCTGTGATATGGAACAAAATCCCTACTGCTGTAAAACAGAATTGTTGTACAGCAGGATCCCACTGAAAAATATGCTGCGTGCCAGCTGAACAAACGCAGATAAATTGCAAAATAAAATAAAAAAATAACGCAAACTTTACACAATATTCACTACTCTAGATGTCAAAAGCATACACGGAAGAAACACAAACCTCTCTTTTTTTCCGCAAATGAACTTGGAATACCAATTACGAGTTTTGCATGGCCCACAGGGAGGAGAGGACAGTGTGGTATTGGTCAGAAGAAAATGATTTGGAAACGAGGGGTCCCAGGTTCAAATCCAAGTGCAGTCACTTGTTCATTCCATGATCTGGAGCAAGTGACATAACACTCTCCCCTTCCCTCTGCCGTAAAATTGTGTAACAGTATCCCGCTGACCACACGTTGCATGTCAGTTTGGATAACCTGAGTGAACTAAATTGTAATAAATAAAATTGCAGAACTTCACACGGTATTCATCATTACCTGGTCGCTTGTATTGGCCGCAACGAGCTTCTCAGGATCTGATGCCCTCAGGTTCCCAACAAGTAGGTAAGCCGTTAGCACCGCCAGGATAAAGAGGCTGACCATGCAACAGGCAACGGCACAACGGAGCCTGCGGAGCTCCTCGGTGCCGGAGTACCTGAGCCTCCTGCTGCCATCCTCAGTGATGGCGCGCCTCTCCTCATCCGCCAGGTGCAGTTTCGAATCCATGCTGCTGCAGATCGGACAGGACACCCACACAGCAAAGCTACCTGACTCTGGGATGTGTTAGGGTAGTTAGTGCTGCAGTAGTAATTTAACCAGCTCCGAGGCGACCGATTAAATACGGAGCCATCGTCCACGTGGGATGGCCCCCCAAGGAACATGCACCGCCTACGGACAGATGGATGAAACCAGAAACCTGAAAACTGGACTCCAGAAAAAAAACTGTGTTTTCGTCGTTTGTAATTGAGGCTTCGGAAAGTCCCAGAAGGCGGAACTTTGGAGTTGTGACAGCAGTTAAGTGAAACTTCCTATTGGAGATCAGGCTGCTGTAGCGCCGGGATTCCGTAACCGTTCAGCTGTGTAGGGCAGGAGGGGCGGGGGTAAAGGGAAAGGAAGACTGTTAAGTAAGTGTGTGGGTTGTAGGACAGGCACCTCTGCTTCGAAAGGAAACGTTCGCCTCCAGGCATGGAAGGAGCTGTCAGGAATTTGCAGAGCAGTAATTCTGACGTGTCGGTGCCGTGCAAAATCAGTGTTCCTTGCCGGTTAGAGTTAGAAGCGCAGCAGTTGCTATTGCCCAATGGGATGGAACCCACAAACAAATGGCATATGATCTTACCTTTCTAGTGTTCCTCATTACGAGAGACATCCCTCATCTCACCTCTCAAAATTGCCCTGTCCCTCATAGAAAAGGTGCTGCACCCACAGAAAATGCTCTATACATTTAGAGGTTAAAGAAGAAGGTAATCGTATTCTAAAATGCTAAGTAAAAAATAACCCTTTGTACAAATAAAGGCAATGGTTTCCACGGTGTTCTGAGCTTGTACCTCCATGTTTGAGGATGTGTCCCTGATTATGAGAGTCAGTGTCCCTCATTGTCCCTCATTTTGAGTGTCCGTGCCCCTCATCTCAGTGACAAAAGATTGAGAGGTATGCAAATGATCATGCACAGGGAGAAGTGCATAACGAGAATTGTATACACGCATGAGTTGTGGGGTGCTATGTAACACCCCCCCCCAAGCTCGAGGGGCTTATCAAAGCATCCCACACCAATGGTGTGTATACAGTTGGAGTTGTCACTCCTCCCCATTTGTCATTTTTAAATAGTTGCTGGTTACCGTTTTTTTGGTCCTGCTGCTATACTGGCAGTATAGCCTAGAAGTTAGAATAACGAGCTCCACTTGCATACTGTGTGACTCTGAGCAAGTCACTTAACCTCCCAGTGCTCCCGGGTCACCCCTGAAAACAGGCACTTGTGCCTAGTGGGCTTTACCCAGTTACCAAAAGACTAAAATAAAAAATAAACATCTGTTACTATAAGGAGGAGTTTGAAAACAGGTCTGGTCTAAATTCATTTATTGTGTATATTGTAACCCCCGCGGGGGGGTTACATGGACTTCCTACTGCTGCTGGCATCCCATGTGCTGTGCTTGTCTGCAGCTTGACTGCTCAGGATGCCTGCTCCCTTCCACTCGACCGCATGTGGGGCAGTGGGAGATAAGTTGGCAAGGATGACCTTGGTGCCTTCTACTCAGTGAGAGGGCATACCTGGATCGCCTACTGCTGCCGCCCTCCCAAGTGCTGTGCTTGCCTGCCCTGGAGGCCAGATCTGTCACACAAATCTCATGTAGTGGAAGAGATAGAAGGTGGCAAGGATGACCTCGCCACCACTTGTGCCTTCCTTTTCAGTGACTGTGGCCATGGTTTTCTGCCCTGGTTCTTCAATCCTGGCAGAGAGGACAGGGAAGTGTCACCACACCTCCAATTTCTGTGCCTCACAAAACTGCCATGCTGCTTTGGGCTGCAGCGCATGCTGCTAAAAGCTTGTCCCCAGCATTCCAACCCTTCTACCCTGCCAGTACACCTGACAGTGGACCTGGCATTCCTCTGATGGCCCTGGAAAGACCAGATGACTGTTCAGGAGGGCTACTATCAGACCCAGGGACCAGCACACAATTAGAGGCAGCAGAAACAAATAAAAAAGATTTTGGAGCAAAGGCTGCAACAGAACATGGCCATGACTATTTTGATAACCCCTGACCCCGACTGCTGTCCAATCAGAGGGGTAGAAAGCCTTAATAACCACAGCAAGGTATTGTTGGGGGGGTGATGCAGTAAGAACCCTCCCAAATGGACTGGTGGTCTTAAGGAGCCAGTCAGCGTGCAGGAGAAGGCAGAAGGACTGATGGACAGCCCTGCCTGTCCAGTGGGACACTGAATTGGATGAAGTGGTTTCTGAGCTTTCTGGGAGCTTGTGGCAGTCTGAGAGAGACACAGAGGTATGTAGACCTGCTTCTGGTGTTACCAATGGAGGGGCCTAGCCAGGCCAACCATCCTTTGTGCCTCACCAGGGTTCATTTAGTAAATTCCAAGACTGTGCCAGATGAGCATCTGAAAGAAGAAATTGTGGAGAGTGTAATCCTGTGGGCCATTTCAGCATATCGAATCTGCTGAGCTGTACAGTACTGAGCAGAGACAGAAGGACTACAGTTCTTGGGTTGGACAATATGGTGGGTGGATTTTCTTCATAGGGTTTAGCAGCGGGCTCTGCCCCCACATCCCCAAGACTGTATATAACAACACCAGGCTGCTATATCTGTGACCCAAGAACTACAGTTGAGCCCTGCATTTTACCCAGGTTTCTTCAGAGCCAGGTTGGGGGACCTGTTAGCCCTTATCAGCTGGGATGGAACAGGCTGCTATGGAGTGCGTGCCCACAGTACATGGATACTGTCTCTCAAGAGGGAAGTCGGAACATGGTGGTCACTCCTGGGCTTCTTGGAAACTAGCAAGCTGATGCATAGTGCTCCTGTGGCTGGCAGTTGAGACGGAAGGGCTGTGCTGCTGCAGAACATTCGAGAGAGTCTGAAGCTCCCGATTATTGCTTGACCTGCTGGCTGGCTGCTGTTCCCAACCTCATCTGAACTGTTGCATCCATCGGTCACGTGAGTGCTGGCATTGCTGGCTGGGGTCTTTGTACCTTTCCAACTCTGGATTACAAGTTCAGATTCAAGCATCCTCTATTTGGATTTCAAGTTCTTTAAAATGTAGGGTGTGGTAACTAGTGATGTTCCCCAGGGCTCCGTCTTGGGTCCGATACTGTTTAATATTATGGTTTCTACACTGCCTACAACTGATAAGATATGGGTCACAAAATATGCTGATGACTGTAAAATGGGTAGTTTGGTAAACACACTTCATGATAAATGTTCTGTACAAAATCACTTAAATAACCTATCAAACTGGGCAAAGGCTTATGGAATGTTTTTTAATGTTGACAAATGTAAAGTCTTACATTTGGGCAAAAATAACATCCCCTTCGGCTATTCCTTAAACAATGTTAATCTAAAAAGTATTTCGGAAGAAAAGGATTTGGGTGTCATAATTTCAGATAATTTAACTTTCGAAAAAAATAATATAACTAAAGTCAAAATATGTAATAAAATAATTGGTTCTATCTTAAGAAATATCAAAAGCAGAGATTCCAAAGATATACCACTTTACACCAGTCTGGTACGTCCTCATTTGGAATACTGCTCTCAATTTTGTGCACCAACTTCTGTTGGGGGTTTAAAACTCGCAGAGGGTGTTCAGTGTACATTTACTAAAAAAGTATCATCTTTACATAATAGTAGTTATGAAGATAGATTAAAAAAACTTAACCTATACTCTGTAAAATACAGACAAATAAGGGGAGACTTAATCTTAGTATACCAAACCTTGAAAAATGATTATCTAAGAACCACAATTGGACTTACTATTTCCTCCAATGTTAAGTCAACTAGGAGTCATGGTCATAAACTCATTGGAGAAAAATGCATGTCCACTAGAAGGAGTCTATTTTTTACACAGAGAGTCGTGGGACTGTGGAACAACTTACCTGTAAGTGTTGTAAATAGTGATAATCTAAGTACCTTTAAACAAAGACTAGATAAACATATGGGAAACAAAAAGTTTGCTTTCCACCCATAGGATACTTGGGTGGTGAGCATACAATGGACATCTTTACGTATGCCTACATTGCTCGTGCACTTCTATGAACCTATGAACTAGCACACTATGGCCTGTTCAGGGATTAGGTTGCACACTTGCTATTTTTTGTCAAGTGCACCACTGAAAGAACCAGGGCAACCTAGCTACCAGGCCTGCACAAGGACTCTAGTGTATTCCTTGGGTACACACAGTCATTTGGTATGTGTGGCACACTTGAAACTGTAGTTTCACTACTGGTATCAGTTGAAGAGTTAACCGCATACTGTGCTGAATAATTCTTTTTTTTTTGTGTGTGCCCCTTGTTTGGGCAGGTGCTTCCTCAAACTGTGTGGGATCTGAGAGGGTGGTAGTGACCTACGGTACAGTGACCATGCAGGTGTATTGCTATAGGGTGGGAGTGCTCAAGGTGACTTGCAACTACTGAACCCTTTCTTTAGTCCAGCTGCCATGCCTGCGTTCTTAAATAAAAGCACTGTTTAATTGGTTTAATTTTACTTTTGTGTGTGCACTCAGTTTGAGCAATCTGATTGAAGTGTTTATTGGTAAAGGTAACAACTGTGTTTGTGGTCCCGGGGGAAGGGGTTTCAGTCTAGTGTAGGGAGGTGGGTAGGTACTGCCCACAACATCTGTCACACTTATTCTCTCTGGGTGGAGGCAACACACTATTTATCATTTGTTCTGGGACAAATCCCTCTACCACAGGAGATAGAATGAACTCAGCCCCCACAACCAGGTGGGCCCTGTACAGTCACCGGGCAATGGAGCAAAACCAGACACGGGAGCCTGAGGGTCACATATAGTTGGCCTTTGTTCTGAATGGAGTTCCATTTATTTATTTTTTTTCTTTCTTCATTCATTTTATGAATGTACACAGTATAAACTTAGTTCAGAGTTCAGAAATGCATGGGCAACGCACAAAGATAGGATTACATTAAACTCATCTATTGTTACACCACTGAACAAGGGATTCTAAGATATTTAAATAAGGTCCCAAATTAAAGTTGGAAATAATCCTATTGCAGCAAAACATGGACAAATTTAATGAATACTAGTCCAAAAATAAACTTCATAGCACAATCACATTCTATTAGTCACAGCCCATGTCTTGCGAGTCCATTTCCTTAAGGAGAAAATAGTTCTAAACATATGAGACATGGTGAAACTGGCTGCGTGTTAAAAGATAAACTTTGAAAAAGCCTTAAAGATCTTAGCTTTATCTATCACATTGATTGAATAATAACTTAAACAAGCATAGCACAGACAAAAAGGTTATATGAACCTTACATATCATTGAGCATACAGTGCCCTGCTCCCCAACTGAAATCTAAAGTGGGGGGGGGGTAGGATTCCTGTCTCAGTCAATCTAGTACTCTGGGCCACCACACATGTTAGCACCTGGTGTTATGGGCTGAAGAAGCTTAGTGATGAATGGTATGGCATGAAGCTCATGCCATCCCGCTGCATGGTGACAGCCATCTTGCTGCAATGTATCAGATGGTGAAGAGAGTATGGAGCTCATTTGTGACTGTGTCAAAGGATTTTCTATGCTGTCTGGTCAAGTAGCTGAGATCAGGGAATAAATGTATCAGGGTACCATTATCCAGCAGAATTTATCCTTCATTCCAAGCTATCTGCAGAAGTGTATCCTGAATATTCAGTCCACTTGTAACGGGCAACAGAGCTCGAGGCTGTTCTGAGTTGTTTGCCTGCCACTCATGGTAATTCTATACATTTTATATATGTGCCCCATTAGGTTGAAGTCCAGGAGATTTTGAAAAAGCTGGGTTATAAATTGAACAGGTTTCGAGCCTACCATCATTTCTTTTTTTCTTTCATATGTAATTTCTGGTTTTTTTTGTGGATTTTCTTCCATCCCCTACACCACACATCCCTGACATAGCTTGTGCATATGGAGGCATGCATGTACACACCATTTGGGATGCCCCTCACTTCCAGTCACGCTGCTGACTGCCTGCGCTGGCACTGAACCTCCATTCAGTGATGGCGGGACTACAGGTGGGTGACCCCACCTCTTACCTGGGAGAGGAGAGACAATGCTTAATCCTGCTCCCACCCTCCCTCTCCCATGCCAGCACCCCAGTGACCTGAGGTTGTTCCTGAACCCAGGTCACCAGTGTAGCGCGAGGTAAGGCGTCCAGCACCTCAACCCTCAGCATTACTGGGCCAGCACCTTCCATAATTTCTGGGACTCCTGAAATCATCACATTGGTCTGATGAGCTATGTTTTCCATGTGTTCCAGATAAAGGCATAAAATCTTATTTTCTGACACCAGTCCCATAACGGTTGTATGTTTTTAACAACCGAAACAAAACCTTCAGTTTTGGTCTCCCATCAGTGTACATTGAGAATTATAGGAGTCAGCCTTCCTATCCAGATCTCTGATTGTTTTCAAGAGGGCTGCATTGGATGGTTCTGGAGCCCCTTCTGTGGCTAGGACTGTGCCACCCTGCTGCTTCATCTCCTGCAGCTTCTGTTGTTTGCTTTTCCCGGTGCCAGGGTTTGCCTGCTGGCGTGGTCTTGTCATCTCCAAGGAGGCTGAAACTTTCAATAAATGTAGAACTTGATGAGAGTTACTCAGATTTACTGGTAGATTTAAGTTGTTAAAGTTTAAGTTATACATTTAATACAGATTGTCAGTAGAACAGGAACCAGTCCAAAACACATTCAGTGCCGCTAGCTGCAGGCTGTGCCCCCATGGAGATCCATCTTAGCTGAAATGTTGTTGTTCTAAAGTTCCAAGGTCATGGAATGTCATTGTACTCTTCTGTGGTACAACCTATCAGCTGATCAAAAATCCTCATGGAACCTGGGGCCAGATGTTTAAACTTGGCCCACGTGCCAAGGGGTGCTTGCCTGCACTAACCAGCTTTTGTGCTCAGTATTCAGAACCCCCACAGCTCAGACAAAACCCGTTGATGCCTGATTGCTAAGTTACCGCTGCACCCATGCAAATGAGTGGGTCCAGCTGCATATGGGCACAGCAGGATATTGAGAGCCTTGCACCAGTGGTAAAATGGGTGCAAGTTACTGCCATTGCAAACTTTAACATAACAAGGAGCAAGGCCCTGGTGGCAGGCAAAGGTACTACAGCCTGCAGCCCCCCCAACTCGATGTCCCTGGCCAGTGGTGTCTGTGCATGCCTTTGTGGCTAGTGGCATTCCTGCCCTCCAATCCCTGTTACCATATGTGTTGCATTATTTTCTGGTGTCTAGTGACACCCCCACCATCCAATCGCCATCCTTGTATGTGTGTCAGTATTTCCTGGTGTCAGCTGGCAGCCCCCACACTCCAATCATCTGTCCACCTTACAGAGACAAAGTCTCTGATGTCAAGTGGCACCCTCTGCCTGTCCGTATGCCTGTCCCAGGTGATGGTTAATTGTCTCTGGCATCTAATGATACCCCCCCCGATCACTGGTTGCCATGTGCCACATTTGTCCCTGGTGTCCAGTGGCACTTCCCACCCTGATGGCCTGCCCCCATATGTGCAGAGCAGTGCCTTGGTATTTAGTGGCACCTCCCACCCCTAAAGACCCGCCTCAGTGATAGTCATTCCTCTCAACTGTCCCAGCGTATGAGGGATGTTTCACATTTACCTCCCAAACCTGCTTTGTTCCTCATCATCCCTCAAGGCAAAGGGGCTGGCTACACAAAGAATGTGCCATAAATGCATACTGTGAACATAAAATCATAATAGTCTATGATGCAAAATCAACAACGAACATTAGACAAGTAAAATCTGAGCCTGTATATCCAGGTGTGAAGATGAGTCCCTCAATATGAGAGTCTGTGTCCCTCATTGTCCCTCAGTTGGAATGTCCGTGTCCCTCATGTCAGTGATGAATGGATGAGAGGTATGGTGTGGAGCAGACATGCCTTGGTGTCTAGTGGCACCTCCACCTTCTGAGCACTTGATCCCGGTACCGGTGGAGTTGTGAAGTACCTGCCCCTGACTGCATGGTTTTCCCTGGTGTCCAGTGGTGCCCCTCCCACCCTAACTCATGGGAGAGCCCATAGTCTCTGCTGTCTAGTGCATCCCCCCACACCACCCAGACTGGGCACCCCACCCTGCCACCCTCCCACCACTTCCATTGCTGTTGCTGCACTGGGGAGCTGAGTGGGTGACCGGCACTGCCCTCCTATCACCTCCTTGTCTGGCCACCCTATGGAATAACAGGGCACATGTAGAGAGTACCAGGAGGTGATGATCACATCAGTGAAACATAGAAACATGGAAGTTGAAGGCACATAAGGACCGCAAGGCCCATCTAGTCTGCCTGTTTCTTTTTCTACTTTATAAATGTGCCATCAGCCTTTGCTCTTTCAATGTCTTATCTATTCATACTCATCTGTATTGCTCCCTTATGACTATCCCATGCCTGTTTTGAAGCCCTGCACTGTATTCATATCCACCACTTCCTGAGGTAGGCTGTGTCCTCTTGTCCTGCTATTTTTCTGATACTGAAACATGTTAGACTCTTTCACCTTGTTAATGCTCTTAAGGTGTTTGAATGTTTCGATCATATCACCTCTCTCCCTCCTTTGCTCTAAGGTGTACATATTGAGCTCCATTAATCTGTCCTCATATGTTTTCCGATGCAGTCCCTGCACCATTTTGGTTGTCCTTCTCTGGACTGCCTCAATTTGGTTAATGTCCTTGTGAAGGTGTGGCCTGCAGTACTGCACACAGCACTCCAGATGGGGCCTAGCCAGTATCTTGTAAAGAGGGATCATTACCTCCCACTTCCAATTTGTGATACCCCTACTAATACATTCCAACATCCCCTATCCTTAGCTACTGCTTTAGTGGTCTGCTTGGAGGATTTCAGGTCATCGGTGATGATGATGCCCAAGTCTCTTTCTTCCCTTGTGACTGCCAGCAACTCCTCTCCCAGCCTATAGGTGGCTTCAGGATTTCTCTTCCCTATGTGCATGATCTTGCACTTCTTTGCATTAAACCCCAGTTGCCACTCTTCCGACCATTTTGCTAGTTTATCCAGATCTCTTCTCATTCTGCCCACCCCATCTGGATCATCTACTCTGTTGCAGATCTTGGTGTCATCTGCAATCAGACAGACCTTACCCTCCAGTCCATCTGCAATGTCACTGATGAAGATATTGAAGAGAACTGGCCCCAGGACTGATCCCTGAGGTGCTTCACTTGTGACTTGCATCTCTTCTGACTGTATACCTTTACCACCACTCTCTCTTTTCTGCCCATCAACCAGTTTGCTACCCAGTTGACCAACTTCTGATCTACCCTGAACCTACCCAGCTTATTAATCAATCTTCTGTGTGAAACAGTATCGAAAGCTTTGTTGAAGTCAAAGTAAGTGACATCAACTGCTCCCCCTTGGTCCACCACTCTGTTTACCCAGTCAAAGAAATCTATGAGATTAGTTTGACAGGGCCTTCCTTTTGTAAACCCATGCTGTCTTGGATCCTGCACTTCTATGGATTCCAGGTGTTGCACTATCCTTTCCTTAAGGAGTGTCTCCATAATTTTTCCCACTTCTGAGGTAAGACTGACTGGTCTGTAGTTCCCTGCCTCCTCCCTGCTACCACTCTTGTGGAGCGGGGTCACATGAGCTCGTCTCCAGTCTTCTGGGACCTCTCCTGTGCTCAGAGACTCACTAAACAGTTCTGATAATTGCTCTGCCAATTCCACCCTTAGCTCCTTTAGTACCCTGGGATGTATGCCATCAGGTCGCATTGCCTTGTCTACCCTGAGCTTATTGAGCTCTTGTAGGACCCTTTCTTTTATGAAGGGACTAGTACACACCCCCCCCCGTGTCCATGGTGCTGAGCTGTGGGCCCTGTCCTATCTTCTCTTCAGTAAATACTGAGCAGAAGTATCTATTTAGGCTAGATGCTTGTCCATGGTCCTCTCCTTTCACTAATGTATCTATAGGAAGTGCCATGAAAAGATCTTTCTTCCTGGGCATCATTGCAGCTGAGAGAAATGGACCAGCTGCCCTCCTTAGAGTGGTGGATGGAAATTGCCACCCTGAGTCTCTGTCTTGTAAGACTTGTGGGAGATTTCTCAAGAGAAGTGTGACATGTTTTTATATTTTTTCTCAGCCAACATTATGGACATACAGGTCAAGGTTTCCTCCATGGCGATTTCTCACAATTCCAGTTGTTGAGAGTAGGAGTGGACAGAAACTCTGGTTGCCTGGGATGAGTTTTGCTCAACTGATTCAATGGAGATCCATCGCTTGTTCTTGGATCTGCACCCAAGCCACTGTGTGCTAGATCCTGTTCCTGCTTCTCTAGTGAATACTGGCGGGCTTGTTGGAATTGTCAGTATCTCTCTAAGGGAGGGTGTGTTTTCCACTGTCTTAAAAGAGGTGGTGATTCAATCACTCCTAAAGAAGGCTACTTTAAATTCTGACTGTTTTGCGAGTTTCAGGCCCATTTCTTTTTCTGTAAAATATAGTTTTGTTGAGGAATGATTCAGTCAACAGTACATAATACAGAGATAACCAACAGTGATGCAGTGCAAACCTGAAGAATGATCTGACAGATTGGCACTTACACGCCATGTTTCAATTTAAATTAATAAGCAATTATTATATTCAAACAGGTATGCGACAATTCAGTTAGTCTCAGTTCAGTTCATAAAATATATAGACCCTCTGTCAACATTCTGTAAACATATTAAAATAAGAACTAGCAGGCTTTAATAACTTTTTTGTATACTCCTCTGAGTAAAGACTGGAAAGGTTCCATATTTTCTGTCTCCCTGCACTATCACTTCTTGTCCCTCACTAACTCTGCTCCCTAACCTTTACAGTTCTGAGGAAGAGTTCCCAAATAATATATAATACCTGCCCATGTTGTGAATGGCAAGGGGTCAGAGATGCTCATACTCTACCAGCTTTAATGCTGGTGGAGAGTATCTGACTACCATTTAACCCGCATCTGCCTCTTAGCTTCTGATGCCACTAGCGCCTGCAACTGCTGAGTAGATTATTATTTACCAGGTGTCCCCAAGGAACCAGAACCATGGTTCCTGTGGGACTTTCAATTCAGTCACCTTTTTACAGAAGGCAAAGACCTGCGACCAGTAACAGTGACTACACAGGCAAGATCATAATATGTTGGTGAGCATGCCAGCTCATTGATGGCACCATCAGCAGGTGTCAGTATGAGTCCTACCTTGCGTAACACATCCGGCATGCAATACCATCTGTGCAGAATTTATTTAAATAAATTGGAATCGCCTGTCCCAGAAATCTGAGTGCATTCTGCTAAGCATTTCTTAAAATTGTGCCTCTGGGATGTGTACTTGGAGTTCTGTTTCCCAACAATTTTTGCATTGCAAATCTTAATAGGTTTTACTGGGCTGCTTACAGCTGGGTGTTCCATCCAAGGCTTAGTGCTTAACAGTGATATCATCTGAGTGCAGGTCTTCAAATGGAGAAGTACAGGCACACACACACACACACACACACACACACACACACACACTCTTCTAAAATGACAAGTGTTTTAATGTGAAAAACTATTTTGTGCAACAGACAACAGTTTGCTGGAAAACACTTGTTTCAAAAGAGGTTCAAACAGTCATTGTTTGACATTTTAGTTTCAGTAGCCTCCAACTCCCTTCATCACTTATTTTGTGTGTACCATTAGCTACTGCTCACTCTCCAAGTCCAGGTGCTATAAGCTTACTTTGTGTGTTTTGTACACACCTTGATGATCCTCTTATGTAGATTTGTCATCAGATGACCAAAAGCTACTTTGGGAATTCAGAAAAATGAACTGCCTGCAGACAAACTGCTGTTTTCCATGATCTTTCTTTTGGTGTTCCTGCTCACATTCCATGCAGACGTTATCTCACCACCATCGTGAATCGACTACTGTTTACATTTTAGCGTTATGACCCACCTTCTTCAGAGCACTGTGATGGAGCTGGAGGAAAGCAGCAGTTTATCTACAGGCAGTTAATTTTTTCTGAATTTCCAAAGGGGCCTTTAGTTACCGGACAACAAATTTACATAAGAGAACCACCAAGGTATGTACAAAACAAGTAAGCCTACAGCACCTGGACTTGGAGAGTGGGCAGTAGCTAATGGTACACACAAAATAAGTGACAAATAAGTGACAAAGGGGTTGGAGGCCACTGCAACTAGGCTACTGAAACTAAATGTCAAACAATGACTGTTTAAATCTCTTTTGAAACAAGTGTTTTCCAGCCATCTGTTTTCTGTTGCACAATTTCAGTGAAGTGTTTTTTTACTATATGGCTTTTCACATTAAAACACTTGTCAAGCATGTGTGCTCATATTTCTTCATTCAGACACATGCACTCTGGTGCAATCAGTGTTAATTGTTTTTGCAATGTCGTGCAATAGGGAAACAGCAGGTACGTATAGATTTTTCCCCTCTGGTGGATACAGTATGATACCCACTGTGAGATAAGAAAGGAGAGGTCAATCAATTGTTGTGTTGCCCTGGGGGACTGTTCTTCCCAATGGTATGTCTCAGCTGGAATGCCCAAAGTCAGAGCATGGTACATCATATCCAGACTGTAGGTTTCGAAATGAGTCTTGTACCGCTGCTTCTGGAGTAAGTAATTGCCCAGCATGAGTATCTCCTTGGAAGTCATTGTCTGTCAGTGGTGATATGGGGGTTTGAGCCACAATGGTTCCAATTTACCTAAATAATTTTTATTCCACTTCTGCCTCATAATCATAGTGAATCATGCCTTCCTGGTGAATGGTAGTACCAGGATTTTGGGGGGGGCTTTCCCCTAAGCTAATCAGCCTAGCAGAGCACAAGGTGTTGTTGGGGCCTTGCTCCAGGGTGACTGGGGCTGTAGCCAATGAAGATTCTGTCAAATTCCCCCCACTTGGTGATATGCCCAGAGCCATGGGAGTACTTTCCCATCTTGTCTGCCCAGGGTGCTCAACTTCCGCACACCAAATCTGGGTTTAGTACCTTCCCAAAGAAAGGACAAGACATGCTTTTCCAACTTCTGGAGCAACTCCTTTCTAACTGGTACTGGTAGATTACTGAGGGAGAGCAAGATTTTGGGGAACAGCATCATTTGTACACTGCGATCTTACCCCAGAAAATCTATTTAAGTTTCTTCAGCCAGCAGAAGTCTGATTTCATGGATGGAATTAGGGATTTAAGGTTCAGATACAGAACATTTGCTAGGTCAGCTTACAGCTGTATCCCCAGGTAGCAGGAGTCAAAACTGGTACCAGCCCACTAGTCAAATGATGGTAGATTTTGTATTGGGCTAGTTATAGTTTCATAACAGCTCAATAAGTACATCAGCTGGGCCAGTGGAAGAGTCTGTGAGGCTAGAGAATTTTCCCAGTCACTAGCCCTACTGGTTAGTGGCTGCAAACTTAATTTCGACCCCTGAGTTAGAGATGTAAGTCTCTCACCAGCAGAGTCCAGTGTGTTTAATAGAAGTGGGGGGGTATCATTTAGGGTAAAAAAAAAAAGAAAGTGTGTTTTTCTGTGTTAGGGAAAGGGAGTTTGTTAAGTCAGGGGGAGAAGTTAATTGGGGGTGTGGCTTAGGAGTACAAAAACAGGTGTCTCCAATCACAGTCCCCTAGTGCTAGTTTTGTCAGACAGAAATCTTGCTTTTAGAGTATGGTTGTCAGAACCCTCTGAAGTTCTGGGTGCAAGTTGTAGTCTAGAACTTTTGAAAAAGTTCTAGGGTTCTAATATTTTTTAGAACTTTTTAGAACTCGAACCTTATTTTTTAATTGTGCTGCCAGCAATGAAGATAGTAATGATATACATGTAAAGGAAAAACTGTTTAATATAAGGGGGGGATAAATGATCATGTGTGATATTGATAGGAGTACAACTAGGTTTATCTATGGTTTCTTCTGTTTACTAAAGCCAGCAACTTAATACGTAACAGACCTATCCATATGTTAAAAGTTTTCCTGCTGCAGCTGCATCATAGTTCCTTAGTGAAAGAAAGAGGCCCATTAGCCATTTATGTACTCAGTTATATATACTCATTGTCATGAATTATTAGAAAAAATAACTGATATTACCTAATTTCGGCTATTTGCTGCTTTTTGTTTTAAATGAGTAAATCAAAAGTTGCTATGTTTAAAATAAAGCTTTTATAACAAAGTCGAGCCAAGGTACTGCAGCCGCAGCACATGGAACAGTTGCAAAACATATTATGTCATAACGTAGTCAGTCAAGACATTTGAATAAAAAAATGCCAGTCATTGTTGCTGGCAAAAAATGCATGTAGTTTTCTAAGATAATGCTTACATATACCAACATTCTTGTTGGCAAATTGAAGTAATACATACAACTTTCTAAGATGATGCATTTTTCAACTGATACGTCAATAAAATCTGTATTTCAGTCACATAAAAAAGTGGTTTCCTCACCACATGCTAACTTAATGAACATTTAATGTAGCTGCAGCAGTTGGCATGTGATGTTTAAGGGGCAGTGTCTGTCAACCCCATTATGTATCAAATTATCACTACTTGTAAAGCAAAAACACGTTATGATAGGTCACATTCTGTGAAAACTGCTGATGCAGATTTTCTTTTATTTCTGATTTCTTTATTCTTTTTTAAAAAGGGACAGGACACTTGTGCTAGGTGGCAGCAGTTTGCAATGTATTTAATAAGAAAAAAAATATATATATATATATATATTTATTATATCTATAGTAGGTTCTACAGTGGGCAATCAATGTAGCCTTCCCATACCATCGGTCTGTCATCATCTTTTTCCTCACTATCCCCAGCCAATCATGAACCTGTAAACGAAAGGATTAAAACAACACCCACCTTTCACCCCAGCACCCATTCCACTTTTCTTCCACCACCCTCATCTATGCAGTAGCACCCATACCACCCTTACACCCATGTGTTAAAACCAACCCACAACCCTCACCCCCTCAAGCACATATTCCACCCTCCTCTCTCACCCAAATGTTTAAACTACCCCCACACTTAGTCATGAACTACCCTTCATGTCACTCTTCTGTGTCCCTCACCCATGTTAAAACCCACTCCCCCAACCATCAACCATGTACTAACAACTATGCCATGTTTCTCCCTCCTGCATCCATGTTAAAACCAACCCCCAACCCTCACCCATGCACTAGCATCCATGCCATCTTTCTCCCTCTTGCATCCATGTTAAACCAACCTCCAGACCTTTCCCACCCTCCAGCACCCATTCTACCCTCCTCCCCCTCTCAAATGCTAAAACTACCACATGCTTACTCAAGAAAAATGAAACTTTTGCCTCCAAATGAGCCATACTTAACGATTCCTTAATAAACAACACTTTTGTGAAAAACTGTATTTTTAATTGCTTTCTTCTTATGGACAACATTCTATACAGTCCTCTTCATGGAACCAGTAATTTAAGAGTTGCTGCTATTATGCCATGGTCTGTGTACAACAGAATGTTAAACACGAGCTAATGTGGTATGAGACCTATGTTTACAGAATATGTGCTCAACCATGACATAGGTAAAACTCCAGATGACTCTGTTTCCCAGAGGAGACTTGTAACAGGATGCTGCCCACAGAAACATAACAATACAAACAGTTTTTCCAATAATTTTTTATTCAGTAAGATAAGTTACATATGGATCATTTTGGTTTATGGTAACATTTCTGTAATTGAAAAAATAATAAACAGCTACCAATTAGAACGCATTGTTTTGTCCTCTTTAAAATTGAAAAATAGACCGGCCCCAGTCCCAGTCCATACTGATGCACCACAAAGTTACAGAAGGTAAATCCAAAAATATATGTTTGCACTTTAATTATAAATAATATGATACAGAAATGATTGACATGACAGTGTCCCTTTTATGCCAAATTTGGGCCTGTTCCCACTGATATTAAAATTGCCCTGTATATAAAACTTGTTGACTTTAGACCCTAGCTACAAAGCAGTTTGCCATAAAATGGTGAAAGTTTTGTGGGGTATATAGTCCAAGGTAGAAGATCGAGAAAGGAGAGAGACAACCTAAGTCATCACAGTCTGTAAAAGTTTCCTTTTTGGTGCAGAGAAACTCTGTCCCACACAATATTTACCAGCCACCACTATCTGAGTTGTCATCACCATCAACATCTACAACATCAATCACTTCAGGATCAGTTTGTATACTCTTGTAGGGACACGAAAATCTTGACTTATTAACTTTAATAAAAGTTAATGTGTGTACATTTTCTGGCAGCAACCTATTTCTGGTGTCTGTCACAATATTGCCAGCTGTACTAAACATGCATTCTGAAGAGACACTTGTTGCAGGACAACCAAGATATTTACTGGCTTCATCATACAGCTCTGTCCAAATCAACTCCAGCATTCAAAAGGACATGCATAAATAGGAATAGGCAGTTCTTGCAGGTAACTGTCTACCATGATGGACAGAGACCGCGCAGAAGACGAATCAGCAGAAGCTGGTATGGCAGCAATTTGGGAAAGGTTTTGCCACAGATTTAGCTTGCTACTAAGGGTTGAAGAAGTGGCAGTTGTGGAACAACTACTGTTAATGTTTGGTGACTTTTCCAGTTCTGTATCCCTTTGTGAAGATGAACCTGCATGTTGTGGTGATGACAACCTGAGGGTACTGTGTGTGTCTGTGTTTGACTCCTGTGAGTGCTGCAGCTCATCTAGCAACATACATTTGTACTGATCTATATCACCTGTTTTTGGAAGATGTATAGCCTTGAACCTGGGATCTAAGAGAGTTCCAAGGATGTAGTGTTTTGATTTTGTCATTGCAACTAATTTGTCATTGGTTTTGAGGCACTCGTTCGTTCTCTTTACGAGATTCCCATGATACAGGCGACAGTTGTCTGAGCTTCAGATCTGTCTTTTTCTATTTGTAGATTTAGAACACTAAGATGATGTGACATCAGCATTATGAGTGGGATAACCTGACTCATAGATGCACCTTCAGAAGACATGTCCCTTGTGGCTGTCTCAAAAGGAGCTAGGATGCAGCACACTGTCTTCATTCATTTCCACTGCAGCACAGACAGCATAATGCCATCTCCAATAATATAACCAGAGCAATACTCATGTACAGCTTGCTTTTGCTCCAAGAGGCGCTGGAGCATATAAAGCATTGAGTTCCAATGAGTGGAAACATTTTGAATCAGCTTTTGCTGGGGCAGCTTGTTTTTTTTTTTTTTTGCAGTTCGGACAATGTCCGTATAGCCTTGGTTAAATGTGAAAAGTGAGTCACAATTTTTTTGCAAACAGCAGTCATACCATCCACTTGTGTTTCACTGCTGAGTAATCCCGTGACAATTAAATGTAAGCAATGTGCAAAGCAAGAAGCATGCATAAATCCTCCATCCTGTACTGCTTTCAAGATGTTGTCTCCATTGTCACTTACTATGAAGCCACATTTTAGACCATGAGAATTAACCCATTCATCAAGGAGGTCATTTAGTTCCTGCAAAATGTTTGCAGCTGTATGACTTTGTCCAAACTTCTTTATATACTGCAGCACCATCTTCTGGGGTGTCTTTGTTTTTGAAGAACCACAAGAAAACGTGACCCAGTGAGTGGTAGCAGACATGTAATCTATGTTTTGAGTGCTGGTCCACATATCTGTTGTGACATGAATAACCCCACCCTCTGCAGTTTTAAGTGCAAGCATCACTGTCACCTTTAAAGCCTGATAAATGTTTGGTATTTCAACATAGGAAAAATACCTTTGATGAGGAACATTGTAACGAGGCTCTGTTAGTTTCAAGAGCTCCCTAAAATCCTCATGATCTACCAAAGAGTATGAGAGAAGGGCTCCAGCTAGCAGTTCACCAATTCTGTGATTAAGATGAAGGGGTTTTGAATGAGTTTTAGTAAAGGTATTCTTCCTTTCAAATGCCTGAGACAGTGTTAGCTGTTTACAACATGTCCCTGCTGGTTTATTATACACTATGCTTCGATGGGCAGATGGACACTGGGATGGTGGACTATGACTTATACATTCAGTGCCATCACTGGATGTGCAACTGGTACTAATGGTGCTGGTATTGGTGGTAACAGTGATCCTAGGGCTGGCAGTGGTTCTATCTGCATCAAGTTCATACAATTCAGTATCCATTTCAGATTCCTGACCCTTCTCACATGAGGTCTGGAAGATGGAGGACATGGATTTTGGACGATCAAGCAAAACTGAATGCTTTTTCAGATGGCATTTAAGAGCTGTAGTGCCAAGGCATAACACAACTTTACCACGGCTTACACTCTATTTACACAGGGAACAAATTGCTCTGCATGGATCAGTTTTACTGACAGAGAAATAATTCCACACCTCAGATGTGACAGATTTTATTCGAGTGCTAGGAAGATAGCTAAAGACTGTTTGCATCTTTTCACCTGTCCTAACAGAACCGGGGACATGCTCCTAGGTGCTAGAAGAGTGGGCAGAAAACTCTGATGGATTTTCATTGCTGGCCGACACAGAAGTAGTGGATTCAATGGATATGTCCTTTTCATTGCCAACAGTGCTGAATGTATTTGCAAGTGCACTACCTGATTCATTGTCAGCAGACTTGCTGATTTCACTTTTTTGAGGAAGTAATGATACGTCGCAAGACACAACAGTGTCGGACTGAGACAAAGAGCTACTGTCTGAGTCTGAGTCAGAGAGGGACTCACTGTCACTTGAATTATTACTGCTAGTCACAGGGATTTTAACAGCATTAATGGCATACTTTATGGTTCCTCTCCATGTGGCCCCAGCAGCTGCACAGGTTTTCTTAAAAGGTCCCCCTTTACCGCACTTCGCTGTTGCTCTTTTGCTGTTTGTTGAATTTTTATCACATGAAATATTTTATTTCTGCTAGCACCAGGATTACCACTTCCACCAACACCTGCTCCAATACCAGCACCAGATTCTTCATCTATGTTGGTGTCAGCCATAACAGTACCAGTACACTGCAGTGAACACACCCACACCCACACAATTCCTATGTAAGAAAGCAATGTGATCTGTGATTGCTGGCAACAACTCCAACATTTTATTTTGGTTGTGTGACACTGTGATGCAGTGGACTGAAAGTAATTGAAGAATATGACAGTTTGCAACTAAGGGATCCCAAGTTCAAGGCTTACAGAATGATTGGGTGCTGGGCATAGGCATACACATAGCAGTCAAGGGGTGCACAGCAGCAGGGTGATGGGCTGACCACAAGAAATGGAGTTACACACACAAACCGAGGAAAGAGATTTTTCTGTCTCTCCTCCCAACGGGGAAATATATTTTTAGGCTTCTATTGTGTATTTAAGGATAATGCCACCACACAACTGGCCACTGGACTTCACACGGTAACACACACTGGGTAAGGTACAATGCAGTCAAGGGGCACACAGCAGCAGGGTGATGGGCTGATCACAAGAGATGGAGTTACATACACTAGCCGAAGAAAGATTTTTCTGTCTCTCCTCCCAACAGGGAAATATATTTTTAGGCTTCTGTCATGTATTTAAGGATAATGCCACCACACAACTGGCCACTGGGCTTCACATGGTAACACACACTGGGTAAGGCACAGTGCAGTCAAGGGGCACACAGCCTCAGGGTGATGGACTGACCACAGGAGATGGAGTTACACACATAAACCGAGGAAAGAGATTTTTCTGTCTCTCCTCCCAATGAGGAAATATATTTTTAGGCTTCTGTCGTGTATTTAAGGATAATGCCACCACACAACTGACCACTGGGCTTCACACGATAGCACACATTGGGTAAGGTACAGTGCAGTCAAGGGGCGTACAGCAGCAGGGTGATGGGCTGACCACAAGAGACGGAGTTACATACACTAACCGAAAATAGAGATTTTTCTGTCTCTCCTCCCAACAGGGAAATATATTTTTAGGCTTCTGTCATATATTTAAGGATAATGCCACCACACAACTGGCCACTGGGCTTCACACGGTAACACACACTGGGTATGGTACAATGCAATCAAGGGGCACATAGCCTCAGGGTGATGGGCTGACCACAAGAGACAGAATTACACACACAAACTGAAGAAAGAGATTTTTCTGTCTCTCCTCCCAACAGGGAAATATATTTTTAGGCTTCTGTCATGTATTTAAGGATAATGCCACCACACAACTTGCCACTGGGCTTCTCTCATGGTAACGCACACTGGGTAATAATAGGGTACAGTGCAGTCAAATGACACACAGCAGTAGCAAGGTGATTGGCTGCCTCACAGAAGATGCAGTGGAGACTAACACAACATCACAGGAGGTTTTTCTTAGGGTAAATGTTTAGTGAAGCACCCCCCCCAGCATATTCCTGACTGAGACCCCTGTCTTTCAGACAGTCTTTCACTTTGTTGTGGGTGGGACTGGGACTAGAAATTATGTTTTTCCTTGTTTCCTTTTTGTGAGCTTAGAAGTAACATCAAGTTTCACACAATCAGTAAAGTGTTTTAACTTCTCCCCCCCAAAAAAAGGAAAAACCCAAATATGATCTCTTTCTTTCACCCCTTCCCCAACCAGGATGATCTTCCTCCTCCCACAAGTGCCATGAGTCACATTAGATATAAGATTTGTGAAGATTAGAACTCAAGCAACCAATCCCGGATTTCCAAATTTACTATGTTGCGGGTCAATTAGGGTTAATGAGTAGGTGGCGTGAGCAGGTGAAGGAGGGGGGATATATCCCAACCTGGCTCCAGGTTGAAAAGCAAATTCTCTTGAATATGGGCGTTTCCCCCGAAGCGGTATTGTTTATTACTCCTGGAGGGCTATCGGGTGGAGGGAATCAAACTCCAATTTATAAAACAGTATCGACTTGGTGGACTTTCTTGTCCCCAAAACAAAGAAATAACCAAAAAGGCACCAGAGAACAACTTCTTGTGGGTAATCCAAATATGTGCATTGGAAGGCAAACAATTAAAGGGCAATGGGCCTTTCATTTGCTCAACTTAAAATGGGTGGACTTTATTAAAGGGGATAAGGTGGTTCTCCCGGACCAATACAAGAATTGGAACTTCGTTAAAAAATTCAAATTACTAAATTGCTCCAAAAAATGGAAAGGGAGACGGATGGATTTCATGATACGTCATTTACGTGGAATCTTCTTAAGCAGGTATACTGTGCAAGAAATCCCCTGTCCAAAATCTATAAGATATTACTTGACTTTTTAAGTGGGGGTTCTCATGTAAAGATTCCATATTGGGATAAACAAGAGGACATTAGCCCTCAGGGACCTGACTGGAAAGAAGTGTGGAGGAGTAGTAGATATATTCCTATTCCTAAATACAAGATCATGCAATTTTTCGTAGCTTCTAACTTATATTATACCCCTACCAAGCTATGTGCTAGGGGCCTTAGACAGACAGACAGACCAATGTTTCAGGTGTAGTGCGAACACAGGGGACTTATTCCATGTATTATGGCACTGTTCCAAAATTCTTCCCATCTGGGAGCAAATTCAACATAATATGGATCCAGTGATAAATTATAAGGAATTCATTGTGCCTAAGATCTGTGTTCTAGGGGACATGTCAGATATCCCTAGCACGCTGGTTAAAGACCACATCTCTTTAATGTCCTCCTTGGTCAAAGCATTTGTCTTAAAACACTGGAAAAATGATATGATTTATACATATGACCAATGGGTGAAAGACTTGTTGACAATCTTGGCCAGGCTCAGAAAACAAATGCTTCAAGCTGGATGAGAAGCAACTTATGATAAGAAATGGAAGACTTTGAGGTAGTATATACCCTCAGTCCAAAGTACCCAAACCGGGGTCTGTCTGTCAGAGGGTGTCTAATCAAGAATAGCTGGGTAGGGAGTAGATACTCCTGTAATAGTGGGCTTACTTAAATGCAGCTAGCTTACCGAAGCAGGTAGGCCATGTTTCAAAGTTTTTCTAGTTATTGGATCACGGAATCTGCCAAACATCAAGGTGGGCGGGGGACTCTCTCTTTTCCTTTGGGACACAGTTGCAAGGTATTTCCAAAGGACCCTTATGTGCAATGCAAGGCCTTAAAGACTTTATAGGGCAATTGAGATTTAGATATTGATCCATATAAGTATCCTCTTGGCTGGGGTTGTCCTAGTTATTATATTCTAAACCCAGGAATAAGTAAATTATTAGAGGGTATACTGTGCGGTTGTGTATGTATATAGTTATCGATTATACATAGTGGTCACACCCAGTTTTGGGGTGTGGGCCCAGGCACATCCTGGGTATATGTGTATGTTTGTCAAATGATTAATGGAAGAAATGCACGATAAAGATGACTTAAAAAAAAAGAACTCAAGCAACCAGAGGATGAGTGGTACTGTGCAGACTAAGCATGTCTCACACACATAAACAGGCAGGCAGCAGTCTGGAAATGAACTAATTCCTCCACCTATTTCAATCCGTTTTTCCTCCCGAAAGAGTCCCACTCCCTACCGACTTCACTTCAGTCCCAACAAGTCACGCTCTTCACTCCTTCCTTCCCCCTTTCTTTCCTCAGTTCCCCCCGAGTCCCCCCTTCCTTTTCCCCACCCGCCAGTTAACTTTTTTTTGTTCAGTGGCAGTAAGGTTCTAACAAAAAGCCAAGCGGCCACAAGTTCAGAGGACACAGTCACATAACTGAGCACACACACACACACACACACACACACACACACACACACACACAGAGGCTGTGGCTCATTCTCCACTGTAAGACTAAGACTGAATGGCAATGAAATTGAGCCGCAGCTGCGCAGATGACTTCTTTGTCTGATCCCTCAAGTCGTAAGACTCACTAACTCATCTCAACCACCACCATCTGATCACATAGCAGATGATCAGGTGGTACACTGTGAGTGAGAGTGAGATCGCAAGCGTGAAAGCTAACAACAGCTGCCCCCCCAACAGTAACACTCAGGACAGGATGGGAGGGGATGTAGAGGGGAGGGAACTGAGCTGCATTCTTTAGCTGGTGCCAAGATTGGGAACGGGAATGGGACATGGATGATGCCAGCAGAAAGATTTATTTTGATGATTCAAACCCTTTTGTGAACCCTGTAGTGTTCGCGTTCTAAATTAGAAGTCGAACACCAGGGTTCTAGGAGGGTTCAAATCTTTCTCGAACTAGTTATGATAACACTATTTTAGAGCAAGGAGCAGTTGACTACAAAACTAGAACTTTTTTTACTAATTACCCTCCTTCCCGTTCCTTCCCCTGCACCCCCTAACCTTTAGCCAGTTCTAGTTTTATAGGCACTGGATTTGACTAACACCAGGAACTTCCTGTTTGGCAGTAGGAAGGAAAGGATCACTGAGACACATAGGTTTCATCATCCTAGCTGCTGGAGGTCTGACTCTGAGCAAGGAAGAAGGAGACTACAGAAGAATACAGGAAGTTCCTGTCCCAGAACAGGAAGGGCGAGAGCTGTAAGGGCACATAGGCAGTAGGAGAAAAAAACAAAACAAAGACAGGGAGGAGAGAGTAAGTATACAAAGCAAAAGGAGAGGGGACACAAAATAAGACATGATGGGAGTGGTGCAGTGAAATGGCTGTGGGGTGGCAGTCTTCCGGGAGACATTCTGGAAGCTGCGATACTGCCCTATTTGTAGGCACCTCTCTGGTCTGAGAGACGAGGTTGCTCATCTCCAGGCTGACTTGGCTTGGATTCGTGAAACCTCTTCCTCCACCCAGGGACCACTAGGGCCACTGCCACTACCTCAGAGGTTGCCAAGAAAGAAGAGCGGTTGGACCAAGGTGAGCTCAGGGAGGGAGAGGGTGGTGGAACAGAGGTGCATATCTCCAGTTGTACCTCTCCACAATTCATACGCTGTTCAGGCAGAGAGTGATTCCTCTACTGAGGTACTTGCAGTGGAGACCAAGGAGGATGCTGGGAACCTCCACAAAGGAGACCCCACAGGGGAAGGAAACAACTCCTGGTGGGGGACTCAATCATTAGGGAGGTAGAACTGGGGGAGAAAGGGGAGAGGGAGATAAGGTGCCTACCTGGTTCCATAGCTTGGAGGGACATGGAGTAAATCCTCAGGATCATGGGAACAGCTGCATGAGGGAGAGAGCTGGATGTCATTGTCCAACTAGGGACATATGACCTGGCTGGGAATGGGGTCAGAGCAGTGCAAGAGGAGTTTGAAGAGTTGGGGAGGGTCCTTAGACAAGTTGCAGATGTTGAAAAGAAATGCAAGAACAGAGTCAGAACAATACTGTAAATTAGGGAGGGAGGGTATTGGGGTGGCAGTAGTGCAGAAGCGGAGCTAGGGAGAGCCATGGCTGAGGGTGGTGGATGGCAGCATATAAGACACAGGTTCAGGAGAGTTGCAGGAGTGTGTTGTGTGAAGTCAGGGAGATGTCACAGCACACTCCATCAGCTTTGACGCCATCCCTTTGAGGTAGTAATTACTGTTTGCAGCTGCTCTGTCAATAAAAGGGAACTAGGAGATTTTTTTTCCCGGGGGGTGAACAACACTTTGCTCCTGAAACTGGGCTTAAAATTTCGCACATTACACTTTCAAAATTTCTCAGGGGAGGAGGAGTGCCCCCAGACTATCCTAGACAGGTTTGTTTTTTCAGGCCAAGTGCACACCGCTTGTAAATTCCTGAATTTTCCATGTAAGGCACTAACATGCCGGCCAACTGCATGAAAGCTGGATGCCATCAGTCAACATCTCGGTCTGCATCTCGGAAACATTTCCACTGAGCTGTCCTTTTATTTCAGCAGCTTTTAAATATACTATTGTGGCATTGGTGGACAGGGGTGTGGTTGTGGTTGAAGGGAGATACAGTGTTGGTGACATAGCTCAGACGCTGACTGCAGGGAAGCCATAAGCAAGTCGGAAGTCAGTGTCTCAGTCAGCATCTTGGAGCAGCATTATATTATTTTATTCTGTTTTATTTGGTGTTTGTTGCCAGTCTTATTGTAAGTGCATCTGTATGCCTGCACTGGTGAATAGGAGGGTAAGTGAACTAGAATGTTGTGAAGCACTGATCACTTGGATGACCATACCGAGTATACGTCACAGTACTGAGTCAAGTTACTGTCCCACTTTTTTCTTTTTTTTTTCTTTTTTAAATTTGACATTTGCAGCATTAGTGGACAGAAGGACAGAAGACTAATTTCGAGGCAATCTAGAGGAGTATTTTTCATATGCTTTTGTGCTGGTACCACTCCGACCCATCGTAGTAGATATGGTAACAGTGCTCAACCCCTCTTGCAACCAACATTCCCAGCTGACCCCTCTACTGATACATTGAGGCAGTGGAGGGTGCTATCAGTCCTGCCTCCCAGGTGATACCCCGCCTGATCCAGCTGTTAAATCCCCCCTCCCACCAGACCCTGCTGTTTAAATTAAACTGGCAGTAGATGTTCTCAACCCCACCACCAGTATCCCACTCCTTGCTGTTAATGTGAACCTTGTCACCATTCCCCCCCACTCACCCTGGGATGTTGAAAAGAAGCAACAGCAGGTTGTCTCAACCCCACTGCTGCCTCCCCCCCACCCAATCCTGGTGCTTTTAACATGAACCTTGCTGCCATTACCCACCCTCTCCGGCTGATCCTGGTGCTGTTGACATGAACCTTGCCACTATTACCCATCCTCTATGGCTGACCCTGATGCTGTAGAAGAGAAGTAACAGCAGGTCCTCTCAACCCCATTGCTGTCCCCCCTCACCCAACCCTGGTACTGTTGAAGTGAGGCAGTGGTGTGTCCTTCACAACCCCACCAACTATATCCTCCTGCCCAGCCCTGCCGTTATGAGCTTTGAGAGCTAGGATGGGCCAATGAGAGCCTTATTTTTAAACTATGCCCCCCTTCCCATTATAAGTCAGTTCATAAGTAAGCCACCGAGGCTTACTTAACAGTTATGGGACCAAGCCCTGGCAATCCCTCCTGTAATTGTAGTATTGGGCTTAAACCCCCATTTTCTGTCCTGTCCTGCTACCCCCATCGTATGTTAGAAGCAGGCACTCAGCCTGATGTGCTCAGTGACCACAGGATGGTCTTCTGTTTGTTCAAAATCCATTGCCGCAAGGTCTACCTCTCCAAAATTATTCAGCTGAGAAGTTACACGTTCCTTGACCTGTCCAGCCTCTTAACTGATTTCTTCAGTGCTGGCCCTTCATCCTGTCTGCCTCAGACATTGATGCTGCTCTCAGCTCTTTCCACTGGACAATCTTTGATTGCCATGCCCCCATCTGTAAAATCCTGCTGAATGAAACATAGGCTCTTGGTACTCTTTGGGTGGAAAGGATATTTATCTGTAGAAATGCAAGAAAAATCATTGCCAGGCCTGAAAGCTGCAGTATACCATGAACCATGGTTATCACTGGATCGGGAATTGCCTATGGCAGCAATCTTTCAATACTACAGCATACTATGATATCATGACATCTATACCACTTACCTTGCTGTGGCCTTTGACACTGTTTCCCTCCCATTTCTCCTTCACACACCCACTAATGCTAGTCTCTTTGACCATATTTTCAACTGTTCATTTCTTATCTGACAGACAGGTTCAAGCTGGTCTTAGTAGGATATTCACTCTTTTCTCCTTCCCTCCTAATTGGGTGTGGTATTCCAAAGGCCTACATACAGTGCCCTATCCTATTCACATTTTTTCTCAATGATGTCCATAAAATAAGTTTTTCATCTTACAACAATATGTATGTGGATGACGAGTGCTTTTTGCCTGTGGCTCATTGCTCAGCTGGTTTTACAGTTTTAGAGCAACTTTAAATGTCCAGTACTGGCCTGTGCAATGCATCATATTCTAAATGCCCCAAAAAGTTGCATCTATATGCTGGCTTTTCAGGGCACAGCAAGGTTGGTCTTTGCAATTTTGGCTACCTGGGTTCAGAGACAAGCCTGTGACATTGGGGCTGGCTCAGAGAGAGGAGGACAGAGCATCCCAGAGGACTCTCTCCTCATCTGTGGAGGGAGGACTGCATTGCTTTGCACTGCCACCACCGCCTGTAGGTGTACAGGGAATAGTCCAAAAAGCAGTTCTGCAGACCACATCTCTGGAAGAACATAGGCAGAGTAGAGGCAGTCCAGAGGAGGGCAACTAAAATGTTGCAATGTCTGCATCAAAATCCCTGTGAGGAGAGACTAAAGGACCTTAATATGTGCATCCTGGAACAGAGGAGGGAAGGGGATTTGATAGAGACTTTTAAATACCTCCCAGGGATAATAAGGTACAGGACAGGAGTATTTTTCAGGTGAAAAGGTGCTCAAGAACAAGGCGACATGCTATGAAGCTGGAGGGGGGTAGATTCAGGAGAGATGTAAGGAAGTACTTCTTCACAGAAAGAGTGGTGGATTCCTGGAACAGCCTTCCAGCACAGGTAGTGGGATCCAAAACAGAGGTGGGGTTCAAGAATGCCTGGGATAGGCAAAAGAGAATCATAGTGGGAAAAAAAGGGGAGAGGGAGAAAGCTCTATAGATCAGCCATGGTCTGTGGTAATAGTGTAGGTAGGGAGAAATTGGCAGACTGGATAGGCCAAGTTATCCTTATCTGCTGTCAAATTCTATGTTTCTGATTAGGGTGAAAGGGGAGGGGAGGATGCCGCAGAGCACATGGAGGGGTGCATGCATATGCACATGTAACGCCCTTGTTCCCAGGGGTTACTAGAATCCCATTAGAATCAGTGGCAGGCAGGGAAAGGCAGCTAGTGAAATGCCAGGTAAATGGATTTCACAGTGTCACACTCTGTTTTTCAGTATCAGCTGAGCTGGAGGATAATGTAATCATGGAACTGTCACAGCAGCATAAGCCACACTTGTCTAGCTGCAAGGGAGATAGCTTTAGAATGTTCAGTCAAGTCCTGAGTAGGAGTTCCTGGAGGAGGCTGCAGCTTGCTGTGTAGCTCTTCAAATAGCTCTGAGAGAGAGCTACCACTGTATTGGGTAGTTTGTTCTCACCCTAGAAGAACAACATAGAAGACAGAGATTGAAGTGGTGGAAACCATGCCAAGTGGGTTTTCCTTTGCCCCATCCCGGGAGGGATGGGGTGATTTTCAGGATTTGGGGACAATCCCCTCACCCGGTCTGTTTACTGAAGCTATGAGACACCTACATTCATTGGTGAATTTTCTCTGACAAAAGGGACCCTGTCACCTAGACTGTTTCTGTTTTTAAAAGTGTCTGCCTACTGTGGAGTCTAGAGAGATAGACTGTCCAAGTACAGAACTTTTAGTCATGTAGTATGTTAAGTGTGAAAAACATTTCAAGATAGCATCTACAAGTTTTCTGTGAGGGTGTTATTAACTAGATGAATGGCTGAGTACAAACTTAGAAGCAAAAAGTGGGAGATCCCCCATCTCGAGTAACCAGTTTACCTCTCTGGGTTCAGTTTGGGCACCAGCTCAATTTTCAGTCAGTGCATTTGGCCAGTGCTTGATGAAAATAGCTACCCAGACATGGATTTTGTATTCTCTGTTTTCAGTTCACCTCAGTGTAGTGAGTGCTGGAAGATTTTGAGCCTGTATGTGCTCTTTGGTGGCCCTGTGTGCCACCAGTATTCCTCAAGAAATATGGGAAAGTGTCCTAGTACTGGCTGTGTGCCTAGAAAAAGAGGAAAGTGTCCTTGAACTGGCTGTGTGTGTCTGGTTGAGAGGAACTGCACTAGTTCCAGCCATGAGTGCCAATTTCCATTTCAGAACCAGAGAGTTTGCTGTATAATTCAGAACCAGAGAGTTTGCTGTGTGTATGTGTGTTCTTTAAGCCTGTGCTAAATGGGAATTCAGGGATGTCTGTACCTCAGTAATCTGCAATACCAGTATGTGTAGCCCTGTGGGGATCCATCTTCACTTTGTGATTATTCCTACTTTGTTACATGAATAAAAGCCACACTCTAGAATCCCAAACTGGTTTGGACAGTACTGTTATTGCTCCTATTGTGTTTGGATTTACTTGGGTGCTCCTGTCCAGAAGTGCAAACCTAGCATAATTGTGAGCAAATGTTTTCTCCCAGGGACCTAGGTTGATGACCATGGTAAATGGCCCCACCAGGTGTGTGCCAGGTAGTTACCACACTTGGTTGCCTGTCTGTATTAGCAGGCTCAGAAGGAAATGTACTGTAAACTGTTGTGTAAACCTCCCATCCCTCTCTTGGGTGCCATGTGGTGAGATGAGCAGCCCTGCTAGTTAAACAAGGGGGGGGGCTGGTGCAGGGGTGGTTACAAAATGGAGGCACCACTGTGAATGTGTTTGAATTTGGGAGAAAACAAGAGATATTTGCTCAGGTTGTGGCTAACATTTTGTCAGTCTGGCAGTTGGTAGCTCAAAATTTGGGAAGTAAGTATGGCGCAGTGGTTTAAGGCTCTGAGCTGCAAATCTGGAGACCTGGGTATGAATCCTACAGCCCCCACTTGCATACTGTGTGACCCTGAGCAAGTCACTTAACTTCCTCGTGCTCCCAGGTTGCACCTGCAAACAAGCTTTCAGCTTAGTGTGTCTTACCTGGTAAAATAATTGGTAAAAAAAAAAAAAAATCAGAAGATTTACACATAAGGGATTTGCCCAGAGTAGTGCCATCTGTATGTGCCACTGTGTGCCTGCTGTTCAAGTACTGCTGTGATTGTTTACCAAGGAACTGTAAAGCCAGATTGTGTGTACCCCTTGTCCTGCATCAAAAAGAACATTTGCCAGCTTTAATTTTCAAGTTGTGACAGGAAAAAGTATTGTGAAATGTTGGAAACAGAGACACTTGTGCCCTGAATGTTTCAGATGCTTGCTGTGTGAACTGGGGGAGTCACTAGAGAAATTGCAAAGAAAAATGGTTCAAAATGGTGCTCCCACCATGAAGTTCCAGTTGAAATAGAAAAAGTTTTTTTGCTGTTTAAATTTTGCCTGCTGGACGATCGCTGTGAAGGAGAAGAGCACAAGAAGTGAGAGAAAGGCTCATTTTCATGGCGTCAAGTGATTGGTGAGACTGCAATCAGTCCTGCCCCCTAGCCAGCTTCAGAGTGCTGCCCAGTGTTCGAGAGGGAGAGAGTGAGTGGTGTGTGAGCTGGTAGCAGGAGACTCATCGTGGTGACTGTAAATGTTCGATTTCTGTAAAAACAGACTATTTTCTGTGCAAGTTCGGGCTCAACCCATAATCTAATTGTTTGGGGAGAAAGTGTTGTGTTCGTAAGGACAATCGGCAGGCTCGCCAGCCAGCTTTGACTCAGAGGCCTTCCAGGATCGGCTTTAGGCCTAGATTTTCCATCTGAGCAAGCCAGCTACTGATTCAGTGAGTACCATTCAGCAACATTGAGCTCAAACTGTGTTGTGATTTTCAAAAGCCAGCTAGATCTGTGTGCAAACAGTGGGATTGTTTTGCAGAGAAGGACTGTGTAGAGTAATCAAAACCCAGCTAGAATTCTGAGCAATAGACTGTGAGCATGTATTATGGATTCAGCAACAGTATCATTTTCTGAGCAATTAGCCTGTGAGTTGTATGAGAGGCTGCAACAAATAGGCAATCTTGTTCAAGAAATACTGTGGCCTTAAAGACTTTAAGCAAGTAAAACTGATTAAAATCTAATGGTAAAATCATAGAAAATCATATAGATGTGCTGAGGAAGAAAAGCAGTGCAGTCAGTACAGTTTGAGAAAAAATTATCAGTATGCCGTAAATCGGATGCACAGTGGCTTGAGTCAGATGCGATTGTTGATGCACCAGGAGTGCTACCGCCGCCATTACAGGGTGGGACAGTAATGTAAACACAGCAACAGGGAGCCATTTTGTGACACTGTTCCAAGTAAAGTGAACTCAGTAATAATAGTAAACTTTTGTGTGTTTATCTACAGTCATGGCTTCAGGACCATCCCGCTATCCAGATCATGCCCGGGATATGATAGCTGAAGAGGTTACCAAACTTAAAGAATTGGAGCAGTGTTTCTTCTGTAGAAGTTTACCTCCTCATGTTGCAATTCACGAATATCCTCTGAGAGTATGCATAATGTGTCTCAAGGCTGGAAGGGATGTAGTCATGATTTCTCATGGTTCAGGGTGTTTAGAGAAGCAAGGTCTGTCCAAGATGCATAAAAACCATTTGGCTCCCACTTGGACAAAGCTACAAGATCCTGCAAGAAGCAGCACACAGCACCAGGTTGAACCTGTTGGGGGAGGCCCAGCAGTGTGGCACAAAGGAAGAGGGTGTAGATTTACTGCCAGAGCAGATTCCTCATGATGTCTCCACACCTGTGTCACAGATGGACAGTGCAGAGGGAGAGTCAGTGGATTCATGGAGAGAGGGTCCTAGTCCTAGCCTCATTGGAGAGGAAGAGGTTCTAGAAACTCTAGATTGAGAGATGTCTACTTCAGCGCCCAGTGAAGAGTGGATCCTAAGTGAGGAGGAGGAAGAAGTGTATTTCTCTGTCAAGGGTTCCATTGAGCAGCCTCAGGCTCTTGCCTTGGAGGAACCAGAAGATGAAGTTGGTGACTGCACAGCCCTAGCCTCAGAAGTGGTCAGGAACATGTTCTATGTAGCTTTGAGTATACTTCACTGGCAGAACCAGAACTGGCCACCCCCAAGCCGGGCTGAGGGTCACAGACTGATGAACAGTAGTAAGGAGGAAAGACTGGTTTATAGGAAGGCAAATGAAACCTACGGAATGTCTTCCTCTGAGAGTCTGGGAGGAGATTAAGAAAAACAGGAGAGCCTGACTAGTGGAAGATGCAACCAAAATCCTGCATCCGTGTGCAACTTGATATGTCAGAGACAAAGTTGTCAGAGACAAACTCAAGTTTTGGAAGTTGGACAGGACACTCTTTATAGACACTGTACGTTGTATGGATGATAAAGGAAATTAGACTTTCTATAACCAGTATAAGGAGCGAGAGCTTAATTTGGGGGTGTGGCTTAGGCACTATAAAAGCAGGTGACTCGAATTACAACTTCCTGTTGCTAGCCTTGCTTGTAGAGCAGAAAGCAGCTAACTAAAAAGCTACATTTTCTTATTAATTTAAAACTTACATCTCAGCAAGAGTCAGTTTCTTTTGAGATTAAGTAGACAGATACTTTATTAGAAGTAGAAGGGGTCTTAGTTAGGGTTAAAAAAAGAAAAAAAGAAAGAAAGTCAGTGTGTGTTCTGTGCTGGGAAGGGTATTGTATCAGCTGACTTTGCTAAACCAGTAGAAGGAGAAAGAGCTTAATTGGGGGTGTGGCTTAGACACTATAAAAGCAGGTGACTCAAATTACAACTTCCTGTTGCTAGCCTTGCTTGTAGAGCAGAAAGCAGCTAACTAAAAAGCTACATTTTCTTATTAATTTAAAACTTATATCTCAGCAAAAGTCAGTCTCTTTTGAGATTAAGTAGACAGATACTTTATTAGAAGTAGAAGGGGTCTTATTTAGGGTTAAAAAAAGAAAGAAAAAGAAAGTCAGTGTGTGTTCTGTGCTGGGAAGGGTATTGTATCAGCTGACTTTGCTAAACCAGTAGAAGGAGGGAGAGAGAGAGAGCTTAATTGGGGGTGTGGCTTAGATACTATAAAAGCAGGTGACTCTAATTACAACTTCCTGTTGCTAGCCTTTTTTCTTACTAATTGACCTCCATCCCACCCACCCAAAGCCAGTTCTACTTTTATAGCCACTGGATCTGACTGTCAACAGGAACCTCCTGTTTGGCAGTAGGAAGGGAAGGATCATAGAGAAACATTGGTTTTGTCAACCCTAAATGAAAAAAGTAGCTCACTCTCCCCCCCAGCTGCTGGTGGTCTGACATTGATCATGGAAGAAGTAGGCTACTAAAAAGATAGGAAGTTGCTGTCCCAGAACAGGAAGGGTGAGAGTTGTAAGGAGAGGAGAGAGTAAGCATACAGAGAAACAGGAGAGGGGACACAAAATAGACATGATAGGAGTGATGCAGTGCAATGGCTGTGGGGCGGCAGTGTTCCGGAGACATTCTGGGCTGCGATGCTGCCCTATTTTGCACCTCTGGTCTGAGGAGGAGGGTTGCCCATCTCCAGGCTGACCTGGCTAGGATTCGAGAAACCTCCTCCCCCACCCAGGGACCACCAGGGCCAATGCCACTACCTCAGAGGTTGCCAAGAAAGAGGAGAGGCTGGACCAGGGTGGGCTCAGGGAGGGAGAGGGTGGTGGAACAGAGTTGCATCCCTCCAGCTGTACCTCTCCACAATTCATTCGCTCTTCTGGTGGATAGTGGTACCTCTATGGAGGCACCTGCAGTGGAGACCAAGGAGGATGCTGGGAACCTTTACAAAGGAGACCCACAGGAAGGTGGCATGGGACCCCACAGGGGAAGGAAACAACTCCTGGTTGGGGACTCAATCATTAGGGGGGTAGAAATGGGGAAGGAAGGGGAGAGGGAGGTAAGATGCCTTCCTGGCACCATGGCTTGATGGACAGAAGCGAATCCTCAGGATCGTGGGAGGAGCTGCACAAGGAGGAGCTGGATGTCATTGTCCACCTGGGGACAAATGACCTGGCTAGGAATGGGATCAGAGCAGTGCAAGAGGAGTTTGTAGAGTTGGGGAGGGGCCTTAGACAAGTAGCGCATACGGTAACCTTCTCGGAGGTGCTGCCTGTCTATGGCAAGGGTGATGCTAGGGCACTCCTCACCAGGGAACTCAATGAGTGGTTGAAAAACCGGTGTGGAGCTCAGGGTTTTGGCTTCATTGGGGACTGGGGAGCCACCTGGAGGGATGCAAACCTATACTGGTATGATGGTCTGCATCTGTCCAGGGGGGGAACCAGGATCCTAGGTGAGACGTTTAGATGCTTCATTGGCAAGCATTTAAACTAGCCAAGTGGGGAGGCACTGAAAAGGAGCAGGGAAATCCCAGCCTCCCCCCACAAAACATGGTAATTAGTGAGGTAAACACCAAGGCAGAGAAGTTATTAGGGAGCAGGACAGAGATAAATGTAAAAAAGGCAAAGGCAGTAAGGACAGGAATGGGGCTAAAAGGGGTAAAGCTATCAAAAAGTGGAGGGTGATGAGTACCAATGCCTGTAGTCTGTGTAACAAGCTTTCTGAACTAGTGGCCTTGATGGAAGAGGGTTGCCTGGATATTGTGGCAGTCACAGAAACATGGTACACAGAGAACCATGGCTAGGATGTCAACATACCAGGATACACAATCTACAGGAGGGACAGGGAGGGTAAAAGAGGAGGAGGAGTAGCTCTCTACTTAAAGGAAGGGATCAAAGCAACAGAACTAAAGAGTAAACCGGGAGCAGATGAGGCACTCTGGGTCACCCTGGAGACAGGAAATGGCACCACAATCTGCATGGGAGTTGTATATAGACCCCCATCTCAGGGGGAAGGAATGGACAAGGAAATGATAGAAGGCTTCCTTAGAATGGCAGAAAAAGGGGAGATATTGTTGACGGGAGACCTGAATATGCCAGATGTTAACTGGAGCACCTTTGCTGCAGGCACATCCAAGAGCAGGGTCATTCTTGCCTCAGACAGCTAGTATTGGAACCCACTCGGGAGGGAGCAATCTAAGACCTGGTACTGTCAAATGGGGACGGAGAAAGAATCTCAGATTTAGAGGTGGGTAGCCATCTGGGAACAAGCGACCACCAAACAGTGTGGTTTCACGATAAACACAGCCATACAATCATGCCATAAAAGCAAGAGTATTGGACTTTTAGGAGGCTGACTTTGGGAAAATGAGAGTGCCTCAGAAAAGCACTAGCAAACAGGCAAGAAGGAGGGGTGGAGGAACAATGGAGAGTAATCAAAACAGCCATCACAGAGGCAACAAGCCTCTGTGTAAAGCAAATTAATAAAACACAACGAAAGAAAAAAATGCTATGGTTCTCAAAAGAGGTGGCAGGGAAGGTTAAGGAGAAAAGGATAGCATTCAGGAAATATAAGGAAACACAGAAGGAGAAGGACAGAAAACTATCAGTTAAAGCAGAAAGAGGCTGGGAAGGCAGTCAGAATAGCAAAGGCCCAAACCGAGGAAAGGATAGCCAATTCTGTTAAGAAGGGGGATAGGACCTTTTATAGGTACATTAGGGAGCGGACAAAGACCAAAGGAGGGATAATGAGGCTTAATAAAGGAGAGGGAATGTGGGTAGAGGGGGACAGTGGAAAAGCAGGGATACTGAGTGAATATTTCTGCTCAGTATTCTCAAAGGAAGAGGAGGGGGAGGTACCTAAACCAAACAAGAGAAACACTCTGAAGATGGGGGTTGATACCAGTCCATTTACAGAAGAAAGGATTCTGAAAGAACTAATAAAATTGCAGGTGGACAAAGCAATGGGGCCTGATGGGATTCACCCAAGAATTTTAAAAGAACTAAGGGTAGAACTAGTGACACCGCTGACTACTCTCTTTAACAAATCATGGGAGGATGGGGTGGTATCTGAGGAGTGGAGGAGGGCAGATGTGATTCCTCTTCACAAAAGTGGGAGCAGGACAGAGGCAGGAAACTACAGACCAGTTAGTTTGACCTCAGTGGTAGGAAAATGATGGAATCACTTCTGAAGGAAAGAATTGTTGAGTACCTAGAGGCCAGTGGGGCAGGGACCCAAGGCAGCATGGATTCACAATGGGAAGGTCATGTCAGATGAATCTAATAGATTTCTTTGGCTGGGTGACCAAAGTAGTAGACCAGGGAGGGGCTGTGGACATGGCCTACCTAGATTTTAGCAAGGCATTTGATACAGTGCCACACAAAAGATTAATACACAAGTTAGCCAGCCTTGGAGTGGGCCCCAAGGTGGTAGCCTGGATAAAAGTTGGCTGGACAACAGGACGCAAAGGTTAGTAGTAAATGGAGTACAGTGAAGAAAGGAGGGTTACTAGCGGGATACCGCAGGGTTCAGTACTTGGACCGGTCCTTTTTAATGTCTTTATAAGTGACATTGCAGAGGAACTGGAAGGAAAAGTATGTCTCTTTGCAGACGACACAAAGATCTGCAACAGGGTTGTTACACAAGATGGAGTGGAAAGGATGAGAAGGGACTTGGCAAGGTTGGAGGAATGGTCAAATGTATGCAGCTCAGATTCAATGCAAAGAAGTGCAAGGTAATGCACATGGGAAACAAAAACCCAGGGGAAGAGTATACAATGGGGGGTGAGATACTGACAACAGTAAAAATGGAAAGGGACCGGGGGGTAATTGTATCAGATGACTGAAAGGTGGGCAAGCAATGTGAGAAGGTAGTAAGTAAGGCTGGGGGGATACTGGGATGCATAGGAAGAGGCATCAATAGTAGAAAACAGGAAGTTGTTATCCTTCTGTACAGACAGTTGGTGAGACCCCATCTGGAGTACTGTGTTCAGTGCTGGAGACCCCATCTCCGCACAGACATAGACAGAGTGGAGGCTGTCCAGAGGAGGGCAATCAAAATGGTGCAGGGTCTGCACCAAAAGACATATGAAGAAAGACTAAAGGAGCTTAATATGTATACCCTTGAGGAAAGGAGGGAGAGAGGGGACATGATAGAAATGTTCAAGTACCTCAAAGGAATCAACAAAGTCCAAGAGGGTAGCATCTTTCAGAAAAAGAGATGTGCAAGAACAAGAGGGCACAATTTGAAGATAGAGGGGGGACAGCTCAGAGGTAATGTGAGGAAGTATTTTTTCACAGAGAGGGTTGTGGATGCATGGAACAGCCTCCCTGAGGAGGTCGTGGAGTCAAGAACAGTGGAGGAATTCAAGAATTCATGGGACAGACATAAGGCAGTCCTAGTAGGGGGTAGGAGGAAGTAAGCTGTTGGTTAACTAGGATCTGCAGCTTATCTGTTGGGTAGAAAAATAGGCAGACTAGGTGGGCCAAGCAGTACTTATCTGCCATCAAATTCTATGTTTCTATGTTTCTATAATGTGAATTATAAGCTCCTAGACAGGGTAATAATTCTTGCACCTGACCCATTGTGGTACCACCCTCAATGTTACCATTGTCCTGTGAATGTGCCCATGCCTTGTTCCCAGGGGTTACTAGAATCCCATTAGAATCAGTGGCAGGCAGGGAAAGGCAGCTAGTGAAATGCCAGGTAAATGGATTTCACAGTGTCACACCATTTTTCAGTCTCAGCTGAGCTGGAGGATGATGTAATCATGGAACTGTTGCAGCAGTATAAGCCACACTTGTCTAGCTGCAAGGGAGATAGCTTTAGAATGTTCAGTCAGGTCCTTAGTAGGAGTTCCAGGAGGAAGCTGCATCTTGCTATGTACAGTAGCTCTTCAGACAGCTCTGACAGAGAGCCACCACTGTGTTTTGGATAGTTTGTTCTCACCCTAGAAGAACAACATAGAAGACAGAGATTAAAGTGGTGGAAACCATTCCAAGTGGGTTTCCTTTGTTGCATCCCAGGAGAGACGGGGCAACATTCAGGGTTCAGGGGCAATTCCCTCACCACGTCTGTCTACTGAAGCTGCCTGTGACAACTTCAGAAACTGTGAATACTTTTGTGTTCAGACCAGGAGGGGCACTTGCATTCCTTGGTGAATTTTCTCTGACAAAAGGGACCCTGTCACCTAGACTAAGTGTCTGCCTACTGTGAAGTCTAGAGAGAGAGAGAGAGAGAGAGACTGTCCAAGTACAGAACTTTTAGTCATGTAGTATGTTGAGTGTGAAAAACATTTCAAGATGGCATCTACAAATTTTCTGCAAGGGTGTTATTAACTAGATGAATGGCCGAGTATTAACTTGGAAGCAAATGGTGGGAGACCCCTATCTCAAGTAAACAGTTTACCTCTTTGGGTTCAGTTTGGGCACCAGCTCAATTTTCAGTCAGCACATTTGGCCAGTGCCTGATAGAAATAGTTAGGTAAGATGTAGGTTTTGGATTCTCTGTTTTCAGTTCACCTCAGTGTAGTGGGTGCTGGAAGAGTTTGAGCCTGTATGTGCTCTTCGGTGGCCATGTGTGCCACCAGATTTCATCATGAAATATGGGAAAGTGTCCTAGTACTGGCTGTGTGTGTCTAGTCAAGAGGAAAGTGTCCTAGTACTGGCCATGTGTGCCTAGTCAAGAGGAAATGTACCAGTTCTGGCCGTGTGTGCCAATTTCCATTTCAGAACCAGAGAGTTCGCTGTGTAATTCAGAACCAGAGATTTTTCTGTGTGTGTGTTCTTTAAGCCTATGCTAAATGGGAATTTGGGAATGTCTGTACCTCAGTAATTTGCAATACCAGTATGTGTAGCCCTGTGGGGTCCATCTTAGCTTTGTGATTATTCTTACTTTGTTACGTGAATAAAAGCCACACTCTAGAATCCCAACCTGGTTTGGACAGTACTATTATTGCTTCCCTGTGTCTGGATTTACTTGGGTGCTCCTGTGCAGAAGTGCAAACCTAGCATAATTGTGAGCAAATGTTTTCTCCCAGGGACCTAGGTCAAAGGCCAGGGTAAATGGTCCCACCAGGTGTGTGCCAGGTAGTTGCCACACTTGGTTGCCTGTCTGTATTAGCAGGCTCAGAGGGAAATGTACTGTGAACTGTTGTGTAAACCCCCCATCCCTCTTTTGGGTGCCATGTGGTGATAGGAGCAGCCCTGCTAGTTAAACAAGGGTGGGCCAGTGGGGGGTGTCACACACACTTTGGCTGGGACAGCTGTCGTGGTGCTAGCATCCCCAAAGGGACTTGCAGCATGAGGCAGCTAATGGGTAAATCCTCTCTGTCTGACTCCATGACTGTCAATGTGGCCAGAAAGCTGATACATCCACCTGGTCATATGGAGGAGCAAATACAGAATGAAAAAAAAATGTCCATATGACATTTGGCTGCAGGGAACAACAGGCTAAACTCCACCCATTAAATCAAATAAAGGAGGGTAGCACACTCAGAAAAGACTGCATCTAACTTGATTGTATTGTATTTTATTTTTTACAGTTAAAAGCTGCCCAGTGCTTCCTGGCACACTGCCTCTTTGTCAGGGGGTGGCTAAAATCCTGTCCCTCTGGTCTTCAAGAGCCTGGATGCCTCTCACTGGAGGTTGTTCCCACAATTAAATACCTGGGATTATGGCAAGACAAGCATCTTGATGTTTCCTGTCATATCAATACCATCCATACACGGTCACATGATGCAGCTGACTGGGTAAGTCGCACTTCTCCAGCGCTCTGCTCACCTGTTCACTAAAACTGACTAAATTACTTACTTCCCTCTATTATTTGTGGACCAGAAGGGAATAGAAAGCTGCTGAACCCCAGTAGTAGCTCTGGTGATGATCTGGGATCAGTAATGGAGGTAGAAATGCGACAGGCAGCACCCTGACACACGCTGCCCATTACGCCAGAGAAACGGCCAAAAAAGCCCAGGGCGAATGCTACTACACCAGGCCGCTCTCAGCAATCTGGGCCTCGGCCATGCTTACTGTGGAAGTAACTCCTCTCAGCTTAGAGACATTCCTATCTGAATTTCAACCTTTCAGAGGCAAAGTCAGGTCTCTGGTTTCAGAAGTCAAGGCAGTTTTGGAGGCACTGGAAGACACTACCAGTGGTGTTAAAGACAATGCAGCCTGCACATGTTCCACAGAGAAGTGGTCTGAGAAGATGGAGGGCTTAATCACCATGAATTGTCAAACTATCAAGAAACTTGAAAACAAAATTGAGGACTTGGAGGAGAGAAGCCGGTGCAATAACTTAGTAATAATCGGTATCCCTGAAAAAGAAGAAGTTTCCAATGCCTTGCTATTTTCACAAAAGTTCCTGAACAAGATAACTGGTCCATCCCCATTTGGGCCTACTTAGGTGCTGGAAAGAACTTATTGAGCCCTCAGGCCCATGCCACCTGCCACTGCCCATCCAAGACCGTTGATATGCCACTTTCTTAACTGCCAAGAGAAATAGCACATTTTACAGATGTCGAGAGATTTACAAGAGATTCTATGGGAAGGGCAAAAAGTTAGTTACACAGGATCTACCTGCATCAGTATGCCAATGCTGTGCATCATTTCACCTGATAGTTTCTAAATGTATCGCTGCAGGCATCAAGATTCATGTAGTCTACCCCACCAAATTCCAAGTCTACTTGGATGAATCGTGGTTTTCGTTTGAAGATTTGGATCCAGCTCTGGCTGTCCTTGAGCAGAAGCATCCTTCGTTATTCTCCGAATGTTGATCAGCAAAAGAAAACTGGTTGGAGTTTGAAATATTAACAGAACATATCGAAAGCAATCTCCTTTGATTTTAAGGGACTAGATCAGCAGTATTGGAACATTGGTGCTTATATATTCCACCATACTACTTGGATCTGAAGCCTAGTTTGCAATCCTTTTATTTGTTAAAACTTCTTCTCATGGACACTAATAAGAAGGCAATCAGGACACAATTTCTTAAGTAGGCCTCTTCCTACATGGACAGAATTGTTCACACATGGTTATACGATCTCCAAAGACCGCATTGCTTTTACAAGGCTCCGTTGCAGTCTGATGACTGAAAATAACATTAGGCCCCATGTTACTTACATTTACCCAAAGGGAATATGTTTTTTTTCCTTTTCTTTAGAAGTTTCTTTTTTTTCAGTGGGGGCAAGCATGGTCAAGTTCTGTTTAATTAATGATGCAAAAACTCAGCTGACAGCTCTTAAGAATTGGGATAAAATATCATAGCACATACAGGGCTGGATTGGTATTGTGGTTTCTGTGATGGGGGATATTTCCCTCCCTCTTGCTTTCGTTTTCCTTTTTAGAATATTATTAAGTCTAAGGTTAAGGCCAGATGCTGATATTACGTAGATGATCTTAGATCCGACCTTAGGTCCATGTTTCTACTCCATCCTGCCTGAATTAAGGGTTGTAGATCTCAACTTTTTAATTTAACATTTCTTAAGGGACATGTGAAGGAATAGAAGTACATAACTTTAGCCGTATTAAGCGGGTTTGCTTATTATTGTTTTGATTCGAGGTTAGTGTGCAGCATTTAATAGTGCTTATAGTGAATAAAATTAGATAGGGGCAGTTATTATATAATGTGTTCGAGTGAGTGGGGAGAGGGAAGGGCCTCCAGCAAACTGACCACCATGGTCCAGTATAGTGGGGGGGAGGGTAGTTCTGATACATATAGAGAGCATAATAAGACACAAACTCGGAATAAAAATTGCCCTATTCCTCACATTTGGTTTGTTTCATGGTTTTAGCTAGGGATTTGGAAGGGGAAGTTAGTGAAGGGATGGGATAGGGTAGGCCAGATGGGGGGAAAATGGGTTTATATAGGACTTGCTTTATTTCTGTGTTTAATGTTGGGTAGGGGACAGTGTCAACTTAAAAGCCAAATCTTTTATCTAGCTGGTCAAATGTCAGTTACTCTATTACCAGAATATTTCTAAAGATGTTACTTTGGAATTATGATGCAGTCACTTAGATTCAGTGCCTGGAATGTTAAAGGCGCAAGACATCCATACAAATGAATGTGTATTTTAAAACATTTAAACATTGAACATAGTGAAATTATTTTACTACAAGAAACCCATCTTCTGCAGTCAAGGAGCTGCTTTTGAGAGGGCTGCAAGTGGGTCAGGTATTTGCCTCAGGGAATTCTAGAAACAGTAAGGGCATAGCAATTCTTTTAAATAGATCTCTCCCATTCACTTGTTAACAATGTATAAGAGACAAAGAGGGTAGGTACGTTTTTACCATAGGTAAAGTCCATTCTTACAATATTCTATTGGGCAGTGTCTATGGCCCTAACATTTACTCTTCATCTTTTTTTATGGAGTTAACCTCAATTTTGTCACCTTTCCTACATATCCCCATGATGATTGGAGGGGACTGGAATTTACCCTTTGATCCCATTATGGACAAATCCCCAGACTCAAGGCTGTGGGACCTTTCTGTGGCTCAGAGGGCTTGTAGAGGTTTTATAGACCACCTGGGCCTCTGCGACCCCTGGCAGACTCTTCACCCAACTGCACGTGAGTACACTTTCCACTCATCTGTCCATGGCTCTGACTCATGTATTGATTATTTTTACATCAGCAAATCACTTATTCAAGGTCTTGTGGACAGTAGACTGGAACCGGGTGTTGGCTGTGACCATACCATGGTGACTTGCCTCCTCTCTTTGTCTTTAAATTGGGGAACTAGTTCTCAATGGAGACTAAATAACCAGTTATTGAAGGACAAAAGAGTCACAGACAGTATTATATCAGCTATAGAAATGTATAAAGATGCCAATTGGGGGTTCACTCAGTCTTCCTCTATTGAATGGTGGGCCTTAACTCATTGAGTCCTGGTGGTCATTTGGGTCAGGTTCTGTAATGGAGTTTCCAACACCAAATGGTGTCTACTGGACTTAATGAGTTAAAATGCTTTTTAAGAGGTGAGTTTATAAAAGTGGTCAACTATTAAAAAAAGGAAAGAAACCCAGGATGCTAAAAACCTTTTACACCAAACCAGAACAAAAGAAAAATATTTATCTAAACACACTTCGGACTCTGAGAAAGAACCCCTGATTAAACTACAGAGTTCTTACTTAGAACTTCTTAGGGAAAAAATGGAATGGACATTACTAAAAACAAAAGTCACTTATACTGAATAAGGGGAAAAGGCAGGAAAGCTTCTGGCTCTTCGACTTAAAAAAATCTAAGCATCAAAATGTATTACAGCAATAAGTAAAGATCCTCATAGCCCCCCCCTTGACGATGGCCACAGATATTAATAAGGAGTTTGAGCAATATTATAAGTTATTGTATTCACAGATGCCTCTCCGACCATCACAACTTATATTGGATAATTACCTAGATAATCTCCCTCTTCCTTCCCTTACCCTCAGACAAGCTGAAAAATGTGTTTTATCCTTTACTGAAGCCGATATAATTCAAGTAATTAATAATCTCCCATTAGATTAGGCACCAGGCCCTGCGGGCTACACCTGTAACTTCTACAAAAAATTTGCTCCACAATTAGCCCCCTTGTTACTGTACATACAGTGTGTTCTAAAATGCTCAGTGAAGGGGAGGTTGATCCCAATATGTTGTAAGCTACTAATATTATACTTCCTAAACCTGGTAGGGACTTAACACAAATTTTACATTATCATCCTATATCCCTTCTCATTATGGATTTCAAAATGTTAGCCAATTTATTAGTCCTTCGACTAGAACATGTACTCCCTTCACTCATTAGTGCAGACCAAGTAAGCTTTATGAAAGGCAGGTCTTCCGTAGATCATCTTCACTGCCTATCTCATGTTTTCTCTGCATCCAGGGATTCCTCTTAAGGTATGGCACTGGTCTCCCTAGACACAGAGAGGGCCTTCGATAAGGTAGACTGACAATTTTTATTTAGGACTCTTCACAAGTTCCACTTCCCAGACAAATTCATCTCTTGGATCCAAATATTATATTCTACACCTTCAGCACATGTCTTAAGTAATGGATTTCTTTTGCCCAGTTTCCTCCTTGAAGCAGAAACCAGACAAGGTTGCCCCCTATCACCCCTACTATTTAACTTATATTTAGAACCCCTTATAGTTTCAATACAAAATGCCCCAGGGATACATGGTATACAATTAGGACCAATTAATTCTAGAATTGCGGTTTATGCGGATGACATTTTGCTTCACGTAACCCAAATAAAATCCTCCATTCAAAAGCTTCTAGAGTTAATCCAAGACTATAGCTCCCTCTCTAATTATAAATGAAATGCCAAAAAATCACTAATCTTTCCACTTAACTCTAAAGTATATAAACAGGAAGTTCTGTAATTAGGCTTTAAATGGTCTCCAAAATCTATAACACATCTGGGGATACATCATTCCTCTAACATAACCCAGTTATGGAAATTAAATTTGGATGATTTAAATAAAGTAGTACAACAGGATCTTAAAAGATGGCAAGATCTTCCTTTAACTTTGTGGGGTCAAATAAATATTATTAAAATGAATCTTCTCCCTTGTATATTTTATCCCTTGAACCTTTTCAATATCTGGGTCCCCAAAGCTTGGTTTAAATTCATTCATAATAGCATTTCAAATTTTATCTGGAAAGGTAAACCTCCACGTCGAGCATGTAATAAATTAGTAGCACTCAAATCATTAGGAGGCCTTAAACTACCTAATTTTAATCTTTATCATTGGGCAAGTCAGCGAAGTAAGTATCTTTGTTGGGACCCCCCCCCAATTCACTAGATTATACCCCAGTCTGGCTTACAATTTTACAATTGAAAAACACCTAATACTTGAAGCAGGTGTTAACCCCGCTGCACTACTTTCTCTGAAACTTAAAAGTCTGCTTTCTCACCTTCACCATAATCTGATAGGACACTCAGCTTGCTCTCATATACAATTGTGTTCTACATTAAGACACGATAATGCCCAAAATCTTTCTCAACCTAACTTCAAAAATAGGTGGGAAACCAATCTCTACCAGTAGGATTCCTCTACCCCCAAATTGTATGGCAAGCGATTTATGTAACTCCAATATAAGTTGGCAATCTACCACTGGAATACTAACAAAATGTAATCTTTCCAATAATTGGGCATTTAAAATATTCCAGATCAGACATATGTTAACTGGATATTTTTGGAATGGCATTAATTGGGAAGATCCACAAGAATTGATGACTACAGGTAAACTAATGTCTCTAGCCCCACATGCTGTTTTGTTCTCTTTATTCCTTGCTATTTTCCCTTTTATTCCCCAAGCTGGATGGTATTCCCCATTATTAGGACAACATATATCCGGATTCAAACTCCAGATGGAATAAAATTTGGGAGGCATGTCATAAATTGATTACACAACACCAACTTTGTTTAATGCAAATACAGTTTCTTAAGGACATGTATCTAACCCCTTATAAACTGCATACAATGGGCAGAGCTGAGACCCCAACCTGTAACAGATGCCTCCAAAGTCTGAGAACCCTTTAACATCTATTTTGGGAATGTTCAAAAATAACTCCATTGTGGGGCTCTAATTAAATCCAAAACAAACCCCCTTTTAGGTTTACAAGATTACTTCACACTGGAGGTATGTCTGTTAGGGGATTTTACAGCCTTTCCTCCTATGGTTAGAAACTGTCATATGATGATGATAGCCACGTCTGTTAAGAAAATAGTTATTAAACACTGGAAGGACTCTATCCAACCCACCTACCCAGAATGGCTGCAAGATCTTCTTTTCAATTTACGTATAGAAAAAATGATGGCCAGTCTTAATAACAGAATACATATTTATAGAAAGAGATGGGAATGTCTATATGTTGTGTATTCTATTTGAAGAGAAATGTGTGTCTAACTACCAGATAAACTTGTTCAGTCTATATGGTACTTTGCTAGTCTTGGTATAATGTAAGTTGGCACATGGGGGATGGGGGGAATAAGGTGGGGTGTGAAGTAGGAGTGGGTGGGAGGAAGGGGGATTAATTAGGGTTTGCTATTTTTAATTATGTGTTTGTATGTTACCTTGATCCCAATGTTGAAATATATGTGTATAGAATCAATAAACTTTTAATTAAAAAAAAAATACCATCCATACCCAACCCCTTACTAAAGTAGGGGCACTATGTTTGCTTGTATATATGTATGTATGTATGCAACAGCTCATTTACAGATGCATCCTGAGGGTAGGAGATGTGACAAACCATATACAACAATACAATACATCAAGGAGCATAATCAAAAATTGACGACAAATCAGAATAACGTACATGAAAAGGAATAATGAGCACGTAATATGTACATGTATTGAAACAACGGCATCTCTGTTTGTGATTCCTAACTGGACGCTTGTGAAAATGAGCAACTTTGCTCACATGCCTTTCCAGTATAACAAATAAACTGAAACTAAATAATGGCATATGTACAGGTAATGAAGGAAACAAATTGCCAGGACAGAACTAGTGAGTGGAGGACAGGAAGGAAGAGAGTCATGGACAGTTAACAAGTAGGTGAAGAAAAGTAATGAAGGAGAGACTTTAAAGAGAAAGCCAACGAGGCAAAGAGCCGAGGGAAGGGAGGAACAAAGTTTAGGAAAGTGGTACAAGAAAGCAGACCGACCAACAGAAGATTTTCTAGAAGGAATAGTGAGGTAACGGGAAGCATTATTGCATAGAGGGTAGGAGGAAACTGAGGGAGAGGATAAGAGGGAGGTAAGGTAAAGTAGGAGGGAAGGGACCCAAACCAGAATTTAGATATAAAAGAGACAGAGGAAAGGCATCTGCCATCAAGTGAGGGTAGTGAATGGGCAGAGTAGAGTGAGCAATGATGGGTACGAGGGGAGCAATCCAAACCAGAATTACAGAAAGATTGAAAAGGGGGACCCAGTCTGGCAAGGGGGATTTGGGAGCTCCACTATAGGCTATAGTAATGTCATGATAATCAAAATAGGGAGCATCATCTTTAAAGCTATCTTACGGTGGATGGGAAGTGGGATACTTGCTTTGTTCCTGTACAGATCACCAAGCTTGGGGTGGACCTTCTGGTGTATGGCATCAGTATGAACTGAGAAATCATGATGATGGTCAAGTCAGATCCCGAGGTACTTAAGAGGATACATCTTCAATAACAGCACCATCAAGGGGGTGAAATGAAAGGAGAGGGGTGAGTCTGAAAAGTCTCTGATGGGTAACTATTGTTTTGGCATTGAGGGATAAATGGTTAGACTGGAACCAGCACTGAATATTGTCAAAATCCAGCTGAAGCTGTGAGTTAAGATCATAGGAAGTGGATCTAGAAGCAAACATAACTATCATCTGCATGCATATGAATAGACACAGAGAAAGGTTGAGAAGCAAGAAATAGGCAGTTCAGTGGCGGGGGCTGAAAGAAGTAGAAGTTTGGGATCAAGGCCATCAGGACGACCACATTTATGAGAATTAAGAGCAAAAAAAGGACTTAAGGGTAGTAGAACTGGTACAGATTATACTGGAGCAAATCTTGGCTCTCCTTCTCTGTACCATGGAAGATTGTTGTAAAAATGATCCTCCCATTGTTTATTTATGGAGATTAATTGTCTATAGTGCTGCTTCTCTGTCCATAGTGGCCTGACTGGAGCCTTTCTACCACTCCTTCGGTCATTTAGTCCTTAACTGACATACCTGAACTCCCAAGTATTCCTTTTGCTCACCCCCTCGTCCTCCCTTCTTTTAGTGGTAGGCATCTTTCAGACTGTGCTGCTTTTATGTCTAAATTCTGGTTTGGCTCTGTTCCCTACTACCTTAACTCTCTGCTCAGTTCTCCTCCCCACTTCACTTACTCCCAGAAATATAGACTCCTTCTCTCTCTTCTGCAGTTAGTCCTGGGGTAGCCAAGCTTTCTTCTCCTTTAGGCCTCCCAGACTGGTTTAACCACCCTAACCCCTGCATTGCCATTTCCCCTTCTGTTCTGAAACATCTCCTGGAACATACCTCCCATATATATTACTTTCACTGATCTGTTTACCTTTTTACTTCCATAACTAGGAACTCACTATATAGAATTCTATATAGACAGTACTGTTTTGTTGCACAAGATGGCTGTTTTCCAGAGCAATTTGTCATACATGCTGTGTTGCATTTTGTATTGCTGAAACTGTGAAAGTGTGACTATTCCTAGCTCTGAATTGTTTAGGTCATATAGTACAGTACATGCAGTTTTGCACATTGCATTGCTACCAAACTAAAAAGATAATGATATAATTACTGGTGACCCCTTTAATGCACAGAGCTGCTGCTGATTTCAAATGCCGCAATAACTGGTAGAACAGTTTATTACGGCATTTTGTGTCCGTCTTTGATAGCACGCCACCTCATTGGTATGCATTCTGTGTCTGGGCAGACTAATCAGTTGCTCAAATATGGCAGCTCAATCCCATTAAGTGGTGAACCAGCACAGCAACGTGCTTTCCATTACTGTAAGTTATTTTATTTCTTTGTAAAGAAGTTATCTGGTTGATCCTGCTGTGCGTCAGTCTCTGGAAACAGTGAGTCTGACCCAGCGCGATCTCCATTGAGACTGTGTGTGTTCTCCTGACTTTCAAACCATGACTTAACCGTGGTTCAACAGTTTTACATTTATTTAAAAGAAAATAAATGGTCTCTAATGAACCATATGTGTGTGAGACAGAATTCCCTGCACCAGCATACAGTTCCACAACTACCTCACTACCATTTCAAGAGTTAAAGGAAAAAACTCCTTGCACCAGTAATTACAAAAAATAGTGTCTATTCAATTGTGGTGTTAAGGATTTTCTTTACACACCCTTGGTGTGTGATGACCTCATAAACCTCTCAAGCTTCGCTCTCAAGGTTTATGGATCATCACACACCTTGTGTGTGTAAAAAAAAAAAAATAAACAAAATCCATAACACACGGTTGCATAGCCGTTATTCTCTATTTAATAATGTTGAATTATAAATTATCATTATCAGTTATGTTCAAAGATCATGTTCAAGCTAAAAAAAACATCACTGTGATTGTGACCAACAATGATTGATGAATGTTAAATGACCACCAATCAAAAGCCATGATGTTATGGAAATAGTGATTGTGATTAATGACGATCTCATGTCATTATGATTTATTTTTCATTATTGCCCATGGTCAAAGTTACTTCAGTAAGTCAGAAAGACTGATTTGTCTTGTATAATATGGTCTAGGCTTAATATGTATGGACATCGATGATGACCAAAAAAGTTGTTATGCATGGTGTGAAAGTTGTTATGGATGGTTACACAGATACATAGATACATAGACAGTGTCAGCAGATAAGGGCCTAAGGCCCACCTAGTCTGCCCATTTCAGCTTGTAAGTTCAGTTTGTTTTCCTAGAAGTCTATTTCCCCTTACCCCTGACCTCTAGAATTCCTTTATGTCTATCCCATGCATACCCATGGAATCATGGTTCCAGAGTTGTTGTGTATGGTTCCAAAGTTATTATGCACATTCTCTCATTAGTGATTCAGCTGTGCTCACACTGTCTCCTGTCACCAGTTTCGTACTCTGTTTTGTCTGTCATTGCTGCAGGCAAGTTTGGCAATTTTAGGTCATGTTAAAAGAATACATCGCTGTATTCCACTAACTCAGCTGATTTGGACAATACTTTTCTTTTTTTAAAACAAGGGTTATTTCAATGTGAAATCACAGTTTGAAAAGTGAAACCTGCCTTGGTGCATGCACATCACTGATATGCATGTGCCAAGTCCAATTTCTCTTTTTAGACTACGATTTTACACTGAAACAAGCTTCATTTTCAAAAAGGAAAACTATTGCCAAAAGCAGCTCACTTAATGGTATTCAGACATCTATTTTTTTATATGACCCAAAATTACCAAGCTCGTCAATACACTAAAAACAGGTCCAAAAGCTGACAGTGTCCCTGTACTGGTGCTCATCGCTGCTCACAGCTTCCGTTCCCTACTTGCCTCCAGAAAACCATATACTATGAGAAATAAAATATGGGTCATCATACACGACTCGCCTTATGTTTTCATCTCAGGTGTTATCTCTACACCTCTATGGAAACAGACTTGTTATGCATGGTCACCCATACATTATTCCTTATTTCTATACTTTTGAAACTAATCTTATCTTCTGCATTTTATTGGAATCATCAGTTACGATACATCTTACATACAAATACACTACTTTCAGTTATCCATTTTATGATACCTCACTTACTATTGTTACGAAGGCTCAAATTGGATTATATAGCTTCATTTATTGGTTCCTTTTTATGTTGGCTTGCACATGCGCAGCCAACATATTGCGGTAGTAGCAGATTTGGAGGCAGGGTCACTGTTGGGCAAATGCAGGGCATGCATCAGCAGGTGTGTCCCTCATTCCCCAGTCAGCCTGCATGCTGGTGCCACACCATGCATACTTAATGTGGTAATCACATCAAATGAAAGGTCCGCTGCAGTGCAAGCAAAGCTCGTCATATGCAGCGGACCTCCCGATGTGCTTTCCCTGATGAAAAAAAGAACATAACATGGAGGCACACTGCCTGCCATAATGCCAACTTCGGGGGTGCCCAATCCCCCTGTCGGCATGCCCTGCCTCAATGTGTGTGCTGACAGGGGAGCCCACACCCCATCGGCATCATGCACCCCCCATTTGTTATGTGCCAAGGGTGGTGCCCAATCCCCCTCAGCTCCTGCCCCCCCACTTTCGTTGTGTACCAATGGGGGTGCCCAATCCCCCATCGGCTGTAGCATCCCCCAAAAAAACACTTAGGTGGCGTGCTGGGATTCCATCCCAGTGTGCCAAATTGCCCTGAAAAAGAAAAACCATCCCACAATGTTTTTTTTTATTTTAACCCTGTGAAAAAAGGAAACGGTCCCTCAAGGTCTCTCTGCCCCATCTCACAACCAGTGCCCACCCCTGCACACCCTGCCTCCCACACCCCTCAACTCCATATTCCTTCCAGAGCGACGTGACGATCTTCGGTGGACCGGGACACGCTGCACTCTTCAAAGCTGACTGCGAACTGAAGAAATGCCAGTAAGCTGTATAATGCTATAAATAGGGTTTTTCAGCGTTGGTGCATATCTCTTGCATTTTGGGGATTTTACTGCAAATGTTTCAACTTAATGGGTTATTGGGACCCCGCCTCATGAATTTTTTTTATTCTGTATTTTGTTGCCCCTGCTCCACAAGGATCTGCCTGGTCACGGACCCCTTATGCCCCCACTTTCATTTTAGTCAGACTCCAGACACCCCTGGCTTGCCCGCTCGGGGTGGGGTCATGACACCTTAGGGTGTCAGTGGCATGAACATGGGACTAGAATCATGCAGCCAGCTCTGAAAGCTGATTAGGGCTGGGACAGGCTTCATAGAGGTGGGCGCCAGCTGTATTTTTCTTGATTTTTTTCCCCCGAGGGGCAGAGACATGCAATGATGACCTGCGTCTGTCCCGCCCCTCAATTACTGTTGTATGCCTGTGCTAGTGAATCCTTCCAGCCTCCACTAGGAGTCATCACATGCCGGACATTCTTCCCAACCCTCCCCCCGAAGAAGGAGAGCAGCAAGAAGGCACCTCAACCCTTCTTCCCCGGCCGGCCCTCTAGCTCTTGGGTCCATTCCCAAACCTGGGCCGCTAGTGTCACAAGCAGAAATCCAACCACTGTGCCGGTGGGCCGGCCCCTCCTCATGAATTCTGCCACTGTCATTGCGTTATTTGGTCCTGAAAGGTGATTTCCTGGTCACTGCACAGAATCACCTTTTGGGACTGAGTAATGAAATGACAGTGTCACTGTTTATGAGGGGGCTCTCAAAATCTATGTTGCCAAATTTGGATGAAAGAAATAAAAATGGTTGTTTTGTTTAGCTGCAGCGTTGCGCCTTCTACACACACCTCGTAATTTCGTGAATTTATAATATTTTCACTCCAGATTTTCAAAATTGCCATTTTTCCACACCTCCTTATGAACAGTACAGCTGTCATGTTACATATCCTGGCCGAAATGTGTTTTTGCATGTCTGGCACAGAATAGTGTGGTCGCTATGAGAAATCCATTTTCGGGACAGTTTGAGAAAATTGTGGTGACACTGTTCATGAGCAGAGGTCCTAAAATGCCTATGTTGAAAATTTGGTGCCAAAGGTCCTTAAAATGACTGTGTTACAAGTGTGCGTTGCGCAGTTTCTACGCATCCTTGTAATGTCGCAAATTTGCAATATTGTCATGCCAGATTTTCAACACTGGCATTTTTCACACCTCCTTATCAACAGTACACTGTCATTTTTCACAGCCTGCCCAAAATGTGTTTCTGCACCTGTGGCACACAATCGCGTGGTCTCTGTGGGAAATCAACTTTTGGGACAGATTAACAAAATCACAGTGCCACTGTTCATGAGGAGAGGTCCCAGAATGCCTATGTTGAAAATGTGGCTAAAAGCTCCCAAAAATAATTGGGTTATGGATGTGTGTTGCGCAGTTTCTATGCATGCTCATGACTTCACCAATTTTTTATATTTTCACTCCAGATTTTCAACGTTGCCATTTCTTTAGCCACTGTGCAAAACCATCTTTCAGCTAACAAACTGATTGTGCTGCTCTTCATGAGGTGAGGCCACAAACAGCCTATGTTGAAAATTTGGAGTGAAAATATCAACAAACACCTACAATGTTAGGGTTTCCAACTGTAACACCCTGCCCTGTAGAGACTGCCAAGCATCAGGGGTGTTACTTGGAATCATTGGCTGTAATGCTCACGCCATTCTACTCCCAACCCCACCCTGCAGCCAGTGACAGGCATTGAGGTCTGCCTTGGACTGTTTGGCCCTAATGTTCACCCCATTCTCCTATACTGCACCCACCTCAGCATATTTCCTTATGGAATGGGGTAAGTATAACACCCAAAGACCCCAAAGCACACAACAACACTAGACAGTGTCTGCAGGGTATGGTGAGGTACAGTGGCATGCACTTTATAGCTGATGCCCCAAAAGCGCATCCCAATGCCTGTCGGTCTCTACAGGGTGGGGGTGAGGTTTGCATCACTTCAATACTTCACTGCCATTCCTATTATGCGTCTGTAACTCCGGCACTACCAATGCCAATGCCAGTGAAACAACATTTGGCATTGACAAATGCTTGTTATAGTTGTGGTGAGTTTCCATAAGTATCTGGTTTGTGCTCAGAACATTTCCTAACAGTCTGGAAACTAATACTGTCAAGGTAAATTTGTTATAAAAAAATTACCATTTTTGGTCCACAAAGTGTGCTTTTCAAATATGCAAATTCATTATGCAAATGTAACACTATAGCTATCATTCCATGTATGATTCCTAAAAGGATAAAAACTTGACTTCATATGATTTACATTATAATGAATTCACTTTTAATGATATTTGACATTCATCATTTTCATATTCACAGCAAACCGTTAGAACTCATGTAATGCACAGTCGTACAGTAGAGGAATGATATATGCATGTAAGCATCAGTGATCATCAGTGATCATCCACAGATTATCAACAACCATCATGCTAATTTAAGCTTAGAAAAATAAGAATCATCCGTTGGTGGTTTGAAAGTTACATGTTTGAGGATTAAATCATGATCTAGATGATCTTGGATCATGATCTCCCTTGATGATAATATAGTAAACATTTGATAATTAACAATGATCAGTCATGCCTGACCTTCTGAAACATGACTGATGATTTATTAATTCACCTGTTACTATAATCTAACTGCACTACCTATTTTTTCTTTTTTGTATGATGACTTCTTCTTCAGGCTTTATTTAGTTTGTCATAGAGTACATGCCATTTAACAGATTTTATTGCTTCTGTAATTTCATTAAGCCTATGGTCCAGATTTTCAAAGTAGAAAGTAGGGATTGTATCAAACCCTGCTTTCAACACATTGGTGCAGCTGTGTCCAACACCCTTGCTGCAGTTGCACCCGATTTTAGTAGGTCAGGCACAGTTGTGACAGTTCACCCACTGAACACCATTTGGCACAAACCCCATAGAAAGGGTACCCAGGTTTGATGTAAGCTAGACCAGCAAAACCTGGCCTTACTTGCAGCAGTCGGTGCATGGAAATCCCAGTTGCTGGCTGGGAGAATGACGCAGGTTCCTTGCTCCATCTGTTCGGTGCACCCGGGGTTCACAGCATTTATAAGCTTTTGAAAATCCAGTCCCATGTGACTGCCATACAGGACAGTATTCATTTGGGTTTACATGCTATTTGGCACATGGTGATGCCACTGTAATCTATCTGTGACAATTTCCACGGTTTATGCATTTAGTTCATTCACTGCCTGTTTTATGCTTGATGGCCTCCATATTCAGACACAGCCAAAAGCACTGCACAAAGGATGGTGCAGCCCTCAGACAGCTGGGCAATATATTCAGACCTGCAAAGTACCCCATGACAACCAAAGGCATGCAGGGCACTAAGAAGCCGTTGCATGCTATTATGGCTATTAGATGCTCTGCACAGTGTCTCCTTGCCTTAATATGCATGAAGGCCTTCTGCACAGCTGTACTCAGTGAACACTCTCACCCCCAAAACCCATGGCAACCATGCTGAATGTAAATTGAGCTTCCTGGTGCTAGTGGTGCCCCCTCCACCTCACCCGATCCCAGTGTGTGTCATGTTCCTAATGCTAATGGTACACTCTCCCATATGCGATCCCATGTTTGTCATATTTCTAGTGCTAGTGGTACTCCCCACTCTCACCCAATCTGCTGCTGTTAATCAATCCCTTCTTAGTAGTCTAATGTCCCCCATGCCATCCTCTGTTGCCCACCCCCTTCCTCTGTCGTAGAGTCTTGATCTTTCTTTTTTTTTAATAGTGTGAAGCCAGTGGCTTCTGGGGAGTAATAAAGGTCTGGCTACAGCCTGAAGATGCTGTTGTTCTAACTTGTAATGGCACACAGACAAACATGTGCAGCATTGACAAATGCTTGTCCTAATTGCAGAAAGCAACAGCTCTGTCAGGATCCCAACCCCACACCACAGGGGACCTTCTGCTGCTCTGACACCATACACTTACAGTTAGCAGCGTTAGAAATTTGAACCACAGTCTACTGTACAGCCCACTGAAAAGTTAGAAAGACTGTGGCAGGGGTCACAGCTGGATCAGAACTGACTCCCTCTTGGTTTCAGTAGTTTGTTGATTTTTATCTACTGGCAGTTTTGCTGACTATGATAGCCTCATGAGCTACAGCAACTCATTTTCTTGGTGGTTTCAGGGGACAGTAGATACACAATCAAATGAGCAGGATTTTCAAACATATGGCACTGAGATGTGTCACTTTCCTGCGGCATGTCTGCACACTACACCCATAAGTGAGACCACATAAAAGGTGATCTAAATTGTGGGTGCAAGAGCCATGATGTTAAGCAGCTGGGGTGTGATAGACTTCAAAAAAAGTGACACATGCATTACTTTTATGATACAGGCAGCTGTAAAACAGGTTTAACTGTCACAAGGGGGCCAAAATGTCTGAAAAATAGAAAAGTGATGTTTTGGCACAGTTTGGTGAACACAGTTGCAACTCAAAATCAGAAGTGGTGGCTGCATCACCTCCTTTTGAAAATTTTGCCCTATGTGTTTACATTCAAATCATGATAACAGTATATATACCCTTTATATACCATTAAACAGTATAAAGAGATAAAGCATCCAGTGCATCCAGATAACTGTCTGGAGTCAGCCTCGAGACACAGCAATGACCCATTCGCCTGCCACCAGGCAAATCAGGGTTCATGGACAAGACCCAGAATCCCACACTGGGGCCAGCTGAGGACATAGCATATTGTGGAGGGGAGGAGCATGGGGCTCCCAAGGAGGGAAGCTGTGGCTCTGAGGGTGTCAGCATGGCTCACTTGGTAGCTCATCCACCTCTTGGCCATGAGGTTGTGGGTTCTAGTCCTACAGCAAGATTGGGCTCATAACATCAAGACTGACACCCAAGTGCACTAGTAGGGGAATGCTTGTACTACTGGGATGTGTAGTCCTTTGGATGAGATGTTAAACTGAGGTCTCTTCTACCCATCTCTGGTGGCTGTCCAGGTGGATATAATAAAACCTTTTCATAAGAGTTGTGTATTTTTCCCTGGTGTCCAATGTTCTTCATCCCATAAAAATCAGTTCTTACAGTTATATACAATTCTGTGTTTGTGTGTTGATATGTAAAATGGCTGTCACTACACATTTACAATTGCTTCACTACCAGTCTCTCTTAACTTGTAAAGTGCTTTGGGATGCAGTGTGTATAAAAAAATACTGCATACTGGAAATGCCAATTTTTCTTCTTCATTTTCTTCTTCTCACACCCCTGCTGGCTAGTGAAGGAGCTGCATTGATGCTAACTGTTAAAGCAGCTGGACGTTTTGCCGTCTCAGACCTGGCTTGGTCCATTTTATGATCCTTTCCTCCTGAAGGGGACTGCTCCAAAAATTCACTTTTATGGCTCAAAAGACTATCGCAGAAATGAGGTAATGGGCTTGCAGAAATCTTAGATATTTCCTTTAAAGATTACTGTCTCTATCTTCAGCTTTAACCCTTACAGGATACATCATGTTATGCATGAATAAAGCAAAACTATTTACAGTGAACACACTCTGAAAATAAGAAATAAAGTCAGAATTGACATTTTGGCCATACTGAAAGTCTTTTTCAGAAATGATCAATAAAGAAAAAGTAAGCACAACCCTATGTTAACTTTTACTTACATTACTTCCTCCTGTCTCCATCTTGCTCCTCCAGTTACTCCCACTGCTCTTTTGATTCACATTCCTTCAATATCCCTGGCTGTTAAACCTTAGCTGGGCAACTTGTTTTGTTCCCATGGTTTCCCCTCCTCAGTAACGACCTTCTTGATCCACTTTTTCAAGCTCTTCTTTCCAAGCTGCCCTCAAGGATCTCTCCAGTCATGCATGCTTTGGCTGTAAGCCCCTCCCCCCCCACTGTCCCCGACTTTTCTTTGCCACTTTCGACCCTCCTCTTCCTCCCCACACCAAAGCCACCCAGTTTATTGTCCCCTCTTCCCTTCTTCCCTTTGTTTCTGCTGTTTTTCTAGGTATGTTTTGTATTTCCTTTGCATTTGCTTGTGTTTATTTTATCACATATTCTCCTTACTGTGATAACTTGTATTTATTTCATTTTGTAAATAACACTTTATAATTACTGGGTAGTGTCAATAATACACTAAAACTGAGTGCTTTCAAACTCCATAATACATCAGTGTATATTATGGCCTGTATATTAAGGACTTTTGTTAGGGCTGTCTCCTGAACCATGCTAAAAACCATAACACTGTTGCAGAACTTGATTTCACTTTCACAACTAAGCTCAGAACTGTACCTTTGGTTTCAAAACCAGTACTTAATAAAAAATAAACTGTGAGCAATAGAATTGTTGTTTTTTTTTGCACACTTTAGGTGTATTGGTTTCCAAACTGACTCTCATGATTAATTGAGCAACACACATGTCTGGTGTGTATAAAAAAAATATATTATATATGTAATACACTGCTGATCTTATATTATTCTATATTATACAATGACAAGAAAATTTCCTGCACTCTGATTGGTCAATCTAAGGCTTGACCCGTGATGCTATCCCAGCATAACATCACAGATCTAGTCCCAACACACACAAGACCACATCAAAAGTAAAACGAATCCCTGCACTTGCCATGTCCAAGCTGCCCACACTTGCCATGGCCACTGTACACTTTGCCAGAACTTCATCTTTTTTTTTTTTCCAAATAAAACCCTCCCTCTCACATTCACAAATACAGCCCCAAAAGACAAAATCCTAAAGTACTGCATCACAAAACTTTGTAACACCTATTATTTGTACTACTCGCACAATTTGTAATTCAAAAAAGACAAAAGTAAGCACAGCCATCATTGCGATCGGCTTCAGACAGTAGCGCCCTACTATACTTTCAAATTTCCCTCTCACCAGCCAACTTCCGTGACCCCACTGGACTACTCAAATCCCTGTTGCTACAAACTCCTACCGACATCTGCACAAACCTCTAAATATCATCCTTTTCCCCCCTACCATTTCTAATACTTTTTAATAAAAGTATTTCAACTGAAAAAACAGCCACTTCTGCATGCAGCTCGCGCTCAGCTCCTCAGTGCACCTCAAGCATTACCTGTTTCTCAGGAAATGTCATCCATGAACAGTGATTGCGGTGCTGCTCTCCTTGCCTCATTTTCACCTCACATCCACTTTTCAGACACCGAGCCAGCTAAACGTTAACAGTGTGGGACCTCTAAACAGTGGCGGCAGGCAGACAGCGGCTGGAGTATATCGGAGCAGCAGCTCTAAACAAACATTTTAACCGTTCTCATAATCTCCGATATAACATTAAAGTGCAAACTGTACCGGGAGAACACCAATCAAGAAAGAGTTGGCAAGCGGGGGGGGGGGTGGAGAGCACAGACCATATAAAAGGAAATCACACATAAAACAGGCAAGCATACAAAACACAACAAAATCTATCTACTGTACAGGCAGCGCCACCTGTTGGATAGACATAAAAAGGAACTTTTTTTTCTATAAATACACTTCCACTCACAAAAAGCGAATAAAAATGTTTACAAAATACTTCTTTTTATTTTCTTTCTTGGTTAAAATTAGCCATTGTATAATAGAATAATGCTCATGTAGGTAATGCTGTTGACAACGCCACTTCTGGTGATTAGTCGCACTGCCCGCGGCCCGCAGCTCAATCACTCCAGGCGTGAAGTTATCCTAGCACGACACACACCCTGGAGTGCATTATTCCTTTATTATACAATGGCATGAAAGAATCCTTGACTCTGATTGATCAGTGTGGGACTGACCCCATGTTGTTATCCCAGTACAACATTATGGATCTATTCCAAGCAAACGGAAGACCACAGTAACTGATAGAGAATCACTGCACCCCACTAGACTGACCTGCTTCGCAGCCCACTTCAGTAACTGTAACTTGGTAGTCACCTTAAGTGACCCACACTCACTTTCTGCCTGTAGTGAGCACCAACAACTATACACATTCTGAACACCCCCACACACACACAGTATTCCACCAAACAGAAAATTGTTTTTTTTTTTGCTAACTTTCTTTATGACCCCTTCTCTCGCTGGTGCCCAGACTCTGTCCATGGTGGTCCTTCTCCCACCCTGCCTGAAGCCCACAGTCCTGTTCCGGGTGGGCCCATGTCCACTCTGCTGCACCTGACTGCCCAAACCCCTGGCTCTGAGACCCCTGGGGTGGGGCCACCTCCTCCTGCCTGGCACTCTATCTAGAATCCAATGGAGTAGCCAGAGCAGGGAAGGGAGTACTGAAGCATGCTGGAAGGCCTGGCATTGGGCTTGGGGGCCAACCCCTAGACCCCCCCTTCACCTACCAAACACCAGGGCTTTCCTCTTTTTCTGAATCCCCCCTTGAACATGAGATGTGCAGTGCCATCCAGCACGCAACATGAGCGTCTCCACACATGTTCGTAGGATGGCTGTCTGACATGGCCCTCTATGCTGGTCCCCTGATTGTAGTGCCCCCAGTCTCCACCAGGTGTCACTAACAGCATGGGACAGAAACCCCCTCCCTCCCAGGAGAGGAGAGCAGTCCATTGGGTGGTCAGTCCTCTCCTCCCCGGCTGACTCCCGGTGTCCCAGGTTCCTTCCTGAACCTGAGTCGCCAGAGTGGCACCAGGCAAGGCAGATGCCTCAACCCTCAGCACTACCAGGACGGCTGAAAATCTTTTAAATAATAGAAAAATAAAGCCCTCATCTGAGAAGGCATTTCCATCCCCTTGACTATAGCGCAAGCGCTTTCAAATGGCCATGCTTGCCACTCACCCCTCGCTAGACAGATCACTTGCTCCCTATGTCTTTCAGCCCCCCCAAAAAAAGAAATAATATATGTTACTGGTCCCAGTGTAGGCAGTGGGACTGGTCCAGAGCAGCCAGCATCTTTTGGTTTTGTGGGTGTCACGAGTACTTTCAAATAGCCACGCTTGTCCCTCACCACTTGCTAGACAGATCACTCTCTCCCTAAGTCTTTCAGGCTCCCAGGCTGCCCCCCCCCAAAGTCAAATATTTTATCGGTCCCAGGATAGGCAGTGGGACCAGTCCAGAGCATGCAGCACCTTTCTGTTTTGTGAGTAATAACCGATCACGATCAGTATAACCAAAACTGCACCACAAACAAAATTGTAACACTCACCCAGTACTCTTCACCTAAATCATGTTTCTCCCATGCCCGGTTACTATCAAAACTGCTACCATTAAAACCTGACCGAAAACATTGGTCACATACTACCACACCATCTCTTACAAACATAAAAAAAATAAGTGTGTTTATGGGTGGGGGCGGGGGGCAGAGAGAGGATCATTCATTTACCAGCAGAAGCACCACCAGCTGGCCAAAATAAACTATGTTTTTCATTCACACACCTCCACATTCCTAAGTGAACCAAAAAAGTGTGTAAAAAAATGCCTTATTTTTTCCCTATTTGTTTTTTAAAAAAATTAGCCATTGTACAATAGCAATAATGCACTCCAGGGTGTGTTGCGCTGGGTTAATGTCGGGTCTGCAGCCTCATGCCCAACCATCCCAGTCATGATGTTATCCCAGCACAACACATGCCCTGTCATGCATTAGTGCTGAGTTTCTTTACAGTGTTTTCACTGTTTGCATTTTACAGTTATGCCGCTCGCCCCCTCCGTATGCATGTCTCCCAGTCCCTGGGTTGTACCTGGAGATGAGCTTCAGCTCCAAGAGCCAGTGCCGGTCACCACATTGTAGATAAATGAATAAATAAAAGTCAAATGTTACTGTTAGGAGCTCAAAAGGGGCCTACCAAGAGTGTATGTGTATTTCTGTGGAAATCCTAGTTTGCAGTTAGTTTGGAGTATGCAGTGAGTCAAGAGAAGAAGCCACCTTGCAGAATGTTGGCAGAAATTTCTGAGTGCTGTGTAGCAATTATGAATTTGGCCTACAGTACAGTTCATGAGGATTGCTTCTGGTTTCATACAGCAGAGATGTAAAACGAAAGTAACTGCCCTCTGCAGGAACTCTGAGAGTATTCAAGAAGGGGACTTTTTTTTTTTGTTGATGACAGCACCATGAATTCCCACAGTAACCACTTGTCAACAGGCTGTTGCTAAAGTTACTTCTACTAAAGGGACTACACCAGGCTTGTTTCAGGGACTGTAAGACACCATACTCAGAGAGCAGGTAGTTTAAGGACTGGAAGACCGAAACTGCTGGCCGGAGGATTGAAGCGTCCTTCAGTCTTATCAAGAGTGCAGTCCTCTGGAAAGAATCAAGCTGGGGCAGGGGTGGGGTGGAGAAAGCAGAATTAATTCACAGCTTTTTTTATTGAGACATATCAGTAACCGAATTTACCTTTTGTTTAGCTGTAAAAGATGGTCTGACAAAGTCAGCAAGCAGCGACCTAAACTACTGGCCTTCAAATTCTTACAATTTTTACCTATTGATGCTGTAAGACTTGATGTCAGCACAAACCTCTATAAGCCCATGTTCAGGGCTTATATTACACCCAGCTCAAGCAACAGCAGATGGAGTATTGGGCTGGTCTGCCATTCCATCACGACTCAGAGTCCCAGAAGTAACATTTTCTACCCCACCGACACAGGGACATTCCCTACATCGAGGCCAGGCATACAGAAATGGTGTCAGGACCTGCAAATTTTATTTTTTCCTGCTTCCTCTTATCTTTGTATCAGTAGAGTGGGGGGGAGGAAGCGGCAGAGGAAGAGAAGCAGCAGGATGCAGTGGCTCATAGATTTCCCAAAGTAGGGTGGTCTATATATTCAAAAAATAAATAAAATACACCCCACTTATACAAAATGACACAATAATGATGGGTTCTGGTGACAACTGCAGTTCACTAGACCCTCAGTCTTTTGGTTTATGACCAGAAGTCCTGGATATTATTATATACACTTAGGCGTTCTACATTCATTATATAATACAGAAGGCAGTATGGTCTAGTTGTTAGAACACAGGTTTGGGAACTGGGAGATCACATGATCAATCATTGTCTGCAGAGCCTAGTGCTATGTGATCATGGGTAAGTAGCATCCTCCCAGTGCCCTAGTCCACCCAGTTGTAGAAACTGGCAGCTGCTAGACCCCACTGGAAACTGATGCATCTCAGCTGGGTTGTCCTGAGCAAACAAATTGTAAATATTGTAGCTGTATACAGATATGATGAACAGTTGTAGTCAACAAGTTGTTCAAGTATTTCTAGATATTTTGTGGTGTTTTTAAAGGAAATCTTTCTGATGGTACTGCAGGCAGAGCAGGGGTTTAGTTAATGTTTTTTTTTTCCTTTACTCTGGAAGTCAAAGCACTTCCTGTGTCCCAAATTTGGGAAGTCGAAGTTGTGAAGAGACAATGTTTAGGAAGTTCGTATAAAATTACTGGCGAAAGAAGCTTTCTTCCCCCAGAAAAATCCATCATTTTGACATCCACACCTCCAAAATTGGAATTCAACTGATGTTTTCACATTTGTAAGTTAAATACGTGCTTCCCCATTCTATTCAAAGTTTTTACCAATATTCTTGAAAGTCAGATCCTTCCAAAATGGAGTTAACTAAACCCTTGCAGGCAGACAGGACATTTCTCCAAAGATACTAATGAAATGTAATTAAATATTCCAACAGTCTTTGGTTGCAAGTGTACCCATTTACAGCCTTGTTCGGTGGAATTTGGTCTTGACACAGCATTGGATCATGTCACCTTCTGCCTTTAGAAACGTGTAGACCACTGGCTTGTCTGTCCATGAGTGAGATATACAGCCAGTGTGCTAAACTTGAGTACTGTACCATTCTGTCATTGAGCAGCTCATGTCTGTTGTGACCCAGCCTGAATCTTGACATTGTAGTTGAAAGGCCAAGCACATGTGTTTAAATCAAAATCCAGTGCTGCCACATTTGTTGAGATGAAAATTCTGAGCTGGAACCCCGCACACAGCATTGCTGAGGCGAGAGTGCACTCTGAAGCTGGTTTGCCAAGTCCCAAGTAGAATACACAACCACAAAAAGCAGATCACACTCCATTAGAACAGCAAACCGTGTTTGAGTTGAAAAACATGCTTTCTTGGTTTAATACAAAATTGAAGGTGCACATGGAGTTTGATGAACACAGGACAGCCCGCCCCTCAGGTCACCCAAAGAGGTTGTCTTATGTCCATCAAACTGTCTGTGCACCTTAAATTTTGGATTAAACCAAGTAAGCACATTTTGCAACTCAAACACAGTTTATTTTTTTCTTCCAACGGAGTGTGCGCTGGTTTTCGTGTTTGTCCCTCACGTGTTGACCAGACAAGGACATCTTATTTAAACTGTATTTTTCAGTTCAGGTGTCAGTGTGGCTCTGTTGGTAGTACATCCATCTTAGCACCAGAAGGTCATGGGTTCTAGTCCCACTCCAGGACTGGGCACATACCATAACACTGTCACCCAAGCGCAGAACGGGGGGGGGGTTGCTGTATTGTCAGGATGTGCTGCCCTTTGGATTAAACATTTAATGGAGATCTCTTCTACCCATCTCTGGTGCAGTCCATGAGGAAGTAAAAGAACCCAAAGCATTTTTCGCAAAGAGTAGGGGAATTTTTATTTGAAAGGCAGAAACAATATTTACGTACACTTGCACACATAAATAGATCAGCAAGAAAAAAAAGGAAGAGAATAAAAACAAAACCATTTCAACCAGAGCTAGAAACTACATGCCATTCAGTTACTTCAGGCGCAGTATGGTGAATGTACGTAATATACCACACAATTGGGTTATGCATCCACCCCATCTCTTTATTTATTGAAAAGTGGCACCAGAAAACCAGACTGAGAAACTGAAATTGTCTCAGGGTATGTCCTGGGGGAAGGGGGTACATGTGGGGAATGGATATATACACAATTGTCATAACAGGTACAAAATACATATATGAATGTTGGATGCATAATATTGATAAAATAGGTTACAGAGCCAATACAGCAGTTAACAAGGGTTGTAGGAAGAATGCCCGTAGGCACATCCTTTTGTCAGTTTTCTTGAGTTTAAATGCATTTCTGATTCCAGATTTATCACGTATGCAAGGTCATACATTGTCCCTCACTGAAGAGGGAATTCTGGGGTTTATAAGTAAACACCTCATCTTCCCTGCCAGATGAGCAGTGGGGTATGGAATTTACCTATAGAAACCGTGCATTTATGACTTTGCTCTATAATTGTTTTTTGGAATTTGAAGAGTAGGGTGGGGGAAAATTTCTATCATCTAATTTTCATAAAGCAGGGTTTGACAAAATTAGGGACTTGTACAGTGGTTGAAGGACCAGGGATGTGCAATCTATTATTCTGCCATGCTACCAAAATAGGGGACATCCATTCTAACACCATTGGTGTCCATAATACGTTTGCAGTGCACAAAAGGGGACAAAAATGAAAATGTGCAAAACTGCAATGGAAGAAATACACAGGATTAATCATCCTTACTTCTCATTTTCATAATCATGGTAGGTCAAGTTTCTTGTAATGGGGTTAAAGTGACTTACTCATAGACCATGGAAAAAAACATTGTACAACTTCACCGCTACGGGGGGGGGGGGGGCATGGCTAAGGTGTAAAAAGAGTGGCAGTATTAGGGTTGTAATAAAATAAACCCTTTTCTTGGATAGAATCCTATTTTTCCATACTGCTACTCTGTTTTGTTCTTTTTAGTGGTGTGAGACCAATTGCTAATTGCACGATCCGGGGTGCCCAAGATCTAAGTCGGTGTATCTGCTAAAAGGATACCTCCCACCATTCTGTCTGTGCATGGGGTGGGGTCCAGAACCATAGGTGTATTTTTGTTGTAGTTCAGCTTAGCTCTGGTGTATCTCAGAGGTCTGAAAATAATGGCTTTCAAATTGATGCTGATTCTGCGCCTTGGACAAATACACATAAGTCATTAACATAAGCCAGTGACTTTAGTGGTGAAGGTTAGTGAACCCTATGTCCTTCAGCATTATCTGCCATCTCTGTCTTCCTCAGCAAGGGGTCAGTTGTGAAGACGTACAGCAACTGGCTAAGGGGGTAGCCCTGTCTGACTCCTATTTTGGCATATGTTTCTATACCAGTCCATCCATTTAACCTTGGGGTGATGCAGGCCTTATTGTATAATAACTGTATCCACTCAGTAAAGATTCAGGTGACTGTATATTTGGACAGGACTCAGAAGAGGTAGGAGTGCACTCCTGATCCAGTGAGAGAAGGAAGCCAGCTAGCTGGCCTCCCCTTCCTCTTTGTAATATGTCTCTTAAGATACATAAATTATCAAAGTGAGTTTGATGCCACATGTCTGCAATGGGGTTAGAACAACCGTGGTATCTTTAAAGAGCACCTTTTCTGGTTCTCACTTAGAAAACCCAGGAGGAGCCATATCTGCCCCAAAGTTAAGTGTTGCAGTAGTTTTATTTTTATGTTGCTGGTAAGTCGTGAGGAAATGGATCATATTTTGGCTCCATGGAGCCAAGTGCCCGATTCGTTACCCTTCCCACTCCTGAGCTCCACCCCCACGCTCTCGCTGTTTGTGATGTAATACGGAGAGCGTGGGGGCCTTGTTAGTTGAGTAGTGGCCTACAATGGCAGTAGGCAGGAACACAAGATTAGCAACACACCAGTAGGACACCATTTTTCACAAACAGATCATTCCCTCTGTGAGTTATTGTATCTGTCCTTATATTAAGAGGCAACTTGAAAAACACACAGGACAGAAGGACATGGAAATTGAAATATATTAAACAATTTAAATCTAATGTTTGTGGACTGAATCAGGACATTAGATTTATAACACACTATGATAAACTCTAATTTTGTTGTTACTTGACACACAGTTTTTTTTTCGTTCTCTCCTGTGTCATCCTGCCTACTGTTTCTCATTACCTGTTCCTCCCTACCTGTCTTAAAAATATCCTTTCAGCTCTAGTCCTGCCCACCCCTTCCCCACCTCACACTTCACTGTGTGTACTAACCTTACACTTTGTGTATTCAGGCCTTTGTTGTTTTGTGTTCCTTCATTTCTTCATAGCGTCCATTCATTTCTTAACGCCTTCTACCTATCTACCTACCTACCTTCCTGCTAACATCTTGTATCTCAAATCTTTCTTATCTGTGTTCTTGTCTTGTCACCTTGTTACCTCTTCCAGCATCCTTTCATCTTCACCTGACCTGTTCCTATTGTTACCAACCCCCCACCCACCCCTTGTCTTCTCACACATCCTATTGTTTATCACTTTGCAACTTTTACAGACTTTTATCTCAGGGCTTTATTGCTCTGTGTTCCTTTCTTCACTTCTGAGCTTCACATTATCTACTATTCTATCTTTCCCATAATTCTCTTCTATTATTTTTATACCTTGATCCACAGTGTGTGTGTGCGTGCGTGTGTGTGTGTGTATATATATATATGTGTGTGTGTGTATACGTATATATTTGTGTATATATATATGTATATGTGTGTGTATATATATATATATATATATATATATATATATACACATACACACATGTATATGTATGTGTATATATATATATATATATGTATGTATATATATATAAATTTATAAAATGGGTAGGGAAATTGTTCTATTATTGGACCATGAGCATCACATGACCATGCGTATATTAGAGCGTGGCCGCACACCTGCACTTTTACCCCCCTCCAAAACAATTTTGACATTTTATAAGATAGATAAACCACTCTGAGGTGTGTGGTCATGCTCTGATATACGCATGCCTTGGGCGGTTGATGCACACCAAGGTGTGCGTATATCAGAGCACGATCGCACACCTCAGAGTGGTATATCTATTACTTATAAAATGGGTAGGTAAAACCATAGAAATCCCATTAATACAATTGGACAGAACACATCACATGACCGTGCATTATTTCCCAATGACCGCACACCTCCCAGCATGACCGCACGCCCGAACTACTTCCCAGTCTGACCAGAACCTTATCACAAAGTGACTGCAGTATCACTCCACAACTGTAGACAATATCATCACTCAGACAGAGACCACTGAAAGAAAAGCAGCACACCACTGCCTCACTCTGACAGAAAACAAAACATCTGACAGGAAAATTTGAAAAAATGGCAGAATTACCACGTACCTCAAAGCACCTTGAATGAATCCTCAGCAAAGATGACTGGTACAATGATGATCTCTTCAAAGAACTTGAACAAGACTTACCTGAGCAGCCACTTCAGAATCCAGCACATCAAACAGTGAGTAGACATGCCAGCCTTGACCCTGAAGAAATAGATAGCATCATACCTCTCAACCTCCTGTTTCATAAATCAGGGACAATGCTTAAAAAAATCAGGGACAGAGGACCAAAATCAGGGACGCATTTTAAAAATTGGTGCTATCCACTCAGGATGCTGGTAGAATAAGGGGCTTAGTGTAAAATGCATTTTCTAATGAAGAACAAGTATGTAACTTTAATGTGTGACATTATTTTGTGCTTACAACCCCCACTGTTTGGTCATGGAAACACAATTTTTAGGAGGGACAGAGTAAAATGTTGAGGCTGTCCCTGAAAATCAGGGACAGTTGAGAGGTGTGGATAGCACAGAATAAGACCAGGCTCAGAAAAATACAAAAAAGCAAACTGTCTGGGTAACAAAAGTATTTACAGACTGGGTAGCAAAAAAGCAAATAGAGCTCGAATTAAAAACAGTAACACCAGATAAATTAAACACAACTGTGAAAGAATTTTATGCCACAGTTAGAAACTCTTCTTTTGAACAGTATGGAGTATCACGTTTTATTGGGTTAAGGTCAGAACTCAACAGGCATTTAAATTCACTGCCTCTATCACAACAAAATAATCTTGTGACAGAGACAGATTTTCAATCTGCAAACAATGTTTTTGTCTCCATCATAAAATAATACAGGAAAGATGGGAAACACTGCACTCAACACCATGCATGTCTCACAGAATCAGACTTTAAAAAGTTGACGCACTCTCCAGTACTGTCACCAAACACTGCTGCAGGACTAGTCAGAAAGGTCTGGTTCGACCTACAAATATTCATGGCCCGTAGGGGAAGGGAAGGGCAAAGTGAACTAAAAATAGACTCTTTCCACATAAAACTGATGAAAATGGGCTACAGTATGTAACCCTTAAGTACAACCCAGACAGCAAAAATCATAAAGATGCCAGAGAGTTAAATCAAACTACTTTAAGAGGCTTTGTTTTTGCACAGCCAAATGATCCTCTGTGCCCGGTTCTCTCTTTTAAAAAGTACCTCAGTAAATGCCCACCTGAAACTACAGCATTTTTTTCTACACCCCAAAAGAACTTCACAAGACTTATTAGACAAACAAAAAACCTGGTACAGTTAAGAACCTATGGGAATAAACTACTTATTGAGAGTGCATGCTGATGAAACAATTCTCCTGAGCCAAAAAGTGTTTAATTTGTTTTAAAATATACCTTTTTAAGACTGTACTTGTACCATCTATCTGAGTGAAGCACTTCCTGGTCTGAGTGTCCAGGGGCAGTGTGGGAACTAGGAGGACTGTGCTAGTTGTCCCTCCTAAAAACTACATCTCCTCACTGTTCTTTGAGCTCCTACAGGGGATACTGCTTAAAATTAGTAAATCTTGCCTTTTTAAAGGCTATTCTGTGCTTTACACTTACTTTGAGCTGTTTTGTGCTAGCGTGAAACCGGAAGTTGCGCGGCGACGCACTTCCAGTTTTGCTGGCATTAAATCACTCGCACTAGCGAGCGGGCAGCTGATTACTCTCTGATATTTGAGAGTGCATGCTGATGAAACAATTCTCCTGAGCCAAAAAGTGTTTAATTTGTTTTAAAATATACATTTTTAAGACTGTACTTGTACCATCTATCTGAGTGAAGCACTTCCTGGTCTGAGTGTCCAGGGGCAGTGTGGGAACTAGGAGGACTGTGCTAGTTGTCCCTCCTGAAAACTACATCTCCTCACTGTTCTTTGAGCTCCTACAGGTGATACTGCTTAAAATTAGTAAATCTTGCCTTTTTAAAGGCTATTCTGTGCTTTACACTTACTTTGGGCTGTTTTGTGCTAGCGCGAAACCGGAAGTTGCTCGGCGACGCACTTCCGGTTTTGCTGGCATTAAATCAATTGCATTAGCGAGCGGGCGTGGCGCTGGGGCCATCGCGCGGAGATCGCCACAGAGACACGCTGCCTTAGCGCGGTGTCTATCGTGTCTGTCGTGGACATCGGGACCGCGGTGTAACAATAATTCAAATTGGTTTTATATAAAGTGGGAAGTCCAAGATACTGTACCTATAGTTAGTGTTATTAAGTACTATCACCTTGTACCATAATGAAAAGAGCAAATAAATACTGTACGTCCTGTCAAATGTATGCAATAGGCAAACAAATTGCCAGTTACATCTGTGACAGGTATATATTAGCCAAATCATTACAGGATGAAGTAACTCGACTCCTTAATCCTGTAGAAACAGTTCCTGATGTTACCCAACACGTTATTGACCCAGAAATTGAAGCTTTAGAGGAATACATTGATCATATGTCTTTCCTATTGGAAGCCAATAATATGACCCCTTCCCATGATAATGGACTTCAGGGTACATCAAGAATAAATCTTTCTCATAATGATACTTATAAGACTTCCTTAAACCCTCAGGGTACCTTAAAAATAAATACTGTTCATAGTGAAGTACAAAAAACTTCTTCAACCCCCCAGTGCTCTCATCCCCCCCAGAATCACTGATATTTACTGATACCACTACTTGGTCTACCATTGCACCCTCAAAAATCAATAAAAGAATTAATTCACAGGTAGGGGAGACTAACACTTCCCCCTCAATCATATTACACAACTCTTATGAACCATTGGTCTCTCTCTCAGTCGATGACACTTGTAATGCTAATATTGAACCAAGAAATGTTCAGGGCAACATCCCCCTCCTTCTTCCTCATAATAATATTACCCCCACTCAGGTCTTTGTATTAGGTGACTCCACGATTAAATTCATAGATCGAACCATCTGTAACCCTGATAAAATAAATAGGACTTGTTCAAGTTACAGGGGGGCTAGGGTTTCTGACATAACTGCCATGACCAAAACTGCTTTACGTGCAGCAGGCAACAATCCATTAGTTATAATCCATGCTGGGACTAATGACATCACTAAAATCCCATTACAACAACTTAAACAAGACCTAGTTGCTCTCTGTAATTTATTAAATGAGAGGGGATATAATATTGGCATTTCAGAAATTCTCCCAGTGCCCCGAGCCTCCTTCTACATCCAAAGGAAGATTAAATCACTAAATGAATGGCTCCGAAAATGGTGCTTAAAACAAGGTATAGCGTGTCTTACACATTGGGAGGAATTCAGTGATAACCCCTTCCTATTTTGCTGGGTTGGTCTCCATCTCAGCCGAAGGGGAAGTTCTCTTCTTGGTCGTCAGTTTTTATCATTTATCAATAATAATTTAAACTGGGGGGCATGGCCTGACACCGAACAAGATGGAGGCTTAACCTCAGAGCTCCTCACTAACAAACTGCATCTAGTATCATCCTCTGTTATCTAAGACTATAAATAACATCTTACTCAAGAGAACAAAATAAGGAGTGATACTGCAGCTGTCAAGAACATTTTTGATAAGATACATCTACAATCTTCTGCAATTTTGGAGATCTTGGTGTGACCCTGTAAGGCTTCATAATGGCCTACTCTGATAAGCAACCAAACCCACTGGAGAAAATAGAAGAAATGTTCAACAGGTTATCTATGGACATGAATGATTTAAAATCTGCCACTCAATATAATACACAAACGATGAAAAACATTGACTCCAGGCTGGCTTTCACTGAAAATAAAGTCAGTCTCAACGAAGAATCTATACAGGATCTACAAACAACTATTAGGTCTCAAGATCGATAGATTAAAGAACTTCAATCAAAAGTTGAAGATCTAGAAAATAGAACCCGAAGAAATAATCTTCGTATATTTGGGTTTCCTGAAGGAGTGGAGGCTAAAAATGCTACTGCTTTTTTACAACAAGAGCTGCCGCATATACTACGTCTCAATACTGGCAATGAACTAATCATAGAATGCTGTCACCGAGCATTAGGCCCAAAACCCTCTGCAGAACAAAGACCGAGACCTATAATTGTAAAGTTCCTCAATTACACCAATGTAGAGCTAATATTACAGAAAGCACGGGAAATCGGACAACTTAAATGGCACGATCACAAAATTTACATATATCGGGACTTTTCAAAAGAATTATCTCTGAAACGGAGGGCTTACACCGCGGCCAGACGTTTAATGCATCAGATGGGACTTCGTTTCACTTTAAGGTACCCTGCAACTATGCGGATATACATAGGGAATTCATGTAAAGATTTTTATGATCCTGAATCTCTTATATCATTTCTGAACAAATATACATCATCCGGTGATAGTGAATTCATGAACCGACAAGCTCCACATACATCTAATACCTCGAAAAATACTGGCCCTGATAAAACAAGCAATATGGTTATTTTAAATGGAATAGATCATACTTTGGCTACCTCCGACAAGCCATCGAAGGTGCAGATTAGTTCTGTGCAAAGTGAGCCAACTTCCCAAATAACTCAGTCAGCGACGAGTAATTGCAGCTATGAAACTTCAAATAAGAATACCTCCAAGTCTGACTCGGAGGCATTTACCATCCCAAGTGTCACTGTACAAAATAAATATGCTGTGCTCCAAGATTTACCTTCTTTTTGTGACGGCACTGAGGCAGAGTCGGGTACCTTGACAAGGGAAGAAGCAGACTGCGAATGGATAGAGGTTTCCTGGACATGCGGTGATGAGAATTCCCCTGTTAAATTCGCCGAACCTCCAAAGAAAAAGCGCCGTGGCAAGAGCAAGTACAATGGTGACATTACACCCTCGAAGTACTCGAGATGACTGTCCCGATGATTGCCTAGCATGCTGCGCTGTGTTTGGATGGTGTTGTGGGCATGAATAATTGGAATTCTGACCCATTGTGCTTGATATAGAGGATCTACTCTCCGTTCTGGTACATTAATTGAGGTGCAGAGTTACAAAGAGAATTGGAAGTTTTAAGTAGCTGCGAGGTTATAAGTGGCTGTGTCGGGACTCGAAATTAGGCACTACCATAGATGTCAATTAGCTGTCTGCTGCACTTTATGAGTAGATATACCTGGAACTGAATTTCTTATAAATCTGGTTCAGTAACATCATCCCGAAGGCTGGGTCTATCTATGGACTGGTGTATTTATGCTCTCTTCATCTGGATCGCAGCTGAACAGTCTGACCATAAAGAATTTAGCTTCTACTACAATTTTGTTCGGGATCTTTATCTCTATCAGTGTATTTTAAAGTTTAAATTACTCTTATTATGTTCCAACCTTACAAGTAGGACCCATTATGAGAAGTGCATTTATTTGTATGGAGTTTAAATAGTACACAAGAAGGCTGTTACAAGATTGCTACTTCTAATGCTAATTAATATGAAGAAAAGCTATACAATGTAATTTCTTTAATCTTCCTCGCAATAACTAATGGATCCATAGTTTGGAACCACCATTTTTTTTTTTTTTTTTAATGTTCCTTCTATTCTTATATTTTACAATGCAAAACTAACGGGAAATCCCCCTTGTTAAACAGAGATGAGAGACAATTCATCATAAAGGTGCAATTACAGTTACTCAATAATGGATAGATTTAAGTCCTAGCATCTATTGATTATGTTGTGCTAGCATACTATATTTTATTTGTATATATTATTATACCTCTCGAGGTTATTGCATATTTTACAATTGTATAAATGGACATCTGTAAACCTTTTTTTTTTTTTCTTTTCTGTCTCCTTACCAGAGGTGATGCTAGATGCAGTAATGTTAGTGGAAACTAATATCTTTAACTTTAGTAGAGTTAAATCACATAATACTCATTACCCCTCTTCAGGGGCTATTACAAATCATAATATTTAGACATTATTGGACAAATTCTGGTTGAGTTACTGTCCTAAGGAAGTTTGGATAGTATTTTTCCCTTGTTTTAATTGGGACCTCCCTTCTTCCTGACTGATAAGCTACGTCCTAGAATACAGAGAGGTGGTCTTGGTCCTGTTTGTTTCTCATTTTTTATATTTAGACCGACCTTGTCCACTCTGTATATCTTAGATGACAATCTTACTTTATTGTTACGAATTGTTGATGTTTAATATTGTTAGAATCACAAAAGTTAGAGAGAGCTGCATCGAAAGAAACCAGATAGAGAGGATATATTTTTCCAGCTTACCTATCTTAACAATGCCTGCCAACATTATGATAATAAGTAATACTCACTATAATTTGACCTGCATGTCTTGTTTAACATAAATCTGCATTATTGTCCCCTGACATTATACTTACTATGCAGTAGGTTAATAACTTAATATAAGATGGCTAATTTAGCTTTATGTACATGGAATGTCAAGGGACTTAATGCACCGAATAAACGCAAACAAGTTTTAAATTACCTTAAGAAACACAAAGTACAAATTGCATTATTGCAAGAAACTAAATTGTTAGAAGCAGATAATGACAGATTAAAAAGTGATTGGGTCGGTCAGGTGTTTGCTGCATTGGCTACTACAAAAAAAAGAGGTGTTGCTATACTGATACATAAAAAACTGAAATGGACACCCTCTAATATTCTGAAAGGTACCAATGGCAGATGGCTTATTATAACATTTAATACCCCATCAGGGCCATTAACTATAATCAATATCTATGCACCAAATTCAGATGACCCTCAATTTTTTCAGAATTTGATCCAAATATTAATTACTTCAAATATAAACAATTCTCCAGTATTATTTGGAGGGGACTTTAATTTTACCCTAGATGCATACGTGGATAGGAGTAATGGCTCATTAGATTGTCATCCCAAAAGCTTAACTATTATTTCTCAGGTAATGCGGGACTTAGGCCTATCCGATATATGGAGAACCCTCCACCCCAGAGACAGAGAATATACATTTTATTCTTCACGCCATCAGACTTACAGCAGAATAGATTATTGGTTAACCTCTCCTACAATAACTGCCAACATAATTGAAATCAGCATCCTTCCATTAATTATATTGGATCATGCTCCAGTTAAGCTTTTATTTACTTGGGGTTCCCCCATATAAAGTCCTCTGCATGGAGATTAGATCCATTATTGCTTAAGGATCCAGAATTTTTACCTTGGATAAAAGCACAAATTGAAGAATTTGTAGATCTCAATGACCCAAAAGATACTTCCATGGGTACTACATGGGAAGCGCTCAAAGCTACACTACGGGGTAAAATAATTAGTTATGCGATTCATAAACGGAAACTTAGGGAACAACAAATTAATAATCTTGAAAATCTATTGGAAACAAAACAAAAATTATATTCTAGTATTTCTCATCCTGATCCTTCCTTGAGTCTACACTATGAAATTTTGCAATTACGAATGCAAATCAATGAACTAATCTCTAGGAAAACAGAGATTGCTTTACTTAGAATAAAACAAAAATTCTGGGAAGGTGGGGAGAAAGGGAGTAAAATTCTTGCCTACAGACTCAGAATGCAACAAATGGAACGTCACATAGCTGCCTTAAAAGATCACTCAGGGAAGATTCAAACTAATGAACCCGTTATTAATCAGATAATGACATCCTTCTATAAAAAACTTTATTCTTCATCTTTTTCATCGTTATCTTCAGACGTCTCCTCCTTTCTAGATAAAATAGCACTCCCCTGTCTCTTACAGGAGGCAATACACTCCTTAGATTCACCATTCACTGTAGAAGAAATAAAGAAGGCCATTCACTCTCTTAAATCTGGGTGCTCTCCGGGTGGAGATGGCTTTCCTGTTGAGTTCTATAAGCTTCTTGATGAACAACTATGCCCTTTATTATGTAAGGTATTTCACAAATCTTCTTTGTTAGGACATCTACCTTATACCATGACAGATGCAATAATTACAATTCTTCCAAAAAAAGACAAGGACACTACCATCCCTGCTAATTATCGTCCAATATCATTACTTAATACAGATGGCAAGATTTTTGCTAAGATCTTGGCAAACCACTTAGAACCATATATCCCTAAGCTAATTCATAAATCACAAGTGGGCTTTATTAAGGGAAGGATGGGCTCTGATAATTTACGTTCTCTAGTTAATCTTATCTACAGAGCCAAGTCTCTTAACTCTCCAGCGGCAGCAATTGCCATAGACTTCGAAAAAGCTTTTGACTCTTTATACTGGAATTTTCTCTTTCTGGTATTGTCCCGTTTTGGTTTTAGCAACCAGTTTTGCTCTTGGATTAAACTTCTCTATACTAAACCTCATGCCAGGGTACTTACCAATTCTGCATTGTCACAGTCATTTATGCTAGAAAGGGGTACCAGGCAAGGGTGCCCTCTTTCACCACCTCTTTTTATTTTAGCTCTGGAAACTCTTGCTGCTTTTCTCAGACAGAGTAACGATATTAAAGGGCATTTCTATTGGCTATATGCAATATACAACACTGTCATATGCTGATGATATGTTAATCTTGCTAGATAATCTAAAAATATCTGGAGAATTGCTTAAAAACATTTTTAATCTTTTTTCCAGACTTTCTGGACTTACAATTAATTATCAAAAATCTGAGGTGTTACCACTGAATAAACACTGTATGTCCATTATGAATATACATCTGGGCTTTCGCTGGTCTCCACGACATATTACCTACTTAGGGATTAAAGTATCAACTGATTTGGATAAGATATGGGAAAACAATTTACGCCCACTACTTACTAATATTAAAGCAGATTTAGATAAATGGAAAAATCTAAATCTATCTCTACTTGGCAAGATATCCGCAATCAAGATGAATATCACACCTAAAATTCTCTATCTGTTTCCCTGTATTCCACTCAAGATTTCTCCCTCTTTATTGGAAAATATTGACAAAATTATAGGAAACTTTCTGTGGGAAGGTTGTACTCCAAGGTTTAACTGTATTAAATTACGATCGCATTGGTCTCAGGGTGGTTTTGGATTACCATTGTATACGGCTTATCTGTGGGCTTTTAGAGCTTCACAAACTATTAAGTGGTTTATTAAACCCAATTATAATGTACCATTGTGGTATGATATGGAAGCTTCTTTGTCTCCAGGATATATGCCTAACAGCAACATCTATTTTACATTATCCCCTAAATTAAAAAAGCATCCCATAATTAATGCATTGATTTATTATTGGTTTAAAATGCATAAATGGCTTAAATCTGATCCTTCCCCTTTACCTTTTACACCCATTTGGGGCAATCCAAAATTTCTACTAGAAAATAAACCAATATATTGTAAATCATGGATGTACAAGAATATTTTATTCTTGAATGATATCTTAACTGACAATGGTAACACATTAAACTCTTTTAATAATATTCAAACAAAATGGAATATTCCTAAGGAAGAATTCTGGAAATATTTACAAATTCGTAAGGCCATATTCTCTAACCTTCAACAAATTAATAAATCAGAATCATCATTTTCATATATGAAGATATGGATTAATACCTCCTATGGCTTAATCAGTAAAATATACAAGCAGATTAGAGATACATTACCGAACCAATCACTTTTAGCTAGAGATAAATGGAATCAGATACTAAATGTAAATATTATGGACTCTCATTGGAACAGTTGTTGGAAACTTTGTCATGATGCCTTTAAAGACATGCGTAGTAGGTTGATTCAATCTAAAATTTTACATTTAAGGTATAAAACACCGTCTCATCTATATAATATAGGTTTAGTACCCAACAATAAGTGTTGGCAATGTGACTCGCCAAATGGAGATCTCTTACATATATTATGGTCATGCAAACCTGTATCTAATCTATGGCAAGCTGTCCATGATTTAGTCACCCAGATTATGTAAGCAATAAGACACGACAGGGTGTGCATGGAACATATTTTACCGCACGGCCAGGGGTGTAATAAGGCACGAGGCCTTGGCCGAGTGCCTTTAGACTCGGCGCATGTAAAATATGTTCCATGCACACACCTGGAGGTCTTATTGCGCTTATAAATGGGGCCTCTTGCTTACAACTTTTTCAGTTAGAAAATTGTTTTACATGTGGAAAACAGTATTTGTTTATGTAGAGTTAAGATAAAATAGTCCTTCCGCCTACCACATAATGACATCATTGTGATGTAATTATGTCTGTGCTGAACAAAGTGATTCAAGCACACTCCCCAAACAAGTACTGTTTTGTTTTTTTGCTTTGTTTATTAACATGTAGTGTTCTGGAGTTTTAATATTAAGAGCTCTTTGAAAGTAGAGAACTAGAGAGAGAGAGACAACTGTTTTCCCAGAAGTAGCAGCTAGCGGTATATCACACACACACACACACACACACTGGTGTTACTAAGGAAGAAAGTGTACTTTTGCCACAGAGGAAAACGATAAATAGAGCTGCACTACAGTTTATATGGCTAGCCACAAGTCCTGGCGGTATTTGTAAACTGTAGAGTCTAGATGGGCGCATACACATGCCGATCTCTACTTGCCTCTCCACAGCCAAGCGCCACTTTGAAAGCCTGAACTGCACATTTTTTTTTGTTCGAGATACATCACAGCCTTGCTCAAATAGCCTATGAAGCGGAGAGCAAGTTGCAACTAAGGTTACCAGATCGGTTGGCGAGACCATGTGACAAATGTAAAAGTCAGTAGATTTTTTAAACTGTTATCAGGGTCATTCATTTAGCCTGTGAAGCATGAGGCAGAGGCAGCAGAGTTTCCCGATGTCGGTTGGCGGAACCGGTATAGCTGCGTACGGACTATGTGTGTGTGTGTGTGTGTGTGTGTGTGTGTGTGTGTGTGTGTGTGTCGTGTGTGTAAAATAAATAAATAATTAAAAAGGCAGCATTTGCATAAGGAACATTTGAACGGCTTATTGATTTGTTTTCTTTTTTCACACTATGTCTCGCTTTTTGTTACAATAATCTGTAGCTTTTTGTCCTGCTTGGCAAATGTAAAGATGGCAGACAGTAAAAATGCCAACGTTCCATGGCTTATGGATATTGGCCTTTTTACTGCCAGCCCTTTATTTTACCCATGCATGGAACATATTTCATGCATGGGTAACTAGACAATCACATTGTTGGATTTAGCCTACCCATTTTATAACAGACGTGATATCATTTTCGAACCTAAATTTTGCCTTTTAGGAATTACAAATAATAATATAAATTTAACAAAATACCAACATAGATGGCTACAGATCTTATTCATGCAAGTTAAAAGATTGACTTTAACTCACTGGAAAACTCAGTTTATACCTACTCTTAAAGACATCTTAAATAATTTGACTTACATCGCCTCCCTGGAAAGGATTTCATACCTGATAACAGACCGAATCAATGAGTTCTATCTGTGTTGGCAGGACTACTTAAACTTTCTTCAAACTCATAAGGGATAAGCATTGTACAATGTCTCTTTCTCTCTCTTTATATAGACATATCTTAAGTACAAATCTAGTTGCATAAACAACTTTCTATGCAGCTCCTAGGTTTAGCATAAAACTTATAATTATGTCAAGTGAAATTTCTTTTTTTTTTGTGTTCTTTCCTTTTCTTTTATTAGATTGACATTATAGTACAAACTGAGAATATATACTGTAACATGTGAATATAAACCCTTTATTAGGGTATTAAGTATGTGATTTAATATACTGGTAACTTGACAAATTAATACGCTTAACACATTATTACCTTTATTACCCAGTATATAATGTGAAATATTGTCTATCTCAGACATTGTAAAATGTACTATATGTAATGGACAAATCTTAATAAACAAATTAACTGCAAAAAAAAAATAATAATTTAAACTAAAACGAAAGAGGGAGACTGGGCCCAAAAAGCCATCTCTTAATACATTACATAAGTTGAACATCCTATCTTGTAACGCAAGAGCACTTAATAAAACTAAAATGGCAGAATTAGAGCTGAAAATTCGGGAATCTAACGTAGGATTGATCGCTATTACTGAAACATGGGGAAACCAGGATAAACAGTGGATAATGAATATCCCAGGATTTAAACTTTATTATAAAAACAGAGCTAATGAACAAAGGGGTGGAGGGGTCAGTCTTTATGTCACCAACAATATCCCATCTTTCGAAACCTCAATATCAATATTAACAGAAAGCGTCTGGGTTTATCTGCAACCTAAAGGACATCCCCAGATTCTGGTTGGCAATTGTTATCGTCCACCTTCTTCGGACCTTGCCTATCTCAATCAACTATCCTTAGAAATTACTCAAATAGCAGATAAAGGTTCAGTAATAATTCTAGGGGACTTTAATCTTCCATCTATGAATTGGGATACACTTTCTGGACATAATCAGTATGACTTACAGCTGATTTCGACTATTACAGATCTTGGCCTCACCCAACAAGTTAGAGAACCTACACGAGGGGAATAACATTCTAGATTTAGTTTTTACTAATACGAAGGCCTCTTTGTCTAATTTATGGGTGTTGGACCCCTTGGGCAACAGTGATCATATGACAATTCAATTTTCTATTTCTCTGGTTCATACAAATCCTATTAACAACTGCACGATAAAACAATATGAGAAGGCAAATTTCCCAAAAATTAACGAACATCTTATAGCTATACCCTGGGATTTAGTACTCGCACCTCTTAATGTTAATGATGCATGGAGCACCTTTAAAAAAACTGTACATAGTCTAGAAAAAAAAATATGTACCAGAAAGAAGGAAGTATAACAATAAAGGCAAGGTTCCTGCCTGGTATAATAACAATATCAGAAAACTTAGCATTCACAAACAAAAATTATTTACATCATTAAAAAAGTGCCAACCGGAAGAAAAGGAGGGTAATTTTATTAAGTATAAGAAAGCACTTAAAAATTTAAAAATATCAATTATCCTGGCCAAATGGAATTTAGAATTTAGAATTGCCCATACTATGGACTCACATAAAAGTCTTTATTCATACCTGAATAGCAAAAAGGGTAACATAAATAAAATAGGTCCATTAATTATCGATAATACAACCATCCTCTCAGATAAGGTTACTGCAACAGAGTTTAACAAGTATTTTTGCTCTGTCTTCGAACAGGACAAGGAGCCGATATTGCTTACTAATGCCACCATATCCCCTAGCTACTCTATCACTATTTACGATACCTTTAAACTTCTGAAAACCTTGAAGCCTACTACTAGCTCGGGCCCTGATGGTATTACATCCAAATTTCTTATGGGAACATATAACAGTATTGTCATTCCACTTACCATTATTTTTAATAAATCACTTGCAGAGTCTAACGTGCCCTTCGATTGGAGAACAGCTACTGTAACACCGATCTTCAAAAAGGGGGTGCATTATAAGGCTGAAAATTACAGACCTATCAGCCTCACCTCCATCCCATGTAAATTATTAGAAAAACATATTAAATATATAATCGATGAGGAAATGCTTGCATTAAAAATAAATGATACCACACAACATGGATTTAAACCCGGGCACTCATGTACTACGAATTTGCTATCTTTTTACAACTTAGTTAGTGGTTATTTTGACTTAAACATTCCAGTAGATGTCATTCTGTTAGACTATAGTAAAGCGTTTGATAAGGTTTCACATTCTATATTAATAAAAAAGCTAGTAACATTAGGATTTTCTGAATGTATTGTGTCTTGGGTTAATAGTTGGCTATACAAAAGAACCCAAACGGTCAGAATTAATGGGGAATTATCGGAAGAAAGATCTGTGACAAGTGGGGTCCCTCAGGGATCCGTGTTGGGTCCCACTTTGTTTGGTATCTTTATCAGTGACCTCACTATCTTATCACAGAATATGTTATCTAAATTTGCGGATGACTCTAAACTGGGGGGACCTGTTGATAATGAAATCAACAGGTGTATTCTAATAAATGACCTTAAAAAAATTGAATCTTGGGCAGTAACTAATAAGATGTCATTTAATGTGTCTAAATGTTCTGTGTTGCATTTTGGCAAAAATAATCTTAAACAAATATACCATCTTAATAATATTATACTTCAAGAATCTGTCGTTGAAAAAGACTTGGGTATATTGGTTGATAATGGCTTGTCTTTTTCAAACCATTTTAACAAAGTTACAAATAATGCTAATGCTCTTTTACGTAGGATAAATACTATTTTTATTCTTAAAACAGAAGAATGTATCATGACTTTATATAAGACTTATGTTAGACCCCATTTGGATTATGGTTCACCTCTGTGGAGTCCATACTTAGTTAAGGATATCACAAAAATTGAGAGGGTTCAAAGAAAGGCTACTAAAATTATACCCTACCTTTCTCGCTTTGATTATGAAACCAGGCTCCATAAAACCAAGTTATATTCGTTGGAAACTAGAAGACTAAGGGGAGATATCCTTCAATTATTTAGAATCGTATTATCTCCTACATTAATGAGATCTTGTGGATTGTCTTTTGCATCCAGAAAAATTGTAGCCAGAATACATAATAAACAAATTGAAATCGAGAAAACAAGAACAAATAGAAGACAGCAATTTTTTAATATTAGAGCTCCAAGAGTTTGGAATTCCTTGCCACAGGAAATTGTTGACTGCCAGAATATTGACACATTTAAGTTCAAACTAGATAAATGGCTTTTGGATAGAACATAAACTATTAATGATCCACATTGTGTGGAGGACATTCTCGATGGGCTTTGGCCTTCTTATGTCCTAATTACCAAGTTACCAAGTTATCTTCTCTCATGCCTTGCCTGTCTAACAAAGCAAGACTGTCTTGTTGCTATGCAAATCACTGCCTAAGATCCACAATGGTTCAGATGCTCTCCTCAGTGGGTCTCGAATCACGACTGATCATGGCTGTAACAGGCCACAAATCAGAGAGGGAGCCTAAAATCATATTGGGCACCCACGCTACACGACAGAATTAACTGGTCCAATATTCTAGCTGGCACAAGCACATCAGACTCCCAACCAGTGCCCAAATCAACAGTTTTGCCCCAAACCACCGACATTCACAAGCAAAGTGCAGCCGAACTACCATAAACACCACTGTACACTACCGCGGAGCAGCAGCCCGCAGTTTCCGAGATGCTGGGACCTAAAACACAATCTCCAACAAACACAAATCAAGTTGAACTCTACAAGGCACACCAAGGAACAGAGGAAACAGAAACTCACCCCATCCAGATAAATAAAGACGACGAAGACTACGAAGCTGATTTTTTTCACAGAAAATGAATCCAGAAGCTGCGTTCAAATCACTGTGCAGCCTCAAACCTCAGCCGTCCTCCCACCGTCGCTCACAGAGCCACCACAAGCACTACAAAACAGCTCCACAAAACCCAGACAAAGCAGCCTAAAAAAAATGAAGAACCTCAACTACTGCCGCATCACTTACCTGCAGCACCGCATCCACTTGCACCATACATGCAAAACATCACGGTGCATGGCAACCTGCAGTTCAATATATATTACAAATAAACAAAAATGACCAACCACTGCAAATAAAAACTGCCAACCTTTCAGTTAAAATTTCAGCACTAAATCACTCCTTGCCACTCGCAGGCACTGTTCACTACACGTTCTGTTTACAAGCTGAACCACTCTTAAAGTGACAGCATTCTTCTTACACTATCTGTTACAGTTAATGTTCAACTGTTAAAGCCACAGTACCTTACCAACTTGAAATGGTAATGTTATACAGAAGCACTAGTTCTCTCCAAAGTTAAAAAGTATGCAGTTCTAGTGTTGTTCTGTTCAATCTTTATTCATTAAAGCAAATTAAAATCAAACAGCCTATTCTGTATTTCTTTCATCTTATACTGTTTCTAAATAGCACTATTTTATCACAACAGGGGCCATTCTATAAGATAGGTAACCCACTCTTGGGTGTGTGGTCACGCTCTGATATACGCACGCCTTGGGTGGTTGAGCGCAAAGGTGTGCGTATATCAAGCGTGAGCACACCCAAGAGGGTTATCTATATACATATATATATATATATATATATATATATATATATATATAATCTACCATCTGCTGCTTATGTTGTCTAGTTTTGTCATTCACCTGAGGAAGAGACCTGTGAGGCCCTGAAAGCTTGTGAAGAATTCTGTCTTTATACAAGACTCTTGTTGGTCCGATAAAAGGTATCAAACCTTCCGGCGTCTCTTACTTTGTTTCATAAATTTTTGATTTGCTCTGCCACATTGCATTTTTGTTCAATCTAAAAATCACCTTCTATAATTGGTGCCCTAATTAAATATATCTGAGGTACTTGTCTATACAGTGTTTTATGCTTTGTTTCACAAAACATTCTTAAGAATCTACTTTTGATGCCTCCCGCCAATCTGAGATAGTGTTGTATATACATTAAATAGAAAGTCTGCCTGAACACAGACTTTTCTAGTGGGTTTGGATAGACCCATTCTCCAACAAGGTGGAGTTCAGCTTCCATGGTGTGGTAGATGGATGTTTAGCCTGAGGCCCTGGGGAACATTGGTAACTGAGGGCTAAATGGTTTGATGTCTCAACAGCTGTTGTCATGACACTGTGACTATGAACATTAAGACCTTGTGATAGGAACAAAAAATATATCCTCATTGACAGACACCTCTTACATATGTTCTGCCTCTGTGGGATGAACTTCTTTGTAACCTTCCAACAGGCCAGCTTGTTGTTATCAATGACTGAAGAAAATTCATGTCACTGTATCATTTAGTTGTGAGCCCCCACACCCCCCATCATACGGGATAGGCTGCAGTTGAAATCACCACCAAATATAATAAACTTCTAGGTGAAAAGATATGGTCGGAATAACTGAAAAAGAGCAACCATGTTGGCAGTTGTCTGAGCTGCATAAATGTTAATCGAATGGTATGACTTGCCCAGGAAGATTACTTCGAGGAGCATCACCCTACCAGTGTAACTATCCACCATTCTCCCAACACAGAATTCACCACCCTTTAACAAGATGCCAATTCCATCACATGTTCCCACTCCCTGCAACTAGAAAGAGACACCTGCATGCCATGAACATTTTACCTGGGCTAATTCTTGCATGGGCTTGATCATGGTGTCTTGGACAAAGCTAAATGTTACTAGGCAGGGAGTCAAGTAGGGAGAACACAGATGCGTATGCTGACTCTTAATGCTGTTCACATTGAGTCACCACATTAACAGATGTGCTCAGCCACATAGACATGGACTGGGGGTTGGGGGATTGAATCAAGATATATGTGTCTGAGACCTGGTCCTTGCCTTTTGCCATTTGCCAACAGATGATTCCTCCCATATGGAGGAAGAAATCCCTCACAGATGAGGCCACAAAAGAAGCCTCCAAGTCATCTTCATCATCCTCTGTATCACCCCAAATTATTACCTACTGAACAGCGGGAACCTGTTCCTGGTGAACACTTGCGGAGATTTATTGGACTTCATTTTCTGGTTATGCACTCTACCACATTTCTGTCCAGCAGCCACGGTCATCTCCTCATTGATTGGGGAGGGGAGGGCATGTCTTTCTGAGAATTCTCTGAATCCTCCGGTACTGTGTCTCTGTTCTCCTGATCTCCAACAGCAGGAATTGATATTTATGATTGAGGAGTAACCTCTGGTGTCCCAGGGAACAAGGCAAAGAGGAGTGAGGTGCCATGCACTGGAGGTTCCAGCTCTGCTTCTTGACCCTGGACACACTCAGAATGAACAGGGACTGGGTCACTAATGAGGTCAGTCAGTCTAGAGGAATCAGGTGTCACAGGATTCAGGTTACAGGGGGCTTGGGAGTTTCAGGTTGCAAAGGCTTATCAGAGGGTCCATCCCAAGTCTTTGCATGTTGAGAGGTAATGATTTCTTCCTGAGCACGATATGCCTCCCCCAATTTATTATGGGCTACCCAGGGGTACTGATGATATAAGTGTCCAGTCTCCTTGAATTGATTGCATTAAAATGAATTGGGGCACTGTAGCTCACATGCTCATTTTATATGTGTGGGTTGCACCTGTGCTGATCACACACTGAACTCAAGTGAGATCTGGAACTGCACTTGTGCCATGTCCCCTGTCTCTGTCAATATAAAAACTGTCTGGCAGATGTTGTAAGACCACATTGGATTTGTTGCAGTTTCACCTTGACTTTCCAGCCCTCTGTCCCCACCAGTTCAGTGCTGAAAATGGGGATAGGTCAGTCCTGGACTGCACTGTGTTCACGTTGCCAATAAAATTATTTTAATTGTGCATTCAGTCAGAGGAATGACAGTGAATGGTAACCACAGTGGATAATTCTTTTGTTGCTCAGAGTGCAACAGCCACAGTTTTAAAACTTATGTCATGTATGGGTTCACCTGACACACAGATGAACACATATAAATTGGCAACAAGGAACCCTGTGCATTCTTCAATATATTTCTTATTTCATACACCCTATCCCTCTAGCTACCTTTATACTTAAGTCTTACTGCATTTCTGCACCTGGCAGGTAGCAGGCGGAGCCACTTTCCAAGAATTCACTGTGACATCCATTTTAGGAGTCTGAGGGGTAAAGTGGTGCATGGCTATGGAGTGTGGCATCCGCTCTATAGGTTGTGATGGTGACACAATTGTAGCCTCAGGGTCTGGATCAGTAGTATCTGGATCACACTGGAAGGGAGACAGGCTGTTCATATGGGATCACGGGACTGGATACAACAGGGCAACATCAAGTTGGCAGCAAGCTGGAGTGCCAGTGTGAGATGGCTTTTACCTGCATGAAGCTGCCATGATCTCAGCAATGCTTGGGGCATTTCCCAGATCCCAGGATATGCCATCTGCAGACCTTTTCAAACTGGCTGCAGTGAGAGCTGCCTCTGGGGACCAACCTGCAGAACATGTTGTGGGAGTGGAGTGGCCTTTGCACAATACCAGTTGTTCAGCACTTGAGGATTTTTTTTTATTTTTGATGTTGGGGGAAGGGTTGAAACCCCCTGAGGAGAAACAACAAGCGTGGATGCGAGCTTGCAGCAGTCTGAGCTAGTTTTACTTTAGCTATGTTTTTATTCTTCTCATCCAGTGATGCTAACAGATGAGCTTTCTTGACTGACATCCCAACAAGAAGCCTCTCATCCACATCATCATCCTGGGCTACAGAACCGCTTTCAGGCCCTGTACACATCAGGCTAGTTATAACATTTTAACTAGCGCAAACACGGTGCCCATCTGCATTTAAGCACAGTTTCAAAGCGTGTTAGGAAACAGTGCTTAAACCCTGCTGGGAGCTAGTCTCATGTCCGTTTTTAAAAACGTTTTTATGAGGGAAAGCATGTTACCCTGTAGTGTGGATGGGTGTCTGCATATTGCTCCTCCAGGAAGCGTGTTAACGGTTGTGGAGAACCCCTTTTTAAAAACGTTACTAGAGTCAGATGCGGACGGGAGTCGGCTGTGGTATAACCGAGTTAAAACTTGGTTGAAGACTGATCTGGACGGGCTGCTGTGGTGAGTTTAAAAATGTTTTTAAAACGTTTTTTAAACCGGTGCAAATCTTCCACTGTAATGTGTGCAGGGCCTCAGTGTCCATCTCAGACCAATAACATGAACTGGAACCGGGCTCAACATTTCTGCCAACGGCAGGATGCACAGGTTCAGGTAAGCTATCCACTTCCATTAATTCATCCATAATAGTATTTTCACCCACAACACTCACAGAGGCCACTCAGAGCACAGGAGTAACCCCAGCATGTCTGCCTCCTTCCTTCACACCACCCAGGCTGTCCGTCTTTCCAGCAGCAAGATGACCAGAGGTTCCCCACACAGGAAGAGTGGGGACATTTCTTTTAAAAATAAACAAACAACAGAATACCATACTCAGTTTACAAGACAGAGACATTCACAATAATTCAAACTGTAATTACATTACATCAAAAAGCATATCAATGATTATACTGTATGAAAACAATCTTTTACAAGTAGAAAACACTGTTAAACCTCTGGCTCTGTACACCTAAGGTAACAAATCAACCCTTTTCCAGTACATTGTAAACATTTCTGTTAGTAACACAGCATGGTCTTTTCCTCTGATAGTACATAATTCCCTCCTAACCATATTTAACCATCAATCAGTGTTTACTTCTTTTGCAATAGGTATTGGCATTGTACCTACCAGATGCACCACTTTAGTCATACAAACATAAGTAATACAGTACTTTGTGTCCACCCTGATCCTATCTAATCAACTTCCCCAAGCACAGGGACTCTATAAGTCCTTGGAAATTGGGCGCCTTCCACGTAGCTGCCACAGGTGGCTAAATGGGAGTATAAACTGGCAGTTAAAAAATAAATGATCAATTGTCTCTGCCTCATTATTACATGATGACCTAATACATCCCCTCTCCTCTATGCTTTTATGGTTTGCATTCTGCTTTACATTCAGTTTGCCATGTGCACTCAGACAAATGATGTCACACATTGTCTTTGGTAACCTGCTGTCTGTTAACTGCTTAATAACAGCATTATCAGAGATGCCATGATGCGAATCAAAAACAGGAGATTACAAATAATGTTCACTCAGAATTCTCTTATACAAATTTCTTTGTGTATTTCCTCTTATTGTACTAACCAAGACAAGAGATTCCATATTTTTATTTATTTAAAGTAGTTCTGCATATAAAGTACATTAGAAAAAGCTGGGCCCTTCAAATTCCTAAGATTTTGCTGTTTCCACACAGCTAAATATGGTTCATAAACCTGCTTAAACAATTGTCATCCCGTACACATCTGTGTAGAAAATAATGGCCCAATGTTATAATCAAAAAACATACAATAACAAAACAGAATACCAGAATGACCATATTAACATCTCCCTCCTTAATTTGTCTATGATTTCTCTTGATGGGGTTGAATCAATTGCCCTAGAATGTAGTTTCCATCCCCAAGGACAGTGGGAAGTCAAAACTCGCATGTAAAGGGATTGGTATTAGAAATGTTTTAATTATGTAAATTCTTTTAAGTTTTGACATAGGCTACTGGCACCATGTAAGAACCTTAGCCTCTACTAAATTTATTCCTTTGTCCCAATAAAAGCTGGCCATATCTATATTCCGGTACCATATCCCTAATATCCTAAGAGGTTCTTCTGTTATTTTTATTACCACTACTGTGTTGATTCAATCTGAAACATGTGATGCTCACTTCATCCTCATACCTTTTTGAACATTCACCCTGGATCCAGATATTTTTCCAAATTCTAAAAAAATGGCTCAGTCCCCTAATACCTGACGATACATCACCCACCAACAAGCAGAAATCTGCACAAGCAGTAGAAGTATGCTGTAACACACCATGCACTGTGTTTACTCCTTCAATGAGGTGGTCATGTACAATGGTTCTTAATATAGGATCTAGGACAAATAAGTAAAGGACCAGGCTCATGGGACACCTTTGCTGAACCAGTGAACATATGGCAGTTTCTTTTCCTTGAAACCCATTAACTACAGGGAACACTTTTGCTGATTTGTATCGAAACCAAATATAAATTGTGAACCGCACCAGAAGCCCATACTGTACCAAAACATTCCTTAGGTACTTATAATTCATCCTATCAAAGGCATTCTCCTGGTTCATGGCCAGGAGAAGCCCCTCAGTTGTACCCACTTTTCCTTGTCCCACTACTTCATATAGTGAAGGAAACCACTTTGGTTCTCAAACTCATTAGCAGAAAAGGTCAGAGCCAAAAGGCTGACCTTCAAGAAATATAAGAGAACACAGCGGGATGAAGATAGGGAGGCATACCAAACTGCCCTAAGGGAAGCAGGGAAGACAGTGAGGCAGGCAAAGTCCCAAACTAAGGAAACACTAGCACAAACAGTAAAAGAAGGTGACAAGACTTTCTATAGATGCATTAGTGAAAGGAAAAAGTCCAGAGGGGGTATTGCTAAGCTCAAAGGAAAAAAGGGGGCACATGAGGAGGAGGAGGAGGACCCCATAAAAGCATCTATCCTAAATAGATACTTTTGCTCAGTATTTACTAAGGAGAATGTAGGGCAGGGCCCACAGCTCAGCACCATGGACACGGGGGGGGGAGGTGAGCACTACTCCCTTCACAAAAGAAAGGGTCCTACAAGAACTCGCTAAGCTTAGGGTGGACAAGGCAATGGGACCTGATGACATACATCCCAGGGTACTAAAGGAGCTAAGGGTGGAACTAGCAGAGCCATTAGCAGAACTGTTTAGTGAGTCTCTGAGCACAGGATAGGTCCCAGAAGACTGGAGAAGGGTTCATGTGATCCCGCTCCACAACAGCGGTAGCAGGGAGGAGGCAGGAAACTACCACCCAGTCAGTCTTACCTCAGTAGTGGGCAAGATTATGGAGGCACTCCTTAAGGAAAGGATAGTGCAACACTTGGAATCCATAGGGGCACAGGATCCAAGACAGCATGGCTTTACAAAAGGAAGGTCCTGTCAAATTAATCTCATAGATTTCTTTGACTAGGTAATCACAGTGGTGGACCAAGGGGGAGCAGTTAATGTCGTCTACCTTGACTTCAGCAAAGCTTTCGACACTGTTCCACATAGAGGATTGATAAATAAGCTGGGTAGCTTGCGGTGGGTCAGAAGTTGGTCAACTGGGTGGCAAACTGGTTGAAAGGCAGAAAACAGAGAGTCGTGGTAAATGGTATACAGCCAGAAGAGATGCAAGTCACAAGTGGGTACCTCAGGGATCAGTCCTCTGCCAGTCCTCTTCAATATCTTCATCAGTGACATTGCAGATGGACTAGAGGGTAAGGCTTGTCTGTTTGCAGATGACACCAAGATCTGCAACAGAGTAGATGATCCAGATGGGGTGGGCAGAATGAGAAGAGATCTGGATAAACTAGCAAAACAGTCGGAAGAGTGGCAACTGGGATTTAATGCAAAGAAGTGCAAGATCATGCGCATAGGGAAGAGAAACCTTGAAGCCACCTATAGGCTGGGAGAGGAGTTGCTAGCAGTCACAAAGGAATAAAGAGACTTGGGTATCATCATCACTGATGACCTGAAATCATCCTAGCAGACCTCTAAAGTAGTAGGTAAGGCTAGGGGGATGTTAGGGTGTATTAGTAGGGGTATCACAAGTCAGAAGAGAGAGGTAATAATCCCTCTTTACAAGACACTGGTTAGGCCCCATCTGGAGTACTGTGTGCAGTACTGGAGGCCACACCTTCACAAAGATGTTAACCAAATTGAGGCAGTCCAGAGAAGGGCAACCAAAATGGTGCAGGGACTGCATCAGAAGACATATGAGGACAGATTAACGGAGCTCAATATGTATACCCTCGAGCAAAGGAGGGAGAGAGGTGATATGATCGAAACATTCAAACACCTTAAGGGCATAAACAAGGTGAAAGAGTTTAGCATGTTTCAATATAAGAAAAATAGCAGGACAAGAGGGCACAGCATGAGATTAGAGGGAGGCCAATTAAGGGGTAATGTGAAGAAGTTCTTTTTCACAGAAAGGGTGGTGGATGCATGGAACGGCCTACCTCAGGAAGTGGTGGCTATGAATACAGTGCAGGGCTTCAAATAGGCATGGGATAGGCATAAGGGAGCAATACAGATGAGTATGAATAGATAGGCCACTGACAGAGCAAAGGCCAATGGCACATTTATAAGGTAGAAAAAGAAATGGGCAGACTGGATGGGCCTTGTTGTCCTTATCTGTTGTCAACTTCTATGTTTATAGTAACACCAGGTTATCTTGTATCTTTCTGTCAATTATTGCACATGCTTGTGTAGGTAAAATTAGGTGAGATACTGTGGTTGCCAGCCAACTCACCTAGGGGAAGGGAATTTCCCTGGTGTTCTGACCAGCATTCCTCTTCACATAAAATTGCTTCCTGCAGTTGTCTAAGGCTGTGAAGACATTGATGTGTGATATGGCTGCCACTACAAGTTTACAGTCATGTGACTACCAGTCTCTCATTAATTGTAAAGTACTTTGGGATAAAATGTGTATGAAAAGTGCTATATAAATACAAATAAGTTTTTCTTCTTCTTCTTCCTCTTCCCTTTGTTAAAAAGAGCTGTAGGTTGCATGTTTTGACTGACAAGTGATTAAATAGTTGCCCATTCACCATGTCCTAAACTCTTCTAAATTTTCAAATACTCATAATAAGTTGCAGCATTGAGCTTTTTCTGAAATAGTCCTCTTGAGCTTAGAATTTTTCTTTCTGTTCTAGAGTTTCTTAAATGTTTCTAGCGAGATAAAGTAGTTTGCTTGTCTCTCTGTTATCAGTACAACCCTTGAGCCTCTCTCTGGAATTTATATCTTAGCAAAAAGGGCTCCTTGTGCTACTAACTGGAGACAAGTTACTAGGAGAGGACCACCTCTCTCCTTTAAATAATTTAAATGCATTAAAAGTAATAAGTTAAACACAGGCTTACTCATACAATTTAGGAAAAACTAATAGTGATATTTTTAACTCATGATATCCAGTGCATGTTAGGTTGGGTTAAGCAATGGATGCTTCCAATGCCATATAGCGCTATAGGAAGGAATGTGTGTTAAGGGAGGTTGCTGGTAGTTATAATACTTTTAAGGGAGTGTACTGGTAGTAGTAATACTTTTAAGGCAGGCTGCTGGTAGAATTAATACTTTTAAGGGAGGCTGCTGGCAGTAATAATACTTTTAAGGGAGGCTGCTGGTAGTAGTAATACCTTTAAGGGAGGCTGCTTGTAGAAGTAATAGTCTTAAAGGAGTCTGCTGGTATTAATACTTTTAAGGAAGGCAACTGGTAGTAGTAATACTTTCAAGGGAGGCTGCTGGTTATAGTAATACTTTTCAGGGAGGCTGCCTGTAGTAATAATACTCAGAGGCTTCTGGTACTAATAATAATTTTAAGGGAGGTTGCTAGTTTGTGGACTGGCATACACTTCAGTTAAAATCCAGCACCATCCCCCCCATGTGCAGAACAGTCAAGACATTTATATTTATTTAATTTTTATCTACCAGGTGAGTGCATTGGGCAGTAACAGTTGCCTATTTTCAGGCATGATCTGGGAGAGTACAACATGGTAATGATGTCAACATAAAACAGTGCCTAGAATATGAGCAGTGTCTGTTCTCAATGGAATATCTAGGTATCTGGATCGACAATAAATTATCTTTCAGTGACCACATCAAAGATGTCTCTAGAAGGTTAAAAGCAAGGTTAGGTTTCTTCTACAGAAATAGGCCCCTTTTCCCCCTTGAAACTCGAAACAAGCTTGTACAGGCCACTTTTCTCCCCCTACTCGACTATGGCGATGTAATCTATTCCTCCACCACTCTTGCAAATCTAAGTAAACTGGACATCCTTTATCACCGTGCATTATGGTTCATTACCAACTCCCCTTACCGTTCGCACCACTGTGACTTATATGCAGCTGTTGGTTGGACATCCCTTACTACTAGACGCCTGCTCCATGCTGGGCTATGGACTCTTAAACTGCTCCTGCAGAAATTGCCAAGCTATCTCTCTTCCCTTATTAGTATCTCACATAGTGCATACTCGTTAAGAAAATCTGACTTTATTATGCTTGATATACCAAGGACGCAGACTTCCTTTGGTAAACGTGCTAGTGCATATAGCATATTGCAATCAGTGTCAGTGGCTCAGTAGGTAGCACACTCGCCTATGAGGCTAGGAGATCAGAGGGCTGTGGGTTCAGTTCCCACATCTGGCACTTTGGTTAATATCACAGTACTGACACTGTAGTGCAGCATGAGAGGGGTGCTGCACTTCTGAGGTGCCATCTTTAGGGGGGTGTTAGGGTGTATTAGTAGGGGTATCATAAGTCGTAAGAGGGAGGTATTAATCCCTCTGTACAAGACACTGGTTAGGCCCCATCTGGAGTACTGCGTGCAGTATTGGAAGCCACACCTTCAGAAGGACATTAACCAAATTGAGGCAGTCCAGAGAAGGGCACCAAAATGGTGCAGAGACTGCATCAGAAGACATATGAGGACAGATTAATGGAGCTCAATATGTATACCCTTGAGCAAAGGAGGGAGAGAGGTGATATGATCGAGGCATTCAAACACCTTAAGGGCATAAACAAGGTGAAAGAGTCTAACATGTTTAAATATAAGAAAATAGCAGGAAAAGAGGACACAGCATGAGATTAGAGGAGGCCGATTAAGGGGAATGTGAGTAAATTCTTTTGACAGAAAGGGTGGTAGATGCATGGAATGGCTTACCACAAGAAGTGGTGGCTATGAATACAGTGCAGGGCTTCAAACAGGCATGGGATAGGCATAAGGGAGCAATACAAATGACTATGAATAGATAGGGCACTGACAGAGCAAAGGCCGATGGCACATTTATAAGGTAGAAAAAGAAATGGGCAGACTGGATGGGCCTTGCGGTCCTTATCTGCCGTCAACTTCTATGTTTCTATGTTTCTATATGCCCTTCCCTCCATTTGGAACCAATTACAAACCGTACTGAAACTAACTAGCACAGTTTCAATAAACTTCTATAAATCACTAAGTTCAGCCAAAATAAAAGACACCTGTAACTGTCATTAAGTCTCTTCCTTCCCCATGTGTGCCATATTTATCCACTGGTAAGGTATAATTGATTTGTCATATTAACTGCTTTCCCTTTCCCTTCTACTCCTGGCTTTATCTTTGCTTACGCTCCACTGCTACTCTATCAAATCTCTCCTCCCTCCCATATCAGTTGTAGACTGTTGTTTGTTCTAGCTGCCAAAATACTGTATATTTGATTTGATTTGATTTGATTAAATCAAATCACACCAGTCATCATGTTTCATTTATCAGTATCGACCTATAAGTCGCTTCCTGTCTCATATCAATGTTTACCACCTGCGGTCACCCTATGTGGTACCTTGTATGTATATCCAGCCTGCATCATGTAACGTGTATTTCATGTATATACTGTTATTACCTATCTGTGTTTGTACTTTAAGTGTTTATGTCACAGGACCTCCTTGTGAATGAGCTTGCTCAATGGAGTTTTCCTGCAATAAACTTGAACTTGAACTTGAACTTGAATTTGATGACAGCTGAAATGCTGTTGTTCAGTACCATCGATATGACATCAGTTTGATGGTACAACAGCAAGCTGTCATTAGAAGTGCATGCCACAGTGAAAGAGAGGAAGAAAAAGTATTAGACGTCACTGCTTAAATTAGTTGGAGCGCAACTGCCAAAATGCTTCCATCAGTAACAGCAATACACATAGCAAGCAAGAAAAATAATTAGCTGAGCAAGAAAATAAACAGACACTATGACACAGACTCTCAGTGACAGATTTAATTAGAAAAATGTGTTTATTTTTGCTGCCGGTTTTGTTTTGTTGCAGCTTAGACTTGTCTTTAGACTTGTTCAAATAGTTTGACAATGACAGTTCTTAGCCGTTTAGCAGTCTTTATTCAAGTATTCCAGTCCTTGTTTGAATCTGATCCAAATATTACTGCCTGACATCTGAAGCCGTCCCGGCTCTCTACAGACTGTAAGTACCCTCTTTATTTTCACCATAGAACACAGAAACATAGAATTTGATGACCAATAAGGACCGCTTTTCCCACCTAGTCTGCCCATTTCCCTACCTAACAGATAGCTGCAGATCCTAGTTAACCAACAGCCTACTTCCTCCTACCCCCCACTAGAACTGCTTTATGCCTGTCCCATGCATTCTTGAATTCCCCCACTGTTTTTGACTCTACGACCTCCTCAGGAAGGCCTTTCCATGCATCTACAACTATCTCTGTGAAAAAATACTTCCTCACATTACCTCTGAGCCGTTCCCCCCCTCTATCTTCAAATTGTGCCCCCTTGTTCTTGCACATCTCTTTTTCTGAAAGATGCTACCCTCTTGGACTTTGTTGATTCCATTGAGGTATTTGAACATTTCTATCATGTCCCCCCTCTCCCTCCTTTCCTCAAGGCTATACATCTTAAGCTCCTTTAGTCTTTCTTCATATGTCTTCTGGTGCAGACCCTGTACCATTTTGGTTGCCCTCCTCTGGACAGCCTCCACTCTGTCTATGTCTTTGCGGAGATGGGGTCTCCAGAACTGTACACAATACTACAGATGTGGTCTTACCAACTGTTTGTACAGAGGGCCAACAACTTCCTGTTTTCTACTGGTGATGCCTTTCCATTTCAGAATGCGTCACTGAAAAGATGCTACTAATATACTATAACAAACAATGGATGGGTGACCATCCACAAGGCTGTTTCCATCTCGGCAGTTGATGATATCAGTGAGACCTCTCGAGCTTTGCTCTCAAGGTCTCTGTGATGTCATCAACTCCCTTGATGGAAACACAGCCTTGTTATGGATGGTCACCCTTCCACAGTTCTGTTTGTTCAATTTGACATGATAGATACTGGAATGGGACAGAACAGATGGCAGGGGGGAGAAAAATAATAAAACATCATTTTTTCCCCTATTTTCCTAGTTCTTATCATAGTTAACAAAAAACAAATTAACATCATAGGGGATCCGCAGGGACTCAGCTCTCTTGGTTCTGTCAGGAGTTCCCCACTGCTCAGATCACGTGTATTTAGATGTGGCAGCGAAGACTATGGGACTATTTAGAACTATTTAGAAACACAGAAACATAGAAATTGATAAAAGAAGACGGTGAGTTGGTGTATCGAGTTTATAGATCCTTACAGTCTGTGAACAGTCACTGAACTCCAGAAGTAATGCCCTGTAAATCTGACACTAGGATCAGAAGAAGAAAGTCATGAAATGTATAACACCCGAGTTACCTGTTTAAAATAAAATGGTACAATACATTGAGAAACTGGCTTTCAAATAGAATTAGATTTTTTGGGCGGCAGATAAGGACCGCTTGGCCCATCCAGTTTAACCATTTCTCCCTACCTACACTATTACATCAGACTGTGCCCAATCTACAGCTCTTTCTTCCTCCTCCCTTCCTTTCCACTGGGATTCCATTGTGATTATCCCATGCATTCTTGAACCTTCCCACTGTTTTTGCCACCACCACCTCTGCTGGAAGGCTGTTCCAGGAGTCCACCACTATTTCTGTGAAGAAGTACTTCCTAACATCTTTCCAGAATCTACCCCCTACAGCTTTATAGCATTTCCCCTTGTTCTTGAGTGCTTTTTCTTCTGATAAATACTCTCCTCCTGCACCTTATTTATTCCTGCGAGGTATTTAAAGGTCTCTATCATATCCCCATCACTCCTCTGTTCCAGGGTGTACGTTGAGGTCCTTTAGTGTCTTCTCATATTGCTTTTGATGTAGACCCTGCACTATTTTAGTTGCCCTCCTCTGGACCACCACCTCCACTCTGTCTATGTCCTTCTGGAGATGTGGTCTCCAGAACTGGACACAATACTCTAGTTGGGGTCTTACCAGTGATCTATGGTGAGACAACACCACCTCCCTCTTTCTGCTGGTGATAACCCACCCTGTGCACCCCAGCATCCCATTTGCCCTCTGTGCTGCTTTGTCGCACTGCCTTTACCATCTTTAGGCCATCCATAATGATTACTCTAGGTCTCTTTCCTGCTTGGCTGTCATCAGTACTGCTGTACTAATGTTGTACTCTGCCCCTAGGTTTCTGTGCTCCAAGTGCTTTATCTTGAAATGAAGGAACATGTCTTTTTTGTTTCTTTTTTTATCCTTTTGTAGTTCCACCACACTCCATTGGCCTTGCTTTTTTCAACTCCCCACGTGTGCTAGATCCCAGGGCTATTGGTGCAGTTTCCTTCAGGTCCCAGCTTCCTATCCATTTGACTACTATCCATCCAGGTGGGGCACAGGGGAGATAGGTTGACTGCAACTTTCCCGATATGTGTCTGGGGTGTGTACAAGGTGGGCAGTTGACCACAGGTCCCTACACCAAAACTCATTAGGAAGAGGCATACTGTTTGCAGATAAGAAACAGCTGGAATGTAACAATACTCTAAAAGCCCTTATTCTACTTATAGTGCTCATAATACAGTGATCTTACAGGAAGGGGGTAAACCAAAATATGCTAAGAAAAGTATTATGTTACTTTAAAAACAGTTGTAGAACTGTGTTAATGGTATGGACACTGGTGAATGATTACCTGTATGATATGGACTGGTGCTGCTTGTGAACCAATCAGAATATGGGATTCTGAGCATAACAGCTAATGAAATGTATATGTTAACCTATTTCATGGACTGTTCCTGAAGTAATTTGCATAACAAAAACTACTTACAGTGTGGCAAAACATTACTAAATGATTTCTCAAAACAGTTTATTTGATGTATTGCTTAACATGTTTCCCAATACCCAATGGAGTGTAAGGTTTGTAAATAATGTAATGCTGTACAGCATAACTTGTCACTGTCAAAGCTGTGCTCTCAAATGACTTTTGCCCAAGGCATGAAGTGGGAGAAGCATTTTTGTCTCTCATAATGTAATATACACAAAACTCAGAGTGGTGATGATGAAAGAGTTATGAAACTGGAGGTTTGCCACCTCTTGTCTTCTTCTTAGTAAACAGGGATGTGAGAGCTGTAAATAGTTTTGAGACTTTAAAGAGCTACTGTACTTCCTGGAATGAATAGAAAGCTTCAGAAGTAGGCAGCTGTCACTTCTTATATCTGGAGTATTTTTTTTCATTTCTGCTTTGCTAATGAAAGGATTTTCTGCCTGACAGTACTAGGTATGATGTGTGGAACAGCACTGTACCTGGAGGCTGCTATATTCAGTTTTATTCCTTCCTATACATCATCAACATTTATTTACTACTTACGTATTTAAAAAGGTTCACCAGGAAAGATATACTGAGCTTGTAACAACTCATTTCCAGCTGCGTCTGGGGGTATTGGGAAAAGGGGAGTATACAGTAACTGATGTCCAAGGGAAAACTTAACATTTAAGGTGCAGTAGTAATAAAAATAAGTACAGGAAAATGCATTCAGTAAAATGGCGTGACAGTGAATAACAGTGCACAGTAAAAGTTCTGTGAAAATAAAGGTAAACTATGATGCCAATTAGTTAGAAGTGCTATCCAGTACAGGGAACAGTGCCAGCACAGTGGCAGGGCTAGGACCACCCCAAACTGCTAAGGTACAGGCTAAGTCAGTGCAGAAGGTAGGCTCAGGAGTGTTACCAGATGGATTAACTGAATAAGGCACAGTTAGCCTGGTGAGGGTAGAAGTTGCTCACAGCTGGGGGTGGGGGTGGGAGACAAGGGGACATAAACAAAAAGGGAGAGGAATACAAGGGTCAGAAATCAGGAGAAAGTTGTAGGAGAGGGTGGCAAGGTGAGGATGAAAGGACTTGAGGAAGAGAAGGATGGGGCTGAGTGGATCTTCAGGAGAGGGAGGACCAGAATGTAAGAAAATGATACGAGAAGTCAGCTTGGCCAGTGGAAGTTTTCCGGGGAGGGAGGGAGTGGGAATGGGAAGCAGTGTTGCAGAGGAGTAGAAGGAAGGAGTGGGGGAAAAAAGGAGGGCAGAGAGGTAGGAGGAGAGCCAGACTGGAATTTAGAGGTGAGAGAGGCACAGTGTATAAGGCATCTGGCATCAAGGGAAGGGATGGAGAGGGAGGAGTAGAGGTAGTGTTGTGTATGCGGGGTCCAAGGCAAATCACTAGAAAGAGTGGAAGAAGGGATCCAGTCTGGCAAGAATGGACTTTGGAGTGGCACTGTAGACAATGTCACCATATTTGAAGATGGGAAGGATCATGTTTATTACTAGCTCCCTGTGGGCTTTATTTCTGTGCAGTGCACTCAGATTAGGGTGAAACCTGTGGTGCATTGCATCAATGAGCACTGAGAAGTCGAGGTGCCAGTCCATCCAGATGCCGAGGTACTTAAAGGAGGGGATATCAGTGATCATAGTACCTTTAAGGATGTTGTGTGGGGGAGTCTGACAATTCTCTGCTGGGAGCCCAAGGTCATGGAGGTAGTTTTCTTGTTGTTGAAGGACAGAGGGTTTGAATGGAACCAACACTGAACACTGTCACAATCCTGTTGGAGATGGACAGCAAAGTCAGGAGCAGAGGAGCCCAAAGCAAACAACACTGAGTCCTCTGCATACATGTGGATGGAGGCAGAGGAACAGGCAGAAGTGAGGTCATTTAGGAATATGGAGAAGGGTATGGGGCCCAGGACTGATCCTTGGGGGATGCTGGAGGTGATAGGGAGTGGAGGGGAAAGAATGTCTTCAATATTTACAACTTGTGATAAGGTAGCAGCAGAACCAGATGACTGAGGAGGCAGAAAGCCCCACTGCTTTAAGCCTGTCCAGGAGAGGGGGTATTACACAATGTCGAAGGCTTGGCCACATTGACAAAGATAGCGGAAATAATTTGGCCCTTGTCCATGCTGTACTGGATGAAATCAGTGAGCTACAAGAGGAAGGTAGATGTGGGGTGGGATTTCTTGAAACCAGTTTGGAAAGGAGTAAAAAAGGAGGAAGAGTCAAGGAATACTGAGAGTTTATTTATTTATTTGTTCATAACTAGGATTACCAATACCTTTGAACCAGGGGTTCATTTACAGGGGTTCATTTACAAAGGTTCTACATCAAGTGAAATAAAGACAAATACAAACACATAACATAATCACGAGTTGGAATAAGATTGTACATACTGATTTTGCTGCCTAAATATACAGACAATGTTACACCAAAACCAGCAGCAATAATAAACCACAGTAAAGATATTAGAATCAACAGCACAGTTATGCAGTGTGAAGAATACAGACTTTCTCAAAGCAACTGTGCAAACAAGCAAAATAGTGGACTTGTCAAATAGGGAGTAATGGGGGAAGGGAGAAAGCAAGAAGGAGGGGGATGAAAGAAGTAGTAGGGGGTAGGAGGAGGATTTGGGAAGTAGGACTAGGGCACTTGGGTAGTAGGGGGTAGCTGGAGGACTTGGGCAGGGCAAGAATTGTGGGGCGCACTCACACGTACTTAGTTGTGAGAGGACAAAATGTTCCTGGAGCTTAGCCATCATGGGGAGGAGGGAAATGGGACAATAGTTTCCAGGAGTGGAAGAATCACCCCCTCTTTTGTGAGGGGGATGACAGTAGCCCATTTCCAGGCATCTGGGACAGAGGCAGAGGACAAGAAGAGGTTAATGCGAGGGGAAATGGGGAAGACTGTGGCTGGAGCAGAGAGGTACAGAAGCTTGGGGTCAAGAAAGTCTGGGCATATACAGTACCTTTGTGAGGGTTAAGAGCTAGAAGGTCCTTAAGAGAAGCCAAAGGAGTGGTAGGAGAGAAGGAGTGTTAGGAAAGATAGGAAGGGAGGGGGAAGAGAGGTAGGGAACAGATGGCAAAGAAAGTGTTGAAAGAGACTGCTACCGCAGCAGGGTCAGCAATGTGGGAGTTGCCAACCTTGAGGATGGGAGGAGAAGACTGGGCTGGTGAGAAAAGGGAACTTGCAAGGGGTGATTTAGGATGTTCTGAGGATGGGTATGAAGTAATGGATTTTGCAAGCCCTCTGCCCCCAATTTAACATTTTGATAAAGTTTGTGCACGGGGGGAAACCAGTTAGTGTTAAAATCCCCCAAGTATCAGCAGCTCACCAGATGTGGAGTGGGAGGAGATGGAGGAGGGGAATTCAGTGACCAAAGCAGGGGATATGCTAGGGCAGCAGCACACTCCTGCAGCAAAAAGTGGAACTGTGAAGGGGAGGGAGAGTTAAGGATGAGCAGCTCATAGGCAGATGGGGAAGAGACCGATAGTACAGGCACAAATTGGATGCTGGAGGAGAGGTATTTTTTTTTTTTATTTAGTTGTTTAACCAGGTATAGCACACTAAGCTGAATGATTTTTTACAGGAGCAACCTGGGAGCACAAGGAGGTTAAGTGACTTGCTTAGGGTCACACAGTGTGCAAGTAGAAGCTGTGGGATTCAAACCCAGGTTTGGTCTGCTGGATGTCACCAGATTTGTAGCTCAGAGCCTTAGACCACTGTGCTATACTGCCAACACATTCAACCTCACTTGGGGCAATCTTGCCTAGCTATGAAGTAGCTGGGTGTGAACAGTGCAGAGTCTTGGACCTTACACTTGAGCCAAGACTCTGATATATAAATCGCTTGGCCCACATAGTCTGCCCCTCTTTTTCCTGCCTTTCTGCCACAGCAGACCCTTCCTCGTCTTCAGCCACCTCCTACCCCCCTGCTTTGATACCAATTTCCCTTTATACCTATCCAGTTCATGCTTGAAGCCCACCACTATTTTTGCCCCCACCACCCTGCTGGAAGATTGTTCTAGGCATACACCACCCTCTTAGTGAAGTAATACTTCTTCACATCCCTCTTAAACTTCCCTCCTCCAGCTTCATTGTTTGCCCCCTAGTTCTTATACACCTTCATTTCTGAACACGTCTCCCTTCCTGTGGCTTCTTCACACCCATGAAGTATTTAAAGGTCTTTGTCATGGTCCCCCCCCCCTTCACTGTTAGGGTGTACATGTTTAGATCTCTTAGTTTAACATAGAAACATAGAAACATAGAAGTTGACGGCAGATAAGGACCGCAAGGCCCATCCAGTCTGCCCATTTCTTTTTCTACCTTATAAATGTGCCATCGGCCTTTGCTCTGTCAGTGACCTATCTATTCATAGTCATTTGTATTGCTCCCTTATGCCTATCCCATGCCTGTTTGAAGCCCTGCACTGTATTCATAGCCACCACTTCTTGTGGTAAGCCATTCCATGCATCTACCACCCTTTCTGTCAAAAGAATTTCCTCCATTCCCCTAATCGGCCTCCTCTAATCTTCATGCTGTGTCCTCTTGTCCTGCTATTTTTCTTATATTTAAACATGTTAGACTCTTTCACCTTGTTTATGCCCTTAAGGTGTTTGAATGCCTCGATCATATCACCTCTCTCCCTCCTTTGCTCAAGGGTATACATATTGAGAACGTTAATCTGTCCTCATATGTCTTCTGATGCAGTCCCTGCACCATTTTGGTTGCCCTTTCTGGACTGCCTCAATTTGTTAATGTCCTTGTGAAGGTGTGGCCTCCAATACTGCACGCAGTACTCCAGATGGGGCCTAACCAATGTCTTGTACAGAGGGATTATTACCTCCTCTACGACTTGGATACACCTGCTAATACACCCTAACACCCCCTAGCCTTACCTACTGCTTTAGAGGTCTGCTTGGATGATTTTAGGTCATCAGTGATGATGATGCCAAGTCTCTTTCTTCCTTTGTGACTGCTAGCAACTCCCTCCCAGCCTATAAGTGGTTTTAGGGTTTCTCTCCCCATGTGCATGATTTTGCACTTTTTGCATTAAATCTCAGTTGCCACTCTTCTGACCATTCTGCTAGTTTATCCAGATCTCTTCTCATTCTGCCCACCCCATCTGGATCATCTACCCTGTTGCAGATCTTGGTGTCATCTGCAAACAGACAAGCCTTACCCTCTAGTCCATCTGCAAGGTCACTAATGAAGATGTTGAATATGACTGGCCCCAGGACTGATCCCTGAGGTACCCCACTTGTGACTTGCATCTCTTCTGACTGTATACCATTTACCACCACTCTCTGTTTTCTGCCAGTCAACCAGTTTGCCACCCAGTTGACCAACTTCTGACCCACCGCGAGCCTACCCAGCTTATTTATCAATCTTCTATGTGGAACAGTGTCAAAAGCTTTGCTGAAGTCAAGGTGGCGACATCAACTGCTCCCAGTCCACCACTCTGGTTACCCAGTCAAAAAATCTATGAGATTAGTTTGACAGGACCTTCCTTTGTAAACCCATGCTGTCTTGGATCCTGTGCCCCTATGGATTCCAGGTGTTGCACTATCCTTTCCTTAAGGAGTGCCTCCATAATCTTGCCCACTACTGAGGTAAGACTGACTGGTCTGTAGTTCCTGCTCCTCCCTGCTACCACTCTTGTGGAGCAGGATCACATGAGCCTTTCTCCAGTCTTCTGGGACCTCTCCTGTGCTCAGAGACTCACTAAACAATTCTGCTAATGGCTCTGCTAGTTCCTCCTTAGCTCCTTAAGTACCCTGGGATGTATGCCATCAGGTCCCATTGCCTTATCCACCCTGAGCTTAGCAAGCTCTTGTAGGACCCTTTCTTTGTGAAGGAGAGGTGCTCACCTCCTCACCCCTGTGTCCATGATGCTGAGCTGTGGGCCCTGCCCTACCTTCTCTTCAGTAAATACTGAGCAAAGTATCTATTTAGGATAGATGCCTTTACAGCCCTCCTCCTCACATGCCCTTTTCTCCATTAAGCTTAGCAAACCCCTCTGGACTTTCTCCTTTCACTAATGTATCTATAGAAAGTCTTGTCACCTTCTTTTACTGTTCGTGCTAGTGTTTCCTCAGTTTGGGACTTGCCTGCCTTACTGCCTTACCTGCTTCCCTTAGGGGCAGTTTGGTATGCCTCCCTATCTTCATCCCGCTGTGTTCCCTTATATTTCCTGAAGGCCAGCCTTTGGCTCTGACCTTTTCTGCTACTGTATTTGAGAACTAAAGTGGTTTCCTTCTTCTTTACTTCCTTTCTGTCTAACACAATGGGATGTTGCTTCAAGTATTGCATCCTTAATGCTTGCCCACTTTGCCTGTACCCCTCACCTGTGTTTCTTTTGCCAGGGCTAGCTTAACTCTGTTGGCCATCTTATCAAAGTCAGCTCCTCTGAAGTCCCATATTTTGCCTTGAATGGGATGATTTAGATGTAGTAGCCAAATTGAACCATACCATGTGATGGTCACTGGCCCCAGGTGACCTTCTACCTGGAGATCTGTGATCCTTCTTTGTTAGTCAGTACTAGATCTAGGATAGCCCTGTCTCTTGTGGGTTGCTGTACCAGTTGTTTGAGGCCCTCCCCTGCAGAGAGAATCCACTATGAGTCTAGTTCTGGCAGATGTTTCTGCTGGTATTGACCAATCTGTATCCGCATGTTGAAGTCTCCCATTATCAGAACCTCCCCTTTAGCTGTCATGTTTTGTATATCTTCTAACAGTAATGTGTCTATGTCCTCCCTCTGGTCTGGGGGCCTGTAGACAACCCCAGTTCTTATGGCTGTCCCATTTCCTGTTTCCAGGGTGACCCACAGTTCTTCTGGCTCCTTATGTGTATTCTGAATTTCTGTAGCTTTGATATTTTCATTAACATACAGGGCCACTCCTCCCACCCTTTTTGCACCTCGGTCTTTTCTGAACAATACATAGCCAGGTACTGAAGTCTCCCAAGTGTGGTTACTGGTAAACCACGTCTCACTAATTGCTACTATGTCCAGTTTAGCCTCTGACATTATTGCCTGCAGGTCTGGGATCTTATTTCCCAGGCTGTGAGCATTTGTGTACATGATTTTCCATTGGCCAAATTTTGGTGTGTGTTGGTTGTTGGGTGAAGTTTGGCATTATCCCTGTGCATCGTGTGGAGACAAACCTTTTTCTTACCTGGTGATGCAAATGAATGGCAAACCACGCTGAATTCCTGTTTGACCACTAGCTGAGGGGAGGGGTGTTCTTCCCATTCGACGTGATGGGGTGCTGCACCCTCTCCCATTTGCTAGTTTAAATATTCTGCAAAGACGTCAAACTTCTGCCCCAATGCACTGACTCTCTTTAGTCAGATGCAGTCCATCAAATTTAAAGAACTTTCTCTCCCAGAACTGTTGCCAGTTCCTACAAATCTGTGTCCTTTTCCTGGCACCAGTCCTGAGCCATGTGTTTAGCTCCCTATCTCCCCTCTCTGACCTTCCGTCCATCTGCTCCCTCTCCCAGACTGGCAGGATCTCAGAGAGGGAGATGGACTAAATAGATGATAGTTTGTCACCCAGCCTAGTCAGGTGTTCCTTGGTCTCCACAACTGACCGGCTGGCGAGATCATTAGTCCCTATGTGTACTAGGACATCAATGCTTTCTCCTGCTTTGTGAACAATTTTAGCAATGCGGTCAGTGTCTCTCCATGCTGATGTACCTGGGAGACATCTGACCATCACCCCTGGCTGGAGATGGGTATCAACTCCCCGAATCATGGAGTCTCCTATGATCAGAAGTTTTTTGGATTTCCTTTGTGCTTGTTTAGTTTTGGTTCCTGAGTTTGGGTGAGTTTTGTTGTGCTAGCTCCTGTGCCGCAATGTCCTGCTCTGCAGTGTCTTCTGCCTTTTTATTTGATTTCAGAGATAGAGGCAGATACCTGGTTGTAGTGTTTATATGTTTTTTGGAGGCAATGTGTTGGAGAGCAGAGAGTGATGGGGCTCCTGATTTGCTCCTCCTAACCACCTGCCAACCTCCTGGACCAACTACCCTCTGCGGTCGAGGTTTCTTCTCATAGGACATTTGGTGCAGCCCCTGCACCATTTTTGTTGTCTTTCCCAGGATGACTTCTACCCTATGTCCTTTCTGAGGTGTAGTCTTGCCTCTGCTACAGAGGAAAAACAATCTGCTAAGCACAATATCTTTAACTTTCAGCTGTTTCAATCAATGCAGTCCACTCCAACTCCATAATTTGCCACCAGTAATAAACACTGCCCAGCTCCCAGATAAGCTGCAAAAGTAAGTTTTAGTTCAGTTCAGTTTTATCAGCACATTAAATACCCCCACAATTAACAGCTGGTACCTGTAAGAGAAGAAAACAAGCCCCAAACTCCAAAAACACAGTAAAAGTAACTTCCCTGAAACAAAGTTTCAGTTCCTTTCAGTTCAGCCTACGCAGAAGAGCATGGAAGACAGGGGTTGTCTTTGGCAGGAGTGGAACCAGGAGACAGAAACTGTGGCACACCTCTACTTCTCTTGTTCTTATATAAAACTGTTTAGGTCCTCAGAGGCTGCCATCTGGGCTATAAATTAATTTAGGTGCCTCACCTATTCAATGCTAATTTGGGGTGAATTAGAAGGGTCCTGGCAGAAGTGGCCCTACAGCCCTATGATGGTACTGTTTGCCTGTGTAAAATGATTCATCTGGCAGGCACAATGTCACTTTGTTGCACAGAAAAAAGTTCATCCCTTTGGATGAGTTTTTGCATAACACACAGTATGAATTACATGACGTAAGAGATTATGAAAGCACTGCATTACCTTGAAGTAGTTTCAGTGGCTTATGGAAAGGTTTTGTTTGGTTACTATGAGAATCAGAAGTCTTTTTTTGTGGTGATGGGCCTATTTTCCTTTTAGTTTCTTCTGATTTTGTTGGTTAATGACTTATATTTGCAACACTATCTGAGATGCTACTTTAGTATACTGAATTTGGGTTTGTGTCTCTGTAATGACACATTAGAGTGCATGTTTATTTGGTGATATTTATTTTAATATAAATGCCCCTACTCTTTACTGATAAATGCCATGGGATCTTTTACTGCCACCCAGACAGTGACCAGAAGGGACCTCAGTTTAACATCTCACCTGAAAGACAGCATTTCAACAGTGCAGCATCCCTCTTATATCACACTACACTTTTACTTATGGGTATTAACCCAAGTGCCTGGTGTGGGGATAGAACCCAAGACCATCTAATCTTCCACTCCCAGATATGAGCACATTACCTACTGAGCCACTGACACAAGAGCCAAGTTTACACGTCTGATCTGACTACAAACTCAGCCAGTGTAAAATGTTCCGATTCTTTACCAAAGTGTGTTGCTCCTGTCCACACTGCAGTCCAGTACACCACTGCAGGCTGTGCCTGTTGCTGTTCAGGCACTCAAGGGGCATGGGTAGGAAAAGAAAGCATCATAGGAGCATCTGCTTTGCTCCAGTAGATGCAATGGTTCCAGTCCACATGGCAGCTTCATCAGGCTAATACACTTCACAGTCCCAACTTGGATGCAGCTGTGGGAGCACAGTACTGATTGGTTTGCAATGATATGGTAAGTGTCCACCCCGGGGGTCTTGCGGAATAGCAACACAAGTGCATGGGTTTATACAGTACAAAGGCCACTGGATAAATAGTGCTTAAATCACTGTTAGTTACACTAGTGGATGGATGAGCAGGGGATGCAGTGTAAGCAGTGGTGCTACCATAAGTGATCAAATTGACTGGTAGGTGTCAATTAGTGTGAGCGTGAAAGGAGCCCCAGTGATCAGCTGAGGGTCCTGGTATGGTTGGATTTTGTATACTTTCTCTCTCTCTTTCCACCTTAGAAACATAGACATTGCTGGCAGATAAGTACCACCAGGCCCATCCAGTTTGCCTGTAGGCCCTATACATTGTGTGTAGTCACTGACCCTATGTGATCAATGGCTTTTCGTCACTCCCTCTCCTCTCCTCTCCTCTCCTCTCAAGGTTCCTTTGTGCCTGTCCCAGGCATGCTTAAACCCCTCCACTGTACCTGCCCTCACTAACTTCCTTCAATAGTTCCTCTCCTTTCCCGTTATTTATTTGCCCACTACGATTAATCATGGACCCAATCTACATCTCCATACATGTGACCACTGGTGGAGGAGCATTATAAAAAGGTGGGGGTTAGAAATGCATAGGCGAGGAGGTGGAGCAGTACAACCCCACCACTCAGGACTGTGGGAGAAACTAACATTTTTGGGCTCCATGTCAGTGCATTGCAGACAATACAGCATTGTCAAACTTTGCGAAGGAAAACTGCTACAAACAACATAGTGCTCAGTAAAAACAGTGAGTGCTAAATACATCACCTAACCATGGAGCACAAACTCGGATGGGGGGCTGGCGTGGTCCCACTCACTTGCCTGAATGTCTCTCCATCCTAGTTCTCTGTGTCAAGAAAAAAAATTGTTTACACAATACAGCCACCACGTGGGGGCTTTGCCCCTCACACCCCTCCCCCTGTAAAATATATGTATACATCCTCCAAGATGCACCACAGGGGAAACACAATAAAGGGGAAGACCTAAACTCGGTCCAGTGGCCATCCCACAGACTCATGGGCTGTCACTCTAACCACCACGCCATGGAGCAAGTTGGCTCACTTCTCACACAATGTGATTGCTAAGGTTCTGGGGCCTGAGTGGAAAGAGCTCCCTCTATTGGACTGTAATGGTTGCACTTTAATTCCCTAGAGCTCTTTTCACTCACACTGTTTTTACAGCTTGGTTTTTACTGCACTGTAATTGACACATGCATTTGATGTGCTATCGCGTTTTTAGATATGCTTCAGCCATCCTTCCATTCTTTTTAAAATTTTCAACAGTTCACAGATTTGTATGAATATTTAATGGTGTATTCACAGAAATGTATATGTCATTTGATTATCAAAATAAATTGTGGTCAGGATGTGCAACTTTTAGATTTTTGAGAGAAGAAAAGAAGCTCAAATCACGCAACAGTAAAACAAAGTAATACATTCTCTTTTCATAGTTAGTACAGATTAGAACATTGCACAATGCAGAATTCCATCAGCCGAATCCAGGCAGAATGAATTCCCCTTTCTAAATGCTGTTTGGAATTTTTCAATAAATTCTGTAAAATTCCAAGTCTTTTCATTTTAACAGGAGATTAGGTTTGTGCTGGGTACATACACCACAAATTAGTTTTATTTACTGATATAGCTTTTGATTACATTTTTTTTCAAGTTCTACTATTTATTTACTTATTTAAAACTGGTAACTGGGAAATGGAACACTGGTTCAAGGCTTGTTTCCAGGTGCGAGCCATGGGGAGGGGGAACAATCAAGTAAATACAATAGGAAAGACATATACCAAAAGTATAAGGTGCAGAACAAATGTAGTGCAACATGACGAAAGGGCAACATGTCAAATGCGGGTGTCTGGAACACAAAACACTGAAAATCCTGAAATATAATATAACAACTAGCAGAAACATATCAGTGCAGGGAAATCTAATCCGCAGTTTAAAGCAGTAGTGCATGATAGTGGAGAAACATTTAACCCATGATTTGTTCTTCTAATTTAGTTCCTGACTTGTATGATTCCCTTCTTTCCCCATTCTGAGTCTGTTTTAGCAGTTTTTTTACATTTAAAATAATAAAAGGAGCACTCCTTTTAATATGGCTCAGACCAGGTTTCATCAGTATTCTCAGCGGATTATTGCCTCATAAAGTCAGGGAGTACTGCCAGCTGCATGCTAGTAGTGATTTTAACAGTGGGCATGATAAAACAGCTGCGCATACTGAGGAAAACCTGGTCCAAGCCATATTAAAAGGAACATTCCTTTTATTATTTCAAATGGGAAAACAAGTGCTAAAGGAGACTCAAAATGAGGAAAGAAGGGTATTGCGCAAGTTAAGAGCTAAGGGACAATCTAAAAATGCCTGGCAGTGTATAGCCTAGAGGTTACAGCAACAAGCTGTGAATGAGCTATGCATATCCATCAGACCTGGGTTTGAGTCCCACAAACTCCACTTGCATGCTGGGCAACTGAGCAAGTCTCTTAATCCCCTTCCGGTGCTCAGAGAGCTGGCGCATTGGTGCCGGGCAATCAGGATGCCAAATGCAGGATGCATCCCTCCCAGGTCTGCCCACCCCTGGAGTTAAAATCTATAAGTGCGAGGGCACAAAGCCATGATTGGCGACATTGCCGATTAGCACCCTAATTGCTCAGCACCGGATCGTGGGTGAGTTCCAATGGTGGAACCCCCTTCTCCACCTCAAAGCTCCTGAGTTGCTCCTGAAAGAGGCACTTTTGCCTTGTGGGCCTTATCTGATTAACAAAAGAATTAAAAAAATAAATGAAAAGTTATAGGTTAACATTTTCTGTGCTATCATGCACTGCTGCTTTAAACTGCTGAACACTAATCCTTGCCTTCTTTTAAGAAGGGGGAAGGTTCTGCCTTTCTGGCCTTCTGCATGATACATGTCATGAGTGAGCTGGCCTTGTGGCACTGAGGGTTGCTGCACTGGACGCCACACCTCGTGCCTCACCGGGCGACCCAGGTTTGGGAACAGACTCGGGCCGCTGGGAGATGGCAGGGGAGAAGAAGTATCAAGCGTCCCATGACTGCTTTCCTTCCTCTTGAGTCGGTGAGGGCACTGCACTGCAGTACAGCGGCATCTAGTGGAAGCTGGGTGCACTGTAAGCTGCAGGCAGGACAAAGGGGAGGAGCATGGTGGGTGTCCACTCGTATGTGTGCCAACGCCATTACACGTCCAGCTCCTCAGGGATCCACTAATGGGGGAAAAATGGCAGAGCAACTGCATCAGCTGATGGCAGTGCCCACTACCCCAGACCTATGAAGACATAACCACTGGGTGTCCATGCTGCAGGTCCCTTAGGGGGTGGGGTCCTATCATTGGCTGGCCTGGTGAGTGGGCGTATAAATCTGCACAACAGACCTGGTCTGGGGGTGTGGGTGCCAGCAGCTGAGGTCATGGCAGGGGGGGCTGCTCTGGCCAAGGAGAAAAAAGTATTTAATGTTAATACACAGCATGAGTTGCCAGATTTAGACCCTCACCTTTGCCTGAGGATGTGCAGAAGTACTGACAACCTGTACCAACTTGCAAACATAAAAATGTTTGCACTGAAAAAATCCCAATGGTCTGGAAGATAGCCAGTTGCAGGATTTAGAAGCTGAACTATTGATGTTGCTATGCAGTAAGGTATCACCTAAACTCCTATGTGTAACAAAGCTGGTTATCAGTTGGAAATTCTGTAATAGCTGGCAGTACCCTGCTGGAAATTCAATAATGAGCTGAAATCTATTTAAGGCCTTCTTTTGTTGACATTTATAAATGATTTACTTGACACTTTAATTATAGTACATCGTCACATATATATATATTTTTTTTTTTTCCAATTGTTTAACGAGGTGAGACACACTGAGCTGAAAGCTTGTTTACAAGTGCAACCAGGGAGCACAGGGAAGTTAAGTGACTTGCTCAGGGTCACACAGTATGCAAGTGAGGGCTGTAGGATTCAAACCCAGGTCTCCAGATTTGCAGCTCAGACCCTTAAACCACTGCGCTATACTGCCTCCTATATACTGTGCATATGGTATATGCAAACAAAAGAGCTTTTTATTATGTTTGTAACAAATCACAAAAAGCACTTCAGGCTGTTTTTCTTTTGTTCACTCTTCAGAATTGTGTGGAAATAAACATGATAATACTTAATGTAAAGACAAGAAAGTCCTGTAGCTTTATTGTACACAGACTGTGCCCTGCTTATGACAAAGTTGCTCATACTGGTAATAAATTACATGACGTTAATTAAGCAATAATACCCAACAGGGTGTGTGTTGTGCTGGGATAAAATCATGCCTCAGGTGGTTAGGCACGAGGCTGCAGGCCGAGTGCGTCCAATACCTGAGGCGTGATGTTATCCCAGCACAACACACACCCTGGAGGGCATTATTGCTATTATACAATGGCTTATTGTAATACAGAATAAAAAATAATTTTAAAGAATGTTTTTGTTAGTGTGGAAGAATATTTTTAGTTTCTTAAGAGAAGATGCAAAAAAGGAATATATCCCAGAGGTCCAAGAGGTCATGTACATTGGTTCACAGTGCTGAGACTAGACCCATGATGTTGTGCTGGGATAACATTACGGGTCCAGTCCCAGACTGACCAGTCAGAGACCAGGATTCTTTCCAGCCATTGTGTAATGAATGTTACCTAGGAGTGTGGTTAGACACTTGCTTGACATTTTGAGCCCACGTGGATTCTGTTATTAAATTGGTAACTCAAAAAACTGGACATTTGTATAGGTACCTAAATTGTGTTACAACTGAGATAAGAACGTTCCTGTTGCCAGATATTAAACGTATGGCGCTAGTGTACATACAACCAATGGTTGGGCAGACTTAAGGAGACTTACAATAAGCTATTTCACTTTATCTTAAAAACAGAATTACGGACCCAAAATGTTCTCATTATTATTTGCCACAATGTGGTCATAATGACCACACTGCAGCAATGTTCTAGCTTTCTTCAGTTTGTAACATACAGAAAGGGTCACAAGCCTTTCCTTATGCTGTTACAACAATCATTTCAATTGCATTTGCACTGGGAAAGGGGTGAGGGCCGGCATGGTAATGAAGTGCTGTGCCATGCACTGTTGCCTTCTGGCCCACGCACAGTTACCTGAATGCCCTAGTGCCACCAGCTCCCCCCCCATAGAACAATGGAGATCAGTTGTACAGTGACAGTACAAGTGGGTGGTAGCTCCCTGTAGACTTGGCATGGAATTAAGATTGCCAAGGTACCACAACAAAATGTGCTGTATGTGGGCAGGGGAGGACATGGTTTGTGAGGAGATGAACCACTGGACAAGAGGGAATACAGAACAGTATTGCAGTAGTCAGGTGGGTGAGAAGAAAACCAGGTATGAGAGATAAGGGACATGAAAAATAAAAACTACATAGCTCACAAGCCGGTCTTAAAGCAGGTAGAGTGGGTGTGTATGTGTGCGTGTGTGTGTGACGGAGGTGGTATCATCTCATGCCATGACCTGATACAACTGGTGTATGTTATAACCAGACATCTGTGGTAGTTGCAGTTTTCATGTTTGCAGTTGGAAATCCCATTTTTGACCAGAAACTACTTGCGCTCATCATTTGCATTGTAGCTTAGCTGGCGGGGAAGACTCCTCCCCAGTGGCTATGTCTGGCCTTTTGTGTATGGAAGTTTTGGGGATTAGTGAAATGGGGTACTTTTCTGCACCACAAAATTGGGCCACCCACCAAATGTGCTGTGACTGAGTACTAAACGCCATGCTTACTCACCAGAGTGTTCTTTACAAATCATCAGGCTTTTGTCTCCGCCAGAAAGGAGAGGCTTGCATTGGTACCTGTTATTGCTCAGAAGTGTATCTTGAAATGCCCCAGCTTTCTTATCAGGTTTTTCACTACAGATGATAAAGCTAGTGTGATCAGGTCCCAGCATTCAGATGCTTTTCAAATTCCATAATTAAAATATGCAAAAGACTGGAATGACACCAGTGAGAGCTTTGTCCCAGAGAAGGTGACAGAGTGGGGTACAACTGGGCACCAAGAAGAGCTAGGCCCCAGACAGGGCGTATATCTGTACAACTTGCATACATAAAGCTCTTTTTGGACATAGGTACATTATTCATTTATTTCAACATATTCTACCAGGAAAAGCATATTGAGCTGGAAACAGCTTGTTTCCAGATGCATCTTGAGAAGGGGGAGAAGGGAACATACAGTGCAGTGAAAAGAATCAGTGATGTATAGTATGTCATATTTAAACAGCAGCGGAGAAGTATTATACAGCAAATTAATGACAACAGTGGAGAACTGTCAAACAGAAATAAAAACAAAGTACAGAGCATCACATGTACAACGCGGCAGAGAATAACTATAACAAGAGAACATACAGATTTAGTCTTTGCCATATTGGTCCTTGTAAGAAGAGATCCAGAAGCAAATGATTTGATACCATTTACATCTATGTTGGTCCAATAAAAGGTATCAAATCATTTGCTTCTGGATCTATAACAAGAGAAGTCAACAGGGTTCCGGGGCAGGAGTAGTAGTGTGCAAAACCCTAAGTTAACTGCTTAGGGATCCTGCAGTGGTAGTACATAGCATACAATTAACCGGGTACACTGGGTAATCCTGTGCATAATCTAGGATATTAAATAATGAGCTGACTTAAAGGGGCACTGTCAGCCTTTTGGACCACTTTGAAATGAAGGTGTCTGGAGCAAGCTTTATCAATGTATAATAACTGCATAGCAACAGATTTGCACAGTAGAGCAAGATGTTTATCTTTAGTTTTTTTTTGTAAAAATTATATTTGTGTCTTCCCAAATGAAATGTCACCTCCGTGCATCTATGAGCTAGAATGGCATGGAACTGAGGGGAAACTCGTTCATGTTTCGTTGACTCTAATACAGGTGCCTGGAGACATGGCGTCAGTTTTTAGGTACAAAATAAAGTGGGTTACAGTGCTCATTTTTGAATGGGACTATACTTGTACAACTCTGTATTGTGACCAGTATAAGATACAACCTTTTTGGAATACAGCACCAAAAATAATTAATTAATTCATGGCCCAGAGGCAGGAGAAACTGAAGGTGAAGGCAGGTCAACCTGCAGATGATTTCATGTGGGGAAGGGAGAGACAGTGAATGCCAAGGTTGCAGAAGAAGTAGGTGGATGGAGGGAGAGGCAAAGTGAGAATGGAGCTAACACAGAGGGGGGCAGTTCCAAACCAGAAGGTTGAGATAAAAGATGCATAGCGGGACAGGTGCTTGGCTTCAGGAGAGTGAGTGAGAGGGACGTGTAGAGGGTGGTGGTGTGTGTGAGTGGGATAGATGAGGGCGAAATGGCAGAAAGCGTGAAAAAGGGGGATTTAGTCAGGCAACAGCAGAGTTAGGTGTACACAGCATCACCCACACACACTCTGCTTATTATGTGTGCTTGCTCAGGACATGGCAAATATATTGCTATCGATCAGAGAGAGGTGTTTTGTGGGCTCGGTCCAATAGAACCCACTCTGTGCCCCCTTTCTTTTTCACATTGAAACAGTTAGTCAAACACAGTGCTGGAAAACAGAAACCTGGATGTGTTTTGGTCATGTGTAACTCTAAGGTTTCAATCAACTACAGCAGGAACGTTTCTTGTGCTTTATGTGCTGCACTTTTGTCTCCTGCCACCCTTCCCCACCGTTAATAAAGACAGTGTCAGGTCTTTTACTTTGTCGCTAAGCTGCACTCAAGCTTATGCTCCTACCAATTGACAGCATTATTCCTTGCCATGCAGTGATACTTGTTTTCTGAACCTGCCACCCTTTGTGTCTTACAGGCCGACCCTATAGTGCCCAGTGCAGTTTGCAGAAAGTCCTGTTGGAGCCCAGTGTGGCTTGCAGGCAGCCTGGGGAGGGGCATTCTGTTTACTTTTTTGGTCACAGCTATGTAACACTTTCTCATTCTTGTTCTCTCCCATCCAACACATACACACACACACATGCACACACACACATCTGCAGTGGTCTTCACAGCCCTAAAGCACTTCAAGTTTACTTTGCTCTCCGCAGGAGATCTGCAGAGCCCCAAAGAGTTTCAGTGTTTCTTTGCTCGTTGGAGTCTGCCCCCTGGCATGGCTTAAGGGAGGCTCCAGAGTAGTGGGAGCCCTAAACAGATGATCCGCCACCTGATGCAGTTGTGGGGGGCTCCTGAGGAGTGAGAGCCTCAAACAGAAGTTATCCTCCCCCCACACTACTTTGGTTGGAGCTCTCAAGGAGCTGATGATACAAATGTAGACAGGAAAAGGTGCAGCCCAAAAATGATGGAATTACCCATGGTTTTTGACCTTAGGATGTAGTTACTTTAGCTGCAACAACTAATTTATCTATGGACCCTGAAGCAAGTAGGAACATAAGCACAGAAATGTTATTTCTAAAAAAATGTATACAGTGCACACATCAAGTAATAAAAATAATTGGTTTATCATACATTTCACTTCTGAAGTTAATAATGAACAATGCAAACAGTGTGCCATTATAATACAATAAATATTTCAAAAGCAATGACTGAAAGTGATCTTTTTTTCGGCAGCAGTGGATTGCTAGTGCCTCTAAAGCACAGGTGACAAAAGCCTTGTGGTTATTCCCATACTGAGTATTTGAATCATTTTCCTTCAGGGACACCGTATAGTATAGTAGTTAAGAGCACTGAACTGCAAATGGGGAGAACTGGGTTTGAATCCCGCAGGCACTACTTGCATACTGTGTGACCATGAGCAAATTACTTAACTTCCCTGTGTTCCTATGACACACCTGGAAATGAATGTAGGCTTGTTGTGTCCTTCCTGGCCAAGAATGATTAACCCCCCCAAAAAAGCATGCGCTATCAATTTAAACTACAGATAATGTTCCATTGTTTCTAGCGTTTTGCTGCTGCTGCTTACTGTGTAATCAGAGCCAGTTATTATTAGTAGTTTCTCCTTGTTGCCATGCAGCACAGTTATTGCTGGGTCCAAGATAATTGGACAAGCAGTTCCCCTTCTAGCCACCATTGTGCCCCCCCAACCCTTTAAATTTCATGTTTCACTGTACCTCCTGGTACCACAGCTCACTTTTGCCACATAGAGCCCTTATGGGGGAGGCATGGCCACATGGGTACAGACATTCAACAACTCCCTTGCACACCACAGGCATCACTGTGGGAAAGTGGAGACAAGTTCTCCCTCTCAGGGCCATCAGGAGTAATTTTACCCTAAATGTTTGGTTAGCTATGATGGCTACCCATAATTCATTTTCTATCATGGTAGGAAATAATTGTATTGTATGTTTGATAATTTTACAGAAATTAAAAAAAACTTCTAAAGGGGTCTTAACACCTATCTGTTTTCTCAAGCATTTGGGGAATGATTATTCCCTTTTTATGCTGACACCCCAGATTTGAGCTTAATTAATTTTTAATTATTATTTCATTTTATTGAAAAGGCAATACTAAGTTATTTATTTGATGTATTTATGATATTTTATTTTCATCTCTTCTTCCTGTTCACGTTTTGTAATGGCACCCTGAGCCTCCAGGGAAGGGTGCCAGAAAGAAACAGAGATAGTGATACTACAAATTAATTTAAATGGTAGGATCACTGGTTTTTTCATGTTCAACACTTACCATATGTGTTTTGGAAATGGCCAACACCATCAGTGTTTACTGTTTTCTTCATCTCATCCCCCCATACTCACATACCTTTATTCCTGTTCAGATGAGCATACTGTAATAAAATGTGGAACATCCCACACACATACTTTTATTCCAGTCCAGATGATTATACTGCAGTAAAATGTGAAACATCTCACACACACACCTTCATTCCAGTCCAGATGAGTATACTGCAGTAAAATGTTACATAGAAAAACCTCTCTTCCCTCCCCCACATGCACACACCTTCATTCCAGTCCAGATGCGTATACTGCAATAAACTGTTACATAGAAACATATCTATTGATGGTAAAAAATGTCCCATTGAGCCTGCCCAGTGCCAAATGAGATACTAACAACAACAAAAATGGAAAGGGACCTGGGGGTAGTCATATCAGATGACCTAAAGGTGGGCCAGCAATGTGAGAAGGCAGTAAGGAGGGCTTGGGGGATACTGGGATGCATATGGAGAGGCATCACCAGTAGAAAACAGGAAGTTGTTATCCCTCTGTACAGACAGCTGGTGAGACCCCATCTGGAGTACTGCATCCAGTTCTGAGACCCAGTCTCTGCAAGGACATAGACAGGATGGAAGCTGTCCAGAGGAGGGCAACTAAAATGGTGCAGGGTCTGCACCTGAAGACATATGAAGAGAGACTAAAGGAGTTTAATATGTATAACCTCGAGGAAAAGAGGGAGAGGGGAGACAGGATAGAAACTTTTGAGTACCTCAAGGGAATCAACAAAGTCCAAGAGGGTAGCATCTTTCAAAAAAAGAGGTGTGCAAGAACAAGGTGGCACAATTTGAAGATGGAGGGCGGCTCATAGGTAATGTAAGGAAGTATTTTTTCACAGAGAGGGTTGTGGATGCATTGAACAGCCTTCCAGAGGAGGTTGTGGAGTCAAAAACAGTGGTTGAATTCAAGCGTGCATGGGACAGTCATAAGGCAATTTTAGGGGGTGGGGGTAGAAAGAAGTAGGCTGCTGGTTAACTAGGATCTGCAGCTTATCCATTAGGTAGGGAAATGGGCAGACTGGGTGGGTCAAGTGATCCTTATTTGCCATGAAATTCTATGTTTCTAATGTCCAGATTAATTTGACACATTTTATCCCAGTTGTGGAAAAACTTATGGCAATTGCAAAACAAATTATGCACCTGCTGATGTAGAGGCTTCACATTTCAGAGTCTTTCCCAGGGCCGCTCAGGTTCTAGTGGAGGCTAGAAAGCCATCCATCAGATCCACTTGCGTGATGAAATGGAAGAGATTTTCCATTTGGGTCATGTTAAAAGGTTGGGATCCCTTCTCATGTCCTGTATCTCAGGTGCTTACATAGAAACATAGACTTTGACGGCAGATAAGGACCACTTGGCCCACCCAGTCTGCCCATTTCTCTACCTATTGGATAAGCTGCAGATTCTAGTTAACCAACAGCCTACTTCCTGCAACCCCCACTATAATTGCCTTATGTCTGTCCCATGCATGTTTGAATTCCCCCACTGTTTTAGACCCCACAACGTCCCCAGGAAGGTGGTTCCATGCGTCCACCACTCTCTCCGTGAAAAAGAATTTCCTCACATTACCCCTGAGCCATCCCCCCTCTAACTTTAAATTGTTCCCCCTTGTTCTTAGACATCTCTTTTTCTGAAAGATGCTACCCTCCTGGACTTTGTTGATTCCCTTGAGGTACTTAAAAGTTTCTATCATGCCCTTCTGTCCCTCCTTTCATCAAGGATATATATATTAAGCTCTCTCAGTATCTCTTCATATGGTTTCTGACGTAGACCCTGCACCATTTTAGTTGCCCTCCTCTGGACTGCTTCCATCCTGTCTATGTCCTTGCATAGATGAGGTCTCCAAAACTGCACGCAGTACTCCAGATGGGGTCTCACCAACTGTCTGTACAGTGGAATAACCACTTCCCTTTTTCTACGTGTGATGCCCCTCCATATGCATCCCAGCATCCCCCTGGCTCTCGTTACTGACTTCTCACATTGCCTAACCACCTTTAGGTCATCTGGTATGACTACACCCAGATCCCTTTCCATTATTGTTGTTGTTAGTACATCCCCTGCTATTGTGTACTGTTCTCCTGGATTTTTATTTCCCAGGTGCATTACTTTGCACTTCTTTGCATTGAATCTAAGTTACCATATGTCTGACCATTCCTCCAACCTTGTCAAGTCCCTTATCACCCTTTCTAGCCCCCCCTTGTTTATCAACTCTGTTACAGATCTTTGTGTCATCTGCAAAGAGACATACCTTTCCTTCCAGACCCTCTGCAATGTCACCTATAAAGACATTAAAGAGGACTGGACCCAGTACTGAGCCCTGAGGTACTCCACTAGTAAGCCCCCTTTCTTCAGAAATGTGTTCCATTTACCATTACCTTCTGTGTCCTGTTGTGCAGCCATTTTGCTACCCAGGCTACCACCCTGGGACCCACTCCCAGGCTGGCTAACTTGATTATTGAATATATGCTACATCTATCCGACCTTGGGCGAAGTTACTCTGCTCTTAAGGTCCATTTGTCTGCTATTTCAGTCTATAGAGGATGGCAAGACTTTGGCCAAGTTGGAGGTATCAAAAACATTCCTGAAAGAGATATGGCATGCTATAGACAATGCAGTGGGTTACTTTAATTAGATCCCAATTTGTTAACTGTAACCCCTAGGTGGCACTGCTCCTATAGTTACACACCTGCCTACTACCTAGGATGAAGGTTGAGGGGTTTGGGTTACCAAACTTTATTTAAAAAACTGGTTCCTTTCATAAGGTTGTATAATGCACAGTACCTCCACTCGGAGTACGCTTTTTAAGTGGGCTAGTTGTTACTTGGTGCAACCATCTGAGATGTTCCATTTTCATTGGACTGCACTGGGTCAATGCTCTTTCTTGTACCGAGCTCCACTCTGGCTTAATAAGCAACTGGCTGCAGCACTTAACACTACAAAGGTTCAGGCCTTTAAAACTGAACTGATGCAATATCCGCAGTGCCTGAACACCTGTGATTGCCTGGGCTGAGACTGTCCTTCCCACCTATGAAACCTCATCCACTTGTATGACTGACGCCTGGGCTTAGACTGTCCCTCCCACCTATGAAACCTCATCCACTTGTATGAGTGACTTCATGCTAACAATCCCCAGTGTCCCCACCCTCATCCCTCATTCCTCTCTCTACTATTATTACTCCCTGCCTCCAGACTCGGCTACCACTCCAGTGGAAGTGTATACCTTCACTAACTTATGATGCCTGCTCCCATTCCTGCCCCTGCAGCTTGTTTCTACCTCCTGCACCTATTTCCATTTTTCCCCTTCCCCTCCTCTGTCTCTACAGTTCCTCTCTACTGCACCCTCCCTCCTGCTACCTACCATATGCCAGTTAAGTATGGACGTTATTATCCCTACGCTACACTAACAAGGCCCTGCTGGGCTACTACCTGTATTCCTTGTGGCAGTTGTTCGTTTCCTGTTGCTTTAGAATATATTATTGTCTTAGCTTTGTATTTGAATTTATATGCCTGTAAGCAAATGTATTGTTTGAAAATGTATTCTGTGCCTGTACTGTCTTTCTGTCTTATGACATGGAACCTTTGTGAAAGAGTTTATACTCAAAGGTTATTTCTAAATCTAAAAATAAATAAAAAAGAAAATGAGTTTATCTCAATGGTGTTCTGCTTGGTAAAATAAAGATTTGATTGATTTATTGAAGTCATTTTAAATTGCAATGACTCTGACTTAAATTAGTATTATTACTGATTTTATTCTGTAAATGTTTGCACCTCTATGTAAAGCACCCAGAGCCCTTGGGATTGGGTGCTAAACAAATACAATTTTACTTACTTACTTTACTTACTATCCTGGCTTTCTGATTGGCTGTGGCTGCTTGCAATGGCTGCTTAACCCACTGTCCTTTCAGTAGAAAGATGACAGTTCCCAAATCAAAGTCCTGGTGCAGCCAGAAACAGTTAGATATTTGCCCCAATGCCCCACAGTCCATTAGCCCTGATAGTATACTTGCTGTCATTGCACAGAGTTAGTTAATCACTCAGTCTGCGTCTGCGCTGCTGCTGCCGATATTTAAAGAGCCCGGATTTGCAGCAGCAGACAGGCTTTGTGATCTGAGCCCCAAAGTTGCTGGTGCAGCCAGGAGTAAAGCAATGTTTATTTTAAACACTTTTCCCCCCTTGTACAACATGGTCCCCAAGCACACATTGCAGTTACAATATTCATTTTATTTTAAACAACACATTTTCCCTTTTTTCGGCCGCAGCCGAGAACAAGCTACCCCGAGGGCAGAACGTGACCCTCATGAATATTTAAGTGATTGGGGCTCCAGCTCATTATTATTCATGAGCCCCGATCAAAATCACTTTGTTGAGCTCTTTCTTTTTTTTTTTTTTAATGAGAGCTGGTGCTCAGGGCCCTGTCCATGGTCACCGGGTCCCACTTAACACATGGGGATCCTGCGACTGATGGAACGCTCTCCGGTACAACGCAATGCAAGCAGTTACAAGATCAAGGGCACCGCTTACGCCTGCGTGATCCCCGTTGCTCTGAGGGCATGGCTGAGGCGGGTGATCGCGGTCATGGCCTGTTGAGCCCCAGAGGGCTGATTTAACACTTTGGGCTAGAAAAAGGGCACCAGAAAAAGGCAGAGAAGATCAGATAGGACCAGGGGACACAAATAAAAATTGCAGGTACTCCCTAGAGGTGCTCGGTAGAGCAAGAGCCAGAGCTGCAAGGTGACAGGTAAGCCCCCATTTGGCAGATGGGGGAGTTACAGAACCATGTCCCATGAAATCAACACATAAAACAATGGAATATAAATCATGTGTTTGTTACTTCCTGTGAAACAAGTTCAAGTAAATGATGAGCAATGTTGAGCTACACAGTCCGATACATTATTTGCATTTCATTTGGTTGGGTTTGACTATTTCTCTGCAGGTCCCATTGATGAAACTCTCCTTCTGCTCTGTGAATTAGTTATAGCCAGTTGATATTTAACCAGGTGACTGAGTCACTAAATACTAACCTTTTATGGCTGGAGACCTTTGGTTAAATCCTGCTGTACGTCACAAGTGAATTCTATTTTAATCATCCTTTCTATGCAGCCTTCCATTAGAATGTGTCATTATTTGGCACAGTTTGTAGCCTTTATTCAAGATAGAGCCAGGCTGAAATAAGTCCTTCACCAGAATTACACTCTCACTCTTTCTTCAATGCACTGGATTAGAAATAGGTAGTACTATGCATTGGATAAAAGCAATGTTTTTGTAGAGATTGTCAGCACCTGAAGAAGGGTTCCATGTACTTTTCCCTTCCATTTCCTGCACAGTCCTCCTTCTGAATTCCATCCACCCCCTTTTGTTCGTCTGAGGCAGGGCTCCTCATGGTTCCATGCTCCCACCTGAAATCATCAGGAGAGGGAGCCTTTAGCATTGCTGCACCTATCATGTGCAGTTTGTTGCCTGCTCACATTCAGGGAGCCCTTCATGGAATGCTTCAAGGGGTTGAGTAAAATCCTTTTGTTTAAGTTTGCATTTGTGAATGCCTAAACTCCTAGTTTTGTCTTTCCTAACTGTCTTGTGTATCCTAATTTGTTTTATGCTTAGTCTGTATTTTGTGTTAAAGACACATTCTTGCCCAGTGGGCATCACAGCCTGGAAGCACATGAAAAGCACTTTCAAATGAGGTATTGGGCTTATCTGCAGCAGTAAGTACCCCAGAAATACAGAAGACTTAGTCTGTTTAGTATTAGTACTACATTACAGCCATTTTTAGAATCTTGTGATGTCAGTGATGAGCAAGCTGTGCTTAAAGGGGCACTGTCAGCTTTGCTGGACAGCTTTTTTATGTTTGGATGCAGTGTGCCTCCTGGCATACATGTACAACTTTTTGTCCCTAATATTCCCTTATGTGTGTCAATCATAATAAATTGTCATACTTTTGCTTTTTATGTTGATTGCGCGCAGCGCAAGAAACATATTGGGACAGTTTGCAGAGAAGCAGGTTGTGGAGGCAGGGCACTGTTGTGGCCAATGCTCCCACAGTCTGCAAAGGCTTGTCCCACTTCCCCCAATGCTGTGGCAGGCTGCTGGTGACACACATTTGGAATGTTTGCACCAACTTGTGACAATTTAGCCGCTGCAATCAGGGGCTGCCTCATCATTCCAGCGTAAGCCATCTGTTGCAATGAGGGAGCGACCCGTCATTGCTGGGCGGGATGTAAAAATCCTGATATTGTTTGTGAACATGGCGGCGGGTTACCGCCATGTTCTAAACAATATTAACCCCTCCACCATGTTTTTCTACCTTGATAGAGCCCACTCCCCATCGGCAAAAAGGACCACCCCTTTTGTTGTTTGCCAACAGGAGTGCCCAGTCCCCGTCGGCACAAAGGAACTCCCCCGTTTAACTGTCTGCCGATAGGGTGCCCAATCCCTGTCGGCAAAAAGGAACCCCCCCTTTTGTTGTTTGCTGATAGGGGTGCCCAATCCCCTGTGGGCTACAGCTGGCCCCCCCAAAAATGAAAGCCATTGGTGGCATGCTGAGAGCCCACCCTAGTGTGCCACTTGGCCCTGTAAAGGGAAAAATGGTCCCCCAAAGTCTTTAGTTTTTTTTGTACCTGAAAAAAAGGAAACTGTCCCTCATAGACTCTCTGCCCCCCCAACCACAACCCGCACCCACCCACTGTACTCCCTGCCTCCCCACACCCCCTCTCACCCCATACTTACCTCCAGAGCTGGGCATGATGTTCTCCGGTGGACCGGGAACACGTCTGCACTCTTCAAAGCCGACCACGAACTGACGAAATGCTGGTAAGCTATATAATGTAATAAATAGGGGTTTTCCAACTTTGCTGCATATCTCTGGCATTTTTGGGAATTTTGGCACCAAATTTTCAACATGGGGTTTTTGGGACCCCTCCTCATGAATACTGTCACTGTCATGGCATTAATCAGGCCTGAAGGGTGATTTCGTGGTCACTGCATGGAATCACCTTTGGGGCCCGATTAACGAAATGACAGTGCCAGTGTTCCTGAGGTGGGCTCTCAAAAAGCCTATGTTGCAAATTTGGTGGGAAAAATAAAAAAAATGACTATTTTACGAGCGTGCGCTGCGCAATTGCTTCACACGCTCGTAACTTCATGAATTTGCAATATTTTCATGCCAGATTTCAACATTGGCATTTTGTCACACCTCCTTGTGAACAGTTCAGCTGTCATTGTTCACATCATGGCGGAAATGTGTTTTTGCACTTCCGGCTCAGAATAGCACGGTCGCTGTCAGAAATCAGTGTTCGGGACAGATTAAGGAAATGACAGTGACACTGCTCATGAGCAGAGGTCCTGAAATGGCTATGTTGAAAATTTGGTAATGATACTCCATAAAATGACTGTGTTATGAGCATGCATTGCGCAGTTTGCACGCGCGCTTGTAACTTCATGAAGTTATTGTATTTTCACTCCAGATTTTCAACATTGCCATTTTCCCACACCTATGTATGAACAGTGCAGCTGTCATTTTTCCCATCCTGGCTGAAATGTGTTTTTGCAGTTCCGGCGCAGAATAGAGCGGTCACTGTGGGAAATCACTGTCTGGGACAGATTAATAAAATGACAGTGATACTGTTCATGAGCAGAAAATGCCTATGTTGAAAATTTGGTGATGATAGCCCATAAAATGAGTGTGTTACAAGTGCGTGTTGCACACTTTCCACACACCTTTGTAACTTTGTAGATACGTAAAATTGTCATGTCTTATTTTCTTTTTTTTTTCAATTCAAACTTTATTTACATTATTTTCCACAATATTGGTGGAGAAAATATAGCATAAGCACTAGTACACAGTATCATACTCAAACTGCCCCTCTCCTCCCACCCCCCATGCAGCAGTGTTGTGCGACAGTTAGCATGAACACTCTAAACAACATACATGCATGTACAGGAAGAACTGGTACAGAACAACACTTAGGTCCTGATACACATAATTAGGGTGTGAAGGGGATCCCACATGCATTGATACACTGGTAAACAATTGTGGAGACTAGCTATAGCCTTCTCGGTGCGGAGGTTAGCAAGGACTTCATTAACCCACTCCTGGAATGTTGGGCTAGCCTTGTCTTTCCAATGTCTTAATATAAGCTTTTTAATGGATAATGAAATCATGGAAATATGGAATCTCCTAACCTTGACCAAGATGGAAGACAGGTCCCCTAGAAGACAGATATCTGGTGTGAAACAATCCTGCAGACCCAACAGGGGATCCAAATTAGATTTAATTAAGTCCCATAGGGGAGTTATTTTGGGACATGACCAGAAAATATGAAAGAGAGTTCCTTCTCCCTGAAAACATCTGACACATACGGCTGAATCCTGGAAGCCCCAGTTAGCTAGCTTAACTGGTGTATAGTACATGTTGTGTAAAATGTGGTATTGCATAAGGCGCAGTCTATCTTGGGACACGTATTTGTGACAGGACTTCCATAGGTCCTGCCAGTTGAAAGTACGTTGGGGGAAAAAAGATTCCCAGAACTTTGTTGGTCCAAAGGAACCCCCGTACCATCGTTGGAACAAAACATGATATAATTTGGAGATGATACCCCTCGACCCTGACAGGGAGGAAATCTTGGAAATCAGTGCATTAACCGACTGAGAGGGGGGCGTACTGCCCAGTACCGCTACAAGCAAGTGCTTTAATTGGACTACCTTAAACTGTAAGGAAGCTGGAATGCTAAATTTTCTTGTAAATTTAGCTATTGAGAGCCACGCTCCATCATTATCCACGAAAGTGGATACAATCCCTTCACCCAGCTGGGGCATCCATGTACGGGAAATCGGCTGTTTGCTTATAGTGAAAACCGGCGAGTGCCAGATAGACTGGGACAAGTCCAAATGGGGGGTATAACACAGAAAAGAGCAGAGCTGCGCATACACTCTTAAAGTAGTCTTAAGGGTGAGACATATCTCAGCACCATGTAAAAGAGATATTTTAACATGGAATAAGGATGCAGGATCCATGTTCATATACCAGATTACGTCCAATTCTATTCTGAGCCAAGTTGGTCTCAGGCGTTCAGGATCCAGATTCACCCACTTCAAACACTTTGCCAGGTTGGAGGCCCAGTAATAGATTGCCAAGTGGGGGATCCGTAGCCCACAATCAACTTCGTTGGCAGCCAGCTTATGATATGCCAAGCCGGGATGCTTCTTTAACCAAATGAAATTAATAAAAATTCCATGCATCTCTTGAAACCAGGATAGAGGGATAAATGAATTGAGAAGAGAGAGGGGATAAAAAATATGTGGGAAGACATTCATCTTGATTATGCTGATCCAGCCCCATAATGATACCGGAAGTTTGGACCATCTGTCGAGATCCTGAACAATTAGCTGGGAGAGAGGTTCTAGATTTACCTTAAACCAAGCAGAGGGATTACGCATCAGTTTAATACCCAGATATTTTATCGTCCGGGGAGCCCAACACAAACCAAAAGAGGTGATGTCAGTCTTAAAGACCTTATGATTCAGGGGAAAAAAGGAAGATTTGTTGGCGTTCAATTTATAGTTCGAGAAGGAACTAAATCTAGCAATTTCACTCAGCAAGGCCGGAACAGACGACGTCAAATGGGATAAGTAAAGGAGAAGATCATCTGTGTAAACTGTGATCTTGATCTCGTTGCTTCCCAACCGGATACCCTGTATCCCTGCGTTGCTGAGGATGTTTTGAATGAGAGGTTCCAAATAAAGATTAAATAAAAGGGGGGGAAGGGGGCATCCCTGTCTGGTACCTGAGTATAAAGAAAAGGGTTTAGAGAATGCCCCATTACCAGAAATCTTAGCTGATGGAGCTCGGTACAGTGCACAAATCCAGTCTATGAATGTGGTGGGGAAATGAAAAGCCTTGAGAACCTGAAATAGGAAATTTAAATTCACTCGATCAAATGCCTTCTCTGTGTCCAGGGAGACCAACCCGGCCGGAAAGGGTGCATCCCTGGACCCAGAGAAGACGTGTGAAAGAGTGCACAAATGATCTGAAGATGAATGCCCCTTCATGGACCCAACCTGGGACATGCCAATCAGATCTGGGAGAACCACTGTTAACCTATCGGCCAGTATCTTCGAGAGAATTTTGATGTCTTGATTTAGAAGGGATATGGGCCTGTAGCTTTGTATTAGCTCTGGATCCTTATCCAGCTTGGGGAGAAGAACAATCAGGGCTTCAAACAAATAGGAATCTACCATTACCCCGGAGAGAATATGTTGAAATAACCGACGAAGCACTGGCACTAATAATTCTCGGAAAACTTTGTAAAACAGGGAGGAGAACCCATGTGACCCCGGGACCCTGTCTGAAGGCAGGGCCCCGATGACCCCCGAGATCTGCTCCAGTGATACTGGTGAGACTAAGAAACTCCTTTGATACTCTGATAGGGTTGGTAGCTGGGAGTCCCTTAAGTTCGCCTCCAGGGTCTCCAAAGGAGGAGGGCATTCCATGTCCCTGTATAATTGCTCATAGTACAGTGCGAACTCTTGTACTATGTCAGAAGGAGATACTTTCAGAGACCCATCCACCTGCGCTCGGATTGGGGGGATGAATCTTGCAGATCCCTGCTGTTTTAACCGTAATGCTAATAAGCACCCCACCTTCTCTCCCTGGTCTGTGTAATTAGCTCTAGTTCTGATAATGGCTAATTCTGCCTTCTCCCTTAGCAGATCTAAGTATTTATCTCTGGCCACCAGAAGCTTCTTTCTGTCCTCACTTGAGGTGGAGGGCCAAGATTTAGCTTCCAGGGATCGTATTTGGGCTAGTAGGGATGATAATTCTCCCTCTTGCTCCTTTTTCCTTTTCGTAGCCCAGCTGACAAGAATTCCTCTCATATAGGCCTTGAAGGCACCCCAGAGAATGTCAGGCTTTGCACTATCCATTGGGTTAGTTGAAAAGAAGAGCTCTGCCTGCCCTTTTATGAGTTTACAATACTTGGTATCCTTTAATAGTTGGTCGTTAAGTTTCCAACGAGTATCTCTTCTAGGCGTATTAAGGAAAGTTAAGTTACAAATCACTAGAGAGTGGTCGGAAATAGGGCCGGGCTGAATTGAGGCGGACAAAACCCCGGGCAATATCCCCTGTGAAATTAGTAAATACTCTATGCGGAACTGTGAGCCGTGAACCTGTGAACTGAATGTGTACTCCTTAGAACTGGGGTGCAGCACACGCCAAATATCACATAGCCCCCACTGATCTGCCAGTTCTCTGAATGCCCTTTGCCCGAGGGATAGTCCCCTCAATCCGCCACCCGACCTATCCATGTTAGCATCCAAGACCAGATTAAAGTCCCCACCCATAATGATCGTAATAGGAAGCATCGGAAGGATAATAGTGATCAGCCTCACATAGAAGCCGGGATCATCTATGTTGGGCCCGTAGATATTGCAAAGTAAAAGTGGTACCAACCACAGAGAGCCCTGAACCAGAAGAAACCTGCCCCCCAGGTCTTTAATAACTTGTGAGGAGATAAAGGGAATATTTCTATTTATAATTAGAATTACACCACAGCTATTAGTGGACCCCGAAGCATTAAAAACCTGACCTACCTGCTGTCTCCTGAGTGTTAGAGCTTCTGACTCTAATAAATGAGATTCCTGTAGAAACGTAACCTGAAACGTAATAAACTACGTAAGCACTGATATTGTTTCGCTTTTCTGATCCCTTCACATTCCAAGTTGCAAAACCACATTGTTAGCCATCTAGCTCTAATAAAGTGAACATATGGCCACTCTTATACCATAATAAAAGCAAGGAATAACAAACCGGATTCCCATGAATACTGCTGCCCCCCATCCTTACCCCCAATACAAACCATTTCTCCTCCACCAACCCCATAGATCTCCCCTGCATATGACATGCCTTTGATCGAACTTTCAGGCCAGGCCTTGAACCCCCCCAACCATCCACACTGTCATGAACGATGTTCAACAAAGTACTGTTACCCTTCCTCATCCTCCAGCCTCCCGAGAATGTCCTTTGGTTCCAGACAAAATTAGCCACCCTGTAATAAGAACTGGTAAACATTAAAGCAACAACAAAAAGAACTATGATACCTAGCTAACTCTAGGAGAGGTGCTCGGCTTGCGACTTGAGAGCTTCACTAAAATGCTATTATAACTGACAGAATTGGGCTTCCAGTAGCCCACTGTTAAAGTTTCAGGAAATAGGGCTTAACTACCTGGAAATCTAACCAGCCCCATGGCTTAATATTCAACAAAGGCCGTGTTAAGTAACCCAGGATCTGGACCCAAAGCCAAACGAAAGAGAGCAAACCCCACACAATCTGGAGACGCTATCCAGTCATGTTTAGGCATAGGGCTCCCTCTTGTGACCCCAAAGCGGATGTGCAGCGCTCCACAAATGTGGTTATAAGCCCAGCACCTCTCCCACATCAAACTACCCCCCAATTTGTAGTAATACACCGAAAGGAAAATTTGCCATATTCAGAACTTAATCACTAAGCGCTGATACCCCCAACAGTGAAACTCAAAAAACACCTTCCCCAAGTGAACAATTAAAACATTCTGAACAGTTCTGAACTGTAGCATCCACTCAATGTGAAGCTTCAGTGCGAGTAAAACTCAGTTCGAGCTAACACATTGGGATGGAGATTAGTCCCTTCCAAGTCGGGTACCCCAACCACATCCAGTGATCACTGCCTGTGCAATCCTTCCAATAAGTGGCAGACTTGAACTGAAGATTCAGAACACCCCCATATGCATAGTGCAAGGCACCTTAACAATCCCGAAACAGGTCAGGCAGGAAAGCTTGAGACCAGCTAGGGCAGAATCTGGGTCTTTGTACGTTGACCAGGATCCATTAATTAAGACTTGCAGCCTGGCAGGATACCCCATCCTGAACTTGAGACCAGCAGCTATGATTTTGAACACTATGGGATAAAAAGTTGTGAGCTTCAGCCGGACAGATTCCGGCAAATCTTGAGCAATTCGAAGTTTGGAATTCTCCCAACGGACTTCTTGCAGGTCTCTCACTTTAACCAGGAGATGCTGCCTCTCTAGATAATTCAAAAAGCGGCATATTAAAGGGCGAGGAGCCAACCCTAATGGGGGTTTCGGCCGTAAGGACCTGTGCACTCTTTTCTATAGTATACGTAGCGCCAAAGGAGAGGGGCCAACGATCCGATCCACTAGTTTCTGTACGAAAGCAATGGCATTCTGCCCTTCTTCGCCCTCTGATAGCCCCAAAATGACCACATTGTTACGCCTGCTACAGCCCTCGAGATCCTCTAACTTGGTTTCAACACGAGAAAGTTTCTGCCGCATGGCGACTAGCTCTGGGTCAGCCTTTTCCATCCATTTCTCAAGAGAGACAATACGAGCAGTGTTGTCCAACGTGGTAATAGAGATCTCGTCCAGTCTTTTAGAGAGGGCTTTAATCTCCATCGCCATCTCTTTAACCTCCTCGCGAAAGGGTTTGAACTCCTCTAAAAAACTGTACAGGGTTAAAGGCTCTTGTTCCGGGGACTGGTTGGAAGGGTCAGGCACCTCTGACCCACTTGAGGCCCAGGATTCCTTCGGGGCCTTTTCGGGGGTGACAGGTGGAGTGTGTTTCTGCGGTAGTTTTCTCATGTACGCCTCCATTAGTATTCACACTCCTTTAAATGAACCTCGGGATGATCAGAAGGTGGTATTTGGTGGAAACAATAGATTTTCAGTAATTATACCGTCTGAAATATTCAGTTATATGCTCGGGAGGCTGGAGCTGCACCGAGGAGCTTCTATCCAGTACCCTGCATCACGTGGTCTGTCGTCATGTCTCATTTTCAACAATGGCATTTTTTCACACCTCCTTATGAGCAGTACAGCTGTCATTTTTCACATCCTGACTGAAATGTGGTTTCACAGTTGCGGCACAGAATAACGCGGTCGCTGTGGGAAATCAGTGTTCGGGACAGATTAAGAAAATTACAGTGGCACTGTTTATGAGCAGAGGTCCTAAAACCTCTATGTTGAAAATTTGGTGACAAAACTCCATAACATGACTGTGTTACAAGTGTACGTTCAACTGTTTCCACGAACTCTTGTAACTCCGCAAATTTGTAATATTTTCACGCCACATTTTTAATAGTGGCATTCTTTCACACCTCCTTATGAACAGTACAGCTGTCATTTTTCACATCCTGGCTAAAGTATGTTTTTGCACTCCGGATGGAGAATAGCACAGTCGCTGTGGGACATCAGTGTTTGGGAGAGATTAAGATGGAACGAGTGAGATGGGGAGTGACCGAGCTCAAATGAGCTGTCGGGACTGCTCCAGATTTGTTTGTGGGCAGAAAAAGGTCCCAACGCAAGAGGCCAGTACAAAAGGGCAGCCTGCAGCACTGGAAGAAACAGAACAAGAGAGCAAGTGAGGGAGGGGAAGTGAGCGAACTCACCGGAGCACTGTCAGGACTGCTGTGGATTTCTTTGTGGGCAGGAAAAGGCGTCAATGCAGGCAGGACCCAGTAGAAAAGACCAGCCTGCAGTGGTGTGCTAAACAGTACAAGTGAGTGAGACAGGAGGACTGAGTGAGCTCAACGGAGCTCTATCAGGACTGCTGCAGATTTCTTTGTTGGCGGAAAAAGGCACCAATGCAGGCAGGAGCGCCCTACAAAAGAGCCGCTTGCAGCGCCAGGACAAACAGAGAGAGCGCGTGACCAAGGGAGACAGAGCGACCTCAACGGAGCTTTGTTGGTACAGCTGCAAATTTCTTTGTGAACAGACAAAGGTGCCAACGCAGCCAGGAGCCCTGTACACAAGTGCTGCCTGCAGCACCAATAGAAACAGAATGAGTGAGTGACAGAGCGGTTCTGTGCAAACTCAGCGGAGCTCTATTGTGACTGCTGTGGATTTCTTTGTGGGCAGAAAATGCAGCAACACAGGCAGGATCCCAGTACAAAATGCCAGCTTGCAGCTCAGGGAGAAACGGAATGTGTGAGTGAGAGAGAGGGAGTGAGCGAGCTTAATGGAACTGTGTTGGGACTACTTCAGATTTCTTTCTGGCCAGAACAAGCCACTGATGCAGGCAGAAGCCCAGTACAAAAGGGCAGCCTGCAGCAGCAGGAGACACAGAATGAGCGAGTGAGGGAGGGGGAAGGAGTGAGTCCAACACAGTGTTCCCACTGCAGGCATGTAACAGAGGGTGCAGTGTACCCTTATCAAAGTTTTTCAGGGGTACAAAATTAATTTTGAGGGTACTTTGTACTATTTTTTAAAAACTTAGTAGGTAAGTGCAGTTAAGCAGTCTAAACACAAAAGTGGCACAGTCACAGACAGTATAATTTCTAATCAAACCAGTACAATATATGTGAAAAGCCATGCCAGTAAGCTGGTTTAATTAATGCAGGTAGTACAACAACTAGATAAGTGACAGCAGCAGTAACAGAATAGAAAAGAAAAGAGGGAGTCAGTGTAACTGTCAGTAGCAGTCATTTTAATACTAGGGATAAGGGAAGAAGCAGATAACATGACGGCATTGCACATGCTCATTCATAGCCTACATGCTACCTTACTGCATCTTGTAATTCTCACTGAACTTTTACTACACTGCACACAGCAAACAAATCTGGCACCAAGCTCTGTAGTCATAAAAAAAACAAAAAAAAAAAAAACTTATGATCACATACACAGCCAAGCCCACAGGTGCAGTCTAAGGTTATTGTATACCTACCAGTCAATATCTGCTTTTTCTCAGCTGCTTGCAACTTCTCCCACCCTGCAATACACCCCTCAGCAACTTTATTATATGCCCTCTGATCCCACTAGTTGGTGTTGCAGTTCTAGGGTACAATCTGTAGCCATCCCACGCCCCACCGTCTCTGCTGCCAATTCAACAAGATTATTCCCCACATCCTAGTCCCAGCTCGAATCTCAGCCACAACTTGTTCAGGTGGAAAACCAGGGAAACAACAGAAACCTGTTGATAAAAATAATAAACTCAGACCCATACAGTAGCTGGTGGATATTTATCTGACTGCTGAAACGGTTTCCGGAGCTCAAATGACTAATCTATTCTGACCATTGATCACGGTAGGGCAAACGGGCGGGGCACATTCATGCAGTCTTTCTCCCCTGTACCAATGAGGGACCCATACTTGCCTGCTGTCCATGGATCTTCCGTAGTGCACGGCGGATACATCTCGCGGCTGAATCTCTGAGCTGCTGCTGCTGCTTCTACCTGGTGCCGAGGCTCTGAGAATCCACAGCCGGCGGCACCTCTCTACTTAAACGAACTGCAAGTCACAACTTTCCACTTGGCGCCAGCACATGAAGCCCGCAATTCTACTGAGCACCACCCCACATAGTGCAGTCTGTCCACGCCCACCTGCTGTGACTGCTTAAAACAGATAGGGTGTAAGGCACTGAGGCAGCTAACTGAGGACCAATCACATGGCGGCTCAAAACTAAGAAAAAAAAAATTAACAACAAAAACCCTTGCCATTAATAAGAGTACAGGCTGCATAAAGGAGCTCAAAAAGTTGCAATGGCTTCTTTACATACAGTGTACCCCCTTCACACACAGATGTGCGTGAATTTTGTATTTGTTACGTAATTCACGTGGTGCATTTATGCGTGAATGGGAACACTGGTCCAACGGAGCTCTGTTGGGACAGCTGCAGATTTGTTTGTGGGCAGAAAAAAGCAGCAATGCACGCAGGGGCCCAGTGCAAAATGGCAGCCTGCAGTGGCGGGAAAACCAGAATGAGCGAGTGAGAGAGGGGGAGTAAGCGAGCTCAGTGGAGCTGTATTGTAACTACTGCAAATGGCTGTGATGCAGGCAGGAGCCTAATACAAAAGGGCAGCCTGCAACGTGGGCAGAAATGGAATGAGTGAGTGAGAGAAGGGGAGTGAGCGAGCTCAACGGAGCATTGTCAGGACTGCTGCAGGTTTCTTTGTGTTCAGAAAAATGCACCAACAGAGGCAGGAGCCCAGTACAAAAGGGCAGGCTGCAGCGCCAGGAGAAACAGAATGAGAGAGTGACAGAGTTGCAGTGAGCGAGCTCAACACACCAACGTAATCAACATTCGGCATTGACATATGCTTGTTTTTTTAATTAGAAGCTGGTTGCTTGGGCCGAAGTAAACTCGCCCGTGCACTGGAAGCATTATCTCAACAAGACCATATGGCTGCTACAAGCACAGTCCTGAAGTGTGACATTTGGAGATGCAAGGAGCAAAACTCAATTCCTCTAGTAGATCTGCCTTTATTTAACCCTTGTTGCTGCATATTGCCAAAAAAACTAGCACAGAGAGAAGAGCAAATTGCTATTTATATAACACCTTATTTATCCTACGGTCACAAGGTACTGAACAGCACAACATGAAACAGAACTTGTGTAAAATATAGCAGCTGTCAAACCAACTTGGAATAATTAACAAATGATCAGCAGCATATCTGGGGGAAGGCGCAAAGGGGGTGGCCGCACCCCCCATTGTAACTTACTTGCTGTTGTTGCTGCATTTTCCTTTGTTTTTTTGGTTTTGTTTTGTTTTTTTCAACTCTCTTTGTCACCCCCAGAGCTGGAGCTCTCTCAGACCTCTCCACTGGCCAGTGTTGCTCTACTGCCTACTGTGAGCCCCACCATCCTCAAGGACATTACTTTCCCCTCAAACCCCCAGAGGGACATAGGGCCTGAGGAGATCGAAGGGGCAGTGGAAGGGCTCCAGTGTTGGGCGTGTGGTGGCATGGCTCTGGGAGGGCCATTGCCTATCTGGACCAGAGGTTTATTTTCCATGTTTACACCCCTGATGTGGGATGTGGAGTGCTGTGCAGCTCAAGATGTGGGTGCTTCCACCTACGTCCGGGAGCCAGCAGCCCAACATCTACCCCTTGCTAGCGAGCCCATGTGTGCAGCAGTGCCGCCAGTCTCCACCAGGGGCCACTGGTGCACTGGGCTACCCCTGGATCCCTCCACAAGAGAGGAGAGCAGTCCTGCGGACGCTCGACTCTCTCTCTCTCTCCCCTGCCTACCCCATGCAGTCCGGGCTAGTTCTCAAACCCGGGTTACCAGCGTAGCGTGAGGTGTGTCATACAGTGCCTCAACCCTCAGTGCCACTGGGCCGCCGGCATTTTACTTTGTTGAAGACTGGTTTATTGGATTGCAAGACAACATATATTCATAACTATAGATTACAGTTGAATTTTCTGGCTCAGTGGTGCAGAGGGCTGAGGTGCTGGCACCTTACCTCTTACCACACTGACAACCTGGGGTCAGGAGTGACCACAGATGTCAAAGGGTCGGCTGGGGGGAGGAAGGATTAAGCATCCCATGGACTGTTCTCCTCTGGGAAGGGTTGACCACTGGAGATATTAGCTCATGGCAGTGGTTAGGGGGCTGATGCATGCTCGGGGTCCAATGTGGGTCAATGTGGGCTGACGTCAGATGTGCAGCACATGGAACTGTGCATAGCAGCATCCCTGGTATCATTGCATGCTCGTGCCATGGCCCCCTCCACTCTCAAACTCAGGAGAAACAATCCTCTGGCACACTCATGAAGGCCAGCTCCTGTGCTGCGATGGATGCACACAAGTCAGCTTCCCTCGAGCCAGGCCTTCAGGTCTCCACAGCCTGTGGGGTAAGTACTCTTTGTGAAGCAGCCTGGGGAGTGTAGGACAGGGGGTTAGAGCTCTGTGGTGGGGGAATGGGCAGAGGAGACATTGCTGGATAGGAGGAACTATAGGAACACCCCCAAGCCGAGGAGGTACTACAAAGAAATAAGCAACAAAAAAAACCAGTTAATTTTTCTGTCAAAAATTGAATGAGAAAGATAGCAGCAGACAATATAACTGATTAACAAAAGCATTAATAAAATTGCATTTTAAGTATACACTCTCCCCCCCACCAACACTTACCTTGTAAAATCCTGGATCTAACACTACAAACTACTGCTTAGTATCCATTTTGACTGCCAGACATCGTCCACACTATTAGAAATGCTGGCCACATTTTATGTCCTGTACTTATAGTATGCCACTAATTGGCGTGGATGAAACATGCACAGAGTGCACAGATGGGAGCACTCTTGCTCGCTTCCAGAATTGTCTACTAAATTAGACCCAAGAGGTGAGCACTTATAAAGGTGCCAAATGTTGATGCCATTTCTCATTTTCCTCCCACACCTCCAGTAGAATGGAGGATGGACAGCAGTCAAAAAGGATACTGAGCAGCTTCTAAGTAAGTTAAATTCAGTTTAAGTTGTGAGCGCCAGTGCTTTGTGCACACAGCAGCAGTTGTGTTTTTGAGTTTGTCTAACAAAGGATGCTTGTAAAAAATATTACTACATCCTGGTATAGAATACCTTATGTAATTAACTGGGTGAAATAGCAAACATAGTACTTAAAACACTATTATAGTAGAGTTAATGAGAAAATAAGTACAAGATAGGGAACAAATGTATAGTTCATTAAAAAGTTAGAAGAATAAAGGAAGCCCTATAATGTAGTGGTGAAGAGCACTGAGCTGCAACCCTGGATAACTGGGTTTGACGGCAGACCAGACAGAACAGTACATTGACCCTTTATCCACTGATTGATTTGTTCCGGCATGCAGAAACAAAAGTATAAAGAAAAATACAAAACATACAGACACTTTCGGAAAGCATGCTGTAACCCTCCCCCCACCACCAAAGTCTGGAGCTTACCTTTGGGCTCCTTGCCTGTGCTGCAGCCTCCCCAAGGAATCCTTATTGTGGCAAGATACTGCACAACTTCCTGCTTGCCTGGACCTCCAGAAGCTTTGCTGCTAAAGTGGGAACACTCACAGCAACAGAGCAGCAGTGGCTCGAAAGCTACTAATTTCTTTTGCTTCCCGGGCCCACTTCAGGACTGCAAAGTTGGGCTGGGGACCACAGCAGGGACAATTTTCTGGTGCCACAAGTGATACTGCAGTAGCCGGAAAGCCATACTTGAACTCTTCACTCCCTCTCTCCCACAAAAATTGCACCAGTGGGATGGGACACCAGGGGAAGCAGACTTTTCTTTAGTGCTGACTGTACCATGTCAAATGTAACTGAGAGCCACTTGAACTCCATGCTGCCCTGCCGCCTCAAACATTGCATCAGCAGGGCAGGGGGCACCAAGGATCTGGGGAAGCAGCCCTTTCTTCAGCAGTGATTGCCCCATGACAGATACAGCCTGAGACCTGCCTGGAATCCACACATTGTTCCCTCACCCTCACAAACAATTGCACCAGTGGAGTGGGGGCACCAGGGGAAGAAACACTTTCTTCGATGCTGATTACGCCAAGACAAATGTGGTCTTTTAGCCACTTGGACTCCATTAAACCTCTCTTCCCCAAACTGTGCATCGGCATGTTCCAGACTAGCAGGCCATTTCAGAGCACAAGTGTGTGATGTCGTCACTACTCAAGACAGTGCTAGCTGGGCCAGGGAACTAGGACACTGATACAAGTGGGTGGGACAACACTGTCCATGGTAAAAATTGGGACAAAGCCCCATTTCAGCAGAATGCTGGCAGGACATCAAGAAGGTAGCTAAAATCTGTAACAAAGAAAAAAGTGATTTCCCGCAAAATCCGGGACAGATCTTTGGAGGCATCTCATTCATCTGTAGGAACTTCACTGTCAGTGAAGCAGGATCCACATGGAAGATTTTTAGCAGTGCCACTGGGGCCACCAATGTCGATGTCAGATGGCGATGTCACCAACCTTATAAATGCCTCATCAAATCTGCCCAGTGCCTAATGTCCAAATTAATTTGGCACATTTTACCCCAGTTGTGGAAAAACTTATGGCAGTTGCAAAACAAATTATGCACCTGCTGATGTAGAGGATTCAAATTTCGGAGTCTCTTCCAGAGTAGCTCAGGTTCTAGTGGAGGCTAGAAAGCCATCCACCAGATCCACTTGCATGATGAAATAGAAGAAATGTTCCATTTGGGCCACGTCAAAAGGTTGGGATCCCTTCTTATGTCCTGTATCTTAGATCCTGGAGTATATGCTACCTTTATCCGACCTTGAGCTAAGCTACTCTGCTCTAAAGGTCAATTTGTCTGCCATTTCAGCCTATCACACTCCGGTGGATGGCAAAACTTTGGCTCAGTTGGAGGTATCAAAAACCTTCCTGAAAGGGATATGGCATACTGTAGACAATGCAGAGGGTTACTATAATTAGATCCCAGTTTTTTAACTGTAACTCCTAGGTGGTGCTGCTCCTACAGTTACACCTCTGCCTACTACCTAGGATGTAGGTTGAGGGGGTTGGGTTACCAAACTTTTTTAAAAAACTGGTTCCTTTCATAAGGTTGTATAATGCACACTGCCTCCACTCGGAGTATGCTTTTTAAGTGGACTAGTTGTTGCTTGGTACAACCCTCTGAGATGTCATACCACCCACTCTAACCTTTTGCCACCCCAGAATATGACAAAAATACAGTCACCCACATTTCAGACATTTGGTAATTAAAGACTCTCTCTAATAATATGCTCACAGCAACCATTTGCAAAAACAGTAATAATATTTATTAAGGGAACAGGGTGGTTAGGATGGGGAAACAGGAGAAGAAGAGGCTATGCATTGATTACTATTCACAAAATATATATTCGATTTGGTTTGTGCTGGTGAAACCCTCCAGCTTGGTGAATACCAGAGTAAGCAGAAAGAAATCATATTAGATCAACGGGGATGACAGCCACAACCCTGGCTATCTAAACTGCAGTAAATCAGATGGAGCACATTTCATTTCCCCCCCAGTGGTACCAGATTCCAGACATGTATGAACCCCTGCAATCTCACACTTTACCCTGGGTACCCAGTTACCAAAATCTTGGATGGCTGCAGGCATGCTGAGTGTTGCAGCTGGTGGCATCGGCCGGCATTAATTTTCAAGAGGAAAGGATTAACTTGGAAGGCAATTTAACAAACCACAGCTTTAGACTTTTGGCAGAAGTGCAGGGTTTGCCTTGCTTTTGGCAGTAGAGCTGGGGTTGCCCTGCAAGTAGCAGACCGAACAATTCAGGTAGAGGAAACTAGCCAGTTATGTTGGTTAGAACTTGGATTGGTAATCCTGAATATTCAGCACATTTATACTTTTGTCACATCCAGTACATTTATATTCTAAGTCGTAATTAGGTACAGTCACAGAAAAGGAATGACTTTCACCAGGTGCCAGAAGGCCACCCTGGTTGCCTTGAACTAGGTGGAAAACTATTATTCCCAGATTATTTCAGTCTGTCCGACTTAACTTCAGGGTCTCAGTCCACTAGTGTGGCAGTGTGGCTATGGCTGACAGCTCCAAAGGACATCTCGATCAGATAATTCACATAAGTACATTTCAGCACATTTGCTAGTCTGTCCAGGGCTCTCACCTGTGTACGGTCGTTTGGTCCCCAGATAGGATGCTGTGGTTATAAAACTGCATTCATTATGTCACAGGGACAAATTGGAACCCTTAGTCTTGTCGCCGACAAGATTAATTTCTGGACGCAATGTCGCAGCATATTAGGGGGACCCGGACAAATTGTTGCTACTGTACAGGAAGGCAGTTCTGGTAAGAGCACTAGTGATGTGTCCTGGAGAATCCCTGGTAGGACCAAACAAGTGAATTACGAGCATTTATGTCACTTATGCACACTTACATGCTTTTTTATTTATTCATTGGACACCATACAAGAAATAAATAACTTACAAACAAACATCTACCTGTGCGTGAAACAATAAGAAATATAACTAAGAAAAAGAGCAATAAATGCAGAAATACAGAAACATTTGAAATAAATGCATACGTTCAGTAAATGGATGACAGTCCCCCACCAAACAACTTTCAATAACACACTCATTTAGTATGTTTGAAAATACACAAAGATGGAGTAATTTAAAGTCACGGTCACAGCTCAACCTGAACCGCGTTCTTTTTTGAGCTGAGAACTGTTGTCGGCGTAAAGATTGTGTCAGGCTGATGAGAAAGTGCTGAGAAGCCAGCTACCCGGGTTCAGGAACGAGCCCGGGAAGCTGAAGCGGCAGGGCAGAGGGCGGCGTCCTAGGGACTGCTCGTCCTCTCGAGGGGGAGGAAACCAGAGCTCGGCTCTTGTCTGACCTCGGGTGGAGACCTGAGGTGTAACAAGACCGATGACTAACATGGGGAGCAATGTGCCAGACATCGGCGCTTAGCGCCTTGACGTCAGGGGACACAGCACATCGCGAGAGAACACCGGAAAAACACCTTGCGGCCTCCGGTAGACGGAACACCAGGCCCCGACCCTCAACGCCCCTACCTTCCCAGAGACAGCATCCCGACGAAACACAGACGTCTCGGGGTGCATGGGCCCCCACCCCATACCCTGCCTAGGGGGATAACCATGGCTCCATGGGGGATGGACTGCACTGGTCACCAGGTAGGTGAGCGAGGGCTGAAAAGGCCGTAGAGTGTCTCTCGAAGAGAAGGGGGTCGCAAGGAGGAGGGGAGTAAAAAAAAAAAAAAAGAAAGTGTTGAGAATAGTTGCTTTTGGATTAAGATTCTGAAGGAAGGGGATCTGGGGATCAGGGGCATGTTTGATGGCATGTTTGATGGCCAGCTATGGGGCAAAGTCCAGGCAATGATGTAGGATGGGATGGTGCGTTAGGCGAAACATAGGAATGGGAGTGGTGGAGTTGAGATAGGTCAATCAAAGGAGAAGGCTTGAGACTGCAGTAACACCAGAAGCACTGATTTAAAAGGTATGCTATTCTTGCCTTGGGATCAGGGTTACTAGGATTTGACCTGCAGACCTCTGGAGTTATTGTGATAGTGGAGCACTTCTCGTTTTTAATGCTGCGGAAATATATCTGGGACAAAAAGTTGCACTGAGCAGCAAGTCATGCAGTCACCTGTATATGGTTGCAGTAGATACATTTTGTCCACTACCACTTTACCGGTGACCACATGTCACTTCGACTTTTTGTCGGCTGCATTTTGACCGCAGCAATTTATACAGCAAGGAAAGACTGTATGCGCTCTCAGCAGGTACCTCCCGAACAGACGTGGTCAACAAACAATTCGACAAAGGAGTCCACCCACACTGGGCTAAGGTTATACACAGCAATAGGGTGCCTACCCAATGGACAGTCTCAAATCAGAAGAAACACTTTAATAGAGGTCCATCCGTGCTGGGCTAAGGTTATGTGCGGCAGTAGGGTGCAGACCGAAGAACGATCTCACATAATACAGTCTCGTGGACAAGGCTGCCCATTTCAGTAATTTAAAACAGTTACTTTCATTGTTGCACTTGGAGATACAAGAGTGCTCACTCACGCTCCTCATGGTTGATCCCAGCTATCAAGGGTCCTGATGATCTTCTGTTCTCTCACAACAGATGTTGTCCAGCTCTCTCACAGCTGGCTTGATGTCATCTGGTCTGCAGGTCCACATCTTTCCCCGACGCGGAAGGGAGGGCTAGCACCTGGGGGACGTTCTGGCAACTCTCAGGCTAGCAGTTACTACAAACTACATCACTTTAAACTTTTAACTAAAGAAAGAAAGTAACACCTTCTCCAGGATGGAGAGGATTAGCTGGATCTCCAGGCTTGACAACATGGCTGGGGGGCCAGAGCCCCCACCCCTGTGGGGGTTCCTGCTCAAATCTGACAAAAGGCTGAAAAACAGTCTCTTATACGGCAGTCCTGAAGCTCCAGATTGGCTGAAGCTTTTGAGTGAATGGCCTCCAATTGGCTGGAGGGCCTGTCAGTCAAGAAAATGAATAATGCATAAATTTTACCCCACGCACAGTTGGTTTGCTGTGTTGGCACCTAGAATTAGGTCCCTACAGTTCCCGTGAGTACTTTGTATTTTCCCATGAGCTTTGGCTAATGTCTCTCAAGTCCTGGCTTTGTTATCCATGTTTGACATGGTGGTGAAAGCGATGAACTCCAAACTAAGCATACTACTGTATTTAGACACTGGAAAAGATTATCTACAAATGCCCTCAGACTCTGTGTCTCCAGCTTCATTCTATCCATTGTGGACTACAGCCTGGTGGTATATGGTGCTGCCACTGATTCGGCTCTCAAAAGGGTAGTTACAGCCCTGAACAAAGCATGTAGGCTACTGCTCGATGCAGACCACCTCACACACTCTTGCACTCGGTATGAGCAATCCTACCTTCCACCACTCAGGAACAGAATAAGATACAAAACTTGCCTTCTGGGGAGGAAAGCTGTGCTCTCCCAGACCCCTCCCTGCATATCTGAAGTGGTAAAGGAAGCCAGCTCTAAATACAACACTAGAAGCATGGCTATTCCTCAGCTCAGTGTCCCATTTTGTTTGACTGCACTGGGTCAATGCTCTTTGTTGTACCGAGCTCCACTCTGGCTTAATGAGCTACTGGCTGCAGCACTTAACACTACAAAGGTTCAGGCCTTTAAAACTGAACTGATGCAATATCCGCAGTGCCTGAACTCCTGTGTTTGCCTTGGCTGAGACTGTCCCTCCCACCTATGAAACCTCATCCACTTGTATGAGTGACTTCATGCTAACAATCCCCAGTGTCCCCACCCTCACTCCTCATTCCTCTCTTTCTACCATTATTACTCCCTGCCTCCAGACTCAGCTACTACTCCAGTGGAAGTGTATACCTTCACTAACTCACAATGCCTGCTCCCATTCCTGCCCCTGCAATTTGTTTCTACCTCCTGCACCTATTTCCATTTTTCCCCTCCCCCTCCTCTGTCTCTACAGTTCCTCTCTACTGCACCCTCCTTCCTGCTACCTACCATAGAAACATAGAATTTGATGGCAGATAAGGACCACATGGTCCACCTAGTCTGCCCATTTCCCTACCTAACTGATAAGCTGCAGATCCTAGTTAACCAACAGCTACTTCCTCCTACCCGCCACTAGGACTGCCTTATGTCTGTCCCATGCATTCTTGAATTCCCTCACTGTTTTTGACTCTACAACCTCCTCAGGAAGGCTGTTTCATGCATCTACAACCCTCTCTGTGAAGAAATACTTCCTCACATTACCTCTGAGCCATCCACCTCTATCTTCAAATTGTGCCCCCTTGTTCTTGCACATCTCTTTTTCTGAAAGATGCTACCCTCTTGGACTTTGTTGATTCCCTTGAGGTATTTGAAAGTTTCTATCATGTCCCACCTCTCCCTCCTTTCTTGAGGCTATACATCTTAAGCTGCTTTAGTCTTTCTTCATATGTCTTCTGGTGCAGACCCTGCACCATTTGGTTATCTCGTCTTGACAGCCTCCACCCTGTCTATGTCTTTGCAGAGATGGGGTCTCCAGAACTGTACACAGTACTCCAGATGTAGTCTTACCAACTGTCTGTACAGAGGCCAACAACTTCCTGTTTTCTACTGGTGATGCCTCTCCCTATGCATCCCAGTATCCCCCCAGCCCTCCTTACTGCCTTCTCACAATGCTGGCCCACCTTTAGGTCATCTGATATAACTACCCCCAGGTCCCTTTCCATTTTTGTTGTTGTCAGTATCTCACCCCCCATTGTGTACTCTTCCCCTGGGTTTTTGTTTCCCAGGTGCATTACTTTGCACTTCTTTAGGTTGAATCTAAGCTGCCATACATTTGACCATTCCTCCAACCTTGCCAAGTCCCTTTTCATCATTTCCACCCCACCTTGCGTATCAACCCTGTTGCAGATCTTTGTGTCATCTGCAAAGAGACATACTTTCCCTTCTAGTTCCTTTGTAATGTCCTTATAAAGACATTAAAAGGACTGACTGATACTGAACCAGCGGTACCCACTAGTAACCTTCCTTTCTTCACTGTGGACTCCTTTTACTATTACCCGCTGTGTCCAGCCAGTGTTTTACCCAGGCTACCACCCTGGGACCCACTCCCAGGCTGGCTAATTTGCTTATTAATCTTTTGTGCGGGACTGTGTCAAATGCCTTGCTAAAGTCTAGGTAGGCCATGTCCTCAGCCCCTCCCTGGTCTACTACTTTGGTCACCCAGTCAAAGAAATCAATTAGATTCGTCTGACATGACCTTCCTGCTCTGACTCCATGCTGCTTTGGTTCCTGTGCCCCACTGACCTCTAGGTACTCAACAATTCTTTCCTTCAGCAGTGATTCAATCATTTTCCCTACCACTGAGGTCAAACTGACAGGTCTGTAGTTTCCTACCTCTGTCTTGCTCCCACTTTTGTGAAGGGGATTCACATCCGCCCTCCAGTCCTCAGGTGCCACACCATCCTCCCATGATTTATTAAAAGGGGTAGTCAGTGGTGTTACTAGTTCTTGCCTTAGTTCTTTTAGAATTCTGGGGTGAATCCCATCAGGCCCCATCGCTTTATCCACCTTCAGTTTTAAGAGTTCTTTCAGAACCCTTTCTTCGGTGAAAGGACTAATATCAACCCCCCTCCATCCAGAGTGCTTCTATTGACTGCATTAGGTATCTCCCCCTGCTTTTCTATTGTGAATACTGAACAGAAGTATTCATCCAGTATCCCTACTTTTTCACTGTCGCTCTCTGCCCAACCACCTTCCTCTTTATTCAGCCTCAGTATCCCTGCCTTAGTCTTTTTTTGCTCCCTAATCTACCTATAAAAGGTTTAATCCCCCTTCTTAACTGAGTAGGCTATCTTTTCCTTGGTTTGGGCCTTTGCTATTCTGACTGCCTCCCCCGCTTCCTTCTGCTTTAACTGGTACAGTTCTCTGTCCTGCTCCTTCTGTGATTCCCTATACTTCCTGAATGCTATCTCTTTCTCCCTTACCTTCCCCGCTATTTCTTTTGAGAACCACAGATGTTTCTTCTTTCATTTTAATTTGTTTATTTGCTTCACACAAAGGCTTGTTGCCTTTGTGATGATGGTTTTAATGTTTCCCCACTGTTGCTCCATTCCACCTTCTTGCCTGTTTGCTAGTGCTTTTTTGAGGCACTCTCCCATTTTGACAAAATCAGATCTCCTGAAGTCCAGTACCTTCACTTTTGTGTGGCTTGACTCTACAGCTAAGTTTATCGTGAACCACACTGTTTGGTGGTCGCTTGTTCCCAGATGGCTAACCACTTCAAGATCAGAGATCCTTTCTCCATCCCCATCTGAGAGTACCAGGCCTAAGACTGCTCCCTCCCAAGTGGGTTCCAAAACTAGCTGTCTGAGGCATGCCCCCTGTAGGGCATTCGAGAATGGCCCTGCTCTTGGATGTGGCTGCAGCAAAGGTGCTCCAGTTAACATACCAACATACTAAAATGCCAGCAGAATAGGCCTAATGGTCTTTTGTGTCTGCTTGTTTGGTCAGCCTCCACCCTGGGAGCCAACCTTGCTGCCCCCCTCATCCTCTCTAGCTTCTCCCTTCCCAGTCCAAGATATTCCCACTGCACAGGACTTTGCATCTAGAACCCTTCCCCTGTTCCTGTCCCACCCCCTCTTGAACCCCTCCACTGTCTCTGCCTCCACCAGCCCCCTGGGCAGTGCATTCCATGGCTCCACCACCCTCTCAGTGAAGTAGCACCTCCTCCTTTCTCTCCTGAATCTCCCCCCCTCCAGCTTCCACCCATGCCCTCTAATTGCCCTCCCCTCCTTCCTTCGGAGCACCACCTTGACTGCTTCTCCCCTATTTAACCCCTTCATGTACTTGAAGACCTCTATCATGTCCCTCCGGTCCCTTGTCTCTTCCAATGTGTACATATTTAGCTCTTTGAGCCTTTCCCCATAGGTCCTATCCCCCAAGCCCCAGCACATTTTGGTTGTCCTCCTCTTGACCCTCTCCAGGAGTTCAATGTCCCTCTTTAAGTGTGGCCTCCAAAACTGCACACAGTACTCAAGGTGCGGCCTGACAAAGCAGTTATACAGGGGGAGTATCACTTCCCTCCTTCTGGAGGTGATTTCCATAGTGATGCATCCCAGCATCCTGTTGGCCTTGGCCGCTGCCCTTCTACAAGTCTAAGAGTTGTTCATCTTGACATCCACCACCACCCCCAGGTCCATCTCAGCCGTCGAGACTTGTAGCAATCCCCCCCCCCACAGGGTGTACTCTTGGGCCAGGTTTCTGGCTCCCAGATGCAGTACCTTGCATTTCCCTGCATTAAACCTCAGCTTCCACTTTCTAGACCACCTTTCCAGATCCTCCAGTACCCCTGTAGGGCCACCCTCCCCTCTTCCCCATCCACCACCGCCCCAGTTTTGAGCCATCCGCAAACAGACTCATCTCACTCCTGATGCCCTTCCTTATGTCAGAGACATAGGCATTGAACAGGAGGGGTCCAAGGCTCCCATTCTGACAAAATCAGCCCTCCTTAAGTCCAGTACCTTCACTTTTGTGTGGCTTGACTCTACAGCTAAGTTTGTCATGAACCACACTGTTTGGTGGTCACCTCAAGGTCTGGCTTGATCGACATCTAGAATGTTCCGTCAGTGTAGATGGCATATTCAGGTCCCCCATCAGCAATACCTCCCCTTTCTCCGCCATCCCAAGGATGCCTTCTATCATTTCCTTTTCTATTTCCTCCCCCTGAGACGGGGGTCTGTATACAACCTCTGTGCGGATTGTGGAGCCATTTCCAGTCTCCAGGGTGACCCAAAGTGCCTCCTCTCCTCCCTGTTTACCCTTTAGTTCTGTTGCTTTGATCCCTTCCCTTACATATAGAGCTACTCCTCCTCCTCTTCTTCCCTCCCTGCCCCTTCTGTAGATTGTGTACCCATTTTGGGAGCCTCAGCTCCTGGTACTCGTTTTTGTGACTTAACCATCTTCGCCATGGATCTCCGTCTCTTAAATGCTGTGCTAGTGTTGTGCCTGTTGGAATAAGCAGAGATTTGCTAGAGTCCTCCTCTTTCCTTTTTTTCATACTTTCGATGACGCAACTACTGCAGATCTCTCCTCCTTCAAGTGCCTCGAGGTCTGGCTTTATTGACATCTAGGTTGTTCCGTCAGTGTAGAGGGTATCCACAGGAAGTTCCACCTCAAGCTTGGGGAGCTATATAGAAATAAGAAGCATTCTGCTTCCTGCACACAGAAAAATTCTCACTATGATGATACTGCCTATTTTTGACTATGGAGACACTGCTTACAGTACTGCTCCAAAGTCCATTTTAGCTAGACTGAACCTTAACTCCTTGTCGCTATGCCCTTGATAAATCCATGCGAAAACATCACTGTATCCTGTATTCTTCGCACTCCCTCCCTCCCTTCTGTTAATGCCAGATGCCTTACCCACTGTGTTTCCTTTATCTCCAAATTTTGGTTTGGCTCTCTCACCTCGTATCTTGTCCTCTCCCTCCCCCCCCTTTGTCTTCTTACACTCTTCTCAATGCTTGCTCTTGCTCTTTTTCTCTCCCTGAAATAAGATCTACTTCTAACCAAGATGCCTTCTCATTTCGTTTCCATAAACCACGGGGTTCTCTTTCCCTTTGTATTTGCTCTGCTCTTTCCTGCTCTTAAATCTCTCTCCCGCGATTTCTCTGTTCACTCCTACAGTTGCTACTTTTTTTATATACAGTTTATCACCTATTTCACCCTGGCAGCCCCCATCTAATCAACCCTCAGCCCCATCACCCAGCTCCCCGGGACTTACCTACACCTTTGGTCCTCTGCCACAGGACCCTCAGTTGTGCCCGGCCACCAGTGCAGACCCGCCTGGGGGGAGGGTCGTTATCCTGCTGCCTTCCATTTTTTTCCCCCTCCTGTTTTCTCTCCAGACTCACTGACATGCAATGGATACAATGTCCAAGCTCCGCCTCCGCAGAGTCCTGAACATGGGGTCCCTTTCTGTACGCAGTGGTGTGCATGTGCTCACACCCAGCGGGCAAGCAGCGTGGCTCATCCATCCTCCTCCACAAGGAAAGAGAGCTATCTATGGACAGTCAATTCTTCCCTGCCCTGCTGGTCCCCGAGCAATCCAGGTCCATTCCCAAGTCACCAATGTAGCAGGAGACGAGGTGTACAGCACCTCAGCCCTCCCTATGTCACTGGGCTGGCTCCCTGCAGTTGTTTCTGATACTGGTTTTGACTTCTTTTCACCTCACTACCAATCATTGACTTCAGCACTTACCCACTTCCCTAGCATCAGTCATTCTCTCAGTTTCTTATATTGATATGTTTAATTACTATTTAATTGTTCTTTTGCCAATTCCACAATTTACTTCACGTAACTTACTGATTTGTCATTTTATTCTTAAGCATTCTCGTCTTGTTTGTTTTGACATACTTATTTTCATTCTATGTATTTTATACTGCATTTTGTATCTGTTCTCTCCTCTCTCCTTCCCCCAGGACATATCTGGAAACGAACTGATAAAACCTTTGAAATAAATAAATGCCATCATTTGTTAGTCAAAGGTTTGGCAATTAGTAGGATTTGCTCAAACTCAATGGTTAACAAAAAATGAATGTTTTTCCTTGGAATTACTCCACCATGGATCTGACCAGCTCGGTAGTCAGGCCACGCCTCCTATTTTTTTTTTATATATACTTTATAGGATGATACTATATGTAGTATTCACCTACACTGATACTCGTCTGTGAAGCACCCTTGAGTTCATTCAGAAAGGCACCATATAAAGAAAGATTTGACTGAGTAACTGAATTCTCAAAAGCTAATCATTTTCTGGACCGCCCAACAGCCCAGCAGTGCCAGCAACCCAAGGATAAGGGGTGGAACTCCCACCCTGGGGTGGGATAGGCATTATTCATCATCAGCCGTGGCCTGCCCCAGCTCATCTTTGCACCCACCAGGCCCAATTACAGAACGAGGTATGAATCCCTTTTAGACCTGATACTTGTCACCAACCCCACTCACATCACCTCTTTGGAGATACTCCCTGACACGATTAGTGACCACTGCGCTGTCTACTGTTCCTGGTCTGCCAAAACTCCCCATCAAGCTCACAAATTCATCCAATCCAGACAACTAAAAAGACTTAACCCTGTAGAAGTTTCCAGTGCAGCCCTTGCCATAGACTGGTCCTTCACTGAAGCCATAAATGACACTGACCAAGACCTCTATTTCTTCTGCAAAAAAATGCATTAACCTTTGTGACTCACTCATCCCTATTAAAAAAACCAGGAGGAAAGGAAACAGCCAAGAATGGGTATTCCTGGATCTCCTTAAGATGATGAGACAAAGAGACAGGGCCTGGTCCAAATACAGAAAACTTACACACCCTCAACTACTTCAACAGTACAAAACCCTAAGAAACAAATGCAAATCTGCTGTCAGGGTGCCAAGTCCTCTCTCTTGGAAAAACAGTGCTTTGCTGCCGGAAAACAAAGACGTACATGGAACATACTCAATAATCTTTTAGGCAGGTGCCAATACAATGACCAAATCTGCTTGTCTGAGGGTGGAGCAGCTGTCACTGATCCCCTCAAGACGGCCACACTCTTTAATCCCCATTTCACTGATCCTGACAGATACAAACCCACCTCCCTCCCCTGGTCCTCCATACCCTCCCTCCTCCAACCCTCACCCCTCTTTTTTTCAGTATCTCTCCCCCTCCGAGGTGGTGAAACTAATTAAATAAACTAAAATTACCCCAGGCCTTCAGTTGGTCCAGACGGCATCGGCAACAGAGTACTTAGGCTAGTACGTGAATCCTTGGCTACCCCTCTAACCAATATTTTTAACCACTCGCTCTACACCGGCTCCATCCCCATTAAATGGAAATGTGCAATCATTGAACTTCTGCACAAATCTGACCCCAAGGATGAAATATCCAACTACAGACCAATCTCCCTCCTGGTTTTCCTCTCCAAGATTCTGGAAAAAATAGTTCACAAACAAACCTCTGACTTTCTGTTAAAATATAACCACCAGACCAAAGCCCAACACGGCCTCAGGGCTAGTCACAACACCAAGACTGCCCTCATTAAATTCACTAATTTCATTGATAAAGCCAATGCCAAAGGCCTCTACACCGGTTCAGTTTCTGTTGATCTAACAAAAGCCTTAATGTACTACTCCGCACCCTGTCCCTTATTCATTTCTCTCACAACATGGTTAACTTGTTTCATAACTATCTCTCTCTGCCAGGTCCCATCAAACTATTATAAACAGCTTCCTTTCTGACCCCAGCACCATCAAATATGACATACCACAGGGCTCCATCCTTGGTCCCCATCTCTTCTCACTTGTTGTAAACTCCCTCCTGGAAATCTGTACTAATACAGAGATAATTCTCTACGCAGACGATGCACCTCTCTACTGCAAAGATAAAGAACTTTCCTCCTTGATAGATAAACTCGCCTAAGACTTCACACATGATTCTTGTCTAAGGGTCTTGTACTCAATGCGAAAAAAAACTAAGTCCATGGTCTTCGCCGGCTCTAGGAGATCGCTAGCCTTCGACTTCCCCCTACAAGATAATGACAGTAAGCTAATTGAGAGTGTTAATGAATTTATGCCAGTTAAGTATGGACGCTCTTATCCCTACGCTACACTAACAAGGCCCTGCTGGGCTACTGCCTGCATTCCTTGAGGTAGTTGTTCCTTTCTAGTTGCTTTAGAATATATTATTGTCTTAGCTTTGTATTTGAATTTATATGCCTGTAGCCAAATGTATTGTTTGAAAATGTATTCCGTGCCTGTACTGTCTTTCTGTCTTGTGGTGTGGAACCTTTGTGAAAGAGTTTATACTTAGAGGTTATTTCCCAATCTAAAAATAAATAAAAAAGAAAATGAGTTCATCTCAATGGAGTTCCACCTGGTAAAATAAAGATTTGATTGAATTAATTTTAAATTGCAATGACTCTGACTTAAATTATTATTACTGATTTTTTGTTCTGTAAATGTTTGCACCTCTATGTAATGCACCCAGAGCCCCTGGGATTGGGCGCTAAACAAATAACATTTTATTTACTTATTTTACTTACTATCCTGGCTTTCTGATTGGCTGTGGCTGCTTAACCCACTGTTCTTTCAGTAGAAAGATGACAGTCCCAAATCAAAGTCCCGGTGCAGCCAGAAATAATTAGATATTTGCCCCAATGCCCCACAGTCCATTAGCCCTGATAGTATACTTGCTGTCATTGCACAGAGTTAGTTAATCACTCAGTCCATTTCTCTGCTGCTGCTGATATATATTTATTTATTTTATTTTATTTATTAGATCATTGGTTTACAGACCTTTGAGTCAACGATTCATTTACAATGGCACCTCGTCAAGTGAGCAATACATCACAGAAAACAAAACAGTACAGTACATAACACTTAGATTAAAAAAGCAACCAGTGTTACAGAAATTTACTACTGGTGCAAGCTTGTTAATAGGTACATCACAGTAGTCATAATATAGGTACACGAGTACCACATCAGGTATTTAAAGAGCCCTGATTTGCAGCAGCAGACAGGTTGTGTCATTTAAACATTTTCCCCCTTGTACAACATGGTCCCCAAACACACATTGCAGTTACCATATTTAGTTTATTTTAGAAAATTGGCTTTAAAATAGTCGGAACATGATTGGTTGGCAGGTGTACATTAAGTAGCAGTGAGAGCCCTCTAAATAATGAGTGCCAATTGAACTGCCCCTTTACCCATTCATAAAAGTTTTGTCCCCACTGTGCATGCCCACTGGTTGAAGGCACCCCATTCATTTGAAAATGCCGCCATTTCTTTCTGTCGCTTAGCGAGAGCTGCTGCCCAACCAGCTCTGTAAGTTATTCCCAGCTCCTTTAAGAAATTGCAAAACACTCTCTGTTGGCTTCACTTCTCTAAAACAAATTATACCAAATCCACACAAATCAAAACGAAGAGCAAGACGTCAGTGAGATCTGTGTCCCATACCCAGCAGCGCCTTTCTTTAAACTGCAGCATGTGGCTCACGGCACAGAAGCAACACAGCTGATGCTGTCTTCATTACTTTCTCATCCTCCCTCCATCCTATAGCCCCACTTTACAGGCTATGTTTCCCAAATTTGTTTTTACTTGCTTCTCCAGCTCTCTCTCCCATGGCTCATATACATTTCCCACTCCTGCCCATCATCCGCTGAACCAGTAAATGTCCTTCTGACAAACGAGAGGTCTCCCGACATAAGCAGTCACTGCCCTGAAAAAGAAAACAAAATAACTTCACTGGTTAGTTGGACAAAAAAAAATTATAATTAAAAATGATGCTGTCTTCTAGCAGTTCGTGACTGTCACAGATCTTCACTTCCTGGTTCGAGGTAACATGGTCATGTGCCTGACTGCTCGCAAATTCATTTTGCTGTCCAGCAACCAAAAAATCAAAAAAAATAAAGCAGCTTCTCTAGGTAAAATAAATTGCCCTACCCCTCCAAAAAAAACCACAACAATTTTTTTTTTGAAGAACTACAATCACAGAGAGACAGAGTACTGGAGGTGGTGGAGTGGGGGAACAAAAGAAGAGAATGACAGATCAGAGGGGGCCAAAGGAGATGGAACACCAGAAAAACAGAGGGACTACTTTACAGTAAAAAGTCTTCAAATAAATTTTTTACTGTATCTTTTAACTTCTTTTTAATCTTATTATTTGCCATATAAAAATGTTACAGGACTCCCATTTTCTAAGTGCAATAATACCCTCTAGGGTGGGTGGTATGGGCAATATCGAACCTTCCAGGGGCTATAAGGCCCGCCCCTCAGTATGCCTTTAGGTGGTCTGGTATTGCTCAATACTGCCCACTCTGTCAGGTATTATTGCTTGCTTAACCAACACGTTTTCCCTTTTTTGGGGTGCAGCTGAGAACAAGCTGCCCCGAGGGCAGAACATGACACTCATGAATATTTAAGCTATCGGGACTCCGGCTCATTATTATTCATGAGCCCCGATCAAAATCACATTGTTTAGCTCTTTATTTTTTTAATGAGAGCTGGTGCTCAGGGCCCTGTCTGTGGTCAATGGGTCCCACTTACATCATGGTGATCCTGGGACTGACGAACACTCACTGGTATGACGGCAATGCAAGCAGTTACAGGATCAAAAGCGTCGCTCATGCCTGCATGATCCCCGCTGCCCTGAGGGCATGGCTGAGGCGGGTTATCGCGGTTGTGGGCTGGATTAACACTTTAGGCTAAAAAAGAGGCACCAGAAAAGGGCAAAGAAGATCAGACAGGACTAGGGGACAAAAAAGAAAATTGCAGGTGCTTCCTAGAGGCGCTCGGTAGAGCAAGAGCCAGAGCTGCAAGGTGACAGGTAAGCCCTCATTTGGCAGGGTGTTCAAAGATCCATGTCCCATGAAATCAACACATAAAGCAATGGAATGTAAATCATGTGTTTGTTATTTCCTGTGAAACAAATTATAGTAAATGATGAGTAATGTTGAGCTACGCAGTCCGATACATTATTTGCATTTCATTTCATTAGATTTGGTTATTTCTCTGATCCCATTGGTGAACCATCCTTTTGCTCTCTGAATTAGTTGTAGCCAGTTGATGTTTAAACATGTGACTAAGTCACTAAATACTAAGCTTTTATGGCTGGAGACCTTTGCTTAAATCCTGCTGTACGTTACAAGTGAATTCTATTTTAATCATCCTTTCTATGCAACCTTCCATTAGAATGTGACATTATTTGGCACTGTTTGTAGCCTTTATTCAGGATAGAGCCAGGATGAAACAAGTCCTCGGCCTGAATTACACTCTCACTCTTTCCTCAATACACTGGATTAGAAATAGGTAGTACTATGCATTGGATAAAAGCAATGTTTTTGTAGAGATTGCCAGCACCTGTAGAAGGGTTCCATGTACTTTTCCCTTTCATTTCCTGCACAGTCCTCCTTCTGAATTCCATCCACCCCTTTTGTTCGTCTGAGGCGGGGCTCCTCATGGTTCCATGCTCCCATCTGAAATCATCAGGAGAGGGAGCCTTTAGCATTGCTGCACCTATCATGTGCAGTTTGTTGCCTGCTCACATTCAGGGAGCCCTTCATGGGAATGCTTCAAGGGGCTGAGTAAAGTCCTTTTGTTTAAGTTTGCATTTGTGAATGCCTGAGCTCCTAGTTTTGTCTTTCCTAACTGTCTCATGTATCCAAATTTGTTTTATGCTTAGTCTGTATTTTGTGTTAAAGTGACACATTCATGCCCAGTGGGCATCACAGCCTGGAAGCACATGAAAAGCACTGTCAAACGAGGTATTGGGCTTATCTGCAGCCCCATAAGTACCCCAGAAATACAGATGACTTAGTCTGCTTAGTATTAATACTACATTACAGCCATTTTTAGAACATTGTGATGTCAGTGATGAACAAGTTGTGCTTAAAGGGGCACTGTCAGCTTTACTGTACAGCTTTTTTTATGTTTGGATGCAGTGTGCCTCCTGGCACACATGTTCAACTTATTGTCCCTAGTATTCCCTTATGTGTGTCATTCATAATAAATTGTCTTACTTTTGCCTATTATGTTGCTTGCGCGCAGCGCAAGAAACATATTGGGACAGCTTGCTGAGAAGCAAGCTGTGGAGACAGGGCACTGTTGTGGCCAATGCTCCCACAGCTTACAAAGGCTTGTCCCACTTCCCCCAGTGCCATGGCAGGCTGCTGGTGACACAAGTTTGAAATGTTTGCACCAACTTGTGACAGTTTAGCTGCTGCAATCAGGGACTGCCTCATCATTGCAGAGTAAGCCAACTGCTGAAATGAGGGAGCGACCTGTCATTGCAGGGCGGGATGTAAAAACAATGATATCGTTTATGAACATGGTGGTGGGTTGCCGCCATATTCACAAACAATATTAACCCCCCTCCACCATGTTTTTCTACTGACAGGGGAGTCCACTCCCCTTCGGCAAAAAGGAATCCTCCCACTTTTGTTGTTTGCCAATGGGAGTGCCCAGTCCCCATCAGCACAAAGGAATCCCTCCCCTTTGTTGTTTGCTGATGGGGATGCCCAGTCCCCCATCAGCTACAGCTGGCTTGCACCCCCAAAAAGAAAGCCACTGGTGGCATGCTGGGAGCCCACCCCAGTGTGCCACATTGCCCAGTAAAAGGAAAAACAGTCCCCCAAAGTCTTTAGTTTTTTTTTTGTACCTAAAAAAAAGAAAACTGTCCCTCGTAGACTCTAGGCCCCCTCACCCTCAACCTGCACCCACCCACTGCGCATCCTGCCTCTCCACACACCCCTCACCCCATACTTAACCCCCAGAGCTGGGTGCGATGATCTTTGGTGGACCGGGAACACATCTGCACTCTTCAAAGCCCACCGCGAACTGAGGAAATGCCGGTAAGCTGTATAATGTAATAAATAGGGGGTTTTCCAACTTTGCTGCATATCTCTAGCATTTTTTTGAATTTTGGCACCAAATTTTCAACATGGGGTTTTTGGGACCCTCCTCATGAATACTGTCACTGTCATGGAATTAATCGGACCTGAAGGGTGATTTCGCGGTCACTGCACGGAATCACCTTTGGGGGCCGATTAATGAAACAACAGTGCCAGTGTTCATGAGGTTGGTTCTCAAAGCCTATGTTGCAAATTTGGTGGGAAAAATCCAAAAAATTACTGTTTTATGAGCGTGCGCTGCGCAGTTGCTACGCACGCTTGTAACTTCATGAATTTGCAATATTTTTATGCCAGATTTTCAACACTGGCATTTTGTCACACCTCCTTGTGAACAATATAGTTATCATTGTTCACATCATGGCAGAAATGTGTTTTCGCACTTCCGGCGCAGAATAGCATGGTCGCTGTCAGAAATCAGTGTTCGGGACAGATTAGAGAAATGACAGTGACACTGTTCATGAGTAGAGGTCCTGAAATGGCTATGTTGAAGATTTAGTAATGATATTCCATAAAATGACTGTGTTATGAGCGTGCATTGCGCAGTTTGCATGCTCGCTTGTAAATTCGCAAATTTATAATATTTTCACTCCAGATTTTCAACATTGCCATTTTCCCACACCTACGTATGAACAGTGCAGCTGTCATTTTTCCCAGCCTGCCTGAAATGTGTTTTTACAGTTCTGGCGCAGAATAGAGTGGTCGCTGTGGGAAATCACTGTCCAGGACAGATTAATAAAATGACAGTGATACTGTTCATGAACAGAGGTCCTAAAATGCCTATGTTCAAAATTTGGTGATGATAGCCCATCAGATGAGTGTGTTACAAGTGTGCGTTGCACACTTTCCACACACCTTTGTAACTTTGCAGATTCGTACTTTTGTCATGCCACGTTTTCAACAATGGCATTTTTTCACACCTCCTTATGAGCAGTACAACTGTCATATTTCACATCCAGACTGAAATGTGGTTTCACAGTTGCAGCACAGAATAACGCGGTCACTGTGGGAAATCAGTGTTTGGGACAGATTAAGAAAATGACAGTAGCACTGTTCATGAGCAGAGGTCCTAAAATTCCTATGTTGAAAATTTGGTGACAAAACTCCATAACATGACTGTGTTACAAGCGTGCGTTCAACTGCTTCCACGCACCTTTGTAACTTCTCAAATTTGTAATATTTTCATGCCACATTTTTAACAGTGGCATTTTTTCCCACCTCCTTATGAATAGTACAGCTGTCATTTTTCACATCCTGGTTAAAATATGTTTTTGCACTCCTGACAGAGAATAGCACGGTCGCTGTGGGACATCAGTATTTGGGACAGATTAAGATGGAAAGAGGGAGAGGGGGGAGTGACTGAGCTCAACTGAGCTCTGTCGGGACTGCTCCAGATTTGTTTGTGGGCAGAAAAAGGCCCCAAAGCAAGAGGCCAGTACAAAAGGGCAGCCTGCAGCACTGGGAGAAACAGAACAAGAGAGCAAGTGAGGGAGAGGGAGTGAGCGAACTCACTGGAGCGCTGTCAGGACTGCTGTGGATTTCTTTGTGGGCAGGAAAAGGTGTCAATGCAGGCAGGGGCCCAATAGAAAAGGCCAGCCTGCAGCAGTGTGAGAAACAGTACGAGTGAGTGAGACAGGAAGACTGAGTAAGCTCAAAGGAGCTCTGTCAGGACTGCTGCAGATTTCTTTGTTGGCGGAAAAAGGCACCAATGCAGGCAGGAGCCCCCTACAAAAGGGCCACTTGCAGTGTCAGGACAAACAGAATGAGCATGTGGCAGAGGGAGACTGAGCGACCTCAACGGAGCTTTATCGGTACAGCTGCGAATTTCTTTGTGGACAGACAAAGGTGCCAACCCAGCCAGGAGCCCTGTACACAAGCGCTGCCTGCAGCGCCAAGGGAAACAGAATGAGTGAGTGACAGAGCGATAGTGAGCCAGCTCAACGGAGCTCTATTGTGACTGCTGTGGATTTCTTTGAGGGCAGAAAATGCAACAACATAGGCAGGAGCCCAGTACAAAAGGCCAACTTGCAGCGTGGACAGAAATGGAATGAGTGAGTGAGAGAGAGGGAGTGAGTGAGCTCAATGGAACTGAGTCAGGACTGCTTCAGATTTCTTTCTGGCCAGAACAAGCCACCAATGCAGGCAGGAGCCCAGTTCAAAGGGCAGCCTGCAGCAGCAGGAGACACAGAATGAGCGAGTGAGGGAGGCGGGAGGGAGGGAGGAGTGAGTGAATGAGTTCTATGGAGCTCTGTTGGGAATGCTGCAGATTTGTTTGTGGGCAGAAAAAGGCAGCAATGCACACAGGGCCCAGTGCAAAATGGCAGACTGCAGTGCCGGGAAAACCAGAATAAGCGAGTGAGAGAGAGGGAGTGAGCGAGCGCAGTGGAGCTGTTTTGTAACTACTGCAAATGGCTGTGATGCAGGCAGGAGCCTAATACAAAAGGGCAGCCTGCAACGTGGGCAGAAATGGAATGAGCGAGTGAGAAAAGGGGAGTGAGCGAGCTCAATGGAGCATTGTCAGGACTGCTGCAGATCTCTTTGTGTGGCAGAAAAAAGTGCCAACAGAGGCAGGAGCCCAGTACAAAAGGCAGGCTGCAGTGCCAGGAGAAACAGAATGAGTGGGTGGCATGTGAGGAGGGAGCCACCTCAACGCAGCTCTGTCGGGACAGCTGCAGATTTCTTAGTGGGCAGAACAAGGAACCAACGCAGGCAGGAGCCCAGTACCAAAGTTCAGTCTGCAGCACCGGGAGAAACAGACTGAGTGAGTGACAGAGGGGCAGTGAGCGAGCTCACCACATGAACGCAATCAACATTGGGTATTGACATATGCTTGTTTTTAATTAGAAGCTGGTTGAGCTGCCCAACTTAAACTTGCCCGTGCACCGGAAGCATTATCTCAACAAGACCATATGGCTGCTACAAGCGCAGTCCCGAAGTGTGACTTTTGGAGATGCAAGGAGAAAAATTCAATTCCTCTAGTAGATCTGCCTTTATTTAACCCTTGTTGCTGTATATTGCCAGTAAACTAGCACAGAGAGAAGAGCAAATTGCTACTTATATAACACCTTATTTATCCTTGGGTCACAAGGCACTGAACAGCTCAACATGAAAAAGAACTTGTGTAAAATATAGCAGCAGTCAAATCAACTTGGAATAATTAACAAATGATCAGCAGCATATCTGGGGGAAGGAGCGAAGGGGGTGGCCGCACCCCCCATTGTAACTTACTTGCTGTTGTTGCTGCATTTTACTTTATTTTTTTTTTTTTTACAACTCTCTTTGTCGCCCCCAGAGCCAGAGCCCTCTCAGACCTCTCCACTGGCCAGTGTCGCTCTACCATCCACTATGAGTCCCACCATCCTCAAGGACATTACTTTCTCCCCGAACCTCCGGAGGGACATAGGACCCGAGAAGATCGAAGGGGCGGTGGAAGGGCTCCAGTGTTGGGCGTGTGGTGGCACGGTTCTGGGAGGGCCGTTGCCTATCTGGACCAGAGGTTTTTTTCCCGTGTTTACACCCCAGACGTGGGATGTGCAGTACCACCCAGCTCGAGATGTGGGTGCTTCCATACACATCCGGAAAGGCAGTCACCCAACATCTACCCCTTGCTAGCGAGTCCATGTGTGCAGCAGTGCTGCTGGTCTCCACTGGGGGCCGCTGCTGCACTGGGCTACCCCTGGATCCCTCCCTGAGAGAGAAGAGCAGTCCTGTGGATGCTCGACTCTCTCTCTCTCTCTCTCTCTCTCTCTCCCTCTCCCCTGCCGACCCCCCGGCAGTCCAGGCTCATTCCCAAACCCAGGTCTCCGGCGTAGCACGAGGTGTGGCGTCCAGCACCTCAACCCTCAGTGTCACCTGGCCGGCCAGCATTTTACTTTGTTGAAGACTGGTTTATTTGATTGCAAGACAACATACCTTCACAACTATAGATTACAGTTGAAGTTTCTGGCTCAGTGGTGCAGAGGGCTGAGGTGCTGGCACCTTAGCTCTTACCACAGTGACAACCCGGGGTCAGAAGTGACCATGGATGTCAAAGAGTCGATTGGAGGGGGAGGAAGGATTAAGCATCCAATGGACTGCTCTCCTCTGGGGAGGGTGGGAAGGGTTGTCCACTGGAGATATTAGCTCATGACAGTGGTTAGGATGCTGGTGCATACTCAGGGTCTAATGTGGGTCAATGTGGGCTGACGTCAGATGTGCAGCACATGGAACGGTGCATAGCAGCATCTCTGGTGTCATTGAATGCTCGCGCCATGGCCCCCTCCACTCTCAAACTCAGGAGAAACAATCCTCTGGCACGCTCATGAAGGCCAGCTTCTGTGCTGCGATGGATACACACAGGTCAGCTCCCCCCGAGCCAGGCCTTCAGGTCTCCACAGCCTGTGGGGTAAGTACCCTTTGTGAAGCAGCCTGGGGAGGCTAGGGCAGGGGGTTAGAGCTCTCTGGTGGGGGAATGGGCAGAGGAGACATTGCTGGATGGGGGAACAATAGGAACACCCCTCAAATAGAGGAGGTACTACAAAGAAACAAGCAAAAAATTTAATTTTTCTGTCAAAAATTGAATGAGAACGATTACAGCAGACAATATAACTGATTAACAAAAGCATTAATCAAATTGCATTTTAAGTATACACCCCCCCCCCCCCACCAAACACTTACCTTGCAAAATCCTGGATCTAACACTACAAACAACTACTTAGTATCCATTTTGACTGCCAGACATCGTCCACACTATTACAGATGCTGGCCACATTTTGTGTCCTGTACTTATAGTGAGCCTCTAATTGGCATGGGTGGAACATGCACAGAGCGCACAGATGGGAGCACTGTTGCTCTCTTCCAGAAATGTCTACTAAATTAGACCCAAGAGGTGAGCACTCGTAAAGGCGCCAAATGTTGACACCATTTCTCATTTTCCTCCCACACCTCCAGTAGAATGGAGGATGGACAGCAGTCAAAAAGGATACTGAGCAACTTCTAAGTAAGTTAAATTCAGTTTAAGTTGTGAGTACCAGTGCTTTGTGCATACAGCAGCAGTTGTGTTTTTGAGTTTGTTTAACAAAGGATGCTTGTAAAAAATATTACTACATCCTGGTATAGAATACTTTATGTAATTAACTGGGTGCAATAGCAAACATAGCACTTAAAACATTCTAAGAGTTAATGAGAAAATAAGTACAAGATAGGGAACAAATGTATAGTTCATTAACAGTTAGAAGAATAAGGGAAGCCCTATAATGTAGTGGTGAAGAGCACTGAGCTGCAAACCTGGATAACTGGGTTTGACGGCAGACCAGACAGAGCAGTACATCGACCCTTTAACCCCTGACTGATTTGTTCCAGCAAGCAGAAACAAAAGTATAAAGAAAAGTACAAAACATACAGACACTTTCAGAAAGCATGCTGTAACCCCCCACCAAGTCAGGAGCTTACCTTTGGGCTCCTTGCCTGTGCTGCAGCCTCCCCAAGGAATCCTTATTGTGGCCAGATGCTGCACAACTTCCTGCTTGCCTGGACCTCCAGAAGCTTTGTTGCCAAGCTGGGAACACTCACAGCAACAGAGCAGCAGTGGCTCGAAAGCTACTCATTTCTTTTGCTTCCTGGGCCCACTTCAGGACTGCAAAGTTGGGCTGGGGACCACAGCAGGGACAATTTTCAGGTGACTCAGGTGATACTGCAGTAGCTGGAAAGCCATACTTGAACTCTGTACTCCCTGTCTCCCACAACAATTGCACCAGTTAGGTGGGGTGCCAGAGGAAGCAGACTTTTCTTTAGTGCTGACTGTGCCATGCCAAACGTAACTGAGAGCCACTTCAACTCCACGCTGCCCTGCCACCTCAAACATTGCATCAGCAGAGCAGGGGGCACCAAGGATCTGGGGAAGCAGCCCTTTCTTCAGCAGAGATTGTCCCATTACAAATATAGCCTGACAGCTGCCTGGAATCCACACATTGTTCCCTCACCCTCACCCTCACAAACAATTGCACCAGTGGAGTGGGGGCACCGGGGAAGAAACACTTTCTTCAGTATTGATTACACCAAGACTAATGTGTCCTTTTAGCCACTTGGACTCCATTAAACCTCTCTTCCCCAAACTGTGCATCAGCACGTTCCAGACTAGCAGGCCATTTCTGAGCACAAGTTTGTGATGTCATCACTACTCAAGACAGTGCTAGCTGGGCCTGGGAACCAGGATACTGATACAAGTGGGTGGGATATCACTGCCCATGATAAAAATTGGGACAAAGCCCCATTTCAGCAGAATGCTGGCAGGACAACAAGAAGGTGGCTAAAATCTCTAACAAAAAAAAAAGTGATTTCCCACAAAATCTGGGACATATCTTTGGAGGCATCTCAGTCATCTGTAGGAACTTCACTGTCAGGGAAGCAAGATCCACATGGAAGATTTTTAGCAGTGCCACTGGGGCCACCAATGTCGAGGTCAGATGCCGATGTCACCAACCCTATAAATGCCTGATTAAATCTGCCCAGTGCCTAATGTCCAAATTAATTTGGCACATTTTACCCAGCTATGGAAAAACTTATGGCAATTGCAAAACAAATTATGCACCTGCTGATGTAGCAGATTCACATTTCAGAGTCTCTTCCAGAGTAGCTCAGATTCTAGTGGAGGCTAGAAAGCCATCCACCAGATCCACTTATGTGATGAAATGGAAGAGGTTTTCCATTTGGACCATGTCAAAAGGTTGGGATCCCTTCTCATGTCCTGTATCTTAGGTCCTGGAGTATATGCTACATTTCTCTGACCTTGAGCTAAGTTACTCTGCTCTAAAGGTCAATTTGTCTGCCATTTCAGCCTACCACACTCCGGTGGATGGCAAAACTTTGGCTCAGTTGGAGGTATCAAAAACCTTCCTGAAAGGGACATGGCGTACTGTAGACAATGCAGTGGATTACTATAATTAGATCTCAATTTTTGAACTATAACCCCCAGGTGGTGCTGTTCCTAGAGTTATACCCCTGTCTATTACTGAGGATGTAGGTTGAGGGGTTTGGGTTCCCAAACTTTATTTAAAAAAACTGGTTCCTTTTATAAGGTTTTATATTGTGCGGTGCCTCCACTCAGAGTATGCTTTTTAAGTGGGCTAGCTGTTACCTGGAACATGACCCAAAATACAATTCCCCACATTTCAGACAAATGGTAAAGTCTCTCTCTCTAATAATATGTTCACAGCAACCATTTGCAAAAACAGTAATAATATTTATTAAGGGGACGGGGGGGTTAGGATGGGGAAACAGGAGAAGTACAGTCTATGCATTGATTACTATTTACAAAATATACATTTGATTTGGTTTGTGCTGGTGAAACCCTCCAGCTTGGTGAATACCAGAGTAAGCAGAAATAAATCATATTAGATCAACGGGAATGACAGCCACAGCCCTGGCTATCTAAACTGCAGTAAATCAGATGGAGCACTTTTCATTTCCCCACCACTGGTACCAGATTCCAGACATGTATGAACCCCTGCAATCTCACACTTTACCCTGGGTACCCAGTTACCAAAATCCTGGATGGTTGCAGGCATGCTGAGTGTTGCAGCCGGTGGCATTGTCCGGCATTAATTTTCAAGAGGAAAGGATTAACTTGGAAGGCAATTTAACAAACCACAGCTTTAGACTTTTGGCAGAAGTGCAGGGTTTGCCTTGCTTTTGGCAGTAGAGCTGGGGTTGCCCTGCAAGTAGCAGACTGAACAATTCAGGTAGAGGAAACTAGCCAGTTATGTTGGTTAGAACTTGGATTGGTAATCCTGAATATTCAGCACATTTATACTTTTGTCACATCCAGTACATTTATATTCTAAGTCGTAATTAGGAACAGTCACAGAAAAGGAATGTTTTGCACCAGGGGCCAGAAGGCCACCCTGATTGCTTTGAACTAGGTGGAAAACTATAATTCCCAGATTGTTTCAGCCTGTCCGACTTAACGTCAGGCTCTCAGTCCATTGGTGTAGCAGTGTGGCTATGGCTGACAGCTCCAAAGGACATCTCGATCAGATAATTCACATAAGTACATTTCAGCACATTTACTAGTCTGTCCAGGGCTCTCACCTGTGTACAGTCGTTTGGTCCCCAAATAGGATGCTGTGGTTATAAAACTGCAGTCATTATGTCACAGGGACAAATTGGAACCCTCTTTCTTGTCGCCGACAAGATTCATTTCCGGACGCAATGTCGCAGCATATTTGGGGGAACGGACAAATTGTCGCCACTGTACAGGAAGGCTGTTCTGGTGAGAGCACTATTGACGTGTCCTGGAGAAGTGCTGGTAGGACCAAACAAGTGAATTATGAGAATTTAAGTCACCTATGCACACTTGCATGTTTTTTTATTTATTCATTGGATGCCATACAAGAAAGAAATAACTTACAAACATCTACCTGTGCATGAAACAATAATAAATATAACTAAGCAAAAGACCAATAAGAGCAGAAATACTGAAACATTTCAAATAAATGCATACGTACAGTAAATGGATGACAGTCCCCCACCAAACAACTTTCAATAACACACTCATTTAGTATGTTTGAAAATACACAAAGATGGAGTAATTTACAGTCAGTGTCACAACTCAACCTGAACTGAGTTCTCTTTGAGCTGAGAACTGTTGTCTGCGCAAAGATTGTGTCAGGCTGATAAGAAAGTGAAGAGAATAGTTGCTTTTGGATTAAGATTCTGAAGGAAGGGGATCTGGGGCATATTTGATGGCATGTTTGATGGCCAGCTGTGGGGCAAAGTCCAGGCAATGATGTAGGATGGGATGGTGCGTTAGGCAAAACATAGGAATGGGAGTGGTGGAGTTGAGATAGGTCAATCAAAGGAGAAGGCTTGAGACTGCAGTAACACCAGAAGCACTGATTTAAAAGGTATGCTATTCTTGCCTTGGGGTCAGGGTTACTAGGATTTGATCTGCAGACCTCTGGAGTTATTGTGATAGTGGAGCACTTCTCGTTTTTATTGCTGCGGAAATATATCTGGGACAAAAAGTCGCACTGAGCAGCAGGTCATGCAGTCGCCTGTATACAGTTGCGGTAGATACATTTTGTCCACTACCACTTTACCGGTGACCACATGTCATTTCGACTTTTTGTTGGCTGCATTTTGACCGCAGCAATTTATACGGTGTTTAAACGACTGTATGCACTCTCACCGGGTACCCCACGAACAGACATGGTCAACAAACAATTCGACTAAAGGAGTCCACCCATGCTGGGCTAAGGTTATGCACAGCAATAGGGTGCCTACCCAATGGACAGTCTCAAATCAGAAGAAACACTTTAATAGAGGTCCATCCATGCTGGGCTAAGGTTATATGCAGCAGTAGGGTGCAGACTGAAGAACGATCTGACATAATCCAGTCTCGTGGGCATGGCTCCCCCATTTCAGTAATTTAAAACAGTTACTTTCTTTGTTGCACTTGAGGGTACAAGAGTACTCACTCAGGCTCCTCATGGTCGATCCAAGCTATCAAGGGTCCTGATGATCTTCAGTTCTCTCACAACAGACATTGTTCAGCTCTCTCACAGCTGGCTTGATGTCATCTGGTCTGCAGGTCCACATTTTTCCCTGACGTGGAAGGGATGGCTAGCAACTGGGGGACATTCTGGCAACTCTCAGGCTAGCAGTTACTACAAACTACATCACTTTAAACTTTTAACTAAAGAAAGTAACACCGTCTCCAGGATGGAGAGGATTAGCTGGATCTCCAGGCTTGGCAGCATGGCTGGGGGGGCCAGAGCCCCCACTCCTGTGGGGGTTCCTGCTCAAATATGACAAAAGGCTGAAAAACACAGTCACTTATAGGGCTGTCTTGAAGCTCCAGGTTGGCTGAAGCTTTTGGGTGAATGGCCTCCAATTGGCTGGAGGGCCTGTCAATCAAGTAAATAAATAATGCATAAACCTCACTCGACGTACAGTTGGTTTGCTGTTTTGGCACCTAGAATTAGGTCCCTACAGTTCCCATGAGTACTTCATATTTTCCCATGAGCTTTGGCTAATGTCTCACAAGTCCTGGCTTTGTTATCCATGTTTGACATGGTGGTGAAAGCGATGAAGTCCAAACTAAGCATACTACTGTATTTAGACACAGGAAAAGATTATCTACAAATGCCCTCAGACTCTGTGTCTCCAGCTTCATTCTATCCATTGTAGACTACATCCTTGTGGTATATGGTGCTGCCACTGATTCGGCTCACATAAGGGTAGTTACAGCCCTGAACAAAGCATGTAGGCTACTGCTTGATGCGGACCACCTCATGCACTCTGCAGTCTTTATGAGCAATCCAACCTTCTACCACTCAGAAACAGAATAAGATACCAAACTTGCCTTCTTGGGAGGAAAGCTGTGCTCTCCCAGACCCCTTCCTGCATATCTGAACTGGTAAAGGAAGCTAGCTCTAAATACAACACTAGAAGCATGGCTATGTCTCAGCTCAGTGTCTCATTTCATTGGACTGCACTGGGCCAATGTTCTTTCTTGTACCGAGCTCCACTCTGCCTTAATGAGCAACTGGCTGCAGCGCTTAACACTAGAAAGGTTCAGACCTTTAAAACTGAACTGATGCAATATCCGCTGTGCCTGAACACCTGTGATTGCCTGGGCTGAGACTGTCCCTCCCACCTATGAAACCTCATCCACTTGTATGACTGATGCCTGGGCTTAGACTTTCCCTCCCACCTATGAAACCTCATCCACTTGTATGAGTGACTTCATGCTAACAATCCCCAGTGTCCCCACCCTCACCCCTCATTCCTCTGTCTACCATTATTACTCCCTGCCTCCAGACTCGGCTACCGCTCCAGTGGAAGTGTATACCTTCACTAACTTATGATGCCTGCTCCCATTCCTGCCCCTGCAGCTTGTTTCTACCTCCTGCACCTATTTCCATTTTTCCCCTCCCCCTCCTCTGTCTCTACAGTTCCTCTCTACTGCACCCTCCGTCCCTCCTGCTACCTACCATATGCCAGTTAAGTATGGACGCTCTTATCCCTGCGCTACTGCCGGCATTCCTTGTGGCAGTTGTCCCTTTCATGTTGCTTTAGAATATATTATTGTCTTGGCTTTGTATTTGAATTTATATGCCTGTAACCAAATGTTTTGTTTAACAATGTAGTCCATGCCTGTACTGTCTTTCTGTCTTGTGACGTGGAACCTTTGTGAAAGAGTTTATACTCTGAGGTTATTTCCATATCTAAAACTAAATAAAGAAGAAAATGAGTTCATCTCAATGGTGTTCCACCTGGTAAAACAAAGATTTGATTGATTGAAGTAATTTTAAATTGCAATGACTCTGACTTAAAGTATTATTACTGATTTTGTTCTGTAAATGTTTGCACCTTTATGTAATGCACTGAGAGCCCCTGGGATTTGGCGCTAAACAAACAAAAGTTTACTTTCTTACTTTACTTACCATCCTGGCTTTCTGATTGGCTGTGGCTGCTTAACCCACTGTCCTTTCAGTAGAAAGATGACAGTCCCAAATCAAAGTCCCGGTGCAGCCAGAAATAATTAGATATTTGCCCCAATGCCCCACAGTCCATTAGACCTGATAGTATACCTGCTGTCATTGCACAGAGTTAGTTAATCACTCAATCCATTTCTCTGCTGCTGCTGATATTTATTTATTTATTTTATTTTATTTATTATATCATAGGTTTACAGACCTTTGAGTCAATGACTCATTTACAAAGGCACCTCGTCAAGAGAGCAATACATCACAGAAAACAAAACAGTACAGTACATAACGCTTAGATTAAAAAAGCAACCAGTGTTACAGAAATTCAGTGCTGATACAAGCTTGGTAATAGGTGCATCGCAGTAGTCATAATATAGGTACATGAGTACCACATCAGGTATTTAAAGAGCCCAGGAGTAAAGCAGTGTTTATTTTAAACATTTTCCCCCTTGTACAACATGGTCCCCAAGCACACATTGCAGTTCCCACTGTGCATGCCCATTGGTTGAAGGCACCCCATTCATTTGAAAAATGCCATTTTTTTTCCTGTGGCTTAGCGAGAGCTACTGTCCAACCAGTTCTGTAAGTTATTCCCAGCTCCTTTAAGAAATTGCAAAACACTCTCTGTTGGCCTCACTTCTCTAAAACAAATTATACCAAAGCCACACAAATCAAAATGAAGAGCAAGACGTCAGTGAGATCTGTGTCCCATACCCAGCAGCGCCTTTCTTTAAACTGCAGCATGCGGCTCACAGTATAGAAGCAACACAGCTGACTTTCTCATTCTCCCTCTCAACTATAGCCCCACTTTACAGTTTATTTTTCCCCACATTTTTTTACTTGCCTCTCCAGCTCTCTCTCCCATGGCTCACATACATTCCCCTCTCCTGCCCATCATGTGCTGAACTAGTAAACGTCCTTCTGACAAACAAGATGTCTCCTGACATAAGCAGTCACTGCCCTGAAAAGGAAAATGGAATAACTTCACTGCATAGTTAGACAGAAAAAAAAAAATTTAAACCGATGCTGTCTCCTCGCAGTCCATGACTGTCACACATCTTCACTTCCTGGTTCAAGGTAACACGGTCACGTGCCTGACCGCTCGCAAATCAGATATCAGCCATAGGGTTGTTTTTTCCCCCGAGTTTCCTAGAGAGGTGGAGGGCTATCTGATGGGGGTCGGATTGTCCCCATTTCTTTTTTTTTTGTCAGTTAAATGTTTTGTTGTTTTTCATTCTAACACAGATACATTGTAATACAGATACAAACAGCCACAAGGAATATTTGCAAAACCACATTACTAAGCCTGAACAGGATACAATCAATGTGCCCCTCCAAGCTAATGTCTAGCTTGTATATAAACTAGATCTCAAAACATCTTCCTAGAATATACCAGCCTGTTGCTAGCTTACAAGTAATATGCAAGTAGAAAGGAGAAGGAAAAAGAAAACAAAAAAAAACATTGAGGTCTATATCACATTGTACAGACAGACAGCATGATATAAAAGAAGATAACTAAATGCACCTACCTTAACAATCCCAGCCACTCGAAACTATAGGGAGGTGTCACCACGTATGAGACAAGGCTTCATGGAGTATGGTAGTTACACCTTCTCACGATCGTTTCCCACAACTGCATCTGGAGGAATGGCACCACAGAGTAAACAGAGTAATATAGATATAATAAACTATTTCAACTGTGTAGCCTTGCTACTGTATTAATAAAACACTGAAGCACAGTCTGTATATACGAGAGAGGAAGGTCCCAGGTAAAATCATATGGATTATATAACATAACAGGCGCATAATAAACTACCACAGACCCTCCTTAATAACTACTAATACCCACAGAGCAAAACAATACAACTTTGCGGGTAAACTATGTACAACTAATATCATTTCAGACGGAACCTAAAGAGATCCAGTCACTAATATCATTGTCATTCTAGCAGAAAGGTCATGTAAGTAGTATATACAAACAATCAATTAAGAGCTTAAGTGGTAGCAGATAGCGAAATAAACATGGGTCAGCCAATACCAGCTCTGGCAGACAGATAGGCCATGAAAGGGGCCCAACAGAGAAAAGAGGAACACATCTTCTCAGTAAGTATGTGTGAACGTCTATCGAGTTCATATATGGAAGGAAGTGCTGATGTAATGTCATTGATACCTGGCATAATAGTACTTTTCCAATTTTGCAGGATTGCCCATTTCACTTGCATACTGAACAGCATTAGCCATCTAAATTCCTGATGTTTAAGGTGCGGAGCTTCCGATCTCAGGCCCAGCAGCAGGAGAGCTGCATTGACTGGGATTGGGCCACGTAAGATCCAGCTAGCTTCATGTACCAACTTCTCCCATAGTCCATAGATCTGAGGGCATTGCCAGAGAATATGATACAAACCCCCCAAGGAGGCACCTCCAACATGTGTCATGTACAAGGACTTTCATTTTCTTCAGCATTACAGGTGTCATCTACCAAGAGTGCAGTATTTTATTATGTATGAGTCCACTACGGGTATCTTTGTGAATCTTATACCCAACTTGTTAGCACGGTTTCCATTGCAACTTGAAGATGTGTATATGAAGGGCCTTTTCCAATTTAGATTTGGATGCTATGTTAGAAGAGGGTAACGTATCCCTCACTGCAGCATACATAGTGGCAGCGACCTTGTTGGATAAGTGGAGCCACCCCTTTAAATGAGGATTAAGGTCTGAAAGAGCATTACCCTGCTGCAGAAGGGGTTTAAGAGTGTCACGGATTTGCAGATATTTCCAATAATCTGATTTGACCAGATTCCACCTAGATTGCAGGTTCTGGTATGTATCTGTCACCAGGCAATTAGGCTCCAAGATGTCCTGAATAAATATTATCCCTTTCTCCTGCCACAGAGGCCAGGCCACCATTTTGCCCCTGATGGTGAGGTTAGGGTTACCCCGTAAAGGTGTATGCAAAATGGAAAGGGCCGGCAGTTTTAGTTTTTTGTGTAGAAGCCTCCAATATCTGATTGAGGAGCCAATAGTGGGATGCGATAAAGACTCATGGTGAAGAGAGAAGCAGAGGAAAGAGGCTGCTACAGGGCTATTACAAAGAGTTTGCTCGAGCATTAGCCACTGAGGGGATTCAATATTATATGGATGGAACCCATTTAATGTTTGTGCACATTGAAAAGCCAGTTTATACCCTTCGATCCAGGGGAGGCCCCAACCCCCCCTCTGCCAATGGGCATGGAGCTGGTTTCTACTAAATTGGGGTCTATCTGGGCCCCATAGGAAGGAACCGATCATCACATCTATTTTTCGAAGCCAATGAGATGGGAGAAACATGGGGATATGCGCTAGCAAATAAAAGAATTTAGGGGTAAGGGTCATCTTAAAGGCCGCTATCTTGCCTGCCATAGTCAGATGAAGCCTATTTATACGATCAAGCTCAAGTTTACATTTAGTCAGCAAGGGGCCTAGATTGTTGTCCCACCACTTTGCTAGGTTGACCCGGACTTTGATACCCAGGTATTTGATAGCATGTTGTGACCATTTTAAACCATATTGAGCAAAGAGTTGGGGATGACACCATGAATTTAAGAGGAAGTACTTCTATTTTGGATTGATTAACCTTTAATCCTGAAATGGTAGCGAAGTGGTCTAAAATAGCAAATAGTTGGGGTATGGAATCCTTAGCGTCTCCCAGCATTACTAATAAATCGTCAGCATTTAGCAAGGTAGAAATTTGTGCCCGGCCCAAACCAATGCCTTTTATAAGAGGGTTATCTCTAATTGTAGCTGCCAAGGGTTCAATTGCAAGGACAAACAGGAGAGGCGAGAGAGGGCATCCCTGTCTTGTGCCTCTATGTAGTTGAAAGGGTTCAGATAGTACCGAATTGGTGAGGACTTTAGCTAGGGGAGATGTATAAATGGAAGAAACAGCTGCTTTAAAGTGGGGCCCAAAGCCTAGGTGCTGTAAAAGTTTCTGCAGATAATCCCATTCTATGGAGTCAAATGCCTTTTCAAAGTCAATGGCCACAGCGGCTGCCGGCGCGGATGAATCTTGACTAGCCACGTGAATGAGATTAATAAGTGTTCTAATGTGGTCTGCACTATATCTGCCTTTTACAAAACCCGCCTGAGATGGATGTATCAAGAAGGATAAAATAGGGGCCAATCTATTAGCTAACACTCTAGCATAGATCTTGCTGTCTGAGTTTATCAGGGATATAGGGCGATAGCTAGCAGCCTCCTCGGGAGGTTTATATTTTTTTGGAAGGACTGTGGTTAGTGCCACCCTGAGGGTGAGGGGCAATATACATTTTTCTTCGGTCTCCTTAAATACCTGGCATAACAAGGGGGATATCAAAGGGGACATCATTTGCAGAAAATCTACAGGAAACCCATCACTACCAGGGCCCTTCCCTTTCTTTAAAGCCATCAGAGCTGTCTCTACCTCTGCATGCACCAGAGGCTCTTCTACAGTGGCACATTGCACTGGGGATAACTTCGGAAGCCTCACATTTTGTAAGAATGCTGTCATGCCCTGACAGGGCTCTGCTCTGATTGATATGTATAACTGAGAATAAAATGCAGTCATTATATCATTCACATCCTGAGGGTTGGTTTTCACTATCCTGGAGACTGGGTCTTTCAGCCCCCCTATATATCTATTCCTTTGTTGTTTCCACAGTTGGTATGCCAAAATGTTCCTGCTTCCCCCCCCCCAGCAAGAGTGCTTTATCCTAATAAGTGACAAATCAGTCTTTCTTGGTATATGTTCGTTTAACCTGGTTCTTACAGCAAGGACCCGTCGTTCCCACAGTGACTGAGAAGATGGGTGAGACTGAGCTTTAAAAGTCTTTTCGGCATTGAGCAGGTCTCCTTCCAATTGTGTCAGCCCCCCTTCTCTAGTTTTCCTCCTGTGTGAGGCGTACCCTATGATCCTACCCCCGCATAGTCGCTTTGTAGGCTTCCCAGGTGTTTTGGGCAGAGGTGTCTTATATAGGGTTTTCCTGAAGAAAATTTATGGTTTCTGATTTAGCCCATTTTACAAAATCAGGGTCCCATAGAAGAAGTGGGTCCAGTCTCCAAGTAGATGACCTTAGATCCAGATGGCCCCAAGATATAATCAGTTGCACTGGCACATGGTCTGAAATTACCATGGGGAGAATAGCAGATTCCAAGACCTGATGTGTAAGGGTTTGGGAAATATGCCAAAAGTCCAGCCTGCTATATGTGCCATGTACCCCAGAGTAATAGGAATAATCCTTAACTGCAGGGTGCACTAAGCACCATATATCTACTAGTTGATACTCGGTGCCAAGGTGAAGGGCCACCTGCACCCCTTGAGTATGCATTTCCCTGCTTTGATCACTCCTGTCTAACACAGGGACTAAGGTGAGATTAAAATCCCCCCAGAAAATAATAAGTGTGTCAGTCTCTACCAGTGACCCTAGTTTGGTGTTCAAATCCAAAAAAAAAGGAGTGGTTGTCCAAATTCGGGGCTTAGATATTTACCATCAGGAGGTGGCCGTTGGGGGTGTCCAGCAAGGCTATTACCCAACATCCCTGGGGATCCACCTTTCTCCTTAACACAGCCCATGGAAGTGACTTGTGAAGCAGGATTGCCACACCTCTTTTTTTGTAGCAGCACAAGAGTGCAATTCTAAGCCCACCCAATCTCTGATTAAATGTTTACAGTCTTGCTTGGTAAGTTTTATTTCTTGCAAAAAGGCAACTTGGGTTTTAAGTCGTTTTAAGTGCGTGAACACCTGTTTCCTTTTGGAAGGGTAATTTAACCCACTTACATTCCAAGTTATAAAGGAGATATCACCCATTGGGTAGTCTATAATAAATATTTTGGGGGTAGAAGTAGGGGTAAAGTCCACTGACCGGAGAGAGGCTCAGACGCAACAGAACATTTTTACTGACCTAGACTGTAGCCAATTAAGCAATAGCCAGAAGTTACTAGTGACGTGCATTCCTGAACTATTCAGGAGAATGAAACATAGTCTGAATATTAACAAACAATAACATTATAATCATAAAGAAAAAAAAGCACAAACTAAGCACAAACATTGCGCTACCTTGCGCAGTGGTGTATAGTGGTATCCCAGGCCGAGGGGTCTTACTCCTCACAGGCCGTACCACTTCACCTGAATTGAGGGTGGTGAGCCTGTTAACTGATAGGGACTGCACTGCCCCAGGTGAACAATCTCACCCCGGGGGATCCTTAAAAGTGATTATAAGTAGAATACTATTGATAACCACCATATGCAGTTACCATAGCAGTATTCTAGTCTATTTAACAAAACAGGTAACAATTGTGATCTTATATTCATCTGCAATCTCCAATGGGAGTGGGAATTGCTCATCGCAGCATGCTATATACGTGTTTTCGCACTGTATCTATAAGCAGTACTGAGAAAGCGTATTATACCAGATTGCATTAATTCAAAGTACCAACTTTACAGGACAAGAAACCCGGATAAGGCTAACCTGTGTTCATATACTACTATACCCCCCTCCAGACACTCATCTTTGAACCTCCCTAAAAAAAAAACGTATTCTCCAGGACCTAACCCATAGAAGAGAGAGTGATTTAAAATCTCGTCATTCCCCCTCCCCCAGCACTTCAGGTGATCTAGGAAACCTGACATCCAATACTATCAGAAACGAGGTCAAGTTGAGTATTTTATATCCCAGCACTTTCGTAAATTACATAGCAATGCCATGTAGGACGGGGAAAAAAAATAATTAGCCCAGCAGTTAGCATCCATTTAAAAGAGAGAGATAACCACACGTGGACCAGTTCCCTCCCTAAACCTTTATCAAGCCAAACAAACGGATATAAAATTAAGGACACTTATCTAAAGAATGATCCTGTGCACCCAGTATCTGCAATATTTCAGTGTCTGACAGGGACTGGTACTTGCATAGTTCTGGACCAGTAACCTCTACATTGCTTGACTGTGGTTCCTGCGGGAAAACCCTGGGCATAAGCTCAGCCGGAGCATTTCCACACGAAGGGGATTCGTTCTTTGTGGCCTCCTGCACCATCTCCTCCTCCGAATATACAGGGAAGTTGTCCTGGGAAGTCATTGCGAGTGGTGCACATCTGTTGGGGGAGAGGAATTGAGATTCACAATCAGTAGAGGGAAACAACGGGTTAGGTGTCTTGTCAGAGGCATTCCATGTCCGATCTTGGGGGTGAACTCTCTTGTAATGCTTCTCGTTTTGGTGATGCTTCCGTGTTCTGGCTGGCAAAGGTGGACTCTGGCCCTGAAACTGGTGAAGGTGCCATCTAGCGGTATATTCTTTTTATGAAACTCCACTGAAACAGCAGACTCCTTTTGGGCCTTGTCCCCATTGGCATGCGCTGGCCCCTGCTTGTTTAGATACTCCATCAGACTGATTGGGGTGGCAAACAAGATAAATGATCCATTCACTTCTAGGCGCATGGTTGCTGGATATCTGAGCGAAAATTTGATTCCTCTTTCATGCATTATACGTTGGGCTTCCAAATATTCTTTCTGACAAGCCACCAGATCTCGAGAATAGTCCTGAAACACAAGGATTTTGTGCCCTCGCCAAGAAAGAACTCCAAGCTCACGGGCCCGAAATGCAATCCACTCCTTGTCTGCAAAGTTTAGGATGTGCAACATGATCGGACTGGGCCTATCGCCCGGTTTCAGCTTGGGGGCTAGGGTTCTAGGTGCATGCTCAATTGTAAAACCGGGAGGGAGATCGTGCTTCAGGAGGCCCGGAAAGGCATCATATAGGAATTCAATAGGATTCTCCTACTCATCCCCACTTCTTAAGTAGAGTGATTTGGTGGTACCCCTGTGTCCTCCTGGGGTGATTTATTGGTCATGCAATTTAACCCTATCGGAGGATTTTATGAGTTTTTATTAACATCTTTGCTCTGTTGTTGGTGCTTATCTGGAAAGTTCAACCAGGCCTGCTGTGGACTGCTTTTTCTTATCAAGGAGTTTTATTTTAGTTTATTTTTGGGATTGGCTGTGAGAGAGTCTTTTCTTTTTTTTTATTTTTAAAAACCTGCACATCATATAATTCTGTATAAATGTGGCTGTGAGAAAGCTATATTTTCTCTGCTTAAATCATTGTAGGGGGTTGCGAGAGCCCCCCCATCAAGATTCACTTTTATTTTAGTTTTTATTAATTTAAAACTCATTGACTAGAAGAATTCATATAGTTAATATAATTTAAACTAACTATTTTGTTCTTTGCTTTAAGTTTTAAATATTTAGGGTTTTGAGGGTTTTTTTATGTAAGTTTATTTTACTGGGTGTATTGTGACTATTTTAGGCTAGTTATTTTATAAGTAAGTTAGAGTTTTCTTGTTGTGGAGCTTTAGTTTTAGTTTGGTGGTTATTAGCCTGTGGAATGTGTCTGTCTGCTCCCCTGGTCTTGCACTATTCGTCCTCCTCTCTCTGTGCCCTCCGCCTGTTTTGCCCTCTTCTTTGTCCTTTTCTATCTACCAGCACTGTCGTGTGCTTGGTATTGTACATAGGAGGGATGGTGGTGGGGGTGGTGGGGGGCGCAGACACTGGAGGATGAATTAGCAGATCTCCCACATAGGGTTGGTTAGATTTAGGAGATGTCCTGGGGTGAAATGGAGCCTAGAATGTGGTGTTCCACGTCTAGTTCCCTTACCCAAGGGCACCATCTTTATTGATGGGCAAGTAGCTGGGATGGCTCAGGTACCCCGTCCAACTCGTGCGGTGTTATGCAGTGCCAGATCTATTAAGAACAAAACCACAATTATTGCAGATTTTGTTTGAACTGACCTGGCTTGCATCACCAAGACCTGGCTGGATGAAAATGCCAGACCCACTTTGAAAGCAGCAATTCCAGTCGGGTACTCAGTGATACACCGCCCGAGATTGGACCATGGGGGGGTAGCGGTCTGTTTCAAGACCCAGTTGGGCCTCTCTGGTGTACCAGTAGAGGAGACCAAATCCTTTGAATGTACTGTGGTAGCTGGTGTGGGCTGCAGGATAGCTCTCGTCTACCGTCCACCCAGGGATGAAAAGTGATTCCTGCAGGAAGTGGCGGACTTCGCTGTCGACATGGCGTTGGAGTCGCCCAGACTAATAGTTTTGGGTGACTTCAATGCTTGGGTCGATGATGAACTCTCACCTTTTGGACAGCACTTCCTCCAGCTGATGACATCACTGGGCTTCACACAGATTGTTTCCTCAGCTACCCATAATCATGGTCATTCTCTGGATTTGGTTTTCCTCCTGGGGATTGAGGCCTCTGACTTGGGGGTGGAACCTGTTGGTTGGTCCAATCACTACACCGTGAGGTTCAATTTTTGTGCCCCCCCTTTGTAGGTCTGCCCCTGTGGAGATGGTCAGTTACCACCCTTTATGGGATTTGATCCCTGAAGACCTGGCGGCAGTGATTGACTTCTCGGAGTTCCCTGATGCCAGCTCAGTTCCAAAGCCACTGGTCCTGGCCTATAATAAGGCCATCTCCACGGCCCTTGACCTGATTGCTCCTGTCCATGTTTATCCTTTTCCACTTCACCATCGGGCCCTTTGGTTTGATGGGTCCTTGAAGGAGTTGTGGCATTTGGGGACGAAGGTTAGAACGTCATTGGTGGAAATCCACCCTGGAGGTTGACCACCTTCATTTGGTGGAGCATTATCAGTCCTACCAATCAGCGATCTCCTGTAAGAAGGCAGAGTTCCCATCCAGGGAGATTGCTGTCGCTCAGAATCGACCAGCTCAACACTTCCGAACTGTGAACAGGTTGTGCAACCAAGCCTGTCTGCAGCTCCGTTGAGCATTTTCACAAATGGAGTGTGATGAACTTGCTCAATTCTTTGCGAATAAGGTGGCCCACATTAGGTGGGAGATCCTCTTAACTCGTTCTATGGGGGATGCTGTTGGTTAGTGCTCAGTCACTATACCTCATACTTCCTGGAGTGCCTTTGACCTGCTGGAGTTCAGGGATATTATGCAGATTGTCCAGGGGATGTGACCTACAGTATGTGCTGTGGGTTAGATCCTGGCCCAACTTCCCTGATTTTGGGTTGTCACGAAATCATTGGCCTGGTTCTGGCTCAGACTGTCCAGTGCTCCTTGGAATCGGGTGAGTTTCCAAGCTCCCTGAAGGAGGCAGTGGTGACACCCCTTCTGAAGAAAGCTTCATTAGACCCAGACACTCTAGTTTACTACAGACCTATCTCAAACCTTCCCTTTATAGGAAAGGTAATTGAGAAAGTAGTGGCAACTCAACTGGAGAACCATTTGACCATTCATAATGTCTACAAACCTCTCCAGTCTGGTTTCTGTAAGAGCATAGCACTGAGACTGCTCTGGTTCGGGTGCTCAATGATCTTCTGATGGTGAGAGATCAGAGAAACCATTCCATTCTGGTATTCCTAGATCTCTGTCTTCAGCTTTTGACACTGTAGACCATGGGGTGCTACTTGAGTGCCTGAGGTCCATCTGTGGCCTGACAAGTACAGTCCTCAGGTGGTTTACATCTTTCCTAACTGGTAGAATACAGAAAGTTGTGTCGGGATATTTTTTTCTGACTCATTCCCTCTGTTCTGTGGCATTCCTCACGGCTCAGTGCTGTCCCCCATGTTGTTTGCAGTATATATGCTACCCTCTGAGATATTGTAAGACAGTATGGGCTGAGGTTTCACTGTTATGCTGCTGATACCCAGCTCTACCTGTCTTTTGCTCCCGACCAGGTTAGCGCTCTCTCAGGATTTAATAACTGCCTCACTGAAATCCAAGACTGGATGACTTCGAGCTGGTTAAAGTTGAACGTGGGAAAGACTAATGTTATGGTTGTGGACCCAAATCACAGGATAGAGGGGCTGAGGACTGATCAGCCCTCTGGATTATTTCTGGGGGGTGCTCAGATCCTTACTTCAGAATGGTTGCGTGACCTGGGAGTGGTGCTTGACAATGGGCTGACCCTTCGTTATCAGGTGTCAGCAGTCGTTAAATCTGCCTTCTACCATTTTAGGAACATTGCAGGGTCAAACACCTTGTTCCGTCCAGCGATCTGCCTGTGTTGGTCCATGCCTTTGTGACCTCGTGCCTTGACTATTGCAGCTCCCTTTACTTGGGACAAAATGCTGTTGCTCAACTGTTGACAGGGGTGTCTCAGAGGTCGCATATCACTCCTGTGCTGCGCGATCTGCACTGGCTGCCGATCCAGTGGTGTATCACCTTTAAGGTAGAAATATTGACCTACAAAGCCCTACACAGACTTGGTCGTGACTACTTGAAAGAACTTCTGATTCCTTATACCCCTGTGCTACAGCTCCGCTCAGCTGACAAGGGGTTGCTGGAGATTCCGAGGGTAACTTTGAAATCATCTGGGGCCTGTGCATTTATGTTTGCGGCCCCCACCCTCTGGAATTCTCTGCCCCATCAGCTTTGGGAATGTGTGACTGTGTTCATCTGAGGCGGGGCTCCTTATTGTTCCATGCTCCCATCTGAAATCATCAGGAGAGGGAGCCTTTAACGTTGCTGCACCTATCATGTGCATCTTGTTGCCTGCTCACATTCAGGGAGCCCTTCATTTATTTTATTTAGTTTATTTAGTTTTTGTTAACCAGGTTAGTTGCGCTAGCCAAAGTTGACTATTTTCAGGCACGACCTGGGAGAATATGTACTTAAAATGAGATGAGATTATACAATACATAGTGTGTAGTACCATAGGTGGATTTAGAGGGGGGGCTAAGGGTGCTCTAGCTCCCCCATCAGGGAGCTCCTCTATTAGTAACACATTGTGCTGCATTCTTAATCAGTGTACACTAATGCCTCCATGAAAGCTGCCTGAACCACATACTGTATTGCCAAATATTCAAATAGCTCTGGATTAGAATCTATGCATCTCCGGGGCTACACCGAGACCAAGTATCAACTGGTATGGTACTGGTCATCATCTGCTTATAAGACACCTGCCCACGAATGTCCAGGCTCCAAACCGGAGCTATTTTAAAAATGAGTCTCATATCAAGTATATAGATGCCCCCGGCTGCTCCCCGCCTGAAACGTCATCACGGGGACAGCCGCGGGTGCTTGTGGGCACGACGGGGAGGGTTCTGCATCGTAAAATGCCGGGGCAACAGGGGCGCAGGATCAACCAGATATACTTTCAAATAAATGTGAAGTGAGTACGTTTATTTTAACTTCTTTTTTATCGCATCTGCTAATCGGGTCCCACTTCACATGGAGGTGGGGCCCGACTGTATGTGGACATTTCCCTTTAAGTAAGTGCTAATGTGTTAATGGCCATACTTTACACCTCTCAGGTTGACTACCTTCACAAACAAAAAGGCTATATTGACAAGAGAACTTGTTTGTAACCTGGACATGTAGGTGAAACAATGAATGATATGACAAAATATGTTTCAAAAGTATGTGAGCACTGAAAATGGTTTAAAAACCTGACCAGCACACAGCAAAACCGGATTTCCTGATAAGGACCCTGAAAACCTGATCGCCAGGTAAAAAAACTGACAAGTGGCAACCTTACTGGTGTCCCATGATTATCCTATCTATTCTCTCTCACTCACAGCTCCAGAAAAGTTAAGTTGTTTAACTTGCTCGCAAATCAGAGTATATGAGGTGTGAGTGTCCACTGATGATAGCCATGTCCTAACAGAAATGAATATGGTAATAGTACCGTACTTACTTAAGTTCTGGCTCCAGGCTCGGTCAGATTCATTTCCAATGGTGAAGTCAAATAATTCAACGCAGTCAATGGCACTAATTAAAAGATGCTGGTTAAACTAGCGGGGGGTGGGGGGGCAGCTGCTGGGATTGAACAGGATATTAGTGTTCCATCAAACTGAGTGTGTAATAAATGTAGTACTAGTGTTATTAATTTCTAGTATGGGGAGCTTAAATTCATGACATTAAAATTGTTTAAGGTCACTGCTAGTTTTGTCCTATATGGCAGATTGATTTTGGTGTGGATTTTCAGGAGAGGGAATTGGAGAGTAGTGCCCTCCTGTACCATGCTAGGAATGGTACAAAACTAATGCTAGGGCAGGTCTGGTCTCAGCGACAGCATGAACCAGGAGAGGTAGAAACTGGTACATGAGACCTTTGAACCGAGGTAAAAACTTCAGCATGTACTGCATGTCTAATCTGTGTTGTCTTTTCAGTCGTAGTTGTACAGTGTGAATGAGCACAGAGGGAATTAATAGACATGGGGACTTTGAAGGTGTTCTGCTGTATGTTATGGCATGTGCCGGAGTTTCTGCATGCGTGGAGAGCAAAATTGCCAACAGAAGTCATAAGACCTTGTTTGGCTCATTGACACAGGCAGTTACAAAACTGGAATAAAAGTGATAGAATCAGATATTTAGTTTATGTAGTATTATGTGTTGGGTGGGGGGCAAGTTGTGATGCACCCAAGCAAGTGCTGTTGCTAATTAAAAAAAAAAAAAGAGACGCATTTTTATATCTGTCTAAAAACTGTTTTTCTGTCTGCTTACTGACTTCTTGGGCCTATCATAAAAATGAGATGCCTCATACCATGGGGTTATCCCAGTAAAGGACATTTTAAAACAATAAAACATTTTTTTATTTATTTAAAAATGTATTTTCTTTGGAATAAATTGTTCTAGAGAATAAAATATGGTTTGCAAAAATAGCAAGCAAACTTGAAATGATATTTTCAAAAACTAGATAGCAAAGTGACTTTGTTCCCATATTTCTATAGTTATTGTATTTACTTTTTTACTGAGATAAGGTTGGGGGATACGTTAATCTGTACTGCAGGACAAACTGGGATGGGTTGGCTTTATGGTAATGTCATAATGTGCTTGAGTGAGTGACATTTGTGAACTTTTTTACTTGGATTGTCATTTAATTGGTCTGCAATTTGTCTTTATCACCAAGTCTCTTTCAACTTTTCTCATTTTTATGTGTTTCGGATGTGCTGCTGCCCAGCTGCAGTCTTTTGGTATTTTATGTGTTTTTGGGTGGGAGGGTATTTTGGGCAACATACTGTCATGTGGACTGTGGGGACTCTAGGGATGGCACTAGGGTGCAACTAACAAAGCATGGGGAGGGAGGAAATGAGTAGAAATTGCATTAGAAACATCCTCCAAAATGCACCAAAATGTTAAAATATTTCTGGGGGCCTAGGCGGCCAACCAGGCTCCTGGCCTATTATTTTTATTTTTTATCTGACTTGAGCTCCCCCATCTATAGGAATCCTGGATCCGCCCCTGTATAGTACAGGTACATAGTATATAGTACAGGTAAGTTAGAACACAGATCAAGTCAGACAGTACTCAAGATAATACATATAGCTATTCAGAGATGACAAAAATGACATTAGTACATGCAAATAACTGAAACTGGGCTAAGTGGCAGCTATAAAGACATTTTATAGCAACGCTTGTTTAGAAGTGCAGCAGTGTCTTGGGCAAAATAGGGTGGTTAGCTGTGAGGCATTAAGTGGGATCAAAGCATGTGCAGGGGTCCCGGGATAGGTGGCGATATAGTTCTTATTTGAAGATTGGGTGGGAGTTAGTCTGCCTCAGGGCAGGAGGTAGGGAGGGAGTTCCAGGTGGCTGGAGCGGTGCAGTGAAATGCTCTAGAGCCTTTTGAAGTAAGACACCTGGGTATGGTGAGTAGAAATTTGTTTGCCAAGCATAGTCCACGGGCAGGTGTCTGTGGTACAAGTAGAGCTGCAAGGGAGGAGGGGGTTTGGTTATGGATTACAGAGTCTGTGAGGATCCCTAGGGACTACAGTTGGTAGGCAGTTGGGGAGAACTAGCCTAGGTTGTTATACAGTGTGCAGTGGTGCTTGAGGCGATGGAAGAGGAGGCATACTGACATATGTTGTTCAGGGGAATGCTTCAAGGGGTTGCGTAAAATCCTTTTGTTTAAGTTTGCATTTGTGAATGCCTGAGCTCCTAGTTATGTCTTTCCTAACTGTCTTGTGTATGCTAATTTGTTTTATGCTTATTCTGTATTTTGTGTTAAAATTACACATTCATGCCCAGTGGGCATCACAGCCTGGAAGCTCATGAAAAGCACTTTCAAACAAGGTATTGGGCTTATCTGTAGCTGGAAGTACCCCAGAAATACAGATGACCGAGTCTGTTTAGTATTAATAGTACATTACAGCCATTTTTAAAACTTTGTGATGTCACTGATGAACAAGCTGTGCCTAACTGCACTGACTTAAAGGGGCACTGTCAGCTTTGCTGGACAGATTTTTTTATGTTTGGATGCAGTGTGCCTTCTGGCACACACGTACAACTTATTGTCCCTAGTATTCCCTTATTTGTGTCAATCATAATAAATTGCCTTACTTTTGCTTATTTTTTAATTAGAAACTGGTCGCTCGGCCCAGCGTAAACTCACCCGTGCACCGGAAGCTTTATCTCAATGAGACCACATGGCTGCTACAAGCGTGGTCCCGATGTGTGACTTTTTGAGATGCAAGGTGCAAAACTCAATTCCTCTAGTAGATCTGCCTTTATTTAACCCTTGTTGCTACATATTGCCAAAAAACAAGCATGGAGAGAAGAGCAAATTGCTTTTTAAAACCACGACTGAAATCCAGTGCATGCACTAGAGAGTCAGACTCCTACGCATGCGCAGCATTTTTACTCATGCCACACTTGCGCATGTGTGGGATTTTGGTCGTGGTTTTAAAAAGTAATTTGCTCCTCTCCCTGTGATCGGTTTTTGGCGGCATGCAGCATCAAGGATTAAATAAAGGCACATCTACTAGAGGAATTGAGTTTTGCACCTCGCATCTCCAAAAGTCACACTTCAGGAACGCGCTTGTAGCAGCCGAGTGGTCTCGGTGAGATAATGTTTCAAGTGCACAGGTGAGTTTATGCTGGTCGAGTGACCAGCTTCTAATTAAAAAATAAGCAGACTGACATACATAAGGGCATACTAGAGACAATAAGCAGACTCGGTCATCGGTATCTCTAGAGTGCTTCAAAGTAACTACAGATGAGTGCAATACCTCATTTGAAAGAGCTTTTTGTGGGATTTCAAACTGTGATGGCCACTGGGCATGAATGTGTCCTTTTACATTGTTTTATTTGAATGATTTTAGATTGTTATTTCTGTTTGGCACACAGAGCTTTGAATGGGCAGATAAATAAATTGCCTTGCTTCACCTCATCTGCCTGGCCACCTCCCAGCCCCACGGTATCTTTTCTATTGCTTATGATACATTCCAAAGGTTCCATGGTCCTCTCATAAAGCATACTGGTGCCAGCTGATGTGGACTTGTCCCCTTGCCCCATCACTTAGTGTCTCTCCCAAAAACCCACTGTTGGTTGGTGTTGGACCTTAAGTAACTCCTAGGTGAGAAGACTCTGACAGATGCCTATCCTCATGCATCTGGAAGAGCCTTCTCCCAGGGCTTTGTTAAAGTCAACCAATGAACAACCACGGGCTTCTGAGACACTAAGTGATGGGGCAAGGAGATAGGACCATGTCGACTGGCACCAGGGTGTTTTTCAGAGGAAAAATATATATTTTTATTACAGCCAGGCTAGTGTTCATTATCCTTCTGCGTTTTCTGTGCTGGCAAATAAGTGGATGAGTTTGGGACTAGGGGAGTGTAAGATTGGGGCCTGGGTGGACCTGGCAGTGGGACCAGGTAATGGGAGGTTTTGGATGAGGATATTTAAGTAAGCAATAAGACACAATGGGGTGTGTGTTGAACAGATATTGCTACACGCCCAGAGGAGTAGTAAGGCAGAAGGCCTCAGGCTGAATGCCTTCAGCCCCCTGGGTCTGTAGTAATATCTGTTCAATGCACACCACTGGAGTGTCTTATTGTGCTTATAAAATGGGCCTGTGTAATTTATGTAAATACAGGAATTAAAAATGCTTGCTTACAATAATAAAAAGCTAATTTATTGTGAAAATCTTACATAAAATAGTTCCTCCACCTACATGTTCTGCCTTTGAGAAAGGACATTATGTCCCAGTAGGGCCTCTATAGCTGTAGTCCTGTAGTTCTTCCTGCCTCCATGCCCACCCCCCAATTTTGAAAGACCATGGTTTGATTTTCTGTGTGGATTCTTTTTGTTTATTTTTAATTTTTTGCTTTGTGACTGACGACACAGAAATACAAAGCTTCGGTCACTACCGCTCACCTCTAGTAGTGGCAGCCATCGTGTTCCCATCAGAGCTGTGTTGAATAGGAAGGCAAGAAGTACTAAATGGTCACCAGAAATAGTCAACATAACCCCCCTCTCCCTCAACCCCCACAAGACAGAAGTAGAACTGCAGTGTCATAGGCAGTTGGTTTGTAACATGCCTGTTGCAGTAGTCCGGGACTGCATTTGGGCATGTTGGGTCTCTGTCAGTCTTAAATGTTAATAAAAAAAAATGGCTGTATAGAGATTGTGTTTACTTGTGGGAACTTGCCTGGGCTGGTGAAGACTGACTGAGCAAAATAAATGCTTCATCTTTTCCATGTAACGGCCGGGAGCAGGCAAGGACTTCAGCAGGTAATGGCGGGGACTCGGAGAAGCAGCAGCAGTGTGACTGCTGAAGCTGTTTTTGCTTTTATTCCATTTTAGAAAAGAAAATATTTGTAGGGCTGATTGTTTTTTTATGTCTACCAAGATAGGAGTTTTCTCAGCATTGAGGATGGAGGGAGGGAGGAGACTCATGCTTCTAGAGCAGTAACACGATTGGTAGTGAAATAAAGTACAGTATCAGACTGTAAGCTAAGACTACAGTGGCACATCAGGGCTGGCTTGTTGTAACACTTGTCTTTTTTTTTTCCTACTGAATGGGAAAAACATTGTCAGCGAGCTGCAACACAGTTTCATTATTCAACCCGAGATTCGACCACAAGTCCGGCATTAGAGAGGAATAAAAAATGGTACTATTTAAAACATGAACATTCCAATGGCAGACTGATTTCTCCTGCAATGCAGTCCTGCTTTTGAGCACTTGTTATTACCTGTGCATCAAACACATTTGATGCACAGGTAATGACCAATTAAAATGACAGATTTTCTCTGCCCATTTTACAAGGGGCTTTATTTTGCTGAATGGAGACTTGGTGGGGGGGGGGAATTGTGGAATAACATTCAGTGGAGCTGGATATGAAGACAAGAACTGGCAGCAGCACATGGCAGTGAGTCTGCAGGGGACATGAGAGAAGGACCTGACTGACTCACCACACAGCACGTTTAAGGTAAGGGACAGGAGGCAAGGGTGGGGGTGGAGGAGAACTTTTTTCTGTTTTTCCTCTGCTCATAGTCTTCACTGTTCAGTGGGTGGTGGGAGGTTTACAAGTTAGAATAAATGGATGCTGATTTAGAGTTGGATTCGGATTCCAAATCTGTATCCAGCAAGAGGTTTTCAGATTTTGAAATTTGGCCTTGAATACTGAAATTCTGAATACCCCAAAAATGCTTGAACTCGGATGAATCTGACTTCTTTTGGCAGATTCTGAGCAACCCTACCACTGACTGCTCTGTCCATTCTACTCACCAGTGCCCTTTTCCTCCTGGTCAGCCAATCTTGGGCATGCAGGTATTCCTTGTCCCATTCTGCCTTTTAGCTGACCAGAAAAAAAGACTACCCCTCTTGCAACAAACGCTTAGCAAAAGTTAGCTGTCCTTGCAGTCCACTATCATAGCAGTCCACTCTCATTCTCCACTGGCTCGCTGGAGCATGATAATCTCTGAGAAGAGCACACTGTTGCCTTCTTCAGGAACCACCCAAGTTTTGTAAATGTCCTTCTCATGTCCTCATGATGTGTGCTGCCTGTGTCATTTATGCCAAATGCAGAAAACAGTCAGCCTCTCCATGGACTGTGCTCATTGACCTGTATGGCAGGCAGATCACATCACCTGCACTGGCATTATGGTCCTGCAGTGCCCTTTGACTTGCCTGCTTCTTTTACTATGAATTCCCCCAATCAATCATATTTTAATTACATAACACCTTATTTATCCTAAGGTCACAAAACACTGAACAGCACAACATGAAACAGACATTGTGTAAAATATAGCAGCAGTCAAACCAACTTGGAATAATTAACAAATGATCAGCAGCATATCTGGGGGGAGGGGGCAAAGGGGGTGGCCGCACCCCCCATTGTAACTAGCTGCATTTTACTTTGTTGAAGACTGATGTATTGATTGCAAGACAATATACATTCATAACTACAGATTACAATTGAATTTTCTGACTCAGTGGTGAAGAGGGACGAAGTGCTGGTGCCTTACCTCTTACTACAAAAAACAACCCGGGGTCGGGAGCGACCTTGGGTGTCAGAGGGTAGGCTGGGGGGGGAGGATCAAGGTTTGGTATCAAGCATCCCCTGAACTGCTCTCCTCTGGGGAGGGTAGGAAGGGTCAACTGCTGAGATATTAGCTCCTGGCAGTGGTTAGGGGGCTGGTCCATGCTCGCGGTCCAATGCATACCTCTCAACTGTACCACATTACCGAGGAACGTTCCTCATTTTACTTCAGAAAAGGTCCCTGTTCCACATTGTGAGGACTTGTTCCACATTCAGAGTCAACATTTTAAAGCAAATATCCATAGTAAATGATGGAAAAAATAACTTATTCAATTAATAACAGACATTCTCAACATAAATGCAACATTTTAATAGTGTTTTGAGCTTCTTAGGTAAAGATTTGATTAAGTGTTCCACATTTTGCCCATTTGTTCCACATTGTGACAGGCAATGTTCCACATTTGGGGGACAAAAGGTTGAGAGGTATGGTCCAATGTGGGTCAATGTTGGCTGATGTCGGATGTGCAGCACACAGAAGCATGCAAGGCAGCGTCCCTGGTGTCATTGCATGCCCATGCCATAGAGGAGGGGGCAATCTCAGGAGAAACAATCCTCCAGCATGCTTATGAAGACCGGCTCCTGTGCTGCGATGTATGCACTCAAGTCAGCTCCCCCGAGCCAGGCCTTCAGGTCTCAGCAGCCTGCGGGGTTAGTACCCACTATGAAGCAGCCTGGGGAGGGGAAGGCAGGGGGTCAGATCTATGTGGTGGGGGAAAGGTCTAAGGAGACATTGCTGAATAGGGGAACCATAGGTACACCCCCCACAGCTGAGGAGGTACTACAAAGAAATAAGCAAAAAAAAAAAAAACAGTTGATTTTTCTGTCAAAAATTGAATGAGAAAGATAACAGCAGACAATATGACCGATTAACAAAAGCATTAATAAAACTGCATTTTAAGTATACACTCCCCCCCCCCAACACTTACCTTGTAAAATCCTGGATCTAACACTGCAAACAACTGCTTAGTATCCATTTTGACTACCAGACATCGTCCACGCTATTAGAGGTGCTGGCCACATTTTGTGTCCTGTACTTATAGTGAGCCACTAATTGGCGTGGGTGGAACATGCACAGAGTGCACAGATGGGAGCACTCTTGCTCGCTTCTAGAAATGTCTATTAAATTAGACCCAAGAGGTGAGCTCTCATAAAGGTGCCAAATGTTGATGCCATTTCTCATTTTCCTCCCATACCTCCAGTAGAATGGAGGAAGGACAGCAGTCAAAAAGGATACTGAGCAGCTTCTAAGTAAGTTAAATTCAGTTTAAGTTGTGAACGCCAGTGCTTTGTGCATACAGCAGCAGTTGTGTTTTTGAGTTTGTCTAACAAAGAATGCTTGTAAGAAATATTACTACATCCTGGTATAGAATACCATATGTAATTAACTGGGTGCAATAGCAAACATAGTACTTAAAACACTTTTATAATAGAGTTAATGAGAAAATAAGTACAAGATAGGGAACAAATGTATAGTTCATTAAACAGTTAGAAGAATAAGGGAAGCCCTATAATGTAGTGGTGAAGAGCACTGAGCTGCAAACCTGAATAACTGGGTTTGACTGCAGACCAGACAGAACAGTACATTGACCCTTTACACCCTGACTGATTTGTTCCGGCAAGTAGAAACAAAAGTATAAAGAAAGTACAAAACATACAGACACTTTCAGAAAGCATGCTGTAACACCCCCACCCACCCACCAAAGTCAGGAGCATACCTTTGGCTCCTTGCCTGTGCTGCAGCCTCCCCAAGGAATCCTTATTGTGGCCAGATGCTGCACAACTTCCTGCTTGCCTGGACCTCCAGAAGCTTTGCTGCCCAGCTGGGAACATTCACAGCAACAGAGCAGCAGTGGCTCGAAAGCTACTCATTTATTTTGCTTCCCGGGCCCACTTCAGGACTGCAAAGTTGGGCTGGGGACCACAGCAGGGACAATTTTCTGGTGACACAAGTGATATTGCAGCTGCCGGAAAGCCATACTTGAACTCTGCACTCCCTCTCTCCCACAAACATTGCACCAGTGGGATGGGGCACCAGGGGAAGCAGACTTTTCTTTAATGCTGACTGCACCATGCCAAAAGTAACTGAGAGCCACTTGAACTCCATGCTGCCCTACCACCTCAAACATTGCATCAGCAGGGCAGTTGGCACCAAGGATCTGGGGAAGCAGCCCTTTCTTCAGCAGTGATTGCCCCATAACAAATACAGCCTGAGAGCTGCCTGGAATCCACACATTGTTCCCTTACCCTCACAAACAATTGCACCAGTGGAGAAGGGGCACCAGGGGAAGAAACACTTTCTTCAGTGTTGATTATTCCAAGACTAATATGGCCTCTGAGCCACTTGGACTCCATTCTACCTTTCTTCCCCAAACTGTGCATCAGCATATTCCAGACTATCAGACCATTTCAGAGCACAAGCGTGTGATGTCATCGCTACTTGAGGCAGAGCTAGCTGGGACAGGGAACCAGGATACTGATACAAGTGGGTGGGACATCACAGTCTATGGTAAAAATTGGGACAAAGACCCATTTCAGCAGAATGCTGGCAGGGCAGCAGGAAGGTGGCTAAAATCTGTAACAAAAATAAAGTGATTTCCCCAAAAATCCGGGACAGATCTTTGGGGGCATCTCAGTCATCAGGTCACACTATAGAAACTTCACCGTCAGTGAAGCAGGATCCACACGGAAGATATTTAGCAGTGCCACTGGGGCCACCAATGTCTATGTCAGATGCTGATCTCACCTACCCTATAAATGCATCAGCCCCGCTCACTCTTCAGTTCTTTCCCACCATTGAGTCTGTTTGCATGGGTCTCTGCAGAAACTGTGATGCAATTTTGTACCATTTTAACTACAATTTTTCTTTGCTTTAGTATTTTGAATCTCTTTTAAATAAGATATTCATTTACCTTGTTTCTGTCAAGAGTTACTCATTCAACTTCTCTTTTCCTTCACTTCCACTGTAGAAAGAAAACTTCTCTTCAGACAATGTGATGACAATAACCTCTGTGTTTGCTTTCTTGGGCCTGACCGCAACATCTCCAACTGTGAGCTCAGCCAGAAATTCAATCAAACAACCCTTAGGCAACTCAAGAAGTCTCTGAAGAAATTTTTCATGGAACAACAGGTAGCCAGTTCCAGGCAGGGGTCCTCCGGGGTCCCTCCTTCCCAGATGCTGGTGGGTTTGAGCTTCCAGGCCTCAAAGGCCCAAGACAAGTCCTCAGGGAAAAGTCACAAAAAGGACCGTGCATGAGATCACTCCCCCCAGCAGTGCTCCAGCTCCCTGACCGCTTCTTCTTCATCTGCTGGGGTACTCCCTTGGTCACATCCACACCGATGTCCTCTGCTGCCCAGGCCTCTGTGTCTATCAGGCTCATAATGGTAGTGCTACCTCCCATTGTTCAAAGAGCCCAGCTGTCAGCCTTTGGGTCATCAGCCCCCAGTCCATTGACCCTCAGGTCATCAATAACAGCATCTCCATTGAGGCCTGATGCTTCCCCATGCTCACAGCCATCGGGCTCCTTGGGCTGTCATGCCCCGACAGATGGTTCATCACGCCCAGTGCCAATGGCCCCTCCACCATCAATGAAGCCCTCTCCTGCTGTCGATCTCAATGATATTTTCGCCAGGATCACTTCAGCCCTTGTGCACCATTTAGGCTTATACAAACCTGGGTCCCTGGTGCTGCTGATGGCCCTATTATCATCGATGCTTGTTGGCCCTCCTCATTCTTCACCCCATAGGGCACCGTCAGTACCTCTCTTGTCAGATCTCAAGTTGGAGCAGGCCAACATCAATGAGGAATACCACCCAGACCTGGTTCTACCTGAGGAAGAGGAAGAGCATCTTTCCTTACACAGGTTCACTGCATCTTCAGTTAGTGAGAACTCTGTCAAGCATACTCCTAAGTCCCCTCCTGAAGATCCTGCTTTCTTTAATGTGATAAAGCAGGTGTCCTCAGCCATGGGCTTTCATAAAGAGGAAGAAGATGCCACCAGACGGGACCTGGTGGACTTTCTGGACATCCCAGAATCTCCTCCTAAGGTCATTCCACCCATCCTTCCTGCTTTGAGGAATGCCACTACTGCAGCCTGGCACAGACCGGACATGGTGACTGCCTTGCCTCACTAGGCAGACAAGATTTATCATGCCCCCAGGGCCTCCCTTATTAGTTTGCCCAGTCTCTCTGTGGTAATTAAAGCAGCACACGGCAGGTCCAAGGTGTGCAAGCACCTTAGTTCCCTCCCCCGACAGGGAATTCAGGCAGATCAGCCTTTGGGCTACGAGGGTCTATGCCTCCTCCACCATAGGGCTTCAGATTGCTAACTATCTTTCACATATGGTTAAGTACCAGAACACCATCTGGAAGAAGGACAAGGTAGCTGCCCAAGCCCTCCCGGATTCTTCCCAGAAACAGGAGGTTCTCAAATGCTTACAGGCTGCAGAGAACATTAGTAAGCATCTCCTTAGGGCCTTTCATGACATTTCGGATACTGGTGCCCAGGGCTGTTGCACAGGCATTTGCCTTCGTAGGCACTCCTGGCTGAGAGTCTCTGGATTTGCAGTGGATGTCCAGCAGAGGGTGCTGAATTCCCCCTTTAATGGTCCAAGTTGTTTGGGACAGATGTCCTGGACATTATCTATGGCTTGCAGACATCTGCTAGGGCTGTCAGGTCTGTCCATTCACTCTATCATATGCAGCCTAGAAGCAGACAGCACCCACCCTTTCATAAGGTGTCATGCAAGTCTGGAGCAGGGTCCCACCCCCAAGGCAAGAAAAGGATCTCCTCCACCCTGCCCACCCCTTCCTCCTCTGGTGTAGCTTCAAAATGACCCAGAGGTGATGAACTGGCCATGGTAGCTGGATCCACCTCTGCTTGACTCTTTGCTAGACCACCCTTGTCTGATCCCTAATGAGGTGGTGGTCAGAGGTCGGTTCTCCCTCCATCTCAATCAGTGGAGAACCATCACTTCAGATGCCTAGATTCTTCAAATTATTGATAGGGGTCACACTCTGGAACTTATACAGTTGCCTTCAGAGACACCTGCTGTACCCTCCACCTATTCCATGGCCCACCTAGAGGTTCTACAGGAATAGGTATAGTCCCTTCTGTAGAAAAGGGCCAAAGAGTTTGTGCCCGGACACTGAAGGAACAGGGGATTCTATTCCAGGTTTTTCCTAGTCCTGAAAAGGACTGGTGATCTGAGGCCTATTTTAGATCTCAAAGCTCTCAATCTTTACATCCAGTACAAATATTCTGCATGGCCACTCTGCCAGATCTGCTACTCCTACTCAAGCAGGATGACGGGCTGTGCTCCCTGGATACACAAGATGCTTACCTGCATATCTAGGTGTTTCCTCCACACAGCAGGTTCCAGCAGTTCCTTTTTCAGGGCAATCGTTACCAATTTAAAGTATTGCCCTTTGGCTTGTCCTTTGCACTGCAGGTCTTTACAAAGTACTTAGTGGCAGTGGCTGCAGCTGACTGGGGAGAAGGACTATATGTTTTCCCCTGCCTGGATGACTGCATCCTCAAAGCTCCATCCAGACACCAGTTCCTCTGGACCCTGGAGAGACCTCTCTAACTGTTCCTCTCCCTGGGAATCATGGTCAATCTTCCCAAGTCCATCTTAATTCCATCCCAGAGGTTGCAGTTTATAGGGATGGTTTTGTACTCAGAACAGGGCAGAGCCTTCCTGCCTCTCAACAAGATGGAGTGCCTCATTACCCAGGCTCAGGAGGTTAACCAGAGCTGTTACATTCCTGCCAGGGTGTACCTGAAGCTATTTAAGCAATAAGGTATGACCAGAGGTTAGATTAACAGTCTGTTAATCACCCCCTTGTGGCGTAATATGGCACGAGGCGCAGCCGAGTGCCATATTGCCACAAAGGGGGTGATTAACTGACTGTTAATCTAACCTCTGGTCATACCTTATTGCTATTATTACAAGTGCATGTGGTATTTAATTCATTTACATTTATATATTAACATTTAATTTTGAAATCTATGTTGGTTCAATGTAAAATAGTCCTTCCGCAGATAATTAGAGTAATTGAAACCTCAGAACCTGTGGTGGCAGTCAATATGTTGCTGGTGGTGTTTCTTAGGAAAAGTGCTAGTATGTGTGGGCAGTTGGTAGAAATATTTGCTCTTTTTTAAATTGACTATTTATTTTAGTAAAAATAGCTGTTGTCTATGAGAATTACCAAACCGTTGCCTGTAACCTAAGTATTTGCTTATGTCAGCTGGTAAAATGTTAAACAGAATGTTAGCGTAATATGGTGGCACTTATGTTTTGTGTAAAGGTAACTTTGTTTGGTGTTCAGCACGCTTTGATTATTTTCAGGCTTGTCATCCATTTTAATGGTTAGAATTTTTTTTTCCGTGGAGGTCTTTCAACTGAGCATGCGCAGCACTGCCTGAACTGATGTACTTTGACTGGTGGTCTACGTCGAATATTTATTTTTGACATCTACTGCTCAGTAGGGACTAGTGCAGGTTGTGTATTATTTCTGGACACTATTTAGTCAAAATTTGGTGGAAATATTTCTTTTATTGGTAGTACTTTATCACTGTTATTCACCGATGAGTCTCAGGCTGAAGTGTGGCAATTGGGAATTGTGTAGTACTTTTTTTACACTGTTCGATACATTAATGCATTTTTCACATACTATTTCTAACATCGCTTTCTTTTACGGGGTTGCTTTTTAACGATTGGTTGTGCGATAATGGTTTCTGTGTGCTTAGCATTAACAGTATTGAAATATGTGTTTCTTTTGTCAGTTTGCTGAGGATAGCATGTAAGCAGGCAGCCAGTTGATTGTGGATGTGAAATGTCACGGAGAGACGTGGCGCCTGACGCTTGTTCTGTGATGCTTCTTCTGATGATTTCCTTTATTGAAACTGATTACTAGCTGGTGGATGTGTTATTACTTTTTACACTTTTAGAAACACGGTCGTGGGGCTGACGTTTTGAACTAATTGGAGACCGTATGCAGGCAGCCATTTAATGCTGTGTGTTTTCCTTCAGTTGCTGGGACTTTTTCACCTTTTTCATTTTTACTACACTTTGTTATATGGTTGTACATGGTAGGTTAACGTGAGTTAATGTTGCCCTGTTGGAATTTTGCCAACCAATCAGAAGTATTCATATTTCTTTGCATTATAATATTGGGCCTTATGGCCATGGTTGTTGCCACAGTTCCCTTGGCCAGATTGCACATGCGGGTGCTCCAGTGGACACTCGGGGTACAATGAGATCAACACATGGATGACCTAGACCAACTAGTGCTGGTCTCCTCTCCAGTCCCCAAGGTGTTCCAGTTGTGGACAGACCTAAAGCACCTGTTACAAGGGTTCCCTTTCAGTTATCTTCTCCCCAGCAAATCCTCACTACAGATGCCTCTGGTTTGGGCTGGGGTACGTGCCTGGGTCCCTTTTAGCCTCAAGGGACATGGTCTCAGACTGATGTGTCTCTGCACATCAACATCCTGGAGATGCAGGTGGTCCTGTATGCCATTTAGACCTTTCAGAACCATCTCCTTTCAGGCCACCTGTTGACCAAGTCAGGCAATTTTAGTGTTATTTACTACATCAACAAGCAAGGGGAAATGGATTTATATCCCCTATGCAGGGAGACTATGAGAGTTTGATACTGGGCTGTGGATCACAGGCTGGTTCTCTCAGCAGTCCATGTTCCAGGTGTGCAAAACACCCTGGCAGACAGCCTCAGCAGACTCAGTTTAACATGCGCAAATGGGAGATTCTCTCATCCATCGCAGATCTGTTTGTCAGATGGGGTCAGCCAGAATTGGACCTTTTGTGTCCCCACTCAATGTAAAACTACCCAGTTTCTGTTTACTAGATCCAGGGCCTGGAGTTTCCTAGAAAGACACATTGTCCCTATCCTAGAGAGGGAAGTTCCTTTATGCCTTCCCTCCATTTCCTTGGATTCAGAGGGTGCTAATCAAGCTGCAGATGGAGGGGGAAAGCATGCTCCTGGTCGCACCATTCTGGTCATGGCAGACATGATTTCCATTTCTGCAACAGTTAGCAAAGGAGCCTCCAGTTCTTCTGCCCTTCTGTCAGGGCCTGCTGATGCAGGCTCAGGGTATCCTGGCCCATCCCAACATCCAGTCCCTTCATCTGCATGCTTGGCTCCTGAATACATAGCCATTGTCTGGTTTGCAGTATAGTGGATGTCCTTGCAACAGCTTGAAAGCCCTCCATCAAGGGTCACTTATCCCATGGAGTGGAAGAGGTTTGCCATCTGGGCTGCCAAACATCATTTGGAGTGGACCCTTTCACCTGTCCGGTGAGCCAGATGCTAGACTTCCTGATCTTTCTGTCAGACTCAGGCCACCAGTACTCCTCCCTCAAGGTGCTTCTGTTGGCTATTTCATCCTTTCATGAGCTCATTGACAGCCATACAATTGATTTATTTTATTTATTTAGAGTCTAGGATTACAAGTACCTTTGAGCCAAAGCCCTTTTACAAAGGTTCCATGTCAATTGAGATACAATACAAACATTACATAGAGTTGAGTAACAATGCAGAAATGGTGTACAGACATTTTTTAGCAGCTGAAATACATCACATTTAGGGAAAGTGGGTACCAGAGTGGGCAGGGTAGACAGAGGTAACTGAGGCTTGGAATGGACACAGAGAGAGCGGTGCAGTCATGGGCATTTGTTAGGCCTCAAAACAATGCTTGGGGGGTAGGGGGCAAAATTGGGAGGGTAGACTGTAGGATGAGGGAGAGAGGGGGTAGGAGTAGAAGTGCTAGGGAGTAGCTCAATTAGACGTGTCCTATACTTTTCTCAGGGGCATCTTGAATCTGAAAACCCCAGTCTGTTCACCTGTTCCAGCTTTGGATTTAAATTTTGTTTTGAAGAGATTGACACTGTCTCCATTTGAGCCAGCTGTGATTTGCGAGCTATGTTTTCTTTCTTGGAAAGAGTTATTTTTAGTTGCTATTACTTTTGCTTGAAGGATTTCCAAAATACAGGATCTCTAGTGTGAAGATCCTTATTTGATTTTTATTTATTTATTTTTTTTTATTTAGTTGTTTAACCAGGTATAGCACACTAAGCTGAAAGCTTTTTTACAGGAGCGACCTGGGAGCACAAGGAGGTTAAGTGACTTGCTCAGGGTCACACAGTATGCAAGTGGAAGCTGTGGGATTCAAACCCCAGGTCTGGTCTGCTGGATGTCACCAGATTTGCAGCTCAGAGCCTTAGACCACTGCGCAATACTGCCTCCTTAATTTTTCACAAAGACTGTGGGCCCGATTCCAAGTCAGCTCACTGTGGCGCAGTGCAACTTGCACCAACACAGATGGCGTAAGTCACACCTTGTACCATGCGTTCCGCCAGCTGGGATTCTGAGAGGTGGCCTGCACCATGGCATGGGTGGCTGCATCCAAGAGGAGATACACCACCCAAGGCCCCTACGGCACTGCAGAAGTGGGGGTTATGGCAGCAGCTATGCCCTTCTCCAAAAGGGCAGCTGCCGTAACCTTGCAACGCCATTCTAAGTGGCACTGTGGGGTTAGACCAGCTCCTAGCCAGCATATGGGGCATCCGTCCTGGCCAACAGCCTGTTGCCCCCCCCACAGTGCCGTGAGCCGCACACAGCCATGCCACACAGACCCCCACCTCCCTGCAATACCGGGGTTCCCCCCACCAGCACCCAGGACAGTGGTATGTTGATGCCCACCCCCCGGTGCCAGTGCCACACTGCCAGCACCCCCCCATGTCCCACAGGGGATTGTGGGCATGTTTTGTGGCATGGAAGGGCTGCACCCTGTCATCAGGCTCATTGGCAGCTTATGGCACCCAGGTCAGGTGTGCCCTTCCTGTGGTGCAATCCTGGCAATGAGGCAAGTCGCAGTGCGTAGGTGCCGGGGACCCTGCCTGTTCTGGAATCTGACACAGGGTCCCCAGCGTAGCGGTGTATGTCACAACTCGCATCCACCTGTGAGTTGCGCCATATGTCCTGGAATTGGGCACAGTATGTTTCTGTGCTTGAATCCTATGATCTTACTTCGAGAGGATTCCTGCAGTAGGCCTTCACAGTTAGGACTACGCCCCTTGGTGTCAGGACCACATGGCAAAATTGTAGCTAGCAATCATCGGATGGGTCCACACCAGGCATCAGGTGATGGAAGTCAGCATGACTATAAAAGGGGGCGGGCCCCCACCTGCTCTCCAGTTCTTTCCCACCGTCGACCTGAATTGTCGGACCTAACACAATAGAACAGCTTCAGTCACCTGCCATTTCAGACATTTCTCTTACATAGTTTCTGTACTTTTTTCCATCCACATAACAGTGTACATCATCTCGTCAGCCAAAGAAAAAGTGCTCCAAGTGCGGCGTGCAGATCCCACATGGGGATGAGTATTCCTACTGCATCCTCTGCCTGGGCCCTAAGCATAACATTGCAGAGTGTTCCATATGCCAGGGCTTCAACAAAGCTATGCTCATCCGTTGCAATAGGACCCTTGATGCCCATTTACTGACCCAAAGACTGGCATCGATAGAGAAAGAGCTCCAGGAGCTGAGAGAAAGACTGTCGTTGCTACCCCAGAAAAAAAGAAGAAAAAGAAGAAGGAGAGACGCCAGGAGTAGAGTCACTCTCCTCAGCGGAAATCCAGCAGGACAGCCAATGCCATCCCCAGTGGAGCCTCCACTCCTATGAGTACCCCACCTCCAGGGCCTTCTTCTGCTCTGATAGACTGGATGCCCTCCTACCCCCGCTGAAGTCAGTGGGCAGTAGAGGGTATACTCTTCGGAGGATCCAGCTACATTACCTGCTTTGAGCCCTACCCTTAAGTCACCTTTTGGCTCTGCCAGCTGCCCAGCCCAGGCCAATCAGCCTGACTCCAGCCTCCTGGCTTCTGTCAGCCCAGCCTCTGTCTGTAAGTCGATTGACGGATCCTCCATCGCCTGCCAGGCCATCACCTCTCAGTTGGACACCGGACCACCCGGCGCCCACGCAGTGACCTCTATCCAGTCGGACTCCCTCATGGACCCAGACACTGGGCAGAGAGAGCTCGCAGGGCCCTCTTCATCCCACCAGGGTTATCTTTGGGCCTGATCACTGGGACCCTCTTCTGTTGGATACTTTATTGGACCTGTTGATGGGGACTCTTCCAGACCTCCCCCCTTCATAGTGTTACGTTTTGCTGACGGATCTTCACCTGATGCCATATCCCTTGCTAGATACTTTTGGGGGCAGTATGGATCCAACCCCTTCAGGACCTTCAGGGATTCCCCCTCCTACTCTGCCAATGGATCTGCCACCTATCAGTCCCTCAGAGCCATCTCCTGCGGGGTCCTGTGCTCCTCCATTGGGCCCGACAGGGTACTATTCTGGTTACACACGACAGTATCCACAGTATCCAATGCCGGGGGGCCCATCGCTGGGATATCCTCCTATGATGCCAGGTCAGGCCATGCATTACCACGGATACCAGTACCCTTACTGGTACCAACTGCCTAGCTACCCTTCTTACCCCTTAGAGTACCCAGGTTATCCTCCACCCCCCTGCTCCTCCACCACCACAGCTGGAACAAGATGCCATTCCTGCCAGGTGGAAGGATGCATAGTCTCAGCTGCTTCAGGAGTTGGGTCAGCCTCAGCTAGTGGTCAGGGCCACCCCACCTCACAGGGTACTTCCTGGTAGCCCGGCACCTTCCAATCAAACCTCAGATAGAGGTTCGGGTGTTCTGTCCTAAGGCATTACAGAACATAGGTTCCCAATTCTGGTATGGGAGACCTCTCTGCCCAGTAGACCAGAATCGTATGAGTCAGATGAGGACTCTGATGTGGGAGACCAGTTAAAGCCTCATTCTCCCATTGAGCCTCCGCCACAAGAATCCCCAAATCCCATCTGGAGGACCCGTCCTCTGCGGAGCTTCTCCAGACAATTGAGAAATCCTGCAGAATGGCCTCCCAAGAATTGGATGCCAAACGCAAATGACTGGCAAAACATCTGGATTTGGTCAATGTGAACCCCCCCCCCCCATTCCTTCTTAGACAGGGCCGTATGAAGACCTTACATCCACAATCTGGCAGCAACCATCGACCATCCCGGCCATTTCAAAAAAAGGCTAATAGGACCTACCACCCCCAGAAGGGGTTTCCCACCCTACTGCCCAACCTAAGGCTGATTTTATTGTGATCACGGCTGCTCATGATAGGACAGCTCACCTGAACATCTTGGTGCCTCTCCTCCAGACAAGGAGTCTAAGCAGATGGACCAGTATGGTCTCAAGATCTGTGCCTCATCCACTTGCACCATTCGCTCCTTAAATTATATGGCCCATATGGCGGCTTTCCAGAAATCCTCTTTGTCTGATCTGGAAAAGGTTCTTGAGGAGATTCCCCATGAGCAGCTCAGGAACAGGTTCCTAAAGAGGGTCAGGATGACTAAGTTATTCAGCCACCATGCCCTCCATGCCACCTGCGACTCGGACTTGGTAGCATGAGGCGCAGCTACTGGCATCTGTCTTGGACACCTTGCTTGGCTTCACCTGGCGGGGTTGACTCAAGATGTGCAGAGTTCCCTTTTGGATGCTCCCTTCAGGAGTCCAGTTCTGTTTGGCGGTGACTCCAAGGATATTATCACGAAGCTGTAAGAGAGCGGCAAATCCTTGAAGGATGTCATTCCCTTTACCATTCGGGCCAGAAACCATGGCAGCAACCCTTTTGCCACCAGCAGAAATGGAATAAACAGAATCCAGGCAGATGACAGACAAGGGTCGCTCCCAGGGTTCTGGCACTCCAACCCCTAGGTCACATATCCCAAAACGGCCTCGTGGGGAAAAGTGCCCCTCCTCTCTGCATCCTGACTCCCAACTCCCCCTTCCGCTCCCATGAAGGAACCAGTGGGGGGACAATTCTGCTTTGATCTGGATGGGTGGAAGGCCGTAACCACAGATGCATGGGTTATTCAACTCATAGCCAGAGGTCACTCGATAGAGTTCCTGGAGAGACCCCCCCTCCAACCATCTGAGAAGGTTGCACTACCCGTCATGCCAGCAACATCTAATCTTCCAAGAAATCCAAACTCTGCTGCAGAAAGCAGCCATAGAGCGAGTTCCACCAGAACAAACAGGAAGGGGATTTTACTCCCATTTCTTCCTGGTTCCCAAAAAGATGGGAGATCTAAGGACTATCATAGATCTCAGCATGCTCAACCTCTTTGTAGAGGACAAGAAGTTCTGCATGGTGACCCTCCAGGGACTGTTACCCCTGCTCCAACCCAATACTTGGCTGTGCTTCCTGGATATGCAGGATGCTTACCTCCATATCCCCATTCTACCAGCCCACTGCTACTTCCTGAAGTTCTCTTTTCTGGAGGAACATTTCCACTTCAGAGCTTTTCCTTTCGGATTCTCCTCAGCACCTCCAGAGTTAACCAAGTGCCTAGCAGTTCCTACACCGCAGGGGCATTAAAGTGTTCCCATATCTGGACAACTGGCTTTTCTCAGCCCCTTCTCTGGACAGTCTGAAGGAATCCCTTTCCTTCACTCTTGACCTATTTTCCTGTCTGGGCATTTTGGTCAACTACCCCAAGCCCCAGCTGTTTGTTACCCTCCAAACACCTCCAATTTATTGGAGTGGTGCTGGATATGGTCCAAAGCAAGGCCTTTCTTCTCACCAACAGAGGAGAGACTCTCATCTCTCACACAACATTTGTGATTTCATCCCAGTGGACCACAGTGCGTTAGGTCCTACAACTGCTGGGGTTGATGAAGGTTGCCATACCCACAGTCCCTCTGGCCAGAATGCATATGAGGGTTACCCAGTGGTCTCTGCGAGTCCAGTGGGACCAGTGCCTGGATGACATGGACCAGAAGATCCTTGTCTCCAACAGCCTTCAGAAGGATCTCCTTTGGTGGCAGGACCCAGCCAACCTTTTGGTGGGGGTCCCTTTCCAGTTTCTCTCTCCCTCCATGATTCTTACCTCAGGTGCCTCGAACTTGGGATGGGGAGTGCATCTGGGAGACAATTGGACTCAAGGCACTTGGTCACCCATGGAGGAAACCTTCACACCAACATTCTGAAGATGAGAGCGGTGCTCTATGGTCTCCAGGCTTTTCAGTCCCTTCTGATTCCAGGAACACTTCTCATCCAGACAGACAACATGGCCATTGTCTGGTACTTAAACAAACAAGGAGGCACCTGATCTTACCCTCATTGCAGGGAGGTGATGCGGGTGTGGTACTGGGCTATACAGCATGGCCTGTCCTTGGCAGTAGTCCACATGCTAAGTCTTCACAATATTCTGGAGGACAGTCTTAGCTGATCAGTTGCCAGGGCTCATGAGTGGGAACTAAAGCAGGCTGCAGTAGAAGACCTGTTTCCTCAATGGGGACAGCCAGACATAGATCTCTTCTTCTCCCCATCCAATGCAAAAACTACCCAGCTTTTGCTTACTCGTTCCTGGGCATGGTGCTTTTTGATGAGATGCACTGCCTCTTTCCTGGACAGGGAGATTTCTATATGCATTCCCTTCCTTTTCTGTCCTATCCTACAGAGGGTTCTGCTGAAGCTTCAGGCAGCGGGAACACACATGATTCTCATTGCACCCCGTGACCTCAGCAGGCTTGGTTCCCATTCATACAGCAGCTGACACTGGAACCCCCAGTACCTCTTATTCTCTCACATGACCTTCTGTCCCAGGAGCAGGGCACCCTGCTACATCTGAGCTTCAGGTCTCTTCATCTTCATGCGTGGCACCTCTGGACTTAGCAATTTCTCTCTATGGCATCTCTTCCAGTGTTGCTCAGGTCTTAGTGGTGCCTTGAAGTGGAAGAGATTTTCCATATGGGCTTCAGCTAAAAACTTAACTCCCTTTTCTTGCTCAGCCTCCCAGGTTTTAGAGTACCTCTTGCACCTGTCAGAGTTGGACCTCAGTTATTCCTCTCTGAAGGTCCATCTCTCTGTGGTTTTGACCTACCACCTCCCAGTGGTGGGCAAAACCCTAGCACAGCTAGAGGTTTCCAGAACTTTTCTGAAGTGGGTCCTTCACATCAAATCCCTGGTCCGGAATCTTGTTCCCCCCGGGATCTTATTTTTATGTTAGAAAAGCTTACTTTGCTCCCTTTTGAACTGGCAGCAAGCTGTCATATGCATTTTTTAGCATGGAAAATACTCTTTTTAATTGCTATCACTTCAGCTTGAAGGGTTTCAGAGCTTCAGGCTCTTGTTTGTAGATAGCCTTATTTAATTTTCCACAGAGACCGGGTGGCTCTGTGAATGAATCCGTCCTTTCTTCTGAAAGTGGTTTCAGAATTGACCCTTAACCAGAATGTAGAACTGCCGGTGTTTCCAGAACACCCCTAAAGGGGGGAGTATCTCTTGCACATCCTTGATGTGCACAGTATTTTGAGATACTATGTATCAAGGACTAAGGAGGTTTGTAAATCTAACCAACTCTTTGTAGCCTTTGCTCCCAAGTGCCAGGGCAAGGCTATCATGAAAGAGACTTTGTCAAGGTGGCTGGCAAATTGTATTCATTACATTTACCAGAAATATGAGAAGCCCATGGACGGTTAAGGTCCACTTTACTAGGATGTGGCCACTTCCACTGCCTTTTTCTGAATGTGTCCACTGTGGACATCTGTGCAGCAGCCACTTGGTCCTCCATTCACACCTTCACTAAACATTATAGTTTGGACAGTGCTTCTAGGCACATAGGTTGCTTTGGCCTTGCAGTCCTACAAGGTCTTCTGTCATGAAAGACCTGTAGTTGGCAGACGTTTTTCTCCTCCCAGATCCTCATCTCTGACTCCTCCTTTTTTGTTTGACTGCTTCATATTCAGTCCTAACTATGAAGACCTGCTGCAGGAACCCTCTTGAAGTAAGATATAGCAGTTACATAAAAACTTACTATAACAGTAGATCTTCGAGAGAGGTTCCTGCAGTAGGTCTAGATTTCCCACTGACCTTCCCCCAGCTCCTGTGTTTTTTCCTCTTTATTCCCTTCCCAGGACTTTGTCTCATCCAGGGCACAGGGTCCCAGGAGTTTTCCACTCCTTTTTTCTGCTTCCTCCTTAGAGGTCTCCGGCAGAAGAACTGGCGGGTGGGTGGGGGACCGCCCCTTTTATAGTCATGCTGACGTCTGTCACCTGACACCGGGGGAAATCCCCGCCGATGATTGCTAGCTACAATTTTGCCATGTGATCCTGATGCCAGGGGGCTCAGTCCTAACTGTGAAGACCTATTGCAGGAACCTCTCTCGAAGGTCTACTGTTTTGGTGAGTTTTTACATAACCGCTATTTTCTCCCTAAGGTGGTATCTGAGTTTACCCTGAACCAATCTATCAACCTTCCAGTTTATTTTCTGGAGTATGGTAATCCAGGGGAAGCACTGCTCCATACTTTAGATGTGTGCAACATTTTTAAATATTATCTGCTGTGAATTAAGGACTTCAGAAAGTCAAAACAGCTTTTTGTTTTTTTTTGCCCAAGGAAGAGAGGGTACCAAGGTTTCTAAACAATGCTTGTCAAAATGGTTGGTCAATTGCATTTTATTCTCCTACAGGTATGGTAAACAGTTGCCAGGGGCTGTAAAATCCCACTCCACAAGGGGCATGGCTTTCTCTGTGGCCTGTTTCAAGAGGGTCTCAGCTGTTGACATCGGCACTTCTGCCACCTGGAGTACTAGTCATACTTTCACTAAGCTTTACATTCTGGACATCGATTCTAGAGCCACAACAGGTTTTGGCAGGACTGTTCTGCAGAGCCTCCTGTGTTACCTTCTGGTTTGCCTTTGTCCCAGACTGTTTTGCTGCACTTGTCCCTGCTTGGGACTCGTTCCTACAGTTTGACCTGACGACTGAGATACCCCCAAAGAAGATAGAACAGTTATATAAGAACTTACTGTAACAATAGATCTGGGGGACCTCAGCCATCAGGTCTGCCTTCCCTTCCACCATCCCCCTCTTAGGGAGCTCTCATCTCAGAACTGGCTAACTGGTGTAGATAACCTTTTATTTTTGCCTGGGCATCTCTCTCTCCCCTCAGTTCCCTATGGCTCAGGTTTGATTCCTTAGTCTCCAGGGGAAAGAACTGAAGAGGGAGTGGGGTAAGCAGTGACATTGGTGTGGGCATCCCCAGTAGTACTATTGAAAATCTTCCATGTGGATCCTGCTTCACAGACGGTGAAGTTCCTATGGTGTGGCCTGATGACTGAGATAACCTCAAAGATCTACTGTTATAGTAAGTTCTCACATAACTGTTCTTTGTGAGGTATAAGTGACAGGGCAAGTAGCTGAGATGGCTAGTCGGTGGGAGGGGGATTCCTTGCTTGCTGGGTAGTTATAGGAGTGGCTTACATCTTTGAACTGTGGGAAGTTTCTGCCCAGCAAGCAGACAACAGTGTCCTGACCAGCCTGAGTGTCCATTGGCCTGTCTCTGCTGAGCTAATTGTAGCTTAAGCTGCATTGGACCTGACAGTGACACACCTCTGTAAGCAATTCTTTGAAACAAAATGTTTGCTGCACATGCATTCACATGCAATCATAAAAATGTAACCAGATTTTAGGGAGCATAAGGAAAAACATACAGTATGTAGCAAATCAAATGAGGTACTTGCACCTTTATATCAGTTTCTCGTCAGGGCTCACTTTGAGTAAGCTGTACAGTTTTTGACCCCATACCATGCGAATGAGATGGGGTCACCTTTTATTACCTATGTGATTTCTATAATATAACATATGTATCTATGTAGCAATGGGGGATTTTTAATTATTGCTGTTTTCAATCAATTTTTAAGTTTGCTTGCACGCATGTGCAAGAAACATATTGCCATCATCCGAGTTTTCCAGAGGTGTGTCAGCCTCTTCCAATTCAGTCAGTGTGTTTGCAGGCGCGGTCGCAGTTCACCAAACACTGCTCCAGCTGTCTATGACAGCTGAAAATGCAGTGGCATACAGTTGAAAGGGAGAGCTCCGCTTCAGTGAGCAGAACTCCCCTCATCATCGCTGCATATTGCGTGTTAATGACGCTCCCCACGCGCATACAGTTTGGCGATGGGATGCCCAATCCCCGTTGGCTCCAGCCCCCAAAACAGTGTTACAGCTGCCACACTGGGGCTCATTCCAACATGGCACTGCGTCGGTATGGCCAATGGGGTGCCCAATCCCGTCGGCTGCAACCCCCCACCCCCAAAACAGCCTTACAGCTGCCCGCTTGGGAGCCCAGCCCAGCATGGCACTAGCCTGGGGCCGGGGTGCCCAATCCCATCGGCTCCAGCCCCCAAACATCCTTTCAGCTGCCACGCTGGGAGCCCACCCAGCGTGGTAAACGTCCCGTCGTCTTAAAAAAAACCTGTAAATTAAACACGGTGCCTCACAGTCTCCTGCCCCCACCGCACCCACCCACTGTGCACCCTGCCTCCCCACACCCCCACCCCATACTTACCTCTGGAATTCGCACGATGATCTTCGGTGGACCGGAAACACGTCTGCACTCTTCAAAGCCGACCGCGAACTGAGGAAATGCCGGTAAGCTGTATAATGTAATAGATAGGGTTTTTTCAACTTTCCTGAATATCTCAGGCATTTTTAGGAATTTTTGCACCAAATTTTCAACATGGAGTTTTTGGGACCCCTTCTCATGAATGCTGTCACTGTCATAGCGTTATTCAGGCCCGAAGGGTGATTTCGCAGTCACTGTGCGAAATCACCTTTCAGGAACCAATTAACATAACGAACTTGCTGCCAGTGTTCATAGGAGGGCTCTCAAAACCTATTTTGAAAATTTGGTGGGCATCCAAAAATGACTTGTTTCTGGCGTGGGTGCAGTTCCTATGCAGCTCATAAGTTCATGAATTTTCAATATTTTCACTCCAGATTTTCAACATTGCCATTTTACCACACCTTCTTATGAGCAGTACAGCTGTATCATTTTCACATCTCACCCAAAATGTGTTTCCGCCCATGTAGTGCACAATGGCGCAGTCAATGTGCGAAATCAATGTATGGGACAAATTAAGAAAATCACAGCAACACTGTTCATGAGCAGAGGTCTTAAAATGGCAATGTTGAAAATTTGGTGAAAAAATTTCTAAAAATGACTGTTTTACGAGCGTGCGTAGCGCAGTTCCTACGCACGCTCATAAGTTCGCGAATTTTCAATATTTTCACTCCAGATTTTTAACATTGCCATTTTACCACACCTCCTTATGAGCAGTACAGCTGTTAATTTTCACATCTCACCCAAAATGTGTTTCCGATCATGTAGAGCACAATGGCGCGGTCGGTGTCTTGAAATTAGTATCGACACATTAAGAAAATCACTGATACTGTTTATGAGCAGAGGTCTTAAAATGGCTATGTTGAAAATTTAGTGAAAAATTCCTAAAATTGACTGTTTTATTTAGCATGCGTTGTAGAGTTCCTATGTACCGAAGTTCGCAAATTTTCAATATTTTACTCCAGATTTTCAATATTGCCATTTTACCACACCTCCTTATGAGCAGTACAGCTGTCATTTTTCACATCTTGCCCACAACGTGATTCCGCCCATGTAGCGCACAATGGCACAATCGGTGTGCAATATTAATGTATGGGACAGATTAAGAAAATCACAGTGACACTGGTCATGAGCAGATGTCTTAAAATGGCTATGTTGAAAATTTGGTGACAAAACTTCATGAAATGACTGTGTTACGAGTGAGTATTACGCAGTTTACACGCACACTCGTAAGTTCATGAATTTGTAATATTTTCAGTCCAGATTTTCACCAGTGGCATTTTTCCACACCTCCTTATGAATAGTACAGCTGTCATTTTCCACAACATGGCCGAAATGTGTTTCCACACTTTCAGCGCAGAAATGCGTGGTCACTGTGGGAAATCATTGTTTGGGACAGGTAAAGAAAATCATACTGACACTGTTCATGATCAGAGGTCCCAAAATGCTTGTGTTAACAATCTGCTGTAAAAAAATCCCCAAACTAGTTGCATTACAGGTGTGCATTGCACAGTTTCTATGCACGCTCGTGACTTAACCAGTTTTTTTAAGATTTTCACACCAGATTTTCAACATTGCCATTTTTTACACCTCCCCATGAACAGTACCGCTGTCATTTTTCACATCCTGTTTGGAATGTGTTTTTGCACCTGTGGTGCCAAATGCCGTAGTCACTGTGCAAAAGCAGTTTTCGGCTAACAAACTGATATTGCCACTGTTCATGAGGTGGGGGTCACAAAAAACATGTTGAAAATTTGGAGTTAAAATACCAACGAATGCCTAAGGCGTTAGGGTTTCCAACCATAACACCCCACCCTGTAGAGAATGACAGGCATCAGGGGTGTGACTTGGGATTCTTGCCTGTAATGCTTATACCATTCCACCCCCACCCACACTCTGCAGCCAGTGAGAGGCATCAAGGTGTGCCTCGGACTCTTCGGGCACAAACGTTACCCCATTCTCCTATACCTCACCCATGTCACCGTATTTCCTGATGGAATGGGGCGCGCATAAGGGCCAAAGAAACCCCAAGGCACACTGTGACACTTGTCAGTGTCTGCAGGGTAGGGTGTGGTGAAATGGTGTGGTCGTTATGCCTGACGACCCAAAGGCACACCCCAATGCCTGTCACTCTCTGCAGGGTGGTGGTGGGGTTGGCTTCAGTTCAATACTTCACTGCCATTCCTATTATGCAGCTCTGTAACTTCTACACTACCAATGCCAATGCCAGCAAGCAAACATTCGGCATTGACAAATGCTTGTTATTCATTTGTAGTACACTATAGCATTCATGCTATCTTTTTATTCATTGTCCTTTGCACTTTATCAGTAAGTATATTTATTTACCCTAGTCACTGTTTTGAACTTATATGCACTTGCAGTATGTTTGTTTGCATTGTCACTTTAAGAATGGAGATTTACATTTGCAGCATGGGAACTATAAATAGGGGGCTTTCCCATAGCCCCCACGTCTTGGAAAAAGCATCTGACCATGCCCACTTGTACGAGCAGCTTCACTCAAGTCTGTGTAGTTCATTGTTTGTCCATATTTATCTAGATAAATGGTTTATTTTTTTTCCATCATGTTTTGATCTTTTTGTCCTACCAGTGAGCCGTGTCCTTTTGTTTCCTTTGCTTGAGATAAAATTGGTGCAGGGTCTGAGAAGAACCACATGAATGATAAAGTTCAATTCAGTTTTTTTTATTTTACACATGTAACACCCTCCTGCAGGGTGGGTACATAATTTTGGGAGACTTTAAGTTTTGACCATCAGGTGACTGGTTAAATTGCCCTCAGTCACACTGGTGTGAGCATCGCAGGTTGGAGGTCAACGTTTGTGTGCGAGATTATAAATTTGGAGATTTTGGCACCAGAAGGAGAGAGGTGGGAGAGAGCCATGAGGAATGGTGCAGGGAGATGGTGTAGGAGAGCAGGGCCATTTGCCCGCTCTTGGGGCCAGCTGTCCAGGTGAAGGGTGTTTGTTATATAGTCATGCAGTGGGTATGGTGATGGCTGTTCTTTTCAGCTGCTCAGTGTATACTTTTTAAAGCCATCCCAACAAAGTTTGGTGTTCAGAGACGTCTGAACCAGTGTGCAGTGTGGATCCTTTGTGTGCTCCAAGTTTATGTGACTATGAGGAAAGAGATCAGCTCAGGAGTTGGTAAGGGAGTTGCCAGCATAGGTACCGTGGGTCACAGCCATGCCCATGGGTCCAAAAGGGGCCCATGTGCCAGTGTGAGGAAGATTCACATGAGCCAGGGGGTCTCATGGAAGCCAGGGCTCAATACAAAGCCCCAGAATTCAAAATGCCCTCCCGGAGGGTGTAAGCCTGTGGGGACATCTGTCCCCATGTCAGGTCAGAGTTGTTCACCAGGGCCAGCATTTTTAGGGTTCCAGTGGTTAGGTGTGAAGAGTAGTCCAACCCCAGATTAAAGAGAGAAAACCTGTGAGCCAAGATGTAAGAGGGAAAGAGATTGCCTGTTGCCGTTTGCAGGGCCTGATTTGGCCCCAGAGAACTGCTGCCTATTTTGCTAGTGGCCACCTCAGCCTGGAAGAAAGACACCCAAGTTTATTGGGGCCATTTTGGCTACAATGCATTCACTAATTTCCCTGTAAGTGAACCCCATAGTCCAGCTATACAGATCAGTTGTGAGTGGTGCTATGAAGTTGTTCATTAAATGCGATCCCCCTGTTATTGTTATGCTTGTGTGGACTTCAGTTATTTAATGAAACTGTTTATGCTGGATAACATGAAGTTCCTTCTAGCCCAGTACCAGAAGATGGCACCCAGTTCTATGTGATATTAGCAAAAAAGAAATAGTGAGCAAAATATCAGCAAAAACCAAATGCCGAAGCCAAAAATAGCCCATCACAAAAACAGCAAGTGTCAACACAGCAACTTTTGAACAACAAAATCTCTCACCATCTAAGAAAAGCAGCAGTACAGTGCCACACAAACTCCTGAGTGTAATACCTGCCATCCAGCAACTTGCACAAATCACCCAGCAACCTAGTTACCCACACCTGTGAACTTCATTCCAAACACCTGCACAGTGCTGCAGAAATCTGCCGAGAAAAGCCCAGTACACAAGGAAACAAAGGGATCTGCACGCACACCCCCCTCTAAATTATTAGAACATACTTCAAGACCGCACACTGTTCCCAATAGGTGCAGCTCTTGGATCATGCAGCCGGTGTTCCCTCTCACTGTTTTGCACCCTTACTATTGACTGACTATGTTGTGACACTTGCTACTCGGCTATATGCTGTCCCAGCACTGGAACAACATCCAGAAATCCAAAACATGGGTGCATCCTATTGGTTTTGCGGAATTCAAGTCACTCTATTCGAGATACTTCTTGAAGCTTGTCAATGCTCTTCCAGTCGCTATACTGTAGCCATACATTGCTATTCTTACAGTCAATCAATCAATCAATTTTTTATTTATAAAAAGGCACCTTTCTAAAACCAAGGCACCTGTACAATAAAATACATAAAATACAAAAATAAAATAAATTATTATAAACAACATATAAATTCCAACAAAAACCAGTATAAAACCACATAACGAATAACCACATCAATCAATAAAAGTCAGGTTAAAAAGATACATTTTTAAAGCAATTTTAAAACTCTGAACAGTTAGACAATCTCGTACCCGATGAGGTAGAGAGTTCCACAGGGGCGGAGCAACAAAGCTAAATGCCTTTGCTCCTGATGTCTGCAAACGTACCCTGGGAACCTCTAGCAATCCCTCATTGGTGGATTGGAGAGGACAGGAGGAACAGTAGGGATAAAAGAGATCTTTCAGGTAGCTCGGTCCTTGGTCATGTAGGGCCTTATAGGTTAACAAAGCAACCTTAAAGGTGATCCACCACTTAATCGGCAGCCAGTGCAGACCACGGAGCACAGGTGTTACATGACTGGCTCTTGAAACAGCAGTCAATAGCCTGGTAGCCGCATTCTGCACCAGCTGCAAGCGGCGGATGTCAACCCCCGACAGCCCTAAGTAAGGAGTATTGCAATAGTCAAGGCAAGAGGTAACGAAGGGGTGAACCAACGTTGGAAGATCATCAGGAGGAACCAGATGTTTCACCCGGGCAATATTTCTCAGATGGTAAAAAGAAGTTTTAACCCTCTACACTTTCTATCTTCTCGTTAGAATTACCCTAAGCCATGTTCTTGGATTCATCGTTGCTTTCTACTTGCTAATGAGCTCGCAGCTTGCACTATCATTAGAATTAACTCTGCTGTACTAAAGCTATCAGTGTCTAAAATCATTGGTTCTACACATTGGTGCTGACTTGCTTCCACCTCCCTGCTGTACTGTTTACTGGGATGAGGCTTCACCTTACGACCGGACCTCATTGATTGTCCTTGTACCTTGTTTTTATTGCTATGTATTATATTACTATGCCCATTTGTGCTACATGTTCTATTGTGCTACTGTATTATTTATTCTGTACCTACCAGGCCCTCCTTGAAAATGAGTTTGCTCAATGGATTTTCACCTGACTAAATAAAGGTTGATGGATTGATTGACTGATTGATGTCATACTTGCTATTCCCACAGGTGCTAAAATTGAGTTGCTCAGTTTGAGTCACCCATATTACAGGATACATGGCACCCCATGCATTGGACCCTATCAATGGCAACCATTCCCAGTAAGACACAACAGTTGGTTTCTACTGGTGTGTGTGCCCCTTCCCCATGGATCTGTACCATCTTATGCCCCTAGACACTGGGGAGGGTGGCTTATACACAAGTATGCATAACATACAGAGTCTGACATGCACAATCATGACAAACAAGCATATTAAAATAATTACAGTTATATTAAATGACTTTCAACATCCAGTTAAAAACATACATTGTTTTTAATTTTACCTCACTCTGCAGCTTTCGTATGAGAGTCCATTAGGTACAGTGCAGATTGTGCAAATTTTTGCATGACATCCATAAAGTCACTACCAAGTAATAGTGGATCTAGGGCTGCAGTGGGCGGAGCCCTGTGGAGCTCCTGTGATTGGAAAAGGGAGACTTTTCTGACCAAACAACAGTGTGGAGTTGCCTCACTGTTGCCTTTGTGTTTGTAAAACACTCTGCACTCTCTATTAGCAGTCGCACTGCATTATTTTTCATCAGTTGGTGGTCATGGCAGAACACGGCACAGTCCACCATGTCCAAGATGGCCACCAAACTGTACTGCACATGCATGACTACTTGCACATGCACAGTACGGTTTGGTAGCCATCTTGGAAACAGCGGACTATGTCGTGTTCCACCGTGACTGCTGCAAAACATTTTATAATATAAATATTTTTCCAGCCCTACCTGATCTTTCCTCTCAGCATCCACCACCCCACCCTCCCAGAAACATAAAAGAGACACAGAGCGTGCCCAATCCCCCAGTGTCCCAATTACGAATTGTCTTTTTTTTCTTTTCCTTAACCTTATAAAAAAAAAAACATCCATCAATCTCTTATGCAGCTGTCCTAGGTCTTTTGTTTTTCCATAACGCTGTTAAAAAAAACAAAACAACCACCATCCATTGATATCTTTTGTGGCCATTATTGTCCCCTGACCCTCCCACACAGCACCCACCACCACCACCGCACCACCCCCAAAGCACTTACATACCCATCTGGGGTCCAGCATCATAGTTGTCTCAGGAACACAGACACATCTTCACTCTTTAAAGCAGGAATGTGAATTGAATTAACAAGTAAGCAGTTCAATGTATTTCAATAGTGTTTTGAACTTAGCGACATAACTTGGCCATTTTTGCAGATTTTTTGTCCAGATTTTCAACATGCCTCTTTTGGTACCCCACTTCATGAAGAATTCCACTGACATAGGCTAATCTGTCCTGAAAGGTGATTTTAGCAGGCTCTGCACAAAAGAACCTTTCAGGCAAGAGTTTAACATTTTCTCTGTCCCTGTTCATGAAGTGGGGTCATAAGATGGCTATGTTAAAAGTTTGGTGTACAAATATTAAAAACCATCAAAATTATGAGCCTACTTTGTGCGAACGCAGGCTCGTAACTTTGGTAATTTTCTATTCTTTTGCCCCAAATTTACAACATAACCATATCTTTACAGCACCTCATGAATATAACAGCTAGGTTCTAGGTCATAACAGTGGTTGCAGAATAGTGATCACCATTTGTGCGAGTGTACATCACGAAAAAGAATTATGGCGATGTACACTGGTGGAGAACTACAAGATGGTGACCGGGTTTACATGTATGTGGGGAGGCTATGCCCCCTGCACCCCCCATTTAAGGATTCTCAACTACGGGGGGGGGTGCATGTTGAGGAGGAATTCTTAAAAGAAAAAAAAAAAAAAGACCGCCTACCAGAAAAAAAAAAAAATTAAATGCACCACTCCAGACCAGAACCCTGCACCCTGCACACCCATCCAACCACCCTCCCCACCACACTAGCCAACCTGTTCGGCAGCTACCTGCTACACCACTCCCTCATACCTCCCCTCCTCTTCCTCGCCCCCACGTGTGTGCATGCTTGTACACTTCCCATCATCCTACCTTACCCACCCAGGTGTCCGATCACTACCCTGCCAGGTGACCCTAAACACAGGTGCCGTAACTGAGTCACCATTTTTATAAGCATTCAATTGCAGTCACCATGTTCACTGGATACCTAACAGCTGTCATTTTTCAAATCCTGGCCAAAAAATGTTTTAACATAGAAACATAGAATTTGACAGCAGATAAAGGCTGCTTGGCCCATGTAGTCTGCCCATTTCCCTACCTGATGGGTAAGCTGCAGATTCAAGTTAATCAACAGCTTACTTCCTCTTCCTCCCCTTTAGAATTGCCCTATGTCTGTCCTGTGCATTCTTGAATTCTCCCACTGTTTCTGACTCCACAACCTCCTCAGGAAGGCTGTTCCATGCATCCATAACCCTCTCTGTGAAACTATACTTTCTAACATTACCCCTGAGCCACCCCATCTTCAAATTGTGCCCCCTTGTTCTTGCACATCTTTTCTGAAAGATGCTACCCTCTTGTACTTTAATTTTCTTAAGATACTTGAAAGTTTCTATCATGTCCCCCACCTCCCTCCATTCCTCAAGGGTATACATATTAAGCTACTTTAGTCTCTCCTCGTATGTCTTCTGGTGCAGACCCTGCACCATTTTGGTTGCCCTCCTCTGAACAGCCTCCACTCTGTCTATGTCTTTGCGGAGATGGGGTCTCCAGAATTGCACACAGTACTCCAGATAGGGTCTCACCAACTGTCTGTATAGAGGGATAACAACTTCTTATTTTCTACTGTTGATGCCTCTCCCTATGCATCCCAGTATCCCCCCAGCCCTCCTTACTGCCTTCTCACATTGCTTGCCCACCTTTAGGTCATCTGATATAATTACTCCTAGGTCTCTTTCGATTTTTGTTGTTGTTATTATTTCACCCCCCATTGTGTACTCTTCCCCTGGGTTTTTTGGTTCCCCAGATGCATAACCTTGCACTTCTTTGCATTGAATCTGAACTGCCATATATCTGACCATTCCTCCAACCTTGCCAAGTCCCTTTTCATCCTTTCCACCACGCCTTATGTATCAACCCAGTTGCAGATCTTTTTGTTGTCTGCAAAGAGACATACCTTTCCTTTTGTTTTGTTTTTTACATCACAAAAGGTGATCTTGTAGCCCCTGCATGAAATCACCTTTTGAATAAGGGTTGAAAATTTTCTCTGCCCTTGTTCATGAGGTAGAGTCATAAGAAGGCTATGTTCTAAATTTGGTGTTAAAATATAAAAAATGATGACGCTATGTTAAATTTTACAAATGCAGGCTCATACATTTGGTAAAATTCAATATTTATATCCCACATTTTCAGTTTACCCATTTTTTACAGCACCTCATGAATGTGACAGCTGTCATTTTTCAGCTCCTGTCCAAAATGTGTTTTTGCATCCCAAAAGTTGATTTTGCTGTTTCTGCATGAAGTCACCTTTAGGCCAGGAGTTGAACATTTTTCTCTGCCCTTCTTCATGAGGCAGAGTCATAACAAGGCTGTGTTGAAAATTTAGTGTAAAATATTACAAAACAAATTTATGAGCCTACATTACATTTTGCAAAAATGCAGTCTCCTAATGTTTGATAGATTTCAGTATTTGTACCCCAAATTCATCAGCTGCAGCTCTATCAGCTCTAGCCAGAATTTGTTTTCTCAGTGAGCTCAAGAGCAAGGGCTGTCACATAGAACATGAGTAGAAGTTAAATTAACACCACAGTCTGCAGTACAGTGTTTTACCACTGCAGTATCATTCCGTTCAACATATACAGATGAAGAACCAAAATTATTGTCACATCTCAGTCTGGCTAAAAGTTTCACATGATCAGAGTTTTCACAGTATTTTAAATATGTTTTTATTCCTTTATTAGCTCATGGTTTAGCAGTATAACACATTTTAAAATGGTTGGAGAACAGGCAGAGAGACTAGCTCTATTAGATTGTCATATGATATCTTGAAACCTAATAACGGCACTTTCAGCACAAGACTGAACATTCAAAGTTAATCTCTGATTCAAAAAAGATGCAATTGTCATATGTTTTAATATTTTATCTGATTCTTCTAACCATGAATTATAACTTATTTTCAAACACTTAAGATGAGATAGCTCTTGCCAACGTGCATGAACTAAGATATTTTCTGATTTGGATACTATTTTTTCCAATATTCCATAGTTCTTTAAAAAGCTAAGACTGTTAAAGATGAAAGGAAAAAACAGTCTCTCAGCTTAAGAATTCTGGTGGAGTTATTTGAGGTAAACCAAGCATTAATCTTAAAAAACATATGCAGCACTGGTTCCAGCATCGTTATTGTTTCAAAGTCCCAAACTTCTGCTGCATATAGAACACATGAAGAAATTTTGCTGCATAAGTTTGTGCCATTACAATGAAAGAATTATTAGCAGTTTACCAAATATGCATTGTTTGTCTAGGGGTTTGACTCTGTGTAATAACCATGGTCTGTTTTTTTACTTACAAAAACACCAGGATGCTAAAAACTCTCAACTGCTCGTATATTAATTCCATTACAGTACCAACTCAGATTTTTTCAACTTTGTTTTGCAAACTGCATAATTTTTGATTTACTAATATTTAACTCAAATTCTAGGGATGACTTCCTCAAGTCTTAGTTGTAAATAACTGAATACAATATAGATTGAAGACCTCGAGCCATCTGTGAAATAACCATGGCATCGTCTGCATACATTATGGCCCCCAATTTTTCATCTGTAGGTTTTTGGAAAGTATATCAGTAATTGGGTTATGTCCTCTATTAATTTTTTATGTATATGTTGAAGAGAAGAGGAGCCAATGGGCAGCCTTGCTTTATTGCCTTTTCTATTGACACATCATCTATAATACTGCCATTTTGAGAATATCTGATATTTAGAACCAGGGGTGGTTGAAATAGCTTTTATGGGGGGGGGTCATCTAGTAACCTGCAGCAGAAAAGGCCGGGGGTCTGGGGGCTGCCTAGATCCTCAGAAAAGTTTGCATTGTTTGATGTGTTTTTGTGTATTTTATTTGTATTTCACAGTGATAACAAAAACAACTTATGTCCTTGTTATATTGTATATACTGTACAATGTATCTGTTAAAAAATAGACTGCTGCTACTAGTACTATAAACAACTCCAAATGTCAGCATCAAAATATACTCCATACCCTTTCTCCGCTGCCAACCACACAGCTTTCAGAACTCCCTGTTTTAAAACTGGCATTTAAGGCACAACCCCATTCCAGTTGCTAAAACTCCCAACTTTGAGAACACCATCTCTGCTAAATGTACAAAGAAATATATAACGCAATATTGCAATAGTATACTGAAGTATTTAAACAGCTTCCCTGATGTACACCTTATATTTTTGAGCAGCAGTAGGGAACTGAGTTCCCTGTGCACATACAATATGCGAACTGTGGCTGAATTAGGATGCAGTGACAGATTGTTTCCCTGACTGCTACTATGATTAAAGAAAGAAGAAAAAAAGAACCCAGGAAACTCCAAATTCCAGTAAATCATTTGTTAGCATTGTCATACAGTGTCCCTTTAGTCCTTTCAAGGGCAAGATTAGTTATGTTACCCTATACCCAGAATGACACAATTGTTAATTATTGGTTACAGTTCAGTTTTGTACACTGCTAAAAGACTACCTGTTCAGTGCTGCAGCTCTAAGAATCATTAACTGCAAATGCCACCACAAATACTTTGTCAGGCTAGGCTCAGGAGATCCTATGGGGGAAAACAGTGTTAAGTGTCTAGAGGGGCAACAGGGACAACTTAATAAAACTGTATAAATGGGATAGGGCACTCTAACAGAGAATTCTATATTTTACTTACAAATGTACATATACATATAAAGGGTCAAGACCCCAGTACTGCACTAAGCTTGACACACTTTACCACCGAGCTGTACGATTTATAACCGGTGCCCCTAACTCCGCTCACCACTGCTCACTGTACTCCAAGCTCGGTTGGTTATCTTTCAAACTCAGGCATCAAAAAAATGGTGCCATCTGGATTTACAGGGCAATAATTAACAAACTGCCTCAGTACATTTCAGATGGTCTGCTTGCTTGTACTGTGGGCAACTACCCTCACAGGAGTCTTACCTACAGCTCCCTTGTCATCCCTAGAGTTAGAACAATATTTGATAGGGCCTCCATTAGTCATGCCCTTCTTGTCCTGTGGAATAAATTCCCAAAACCCTAAAAATAGTGACTCCTGTCAAATTGGCCACCTTTAAAACCCTAATCAGATGTGCCCTAAATGAGTCCTGTAAATGTTTCCCCTGACAGCCCACTGACCCACTTTTCTGTACCCTTGACCTCTGCTTGGGCTGCCTCTTGCTAACTCCCTAGCTATTAGCCACTCACCATTGAACCTTAACATGTATGTATTGTTGTATTATGTAAATATTGTGAATATTATGCATGGTGAGGGCCTTATGTACTTGTTTTCCATGCCCTTATTTGGATCATTAAGTTTCTATTGTTGCTCTGTAAAATTTATATGTCATCTGTTATTCACTTTTGTTCTTATGTGATCAGCCAGATCCATGTTGTAAATGGGATTGTCTCTCAATGATGTTTCAGCTGATAAAATAAAGATTGATTAATTTTTTTTAACTTTCTTTTATACACTGACTCCCTGGGCTTCCTTCAGGAGAGCCCACATGGCAGTGCCTCTCACTCCTGGCCTGATCCCTCGCATACCTCAGGCTGTCCCCTGAACGACTCAGCATGTCCGACCCCCATATCACCTCTGCAGCTGGGTCCACCCTCCCTCAGCGGCTCATTGTACCTATGTGTGAAGGACCTACCTCATCACTAGGTCGAGAATGGAGAAACCCTGGGTGTGTGGGCTGGCATTGGGATGTGGGCACTCCACTGGGGCCTCTGTCATCTCACCTGGTGGCCAGAGGATTTTATTGTGAGTCCCTGAGTTTCTCCAGCCTTCCCCTGTGGAGTACATCTAGCTAGACAACATTGTGATGCAGCTTCTCCCCTAGGCATACACCATTGCCATGTTGAGCTCACCCGGCTACTACCAGAGGTCACCGCATGAGTGAACATTTCCCAAACCCACCCCAGGAAGAGAGAGCAGTCCTTCAATCTCTTCCCACCCCTACCCCCATTAGTGGAGCATTAAAAATCTATTTTTTTTAATAAAAGTTTTTTCCTCTCCAGGGCTGACTGGGTGGCTATTTAGCCTTGTCCCTGGGTACCATTAGCTGTCTCATGTCTCTCTCAATCAGGGAGGTCCCCCATGGCCTGCAGCACCACTATGGTGCCAGGAGGGGAGGTTCGTACTCCCTCCCAATGATTTTTTTTCACAAGTCCCCTCCCCTAACTGAAGTGGAAGGGTATGTTGTGGCTCATCGGGGAAGGTTTCACGTAGCCCTGGTCCCCTCTTTTCCACCTGATTTTTCACCCTCCCATCCCAGAGTTGTTGCATGGCACAGACGTGTATGCTCATGAAGGCACACCTACACTGTGGAACTGTGGCCTCCCTCCATTCTTCCAGCTGTCTATCTGGCCCCTCACAAGCATTGAGGCAGCCACCAGGCCTACACTTGGTGGCACCCAAGAGCTGGGAAGGCAACACATCCCTGTCTGGGAGAGAAGAGGTGCCTGACAGTTGCTTAATCCTCTTCCAGTCCTCCCCCTCCCACTGGTAACACAAGTTTGTTCCCAAACTCGGGGCACTGGCATGGCACTAGGTAAATCACTTTGCAATGCCTCAGCTCTCTGCACCACTGTACCGGCCAAAAAATATATATTTATTTACAGTCACATCTCACATTGTTTTTAACTGAGGCCACCACAAAAAAACATTCATGTGCAAACCTGTAGATTTACTTCAGTATTTTAAATACTTAATACAACACTGATGAGAAGTTAGAGCCAAACCCTTTTATAGGCAATAAAGCAGTCTGCACAAAGACACATTTTGAAAACATTATATTTAAAATAAAAATTAATAATTTCACTGCACTGCAAAACTCACATGCAAACAATCACCTGCCTTTTGTGCTGTTACTTAGCATTTTCTCAAGATGCTGGTGCCTCATAGTGTGCAGATATAAAAACTCATTAAAAAATTTGAATCTCCCATTAAGAGCTAACTTCAATATCAGGTGGCACATTTTCCATCACAACTCCCATGAAAACAAGATGACCAGTGCTATTGTGATAAACATCTAACTAATAAACTAATATACATATATACACTTCCTGTAAAACTAATGGATAAAATAAAGCATCAATCACTAACAAAGTTATATATCTATATAGATATAGATATATCTTATTTGGGCACAGTCGTGCCCCTGTAGTTAGGGTTGAACAGTAGTTTCTGTGTTAAACCTCAAATTGTGCACTTTAATAACTTTGCAAACTTTCAATGGATTTGCGCAAAATTTTGCATGCACAGTCTCCTGTGGTAGATCTGTCGATGTGCCAAGTACTGTTCTAGTTTGATGTGTGGGTTATGAGATCCAGAGAGTGAAGAAAACCTAAAATTTGCCACTTTTTCCAGTTTTTTTCTCATCACACTGCACAGAAACAGTGTTGAATTTTGATCTGAAATTTCTAGTGTAGAAAGAGCTTGGGTCACAAAACAGACCAGCATTTATTTGATGAACAATATCAATCCATTCAAAGGTTATAGCATTTTTAAGGTCCCATTATTTTCAAAGAGATGTTTACTTTTCAGGATCACTGCACGGTACAACCAAGGATCCTTGTTCACTAGGGACCAGTCCTTGCATGACAATTGACAATCCTGGCTCACCAGAAAAAAAATATTTGTTCGTGAACCACCATCTTGTATTTTGATTTTGCCACCAAATAAACTGTTATCTCTGCCCAGGGATGTCAGTTTTACACATCAAAGGATGTGTTTTGCTCATTGGGAGTTCATGAGCTATCCTTTGTGCTTTCCCGTGTTTGTTTCCTGCTGTTTTTCTTGTTTTTTAACTTTTTTTAATCCTTGTTCACCACTCGCTAAATTCCTTGTTCGCCATCCTTATTCATCACTGGCAAACAAGGAGATTGGCTGGTGAACATGGCTTCCTGGTCTGGCCATCTGGCTGTGAAATTTTGACAACCAGATGGCCAGATGGGGAATCATTGTTTATCAGCCATAAAGGAAATGGCAAACAAGGATATTGGCTTGCAAACATAGACTGTTCTGGCCATCTGGTCATGAAAATGTTTTGACCAGCTAGCCAGACCAGGAATCCTTGTTCACTAGCTGATTTCCTTGTTTACCATTTGAACAAGGCTGCCAAATGAGGAAATGGGATGGTGAACAAGGATTTTTTTCATCCATTTTGTCTGTAAAATAATATTTTTATGGGGAGCATCTGGTCCTGAAAGTAATGTATATTTGGATGCATAGCTACTTTGTGTACTGGCATCCCTCCTGCCTGTATTTATTTTATTTATTTATTTCATTTCATCTTTGGAATTACAACCTTTGAGCCAAACTAGCTGTTTTACAAAGGCTCCAAGTCAGTAGAAGAACAGACAAAACAATACAATTTACATCATATGACGAGAACATACAGTAGCCAAGTGATGAGACTATTTTACAAGCAAGATAGATGTGGAGTACAACCTCAAATACAAATACTTTTATTACAGAAATATCTCTAGTCTATAGGTCTAGTTACTAAGCGCAGGTTGTTCATAGTTGGCAGCCAAAATTGGCTTTATCAAAGAAAAGGGGAGGAGGGAGGAGGTATGGAGAGTATTGGCATGGGTAAAAAGGAGGCATATTGTATAATGTTATTAGGGGATAGGAGAAGGAGGATATGGTGATGAGGGAGAACAAGCTGATAAGTGTAGTATGCATGGGGGCAGCCTAGAGAAAGAGTAAACCAAGTGGAGGGGAGGCAGTGAGAGACTTGTGGGGTGAGAGGGGTAAGAAGGTTTGGGGGATAAGGTTTGGAAGTCTAGAGCAGGGGATGGAACTCCTATCATTGTGCACAGCAGTTGCACTCTTGGGATTCTATCAGGAGGTGATGGAGTTCTTTTTTGAATTGGCCAAGTTGAATTTCATTTTTGTATGCCCCCCCCACCATTTGTTTTATGTTATTTTTTTAAAATGTATATTTGGGCACATAGCCCCATTGTGTACTGTCATCCCTCCAGTCTGTATTTTTTTGTATTCCCCCCTGCCATTTGTTTTATTTTTTTTAAATATTGATGTATTTTTATTTTTTTGTAAGCCCATACCCTAGTTGTTTTTCCTGTGTGTGGTAGTGGTGGGGCTTACTTGGCTCCCAGCTTTCCCCCTGGTGTCTAGTGATTCCCCCACCCTCCAATTTTTTTCCATTGGTGGTATAGTGAAATCGTCTTCCCCCGTCTCATTTCTTATTTTCCACCTGAAAATAAGAAATTGGTCCCTCGATGTTTTACAGAATTTTTTTACCTGCAAAAAAAAGTCCATCGCTAATCATGCCCACACCCCCACCCATCCAGCCACTGTGCACCGACCTCCCCACACCACCATGATGTCTCCACAGACCTAAGAAAGTCCCAGGTTTGAGATCCACTCCGCTGTTTGAAGACATGTCTGCTGCTGGAACTGGTGACTGCAATCTGAACTAAGGTACAGTAGATGTGTTTCTATGTATTTCAATGGAGGGTTTCAACATCTGGCCATAACCTGGCAATTTTTTTTTTATTTTGGCCCAAAATTTTCAACATAGTGTCTCGGGGACCCCACCCCATGAGCAGTATTACTGTCATTAGGCAACTCCTGTCAGAAAGGTGATTTCATGGTCAGTTGGCAAAATCACCTTTCTGGTGGGATTTGCATAATGACAGTCATATTGTTCATGAGGTGGGGTCATAAGAAGGCTATATTGCAAATTTGGGGTCAAAATTTAAAACAAAATGGCTATGTCATGAGCATTCATCAGTATCTCACTACGCATGCTTATAACTTTGGAAATTTGCTACATTCTTACCCCATATTTTCAGCATAAGCTTGCTGTTACCTGAACACATGTATGTGACAGCTGTCATTTTTCAAATTCTAGCCAAAATATGTTTTCACACTCCAGGCACAGTTGCAGTTGCACAGAATTATGTTTGGCAGGGATTTGTACTGGGTATATGCGGTGAAGTCATAAGAAGGCTATGATGAAAATCTGGGGCCAAATAAGGATACTGTTATACTATCTCAATGGAGGGATGGGAGTGCAGGGTCCAAAGGACCCTGTACTTCCACTGTCAAATAAGGATACTATTACATTATCTCAAAAAGTAAGGAAATAAACTACATTACATTGATCGGTTGCAAAGTTATTTAAGTGTACAATTTAAGGTTAAACATAAAACAGACTACTCAACCCTAACTATGGGGGCATGACTGTGCTCCTATAATATACTGTATATGTAAGCATCCTCTGGGAGCTTACTAGTGAATTCTGGTTGTTGAGGGTAGTTAGGTAGACAGTGAGCTTGGTATCAGTAGGTCTGGGGTATAGGGCATGCTTGGTAGCAGCAGGGGGCCCCATACCCAGACAGATATAGAGAGAGGAATTTTGGCACCAAGGGAGAGAGTGATTAGATGGGGAGACAGAAGAGTCTGAAGGGTTGACCTGCAAGTTTGGCCAGAGGGCCGCGGTGGGGCCTGGCTTGGCTGCTTGCCACCCTGGCCCTCCTCCCTCGAAGATCCACGTATGAGAAGTGCAGTGGTTTGGGTCATGAAAGTGAAGGGGGAGAAGTTAGAGCTGAAGGTTAGGGGCCTGTCTGCGCATTTAGGAGCCAAAGCCAGTCGAGAAGAAAGAATTATGGAGGCCCATAGAAACACAGAAACAAACATAGAAACATAGACTTTGATTGCAAATAAGGACTACTTGGCCCACCTAGTCTGCTCATTTCCCTACCAATTGGTTAAGCTGCAGATACTAGTTAATCAACAGCTTACTTCCTCCTATCCCATCTAGAATTGCCTTGTGTCTTCCTCATGCATTCTTGAATTCCCCCACTGTTTTTGACCACATGACCCCCTCAGGAAGGTCGTTTCATGTGTCCATCACCCTATACATGGAAAAATATTTCCTCACATTGCCCCTGAGCTGTCCCCCCTCTCTAATTGTGCCAACTTGTTCTTTCGTTTTGGAAATGCTTAAATATGAATATGATCATGATATATTCTTTGACATTCAGAATAATAAAATATAATTTTTCCATAGTTTAATCAAGATCAAATTGAAATAATGCTCCACATGTAATGCCATCATTAGGCAGGGTTTAAAATGCCTTCCAAGCATGTTTTTAGGTAACAATAATGGTTGAATTTTTTTATCAAAATCAGTACTTGCTGCATAAATATGTATTTATTCCTATGTCAATTTATATTGCACCATTTATGCAAGTTTAACCAGTAACAACTGATTAAGAATAGTTTTACTATCTTTATAGTTCACACCAACAAGGACATACAAATAGTAATTTTAGGGTGCTTTTAAACTATTTTAAATTGCACTAATTTCATCACCAATATGTATCTTAGAACATTTGCACTTTATTGTGCCCGGTTTTGCAATGATATGCATACATTTATTGCATTTAGCTAATTGCAGCACTACATTGCACTTTTTAACTTGGTCACTTTAAACGAGCACTTTAAATGAGCTGTAATTCCAGATCTCACCTGTCTTGAGGAAGCGCCATTGTGGGAAAATGTTCTACATTAAATTTTTGTACTTGTGGAGGAGGCCACCATTGTGGTGCAGTCTCATGCTCCACTTGTGAATTTTTTAACTTTAACAGTGGATACAATAAAAGCCTTTTGGATTACATCTCCTGAATCCTGACTGATCTTTTGAATGGAGTTTATGTGCCGACCCAGCCACTCGAAATGATGGCTTCAGCTTTATTTTTAAAAGTTGGGTGAAAACACTTGTTATAGTAGGGAGTGACAATATACAAATCAAGATTATGTTTGGGGAGGTTTTGATGATTCACTGTTACAGTTTAGAAGGAAAGAATCAGGGGCAGGCACATGATTTCTTCACAGAACCCATGACTACTTTGTGCTTACAGTGCTCAGTTGCAGTCCAGTACAGTACTGAGGAGGGGGAGCACTTTGATATTTTAAGGCTTGTTGTGGTCATGTGTGCCATACTTTCACAGTGATGTTGTACTCAGAAAGAATCACTGGTGAAGGTTGGCATTGACCAATAAGAATCTAGGAAATGTTCTTGCCATTGTATAATTTCTATTATCACGTTCCTGATTTCTTTTTCCTCTCTTGTCCCTACAGCTTCTGTAGTATGCTTTATCCTTTCCCATCCTTCTCTCTGCCTTTGATGTCACACTGACATATTACCTCTTTAACCTGTAAAGCAGCTTTATTTCCCTTTTCTTGTTTTTCTTCTAGTATTGTTGTTAACTCCCCATTTTGTTTATTTTGTGAATGTACTGCTGCGAGAATTTTCCTCAGTAGAAAATTACTCTATAATAATGTAGTATTCAAGTCTTGTAGTTCTTTGCCAGTTATAATAACTGACTGAGCCACAAAGTAATCCAAACTTGGGTTTTGAAACTTCATTGGGCTAATCCTTGGAGTCTCTTTCTCTGGCTCCATTTTGTCACTAATGCTATCTGGCTAAATGAAATTTACATTGGTTTGCCCTTTTAAAGGGTGATAAAGGTTTACTTTATTTATATAAGGAGTTACAAAGACATCAAATTCTGACACAAAGTTTGTTTCAGAGTTTTCTTTTAAATGTATCCTTCTTTTGTCACCTACCCTCAATGATTTCTTTTTTTTTCAGATTTAAAGTTTATTGTTTTCCATAAAAAGGACATCATAGTAAAATTATACATTGCATAGAATACAGAATTCAAAAAGTATCAATATGCTGTATTATGAATTTAGTCATCTTACTATCGGAGTAATAAAGACTAAAATAGACTATACAAATACCATTACTAAGTAAGACAAATATTCTGTCGCGTACATAACCAATACCTGTAATTATTATCACTGTTTCTACATTGTACAGAGGAACATAAAGGGATCCCAGATATTTTCATATATTTCATTTTTATTCATACTATTTGCCAGCAGATTAGGCCTTACGGTCTATCGAGTCTGCTCGAACCTTAGATCCTTAGTTGGGTGCCGAGACCCTCCCATCCCTTGTGCTCCAGAAACCCCTATCATCCATCCCCACCCCCCTGGGACAGGCCATCATCTGGTACATCCACTTTCTGTGTCTGTCCCACCCTCTCTTGAAGCCCTCCACTGTAGATCTCTGAACCAGCTCACCAGGCAGTGCATTCCAAGGGTCCACCACTCTCTCAGTGAAAAACCTCCTCCTCTTTCCCCCCTCACCCTTTCACCTTCCAACTTCAAACCATGCCCTCTGGTGATACCTCCCTGCTTTAGTCTAAAGATCCCCTCCATGTTTACCCTATTTATTCGCTTGAGGTACTTGAAGACCTCAATCATGTCCCCCCTGTCTCTCTTCTCCTCCAATGAAAACAGGCAGAGCTCCTCAAGTCTGTCCTCATATGTCAAATCCCTAGCCTCGATCATCTTAGTTGCCCTCCTCTGTACCCTCTCCAGGAGCTGTATGTCCTCTTCAAGTGTGGTCTCCAGTACTGTACACAGTACTCAAGGTGTGGTCTAACCAGTCCATTGTACAGTGGCAGAATCACTTCCTGCTCCTAGAGGTGATCCCCCAACAATGCATCCCAACATCCTGTTTTCCTTTAGCCGCTCTCCTGCACTGCTCAGAGTTATTCATACATGCATCCACCATGACCCCTAGGTCTTTTTCCCCTAATGAGGCCTCCAGTGCCTCCCCTCCCAGGGTGTACCTGTGTTTAGGGTTTCCCCAACCAAGATGCAACACCTTGCACTTGGTGATATTGAAATTTAATTTCCATGTGTGAGCCCAGCTTTCCAGGGTGTCCAGTCCCCTTGCAGGGCCAACCTCCCCTCTTCTCCTTCAACTACTGCTCCCATCTTGGAGTCATCAGCGAACACACTCATTTCACACCCTATACCCTCCCTGATGTCCGATATTTATGCATTAAACAGAATCGGACCCAGGATCGAGCCCTGCGGTACCCCACTACCAACCTCTCTAGGGTTCGAGAGCTCCCCACAGACCACTACTCTCTGGGTGCATCCAGCTAGCCAGTTTTCAATCCATCTAACCATCAAAGGGCCTACTCCTAACCCCATCAGTTTCTCCACCAGACCATTGTGGGAGACAGAGTCAAACACCTTGCTGAAGTCCAAGAATAATACATCCACAGGCTTACCCTGTCCATTTCTGATGTTACCCATTCATAGAACTCCACAAGGTTGGTTTGACATGATCTACCTGGCACAAACCCATGTTGCCGACTATCCAGACCTCCCTCCTCCAAGTACACCTCCAATCGTTCCTTTAGTATACTCTCCATTAATTTTCCCACCACCGAGGTCAAACTGATGGGTCTATAGTTACCTGGTACTTCCCTCGACCCCCTTTATGGATTGGCATCACATGCCTCTCGCCAATCTAGGTACCCTCCTGTCTCAAGTGACCTGTTGAAAGCTCCACCAGGGTGCAGCCAGTATGTCCGCCAATTCCCATAGTACTCTCGGATGAATGCCATCCAGCCCAGGAGATTTGTCTTTCTTTAGGGCCTTGAGGGCTAACCACACCCTTTTGGCAGAGATAGCATCACCCATCCCCTCCACCTTACTGGCCTTTTTATCCTTACCCAGATGTGACACCCCTGGGGTACCTCTCCCTCCCTCTTGCTCCATTTCTGTTGCTCCCCTGATCCCACTTACTGCCATTTCTATCCCCTTCATGCCTTGCTTTGTAGATATCCCATCCCCCTCCCTAGTGAACACAGAGGCAAAGTACTCATTAAATACCTCTGCCTGGTCCCTCGCCTCTTCCACCCACCCTCCTTCTGATCTCAATCTGCTGAGATGGCCTTAGTTTTCTCCACTCCCCAATGTACCGGAAGAACCTCTTTCCTCTCCATGTATCCCTGTGCCAGCCGCTGCTCTTTTACTGGACTTTGTTCCCTCACCATATGGGTGACTTTTCTAGATGCAAGCTGGTACATTTCCTTATCCCTATCCCCTCTTGTTGTTTTATATTTTTTGTAGGCTGCCTTCTTTTCTCTGACTGCTACCTGTACCTCACTGGACCACCAGCGTGGTTTATGTGACCTTGCTCCCTTACATTTCAACTTAGCGCAGATCCTGACTGCCTCATGAAGTCCCCGTTTTATGACCTCCCATCTCCTTTCTACACTTGTCATTGAGGTAATCTCCTTCAAGTGATCCTTGAGAATATTTCTCATGCCCATAAAGTCTGCCCCCCTGAAGTCCACTGCCAGTGTCTTAGATCTTCCCCCCTCCCCCCATGCTTATTTGAAACCAGACAGTATTGTGGTCGCTCCCAGTCAAGGGGTCCTGTACAACCATATCCCTTACCAGATCCCCATCTGCCAGAACCACATCCAGGACATGCCCCTCCCTTGTGTGCTCCATCACATGCTGTGTTAAGAACACATCCTGGAAGCCATCCAGCAGCCTCTGCTCCTTGGCCACCTTAGAGGACATGGTTCCCCAGTTTTGTACCTGGCATATTAAGGTCCCCCATCAACACCACTCCTTCCCCATTTGGTCCACACTGGGCAATGATGTTGTCCAGCAAACCATCCTCTAGAACATCACTCATCCCGGGGGGCCTATATACTACACCCAGCTTGACCTTATCTCCTGTTGGGGATTGTAAGGTGACCCATAAGGCCTCCACGTTTCCCTCTGCCTCTTCTACCCTAGCAATTTCTATGTCATCTCTATTCATAAGAGAATAACATATTTTTCATTATTTGCCACAACCAGTAGATTGTTGAACCATTGTTGTATATTAGGAGGATGTATATCCCTTCAATGTTGGAGAATTAATCTTTTGTACACTAATGCACATATTAATATCCAAATTCTCTTATGTTTAGGAATGTTTGAGAACAAGCTAATGTCACCTAAAATAAACAACAATGGGGAAAAAGGTATAGGTGACCCAACAATAGACTGGCAGAAAGTGTGTTTATACCTCCAGTGAGGTAGCACTTTATCACAATACCAAAATAAGTGTGCAAGGCCTGCATTTGAAAGACCACATTTCCAGCATCTGCTATTTGATTCCAAACCCAATTTAAACAATTCTTTAGCAGAACAGTAATAATAATGTAAGATTTTGAGTTGTAGTAGTCTCCCTTGTATTTCTCTAGATGATTTTATTTCATCATCCCACAGTCTTTCCCATGACTCTTTTGAGATACTGAGACCTACTGTAGGTCCTCCTGCCATTTCAGTCTTGCACTGTCTGTTAAATTAGTTTCTGAGTCATTCAAGAATGCATATATTAAGCTAAAGCCCTTAGGCTGATTACATATTTTAAAGAATTTCTGCCATTCAGAAGAGGAGATGAGTTTGTGAGATACGTCTAAATACTTGTTGAGAAGAAAACTTCTAATTTGTAAGTAGACACAGAAATCACATTTATTTAAATTAAATTTGTTCCTAAGGTCGGTAAAGGAGATAAGTCTGTCTTGATCATCCAACATGTCCCCTATTAGAACAATGCCTTTATGTTTCCATCTTTAATCCCTTTATTATTTGGGGGTTAACTTGGGGTTGTCCCAAATTGGCATAAATTGTAATGGGACAAATTCTGTTTTTTTTAAGAGAATTGAACTTCCTACAAACTATTACTGTAACCTGAAGAGTAGGCTGATTAAGTAAATAATGAGGAAATTTACAAAAAAATAAGTTAGTCAATTTTAACGGATGCACTAAACCCTTTTCTATCTGTACCCATAAAGGAGTATTCAATACTACCTGAGGTATAAACCAACTCACCCCTTGTTTTAGTTTAAAAGCCCCAAAATATCCTTGCCACCACAGTAAGGCTAACCCACTCTTTCTAATTGGAGCTTTCAACTTATGCTTTGAAAGTCTTGTTTTTTTTTCCTGCTCATAGAAAAAAAGACATAATTTTTTCAATTTAGTTGTTTAACCAGGTATAGCACACTAAGCTGAAAGCTTTTTTACAGGAGTGACCTGGGAGCACAAGGAGGTTAAGTGACTTGCTCAGGGTCACATCGTATGCAAGAGGAAGCTGTGGGATTCAAACCCAGGTCTGGTCTGCTGGATGTCACCAAATTTGCAGCTCAGAGCCTTAGACCACTGCGCTATACTGCCTCCCTAAACCAAATTAAATTAAACCAAATAGTGGAAATATTTGCTGCATAGTTATTCATAAAGTAAAATAATTTGGGAGCAAAAATCACTTTTAATGAATTAATATTCCCCCACAAAGATAAATGTAATTTTGCCTACCTGTCTAGGTCCACATTTAACTGTTCTATAATCTTGGCCATATTGTGACATAGTATTTTATCAATAGAGTCAAATATAGCAATCCCTAAATATGTTAAACCATTCATAGGCCAAGTTAGTCCTGGGATGATTAATGCTATGTCAGCTTTTTTAGCAGATGCCCCTATGTTTATGCATTCAGTTTTAGACCAGTTGACATGTAAACCAGACATATTCCCAAAGGTAAGTAATAGTTTTTTAATATTCATCAGAGAGGAGGTAGGACGAGTTACAGTAAAGAGGATGTCATCTGCAAAGACAAAAACTTTATTTGTTTATTTGCCCATGACAATTCCATTTATATTGTCCAACTGCATAAGTTTCCTGATGAGAAACTCAATTGCTAATATAAATAGCAAGGGGGAAAGAGGACATCCTTACCTGGAGCCTCTGTATAACTGAAAAAAAAGAAGATCTGACTCCATTTGTAACCACATAAGCCCTAGGTGACACATTAATCTTATATATCCATCTCAACCCTTTAGGGCCAAAATTATTTCTCCCCAAAACTTCATATAGGTAATCCCACTCAAGTGAGTCAAAAGCTTTCCCTATATCTAGGGAGATAGCCATGGCCAGAGAGGAATAGTTTTTTTACAGAGCGAGCCAACCATAAAACAGAAAATAGTATTCTGAAGTTGTCAGCAGCTTGTCTATTTCTTAAAAAGCCTACTTGTTCCTTGCCTATTAAATTTATTTAAGATGTTGGGCAATCTGTTCACCAAGACTTTAATCAGGATCTTATAGTCAAAACGTAATAATGATATCGGCCTATAGATACCACAATCCAAGGGATCTTTCCCTTTTATTAGTAAGAGACAGATATGAGCCTCAGTTATAGAATCTGGGAGGGTGCTATCTACAAAAGAGGACTGAAAAACATTTGATAGATGAGACACCACAATACTGTTGAGGGTATTATAAAACTCCCCAGAAAACCCATCTGGGCCAGGTGCCTTCCCTTTTGGAGCCCATTCAATGACATCCGAAATTTCTTGAGTACTAATCTGCTGATCAAGTTTCTCTATATCCTCAGATGTGAAACAAGGTAACTTCACTCAGTTAAGAAAATGATCTATCATATCTATTTGCATATTTCCTTTAGTTCTATACAGGTTTTCATAAAATGTTTTAAAATAGTTGTTAATTCTCTTAATATTATACGTCACTGATTGCTCCCTGATTCCCTTAATAGTATTTTGATTTTGAATTTTGTGTAATCTATAAGCTAGTAGCTTCCCTGCTTTCTCTCCTGACTCCCAATATTTTTGTTTGACTCTGAAAAGTGAGTATTCAGTTTTTTCAGAGTATATCTTGTTAATCTCATACTTAAGTCCTAAAGCCTTATATAACAGTTCTTTACGATTTGACGACCTCTGCTTTAAGTTTGATAAGATCCCCTTCAATGTATCCTCTTTGTCCTTTAGTGATTTCATTCTCTCTTTTTTCTTTTGTAGGCTTAACTGATGATTGCCCCTCTAATAAAGGCTTTATATGCCTCCCAAATTATTTTAGAGCCAACAGCTCCATTACTGTTAACCTTAAAATATTCTTTGGATTCTGTTTGAATCCATTCTCGGAAATCAGTATTCTGCAATAAGGACACATAAAATTTCCAGTTAGCAGATTTATCTAATTTGTTGCAAACATGATGGAACTTTTCAGAAGACAGTGGTCTGAATTAAGTTGGTTTTCATACGAAATGTGATTGGTATCACTACATATGTTTAATGGAAGGAATAAATAGTCTAGTCTACTGAAAGTCCCAAATCTGGCTTATAAAAGTTAATAATCCCTGACTTGAGGGTGAATCAACCACCAAACATCAAACAATCCCAGATCATCTAGCATTTTATGTAGACATTCCTGAGAAGGAGTTAAACTTCCAGGGCCCTGAATAGCTGATCTGTCTAACAGTGGATCCATAACTGTATTGAAATCTCCTCCCAGAATAATTTCATATTCTCCTATGTTGGCTAGAGCAAAGGAAAGATTCTGGAAGAAAACGTTTTGCTCTTTCTGATTGTTGGGGGCATATACATTGCAGGCAGCATGGATTCACAGCGGGAAGGTCATGTCAGACAAATCTAATAGATTTCTTTGACTGGGTGACCAAAGTAGTAGACAAGGGAGGGGCTGTGGACATGGCCTACCTAGACTTTAACAAGGCATTTGACACAGTCCCACACAAAAGATTAATAGTCAAATTAACCAGCCTGGGAGTGGGACCCAAGGTGATAGCCTGGGTAAAACATTGGCTGGACAACAGGACACAGAAGGTAATTGTAAATGGAGTCCACTCTGAAGAAAGGGGGGTTACTAGTGGGGTACCTCAGGGTTCAGTATTGGGTCCAGTCCTTTTTAATGTCTTCATCAGTGACATTGCAGAGGGACTGGAAGGAAAAGTATGCCTTTTTGCAGATGACGCAAAGATCTGCAACAGAGTTGATACACAAGGAGGCATGGAAAGGATGAAAAGGGACTTGGCAAGGTTGGAGGAATGGTCAGAAGTATGGCAGCTAGGATTCAATGCAAAGAAGTGCAAATAATGCACCTGGGAAACAAGAACCCAGGGAAGAATACACAATGGGTGGGAGGTAGTAACAACAACAAAAAAGGAAAGGGACCTGGGGTAATCATATCAGATGATCTTAAGGTTAGCAAGCAATGTGAGAAGGCAGTAGGGAGGGCTGGGGGTATACTGGGATGTATAGGGAGAGGCATCATCAGCAGAAAACAGGAAGTTGTTATCCCTCTGTACAGACAGTTGGTGAGACCCCATCTGGAGTACTGTGTCCAGTTCTGGAGACCCCATCTCCGCAAGGACATAGACAGGATAGAGGCAGTCCAGAGGAGGGCAACTAAAATGGTGCAAGAGAAGCCGTATGAGGAGAGACTAAAGGAGCTTAATATGTATACCCTTGAGGAAAGAAGGGAGAAGGGGGACATGATAGAAACTTTTAAGTACCTCAGTGGAATCAACAAAGTCCAAGAGGGTAGCATCTTTCAGAAAAAGAGACTTGCAAGAACAAGGGGACACAATTTAAAGATAGAAGGAGGTCAGTTCAGGGCAATGTGAGGAAGTATTATTTCACAGAGAGGGTAGTGGATGCATGGAACAGCCTTCCTGAGGAGGTTGTGGGGTCTAAAACTGTGGGAGAATTCAAGAATGCATGGGACAGACTTAAGGCAATTCTTGTGGGGGGGCAGGAAGAAATAGGCTGTTGGTTAACTAGGATCTGCAGCCTATCCTGTAGGTAGGGAAATGGGCAGACTAGATGGGCCTAGCGGTCCTTATCTGCCGACAAAGTCTATGTTTCTATGTAGACCCATATTTCTTCCATATAAATTCCCTAAAAGTATTTGGAACCTACCTTCTAGATCATTTAAATGATTGTGCTTAACAAAATTAACCCCTTTACGTATTAAAATGGCAATTTCCCTTTTTTTTGATGAAAAACAACAGTGGTGCACTTTGTCTACCCAGCTACGAGACAACTTTTCTGCTTCCTCAGGTATGAGGTGAGCCTCTTGAATCATAGTGATATCCACTTTGTGCTTATTGAGATGATTAAGCACCCTGTATCTCTTAATGGGTGATCCCAAATTTTGTACATTCCAGGAGCTAACAATTACTGCACTCATTTTGAGCAAGAAATATAAATAAGTGAACGGTATTCAAATATTATAACTATGTTCAGATACAGTAATGACCCACTATAATAGCTATTCCACACTACTACTTCCCCCACAACAAACACAACAAGAAGATGTATGAAAAACTCACCGAGGAATTCCTCAAAGTGAAACACACATCTCATAAGCAGCACTGTGGGAACCCCAACCTTATTTTATACAGGAAGAAAAAAATAACCACAATTCGGTATTTCAATAGATAATAAAGCTTCTGCTTGTATTATTTTAACTATCCAAAAGGATGCTCAAAGTTAATGTTACCAATAATAAATAAAACAGGACATCAATGCCAAGATGAATGAAGCAACAAAGAATTACAAAAGAAACAATGCTGCAGCACATATTCTGAATTATATATTCAGTAAACATGTTAGGCCCAATTAGCACATCAAGATGATAGGAAGCATACTAATCACACTATTCATAGCAATGTAAACTTACTCGACCCACAGTAGCTTTCTTATGACCAAATGTCAAGTCTCATAAAGGATCAAAGCAGTACTGCACTACCTGTCCTTAGATCCTCTTACAAATTGATGAGCATTTAGGAGCATAATCTTAGACAATAGCCTATAATAAAAGGTATGCATATTGACCTTAGTCACCCTGTCTGCAATACCTCATAAGCCATTCCATACTCCTTTTTTTTTATAACTCAGTCAACCTGCTGAAAAAGGATCATCTCTAAAAAGAATAGGCATTCACTACAGGAGCCCTAAATAGTGTAACCAGTAGGTTTCCCCACATTAGGCTATATAAAAAAAAGATAAAATAAGATAAACCAGTGTGCAATGTAACATACCATACTTTCTTTGCTGTTTCCCGTTACAAGGCTATTGAAGCAAATCTGGTATGAATTCAGCTTCTAAGCTTTAAACAAAAATGAAACCAAGTGGGCCTAATCCTTTTGAAGGAAAATAACACTAACCCAAATGTTCGGCACATATTCAGAAATAACAAGATTATATCAGTATTTTGACTGCATAAAATATCGTTGGCAGGTTTAATTGTGAAAATAAAAATCTCATTGTATAAAGAACCACAAGACTGAGTGCAGACTGGAATACAGCAAACCTGCTAATAAATAAGCTCATGCATTTTGTAAGAAGTCACAATTTATTGCTCTTCTGAAAGCCCCAATCCTTTTGTTGTCCCTTATGTGGCAGTTCCTTCAACTTAAACTTTCTGACTAACATGAAAGAAAAATGAACGTTAATAAATAAGCAGATAAAAATTCAAAGCTTACATACCCCTTTTCCTTTCTTGGTAGTCCAAAAAAAACCAAAAACAAAACAAAACACCAAATGCCAATGACCTAATGAATCTGACCTTTAAACTCCCACCCTTCTAGAGGTCACAAGCACTAAAAATGATCAGGAAATAATAGTAAAGTCATAATAAAGACATAAGAAAGTTGAAGCTTATGACTAGTATTATTAAAAGTGTAAACTGCAACTTTAAATTACCATAAGTATAACCAATGTCATGTGAGTTAATCAGCCTATCCAGGGAATCTCATCATAGCGTCATTTCCTGCAGCATGAACATACTCGAACATCGCACTGCAGGTCATTCATGTTTCCAGCACATCAGACTGTTCAAGGCTAGCTTCAGGAGAAGAAGGCTCGACAAACATATCTGCCACTGGACTGCATGGATCTAATAAGTATTCAGGTACTTCTTTAGGAGAGTGTTCATCAAAGGAAAGTTTAGGGGATTTGGTGGGGGGCAAGTTCCACATTGGATCCTTATGAGTCTTAGAAGCTGCAGAAGAAAGGATAGTAGGTTTGCTTTTATAGAAAGTCTGCACCCTACGAGTAATCTTTGAGGGCCAGACAGTGGATTTTGAAAGCGTTTTTTTTTTCAGGAGCAGGCTTTAATGATTTAGGTACAGGGATATGAGTTTTGTGAAGATATGGTTGAGGAGATACTAAAGTATAGGAGGCCTAGGGTGCATCACGAGGCCCATTCTGAGAAGAGGAGTCTCATGATTGATATTCTATGGTAGAATCTACAGGGTTTTCAAACTTTCTGGGGGAAAATGAAGTACGTTGTTGAAAGCTATGTTTGGGCCTTTTTTTCAGAATGAGACTTGCTTCTGGCCAAGATTTAACCATAAAATTCCAAGTTTCTTCCGGTGTTGCAAAGATATGAGTGCCCCCATGTGTAGACATAACTAACAGTGCAGGGTATTTAACACAATAAGGTACCTGTAACTCCTGTAAAGCATAACGAATGTCATCGTACACTTTCCTCTTTTCCACAATCACTGTTGAATAGTCTTGGAATATGAAAATCCATTCTTTCCCCCAATAAAGTGTTTTTTTTCTGCCTAGCCAGTGTAAGGATCTCTTCCTTAATATTAAAGCGCAGAAAACATAAAATAATGGGCCTGGGTTTTTGCCCCTGTTTAGGAGGTGGTCTTAAAGATCTATGCACCCTTTCTATTTCCAAGGGCCATTGCCAAGATGTATTTAAGACAGAAGGGATAAATTCTGTTAAAAATCTGACCATGTCATTGCCTTCCACAAATTCTGGTACCCCAATTAGTTGCAAATTATTGCATCTACTTCTATTCTCCAGGTCATCTACTTTAGAAACCAGAAAGTCCATTTTTGTAAGGGATCTTACTGATAAATCTTCCAATTTACTAAACATTTCCTCTAGAAAGGTTAATCTTTCCTCCAAAATGTTATGTCTTTCCTCAAAAACCCCTATTTTATTCCTCTCAATATTAGCCTGTGTTTTTAAATCACCAATATCTGTGTGCATGCTTTGCAGTTTTTCTTTTATAAAATCCATATCACTTGAATTGATTTCAATGGTACCTTTGTTTGTTTTAGATGCATTCTTGAAAGCTTTTCTTCCTTGACCCCCCTGAGAGCCAGAGGGAGAGGAGCCACTAGGAAACGAGGGCCCCGCCATTCCATTGCGGTTGTCAGATGGCATGCTGCAGTGAGGGATGGCACTGAATATATAAACGCTAATAGCTCAGGTATTGTAATTTCAATTTGCCCTAGATTTCATAAGTAGTCACACAATACTGTTAACTAATGACCGATCTACTTGAGAATATGTACTGCGATTATTTAATGCTTTAATTATGAAAAAAATAATGGACTGTGGGAGAGTTCCTATTATGTTGCCATTTCCTTAGAGCGTTCATGCGCCGACCCCCCCAATGATTTCTATTTTATTTATTTACAATGTGGTAACCATGTAAAACCCACAGGCATCAAATGTACATTTTCATGGGTGACCCGGAAAAAACAATAATCAATTAAATATGGAACACACAAATTAAATACAACATGAACAGCTAGAAAGGATAAGACAATGGTGTTTTAAGCATCTTTTAAAAATATCCAAAGAATCACAAGATAAAAGGCAGAAGTGACCCAATACAGTCATAAACTCTGACCCAGAGAAGTCCTACAATGGGGGGAGGGCATAATTTACCATTAAGAGCAGATATGGTAGAGTCTAAATGATGACAAACCTAAACATCAGTCATAAAAAGAAACAGTATTTGAGAACACTGAAACCTTTTAAATGCTAGTAGACTAAAATAAGGAGCCCTCTGTTCAAAAGAAAAACAACCTAACCCACTATACTGAGAAAAATGATGAGCAAATTGAGAAGCAGAACTAGAAAATCTCCAGTCAGGGTAATAAAGTATTTTTACATGTTGAAAGGCAGTAGTAGTACCAGACAAATATATAGAAAGATCATAATCAATAACCGGTAATAACAATGACTTTGCCAGTACCTTCCTTGAGTGAGTTGACAAACAATGTCTTAACTGGTACAACTGCCATAAATGAGAGTGTACATTTTTGACCACATAATTAACATGATTTTGAAAAGTCAGTTCCTTTCCAACATTCTTTAATAAGATATTTCTTTCTTTTGATTTTCTAAAACCATTCCATTATCTGTAATTAATTTTTTGTTTTAGTTTTCCTTGAGAATTGATACATTATTAGTAATTTTTTTTTAAATTTACTCCTAGTCGTGCTGCTAACTGATTATGCTGAGAATCTGCTGATTCACTTTCAGTCTGATTTTGTGACTCCAATTTTTTTTATCAAGTCCAACAAGTGGCTATACTGCTGAACTTTCTTTCTATCAGTAATTCCATTCTTTGAAGATGAAATGACTAGAGTTTCACCCATAATCTTTACCATTTTGTCAGCCCCATAAAAGAGGATAAAATCAGTAATCTTTGTTTTATACTAGTAGATTTTTGCATCTTATTGTTGGAGACAAGTTTCTGATTTCTTAGTGTCATATTAGGTACAGGCATCATTTCTGTTGACATTTATTTACTTAGGTAGTTCCCCTTACTCAAATAGGTAAATGCAAAATGACAATTTGAGATTAATAGTCACTGCTGTATTATTTATCAGCAAGTAGCAATTATAGGAAGAGATACTTGACATTCAATGCAGTATCACAGGAAAAGATTTTTGAGACTGCTGCAATTTTCTGTTCAGTCCCACCAGTAGGTGACTTTTGCTTTGCACAACTTAAATTGCTAGGATTAGAATCCCCAGTTCCCAAAAGGCCTTGAATTCACACACGTTTTTATAATAGGTCTGTAAAACAGATATAGCAAGTAAATATAGTATTTTTTAATACAGTTATTTCACTAAAGGTTAAACAAAGTGCAGCACTATTTAGAATTCCCTCTATAAATATTTTAACCTTGGTGAATATTAAGGGTAGCCAGCTGTTTTTTATACCAGAAAACTTGATGTTGAAAAATATTTCCAATAAATAAAAACAACTCTGGAAGTTGCTTAAAAAGAGTATGTAATACTCACAAGTTGATTTCTCAATACAGTGGTAATACAAAGCTTCAGCAGTTTTTCTCTATCTTTATGCCACAACACACACACACTCTAGTATCTAGGGCACCACAGCTAACTGAAAATAGAAAGAGAAACAACAGTTTACAAACTGATCCACTAAATAACTGACACTTAGAAAAATATAACCTCCCAATGGAAAAATAATTTTTTTACAGAATCTATCTGTTGCCATGTGTACATGCTGGTAAAGGCTTACTGGGGCAGATAAAAAAAAAACAGTATGTCTCTCCTTCTGAGGCTCAACACCAACTGACCTTGATGTATCCATGAAAACCACACTAAGAATCAGAACAAGGCATGTCTGCAAAATAAGAGCCAATCACACCTGCAGTGCATGCATAATTAACCCCAGACTCAGCAGGACTGGTTGGTTTTGTAATTGTTTTAAATGTTTAATGCTTATAATGTCTAAGTACATTCTTTCTAAATTTTGAATACTTCGTATGACATCTATTCCCTAGTCCTTCAACATGTACATTGTTAAAATTCATGGGCCCGCTTTCACCCAACTGAATTCAAAAGAAAACAGACTTCCAATATTATTTACTTAGCCCTTCATAGGCACAAGTAAGGGTTTCAATAAATTTAAAAAGAGTCTGTTCTACTTTGGGCACTAAAGTGAAACAGAGACTACAGACATTCAGGAGCAAGTGTGGAAAGGACTCTATCCACCATTCTAATTCCATTTCTACTTCTCCCTTTTCCTAAAGTATCTCTTTTGTTTTTTTTTCCAAAAAGTATCAAGGACTTAGTCACTGACTAGGGATTCTCACTAAAGGGAAAGGGAACATTGTTTAACCAGGAGTAGCACACTAAGCTGAAGCTTGTTTCCAAATGTGACCTGGAAGCACAAGGAAGTTAAGTGACTTGCTCAGGATCACACAGTATGCACCTAGGTGGCTGTGGGATTCAAACCCACATCTCCCAATCTGCAGCTCAGAGCCTTAATCCACTATGCTACACTGTCTTCACTACAGGTCCTTCACCACTAATCATTATGGTTTGATATCATAGAAGGAGCAGAACCAAACCACACAAAAACACGTATCCTGGATTTTAGGGGGCAGACTTTGGGAAAATGGGGAGATGCTTGAAAGAGGCAGTAAGGGGAATGGGGCAGGAATCAGGAGTTGAGGAACAGTGGGCAGTATTTAAAAAGGGGATTACAAGATCAACAGAATTAAGCATTGAGCAGGTTAGAAAGGGAAAAAGGAAGAGGTGGCCATTATGGGTTTCCAAGGAGGTAGCGGAGAAAGTGAAAGCCAAAAAAATTGCATTCAGACAATATAAAAAGACATGGGCAGAAGGGGATAGGGAGAAGTACCAGGAGAAGCAAATGGAGGCAGGGAGGTCAGTAAGGGAAGCCAAGGCTCAGAAAGAAGAGCAAATTGCAAAATCAGTGGGTAGAGGGGACAGAACCTTTTACAGGTACATAAGTGAAAAAATAAAGGCAAAGGGAAGGATAGTGAGACTGAAGGGGGAGGATGGGGGCCACGTGGAGGATAGCAACAGTACAGCTGACATATTGAATAGGTATTTCTGCTCAGTCTTTACCAAGGAAGAGGTGGGTAATGGGTCTGAAGGGAGTATAAGGGGTGGAAATGGTGCAGAAATGGACACAAGTCCCTTTACATGAGAAAGGGTCCTGAAGGAACTGGAAGTAATAAGAGTTGATAAAGCAATGGGGCCAGATGGGGTGCACCCCATGGTCCTTAAAGAACTAAGAGAGGTGGTGGCTGAACTTCTGGCAATCCTGTTTAGCCAATCACTGGAAACAGGGGAGGTACCCAAAGACTGGAGGACAGCAGATGTAGTCCCCTTATACAAAAGTGGGAACAAAGAGGAAGCAGGGAATTACAGACCAGTCAGCCTCATGTCGGTAGTGGGGAACATCATGGAAGCACTACTGAAGGAGAGATTGGTGGAACATCTGGTTGTCAATGGACTACAGGACCCAAGGCAGCATGGTTTCACCAAGGGGAGGTCATGTCAGACCAACATCGTTGAATTTTTCAATTGGATGGCTAGGGAGGTGGATCAGTGGAGGGCAGTGGACATGGCCTATCTGGACTTCAGCAAGGCGTTTGACACTGTGCCACATAGAAGACTATTACACACACTGGGGAATATGGGTGTGCGTAGGACAGTAGTGCTGTGGGTAGGTAACTGGCTTGGCAGCAGGACACAGAGGATGATGGTAAATGGCTGTCACTCCACAGAGGGAAAAGTGACCAGTGGAGTACCACAGGGATTGGTGCTGGGACTGGTCCTATTCAACATCTTCATCACTGACATTGCGCAGGACCTAGAAGGCAGAATTTCCCTGTTTGCCGATGACACAACACTCTGTAGCAGAGTAGATACACCAAAGGGTGCAGATATAATGAGAAGGGACCTGCAGAAACTTGAAGAATGGTCAGGGAGTTGGCAGTTGACAATCAGTGCAAAGAAGTGCAAGATAATACATAAGGGGCACAAAAACTCTGACACAATATATCAGTTGGGGGGTGAGGATATAGCATGCACCAAGCAGGAAAGGGATCTTGGGGTTTTCATCTCTGATGACCTCAAGGTAGGGAAACAGTGTGACAAGGCAGCAGGTAAAGCAAATAGTATGCTGGGATGCATAGGCAGGGGCATCACCAGCAGGAAAAGGGAGGTCATAATTCCACTATACAAGACACTAGTGAGGCCCCACCTGGAGTACAGTGTACAGTTCTGGAAACCTTACCTACTTAACAATATAGGAAGGGTAGAGAAGGTTCAGAGGAGGGCAACAAAGATAGTACATGGATTGCATCACAAGTCCTATGAGGACAGGTTGAAGGACTTGCATATGTACTCCCTGGAGGAGAGGAGGGAGAGAGGGGATATGATCGAGACCTACATGTATCTTACAGGGAGCAATAGGGTGCAGGAAAACACTATATTTAAGTGAAAAAGATGTTCCAGGACTAGAGGGCATGGGATGAAGTTGGAGGGAGGACGATTCAGAGTAAATGTGAGGAAGAATTTCTTCACAGAACCGGGTGGTGGACAAGTGGAGCACCCTGCCAGAGGAAGTGGTGGGGGCTGAAACAGTCACAGGATTTAAGAATGCATGGGATAGACATAATGGAATTCTGGAGGTCAGGGGTAAGGGGCAACAGACTTGTAGAAAAACATAAAGTGAACTTACAAGCTCAAATGGGCAGACTGGATGGGTTGTAGGCCCTTATCTGCTGACACTGTCTATGTATCTATGTATCTATGTCCTACTGAGGGGCATCTTTCCACTCACTCCACTTGGTCCAGTTTATCCATGTTGCAGGTTTGAATCCTGGTCTGGTCCCATTCTAATCTCTGGGCCTAACCTCTTTTCTCTGCTTCTGTCCCACAGCAGTCCCAGCCAATCCTCTGGACTGCTCCACTTCACCATTCTTCATTCTTCCTACCCATTCAACGTCTATTCGTTCCTTCCTCCTTTCCTTCATTTCTTCTCCATGGTCTGTCTCTGGGTCACTTTGCAGCTTTGTAGCTGTCTCTTGCAGAATATATCTGCAGTAAGGTAAGGATCTAAGCAAGAAATGGAAAGACTCTCCAAGTGTGGCAACTTTCAGGTAAAATATATACAGTATGAGAGTGAGAGGAGATGTAATTTAATATAGCCCTACAAGAGGGGCCTTTAAAACCAAGCTCCATAAATGTATGGGTACATTTTCCACAAGTGATTTTAACTACTGAATGGGAAAACGATCTCAAAAGGCATTCAAGTCTACTTCTGTCTATATTTCTTATGTGCTTATGTTCAGGAGAATCACCACGTTTGGACAACACAGAGGACCTCATGCACACAGGAATGTGTAGCACTGAATACTGTATACTGTAGAAAAGATGAGAGAGCGGGGATGGTGCAAGCAAACTGACTGAGATGCAAACCACTGTGGTACCAGCATTGTGCTTTTTACTTGCTTGTTATGGCAATAAATGTTTCAATTTGAGTAGTCCTTAATTTGGCAGTTTGCCTTTCTTACACTTGGTTTGAGTACACTGCATTCTGTGGCTCACTGGGTCACCACTCCTCCTTCCAGTCTTCCAACAGCTTTTGTGGCAGGGTACTCCTTTTGCTGTGCAGATTGGTGGTGTGGAGCTAGAATGTGCAGGCATTATCCTGTTAAGCCTTGTAATGTTTCTGTTTCCTTCCTCCTATTGAGACACACTAGGATGTCAATGTGTAGTCTCTGGTACACAATGGCCGTACATGCCACAAAGCTGCTGCATGTCCCCTCCCACTGCCATACCCAATTGACTCACTTCTGGCCATCCCAGGAGAAGCTTGAGCAATGGTAAATGGTTGGGTTCCCACTCCAAGTACCTACTTCTTCGCAGACCATCTAGCGTCCCAGACATGCTCTGAAACCTGGGTCACAGGCATCATGAGCAGTAGCACTGCTGCTGCACTGATGGACTAGTTTGCTCCTAACTCGAACAGTCTAGAAGCAAGATTTTTAAAAGGGTCCAACATGGACACAAATGCATGCTACACCTATTTCTGCATCTACCTCAATGCATCCTAGCAGCCCTGCTTCCATTTTCAACAGATGCATCAGCATGCAACATAACATTACAATTTGTGGTCACAATAATGCAGAAAATGCAACATTTTTTGCCACAATTGCATATTTTTTGCCACAATATTTAGACATTGTTTGATCATCTAATAGATGGGCTAATAGTTTGGATAGATAGTGGCAGGATGAACTCAGGTGGATCCTTCTGAAACTCTGTCTCTAGAATTACATGCTGTAACAGGGAATCACATGGTTGCATATAGCATAATGCCTGGAGAACCATGTGTAATGAGAATGTTATACACACCCAAGGTGTGGGATGCTACATAAACCCTGAGAATGAAGACCTTTCTCCCATCTGCACAGAGCAGGCCACAGCAGGAGCTTCGTATGGGCTGGGAATTGAATGTGGCAGCTGGCACTTTCATTTTCCAATCACGTACATTGCAGCAGCGAGCGTGAGTGTGGGCTGTTAGGGAAACCTAGGATGTGAATGCCATTAAAACCAACTGGTTATAATGTCAAATTATAGCTGGGTTTCCCAATGGGAAAAAATGGATCCCAATTAGTAAATGCCTGTAACTCCTGCACCAATGTAACCATGTGATCTACCTTCTGCACGACATGTGACCTGCCAGCTGTTCGCCCTTCTCGAGTAGTGCCAACTTCAACCCTGAATCAACCCACATAGTTTTGCAAAGTACTGTATATTAAGCTACAGATTTTGTAAAGTGGGACCACTTCTTGAGGTCTTCTTGAAGGGTATAGATCATGACTTTGCGAAATCTGCACTGGTGAAGAAAAACATTACAACATCTCAACTTAACTGAGTGCACACCACTAAAACATTTCCCAGAATTTAACACATTTTATAATTTAGTACTAGAACAGTACCTTTTCATTACATTGTTTAAGTAGAAGAGAAATAAAAAGAGGATCTTTTTATGTAAAGATAAGATCTCAATCTAAAAAAGTTAAAAATACAAGCTTTTGAGACAATGCCTCTTTGTCATTGTGTCTATGCAATGTAAGCTGAAACTTGTTTTATTTAGGAAATTCACCTGCCAAAGGAGTTTCGGCTTAGATTGTGCAAACTCTTGCACTCTTATGGTTTGTGTGGGCTAACACGGCCCTCCCCAGTCTTCATTATTTTTTTTATTATTTCCAGTACTATTTTCATTTTTCTTTACTTCATTGTACACAGTATAAGACTGTCTATCACTCTGCATACTCACACATACAATGAAAGCTAAACAAGAGCTAAAGACTCTGCTGATCAGAGAACTTTTCTTTAATCATCTCCCAATTCTGGTCTGTCCTGCCCCAAACCACCCCCTCAAGACTTTACTTCAAGATCACATTTCTCATGTCTGTTCTTGCACTTAACCCCCTCTCACACCTTTCCCAAATACTCTTCTCTCCTGCTACCATCTTTCCTTTTTCTGGCCCAGTTTATTAATCTCTGACATTACCACCTGCCACCGAATCCACCCTGGCCTGGTTTAATTTTACACAACTGTATTTTACTTTACAAAGCTCTGCGGCCAGATTCACAAAACTTTGCCTCAGCGCAAACCTATTTACACAGGCTGTGGCAGGAGTTTAACAGCGCCCCCCCATCGACGATTGCCATCCTGTGTACAAAAAAAACTATCTCCCTGGTGGTTAAATGGTCCCTCCCATCCCCAATAATGGCTCACTGTCCTGTTTACAATAAAAAAAAAATCTCCCTGGTGGCCCAGTGGTCCCCCCAGCCTCAATCTCTGATAGCTGTCCCACAGTGAAAATAAACTGTCCCTGGTAGTCTAGTGTCCCCCCCCCTCCGATTTCTGATCACCATCCTGTAGTGAAAATAAAGTGTTCCTGGTAGTCTAGTGGTCCCTCCCCCTTCCCCAATCTCCAGTTGCCATCCTGTAGTAAACGTAAAGTATCCCTGGTAGTCTAGTTCTCCCTCTCGGATCACTGTCCCATTATGTACAAAAAGATCTCCTATCATATTTACAATAAAAAAAAATCTCACTAGCAGACTAGTGGTCCCCTACCAATCTCTGACCACTGTCCTGTACTGAAAATAAAGTGTCCTGGTAGTCTAGTGTTCCCTCCCCACTCCCTGATCTCCAATCGCCATCCCATAGTGAAACTAAAGTGTCCCTGGTAGTTTACTGTTTCTTCCCCCTCCTCGATCTCTGATTGCCATCCTGTAGTGAAAATAAAGTGTCCCTGGTAATGTAGAGTTCCCTCTCCCCTCCCTGGTCTTCGGTCACCATCCCGGTAGTGGAAAAAATGTGTCCTTGATAGTCTAGTGATCCCTCCCCAATCGCTGCCCCATTATATATAAAATGATCTCCCTGGTGCAGTACTGATCCTCCCCTCCCTGGTGATCACCATTCTGGTATAAACAAAATATCACTCTGGTGGTCTAGTGGTCCCTCCCGCCACAGATCACCCACCCATTACATAGAAAAATATTCCCTGGTGTCCAATGTAACTCTCCCAATCCCGATCCCCTGTATAGGGACTGACATCCGTTCCCTGGTGGTCTAATGGACACCCACCCCTCCCCACCATGGCAGATAATTACCCACCACCCTGCTCCCACCCATCTCAAAACCAAACCAGTGACCAGCACAGCCCTTCTCTCACCACTACAGCTGGCCACCGACAGAGCTGTCACTGGCTGCATACTGTATACTGTACATGCCCAGTGACATTGATTTTATTTATTTTTATTTAGTTTTTGTTGACTGGCTCTGTCAATCAGTGTCACTGAGTGCATACTGTATACTGTATGTAGCCATTGACAACTCAGTTGGTGGCCAGCCATGGTGGTGAGATGGGGGGCTGTGCTGGTCACCTGCTCAATTTCGGGATGGGAGAGCGGGGTGGTGGGTCACTACCTGTCATGGTGGTGTGGGGTTGGGTGGTCCACTAGGCCACCAGGGAACTGGTGTCAGTCCCTAAAGGGGATAGGGATTGGGGGTTCTATGTATTGGGTGAGTGACCTATGGGGGAAGGGACCACTAGCTCACCAGGGTCATATTTTATTCTTGCCAGAATGGCAATCGAGGTGGAGGGCACCACTAGACCACCCAGGAGACCTTTTTGTACATAACAGGATGATGATTGGGGAGGGGGTCAGGGATAACTAGACTATCAGGGACACTTTATTTTCACAATGGGATGGTGACTGGAAATTGGGGAGGGTGGAGGGAACACTAGACTACCAGGGACACTTTATTTTCACTACAGGATGGCGATCAGAGATCGAGATTGGGGGGACCACTAGACCACTAGGGAATTATTTGTTTATTGTAAACTGGGCAGTGAGTGGTGATTGTGGTGGGGATGGACCACTAGACCACCAGGGAGATATTTTTTATTGTACACCAGATATCAATCGGTGATTTGGGGGGGGGCTGCTAAACTCCTGCATATAAATAGGCTCACAATGGGCATGCAAATGGCCACATAGCACTTTCCATGTCCAAGGGGCTCTTTTACATGGCTGCTTTAGTGAACAGGACATAGCACTTCTGCACTATTCATTGCGGGACCATTCTTCTGGCTGGATGTCAGGGCAGTTCTAGTGGGGCTGGTGGTGGATTTACAGGGTTATCGCTTCCCCGTCCTGGTCTTATTCACACTCATATAGTGCAGTGTGCTATCCAATTGTGAATAGCAAATTTTAAACCCTGTGCAATCACAAATCGTAACACAAAATTTTGCATACGAACATATGAATATACGAAAGTACTGGCTGAAAAGGACCCTTAGGTCTATTAAGTCTGCCTGTGAGAGCAGTGTGCAGTTTACTCCTGCAGTTGGCCCCTCTCCTATTCCCTTTCCAACATCCCCTAGCCTTGGACTATTCCACCTCCTTTCTTATCTGTACTTACCCGCCCCTTGACTCAATCCATCCTCTTTTAAAACTGTCCAGTGTTGTCAGTGCAATCAACTCCTCCAACAGTGTGTTCTACCCAGTCACCACCCTCTCTGTAAAGTAGTGCCTCCTCATCTTCCTCCTGAGTCTTCCACCTGCCAACTTCAGACTGTGCCCCCTTGTGACCCTTCCTCTCTTCAATCAGAACAGTTCTCCCACTTGGACCCTGTTTATGCCATTTAAGTATTTAAAGGTCTCTATCTTGTCCCCCACCCTCTTTCTTCTGTTTTTCAGGGAATACATGTTGAGTTCCTTCAGTCTTTCCTCATAGGGTTTATCCCCTAGACCTTGGATCATCTTGTTTGCCCTAAGCTACACCCCCTCCAGTAATCTTATGTCCTTTTTAGGTAAGGGCACCAGTACTGCACACTGTACTCCAAGTGCATCTTCACCAGTGATCTGTACAAAGGCAGGATAACCTCCTCCCTTCTAAAGGTGATACCCCTGGCATCATACCCCATCATCTGATTGTCCCCTGCTGTCACCCTCTGGCACTGTGCTGAAATCTTCATGTCCCCTGTGACTAGTAACCCAAGGTCCTTCTCGTCCTCCAAAGTTGATACCTGCACTCCCCCCGGCCAGTAGCTGATCCTGGGCTTTCTGTCCCAGAGGTGCATGACCTTGCACTGCTTTGCATTAAATCCCAACTACCACACACCTGATCAGTGCTCGAGTTATGCTAGATCCTCTCTAAGTTCCTGCCTCCCTTCCTCACTGTCCACTGTTGCACATATCTTTATGTCATTGGTGAACAAACTCATCTTACTCTTGATCCTGTCTGCAATGTCCCTGATAAAGACATTGAATAAACCAGGGTCTAGCACCGACCCCTGTGGTACCCCACTAGTTGCTAGTCACGAGTCTTGGCTTGGAGGTCTCCTCCTTACACTTACCCTCTGCTGTTTATTCTGCAACCAGTTCCTAACCCACCCCACTAGTTTTCTCCCCTGCCTCCAGGTTCTTCAGATTGCTCAATAACCTTCTGTGTAGCACCAAATCGATGGCCTTGCTGAAGTCCAGATACAGGACATCCATGGCATAGCCCCCATCAACCACTCTTGTGACCCGATCAAAGTCAAGCAGGTTAGTCTGACATGCTTTTCCTAAGACAAACCCATGCTGTCTTTTGTCCTGGAGTCCATTACTATCCAGGAAGATTATCAACCTCTCCATTAGAATAATCTTCATTAGCTTCCCCACAATGGAAGTCAAGCTTACCAGTCAGTAATTACCTGGTTCATCTCTGGGACCACTCTTGTGGAAGGGTACCACGTGGGCCATCCTCCAGTCCATGGACACACTCCCTCTCTCCAAAGAGGTGTTAAATAGGTCTGTCAGTGGGCCTGCCAATATCTTCACCAATTCCTTCAGGACTCTTGGATATACTCCATCAGGTCTCGGTGCCTTGTCCATCTGCAAGGTTCAAGGCTTTTTAGAACCCTATCCACCTGGAAGATCCCCATTCGCTACCTCTGCCCCTCTCCCTATCTGTCCCTCCATTTCCTTGTGTATTGGCCCATCCTTTTCTTTAGTGAACACCAAGCAGAAGTACTCATTGAGTGCCTCCACTTTGTTTTCCCTTTTTCTGCCCAGCCTCTCTACCACTTGATTCTGGCAATCTTGTCCCTACAGCTTCTTTTCTCTCTTACATACTGGAAGAAACCCTTTCCCCTCCTTGATCCCCTGAACCAGTCTCCGCTCCCTTGCTGCTTTAGCTGCCCTGACTATTTTACTCACTTCTCTAGATTTCTTCTAGCATGCCTTCTTGTCCTCCACCACCCAGATTTCATGTACCTGTTAAAGGCCACTCTCTTCTCCCTCACTTTTAGTGCCACCTCCCTGCTGAGCCAGCTGTGTTTTTTAGACCTGGACTGCTTACTCTGTGTCTTGACACACGTGTTTGTGGCTTCTGTTAGACTCATCTTTATGATGGCTTCTGTTGAGTATCCATTCCTGGGCAAATTTCAGCAAGTTGTCCCCCCTAGGATGCTGCCCATCCTGGCAAAATCTGCCTTCCTGAACTCTACCACTGCCATCCTGATCCTGGCCTACTCTTTACCCCTGTGGCGTAATAACCACACTGTGCATTGATCACTTCCTTCTAGAGGGTTCTGTACAGCAATATCCTCATCATGGTCCCCATTTGATAACACAGTGTCCATATGTTATTCTCCCTGGTTGGCTCTGTCACCCCTGTACTAGGTAGTTGTCTTGTATAGCCTCCAGCAATACCTGTTCCCTGTTGTTTGTGGTAGTCATGGTTTGTCAGTCAATCCCAGGTAGATTGAAGTCACCCACTAAGACTGTGCTCCCCTGCCACTGGCTTTTCTGATTTGCTCCCAACTCACTCACATTTTCATCATTTTATGAGGGTGGCCTGTACACCACACCCACCGTAACCTTCCTATCCTTGGAATTTTGGAGTTGTACCCATATGGCTTCTGGCTTTCCCTCTTCCCCCTCTTTCTTGGTACATAGTATCCCATCCCTCACATAAATAGCTATCCCTCTCACTGTCTTTCCTGTACACCCTATATCCTGGGATCATGAAATTCCAGTCATGGTATTGGGTGGCCCAGGTTTCTGTGTTGGCCGTAATATCTACCTCCCCTTCTGCAACCATGGCCTGGAATTCTGCTACCTTGTTTGCCAAGCTCCTAGCATTCAAGGATACTACTTTCAAACTTTGTCCCATGCCCCTCTCCTCTCCCTGTCCCTCCCCCTGCTACCTTTCCTTGCTAGATTCCCCTCCCTCCACTCCTGCCTATAAGGGGGGGGCCTTCCAGTATCTCCTGATTGCTGACTTCTCTTGGCAGTGTCCACTTGGCCCCTCCTTCCTTAATTTAAAGTTATTTTGGTTGTAATGTATTCCTCCAGTCTCTCCTTCAATGTCCTGCACCTTCCCTGCTCAGGTGCAGCCTATCCAGTGCATAGAGTTCCTTCATATCACACGTCCTGCCCCACTATCCTACCCCGTACCCTATGGTTTTGCGCCACATCCCCAGCAAAATTTTTAAGCTCCTCTGTTCTCCGCTTCCTAGCTGAACGTGCCCTAGACACAGGGAGTACTTCCGAGAATGCCACCAACTTACCCACCAGAGGGTAGATTCTTCAATCTACCTTTAACCTCTCTTGCACTTCATCCACACAACTCCCCTCCAGATCATTGGTACCTAGGTGCACCATGACATGAGGTTTATGCTTCTTCCTTCTCCACACACTTTTGAGTGAACTGATCCACCTTCCCTGCTGTCATACCTGGCATACTCTCCACCCAGGGCTGACTTTTCCTTGCTCCCTTAACCCCCCATATCACCCCCTTTCAGAATTGAGATCCCCCAGTATGACTACCCTTTCCCCTAACACCTGCCCTACCCCCTTGTTTTAGCCTACCTTGGGCTGATGTACAAGAGTGTCCCCTCTCCAATTCCCCTGTCCTCTCCACTCCCTGTTTCTACCTGACCGTACCTCTCCCTCTGTTGTTCCACCTCCAATTTCTCTGTTTCCCTCCTAGCATATCCTCTTCCCCTTCCCCGAAATTACTCCCCTCTCTACCCCTTCCTTAAGTCCGGTATCTACCCCCTACTGCCCTATTTGTCTTTTTGCTCCCTCTAGTAAGTGGTACCTTATCAACCCCCTCCCCGCTTTCATTCCTCCTCCAATTACTCCCCTACTGTCCTTTTCCTTTCCTTGTTCACTGTCCTCTCCCACTATGTTCCCTTTTTCCCATCTCTTTTCTATTCTGCCACCACTATCATCCTGTTCTCCCACTCTAACCAGCACTGAGAACCTATTGTTAGTCTCTATCCCCATCCCCATCCCCCTACCCAAGCCTTCCCCTGCTAACTTATCCTGCCTCTGCCTTCCCTGGTCCTGTCCCTTGTCCCCCTTCCCCTTTCCATACCATTTGCCAATTTCCCATCCCAGTGTACACTGGTCCTTGAGGAGTTAATACTCCAGGCCACATTGCATGCCTTCCCCATTTCAACCTGTGTCTTAACAGTGTAGCCATTGGAGGAGCTCTCCATGTCTCCTTTGCATTGCACTTTGAGATTTTTTGTGAATCTGGCCACTGGTCTTTATATACTGCTTCCTGCCTACTGTACTACTGTATGCATGGTCTCTAGTTGTAAATCATGGCTGACTGACTTTTTGTACCTCTGTTTGTTTAGGTATTTATTTTTTTTCCGAAGGGCACGGTGAGCCAAGGCTCATTTCGAGGTGCATCTTTGATAGAAATGTGAAGTTTTACTTTTCCAGTGAAGCTGCAGAATTCACCTTCATGAAAAACTTTGCAAGTTTGCCACTTTGCAATTATTTTTTCTGGCAAAGTGGCACATTTTCAGGCAAAGTCAGGCAAAGGAGCAAAGTCACCTGCCAATTTGCGTAACTTGTCTTGCACTTTGTAAATTTGGCAATATTCACAAATGAATTTACAAAGCAAAGTTTGCCAGTTTCATGCAATTCTAGTCCCAGGAGCAGGGCGGAACATAAGGAAGTATACAAATAAGAACAATATGGTACAAAATACATAGTTAGTTTTTGTTGACCGGGTACATGCACTAGACAAATTCTGCCTATTTTCAGGCATGACCTGGGGTTGGGGGATACAGATGAATGCTAACTGACCTTGTAATCAGAGAAGATAGCTAGTAAATATAAGGAACTTTGATTAACTATATACAAATGACATAAACGTGCAGATCATATTATATCTACAGTAACCAGTAAAAAAAGAAAGAACAAAACTATACGTAAGGTGCAAAACTTTGAATGGGAAAGGCTTTGCCTGGAGTTCAGTGGCCAAGCAGCCAGCCACTCCCACTTCCTGAGCTATATAAGCAGTTCCTCTCAGCCTCATTGTGAAGCATTTTTTCTTTGCAGCTGGAGGCTCTATTGGTTTGTCCTCTGAACTGGCTGGGGCCTACCCCCCATGCCTGCTGTTTCTGTGTGTCTCTGCTGAACTTTGGTGTCTGTTTTCCTGCTTCTGGTTTGTATCTTTCCACTGGCTGTGTGCTTCCTTATGTTTCTTGTTTTTGGGCCTTGTTCCCTGTTTTCTGTTTTGCTGTGTTTTGGTTTTGTCTTTTTTTTTGGATGGGGGGCTTTATTTCTAAGCTCCTATCATACTGCTACTCAGAGCTCATGCTACTGCTTTCAGTTATCTACAACTGCAGTCACTGCTACTGTTTACTCCAATTATTATTATTATTATACCCAGTGCTTGGGTTTTACACTGCGCTCACCATGCTCAAACTACTGTAATGCAACTGCAATCATTATCTGTGTGTTTCAGCTCAACCATAGCTACTCCATGTTACATACTCATTTTTTTTCACCTGACACAGTTTACTCTGACCCTAGATGCGCTGCTCATTCCTGCTCTCATTTTACTTGCAGCTTCATTGCACTGTCTGGCTACACAAGCTTTCAGAGCATTTTCTCCATGTTTTGTTGCAGTTACAACTCTGAGGTCAGCCAACTAAGCTCCTGCTGAGGCTGTTAATATAGCTTTATTATTCAATCTTGCCTTGCTGCCAAAATCCTCAAAGTATTTGTCACCTTGATTTGGCTATTCATGTCTGGGTGGCTTACCCCCAATTCGGTGCTGTTTCATTGCTATACAGTATGTTATGCAGACATCCGTGCAGGTCCACCTATCACTGCTACTGCTTAGTGACCTATGTACAGGTTCATGCTTGCTTACCACTCTGTTTACTGGCCTATGTGCAGGTCCACACTTGCTTACACAACCGTTGCTCCTTGCTTATGTAAATCATAGCTTCATGCCTACTGCCATCCCCTCAGCTTCAGCCTCTGGGATTCTGCTGCACTCAATCTGCATTCGACCTTGCAAGATCTCAGCATTCAATGCTCATTACAATCTTAGCATGCCGTGCCCATTCAGCTCACCAGCTTTTTAGCTCTCAGTCAATTTATGGGGCATGCCAGCCATTCTATTCTGGTACAGGGTTCCTGCAGCCGATGGTCTCGCTCTGCATTTAGTCCACATCTCTAGCATGCCCAACTTGGGGTGGGATCCTTCTCACCTGGCACATAGCTGGGAATGTCCTCACCCCAGGCTTAGCTTTAGCTGCCTGCTATGTGACAGCAGCTCCTGGTGTAGAATTTAAGACTAGCGATGAAGGGTGGAAAAATTTACCTCCTTTGGCTGTAGTGTTCCACTATAATGGTTAGCCATTGCCTTTAGTAGTTTCCCTAGCAAGGCACCTTCACCACATTTCCCCTACAACTGCTTCTGGTTCACCTGGTTTGATTTAGGGCAGGTAGGCCAGGTGAGTGCCTCAGCAGTTGTTAATCTCCTCCTGTGCCTTGGATGCACATATTGTTGCACAGTTTTCTCACAACCTTCTATGGCATTCCTGCTAGAGGGTTTGAGTGAGAGCCTTCCTCCAAATTGGAATGTTTTCCACTTCCTTTTAATTGGGTTTTCCAAATTGCTGCTGCAGAACCATCACTAAATAAACTTTCCCAGTCCTGGAGTGAAGGTGACCTAGGCTTTGGATCCCCATTTTTTTCTCTCCTCTTCTGTCTCAGGTCATAACACTTAGTTAGCATAGTTGTTTCACCTAGTTTCTTTAGGTAGGTTCCACTGTTGGATGGAGGTGTAGGATGTCCCGCCATTCCCTCTCTCCTTAGGAGATCCCCTAATCTCAACACAAACCATCAGTATCATGCTATGCAAGCCTGGGCATTTATTACATTATCCAATTGAGCATCTCATTACAGAATCAAACTGCCTATGCTTCTACTACTACATTACAGTTACTGCTCCTATGTCACAGTTACTGCTTGCTCCTATGCTTCATGTTGCCTCCTTGTTTTGGGATGGTTATACTACATTTCTTTTAGAGATTCCTATGGTACCTTTAGTCATGGGAATTGTCCAGTGACACCTCTAGGGATGGAACCCTCTCTGAGGATTCCTTCCCTTTCATATCCCTACAGGGTGGTACTTCCTCTGGAATAGAGAGTGCGAATTGCCAAAACCAAACTAACAGTTGCATAAGCATAACACTATACTGGCTGTGAAGGTCAGTGAATTGGAATGGCTTTGCCTGGAGTTCAGTGGCCAAGCAGCCAGCCACTTCCACTTCCTGAGCTATATAAGCAGTTCCTCTCAGCCTCATTGTGAAGCATTTTTTCTTTGCCCCACCATCCTCCTCTCCTCCTCCAGTGGCAGCACTCTCTCTTAAGGGGATTCCTAAGGTACCTTTAGTCACAGGAATCATCCTGTGGCACCTCTAGGGGTAGAACCCTCTCTGAGGGTTCCTTCCTTTCATACCCCTACAGGGTGGTAATTCCTCTGGAATAGAAATTGTAGATGGCCAAAACCAAACTAACAGTTGCACAAGCATAACACTATACTGGCTGTGTAGGTCAGTGAATCCCAGTTATGCAAGCCAAGGGGCTGGAAGCATGGATTACAGAGTGACAGGTACCATTAACTCTGATTACCATTGCCAAGGAAAGGCTGTAGCCAACAATAGGAGGGGATAATAAATTTATTAGGAAAGATTTAGGAGATAGCTAGATGGAGGACAGGAGGAGGATGGGAGAAGGTATTGTATTCCAAATGATGGAAAATTGAACAGAGAAAGTAGTTTGCCCAGTGGCAGTCCAGCAGACAGGAACAGAAAAAAATCAAGATTCAGAGGTCCTTAAGGAATTGGAGGGAGATGTGATGTGAGGCAGTTAAGGCTGGGTGAGGGACAAGAACAAGAATTTCAAAAGAAAGGAGGAACAGTGCTGGGAGTCATAACGTAGCATGTTAATTCAGTGGGAAAATTTGAGTGATGGAAATTTGAGCGATGGTATTTCAGTGAATGTTAAAATGACAATGGTGAATTTTGGCACCGTACAGTTAGGGTGACAATTGCTTTTCCCCCTTCCCAAGGTGCTACAACCTTGGAATTAGTTATATAGGTAAAGGGTGTGTGGGATCAAAGCCTCCCCCCTACAATGGGGGATGTGGGGGATGAAGCCCCCTGCAGAAACAAAGTGATGAGTAAGTGGGGGAGAGATTGAGGCAAGTGGCAGAAGGAATGAACATGTGGGGTTCAGCCTGGCAAGGTTGGATTTAGGAACTGCCCCATAGACCACATGCATGTAGTTAAGCACAGTGAAAATCATTTTGAGAACAATGTCATGTCAGACGGAGTGGAATGTAGGATTTGTTGTGGTAGAGGGTGCCAGGTTTAGGGCATAGTTTTTGAGGATCACTTTACTGTGTCATGAACCTGTTGACTATATCTCTCCTATGTTCTCTTCTGTAGGACACCTGCTGTTCAGTGTGCTCTTCTTGCATGAAAAATGTCACTTAATTAAAACAAGCCCCAAATCAGACTGTTGCTCAACAGTGCAAATCCAGAATTTCACATCTGTTTCAATTGGGATTTACAAACAGCCACTCAAAGGAAACTACATTCAGTGAAGTTTCCAATAATTTACTTGTTGTGAAATCTCAGGCCTAACTATAAGTCCAGATCTTGTTCAATCTGTTATCCATTTTTGGCACCAGTGATCATTTTATTTTAGTGGAGATAGTACATTTGGATGACAGAGCCCAGTCTTAGCTTGGTTGTCCTAACTTTCTTTTTTGCTACACTCTTTTTATTGAAATTATTAAAAGGGTATAGTAGTGTCCCTATAGTTAGGGTTAAGTAAGTTGTTTAATGTTAAACCCCAGTTTTTGCACTTTAATAACTTTGGCCTCAGTTGATGAAATAGTCCCAAATTTGGCATTTACAGGGTTAAGCTGCTAGAGTCTCAAGATGTGAAAAGTTTTTTGAAGGCATGTCATTTGGTTTTTGAGCTATGGCATGCCAAAAAAAAATGTATTTGGTTTTCCTATACTTAAATTGTGTATTCATTGCTCTCACCTACAGCGTAGAGAGATCAGAATTTTTTTCATGAAATATTCAGGGCTGAAGACAGCTGGGACAGAATGGTAGTGAAGTGGCACCCAGTGGGGTGCATTTACATGTGTATAAATACTGTACATGTCAGCATGTAATCATACAGGTCTACAATGTACCTAAACTATTATCCATATTGTTCATACAAAACCAGCCCTGCACAACCACAACAAAGGAGGGACATGTGATACATATGCAGATTACGGCACCATATTGAACCCTAACAAAGCAGACTTCAACTGTACAGTGAAGCTAACATGCAGATCTGGTAGCATGTAAATGAGGAAAAACCAAAACATCAGTCATAAAAGGAAAGGTATCTGAGAACACTGAAACTTTTTAAATGCTGGTAGACTAAAATAAGCAACCCTCTGCTCAAAAGAAAACCAACCTAACCCACTATACTAAGAAAAATGATGAGTAAACTGAGAAGCAGAACTAGCAAATCTCCAATCAGGATAATAAAGTATTTTTTCATGTTGAAAGGGCAGTAGTAGTAGTAGTAGTAGATGAACACTGTATACAGGAAGACCATAATTGGTAACTAGTAATAGCAATGACTTTGCCAGTACCTTCTTTGAGTGAGTTGACGGTTTAACTGGTACAACTGCCCTAAATGAGAATGCACATTTTTAACAACATAATTAATATGATCTTGAAAAGTCAGCTCCTTTTCCCTCATTCTTTTCTTGAGTTAGTTCTTTCTTTTGATTTTCTAAAACCATCCTCTTATCTGTAATTAACTTTTTGGTTTGTATTTCCTTAAGAATGGATACATTAATAGCATTGTTTTTTTATTTACCCTTAGCTGTGGCACTGACTGATTATGCTAAGAATCTGCTGGTTTACTTTCAATCTAATTTTGTGATTCCAATTAGTTATCAAGTCCAGCAAGTGGCTATATTGCTCAACCTCCTTTCCATTCATAATTCCCTTGAGAGATTACGTAAAAGAAGTCTCACCTATAGTCCCTACAATTTTGTCAGTTCCATAAGGGGTGGCAAAATCAGTGACTTTTTGTTTTGTTTTTTATACTAGTAGATTTTTGCATCTTATCTTTTGAGACAACTTTCTCGTTTTTAGTGTCATACTAGTTACAGATATCATTTCTGTTGAAAGTTGTTTACTTAGGAAACTCCCCCCTACTCAGGTAAATGCAAAATGGCAATATGAGATTAACAGTCACTGACCTGTTATTAATCAATGAGTAACAATTATAGGAAGAGAGAACTGGCATTCAATGCAATACCACAGGAAAAGGTTTTAGAGGCTGCTCCAATTGTGGGTGTGGAAATTGAACAAGTAAAGACATTACAATACCTTGGCCTCTCACTGGACAATTTCCGTACCTATGTTCATTATATAAATCACATGGTTAAAACAATTCATCAAAGACTTTTTTTTATTTTTATTTTAGTTTTTGTTGACCAGGTAAGTGCACTAGACAAATCCTGCCTATTTTCAGGCACGACCCGGGGGAAGGGGATACAGATGAATGCCAACTGATCTTGAACCAGATTAAGCTGCTGGTGGTATTTTTAGTGAATGAGGGAAATTTGACCAGGACACCGGGAAAATTACCCTCCTCTTTTTGATAAGTGCCATGGGATCTTTAACATCTACCTGAACTACCACCAATCCAGGCAGATGGGACCTCGGTTTAATGTCTCATCTGAAAGACGGCACCTCAGAAGTGCAGCACCCCTCTCATGCTGCACTACAGTGTCAGTACTGGGATATTAACCCAAGTGCAAGATGTGGGAACTGAACTCACAGCCCTCTTGGTTCACTATAGAGGATAAACTCTATACTTATTCCCTCTACAAGGTTACTTCCATCCTAGAGCTTCCTCCTTCTGGTGATTGATTATGCCTTACTGTTCTATCACTTGTCTGGAGAGGTGCTGTTACCCAGCGTAAGGACAGCATTAAATCAGATAGTAAGATTTGCCACTCATTTGCCATATCGTACCCATCACTGTGATTTACATAAACATGTTGGTTGGTTGGTTACAACTAGATCAGAGGCATTTATTCCAGTTAGGTATCCTTGCCAAAAAAGTAATGTTAGATAGAGTTCTGAGATCATGTCATGCTATTTAAAAAATATATATATTATTACTGTTTATTTGTTTTTTATTTATTAAAATGTTTCACCAGGAAGGCATGCTAAGCAACTAGTTGCTCATGTACTGGTGTGACATGGGAGGTAGGGGAACATGAGGATAGTATACAGAGATTTGATACACAATGTAGATACATAATTTGATTACATTCAATAAAGTGAGCAGACTATACAGAAGTAATGAAAAGGAGGAATGCTCATTGGTATGAACTAGATGGATACAATGCTAAAAGTCTTGCACTGGATAGATACGATAGCACAGATATATTTGGCAAATGCTTGGTGGGACATAGCTTTGTTGTTAGAGAATGGCTGGATAATAAACAAGGAGGTTGAACTAGGGCAAGATTGCAAGGAGAGACACAGATAGAACAAAATGTTCAAGGTGTAACAAAAGTGCAAGGTTGTCTATAAGTGCATTAGAGATTAGGGATTATCAATGACTATGGCTAGGAAGGAGGGAGGGTGGGTGGGTGGGACACATATAGGCAGAGGGGTGGGAAGGGGATTGTGGAGGAGGAAGGCAGGGGTGGAGGAAGCATCTTTCAGGTCCTGAACCCTCCAGAATGCTGGAGACACTGCCTACACCAGGTAGAGGTCAAGCACAAACAAAAGGGAAGCAGGTTGTAAGCAGTGGGTGTTTGAGCACATCAGGAAAGAAGAGAAAGGGAAGAGAAGGGTCCACCAGAGCCTGGACCCTCCAGTATGCTGTGGACCTTGCCTACACAAGGCAGAGGTAGAGCATGACAGGAAGGAAGGAAGCAAGTTATAGGCAGCAGAGGTAGAGCACAACAGGAGGAAAGCAGGTTTGTAGGTGGCAGAGGTAGAGCACAACAGGTGGGAAGTAGGCAGTGATGGGGAGTAGACTTCAGAAGAACTAAGAGAGAGGGAGGGAGGTGGGAGAGAAGAGGGGCTGAGACCTAGCCCTTTCAGGAAATAATGGGGTGGGAGTAGGAGGAGAGGAAGGTGTTTGCCTAGGTTCTGGATCCCTCCAGGATGCAGACAACTCTGCCAGGGGCCTAGGCCAAGCAACGGCGAGTAAGTAGTGAGAGTAAGGTGGTGTACAGAGGAAGGAATGGAGGGGTGGGAGTAAGGTAGAAAGGAAGGGGTGCTGAGGGAGGATATGGGGGAGAGTTTTGCAGGAAAGAGGTGGTCATGAAGCTGAAGCAGGCTCATAGAGGAACAAGTTAAGGAGGATTATACTATTTCAATCAGGTCATTTCTGCAGTTTCGATATTCTGTCCCCAGGATGAGGACTATGGTCAAAAAACATTGTTCTTCCATTTGCCATCCTTTTTTCACTCACTACCACCATCCTTATCATGTGTTACTAACTCCATACACAGTTTTAGACATGCTTTGAAAAAACATTGTTTGCGCAGTTGTCACTGCAAATGTTTTTCTGGTTATTCATAATGTATTGTTATGTATAATAATTCAGTGTTTTACTGTTTACTGTATGTTTCTATTGTATACCTGTTGCTTGTTCTGGTCATCCATGTAAATGGGTCTGTGGCCCATGAACTTTTCCAAATTTTAAATAAATAAAACACAATTTTCTGTATAGTGCCAGAAGTAAGTGACTTTTGCCTTGCACAATTTGAAGTGCTGGGATTAGAATCCCCAGTTTCCCAAAGGCCTTTAATTCACACATGTTTTTATCATAACTCTGTAAAAAAGATAAGCAAGTAAATATGGTATTTTTAAATGCAGTTTCTTAACCTATTCTAAAGGCTAAATAAAGTGCAGCACTATTTAGAATTCCCTCTATAAATATTTTAATTTTGGTGAATATCAAGGCTACCCAGCTGTTTTTTATACCATAAAACTTGATGTTAAAAAGTAGAAACACAGAATCTGATGGCAGATAGGGACTGCTTTGCCTACCTAGTCAGCCCATTTTCCCTAGCTGTTTCATATGCCACGGGTCCTAAATGATCTATGGCTTACCCTCTCTTTCATATCGCTATAGTTCTTTGGCTGTCCCATGCATTTTTGAATTCCCCTACCAATTTTGCTCCTACAACCTCTGCCGGGAGGCTGTTCCATGGATCCACCACGCTTTCCGATATATCCAACAGACAAAAATAGCTCTGGAAGTTGTTCAAAAACAGTATATAATACTCATGAGTTAGTTTCTCAATAGAATTGTAATATGAAGCTTCAGTTGTTTTCTTCAATCTTGATGTCAAAGCACACATTACTTAATATCTAGGGCACCAAAACTCACTGAAAACAGAAACAGAGACAGTAGTCTACAAATGGATCTAATAAATAACTGATGCTTAGAAAAATATAACCTCCCAACTGAAAAAAAGAGTTGTACAGAATTTACCTGTTGCTCTGTGTAAATGCTGGTAGAAAGCTTATTGGGACAGATAAAAAAAAACAGTATCTCTCTCCTTCTGAGGCTCATCACCAACTGACTTTGATGTATATATGCAAACCCCACTAAGAATCCGAGTAGAGCATGTCTTAAAAATAAGAGCCAATCACACACACAAAACATGTATAATTACTCCCAGACCAGCAGGACTGGTTAGTTTTACAGTTTTTAAAAAGTTTAAAGCTTATAAGATTTATGTTTGTTTAAGTATATTCTTTCCAAATATTGGAATACTTCATATGACATCTATTTTCTAGTCCTTCAACATGTACAGTATGTTGTAAAAATTCATGAGTGTATTGAGTGTATCTCACAAGCCCTCTTTCACCCAACTGAATTAAAAAAAAAGACTTCCAGTATTATTTGCTTAGCCCTTCATAGACAGAAGTAAGGGTTTTGATCAACTTAAAAAGAATCAGTTCTAGTCTGGGTACAAAAATGAAATGGAGGCAACAGGCATTCTGGAGCAAAACTGAAAAACACTCTATCCACAATTTTAATTCCATTTCTAACTCTCCCTTTTCTTAAAGTACCTCTTTTGTTTGTTTTCCAAAAAGTACCAAGGACCTAATCACTGACTAGGGAATCTCACTACTGGTCCTATTGAGGGACATCTCTCCACTCAGTCCACTTTATCCACATAATAGGTTTAAATCCTGATCTGGTCCCATTCTGATCTCTTGCCCTCACCTCTCCACTCTGCGGTTGTCCCACAGCTGCCCCAGTCAATCCTCTGGACCAGTCCACTTCACTAATCCTCATTCTCCCTTTGCCATTCTACTTCTGTTCGTTCCTTCCTTCTTTCCTTCAGCCCTTCTCCATGGTCTATCTCTGGGTTACTTTTTAGCTTCGTAGCTGTCTCTTGCAGAATATAACTGTAGTAAGGATCTAAAAAAAAAAGGAAAGACTCCAAGTGTGGCCACTTTCAGGTCAATTATATATATACAGTGTGTGTATGTATATGTGTATATATATATATATATTCAACAACTCATATATAGCATATGGTGAGGGCTTGTTCTGCAGAGAAATCCATCCTAGCAGAAATGTTGTTGTACTACAGTTCAAGGTCATAGAATGCAGTAATACTGTACTGTGGTACAACAACATTTCTGCAGATTTTGAAAGACACCCAAGCCACAGTTTAACTGAGGCAATACAAACTGCAGGATCAAACAGAAAGACACTGGTGGTGGCGGCACAATCACTCAAAAAATCCCACATATGCAAGATCATGCAGACAATGAAAAAAAGTGCAGGATCAAACAGATATCTTCATTACAAAAAGCAAATGCAGGATCCAACAGATATAAAAATCTACTCACAAAATTAAACACTTTTCACTCCAATAACTGTCATCTCGCCGAGCCAGAATTTCAGATGCCATTTTTTTTTTTTTTTTTTATGAATCACTCCTCAAACCAATTTAAAATCAATGAAATGCCATGCTGTACATGTATAGACATCTGGTCCCTCACAACCACAACACTGAGCATAGCAACCAGCTATGAGCCCTTAAATAAAATGCCGCAGTGAACTATCTTTTATTACAAAAAAGTGATACAATAATGTAAAATTACTTTGGAGGCACCATACCTTATCAAATACTGGATGGACAACTCTGTGCTCAACCACTGTGTTCTTTCACCTTGGGGTTCTGATTCACATGGACCTCCCGAGCTTCGCTCTCAAGGACAGAAGGAATCAGAACCCCTCTGTGGCAGAACATGCTGACTGTGCTTAAATGCCCATTCAGTATTCTCTATATTCCTCACAAAGATAAAAGGCATACCTGAATAATAACACAAGCAAGCATTATCTTTTTAGGTACAGGAGTGTCTCCACAGCTCACTCATCTCAGCTCAGGTCTGCCATCTTCCTACCAGGATTAGATATAAATGAGATAAAACTGAAGTGGGTTCTGGGAAGAGCCACAAGAATGATCCTAAAAGTCAAAGGCTAGAGTTATGATCACAGATTATCTAAGCTAAACATGTTCGTCTTTGAAAGACAGAGCTTGAGAGGAGACACAATTTTAGATTTTAAAGCCTTAATTGATGGCTTGTTGTTTTGTACTCTTCATCTATAATCTAAACCAGACCCAAATTAACAAGAGGAAAGTTGTGTCAGTTGCAGGGTATTTTGTTCACAGCGGAGCATCAAAGGTATTTCTTCACCCAAAGAGTAACTGATGCCTGGAACACACTGCCAGTACCAGTGTAAAAGTGAGCTTGATAACTATACAGGTATACTTTACACAAGTGGTTTTAACTACTGAATTGGAGGAATGGTCTCAAAGGGCATTGAAGTCTACTTCCATCTATATTTCTTATGTTCTTATGTTCAGGAGAGTCACCACTTCTGGACAACATGGAGGACCTTATGCGCACACAACCAGGTGCCACTGAGTGTACTGCAGAACAGATGAGAGACAGGGGATGGTGCTCTCAAACTGCCTGAGATGCAAACAACTAGTATACCAAGTGTTGTTTTCTTTATTTGTTTGTTATGGCAATACATTTTTACATTTTGAGAAGGCCTTAATTTGGCAGTTTGCCTTTTTTTACATGTGGGTTGAGTGTGCCACACTCTGTCTTTTGCTGGGTCACCACTCTCTCTTCCAGTCTTCCAATGGCTTTGGTGGCAGGGTACTCCTTGAGTTGTACAGGTGGGAGGCATGGAGCTAGAATGTGTAGGCATTATCCTGGCATGCCCGGACATGTGTCTGTTTTGCTCCTTCCACTGAAACACACCAGGATCTCAATGTGTAGTGTGTGGTACACAAGGTCATACATGCTGCAAAGTGGATCCACGACTGGTTATCGACAAAAATTTTGTAGAACGACCAGACAGTGAAACCGTCAGGTCGACCACTTTTCACAGTCAGCTGCCGGTTCCAAAGAAAACAAAGTGTTTTCTTGGTGGGGGGCTGTGCCTCCTGGACCCCACCCACTAAGGATTATCAATTTTGAGTCGGAGCTGATTTGGGGGGGGTGCAAGATCCCTGACAGACAGTGCTGGGTTCCAGCGTGGACACTACAGCAACATGGCACTGTAGTCGCTGTAGTGTCATTTGCTGTGCCGATGTCACTGTAGGGGGGGTATACACTGCAAAGCTGCTTCATCTCCCCTCACACTGCTATCCCCAACTGATTCACTTCTGGGCATGGAGATGTATGGTGGTGCCTATTTCAGATCTCTGTGAGGTAGGAGATGGGAGAAGTGCTGTCCTTTGATGTGGCTGGAGTTAACTAGTGCTACATGGGAGAATTGTCCCCTTGACTGTAGAGGTAAGGGGGAGTGTTTCTGATGGACTGTGGTGTTGTCCTTCAGACTTTGGGGGAAAGGAGAGCATGCTTATAAAACTGGTGTACTTGTTTTGAAGCTGAGTTATTCTCAGGAAAGCTAAAAGTTGTCATCTGAACTGTGATATGCAAGCCAAAACAGGCAGTTGAAGGGTTGTGAGAGAAACCTTATTGGCATCTAACTTAGCCAAGGTAAAATTCAAAGGCAGGACCAGAGAAGAACACCGCTCCTTGAGAGGGTTTGAGGGACCTTAGATTTCTGGACTATCCAAAGAGTGAACCTCAGGGGTGAGAGATGTTAGAGAATCTGGTGCTTAGAGGGGAAAGATCATTTATCCCTTTTCTGTGATTCCTATTATTAGACTGACCCCTGAAAGGAAACATGCTATTGAGAGGCATTCCGGTGAGAGAGGAAAGTGTCTCCTGTTAATAAAAGTCATCTTGATCAAGAACTGATTAGAACTGCTCCACAAGTTGATGGACTCCCTGGAGGGGAAAAAAATAATTTTAATATAGATCGCTTGGAAGGGTTGGGGAAGTTTTGGGGTTGTTGGGTGAGAGTGAGTGCATAGGTGAGTGTGAATGGTGTATGTATGGGAGTGAATGGTGTATAATTATTCCTTTTAAATTGATTTAGTGATAGTATTTTGTTTGATTCGTAGCTGTGGTGGTAAAGTTAAGTAGAGGTCGGATGTGTTGGTTAACAGCTCCTAAGATCAGGTATTACTCCCGCTCCAGGCTCCGTGATCTCCAACCATTTGAGTGCCCCCATTAACAGTTGAGATATATAGGCACTGTAGAGCACTGGGGATAACACATAGGGGGGGGACACAGAGAGTCACGGAGTCTGAGAGTGGGAATACAGTGGGGGAGGCAGATTCATCTGATCTGGCTTGTATCACTTAGACCTGGCTGATGAAAGTGCCGGCCCAGTTTTGGAATCAGCTGTTCCAACCGGGTACTCAGTGGTACACTGCCCAAGAGTGGATCAGGGGGGTAGTTGCAATCTGTCTTAAATCAGACCTAAGCCTCACAGCCTTCCCACTGGGAATAAAGAGATCCTTCTGGGAATGGAGGTCTTTGACCTTATGGTGGAGCCAGTCATGTGGTCGTACCACCATACTGTAAGATTCTTGTTTGAGGCACCCTAATAGACCTTCCCTTATGGAGATGATACAGTACTGCCCTTTAAGGGGTGTGGCTCCACAAGGTCTGATGGTGGTGCTGGACCAATCAGGTTTGATGAATGTGTGCGAGGAGCCAGGGGAGTTGGTGCTGACCTATAATAGGGTTATTACAGAAGCCCTCGATCCTGTCACACCTGTCTATGTTCGTCCCCTCATTTTGCACCAGAAGTCCCCCTGGTTTGATGGTACTGTCGGGGAGATTAGGTGGGGTCAAAGGTTGGAATGGCATTGGCGGAGGACCGGTCTGGAAGAGGACAAGCTTATATTGATGGTCCATTATAGAGACTATCAATCAGCAATCTCCGGTAAGAAGGTAGACTTCCTGTCCACGGAAATTGCTGCGTCAACTAACAGACCATCTCAGCTCTTCCACACTGTTGATAGGTTGTGCAATCCAGCCTGTCTTGTCTTCCATCCAAGAGAACCTTTTCACAGTCAAGATGTGATGAGTTTGCTCTGTTCTTTGCTGATAAGATTACAGCTATCAGATCAGAAATTCAGTCAGCACCCTCTAATGGGCTTAAGATCACAGATAGTCTGGTCTGACTTCAACCAGTTGGCTGTTGTAGATGTTGTGAATGTCTTCCAGGGGTTACAGCCAACCTGCTGTAGTTTGGATCTGGGACCAACATGCCTCCTTGTTGGGTGCATTGATGTCATCACCCGGGTCCTAGCTAGGATAGTTCAGTGTTTTCTAGTGACAGTGTTTTTTCCCAGGACCCCTGAAGGAGGCAGTTGTAAGACCACTCCTGAAAAAACTTTCACTGGATCCAGACTGCCTGGCAAACTATAGACCTGTCTCTAACCTACCCTTTGTGGATAAGGTTATTGAGGAGGTGGTGACTGCTCAAGTGGAGACCCATTTAACAGCTCACAGCATCTATGATCCTCTCCAGTCTGGTTTCAGGAAAAGTCATAGTACTGAGACTGCCCTGGTTTGGATGCTAAATGATCTCCTAGCGGCAAGGGATCAGAGAAGACATACCATCTTGATTCACCTCAATCTCTTAGTGGTATTTGACACAGTGGACCATAGGGTGCTGATGCAGCCCATGGATTTGTTGTGTACTGGCAGGTACAGTCCAGAACTGGTTTAAATCTTTCCTCACTGGCAGGTCACAGAGGGTCGTGTTGGGGATTTTTTCTTTGGCACCTCTACCACTGCCACGTGGGGTACCACAGGGCTCTGTTCTGTTCCCATGTTGTTTGCAGTGTATATGCTACTGCTGGGGGACATTATAAGACAGCATGGGCTGAGTTCTTACTGCTATGCAGATGAAACTCAGCTATACTTGTCTTTTCTGCCTGAACAACAGGAACTGGTCTCATTATTTAACAGCTGCTTACTGCGATCAAAGGCTAGATGAGGGCCAACTGGTTGAAGTTGAATCCAGACAACACTGAAGTACTGGTGCTAGAACCTGGTCATCGGGAGGTAAAGGGGCAATCTGATCAGGTGTCTGGGATATGGCTTGGGAACTTCCAGTTGCTCACCTCAGACTGGGTAAAGAATCTTTGTGTTATTTTGGACTGGGGCTTGATGCTTAAGTGGCAGGTGTCAGCGATGGTCCAAACCTCTTTTTACCATCTGAGGAACATCAGCAGGATTAAGCACCTGATTCCCCCTGGTGGTGTGCCAACACTGTTCCATGCTTTTGTGAATGTTCACCTTGATTACTGCAATGCCCTATACCTAGAGATGTTAGGGGTAGATCTTCACCACCTGTAGCTGGTGCAGAATGTGGTGGTGGATCTCCTTCAAGGTCTGTTCATTGACCTATAAGGCCCTACATAGGCAGGGGCCTAGCTACCTGTAAGACCTCCTGCATCCCTACCACCTCTCCCACCCTCTCCACTCTACTGATGAGGGATTGCAAGAGGTTCCTAGGGTCCTCTTAAAAATGTCTGGTGCCTGCACTTTTGAATATGCAGTTCTGACCCTATGGAACTCTCTACCTTGTTACATCTGAGAAAGCCTGACTGTTGAGCAATTTAAGTGGGAGCTGAAAACCCACCTATTTAGACAAGCTTTCCCAGAATTAGAATAATATATTTACTGTTTACTAATAAGGATTTATCTATATGTTGTCCTGTATATGTATTGTATTTCATATGTTTTTATACTTGATGTAAAGCACTTTAAATCGCAGTGAGAATTGCACTGTATGAATTATGTTGAATGAATGAATGAATGAATTTGTCAGGGACATGTTCTCAAACCTGGGTCACAGGCATTACGAGCAGTAAAGGCTGCTGTGCTGATGGGATAAGCTTATTCCTAACTCTAACAGTCTAGCAGCAGGATTTTTAAAAGGGTCTGACATGGACACAAATGCGTGCTACACTTATTCATGCATCTGCCTGAATGTGTCCTAGGAGCCCTGCTTCTGTTTTCAAGAGATGCACCAGCATGCGACATAAAATCACAATTTATGGTAATAGTAAAACAGAAAATGCAAAATTTTGAAAATCTGTCTCTTGAACTGCATGCTGTAACAGGTAATCACATACAGTAATTACAAATACTGTAATGCCTTGGGAACAGTGTATAATAAGAATATAATTACTGGTAAGCATTTTTTCCCTTAGGGAAACCCAGTTATAATTTGCTTTTATAACCAGCTGGTTATAATGGCAAACACATGCCGGGTTTCCCATGCTCCGTGCATTCACTAGCCTCCGGTCTTCCCTTCTTCAGTGGCAGCTGCCATGACTTGCCACCGGACACTTCACTGCAACTCAACCTCAGCGGTAACTTGAAAAAAAAAAGGAAACTGGCTGAATTTACTAAACAACCAGCTGTAAAAGTGAAAAAAGGAGGAGGAAAGTTTCCAGCTGCTTCTGATTGTGGACCACACTTCATCCCAACTGGACCATGGCTGAAGGGAGATGTATCTATATTTTATATAATTGCTGTGGTGAAAAAATGCTCCCCAGCAATTATGTAAAATAATGGCTGGGTAGGTACATAAAACTAGAATTTTACAAATCTCCTTGGTGTGTGTTCCCTTTATAACTCCTCAAGCTTCACTTTCGGGATTTATGTGGCATCCCACACCATGTGTATGTGTGTGTGTGTGTGTGTGTGTGTGTGTGTGTGTGTAAAATTCTCATTTTAACCTCATACTCAACCATTATTCTATATGTTTTGCACAGCCAAAGTATGGGATACTACATAAACCCTGAGAATGAAGCCCTCACTCCCACCACACAGAACAGGCCACAGTATGAGCTCTGTACAGACTTGGAGTTGAAAGTGGCAGCTGGCATTTTCATTCTCCCACCGCATGCATTGCAGCAATGAATGTGCATGTGGGCTCATAGGGAAACCCAGCACATGAATGCCCTTATAACCACACTGCAGGAAAAAAAGAACCCAGTTATTATATGCCTGTAACTCCTGCAGCAATGTAACCATGTGCTCTACCTTCTGCACAGCATGTGTCTTCCCAGTCATTTGCCCATTGCGAGTAGTACTGACTTCACCCCTGAAGTCATGACAGCTGAGTGGCTTTACATCAGCATGGGCAAGGATATAGCCAAGACCAAAACTAGAGTAGTGGATTTTAGGATGGTGGACTTCATTAAAATGAGAAACATACAGTTCTTTTCCATCCTAGTGACCGAATGAGAAACCTTTGTCAGGCCTGCAATGGGAACCAAGGAGGGGAAATAAGGCAGCAGCTCGTGAGCGGAGATCCAAGATGGCAAACATGCTAGCCAAGTGAGAGGAGGCTCGTTTGTCTGCTCCAGGCAGGACGCCTCAAGAACATAGCTTTCAGCAGAAAAGCTTTGGTTTTCTTTTCTTTTTTTCGCTTGTATAAAATTTAGTTCTTACAAAAAAGTATGGGATGCAAATATTTAACTAGCATTCTAAAAAGCTTTTCTAATTTGCCTTAGCCCAAATGCTCTCTTTCCTTATTGGCTTGCCCCCCCCACTCCCATGTGCTCCAACCTCCTCTTTTGTTGTATGATTCAAGCCTGAGACTTGTGGAGGTGTTTTTCTTTTGTTTTTCTCCCCTTCTCTTTTCTGTCATTAAGGCACTTGATGGGGAAAGACTGGGTCGTAGTGTTTGGTGTCCCCCGGCATATAGCTGTTTTGAAGCTCCCTGGAGCCCTTTAATTCCCTCTCCCCACTCTCCACTCTCCTTGAACAAAGGTGCAAATGGGACCATGTGATATCAGTGATGGGTCAAGCGACGTACCTGACCAAGTAAGTATGTTGAACTATCTGAAGGCTTGCCTGTTTTTTGCCGTGTTCCACCCCTGGTTCACACTTCCTGTTTGTCGGTGCTTGGTCCTGGTGGTGGCTGGTCTGTGGTTTCATTCTTTCTCCCCTCCTCTTTGCTGGTGGCAACAGAAGTGAAAGACAAGTGCCGGCCAAACGGAGCCCAACAGATAAGTAAACAGATACTGGGAGCTTTTTTCCTCTATATATAACAGCTACACTTACAAATGTATTTCTTGCAAATTCTTGTTTTGCTATAGGAAATAGGAAGAATCCATGTTAAGGAGAGAACACAGAGTGAACATTATTCCTTCACATTTAAGATAAGTAAAGCCGTACCTCCTGATTTCTTCAACTGGGCCATTCTTTGAAGTGGGAGAAGAGGAGATTGAGAGAAAAGGGGACAGGGAGAAGAAAAGGAAAGGGAAAGAAAAAAAAGGAGGGCAGAAGAGGAAGGGAAAAGTGGGTAAAAAAGGAAAAGGGGAAGAGAAAGTAAAAAATAGAAAAAAGGAAACTGTTGTTACTCGCTGTCTTATGAAAAGTGGTCATGTTAAAAAACTTTCATTCAATAAATTAGCTGAGAGCCTGGTAACAGAGTAAAAATATGGATTAGACTGACTCTCCCATCATGGATAAAAAAAGAACCATAAAAAGGTAGATATCAGAAAATACAAATCTCTTTGCATTAGGAAAAAAGTTGCAGATTTAAAACTGGCTAATAAAATTACTAGCTATACTTTAAAACAGCCCTACACTCCTATATTAGCAGTAGTGCCCAAACAGCCAGAAATACTACAGAGCACAGCAGAAAACAAAGGAAACTAAAATAAAAACCTGAAGCTAAATGCCAATAAAAAAAAAAGAAGATAAAACTGCTATTCCATTAATGAATGATGGTGACAGTCAACAGCCTGAAAATTAAGAAGAACATAATGTGGCTTTAATGCTAGAAATGAAATTAGATTTTGAGTCAGTTAAAAACCTGATTGGTGATCTTTCTGGCCAGGTCTCAGCAATAGCAAAACAGCTTGAAATACTAATGTGAGAACTAGATAACTGGAAAAGAGAGTCAGTAAAATGGAAGATGTGACTGCCCCATAAAAAAACTAATCAAGATCACACAAGAGAATTAAAAGAATTACAAGAAGAAGTAGAAGAGTTGGAAACAAGAGCTTGAAGAAGTAATCTGAAATTGGGGGAAATTCCAGAAAATATAGAAGCTTCTACTCCAATATCATACTTTGAAGAGCTGTTAACAGAAGCTTTAGACAGAGACTATCCAAAAAATAAAGTCACACTAGATAGGACACATAGGGCCTATAGAAATCCTAACTTTAAAGGAAACACTCCAAGATTTGTATTTGTGAAACCTTCACATTATCAGGATAGAGAAGACCTTTTAATAAAGGCAAGATTAAATAAAGGGATACAGGTTAGAAATATGAAAATACAAGTTTTTCCTGATTTACCACAGCATGTTTACTTGACACAAAAGGAATTTAACTCAGTTAAGAACCTCTTATGGAGAAACAACATTAGATTTACTATGCTGCCTCCAGCCAAGCTAAAAGTCACATTAAATGGAAGATTTCAAATTTTCTCATCTCCTCAAGAGGCAGAAGCCTCAGTTAAAAGGTTTCTATCTGAGTCAAAAGATTTACTAACTGGGAATAAAAAAACTGCAAGTGGATCATCAATGAAAAAAAAAGAGGACACCAAGTCTGCCGACAATGAAAAATGGGTAGATACCAGTTCAAATTTTGATGAAACATCCCTCATCCCTTCCACTTCTAGCACTATTACACCTAATATATTAATAGAACCTTGTACTAGCAATCAGTCAGACCAGTAGACTTTAGTATATTGAATAGATGGATAAGAAGCAGTAAGAGCAGAGGGAGAGGGAGAGAGGAGGGGGAAGGAGAAGGAGGGAAAAAAGGGAGATAAAAGGGAGGGACTACTTTGTAATAAGCTGCATGGGTAACTCGAAATGTTTGACTTCAAGCAGATATGTGTAAAATCAGGGAGGAGTGAGAGGAGAGAGGGGGAAGAGAAGGAAGAGAGGGGATTGTACACGGGGGAGAAAGGCAAAGTGAGCAATGAGCAAAGCTGGAAGAAGGAAAATAACTAAGCACCTTTGTAAAAAAAAGTTTGGAGCTGAAAAGAAAGGAAAGAGACTCCCTGCCTTTTTTTTTCTCCTTCTTCTCTTCTTTTTCCTTTGTTGATGGGCTTTACCTTTCTCCTCATTAGTTAACCCCTCCACTCCTATACTTGGAAAAAGATTAGGAAATTGTACAAATTTAAACTATAAGCCATCCTAGGAGACAGACAGATTAATTCTGCCTTCATACACTTGATTAGAGGGCTGATGTTTCTGTCCACTGCACCATTTTGAAGGGTAATAGTGTGATGGCTCCCACTTCATGGAGCCTGGGAAAGGTTAGGAAAATGGGGGGAGAGGGGCTTTTGTTAAGGAAAAAAAGTAATGTTTCAATATCAGCTTAAAAGGTTAATTTACTGTTTTTAAAACAACATAACAAACATAATTCAAAAAATGTTTTTATCTGATGAACAATAAAGAGTGCCCTAAACTTTCTTACATATTATGTTATAATTATGGCTAATTTTGCAGAAATAAAGGAGTCCTACAGCTGCAGATGTGCTTCTTGGAACATAAGAGGCTTAAAAGGCCGTATAAAAATGAGAAGTATGGTGCAGATTTGTAAAAAAAAAATGGAATTGTTGATTTTACAAGAAACCCACTTCAATCAATGAGATGCTAAATACTGTGCTAACTTATTGAAGGCCTGAGATTACTATGCAATGTTTAATTCAACATCAAGAGGGGTTGCAATTTTCTTACAAAAGAGTTCATTGATTATATTTGGGAAAGTTAAACTTGATAATAATGGTAAAATTGTCCTGATGAATTTAACATTCAGGAAGCAAGAATTTACACTGGTGGGTCTTTATGCACCAAATGATAGTGCACCCCTACTTTTTTCAGACCTTTTTTTAACATTAACACAGTATCCGGCTCCTTATATTTTAGCCAGGGTTTATAATTTAGCATAAAATGAAATAGACAGGTTCCCAGGCAGTTGAGAACCAAAAAAGAAGGCCCTGCAAACTATTACTAAATACATAGAAGATCTGATCTTAAAGGATCCATTTAGAACAAATGAACCTGAAATAGAGAAATATTCATATTTTTCTTTAACTCATAGATTAAATTCCCATATTGATTTTCTCCTTGTTTCAATGCCCCTCCTACATTGTATTAAAAATATAGATTATGCCCTGATAACTCTTTCAGATCACTCTCTACTAACTTGGGACCTAGAAATGCAAGGAAATAATAATATAGGCAAAATTTGGAGATTGGATCAAACATTGTTACAAGATCAATCAGTTCTTTTTGGATAATAAAGTAGAAGACACATCACTATTTAATATCTGGGACACCGTGACATAACTCTAACTTCTCACTTCATTTCATATGTTGCATACTGAAACAAAAAATATAATGAACAGCTTTGTGGCTTAGAAATAAAATTGAGAGAAGAATAGTGAATATATCTTCTTACAGAAGCTGAAACAGATTTAAATAAAATGTTAACAACAAAAAATGCTTATAACACTCTACTAAAAAAAAATCCAGAGCTGCACCTAGCAGATCGAGAACTAAATATTACTACCTGGGGGAAACCCCAAATAAATTGTTGGCTTGACAACTAAGATCTGAAGAAGCTAATGAAGTAATAGCTAAAATGAAAAGTAAAACTGGAACTACTACATCACACCCTGCAGAAATTACATCAGTATTAAAAGAATATTATCAGGATCTTAATTCTGACAAAACACTTACAGACAAAAATAATATAAAATTATTTCTTAAAGAAATCAACTTCCCAACCTTAACAGAGAACCAAATTAGTGACTTAGAACAAGAAATTACAAATCAAGAAATAAGTGAAACAATTAAAACTCTTACAACACACTCTTCTCCAGGACCTGATGGGGTAACAGTTTATTTTTACAAAACATTTTAGGAGATATTGATTCCAAAACTCAATAAAATCTTTAACCTTATTACAAAAAAAAAATGCCAAACTCATTTAATGATGCATATATCATCCTGATATTTAAACATGATTAAGACCCAGAACTACCTTCATCAGATAGACCCATATCATTATTAAATAGTGATTATAATATTTTTACAAAGATTTTGACAAACAGATTAAATACAATAATGAACATCCTTATAGCTCCTTAACAAGTGGGATTTATACAAGGGAGAAGACTCTCTCATGCTGTAAGAAAAACTTGTGATATTATGGAACTGACCAATGAAAAAGATACAGCCATGGTTGCATTAGATGCTGAAAAGGCCTTTGGCAGGGTGGACTGGGCTTTTTCACTCTCCACGCTGTCAAAGGCCAGATTAGGGGAAACATCCTTGGCTGGATCAGAGCTATATACTCCAAACCTAAAGCCAAAATATATGCTAACTCAAAACTTTCAGATTCATTTTCCTTACATAGGGGAACCCAGCAGGGATGCCTCCTATATCCAATTTTGTTTGCTATTTATATAGAACCCCTTGCTCTTTATATAAATAAAAACTTAACTGGAATTAAGTTATGTCATAATATTTTTACCATTTATGTAGACAACATTTTAATATATATCTCAAATATAAATGCCTCTATAAACAAATTAATACAACTAATTAATCATTTTGCAAAAGTCTCTGGTTACAAATTAAACACTCAAAAAACAGAAATGGTCTTACTGGGTGAAATGGAATTAACATCTCAAGAATGAAATTTTACACCTCAGGAATCCTTTAAATATTTGGGCATAGTACTCACAAAAAATCTTGATGATCTATATAAAGTGAATTATTCCCCCTTAATGCTAGAAATATCAAAGGATATAAATACATGGATCCGCCTCCCACTTCCATTAATGGGACAAACGAACATCATAAAAATGAATATCCTTCCAAGATTACTCTTTTTATTTCAAACTTTGCCCATTGCACTTCCAAAATATTTTTTTTTCAGCAATGGGAAAAAAAGGAAAGCCTTTCTATGGCAGAATAAAAAAATCAGATTAAAACCTGGTAAAATGTACATGCCTAAAGAAAAAGGAAGACTGAATCTTCTGAATTTTAAATGGTATTATTGGGCAGCACAATTGGAGGCACTTTGAGATATACTGTATATCAAAAACAGGGTATTGCTCATTGGCAATTAATAGAACTAAATACTACAGTGTTCTCTTCATTTAGAGAATTTCTTGATATTCCTATTAAAACTATACCTGCTAAAAACCAGTTATCAAGATTCTTGATGAATGTAGTTCAGATCTGGCAAGACCTTAATAAAAAATTGGGTTTTGGAATCAGAATCACGGGACCAATGTCAATACAAAATAATCCAATGTTAAAGCATCTTCAACTAAAATTTGGAAAGAATGGGCTGAGAACAGAATATGTACAATAGGAGACCTATATATAAATGGCAAAATAGCTAGCTTTGAAGACTTGATGAAAAAGTTTAATATAAACAAAAATAACTATATGACTTATTTATAGTTGAAAAGCTATATTAAAAAATATTGGACATCTGAAGTGAAAATTCCAAAAACACCACTAGAACAATTTTTTTCGAAATCAAGAGAACCTACAGAAAACAATAGGTAAAATATATAATCTCCTGAAGGAAGCTTTACAATTCGACAATGTAGCTTTAAAATCTACTTGGGGAAAAAGAAGCAAGTTTAGGAATAGATACTGAAGAGTGGCAAGAAATAGTAAAAACTCCCTCTACCATTTCTAGATCAATAAGACTCCAGCAACTACTATCTACTATCAAAACATTGTTTTTACTCTGATTTGTACTACCTTCATGTGCTGTGTCACATGTATATTGTATGTCTGTAAACTGTCTTCTCCCGGGTCGTGCCTGAAAATAGGCATTGTTTGCCTAGTGCACTTACCCGGTTACCAAAAGCCAAATAAATAAATATAATTTAACATACTACATAGGTTATACTACACACCAACTAAGCTTAAAAAATTCAACTCAACAGTTTCAGACTTATGCCCTAGATGTCAAAAGGGGAAAAGGTAGAAACATCCATATATTTGTGACATCTCCACTTTTAGATACATTCTGGACTAATGTTATAAATGTAACCCCCAAGGGGTGCTATACTAAGGGCTACTACCCCTGCCTGCCTTAACTGTAACAGGGTGAGGGGCCCAGATCTGTTGGCAGGTGCATCCACCCAGAGGTCAGGGTTAGAACATCAAAGTTGACTTGGTCACAGCCCTCTGGGTCGCTGCAACCCCCCTTTCCTCCCACTAGTGGCCCACACAGTTCAGCTGCAGTGTCCTTACCATAGACACTTACCCCCTGGCTCAAACCACTCAGCTCACTCCGGTGACCCCCTGAAAAGTAAGGTACAGTTACACAACATTCACTGTGCAGTATTTCACCATTAATACACAAACCAGCCAGTGTACTTTTGCAAAACAAGCAATCTGATTTATTTAAGGGAAGATAACAAGGACCAGGGGCAATCAGAGTAATTGGCTTACCACTACAATATATGAGTATCTACCTAGGGCTCTGTGCACAGGCCTAACCTATAAGTTGCTGTCTATGGGTACCCAAGCCCTTAAGGCTAGTTCCTCCATGCATCTGGTTGGGGCCCTGACACAAACACGCGTTTAGTTCCTACCAAGATTAGATGGAGCCAGCAGGCTCAGTTAGTACAGTCAGCAAAGCAACCTGAAGATCTTGCCCTTGCTAGAAACATTTAACAGGGAGCTACCCTGATTTAGTACTCACAACTCCAGAAGAAAACTGCTCTCACACCACTCACAGGGCTGAGCCTGAACTTCAGATACTTCTCCACACATTTATATGGAAAGCAACAGAGGGGTACCATACCAGGCAGCTGCTCCTAGGGCCTGACTGAACTCGCAGCTAATCGGGAGTCTCAATGCAGCTTCACTTTCCTGACAGACCGAGCGCAATTCAAAAAATTCTCCAGTCCTCTACAGGGTGAGCCTGGTAGGTAGCTGCGCTTTTGCACAGCCTCCTCTGATCGCTGCTCCACGGATTTAGTCAGTAGCTAGCCACCGATTCAAAATGGCTGCCTCTGGCCTTTCACGTGCTTCCCACATGAAAACTCAATGGCGCAGGAGCCCAGAGCTCCTTCCCTGTTCACAGCCACAACGTCTCTGCCCCTTAGCAGTATGGGGCAATCCTCTCAGCTCAGGTGCCACCCGATCCCATTGGCTGGCTACAGATGCCAGTCACTTAATCTTGCCCTCAGTGGTGTGAAAAGGTGCCATGGTCCAGACTTCACTTCCCACAATTACTAGCTGTATCTTCATTGGTCAGCTGGCTCCCTAAAGAGTCCTAATTCTGGTTGGTCGCCAGTTACTCCATTTGAGATACCCCCTGCCCCTATTGGACCCTTCAGAAAGTCCTGGTCCAAAATGGAGGGGCACAGCACACACAGTCTCAGCTGTGAAAGAAACAGGTTAGACAAACTGTAATTCCATCAACATGCTAGCTAATTATGGCCAAACAGTTACATCATTTAAAAGGGCCCCCTCTGTTCATATAGCGATTGCCTAAAGGGGAGCGATTTCACCGCAGCTCAGGTGGGATTCGAACAGGGAAACACCAGTCCCCCCATACCAGCCTGCTGGAGCCTACGAGCAGGTGACTCTTAAAGGGACCAGTACTGGAGGCTTTGGAAGTACTCACAACACCCACAGTTAGGCGGCATTATGCCAAACACCAGTTAGGAGGGAGCATTCAGACAAGCTCCGGGAAGGCGTTTGGGAACCCCCATGTGTAAGGGGGTTACATAAAGTTTATGGAATAGGCACTAGGTCTTAATTTTCTGTTTGACCCAGGCAGATTTTTTCTTGGAAATATTAAAATCAATAACCAGGACTTAGACAGCAATCAAATAACTTTTATTCAACTAGCCATCATAACAGCAAATAAATTAATCTAGCAGAAATGGAAAAATAAAGAACCTTCTTCATTTATTGATTGGAAAATCAGCATCATCAATCTAGTTAAACTGGAAAGAATATATTATAAATTAGAAAACAAAGAAGATAAATTTAAGCAAATGTGGCTACCCTTCTTTGATGAATTAAAATGAGACTGCATAGGACTCGCATCTGCAGATGTAGCAAGAGAGAAAAAAATCTCTTTTTATGACTATTCAAATTGAACTAACATTTTTTTTTTGACATGATGAAGGGCACTAACTACCTGATGATTTGCCTAATGGAGAATTTAATCTCCAAGTGGTCTGGATGATAGTATACCCTTGCCGATCAGGAAAAAAAAAAAGAAACAATGGGAAACATACTAGAGGGGCACATGGCCATACTCAGACTGGAGATGGATGCAGATCAGAAATGGTACATCATCAACAGGGGACTAATTGAAGCTACAGACATGTGTGCGAAGGCTCACAAAAAAAACCTCCAAGGCCAAGAGACCTAGCTGGTTTAGCAGAAAGGTGGGAAGTAAAGTGAAGGAAAAGAGGGCTGCCTTCCTGAGGTACTGTACAAGCAGACCTTGTGGGAGGAAGGAAGACAGAGAGGTTTACACAGTGAAAGTTAGGGAGGCAGGGAAAGAGGTCCAGGTAGCCATGGCTGCAAAAGAACTGAGACTGGTGTAGGGGATTAAGGACAGGGAAAAGGACTTCTTCTGTTACATTAAAGAGAGGAGATCCAGAAGTAACAGGTCTATAAGGACAAAGAGGGAAGGAAGGTGGGCAGAATAGGGTGAAGAGCAGGTGGAGACACTAAATGAGTATTCTGCTCTGTCTTCAACAGGGGACAAAACTGGCGCATGCCACAGGGGATGGTTGGGGGTTGCCCTAGGGGCGGGGATGAATATAATGGAGAGATTTGGGTTGAGGAGGTCTTAAGGGGACTGAGGGAACTAAAGGTGGGTAAGGTTCCTGGCCCAGATGGAGTACACCCAAGGATCCTCAGAGAGATGGTAGATGCACTAGCAGTGCCCCTGATGGACCTATTTAACACCTCACTGGAAAAGGGGAGTGTACTGCAGGACTGGAGGACCATGCATGTGGTACCACTCCATAAGAGTGGCCCCAGAAATGAGCAGGGTAACTATAGGCTGGTCAGCTTAACCTCTATAGTGGGCAAGTTGATGGAGACCATTCTTAAGGAAAGACTGATGTCCTTCCTTGAGGTGAATGGTCTCTAGGACAACAGGCAGCATGGGTTTCTTGGGGGAGATCCTGTCAAAAAAACATGATAGACTTCTTTGACTGGGTTACAAGGTCACTGGACAGGGGACAAGTGGTGGACGACCTGTACCTGAACTTCCGCAAAGCATTCAATTCAGTGCCACATGGCAGGCTGATCAGTAGGCTGAGGGACCTGGGTATAGGAGACAAACTGATAGGGTGGGTAGAAAGCTAGCTGTGGAACAGGAGCCAGAGAGTGGTGGTAAGGGGGAAATTATCTAAACCTAGGCCTGTAACCATTGGGGTCCCACAAAGCTCAGTACTCAGACCTGTACTGTTCAACATCTTTATAGGGGACATAGTAGAGGGCATCAAAAGGTAAGATCTGCCTTTTTTCAGATGATGCCAAGCTTTGTAGGAGGGTGGACATAGTGGAGGGGAGACAAGAATTAAAGAAAGATCTGGCTAGGGTTGAGAAATGGTCGGGCATCTTGCAGTTAGGATTCAATGCCAAGAAGTGCAGGGTCATGCACCTGGGAATCAGGAACCCAGGGTCCAGCTACTGGTTAGGGGGAGTTCAGGTGACCATCCCAGAAGAGGAAAATGACCTTAGACTGTTGGCCAGGGGTGACATCAAGCACTCTGCACAATGCCATAAGGCAGCAGCCAAAGCTAATTATATGCTTGGCTGCATTGCCAGAGAAATCACCTTTAGGAGGGAAGAAGTTATTCTGCCACTGTACAGGTCTCTGGTGAGATCACAACTGGAGTACTGTGTACAGTTCTGGTGCCCTTATCTAAAGAAGGATGTCAGGCTACTGTAAGGGGTCCAGCAAAGAGCTACGAAGATGATCCAGGGCACGAGGACAAAACATGAGGAGAGGCTGAGGGAGCTCAACATGTACTATCTGGAGGACAGAAGAGAGACACAGGACATGATAGAAACCTTCAAGTACCTCAAAGGCATAAACTGGGTTCGTACAGAGGGTATATTCAACCTGAAAATGGAGGGTACTACAATAAGGCATAGCCTGATTTGGTGAAGGTAGATTTAAGAAGGAAATGAGGAGACACTTTTTCATGGAAAGGGTGGTAAATGGTTGGAACAAGTTGTTGGAGGAGGTGGTAGAGGTGAATACAGTAGACAGCATCAAGGGGGTGGGACAGGGTGAAAAAGAAAGTCAGAACGAGAGGAATCAAATCTGGGAGGGAGGGGGAAGTGTATGGGAGGAGGTGGGTGACTCCAGGAGGAGTGGGGGGAGGCAGCTCCAGTGATCCAAACTGAGCTGCACATTCGAGCAGACTTGATAGACCATTATGGTCTGTTTCTGCTGGCAGTTTCGTATGTTTATACAGTTCGTTCATATGAATCAACCCATGTAGTTTTGTAAAGTATACTAGGCCACAAATGTTGCAAAGTGGGGTCACTTCTTGAGGTTTTCTTGAAGGGCAAAGTTCATGACTTTGCCAAATCTGCACTGGTGAAGAAAACCATTGCTAGATCTCAACTTAACTTTTTGTACATCAGTAAAAAAAATCCCAGAATTTAGCAGATTTGATAATTTTATACCAGAGCAGTACATCTTTATTACATTATTTTGCTAGAAGAGAAATAAAAACAGATATTTTTGTCATGCAAAGATAATACCTTTATTAGTCTAAACAAATTTAAAGGTACAAGCTTTCGAGACTTGGTGCCTTTGTCAGGTATGTTATGCAATGTATGTTGAAACTAGTTTTATTGGGAAAATTCATCCATCAAAGCAGTTTCAGCTTAGATTGTGTAAACTCTTACACTCTTGTGGTTTCGTGTGGGCTAACCCAGCACTAACCAGTCTTCATTGTTTTGTTTTGCATTATTTCCTGCACTACTTTCATTTTTCTTTATTTCATTGTATATAGTATAAGACTTTCTATCACTCTGCATAGTTATACATACAATACAAGCTAGTCAGTAGAATCCCAGTGCAAGAGCTAAAGACTCTGTTGGTCAGATAACTTTCCTTTTATGATCTCCCAGTTCTGGTCTGTCCTCCTTCCCACACCCTGCCCTTCTGCACCCCCCTCACTTCTACCCTCAAGACTTTACTCCAAGACCACATTTTTCATGTCTATTCTTGCACTTAACCCCCTCTCACACCTTTCCCAAACGATCTTCTCTCCTACTATCTTTCCTTTTTCTGGACCCAATTTATTAATCTTTGACATTACTCCCCTATCTGTCCTGGTCTGGCTTAATTTTGTGCAACAAAAGGCTCATCTCTTTGTATACTGCTTCCTGCCTACTGTAATACTGTAAGCACTGTCTCTTGTTGCACATCATGGCTGATTGACATGCATAGCCACTCTTTGTACCTCGGTTTATTTATGTATTTCCAAATTTTAAACAGGAAGGTCACGGTGAGCCAAGGCCCATTCCCTGGTGCATCTTGGATAGACATGTTGTGAAGTTTTACTTTGCTAGTGAAGTTGCAAAATTCCCCTTCACAAAAAACATTGCAAAGTTAGCACTTCGCAATTAATTTTCCAGGCAAATTTTCATGTGTTCAGGCAAAGTCAGTTGAAGTTGCAATGTCACCTGGCAATTTGAATAACTTTTCTTGCACTTCGCCAATTTGGCAAAGTTTGCTAATTAATTTCCAAAGCAAAGTTTGCCAGGTTCACACAACTGTAGTCCTGGGGGAAGGGCTAAACAAAAGGAGGTAAATGAATAAGAGCAATATAGTACAAAACTGGGAACTTTGGTCAGCTATACAGAAATTGCATAATTGCACAGACCATATTATATGTACAGTAACTAGTAAAAAAAAAAGAACAACAAAACTATATGTAAGGTGCAATACTTTGAATCCCAGGTATGCAAGCCAAGGGGCCAGAGGAATAGATCAGAGAAGAACAGATACAGTTAACAATGTTTACCAGTTGCAGAGGAAAGGCTGTGGGCAAGAGCAGGTGTAGAGATGGTCAAAGTCGGCAAAATCTGCTCCACGAATTAATCCGCGAATTTGGCACAATTCACAGAATGCAGATCGATCCACGAAGTTCAGTCTGTGAAGTGCAGAATTTCATCTGCGAATGGCAGAATTTCACCCTGAACGGCAGAATTTCACTGTTCAGAACCTGCGCCACATACTATGGGATTGTGTTAAAGTAGCCCCTTCTGGGCAGCAATCAAGAACTCCTTAGATCCATTCTTAGGCCTAGAGGAGCTTTTCTTTCCCAGTATTTGTTTGGCCTACCAGTTCATAACGTCATACACTTAATAGCATATGACATTAGCGCTAACTTGGAATAGCACTGTACAAGACAGTGAGTGGTTCAATATCATGAATACTGCTGTACGTGGTATTGCACCACTCACACTATCCAAGGCAGAGGATAAGACCTCTGCTGGGATGGGGTTCCACCAAGCAGTTGCTGTGGCTCAGTGGACTGAGCCACTGCTGAGAACCCAGGCACATTGTCTTTGACCGGGTTTGATTCCGGTCCCAGAAAGTTTTATTTTTTACACTATGTGTGATTTGGGTAACCCCGGAGTTGAGAGTCCTTATTGGGGGGGTTGAAGATTGAGCCCCCTCAAAAAAAATAGTTATGCCGCATGCAAGACATTGGGCTGTATTGGCAGCACAATTTTTGTATGCGGCATAATGTCTTGCAACATTATGACCCCATGCCTTTGTTTGGTAGGCCATTTCCCAAAGGGGCTCATTTGTACTTGAAAGGCTCATATAGCACTCATCTCTGCAATAGCAAAACTGGTGATTTTAAGACACTGGATTGATGAATCAACCCCATCTTTAAGAGAGTGGCATGCTGTGATGATGAATGCTCTCATTCTGGAAAAACACATTACCAGTGGCAGAAAACATCCTTGTATATTTTCTACCAGATGGGAACCCCTTTTCACTCTCCTGTCTGTACACTCAGGCTGAGCATAGTTTCTGTCAATTCTGCACCCCTTCTTTGTTCTGGTTTTACTTTGAGTGGTGCCTTTTGGGCCCTGAATCTCAGTGAGGTGTTGCTGGGCTGTTGGGCAGTGTGGGTGGGTATGGGATGGGGTGGCTCACCTTCAATTTATAACTTCTATTCTTATACAGGTTTATGTATTAGAGATGTTGTAGCTACACAGTTTATTGTAGAACTGTTCATGTGTTACTTCTGTTTTTTTTATTTGCTTCTTCATGTTTTTGCTGTTAAAAACTCAGTAAAGTATATTGAATTAAAAAAAAAAACAAAAGAATGCCACACCTCGCACCATGCCATCGACCCAGATTCAGGAATGGACACAGGTCACCGGGGGTCCAAGGGCAGGAGGATCGAGCATCCCAAAGGATGCTCTCCTCCTCCTGTGGTGGGTTTCTGGGGTGCTTTGCGTACCTGATGTACCGATGCCTGTGGAAGCATGGGCATCAGAGCTCAGGCTGCTCTCCGGAGTTGGGGAGGGGAGGACATTGTGGGCATTTGACAATGGTGTGTGTCAGCACACCATCTGTCTGGATATCAGTTCTATGTGCTGATGCCCTCAGGGGGAGGAGGGGCCAAGGAGAAGAAAAGTGGAAAAAACCCTCTCAGGCCAGGATGATGACCGATCTTAGACCCGATCACCTAACCATTGGCAGACCCCATTGTGCAGGCTCTCCAGAAGAGAGAAGCAAGGTAGGGAGACAATGAAGAAAGCCTGGCACTCTAGGGGCAGACACCGTGGGAGGGATCTATGGGGTTGATCAGGTCCGAAGGAGTGGACCGAGAGGATGGTAAAGAGGGGGTAAAAAGAAATTGAAAAAAAAAATGAAAGAAAGAAATAATTTCATTGTTCAAGGGTGAAATTTTGCTATTCACATGCAAAATTCCACTGTTCACAGGTGAAATTCTGCTGTTAGTGTTGAAATTTCTGGTGCAGTCACACTGGCAAATTTTCAGCCTAATGGTAAAAACTTGTGTACTGCTACACGGAGGCAAAGTGGGTGACTTCACGGGAACTTTGCCAGCAAATTTAAACTTCACAACATCTCTAAGAAGGAGGGGAATAAGAAATTTATTAGGGGAGGTTTGGTAGATAGATAGGTGGAGGAGGAGGAGGAGGAGGATTGGAGCAGGTATTGTATTCCAAATGATGGAAAGTTGAACAGAGAAAGCAGTTTAGCCAGTGGCAGCCCAGCAGACAGGAAGAGAAAAAATATAAGCATAAGAAGATTATCTAGAACAAGGGAGAGGTGATAAGAGGCAGTTAAGGTTAAGGGAGGGAAGAGAACCAGAATTTCAAAAGAAAGGAGGCACAGTGCTGGGGGTAATAAACAGGGAGAGAGAGAGAGAGAGAGAGTAGAATATGGTAGAGGAGGCAGTGATAAGTAAGTGCAGGGGAAGGGATTGAGGCAAGTGGCAGAAGGAATGGAAATGTGGGGTCCCGCCTGGCAAGGTTGGATTTAGGAGCTGCCCCATAGACCTCAGCATGTAGTTAAGCACTGGGGAAATCATTTTGAGAACAATGTCATGTCAGACAGGGAGTGGAATGCAGGATTTGTTGTGGTAGAGGGTGCCAGGTTTAAGGTGTAGTTTTTGGGGATCACTTTATTGTGTCATGAACCTGTTGACTATAACTGTCCTAGGTACCCTTCCCTAGGACACCTGGGAGTGAGCTGCTTGCTGTTCAGTGTGTTCTTCTTGGATGAAAAATTTCACATAAATAAATAAAACAGGCCTAAAAATAGACTGTTGCTCAACAGTGCAAACCCAGAATTTTAAATCTGCTTCAACCAAGATTTACAAAGAGCCACTCAAAGGAAACTACATTCAGTGACATTTCCAATGATTCTCTTGTTGTGAAATTTCCGGGAGTGGTTGTAAGCCAGATGTTGTTCAATCTGTCATCAGCTTTTGGCACCAATGATCATTTTGTGTTAGTGGAGATAGTACATTTGGATAACAGAGCCCAGTCTTAGCTTGGTTGTCCTGTCTTTCCTTTTATTAAGCTCTGTTTATTGAAATTATTGTAGAGGCATTGTAGCGCCCTTCTAGTTAGGGTTAAGTAGGCTGTTTAATGTTAACCCCCAATTTTTGCACCTTAAAACTTTGGCCTCATTTGCTGAAATAGCCCAAAATTTGGCATGCATGGTCAGGCTGCAAGAGTCTCAAGATGTGAAAAGTTTTGTAATGGCATATTGTTCCGTTTTTGAGATACGAGGCTTGATTTTCAAACAGCAAACTATGATGCAAGGTGCTTTCACATAAGGTGTATGACACCAGTGGCATCTTGCATCATAGTGTGCTGCATTTCCAATTTTCAAATGCCAGCTGCGGCAAAATTGGGATGCCATGTAGCAATGCCCTCCTGCACCACCTTTGTAGCAAAAGTGCCTGTGTACCAGGTCACGGGGGGGGGTGCGCACCACAACCTGGTTGCATAATTCCCTTAGTTGTGATTCTATAAGCCCTGCTGTGGCTGCAACAAGGGGCTCCAGTTAGACCAGCCAGGAGGTGATCTAATGGCCCTGTACCACTTCTGGGAAGAGTGGTGAATGGGGGAGCTTGCCAGAAGGGGCTGGGGGCATAAAGAGCATGAGGGTACCCTAGGGGGTGACAGGGGCATGGCAGGAATGTGCATGGGGTTGAGGTGGCACCCTGCAGGCATTCCCTCTGGTATTAGACACAGCTGATCAGCTTGTATAAAGGGGACTGGCAGACAGGTACTGGGACCTGGCCCTCAGAAGTATATTGCCCCGGCACGTGCCCAATAGGTGCCACTGACCTCAGAACCATCGGCAGGCAGCAGTGACTGCAGACCACAGGGTGCAAGTGGTGACTAGGATTGGTTTCTGGGGCCCCCCCATGAGGAGACAGACTGCTGCCCACTGATGATGCTGGGGCAGTGGCACCTGTGGGGCAGGTGCCAGGGCTATATCCTTCTGAGGGCCAGGTTCTGGTCTCTGTCTGCCAGACCCCTTTACCCAAACCTATTGTCTGAGTCTAATAGCACAGGGCACACCCACAGGGTGCCACCTCAATCACCTTGCACATTCCCGACATGCCCTGTTGCCCCCCTAGGGTACCCCATACTCCTTATGCCCCCAGTCCCCTTCTGGCAGGTGTATTTACCCCACTCCACAATTTGTGGCCCCTCGAGTGTTCCACTGGATGGGGTGCACAGAGCCTTCCACCAAACTCTGCAGGTGCATCACCTGTCCAGTGCAACCCTGTGGATGTGGCAAATCTTGAGCCTTAGGCACAGGGACCCTCATTTTTGAAAAATACAGTGCAGAGTCTCTGACACACTCTGAGTTTGCTGCAGCCCTAGATCACCATGAAGTGCAGCAATCTGAGGGCTCTTTAAAAATCATGCCCACAGACTGCACAAAAACAGAAAAAACATGTTTAATTTTCCTGCACTTAAATATTGTGGGTGGGATATTCAAAAGGGTTGTGTCATGCGCAATAGGATTGCGCCTGCACAAGTCCGAAATTGCACCATTCTGTGATATTCAGCAGGAGGCAGTTGCGCCACTGAAAACATGCTGAGCAACAGCGCAATGCAAATGAATGCATGCTGAACTGGAGGGGGAGGAACCATGCATAAACTGCACAACCCGATATTCAGCCGGGCTGTGCAGAGTTGTTTGGCGCAACTCCAACCTGCGCCTGCACAACTTTGAGCCAAAAAAGAAGTAAGTCAAGGGCCACCCACAGGTGAGCTGCCGCATTGCAGGGCACACAGCAGCTGCCACCTGTGGCTGGCCCTCAACCTACTCCTGTGCCCCCCTGCAGTCGATGGTGGGCAAAAGCAGAAAGTCCCCTCCCCGACTGGCCTGATCGCGAGCATAAGCTTAAATCACCCCCACCAGCCCGATCACGGGCAAGACTATTTCCCGAACATATCCCTGGTGGTCAGTGGACCTTCATGCTCGTGGGCTGAAGAGGTTTGAACCTCCCCAGAACATATCTCTGGTGGTCCAGTGGACTGATAAGCCCGATCGCGGGCTGAAGAAGTTAACCCAGAACGTATCCTGGTGGTCAGTGGACCGATAAGCCCGATCGCGGGCTGCATTATGTTCTGACACCCCACCTAAGACCATATCCCTGGTGAGCTAGTGTCCCCCACCCCACCCATGAAGCCCCACCACCCGGCGGGTGGCAGCATCCACCCGCCTGCCACCTCGCTGCCCGCCGACGGCTGCCGGTAGGGCTGCACACCGGTGGTGCAGGCAAGAGCCAATGGGTGTGCAGCCATACCGTACAAAGGCAATCCAGATTTGTGAATGAATTCATTCACATATCTGGACACCTTGTCATACAATACTGCATGCCATAGCTCTTGCTCTGCAACCAAGGGTATGCAACTACGGACGATCAGTTCGGTGGGGCGGGCAGCAGGCGGGTGGATGCTGCTGCCCGCCGCTGCTGGGGGAGCGGGTGGTGGGGCTTCATGGGTTGGTGGGTGGGGGACACTAGATCACCACGGATATGGTCTTGGGGGTGATGGGTGTGTCGCAACATAATGCAGCCCATGATCAGGCTTATTGGTCCACTGGACCACCAGGGATACATTCTGGGGGGGATTAAACTTCTTCAGCCCGCGATCGGGCTTATCGGTCCACTGGACCACCAGGGATATGTTTGGGGGGGAACACTTTGCTGCCCGCGATCGGGCTGGTGGGGCGGGTGATTTAAGCTTATGCCCATGATTGGGCCAGTTGGGGGAGGGGGGATTTCATACACATTTGCCCACGATCGGGCTGCAGGGGGTGTCGGTCCCCGATGGCTGCTGTCTGGCAGGGCTACAGGCACAAGTCCTCTGGGATCGGCGCACCTGCATGCTAATGGCATGCAAATGGGGCCATAAACAGATGCAAATGGCCCCCCCTGCACCTTGCATGAATTATGGCCCCATTTGCATGTCACCTTTTGAATATCGGAAATTTGCACATGGCGCAATGGTACTTGCACCACCGCAAGTTCAATGCTCCACTCTGACTACTTATGGTGGTGCAAGTTCCACTGCGCCATGCACAGTGGCTGTGGCTGGGGGGTGATATTCAAAGGAGTTGCTCAATAGCGCAACTCCTTTGAATATCGCTCCCACCACACCCCTTGCACAACTATTTTGTGCAGCGCAAGGGCTTGCGCCACAAAATAGCGCAGTTTGAATATCTGGCCCTGTGTGTTTTTTGTTCTCACCTGCAGCCTAGACAGTGAGGTATCTTTTTAATGAAATTTTCAGGGTTGAAGGGGCCCCATGCCAAAGGTGTGGCTTTGAAAAGCTTCCTGATAATTTATTATATGGTTGCAGAGTTATACCAATTTTAGAGATAACATTTTCTCATGAACAGTGAAAACAAACAAAAAAAAGATTGCAATTGCTTATTTTCATGATTTACCTCTGTAGCTAAAAAAATTCTGATTGTGTTAGCCGCCACTTTTTTCTCATTTTAAACTCACATTGAAAATGCATAAAAAATAATCTATTTCAAAAACAAACACCTAAATCTAGCTAAACGTAACTTGTTTAGCTAGATTCTGCTGTTTGTTTGTTTTTTAAAAACTTGCCAGAAAATCCTTTTCTGGGCACCCCAAAATCCAGGGTGCCCAGTTTAGTGAGAGGAGTCATTCACCAGTGTTCTCTGTATGAGAGCAATAGAACTTTCTTGAGCTCTGCAGCCATAGCTGGAGTCCTGCGGGCTGCAGAGAGAGCAGTAAGCCACCGATCCCCTGCTGTCTCTGTCTGTATCTGTATCTTTGTCTGCCTGTCTCTGTCTCTGTATCTTTCTCTCTCTCTCTCTCTCTCTCTCTCCATCTATCCATCTATTTATACAATTTGGTGGGCAAAGTTGTGTCCCAGTGCTACAGCAGCAGTGCCCTGTGTTTGGTAGATCAAGACTTCAGAGTATCTGCATCAAGGGAACGAGGCAAGTTTGTTCCAAGACAGGACAGTCACTGGCCCATAGGTACAATCCAAGTTACTTTATTAATTAAATTGCTGTTCATGCATGTAATACAGTAGCTCCAAGATAGGAGCGGGTGACCTCATACCTCTCAATATTTTGCTTTGGAAATATGGGACAGTGACATTCAAAACATGGAGCAATCATTCCTCAGAATGGGTTACACATCTCAAATCTTGAAGTGCCAAGTTCAAACCACTGTGAAAACTATTTTGTGGAAGGTTTAATTCTGCTTTAGAAACAGAAATTATTATACATGTCTATTAAGTTAACAACTTAAGACAGCTGATCACCTCCTTTATGTGAGACAGCCCATTTTCTATGGTGGAAGGTTATGGAGATCATAAAGCAATTTTGGAGGGGTAAAGTAATTTTGGAATGTGAAAGCTGTGGCTCATCAAAGGGGCTGGCTCAAAGTTGTGGCTCAAAGGGACTGCGCGTGCCCTCATGCCCAGGTTTAGATTAACCAGATCCGCCAGTGAGGATGGGTGGCAACCCTTGTCATTTTCACCTTTAAATCATCTCCAAAGCCACCTTCAGCTTGAGGAGTCCTTTGAAGTGTGATCTTGAGGTAATCTTCAGTTTCCAGTGTACTTAAAGATGAGGATAAATGTGTGCTTGTTTCCATGTCATAGAGGTCAGTCCCATCGCAGCACATCATAAGCCGAGGCAAGCAGCTCCAAGTCCTGAGTTCTCGGGTTCTCTAGTCTTGACTGTACTAAGTAGAGTTGATTTCAGTCCATGGCTGCTGCTGATCACTCGAGGATCACATGCTGCCTTAAAGCAAGACTTCTCACTATTGCAAGCCAACTAGGCTGTACAACGCAACTGCTTCCTTTACCTCCAGCTGAATGCATCATTCCAACATCCTACCATACTCCTGCATCATCTCTCTCTTTGCTTGTGTCTAAGATGTATTTACTATATGTGAGCTACAGTGGTGTTTTGGAGATAAAGGGTGTGAATGCTACACAGTACCTCACACGCACAGGCAGTCTATATCAGGTACTCAGCTGTAAACAGTGTCTACAGTTATGAACGTCTTCACAGTTATGGTGAAATACCATAGAATCCTAGATAAAGGAATCAGTCAGGTACAGTACTGCATGATTCAGTCTGTTTTCAAAATGGATTAAGTTTGAAATGGTGCAGTACTTCCATATTGTCCTCTGGGATCTTAATTGTAATCAGTCACCTACAAAGAGGGTTGCCCAATTTAAAAGGGGCAGGCCCCATTGTTCCATGGCCCAGGCCAAGAAAGTGGGAATTTCAGAGATACAGGAGGGGGGGAAGGGGGAGGAGCTGAGGGCGGGATTCTGAAATGGGAAGGGCCCAGTGAGATCACAAAGGAAGCAAGGCAGAGGATAAGGGAGGAATGAGGTGACAGCAGAGGAATGGACAGAAGAGCTAAGGGGGCGGGGAAAAGGAGGCAGCTAAAAGGGGCTGCACAGCAGTGGAGAGCTCACAATTTTGCTCGAGTGAATTTTCTTTAGATGCACATCAGTCATTGGCAGTGATCGAGCCATTGGGCATTGATTTTGGTTTTATGAGTTAATTCAGTGAAATAAAGTTAATAAATAGATAAAAAGCTAGTGAGAAACAACAGTGAGTGAACAACAGGAATCCTGAGGTAAGGTATTTTATGGATATAAGGTACAGGTAGAGAACCTGCAGAGTGGAAAAGAAGCAGGCAAGCAACAAGGTAATTGGTGGTATTGCTAGCATTTGATGGCAAGCACAAGCATGAGGCAGGGAAAGAGATCCCATTTCTACGGTTTGAGTTGGCCTGACTGGTTTCCCTAGTTTGGGATCATTTGGCAGCAGTCAGTGAGAGGCAGCTGCCAGTAACATTGTTTGCTTGTGCTACTTATCGGCTTCGGCAAGAGCCCAAGATGCAAGGGGGCTTGGAATTTGTTTAGACTGTGGGAGTAGCAAGGCTGTGCTCGAAATGGTAGCCGCTGAGATGCAGGATGGCTGGGAGAGGTTTCGTAGCATGGGAGGTGTTCAAGTTGTGGAATGACTGATTCCCTATTTTGGGATCAATGGGAAGGACTATCGGGAGGCAGCCTGTGATTAGCACATAACTCGAGAGGCAGCCGGCAGCAACAGGGGGGAAGTAACTGTGCTATTCCTCAGTTTGAAGCAGGATAATTGTTTAAAATTGAAGGAATATCGAGGCCGTACTCACCTATACAGAGGCATTGGTCAGGCTGGTCAAGAGAGGTATTTCTCTCAACCTGAGGGGTTTCCCATGGTGGATAGGTGACCGCAAGAGCGGAGATGTGCCAGGAACGAGTAATGTAAGAAGAATAGCTGCCCTCCATGGCTACCGGCGGGTTTTCTGTCAGGAAAAAGGCCAGGTGCATAAAAGGGGAAGAGAGTAGAGAAAGACTACAAGGGCTGACCACGTGGTAATGGCGTGTGACGTCATCGCCATGCGGGTCGGAAGGGGAGCCGGAACAAGCGCGTGGGGAGAATTTAAAGGAGGAAAGCAGCAAGCCTGTAATGTAGGCATGGTGGAAAAAGAGTTTTCCTTTGGTTTTTTAGTTTGTTGCTGGGTATTGGCTGTTTTTTCGTTCTTTTCCCTGTTTCAAGAAATAGGGAAGGGGAGTGGAGAGAGGACTGAAAGGGTTAAATCATGGCAATGACGCACACGCCATCACCACCCGGTTGGTAGGGAGCTCTAACAGGCATCCGTGGGGAGCAAAAAAAAATGAGGAAAGCAGCATGCATGTAATATGGGCGGGGGGGAAAGTTTTCCTTCATTTTTGTGTTTGTTGGCTGGGTAGTGGCTGGTTGTTTTGTTCCCAGGAAGGGGAGAACACAAGAGGCAAGGATCTCAGCATAAGGAATCGAGCAGGGCAAGGAAGGAAGGAAGGCAGGATGCCTGTATTTGTTTGGGATATGCAAGGAGCGGTCCGATGGGTTTTGCTGGAATCTGGAGGGATGGGGGAAGGTCTCACAAGGAGGCCGAAGTGATTGGGGGATGGGGTGCAGTGAGCTGGGTCAACAGCTGGTTATTCAGCAGCTGGCACTGATGCAGAAAATAGGGGAGTTCTTTTGTCTGGCGATTGCCCGTTGATAGCCCAGCACAGGGTGGCAGGTAATAAGGAGCAAGGCTCTGGGGTTTTGGACAAAGGATGTTTTTATGGCAATGAATGAAAACGGAGCATGCTCAGTAAAAAGAAAAAGGTAGAGAGGTTTTGTTTACAGTCTGAGGAGTCCCAGTTGGTGAGAGCTTTAGTGGAATCATTGGTCCCTGTGCCAGAACAAGAGAATCTTCGTGGGGGGATGGATGGGTTGACACATGGGCCCCCCCAAAAAAGAGGGGGGATAAGGGGAATGCAGTAGTTTTAACAGATATGTTGTGTCATTTTAGATACAGATTGAGGATGGCACCAAGAAAAACAAAGCCCAAAAAGGAGTAATGCTTCAAGGCTGTGATGGAATTAGTGGAGAAGATGAATCGGTTCCTGGAGGTGGCAGAGCCTGAGAGTGTGGAGAAGGGTACAAAATGGAAGGGGAAGATGGGGAAGGGTAAGGAGATGAACAAAAGGGTCCCAACCAGGGTCACTGTACCGGAGCCCAGGGTGGTGATACCAGTACCCGAACCAGGGCCTCCTCAGTGTCTAACCCCGGATATCCCTGTACCCGAGCCATGCCCAGACTGCACCCCTGGGCCAGCGGTAGAACCAGATCTAGCAGTACCAAGGTACCAGCCTACCCTGCCAGTACCAGCCCCGATTCCATCACTGCCACAGTTGATTTTTCCCCAAGTACCTGGAATACCAATGCCTGGGCCCGGACCCTCGCAGACACCCACACTAGGTAATCAAGGGGTGACTATGGAGAGCAGTAAGAAACAGTATATAGAGAAAATGTGAAAGGTATGGGGGAGAATGGAATTGGCCAGCTAGAAAAGGCAATGTGTGAGTTGAAAGGAGGCGGTGATGAAAAAGGGGGGGAACCGTGGGAACTCAGGGAGTAAGAAAGGAATTAGGGGCTCCCAGGGTGCGTTTAGCAGACCATGTCCCACAGCAATGAAAGAGAAGATATGGAAAGGATAACATGTTGATATTTTCTCATTAGCAAACATAGACAGCATGGAAAAATATGAGGAAAAAGATAGTTTCGAGAAGAAGGACATGGCAGTGGCAGTGGTGCTGCTCAGAAAGGAAGAGGAGGACAAAACATGGAAGGGCAAAACATGGGATAACTGGTTCACAGGTTTACATATTTTATGGCCATTGTGATTGAGAATTGGCCGGACTTAGCTATCCCCCTTCTAACCTACTCCCTCATTATAAAAAATGCATACAAGAAGGAAGGGCATAGCTGGCTATGGTATGATGAAAAATTTAGGAAGAGAATGGCTCATTTTGGGGATGTACAATGGGATGCCAGGCAAATAGATTTGTGGCTGCAAATTTATATGGGCCCCTCAGACAAAGAAACAGAAGGCAAGAAATGGGTGGTGGCAATAACGAAGGCATGCTGGGGATACAATAGAGCCTCCTGTTCCTGGCTGAACTGCCGATTCCAGCACGTTTGTTCCAAGTGTGGGGGGCACCATACAGCATCCAAATATAGGTACAACTGGGAGAAAGGGATGAACAGCCAGGACAGCTCCTACCAACCACCCTTTTGGAACGGACAGAATTCCTTTCAAGGGCAGCATTGGGGGAAGGGGAACAGGGGTAGAGGAACAGGGGGGAAGGGGCAGGCCTATCAGCCCTGACATCAGGATACATAAGGGGCCAAGATAGGGCATTTTCTGGCTGGCTCAGACACCCATAAACATAGCAAGGATGGACAAGTGGTCGGGGGGGATCCGGACAGGGTCGCGGCCAAAATATTGGGGGAAGGTTTTCAATATGGTTTTAGCTTGCAGTTTAAAGGGTGCAGGAAGAAGACTGCAGAAAAGAACCTAAAATCCATGCAAGGGAAGGAAGGGGTTTTGGTACAGAAGATTCAGAAAGAGGTAAGGGTGGGTAGGGTCAAAGGCCCATTCACAACCCCGCTGCTGACCAACCTGAGGGTCTCCCCCTTGGGTTTGGTTCCCCAGAAGCAAGAGGGTGAGTACCGCGTGAAACACCACCTGTCTTACCCAGAGGGGGATTCAGTCAATGATTCCATGGGGAAAGAGGACAGCAGGGTCACCTATGCCATGCTGGAAGATACAGTAAGATTGATTAGAGCAAAGGGAGAGTCATGGCTGGCGAAAATGGACATAGAGTCAGCTTTTTGCCTCTTACCGGTCAGACCAGAAGACTGGGACTTGTTGGGATTCCGGGTGGAGGAAAAGTATTATTTTGATAAAGCCGTGCCAATGGGGTGTTCAATAGCGTGTGTGACATTTGAGATGTTTAATACCTGGCTGCAATGGACTTTCCAGACCAGGTTCGGATACCAGACAGTAGTGCACTACCTGGATGACTTCCTGTTCATTGGGTAAGGAAAAGTACAGACCCTAAACATGCTTAGGAATTTCCAAATGTTATGCCAGGAGGTGGGGGTCCCATTAGCAGAAGACAAGACTGAGGGACCGAGTCGCATAATCAAGTTCCTGGGCCTAGAGCTGGACACGACTCAGGAATTGTTCCGGTTGCCTGAACAGAAGGTTAAGAAGCTTAAGGAAATGTTGAAGGCTGTAGGAGGATGCAGGAGGGTGCGGCTGCAGCAGGCGCAGCGGCTGCTAGGTCATTTGAACTTAGCATGTCGAGCGATCACACCAGGGAGCACGTTTACACAGCGTTTAGCCTGGGCTATTCGAGGGGCCACTCTGCCTCACCACTGGGTAGATCTTAATAAGATGACCAGGGATGATATGGCAGCATGGGAGCATTTTCTGCAAGAATATAATGGGCACACATTCTGGCAGGATGGCTGGGTCTATAACTTGGACCTACAGCTCTATACAGATGCGGCGGGGGGTATAAGTATGGGAGGGTACCTCCAAGGAAAATGGTTCGCAGAACCTTGGCCGGTTGGTTGGAAGCAGGTGTGGGTGACAAAAGACATCACCTTTCTGGAGCTGTTTCCTACATGGGTGGCTATGGTAGTATGGGGAGAGGAACTCAGGAACAAGCAGGTGGAGTGGCAATAGGGCAGTTGTGGAAGTACTGAACAAGAAAAGGACAAAGTCAGAGAGAGTTATGAGAGTATTGGGCAGAGTGGTGTGGTTGGGCTTGTCCCTGAACATGTCTTTCAGGGCAAAACATGTCAATGGAGTTGACAATGTGATAACCGATTGCCTCTCCTGATTGCAGATGGACAAATTCAGGACCGTTGCACCCGGAGCAGAGGAAAAACAAACTACCATTCTGGATCACGTCTGGGCGATTGGATTGGGGGAGCTGAGGTATTGTTCCACAACTCCTGGGCCCCTCAAACCCTGACAGCATATGAAACCTCCTGAAGGGCATTTCAGAAATTTCGGGAGGAGTACTGCAGGCAGGTCAGTGTTCCAGCAATGGGGGAACAGGTGGTGCAGTTTGTAGTCCGGGGTTGGAAACAGAACATGGCACACTCGACCATGGGGGTGCATTTGGCAACAATAGGACAGATATGCATACTAAGGGGCTGGGAGGACCCTACAAAAACTAACCTTATCTGGAGAATGATGCAGGGCTGGATGAGGGGAACAGGGAAGAGACAGGGTAACAGAAAGCCGATATTGGAAGGGATTATGGTAAGGTTACTAGGGGCCTTACAGCATATCTGCAGTTCCTTGAGGGAGGCATTTTTATTTCAGGCACTGTATGCAATCATGTACAGTGGGGCCTTTAGGCTGAGCAAGATAGTGGGCCACAACAAAAAGACAGAAGGGGGGGCTGCAATGGGAGGACACTGAATGGAAAAGCAAAGTCATAACAGTTATATTATGGCAGTCCAAAACCGATCAGCAAGGACAAGGTAGGAGGGTTTGGTTGTGGAAACACACAAATGAAACCATTTGCCTAATAATGGCTCTGCACATGTACGTGGCAGACCGATGAAACCAGGGGAATGGAATGATGTTTATACATGGGGATGGCAGGCCAGTCTCGGGGTACCAGGTGATTGCCTTATTGAACAAGGTACTCTGGTTTGTGGGGGAGTCAGTGGAGGGATATTCCTCTCATTCCTTCAGAATTGGGGCAGCATCAACAATGGCTGCTCAGGGCAAGGGATCCGAAGAGATCAAAGAGAGAGGAAGATGGGCATCAGGGTGTTATAAGAAATACATACGGAAATTGCAACAATAATGCTATTTGTTCTTCTCTCCCATAGCAGGTGCACAAAGAAGAAGGGGGGAAAAGGGGGGATGGGGAAGGGCAATGAGCGCGTATTCATTCTTTGTGCTTTGATCAATCGGGCGCAACCAAGAGGATTGAGGCATGGATTTGTGGGCATTCTTTTGTGCATTGGGTGGAAAAATGGGCGGCCTGGAGACAAGGGGAAAAGCAACTGTACCTGGACATTGACACAAAAAGACTGGTGTGGAAAGGTTGACGGGGCATGAAATGGGCGCAGCTGCTGCCAGACTTCAGAGAAATCAGGAGGGATCATAAGCGACCAGACCTGATTGTGGAACATTTTGGGGGCAACGATTTGGGAACAAGGCCATGGTTGGATGTTTTTTATCAGATAAAGTATGATGTTAAAATAATAAAGGAATGATGGCCAGAGGTTACTTTGGCGTGGTCAGAAATCTCTCCTCAGAGAGTGTGGAGGCAGGCGAAGAGCCAAAAGAGTATGGACAGGGCCAGAAATGCATGAATGCGATAGTGGGGAGACTGTTCCAGGGTATTGAGGAAATGGTTATTAAATATGGGATACTGGAGTGGGTAGATGAATATTACAGGGGGGATGGAGTGCATTTGTCGGGTCTTGGCCTGGCCGTGTTCAACACTGAAATTTTGAACGCCATTGAAGCATGGCTGGCATGAAAATAAGGAAAGGACAAAAAGGGTGGGGGAGGAGAGAGTAAAGAGGAAGTCCACCATCCATCGCAAGCTGGAGGTGGACTAATGGAAAAGGGGGGGAGAGAAAGAAAATAGAAAAGGACACAGGCCAACAAATAAGAAGCAGGGGCATGGTGTATACGCTCATGCCACCTGTGTAGGACATAATAACAAGAGGCCAGGATACCTCCATGATGTACATCTGGGGGGGGCAGAAGAGATGGAGAGATCTGGTTATTAATTAAGAGAACAACAAGAGGCAAAATGGTATAATGGGTGCACATAATGTAAATACAATGTATGTATATATGATGAGAAAAGGAGTGCACAGTGAAATATGGAGATGGCATGTACCATTGTGAACATTTGATTCTGGATTGTCATAAATATCAAATCAGAAAAATTATTACCAAGACTAAGCAACCACACATTACTGGTCCGTGTATTTATTGACGGGGTTCTGGGGACAATTACATTTGAAATTCATATTAGAGTAGATTTAGAAGAAAGATTTTGTCTGTTTCAAAGTAGGTGGGGGCTGACTGTCACCAAAACCAAATTACAGAATAGCTACACTATGTAGTACAGTTACAGTGCAAACGATCTCTCACTCCCTCACCGTCTTTCTCTCTCTCTCTCACTCTCTGTCTCTCTCTTCATCACTGACTGATGAAGATGAAGAGCAGCAAAAAGAGGGATAAATAAAGCCACATTCTCAAACCTGTTTTGTTGAACTACAGAAAGAGGCTTCAGCAGTTTCAAACAGCAACAGTATATAAATTATGGTTATAAGCACCGTGTTAATCAAACAAATATACATCGACCACGGACAATGTCATAGTCTTTATGGTAGGCATCAATATCAACAGCGAATTAAAAAGTTTTTTAATTCGCTGTTAGTTTGTTGCCTGTTATTGCACCATTAAATTTGACCATATAGGCATTGTCTGTGGTCGGTGTATATTTTGTTCAGTTAACTACGGGTGCTTATAACCATAATTTATTTTGCTACATTTATCTGCAACACCATAGTAATTATACCCTGGTGCTAAGTTCCTGCTTGCTCATCAAACAGCAACAGTGCAGACAGTAATTGAAATTCATTAAATATAAAATAATATCAGTCCTTGTCTTTTGTCATACCTTCCTGACACACAACTTCCTGACTCAGTTTTCCTGACACTGAAGTACCCGACGAAGTGTAAAATCCCAATGTGACAGTGCCTGACAACACCTGATGTTTGAACCACCGACTGCAGACTCCGCAGACCTAGGCACCACCCACTTCACAGCCTGCACAAAGCCCCCTGCACCCACCATAATTAACATAATCAATTCCATGTCACTGTAAGTTGTAGTGTGGGGCAGTTTATTATTGGGATTTTACATTTGTCAGGCACTTGGGTGTCGGGAAAACGGAGTTGGGACGTTATGTGTTGGGAAGGTACATGTCGGGAATTTGTATGGATCCCAGTGAGAGACTGCTAGGATTTATTAAATGAAAAAAAGTGGATTAGTGCATTGAATTGATTGTTCTCCAATTCAGAAATAAGTGCACACTTTGCTTTTGCTGTAGGCAATGTTGGCAAGGTACCGTAATTGATTAAAATGCGTATTATGCAGAAAACTGGTAATACACTCTGCTCGTGAGTATCAGCAGCATCGTTACAGCAGTCAGTTACTGGCGTACGATAAAACTCATGCCGCTGTTCCGTAGATGCTGATACACCACACAGAAAAAGATCAAAATGAGCAGCTGCCTTGTGGAACTACTTTATAATTCTCATTATATGCACATGATGTAGAAATAACATTGTGTTTCCTCTTGAGCTACTCGCTTACTGCTGCAGGTGGCTCAAGATGAGCCTTCATGGAGATAATGGGGATCACTCTGGGCGTTAATGGTCCATGAATTGAGCCTGTTTATAAAATGGCAGGGTAAAATCATGGAATCTGATTGGCTGTTATTTATGTGTAAAATATGGTTTACACATGGCTAAAAAAAGGACTATGAAAAGTCTGGAAACCAGATCAATGGGCATTTGGAACACAGGCATTTCAGTTAGCCCCCTACAGCCAGAACTGATCTTCCACCACAAACATGGCTGCTACCTTTACACTGTAAAAAAACTTCATCTGGGCCCTAAAAATAAAACTACCTTAAATAAAATATAAAACAAATTAATTTACGGTAGTTTCCTTTGATTATCACACTCTCCTTACACACATGAACAAATTAGAAACCATAAGTATTGTTTATAGTTTTCACTACAACTGTTTCTTTGCTTACAGTGAAAAATCCCCCTTCTATCTTTACCTGCTCATCAGGTAACTCTCTTCTTCTTGTCCTGACAGAGAGATAACTGAGGCTCTGGCTGTAACAAAGGCCTTTGTTGTCTATGCATACAGAGTGTTAGCAGAAAAACATTCTGCCAATGGAACTGAGCAGAATTTTGAATCCATGTATTCCATGGTAAACATTCTATGATAAACATTCCATATCTTGAATGTGGGGAAAAACAGAAAAAACAGGAAGAAGAAGGTAGGCAACAATACAATGACATCATCAGTGACATCATTTGTTGTGAGTGGAAGGACTATTTGATCATAAATGCACACAAGTAAATCTATTGTTTCTACATATAAACATGCTTTTCCCAAATGTAAAAGTTTTAAAACAGGAGCCCATTTTATAAGTGCAATAAGAGAAACTCCCGGGTAGTGCATGGAACAGATTTTACTGCACGCCAGGGGCTAAAGGCACTCGGCCAAGGCCTCGTGCCTCATTACGCCCCTAGCCGTGCAGTAAAATCTGTTCCATGCACACCCTGTCGTGTCTTATTGCTTACATGTTACCTAACAGGTCTATGGACTTCTACAACTTATGCCACGTACTGTACTTCACTCTCAAGTAAAACTTGGTGAAAGTAGCAAATTCTGAATTCATGGAAATATTGCAAAATTATGTGAAATGTTGTCATTTGTCTTTAATTTTCTGAGTTTTTTTTTAATTGGCTATAATTCAATCAGTGTTACAGCTAGAGATCTGACATTTGGCAGGTGCATTGTTGGCCATGGGCCCTAGAAATGTGCCAATCATCATAACATTTGGATGAAGGGTAGAGAAGGTATATGGGCTCAAAATCTGGCAATTTAATATTCATGTGAAAATTTCTGAAAATATTTATATGCTTACAACTTAGCCACCTTTGAAGCTAGATAATTAAAAACTTAGCTGCATACTTTCTAGGAAGAGTCATAGAAACTGCTAAACAGAGAAGTAATGGCTACATAAATTGTGAGTTTTAGCCATGGTCTGCCTCCCGAAGTAACTTTCCAGGCTCGCTTCTAAACCTGTGTAGTCAACATGGCAGCATGACACTCTGATGCTGTGCCAGAGGGGTGCCTTAAAGCTTAGTATTTAGGGTCAATGAACCTAACAACATTGGTGATATTCTGTTCTCTAGTTCTAAACTTATAAGGGCTTAAAATTCTATAGTTTACATAATTGCAAAATGTCATTTTAAAATGTCTGAATGTTTGGAGGCTTACAGTATAACTTAAACACCTTTAAAGCTAGAGACCTGAAACTTAGTACACTTCTGTATGGACCTTGGTAACGTCGCCATTCCAAATGTGGTGCAATTTAGACAAACACATTTAATTTACATAGTTGTGAACTGCAATTTTAGAATTTCCAAAAGTTTGGAGCCTTATAACTCAATCATATTTAAAGGTAGAGATCTGAATCTTGGAAATGTTCTGTATGGACATTGGAAAAGTCATCTTGCCAAACATGATGCGATTCAGGCAAAAACATTTTAAATTACATGGAAATAACCAAAATCACAATGTTGTCAACAGTTCAAGAAATTTTTGTGGAAATTTCACATTTTATGGAAGTGAAATTAGCATTTTGCCAGAGTTCTGCTGGCAGAAGATAAATTTCACCCAGCCCTACTTTCCAGCAAACTTTGTCGGTAAATAGTAGTGCACTTTTGTTTTCAGATAATATTTATTAATAAACATAGACATATGGCTCTGTTAAGTTAGACTTTTACAATAAATGGGCAAAATGCTAACAGTGAGAAATGTTCCTCAACACAAAGTTTCAAACTGCTGGTACATATGCAAAGATTCATAGATATAATTTCCTATCTTACATAGACAGCTGTACATACTGTAAGCAATAAGTTATTTATGCATGTGCTATATTGCATATACTGACAAGAGTATGTAATCAACTGAAGCCAGAATGGAGAAGGTCAATAGTCTAGAAATGTTTAAATCCCTTAAGGGGAGCAACAGGGTGAACTGTCAGCAACTGCTTAAATGCTGTAAAAGGACCTTCACTGGGGGCATGGAAAAAAAATTGGCTGGTTATAGGTTCAGCAGAATAGTGATGAAGTATTTCTTTATGGAGAGGGGTGTGGACAAGTAGAAGAGCTTGCCAAGGGGACAGGAATAAGAAGCAAATAACAACAGGGAAACGGAGGTGGGATGGGAGTAAACCTACAAAATAGACTGAGCTGCTTATAGGGGTTCAGACTAAGTCCATCCAGCGATAGTCTGGAGCAGCAATAGGCAGGGACAGAGCAAATGAAATAGACCTATTGGGCTTGATTTTAAAAGGTTAGCACTTGAGCAAGGGGGCTTGTGTCAAGGAAAAATGGCACAAGGGGCCCCAGCCACTCTATCTTGCATCACTCCTAATTTTTGAATGCAGCCTATGCCACGTGGGGTACCATTTGCACCAACCAGGCTTGCACCATCCCTGTGGTGGCTGCACTGGTGTGCCATGATGGAAGGGGGGGTGCACTGGGGTAGGGCTGCAAAATCCTTTACTTTGGGATTATGTAAGCCCGCCCCAAGGGGTGCATGGACTCAGCAGTTAGGTCATCCTGGAGCTGGTCTAACAGCCATCGCAACATCTACAACACTGGTGCAGCATGGAAGTTGAGCCCTCATGCCTACCAAGGATGGCCAAAAGTGGCAATCACCATCCTGCCACAAGGTATGGGGACAGTGTTGTACCACTGCAGGTCCAGGACAGGTGCCCTACCACTTGGAGTCCTACCGGGCATTCCCCAGGTTTCATGCCAGGCCATGACAATGCTCCTTGTGGCACTTCCCTCATCATGCCAAAAAATTACAGTTGTACTCCACCCCTCTGGCCATCCCCGTGGCTGTGCTGCACATCTCCATACTGGTGGTGTCCCCATCTGGCATGGCCTATGGCCTGCAGTGTCCACTAACCCCCTTCCACCTCACTCCTGCGGGACCCCCAACAAGGCTTCTCGCAGACACCCTGACACGCAGCCAGTGGACCCCACCACTGGTCGCTGTGGCACACAGCTTATGGCAATGCCCTCTCATGTGTCTTCTGTGTGCTGCACAGGAGTGGGTGTGCTGACCTGTGGGACTTTGGCACTGGGACCACACCTGTACTACAATCAGATGCAGGGTTGCTGGTGCAATGGTGAACGACATAAGCTGCTGTTTGACGCAGCTTGTGTCGATCTATGGGGTACTTTGAAAATCAAGAACATTGTCTATTTCTGCCTGTAATCATCTATGTTTCTATATATACAGGGTTGTGTACAATATAGTGAAATTACACAGTCTGAGCCGGAAGGTCAGTTGCAACTGCATCTCTGTCTGTCATTCTCTCTCTCTCTCTCTCTGCCGTTCTCTTTGTCTCTTTCTAATTCAAATTCAAAATTCAAAAATAATTTCATTGGCATGACAAGATATACAGGTATTACCAAAGTTTATATATCAAACTATTCATAAAACATAAACATTCTACAATGCACCTAAAGATTTCTGTGTTGTATTTCAGAGTTGGTGGCAGGATACTACCGTATATAGTTTACAGCTATTTCTGCTACATCGTTACATTCCCCCAGAAGTATACAGAGTTAGTTTCATCATTCATGAGCTGGAAATCTGCTATCCACTGTGATTGCTCTAGGAAACACTTTTCTCGTACACAGCTGTGTTTTGTACAGTAGAGAATGAATTGCTTTTCTGTTTTAATTTCACCGCTTTCACACTCAGTACAGAGTTGGGCTTCTTTAGGTTTCCATGGTAATTTGTGTCTGCCCATTTCTATTTCTTGGTAACTTGGTAGTTAGGACATAAGAAGGCCAAAGCCCATCGAGAATGTCCTCCACACAATGTGGATCATTAACAGTTTATGTTCTATTCAAAAGCCATCTATCTAATTTAAACTTAAATGTGTCAATATTCTGGCAATCAACAATTTCCTGTGGCAAGGAATTCCAAACTCTTGGAGCTCTAATATTAAAAAATTGCTGTCTTCTATTTGTTCTTGTTTTCTCAATTTTGATTTGTTTATTATGTATTCTGGCTACAATTTTTCTGGATGCAAAAGACAATCCACAAGATTTCATTAATGTGGGAGATAATACGATTTTAAATAATTGAAGGATATCTCCTCTTAGTCTTCTAGTTTCCAATGAGTATAACTTGGTTTTATGAAGCCTAGTTTCATAATCAAAGCGAGAAAGGTGGGGTATAATTTTTGTAGCCTTTCTTTGAACCCTCTCAATTTTTGTGATATCCTTAACTAAGTATGGACTCCACAGGGGTGCGCCATAATCCAAATGGGGTCTAACATGAGTCTTATATAAAGTCATAATACATTCTTCTGTTTTAAGAACAAAAGTATTATTTATCCTGCACAAAAGAGCATTGGCTTTATTTGTAACTTTGTTAAAATGGTTTGAAAAAGACAAGCCATTATCAACCAATATACCCAAGTCTTTTTCCACGACAGATTCTCGAAGTTTGATATTATTAAGATTATATGTTTGTTTTAGATTTTTTTTGCCAAAATGCAACACAGAACATTTCGACACGTTAAATGACATCTTATTGGTTACTGCCCAAGATTCAATTTTTTTAAGGTCATTTATTATGATATTCCTGTTGATTTCATTATCAACAGGTCCCCTAATTAGTGTCATCACAAATTTAGACAACATATTCTGTGATAAGATAGTAAGATCACTAATAAAAATACCAAACAGGGTGGGACCCAACACGGAACCCTGAGGGACCCCACTTGTCACAGATCTTTCTTCCGATACTTCCCCATTAATTCTAACCATTTGAGTTCTATTGTATAGCCAACTGTTCACCCAAGACACGATACATTCAGAAAATCCTAATGTTACTAGCTTTTTTATTAATATAGAGTGTGAGACCTTATCAAACGCCTTACTATAATCTAACAGAATGACATCTACTGAGATGTTTAAGTCAAGATAACTGCTAACTAGATTGTAAAAGATAGCAAATTAGTAGTACATGAGTGCCGGGTTTAAATCCATGTTGTGTGGTATCATTTATTTTTAATCGACCATTCCTCATCAATTATATATTTAATATATTTTTCTAATAATTTACATGGAATGGAGGTGAGGCTGATAGGTCTATAATTTTCAGCCTTATAATGCACCCCCTTTTTGAAGATCGGTGTTACAGTAGCTGTTCTCCAATCAACGGGCACATTAGATTCTGCAAGTGATTTATTAAAGATAATTGTAAGTGGAATGACAATACTACTATATGTTCCCATAAGAAATTTAGATGTAATACCATCAGGGCCTGAGCTAGTAGTTGGTTTCAAGGTTTTCAGAAGTTTATAAGTATCGGAAATAGTGATAGAGTAACTATGGGATATGGTGGTATTAGTAATCAATATAGGCTCCTTATCCTGTTCGAAGACAGAGCAAAAATACTTATTAAACTCTGTTGCAGTCACCTTATCTGAGAGGATGGTTGTATTATCGATAATTAATGGACCTATTTTATTTATATTACCCTTTTTGTTATTTAGATATGAATAAAGACTTTTATGTGAGTCCTTAGTATGGGCAATTCTAAATTCTAAATTCCGTTTGCCAGGATAATTGATGTTTTTAGATTTTTAAGTGCTTTCTTATACTTAATAAAGTTATCCTCCTTTTCTTCCGGTTTGCACTTTTTTAATAAAGTAAATAATTTTTGTTTATGAATGCTAAGTTTTCTGATATTATTATTATACCAGGCAGGGACCTTGCCTTTATTGTTATACTTCCTTCTTTCAGGTACATATTTTTCTTCTAGACTATGTACGGTTTTTTTAAAGGTGCTCCATGCATCATTAGCATTAAGAGGTGCGAGTACTGAGTCCCAGGGTATAGCTATAAGATGTTCATTAATTTTTGAGAAATTTGCTTTCTCATATTGTTTTATCGTGCAATTATTAATGGGGTTTGTATGAACCAGAGACATAGAAAATTGAATTGTCATGTGATCACTATTGCCCAGGGGGTCCAGCACCCGTAAATTGGACAAGGAGGCCTTCATATTAGTAAAAACTAAATCTAAAATGTTATTCCCTCATGTAGGTTCTCTAACTTGTTGGGTAAGGCCAAGATCTGTAATAGTTGAAATCAGCTGTGAGTCATATAAATTATGTCCAGAAAGTATATCCCAATTTATAGATGGAAGATTAAAGTCAAAACTGTGGTCACTGCGGTCTTTTTCCCTCTCTCTCTCTCTTTCATTCTCTCTCTCTCTCTGTCTCTCCCATTCTATCTATCTCATTCTCTCTTTCTTTTCCTCTCTCTCTCTCTCTCTCTCTCTCTCTCTCTCTCTCTCTCTGTCTCTCTCTCAGGAGGAACTGTGCTTTTTTTTGCAAGAAACTCCATGAAATTCTAACTCACGAGCATCATTCTTTAACAAGAAACTTTTTGTTATACTGTACTGGGTTCTGGAAACATGTTTGTTAAATGTGATGTGAAACAGATATTTTTATACTGCATGACACCCTTCCACTGCCCTTTTAGTGTCTATCCAATATTTTGATGTGTTCTTTACCTTTTTTGTTAAATTAACAATCTAATTTTGTTGCCATTGTAATTACTCTGAATCCCTCTCCCCTCAGCAGTTGCTGCTGACTCTTTTCATACTGTCTGAACATTCTATGAAATTAGTAACTTCATTCCAGGCCATTCAGATGAATAGCATGAAATGGGAGTTACTGATGTCGTAGAATGTCTTAGAAATATGAAAATCTAGAGCAGTAGCTGGTGAGGAGAGTGGAACTCTATATAGCACAGAAGGCAACCCAGAGTTCAAACATTTATTTTTCAAAAACTGGTCAAAGCATTTCAGAATAAATAACTGACATGGAAAGTAAGATGGAAGGGCAGCTAACTATGTAAAAAGTATTTCCTATCTCCTTTAAAGGGACACAGTCAACCACTTCAGACCTCAAAGTATCTCTAGTTTAAAAAACACATTACGATTGGTCACATTCTGAAAAGATTGCCAATATAGCTGATAGTAAGATTCTGATTTTTTTTGTCTTTTTAAAAGAGAAAAACAGACTGAAAATAATGTTGGTGTTACCACACAAAAATGTGTTTGTTTACTATAATGGTTCAATGGCTACTGCATCTGTCCTGAACTTGGGACCACACCCAACACAGTCTAGCTACTAATAATGCAGTGGAAGGAGAGGACACTATTGCATGATGATTGGCTGCAGTGTTTGGGAGCATTTCTAATGTTCAGGAAGTATGTAGTAAATGAAGAGCAAGGATTTAAATAAACAGGGTTGAGTATTCTTACTATTGGCATGCATTTCAGTTCTACTAAGAGCGGAAGCAAATAAAACAGCCAGCAAAATAAACACATTTTTGAGAAGGTAAGCAATCTTAAAAGGTGGGTTTTCAACTACAAATAATATTATGCAAAAAGGGTTGACAGTATCCCTTTTAAGGCAATTGTTCATAATCCAGTTGGGAATTGCCACTGCTGTGTTGCAAGAGGGACAGACAAATTGAACCATAATGCTCCTTCTGTCATCACAATACTATGTTTCTATATTTTTTAAAAGGATTCTGTTATTTTAATAATCTGGTAGATGAATCATTTAATGTTTTCTGTGTGCAAATATTAGAGCTTCCCATGAGTTCTTGTAAACTTAATTTTGCTTTTGCCTGCCCTGCTCCTGCATTTATCCTTATACCTTTCTTAAAACTTTGTGACTCTGTTTGGTTGCACTCATTTGCAGGGGCAGATCCAGAATCTTTTCAGGAGGGTAGTGCTTCCTATGAAAACTTTACAATGTTGCTTTATAGATCTCAGATTAGGCTGAAATAACTAATGATTTCAGGCCTAAGAGGGTAGCAGGTGCTACATATCCGAATCCACTACAAGGCCTCAAGCTCCCCACAGTGTTTTTGCAGTATAAACATCTTCAAAATGGCAGTACCAGGACTACCAGGGAAGCCCAATCAAATTACATCACCACAAACCTCCTGGATAACCTTAAGTTCCTCTCTAAATTCTGGAAGTTTATTTACAGTACTCAGTTTTTTTGTCTCCCCCCCCCCACACACTCTCTACCACTCTTGTCCTCACATTGGAAGGCTCAGCTATCTCTGATGCTTCTCAGGTAACCTCAACATCTAATAAGTACTTCATGCCCTGTATCTCCTCCCTGATCTATTCTCCTTACTCCCCCGCACCACTACCCTTGTTCCCCTTCCCTCTCCTATCTCTTCCCCCAGATTACCTCTTTCCCGTACCTCACTCTTTTCTCCCCACCTTCATCCCCAACCCCTGTCTTTTCTGTTAACATTTCTGATAGCACTACATTTTCTGCTCTGCTCTCTCTAAATCCCTGCATGGTCAGAATCCCTGATGGATTAACTCCGATGCCTCCACTTGTAATTCTCCGGCAACAGAGTTTCTGGTCCCATCTCCTGTCTGCTAAACACTTCCTTTCATCTTGGTTGAGCCTCTCAGGCTTGGAAGCATGCCAAACATCTTCTCAGGAAAATCTCACAAAAGAAGATCAGTTCACATGAAAGAAGAATTTGGACCTAGTTTTTTTTTCAAATGTTTTCTTTCATATGAACCAGTCCTATTTTGTGAGCTCATGAAAATCTCACAAAAGAGGATCAGTTCATATGAAAGAAGAATTTGGACTTAGTTTTTTTCACATTTCAGTTTAAACATGCCATAACTCCAGGAATATTTGGAGTTAAGGGTCAATTTATATATCAGAAACAAACAAACAAAAATATCTCAATGAGTACTAGAAAACTGAAACATGTTGGTGTCAGAAGTGGAATAAAAAAGTCTGGATCAAGGGACTTCTGATACTGTTTTGGTATCTGTTGGAGGACTTGAATGCTGCAGGAAGAACCACGGGCAGGTGCAGTAACAAGGAAGATGGCTGATAAGTTGGGCCTACCATTGATGCCTGGGCTTGGTGATGTTCGGAAGAAGACGTTTTGAGGAAAGGAGTAGAGGAATAAATGAACTGTCTAAAACCCTTTCTATTTTGGGTTATACATACAGTTATAAATATTTTCTTTTCTTGTTGTTTTCATGCCCTTTCAGCTCAAGCCCAATATTTCTATAAATCTAACAAGAGGGCTGGAAAATATATGGTGCATGTTTTGTTGTTTGTTTCTTTTCAGAGTAAGTTGTAAACAAAACACAAATATGAACCCTGGTATATTTACCTGGGGTGGCTAGTCTAGCAGGTTGTTTTTCTATATCTGATTTATAGCTCCTTGGGGACTCCACACTCCTCTCTGTTCAGGTCTATACTAGCCGGCCGGACTTTCTTTGCTGTATTTATAGACCTGACATAGAAAAGGCGGAGTTTCTTCTGGACCTTTTTGGTTAGATCCTTTCTTTGTACATTTTATTTTACTTATGAGCTTAGAGTGATATGTAAATGAAAAATAAAATCAGAAATTAAGTGTAAAACCTAATAATTTGTTGATTTAAAGACTTTGTAAAGCTTGTGATTCATATGGGTGGAGAATTAAGCTCCTCCTCTGTCAGATACCTAGAAATGTGATGCTTTCCTTCATTTCAGCAGATAGCCTGGTGAAAAGCAGACCTGTTCTGAGTGGTAACAGTTGTTGTTTCTAGTGTGTCTATAAGTTGCTTGTATGACTTTATTTTATTATTTTGTCGCTCAGTCCGTTGAATAAATCCAAAAGGAATAAATACCTGCCTAACTTGAACTCGTTGCCTGGAGTCCTGTTTTATCCCACACCTCACAAATACCCCTAAAATTGGCTGAGTTATGGCTAAAAAGACCCAAAACACATTTTTGTCCATATCATTCGCCAGGAGTAAGAGGCACACTTAATATATTTTTTCCCTTTGAAGTAAGCCCTACAAAAAATAATTACAATGAAGCAGATAAATTGCTTTCATGGATGCACAGGGCCTGGAGGGCCAGACGTTTCCATACACAGATGAATGTGTTCATGAATGAGGATATGATTCTACTATCTCAAAAAGTAAGGACATTCTTTACAAAAAACTGCTTTCATGCACCAGATGGGGTCAGACTAAAGTAGAGAAATGTAGTGTTAGGGTTTCCACCCCTAACTCCCCCCGGCCCCAACCCAAGCAGCAAAAGGAAACATCATTATGGTTTTAGCTGTCCTAAGTCTTGGCAAATCGGGGGTTGGGGTCTCCCTTGGGGTTATGAACCCTAACACTCACCCCATTCTGATATAGTGTTTAAATGTACATAACTGTGTCTCCCCACATGTTAGGTCCCATCTGAAGTACTGCATGCAGTACTTGGAGGCCGCACCTGCACAAGGACATTGACAAAATGGAGGCAGTCCAGAGAAGGGCAACCAAAATGGTGCAGGCACTGCATCAGAAAAAATATTAGGACAGATTGATGGAGCTGAATATGTATACCCTAGAGCAAAGGAGGCAGAGAGGTGAAATGATAGAAACATTCAAACATCTTAAGGGCATTAACAAGATGAAAGAGTCTAACATGTTTTAATATAAGAAAAATAACAGGACAAGAGGACACAGCATGAGATTAGAGGGAGGTCAATTAAGGGGTAATGTGAGGAAGTTCTTTTTCACAGAAAGGGTGGAGGGTGGATGCATGGAACAGCCTACCTCGGGAAATGGTGGATATGAATACAGTACAGGACTTCAAACAGGCATGGGACAGGCATAAGGGAGCAATACAGATGAGTATGAATAGATAGGCCATTGACAGAGTAAAGGCCGATCGCACATTCATAAGGTAGAAAAAATGGGCAGACTGGATAGGCCTTGCAGTCCTTATCTGCCGTCAACTTCTATGTTTCTATGTTTTCCAACAACCTGTGGGCCCTGCGTGAAGAAAAAAGGTCACATCTGACGTTATTTGCTCATGGAATAGAGTGAGCATCAGGGCTGAGAACCCTATATCAACCCAACAATACATACATGCATATCCTGCCCATACAGTGTGTATACTGTAACTAGCAATCCAACAGTGGGTTACTTTGCTTCATATGCAGGCGGTTTCAGTGTTCTGACCTTGGTATTAAAGGAAAGTCAGAGACAATACATACCATACAACCTTACAAACATCAGCTTTCCTAAATCAGCAAATGCATTCAATGCTGGAACACAAAACCTTTCATGTCATTTGATATAGCTGTCAGACAGTTAGGTTACCTACTAGTGTCTTAGGTGATCAAGAGATTGCATATATTCGTTATAGTGTAATGTAAACTGGGTGATACCTTCATACAGAATTACATGTCCTTATTAACATTGCCTCCATGAGGGAGAGTGGATTTTATTTATTGATTTTATTTATTTGAAATGTTGGTAACCAGGAAAGGCACACTGAGCCGAAGCTCATTTCCAGGTGTGACACAGGGGGTGGGATGGGGAGGGGGAATTGAAGTGTAGACATAAAGACATTACAAACATTCAAAGTGCAAAACATAAAATTTAAAGTGCAGAATACATAGGCAGTGAATGCTGATAAGGTTCTCATGCTCTGTTGAACCTTCCTTCCTGCTCTTTTAGGACATACGTCATATGTTCTAGGGGTAGAATACTAAACAGCAGACCCTGTCACACAGACACAGACAGCTACTGATGGGATATCTATGTATTCTATATGCACTTGTGTGCCACTGTGAGCATAATTCAAATAACTCTCTAACATGGTACCCAATCCCTTCTTCATTTACTTCCGTAACAAACAGCAGTGATACTGGACTGCCCATTATGTGGAGCTCCAAGCCTCTGATTTATTTGGGAACACACCTCAGACCAGAAAGGCCTTAATGTTTGGCTGCCTCAGAAGTAGTTGAGGTATGTGCCCCTCTCAGTGGATAATTGGCTGCACACTGGAAGGATTCCAGGGTTAGATTTGCTCACCATGTTAGACAGCAGGTATAGTCAGTGGATAACTATAAACTGGGCTTCTTTAAACTTGTTACATATTAGTAAGCCCAAATGAGACTTGCACTATCGAATCTTCATGTTTTATAGTGCAACTCAAGTCCCTCTCCCAAAGTTGTTGGACCTTCAGTGACCGATCTAGTAGTTTTTTCACTGAGGAGAACATATATTTTAATCATTAGATCTCGTAGGTCAATTCTAGCTTTCATTATTTCTCCCTCTAGTCCACCCAGATCTAACTTCATTGGTTCTAGTCACTCAGGCGTTCTGATTAGACTACTCACTTGCAAGCATCTGAACCTGAGTTGGGGGGTTGTTGGTGGGAGATCTCTAACCACTCCACTACCTCTGTAAAGCACTCTATACCCGCTGGGTCCAACATGTCTCAGAGGCACTATAGTCCTCTGCCTCTCCACAACCAAAATCCTGCATCATTCAGGTCAAGTAAATAATCTGGGTTTGGGCATATCAGTGCTAACAGTGTGTTGTTATGCCTTCCTCCCAAGCATCTGATTGCTGCTTCCTAGGCCTCCACTGTGTAGGTCATAAGAGTGTTAGCTGAGTCTCAAATGCTGTGTCTGTTCAGACCGCTCTTCTTTTTTTTTCTATTTTGCTTTTTCTCCCCGAGGAGGTGGGCAGGCACTCATGCCTCTCCCAACTTACCCATACCTCACCCAAGTTCCCAGAGCTGAGTCCCCTACAGATTCTCTCTGTAGTGGGTACAGGAGGGGAGGGCCATCCTTCTCTTGGTTCACAATCCAGATTGTGGACCATTAGTCAGGTAGTGGCGCAGGCTGCTAGGGAGCGGCCAGGCTTCATGAAGCCCAGCTTTCCCAATTTCCTTGTTCTCCCATCCCCCTGCTTTGGTAGCACAGGAGGACATGCACGTGGAGGCGCACTCGTCCTGCAGAACCCCGGCCCCTCTTGAGCCTCTCACTGCCTGAACTACCACTGGGCTGCCACCTGGTCTCTGTCATAGGCTGAGACAGCTGGCCTCCTATCCCAAGAAAAGAGAGCAGTCCCTGGGATGCACTAACCTCTCCCACCCTGACCGATTCTTGTTAACCCATGCTTGTTCCAAAACATGGGTCTCAGATGTTGCAGGGGGTAAGCTGTTCAATGTTTCAGTCCTCCACACCACTGGGCTGCCTTCAAGCCTCCCTTCTGCAAATACTGTAAAAACATAGGAACATAGAATTTATTGACATAAAAGGACCAGTAGGTCCATCTAGTCTACCCTATTTTAAATATTTCTACACCCTGGACCCACCTTGGACACAGGTGTCCCTCCCTGCCTCCCTCCCCTACCTATTATACCCCTTCCTCCCTCCCTTCCTTTCCCTACTGTATTATGCCCATGTGCTTATCACACACCTGCTTGAAGCTTCCCACTGTCTTCTCCCCCACTACCTCTTCTGGCAAGTGGTTCCATGCATCCACCACCCTTTCTGTGACAAAGTATTTTCTCACATCCCTCTTCAACTTACCCCCCTCAAGTGTCATTGCCAGTGTTGGGCAAGTTACTTTTTCTATTACTTTTGGAAACTTGTCCCAGGAAGCTCTGTGCAGTCACTAGCAAGGATGGAGAAGTACTAGAACAAGTAACACACCTTACAGTTACCTATGTCATTTTATACAAAAGTAATTTGTAACTGTAACTGATTACTTTTATTTGAAAGCAATTAGTAACTAACCTATTTCTCTCAAAAAATGTAATCTGTTATAGTTTTTAATTACTTTTGCATTGTTTTTGTTTGGAACGAAATATGTAACTGTAACTGTAAGGTGTATTACTTTTTATTAGTATTTCTCCATCCTTGCTAGTGTTTACTACAAACTTTCCTGGAACAAGTTTTCAAAAGAAACAGCAAGTAATAGAAAAAGTAACTTAACCAACACTGGTCATTACATGCTCCTGCGTTCTGATATTCCTCCTCCTCCTCCTCCTCCAATGAAAGAGAGTTCCCTCTTCCATCTTGTTCACCATCGTGAGGTACTAATCATTCTGTATTGTGTCCCCTGTCACTCCTCTCTCCTCTAGGGAGTAAATTTTAAACTCCCACAGCCTCTCCTCATACAGTTCTTGTGCAACCCCCTTATCATTTTGATAGCTCTCCTCTGGACTGTCTCTTCTCTGTCAGTGCCCTTGAAGAGGTATGACCTCCAGAACAGGCCATGGTACTCTGGCTGGGGTCTCACTAGCAAACAGTATAGCAGCAACTCTGCCTCCCTGGTTCTGCTAGACATCTCCCTCCTTATGCAACTCAGCATCCAGCTAGCCTTGCTTACAACCTTGTCACACTGCCCTCCCACCTTGAGCTCATCAGAGGTGGTTACCCCAAGGTCTCTCTCTTGCTTGGTGACTGTAAGTAACCCCCCATCTTATACACAGTCCCAGGGTTTCCTCTCCCCAGGTGCATGCTTTTGCACTTTCTGGCACTGAATCCAGTGCCAGACCATGGGGCGGTAACATGCATAATGTGCACAGTGTGATATTCAGCATGATAACATTGTGCAAACAGGTCTGTGCAAGTCACATAGTGCAGCATGAATACCATTTATAACAAGCATTTGTCAATGCTGAATGTTGTTTATTTATTTATTATTTGTGGCACACAGCTTATGGCAATGCCCTCTCATGTGTCTTCTGTGTGCTGCACAGGAGTGGGTGTGCTGACCTGTGGGACTTTGGCACTGGGACCACACCTGTACTACAATCAGATGCAGGATTGCTGGTGCACCGGTGATCGACACAAGCTGCTGTTTGCTGCAGCTTGTGTTGATCTATGGGATCCTTTGAAAATCAAACCCATTATCTATTTCTGCCTGTAATCGTCTATGTGTCTATATATATGCAGGGTTATGTACAATATAGTGAAATTATGCCGTCTGAGCTGGAAGGTCAGTTGCAACTGTGTCTCTGTCTCTGTCATTCTCTCTCTCTCTCTATCTCTCTCTCTGCCATTCTCTCTGTCTCTTTCTAATTCAAATTCAAAATTCAAAAATAATTTTATTGGCATGACAAGATATACAGATATTACCAAAGTTTATACATCAAACTATTCATAGAACATAAACATTCTACAATGCACCTAAATATTTCTATGTTGTATTTCAGAGTTGGTGGCAGGATACTACCGTATACAGTTTACAGCTATTTCTGTTACATCGTTACATTCCCCCAGAAGTATACAGAGTTAGTTTCATCATTCATGAGCTGGAAATCTGCTATCCATTGTGATTGCTCTAGGTAACACTCTTCTTGAACACAGCTGTATTTTATACAGTAGAGAATGAATCGCTTTTCTGTTTTAATTTCACTGCTTTCACACTCGGTACAGAGTTGGGCTTCTTTAGGTTTCCATGGTAATTTGTGTCTGCCCATTTCTATTTCAAAACTGTGGTCACTGCGGTCTTTCTCTCATACTGTCTCTCTCTCTCTCTGTCTCTCTCTGTCTCTCTTTCATTCTCTCTCTCTCTCTCTCTGTCTCTCCCATTTTCTCTATCTCATGCTCTCTTTCTTTTCCTCTCTCTCTCTCTCTCTCTCTCTGTCTGTCTAGCTCTCAGGAGGAACTGTTTTTTTTTTGCAGGAAACTCCATGAAATTCTAACTCACAAGCAACATTCTTTAAAAAGAAACTTTTTGTTATACAGTACTGGGTTCTGGAAACGTTTGTTAACGGTGATATGAAACAGATATTTTTGCACTGCATGATGCCCTTCCATTGCCCTTTTGATGTGTTCTTTACCTTTTTTGTTAAATTAATAATCTAATTTTGTTGCCATTGTAATGACTGAATTCCTCTCTCCTCAGCAGTTGCTGCTGTCTCTTTTCATACTGTCTGAACATTCTACGAAATCAGTAACTTCATTCCAGGCCATTCAGATGAATAGCATGAAATGGGAGTTACTGATGTCATAGAATGTCTTACAAATGTGAAAATCAAGAGCAGTAGCTGGTGAGGAGAGTGGAACTCTATATTGCACTGAAGGCACCCCAGAGTTCAAACATTTATTTTCCAAAAACTGGTCAAAGCATTTCAGAATAAATAACTGATATGGAAAGTAAGATGGAAGGACAGCTAACTATGTAAAAAGTATTTCCTATCTCCTTTAAAGGGACACAGTCAACGGCTTCAGACCTCAAAGTATCTCTAGTTTAAAAAACACGTTATGATTGGTCACATTCTGAAATGATTGCCAATATAGCTGATAGTGTGATTCTGATTTTTTTGTCTTTTGAAAAGTGAAAAACAGACAGAAAACCATTTTGGTGTTACCATGCAAAAATGTGTTTGTTTGCTATAATGGATCAATGGCCACTGCATCTGTCCTGAACTTGGGAACACACCCAACACAGTCTAGCTACTACTAATGCAGTGGAAGGAGAGGACACTATTGCATGATGATTGGCTGCACTGTTTGGGAGCATTTCTAATGTTCAGGAAGTATGTAGTAAATGAAGAGCAAGGATTTAAATAAACAGGGTTGGGTATTCTTACTACTGGTATGCATTTCAGTTCTACTAAGAGTCGAGGCAAATAAAACAGCCAGCAAAATTAACGCATTTTTGAGAAGGTAAGCAATCTTAAAAGGTGGGTTTTCAACTACAAATAATATTATACAAAAATGGTTGACAGTATCCCTTTAATTCAATTGTTCATAATCCTTTTGGGTATTGTCACTGCTGTGTTGCAAGAGGGACAGACAAGTTGAACCGTAATGCTCCTTCTGTCATCACAATACTATGTTTCTATATTTTTTTAAAAGGATTCTGTTATTTTAATAATCTGGTAGATGAATCATTTAATGTTTTCTGTGTGCAAATATTAGAGCTTCCCATGAGTTCTTGAAAACTTAACTTTGCTTTTGTCTGCCCAGCTCCTGCATTTATCCTTATACCTTTCTTAAAACTTTGAGACTCTGTTTGGTAGCACTCATTTGCAGGGGCAGATCCAGAATCTTTTCAGGAGGGTAGTGCTTCCTATGAAAACTTTACAATGTTGCTTTTTAGATCTCAGATTAGGCTAAAATAACTAATGATTTCAGGCCTAAGAGGGTAGCAGGTGCTACATATCTGAATCCACTACAAGGCCTCAAGCTCCCCACAGTGTTTTTGCAGTATAAACATCTTCAAAATGGCAGTACCAGGACTACCAGGGAAGCCCAATCAAGTTACATCACCACAAACCTCCTAGATAACCTTAAGTTCCTCTCTAAATTCTGGAAGTTTATTTACAGTACTCAGTTTTTTTGTCCCCACACACTCTCTACCACTCTTGTCCTCACATTGGAAGGCTCAGCTACCTCTGATGCTTCTCAGGTCACCTCAGCATCTAATAAGTACTTCATGCCCTGTATCTCCTCCTTGCTCCATTCTCCTTACTCTCCCCCCCTGGCACCACCACCCTTGTTCACCCTCCCTCTCCTATCTCTTCCCCCAGATTACCTCTTTCCCGTACCTCACCCTTTTCTCCCCACATTCATCCCCAACCCCTGTCTTTTCTATTAACATTTCCGATAGCACTACATTTTCTGCTCTGCTCTCTCTAAATCCCTGCATGGTCAGAATCCCTGATGGATTAACTCAGATTCCTCCACTTGTAATTGTCCTTCAACAGAGTTTCTGGTCCCATCTCCTGTCTGCTAAACACTTCCTGTCCTCTTGGTTGAGCCCCTCAGCCTCGGAAGTGTGCCAAATGTCTTCTCACAAAAATCTCATGAAAGAAGATCAGTTCACATGAAAGAAGAATTTGGACCTATTTTTTTTTCTAATATTTTCTTTCGTATGAACCAGTCCTATTTTGTGAGCTCATGAAAATCTCACAAAAGAGGATCAGTTCATATGAAAGAAGAATTACATCTTAGTTTTTTTTCATATTTCAGTTTAAGCATGCCATAACACCAGGAATATTTGGAGTTAAGGGTCAATTTATACATCAAAAACAAACAAACAAAAATATCTCTATGAGTACTATAAAACTGAAACATGGTGTCAGAGTGGGATAAAGAAGTCTGGTTCAAGGGACTTCTGATACTGTTTTGGTTTCTGTTGGAGGACTCGAATGCTGTAGGAAGAACCTCGGACTGGTGCAGTAACAAGAAAGATGGCTAATAAGTTGGGCCTACCATTGATGCCTGGGCTTGGTGATGTTTGGAAGAAGACATTTTAAGGAGAAAAGGAGGAGAGGAATAACTCAACTGTCTAAAATCCTTTCTATTTTGGGTTATAAATACAGTTATAAATATTTTCTTTTCTTGTTGTTTTCATGCCCTTTCAGCTCAAGCCCATTATTTCTGTAAATCTAACAAGAGGGCTGGAAAATATATGGTATATGTTTTGTTGTTTGTTTCTTTTCAGAGTAAGTTGTAAGCAAAATACAAATATGAACCCTGGTATATTTACCTGGGGTGGATATTCTAGCAGGTTGTTTTTCTATGTCTGATTTATAGCTCCTTGGGGAACCCACCCTCCTCTCTGTCCAGGTCTATACTAGACGGCCGGCCTATCTTTGCTCTATTTATAGACCTGACATAGAAGAGGCAGAGTTTCTTCTGGACCTTTTTGGTTAGATCCTTTCTTTGCACATTTTATTTTACTTATGAGCGTAGAGTGATATGTAAATGAAAAATAAAATCAGAAATTATGTTTAAAACCTAATAATTTGTTGATTTAAAGACTTTGTATACCTTGTGATTCATATGGGTGGAGAGTTAAGCTCCTCCCCTGTCAGATTCCTATAAATGTGATGTTTTCCTTCATTTCAACAGATAGTCTGGTGAAGAGCAGACCTGTTCTGTTCTGAGTGGTAACACTAGTTGTTTCTAGTGTGTCTATATGTTGCTTGTATAACTTTATTTTATTGTTTTGTCGCTCAGTCCAATGAATAATTCCAAAAGGAATAAATACCTGCCTAACTTGAACTTGTTGCCTGGAGTCCTGTTTTATCCGACACCTCACAAATACCCCTAAAATTGGCTGAGTTATGGCTAAAAAGACCCCAAACACATTTTTGCCCATATCATTCGCCAGGAGTAAGAGGCACACTTAATATATTTTTTTCCTTTGAAGTAAGCCCTACAAAAAATAATTACAATGAAGCAGATAAATTGCTTTCATGGATGCACAGGGCCTGGAGGGCCAGACGTTTCCATACACAGATGAATGTGTTCATGAATGAGGATATGATTCTACTATCTCAAAAAGTAAGGACATTCTTTACAAAAAACTGCTTTCATGCACCAGATGGAGTCAGACTAAAGTAGAGAAATGTAGTGTTAGGGTTTCCACCCCTAACTCCCCCCAACCCCAACCCAAGCAGCAAAAGGAAACATCATTATGGTTTTGGCTGTCCTAAGTCTTGGCAAATCAGGAGTGGGGTCTCCTTTGGGGTTACGAACCCTAACACTCACCCAATTCTGATACAGTGTTTAAATGTACATAACTGTGTCTCCCCACATGTTAGGTCCCATCTGGAGTACTGCATGCAGTACTTGGAGGCCACACCTGCACAAGGACATTGACAAAATGGAGGCAGTCCAGAGAAGGGCAACCAAAATGGTGCAGGCACTGCATCAGAAAAAATATTAGGACAGATTGACAGAGCTCAATATGTATACCCTAGAGCAAAGGAGGCAGAGAGGTGAAATGATAGAAACATTCAAACATCTTAAGGGCATTAACAAGAGGAAAGAGTCTAACATGTTTCAATATAAGAAAAATAGCAGGACAAGAGGACACAGCATGAGATTAGAAGGAGGCCGATTAAGGGGTAATGTGAGGAAGTTCTTTTTCACAGAAAGGGTGGAGGGTGTATGCATGGAACAGCCTACCTCAGGAAGTGGTGGATGTGGATATGAATACAGTGCAGAGCTTCAAACAGGCATGGGATAGGCATAAGGGAGCAATACAGATGAGTATGAATAGATAGGCCATTGACAGAGTAAAGGCCAATGGCACATTCATAAAGTAAATAAAGTGAGCAGACTGGATGGGCCTTGTGGTCCTTATCTGCCGTCAACTTCTATGTTTCTATGTTTTTCAACAACCTGTGGGCCCTGCGTCAAGAAAACAGGTCACATCTGACATTATTTGCTCATGGAACAGAGTCAGCATCAGGGCTGAGAACCCTATGTCAACACACCAATACACACATGCATATCCTGCCCATACAGTGTGTATACTGTAACTAGGAATCCAACAAAAGGTTACATTCTTTCATATGCAGGCGGTTTCAGTATCCTGACCTTGGTATTAATGGAAAGTCAGAGACAATACATATCATGCAACCTTACAAACATCAGCTTTCCTAAATCAGCAAATACATTCAATGCTGTAACACAAAACCTTTTATGTCATTTGATATAGTTGGCAGACAGTTAAGTTACCTACTAGTGTCTTAGGTGATCAAGAGAGTGCATATATTCGTTGTAGTGTAATGTAAACTGGGTGATACCTTCATAGAGAGTTACATGTCCTTGTTAACATTGCCTCCATGAGGGACAGTGGATTTTATTTATTTAAAATGTTGCTAACCAGGAAAGACACACTGAGCTGAAGTTCATTCCCAGGTGTGACCCAGGTTGTGGGGTGGGGGGTGGAAGTGTAGACATAAAGGCATTACAAACATTTAAAGTGCAAAACATAAAATTTAAAGTGCAAAATACATAGGCAGTGAATGCTGATAAGGTTCTCATGCTCTGTTGAACCTTCCTTCCTGCTCTTTTAGGACATACGTCATATGTTCTAGGGGTAGAATACTAAACAGGAGACTCTGTCACACAGACTCAGACAGCTACTGATGGGATATCTATGTATTCTATATGCACTTGTGTGCCACTGTGAGCATAATTCAAATAACTCTCTAACATGGTACCCAATCCCTTCTTCATTTACTTCCATAACAAACAGCAGTGATACTGGACTGCCCATTATGTGGAGCTCCAAGCCTCTGATTTATTTGGGAACACACCTCAGACCAGAAAGGCCTTAATGTTTGGCTGCCTCAGAAGTAGTTGAGGTATGTGCCCCTCTCAGTGGATAATTGGCTGCACACTGGAAAGATTCCAGGGTTAGATTTGCTCACCATGTTAGGCAGCAGGTATAGTCAGTGGATAACTATAAACTGGGCTTCTTTAAACTTGTTACATATTAGTAAGCCCATATGAGACTTGCACTATTGAATCTTCGTGTTTTATAGTGCAGCCCAAGTCCCGCTCCCAAAGTTGTTGGACCTTCAGTGACTGATCTAGTAGTTTTTTCACTGAGGAGAACATATATTTTAATCATTAGACCTCACAGGTCAATTCTAGCTTTCATTATTTCTCCCTCTAGTCCACCCAGATCTACCTTCATTGGTTCTAGTCACTCAGGTGTTCTGATTAGACCACCCACTTGCAAGCATCTGAACCTGAGTTGAGGCTGTTGGAGGGAGATCTCTAACCGCTCCACTACCTCTGTAAAGCTCTCTATACCCACTGGGTCCAACATGTCTCAGAGGCACTATAGTCCTCTGCCTCTCCTCAACCTAAATCCTGCATCATTCTGGTCAAGTAAATATTCTGAGTTTGGGCATATCAGTGCTAATAGTGTGTTGTCATGCCTTCCTCCCAAACATCTGTTTGCTGCTTCCCAGGTCTCCACTGTGTAGGTCATAAGAGTGTAAGCTGAGTCTCAAATGCTGTGTCTGTTCAGATCACTCTTCTTTTTTTTTCTATTTTGCTTTTTCTCCCCGATTAGGTGGGCAGGCACTCATGCCTCTCCGAACTTACATATGCCTCACCCAAGTTACTGGAGCTGAGTCCCCTACAGATTCTCTCTGTAGTGGGTACAGGAGGGGGAAGGCCATCCTTCTCTTGGTTCACAATCCAGATTGCACCCCATTAGTCAGGTAGGGCGCGGGCTGCTAGGGAACGGGCAGGCTTCATGAAGCCCACCTTTCCCAATTTCCTTGTTCTCCCATCCCCCTGCTATTGCAGCACAGGAGGACATGCACGTGGAGGCGCACACGTCCTGCAGAACCCCGGCCCCTCTCTTTGAGCCTCTCACTGCCTGAACTACCACTGGGCCTCCACTTGGTGGCTGTCATAGGCTAAGACAGCTGGCCACCCCTCCCAAGAAAAGAGAGCAGTCCTTGGGATGCACTAACCTCTCCCACCCTGACCGATTCTTGTCAACCCATGCTTGTTCGCAAACATGGGTCGCAGATGTTGCACGGGGTAAGCTGTTCAATCTTTCAGTCCTCCACACCACCGGGCTGCCTTCAAGCCTCCCTTCTGCAAATACTGGAAATACATAGGAACATAGCATTTGTTGGCATAAAAGGACCAGTAGATACATCCAGACTGCCCTGTTTTATATATTTCTACACCCTGGACCCGCCTTGGACCTACTGTATTATGCACATGTGCTTATTACATACCTGCTTGAAGTTTCCCACTGTCTTCTCCCCCACTACCTCTTCTGGCAAGTTGTTCCATGCATCCGCCACCCTTTCTGTGACAAAGTATTTTCTCACATCCCTCTTAAAATTACCCCCCTCAAGTGTCATTGCCAGTGTTGGGCAAGTTACTGTTTCTATTACTTTCTATTTATTTTGGAAACTTGTTCCAGGAAGCTCTGTGCAGTCACTAGCAAGGATGGAGAAGTACTAGAACAAGTAACACACCTCACAGTTACCTATGTCTTTTTATACAAAAGTAATATGTAACTGTAACTGATTACATTTATTTGAAAGTAACTGGTAACTAACCTGTTTCTCTCAAAAAATGTAATCTGTTATAGTTTTTGATTACTTTTGCATTGTTTTTGTTTGGAACGAAATACGTAACTGTAACTGTAAGGTGCATTACTTTTTTTAGTATTTCTCCATACTTGCAAGTGACTGCACAGAGCTTCCTGGAACAAGTTTTCAAAAGAAACAGCAAGTAATAGAAAAAGTAACTTACCCAACACTGGTCATTACATGCTCCTGTGTTCTGATATTCCTTCTCTTCCAATACAAGAGAGTTCCCTCTTGCTTCTTGTTCACCGTCGTGAGGTACTTATAGATCTGTATTGTGTCCTCTGTCACTCCTCTCTCCTCTAGGGAGTACACTTTAAACTCCCACAGCCTATCCTCATACAGTTCTTGTGCAACCTCCTTATCATTTTGATAGCTCTCCTCTGGACTGTCTCTTCTCTGTCAGTGTCCTTGAAGAGGTATGACCTCCAGAACAGGCCACAGTACTCTGGGTGGGGTCTCACTAGCAAACCGTATAGCAGCAACACTGCCTCCCTTGTTCTCCTACACATCTCCCTCCTTGTGCAACTCAGCATCCATCTAGCCTTGCTTACAACCTTGTCACACTGCCCTCCTACCTTGAGCTCATCAGAGGTGGTTACCCTAAGGTCCCTCTCTTGCTTGGTGACTGTATGTACCCCCCCATCTTATACACAGTCCCTGAGTTTCCTCTTCCCTGGTGCATGTTTTTGCACTCTCTGGCACTGAAACCAGTGCCAGGCCATGGGGCAGTAATATGCATAATGTGCGCAGTGTGATATTCAGCATGATAGCACTGTACAAACAGGACCACACAAGTCACATAATGCTGCATGAATACCATGTATAACAAGCATTTGTCATTGCTGAATGTTATTTATTTATTTATTATTTATTGAATTTTGTTGACCCGGTAAGCCCACTGAGACTAGAAGTCCCTTTTTCATGGGTGACCGGGGGGGGTTAGGGGGAATACAGATGGTAACCAACTGAAATGGAGCCAGATTAAGCTGTTGGTGGTATTTTTAGTGAATGGGGGAAATTTAGCCAGGACACCGGGGACATTCCCTTACTCTGTAGTAGGGGGTGCTGTGTCACTCTGGTTGGAAGTGTGGCCGACAGAATGGGGTTGGACGAGGATGAAGGAGGTTGTCAGGGAGAGGAGATCCCTTTAGTAGCAAGCAAAGCGTTTCACAGTTCAGTGGACATACCGGTAAATCCTGTAGACACTGAGATACCAGTAATTATGGATGGAATGGAGGCAGTAGAAGATGTGGAAGATGGTATGAATCAGTTTCTAAGAGACATACCAAGACAAGAATCAGCAGTCGCTTCAGGGCTGCACAGAGCAAGGAATGAGGCAACAGGCACCAGAAATATCCTCCAGGTGATTACAGGTGTGAAAGAGAGTGAGCCCGTCAGAAACAATGTGGACAATTGCTGGCATGGGAGGGATCCCCAGATAGGGAGATAATGGTGGCATTGCAAGGAAGTGGTGCGGAGGGATGGTCCCCGGATCGGGCGCTTGCAGCAGCAGGGTGGACACTCGCTCCTGATGGCAGGAGCTGGCTCCCGGGAACTGCACCCACAGCGGTGCAAACAATGGCTCTGACTCCTGAAACAGAGCTGGTCAGAGTACAGGAGTATGGTATTCATACAGACAGGGCTGAGAAAGCCTGTCAGGAAGGTGGGCCACAAACTGAAGAATATTACAGATCGCAAAAGGACACAGGTATTCCTGCACATACGGCTACTGCAGCACCAGGTACCAATGTGTTTTGGATTGTTCTAAAACTAAGTCTGCTAATCTTGAGCCTAGTCAAGTATTAACAGAACAAAATGAGACCACATTAAATACAAGGCCACAGAAAGAGAAAACAATGGACAGTAAGATTTCTATAGAGCATGTGCCACCAGATCCCAACACTAGGGACAGTCAAATTGCACATACGTCTTCATGGGCTGATTCAATGGTACAGCAGGAGAGATGGGAGGAAACTGGGGGACCTGGAGCTCCTGAACAGGATGCTACCCATAACTCCTCTCTCCCCTCTCCTCGTCCACAATACAATCCCAGAAGAAGAATGGCAGACCTCTTTGCTAATTTAGGGAAACCTAGAGAGAGACGACATGCTGTTTGACTAAAATATAGAGGAGGTTTGGAAATACAACCAGACAGGGTGTATGTGGCACATAGGTTGTTGAAAGAATCAATGCAGTTTCAGCAATAGATGTTTTTGCCTTGATTCACATATCTGGAGACACTGTGTTCGACATTAGCTTCAACACACCTGTACAGCTTGAGAAATTTTGGTCCAAATCGCATATCTGAAGCAAACAGCAATATGGAGCTCGTTTATAGCAGTCCACTGACTTGACCAGCTGTGAAGCATATAACTATCTTATTCCGGAATGAGAATGTGCATGTATCTGACATTTAATACTGGGTTAAACAATGTGCGGATGTTTTGGATAGACCTCCTCCAATTATGGACAGTGAAAAGATTTGGACAGGGGGGTGGAAAATCAAAGTAAAACTACAGATGGCTGAAGCTGGCCCACAACATTTACCAAGCTGTTTTTATTTGAGCTTAGATAGAGGCTTTTGCTTCTACCCTGGACAACCAAAGACCTGCCACCATTGTGGGTCCTTCATGCATTTGAGCAATGCATGTGAGGCACTGATGTGTAATTTTTGCTTACAAATGGGACATTCAAGTAACCAATGAAGGAACCCACCTAAATGCAATCTCTGTGAAGAACATGGCCACTTGTTTCTTCAATGCTCATGGGCAGTACATAATAAAAGGTCATTTTGGGACCAGGACACTATTGTACACTCAGCACAAGAAAAACACTCAGAACAATGCCAAAGTCTGAGTCTTGTGCAGGAACACACAGACAGCACAGCTGAATACTTTACAGAAAGATGGGGACAACACCTTTTATAGGTACATTAGGGAGAATAGAAAGGTTAAGAGAGGGATAGTGAAGATTAATAAAGGAGAGGGGAGGTGGGCAGAGGGAGACAGTGAAAAGGCAGAGATACTGAATGAATACTTTTGCTCAGTATTCACAAAAGAAGATGAGGAGCAGTTACCTAAACCAGACAATCGAAGCACTCTGGGTAGGGGGGTTGACACCAGTCCATTCACAGAAGAAAGAGTCCTGAAAGAACTCCTAAAAGTCAAGGTGGACAAAGCAATGGGGCCTGATGGAATTCAACCTAGAATCCTAAAAGAGCTAAGGGAGGACCTAGTGACACCACTAACCACACTTTTTAACAAATCATGGGAAGATGGGGTGGTACCTGAGGACTGGAGGAGGGCAGATGTGATTCCCCTTCACAAAAGTGGGAGCAAAACAAAGGCAGGAAACTACAGACCTGTTAGCTTGACCTCAGTGGTGGGGAAAATGATGGAATCACTTCTGAAAAAAGAATTGTTGAGTACCTAGAGGCCAGTGGGGCACAGGACCCAAAGCAGCATGGATTCACAGCAGGAAGGTCATGTCAGACGAATCTAATTGATTTCTTTGACTGGGTGACCAAAGTAATAGACCAGGGAGGGCTGTGGATGGCCTACCTAGACTTTAGCAAGGCATTTGAACAGTCCGCACAAAAGATTAATAATCAAGTTAGCCAGCCTGGGAGTGGGTCCCAGGGTGGTATGGTAGCAAACTGGCTGCACAACAGGACACAGAAGGTAATAGTGAATGGAACACATTCTGAAGAAAGGGGTTACTAGTGGAGTACCTCAGGGCTCAGTAGTGGGTCCAGTCCTCTTTAACGTCTTTATAGGTGACATTGCGGAGGGTCTGGACGGAAAGGTATGCCTCTTTGTGGATGACACAAAGATCTGTAACAGAGTTGATACATAAGGGGGGGTAGAAAGGATGAGAAGGGACTTGGCAAGGTTGGAGGAATGGTCAGACATATGGCAACTTAGATTCAGTGCAAAGAAGTGCAAAGTAATGCACCTGGGAAATAAAAATCCAGGAGAAGAGTACACAATAGCAGGGGAGGTACTAACGACAACACTAATGGAAAGGGATCTGGGTGTAGTCATATCAGATGACCTAAAAGTGGGTAAGCAATGTGAGAAGTCAGTAAGGAGAGCCAGGGGGATACTGTGATGCATAGGGAGGGGCATCACAAGTAGAAAAAGGGAAGTGGTTATCCCTCTGTACAGACAGTTGGTGAGACCCCACCTGGAGTACTGCATGCAGTTTTGGAGACCTCATCTACGCAAGGACATAGACAGGATGGAAGCAGTCCAGAGGAGGGAAACTAAAATGGTGCAGGGTCTACATCAGAAACCATATGAAGAGAGACTGAGAGAGCTTAATATGTATACCCTTGATGAAAGGAGGGACAGGGGGACATGATAGAAACTTTAAGTACCTCAAGGAATCAACAAAGTCCAGGAGGGTAGCATCTTTCAGAAAAGAGATGTGTAAGAACAAGGGGGCACAATTTAAAGTTAGAGGGGGGACGGGCTCAGGGGTAATGTGAGGAAATTCTTTTTCACGGAAAGAGTGGTGGACTCATCGAACCGCCTTCCTGGAGAGGTTGTGGGGTCTAAAACAGTGGGGGAATTCAAACATGTATGGGACAGACATAAGGCAATTATAGTGGGGGGTTGCAGGAAGTAGGCTGTTGGTTAACTAGAATCTGCAGCTTATCCAATAGGTAGGGAAATGGGCAGACTGGGTGGGCAAAGTGGTCCTTATCTGTCGTCAAAGTCTATGTTTCTATGTTTCTATGTTAACACTCTAACGGATCATTCCATACATACCCCAACAACAGAGGTGACAGAAAAAGAGAATTTGGAAGTTGCTGAAACTATTGCAGTGCAAGCAGGGCCTCAAGAAACATCAGACCAGCCTGCTGAGATACCTCCACTACCCCCCATCAGAGGACGGATTCCAAGTGGTAAAAGGGAAAAGGTGATCAACCAGGAATATCCCCAAGGCTAAAATTCCATGTACTGGCCTGCCGCCTCATAATAATAAATATGCTGCACTTACACCATCAGCAGAGGAGGAGGAGGATGATGAGGATTCTGAGACCTCTTCCATTGTCTCTTCCCAAATAAAACTTAAGATATGGAGGATTAGATAGGGGAGAGGTCTAGGGTGCAGAAAAGAACAAAGAAGAAAAAAGATATACCTTGAGATACTTTATCCCCCCCCCCCAAGCTTTTAATATGCTTCCCTCAGCAGTAGATAGTATCACAGTCCATTCTTTAAATACTAATAGTATTAAAAATCATAGACATAGGGGCATAACATTTCAAGCTCTACATGATTCACAGGCAGACATATGTTTCCTTCAGGATACCAGACTCTGCTTGGAAGCATATATTTACCAGGCAAAAATGCTGTGGGTCTGGGGTTCATCAATTTGGTCATTGGGGGATGATGTATGTTCTGGCATGGGGATCTTGTTTATAGGCTGCATACAACCAGTTAAAATAATAGAGGTGGACCCTGGTAGAGAGTTATTTTTGGATGTGACATATCACTTACAGGAACTTTGAACAGGAGTAATATATGCATCACAGACTAAACAGGCTAGGGTCCAATTCTTTCAGTCTTTTCAACCATATTTGCATACACACTGGAAAATAATTTTGGGGGGGTGACTTGAATTGGACACTTGGGTTACCTGATAAAATAGGAACTACATCAAAATTGTACTGTGATACTAACCAATTAAAATATCTTTTACACTCTGCAGAGTTAAGTGATACTTTTTGAGCACTGCACAACATGGGGGCACACATATCGTAGGGCTTCTCTGTCCTCTAGAATTGACTATATTTTTGTTTCTAAACAATGGATGATTTTGACTGCCAATACTTACTCCTCAGCATCCTCAGACCATTTCTGTTTAGAAGTTCAGTTGGGTCAGTTGCAAGCTAATAACATGGGACCAGGATACTGGCACCTTAATAATACCTTACTAACAGACCAGGATGTACAGCGGAACGTGAAGGAAAGCCTTCTAGCCAGAGCTACGTTGGTAGCCTGGTATGATTCAGTAGGGGAATGGTGATGGAGGCAAAAGTAACCATCAGTCAGTTATTTAAAAAATGGGGTAAACAGAAAGGGAAGTCTGCATATTTTCAATACTTAAAACTGCGCAAACATTTATACCAGCTGATCACGAGTCAAAATACTGAACACATAGTCCACATGGTACAAATTAAGGCCATCAAAAATGAAATGAACAAATATTTGTATTTCAAGGCACAATCTTTGCAGATGGAACAAACTGCAGGTACACAATGCTCTAAGGCATCACTAGACATGTTTAAGGATTGCCAAACTCGAGTGAAACAAAAAGTGTGGGAAGCGGTTAGGGATGACTCAGGCACAGTCCAAACAAACTTTGGGGGTATTATGAACACAGTCCACACATACTTTAATTCAACTCTAGGAACTCCGATGCCCACTGCGGCTCATGTAGTGCAATTTTTAGCAATATTTCTGGCCCCAAAGATTGAACCAGCATTAGTGGCAGGAATGGGCATTCCAATATCAGAGGATGAAATTCAAGAGGCAGTACAAAATTTAAAATGGTATACTACCCCAGGTCCAGATGGGCTGGGATTTCAGTTTTACAAAACATTCCAAGACCTGCTTATTCCCTTGCTGGTTGAACTATTCAATGACATCCTGAGTAACCTGGATATTCCAGATGCTATGGGGAAAGCCTTTCTAATCTTGTTATACAAGAAAGGAGACAGGTTAGAAATTGGTAACTGGAGACCTATCATTATTAAATGTGAATATGAAATTGTTGTCTATGGTGTTAAAAGACAAAGAACCTCTGTGTGCAAACACTGAGGCAAGGGTTACCCCAAAGGGCATTTGGCTGGGAAGCCAAGTTTCAAGAAAATACAAAATCACACATGCCCTCACAATGCAAAGCATCATGGGCTGCATATGCAAATCACCACAGAATGTTATGCTGGTCCAACTTTAAGCAAAATTGCATGGTGCCGAAAGGCCTCTCACACAGTTTGCAAAGGGTCCTACCAGGACTCATCAGTATGCCTCGTCTGCTTGACACCCCAGTGGACTGGACCAGCTACCCTAAGACAGTGTGTCTTGGATATGTTGTGGAGAACCCATTAAAATAAAAAAAAACAATTTTAAAGATAAAGAACCTCTGTGTGCAAACACTGAGGCAAGGGTTACCCCAAAGGGCATTTGGCTGGGAAGCCAAGTTTCAAGAAAATATAAAATCACACATTCCCTCACAATGCAAAGCATCATGGGCTGCATATGCAAATCACCACAGAATGTTATGCTGGTCCAACTTTAAGCAAAATTGCATGGTGCCGGAAGGCCTTTCACACAGTTTGCAAAGGGTGCTAACAGAAGACATAGACATGTGTTTCATCCTACCAGGACTCATCAGTATGCCTCGTCTGCTTGACACCCCAGTGGACTGGACCAGCTACCCTAAGACAGTGTGTCTTGGATATGTTGTGGTGAACCCATTAAAATAAAAAAAACTATTTAAAAGACAAAGAACCTCTGTGTGTGAACACTGAGGCAAGGGTTACCCCAAAGGGCATTTGGCTGGGAAGCCAAGTTTCAAGAAAATACAAAATCACACATGCCTTCACAATGCAAAGCATCATGGGCTGCATATGCAAATCAACACAGAATGTTATGCTGGTCCAACTTTAAGCAAAATTGCATGGTGCTGAAAGGCCTCTCACACAGTTTGCAAAGGGTGCTAACAGAAGCATACATTCTGTGGTGGTTGCATGTACAGCCCATGATGCTTTGCATTGTGGCAAGGGCGTAACCAATTTTGAAAACAACAATAACAACCTGCCTCGGCACACACCTGGGATCTTTAAATATTTTATTTTAGTCCTGCATATCAAGACAAACTGGTAAGTAATAGTAATCAAAAGCAAGAGGGTGACGATTCCTGTAGGACAGGCTGGCGAGGCTTCCGACTATCTGTTCCCAGCAAAGTATAACTTGATGTGTGTTCTGTGAGCATGTGTGATTTTATATTTTATGGTGTTAAATACTAGACTTGGTGATATGGCAAAAATGAGGTATTTCACCATTTCAAAATTGTGCTATTCGAGTTTGTACTTTGAAGGATAATTTAATATGCCTACAAGAAGTATTCACAAGAGGGCACTTAGGGTTACTACATGGATATGCAGTTACCCTTGGTCAAGAGAAGGCATTTGATCACATTTCACCCAAGATTTTGTTCCAGATTCTGGCATGTTATGGTATCCCTCAATGTTTTATAGATTGGGTGCATACAGCTCATTTTCATCTTCTTTTAAATGGAACTCTGGGTGGAAAAATCTTATTGAGGAGGGGAGTACAACAGGGGTGCCCACTGAGTCTCCTGTTGTATACCTTCTACATTGATATCTTGGTAAAACACATTGAACATTCTCAGCATATTACAGGCATGACTTTGACTCCACATTCAGCCCCATTGAAAGTAATGGCTTATGCAGACGATAGCTGCTTCTTTATTTATTCAGATGTGGAAGGGGATAGAGTTTATGATTCCCTGGTAAAATAGTCAGAGACAACAGGTGCCAAAATAAATTTTTACAAAATATAGGCTTTGATGGTAGGAAGTCCAATTCCACTTACACAAATCTGTAAGGTGCCAGTGGTTACAGAGGCCTTCGCATTAGGGATTAAGTTTGGCCCTCCAGATATACAGAGGGTGAACTGGGAGTTCAAACTAGCAGCATGTGAAACCCAACTAAGGGTTACAGCAAGGGATTCAGATTATCAAACTTAAGAGGGTTTATTTTAATTAAAACTTTTATCATCCGAATTCTATTGTTTGTAGGGTCTATATTTCCACCCCGAGTAGCCCTGGACTCCAGACTTTATAGCGTGTTTTTTAAAGTTATTTGGAGAAGTCGCTTAAACCCCATAATATGTAATATTTTATATGGATCTATTTCACAAGGGGGCATTGGTATGGTACACCCAATGGTGTTTTTCATTTCTATTTTTTGGTATGAGAATATTGTTCCGGCACTCAGGAATGAGACACACCTTTGGGTGAAGTGGGGACAGTCTTGGTACACCCAGATACTGCCAATTTGGGAAAGAGATAAATGGACTTTTAAATTTCAGAACAATCCATGCCTGCTTATATTAGTCACACATTCCAAAAAATTAGGATTTGGAGAATTGCTATTACAGATTTTAGGATGCTTGCAAGGAAACTCTTGTATCAGCAAATTATTTGGGAACACTTCATGGATCCTTTTGTATTTCCAAGAGGCATACCACAGGAGAGTGAGGTCACTACCAGACAACTATTAGACCCTAGAATACCTAAATTATTATGGGATACTATATGGTTAGCATACCACAATAGACTGTGAGTAAGGGATAATTACAACCACAAGGGTCTGGTCAAGAGATATTGTCTTAGAGATACATGCAATATGATATTTGAGACACAGGAACATCTTTTCTTTACATGCCCGTTTGCTGTCTCATTTTGGAACCAATTGGGCCAAATGGTCCAAGATGTGAACTTCCAACCTATGACATATGAGGTGTTAATCTTAGGTATATACCAGAACCCATAGACTAAATATAGGGTAGGCACATTTAGACTAATTTGTGATGTTTTGAAATACCATCTTTGGCAAGCACGGTGCCATTGGATTTTACAGAAACACTATATGTCTCAACATGAATGGATCATAAAGATCAATGCAGAGAGTCAATATAGTTATCAGCAAGACATACTGCATACAACTACACAGAATATAGATAATTTATGGAAACACTGTGGAGGATGGATAAAATGAAAAAAGGGGGGAGATAAAAAGAGGAAAAAGATGATAGAAGAAAAAGGAAAATGAGTAGGTAATATATTAGGGGGAAAAGGGTGAATATATTCACTTAGAAGGTACTTAAGAATGTTGGCTGCATTAGATAGCCAGCCTTTGTTCCCAATAAAGTATTAAGGTAGACCCACAATACGATAGGTTTGAAGATAACCCTAGTTTCAGTAATACACTTGAAGGAGGTTAAGCCCTGATATTGAGATGTACCAGAAGTTTGGAGCTATGATCTGAGGCATTTTTTAGTTACTAATGTTCCCCCGAGATGTGCTCTTATTAAGTTTAGATATATTGTCCCCCTAGTATTGTTTGATTTTTCACAATACAAAACTTTCGCTACTCAGAAAGTAGGGGGACTCCTTGTCTGCCATTCCAAGATGGTGGATGGTTGGAAGGTTGGAGAAGGAGCTGTGGAGGAGTCTGCTGATGTTTGCTCCATAGATATGGAAACAGAGTTGGAACGAATCTTTTTGACACAAACAGGAGTTTACTGTAACTACAACAGATTTGGGTAACCCCACTTTGCAAAAGGACACAAGTAAGGACTTTATTTCTGCACCAGAAAATGATATTAATGAAGCTCCTGTACTGGGCAATTTGTCAAGAAATATAGCACAAATATCTGCATATGACTCACAGGAAGACATGTTGAGAGCATCAGTGAAGGGAAACAAGCTTTGCTGTTGAGATTATTACATGAAGAAAACATTGCTGATGTACCTGTAGGAAATTTTCAAACATTGGAAAATGATGGGACAGTGAGTTTTTCTTCACAGCCTTCTACAGCTGCTGCTTCTATTTCATCTGCAAACGCTGTCAAGAGAGATGTCTGTGCCACATCATCTCAGCAGGAAAGGAGAGACACACCTGGTGTGAGTCAAAATGTTACCTGGAAGTCTGAGTCAGTGTTACGGGCAGCTGGACGGGGAAAAAAAAAGAGACTGCTTCTTGGATTTCTCCAGGTCCAGTCTCGGCAAAGGAAATTATGCATGCAATTGAGAACAGAATACCCGGTTCAGTCACTGAACAAACAATGTCGGGGGAGGCGTAAGTTCAGAAGACTCAAGGAAAGCCAGCCAACAATATGACAGCTGTGGTACCACAAGAACAAGCATCTACAAATAAACCAGTGAACTTAACTTCAGACTCTGAGGACAATACTACAACCAGTCAGACTACTTCTGAACCTAGGGAACCAAAAAGATTTTACATGGTGGATTTATTTAAAAATATTAGTGAGCCTGCACAGCATAGAAATGCAGTAAGACTAAAGTTTAACAGGGACCCAGATGAGGCCCCAGACCGCAAAACTGTGTTACATAAAATGTTGAAAGAATCCATGGGTATTTTTCCAAATGAGTTGTTCGCTCGTATCCATGTGAAAGGGGAATTAATATATGATGTAAGTTTTAAGAATGGCCACACTTTAGAGAAGTTTGGGGGAAAATACCCCAGTGTTCAGCATACTATTCTATGGAAAATATTTTTTCCAATTCCCTTTACAAAACCCACTATTAAAATGGTTACACTCGTATTTAGGAGTGAAGGTGTTAATATATCCGATGTACAATATTGGTTGCAACAGAGGTGTACCACTCTAGACAAATCTTCACCAATATTAGATGAGGATTTACTATGGACAGGGAACTGGAGGGTAAAAGTACCACAAAACAGACAGACTCAGGCATTTTACATTTACCTGGGAGTTATTATATTAGGAGGAACAGAGGCCTATGTTTTTATGCAGGCCAGCCAAAAAGCTGCCACAAATGTGGAGCTAGGACTCATCTTAGTTCTGTATGTGACAAATCTTGATGCAATTTATGCTTAGAATATGGGCACGTAAACCTGGGGTGCCCTAATCCTTTTAGATGTAACCTACGTGATGAGGAAGGGCATTCATACAAATCTTGCCCATGGGCAGCACCATAACAGGCTAGATCAAGTGGTTCAGGACCCTGTCAATCTTATAGAAGCCTGTCAAGCGCAAGCTCAGATTTCTTAGACCCCCCCAATTAGTGGAGGAAGAACCCCAAACAGGCATAAGTTCACAGCAGAATTTACAGGAGGTTATAGCCGGGCCTTCTCATGAAACCCTATCTACGTCCTCAAAACAAATGGAAATAGAAGAAATGCCTCTACACTCCCCCCCCCAAGGGGTCTCAGAGCACACATCAGAAGGGAATTTTCAAGAAGTCAAAGGAAAGAGGAAGGCTGAGATATTTCCAGTACCCACACAGCATGTGGTTACCAGAAACATATTTCAGACCCTTGCCAAAAGATGGCAGAGGGGGGATGATGAGGGGGAGGAAGAATCAGAGTTCCAGTGTCAGTGGCTCAGTAGGTAGCACACTTACCTCTGAGGCCAGGAGATCAGAGAGCTGTGAGTTCAGTTCCCACATCTGGCACTTGAGTTAATATCCCAGTACTGACACTGTAGTGCAGCATGAAAGGGGTGCTGCACTTCTGAGGTGCAGTCTTTCGGATGAGACGCTAAACCGAGGTCTGCCTGGATTGGTGGTAGTTCAGGTGGATGTTAAAGATCCCATGGCACTTATCGAAAAGAGTAGGGGAATTTCTCCAGTGTCCTGGCCAAATTTCCCTCGTTCACTAAAAATATCACCAACAGCTTAATCTGGTTCAAGGTCAACTGGCATTCATCTGTAACCCCCTCCTCCGGGTCATGCCTGAAAATAGGCAGGACTTGTCTAGTGCACTTACCCGGTCAGCAAAAACTAAATAAATAAATAAATAAAATAAAATCTCCAAAGACTGACCACATACCTGAAATACAGGTAGAAAAAGAGAAAGAGAAGAAAAATGGGGGGCCAAGGAAGATAACCTGTGATAAGTAAGATGTAGACACCCCCTTTCCTTTGAGCTATGAAGAGTCCTCACCATATTTCCCCTTTAACATTAAATGTTTGTAGTATAAAATCATATAAAAAACAGTTGACGACTCTCCAGATCTTAAAAGATCTACCAAATAACATCAGTTTTATACAGGACGCTAGAATTAAATCATTACATGAAATCTTTCAGGTAGAGAATCTGTGGTCTCTAGGCCCATCCTAATGGCCATAAGTACCTGAAGCCTGCGATGGAGTGGGAATCTTATTTAAGGGATTTCAGTTTTCAGTCCACAAAGTTGTAAACATATGTCCTGGTATAGCTTTGTTGGTGGATATGCAATTTGCTTCAACTGCATTCTGCTTGTTAAACATATAAGCCCCACAAACGATAGCCACTAGAACAGGTCTTTTTAAAAAAATACAGCCTTATCTACATACACAGAAGTACGTTATTTTCGGAGGTGATTTTAATTGTCCTCATTCACATATAGATAAAGATGGGGTCACAAAAAAACTTCATAGTGATACAAACTATTTAAAGACTATGTTAACAACTGCAGGTGTGGTAGATAGCTATTTCACTATAAATCAAGTCGTGGCAAAAACGTTTACAAAGGGAACATTAGCTACGTGCATAGACTATTTTTTTGTATCAAAAACCCTTCAAATATTACATGCACACACTATTCCATGTGAAACTTAAGACCATCTGGCCGTATCATTAATTTGTAAAACTTCACAATCACCTATTCCCCCTATACACAGAGGAGGAACTTAAACAATTCCTAATGGAAACTACCTGAGGTACAAACACAGCTCCGCTCACTTTTGTCGGCCAGATTTCTGGTTTTGGATGCATATGATTCTATGGCAGACTAGTGGGTAGATACAAAAGCAGATATCAGGAAATTCTTTCTTTCCATAGCAAAAAAGAAATCTACTTCCCGATGTTTACACTATCTAATCCTTAGGGAAAGACTTTTTGCTACTATTTCTTGGGCCTATGACTTAGGGGTAACTCTGACAGCAGAAATACAGCCACTAAAACAAGAAATTATCTTATTTCAATATGATAGAGCTGAATCTTTGAGATTAGAGGCTCAGTTTGGGACACAGGGGACTAAACCTTCTATAGATATACAGTATTTAAAAGTTGTCAGGCTCGGGTTTCACATTCTGTGCTGGATCAAGGTACAAACCCAGACACTAAGGTTGTTTCCTCTGACCCAGCTCAGGTCTTGAGGATGGCTCAAAAATATTCGTTTCAATTATTTGGCACCCCATCAATAGCAGAATGGAATTCAGAATATTTCCAGGAATTAGAAATACCTCAAATAAAGGAGAATACCTTAAAACAAATTCAGTCAGGCATTACCCCGGATAATATTATTTTGGCACAGCATAACCAACAAAAACACTGCACCTGGGATAGATGGTTTATTGATAGAATTCTTTTTGGAATTCCAGTATTTATTTGCCCCATACTTGCAGATGTTTTTAACTATTGCTTAGACACCCAGACATTTCCTGAATCTATGTCGAAAGCCTTAATGACTTTATTATATGAGAAGGGGGATTGCAGCGACCTTCATAATTGGAGGTCTATAAGTTTATTAAATATAGACCATAAACTTTTAGCTATCATTCTCCTGGAGTGGTTAACAGTACTTGCAGACCAGGTGATAATACCAGTTCAGTCTTGTATAGTATCTAACAGATCCATGACCCATAATTTAATTTTGTTAAGGGATTTAATCTCCAGTACTACTTTTTCCAGTTCTAGGGGAGTTATATTTTCCTTGGACCAGGAAAAAGCTTTCGATCAGGTAGACCATGGATATCTTTTCCAGGTTTTGTCCCTGTATAAAGTTCCTCAGAAGTTTATTAGTAGGGTGTGATTGTTATATTCTTCTGCCATAATTTTGCCATATATAAATGGGTTTCCAGGTATTGAGTTTCAGAGTATGAAAGGTGTGAGGCAAGGCTGCCCTCTCAGCCTTCTCCTCTATGTCTTTCAGATCAATCCACTTTTACGGAAATTACTAAACCACCCAGATACACACCATATAAAGTTGCCAGATAACTCAAAACTACCGAAGATATGTGCATACGCAGATGATTTGTGTCTCTGTACTACCATGGATCTAAATGCATCTGCCTTAACTAACACTATTGCAAACTTTGAAGCAATATCTGGATCCCAGTTGAATTATGGAAAAAGTATAGGTTTAGTAATTTCCCCCCTTGGTTCTGGCACACTTATAAGGCAGGAGCTAGCAAATATAAAGTTAACAACTACCCCAATAAAAATACTGGGAATTAAAGTTGGGAGTCCCGATAATGCCCATTTGAATTGGTCAGAGGCATGTCAGAAAGCTGAGCAAATCATTCAGTGTTGGAAAGGCAAATTTATTTCAAAAAGAAAAAGGGTCACTTTGTTATATGCTCTGTTTGTTCCTATTTTTTTTACATATTGCATATTTTCCCCCCCACCCCTTACTCTGGAAACTAGAATCATGAATATTTTCTTTCAGGGTTTATGGAGAGTCATTTAAACCCCATCAAAAGAATGTACACATGCCATGAATATAGTTTGGGTGGGGTAAGGATGATACATCCACAGGTGTTTTTCTATCGCCTTTTCTTTTTCAAAAATATTATCTCCCCAGCATCTGACGTTTCCTTTTGGTACAGCTATACTACAAGTTGTTTGCAACCTTTTTGGATAAATGGCAACATTTTGGGCCATCTTTTCCAAATACAGTCAATTCCACTTGTATGCCTTAGCTGTGGACTGCTGCAATTTGGGCATACAAGCGGAATGGCATACAACCAGTAATTGAGGTTTGTTCATTAAACAACTTTAGCAGTCGTCACAGTGACTTCTCGTAACTGTCTCATATCTTTATTGCACCTTATTGCACATTTAAAAAAGTTTAATATGGAGTGCAACTTTATTAAATACTATAGAGCTAAAAGCGTAAAGCAGCCTGTTGTTTCAGTTCGTTCCCTATCAGTAACTTAGCATTATTTTTCTGCTACATACCCCCTAATCTTATGAATCATGACCCACACCACAGGAGTGGAAGGAACACTTTCACCTTCATTATCCTCATCGTCATCTTCTCTACCTTGATAATCTCACCATGCCTTGGTAACCTCACCCGGTTGCGGGTTCTTCCTGGTCGAGGCTGACGTAAGCCGAGAATTCAGTTTGCAGCATGCCTATTGGTGGAATAACAGTTTCCTCGGCAACCAGCTGATCACCACACAGTAAGCCCATGTTAATGAAACAGTTTTTAACAGCTTTAATTCTTTCTTTTTAAACCTGATTCCACTCATAATGCACAAGAATGCTCCGTACAGCTAAAAGAATGCAGATCTGCCGCCACACTTTTTTTTTTATCATTAAGCACTTAAGCACCACAGGAGACTTCACACCTAAGTAGTGGACCCAGTCAGCACTAGACACACAGGATGACTCAAAAATATGGGCATACAAACAGAATTGCACAGGCATACAACCGAACAGTTTAACATTGAGTTAATAGCAAAAAAAATGGGACCAGACTAAAAGTGGCATACATCTGGGAGAGGCATACAACCGAAAGGCATACAAGTGAAACTGACTGTAGTTTAGAACAGTTCAAGTTCCCCACTAATCTACATCAGGCATGCTAAAAGTTAAAGCAGTGGCAGATGACTCTAAAATCTTTGTGGAACACCTCCAGATGAGCACTACATCAGGAAATTATAAGGAATAAGTTTTATGAAATTCCCAATACACTTGTACAGTATGAACCTCAACTTCCCCTTGATCTTCTTACAACTGACTGATGACCGACTTCCCTTAAAGACATGGTATGCTACATGGCTCTCTTGCCATGGTAGACTGGGTGTTTGAAATACTCACAAGCAAAAGACAGTGCAGGAGAGAATGTGCCCATGACTATCTTGTATGGCAATATTAGAGTCAATGGAGCATCTTTACATCTCGTGTTCATTTGCAGTACAATTTTGGAAGTTACTTTCACAAATGTGGGGGCAGGTAACATATACTCAGTTTACTTATGAAATAATAGTCCTAGGTCTGTATCCCACATAGTTTCAGAAGTTTCATGCCAGTACATTGCGATTCATTTTTTCTGTATGTAGATTTTACCTCTGGTAAGCTGGATGTACCTTCATGTTACAGCAGAAGGAGGTTTCAGTTATATAGGTTCTCAATCAAACTTTGTTACAATTGAGAGACGTGCATTAGAAAGAGAAAAATACTGTTTCTGTAACATTGTTTAAAAATTATTGGAAACGTGAAAAATTCATTTACATTTCTACTGTACAATAATTGTTGATCAAATGTAAAATGTAATGTTATATCTTTTGTTGTTTTTTTGTAGATTTTGTAAGATTGTTAAAAGTTTTTTCCTTTTCATGAATAAAAAATTCCTCTACTCTTTTCGAGAAGTGCCATGGGATCTTTAACATCCACCTGAACTACCACCAGAACAGGCAGATGGGACATCGGTTTAACATCTCATCCAAAAGATGGCACCTCAGGTGTGCAATATCCCCCTCATGCTGTACTGCAGTGTCAGTAGTGGGATATTAACCCAAGTGCCTGGTGTGGGGATAGAACCCACAGCCTTCTGATCTCCTGGCCTCAGAGGTGAGTGTGCTACCTGCTGAGCCACTGACACTGGCTTGCTGGCACTGGCACTGGCACTGGCATTGGTAGTACAGGAGTAAGAGAGATGCACAATAGGATTGGCAGTGAAGTAGTAAATTGACGCCAAGCCCAGCCCCACCCTACAGAGAGTGACAGGCACTAGGGTGTATCTTTTGGTCATCGGCCATAAACCTCACACCATTTCACCTCACCCTACCCCATAGACACCGACAAGTGCAGCATTGTGCCTTGAGGTCTTTGGGCCTTACATTCACCCTATTTCATTAGGAAATATGCTGATATGGGTGCAGTATAGGAGAATGGGGTGAATTTTGGGGATGAAGAGTCCAAGGCACACCTTGACATCTGTCACTGGCTGCAGGGTGGGGGTGGAATAGCATGAGCATTACAGCCGACAATGCCAAGTCATACCCCTTACGCCTGTCACTCTCTACAGGGTGGGGCATTATGGTCAGAAACCCTAATGCCTCTGGCATTTGTTGATGTTTTCACTCCAAATTTTCAACATGGGCCTTTTGTGATGCCACCTCATTAACAGTGGCACTATGAGTTCATTAGCCGAAAGGTGATTTTGTACAGCAACTGTACATTTTGGCCCCACAGGTGTGAAAACACATTTTGGGCAGTATGTGAAAAATGACTGCTGCACTGTTCATGAGGAGGTGTATAAAAATGACATTGTTGAAAATCTGGAGTAAAAATATGAAAAATTGGTGGCATCATGAGCGTGCATAGAAACTGCACAACGTACACCTGTAATACAATTATTTTGAGCATTTTTTTAACCAGATTTTCAACATAGGCATTTTGGGAACTCCAGTCATGAACAGTGTCACTGTGATTTTGTTAATTTGTCCTGAACATTGATTTCCCACAGCAACCATGCCATTGTGTGACACATGTGTGAAAACAGATTTCGGGCAGGATGTGAAAAATGACAGCTGTACTGTTCATAAGGAGGTATACAAAAATGACAATGGTGAAAATCTGGAGTGAAAATATGAAAAATTGGTGATGTCACGAGCATGTATAGAAACTGCTCAACGCATGACTGTAAAGCAATTATTTGGGGGATATTTTTTACCAAATTTTCAACATAGGCATTTTGGGACCTCCACTCATGAACAGTGTCACTGTGATTTCGTTAATATGTCCTGAACATTGATTTCGCACAGTGACCACACCATTGAGCACCACTTGCGCGAAATCATATTTCAGGCAGGATGTGAAAATTCACAGCTGTACTGTTCATAAGGATGTGTGTAAAAATGGCAATGTTGAAAATCTGGAGTGAAAATATTTAAAATGATGAAAGTTATGAGCGTGCATTGAAACTGCACAACGCACACTCGTAACACAGTCATTTTTTTGAATTTTTCCACAAAATTTGCAAGATGGGGTTTTTGGGACCCCACTGCATAAACAGTGGCATTGTCATTTCATTAATTGGTCCCAAAAGGTGATTTCACGCAGTGACCATGAAATTACCTATGGGACCGAGTAACGAGATGACAGTGCATGTGTTCATGACGTAGAGTCCCAAACACCCCATGTTGAAAATTTGGAAGGAAAATTCCAAAAATAGCTGAGATATCCACCTAAGTTGACCCTCCCCCATTTATGCCATTATACAGTTTACTGGCATTTCTTCAGTTTGCGGTCGGCTTTGAAGAGTGCAGATGTGTTCCCGCTCCAGTGAAAATCACAGCGCCAGCTTTCTGGAGGTAAATATGGGGTGAGGGGGGTATGTGGGGAGGCAGGGTGTGCAGAATGTGGGTGTGGAGGCACAGAACACAACGAGGGACCATTTTCTTTGTTTCAGATTTAAAAAAAATAAAATAAAAACATCACAGACTGTTTTCTTTTTCAGGTATGAGAAAAATGTTGGGCACACTTGATGACATGAGGGGTGGGTGATGTTGGCCACACTGGGGTGGGCTCCCAGTGTGACACACAATATGGGTGGGGTGGTGGCAGGAACATGCCGATGGCAGTCAGCTTTTGTACAATGCGGACACACTGGGTTGGGCTCCCAGTGTGCCACACAATCTTTGGGGGGTATTTAACATGCCGACAGGGGGATTGGGTACCCCCAAAGTCAGCTTTATAGGGATCATATATGAGACTGTGGCAGACACTGCCGCCATGTTTATTGCAATGCTTTACCAGGAAAGCAGGCATGTCAGGAGGCATGTTATTGTGCCGCTGCATGACGAGTTTGTCTCTGATTGCAGTGGCACTTTCTTTACAAGTTTTGTCCACTGTACATATTTCTTGTGCTTGTGGCTGCATGCTGGTTTATTGGGGAATGAGGGACGCACCTACTAAAGCATGCCCTGCATTCACCCACACTGACACACCTCCAAAATCTGCTGCTACCGCAAGATGTTGGCTTGCACCTGCACAGCAAGCCAACATAAAAAGGCACTCTAGCCAGCCTGGGGGCACTGAGGGTTGAGGTGCTGCATGTCACACTTCACTTCCTGTCAGTGACCTGTCTATGGGAATGAACATGGGATGCCAGAGATTGGCCAAGGATGGACAGGATCAAGGGTCCCAGAGATTGTTTTCTTCTCCCAGGGAGGGAGGGAGGGAGGACTGCTGGCTTCACCAAATGACTGCCACCAGGTGGAGGGCTGGTGGTAGTGTGGGACAGGAAGTGGGAGGTGCTGGGGACTCTGTGGCATGCGTATGTCTCCACATGTGCATGCCAATGTGCATGCCCCAGCAATATGTGTCAGGAAGAAAACCAGAGGAAAATAGCAGCAGAGCAGGTATACATGAACCCCTGCCCACTGATCCCTCATCTGCCTCACCATCAGGGCACTGAAGGCCAGAACTAGATACTTGGACTTGGGGGGTGACCCTCCCCCTCCTGACCCTGCCACAGGGAGAAAGTCATGGGGGAAGAAGAGCCAACCAGGAAGTCCTGGGGAGGTTGGGGTCAGTGGCAGTTGGAGTAGCATGGATGGGAGACTAGCCTGTCCAGGCTTCAAGAAGGATAAAAAACAATATAAAACAAGCATTTGTCAATGCCGAATGCTTGCTTGCTGGCATTGGCATTGGTAGTGTAGGAGTTACAGAGCTGTATAATAGGAATGGCAGTGAAGTATTGAACTGAAGCCAAGCCCACCACCACCCTGCAGGGACTGACAGGCATTGGGGTGTATCTTTGGGTCATCAGGCATAACGGCCATGCCATTTCACCACACCCAACCCTGCAGACACCTACAACTGTCACGGTGTGCCTTGGGGTCTTTGGCCCTTATGCTCACCCCATTCCATCAGGAAATACGGTGAGATGGGTGCTGTATAGAAGAATGGGGTGAACTTTGGGGCTGAAGAGTCTAAGGTACACCTCGATGCCTCTCACTGACTGCAGGGTGTTGAATGGTATAAGCATTACAGGCGAAAATCCCAAGTCACACCCCGATGCCTGTCAATCTCTACAGGGTGGGGCGTTATGGTCGGAAACCCTAACGCCTCAGGCGTTCATTGGCATTTTCACTCCAAATTTTCAACATGGGTTTTTTGTGACCCCAACCTTATGAACAGTGGCAATATCAGTCCGTTAGCCAAAAGCTGATTTTGCACAGTGACTGCGCCATTTGGTACCACAGGTGCAAAAACATATTTCGAACAGGATGTGAAAAATTACAGCTGTACTGTACATGGGGAGGTGCAAAAAATGGCAATGTTGACAATCTGCAGTGAAAATATTAAAACAAAAGGTGAAGTCATGAGCGTGCATAGAAACTGCACAACGCCCACCCGTAACGCAATTAGTTTGGGGATTTTTTACAGCAGATTGTCAACACAGGCATTTTGGAACCTCCGCTCATGAACAGTGTCACTGTGATTTTCTTAATCTGTCCTGAACAGTGATTTCCCACAGAGACCATGCATTTCTTTGCTGGAAGCGTAAAAACACATTTTGGCCATGGTGTGAAAAATGACAGTTGTACTGTTCATAAGGAAGTGTGGGAAAATGCCAGTGGTGAAAATCTGGACTGAAAATATTAGAAATGCATGAACTTATGAGGGTGCGTGGAAACTGCGCAATGGTCACTCATAACACAGTCATTTTATGGGCTTTTGTCACCAAATTTTTAACATAGCAATTTTAACACCTCTGCTCATGAACAGTGTCACTGTGATTTTCTTAATCTGTCCCAAACATTGATTTTGCACACCGACTGCGCCATTGTACGCTACGTGCACGAAAACACATTTTGGGTGACATGAAAAATGACAGCTGTACTACTCATATGGAGGTGTGGCAAAATGGCAATGTTGAAAATCTGGAGTGAAAATATTGAAAATTTGCAAACTTACAAGCGTGCGTAGGAACAGGGCAACGCATGTTCGTAAAACAGTCATTTTTGGGAATTTTTTCACCAAATTGTCAACATAGGGTTTTGGGGGGCCTACTTCATGAACTGTAACACTGCAGTTTCATAAATCGGTCCTGAAAGGTGGTTCCGTGCAGTGACAGCGAAATCACCTTTTGGGGCTGATTAACAAAATGACAGTGACAGAATTCATGAGGTGGGGTCCCAAAAACCCCATGTTGAAAATTTGGTGAAAAAATTCCCAAAAATGCCTGAGATATGCATCAAAGTTGAAAAAATCCTATTTATTCCATTATACAGCATACCGGCATTTCCTCAGTTCGCAGTCGGATTTGAAGCGTGCGGATGTGTTCCCGGTCCACCGAAGATCATCGCGCCGGACTCCAGAAGTAAGTATGGGGTGAGGTGGGGGTGGGGGAGGCAAGGTGCACAGAGAGTGGGCGCGGGTGGGGGGAGGGGAGTCAGGACACTCAGCTAGAGAATGTTTTTTCTTGCAAGTTATTTTTTTTTTCCTAGATGACACGGGACTTGTGCCACGCTGGGGTGAGCTCCCAGCGTGGCAACTGGAAGGCTGTTTGGGGGAGGCAGTGGAGCCAACGGGGGACTGGGCACCCCCGTTGGCCATACAGACTGTTTACACACTGTGGTGGGCTCCCAGCGTGGCACCCGGTAGTCTGTTGTGGGGGAAACAGTGGAGCCGATGGGGATTGGGCACCCCCGTCAGCCATATGGACCGGTGCCATGCTGGGATCCCAGCGTGGCGCCTGCAAATCTGTTGGGGGGAGTGCAGCAGAGCTGATGGGGGATTGGGCACCCCTGTTGGCCATACAGTGTGTGTGTGTGTGGGGGGCGGGCGCATGAGCACGCAATATGCTAATGAGCACTATCTTATTGCTGCTCAGTGAAGCAGAGCTCTCCCTTTCAACTGTATGGCACTGCATTTTAAACTGCTGTCATAGACGGCTGCAGCATTCATTGGTGAACTGCGGCAGTGCCCGCAAACACACTGACTGAATTGGAAGACAGGGTGCCACACCTATAAAAACTCAGATGATGGCACTATGTTTCTTGCACATGCGTGCAACCAAACATAAAAAGGTGGTCTTAAGCTGGCGCAAAACTTAGAGGTGGAGGGGCACACTTCGGGCCACACACCAGGATGGTTCACATGGCAGTACACATCATTTACCTGATATAGCAGGTCATGGCGGATAAGGAGAAGGCCAGTGCCCACCCTGTGCCCAGGCAAAGGCCACAGAGGTACTATGCTGCAAACAGACAGTACCATCGATGAATCACATATGAAGTCCTCAGTGATGACCAGATCGTGGGCTGGTACAGGCTCAAAAGGACCCATGCTCATGCAGCTGTGTGAAGTGCTGCATGACCAGCTCTGGGCAGACACACAGTGCAGCCTTGCAATGTCTTTAGAGAGCAAGGTGATGGCTGCACTGTGCTTTCTGCCCACCAGAACAAGCCAGACACTGGTGGGGTACTGCATCAGTATCTCTCAGTCAGCCACCTTGAAGCTGTTGGACTAGTTCCTAGATGCCCTGCTGGCCCATGTTGGGGAGTACATTATATTCCCCAGCATGCCAGTCAAGTGAGCAGCAATCATGCAGCATTTCTATTAAGTTGCACACCTAGCAACTGTATTTGGTGCCATTGACTGCACCCATGTTGCCATCCAGGCACCCGCTGATGTATGCCTATGTCAGTAGGAAGGGGTACCATTCCACCAATTGTCAGGTGGTGTGTGATGCAACAGGGTGCAAAATCAGTGTCCTGGCATGGTACCCTTTCAGTACCCATGATCCCTTCATCTGGCACAACTCTATCCTGTGCTAGAGGTTTGAATGTAGGGACATCCCTAGTCACCACCTCATTGGTGAGTGTACCCCAGAGACCTCTTGCACCCCCCCTTTATGTTGCAGATGATGACACTAACCAATGGCCTTTACCTACAGAGGGGATGGTGCATATCCCCTCCATCCTGGGCTCCTCACACCTGTCCTATAACATGTATCCATCACAGAGAACAAGTATAGTGTGGCACACAGTGCCACATGCAGTATCTTCAAGCGTGTCTTTGGAATGCTCACGATGCAGGTCCAGTGGTGCCCTACAATATACCCCTCGGAAGGCCTGTGCCATATTCCTTGCCAGCTGCATACTACACAACATGGCACTCAACCATGGTATATGCATGCCAGCCCCAGAGGAACAACCTACAGCAGATTCCAAGCTACTGGACTAAGGGATGCAGGAGCAGCTCGACAAGTGTAACCCCAGGAGGGCCCTGGAATACAGAGCCTGCCTCCTAGCAGACCTCTTCAGACATGGAGGGTAAGTACAGATCACACAAGAGACTGTAATGTGTTTAGTCAATGTATTACCACATAATACCAGTACATACACAAAAGCAATCCAGGTGGGGTGATCAAAAGAGGGGAAGAATGGAAATACAGTCCATCCAGACAGGGAGTGGGGTAGCAAATAGGGTGCATGCACATATACAGTCCAATCTGATTGGGGGGTTTCCAAAGCAGTGTAAACAGATATACATACTAGCCACATGGGAGGGGGGAGACAGTAATACAGGCCATCAAGGCTGTGGATGAAAATGAATGGGATAGACCACAGGGGCAGGAGTTGGTGATACATGGATAATGTGGGAGTGGACTGAGGGGGACACATGTTGGAGAGGGATGGCAATTTGCATTCTATGTGCATCCCCTACCACCTCCCTAGGTAGAGACAGTATGTGTGTGCTGTACTGGTATGGTTGGGGTGGTCATCATCCATGGTATGGGGATGAGCCTAGGGAGGGTGTTAGCCACCCCTGGCCATGGCACCATGGAGTACTGAGTCTGGAGTGGTGCTAACTGTGTCCTGGTGTGCATAGTATCCTGGGTGTTTGCATTTTGGCACTGCATGGCATGGGCATGCACTATAGTGTCAGCCATGGGGTGACACTACTCCCACTGGACAGGCCAGGACTATGGCTACCCCCTGCAGTGCCTGCCACCATGGCTGCCTCTAGCACAGTGGCACTGGTGACTCATGCTAGTGACAATATCCTGGCACAGGTAATGGATGACCCACAGGAGCTGTGCATAACATGCCTCTGCCCACTCCTTAGCATGCTGCATGTCATGTGCTTCCACAGCAGTCTGCATTAGCTGCTGGTTGGCAGCCACATCCTGCTTTCACTGGGGACTGTCCATTGGGACAGGGTTAGGCTGCACCATATGCCATTGTATGGCCTGGGGCTGCACAGCAGTCAGTACTGTGGTAAGTTGTGGGCATTGTGGGCCGGCTGTGCTCAGGTTGCTGGGATAGGCTTGGAGAGGCAGGGCTCTGGCCATGTCTGTGGAAGGATCATGGGGAGGCACAGTGGTGGCTGGCCTGTGGGATTGGCCAGGGATGGCACAGTGATGGCCATGCCTGAGGTGAGGTCATGGGGTGTCACAGCGGTGACTGTATCAGGGGCTGTGGGGGAGGCTGCACCACTGTGACTACAGTGCTGCATGGGGGCAGCGATTGGCACCTTGTGTTATGGGGGCTGGCAGTAGTGGACAACCCCTCCTGGCATGGGGCAGATCCTCCTGTCCCCAGCTCCTGATGAAGGTCTCATCATCCTCCATTTCACCTTCTTCACTGATGTCAGACAGCAGTTACACAAGGATAGCCAGCAGAGGCAGCTGCAGAAAAGATGGACTTTGAGCATCCTCCACCATGTCCGGTATGACAGAGTGAGCTGTTGAGAGAGAAGAGATACATAGCAATGTACCGTACATACCTCTGTGATGGCTGAGGCAGCATGCATGCCTGGAGTATGGTGGCACAGCACCCATGCTGTTTGTGCAGTGCACCCCCCACATCCCCCAAGGACATACACACCATACATCCATACACTGGTGAGCACACACCCTATCACCAGGCAGCACACATCCTGGAGCCAGTGATTGCACACCCATCACTAGTGAGCACACATCCCAGCATCAGTGAGCACAGACCTCATCACCAGTCAGCACACATCCCATTACCAGTGAGCACACACCCCATCACCAGTGAGCACACATCCCAGCAACAGTGAGCACAGACCTCATCATCAGTCAGCATACATCAGCACCAGTGAGCGCACACACCCCAACACCAATGAGCACACAGGCGACAACACATGGGACACAGTACTGGATTATGACACAGATGACTATGCACAAGGAGACATGGAAATGGCTGCACAGCCTACACCCACTGTGTCACACTGCACTGACATATACTGTACATGCACCCATACATGCATACACACACATACTGTATACACACATGGCTAATGGGAGGGAGCACAGTCGGTCGCTCACATGACTAAGCTGGCCCCACTTGGTTCTCACAGCTGCCTCCCAGCACTCCCATCACCTCCACAGGCCATAGAGCGATGCTATTGCCTCCTCTGCAGTGTCTAGATTATGTGCAGCTGCCGATGCCTGTGCCCCCCTGCCTGTTGCATGCACCTCCCTGCATGTAGTTGACAGGACCTTTTTTGTCTGCCTCCTCATGTCCCCGAAGCACTTATGCACTGCCTCCATGGGCCTGTTCTGGCTGCTGATGGCATTGACCACATCTATCATTTTTATCCTGGCTTGTTGTAACCTGGGCATTTGTGCTGTGCCTCCAGGACCAGATCTCCTGCCTGGCCATGTCAGCCTGTGTCAGTGGCTACAGCTCCTCCTGAGAGAAGTAGTCAGCCTGTAATCTGTCTATGGCATCCATAGTACCTGCTGGACATAGGAGCGGAATACAGGTGAGCAGGGAATATGCACAGCACAACACAGATAAATGATACATTATGCTGCAGCCCCCACTGCTTCTGTCAGGGATAAGTAGTTGTCCTGGCCTTTGTCCTAACACCAGCGGTTGCCCTACTTGACACAGGCCTGCCCATGTGCAGATGCAGCCATAGACGAGGGCACAGATGGACATGTGTTGATATGGGCAGAGTACCAAAGGAACCCAAGTCCATCACCACCTAAGCAAGTGTGTGAGAGTGCCACAGCCTCTGTCATCCTTCTCCATTGCCTACTGTAGTATAGATCCAACACCTAGGCATAACACCACCACCACCACCAATAGAAGTAGATGCGAGAATTCTACCACCTCAACATTTCCAATGTACCACTGCATATAGCCATCACACTGTGCAGTGATCACCATGTCTCTTTCTAGGCCATTCCACAAGATACCTACCTCTAGCCACCTGCATTTCCACTGTGAAATCCAGGTGGTGCACGTTGCTCCTTTTATATGCTCCAGGCGCAATTAGGCATGCTAATGTGTGCATACACTCCAGTAATGATATGCTAATGTGGGTGTTTGCCCTTGGACTGTAAATTAAATCTCATACATACATTGGTTGAATATTTCAGATTTGTCTTTCATGCTAGTGTAGTTGTGCTAGTGTGTGTGGTAGGGCTTCACCAGAGTTTGTGCAACATTGGCATGTGGTGCAGACATGATGTCACATGCTGTGAATGACATCATCACACAGAGGAGCCATGCATGCCATTCCATTGAAGAATGGCATTGTACAGCTCTGTGCAGGGCTGTGCATTCACATGACACACATGCATGCCCTGCACACATTCCACCCCATACTTGGTGCATGCTCAAGAACCCATCCCCCAACAGATGTACACACTGAACTGCACAATTCAACATTTGCATTGCACTATGAGGGAAACATGTTGTGCGAATAGGCTGGACACCCATACAGCCCTGAAACTTGCAAGAACTTGATGTGAGGACTAGGCCTAGGCAGCAGTGCACAGTTTCAGGCAGATGGAGGAGGGCTGTGCTGCAATAGGACCCAAGGTGGTCCACCACAAAGCTGGCCAATCAGGTTGACCTGTTGATGGCCAGGGAGGAACAGCTAATGGGCGAGGAGGTGAGGTCTAACAGGCCAAGGTGCCAAGTGTGGTAATCTGCGCAGTTGCACCTTGCAAGATGCACAATGGTCACATGCACTGGTGACCACTATCACCACAGGTGGGTTATGGCAGGCAGTGGCACCATGCCAAGGCCAGGTAAGTACAGATGACTGTATGTATGGTTTGGATAGTGTGCAGTACTATTTCATGATAATATACATATGGGGTACTGTCCCTGAGGGAATGTGCACTACACCTGGATGTCCCTGTTGTGTCCCTTTTGTCGTATGAGAACTGCTCCACTGTATAGCTTGCACGTACATATGCAGGTGTATGAAACCACTGCCCTAACTGATGCCTCATTTGCCCTGTACATTACTGGACCCACTGTGGTTCCCTGAGGCATGCCTCTGCCATGGAACCATGGTTGTGTGCTACCATAGTGACACAGACACAGTATCAGGGTGGCTAACAGGGGAAATGTATTGTTTCAATTAATGTTATTTAATGTTTGGTTACTGGGTACAGTAACCAGGATCTGTTCATGCCTATTGTCAGGTACAACCCAGGAGGATGTCACATGTGCTACATAGAAACATAAAAAACATAGAATCTGTCGACATATAAGGACCATACGGCCCACTTAGTCTGCCCATGTCCCTACTCACTGTTGCAGCCCCATATCCTATTTGTTCTGTGGTTCACCTGCTCTGCACATCTGCAGGTACCCTTATGTCTACCCCATGCACTCTTGGACCTCTGTATTGTTTTCACACCCACAACTTCTGGTGGAAGGCTGTTCCACGGCTCCAACACCATCTTAGAGAAAAAGTACTTCCTAACATTACCCCTGAGCCTTCCACACTTCAACCTCATACCATGCCCCCTTGTTCTTGTGCAGACTTTTCTCTGAAATATTCTTTCCACCTGTGCCCTGTTTATTCCCCTAAGGTACTTGAAAATCTCTATCATATCTCCCCTCTCCCTTCTTTCCTCCAGTGAATAGATATTAAAGTCCTTAATTCTTTCCTAGTAGGTCTTCTGGTGCATTCCATGTACCATCTTCGTTGCCCTTCCCTGAACTGCCTCTATTTTGTCGATGTACTTCCAGAGATGTGGTCTCCAGAACTTGACACAGTACTCCAGCTGAGGTCTCTGTTTATTTATTTATTTTCTTTTGGTAACTAGGTAAGCATACTAGACAGCTAGTGCCTATTTTCAGGTGAGACACCAGTGATCTGTATGGTGGCATCACCACCTCTTTCCTCCTGCTTGTTATGCCCCTTCCTATGCACCCCAATGTTCTGTTTGCTCTTCCTACCACTTTTTCACACTGTTTGGTCACCTTCAGGTAATCAGATATGATAACTTCCATGTCTCTCTCTTGACTTGTGGTGGTCAGAATTTCTGCACTCATCCTGTACTCCTCTCTTGGATTCCTGTGACCCAGGTGCATGATCCTGCACTTTTTAGCATTGAAACTCAACTGCCAGACACCCGACCACTTCTCTAATAGGCTTAGGTCCTTTCTCATTTTTCCACCACCCAGGTCATAGGGGAAATTCCCCTACTGTACTATAGGGGGAGCTGCTGTCCATTGTCAGGATGGCCACTCAGAGTGGAGCACTGGGGAGTGCTGACGCTGTAGTGGTAGAGGAAAAGGCCTCCTCTTCTATCTTGAATTTGCCAGAGGCTGAAATTTCTGCTGAAAAAACGTTAGTTTTAGAGGATTCTGCGGAGGACATCATGGATGTCTACATATCGATAGAGGATCTAAGCGTTAACCCAGAAATGTATGAAGAAACAGTTGCACCTGAAAATATGGAGAAGAAACAGCAAGAGCTGCTGCGGTCATTATAAAGCGAGCATAGCAGGCATTTAAAGGAGAGCGCGCACCTTGCAGCGGGAATTGCAAATTTGAAAATAGAATTTCATCCTGTCATTGCTGGCACACAACCTGTCAAAGGCCCTACTGATGCAGTAGCATCAAACACCCCAATGGGGCGGGGTGAGTCCCTTTCAATTTTGACACTAAACTGCAAGTTTGCATTGTGCAAGCTGAAAGTGAAAGCACCGTGACTGATGCAAGCCTAAAAGAGACAGTTTATAACTTACAAGGGGAAAAACTGGAGAAGTTTCCTAACTTGAAAAAAAACTATTTTACAGGAGACTTTTGCAGGGGCAGAAGAACTGGCTGGGGAAAGCAGGGCCCCTGTCACAATGTCTAAAATGTCTGGGTTTATTTAAAACAGCCTGAGGGGTTTGTCAGCGCAACAGGGAAACTGGAGGAAATTAAATATCAAATGGCTGGTATTTTACAAGAAGGGCTCACATGCTTCTCTTTTAAAGGAGGAAGGTCGAGAACTGGGAGAGCTGAAATTGAGGACAAAAGGGCAGCACTTATGCTGGCTAATAGAAATATAAGAGTTATTCCCAAGAGCATCCCACAATCAGTGAAGCAGCCTTTACAGGTAGCACTCCTCTCCCCTTGTGGTGCTTGGTCCCCTCAGAAAACCCTTGTGGAGGCTGGGTGGAAACAGTCTCCTGGGGGAATTTGGTTGCCTGACCCCACCTGGGACAAGACATTCAATTTATCTCAGGTATCCCCTGAGTGGGTTCCAAAAACAGATGGACAAATCAGGAAACCCTCTACAGACATCCCCCAGAATGTGGGGGAAGGGGCAACGGTGCAGCCAGAGCAAAATATAAGGCCAAATGACTTAGAAAGACATAATGGACTTACTAAGGTCTTGAATAATTCTCCATCCACATGACGCTTTGGATCTGCACCTGAACAAGAGCCTGATGTTAGGCAGGACAAAAAGTCTGCAAGAAAGCCATTATTATCGGAACTTTTTGCAAAAGTTAAAAAAGAGACAGTGCCCAGATGGAATGCAGTGCACATCCGATACAAAGAGGGGCTTAAAGATAGGCCAGACAGATATCATGTGGGGAAAATATTGCTAAAAGATTCATTACAGTTTACCCCCAAGGAAGTATACACGTTTATTAATATATCGAGGGAAGACAATTTCAATATGAGCTTTCGGTTGGCCTATGCCCTAGATTTATTCTGGGAGAGGTATGGGCAAGTGAAGTTCTCCCCTACATGGACTCCCTTTGTAGTAGTTCCTTTGACTAATCCACTAATTAAATATGTAACGGTGATGTTCAGGAATTAGGGGGTCCATGTAGAGGACATTTCGTACTGGTTGGCACAGAAATGTGACATTTTTGGTGAACCCGAGGCAATTTTTGGATACTGAATTATTTTGGACCAGAGGCTGGAAATATAAAGTTAAATTAAGACAGCATGAAAAGGGTATTGAACACATTCCAAACTTGTTCATGTTGGGCAGGGACCAAGGAGTTTGCTTTTTTGTGGGCCAGCCCAGGACATGTTACAAATGTGGCTCTAGGACCCATTTATCCAGCACACGCAATAGACCCAGGCGTGACAATTGTGATGAGACAAGCCATATAACCATGCAGTGCACAAACCACACTAAGTGTGATTTATGTGAGGAGTATGACCATGTGTTTGGTGAGTGCCCATGGGTAGCACGGAATAAAGCTTCTTGCGTTAGCCCCGAATTGCTTATTCAGCAAGCACAGGATTCAGCAGCTGCACAGACCCCAGCTGCTGGGGTATCTGTTCAGGATCCCCCCTTCCCCTCCTTCCCTCCCCCCTCCCACCTAGTCCAAAGGAAGAGGATTTAATAATTCTTACTGAGGATACCCCGACTATACCAGGGATGGAAGGAAAAAAGGAGCCTTATTCAGCTCGGAATTTAGGTCCGTTTACCCCAGTTTGCTATGAGGAGTCAGCGGGCTTGGAGAGTGGGATAACAGCTCCCCCTGATCAGGCTCCTCTTCCATGCAGAAGGTCCACCAGGAATGTGAGGGCCAAATTCCCCCCAGTCCACCCCCTTTGGAAACGAACAACTCCTATGCAGCCCATTTTACAACCTGTGGGATTCTGACATGAAAATGGGGGAATCCTATTCTCAAAAATCTCCTGCAGAGCATCAGACTCCAAGTCCACAGCAGAGTACCTATAAAGGGAAAAAGAAAAAGGAAAGAAAGAGAAATAAGTCACTATAGTACGGAGCTCTTTTCTGCTTAACTGGCTGGTTATAAAATAGGGTCTGTAAACATACATAGTTTATTGAATACAATTAAAAGGCAAGCTGTATTTCACTATGTACACAGGAAATGTTTGGATAGCTGTTTTATACAGGAAACCTAGATGAATTCTGATGAACAAGTGAGGATATTTAAAAAGGAATGGTTGTGGGGACCTTCCTATCGGTCATTCGGAATGGATAATGGTGACGGGGTGGGAATTTTGTTTAATTCATACACCTCTAAATTACAGAAACTGGTGGACTTAGTCCAAGGTAGAGTCTTAATTTCAGATGGGCTCTGGGGGGAAATGGACTGCAGATTCATAAACATTTAGAACTCACAGATTAAAGCGGAAAATGGTCAGTCACATCAAATCAATCCAATCTTATTTAGTGACCACATCTAAGGTTTTTTTTCTGCAGGGATTTTAACTGCAGTATTTTTAAAGGGGAGAAAAGGAAAAGAGATGATGGTAAGAAAATTTACTGTGATTCTAATGTATTAACACAGATAATAGACATAGCGGGTTTGATAGACAGCCACACCTATCACAAAGAAGGCCCTAAATTCACTTACATGAGGTATTCTTTTAAAACAACTATAGATTATCTATTTATTTCACCCAATTTACCCAAAGGGGTTTTATGTATAGATCTGATGGAATTTTCTCACTATCTTTTTTTTAAAATTACAGCTAGATCATGTGGCTGGCACACCTAAAGGGGTTGGTAGGTGGAAACTTAACACCTCAGTATTAGGAGAGCCCGCAGTACAATGGAAGATGGGTAACTTCCTTGCAGCCACACTGTCAGTGGCATTTTTGTACTTCAACATAGGGGAATGGTGGGCTGATACAAAGAAGGATATTGCAATTTGGTTTAAAAATCATGGGAGGAAAACAGGGAATGAGAATTTTTTTAAATATCTGTTTTTAAGAAAACAATTGCAAAAATTATACACCTTAGCAAATCACTCAAATCATGATTATTCATCTCAAATTATTGAAATTAAGGAGGCCATGAAACTATGCCAATATGATAGGGCTAAAACAATCCAGGCAATGCTGTATAATGGGACACAAAAAATTCCCTACTGGGGACCCTTATGAGGCATGCAAACAGATCAAGGAAGGCATGACCTTTGACTTTTTAGTTTCCTCAAATGGGCTCAAAGTTAGTTCAATAGATGGGACTGAGGAATTGATAAAACAACATTATGAATCATTAGAGCCTGAACAGCCAATTAAGGAGCAAGAGATACAGGACTTTTTGGAGTTGGTAAGCATCCCAGTATTCCCCAAAGAAATTAATAAACTGTAGGCTCCAATAATGATGAAAGAAATAGAATTAGCCATAAGGGCGCTGAAAAATGAAACTTCATCAGGCTTGGATGGCATTCCGAATAAATTTTACAAAACTTTTAATCGGGATTTAGTCATTTGTTTAGAAAAAGTATATTCTTATTTTTTTTCCACAAATTCTATTTATTCTTCTTTCACAGAAGGCTTGCTCATCTATCCCCATAAAAAGGTGATACATCTATTATTTCAAACTGGAGACCTATAGTATTACCAAATACAGATGATAACATTTTAGCTCATATTATAAATAATCACCTGAACCATTGAGTCATCTCACCACAGCAGTTCTGCGGGCTCCCAGATAGAAAAATACAATATGCATTAATGATTATTAGAGATGCAATAGAGCATCTTAATTTATCAGGGGTTACTGGCTGTTTGGTGTCAGCTGACCAGGAAAAGGCTTTTGATAGAGTGTATCACCCTTTTTTATATGCAGTCCTGGAATTGTACCACATTCCAGTAAAACTAATAGATCAACTGTAATCTCTGTATGCATCATTCTCTGTGAACCCTTTGATTAAAGGATAGGTTAGATCTGGGTTTGAGGTCCCTTTGGGAGTCAGGCAGGAATGCCCTTTAAGCTCCCTTCTATATGTTTTTTCACCAGACCCACTATTACAAATATTGACTAAATGGAAGGGGTTGTCCAGTCCTGGCATTCAATATAATCTGCATGTGCAGGCATATGCAGATGACATTTGTAGTTTTTTTGAAAATGATGACCAGATACAGTGTATTTTTATAGGAAATCATAAAATATGGGAAAGTCTCCAACTCCAAGTTAAACTACAATAAGACCTAAGGTTTTTTTTGGGGTGGCATCTGGCCTCAATGGATGTGGCAGGTATAAAGATTTTTAAGGAAACAATAGAGATACTAAGAATTCTGTATGGACCACAGAATCTTCCAGAGGATAATTGGAATAAAGCTATACTCAAAATAGACTTAAAAATTCAAAGATGGAGGCATTGGAAGGTATCCAAACTTAAAAGGATCGGAATTCTTAAACAGTTCATAATGCCTACACTGCAATATGTGGCAATGATTTTCCCCTACCCACACAGCATGATACCAAATTATACAGTTTGTTTTTTCAAATGCTATGGGGTAATAACTTAAACCCAGTAAAGAGATGTTTTACATACCTGGGGAAATCGGAGAGTGGATTTGGAATGATAGATCCAGTCGTCTTTTTGCACGTATTATTTTTTTCACAGACAATATTGAGTGGGCTTACTTGTACAGGGGAAATCCAAAACGCATGGATAAGGGTGACTATAGGATGATATTTTCAAGCATGGAATGGAGTGGCTCCAAAATTAAATCAGCGCATGCATCTTCCAAGCTATTTTAAACCAGCAAGGCAAAAATTACACAGATGGTACGTCACAAAACGATCTATACAAAATGGTATTAACAAACAGCTATATCAAGAAATGATGGCTAGAATATATCCCCTAGAACCTAGTTTTAAGAATTGCCCCTTGGTGGACAGCCCATTAATTTTGAGACAACTTACATACCCCAGGATACCCTAAAAAATGTGAGAACACTTATGGCTCACTATTTACGGCAGAATAAACCTAAGGGGGAATGCCAAGCATAATGTCCTAGAAGAACGAAATTGTCCCTGTATGGAGTGTATCAACAAAATGGAAACTGTGGAGCATTTTCTTTTGGAATGTTCCTATACCTTGGCATTGTGCAATTACCTAGCGGTAAAATGGAACATGAAGTGGCTCAAACATCTGACCTGTGAGGTATTAGTATTGGGTAAATACGATTTAAGATTTCAACACTTTCATCAGGATGCATTGCTGGTCTTCTTTTGTTATATTCACTACTACCTATGGCAGGCTAGATGCCAGTGGGTTTTATACCAAAGGAAAATGTTGCATGAAAGTCTTGGCATTCTAGTAGTACAGGAATTACAGAGAGTATATACTAAGGATGTATTGATTTATTCATCACATAAGGTGTTACAATTGTGGAAAGGGTTAATTTCTTTATTAAATATAAATGAATAGAGTTTTTTTGAAAGAAGAGTGAAGAGTAGTAAGACATATAAAGGGAAATTTGAATGATGTTTGAAAATTTGTGGTACTATTACACTTTAACTATGGATTCACTGATGTACAAGATGTAAACCACAGGAACTGTTGTATGTGTGTTTTTACAATAAAATCTCCCCCACTCTTTTCAAGAAGTGCAGTGGGATCTTTAATATCCACCTGAACAGGCAGATGGGACCTTGGTTTAAAATCTCATCCAAAGGACGGCACCTCAGGAATGCAGCTTTGTGTATCTGTCCTGGTCAAAAAACAAACACCCTTTCTGAGCCTTCCTTCTTCAGCCTAACGATCCCATTTCTGGTCCTTTTCCTCTCACTAATGTATCTGAAGAAGGTCTTGTCGCCTTTCTTAATAGCTTGGGCTATGCCTTCCTCAGAGCTTAGAGCACAGGGTCTAAAGAGTGCTGACAACAATAGCGTCAACTACAATAGCGCTGTAAAAACTGCTCTGATTGTTTTTTTTTGTGGGGGACTCTGTCCCCCGCACCCTCCATCTTTAGGATTCTCACTCCGAGAGGAAGTGGATCCTGGGTAAAGTTAAATTTTGTGGGGCCATTATGGCCCCATGTAAAAAAAAAACAAGTCCCGAGGTGTCCCAAAATGTCGGCGACCAGGATTAGAACCCTAGTCTCCACTGCTGCTGGCTGAGCTGCTCGATGCCCTAGCCCTCCACACCATGGGAGTAGCTTAGCCAGCCTCCTGGCTCCTGTTGTTCCTGTCCTGATTTCAGGGCCACAGACAGTGACCAGGGGAACACTTACAGCAAGAGCTGTAAATTCCCATTCGCTGTCTGTGCGAGCACCTACCAGACTCGCACCATATAGTGCAGCGCTATTTTGGTAGCGCTCAATTAATGGGGTAACAAGCTTTAGCACTTCTAGTTATTTTCCCAGAGTCCATCTGCTTCTCCAGATATTGTTCTCTGTCCTCATCCTTTCTGTGTTTCCTTGTATCTTCTGAAGGCTCTTTTCTTTTCCCTTACTTTCTCAGCCACTACCTTTGAGAACCATAATGGCCTTTTCTTTCTTTTACTCTTGCTATGCATATTGACACAGTGACTTGTTACTTCTGTTATGACTCACTTGAGTCTAGACCATGGTTTTTCCACTGTTCTACATCTCCCCCTGTACCTTCCGCTGCTGGGGCTCTTTTGAGATTTCTACCCATCTCCTTAAAATCAGCTTTCCTGAAATCTAGGACCTGTATCCTTGTATGGCTTGCCTCTTCCACTGTGGTTACCTTAAACCACACTGTCCCGTGGTCACTGGTACCAAGGAGACTGCCCACCTCCACATCTGTGATCCTGTCCCCACTGGTCAGCACCAAATCCAGTATAGCTTCCTCGCGGATTGGTTCTGCTGCAAACTGTCTTAAGTTTGCCCCATTCAGGGCAATCATGAAGTCCTTGTCCCTTGTTGTACTCACAGTCTGAGTGCTCCAATCTACCTCAGGTAAAATGAAGTTACCCATTAGTAGCAGTTCCCCTTTGGCTGACATTTTGTGGATGGTTTCCACAAGAGCTTCATCTGATTCCTGTCCATGTGCCAGAGGCTGGTAAATCACTCCAGTGTGAATGGGTGTCCTTTTCTCACCTCCAGGGTGACCCACAGTGCCCCCGCTCCTTCTTGTGACCCTTGAGCCTCTGTTGCTTTAATCCCCTCCTTCACATGCATAGCAACTCCTCTCCCCTTCCCTATCCTTCCTAAAAAGTGCGTATCCTGGTATAGCTATATCCCAGTCATGGTTCCCTGTGTACCATGTTTTTGTAATAGCTACTATGTCCAGGTTTGCATCTTCCATTAATGCCATTAGGTCTGGGATTTTGTTCCTCAGACTGCGGGCATTTGTGCACATAACTGTCCAGCTTGTGCAGCCACCCTCCTTTTCCATTTTTTCAGCCCTGTGACATTTTTGGGTTCCATCTTCTGTCCTCCACCACAATTGTATTTAATTTATGTATCGGGTTTGATAGTGCCCTTGTACTAATTGGATTCTCACCCCTATTTCAGATATGTTATGTAGGCAGGGGCTACCTTTATCCCCCTGACATCTTTTGCCTCCTCCCTCGGCTAGTTTAAATGCTCATGGAGGAAGCATTTGAACTTTTCAGTGAGGATACCTTTGCCCCCCCCCCAGATAGATGTAGGCTGTCTGGTGAATACAGTCCTTCATCTCTCCAGGAGATTTCCCAATCTCCAATGAAGCCATACCCTTCCTCTCCACACCATTTCTTCAGCCATGTGTTGAATTCTAAGGTGCAGATGTCTTGACCCTCTCCCTTGCCATGGACAAGTAGAACCTCTGAGAAGGTAACAGAGTGTGCTACTTGTCCAAGACATCGCCCAGTTCCCTAAATTCCTTTTGCACTTTTCCTACATCTGTCCCTCACCTGCCAGGTTATTTGTCCCCATGTGGACAATGATGTCCAGCTCCCCCCTTCCTGCCACCACCCTAGTGATCCCTATGATCTGCCTGCCCTCTCTCCGAACTGTGTCATCAGGCAGGCTCCATCACAGATGACCCACTCATCCCCCTTAGTGTCCACTTCTGGAGATGCAGTGCAATCATCCTGCTCTGTCAAAATGGTGTATGAGTCTTGAAGTGGCACTGACTGGGGTATGTGCCTCTGTCCCACCTCCTTCGCCCTCCCTGAGCCAACTGTAGTCTATCCATCCCTCATTACTGGCATCCTCTGAGGGAGTGGTGGCAGACATGGTGGTCCATGTGTTGGGCGGAAGGTTACCCAGATCTTTGCTAACTCTGCTCAGAGTCCTGCACCCTCTGCCATCAACACAGAAAGGTGCCTGCAGCTAGAGCAGCACCGCAATGCCCAGAAGGTCCTCCTGAACACCGCTGCCCCGCAACCACTGCATTGCACTATGCCCATCATTTTCCTTAGCCTATCCTTTCTCTTACTTGTCTGACCCTTTTTTTTCCTTCTTTCTTATTCCCTGTTTACTTTACAGCTATGTACTATCAATAATTGTTAGTGGCATAATATATTAAGGTATGTAGATTTACGTCAGGGTTTCGTGTGTGGCTGTATTGTGTACTGAAATATGATGGCTAACAGTATGTGTGTGCAGTTAGCTTGGGCTGTATGATGTTACAGGCTATGGGTATAAAGGAAGTGATGAGCTAAGGGTGAGGGGTGGGGTGTGTGGGTTGGGCCCCTCCGGACCACCATAAACAATCAGATTGGTAGAAAACTGATGTCACAGAATGTAGACTCCCAGCTCCAGGTTCAAGAACAAACACACTGTTGATCCACACAGAAGCAGGATGTAAATCCTTGATTGAGCAAGCCGTTTACAATGGTATGACATGGCCCTGCCTGGTCCTATCCATCCACGGCATGTACATGCGGCAGTTGGTGCACAGAACAGGAATATGGGCATGTCTACTGTGTCGTATGAATGGTACAGTGCAGTGTGTTCCACTGCACAATACTGATCACATCTCTCGTGCCCTCCTCTACAGACCTCAGTGGACAGCAGTGCCGGGGCAGTGCCCAGGGACTGCAGGGCTGCAGATAGGTCCATCCCAAGGACTCATTAGGCCATGATGGAGCCATTCTCCAGACAGGCATCCATGTAAGTACCCTGCACTGTGTGTGTTGCACTTAGGGTGGCATGTCTACACTATGCTACATACTTTTGGAGACAGATGTCCATACATGACCATCCATGCTGCATGCATGCCTGTGGGGGCATTTGCTATGCATTTGTGGTTGGGGACACTTACTCTGCACTTGGTGCATTGCCCCAATGCTGACACTGTGGTGTGTCATGGTCTGTTCTACTGTTGTGCACCTGCTTGTGGCAGGCGTGTTGCCCTGTGTATATTCTTTGCTGTGGCATGCCTTTCACCATTCTGTGGCATGCCTTCTGTGTCACTGAGGGATTTTTTTTGTAATGCTCATGTATACGGTTGTTACATCTCTCAATGTTGGTTGGGTTTTCTCTGCCACATGCTTGGGACTATGTATGTATATCAGTCATCTGAGGTGGCCATTGGCTGCTGTAGTAGTAGTAGTAGAAGTACACCATTGTGCTATGCTATGCTATGTGCATCATACAGCACTCATGGTAGTGTGCCTGTAGCAGTACCATCTCCAAGGCCATATGCACTGGATGTCATGCCATGGCATGTCAGCAGAGCTTGGCATTTGCACCGTGGAGTCAGAGGCAGGGTGGGAATTTGTGTCATCATGTGTTCTATACCATATGTGACCAACACTGTGATGCAAGCTCATTTGTGTCTGACCAGTGTAGTGATGATTGGTGTATGATTATTCCACTGTACACAGGCTGGGCCATGTATACATTCAGACACAACTGTGTCATCGCAGGGCCCACTGTCCTGCACTGGCTCTGTATGGGTGAGAACCCTGTACCAATCAGGAAGTCCTCCAGGCAGCTCATATGCCTCACTGCTGTTGTTTGTTGCAGCAGTAAAATGTGCAATGTAAATACCCACGTACAACACTGCTGCACACATGGGTTGCACTCACTGCACACAGTACCACATGATAGTGCCATCAATTTACAGCTGTTTTGAGTGAGCCATGTGTGTGCCTGGGCCAGCCTCTGCAGCTGTCAAAGATGGCTCATTGATACAGTTTGGCTTTCACACCTCTGTATGCATGTGTGCTGGAAGGCTTGTCTGCAGGGCGCTGGGTGCATATGTGCAGTTCCAAGCCACATGATCCATCACACTGCCTATCACTCCAAGGTGTGGCGCTGTGGTATGTGTGCTACATTCCTGCATCTGGCAAGGCTGCCATTGATATTTGTCCCTTGCACATCAAGGACATAGACAGGATGGAAGCAGTCCAGAGGAGGGCAACTAAAATGGTGCAGGGTCTGCAGCAGAAACCATATGAAGAGAGACTGAGAGAGCTTAATATGTATACTCTTGATGAAAGGAGGGATGGGGGGACATGATAGAAACATTCAAGTACCTCAAGGGAATCAACAAAGTCCAGGAGGGTAGCATCTTTCAGAAAAAGAGACGTAAGAACAAGGGCACAATTTAAAGATAGAGGGGCGGCTCAGGGTAATGTGGAGGAAATTTTTTACGGAGAGAGTGGTGGATACATGGAACAGCCTTCCTGAGGAGGTTATTGGGTCTAAAACAGTGGGGGAATTCAAACATGCATGGGACAGACACAAGGCAATTATAGTGGGGGGTTGCAGGAAGTAGGCTGTTGGTTAACTAGAATCTGCAGCTTATCCAGTAGGTAGGTAGGGAAATGGGCAGACTGGGTGGGCCAAGTGGTCCTTATCTGCCGTCAAAGTCTATGTTTCTGTGTCTTGGTCATGCTCCAAAGCAGCATGGCACACACATTGTATGTGCAGTCCTTTACTGTTCAGGTCAGCAGTGCTGTTCCTTTTATGCCACACACATACCATTGAGGCTGTTGGACTCCCTTCACCTATGTGTGGCATGGTGTTCCACTTGTCTGCTGGTTGTACTTCAGTTATGTATATTATGCCACATCATGTCCCTCAAACTATGTGTACAGCTGGCTGAATTTAGTGTATTTCCTTTCTGCAGGTGCTCGAAGGGGTGCAGAAGCACAAAGAAGTCAGAGGGATGCTGCTCTATGTGAAGGCTGGGATGACTTGCTACTATGGCAGGTCCACCTGCTCCGGATGGTGGTGTGCCATCTCGGGACTACACATGCACTGTACAGGAATGAACCAGCACTGTCAGAAAACTGTGACAGCAGCCACCACCACCACCACCACTTCCAGCTACAACCCCTTGATGGGGCGTCAGATGTTGCCAGCACCTGGCATACTGGAATATACAGTGGCGTGAAAAAGCATTTGCCCCCTTCCTGATTTTCTCTATTATTGCATATTTGTCACACTGGATGTTTTCAGGTCTTTAGACAAAATATAATATTAGATAAAGGGAACCTGAGTGAACAAATAACACTTTTTTTACTTATTTCATTTATTTAATGAAAAAGTTAACCAACACCAACTGGCACTGTGAAAAAGTAATTGCCCCTAGTTAAATCAACCCAATTAAAGGGATAATTAGAGTCAGCTGATTGAACACAGCCAGGCTTGATTACAGCCAGCCCTGCTCAATATAAACCTCACTTATTTTGCCCTTACCATCAGAGTCACGTTGCCAGCACAAAGATTCAACAAGCACATTATGCCATGATCAAAGGAAGTTCCTGAAAAGATCAGAAAAATGTGTTGCCCTCTATCAGTCTGGAAAGGGTTACAAAGCTATTTCTAAGGCTCTGGGACTCCATCGAACCACAGTGAGAGCCATAATCTCCAAATGGAGAACACTTGGAACAGTAGTGAACCTTCCCAGGAGTGGGTGGCCTTCCAAAATTACTCCAAGGGCGCAGTGTAAAATCATCCAAGAAGTCTCAAAGGATCCTAAAACAACATCCAAAGAACTGCAGGCTTCTCTTGCCTCAGCTAAGGTCAGTGTTCATGACTCCACAATCAGAAAGAGACTGGGCAAAAATGGGCTTCATGTGAGAGTAGCAAGGCGGAAACCACTGCTAACCAAGAAGAACATAAATGCTCGTCTCTCATTTGCCAAGGAGCACCTGGATGATCCACAAGCCTTTGGGAAAATGTTCTATGGACAGATGAGTCCAAAGTGGAAGTTTTTGGACAACATGATCCCATAATGTCTCGCGTAAAGCAAACACAGCATTCCACAGTAAGAACACCATACCAACAGTCAAACATGGTGGTGGTAGTGTGATGGTGTGGGGATGCTTTGCTGCCTAAGGACCTGGATGACTTGCCATAACTAAAGGAACCATGAATTCTGCTCTTACCAGAAAATTCTGAAGGAGAATGTCCAGTCATCCTTCCGTCAGCTGAAGCTGAAGCGTAGTTGGGTCATGCAGCAAGACAATGATCCAAAACACAAAAGCAAGTCCACATCAGAATGGCTAAAAGAAGTAAAATTAAAGTTTTGGAGTGGCCTAGTCAAAGTCCAGACTTAAACCCAATAGAGATGCTGTGGTAGGATCTGAAACGAGCAGTTCATGCTCGAAAACCTACCAAATGTTACTGAATTAAAGCAGTTCTGCAAGGAAGAGTGGGTTAAAATTCCTCCACAGCGATTGAAAGACTGATATTGAATTATAGGAAGTGTTTGGTTGCAGTCATTGCAGCTAAATGTGGCATAACCAGTTATTAAGTGTAAGGGGCAATTACTTTTCACACAGTGCCAGTTGGTGTTGGTTAACTTTTTTTCATTAAATAAGTGACATTAAAAAAAAAAACAAGTGTTATTTGTTCACTCAGGTTCCCTTTATCTAATATTACATTTTCTCTAAAGACCTGCAAACATCCAGTGTGACAAATATGCAATAATAGAGAAAATCAGGAAGGGGGCAAATACTTTTTCACGCCACTGTACCTATATTCTTTGTTCCCTACCCACATGTGCCGTTATCCCTGTTCATTGTTTCTCATCCCTTGTTGTTGTTCTTGTATTTATATGGTTAATTTTACTGTTTACATTGCATCATTGTTTATGGCCTGCTGCCAGTTCTTTACTGTAAAGTTTATTTTTTGATACCTGTGCTGCTGCAGTATGTGTCTTTCATTGGTGCACCTCTCATACCCACTGTTCCCATCTGTGTTCAGCACTGTCCTCTGTGCTGTATTCAGAGCTGCACAACTGCATTGTGCTGTGCCAGAGCATTTCATATGTGTGGTGCACAGTTGGCCCTATATTCGTAAGATACAGTGCAAATGCAATGCCTTTGAATATATCATGGCAGGGGACCAGTGCAAATGCTAGCGCACATGCAATGCAAGTTTGGTGCTAGCGCGCCTGCCTTTCTGAAAACTGAGCCATTAGACTGGAAGTTCATGATATATGCAAAAATATGCAAGATAACCTCTTAACTGCAAGCTTCCACTCCTCTACCAATAACTCATAATTACATGCATTAAATATTCATGATAACAGGCAACCCCCTTTATCAACTCATTTTTGAGTGATTTCAAATGCTGTAATAATCAGGTATGATGCCATACCCAATTATTATAGGATTTGCAGGCTCACACTATGCACTTAAAATGTCATGGGTCTGTATGGTCTTGTATTCCATCATACATCACCATCAATTTTTATGATCTGTTGTCAGTCAGCAAGCCAGGACCGTGTAAATATGTTTTGTTTTTCAATAATTTTGATTGCATTAAAACGAAATCCCACCAGATACAGCAGTGCACTATATGTCATGAGGCCCATATCACAACAGTTACCAATTCTGCTCATGTCTCACTTCAGCATAAAAACATGCTTGTTATAGACACATGGGGGATGGGACTGAGAAGAAGTCTGCTGACTTCAGAAAAAAAAAGAGTGGACCTGCATTTATAAGTCACATGGTGTGGGGTTGGGGCAGTAATTATTGCTGAGCAGCTTCACTAGGAACTGGCAGTGCAAATAATTTGTAGGAGGTACCAAACAGCATTTTTTCATATACCCAAAAGCCAGGTATTATAAAAAATAAAACATAACTGTGTGATTATGATTTTTTTTAATACACCTTTGGTGTATAGTGACCTCATACACCTCTCAGGCTTTTCTCTTGAGGTTTAGCGGTCAATCAATCAATCTTTATTTAGCCAGGTGAAACTCCATTGAGCAAGCTCATTTTCAAGGAGGGCCTGGTAGGTACAGAATAGATAATACAGTAGCACAATAGAACATGTAACACAAATGGGCATAGTAACACAATACATAGCAATAAAAACAAGGTACAAGGATAATCAATGAGGCCCGGTCGTAAGGTGAAGCCTCATCCCAGTAAACAGTACAGCAGGGAGGTGGAAGCAAGTCAGCACCAATGTGCTGAACCAGTGATTTTAGACACTGACAGCTCTAGTAGAGCAGAGTTAATGCTAGTGACAGTGCAAGCTGGGGGCTCAGCAGCAAGTAGAAAGCAAGGATGATTCCAGAAACATGGCTTAGGGTAATTCTAATGAGAGGATAGAAAGTGTAGAGGGTTGACTGTAAGAATAGCAATGTATGGCTACAGTTTAGCAACAGGAAGGGCACCAAGAAGTATCTCGAAAAGAGTGACTTGAATTCCGCAAAACCAATAGGATGCACTCATTTTATGGATTTCTGGATGTTGTTCCACAGCTGGGGCAGCACATAGCTGAAGCAGGCTCTGCCAAAATGGGAAAAGACTTTAGGCACAGCTGGTAAGAATGGCTTCTCAAGGCATAGTTTCGTAAGGTGCAGGAGGGCACAGTCAGAAATGTAGGAGGGTAGCATCTTGGATATAGATCTGTACATCCATAGTATAGCATTCCTTTGCCTCCTGAACGTAAGTGAGGTCCATCCTACTGTGGAATAGATTACACAGTGATGGGTATTATATGCCGCACCTGAGATGAAAAGTAAGGGCCCTATGATAAAGGGTGTCAAGCTTAGATAGGGTGGTTTTTGGGACTTGACCATACAGGAAGTCTGCATAGTCCAAGATAGCTAGGAACGTGGTTTGTACTAAGGTTTTTCTGGCCTCCTGAGTAAGCAGATGCTTGGTTCTAAAAAAAAAGTCCAAGTCTCTGTCTATGTTTTTTTGAGAGCTCGTCTATAAGATCAGCAAAAGAAAGTCTGTTGTCAATCCACATACCTAGGTACCTGAACTTGGTTACATAGTCAAGTGACTCACCAAGCAGGGTGGTGATAGTGAGAATATTGTCGTACTTAAGAGAGTTTATGGACTTGGTCATTGGGGATAACAGCATAGCCTTGGTCTTTTTGGCATTCAATAGGAGCTTTTGACTCAGGAGGTTTTGTTGCAGTATAAGGAAACCTGCTTGCAAGTCCAAGCGCACTTTCTGGAGAAGGCTTGGCAGTGTAAATGATCGTGTCATCTACAAAGAGATGTAAACTGGAAAGTTTAATTCCATGGTCAATTTGTTAATATAAAGTGAGAAAAGTAAGGGCCCCAAGATGGAGCCTTGAGGTACGCCTCTGCTAATCTGTTTTAGAGTGGAGAGATCTCCTACTGCTTTTACTTGCTGCATCTGGTCTGCCAGATAGCATGAGAACCATTTTAGGGAAGGTGCATCCAGATCAATTTTGCGGAGAGTAACTAAGAGCAATGCATGGTCGACGGTATCGAAGGCCTTGCTTAATCAATCAATTAATCAAATTCTTTATTTATCCAGGCGATCACCATTGAACAAGCTCATTTACAAGGTGGACCTGCATCGTACAAGTCGAGAGGCAGTGCATTTATATACAGGCAAATAAACAGTAAATAAAAATGTACAACAGTGCAGGCGGACCTGCAGCAGACAAGACAAGTAAGAGTGCATATATGCTCAGGTAACAGACAGTCGGTATGGGTAAGCATGGAGTCATAACAATAAGGTAGCAGGACAGTAAAAATTGGTACTATATTCAACAAAACAAAAATGGTTTAGTATTCCAGTAAGGTTAAAGCATTTTTCCCAGCGAAGAGATAGCTGCCTTGGATGTTACCAGCTAATAGAAATACACAGTCAAGGTTAAAAAAAAAAACTGCATAAGGAGGAGACATGTGTCAGGGGTAGTGGGAAGACAGTGGGGGTTGGGGTTGGGTACTGGGAAAATCCTAGAAGCGAAGGGATGGGAAACTGAGGGTAAGCAAGGATAGATTTGTGAGGAAGGGAGGAATCCTGGGCAATGAATTAATAGGTGACTCAGGGATGGAATTTGCAAGATGCAAGGAATAAGGTTAGGAAGGGCTGGAGAGGTGCGGGATAGGGTAGTGTAACTAAGCCAGGATCGTTTGAGGCAATTACAGGCTTCTGTGATGTATTTTGTATATAAGGTCTTAAACACCATAAGACTAACAGGAGTCCTCAGTTTCAGTGATTTCTGGAGCGCATTCCAGAGCGTCAGCAGTGTGAAACCTATGGCAGCTCTCCCAAAGTGTGTAATGGCTTTAGGCACTTTTAGAGATATCAAAGAGCGGCTTCTTAGGGCGTAGGTTCCAGATGCATTGAGAGGCAGACATTCAACAATGTACTGCAGGATTTTTCCAGTAATAGCTCTGTATGTCCAGAGAGCTGCATTTTTATTACGTCTGTACTGTAGGGATGTCCAGTCTACAGCAGCATATACTGGGCAGTGATGGGTGGAAAGGGGGAGACCAGTGATGAATCACAGGGCTCTGTGGTAAAGTGTGTCCAGTTTACCAAGGTAAGAATTAACGCATTGGCTGTATATAAAGTCAGCGTAGTCAATTAGTGAGAGGAATGTAGACTGAACTAGTTGTCTCTTGGCCTCTGTAGTTAACAGGCAGTTTATCCTGAAAAAAGAGACCTAGTCTCTGCCTCAATTTTTTTTAACAAGTCCTCCAGGTGATCTACAAAGGAGATTCTGTGGTCAAGCCAGACCCCTAGGTATTTGAATTTTGGCATGAATTCCAAATATTCTCCTAAAAGGGTGGAGATGGGAGGGAGAGTACCAGTGCCAGAAGAGCAGGCTACATGATTGATAGGTGAGAATAGCATCGCTTTTGTCTTTTTGGCGTTAAGTAGCAGTTTTTTGCTGAGGAGCTGGTACTGAAGTATGTTGAAGTCAGCTTGCAGGTCGCTACAGGCAGTTTCAGGTGTAGTACGGCTCAGGTAGATCATTGTGTCATCTGCGAACAGATGAATTTTCACCTTCTTTGATGCTTGTGTCTATGCTGTTGATATAGATAGCAAATAGGAGTGGCTCCAGGATGGATCCCTGTGGGGCACCTCTTTTTAACAGATTTGGGGGGGGGAGATCACCTTCGGCCTTGACCTGTTGGTGTCTGTCTGAGAGGTAGTCATGAAACCAGTGCAAGGAGGTAAGATCTAGACCAATAGCTTTTAAGGAGGAAAGGAGAAGGCTGTGGTCGATGGTGCCGAAGGCCTTGCTTAGGACTAGAAAAATGGCACAGACAAATTTTCTGTCCTCTAGCTCACGCTGCCAGTCATTTGTCACTTTAGTTAGGGCTGTGATCATACTATGTTGGGATCTGAAACCAGATTGCATAGGATTTAGCAAATTGGTATCCTGTATGAAAGATTTCAGCTGTGCATTTATGTTTTTTTATACACAGATACATAGACAGTGTCGGCAGATAAGGGCCTATGGCCCACCCAGTCTGCCCATTTGAGCTTGTAAGTTCAGTTTATGTTTTCCTAGAAGTCTGTTGCCCCTTATCCCTGACCTCCAGAATTCCTTTATGTCTACCCCACGCATTCTTAAATCCCGTCAGGAGTTTTGATAAGACTGGGAGAAGGGAAATGGTCCTGTAATTATTTAGATTGTAGGGGTCCCTGGATTTGAACAGTGGGATAACATGAGCGGTCTTACACAATTTGGGGAGGGTCCCTTGAGAAATGGACAGGTTAAATAGGTGTATAATATGTATGGCCAAGACATGGTAGGCAATCTTTAGGTAGAATGGATCAAAAGTGCCAGTGCCAGCACTTTTTTTGAAGTCCAGCTGGAGAAGCAGATCCTCGATCTCTTTTAGGGAAGTTGGAGAGAAAGAAAAGACTGCATCTGTGGGACTAGATTCTGCAGAGTGTGTGGTAAGCTGGGGGCTTATTTTACATGCAGGTGAGTTATCAAAAGTTAACCCTGCAGATGAGATCACATGACGCTCCTGTGAGACTAGCAGCTCTGGGAACCAACTCCCGTCTCATTCCTCCAGCAATTACTTAAATATAAGTGTTTGGACAGTGTTCAGCTTCCCTTAAGAAGTAGTACAATTTCAATGGACATCCGAAGCATTTCTGGCAACTTGGGGAGTCATTATATCGAAAGCAGCCTAATTAAATCCTATCATTATAACCAGGGCCTAACAACATCATGGAGGCCGAAATGTGCCAGGCCCTCCAAGGGCATACACCCCCACAAACCCCAGAGAAGGGACCGAAAAGATTCAAAAGCCAGACCGGTGGCCCCTCAAAGGCTCTTGCATCTACAATGACTCAATCAGCACCAACCCCTCTATCGGAGCAAAAATTCCTTGAGGAGTTACAATCATTTAAGTTCGCCCTGCAGGATATTACTGCTGAAATAAAGTCTCTCAGAGGGGAGCTTTCCGACACCAATCGGGCTATCTCAGATGTCTCTGCCCACACCACATTTCTTGAGAGCTGGAAGGGCAAAATTGAGCCTGAAGTCGTGACCCTAAGGCAGCGATTGCATAAAGTTGAGTCCAAACTGGAGGATCTGGAAGGCCAAAGCAGAAGGAATAATATCGTTATCTTCAGCCTTCCAGAAGAAGCTGAAGGATCTTCTCCCATTTTATTCCTCCAGAAATTGCTCACAAAAATAGCTGGACCCTCTCCAAATAACTCTATATATATAATAGAGAGGGGTCCATCGGTCGCTGTGCCCTAAACCTGTGAGTGGCAAACCCCCAAGACCAGTCATTATCAAGTTTTTGAATTACCTTGATAAGGATCACATTCTAGACCAAGGCAGAAGTCTGCAGCATGTTCTTTGAGAGGACCAGCAGCTACACCTGGCGCAGGATCTTCCGGCTACAGTGAGGCAGTGTGGGGCAGAGTACCATCCCCTGGTATCAAAATTGATAGCCGCAGACATTAAATATGAGGTTCAATATCCCTCCAGATTGATGGTTCTGCACGCTGACGCCTGGCATTCCTACGATACCACACAACTAGCTATCCCAGCACTGCACACAATGTATCCTGACTTGTTCCCTGCTTGTTGAAGATCCATGGATGACTTGCTTTAATAAGAACTTCTCCTTTGTAGAGGGGCTGTTTGTAAGAGGGCAGACTCGAGAAATCCACATGGAAAGTTTTGCCTTGTGATCTCTGGAAGATGCTGAAATCTCTTGTATTGCAGAGGATGGGCTCTATATTCTGCTACCTGCAATAGACTAGTTGAAACAAATGCTATCGGATGCTCGGTGATTCTTCTGGGTTCTTTTTTTTATTATTATTATTTCACTTTCTCCCTTCTTTTTTTTCTTTTCTCTACAACCTTAGCAAAAGGAAGGTTGAATACCTTATAAGCTGCCAATCAGCATATCGCTGCTGCTATCATTACAAGTCTGCATTAAGACTCCCCCCCCTTTTTTCCCCTTTTGTTAAAAGGCATTACTTAGAGAGGCCACATGAGGGCAGCTTAACCTTGCATTAAAAGTCTGATGCACTGGTAGACACTCGTAGTAACTCCCACATATTTTAATATGGCTGAATATTCTAAGCCTTTCCTATTTTGCCATACTAAAGGTACTTATTTAAGCTACATCTGGCAGACGATTGTATTGCAATGGCTGTTGTACAGTAACTGATTTATTATTTCCTTACCACAACTCTTTTTTTTGCTTTTTTTCTCCAGGCCAGTTGTGTTTATTGTTTGCAATATTGCAGAATTCTACTTCTTTTTACTGTGCGGTGGTTACTAGAAGGATGTAAATAGTGACGTTTTTTGGCTACTGAGTTGGGGAAGTAGGGCAGGAAGTAAGGGTTCCTGGGTAATCTTGCAGTCCATTCAGTGCACCATGTACTGGCATAGGGTGGGTTGGGTGTCCACAGGGGTGTTCAGGGTTAGAATCTGGAAATTACTATTATTACTGTTCACGGTTTTAAGACTGTTAAAGATTCTAGCCTTAGATTTTATTCTATATTTCTGGAATATAGACTACCTTGATGTGGAAGAAGAAAATTGGGTGAGGGGGAGGGAGTGTGGTGGGGATAGGGGTAAATTAGTAAGTTTGTTCTTGGGGGGTAGCTTTTTTCTGTTTCAATCTTTTACATTTACAATATACTATGAAATGGGATATTGGGTTAAGGGGGATTGGCTGTTCTTGAATATAGTGTTTATTACAAAGGGGTTGGGGGATTTTGTTGGGTCGCCACTTAGTATTCATGGAATATCCTACTGGGTAAGTGTCATTCATGAGAACGACTTAATGATACAGAATTATTATCGATACTTTGTTTGGCTATGACAGATGCACTAAAGTTTTGTTCCTGGAATGTTAAAGGTGCTCAATCTCCCACTAAAAGAGCTAAGATTCTGTTACATCTCAATAAACTCAATACTGATGTAGCCTTTATCCAGGAGACTCATTTGCCCAATTCACAAATTCTCAGCTTAAGAAGAACATGGATGGGGCACGTACTGGGAGCTGGATTGGATACCCGTAAATGTGGAGTTGCGGTACTGATTGCACGTCTCATACCTTTTAGGCTGCTCCAGTCGAGATGTGATCCCAGGGTAGATACATATTGTTGAGAGCCATTTTAGGCCACACCGAATTGATTTTGGGTTCAGTCTATGGACCAGTTGGGGATGATCCACAATTCTTTACAAGCCTTATGACTAGTTTGGCCTCCTGGTCCAATCTCCCTATACTATTCGGTGGAGACTGGAATTTAGTCTTTTGTAATACATTGGATAGGTCCAAATCTAGACATACTCCCTCTACCCCATACAACTAGCTCTTAAAGATTTTATGAACACTATGGGCCTTGCTGATCCATGGAGGACCGTTTTCCCTCCGACTCGAGATTACTCATTTTATTCCCTCCTCATAATACATTTTCAAGAATTTACTTCCTATTTGTTGGGGATTGAGCATCTAGTGAGGGCACAAAGGTGTGCCTACCTCTCTAAAGTGATCTCTGACCACCACCCAACTTTCTTGCAGTGGTCCTTGCCTTCCTCAGTTGAACAAGACAATGTTTGGAGGCTCAATCCTCAATTATTAAAGTCCTAGAACCTAGTAGACCTCCTTCAAAAGTATATAGAACACTTTCACAAGTTTAATGCCCCTTCTATGTTGAAATTAGATGTATTATGGGGAGTCCTGAAATGTTCACTAAGGGGAGAAATTATTTGTTTGGCTTCCATTAGGAAAAAGAAAATCTCATCAGAATCATCCATGTTATTACAACAAATCATAGTTTTAGCACAATCCTTATCTTTCCAATCTCATCCCATGGAATTCGAAAAACTATAAAGCCTTCATTGTTGATACAATATTCTTCTTGGCGATAAGGCTGATCATCTCCACTTTAAATCAAAAGTTACCTACTTTGATCAAGGGGATAAGGCAGGAAAACTTTTAGTCTTTAGGCTCAGGGCACAAGACACAGATAGGATAGTGGCAACTATTCAAGATCTGGTAGGCAGCTTCCATACTTCTTCCAAGGAGATTGTTTCATGTTTTAAATCCTACTACCAATCTCTTTATTCATGTCCCCCTCTATCCTTTAACAATACTGCACTAGATCATTTTTTACAAGACATAGAGCTTCCATATTTGTCCCAACATCAAATAGCTCTTCTACAAGCTCCTCTGAATTTAGAGGAAATACATGAGGCTATTGATGCTTTTTCTGTTGATTGACAGTGAATTATCTCACCCATAAAGGACCAACCTCCTTCCTTCCACCAATCAGTATTTGAGTGCCACTGGCCTCCATGGGCTGCTCTGCATTCTTATCTAATTTAGAGGAACTCTGCAGTAGGGTCCTCAACAGTTAATTCTATATTCACCCAATGTTTACTCATGCCCTGTCATATCTTATTTTCCCAAGAGTCTTCAACACAAGGCCTCAATTAGCAGAGATGTTAAATAGAATCTCTGCAAATCCCACCTGGGGTCAGTAACTGAACTGAGACCCAGGCACCCTGCACATGATCCTGTTAGCTCCATTAGGGAAGGAAGACCTGCTTTCTCCTTGTACCTTGCTTTCTAAGGTTTCTCATCATTTCTCCTTCAGTGCAGGATGCACTCTGCTGAAATTATCTCCCTACTGGACTTAGCAAAATCCAACTGGCTGCCCCACTCTTAAGCCCCAGAGGGACTTCTCTTCACACCTGCATCATTACAGTGCCACGTTTAAAAAAAATTTCAGGGGGGGCCTAAGTGGTCCCCAGGCCCCCAACCTACAGTTTACAATATTTGTGCCAGCATTGGCATTCTCATCTATTTCACGAGGGGCCCAAAACAACATTGTTGCCCGGGGCACAAATTGGTCTCAGTCTGCCCCTGCTTCCAAATTCTTTTTTGTGGGGCTGAGATGGGGGGTTTATGTCCTCCTCAGGGCAGCCTAAGACCTGCTACAAGTGTGGGGATCCCTCGCATCTAAGCAATGTCTGTGACACAGTTAAATGTAATTTATGTGGGGAGTTGGATCATCTCAGTACTGCATGTTTGAATGAATGTTGCTGCAATTTATACAATGAGCTGGGACATACCTTCCAAAACTGTACCTGGGCAGCTCACATGATGGTGGGGCAGACCAACATTTTATAATTTCACAGGCCCAAAAAGCTAAAATCAGAAACAGACCTAGTACTCCTAGGCCTGCTCCAGATCAAGAAAGGCCATCAACTTCTACAAGTTTTCCAGTGGTACCTGTACAGATTCCCACCTCTGGCATAAATAGGGAGGTTGATCCCCTTCCCATCCTGTGGTACGGGAATCAGTAATTGAGAAAACTGGGCAGTCAGAACAAATCTGTAACCTGTCTGAAGTAATGCCCACCCCCAAAAAAAAACTATGCAAATTGTTTGTAGGTGTTCCTCAAGGTTGAACCTGAAAGCTGTCCCCCCCATCAAAAACAGTTAGGACTTCCCCAATAAAGTTGTTGAATACTTAAAATACATTACAGGATACTTCAGCAAATTCTGGTGAGGACACAGATTCCTCCTGTCTCCTCTTCCCATCCAAAGGGCACTACAGACACAGAGGTTTGCTCTAAGGGTAGAGGGGCCCAGAAATGTAAAGCAAGATCAAAAACAAAAGTTGTTGGTGGGGTTGGCAGGAAGAAATGGTTGTTGATTCGATAATCTTTATCCTTCTCAGGTTAAGATGCCTCTTGATGCCTTCACATGCCACTCTATGAATGCTAACAGCATAAAGAGAATTGACAAGCAGAACTCTGTTTTTGCCTTTTTTTAACTTCTTTACAAATTGAGATTGTATTCTTGAAGGACATCAGGTTCCATATAATGCATGAAATAAAACAAGAGCAGAGGCATTGGCTTCTCGGCCCTTCATACTGGTCCATTGGCCAGGAGCCCTGTTCTGGCATAGGGATATTGGTCCACTCCATAGAATTTAAACTTTTAAAGCTCTGTGATGTAGTTTCTGGGTGAGTTTTAATTCTCAATGCTGTAATTCAGCAGCTCCCCTATCACCTAATAGTAGTATAAGTTCATATATCTCGTCAAATGTTAAATTTCAGCCAATCAGCGTGTGCCACATCATTTGACAGGTGGGTGTAGCCTAAAATGGACCAATCAGAATCGTCCCTTGTTAAACCGGAAGTCCCTCCCTAAAATGTGCTAGTCCCGCCTACTTCTGGCAGAAGTGACGCAACCTCAAACCCGTGTCCCACCCCTTGCACAGGAAATGACACGCGTTTAAACCCGTGTCCCGCCCCTTGTGCAGGAAATGGCCCACACTGAAACCCTGGAAGTGACCTAACACCACCATTTTATTTGTATGTTTATGAGTTTACCACCATTTTATAAGCGTCCTGCACCCCTCGTTCTCGTACACTCCTCGAACCCCTGCCACACCATCCTGACTGGAACCCGAGTCCCACCGTGCTAGCTTGAACTCCTGCCCCCCTTTCTCCTGCACCCCACCATCCTGGCTCGAACCCCTGTCCCTCTTCACCACCGTGGCCCCACCCACCCCTAAAATAAGTTTGGGTTTATGTAGTGTTATGTGCCCCCTGTAGGCTTGGGGTATAACTGCAGGGGCATGTGTGTTTTTATTAGGATATTTTCAGAAAGAAGTATCTAGGAGGCAACCTGATCGTGCAGAGGTTTCACAGATCTGTGTGGAGACCCCCTCCCACCGAGGGAAATTCATCTGCCTGTGTGAGTACCCCTTTTTCTGTTTTTTATAACAATATACAAAATAATTTAACATGCATCTGTAGGACTGTGTCAAACTTACATCAAGCAATCACAAAACTAATTATTTATACTCCATCATGAATTAAAAGAATAACATACGTCAGAAAAAAAGGAATACACATACCTATAGTTCATCCCTCAGCTCTGTGTAGTATCAAGGAGAAGGATGAATGAAATGTGAGTGATATTTATAATGTTTTAAAAAAGGGGGTGGGGGGCTACAACAGATGTGCCTCTGACACATGTTACCATGTATAGTATGATGGGGTGTGGTGATGGTTTTACCAAGGGGCAGTCCATCTTGCAAAGCATTATATAAACCCTGCATTTGAAGCCAGAAGGCACAACTTTTTGAGAGATTCCTCAGATTCTTTTTTATAGACTTGGAGCAGATTATCAAAAACATCAAGCAAGAAGATGGCACAGCACAGCGCTTCTCAATTCAACCTCCCAGCAACAGGCCAGATTGTCACACCACCGAATGAAAAGTCTGGAGATGAAAAGTCAAGCAAGAAGATGACTATTGGGGCCCCCACAGCCCAAGCCAACATATGTGTACTACATGACATGTGAAAAAGAATGTCCCACACAAGTCTTGTTGAGTGGAAGAGTGTCTGACATAAAAAAGAAACTCACTGAACAGTTTGGTGAATCAGAAAATCCTAAATCTGACTGTCCTTCTGAAGAGACACCACTGCAAGACCTTGAATAGTTGCTGGGGGGTGAATCTGATGCAGGAAAAGAAGTTACTATGAAACCAAAAACAGAGAGTGACAAGAAGGGGGAGCCAGAGAAGATGGTCAGCGAGACACTGCCAAAAAAAGTATCAGAGAAAGTTGTGAAAAAGAAATCCAAGACACAGCCAAGAGGGGCCTCTGACCAAGAGGGGGATGATGATGATAATGCAGCCACAAGCAGTCAAGCTCAGGCTAAGAAAGAGAAAGATAAGAAAAATGAAGAAGAAGAAAAGAGTTGCCTTGATGAGGTAAATGCATTTTAACATTTAAAAAAAATGTGAGTGGCGACATGCGTACATGGTATAACTGAGGGGAGATGAGTTAGCAGTAGAACTAAATCTTACATATAATGAGTCAGAGGACCAATGCTGTTTTCTGTTTTTACTTTAGTAGACTGAAGGATTTGCGATGGAGCAGCAGTCATATTCGGACAGCATGGCTTCATGACTTTCCACAAATCTACTGCTCGACTGTCTTTGCTGTGTGAAAGACACGAATGTGGTTGTTAATGAGATGTGTGAGAACCAGTATATTAGAAATGCAGAGAGTGATAGAATGTTTCAAAATGTCACAGAACAGGTTGTGATCACAACCCAACCCTCTTCTTCTTCTTCTACTGAGATTAGACAGGGGAACTCATGTGAAAAACCAGGCCTCAGTAGTAAACCCCTCAAAACTGACCACGATATATATTGTAAGTACGTTATGTATCATACCATCCATGGCGTAATTGCCTCAGTGATACAGAGGGTGATACATTGTTAATTGGTTGATTCCTGTCCTGGGTGTGAGATTGATGATCCGAGTCAGAAAAAACATTCATGTATCCTTGATGACTTAATGTCTAAAGAAGCATATAGAAATGTTTCTGAAGCCATACACATAGGGCCGCTCACGCCCGTGATCTTGGCAATCGCTATGAAGCATCGGGGGCTAAATATGACCAATTGTACCCTGGAAACAATAAGTCACATTCTAAATGATGTGAGAAAATCCGATGACCCCATATGGTTAGTTATGCAAATGTTACAGCAGACAGACAGTGAAATTAAAAAAGATGCCTGCCATATGATCAGCAAGGGTTCCTTTAAAAAATTTCTAAAAAGAAATTCAGGAACCCTGTTTATATTGTAAAAAATTACCCACCCCGCCCCACCCCAAATTGCTACATGTAAACATTTCAGTACCAAAACGTGTCATATTTTATTTTTACAGATAATCATGCGGGATGCAAGTACAGAGAGAATCCAAAGGCTTATGTATCAGATCCTAAGCCATTACTGCCATCCATCACTGTTTGGTTCACCTCAATATGACATTTGCCTTTGTGAGATACATGCAGCCTCTGAACTGATGATGTGTGTCCTTCCAGAAGTATGGGAGAATACAGATAAATATACAAATGAATCTGTGTTGCCACTTGTAGAAAATGTTAAAGTGTTTGCCGATATATTCGTGGAAGATGATGAATGTCTTTGTGGACTTTATATCATGATCGTCATAGTCACGTGTGTGTGTACTACAAAGCAGAAAAAACCTTGTGATATTGTACGTGTTGTTAACCTGGCTTCTCTGCTTGCTGAAATGATCCACTGGTCAAAAAAGGGGCCTTTAAAAAAATTATATAAGGAAATTCAGGAACCCTGTTTACATTGTTAAAAAACATTTAACCCCCCCAAAACTGCTACTTTTTACCATTTTAATATTGTTCAGATTGTTACCCTGGCTTTTTCCACTTGCTAAACCACCCATGCAGTGAGAGGTCACTAAAACATAGTGCTGTATGTTTTTTTCCAGGGTATACAACGATGGGAAACACCCTGTCAGTGCATCCACAGGCTTATTTACCAGCTAGTCAGACACAGAGCTAAACAACCTGGTTTAAATCTACCTACAGGACAAACACCATCTGTACTTTTAGAGACATGCCAAGGTATTTTTGATGGTCTCCCAGAGGGTCCCCAAAAGGAAACTGTGGATTATTTTAAGGATGAGGGGGCTACTCTTGAGGAAGCAATGTTTAAAATTGCTATAGAGTTTATGCATAACTCTTATGATGTGATACACTTTTGTGGTTTTATCTGTACCGCTGTTGACTTTTTAGTGTTTAGTTTGCAGAACGGGGTGTCTGAGTCTGACATCATAAATTTTGCTTCTTTTATCGCTTTTGTTGTGCTTCGTAAACCAGATTTTAGCATATGCTTTTCCTAAATAGTGTATTATAATGTACTTTCAGATGGAACGTACTGGCATGCTCCCAATATTCCCGACAGTCTTGATGTCTACAATGTACCGTGTGATAAAGGACATTTTAAAGGAACCTATATACTTTGGAAAGCAGCCTGCATTAAATGTCTGCTCTGAAGATGCTGCTGCTTCACTGGCAGAAAACACACTGACTCTGATTAAAGAGTTGACACCCCTTGTATGGAGATTCTATGTTGACATAATGGAAAACAGTAACAGTAGAGCAATATGCAAGGTGAATGACATTTTAGATGTAACAGATGGTCTTAAAAATCAGGCTTATTATTTTGAGTGGTGTATGGCATATGTGTGTATGTATTGTGCCCACCTCATCACTAAGGGGGAAGTGGATGACGCCAATGCTTGTGTAAAACATGCAGCTCAAAAGTTGCTGTTTCTGGGTATTGTGAAGTGTGTAAAAATGGAAGAGTAGAAAAACAAGATATTATATAATTGTTGCATGCTTGCCATGTGTTACGCCTTTTGTATGTAGCAGCTATATGCATTAGTTTATGTATTATAAAGTATATAAAGTAAATCTTCAAATACTGTTATGACGTGGGTATTTATAAATAAAATATAATCATGCATTGCAATTTGTGGTTGTAATAGTGTTTTTAAAAGAATAGAAAGAGCACATGCTTTATTTTACTGGTGACAAGAGTTTTGCTAGCTAACAGCTGTATCGGGGGTTGACAAAAGAAGATGAATGATCACCTGTTCCAGAATATATATTTTAATGCAAAAAAAGTGGGTAGTTTCACTGGGGTGACTCAGCTGTATAAGGCTGCAAAAAAACTTGATAAAGATGTCACCAGGAAAGGTGTTGCAGAATGGCTCGCAAAGCAGGACCCCTATTCATTACACAAAGCAGCCAGAGTACAATTTAAGAGAAATCCTGTCATTGTTTCTGACATAGACAGACAATGGCAAGCTGATTTAGTGGATATGAGTCAATATGCAAAGTACATTAATGGGTTTAAGTACATACTGACGTGCATCGATGTGCTGTCCAAGTATGCCTGGGTAGTGACTTTAAAAGACAAATCAGGCAAGGCAGTGACACAAGCCTTTAAAACTATTTTTAAAAGTGAACGCACACCTCAGAAGTTGCAGACTGATCAGGATAAAGAGTTTCTAAATGCTTCCTTAAAGAACCTATTAAAACAAAATAAAATACACCATTTTGTGACGAATAATGAAGTTAAGGCCAGCATTGTAGAAAGATTTAATAGGACACTGAAGTCATGCATGTGGCGTTTACTTTACAGCCCAGAATATTTGGAAATATACAGATGTGTTGTCAGACCTGGTGCACAGCTATAACCATACTTATCGCAGAAGCATTAAACACAGACCTGTAGATGTTAACCCTTCCAATGCCCTGGGTGTATGGAAGATCCTCTACGGTAATTCTGTTCTTGGAAAAAAACAAAAGGGTACCCTTCAGAAAGATGATCACGTGAGACTATCTAAGCTAAAAGAGGGGTGTTTGAAAAGGGATATGAACAGACGTACACAGATGAGATATTTATTGTGATGGAGATCTTAAAGACACAGAGGCCCACCTATAAGCTAAAAGACTATCGGGGGAAGACATTAAAGGTACTTTTTATGCTGAGGAGCTGCAAAAAATTGAACCTGATGAGGACTGTATGTATAGGGTGCAGAAAATCCTGGCAGAGAAAAAGCGTGGCAGAAAAACTTGGTATCTGGTAAAGTGGAGAGGGTGGCCCAATAAATTTAATAGCTGGGTTGAGGCAACACAGGTTCGGGACATTAGAAGCAGATAAGGCTTAAAATGGTCAAAAATGGATTTTATATCATGTTGCCCAGCAACGCATCGCACAACATTTTCCCCAACAATACTATATCCACTTTTACAGTAAAGTTACCACAAACGCTTGAACTACCTGGTGAATGGGAAGTGGACTTAGCAGAAATTCAGTACCCTCATACCTGGGACAATGTGCCTGCACAGAAAAACAGGTTCAGTATGCTCTATCAGCCTCTAAGTGTAGCCCACAGTAAAACACCACCAATTGGACCCTTTACTGAGTCAGCAGCATTTAAAATTCCATTGGGCTATTATCCTAACATGGCTGATGTTATTTCTCAAATTAATAAAAGCATATTTGAAGTAAATGAACTGCCAGTGGTTTTGGAACAACAAACCATTGGGAGAGAAATAAGCATTGACAGTGACATCAAATGCATTTTGTTTATGCATGGGCAGTTACAGTACCTTTTGGGTTTTAGCAGACTCGAGGTAGGTGAAGGAAAGAATCTAGCAAAGAACCCTACAGATATTAATGGGGGGTTTTACACATTATATATCTACACTGACATTATCATGCATGAAATAATGGGTGACAGTCTAGTGCCTTTGCTGAGATGCGTACCTGTCGGGGGCCAAGACAATGAGATAGTGACCGTGACCTACGATGAACCCCATTATCAAACAGTCAGTAAACATCAGATCAATACAGTCACTATTGAGATAAAGAATGACCAAAATGAACCTGTACCATTTCGATTTGGAAAGGTGATCTTGAAGTTGCATTTTCGCCCCCAGAGAGTGCTCTAAAATTTAAACAAGGATGGTGATCGTTCGACATTATGGGGACCCTGCCTTGTACAGAAGCTATTACAAGTCACAGGCAGAATACGGTCTGCCCAGCTTTCATGGACTTCCTACTATGTATGGTTCTGGTATAGGAGGGATATTTCATAGTCTGTTCAGAAAAGCAGTTCCATTTTTAAGAAGAGGGTCTGAAATTGCAAAACCACATCTACAGACAGCTGCTAAAAATGTTGCAAAGGATGTTGTGGGGCATGTGACTAGTGCTGTCGCTCAAAAGATGTCAGGGGTGATAAACCTACTCAGGGTGGCTCAGGGCTGATTGTATTCAAGAGAGGTAAAAAGAGAAAGTGCATAGTACACCCTTCGCTTCTCATCACCCCCCCCAGGCTACTTTAAAAGAGGTGTTTCAAAATGCAAAACTTCACATAAAAGAAAATGTTCAAAGGCAAAAGGATCTTCAAGGGGTCGTAAAAAAAGCAGAGACCTGTTCTAAAAAACATGGCTTTCGTGCACTGTGGTTCTGAAGAATGCACAAAATCAGAACTTGACTTGTTTGCCATTTCTCCCACACAGACAAGCATTGAAAAAGCATTTATGTAGAGATACCCTCTGGCTGCCCTTTCAGAAGACTCACTGATTGAATTTATATAGCGGGAATGGTGAAGACTATTTGATCTAAACAACATCGCTTCTTTACCTGGTTTGCAAAATCACTGAAGCGGATGGTAGTGATATACCTGCAGCAGCCAAAGTGTGCCTTATAAACTACCCAGTGGCCACCATTTTCAGTCAGCTGGATGTGACTGTCGGTGATCGGCTCATCAGTCAGAGCAATAACTGTTACCCCTACAGGGCTGTAATAGAATCTGTGCTGAACTTCAGTGAAGAGATCCTTTCTACCCAATTTACCACAGGATTATTTTACAAAGACACCCCGGGGAAACATGAAATCACAGACAGAGATGGTGACAATGTAGGTTTTAATAAAAGAAGCTCCTTCACACATCTCAGTAGAGTGGTAGAACTGCTGGGACACTTGCACACAGACTTGTTTTTTCAAGAGATGCTGATGCTGAATGGCGTGGATATTAAAATTAAACTGACATGTAACAGGGACAGCTTTTGCCTGATGAGTGGAGATGCTGAGCCTTATAAGCTAAAAGTCATGGCCGTCTCTCTGTTTGTCAAAAGGGTTAAAGTGACCCCCGGAGTTTGTCTGGGACACTCAGAAGCCCTGCTGACCTCCAACGCTAAATAAACTATAGACGGAGTGGGTATGAAAGTGTTCAGCCTCCCTGCAGGCAGCAGGGTCTGCAACCAAGATAATTTGTTTTTGGGACAGTTACCAAAAATGATGGTCATGGGATTTGTTGACAATGATGCTTTTAGTGGTTACTACACTAAAAACCCTTTTAACTTTAAGCATTATAACATTAATTTTGTGGCTCTGTATCTGGACAGTGAACAAATCCCCACTACACCTCTGCAGCCTGATTTTAGAAATGGGAATGCTGTGAGAGAATATTTTAATCTAGTACTAGCGGCAGGGAAATCTTATAAAAGATCGCCCGCTAGTAGTTAACCATCAGGAATTTACCCAAGGGTACACCCTGTTTGCCTTTGATCTCACTCCGGACCAAGAATGTGCTGATCATTATTCTTTAATTAAAACTGGGAACCTCAGAGCTGAGATCAGATTTGCAGAAGCCCTTCCACAAACAGTTAATCTCATTATCTATGCAGTGTTTGATAATGTCATTGAAATAAACCAGAGAAGAAATGTCATTTTCAATTATATGTGATAAACCATAAAAATGAACACAAAGCAGCTGGAAAAAATTGTAACCAATGACTCCCACATCTGTGACTGCTTTCTAGGCATGTTTCCCTGTGATCTGCTACCCAAGGAGAGACTGAGAAACCTTCCTGCAGCACTAGTCATCAATACTGACCCCCATGACCTCCCTGGACAGCACTGGTTAGCTGTATACATTTCAGAAAATGGGACTGGGGAGTTCTTTGACAGCTACGGTTTTCATCCTGACAATCATGCACAAATGTTTGGGGTTTTTTTTAAACAGAAATGCAAAAAACATTTTGTAGCAAAACACACAGTTACAAGATACATTTTCTACCACCTGTGGATTTCACACTGCATCTTTTTCTTACACCACAGAGGCAAAGGATTTTCTTATGATCAAATTTTAAAAATGTACTCAAATGATTTGCTAAAAAAATGATGCCATGGTAACTAGTTTTGTACGTCACCTTTTCAGACATCTAAACATGTCAGGGCACGTATCAGAGAGGTGGCAACATGTTCATACTTGTTTGTCTTGTAATTAATTTAAAATTTGCAACCACTTGTAATTTTATTCAAAATCAGTCACTTATAAAATCATTTATAAACACTCATAATTGTGTGTCTCTGTGTTTTCTGTGTTTAAACTTGGGGGGGGGGGCACCTGTGTTTAAAATTTTCAGATATGCGATGTCTTCAATAATGACAAAAACATATAAAATATAAAGGTATTTATTGTAAAAAAATGCCAATAAAATACAACATACACCAGTGGTAACATCATGGATAAGATATAATAAACAAAAGCATCTCCTGTTAAAAAATGCACACTATATATACCATAGCATTGAGGTAGAATTATGATAAGCACCTCTTTCTGAAAACATGTTAACATATTTAACTATGAGGTAGGCTAACATGCATCAATATAAACACTTTTTTGTAAAAACAGGATTACATATTCAATATGAGGTAAATGGCTAACATAGGTTGTACACAGCAGTCACTGAGGTAGGATTACATATTTAATATGAGGTAAATGTTTAACATAGGCTGTACACAACAGTCACTGAGGTATCTAACATTCATACATAGAGCAATGGTTGAGTCTAACATACCCACCTCAGTGTTTGCACAGCGTTTTTGTTTCAAGGGACCACTGCTTTTTGTTCCTAACAATGCTGGGTTGACTCATGGTAATTTCTTTAGAGATCTGTGACCCCGTATAGTCAATGGCCAGGTCCTTCAGACTTTCAAAATTAATGTGTTTACTGCTGGCTACATTTTACATAGTGAGCCACGCAGGTTTCTTAAAAGACTTTTGTCCTTTGGGCATCGCTGACCATTGGTTAACTGGAGATGGCAGTGGCTGTTTTGCACCAGCTACCGATTTCAGCCTTTCCACATAGCTCCTGTTTGCTGAGTGTGCAAACACTGAGGTGGGTATGTTAGACTCAACCATTGCTTTGACAAAAACATCCCAGCCCTTTGGCTTTCTGTGGTCAGGGATTGTGTGAGTGGCTGTAGCCACTCTTACCAAATCGACCATGTGAGACCCAGAAACAACAGTGCCTTTATACACTAATTCCCCCTTATCACTCCAAAACACAATATCCTTGTTCTTTGCCATATGCTTTAACAAAAGTTCAGCATTGGTTTTAGACCGATGGGAAACACTACTTAAAATGTCTTTTTCCATAGTACTAGATACAGAAGCTGTCTCTGCTGTGTCCGCAGGGGGCTCAGAAATTGATTCATTTTCAGGAATGAGTAATGTCAAACTGGTTTTAGCTTGTTCTCCTTGTCTTACCAAAGTCAGATAGCGCTGCAACACAGCAGAGTACATTTTGGCTTTGTCATAGTTTGATAAATCAGTCCGGGACAGTATAGCTCTCATGTTAGTGTCCAAACTGTTAGTTGCTACTTTTCTCACATCCTGATCAGGGTAATTAGTTTTAATGTGATCCATCTGTTGCTGAGGTACCAAATACATTTTCTGAGTAAAATCCATTATCTGTTAGCCAGCAGGCCTGTGAACAAAGGGATGGCAATTCCTAGTACGGTTCCTATAAAACCACCTGTCTGATTAACTATTTTCTTTTTCCTTTTTAAGGTTATTTGTTTATCACTTAAATTTTTAATGACTCTCCATTTTTTTTCAGCAAACCTAACTGTTTTGCTGACAGTGGAATATTTCCTTTGAGAGTGTTTAAGGCTATCTCAGCTACAGCTGATATCAGATCATCAGAGGCTGAACATAAAATAGCTTTTATTAAGCTTGGAGGCCCTTTTACTAGTAACTTTAAAACAGACATATTTCTCTGCAGTCTTTTAGACATAATGACAATACAATATCAAATATTTTTAAGAGGCAGAATGTGTTTTTTTTCATGACATATGCCACAGACCAGTCAGGGGAAACACCCCACTACACAGTCTATATTCATCTGGTGTTTTGGATCTTAAATCAACCAGCAAGTAGCCATGAGGCTATCTTGTGGCATCTTCAAAAGCTTCTACGAAAAATTTTGTCTGACCAGGATACATCTGTCTAGCCAGAGTTATGATCTGCAGCTTTTCTCTGGGGTTTTTAAACAAAATCATGTATTTGGCATTTAGTGTGATGGTCCTGCTTTTTTTTACCTTGACAGAACACATTCTGGACAATTAAAAACATTGTCAATTGTTTATGATGACTGTACTTGGTAAACCCATACTCCACTTCACTATTTTGGCAGACAGAGTCCATCAAATCATCTATAACAACAAAATTCACCTTTTTAGAGGGTAAGAGATCATTGTCAGCTAGTGACATTGGTAGCCCCACCACAAATTTAATCTGAGGGAACTTTAACAGCAATTCATTATACAAAGGTTGCCAACAGCTGTAGAACCAGACAATATTTTCAGGCTTGTGTGATAAAGTGGCATCAGCATGTTCCAACAACTGTTTTATAAAGAAGCTCTTCCCACTATTTGAGGGGCCAGCCAACAGACAAGTAAAGGGATGCTGCAACCTGATATTCATTTTTCACAATCAGTATCTGTAAGGAAGTGTTTTAAAATTGTCTTGTAAAACTCGCTTGTCATAAACTACTCTCTGGGTCTTGGACAGCGTTTTTGTTTCAAGGGACCACTGCTTTTTGTTCCTAACAATGCTGGGTTGACTTATGGTAATTTCTTTAGAGATCTGTGACCCCGTATAGTCAATGGCCAGGTCCTTCAGACTTTCAAAATTAATGTGTTTACTGCTGGCTACATTAAGGGTAAACCCTTTCACTTTAAGAACAACCTCTCCACTGGACAGCCTGTAGCCGTAAGTTCTTGGGCCTGTGGAAACAAACTCTGTAATGTGTTCATCTGCAGGAACTTCACTGGTTAGCTCCCCTTAATAATCGCCCAGAGGTGGGGCCCAGTCACCCGGTCTGGACACAAAAATGACAGAGTCTGTGTTGTGGTAAAGGCACCTGTCCTGTAACCTATCTAGCAGGTTGTAGAGTTCCACTCTGGCATATGCTGTTGTAAAACTAGCTATAAATATGTTGATATTATTGAAATTTGGGTAATGATCGCTGGTATATTTCCAGCTTAAACAAGCTGTTTCATCATCGATGAAAAAGCATGATGCGACATCGTGATAAGGTACGAAAACATACTGAAAGAATTTCTGAGGGTCTGTTACTATGCTCGTGGTCGGCAAATTAGCTCTCTGCCTAAATTTGCCCCAAAGAGAATTTAAAAACAGTTTAGATATCTGTCTCCTTGCGGGGTTAACAGCTATGACTGCAGGGTTCAAATGTACATTTTCCCTTTCAAAATACTGTTGTATGTACCCGACTTTATTCTTTTCATTTTTTACCCATGAAGGGAAACCAGATGCCTCTTGCTTGCCTTTTAGATGTAGCTTGATGTAGTCTGCAAAAATCTCTGTGCATGACTCTTTAAAATGCCAAACTTCATAAATGTTAATGATTTTGTAGCCTTTTTCCAGTGCCAGGTTTAGTTCTACAGTACAGTAGGTACCTGTAAGTGACCTTTGCTCATCATCATGTGTGCATGATGTTGTTTGAAGTCTATTTTCAGCGCATGTGAGACATAATGTAAACACAAGTTTTTACCAATCCTGGATGGCAGCACTGGAAAGAAAAGACCTCTAGGGGTAAGACTTTACTTTTGCTAAACCAAAGTACTGAGTGAGGTCATCAAAATTGTCATAAATGATGTCAGGATGACCGACTGGATACTGTTTGGTTTTGTTAACAAAAGGGTAGAGGCTGGTAAAATCATAACAGTGTATTTTCTCAACAGGCTGCATCTTATAGTACAGACAAATGGCATTTGTTCTCCCCCCAAACAGTGACTGCCTAGGTTCGAGTGGCTGTGGTAGCTGCCTGTCCCTCAAGAAATTATTCAAACCCTGATCTGTAGTCAGCATTGCTTTCCATTCATGTTCCCACCATACTCTAATGGCAAAACCCTTGCTTTTTAGAAAATGAAATGTGTGCATGGTCCTATTGAATAACTGTCCAAAACTAGTCCCTGTCATGTGGTTTCTATCTTTCTCACAGTAACAGATGTTGCAGCCGTGAAAAAAACAACCATTAAATTCAAATGCTGTGGGTATTCCATTTATGACAGAATAGCCATCCAAAAAGTACGGACCCACCCTAAATTCACCACCCCTTAGCGCATGCTGAATAGAAATGTTTTCTTTCTCAGATATGTACATAAGCCACTGAATAGCAGGTGTGGAGTATCTCTTCAATTGTTTGTGGTTGTCATTTGGGGGAGAACAGCAACAGTGCATTCTTTCAAAAATAAAAATCTGTACATGGTCATGCAGACTGAGGCTATCATGACGTACTGGAAGGGGTCTAAGGATACTGTTTCATACTCCACTGTATCACCGTCTGACTGTTTAAAACACTTTTAGTTGTCATGTTAGTCACTTCTCCCCTAAATCTGACACAGGCTTTTCGAAGAATTTCAACATCTAACTGACAATAGTAGCGAAGCTCTCTTTTCAGATTGAATTCTCTATGTGGGTTAGCTAGGTACAATTGCAAAAACTCTTTCTTTTCTGCAGGCAGCATATATTCAGAACCATAAAACTGAGCATCGGGCAGGGGCCTACATAATTTTCATTGCCTTGGTGTTAAAAAATTGGGGGAACTAGCCTTTAGCAATCTCATTCTCAAATCCAAGGGCTCCAAGGCTTTTTGCTAGTTTAAAAGGAAGAAAACAATGGCTGTCAATAAATCTGATTTGTAGGGATATCACTGTGACACAGAGTACTTTTCCTCCTTGTGTGAGCAATTTAATGTCAATTCTTTCCTTGACTAGCTGGCTAACAATAAAATAACTGTCATAGCCTTTGGCATTGTGTGCTATAAATGTGTAGTGTCTAAATGGTGCTTCAATAAAATGTCCTACAAAATCTTTTGTACAATCTTCCCCTTCGAATTCCCAGGACCTCTCCCCATCTAATTGCTTAGCATACACAAAATTTGGTATGTGCACCCCTGTTTCTTGTGTGGCTTCAAAATCAAACACTATATATTTCTCAGAGATTTTTACATCTGTGAGTGGTGACATGTAACACAGATGCTTATCTGCTGTCATGAAAGAACCACATCTGTTACACTGAATCAATTTACATGTATGAGATCCCTTGTAAAAGAGAAAACATTGTTTACACAGTTTCATGGATTTACAAGACCCTGTACTCCCATCAGCTCTAGCTAAATGTCTTTCTAGGCACGCTAAAGACCTACAAATCTTTTTACATTTGGGGCAAGATTCTGTGCCAGTTTCCTTTTCGAGACAACAGGGATCAAAGCAAACTTTGCACTGTTGTGCACAGATATGATTTCCCTTATGGCTATAGGCTACATCACAATATTCTCAGACATACCGTGCTCCGATTAATTTTTTTACATTTTAAAACCATAAAAATGGCCATCATGTAATAATACAGTGTTTTAGGAAGTCTTTCTGGACCTGTTGAAAATGTTTGCCAGTTTCCTTCATTATGATATAAAATCTTAATTTTGACTCCTAAAAAACGTTCAAACTGGGACACATCACTAAAAGTGACAGGGGTTTGGTCTGACAAACCTAGCTCAGCGTGCAATATTTTAGCCTTGTTCAACAGCTGACTGTCACTCATATGTGGATTTAAGAGTGCGAGAATGGAGCCACCCCAAACAAACTATTATCTCTGTTATTTAAATCAATCAAGTATCATCTCTTTTTTTTGTAAAATCCTGCTATACAAGATGGAGCTCAGTGTCCATCTCCCCCCACCCCGAACCCTGGTGGTTGCTGATAGTAGTTACCACGAGATGTATAGTGTCATCAGTAATGATTTCTGCATTGCTCTGTAGCATATCAGCTATCTGATCTAAGAAGGTGGCAGCATTTAATTCATTAGGGTGTGTTTTCCTTGAGAACAAGGGTTGATTTAAGAAACAGCATTTAATCTTACCTATATAAAGTCGCCAGACCGAGTTTTCTCTTCACATTGTCTAATGCATTTTCTATAGCCTGGTGCATTGCAGCAATAGCCTCTGTAAAAGATTTTGTTTTATCTAGATTTATAAACTTATATTTTTGATGAAATTCTGTAGCATAATTTTTTTTAAAATGTGTTCATATTGCTGCACAGATTCTAAAAATACTGTAGGGGGTGACCTGTTTGCCAGTTCATCATCATGATGGTTTTCTAATTCAGACTGCTGAACATTAGCAACATGCTGTAACAACCTACGTTGTAATATTTTCCTGGCAAGCTTTACTCTTCTTATCAACTTTTCTTGGATTGTTTTATTTTTTACCCATATTTTTCTTTTTTGACTCTGTTATTTTTTTCATTTTGTTAGTGCTGCCACCCTTTGTACTCAGCTTGTGAGAGCTTCTGTGCTTTCACTTTGTAATTTTATTTTTGTATTTGGCCACTGTTTCCTCCAAACCCCTGTACTTTTCATACTTGTGGGCAGCACTTGCCATCATTTTCAACTCTTTGCATGAGAACTTAGATGCACCCACTAAACCAAGCACACTGCTCAATAAAGTACCTGAACTTTTAAAAAGCTCAGATTTAAACATCTGATTGTAATCCTCACTAGATAATCTGCCCTCAATTACCAAGGCATTAAACAAACTATCAGTTATTTTAAGAATATAGGCTTTCCCAACATTGAGCATGTCAATGTCCCTTTCTTTAAACCTTTGGTCAGAAACTCTTGTGCTGCTGCTCGTAGATGCCTGTACAATATTTATAGGTAAAATTTTGTTCATTATTTACACCAGCAAAAACTCTTGAGCTGCTGCTTGTAGATGCCTGTACATCATTTGCAATTACAGAAGGTATATTCTGTTCATTAATGACACCAGCAGAAACTCTTGAATGCCTTTGAAAAACATCACATTCATGTAATGGTCTCTTTCTCCCTCTCTCTCCTGCAGTGGGTTGCTGTGCTGCTGTTTAAAAACAGAAAATACACCCCTGTCACTACTTTCAGTATTTTAAAACTTTTATAAGACAAAATTTAAACTCTAAAACCTGCAGCATCTACTATTTCTAGTTAAAAATAAAAAATACACACCTTCTGTAATGGTAAACTGTGGATTAGCCAGCTCATCAAATGTTTGGATAAGGTCCTCATCTACAGCCCATGGTTCCATTGTTACTTGTTAAATGTTTTTAAAAATTCTTTTAGCTCAAGAAGTAGTTTTGGCAGTCTCACTCTATCCTTTGTCTTTAGCACTCCAGCATCTTAAACCCTTATACAGATTGTATAAAACCACCCTAGTATGTGGCTACTACTGAAAAATTGTTCAGCATCTGGTGCTGTCAGTCCAACGCCCCACCCATCCCCATAGAAAAAATATATAAAAGCCCTCACAAAACTGCTTACAAGTTTTTCTGCAACTCAGAGTAATTGTTGGGTGTAGCACTGACTTTTTTTGGCTTCTCCCTCTTTTAAAGGGAGGAACAATAACCACTTTTTAACCACTTTCTATGTAAATGAAACACAGATGTTGTTTTAGTCTTAAAGGACACAAAAACATCCAGCCCACTGATAACAGTACAAGGGGTCCAGAGAGCCCATCTCTATTTCACATCTACATATATGACATTGCTTTCCTACATGTCTAATGAGGAACACACATACACATACACACACAGAGTCTACGCACTCTGCCCATAGCTCCATGCCCTCCAGAAACACCATGTGTATTTCAAACCTACACATGATTGCTTTTTTCTACATTTCTAATGAGGAACACACACACACACACACACACACACACACAAAGTCTACACACACTGCCCATAGCTCCATGCCCTCCAGAAACACCATGTGTATTTCAAACCTACACATGACTCCTTTTTCCTACATTTCTAATGAGGAACACACACACATATACACACACACACACACACACACACACACACACACACACACACACACACACACACTGCCCATAGCTCCATGCACTCCAGAAACACCATGTGTATTTCAAACCTACACATGACTGTTTTTTCCTACATTTCTAATGAGGAACACACACACACACACACAGCCAGCAAGTTGCAATGCTATCCAGAGAAACTGTTGAACCATCTTATTTACACAGAGGTCCCCCTGTTTTAGCTTATAAATGTTACATGCATATACATAAAGGTATCCTTTTGGTGCAAGTTTGACACAGTCCTACAGATGCATGTTAAATTATTTTGTATATTGTTATAAAAAAACAGAAAAAGGGGTACTCACACAGGCAGATTAATTTCCCTTGGGGGATGGTCTCCACACAGATCTGTAAAACCTCTGCATGATCAGGTTGCCTCCTAGATACTTCTTTTGAAAATATCCTAATAAAAAACATACATGCCCCTGCAGTTATACCACAAGCCTACAGTGGGCACATAACACTACATAAACCCAAAGTTATTTTTGGGGTGGGTGGGGCCACGGTGGTGAAGAGGGACAGGGATTCTAGCCAGGATGGTGGGGGTGCAGGAGAAAGGGGGGCAGGAATTCAAGCTAGCACGGTGGGACTCGGGTTCCAGCCAGGATGGCATGGCAGAGGTTCGAGGAGTGTACGAGGAGGAGGGGCGTAGGATGCTTACAAAATGGTGGGTGGCAGGGGTTCGAGGAGTGTACGAGAATGAGGGGTGCAGGACGCTTATAAAATGGTGGTAAACTCATAAACATACAAATAAAATGGTGGTGTTAGGTCACTTCCAGGGTTTCTGTGTGGGCCATTTCCTGTGCAAGGGGCGGGACATGGGTTTGAACACGTGTCATTTCCTGCACAAGGGGTGGGACATGGGTTCGAACACATGTCATTTCCTGCGCAAGGGGTGGGACACGGGTTTCGAGGTTGCGTCACTTCTGCCAGAAGTGGGCAGGGCTAGTGCAATTTAGGGAGGGACTTCCAGTTTAACAAGGGACGATTCTGATTGGTCCATTTTAGGCCACGCCCACCTGTCAAATGATGTGGCATGCACTGATTGGCTGAACTTTAACATTTGATGAGATATATGAACTTATACTACTCCTAATTAACCTTTATGGCCCCCAAACAAAAACTGTAAGAATTTAAATAATGTACCAGATCCAGCCGTACTTTTACATGTCCAAACATGTGGTATTTGCAGATGACTTCAATTGTGGGCTCAGTCTTCAAGACAAAAGTACTCAGGCAAAAGCAAAAAAAATATATTGTGACTCTCACTCCTTGAACACTATTATACGCACTGCAAATTTGCATGATGTTTTTTTAGAACATACAAAAAAAAACATTCTCCTACTTTCCAAAAGGGTGCCCTGGCAACAAGGATTGACTACATCTTTTTGTCCCAAAATCTCAATATCTCTGATGCCAGAGTGGATGCTTAAGAATTTTTGGACCATAGGAAAGTTTCAATCAGAATTGGTAGTAACCCCCTCTTCTCTAAAGGACTTGGCATTTGGAAATTTAATGCATCATTGTTAAAGGAAGATATTTTTTTAAACTCTTTGGGACAGTTTTTAGTGGCAAGAAAATCTGTATTAGTTTGTTAAGAGGACCCTATTTTGTGGTGGGAGGATTCAAAAATGGATCATATTTACTTCTTACAGTGCTATAGCAAATCCCATAGTAACGCAGAATATTTAGCATACCTACAAAAATGCTAGCACCTGCAAAATTTGCTTACTATTACTCATACCACTGGGCAGGTCTGAGTAAGCAGATTCAATTGGTCCAAAAAGAAATGCTGGCCTTCTCAAAGCAAAAGGCTGCTCAACTTTATTGGCAACACAAAGTTGGCACTCAGAGAAAGGCACAAGAGACATGAACTTTCAACTATAATGCATCTCAAGTGGGATAAAAATCTATAAATTGTTTGATAGATCAATCAAAAACTCCTCAGAACTCCCTGGACAAAATTTTACGAATAGTGTCTGACTTCTTTTATAAATTGTTTGCAGAAATTCCCCCTAACCTGGAGAAGATTAGGGAGTATCTTTGAGACATTCCCATATTAGAAGTGTCCCCCCAGGTTTTGTCCACTATATGCCAACCTACATCATTGGGAGAAGTGATAGATGTTATTAGTCACTTAGAAAATAACACCTCTCCGGGCCTGGATGGCCTCCCAAATTAACTGTATAAAACTGTTGGTGAGGCCTTAGGCACAGAACTCACAATAGTGTTTAATAATATACTAGAGTCTGGTGAAATCTCACTAAATTTTAATAAAGGAGCTTTAGTCTTTTTACATAAAAAGGGGACAGATCAGAATTAAATAACTGGAAGACTATTTGCATGCTCATTGCCAACTGTAAAATATTAGCCAAAGTATTAACTAACAGGTTACTACAGATAGCAGATTTAGTTATTTCTCATGAATAGGCTTGTGTGATCTCACAGCGGAAAATTCAAGACCACCTTATATTAGTGAGGGAGGTTATTACAAAAGGGTATTCTGATTCCTGTCCTGGGTATGTTGTTTCCCTAGATCAAAGGAAAACTTTTGACTCTATTTGCCATAAATTTTTATGGAAAACTTGTCATATTCCACCTAATATGGTAGATTGGATAAAATCTTTGTATAAAACAGCTACTGTAGTACCAATAATAAATGGGAGGCATGGTTCTATGGTTCCCCTTAAGAGAGGTGTTAGGCAGGGATGTCGATTAAGCCCCCTTATATACATTTTTTATAGACCATTTACTATGCAAGATTAATAGTTCTCAATTTGTAAGGCCTATAGTTAGCTTAAATATTCAGGCACCGTCCAAAACTCTGGCATATGCAGATGAATTATGTCTATTAGCTGCTGATAAATCTTCTGTATGAGCTGCTATCTCAGAATGCTCGGCCTTTGGCCTGGTTTGGGGGCTACATCAAATCTAGATAAATGCAAGGCTTTGGAATTAGGATCTCCCCCTGGGCAGGATACATGTATTGGCCCTATTCAAATTTCTACACACCCTGTAACAATCCTAGGGATCAAATTTGGTCTTGCTGGGATGGATATCCTGAATTGGGAGGAAAAATAGCCATTGGGAGATATAAAGTCTCTCAGTGGAACAAAAGTAAAATTGGTAAAAAGAAGAGAATATTTTTGATAACATCTTTTCTAATTCTAGTCTTTTTATGTCTAAGCTATGTATTTCCCATGCCCAGAAAGTTAGAAACCTCTGTCTTGAGATTGTTCCTTCAGGCTATATGGGGCAGTCACCTTAACGCCATCAAAAGTGATATTTTATACCTACCCATTAAAGAAGGGGGACTAGACATAGTTCATTTTATTTTATTTTTTAATAACATCTTTCTAGTGACCAATTTAAGACCACTCCAGATTAACAAGCGGGGGGAAGGGGATGCTGGTTCTATGATAATTGTAAGCCTTGGTTTCTCTTGTGGGAGCAGAATTTCTTTAAAGCTGTAAAAGGTCCTGAAGTCCTTCAATATTTAAAAGAAACCTTTCTCAGGCTGTAACAGTGGAAGGTTACCACTCATTTGATCATATCTGCCTCCACCCATAAAAATCTTATATAAAAATCTATTTGCATCTTTTTGTGTATGCCCAGGACCTTTTGATACATGTGCTCTCCAGTATAGAAATTCTCTCAAAACCTTGTTAAGGAATCCTGGAGTCCCAGCACACATGTGGGACTGTCATTGGCTCGCATACCATGAGAAGATTAATGTCAAAATTAACCACAAACATGAAAAAGAGCCAAGAGAGAATATGTAATAGACTACAATGCATCAACATTGAGGAAACAATTGAACATCTTTTTTTCTGCACACAGAGGTTCTTTGTCTTTTAAATAGTTTTTTATTTTAATGGGTTCACCACAATATATCCAAGGCACACTGCCTTAAGGGTAGCTGGTCCATTCCACTGGGGTGTCAAACAGACGAGGCATACTGATGAGTCCTGGTAGGACGAAACACGTGTCTATGTCTTCTGTTAGCACCCTTTGCAAACTGTGTGAGAGGCCTTTTCGGCACCATGCAATTCTGCTTAAAGTTGGACCAGCATAACATTCTGTGGTGATTTGCATATGCAGCCCATGATGCTTTGCATTGTGGGGGCATGTGTGATTTTGTATTTTCTTGAAACTTGGCTTCCCAGCCAAATGCCCTTTGGGTAACCCTTGCCTCAGTGTTTGTGCACAGAGGTTCTTTGTCTTTTAAATAGTTTTTTATTTTAATGGGTTCACCACAATATATCCAAGGCACACTGCCTTAAGGGTAGCTGGTCCATTCCACTGGGGTGTCAAACAGACAAGGCATACTGATGAGTCCTGGTAGGATGAAACACGTGTCTATGTATTCTGCTAGCACCCTTTGCAAACTGTGTGAGAGGCCTTTCGGCACCATGCAATTCTGCTTTAAGTTGGACCAGCATAACATTCTGTGGTGATTTGCATATGCAGCCCATGATGCTTGGCATTGTGGGGGCATGTGTGATTTTGTATTTTCTTGAAACTTGGCTTCCCAGCAAAATGCCCCTTGTGGTAACCCTTGCCTCAGTGTTTGCACACAGAGGTTCTTTATCTTTTTTTCAATGCTCCTTTATTAAAGATTTATGTGTATATCTAGCTAACCAGTGGGAAGAACTATTTTTTTCTAAATTTACTTATGAAAATATTATGTATGGCCACGTTTCTATTGCTTGGGGGAAATGGAATTTAAGCATATTGCACATTTTGTTTACTATAATTAAATGGAATATATGGATAGCTTTGATGCCTTTTTTTTTGCAGCAAAAAGATTGAACTCTGTCTTCACCCCTCTGGGGAGCTGGAGGATTGAGGGAAAAGGCCGACTGGTTAAGTGCAGACCAGGGGAAAACAGAATCCCCATGGGAACATGAGCAGGGGAAATGGAAGTATAGGGAAAGGGTGGAAGGTAGTCCTGCTAAATGCCAGGAGCTTGGGAAATAAAATGCCTGAGCTCCAGGCAATGCTAACTGAGGGAGCAGTGGATGTGGCAGCAGTCACTGAGACCTGAGCCACTGCAGGACATGACTGGGACCTGAACCTGGAGGGTTACACTATGTTCAGGAGGGACGGGGGAGGGAAGGGGAGGAGGGGTAGCAATGATAGTCAAAAACTGCATTGGCATAGGGGGAATGGAGGAGGTGGAGGGAACCATGGAAGTGATTTGGGTCACCTTGATAACAAGGGGGGGCAAGAGAGTAAAAATAGGAGTGGTGTATAGACCCCCTGCCCTGGTGGAGAAGCTGGAGGAGAGTCTGGTGGCAGATGTTGGGAGACACTGCAGACTGGGCAGAGGAATGGTGGTGGTATTGGGGGACTTAAACATGCCAGGAACAGATGGGGAAACTATGACATCCTCTGTGACCAGGGAACAGAGGTTATTTGATGTCTTTCAAGATGCGTTCCTAACTCAGCAGGTGGGGGAACTGACCCGGGAGGCGCGGGTACTGGATGTGGTCCTGGCAGACAGTGACCAGAGTAGGGGCCTGGAGGTGAGGGACCCATTGGCAGGGAGTGACCATGCCACGGTCTGGTTCTGCCTGGACCTAGGAGGGCTAGAAGGCTGCACAAAGATGGAGGTAACTGACTTCAGGGGAAGGGATTTTAAGAAAATGGGAAGGATCCTTAAGGAGCATTTGGATGTGATTGGGTAAGAAATGGACACTGATAGTAGGTGGGAAATCATCAGGAGAGGGGCGCAAGATGCTACCAGCACCTGTGCAAGAGTAAGACAAAAATGTGGTAGGGCCCAAAAACCCTGCTGGTGGACCATGGAGGTCCAGGAGGTGGTGCGGGGAAAGAAGGCAGCCTATAGGCAATTCAGGTGCTCAAGGAGTGAAAGGGATTGAGGGGAGTATGAGCTGATGGCTAGAAGGGCCACTAGGGTGGTGAGGGCAGCTAAGGCAAGGAAGGAGCAGAACCTGGCCAGGGAAATTAGGAGAGGGAACAAGGGGTTCTTTAGATACACTGGGGAAAAATGAAGGGTGAAGGGCAGATTAGCAGGATTAAATCAGGGAGAGATGGGCACAAGACCTGGGGAGCAGGCTGAGGTACTAAATGAGTACTTCACCTCAGTTTTCACCAAGGAAAATGGGGTGCTGCATCATACATGGGAGGAGACAGAGATACTGAGGAGGGGGACCCTTACCGATCGGGCAGGTCTGGGGAGAGGGGGAGGCATCACTGGCAGGAGGGGGGAGGGCTAAGCAGGGAGAAGAGGTACCGGAAGTGGAAATCACAGCAGAGAGAGTGAGGGAAACCCTCAGCTCCCTTAAGATGTAGAAAGCACCGGGGCCAGATAAATGACATCCCAGAGTGCTGAAGGAACTTGCGGATGTCGTGGCGAAACCCCTGGTGGAGCTTTTCACTATCTCTCTGAGGACAGGGTGGGTGCCCCAGGACTGGAAGGTGGCACATATAGTGCCTATCCACAAGGGGGGATCAAGGGAGGTGGCAGGGAACTACTGGCCTGTCAACCTGACATCGGTGGTGGGCAAGGTGATGGAGGGCATTGTCAAGGAGAGGCTGGGGGGACCTGAAAAAGTCAGGGTGCCCGGATGATGAGACAGCATGGATTCATCCCAGGAAAATCATGTCAGACAAACCTTATGGAGTTCTATGACTGGGTGACAAGTGCCTTGGACCTGGGTAGACCAGTGGATGTCCTCTTTCTAGACTTCAGCAAGGCATTTGACTCTGTTCCTCACGTGGGCCTGTTGGATAAGCTGGAAGAAATGGGGGTGGGGTACCAGATGATCAGATGGATAGGCAATTGGCTCCAGGACCGGAGGCGGGATAGTCTCATCCCCAAGGAGGGTCATTAGTGGGGTCCCACAAGGATCAGTCCTTGGGCCCCTCCTGTTCAATGCCTACATCTCTGACATAAGGACAGGAATCAGGAGTGAGATGAGTCTCTTTGCAGATGACTCAAAACTGTGGGCGGTGGTGGATGGGGAGGAGGGGAGGGTGGCCCTACAGGGGGACCTAGAGGCTCTGGAAAGATGGTCTAGAAAGTGGAAGCTGAGGTTCAATGCAGGGAAATGCAAGGTAGTCCACCTGGGGGCCAGAAACCCAGGCCAAGTGTACACCCTGGGAGGAAATGCTACAAGTCTCGATGGCTGAGAGGGACCTGGGGGTGGTGGTGGATGTCAAGATGAACAACTCGGGGACTTGTAGAAGGGCAGCAGCCAAGGCCAACAGGATGCTGGGATGCATCACTAGGGGGATCACCTCCAGAAGGAGGGAAGTGATACTCCCTCTGTATAACTGCTTGGTGAGGCCACACCTTGAGTACTGCATGCAGTTTGGAGGCCACACTTAAAGAGGGACACTAAACTCCTGGAGAGGGTTCAGAGGAGGGCAACCAAAATGATTTGGGGCTTGAGGGACAGGACCTATGAGGAAAGGCTCGAAGAGTTAAATATGTACACATTGGAAGAGAGAAGGGACCGGGGGGACATGATAGAGGTTTTCAGGTACATGAAGAGGGTAAATAGGGGAGAAATAGTCAGGGTGCTTTGAAGGAAGGAGGAGGGGGCCACTAGAGGACATGGGTGGAAGCTGGAGGGGGGAAGATTCAGGGGAAAAAGGAGGAGGTGCTACTTCACTGAAAGGGTGGTGGAGCCATGGAATGCACTGCCTAGGGGTCTGGTGGAGGCAGAGACGGTGGAGGGGTTCAAGAGGGGGTGGGACAGGTACAGGGGAAGGGTTCTGGAAGCAAAATCCAATGCAGCAAGAATATCCGGAACTGGGAAGGGAGAAGCCAGAGAAGGCGAGGGGGCAGCAAGGTCAGCACTCAGGGTGGGGGCTGACCAATCGAGCAGACTCGAATGACCATTAGGCCTATTCTGCTGGCATTTTAGTATGTTAGTATATATTGAATTGTGTAGGAAAACAACTAAGGATGTGCGCTATGTATTTGCTGCTGAAAGTTCCCATCTTTCAAACTTGGACATTTCTGAATTATGGGAGAACTTACCTTGGATCACTGACACAGATGCTGCAGTTACATGAAGAGAAAGTGGAATATTTATTATTGTGACTCTATTTCATCTCAAGCATATAGAGGGTTAATGGGCAATTAATTTAGGTTTTATCTATAATTCTGCTTGGATTGCTGTTCTGTTTTTCTTTAGTGTTGGCTTTGCTTTGTTTTTTTTTTGGGGGGGGAATGTATTCCGATTTTATGTTCGATAAAACTTACCCCCTACTCTTTTTGAGAAGTGCCATGGGATCTTTAACATCCACCTGAACAACCACCAGAACAGGCAGACTGGACCTCGATTATTTAATGTCTCATCTGAAAGACGACACCTCAAGAGTGCAGCACCCCCTTCATACTGTACTACAGTGTCAGTATTGGGATAGTAACCCAAGTGCCTGGTGTGGGGATAGAACCCAGAGCCTACTAATCTCCTACCCTCAGAGGCGAGTGTGCAATCTACTGAGCCACTGACACTGATTTAGATCTTCAACCCACAATACGACCTCAAGAACAGACCTCTGGCTCATACCAAAAACTATACTGGTCAAGGTCAGGAAGATCAGTATCCTACCAACCACCATCTCGGACAACAGCCCAGTTAAAATAGTTATAGATCTAGGCATGAACTACCCCAAAACAGCTAATTGGAGTTTTAATAACTTCATTCTACAAAACAAGGTGTACAAAACAGAACTTGGAGAGTCTGTCAAGGAATTCCTGAAACTAAACAGACCAGGGGTCACCAACTGGGCCACCATATTCAATTCAATTTAATTTTATTTATATGGCACCTTTCAAATGTCAAGGTGCCTTACAAAACAATAAGACAACTACAGCCTAAGATTACAAATGTTATAAATAGTACAAGATAAAATAGCAGTAGACAGTCAGCCATATTTTGATTATTCCACAAATGCTCGAATCCATAAAACAGTTTTAAGGGCCTGTTTAAATCCCTCCATGGTGGGGCACTCACGTAACTGATGGGGTAGAGAATTCCAAAGGGTATGGGCCAGGTGCATAAATTCCCGGGCCCCAGAAAGTTTTAAACAAACCTATGGAATCTCTAGCAACCCCTTATAAGTTGAGTGGAGCTATAGTCCAGGGCAGTAAGGGACCAGAAGCTCTTTCAGGTAGTCTGGGCCCTGTCCATGTAGGGCTTTATAAGTCAGAAGTCCGACTTTGAAGGTGATTCGCCACTGTACTGGCAGCCAGTGCAGTTCACACAGCACTAGAGAAATATGACAGGACCGGGGGGCTCCTGTCAATAACCAGGCTGCTACATTCTGCACCAGTAGCAAATGGCGAATATCCACCCCAGAAGCCCTAGGTAAAAGGCATTGCAATGATCCAGGTGAGAGGACACAAAGGCATGGACCAACATAGGAAGGTCACCAGATGGAACAAGGTGCTAAACTTTGGAGATATTCCTTAGATGATAAAACTAGGATTTGACGACAGCCAGCATCTGCAAATGCAGTGTCAGAATCTTGTTAAAAATTACTCCCAGGTTTTGCACCCATTTGGAGGTCGGGAGTGGGAGACCCCTGAGAAAAAGTCCCAAGGGTGATCCTACCCCCAACCCCTCTATTCAGTGACCCAGGTCCACCACCAACACCTCAATCTTTTCTGAGTTCAATCACAACCAGCTTGAATTCATCCACTCCTGGATTTCTGTGAGGCAGTTATTAAATGTTGAGAGGGCTTTATCCTGGTCAGGTGCAAAAGAAAGGTAGAGCTGGGTATCATCAGCATAGCAGTGAAACCTCAGCTCATTCCTTCTTACAATGTCTCCGAGGGGTAGCATGTACACTGTGAACAACATGGGGGACAACACCAATCCTTGAGGAACTCCACATGATAACGGAACTGGGTCAGAGGAGTAAATCCCTGACACAGCCCTTTGAGTTCTTCCAGTGAGGAAAGATAAAAAACACTTGAGGACTGCATCTGACAGACCACGGATGACCTTCAAGTGATTGAGCAGTACCCCATGGTCCACAAAGTCAAATATTGAAGAGAGATCAAGAAGAACCAAGATGGAACAGTCCTTCCAATCTCTAGCCATCAGGAGATCACTGAGCACCCAAACCAGCACTGTCTCAGTACTATGCCTCTTTCAAAAATCAGACTGGAGAGGCTTGTAGACATCATAGATGGTCAAATGGTTCTCCAGTTGTACGGCAACTACTTTCTCGATCAACTTCCCCATAAAAGGGAGGTTCGAGATTGGTGTGTAGTTCGCATGGCAGTCTGGTTCCAAAGAAGCTTTTTTCAGGAGGGGTGTCACCACTGCCTCCTTCAGGGAGCTAGGAAAGTCACCTGTTTCCAAGGAGCACCAGATTATCCATGCTAGGACCAGGCCAAGGATGTCACTGCTACCCAAAATCAGGGTAGTTGGTCCTAGATCCAAACTACAGCATGTAGGGCGCATACCCTGGATAATCCACATGATATCTACAAGCTCTGGACAGTTGAAGGTACTCCAGGAAAACCAAAGGGCAGTGAAAAAATATTGGTTCAGAACAATGCCCATAGAGTGTGCTGGTTGCAGTTCCACTCTGATGTCGCCCATCTTAGCTGCAAAGAATCAAGCTCTTCAAACCTGTAGAAAGGCTGGGATGCACAGTCTGTCCACAGTTCGAAAAAGCTGAACTGGTAGGTTCTGAGTGGCCACAATTTCCCCGGACAGGAACTCTGCTTTTTTTCTGGGTGATTGCAGATTGATAGGCTTGAGAATGGTTCATCAGTCTAAGGTAATCGACATCAAGGGTGGATTTCTGTCAGCAATGCTCTAACCTTTGTTCTAGTTGCCACATCTCCCTCAAAGACCCATCAAACCAAGGGGACCAAGGGTGAAAGGACGAACTCAAACAGGAGCAATGACATCCAGGACCATATATATGGCCTTATTATAGGACATCACTAGGGCTTCTGGGTCATTGCTTGCCGATGGAAGGACCAATAGATCAAGCATCAGGCACTGCCGCCAGGCCATATGGGAAGCCTTAAAATGTATGATCAAGGGAAATGCATAGCAATTTGTTACAATAAAAAAAAAGATATGGTATCTAGGGCAAAATTGCTAGAAGAGATCATGAGGACAGAAAATTCGGTCTCCCAAAATCCATCAAGAGAATCATGGAACCAGCGGGCCTTGGCTAAATAAAGATATTCTGCTGGTGGCCACTGAGCTATCATATCGGAAATCCAAACTTAACTACATATCTAATAACTCACATGCAACAAAACTCCTAGCCACGCGCCTTAAACAAGAAAAATCTAAAACACTACTCATGTCTATTACATTGCTCAAAACAGCACAAATGATACTGACCCACCCAATATTAACAGGTGTGTCCAAGAGTTCTACAACACACTGCACACCAAACAGGGAGACGTCTCACCAGGAAATGCCTCCAAATTTTCAGAAGAGGTACAAATTCCTAAGATCACTGACAAACAGAAGGAGTCACTCCAAGTAACAATAAGTAGTACAGAAATAGAGGAGGTGATCAAATCACTACAAAAAGGAAAGGCACCAGGAGAGGACGGCTTCACATCAGACTTCTACCACTGTTTCATTAGCAAACTAACACCCGTACTTCTAAAGGTCTTTAGAAAAGCAATGCACAATAGAAATATACCCCAGACCATGTGGAATGGAGCAATCACACTAATCCTAATGCCAGAAAAAAAAACATATTGTGAAAGCTACAGTTCAATTACACTCCTAAACATTGATGCCAAAATCTTCCCCAGACTGCTAGCACCCAGGCTACAGAAACTACTGCCAACCATAATAGGTCCCAGCCAAACCAGTTTCATGAATGTTACCACATTTCAGATAATACCAGGAAAACTGCATACCTCTGCACAATAGCCCAGAACCTACAAACACATGCGGCGCTGGTTATGCTAGATGAGGAGAAAGTCTCTGACAGGGTAGATTGGCTGTACCTGTTATACATCATGGACAGGTATGGCCTCCCACCAGAATACATCCAAATGGTTGAACTCTTACACAAAGCCCCAGTATTGACAGTACTTACCAATTTACTAATGGCTTGAAATCGACACCTTTCCAGTTAGGAAGAGGCACTAGACAAGGATATCCACTATCACCTCTCCTATTTAATTTGCTCATAGAACCTCTCCTCTTGAAAATCCAGAAGGCAGCACATATTACAGGCATACCCCACAATGGATTTCAGCACAAAATGTCAGCATACGTGGATGATGCACTGGTAATCTCCCACGCACCCCTAAACCTCAATACCAGTACTCCTGGACATAATCGCTCAATTCGGCTTCTTCTCAGGATACAAACTTAATATAGACAAAATGGAAATTCTCCCACTCAATCACAGTTGGAGAAAATCCTAAGTGGCAAATCAAGGAATGCAATGGAAGACAAAGGCCATCTCCTACCTAGGGATAGGCCTATATGCTTCGGTGACAGACACCATTAAGCTGAACACCAAGATACTCCAGCAACAACTGGAAATAGACACTGCAAGATGGAACAAGCTACCACTCTCGGTGGGTCAGAGAATCCAGGTAATTAAGATGAACCATTTGCCCCTAATACTGTTCATGTTAAGCATGCTGCACAGAAGAATCCCAAGCGAATGGATTAATCAACTACAAAGACTAATTGCAATCTTTGTATGGGTGGGGAAGAAACCCAGATGCTCCCTGAAAAAATTGACTAGACCAGACCACAGGGGAGGCCTAAAGTTACCCAATATCAAACTGTACAGTTGGGCAATCCAGATGAGATATGTCAGCCACTGGTCAGCTAGAAATGGCTTCTACACAATGGGCAACTACACACTAACATGGACACAAATGGAAAGGCCAATATGTGAGCAGAGTAGACTAGACCTATCCATGCACATACACAGTAAAATACCCCTACAACCTAATATATGGCTTCTTGCCTGTGCACATGAAATGTGGCTACAGGTCACAAAGACATTAGGGGTGGACATGAAAATTTTGCCTAGATCAGAGAGTATGGGGAAACAACTTTAAAATCAATAGTTTCACAATATGGAATGAGACGTGGTGAAACAAGGGGCTGAATACTGTTGCCAGCCTTGCAAATAGGGGCACTGTTACCCATTTCAATACACTGCAACAGGAACATGACCTACTAGAGATATTTTCCTCCTTTTACAGATACAGCATGTGATCAAACAATACTGGGGAAGCAGAGCTCTAATTCCCATCAGTCCAACAGGGAGTGCGGTACTTAGAGATAACCTAGGGGCAGACAGCAAGGTATCAGTCTGGTACGGTGTCCTCACTGAAAAAATCCTAGGGCTGGTAGCGGATTGGTGGCATAAATTATTAGGAAGCCACACAAGGGAGTAGAAATGGCAAAAAATGTGAACTTTTCTAGGAAGGCCTCCTCCATAGAGTAACTCAAAACACAACAATTTAAAATTATGCATAACCTATATTACACACCCCATAAGCTCTTTAAAATGGGCTTAAGCCTATTATCAAATTGTTTGAAGTGTGACGCAGAGTCAGCAAATCTAAAGCACCTACTATGGGACTGCCCAATTATAACAACTTTCTGGAATGAGATCAAAAGCAAGCTCTACCATTCCCTAGGATATCAAACACTCTTTAGCTTTGAGAAATGTATGCTAGGGCAACTTTTTGAGGGGGTGTGGAAGGCAGACGTAGGTACTGGTTCACCTTGATCACCAACACAGCTAAAATGCAAATTCTAAAGACCTGGCAGGAGAAGCGTGGCCCTAACTATCAGGAATGGCTGGCAGACACAATAGAAACCCTGAAATTAGAAAACATTGTGCATGGCCTACGTCACGTAAATAAAGTACATTCAATGAAATCTGGATAGCTCAATGCACTGCTTCGCATCTCTCCAGAGGACTAGATAAACACTAGCCAAAACAAAAAGGGTAAATATAGTAGCCATTGAGTCACACAGGAATCCTCTGTTGCTGTGAAAAAAAGTCAAACAATGCCCTCTCAAACAGTCACTCAGAGTGGTAGTGGTCACATGCCCTGGTTCCAACCATGTCAAAGTAGCAATGCACAGGCATAATTTGAACTGTACCCAATGAGTAAGTTGCAGGAGCTAATGGCTCGAATAGGAGCGGGACAATCCTGAAACACCAACTTACTCTCACATACAGACACACTCGAGCAATACTAGAATTATTCTGACCAAGAGTAGAATAGCGAGAGTAGAGAATTGAGAAATAGTGTAGAAGAAAGACTACATGCTATAGTTTTAGTCCTACCACAGGGACCTCTACAAAACAAAATAAAGGAAGTGGGCAAAAGACACATGCACAAGCTGGGTTTTTTTTCTGTTTTTTTTCCCTTCCCACTGGAACCACAACATGTAGACATTATATATTAGATAGATAATTTGTTATTGTGACCAATATGTACTGTATAACGATTGCGATTTTGTATATGTACAATGTATTCAATGAAATTTAATACAACTGTTATTTAAAAAAATATAAAAAAATAAAAAACACACCCTGCCCCCATAGATGGGGGTGAGGGTTGGGATGGGGGGAGTGGGGAAGGCCCTCAATGAGGGACATGACTGCGAATTCAGATAAGCCTCCTTCCTGCGCTTAACCTTGCAGTGCGGCCCCCTACCATGACCCGGACAATGAATACAGGCACAGATAACCACAGGGAGGGGGAATGAGCCAGGACTAGAACAGGGGAACAATGAAGGAAACTCCCTGATACAGTGACACATGAGACAGTATTTACCCAAGGGAGATCCCCCCCCAGGTGTTGACAGGACAACCTTGGTCTCCCCTCCAGCTGAGCTATGGAGGCAAGAGAGGCTGATAATGATTGGTGAAGGGGAGAGGGACAGAATCCAGCTGGAGGAAGGGAATCCCAGTTTAAATATAGCTAAACTCTGATTTAAAGGCATACCACATCACCCTGTGTACAAGGTAGCTGCCACCACCCCAGCTGCAACAGTACTAAGGTATGGGGACAAGGTTGTTGATCTTAATCTCATGTAAATACACTGCTTCAGGATTCAGTGGGTGTGCCTTGGGCTGCAGTGAAAGACAGTTGGCAGTAGACACCCAATGTGTTCAAGTGTGCACCATGGTGCATAATGTAGATAATTTTACGGGGGATTCAAAGACTGAAATGTATAAGGAAAAAGCTTCAAAAAACACCAAGGGGATATATCTAGCTGGCAGAGGAGGGTAATAGACCCTAAATCAGGGGTCCAAACTACAGTACAGTCAGACGGTCCTACCCCATGGGGGGGCACTGTGGCATGGTCACTTCCAAGTTGGCACCTTCTCCCTTGATCACTGGCTGCTGGGATATCCGACATATATTGATATATCCAACTCACAATATGGCTACTCTAACCGGCATATTGTGGAATGTGAGGGGTATGAACATGCTGGTGAAGAGGAAGAAGGTGCTAACATATCTAAAAAAAACAAAAAGTGCAGGTGGCCATGCTACAGGAAACAAAGTTCTACAAAAATGGATCAAGAGCTCCTTAAGATGGATTGGGTGGGGCAGGTGCTGCATGCTTACGCCACAACAAAGAAATGAGGGGTAGCAGTCCTATTACATAAACAGCAGCAGTGGTCCCTCATCAAGACTCAGTCAGACCCCCAGGGAGATGGGTACTTACCAAATATCAGACCCCCACAGGGCCTACCCTGGTAGGCAACTTATATTCACCTAAGGAGGATGATCCAGGTTGTTTCCACTCAGTAGCACAGAAGCTACTGAATATAGTAGAAGGGGGCACCCCAACCATACTCGGGTGAGGGGGAATTAAATCTAGTAATGAAGCCATGTTAGATTAAAGCTCAGGGGCAGGATTCATGAATGTCAAAGGGTGCACAGCCCTACAGAGTCTGATTAGAGATCAGGGCCTAGCTGATATCTGGAGGCTGTTACACCCCTGCACTAGGGATTGCTCCTTCTATTCCCTTGTCCATGGATCTTACAGCTGCAGTGACCTCTGGCTCACATCTCCCTTAATTTCACAGGTGGCCACAGCTTCAGAAATACTTCCCATACTAATATTGGATCATGCCCTTGTGCTACTTAACCTCTTGTGGGGACCCCTGTCCACTCTGTGGAGACTAGCTCCCTTGTTAACAAAAGACCACAAATTGATGACTTGGGCAAGGGGGGGAGGCCAAGACATTTTTTCAAGAGAACCCCATACAAGATACCATGACAGGGAACACATGGGAGGCTTTCGAGGCCACCCTGAGGGGCCGGATAATCGGGTTTGAAATGGCCAGAAGAAGGCAGTTGGAAAAACAATAGAGAGACCTGGAGGGGGAGATGAAGGAGGTGGAGGGGCAGCAAAAAAAAGAAGCCCAACCCAACACTCATGGACTCCTGGCTAGGAAGGCCATGGGACTTAGAATGGAGATCAATGAGCTTCTGACCAGGAAGGCTGAAGTAGCGATTCTCCATCTGAAACACAAGTATAGCTGGCCCGCCGGTGCAGCAGTTGGATTTCTGCTTGCGATGCCAGCGACCTGGGTTAGGGAACGAGCACAGGGTCGCTGGAGGGCCGGCCGGAGGGAGAAGGATTGAGCATCCCATGGACAGCTCTCCTTCTCTGGGGGAGGAGGAGGGAGGGACTGGTCCAGTACCTGCTGGCTCCTAGCGAAGGCAGGAGTATCGTGAGATGCACGGCCCTAGGTTAACTGGGGAGGAGCGAACGTCGGCATATGTCATGACGTCACTACACTGCCCCCAACAGAAAAAGGGAAAATTGCTCGCTGGCTGCTGGATGACAGCTCTCTGTTCCCTGAGTGCCTCCAGTGCCTTCCCAGGGCCTTCTGCTCCTCAGCAGCAGCATCCCCGGGCCCTAGTAGTGTGTTCTGGGGCCATCCCCAATCCCCGGTGACTTCCCCCTTGGAGGAGGGGGACCCACCCAGCGAAGGGATACACAGGGATATCCCAGGAATCGGCTGCATATGAGGACCAGAGGAGGGCTGGGTAAGGACAGCGGGGCTGGAGGGAGCCTGTGGAGACCGAAGAAGTGGGGGACCAGCGAGCACGGGAGGCGGGAAAAAAAAAACACAAGTACTGGAAAGATGGGGAGAAAGGGGGGAAGTGCTGGCTTTCTGACAGGAAACAACAAATGGAGAGACATATAGCAGGACTTAGGGACAAACAAGGTACAGTGTACACCATACGGGGGGGGGTGAACCAGGTCATGGAGTCCTTTTACACCTCCCTGTACACTTCCTCAAGGATTAGGGACCCCCTAGCCACTAACAGAGTCCTAGGCTCCATAACCCTTTCCACCATTACAGCTCAACAGGCAGAATGGCAGGCTGCACAAATCACCACGGAGGAGGAGAGGGAGCCGGGCTCTTACTCAAACCCAGAAAGGCACCATGGGGGAGATGGATATATGGTTGAGCTATGGCAGGCTCTTGCTGACATAATCTCCCCAGTGTTACAAAAAGCATACCATGAAGCAGAAATGGAGGGTATCTTTCCACCCATGATGAGGTAAGCGGTCATCATGGTGTTGCCCAAGAACGGGAAAGACCCCAAATGCCCTGGACTTTACCTCCCCATATTCCTAATCAATGCTGATAGTAAAATTTTCACCAAAGCTATAGCCCTGGAGACTGAACCCCTCCTGCTCCAGCTCATACACCCAGCTCAGGTAGGATTTATTCCTGGGTGGTACAGCGCTGACCACATCAGAATATTGTGCAACTTAACCCACAGGGCTGGGGATCTTGGAACAACTGAGCTGCAATGGCCATAGACTTTGAAAAGGCCTCTGACTCTCTGGAATGGGACTACCTCCAGGCTGTACTAGAGCATGTGGGAATAGGACCCAGATTCAGGGCATGGATCAATGCCATATATAGGTCTCCAGCAGCAAAACTGCTCACAGATTCCACCCTGTGCTCCCCATTCTAACTGGGGAGAGGAACCAGACAATGATGCCCCCTTTCACCTTTTCTGTTTGTATTGGCAGTTGAACCACTGGCAGGAAAAATATGGCAGCATCAGGACATCAAGGGCATACAGATAGGGGACACCAGATATTCCACACTTATATACACAAATGGTCTGTTCATACTGGTAACAGACCTGTCCGGTGCCCTCCCTCCCCTCCTGGAAACCCTCAGGGCCATACACAACTTGTCAGGCCTATGCCTAAATCCAACAAAGACAGAAGTACTCCCACTTAACTCAAAGTGCTGTCCTGGAGCACTAAGAGACACAGGCCTAAGGTGGGCCAGGGAGAGCATTATTACGTGGGCATCACCTTCACAGCGGACCTTTCAAAAATATGAGACCGTAACTTGCAGCCCTTGCTACAGGAGGTCGTAGATGACATGAACAGATGGAATAAGCTACTCCTCATGCTAGCGGGTAGGATAGTGGCAGTGAAGATGATTATCACGCCCGAGGCTTTCTATAAACTAGCCCACCTACTGCTAGCTCTACCTCCTAAGTGATACCAAAGAATAGACAAGGAAGTGGGCAAATTCCTGTGGAAAGGCAAACCCCCAAGATATAGTAGGAATAAATTGAGGGCCCCCTGAAGAATATGAGGGTAAAATGCACCATGGTTCGAGGGTTATAAATGGACCTTTCAGGTATCGCAGACCTTCCACTGATTTAGGACATCAGGGGAAGGGTGACTCTAGTGTGTTAATATGGACAAAGTAGCCAGGCACCACACTATAGGCCCCTCCCTTAGGTGTTGGGCCAAGGTAAAAAAGAAGTTGAGGACCAACCTTTCATCTCTATGAAACACGCCACTATGGGGGAATAAGCATATACTTATAGACAGAAGGCCTATAAGATGATTAGGCTGGGAGAACAAGGGGATAGAGCAGTTGGGGGACATAATGGTTCAGAGAGGGAGAGGGATAGATACCTTCACTAGCCTGCAGGATAGGTGGAGACTCCTGAAAGCTGACTTCTGGAAGTATTTGCAGATCTGCATTGCAGCCCAAGCTCACCTGAAAACTGCGACAGAGAAAGACCCCATTACCCTGCTACCATACTGGCTAGCCATGTCTAAGGGGATAGTGAGTAAGATTTATGCAGGGGTTAGGGATGCCCTGCCCAACCAATCTGAAGTATCCAAGAGGAAATGGGAGGAGGCCCTCCGTTCCAGTATAACCAGTGAGAAGTGGAAGAAGTGCTGGGTGGGGGCCCACAAGGACTTTGGGGATATGAAGAGAAAACTGATACAGAATAAAATCCTGCACTCCTGGTACCACACTCCAGTGGTTTTAGTGAGGGCAGGGGTCCTTAGCTTGGATTGTTGCTGGAGATGTCATGGGAGGAAAGGGGATCTTCTACATATCCTGTAGGAATGTCCCCAAATAAAAGGGCTGTGAGAGCATGAATGTGACCTAGGGGCCAAAGTTCTCCATAAAGCCATCCCCAAATCAGCTAAACTACTCCTCCCAGTTATGAAATCAGAGGCACCTCACCTCAGAGGCCAGGAACTCAGGTTGCTGGCCCTGCTGGCAATGCAGGTCAAACATTTACTCCTCTGCATGTGGAGATCCCAGGAGGTTCCCACAGCCCAGGAGGTCATGACCTATCTGTTACAGATCACTTCCTTGGACCGACTGACATATCTGGCAAGTAACACAGAGGCACAATATGAGTTGTGCTGGGCCCCCTTTACAAAGTATGTATCCCCCAAAGCTGGGATGAAAAGTTATAGAAAGGGCAGAATGACAGCCTGTGAGAAGTATGTTACATGAAGCTAATTTGAAGTTAATAATTACTGTTTAATACCTGTTTGTAAATAGTTTGTATTTAAGTAGTGTGTAGATAGAATAATGCTTCTTTGTGCTCTGTTTGTATACGGAGAATATTGCCACGAAACTCCAACAGTCCCTTAAAGGAAAACACCCTCATATCTTCCAAATGTTATTTGTTTCCATGTCCCCAATCTCTACTATGTAAAGTTTTGATGTATGTTTGTAAAATTGAAAACTCAATAAAAGATTTATTTGTAAAGAAAGCATAACTTCATACCTCTTGTGTGCTACTTTGTGCAAATGTTAAAGATTAAGATGGGTCTCAAGACCCTCTCCTTTCCTCCGCAGCATGTGACTGCACATAATACTCCATCTTCCTACTTTCATCTCTATAGGTTGCATAGCTTAATCCCTAGGAGGAATATTTTCATAACTTGTTAGTTTACCCACTAGGATACATACTGGGAAGGGGAACCATATCTGTGTCTTGTTTATCTCCCTCATTACTCCTCTCACTCTATGTATATATTATGACTCAGGGTCCACTTAAGACCCCCTGAAACTGTAACCTACCATATGTAATGACATGGGGTCTACTGTTAATGACCGCTACAGCTGTAACCTACCAATTGTATATATTCCCTGTACTGTATTGCCTATGTAAATATCCTGTTGCTATTTGTATATGTGTATCTGACGTGGAGTCTTTGAAAAGGAGCCTCTGACTCGAAGGATTGTAATTCTGATTATTCTCAAATACATAAAAAAAATTACTGTTATGTTTAATGAGTACAAGTCAACTGTGGTGAGATCAGAGCAGTGACATGGCCAGCAGCATGTAGCAACACTTGAGAGATTTAATATACAGCTCTTCCTCCCCTTCCCCAACACAAGAGGATTTGCATACCTAGGATGTTTTGCACTGGGTTTTATGCTTTAGAATGCAAGCATATACCCTGTAGAGATTTACAAAAACCAAACAAGTTGGAAACAAGCTGTCTTCTTGTATTGTTATTCAGTCTACACAATGCCCATGTTGCAAAGTTCCTTTGCTTATTTTGCATGTCTTGTTCATTAGTGACACTGGATAAGAACTCCAGGGCAGGTTGTGTCTCTTAACTAATGATACAAAGCTCTGTGGGAAGGTGGATAGCAATGAGGGAATTAGGGAGATGCATAAAGATCTAAATAGACTGTAAACATGGTCTAAGGTCTGGCAGTTGAAATTCAATGCCAGTAAGTGCAAGGAGATGCACCTTGGATGCAAGACCCCCTCATGAATAGTGGCACTGTTGCTTTGTTAATCGGTCCCAAAAGGTGATTCCTCGCAGTGAGAGCAAAATCACCTTTCAGGACCGAGTAACAAAATGAGTGACATGTTCATGAGGTGGAGTCCCAAGAACCCCATGTTGAAAATTTGGAGCCAAAATTAAAAAAAAATGGCTGAGATATCAACCTAAGTTGAAACCCCCCATTATAAAGCTTACCATCATTTCTTCAGTTTGTGGTTGGCCTTTGAAGAGTGCAAACGTGTTCTGCACCAAAAAAGATCACTGCTCCTGACCTCCAGAGGTAAGTATGGAGTGAGGGGGGTGTGAGGAGGTGGGTGCACAGAGGGAGGGTGAGGGTTGGGGGAAGGGGACGGGGAGACCACGAGTGACTTTTCGTTTTGCAGGTTAAATAAAATAAAAAGACTACAGGGGACTGTTTTTCTACTTTACAAGGGAAAACAATTTAAAAAAATGTAGGCACACTGGGATGGGCTCCCAGTGTGCCACAATGGGGGGGGGGCATTGTCAACATGGGGATTGGGCACTCAGTTGTCGGCATAGAACATAGATGGGTTGGGAGGTGGCACATTCGACACCAGAAGTGGGCATCCCAGTGTCAGAAACAATTATTTTGGCACACTGGGGTGGGCTCCCAGTGTGCTACATTAATGGAGGGGGGATACATGCCAACACTGTGATTGTGCACCCCTGATATCGGCTTTGCGGGACTGTGTGGCCGGTAGCAGGAGCTGCAATGTTTTGGCACACTTGGGTGGGTTTCCAGTGTGCCACATAATGGGGGGGACATGCCGACACAGGAATTGGGCACCCCCAATGTTGGCTTTGAGGGACTCTGTGGCTGGTGACAGGAGCCACCATGTCTTGGCACACTGGGGTGGGCTCACAGTGTGCCACATAATGGGGGGGAACATGCTAACATGGGGATTGGGCACCCTGATGTCAGCTTTCCGGGGAGTGTGTGCTGGGCAGCAGGAGTCATCATTGTGGAAAACAACACCATGGCTATTTCACTTATTGAAATATTTCACCAGGAAAGGCACACTGAAACTCCACTGGTAACTCTGGCCATGTGCATTACTGTGCACTGTAATGTGCGTGGCCGGAGTCTTGTCATCTGCTGCTGCAATGAGGAAACTGCACCTCATTGGAGCTGTGGATTTCTTTCAACTCCATGGCTCTCTTTGAAACTGCTGTCATTACCAGCATGCTCACTGATTGCTGGCTGAGGGACAAACCCATTAAAGTGTCCCCTGCATTGGCCACAACACTGATACACCTCTGAAAGTGCTACTACCACAAGATGTTGCATGCGCACGTGCAAACCAACATAAAAAGGAAGGTATGATGGGGATGTAGGATGCCTACACACCACGTCTCCATCTACCACATCACCGGTGAACCTGTTGGCAAATATTGGTTTAAGGCATCGGGGGGCATGGCCCTCTCTCTCATGACCCCGCCATGGGGTGGGTGATCTGTGAGGGTAAGCCAAAGGAGATGCTGGATAGTGGAGTGCAGTGGAACTAGGCAGATGGGAGTTCAACCCCATCATAACAATGGAGAATAAACAGAATATAGAAAATAAAGGATTGTATGTGAGCAAGCATGCACAACAAGGGTGTGCTTGAATAGAGAGGTTTCCTATGTAACAGTTGACCTCGAAAGCACAGCTCAAAAGGTCTCCTGTTACCAAGGAAACCTCAAGATTTAAGCATACCCTTGTCTGTGCATACTTGCTCATACACAATCTTTTATAGTGTATGAGCAAGGACTGGGCTTCGCTATAGACTGGAGCTGTTTACAGGCTGTGGAAAGAAAAATACAAGACAGCTTTTCAGTATCGGGCAACAGGAAATCTGAGCACAACTTGGGGAGTGGCTTACCTCAGTAAACATCAGAGGTCTCATCAGAGCTGTCCTCGATAATGGTTGGTGATGAATTTCACCCTTTCAACAGACGTGGCTGAGTTTATTGTGCTACCCATGCCCGTTTACTTTTGCCCCATTGCCCACTACACTGTCACAGACTTTCAGGAGTGGCACAAATGACAGTGCTGACAGCAGTTGGCACTGACAGAGGAGATTTCAGTGTGAGGGCAGGTTTTATTCTGTTGTGCTTCACTACTGATGTATCTAGTGCAGCACAACAGATGTTTGACGTCACTACTGAAGCACAACAAACATGTTCTAGTAATCAATTTTTATACACACTAGCACTCACTCATACACTATAAAAAACTGTGTTGAAATTTTGGTGTCAGAATATTAAAACACTACAAAGTCATAAAGGTACATTTAAGTTTTTCAGTGCTTGCTCATCTCTTTATTAACCCTTAGGCTGCCAACAGAATTAGAACATATAGGAATTCTGGACTAATATATCAGTCCACAGCCCTGCAAGGGTTAATTCTCAGTATTTTGACACCAAATTTTTAACATAGCCATATTTTCACACCACCTCATGAACATGACAGGTGTCATTTTTCAAATCCTGGCCAAAACGTGTTTTTGCAGTTGAGGCACAAAATGATTTTTTGGACAGGATTTGAAAATGCTCACCTACTGGGTTCATAAAAAAACTATGCTGAAAATTTGTGGTCAGAATATTAAAAAAAAAAAAGAAGTTATGAAGGTAAGTTGTACTTTTCCAAAGATCATTCAAAACTTTGGTAATTTTCAGTATTTTGACAGCAAAGCTTCATAATAGCCATTTTCTTACACCACCTCTTGAACATGATGGGTGTCATTTTTAAAATCCTGGCCAACATGTGTTTTTGAACTAATGGTGTGAAAAGATGCTTTGTCCAGTATTTTATAAATAACACCTGTCATGTTCAGAAGGGGGCCGGGTCATAAAAAGGCTTTGCCGAAAATTTGGGGTGAAAATGTGTCCAAGAAGAAAAATTTATGAAGTGACGTTATTTGCAAGGATGGCCATTGTCACATTGCCTTCCTGAGCCAATGACCTGAGTTTGGTTTTAAGCTCAGTGAGCCAGCTGAGTGGGCCGAGGCTAGGGGAAGGAGGCACAGCATGCAGCACCGGCTCCAGCCTGGGGAGTCACAGAGCAGTGTTCTGGTGCACAGTAAACACCTTGTGGTAGGCGGGGGAGCCTTCCCTCACATGTGGCTGATGTGCATGTCGAGGCCTGATGGTCCTGTGCACTGCGTCCAATATCCCTAATCAGGTTAAACTGCAATAGCAGCAATTTTGGCTCTAACCAGAGTGTCACAAAATGGAAGGGAAGACTCCAAAGTTACTGTCAGGTACTTCAAATTTCAATACATTTTATTAATTCAAATAAAAAAAAAAACACACACAACCAAAATACAAACAGAAAAAGGCCGTACAAGGCATTCGGGCAGGTAATGCAATGGTCAGCATCACCTAGAGTTTGCATAATGCCTGGTTCCAGCCTCAGCACAGAGCTCTGTCTTCGCTGCAGCTCTGCCACGAATAAACTGATGAGGCTCAGGAGATGTCAGTTTTATATACATCCAGGTGTCACATGAATGGCTTAAGGTCTGTTAGTGATGACATCATTTGACAGAATTAAATAACAACACTATTTTAAATTCAAAGTGTTACAAACATTTACAAATTAATTTCAGATCTTTGTATAGGTGAGGCAAATATATAAAATACATACATACATATGTAAATACATAGGAGTTCATGGCAGATAAGGACCTCTTGGCCCACCCAGTCTGCCCTATTTATCCCTACCTAGTATGGGGTCTGATGCACAAAATGAACTTCTGAGCACCCCGCCCTTATCTCCAGGATACCCTTGCATCTGTCCCACTCCTTCTTGAAACCTGTGATCATTTTAGCCCCTACCTCCTCCTCTGGTAGGCCATTCCAAGCATCTGCGCCACCCTCTATGTGAAAAAATATTTTCTTATGTTACCCCTGAGCCGTCTCTCCTCCAACTTCTTACTGTGCTCCCTTGTATTGGAACATCTTTTACTTTGAAAGATGCTCCCTTCCAGTACTATGTTTATACCAGTGTGGTATTTGTATGTCTTTATCATTCCCCCCCTTCCTCCTTGCCTCCAGGGAATACATAGTTAATTATTTTAGTCTTTCCTCATAGGTCTTTTCGTGCAGGCCCTGCACCATTTTAGTTGCCCTTTTCTGCACTACCTACACCCTGTCTATGTCCATTCTTAGATCTGGCTTCCAGAACTGGCTGCAGTATGCCAGGTGTCTCACCAGTGTTTTATACAGGGCAAATTACCCTCCCTCCTCCTCCTTCTACTTCTTAAGTATACTTCCTATGTATCCAAGCACTCAGCTAGCCTTCCTGCTTAGCATCTTTAGGTCATCTGAAATGATAACTCCCAAGCCTCTTTCCTGATTTGTGACTGTTAGTACCTCCCCTCCTAGTTTGTAACTTTCCCTAGGATACTTGTGCCCTTTGTGCATGATACTGCACTTCTTTACACTGAATCCCAGCTTACATGCTCCAGACCATTTCTCTATTTTTTTAAGGTCCTCCCTCATCTTTTCAACCCCCCCGGCATAGCCGCCCTCTTACATACCTTTGTGTCATCCGTGAGTAGGCATACCTTCCCCTCCAACCCCTCCACAATGTCCCTAATATAGACATGGAAGAGGACCGGCCCCAGCACTGACCACTGAGCCCCTCCCGCTTGTTACCGCTCCCTCCCCAGAGTGTTCCCCATTTACCACCATTCTCTTACTCCTGCCAGCAAGCTAGTTCTCTACTCACAGTACTATTTTAGGATACACTTCTAGGTTATGTAGTTCATTTATCAGTCTTTTATGAAGGACGGTGTTGAAGGCCTTTCTGAAATCCACATAATTCTGTTATGTATATTTCCAGTCTTAAAATTTTTTATACTGTAGCTTAACCCCACCTTCTATTAGGAGTTTCCCCCATCCCAGATCCTGCCTAACTCTGAGGGAGGTGTGTCTGGCCGGTCGCTAGAAACAGGGGACAAGGAAATAGAGAGCCACACCAGAGAGGGCAGGTAAGCATGAGGCCACAACAAACGTTAAGCAAAAACAAACAAAAAATAGCAATTTTCTGTCTTTATGTCAGCATGCTGACACAAGTTACTATGCATTTTTAACATTTAGCAGTACTGGTGCTGAACATTTGTGTTATTTAAAAAAAGGGAGCTAAAACAAGTTATGTTACTTCAGGGTAACAGGAAAGGGGAGAGAAAGTGTGAGCGAGTGAGTGAGTGAGTGAGTGTTACAGTGCCTTTCTGAGTCATGAAAACAAACTGCTATTCCAAATGGCTTGCAAAAACAGGAAAGGGAGAGTAAAAATATGTACAGGAATATTTTAAACCATAAAGGCAACCCAGGCTAGGACAGTTACTTTTGGTTTCTTGTAATTTTCTGACTTGTTAACAGCTGCAGAGAAAAACAGGCAGGAAGGCAACCTTTATTTTCTGGCTCCCTGCCAGCATGGTTCTGGCAGCATTATATGCTGGTCTGAATCCACTATTACACAGCAGTTTAGTGACGTTTTCCTGCATTTGGCTCAGTAAGAGTTAAGGCTCAAACCAGGCACCATATAACACTCAGCCGCAGTTATGCAGAGCTGACCTGCTTAATTCACTGCACTTAAAGGAGAACCAGCACCAAAAGAGAAACAAACACGTCATACATAGATGAGGCCCTTAATCAAGGCTCAGTGGTTGGGGCTATCTTTGTGGACCTAACTAAAGCCTTTGATACAGTTAGACATTCGCTTCTTCTCCACACCCTACCATCCCTAAACATCTCCTGAGACTACAGCTTGGCTAAAAGACTATCTCTCTGGCTGGACCCAGCAGGTAAGAATTAATACAATACTATCCACTAGTAGACCAGTCCTAACAGGTGTCCCTCAAGGGTCTATTCTAGGTCCATTACTTTTCACCCTCTTCCTGAACTCCCTCCTAAAATCCTGCAGTGGGAAGCTTATGCTTTATGCAGACAACGTGGTAATCTTCTAGAAACATCCCCATTCAAATATGCTGCAATCTGCCCTGCAGGGTTTCTTCAGTGAACTTGAAACCTGGTGCTCTGAACACCGCCTTATACTAAACTACAAGAAGACCAAATCTATGGTCTTTGCCCATCGCCAAAACCCCGATCAGTAACATAACTCTAATGGTGACAGACTCCCTGGGCACTGCGATAGAGCAGGTGCACTGTTTCAAATACCTAGGAATCATGTTGGACACCTCCCTCACCTACCACAAGCACATACAACAAGTCTCCTCCTCTGTTAATTCCAGGCTTGGGAGTCTATTTAGGCACAGACACTGCATTTCCCTGCAGGCAATGCACCTAGCAGTATCTTCTTCCATATTACCCTTGGTGGATTATGGCATAATAATTTATGGGTCTGCTGACCATACTGGCCTACGCAGCATCAGCCTTGCCCTTAATAAAGCTTGCCATCTGGTATCAAACTGTGACAGGCTAACCCATACCTGTGAGCTTTACAAGTCTACTGGTTGGTTTAATTTCCATGATAGGCTTAAATATCACACCTGCCTCCTTGCAAATAAGATTCTACACAAACAGGCACCAATTGGACTCCAACGCCTCATCCAGTTACTCACAGGAGGGCACAAAGGCGATCTGCTAACACCCCCGTACAAGCACATCATTGTAGAACATCCCTTGGCCAATGGTCTTTCAGATATCGTGCCACCTTGTGGCTAAACAACCTAGCAACCAGTGTCTCTCTTGCATCAAGTCAGGGCCAATTTAAAGTAGATTGCAAATCTTTTCTCCTTGACTCTGCAAGCTGTGAATGTGCATAAAGTATCAAATGTACTTAACCCCTCTCCCCCTCAGGTTTTCCGCCCCCAGAGCAACCAAGATGGCCCCAGCATAGGGATATCCTCTCTTTTCTCCCATGCCAAGGCTCATCAAACTCATCGTAAATATTTCTCGACTCAGGGCCTATTAATATGACCCTCTGAAACTTTTACTGTCGTATGTACATAATATTAACATATGACCTTCTTTAATGATCACTACTGATGTAACTGTGAAATGTTTACTGTGCTGAATGATGAAGCTGTGCAATGTTTACTGTGCTGAATGTTTTAACCTGTAATACTTAAGCAATGCTTGTATATCTACTTTCCTACTGACGTGGACCCTTTGCAAAGGAGTCTATGACTCAAAGGTTGTAATTCTGATACTTTCAATAAATAAAACAGGAAAGAACAAGATAAAGCTTGAGAAAACTCCCATGAACAGAAAGAATACAAGGACAAAAACAAAACAATAAGGCTCTGAAGGCCTGCATGTCCACCTTCCCCTTTATATAGTGATACAGCTACTAGCAGTATTTCACAATAAGGGAAAATGCTGCCTCTCAAGTTAGCTAATTCCTTCTGTTAGCATATAGAAAATACTACATGTAAAATACTGTTTGGGTCAGAAAACCTACAGTGCTGACCCCAGACCCTAAAGAGATCATAAGCACTGGAGGAGGTCACAGACCTGCAAAAGGTCACCTCCTCACACAGAGTTTGTCCTATGTGGTCCTGCTTCTGCCTGGGACATTTTGCTGCTGCCTGTCAGTACTATTGGTACAATAAATATGTATTGCTGAGGTATTGCTTTTACCATATCTGTTTCTGTATTTTGCTGTTTTTTGTATCCCTTTCTCCAGGAGGTGCCTTGAAATTGCCCTCTGCTTAGTGCGGTGTCCTGGCCAAATATTTTAAATATAAAGTAAATAAATAAAAAAAAAATCAATCAGCAGATACAAAATGGGGCAACTATAAAAACAGTGAAATATGGTAAATAAGTATACAAGGTGCCATCTTGTCTTTCATCAGTTTCATCTTGCAGATCCAGAAACTCTTCAATGTGTTAACAACATTGATTCTTGAGTACTAGAGAGCAGCTATCATGTGTGGAGAACCCACAGTAAATGCAGTATATTGGCTGGCAATCATAAAGTTTGATCAGTTAGCAATGATAACAATGTGACTGCCATATTTTATGCTCACTGAAAGGGACACTGTCAACCTTTTTTGCATTATACTATTTCTAGCTGAAAACCCACATTTTTGTGATTGCTTATCTTTCTAGAATTCATTGATGTTGCTGGTTGTTTTATCAGTTTCCTTTCTTAGCAGAATTGACATGCATTCTAATTGTGTATTTATACCCAACCTTTTTTAGTTTCAAATTATGAATCTACTTTTATTGCATACTTCCTGAACATTAGGCATGCCCCCAAACAGAACCATCACTCATGATATCATAGTATCCTCTCCTCTCACTGCATCTTGAGTGACTAGACTGTGTTGAGGGAGTGTTCCCAAGTCCAGGAAAGATGCAGCAGGAGTTGATCAAGGACTGTTAACTGACATGCTTGTGTGTGTTAATACCAGTATGGCGGGCAGTCTGTTTTTCACTTTTAGAAAGAAAAATTTAATGTGAATTGAACTACCAGCTACATCAGCACATTCTACAGAATGTGAATAGTCATAAAATGTGTTTTTATGTTTTCTGACACTCATGAAAAAAAAAAAAAAAACTAAACAAGGTAGACAGTTATGTGGGGAGTAGTGCAATGTAATGGCCGTGGGGCAGCAGTCTTCCAGGAGTCTTTCTGGAGGCTGAGATGCTGCCCTGTTTGCAGACAACTATCTACCCTGAGGGAGGAAGTTGCCTGTCTTCAGACCACACTGGACAGTAGCAAGGGAACCTCCCCCATCCAGGGGGCACCAGAGCCACCACCACTACCTCAGAGGTTGCGAAGAAAGCACAGCAGTTGGACCACAGTGGGCTCAGGGAGGGTAAGTGTGGTGGAACAGAGGCACACCCAGTCAGTTGTTCCACTCCACAATCCATACACCATTCTGGGGGAGCATAGTTCCCCTATGGATGCACTCGCAGAGGAGACTAAGGAGGGTGCAGACAACTGTCAGAAGGGAGGCCCTCAGGAAGGAGGCAGAGGGCACCACAGGGAAAGGAAGCAGCTTCTGCTGGGGGACTCAGTTATTAGGGCGATAGAACTGGGGGGAGCAGGGAAAACTGAAGTAAGGTGCCTTCCTGGTGCGATGGCTTGGAAGGACAGGAAGCGTATCATTAGGATCATGAGAACAGTTGCACGGGAGTCTAAGCTGGATGTCATTGTCCACCTAGGGACAAATGACTTGGCTCATCATGAGATTAGAGCAGTGCAGAAGGACTTTATAGAATTGGGGAGGGGCTTAAGACAAGTAGCACACACAGTATCCTTCTCAGAGGTCCTGCCTGTCAGTGGCATGGGTGAGGCGAGGGTACTTTGCACCATGCAGTTTAATGAATGGTTGAAAAAATGGTGTGGAGCACAGGGGGTTGGCTTTATTGGGGACTGGGGTTCCACCTGGAGGGACACCAGCCTATACTGGCAGGATGGTCTGCATCTGTCCAGGAAGGAACAAGTCTTTGGGCAATCGGTTTAAATGCTTCATTGGCAAGCTTTTAAACTAGTCAAGGGGGGAGGCACTGATAAGCAGCAGGAAAATCCCAGCCTCCCCCTACAAAACAGGGTACTAAATGAGAAAAAGACCAAGGTAGAAAGGTCAGTGGGGGATGCTGCTACAGAAGGTAAAGCCATCAAAAAATGGAGAGCAATGAGTACCAATGCCCATAGTCTGGGTAACAAGCTTCCTGAATTAGTGGCCTTGATGGAGGGGGAACATCTGGATATCGTGGCAGTCACAGAAACATGGTACACACAGAACCATGACTGGGACGTAAACATACCAGGATACACTATCTACAGGAGGGACTGGGAGGGTAAAAGAGGAGGAGGAGGAAGAGGAGGAGGAGGAGTAGCTCTCTACATTAGAGAAGGAATCAAAGCAACAGAACAAAAGGGTAAACAGGGAGGAGGAGAAGAAGCACTGTGGGTCAATTTGGAGGCAGGCAATGGCACCACAATCCACACAGGTGTTGTATACAGACCTCCCTCTCAGGGGGAGGAAATGGACAAGGAAATGATAGAAAGTATACTTAGAATGGCAGATAAAGGGGAGATATTGCTGAAGGGTGATCTGAATATGCCAGATGTTAACTGGAGTACAGTTGCAGCAGCCACTTCGAAGAGTGGGGTTATTCTAGATGCCCTACAGGGGGCATGCCTTAGATAACTAGTATTGGAACTGACTCGGGAGGGAGCAATCATAGACCTGGTCCTCTCAAATGGAAATGGAGAGAGGATCACAGATGTAGAAGTGGGTAGCCATCTGGGAACTAGCGACCATCAAACAGTATGGTTCACAATAAACACAGCAATAGAGTCAAGCCATACAAAGGCAAAAGTACTGGACTTCAGGAGGGCTGACTTTGCCAAAATGGGTGAGTGCCTAAGGAATGCACTAGCAAATGGGCAGGAAGGAGGAGTGGAAGAACAATGGGGAATAATAAAACTGCCATCACAGAGGTAACAAGATTTTGTGAAGCAAATAAACAAAACAAAATGATGTAAGAAACCACTATGGTTCTCAAAGGAAGTGGAGAGAAGGTTCAAGAAAAATAAAGCATTCAGAAAGTACAAGGAATCACAGAAGGAGCAGGACAGAGAATTGTATCAGTTAAAGCAAAAGGAAGCTGGGAAGGCAGTCAGAACAGCAAAGGCCCAAACTGAGGAAAAGATAGCCAACTCAGTTAAGAAGGGGGATAAAACCTTTTTTAGGTACATCAGGGAGCAAAGGAAGACTAAGGCAGGGATAGTGAGGCTTAATAAAGGGGAGGGGGTGGGCAGAGGGTGACTGTGAAAAGGCAGAGATACTAAACAAATATTTCTGCTCAGTATGTACAAATGAAGAGGGGGAGGTACCTAAAACAAACAATAGAAACACTCTGGATACAGAAGTTGATACCAGCCCATTTACAGAAGAAAGGGTTCTGAAAGAACTCTTAAAACTGAAGGTGGACAAAGCAATGGGGCCTGATGGATTCATCCCAGAATTCTAAAGAACTAAGGGTAGAACTAGTGACACCACTGACTACCCTCTTTAACAAATCATGGGAGGATGGGGTGGTACCTGAGAACTGGAGGAGGGCAGATGTGATTCCCCTTCACAAAAGTGGGAGCAGGGCAGAAGGAGGAAACTACATACCTGTTAGTTTAACCTGAATGATAGGGAAAATGATGGAATCACTTCTGAAGGAAAGAATTGTCGAGTACCTAGAGGCCAGAGGGGCACAGGACCCAAGGCAGTATGGATTCACAGCAGGAAGGTCATACCAGATGAATCTAATAGATTTCTTTGACTGGGTGACCAAAGTAGTAGATCAGGGAGGGGCTGTGGACATGGGCTGCCTAGACTTTAGCAAGGCATTTGACTCAGTCCCACACAAAAGATTAATATACAAGTTAGCCAGCATGGGAGTGGGTCCCAAGATGATAGCCTGGGTAAAGAATTGGCTGGAGAATAGGACACAGAGAGTAATAGTAAATGAAGTCCACTCTGAAGAAAGTGGGGTTACTAGTGAGGTGCCGCAGGGTTCAGTATTAGGACCAGTTCTCTTCAATGTCTTTATAAGCGACATTGCAGAGGGACTGGAAGGAAAAGTATGTCTCTTTGCAGATGACACACAGATCTGCAACAGAGTTGATGCACAAGATGGGGTGGAAAGGATGAGAAGGGACTTGGCAAGGTTAGAGGAATGGTCAAATGTATGGCAGCTTAGATTTAATGCTGAGAAGTGCAAGGTAATGTACCTGGGAAACAAAAACCCAGGGGAAGAGTGCACAATGGGGGGTGAGATACTAACAACAACAAAAATGGAAAGGGACCTGGGGGTAGTCATATCAGATGACTTAAAGGTGGGCAAGCAATGTGAGAGGGCAGTAAGGAGGGCTGGGGAGGATACTGGGATGCATAGGGAGAGGCATCACCAGTAGAAAACAGGACGTTATTGTTCCTCTGTACAGATAGCTGGTGAGACCCCATCTGGAGTACTGTGTGCAGTTCTGGAGACCCAATCTCTGCAAGGACATAGACAAGATGGAAGCTGTCCAGGGGAAGGCAACTAAAATAGTGCAGGGTCTGCACCAGAAGATATATGAAGAGAGACTAAAGGAGCTTAATATGTATAGCCTCGAGGAAAGGAGGGAGAGGGGGGACATGATAGAAAATTTCAAGTTCCTCAAGGGAATCAACAAAGTCCAAGAGGGTAGCATCTTTCAAAAAAAGAGGTGTGGAAGAACAAGGGGGCACAATTTGAAGATAGGGGTGGGGCAGCTCAGAGGTAATGTAAGGAAGTATTTTTTCACAGAGAAGGTTGTGGATGCATGGAACAACCTTCCAGAGGAGGTTGTGAAGTCAAAAACAGTGGTTGAATTCAAGCATGCATGGGACAGCCATAAGGCAATTCTAGGGGGTTGGGGTAGAAAGAAGTAGGCTGCTGGTTAACTAGGATCTGCAGCTTATCCATTAGGTAGGGAAATGGGCAGACTGGGTGGGCCAAGCAGTCCTTATCTGCCATCAAATTCTACTTTTCTATGTTTAAACATATTGTTACTGTAGTCTCGCGGGCTGAGTAGGTGTACACTGTATAATCCAAGGGATGTATAAATGCAGGAGACTTGCCTCTCAAAAGTCAGTTCTGAGAAGGCTGAAGATGACAGTGTGTTGCCAGCTGATGTCATAAATGTCTTGTAGTTCAAAGAAGTAAGCCTCACCAATCACAATAATTGTTTGCCTATTAGCCAGCTAGCAGACATCATCAGGCTTTGAAGATAAACATCAAGCCTCGCACTGTGTGTGTGTGTGTATCCCTAGTTACAGACAGGAAGCACCTATTTGAAAGCACTAAACAGAGTTGGGGGAAAAACAGCATGCAGAATGCAAATATAATAGCTTCAGATATGTTTACAGCATGTCAATAATGAACAGAAAACACAAGTAAATTACATATTGTTTAAGTTCCTTTTAAAGAGCCCCATTTTTGGATAACTGAAAATGTGAGAGTGAGACACAGTTCCATTTATCAATCAGATATCTTTGCAATCCTTTTTTTATAGAGAATTTCCATAAGGGTCTACACATGTACTTACTGGACCATAGTCATTGCTCCTGTGCCGGTGAATGATTATTCAGAACAGTCCCCTCTCTTCCTCTGACATCTCTCCTGATCGTCCTCTCCCCTCGACTCACTTAAGCATGTCTTGACTCTACGCACCCAAATCCCGTTCTGTTGGTATTGTGATTGCTATTCATTTCTGTTAGCTCACTGAATAACCCTGCTTTATATAACCTTGCTTTGCCCTGAACACTGTATTTTCTGACCTTGTATTGCCTGTTCAAAAAATGTACTGTACAATATAAATGCTTTACTCTATGTAACTAATTCTGTGTCGCCCCTGAAAAGGGACCTTCGGGGCTCAGAGGGCCTACCCAGTTAATAAAATGTAATAAATAAATAAATAATTATGGACTGTTTCCCCCTGCGCCCCTTCAGCTGTCAAACTCCTGCCCCTTCATCCAACTCCAGAACTTACCCAATCTACTTCTTACCTGGTTGTGGAAGTGGGTGCCATGGACTTTAGGGTCACAGCATCATCCTGAAAACAGAGGCTCTTTTCTGTCCATTACTTCCCTTCAATAAGAGTTGGTTGTGTGGAATGGCACACATGTAGCCCATGAAGATGGTGCACACTTTCAATGCTCACCTCCAACATTTAGCTCTGGTGACTACTGCTGTGCCACCTACCCTCCACTAGGTGGCAGCCAAGTAGCAGTACACACTGTCTCCCACCTCAAAGGAGGAGATCTGTCAATGGACACTGCATTCACCTTCCCCCCACCAGCCCTGAGGGACCTTGGTCCATTTACAAACCCAGGTTGCCAGTGTGGTAGGAGGTGAAGTATCAAGTGCCTCAGCCCTCCACGTTACTTGCCAGAATGCAAGCTTTTGGAGTGCAGATTTCCTTAGACAGTATTGTTTGCAGCCCCGAGAGGGGCTGAACCTGCTACACCCTGTTTTATAGTTCTATACTTTTACCCTCTGTACTATTCAGCCAGAACTGTATGTTGTACAATTTTTTCCAATAATGTATTTATTACTGAGGGTAATGACATATAAACATGATTAGTATCCTTTGGACTTTATTAGCTTTGGCTGCTTGTCTACACATAACATCATAATGCCCTGTTTGTGACATCATAATTATCTCCATAGCAATAGACTGGTATGTCATAAACAGAACTGAGACTACAGAAGTAGACAAGCAGATAGAGCAAATAGAGCAGAGATCATGTTTCCATGAAAATATCCTCAGTAATAAACACATAAGGGAGACAATTATAAAAAAGAGTGAAATACTGTATAAGCTAAATTGATTCTAGATATCATGTTTTACGGCTGCATCGTGTCAGAGTTATGCTGATGTATTGCTGACATATTGCTTAAAAGGGCTCTGGGGCCATAGCTGTCTTTCTACCACCCCTCGTGTTTCTTATAACTGCTGCACTACATTTGTGAAACATAGAAACATAGAATTTGATGGCAGATAAGGACCGCTTGGGTCATTTAGTCTGCCCATTTTCCTACCTAACAGATAAGCTGCAGATCCTAGTTATCCAACAGCTTACTTCCTCCTACCCCCCCACCAGGACTGCCTTATGTCTGTCCCGTGCATTCTTGAATTCCCCCACTGTTCTTGACTCCGTGACCTCCTCTGGGAGGCTGTTGCTTGCATCCACAACCCTCTACGTGAAAAAATACTTCCGCACATTACCTCTAAGCCGTCCCCCCTCTATCTTCTAATTGTGCCCCCTTGTTCTTGTTCTTTTTTCTGAAAGATGCTACCCTCTTGGACTTTCTTCGTGTGTGTTCTGGTACAGACCCTGCACCATTTTGGTTGCCCTCCTTTGGACAGCCTCCACTCTGACTATGTCTTTGCGGAGATGGGGGTCTCCACAACTGCACACAGTACTCCAGATGGGGTCTCACCAACTGTCTGTACAGAGGGATAACAACTTCCTGTTTTCTACTATTGATGCCTCTCCCTATGCATCCCAGTATCCCCCCAGCCTTCCTTACTGCCTTCTCACATTGCTTGCCCACCTTTAGGTCATCTGATATAATTACCCCCAGGTCCATTTCCATTTTTACTGTTGTCAGTAACTCACCCGCCATTGTGTACTCTTCCCCTGGGTTTTTGTTTCCCAGGTGCATTACCTTGCACTTCTTTGCATTGAATCTGAGCTGCCATACATTTGACCATTCATCCAACCTTGCCAAGTCCCTTCTTATCCTTTCCAGTCCATTTTATGTATCAACCCTGTTGCAGATCTTTGTGTCATCTGCAAAGAGACATACTTTTCCTTCCAGTTCCTCTGCAATGTCACTTATAAAGACATTAAAAAGGACCAGTCCCAATACTGAACCCTGCAGTTGCCTGCTAGTAGTCCTCCTTTCTTCACTGTGGACTCCGTTTACTACTACCCTTTGCATCCTGTTGTCTAGCCAATTTTTTATCCAGGCTACCACATTGGGATCCACTCCAAGGCTGGCTAACTTGTGTATTAATCTTTTGTGTGGGACTGTATCAAACGCCTTGCTAAAATCTAGGTAGGCCATGTCCACAGCCCCTTCCTGGTCTACTACTTTGGTCACCCAGTCAAATAAATCTATTAGATTCATCTGACATGACCTTCCCATTGTGAAACCATGCTGCCTTGGGTCCTGTGCCCCACTGCCTTCTAGGTACTCAACAATTCTTTCCTTCAGAAGTGATTCCATCATATTCCTTACCACTGAGATCAAACTAACTGGTCTGTAGTTTCCTGCCTCTGTCCTGCTCCCTCTTTTGTGAAGAGGAATCACATCTGCCCTCCTCCAGTCCTCAGGTACTACCCCATCCTCCCATGATTTGTTAAAGAGAGTAGACAGCAGTGTCACTAGTTCTACCCTTAGTTCTTTTAGAATTCTGGGATGAATCCCAACAGGCCCCATTGCTTTGTCCACCTTCAATTTTATTCGTTCTTTCAGAACCCTTTCTTCTGTAAATGGGCTGGTATAGACCCCCGTCTTCAGAGTGTTTCTCTTGTTTGGCTTAGGTACCTCTCCCTCCTTTTCCTTTGTGAATACTGAGTAGAAATATTTGTTCAGTATCCCTGCTTTTTCACTGTCACCCTCTGCCCACATTTTCTCTCCTTTATTAAGCCTCAGTATCCCTCCTTTGGTCTTTCTTTACTCCCTAATGTACCTATAAAAGGTCTTATCCCCCTTCTTAACAGAGTTGGCTATCCTTTCCTCAGTTTGGGCCTTTGCTATTCTGACTGCCTTCTCTGCCTCTTTCTGCTTTAACTGTTAAAGTTCTCTGTCCTACTCCTTCTGTGTTTCCTTATATTTCCTGAATGCTATCCTCTTCTCCTTAACCTTCCCTGTCACCTCTTTTGAGAACCATAGCATTTTTTTTCCTTTGTTGTGTTTTGTTGATTTGCTTTATACAAAGGCTTGTTGCCTCTGTGATGGGTGTTTTGATTACTCCCCATTGTTCCTCCACCCCTCCTTCTTGCCTGTTTGCTAGTGCTTTTCTGAGGCACTCCCTCATTTCCCAAAGTCAGCCCTAGTAAAGTCTAATACTCTTGCTTTTGTATGGCTTGATTGTATGGCTGTGTTTATCGTTAACCACACTGTTTGGTGGTCGTTTGTTCCCAGATGGCCACCTTCTTCTAAATCTGAGATTCTTTCTCAGAAATAAAATAATGTAAAAGGAGTATACAACATAAGGCAATCTTATTGTGCCTACTGTGTACTCGAATTGCAAACAGTAATGCTCGATCAGCTCTGTTTTAATCTAGGGGCTTGGCAGTGGCTGGATACCAACTGCACAGCACTTTATTTTGCAGTTCCGCTCAGTGGAGTTGAAACACATACATTACTGCATGAATTATCATGCTTTCTCTTGATCCCTCCCCCTCGCGTTTCTCAGAAAGCCCTGCACAGTAACTACTGCTCTACATTACATAGCTTGTACAGTATATGCAGAGCAACCCTCAGAGCAGTTCTGACTGGTCACACAGGAGCTCTAAGCATTCTAGCAGTATTTGATTTTCAGCATCAATCTGTTTCTTGCTTTGTCCTTTCAATTCCAGTTTAGTAGCTCTGAAAAGAACAGCTGTACACCTCACACTCACAGCAGTGATTGCTATCATACTGCTACTTCACCAGTAGACAGAAATTAACTAAGTGCCATTGTCACTGTTTAAAAATCAATGGGAGCCAAGCCTCTGCTGCTGCTCTGACTCTGTGCTGATGGCTGCAGCACAGTTTAGTTCATAGGAAGGGACCCAGGGATGGGACAGCTGCTGCTGATGCTGCAGTTAAACTGAATTGCTTCTTTCCTAATTTACAAATGGCAGTGGTTCTACCAATGGTGCACTTCTCAAATGTCTGGGGAAAATAAAACAATATCTGGTCAGAGCCAGAATGGCTGCTACTGCAATAGTAGTGAAGTAAGCAATTTGGATGCATATGCTTATACACCCCCCATCCCACTTTGTAGTGTAGTGTCATCCATGTACATTCACAGCATTATTCTTATGATCGCATGGAGTGCAAATTATATTTTTATTCATTCACCTTATTTTCAGTACTGCTTTGCACTGCTGGGACTGCCGACTTCCTGCCATCACAAGCACTGAAGGGTGTCCTCTTATATACTTTAATATCAAAAGCAATTTGATGAATTCATGCCAAACTCTGTTATCCAAGTAACCACTGCTAACTAGGGAGCTGCACGTATGTGGAAGCTGGAAACCAGGACTTTAGCTTTCTCCTCAGAAAGAGCTGTTTGATTTCTATGTGTATTCATTAATTATCGGAAACTCTTTATGCTTATGACTAATGATCTGTCAGTCGGCTTCATATGAAATTGGAGGATTGGTTTCTCTCTACCGTCTAGTTCACAGTACATGAACTTTGTACAAATAATACTCGAAAATTATTTGACTAAAAGATCTTGGATTTGACTGCTTGGCCAATGTAAAAATAAAAGGAGATTGCGAGTAGATAAGATGTTAAATATGCACAAAGAAAATTGCTAGATGACATTCATATATCACTTCACACTTATGAGTACTGTACTCTATCATACTTTTGATTAAAAAAATAATATGCTTTCAGTGTTGTTTCCTTCCTGTGTTTTGGAAGGCTAGCTCAGGGGAGGGACAGGGGAGGGGTGTTTCTAACAGAGAGCCACAAATGAACTTAGCAGCAATTCTCATGCTGAAACGAATGATTTTGACTCCTAAGCCTGTGATAAACTAAAATAAGGCTGCAAGTATGAACTATGTTAAATATTTAAAAAAAGGATTACCTACAGACTCCAGTTACCAATTTGGTGAAATTGTGTGTGTTCTGGGTTCTGGGAAGTGGATGTCTAATGAACAGTCTAAACAAGGGCTGTCACATCACTGGCAGAATGTCTTTTTAGGTCATCTATCATTTTTTTTTTTGCATAATTAACATTGCTTTCACTTGCAGCTTTATTTTAGTTACTATAAGCTAAGCCATCAAAATCGTTCAGTTGCAGCATGAAAACTGCTGCAAAATTCATTCATCGCTCTGTATGTGAAACACCCTTCCCCCACCCTGAGCTATCCTCCTGAAACTGTGGCAGCAAATGACACTGAAAGCATATTTTTTTTTTAATCAAAAGTGTAATCAAGTACAGTACTCATAAGTGTAAAGTGATATATGAATGTCATCTAACATTTTTTTTTTGCATATTTAACATCGTCTCCACTTGTAATCTGCTTTTATTTTTCCATTGGCCAAACAGTCAAATCCAAGATCCTTTCATTAAATTATTTTCAAGTATTATTTGTACAAAGTTTATATACTGTGAACTAGACCTTAGGGAGAAACCAGTCCTCAAATTTCATATGAAGCCGAATGACAGATGTTGAGTCATAAGCATAAGGAATTAACGATAATTAATGAACCCAAGATTCTTTAGTCAAATTATTTTCAAGTACAACAAGGTTTACATACTGTGTACTAGACCATAGGGAGAAGTCAATCCTCAAATGACTCTGACTGATAGATCTTGAGCTATAAGCATAAGGAGTTTCCAATAATTAATGAATAGATAGAGAATTCAGACAGCTCTCTCTGAGAAAAAAGTATTTTTTTTTGTCAACATATTTTATTATACGCTTACATCTTGTACATGAAATACAGTATAGGCAGTTTATACAAATCATATTTCATTTTCTAATGTATCTTTGATACATTATGATCTATATACATGTACAACTTTTGGAATGGCTCAGTTCTAGATCTTTGGGGATATGATATTCTAGGATACTAACCCAGGCATTACTACCTCTTGTCAGTGATAAAGCTCAGAACGTGCATGAACTATCATAGATCCCTTTGCCCATAGCCTTGCACTGTCTTGTCTAGCCAGTAGCCATGCCAGTCTCCACAGCTTCGATAACTGGATCCCATGTCTACTGAAACACTGACTTCTACCCATTGGCTGCCAGCTGGCACCTCTCAAGGTGAATACAGAGCATTCAGTTATTGAGCCAATGTGCAATGATGGGAGCTGTTTCACTTACTCAATGATTTGCTTTAGATTTCCTAGCAGTGACTAGTGCAATCTCCCATAATCAGTGCCTTCCCTTGCCCACTGATCAACCTTCAGAGCCCAGCATAAATTCCATTGCAATCTTGGGGAGCACAATCTTCAAGACATTTGGCATGACCCTATGGATTTCCAACTGAAAAGGGACTAACTTAATGCAAGACAAGGTCATGTGCAAGAAATCACCAGTAGGGTACCTACATTTAGGACAGGACTGCTGTCTTGTGAGGGTGTATTTATGCAACTTCTGTGGTGTCAAGTATGTTTGGTAGAGAAAGTTTAATTGCACCCCCCTAAGTCTATTAGATTCTGAACACGTATGGGCATGGTTCATAGCTAATTGCCCAGTCTCTGGATTTATATTAATACCCAAGTCATGCTCCCACTGGTTCTTAGCCTTGATTGTTGGGGCTGGTGTTACTTTTAGGAATAATTTATAAAGTATAGTTTATAAGGGGAGTGGTTGGCTGTGGGCTATATATGGCTTCCTCTATCAGATCACAGGTTGGCCTCTGGAAGAAAGCTTCTAATCCTTAAATAGGCAAACAAATCTCCTGGATGAATCCCATACTGTTGCCTTAATTCCATAAAGGTTTTCAGTCACCCCCATAGAACAAAGCACCCACAGTTTCTAAACCTAACCTCTGCCACTGTAATAAGGTCTGGTGGAGGAATACATTATAACCCCTTTTGTCTGTAAAGTTCACATGGATAGCTGCATTGGGTGAGAGACCTTTTTTATTATCTATGTGGTTGTGCACACCCTGATCCACAGCCTAGCCAGGGTTTGAGTGTATTGGTTGTTGTATCTCAGGGAGAGAGGGTAGCACAGCAGTGGTGGCAGAACTCCCTGCAGCAAATCCCCCATCATGCATTCCTCATCCATCCTTCTACATACCGGTACAGAGGCAGTCACAGGGCTTTCCAGAAATGCCAGTTGAGCAGCCCAATCATAATATTTAAAGTTTAGGAGAGCCAGTCTCCCCTTGTTAAGCAGTAGCTGAAATATGGTTCTTTTTATCCTGGCTGGTTTCCCAATCCATAGGAATTTATTGATTATACTCCTGAGTTGCCTAAAATCCACTCGGGTACCCTGATGAGGAGATTTTGGAACAAATACAGACACTTGGGTAGCAAGTTCATTTTGTCCAAGTTAACCCAGCCTATCAAGCTGAGAGGTAATCCTTCCCATTTTTGAAAATCCGTATGGATATCACTTACTAACTTTACATAATTCTTTTTGCACAAGTGTGTCATCTTGTTAGTCATCTTGATTCCCAGTTATTTTAAAGATTGCACCTTAGCTAAGTTCAAAGGGGAGTCTGAAAGATAAGTAGAGTGCCCCTCACCTAGAATCAGAATTTTGCTGTTAGACCAGTTGATTTTATGCCCAGCCAACATGCTACTGTATATTCTTGTAATATTTCATGCAAAACTGGAATGCTCTGCTGTGGATTCTGGAGATACAGCATCATATCATCTGCAAATAATGCCAGCTTATGATGCTGTCCTCCAGCTAACATACCCTTAATCCACTCATCCTGTCAGACAACAGCAGCCAAGGGCTCCATGAACATCACATACAAGAGGGGGGATAGTGGACATCCCTGTCTTGTGAGACGGGTCAAATAGAATGATTTAGTTAAGACACCATTTACCAAAATGTGTGCAGTTGGTCTGTTATACGGTGCACCCACCCACTACAGCATTGCTTCCTCTATACCAAATCTTCGTAATGTTTCAAATAAGTACCCACATTCCACCCTATCAAATGCTTTTTTGGCATCTAGGGCTAAGATACCATGACTCTCCCTATTTTTCTTTCCTAAATACCCCCATATGGTAATAAGTATATGCCTGACATTCAGTTTTCCTTGACTGCCTTTAATGAAACCTGTTTGGTCTTCATGAATTATTGAGGGCAGAATTTTTTCTATGTTTTGAGCATGGATTCTGGCCACTATTTTATAGCCGGCTGTCAGGAGGGAGATAGGTGTACACGAGGCACAAAGCTTGGGGTCCATGCCCTGCTTTGGAAAGACTGTGATGGTGGTGGCCTTCACTGAGGGTGGCAGCTCACACCTTTTGAGGAATACAGATACCATATCAAACAAAGAAGTTCATATAGTGGAAAGAATTTGAAGAAATCTATCGGGAAGCCATCTGGTCCTGAAGTTTTGCCCCCTTTTAAATAATTAACCACACTTTCAATATCCGCCCAGCTAATAGGTTTGTCCATCTGCATTCTATCCTGTTCCCAAATTAATGGCAGCTTAGCCTTGGCAAAGAAGTCATCTAGTTATTCCTGAGATGGTGAGACTTCAGAGGCATACAGTGACTCATAATATGTACTAAAGCATCTACCAATTTCCTGATGTATGTTATTACAGCTATCTTTTTTTTGCGCTATATTCTTACATCTTTCTCTATTCTTCAGGTGTGAAAGCCAGTCATTCCCTCCATCCCCCTCAAAATAGTGTCCCGCTTGATCTAGCAGCAGGTCTCTTGTAATTTTGACATTATGTGCCATGTTATACTCCCATGTAAGCTAGTTTCTACAAGGTGCTGTAAGACTCGACGGTCTGGTTACTCTTATGATTACTTTCTGCCATTGCTATCTTTTTTTCTAGGTCTTCTATGTATTGGTTATCCACCGTCTTTTTATGTACTGAGTATGAAATTATCTTTCTTTTAAGAACTACTTTTGGTGCCTCCCATTTCAGCATTGAAGAGGTTTTTTCTGCAGAGTTATTCAGGAGGTAGTCCTCTATTTTCTTTTTTACATATTGGTGGAAAACTTCTTGTCTAACAAGGTGGGCTTTAATTTCTAAGCTTTTTTATTGGGTGGGATGCCAATTCTAGCTAGGGATGCTATTACCAGTGAGTGGTCTGAGGTCAGAAGCAGGTCATACATAACTGTGCTAACAGCACCCAAATGTTCTCGAGAAGTGAGCATCATATCTACCCGGGCGTTGGCCTTAGCCAAGTATGAATGAAACATATAGCCCCTCTCTTTTGGGTGTAAATATCTGCAGGAATCAACCAGCCTGTAATCTGACATTAGAGCTCTAAGTGCCATAGTACTTTTTGTTGGCTGTCCCTCTAGTTTAGAGGATCTATCCAGCAAATTATCCATAATGCAATTATAGACACCACCCATCAGCCACAGACCCACAAAGCCTGCCATCTTCATGGATAAGTGCATGAAGAATTCTGTATTATCTATATTGGGCACATAGATTGACCCTACAGCCATGGTTTGACCTGTGTTTAATTGTATTTGTAGCATACCTTCTCCTACTGTCTATAGTTGTTTGGATTAACACCCTGGAAATCTAGGTCTTAAACAAATTGCTGCCCTTCTAGCTTTTGTGGTAAAATAAGAGTCATACCACTCCCATCCACCCCCTGCTTTTAGCCATATGGCACCCCTCCTTGCCTGTCATATGAGCTCTTCTAAACATACAATATCTGCATGCTTAACTTTAAGTTTCCCTAGTACCTTCTGCTTTTTCAAATGAGTTTTTAAACCATTGTTGTTCCAAGTGCAGACATTTAAATCATTATCCATTGTACAGAGCATCTGCAGATGCAATCATCTTGTAGAACTGCACGCCTCTATGTAAGTACACATTTATACTTATTAGCAGCCTTAATTTTATAACATAAATAAAAACATTAACTATTCATATTAACTGTGACCTCTGCCTAACTAAAGAGGCCAAAACATTTTCCCTCTGCATCAAGTACATTTCCAAATTCCCCCAGAACCAGAACAAATCCCTCCCTCTCCTTTTCCAGAAACATTTCTCCAACAAAACTATTACAACATGCACTCCCCTACAAGTGTTGCACAAATCTTGTGCAGTGTCTTTCTTTTCCAGGGTGGTTTACATCGCTGAGGGCACCCTAATACCCATACAATTAACACCTAGTAGTTAAAGGCAGATATTTATGGAAAAAATAAATATTTCAATTGGAATAGTACAAATTATGTGTGAAAATGCTAGTGGAAAGAATCATACACAGTTTGATTGGGAATGGCCGATACAGTTATACAAATGCAAGCAACCCCAAGTAACTGTTATACAGTCACCCCCTGCTGTAAGTTATGGTATTCCATATTTTATGCTTGTTGCAGCAGAGGAAGGAAAGGACTTCCCAACTGAATTAATTATGGCACACTAGCCAGATGACCACTCCTGGCCATGACAATTGCCAAAACTGCTTGATTCTGATGACTGTAAGCTCCCAAGCAGATGAACACCATGGCAATCAGTCCTTTGGAGCAGCACCACACCCCTCTGTCAAATCCTACCTCCCAACACGTGTCACTCCCATCCTTAAATTTAAGACTTTAACTTTTATTTATTCCACAAAAATAGAAAAACAGTTCCCACATTGTAAATTATTTCAGGAGAGTAGTGTCATATAAGTGAGCAAGTTAATCCCCCCTTTCATTTGCTACCTGCAGCCCTAGCTGTGGACAAGAGGGTACAGTTGTGGCTGGAGTCTAGCCAGCACAACTGAGCCTTGAGTTCCACAGGTGAGGCTTCAATGCTGGCTAACTACATCCTTGAAATAAAAACTTTGTATGTCCCTTAGAGAGTTAAGCTTGTTCAGTGATAGGCAAAAAATCCTAGGCAACTCACTGCAGCATGAGAATGAACAGACGAGTTCAGGAAAAAGTCCTTCTGTGTTGAGCACCCACCACCCTGGATTTCACTGGTACACTACAGACATTTCGCTCATTAGGCATTCACAGTGACTTGGTTCGCACAGTTGCAAGGCAAAGGAAGAGGATTTAAGATCCAGGCTATTCAGTTCACTGGAGCAGCAATTTTACTCTTGTAGCTCTGCCTGGCCAGTGTCCAACAAGCTGCTTTTCACCTCCCTTTGCTACTACACCATGCTTGGTTCGCTCATCCTTAGAGATATTATTGGTAGCCTGTGTATTAAGTGACCGCGATTGAGCTTTTTCAAAAAGGGTGACTCAATCACAGCGCTTTTAAACAGGGCTACTGGGAAGGGAGGGCAACCAGGGGGGTCGGTGAATATAGCAATGGGATGTCACTATATGTACACGTACGTGGGGGGGGAGACCATGCTATGCAATGGACAAAAGGGGAGGGAGGGTTTATGGGGTGTAGTGCGGTGGTGGGTTGCTGAGCTGGCAGTGTGACATGGTGGGTTGTGGCAGGCTACAGTTGGGAGGGTTGTGGGTTCAGTTCTGGGCACCTGCTCGCTTTTTGCACCAGTCAGAGATTTATTTTTTCCATCATTTTGCACCCCACTGACATGCATTCCCCCTGGAGTTAAGAATCCTTTAATGGGGGGGGTCCTTGCGGTGAAGCCCCACATGAGGGGGGTGTCCGGTGCCCTTTTGCTCTGCACCGTGAATCTACATCGCCGAAATTAATTTTTGGTGATGTAGACTCACCCAAACAGCGATTGCTATTACGCAGTTGCCATTATCACATGGAACCTTCTCAATTCCAAAGGAGCAGGATTCCCCTCCCCCACTATGTCGAAAATGGGGGTCTTCCATGCCAGTACACTGAGTGGAAATTTCACTTTGGAATATGAACAATCATGCTGACAGTGATTTCATTCAGCAGTGCATATTAACCAATCATCCAGCAAGGCTGCAGGGGGGCATACACCTGAAACTGACAAACCCTCTGTGCTCACTTAAATCAATCCTAGGTCAGTTTCAGGCAGTGCTATTGACAGCTGGCTGTCAGAATTTGCAAGAGAGGTACGCCCACAAAGCACCAAGCAGGAAAATGTCTTGATGCCCACCACTGAGAGCAAAAAAAAAAAAAAAAAACAAGCAGCCATATTTCTTCCCTCTTTTCCTAAATTAAGAGCAGACCATCAAAACAGGATCCAGAGGCTGCATTTCAGTGTACCCAGGTGATCAAATCATTCATATTGCCTCAATCTGTGCCAGTCTCATTACGTGAACTTATCATGTCAAAACCATTCCGGCAGTTCAATATTTACATCGCGCGGGAGTAACATCAGTTAAGGTTTTGGCCCTGTTCAACCATGGTCACAGAACCATACTGGGTTCTGACATACCTTGTATAAGTTCAGTTCACAGCTGTCATCTTTGAATTGGGGCAGTTGTTCTAAGGTTTGAGCGTCCCTCTGCTGCAGTGGTCTCTGTATCTAAATATTGCTCAGCTTCCTGGGGATTTACAAAGTACTTTGGCGGGCATCCCGGCTTCACCACTTTAAGTTTTGCAGAATATAGAAGAGAGAATTCCCAAGCTCTGCTATACAATGATGCCTTAACATCAGCAAACATTTGTCTTACTACTTGGAGATCCCTGGTATAGTCCAAAGAAAACTTTGCACTCACCTCCAGCAATAAGGACCAAAAGCCAATGAAAACTTTAGTTCTTTCTAGAACATATTTATTCACCCATCTAATGCAGGACACTCAGTGTAGCAGCAGTTCTTAAATTTCTCTGATGAAGCTATAATGGCGAAACATAAGAACATCTGCTACACTGAGTGTCCAACACTGGATGGGTGAATAAATATGTTCTAGAAAAAACTAAAGTATTCATTGGCTTTGGTCCTTATTGCAATGTTTTCTTTGGACTAATCGCTTAATTGCTACCTTTATAGCACCCCCTCCACAGTGTAAACCCTTTCTTGCCATGATCCCTGGTATAGTCCTGAAAAACTGATACCTTGCCACATTCAATCTGAATGAGCTTCTTCACCTGAGAAGCTCTCAAGATTTCCTCATTTTCAGGGAAATGTAAATATTTTATCAAATAGTGTCTCCGTCAGTTCCCTGGTTTGGGGGTCAGACCAGTCATAATCTCTCTCTATAGCTCAAAGTCCTTTCCTGCACCCTCCATATCTATTTTGCCCACCAGCCATGCTTGTACCAGTCTCCCTCCTTCTTTACCTTCCAGACCCTCTGGCAGCTGGACAATCCACAAGTTGAACCTACAGGCCCAATTTTCTTGATCCTTGGCTCAGGAAAGCAGTACTTCCACCTTATCACACAAGTCTTTTCTTTAACAAGTTCTCTCAAAGTGTCCTCAAGGTCACTAATCCTTTTTTCCTGGTCATTCATCTGTATGGTATGAGTTGCAGATGCCTCTGCTATGTTGTTTACTGTGTTTTGAGAGAGGAGATATTTGTACTGTAACATTTATAAAGATGGCTTTCATTCCTGCTGGAGCTTTTGAGTCATGCCTGGCAAAGCCATGATTGGTGTATCCAATGGGCCTTTCCCTAAGCCACTATCCAATGGAGCCGCCTGAGACCTCATGTGGCCCTCCAAGGTGCCAAGTTGGATTCTCCCAGCTGGTTCAAAAAACAGAGTTCCTTATTTATTTTTCTTTTTGTAGATTTTTGTTAAACCATGGTGTTTTGCTGTAGGTTCTCTCTATTTCTGTGGCTATATTAACAAAAGAAATCATGTTATTTTTGGCAATTATGCTGGTGCCCAGGAAGCTCTGCTAGAAGTCAGCCACCATGCTCAACCTCCAGGCCATGCCCCTCTCTGAGGAAAAAGTTAAAGTCCTGGTTTCCAGCTTCTGCATATGCGTGGATCCCTAGTTAACAGTGGTTACTCGGATAACAGAGTTTGGCATTAATTTAGCAAATCACTATATTAATGTATGCAAAAGGGCACCCTTCAGTGCTTCAGCCAGTGGGAAGTCAGTGGTCCCAGCAGTGCAGAGCAGTACTGAAAATAAGGTGAATGAATAAAAATATAATGTGCTCTACATGCGATCATAATAATAGTGCTTTGAATGCACAAAGATGAAACTACACTAAACAGTGGGATGGGGGCTTATCAGCATGTGCATCCAAATTATTTCACTACTACTGCAGCAGCAGCAGCCATTGTGACTCTGACCAGAGTTTGTCCAGAGTTGTCGCAACATCAGGGGCTCTTTAAAGCCCGGTTGCACTGCAAGTAAACATTCCTCATTGACAAATCCTTGTTTAAACTAGTGACAGTTTAAGGCCCAAGAGGGTTGACAGTGTCCCTTTAACATTTGCTAACATAAGTTTGCCCTGGTGGCAATTTGTATCAAGGTTAATCAGTGGAAAGCTCAGACTTAAACAAGCATTTGTCAATGCCGAATGTTGCTTGCTTCTATGTGCTGTTTAGGTATTTGGAAGTCATTGGAGTGTAAATATTGAAAATTTGTGAACTTACGAGCGTGCGTAGGAACTGCGTAACGCACGCTCGTAAAACAGTAATTTTTAGGATTTTTTTCACCAAATTTTCAACATAGCCATTTTAAGACCTCTGGTCATAAACAGTGTCACTGTGATTTTGTTAATGTGTCCCATACATTGAGTTTGCACACTGACTGCGCCATTGTGCGTTACATGGGCGGAAACACGTTTTGGGCAGGATGTGAAAAATGACAGCTGTACTACACATAAGAAGGTGTGGAAAAATGGCAATGTTGAAAATCTGGAGTGGAAATATTGAAAATTCGCAAACCTACGAGCGTGTGTAAGAACTGCGCAACGCACGCTCGTAAAACAGTCATTTTAGAATTTTTCACCAAATTTTCAACATAGCCATTTTAAGACCTCTGCTCATGAACAGTGTCACTGTGATTTTCTTAATTGTCCGTACATTGATTTCTTTTCCGACTCCGCCATTCTGCTACATGGGCAGAAACACGTTTTGGGTGAAATGTGAAAAATGACAGCTGTACTACTCATAAGAAGGTGTGGTAAAATGACAATGTTGAAAGTCTGGAGTGAAAATATTGAAATTTCGCGAACTTACGAGTCTGTGTAGGAACTGCGCAACGCACGCTCGTAAAACAGTCATTTTTTGGAATTTTGGCACCAAATTTTCAACATGGGGGTTTTGGGCCCCCCTTCTCATGAATGATGTCACTGTCATGGTGGTATTCAGGCCTGAAGGGTGATTTCGCAGTCACTGCACAGTCACTGCACGAAATCACCCTTCGGGCCCGAATAACGCCATGACAGTGACATCATTCATGAGAAGGGGTCCCAAAAACCCCATGTTGAAAATTTGGTGCACAAATTCCCAAAAATGGCTGAGATATGCAATAAAGTTGAAACCCCCTATCTAGCCCATTATACAGCTTACCGGCATTTCCTCAGTTCGCGGTCGGCTTTGAAGAGTGCAGACGTGTTCCCGGTCCACCGAAGATCGTCGCACAGAGTCCGGAGGTAAGTATGGGGTGAGGGTGTGGGTAGTCTATAGATGCGCCAGTGGGTGGAGTGCGGGTTGGGGGGTCGGAAGGCGCTGGCAGGGACGTTTTGTCTTACAGGTAAAAAACAAAAAAGGCGTCGTGGGACCGTTTGCCATGCTGGGGGCTCAGCATGGCACAAGAACACTGAGGCGATCAGCCGGCGAGGATTAGGCACCCGTCGGCAAAAGACTGTTTGCCACGCTGGGGTGGGCTCCCAGCGTTGCACCAACTACTGGGGGAGATGATGCAGCTCAGCCGACAGGGATTGGGCACCCCATCGGCTATACAGTGCGTGCGGGGCATGCCGCCTGCGAGGAGCTGCGTGAGCAGCTTCTAGGCTGCTCACTCAGCGTATCTCCCCTTTCAACTGTATGCCACTGCATTTGGGCGTGTCATAGACAGCTCCAAAATGCATTGGCTTACAGGGGCGCGCCTGCCAGGACACTGCCTGAATTGGAGGAGGAGGTGACACACCTCCGAAATTTCCGATGATGGCACTATGTTTCTTGCACATGCATGCAAGCAACATAAAAATGCTCCAGGAGGTTAGGAGTTCCAGGTTGCAGCGATACTGACGATTTGTGTGGTTCAGCTCCTCAATATTGTTTGTATTAGGAATGTTTTGATTTCAGAAGCTGTTAAAGCACTGATACATGCAGCACATGCTTAACTTATTTCAGGATGAGTCTGACAACTCATTGCTGGCAAGTCTCCCAGAATCTGTACTTTGCCTCATACAAATGATGTGAAATGAGGCTGAAAAACTTCCTAATTAACAACCTCTGCAGGAACATATAATCCCACTACTCAGTTTATATGGGTTTTAGAATATCCAGCAGACTTAAATGTAAACTAATGATTTTAACAATTCAAGGCAAACTCATTACTGGAAATGAGTTTTTCTCAGGTCTAATTTACAAAAAAATATGCGCTTTAATAATGTTCCCACACCCATTTCATTTACACACTTATAAGTGCGGTGTCCCCCAGTTGCCAGTGCCAAGTTGAGTGGCAAGTGCTGGTCATGCTATGCAAATCAGGCACACAGTGCACTGTAAGGCAGAACCAATTTTATGTGACAAAGCATCAGAAAGCTTTGCAGAATCAGCTCTGCCTTAAAGCACATGTAGAATTTTATGTGCATGGTGTGAGCAGTGCTTGCCACTTAAAATAATGTAGGAATGCGCGGAACAGGAACCCTTAAAATATTTAAATTAAGGAGCTATTGGAACATGTTTGTGTTATGTCTGTAAAATAGGTGATGAGGAGCCAGAGTAATCCCCAGCTACAATCAGGAGTGTTCCTTTAAGGCCCTGCAGGTTCAACCCTAGCATACTTGAATATTTTTGTTTCTTTGTGCCTCCAAACAAACTAAGTCATCAGGAGGTAAATTTCTCGGAATCCTTTCATGTAACGCCTCTTGCTGCTCAGAAAGACTTTCTGTACTTGGCACAAGTATTTTGGAATCCTTTACCTGTGAGTGTACTGTCAGTAGAATCTTAAATGAAGCCTAAACAAATGTATTTCTTTTGACTGCATGAATAATTGTTTTTATATTTTATTTATGTATTATATGGCATGTGTTGTATTGTATACGTTGTTTATAGAATGGGGGAAATACCACTTTTTGATTGGTTATTACCTGTGCATGAAATCTGTTCCATGCAGAGTTAATGACAAGTACTCAAGAGCAGGTCCACAATGCAAACTGAAATCAATGTGCTTTTATAATGCTAATTTTTAAAATACTGCCATTTTTTCCCCCTCGCTAATGGGGCTCACCCTAGAAGACTTGCAGCAGATCAAGGAAAACTCTGGTGATGTTTGCTGACCATATGTCAGTGTCAGTGGCTCAGTAGGTAGCATACTCACTTTTGAGGCTGGGAGATCAGAGGGCTGTGGGATCAGTTCTCACATCTGGCACTTGGGTTAATATCCCAATACTGACACTGTAGTGCAGCATGAGAGGGGTGCTGCACTTCTGAGGTGCTGTCTTTCAGATGAGATGTTAAACCGAGGTCCCATCTGCCTGGATTGGTGGTAGTTCAGGTGGATGTTAATGATCCCATGGCACTTATCGAAAAGAGTAAGGGAATTTCCCTGGTGTCCTGGCCAAATTTAACTCATTCACTAAAAATACCAGCAACAGCTTAATCTGGTTCAAGGTCAGTTGGCATTCATCTGTATCCCCCTTTCCCTGGTTGTGCCTGAAAATAGGCAGGATTTGTCTAGTGCACTTACCCGGTCAACAAAAAATTAAAAAATATGTGTATTTTTAAATATTTTTCAGTCTCACAATACATAAATGGTTACATTTAAGTAAAAAAAAATGGTCTGGTCCAGAGGTAACAATCTTAGTACTGCTCTGCAGCATGTCTGTTCCCGATGTCTCGGCTGCCAATTGTGCTCCCGTTTCGCCACATTTTCAAAAGTAAAACCAGCGGCTCCCTTGCACTGCCTAAGCATTTTCTTATTTCTTCAGTTTTGAAGCTGACAGGCTGATTTATGGGAATGTCGTGGTTTGTGGGAAAGAAGTACTTCCTCTTGGCCAGTGACCCAGTTCTTGCGGTCACCGAAAGAAAAGATGCTGCTCCCTCCCTCCCTATACGTCAACTAGCAATGCTTGCAAATCACTAGTTAAAAATAAAAATTTAGAAAACCCATTTCTCCTGTAATATAACTGCCACTTCTCCAAGTCAATGAATGCTTCTGTTCCAGTTCCTGCATGCTCCTCCTGTGTTGCTGACTTTGCTGCTATCGATCATGGGTCAAATAAAAAAAATATATATATATAAAAAAGTCACAGTTCTCTAGCTCTCTTTTAAGGGCAACAAGATGAAAACATGAAACAAAAGAAATGCTTCCATAACCACTGATGCCAAAAACTGACAAACTTTACATAGCACATTCATACACATTCACAATGACATCATTATCTATTAGGCGGAAGGACCATTTTATTATTAATTCCCATAAGCAAATCTGCTTGTTCTACATAAAAACATGATTTTTCTGACTCTGAAAAGTAACAAAAAAAAGAAAGGAGCCCATTTTATAAGCACAATAAGACACTCTAGGGTGTGCAGGAACAGATTTTACCACATGGCCAGCGGCTGAAGGCACTTGGCCTGTGACATTGCACCTTACTATACCCCAGTGGTGTGAGCAGCCATTTTGATGAGGCTGTGGAGACTGATAAGCCCACTCAGCCCCTACCTCCCTTCTTTGTGCAAACTTACTATAATGTACCATCTATGAATGACAGACAGTACACCTGGGCTTTGGGAGGGAAACCCAACTGAACTAGCTGAAGTAAAACTGCAACATCTCTAGCCATCTCCCCTCCCTTGACGCAAGGTGCCTTGCCCACCGTGCCTCCTTCAAATCCAGATTCTGGCCTGGCTTCCTCCCTACGTTACCTCTTTCCTCTCATCCACCATATATCCTCATACTCTTTCCAAAAGACTGATTCTTATCTCCCCCCCAGAACTCTGTTGTTTGCCAAGCTGCTGTCTCCTATCATTTCCTGAAACTCTGTTCCTCTCTAGTCTTCTCGTTCCCTGTCCATCTGCTGTGCCATTTCCCTTTTCTACTTTAAGTTTCTCCTTTTTGACTTCACAACTCACTATTGCAACTGATCCTGTCATTAGCTCTTAGCAGCCTCCCACGTCCCCAAGCCTTGGCTTGCTTAAGCCTGGCTTTGGCACTGTTAATTTGTCCCTCCTGTCCTCCCTCCCCAATTTTCAGAATTGTTTCCTGCTCCTGATCTGTTGCCATACATTTTACCTCCGGCAGCTTGTTATATTGCATTTTCCTGCACAGAATAGTTCTTGCTTGAACAAATATTCATTTATTGTACATATTACACCTTAGTTTATTGTCTACTCTTTCTCCCCCAACCCCAAGACACATCTGAAAATGAGCTGTTACTCCCTCCATATGCTTTCCTGGTAAAAAGAAAGAGAGGGAGGGGAGGGAGGGAGGAAGGAAGGAAGGAAGGAAGGAAGGAAGGAAGGAAGGGAAGGAAGGAAGGAAGGAAGGAAGGAAGGAAAAGAGAAACTAAACAGCTTTGAAGCACCAGCAATTGAGGATGCAGTTGTCATTGTTTTGGCGCTGGGAGTCATGAACTAGATAATTTGCACAATTGTCAGGGAAGCTGTTGAACAAAGATGCCACTTCACAAGATGTTGAGACCAGCAAGGAGTTTCTTCTGATGGAGGAGATAGGGGAGCTGGCAGAACGTTCTAACAGATTATTGTGACAAGGTTGAACAAGCATTTGTCAATGCCGAACGTTCGCTTACAGGTATTTGCAGTGGTATTTGGCACTTGGACATGGCTTAAAAAAATCAGTGACAAAAAAGTACAAGCATTTGTCAATGCCGAATGTTGCTTGCTTCTATGTGCTGTTTAGGTATTTGGAAGTCATTGGAGTGCAAATATTGAGAAATCGCGAACTTACGAGCGTGAGTAGGAACTGCGCAACACACGCTTGTAAAACAGTCATTTTTAGGAATTTTTTCACTAAATTTTCAACATAGCCATTTTAAGAGCTCTGCTCATGAACAGTGTCACTGTGATTTTCTTAATGTGTCCCATACATTGATTTCTGTACCCGACTCGCCATTGTGCGCTACATGGGTGGAAACACATTTTGGGCAGGATGTGAAAAATGACAGCTATACTGCTCATAAGGAGGTGTGGTAAAATGGCAATGTTGAAAATCTGGTGAAAATATTGAAAATTTCAGAACTTCTGAGGCCTGCGTAGGAACTGCGCCAACGCTCATAAAACAGTCATTTTTGAATTTTTGCACCAAATTTTTCAACATGGGTTTTGGGACCCTTCTCATGAATGATGTCACTGTCATGGTGTTATTCAGGACGAAGTGTGATTTCGGCGCAGTGACTGCGAAATCACCCTTGGGCCCCAATAATGCTGACAGTGACATCATTCATGAGAAGGGGTCTCAAAACCCCATTTTGAAAATTTGGCAAAATTCCAAAATGCCTGAGATATGCAATAAAGTTGAAAACCATATCTAGCCCATTATACAGCTTACGGCATTTCCTCAGTTAGCGTGCGGCTTTGAAGAGTGCAGGCGTGTTCCCGGTCCACCGATGATCGTCGGCGCGAGCTCCGGAGGTAAGTATGGGGTGGGGGTGTGGGAGACAGGGTGCGCAGTGGGTGGGTGCGGGTTGTGGGAGGGGGCTGGGAGAAGCGCCCGTGGGACGTTTTCAATTTACAGGTTTGTAAAAAAAAAAGAGCGGCGTGGGATGTTTGCCACGCTGGGGTGAGCTCCCAGCATGGAAGAGTGGCTGGGTGGGACAGTGGAGCTGACAGATTTCACACCCCCGTTGGCAGACGACGCGGGACGTTTGCCACGGTGGGGTGGGCTCCCAGGGTGGCAGCAAAGATTTGTGGGGCGGCGTGATGCAGTGCTGTGTATGACAGCGGTGGTTTTCTTTGAAGAGAAGACCACCACCGCTGTCATACACAGCACCACATCTGATTGGTGCAGGACTGCCACACCTGCTCAATGGAGCAGGGGATTGCAGGGGAAGGGCACACCTCCAAAGTGTCCCATTCTCCCAAGACGTTCCTTGCGCATGCACGGACGCGAACGTAATAATACCCCTTCCCGTTTGTTATACAGAGAGAATTAAAAACAAGGATTTTTGTTGCCCCCTCCTATTTTTGCCACTTCTCTGTCTCTCCTGTCTGATTATGCAATCAACTTTTCTGATTGACCTAGGTACTGGCCACGCCCCGTGATCACACAATTTCCCCCTCCTATCTGCCTTCCTACACTTGCTATTCTGTTTTTTTCTTTCTCCCCTTGCTCCTCTGTGGATGAGAAAATACACATAAATCTGTTTGGAAATTGATATATTTATATTGTTGAAATATTGCAGGTAGCTATTTCAGTTTATTAGAAAAGATAGCAAGCTGTAATACAAGGGTTTGGCCTTGAGAAACCTTTTGATCTCCTCAAGCTCGTCTGTGAAATTGTCAAGAAGATCAGTTTCCGAAAGAATGTTCTATAGTTTAAGGAGAGTAGGATGCAGAGTTAAAAAAATATCAGGCAAAGATATCTTATAAATAAGAACATAATGTTTGAGTTTTCCAGTTTGGGATTTGGACATGCACTCTGAAGAAGGACTTTTGTTTGAACTAGCTTTTGAAAAGCTATCTTGCACATTTTTTTTTTAATTTTTGTTACTGATAATAACAAAACTCTGCTTGTAAATGTTATAACTGCTCCTGGTTTGCCTGTGCTTCCTGACTTATGCCTTTACAACGGTTATGCACAATTGTCCAAACCATGCTGGACTGAAAACTTTGTTCTACATGTTAGACTGAAAACAGGTTGCTCTGGCCGGCTTTGTTACCTAGTTCAGCAGTTGTGCAGCTTGTCTGTATTGGAGGAAGATAAGAGGATCAAGGGACGGCTCATGAATCTGCCCCATTACATCCCTTTTGGTTTACATGGACCTTGAATTTGCATTTTGGGGCATGCTTGTCACAGGGAGCCTTGAAAATGGTGTGGTGATAGGACAGACCACTGTCAACATTTGTATCTTATGTGAGGGGTGGAGTCAGCAGGCAAAAGCTTAGTCAGGAATTCACCTACATCTAGATGTCAAAGGGCCCTAGATACAAGGACTTTGGGTGGGGATTTTGAACACTATACCACCCTGGTACCTGGGACCTAACTACTTAAAGACCTCTTAGCCTGCTATGCTTCTGATCCCCCACTCTGCTGCATTGAGAATCTCTTGTTGGCCTTCCTGGGGGCCTTCCTTACATTTTCTGAGGAGAGGACTTTCTTGGTGGCAGCTCCCAGGACCTTGAACGCCCTTATCAAGTTAGGAGAATTCCCTGGGTGGAAGCATCCAAATAGGGGCTGAAAAGTTGTCTATTTCTGCATATATTCTGGACAATAAAATAGTTTCATGGTTTTATATTTATGCTTAATGTATTCGTCATAGTATATCTTGTTACAATTATTTATTTTATTTAGTTTTTGTTGACCGGAAAAGGAGGACTAGACAATTCTACTTATTTTCAGCCTCATCCTGAGGGAGGGGGATACAGATGGATGCCAACTGACATTGAACCAGATTAAGCTGTTTGTTGTATTTTTAGAGAAATGGAGGAAATTTGGCCAGGACACAGGGGAAATTCCTCTGTTCACCTGTAGGGGAACCTCCAGCTGGCAAGATGGCCACTTCATCCGGAGTTTTGGAGAGTGTAGAAATGTGGGGTAGAGGAGCCAGCCTCCTTCTCTGCCTCATCCTTGCAAGAGGCTGAATTATTTTTTGATGCTTCGGGTTTGATGGAGCAAGTAGTTTTTCAAGAAAAACTGATTGATGGAGTACATACTGGGATTAATAATGCTAATGCAGATAACCAGCGAATGGAGATCCAAACAGTGGAAGATGGCATGGTATGGGAGCCCAGTGCCACAGAGAGTTCAGCAACAGATTTAGAGCACCTACTGAAAGAAGAACGAGAGAGCTCAGAGATGCGGCAAAAAGAATTGCAAGCCACCATACAGTCTTTAGATGAAAAATGCCAGCTAGCGGAGGAGACCCACCCAAAAGATTCACAGGCCCAGATGCAGCCTGCTGCTGTAGCAGATGTCATGACAACAGTGGTGCAGCTGCAAGACCAGACAGCGGCAACAGGAACTGACAAACCAACTGAAAGCCTGCAGACCAAGACTTTAGAAGTGACAGCAGCTGGAACAACCTTTTTGCTTTACCCCAAGTACTAGCGGGGAACCGCTGTTTGTTTTCAAAGGCAACAAAAATAAAATTTTTGCAAATGCCCCACCCGGAATGGCAATAATGGAAAATGAAAAGACGGGGTCCTGACATTATAAATAAGGCACAAACAACAGATGGATGGTCTGTAGAAGCAGTATTGACAGATGAAGGTTGGGAGAAACAAACAGAGACAGGCAAGTGGGTCTCAGGGAATTCTTCCATACAAACAACTGGATTGATGCCAGAGCATTCAATGGAGACACAGCCTGAAACACAACAAAATAATAATGAGGAAGACATGGAGGGTATTAATGTAGCTCCCATAACCCTGAATAAATCACCCTTACATTTAACTCAAAGCTTGGAACTGGTAAAGTCCCAGAGAATGCAATTTTCTGTTACCAGTACACAAATGGGGGGCCCCCTCTGGGCACACAGCTCCACCACAGTTTCCTCAAACAAATGATGAAGAACAACAACCCACCAATGACAAGAGTAACACCAACCATACTGGAAGTAGAAGGCCTAGATCTTATGCATCTTTTTTTATAGCACCAACATACCCAGCAAAGAGGCACAATGCAGTAAGGTTACTGTATGAAGGAGGTTTGGACTTATTCATAGACAGAAAATTTATTGCAAGATCACTGTTAATGGGCACCTTGAATTTTAGGGCACAAGAAGTTTATGCCCTTATACATGTGTCTGGGGAAACAACATTTGATATCAGTTTTAAATTAAATGCTGGATTACAGAAATTCTGGACAAAGTACCAATACCAGTTGTTAAGAAAATCCCCATCATGGCTTCCACTGGATGTAATCCTACTTTCCAAACCAACCAACAAGACAATTACAGTCTTATTTAGAAATGAAGGTGTGAGTGTGACTGATTTATTTTTGTTTTCCTTTTATCATTGAATACTTTCTCACCTGCAGCCACAGTCCTGCCAATCTCTAGCCACCACTCATCCACCGCCGACCCTGAAGCTGTCATGCCCAGCTGGCATTGGCAGCTACATCGTCAAGAGGGACTCCCCCTAAGCCCCCGTGCCAGGCGAGGATCCACTTCCGGCACACAACCTCCAGGCATCGTCAGACCGGTGAACTACGGCCGTCAAGCTGCCGTGGACTTGCACTATATTTTGCCTTGCTCTTCCCCAATGGGGGCATGTGCTCCCCCCCACCTTGGCACCCGTGCCTCTGCAGTACCTCCAGGCATCCCCAGGGACCACCAGAGCGCGGTGTGTAACCACCTCATTTCCCCTGGACTAGGAGAGCTGTGTTCAGGCGCTCAATCCTAGTCCACCCCTGCTGACCCCCGACGACCCAGGCTTGTTCCTGAACCCGGGTCACCGGCATGGAGCGAGGTGTGGCGTCTAGCGCCTCAACCCTCAGCGCCACCGGGCCGGACATGACTGATTTGTTATGTGGGTTGTGACAGAGGTGCACTGTGCAAGGAAACACATAGGCAATTTTTAGTGAAGATGATATCTGGACTGGGGGGTGGAGGATCAGGGTATTATTGAACAGCACATATGAAGGATTACAACATCTGCCTAATTTTTTTTTTTTAAGGGAAGATCGAGGTGTCCTGTTCTATGCAGGACAGCCTAAGGCTTGATATCTTTGTGAGGCAACGGGACCTATCAGCAGCATGTGTGACAAACTAAAATGTACAATGTGCAATGAAACTGGTTACACTAGTGGGTTTCATAGAAATGAGCAAAAACGTAATCTTTGTGATAATGCAGGGTATACATACCACAGCTGCCTGTGGGCGGCTGAGCCAGCCAGAACAAACTGATAATGAAGAGCAGAGACTATTGGTGGCAGTAGCACAGTGAAGCAAGACCAGGCAACGGGCTCAAAAACAGCCATACAGAAACACTTCCCATATGGCAGAGCAAAGTTACAGGGAGGAAAGTCAAATCCAAACAGCTTCTAATATACAGTAGCTGCTGAATTAACCCCACTAGACACAGAGACAGGAGCCGGACAGCTAGAACAGGAAGTGATAACACACATTCAGAAGGTAGAAGAAGAATTCATGGAGAGTCAGGATTGTGGAGAAGGGACTAGTGCAGGGACACAGCAAGCAAGCTTAATCATGCCCCCCCCAACTCTCATACAAGAGCAGGTAGAACAGGGAGGCTCAAAGATGCTTACCAGACGAAGGCAAAACAGGGACTTCCCAGCATCACAAATACCCAAGACTATGGGAATTCTCTTATCAAACAGATTGGCTGTATAGGCAGAAAATGTGAGGGAATTTCATACCTGCCTGATCCAGGTTCTGAAAGGGGGGGACCCCACCCCCAAAGAGACAACACTGGTTGTTCAGCCAAAGGAGAGACCTATACAGAAGCATATTCAGTCTCCTAGGAAGAAAAAGACACCCCCTAGACAGAGAATATTACTTTGATGCAAGGGTTGTAGTATGCTACTCTAACAAAAATTGTGGTGGAGCACACTTTACACCTTTACACTACAAATGTAAATAGCATGAAAAGTCATAAGAAATGGGTGGCAGTACTTGCAAAATTAAAATCATTACAAGCAGGTATTTTATTAATTCAAGACACTAGACTGCATGCTACTTTAGAGATAGAACAAACAATAGGCCAATGGGCAGTGAAACTAGCATTCTAGCCAATGGCCACTGAAACATGTTCAGGGGTAGCAATTTTATTCCACAATATACAGTTTAAGTTAATAAAGTTAATAGATATTATACCAGGCAGGGCACTGATTCTGGATACAAAAATAGGTAGCATGCTTTACTGACTCATTAATAGGGTGTCTGCGATCTGGCGAGTGGCTCCTTCAGCCAGAAATGTTACAGCTGGCAGTGATCGTCTGATGTGTTCTGAGTGCACTCCGTCTGGTTGGGAAGAGTTTAGACCAGTGGAGGATAGTGAGGTTATTGAGGTAGCAACCAATGTGAGGCACACCTTCTGTGAACTGGACCCGGTGTCAACGCGTTTTTTAATGAGATGCGCTGACTCTGTTGGCCCGGTGTTTGCCATGATTGTACGGTGCTCCCTTTCCGAGGGTGTCTTTCCAGATGCCTTGAAGGAGGCTCTGGTGAGACCCCTCTTAAAGAAGCCATCTTTGGACCCGGAGATCAAGGCAAATTACCATCCAATCTCTAACCTCCCATTTTTAGGAAAGGTTATTGAGAAAGTGGTAGTGCTTCAGTTGGAAGAGCACCTCATATCTCACGAGTTGTACGAACCCTTCCAGTCGGCTTTTCATGCCAGACATAGCACCGAAACTGCACTTGTTCGGGTGCAGAATGACCTTCTCAGGGATAGAGACCGGGGAGACAAGACAATTCTTGTTCTCCTCGATCTCTCATCAGCATTTGACACTGTGGACCATTGTGTGCTGCTTGCTCGGCTTGGGGACCTATGCGGACTCACCGGTAATGTTATCAAATGGTTTGAGTCCTTTCTTACTAACAGGAGGCAGCGGGTTATGATGGGAAATTTCTCATCTACACCCAGTCTGCTTCTTTGTGGAGTTCCTCAGGGGTCAGTATTGGCTCCAATGCTGTTCGCAGTGTATATGCTGCCTCTGGGTGGGATCATTAGGAAATATGGCTTGAGTTTTCATTGCTATGCCGATGATACTCAGCTATAATTTTCCTTTGCCCCAGGAACATCCAATGCAGTGGATGTGCTTAATATCTGTCTGACCGAGATTAACGACTGGATGGCCTCCAGCTGGTTGTGGCTAAACCCCGAAAAGACGGAAGTATTAGTAGTGGAGTCGAACAGAGTTCACGATAGGATGGCCTCTGACACAGAAACTGGGCTTGTCCTAGGGTCTGTGCCATTGAAGACCTCCTCTTGGGTGTGAAATCTTGGCGTGATTCTGGACAGGGATTTAACCATGGAGGCTCAAATATCCTCTGTGGTTCGTACCTGTTTTTACCATCTCAGAAACATTGCCAGAATTAAATCCCTTGTTCCGCCTTTGGACCTCCCTACTTTGATACATGCCTTAGTCACATCTAGGCTTGATTACTGTAAAGCGCTCTATCTCAGGGTCACGGGAGGATCTCTCTGCAGATTGCAGCTGGTGCAGCAAAAGTTCTGTCATATTACACTGGTTTTGCGTGAATTGTACTGGCTGCCAGTCAGGTGGAGAGTCCTCTTTAAGGTGGGTCTTCTTACCTATCAGGCCCTACACGGACAGGGCCCTGGTTACCTGTTAGACCTTCTGTCACCTGCCTTCTCCTCGCATCCTCTTCGTTCCTCCAGTGAATGCCTCCTGACCATTCCCAGAACTAGGCTGAAATCAGCGGCGATAGAAACATTTAGTACGCGGCCCCTGTTCTGTGGAACTCCTTACCAACTATGGTCAGAGAGGCTTCATCGGTGGATGTTTTTAAGGCCCAGCTAAAGGCCTTTTTCTTCTCTAAGGCATTTAATTTAGTTTAATTTAATGCTTAGATAAAGATTTATAGTTAAGGTTTAGCTTTGTAATGATTTGTATTTATGTGTAAATTTATATATTTATTATGTTAAAATGCCTGTTTTAATGCTTTGTATGGCGCCCAGAGCATCTGAGATTGGGCATCTTTTAAATAAATTTTGCCTTGCCTTGCCTTGCCATTAATATTTATGCTCCAAAGAATAAAGGAACAAAAAATAGTTATTTCAAACTATTCAGACATTTTTACACTCATCACAGAATATAATCTTGGGAGGAGATTTCAATTGTGGAGTAAGTACTTTTTACAGAGGAAAAAAAATCTATTACCAAAAAAATATTCTGTGACATGGCTTTTTAAAAAAACCATGATACAAAACGCGAACTTAACAGATGCATACCATAAATATACCAGAAAGTCAGACCCCACATTTCATAAAGGTATTTTGGCAACCAGAATAGATTTTTTCTTTATTACACAAACAGTATACATATAGAAAGTCAATATTCAGCCAGCAGAATTTTCGGATCATAATATGCATCCCCTGCAAATTGAAAAAAATCAGGACCCACAAAATGGGCCAGATGACTGGAAATTCAACTCATCCCTATTATTAGAAGAGGAACTGCAAATTAATATACAGTACTTTGTTGAGGCACTTAAATCAGTGTATATTATGTATACAGAACAGGTGGTATGGTGGGAAGACACGGTTTCTGGTCTTACACATGCATTAAAACTGCATACTAAGAACAAACGGTATATTAAACATATGGAATATTTACGTAACAGGAGAAAACTGTAACACTTATTAACCATAGCTTGCACTACAGTTCAAAATGTACAAGAACAGATACATTTAATTAAGGAAGATATGAAAAAAGTTCACATAAAGCAAGAACGAAGTGTAATGTACCAACAAAAATATGGCATGCAAGGGAAGAAAAAGAGAAACATAGAAACATAGAATTTGATGGCAGATAAGGACTGTTTGGCCCTCTCAGTCTGCCCATTTCCCTACCTAATGGATAAGGTGCGGATCCTAGTTGACCAACAGCCTACTTTTTCCTACCCCCCCCCACTAGAATTGCCTTATGACTGTCCTATGCATTCTTGAAATCCACCACTGTTTTTGACTCCACAACCTCCTCTGGAAGGCTGTTCCATGCATCCACAACCCTCTTTGTAAAAAAATACTTCCTCACATTACCTCTGAGGCATCCCCCCCTCAATCTTCAAATTGTACCCCCTTGTTCTTGCACACCTCTTTTCTGAAAGATGTTACCCTCTTGGACTTTGTTGATTCCCTTGAGGTATTTGAAAGTATCTATCATGTCTCCCCTCTCCCTCCTTTCCTCAAGGCTATACATGTTAAGCTCCTTAAGTCTCTCTTCATATGTCTTCTGGTGCAGACCCTGCACCATCTTAGTTGCCCTCCTCGGGACCGACTCCATCCTGTCTAAGTCTTTGTGGAGACTGGGTTTCCAGAACTGCACACAGTACTCCAGATGGGTTCTCACTGGCTGTCTGTACAGAGGGATAACAACTTCCTGTTTTCTACTGGTGATACAGCTCCCTATGCACCCCAGTATCTCCCCAGCCCTCCTTACTGCCCTCTCATATTGCTTTCCCACCTTTAGGTCATCAGATATGACTACCCCCAGGTCCCTTTCCATTTTTGTTGTTGTTAGTATCTCACCCCCCGTTGTGTACTCTTCACCTGGGTTTTTGTTTCCCAGGTGCATTACTTTGCACTACTTAGCATTGAATCTAAGCTGCCATACATTTGACCATTCCTCCAGCCTTGCCAAGTCCTTCTCATTCTTTCCACCCCACCTTGTGTACCAACTCTGTTGCAGATCTTTGTGTCATCTGCAGAGACATACTTTTCCTTCCAGTCCCTCTGCAATGTCGCTTATAAAGACATTAAAGAGGACCAGTCCTAGTACTGAACCCTGCAGTACCCCACTAGTAACCCCCTTTTCTTCAGAGTGGACTCCATTTACTATTACCCTCTGTGTCCTGTTCTCTAGCCAATTTTTTACCCAGGCTACCAACTTGGGACCCACTCCCAGGCTGGCCAACTTGTATATTAATCTTTTATGCAGGACTGTGTCAAATGCCTTGCTGAAGTCTAGGTAGGCCATGTCCACAGCCCCTCCTTCATCTACTACTTCGGTCACCCAGTCTAAGAAATCTATTGGATTCGTCTGACATGACCTTCCCACTGTGAATCCATGCTGCCTTGGGTCCTGTGCCCCTCTGGCCTCTAGGTACTCAACCATTCTTTCCTTCAGAAGCGATTCCATCATTTTCCCAATCACTGAGGTTAAACTAACAGGTCTGTAGTTTTCTGCTTCTGCCCTGCTCCCACTTTTGTGAAGTGGAATAACATCTGCCCTCCTCCAGTTCTTGGGAACCACCCCATCCTCCCATGATTTGTTAAAGAGGGTAGTCAGTGGTGTCACTAGTTCTATCCTTAGTTCTTTTAGAATTCTGGGATGAATCCCATCAGGCCCCATTGCTTTGTCAACTTCAGTTTTAAGAGTTCTTTCAGAACCCTTTCTTCTGTGAATGGGCTGGTATCAACCCCCATATCTAGAGTGTTTCTATTGTTTGGTTTAGGTACGTACCCCTCTTCGTTTGTGAATACTATGCAGAAATATTTGTTTAGTATCTCTGCCTTTTCACAGTCACTCTCTGTCCACCCCCTCCCCATTATTAAGCCTCACTGTCCCTCCCTTGGTCTTCCTTCATTCCCTGATGTGTCTAGAAAAGGTTTTATCCCCCTTCTTAACTGAGTTGGCTATCTTTTCCTCAGTTTGGGCCTTTGCTGTTCTGACTGCCTGTCCTTATGAAAATAATAAAAAAAATGTATGGATAGTTTAAAAATGCTGCCAATCTGGAATGCAAAAATAATAAAAGATATCATGAAAATAGTAACCAAACATTCTATGAATATATTTAGTTATATTCAAGATCATTTGTTAGACCAAGAGCTCTTTTTTCAAATATTTCAGATCCCTGCTGCAACAAAGGAACAGAATAGATGTTTGGAGGAAAATATTCAGGCAGCTGAAATAGAAATAGCCATTTCTTCATTGCAGAATAATAAAACACCAGAAGGGAATGGGCTTACTGCTGAAATGTATAAATTATTGGGAAAGGAGCTAGCCACTGAACTTGCAGACGTGTTCACTTTGATTCTAAATAACCAAAGTCCCATTTTAAGAATGATTAATGGCAGACTAATATATTTTCATAAAAAAGGAGATAGGCAGGCTATAAATAACTGAAGGCCAATTAGCCTACTAAATAATGACTTCAAAATTCTAACAAAAATTCTAAATGCTAGGTTAACAAGAGTAGCAAAATCGATTGTCTTAGAGGCTCAAACTTGTGCAACTCCTGGTAGATTCATCACGGAACATTTAATTCTATTGAGAGAACTTTTTTGGCAAAGTTATCAGGGTACCATTCAAGGAACCTTACTCCCATTAGACCAACAGAAAGCCTTCGATTTTGCTAGTCACAATTTTCTGTGGACACTATTACAGCAATATAAATATCCCCTTAATTTATCTCATGGATTCAAGGGTTATACAAAATGCTACAGTGACACCAGTAGTAAATGGTTGGTCAGGTCCTATCATTCCTGCATGTAGAGGGGTAAGACAGGGCTGTCCCCTCAGCCCATTACTATATGCATTCTGTTTAGATCCCCTATTAAGGGCACTAAATAAATTCCCCAGAATAAAATCCATAAACACAATAGCAAGCAAATGGGACTTCCAGTGTGGAGGGCTGCAAGATGGCAATGTTAGATGCAAGCTCTGAGGCTCACCTTGCTTCATTTAAAAAGGATTACTTTAGAAACCCTGAAAGGAATAGTCAAATTTATTTAAGGACCCCCCGGGAGCCTTCTGTGGTAGATTGAAATTGTTCAGCACTCACTGGCATCAATTTTTATTCCTACCTGCGTATATATGCCACCGCGGTCGGAGCCAAGGCCTGTTTCAGTTATGGAGCCCACGGAGGTCGTTGTAGGTTGCGAGGACCTTGCGGACATTTGAACAATGCTGCAAACATTGATTCAAGACATGCCGGCTATTAAGACCTCTGCCTCCCAGTTGGAAGATCGAATGGAGGAAGTGGAGCAACAAATAGCCATAGCTGAGCTGTTTGCCATGCAGGTGGATTCGAACCCAGCCAGACAGAATGACGAAATTGTGTCTCTGGAGGAATAAGTACACCAACTCACTTTGAAAGTCGACAACAACAAGAATTAAGGTAATCGGAATAACCTTAGAATCATTGGCCTGCTGGAGGGGACTGAGGAAGACAACATGTATCAATTTTTACACCATTTCTTCCCCCAACTCCTTAACTATGCCTGGGAAGCGCCGTTAGAAATAGAAAGGATGCACAGTTCCCTAGGCCCCCAATCAGCAAGGGGTCTCCTCCTCAACCAATCCTGATATATTTTCTTCAGTTTTCTGTGAAAGAGTTTATCCTGTGGTTGGCCAGACAAAGGGGCCCTTTGAAGTGGAATGGTCACTTCATATGTATTTTTCAAGATGATTCAAAATTTGTTGTGGATCAAAGGAAGGCATTCTCATTGATAAAAAGGGAGCTGTCTGCTAAGAAAATCACCTTCCATCTAAATTATCCAGCTAAGCTTAAAGTCTGGTGGTCTGAGAGGTGGCACAAATTTAATGCACCACAAGCTGCCCAGGATTTCTTCTATTCCATAAACAGAACATATCCCTCTACATCACTGAAACCAGCTGCTGAGATGGTCTGAGAACCCCCGGAGTGCCACTCAAACAAGCTGGCAACCCTAGGAGCCCATAGTTTGGAGGTGGAACAACTCTTCCCAGGGATCAATATAGTTGGAGAGGCTGAAAGCAAAGCGAGTGAACGGGGGTCAGGAGGAGCTCACCCAAAAAGACAAAGGGAACAATGACAGGCCACAGATAAACAGTACTCTGCAGATGCACATACCGTAACCGCGTCACCAGGCCTGAATTCTTTGGTGACAGCTCCCGAATGCTCAACTACATCAGATCCCAAACACCCGAGACTGTCACCTGATCCCCAAGCTTCATATCCGGTACGTAAGGACAAGGAGTGGGCAAATTATGGGGAGGAGGACTTAATTGAAGCTTCCCAGGTGGACATGGTCATGGATCTTGAACAGAATCGATATCTCCTGGAACAAATGGATTCAAAGGATGGGCCCGTATCGACTTAATGTGTTCTACTGCAACTGACTTCTTCCATGGATACTGGGCAGTTAGTTGTTCCTTTCTCCTGAGGTGAGACTGTCCTGTTGCTGATTTTGAAGATTCCATGGAGAACTCTACGAACGTTTGGAATTCTCATTGGCTCATATCTGCGGAATGCGACCATCAGTAGGGAGTCTTAGGAAGCCCAGCGAGTGTCATGGTTGTACTGCCAGATCTAATCTATTGAATCTTATTTGGACACTTTGTTGTGGAAAGGCTCACTGTTGGGAACTTGTTTGAGACCGGCCTGGATTATGTTCATGAGGGGACATGATATGGTACTTTATGTGACTGAAATGGAAGGCCAGCACCTTTTCGCTTAAGGGGTAGCTCATTATATATCTTTATAAGTTGGAAATTTAAGTGTGTACAATCAAAGGGGGGGGGGTATTATTATTTGGGAGGAGGAGTCTAGCAGGGACACATGCAAGATTTTGTGGTAGAGGCAGGTAGATGAGAGCGCAGTCCTGAGGGCAGACAGTACACTGGCTCTGCTCCCCTCTACACCAGCTGAGGAGTGGGTGGGCATTGGTAGGGTGCCCTGCTGGCCCGTGAGTATCCTTTCCTTATGCCTGTTAAGGGAAGAGGGGTGGGGGGCAGGAAAGGGGTTGCACAGATGGAGGAATATGGGGACAGAAGATTCTCGGATCTCATACGTCCCCACAGGTGGAATAGGGTTTTGGTTTTGATCTTTGCACCTTGCTCAGGAATTTGAGGACTTGCAAAGGGGGGGGGGTAAGAGTCTACTGGGTGGGCTATATGGTTTGGGGACATTCATCATAGTAAGTCTTCTGGTAAATGTATGTTTGGTAAGTTTGGTATTACTTGGTTCATATGTTGCTGTTTTGAAGTTACTACCTGCAGATAACTCTCTATCTGAGAGAGAGCGACAATAGTGGGGAGGGAGGGGGATAATCCCGGATGGGAAGGATATGGCAGATTATAATGTTTGGGAGCACTAGGGGCTGTTTTACTTATTTTGGGGATAATTGGTTACTGGGAGATGTTTTGGCAAAATGTGACATCCACCTTCATATTCATCAATATTGTATATTCATTTATTTATTTAAACTTTATTTAAACTTTTGTTTACCAGGTGAACAATATGAGCCAAGGCCCTTTTTCAATATCTTTCAAAGCTGAATGTCTGTTTAGCCTTAATAAGCCTTACACTGTAATATGGTACAGAGTACCTTAATGTCTTGGAATGTTCAGGGTTTAAATATCCCAGTGAAGCGCAAAAAGGTATACTCTTACTTAAGATCCTCGGGTTGTGATATTTTTTTACAAGAAACTCACATTTTGAAGAAACATGTGGGGTGCTTGGAATGACGTGGTTTCAGTAGGGTTTTTTCGAGCACTTTTAGCTCTAAGAAATGGGGGGTCTTTATTTGATTAAACGTGGGTGTCCATTAGTGGTGGAAAGTTGGGGTGGGGACTAGGAGGGGCACTGGGTTATGATTGTAGGGCACATCGATCTGGTACCAGTATTATTGGTAAATCTATATGCACCTAATGATGATGCCCCTGATTTCTTCTCAACTTTAGCCCAGCAGTTAACATAATGGTATTCATCCCCTATGATTATATTTGTGGGGGGGATTTTAATTTAGTGCTAGATCCGGTCATGGCTAGACACTGCATAGTAAAGGGGGCCCCCTCCCATTATCGATCCAAGGAGGTGTTGCATCAGATCATTAAGGATTTTAGGTTAATTTGTTGTTGGAGAACTGCCCACCCTACCACAAAGGATTTCACTTTTAGATTCCCTAGATTTCGGTCCTTCAGTCAGTTAGATTACTTCCTGGTGAGTTCATCCATTATGCCTGATATACTAGCGGTCCAGTACCAGCCTATATTATTGTCAGATCAAGTGCCAGTTGACTTTGTCTGGAATCCTAGGCAAGTTATAGTCAGAATACCTCATTGGAGGATGAATCCCACACTTTTAGGTTTGGAGGAATTCAAAAAGTGGATTAAGGAAGAAACTGATTTTTATTTCCAGGCTAATCTGACCCCTGATGTATCAGTTTTGACAGTCTGGGATGCTTTTAAGCCATATATTCGGGTTGAATTATCTCATTTACTTCTTACATTAACAAGGAATGGTGAAGGGAGGTAGACAAACTTAGTTCCAGGGTACGATTGCTGGAAGAATCTATTTATGTCTCCTCCAGAAATAGAGAGGATAGGATTGCTGAACTTCTCCAGTGTAAAGAGCGACTAAATAGTATTCACCACAAAAAGGCAACAAGAGCCTTATTTTTTTTTGGAACAGGCCTATTGGGAATCTGGGGATAAGGCAGGCAAGCCTCTGGCTTAGCGCCTAAAGAACAGAACCTTAGAAACCCAAGTCCTTTTTCTCCGGACGAAGGAGGGAGGTCTCATTATGGATGCCTGGCAGATGGTGGGGGAGTTTGGGGAATACTATGCAAAGCTGCATACTTCTTCGGTCGACCCTTCCCCAGCTCAGCTTGAAACCTTTTTTGCCAGCATACAGTTGCTCTGTTTGTCACCAGAGGCAGTGAACTCACTTGAAGGAGATATTGCTGTTTCTGAGGTTAAGCAGGCAATTAGGGCAATGTCACAAAGCAAAGCCCCTGGTCCGGATGGACTTAGCTTGGAATTCTATCAAGAATTCATATCTTGCCTATCAGGGCACTTAAAGATTGTTCTGGCAGAAACTAAGAAAACTAGCATACTACCTGACTCTATGAAAGAGGCAACTATCACTGTCCTGCCTAAACCTGGGAAGGACCTTACTTTATGCAATAACTATCTTCCTATATCTTTGCTTAATGCAGACTGTAAGATATTTGCAAAAATCTTAGCCATGCAGCTGGAATCAGTTTTCCCTATATTAATTAGCAACTCACAATCAGGTTTTATGAAAGGTAGGTAGGGCAGTGATGAACTGTGGGCGGTCATTAATTTGATTCAGGTAGTGGCTGGTGGTCCAAACTCAGTGGCACTCATAGGACTGGAGGCTGAAAAAGCATTTGATTCTAGAGTGGCAATATTTGCAGGCGGTCCTTATTAGGTTATGAGTTGACCCGAGATTTCGTAGGTGTGTGGAATGTCTTTATACAGCACCTAGGGTAAGAGTTTTGGTTAATGGGGTACTCTTGGAGGCCTTTCCCCTGTTTTGGGGTATGAGGCAGGGCTGTCCTCTGAGTCCACTTCTGTTTCTATTGGCCCTTGAACCCTTAAATTTAGCTAGTTGTCAACACCCACTGATCTAGGGAATCCATTAGGGAACAGGTCTTTCTCCACCTTACTCTATGCTGATGACATGTTACTAACACTATCAAAGGTGGAAACGTCACTCCCAGAGGCCTGGAAAGTTATTGGGTCCTTCAGCAGTATTTCTGGGCTGTGAATAAACTGGGGGAAGATGTAGATTCTACCTTTACATGCAGCAGATCCTGGCTGGTCAAACTTAGGTCCCTGTCCTATGAGATGTGCCCCTGAGGGAATAAAGTATCTAAGCATGTCCATTTCTGGTAATCTCAGGAGTATGTGCTCTAATAATTTAAATACAATATTGGAAGAGTTAAGGATGGATTTCTGTAGGTGGAAGCAGCTTGGTTTATCACTCCCTGCTAAGATAGCCACTATTAAGGTGATGGCATTCCCCCACATGTTTTATAAATTAAATAATATGTCATTTCAGATATCTCAGAAAACCTGGACTAAATTGGACAAACTGTTTTCAGATTTTCTCTGTGATGGGAGACCCCCAAGGTTTTGTGGGAAGGTTCTGCGTGCTCTTGGGATTGCGGGAGGTTGGAACATGCTGTGGTTATGGACTCATCACCTTTGTATGGGGATCAGGCAAGAACTGGGGTGATTATCCTCAAATAAGGGAACAAGTCCTCTATGGGTAGAGATGGAGCGGTTACTAGCTGGACCCAAGTCTCTCCCAGTATAACTACATTTCAGATGCAGTTCTCTAAATGGGCATGGGGTAGGTATTGTAAGATTTTGGGTTGGGACCCTCTGTTTCTTAGTAGGTATGAACCCTTGTGGAAGAAATCTAAAATGCAGGTGGAAGATAAGCCAGTTTTCTGACTGGACTGAGAAAAGCAGGGCATTCAGATGACTGGGGATGTGACTCATCCTGTATCCAGGGTTCTTTTTTCATTCTCCAAATTACAGGACACATGTCATATCCCTTCCCATCACTTCTGGCAGTATTTACAATTAGGACATGCTTTATCCTCTAAGTTTTTCAACAGACATGTTTGCAGCAGACATCAATGGTCATATATATCCAAAAATGGTGCAAAACATCTAGGAATCAACTTAGTTTACTGTACAAAGAATTGCAACGGGTATACGAGCCGGATTGGGAATCCCAGAGACTGAAATGGGAAGATAAGCTTGGTAGGAAGTTGAACCTAGACACATAGCTAAGGTGTAGGACTACGGCTCATAAGGCTACATCCAACCCCAGACTCCAGCTAATACAGAAGAAGATATTAGGTAGATGGCACCATACTCTGGTGTATTTAGTTAAAATGTGGGGTTTGAATTCAGATGTATGTTGGCTCTGTTTACAGGCAACTGGAACAATATGTCATATCTATTTTTTTATCATATAAGGTTTTTATTAAGTTTTTCTTAGTGCATTGCACAATAAGTAATACAGTCAGATAAGCATACAAAGTCATACATAGTCAAGGAAAAAAGTAAACATGTCTGATGTGGGATTACGACATTTCCTAATTTCAACATTAACAGGAAGATGTATATACACATGTATCCAACTGAAACATTAAAGACAATACATGTAAGTAGAAACAAGTGCTTACACCCTCTACATTATTCCAGTCACAAGGAAAAAACACTAATATGACTGGATTGGACAGACAATCATACAGGAGGATTTGCAGGTGGTACAGGGAGCTTGCAAAAATCAGATTGTAAGTACAGTCCCCATTTAGACTGGTAGTGGTGCATATTGTTCCCCTGAAGGTAGGATAATCTTTCAAAGAGGGGATAAATGAGCTAGGTCCGCATGCCATGCTTTCTGAGCAGGGAGTGTGAGTTGGCGCTAGTGCATCAGAAGCAGGCATTTTGCCTCAAGGAGAGCTAAGAGGGCCCAGTCTCGAAGAGGCTTGGTTATGCTAGTCAGGGAGGTTGTGTCACCCAGGAGCAACTTTGAATCAGTGAGGGCAATCGGGGCTTTCAACATCTGGAAAGATCAGAGGCCACCATGTTCCAAAATGTGGACAGGTGGGGGCAAGACCAAAAGATATGCATGAGGTGGACAACGGTTTGTGAACACCTCCAGCATTGGTTGTGGCTGAGCAAGCCTCGTGCATGCAGGGCCACTGGGGTGCAATACCATAGTAGCAAAATTTTAAGCTGAAGGAAATGACTTTTGATGTCTCTGTAGACATGATGAGTATCCCTGAGGTAGGAATTCCACTGTTCTTCAGAAATGGGAGAGCTTAACTGCTCAGCCCATTTCAGTCTACAGGATAGGGTGGCGTTTGGTTGGGAGTCCCCCCAGGCATTGTAAAAATGACCCATAAAGCCTTTCGAGGTGGATTAGGTATGGATAGTAGTTAACCATTGCCAAGGTGTGGTGTCCAGCTGCCTAGTAAGGAGAGGTTGTACAGCACTACGAATCTGGAGGTATCGCCAGAAGTCTTTATGTGGCAGGGAAAATCTGGTTTGCAGCTGAGCAAAGGATAGCAAGGAAATGGAACCAGGTGAAGAAAGGTCCTGAATCATCTGGATACCACACTTTTGCCATGAAGGCCAATGTACCAGGGACCCATCAATTTGAATAAGAGGATTACTCCACAGTGGGGCATATTGCACCAAGGGATACCAAGCATGTTTAGGCATGTGTGATTTAGACATAAGGAGCTGCCAGGCACGGGCTGTGGCAGTAACAGTGGGCGGGAGGTACTGGGGCAGTTGTGAGGATAATATGAGAAGGGAGTAGTGTGAGAAGTGGAAGTATAGGGAAAGGGTGGAAGGTAGTCCTGCTAAATGCCAGGAGCTTGGGAAATAAAATGCCTGAGCTCCAGGCAATGCTAACTGAGGGAGCAGTGGATGTAGCAGCGGTCACTGAGACCTGGGCCACTGCAGGACACGACTGGGACCTGAACCTGGAGGGATACACTATGTTCAGGAAGGACAGGGGGAGGAAGGGAGGAGGTAGCAATGATAGTCAAAACTGCATTGGCATGGGGGAGTAGAGGAGGCGGAGGGAACCGTGGGAGGTTGGGTCACCTTGATAACAAGGGGGGCAGAGGTAAAAATAGGAGTGGTGTGACCTCTGCCCTGCCGAAGGAGCTGGAGGAGAGTCTGGTGGCAGATGTTGGGAGACACTGCAGACTGGGCAGAGAGCAGTGGTGGTGTTGGGGGCCTTAAACATGCCAGGAACAGACTGGGAGACTATGACATCTTCTGTGACCAGGGAACAGAGGTTGTTGGATGTCTTTCAAGCGCATTCCTAACTCAGCAGGTGGGGAACCAACCAGGAGGCTGTGGTACTGGATGTGGTCCTGGCAGACAGTGACCAGATTAGAGAGCCTGAGGTAGAGGGACCCATTGGCGGGAGTGACTATGCCACGGTCTGGTTCTGCCTGGATCTAGGAGGGCTAGAAGGCTGCACAAAGGCGGAGGTAACTGACTTCAGAGGAATGGATTTTAAGGAAATGGGAAGGATCCTTAAGAGCATTTGGATGTGATTGGGTCGAACATGGACGCTGACGATGAGTGGGAAATCATCAGGAGAGGGTGCAAGATGCTACCAGCAGCTGTGCAAAGAGTAAAACCCAATCTTGGTGGGGCCGAAAACCCTGCTGGTGGACCAGGGAGGTCCAGGAGGTGGTGCGGGGAAAGAAGGAAGCCTATAGGCAATTCAAGTGCTCAAGGAGTGAAAGGGATCAAAGGGAGTATCAGCTGATGGCTAGAAGGGCCACTAGGGTGGTGAGGGAGGCTATGGCAAAGGAAGGATCAGAACCTGGCCAGGGAACTTAGGAGAGGGAACAAGGGGTTCTTAAGATACATTGGGGAAAAACAAAGGGTGAAGGGGCAGATTAGCAGGATTAAATCAGGGGAGAGATGGGCACAAGACCTGGGGGAGCAGGCTGAGGTACTAAATGAGTACTTCACCTCAGTTTTCACCAAGGAAAATGGGGGTGCTGCATCATACATGGGAGGAGACAGAGATACTGAGGAGGGGGGGGACCCTTACTGATCGGCGGGTCTGGGAGAGGGAGGCATCACTGGCAGGAGGGAGGGCTAAACAGGGAGAAGAGGTACCAGAAGTGGAAATCACAGCAGAGAGAGTGAGAAGCCCTCAGCTCCCTTAAGATGGAGAAAGCACCGGGCTGGATAAATGCATCCCAGAGTGCTGAAGGAACTTGCGGATGTCCTGGCAAAACCCTGGCGGACTTTCACCTTCTCTCTGAGGACAGGGTGGGTGCCCAGGACTGGAAGGTGGCGCATATAGTGCCTATCCACAAGGGGGGATCAAGGGAGGTGGCAGGGAACTACAGGCCTGTCAGCCTGACATCGGTGGTGGGCAAGGTGATGGAGGGCATTGTCAAGGAGAGGCTGGGGGGACCTGGAAAAGTCAGGGTGCCTGGACGATAGACAGCATGGATTCGTCCCCAGGAAATCATGTCAGACAAACCTTGTGGAGTTCTATGACTGGGTGACGAGTGCCTTGGACCTGGGTAGACCAGTGGACATCCTCTTTCTAGACTTCAGCAAGGCATTTGACTCTGTTCTCACGTGGGCCTGTTGGATAAGCTGGAGAAATGGGGTGGAGAACCAGATGATCAGATGGATAGCAATTGGCTCCAGGACCGGACCCAGAGGGTGCGTAGTTGGCGAGGATAGTCTCATTCCCAGGGGTCATTAGTGGGGTCCCACAGGGATCAGTCCTTGGGCCCCTCTGTTCAAGCACCTCGTCTCTGACATAAGGACAGGAATCAGGAGTGAGATGAGTCTCTTTGTGGATGACTCAAAACTGAGGCGGTGGTGGATGGGGAGGAGGGAGGGTGGCCTACAGGGGGACCTGGAGGCTCTGGAAGATGTTCTAGAAAGTGGAAGCTGAGGTTCAATACAGGGAAATGCAAGGTACTCCACCTGGGGCCAGAAACCGGGCCAAGTGTACACTCTGGAGGGAATGCTACAAATCTCGATGGCTGAGAGGGACCTGGGGTGGTGGTGGATGTCCAAGATGAACAACTTGGATACTTGTAGGAGGCAGCAGCCAAGGCCAACGAGGATGCTGGGATGCATCGCTGAGGTATCACCTCAGAAGGAGGAAGTGATACTCCTCTGTATAACTCTTGGTGAGGCCACACCTTGGTACTGCGTGCAGTTTTGGAGACTTATAGAGGGACATTAAACTCCTGGAGAGGGTCCAGAGGAGGGCAATCAAAATGATTTGGGGCTTGGGGACAGGACCTATGAGGAGAGACTCGAAGAGCTAAATATGTACACATTGGAGAGAGAAGGACCGGGGGACATGATAGAGTCTTCAGATACATGAAGAGGGCAAATAGGGGAGGAAGAGTCAGGGTGCTTCGAAGGAAGGAGGGGGGCCACTAGAGGGCATGGGTGGAAGCTGGAGGGGGGAAGATTCAGGGGAGAAAGGAGGAGGTGCTACTTCACTGAGAGGGTGGTGGAGCCATGGAATGCACTGCCTAGGGGGCTGGTGGCGGCAGAGACGGTGGAGTGGTTCAAGATGGGCTGGGACAGGTACAGGGGAAGGGTTCTGGAAGCAAAATCAATGCAGCAAGAATATCCCGAGTTGGGAAGGAGAAGCCAAAGAAGGCGAGGGGGGCAGCAAGGTCAGCACCCAGGGTGGGGGCTGACCAATCGAGCAGACTCGAAAGACCATTAGGCCTATTCTGCTGGCATTTTAGTATTTTAGTAGTTGTTAGTATGAGAAGAGGGCTATCGCACCTGACAGGTCAGTTTCCAGCTGAACACAGTGGGGAGTGCCTAGAGGGTTGGGTACGAACCACTTGGTCACATGTGCTGTCATGCAGAACAGGTAGCAGCCCAAGAACCATGGGGCATTAAGCCCTCCTCGGGACCAGTGTGCCCTCAGTTTTTGCTTGCTCCATCTGGGAGGCCTACTGTCCCATAGGAAGTGGGAGACCAAACATTGCACCGAGGTGAAGAGTTTGGAAGACAGAGATATGGGTAGACTATTGAACAGGTACATAAGAAGAGGGAGGAGGAGTATACGGACTGCCGTCACTCTACCCGGTAGTGAGAGTTGCTATTTACGCCACCTTTCCACTTCTGTGGACAGTTATGCCAGTACAGGGGAGAAATTAGCGGACTCAAGGGTAGACCATTTAGTCGATAGCTGTACCCCAAGGTAGGCAAAGCCCTGGGCAGTCCAGGAGAGATTAGTGCCCTGGAGACAAACATTTGTACAGTGGGCATTCAAGGGGGCCAAGGTGGTCTTTTTTGGGTTGACCATGCAAGCCAGACTGGGACGCAGAGCTATCCAGGATCTGAAGTAAACCCAGAGATAAGTTGTTGGGGGTTAGGTAGAGTTAGAAAAAGGACATCTGCATACACCACCATTAGGTAGGAATGACCAGCGACTTCAATACCCTGGATCTGCGGGGAGGCAACAAGGACCCAAATAAGGTTGTCCAGGGCTACTAAAAATAAGAGGGGGGAGAGGGTACAGCCTTTTCTAGTACCCCTGTGAAAGGTAAAGGAAGGGGAGATGTCACTATTGGTGAGGATGTGGGCCATACGAGAACAACAGAGTGTGTGTACCCATTGTCTGAAGTAAGCCCCAAAGCCATAGAGGTGAAGGACCTCATGTAGGTAATACCACTCTATGGAGTCAAACACCTTAGAAAAATCAATTGCTAAGGTGGCCATGGGGCGAGATGATTTGGATGCAAACCATTTAAGGTTGAGCAAAAGTCTAGTGTTATCCACCCCAGCTTTACCCCACATAAAACCAGCTTGGGTAGGATGTATAATCGACGGGAGGACAGACATCATTCTAGTGGCCAAGGCCTTGGCTAAGATCTTTGTATCGACAGATAATAAAGATATAGGCCAAATGTTGGCACAGTCCAGCTGGTCTGTAGATTTTTGGGGGAGGAAAGTAATGAGCGTGTCTGTCATGCTGGGGGGCAGGGATCCATTTTCATGGGAGGCCTGTAAGGTGAGCTGGAGTGGTTGAAGGATATCTGGTTCTAGGGCCTGGTACAATTCTACGGACATACCATCGGGACCAGGGGCTTTACCCCAAGCCATTTTTGACAGTGCCAGATGTAGTTCTTCACATGAAATGGGGGCATCAAGCTGGGCTATCTGATCAGAGGTAAGAGCCAGGAGAGGGGTATACTGGTAGACGGTTTTATTGCCTTGCTGGAGTTGTGGATCAGTATTAGTGGAGCGAGATTGGTAGAGGGATTCACAGAATTGCCTCATGGTATCATTAATGTCTTTGGGATTAGAAGCAAAGGAGCCTGCTTGAGTGCGGAGGGCATGAATCCATGTGGCTGCCTGCTGTTTGCAGAGTCAGAAAGACAGAAGCTTACCCCACTAGCTCAGAAAGTTTGTTTTGATCTAAGGAGTAGCCATTCAGCTTTCTGATGCAAGATAACATTGATCTGGTAGTTAAGTCCCACAATTTGGTGGTTTAAGGTGCCATCGGAGGTGGCCTGGGGGACAGAATTAAAACAATGTTCCAAAGTGGTGAGGTTGGCCTGCAGTTTGGTCAGGGTTGTCTTGCGGGCTCTATCCCAGGCTGCAGAGAAGGCAATAATGCGGCCCTGGATGACCGCCTTAAAAGCCTCCCAGACTGTGCCATGGGATACTCCGCAATTGGAGTTAATGGAAAAATAGTCTCTGGTGGCCTGAGTTAACATGGGGCGGAAGTCAGGGTCCTTAAAAAGGAGGGGGTTACTTTGCCATCGGACTTCAGAGGGATGGTGGCCAGGAGGGGTATAAGTAATCAGGATAGGTGAGTGGTCGGAAATCAATATTGAACTGATGCTGGGATCAGATATGCCATGGGCCAAAAATCTATGTGGCTATATGATTGATGTGGTGTAGAGTAGAATATGTAATCCCAACCAGTGATATGGTCCCTGCACCAAACACAGGTGAGAGCCCATTCATCCATCAGGTCCTGGAGAGACTGCCTGGCTTTAGGGCTGGCATGGGGGGGTGGGGTAGGATTTATCAAGAAAAATGTCATGCACCTATTGAAATCCCCACCTGTCACAGCTGGAATAGGTGGACCGTCTGGCTGCAACTCTGACAGAGCTTGACTGACAGCCGGGAAAAAGTAGACATGATTGACATTAGGGGTGTACATGTTGCCCTACAACATGGAACCCTCTGTAGAGGATAGTCTGGCCACCAACCACCTGCCATGGGTGTCCTTCCTGATGCCCTCCACTTTCCAGGGGGAAGCACGTCGAAGAAGGATAGCCACTCCTTTGGATTTAGTTGTAGATGAGCTAGCCAGAATCTCCCCAACCCAGGATTTCTTCAACCATGCTGTTGATTTGGATAACAGGTGTGTTTCCTGGAAGAATGCTACATCGGCCCTTAGGGACCGTAGGTGCTATAAAACCTTTGTACGCTTGATTGGATGATTAGGCCCTTTAACATTCCAGGATATCCACCAGTAGCCATGAGGTGAGGGGGTATCAGGAGCCATGATCCTGCCCAAAGAGTAATAAAGAGTACTTACTGCAGTTCCCAGGAAGAGGGGTAGGTATGCAAAACTCCGAAGTAGGAAACACCCTAAGCAATCCAGCACTGCAAAGCCTTAGCCTAAAAATGAAGCGGATGCAAGCATTACTGAAGGTCTCAAAAATGTTGTACAAATTAAGGCTGCAGAAAAGGGCAAAAACAGAGAACAATTAGAATACAAATATAAAAACCTGAGTAGTGGGCCAGGTAACCCAATAATTAACAAACAGGTGTCAAAGAACACAACAGCGTAAAGACGCTATGAGGAAGGAGGTCAAAGCAAACAAGGACAGTACACTATCCTACAGCTATGCTATTTCCAAGACTCAGTAGGGGGGTATTATGTGGATGTCCAGCCAAGTGGAGTCATCCTGAGCCATAAGGTCATTCAAGGTCGGGCACCCGGCCACGTGGAGGGGGAGGGGGTTGGGGAAGGTAAAGGGATGGGGGGGAATACAGGTTGTGGGAAGATGGTGAAGGGAGGGAGGGAAGTGGGCGTGCCCACCTACTGCTAAACAAACAATATCACTGAGACAACAGGCCCTGCGGGCACATATCCAATGTAAGGCCTGAACGTGTCACTACCTGCTTTCAAGGTTAATTAGGACAAAGAAAGGGGGGGGTGCATCTATACCCAGGGCTGAAAATAAGGATCCTGAACACAGTGGGGTTTAACAAAGTAGATGAAGCCACAAACTAGGGGTAATGGGGAGGCAGAAAAGAAAGGAGGGGGGAAGGGGTGGGCCAGTCAGATAGGCACTTAAGGGAAGGTTAAGATGCCTGCCATGCTACCTAAAACCCCATAGGTACCCCTTACAAGTATAGAGTGAGGGGAAGGAGAGAAGAGGGTTTTAGCTATTATGGCACCCGTTCAGACATATAAAACACACATATAAAGACTAGTTAGAGAAAAACATGGATATAGCTCAGGTAGTTAGTCCTTCAGCCTGCTCGGGATGACCCCGAGGGGCATCATCAGGGTCCACGGTCACTTTTGCTACTGCTGCTGCATAGCTGATTAGCCCAGGTCTCATGGGTGAAACAGTGTCTACCGCCTCAATGAGAGAGGTGTCAGGAAAGTCAGCCCAGTCTACAGGTTGCGCAGTATTCATCTCCTGGGAGTCAGGTAGCTCTGAGTCTATTAGATTCAAGGCAGGGGGGAGATCCTCTCTAGAGATTTTGCAGGCGGCACCATGGAGTGCTTGCTTGGTGAGTATTGAGGTCCGCTCCTAGCCCACTCTCTGGACTTGGAAAATGAACTGCCTGAGTATGGAGGGAGAGAGGGCAGGTTAGATTGAGATGCTAGAGTTGCTGTAAGAGTCAGGGCAGGAGAAACTGTAGGAGGACCATTGATTGATGAGGGACTGAGTTGGTAGGGGAACGGTCCAGCTGGTAAAGGGTCCCTTGGATTTGCACAGGTAGAAGAAGAGTTCCTACTAGAGGGCACCACCTGGGAGGGTTCCCATAGCCTTCTGGGATTTGTAGTTGGAATATGCAGGCCTGATCAGAACCTTGCAATCCAGCGCTCAAGCTCAGCGGGATGGTCTGCAGTGATTTCATGCCCTTCTTTAGAGACACAGAGCCTGGTAAGGTTTTTAAACTTAAAGCGAAAGTCATGTTGGTATAGAAAACATTTGAGAGGGCCAAAGGCTCTCCTCTTTGCTGCATTCTCTTGGGCGAAGTCCCGGTAGAGGGATATATGAGCACCCTGCCATCTAATCTCCCCAATGCCCCTGGCAGCATGAAGAATCCTTTCCTTGGTTGAGTATCTGAGTAGGTAGGCCACTACTGGTCTGGGAGTGTCAGCATGTCTATTAGGATGAGTGGAGACCCTATGAGCCCTCTCAACATTTACTGGGACCCTCCATCATTCCCCCAGCATGTTAGGAAGATTCTCGTTGAAGAATGTCTCCATCGATTGCCCCTCAGCCCCCCCAGGGAGCCAGATGATCTGCAAGATATTGCAGCGGCTTCTGTTTTCTTGGTCTTTGGCTCTGTCCCCGAGAGCCACGAGGCGTTCATCATGTTGTTGGAGGTGCTGCCAGACTTGCGTTTGCTGCATTTCACAGGCTTCTGCTCACTGCTCGGTGATGTTAATCCTATTTGCAGTTGTCTGACTTCTGTAACAATACCTGAAAGGGAGAGGCTGATGGCATCCACCCTCAAAAGTAAATCTTCCAGCATTTTGGTTATGTACTGTAGCGATCCCTCCATGGATGCTGGCTGATTGGCACCAGGATTCACCTTGTTTTAAGGAGGGGCTGTCATGGGGGGGTCCATACTGCCAAGGTGATAGAGGAAAGGATGTCCTGGAGTCGCTTGGATGCCCATCGAGCCGAGAGGCACTGGCTAAAGGGTAGACAGAGGCCGCTGTAGTGCATGGGACCTGTGCGGCCTAACTTAGCCAATGGTACCACAGATAATGGCTCTGCAGAGAGGCACAAATCACTCCGAAGTCTGCTTAAAAATGCACCGCCCAGTAAGCAGGACATCACCCGTGCACAAAGTTGTGATCGGGGGATAGAAACTTCATGGGATCGCGGCATCTAAGCTTGGATGGGCTTTGGTCAGGAGAGAGCTCGCGAATTAAGCTGCCATCTTTTTGGTGGCTAAACCACGTCCCCAATATATCATATCTTATGGGATTGTAACCTAATTCAAGGGTGATGGGAAAATATTATTTCGAAGCTGGAAGACATTCTACAATTCTCTATTCCCAGCTCCCACTTTTTTTTGGATCTTGGGAGACTCCCTTCATTTGGATCAGAAACTACAGGCATACAAGGAGTTTCTGTATCCTGCAGCTTTAGAGGTTAGAGGCCTTATTCCAAGATAGCTATACCAGACACAAACCCAGTATGCCAGTCCTGAGTGGTGCAAATCACAAGTTACGTCTACGACTTGTGACATGTGTGATTCCAAAGAACACTTACATCACAACCCACAACTGCTACGCCAAATGCAAGTTACGACACAGTTATGCCAAAGAAAGCTTGTGCTACTGTGTAATGCGGCTTGCAACATGCATAATACACAAGTACAATGGAAATGCTATCCCAGAACAGGAGGCATAAGTAAATAAGCCAGAAGAGGCTGATGTAAGTTAGACCAAGAAATGGCTGGTCTAACCAGAGCACAGGCTATATAAACCCCTCCACCACATAGTCAGACAGCAGACAGCAGGGTAGTGAGACACACAGCAATGTCAGCAATAGGAGCCCTACTGGGAATAATGATAGCGGAGCACCGGGAGTGCAGGCACGCCAGGTGCAGAGGCAGGATCCAGGGGAACGAGCTACAGCATCCAACAATGGTACCAAGGCCACCGGTGCAGAGAGTAAGACACCCTCACAAAACCTTTGAGGACCTGACTGAGCAGCAGTGCCTAGCATGCAATAGGCTCAGCAAGAGCTGCATCAGGGAGCTTTGCCAGGACCTGAGTGGGGACCTACACAGCACCAGCAACAGGGGCCACCCACTGCCACTGGAGGTACGAGTGAGTGCAGCGCTGTGCTTTCTCACCAGCACCACTTTTCAAATGCTGACAGGGGACACAGTGGGCATTTCCCAGCCAGCAGTGTCCAAACACCTGAGGAAGTTCTTTGTGGCCCTCATATAGTGCACCATGCAACACATCAGGATGCCCAACAGCAGCACCAGGTGAAACAAGTGTTCTATATTGTGGCACAGTTCCCCAGTGTGCTAGGTGCCATCAACTGCACACACGTGGCCATCAGGACTCCAAGCGAGGATGGGGACACATACATAAATAGGAAGGGGTACCACTCGATGAATATCCAGGTGGTCAGTGATAGTGGATGTTGCATCTAGATGTGGTGAACAAGTACCCCGGATCCTGCCATGACTCCCACATCTACAGGAACTGTGGGCTACAGGAGGCTTTTGAGAGAAGGGACATCAGTGGAGGATGGCTTGTAGGTATATACCAGGGAGAATGACAACTGAAAAGGTGTGTGAGTGTCAGTGTGCATGTGAGTGGCAGACAGTGCATGCATGCATGAATGGATATAGTGGCACAACAGGGGCACAGGATGGACAGGTACTGCAGGGGGAAGAGGTGACACCACGCAAACACATGGCATGCCACTCACGGGATGCAGGCAGGGGCAAGACACACACACTGTGCAACACACAGGGGCTTGGGATGGACACACAATGTCAAGGAAAGCCCTTGTAGTGCATGGACACAGCGAAGGATGTGCATGTGACTGAGAGTGCATGCCTGCATGTGTGTGCATGTGCATGCAGCAGTGCATGCCATGCAGAGGATAGTGAGATGATGATGACAAGTCTGCACAGAGCAACATGCATCTAACCCCCCCAAACAAGTGACAGTGGATATCCCCAGATGCCTTGGCTGATGACATCTGTGAGGACACCCCAGACAGTGGCTGAGGAGATACAATGAGGCCCACAGCAGCACAAGAGGGGGTCATTGAGTACACCTTTGGGCTACTGAAGTCCCACTTTCAATGCCTTGAAACCTTTGGGGGTGCATTCCAGTACAGCCCTGCGATGGCCTGCAGGATAGTGCTCACCTGCTGCATCCTCCACAACATTGCCCTGGCACACCGTGTACCAATCCCGACAGCAACCAGGAGGAAGGTGAACCACAGGAGGGTGACGGAGAGCCGGATGGCATGGCGGGACACATGGCGCACGGTGGTGCAACAGCGGGACACCATGCAAGATGGGAGCTGATCCAATGGTTCTTCTAAGGTGGCACATGTCCACCACTGCCACCCCGACACCACCACCACCACCAAGGTGGCACCTGCAGCAGTACAGGGGACACAATGTGGTGCAATGCATCCCTAACAATGGCAAGGCTCCCATGCCACCAACACTAAGCCACAGGGGGACGGGATACTGTCTGCCAGGTGCCATGCAACACATGTGGCAGCACCAGAGCTGTAACAGTGCCCATGTGTGTCGTACAACATCTGGTAGGCATGACTGTGAATGAGTGAAGGAACCCCAGGCAACAAACAGAGGACCACAGCACACATAGATCATGGACATGCAGACACAGGTGGGTGATGGACACTCACAGGGAAGAGGATCAGTGCCATGATGATGGCACTACCAGGCACAATGCACCTGCCATGGCCACTGATGCATGTAAACAGTGCAACCACAACAGGGACACAGCACCAAGTGGCACAGACCTGAAGACATATGGTGGTAGGATGCACCATTGTGTTGTGCCACTGGTGACACCCACAGGGCACACCATGCCCCTGGGTGGAAGGCAGCCATATCGGCCCAAGGCCACCACACAGCCATGACATGCATGGTCTGGTGGCGTGTGAACTGGACCCAGCACAGTGTGCTGCTGCACACACAGAGCACCATGCGGCCATGCTTACCAGTGTGCATCCAAAGCTATGAGGTGGACAGCCAGCACACAGATACCATATGCACATTGAGGATGCACATAAGATGGCGCAGCTCTGCCACATGCATGCCCCCAGGTGCACAGTGACACATGCACACAGGCACACACCCATGCAGACCAGAGACAGATGTGCAGAGCCAGGGGTGCAAACATATAATTTAATGCAACAGTAGAAAAACATAACAGAGGTCAGGGAACACACATGTAACAACAACAACAATGGAACACAGTACCCCCCCAGTACCCAAACCAGACCCCCACTATGTACAGAACCCCTCCAATCCAGCCCATATGTACAACCCCCCCAACGGAACCATGCAGCAGACAGCAGAACAGGATGATCAGGAGCTTTAAGGGCATGGAGGCAGTAAGTAAGTAGGTAAGTATGGAGAAAAAAAAATAAACAGAGGAAAGAGTAAGTATTCAAAACTACAGTTAAGATGCCAGACATAAGACATGGGAGTGGTGCAGTGCAGTGGCTGTGGATCAGCAGTCTTCCGGGAGACATTCTGGGGGATGCGGTATTGTCCCATCTGCAGGCACCTCTCTGGGCTGAGGGAGGAGCTTGCTCATCTCCAGGCTGAGTTGGCCAGGATTTGGGCAACCTCCTCTCCCATCCAGGGACCACCAGGGCCACCGCCGTTGCCTCAGAGGTTGCCAAGAAAGAGGAGCAGTTGGACCACAGTGAGCTCAGGGAGGGTGAGGGTGAGTGGTGGAACAGAGGCACATCCCTCCAGTTGCACCTCTCCATAATTCATATGCCTTTCTGGCAGAGTGTGGTTCCTCTACGGAGGTACCCTCAGTGGAGACCAAGTAGAATGCTGGGAACCTCCAGAAAGGAGACCCACAGGAGAGTGGTATGGGACCCTACAGGGGAAGGAAACAACTCCTGGTGGGGGACTCCATTGTTAGGAGGGTTGAACTTGGGGAGGAAGGGGAGAGGGAGGTAAGGTTCCTGCCTGGCGCCATGGCTTGGAGGGACAGGGAGCAAATCCTCAGGATCGCAGGAGCAGCTGCTCGGGGGAGGGAGCTGGATGTCATTGTCCACCTAGGGACAAATGACTTGGCTAGGAGAGGGAAGAGTGCAGGAAGAGTTTGTGGAGTTGGGGAAGGGCCTTAGATCGGTAACACGCATGGTAACCTTCTCAGAGGTGCTGCCTGTCTATGGTATGGGTGAGACTAGGGTGCTCCACATCATGGGATTCAATCAATGGTTGAAAAACTGGTGCAGAGCTCAGTGGTTTGGCTTCACTGGGGACTGGGGGTCCACCTGGAGTGATGCAGGCCTATACTGGCACAATGATCTGCATCTGTCCAGGAGGGGAACCAGGATCCTAGGTGATAAGTTTAAATGCTTCATTGGCAAGCATTTAAACAAGCCAAGGGGGGAAGCACCGGAAAGGAGCAGGGAAGTCCTAGCCACCCCCCCAAAAAAAATCAGGGTAGTTAGTGAGGTAAACACCAAGATAGAGACATCAATAGGAAGAAGGGCAGGGGTAAATGGAGAAAACGACAAAGGCAGTAAGGACAGGGATGGGACAAAAAAGGGTAAGGCCATCAAGAAATGGATGGTAATAAGTACCAGTGCCCATAGTCTGGACAACAAGCTCCCTGAACTGGCGGCCTTGATGGAAGAGGGATGCCTGGATATCATGGCAGTCACAGAAACATGGTACACAGAGAACTAAGACTGGGATGTTAACATACCAGGGTACACAACCTACAGGAAAGACAGGGAGGACAGAAGAGAGGGAGGAGTAGCTCTCTATGTAAGGGAAGGGATACAAGCAATGGAACAAAAGAGTAAACAGGGAGGAGAGGAGGCACTGTGGATCACCTTAGAGACTGGAAATGGCACCACAATCTGCACAGGTGTTGTATACAGACCCCCATCTCAGGGGGAGGGAATGGACAAGGATATGATAGAAGGCATCCTTAGGATGGCAGAGAAAGGGGAGATATTGTTGATGGGGGACCTGCATATGCCAGATGTTAACTGGAGCACCTTTGCTGCAGCCACATCCAAGAGCTGGGCCATTCTTGATGCCCTGCGGGGGGCATGCCTCAGACAGCTAGTGCTGGAACCCACTCGGGAGGGAGCAATCTTGGACCTCATACTCTGAAATGGAGATCTCAGATCTAGAAGTGGGTAGCCATCTGGGAATAAGTGACCACCAAACAGTGTGGTTCACGATAAACTCAGCTGCAGAGTCAAGCCATACAAAAGTGAGGGTACTGGACTTCAGGAGGACTGACTTTGTCAAAATGGGAGAGTGCCTTAGAAAAGCACTAGCAAACAGGCAAGAAGGAGGTGTAGAGCAACAATGGGGGAACATCAAAACTGCCATCACAGAGGCAAAAAGCCTTTGTATGAAGCAAATAAATCAAAATGAAAGAAAAAGCCACTATGGTTCTAAAAAGAGGTGGTGGGGAAGGTTAGGGAGAAAAAGATAGCATTTAGGAAGTATAAGGAAACACAGTAGGAGCAGGACAGAGAACTGTACCAGTTAAGGCAGAAGGAAGCAGGGAAGGCAGTCAGAATAGCAAAGGCCCAAACTGAGGAAAAGATAGTCAACTCATTTAAGAAGGGGGATAAAACCTTCTATAGGTACATTAGGGAGCGTAGAAAGACAAAGGGAGGGATAGTGAGGCTGAATAGAATGGACGGTGGGTGGGCAGAGAGGGACAGTGAAAAAGCAGGGATACTGAATGAATACTTCTGCTCAGTATTCACAAAAGAGGAGAGGGGAGGTACCTAATCCAATTAACAAAAGCACTCTGGATAGGGGGGTCGATCCCAGTCCTTTCACAGAAAAAAGGATTCTGAAAGAACTCCTAAAACTGAAGGTGGACAAAGCAATGGGGCCTGATGGAATTCACCCCAGAATTCTAAAAGAATTAAGGGGTGAACTAGTGATACCACTGACTACCCTTTTTAACAAATCATGGGAGGATGGTGTGGTACCTGAGGACTGGAGGAGGGTGAATGTGATTCCCCTTCACAAAAGCGGGAGCAAGACAAAGGCAGGAAACTACAGACCCGCCAGTTTGACCTCTGTGGTAGGGAAAATGATGGAATCACTTCTGAATGAAAGAATTGTTGAGTACCTAGAGGAAAGAGGAGCACAGGACCCAAGGCAGCATGGATTCACAGTGGGAAGGTCATGTCAGATGAATCTAATTGATTTCCTTGACTGGGTGACCAAAGTAGTAGACCAGGGAGGGGCTGTGGACGTGGCCTACTTAGACTGTAGCAAGGCATTTGACACAGTCCCACACAAAAGATTAATAAACAAATTAGCCAGCCTGGGAGTGGGTCCCAGGGTGGTAGCTTGGCTAAAACGTTGGCTGGACAACAGGATACAGAAGGTAATAGTAAACGGAGTACACTCTGAAGAAAGGAGGGTTATTAGAGGGGTACTGCAGGGTCCAGTATTGGGTCCAGTCCTTTTTAATGTCTTTATAAGTGAGATTGCAGAGGGACTGGAAGGAAAAGTATGCCTCTTTGCAGATGACACAAAGACACAAAGATCTGCAACAGGGTTGATACACAAGGGGGAATGAAAATGATGAGAAGGGACTTGGCAAGGTTGGAGGAATGATCAGATGTATGGCAGCATAGATTCAATGCAAAGAGGTGCAAAATAATGCATCTGGGAAACAAAAACCCAGGGGAAGAGTACACAATGGGGGGAGATTTTAACAACAACAAAAATGGAAAGGGACCTGGGGGTAATCATATCAGATGACCTTAAGGTTGGCTAGCAATGTGAGAAGGCAGTAGGGAGGGCTGGGGGGATACTGGGATGTATAGGGAGAGGCATCACCAGCAGAAAACAAGAAGTTGTTATCCCTCTGTACAGACAGTTGGTGAGACCCCATCTGGAGTACTGCATCCAGTTTTGGAGACCCCATCTCTGCAAGGACATAGACAGGATGTAGGCAGTCCAGAGAAGGGCAACTAAAATGGTGCAGGGTCTGCAAGAGAAGCCATATGAGGACAGACAAAAGGAGCTTAATATGTATACCCTTGAGGAAAGGAGGGAGAGGGAGGACATGATAGAAACTTTTAAGTACCTCAGTGAAATCAACAAAGTCCAAGAGGGTAGCATCTTTCAGAAAAAGAGATGTGCAAGAATGAGGGGACACAATTTGAAGACAGAGGGGGGACAGCGCAGGGGCAATATGGGGAAGTATATTTCCACAGAGAGGGTGGTGGACGCGTGGAACCACCTTCCTGAGGAGATTGTGGGGTCTAAAACTATGGGAGAATTCAAGAATGCATGTGACAGACATAAGGCAATTCTTGGGAGTAGGAAGAAATAGGCTGTTGGTTAATTAGGATCTGCAGCTTATCCAGTAGGTATGGAAATGGGCAGACTGGGGGGGGGGCATGCGGTCCTTATCTGCCATCAAAGTCTATGTTTCTCTGTTTTCTCCCCCCTAGCATATATGGACACCCACCCAGGCACGTCTCCCACCACAGCCCCCCTACAAACATGATAAGCAACCCCCAGCTGAACAGTATCCACAGTCCACCAGACCCCCCACCTCGCATACATACATACATCAGGAGACCCCCCTGCCAATCCAATGTACACCTGGTATGTCCCATGCCCCCAAGGCAGTACACAGTCCCAGTGTCCATGGGCCTAGTCTGCATGCCTTCACTGCTAGCACCTCTGCAGCACTGTGAGGAAAGCCCCGAGTGAGCCATGCAGGCGTGCAACATCCTGCATAATAGCAGACACCAGCAGCATCAGATACTGGTCGCCCGCCACCTGCTGCCACAGGTACAACAACAACTGTGGGCCTGGCTGTCCCCCAGGTGACTCAGCACCATCAACATGTCCACCCGGCTGCTGTGGGGCTATGTCTATCTGTTTGGAATGGCGGTCAGCACTGTCATCCGGCAGCATGCCGTCTGCCTCCTGCTCCCCCACAAGATGCTCCTCCTCCTCCTCCTCCTCCTCCTGCTCCTGCTCCTCCGCTGGCTGCTCCCCCACTTCTGGCTCCACTGCAAGCAGCTCCTCTGCCTCTTGTCCCTCTGCTGCCTGCTTGGCTGCTGCCATCTCCTCTACTGGCTGGTCCCTATCTGCCGGCACCTTGCCAGGCTGTTGTTCCATGCCTGGCACCTCTGCCAGCCTTTCAGCCACTGCCAGCACTTCCACATGCTGCTCCACCAACCCTTGCGGCTCACTGTCACCAGTGTCCTGTTCTGGCTCCATTTCCTCCCCCTGGCGATGGTGGGATGGGTCGTAGCCTGTGTCACCAGGCCGGGTGCGCCTCTGGTATTCTGCAGCATCCCTTGCCTTCAGGTTGGCCATCGCCCTGAACAGTGCCGCTTGCCTCGGGGCAAGACTGCTCCTCCCACCTGCAAGGAAGAAGAGCAGAGGTCACTGCAGGACTGGGATTCCCTGTAAGTATGGGCACACATGCATGTGTGCCACATCACACTACACAAGCGGTGTCATACACACACACAACACCTGCCACATGGTGCACATTGGCAGGCACACCGGTGTTGCGCTACTGCCACAGGCACTGCAGGTGCACATGACTGCATCGTGGCTGCATGGCTGAGCACAGCGGTATGTTACTGCACACGTGTGCATGTCCAGGCGGCACATGCCCCTCCCAATGCTGCCACCACGCTATGGCTGGCACATGTGGTGGACTGAACAAGCACCTACCTGACCTCTGGTGACCCTGCATCCCCTGATGGTGGCCACGCCCTGGCTCCTTTGCTGGCTACACCTGCTGTCCAGAATGGCTGGGTCCTGTACCTGTGTGGGAGGGGGACACTGTTACACCTGTACACCACTGCTGGCCATGGCATGTGTTGCTTGTATGTGGAGGTATCATACTACATGGTACCATACCCACCTGCAAGGGCACTAGTGCTGGTCTCATCTCCCAGTCACGCCGCTTAGCCATGTCCAGTATGCTCTCCAGGATATGCGGGTCCCTTCTGGCCAGGTCCTGCCACCTGTGCTGCATCTGCTGTGTGGTGCAGAACATGCCACTGATCACACTGAGGCATGCCCCTATGGCCCACCATGCTCTCTTCCTGTCTGCGGGGGAGTGGTTACTGCAGCCTGGTGGCAGCAATGTGGTGTGCCACTGCTGCACCTGATTCACTAGCTGTGCTATTTCTTCAGGAGTAAAGTTAGGTGCACAATCACTGAGGCTTGCTAGGCTCCTGAGTGACATGTCCCTGGGCACAGTTCACCACCTGACCTGTCCTGACCAGCAATGGCATGTTCTGAACTGGGCAGCTGTGTTCTGCAATCAAACCTAATCAATAATACCTGCCCTGGCAGTACACCTTAAACGTTATATTCCAACTGTGCACTACGTTGATGCAGCTAACTATCATGCCTTAACTTTGTTACCGTACACTGCCCTGTATGTTTAGCTTCACCTATGTAACTGTATCACGCAGCACAACCTCTACTGAACTGGCCTACACATGTCTGTCATACCATACATGGGTGAAGACTTCTCAGTTAGTGCATCAGCATGCTGCTCTTTTGAGTACACTCTGCTATGTTCCCTGTATGGGCCTATATGATGTTTACAGTGGTGTACTCTGACCACATGGACACTGCACTGCACTCACATTTGGAGGCAGTATAGTGCAGTGGCTTATGGATCTGAGCTGCTAATCCTGAGACCTGTGTTTGATTCCCACAGCCCCCACATGCATACTGTGTGACCCTGAGCAAGTCACTTACCTTCCCTGTGCTCCCAGTTCACACCTGTTATCAAGCATTCAGCTTAGTGTGTCTCTCCTGGTTAAACAAGTGGAAAAACAACATGAACAACTGGCATTAACATTGATTATTGTATATTTGGAGGTATTGCACTGTCCTAGTACTTACCAATATTCAAGTGTTCCTATCCAATTGTGGCCTTCCTGCACAATCCCTTCCCTGGGCTCCAGTCATTGCTGTTTGGTCCTCCCCTGTGCCGATGTGGGCTGTAGTTGCGGCCTGCACACACGTGCGTGCCATGTTCGCAAACTAGGGGACAACGCAACAGTGGTCTACATTTCTGCTGCGCATGTGCAACATGGGCCATGCACCCATCCCAGGCACCAGTTCTATGCTACATGCATCATGTCCTATCACAGCAATGGGAATGAGTGAGGGCACACAGTTGTATAGTTCACAGTGTTTACTCAGAAATGTCGTGACATGGTGCAGTGCTACGGTACAGTAGTGGCAATACCCATACACATATACCCACACCCAGTGACTGATCACAGCTTACACACCCAATCCATGCTGTACATCATCGCCCACACACCTGCACACAGTGCACGCACACACACACACACACACACATGCACACACCCCACACACACCACACATCCATACACAGTGCCCTCCTCTACTGACACTCTGCCCAATGCCCACCACCCATTGCAGTGGCACACCATATTGGCATGGTCAGTCATCTGCCTGTTGCTGCCACCCAGTTTTCTTGCACTTGGTGGCATGAATGCTATGTCCAGCACCCTGTCTCGAGGGCTTGGCTGCCCCTTCGGCACCAGTGGGTCCACCTTACCCCAGTTGTATGCCCGCAGGTCCCCCACTGTCCATCAGTCCCAGAGGCACTGTTGTCCTCCGACTCCATCCATGCCTGCCAGTGGCAGCAGGTGCTGGTCCTGGCACAGTCCCCTGTCCTTTAGTTTGTAGACCACCATCATCCATAGCCTGTGGTTGTGTTGCCAACTAGGATGTGCCCTGTCCTGGTGTGTCATCAGGTGCTACCCCACCCCATCTAGCACTTGTCCTGCACCTGGTACCTACTGCTGCACGTCTCACAGCCATGGTGGCAGGTGGCATTGTGGCTCTTTGCTGTGGTGGTGTGGCCACCAGTGGTGCCACCAGTGGTGTTGGTGGTGGCGGTGGTGGGGGCTGTTGCACAGGTGCTGCTTGTGGTGTTTGTGGTAGGGGCTGTTGCGCTGGTGCTGCTGGTGGTGTTGGTGGTTGGGGCTGTTGCACTGGTGCTGCTGGTGGTGGTGGTGGTGGCTGTTGTGCTAGTGCTGCTGGTGGTGCTGGTGGTGGGGGCTGTTGTGCTGGTGCTGCTGGTGGTGTTGCTGTTGGTGGTGGTGGGGGTGGTGGTGCTGGTGTTGCTGCTAGTGGTGTTGGTGGTGGCGGTGGAAGGGGTAGTGGAGCTGGTGGTGTTGTTGGACCTGCTGCCCCTGGTGGTGGCATTGGTGCAGCTGTTGGGGGACGTTGTGGATTTGATGGTGGAAGACGCACACGTTCGGCTCCTGTGGCTGTTCATGGCATGGGCTGCTCTTCCGGGGGTAGTGGCATGTCCCCTGCCATTATGGTGGAGTGTGTCCCAGCTCCCTTCTGGTGCTGTTGCACCACCTGTGTCACCTGTGTGGTGGTGTTCATCCTAAGTGTGTCTCGCAGTGGCTGGCCTGTAAGTGCACCCTGTAGCACCGCAGACAGTATGTTTGACTGCCTGGTCTGCTGGGCCACCAACCCCTCCACAGCCATGGCCAGTCAGGTGAGCATCCATGTCTGCACCTGGACACAGGCCTGGGAGGTGACCATGGCATCCACCAGCCATCCTATGGCTGACTCTGTGGTGCATGTCCCTGTCTCCAGCACATCTATGAGGGTGCCCATGTGCTCCTTCATTGCTACATGGTGGGCATCCATACTGAGCCGGATACAGCCGAGCATCTCAGACTGCTCCTTGTGGGTGGTCACGAGGGTCCTGCAGAACCCAGCATAGTCTGTGGGTGTTGCTGTGTGGTCATCCTGCAGGGCTGGGGTTGGCAATGCCCCAGCCAGGGTCACCAGCAGCCTGTCAAATGATCCACGGTTGAGGTCCTGTGCTATATTGTCCACTATGCTGCTGACACTAAACAGATCACACAGGTCCAGTCCCTCATCCTACTGCTGTTGTTCCTCTGCTGCCTGCCACTCCCCCCGCACCGGTGTCAGGGCTCAGCCTGGCCACTCCACGTCTGCACCACAAGGGGTGTCTGTCATGGTGACCTGTTTGGTGGTTGGCTGCATGCTATCCTGCTCTGGCTCAGTACCTGTGTCATCACTATCCTCTGCCCCTGTGTCCACTGCTGCCGCACCTGTAGGGGGACAACAGTGCATCAGTGCTACCCCGCCATGTCATGCCCTCCATACATGCCTCCATTCCCACCCCTGCATTGCTGTCCCACACACCAGGGGCACAGCTGGTCATCCATTTACCTGTCCCTGCAGCCATCCACATTGTGTCCAGGTCCATGTGTCCATGGACACTGTGCTGGCTCAGGAACATCAGGATCCTCTCTTCATAGGCATTGAGGGGTCTCGCCTCCTGTGGCAGATGTCTGCCACATGTTGAAGGCTTCCTTTGCCTTAGCATGGTGCTTGAGGTCATTCAACTGCTTCTACAAGTCCTGCATTATCCACCTTGTGTTGGCCACTGCATTGACCTTTGTGGCCATGTCCTCCCATGCCTCCTTGTGCATCCTGTGCAGGTCACACTCCCCACCCTTGCCCATTAGTTGGGCTGCCAGTGCTTCCAGTTCCTAGAGGAGAACATCTATCTCCTCATCAGTGAAATTTCTTTTGCATCATTTTGCCCCACTTGCCGCCTCTGCATTGTTACCTGCCATTATCACATGCATAGCTCCCTACGCCATGTCTGTGACTTGCACACTATTATATGGTCATCAGGTTGTGACATGCATTACTGCTATGCCCGCTATTGCAGGTTCTGTCTTGCATTGTGGGCGTAACTTGCAACATGTGTAATTCTGCTGTTCTACATCATGACTGGCATTTGTCTTGGAATAGGGCACAGCTCACATGTCACAGGGGTTTGGTCATAACTTTAAGAAGTGGAGCAGCTTGTGCCATGCTCTACTTGCTGTCTTGGAATCAGGCTCCAAGAGACTTTTACTATTACATTGGAGGTCGACTGAAGTCCCGACTGTACTGAGGTGGCAGCAAGCTCTTGATAAAGCGACTGCTTTCCATAAGGTCATCTAGTAGAGCAAAAATCAGGTTATATGGTTTTTCAGAGGGTGTAATAATTGGGTAGAAGGGTGAAGGTGCCTCAACGGGGACAATGCAGAGTACCTCTTGGATTAGCTATGAAGGTTCATTCAAAGATCATTTTTGTATAGGGGAAGGTGGATATCCCGGCAAATATGTAAAAAATTGAATGTTATATCTGCTTCCTTATTACTGTGCTTTATCTTGCTTGGCACTGTTAAAATATAAAATTCTTCAAGGAGTATGTTCTCTATGGACTTTTGGTCTGGGGTACCAGAGACTGCTTCCTTTCTTTGCTGTTAACATGCTTTGGAAATCCTTGTTGTAGTTGCTGTTCTGAAACTCTTGAGAATCTTCAATTAAAATGTTTATATACAAAAAAACAATAGCAGGCAGACTTCCTTATAGGGCCCTGCCATATGCAGATGACTTGTGTACAGTTACACAAGACATACAATCTGCTGAAGAAGTTGCACACATATATAAAAAATATGGTAGGATCTCAGGGGCATCATTAAATTTGGGGAAATGTACAGGTCACCTATTCAAAACGGATGAAAATGCTGTTACACAGATAGCAGGTATTACTGTACAAAAAGGTCAAATTAACATATTGGGCATTACTTATGGAACAACTAAAGACAAGGTGGTGAACTGGGAAGGGAAAATACAGCAGGGACAGTTTTTGGTACAGCAGTGGAATAAATGGAAATTTAGTAAAAAAAAAGAGAGAGAATGCATTTAATTATAACATATCTCATATCAGTTTTTGTGTATTTAAGTTATATTTGTCCCCCACAAAAATCATTTGAAACCATTATTTTAAGTCTCTTTTTCCAAGCAGTCTGGGGTAGTAGGCTTAACTGTATAAAGAGAAATGTTCTTTACCTTCCCATCAAACAAGGAGGACTAGGCATGGTGAACCCCATTGCAGTTTTTATAGTATATTCATTTTTGCCAACATACAACCATTGTTGCAGAATAAAGATTATAGTTGATCTCCCTTAGTTTATGCAGCCAGTCAGAATTGGTTTCAACAATGGGATCAAGGGAGACCAGGACCTATAAAAAATGTGGCACTACTCAAGAATACCTGAGGGGAACGTATAAAAATAAAAGGTTGGAAAAACCTGAGCCAGCTAATAATAACCAAGCCTAGAAAAGCTCTTAATGTCTGGATACAAGAAAATAATCTTCAAGAAGCTGAAATATTCCCTAAGTGTTCCTCACAATATTTACCAGAATTACTGCAACTATTAAAAGAAAAGAGAATACCACCCAAAATGTGGGATATACATTGGATGAGCTGCCAATCAAAACTAAATGTCAAGAGTAATCAGAAGCATAAGACCATGGAGGAGAGAATGTGTAGTAGAACACTCTGTGACCAAGAGCTGGAGACCCTGGAATGTTTGTTTTTTAACTGTCCATATATCAAGGGATTTTGGTACAGCTTAGCTGACAAATGGTCAGAACAATGATTTAAAACAGTTACCTATAATGCATTAATGTATGGGTTATATACAGCAGCAGCACATAAATGAGACAAAAGTATTTTGATATTATATGGGCATGCATAAAATGGTACATTTGGAATGCAGGAAGTTTGTTTCATTTACAACAGAAACACATGGAACATGATGAAATTATCAGTAAAATTACAACTGAGTTAAAATCTATTTATAATTTGGAAAAAAAAAGGCATACTAATAGAAAAATTTTAGAAGGTGGTTTGGAGGAATTTACCTTGCAGATGTGCTGGTCACTTAAATTGATAACTGTTTTAAAATAGAAATATAATTTAAGGAATATGGGTTATGGGAAGTGAATAAGATGACATTTGGGGTACAAAGATATTGAGTAACCTATAACAAAAAGTTTATTAAATATACATACTTTCTTTTATAAACATTGTATCCTTTTTTAGTTATATAACAGTGAATTAACTGTATTTTCATGTATGATATGTATGATATCATACATATCATACATATGTATGATATGTATGATATCATACATATGTATGATATTTGATGATGCATGTTTTGTTTCATTTAGTTCCTGCAATAAAAAACCTTACTCTTTTCAAGAAGTGCCACGGGATCTTTAACATCCACCTGAACAGGCAGATGGGACCTCGGTTTAACTTATCATCCAAAAGACAGCACCTCAGGAGTGCAGCACCTCCCCCCCATCCCCCATGCTGCATTGCAGTGTCAGTATTGGGATGTAACCAACGTGCCTATTGTGGGGATATAACCCACAGCCTTCTGATCTTCTGGCTTCAAAGGCAAGTGTGCAACCTGCTGAACCACTGACACTAATTATGGTTTCAGACGAATTATGACAAAGCCATATCTGTATGTTTTAAATCTATAAAGCAGGCTGTACCCCGGGACAGGGTGTTATATAAAAATAAATACCTTGCCTTGCCTTGACCTGATACTAAACACCATACATGTGATCACTGAAATGGTGTGGCATAATACCAGTCCTGATGATTCTGCATGGTTAGAAGGAGAGCAGCCATCAATTATTAGGGAATGTTTTCTGGTACTGGAGTTTAGTTAGGTAAGTGGGGTCTGTGACAAGCTGGGAGAGGCTTAAAGCAAATAAATTTGTTCTGATACCTTTGCAAGAGTGTTCCTTCTAATTAGTACCACTGATATGAAGCTCACACATAAAAGGGGTGCATCACCAGTTACTTAGCTGATAACTTCAATTAGGGAGTCAGGGAAGATGCAAGGAAGTAGAATATGCCACAGATCGGTGTAAATAAGTACTTGGGAAAGAGAAGCGAGCCCATTAGAAGCCCATTAGAGTAGTGGTGTCCGAATAATACAATCTCCATGATAGAGTAACTGTGATAAGATTACCACTGTAATGGTAGTATCGTGATTATGTTGTCACTTTTGTAACAAATATTTTAAAAGGTTCTAAAATGCATTTTTTGTACTTATTTGTTCTGTAAATTACTGCTTCAATATGTGGGCTGTGGTCGTGCAGCTTTAAAACAATAATCATCTAGCTCTGAAAAAAAGAAGCAAACCTACCCTGTATCCCTGCTAGTTAAGCACTATGTGCTAATAACTTACTGAAATCACAGCTATGCATGAGGTTTCCACATTTTATTTAGCAAAACAAACTTTAAAAGAATGTAATGACATAAAGCAATACAACATGGTTACAAAGAAAGACAGACTTAGCTGACAGGAGCATACTGCCACAAGGTGGATGGGAACTGACATTTTGCTTACACTTCAACAAGCTTCCTCAGAGGTAAATTTACTGGCCAGGGGACTTCCCTTCTATACACCATCTGCCATCACATGGTATAATTCATTTAAAGACAGCAATAAATTATTCAGATATCTCACATAAATTGCGCACATGTAGAGCAATAACATTTCACCTATGCACTTTACAATGTGCTGGCACCATAAGTTAAAAAAATTATCAATAACACTATATATTGGTTTGAAAATTATCTGCAAAAAGCAATGGCTACATAACTGGCATATATTACTATTAAAGTCCACATGTTAAGCGTTCTTGTTGTTCTTTCACACTTTGGGTCCTCTGTTATGCTTTTATTTCTCGGAAATACCTGTTCTTTATTTTGCTGTTTTAGAGTTGTCACAGGTGTACAAGAAACAAACAAAAAACATTTTTTTAAGAGCTATCCCTGTATGAAATCAGTTTACATAGAGTTTGCTTTATACTTTGATTTTTTTTCAGGTTTCTGTACTTAATTTCAGTACAATTCCTTATATTCTGACCTGGTGTACTCTATATAGCTCACAGATTTACAAGAAGCGTACAAGCTCACAGGAGTCATTCCGCCCTGGTGAGCCCAAACCTCTGTGTCTAAAATTCATATTGTTTCTCTTTAACTAACTCCTCTAGATCACCTCCCATCAATCCTACTCTTACCCTTTCCAAACCAAAAAAACTTATCTGATGAAGTGTTTTTTGGTTTTCATATGCCTGCAAATCACATACTTGAGGTTTTCAATTTCCCGAGTCTTTACATGCTCACTAATTCAAACTTAATATTTTTATGTTGTGTGTCCAGTGTAAAATCTGCTACAACTACATTTGACCATGTACACATACTGCTTTGCTATCACAAGTGATAAAGCTCCTAGTGGTTACAGTCCCCTAAGAGGGTGGTCTACTGTATCTGTTCCTATGACGTAGTTACAAAAGTTGTATTTTCCACACTTCTTGTTTCCTGCTGTCAAAGGCTATAACCACATTGTGTTTCATAATGTCGGAACTTTCCTGTCCTTTATATTTTTGGGGCACCTGTAGTTACCTCTGGACCATTTTCTGGTAGATCTTTAAACCTTCCATCACTGTGTAACACTCACCAGTGTTTTTTTTTTTTTTTCTATTTCCTTCACTTTGTCAGTCAATTATGATTATGTAGTTACAAGTCTTGGAGACTATTCTTTGCAGCATCTGTCTCTCTGTTTTTTTTTTCATGTGTGTGTGCCCCAAATTAGACTGTTCTTTTCCAGCTTCTCTACTTCTTCTCCGGCAGTCTGTGCAATTGCTATGCAATATCCCATCTATGACCCGGTTTATCTGTTCTTTCTGTTGCTTCTCAAACTGTGTTGTCCCAGTACAATTTCACTTTGTCCTGATCAACTGACCTTTTGTGATCCCCTTTATTACATGTTTAGGATGTCAACTTGAAGCCAGGAGCCCTTCTGAACATATAGTATTATTTCCTGCCTTATACAATTTGATGTCCAGAAATTTAATTTCATGTATCCCTACCATGAGTTTAAATTTCAGTGAGAGTTGGTTCAAGATGCCTCACAAAACTCTCCAGCTGGCTTGTCATGCCCTTCTAAATGACAAGGATGTCATCAATAAAGTTATGCCACAAATCTAGGTATTTTAAAAATGGATTTGTGGCATCTGATGACATCCTACTCCCATTCCATATACAGACTGGTGAAGCTAGGGGCAACATTACCCCTGTAGCTGTGCCATGCATCTGGAGGCAGTATCGGTTTTCAAAAATAAACACATGGAAATTTAGTACCTTCTCGGATAGTATTCCAAAAACTTCTGTAGGTGGGTGTTGTATTTCCCTTCTGTTTAGATAATGCTCCAATTCCTCCAGTCCATCATAATGGGGAACCGAGGAATACAATGCCTCATTATCCAGAGTTGCAAAGATCCTCTCTCTGTTCATATCAATGTCTCCTGCTCTTTCTAGTATATCCCCTGTATTTCTAATGTAGCTGGGTACTGTTTCTACCACTTAAAATAAGAGACCCACTGCACATGCTCTGTCCACCCCCCAAAATTGGAAAATCATTAAATTATTACAATGTACTTCTGCCTCAAATGGCTACTTATTTATTTCATCCCAAAGGGGAGTGGGGGTATCTTAGTTTTTCATATCAGAGCTCTGGTGTGAAAGTAAGCTCGGCCACCAGTCAGCAAGGCGGACCTCCCATGATCTGAGACCCTATTCTAAATGTAAGTGCCAGAGTTTGCTCTCTTTAAAATATGGTGAACTGCCTTATTGGTTCAATTTGAATAAGGTGCAGTCCCCAGACAATATAGTGGTGTTTGGAGGGGCGCCAGCTAACAGAGACAGCTATATATCTCCCAAACATAAACACATCCAAAATTACCTGCTCAGCCCATTTACTTTCACAAACTTTAAACTGCTGTTCTGACTGGGATGCTACTAGTTATTGCATACATATGATAAAACAAGAGATCCAGTGCACACCTTCCCGGACCCCCAAAACTGGCAAATCGTCAAAGTATTACAATATACTTTCTGCCTCAAATGGCTACTAACCTATTTCATCTAAAAGGGGAATGGGGGTCTCTTAGTTTTTTATAGCAGAGCTCTGGTGTGAAAGTAAGCTCAACCCCCAGTTGTCATGGTGGAACTCCCATCCACTGAAGCCCTATTATAAATGCAACTGCTGGAGTTTGCTACCATTAATATACTGTACACTGCCTTACTGGTTCACTTTAAGTAAGGTGCAGTCCCCTGCCGATGTGCTGGTGATTGTAGAGGATCCAGCTAATGGAGATAGCCATATATCTCCCAGACATAAACAAATCCAGAATTAGCTGCTGATCCCATTCTTGTTCAAAAATGTTAAAGAGACACATACTGTATCTGACTGTCTCCATTAACCGACTCCCCTCCAGTCATCAGGGCATGGGGTCATAATGTCACAGTGAAAACCATGCATACCAAGAATGCCACATGCATATCAGCATGTGGCATAACAGCATTGGCACAAAACGCCAACCAGAGGCACCACTACATACACCGCAACAATACGTTCACCCCCCACACCCCCTGGACTAAATATAACCAACTCCGGGGGGTCATGGACTTCGGGGAAACAAAAAAAAAAAACACTCAGATTTGTTTTGTTTCCCCAACCAACAAAAATTGCATCATCATCTTGGGACCTGTGAAGAATCGAACCACATCTCCAGGTCCCCGCTAGGGGCAGGTGCTCTAGCCACTCCACCAATGGAGCAGCTCTGCAGTGTTCTTCACTTTCCCCAAAGTCAAACTACAGCATCAGGGGTAGTGGCTCTTATTGCAAGCTTATAGGACCCCTGTTGCTGTAGTACCATTCACGTTTTTGTCAGAACGGCATTTCATGTGGGGTTATGTCTGTACTATATTGATCCGGTAGGAGTCAGCAGGGTTTGTGGGACGGCATGGGTCCCTAAAGTTAAAAATGGTGGGAAAGTGCTTAAATGGCAGTCTGTAGCCCTCCCTGCCTGACCATAAGGCTGGGGCAGCTTGGTAGAGGGAGCCCCATACGATGGATATATTTTGAAACATTGAAATTCAGTATCCTGAATGCTACAAGATCGAGTTCAGGAGACTGACTTTAGGAATACTGCACCCCGCACTTCCCATAACTTAAATAACCATCTCTGAGGGGGAGCAGCCCTTGGAGTAAAAAGAAAAAGTTACGGGGGGGGGGGTTGTGTACAACAATATGCAGCAGAAATAGCAGTGAAAGGGAACAGAACCTGGGGCTACAGGACCATGCTAGTTGAGTTGTTACTGCATTAGACCTCCATGCCATAGGAGCAGCTCAGCCAGCTTCCACATTTTGCAGCTACTTGTGATGCCTGGCTATGGGTAGGGTAGCAGTTCATCACATCCGCTACCAGACCACTATTGGCATCGGCTTCTTCCTGTCAGGTGTGTGAATGTGTCAGGTGACTGAACTCAGTCCACTCAGTTTCGGTATTATGAGTTTCAGTCTCTGGAACAGATACCAACATGGCAGGATCCCTCCTGTGGTATCTTGTGCCCCTCTCACTCAGCTATCCAAGTCTTTGTGAATGGTGTAGAATGTGGGCATGCCTTCTGACTCTCCCCCAGACCCTCCACGTGCCTATCTGTGCAAACAGCTGGTAGCTTGAGGGCAGAAGGGGTGCATGCCCCTTCTGTGAATGCTGCTGTGGGTCCGCAGGACCCCTGGTGTGCACCATTCCAATGTAGGGTTGACTGTGTGCTATGGGTATGAGGTGCATATGCAATTCTGTTTTTTGTGCATAAAGCCCCATGTGCTAAGAACTTGCTGAAGTTGAGGCTATGCATGAGGTTTCCACATTTTTTATTTAGCAAAAAACTTTAAAAGCATGCAGTGACATACAGCAATACAGCAATAGGGCATGGTTACAGAGAAAGACAGACTTAGCTGGCAGGCGCATACTGCCAGCTAAGTCTGGCTTTTTTGGTAACCATGCCATATTGCTGTATTGCTGTATGTCACTGCATACTTTTAAAGTTTTTTGCTAAATAAAATGTGGAAACCTCATGCATAGCCTCAACTTCAGCAAGTTCTTAACACATTGTGCTCAACTAGTAGGAATATAGTGGAGGTCGGAGCATTTTTTCTAAGCTAGATGATTTTTCTGAACATGTAACCTGTTTTCAAGCATTTTTCTGCATTTCTGTATATTATATTATATTAAAATGTTTAGATGTAAATAAAATGAGTCAATAAATTTGTTAAAAATGTGTTACTATTTTAGAATGTATGGTAAGCTCCTATTTAATGTATGGTTAGCCCCTACTGTGTATAGATTTCCATACACATAAGATTCTTGTTATGGAACGGTATCCTGTGAAGGGGAGTAACTGCAAGTGGGTGCCTACCAAAACAGTGACCTACTTGTGGCAACTGCCCCGATGGCAAGGGTGTTGGGAGGGCGACTGGATGGGAGGGTTCGAGACACAGTGAAGGATATCATGGGGGGGAGCAGGTGCTGCGCTATGGGTGGGGGTGGTGCTGTGAGGTGCTGTCAAGCTGGCGTCATGGCGTGGTGGGTTGGGTCCTGAGGTGGCGGGGATGCAGGGTTCAGGACTGGGTGAGGGTGTTTTTTGCGCCTGGCCCAAGTCAGTTTAACTTTATTTTTACTGATGCCCCCATATACCCCCTGGAGTTGAGAATCTTAAGTTATCGGGGTGCAGGGGAACAGCCTCCTGCATAAAATAAATTATTTTGTTTCGTGCTACTGTCACTGGCGCTGCAGTTGCACATCACCGAAACTGAATTTCGGCGATGTGCACTCGCCGTAAGGACAATCGCCATTTGGCAATCACCCTTATGATATGGAACCTTATGGTACAGTTCAAACATCAGAAAAAGTTGTTATGGTATTGTTCTGAAATCACAATGATGCCATGACAACTTTTTTGCCTTGATGTGCCACCAGATTGGTTCAACAGGCGACTGCAATGAAAAAACTCAGGATAAAATGGCAGCATTTTATAGTGAGTGCTGAGTGGTGAACTGAGACTGTTTGAGCATGGGCAGCCCTAGACGGCTGTGTGTCACCACATTGAACTCCTTTATTAGTTTTTTTTTTAAATAAACACTGTCACCACACACACAGGGTCAGGACCAAGAGTGACAGATCCGAGTTTGACTGACCGGGCCGAAGTCACAGTGAGCTGATGCATCGAGCAAAATGATTTAACAAACGTATTGTACTACGGGACAAATTAACAAAGTAACAGAGGTACAACTATTAGAAAAAAAAAACATACACTATATAAAACAGTGTATGGGTACCCATACACAACCAAGACTCTGTTTTCATCTCAGGTGTGTGATGATGTCATGGAGACCTCTCGAGCTTCACTCTCGGGGTCTCCATGATATCATTGCACACCCTTAATGGAAACGCAGCCTTGCTGTGTACGGGCATCCATATGCTATTCTATACATTTTTCTTAGAAAACAAAGTATTGTAGATTTTTTGCAATGTACACAATACATATACGGTAGTATATTGCTGAAACCTTGAGGGTGCATGCATCTCTTTTTGTGTAATTAGGTATTTTTTCAAGGCACTTTGGATGGGAGAAGGGTCTATAATGTGTGTCCTCGTGGCTTGTTTGTTTTGTAATTTATGTGATATGAATATAAAGGGGAATGGCACTTCAGAACTAAAAAGCCCGGCATGGATTGACTGCCTCTTTTCACATTTATTGCTTGTTATATCCCTTATTTGCCAAGTTGTTCATAAATCTAATTTATCCTGCTTTGCCATCCCACCCCAGTGCCAAATTAAAACAAAGTCATAGGGTACTGGGAGTGGGCAGCATTCCACAATTTCCAATTGTTGATGTGACCAAGGAGCAGACATGGACCATGGGGATTATAATTGTTATAGCTAGATAAAGACAGGTCTTTATTTAAATACACCTTTTTAAAAACCAAAGCACAGTACATAAATAATAAACAATGCAAAAAATTAAAATAAAAAACTGCATAAATTAGAAATTCCTAAAATTTCTCAGCAAAAGTTAAATACATCTATTAAGTGATTTACAAATAATCATTTCACTGTTGTAAAATATTAAATACCTTGTTTTTTTCTTACTTTGTTTATAGCCCACATTCTGAGCAGCCCCCATCTGCTGGTTGCCAGAGCCCCTGTCACCCTGACTTCACCAGAACTTACTTGTATGTCTTTCTCCGGTGCTTTCCCCTGGCAGAGTCAGTGGTGTTACCCAACCTTCACCATCGAACAGGATCTAGTTTTTGAATTTATACACTCAGGAGGAGAGGATGGATTGGGGGGATAGGATTGAAATGTTCAAATACCTGAAGGGGAACAACAAATCAGGCACAGATGGGTTATTTAGGATGAGGAAGGGACGAGACACAAGAAGGCATGGGCTGAGACTGGAGGGGGGTAGATTTAGAAGAGAGATAAGGGGACATTTTTCATGGAAAGGGTGGTGGTGAAATGGAACACTCTACCAGAGGAGGTAGTATCATGCATGACTGTAGGAACCTTCAAAAGGGCATGGGACAGGGCATGGGGGGGTCTGGATAAGCGGTACTGAGAAAGGGCCGGGGGTGAGCGAGGGGGAGGGGTGTAGGGCAGCTGCAAACTAGGGGGCTAGCTGTGCACCTGAGCAGACTTGATAGATCATAAGGCCTGTTTCTGCTGGCAGATTTGTATGTTCCCAGCTGATCTGAGTCATCAGGTGTGAGACCTTTGGATGAGCAAAGTCATCCTGCCAGTTGGGATTTACCAGTTGTTCCTCCCCCTTGGAGGAGTGGATGTGCAGCATAATCAGAATGCATTTCACATGCTCCCGCACAACATGCATTGATGGCTGCCATGCCACCATTCATGCTGGTGATCCCAAAATGCCTTCTCCCTAGTCTCCGCTATGGGCCGACATGCTCCAGGCTCTGCAACCCACCACTCCCCTGGAGGAGGACAGAAATTCTACAGATGCTCAATCCTCCCCCCCCCCCGGCCAACACTCCAACATCCCAAGCTTGTTCCTTAACTTGAGTTATTGGCAGTGCAAGCAGTAGCCCTACCCTTGTGCTGGCAGGCCAGCTAAATTGCAATCACAATAAATCAATCAGATAGTTATAATATGAGCTATAAATAGCTCCTGTTTATGATTTTAGTTTTCCTTTGCTACTGTTCCACTTCTGATAAATAAATCTAAGTCACCAGAAATGTACCTAGTAGAGAAAAGCGTGGTGGCCAATGCTTGAAATGAGGCTGAAAGAAAACACAGCTGCAAGCAGCTCAAATGAATTAATGAGCGAACAGTCCCCTAAGGGCTCAGTTATAAAAGTGCACCACATATTTGCATGGTGGCAAACACTTGGCCAGCAGTTCAGAACTAACAAGCATTTGTCAATGCCGAATGTTTGCTTGCTGGCATTGGCAGTGGTAGTGTAGAAGTTACAGAGCTGCGTAATAGGAATGGCAGTGAAGTATTGAACTGAAGCCAACCCCACCACCACCCTGCAGAGAGTGACAGGCATTGGGGTGTGCGTTTGGGTCATCAGGCATAACGGCCACGCCATTTCACCACACCCCACTCTGCAGAGACTGACAAGTGTCACGTGTTCCTTGGGGTCTTTGGCTTATGCGCGCCCCCATTTCATTAGGAAATATGGTGAGATGGGTGCGATATAGGAGAATGGGGTGAAGTTTGGGGCTGAAGAGTCCAAGGCATACCTCGATGCCTCTCAGTGACTGCAGGGTGTGGAATGGTATGAGCATCACAAGCAGAATCCCAAGTCACACCCTGATTCCTGTCATTCTCTATAGGGTTGGGCGATTTAGTTGAAAAGCCTAATACCTCAGGCATTCGTTGGTATTTTAACTCCAAATTTTCAACATGTTTGTGTTGTGACCCCACCTCATGAACAGGGGAATATCAGTTTGGCCTTGGCTGCTTATGAACAGTGAATACGGCATTTAGCACCACAGGTGAAAAATATTCGAACAGGATGTAAAAATGACAGCTGTACTCTTTCATGGGAGGTGTAAAATGGCTATGTTGCAAATGTGTAGTAAAAATATTTAAAAAATGGTGAAGTCTGTGCGCACATAGAAACTGTGCAACGACACCCATTATATAATTAGGTTGGAGATTTGTTATAGCAGATTGTCAACTCAGGCATTTTGGTGCCTCTGATCATGAACAGTGTCACTGTGATTTTCTTTATCTGTGCCGAACAATGATTTCCCACAGCGACCACATCTCTGCACTGAAAGTGTGGAACACTCGGCCATGTTGTGAAAAAATGGCAGCTGTACTGTTCATAAGGAAGTGCTGAAAATGCCACTAGTGAAAATCTGGACTGAAAATATTACAATGTCATGAACTAATGAGGATCGTGGAAACTGCACAATGCTCACTCGTAACACAGTCATTTTATGGACTTTGTCACCAAATTTTCAACATAGCCATTTTAAGACCTCTGCTCATGAACAGTGTAACTGTGATTTTCTTAATCTGTCCTAAACATTGCTTTCACACACCAACAGCACCATTGTGCACCACATGTGCGATAACACATTTTGGGTGACATATGAAAAATTGCAGCTGTACTGTTCATAAAGAAGTTTAATAAAATGGACATGTTGAAAATCTAGAGTGAAAATATTAAATTTGCAAACTTACAAGCATGCATAGGAACTGTACAACGCACGCTCGTGAAAGTCATTTTTAGGAATTTTTTCACCAAATTTTCAACATAGCCATTTTAAGACATCTGCTCATGAACAGTGTCACTGTGGTTTTGTTAATGTGTCCCATACATTGAGTTTGCACACCGACTGCGCCATTGTGCGCTACATGGGCGGAAACACGTTTTGGGCAGAATGTGAAAAATGACAGCTGTACTGCTCATAAGAAGGTGTGGAAAAATGGCAATGTTGGAAATCTGGAGTGGAAATATTGAAAAATTCGCAAACCCACGAAAGGCATGAGGAACTGTGCAACGCACACTGTGAAACAGTCATTTTAGGAATTCTGTCACCAAATTTTCAACATTGTCATTTTAAGATCTCTGCTCATGAACAGTGACACTGTGATTTTCTTAATTTGTCCCATACACTGAGTTCGCACAACGACTGCGCCATTGTGCGCTACATGGGCGGAAACACATTTTGGGTGAGATGTGAAAAATGACAGCTGTACTACCCATAAGAAGGTGTGGAAAAATGACAATGTTGAAAATCTGGAGTGGAAATATTGAAAATTCGCAAACCTATGAGCGTGCGTAGGAACTGCGCAACACACACTCGTAAAACAGTCATTTTTAGGAATTTTTTCACCAAATTTTCAACATAGCCATTTCAAGACCTCTGCTCATGAACAGTGTCACTGTGATTTTCTTAATTTGTCCCGTACATCGATTTCGCACACTGACTGCGCCATTCTGTGCTACATGGGCAGAAACACATTTTGGGTGAAATGTGAAAAATGACAGCTGTACTACTCATAAGAAGGTGTGGTGGAATGGCAATGTTGAAAATCTGGAATGAAAATATTGAAATTTCACGAACTTACGAGCCTGCGTAGGAACTGCACAACGCACACTCGTTAAACAGTCATTTTTTGGAATTTTGGCACCAAATTTTCAACATGGGGGTTTTGGACCCCTTCTCATGAATGATGTCACTGTCATGGCAGTATTCAGGCTTGAAGGGTGATTTCGCAGTCACTGCGCAGTCACTGTGCGAAATCACCCTTCTGGCCCGAATAACGCCATGACAGTGATATCATTCATGAGAAGGGTCCCAAAACCCTATGTTGAAAATTTGGCAAAATTCCCAAAATGGCTGAGATATGCACAGTTGAACCTCCTATCTAGCCCATTATACAGCTTACCGGCATTTCCTCAGTTCGCGGTCGGCTTTGAAGAGTGCAGACGTGTTCCGGTCCACGAAGATCGTCGCGCTGGAGTCCGGAGGTAAGTATGGGGTGGGGGGTGTGGGAAGGCTGGAGTGCGCAGTGGGTGGGTGCGGGTTGTGGGAGGGGTCGGGAGGCAGCACCGATGGACCGTTTTCTTACAGGTAAAAAAAAAAGACATCGATGGGACCGTTTGCCATGCTGGGGTGGGCTCCCAGCGTGGCACACAGGACTTTGGGGGTCGTTCAGCCGGCGGGTATTGGGCACCCCGTCGGCAAAATAAATAAAAAACCTTGCGGGACCATTTGCCACGCTGGGGTGGGCTCCAGCGTGGCACAAGGACTTTGAAGCGTTCAGCCGACGGGGATTGGGCACCCCCGTCGGCAAAATGACTGATTGCCACGCTGTGGTGGGCTCCCAGCGTGGCATCAACTACTGGGGGGAGGAGACAGATGCAGCTCAGCCAATGGGGATTGGGCACCCTGTCAGCTATACACTGCGTGCGGGGGGCACGCGCGCCTGCGGGGGGGCTGCGTGTGAGCAGCTTCTTATCACTGCTCACTCAAGCGTAGCTCCCCCTTTCAACTGTATGCCACTGCATTTTGGAGCATGTCATAGACAGCTCCAAAATGCATTGGCTTACAGGGGCCGTGCCTGCCAGCACACTGCCTGAATTGGAGGAGGAGGTGACACACCTTCGAAATCTCCGATGATGGCACTTTGTTTCTTGCACATGCGTGCAGGCAAACATAAAAATGAAACTCTGCTTATCGATGCATTTAAAACCCCTTGAGGTTTTATTGTGAATTCAGGCAGCAACAGCAGTTTCTTGTGAATCCTGTTTATACATGGTATAAATTCATAAACGTGAATGTCCAGAGATAGCAAATAGTGATAGGCAGACTGGTTCAGGAAAAACCCAACCTCCCCCACCGTACCAAGAACATTATAGGTAGTGAAGCCACATCTGAACATTTTTTTCTGCTTGGATCAATTCAAATATGCTGATTTAATTGTTTTTCCTTACCAATGCAGATGAGCTGTGTTTCAAACTACGACACCTTTTCCTCAGAGGCTCTGTTTTCGCCAATATATTTTATATGGCGACATGAGACTTGTGGCTGTGTGAGTGTATAGCATGAGTCTGGGGTGAGCAGTGTAAGAGGGGAAGCAAATTCGTAGTAACAACAAAGAGCAGTTCTTGAAAGGGGAACCTAGTTGGTTTTCTACTGGAGAGAACATGTGGTTCTCCCTGTTACTGTAACAGCTCAAGGTGGGCACATTGCACTTGTGAGCCTCAGAGCAAATGTGTTCTTTTCTAAACACTTTTCAGTAGCTGGCTGTAAAGATGCTCTTTTTCAGTAGTGTGAAGTCTGTGAAAAAAAAGAAAACAACTTAAAGAGTCCTTTTTTGTTGAGTCAAAAATGAGGGTGGGGGGGGAGAGGGGATACTGAGCTTGTGGGAGATTGGCAGTCTGCATATAACACCACCCAGTACTGGTGCATCACAGGTATTATTCAGGGTGCTGTTAGATGGGAAGTCTATTCCCACAAAGTCTACATTGTGCTAGAGCACTCCAGGTTAGAGACGCAGCGAAGTTTTACTCCACCTGTGAACTTACAGCGAAGTCGCCAAATCTGCATCTGCAGAACAGTTCGCGAAGTCTCAGCTGTAAACTCGAAATTTGCCATTTGTAACTTTGTCTTGCTTTGTGGGTTTTTTAAGTGAAAATTGCACTTAAAAACTCCCAAAGCAAGGAGAAGTTAAAAATTGTGAATGTTCTCCCCACCCCGCCGATCCCTGGACCAAATATAAAAAATCATCTAAATCCCTGGTGCCTAGTGAACCCCCCACCCCATCAAGCGGAAGCCTCAATTGAAAAAAAAATAATCTAGAGGTAAAATCTTCTTCTGTGTAAATGCTTGCAATGAAAACAGAGTATGATGTATGTTGGATGCCTGTTAACATCGTTGAGAAAAACTTAATAAAATATATTTAATAAAAAAAAAATTAAAAAAAATAATCTGAATCCCTGGGGCCCGATTCTGAAAGATCCCTTAGATTGCGGCAAAGGACCGGTGATCTAGGGTGGAGGCACACTCCCAGAGCATCAGGGACCATGCGCCCGATTCCGGAACATTGAGGGTCCCTGCACCACAGCACCCAGAAATTGCCACAAAGACAGGCTAGCACCAAACGTGAGGTGCACCTGTAGGACCTGCTGCAAGGATCCCCCCAACAGGTGAAAGACAGTACTGTATGCCAGGAGGGCTTCCAGGGCAAAGGGGAAGCCCTGGGGGTCTTAGGGAGTGGATCAGCATGCCGGGGGGAAGATCGGGCACCCAGTGGGGGTGTCCTTGGTAGCACCAATCCCCTACTGGTGTATGCTGTGCTGGTTGAGAATGGCACCCCCACTAGGTTCCCAATTACCCCCCAGGCATACCCACTTGTTCCCCTACACCTCCATGGTACATCCCTGTCCCATACACCCCTGGACCCACTTAAGGAGCCTCCCCAGTTCTCCACCTTGAGGGGCAATTCCACAAAGGCTTTAGACTACTGCCTGGCTGGTCTAACATGTCCACCTTCCTATGGCCATAGCGGAGCATTCAGAATCCCAAGGACAGGTGATGTTGCAGCCCCTCCGTGGCGCAAGCCCCCTTGTGACCTGGCATACCATGCTTCTGGTCAGAACAGTGGTGCAATGGCCCTTTGCTGCAGCGGCATCCAAGTCCAGCACAGACCATGTTCCGGATTAGGGATCACCGCAATTGCTAGTGCAAGGTGCATTTTACTTCATCGATGTCTGGTGCATGCACATTGTGCTGGCTGTAATCCTTCTGGAATTGGGCCCTGGTTTCTAGTGGACCTCCCCACCCCACTGATTAATAGACCAGATATAAAAATAAATAATGGAAATAGTTGGTGTCTAGATGACAGCCCACCCTGCCAATCACAAGCTCCTATAATTAAAAAAAATCATCTAAATCGCTGCTGTCTAGTGGACCCCCCCTGCCCCACCAATCACTGGCACCAATAAAAAAAACTATTCTAAATCCCTGGTGTCTAGTGGACCACCCTATCTTGCCTATCGCTGGTCATAGTATAAAACAATAATCAAACTCCAAAGTGTCTAGTGGACCCCCAACCCGCCGATCGCTGACCCCAGTAATAAAAAAAAATCTAAATCCCAGGTGTCTAGTGGACCCCCTTGCCTACCTGATAAAACCTGTCAGGGTGGTGCCACCCACTCCCCTGGCCACCACTCCGACCCCGACCGGGCCAGAGGCGTAGCCTTCCACTAACCTCCATGGCCAGCAGCCCAACTGACCTGCTGTGAAAGAATGAGCATTTGCTTGTACAAGCACGTGATCATTCATTCATTCAGTCAGTCAGCCATCTCATGCTTGTAGAGGGCATTTTTCTGGGGGCTAGAGATGGGAAGAGGGCTGCTCCAGTCTTCGGCAGGGGGACAGGATGGGGGAAATGGTGGTGTGAAACCCTAGGGTCCACAATCCTATTTCCTCCATCCCAACCCTTCACCGAAGACAAGAGCAGCCCCCCCTCCCTTCTCTAGTCCCTTGAAAAATGTCCCCTACAATCACGAGCTGGCTGACTGACTGAATGAATGAGTGCGTGCTTGTAAAAGAACTTGTTAATTCATTCAGAGGTCAGTCAGGCTGATGGCTCTGGAGGTGAGTGGAGTGCTGTGCCAGTGGCTGCTTGGGGTCAAGGTGGGGGCTGGGGGGAGTGGAGTTGTGGTTGGGGATGGGCACTACTTGATGGGTAGGGGGTGGGGGAGTCCAGTAGACACCAGGGATTTAGATGATTTTTTTTGTTATTGGAGCCAGCAACTGGTGAGGTAGGGGGTCCCTAGACACCAGGTATTCAGATTATGTTTTTATACTTGCACCAGTGATCAATAGGATGTGGGATCCACTAAACACCAGGGATTTAGAATAGATTTATTTTTTATTGGGGCTGATGGCTTGCAATGTGGGGGATCCACTAGACACCAGGGATTTAGATGATTTTTTTTATTATTGTGGCCTGCGATCGGCAGGGTGGGGGATCCACTAGATATCAGGGATTTCCATTATTGTTTTTATACTGGGTCTGTCGATCAGCAGGATGGGGTGGGGTCCACTAGACACCAGGGGTAGAAGATTTTTTTAAATATTTGGGCTGGTGATCGGCAGATGGGGGGCAAACAGTAGTTTTTGCACAAAGTGTGGAATTTCGCATGAAAAATTCCACACTTCACCATCTATCTGCACTCTGTGAATTGACAAATTTCACGAATTGCACTCCACAAATTGGGAGCAATTCACAAAATATTTTGCAGAGCAAAATTTATCGACTTCACACATCTCTACTCCAGATCAAGAAGAATGCTTCAGTCAAAGCTGAAGCAGGGGTGTAGCCAGAAATTTCCATTTTGTACTCAATCTCCAACAGTTACACCCCCCTATTAAAAAGTGTACACATCCTTTCCAAATGGCACCCCCTTCCAAACAAGTCAGATTGTTGTTAGATGATTTCTCTACTCTCTAAAGAGGTTATAAGTGTATCTGTCTTCTAAACAACAGACGTTTAAAGAGACACTCCTCAGTGGCCTACACTAACCCAAATTCTACAGATTAGAATGATAATATTAACAGAGTGGCTTATGGTTTGTGTCAGGCACTCAACAAAACTTTACACAAATGTGTACAGTAAGTATGCCTGTCAATGCCTTTTTTTTTCTTCTTTCTGTGAGCCAAGTAAAACAGAGGATAGATGAGAGTGAGTGCGGCAAGCAGAAGCAGGTGGTCTGCTACTAAGAGCTTGTTACCGGCAAATGCAGCCCTACACTAACAACCTGTTAATTGTTTCCTCCTGTGCACTACAATCACCAATACAAAGTGGCAGTTTGTTGTGTTGTCTTGCATACTGCTGAGTCTTCCCCATCTGCAGTATAAATCTTTTTTTTTTCTCTCTCTAGGCTTAAACAAGCTCAGCCTGCTAGTTTCCACACAAACCTTCTGGCCGATTACTGTTCTCTTCTGCAAACTGCTGTGTATCCCCGCCTGCAGGATTGAAATTCATACTTTCTCAAAGCCACATGAAGCCACTTCAAGCTACTCTGAGTACTGGCTTCAGCCGTGGTCACTGTCCTATCTCCCCAACAGGTCTAAATTGTAATTTTCATTCCCCCTGGCTGAATTAGGCTACTGCTTCATATCTCACATTCCTCCCTCTCTCCCTCATGGCTACCTTCACTTTTCTTCGCTTCCCTCTCCTAGCCCTCCTTTTCTGCCTTCCTACTTCCCCCTGTCTCTCTCCCTTATCTTCTCTCAACACCTCTCCCTCTGATTCCTACCCCCTCTGCAACAACCCTGCCCCTGCCACTGATTCCCCCCCCACCTCTCTTGCTCCCCCTACCTAAACTTTCCCATCCACTCAGATCTTCTCTGTAACTCACTTATGAACTTAGAAGCTATTCAAAGACTATGCTCCCCCTCTCCCCTCTGCCTGCCCAACCCCATTGCTACTGACTAATAATAATATTAATAAGTCTTAGCTAAATATGTATGATGTTCACACATGATTCAACCATGAATGTTAGCAATTGCACTATCTAGTGCAATTTACTGATTATTATCTCTTTGTATAAATTATTTTCTTTTCAGAATAATCAGGTTTGAACTATTTTTTAGGACCACTACTGCAACGGCTAACTTCTTGCTGTCAATCTTGTACCATTTAAATGTTTATGCAACTTAGATTAATTACAAGATCACATTTACTTTTATGAAATAAGTTGTTAGTATTTTAATGTGTAATAAGTTTCTATTATATTCTGTAAGTGGAATACTTTTATTATTTAAATTTTTTTAAAAGATTTATTTATTCATTCATTTGTAATGGCAATATTGCTGATCAATAAACTTAAACTTAACTACCGACTAAAGCACAAAAACGAAATTCTCACAAGCTTTTTATATTTCTCCTCCTCCTCCTCCTGCTGGCTGGTGACATTGAACTGAGCCCTGGCCCCTCCCGCTTCCCCCCGACTTCATCCACAGCTTCTTCCAAAGAACTGAGAATTTTCCATATCGATTTTCATAGCCTTCTCCCTAAAATGGATGAGATAAAAGTATGGGTCGCTCAACAGGCCCCCGACATACTATGTATATCCGAATCGTGGCTATCCTCCCGCATCCCAGATACTCAGGTGGTCCTTCCTGACTTAAGCCTCCACTGACAAGATCATGGTAAATGGAGTGGAGGAGTCGCCATTTACTCCCATGATACCCTATCCTGCACCATTTCCCACAAGGAATTTATTCCCCAGTTCCATGAGCTCCTTATAGCCAAGCTCCAGTTTCCATCTTCAAAACTCCATTTTCTGGGTGTTCTGTATGACTCCCCGAAGCTCTCCCCCTCCTCCCTCACCTCCTGTATTGCTGCGGGCTCCACAAATGCATTATCAGGGTAACTAATCCTCCTTAGTGACTTTATTCTTGACTGGCTAGCGCCTTCATTGCTCAACTCTTGCCAGCAGATTGAAACCTTAAATCTGACCCAACTGATTCAAGAACCTACTCACCACAGCCCTCTTTCCCAGCCTCACTCTCTACTCTACCCACCCCCACCATATCTACTCCACAGGGATACTACCTAATGCACCTAGTGACTACTGTCCCACCTTCTGCATCAGGAAGTTCTGGTCTCCTCCTAACCCTCCCAAAAACATTTGATACTGACCCTTAGATCCCATGACAGTGCAAACTCCTGCAAGACCTTGTCTTGGCCAACTGGTCTCCTGTCCTCTCCTCTCTGTCTCTGTGGATGCTGCCCACTCCCACTTCACATTCATCTTTCTAAAGGTTTGGGATATCCATGCCCCACTAACAACCATCCATGTTAGACACTCTAACCACCCCTGGATCACTCCTGAAATCCTGGTCTTGTGTAAATCTTGTGATCTCTTGTGGCATCACTTTAAAACCTCACAGAGCCCAGCTGATCTGCAGACCTACCACATCATGTGCAACAGCTGCACTAAATGCATATGACAGGCCAAATCAGATTTCTTCAAAGTTTGTTTGCAAATCTCAAGTAACACTCCTACCTCCTTCTGGAAAGATCTCCAGATGCTCACTTACCCCTTCTTCGACTACCCCAACCCACCCACTCTCAGCATTGCAGGCTCATTAGTCACTGATCCTACCCTTGTCGTTAAACCGCTTAACACATTTTTCACAATCTGTTCCATAATTAATCTGTTCCATAATGCAAGGCCCACCCAATCTCCAACCCCACTCCACCCCTCTTCCCCCCCTCGGCCCTTCAATTTCCACTCACAACTGAAGTCTTTAGAGCTCTAGTCTTCCTCAACCCCTCCAAATCCAGCCCTGATGGCTTGCACCCAAAGCTCCTTAGAATCTCTGCCCCCTCAATTGTCACCCCCTTAACCTTTATTACAATCTGTCTATCTCCTCCGCTACTGTCTCCTTGGCTTGGAAGTAAGCCACAGTCCTCCCCCTCTTCAAAGGGGGTGACACAACTGCCCCAGGCAATTACCACCCTATATCCCTTCTCCCCTCACTTGCCAAGGTCCAAGAGTCCCTAGTCCTCTCCAGGCTAAATGAGTTCCTCCTCACCTCCAACACCCTGTTCCTTGTTCAATCAGGTTTCAGAAAATATCATTCCACCACCACCTCCCTTCTCTGCTTCACTGATGCCATCCACTCTGCCATGGATCAAGGGCTTATCACCTCTGCCATTTTCCTTGATCTCACAAAGGTCTTTGACTCCGTATCTCATTCCCTCCTCCTAAATAAACTAAGCACCTTGGGCTCTCACCATGTCCTGGTTCAGTTGCTATTTAACTGGACACTCCCAGTTGATAAATATAAATAACATCCAATCCTCCTCACTCTTCATCACTGCAGAAGTCCCCCAAGGCTCGATCTTGGGGCCTGTTCTCTTTTTTCTCCTCATTAACAACCTCCCTTCTGTATGCTCTCATGCCAAGATCCACATGTATGCCAATGATACCATACCGTTCCTCTCTGGCACATCTAGGGAGGAGGAGTTGAATCAGGTGTGGTGTCAGTTGCTTTGGCTTCTCAGAAGGAACTAGAAGGGAAAGGATCAGATTTGTTATAGTACAGTAGCTTCTTGTTGTTTTTACATTGTTTCTTGTGGATTTTACTTGGTAGAAGGTTATTTCTTTTCTTTCTTACTACTTCTAAGGGGCTAGCAGGGTAATGTTTTAGGGCTGTTGGAATTTTGAAAACTGTTTTGGTGGCTATAAGTGGGCTCATTTGTTTGATGTTTCACTGTGTAGCAGACTGCATTTGTAGAGGTCTATTTCTTCTGATTTAAAACCTATTTGGTGTGATTTAACTGGGGCTGTTTCTTTGAATCAGAGACCCATATCTTTTAATTTCAAGCCTATTTTGATGATTTGGTGAAGCTGTTTGAATTGGAGGCATGTTTCTTTTGGTAGCAAACCTATTTTGGGGGGCTTTGAGTAGAACTGTGATTCATTTTTGCTGGCTTCACTATCTGCAAAGGTTAGAGAATAGTGGGGGAAGGGTGCTAATGGTCTGACCAGGGCCTCAGCTACTTGATTGTTTCTGGAAGACTTGGGTTGGTCCCACCCCCAACCTCACCCCACCCGCCCTGGTCCATGATTTCCTTTATACCAGGGTTCTGACATCACTTCCTCAAACAGGCAAAGGATATGCACCTGTCATAGCAGAATGAGACATCCAGGAAAGAAACAGCAGCAAGTGAAGAGGTGACTGCTATCTCAGTGGAAGGGAAGTAACTGCAAATCTAGGAGCTTTCATTGTTACTTCTTTGCATTGCTATTGCATTGTGGAAAGGAGGATTAGGAGTTTGAATAAGGTTGTGCAATAGCTATTTAAAGTCTCTTTTTGAGTTTGGATAGGAAGGTTAGGAATATAAAAAGCAGTTGCTCAATCTATCTAAACGTGTACAACAAAGGGGGTAAGGGAAATTAAGAAAATAATGTTTTGCACTGATGGGGGAGGGGAGACTTTGGGGAGTGTTTGGTATCCTGTATCTGGAAGGGTGGGGGATTGCTGGTGAGCAATGACAGCAATGGGTAGGGTGGTAGGCTGCAACAACTGTGGTGCACCAATCTTTCTAAAAATTGCCTGGAGTGTGGGAGGATGTTTAGTGTGCAACCACACAGACAAACTCAGAAAGGAGATTGAGGCTCTGCAGGAGGAACTAAGACAGGCAAGGCAGACTGGGGGTGGGTTTAGCTCAATACTGGAGGGAGGAAGAATGAGAGATGAGGTAGGGCAATTTTAAGCCAACAGTGGTGAGCAGTGGATCAGAAGAAGGGAAGCAGGGACAAGGGGGCCCAGGCCAGGAAGAATGATTGCTGGGGAAACCAGGTCAGGAGACAAAAGAAAAATGGAAGGAGGAGATAGGGACTTGTGAGGGGAGACGAAGAAGCGGCAAAAGTAATGGAGTGGAAAGGTGAGAACAGATTACTATGGAGGGAGCGGGCATTTGTGAAGGGTCTTCAGAAAATAGTTTTGCACTGCTAGAAAGGAAGAAGGTGGAGGAGAGAAATGATGAACTTAGAGGAGGAACTGATAAATGCCTTGACCAAACCGGAGCGGGGGAAGTTCTACTGGGAGAATTGCAACAGGGGCAAAAGGGGGAAATAATGTGCAGGAGGAAGAAGAAGAGCCATAAATGAGAGAGGGAGATGAATGGAAACAAGCAGGGAGTAAGAGTGGTGGAATCTTAGTGCTGGGGGACTCAATACTAAGAGTAGTTAGGTGGGGTACCAAGGGGGAGAGGCATAGTCACATTTGGGTGGAGGCCATGCGAGGAATGACAGCAGAAAGGGTGGGACAATCTGTTCTGAAATATGCTGGAAGGGGTAGGGACAAGCCTCATTTAATTATACATCTTGGGATGAACGACCTGGCTGACAAGACAGTAGATATAGTCCAGAGGAGGTTTGAGGGACTAGGACAATTATATGAGGGGGCAGGAAGATTAATAACTTTTTCAGAGATACTTCCAGTGCCCAAGGCAAGCACAACAAGAAAGCTGAGAATAGAGGAATTTAACGGATGGCTAAGAACCTGGTGTTGTGCTAAAGGGTATGGGCTGTTGGGGTGGTGGGGAGGGACCTGGGAGGACAGTAGTCTCTATGCCAAGGACAGACTACACTTGAGTGAGGAGGGAAAGAAAGTGTTGAAACAGGGGATGGAGGAGTACATAAAGGAAGTAGGGAATTTAAACTAGGAGCGGGGGTGGCAATTGGTCAAGAGACATGCAGAGACCACAGGTTGGGAAACCATATGAGCATACCCCCCATAACAGAGACAAAGGACAAATGGCAAGTACTATTGGTGATGCTAGTAAAGGAGGGCAGGATGGGGGGGAGGGGTGGAAGGTGGTTACCCTTAATACTAGGAGCCTTGGGAGGAAAACTGCAGAGTTACAGGTGCTCATGACAGAGGGAGAGGTGGACATTGCAGCCATCACAGAAACATGGGCCACCCAATACAATGACTGGAACCTGTCTGTACCAGGGTACAGGTTATTTTGTAGTTTCAGGGTGATTGGGAAAGGAGTGGGTGTGGCACTATATGTGAAGGAAGGACTGAAGTGTGTAAGGGAGGAAGGGGAGGAGGGTATACTGAGTCAATTTGGATGCAAATTCAGGATTCCAAGAATAGGATTCTTAGAATGGGAGTGGTGTTCAGGCCGCCATCTCAGATGGAGGAGTTAGACAAGAAACTAGCGGGACAGATCAGGAGGACCTTCGAGAAGGGTAGTGTGGTGATTGTGGGGGACTTCAACATGCCAGGAGTGGACTGGAGTACCCCAACAACCAGGAACAGAAGGGAGTAGGTACAGCTGGATGCCTTCCAGGACAGCTTCCTGCTGCAAATGGTCAGTGAACCAACCAGGTTAGGGAATACCCTTGACCTTGTGCTGGCAAATGGGGACTTTGTGAGAGAACTTACAGTGGAGGAGCCTCTGTCAGGGAGTGACCACCACTCAGTATGGCTCACATTGGATATGGGCAAGGAAGGAGTGGAATATGGCACAAGAGTGCTGGACTTCAGGATAGCCGACTTTGGGAGGATGGGGGAAGTGGCAAAAGGGTACCTGGCCAGAATTCAATCTAGTAAGGACACTAACCAGAGGTGGGAGCTCAAAAAGCTGGGGATAGTGGAGGCAACCAAAACCTGCTGCAAGGCCCAGAGCAAGAAGGCTAGGGCTAAGAAACCGATCTGGTTGAGCAAGGAGGTCATGGAAAAAGTAAGGAGGAAAAGAGCTGCCTTTAGGGAGTACAAGAAAACAGGGAGAGGGGAGGACAGGGAGGAGTACTTGATGGAATCGAAGGAGGTGACAAGGGCAGTAAGGGGAACCAAGGCATCTATGGAACTCAGGCTGGCACAAGGCATTAAGAAGGGGGAGAAGGACTTCTTTAGGTACATCAGGGAGAAAAGGAGCAGTAAGGACCTCATAGTAAAGATTAGGAAGGAGGGGGTGTTGGGTGGAAGCAGGGTGCGATAAGGCAGGAGCACTAAATGAGTACTTCTGCTCAGTATTTACTAAAAAGAAGAGGGGGGATGACACCCAAGGGGGGAGAAATGGCAGAAATGGGGGGAGGGGTGACAGATGGGGAAATCATGGAGGGCAGAGTTCTGGAGGGTTTGAAGGCACTGAGGGTGGATAAGGCGCCAGGCCCAGATGGCATCCACCCCAGGGTACTGAAGGAGCTGGCAGAGGTCCTTGCAGGACCTTTGGCAGACCTATTTAATGCCTCACTATATTCGGGTTTGTGCACCTCAGGACTGGAGGATGGCTCCAAGGATGAACCGGGAAACTACAGACCAGTGAGCCTCACATCCATCGTGGGTAAGCTAATGGAGACTATCCTGAAGGAAAGGCTGGTGGTCCTCCTAGAGGCCAAAGGACTACAGGACAGCAGACAGCATGGCTTCATATGGGGAAGATCCTGCCAAACCAACCTGGTGGAGTTCTATGACTGGGTAACTAGGCAACTGGGCAGGGGCCAGTATCTGGACTTCAGTAAGGCATTTGACTCGGTGCCGCATGGAAGGCTGGGAAGTAAGTTAGTAGGCACAGGGGCAGGTGCAAAACTGGTGAGATGGGTAGGGAACTGGCTTCAGGGAAGGCAACAGAGGGTGGTGGTGGGTGGGGAGCTCTCACACCCAAGGATAGTGATGAGTGGTGTTCCACAGAGCTCGGTGTTGGGACCAGTGTTGTTTGGGATATTCATTGCAGACATATCATTGGATATCAAGAGCAAGATAAGTCTGTTTGCTGATGATACCAAGGTAGGAGCGGTGGTGGATGACCTAGGGGAATGGCAGGGGTTGCAGGATGATCTGAAAAAAGCTTGAAACCTGGTCAGTCACCTGGCAACTGGGTTTAATGCCAAAAAGTGCAAGGTGCTGCATTTTGGGATGAAGAACCCAAGGAGGAGTTACCAGCTGGGGGGAGTGCAGCTAGCCCAGACAGAGGAGGAGAAGGATCTGGGGGTGCTCATTACAGGGTCAATGAACAACGCAGTACAATGTAGGAAGGCAGCTGCAAGGGCCAACAAAATGCTGGGCTGTATTGCAAGGGGTATATCCTCGAGGAGGGAGGAGGTGATTCTGCCACTTTATAGGTCATTAGTTAGACCGCACCTGGAGTATTGCTTGTGGTACTGGTGCCCGTATCTGAAGAGGGACATTAAGTTACTGGAGGGGGTGCAGCGCAGGGTGACAAAGATGATCAAGGGGCTGGGGGACTAATCATACGAGAGGAGGCTGAGGGAGTTGAACATGTACTCACTGGAGGAGAGGAGGGACGGGGGGACATGATTGAAACCTTTAAGTACATGAAAGGAAAAAACAAGACAGGTACAGAGGGGCTGTTCAAAGTAAGGGAGGGGAGGGACACCAGAGGCCATGATATGAGACTGGAGGGAGGAAGGTTCAGGAGTGAGATGAGGAGACACTTTTTAACAGAGGGTGGTGGCTGGGTGGAATGCGTTACCTGCAGAAGTGGTATCCAGTAGAACAGTGGACTGCTTCAAAAGGGGATGGGACAGGACAAGGGGGAGGGTCAATGAAGGGGAAGGGTGGAACGGAGGGGCAGCTGCAGAATAAAGGGTGCTAGCTGTACATTTGTGCAGACTTGATAGACCTCTAGGCCTTATCTGCTGGCAAATTTCGTATGTTCATATCTACTTCAGATGTTCAAATCCCCCATTCAGAAGGACTTCTCAGCAGTTACCTCATGGCTCAGTGAAAGTTGTTTAAAACTAAACATAAAAAAAACGTCGTGACCTTCAAACCAAGCAAAAACTTGCTAGGATTCATGATCTACCTTCCTTTCTCTCTGGTGAACACACTCCCCTTGAAAACGTTCCCACATACAAGTACCTTGGGGTTTGGCTTGATCCCTCTCTTGTCTTCTCTTCTCACTTTAATGCCCTACTCTCAAAATTGCTTCCCAGACTTGGGCTGCTCTACCGCCATAAGGCTAGTCTTCCTCTCCCAGTTAGACATGACCTGTTGATCAAATGGATCCTCCCTACTTTCGACTATGCAGATGTGGTTTACAGTGCCACCCCAGTGATCTCTCTATCTAAATTTAACACCCTCTACCATGCCTTCTGTCAGTTTGCCACTAACTCCCCGCATCTAACTCACCACTGAGACCCTTACTCTTCCCTATCACTCCAATTCCTCTCGCAGAGACACTTTTTGCACTGTGCCACCCTCATATCTAAGTTCTGGTTCAGAGCTCTTCCATTTTACCTTGCATCTCTCCTCAACCCTGCCAGCCCTTCCCCATGTGGTGAGATCTAATTCAACTGAGTGCTGACACGGAGATCACCTATCTCAGCTGCACACCCAGTGTTGCCTCAAGCAAGTGGACTGGTGAGACAACGCTGTGGTTTGAATGGGGTTGGGTGGATGGAAGCACCCAGTAAGGAATGGCAGGAGACAATCTATAAGTTTGATGCCCGATGGGCTTTATTCATACCACAGGGAAAGGTAGATACGGTCACAAGGGAAGAGGGGAACTAAACTACACAAGAACAGCAAGTAACCCTCTATACCAACTCTAAGAGGTGCACCTTGGCCTATGGCCACTATTTATTATACTCTATGCAAAGCTTTCTCTAAGCAGTCTAATGAGCAGATTCAAACATCTATTACTCTATCATGAGATGAGAGAATCACAGCAGTAAACAAAGGGTACCAGTACAAATCCTGAAGGATCAGGTTGCATAAGCACCTCTAAGAGTTCATAAGGTTAAAGGAAGTCCAAACTTTTCCTGCTGTCTTCATGTGCACAGCTGAAGAAGGGTGTAGCAAGGTGGTAGAAGGGAAAATGTGGCTCCTGCTTGGCACCAAGCTACACCTGAGTGAAAACCTTGGAGAGGTTGGGAAGCGAATAGGACAGATTTTTAAACAGATCCTGATTCTTCAGCCAACCCACTCTCCAAGGTTGCCAGAATACTCTGGCACAAGAGAACTGACCTCTGCTGAACTCTTCCCCAGCACAAACCCTCGACCTGGGCTGCCAAGGATGAAGGAACCAAGACTTGGCATATAATCCACTTGAAAGGACTGCCAAGGATGAAGAGCTGCTGAAGTTTCCCCAGCACAAACCCTCGACCAGGGCTACCAAAGATGAAGGGATGAAGACTAGTTGAAGTTCCCTGGCACAAACCTTTGACCAGGGCTGCCAAGGATGAAGGAACCAAGACTTGACATCCAGTCCACTTCCAAGGATGGCCAAGGATGAAGGTATGTTGAAGCTTCTTTAGTGAAGGATCCACAGGAAGACCACCATGATCAAGCTGAATCCCAGAAGACAACATGGGGCAAGCAAGACGGAACAAGCAGAAAGAGTAGGACGCAGGGCAAAGATCAGAATCCTGTACTGTCCAGAACCAGAAAAACAGCAAATCGGTGGACGCGGACACACTGGTTACATTGGACTCGACTTTTCGGTGAACGACTGGGAGTGATGGACGAGGCTTCTTCCAGGACGTCCCACTTCCAGGCTGACTGAACTACAAGAAAACCAGGAGCCGGCGGTCGCAACTTACACCAGATTACGCCGACTTTGACCCATGGTGGACGACAGGGAAGGGACATGCTGAGAAGTTCTTCGCTAGCTGAAGACTGCTTCAGTGAAGAATCAACTATGAACAACCTCACCAGGGGTGCTGCAGCAGAAGAGTGAGTCCATACACTTTGTCCTAAGAACACTGGTAATTCCACTTTGCACTACACCACAGTGCTCAGTGGTTGCTGGGGCAATTGTTTGTTGCAGGGACAATTTGCCTGGAGCAGCAGCAAACTGCTGAAATCCAGGGCAATTGTTCATTGCAGGGGCAATTTGCCTAGGGAAGGGGCAAATTGCTAAAATCCAGGACAATTGTTCATTGCAGGGGAAATTTTCCTGGAGTGGGGGCAATTTGCTGAAATCTGGGGCAATTGTTCATTGCATGGGCAATTTGCCTGGAGCAGGGGCATATTGCTGAAATATGGAGCAATTATTCATTGCAGGGGCAAATAATCACAATCCTAGTATAATACAGTCTTGGAACTTTGAAATCAACACAACATTTCAGATACTAGTCAATATACAATTTCATCGGATAGCAGTCACTAGATGGCAATTGTGTGCTAATCACCGTTTCCTACTGACCCTTCACAAAAGAATACACTTGTGTGTTACTTATGACACTAAAACCTGGCTACCCTTGAACACCCTTAGCACTATGCCCTCTTTTACGTAGGTGCCTACTTCTCCCTTTTAAAACCTGGGCCTATCTTGTTGACCTTTTAATCTCTGAACCCTGTTTCCAGTGGGCCTTTCTCCTCTCGGCCCTTCTTAGCTGTGGGCCTCATCTGCCTGGCCCCTTTAATTATTTTAGGCCCTTTACTGTACTTCCAACATTTCATGGGCCTACCGACTGGACCCCTTTACCTCCCTGGGGCTTGCTTTTACCACCTTAAATTCCTTGGCTGGTTGGTGCCCCTTTAATTACTTAGGCCTGTTTCCAGCCTAGCTGCCAGACACTGGTGGCTGCCCTGCATCTATTCTGCCCCTTAATGAATACTTATTTACCTTCCCCATGTGTTTGGGCAGGTCCCTTCCCGTGGGCATCACTGAGCCAAAATTATTTAAATTTAAGAGGGGGGGCCTGTTGCCCGATACCCCGGTAGTGCTGCAGCGCTGAACAAAATAAAACTTTTTTTCAAATGCTTTAGGTGGTCAGCACTCTTCTGATGTGCTACCACTGACGCGCTGCCCCATCCGGGGGGGGGGGTTGGGGATGCTGTGAGAAGGAGGACTTGCTGGAGCAGGGATGGGGAACCGGCACAGGAGAAGCAGGCAGTGAGGCTGGAGAGCCGACGGCTTCTTCGTCAATGAGATGTGGCTCTTCTCTGCTGCCTACGAGGGACCGAATACCTCAGCAAAAAAATTAAATAAATAAACAAACGGGACATCTACAACCCATACTGCATAGGGAAAACTGGAGGAGTCTCTTCTTTTTTGTTCCATGGGGTGACTGCCGGACATGACCGCAGGACAAACAGGCACAAACGGCACAGCAGTCTTCACTGGCTGGAGGAGAGGCACCACCGATGAGTTGACGGGACCAGCTTCAACACCTAAGGTAAGCCCAGGTTCTCAGTCACACTGGCTAGGTCCTCTCACCTCCACAAACAGCATGAACAACCAACAGGAAAACTGCTCTCCCCTTTTTAAAGGTGCTCGGGTTTCTAGCTCTAGAACCTTGAGCCCGTGCCTGGGATCAATGGCCAGAATTTGAAATGGGCACCATGCGCTGACTGGGGACAGCGGTTCCAGCACATGGGAACCCACTCTCATGCTGTCTGCTCAAGGAAAGGGGGAAATGGAATGGAGCAGATCAGGTAGCAGAGAGATAAAAACTTTTCTTTTTTTTCCTGGCCCTGACTGGCCATTGCAAGGTGGACACACACACACACACACACACACACACAGGCTCCATTTACTGCCCTCCCAAGCCCATACTACCAACGGGGCACCCCAAGGCACATTGCAAATAAATAAACACCCCATTTCTGTAGTGCACCCCTACTTTGGGGCTTTACGCCTATACAATTCACGACATTGCTGCATCCACTTATTTGCACTCCCTCATGTCCGCACCTCTGCTGGCAAATTGGCCTTCTCCTACAGGCTCCCATCACTGTGGAACAGCGTCCCCTCCCATACTCAGCTCACTGCCTCCTTTCCTGCTCTTAAGCTCCTACTCAGACCAACCCCCACCTCATTTTGCACTTATCTTCCCCCTAGTACCCTTCCTCTCTCCTCCCCCTCTTCACTTCTCCCTACTCCTTCCTAATCACTATGTATGTCAATGGCCTGGCTCCATATAGCTGTCTTACATAGATACATAGATACATAGACAGTGTCGGCAGATAAGGGCCTATGGCCCACCCAGTCTGCCCATTTGAGCTTGTAAGTTCAGTTTGTTTTCCTAGAAGTCTGTTGCCCCTTACCCCTGACCTCCAAAATTCCTTTATGTCTATCCCATGCATTCTTAAATCCCGTGATTGTTTCAGCCCCCGCCACTTCCTCTGGCAGGGTGTTCCACTTGTCCACCACCCGTTCTGTGAAGAAATTCTCTCTCATGTTTTCTCTGAATCGTCCTCCCTCCAACTTCATCCCATGCCCTCTAGTCTTACCCGCTAAATGTTTATCAGCCTCATATTGTATATAATTGTATATAACTGTATATTTACCCTGTATCATAGTGCACATTGTTGATTGTTAGTAATAACTATTTTGCACAACTGTGTATCTTCCACACTATTTTTACTATTGTCTTTCTTTTTACCCTCTGTTTTGTATCTGTACCCCCTTCCTCGGGTTGTACCTGGAAACGAGCTTCACTCATGATACCTTTCCCGGTCATCAAATTTTAAATAACAAATTTGCTCCAAGGATGGAAACAGAAAAGCCATATAAAAGAACAGTTACATACTTACTGTAACAGCAGATCTTCTAGAAAATCTCTTCCAGTAGGCCACCAGGTACTAGAACCACATGGAAACTTTTGGTAGCCAGTGCTGCCCTCGATTGCATCCTATGTTTATGTCTATATAGATGTGGGCAGCCCCATCACTCCTCAGTTCCTTGTGGGAGATTAGACCCAGAGGACCTCCAACTATGGCGGACTAGGAGAACATACCAGCATCAGGCATACAAGGTGAGACTGGGTGCAGGATATAATAACCATGGATTAGATCAGGCACAGTATCTGATGTAGCCCTCACTGAAGCAGAAGGAGGAGGAGGATGGAGGGAGGAACATCATGGCCTAATATAAGAGAGTCTCTTGAAGGTCTACTGTTATGGTTAGTATGTAACCATTCTATCTTCTTCTACTGCATCTCTTCCATTAAGCCATACTTCTGGAATGAGTCCCAAGCTGTCACAAAAGCAACAAGGCAGATAGTACAGTCTGATATAGATATTCAAGACAGCAGGTCTTGCAGCATGGTAAGCCCCAAACCAGCATGTCTACAAGATAATATTTCCAGCAACTAATGCTTAGTGTAGGTGTGGAATGTACTCCATATGGCTGCAGAACAAATTTCTGCAGCTGAAACATTACTGAAACATGCAATAGAAGTGGCCATACCCTTGTAGAGTGAACACACAACCCACTAGGAACTTCCTTTCCATACTTCCTATATTAGAAGGTAATACAATGTGCCAGTCATTTGGAGAAGCAATGCTTAGATACAGGAACACCCTGTTTCCCAGGGGCGAATGAAACAAAAAGCAGGGAGGACTTTCTGCATTCCTTGGTGGGGGTAACATAATATTGAATTATTTTATGTACATCCAAAGTATGTTGCAAGTCCTCACCCTGATTGGCATGCTCAGAGTAGTAAACAGGAAGGTGTATTGTTTGATTTAAAGTAAATTCTGATACCACCTTCGGTAGAAATGTAAGATTTGCACACAAAGAAACTCAGCCTTTGTGGAAAATCAAATAAGGAGGTTCACGGAGCTCTGAAAATCTTTGAGTAGGTGATTGCATCTAAAAAATAATGTTTTCCATGATAGGAAACATAAGCCATGACTCACAGCTGGCTTCATAGGAGCCAGTGTTAGTTTCTCAGGCACAAAATTCAAGTCCCAAGACAGAACTGGATTGTGTATAGAAGGTTTTATATGAAGACTGCCTCTCAGGAATGTTTGGGCCACCTCTAATTGGGCAACCCATGGAGCCATCAGTAGGGAGCAAAGGCAAGAAACAATGACAGTAGGCCAAATGCACCTTAAGTGAGAAAAAGTCTAGGCTAGACTCTGACAAGGACAGCAAGTATTTCAACACATCATTTACAGGACATGTGAGTGTGTCTAAATTCCTGGTAGTAGCCCAGAAAGTGATCCTCTTCCATTTCAGTGAAAGACATATGTCTGGTAGGAGGTTTTCTTGCTGCAACCAGCACAACAGCAACTTTATGGGAAACCCCAAAACATGTAGTGACTATGTTTTCAGGAGCCATGCACACAGATGCAGGGATTTCAGGTCCAGATGGACCAGGGACCCTTTGTACAGTGACAACAGGCTGTAATATAGCAGTAGTGGCACAAGAGGCTCCACTACCATCTATTACCAGTGGAAACCATATCTGGCAAGGCCACAATGGGGCTACGAGGATGAGAGTGGCACTCTCTGTCCACAGCTTTGCCAGAACCTTTGTATTTGAGGAAACATAGAAACATAGAAACATAGACTTTGACAGCAGATAAGGACTGCTAGGCCCATCTAGTCTGCCCATTTCCCTACCTACAGGATAGGCCGCAGATCCTAGTTAACCAACAGCCTATTTCTTCCTACCCCCCACAAGAATTGCCTTGTGTCTGTCCCATGCATTCTTGAATTCTTCCACAGTTTTAGACCCCACAACCTCCTCAGGAAGGCTGTTCCATGCATCCACTACTCTCACTGTGAAATAATACTTCCTCACATTGTCCCTGAACCGCCCTCCTTCTATTTTTAAATTGTGTCCCCTTGTTCTTGCAAGTCTCTTTTTCTGAAAGATGCTACCCTCTTGGACTTTGTTGATTCCATTGAGGTACTTAAAAGTTTCTATCATGTCCCCCCTCTCCCTTCTTTCCTCAAGGGTATACATATTAAAACTGGGGGAAATGCATACAGGAATTTCCCTTTCCAAGAGAGGGACAACATGTCTCTCCAGAAAGCTCCAGGCCCTTGAATAAATGAGCAGAAACGTGGCAGTTCTGCATTGTGTGGGGTTGCAAAAAGGTCCAGCTTTGTATAACTCAACTTTGCAAAGAGGCCACCTTCCACAGAGGTTAGCAGTTCCCATTTGTGAATCTTGGACTTTGACCTGCTTAACCTGTCTGCCAAGATGTTTTGGAGACCTGTGAGATGGATAGCTGACATTTCCAGTCCATAGGAGAGAGTCGAGTTCCATACTTTCATTACTTACCTGAAAAGAGGATGGGAATGAGTGGCATCCCATGATATGGGTGAAGTAAACTGAGTGACTAAAATATAAGCGACTCAGTTTTTGCACCTGTAGAATAAGTGACAGTGAGGTTATAGCAAAGGGAGGGACTATTAAAGAGCATATACCTACTTCTGGGCATCACCACGCCATGCAGTGGGTCCCATGCACCAGAGCAGTGGCCAGTAGTCGAAGTCACCGAACGATGCATGAAATATGGCCAAAATTAATAAAATTATAAATAGTAGATGACAAAAGCCGAATGCAGCCGAGTGAGGGGAACCGACAGCCCGTGACGTAAGTAAATGAATCCCGAAAGAAACAGGAAATACTGAGTCCGAGTGGTGCACGACAGGGAGAAGAGAGGAGCCAAAGCAGTGGGCTACAGAACAGGAGAGCCGCTGAATGAACCATGAACAGAGGTACAAATGCCACGGAAATGCAGCAGATGAGTGGAGCACAGAAGTAAGGGGCTGAGAACAGCGAGGCAGAAACAGGACTGCAAGGCAATACAGACAAGTCAGGGGCTCAGATTAGCGAGGCAGAAATGGAATCACAAGGCAACACAGATAAGTCAGGGGATCAGAACAGCGAAGCAGAAATGGGATCGGAAGGCAACACAGACAAGTCAAGGGATCAGAACAGTGAGGCAGAAACGGGATCGCAAGGCAACACAGACAAGACAGGGGCTCAGAACAGCGAGGCAGAAAGGGGCTCAGAACAGAACAGCAAGGAAACACAGTAAGTGGAATGCAGTGAAGCTAAAACTGACACAACGCTCTGGAGGTGCTACAGAGCATGGCAGCACAGCGAGTGTGATTGAGTTACCAGTGATGTCACACAGCACTGCACACAGCTACCAGATCTACAGGAAAGGGTCTCATGAATACCACAGTGAACTACAGCAGTCTATAGCTAAACTGTTCCAAGTGGCATGAATTCATCAGACAGGAACACAGAGCAAGTCAGCTGCAATAGGAGAAAATGTCAATGTCAGGAAACACTGGAAAACTGCAGTCAGCAGAGAAATGTTAGACTGAATTGGGAGCTGTGGCATTGCAGGAGTTGCTGAGACAATAAATGTATAGTAGTGAGGTACCCACACTGCAGTAACCGAGTAACATGCAGCAGAAACAACAAACAATGGGGCCTAGAGTAACCCACAGGGGGGCACAGCTGCACCTATTCCCATACACTGGATCAGCTACCGTCTGTCACGGTACATACACAGTGGAGCAGGGAAGGGCACACTTGTAAAGGATGGCTAGGTGTAGAGATGCAACAGTACACCAAGGAACACTGTGCCATGCTGCACAGCAAGTGACACTGACTGCATAGTGCTGATCAAGTGCAGTGCAGGAAGGGCAGTGGATGTGATTGGAATGCGATATCAGTGCTGCGCTCACCAGGGTGTCCTGGAGGTGGCCCACTGCACCTGCAGCAACAACTGCAAAGTGGAACTGCAGCCACAATGAAAGTACCATAGGGTGGGAAGACATGACAGTGCACTGGGTGGATCAGCTGTAGATGCAATGACCCAAATGCATGTTGCAGGCTGTCACACCAGGTACACAGGACCTGCTACAATGTGGATGTGGTGTGGTTGGCATAAGTATCCAGTGGGGGTGGTGGTCATCCTGGCATGCAACACCCAGGTCTGCATCATGAGGATGCAGCAGGAGCAGGCACTGTGGTGTGTATAAAATGCCAGTGCACACATAGCAAGGAAGACAGGGACATAGGCATGTAGACAATGACCCAGGGGGTATGCAGAGGATGATGATGTGACCATGGTGTGTACAGGGCATAGTGGCCAGTGCAACTGACCCCTGTGCAGACTGTGTGTACAGGAACAGCACAGTGTCCAGGACATGTGCAGTCACAGCTGCAGCAGTAGCGCCATGCTGAAACACCCTACACAAAGTCCTGACAACACTGTGACAAGTAGGCAAAGGCAGTAGGACAATGGAGTCCACCGCAACAGGACAGTTTGGACTGGAATGGTGGACAAGAAACATGTCCCCGCCACAGTACCCCAGTAGAGAAAGAACACCCACACTGCAAACATAGTGTGGCATGTCCACAGTGGGCAGCACAATGCTGGCATATGACATTGAGTGCTGCACTTGAGGTGGGATGTGACATAGTGCAGTGGATGTGTGACACTGGCATGGATATGGTGTCCCCTGCACAGGTGATGGTACCACACCACAGGCGTGAACTAGGGACAATGGCAGAGTCCTTCAGAGTGTGCATGATGTGGTGTGGGCCTGTGATGTCCAATGAACAGAGGTGTGACGACCCACTGTGGCTGCAACATGTCTGAGTATGTGACTGTTGCACGTATGTGTAATGTCACTGCATGTGTGCACAGGTGGTCATGTTATAGCATTGGGAAACACAGTCTAGTAATATGTATCTGCATTACTGTTGACACTGGGGATGGGTTATTTACCCATGTGTGTTGCTGCTTTGCATGTAGTGTAGCAATCCAGATGGTGTGCTAGCACACAATGACTGAGGCTAGAGATGCAGCACACATTGTGGTGTGACCTGTGACCATGATGGGTGGCTGCCCCATTCCAATGTGCATAGCTGGATGATCATGAGTGCAACAGTAAGGGTAATACCTGGCACGCAGCAAGCATGTGCACAATGCTGTGATGACTGTGTTGGATGTTAGCAGTGTACTAGGTTGTGGAAACAACAATGCAGTGTGGTACTGGACATGTGTATGGCTGTGTAGTGGAGTGTGTGTGGCTATGCCTGTGTACAGCTGAATGCAATGCATACCCGCAGTAGGACAGCAGACAGTGCAGGGGACCCATCATGGAAGTAGTCAACCGAGTATGCATGTATGTACAATGGCACAGTATAAGCTGCATAGCCATGTGTGTGCAGTAGTGGGTGGTTGGGGGGGTGGGACTGCCAATGTGTATGTGTGTGCATGTGGATGCGTACATGCCTGTGCATGGTAATCTACACTGTGTCAGTGTCCGTACACTAGGGAGGCAGCAGAGCAGACAATCTCAGTGCAAGCACAGAGTGGCAGGACACATGCCACATAGTATGCAGACACTGTTTGGCAAAAATGGAATGCACCTACAGAGGACAACAATATCTGTACCACCATTGGCATGGAGTCATGTCACAGTTGTGCACAATGTCCAGGTGATGCCTGATCAATCACAGTGGTCCCATGAGACACACAGGCCATCAGGCATGCTGACTGAGAATGTGTGGAACAGGTCTGAATGGTGTTGCTGACACACCAACAGTCCCACCCCCCCCCACCAAGCATGGCTAGGATGTGTCGTCTCTGGAATTGTACAACAGACAATGTGTGACCATGTTGTGGTGAGTGACACAATGGACCTGAGTCCACAATGGGTGACACATGTCACAATGTGAAATGTGCAACAATATATGGCACAAGGAGCACATAGTGCCATGGGTGATGCCACCCAGAACTGCAACCAGCAGCCTGCAACATGTTGCAGGTGAGTGTGTCAAAAGTTGATCCATGTCAGTAGGTATGCCATATATCACCTGTGACAGGGTGCAAGGAAGTGCATGTCAGCATTGATGCCCTACACTGAGGGCCTGGCTTGTGGCTCAGCACAAGTGACAATTCAAGACAACACTCTGGGTACAGTGACCTAAGCACCGTGACACCAGCCAGCAGCCTGGCTAAGTGACTGTAGCATCCAGTGGGTGTTGTTGGAGTGTTCCCACCTCAGACCCACTGACACCCCACCACCCACCAGTGTGTTAGGGACCTGTTGTGGTCAAATGATACCCCAGTGCCCCTGAGTCACAGTGTATGGGTTGCAGGGCTAGCCCACTCTCCCATGTCCAAATATACCACAGAGCCAAGAAGGGCAATAGAATCCCCATAGGATGAACAACATATGGGTGGCAATGCTGGCTACATGGATGGGAAACCCTGCATGGGGCATGCCCAAGCTCCAGTCAGTGCTGCACTGTGTGCAGTCCACACAGTGCACACCAGAGACCCTGCATATCCTAGATGTCCACTGCTGTCGACCAGAGTGCCTGTCCACCTCCAACAACAGTTAGAGAATGCAACAATATGCCACACACCTCTGTGGCCAGCTGCAGACTAAGCATCCTCTGAGTGGTAACACTGTGTCCAGGAAATGCACAGTCAGTTGGTGCAGTGAGCACCGTAGTCAGTACTATACACCTGGAGTGCGCCCAGTTGGTGGTCGGCCATGGAGTTGTCCGGTGGGTATTGCTAGATGGCAACCAGGGCCGGATGCCTGCAATGTGGGGGGGCATCAGACCACCATGATGTGTGGGACACTGTCAGGCACACCAGCCAGCCACTGGGGAAGGGGATGGGGGGTGCATGAATAGGCTGTTGGGCCATTGGCATAGCTGTGAGGTGTGGGGATGTGAGGGTGGGGCATGCCATCCAGGGATCCAGGATGTTGAGCCATGCAGCCTGATGGGGGTATGTACTGTGACGCGTGGCACCCCATACAGGTATGTTGTTCCTTTAGCATGCCACTTGGGGTGCCACATGATGCAGGCCATATCAATCTGGGCCTTGCCTATCATGGAAGTGGGTGCATGGTCACTGGCACAGCAGCATATGGCACAAGGTGAAATTGGCGTCAATATGTGGCAAACCACATGGAAGCAGGTGCAATGATGCATGTCACTGTGTGAACTCATGAGCTGATGGTGAGCAAGTGAATATACAAATGCTGGATGTGTGCATGTGAATATTCCCCAGTGGAAAAGGGGGGGGGGAGTAGAGTCAGCACAAAACCAATGTACGTGCAAGAGGGGTTCACAGTGTGTCGCTCATGTCTCCCACAGGCATTATACAGCAATGTCCTCTGTGGATGATGAATCATTCCCTGAGGATGACTATGCAGCCAAACAGGAGAGTGGCAACATGACACATGAGCATGACAAGTCAGAGCACAATGGTGATGGCCAAGACACCTCATCGCATGCTGAGGATGAACAGTCAGACACTGAAAGTGATGCGTCAGGCACAACATCAAATGCGGAGGAGGCACAAGATGCACAAGGGATCCATCCATATCGCTTTGAACCACCAGCATGGAGGCCGATCCAGGTGACTGACAGTGAAGATGAGGGTGAGCTAAATGCTGACAGAATTGGCAACACCGACTGGTAAGTGTGATGCAGTGTGGGACTGTGTTGTATGATGTAACTACCACCATTGCCACAGGTCACATGTGTCCAGATGAGGCATGGCACATGCCAGCAATGTCACATGACAGGACAAAGCGTCGGTCAGCTGTTGACAGGCACAGGCATCAGTAACAGCAAAACAACAGCAAGTACAGGAAACTGTGCCAGACAGTATGTTGGGGGATATGTACAAATGGTTACATAGATACACCAAATGGAACACAGAGGACATGTCTGTTCACAAGTGTGGACACTGTACATGCACAAGGGGACATGGTGCATCCCTGAGAGGTGCCCATGCAGCTGCAGGATACACCACCTGCCCGGTATCACACCAATCACCACAGGGGTATCACAGAGTCACCCAACACAGAAACAACAATGGACACACAGCCCCCATGGGTACCCAGGGGAGGTACCACCACAGCTACCTGACTGCTGTACATCAATGACACTGTTCATGTATGTTGTACCGTGCATGACAGTACCATGCTGCACGGATGGATCAGCCATTGGCATGTGTGGTGTTGGTCTCAGTAGTCTGCCCTGTACACAGCTGTGTTGTACAACATGGCACCCATCCAGGGCACAGATGTGGGACTGCAGCTGCATGAAATCCTGCGTGGCAAGTCTGCACTGGTATAAGGCCCAGCAGGCCACACGGATGCATGTGGAAGGGCAAAATGGCCATGGCAATACCACATGAATGGCACCTGGAGATACCGAAGACCCCATGAGACCCACAGAAACCACATGGGGATGACAGTGCACACCTGCCTGCCCAAGCAACTGCACACATGCAACACATCCGCTGTACCTCTATGACCAAAGGCAGTGCCAACATATGTGACGCCAGTATATCGGTGGCTGTGGCATACATCGGCATGACACACCATGACCTTGGGGTAGCTGTGATACAACACAGTCCAACACCACAATGAACAGGCAGGACAACATGTCATGTGTGTGTAGTGGATGTGACAGCAATGGTAGTGAAATGCACAGTGATGTAACATGTTGGACGCAGGCATTGTAATGTCTGACAGACAAATAGCCACCATCATGAGTGCGGTGAATGCACCTGTACCATGACATGGATGCATGTGCGACACCCCATCACCCTGCACTGTAATGAATATCCTGTCTCTAAACACTTGCAGTGTAACACACTGTAGAATATAACAGTGTCATGTGTATGCAAACAAGCAGTGAGCCCACCCACAAGTATGGATGTGGTGCAACATGCTCTGGGTCATGTGTGCAGTAGTGGTCTTGGCATAGGGGAAGAAAATCAGACATGCATGTCAGTCCCATGCCTGCAGTGCAGATGGTGAGGGTATGTCAACTGTGCACCACCATTGATGATGAGGCGCAGGCCATGACAGGACACATGCACAGGCAGGACTGTGGCAAGTACAGCAACTGATAGGCAAAGGCAGCATCGGTGGGGACATGCTGTATGTGAGCCAATTGTGCCAACCACTGTTGATGGTATGGATTGGCAGAGTGCACAACTGGCATGTGTGGCTGCCAAATGGTTGCACATGACAGTCCGGTTGCCGTGTATGACAACTGTACCATGGCACTGGTCACACCAATGAGGTAGTCTGACAGTACACACTGTGTACCGGCGCAATGAGCACCTGACTGGAACACATGTGTGTGGACGGGTCATGGTGACGATAGTGAATGCTGTCTGTGGGACAACTGACAAAGGAGGAATGTACAGTCCGTGGTGGTGCATGGCATGGTGTGCTCTGCGATACATACATGACGCACCATGATGTCAGATGCAGTGGAGCTATATATGATGAAATTCTGTGATCAGTACACAAATGTGCAGTGGAGCAGAAGAGCATGACGCGGTCATCAGCACGGTGCCCACGTATGTACTACACAAGGGGACACACTGCAATGTCGATGACATGTGCATGCATGCACAGACCATCACAGAGACACAGAGCAAGATAACTAGCACAGCCTGATCAGCGGCGGTGGAGTGTGCCCGTGAAGCTGTGTCCATGCACGACACTGGTACAGCCACCCAGTCACAGAGTCTATCCCAGCAACCATGACATGTCATGGTGGCTGCCTCCACCATCAAGAGACCTCCTGAAGCACCTCCACAGGTGCAACAGCCACCAGGTCTGGAGGCTGCACAATCAGGGATACACATCACTCACAGTGAAGTAGTGACACCTGCCTCAGCCCCTAGTCCCCACTAGTCATTCCCCAAGTGCCCACTGACAGTCACACCCCCCATCAGCTACAGCAGCCACCAAGGTGTACCCCGCCACGTACCCCGATGTCCCAGATGACCTAACATGCACTGTACTGACACCATCAGTGAGTACAGGATGAACCCCACTAGCCAAGTCCCTGAGTGCACATGTGTGACTACAATAGGTAGCCAATTGGCCAACACATCTGTAGTATGGCAGAGGAGCCAGTGAAGCCAGGGCCTGCCGGCACCTGGGATGGAAAGTTGCCATGGAGAAATACAGTGACACACACACACACACACACACACACACACACACACACACACACATGAGCTGTGAGGCTGCTACATGCCTAATGCACCTGTGGATCACAACATGTAGCAGGACACAAGGGACAAGAGCTGACTCCCCACCTGCCCTCATGCCATGCCCACATGTCACAGATGCATGTGGACTGTGAAGTCTAACACCAACACTCCCATGTAGAGCAGGGATGTGGCTGACAGTATCATGGTGCCGCACACACTACACATACATGGTGTGTACCAATGTCAGAACATCCCTACTCCCATTTGAAATCCCAGCATCATGCAACAGCAAGCACTGGGGTACACATGACCTGTCAATATACACCCACCAGTGGCAGACTGCAGGCGTTACACAGTACAACTGACAATGTACACGACACACCTGTACTGTATTGGTAGCACTGCATCTGCACCACCACAGCTGACAAATGTTCATAGGATGCACAACATCACTACACCCCCACCACTGGTGTACAGTACAGCAATCTCCACAACACAGTGGGTGCTGTGACCAACCCTATATGTCCTGAACACAATCCAAGTAGCAGGGGAGGCCATCACGACATGACCACCGTCAGTGTGTAGTGCTGGACAACCAATACCATTATCAGTTGCCCAACATGGCTCTGTAGTGATGTGTCAGCATATGACACTGGATGCACATACTCAGTAATGCGGCAGTCACTGCATAGTAGGTCAGTCCCTCATACGTAACTGAAATGCTGGTGACAGGCTGCCACAATAATGAAATGTCTGTCTGTGGAACCATGTGTGGCGCCAAGGAAAACATGCACAGGTGTGTACTATGACCTGAGTCCACTGTAGAAATGTGTACTGGGTGCCCCAATGGCAGTGATCCACCTCTGTTGAGGTGTCACCACAGGCCAGCATATGGCATTGGCCTGGTGAGAGCAGACAGGAGAGTGTATAGTGGCCAGCCACCTGTGCGATGTTCAGTAGTGCCACACCACACAGCACTGTACACATGTCCAAACAGCATGTGGCGGGATAATGATCACTGTGTGTGGACACAGCCCTGCTTGCACTGTGCTCAGACAATTGCAACCTGGATACAACACCAATGCTGACCTAACTAGTGCTGCACCATTGTGCAAGCCATGTATCTGCTGGCTGACAGACCCTGGCTGTACATGACTGAACGTGGCATGCACAGGTGCTGCAGCTGGTGATGTCATCCTGAGCAAAAGACATACAGGTGAACCACCATCTGTGTAGATGAAGGAGCCACGTAACACAGTGACACACACCTGGGATAATGAGTTGAGCTAGTCATGTGTCATGTCATTGTGTAATGTAAGCCACTTACTGTAGTACTGCAGTACACCCTGCCAAGGTTGGCCCTAACCTCACAGATACTCTTTTCACACCTAACAGGTGCACATGTGGACAGTGCGTACCAATGCATGATGGGATATTGAGCATATGCTGTAGGGAGTCGGAACAGTTCCAACGCAAGATTGAGCATCAGAGTGAGGAAAGTGAGGCGATCCAGTGACCTGCATCACATGGCATCAGGCTTCCATGGGGTCTGCAAAGATCACTGGGTGCTTGAGACTGCCTACCATCAATTCAGACAGCAGTATCCACAGGATGAGGACAACTTATACAATTCCAGCATGGTGAATCAAATTCTTTATTGTGACAGAATAGGTGTGTGACTTAGAGACATGAAGTTGACACAGTAAATGTGTACACAAAGTATCATCACACATGATTAGTGCTATGCTGTGCACGTCCCATGAATGGTGGTACAAACTGTTACATATGACACTGTTGTGTGACATAATGTCACTGCCACCTGTGAGGCAGATGACTATAACTGTGCAAATATGATAGTGACTGTTGGACTACACATGACAGGTGCAGCTTGCTGTTCAGTGTCCAGTCATAAGATACAACCACAGAGGAGAGTGTGTCAGTTGCATCCTGTGGTAGCATGCTGCTGGTGTGTGTAGCTGGATACATCCCCATGGCACATGTAGATGTTGTGTATGGACTCAGCTGGTATGTGTCACTTGTGCAATAATTGTACCATGATGTCATGCGCACCACAACAGGATGGCGCACAGGACAGCACACATGCAATGTACAAGTGTCAGCTGGGAATGCACATGACAGGTCTACACAATCCAACCTGGTGGTGAGCAAGATGTGTACTGTGAGGGAAAATGAGCTGCCCAGTGTGTGTCAGTAGCGCACATGACAGTGGCAATGACTGTGTGATATGGCAGGATGTGAGATGGTCGACCCACACTAGATATGCATGTGCAAGTGCCCAACAGTGAGCATGTCATCCCCCTGGAGACCCCTCTCCCAGTACACCATGCATGTCAGTTGCCTATTATCATATTGATAGGCCTGAGGACCCAGCAGTACAAAGGCCGCCACCTTACGCATGCCAGTGACCAGTGCCAACACAGTGTCACAGTGGAACACGGCACAGTATGGCGCAATACAGAGGACTGTGTCACACTGTCACAACAAGATGAGCACCACACAATGCTATAGTAACACATAATGGTCTACATACGCGGTCTGCAGCAGTGCGGTTGATACCGACGATGCCCCATTGTTGGGCCAGCAGATGGATTCATGGCACCATCACCTACAATATGATACCCAAATCACATCATGTCACACATATGGTGTTCAACAGGCATGCTGTCAGCAGTGGTGGTTCCAGGATCATGCAATGGGTGTCCTATGCAGTCATGTACACATATACAGACACTATCAGATGTACAACCCACTGTGTCTGATACTCATGCAGCCATGCTCCATGACCAGGAGGTACAGACGTAGACACTGCACAGAATGGGCCAAGTGATACAATGTGAGAATTCCGTACATTAGGGCAAATGTAATCCAAACAGCAGACTGTAGTGACAATAACATAGCACAATATACCAGGCTGGTGTGCTGACGTGGTGTGCAGCCATGAGTTGCACGTAATAGAACACATCCTGTCTCCCCCACATAGTCTGAACGTGTCCCTCTTACCACATCATGTGATAGACATTGCAACTGTCCTCCATAGCCCAGGATAGGTACAATTGTAGAGTCAGGAAAGCACAACAGCAACAATGTACACTGCAGATGCAACAATGTAACCTACAATGGGGGCTTAGCTGCACCCACTGCCCACCACTGAACCCTTCACTGGCTGTCACTGTTCCCTACACAGTCCAGCAGGGAAGCTTACAGAATGCAACATCCATGTCCAAGGTATTGGGTAAGCAGTGTGTTGAAGGTCAGTAGACAGTGTGGTGACTGGTAAGGGTGGGCACACATGCTGACAGCAACAGTCTGGTAACCACGGCTAACAGGACAGTGTCATACATGAGGCAGGTGTTCACCATGCCAATGTTCTAATGTGACACAGTGTATGGCAGACAACCACCCTGTTCCATGTGCTGATGACAGCGCACACACAGCTATGTGTAGCAATGCATGTGGTGGTTGACATGTGGCCTGGGAAACAGGACTGATGTGAAGGCCAGCATGTGCACAACATGTCATGTGGCAGTGTGACTGAGACCCATCACTGTGCCCACTCTGGAACCATCACGTGATGCTGTGCTATTGTTAACACAGCCCCTACAGTGGCAACATCAGTACATGTGGCCATGTCATGGGGAAGGTCACATGTGTGCATGTCAGGTGCACTGCACATCAGTGATGTTGCTGACCAGTGCCTATGCAACATACAGGGTACAGTCAACAATGAGGTGGGGATCGGGTGTGTCGTATGCCATGTAATGTCCTAGAGTCCAGGTTCAACCCAACATGATGTCCCACACATGTATCATTAGCATGTCACTGTAGACATACTGTACCGTTGACTGTTGACCATCATCTGCACTGTAGTGTGTAAACTGTGTGAGGCTGGTGAGTGGAAGGAGGGGTTTGAGGCAGTTATGCCATGGGAATGGGCTGTTGTGTGACTTGGTCATGTTAGAGGACACAGTGCATGACGCCACATGCATGATGCCAGGAAGGTAACCATGTGCACATTGCAGGATAGCTAGCTAAACATGCAGCAGTCATCAACATGTCATTGTCCTGAGATATCACTTGTACAATGTAGTGCACTCATGTGGTTCATTTCTCTTGCAGGCGATACCACCATCTCCCATGCCACCAGTTGAGTGCGATGGTGTTATGGATGGTTAGGCATACAAACGCGTGTCCCACTACCATCTTGTGCTGTGTGCATGAAATCGATCAGCATTTCCAGATGACAACAACATGCCGGGGTTTTAGTTCACCCTAGCAGTTAGTGTTCAACCTATGTTTGTCTGGATGTTAGGCGACTGGACGAAACCAGCCACAGCTTCTGCTTTTATGGGGTGCTCCAACAGTGCACAGAGGGGTCCTGGAAGTGAAGCTCTGATGGCTGCAGTGGATCCATCAACATCACATAGACCATCCTTGTAGGACACAAGTAGATGTCGTTTCAGGGTGCAGACAAATCCTGTGGGGGAATGGATATATGAGGTTAGACATGAGGACTGTATTGTTGGACACATACTGCAAACAATAAAAGGATCTCATATTGTGTGCAATGCCTTGTATGCCACTTGTTGCAGTGTTTTCAATGTGCAGTGTGATATGTCCAGTGTTACAGAACTGTGTGTATGCCTTGCATGATTTGTTGTACACATCAGTAGGACATAAGAACTGGCGACCTGATGGTGCCAAAACAGTGTGCAATGAGATGTACAGGAGGGAGGACAGCACAGTGCATCGCATGATACACACATGGTACATGTGCCAATGATGCACACATAGTAGGTCAATCCCATCATGGCACACTGACCAATAAAAGCATACTGTACTGCAACTTCACTGGACAGTCGATAGAGTGACAGGGGTTTGTTCTGCAGTTGTGTCCTACTTTCACGGGAGGGCCACCATCTAGGCAATAGCGATGTTTACTGCAGCAGGACCAGCCATACCATGTAATTTGGCACAATAACAGACACTCACTGACAACAGGTGACACACATATGTAGAACACAGTCTAGAGCATGTATTTGGCACACATGCAAGACATGTGTACATGATGCCATGCTACAAGAATCGAGACCCACACGCCAAGCTGGTTGACCTGTGTGGCCACCATGGACAGTGTGGTGTGCTGTAACTGTGCAGTGCAGCAGCACATGAGTAACACATGTGTGTCCCCATGTGAGTGGTGTGACAATGGGTCACCACTGGACACTATGCAAGCTGGCTGTGAATAGGTCAGCCCACCATGTCAATCTCATCATGATTGTATGAATCACTGTGGCATGTACTGTTCCACCGACATGATGTGGTGTTGTACACACACCTACCAATCCTGCTGCTGAAGGACCCAGTTGCATAGGACTATGTGTGGGAGTGTATCTGCATGTGTCAATAACATTGTGTGTACCTAATGACCCCAGGTGATATGGGTGCTCCAAAACAGGCATGTTTGTGTGATGTTGACAGTGCAGACCCAGATCATTACAGGATGCTGTCAGTTGCCACTGTGTGGCAACACAGGTCTACACATATGACATGGGATGTGATAATGTTGATGCTACACTGCGGTACATCTGTGGTAGTGTCACCAGTGCCACACCTGGGGTGTCATGAAATGGTAACCTGTGCCCATCGCCATACAGCTGCATCACCATGATACAGTTGTGTGCACAGATTGAGATGCACAGATCGACTACCACATGTCCTGTGGACACTCTGGATGGTGTGCTGTCAGACTATAGAACACATGTGTGACAGTTATATGACAGCAGCCACTGTACAAGTGTCACATGATACACACAACCACAATGAAGGCATAAAGGACCCATTGCCATGACACTCCAGCATGGGTTGTAGTGGTGCAGTGTAGCCCTTCTGACTTGTCACAACTATGTGCATCAAAATCTACCCTGCTGTGCCTGGTAGATACCCTGATGACACAGTGGTGCATGCCAACAATATCACATACCCATCAGCTATGTGTCAATGGCATGTGAATGCTGTCACATCACAGCATTGCCATGCCCATGTCACTGAGTTGAGGGCCATACATGTCTGTGTGGATCCCCATACACAGCACCCAACCGAACCCTTATGTATGGCCATGGTGCTATGCAAACCCCTCTGTAATGTATACAGAGGATCCGCGGCTTATACAGGTCTCAGCATACCATGTCACAGACATACACTACAAAGCGTCCATGCAGCCCACTAATCAGGTAACGACCCAATACACACATGTACCCGATCACTGATGCTTTTGACTTCTATTGTCATGTCAAGAACAGAGCCACAAAGTATCCCTATGAACACAAGGTAAGCCTAGATAGATGTGCCTTCCCACCCCATATGCTGAACTGGACAGTCATGTGTATCGTGCCAAGATAGAAGCAGACGTATGGCAGCGTCTCTACTAGACTGTACAGATCACTGCAACACCCACCATATGTTGGCTTGAGCCGTCCTCCTTACAGTGTGAGCCTCCCTTCTTGATTTTAGGAATCTGATTGGTGCGTTCCCTTCCATCCGCCATGACTGCATGGGTCACTACCTCATACAGTGCATTGCAGCCAGCAACAACCTCCAAATGGAATGCGTGACACCTTCTAGTTGTAGACGACTGAAACCAATACCCGCACCACCCACTACGACATGGTTGTAGTTGCTATAAGTGAACTGAAACCAACACCCCATTAGTATTCATTGTACACGTACAGGTCACACAAGGACTGTGACCCTGTTCCCACATGCCATCCTGTGGACATGTTACTGCATAGGTATGCCTGACACCAATGGTAGGTACAACAATGCTCTGCTGTGGTGAGTGACACTGAACCTACAGTGACATTACAACAGAACTGGTTGACAGTGAAACATGCATAGCTGGCACCACAGCACAATCAGTAGCCTCGATGCCTCTGGTGGGTAACACCGGGTGCCACTTACAGCAGGCCCAACAGGTCTACATGGGTATCACTCCCACTACAGTAACATGGCGTGGGGATGCCACTGCACATATGCGAACAGTGCAGCATCAGCATGTGCTGTCAGATATCACCAGTGTATGCCCTGTCGATAGCATCATCTCCACAGGGACTGCACACCAGGACGGGATACTAACATACCAGTCAGCCTCCACAACACAGTACAACATGTATGCCATGGGACACTGTCTGTGTGCTGCATTGACTATGGTATCCTGGTACCATGGTGATGTAGTGGCGCTGATGGTGTTCATGGCATGCTATCTACAACATACTGTACATGCCCACACAAACAACATGATGGTTGATGGGTGCTGTATATAACAAAAACTAACCATTTGGCAATCTGAGACCAGACATTTGCAGCTAACTCTCAAGTACCCCGCCTTAATTGTCTCTCACTATGTGACAATACATTCAAACACCTGTTTGAACCAATATGTCGTGTATCACATTGTTGGAACATACTATTGTATTGTATTTGGCATTGTTGGTGATGAGTACCTTTGTAACTGAACCCTATGGATAAAGGTTTCAAACTGTTCAAACATATAAATTATAAATATATCCATGTACATGCTGTGGAGTCGGAACAGTTCCAAAGATTGAGCATCGTGGTGAGTGGTGAGGGCTATCCAGTGACCTGCACTGCTGGCATCAGGCTTCCATGGGTCTGCAAAGATCACGGGGCTTGAACTGCTTACTATCAATTCAGACAGCAGTATCCACGGATGAGACAACCTACAATTCCAGCATGAGTGAATCAAATTTTTATTGTGACAGGAATAGGTGTGTGACTTAGGGCATGAAGTTGACACAGTAAATGTACACAGTATCATCACACATGATTGGTGCTATGCTGTGCACGTCCATGGTGGTACAAACTGTTACATATGACACTGTTGTGCGACATAATACTTCACTGCCACCTGTGAGGCAGATGACTATAATTAGCCAATATGATAGTGACTGTTGGACTACACATGACAGGCAGCTTGCTGTTCAGTGTCAGTCATAGATACAACCACAGAGAGTGTGTCATTTGCATTCTGTGTTGCATGCTGCTGGTGTGTGTAGCTGATACACCTCGTGGCACATGTGACTGTTGGTGGACCCAGTAGTGTGTCACTTGTGTAATAATTGTACCATGATGTCATGACACTTCAACGGATGCTTTGGTTAGCACATGCATGTACAAGTCAGCTGGAATTCACATGACAGGTCTGCATAATCAACCTGGTGGTGAGGCAAGATGTGTACTGTGAGGGGAAATGAGCTGCCCAGTGTGTGTGGGTTATGCATTACGATTGGCAATGACTGTGTGATATGCAGGATGTGAGATGGTGGACCACACTAGATATGCATGCAGTGCCCAACAGTGGGCATGTCATCCCTGAGACCCCCTCCCCAGTACAATTACATGTCAGTTGCACTGTTATCATGATAGGCCTGAGGACCCAGCAGTACAAAGGCCGCCACCCACGCATGCCAGTGACCAGTACAACACGTGTCACAGTGAATGCACAGTATGGCACAATACAGAGGACTGTGTCACTGTCACAACAAGATGAGCATCACACAATGCTATGTGTAACGCCAGGTTCCATATGCAGTCTGCACAGCGGTACGGTTGATGCTACCAGATCCTATTGTTGGCAGAATGACCACTGGCACCATCGCATACAATATGATACTAAATCACATATGTCACATATGGTGTTCAACAGGCATGCTGTCGGCAGTGGTGGTTCCAGGATCGCAATGGGTGTCCTATGCGGTCATGTACGCATATACAGACACTATCAGATGTACAACCCACTGTGTCTGATACTCATGCAGCCTGCTCCTGACCAGGAGGTGAGCGGGACACTGCACAGAATGGGCCGTGATACAATGAGAATTCGTTATATTGGGCAAATGTAATCCAACAGCAGACTGTAGTGACAATAATATAGCACAATATACCAGGTTGGTGTGTTGGCGTGGGTGCAGCCATGGTTGCACGCATAGAACACATCCTGTCTCCCATAGTCTGAGCGTGTCTCACTACATCATGTGTATACATTGCAGCTGTCCTCCGTGGCGGATAGGTACAATTGTAAGTCAGGAAAAGCACAACAGTAATGTACACTGAGATGCAACAATGTAACCTACAATGGGGGCTTGTGCCACTGCCCACCACTGAACCCTTCACTGTGTCATTTTTCACGGTCAGTAGAAGCTTACAAGTAACATCCATGTCCAGGTATTGGGTAAGCAGTGTGTTGAAGGTCAGTAGGACAGTGTGGTGACTGGTGGGCGGTGGGCACACATGCCGTGGACAGCAATTGGTAAATCACGGGCTAATGCAGGACAGTCATGTTGGCGAGGCAGGTGTTCACATGCCATTGTTCTTAGTGTGACACAGTGTATGGCAACAACCACCCTGTTCCATGTGGTGATGACAGTTCACACACAGCTATGTGTAGCAATGCATGTGGTGGTTGACCTTGGCCTGGGAAGGACTGATGTGAAGGCCAGCATGTACTGTATGTCGTGGTAGTGTGAGACCCATCACTGTGCCCACTCTGGAACCATCGGATGCTGTGTTATTGTTAACACAGCCCTACAGTGGCAACATCAGTACATGGGCCATGTCATGGGAAGGTCATGTGTGCATGTCAGGTGCACTGCATCATGATGTTGCTGACCGGTGCCTATGCAACATACGGTACAGTCACAATGAGGTATGGATCGGGTTGTCATATGCTGTAATGTCCTAGAGTCAGTTCAACTCAACATGATGTCCCCACACATGTATCGTTGGCATGTGTCACTGTAGACATACTGTACCGTTGACTGTTGACCATCATCTGCACTGTAGTGTGTAACTGTGTGAGGCTGTTGAGTGAAGGAGGGGTTTGAGGCAGTTCTGCCATGGGAATGGGCTGGTTGTGACTTGGTCATGTTAGAGGACACAGTGCATGACGCCACATGCATGATGCCAGGAAGGTAACCATGTGCACATTGCAGGATAGCTAGCTAAACATGCAGCAGTCATCAACATGTCATTGTCCTGAGATATCACTTGTACAATGTAGTGCACTCATGTGGTTCATTTTTCTCTTGCAGACGATACCACTACATCTCATACCACCAGTTGGTGCGATGGTGTTATGGATGGTTAGGCCGCCACAACCGTGTCCCACTACCATCTTGTGCTGTGCATGAAATCCGATCAGCATTTCCAGATGACAACAACATGTACCGAGGGTTCCAGTTCACCTAACCCAGTTAGTGTTCCAACCTATGTTTGTCTGGATGTTGGAAGCGACTGACGCAAACCAGCCACAGTCTTTTTTTGGGGCCCTAAATATGCACAGAGGGGTCCGAAGTGAAGCCTGATGGCTTTGGTGGGATCCATCAACATCACAGACCATCCTTGTAGGGACACAAGTAGATGTCGCTCAGGGTGCAGACAAATCCTGTGGGGAATGGATATGAGGTTAGACATGAGGACTGTATTATTGGACACATACTGCAAACAATAAAAGGATCTCATTATTGTGTGCAATGCCTTGTATGCCACTTGTTGCAGTGTTTTCAATGCAGTGTGATATGTCCAGGTTACAGAACTGTGTGTGTGCCTGTAGCGATTTGTTGCGGCCACATCAGTAGGACATAGAACTGAGCCGTCCTCTGATGGTGCCAAAAACAGTGTGCACGTCGAGATGTACAGGAGGGGGAGGATGCACAGTGCATCGCATGATACACATTGTACATGTGCCAATGATGCGCCATAAGTAGTCAATCCCATCAGAGGCACACCCTGACCAATAAGCATGCTGTGCACAACTTCACTGGACGGTCGATGGTGACAGGGTTTGTGTCACGGTTGTGTCCTGCTCGCGGGAGGGCCAACCATCCGTAGTAACGTGTTTATCAGCAGCAGGACCAGCCATACCATGCACTGGCACAATAACAGACACCACTGGACAACAGACACACATGTAGAACACAACATGACATGTTGGCACACATTGCAAGACATGCGTACATGATGCCATGCTACACAAAATCGGAACTCACACACCTCGCTGGTTGACCTGTGTGGGCCACCATGGACAGTGTGGGTGCTGTAACTGTGCAGTGCAGCAGCACATGAGTAACATGTGTGTCCCTCACATGTGAGTGTGGTGTGACAATGGGTCACCACTGGACACTGTGCAAGCTGGCTGTGAATAGGTCAGCCCCGCATGTCAACTTAACGCGATTGTGTGGTTCATCAGGCATGTGTACCGTTCCACACGACATGATAAAGCAGCACACCTACAATCCTGCGTTGAAGGACTGATTGCATAGGGACTATGTGTAGGTGTATCTGCATGTGTCAATAACATTGTTGTGTACACTAATGACCCCAGGTGATGTAGGTGCTCCAAAACAGGCATGTTTGTGTGATGTTGACAGTGCAGACCCAGATCATTACAGGATGCTGTCAGTTGCCACTGTGTGTAGCAACACAGGTCTATATGATGATGTGATAATGTTGATGCTACACCAGTACATCTGTGTAGTAACACCAGCCACACCTGGGGTGTCATGAAATGGTAACCTGTGCCCATCGGGCCATACAGCTGCATCACCATGATAAGTGTTGTGTGTACAGATTGAGATGCACAGATACGACTACCACATGTCCTGTGGAGCACTCTGGATGGTGTGTGCTGTCAGACTATGTACACATGTGTGACAGTTATATGACAGCAGCCACTGTACAAGTGTCACATGGGATACACACAACCACAATGAAGGCATAAAGGACCTATTGCCATGACACTCAGCAGGGTTGTAGTGGTGCAGTGTAGCCCTTCTACTTGTCACAACTATGTGCATCCAAAATCTACCCTGCTGTCCCTGAGTGATACCCTCGATGACACAGTGGTGCATGTGCCAATATCCATACTCCATCAGTTATAAGTCAATGGCATGAATGCTGTCACATCAGCATTGCCATGCCCATGTCACACAGTTGGGAGGGCCATACATGTCTGTGTGGATCCCTCATTTACAGCACCTAACCCAGACCTTGTATGGCCATGGTGCTATGCAAAGCCCCTGTAATGTATAGAGGATCCATGACATCCAGGTCTCAGCATACCATGTCACAGACATACTACACAAAACGTCAGTGCAAGCCTACTAATCAGGTAACATACAATGTACACATGTACCGGGACCACTGATGCTGGACTGGCTATGTCAAGAGGTACACAAGTGTCCCCCAGAACCTGAGGCCAGCCAGATGTGCCTTCCTAATTTATATGCAGACTGACAGTCATGTGTATCATTGCCAAGATGGGAAACAGACATCATGGCAGCGTGCCACTACTAGACTGTACAGATCACTGCAACACTTACCATATGTTGGCTTGAGCACGCCCTCCTTACAGTGTGGCCTCCTTTTCGATTTTGGGAATCTGATTGAATAACGCTTCCTTCCTCCTGCCGTGACTGCCTGCATGGTCACTATTCTTTATAGTGCATTGCAGCCAGCAACAACCTGCAAATGGAATTTGCGTGACACCCGTTTAGTTGATAGGACTGGAAACCAATACCCACGACACCACTGACTACACACATGGTTGTAGTTATGCGCCATGGTGAACTGTGAAGCCAACACCCCATTGAAGTATTCATTGTAATACATGTACCCAGGTCACACAGAGGACTGTGAGCCTGTTTCCTGCATGCCATCCTTGTGGACACATATTTACTGCATAGGTATGCTTGACACTAATGGTAGGTACAATAATGTTGTCACTGTGGTGAGTGACACTGAACCTACAGTGACATTGCACAACAGAACTGGTTGACAGAAACATGCAGCTGGCACCACGGTCACAATCAGTAGCCTCACGATGCCTCTGGTGGTAAGCAGGGTGTCACTTCACAGCAGTGTCCAACAGGTCTACATGGGTATCACACTCCACCACAGTAACATGGCTAGTGGGGATGCCATATTCACATGTGTCTAACAGTGCAGCATCAGCAGCATGTGTGTGTCAGGATATCATAGGTGTATGCCCTGTCGATAGCACATCATCTCCCACAGGACTGCACACCAGGACCGGATGCTAACATAGGCCAGTCAGCCTCACAACACAGTACAATCATGTATGCTATGGACACTGTCCTGTGTGCTGCATTGACTATGGTATCTGCTGGGTACCATGGTGATGTATTGGCGCTGATGGTGTTCATGACGCATGCTATCTACAACATACTGTACATGCCCACACAAGCAACATGATGGTTGATGGGTGCTGTACACCACCAAACTAACCATTTAGCAATCCAGACCTGAACATTGCCCAGCTAACTCTCAAGTACCCCACATATGGTGTCTCTCACTATGTGAACAATACATTCAAACATACCTGTTTGAACCAATGTGTCGTGTATCACATTGTTGGAACATACTGTTGTATTGTGTTTGTCATTGTTGGTGATGAGGTACCTTTGTAACTGAGCCTATGGATAAAAGGTTTCCAAACTGATGTTCAAACATATAAATTAATAAATATATCCATGTGCAGTACACTGTCACCATCGTGCCTCTAAGCCTTGCCAGATATCCGCCCACACCCACCATGTCAGGTACATGTGTATCACACACAGTGTGGCTGTGGGACACATTCCCCCTGACAATGTCCAACCCAGTCACACGATTGCAGTATGGCAGTTCACTCTGGGCATATTCAGATGCTGCCACAACAGGGGATTGCAGGTACACAGTCTGTGGATGGTGAACTTGAATACCACAGACATGGTTGGTACGTGCCAATGCAGAACTAACAGTTCACAATGGATCATAAACACCTACAATACTGCATGGATATCGTATCACCCATCAACTGTGGCATTGCAGACACTTGCACACCAGGGCATGTTATAACTATCACGGGCCTGTGGCCATGTGCAGGTTGCAATGTGTAACTGTCCACAGTACTGTGTTGTTATGCACCATGGCAGTCAATGTTCCACGATGACAGAGTGCATGCCAGCATCACACACCAGTCATGACAGGATGTTGTTGGTCCCCTTGGTGTCACAGCAGCATACCTGGCATGTATGACAGTGAGGTGTGTAGCACTCACATGTGCTAACACTCACCGATGCATGGCTGCATGTTGATGACTATGCTTACCGTGTACGCATCCCCATGTTAGAGAAGCAGGTGTGCTTTGGGGCATAGTGTAGTATGAGGCTGTGGAATGCCTCAAGGGATGATGTCTGATGCAGACTTGACATTCTCATTATGTCCTTGAGTAACACTTTGGAGTTCAGGATTCCATCCAGTTTCACGGATGCTTTACTATCTGTAATGGGAAGGCAGACATGTCACAGCAGTTATCTAAACCATCCCAATATAGGACATGCGTCACAACATTGATCCCAGGCGGACATCGCGGTGCCACAACCTATACACACTGTGACCCATTGTACACCAAACAACTGTTGCACATGCATCTGACTGTGTATGGTACTGATGTGACTGCAGCCATGTGATATCCCTGACATGTTGGTGATTGTGACGCCGGATGCAGTGATGGTCAGCATGGTCAGTGTTCCATTGGTTGTGGCAGACCCTCACTTGAGCAGTGCACAACAGTCACCGAAAGCAATCCTGGCAGCATGCTATGGATGCCAAGAATCACGTTGCTAATATAGCTCACCTGCCCATCCCACCAGCCACATACCATATCATACCTGTCTTACTGCAATGTGCACACACATGCGCACGCACACACACTGTCAATGTCATGCACCCATAACCCTGTGAGCCATCCACACCACATGTGGACTGCACAGAAGTCCTCAGTCCTGATGACTGCCATGTACACCAGACATGTGCCACATGACCAGGGATACTGCACATGCATGTGACACATGTGTGGACATGAACCATGTGTGTGTTTGGTAATGGCATGGCAGTGTGGATGGTGTCACCATGCATGTTGCCACAGGCACATTCCTCACACAACGTGATGTCCATGGACACCGTCACCATGTCGATGATGCTCTGGCCGGTAGATGTGTGATTGCGGGTCACATGTGCACTGGTGTTGTTGGTACAACCAGCACACATATGTGCCTCCCAACATGTAACCACATCACAATCCATGGTGACCACCATCAGTCAGGGCAGTGACTGTGACACGTGTTGGGGACAGATGTTGCCACACACAATCCACCCTGCCAACACACACACAAAGTTTCCAGTGTTTATTGCCAGGGCATGTTATGCGCACACAACCCTCATGTGGCACACCCAGTCTACTCCACACATACATCAATGACCAGATTGATTGAGTCTCTAATGTGATGCATGGCTGTTGTGATGGGTTGTCCACAAGAACACACCATTGACTGATGCCATGCTGCACAACACTGTGGTGCCCTGGCAGGCAACTTACTGTGTGGTAGCCACTCCTTTTCTCTGTCTTGTCCGTGGAGGGGACCATGAGCACATTGTTGGTAATGTGGAATGGGAAGGTTGACATGAACATTGTTGATATGGTGCATCACTGACTGCCACTTGGCAACAATCAGTTCACCGTCTCCTTGCTCAGTCAACACTGCAGACCAGTAGAGGTGATTTCTGATAGATTGCTTCCAAAGTGACATGTCAGAGCAGTCCTTCTGTGATGATGCAGAGTCAATCTTCTTCGCCACACCTGCAGAAGGGCAAAGTTGGGTTGGACAGTGTTTACTAAGAGCAACATGCTGACATGATGTGACTTTACAGACTACAACGTCCTGACATTGGTGGCATTGAAGGACTGTGTAGTACCTCTATTATGTGCCAGATGCTCGAAGTAATGGATGTTCATTGGGTCATGTGTTCACGTATCCATTTCTGGTTTTGTCGATGGCGTGTCCGTGATCATCACATCAATGTGTAGTTCATTCTCATCACTCAGGTATGACACCACCCTTCTGAGACCCTCGATGCTCACACCGCACTATTCTTCACTTCATTACCTGCACAACACATTGTACATATCAAATTGCTGGTGTAAGGACATGATCTGCTGGACAAACCAGTGATTGGTACATAGTGGTGGTCAGTGCTGCAGTGGTGCATGTGGCCTGTGAGGCTCCTACAGGACCTGGAGGGTGTACCAACTTGCTATGTGAGGTTTACATGGCAATGCTGTACATGACATTGGACATCCACCCTGTTCCTGGCGTTACGCTGTTGCATGGTCCCACATAGCTCCTGGGCATACATGCCTATGGTGCACAACTATGGACTGTATACACATGCCCCACATGTGGTGTGGATCATAACTGGGATATCGTAACATTATTGTATGTTGGTATGTGCACACATTGCTTGTGAGGTGCACAGAATAGGGCAGGCTAATTAATGTATACCAGTTGTGGCAACTGTGACATGTATGGAGCCAGTGGGCCAATGGGGACAACATGCTGTTCCTGCACATCAGTGACACTGGGTGACACATGCCTGTCATGCCATTCGGACAGACACAGTGTGTGTGACTGCATTTAAGGCACTGTAGCTGCCGGGTATGTGGGATGGCAGTCCTGGTTCACACATGTTGGCTGTCACCGGAATGCGTTGCAGAGCATGGGATCCATTCAGGTGGCATGTAAGGTGATGCATACTAAGTTGCCATGTCAAATGACTGTATTGATACACCCTACCTTTTCCTGTATGTTGCAGGTCATGGTATATCCTTGGTCCCAGTGCTATGACGGACCAACCATCATTGTACTGTCACTTTGACAACAGGTACTGTTGTGATACCGAGACATGCATGTGAAACACTGGGGCTTCCCTAGTGCTGTGAGTGCATGTGTGTCTTGCCATCCATCCATGGGATACATTGCAACATCATCAAGGTGAGTGTGACCACATGTAATGACATCAGGACTGGCATGTGGGGTTCCCCGTGTTCTAGCAGCTCAGCACAGCATATCTAGTTGTCCACTGTTCATCCACTGCTCATGCAACACCTACACAGCTGCTTACCCTGACATGTCGTGACTGAACACACCTGAACGACCTGGATATCCAGAAGCTTCCTGATTCTCTCGCTCAATGACCGTGAATGCACCATACTGCACTGTGGCGGGGCTGTCTGATCGGCCATCACCTGCCAGTACCAGGCCTCCCTCCCATGTTCCTGAGTATTGGATCAGCTCTTGTTGTTTGCTCTTCCACACTGTGTGCAGTGGGCTCAAGGTACATCCTTTGATGTTTGGGGAAAATGCGCGTGCCAATGGCAATCGTGGGAACATTGAGGAAGTTGAATAGCCTGATGATCTTACTTGGCATTTGCCCAAGAAAACAGGATGGCTGCGAGAGAACAACAAGTTACCAGCAGTGGCATTTGTCAGATGTACGGTTGGCTGGACTAGTGTGGTAAGTCTCTGTCCACAGTCTGTACACTGCTGGCTCACTGTGATTGGTAGTTCCACAGTTGTTTGATATGCATCCTACTGTTGGTGACAGGCACACACAACACATTGTGAACAGTTTCAGGAGTTGGGACTCGTACACCAAGTACTTAGGGCTCATCATATGTCAGTAATGTCTCTTCTGTGCCCCGTTCATTACTGCTGCAGGGAAAGGAAACATGGTCATCAGAGTACGTGGGAGCATGTGCAGCAAATGTGGACTGTACTAGCAGACTCCATTGAGTGCCTGTGGCAAGCAGCTATCCAACACCAACAACCCTACAAACTATGTCCATTGTGATTGCACACTCTCAGAGGTGAATGGCACCTGATATGGCATGCTGTGCGTGATTCACATGTGCTGTGTGGTGCCAGCCACACTGCTGGTCACTTCCATGTGTGTCTTGGGCTGCACATGTCTCCTGACCTAAGTGACTGCTCAGCATCGTGGCTTCGACTCATAGGTATGGTTGTTGTGCAGTCCATGGGCATGTTCCTGTCTCAACAAATGAGCCCTGCTGCATAGCGCTTGTTCTGCATGTCTATGTCCCATAGCATCAGTATCTGACATTCCTATGTCAGCTGTTACTGTACCCTGGACGTGGACCCTAGTGCAAGGAGTCCCTGACTCACAGGTGTACAGTCCAGACACGGTTGTGCATAACATTGTACCTATGACATGATAATCTGGTGCTTGACATACTCCATTTGTACAGCATATGGACACAGCAGTCCAACTGTCCCATGCAGTGTTCGATCAGGTGTGGGCAGCTCCAGCCAACACGAGTCCACCTCCTGTGACACAGGTGTTTGCCTTTCATGGCACACAGATGTATCGGGCTACGCACAGCTAAAGGCATCTGTTGTACAGCATGTCACATGCAGCACCACCTGATCTGTAGATTATCCGCATGATGTTTCCAACATGCACACTACATGGTTCATCTATGCTGAGACCACCAGTGTTGGACGGTGTCATGTGCCGCCTGTGTCATGGCCGTGCTCTGCATGCCTGCAGCCTGTGGCATGCAAACACTGGGCAGTATGGTACAGCATTGTGATTCATGTACTGACGCAGTGGTGCTGCACTCGCCAATGGGCAGGGCTGTGTGCATACTGTTTCGCGAGCACAGGTATGGCCATTCAGATGGCATCGCGGGCCATTGGCTGACGAGACAGTGCACCCACGGGCACACCTGCTGATCCTAGGTCTCCCTACATGGCGGCACCTGTTACATGGTCTGTGTGTCTGCATACCACAGGGCAGTGGTCTCATGGGTGCCTTGCTCCAGTGTACAGCTATGAGGACATGTCAGGATATTCTTGACATGGTTCACCATGCACATTTGGATATCCTCATCCCACAACATATACACCTTTACACACAACCTGGCATGGACAGGTTATGTCACATATGATTGTGCTATGACATCACTGCATGACATACAGATGCCTCTCAGGCTGCACTCAACACGGGATGGTGACACTGTCAGCTGCAAAGGTCACTGTTGGCATGTCAATGTATGTGTCACCCATTACAGAGATGGCTACACAGTAGTGTTATGATAGGCGAGGCACATGAGTGGTATCAGCGGTCCCATGTGTGTCCTCAGATATATGGTCGTTGCTGCCTACACTTGCATGTGATGACGTGACTACCATTGGAGTGTATGTCCACATATCACCAGACATGCAGTGTACAGCAGGCTGCATTTTCACATACACTGTTGGTTGGTGGTACGAGCAGCATGCATGTTGCCATTGACGTGTCATTTTTCTGCCGCTGTGCGAGTGGCTGTGCCCTGTGTCCTGCTGTATGACCTTACCTGCTGCAGATGCATCCTGGAGCGCATATCCATAACACAACAACACCTGCACATGCAGTAGTCTCCTGTGTGATGGATCTCCACATGTGCAGCCCAGGTTGAGATGTCTGATAACCCAGTACATCATTGCGTGTGCACACCCAAGGTGTGCCAAGTCACATGTTCTGGCATGGTTCAACCCTGCTGGTTTCCATTGTGTCATTTCGCTGGCAGCTGTACTGGTCCACTTATGTACGTGTGTGTGGGATGCTGTATAGAGATGTGCCATGCACTGATACATGGTCGTCATGTAAGGACACACAGCTTGCTGCATACAGGTGACACATACATGAAAGATCATTCCACTACACACCTGTCTCGCTATTCCAGACACCATATCACAGCATTGTGTTGCTACATATTTATTGTAACGCCATCCCATCAGTCGCTCAGCTGTGCATTCACAGTGTGTGATGGCAGTGACAGGGGGCACTCATTGGCTACACAGTCTGTGTATGGACAACACAGACGTCCCTTGTGTGACATGTTGTTGTACACAATGGTGTGGTGTGACCTCTTACATTGTGCTACAATGTCATGTGGTACCTGTCCCACCTGCACCACTGATGTTGTTCTCCTTGATGTGCTATTATGTTGACTTCTCCCCTGATCCATGCCCTTCTTGCTACAGCATCATGTACATGCTACATTTCCTACCCTCACTCCACAGTACCAACATACATAGGCCCTCGACAGTTTACATGGTCATGATGGCAACATGTGCCCAATTCAGGTATTTCTACCTTTGTGTTTCATAAGTGCATCACTGATGTTTGCAACCTACAGGCAGGACCCAGTGACTTGAAGTCCTCTCTGGTATGGTGCAGAATGCACACTGGCAGTGGTAGCATTTGTCTGTCCATCACAGTGCTAATAACTCATCCCACTGTGATTTTCAACACACCTGTTTCCGTGGTCATCAGTTTCATCCTCTGTGTCAGTGTGGTCATCAGTGGCAACACTGGGAATGTACTCTGGATCCGCTTTATCAAGCCCCTTGTTGATGTCCCTATCACTGTCAACATTGCTGATATGTGGCCTGTCCATTACTGCCCTTGTTCCCAAGTATGTCCGTAAGTGTGCCACCAATCAGGTTGCAGGTGATGCTGTCATTCATGTGTTTTTCACCTGACACCTGGATGATACAAGTGTAGTAGTATGTGTTAGATGACCAACTGACAACATGGCACTGTAGCACATGAATGATTGACTGTACACTACTGTTGAACCACTCTGTACATCCCCTTCCAGAGGGGCATGGGTCGTCATGTCTGTTGTGTCATATGTCTTTTGTGTGCAACAGGTCTATACACAACATGTACACTGCAGTCTGGACTTGTTCATACACATGGTGTTACAGAGGCTATATGAATTCTCATATGTTGCGTGTGGCTCACTGTGTCATTCTATATACACTATTGTCCACTACCGCAATTTTCACCCGCACAGACTGGTTCGCGGCTGTCGCTGGGAAGGCAATATGGACACTGGCCACAGGCACTACCCATACTGTGGCTGCGATCGCACCATGTGCCTATGGTAAGGTGACTCATGCACAGGTCATACAACACAATGCGCATGTTGTCTGTTGCTGTTGGTTGTATATACACTGCCAGGGTGACAATGTGTGTAATGCATAGTGGTGGTGTGTTGGGAACATTGCTGGACATGTTCATACCTGCAAGGTGGCTGTCCATAGTCACCATGTGACCATGTGGGTTGGCCACTCCTGCCTGATGGGGTTGTTGCCATGTCAGTGTCACATTGTTTGAGGCCAGCCATGTGTTCCTGTACATTGTGTATGTTGTTGTGCATGCAACACTATCAGCTGTGCTTATTGATAATCCTTCTGGGAAAGGCCTGTCTCCAGCACACATATGTACTGTGGGTTGGGACATGGCACCTGTTTCTTCCTTTGGCATGGTATTGACAGACATCAGAGTGGTGTGTCCATTGCATCAGTAGTGTACTGCCAACAAGTAGTCCTTCCCAATGCTAGTATATTTTTGCGCTTTGAATGTGCTGTTCGACAGGGCGGCATAGGTGCTGTGTTGCTCCCACATGTCATTCCCAGCATACTGTGACACCTGTGCACAATTTCTGTTACTGTGCACTGAAACACCATTTGGCACTGTGAGTTATGACTCATGCAGCTCTATGTGACTGCGGATCATTTCCCATGGTGTGCATGATGCTCACAGTCACAGGTGTTGACAGGTATGTTTACATGTTGGCTATGGTTGGGACAGCAGAACACAATCATGCACAACAGATGCACCATCTTTCCATGTCCAACATGCTGCTATTCACACCTTTCACCATCACAGTAGCAATACCTGGTGTATGTGACATTGCACATGTGAGGCCAGTGGTGGACTGAGGGTGACCAAGTGTGTGCTACAACTGCACTGTGCTGCACGTGTGTGTTTGATGTTTCAGGGTGTGTGACCAGTGCAAGGGTGCTGGTCATGGCATACCAGTTCCTCCAACAGACACATGCTGCTGGTTTGTACATGGTGGTGGTAACAGGCCATGTGCATGACGATATATGCCATGGTCTATATTGTCAGGGTCATGCAGTGATAGTGCCAGTGAGGGTATGTAATGTGTTAGCACATATGTTCTTGGGCTGGTGACTAGCAACATAGTCCTAGGGTGACATACAACTGTGTTGATTTGAACCCAGGTATACATCGTCCATTGCAACGGCAGATATATCCATCATGTGATGTTTCAGAGGGGCATGTGGATGTGTACATACTAACATACCAAAATGCCAGCGGAATAGGCCTGATGGTCTTTCACATCTGCTCGTCTGGTCAGCCCTCACCCCTGGAAGCTGACCTTGCTTTGGGGACCTAGGTTACCTAGGTTACTGGGCCACACATCAGACATTGGTGTTCAGGACTAACATGGGCATTCCGTACTTATGCACCACAGGCATGGATGCCGCCCCTGCATGTGTACACAGACCAGGGATGGGGGTGGGCAAGTGGTGTGTTTGGTGTACTGTTTGTTGGTTTGTTGTTGTGTGTCACAGCAATGTTCTGATATCAGGCTGGCCCAGTGGGGCATTGTGCATCTGTGTTCAGTTGCTTGCCTACATGTCTCGTGGAATATGTGTGCATGATGCAAGCTGGCACAGCTCACTGTCCATTGAAATAATGCAGGTCCACATTGCAGTCTGTATGTTGTTGTGCCATTGTTGGGTCTGCCTAGCGTGTGGCCGGCCCCAAGCATTGCCCTGTGTGCCACAGTGACACTGACTGTACATCAATAACTCTCCTGTGTATACAATGTGCAGGGACAACTCATGATCTGAGGAATGTGTTATTACATGTGTGGCTGTTGCACTCTCACTGACATTACTACTGGAGATGCCTTGTGACTGAAGTGGACTGCCTGGCCACTTGTGTGTCACCTCCACACTGTGTGCAGTCTGGCAGTGTACTGTGCAGCACATGACTGCTCAGCAGTGAGATGTTGACAGGTCAGGACCATTTGGTGGTTGCTGCGGTACAGTGTTTCTGGCAGCCCACAGTCATGTCTGCACACACACAACCTGTTCCTACTCATGCAGGATGGTATGGACAGTGGTGGCTGTATGTTGTGTGGGAGGGCTCCCACTTGGTTGCACATGTTGGGATAGACCCGATATGGTGCACCTTGTCTATGTCTCATGTGTAATGTAGTGTGCCACAGCCATTGATGACGATGGATATCGCATGTAGACCTCACATACCTCTGGATGATAGATTTGAGAATACACCATGGCATGCAGTCTGAGCTACTGAGCTGTAGTGGTGAAAGGGTGTGACATTGCCACACACAACACAGTACAGTTCATGGCATGATAGCACAGGGACAGTGATGTTGTAGCCTGGGAGCGTGATGCAGTGGGTGACACACCTGGAACTTCATATGCAGTGTCTGTCACACACCATTCGGCACATGACATGACAACTACAGGTGATCCGACATGACTGCACTGGATATGTTTATGGCATTCCCTTTGTGCTAGGTCCTTGTATGGACATTGTGTACCCATCTACTCCACTGACATTTCTGTTCTGTTACCCCAATATGATCCTTTACCCTCTTGCATAGTGTGTTGCAGCTTTGGCTGCATTGCGGTCAGCTACCTCATGTTGCACATACAGTGGTGGGTGCCACATTAGGTTGTCACTGTTTGTGAGGGGTGTGGTGTTGCACTGCACCATCCTTTGAATGATGTGCCAAGGGCCATTACAGTGGGGGTATACCCTTTTGCCTGGGGGATACACAGGCATTTGTCATGTGGAGCAGGGCCATATTGTACAGTGGGAACATGTGTCATGGGTGGTGTATTTAGTACAGACTCTGTGTGCCAGGATGTAATTCATCCTCCATCAGCTCTTGTGGATGCTAGATGTGTGGTATTGATCTATCCACAGCAAAGAGCACATCTGTGTCATGTGTTTCCTGCTACAGTGTGGCATGTTTCACTTACCCATTGTCCTCTATGGCCATATGGCATTACACATGGCTGTAACCATCTGGACATGGTGTGTACTATTCATTGCAGCATATGCATTCAGAGGTTGCATGTGCTGGCCGATGATGCGTGCTACTCTGTAATGTGTGGTGGCTGTGGTGGGCCATTCCATGTCCACTGCACTGTGATGTACATCACATCTACCCATATGGTACCATCAGTGTATCAACATGGTCTGCACATCCTGCAGGATACCAATGTTCCCTTGGGTTGTGCCTTGCTACCGCTGGTGACACACTGTGTGATGTTGTACATGTGTACCATATCTCTGACAGGACAACTACTGCCACCTATGACACATGTTACCTTTGTGTGATCAATCTGTGACTGCCACAGGCATACATGATTGACTCCAGAACAGCAGTTGGTTACACAGCATTACTAACACTATGTAGCATGGACTCCAGTGTTACCTTTACTACGTCGTTGCTCTAACACAACACTGGTGGCCATGTGTTGTCATCAGTCTGTTGTTGGTATGGACATCATTGGGTGGTTTGGTGATGTTCATTGTCGGTATGCTGCCATCGTCACTTTTGTGTGGCTCCATGCTGTACTCCAACACAGTGGGGGCATCTTGGATCACACGCATCTCACACTGTGTAGTCTCACTGTGCTGCAGGGCATGTCTGGGCACAGGGTTGTTCCCATTTACATTGTTCACCACCATGGATGTGACAGCCATTTGCCCATGCTGATTCCTTTCCTGGTAAGGGAATTGTGGATAGAGAATGTGACATTGCTGTGGGATCATGCACTGTTTTCAACAGTTGACCTGGCATTGCTGTCATTGTAACATTCTGCTGGCACTGTGGGATACACGGCAGTGTGATTGGAATGATGATTGTGGCCCTTACATGTATTCTGTCTGTTCAGTGTTGGGGACGGTAGCAGTACTGGACCCCTGCATCCGACACATAGTGAGTGTTCAGCACCACTGGTGCCACTCACATTCAGTCATGCATTATTACACAGCAGGCACTACATTATGTGCCTCATTGTGTTGCTGTGGGCTGCACAACGGCATGCCATGGTACTGTGTGTCATTGGGCTACTGTTTGGCATGGTGTGTGTCATCGACAGCCACTGGCACTTGCATGTGTGTGTAGTGGGACACGTGCCATGCCAGACATTACCTACCCCAGCTGTGCAGCACCCATCTCATGGTTTGTGGTGGCTCCATGTGCACAACACCAGTTCACGCCTTCTGCGCGGTCATGTGTCCTTTGCTTGCTATCTGTGGCCAGGGTCCCAGTATGCCGGTACACATGCACATGCCTTGCAAGCAGTGCATTGTCTCATGCATCTGGCATGCCTTCCACTCCTCTGGGTGACATCTGTCTCACACACACAACACTACATGGCACATGACTCATGTTTGACCCCTTCCCTCACAGGTATTCATGTACAGCGTCATGTCATATGGCCACCCCTCACACACATCACCCCTGTGAATGCATTTGCCAGCACTATGATCCTGCAGTGCATGTCACATGTGCTACACAGCATTACCAGGGGTGCATGTGCACACTGGCAGGGGTCCATGTCTGGTGGTTCCCCCACACACAGACATGTCTAAATCTGTCATGTGATGTCATCTGTGCATAACGGATTGTGTGCCATGTTACATTCCCACTGCCGAGTCCCATGATAGATGTTGAGTCCCAACCTGGGGGGGCACCAGTGGCCGCTGCATCTACAGGTGTTCATACTGCATTGCTGCCTCATGTTACTGTTGCATACCTGCACTGCACAGTGACACTACTATCATGTGACATCATCCTGGGGTACCTAACCCTCACTGCAGTGGTCTGGAGGCCCCATTCATGGACTGACTGTGCCCTCTACAACATGGTCATTCCAGCACTGGAGGATGTGTCATGGCTCACCATGTAGATGTCAGGACAGTTCATCATGCCATGGTTGTCATCCATTCTCAAAACAGTGATGGCCAACTGGTATATAGACTACTGACACTATTCACTGGGAGTGTGGACATGCACACACTGCTCATTGTTTCGGCTGTGTGTGTGTGTGTGTTCTACAGTATGTGTGTTGCGTGAGTGGCATTATTGTATGTACAGAATACATGTGGTGCACTACTTGTGCAACATGGGGGGGCCCAGCACCCCTGCTGATCTTGTGTTACCCTGCCACAGTTGTGCCCACTGTTCTGATGGGTCGGTGGCTCTCACTCCCTTATGTTTGACCATCTGTACACATTACTGTGGGGCATTGCCTTCCTTATCATGGGTACCATGTGTGGCTGACATGGCTCAATGCGTAAGGCTGTGTGCCATTACATTTGGTGGGCTGTGCTTTCACTGTGGGATCTGACACATGTTGTACTGCCAGTATGCGGGATGCTTCACTGGTGACAGGGGGGAGTCCCCTGCTGCACCCTATTACTACCAGATACATTGGACCCACACATGGGTTGCTTGCTGTACAGAGCTGTGATTGTCAACTACTGTGCCTACATGATGTTGTTTTATGACACATGGCACTGTCACCAGGACAGTGCTATTTTGCAGTGCCTACTGCATAGTACATTTGTCAGGTCACCCATCTGCGCTATGTTCCTCCTATCTATGTATACCTCAACAGCGCAGCCCATACCTTGGTAACTTATGGATGAGTACATATGCATGCACACATGACACTTGCATAGTGTTGCACTCCTCACAAGGGACCTACATGTTGCATCTGCCATGTTGCACACACCTGTCCCTGTCCTGCTTGTGTGGTGGGCTTCATTTCAGGATGGACCTCTATTACTGGGTCTGGTGCTCTGCCACCTGTGGTGCTTTGTGCCACATGTAGTGTGCCATGACCTGTCGGGTACCTACCAGACATGCTATGCTCTGTGTGGGCCTTTGTACCTGGGATACATTCTTGCAGTTTATCCATGGCCCATGGTTATTCCCAACATTGCAGCTGCATTGCCTCTGCCCTTCCTGCCATATGTATGAGTGACCATGACTTTCCAGGTTCAGTGCTGTACTGCAGGTTGCCACCATGCCAGCCCAGTGTGGGTCACCACTGTGCAGTTTTCCAGTGGCCAGTGGCATATGGTGCTGGCAACATCCCTGGAACATCCAGCAGGTTGTGACTGTGACATGGCCACTGTTGTGTCCACTGCTGTCACATCTTGTGTACCTGTTGTGCCATCCATGGTCATGTTGTATGCTGGTTTGTGCGTTCTGCTCCTGTCAGCCACACCATGTACCTCCACACATTGGGCTACTCCTGTATGGCCATGGTGTGCCCTAGGGGACTGCTTCCCTAGGTTTGCTCTGCATGTCTGTACACAACATTTGCCACGCATCAGACAGACTGGTGCATGGGCACCTGGCACTTACCAATTCATTCAGCATCATCCATGCCATCGTGCTACATTGCTGTGCTGTACCGTCACACAGGGTGGGGATGCCATCATTCACATTGGTGCTCAGTTTTGTCCTCCGAGTTGGTACTGCAGTCGGCACTAAGTCTAATTTATGTTTGTAGCCTGCAGCCCACTGATTGTAGTTTACAAAGTCATCTGACGCATTGAAGTGCACACCACATATGACACTGGTTTTTGTACCAGTTGACCACCTTTTGCGTGTTGTTGTCACAAATGTGTCCCACTGGTTATGAAGCCCCTCATCCTTGGGCCAGTGGTGCAGGCTGACCTTGTCCGCATTTGTGTTACCGCATCCACCCACCACAGACGTCTGGGCATGCTGAGGGGTACAGGGGGGACACACAGTCAGCTGGTATGTCTGCTCTACAACCACCTGCTACACGGGCACAGGGAGTGTGTGTTCCTAGGTGTTTGACAGATTTTGCAGGGTTGCTGCTGGTAGTGTGCCAGTTACACACTAATTCAGGGACATACACATTGGATTACTTCTGTGTGTGGCACTGCACTCCACCCTCTGGACCCTCTGCAGTGTTCCTGCTTATTGTGTTGTTGAGCTGTTGGGCAGTGTTGGCACAGTACCACTTTATGTATTGGCATGTGTCTTACTGTGCTGGTTGCTGGGAGGGGCCGCACTATCCCTATCCATTGGTGTCACTGGCTCACACGATGTGCCACTGTGCAGATGTGTCTCTGTTCATACAGTCACGTCCACACCACAGCTACCTGCACTGTTCAGCACTGTGGGTTGTTTCACTGAGGACATACCCCAGTGTACTGCTTTACCACAGTGGGTGCACAGGCATGTAGTGCAGTTGTGGGGTGTCCTGCCTGGGCATTGTGCATGTGTGTGCTTTCTGCGCACCTGTTCTGTACTAGTCCTATGCTTCTACACTGCAATACCCTGTTCTCAGTGTCTGCTGTGTGATTGCATCCCTATGTGTGTTGCTGGCAGCATTTGGGTGCAGTGTCTTGTGTCTGCAGTGTTCTGCTGCCTGTTGCTGTGATTCTCTCACTTGGGCACGCTTCGTTCTTGCAGCTTACTGGTTGCGGGTGTGCTGATGGACGGATGTTACACCCCCTATCTGTACCACTGGCCAGATTTGTGTGCGCTTTGCCTTTTCTGGTGTGCCTGTCAGTAGGGCTCCTGTATCTCCCTATCGCACTACGTCTGTCACTGTGGCTCCAATGGGTTTCTAAACTTTGGATGTTCCTATCAGGCTGCAGCGTTTCAGGTCTGGCGGTGCATTCATACAGTGTGCTGTGACCGGGTCTGCCATCACTGTTTCTACACGGTTGCTCAGCAACAGTGCTGGGCATGCTACACCTTTTATTCATTTGGCTGTCTGTCCTTTTCCGCTGATGTCACCTTGCGGATTCATTTACTGATGTCTTTGCGCTGCTCTCGTGAGATTTGTGGTCGTTCTGCCTGACATCCCATTTTTGTAATCGGCGGTCGGGTATGTCCAGTTTTGTGCATATTTACATTCCTTCTGTGGTGCTTTGGTTATGGGACACTACATGGCTTCGTTTCTGCTGACATCAGGGGACTACTGCTGTGGGGGCCGTCATCTCCATCACAGGTAGGCAGCTGCTCTTTAAGGGATGAAGGGCAGAAGAGTGACGGTGAATGATGGTGGTTTGCCTGATGCTATGGACTAAATAGGGGAGTGCATCCTGCTGCTGCTGAGCTGGCCACCTGCTGTGGTGGGTAAGGAAGTCACCTATGGTGCCAATGGTGCCAGGTTTGGGACTGCCTGCAGGTAGATTTTTTTGTAATGTTTCTGGTGTTTGTTTTTTTTTTTATGTGTTTCCATCCTGTGGTTCTGGTGCCCCAGCTTCGGTATCCCCCCTGTTTACTGTGGGCCCCACCTCAGGTGTATTCTCCTGTTCTCCAGTGTCCCTGGAGATGGTTATTTAAATATGGAGGGTGTGGGGGGCATGGCCCTATGCAATAAGCATTAATTTTAACGTCCCCATTTTGAAATATCTTTCTATCACCCTATTGGTGGTTGCTGAGATGCATTCTGTGCCTCTTTGATATTTGGTGAAATGTACTCACTCCTTTGTGAGTCACCCTAAAATGTTCACTGTTATGACATGGAACTGGAATGGGAGCCCCCTTGTTTGCTGATATAACGCATCATACTGGCATTGTCCATCTGTATTAACAGAGAATATTGACACAGATGCTCCTGAAATGCCTGAAGGCTCTATAGGACAGCTCTCATATTCACAACAATTATATGTAACTGGACCACTACCTTGGACCATAATCCCAGTGTCTGGTAAGGGCCCAAGTGAGAACCCTAGCCAGAACCTGAGGCATCCGTGGTGAGAAGCTGTATAAGCACCAATACTAGGCATGGAAAGCCCTTTAATAGGCTGTCATGATCCATCCACCATGATAATGCTCTGCAAAGAGGAGAGCACCATTTGGTCAAGCTCATCTGTCAATTGATCAACTGTAATAATAATAATAATAATATAATAATAATTTTTATTTATAAGGTGCCTTTCAGTTGTCAAGGTGCCGTACATAAATAACAGATTAAAACAGTTAAAATCATTAAAAGAGATTCAGCTAGATCAGAACAGTTCATTTAGTCACTATTCTAAGAATGCAGTTTCCCACAAAAAAGTCTTCAAACCTCTCTTGAAACCCTCCATAGAGGTGCACTCCCGCAACCGACGGGGTAGAGAGTTCCAAAGGGTGGGGACCACATACAAAAGAGCCAGAGCATCCGAAGATTTCAAATTCACCCTTGAAACCTCTAGCAATCCCTCGTCGGCTGAGTGGAGTGATTGATTAGGGCGATAAGGAACCAGAAGTTCTTTCAGATAGACTAGGCCCAGATTGTGTAAGGCTTTGAAAGTCAGTAATCTGACTTTAAAGGTGATCTGCCACCGAATTAGCAGCCAGTGCAGTTCACGCAGCACCGGAGTAATGTGACAGGATCTACTAGAGCCCGTCAAAAGCTGGACTACAGCATTCTGCACTAGCTGCAGGTGATGGATTTCAACCCCAGAAAGCCCTAGATAAAGGGAGTTGCAATAATCCAAGCGCGAGGACACAAAGGCATGGACTAACGTTGGCAAATCGGCAGACAGAACAAGTTGCCGAATCCTGGTGATGTTCCTAAGATGATAAAAGGAAGTCTTGATGACTGCTGACACCTGCAAATGCAGTGTCAGCCTGTCGTCAGGAACTACCCCCAGGTTCTGCACCCATTCAGAGGTCGGGAGAGAAGTGCCTCCAAGAAAAATTCCGGAAGATGCACCATCACCCAACCCCCCTATCTGTTGACCCAGGTCCACAACCAGTACCTCAGTCTTATCAGAGTTCAACCTCAGCCAGCTAGAATTCATCCTCTGTACTATGAGTGACCACTGAGGAATCCTTATGTGTAATTGTGTCAGTGACATGGCTACTATGGCTGAAGCCATAGGACCCAGGAGACTTAACATAGTTCTTGCAAAAACATAGTGACTCATCAATACCAATTGTGCTTGGGCAATCAGATTTTTTGCTCTGTCCTGTGGTAGACAAGCACATCCCTTTTCTGGGTCCAAGACTGCCCCTATGTATCAGTCTTTAGTAGGGAATTCTCACAGATTTTGATACATTTACTGTGATCTCCAAATCCTCAAACAGATGCCATGTCTGAGACAACATACTGTATGTACAGGGAAGCTCACCAGGATGAAGTGCAGTGTCACAGTTTCCCTACATGACGAAAGGACTTAACTCGCAATGAAATTGCATTATTTCCTGCAGTAACTCAACTTGCAGAATTTTGCAGAGTTGAGCTTCATCCTGGGAAGCTTCAGTGTAAGAGAGCTTCCCTGGAGATGGCCTTCAGAAGGAAGTCATCCAGGTATGTGAAAATATACAAGCCTTCTCTGTGAAGGGCTGCTCCACTACTGCCAGCATTTAGTAGAGACCCGTGGCACAGAAGACAAAGTGCATTACTTGGAAATGGTAATGTTCCCTCTACAGCATAGAGGGAGATATTGTCTGTGGGATGTTCCAGTTTCGATATGAAAGATGTCCAGGGAACAAAGTCATGCCCCTGTTTGTAAAAGGGGGATCAGAGCATGCAGGGACACCATACAAAACATCTTGTGTTCAATATAAAAGTTGAGTTTCCCAAGATCCAACACAGGACAAAGATCTCCTGTCCATTTTGGGACCAAAAAGTATGTGGAGTAGAACCCTTTGTTTCTCTGTCAAGGAGATACTGGTTCTGTAGCACGTTGCTGAAGTAATGAGTACACTTCTTCTCTCAAAAGATGCAAGTGATTCAGAGTATGACAGTAAGAAGTGAAGGGTGATCTGGAAGGGTTTCCAGAAGCTCCAGAGCATGCCCCTTGCAATTATCTCAAAGATCAACTTGTCACTGGTACTGTCCTGCCATTGTTGCAGATGTAAGGACAGTCTGCCCCCCCAAACCATCCATGGCGCAACAATGGAGGTGGGGCACATCTGGAAGTAGGTCATGCTGAACCAATGGGGGCAGTGCCACTGGTACTGACTGCTCTGGGTGCTTTCTAATGGGCATGTGGGGAGAGGGGGCCCAGCATGGGGTCACTGCCCTTACCTGTGTCTTGTGAATGATAGGCACAGCCACCTCTGGCAGAATGCTGATGAAAAGCTCCCCATCCATGACCTCTGGCAGGACTGGGATACAGGGATTTGTCACACCTTAGTGTCATTTTGGAGGTCTAATGGTCCCTTGGGGCTTCTTCATCATCATCATCATAACCTAACAGTTTAGTCCCTCTAAAAGGGACTTTTAAAACTATGTGCTGTACATCATTTGCAAATTCAGTCACTCTGAGCCAAGAATATCCAAGAAGGCAGCAGCAAAGGCAAACAGAATGCTAGGGTGCATAGCAAGAGGTATTACTTCTAGGAATGGGGAGGTCATCTTGCTCCTGTACAAGCACCTGATGAGACTGCGCCTAGAGTACTGCATGCAATTTTGGTGCCCCCACTTGAAAAGGGACATTAAACTACTGGAGGGGGTACAGCACAGGGCAACAAAAATTATCCTGGGGTAGGGGGACAGACCATATGAGGAGAGATTGAGAGAGAGCTCAATATGTATACCCTGGACAAAAGAAGACAGCGGAGATATGATCGAGTCCTTCAAGTACATGAAGGATTTGAACAGAGTAGACAGCAGGTGTATCTTCAATCTGAAGGGAAGAAAGGAAAACAGGGGACACTATATGAAGTTGGAAAGGGGCAGGTTCAAGAGGGACCTGAGGAGGCACTATTTCACAGAAAGGTTGATGGCAGGGTGGAATGCTCTGCCAGAGAAAGTCATATCACTGCAGAGTGTTGGGGGGAGGCTTCAAGAGAGGGTGGGACATATTAAAGAGGAGGGTACAAACTGGGAGGTGGTGGGAGATGGAGGGAGGGCAGCTGCAGTCTAATGGACTGAAATGCTGCACACTTGAGCAGACTAGACAGACCAAATTACATTTATCTACTGGCAGTTTCATATGTTTGTATGTTCTCATGCAGATGCCAGAAGAAGCAGCCCTAGCAAAGGCATCAGATATATCATAGGCTGAACGAAGCAGATGTTTGCCAACCTAAGCTGCTCTTGGCGCCCCCCCTCCCATCTCCTTTCTTGTCTATCTCCTCTAAAAGCTCTTTTTTCATCTTGGTCCAGTGAAAGGTTGTACACTTGTAGGTCTAAAATATGACCTTGTGCTACATAGTTGTAAAGCAGGAAAGAAATGTTAAGTCAACAGAAGTGTACATCAAGCATGTAATGAAGCACAGAAGCCAGCTTGCAATTGTATAAGGACGTAGGGTCTGTATCCCTGTGACTGGCTTCATGAATATACTGACAATTGTACTATAAGGTGTTGTTAATGCTTATTTGTGGAAGCCCCTATATGGCATTTCCCCTTAGAGTAACTAACAGGTTTTAGACATGCACTGACCTGTATGCGCATATAGTAATTCAAGAAACCAACAGAGCAGCCTTTGTTTTGCTAAACTCATTCTATTGTAGTAACACTCTCTCTCTCTCTCTGTAAATGCACCCAGTACAGAAATAAGGGAAAGAGCAGACTCCTGCCAGAAGGGAATACCCCCTACCCGGGTAGCGTAGTGTACAAGGAAGTCATTCAGCGCTATGCGCTGTATCGCGTATAGTCCTGTACAGAATCTGCAAACGCTTGGCGCTCTTGTGGGCGCTCCTGCAGTGCTGCAGAATAAACACCTTTCTCTCACTTTCTCTAGGAGTCGAGGAGCAAATACATGCAGAGGACACTAGGAGCTTCAGGTGCACATTTGTCCCCCTTTATTCCTATAGCACTTGGAAGTAGGAGAGACACGCTTGAAATTGGCGTAGCCTGTGAACGAAATTAAAAATAAAGACTTGCTGATAGTTTAGCCATTGGCTGCAATTTCAGCTTAGGTAGGTTAAACAGACATATATTATTGGTGCTGAATTGCTCTAAGTTCAGTGTATAAAATGCTTGTACAGGGGGATTTAAGAACATACGAAAATACTTACTGCTTAGCCTCATGCTCCACTAAGGGGACCGCTGCTCGTTTAGGTGTTCACTGTTGCTAAGCAGATTATGTTTTGACCACATTATAGGGCATCAGCGGCCCCTAGTGTCTACTTTTATATTACTACTGCTGCCAATCAGGGCAGGTTAAATGCCTAAAATATATTTTTTAGTCCTGTATTGATTATTTGGTTGTCCTTTGACAGCATACCATTGAATGCACTTATTTAAGAGCTCTCTAGTATTGTATAAAATAAAACAGCTGTCTGAAAGAATGTTTTATAATACTGATGACACTGATAGCACCTGACTTGATGGGCAGACATAAAGAGGTAACCTGTTCTGCATGGTGTTAGATAGGGTCAGTGCTTTCTGATCAGCGTACAGTAGGTGAAGGATCGAGAGAGTCCTAGCACCGAGGTGGAAACTGTTTGTTAAAGTTTCCCAAGGCTGTGAAGAGTTTCATTTATTTACATTGTTTAATGCTTATTTTGCTTACAGTTTGAGCCTTTTATTTCTTTTTTTTTTCTTTATTTATGAAGTGAATAAACATTGCTCCAGGCCAACAGTGCATTGAACTTTAAATCTGGCTGTTGTGTCCATCTGTTGTCCCAATTCCTATTGCACATGGTGGCAGTAGTGGGATAACTGCTCACTGTGTTTGGCCAGAGAAGGCAAATGTAGTTTCAGAGAATACTGACAAAGTGTCCCAGGTGGACATGTTTCAGCACATGGTAAAGGAGGGAGGACCAGCAGGGGTCCAGACGAGTAAGATGTCCAAACAAAGTGGCATTCCATTTTATGCTGGACTAGGCTCTGATACTCACCTGAAACAATGCCTGAAGCTAGAGAGCATGGACCAGCCTCGTGAGGAGGGCACGGAAGATGAGGAAGCTGAGGCATCCCCCCAGAGGACATTGGTGATCTCATAAGATGGCTCTGTATTAAACGAGTACAGATGGAGAAGGAGATGGACCTGGATCATTGGAGGCAGGACGCCAAGTGGGCCAATATCATGTGTGTTACAGACCATACAAACGAGGACCACAGACAGAGGTAATGGTCCCAGAGACATTAAATTATCAAAATTGACTCACGGGGATGATATTGAAGCATATCTCACCACATTCAAAAGAGTAGCAAGAACATGTGGTTGGCCCAGGGAACAGTGGGTAGTGCGCCTGGCTCCACAATTGACAGGACAGACCCAAATTTTGTACAGTAGGACACATACAAGGGATGCAGAGGATTATGAGATAGTGAAAAGGGAAATCCTCCGGTGGTATGACATCAACACCAAGACATACCACCAGCGATTGTGGTACCTTAAGATGCCCTCTACTGATGCACCCCATGAGGTCTATACATGCTTAAAGAACTTATCCTATAAATGGTTGCAACTAGAAATTAAAGTCAATACCCAGCTGATGGAAGCCATCATTACTGAACAGTTTGTGAAAGTACTACCCCCTGAGGTAAAGATCTGGGTGAAAGAACACAAGCCTGAACGTACTGAGAAAACAATCACCCTGGCTGAGGACTTTTTTGCTGCTTGGCCATCCAGATACCAATGGACGATCAACAAGCCTTCTACAGCCACAACAGGGGTTAGAAACTTTTCTTCTACTACTACTGGGAAACCTGATTGGAGGGTGGAGAAAAAAGGGAAAATACCCCTATCTGAGATAATCTGTCATGGCTGTCAGAAGCAGGGGCATTTAATATGAAATTGTCCTAACATAAACAAGGAATCTGGAAACTTGGCCTTGGCAAATTAGGGATCCTTTGTTGCAACAGTTGAACTGGGTGATTAGCAAATGTTGGGGTTGATAGACTCTGGTAGCCACCAAACTATAATTTCTGCAGATCTGATCCCTCTGACAAACAAAAAAAGTGCTGGAATGGCTGTAACTAATGCTCATGGTGATGTCTGTCACAAACCCACTGAGCAGGTCAGGCCATCTACTCCCAAATTGCCAACCTCTGAGTGCAATCTTGTGAACAGTGTAACAGGCAAGGTAACCCTCTTGTCTGTTTTTGTGAGTTCAGATCAACTTTTGTTCTCAAGTTCTGGAGGGATTCAAACTGTGAACCTCTTACTAGCATACCCAACACACAGGCTCAGATAGTTCTGTCTTCGGGGGGGGGGCAGATATCTTTGCCTATGGGCACCTAACCAAGTATAAAGAGATGAATTCTTAAAAACTTTAATGAAGACCTCAGATTTAAAACACTTCTCTTTCCAGCTTGGTACCACCATTCAAGCTTATGTTTAGTATCTGCGATAACCATACACTTTTCTTACAACTAAAAAGAAGTCAAAGACAGACCAAGTAAGTTCTAAAAAGGAATTTTATTAAAATAGTTAAAAATATGTAAAGCGCAAAATACAGAACTGTTATAACACACAACATACAAATCTTTTAAAAGAACAAGGTTTAAACAGTGCAAATTCCTACTTACAGTACTTAAATTTGAAATCTTTCTAAATACTTGTTTACAAGTGCTCCAAAGATCTTTCCTCAATCAGAGTCTAGGTAAAAGTGTAAGTAAAACAGAGTATTCCTTAAACAACTGTGTGGGACAACCCATTCTTGTGTGAGGTCAGCTAGCTCCTCCTCTGTCAGATATGTATAAAAAAGATATAGCTTATGCAAAAGTATTACATTCAGCAACTTCAGCATAATTCATGTCCTTCAAATGACACTTCTTTTGATCTCATAATAAGCTTCCTCCTTCCAGGACATGATAGCATCTTTATGATTTTCGCACTTTTATGTAATAACCTGGGGTTTCCTTCCAATGTCATAAAATGGATATGTCCTAGCAACTATGGCTGTAATTAACTCAGACAGACAGGATCCTTAATTAAGTCCTTACATATAACACACTGTCTCTAAAAACTGAGTGTGTGAACTCACATGCTGTCAGCATTTTTCTTATGGCTTTCATCTTTTAGCTACAGTCTGAGGGGGATGAGTGAGGTCATTCTAACAGCACCAGATTTTTCAGCAGATACAGTCAGTAATACATTTTATATTAAAAAAAATATATACAGCACTCAGAGCTGGCTGTCTACATCACACTCCTCCCCACCTAGACTGAATTTAGGGGACCTATCCCCTACATGGGATGAGCTTCCCAAATCAGTTCATTCCTCATAGACCCTAGACAGCCCATCTGAGTTCTGGTTCTTCACTCCAGCCCTATGTACAATTTTTAGCTCATACCCTTGTAAAGCAAGACTCCATCTTAGTAATCTGCCTTTGTTCTTTTCCATCTGCGTCAGCCAAACCGGGGGTTGTGGTCAGTCTGCACCACAAAATGCTGCCCATACAAATATGGCTCTAATTTCTTTAGGGCCCACACTATGGCAAGACACTCCTTTTCCATGGTGGAGTACACTTGCTCCCTGGGAAGCAGCTTCCTGCTCAGGTACACAACTGGGTGATCTGTTCCTTGGCTGGACATCTGGCTCAGTGTTGCCCCATTACCCACATCTGAGGCGTCTGTCTGAACTATAAATGTTTTGCTATAGTCAAGGCTTGTCAAAACAGGAACACTGCACAGTGCCTCTTTTAGTCTGGTAAAGGTTTCTTCATAGGCTGGGCCCCAGGAAATTTTCTTTTGCATCTTTTTCTTTGTTAGGTCAGATAGGGGAGCAGCCAGAGCACTGTAATTGGGTACACATTTCCTGTAGTACCCTGCTGTCCCTAGAAAGCTCCTGACCTGCTTCTGGGTTTCTAGTCTGGGCCATGCCTGGATCACCTCTATCTTTATTTGGTTAGGACGGAGCTGTCCCCAGCCTACCACATGCCCAAGGTATGCCACTTCTCCCATGGCCACCTGGTACTTCTTGGCTTTGACAGTGAGCCCAGCCCTCTGTATCCTGCCCAGCACTTTCCTAAGGTGGGATAGGTGTTCCTCCCAGCTGGTACTAAAGATGGCAATGTCATCCAGGTACACCATGCCGTACTCCTCAGCACCATTTAACACCTGGTTCACCAACCTTTGGAAAGTGGCTGGGGTGTTCTTCATTCCAAAAGGCTTTACTTTAAACTCAAATAAGCCTATCAGAGTGAAGAAGGCCGACTTCTCCTTAGCTCTGTCTGTCAATTCTACCTGTCAATACCCCTTTGTCAGGTCAATAGTCGTAAGGTAGGTTGCCCCTCCCAACTTGTCCAGGAGTTTGTGCGTCCGGTGCATCGGGTGGGTGTCTGACTTTGTGACTGCATTCAGTCTATGATAGTCCACACAGAAATAAGTTGAGCCATCTGGCTTGGGCACAAGGCTGACAGGTGAGGGCCAGGGGCTGTGGGATCTCTGGATTACCCCTAAATCCAGCATCTCCTCCACTTCCCTCCTAATGTCCTTTTGGACAGCCTCTGACACCCAATATGCTGTTCGCCATATGGACGTCTTTGTCCCTGTCTCCACGTTGTGTGTCACTAAGGGAGTTAGTCCAGGCTTGGTGCTAAACAAGGGGGCAAAGTCTGCTAAAACCTCCCTTACTGTCTGGACCTGGTCCAGGGCCAGCTGGGGAGACAATTTTACTGCCTCCACAGAGGACTCCTGCTTACTTTCTTCCAGCAGATCCAGAAGAGGATCTCCTTCGTCTGTTCCCTCCCCATGACTGCACATTGCAAACACCATGTCAGCCCTATTTGCATATGGCTTCATTATGTTGACATGGTACATCCTTTCAGTCGGTCTGCCAGGTAACTCCACAATGTAGTTCATGTCATTTACCTTGCTAACCACTTTGTATGGTCCTGCCCACTCAGCTTGCAGCTTGTCTTTTCAGACTGGAATAAGGACCATGACTTCCTGACCCACCATGTACGAGCGAGCTCAGGCTCAGCGGTCATACCACACCTTTTGTTTCTGCTGGGCAGCTGCCAGGTTGTTCTGGGCTGTCCCCATAAGCTCCTTCAGCCTTTCCCTAAACCTAAGGACATAATCCACAATAGGAGTTCCCTGGGTGGCGTGCTTGCCTTCCCAGTCCTCCCAGATGAAGTCTATGGGCCCACATACCCAGTGTCCATATAAAAGTTTGAAGGGGGAAAATACTGTTGACTCTTGGGGCACCTTCCTGTATGCAAACAACAGGTGGGGAAGGTATTTCTCCCAGTCCCTCCCATACTGTTCAGCAAATGCCTGGAGCATTGACTTTAGGGTACCATTGAATCATTCCACAAGCCCATTGGCTTGTGGGTGATACAGTGTTGTGCATCTCTGCACCTCCCCACACTTCTCCCATAAACATTTCATCAGGTCCGACATGAAGGAACCCCCTCGATTGGTGATTACCTCCTGTGGAAACCCAACACGGGAGAAAATCCCAAGTAAGGCATCTGCCACTTTGTCTGTCCTCAGTGAGGATAGGACGACTACCTCTGGGTACCGGGTGGCATAATCCACCACAGTCAAGATGAATCTCTTCTCTGAGGAGTGGGGGGTTATTTAAAGGCTCCACAATATCCATTTCCACCCTCTGGAATGGCTCCTCCACAATGGGAAATGGAATCAAGACTGCTTGGGTTTTCTTGCCCGCTTACCCTATTTCTTGGCACCGGTGATAAGACCTGCAATACTCCTTCACCTCCTGGGTGAAGTTAGGCCAGTAGAAATTCTGGGCTAACCACTGCATTGTGCACGTGTTTTCCAGATGACCAGATAAGGGAATATCATGTGCAATTTTGAGCAACTGCTCATGATACCCCTTGGGAACGACAAGCTGCCTGCCTAGCATCCCTCCCTCTGTCTGTACTGCCTGAGTATACATAAGTCCATTTTCCCAATAAACCTTATGTCAGCCATCACCTCCCTGTGCTCCGTCAGAGTCTGCCCAAGCCCTCAGCTTCTCTAAACTAGGGTCACCCCTCTGAACAGCTGCAAACTCCTCACACATTCCCAAGGTATGGGACTGGTCCTCTTCAGTCACAAAACTAGTGTCCCTAGCACTAGCGTCAGAGCCCTCAGGATCACTATCAATCCCAACCCTCGGACAATGGGTCACCCCTTCCTATTCAGAGTAACCTTCCATAGCTGTATGGTCACTTGCTACCCAGGAAATTTCTACTCCCTTTTTATCAGTCTCCCCATCTGGAGACAAAGGCTGGGGAACCAGCCTCTCAGTGGTTTCCACAGTGACTTCTGTGGGGTTCAGGGAACTACAATTTTTCCTTGCCACTTGGCTATGGGTAACTGCACATACCATCCCCTGTTGGAGATTGTTACCCAGGATCACATCCACTGCTAATGTTTTGGCTACAGCCACCTGTTGCACAGTTCCCCCTGTTTCACTGCAGTCTAAGAGAACACTAGCGAGGGGCAATGTTTTCTTTTCACCAGTGAACCCTTACACAGTAATGTATTTATTGGGTATAAGCTGACCAGGTTGTACCAGATCCCCTTTCACCAATGTCAGGGTTGCCCCTGTGTCCCTTAAATCCTGTGTCTGTATACCATTCACCATGACTGGGTGCATGTGTTTCTTCATGTTCACAGGCATGCTTCCAGGGACACACAAACAACCCACTTCTTTTCTAGCACCCTGTTGTGTATTATTGCTCACCTTTTTGGGACACTGTCTGGCAACATGCTCTTTACACAGCCAACATGCATTTCTTACTTTAGAAAAATCTTTTCTTTGAAACCTGGGGCTAACTGGTTTCAGTGGAGGCAGTGAGGGTTTTAGCTACCCTGAAGGCGTGCTTTTCTCTTTCTGTGTTGCCATGCCCATCCCATTCACTCTCAGAGCAGGTCTGCTCTTGGCATAGTGGTCCGAGAGTTCAGCAGCCTCTTGCACTGTTTTTGGATCTTGGTCCTTTAGCCAGGTTTTTAGCTCGACTGGGCAATCCCAATAAAACTGTTCTAATAAAATCACATTTTCAATTTTGTCAACAGAGTTTGCCTCAATTCTTTCCCACCAACATTTTAAAAACTGACGTTGTTTCATGGCTAGCTCCTCATAGCTGATATCAAGGCTTCTCCTGAGCTTGCTGAATTTAGCTCTGTATGATTCAGCAGTTAAGTAAAACTTTTTTAACAGTGCAGCTTTTAGCTTGCTGTAATCATTGCTGTTCTCATTGTCCATTTGGCCCAATGCATCCTGAGCTTTCCCGGTAAATAGCGGGGATAGCTGGAAGATCCAGGTCTCTCTTGGAATTTTAGCCTGAATACAAACTTTTTCAAAAGAATTTAAAAAGGCATCCATGTCCTCCCCTTCCTTAAACTCAGCTATTAATTTGGAGTTCAATTTGTAACCCAGTCCTGCAGTCCCAGTTAAACCCAAGCCACTTACCTGCTCTGGTGCCGCTGGCTGGAGTTGTATCTTCTCCAGTCCGTGTTGCCTCTAGCACTCCTTCTCCTCATGGTCTGCCTCTCTGCATTCTTGATCTGCCTTCTCTTCTGCAGCTAGCTGGTGCTCACGCTCTTCACGGTCTGCCTCCCTCTCTTATCTCTCTGCCTCCAGTTCCATCCTCTGCAACTCAATTTGCAGTTTTAGTACCTCTTGATTCAGGATACTGGTAACCATCCCTTGCTGCTGTGGCCCTTCACTGACAGTGGCCCTGCTGTCCTTTTCAGTCACGGTTGGTGACTCACTGGTCTGGGTATCTGCTACCATCAGAGCCTTTATGAGGTTCTGCTTTTTGGCTGTCACCTCGAATGGGACTCCCCTGTCCCCGCACAACTGCTTCAAGTAATCTACAGTGCGCCTGCTGTAGTTGGAAGCCATCTTCTTCATTCCTGACTACGGTTACTCTGACTTGCAAGTACTTTAGGAAAAAAAATAAAACGGATAGGAACTGGACTGTACGCAAAGTGATAAATAGTTCAGTTTCCTTTTTAAAATAAAACTCTGCCTTTTTTTCTTTCTTTGCAAGAGAGCTTACGGTCTCAGCTGACACAGAAAAATAAAGTTTGTGATACCAAAATTATGCCACCGCTGCCAACCAATCTGTCACAATCCCACTCAGCAGGTCAGGCCCTCTACTCCCAAAGTGCCAACCTCTGAGTGCAGTCTTGTGAACAGTGTAACAGACAAGGTAACCCTCTTGTCTGCTTTTGTGAGTTTGGATCAACCTTTTGTCTCAAGTTCTGGAGGTATTCAAACTGTGAACCTCTTGCTAGCATACCCAATACACAGGCTCAGATAGTTCTGTCTTTGGGGGGGGGCAGATATCTTTGCCTATGGGCACCTAACCAGGTATACAGAGATGAACCCTTAAAAACTTTAATAAAGACCTAAGATTTAAAACACTTCTCTATCCAGTTTGGTACCACCATTCAAGCTTATGCTTAGTATCTGCAATAACCATATACTTTTCTTACAGCTAAAAAGAAGTCAAAGACAGACCAAGTAAGTTCTAAAAAGGAATTTTATTAAAATAGTTAAAAATATGTAAAACACAAATACAGAACTGTTATATCACACGACATACAAATCTTTTAAAAGAACAAGGTTTAAACAGTGCAAATTCCTACTTGCTGTGCTTAGATTTGAAATCTTTCTAAATACTTGTTTACAAGTGCTCCAAAGATCTTTCCTCAGTCAGAGTCTAGGTAAAAGTGTAAGTAAAACAGAGTATTCCTTAAACAACTGTATGGGACAACCCATTTTTGTGTGAGGTCAGCTAGCTCCTCCTCTGTCAGATATGTATAAAGAAAGATACATCTTATACAAAAGTATTACATTCTGCAACTTCAGCATAATTCATGTCCTTCAAATGAAACTTCTTTTGATCTTATAATAAGCTTCCTCCTTCCAGGACATGATAGCATCTTTATGATTTTTGCACTTCTATGTAATAACCTGGGTTTTCCTTCCAATGTCATAAAATGGATATGTTCTAGCAACTATAGCTGTAATTAACTCAGACAGACACGATCCTTAATTAAGGCCTGACATGTAGCACATGGTCTCTAAAACCTAAGTGTGTGTGAACTCACTTGCTATCAGCATTTTCTTATGGCTTTCATCTTTTAGCTAAAATCTGGGGGGGGGGTATGAGTGAGGTCATTCTGAGAGCACCAGATTTTTCAGCAGATACAGTCAGTAATACATTTTATATTTTAAAAAAATGATACAGCACTCAGAGCTGGCTGTCTACGTCACAATGTCCACTGCTATCCCACTGCACCTATAACAGTAACTATGCAAGAACAAACACATATTCTTGAAACATAGAAACACAGAAGTTGATGGCAGATAAGGATTGCAAGGCCCATCCAGTCTGCCCATTTATTTTTCTACCTTATAAATGTGCCATCAGCCTTTGCTCTGTCAGTGGCCTTTCTATTCATACTCATCTGTATTGCTCCCTTATGCCTATCCCATGTCTGTTTGAAGCCCTGCACTGTATTCCTATCCACCATTTCCTGAGGTAGGCCATTCCATGCATCCACCACCCTTGCTGTGAAAAAAAGAACTTCCTCACATTACCCCTTAATCGGCCTCCCTCTAATCTCATTCTGTGTCCTCTTGTCCTGCTATTTTTCTTATATTGAAACATGTTAGACTCTTTCACCTTGTTAATGCCCTTAAGGTGTTTTAATGTTTCAATCGTATCACCTCTATCCCTCCTTTGCTCTAGGGTATACATATTGAGCTCAGTTAATCTGTCCTCATATGTTTTCTGATGCAGTCCCTGCACCATCTTGGTTGCCCTTCTCTTGACTGCCTCAATTTGGTTAATACCCTTGTGAAGGGGAGGCCTCCAGTACTACATACAGTACTCCAGATGGGGCCTAACCAGTGTCATGTAAAGGGGGATTATTACCTCCCTCTTCCAACTTGTGATGCCCCTACTAATACACCTGTATATCCCTCTAGCCTTACCTTCTGCTTTAGAGGTCTGCTTGGATGATTTCAGGTCATCGGGTGATGATGATGCCCAAGTCTCTTTCTTCCCTTCTGACTGTCAGCATCTCCTCTCTCAGCCTATAGGTGGCTTCAGGGTTTCTCTTCCCTATGTGCATGATCTTGCACTTCTTTGCATTAAATCCCAGTTGCCACTCTTCCGACCATTTTGCTAGTTTATCCAGATCTCTTCTCAATCTGCCCACACCATCTGGATCATCTACTCTGTTGCAGATCTTGGTGTGATCTGAAAACAAACAAATCTTACCCTCCAGTCCATCTGCAATGTCGCTGATGAAGATATTGAAGAGGACTGGCCCCTGGACTGATCCCTGAGGTACCCCACTTGTGACTTGCATCTCTTCTGACTGTATACCATTTACCACCACTCTCTGTTTTCTGCTCATCAACCAGTTTGCCACCGAATTCACCAAACATGTGACCCACACCAAGCCTACCCAGATTAGGGTTAGTGCCCCACATACCACGTGACAATGATCATTGGACATGGCCATCCAGACTTTACAACCCTGGTACAAGGTGCCCAACAACCCCTGGTAGGCATGACAACCCTGGCTCAGGAGAAACAGGAACATCTGCCTGAACTTTTCCCATTTGAGGAGGAGATATATGAGAGCCTTGGGAAGTCCAGCAAAACAATAGCCAAAAGAACAACTTGTAAAAAGGATTGGCAAACCCAATATGGACATGGTCTGAATGTGCTGGGACAAGTATTGAAACAATGATATTAAAACTGAACACAAATGTGATGTAACCTTAAAATCATGTTTCTTACAGGTGGGGAAAAAGAATACTGATGGGGCCCCTTGTTATATATTGAATGATGGAATTTTATACAGGGAATGTACTAATTCCAAGAAAGAGGAGAGGGTAGTCCAATTTATTGTGCCTCAGAAATATAGGGCACAAATCATACAGTTCACCCATGAAGTACCCTTAACTGGTCATGCTGGTAAGGACAACACCTTGCAATGCATTCTTTCCAGGTTCTGTTGGCCTACCATATGTGATCAAGTAGCTGAATATGTGAAATGTTGCCCACCATGTCAAATGGTAGCTCAAACTCGGCTGAAAGACTGTGTGCCCCTTCAATCCATCCCTTTGGTTTCCCAACCTTTTGAAAGGTTGGCCATGCATATCGTGGGACCCTTAGAAAAGAGTTCTAAGGGAAATTGATTTATTTTAGTCCTTTGTGACTATGCTACCTGTACCCAGAGGTGATCCCTGTGCAAATTGTGCCTGCCCCCCGCTTAGCAGAAGTACTGGCTAAGATATTCAGTAGGATGGGGATCCCTAAAGAGATTTTAACAGCTAGGGGTACTAACTTTAATGCTCATCTGTTAAAATAATTATACAAACTACTGGGAATTGCAGCTGTTCATACTTCTCCTTATCACCCTCAAACTGACAGACTGGTTGGGCGCTTTAATAAGACACTAAAGGAAATGCTCACAAAGTTTGTCAGTTATGATGGTAAATACTGAGACAAGACTCTATCATGTTTACTGTTTGCCTATGGAGAGATCCTGCAGGTTTCAACAAGGTTTTCCCCTTTTTCCTTGTTATACGAAAGGCACCCCAGGGGACCCTTAGATAAAGCTAAAGAATACTGGGAAGCAAGGGAAACTGTTGGGTATGCCAATATTGTTGACTACATGACTGATCTAAGGCAGAGGTTAGTCAAATATGTTGATTTGGCTCATAAAAATGTGACACACAGTCAAGCAATACAGAAGACCCATTATGATCGGGGCACAGATGACAAGAAATTTCAGGTGGGGGAGAATGTGTTATTACTACTATCCAGCACTGAAAACAAGTTGTTAATGCACTAGCAAGGTCCCTATACCATAGTATGCCAAACAGGGGTAGTTAACTATGAAATAGAGATGCCAGGCAGGAGACCCCAAAAAAGAATTTACCATGTTAACCTCCTGAAGGAGTGATATGAACCTGGTAGCCCAGTGTTACATATTCATACAGAGAGTAAAGACTCTGAAATAGATATTGCCTACCAACACCTAGAGGAGTCAGGGTGTAAAGAGAATATTTCTATCAACCCTGAGTTAATGTCCGGACAACATGTTGACTTACAGGACTTTGACACTACCTTTACAAATACCCCAGGTACAGCTAAAGGGATAGTACATGAAATCCATGTATACCAAGGACATCTTGTACACCAGAAACCCTATAAACGTCCTATGAGAATAAGGGAAGAGGTTGTCCAAAAAGTAAGAAAACTAGAGAAGTTGGGGTATAATTGTCCCATCCAAGACCCCCTGGTCCTCTCCTGTCATAGTGGTGAACAAGAAGGAGGGTGGTATCCATCTCTGCTTAGATTTTTGGAAAATAAATACTATTTCCCTGTTTGATGTATACCCCATACCCAGAACTGATAACATTATAGATCGATTAGGGCATGCCAAGTATATTTCCACCCTCAGTTTGACCAAAGGGTATTGGCAAATACCCCTTTCCCCAGAATCACAACTGATCACAGCTTTTAGTACCCCAGTAGGTCTCTATCACTTTGTGATTATGCCATTTGCACTTCATGGGGCCCCTGATGCCTTCCAAAGGTTTATGGACAATATACTTAGACCCCATAAAGCATATTGTGAGGCCTATCTGGATGATGTGGTCATGTTTAGTGAAAACTGGGAAACCCACCTAGTACACTTACAAAATGTCCTACAAGCTATTTGCAAGGCGGGTGTGACAGTGAACCCTGCTAAATGTGCCTTGGGTAAGCTAGAGGCCAGATATTTGGGGTTTGTGAGTGGGGAGGGAATGTGCAGCTGGAACAGGACAAAGTAATTGCAGTAGCAAACAGTCCCATTACCTCAACCAAGAAACAATTAAGGTCTTTTCTTGGCCTTGCAGGTTATTATAGGAGGTTCATACCTTAGTTTTCCACCATAGCATGTCCCCTTACGAATCTTACCAAGAAAAACTGCCCCAATAAAGTGCAATAGTCTGACATATGTGATGAAGCCTTTTGGACCATCAAGGCCATATTATGCACATCCCCAGTATTACAGAGCCCTGATTTCACCTTGCCTTTTGAGGTGTATACTGATGCATCGGAGGTAGATCTAGGGGCTGTCCTGACTCAATGAATACAGGGTGAAGAACATCCCATAGTGTATTTAAATTCAAAACTCCATGAAAGAGAGCGTAAATAAGCCACAATGGAGAAAAAGTGTTTGGCTCTGAAATGGGCCATAGAATCATTGAAATGTTACCTGTGGGGAATGACATTTAAAGTGGTAACTGACCATAGCCCCCTATGCTGGCTTCAACAAATGAAAGAAAAGAATCCAAGAATCATGAGGTGGTGTTTGGCATTAGAGCCTTATCATTTCTCTGTTACCCATAGACCAGGGTCAGCACACTTCAATGCAGATTATCTGTCTAGATATGGTATGGGTACAGAGTGGATTGTGTATCTAAGTGAGTGATTAATAAGTGTTTACTGAAGGTGAAATGTTAATAGTGTTTCAGGGTAAAAGCACTGATGTATGATCTTGTGTTGTATTGTATTAGTGCAACATATGAATGTTATGTGTATGTAGTATTATTAGGAACCCTGAGACGGAGCTTCTTGAGTGGGTGAGTGGAAGCTCCAACTCTTTCCAAGGTTAAGGAAGGTGGTAAAACAGTCCATATACAGACTGTTTCCCTCTTAAGGGGGGGGGGGAGAGTGTGACAGGGAACAGCCCTGTCCCTTGTTTGGACCTTATGCTTTTATCTTAAAAACCAGTGTTGCAACCGGTTTCCTATTCTGCATACTATCCTAACGTTTTCTAGTTCACATGGTTGGCCACCTCTGGGTGCACCCCCCCATCTCCTTTCTTCTCTATCTCCTCTAAATACTCTTTTTTCATCTTGGTCCAATGACAGGTTGTACACTTGTAGGTCTAAAATGCGACCTTGTGCTACGAAGTTGTAAAGCAGGAAAGAACTATTAGTTCCACAGAGGTGTACATCAAGCATGTAATGAAGCACAGAAGCCAGCTTGTATTTGTATAAGGATGTAGGGTCTGTATCCCTGCAATTGGCTTCATGAATATACTGACAATTGTTAATGCTTTGTTGTCGAAGTCCTATATGGTATTCTCCTTAGAGTAACCAACAGGTTTTAGACATGCTCTGACCTGTATTCGGGTATAGTAATTTAAGAAACCCTAAGAGCAGCCTTTATTTTGTTAAATTTATCCTATTATAGGAACACTCTCTCTCTCTCTCTCTGCGAATGCACCTGGTACAGAAATAAAGGAAAGAGCAGACTCCTACCAGAAAGGAATGCCCCCTACCCAGGTAGAGTAGTGTACAAGGAAGGCATTTGGTGCTATGCGCTGTACCGTGTATAGTCCTGTACAGAGTCTGCAAATGCTTGGTGCTCCTGTGGGCACTCCTGCAGTGCTGCAGGATAAACCCCATTCTCTCACTTTCTCCAAGAGTGAAGGAACAAATACATGCATAGGACACTAGGAGCTTCAGGTGCACATTTTTCCACCTTTTTTTCTGATAGCACTTGAAAGTAGAAGAGACACGCTTGAAATTGGTGTAGCCTGTGAACGAAATTAAAAATACAGACTTGCTGATATTTTAGCCATTGGCTGCAATTTCAGCCATAAGTAGGTTAAACAGAATTATATTATTGGTGCTGAATTACTCTAAGTTCAGTGTATGAAATGCCTATACAGGGGATTTAAGAACCTACAAAAATACTTACTGCTTAGTCTCATGCTCCACTAAGGGGACCACTGCTCATATAGGTGTTCACTGTTGCTAAGCAGATTCTGTTTTGACCACATTATAGGTCGGCAGCGTCCCCTAATGTCAACTTTTATATTACTGCTGTTGTCAATTTTATTTATTTATTTGTACAAATTGGAATTACAATCCTTTGAGTCAATAACTCATTTCCAAAGGCTCCTTGTCAGATAAAGTGTAGTGCCCCAGGGAAATTGAGGGCATCACAGAAAATAGTGGAATTGGGGGCATTGGATGAGGGATCCAATCCCCTGGCAGGTAGCCAGGACTGCTCCAGCCTAGGGGAAGCTCTGCACAGGCTGGAGAGAGAGGAGAAAAAGTTTGACCAGGGAGGGTGAAGGACAGTAAGGCAATGGATGTCAGCTTCCCTGTTAGGAGGTTGAAATGAATCCCCTGGGTCCTTTCAGTGTAACTCCCTCCAGAAGATCCCCAGTAGCAGCCTCGGTCAGTTTTTTGCAGAAATCTGCCATCTAGTCGGGTCTCCCAGTGGGTCGAGTCAGTCTATTTGGCCTGGAAACAGACCCAGTGAACCTTTCATGCAGCAGTCTCCCAGAGAAGAGGCCTTATCACTCCTTTGTGGTTGTGCATTCCCCAGAGTACAGAAATCCTTGTTGAACTCCAGGGGCTTCTGCCCACACCTCTTCTAGAATTTCTCTGGTGCCTCTTCTTTGACCCAGGGAGGGTTCCGTGGAAGCCCAGTATCACCTGCACCCACTTACAATGACCCCCACCAACTCTAAGTGTTCTCCACGATGTCCCAGGTTCGAGTTGCCAGTCATAAGTGGTAGCCAGCTGGTAGCTAGGGCCTACCAAAGTGAGTCAGGTTAGAGGTCACCTCAGATCTAGCTTGAGGGACTTAAGTCATCTGCCAAACTTGGAGTCACATTGCCCATTCTTCTGCATAGACATTGTCCCAAGGTGGCAATAGAACTGGTGGCCTATACCAAGTCCTTGCTGAGGATTGCCAAGCTCTGTGCCTCATTCCCTGAGGTGGCATAAATACCAGTGTCCCACACAAGAGGCCACACCAAGGGTTGCCAAACTCTTGATTGTACTGCCCATAGGTGGCTTTTGTTCCAGTGATGCATCACTGAGGTCACACCGAAGATTGTCAGATTCTGAAACTGCAGGGGTGAGGTGGTAAGGATTCCAGGGACCTGTCCAGAGGTCATCCAGTGGATCACCATACCCAGCATCCTTTCCTCAACTGGAGATCACCTGCCAGAGGTCACCACAGCCGACAACCCCAGATAAGGGTTCTCTTCCCCTACAACCCATCCTCGACCAGGCACTACCCTTTCAATGTTGCCTCAGTGACACCAGGAGTCACCTTTTTTTCCAGGGCCAGTAGGCCTACAGTGTTCTATTTGGTTTCTGGTTCACTGGGGGATGCCCCATTTTATGACCTGTATAGGAAGTGCTTCCTTAGGTTCACCCTCTGCAGTCGGCCGACCAAAATAGTAGTAATCCAAGCTTGGTGCATCGGATTGCTACATCCTAAGGACTTGAATAACCTGGACTTTTGTATGACATTAGTTGGACCAGGTTGTGGTCCTGGTAACCTTATTTACTCTTTCTCATGTGTGATAGTGTTAGTGAATGCTAAGTCTTTTCTGTGTGCTCCAACTGTTGCTAATAAACCTTGCATCTTGGCTCTAGAGTACGCCTCCAGCCTCTCCTTCTAGATTTATCTGGCATCACCCCAAACTATAGGGGTATGAACCACCACAGCTTGTCCATCACAAAAACTTGGCATAGTCAACAGGATAAGAGTCAACAAGGAGCCCAAAGCTGGGGCAACTACAACCCTAGATGCCTTCATATACTGAAGGAGCCACAGCATCATCCTCACCTTTAGTTCAACTACTCCCAATAATGATGCCTTATTACTTTGGGGCACCATGGCTACGAAGGTACACAGGGAATCCAAGTTCAGACAACTGCAGCCTTATCAACTTCCAGACAAAGCTGCAGGCTATGTTCCATCTCTATCAAGTGTCTGAGCAACAGAGAGTGTGAATCCTGATTGGGCAGCTGGGAGGGGCTGCCATGCGGGAGGTTGAAAGCTGGTCAGATGGAGAAAATAACACTGCCAATTGGATCAAGGGTTTGGCAGTTGAAATTCAATGCAAAGAAGTGCAAGATAATGCATATGGGGCACAAAAACCCTGGCACAATATATCAGTTGGGGGGTGAGGATATAGCATGCACCAAGCAGGAAAGGGATCTTGGGGTTGTCATCTCTGATGACCTCAAGGTAGGGAAACAGTGTGACAAGGCATCAGGTAAAGCAAATAGGATGCTGGGATGTATAGGCAGGGGCATCACCAGCAGGAAAGGGAGGTCATAATTCCGCTATACAAGACACTAGTGAGGCCCCACCTGGAGTACAGTGTACAGTTCTGGAGACCATACCTATGTAAGGACATAGACAGGGTAGAGAAGGTTCAGAGGAGGGCAACAAAGATGGTGCATAGGTTGCATCACAAGTCCTATGAAGACAGGTTGAAGGAACTGAACATGTACTCCCTGGAGGAGAGGAGGGAGAGAGGGGATATGATAGAGACATACAAGTATCTTACAGGGAGGAACAGGGTGCAGGAAAACACTATTTTTAAGCGAAAAAGATGTTTCAGGACTAGAGGGCATGGGATGAAGTTGGAGGGAGGACGATCTAGAGGAAACATGAGAAAGAATTTCTTCACAGAACGGTGGTGGACAAGTGGAACACCCTGCCAGAGGAAGTGGTGGGGGCTGAAACAATCACGGGATTTAAGAATGCATGGGATAGACATAAAGGAATTCTAGAGGTCAGGGGTAAGGGGAAATAGACTTCTAGGAAAACAAACTGAACTTACAAGCTCAAATGGGCAGACTAGGTGGGCCATAGGCCCTTATCTGCTGACACTGTCTATGTATCTATGTATCTATGTATCTATGATCCTGACATGGCTAAGTGGCATCTTCGACAAGCAGAGTATCTCAGACCTTAAAATTATGTTCTTCTCTTGCACACAGGGCCCCCGGGAGACATTGCAGGGCTTTGCCTTGAGCCTGCAAGAGGCACACTGGGCCCTGAGAAAATGAGACCCAAGTGAGGACCATAACCCCGACCAAGTATTGATAGAGTGGTTAATCAAGGGGGCCTGAGGAGAGCCTCTACATCAGAAACTGCAGATGTTGCACCATCAAAACCCAGATGCAAAATGTGTGGACTTGAAAGAGGAAGCCATAGAGGTCTTAGGCTCTGGACAACTCGAAGATGAGATGGTGGCCTTCCAGCAGATAGCTGGTGTCACCAAAGCCATGGCTGCTGGGGGTCTGATGTCTGCACCCTGCTCCTCTTGCAGTGCCTTCACCAGATGGAGAACAAAGAAGGATTCCAGCCAGAAAGAAAACTATTTACTGAATTTTCAGAAATATGACTCGTGCTCAAGAGAAGGAGGATTCCCACCAGCAGTGCAGGAGCAACTGACATGGTTGGCACATACCATACTGGATTTGCAAAAGGAGCTGGCATCACTCAGGGTAGAGATGAAGCAAGATGCCCAGATTCAGGGTGTGCAGCATCCACACAGATTCAGGAGGAAAAGGAACCAAGGTCAAAGACACCCAGATCAATGGGAGGAGCAAAGCAGACCCAAGTGCCAAAGTGAAGGAACCACTGGGCCCATTCTACAGCCATGTCAGCTTGATGCCAGCTGTATGAGGAGACCAAGATGGAAATGGAGAAAATTAATCAATGCAGCCAAGCTGTCGGAACAGCATCAGGAAGTCCACCAAGAGTTTGGGATGCCAGAACTGAGCATCATGCATAGATACTGAAAGGAGTGGCCCATGATGTTAGCCAGCAGATTCTAGAGCAGAATGGCTAAAGGGAGACCCAGTATCAGGAGCTTACACAGCAAGTGTCAGAGTTTGCAAAGCAGAAGGCTGAACTGCAAAAATAATGTCACAACCTCAGAAAAAGTCTACAGCAGCAAGCTCAGAAGATCAAGGAGCAATCTGAGCAAGCACGCCACCATGAAGAGTCAGAAACATGTTATGTGAGGAGTATCCAGGAATACCAGATTATGGCCAGAGACCTGAATCATAAGCTGCTCATAGAGACACAGGGTAAAGGAGAGCAACAACAGGAACACGAAGCAGAGTTAGCAAACTATAGGTCCAAGTTGACCATGTTGGAGAAGGAGAGGCTCCACAGACACTTAGTGGAGTTGCAGACACCCTCACAGGGGGAGGAGAGCATCCAGTTGAATGCTGTATGTCTCCAGGAACTGAAAAGACCCACAGGGACCAACTGCCCAGAAATAAGTGATGAGTGAACCAGTCAGTGTTTGCATCCAGAGGCACCTGAATTCCACCTGGCACCCAAGAAGGAACCTGGGAGAAAATCCAATCCAATCTGGGCCACAGTGACTGGTATCAGATGGCTGAACATACAGGTGTCACCCTCCATTCAGATGACCACCAAGGCAGTTGAGGCACATCATCAGAAGGAGAAGAGGACCTCTCCTCAAGCTGAGCCTAAGTCACCAGCCATTCTAAAGATGTGTGCAACCCAAGAAGATGGTAGGGGGTCAGATGATGCCTGCGATCAGGAAAATCCCTTACTCATCATAGGAAAATAAGTGATGGTGAAGTCAAGGAGAGGTGGGACGTAATCTTCTGAGTGGGATCCCAACCCATATGTCATCTCAGAAATCCCATGCCCAGGATATCAAATCTACCAAGTCCAGGCATTGGATGGAATACAGACTCAGAAGATGATGCACCAAAATTATTTGAAGTCCTGCATGGTTAATGTTGTGTGGGATGGACGGATAAGCAAGGAGAGGCAGGAGCTACTCCCAACCAAGGGAACACCCCCCAGGGTCATTCCCCACTTAGGTACTGATCCCATGGCTGTATCCAATGGTGACACACCCTTCAGCAGCCAATGCTTCAGAGCCCCCTCAATGTAGATCCCAGAGATCAAACTTTGGGGTAAAACCTCAGAGGTATGTGACTGAAGCTGTACAAAGAGTGTTCCCATATGAGCAGAAAAATGAAAGAAGAACCTAGACCACTGCCCAATTGTATATATGGTTTATTGAAATGTTCTAAGATGTAAATCAGAGCTTTAAAGATGTAAGGAGTCATAAATGTGTTCTCATACACTGACAAAACCACTACCATATTGTTTAGAGTGTTAGCAAAATGTAGAATTAAGGATGTAAAGTTTATAATCTGTAGGCTGTTAAGAATGTTTTGTTACCATAACATGAGCAAGGAATATGTCATTGATGATGGATGGAATTGTCAAAGAGTTTAAGATTAAGAAGGTAAAAATTTGGAAAATACTTGAGGACATGTATTGTTAAGTGGGCCTAAATCTGTAGTGCCCCAGGGAAATTGGGGGCACCACAGAAAATAGTGGAATTGGGGGCATCACATAAAATAGGGGATCCTCAGAGACATGAGGGGTTAGACAGTTATGGGAACCCTGGCAGCTTAGTGGGAAACCCTTGAAAAACTTAGGGGACCCTCTGAAACACAGAACAGGTCCCACTCCAGCAGACAGTTCTATGAGTCTAAATTCAGGGTTTTAAAAGAAAACCATTGTTTTTACCTCCTTTGTTCTTCCTTCCCCCTGCTCAAGACTGACTCCTAGTCAGCCAAAGCCAAACCAGTTGGGCCACATTCCTGTCCCACAGGAGAGAAAGAAGCCAGGCTGAGCCCTCTCAGCCAATCCCTGTGGCCAGAGTAGATTCAAATTGAAGACTTTTTTTTTAAGCCACTGACCCAGACTCAGGAGGCTGACCTCTGGATGAAGGAGCCAATCCCTTGGCAGGTAGCCAGGACTGCCCCAGCCTAGGGGAGGCTCTGCACAGGCTGGAGAGAGAGGAGAAATAGTTTGACCAGGAAGGGTGCAGGACAGTAAGGCAATGGATGTTGGCTTCCTGGTTGAAGTGAATCCCCTGGGTCCCTTCGGTGTAACTCCCTCTAGAAGATCCCCAGTAGCAGCCTTGGTAATTTCTTTTACAGAAATCTGCCATCTAGTCATGTCCCACAGTGCATCGAGTCAGTCTATTTGGCCTGGAAACAGACCCAGTGAACCTTTAATGCAGCAGTCTCCTGGAGAAGAGACCTTATCACTCCTTTGTGGTTGTGCATTCCCCAGAGTACAGAAATTCTTATTGAATTCCAGGGGCTCCTGTCCACACCTCATCTAGAATTCCTCTGGTGCCTCTTCTTCCACCCAGGGAGGTTCCCTGGGAAGCCCAGTATCATCTATAGCCACTTCCAATGACCCCCACCAACTCCAAGTGTTCACCACGATGCCCCAGGTTCGAGTTGCTGGTCATAAGTGGTAGCCAGCTGGTAGCTAAGGCCCACCAAAATGAGTCGGGTTAGGGGCCGCCCCAGCTCTAGCTTGAGGGACTTAAGTCGTCCACTGAACTTGGAGTCACATTGCCCATTCTCCTGCATAGACATTGTCCCAAGGTGGCAATCAACTAACTGAGCTAAAGTGCTGCTGGATGCCTGCAGTGTGTACTTGACTTTTAAATTTGTAAAGCATTTTACCAGAGCACCTTTAAAAGAACATTGTGGAGCCCTGCTAAATTCAAGTGGCAGGAAGAGGAGTTCATAGTTCATGTCAGCATTGCTGAGAACTACAAACTCAGGGGCTTAGTGATTTAATTTATTTTATTTTAGTTTTCTGATACCTTGTTCATTTTTTATGCTAAACACTACTGAGGATTGCTTTAAAGCAGCTTGTAGCACTTTTTAGTGCTATAGTTTCTTGGGGCATAACAGCTGATATCCACTTCCGGGTACCGGAGCACTATTTATAGTGCTCTGCAGCAAGCACCACTAAGTAACTGAGTTAAAGTGCTGCTGAATGCCTGCAGTGTGTGCTTGACTTTTAAATTTGTGAAGCATTTTGCCAGAGCGCCTTTAAAAGAACGTTGGGGAGCCCTGCTAAATTCAAGTGGCGAGAGGAGGAGTTTGTAGTTCATGTCAGCATTGCTGAGAACTACAAACTTGGGGCTTAGTGATTTAATTTATTTTATTTTAGTTTTCTGATACCCTGTTCATTTTTTATACTAAACAACTACTGAGGATTGCTTAAAAACAGCTCGTAACGCTTTTTAGCGCTAAAGTTTTTTGGGACATAACAGCTGATTTGCACTTCCGGGTACCGGAGAACTATTTATAGCACTCTGCGGTGAGCAAGGCCAGCACACAGCATCGCACGCGAAGACGCAGGCAAAGACATGCACGTCTGTGCATATTTAGCGTGTTTGGCTGCATGACCTGGTGTTACAGGGCCAAGTCAAGTGATACTTTTATGGAACCTTTGGGTAGAGTGTGTGTTATCTCAGTGAGTTGATTTGTGTTTTGGTTTCGTAACATGGATCCTTTAATTCCTACATTATCTAAATCTGCCAGTTCAAAACTAGGGAGTGAATACTCCACAATTATGACTTTGGATGGTGAACTTGGTATTATATGCCAATCATGTAGTATGTACCAACTAGTTAAATCTACATTGAATTTGACAAAGGACTTCATATATACAAAATGCTGTGACAATAAACAGCTACATGATGATATTGCAATGTTCTCAGTTAGATTACAAAAGTTAGAAGAAAGTCAATCTAACATGTGTGAATGTTTCAAAGCACTACACAGCCCCTCCCCTATAACAGAGACCACTGGTAATATGATATCCTTTCACACATCCACCTGCTTATCCTTGCATCCAACCCTGGATAAAGGTGTATGCCCTAGTAGTAATATTGGTAATGATCTAACAGTAACCAACAATGTCAGTATGGAAACTAATACTGCTAGTTTGTTGAATAAAAAAAGGGGCAGAGAGGATGCCTCCAAGACTTTAGTGTCAGATTCTGACTGGTCAGTGGTAACCAGTGCAAGGGCTTGTAAAAAGGGGAGTACAGCTGACCAATTTAATCTCCCTATTCTCAATTCTTTTTCGGTACTTTCTAGTCTACCTGATGCTAACTGCCCCACTGACACTCATATAGAACATTCAAGTTGTCACACACCAGTTAGTGTAGATGAACTTCCTACAACTACACTTACAGACTTTGGTTCCCAGCTAACTCTCAGTATACAAACTGGTGTATATACTAATCACAACTGTAGGTCCAATTTTATGACAGCCATTACAGAACCCTCATACATAGTAATGGATACTTCTAATCTGAATCCATCCCAAATAAATATGGATCCTATGCTATTATCCAGTGCTCTCACCGGTTCTTTAACTGATCCTTGTTGCATACACAACTCATCCCCTCTTGCCACTGGGACTACAGCTTCCATTACGGACACCTCTGTTTTAAACTCTGAGTCATTTGCACCAAGTGTATGTATTGAGAGACTCTATCATTAAACACTTGGACAGGGCTATTTGCAATCCTGATAAATCATCAAGAACATGTTCTAGTTTTAGGGGTGGAAAGATTTCTGACATCTCTAAAATGGTTAATGATATACTCGGTGACGCTGGTGATAACCCATTAGTTATTATCCATGCAGGAACTAATGATGTAAACCAAAATAGTCCTTTATAGATCAAAAAAGACTTTGTGGCTTTAAATAATTTACTTACAGAGAGGGGATGTGCCATATGCTTTTCTGAAATTCTTCCAGTCCCCAGGGCAACGTATAACATGACCCGTCGTATTAAGTAAATTAACGAATGGCTACGCAAGTGGTGCCTTCAACAAAGTATATGTTGCATCCCGCACTGGAAGAACTTCAATGGCAGAGAATCTCTCTTTAGTTGGGATGGCTTACACTTAAGTAGGAGGGGAAGTACCTTACTGGGTAAATCAATTGGCTCTGTCATTAATAAATATTTAAACTAAATAGATTGGTGGATAATGGGACAATTCCTATTTCTCTTAACCCAACAGTGAATGCCAGTACTTGGAAATCATTTAATAGTTTGTCCTTTAATGCAAAATCACTGAACTCCTTTAAAATGGCAGAGCTTACAGCAAAATGTATCCTACTACATAGAAACATAGACATAGACTTTGACGGCAGATAAGGACCACTTGGCCCACCCAGTCTGCCCATTTTCCTACTTACTGGATAAGCTGCAGATTCTAATTAACCAACAGCCTACTTTCTGCCACTCCCCACTACAATTGCCTTATGTCTGTCCCATGCATGTTTGAATTCTCCCACTGTTTTAGACCCAACAAACTCCCCAGGATGGCAGTTCCATGCATCCACCACTCTGTCCATGAAAAAAAATTTCCTCACATTACCCCTGAGCCGTCCCCCCTCTATCTTTAAATTGTGCCCCTTTGTTCTTACACATCTCTTTTTCTGAAAGATGCTACCCTCCTGGACTTTGTTGATTCCCTTCAGGTACTTGAACATTTCTATCATGCCCCCCCCGTCCCTCCTTTCATCAAGGGTATACATATTAAGCTCTCTCAGTCTCTCTTCATGTGGTTTCTGATGCAGACCATGTACCATTTTAGTTGCCCTCCTCTGGACTGCTTCCATCCTGTCTATGTCCTTGCATAGATGAGGTCTCCAAAACTGCACACAGTACTCAAGATGGGGTCTCAACAACTGTCTGTACAGAAGGATAACCACTTCCCTTTTTCTACTTGTGATGCCCCTTCCTATGCATCCCAGTATCCCCCTGGCTCTCCTTACTGACTTCTGACATTGCTTACCAACCTTTAGATCATCTGATATGACTACCCCCAGGTCCCTTTCCATTTTTGTTGTTGTTAGTACCTCCCCTGCTATTGTGTACTCTTAGTATCATTGCTGTTACAGAGACTTGGTGGGATCTTTCATCAGCTTGGTCCAGAAACATCACCAACTATAAACTTTATCATAAGGACAGATTAGATAGTAAAGGTGGTGGTGTATATATAATTTCACATTAAATTCCTTCCTTTACTTCGACTGAATCATTATGGATCTCCATTCAACTTATTGATCATCCTAAATTCAGTATAGGGGTTTGTTAACAGCCACCTTCAGCAGATACCCAATGTACTACTGAATTATTAAATACAATTTCAGATCTATCTCAGAATAATGATATTCTCATTTTAGGAGACTTTAATATGCCCGGTATTAACTGGACTCTCAATATGGGTAATAATAACCATGATAAGTTATTTCTAAATTCAATTACAGATCTGGGTTTGGATCAATTGGTTAAACAGCCCCTTCGCGGTAATAACATTTTGGACCTTGTAGTAGTAAATGAAGGCTTCGACATCTCTGATATAAATATCATGGCTCCCACTGGCAATAGTGACCATAACTCCATATTTGTTAATATTCCCTTACAAATTCCCCAAATCAACAATAGCACCCAATTTAGGGATTATAATAAAGCAAATTTCACACAGATTAATCAAGAATTAAAAAAAGTGAGTGGGCTAAAATATTTAAAGATAAAAATGTTAACAAAATGTATGAATATCTGATCAATACTATACACCAACTAGAAGACAAATATATTCCTTTACAACCAAAATATAACAACAAAGGTAAAATTCCTGTTTGGTTCAATAACACTATTAATAAACAAATAACATTTAAGGAACATTTATTTAAAAAACTAAAACGAAATCCAAGTCCATCCTTGAGGCTTGAATACAAAACTGACTTGTCTACACTAAAAAAGTTAATTAAAACTGCTAAGCTTAAATTTGAGTTTAAACTAGTGCATTCTAAAACTAATCAAAATCTTTATACTCTTACATTAATGGCAATAGGTGTAATAACAGAAAAATAGGATCACTCTGCGATAATGGGATTGCCATAACTTCAAATAAAGAAATGGCTGACTATTTTAACAAATACTTTTGTTCTGTTTTTGATCAACCTACAAATCCTGTAATCATCACTATTAGTAATGACTCCTTCATTCCTTCATTTCAATGATCTGAAATTAAGAATTCATTATCCAATATCAAAAGATCCACTAACTCTGGTTTGGATAATATTAATGCCATATTTCTTCCAGAAACACTGGATTCAATTATACCCCACTTCAACTTTTATTCAATAAATCATTACTAGACTGTGAAATACCTGATGCTTGGCATACTGCCATAGTAACACCTATTTATAAAAAGGGGTTGAAGTCCAATGTCCAGAACTATTGTCCGATTAGTTTGACTTCCATTCTGGGAAAAGCTATGGAACGTTTAATCAAATGTAGACTGGAGAACACATTGGAACAACTTGATATTCATGATATATCACAACACGGTTTTAAATCTGGTTTCTCATGCACAACCAATCTTATATCATTCTATCAAAAGATTACTAAGTTATTGGATAATAACATTCAAGCAGATGTATTATTGTTTGATTTTAGCAAGGCATTTGATCATGTGCCACACTCCTTGCTAATCAACAAACTCCATAACTTGAGAATTTCTTCTCGATTAGTTAACGGGATATCTGAATGGTTATTTAATAGTACCCAATCTGTTAGAATTAATGGGGCTTTATCCTTTTCTGGTATTGTCATGAGTGGAGTCCCCCAAGGGTCCGTGTTGGGACCTGTTCTGCTTAATCTCTTTATTCATGACATGGTTATCAACTCTAATAATTATTTATCAAAGTTTGCAGATGATACAAAACTTGGTGGTAGAGTTGAGACTCTAGCGAACGTCAAACTTCTCAAACAAGACTTGTATTCCATTGAGCAATGGGCCAATGAAAACTCAATGTTTATTAACATTAATAAATTTAAAATTTTACACTTTGGTAGGAATAACCCATTTTACAAATATTACTTAAATAGGCAAGAACTGGAAGCATCCTACTGCGAAAGTGATCTTGGTATTCTGGTCAATAGCAAACTGTCATCAGGTGACCATTGTAGTAAAGTAGCCCGAACAGATAACATAATTATGAGACAAATAAAAAAAAAACCTTTGTTAGCAAATCTGAACGCTACTTAGTACCCTTGTATAGAGCTTATATTAGACCACACCTGGATTACGGTTCTCCCTTTTGGAGCCCTTACCTTAAATACGATATAAATCGTCTTGAGCGAGTTCAAAGGAGATTAACTAGATCCATCCCCAGATTAAGAAATAAATGCTATGAGACTAGGCTTAGGGAGACAAAGCTTTATCCACTGTCAGTGAGAAGGCAAAGGGGGGAGATTTGCTTCTTATGTACAAGCTAGTCCATAATCCTATGCTGTTTAACATATGTGGGCTATCACCAGCCAATAAGAGAATTGTGGGAAGAGTACACACCAAGCAATTAAAAATTGAGTGGTCTAATAACAAAAAATATGATAATTTTTTCACATAAGAGCAGCAAAATCATGAAACTCCCCTGCCTCTCACTGTTGTAAAGGCAGATAACTTTGATTCCTTTAAAATTAGGCTTGATTCATGGCTACACACTCAATAATTTGTTTAATATCCCACTGTTTTGGGAGGACAATCCAGATGGGCCTTGTGCCTTCTTTTGTCCTATTTTTATCCAATAAATCCAGTAAATAGTACTGGTGGCCTATACAAAGGCCTTGCTGAGGATTGCCAGACTCTGTGCCTGATTCCCTGAGAGGGCATAAGTACCTGTGGTTCACACAAGAGGCCACACCAAGGGTCGCCACACTCTTGATTGTACTGCCCATAGGTGGTTTGTGCTCTAGTGATGCATCAAGAGGTCACACCGAAGATTGTCAGATTCTGAAGCTGCAGAGGAGAAGTGGTAAGTGTTCCTGGAACCTGCTCAGAGGTCGTCCAGTGGATCATCACACCCAGCATCCTTTTCCTGACTGGAGATCACATGCCCAAGGTCTCCACAGCCGATAACCCCAGATAAGGGTTCTCTTCCCCTACAACCCGGCGTCAACACCCATCCTCAACCAGATGTTTCCCTTTTGACGTTGTGGCCTGTATACGAAGCGCTTCCTTAGTTTCACCCTCTGCAGTTGGCTGACCAAAATACTAGTAATCCAAGCTTGGTGCATCAGATTGCTACATCCTTAGGACTTCAATAACCTGAACTTTTGTATGACATTAGTGGGTCCAGGTTGTGTGTAATCTTATTCACTCTTTCTTATGAATGATAGTGTTAGTAAATGCTAAGTCTTTTCTGTGTGCTCCAACTGTTGCTAATAAACCTTGCATCTTGGATCTAGAGTATGCCTCCAGCTTCTTCTTCCAGATTTATCTGGCATCACCCTAAACTATAGGGGTATGAACCACCACAGCTCATCCACCACACAAAGTACAGATAACATACAAGAAGGACACCATATAGTTACATAGGAATACAATAACATAGCTTCATATGGTTACTTAGGTACATGAGTAGGCAATTATAGAGGAATATAATAACATAGGTTCATACGGTTACATAGGTACATAAGCAGGCAATGCATAGAAAGTGTATGGCAGATTGCCATATAGAGTGATTGTGGTACAGTCCAAAGGGGAAGCAATAGAGGGGCAGACAGGTAGGGCACTTGGCAAAATAGTGGGATTTTTGCTGGGGGGGATATAGAGTGGTAGTGCTGAAATAGACGCTCTGCAGGGGGTGATGGATAGCTGTCCAAGGGACACTGTTGGGGGGCTGTGGGTGACTGAAGAAACAGTGGGGGCCTTGGTCTAGGAACAGTTGCAGCAGTGTGAGGCAAAGAGATGGTTTCTGAGGGCAATTTTGAATGGGCCTATTCTAGCAAGATTGGTAATAGTAACTGGAAGGGAGTCGTACCATAGTGAGGTCCTACAGGTGAAAGACCGCTATGTCAGCGTGGTATAGAATCTGGGTACTGTGAGATTGGGTTTGCAGGTACTGTGGGTAGATACTATGGGGCAGGTGACACTTAGGGAGGAGGCCACCCCTGAGGGGGGAGAGACCCAGGAGGATTTTCTTCATCAACAGGCATGATTGGTAGAGGAGCCTCTCTTCAAAGTTGAGAATGTTGATAGGTGAGAAGAAAGAGCAGGTGTGGGTGCACCTGTCCACACCTAACAGAAGTCTGCAAGCCTTGTTAATGGAATGTTACACTTTGCTGAGGGAAATTTTGTCAGCAGCAGCATAAATTGGGATGCCATAGTCTACCATGGACAGAACTGATGAGGTGACTGCAATATGAAGTGCATCGGGGCAGGCAGTGCCTGTGGCAGTAGAGGAGGCTGATCTGTATGTTTGTGATGGACGAGAGGGCAGCAATATGGTGGTGAAAGGTGAGAGCTGGGTCAAAGGTGATGCCCAGGTATTTGTACATAGTCACTTGTTGAAGGGGGACCTGGGTGCTGGGGAGGATCTGGAGGGTTTTATCACTGGTCTTATTCTGATGTTGGGCAAAGAGCATAGTTTTTTTTTCAGGTTGATGACCAATTTGTGGTCTATAAACCATTGCTCAGCCTTGGTGAAGGAGTGCTGGAGGATGTGCTGTAGGGTGGTGGGTTGGGGGTTCGCGGGAGGAGGACAGCATCGTCCACATAGAGAAGGACTTTTACCATGCAGACATTGGGGAACATGTTCAAGTAGAGGCTAATGATAAGTTGGCCTAATATGGAGCCTTGGGGGACTCTGGAGCAGACAGGCTGGGTGTTAGATAGGGTGCCATTGATTTGCACAGGCTGGAACCTGGAGGACAGGTAGCTGTCAAACCAGGAAAGAGGCCCTTGGGAGAGTCCGATATTTTGCAGGAAGTTGAGCAGGAGGGGGTGGCAGACCATATCAAAGGCCTTGGAGAGGTCAATAAAGACAGCTCTGGTCAGATAACCAGTGTCCAGGGCTGTGTGCAAAAAGTTGGAGAACTTTAGCAGGGCTGTGGTGGTGCTGTGTCCTGTGCAGAAGCCGTGTTGCTCCCTGCACATGATGCTGTGCTTGGTAAGGTAGTCAGATAGGTGATCAGTCACAATTTTTTCCAGCATCTTGGAAGCAGAGGGAGAATGGAAATTAGTCAGTAATTACAGAGGGCAGTGTGGTCCCCACCTTTTTGAACAGGGATGATGATTGCTGTTTTCCAGGCAAGAGGAAAATGACTTAGGCAGAGGAAGTGATTAAGCAGGTGAGTGAGGGGGACGAGTACTGCATCCAGTACTCGCCAAAGTAGCCTAGTATCCAGGAGGTCACTGCTGGGCCTAGTGCTGTTGAGGGCTTTGAGTAGGTATGGCCTGGTTTCTTCTGGGGTTATGGTCTGGAAGTAGAAGGGGGGGTGGTGAAGATTGGGTGGTGGTGACGGAGGATCTGGGTCGAAAAAGTTGCTGGGTAGGACTGAGCTGAGATCAGTGAAGGTGATGTTGAGGCTGTCAGGGATGGTTTGGGTGTCTGTGGTAATGGAGTCATTGACAACGAGTTGGGCTGGGGGGAGGGATTGTGTCTTCCCATTCAGTTCCTTTAAATTGCCCCAGAAGTTCTGGGCATTACCTCATGAGAAAGCAAGGGTGGATTTGTAATGTTCAGCCTTAGCCTTGCAGATGGCCCAGGTGCACTTGTTGCACTTTGCATTATAAGCCTGCCTATCAGCCTGTTTACCAGATTCCATGGCTCTATGCCAAAGGTTGTCCCTTAATTGCATTTGGTGGACGAGCACTGGGGTAACTCATGGGGCATTCAGTTTCTTAGTTAAGGTCTTGGTGGGGGGGTGCAAAAATGTCATGGGCCTTGTTGAAAGAGCTAATGAAATAGTCAAGCCCTAGGTCTATACTTGGGGCATGGGTAATGAAGGTTCAGTCCCATTGGGCTAGGTAGAGCATGAGTTTACTGAGGTTGCTGGGGGATAGGCGCCATCAGTGGGCTGTCATAGGGGCAGGTTTTTGAACTTGAGTGGACCATGTGAATAAGACTGGGGAGTGGTCACTAAATGCATTTGGAAGGATAAGTAGGTCATCAATCTTATGGGGTTGGTTAGTGAGGACAGTGTCTAGGAGGGTGCGTGTGCCAGAAGTGGAGTTGTACATCGTAGGTTGGGAGACGAGTTGTGTCATATCAAGGGCTGAGAACGAAGCTTTGATGTGTGTGTTTGAGCTGACAAGCCAGTTATAGTTCACATCCTTTAGGAGGATCTGCTTGACCTTATGAGGTAGTTTGGTGAGGTAGTCGGAGAGCGAGTGTATGGCTGGATTTGATTCTGAGGGGCACAATTAGGGCAGGTTAAATGTCTAAAATGTATTTTTTAGTCCTGTATTGATTATTTGGTTGTCCTTTGACAGCATACCATTGAATGTACATATTTAAGAGCTCTCTAGTGTTGTATAAAATAAAAGAGCTGTCTGAAAGAATGTTTTATAATATTGATGACACTAATAGCACCTGACTTGGTGGGCGCACATAAAGAGGTAACCTGTTCTGCATGGTGTTAGATAGGGTCAGTGCTTTCTGACCAGTGTAGGTGAAGGCCCGAGGGAGTCCTCGCACCGAAGTGGAAACTGTTTGTCAAAGTTTGCCACGGCTGTGAAGAGTTTCATTTATTTACATTGTTTAATGTTTATTTTGCTCACAGTTTGAGCCTTTTATTTAATTTCTTTTCTTTGTTTATGAAGTGAATAAACATTGCGCCAGGCCAACAGTGCATTGAACTTTGTGTCCATCTGTTATCCCACTCCCTCTAACAGTAATTTATTCTTGGCAGAGCCTACAGATAAATCCTAGGCTGAAGTTTTAGCAGCTTTTCAAAGGCTATTCTAGTATTTGATCTAATGGACCTGGCAGTCTGCAATCCTAAGGCCTAGTGAGACAGTGGCATAGATATGCTTGCCCATCACATCCAGCCTACTAGATTCTTTGTCAGGAGGCAGAGCACTCATGTTTTGGTGCTTTAGACTTATTATGAGTAGCCAAAATTACTACAGAGTCAGTTTCTGATTGGTTAGCATAACAAGGCTAAGCAAATGTAGCAAGATGCTGTTTATTAGCCGTTCTAGGAACTGTAGACAGTAGGGTTGCAAACACTGCATTTCAACATTAAGGGACAGTTTTTTTAGACCCCCGGCCACCTCCCAGGCTCAATTCATGGAAAAGTATTGATATTTTTGGTATGGCGACCTGAGTTGTACTTTAGTATACTATAGACTTTGACGGCAGATAAGGACCACTTGGTCCACCTAGTCTGCCCATTTCCCTACCTACTGGATCAGCTGCATGTTCTAGTTAACCAACAGCCTATTTCCTGCAACCCCCCACTATAATTGCCTTGTGTCTGTCCCATGCATGTTTGAATTCCCCCATCATTTTAGACCCAATGACCTCCTCAGGAAGGCTGTTCTATGTATCCACCACTCTCTCCATGAAAAAAAAAAATCCTCACATTACACCTGAGCCTTCTCCCCTCTATCTTTAAATTGTGCCCCCTTGTTCTTACACATCTATTTTTCTGAAAGATGCTACCCTCCTGGACTTTGTTGATTATCTTGAGGTACTTGAACATTTCTATCATGTCCCCCATGTCCCTCTTTTCATCAAGGGTATACATATTAAGCTCTCTCAGTCTCTCTTCATATGGTTTCTGCTGCAGACCCTGCACCATTTTAGTTGCCCTCCTCTGGACTGCTTCCATCCTGTCTATGTACTTGCGTAGATGAGGTCTCCAAAACTGCACACAGTACTCAAGATGGGGTCTCACCAATTGTCTGTATAGAGGGATAACCACTTCCCTTTCTCTACTTGTGATGCCCCTTCCTATGCATCCCAGTATCCCCTTGGCTCTCCTTACCGACTTTTCACATTGCTTACCCACCTTTAGGTCATCTGATATGACTATCCCCAGGTCCCATTCCATTTTTGTTGTTGTTAGTACCTCCCATGCTATTGTGTACTCTTCTACTGGGTTTTTGTTTCCCAGAAGCATTACTCTGCACTTCTTTGCATTGAATCTAAGTTGCCATATGTCTGACCATTCCTCTAACCTTGCCAAGTCCCTTCTCATCTTTTCTACCCCCTCCTGTGTATCAACTCTGTTACAGATCTTTGTGTCATCTGCAAAGAGGCATACCTGACCCTCCAGACCCTCTGCAATGTCACCTATAAAGATGTTAAAGAGGACTGGACCCAGTACTGAGCCCAGAGGTACTCCACTAGTAACCCCCCTTTCTTCGGAATGTGTTCCATTCACTATTACCTTCTGTCTCCTGTTGTGCAGCCAGTTTGCTACCCAGGCTACCAGACTAACACCCTGGGACCCACTCCCAGGCAGGCTAAGTTGATTATTAATCTTTTGTGCAACACTGTGTCAAATGCCTTGCTAAAGTTAAGGTAGGCCATATCCACAGCCCCTCCCTGGTCTATTACTTTGGTCACCCAGTCAAAGAGATCAGCTAGATTCATCTGACATAACCTTCCTGCTGTAAATCCCTGCTGCTTCAGGTCCTCTGCCCCACTGGCCTCTAGGTGCTCAACAATTCTTTCTTTCAGAAGTGATTCCATCATTTTCCCCACCACTGAGGTCAAACTTACAGGTCTGTAGTTTCCTGCTTCTGCCTTGCTCCCACTTTTGTGAAGGGGAATCACATCTGCCCTCCTTCAGTCATCAGGTACTGCCCCATCCTGCCATGATTTGTTAAAAACCGTGGTCATTGGTGTCACTAGGTCCTCCCTTAGTTCTTTTAGGATTCTGAGGTGAATCCTGGCAGGCCCCATTGCTTTGTCCACCTTGAGTTTTAGGACTATATCTTCTGTGAATGGACTGGTGTCAACCCCCCTACCCAGAGTGCTTCTATTGTCTGGTTTAGGTAACTCCTCCTCATCTTCTTTTGTGACTACCGAGCAAAAGTATTCATTCAGTATCTCTGCCTTTTCACTGTCTCCCTCTGCCCACCTCCCCTTTCCTTTATTAATCTTCACTATCACTCTCTTAACCTTTCTATGCTCCCTAATGTACATATAAAAGGTTTTATACCCCTCCTTAACTGAGTTGGCTATTTTTTTCTCGGTTTGGGCCTTTGCTAGTCTGACTGCCTTCCCCACTTCTTTCTGCTTTAATTGATACAGTTCCCTGTCATGCTCCTTCTGTGATTCCTTATACTTTTTGAATGCATCATTTTTCTTCTTAACCTTCCCTGCCTCCTCTTTTGAGAACCATAGTGGTTTTTTACTCCCCTTTGTTTTCTTTATTTGTTTCACACAAAGGCTTGTTGCCTCTATGATGGCAGTTTTGATTTTTCTCCATTGTTCTTCCACCCCTCCTTTTTGGTCATTTGCTAGTGCATTTTTCAGGTTTTCACCCATTTTGCCAAAGTCAGCTCTTCTAAAGTCCAGTATCCTTGTTTTTGTATGGCTAATCTCCATGGTTGTGCTCATTGTGAAGCACACTGTGCAGTGGTCACTTGTTCCCAGATGTCTACTGACATCTAAATTTGTGAGCCTCTCTCCATTTGAGAGTACAAGTCTAGTATTGCTCCCTCCCGAGTGGGTTCCAACACTAGCTGTCTAAGGCCTGCCTCCTGCAGGGCATCGAGAATTACCCTGCTCTTGTATGTGGCTGCAGTACATGTTATCCAGTTAACATCTGGCATATTCAGGTCCCCCATCAACAGTATCTCTCCTTTAACAACCATTTTGAGAATGTCCTCTATCATTTTGTTGTCCATTTCCTTCCCTTGAGACAGGGGTCTGTATACAACTCCTGTGTGGATTGTGATGCCATTCCCTGTCTCCAAGGTGACCCAGAGTGCCTCTTGTCCTCCCCCTTTACTTTTTAGTTCTGTAGCTTTGATCTCTTTCCTTATGCATAGAGCTACTCCACTTTATCTTTTACCTTCCCTGTCCCTTCTGAAGATTGTGTACCCTGGTATGTTGACATCCCAGCCATGGTTCTCAGTGTACCATGTTTCTGTGACTGCCACAATATCCAATTGTTCATCTGCCATCAGGGCTACTAGCTCAGGAAGCTTGTTTCCCAGACTACGGGCATTGGTACTCATTGCCCTCCATTTAATGTTGGCTTTATCCTTTTTTCCCCATCACTGCTCTTATTGTCCATGTCTATTTTTCCATATACCTCTGTCCTGCCCTGTGTTCAGCTTTGTACCTCAGTGTTTACCTTACTACCTGCCATGTTTTGTGGGGGGAGGCTTGAAATTTCCAACCTTTTATCAGCGCCTCCCCCCCTTGGCTAGTTTAAAAGCTTGCCAAGGAAGCATTTAAACCTATCACCTAGGAGCTTGGTTCCCTTCATGGACAGATGCAGACCATCATGCCAGTATAGACCTTTATCTCTCCAGGTGGCCTCCCAGTCCCCAATGAAGCCAAAGCCCTGTGTTCTGCACTAGTTTTGCAACCATTCATTAAACTGCATGGTGTGCTGTACCCTAGCCTCACTTCTGCCATGGACTGGTAGCACATCTGAGAAGGTTACCATGCTTGCTACCCATCTGAGGCCCCTCCCCAACTCCACAAATTCATTCTGCACTGCACTGATCCCATGCCTAGCTAGGTCATTTGTCCCAAGGTGGACTATGATAACTAGTTCCCTCTCCTGTGATGCTGCTTCTGCAATCCTGAGGATTCGCTTCCTGTCCCTCCAAGCCATGGCAACAGGCAGGCACCTTACTTCCTTCTCCTCTCCCTTTCCCAGTTGTATCCCCCTAACAATTGAGTCCCCTATCAGAAGCTGTTTCCTTCCCCTGTGGTGTCTCTTGCCACCCTTTTGTGGGTCTCCCTTGTGGATGTCCTCAGCATTTTCTAGGTCTCCACTGAGGGTGCCATCATAGTGGAGCCTTTCTCTGCCAGAATGGCATATGATTTGTGTAGAGGTACAACTAGGGGGCTTCGCCTCTGGTCCACCACCCGCACCCTCCCAGAACCCACTGTGGTCCAACTGCTCTTCATACTTGGCAACCTCTGAGGCAGTGGTTGTGGCAGTGGTGCTCTTTGGAAGGGGGAGGCCTCCTTAGTCCTTACTAGTTCAGCCTGGAGGTGGGCAACCTCCTCCCTCTGAGCTGACAGTTGCCTGCAAATAAGAAAGCAATGCAATTTCCAGAATGTCTCCCAGAAAACTGCTGCCCCACAGCCAGTGCATTGCACCACTCCCCACATGTCTCTCTCCCTTATAATATACAATATGTAATATCTATATCTATATCTATATCTATATCTATATCTATATCTATATCTATATCTATATCTATATCTATATCTATATATATATATATATATAATCTGTGTTGTGTACCTACCCTTTTTGCACTGTGCTGGGTTATTAAGAATATGACATTTCTTCCCCAAGATCTGTTGAGGAAGTGATGTCAGAACTGTGGCTATAAAGGAAATGCCATGCCTGGGTGGTGGGTGTGGGTAGGTGGTGGGTAGTTCACAGTCACTGGTGACTGTTAGAAACAATCAAATACACAACTGCTCCACCACCCTGGTGAGTACTGCCCTTTATAGTAATTCAACTAACACCACAATTTACTAGACGACGGCTCCTGCACAAACCACTCCACTGAGTCCAGGGATAAAAATGAACTCACTCCTCAGCCAGCAGGACACGTTTAAAATGTTGCAAAAATATCCTTCCAAATCCTAGGTCTCAACCCCAACAATCAAGCAAATCCAGTTGTATCTCACTCCCTCTGGACACAAAATTACTACACTTTTAATGGAATCCTGCAATTCTCTGCTTAATGCCAATAAGGAAAAAAATAATGAAACTTTTTGTAGAAAGCGTAGCTTCCCTTCTTAACAAGATCCCACCAGTATTATGCCTTACCAAGTTTCCAGGTCCTAAATGGAGTAATAGTTTGTTCTTTGCAGTGTAGCAAGGTTCTCAGCTTCCAACAGACAAATCAAAGTCAGTCTGACTGGCTTCTAACTGTGAAGGATGCCTAAGACAGCACAGTGATGAAACCCCACCCAGAGCCAATTGATTGACTAGTGACACCTGTGATGTACACAGGCCTTTCAATGTAGGCACTCTGCTATGTCTGATTCCAATACACAAAATCTTTCAGTGAAACCAGGGATAAAAACTTAACTTCTCAGCCAGCAGGACACTTTTAAAATGTTGCAAAAATATTCTTCCAAATCCTAGGTCTCAACCCCAACAATCAAGCAAATTCAGTTGTATCTCACTCCCTCTGGTTATAAAATTACTACACTTTTGATGGAATCCTGCAATTCTCTGCTTAATGCCAATAAGGAAAAAAATAATGAAACTTTTTGAAAGTGTAGCTCCCCTTCTTAACAAGTCCCCACTAGTATTATGCCTTACCAGGTTTCCAGGTCTGAAATGGAGTTATAGTTTGTTCTTTGCAGTGTAGCAATATTCTCAGCTTCCAACAAACAAATCAGAGTCAGTCTGACTGTTCTTATATGTATCTGCACAACAACTGTTACTGCCTAATGTGTAAACATTTTATTCCCTGCATCTGGAAAGTGTTATAATAAGAAACATGATACCCTCAAGCTTGAATTATAATTGTTTTTCCTCAAAGTTTCTCCTCCTTTGATTCTTTTTAAGTACAGCAGAAGAGTACGACCCTTTACATTATTGACAACTCATTGATAAGACTTTCTTCTGTTATAAAAAGTGGAACAAATTAATTGTTAAGCTGGATGCAAAGATGTTAAGGGAGACAAAAGCTGAGAGGGCCAGTAAAAGGGCCAAGATACTGACATGTTGTGTAACTTCCATATGAAAGCTCTGGAAACAAGATTTGCTACCAGGGTCTTTACTAGTAAGAACACTTGATAATAAATACAATAAATATCCCACTTGAGTATCCAGTGCCTTTGTAAACAGCTTCTGATTTCATACTGAAAGAACTGACAAGCAACCCTAGCAAGGATCACACACACCCTACAAGCCTGGCTCACTAACAATGACAGCGATTTGGAAGGTGTTATTGCTGACATAACACACATTGTGTGCAGAACTTACTGTATCCCCCTTTGCAGTGACCAGAGAAAGAGAGCTCACCCATCCCCTGGGGCTTGTCATTAAAACTGTCCCTTTTACTGTAAAGCAGAGTCACAACTGCCCCAGCTGAGAATGCCACCGCACCACCTCCCTTCCTCCCTCCTCTGGTCAGAGTCACACATAGTCTGACCTCAGCAAGTTCCTTCATTGGCTGCAGTTCAGGGCTGTCAACATCATCATGAGCTGCTGACCCAACTCTTCAGTCAGCTGCAAAATGGTTCCAAAAGATCAACAGGAAGGAACCACACAGCTCTGTCAGCCCTCTCCAGCCCCAAGTGTCACACACACACACACACACACACTGCACAGTGGGTGTGCTTTCCCAAATGTGGACACAGCTTTCATCTCTTTTTATGGCAGGTGTACCATGTACACAGGCTTGAGTTCCATTTCGTAGCTGCAGCAAATTCCAAAGCAACTGTACAACTTACTTGCTACTTAGACTGGGGTAGCTTGCTATTGTGAGTCCTGCTGTCTCCCTACTCCCTACAGAATAGGGACTGTGACAGTTTCCCTCACAATCAGCAAATTCAGTGCAGTCACCTTGCTCTCTGCTGCTCCACATTGAGTTGATGCTGACAGTTGGATTTCTGCTTGCAGCTAACATCCCCATTGTCCTGACATGCATAATGAGGCTGTGGCTAACATTAGCCACTAGGAAAAGTGGGAAACTGATTTGGTGCTTTACAAATAAGCTGACCAACATGAAATATGGAATAAAAAAGCATCCTGTATTGATTCAATATGGGACAGGCAATTTTTTATTAAAATATGTTATGCACCTTCAAATATGGGACTGTTGGAAATCTTAACTGTGTTAGGTCTGTACCATGCACCAAAGCTAGCATCCCCTTTTACAACTGAGGGTGCTCAAAGAACCTTCAAAATTCCATCAGATTTCTTTTTGTGGAATCTTCTTCATCCCCAGCAACACCCATGGCAGTTTGCATGTACTGCATCATGGCTTGGAAAGTAGGATCCCCAGGAAGAGACTTCAGGGCATAAACCACTTTGTCCTCACTGCAGGATGAGAGGATAGAACTAGAATGAGGTGCTATACTGTATGCAGTTCTCCATAATATTCCTCTTCTAAACCCTCCTGTAACACCATGAGGTAAAGATTATATTCTACCATGTAATTGATGTCCCCATCAGTGACAGAGGCCACAGAATGTACCAGCAACACCAGCAGCAGCTAAGAAAGTGGAATCTGCAGTGTGCTTGAAATGGTTGCCAACAGGAGTGTGAGCTTCTAGAGCCTAATGACAGGATTACTGCCTGCACAGGTAAGCTAGTCAGATTGTATTGCAGTATCTCTGAAAATGTTACCAGAACAGCCTATCAGTTGACAACACCCTGGCCAGGGACCACAATGATTGTGTCAGTGATGGATCATGGCTCAGTGATGATGGCATTGTACCACCGATAGTAGGTATGATAATGCCTAAGCCAGATCCTGACCTTAGTGTCTCATAGATGGTTATGGGTGCCATCGTCAATGTCACAAACACACTCTGTGGGTCAGGCCCTCTGCTCCCACAGTACCAAACCTCAAAGTGCAATATGTAAACAGGAGACAAACAAGGTAACCCTCCTGTCTGTTTTGGGTCAGATCAACTACCAGTCTCGAATCCTGGGGTCAAATATAGGTTCATCGGTTCATAGCTGAATACGAGTTCTGTAGACAATTTGTCCTTTCTTAACTCGCTGCCTTTATTTCCATAGATGGAACATGAATTTTTTTTCATGCATGTGCTGATCTAGTCTATGTTTGAATAAATTAATGTTTTTACTTTCTACTGCATGATTAGATAGTGAATTCCAGCTTGTTATGATCCTTTATGTAAAGAAGTCAATTGCCTCTTCATCACACTTATTTCTCTTTTTAATCTGTACTCATGGGACCTTGTTTTTTTATTTTGTTCTTGACATTTTTGCAGTCCAATACATTCCATCAAACTGGGGTCTTGAAATGCTTGAAAGTAAGACAAAAATCACTTCTCAACTGTCTATACTCAGTGGAGTATAGTACAAGATGTATTAACCTATCATTATAGCTATGTTGTTGCAAGCCCTTAAGTTTTTTTGTTATTTTTCTTTGCATACCTTCTTTTATTTTTTAACTTTTAACTGTGCTTGTTGAAGAAAACTGTGAACAGTATTCCAGATGTGGATGAACTGAGCTATTGTATAATGGGATAATTATATTTTATTCTCTACTTTTAATGTTTGATAAATACAACCTAGAATTTTATGAAATTGTTTACAATCATCTTTGTATGCACATCTGAGGACAGCTTTTTTGTAGTTATTGTTCCCAGGTCTTTTTCTTCTGTCATGGTTTGTAACACCTGGTTGTCCTTTTTGTACTTAATAATAGGGTTCCTCGGTTCAAATTAGATGACCTTACATTTTGCTATGTTAAATATAATTTTATTATGTTTCACGCATGCAGATAGGTTATCCAAGTTAGCATGGAGTTTGTTTCCATCGTTTTGATTCTGTACCAGACCCCCTGGTTTGCAATTGTCTGTGAGCTTACTCAACCATGCATTTTATGATGTCTTCAGTACTGTTACCAAAAATTGAATAATGTAGACCCCAGTACAGAGCCATGTGGGACCCCACTTGTTACATCACCCCAATCAGACTTGTACCCCTTTATTGATGCTTTTTGTTTTCTGTTTTGTAACCATGATGTTATCCATTCTACTACATTTGGTTGTAATTTGATTTGATGGAGGAATTCAATTAATGTTTCATGTTATACTTTATCGCTTGCCTTGGCAAAATCCAAGTATATTATATCCACTGATATCCCTTTTTCCAAGGCTGCATTCACTGGTTCAAAAAAGGAAATCAGATTGGTGAGGCATGATCTTCCTGTTATAAAGCCATGTTGTGAAATATCCATTATTTGTTCCTTATATAAATGATCTGTAATTCACTGTTGTATAACTCTTTCCAGTATTTTTCCTATCACCGAAGTTAAACTTACGGGCCTATAATTTTTTGTTTCTGATCGAATGACGGTCTTGTGTACTGGAGTTATGAGAGCCTGTTTCCATTCTTGCAGTGCTTCGCTACTTTTAATGACTGATTAAATAAGAATGTTAATGGTCCCATTAGTTCAGTTTCTAGCTCCTGGAGTAGTTTAGGGGTTATATCATCTGGACCAGCTGATGAACCCTTTTTCGCTAGCATGCCCAGTTAACAGCTTCAAATATCACACCTTCTTTGGGGAAATGCAGTGCAGTACTTAACTCAGTGGGCACCCAACCTGGTTCACAATCCCCCTTTTGACTCAGTTGAGACCTAGGTACTTTTCTTACCTTGGTGCATATGGTAACACACTGTAAGCGCTTAACAGTTCTCTCAGAATTATCAACACTGTCCCAGCATTTACATTCAAAATGAGGAAAAGACTGAGGCAGAATTTCAAGCAAAACAAAGTTTACTAAAATTAAAAATAGTTGATAAACTACAAAACACAGAACATATAACATTGAGGGTACAGTCACACAAATTAAATGGACAATTTAAACAAAATCACCTTATAAAATAAATAGTAAAGGTTGAATTGCCTAACTGTGGGTAGAAATTCTCTTAAGAGTGTGTTCTGTCAGGAGTCCAGATAACAAGCATTTGTCAATGCCGAATGTTGTCTTACTGGTTTTAGCATTAGTAGTGCAGGAGTTAGAGAGACACATACTAGAAGTAGCAGTGAAGTATAGAACCGACATCCACCCACCCCCACCCACCCTGCAGAGGTGACAGGCATTGGGGCATGCGTTTGGGTCGCTGGCCATAACACTCATGCTGTTTCACCTCACCCTACCCTGCAGAGTCTGACAAGTGTTGCGTTGTACCTTGGGGTCATCTGGCCTTATGCTCACCCCATTTCATAAGAAAGTACATTGAGATGGGTGCAGCATAGGAGAATGGGTTGAACTTTGGGGCTAAAGAGTCCAAGGCACACCTCGATGCCTGTCAGTGACTGCAGGGTGGAGGTGGAGGACCAATGGCGTGAGCAGTACAGCAGACAATCCAAAGACACACTCCTGACGCCATTTAGTCTGTACAGGGTGAGATGTAATAGTTAGAAACCCTAATGCCCCGGGCGTGTGTTGGTATTTGCACTCCAAATTTTAAAACATGGCCTTTTTGTGACCCCAGCTCATGAAAGCATTTGAGACCTCTGTTCATGTACAGTGCCCCTGTGATTCTGTTAATCTGTCTCGGACATTGATTTCCCACAATGACTGAGCCATTCTGTACCACATGAAAATGTCAGCTGCACCATTGATAAGGATATGTGAAGAGATGGCAATGTGGGAAATCTGGAGTGAAAATATTAAACATTCTCGAAGTTACAAGCGTGTGTGAAAACTGCATATCGCACACTTGTAACACAGTCATTTAGTGGAATTATTTCACCAAAATTTTTAACATAGCCATTTTGGGATCTCTGCTCATGAACAGTGGCACTATGATTATCTCAATCTACCTGAACTTTGATTTCCCACAGCGACCATGTGATTGTGCACCAGATGTGGGAAACTACATTTCAGTCAGGATGTGACAAATGACAGTTGAACTGTTCCTAAGAAGGTATGCAAAAAATGACAATATTGAAAATCTGGAGTGAAAATATTACAAATTCTCAAACTTTAGACTGTGCATGGACACTGTGCAATGCATGCTTGTAACATAGTCATTTTATCAAATTTTTTTTCACCAAATTTTCAAAATAGGCATTTTGGAACCTCTGCTCATGAACAGTGTCACTGTGGTTTTCTTACTCTGTTTTGAAAATTGTTTTTCTGCAGCGACTGTGCCACTGCGTGCTGGATGTGTGAAAACACCATTCAGGTAGGATGTGGAAAATGAAAGCTGTACTGTTCATAAGGAGGTGTGAAAAAATGGCAATGGTGAAAATCTGGAGTGAAAATATTAAAAATTATTGAAGTTATGCACGTGCATGGAAACTGCACAATGTACACTTGTAAAACAGTCATTTTATGGACGTTTGCCATCTTATTTTTTAACACAGGCATTTTAGGACCTCTGCTAATGAACAGAGTGACTGTGATCTTACTAATCTGTCTCAAACACTGATTTCCTACAGCGACCATGCTATTCTGCAATGGAAGTGCGAAGGCACATTTCAGCCAGGATGTGAAAAATGACGAGGGTGCGTGAACATTGCACAACGCATGCTCATAGTACAGTCATTTAATGGACTTTCATCACCAAATTTTCAACATAGGCATTTCAGCCAGGATGTGAAAAATGACAGCTGTACTGTTCATAAGGAGGTGTGGAAATGTCAGTGTTAAAAATCTGGTGTGAAAATATTACAGATTCCCGAAGTTACGAGTATGCGTGAAAACTACACAACTCACACTCATAAAAGTCATTTTTTTAAATTTTTTCACCAAATTTGCAACATAGGCTTTTTGAGAGGCCACCTCATGAGCAGTGGCACTGTCGTTTCATTAATCAATCCTGAAGGGTGATTCCATGCAGTGACTGCAAAATCACCTTTTGGGACCGAATAATACCATGACAGTAACAGAATTCATGAGGAGGGGTCCCAATAACCCCATATTGAAAATTTGGTAGCAAAATTCCCCAAAATGCCCGAGATATGCATCAAAGTTGAAAAAACCCTGTTTATGCCATTATACAGCTTATCGACATTTCTTCAGTTTGAGGTCGGCTTTGAAGAGTGCAAACGTGTTCCCAGTCCATAGAAGATCATCGCGCCAGGCTCTGGAGGTAAGTATGGGGTGAGGGGGGTGTGGGGAGAGGGGCACTCAGTGCGTGGGCGCTGGTTGGGGAGGGGGTTGTAGACTGTGAGGGACCGTTTTCTACTTTACAGGGAAAAAAAAACATCACGGGAAGGTTTTTGTTTTTACAGGCACATTTGACATGCTGGGGTGGGATCCCAGTGTGTCACCTGCATGTTTTTTGGGGGGGACAGACTGGAGCTGATGGGGATTGGGCACCACATTGGCAAATGAAAAAGAGTGTTTGGGGGGTGATGATGATGGAGATTGGGCTCCCCATCAGCAAATGAACTGAGGAGGTGTCACCTGTGTTTTGAGGGGGACTGTAGCCTCGGTGGACATCCCATCATCAAATAAAGAGTGTTAGGGGATGATGCCAAAAGGGGGATTGGGCACCACCCAAGTCATCTTTTTTGGGAACTGTGCGAGGCAGATGCCACAACCGCTGCCATGTTGCACTGAAACTTACACAGGGAAAGGCACACCCTGCAATGAGGTGGAGTTCCCTCATTGCAGCGGCTAAAACCTTTCAAGGTGGTAGACATACTTTTGCACTGCTTTCATAGACAACGTGCAATCTAATTCATGCCATAGAGCCCAGCCACAAAAAGCAGTGGAGCCACAGGCCACAACAGGACCACACCTTCAAAACCTGCTATTCCGAAGTTACCACAACATTGTTTCTTGAGCAGGCACAAGACAACATAAAAAGCACTCTTTTCTCCCAGCCTTGACCATATACTGTATATCAGGGAGGAAAAAAAGGTCCCACCCAGCTTGTGAGGTCACAACTCAGTGGTGATGCTGGCTGTGAGGCCACTCTCTTCCTGCCTACCAAATTATTCTCCGGCATCTACATAGTGCTAAGCATCCCACAAAATACAAAATACATTTTTTTTTAATTGGTAAGCCTTCTTTATGGCAGGTCAGAATTACACCTTTGATCTTCAGGGGAACATCCTGACAGCTATTTCTCTTATTTGTGAAATATAACAGGTATCTGTCAGTAGTTGCTTTTCTCCTAATAGGTCATAAAATGCAACACTTCATACAAGTGGCTGATTCACAATCTATACAAACTGGTTTCTAAAGGAAGCTTTTATTTAGATTTTCCACTCTGAGAGAGAACTGTATTTTTTTTGAAAATCCAAGGTCCCATGATGCCTTGTGCTGACTGCCATACTTTGCAAGTGGAAATTCAAAGAAACATATATTTATCACAACTATAATAGCAATATTAATAAGCAGATTGTCAAAGTGTCATAGTCCTCCCTCTCAGACTGAATTTTGGGGAATCTGTTCCTAGGCATGGGATACGTTTCCAGAATTCAGTTAACTGCTCTAACTGATGTGATAGCCCATCTGCATGTGTTGCCCCTGCCTGTGAGTAACAGTCATGTAGTAACCCTGCAAGGCAAGGCTCCATCTTAAAAGCATACCATTTGTTTTACTCTGTTGTGCCAGCCAAACCAGGGTGTTGTGATCTGTTTGTACCTTGAAATGATGCCTGCATAGGTATGGCTCTAATTTCTTTAGTGTCCACACCATTGCAAGGTATTTCTGCTCCACTGTAGAATAAGTCTGCTCCCTGGGAATTACTTCTTGCTGAGATACACTATTGGGTAATCTTTCCCTTGGTTAGAAGTCTGGCAAAGTACTGCCCCAATACCCACATCTGAGGCATCTGTCTGGGACTACAAATGGGTTACTATAGTCTGGACTGGCTAATGCAGAAGCACTGCATAGTGCCTCCCTTAGCCATGTAAAGGCTGGTTCACAGGCTGGTTCCCAGTTAACCTTTTTTAGGAATTCTTTTCTTTAACAAGTCAGATAGGGGAGTTGTCAGGACACTGTAGTTTGATTCAAATGTTCTATGGTACCATGCGGTCCCTAGAAAACTCTGAACCTGCTTCTGTGTTTCAGGTCTCAGCCATGCCTCAATTGCCTTAATTTTTGCTCGATTAGGATGGAGCTGTCCCCGACCTACTACATGCCCAAGGTATGTCACCTCAGCAATGGCCAGCTGTCACTTTTCAGCTTTTACAGTGAGTCCGGCCCTCTGTTTCCTGCCCAGCACTTCCCTAAGGTGGGACAGGTGTTCCTTCCAGCTGGCACTGAATATGGCAATGTTGTCCAGGTATGCCATGGCATACTTTTCAGTACCATTCAACACCTGGTTCACCAACCTTTGGAAGGTGTCAGGGGCATTCTTCATTCTGAAAGGCATTACTTTAAACTCAAATTACCCTATTGGAGTGATGAAGGTTGACCTGTCCCTAGCTCTGACAGTTAACTCCACCTGCAAATACCCTTTCATCAGGTCTAGAGTGGTTAGGCATGTCACACCTCCCAAGTAGTTTGTCCATCCATGGCATTGGGTGGGCATCTGACTTTGTGACTGCGATGAGTCCATGATAATCCATGCAAAAATTAATAGAGCCATTTGGCTAGGAACCAAGGGCTAAAAGTGAGACCCAGGGGCTGTGAGATTTCTGTATTTCCCCTAAATCCAGAATTTCCTTAATCTCCCTCCTAATGTCCTTTTGGATGGCCTCTAACACCCGATATGCTGTCTGCCATATGGACACTTGTGTCCCCATCTCTACATCATGCGTTGCTAAGGGGGTTAGTCCAGGCCTGGCACTAAACAAAGGGGCAAAGTTTGCTAAAACCTCCTTTACTTCCGAGATCTGGTCCAGGGTCAACTGGGGTGACATTTTAATTGCCTCCATGGAGGACTCCCCTTTGCTTTCTTCCAGCAAGTCCAGAAGGGGGTCTGCTTTGTCCGTCCCCTCACCAGGACTACACACTGCAAAGACCGTGTCAGTCCTATTTGCATAATGCTTCATCATGTTGACATGGTACATCCTTTGGGTATGTCTCCTGTCAGGCAGTTCTATAATGTGATTTATGTAATTCCCCTGTCTGACTACTTTGTACGGTCCTGCCTACTTGGACTGCAGCTTATCTTTCTGGACTGGGATTAAGACCATGACTTCCTGACCCACAGTGTACGAGCGAGCTCTGGCTTTGCGGTCATACCATACCTTTTGCTTCCACTGGGCTGCTGCTGCCAGGTTGCTCTGGGCTGTTCCAATAAGCTCCTATAGCTTTTCCATAAACCTAAGGACATAATTCACTATGAGAGTTCCATGGGTGGTATGCTTGCCTTCCCAGTCATCCTGGATCAAATCTAGGGGCCCACACACCCTGGGTCCATATAAGAGCTCAGAGGGAGAAAACCCTGTCGACTCTTGGGGCACCTTCCTGTATGTGAACAACAGGTGTGGAAGGTATTTCTCCCAGTGCCTCACATGCTGTTCAGCAAACACTTGCAGCATCAATTTAAGGGCACCATTAAATCTTACCACAAGCCCATTGGCTTGTAGGTGATAGGGTGTTGTGCATCTCTGAGCCACCCCACTCTTCTCCCACAAACACTGCATCAGGTCTGACATGAAGGAGCCCCTTCAATTGGTGATAACCTCCTGCAGGAACCCAACATGGGAGAAAATCCCTAGCAAGGCATCTGCCACTTTATCTATTCTCAATGAGGATAGGGTGACTGCCTCTGTGTACCGGGTGGCATAATCCACTACTGTTAGGATAAACCTCTTCCCAGAGGAGCTGGGGGGTATTCAAAGGCCCCACAATATCCATTCCTACCCTCTGTAATAGCTCCTCCGCTATGGGCAGGAGAATTAGGGTGGCTTTGGTTTTACTACCTGCCTTCCCTATTTCTTGTCACGTGTGACAAGACCTGCAATATTCCTTCACTTGTTGGGTAAAGTTGGGCTAATAGAAATTCTGGGCCAATCACTACATAGTGTGTGTGATTCCCAGATGTCCAGACATGGGAATATCATGAGCAATCTTGAGCAACCTCTCACGGTATGCCTGGGGAATGACATTCTCCCTGCCCATCACCCCTCCCTCTGTCCTTACATCCTGTGTGTATAGCAGTCCCTTGTCCTAGTAAATTCTGTGTTTCCAGTCACCTCCCAGTGCTCCATCAGAGTATGCTCAAGCCCTCAACCTTTCTAAACTAGGGTCATTTTTCTGAGCAGCTGCAAAATCATTACATATTCCCAAGGCATGGGACAGGTCCCCTCCAGTTTCTATACTATGGTCCCTAGCTCTAACATCAGGGCATTCAGAGTCACTGCCATCCCTAACCCTCTGAAAATTGGCTATCCCTCCTTTCCTCCTCAGAGTAACCTTCTATAGCTGTTCTGTTAACTTCTACCTGGGGAATTTATACCCCACTTCACTATTTTCCATATCAGGAGACACCGGCTGGGGAACTAGCTTCCTAGTGTTTTCCACAGGGGCTTCTATGGAGTCCAGGGAGCCACAATTTGTCTTTGCCGCTTGACTTCGGGTAACTGCACACACCGTCCTCTTTTGGAAATTGTTTACTATAATCACATCCAAGGCAAGATTTTCTACCAATGCAACATTTTGCATAGTCTCTCCTTTCTCACCCCAGTCCAGAAGAACACTAGCAAGTGGCAACATTTTCTCCTCCCCAGTGAATCCCTGTACTGTAACAAACTGATTGGGTATAGGCTCTTCAGGCTCAACCAAATCTTCTTTTACCAAAGTAAGGTATACCACCGTGTCCCTTAACCCATGAATCTGCACCTCATTCACAGTAACTGTATGTGTGAGCTCCCTCATGTTTACTGGTATGCTTTCAGAATACACAAAAAAACACTTCTTTCCCAGCACCACTTTGTGCACTCTCTGCATGTTTAGGACACTATCTTGCAAGATGTCCAAGTTGTTTGCAAAACTAACATTCATTTCTTTTATCAGGTAAATCTTTTCTTTGTAGCCCAGGGCTTCCCACTTTTGGTGGAGGCAATAAGGGTTTTATCTGCCCTGAAGGCACGCTTTCCCCTTTCTGCACTGTCATGCCCACCCCACTCCATCTCAGAGCAGGTCTGCTCCTGGCATAGTGGCCCAAGAGTTTGGCAGCCTCCTGCACTGTTTTAACCTAGACTTTGACTTTGACTTTGATGGAGGATAAGGACCACTTGGCCCACCCAGTCTGCCCATTTCCTTACCTACTGGATAAGCTGCTGATTCTAGTTAACATACAGCCTACTTCCTGCAACCCCCAACTATAATTGCCTTGTGTCTGTCCCATGCATGTTTGAATTCCCCCACTGTTTTAGACCCAATGACCTCCTCAGGAAGGCTGTTCCATTTATCCACCACTCTCTCCATGAAAAATAAATCCTCACATTACCCCTGAGCCATCCCCCCACTATCTTTAAATTGTGCCTCCTTGTTCTTACACATATCTTACTCTGAAAGATGCTACTCTCCTGGACTTTGTTGATTCCCTTGAGGTATTTAAATGTTTCCATCATGTCCCCCCTGTCCCTCCTTTCATCAACAGTATACATATTAAGCTCTCTCAGTCTCTCTTCATATGGCTTCTGCTGCAGACCCTGCACCATTTTAGTTGCCCTCCTCTGGACTGCTTCCATCCTGTCTATGTCCTTGTGTAGATGAGGTCTCTAAAACTGCACACAGTACTCCAGATGGGGTCTCACCAACTGTCTGTACAGAGGGATAACCACTTCCCTTTTTCTACTTGTGATGCCCCTTCCTATGCATCCCAGTATCTCCCTGGCTCTCCTTACCAACTTTTCACATTGCTTACCCACCTTTAGGTCATCTGATATGACTACCCCCAGGTCCCTTTCCATTTTTGTTGTTTTTAGCACCTCCCCTGCTATTGTGTACTCTTCTCCTGGGTTTTTGTTTCCCAGGTGCATTACTTTGCACTTCTTTGTATTGAATCTAAGTTGCCACATGTCTGACCATTCCTCCAACCTTTCCAAGTCCCTTCTCATCTTTTCTACCCCTTGTGTATCAACTTTGTTACAGATCTTTGTGTCATCTGCAAAGAGGCATACCTTTCCCTCCAGACCCTCTGCAATGTCACCTATAAAGATGTTAAAGAGGACTGGACCCAGTACTGAGCCCTGAGGTACTCCACTAGTAACCCCTTCTTCAGAATGTGTTCCATTCACTATTACCTTCTGTGTCCTGTTGTGCAGCCAGTTTGCTACCCAGGCTACCACCCTGGGACCCACTCCCAGGCTGGCTAACTTGATTATTAATCTTTTGTGTGGGACTGTGTCAAATGCCTTACTTAAGTCTAGGAAGGCCATATCCACAGCCCCTCCCTGGTCTATTACTTTGGTCACCCAGTCAAAGAAATCAATTAGATTCATCTGACATGACCTTCCTGCTGTAAATCCATGCTGCTTTGGGTCCTGTGCCCTGCTGGCCTCTAGGTACTCAACAATTCTTTCTTTCAGAAGTGATTCCATCATTTTCCCTACCACTGAGGTCAAACTTACAGGTCTGTAGTTTCCTGCTTCTGCCTTGCTCCCACTTTTGTGAAGGGGAATCACATCTGCCCTCCTTCAGTCCTCAGGTACCGTCCCATCCTGCCATGATCTGTTAAAAAGCGTGGTCAGAGGTATCACTAGGTCCTCCCTTAGTTCTTTTAGGATTCTGAGGTGAATCCCGTCAGGCTTTGTCCACCTTGAGTTTTAGGAGTTCTTTCAGGACTCTTTCTTCTGTGAATGGACTGGTGTCAACCCCCCTACCCAGAGTGCTTCTATTGTCTGGTTTAGGTAACTCCTCCTCATCTTCTTTTGTGAATACTGAGCAAAAGTATTCAATCAGTATCTCTGCCTTTTCACTGTCTCCCTCTGCCCACCTCCCCTCTTCTTTATTAATCTTTACTATCCCACCCTTAACATTTCTATGCTCCCTAATGTACCTATAAAAGGTCTTATCCCCCTTCTTAACTGAGTTGGCTATTTTTCTTCAGTTTGGGCCTTTGCTAGTCTGACTGCCTTCCCCACTTCTTTCTGCTTTAATTGATACAGTTCCCTGTCATGCTCCTTCTGTGATTCCTTATACTTTTTGAATGCAGCCTTTTTCTCCTTAACCTTCCCTGCCACCTCATTTGAAAACCATAGTGGTTTTTTACTCTGCTTTGTTTTCTTTATTTGTTTCACACAAAGGCTTGTTGCCTTTATGACGGCAGTTTTGATTTTTCTCCATTGTTCTTCCACCCCTCCTTTTTGGTCATTTGCTAATGCATTTTTAGGTATTCACCCATTTTGCTAAAGTCAATGCTTCTAAAGTCCAGTATGCTTGTTTTTGTATGTCTTATCTCCATGGTTGTGCTCATTGTGAAGCACACTGTGCAGTGGTCGCTTGTTCCCAGGTGTCTACTGACTTCTAAATTTGTGATCCTCTCTCCATTTGAGAGTTTTTGGATCTCAGTCCTCTAGCCAGGTTTGCAGCTATGCTGGGCAAGTCCAAAAGAATTGCTCCCAAAGTACAGCATTCTCAATTTTCTTTTCAGAGTATGCTTGTATCCCTTCCCACCAGTGTTTTAAAAACTGATGTTATTTAGTGGCTAGCTCCTTATAGCTCATGTCAGGGCTTCTCCTGAGCTTACGGAACTTAACTCTGTATGCTTCAGCTGTCAAGTCATACTTTTTTCAACAATGCAGCTTTAAGTTTGCCATAATCATTACTGTTTTGATCATCTATTTGACCCAATGCATCCAGAGCTTTTCTGGTAAGCAATGGGGATAGCCAGAAGCTCCAGAACTCTCTGGGAATTTTTGCCTGAATGCATACCTTTTCAAATGAGATTGAAAATGCATCCATATCTTCCCCTTCTTTAAATTCAGCTATCAATTTAGAATTTAACTTGTAACCCAGTCCTGGAATCCCAGGTTTACCCATGCCACTTACCTGCTCTGGCACTGGTCTTTGGAGTTGTAGCTTCTCCAGTTCAAATTTTCTTTGACGCACTCTCTTGCTCTCTCTCATCTCGTTCAGCCTCTTTCTGAAGCTGCTTTTGCTTCTTTTCTCTTTCCAGCTTTCTCTGTTCAAGCTCCCTCTGTTGCTGGGCTTTGAACCCTTTTTGTTCAAATTCCAGATTCATTCTTTGCAACTCTATCTGCAGCCTGATTCCTTCTGGCTCAAGAATGGTGGTGATCCTCCCCTGTGGCTGTGGCTCTTGGTTCACACTGGTCCTACTGTCCTCCTCTCTGGGTCTGGACACTGCGATGGCCCCACCATGCCCAAGATCTGGTCCCTTTCAGTCACCAACTATGACTTGAGGTGTTGGACATCAGCTGCCACAAGATCCTCCATGAAGTGTTGCTTGTTTCACCCCTTGCAATGGACTCCTCTCTCATGGCACAACTACCTCAGGTATTCTGCAGTGTACTCGCTGTAGGTGGAAGTCATCTTCTCCCCTAATTTATGGCTACACTAGCTTGCAACCCCAAAAAAAGAATAAAACAGGTAGGGAACTTTTGACTGTAACCACAATGATATATTTCTTTTGTTTTCCTAAATCACTGCCTTATTTTGTTTGTGAACTGTTAAGAGTTTATCAGTCTAACATACTGGACTGTTAATGCTAGTGTCACCAAATAATTTCACAGTGTGCAAATAAATCAGTTTGATTTCAGCACTGCAAACCAAATCTTTTAAATCACACCGCTGCCAACCAGATCTGGTGTTGTGAAGCTGCCGTCTCACTCGCTCTTCCCTCAATACTGTCGGCAGCTTCTTTTCTCAAAATACAGGCAGCATTCAGAAAAGGAAGCATTTTGTAAGTTTTACAGCACAGGCTTCCTAATGAAAAATATGTTACAGTGCTTCACTTTTGAATCTGCCCAGCACTATCACGCTACATTTGTGGGTATAAAGGCCGCCACGCTTACATTACAGTTACAGGTGGATAAAAGAAAGTTGCAGGATCAACCAGATAAACTTTGTTTTTCAATAATTAATTAATTGCAGGATCAACCAGATATGTATTATGAAAATAATTTTAAAGTGGCAACAGCAGATTTGTTTTCATAATATATGTAATCTACTGTTTTGGAGCAGGGGGGTATGGAGAGTTGTTGGGGGTAGCCACGACTACATAAACTTAATACCAAACAATTTTTTTAATAATAATTTTAAAGTAGCAGGATCAACCACATATATAGTTTTTCAACAACATATGGTATCTGTTGTTTTGGTAGAGATACTGCAGTTTTGTGTTGAAATAGCCATCACCTCTATGTAGGGGATTGTATTAAGTGGACATCTGGACATTTTGTTGAGTGCAGCCCAAAACATACATTATATAAACAGAACATGACATGGCCTGACTGAAGATATCATATTTGTTATCTTCACTGGGTAATCGACATCATGATATTCACCGTGACTTCGCCACCGTGAGATATCATGATATCATTGGCCTCCCTCGTGAAGATAAATATGATATCTTCAGTCAGGCCATGTCATATCCCATATATATATATATATATGTATATATATTTTGTTTGTTTTAATTGGTGACCCTGCCTTATGGCAGGTCAGAATGACCCACTTGATCTTCAGGAGAAGTTCCTGATAGCTATTTCTACAACTTGTGGCATGTAACAGGTATCTGTCAGAAGCTTCTTTCCTACTAATATGCCATAAAATGCAATACTTTATACAAGTGGCTGGTTTACAACCTATGCAAATTGGTTTCTGAAGGAAACTCTTAATTGGAGTTTCCACTCAGAGAGAAAACTGTATTTTTTTTTGAAAATCCAAGGTCCCATGATGCCTTGTGCTGGCTGCCATATTTTCCAAGCAGAAATTCAAAGAAACATATATTTATCACAAATATAATACCAATAATAACAAGCAGATTGGTGAGGCATCACAGTCAATGCCGCCAGAGTGGGAAATGACACAATAGCATTACCTTGTCTTACCAGAGACCAAGACATTGCCAACTAAGCAGATTTCTCTTTTTCTCTGTATTTATGCTTATGGACTGATGATGAGGAGAGCCAAAACAATGACCTTTCCTTGTCATAGTCCATCGACTTTGACTGCTGTATCTGGACTGATAGTGAAGGTGACTCAGATTTTTGGCCTTGCTCCTCCTCCATGACTACTAAAGATTCTTGGAGAAGGACATTTTCTAGAGTATTCTTGCAACATCACCTTGTGACTTAGTTGAAGCACCAGGAGATCTTACAAGTCCTCATGTTGTGAGGCAGGCCCAAACTGCACACAAAGATGTTCCATGTGCCTTCTTTGTAGATTTTATCTCTGCACTTACAATACCAAAATAAAAATTCTGTTGACTTTGGCGGCATGCAGAGATGATGATGAAACACTAAAATAATAAAGAGTAAGTGGCAATGTCTAGCTGATGAGGTTTCCAGCAGCAGGTCTGACAAGAATGATTAGCTGGAAAAGAACTGAGTTGTGATTGGGCTGCCCCCATTTATATAGACACAGACATTGGGCATTGTCATAGGTGGTATCCAGCCAGTAAAATATCCATGTGATCCTAGTGCTTGGCAGCTATAATTCAAAATTTGTAATGTGTTTAGTGACTGGTTACAAATGTTATACCAGATAAATGTTCATACTGACAGTTTCCCTGTGCCATACTTCAGGTAAAATGGAAACATATTGGCCATTTCCCTGTCATGGCATGATTTGTTATTAATATCACTTCTGACTTGTTCCCACTTCCGCATGTTGCCTAGTTTATGCAAAGCAGATCAAGATCTCTCCTGTTTAAATACTGCATGTCATCATGGAGAGGGACAAAGACACAGCTCTGCACATCAGTTCTTATCCAGAACAGCAATGATCTGCATTCAATTTATTAATATTATGCACATTTTATGATCATTTATTGTTTTATTTGCCTCCCTGCAATGTAAGAACTCACTACATTATAATTTGTGTCTTATATTTGCGTTATCAAACAATATTTCCATAACATTTCCTTTCCCTATATTGCCGAGGTGTCCAACCCGATATTGTACTGACCCAGTCTGATCCCGAACTCAGACAGCCTGGACAGTCAGTGAAGCTGAGATGTGCAGTTAGCGGGTATGATATCAACATCTACAATATAATAACCCAGTAGTCCAGAGCCAGTTCTCTTCCTCAAGGGACACCTCCCATTTCTATTTACAGATGAACAGCCTGCAGGGGGCATTCACTGCTGTGCATTATTGTGCAAGATATGCCCAGTGAGAGAAATCAAGCTACAGCTTGTACAACATCGCACATGCACATTTCCTTTGCAATGCAGATGTTCAGTCAGCAGCTGGCTGTGGTGGTGTGCTGATTGCTGAGCCAGTCACTGGTTCCGGTTTGGTTGGGGGGGATGCTGGATCTGGGGGTCCAATCCTTATGGCGTGGGGGCTGCTACATTATGAAGCATAGAAACATAGAAACGTAGAAGTTGATGGCAGATAAGGACCTCAAGGCCCATCCAGTCTGCCCATTTCTTTTTCTACCTTATAGATGTGCCATTGGCCTTTGCTCTGTCAGTGGCCTATCTATTCATAGTCATTTGTATTGCTCCCTTATGCCTATCCCATGCCTGTTTGAAGCCCTGCACTGTATTCATAGCCACCACTTCTTGTGGTAAGCCATCCCATGCATCCACCACACTTTCTGTGAAAAAGAATTTCCTCACATTCCACCTTAATTGGCCCCCCTCTAATCTCATGCTGTGTCCTCTTGTCCTGCTATTTTTCTTATATTTAAACATGTTAGACTCTTTCACCTTGTTAATGCCCTTAAGGTATTTGAATGCCTCGATCATATTACAGCTCTCCCTCCTTTGCTCAAGGGTATACATATTGAGCTCTGTTAATCTGTCCTCATATGTCTTCTGATGCAGTCCCTGCACCATTTTGGCTGCCTTTCTGGACTGCCTCAATTTGCTTAATGTCCTTGTGAAGGTGTGGCTCCAATACTGCATGCAGTACTCCAGATGGGGCCTAACCAGTGTCTTGTAAAGAGGGATTGTTACTCCTCTTATGACTTGTGATACCCCACTAATACACCCTAACACCCCCTAGCCTTACCTACTGCTTTAGAGGTCTGCTTGAAGATTTCAGGTCATCAGTGATGATGATGCCCAAGTCTCTTTCTTTCTTTGTGACTGCTAGCAACTCCCTCCCAGCCTAGAGGTGGCTTCAGGTTTCTCTTCCCTATGTGCATGATTTTGCACTTCTTTGCATTAAATCCCAGTTGTCACTCTTCTGACCATTCTGCTAGTTTATCCAGATCTCTTCTCATTCTGCCCATCCCATCTGGATCATCTACTCTGTTGCAGATCTTGGTGTCATCTGCAAACAGACAAGCCTTCTTACCCTCTAGTCCATCTGCAATGTCACTAATGAAGATGTTGAAGAGGACTGGCTCTAGGACTGATCCTCTGAGGTACCCACTTGACTTGCATCTCTTCTGACTGTATACCATTTACCACTCTTCTCTATTTTCTGCCCATTAATCCAGTTTGCCACCCAGTTGACCCAACTTCTGACCCACCCCGAGCCTACCCAGCTTATTTATCAATCTTCTATGTGAACAGTGTCAAAAGCTTTGCTGAAGTCAGGTAGGTGACATCAACTGCCCCTCGGTCCACCACTTGGTTACCCAGTCAAAGAAATCTATGAGATTAGTCTTGACAGACCTTCCTTGTAAACCCATGCTGTCTTGGATCCTGTGCCCTATGGATTCCAGGTGTTGCACTATCCTTTTCTTAAGGAGTGCCACCATAATCTTGCCCACTACTGAGAGTAAGACTGACTGGTCTTGTAGTTCCCCACCTCCTCCGCTACCACTCTTGTGGAGCGGGATCATGAGCCCTTCTCCAGTCTTCTGGGGACCTCCTGTGCTCAGAGACTCACTAAACAATTCTGCCAATGGCTCTGCTAGTTCCTCCTTTAGCTCCCTTGGCACCCTGGGATGTATGCCATCAGGTCCCATTGCCTTATCCACCCTGAGACAGCAAGCTTGTAGGACCCTTTCTTTGTGGATTTGGAGTAGTGCTCACCCATCCCCCTGTGTCCATGATGCTGAGCTGTGGGCCCTGCCCTACCTCTCTTCAGTAAATACTAAGCAAAAGTATCTATTTAGAATAGATGCCTTTACAGGGTCCTCCTCCTCACATGCTCCCTTTTCTCCATTAGCTTAACAATACCCTCTGACTTTCTCCTTCACTAATGTATCTATAGAAAGTCTTGTCACCTTCTTTTACTGTTTGTGCTAGTGTTTCCTCAGTTTGGGACTTTGCCTGCCTTACTACCTTCCCTGCTTTCCTTAGGGCAGTTTGGTATGCCTCCCTATCTTCATCCCGCTGTGTTCCCTTATATTTCCTGAAGGCTAGCTTTTGGCTCTGACCTTTTCTGCTACTGTATTTGAGAACCAAAGTGGTTTCCTTCTTCTTTTGCACTTCCTTTTCTGTCTAACACAATGGGATGTTGCTTCAGGTATTGCATCCTTAATGCTTGCCCACTTTGCCTGTACCCTCACCTGTGTTTCTTTTGCCAGGGCTATTAACTTTGTTGGCCATCTTATCAAAGTCAGCACCTTGAAGTCCCATATTTTGCCTTGGAATGGAATGATTTAGATGTTGTAGCCAAATTGAACCATACCATGTGATGGTCACTGGCCTCAGGTGACCTTCTACCTGAGATCTGTGATCCTTCCTTGTTAGTCAGTACTAGATCTAGGATAGCCCTGTCTCTTGTGGGTTGCTGTACCAGTTGTTTGAGGCCCTTCCCTGCAGGAATCCACTATGTGTCTAGTTCTGGCAGATGTTCCTTCTGGTATTGACCAATCTGTATCTGGATGTTGAAGTCTCCCATTATCAGAACCTCCCTTTAGCTGTCATGTTTTGTATATCTTCTAACAGTAATGTGTATGTCCTCCCCTGGTCTGGGGGCCTGTAGACAACCCCAGTTCTTATGGCTGTCCCATTTCCTGTTTCCAGGGTGACCCACAGTTCTTCTGGCTCCTTATGTGTATTCTGAATTTATGTAGCTTGATATTTTCATTGACATACAGGGCCACCCTCCCCCTTTTTGCACCTCGGTCTCTTCTGAACAATACAAGCCAGGTACTGAAGTCTCCCAAGTGTGTTACTGGTAAATCACATCTCACTAATTGCTACTATGGCCAGTTTAGCCTCTGACATTATTGCCTGCAGGTCTGGGATCTTATTTCCCAGGCTGTGAGCATTTGTGTACATGATTTTCCATTGGCCAGATTTTGGTGTGTTAGTTGTTGGGTGAGGTTTGGCATTACCCCTGTGCGTTGTATGGGGAGACAAACCTTTTTTCTTACCTGGTGATGCAAATGAACTGCAAACATGCTGAATCCCTGTTTGACCACTAGCTGAGGGGGAGGGTGTTCTTCCCATTCGACGATGGGGTGCTGCACCCTCCCATTTGCTAGTTTAAATATTCTGCAAAGATGTCAAACTTCTGCCCCAATGCACTGACTCCTCCTTAGTCAGATGCAGTCCATCAAATTTAAAGAACTTTTGCTCCCAGAACTGTTGCCAGTTCCTACAAAATCTGTGTCCTTTTTCCTGGCACCAGCCCTTGAGCCACGTGTTTAGCTCCCCTGTTTCCCCTTCTCTGACCTTCCGTCCATCTGCTCCCCCCTCCCAGACTGGCAGGATCTCAGAGAAGGAGATGCCAGATGAAATAGATGATAGTTTGTCACCCAGCCTGGTCAGGTGTTCCTTGGTCTCCACAACTGACCGGCTGGTGAGATCATTAGTCCCTATGTGTACTAGGACATCAATGTTTTCTCCTGCTTTGTGAACAATTTTAGTAATGCAGTCAGTGTCTCTCCATGCTGATGTACTTGGGAGACATCTGACCATTACCCCTGGCTGGAGATGGGTATCAACTCCCTGAATCATAGAGTCACCTATGATCAGAAGTTTTTTGGATTTCCTTTTTGCTTTTTTTGTTTTGGTTCCTGATTTGGGTGAGTTTTGTTGTGCTAGCTCCTGTGCTGCAGTGTCCTGCTCTGCAGTGTCTTCTGCCTCTTTGTTTGATTTCAGAGATAGAGGCAGATACCCGCTTGTAGTGTTTATATGGTTTTTGGAGGTAATATGTTGGAGAGCAGAGAGTGATGGGGAACCCAATTTTCCTCGAATCACCTGCCAACCTCCTGGACCAACTACCTCTGCAGCTCGAGGTTTTTCTGTTGGATGCTGGGGAAATGGCGGTGGATCTTATAATGTATTTCTTGAATATGAAATTTGAGGTGTGCACCCTGCCCATGCTGCCCGAGCTGAGCCCCAAGATCTCCAAAGGTTTATGCGTGAGGACAGTGTCCTAAATCCTGTAAGACTGTCCTTCTGAAAATTGTTCCACAGTACCTGCAGTTAATGATATCCATTCCAGATAAGTTGCTGGGTTTATAACCTAGTCAGAGTAATTAGAAGGAAAAAAAGGAAAAAAAATGCAAGTAAAGATTTGATTGTGTTTTGTTTAACTTGTTGTAACAAGTTAAATTACTAGTGCTCCTGTAAATGAGCTCACCTTGTGGAGACCCCACTGATCCACCCCTTCCTGCTCTGCTACAGGAAATGTCACAACTGTGGTACCCTATAAAAGGAGTGTAGTGTGGGTGGTTGGGGATGGGGGGTGGGTGGTTGGGCCCTTCCCCTGCCAAAAAAGAAGAACCACGGATGAAAGAACAAGGAGGTAAGAGCAGAAACAATCAGTCAACAACAAATGCAGTAACCCTGAAAGCTTATCCTAATGTTAGATAAAACTGTAAAACCTGTAAAGCACCACCTGTAATAATTTCAGAGAAGATATACTTGTAAGAAACACTCTGCTACAGAGAAAATAAAGCAATGAAATGTTAGCAACAAACAGTAGCAATCCCTGTGAGTAAAAATAAAAACAACACCACATAGTAAATCTGCTTAGCCAAAATAAGTCTTAATCCTTTTCCCTTGCTCTGGTAAGTTTCTCTACCCTGCCTTTCAAGCAGTCTTAGAAGGAAAGAGCTCAGGTGAAGCTAGGTGCCTTGGCCAGCAAACCAAGTCTTCTACCTCCAAGATATCAACTAACCTGGCGATTCGATCGAATGCAGGCGGTCAAGACGGTCGCACTCTGCTGAGCTCCGTAACGTTCTCGGCCTACCCGCCATTCATGCGAATTATTTTAAATATAAATATTTTATTTCAAGTTTAAATACATTCTTTTAGTAGTTTTTATTGTTTGTTCTACGAAGTATTGCTACTTTTAGCTCGTTATCCAGTCGATCAGATATATAAGTTCCTCATGGCAAGAAAAAGAACCCCACTATAATTTTTCTTCATTTACTCATAATCGACTTAAACACGATATAATAGAAAAGCTTCAATTCTTCACGTCCAGGTCTGACAACTTATGTTATTACTGGCTTAAAGAAAGAAAGCACATAGTTTATTTAGTATAATTATACACTGACAAGAGCAGTCTTCCTCGCTCGCCTCGAACCCCCTTTTTTTCTTGTCATCTCATAAGGCTCCCATCATAGAGACGCTCTTCTTCAGGAAGTTAACAGTTTTAAAGAGACAGAGATTTCTTTTTCTCTACTTGTCAAACAATAGTCTTAAATGTATAAAAGAATAAGCACATTCCTACATACTGGGTCTGCCACAATGGATTGTGAAAAAATGGAATATCAACAGGCACATACTTACAGTAATAGCATTCTTATCCCTGAAAAAAAGATAGGAGGGAAAAATCCATCTAAGAGACAAATATCTGAAGTAAGGACAGACAGTGAGGATAGCTTAGAAATTCAGGAAATCTCCTCACAAATCTCTACACAACCACTGACAATCATTCATTTTAATCAGATTATGGCAAAGATGGAAAATATATGTGTTACAATTTCTGATATGTCTAACAGCTTAAAACAGTTGAGAAAAGAGTCTGATGAGCACAAAATGCAGATTTCAGATGCTGAGTCCAGAATAAGTAGCGGAAGATAAAATTTAGAAAGATGTCAGGAGGTTGTAACTAGCAACAGAAGAATATCTAAACTGAGGCAAAAATAGAGGACCTAGAGTGGGAGCAGACTAAATAACCTCACGTATTTTTGGGATCAAAGAAGGACTTGAAGGAAATGATGCCTTGGCTTTTATCAATAAATTACCAATTTCAATTGCTGGTCCTCCACCCGATTGTGTTCGATATGTGTTAGAAAGGGCACATAGATCATTAAAACCAACTCCAGGTCCTAATGCACGACCTAGATCTTTTGTTTTCAAATTTCTGTACTTTCAACACAAAATACATGTACAGCGTAAGTTAAGAGATAAGATCTCTATTGACTATGAAGGCTGTAAAATCAAGGTCTTTAATGATTTGCCCCGAGAAGTTATCAAGACTAGACGAGATGCCTTCCCAATCAAAAGAAAACTTAGGGATGCGAATATTAAATACAGCTTACTCTATCCGCATCTTTAAGAGTATGGTCAACTGCAGGTCCCAAGGATTACAATGGATACGAGGCATCTAAAACTGGTCTTAAAAGGGACTTTTCTGTGTTTTTTAGTGATTTCAGATTCTAAACTGATGTAGCTTTTACTGATGCATTTTGCATAGATGAATGAGCTATTTGACAGCTGTCCAAGATGCACATAGAAAATCCAAATGCAGTTTTACTAACAGAAGTATGTTTTTTACATCACTAACATAGTTCTGTTTACCCCCTTTATTTTCATTTTCAGTTCCTCTATTGCATGGCCATAGTGTGGAAAGGTAAATGCACTGCCTAAAGTTGTTGTCTTCTTTTGCTGAGATCTGGTGTTTCGTAATGCTCAATCAAGGAACCATCTGAGCACCCTTATGGCTTTATCTCTGCTTACTTAAAAGCACATGCCCTGCCTATTAATTTGGCTAGAGAGTCGTCTCATTGCTGACGTAAAAGTGAAGGCTTGATACTGTCAGAGGGTGTGACTTCCCTCATTCAACACATGAAAAAGAGGCAGATGGAGAAAATAAAGTAAGGGCCGCACATTGCTGATCCTAGGTAAGGAAGTCCCCTTATATCTTCAAAGCAGGCGATATGTGGCCTAAAAGTATTAAGCAGATGAGCGTATTGGTGTTATGGTCAAATTGAGATAAGACTAACTCGGGCTATGTGCATTTTCCACATGTGGTTGCGTGGGGGTTCGGAGTGTTGTTAGGGTGGGGGCAGAAGTGTTGGTGCTATGCATTATTCTACAAAGTTGTTTTTTTCTCTGTGCTATCTGGTGCTGCTTGCTTATTTCTCTCTCCCCTTTTTTTGGTTTTCTCCCTGTCACAAAGTTACTTGTATTATCCAATGCATCCTTTTGTACATTCCCTCATATTTTTTATGGATTGCTTGCTGTCATACTCGCTCATTGTCAGATACATGCAATGAATGGAGAGAGTGATGTGAGGCATGTTTTTGAAAATACACCATTTTGTCTCTAAGGGTTTCTTTATAAAGTTGGCATATCAAAATCCTCTAAGAGAGACTTCGAGGCTATGAACTTTCTACTGTAGCATGGTTATGTATTCTGAGCATGCTTATATTCTGAGGGCTTATGGAAATGTAGTTTTAACACTCTGTCATTCATTATGTGCACAGAGTATATGATTACTCACAATGTACTTTTACTCCCCTTTTTTTGATTACGACTGGGTAGTTTGTAATATTGCATTAAAATACCATTATACTTAACCCACATAGATTGATAGTTCACTGTTGCCTCAACATTAATAATACTTTAAATCTGGAGGTATGGTGATTTAGTGTTGTTTTTTTTTTTTGCAAGGTGCGATCTATTCATAATGTTCTCATCTTGCTTATACACTCTATTTAAAACATGACATACATCTCTTAAAGGAATATGGAATTTGGTCAATACGAATAGGAGTTCTTATGCAAGGTTCTATTAACCTGATATTTAAATACATAAAGAAGGTTTATTTTCTCAGAAGAAGCTTGGAAGGGAAGGAAGGAAACATATTCAATTCAGTGCTTTGGAGTAACTGGTAATTGCTATTTTTCTTTAAACTTAGATTGTGGCGTTTAGTGACACTATACTTTCTTAGTTGTTACTTTAATTGTTTTTGGCTGTTGGAAAATTTAAAACATAGTGTGGGTGTAATTCTGTGCTGTCTTTAATTGTTGCAAATTTCACCTCCTCCCAACTTAACTGTATGCCTGATAAATCTGATTGACAGGAGCTAAACACAGGGTATAGTAAGGGGTGTGAAGTAGGAGGGGCATAAGGGGGAAGAAGCCCACCCTCAGCACAAGTGTTTTGACTCATTTATTTAGTTATTGGTTTCTTTTTCCTTTAAAAAAAAATATCTGAGGATTAGTGACAGGATTTTTAGTACAGTAAATTAATAAAAAGAGAACTAGGAGAGCTTCAGTAGCAGACAAGTAGTGGAATTGCAGTATAATGTGGGAGTGGTGCAATGCAGTGGCTGTGGGCAGCCATATTCAGGCAGACCTTCTGGACACTGGAGGAGCTGCCCTATCTGCATGCATCTCTGGACTGTGGGATGAGGCAGCCAGACTCAGAGCAGAAGTAACTGGTCAGGAGTACCATCACCCTATCCAGGGACCACCCAGTCCAATGCAGCTGCCTCAAAGGATGCTGGAGAACGTAGGAGCACTTGAGAGAGTGGGCTCAGGGAGGGTTAGGAGCAGTCAGGCAGAGGCACATCCCAGATCCTATTCCACTCAAGAACCCTTATGCCACACTGGCAAATGAGGACAACCAAATAGAGGTACCCAGAGAAGTGGAAGGAAAGGATGGAGGTTAGCCAGGAGGTGACCCTCGGGGGAAAGCAGTGGACCCTAGAAGAGGAGGAAGTGAATCCTGGTGGGGACTCCATGCAAGAGGGATCCAGCTAGGAACACAGGAGGGGAGGACAGGAGGTGAGGTGCCTACCTAGGTGCTATGGCATGAAGGGATGGAAGGAAGATCCTGGGGATCATGGAAGACAAGACGGAGGGTGAGCTGGATGTCATCATCCACCTAGGGTACTAATGATCTGGCAAATGGGGAGCCAAAGGAAGTTCAGGAAGAGTTTAGGAAACTGGGGAGGGGTTCAGGCAAGTAGCTACTTCTGTCACTTTCTCAGAAGTACTACCTGTGAGAGGCAAGGAGAGCATAGGAGTGCATGCACCAGGAACTTTAACTCATGGTTGAAGAACTGGTGTTGTGGAGGAAGGGTTTGATTCATTGGTGACTGGGGGACCCACCTGAGGATGGAGGTTTGTTCAAGCCTGATGGCCTGCATCCATCCTGAGGGAATCTAAGACTGATGATAAGTTTAAATGCTACATTGATAAGCATTTAACTAGCAAAGGGGGTGGCAGGCCAGCAAGGAGGGTACCTACTTGCTCACCCCCACAGCTAGCAGTGGAACCAGTGAACCAGAGGAGGGCTATTCTGCAAGGCAGTGTGCAAAAGATGGAGATTAGTGCCCAAGAGGTGGATAAGCAGAAAAGAGGCATTCAGCAGAAGGGCAGACAGCAAGGAGAACTAGGGATAAATGACAACCAAGGAAGGGGCTGGAGAACAGTGAAGCAGTCTAGGAGGTCAAATGATGGAGTTTATGTGCAAATGCCTGTAGCCTTAGCAATAAGATGAAGATCTGGAGGTCATGGTACATCAGATTCTGGACATTGTACATCAATGAAACCTGTGTAATGATAACCATAACTTGGAGATGGCCATACTCACAACATATATTCAGAAGAGACAGAGCAGGCAGGAAGGGAGGAGGAGTGGCACTGTATGTGAAAAATGACATAAGGGCTACAGAGATCCAGGAGGAACAAAATGGGGAGAGATACTGTGGGTTAAGCTGGAAAGGAAAATGGGGACAGCCATCACGCACAGGTGTGGTCTATAGACCACCAGCCCAGGAGGAAGAAACAGATAGGAGTTGATGCTAGCCATCCAAAGGATGGCAGACAAGGGTGAGGTAGTACTGGTTGAGACTTAATATTCCAGACGTGGACTGGAGCATCCCAGCAGCAGCATCAACTAGGAGCAGATTTATCCTGACTCCCCTTCAGGGTGCCTTCCTCAAGCAACTGCTCATGAACCAACCAACTCGGCAGAAGGCACACTGGTTCCCAGCTCGGGCAAACAGGGACAGTGTGGATGGGGTAACAGTGGGGAGCACCTGGAAGTAGTGACTATCAGTCATTGTCAGTGGTTTGAAATCACAGAAAGAGCAGAACCAAACCACACAAAAACACGATCCTGGATTTTAGGGGGCAGACTTTGGGAAAATGGGGAGATACTTGAAAGAGGCATTAAGGGAATGGGACAGGAATCAGGGGTTGAGGAACAGGGTATTTAAATGGGATTACAAGAACAACAGAATTATGCATTAAGCAGGTTAGCAAGAGGATAAGGAAGAGGAGACTATTATGGTTTTCCAAAGAGGTAGTAAAGAAAGTGAAAGCCAAAAAGATTGCATTCAGGGGCAATACAGACACAGGCAGAAGGGTATAGGGAGAAGTACCAGGAGAAGCAAAGGAGGCAGGAGGTCAGTAAGGGAAGCCAAAGCTCAGACAGAAGAATACATTGCAAAATCAGTGGTAGAGGGACAAACCTTTACAGGTACATAAGTGAAAAGAAATGACAAAGGGAGGGATAGTGAGACTGAAGGGGAGGATGGGAGCTACATGGAGGATTACAACAGTAAAGCTGACATATTGAACAGGTATTTTCTGGTCAGTCTTACTAGAGAAGAGGGGGTAATGGGTCCGAAGGAGTACAAGGGTGTGAATGGCAGAATGGACACAAGTCCCTTTACACGAGAAGGGTCCTCGAAGGAACTGGAAGTAATATGAGTTGATAAAGCAATAACAGACAGGGTGCACCCAGGGTCCTTAAAGAACTAAGAGAGGTGGTGGCTGAACCTCTCTGCTATCCTGTTTAGCCGATCACTGAAACAGGGAGGTACCCAAAGACTGAGAACAGCAGATGTCCCTTATACAAAAGTGGGAAACAAAGAGGAAGCAGGGAACTACAGACCAGTCAGTCTCACCTCGGTGGGGGTGACTATGAAGCTAATTACCAAGGAGAGATTATGGAACATCTGGTTGTCACTGACCACAGGACCCAAGGCAGCATGGTTTCACTAGGGGAAAATACCAGACCAATCCTTACTGAATTTTTGACTGGGTGACTAGGAGATCAGAGTGGCAGTGGACATGGCTTTGTCTGACTTCAGCAAGGCCTTTGACACTGTGCCACATAGAAGACTATTACACAAACTGGGGAATATGGATGGGCAGGACAGTATTGTGTAGGTAACTGGCTGTGGCAGGACATGAGGTGGTGGTAAATGGCTGTCACTCCACAGAGGGAAGAGGACCATGTGCAAATACAGGATCAGTGCTGGGACCGTCCTATTCAACATTTTCATCAGTGACATTGCGCAGGATCTGGAAGGCAGGAATTTCACTGTTCGCTGATGACACAAAGCTCTGTAACAGAGTAGGCTACACCAGAGGGTGTAGATGAATGAGAAGCCACCCAGAAACTTGAAGAATGGTCAAGGGTTTGGCAGTTGAAATTCAATGCAAAGAAGTGCAAGATAATGCATAAGGGCACAAAACCCCTGGCACAAAATATCAGTTGGGGTGAGGATATAGCATGCACCAAGCAGGAAAGGGATCTGGGGTTGTCATCTCTGATAACCTCGAGGTAGGGAAACAGTGTGACAAGGCAGCAGGTAGCTAAATAGGATGCTGGGATGTATAGGCAGGGCATCACCAGCAGGAAAAGGGAGGTCATAATTCAGTTATACAAGACACCAGTGAGGCCCCCCTGGAGTACAGTGTACAGTTCTGGAGACCATACCTACTGAAGGACATAGACAGGGTAGAGAAGGTTCCAGAGGATCAACAATGGTGCATGGATTGCATCACTAGTCCTAAGGAAGACAGGTTGAAGGAACTGAACATGTCCCCTGGAGGAGAGGAGGGAGAGAGGGGATAAGGATAGAGACATACAAGTATCTTATGGAGGAACAGGGTGCAGGAAACACTATTTTGCTAAAAGATGTTCCAGGACTAGAGGGCATGGGATGAAGTTGAGGGAAGATAATTCAGAGGGAAACATGAGAAAGAATTTCTTCACAGAATGGGTGGTGGCTGGGTAACCCTGCCAGAGGAAGTTGTGGGGGCTGAAACAATCAATACGGATTTAAGAATGCATGATAGACATAAAGGGAATTTCTAGAGGTCAGGGTAAGGGGCAAATAGACTTCTAGGAAAACAACTGAACTTGAAGCTCAAAATGGGCAGATTGGGTGGCTATAGGCCCTTATCTGCTTATTAATACTGGGTTCATGTATCTATGTAATTTAATGACCAGATATATGTTCTGTTCATTAGTACTAGTAGATGTTGGATTCTGTTTTGCTTTGATGAATCTACATTGGTATTATAAATATTACCTGACTATATTGTCTTTGATTTGGGTGGCGGTGTCCAGGGGCTGGATTATCTCAGCAATAGGCACCTTTGATGTCCCTCATTCAGGAAATGGACTGGGGAGCGGTGGGGATGGATTGTCATACTATACAATATATTATAAGAATAGACACTTGTGGTTTCTTCTAACCTTCTTCTCCTTCTTACTTCTTACCTGTTTTCCCACTTAGCTATCTGAGTTCATTTCTGTTTCGCACTCCAACTAATAGATTACATAGTGTTTATAGAGCAGATACTGAAGCAGAAATATACTCAACATTATATATAAACACCGGCATTTATGGTCTTCACTATAACCGGTATACAAGTAGTAAGACTTTTAATTTAATTACATGGAATGTAAGAGACTTAATCATAAACTTAAAAGATACTTCGTGTTAAGGCATTTAAAAAAATGAATCCATCCATTGTATTTTTACAAGAGTCCCATTTGCATGATGAATATATTTATTTAATGAGAAGAGAATGGGTAGACAAGTATTCGGTGGACATTGATTCCAAGAAAGCAGGTGGCCCTAATTCTCATTAAAGAGAGACTAATTTCCATATGGATAATATTATTACAGATCCTCTTGGACACTTTTATTATAGTCCAGGGCAAATTAGATGACGAGAGTGTTACGCTAGTTAATGTTTATGGTCCAACTGGTTCTCATATGGCATTTTCAATGTTCTTTGTCTCAAACTTACACTCATTTTGCACAGAGCACTATTTTGTTTTACATGATACCTATTAGTACAATTGATCCATTACTTGATAGAAGTAATATGAGATATAGAAGTAATAAAATGATAAAGAACTTCAATTTGATAAGTACATTAGGCCTGATTGATGCATTGAGACTATTTCATCTCTAAAGAAAAGTCTTTACTTTTTTGGTCTGAACATTGTCATTCTGCCCAGGTTAGATCAAATTTATGTGTCGGAAACCTTGCAAACAGGATAGTATTCAGTAACATATTAGGAACAAGTCATTTCAGATCATTCACCAGTAGTTATTGTCATTCAAAGAGTACGCCCTCACACTTTTATCCAGACACTGGAGGATTAATAACTTTTTGGTTAGATGTGGATTTTATTAAGGACTTAAACAAGAAATTGTTATTTTTGGAAACCAGAAGACACTCCTGGTTGAATACCTGGGAATGTTTTAATGTTATATAAGGGGATATATAATTAATGCTACATCCAGACTTAAAAAGAAAGCAAAATCAAACAACAAGAGATCCTTAAAAATAGCAGAAGTTGGAGAAAGATTTATTATCTGATGTATCAAATGGACAGTGGAAGCTATGGTCTCAAACTTAAACCTAATATTTTGAACTAATTAGAGGAGAAACAGAATTTGTAATAAGGAAATCTAGACTTAACTATGTTGATTCAGGACCCAAAGCTACTAAATTGTTAAAGTGATAGACTAAAACAAAATACTGGAAGTAATGGAGAATATGTAACATCAAGAAATTAGATGATAATTCATTAATAGTTGGTCAAAATAAAATTAATATAGAATTTATGAAATATTACAAGGAATTATATGACTCTGACGTAATTCTATTCCTGATGCCTTGGGAAAATTTTGTAAGGATATACATCTCAAAGTCCCCAGAAGTACACAAAAGCTTTAGACATGTCCATAATAAATTGTGAAATAGATGCAGCTATTAAGGCTCTCAAAAGTAATAAAGCTCTGGGACTGACGTTTCTCATCTAACTTTTTTCATAAACTTAGAGATGAGGTTGTGCCAATTCTAAATAATGTATATACGGAAGCATGGCTAAATGTGAACTCTTTCCTGACAATATGATGAAGGGTTTAATTACCCTTATTCTTAAACCAGGGAAGGAATCTGATAATTGTAGAGTTTGGTGGGCCTATATCACTTATTGACACAGACATTAAAATTCTGGCTAAAGTTCTTGCTGATAGGTTACAGCAGGTTATACACTTTCTAATTGATACTAGACAGGTGGGTTTCATGAAAGGGAGAATGGCAGCGGATAATGCAGTGTCAGTGGCTCAGTAGGTAGCACACTCGCCTCTGAGGCCGGGAGATCAGAGGGCTGTGGGTTCAGTTCCCACATCTGGCACTTGGGTTAATATCCCAGTACTGACACTGTAGTGCAGCATGAGAGGGGTGCTGCACTTCTGAGATGCCGTCTTTCGGATGAGACGTTAAACCGAGATCCCATCTGCCTGGATTGGTGGTAGTTCAGGTGGATGTTAAAGATCCCATGGCACTTATCGAAAAGAGTAGGGGAATTTTTATTGAAAGAACAAAACAATAACAATATGAAACAATCACATTTAACATTTTTCAAAAACACCTATAAACATAAAATATTCAAAAAGAAATATCACACCCTTTTATAACAAAACTAATTTAAACTCAAATAATGCCCTAAAATTAATAAACAGAAATAAGGCTTTTAATACAAATTACGATAAAGTAGTTTTCACTAATTTCATTTAAACCAAACAATATGTTTCCAAAATCCTGAAAGACATTATTCTCAATGTTTGCTGCTCATACATTTTTGTTTACCTACTGCTAATTCTATAATGTTGGGAATAACACTATAAGGAAGAAGGGTATGTTGTAGAGAAAACTGGCATCTAGCTTGCCACAGGTGATATTTAATACAAGCAAAGATAAGATTTAAGGTACTGGGTGGTATCTTCAGAGAAAACCTGAATAGTCACCCAAAACAAGACTTGATAAGTATATGTGTGTCAAAATCCTCACTCCCACCGAATCGCTAACTCTGACCAAAAGGACTTACATATGGACAGAGGACAGAAATGTTCCAATGTTTCAATTTGATCTGTACACCCTGGTCTAATACACATTCTATCCATGATCTGTTTATGTTTTTAAATTGCCCCTAACTCCCAATCTCCCATGACAACAGAGCCACAACACATCCTGTATACTAGGGGTATCCGTATGGTCCATCAAAAGTCGAAGGGCTTGTGACAGTTTTGTAGGTACACAAGGGAAATCCACTTGAACATAGAAAAACAAATATAATTTCTGCATAAAATCCTTTTCTATGTCCCACTGAGCCTTTCTAGCTTCCACTCCCCGTACTTCACAGAGGAATCCTGATAGAAGGGCCAAGGTTACCTTTACTTTAACAGGAAACTCCTCCTTCCCAGTTTGACATAAAAGGTAAAAAGCAATTGTGTCTGCCGACCATGATGATCCTGAGGTTTAACCCTAGATTGAAAGTTGCAATCATAAAGAAGGAATGAAAACACAACCGGTTTATCATCCCTAGACCCCTGATTTAACTTTAAATAAGTAAACGCCTATTTAATCTGATTTAACCGCTACCCCACATCATTTGAAAAATACACTATAATCTTGTCTCTACGAAACAGGTACTCGGAAAATGGAAGACACATAAAAAAATGGGTAATAGAAATTTTTAATAATTAATACTCCGGCTTTTTTAGAAAACCTAGGATTTCTTTTGTTGCACGTTCTCAAGAATAGCCAAAGCTTTCTCCTAGTTTAATAATGCTAAGTCTCTGTACCAAACAGAAGGCCTAAAACAGTAATATATTCCTTAATTATGATACTCCCAATTTTCTGACAACTGTAGTATCCCTAATCGCAGACATTTACATTTATACAAATTTAACCTAGTGTCCTGTCAATTCGCTAATCCTTTGATCACTTGGATAGCCTGAACACCTGACTGAACATCTGCTACTAACAGATAAATGTCATCTGCATATGCAGAAATCTTCAATAGTAAAATATAAGGATGGCTATAACCCTGAATTGTCCTGTTATACCTAATTTTCCTTAACAAAGGGTCCAATACAAAGCATATAATAAGGACTAATAGGACAACCCTGCTTAATCTCACAGTTCATCCGAATTTCAGAGCCTACAACCTTATTAATTACTTACACAAGAACTCGCTTTGTGATATAAAGTGTAAATATACTTAATAAACACTTTTGAACCCATACTTTCTAATACCTGAAAAAGAAAATCATGGGACATTGGAATCAAAGGCTCTAGTCTGATCTAATGCCCAAAATGAAACCTGACAATTTTCTTTTGTAGTCCAAATTCACATCTTCGTCTCCTTTAATAATTTTAAATTCTGGAAGTTGATTGATCGATGGTAATAGCAGATGTTTGTGCCGGTGAAGCACTTCTCTATGATTTCAAGTCTTTACATAAAATAGTAGAGAATCTTGTAACTATATTTAGAGACTAATTGGTCTCCAATTACCTTAGATCTGTAATGTCCCCTGTCTTAAAAATAAATGTTAAAATTGCCAAATTAAATTTCGTATCCCCAAATCCATACTGTAGTATATCATTAAAGACTTCCGTCAATATACCATTCAGGTCTTCAGAAAAAGTTTTGTAGAATTCATTTGTTAACCCATCTATCCCTGGTGACACCCCCACCCGTAAAGAAGCTATCGCCCGCTGGACCTCCTGCAAAGCGATAGGTCTTTGTAGAAGCTCAACATCAACCTGAGAAATAGTAGGAATTGAGAAATGAAAGACATCCTCCCAAGTAGAGGAAGGAACAAACCCTCTCCAAACAGGGAAGCCACCCTTCCTCTGCCACTGCTAACATTTCTCTGCCACAGACGCTTTTAAATCCTGACAGAATTTCAGAGTCTCTGACATAAATCTCTTTCTCAATTCTTATTTTTACATGCCTTATAAGGATCCTGAAAAGGTTGTCGCTGTGTACCAAACTTTAAACTGGCGATGTAGGGTTGCTGCCCTCTGGTATTGATAATTCAACATGTTCTTCTTTACCAACTTAATCTGAGACTGAATCTCTATATCTGTACTTCTCGGGTGTGATTGCAATTTGAAATATTGGTTTCAAAATTCTAAATACTGTAGATATTCCCCCGATCCTTTCCTTTTCCCATAGGCTATAAAAAAATCCTTTAGAGCCAACTTGGTATCTGACCACCATGAAATCCAGTCTGGAAAAAACACTGCCACTGATTTGCGAAAAAACATAAATTCCTTTAACTGAGCCAAAAACACTGCTTCTGAAAGTAGCAGTGCATTTAACACCCATCTGCTGTTAAACACTGGAAATGAAGCCAGAATCTGATGTAAACTTATAACACTACATAAGGCATTATGGTCTGAAAAAACATACGGCATCACCGAACACACCACAGGAATTAAATAATTAGAAAGAAAAAAATAATCAATTCATGTTTGAAAAGTGGCCCTCTTATAAGTAAAACCCGAAGATGAATGCAATTCTCTAAAGGCATCCTTCAACTTTGCAACCTCTATTGTTTGAGAAAGGGCATGAGAATCACAATAAGTTTTTTGTTGAACTCCATTTTTTATCCGAATATCTAGACTACAATTCATGTCCCCTTCCCAAATTATATGCTTAGACGTAAATAGATATGGTTTGACCAAATTAAACAAAGCAATCCTTGCTGTTTTAACTTGAGGGGCATAAGTATTAATTAATCTAAAACAAACACCATGCATCGAACAGTCTAAGATCAATAACCGTCCCGGCAGGACATCTAACAACCTTGTTACCTGAACTGCAGGGTTAGAGAATAATATACCTACCCCGTCTGCCACATCTTCCCAAAGACCAAAAGGAAGGGCCTTCCACCACAGTTTCTTTACCTGTGACACCTCCATTAAAAGAAAATGTGTCTCTTGTAAAAACAACATCCGCTTAAAATCTCTACAATGCTGTAAACCATTAGACGCTTTCTTGTAGCTCTTTAAGCTACAGCAATTTAGAGATACAAACTTTAAACAGGTCATATCAACTATAATTCATCTACTCAAGATTTCTCTTGTTTCCTCTTTCTCCCCTTTTTCTTTTTCCCTTCCAATACTTCCAACCCACCCTCTTCCTCAATTTCCATACTCAAATTCTCATCCGATTGTAACAAATCTGATACCCCTTCCCCCTCTAAATCTGCTAATGCTGAAAAAGAGTTCTGAGTCAAACAAACCCCTCCAGAACGACTACTTGCTCGAGCAACCCTCCGAGGGGTCTGAAAAGGGATTTCCGTCGCAGATTCCCTGGCTGGGTCTTCCATAGGCTGGGCCAAGGATTCCGCCCTCAAAGTGGGGGGGGGGACCAAAACCTGTTGTGGGATCAAAACTGTGGATCTATTTTCGTTAAGGGTATCAACTGAAACTTCTGGGGTTGATACTCTTTCTTTCTCCACTCTCAACATATTCCCTTTATTTAAATTTGACTGGGCAGGCCACCCCCTAACCTGGGCCTGAGCAATCAAGTCCTCCTTATTTAAACCCCCTTGTCTATTCTGCTCTGCCCATGGACACTGGTGATAGGCATGTCCCAAGTCATCACACAAATTGCATTTGAATTCGTTCCTACAGACCTCACTATCATGGTCCAATTCTCCACATAAAGCGCATTTCACTTTGTCGCATGCACTACTTAAGTGCCTACGACTACCACATCTATAACATGCTTTTGGCTGTCCTGGGTAAAAGCAAACCCCACGATCTCTACCCAAGAAAAAGCTATTTGGAACATGTTGAACTTCGTTATTCACAACATGCAGTTTGACTTTAAATTTCCATGCCCCAGTCCAAATACTCTCTGAGTCTAGAATAGGCTCCGGTGGGCCCAGAACCTCACATTTTTGTTTTAACCAGAATACAATGTCCCCCACGTTCACTCCCTCATTCCTAAACATCACATTCACTGTTTTAAATACAGGTTTTGTAATTGGGATGGCTAAAAAGGTAACCATAAAGGCAATAACTTGCAATTATCATATTTCTGCCAAAATTTTTCTAGACTAGCCATTTGTTTAAAACTGATATCAAAGGTATCCTCCCCTCGTATATTAATTAATGCATAAATATCAGTAGGTAGAAAGTTCATAGAGTCCATCAACAATTTTCTTGCTACATAAATCCGGTTGGGATGCTCAGAAAGACCCCCTCTGTACCTCAGCCGCACTGCATTTCTTCTTGGGTCTTGTTCCACTTTATTCCTCTTGAAAAGATCCGAAAAACGTGGGCCCCTCCTTACTTCTTGCTCTTCTGACACCAGTTCAGACACACTATTAGCAGGTGAAATCCCCCCCCTTCCCCTGCACATCCAACAATCCCTTGTGTCCTAAATTCTGGCCCCATTTAGGCTGTTTGGCTAAAGCCAAAGACTCATCCTCCTGCAGAGTTCTATTTGCTGCTTCAGTGTCTGCTGGGGAAAAAGAAATCCAGTCCGGATCAGGCATCCATTTACCATCCACCTGCCGAATCCATCCTGCTTGCGATAAGGCCACCTCTTCCGACCAGTCAGTACTCGGACCCTTCTCCAGGCCTGTACCGCCGGTCCCACACTCTAATCTGTTCGGCTTAGTTCCTTCCTCAGTACGCGTATCAGCCCTCGTGACAACTGGCAACTCAACCCAACTGCTGTGCCTGTACAGTTCCGCAGAGCCTCCACCGCAATCCTCTCCCAGAAGCGGCTCCTTCCCAGGACAACTCTCCGTCTCACTCTCCTGCTCCAACAGCGCAACAGCCGCTTCCTTTTCCAAGCTGCCTCCAATTGAGCCTCCCTTGGCCCTCACCTCATTCAAGGACCTCTCTCCGGTAAGCTCCGATACAGGCCTCGCCTGTTTTTCTGTAGTTTGGCACTCCATCTGCAGCTCTAGCGACTGCAACTGTACCTCCTCCTCCTCGGTCTCCATAGCACTAATCTCCGGCTCTCTAATCGGTGCTCCTCCCGTACTCATCAGTGCCTCTGACCGAGTGGCCATCATGTAAGTCAGCAGCTCCCCTACTGACCATAACGCTGGCCAAGTAGTCTCAGAGTAGGGGGAATTTCCGTGTCCTGGCCAAAATTCCCTCATTCACTAAAAATACCACCAACAGCTTAATTTGGTTCAAGATCAGTTGGCATTCATCAGTATCCCCCTCCCCCGGGTCGTGCCTGAAAATAGGCAGGATTTGTCTAGTGCACTTACCCGGTCAACAAAAACTAAATATATAAAATAAATAAATAAATAATACTAGAAAGCTATTTCATATTCTAGAAGTTACAAACAAATCTAACAACGCAGCTGGCTTACTTGCCCTCGATGCAGAAAAGGCCTTTGATAGGGAGCTATGGCCCCATATATTTAGCACCCTTGATCTATATGGTTTTACATGTCATTTTTCAAAATGGGTCAGACTATTATACAAGAATTTGTCGGCTTCTGTTATAACAAATGGTCTAGTCTCAGATAGTTTTGATCTCTTAAAGGGAACCAGACAAGGATGCCCTCTCTCCCCACTGCTATTTCATTTAACAATAGACCCATTGGTTAGAAAATTAGGGGCAGACAAGTATATAAAGGGGATTACTGTACAGGGGAAAAAATATCTTACTTCCCTTTATGCAGATGATATTATTATTTCAATAAAGATTCAACAAATTCCATTCCTAGGATTCTCCAAATAGTGAATGATTTTAGTAACATTTCTGGCTACAAACTAAACAAGGAAAAAACTGTCTTTTTACCACTTAATAGGTTGTGTGAAAGAAAAGATATCGCAAATATGGGTATTAGGTGGGAAAAAGAAAAAATCGATTACTTGGGTATTACTCTTCACAAAACAGCAAAGAAAACAGGTACAGAGAATTTAAAAAAGCTTAAACTCGATGTTACGAATTCTCTAACCAAATGGAATTGCTTGCCATTAAACTTTTGGAGTAGAATGGAGGCAATTACGATGAATATTTTACCCAAAATATTACTCATATTCCAGATGCTTCCATTTTTTATACCTAAAAAATGGTTCTCTGAGTTACAAAGTACTGTTAATAGATTTTTGTGGGATGGTAAAAGATGCTGGATGGCTCATAATAAATTATCTAGACTCAAAAGGAATGGAGGGTTGAAGTTCCCTGACTTTTATTTCTATTATTTAGCCTGTAGGATGTCCCAGAATTCGAAATGGCTATATAATTCAAAAGGTGGACAAGAGATACCAGAATGGTTATCTATGGAAACTGATATACTGAACATGCATAATATTAACATCTCAACTTTAATTTTTGCTAAACCTTTTAAAAGTATTAAGAATAAAATAATTTCAGATAGTGTGCAATTATTATCTGTGTGGAAAAATGTCTTAAAAATGGACATCAGGTTCTCTGCTGTACAATCCTTATGGGGCAACTCAAATATTCTGGTTGATGGTGCCTTGGTGCATTTTAAAGACTGGCATGAAAAGAGTGTAACTAACATTCAAGACATTATTATTCGTGGTGAAGTGATTCCTTTTACCTCCATGATACAAAAATATAGCTTGAAGCCTCAAGATTACTGTAAGTATGTGTCCCTTACAACAGGTATATTAAGTCATTATCATAATGACTTGAACAAAACTAAAATAAATGAAAATACTGTGGCTTTTCTTGCATGCATGCAGACACATTCATCTATTTCTGAATTTTACAAATTAATAGTAGAATGCATAAGGGGCATGGATCAAGAGAATATTAGATGGTGGTCAAACATCTTAGGGAAAAATGTAGACAATTGGGATTGGGAAACCATTTGGAATAGCTCTTTAAAATGTTTTAAGACAGTCAATATGAAACTAGTGCAATTTAAGTCCCTACATAATTTATATTACACACCTTATCATTTATTTAAAATGGGCCTCTGTAATTCCTCCATCTGTAATAAATGTGGAGAAGGAAATGCTAACTTAATTCATATGTTCTGGCAATGCGACAGAATCCAAAACTTATGGCAGAGCATTATCAGACTATTTGATGATGTACCAGAACTTCAGAAGAAACTAAATATGGAAGCTTGCCTTATAGGACACTTTGAAAATGCTCTTCTCTGGACTAAAGAACACAAATACACTGTTCAAGTCATATCAGCTTCAGTTAAAAAAGTCATTCTTAGAAATTGGGTTGATGATAAAACACCTTCTTTGTCGGAATGGAGGAATGAAGGCCTAGAAATTTTACGTGTAGAGAAGATAGCACACTCTATAATAAGGCAGAAACATATTTTTGAAAGTAAATGGGGAACAATATATTCGTATCTCAATGGCAGATAGGTTTATTCACATAACACTTATGTAATTAGTAACAGAACAAAGATTTGGCTCCCTCATGCTACATATGTGTTTCTGTTTCAGAGAAAGATTGAAACTCTGGATAGCCCTTTGTATTTTCTCTTTCACTCATCTTCTTATTTCTCATCTTAGCTTAACTTTTTCTTTTCTCTCACTAAAGAACGGATGTTACTTCTGAGAAGAATAACAGGGGAATGCAAATCACATAATATTTATATAAGTATAGAGAATAACTATGCAACTTCTTGGTAATATATGTATGATTGCATTTTTTGATTGCATAAATGTAAAATTCCTTATGTATTTCTAATAACCACGATATCAGTAGAGTGGGTTGACACTAGAATATATAAGAAGTGACGATCCTTTGTTACAGCATATTAATTAATGTATCGCCTTAGATTAGGATGTAAACGATAAAACTTTGAGGCTGTTCTCTAATACGATTTATTATATGTTCTGTAACTGGATAACTATTATCCTATCTAATGTAAATATTGTCTGCAATTGTTTTCTTTTGAAAGAAAAATAAAATAAAAAGATATTGAAAAAAAAAATCAACTAACCTGGCTTTTTAACCCTTCTTTCTGTTGGAACTTACTGACAGTTTGCCAGCTCCATCCCCCACATACACACCTAATCCTTTGGAAGAGCTGTGGGAGGAAAGCAATTAGCTCCTTCAATGTGAGAAGGAGACGGAAACACCTCTGAGACAACAAACAAAAAAAAAAAAAAACAAGAATAAAATAAAACACAGTGTCAAACAGTAATTTTGCTTAGCCCAATGATAAAAAAAGTCACAAAAATGTAAGCTCCACCTGTAATACAGTAATTTCAGAGAAGATATACCCTGTAAGAAACACTTTGCTACACAGAAAAATAAAGCAGTAACAGAAGATATACCTTGCAAAACACAATTTGAATCAGAAGATTACAGCAGTAATCTGTTAGCACACACCTGTAGGCACACCTTGTAATAACACAGAAGAAGGTATACCAGCAACAACAATTTGAATCAGAGAAAAATAAAGCAATGAAATGTTAGCAACAAACAGTAGCAATCCCTGTGAGTAAAAAATAAAAACAACACCACACAGTAAATCTGTTTAGCCAAAATAAGTCTAAATCCTTTTCCCTTGCTCTGGTAAGTTTCTCTACTCTGCCTTTTAAGCAGTCTTAGAAGGAAAGAGCTCAGGTGAAGCTAGGTGCCTTGGCCAGCAAATCAAGTCTTCCACCTCCAAGATATCAACTAACCTGACTTTTTAACCCTTCTTTCTGTTGGAAATTAATGACAGTTTGCCAGCTCCACCCCCATACACACCTAATCCTTTGGAAGAGCTGTGGGAGGAAAGCAATTAGCTCCTTCAATGTGAGAAGGAGACGGAAATACCTCTGAGACAACAAACCTTTTCAACAAACAAAAAAAAAAACAAGAATAAAATAAAACACAGTGTCAAACAGTAATTTTGCTTAGCCCAATGATAAAAAAGTCACAAAAATGTAAGTTCCACCTGTAATACAGTAATTTCAGAGAAGATATACCCTGTAAGAAACACTTTGCTACAGAGAAAAATAATGCAGTAACAGAAGATATACCTTGCAAAAGACAATTTGAATCAGAAGATTACAGCAGTAATCTGTTAGCACACACCTGTAGGCACACCTTGTAATAATGCAGAAGAAGGTATACCAGCAACAACAATTTGAATCAGAGAAAAATAAAGCAATGAAATGTTAGCAATAAACAGTAGCAATCCCTGTGAGTAAAAAATTAAAACAGCACCACACAGTAAACCTGTTTAGCCAAAATAAATCTTAATCATTTTCCCTTGCTCTGGTAAGTTCCTCTACTCTGCCTTTCAAGCAGTCTTAGAAGGAAAGCGCTCAGGTGAAGCTAGGTGCCTTGGCCAGCAAACCAAGCACTCAGTGGATGTTTTCATCATGATCAAGAATTAGGAATGGGTGGAGAGAATCTCTTCACTCTGGTAATGGAATGGGGCATGGCTCTAATTCGATCGGGGATCAGGTATGGGAGAGTGGTCCCTGCACTATTGAAATGTGGTCAAGGCTGATCATATTTTGATTTTTTTTCATGGTAGAGGGTTCCCTGCACTATGGAAAAGGGTTAGAGAGGGCATTATTATGTGAACGGTGATAAGGGAGGAAGTACCACTAGCATGCCAGGGCTGGCAGGGGGACTGGCTTTGCCTATGATGGTCGGAGTTGGATGGGTGCTAGCCAGGTGAATTCAGCTGGGTTCAGCAATACTAATAAGCCCATATTGAGAATGCATGAGGCCCATTTGTGTCATGCATGTCCAATGAGCTCATTAGCATACTGTGTCTGAATATTGCCCTTGGGGGATACAGCACATCCAGGTTTGTGCTGCCCATTCCCCCATTGGTGCACTGGTGGTGTTCCGCCCTGACCCTGGATGATCTGTGCCCACCATGGTAGTCGCCTGCTTTGTGCCGTGCATACAGGGTCCCATATTCATAAAGAATTTGTGATCTGTAATGACTGCACAGACTATTTGAATATTGCAACAGTGCTGGCCAGTGCATCTTTTTGCATGACGGGCTGTTATGTGTGCGCACCTGTCCAGCACTGAATATGTTCCCCCTAGATCATTAAATTCATCAGGATGAGTACATAGGAATTGCCCAGTATGTATATTATATGTTAGTAATCTGTAAAAAGTGACCACTTACCTTTTCAAATGTACCAGACTTATTCTGAAGTGCATTATATATCTGATTCTTTCATTGTTGGCAATTAGTTAGTTAGTTTATTGTAGGAAAACTCCATTGAGCAGGCTCATTCACAAGGAGGTCCTATACACATAACAGCAGTTTATACCAGGATATACCTAGTATATAGGGAACATACATAGGTAATGTCAGGAGGGAGTACATAATAACAATTTATAATAAGATACCCAGCAAACTGAGAGATTAATATTCTTAAGTTACCGTATATACATACCATGTACAAAAGAGCATAAGAAAATGTCTGGAATGTGCAAGCAATATAACAAACTTGGCATGGAAAAAGCACATTATGGTCAAGTAGGGAGAAATACTGACTAGGAAAAGGGTAGTAGGGTGGAAGGGGTGAGGACAGCGAGTAGGTTGAATAGATTGATGTAGGCTAGTCAAGAGAAGGCAAGATATTATAAAAGGATGAAGGGAGCTGGAGGGGAGAGAAGTGATGGGGTGGGTAGGTTAGGTGGTGGTGGTGGTGGAGGTGGTTTACAAGAGAAGGAAACAGGAATAGGGGAGTTAAGGGAGGGATGAGGTCCAAGGTGAAAGCATAGCAATAAAGGGAGAGTTTAATTGTAGTTACATGTGACTTTGAGTTTGCTAGCAGTCAGGGCTTTATAAAGGTTGATTGATACAACACCGGTGAGTTTGAGGATGGATTGTAGGTGATTCCAGGTGGTGGGAAGGACATAGGAAATAACCCTTTTACCAAAATTTGTATTTGTCTTAGGAATGTCAAGGAGGATGAAATTGGATTTCCTTAGGGACTAAGTACTATACAATGGTGTCACAAAACCTCCTTTCGCTACCCTTTTGTTTATGTTGGGCATTATTCCAAATAGCATTATCTTAAACAAAGAACTCAAACTCTGGCTTGGGGGATTACTTCCATGTGCCTAAACCAGCCTTACAAAGAGGATATTAAGTTTGTTTTCCAAATGGAGAACAGCAATCTTTTGATGCTGAGTAATGTAGTCAAAAGCTAGAGTTTGAGTTTTTTTTTAAGACAATGCCATTTGGAATAATGCCCAACATGAACAGGGAGGGTAGTGAAAGGAGGTTTTGTGACACCATTGTGCAGCATATGGTTTGGATTGAGCTCTAATGCTGATTAAGTGTACGGCCTTTCCAAAGCATGGAAATAAATCAGCATGTGACTAGTTGTACTTCAAACTTGTGCCCCCTGTCAGGAACCCCATATTCTCTAATCTAAGATGAGAATAATAGCAATAATGTTTTATACTGCATTAGACTTCCCTGCAGCTTTTTACTGGATACCTTAGCATTATTCCAAGCTGAATCTCATCCCTCTTGTAATATTAATATGTTGACCTCGTGTTCCCCTTTCTGCTGTGAGGAGTTTGTCAAGTCACTATCAGGATGAGAAAGTAGCTTGTAAAATATCATAGCCCCTTTCCTGAGTTTGGATAACTTTATAAATCGTGACCAATTTGGAAAATCTGTTTATGCAAGATTCTGGTCATGAACTGTGTGGAGCTTATGGCTTCTCTGAGCTAGAAACAGAAACAAAAATAAGTAATATTATTATTATTAAAATATAATCTGTGCATTCTAAATGTCTTCCTAAGTTTCTCAAAAGTCAGCAGAATGTTTGATTCATTGTCCAGAACATCAGAAAGCCTACACACTCCAATTTTACTCTAGCCTGGGTCTTCCAGTGTTTTAGGATTGAAACATAGAAACATAAAACATAGAAGTTGACGGCAGATAAGGACCGCAAGGCCCATCCAGTCTGCCCATTAATAATTGTACAGCATATGTGGATTACTCCATAGGGGTGATCACCGACTGGGCTGAGTTGGGGGTTAATTTGGAAGAACACCTTATTAAGTATATTTTTAGACTACACCATTAAGCATTATCCTTATGGAATCCTGATGAGGGGACAATGATAAAATCCTTTACACAATACATGGAGTCCTGATTAGGGGACAATGATAAAATCCTTTACACAATACATGGAGTCCTGATGAGGGGGACAATGATAAAATCCTTTACACGATGTGGGAGTATTAACCGAGCTTCTATATAGATAGTGGCAGTGGAAGTCTATGAGCTTAGATTTCCTGGGCATGTTGAAGGGTGCTTGGTGAGAAAAGCCCATTAGTACTTTTCCAATCATGGCAGGGCAAAAATGTTTGGGGCCTGATATTCAAAAATGGGCAAAGTGGAGTGCAAAGTTTAGCACTGTGCTTTGCCCGTGTCCCAGAGTATGATACTATATTCAGTTGGACAGCATTCCAGCACCATTCAACTGAATATAGGGGCATGTTGGCACAGTACTAAGTGAGATAGCACTGCCTGGACATGGATCTTTGCTGTGCAGGGAATAGCAGCACCAGACCCTATAACTCTGGAGTGCTAGATCTGATATTCAAAGGGACCCATGCAAATAAGGCCATTAGGCATGCAAGGTGCTAAGGGGCCATTTGCATGCCAATTATTGGCTCATATCTATGGGAAGCATGGAAAGATAGCACAGCACCACCCCTAACTTGATTGCTCAGTTCCATATTTGTATGAAATTCCTTAGTAGTCCCCCCACCCTCCAATAACTGACCTGGCATGTCAGTAATGCATCCTTGGTGCCCAGTGTTTCCCCCACCCTCTGATCACCTTCCCTATGCCCATATAAGTTATGCTTGGTACCTAGTTGTCCCCCTTCCATCTGATTGCCATCCCCATGCCCAAGCAAGTTATCCCTGGTGCCTAGTGGTCTCCCCCTCTAATAGCTGTCCCCATACCCTTGTATATTATCCCTGGTGTCTAGTGGTCCCACCTTCAATCTCCATCCCCATGCCCAAATAAGTTATCCCTGGGGCTCAGTGGCCTCTCCTCCCTCTTAACACAGTCCCCATGTCCATGTAAGTTATCCTTAGTGTCTAGTGATCCTCCTCCTATTAACATGCAAGGCTATACATGGACTGGGACCTGACTACTTAAAATATCTCCTGACTCCTTATCAAACACTATGCCTTCTCCACTACACTGAAGCTAGACTGCTGGTGGTCCATACCTCAAGGCTTAAGACTTTGGGTGATAAAGCCTTTGAAGTGGTGGCTCCCATCATTTGGAACTCATTCCCCAATCCCACTCACACTGCCAGCTCAGTGGAGGCCTTTAAAGCCTATTTTAAGACCTTCTCACTTGAACAAGTTTTTGATGGGACCAGATTTATTTTATATTTCTTTCATCCTTGTTATTTTATATTGTAAAGCACTCAGAGCCCTCACTGGATTGAGAAATTGATAAATAAATTTCCCTTGTCTTGCCTCCCTCTGATTGCCACCCTCATACCCAAGTATCTCATCCCTGGTGTCTAGTGGTTTCCCCTCCCTCAGATCACATCCCCATACCCAAGTAAGTTATCCCTGGTAGCCAGTGGTTCTCCCACTTTCTGATTGCCATCCTGGTGCCTATTAAGTTATCCCTGGTATCTAGTGTGCCCCCTTCATCCGATTGCTAGTCAGCTGCACAAATATAGTTCCCCTGGTGGCCAGAGTCCCAACCCTCCCAGTCCTGGCCCATTAAGGGTAAGAGATGGCCTTGTATCCAGTGGTCCCACTCAATCCTAGATCCTTGTTACTACTAGGTAAACAGATTCCCTGGAGTCCAGTGGTCCACCCAGTCACTGATTCCCAACCCCATAACACAAACAACATCCATTTCCATGCTTATGTTGTTAGTATGCAGTAAGGTGCAGGCCAAAAAAAAAAAAAAACAACCTTCACTTGTGTGTCCTGCTATCCCCCCTTCAGACCACTGGTACCACCTATGTCAATTAAGTAATCATTGGTGTCTAGTGGCCTTTCTGCCATTGCACCTACCACCACCCTGACAACCCCCCTTACCTGAATAGTTGATGCCATGGGAGCCCATATAGTGACTGGTACGGCCCTCTTCACACCTCCTTGGCTAGCCACTGTATGCAAATCCACAGAAAGCATGTGTCATATGTACTGTATAGAGGATGCATGCCCTGTACAGTACATAGGATGTGCGCTGTCTTTGGAATTGCATACGGTTGCTGGCCAAGGAAGTGTGAAGAGGGATATGCAGGTAACCATATGGGCTCCCACAACACCAACAATTCAGGTAATGGGTGATTTCAGGGCTGGTGGTCGGTGCTGTGGTGGGGGAAAGGGACTGCTAGACATCAGGGATTACTTAATTGACAAAGGCAGTACTGGTGATTGGAAATGAGGGGTACCAGGATACACCAGGGAATAGTTTTTTTTTACCCTGCACATTACAGTATGCTAACAGCATAAGCACAGGACTGGATGTTGTTTATGTTATGGGGCTGGGGATCGGTGATTGAGGGGACCACTGTATGCCAGGGAATATGTTTACTTAGTGGGGCCAGGGTTCAGGGAATGAGAGGGACAACTAGACACCAGGGATATCTTTCACCCTTAACTGGCTGAGACCAGAGGACGGGGTTAGGAAACTGGGCACCAGGGGGTTATATTTATGTAGCTGACCAGTGATCAGAGGGAGAAGGGACCACTAGGCACCAAGGATAACTTACTTTGGCACAGGGACAGTGATCAGAGGGAGGGAGATAGACCATTAGGCACCAGGCATAACTCACTTGGACATGGGCATGGCAATTGGAGGATAAAGGGGACCACTAGGTATCATGGATAATTTACTTGACCATGATGGTGACTGGAGACCGGGGGGGGCACTGAGCACCAAGGATGTCTCTGGCTGGCTGGGTCAGGGTGGTTGGCTGCAGTACATTGGCAGTCACCAGGGCCTTGTGTCCTTTTAAGATGGGGTTTGCAATGGTGGTAATTTATTTATTATTTAAAGTTGGTGACCAGGAAAGACACACTGAGCCAAGGCTTATTTCGAAGTGTCACCCAGGTACAAGGTACATACAGGAGTAACACATTTACAGTACAATTCATGCATGACAGTTTACAAGAGATAAACTGTTGCTACAGTGCAATGGCTACAAAACAATCAATAAAAGAGATTTATATGAGGTACATAAGATTTAGGTACAAAGGATACAAAGGTAAGACTCTAATATAATAGGCAAAGAAACAATGCTGACAGGTGGATTAAACGTTGACATGTAGAGGCTTCCAGCAGCAGACCTCTGGTAGCAGTGAATGAGCTTGAGGACAGGATGCTTGAGAATTGGAGGGTAGTTGACTCAGGCCTAGAAGACCTGTGAACCCAGAGCAGGGGGCTTGAAGAGGAAGAAATAGGGAAAATTAGAGAGGAAGTGGAGGGTGAGGGTGGGTGTAGAAGCATTTGGGGCACAGAGGAGAGGGGAGGAGTCTTAGGTGTCTTTTGAGGCATGAGAGAGGGGAGGCAAGGTGAAGGGCAGAGGGAAGATTGTTCCAGAGTAGAGGGAGGTGGTACAAGAAAGCAGACTGGCTAATAGTAGAGTGGGGATGGGGAATGGAGAAGGTGTGTGAGTCCCTGTGACATACAGAGTAGGTTGTGGGCAGGGCTGATGTGAGGCATGTGAGGTGAGGTGATAGGTAGGAGGGTAGGGAGCCAAACCAATCCTTAGCAATGAGAGAGGCACCATGGATAGATCTCCTGTGGGAAAGTGGGGCAAGGGAGAGTGGATTGTAGAGGAGACAGTGATGGGTAAGAGGAGGAGAGGCGGTGGCAAATCAGCAGAGGGAGTTAAGTAGAGTGTCAAGTTTAGAAAGGGAAGAGACTGGTGTGGTGCCATAGACTACATTAGCAAAGTCCAGGAATGGCAATATTGTTTTGAGTACCAGTTCTCGCTAAGAAGGGAGGAGGAGGCTGGCTTTGTGGTGGTAGAAAATGGTGAGTTTAGGCCAGAGTTTGACACAGATGGCATCAACATGAGAAAAGAAATTGAGGTGACTGTCCAGCCAGACACCCAGGCATTTGAAGGTGAGGACTAGCTCAAGTGGAGAACCATCCAGGGTGGTAATTGCTGGGGGGTGGGGAGGGACACAAGCTTCTGTCTGGAACTGAAAAACATGGTAACAGTCTTTTTGGCATTAAGTTTAAGCTGGTTTGAATGGAACCAAGACTGTAATCTGTTGAAATCATTTTGGAGATTGGGAAGGACACTATCATAGGAAGGGCCGGATGCATAGATGACTATGTCATCTGCGTACATGTGTATATTTGAGGAATGACAGACAGAGGGAAGATCATTTATAGAGAGAGAAGAGAGAGAGAGAGAGAGAAAGAGAGAGAAGAGGATGGAGCCAAGGATAGAGCCTTGAGGAACCCCAGCTAGGATAGGGAGAGGAGTAGAGATTCCATCTCCTATTTGGACTGATTCTTGTCAATTTTGGAGGTAAGAATTAAACCAGTCGACTGCAGGTTTAGCAAGGCTGACTGATATAAGTTTATGAAGAAGTAGAGGGTGAGATACAGAATTGAAAGTTTTAGTTAAGTTGATGAAGATCACAGCAGTGATTTGGCTTTGGTCCATAGAAGTGAATTTAGAGTCAGTGATACACAGCAAGGAGGTGATAGGTGAATGTTGTTTCCAAAAACTGGATTGCACAGGTGATAGGGAGTTAATTGAGGAGAGGAAGTGGGAGAGTTTAGTCAGAATTAGGGATTCTTGGACTTCTGCAAGGGAGAGGTGGAGCGATATGGAATGATAATTGCCAGGGAAAGATGGATCACCACCCTTGTGCAATTGAAGGACTTTGACAGATTTCCAGGCATTGGGAACAGAGTCAGTGGATACAGAGAGGTTTTGTATGTATGTCAAGGGGGAGACTATTGTGGGAGTGGAGATGTGGAGCACTCTAGTGTGGAGGCCATCTAGGCTAGATTTGGAGGGGTTAAGAGAAATGAGCATGGAGTAAACTTCAAGAGGAAAGAAGGGAAGAAAGAAGAAGCTGGTGGTCAGTGGGAGAGATTCGGGAGGGAAGGGAGATGATCCGGGGGAAGGGGAGTTGGGCAGGGCACAAGAGACAAAAAACTTGTTAAAAGCATTGGCTACAGAGGCAGGGTTGGAGATGGGATAGTCATCTATATTAAGGACTGGGCAGGCTTGTTTGGAAGGGGATCTAGGAGGGAGTGGATTATCTTTCAGAAAGAAGCTGAAGAGTTTTGGCTCTGGTCCAGCTTAGATTTAAAGTAAGAAGCCTTAGACTGGCTGATGGCCTTGGTGCACTTGTTTCTAAGTTGCTTATAAGATAGGAGGTTGCACTGGGCACGGGGAGCTTTGTAGCATCTCCAAGCATTGTCCCTGGAGTGACACATGGAGATGAGATCGGACATAATTCAGGGTGGTGGTAGTGCTTCACTGTTGCTTTCCTAAGGGGTACGTGCAGGTCCCATATGTGATTAAAGATGCTATAGAAGTGAGATAAGACAAGGTCATTATTGTGACACTTTGCAATCTGCTTATTATTATATTGTATAATATTTGTATTATAAACAAATGTGGATGTCTGCTTAGATACAAACAAGCTAGCTGCTGCAATGAGTGACACATAATTCCAAAAGGTTTCAGTGTGAGAAAGCTGCAGGATGTGTTAAATTGACCAGTGTAGGGAAGCCTAATTAAAAATGTCCTGTTCTGTCTTTAATTAAAGCCTTCTGGCCATCTGCCAGGAAATAATACCTCATAAAATGCTATGATTCCAGCAGGAAAGAGACCATCTGGTCACATAACTTTGTCATAAGTCAAAAAACTGAGATAACTCTAGCAAAACAGGAAATCAGCTAGGAAACATCGAAGGAGATGTTTTGATGAAAGACTCATATTTTAAAAATTGCTGACTGTTGATTTCCCCAGTAGAAAAATAATCTATAGGAGGATCTAACTGTGACCTCACCAAAAGTGGTGGGGAGATGGATTCTGAAATGGGCATGCATCAGAGGGAAACAGTGCTTATTATTTTGGACTCATGAGAGACACAGCTCTCAGGACTAAAGAAAGCACTTAATGGTAACATCTAGATAAGCAAGAACTTTTAAGTATCTGGGGTAGATGTATTTGTGTTCTGTAAATTTCCCATTTATTTTATGTGACTGCAAGTTAGTGATATAATTGTTCTGTTTGATTTTACCTGTTTTACAATTTTTAGTAAACAATATTTTCTTTAAAATACTGCCTGTGTTTTCTCTCAATATTTTTACATGTCATGTTGAGCCTGTGTTTAAGTCTGACAGCTGTTAAGGGTTTAAATGTGTTACTAAGCTTGCTTAAGGGTAAGAATATACCTAGGTCTCATACAGAGTTGTAAGAGTACATTTTGGAAAACCTGGCTGGGTGCCACTGGGTGAAAGATTGCACTGCATTCTTGAAAAAGGTACATATCTGAGGCTGTTAACTGGGTACACTAGCATTAGGTTCACATTGGACTCCCAGGACTCAAGGCTAGTAGGTGATTTTGACTCAAAACAGACAGGAGGGTTACCCTATCTGTCCTCTGTTCACACCATAACACTTGGAGGTTGGCACTGTGGGAGCAGAGGGCCTGACCTGCGAAATGTGCTTGTGACAATTATCTGGTGCTGAGAGGACTGGTTGCCAGTCAGCATTTGAGAGGTTGTGCAGCAGGGTGGTTTCATTGAGGGAATGAAGGGGTGAATCAATATGAATTTAGGGAGGGAGTGGGGGGTATGGACTTTGCAAATGCAAAAGATAATACAGTGATCTCTGAGGGCATCGGAGAAGATGCCAGAGGCAGTGATGCGTTGTGGGTGAGAGGATAAAATCCAGTCTAGAAGGGAGTGGTTTTGAGACCAAGGGTTTGGATGGGTAGGTTCCTGGATGAGTTGGGAGAGACTGAGGGCTTCAATCATTATTGTGGTAGGCTTGGCAGATGAGGAGAGCCATTCTATACTGAAGCCACCTAGGAGCAGAAGCTCTCCATTGGATGTGAAGGTGGAGATAGAGGAGATGACCTTAATAAGGGAGTCTGGTGAGGCTTTAAGTGGAGCATACAGAGCGCTGCTATAGAGTGGGGTGAAGGATGGGAGAGATACATAGACAATGATGAGTTTGTGGGAGGAAGGGCTGGATTCTCTGAAGATAATAGAGCTAGAGATGGATTGCCTGATGTACAAGGCTACTCCCCCACCTTGCTTACCTCTATCCTGGTGGAATAAGTTGAAGTCAGGAATGGAGAGAGAGGAGTTTAGGATTTTGGCAGACAGCCAAGTTTGTGATATGCAGATGATATCAGGGCGATATTGATTGACCTAAATATTTAGGACGCTCATTTTTGGAAGGCAGCTTCTGGCATTGAGATATTAAATACAGAGCCTATTGAGAGGTATGCAAAGATTTGAGGTATGGGCAACCCCAGGAGAGTTGAATGTGTGGAGATAGTAGGTCAGGGTGTGGGGGGGCAGGGTCGGGTTGGGATGTCACTGGCAAGGTGCAAGAGGAGGAGTGAGAGAGGAAGGAAAGGGGGGACTTTTTATTTGGTAGAACCATGTGCGGTGGTTGATATGGAGAGGTTTAGGCAATGATAGAGAGCCTAGAGGTTAATGAGGTAGAAGGGGAGCAGTGAGGAGTGGAGTGAGGAGGGTTATAATAATAATAATAATTTTATTTATACAGAGCATTTCACTATATCAAGGCGCTGAACAAGTTAATAAAAACTTCAACATACAATACACACATCAAAACCATGAATATTATAAAATATATCATAAAAACATAATAAATTACAATAAAATTTCACACTCTTTACAATACATTTAACATTCCAAGAAGGCCATTCTCCATAGATGTGTTTTCAATTCCTTCTTGAAAATCTCCACGAAGGAGCATTCCCGTAACCGGCATGGTAGAGAATTCCAAAGAGTGGGTGCAGCATAATAAAATGCTCTGCTGCCAGAGGATTTTAAACTCACTCTAGGGATCTCTAACAACCCCATGTTGGCTGAGCAGAGTGATCGGCCGGGGCAGTAAGGAGAACCAGCAGGTCTTTCAGATAGGATGGACCCTGGTCGCGAAGGAGCTATGAAAGTCAATAAAGCGACTTTAAGGTGATCCGCCACCGTGTTGGGAAGCTGCGAGATCACGCAGCACGGCAATGTGACAGAACCTACTTGTCCCAGTCAAAACCCAGGCTTCGCGTTCTGCACAAGCTGTGGTGGCAATTTCCAACCCAGAAAGCCCAAAGTAAAGGCGTTGCAGTAGTCGAGGTGCGAGGACACAAAGGCGTGGACCAATGTTGACAGAGAGTCAGACGGAACAAGGCGCTTAACCCGGGCAATATTCCTAAGATGGTAAAAAGAAGTCCTGACGATGGCTGACACTTGGGATTGAAAATTCAGCCTATCATTAAGAATCACCCCAAGGTTGCGCACCCGTTCAGAGGCCGGTAGTGACACACCACCAAGAAAAATTCCAGAAGGTGCGCCAGCACACGACCTCTCAATCTGACCACCCAGGTCCACAATCAAAACCTCAGTTTTCTCTGAGTTCAACTTTAGCCAACTAGAATCCATCCAGTTTTGGATTTCCCCCAGACAGTTATTAAATACCGAGAGAGCTCCATCCTGGTCGGGTGCAAAAGACAGGTATAGCTAAATATCATCTGCATAGCAGTGAAACCTCAGCCCATACCATCTTATAATGTTTCCGAGGGGCAGCATGTACACTGCAAATAACATTGGTGACAGCACAGAACCCTGAGGCACTCCACACAACAAAGAGACTGGGCCGGAGGAAAAAATTCCCGACACAACTCTTTGTGATCTCCCAGTGAGGAATGACTTGAACCATTTAAAAACGGTTCCAGACATTCCACAAATTTGCCCCAGGCATGCTAGCAACACCATGTGATCCACAGTGTCAAAAGCTGAAGAAAGATCAAGGAGAACCAAGATAGAACGTCTCCTTTGATCTCTCGCCCTCAGAAGATCATTTAGCACCCGAACCAGCGCAGTCTCGGTACTGTGTCTTTTACGAAAACCAGACTGGAAGGATTTGTAGATATTATGGATGGTTAAATGGTCATCCAATTGAGCTGCTATGACCTTTTCAATAACCTTCCTAATAAAGGGGAGGTTAGAGATAGGTCTATAGCTGGAAAAGCAATCTGGATCCAAGGAAGCTTTCTTCAAGAGAGGTGTCACCATCGCCTCTTTCAGGGAGCTAGGAAACTCACCCGACTCCACTGAGCACCGGACAATTTGCACCAGAACCAGACCAATGATGTCTACACAACCCAAAATTAGGGTAGTCGGTCCAGGATCCAAGCTGCAGCTTGTAGGGTGCACACTATGGATGATCTTCATAATATCCATGAACTCAGGTTGACCAAAGGAACTCCAGGAGAAGCGAGGTCCTGTGCTCTCGAACACTCCCACCACATCACCCTTAGAGGTTTATTGGACACAAGTCCACCCTGATGTCAGCCACCTTAGTTGCAAAGTATTGAGCAAGCTCATCATACTCAGTTTGCGAAAAGACTTTCCGAACTTGCAGACAGGCTGGGCTGCACATTCAATCTACAGTTCAGAACAGCTGAGCCGGTCAATTCTGAGCAACTGCAGTCTCCCTGGACAGGAATTCTGCCTTCTTATGGGTGATTGCAGATTGATAGCTGGTATAATGTTCAATCAATCTAAGACTGTTGGCATCAAGGGCGGACTTGCACCAGCAACGCTCTAACCTTCGCCCTTGTCTTCGCATCTCCCTCAGAGTCCCATCAAACCAAGGGGCCCTGCGGTGACGGGAAAGAGGGCACTCATGAACAGGAGCAATAGAATCCAGGGCAACTGTGATGGCCTCATTATAGGCCCGCACTAGCACCTCTGGACTACTGCCCACCAACATGAGTGATGATAGGTCAAGGACTGCCGCCAGGCCTTATGGAGTAACATTCCATAATGGGCGGTACCTGACCATCTCCACAGGGGCTGGCCTTCTCAAGGAGGTGCAGAACTTGAACCTCATGATGTGGTGGTCAGACCAAATGACTGGTTCCACCCCCATATTGGATGCATCAATCCCAAGAAGGAAGACCAAGTCAAGAGAGTGTCCAGATTTGTGTGTAGCAGTGGAAACTACCTGTGTGAGGCCCAAAGAAAACATTAGTTGGAGGAAGTGTTTACCAAATGGCATGGATGAGGTGAGAGGAAGGGGTAGGGAATAGAAGAGTATGTGGGCAGGCTATAGGGGAGTAGGGGGCAGCAAAAGAAGGGAGAAGAGAAAGGGTAGAAGGGTGAGAAGAGATAGGGCCTAGGCTGCAGTGGGGAGAGCGGGCACAAAGGGGGGAAGAAAGGGGGGACACTGGGGAGAATGGAAGAAAAATAAGTAGGAGGAACAGGAGTGGAGAGAAAGGGTGGGGGTAAAGTGGACGGCATGGGAGATGGTTGCAGTTTGGTGACGGTATAGAAATAAGGTGTAAAGCTGAAGGAGCAGCAGTGGAGTACAAAGATAAAGGACTTTGCAACTTGGTCTGAAAGCAGGTAATCACACAGCGAAATGATGTGGTGGGAGAAAGGGAGTTAACAACCCAGAAGGGTTTACTGCAGTGATTCAGTTGGGTGAGCTAAACAGAGGGAGACTTAGGTGCAGCCAAGGGGCAGGGGGGCGGTGAACATTTTACTGATTTAGCTACAAGGATAGAAATAAAGAAATCTGCAGAAAAAGCTTAGCAGTGCTCCAGTGAATGGCTCGCTCAATGACCCAATCAGGAGCAGAACCCACAGTAAAAGGCCAATTGCTGATAAGCATGAAAGGGCACCAAGCTTGAAAGTTGCCTAGAGATCCTATTATGGCAGTACCTCATTTTCTTTCAATCCTTAAGAGTGTGAGGTGGGTGGCAGCAGTAGGGAGAGCCGCACTGCATGGGGGAGTGCACCTGAGTCAGGGGGGCTTGGATCTGGAAGAGAGGGAAAAACAGAGGTTAGGGGATTAAGTAGGAAACAAGGGGCAGGTGCAGTCACAGGGCAAGCAATTAAGCAGCGGGGGAGATGGTGAAATAAAGAAATCTGCAGCAAAAAGCTCAGCAGTGCTCCAGAGGCTGGCTCACTCAGGAACCCAATCAGGAGCAGAACCCATAGTAAAAGGCCAACTGCAGGTAAGCATGAAAGGGCACCAAGCTTGAAAGTTGACTGGAGATCCTATTTGTGCTTGTTCAGGTGGGAATTACTGCTGGTGATAATGTCTTAATATACTGCTGTGCCCATATGCTAGGAGGGCCCCCATACTTTGCACAGGCACAGTGATATCTTAGCGTTGAGGTGCTAATGGGGTTTGCCAGCAATATGGGGGGCATCTAAAAATAGACCACATTTAGTCACCATCTGAACACCTATTTGTACCAGCATAGACTTTTGAATATTGGGCCCCTGACCTTTAAAGGAGCTTGAAGCTTTTTGATTGACAGAATTCGGGGTTCCTGTCCTCAGAAAAAGGCATTTAATGCAGTTTTCTTATTTCCTCAAGTAGCAGTGGCAGATCCAGGAATTTGCAGAAGTGGGGCTGGATTTGGCCTGAAAAAAATAAACCTCTGTAGGGGGTTCTGGGGCAAGCTCCCCTTGGGGAATTTTGGAAATGTAACATGTGAAATGGTGTGTTTTGGGCACAATTTCAGGAGTAAAATGTTGATTACCCCCTCCCAATCACCCACAGCGGTAGCTATAGTGTAATTGCGTGGTACTGTTTTATGCCACTCGGTGGGCACTGTACCGCTCGGTACTGCTTGGTATGTCACAGTATTGTTATAATTCAGCGCGGCATAATTAGCTTTCACGTGCAGTACCTCACTAATCCATCAAGTGGTGACTGCAAGTCATCTAATTAGTATTGAAGCTTAAACAGTCCGAGTTTTATTCCCTGTTTTTGGTTTACCAGTGCACCAGCTGGTAGCTTTCATTTTATATACTGTATGTTGCTGATTTAATTCCGATAAGTTTGAGCGCTCCTTTGGTACAGCCTAAGTAAAACTATGTGTAATGCAATTTGAAAAAAGAGGGGAAAAAAGAGCTCACGTTAAAATCATAAAAAGGAACATACAGTATAACTATTTGGAGCCAATCTGAATGTTGTTTTTTTATTAATTACTTTCCATAACTATGAAGTCCCAAATATTGTTGTTATTAAATGAACATGACAGAAAGTACTCAAGGCTGAGATTTTCAGCTACAAATGAATAAAATAGTTAAATGCATTTGTGTAATAATTTGTTTTATAATTCTTATTGGTTTCTCACACACATAGTAATTGTTCTGGCACCAGAGCCAGCACCTCTCCTACTCTCTGCCCCAACTGTTCACAGTCCTGGCACCTCTCCTATGTAAAGTATCCCTCCCACTCCCTCTCTCTGCTTGCTGTTGACCTCCACCCAACCCCCTTTGCCAGCACTGTGTTATTTAAATTTCCCTCCCACTCTCACACTCTGTGTGATGTCCTCCCACCCCCCTTTTACAGTATTGTTCAATTTATTTATTTATTTTTGCATCCCCTCTGCAACTTGCATTAATTGAGCCCCAGCAGCTAAAGTAGTTACACACTGACACAACAAAATTGGTGAACCATGTTTAATTGGACAGATATGGCAGCAAGGCTCCCCATATTCAAGTGTGCCCCATGACTATGTTTTTTTTTCACACATACCTGTACCACCTTTGCTCATGGCATGATTAACTAGAGGGCAGATGTGGCAGCAGGGATACCTACTATTTGAGTTTTCCTCATGCACATTTTAATTTTTGATTTTTATATTTACTTAGTGAATTTTTTGGGGGGTCTGTTTTTTGCATTTCTGCTCTGCTGCTGATGAGCTGAATATATAATTTTAAAACAGGGAATGTTTAATTTTTTCTGGATAGTGTCTAATGGTTGATGGTGTGGAATGTGTATAGTGATTAATTTCAGTTCCGATAGCAGTGACGGGAAGTGGAAGAGCCACTTGATACTATGTAATTGTGAACTTGAAGAGTCCTTACTAGAGACAATTATAGGTATACTGAAGTGTACTGTGGATTCACTGGATCACTAGAAACTGCAAGCCAGGACACCGTATGAAGCAGAATCAAAGATGCTGAGTTCAGATAAGGACAGTTTGTCCTTTTTCCACATTAAAATCATAAAAAAGGAACATACTGTATAACTATTTGGAAGCCAATCTGAATGTTCTTTTTTAATTACTATTCCTATTGGTGAAGTTCCAAATTCTGTTGTTATTAAATGAATGTGACGGAAAGTACTCAAGGCTGAGATTTTCTGCTACAAATGAATAAAATAATTAAATGTATTTGTGTAATAATTGGTTTGATAATTCTTATTCATGTCTCACACACACAGTAATTGTTCTGGCATCAGACCCAGCACCTCTCCTACTCTCCACCCCCAACCGTTCACAGTCCCAGCACCTCTCTTATGTAAAGTATCCTTCCCACTACCTCCCTCTGCTTGCTGTTGACCCCCACCCAAACCCCTTCCCAGCACTGTGTTATTTAAATTTGCCCTCACACTCTCTTCCTCTGTGTGACATCCTCTCACCCCCCTTTTACCAGTAATGTTCAATTTATTTTTGCATCTCCTCTGCAACTTCCATCAATTCTGCCCCACCAGCTATAGTAGTTACTCACTGACACAGCAAAATTGGTGAGCCACATTTAATTAGGCAGATGCGGCAGCTAGGCTCCCCATATTCGAGCATGCCCCATGACTAAATAAAATAAAAGCGAATGAAGAATGAAGAAAGAGGAAAACAAAAACTGTTCACACTCTTCTTGATCAATACCCCTGTAGGAAGACCAGAGGTTTTGTACTTTCTAGGACTTAAAATCAATATGATGCAGGGTCTGCATCAGAAGACATATGAAGAAAGGAACTAAAGATGTATTGCCTCAAGGAAAGGAGGAAGAGGGGGAACATGATAAAAATGTTCAAATACCTCAAGGGAATCAACAAAGTCCAAGATTGTAGCATCTTTCAGAAAAAGAGATGTGCAAAAACAAAGGATCACAATTTGAAGATAGAGGGGGACGGCTCAGAGGTAATGTGAGGAAGTATTTCTTTGCAGAGAGGGTTGTGGATACATGGAACAGCCTTCCTGAGGAGGTCATAGAGTCAAAAACAGTGGGGGAATTCAAGAATGCATGGGACAGACATAAGGCAATTCTAATGGGGAGTAGGAGGAAGTAGGCTATTGGTTAACTAGGATCTGCAGCTTATCCATTAGGTAGGGAAATGGGAACACTAGGTGGGCCAGGTGGTCCTTATCTGCCATCAAATTCTTTGTTTCTATGTTAATATAAATCCCTTAAACTGAAGCTGTGCTCCACAAATTCAAGGACTGCAGACTGCTGTTGTGTAGATTTCTGTTGAATACGTGCATGTGCATTAGTGCAGTCAATAACTTTTATTAGTTGTTGATATGTATTGACACCCCCCCACACACAGCTGTTATGGTGACTGGCACTACACACAGAATTGCACCATCAGATTCATATGCACACTTACCAACAGATAGCTCTGCACCTCCTGGTCTTAAAATCAGTCACTTTGGAAATCAGTGCTGTATATTGTACATCGTCACTGACAACACTGACAGAAATTAGTGTAGCTGATGAAGAAATAGGCATTGGTACCAGCCAGTCCCGTATAGTACTAGTAACAAAATTATAAACCTGATCTCACAATTGCCAAGTGGTTCAAGTTAAACCAAAAAAAGAAACCAGTAAAGAAAAAGGACGTGAAAAGAAAACTTAAATCTCATGGAAGTGCATGTCCTTTGCTAGTTTAAGTGACCAGCTTGACTTGAGAGATTGGTGGTGGACAAACATGAACTTCTGGTTTGGGAAAGGTGGGGTTGGTGGTGCATCAAGTAATGCACAACTAACTGTTCACCATCACACACAGTGATAGAAAGTCTGGTTTGTAATCAGTAACTATTTCTTGCAGATGCATTTTTGGAAGAAATGCACTGGCTTATGTATCTGCATCAGCTAAATGTGTTTCCTGTGTGAATACATTTATTTATGTAATTTTTCCAGTTGTGCTGTAAAATTATGAGATTTCAGTATTTCAAACACTAAAACATTTAGTACCCCTTCCACCAAGAAAAAAAAGAATATATCATAGGGCATTAACTGATGTTTGCTGAGTATATTAAGCCACTATAATTGTTTATCTTACTTATAGAGAGAGAGATGCAGAGGATTACGGAGTCCTTCATTTTGTATTTCTTTCTTTTTTTTTTATTTAATATACTTTATTAAATTTCAGAACACCACAGTGAAACAACCAGCGTTACAATAGCATTACAATATCAGGTGTCAAGTATCCCCCCCCTCCCTCCTCCCCTCCCAGACCACACTTACTCACTCATACATTTAGAGCTCAGGGTTCATCCACACTATCCAGATTTCCAGAGCGCCAGAAGGGCCTCAAGATTCCCCCACAATTCTAAGTAGGAAGCTAGTCTGTTCTGCATAGAGGCGATATGTCTTTCCAGTTGCAGGGCGAGCATGATCTCCCTGTACCATTCCAAAGTAGTAGGGTGGATGTTGTCTAGCCAATGCCTGACAATAACCAGCTTAGCCACCGCCGAGATGAGTAATCATTTTGTATTTCTACAAATGGGTCATGCACAAACAGCAGTACAATTAATTGAACTTTAAAGTATTAGAGTTATATTTTGTCAAGCTACACCACATTTCCTGTATCATACAATGTTACATGGTGCATTCTTTAGTGGACTGCACCACCCCCTAACAAGGGAATAGTAAGAAATGAAACATTTTAAGTGCATGTTTATCAACATGACATTACAATCTCTGTTATATTGTATTGCAAACAAAGTCTATCTCTGCTCTTCTTTCTCTCCCCTCCCCTTTTTGCTAGTTAAAAACAACATAAAATCAGCTTCTATTGAGAGAGAAAGACAGTGACAGACAGTGAGACGAGACAGTGAGAGACTGATAGTGAGCGACAGAAAGGCTCTCTGTCTCTCTCTCTGCAACATTTTGCTTGGTCTTTCATTTTGTGTAGCTGTATGCTTTAAATGTTTTTATGTATCTTTTTTTGGTGGGGATGCATGATAAGGCCCACTTTGCTTAAAAAGCTGAGAGTTGTTGAGGAAGTAACCAATCAGAGTTTGGCTGATGACTTTTACGGTATGTCTTAAAAATCATGAATAAAAGATGCTGATAGAACCTCCCTTAGAGACTAGGGCTTTCAATTGCACTACGAAGTGACCAACAACTTCTCAAATAAGAACATTTTCACTGACTATATTGGGCAAATCTTGCATTTAAAACCTCCACAAAAAATGCATTCAAATAAATCATACTAACATACTAAAATGCCAGCAGAATAGGCCTAACGGTCTTTCGTGTCTGCTTGTTTGGTCAGCCCCCACCCTGGTTGCTGACCTTGCTGCCCCCCTTACCTTCTCTGGCATCTCCCTTCCCAGTTCCAGATATTCTTGCTGCATTGGATTTTGCTTCCAGAACCCTTCCCTGTACCTGTCCCACCCCCTCTTGAACCCCTCCACTGTCTCTGCCTCCACCAGACCCCTAGGCAGCACATTCCATGGCTCCACCACCCTCTCAGTGAAGTAGCACCTCCTCCTTTCTCCCCTGAATCTTCCCCCCTCCAGCTTCCACCCATGCCCTCTAGTGGCCCCTCCTCCTTCCTTCAAAGCACCTTGACTGTTCCTCCCCTATTTACCCTCTTCATGTACCTGAAGACCTCTATCATGTCCCCCCGGTCCCTTCTCTCTTCAAATGTGTACATATTTAGCTCTTCGAGCCTCTCCTCATAGGTCCTGTCCCCCAAGCCCCAAATCATTTTGGTTGCCCTCCTCTGGACCCTCTCCCGGAGGTTAATGTCCCTCTTTAAGTGTGGCCTCCAAAACTGCACGCAGTACTCAAGGTGCGGTCTCACCAAACAGTTATACAGAGGGAGTATCACTTCCCTCCTTCTGGAGGTGATCCCCCTAGTGATGCATCCCAGCATCCTGTTGGTCTTGGCTGCTGCCCTCCTACAAGTCTCAGAGTTGTTCATCTTGACATCCACCACCACCCCAGGTCCCTCTCAGCCATCGAGACTTGTAGCATTTCTCCCCAGGGTGCACTTGGCCGGGTTTCTGGCCCCAGGTGGAGTACCTTGCATTTCCTGCATTGAACCTCAGCTTCCACTTTCTAGACCATCTTTCCAGAGCCTCCAGGTCCCCCTGTAGGGCCACCCTCCCTCCTCCCATCCACCACTGCCCCCAGTTTGAGTCATCCAAAGAGACTCATCTCACTCCTGATTCCTGTCCTTATGTCAGAGACATGGGTGTTGAACAAGAAGGGCCCAAGGACTGATCCTGTGGGACCCACTAATGACCCTCCTTGGGGATGAGACTATCCCACCAACTCGACCCTCTGGGTCCAGTCCTGGAGCCAATTGCCTATCCATCTGATCATCTGGTTCCCCACCCCATTTCTCCCAGCTTATCCAACAGGCCCATGTGAGGAACAGAGTCAAATGCCTTGCTGAAGTCTAGAAGAGGATGTCCACTGGTCTACCCAGGTCCAAGGCACTTGTCACCCAGTCATAGAACTCCACCAGGTTTGTCTGACCACGATTTCCCGGGATGAATCCATGCTGTCTATCGTCCAGGCACCCTGACTTATCCAGGTCCCCCCAGCCTCTCCTTGACAATGCCCTCCATCACCTTGCCCACCACCGATGTCAGGCTGACAGGCCTGTAGTTTCCTGCCACCTCCCTTGATCCCCCCTTGTGGATAGGCACTATATCCGCCACCTTCCAGTCCTGGGGCACCCACCCTGTCCTCAGAGAGATGGTGAAAAGCTCCGCCAGGGGTTTTGCCAGGACATCCGCAAGTTCCTTCAGCACTCTGGGATGTAATTTATCCAGCCCCAGTGCTTTCTCCGTCTTAAGGGAGCTGAGGGCTTTCCTCACTCTCTCTCTGCTGTGATTTCCACTTCTGGTACCTCTTCTCCCTGCTTAGCCCTCCCCTCCTGCCAGTGATGCCTCCCCCTCTCCCCAGACCCGCCCGATCGATGGGGTCCCCCCCTCCTCAGTATCTCTGTCTCCTCCCATGTGATGCAGCACCCATTTCCTTGGTGAAAACTGAGGGTGAAGTACTCATTTAGTACCTCAGCCTGCTCCCCCAGGTCTTGTGCCCATCTCCCCTGATTTAATCCTGCTAATCTGCCCCTTCACCCTTCGTTTTCACCAATGTATCTAAAGAACCCTTGTTCCCTCTCCTAATTTCCCTGGCCAGGTTCTGCTCCTTCCTCTTAGCCGCCCTCACCACCCTAGTGGCCCTTCTAGCCATCAGCTCGTACTCCCTCGATCCCTTTCACTCCTTGAGCACTTGAATTGCTTATAGGCTGCCTTCTTTCCACTTTCACCTCCTGGACCTCCCAGGTCCACAAGCAGGGTTTTGGGGCCCTACATTTGCGTCTTACTCTTGCACAGGTGCTGGTAGCATCCTGCACCCTCTCCTGATGATTTCCCACCTACTATCAGCATCCATGTCTGACCCAATCCCATCCAAATGCTCCTTAGGATCCTTCCCATTTCCTTAAAATCCACCCCCCTGAAGTCGGTTACTTCCGTCTTTGTGCAGCCTTCTACCCCTCCTAGGTCCAGGCAGAACCAGACCGTGGCATGGCCACTCCCCGCCAATGGGTCCCTTACCTCCAGGCCCCCAATCTGGTCACTGTCTGGCAGGACCACATCCAGTACCCACGTCTCCCTGGTCACTGCACACAAATAGACAGCGAACACATGAAAAGCATACGCAAGTATCTTCAAACTCATAGTTGCACAGCTAGGGAATTTGCAAAAAGTAATCAGACATTGGGTCATAGCAATCCTTGTCTTATGGGACATAACCATTCAAAGAGATTTATTTTACAGGACTACCATACCAACCATAAAAAATGTAAGGTTCACCTGTTGCATAATCAAAGGCTGTTGGTGTGTGTGTGTGTTAGATAACTTGCTCAACCATTTAAAAGAAGTTGTAAAGTGCATTCAAATGTTAACACTCTTGTTTAAGCAACCCCAAACATCTAAAAACCATTAATCTGGTCAGTGAGCCCTGTGGGCATTCAATAAACTTTAAGTGGGTTCTTGTCAGCTTCCCATGTTGGGTAAATCTGTAATAATTCATACTGCCATGTAGAGCTTTCAAAATGTGTATAATTTAGATGTATCAGAAGAGGCAGATGGATGTGAACTGAAAGACTTGTTTAACAAACTTTCTAAAGCATGCTTGGGAAGAGATAACTCATTTCTATAATCACTTTACCTTACACTGCAATTTGGAACAGTGACAGGTGCTGTGAGGCATTCAATTTGATAAATTTCCCACATGTGGCCATGAAGAAGTTGAATTTAAGGATGAGTTAGGGGATGCATTGAGAGTATAGAAATAACAATAAAAGTTTTGGATAAGAAGGGCAAGTGGCTGGAGACACAGACAGCAAGCAACAGTTCTGATCTGCCGATGGGCCAGTTCTGACCAGGTCCTGATAATTTAAATGGTTGTGTAGCTTTATTCATGTTAAAAATTGAGATCCTTTGGAAAAATGATAAGATAACTACAGTGGTTGTCTGCTGGAATCACAGATGATTATAAAACATACCGTACATTTTTCAATGATCTTTAACATGACAGCACTGCAGACGACCTCTGTTCATTTTTTTTTACCTGAATAAAAGTGAATTTACAGTTCTGCACTGAAATGGGCACAGCATATGATTCCACAAGCAGAAGGATCACATAACATATGATCTTTCTGCTCCTGTACAGACTGAGAATCAGTCAGGCTGAAACATTACACCAAGTCCAATGTGAGACCACCATAAAGAGAAGAAGTCAAGAGCAACATAGTATCATTTTTTATGTGATTTTTTTTAAAACATTGCATTGTGTCGCATCTCTTCAAAATATGTATCTCTTTCACAAGTAATGTACCATTTGCTTTTATATTTCATTTTTATTTTCTCCAGTAGTAAGCTCGTTCTGAACTAGTGATCAAGAAATCAGGCTATGTTGTAAAATCCTTATCTGCAGCACTGAATAGCTTTGATTTTTCAGGGAGCCACAGAACAAGTACAGTACATACTGCTGCAACATTGCATTGGTGTAGGCAAGCATACTCCAAGTACTCCATGGTGTGCAATTTTATTTAAGGGGGGTAGCAAATAGGCTCTGAACTGCTTCCTTTTTCCATAAAAACTAACAAAGAAAATGCTGAACCTTTCTGTAATTTTATTCATAGGAGTCGGAACTAGAAGGACTGGTCACTAATACTGTCTTTGCATCCCAAGGACAATACAACTTTATAGGCTCTGGGCTGATATGTGGGTGTCTTAGGGAGCAATACATGGCATTTGTATTTACCCATACATGGCAACAACCATCATCATGAGATACAGAAGTTGTATTTATTGTGCCAAATGAGGCAACAAACATGGTCCTGGAGTACATTTGTAAATTGTCTGGCTACACCCCGTGGGGAGGGGAGTAGCACACCCTAACAAGGGGTGAGGGGTAGCAGTGACTCCACTTGGTATGCAGATCTGAAATCCCTGGCTAAACCCCTGCAACATTGTACTGCTTGTAGTGACTTCATCCCCTTATAAGGCCAGGGCACATCAAATAATGTTCCTGGAGACAGAAAGTGGAACTAAGAGTTGAATAGCTGCTCAAGTGGTCATGGGCCAAAACGTGGCATCTATTCATTCATTAATTATTGTATTTATATCATCTGAAGGAAGGTGCCTCTATAGTTCAGTACCCCTGCCCCAGTGCTGCTTTACAGTATTGGATATTAGCCCACGTGCCAGGTGTGGGATATGATCACAGTTGTATGACCAACCAGGGTATAGAAGTGTTATGATCCTCTTTTATTTATGTGCATTATTTATTTTTGTTAGGAGGAGTGCTACATGCTTTTTTTCTCTGCTCTGTTGATACAGCACTTTTTCACTGCAGTGATTCCAGAGTCTAGACAGCCCCCTCTCCCACCTCTCACCACTTAACTTGTTTCACTTTAAGTGGGTGTTAAAAGAAGTCATCAGTTGTCATGGTAACATATACTCCTACTATTGTTTCTTCTGAAAGGCATGTCTGGTATGTGAGAAGTGACTTTAATTTGGTACTGTGTTACTTGGTAGTGCAGTGTGTGGGGGTGGAGGAGGTAGGGGAGCCCTGGACCATTAACTTAATCTGATTGCTTCAGTGACAACCAATGCGTAGGCTTTTAGTTAGGTGTTTCTGGTCTCCATTTGCAGCCTAGCATTTAATGCAACCTTGGACTTTGAGATTTCCCTTCTGTATTCTTTACTGCAGTATTGTTTTTGCCTGTATCAGGACCTCCTTGTAAATGTGCTTGCTCAATGGAACTTTTAATTTTAGTATTTGAGTCATGTAAGTGCTATTTAAATTCTCATATGCTGGACTGCTTTTGTATGTCTTCAAAAGTTGTTGGGTATCAGGTGTTTCCTTTGCTGTCTGTATCTCCAGCCACTTGTCCTGTTAACCAAAGCTTTACTGATGAAATAAAGATGAACTTGAAGAAATGCAAAGGCTTATTACATTTTCAAAATCTACCACACTGAATATGTTCTATCCTAGGTCTGAGTGCCAACCTGAGCTGCAGGCTCTCATGCGTGTACTTACATCCAAGAGTGATTTTAAAATGATCACTATGAATTGAAAGAAGGGAAGGGAAAATTGTTTAACCAGGAGAGACACACTAAGCCAATGCTTGTTTTCAGGTTCAACCTGAGAGCATAAGAAGGTTAGGTGACTTGCTTAGGGTCACATCGTAGGCATGTGGAGGCTGTGGACTTCAAACCCAGGTCTGCAGGTGTGCAGCCCTAAACTACTGCCTATACTGCATCTTTAATACTAATGGTTGAATAGTAATACCATTTATAAATAAGTCAGATGTCACTAAATCAATAAAAAGGCTTTACAAACAACTGACATTGTGAAACAGAGTTAAAGCATACATGTTACAATCACTCACATTTATAACAAATAGGAGAGTATAGTATGCCCCTATTATAGATACCATAATAATTAGGCAATCCTTACAAATAAATAAAGGTCTTTGGAAACAATGTTTCTGATTGCAAGGAAACACACAAAAAAAGTTTCTTAAATGATAGATTTTTTTTCTGTCAAAAATTCTTAAATCTTACAACTCAGAAGTTAGAAATACTGAATGCAGTCAAAGGGAATGAAAGATAAAGCAGCACGTAGTTCCCTTTAACTGTCCATGGTAGAGAAAAAAAGGAAATGTGAAAGGCTCCCAGGTCTGTTATTGCAGATGTTAACAGAAAAAAGGGGGGTTATAACTGATTACTGCTGTCAGGGGCTCTCGAACAAGAAATAAATAAAATAAAAACAAGTGATCCACTATATAAAAATTCAAAAGGAAATTAATTCTAATGTCTCACAGTTCACCTCAAAGCAGCAGGGTGCAGCCTAAAATTACCAATATGTTATGCAAGAATGAAGCAGTGGTAGGAAAACAGATATATTACATTTTTAAGTATTGAGTTTCAAATCCCAATCCCATTTTTTTTCACAATAACCTACTAATGCAATGATGGGACAGGGTGGCTCAGCATCAATGTTTGTTTAGTACTGGGGAGGCACAGAACACCAGTAAGGGATTTGATGAGAAGAATGCTTGAAACTAGTGTGGGTGTGTGGGTGAGTGGGTGGGAGGGCTTAAACTGTTAGAAAAGTGAGGTAAGCAACTGGAAACTAGGAAGTTCTTGCTGGCCAAAACTGCTGCTGCTCTTTAGAATTGCCACATTTGCTAGGCACTTCACAACAGAAAATTGTGCCACACTGATTGCAAATCAGAAATCGGCCCTGTTGCATAAAAATGTTTACCTAGTCTGAAGTCCGTACAACTTCATATATTTAACCCAGCACCTAGCAATGAATTGTTTTAATATTGCATCTAACAATGGTAAGCAGTACAACAAAGACAATCAGTGTTTTTTTGGTTTTTGTTGCAGTGTTAGTCTTCAGCTTATACAATAACTACTGTCATAGCATTGTTTGGAAACTTTTTTTATATACTTTTCTGTGTATTTTGTTTTTTTGTGGCATTTGTTTAACGTTATTGATTTTGCAGCCTTAAGCATATCTTACAGAGTGCAAGAACTATGCCATGCATGGCTTTAAAAATAATTTAGATTCTGATTTTGTAGTCACACGGTTCTGTGCTTAGTAATAAAAAGTGTATGACCACATACACACACACACACACACACACACACACACACACACACACACACACACATGCAATGGTATGTAAATTTGCTATACTGCAGATGCAATGGTGCTATTAAAGACTGTGCATACCTCCTGATATACTGTAGGTTCTCTGTCCCCTACCCCACCTACTGATAAAGAAACCCTTTCTAATGACCCGGAGGCAAAGGAAATGGTTTAACCACAAAAGGCACACTCAACCAGAATTTGTTTCCTGGTGTGAACTAGATGCACAAGGAAATTAGGTGAATTGTTTATGGTCATACATAAAACTATGGGAAGGAGGAAATCACTTTTGGAATACTCATAATGCAGTATATATTAATAATAGGGAAATGCTACTGATTTCTGCACTGTGTACAAACATAATGCAATCTGCACCACACATTCCATATGCCGAGGACTTGATTTACAAGGGGTCTCACTATGTTTTCTTTGTTTTGTACTATAGAAAGGGAAACATCAGTAGTACTCATGATGTATGACATTATAGCAACAGTGGTAGACTGTTGATTTTCAGACTATTCATTGATATTAAGCAATTGTAACACAATGCAACACATGCATAATGAATGTCCTAACAGTGCAGCAAAAAGAAAGTAAATACAATGACTTCTATAGATCAGGTATGAACTCAATGTAAGTTCATAACTTCATATAAATGCATTTCTAGATAGAAGCACGAAGACTCTGTTCAATTATAAAAAATTGATTTACCTTAAAGATGGATACAGATGAACAGATGGTTTTGAGTCAGTGATAAAAACTCTAAACAAGTGTCAGCATAAAACAAGCATTTGTCAATGCCGAATATTGATTATTTCGCTCCGTTGAGTTCGCTCACTCCCCCTCTGTCAGTTGCTCATTCTGTTTCTGTTGGCACTGCAGACTACGCTTTTGTACTGGCTCCTGTCTGCATTGGCCACTTTGTCTGTCCACAAAGAAATCTACAGGTGTCCTGACAGAGTTCCGTTGAGGTCGCTCCATCTCCCTCTCTTGCTTGCTCATTCTGTTTCTCCTGGAGCTGCAGGCTGCCCTTCTGTACTGGGCTCCTGCCTCTGTTGGCATCTTTGTCTGCCCACAATGAAATTGGCAGCAGTCCCAACAGAGCTTCATTGAGCTCACTCACTCCCCCTCTCCCATTCACTCATTCCATTTCTGCCGGTGCTGCAAGCTGCCCTTTTGTACTGGGCTCCTGCCTGCATTGCTGCCTTTTTGTGCCCACAAAGAAATCCGCTGCAGTCATGATAGAGCTCAATTGAGCTCGCTCACTCCCCCTCTCTCAGTTGCTCATTCTGTTTTTCCTGCCGCTGCAGGCTGCCCTTTTGTACTGGGCTACTGCCTGCATTGCTGCCTTTTTCTGCCCACAAAGAAATCCGCAGCAGTCCCAACAGAGTTCCATTGAGCTCACTCCCTCCCCCTCCTTCACCCTCTCATTCTGTTTCTCTTGATGCTTCAGGCTGCCCTTCTGTACTGGGCTCCTGTGTTGGGGCCTTTTTCTGCCCACAAAGAAATCGACAGCAGTCACCCCCCACTCACTCGATCTTAATCTGCCCCAAACACTGATTTCCCACAACGACCATGCTATTCTGTGGCAGGAGTGCAAAAACATATTTGGGCCAGGATGTGAAAAATGACAGCTGTGCTGTTCATGAGGAGGTGTGAAAAAATGCTAGTGTTGAAAATGTGGCATGAAAATATGACAAATTTGCAAAGTTACATGGGTGCATGGAAACAGTTCAATGCACGCTTGTAACACAGTCATTTTATGGACTTTCATCAACAAATTTTCAACATAGGGATTTTAGGACTGATGGTCATGAACAGTGCCACTGTCATTTTCTTAATCTTTCCTGAACACTAATTTCCTACAGCAACTGCGCTATTCTGCACCGCAAGTGCAAAAACACATTTTGGCCAGGATGTTCATAAGGAGGTGTGAAAAAATGGCAGTATTGAAAATTTGGCATGACAATATTACAAATCTGTGAAGTTACAAGTGTGCGTGGAAACTGCGCAATGCACACTTGTAACACAGTCATTTGATGGACTATCATCATCAAATTTTCAAAATAGACTTTTTAGGACCTCTGCTCATGAACAGTATCACTGTCATTTTCTTAATGTGTCCCGAACACTGATTTCTCACAGCGACCATGCTATTCTGTGCCGGAAGTGCGAAAAGACAATTCAGCTAGGATGGGAAAAATGTTAGCTGACTGTTTATAAGTAGGAGTGTGGAAATGGCAATGTTGAAAATATGGAGTGAAAATATTATAAATTCATGAAGTTAAGAGAGTGTGGGCAAACTGTGTAACGTACGCTTGTATTGTCACCAAATTTTCAACATAGGCATTTCAGGATCTCTGCTCATGAACAGTGTTACTGTCACTGTCATTTTCTAAATCTGTCCTGAACACCGATTTCCCACAGCGACCTTGCTATTCTGCACTGGAAGTGTGAAAACACATTTTGGTCAGGATGTGAAAAATGACAGCTGTACTGTTCAAAAGGAGGTGTGAAAAAATGCCAGTGCTGAAAATCTGTCATGACAATATTGCAAATTTGCGAAGTTACGAGCATGTGTAGCAACTGCACAATGCACACTCGTAAACCAGTCTTTTTGGATTTGTTTCACCAAATTTGCAACATAGGTGTTTTGATAGCCCACCTCATGAACACTGGCACTATCATTTCGTTAATCGGTCCCGAAAGGTGATTCCATGCAGTGACCGCAAAATCACCTTTCAGGGTGAAATACCACTATGACAGTGACAGAATTCATGAGGAGGTGTCCAAAAAAACCCATGTTGAAAATTTGGTACCAATATTCCAAAAAATGCCTGAGATATGTACCAAAGTTGAAAAAAACATATTTATGCTGTTATACGACTTACCGGCATTTCCTCAGTTCGAGGTCTGCTTTGAAGAGTGCAGATGTGTTCCTGGTCCATTGAAGATAGTCGTGCCAGACTCTGCAGGTAACTATTGGGTGGGGAGGTGAGGAGGCATGGTGTGCAGAGGGTGGGTGCAGGTTGTGGGAGGGGGGCAGGGAGACCGCGAGGGACCGTTTTCTTTTTTAACAGGTATAAAAAAGAAAACATTGCAGGACAGTTTTTTTTTACAGGGCCATTTGGCACACTTGGGTGGGCTCCCAGCATGCCAACAGAGTGTTTATTTGGGTGGGCAGCTGTAGCCAATGGGTGATTTAGCACCCTTCTGCTATACAAAAGGGGGTGCAAGAGCTGAGGGGATTGGGCACCCCTTCGGCACAACTGTAGTTCATGTTTGGGGGGGATTATGCTGACAGAGAGTGGGCTCCCTGTCAGCAAATGACACTGGGGGGGACATAATTCTGATGGGGAGTGGACTCCCTCATTGGCAACATCAATGTTAGGGCACTGAAGCTGGTGGGGATTGGGACCCCCATCGGCAAACAAACACATTGGGAAGACACATGCTGCCGAGGGTGATTGGGCACCCCCTTGACAGTGGGGCTGCTTCATATTGCTTGTGAACATGGCGGAAAGCTGCGGCCATGTTCACAAACAATATCACAGTAACAAGGTTCCACCTAGCAATGACGGGTCACTCCCTCATTGCAGCAGAATGGCTTACGCTGCAATGATGAGGCGGTCCCTGATTGCTGAGGCTGAAACCTTACAAGGTTGTGGCACGCTTACTGAACTAGTGTCAGCAGCAGTGTGCCATGCCATTGGGAAAAGCAGGCCAAGCCTCCAAAGGCTGTGGAGGCATTGGCCACAACAGTGCCAAGCCTCTACAACCTGCTTCTGGAGCAAGCTGCCGCAATATGTTTCTTACGCATGTGTGCAATCAACATAAAAATGACTGGCTCTCTGTATCACAGAATGAGACTCACAATGGTAACTTAGTCACACACAAACTCAGGGCAGGTTAGAAAAAAATACAGACATGCCACTTTGAAAGAAGACAGACAAACACATTTGTTTTATTACAAAGTGCTTATCACCCTGAAGTGCTCTCCGAATCCAAGCAGCTGGAGGTCGCCGGAGGTTGTGAGGGACTGCTGGAAATGTAGCCCTTCACCCGAAGTGCTCATCAACTCCAGGCAGGTAGATGCTACTTTGCCATGCTAGGAGCTGCTCCTTGGAGGATTCTCTGTGTTCTATGTTGGTACCTTTTTTCTTAAACTCAGACCGGAGCCCACAGAGACTTTTAATCCCCACACATGTAGAGATAGTTTTATTTAACAGTCTACCTCAATTGTGCTGGTATGAGTTAATCCTTGTTACCTTTATTTTTTAACCTGTGCCAGGTGTGTGTATATATATATATATATATATATATATATATTTCTTTTTTTAAACTGTGCTTCTATATTTGCTAATCTTTTAATCAGTACTACTGTATATACTGCTAAACGTCCAATCAGCACAGCATTGCTGAACTTCAGCAGCTCCTTGCTTGCTAATCCCCTGTTTCCCAGTAGCCCTTAACCCTCCCCCCAGGTGCTCACCCAATATATAGAGACTTACCATCCCCTGTCTTGTGTCTCCACAGCAGGAGGTTGCCCGAGGTCGCCAGAGGTCGTGCGGGACTGCGAGAAGTGTAGCCCTCCTTGAAGTGCTCACCAAATCGAAGCAGGTAGATGCTACTTTGCCAAGCTCGGAGCTGCTCCTCGGAGGATTCTGTGTGTTCTACGCACCGCCCTCACCACCACCCTTGGTGGGCTCTCACATATATAGTGAAGTAGACCATGCCCTTAAAGCTTTTTAACCTGTCAGCTAGTTTTCCTATCTGCATCTTATACCTGCCCACCACTAGGCATCCCGTTCCTCTCCTTGCTCTAGACCTTCATTGCTCTATCACTAAGCACACTGGCTAGCCCAACCATGCTCCTGCTCACCTTTATTACTCTCACCCTACTGCTCCCCCCTACATTCCACCCTCCCTCTTCCTATTATAAACAAGCCCAGGCTACCACCCAGTTGCACAATAATATAAATATTACCCTTTTCATCTTCACCATCTCCCATAGAGACCTTCTTCCCAGGAAATGCACCCTATGGAGGCCCTGTTTCTCTTGCCAACCCCTGACAGAATTCTCTCCTCCGTGTCTGCCCTCTTTTTCCCACTGTCTCCTCCTATCAGCCCCCCAACACCCTGAAACTCCCGATACCCACCATGGGGTACCCACAGTGAACATGCCTTCGACTAAGCACCCGAACAAGTAACAATCAACTCAGATCACTCATCCTCCTCCTCCTCCTCCTCCTCCTGATGGGCAACATCCAACCCAATCCGGGCCCACAGAACGCTCCTCTGCCCCACCCACAAACAGGCTATGGGCTCCGCATTGCATCTATCAACATCTGCAGCCAACAAAAAAAATGGGGCTCTTTTCAAGGGTGGGTACTCCAACACCACCCTGACATCATAGCCCTGAGTGAAACCTGGCTTTCCCCCGCTGTCCTTGATGCAGCGGTAAACTTCCCTGGTTACCTCCTCTTTCGATCCGATAGGCTAGGAAAAATGAGGCAGTTGCACTCTCTACCTAAAAGACTCACTCTCAGGCCAAGTACTCCCCCTGCCACATCTAACATCAGGGGCTCAGGCCCTCACCCTTAAATTAACCCTAGGCAAGTTTACCTCCCCTCTCCTCCTCACTACTGCCTACATTCCTCCCAGGGACCAGAAGCAAGCATTCCAAGACATCCTGTCCCAGCTCTGCACCTTTCCCATGCAATATGAAAAACTAATTATGGGGGACTTCAACATAAATTGGCTGGCCAAGACAGTTGCACCGTTCATTAACGAGGCTGAGCACTTGATCTCACACAAGAAGTCACTGACCCCACCTGAGTAAACCCATGCACAGGGACATCCTTCCTCTTATATCTTGTCTTTACTAACCGTCCGCACAGAATAACCAACCCCGTGGTTCTCCCTGATGCACTAAACGACCACTCCCCTGTACTCTTCACCTGGTCCTGCACTGCCCCCATAGCCCCCCCTTAAATTACCTCTCAATGCAAACTGGGGCCCAGTAAACTAGCCCAGCTCAAGGCCTACCTCAAATACTGGGACTAGAATCCCCTAACACTCTCGAGCCGGATCATGAGCTTGAACTATTTACCACCACGTTCAATGCTGCCTGTGATAAGTTCGCCCCCCCAAGCAAGAGCATGTCAAAGGGCAATCATGCCCCCTGGTTCTCTAACCACCTCTGGGGCCTCCTGCAGCACTGTAACACCCTCCGGTATCGAGAAAATGAGACCCAATGGCCTGAGGACAGGCTATGGTACAGGGACGCCCGTAACAAGTGCACATGGGCCACTCGCTCCACCAAAGCAGATTACTACAAAGCTGCTTTAACCTCCACCTGGGGTGCTGGATGCAAATTTTGGAATAATATTAAGGAACTATGTGGCAAACCTACTAATCTGCCCCCAGACCAAATATTAATTAACAGTAACCTATCCTCAGATCCCCTCAGTATAGCCTCAGCCCTAAACTCCGCTTTCACAGATATCAACCAAGTCCTCCCCTCAACTTCTTTGACCCACTGCCTGCTCAGGAACCCCCACCGCCACCCCATGCCCCACCCTTCTATATATGCATCCTTACACTAAGACTGCCAAACCCTACCTTGCCAAAGCCCTTAACCACTCTCCCCTCAGTAATGATTCCCTAGACCTCAGACTTCTCTGCCTCACCCTCTAGAAAGTCCTCACCCTGCTCACCCATATTCTCAGCCGCTCCCTGTGCCAGGAGAAATTTCCTGCACATTGGAAAGTGGCCTATATCACTCCCATACATAAGAGTAGGGATCGCACCTCCACTAACAACTACCGTGCCATCTCCATCCTACCCTCCCTATCCAGTGCATTAGAATGCATAGTCACTGATCAACTCGCTGACCACCTCTCTAAATATAACCTTCTATGCAGCCAGTAACACAGCTTCTGTAAGGGTCATAGTACCACCACGGCCCTCCTTGAACTTACCTCTCATGTCCACTCTGCCTTGGATCACAGCCACATCTCAGGAGCCATCTTCGTGGACCTCTCGAAGGCATTTGATACCGTCAACCATGCCCTCTTACTGAACACTCTGGCCTACAGAGGGACTGAGGACTGGACTTCCTTCCAGTTTAGTCCTGGAAGAGGACCAGATTCTCATCTCTGAATGGGTATGTAACCTGGGAATGGAGCTTGAGGCTGGTCTGATTCTTCTACATCAGGTATCGGCAGTCATCAAGCTGGCCTTTTTCCATCTTAGGAACATTGCCAGGATTAGGCACCTTGTTCCATCCAGTGACCTGCCTGTTTTGGTCCATGCGTTTGTGACATCGCTCCTTGATTACTGCAACTCACTTTATCTAGGGCTTCCTGGGGTTGATATCCGCTGCTTGCAGCTAGTGCAGAACACAGCAGCATGTTTGTTGACTGGGGCATCTAGAAGATCTCACATCACCCCTGTGCTGCATGCTCTGCACTGGCTGCCAATACAGTAGTGGATCACCTTTAAGGTAGGTCTTTTGACCTCCAAAGCCCTACACCGATTGAGTCCTGATTACTTGAAAGAGCTCCTGGTGCCTTACACCCCTCTGCGACAACTCCGCTCGGCTGATGAGGGGTTGCTGGAGATTCCGAAGGTTAACTTGAAGTCATCTGGTGCTCATGCCTTTGGATTTGCGGCACCTACCCTCTGGAATTCTCTGCCCCATCAGCTCTGGGAGTGCAGGAAGGTGGGGAGTTTTAAGCAGGCACTAAAGACTTTTTTTATGGGGAAAGGAGTTTCCTGTTTTAACCTGATTTTATATTATATGTATCAGAATATATGTTATGTTTTGTACTAATATTGTACAGCGCTTTGAACACTGAAAGGCGCTTAAATAAATTTTATTATTATTATTATTATTATTAGTACAGTGACCTGTCTCAAGATGCCTTAAACTAGTTCACCAGCTATCTATCTGACAGAGCTCTACTAGTTAAGGTAGGCACTGTCCTGTCCCCAAGTCTTCCAATCTGCTTCAGTGTCCCACAGGGATCCATTCTTGGCCCTCTCCTAATCTGCCTTTACCTTAACACTCTACTGGAGGCCTGCCCCACCAAACTGCTCCTCTATGCGGATGATGCCATCCTGTTAGCTCAAATTACACCAAACACTCCAACAAGCTCTCCATGCAGGGTTTTAAATAATTGATTAGCAGTTTTTTTCTTGGGATGTTGCTAACTGTACAGAAAGTATTTATATAGATTTTCTAGAAGTGCTGTGTTCATTAAACACAGTGAGGCAAGAGCTATTAATTTTCACAAAGTTTTAGCACTTTTATGAGCAAAACGCTAATCAATTTTTAGAGTTAAATAAAACCCTGCCACGAAACTGAACACTGGCTCACCACCCAGCACCTAATCATTAACTACAACAAGACAAAGTCATGATTTTCTCCCAACCGCAGAACCCTCTTAAGAACCTCTGCCCCCAATTTCTAATCATAAATCAAACCCCCCCTCGAACAATTGGACACCTTTAAATACCTAGGTGTCACACTGGACCAGACTCTCAACTTCTATCAGCATATCCACTTCCTATCCACTGCCTTTAACTCTAGACTAGGCATACTTTATCAGTACAAGCACTGCCTCACCCCTGAGTCTCTGCATCTTACCATTAACTCTTCTCTACTCTCACTCCTGGACTACTGCATTCTTATCTACAGTGCAGCTCCCATGTCGGCCCTCAATAGACTCTGCCTTGTTCTAAACAAGGCCTGCCATCTCATCCCAGGATGTGACCGCTTCACCCACACCTGCGCCCTCTACAGTACCACAAACTGGCTAAACCTAGAAACAGAATCAAGTACCTCACCTGCCTAATGACCAAAAAGATTACCCTAGGCCTCACCTCCCTGCCCTAAACAAAATTATTTTCCCTGCTGCTCCTGTCAGAACCACCCGAAACATGACCAAACTGTTACTATGTGTACCCTGCTGCCGGACTTCCCAATTCCAAAGAACATTCAGTTACAAAGTCCCCTCCTGGACAAATGTGCTCCCTAATCTAATAACCAACAAAACAAGAATAGGCCCTTTTAAATACGGTCTAAGGAATCACCTCCAGATAACAAACCGATGTGACTGCCCCTGACCTGTTCCCTCCCTGATGACCTAGGCCAGCTTCTCGCCTGTCGCCAGATCGAGCTACACCAAGCTTCCTAATTTGACAAACAGCCTCACTGCTTCTTTATGTGGCTGTGCTATAATACTGTATTTCATGTGATCTCTGTCTTTAAGTCACTCTCTGTACCGTGCATGTAACCTGCACTATGATGTTATGTAGTGTCCGCAAACTGTAAGCAACGTTATCCCTGTACCTCTCTATGTTTGATGTGGAACCTTTGTAAATAAGTCTTTGACTCAAAGGTCTTTTTGAATACCTCAATAAATAAATAAATATCAGAGCAGAAAATAAACCTGATCATTATTAAGTGTACTTATTATTAAGTTACTTGATATTTCTCTGCCCTGTATGTCATCCACAAAAAAAAAAGATACAGTATTTCTCCATGAGTGTTTACATGTTTGTCTAGCTTTCTCTGGTAAGGAAACAGCACTCAGAAACCAAAAAAGAAACAACTGAGCTTCTGTAGTCAAAAACGAGTCTCCTGAGTATTGAGGAGTGCAACCAAAAGGTTATTTCCATTCCCGTATCTTTTAACCATCTGCATTACAAATCAAAGACACATTCGACTTTCAGTACAGGCTCAGTGTATACAAGGAGAAAAAAATTATTTGAATGAATGTATTGTATTTTACAGTGCTAGAGCATGCAAGTCTACAAGACTAAGTTATTTGTGTATGTCGGGGGGGACATAAAGGCAATGTAAAGGAAACTAATGGAAATGAAAGCAAGGATATTCACCCACATATTGTACAGTAGTACAGTACATCAAACACATACAGTAGTCTGTTATGCTGAGTGTGCTATACTGAGTTGTAAGTACTGTATGTGTGTGTGTGTGTGTGTGTATGTGTGTGTGTGTGTGTATGTCCCAAATGGCAGTGTAAAGAATAATAATTAACGGGAATGAAAACAAGATATTCACCCACATGCAACCTTAAACTCTAGTCTGTCATTAGCTTTGATGCCTTTGCTGTTTTTATTTTGTGTATTTTTAGTTGCAGGTTAATGATTTATAATGTTAGTATTGTGTATCTCCAAATTCCAGACACTCTCCTGTATTGCAAGATACATTCCCAATTATTATATTTGGGTTATTCTTTTCTTCTCTGGAAGATATACTGTATTGGTATGACTTGAGCTAAGCAGAATTATTTAACTATTATGAAAAACCAACCAGTGTTTTGCAGTATACAGTACTGTATGTATGTAGTGCCTTTGTAACCTTACAACAGTGTGCCAGTTATCTTTGTTATAAAAAACAATTTCAATAAAGTTTTTGACTGCAAAACACATAATTAGTGACCTAAAATCCTTTCAGTATATCTTTCTTTTCTTTTTGAGCCAGATGGATGTCATAAAGTGGGCTGTTTTACACTGTACTGCACATAGAAACTGGCAGTTGCGTCAAGTATGTCACCCGCCCATCAGTCTCTAGGGTGGATAATTTACCTTGGGAGGTGCTTTTTACACTTGAGACCCAGAGAACTCTAGTAGACATGTGAGCATGGGAGCACCCAGTGTGAATTGTCAGCCATTTGCACAACTCTAGGTATGGAAAACAGTGGTTCACTAACAACTCACTCCTTGCGCAGTGCTGAGTATCTCATGTGTGCATTTTGGTAAAAGATGCCCACCCACCCACCCCACATATAGTAAGACAAAACAGCACCAATGCTGCTGTTGGTGATGCCCTTTTCTCTAATTCATGATAAAATAACAGCATTGCTCAGCATTACCCAGTCAGCTGGATGGGACAGGGAGACAGTGAGTAATCTATCCCATCTCAATTTTTTTATTGAGCAATACATTAAAAAATGTGCCTAGACTACAGCGATCCACTTATGCTGTCAGTGAGTCCTCTGGTACACACCTTGTCCTGCAGGCAATGTTTTTCCTTTTCTACTTGCTACGGCAAAGACCTCAAGCTGATGTGGACTGTGGGGACACCCACATTGCAGTTGAACAAGATACATTTTACTACTAACAGTGCCTCCTGCTGCATTTAAGCAGCTGATTACTGGGGTGAATTCATTCTAAACTCGGCATGCTTCAACAGACACTTAACGCATCAGTGACACTTTGATAGGTAACACTCAGTACACTGATTGGATATGCTGCAAACACCGAGGTACCGAGCAACTTTGATTTAGCAACCACTGTAGTTCCCTTTCCATCACAGAGCAGCTGCAAATAGTAATGGCGGCCTCATAGGAATACAGTTGATGCTGAGGGAGATACCTGATTGCTCTGCTAGAACAAGCAGGTGTCTTCCCTAGCGTCACTCCCATCCTTGCCAGGCAGCTTGTCACGGCACTATAATAGAAAAGAACTAAGAGATGGGTTCAGTTGAAAAGGATCTGAGCAGAGAATCTTATGAAAAAAATAAAGACACACTACCAGCCATGGGAGAAAAAACTGTGTAGAAAAAAGCAACACTACAACATTTTTAAAAATAAGTTAAAGGTTAGAGTAACGTAGAACTCTGGCTTTGCCACTTCTCCATTAGCATGGGGGCATCAACAACTACAGGGACCATTAGTGCCTAAGCCGTCTAAGTCTAAAAATAGAAAAATAAATTGTCTGAAGTAAGACCCTGTTAGCCCATACACTTGTTTATTGTACCTTGTTCCAGTAAAAAGTATAAATACTCTTCATACTATTCACCAGCACCGGTTCTACCACACTATACCCCCCCCCCCCGACTGTACCCAACTTTTTCTTCCCTGCTACAAAATGTGTCTTGGCAGTAAAGAAACATCTGAGTTTCCACAGCTGGCTTATCATTCTGACCTCCTAGGGGCATTCAAACTACACCCAAAAAATCATCTCTTATCTCATCCCACTCTGATAGAATGTATGCTAGACATCTCTAGAGTCCAATCTCACACTCTGCTTATTGTCAGCTTCTTAAACATGAAACTTATTATCTGGGGAATTCAGAAATATAAAAACAAATTATTTAATTTAAAACAAAGTCACACCCATTAATGGGAACTTGGCTTTTACACTTTTCTAAATGCATGCCATAGTATGCTTTCAAGCACTGCTTTACTTTGGAAGCCCCGATTCAGTTATAGCATTCATTATCTGGCAATAAACCTCAAAATAGAACATCAATACTGTACATAGATTGTGGCTGTTTTTCTTTTTCCCTTGGAGCATGTTTTTTCAGTTATGGTTTGTAAAACAGCACGCCCATTTCCCAGCACAAACTTTTCCACCACCTATTGCTGTTTGCCTAGCAGTGCACTCACATTTCCTTCCAAGCACAAATAAGTATAAACAAATATTAAAACAAATATTATGCAAGGGGAAGCCTGTTTGCTCTTAATCCACCCTGCACCACAACATTTATTTAATGGAATCAGCTGGATGCAAGCAGAAGTATTAATTAGTCATCATATTCCCATCAAAGGATGACATTGCAAACATGTGAGAAACAGAGTACTCACTGGGAGAACATGATACTCTCTTTCTTGTCACAGTATTCAGAGCCAGAATGTAATTTGCACTTACCTAGTTGCAATAGATCAAGCAATCTGCTCCAGGACAGGAGAGAACAACTTGGTCTAGGCAGATGGGGAGCTGGCAGAAGGTGAAGTCAGACCACAGGTGGACTAGAGTCAGATTTGGCATGGCAGCCCCAGGGTAGTTAGGAGTCAGGGAATGTCAGCAGAAGCCTGGTATTCCAAGCTGGGAGTCTGCCTCACAGTGGTAGGTGCATGCAGGTGCAAGATAGTTCTCCCTCAGAAGCTGAAAAGGCGGGTGGCGAGTGGGCAGCTTGTAGGCATGCAGTGTTGAGTGAGCTTCTCTGTGGGTGGCAACAGTCAAGGACAGCAGGCAGGATGTGTCCAGAATCAAAAGGGTCATGGCCTGTACCAGAGGGCCTTTTATCACACAGCATGACAAAACTGGATGGGGAAACACAAGCTGGTGGGACTTTGGAAAACTGGATTGATACATATATACATAGAATCTGACAGCAGATAAGGACTGCCAGGCCACACCTAGTCTGTCCATTTTCCCTACTTGCTGCAAAACACCAAAGATCCTATTTGATCTCTGTCTATGTTCTCCTACCCATTGCTAGGGTACCGCTATGCTAATCGTTCGCATTTTTAAATTCCTCTACTGAATTTGACCTCACCACCTCCGTTAGTAGGCTGTTCCTTGCATCCACCACCCATACTGTGAAGAAATACTTCCTCACGTTACCCCTTAGTATATCCACTTCTAGCCTCATGTCATGAGCCCTTGGTTCTAGAACATCTCATTTTCTGAAAGATGCTACCCTCCTGTATCTTATTTATGCCCTTGAGATGTTTGAAGGTTTCTATCATATCCCCCCTCTTTCTCTCTCTTCTCTCCTCCAGGGTGCACAAATTGAGATCCTCCAATCTCTCCTCGTATGACTTTTGGTGCAGGCCCTGCACCATTTTCGTTGCCCTTCTCCAAACTTCCTCCACCCTGTCTATGTCTTGACATAGATGTGACATCCAGAACTGGACACAATACTCCAGATCAGGTCTGACTAATGATTTATATAGAAGCATCACCACCTTCTTTCTTCTGCTGGTGTTACCCTTCTCTATGCACGACAGTACCTCACTGGCTTTCCCACAGCCTTGACTGATCACATTTAGGTCATCTGATATGAATACCAGCAGATCCTTTTCCTGTTTGGTTGCCATCATTATCTCTCCCCCCATCATATAAGCCATCCTTGGGTTCCTGTGCCCCAAATTCATGATTTTGCACTTTTTGCATTGAATCTTAGCTGTCACACTCTAGACCATTCCTCAAGTTTACATAGGTCTCTCCTCATTTTTTTCATCTCTCCTGCAAATCTTAGTATCATTTGCAAATAGACACCTTTCTTTCCAGACTCTCTGCAATGTCACTTATCAAGATATTGAATAGAACTGGCCCTAGAACTGACCACTGTGGCACCTCAGTGGTTACCCTCCTTTTCTCGGAATGAGCTCCATTTACCACCACCCTCTGAGTTCTATCTTTCAACCAATTTCTTACAACCCTTTTTTGTGGAACAGTGTCGAAGGCCTTGCTGAAATCCAGGTAGGCTACATCCACTGCTCCCTCCTGATCCACTTCCCTGTTACCCAGTCAAAAAAAATCTATCAGATGTGTTTGACATAAACTTCCCGCTATGAAACCATCCTGCCTCGGATCCTGTGCTCTGATGGATTCAAGATGTTCCACAAGCCTTTCTTTTAGCAGTGATTCAATTATTTTCCCAGCACCAAGGTCAGGCTGACTGGTCTATAGTTTCCAGCATCCTCCCTGCTCCCACCTTTGTGTAGAAGGACTACATCTGCTGTCCTCCAGTCCTCTGGAACCACTGTCATTTCCAGCGATTCATTGAACAGAGCTACCAGTGGGGCTGCCAGCACCACTCTAAGCTCCTAAAAGACTCTAGGATGCATCCCATCTGGTCCAATTGTTTGTCTACTTCAGTTTTGTAATTTTTCTTTAGAACTCTCTGCTCCATACATGGACTGTTGTTCTCCTCCCTACCCTTATTGTTCCTGTAACTTAATTGTCATCCCTCCTTTTCCCCCTCTGCTGTGAATAATGAACAAAAATATTTGATCAGGATTGTTGCTTTTTCCATGTCCCCTTCTGCACACTCCCCTTATTCCCCCTTAAGTCTTACAATCCCATCCCTTGTCTTTCTCCTTTCACTAAAATACCTGTAAAAAGTATTGTCCCCTTTCTTTATTGCCTGGGCTGTTTTTTTCCTCCATTTGCACATTTGTGCTCCTGACTGCCTTGTGGTGATCTAGGACTGTGGTAAACTCTCAGGGAATCAGGGACTCTGCACCGTAATTTGTAAAATGGGGATCCCTGTGACAGTGATCTGGGAGTTGCTGCAGCTGCAGGGTTGAACCAAACATTTGGCACACCTGCAGGTTTGATGGAGGGTTCCGTCAACTTCCCAACCGGCAGAGCCAGAGAGAGTCCACAAAGATGGAGGGGAATGTGCCAACAAAGAGGGGAGATGGGACAGAAGGAGCACAGGGAGTTCCCGAGGGAGCAAGGGGGGGCAGAGGACAATGTCAGCCTCCTCCCTGCTCCTACGTTTGTGTAGAGGGGCTACATCAGCTCTTATCCAGTCCTCTGGAACCACTCCTATTTCCAGCAATTTACTGAACAGAACTGTCAGTGGTGATGCCAGCTCCTTTAATATTCTAGGATGTATTCAGTCTGGTCCCACTGCTGTGTCCACTTTCAGTTTTGTGAGTTCCTTTAGAACTTTCTCCTCTATAAATGGACTGGTGTCAACAATCCTGCCCTTATTGTTCCTGCCACTTCATTTTGGTCCCTCACCTTCTTCCTCTTCTGTGAACACAACAAAAATATTTGTTCAAGATAGATGATTTTTCAAAGTCCCCTTCCACACACTCCCTGTCTAACCTGTTAACCCTTACGATCCCACCCCTTATCTTCCTCCATTCACTAACCTACCTATAAAAGATCTATTTATTTCTTTCTTTTTCATATTGAAATTGCAAATCTTTGAGTCAGAGGCTCCTTTACAAAGGCTCCATGTCATTAGAACATACAGGCATTAGACAGATGAACAAAAGCATATAAAAACAAGTTATAGTTTCATAAGGAACAAGGCAGTAACCAGCCAGATACATGGTCATGAAAGAACATCATAGTTACAAACAGAAACAATAAGTCCATTCACAATTAGGGGGCTTAGCAGGACAAGTGCCCCTAGGGGACCCTAGACCATTATCAGAGGAAATTGTAGTTGTGAGGGCTGTAGCTGAGGGCAGGGGAATAGGTTAGAGTGTAAACATTGAGTAGGCTGAGAACAAAAAAGGGGGGATGGGGAGATATGTGAGGGGCTAAGGGGCAGTTGGTAGACCAAGAATGAGAGACTAAGAGTTTGTCTAGAAGCAGTTGCAGGCCCCTTCTTTGAAGATATGTTCCCTGATAATGTGTTTCAAACAGCCAATTTTAGCTTCAGCGAAGATGGTATTAGGGAGCGCATTCATCCTGAGAGGAGCCTTGTAGTGAAAAGTTCTTTGGCACAGGGCTGATTTGCAGTGGAGAACCCGGAAGAGAGATTTATTGGAGCTATGACATTTTAGTGTAGGAGCAGACTGCAGTAGGGGTGTGAGGCCGGGGGGGCAAGGCCATTAGTGATTTTTTTGGCAAAGAGGCAGGTCTCGAATTTAAGCCTCCCATCAAAGTCATGCTAGTTTGTAAGACCATAGAGTGAGCAGGTATGGGTCAGATGCTCACAGCCATTAGTCGGGTGACAAGCCTTATTTAATGATACCCTGGTTCTATTGAGGGTTGTATTGTCAGTGGCCCCTTAGATCAGTATCCCACAATCAATGAGGGACAGGATAGGTGAAGAGATAGCAAGCTGTAGAGCTTCAGGTGGGAGAAAGTGCTTATAGTGGTGGAGTAGGCCAATGCAGGTGTTTACAGTGGAGCTAAGGAGGCGGATGTGCTTATGATAGTTAAGAGCAGAGTCAAGGGTGACCCCAAGGTATTTGAAGGAGTTTACCTGTTCCAGGGGTACCTGTTTGGAACTGAGGATTTGCAGGGGGAGGATGTTTGTTCTTGGAGTGAGCAAACAACATAGTTTTAGTTTTTTTTATATTTTTATTTATTTATTTGAAGTCTCGGATTACAAAACCTATGAGTCAGAAGACTTTTTGCATAGGCTCCATGTCATACAACAACAAGTAACAATACAGGCAAACAAATTCAACTAAAGTTCAAGTTCAAGTTAACACAGAAACATAGAAGCATAAAAGTTGACAGCAGATAAGGACTGCAAGGCCTAGCCAGTCTGCCCATTTCTTTTTCTGCCTTATGAATGTGCCATCTGCCTTTGCTCTGTCAATGGCCTATCTAATCATACTCATCTGTATTGCTCCCTTATGCCTATCCCATGTCTGCTTGAAGCCCTGCACTGTATTCATAACCACCACTACCTGAGGTAGGCCATTCCATGCATCCACCACCCTTTCTGTGAAAAAGAACTTCCTCACATTACCCCTTAATTGGCCTCCCTCTAATCTCATACGGTGTCCTCTTGTCCTGCTAGTTTTCTTATATTGAAACATGTTTAGACTCTTTCATCTTGTTAGTGCCTTTAAGGTGTTTGAATGTTTTGATCATATCACCTTTCTCCCTCCTTTGCTCTAGGGTATACATATTGAGCTCCATTTATCTGTCCTCATATATTTTCTGATGAAGTCCCTGCACCATTTTGGTTGCCCTTCTCTGGACTGCCTCAATTTGGTTAATGTCCTTGTGAAGGTGTGGCCTCCAGTACTGCACGCAGTACTCCAGATGGGGCATAACCAGTGTCTTGTAAAGAGGGATTATTACCTCCCTCTTCCAACTTGTGATACCCCTACTAATACACCCCAACATCCCCCTAGCCTTACTTACTGCTTTAGTGGTCTGCTTGGATGATTTGAGGTCACGGGTGATGACAATGCCCAAGCACAGCTTCCTGCTGCAAATGGTCAGTGAACCAACCAGATTAGGGAATACCCTTGACATTGTGCTGGCAAATGGGGACTTTGTGAGAGAACTTACAGTGGAGGAACCGCTGTCAGGGAGTGACCACCACTCAGTATGGCTCACATTGGATATGGGCAAGGAAAGAGTGGAATCTGGCACAATAGTGCTGGACTTCAGGAGGGCTGACTTTGGGAGGATGGGGGAAGTGGTAAAAGGGTACCTGGCCAGAATTCAATCTAGTATGGACACTAACCAGAGGAGGGAGCTCATAAAGCTGGGGATAGTGGAGGGAACCAAAACCTGCTGCAAAGCCCAGAGCAAGAAGGCTAGGGCTAAGAAACCGATCTGGTTGAGCAAGGAGGTCATGGAAAAGGTAAGGAGGAAAAGAGCTGCCTTTAGGAAGTACAAGAAAACAGGGAGAGGAGAGGACAGGGAGGAGTACTTGACAGAATCGAAGGAAGTGACAAGGGTAGTAAGGGGAGCCAAAGCATCTACGGAACTCAGGCTGGCACAAGGCATTAAGAAGGGGGAGAAGGACTTCTTTAAGTACATCAGGCAGAAAAGGAGCTGTAAGGACCACATAGCAAGGATTAGGAAGGAGGGGGGTTGGGTGGAAGCAGGGTGCGATAAGGCGGAAGAACTAAATGAGTACTTCTGCTCAGTATTTACTAAAGAGAGGAGGGGGTGACACCCAAGGTGGGAGAAATGGCAGAAGCAGGGTGGGAAGTGGTGACAGATGGGGAAATCATGGAGAGCAGAGGTCGAGAGGGTTTGAAGGCACTGAGGGTGGACAAGGCACCAGACCCAGATGGCATCCACCCCAGGGTACTGAAGGAGCTGGCAGAGGTCCATGTAGGACCTTTGGCAGACCTATTCAATGCCTCACTACATTCAGGGTATGTACCTCAGGACTGGAGGATGGCTCATGTGGTGCCCTTCCACAAGAGTGGCCCCAAGGATGAACCGGGAAGCTACAGACCAGTGAACCTCACATCAATCCTGGGTAAGCTAATGGAGACTATCCTGAAGGAGAGGCTGGTGGCCCTCCTAGAGGCCAAAGGACTACAGAACAGCAGACAGCATGGCTTCATATGTGGCAGATCCTGCCAAACCAACCTGGTTGAGTTCAATGACTGGGTAACTAGGCAACTGGACAGGGGCCATGCAGTGGATGTCCTGTATCCAGACTTCAGTAAGGCATTTGACTCAGTGCCACATGGAAGGCTGGGAAGGAAGTTAGTAGGCACGGGATGGGTGCAAAGCTGGTGAGATGGGTAGGAAACTGGCTGCAGGAAAGGCAACAGAGGGTGGTGGTGGGTGGGGAGCCCTCACACCCAAGGGCAGTGATGAGCGGTGTTTCACAGGGCTCGGTGTTGGGACCAATGTTATTTGGGATATTCATTGCAGACATATCATGGGACATCAAGAGCAAGATCAATCTGTTTGCTGATGATACCAAGGCAGGCGCAGTGGTGGATGACCTAGGGGGATGGCAGGGGTTTCAGGATGACCTGGCAAAGCTTGAAACCTGGTCAGACACCTGACAACTGGGCTTTAATGCCAAAAAGTGCAAGGTGCTGCATTTTGGGATGAAGAACCCAAGGAGGAGTTACCAGCTAGGGGGAGTGCAGCTAGCCCAGACAGAGGAGGAGAAGGATCTGGGTGTGCCCATTACAGGGTCAATGAACAACTCAGCACAATGTAGGAAGGCAGCTGCAAAGGCTAACAAAATGCTGGGTTGTATTGCAAGGGGTATATCCTCGAGGAGGGAGGAGATGATTCTGCCACTGTATAGGTCATTAGTTAGACCACACCTGGAGTACTGCGTGCAGTACTGGCGTCCGTTTCTGAAGAGGGACATTAAGTTACTGGAGGGGGTGCAGCACAGAGCAACAAAGATGATCAAGGGGCCGGGGGACTTATCATATGAGAGGAGGTTGAAGGAGTTGAACATGTACTCACAGGAGGAGAGGAAAGACAGGGGTGACATGATTGAAACCTTTAAATACATGAAAGGAATAAACAAGACTGGTACAGAGGGGCTATTCAAAGTAAGGGAGGAGAGGGCCACCAGGGGCCATGATATGAGACTGCAGCCAGGAAGGTTCAGGAGGGAGATGAGGAGACACTTTTTTACAGAGAGGGTGGTGGCTGGGTGGAATGCATTACCTGCTGAAGTGGTATGCAGTTGAACAGTGGACTGCTTCAAATGAGGATGGAACAGGACAAGGGGGAGGGTTAATGAAAGGGAGGGGCAGCTGCAGAATAAGGGGTGCTAGCTGCACATTTGAGCAGACTTGATAGACCTCTAGGCCTTTATCTGCTGGCAAATTTCATATGTTCGTAAGTCTCTTTCTTCCCTTGTGACTGCCAGCAACTCCCCTCCCAGCCTATAGGTGGCTTCAGGGTTTCTCTTCCCTATGTGCATGATCTTGCACTTCTTTGCATTAAACCCCAGTTGCCACTCTTTCAACCATTTTGCTAGTTTATCCAGATCTCTTCTTATTCTGCCCACCCCATCTGGATCATCTACTTTGTTGCAGATCTTGATGTCATCTGCAAACAGAGAAACCTTACCCTCCAGTCCATCTGCAAAGTCACTAATGAAGACATTGAAGAGGACTGACCCCAGGACTGATCCCTGAGGTACCCCATTTGTGTCTTGCATCCCTTCTGACTGTATACTGTTTACCACCACTCTCTGTTTTCTGCCCTTCAACCAGTTTGCCACCCAGTTGACTAATGTCTGACCCACCCTGAGCCTACCCTGCTTATTCATCAATCTTCTATGTGGAACAGTATCGAAAGCTTTGCTGAAGTCAAGGTAGGTGACATCAACTGCTCCACCTTGGTCCACCACTCTGGTTACTCAGTCAAAGAAATCTATGAGATTAGATTCACAGGACCTTCCTTTTGTAAACCCATGCTGTCTTGGATCCTGTGCTCCTATGGATTCCATGTGTTGCACTATCCTTTCCTTAAGGAGTGCCTCCATAATTTTGCCCACTACTGAGGTAAGACTGACTGGTCTGTAGTTCCCTGCCTCCTCCCTGCTACCACTCTTGTGGAGTGGGATCACATGAGTCCTTCTCCAGTCTTCTGGGACCTCTCCTGTGCTCATAGACTCATTAAACAGTTGGAATAATGGCTCTGTTAGTTCCACACTTAGCTCTTTTAGTTCCCTGGGATGTATGCCATCAGGTCCTATTGCCTTGTCCACACTGAGCTTTTCAAGCCCTTGTAGGACCCTTTCTTTTGAGAAGGGACTAGTGCACACCTCCTCCCCCCCATGTCCATGGTGCTGAGCTGTGGGTCCTGCCCATCTCTCTACTCAGTAAATATTGAGCAAAAGTATCTATTTAGGATAGATGCTTTTACATGGTCCTCCTCCTCCTCCTCACATTCCCCCTTATCCCCTTTGATCTGAGCAATACCCCCTCTGGACCTTCTCCTTTCATTAATGTATCTATAGAAAGTCTTGTCGCCTTCTTTTACTGTTTGTGCTAGTGTTTCCTCAGTTTGGGCCTTTGCCTGCCTTACTGCCTTCCCTGCTTCCCTTAGGGAAGTTTGGTATACCTCCCTAACTTCATCCTGCTGCGTTCCCTTATATTTCCTGAAGGCCAGCCTTTTGGCTCTGACCTTTTCTGCTACTGTTTTTGAGAATCAATGTGATTTCCTTCTTCTTTTACACTTCCTTTTCTCTCTAACGCAATGGGATGTTGCTTCAAGTTGAGCTAAGTTCAAGTTCAAGTTTATTGTAGGAAAACTTCATTGAGCAAGTTCATTCACAAGGAGGTCCTGTGGCATAGACTGGTAGTTACAGATTGCATAATCAAAAAAACAGTACAACTTCAGGTACAGAATTAAAAAACATCATCATATGGATAAATACAATTTCAGTAGGCAGATTAGAGTATCATAATCATACAGAAGAAAGGCTAGTTGATTAAATTGAGTAGCAGAAATATATATTGCATATGATAATTAAAAAGTTTTACCCATCCAGGACAGCAAGCAGTTGGAGGCAGCCAGAAATGGCTTTGATGGTGTGAGCTAGTCCACCTAAAAGTAAGGCTTCATCTACGAGGTGTGGAGGGGGTGGGAGCTATCATAAATGGGGCTGAGGGGCAGTCACAGAGACTGTGGGAGGTGAAGTGTGATCTAAAAAGTTATTTAAAGGGACCCAATGTGGGTGAGTCAACTGTGCCTTCTGGAAGACCATTCAGCCAACTGGGCCCTATACCTAAAGGACCAATGGGCCTGACTTGTGCAACAAAAGGGGATATTGTATGCAAGATTCAGTCCATTTCTTGCGGTATGAGAGCAGGCAAGCCAGGTTAGCAAGTGCTGGGAATTAGGGGGGGTAAGGTGTAGGCTAATCATTTTCCCATATAGGCAGATGTGGTTCTTCATATTGTCACTAAGGTTGAGCCACTTAGTCATGCTGTAGAGGTCACAAGTATGCATCCTTCTGTACGCATCCAAGACCAGCCTGCAGGCTTTATTTAGCGCTAAGCAAATTCTTTGTAGTGTAGTGTCTGTAGCAGTGCTATTTATGATAAGACCATAATCCACTATTGCGAGGATAGAGCATGTGACTGCCGTTCTGATGGTCTCTTCTGGCATACAGTGTTTATGCCTATATAACACCCCTAGCCTGCTGTTGACTGTTTGGTGACCATGTTGATGTGTTCTGAAAAAGACAAGGCACTGTCGAGGGTAATACCAAGGTACTTCATGGTCTGCACTTGTTCTAGTTGAGTGTAGAGATTGTTCCTAATTTCAAGTGAGGCATTGTGAGAGTTTGCGAAGAGCATGGTCTTCATTTTTTTTATAGTTCAGGGCCAGTTTGTGCCACAAGAACCAGTTTTCAACTGCAGAGAACTTCTCTTCTAGACTAAGGGTTATTGCCTGGGAGTCCGAGTGACTGGCGAATAATACTGCATCATCTACATATAGGAGAAGGTCACCAGCACATGCAAGAGGTCATGATTTGAGGAAGAGGCTGACCAGTAATTGACCTAGGAATGATACTTCAAGGACCCCTGACTGGATAGGTTTATTGACGGACAGTTTGTCTCCTATTTTTACCCACTGGGATCTGCCTTCAAGATAACTTTTAAACCAGGACACAGCTCCAGAGGAGGCATCGATGGTGATGAAGGAGTCAATAAGTAGGGGGTGGTTGACAGTAATGAATGCCTTAGTGAGACCAATGTACTCTGATCCCACTAAGTGCTTCCGATCAAGGGCATGGTGAATAAAGTTGGTGTATTGAAGAAGGGCAGATGTGGTTATAGTTAAGGACCAGATGATGCCCGGTGAACCAAGACTCAGCCTCTTTGAATGATTGTTGGAGGGACTGTTGTAAAATGATTGGGTCAGGGTGGGTCGAGAAGAGCACTGCATCATCCACATGTAACAGCATTTTTCTGGAACATGCCTTGGGGAGGGAGCTGAGAAAAATACTGAAGAGGAGGGGGCCCAGGATGGATCCCTGGGGAACCCTAGAGGTGACTGGGAGACTGGATGAAAGAATGTTATTTACTCTGATCTGCTGAGATCTTCCAGATAGGTAGTGGAAAACCAGCCAACAGCATCTCAGGAGAGTGCCAATTGGGAGAGAGTAGCTAGTAATAGAGGGTGATGTACGGTGTCAAAAGCCTTTGACAGATCTACAAATACCGACCCGGCCAAGTGTTCACTGTTAATGGATGAGTGAATGGCAGTGGTAAATTCTAACAGTGCTGAGGTGGTGCTGTGACCTTTGTGACAGCCATGCTGTTCATGACAGAGAAGGCTATATTTGGAGAGGTGGTCAGTGGGACAGATATGATTTTTTCTAGGGCCTTGGAGAGTAGGGGAAGTATGAAGATGGTGCGTGTGGTTCCCTGGTGAGATATGGTTGCCCCTTTTGTGAATGAGAGTGATGAGAGCTGTTTTCCATTTGGATGGGAATGTTCTAGGCAGAGGGAGTGATTTAGGATGCAGGTTAGGGGGTGGAGGACTTCATCAAGGGTTAGATGCAGTAATTTTAGATCCAGGGAATCACTGTCACTGCTGAAGCGGGATTTGCTTAAGACTTTAAGCAGGTAGGACCTTGCCTCCTGCTGGGAGATAGTTCTGAAATGAAAAGTGGGGGAGTGGAGGGTAGGAGGAGGTGGATAGGCAGTGAGGTCAAAGACGTTAGGAGAGAGCACACTACTAAGGTCAGAGATAGAGGAATTGAGAGCATCAGCAATGAGTTCGGGGTTGGTAGTGATGCAGCCATTGACACTGAGCTATTGGGGGGGCACATACAGATTTTCCATTGAGGTCCTTCAGGTTGTCCCAGAACTTGCATCCTGAGCCCTAGAAGGAGGTGAGGGACACCCAGTAGTGGTCAACCTTGGCTTTACGGATGTCCCATGTACATTTGTTCCTGGCTGCCTGATAGCGCTGTCTAACAGAAGGCTTGCCAGATTCAAAGGCAGTGTGCCAGAGGATATCTCTATGACTATATATCTGGTCAATGAGAACCTGAGAGATCCAGGGGGTAGCTGGGCATTTGATTGCACATTTGGCGAGAGTGCTAAGATGTCACAGGCTGAATTGAAGGAGTGAATGAGGTAGTCCAGAGCCGAGTCTATATCCAGGGTATTATCAATGGGAGACCAATCCCAATTGTCTAGGTGATGTCTCAGTTGCCTTAGCTTACCAGGTTTGAGGCCTCACTGTGACACTATTTTAGGGACAGGTTTAGTCACCCTACAGGTCCAGTGACAGCACAGGTGAGTGGCCACTCAGTGCATTAGCAAGTCAGTCATCCTGATATGTAGTATAGATGGTAAGGGATACAGCAGAGTCAGGGGTACTCTTTGTGAGCCAGGTTTCAACCAGAGAGAGGATATCAGGTTGGTGTGTGATACTCATCCCTGCAGACTATCACATTTTTTCAACAGGCTGCATATATTAATAGATGCTATGCAGAGACCATCCCTCTCTGGCAGGTTAGGGATGGAGGTGGGATGGGGCCAGATTGGGGTGAATGTTCATAAATAGTAGCAAAAAGAGTAGCAGGCCCCTGAGACTGGCAAGTTTAAGTACCTTATATGGTATAGCACTTCAAAGACAGGGATGGGTTAGGCTACTGACCACAACCAGGATAGGGAGGTCCCAGAGAAGAGATATGGCAGGGTAGAGGGGGGTCCAGGGAAAGGATTTTGCTAGAGTGGACAAAGACATGTGGAGGGGTGGGGAGGGGGGTAAGTGATGGGGAGAGGAAACAGTAGAGAAGGTGTGGGTGGACAGGATGAGGTCCACAAGGGGCAGGGTGACTAGGAAGTGATTGTTTTGGCACAAGGTGGATGGAGTCACAGAGGTGAGAAATATGCTGAACAGCATTGTTAGCACAGAAGGGAAGCATATAGTGAGAACTGCCATTGCAGAACCTGGGAGCTAGGACCAGGAGATATTGGCACGGGAGGAAGGAGGAGGGATAAGGACAAATAGAGGGTAGTCCAAACCTGTGCAACCCAGGTGGTGCAGGGGCAGAGACCCAGAATGGAGTGCCAAAGGTACAAGGTTCGATACTGGCAGGAGAAGCCTTGTCTATGTATGCTGGTGAGAAAGGAGCATACCAGGATAGTGCAAGGAGGTGAGGAGGAGGAGAGGAGGTGGTGAGTAGAGCAAGAGAGGCAGGAGCATTGAAAAGTGAGTCAGAGAGAGAGAGGCAATACTGACTCCTAGTGGCCAGCTGGTATAACTTGCTAATGGGAATTCAGGCACTTAGAAATTGCAGCACCAAAAATTGCAGCATTACGTCACATGACCTGTCACATGACTCCTGATCACATGACCCCTAGCGGTCAATAAGTTGACGGATGACCTTGGATGGGAAGGTGGCTGGGGCGGGCAAGGCAGTCAACATAAAGCGTCGATGGGCTAACACCCCCAAACAACAGAAAACAGGGGGAGGTAGAATTACCTTTAAAGGCTCCTAGGATCACTCTATCCCTACCACTGACAGGCTCCTGGGGAGTGTGTACTTAAGGCTGGGGATCCTGGGCCTATGTAGGGGGAGAGAGAGACAAAGAAGTAATTAGTATGCAGCGGGGGGGTGTTCAACTGCAGACTATCCCAGGGACAGAGATCAGCACTGCACATGCACGAGCTGTCTACTGCCTCAAGGAAACACAGTGCCAAGATGGAGCTCCTGAGGGGAACAACTGCTAAACGCCACACCACATGGTGAGTTTCATCAGTGTTCTGCACTGAGAGTAAGGTAACCAGCAGTACTACACAGTTCTACTGAAATTCCAAGTAATCAGCTAGGAATATGCTGCCTCTCTTTACTGTCTGGACTATTTTGTCCTCCATTTGTGGCTTTGCACTCCTGACTGGCCTTCCTGCCTCCCTCTGCTTGTCCAGATACATTACCCCGTCCTCCTCCTTCTGTGTTTCTTTGTACTTCCTGATTGCCAACTTTTCTGCTCTTTCCTTCCCAGCCACTTTCCTTTAGCAACACAGTGATTTTCTTTTTCTCTTACTTTTGTTAATTTGCCTAATGCAAAGGTTTGTTGCCTCCACTATGGCTCCTTTCAGATGGCTCCACTGTTCCTCACCCCCCCAGCACATTCAAGCATATGAAGATCACATGGACAGTTAGGGTTGCTGGACCACGCAAGGCAAAAACTGCATGATTTTATTTTATTTATTTATTTTTGTGTCTTGCAAGACCTGACTCCCACCAGTGCCTGCTCACTGCTGCAAAACAGCATGGAATATGAGGTTGCAGCTCATTTAGCCTTTTGGCCAGCCAAGGATCAGCTGTTGGCAGCAGTTGTGAGCTGTAAGTTGTCGTGGCTCATCAATGGGGCCAGTGCACACTCAGGCTTAAATCTGACAGTGAGTACTTCTTCCCTGTTGCAAGTGGGAGGTTTTAAGAGGGATACATTAGATTTGACCCACCTTTCTCTGTCCACCAGAAGACCCTTTAAGAAGGAGAGCAAGGTAAGTTCCAGGATCCATATAAGATAATTGCTTAGTGCTAATCCAAGATCCTGTAACTCGTGTTGTAATATACCTGTACTAAATAACTTGTTGAGGCTGATTTCTAAAATTTTAGGGCAGTGAAGTGGCATGATTTGACTCTTACTCCAATTCAGTGTTTGACCAGAGACCAAGCTAAACTGTTTGAGTAGAGCTTGGAGGGCACTGTAAGATTCAAGAGGTCTACAAAGGGTTAAAAGAAGATTGCACATAAAAAAAGACAGTCTGTTCAGATTTTCTGATCTTAATCCCAGGCATTCTAGAGAATTTTCAATTGCTTGTATTAGTGGCTCAATAAAGAGAATGAAAAGATATGGAGAAAGGAGATACCTCTGTCCTGTTCCTTCGATACAATTTAAATAATGAGAATATTACCCCATTAGTAATAACTGCTGCTGAGGACTGTTAATAGATAGTATGTGTCCATTTCCACAATACATCTGCAAGGCCACATTTGTGATATTAAGTGTTTATGAGTTCCCACTATTGAGAATCAAATGCTTTCATTATATCCAAAGCTATTGTAATACCTGGAATTTGCTATTTAGGTGATGCCCAAATAGTGTTAATTAATCTGATATCATCCTCCCTAGATTTAACTTTTAAAAATCCAGCTTGTTCCTGCCCTAATAATTTTCCCAAGATTGACTGTAACCCATTGGATAATACCTTGGCTATGATTTTATAATCCTGATTTAAAGTAGCAATGCAACGGTGAGCAAACCAGCTGGGAAAAAGCAAGCTGTTCACTAACCTGACTGCATGTGTCAGTGTGATTTTCGGTTACTAAATTAGCAAAGCACACATTTAGAAATTAACGTCTATATATTATTTTTATTAAAAATAACTTGTTCATGTGAAAATAACTAACATAGAAACATAGAAGTTGATGGCAGATAGAGACTGCAAGGCACATCCAGTCTGCCCATTTTTTCTACCTTATGAATGTGCCATAGGCCTTTACTCTGTCAGTGGCCTCTCTATTCATACTCACCTGTATTGCTCCGTTATGCCTGTCCCATGCCTGTTTGAAGCCCTGCACTGTATTGCTATCTACCACTTCCTGACGTAGGCCGTTCCATGCATCCACCACCCTTTCAGTGAAAAAGGATTTCCTCACATTACCCAGTAAGTGGCCACCCTCTAATCTCATGCTGTGGCCTCTTGTCCTGCTAATTTTCTTATACTAAAATGTTAGACTCTTTCACCTTGTTAATGCCCTTAAGATATTTGAATGTTTTGATCATATCTCCTCTCTCCCTCCTTTGCTCTAGGGTATACATATTAAGCTCCATTAATCTATCTTTGTATGTTTTCTGATGCAGTCCCTGCACTATTTTGGCTGCCCTTCTCGGGACTGCCTTCATTTTGTTGTTGTCCTTTTGCATGTGCGGCCTCCAGTACTGCATGCAGTATTCCAGATGGGGCCTAACCAATGTCTTATAAAGAGGGATAATTAGTTCCCTCTTACAAAGTGTGATACCCCTACTAATACACCCAAACATCCCTCTAGGCTTACTTCCTTCTTTAGTGGTCTGCTTGGATGATTTCAGGTCATCTGTGATGATGGTGCCCAAGTCTTTTTCTTCCCTTGTGATTGCCAGCAACTCCCCTCCCAACCTATAGGCAGCTTCAGGGTTTCTCTTCCTTATGTGCATGATCTTGTACTTTTTTGTGTTAAACCCTAGCTGCCACTCTAGATCATTTTGACAGTTTTTCCCGATCTCTCCTCATTCTGCCACACCATGTGGATCGTCTACTCTGTTGCAGATCTTGATGTCATCTGAAACAGGCAAACCTTACCCTCCAGTCCATCTGCAATGTCACTGATGAAGATATTGAAGAGGACTGACCCCAGGACTGATCCCCAAGGTACCCCACTTGTGATTTGCATCTTTTCTGACTGTATACCATTTTCAATCACTCTCTGTTTTCTCCCCTCCAATCAGTTTGCCACCCAGTTGACCAACTTCTGACCCACTCCGAGCCTACCCAGCTTATTAATTAATCTTTCATGTGGCACAGTATTGAAAGCTTTGCTGAAGTCAAGGTAGGTGACATCAACTGCATCTCCTTGGTCCATGACTCTGGTTACCCAGTCAAAGAAATCTATAAGATTAGTTTGACAGGACCTTCCTTTTGTAAACCCATGCTGTCTTGGATCCTGTGCTCCTATGGATTCCAGGAGTTGCACTTTCCTTTCCTTAAGGAGTGCCTCCATAATCTTGCCTACTGCTGAGGTAAGACTGACTGATCTGTGTGCCGGAGACAGACAGTTCTGAGTGCTGTATGATTTTTTTGTAAAATAAAAAAAAAATGTGTTAAAAACTGTATCCCATTAGAAATGCTGAAACAGCATGTGAGATCACACACACACACACAGGTTTTCGATACAAGATGTTACATAGAAGGCCAGAAGCTAATTATAGAGTAGAACTGGCCTTGATCAAGGATCTCCTGTTTTATTTAAGTTAATTACAGGCTGGAAGAGGCTTGAGTTGAGCATATCCATTTTACGACGTTTCAAGAGGAGGAAACCAGGTTTTGTACACTGGTGTGAAATCATAAATGCTTTGGTGTCTGTGTGAGAGGGAAGCTTGATCAATAGATCAAAGAGATGTCATTTGAAAGAAGAACATGAGTTATGCTGAGGTTGCAGAATTTAATACTTGGAAAAGACATCCTGTTTTTATATAGATATATTTTTTTATATAGTCTGACAGGGAGGAGCTAGGTGACCTCATGCAAATAGGTTGTGAAAACCAGCTTTTAAACATTTATTCTATTTTTCTTCATATAAACTTTTATCTAGACTCCGACAAAGAAACATCTGTGAGCACTTTAAACAGGCATTTAGAAAGAGAGACAAATCTAATTACTGTAGTAGGAATTGCACTGGTTAAAACCTTGTTCTTTTAAAATATTTGTACGTCTTGTGATATAATAGTTCTGTATTTTATGTTTTACATATTTTTATCTATTTTAGTAAAACTCTTTTTAGAGCATACTTGACCTGTCTTTGAATTTTTTTCCTTTGCAAGAAAAGTATATATGGTTATAGCTGACACTAGGCATAAGCTCGAATGGTGATACCAAACTGGAAAGAGAAGTGTTTTAAATTTGAGGTCTTTATTAAAGGTTTTAAGGGTTAATTTCTCTACACCTGGTTAAGTGCCCATAGGCAAAGATACCTGCCCCCTCAAGACAGAAATATCTGAATCTATACATTGGGTATACTAACAAGAGGTTTACTGTTTGAATCCCTCCAAGACTGGAGGCCAAAGGTTAATCCAAACTCACAAAATAGACAAGAGGGTTACCTTGTTCTGTTAACTGTTCACAAGACTGCACTCAGAGGTTGGCACTTTGGTAGTAGAGGACTGACTGGCTGAGTGGATTTGTGACAGAATGGTTGACAGCAGTGACAAACTTTTGGCATTACAAGCTTGTATTGTTCAACGTGTCAGCTTGAGACCATTAGCTCACTTGCAAAGAAAGAAAAAGGCAGAGTTTTATTTTAAAAGGAAACAGAACTATATCACTTGGCATACAGTCAAGTTCCTACCCATTTTATTTTTTTCCCTAAAGTGCAAGTCAGAGTGGCAGTAGTCAGGGAAGAAGATGGCTTCTGACTACAGCAGGCACACTGTAGATTACTTAAAGCAATTCTGCGGGGACAGAGGAGTCCAATTTGAGGTGACAGCCAAAAAGCAGAACCTCATAGATGCCCTGATGGTAGCAGATATCCAGAGCAGTGAGTCACGGACCATGACTGGAAAAGACCAAACCTCGAATGTGGTAAGGCTGGCGGCCAGTGCAGTGTCCATATCCAATGAGGAGGACAACAGAGCCACTGTCAATGAAGGGCTACAGCAGCGGGGGAAGGTCACCAGTATCCTGAATTCAGAGGTACTCGGGCTGCAAATTGAGTTGTGCAAGATGGAGCTGGAGTTCCAGGAGAAGAGAGAGTGAGAACGCCGAGAGGCAGAGTGAGAACAGAGAGACACAGACCGTGATGAGCATGAGTGACAGAGAGCTGCAGAGGAGAAGAGAGAGAGGAGTGCCAGAGGCAACATGAACTGGAGAAGCTAAGTCTCCAACCAGTGGCACCAGAGCAGGTAAGTGGCTTGAGTTTAACTATGACTACAGGACTGGGTTACAAATTGAATTCCAAATTAATAGCCAAATTTAAAGAGGGGGACGATATGGATGCCTTTTTAAATTCTTTTGAAAAAGTTCGTATTCAGGCTAAAATTCCTAGAGAGTCCTGGAGCTTCCAGCTTTCCCCGCTACTTAGCGGGAAAGCTCGGGATGAATTGGATCAAATGGCCAATTAGGACAGTAGTGATTACAGCAAACTAAAAGCTGCACTGTTAAAAAAGTTTGAATTAACTGCTGAATCATACAGAGCTAAATTCTGTAAGCTCAGGAGAAGCCCTGATGTGAGCTATGAGGAGCTAGCCATGAAACAACATCAGTTTTTTTAAATATTGGTGGGAAGGAATTGAGGCAAATCTGTTGATAAAATTGAAAATGTGATTTTATTAGAACAGTTTTATTGGGCATGCCCAGCAGAGCTAAAAACCTGGCTAGAGGACTGAGATCCCAAAATAGTGCAAGAGGCTGCTGAACTCTTGGACCGCTATGCCAAGAGCAGACTTGCTTTGAGAGCAAATGGGGTGGGCATGGCAGCACAAAAAGAGAGAAGTGCACCTTCAGGGCAGCTAAAACCCTCACTGAATCACCAAAACCAGTTAGCCCCAGGTTTCAGAGAAAAGATTTCTCTGGGAGAAGAAATGAATGTTGGTTGTGTAAAGAAACTGGGCATACTGCCAGACAATGTCCCAAAAAGGTGAGCAATAGTACACAACCGGGTGCTAGAAAAGAAGTTGGTTGTTTGTGTGTCCCTGGAAACATGCCAGTGAACATGAGGGAACACATGCAAACAGTCATGGTGAATGGTGTACAGACAGAAGGGTTAAGGGACACAGGGGCATCCCTTACATTGGTAAAAGGGGATCTGGTACAGCCTGGTCAGCTTATACCCAATAAATACATCACTGTTCACGGGTTCACTGGTGAAGAGAAAACATTACCCCTCTCTAGTGTTCTCTTGGACTTCGGTGAAACAGGGGGAACTGTGCAACAGGTAGCTGTAGCCCAAACCTTAGCAGTGGATGTGATCCTGGGCAACAATCTCAAACAGGAGATGGTGTGTGCAGTTACACATAGCCAAGCAGCAAGCGACAATTGTAGTTCCCTGAGCCCCACAGAAGCCATTGTGGAAACCACTGAGAGGCTGGTTCCCCAGCCTTTGTCTCCTGATATGGAGAGTAATGAAGAGGGAGTAGAAAGTTCCCCAGTAGCAAGTAACCACAGAGCTACAGAGGGTTACTCCAAAGAGGGAGGGGGTGACTCATTGTCAGAGGGTTGGGACTAACAGTGATCCTGAGTGCCCTGATACTAGTGCTAGGGACCCTAGTTTAGCAACTGAAGGGGACCTGTCCCATGCCTTGGGAATGTGTGAGGGGTTTGCAGCTGCTCAGAGAAGTGACCCTAGTTTAGAGAAGCTGAGGGCTAGGCAGACTCAGATGACACACAGGGAGGTGATGGCAGACATAAAGTTTATTGGTAAAATGGACTTATGTATACTCAGGCAGTGCAGACAGATGGAGGGATGCTAGGAAGGCAGCTTGTCATTCCCCAGGGGTATCATGAGCAGTTGCTCAAGATTGCACATGATATTCCCTTGTCTGGTCATCTGGGAATCATGTGCACAATGCAGCGGTTGGCCCAGAATTTCTACTGCCCTAACTTCACCCAGCAGGTGAGGGAGTATTGCAGGTCTTGTCACTGGTGCCAAGAAATAGGGAAGGCAGGCAAGAAAACCCAAGCCACCCTGATTCCATTGCCCATAGTGGGAGAAGCCATTCCAGAGGGTAGGAATGGATATTGTGGGGCCTTTAAATACCCCCAGCTCCTCATGTAAGAGATTCATTCTGACTGTGGTGGATTATGCCAACCGGTACCCTATGGCAGTCACCCTATCCTCACTGAGGACAGATGAAGTGGCAGATGCCTTACTTGAGATTTTCCTCCCATGCTGGGTTTCCACAGGAGGTAATCACTGATTGAGGGGCTTCTTTCATGTCAGACCTGATGAAATGTTTATGCGAGAAGTGTGGAGTGGTGCAGAGATGCACGACACTGAATCACCCACATGCCAATGGATTTGTGGAAATATTCAATGATGCCCTAAATTCAATGCTCTGAGTGTTTGCTAAACAGCATGGGAGGGACTGGGAGAAATACCTTCCCCACCTGTTGTTTGCATACAGGGAGGTGCCCCAAGAGTCAACAGGATTTTCCTCCTTCAAACTCTTATATGGACGCTGGGTACGTGGGCCCCTAGACTTGATCTAGGAGGACTGGGAAGGCAAGCATGTCACCCAGGGAACTCCCATTGGGATTACTTTCTTTGGTTTAGGGAAATGCTAAAGGAGCTTATGGGGACAGCCCAGAGCAACCTAGCAGCTGCCCAACAGAAACAAAAAGTATGGTACGACTACAAATCCAGAGCACGCTCATACATGGTGGGTCTGGAAGTCATGGTCCTTATTCTGGTCCAGAAAGACAAGTTGCAGGCTGAGTGGGCAGGACCATACAAAATGGTTAGGAAGGTAAATGACGTGAACTACATTGAGGAGTTACCTGACCGAAGACAGACAGAAAGGATGTATCATGTCAACATGATGAAGCCATATGCAAATAGGGCTGACATGGTGTTTGCAGTGTGTAGTCATAGGGAGGGGACGGATGAAGGAGACCCCCTTCTGGACTTTCTGGAGGAAAGCAAGTGGGTGTCCTCTGTGGAGGCAGCAAAATTGTCTCCCCAGCTGGCCCCAGACCAGATCCAAAAAGTAAGGGAGGTTTTAGTAGACTTTGCCCCATTGTTTACCACCAAGCCTGGACTAACCCCTTTAGCGATGCACAATCTGGAGACAGGGACACAGACGCCCATACGGCAGACAGCATATTGGGTGTCAGACACTGTCCAAAAGGACATTAGGAGGGAAGTGGAGGAGATGCTGGATTTAGGGGTAATCCAGAGATCCCACAGCTCCTGGGCCTCACCTGTAGTCCTTGTGCCTAAGCCAGATGGCTCTATTCATTTCTGTGTGGACTATCATGGACTGAATGCAGTCATGAAGTCAGATGCCCACCCGATGCCCTGGACAGACAAACTCCTGGACAAGTTGAGGGGCAACCTACCTTACGACCATTGACCTAACCAGGGGGTATTGGCAGGTAGAGTTGACAGACAGAGCTAGGGAGAGGCTGGCCTTCATCACTCCGATAGGCTTATTTGAGTTTAAAGCAATGCCTTTTGAAATGAAGAACATCCCAGCCACTTCCCAAAGGTTGGAGAACCAGGTGTTAAATAGTGCTGAGGAGTACACCGTGGCATACCTGGATGACATTGCCATCTTTAGTACCACCTGGGAGGAACACCTATCCCAACTTAGGGAAGTGCTGGGCAGGAAACAGAGGGCCGGGCTCACTGTCAAAGCTGGGAAATGCCAGGTGGCCATGGGAGAAGTGGCATACCTCGAGCATGTGGTAGGCCGGGGACAGCACCGTCCTAACCAAATAAAGACAGAGGTAATCCAGGCGTGGCCCAGACCAGAAACACAGAAGCAGGTCAGGAGTTTTCAAGGGACAGCAGGGTGCTACAGAAAATTTGTACCCAATTACAGTGCCCTGTCTGCTCCCCTATCTGACCTGACAAAGAAAAGGATACCCAAGAAAATTACCTGGGGCCCAACCTGTGAGGAAGCCTTTACCAGATTAAAGGAGGCACTGTGCAGTGCTCTTGTTTTGACAAGTCCTGACTATAGCGAAACCTTTATAGTTCAGACTGATGCCTCAGACGTGGGTATCAGGGCAGTACTAAGTCAGACATCCAGCCAAGGGACAGATCACCCAGTAGTGTACTTGAGTAGGAAGTTACTTCCCAGGGAGCAAGAATACTTCACAGTGGAAAAGGAGTGTCCTGCCATAGTGTGGGCCTTAAAGAAATTAGAGCCATACTTGTATGGGCAGCATATTGTAGTACAGACTTACCACAGCCCCCTGGTTTGGCTGACGCAGATGGGGAAAAACAATGGTAGATTGCTAAGATGGGGTCTTGCTTTGCTAGGGTATGATCTGACAATCGTACATAGGGCTGGAGCGAAAAATCAAAACTCAGATGGGCTGTCTAAGGTCTATGAGGAGTGAACTGATTTGGGAAGCTCATCCCATGCAAGGGACAGAACCCCCAAATTCAGTCTAGGTGGGGATGATTGTGATGTGGACAGCCAGTTCTGAGTGCTGTATGATTTATTTGTAAAATAAAAAGAAAGTGTTATGAAATAGCTCCCATGAGAAATGCTGAAACAGCAAGTGAGATCATATACATACACAGGTTTTAGTTACAAGGTGTTACGTGGACGGCCAGAAACTAATTACAGAACATAACAGGCCTTGATCATGGATCCCCTGTTTTATCTAAGTTAATTACAGACTGGAAGAGGCTTGAGTTGAGCATATCCATTTTATGACGTTTCAAGAGGAGGAAACCAGGTTTTGTGCACTGGTGAGAAATCACAAATGCTTTGGAGTCTGTGTGATAGGGAAGCTTGATCAATAGATCAAAGTGATGTCATTTGAAAGAAGAACATGAGTTATGCTGAGGTTGCAGAATTTAATACTTGGAAAAGACATCCTGTTTTTATATAGATTTTTTTATATATTCTGACAGGGAGGAGCTTGGTGACCTCATGCAAATAGGTGGGGAAAACCAGCTTTTAAACATTTATTCCATTTTTCTTCAGAGACACTTTTAACTAGACTCTGACAAAGAAACATCTGAGACCACTTTAAACAGGTATTTAGAAAGAGAGACAAATCTAATTAATGTAGTAGGAATTGCACTGTTTAAAACCTTGTTCTTTTAAAAGATTTTTATGTCTTGTGATATAATAGTTCTGTATTTTATGTTTTACTTATTTGTATCTATTTTTGTAAAACTCTTTTTAGAGCATACTTGGTCTGTCTTTGAATTTCTTTCATTTGCAAGAAAATTATATATGTTTATAGCTGACACTAGGCATAAGCTCAAATGTTGACACCAAACTGGAAAGAGAAGCATTTAAAATCTGAGGTCTTTATTAAAGTTTTTAAGGGTTCATTTCTGTACACCTGGTTAGGTCCTCGTAGGCAAAGATATCTGACCCCCCCCCCCACCCAAGACAGAAATATCTGAACCTGAACACTGGGTACACTAACAAGAGGTTCACATAGAAACATAGAGGTTGACGGCAGATAAGGCCCATCCAGTCTGCCCATCTCTTTTTCTACCTTATAAATGTGCCTTCGACCTTTGCTCTGTTTGGTGGCCTATCTATTCATACTCATCTGTATTGCTCCCTTATGCCTATCCCATGCCTATTTGAAGCCCTGCACTGTATTCATAGCCACCACTTCCTGAGGTAGGCCGTTCCATGCATCCACCACTCTTTCTGTGAAAAAGAACTTCCTCACATTCCCCCTTAATCGGCCTCCCTCTAATCTCATGCTGTGTCCTCTTGTCCTGCTATTTTTCTTATATTTAAACATGTTAGACTCTTTCACCTTGTTAATGCCTTTAAGGTGTTTGAATGTTTTGATCATATCACCTTTCTACCTCCTTTGCTCAAGGGTATACACATTGTGCTCCATTAATCTGTCCTCATATGTCTTCTGATGCAGTCCCTGCACCATTTTGGTTGCCTTTCTCTGGACTGCCTCAATTTGGCTAATGTCCTTGTGAAGGTGTGGCCTCCAGTACTGCACGTAGTACTCCAGATGAGGCCTAACTAGTGTCTTGTAAAGAGGGATTATTACCTCCCTCTTACGACTTGTGATACCCCTATTAATGCATCCTAACATCCCCCTAGCCTTACCTACTGCTTTAGAAGTCTGCTTGGATGATTTCAGGTCATTGGTGATGATAATGGCTTGTGTCTGATGCAGGGGTCCATAAGGATGCCATCTCATCGGCCAATCTCACCCAGATGGTCATCTCTATGACCAGGAAAAACTACAAATCTGGCACCAGCACCCTCCTGGATTGAATTCTTACCAACCACCCAACTCTTATCACAGATACCTCAGTCCTCCCTGACTCACTTAGTGACCATTCCGCTGTCACATGTGAATGGTCAAACAAATTCTGCAAGCCCTCTCCTAATACCATCACTAGCAGAGTCCTACCACGTGGGCAGTGTTTGCACCTCAAAACCCACCTCAACCTCCAAGACTGGTCCCCTATCTACAAAGCAACAGATGTAAATACTGCACTGGATTACTTCATCAACACTTTCAATGCAGCCTTTGACTCCTATGATCCTCGTAAAAAGTGTAAAGTCAGTCAGAGCCCTTTGCAATCTCTGGCTCTCAGTCGATCTCTTATGCCAACTAAAATCTAGAGATCGCCTGTGGGATCTGGCCAGAACCACTGGTAAAGAAACTGTCATCCAAAACTGTAAACATGCATGGAATGACTGTACCAAATCTATCTGGCAAAAGAAATCTGCTTACTTCAAGAACGTTCTCATGGATACCTGGGGTAACGAGAGGGCATTTTGGAACAATTTGTTCAAGCTTTTGCTTTGCTGACCAAAACAGATTTAACTTACTGACCCTGTATTATGGCTTTTTATGTGAATTGTCTGTTCTTTATGTACATATATGGGGTTTCCCCTTTGATTTGTTAATGGTTCTGTAGTGCAGCAGTTTCAGCTCTGCTTGTCTCTCTCTCTCTCCCCCCTTCAGCACTGCTCCTACTTTCTCTAACCTCTCCCCCTGCATTTTCTGTACTTCTAACTTACTCTGTTTCCCTTATTTAATGCTTTTCCTGTTGTTCTAGTTCCTTTCTAGGGTCTGAGGGCTTGATCTGGATAGACCTCCCCAGCCCCTCACTTCAAGCTACCAAAATCTACCATCGCAAGGTAAGGCACTTGGAGATTCACCCTGCACACTAGTTATTTCAGATTTTAAATCCTGGCACCTTTTTCAGGAACATCTTTGCATAAATCAGGGAAAGCCTTGCTTAAGCTCCTGCCTGCTTGATTTTTTACACCCACCCACCTAGGCTCCGCCCCTGCACTTCTCTGATTGGCTTATTGGGCAATTAGGGGTGGGTCTTACAACTAGTGGTGAATTTGGTGTTCATTGTTAGTTGCATTCCACTATGATAGCAAGTTTGCTACACTACCCTATACAATATCTGCAAGAAGGAGCTTGAAACTATGGATTCACCAAGGAGCTGCTTGGGTGCTTTCAGGTCTGCTGTTGGACTGTGACTATTTTTGCTTTCTCTGTATGCTCTGGTGGATATGATTTCTCATGGCACCCAAATACACAATGTATATAATAATTATTTTCATTATGCCAATCTCTTGGCCTATAACAGACCTCACAGTACTGGTAATTGGGCCCTTAAATTCATCTGTCCTGCCAGACTTGGGTACTACATTAGCGGTGTCACCCTTCCCAATCTAAATAAGTTCAGGTATCCTATTCAGTTGTTCCTTGTTTCTTGGATTAACAAAATTTGCATATCCCTCTCTGGTGATGTTAAGCCCAATCCATGTCCAACTGATGCAGCAAATCCTATCACTTTTCCGCAGTGGTTTCTATTCAGGGGCCTAAAAATTGCCCATATGAATATTAGAAGTATTTCCTCTAATTTTCCTGAACTTGAAGCATGGGTTAAACTGTATTCCTCAGATATCCTTGGATTCTCTGAAATTTAGCTTAAGCCAGATATTCCTGATTCTTTGCTTAAAGTAACAGGGTACAACCTAATTAGATTTGATTGTCCCTCCTCACGAGGGGGGGGTTGCTTTCTACTCCAGAGATCACCTCAAGGTTTCAGTACTATTTCGCGGCATGCACAGCTCCTGCAAAATGCTTCATATGGAACTGACTCTTGGGGAAAAGAAATTAAACCTAGTCTGTGTCTATAATCCTCCAAAGGGGGCACTAACTGGCCTGGATGGAATCATCGACCACCTGTCTTCTCGAAAGGGGATTAAAGAAATTATATTACTTGGTGATTTTAACCTTGACTGGTCTAGTAGTAACTCTGGTGAATATAAAAACTCTTTCAAAGCTTCACCTCTCCCAGCTGATACTGGACCTACCTGTATTTCTTCCAGCAGTTCACACCAATCCACATTGGACTGGATTGTCAATAATCATGTCAATAGAATTCTTGAAGTTGGTACCTTGCCTGACTCAATTAGTGACCACTCACCCACTTTCTGTGTCTGAAATGACAGCTGTCCTAAGCTACTTCCTAAGATCATACAGTTCCGGAATTTCTCAAAATGAAATATTGCAGCCCTTCTGTAAGAAACAAGATGCATTGATTGGTCCCCATTATACCAGACAACTAATGTTGATAGAACTCTCAATTACTTACTATCAAATCTCCTCCCCCTCCAAAACAAATGTGTGCCTCTCAAAAGAAGGAGAATTAGGGGCACTAAAGCTAGATGGTTGCATAAGAATTTCCTCTCAGCAATGAAGAGTAGAGATAAAGCATGGATTGCTGCCAAAAAGTCTAACCAAGCTGATGACTGGTCTAAGTACCGATCCATGAGAAAAACATGTAAGAAAGACATCCGAGCAGCAAAAACAGCATGCTTCTTCAAAAATCCAGTGGCGATGCTAGGAGTTTCTGGAACCATGTTAAAAGTTTTTTAGGGAAAGGCCCATCTCCGCCTCTGACTGAAATGACTATAAATGATGCTAACTGCAATAACCAAAGCACAATTGCTACATTGCTTAATGTTCACTTCTCTGATCTCTCAGATTTCCTGGTTTACTCTGTTTTACCCTCTGAGGAAATCATAAACCCTGCTGAATCTTAATCAACCCGGTTTAGTATTAAACCATTCTCAACGATTGATGTATTAAGGGTTATGAGAGCTATTCCTGAACATGGCTCTCCTGGGTCTGATGGACTATTACCCAAGTTCCTTAAAGTTATTGCTTCTGACATCACAGCCCCTGTTGCGAGAATACTCAGCTTATCTATTATCACCAGGACTGTGCCATCCATCTGGAAAATTGCACATATTGTGCCACTGCATAAGAAAGGAGACTCTAGAAAGATAAGCAATTACTGACCAATTGCCATCTTATCTGTCTTGGATAAAATCCTAGAGAAGGCTGTGTCTTCTCAGGTCACAGAGTATCTGCATAAAAACAATCTATTATCCCCAGCCCAGCATGGCTTTAGGTCCGGCCACAGCACAACTACAGCACTATTACAATTTACTAATGATGTGCTGCTTAACATGTACAAAGGAAAACTCACTGGGGACATTTTTATTGACCTCGTAAAAGCCTTTGATTTGGTTGACCACTCTCTTCTGCTCTCCAAACTATCCTCTCTTGGTTTCTTAAATTCTGCCATGGCCTGGTTTGGCAATTACCTTCTGGGTAGTCAACAATTTGTTCAAATAGGGAACGTCGCATCCGAGCTTGTCTCTACCTTAGTTGATGTTCCCCAAGGTTCTATTCTTGGTCCCCTCCTTTTCTGTCTCTTTATAAATAATCCTCCCCCCTTGTCCAGATTGACTTTGTCTCTTTTCAATGCGGACGATATTATTATCTACTCTGTTGCTAATGACATTTCGGCAATTCGCACCTCCCTTCAATCTGACTTTGACTGCTTCTCGGCTTGGCTAAAACAAAATAAGCTCCTACTTAACACTAGCAAAACAGTATCAATGCTCTTTGGGACTTCCCCTAGGCTAAAAGCTTGTCATATGGGATTTTCCCTTCGTGGACCTGATGGCATCAGCCTGGATACAGTCACATCCTTCAGTTATCTTGGGATGACTCTTGACTCCTCACTGGACTTTAATCTTTATGTTGCAGCCACTTGTAAGGCAGCAAACAGTAAACTTGACCTGGCTTACAAAGTAAGATCCTCCCTAAATTTGACAGCCAGGCTGGCCATTGCTCAGGGAATTCTTCGACCTTGCCTCAACGATGGCTCTATAGTCTACCTTAATGTTAGCAAGCAAGCAATCCAGAAATTCAGACCTTTTTATAATAGTATCTGCCGCTTCACCCTTGTGACTCCTAAACTAACATATCACTGTCAGCTCTATTCTTCTCTCAATTGGCTCACCCTGTCCTCCTATCATCTGTACACAGCTGGTTGTCTGGTCAATACATTAACCCAGACTAGTAATCCAAGGCCCCTTGTAACTCTACTAAAACAATCTGACTTGCTTTATATGCTGAGATCTACTGAAAATGCTTCCTTTGTTATGCCTAGATGTCTCACCAAGAAGGGTGAACTTGCATTTGCCGTATCTGCTCCTAGAATGTGGAACACCCTTCTACTCTATGTTAAACAATCGGCTACTCACTGGGCCTTTCAAAAAAGTTTAAGAACTCACCTTATGAGCTCAGGTCTCTGTTCCTGCTCTACCTCTTGCTTGTCTCCACTCGCTTGCACTACTACCACTGATCTTCCACCTTGAGAGCGGTACTTCCTCTCAGCACTTATGTACCCCCAGTGTTTGCTGTATATGTACAGTATTTCTTTAGTCAGTTATACTGTTTTCAAAATTCTATAAAAGTTTATGTAACTGTGATTACCGTTTATCCTCATGCTATGTATATTATACTTGTTGCTCCTGAATGTGCCATGTATTCAAAATTGTCATGTGTTACTGTATTTTCCTTCCAACTAGATGTTTTGTATTCTGTTGTGGACACTATGTATCTGCTGTTTCTGATGTGTAACCTTCCTGGGTCGTGCCTGAAAATATGCAAAATCTCTTGTCTAGTGCACCTTCCTGGTTAACAAAATTGAAATAGTAAAAAAATAAAATAAATGAAATATTAAAGAGGCCACCGGAAAGCAGCCAATAACCTCTCTACCTTGCTCAACATACATGGGTCTACTACGCTTGACCCTAAAATCATAGCAAATACCTTCAACTGCATTCACCAATCTCAGCAGTATCCTTCCTTCTGACTTTTTCAAGGACTATGACTCTCCCTCTCCACCACCCAATGCCTCCTCCTCCTCCTCCTCTAGCCACCCATCATTTTATTTCAAAGCAGCCAAGATGCATGAGACCCACAAATACATTACCAAAGCCATCACCAAATCCAGATCCAGCAGTGAAACACTTGACTTTAAACTGCTGTCCCTCACCATTCATGAGGTGCCACTGACATATATTTTCAGCCTCTCAGTCAGGCTTAGCCAGTTCCCTGACAAATGGAAATCTGCCACTGTTACCCCTGCCCATAAAAGTGGTGACAAGGCCACTCATGGAAACCACTGGCTAAATGGTCTAAACAGTTATATCTCCTCCACTCCTACCCTTGGTGCATTTAAATCAAGGCTCCGCCTCTCTCTCTCTCTCTCACTCACTCTGCCTCTAGCTCCTGTGACTGTCTCCACTAGCTGACCCTATGAATATTTCTCTAACCTTATGTAGTTCTCTCTTCTATATGCACTTGGTTGCCCCTTACCACGCACTCCCCTGTGTTATGTCTACGACAATGTCTCTGGCTGCACTCCTCCTCTATAGCCCTCTTCTCATCATCTCTCTTGTCCTCTATCCTATCTGCACCTCATTCACTATCTTCTTGTAACCTAGCCTCCAAAACTTGTTTTGTTTCTCAGATGCTTTGTAACTCTGTTTAGCTTACACTTCTGTAACCTTGTCCTATGAATTGAATTTGTAATCTGACTTACATGCCTTATGTTTTAAATTGTAACCTGATGTGGAACCTTAGTAAAAGAGCCCTGCTCAAAGGTATTGTAATCCTAGACCTAATAGATAGATAGATAGATAGATAGATAGATAGATAGATAGATAGATAAATTAATTAATTAATTAATTAATTTAAAAAAAATATTGGAGCGAGTGAGATGAGGAGGAATTTTTTTCACAGAGACGGTGATGGAGAAATGGAACACTCTACCCAAGGAGGTGGTATCCTGTAGCACAGTGGGCAGTTTTAAAGGGCATGGGACAGGGTGCAAGGGGGGGTTAAGGTGAGGTGGGGAGAGAATAATAATAAATAATAATAATAAACTTTATTTATAATGCACCTTTCCAAGTCAAGGCACAGTACATAATTAAAACAATTTCACAATACAACATTAAAACAGCTAAACTATTACAGTCAATCCATATCAACACCGTCCCATATGCCCTATTCCATTGGTACATTTTCAGTGTTTGTTTAAAGCCCCCCACAGTCATGCAATCCCTAATCCAATGGGGTAGAGAATTCCAGAGGGTCAGTGCTGCAAACATAAAAGCTTGGGCCCCAGAAGATTTTAAAAACACCCTCAGAATCTCCAGCAACCCTTTGCTGGCCGAGCGGAGATATCACTCAGGGAGGTAAGGAACCAGGAGCTCTTTCAGGTGGTCAGGGCCCAGTCCGTAGGGCTTTATAAGTCAGTAAACCAACTTTAAAAGTAATCTGCCACTGAACAGGCAGCCAGTGCAGCTCCTGCAGTACAGGGATACTGTGGGTAGATCAAGGAGTCCCCATCAACAACCTGGCTGCAGAATTCTGCACCAGCTGCAGGTGGTGAATATCAACCCCTGGAAGCCCAAAGTACAGGGAGTTGCAGTAATCTAAACATGAGGTCACAAAGGCATGAGTCAATGCTGGCAGATCCCCGGATGGAACAAGGTGCCTAATCCTAGCGATGTTCCTCAGATGATAAAAGGATGACTTAATGACAGCCGACACCTGTGAACGTAATGACAGTCTACCATCAAGAATCACCCCTAGGTCATGCACCTGTTCAGAGATAGGGAGCTCAACATCCCCAAGGAATAAACCCAAGGATTGATTTGCTCCCCACCCTCCTATCCGGCAACCCAGATCCACAACCATCACCTCCGTCTTCCCAGGATCAACTTCAGCCAGCTGGACCTCATCCAACCTTGGATCTTGCTAAGGCAGTTATTAAACCCTGAGAGTGTTCCATCCTGGTCAGGTTCAAAAGACAGGTAGAGCTGGGTATCATCGGCATAACAACGAAACTTCAGGCCATACCATCATACAGTGTCTCTGTGGGGAAGCATATACACTGCAAACAACATGGGAGACAGCACTGAGCCCTGAGGCACCCCACAAGACAGAGAGATGGGTTTGGAGGAAAAGACCCCCCGACACCACCCTCTGAGTTCTACCAGTGAGGAAGGAAGTAAATCATCTGTAGACCAAACCAGAAAGCCCACGGATGCATCTCAGGTGCTCAAGCAGAACCCCATGGTCAACGGTGTCAAATGCTGATGACAGATCATGCAGAACCAAAATGGACTGTTTTTTCTGGTCTCTCGCCATCAGGAGATCATTGAGCACCTGAACCAGTGCAGTCTCGGTACTGTGCCTCTTTTGAAAACCAGATTGGAGAGGTTCGTAGATGCAATGGATGGACAAATGGTTGTCCAACTGAGCAGCAACTACTTTCTCAATCACCTTCCCCACAAAGGGAAGGTTAGAGATAGACCTGTAGTTGGCGAGAGAGTCTGGCTTCAAAGAAGCCTTCTTTAACAATGGTGTCACCACTGCCTCCTTCAGGGAGCAGGGGTACTCATCAGAGTCAAGGGAGCACCAGACTATCTGCACTACAACTGGAATGATGACATCCCCACAGCCCATTATTAGGGCTGTGGGACCTGGATCTAAACTACAGCATGTAGTATGCATACCCTGGACAATCCTCATAACATCCACAATTTCTGGCCATTTGAACAAATTCCAGGAAAAAAGAGGGATAGTGACCAAGTGCTGATCCACAGCAGCTCCCATAGAGAGCGCTGCACAGGTCTCCACCCTGATGTCAACCACCTTGTCCGCGAAGAACCGAGCAAGCTCATCACACTGCAATTGTGAAAAAGCTCTATGAACCTGTAGACAAGCTGGGTTGCACAGCCTGTCCACGGTTCGAAAGAGCTGAGCTGGTTGGTTCTGGGTGGCAGCAATTTCCCCGGACAGAAATACTGCCTTCTTACGGGAAATTGCTAACTGATAGAGTCGATAATGCTCTAGCAGTTTAAGATGGTCGGCATCTAAGCCAGATTTCCACCAGCACCACTCTAATCTGCATCCTAATTGCCGGATCTCCCTCAAGTCTCCATTAAACCATGGGGACCAGAGGGGAAGGGAGACAGGATGCACACAGACTGAAGCAATGGAATCCAGTGCAGAAGTAATGGCATTATTATATGCCAAAACCAAAACCTCTGGATCCAAGCTCACCACTGGAAATTCTGATAGATCAAGCGCTGCAGTTAGATCATCAGGAGTCACATCCCGCAAAGGGCAGTACTTGACCATCTCCACAGGGGTTGGTCTATGAGGAGGGGTGCAAAAATTGAATCGCACAGTGTAATGGTCCGACCATCCTATGGGTTCCACCCCCATGTTGGAGGCCTCCATCCCCAGGAGGAAGACCAGGTCAAGGGAATGGCCATATATATGAGTGGCAGCAGTAACCACCTGTGAGAGGCCCAATGAGTTCATCAATTGGAGGAAGTGCTGTCAAAATTGCGAGAGTTCATCATTGATCCAAGCATTGAAGTCACCCAGGACCATCAGCCTGGGTGTCTCAAACATCAGGTCGACCACAAAGTCTGCCAATTCCTTAAAGAATAGCTTCTCATCTCCGGGGTGGATGACAGACGAGAGTGCTGATTGTCACAAAATAAAATAACGCACATTCTGTCAGGTAATTCCCCCACCCCCTCTCCTAACCCTGGGAGAAGGGTGGGGCAACTGTAACATAAGGGTGCTAGCTGCGCTTTCGAACAGACAAACTTGATAGACTGTAAGGCCTGTTTCTGCTGGCAGATTTGTATGTTCATATGAATGAATGTGGTAGACAAAAGTCTCTGCTACTCTCAGTGCATCTCTCGCTACCCAGCTCTACTCCTCCATTTCCTTCAGTCGGTCCCATCTTTTTTTTTTTCTGTTCAATTACAGGATGAGCAGCATATCTGTGGATTAGAGCTGGGCGAAGTCCCAACAATTCACTACATGCTCAAATTCACGAATTACACTCAGTTCACAGTCATAGCACAATTTGTGACTTTTGGCAATTCGCCACCCCCCCCAGCCTGTCAGGTAGTGCCCCCAACCCGCTCCCCCCAACCCCAATGTGTCCCATCCATGTTTTAAAAAAATATTTAATCCCTTCCCTGGTGACTTGTGGACCTTTCACCCCACCATTCTGTCAGGTAATTCCCCCACCCCCTCCCCCTAACCCTGAGTCCATCCATGTATGTTAAAAAAATATGTATTTATTTTATCCTTCCCTAGTGACCCGCCACTCTGACTGATAGTGCCCCCCACTCCCCCAGAGCAGGCCACTGGCATGGCCCTCCTCTCACCTTCAAGGACAGAAGCCTGCCCGACTGAGGTCAATGAATGAGTGCATGCTTGTACAAGCACACACTCATTCATTGACAACTTGCAGTGATTTGCACCACAGATTAGGGTTATAGAGAAGGGTAGGGGGCTATTCCAGTGTCTCGTTAGGGGCTCAGGGTGTGGATAATGGTGTTGTGGACCCTGAGGGGTCCATAACACTATTTCCCCATCCCATTGCCCCCCCAAGACACTGGAGCAGCTCCCTACCCTCCTCTACAACCCTAATCTGCAGTGTAACTCACTGCAAGTTGTCAATGAATGCATGTATACTTGTACAAGCACACACTCATTCATTGAGCTCAGCTGGGGGGCTGTCAGCCATGGAGGTGAGTGGTGGGCCAAGTCAGTAGCCCACTTTGGTGGGGGACTGGGGGTTGAGTGGAGTGGGGGGCACTACTGGACAGGGTGGTGGGGTGGGGGTTCCACTGGACACCAGGGAAGGGATAACATAAATACATTTTTTTTACATCATGGATAGGTTCTTGTGGTTTGGGGGTAGTGGGATAGGGGAATTGCCTGACAGGGTGGTGGGGTGGGGGTCCACTAGACACCAGTGAAGGGATTAAATATTGTTTTAAAACATGGATGGTACTTGGGGTTGAGGGAACTACCTGACAGGGTGGTGGTGTGAGGGGTCCACTAGACACCAGGCAAGGGATTATTTTTTTACCAATGGGCATTGGGCATGCGATAGCTGGGATGGGGGATTGGGACCCCTATGTGCCAGGGATAGATCAGGGGTGGTGTTGGGGGAATTCACTATTTGTAACTTTAACTTGCTTTGGGAATTTTAAGTGCAATTTGCACTTAAAAAAACCCCAAAGCAAGGAGAAGACACAAATGATGAATTCAGGGTAATTTAAAAAAATTGCACAGATTGCTATGCAGGGTTAAATTGATGTATTTGAGGCACTTTTGCCTGTGCAATAAAACATTGCTGCATCTTTACTGTGGACCTTGAGCATGGAGGACTGTGCATGGACAGATGTAATAAATGAATATGTGTTATTTTATTTTGTGACAGCCAGCACTATTAAATGATGTTCTGCACAGAATATGTTTTGTTAGAGTGCATATCCCATTAGCATATTATCTTGTTTTCAATTTTTTTTGAGGCGAAGCTCTGCTTGAATGACATTTTCATCAGCTTACAACACAAACTGAAATGTAAACACCCCAACAGCTGTCACTACAGAACACAACTGGGTGAGAGGATCTGTTTTTTTTTTTTTATGTCTGTCCATGTTTAATGTTGTGATAAAATATTTTGATACTAAGACAAAGACTACGAGTTCTAAGGTAAAGCCAGTTATTTGGTGCTGACCTCACTACACTTGCAGGTGGCCCTTGCACAGTGTTTGTTTTTTTTGGCCACTGTTATTCCTTCAAATAATTGTGCCAATCTCAGGAATCTACCTTCTGGGTTAGTAAAATGCTTGTGCCTAATAAAGAGTACAGCTTTTTTTTTAAATTAAAATGGCAGTCCCCCTTTTCTTGACACTAAAGCAACCATATGCAGCATGGGCTACTCACCCTGTTTGTGTTTTTAGAGCTTTTACTGGTAACAAATGTGTTTCTTGAAGGAAGATGATATCAGCCCTGTGTTTCTACAAATATGATAAAAAATAATTTTTTTCTTTTAATGGAGGAACTCAGACCTCACACATTCCATGAGAAAATTTAAAACAGTATATAACAAGAAATGTTTCCCAAAAAGTCTTTAGTTTAAAGCAAGACTATGTAATGAATCAAGTCAATCAACCAAAAAATAAAAAAGGTTTAGAACTTGCTTAAATATGTTACAGGTTCAGTAATGTTTTTATTAGTTTCAAGTTATTAGACTATATCTAAACTAACTAATATGAAGTTCATAGCTAAAGATGTAATAACAATGCAGTAATTATTAAATAAGCAAGTTTACTAAATGTCATATTACACTGAAATAGTACAGAATTAAATATTTACACACACTTAGGTATGCAGTTGTTAGATTGCACTGGGTAGGATCCAGGTTGCCAGCTGTGCACACTCTATGAACCAGAAAAACAGAAACAGCAAACACTCTCTTGAAGCAGAGCTGCTATTTCAACAATGTATTAATATGTTATCTTTTGTGATGTTCAAATATCTGAGTCTATGGTGGATAATAATAGTAATAAATAAATTGGTTGCATCTGCGTTATTACTTAAGGGTATCTCTCTCTCTCTCAGATGCAAGTTAAAATTTGAGGCATGACCAATTTATGCATTAGAAGGGCTTGGTCTCCTATATGGTTATTGATCTTGTAAGTATTCCAGTTGTGTAAATAACATAAAGAACAAAAGGAAGCTTATCAGAAAGGGGTGGGTATTTTTGCTCACGTCTTGGCTAGTGCTGTTCCTTAAACTGCCAAGTGTTAATCAGATCCTGTGAGGATGCACAATTACCTCTATGCTTAAAATCTCAGACAATATACTGCCAGATAGTGCAGCTATGCATCACTCCCTGGTATGCTCATTATTCATTAATCTACTCCAACATATCAATCTGTCCTCTATATTCTATGCAAACATTAGCCATTTTGATACTGAGAATAACTGCCGCAAGACAAAGGTCCAATTGTTATTCCTTCCCTCATACTAAATGGAGCCAAAATATCCCTTAGATCAACATATTCAAATGCGTATTCCTATTAAATAAGATTTGTTTCAAATAGTACAATTAAATCTAAGCCTTACATCTGCAGTCACAAGAGGTTAACCAGGTCAGATTTTACAATTTGTTTATATACCAGATTAAATGGAGTTTTATGCAAAGAGAGTTAGATTCAGTAGACCAACATATAGACTATATTACTATATGAGCTGCTCAAAATTAAAGTGTGAGGTTCATTTGGCACAGATCTGAATCAAGCAAAGTCTGAAAAGTGTATTATCATATTCGGTTCAGAGTGACTTTAAACCATTTTGAAACATTAGCTCCTTTTATAGTAAATCCTTTCCACTCTTGGTGGAATATCAGATCATTGGCCATAGGTGTTACAAAGAAAAGGGCTGTTCACTTACTGGAGCTAGGCTGGTGCTTTATCTGATTTGTGTTTCAATCCATTGATCATTCCTGATTCTTATGCAGCTAAGAACTGGAATGTGGCAATAAAAACACATTACTAATATTTGATATAGAGCCTTAACCAAACCAAACTAAACTAAACTAGCAACTTCTTACACACTTTAATAGTTAAGGTTAAATCATTAAAGGAGTCATTCTTTTAAGCTGAGGTTGCCAAGTGAAGCATCAGGTGAGCTCCTGCAGTGTGACCTTTCACCTTTATCCTAGCACCTGGAATCAGTCAGAGTTTGACATCTGGCCAGTTTGGGGTTTGATAGATCTGGAGGGTTGAGCAACACAAACAACACCTTTCTCTTCAGTGAGTCATTTTTTTCTGATGTGTGCCCATGGTTGGCAGTTGTAGCAAGGAATGTTTTGACAGAAGAACTAGCACTCAATGTCTGTTTTTGTAGCTTCTGCTTTGGGTCCTCTTCTTTGGACTGGAACTATAACATGGCCTGCCACTATAAAGAAAAGACCATGCTGGAGGTTTGCTCTTGCTATTGATAACTATTATCTAAGATAGAGATGTTGCAAAATTACATTTTGCTGGTGAAACTGCAGGAAAATTGGCAATTTTGCTGCATGAAACATTTTGTGAAATTCAGCCATTCAGTGAAATTTTTTGTCAGCGAAAAGCGAAATTTCACTGCAAAATGAAAAGTGTCACCAAATTGTACCTGAATCTCACCACATTTTGCCCAAATTTCACTGTTTTAAGGGTGAAATTTTGCATTGTGTGGTAAAATTTCACATTTCGCCTATGCAATTTCATATTTCGCACCTACAAAATATTTAGCAAAATGCATGATTTTCACAAAATATTTAGCGAAATGAAATTTGCTAATTTCTCACATCTCTAATCTAAGAGCTTCAGTTGTTTTAAACCTGATTTCAAGGATTTAGTGTGAGGGCTTGGAGCATGTGCAGTGGAAGCTTATTCCTTTTTATGTGCCATCTCACAAGATAAGTCTGAACGAGGCTTGAGATGGGTGGAGGCTTGTATGTTCAAGACAGTTGCTCAAGCCAAATAGTGGTAAGAGCTTTTTTTGAAAAAGGTAATTGGGCACCATTACTGTCTATAACTAAGTCATTATTAATCATATTCCAAGCCTTCCACTGTGATTGGCAATAAATTGAGGAACCTGAGTTATTTTACATAACAAGAGTTGCCGAATACATCATGAAATAGTTAACTTCCATTTTCAGAAGTGTTTACCTGGCATCAAAATAAACCCTGCATCTGTCCATTAGATCTGTAGGCAAATCCTTGTACAAAGAGATCCTGTCACCTTTCCAAATTAGCTGATGTCTTTCCCTTGCCAATCTAAGTAAATCTTCCTTAACTGATTATCTTAGGAAATAGGCAGTTACAGGTCTAGGTTTAAAACCATGTTGGGGTTTTGGTGCCAGTGAATGGTTCTGTCTTAAACACCCACTGCTATTGTTGCTGAAGTAGCTCAACAAACTGCTGTAGGAACACATATGTTAAAAATATGTCTGTTAGCTGTGCTTGTGATTTACACGAGAGCAGTCCTAACATACAATCATTATGGGTTAACACTGATACCCATAGCAGTAGAAAAATTCCATTTGGTAATATTTATAGACCACCTAACATACTAAAAGTGGAGGATCGCAGTATAAATCAGAAAATAGAAATCATGGTAGGGAAGGGTGATGTAATTATTGTAGGTGATTTCAATCATCCTAACATTGGGCTCTATGCACTATGCCAATATGCCATGTAAACCAGGCACATTGGCATAACTACTTCAGAATGCCATGGAGAGGGGTCCCATAGACCCCACTCTGTGGCATTCACCAAGGGGTCACAGGGCAGGTACATGCCTGATCCCCTTGCTGCATGGACAGCAGTGTGCTGGGGCAGGCAGGGGGCATGCTGGGGAGTGTGCCCACACACCACACCATTCACAACAATGTGGAGTGCTGTGCACAGATGGTGCACCTTACGCTGGGTAACACCATGCCACAAGGTTTACATGCCCCCCCTAGGATGCTGCAGCCAGGCTGCAGTGAGAAAGACAGAGCACAGCAGACCCCCTCAACTTGCTTCTCCTGTCCATAGTGACCACATGGAGGGCTGGGGTGGCTGACTGGTCACCCACCACCATTGTGCTGCTGGCACACAGCATGCCATCTGCCATCATCCATGCCCCATGGGCAAAAGGGATCCACTAGTAGACCAGGCCTGGGCATCCCATTGGATGCATGTCTGATTTTTGGAACAGTCCTCCATGCACCTGTGCACCAGGGGTGGGGCTGACAAGTGGCTAGCATTAGTCAATGCCAGTATGGGTGCACCTGTCTGTGGTCGCATAGCTATGCAGTAGGGCTATGTGCCTCTGGCATGTGCCCTCCACACAATAGTGCATAGTGCCCATAGATTGGGTAAACATGACAGCAAAAACAACCATGGATAAACATTTTGTAAATTCAATAGTATCTTCCGGATTGCAACAATTGGCTTATAAACCTATTAGAGAGAACAGCATGTTAGCTTTAATACTAACTGATATACCGGATCAAGTTGCAAACATCAAAATAAAGGAACATCTTGGGAATAGTGATCTCAGTAAGATCACATTTTTTTTTTTTTTATGTTAAAAAAATTTTTAAAAAGAAAACTGGTAAAACAATAATTAAAAATTACAATAGTGCTAACTTTGGTAAGATCAATCATGAATTAAAAAAATGGGATTGGGAAAATTCATTTTCTAAAAAGGATGCTCAGGAAATGTTGAACGTATTTAAGGATCAATTATTACAACTAGAAAAGGAGTTTGTCCTCAGTAAACAACTGTACAATAAAAAAAGGTAAAGGCAAAATTCCCATGTGGTGTACCCAGAAAGTAATAAAACAGTGCAATTAAAAGAAAAAGGCCTATAATAATATGAAAAGGAATGAAAACACTATTACAGTTTGTAGTTATAAAACTGAACTAAAAAAATAAGAAAAGTTAATAAAAACAGAAAAAAAGAAGTTAGAGTTTTGTAAGGATAATGGGAAGAGTTTCTTTTCCCATAAACAACCATAATGGTACTGACTCTACAATAAGTCATATAATTATAAAGGGTGAGGAAGTTAAAAATCCATCCATACTAGCTAACAAGTTAAAATCATATATTCCAAATGTGAAAATAAAAGACCTTAATGTTTTAAGTCCCGCTGAGGTTTTTGATCTATTGTCTAAACTTAAGCCTAACAAATCAGCAGGTCCTGACTTACTCCATACCAGGATACTGAATGATATCTGTATAACCTATCTTATATTACTGGTGTGATTCCATTGGATTGGACATTAGCAGATGGGGTTGCTATATTTAAACAAACTCTAGCAAGAGACGATACGGCTGTGGAGAGCTGACAAATGACCAAAGTTACACTTATGCATAGAAAATTTTGAACGTCCGGCTGTAACATGGCCATTTTTTGGAGTTGTTTTACCAAATGTTCAACATGGCCTTTCTGGGACCACACCTCATGAAGAGTACCACTGTCATTTTGTGCCACAGGTGTGAAAACACATTTCAGGCAGGATATGAAAAATGACAACTGTACTGTTAATAAGGAGGTGTGTGAAAATGGCAAAGTTAAAAATCTGGAGTGAAAATATAAAAAAATTGGCGAAGTTAGGAGCATGCATAGAAACTGCACAATGCACACTTGTAACACAGTAAATGTTTGGAATTTTTTCACCAAATTTACAATATAGGCTTTTTGGGACCCCACCTCATGAACAGTGGCACTGTCATTTTGTTAATTGGTCCCGAAAGGTGATTCCGTGCAGTGACTGCAAAATCACCTTTCAGGACTGAGTAATGAAATGACAGTGACAGTGTTCATGCGGTGTGGTCCCAAGAACTCCATGTTGAAAATCTGGTGCCAAAATTCCAAATAATGATTGATACAGCAACATAAGTTGAAAACCCCATTGACTGTCATTATTCAATGCTTACCTTTGATTCTTCAGTTTTCAGTTTGGCTTTGAGGAGTGCAGATGTGTCCCAGTCCAGAGAAGATGACAGCGCCAACCTCCAGAGGTAAATATGGAGTAAGAGGGGGTTGGGGAAGTGGGTGCTCAGTAGGAGGGTGGGAATGGAAGGGTGGACTGCAGTGATGATGAGGAACCATTTTCATTTTTACAGGTAAAAAAAAAGCAAAAAGCATCAGGGGATGGTTTTCTTAATTCACAGAGAAAAAAAACAGAAATTTGGGCACACTGGGGTGGGCTTCCAGTATGCCACATGAGTTGGGGGGTACATGATGCCAACATGACAATTGAGCACCCCAATGCTTGCATGGAAAAAATGGGAAAAAAACAAATTTGGGTACACTGGGGTGGGCTGCTAGTGTGCCACATGAGTTGGTGGGTACATGATGCAGACATGAGGATTGGGCACCCTAGTCTTGGTGGGGAAACATAAATTTGGGCACACTGGGGTGGGCTCCCAGTGTGCCACATGAGTGTGGGGGTACATGATGCTGACACAGGGATTGGGTACCCCGATGTCAGTGCAGGGATGGGGAATGGAGGGAACAGGGAGGACAGCAGCAGTGGGAGGGAACGGGAAGATTTTACTTGCTGTGCTGGGAGGGAGCAGGGAGGACAGGAGCAGTGGGAGGGTGCAGGAGGAGTGCCGTCCAAAAGACAGTGGCGTGTTTTTCAGGGGTGTGGCCTAGCATCAGAGCGAGATGGCAGCTTTGCTCTAAAGCTCTGAGAAAATCCCTTGCAATCCGCTCTATGCTGTGCCATTATTATAACCTCTTCTACAGAATTTGCAAGAGTGGGTGATGCTGATGTTGACTAAGCTGAAATTGGGAAGAAAGCAAGCTAAAATCACTTTCAAGCCCTCTCCGAGGGGCTGCTCAGCAAAATACCTGACAGGGCCTGGGAAAGCACCAGAGGTCACCCGGAGGATAGACCGGGTAGAGGATCACCAAAAACAAAGAGTTGCAGGGGACTGGAAAGAAACAGAAGGCAGCCCAAGCAATCAAATGGCAGAAAGCTATCAGCAACTAGAAAGACTGATTAAAGATTTGAAATATGACTTAGGTTCCAGAATAGAGGTCGGATTCGATAATATGTCTGCACAAATTCAACATCTTCAGCAGGCAGTCAATTCCACCTCGGAACAAGTCAAATCTCATGAAAGGCGTTTGGGAGAAATAAAACATCCGATCAGCGACCAAGAAGATAGAGCAGTAACATGCTCTTCAGATTTAATGAAAGCTTTAAGAGAGATTAAGATTCTAAAACAAATGTTAGACAACCATAAGAACCATGAACGGCGTGGCAACATAAGAAATATAGGCCTGCCAGAGGGGCTCGAGGGGAACAACTGTATCTCTTATATTAAAAATTGGCTAATTTAGAAACTACAGCTTCCTCAGGATAGCGAGCTGGAGATCCAGAGGGCACATCAATCACCCATCCCAAAACCATCTCCTGTTCAGAGGCCCCGGCATCTTATAGTAAAGTTTTTGAGATATCAGGACAGAGTGACTGTGCTGGATGTGGCCCGGAAGATGGGGACTATCCTAGAACAGTAGAGGAGAGTCAGTATATATCTGGATTACTCGCGTCTCCTACAATACAATGGCAGGCATTTTTAGAGGTTTGGCGACTACTGCATACCAAGAACTGTCCATTCACTTTGGCATACCCAGCATGCCTAATAATTAGACCTCTGGAAGGTAACAAGAGGGCTTTTATTGATCCGTCTACAGCTTTGGAGTTTGTGCAGAATTTGGACATTCAGAGAATACCGTAATTCAACAAGTGAAGTGAGGGAAACAACATTTTGGACAGTAAGTTGGGGGGGGGTGGCATTCCCCCACAGATCCGTAACTCTGTGGTGGCCTCAATAAGCTGGTCCTGGGAGATGTGTCTGTCTTACCCCCATGGCCTTTGCTTTATGCTCCGCTACAGTTCAGAGTTGCTTTTGGACTTGTTGGACTTTTTGAATTGAAACTATTATTGGGGTCAATTTGAAAATGCGTTACTGTTTTTTGTCTTGCAAAATCCATGTGTAAAAAGGACTTGTTGCTGTCATTTATCATATAGCGTAATTAGTAATGGGTCCAGTTGGCCCTCTTTGTTTCTCTTTAAAATTAAAAAAAATTAATATAAATGTGACTTTGTTGAGGGCGAGGGGGAGCTGCTTGAGGGGCCCTTACTTTCTGGTGAACAACGGCCTAATTTGCCTTTTGTTTTTTATCAAAATGGACCCTTTGCATGCAGTTTACACCATGGGAGAGGGGGGAGGTGCTTTAAAATGCATTTTTCCACGGGTATGAGCAATGGAGTTAATGCTGTGACTTCCATAGTACTGGGAAACTGGCCCTGAAAAGCTGACAGTAGAGGGTAATGTTTCCCAGAACACCTCCTAAGAGAGAGAGAGAGTTACAGTTTTTGAAAGGGGAAGGATTCTGAGCTCCTAGGGCAAATTTGGTGGGGGTGATGGGGCGGAAGGGGGGGACCTTATGAAAGTCAGTTCTCAGATAGCCACCAGAATGAGGCACAAGCAGTGAGAGGTGTTTAGTTCATAAAACCAGCACTCATTTAAGTCAGAAATTCATTGCAAGGGATGTATGCTCAATCCATGAAAAGTAGAGGGAAGTTTTTGTTGTTGGTAGAGGTAAAGTGAAGGAGTAGAGGAAGAGTATGGGAAAGGGGGGTGACAAACAGGGGAAGGGGTATATTTCTTCATTCTTTTAAATGTTACCTGTTATAATTCATTGTTTATGGCTGTTGTAGGGGGAAGGGGGAGGGGAGTTTACAGGGAAAGTTTATAGGATGTTAAAAAAACTTGAAAATGGCAGTGAAAAGATGTTAGACATTAATACACTTATGTATAAAAGATAGGTAAAGTTGATTGAAGGCCGTTTTTAAAGATGGCTAATGTTTCTTTGATTATGTGGAATATTAATGGGTTGCGAACTGTAATTAAGAGGAAAAGAGTATTCACCTGCTTTAAAAATAAAATAAAGGGAGACATCATATTCCTTCAAAAAATTCATTCAACACAGGAGGAATTGGAGGCACTATGGAGAGCATGGGAGGGGACACTGTTGGCTTCTACATTTACTTCTAAGGCCCGGGGCATAGCAATCTGGATTAGACCAGGGGTTCCACACAAGGTGCTTTCAACTACATCAGACCCTCAGGGTCGATATGTAATTGGGGTAGTGGACTTGGGAGGCACTATATTAACGTAGGTGTCGGTGTATGGCCTGAATATAGACTTCCCAGATTTCTTTTCCCACTTAGAAACCACAGTAGCCCCTTACCCAGATAATATAATAATAGGGGGAGACTTTAATACACACTGGGACCAGCATATGGATCACTCGGGGGTGAGGAGCGGACCCCTTCCCAAAAGTGTGGGGACACCACACAGAATGATTGAGGGGAGATCACTTTTAGAGGCATGGAGATTCCGTCATCCATCCCTTCGGGAATTTTCTTTCTACTCCCATGCCCTTAAAGTTTATACAAGACTAGATTACCTATTCATGACAAAGACAAGAGCAGGAGACGTTATCAAGGCAGAATATGGCCCAATATTAATTTCTGACCATGGCCCTCTTAAAGTGGTAGTGGAAGGGAGAAAAGACCAGGGTGTTAGTCCACAGTGGAGGTTGGATCCTGCTCTTTTGGTGGACCCTAAATTCATTCAGCAATTAAAAGAACACGTCCAGGATTTCCTGGTGGTAAACCGGCCCGGGACACTAACATTAGAGTGCTTTGGGATATCCTTAAGGCTAGCATATGGGGAGAAGCAATTATTTCATATGCCTCTTATACAAAGAAAACTGCTGTTGGGAGGGAGCAGGAATTGGAATGATGGATTCAAGAGATAGAGCGGGAAATGATGAGATGGCACGACAGCTCTAAACTAGCTGTCTTAAAGAAACTAAAGTGGGAGCTTAGTCAAATATCTACAAGCAAAATTGAGAGAGATCTGATTCTGAGTAAATCTTTTTCTTATTTTGAGGGGGATAAGGCCAGAAAGTGGTTGGCTGGACTAGTCAAAAAGCAAAGAGCAGAGAGAACAATTTTAGGGATAGAAATAGATGGGAGGGTTACGTATGATCAGTACAAAATTAATGATACTTTTAAGAACTACTATTCCCAGTTGTATACATCGGAATACCCCCAGGAAGCAAACCTGGATACCTTTTTGGAGGGGATTAGTCTCTCCAAGTTGGAAGAACCAGAGGTGAGTCAACTAGAGACCCTGATAACTTTAGTGGAACTTAAGGGGGTGGTGTGGAAATTAAAAAGAGGGAAAGCACCGGGGCCGGACGGTATCCTGGCAAAGCTTTATAAACTGCTTTGGGACGAGATAGGCCAGATCATGTAGAAATGATGGGGGAGTCATTAGCTGAGGGAGAGCTCCCCTCCTCACAAAACCTGGCCACAATTATGGTGCTGCCAAAGGCGGGGAAGAACCCCTTGTTGTGCTCCTTCTACTGCCCAATCTTGTTAATAAATGCTGATTATAAAATTTTGACTAAGCTCTTGGCCAACAGGTTGGAGAACCACCTTCCCAAATTAATTCATACGGACCAAGGGGGGTTCATTAAAGGTAGACAAATTAAACATAATATTAGACGGGTACTTAATATAATGCATTGGTGGCCTGGGGAAGGCCAGGGTTTTTTTTTGCGCTTGACGCAGAGAAGGCCTTCGATCGAGTGGAGTGGCCCTTCATGACAGCTGTTTTGCGGAGAATGGGTTTTGGACCTCAATTTATGCAATGGGTGGGCAGTCTGTAACAGAAACCATTAGCCCAAATCCTTGCAAACAATATAGTCTCAGCCCCCTTTACACTGACGAGAGGCACCAGGCAGGGTTGCCCGCTCTCTTCCCTCCTTTATGTACTAACAATCAAAGCTTTAGCCCAAAAAATTAGAGGTAATCCCTACATTAAAGGACTGCAGTGGAGAGGAGTAGAATACGTAATCTCACTCTTCACTGATGATATTCTTCTAGTCATTAGCCCCCCAGACGAGGCTATGAGGGAATTATGTCACATTTTTGAAAGCTATGGCCCGCTTTCAGGCCATAAGATTAATTGGAGCAAATGTGAGTGGTTGCCCTTGGGGGGAGTGAGGAATCCCATTAGAATGGGGCATACAATAGTGCAACCCTCTAAAGTACTCAAATACTTGGGAATTCTAATACCCTCCAAACTCTCGGAGCTAGTTACCCTTAATATGAAAAATATAATTAAGATAATAAGGGATGACTGTGTGGCATGGCGAACAAAACCCCTGACTCTTTTAGGAAGAGTGAACTTGGTAAAGATGCTGGTCCTCCCTAAATTTCTATACTTTTTTCAGTCAGTGCCTCTAAGTGTTCCTTTGAAGTATTTCAAGTGCCTTGAAGGAGCTATAACTCAATTATTATGGAATAATAGAAGGCCGAGGATCAAAAAAGCCATATTGTGGCTACCTTTGAGAAGGGGAGGTTTGGGTCTACTGAATGTTCACTATTACTGGATAGCCTCACAATTAGCTCATATTTCAGACCTGTTAAAACAACCAGGGAAGCAGCCGGCTTGAGTAAGGCTGGAGGAAGATAGAGAGTTCTCAATTTATTATGATGTTCTGTCTCTTTGTGGGGCTGTTGGAGCTATGAAAACCCACGCAATCCTTGCGCAGGAGCCCTGATAAAATCCTGGAGAACGGTGCACAGGTGGATGGGAGTGCGGGGAAGGGACTGTCCCCGGAATGCTCTTTTGGGAGGTTATTGCAGGTGGGGGGGGTTCATCCATCTGGGATAAACCGGTACTAAAACATTGGGTCCACAAGGGGATACATCTACTTAAACATATTATAGTTGAGACCAATATAGCCCCTTTTGCTGATTTAGTGTTCTTCAAACAAATCAAAGAAAAACATTACCCCCTGTATAGAAAATTGAGGGCAGCCTTGGACAAGTTAAACAGCAGTGAAAGTTCAATAGATGTGGTGCCCAGAACCCCTTTGAAAGAACTATTTTGGGGACAGTCGGAGGATGACAAATTTAAACCTCTGAGAAGAACATATAGGATCTTGGTGGGGGCCATGTCAGATATGCTGAAGAAAGTCAGGCAAAAGTGGGAGTTAGACCTCCACCCGAAGGGTTTGACTGGGGATGATTGAAGCATTATACTGAATAACTGTCTAAAAAGCTCAGTGAACAATAGAAACAATATTATTCAGTATAGGTTGTTGCATAGAGTATATCACACCCCAAGTCTAGCCCACAGAATAGACCTTGCCGTATCCCCATTATACCCTAAATGTCAAATCCACAATGTAACATTTTATCACATAATTTGGCTTTGCCCTCAGGTGAAGTCATTTTGGGCTGGAGTCCAGGAGATTATGGCCCAAGTGGTGGGAGCTCCACTAAGTTTGGATCCAGTGGAAATATTACTGGGTCTCCCATCGGAAGCTCCGGGGTGAGGGCCATCCTTGGCAAACAAACACAAAAAAGTTATGTTGGCTGGGTAATGTAATGGGCATAAAGGCTTTGGCTATGCATTGGAGACTGACCTCCACACCTACAATTTTGGAGTGGCTTAGCCATTTACTAAATTGCATGAAATATGAAAGGATCCAATATACTGTTAGAGGGCGAGTGGATAAGTATTGGGAGATGTGGGCCCCAATGGAAGAGGCTATTATGCAACCTTGGTTTCCAGTCTTTTAATATATACTGTTGGACAGTCAGAGGATGAAAAATGTAAACCTCTGAGAAGAACATATAGGATCTTGGTGGGGGCTATATCAGATATGCTGAAGAAAGTCAGGGGAAAGTGGGAGTTAGACCTCCACCCAGAGGGTTTGACTGGGGGTGATTGGAGCATTATACTGGAGATGTGGGCCTCAATGGAAGAGTAGTAGATCATTGTCTAAATTAGGATTGATTATAGAATAACTATCAGCTAAACTAATGAATATATGGTATTAAAACAAAAGCTTAAGATATCTGTAGAATATATGAAGTATGTAATGTTATGTCTGATTTTACTTTCACTGCCAAACTAAATAAAGTGTACAAAAAAAAAAGATGGTGGCGGCAATGCAGCTGTGCATGCACGGCACTCGAGCATGTGCAGTTGTGGGTGGTGGCACCAGCAGCACTGTGCATGCTCATAAGTCATGCATGCGCATTTCTTGCCCCAGAATGCAGAAGTAACAGTCAAATAGTGTAGTTATTACTCCATAGCAGCAGATCGTGGCAGAGTGTTTCAAGCTCCATTGGACTTTTGGAATGATACTTCCAAAAGTCCAACGGAAGATGCCACAATCTGCTGTTTTTAGGCTATGATCGTGAAACAGCTTTAGGCTCTGCCCACAGCTGTAAAAAAGGAGACAAATCAAAACTATTCAATTATCATCCAGTCAGTTTGACTTCAATGTTAAGTAAACTTGCAGAAAGTTTCATTAAAACAAAATTGGAGGAAACTCTCATGAATATTAATTATAATGACATAAAGTAACATGGATTCAAAAAAAACAAGGCATGTATAGAGATGTTGCGAAATTATATTTTGCCAGTGAAATTGCTGTGAAATTGGCAATTTCACTGTGCAGAACATTTCAGAAAATTTCACCATTCTGCAATGTTTTTTGCAGGGTGCAAAGTTGCGAAAGTTCGCCTAAGAATGGTGTAACTACACCACGAAATGCACAATTTTGCTTGACATGGTGAAATTTCACCTATGGACATCAAAGTTTCACCATTCCGCAGGTGAAATTATGCATTTTGCAGAAAAAATGTCATCTTCTGCTAGTGAAAATTTACATTTCCCACCCACAGAATATTTTGCGAAATGCGTGACTGTCACAAAATATTTAGCATAATGGAATTTTACAATTTCACACATCTCTAGGCATATATTACAAATCAGCTGTGCTTCTTCGAAGAAGTAAATGGAACTTTAAACCAAAATTCTCCATTTGATGTAATACTGTTGGATTTTGAGAAAGCCATTGATAAGGGACCACATCATGCTTTGGTCAATAAATTAAACTCACTGCAGTTAGATAAAAAAATTGCAAATTAGGTACAAAACTGGTCATGTAATAGAAAACAGAGTGTGTATATCAGGGGTTTCTTTTCTGTTGAGGGGGCAGATACTAGTGGAGTGCTGCAGGGTTCTGTTTTGGGCCCTGCATTGTTTTCAGTATTCATCCATGATCTACATACCCATATTAGCAGCTGCGTAGCAAATTTGCTGATGTTGCTAAAATGGGGGTGGTGCTGTCCATATGGACATCGATAGACTCCAATTAAAGAATGATCTGGAAACAATATGGAAGTGGGCAAGAGAAAATGAAATGTTGTAGTGTGGAGAAGTGTTCAGTCCTTCATTTAGGAAAATGTTATATTAGACTGGATTACTGTTTAGATGGTGAACTGCTTAAGATGGTTGAATCAGAGAATGATTTTGGTATATACATTAACCATGAGTTAAACTTTGGTCTACAGTATACTAAATTGATAAAAAAGACCAATTATATAATAAATGACACCAAAAGAACTTTTTTAAGCAGAAGCGTGAACTGCCTATTACCTCTCTATAAATCTTTCATTTGCCCCATATGGATTATGGTTTACCCTTATGGAGACCTTGGGCCCGATTCCAAGATGCATGTCACAACTCGCAGGTGTATGTGAATTGTGACATGGGCCACTACACCGGGGGCCCTGCTCCCTATTCCAGAACAGACAGGGTCCCCCACACTTATGCCCTGTGACTTGCAGCAGCCACAGGGCTACACCATGGGAAGAGTGCACCCAACACAGGTGCCACAAGCCACAGACCACAGGGTGCAAGCGGCATAAGGCATAGCCCCCCCAGTGCCCCATACCCCAACACAATGACACTGCCCCACAGGGCTGGGGGGACTCAGGACCACCCTGGGGCACCTGGCATGCTGGGGGACTGGAACTGCCCCATGAGGGCACTGCACAAGGATGGGGTGAGGTGGTGCCAGTGGCCCACAGAGGTCTGCCCTGCGAGGTGAGTGTGGTGGGCACCCATGGGGAAACTTGGAGGGGTTGGCTGGAGGAGTGACAGACTCAGTGGTGCGTACCTGGTGGATGTAGGTACAGTTAGACCAGTTATTAACTGGTCTAGCAGTACTTATGCCATAGTCTGCCAGGTCCCACTTGGAAACATGATTTGCGATTCTGCCAGCTGCCCTCTTAGAATAATGGCATAATCGATGCTGGAAACCCCCTTGCACCTTATCACAGGGGGTTGCCGGCATAGTGGGTGGCATAACCCCCTTTGGTGGAGGTGGCCTGCGCCATGTCGCAGGCTGCCTCTTGGGAATTGTGATGGGTGTATCGCATGTTGCAAAGTGCAATTTGAGCCATAGGGTTTGGTGCAAGTCGCCTTGCAACAGGTATAACCTGACTTGGAATCAGGCTCCATACTTCAGAAGAGATGTGGATAGGTTGGAGAGGGTGCAGCACAGGATAATGAAGAATGTCTGAGGGATGGGACATTCAACATATGAGGATAGATTGTCTCACTTTGAATTATAAAGTTTAGAATCAAAACAGAACAAGGAGAGATTTATTAACAATATTTAAAATACTTAACAGTGAATTAATATCTGAAATTGGAATAGAAACACAAATTAAACCATCAGGTTTAAGATCTCATAACCACCAGGTTAGGCTAGAACATTATACAAATAAAAGACGATTTAAACATTTTTCTGAATGCACAGCCAGGGTGTGGAATAATGTGTCTAGTTAACTAATACAAAGTAAAACCATTGATATTTTCAAACACAAAATGGATGAATTCTTATTAAAGGAAAGGCAAATTTGGGCCCACTTTGAGTAGACAGTCTCGAGAAGCACTCAGCCTTATTCTGTCTACTACCCAGCATGAATACCCAGTATGAACTTGGTTCTATGCGACAATGGTGAAGAAATAACAGAGCGATACACATGGGTGAATGCACAATGCCGAAAACACAAACAGCGATCATGCACTATGATGACCCAAAATAAGCAACCATACCAACACATGCTACCATACATTTTATATAGGGGGGCTATGCCCTCTGCACTGCCCATGTGGGGGCTGTGCTCCCGCACCCCATTCTTAATATAATCAAATCAAAGAGGGGGCCTGATACTGGGATAAGGAGACAAATTGGGAGGGAGCTATTTGGGGGGGGCACAAATGGGGGACCACCCAGATGGCAAGGGAGTGGGATGGTGGGGAACGGGAAACAACATAAAAACAAAATAAAACTCCCAATGACTAAAAACAAAAAAACACCAGAGCTCCAACCTATGTTAAAACCCAGGTCCTTCCACACTGGAGGCATACCCTGCCTCCACAACACCACATGACCAGCTCGACACTGCCTTGCTGGACTACCTGCTATATCCTGGTTCCTGTGAAGTCCCTCGTACCATTGCCCTATCCTGCATTTGCAGTTTTAGTCCTTCTACCTTTGCTATTCTGACAGTTGCTCTGCTTCCCCACTAACTCGACTTATAGGGGCTCAAACTGAGGTGCTCAAATTGAGTCACTCAGTTTGCATCGCCCACTTCACTGGATACCTATGAACACTCTGATATTATTCCCCCCCTGTGATGCGGACACCAGTTCTGAGTGCTGTATGATTTTTTTGAAATATAAAATAAAATTGTGTATGGACTGTCTCCCATGAGAAAAGGCTGAAACAGCATGTGAGATCACACACACACACAGGTTTTAGATACAAGGTGTGATGTGGAAGGCCAGAAGCTAATTACAGACCAGGCCTTAATCAAGGATCTCCTGTTTGTCTGAGTTAATTATAGATGTTGTTGTTAAGAGGGAAATCATAAAAAAGTTTATGATGTTAGAAGGGGGAAACCAGGTTTAGCAAACTGGTGTGAAGCTGAAAATGTTCCTCTGATGCCTGTGTGAGAGAGGATACCGATTAAGATCACTGAGATGTCATTTGAAAGAGAAACATGAGTATGCTGAGGTTGCAGAAATTAATACTTGCAAAAGACATCCTTTTTTTTATATAGATAGATACATATTTTTTACATATCCTGACAGGGAGGAGCTAGGTGACCTCCTGCAAAAAGGTGGGGTAAAAGCCAGCTTTTAATTTATTCTGTTTTACTTCACAGAGACACTTTTATCTAGACCCTGACCAATAAACATCCTTGAGCACTTTTAAGCAGGTATTTAGAGGTAGAGACAAACCTAAGTACTGTAGGTAGGAATTGTACTGTTTAAAACTTGTTCTTTTAAAAGATTTGTATGTCTTGTGATATAATAGTTCTGTATTTTATGTGTTACATATTTTTATCTATTTCAGTAAAACTCTTTTTAGAACTTACTTGGTCTGTCTTTGATTTTCTTTCATTTGCAAGAAAAGTATATATATGGTTATAGCAGACACTAGACATAAGCTTGAATGGTGATACCAAACTGGAAAGAGAAACGTTTTAAATCAGAAGTCTTTATTACAGTTTTTAGGGGTTCATTTCTGTACACCTGGTTAGGTGCCCGTAGACAAAGATATCTGGATCACGAAGACAGAATTATCTGAGCCTGTGCATTGGGTAAGCTAGCAAGAGGTTCACAGTTTGAATCCCTCCAAGACTGGCGACCAAAGGTTGATCTGAACTCACAAAACAGACAAGAGGGTTACCTTGTTCTGTTAAACTGTTCACAAGACTGAGCTTGGAGGTTGGCACTTTGGGAGTAGAGGGCCTGACCTGCTGAGTGGGTTTGTGACACCCCCTACTCCTTCCCGTATCTCCAGAATCCTTATGTTGTTTCTTCAGCCCCCGTTTTCAGTATCATCTATTTTTTCTAGGGGGTCTGGACTTTTCTTGGAGTAATGGTTTGACAGTTCTTCTAATTGTACTACTGATTCATCTACTAGTGAAGCCTCCTGCCATTGGACTCTACTCTCTCTTTAGTGATAATGGAGTCTTTCTGAGCTTGAGCAACCGAGTTCTTCATGCCTTTTATGCCTAGCGTTATATCTGTGAGCATTTCTCTGACCTCTTTATATATGTTTTGGATTCTGTTTTATTTTTCCATTGTTTGACGCTGAGGAGGCTGCAGCCATAGCTGTTCTAGCAGACTCAACTATGTTTCTGGCTGCTGCCAGCATAATAAGCGAGCGAGCAGCTTGGAAAGAATAGAGTTGTAACTTTAGCAACCAAGGAAAATAATAAAAATGCTTGAAATGTTAAACTGATAACAGAATTATTTTCTAAAATGTATCACCTAACATACTATATACCAAAACTGAGGTTATACTAATTGAAATGAGAGCTCCCCTTAGGCTGCCAGAAGATTTAGAACACATAGGTGTTTAGGACAAGATATTATGCCAGTTCAACCTATGGTTAAGGCTCAATGGATCAATGAGAGGTCTTAAGGATCTGGCAGGGTCAGTGGCATATTCCAGGGATACTTTCTTATTAATGAGCAGACTTGATAGACCAATTTGTCCTTCTTCTGGTGACTCTTTTGTATGTTCGTATTTTCATATAATTTAATGAGCTGACAGCTACTAATGTTTTATGCTGCCATTCTCATCAGGCATCAGAGGACACTCCTCAGAGGGTCTCTGAAATATTTTTGGCTGTGCATAAACCTCCAAGCAGGTAGATATACACAGCCAAAGTCAAATACCATGTATTTTGACCTGAGATCAACAATCCACATACAGCCTGCAGCTGCTCATTGATCAGGAAACCATGGCATATGTAGAACCCCATCTTGTAACCACATTGTTAAGAAATTAATATTGTAGCACATTCAGTTCATCTTGCTTTTTTAAGTCGCTCTTTCTTGCAGCTGCAACTGAATCCTTCTAGATGTCAACTTACCCTAAGTGTATTGTCTGTATAATTAATTGTTAATGCTTTACCAGCTGCAAGGTTGAGATTGTGGCCAAATTAGTGCAACCAGTTTACTTTCATCATATGTTCAAGTGCTTCATTAACATTACTTCCATTGCCCGGGGTAATTGCAACCATGGTTTCCTCCGTGGAGTGTCATTATTCAGGAAGCTACTCAAATGATTCAGCTGTGCCTATTTAAGTTATGTATTGTATATGTAGATTTTACACTTCATTCCAATTGTTTCTTTTGTTATATCTTGCAAGCTGTATCCAATGCGTTTTGCACAAAGGGACACCATTGTAAATTTGCTTGGCTCAGTGGTAACTATTCCTAATAAAATACATTGAAATGGAAAATGCTGTGCTATATGGTCTTGTGGAACAAATAAGGTCTCTAGATATTTTTTTTGTCACATAATGCACTGTTAGACTCCTGCAAGGCTCATCATGTCCTCCATTGCTCATTAGCTGGCCTGTTATAGCAGCAAACCACTGTGACTTAGTTAATGATAACTCTGTTTTCTCACCAGTCTGTACATTCAGTACTTGTATAGTGAAAAAAATAGGAGCTGCAGGTCTTGAAATATGATGGGTTTAACTTTCCCTACAAGAGTAGGAAAAAAAGGCATATACATGATTAGAAGTGGTTGCATATGGATTGCAATAAATTATACCATGGACCTCGGACACAGACCAATGAAAACGGCAGGCTGGCACCTTACCTCTGTTGTAAATCCTCTGATAATCACCGCAAAAGGTGCCAGCCAGCCGCATCTCAATAACAACTAAAAAAAAAAATTTTACATCATTCCGAGCCGCCATCTTCATTTCCTCGCTAAGTGCAAATCAGCACGGCACCCTCCCAGCCTCTTCCCCCAGCTCACAAAACATTGTTTTAAAAAACTGCCTGGCATAAACACAAATTCCAAGCTTGCATATCTCCTATAAAAACCTGGAAAACCTTTTCTAAAATGTTCCTGTAATACCCGCTCCCTCCGAATTCCATCGCTGTTGCTGCACTACAAGTATGCTTCCGGCCTCCCAGCTCCTCGCTCATACCTCACAGTTACGGAAAAAAAATAAAAAATAAATACATCATTCAAGCTGAATGCCCCAGCCAAAATAAAATAAATATGTCGGTCTGTTCCTGAAACCGAACCGCAAAGCAGCACTCAAGTCGCAGGGCACTTACTACAACAAACTGCTCACGTCTCCCGTCCCTCGGCCTGCTGGTACTGCGCCAAATCCAACAGCTGGTCACCTGGCGAAAGGTAACCGTCACCAGCAGTACAAAACTCAAACTCCGCAGTCCTCCTGATACCAACTAGCCAGGACTATTTTTTACTGTGCAAGGTTATTTGTAATAAAACCGCCTTATATTTTTCCTTTTTAAAAGATGCTTTTTTTTTTTAATCAATTAAATATTTCACTGATGGCATAATAGCAATAAGCCACTTGGGGGATATGGGTTATCGGGGATTTACCATGGCTGGTGAGGATTTACCCACTCGGCTGCGCCTCGTGGGCAAACTACGCCGGCCGTGGTAAATCCCCTGATAACCCACACCCCCTCATGGCTTATTGCTTAAATATACTAAATTATTATTTTGAAGCTGGTTCAAAATATTTCCCCTTTTCTAATGCTATTACAATTGATGGCTGAAGACTACATTGTTTTCTTTCTTGATCTGCTGCTTCAGGTCTTGCAGTAAATGAAGCTCTGCCTTTAGTGCCTTTAAGTTGCCATTTCTGAAATGAAGTAATTAAAACTGAGCATTAACTATATTAGAAATATCTTAACTATCCTGTATTATTGTTTAATGACATTTCATGCTGTTTCCTCCATGTGTATAACTGTGGAAAAAGAATCATTTTGAGTGATTGTTGTATTACTTTTTAAAACACACTGATGTATTTCTGAACCAATCATTTCCTAGTGTGTTTGCATTATGTGAAAATTAATGAATAGAAAGTGAAAAAAAAAAACACAGAAACAAAACTTCAACAGTATTTTTCCTACCCTCACCTAAATCATTATGGACGCCCATTATCCAGCATCTCTTTAGTTCTTCTAAAATTCTGCCCATCTAAAGTCCATGAACTGCTTAGCAGTAAACACAATTCATATTCACCTATAATGTAAGTTATATTATAGGCTATACACTAGGACCCAGATATTTAAACTGTGCCAGGCTGTGGCGCAAGCTTGGGCGCTGCGCAACTTGGCTGCGCAGGGGTGTGGACTAAGCGATATTCAACAGAGCTGCACCATGACTCAGCAGCTTTGAATATCACATCCTGACCACCCCCAGTGTGCATGGTGCAGTGGCACTGCACCAGCACAAGTGGCCAGAGTGGAGCATGGAGATGCGCTAGCGCAAGTTCCATTGCGCCATGCACAGCAACTGTGATATTCAAAACTTAACATGCAAATGGGGCCATAATATATGCAAGGCGCACATGGGGCCATTTGCATGTCATTATGGCCCCATTTGCAAGCAGGTGCACTGATCCCCGATGACTTGCATCTAGCGCCCTGCCAGGCAGCAGCCATCGGGGACCGATGCCCCCCGCAGCCCGATCGTGGGCATCTGTCCAAAAATAGAAATATCCATCCTATGTCCCCAGTGGTCCAGTGGACCGCTATCTGCCCGATCGTGGGCATCTGTCCAAAAATAAAAAACAGTCCAATATCCCTGGTGGTCCAGTGGACCACTATCTGCTCGATCGCTGGCATTTGTATTAATAAATAATTCTTATATCCCTGGTTGTCCAGTGGACCCTATCTGCCCGATCATGGGCATTTGTAAAATCAAAATAAGTCCAATATCCCTGGTGGTCCAGTGGACCGCTGTTTGCCCAATCGCGGGCATCAGTAAAAATAAAATAATTCCAATATCCCTGGTGGTCTAGTGGCATCCCCCACCCACCCTGAGCCCACCCCCTCCCCTGGTCGGCGGTGGTGGCAGCCCCACCACCTGCTGCCCCACCACTGCCGACTGACACCTCGGTGGGGCTGCATGCCCATTGGTTCTGGCGTGAGCCAATGGGCATGTAACCACCATACTACACATTCAGATATGTGAATGAATCATTCACATATCTGGAATATAATGCAGTGGGGGCTGCGCCGATGGCTCACGCTGTGAACCAATGGGCCTGCAGCTACTGAGGTGTCGGTGGTCGGTGGCGAGGCGGCAGGCAGGTGGTGCTGCTGCTGCCAGCTGACCGAGGGGATCGGGCAGTGGGGCTCAGTGGGTGGGTGGGGGTACCACTAGACCACCGATAGTTGGAATTATTTTTCCTTTACTGATGCCCACGATCAGGCAAACAGCAGTCCACTGGACCACCAGGGATATTGGACTTATCTCGATTTTACAAATGCCCGCAATTGGGCAGATAGGGTCCACTGGACCACTAGGGATATAGGAATTATTATTAATACAAATACCCACGATTGGGCAGATAGGGTCCACTGGACCACCAGGGATATAGGAATTATTATTAATACAAATACCCACGATTGGGCAGATAGGGTCCACTGGACCACCAGGGATATAGGAATTATTTATTAATACAAAAGCCCGTGATCAGGCAGATAGCAGTCCAGTGGACCACCAGGGATATCAGACTGTGTTCTATTTTTGGACAGATGCCTGCGATTGGGCAGATAGCAGTCCACTGGACCACCAGGGATATCGGACTGTGTTCTATTTTTGGACAGATGCCCTCCCTATTGTGGTCCACTGGACCACCAGGGATGTTGGAATTTAAGGTTTTTGTTACAAATGCCTGCTATTGGGCGTGGGAGGGCACCACCAGGTGCAGCCAGAACTCAGGTGGCCACCCACAGGTGGCAGCTGCCATGTTGTGCCCTGCAATGCGGCAGCTCACCTGTGGGTGGCCATCAGTTGTTCCTTTTTTTTTTGGCATAACTTTGTGCTGGCACAGGTAGGGGTTGCGCATGCATGGCTCTGCACATCCCAGGCTGAATATCTGGCTGTGCAGAGTATGCATGGGCACGACCCCCACCTGTGCTCTGCATACATTGCAATCACGCTCCGAGCGCACCGGGATTTGCCCGCGCACTTTCCCTTTTGAATATAGCGCTGGGCGCATCAGTGGGTGCAACCCTTTTGAATATCTGGGACTCGGCGTATACGCCACATTATCTCATTCTTAAGATAGTCTACTCACATCCCTCTGGTGGCGTAATACACCATCTTGTTTATCCTGCTGTCTGAGTGACCCATCACTCTGTCTGAACTTACTCTAATATTGACACTGGATTCAATAGTGCTGCAGGCTGGGGCCAGTCAAAAGTGATGGATTCAAGACCAGGGTGCCATTTGCAGTTTGCCATAGTGGCTATAATTACATCAATGAATTGTGGGGATCGAGAGGAGCAGGAAATTAATTTATGTTTTTAATTTTCCCTTTCTCCTCAGCCTGCATCCTCTGTCTTTCTGCTCCTCCTCAAGTCCTGTCACTCATCATCTCTAAGGTTTACAATCCCAGAGTCTTGCAGTGCCTCATGGATCCTCCCACCATGGCAGAGCCTCCCAGGTTCCCCATGCATGACAAGAGACTAGCTGACAGATGCAGCAGTGGGCAGCCCAGTTGACAGTGCAGAGTCTATGGGGGGAGTATAGCATGAAGGGAGAAAATGGTGAAAAAGCATCAATTAAACTTTTTCAACCAATTATCCATTCAGGCGCTAAACGGGCATGGACTAAGCAGATGCACAGATCTGCGTGTGTCTCAGTCAGGAGGCACCTTTCCTCCCCTTGTGGCTCTACTTATGCTACAACCCATGGTCATCCAGGTATCAGTATCACAGTGAACCCAGCAGGCCTCCCTCCACAGAGGAGGGGAGTATCCTTTGGGATGCTCAATAGTCCCCCCCCCGGCCAACCCCCAAGTGACCCCAGTCTGGTCTCGAACCTGGGTCGCCTGCTTAACAGCAGGTGAGGCCCCAGATCCTCAGCCCTATGCTCCACTGGGCTGGCCTAGACCACAGTACTTATAACTTCAACTATAACTGCAGCAACAGGGCATGTTAGTCGTGAAACATTTAAGCACTTCCATTTTATTTTATATTGCCCCTTGTGTCCTGTCTTGTATGATTTTCTCCCCTCCAATTAGAGTATGGTATATCAATTTGATTTACACTTCAAAAAAAATATATTGTTCTACTTAATACAACTAGACAGAGGTTTTCGTCAGTATTCTAAGTTTTTTTTTTGTAAAGTTATTGTGGCCGCAGGTCAGGAATGCGTTACTTCATTATAGACACAAGAAAAGTTATGTTAAGCAATGGGTTTTGAAAAACAGGGAATAAAATATTACAGTATACCTGGATATAGCCATATGAAATGCAGCTCTGCTGTTATTATTTCAAGTATTATAAAAAGTCTAAGGCAGAGTCAGAATGTGGGGGAAAATAGTATCATACAAGCACGAGATAAGGGGTAATGTAAACTAGAATAAAAATGTATGCCGTACTTTTCAATGCTAGAGTGCACTGCTGCTTGAAAACCGTAACTAAAAATGTGATAATCTTGATGGTGTCATATCGGGCTGTCAAACTCTAACTGAGTATAGTATAACTTTACTGAAATTCAGTCTATAAATATTACAACAACCTTTTCATTTTAATTAATCTTTCTATGTTGTTTCCATTCATGATAGCATGAGTATGGCTGGCACTGGAGTTGATGATTGTACAGCAACAGTCATCATGAAGATGATGGTTTGCTCCTACATCAATAATTAAATGTGGGCATATGTTTGATGTGACATCAAGCAGAGTTCCTCTAAGCACACTGCCGGAATATGCTGAGCATACAGCCAGAGGAGTTATCCACCCGTCATAATAATGAAGAATGAACCTGAAGAATGAAAGAAATATATACAGCTGGCATTGCCTCTTCTAAACCTTTAAACTTTTGTCTGTGGGTGATCAGCAGGTGTTAACATCCAGGCTGTGATTATGGTACAGTATCTAAATGAGTCAACAGGTAGCCAGACATTTACTTGGCAATGGCATATCAAAGGTATGGATGACTAACCTTTGAGAAATATTGCTGATGTTGTTCTCTACCCATGCTTCAGTCATTTATATTACCACCCACCACAGTTCACCTACTGTGTATCATTGAAATGTACTGCTGCCAAACCAGAATCCTACACCCTTTACATTCAATTATGCCAAACATTTTGTCCTCTGAACTTGAGTGAGATGTACATTTGTCATCATGCAATACCAATAAAATAGACAGTGTATTACAGATCTTTAAAGTTCCAATGTTAAAGAACCATGTGAGCTACAGTACATGAACTTCACTTACAGTGATACTACACATATTGTCACCATAGGTGATTATGGGACACCACTAGGGGGTACCACCCTGCCCCTGACCCACCCCCACTCCCTCTCTTTCTCCCTCTTTACACCTGCCTCTGGCCTCCCCTCCCTCTGTCAGATGGCTACCTATACAAATCTATATTGTTTAAATTGTTATAGAAGTGATTTGCACAATTGTGATGTTTTGGTAATTGACAAAGCCCTCTGGCTGCTATGTTTATTTCTCTTTTGCACAATACCACTGCCTGTCCTAATGTTTCAAGAAACCTGATGTGGAACCTTTGCAAAAGAGCCACTGGCTCAAAGGTGTATCTGATTCCCTTAAATAAATACATAAATAAATACATACATAAATAAATAGATACAACTTCTGGCAAGGGAGTGACAAACTAACAAATTCTGGTCAGAGACAAAATGGCTGCTCATGTATTAAACTGATATGGGATGTACTGTATATATACAAACACATACATTACTGGGAGCCTCTCCTTCCATTGCCAGCTATCCTCTGTCCCCACTTGTGTACCCTATAACCCTTCTTCCTCTTACATATATCATGCCTCTTCTCTCTGTTATTAGCCCTATCTTTTACCAGTTTTCCACCTTTGCTATTCAGCAACCTATCCCATTGTCCCATGAATTGCTTTTCAGAAACATCCCCTTCCCCAGTTCAGTTACCTGCCCCTTCCCCAGTACCATCTCTAAGGCTCACTATTTCCTGACAGCTTCCTGTCCCTCCTCTCTGCCCTTTAACGTGTCCCCACCCCACCACACAAATATACAGTTTAGGCTTGTGAGGATATCAGGACTGGGGAACAGCTGATTGGAGCTTTTTAACAAGTTAGTTTATTACCATTGCACCTATCTCTTGATAGTGCTTTGCCCCAGCTCCCATCCAAAGCCTCATCCTAGTTGCTGCAGTACCTCCTTCAGCCACAACTCTTTACCCACCAGCTTGTCCATTTCCAGCTGACCCTCTTTAAGTGTACTCCAGGTCAGAGTACAGGATCACTAAGTTATAGATAATTAGGGGCCTGACTGAGTGCCCACTGAGCAAGGGTGCCTGCAGGCACGTCTGTCATTCTAGCTCCAGTGGTATTTTTTTAACTTTCTTTTCACTGTATTTAAAAATGCATACAACAGAAAGCAACACAGGGAATGGCATTACATCAATGAGGCATAAAAAGCATACCACATACGATCGATATAGGAGTAGAGTGTCCCATTCCTGTTTGAAACGACACTGGAGGACTACCACCATGTAGTATACAGTAGAGAAAATAAATAATCTCATGGAGTCATAATGTAGTCAGCACTAAATATAGAATAAAGTATGGGGTGGTGTGTGTAATGAGAAGTTTGCACACACCCGAGGGGTTAGATGCTCATAAACCCTGAGAGCGAAGCTCGAGGGGTTTATATTAGCATCTAACCCTGAGGGTGTGTGTAAACTTTGAGTTTAAACACACTACCCCATATTTTATTTTATATAATTTTTGGGTTTGCCTTTTTTGCCCCAGCAATTATATAAAATAAATGGAAATTGCTGTGCACTCCGTGGCCTGGTTAGATTTCAGCATGTGGTCCATGGTGCCATTTTCTATTTTTTTTTTACTTTTTTTTTGGTGTGCAGTGGAAGGATAAGGGTTTTTTCCCCTTGTAGTAGATTTTCTGTTTAAAAATGTACTTACCGCCAAGTCCTGAGAAACACATGTGGCCAGTGATCCGAACGGAAGAGTTGCAGTGGGGCATGCGCAGAGTGTGGGAAACCATGCACGTGTTTGCCGTTAAAAATGCTCCTTTATAATGGCAAATTATGCCACCATTTCCCTATGGGAACAAGGCAAAGCCAGTTATTATGATGAAAAGCATGGTCAGACAGAAAAAAGTATGATAATGAATCCTGCCTATAAGGCACTTAAAGTGTAGGTACACAGTCTATCTTCTGAAAATGGCATTTCAGTAATGTTCCACAATAACAGCTTGGTACGTTAATCAACAAGCTAGAATGACATTAACTATTAAGCGACATTAGAACCCTGAGGATGTAATAAAAAGTTATCTCTAGTAACAAAACTTAGCTGCCCCGAACTGAATGGAAGTAGTCTGTATGCAGGGAGTCAGAAAAAGTTTAAAGAAGGAAAGTCTCATGAATTGTCCAGATCATCATCAGATTCTTGAAGCAATTGAGAAAATGGTTTAGATAAATTGTCAGCAAATGCTCCCACTACCTTTGGGTCTGTGAATCAGTACAGTTTGTCATCCTCTGCAAACTGCAACCTTTGGGTGGAAACTGAGTTAGTATTGTATTCCCACTTCACTCAATTTCATCATGACTCCCTCAAAGACCTTATGCCAAAGGTGGTGACACAGGAGTAGTCCAGGAAGAGGAGTATCATCGAGTCCTCGATGGCGGTAGCTTGATCTCTGGTGGCTTTAAAAATGCAATCGCATTCACTCACAGAACTGGTCACCATTAAAATTGTTCTTGGCCCCTCAAACTGTCCCCAAGCTCATCTGAGGTTAATCCAGTAGGTTTTGACAATGTGTGGTGGTTTTCCCAGGATGAGAGCCTCTGGTAGCCAATGCTCCAAAAACATCACCACATCCTCTTATTTATTCTATTTACTTCGTTTTGGTAACCAGGTGGGTGCACTAGGTATAGGGATGCCTATTTTCAGGCACGTCCCGGGAAGATACAAGTCAAATACATGAGCAATACAATGTGATGCAGCGCATAGAAAGGTGAGCAATGGGAGGAAGGTCAGAAATACAACAACTTGGCAGCTGGGAGATATACAGAGTTAGACAATGTCAAAATATAAACATTACATTTAGGAAAAAGTCAAAATATAAACAAATACTTTCATGGACCCCTAAGATGTGAACATTAGGGGCCCAGATGGTGTTCTCCAACTGTTCCAGCCTCGTGTGCAAAAGGCCCTGCTCCTTTATGGAAGTGGTGGCAGCTGCCAAAGCCTCTGTGGTCACCAAAGCAGGGTCTGCTACAGAATTAGTTAATCCATCCATTTTATTTTCCACAGTCACAAGGCATGCAGTGTAGGTATCCAGCTTTTGTCTGATGTGTTGGTGCAACTGTGATAAGATCTGGGTGGCTAGATTCAAGCTGTCAAGCATGGTCGCAGCATCACCACTAGGAGAGAGCTGCTGCTTCTGCATGTCTGCACTCTTCAAGGGCCCTGCTGTCGCAGATTCTGATTGTGCTGCGCCTTTCAGTCTCACCATCATCAACAAAAATGTTTCCTGACTCATGGTGCTATAACAGTCCAGCTATGACAAAATTGCCCAGAAAAACTTAGTTTTAACACTTGAATTAACTTAAAACAGTCCACATCAAGAGGAGTCCCACCAAAAGCATCTTCCTTGCTGGGCTGCTAGGCTCCACCCCGTCGTGATTTTTTTCCCACCATTTTGTCTCCACATACTTTCCTCTTTTTGTCTTTCTATAATTTAAATGGACTTATAGTGTCAACTGCCATGATTCAAGAGCATCTCTCAGCATGCTTAAGCTGTTTAACTCAGAGGTCACCTCCTCTGCCCTCTCTGATCAATTTCTGTTTGACAGTATTTTGTCAAAATATGAGGCAGAGCCATCTAACAGCCTAAATGATTCTGGCAGGATTTTGATGTCAAAGATCTGCAACAGGGTAGATACACAAGGAGGCATGAGAAGGGACTGGCAAGGTTGGAGGAATGGTCAGAAGTATGGCAGCTTGGATTCAATGCAAAGAAGTGCAAAATAAAGTACCTGGCAAACAAAAACCCAGGGGAAGATTACACAATGGGGGGTGTAGTAACAACAACAAAAATGGAAAGGGACCTGGGGGTAATCATATCAGATAACCTTATGGTTGGCAAGCAATGTGAGAAGGTGGTAGGGAGGGCTGGGGGGATACTGGGATGTATAGGAAGAGGCATCACCAGCAGAAAACAGGAAGTTGTTATCTCCCTGTACAGACAGTTGATGAGACCCCATCTGGAGTACTGCATCCAGTGCTGGAGAGCCCATCTCCACAAGGACATAGACAGGATGGAGGCAGTTCAAAGGAGGGCAACTAAAATGGTACAGGGTCTGCAAGAGAAGCCATACGAGGAGAGACTAAAGGAGCTTAATATGTATACCCTTGAGGAAAGGAGGGAGAGGGGGGACATGATAGAAATGTTTAAGTACCTCAGTGGAATAAATAAAGTCCAAGAGGGCAGCATCTTTCAGAAAAAGATATGCAAGAACAAGGGAACACAATTTGAAGATAGAGGGGGGATGACTCGGGGCAATGTGAGGAAGTATTTTTTCACAGAGAGGGTGGTGGGTGCATGGAACAGCCTTCCTGAAGAGGTTGTGGGGTCTAAAACTGTGGGAGAATTCAAGAATGCATGGGACAAACATAAGGCAATTTTTGTGGGGGTTAGGAAGAAATAGGCTGTTGGTTAAATAGGATCTGCAGCTTATCCTCTAGGTAGAGGAAATGGGCAGACTAGGTGGGCCAAGCGGTCCTTATCTGCCGTCAAAGTATATGTTTCTGTATTTCTATCTGGATCACTGCCCAAGGTGGTGAAAGGAGGGTCTGTGTCTGTGACAGTAACCACCCCTTCCTCTCCCACATCTCTTGTAATCTTTGCTTGGTGGCATGCGATGGGTGGGTTGTATACTGAGTGGGTGGTGAAGAGAAGGTGTAATTGTGATTTTAGCCAGATTTGGCAGGGTTCGGGTGGGGTGAGATTTGGTGTTGCTGTGGGTGAAGGAAGGGATATTTTATTGATTATTTTTATGAGGCTGGGGGGAATTGGATTGAGTATTGCTGAGCGGGTGTGGCAAGTGTGGATTATCATGATACTGGTTAGAGCTGGGGAATGAGGGTGGGATAGAGCACTATATGAGGGTATGTGTGGCAGTTTAAATTCAATGCAAGAAAGTGCAAAGTAATGCACCTGGGAAACAAAAACCCAGGGGAAGAGTACACAGTGGGGGGTGAGATACTGACAGCAACAACAAAAATGAAAAGGGACCTGGGGGTAGTTATATCAGATGACCTAAAGCTGGGCAAACAATGTGAGAAGGCAGTAAGGAGGGCTGGGGGGATACTGGGATGCATAGGGGAGGCATCACCAGTAGAAAACAGGAAGTTGTTATCCCGCTGTACAGACAGTTGGTGAGACCCCATCTGGAGTACTACGTGCAGTTCTGGAGACCCCATCTCTGCAAAGGCATAGACAGGGTGGAGGCTTTCCAGAGGAGGGCAACCAAAATGGTGCAGGGTCTGCACCAGAAGATATATGAAGATAGACTAAAGGAGCTTAATATATATACCCTCAAGGAAAGGAGGGAGAGGGGGAACATGATAGAAACTTTCAAGTACATCAAGGGAATCAACAAAGTCCAAGAGGGTAGCATCTTTCAGAAAAAGAGATGTGCAAGAACAAGGGGGCACAATTTGAAGATAGAGGAGGGACAGATCAGAGGTAATGTGAGGAAGTATTTTTTCACAGAGAGAGTTGTAGATGCATGGAACAGCCTTCCTGAGGAGGTCGTGAAGTTAAAACAGTGGGGGAATTCAAGAATGCATGGGACAGACATAAGGCAATTCTAGTGGGGTGTAGGAGGAAGTGGACTGTTGGTTAACTAGGATCTGAAGCTTATCCATTAGGTAGGGTAATGGGCAGACTAGGTGGTCCTTATCTGCCATCAAATTCTATGTTCTATGTAACCTACTTTTTAAGACTTTAATTAAAAAAGGAAAACTTATTTTACACTCCAAATTGTTGGTGGAATGCACGTGTACTGTAATGTTTACCACTTTGCTAATATTTTGCTGGCAAACTATGACTTAGAAACATAGAATCTGATGTCAGATAAGGACCGCTTGGCCCACCTAGTCTGCCCATTTTCCTACCTGCATCATACATATACTGTAGATCTTAAATAATCTGTGACTTACCCTCTCTTTCCTATCACTAGAGTTCCTTTATGTCTGCCCCTTGCATTTTTTAATTCCCCTACTATTTTTGCCCCTATAACTTATGCCAGGAGGCTGTTCCATGGATTCACCACCCTTTCCATGAAAAAATACTTTTTCACATTACCCCTAATTCTACCCCTCTATTTTCATATCATGCCCCCTTGTTCTTGAACATCTTTCTTTTTTTAAAGATGGTACGAACTTGTACCTTATTTACACCCTTGAGGTATTTGAAAGTCTCTATTATATCCCCCCCCCAGGGAATACATATTGAGATCCTTCAGTCTCATATGCCTTCTGGTGCAGCCCCTGCACTGTTTTTGTCATCCTTCTCTGAAGCATTTCTACTCTACCTATATGTCCTTTCAGAGATGCTGCCTCCAGAACTTGACACAGTACTTCACAACATTCCTAACAGTAACTCTTTCTTCCCATTTGATTGTTGGAGTTCTTTTTACCAGAGGCGTGCAGAACTGGTTCTGCTAAAATGAGCCATCCAGAACTTGGGTTACTACGTAGGAACCCAGTCTGAACCTTCCCAGTTCAGATGAAAAATGGCTGAGATTATTTTCTGAAAAGAAAGTTTCTTTTAGCCTTTCTCCCCTGCTCACCTGTCTGTATCTTTTGGGGCAAAATCCTCTTGAACATCTTTGCCCCCCATGATAGGGTCAGTAGGTGACCTATCACAGTTAAGGGTCAGCTTATTGCCTGAGGGAATGCGGAGGTAGTGCCACACCTTCTTGGACATCACCCTAGGCTAAGGATCATCACTTCTTCCTTATAATTTATTTTCCCCCTCCCCAGAGTCAAGAGCCCCGGAAGTAGGGCTCACAAGAAAAGCACCCTCTTGCACTGCCACCAGGAGGCAGAACAAGTGTACCAGTGAGCAGAGCCAGGACAAAGCTGAGTGACAGGGTCAAAGCCCCTGTCACTGGGGAAAGGGGATTACTTTTAAAGTAGCAGTTCCGTGGCAGGGCTCTGCTTTGTGGTATCAGAATGTGGATATCCTGTAAATAAAGAATGGATAGTTAATAGGTTAGAAATATACTGCCCTTGCCTTTACTCTGTCATGTCTGCCTTTTCTGTGCTTCCTGACATTTTTGGCTTCACTCTGCTGACCATCTGCAGGTGATTTCTCCTTCTCATTCTGTCTTCTTCTCCCCCCCAGCTCGATAGTGTAGATCTGAGCCCTCAGACCCTAGTGGCATGGGTATGGTAGGAGGGCATTGTAGAGTTCAAGTAGAAAAGAAAAAGTCCTGGAAACACAAGAAACAAATAAGCAGGTGCCCTGCACTAGATGGTGCTTTATTGTTGCCAGGCTTGCCTCTGCTATTAGTAGAACAGATGAGGGATGCTAGGAACCTTTCTTTTTTAGTAAAGGAATAAATGACTAGCCCTAAGTCACCCACATGGCAGGTCCCAAATTGTTTTGGAGCACTTCATCCAATAGCTGAACAGAGTGCCATGAAACATGAAAATCCAGCACTCACCTCTCCTAATGCTGAGCTGTCATTGTGAAAATGCTATCAAAGACAGAGGGAGACTTTTAAAGCTGTATTCCATCTGGCAGTTTTATTCAGGACAATCAGGGTTACCTTTTGTATCTTCAAGTACTACAGTAGTGTAGGGGTCATTGTGACTCCTGGTAACTACCAAATACTAAAAAGAAAACCCCTTTGACCCTGTGCAAATAATGTAGAGTGTAAGATGTGTTTTTAGGTACTCCATGCCCTTTTTAATATCATATGGCATCCTGTCCTGTACATATGGCATCCTGTCCAGTACAGGTCACTGCCTCCTCCTGCAAGCCACAGGAGCTGCTCTGAACCCAATGGCTGTTCTGCGCTGACCTGCCTGCCTCTCAGCCTACAACCAGGCATCCTGTCCAGCAAGGGTGACTGCCTCCTCCGCCAAGCCACAGGAGCTGCTCTGAACTCAACGGCTGTTCTCCGCTGACCCGCCTGCCTCTCGGCCTACAAAAAGGCATCCTGTCCAGTATGGGTGTCTGCCTCCTCCTGCAAGCCACAGGAGCTCCTCTGAACCCAACAGCATTTCTGCGCTGACTCACCTGCCTCTCGGCCTACAACCAGGCATCCTGTCCAGTATGGGTGACTGCCTCCTCCTGCAAGCCGCAGGAGCTGCTCTGAACCCAACGGCTGTTCTGTGCTGACCTGCCTGTCTCTCGGCCTACAACCAGGCATCCTGTCCAGTGTGGGTGACTGCCTCCTCCTGCAATCCGCAGAAGCTGCTCTGAACCCAACGGCTATTCTGCCCTGACCTTCCTGCCTCTTGGCCTACAACCAGGTACAGATTTGGAAGAGCAGCCCACAGCTACCAATGGGATTGAACTTGGAGCTTTTTGCCTTTCAGGCCATTTGGCTGCACTACTACTGCTACTGAACTCTGATTAGGTAAAACGCTATTCCCCCTCCTATTATTGGCTCTTGACTCTACCATTCCTGAGCTCTTTTTTAATAAAACAACTGCTTTTTTTTTTTTTTTGTCTACTTTTCCATTTGAAAATTATACTGCAAAGCCACTAGAGTTCAACAACTCTTGGAGGTTGCATTCCACTTCCCACTCTCTCCCCCTAAGCACTTCTCATCCTGGGTCCTTCTTCCCTAAAGCAAATTACTACACCCTAACAAACCATAGTCAGTCACCCTATCGCTGTGCCATAGAGACCACCACAATTATGAGTATCAGAGTGCCCCCCTTATACCGACACTGGGCCACTGCCTCCTTATCACCACTTGCTGGGCACCCACTGTCATGTAGACCACCCAGGCTCCCACTGATCACTCTTACTATCCTATTTCTCGGACTCCTAAACCCTCCCCTCAAGGATTTTCTTCTCACGCCTCCCACCCATACAAACCACCACTGACTGCCACCCACACAGCCAGTACCTCTCTTGCATCCCCCATCCCCCCCCACATATCTCCCTGCAGTCATGTGCCACCATCAACTTCCATGCCGGATCACATTCCTATCTTTTCCAACACTTATCACCCTGGCCATCCCATGTACTACCCGCACTATACTAGGCGGCAGCTATCCTTGACAATAAGGCAATGATCGTTTGCTCTCCTCAGAGTCTTTGCCATACTCTTACTAATTTCAGGAAATGTTCATCCTAACCCAGGCCCCATCTTGCCCAGCCCTAGTTTATCGGACCACGGGCTTAGAATAGCTGCAATGAACATTTGCAGCTTAACCAAAAAGGCAGCAGGTCTCCATTGCTGGATACTGCAACATCAGCCAGATGTGCTAGCACTGACAGAAACCTGGCTGTCCAAAAAAACACCTGACTCTTTGGTTGCCCTACCTGGCTTCACCCTTCACAGAGCCGACAGAATGGACAAACATGGTGGGGGTGTGATGTGTACGTCCGTGATTACATGATATGCTAAGCCCTTCCAATACCTCCATTACACCATGGTGCCCAAGCCTTATCATTAAAACTTACTCCAGATCCCTCCAGAGCCCCTGTAATTCTTACTGTCACATATGTCCCCCCAAGAAACCAAGCTCCTGCTATACAATCCCTTGCTAACTACATCTCCGGCTTCCCCCCCAAAACAGAACACATCATAGTTGGAGACTTTAATGTGAACTGGCTTGCCAGTTCGGCTTCCCATGCCAAGGACACCTTCGCTGCACTGGACCTGACCCAGCTGATCAGCCAACCTACCAGGGTGAACCCCACTAATGGCTCTAGCATCCTGATTGACCTGCTCCTCACCAACTGTCCCCACATAATCTCTGACCTGGTGGTCCTTCCAGACTCCTTAAGCAATCACTCACTCACCCACCCTCTTTTCCTGGTCATGTCTTCAGCAGAAACCCAAACCAAGCTATATTGTCCAGTGTTGTCTCTGACCCAGAGGCCTCACAAAACTAAGAAAATACTTAACTCAAAGGGACTAGTCCCCATCTCCAGGGCCCCTACTATAGATGAAGCCCTTGATTATTTCACCTGTTCTTTTAATAAAGCATGTGACGTCTATGCTCCACTAGTAAAAGTGCAGTCCAAGAAACGTAATGCCTCCTGGGTCACGCCTGCAATGCTGCAACAGCTAAAGCACAGAGATGATCTCTGGCTTAAAGCCGTCACATCCGGCATGCAGGCGGACAAGCAAGCCTATAAAGCAGCTCGTAACAGATGCACTTGGGCTATTAAACAGGCCAAATCATGCTACTACAAAATGACCCTTGCCTCCTCTTGGGGGAATGCTCTGTTGTTCTGGGACAATATCAAGGAACTCAATGGCAAATCCTGGCTCTACCCTCCTACTAATTGTCAACAATGTCCCTACCACGACCCGCTGGCCATCGCCAACTGCCTCAACTCATCATTCTCTGACCTTAGTGCAGTACTCCCAAATAACGTCTTTGACCCCACTCCTGCAACCCCGCCACCAAACACCCAGCATTCCCCCTTTTATCTCAGGGTGATCTCTACGAATGAGGCAAGGCATTTTCTCATGAAAGCACTCAGTGGCTCTTGCTATTGCAAAGACTCTTTGGATATGAGAATCCTACATCTAGTACTAGATACAGTCCTCTCCCCACTGACGGACTTCATTAACCACTCCCTAAGTCTGGGGCAGTTCCCAGCAGCCTGGAAGACTGCCATAGTCACCCCAATACTGAAGATTGGTGACAGCACCTCCCCCAATAACTATTGTCCCATATCCATTCTCTGACCACTCTCGAAAGCCCTTGAAAAAATTATAGCCACCCAACTCACTACCTGCTTGCTCATAACCTACTTTGCAGGGAGCAGCATGGCTTCAAATTTGGGCACAGTACAACTATTGCTCTCACCAAGTTCTCTAATTTTATCCACTATGCCCTGGATAGAAAACACCTAGCTGGAGCAATCTTCATTGACCTGTCAAAGGCCTTTGATACAGTCTCCCACCCCTTACTCTTAAGCACACTCCGCCACATAGGTCTGTCCCAAGGACCCATCTCCTGGTTTACCAGTTACCTCACAACTAGATCACAATGTGTCAAAATAAACAACACCCTCTCAACCACCCTGCCAGTCCACTCTGGGATTCCCCAGGGCTCCATCCTCAGCACTCTATTATTCAGCATCTACCTAAACACCTTGCCCAATTCCTGCTCCAGCAACCTACTACTCTATGCAGATGATGTGGTTCTTATTGCTTCACACCCAGATCCCACAGTATTGCAGTCCTCCCTCCGACATGCATTTAACCAGATTGAAAACTGGTTCATAGAACAAAGACTTGTGGTCAATGTGAAAAAGACAAAGACTATGCTCTTTGCCCATCAACAGAATAAGGCGAAGAATACACAGCTAACAATCCTCTCCCCACTATCTTCTTCCTCTAGAACAGGTCCATACATATAAATACTTGGGCCTTACATTTGATTTCAGCCTCTCCTCCCATTCACACTTTGACACTCTATCATCAGCCATAAATTTCTGTATAGACCTATTGTATCGGTACAAGGATTGCCTACCTCCAGAAGCCCTTAATCTGGCTGTCACCTCCTCAGTCCTCTCCCTAGTCGATTATGGGTTCACTGTCTACTCAGCTGCTGACCACACAGCGCTTAACAAAATCCACCTGGCTATAAACAAAGCATGCAGACTCCTCACCGGGGCAGACAAGCTTGCCCAAACTTGTACCCCATATGCCCTGACAAATCTCTTTACCCTGGATGAAAGACTATTTTATCAAACATGCCTCCTCACAAAAAAAATACACCTGGGGCTTACCCCCTTGGGGGTTTCTGCCTCGCTCCTATCCTCCCACACCTCGGTGAACACCCGCACTGCCAACCGAGAGGTGTGGTCCCATCCCGAGGGTTAGAACCTCCTTAGCCCAAAGGTCATTCCCACACAGGGCCCCAGCCTGGTACAATGAACTCCCCTCTGATGTCTCCTCCATCTCCAAATTAGGACCTTTGAAGTCAGCCCTCAAAGAGCACATTCTCGCTTCATGGCACTGCCAATCTTCCAGCTAGTGCTGGGTCATCTATCTATCATCTTGCAGGACCACCCCGACACTGAGCTCCTACCAATAGGGCTATCAAACATTACCTATTAACAATGCCTACTTGGCTGTGCTCACAAGCTATCTGTCTAATTGTCTACTTCGCTTTAAATATCAAATCTGTTACTCTCTCCCTCTATCAGCAAACTTATTGTTCTCTTGAAAACTGTAAAATACAGTTCTTGGTAGCACGTTCAATGCAATATATTGCTGATCTTGATTCTGCAATATTGTATAATTAAAAGACCTGTAACCTTTAGCTGCCATTTTATGTCTATATGTATTAAGTGTTTATGTTTGCTTTTCTGATGCGGAGCCTTTGTAAATGAGTCCCTGACTCAAAGGTTGTAATCCTAAAGTCTGTTAAATAAATAAATAAATATATAATATGTCATTTATTATGCATACATTTACTTTTTCAGGTTTTGATGTGATACTAGTAATATTAGCACATAAATTATTATATTGGGTAGCTCATTTTCCCTTTCTTATTTGATGTAATGTTAGGGTATATTGCATAATGGTATGAGAACACTTGTTACATGTGATAAAATTAGTCTGTCTGGGTCTCAGAAAATGTTGTAATTTGTGTGTAATAAACAAAACTAAACTAAAAGTGTGTTAGTGAATAAAGTGCAGGAATGTGCTAGCAGGCCCATGTCAGGCATACCATGATTAGAGATGGGTGAAGTGGTCTCAATTTGCTCTGTGGAGTGATTCACGGAGTGAAGGCGAATTCACGGAGTGCTCCGCAACGCGAAGCAGAGTACTTCACGTTATAATGGGTAAAGCGAAGTCCATTAAAAACAATGACTTCACATTACTCTGCCTTCCCAAACCACTATGCCACCAATCTTTAAGGTGAAGTATATTGAAAACAATGTATTTTGCCTCACTTCGGCTTGTTTTTAAGCTCCAAAGGTGAATTTTGCAGTGATTCATGGGATTTCAGGTCACATGTGCTATAGATTGTTCTGCACAGGCTCAGTTCGGGGTAGTGTGTGTAGGAAGCTGTATGTGGCAGTCTGCTCTGAGAGCTCTCTGTGATTCAACCTTCTAAAAGCTGTTAAAAAAGTCTTTTTTGAGTATTTTTTTTTTGCTGAAACTTTAGTTCATCGATTGTAGAAAGCCCTCCTGTGCTCATATCATTGAGTGTTTATTATTTGTATATGGATTTTGAATATTAATGTGCAACATTCAGTCTGTGAACTGAGAGACAGTGGAAGTGTGCTTTGGGGGAGGGGCATATCTGTGGTGTAGGTAGATTAACTTGGAGAAAAAGTTATTTCTCTTTTGGTGATATTTTTCTTGTATAACTGTGTTAATGTACACGTAGTAATATTTTCAATAATTCTTGATTTTTTTTGCTGATTGTTGTGGTGCAGCAGTGCGTAATTTTAGTTTGTTTAAAATACCTGGTTATATTACTGAAGTTTTCAATTTGCTACGCATTACTTAGTGTGTGTGTGTGAGTATGTGTGACATGTGTCATCAAATCAGACATCTTTTATTGTGCCACATAGTAATTTCAGCAATGTGAACCTGCTATCCACAGCAGCTGCATGATTTTTGTACTTCTTTGTAGTATCTTTTCTGGTACTAGTACTAGTGACTGTTACTGCAGTAAACTGCCCCCCCCCATGGCCTGCCCCAACCAGAAAAGGTATTCTTTTCCAGATTTAAATTTCTGATGGTGAGCACTGGTTAGGTGTTGTGCCTTTGCGTCTGTATCTCTTCTGCGTGCAGTATTTGCATCTCTTTAGGGCCCAATCTCCATCTGTAACTTAAGTCACACTTGTTTCTTTGGCTTCCCTTCAGAGTACTGGACTGGTGTGGTGCATATCTCTGCATGAACATTGTACTCATTAATATGTGTTTTTAAGTCAGGGCCATCATCACGAATCACTCATGATACAAATCACATTCTTCATCATCACGGTCACAAATGCAGTCACAAATTATGATTCACGATCACACCACAAATCACAAAATTAATTTTTTTACTAGTTACTTGGATGTATTGTAATCCTGTTTTGTAATATCTCTCCAGGCTTCAACACCCACCACTGTACTCATTAATAAGAGTTCTTAAATTGGGGAGTTCTGTGCTACAACTCATCAGGGAAGTGCAGCCGTAGGCATTCATGTTCCCATACAGTTTCATATTGGTTTTCTCACACCGAATCATGTTCTTCATCATCACAGTCACAAATGCAGTCACAAATTATGATTTATGAATTACGATCACGTCATGAATCACAAAATACATTTTTTTACTAGTTAGTTGCATGTATTGTAAGCCTGTTTTGTAGTATCTCTCCAGGCTTCACCACCCCACCACTGAACTAATGAATAAGAGTTTTTAAATTGGGGAGTTTTATGCTACAGCTCATCAGGGAAGTACTGCCATAGGCATTCGCATTCCCATACAGTTCCATATACTGATTATCTCACACCGAATCACATTCTTCATCATCACAGCCACAAATGCAGTCACAAATTGTGATTCATGAATCACAAGCATGTCACAAATCACAAAATTTATTTTTTACTAGTTACTTGCATGTATTGTAAGCCTGTTTTGTAGTATCTCTCCAGGCTTCAACATCCCACCACTGAACTCATTAATAAGAGTTTTTAAATTGGGGAGTTTTATGATGCAGGTTCAGCTCATTGGGGAAGTACAACCATAGGCATTCACATTCCTTCCTATACAGCATGTGAGTTACAGTACTGTAAGTAGTGGTGAGCGAAATGGCAACAATTCGCTCCGCGAAGTGATTCATGGGTAACGTGGAATCTGTGGAGTACTCCTCAATATAAAGTGGAGTACTTCGCTTCATAATGGGAAGCTGAAAGTCCATTGAAACCAATGGCTTTATGTTATTCCACCTTCTCCAAACCACTTCTCCACCAATTTTAAGGTGAAGTACATTGAAATCAATGTAATTTGCCTCACTTCACCTTATAATTGAGCTCCAAATGAAATTCTGCAGTGATTCATGGGACTGCAGGTCACAAGGGCTCTAGATATTTCTGCACAACCTCAGTTCTGGCCTGGGTAGTGTGTATGTAGTGGAAGCTGGAGACAGTTTGCGCTCAGAGCGCTGTGATTCAAAACCTCTAAAAGCAGTTTAAAATGCCTTTTTGAGTCATTTTTTTTGCTCAAAATATAGTACATTGATTGCAGGAAACCCTTTTGTGCTCATATCATTGAGTGTTTATTGTTGTGTGTGGATTGTGAATGTTAATTTAGAGCAGTCAGTCTGTGTACTGTGAAGTGTTCTTTGGGGGAGGGGCATATTTGTAGTGCAGGTACATTAACTGGGAGAAAAAGGAAGTCTCAGTTTTGGTTATATTTTTCTTGTATAACAGTGTTAATGTATACATTTTCAGTAATTCTTGACTTTTTTTGCTGATTGTCGTGGTGCAGCAGTGTACAATTTGTCTGTTTTAAAACATTTTGTATTATTACTGAAGGTTTTCAATTTGCTGCACATTACTTGTAGCGTGTGTGTGCAATGCTTGCAATTAAATCAGACACCTTTTATTGCACCACAGAGTAATTGCAGCAGTGTGAACCTGCTATCCACCACACCTGCATAAATTTTTTGTACTGTTTTGTGATATCTTTACTGGTAGTGGGTTGTTACTGCCGTGCACTAATCCCCCAACTGGCAAAAGGTATTCCTTTCCAGATTTGTATTTGTGACTTGGTTGTGAGCACAGGTTAGATGTTGTTGTGCCTTTTTGTATGCTTCTCTTGAGTGTGCAGCATAATCTTAATCTGTCTGTGTGTTTTCAGTGCACCATTAATTCTGGGAGACTGCATTTCTTGTTACACTCTCATTTCACTCTGTCAGCACTGGGGAATTTTCTGGACACAAGACAGTAGCATTTCATCAGCACTGGGGAGTTTTCTGGACATAAAACAGTAGCATTTTGGGAATGCACATTAATTCTGGTGACTCTGTGTATGACCACTGTGAGCATGACAGAATGCGCCATTAATTCTGGGAGACTTTGCATTTCTTGTTATGCTCTCATTTCACTTTGTCAACACTGGGGAGTTTTCTGGACATAAGACAGTAGCACTTTGGGGATACACATTAGTTCTGGTGACTGTGTGTGTGTGGGGGTGCTACCAATATTGTTGTTACTCTGCCTCACTCCGCGTTAAGGGTGAATGACAAAGCAACATAATAACCACAAGGCGAAGTGAGCATTTCCTATGGGGCACTCCACATAGTGAAGTGCCAATGCGAAGTGCCCACTTCGCAGGCACTTCGCAGGTGGAATTTAAATTTGCTGCATCTCTAACCCTGATGTGGTCCCACTAGCAAGTTTCTGCACCTTAAAGAACTGAATAAAACTGTCATTTGGAATACAGCTTTAAAAGTCTCTGTTTTGTTTGTGATGGTGTTTCTGTAAGGACAGATCAACAACAGGAGTAGGGAATGCTGGATGTTCGCGTTTCCAAATCATGATATTGTTTCTATCTGAGCACCCATTCCCCAGTGCAGTCAATTGTTTTGCATTTTTATGCTTACTACAGTGCCCATATCTGCTTGATTTCTCCCACTACTGATGAATTTGTCACTATCGAGCATCTGGGAGAGCAGGTACATGCCACAGCAGTGGGGCTTAGTTTTATAACCCTCCTTTCCTGACTGGTCTACTGACATTGGCAATGTTGTGTGGCTGACAGATTTCAGATTCTGGGGGTCCTCTCCAACATTTAGTTGGCCAGAAAATGCCAGTGCCCAAGTGACATGAAAATAGCTCCATAAAAGGAGATTGCTTTACACAGAACTTGGACCTTTCCCTCAGAGCCCACTGACACTGATGGCAATGCATCAGGCAGTTAGCTCAGGTGCAGAGACCGTAATGCCATGCTTTGCTCCTTGGAGCTGGCTAGGTAAAGTGAAAGGTCTCTCTCTCCTCCCACTCCAGTGGTGCTAACAGTAGAATGATAAGCAGGTGGGTGTAAGAGAGAATCTGTCCTTCTCCGTTCCGTGGAGCTTTAAGAACTGACTGTGTGAGCCCTTTTTAGCTTCAGAAATAGAAGCAAAAGTGAATGTTTTTCTCCTAGGTCCATGGACACCACAGGAGAGCATCCGGTAGCTGGTAGAGAAAGCATGTAAGATGCCCAACGCTCCAAGCTGGTAGTCAGCCAGGCATTTAGAATTATCATGCCGGTGAGGGAAACACTGAGCCCAGAGCCAACAATCCTGCTGCCACTAACTACATGAAAGAGAGTAGGGCTGGAGAACACATACCCCCTTTCTATTCTCCCTGGTCTAATATCACTTCAATATCCCTTTCCCAAGCAGTCTTCAAAAGTTCTGGAAAAAACTGAATACATTCTTTTGTTACTCTAGATTTTTCTCTATAAATTTCTACCTAACATTTTCTGCTTATTTTCATTGTCTGCAGGGACAAATGTATTCCTTTTCATATATCAATGCTTTCTGACATAATTTCTCAATTGTAAATAATCTCCTGTAGGTCAACTAAATTTAGTTGTTTGTTTGATTGGAATACTTACATTTTTGTCCCATTCAGTACATAGATCATCAATCATTTCCACTCCCTTTGCTTTCCATTTTTTCCAAATATGATTATATTCCCATTTGTCTAGATAACAATTGTAACTAACTGGGGGAAACTGTGAGACTGAAATTTTACTTTGTAATAAAACATTTCTTTCATTCCTCATTTTTACAGAGTTCTTCAAAAATGATGAAGCTTGCTTATATTTTCGGTTTGAAAATACTGGCATGGTTAACACGCCACTCATTTCTCTGAACTGAGTAGTTTCTAACTCTGATTCCATCCATGATACGTTGGGTACAGTCAAAGAACAAATACATCAAAAATGTACAAGCTATTAGCCATATGACACCAATGGAAATTCTGAAGATTAATTCCTGAACAACTTTCTCAAGTTCACAGTTTCTCTGTTTATATATGAGTTTCTTTTCTGTCAATCTTTTAATTTTATTTTCTAACTCTGCAAAAAATCTTTGAAGGACTCTGATGGGAAAGCTCTGAAATAGTGAAAAAAACCACGATAAATCTAAGCAGGATGTTCATTTTATGTTTTTGCCCTTTCCATCAGAGTGAATGGAAACAGAGACCTCATTCCCAAATTTGCCATTAACTTGTCCATAAGAGTGGCAGGACTGGCAGAGAAAAGATACACCAAGTTCCTGGTCAGCAAATATTCCTAGATACCTAAAAGACAAATTAAGAGAACTCATAAGGGAGGCAGTATAGCGCAGTGGTTTAAGGCTCTGAGCTGCAAATCTGGAGACCTGCGTTTGAATCCCACAGCCTCCACTTGCATACTGTGTGGCCCTGAGCAAGTCACTTAACTACCCTCTACTCCCAGGTTGCACTTGTAAACAAGCTTTCAACTTAGTGTGTCTCACCTAGTAAAACAATTGGGGGAAAAAATAAACCAACGCTGGCACTGTTCAATAACATAACCTCAGTTTCATCACAGTTAGGTTTCTATCCAGAAACCTTGCAAATTTCTTTACTAAACTCAGTATAAAAATCGTGTCAATTATTAACGTTGTTCAGCTAGATTAGCACATTATCAACATACTAAGATATGTGGTGCTGTACCCTTTTATCATATATTCCTTCCATAGGATCTATGGTGTATTGTGTAAAGGGTTTCATATACTGTATAAAGCAAATAAAGTAGGACATTGGGGACACCCCTGACAAGTCCCAACATATAAATTAATTTGCTCTGATAAGAAAGAATGCACACTTATCTGCGCAGCTGGAATTTCATTTATTGCTTTAATTCATAACAGCATATTTGCCCCATATTGGCTTTAGACAGGGTGAACATCAAAAAATCCCAATCCACCCTGTCAGAAGTCTTTCTACATTCAAAACCACTAATGTTGCTTCTGTTTCCATAGCCTGCTCTATTAGATTCAATGTTCATTTGATAGCATAGGTTAATCTCCATCCTTTAATGAAATGAAGCCCACCTAATCCATGTTGACCAATTGCAGTACAACAGTATTTGATATAGATGTTAATATGATCTAGATGTTAATAGGATGAACACATAGTAAAGCTAAGTTGCACTTAAAAAAATGGCCATCATTTAAAAAGACGATGAAAGGAGCTGCAGATGACTCCATTCCAAATGTATCAAAGGGTAAAAGAGCCAAGGGACCAATGTTGCTCACAGCTGATGTAAATACAGCAGTAAGAACCAAATGGAGGACATTTTTTAAGTATAAGGGTAGTCAAAGGAAGGCACACAGGAAGAAGTATCTGAAAGCAACAACAGAAACCAGCAAGAAGCTGAGGGAGGGCAAGGCAGAGAAATAGCTCTGGTTGGCAATGAGGGTAAGGACACGGGATAAGGCATTCTTCGGGTACCTCTGGTAGAAGTGCTAGCTCAAATGGGGTATAATGAGACTTAAGAGCAATGAGAAGTAGGAGGAGGGGGAAAAGGGGAAGGCTGAGATAATGGACAATTATTTTTGTGTGGTATTTGCTAAGGAGAAGGATGGGTCACTGCCAGATTGTGGGCTAAGATATTGGTCCAGAGAAAAGGTTGCTGGAAAAGCTAGCAGGATTAAAGGTCAGTACATCTATGGGACTTAATGGCTTATACCCAAGGATGGCATGTGAGGCAGGAGGGGTTATAGCAGGACCACCAGCAGACATTTTCAATAGTTTGCTTGCCATAGGGCTGGTTCCTAGGCACTGGAGGACAACAGATGTGGTTTGGTTACACAAGAGAGGGAAGAGGGATGATCCAGGGAACTACAGGGAGCTTTAAAGGTGCAAACAGAAGAAAGAATAGCACAGAAGGTAACAAAAGGGGACAACATATTTTTAGGTAAGTAAACAAAAAGAGGAAGACTAGGGGTGGGATAGTAAGGTTAAAAAGAAAAGGGTCCGACTGTGCAGAGGGAGACAAGGAAAAGGCAGACACCCTGAATAAATACTTCTGTTAACAGAGAAAAGAGAAGGGGACGGGCCACAGAAAACTTTCAGAAGGTTTGGAGGAACAGAGGTTAATACTAGTAATTTTTTGGAGGAAATAGTCCTGAAGGGACTCACTGATCTGATGGTGGACAAAGCAATGGGATAAGACAGGGTGCATCCATGGATATTGAGGAAACTCAGGGAAATACTGGCTGTACAGATGCCAGCCGAACACACAGCAAACTCCTTCCTGGAGCAGGGACTCAGCGAGCACCTAAGAGGCCTCAGCCAGTCCTCCCTTCCCCACACAGACACCAGCCAAACACACAGCAAGCTCCCTCCTGGAGCAGGGACACAGCGAGCACCTAAGAGGCCTCAGTCAGTCCCCCTTTCCCCACACAGATGCCAGGTGAACACACAGCAAGCTCCCTCCTGGAGCAGGGAATCAGTGAGCACCTAAGAGGCCTCAGCCAGACCCCCTTTCCCCACACAGATGCCAGCCAAACACACAGCAAGCTCCCTCCTGGAGCAGGGACTCAGCGCATGCCTAAGAGGCCTCAGCCAGTCCCCCCTTCCCCAAACAGACACCAGCCAAACACACAGCAAGCTCCCTCCTGGAGCAGGGACTCAGCGAGCACCTAAGAGGCCTCAGTCAGTCTCCCCTTCCCCACACAAACACCAGCCGAACACACAGCAAGCTCCCTCCTGGAGCAGGGACACAGTGAGCACCTAAGAGGCCTCAGCCAGTTCCCCCCTTCCCCAAACAGACACCAGCCAAACACACAGCAAGCTCCCTCCTGGAGCAGGGACTCAGCGAGCGCCTAAGAGGTAAAGGCTACCTCCCTCCTCAGCAGCATCTTGTTGTGGGGTGTTATTTGGACACTATCTTTTGTCCCCACACAGTAACAGGTAGTTTATGGGCACCTTGAATTGTCTCAGGGATACAGTGGGACAGTGTCGCTAATGAAGGGTACTTTAAGACTGGGGGAGTCACTCCCTTAGCGACTGCATGTTCTGCCTGTTTCAACTGCATCTGTTTGTTACACGCTGCTCGTAGGGGTGCACCTGACCTTACTACTACATATCTGCATATTATGGCTGATTACAGACCTATAGCAATTCTCTCTGTCCTTAGCAAGATCCTAGACAAAATAGTTGCATCACAGACCATTGACTACCTTACATGCTACAATCTCCTCTCAGATAGCCAGCATGGTTTCAGAAAAGGTCATAGCACCACCACGGCTCTTCTTCAACTAACTACTGATATTCTGTCCAACATGGATTCTGGAAAACTCACAGGTGCCATTTTCATTGACCTCACTAAGGCTTTCGACCTTGTAGACCATCCCCTGCCTCTCTCCACTGTCCATAAACTCCATTTCTTTACCCCTGTTGTGGACTGGTTCTGTAGCTACCTGTCAAACAGGTCGCAAGCTGTCAAATTTAACTCCTCCCTGTCCAACACGTCTACTATCAACCTTGGGGTCCCCCAGGGCTCTATCCTTGAGCCCCTTCTGTTCTCAATTTTTATCAACAATGCAGCTGAGGTCCTGGAACCCTGCTCAGCTATTCTCTATGCTGATGACCTGATCAGTATACTAGTTCTTCTAGTATTGCCTGCATAAACACATCACTTACTTCAGACTTTAATAAGGTCTTAGACTGGCTACTAGACTGTAAGCTTGTACTAAATGAAAAGAAAATGAAAGCCATGCTCCTAGGTTCCGCATCGAAGATTAAGGCCTGTTCTAGTTTGTTGGAGGTTCTTCACCCAGGAAGATTTTCATTTGAAAATGTTACTTCCTTCAAGTACCTTGGGATCCTGCTGGACCAGTCCCTGGATTTTAATCTTCACATTCAGTCCTCATACAAAGCTGTAAACTGGAAACTGGGAGTAGCTTACAAAACGAGCTACATGCTTACACCCTTGGCCAAATTAGCAATTGCACGAGGTATTCTGCTCCTAACCCTTACTTATGGTTCCTCTAGTCTTACCTCTGCCCCAAAAACCTCCCTACTAAAATGGGACGTCACTTATAACAATATATGCCGATTTGCCTCTTCGTCACCTCGACTCAAACATCACTGCCTTCTTTATAAGGATATGAATTGGCTCTCACCCTCTGCCAGTAAACAATACTACCTTGGATCACTAGTGGACTTGATCATCCGGAAAAAAAAAACATCCCAGCTGGCTACGTTGCTGGTCCCTCAACCATCCTCCCATGGCCTGCGATTAGCTAACAAATTCTTGCTATATGTTCCGAGATCTCAGACGACTAAAGGCACAGGGGCCTTCCAATTCTCTGCTCCCAGGCTATGGAATGCTCTTCCACTCAACCTCTGGCTGTCTCAGTCTCACTTTGGATTTAAAAGTGAATATTGTCGTTATCTATCCTTAGCTGAAGCTTGTACATGCTTTGACCCAACCTGAAGCTCCTGAGACTTACCAGTAATGTCACCCCTGCTCTAATCCAGCTCCAAGACTGTCTCCTCTTCCCCTCCCCATATTTTTCCTTCTCTTTGTAAATAACTTCTTGACTACTAGCTCTCTTCCTTCTTGAACCTTGTTGCTGACCATCCCCTGTTGTTTTGCCAATTACCACCCCTGACCTTCCTTCTGTCAGTCTTTCTTGTTATGTTTAAACATTCCTCACATTTCTCTCTATATAACCTTACTATCTTATTAAACCTTTCACTCCACAGGTCGGGTCCGTGGTGTCTGCACTTGTTATATATCTTGCTGCCATTATCTGTATAATGCTTGCCATTATTTTTTGTTGTTTCTACCCATTGTATTTTTGTAGTACTGCTGTACTGTTCCTTTACTTGTATTATTGTACCCATGTTGCTGTTGTTCAACTGTTCTCTTTTTGTTGTACTTTTCCGGATCGTGCCTGAAAATAGTCATTTTATGGCTAGTGCACCTACCCGGTTAACAAAAACTAAATAAGTAAATAAAAAATCTTCTCTGTCTATGGGGATGTTCTGCTAATGCTCAACTGTGCTAACTACAATGGGGAAGTTATTACTGTTTTAGTGTAGTCTGTACGACTTAGCTGTTTCCTACCTGTACTCTTAGCATGGCTAGTGTGTATGTCGCCATCTCACCATTGATTTCCGCATGCACAGTCGGGTTCTGTGATCAGGACATAGCCCAATAGTTCGTGCACGCGCAGTCAGGGTTGTTCTCAAACATAGTTCCCGCTGCATAGTGATTTCTTTTGTTCTTTCTCCTTATAGGCCTCAGCCAGTCCCCCCTTCCCCACACAGATGCCAGCTGAACACACAGCAAGCTCCCTCCTGGAGCAGGGACTCAGCGAGCGCCTAAGAAGTAAAGGCTACCTCCCTCCTCAGCAGCATCTTGTTGTGGGGTGTTAGCCCATCGATGCTGTGCATCGACTGCCCACCCTCCCACCCAAGCTCGACCCTTAATTTATTGGCCTTTCCTATGAACATCACTTTCTGCTGTCAGTTTTTCTAAGTCCCCACTTCTCCACTTGCAGGTTATATCCACAGGCCACTAGAGGGATCTCCTGCCTGATACTCATCTTCTACCTGAAATCCCTACTCCTCTCACTACCTTATAGCCCTTTTTCCACTGCTGATTTTCCTCTCCTCTTACTCACCCTCATCCTTGCTTAAGTCCCCACTGCCCACACCCCCCTTTTTCTTCTCCATCCAAACATCTGACCTGCCCCTCTGTCACCACTTGCCCTCTTTTCCATACCCTCCCTGTCCACTAGGAGTAAGCTCTTTCCACCCCCATCCAGCCCCAAACCCAGCCTATGCCACCCCCCCCCAGCAACTGAAATCCCATCTCACCCTGGTCCTAGGTTACCTGTCCCCGGGGGTCTTGAACCCAGTACCCTGCGCACCAAAGTCCGTGGCCCTACCACTACTCCAAAGCTGCTTCCACCCAATCGGAAGTGCAGTCTTGATCCTTATACCACCCACCTCCACTGCTACCTTAGGAAACATGTATACTAACCACCTTCTCATGTGCCTCACCTTCCTAACCTTCTTGGTGCTTGCTGCCCATCAGCCTGACCACACCCTCTGCCCACCAGAGCCAGCACCCACATATCTCCTTGGTGTCTCTTGGCCCCCAACTTTGTCCTCACACCCTGGGCCCCAGCACCCACCCCCTTGCCACCCCCAACCGTACTACCTACCCAGGTTCCCCATGGATCCACCTCCTCTCCTCCACCCCTATCCTCCAAACCATACCCATTTCCTGGTCTCCTATGGCCTCCCCACATCTAGGCATACTCACAAGAAGGTCTATTGCTACCACCCCCTGATCAGAATCATTGCTATACTATTGCTCCTCTCTGGTAATGTCCACCCTAACCCAGGCCCTACCGCCACCAGCCCCCGACTCCTTCCACAGGACTCCACATTGCGTCTTTAAATATTTGCAGCCTGCTGAAGAAATTCGCTGCCCTCCAGAACTGGGTCACTCAGTACCAGCCAGACATAACAGCCCTAGTTGACACTTGGCTCTCCAAGACCACCTCTGATTCATTTGTCTCCCTTCCTGGCTACACCTTATTCCATGAAGATCTAGTTGGTAAATGCGGTGGTGGCTGTGCAGTTTTTATTTGTGACACCATTGTTGCCCATGTGCTCCCTGCCCACAAACTAGATAATGGTGCCCAGGCCCTCACCCTCAAACTCAGCCCTCACCCTTCCAGGGGATCGCTCTAGCTCACTGTTTCCTATATCCCCCCAAGGCACCACATCCCTGCAATATCATCTCTCACAGACTATCTCACCACTCTCCCGCACAAAGCAGAGCTAGTCCTAGTTGGGGACCTCAATGTAAATTGGCTCAGTCCCTCCACCTCCAAAATTAGGGACATCTTTGCTGCCCTTGACCTGATTCAGCTTGTCTCCCAGCCCACCAGACTTAACCCAACTTGAGGTACCTCCACCCTCCTTGATGTCATTATCACCAACCGCGCCCACAAAATACAGGACATACAAATCCTCCCAGACTCATTAAGTGACCACTCCCCCTATACTATTCATCTGGTCTACTCCCACCCCCAAACCTGTAGCCCAAACCACCTTCCGCAGGTGCCTCCACCTGGGTGGTCTAAATAAACTCAAACAGTGCCTCGCACAGATTGATTGGTCCCCCGTTAACAACACACCCAGCTTTGATGCTGCCCTCAACCTCTTCGCACAGGCCTTTAACAAGGCCTGTGGTCTCTACGCACTTGTAACTGGACTCTGATCCAAAAAGCAAAATGCACCCTGGGTTACCCCTGCTCAACTCCAAAAACAAAAAGATAGGGATAACCTCTGGCACCTTGCCATTGAGACCAGCAGGACACTTGACAGACAAGCATACAATGCTGCTCGGAACAGATGCACGTGGGTTATCTGAAAAGGTAAGATGGATCACTATCAGGCCACCCTCACCTCCTCATGGGGCTCTGCCCGGTTCTTTTGGGACAATATTAAAGAACTAAATGGGAAAACTCATTCTCCACCCCGTCCCAGCTTACCATCGATGGCTCTATTTCCACTGACCCCACTAGCATTACCAACTGCCTTAACTCCTCCTTTATGGACCTCAGCTCTGTCCTCCCCAGTAATTTCTTCAACCCTGCCCCCGACCCACAGCCCCCTGCACTCCAATGCCCCTGGTTCCACCTATGAAAAATAACTACCCATGAAGCCAGACCACTCCTCCTAAAAGCACTAGGCAGCAACAGCCCTAGCACTGACTTCTTGGGCTCCAAAATATTATGGCTGATCCTGGATTCCTTACCCCTCTCAAGGGCTTATTAAATCACTCCCTCTCTGTGGGGCAATTCTCCACCACCTGGAAAACGGCCAATGTCACACATATTCATAAAGGGGGAGGACAGGTCTTCCCCCAATAACTATTGCCCAATTTCCATCCTTCCCCCACTCTCCAAAGCCATAGAAAAGTGGTGGCTACTCAATTAACAGAGTATCTGATGAAAATATGACATTCTTTGCCCAGAGCAGCATGGCTTCTGTGCAGGCCACAGCTTCAGCACAGCCTTACCTCAAAAAGCCCAAATCTATGCTCTTCTCCCACCACCAAAATAAAACCAGAAACAACACCTTCCTTATCCTCCCTAACACACTACACCCTCTTGAACAAGTGCACATTTACAAATACCTTGGCATTACTCTCAACACTGATCTCACCTTTCACAACCACATCTCTGCCCTTATGGCTGCCACAAACATCTGGATTGGACTCCTATATCACCACAGAGACTGCCTCCCACCCAATGCTCTCTGACTGGCTAGCACCTCCTCAGTGCTGTCCCTAGTGGATTATGGCCTTCCAGTATATGGTGCTGCTGATCATACAGCACTCAATAAGGTCCATCTCACCCTAAATAAGGCCTGTAGACTACTGACCAATGCCCCAGACTCACCCATACCTGTCAACTCTACTCCAGGGCCAGGGTCCTTAACCTGGATGAATGTTTCCACTACCAAACCTGCCTGCTAGCTAAAAAAATTCTGCTTGGGCTCTCCTCCTCACAGTAACTGCCTCCCTCCAACATAACCCTCCCACAGTCTCTCCCCGCAGCTCGGACAAGGTTACCCTCCTGGTACCAAGAACTAGGACCTCCCTGGCTCAGAGGTCCTTTTGCTATATGGTCCCTTCCTGGTTTAACTCCCTCCCTGCAACCATCACAAGCCCTGGCAAAATGTCCTCTTTCAAAACTACTCTTTGGGACCAACTATTTAATGTCCACTGCTGCACATGTTTCTAGCAGGTGGCCAGATGCTCTCCAATTGCATCCGATGATGTCCTCTAGACTGACTGCTCTTCCTCTCCCCCTCCCCCTCCCCCTCCCCCTTGTTTTTCTTTCCCCTCTGCTAGGTTCCTATTAGGTAATAAACTAATAATTCTGTAATGTACAACCTTTGTTATACAGTTTATTTCAACTGTATGTAATATCTCTGTAAAATCTGTGAAAAGTCATGTGTATGTTGTTTGTATATTATTATTGTATGAACCCATATGTTTGAGTCCTGTAAATCTGTAACAGTATTGTCCTCTCTGTGATAAGGTACCTTTGTAAATGAGCCTCTGGCTCAAGGGTTTCAAATCTGATTCATAATAATAAATAAAATAAGTAAATACATATGACAGTTCTGTTTAACAGCTGACCGGAAACAAGAGTGGTTCCAAAGGACTGGGGGAGGGTGGATGTGGTGACACTCCACAGAAGTGGTAGCACTGAGGAAGCTGGCAATTACAGGGCAGTCATCCTGACATCGGTGGAGGGAAAGTTAATGGAATCACTGCTGAAGGAATGGATTGTGGAATATCTTGAGTCCAGTGGGTTGCAAGAGCTGAAGCAGCATGGTTTCACAGGGGAAGGTCATGTCAAACGAATCTGATAGATTTCTTTGATTTGGTGACAAAGAATTTACTTCAGGGTGGAGTGGTGAACGTGGCCTATGTAGATTTTAGGAAAGCTTTCAACACCATTCCACATAGGTGACTGGTAAGCAAGCTGGGTAGCTTAGGAGTGAGTCCAAAGGTGGTAAACTAGATAAGAAATTGGCTATGGGATTGGAGACAGAGAGTGGTGGTAAATGAATTTCATTCCAAGGAAGGGAAGGAGACCAGCTGTGTGCCTCAAGGTTCAGTGCTGGTACAATTTCTTTGTAATTGACGTTGCAGTGGAGTTGGAAGGGAAGGTCTGCCTCTTTGTGGATGACACCACAATCTGCAATAGGGTGGTCTCTCCATGGGTGGTGGTGGAAAGGGAAAGGGTAAGCAGATACCTGAGAAAACTAGAGGAGTGGCCAAGGGTATGGCAGCTGGGTTTCAATGTGGAAAAGTGCAAAATAAAGCACTAAGGGCAAAGAAACCCAGGGGGCAGAGTGCAAAATGGGTGAAGTGGTATTGACAACCAACAAGCAAGGAAAGAGACTTGGGGTGATCATACTTAATGACTTAAAGGTAGCCAGATAATGAAACAAGGCAGTCTGAAGGCCTAGTTGGATGCTGGGTTACATAGGAAGGGGCATCACTAGCAGAAAGGGGAAGATAGTGTTGCCTCTGTATTGACTACTGGTAAGACCCCACCAAGAGTACTGTGTCCAGTTCTAGAAACTATAGGCCCAATTCACAAAGAACTTGCTTCTACTGCAAGTCCCCAGTGTGCAAAACATATGGTGCAGTTGGCTTGCGGCAGAATGCAGCACCGATTGCAATTCTGGATTGGGTGTGCCAGACACAGCACGTTAGACCAGCTCCCCCCAGTCTAACTTTGCATCCAAGGGGAACCCATTTTACACAGCTTGTGCTAAACCTTTGGCACAAGCTGCCATAAAATGAAGAAAGGGTTGAAAATGCACCAGCCCTGTAGAACTGGCCTGCATTGCACCAAAGGGCTTTGGCACAGCTGTGCCAGACATTGCAGATGATGCAGGGCTTGGTGCAAACCCTGCATCAACCTTCTAGAGTCAGGCTCACATCTCTGGAAGGTGATGGCGTAGAGGTGGCCTAGAGGAGGGCAACTAAAATGGTGCTGGTTCTGCATCAAAATCCCTACAAGGAAAGAATAAAGGACCTCAATATGTACACTCTGGATCAGAGGAGGGAGTGGGAGTTATGATAGAGACCTTCTAATACTTCATGATGGTAAATAAGGTAGAGAAGGGAAATGTTTTTTCAGAAGACAAGGTGCTCAAGAACAAAGGGCCTGCTATGAATATGGAGGGTGGTACTTCTTCAGAGAAAAAGTTGTGGATTCCTGGAGCAGCCTTCCAGCAGAGGTAGTAGATGCGAAAACAGTTGTGGCCTTCAAGAATGTATGTGATAAGCACAAAGGAATCATAATCAAAAGGAAGGAGGGGAGGGAGAAAGAGCTGTAGATCAGGAATGGTCTGCATTAATTGTGTAGGTAGGGAGGAATGGACAGACTGGATGGGACACATGGTCTTTATCTGCTGTCAAAGTTCTGTGTTTCTATATGCCAGTCAGTGTGACATGTATAGTTGAGAAGATCATGGAGTATCTCTTGAGGGAGGGCCGGGTGGACTTCCTAGAAGGAAACAAGTTGCAGGATCTCAAGATGGCAAATTGGGTAGAAAGCTGGTTGTGGGGTAGACCAAAGAGGGTGGTAGTCAATGGGGAGTTTTCAGAGGTGAAGGAAGTGACCAGAAGGGTAACTCAGGGGTCAGCATTAAGACGGGTCCTCTTCAAAATTTTCATCTGTGGCATAGATGAAGGTTTCACAGGTAATGTCAGCTTCTTTTCAGATCACACAAAGATCTGCACATGGGTAGACATGAAGGAAAGGAGAAAGGGACCTAAATGAGGATCTGGGCAGGTTGGAGAGCTGGTCCAAGATTTGGCAGCTGAACTTAAGTGCTAAAAAAATATAAAATATTGCATATTTGGAAAAGGAGCCCAAAGGTGCAATCCACCACTATACACATCCCCATAACTACTACCCAACCTCCTCTGAAAGGCCTGAAAATAGCACATATGAATATTCGCAATCTTCACCCTAAAATGGCCAATTTAGAAGCCTGGATTACACAGATGACCCTTGACATTTTATGCATCTCAGAATCTTGATTTAGCAGCATAAGGTGGCATTACCTGGCTATAACTGTTTCAGGAAGGCTAGGTTGGGCAAAAGGGGTGGAGGTGTTACTATCTACACTCAGTCTGACTTGGACATCATCGAACTCCCTGTGCCCGACTATGGATCCCCCGTTGTGGAATCCTTATTCCTCTCCCTGACTCTCAGTAATGTCATGAAGCTTATCATTGGATGTGCCTATATGCCACCCTGCAAGACTTCCCTAGACCTCCCCCCTCTTTCTAACCTCCCTTGCCAATCTCCCTCACCATGACCTTATACTATGTGATGACTTCAACATTGATTGGCTTCACTTTGATGCTGACAAAGTGCGTACAACATTAGCAAATTCTAATCTAGCACAATTCATTCAGGATCCTATGTGCCTCAATACCAAGTCTGGTAAACACACTTTGCTTGACTGGGTGGTCACTAACTGCCCCCTTAAGATCAAAGCAGCAGGCGTCCTCTCAGATTATATAAGCAACCATTCACCCACTTTCTGCGTATGGAGGAATAATTGCCATAACCCCCCCTCCAAAGATCTCCCTTGTTTGGGATATGTCCAGGCTAGATGCTAGTAGCTTCATTACCTCTATCAATAACACTGACTGGAGCCCAATTAAGACTCTCCCGGATATCAGCAAAACTCTGGATTTCTTTATTTCCATCTTCACTCAAATTGTCTATAACCATGCCCCACTGAAAAAAATGTAGGTCCAAGGGTGTCAAGGCTTCATGGCTCATTACGAGCCTTAGGATGCTTGTGTCCCACCAAGACCAGGCTTGGCAGACCTATAAAAAAGTGGACTGGCTTCTGACTGGTAAGTCTATAGGCAACTCAGAAATGAAAGTAAAACCTCCCTTCATACAGCCAAATGCCACCATTAAAAAAGCTACAAACTGAACACCTTTGTAACCCTAAGGAGTTCTGCAGACAGGTTAATTCTTTGGTCGAAAGGAAGACTGCTGAAACCCCAAGCTCCATCACTGCCCAGGGTATCATTACAGACCCTCCATCCATCACCACTGGATTTAATGAATTTTTTACTGATCCCCATAAATATTTATTTATTTATCCAATCTTGGATTATAATACCTTTGAGCAGGAGACCACTCTTTTACAAAGGTTCCACATCGTAAAGGGTGGGTATACATACATTGTGGGTTTAGGAGTATCTAGCTAGGTGAATAAAACCTAGACAAAATACATTGTAAATTGGTAATAGAGATGATTTTAACACAAGGATAATTCAGGTAACAGTTGCAGCCTAGATGGCATTGCCAGGTAAAAGACCGGTAACCAGACATCCAGAAGGAGAGTAGGGGGGCATTGAGTGGGGAGGGGGGCCAAGATGACTAGTCAGGGGGAGATGGGAGAGGAGATTGCAGGGTATTGCAGAGCCATGGGGAAACTAGGGGTAGAAGGACAAAGCAGGAGTAGCAAAGAGAAGGCAATAATCTGAGGATGAATAAGACCAGGGTCAGGAGATGGGGTGGGGAGCAATTAAAATGTGCAGTCACAGGAGCTTTTCTTCAGTAGGTGTTGTCTTAGCTTGGTCTTGAAAGGCCCCAATCTCTGGGTGGCGTCATGTTCAGTGCCAAGGTTATTGAGTCAAAGTGGTGCCCAGTAGGCATATGACCACTGCCCTTGGGAGGTTCTGCAGCATGGGACAGTGAGAACCTGATGGAGGAGAAAAAGGAAAGTGGTTATCCCTCTGTACAGACAGTTGGTGAGACCCCATCTGGAATACTGTGTGCAGTTTTGGAGACTCGTCTACACAAGGACATAGACAGGATGGAAGCAGTCCAGAGGAGGGCAACTAAAATGGTGCAGGGTCTGCATCAGAAACCATATGAAGAGAAACTGAGAGAGCTTAATACATACACCCTTGATGAAAGGAGGGATGGGGGGGACATGACAGAAACTTTCAAGTACCTCAAGGGAATCAACAAAGTCCAGGAGGGTAGCATCTTTCAGAAAAAGAGATGTGTAAGAACAAGGGGGCACAATTTAAAGATAGAGGGGGGATGGCTCAGGGGTAATGTGAGGAAATTTTTTTCACAGAGAGAGTGGTGGATGCATGGAACCGCCTTCCTGGGGAGGTTGTTGGGTCTAAAACACCGGGGGAATTCAAACATGCATGGGACAGACATAAGGCAATTGTAGTGTGGGAGGTGGCAGGAAGTAGGCTGTTGGTTAACTAGAATCTGTACTTATCCAGTAGGTAGGGAAATGGGCAGACTGGGTGGGTCAAGTGGTCCGTATCTGCTGTCATAGTCTATGTTTCTATGTTTCTATGTCTGAGTTCCTGATGCGGTGTGGGCCTGTGAATAAGCTTAGTAGGTTTGTGACTCCAGGAGGTTCAAGTACGAGTAGTGTTTTTTTAGCTAACAGGCAGGTGTGGTATTATGTCCTGTTTTCAAGTCGTAGCCACCCAGCTTGCTCATGAAGGTCGCATGTGTGCATTAGTCAGGGGGAAATTGGTGAGCAGTCTGTAGGCTTTGTTGAAGGCTACTGCTATCCTACATAGTGAGGTGGGAGTGACTGAGCTGTAAATGACCTATGCATAGTCGATAACGGAGACAACTGAGCTATGGATTGCAGTTTGTAGGGCTTCTGGTGTCAGGCATTTCTTGTGCCTGCACAGGAGCCCAATTCTTATGTTGACTGCTTTGACCACATTCTCAATATGTTCTGCATAGGAGAGGGAGCAGTGAAGCGTAACCCCCAGGTATTTGAATTGCTCCACTTGTTCAAGTGTAACTCCTGCACAGTTAGTGATGTTAAGGAATGTTGCTTTGTCTTTGCTTCTAGCACCACTAAAAAGCATTACTTTTGTCTTTTTATAGTTCAGAACCATCTTGTGGACTCTGAACCAGTCTTCAGTTTGTTTAAAAGCATGCTGTGGCTAATATTTTAGGGTGTGAGGGTCCCGATGAGAAGTAAAAATACCAGCATCATCTGCATAGAGTAGTATCCGTTGGTCACACGATCGAGATAGGTTATTTAGGAAGATACTGAAAAGGAGGGGTCCTAGGATTGACCCCTGGGAAACCCCACAGTGAACCAGAAGGGGCCCAGATGTGGTGTTTCCAATCTTTACCTGTTGGTAATGATCAGCTAGGTAGCTTTTGAACTAATTAATAGCGGGGTTAGAGAGACCTGTCGAGGTGAGTTGTTGAAGAAGTAGGGGGTGACTGACCATGTCAAAGGCCTTTGTTAGATCAATAAAGGTTGCGCTGACAAGATTACCCTGGTCCAGTGAACTATGTATGCAGCTGGTGAATTCCAGAAGAGCTGTGGTGGTACTGTGCCCTTTCCGAAATCCGTGTTGTTCCAGGCATTGGATGTTGTATTTATCAAGGTATTCAACCAGCTGGTCTGAGACTATGCACTTCAGTGCTTTTGACAGTGGTGGAAGGATAGAAATAGGCCTGTAATTGCCATGCAGTGCCTGGTCACAGCTCTTGTGTTCCGGATTTACCAGGGCTGACTTCCAGGCTTGGGGGAAGTGAGCCAGCTGCAGGGATAAGTTCAGCACCTTAGTAATGGGAGCTAGGATTTCATCAAGTGCAAGGGAAATAAATCTGAGGTCAAGTGTGTCGCCGCTTTTCCTGGATTTTCCAACACCCTACGAATGTACTTTCTTGCTTGGTTGTAGTTGACAGTCTTGAAATAGAAGAGAGGGGGATGTTTGAGTGGGCCTTAGGCTTTGGCTTGAGCTAGGGTTGGAGTCTTCTAAAACATTTGTCATAAGTACACTGCTAAGGTCAGCAAATGCTTGGTTAAACATGTTGCCAATTGTCAGAGGGTCAAGAGTAGGGGCACCATTGATGTTGAGCATTTGTGGAGCCTCTTTCTTGACTTTCCCTGTTATATCTTTTAAGTTATTCCAAAAACACTTACTGTTGCCCCATGATGTTTTTAATGCTTCCCTAAAATGGTTACTTTTGGCAGAACGGATGGCCCGGGTGCAGTCATTCTGTAGTCTTCTGTATTCCTGGATGTCTGATTGCTTGCCAGAGCTCTTTTCCCTATGCCACCAGTTGTCCCTGTTTTTTATGTGGCCTTTTTTATGCAGCATTTTTTTAAATACATCTCACTTTTCCATAACTCATCTTCTCCCCCCTTCAGCTCTATCCTCTCCAAACACCACTGGGGCTTGACCTGCTTTCCATTTGCAGCTGGCATCCCTCAAAGAGGTCCAGAGGCTTCTTGCTAATTTGAAAGCTGAGAACTCTCCTGGTCATGACTCCCTTGAGCCCAAATTTCTTAAGCTGGGTGCTCCTGCCCTTGTGCATCCTATTCGTAATTTATTTAACTAGTCCTTCCTATCAAGCACTGTTCCAGACAAATGGAAGGTATATGTAGTTGTTCCTGTGCATAAGAGGGAGTCCAACACTGTTGTTAAAAACTTTAGGCCCATATCCATCCTCTGGCACATATAGTATACAGTCACCTTCAGGACTATCTGGACTATCACAATCTGCTATCCCCCTACCAACATGGCTTCTGAAAGAATCACAGTACCCTCATTGCCTTGATAAAAGTAACCTCTGACATATTGCAAGCTCTGGACCATGGTTCTGCCACTGGTACCATTTTCATTGACCTTACAAAAATGTTCAACCTGGTGAATCACAATCTTCTGCTCCAGCAGCTACATGTTCTTCGTTTTTTTTTTATCATATTTTTATTTTTTCCTCCTGCAGCCACTGACCTGCTTATCTTCCAGCCACCGCTCTGCTTCTCCTGAGTGACCCGGAGGCACACCCACACACCGGCTGGCATATGCTGTCATACCTTCAAGAGGGATCTCCCCTTATGCTCACTCCAGGCCAGGAACCAATACCGGCATGTGACTGAGCACTACGGTGCTGCTGGGCTCAGGAAGCTGTGTCCATCCAGCTGCTACGATTGGTGCTGCTATTTTTCCTCTCTTAGTAGATCCCTTGTAGTGCAGACATGCAATGATGTAGGAGGCACGACATGCTGATGTCTGCTGCACTCCACCCTAGATTGCACCAATCCTAGCAGTGCCCCCGATTGTCACCAGAGGCCACTGCAGAGCAGGAAAAACCCACAGCCCACCCCAGGATAGGAGAGCAGTCCACCGGATGCTCAATCCTGTCCCCCCCACCAACCCATGACAGAACAGGCTCGTGTCCGAACCCAGGTCACCTGCGTGGCACGAGGTGTGGCATCCAGCACCTCAACCCTCAGTGCCAACAGGACAGCATTCTTAGTCTTGATACCAGTGCCCTAGACTGGGTCCAAAGCTATCTATCCTGCTGTTCTCAATGGGTCAAGTGGGCTGCATCTGTCTTTGGTCTTAAACCCATAATGCACAGTGCTCCACAAGGCTCCATTTTGGGTCCTATGTTGTTCTCCCTATTTATTAATGATTTACCCCACTTCTATGGAGGGGCTTCTGTAAACCTCTATGAGGATGATGCAATCTGCTATCGCTCCTCTCCTGATGTTGATCTGATAGCAGAGAACTTGCATCTGACTTTGCTGCCCTCAAAGGTTGGTTTAGATGAAATCAACTTGTCCTTAATATGAAAAAACCAAAAGCATGCTATTTTCTCATCTACCCTTCTCTACATGTACCCTCCCCCCTCTTAGTATTACCTCTCTCAATGGTGATACCCTCAAGTTTGTTCATTCTTTTAAATACCTGGGCATCACTCAGAATACCTCTCTCTCCTTTAATACCCATGTCTCCATTGTACTGTAATTAAATCTCTGAACCAAAGGCTATGTCTCCTCTATCGTATCCACCTCTTCCTCACTTCTGCCTCTTGCCATAAGATTGCTTTATTATCCTTTCTTCCTGTCCTAACTTATAGTGCTCCTTTATTGTTCTCAGCTAATGCCACTATTCTGTTTCGCCTAACACAGGCTTACCATAGGGTGGGAAGGTTCACCTTGGAGGGTCAGCGCCCATCACCACTACTGTGGCATCCTCTCTTCATTGGAAAGGTTACCTGATGAATCTAAACTGAGGTATACCACTCTGAGCTTCATGTATAAGCTGGTCCACAAATTTACACCTCCGTGCCTCAGTGAGACTATTCACCTAAGACAAGCTCCATGAGCCCTTAGATCTGCCTACCTTCCGCTTCTCATAAGGCCTAGGTTGCAACTAGCTGTTGCCTGCAAGTCCTTCTCTTTTGCAACAGTTTCTAACCAGAACTACCTTCCTTCTTCTGTCCTTTCTCGCTCCACTCTTTCCAAGTTCCAAACCAATCTGCTTTCCTCTCTCTCTGCACCCGAAACATGCTTCTGCTTCTGATGATGCCTGATATACTCTTATATTACTCTGTTCCTTCTCTTCCTACTTAACCTTTGCACTGGACCCCTTTCCCTGCCCTCTGCCCTTACCTTAACATATGACTTACTATTTGCCTGCCCCCGTCCCTATAATTATCTATCTGATCTTAGCTTCTGCAGCCTGTGTTCTCATTTTGTTAAAGCCATATATTATGTAATTACTGAAGTGTAAATATCTATTTTATGATCTGTTACATTGTGTTACTATCATACTTGTACCTCATCATTATTTGTTTGTTCTTTAATTGCTGTATGTCACTTTTTGCTACCATAATCTGTTTTTTTCTGTGATATTGCACTGTTCTGTATTTATTTTGCTGTACTCCCAGGTCAGCCCTGAAAAAGGGATTGTAATTGTCTCAGTGGACTTACCTGGTTACCAAAATTCAAATAAGTAAAATCAATAAATAAAATGGGAAGGTTAGTGTTGGATAGCACTCTGGAAGAAAAGGATTTAAGGATGATGATATCGGAGGCCCTAAAAATATCTCCACACTACAGTAGGGCAGTGAACAAAGCAATCCGGATGCTGGGTTGCACTGAGAGGGAGATAAGCAGTAGAAAGTGGGAAGTGGTCCTCCCTCTGTACAGGTTACTGGTGTGGCCACACCTGGAATACTGCACAAGATACTTGATTCCACACCTGAGGGAAGACTGTAACAAGGTGGAGGCAGTACAGTGGAGGGCAACTAAGATGGTGGGTGACCTTGTGGATCTGACATAAGAGGAGAGGCTGCAGGAATTAAACATGTACACCTTAGGGAAAAGGAGGGACAGGAGTGACATGACTGAGACATAAAAGCACCTGCATGAAATAGACACAAAGGAACTGTTCTGTTTGAGTTCTGACACAGAGATAAGACGGAATTCATTAAATCTGTGGGGGAGAAGGTTCAAAAGGACATACAGAAGTGCTTCTTTATGGAAAGAGTGGTGGATAAATAGAATAAGCTACCAGAAAAAGTGAAGCAGGGGAGGTTTGCCCCTAGGGAAAGTCAGAATAATTAGGTAAAATGGGACAATGGCCTTTTCTTGCCATCAGCATCTATGTATTTATGTATTTTCGAATAAATCTTATGATTAACCTCTAAGAAATTGGTCTGTATGATGACCAAACATATGCAGATTTTCCTCCTCTTAATAAAATAATTATTTGGGCTTCATTGTATGGTGAGCTCTCCTATATCTTTAATTGCATTAAACAGGCATACTAAACATGGTGCAGGATGTACTCACATGTTTTAATAAAGTTTAATGGGCAATCCATCTAGTCCTGGAGATTAGTTAGATGAGAGGTCCATGATTGCTCTGTAAACTTCTTGAATTTTTATGAGACTATCCAGTTGTGTCCTTTGCTCATTCATAGATTTTGGTAGATTTATCTTAGACAAAAAAAAATAACAATTTGTTCCCTAGTTTTCAGTCTGTTCTGGCATATACAATTTGGCACAATATTGGCTTAATATCTAAACTACCTTTCTTGGTTCCATTACCTCTTGTGTCTGCTCATCCTTAATCTTGCTTATGATTTTACTTGGTTCTTTGCCTTTTCATTGCTTTACCAGTAATTTTATTTATCTGGATTTTCTCCTAAGTATAAATATTTAGCTTTAGATCAAATTAACATGCCCTAGCCTTAATTTCTAGCAACAAGCTGTATTTTTCCCTAGTTAAAAGAACCATACATAAATCAGCTTCTGCTATTCATTCCACAGATATCTTTGCTTCTGTAAGTAATTGTTCCTCTAACTGGCTGCTTTGTTCCTTACATTGTTAGTTATACAAAAGTTGACTGGTACTGCAGTATGATGTAGTGGCAGTAAAAAACATTGTGGTTTAATGCTGCTGCCATAAAAAAACACATTGAATAACATGTTTTTTTTGTTTGTTTGTTTTTTTACCACAACTGCATTATACTGCAGTACTGGTTAACTTTTATATAACTACTATTGTTTGTCTTCTACATTTGTATGCCTTATATGAAACTGCATGTGCACATATCATTGGTTTTATTGCTTCCCACACATCAAAAAAGAGATGCTAATCTTCAGTATGTTCTGTTTAAAAACAAATCCTTAATTACATTTTTAAAACATAATTAAACAAGCATTTGTCAATGCCGAATGTTTGCTTGCTGGTATTGGCATTGGTGGGGTGTGCCTTTGGGTCGTCAGGCATAACAGCCATTCCATTTCACCACACCCTACCCTGCAGACACTGACAAGTGTTATGGTGTACCTTGGGGTCTTTGGCCCTTATGCTCACCCCATTCTATCAGGAAATATGATGAGATGGGTGCAGTATAGGAGAATGGGGTGAACTTTGGGGCCGAAGAGTGCAAGGAACACCTCAATGCCTGTCACTGGCTGCAGGATGTGGGTGGGGGTGGAATGGTATGAGCATTACAGGTAATAATCCCAAGTCACACCCATGATGCCTGTCAGTCTTTACAGGGTGGGGCATTATGGTCAGAAACCCTAACGCCTCAGGCGTTCGTTGGTATTTTCACTCCAAATTTTCAACATGGTTTTTTTGTGACCCCTACCTTATGAACAGTGGTAATATTTTTTTGTTAGCCAAAAGGTGATTTTGCACAGTGACTACGGCATTTGGCACCACAGGTGTGAAAACACATTTTGAACAGGATGTGAAAAATGGCAGCTGTACTGTTCATGCGGAGGTGTAAAAAATGGCAATGTTGAAAATCTGCAGTGAAAATAGTAAAAAAACTGGTGAAGTCATGAACGTGCATAGAAACTGCACAACACACACCCTTAATGTAATTACTTTGGGAATTTGTTACAGCAGATTGTCAACACAGGCATTTTAGGACCTCCGCTCATGAACAGTGTCACTGTCATTTTCTTAATCTGTTCTGAACAGTGATTTTCCACAGCGACCACACATTTCTGTGCAGAAAGTGTGAAAACACATTTCAGCCGTGTTTCAAAAAATTACAGCTGTACTGTTCATGAGGAAGTGTGGAAAAATGCCAGTGGTGAAAACCTGGACTGAAAATATTACAAATTCATGAACTTACAAGGGTGTGTGGAAACAGCGCAATGCTCGCTTGTAATACAGTAATTTTATGGACTTTAGTCACCAAGTTTTCAATATAGCCATTTTAAGACCTCTGCTCATGAACAGTGTCACTGTGATTCTCTTAATACATCCCAAACATTGATATTGCACACCGACTGCGCCATTGTACGCTACATACGCGGAAACACATTTTGGAGGAGATATGAAAAATGACAGCTCTACTGCTCATAAGGAGGTGTGGTAAAATGGCAATGTTGAAAATCTGGAGTGCAAATATGAAAACTTCATGAACTTACGAGCGCGCATAAGAACTGCACAATGTACACTCATAATACAGTCATTTTTGGGAATTTTTCACCAAATTTTCAACATAGCCATTTTAAGACCTCTGCTCATGAACAGTGTCACTGTAATTTTCTTAATGTGTCTCAAACATTGATTTCGCACACCGACTGCGCCATTGTGCAATACATGCCCGGAAACACATTTTGGGTGAGATGTGAAGAATGACAGCTATACTGCTCATAAGGAGGTCTGGTAAAATGGCAGTGTTGAAGATCTGGAGTGCAAATATTAAAACTTCATGAACTTACGCGCATGCGTAGGAACTGCGCAATGCACGCTCATAAAACAGTCATTTTTGGGAATTGTTTTCCCAAATTTTCAACATAGGGTTTTTGGGGACCTACCTCATGAACTGTGACACTGTTGTTTCTTACATCAGTCCCGGAAGATGATTTCATGCAGTGACCATGAAATCACCTTTCAGGACTGAATAACAAAATGATAGTGCTAGAATTCATGAGGTAGGGTCCCAAAACACCATGTTGAAAATGTGGTGAACAAATTCCCCAAAATGCCTGAAATATGCATCAAAGTTGAAAAAAACATATTTATTTCATTATACAGCTTACCGGCATTTCTACAGTTTGTGGTCAGCTTTGAAGAGTGCAGACGTGTTCCCAGTCCATGGAACATCATTGCGCCAGACTCTGGAGGTAAGTATGGGATGAGAGGGGGTGTGGGAAGGCAGGGTGCACAGAGGGTGGGTGCGGGTGAGGGAGGAGGTCAAGACAGTCAGTGAGGGTATGTTTTTTCTTTCTAGGTTTTTTTTCCTTTAGGAAGATGATGCGGGATGTTTGCCATGCTGGGGTGGGCTCCCAGCATGGCAGCTGGAAGTTTTTTTTGGGGGGTAGCAGAACCAACGGGGGATTGGGCACCCCCGTTGGACATACTGTGTGTATGGGGGGGAGCGCATGAGCATTCTGGGGTGGGCTCCCATTGTGTTACTTGTTTGGGGGCAGAGGAGCTGTCTATGACAGCTCTTTCAGTGCAGTGACGATGTGTAGGCACTTTGAATACTGCCGACGCAGTATGCAAATTGCCTACACGCTGCAGTGCTTTTCTTTGAATTGTTCGCAGTTGCATTTGCAAATGCTGCCATAGACATCTCTTACATTCATTGGCGTGGTGGGGCTGTGCCTGCAAAAGGCAGCAGGGCATTGGAAGTAGGGAGGCACACCTATGAATACTCATATGGTGGCACTATGTTTCTTTCACATGCGTGCAAGCAAACATAAAAAGGGGTTCATTCGACAGCACATTGTCCAGTCTCCATATCTTGTCCCTTAAAGGTGACCTGAAAACTTCAGCTGCAGCCTGCTCCTATCCTCACATACCTTTCCATACTGCCATGGGAGTCAGTGATTATGATTAACATTATCGGAACAATATTTATTTTTTAAACCACTGCCGAAACTGAGTTCTGAACCCAGAAGCACTATGCAGGTCCTGATCGAGCGTGCGCAAGGTCTGATGGACATTCCACTTATTTAGTGACATGTTGTAATGTACAGCAGTAGCTGGAACTTAATATACTTATTTTATTGTTTCCACTGGGGTCTTGATGCCTCAAATAATACTTACATCAATGGCCTGGCCAGGGGTTGCTGTAAGTATTACTTTAGGCATCAAGACCCCCATGTAAGTAATAACAAAAGTCCAAATCCCACTAGATCCACTGCTCACATAGTTCAGTGCTCTTTCCCAAAGGGAATCCCTCTTGTCACAGCTAAGAACACTTTGCTTTAGATATGGTAGTTTTGTAACATAGCTTTTTGGAAACAGATCACAGACTTGACAATTTACCCCTGGTTATCTAAACCTGAGATGACTCAGTCAGAGAAAGCATGATGCATATAAAATAACATTTAATACTCCACGATATTTACATATGTTAGAGGATCATACACACTAAAGACAGTGGGGAATATAATATTTCTACAGAAATGAAAATAAAAACATTTGAAAAGATAGTGATCACAAAGGAAAACCTAACTTAAAGCCAACATTTCTAAGTAGAGTAGCTTATCCCAACTGGGAACTGGTGAGTTATGGTAGACTCAAAACATGTTATGTTGAGTTCAAAATCCTAGATACAACTGATTTCCCATTGCAAACATACAACAGAAATGCCTCTGGCTGGCTGGCTCACTACACACACATCATTGGAGAGGCCATTCTGACATCATACCTGCCTTTGATCTCTGGGAATCACCTTTTTCCCAGACTGGTCCCAGCTGGTTTCTTGATTAGAGATTGGTCCTTTTGTTGACCTAGCCAACTACTTAGGAGGGTGCCATCTTTTTAAGCCAGCCATATGTTTATGGACAAAACATAACCATTTTAAATGAAAAGGGTCCCAACCCTTTGAAACTGACACAAAACAAAGGTCCTTTATAAAATAGGAACTGTTGTTAGCCAGCACGCTGGTGCAGTGGTTGGATTTCCACTTGTGACGCTGGTGACCTGGGTTCGGGAACAGATCCAGGTCATCAAAAGGCCTGCCAGGGGGAGAAGAATTAAGTGTCCCTAGGGATGCTCTCCTTCTCCAGGGTGAGGGTGGTGTGTGTTTGGTGCAGGAGCGACACCTAGCGGAGGCTGGGTTTGTCACCTTGCACCAATGCAGGAAGCAACACTGGGGCAAGACAGATGCAAGATATCATTGAATGTCCCAGCCCCAGCCTTCAGGGAAAAAATGCTACAACCAGTCATCTCCGTGAAGCCCTGCCCCGGGCTTCAATTAGCCATCTAAGCTGGCTCTCCCAACCAGTTACCAGTTTCACAGTATTGGTGGCCCATATGGTGCTGTGACCCTGCCCCCTTGGGGGTTAAGCCAGGGGTGATCCGGAGAGCGTGGGCAGATATAGGTTGTAGAAGTATGAAGGGCACTATGACCAGGGCAGAGACCCAATGGCCGGAAGCAGTAAAAAAAGCATAGTAAATTACAAAAAAAAGGAAAAAAAAGAATAGGAACTGTTGTTCCCCCCCCCCGAAAACTGTTTGCACTTTGAGTACAAAGAACCTCTTACATAAAAGCCACTCTCAACTGAGTGCTCTGAAGCTTGACCCACAGAAGACTGTAATTTTCTGTTTTCAGCAGACCTCCCACCTCCACCGAAATACTTTCATAGAGGCATGGATGATAACAAAAAGAAAAGCAGACTCACAAAAATACATTGCATAGTTTTTATATCTCAGTGCTCTGTAAAAATGAAAAGAAAAAAAATTTCAGCAACCCTAAATGATGTTCTTTTTCATGTTAGTAGGTTTACTTTACCAGCTACACTCCCAGTTCTCGCTCTGGTTTAAACTACAGTATTTGTTAATTGTTTAAGGCACCTCCCATTCTTTACTGGGCAGGTGGTTATTTAGGCAATAATGCATGACAGGGTGTGGGTTGTGCTGGGATAACCTCAGGTCTGGGGTGGTTGGGCACGAAGTCACAGGTCGAGTGCATCCAACACCCCAGAAGGGAGGTTATTCCAGCAAAACCCACACCCTGGAGTGCATTATTGCTATTATGCAATAGCTTGTTGTTATACAAAATAAAAAAAATGAAAATGTTTTTAGTAGATTTTTAGTGTGTTAATATATCTTTGTTTCTCAAGAGGAGATGCTAACAATGGAGGATAAAATCCAACAAATTAGTACAGTGAGGCTGTGCTCAGATAACCTCACTGTCACAAGGAGCAGATAGCCAATCAGGTTCCAGGATTTTTTATTGCCATTGTATAATACCTACACAAACCATCTGCAATGCCATGCTGAGACCCACTTAATGTCAATGTTACAGGACTGCATCAGCATAGTCCATCTTAACAATTTGGAGTTTTGCCATCTAGTCCTGTAGAGCCATATGAGGGGGTTGTGGTCAGTGATCAGTGTTAACACCCTTCCATACAAATATGGTTGCAGCTTCTGTAGAGCTCAGATGATAATCAGACATACTTTCTTCAATTGAGATGTAGGCTTCCTCTCTGTGCAGCAGCTTCCTGCTTTGGTACATTTCTGGATGTTCCTTCCCTGTATATGTGATGTCACAGAACCATCCCTAACCATGACTGGATGCATCCTCTTGCACAATGAACTTCAGATAATTGTTGGGGCTTGTAAGTGCAGATGCCTACCATAATGCTTCCTTCAGCTGGTGGAATGCAGTCCCACAGTGATCCATCCACTGAACCTTTTCTGGCATCTTCTTCCTTATGAGATCAGACAGGGGTTTGACCATACTACTGAAGTATAGCACAGACTTTTGATAGTATCCTGCTTCCCCAGGAAGGCCCGTACTTTTATCTTTGTGGTGGGCATGGCCCAATCCTGTGTGACCTTAGTTTTTACTGACTCAAGCCAGATATACTCACTCCCTACTCTGTGCCCAAGATATGACACCTCTGTTACCTTTTCTGGCACTTCTCTGTCTTGGTTGCCAGACCTGCAGCCTTCAGTTGATGGATTACTTCGAATATGTGCCTGATGTGATCCTCCCATGTCTGGCAGTAGATGGCAATGTCATGCATGCACACCAGAGCACAGTCTCCTGCTTCGGATAGAATGTGGTCTACAAGCCATTAAAATGAGGTTAGTGCATTCTTCATCCTAAATGGCATTACCTGAAACACAAGTAGGTCCAATGGAGTAATGCAGGCTGACATCCCTCTGGTGTCATGGGTCAAGGACACCTATTGTACCAATAGCCCCTTGTTAGGTCTATGGTGGTCAAGTACACAGCTCCCCATAACATCTCTAGGATCTTATCCATCCTAGGAATGGGGTATGCATCCAATTCCATACAGGTGTCGAGCTTGCAGGAATGACACAGAACCTCATGGCCTCATCTTTCTTGGGGATCAGTACCACTGGGGAGGTCCAGGGACTGCTGTAAGCCTGATTCACCCTAAGAGCTAGCATTTTATTGATCTCCCCCTGAATGGCATGTTTCACTTCCTTGAGGACTCCTTAGGGTAGATGTCTCAGCAGGGCCTGAGACCCTGTATCCACATGGTGCCCCCCCCCAGTGCGGTGTACCTCAGTGTTTACATGAACATTTCTTAAAATGTATGCAGCACCCCATGCATTTTGGCCAGGATCAACTGATCTGATAGGGTGACAGAATTCACTGAGGATTCTCCTTTAACCTCTCCTAGGAGATCCACCAGTCAGTCTGCTTCTGCCTCCTCCTCCTCCTCCTCCAGATAGCTGCACACAGCCAGAACCATCTCATCCTGGTCATGATAGGGCTTCATCATATTTATGAGGTAGATTAATGGCTTGCGCTTCCTGTCAAGTAGCTCCACCACAAAATTATCATCATTCACCCACCTGACCACTAAATAAAGGCCCTCCCCATCTGCCTTCAGTTTATTCTTTCAGATGGGGATGAGTCCCATCAATTGTTTTCTAACTTTGTACTTTTGGACTCTGACCCCACAGTTGTACCACATGTTCAGTGCCTGCTGTACAGTGGCTAGATGCAGGAAAGAGAAACAGAAAACTATGCACAGGAACCTAGCCTGCCAGTGCCTCACAGGTGGCTAAGCTAAGAGGGACAGTGGGTGAAGATAAGGCACTCGAAGGACAAAAAGTAACAAATAAATAACAAGTAAATCAAGCTAGTGCTCCATTTATTTGAGAGGCACAAAAAGAATGCCAGCTGGAACTCCAGCACTTTAACCAGAAGGTTTTCATCAGGGGGCATGTTAGATTGGGTGACAGACCATCATATTTAACTTGGCATTTTAAAGACACAGTGAAAAAAGAGTGAAAGTTTCCTAAGAATTGTAAGCACAGAAAATAAAAATGTAACAAGCGCAGTTTAACGGCTTACAGGAGACAGCTAAGGACCATCTAGTAAGTATCAGTTTTTAAAGAATCACCAAAAACTTACAATAAATATCTAAAAAATCAATATTACTGAGTAGAAATATTTTCTGATCTCAACATATGGTCCTAAAAATCTCACAGATCCTGTGGCACGTAATTATAAGTAAACATAAACCTGGAGATACTTCAATGACAATTGTCAATTTATAGTTATATAACTGCAAGCTGGGGTGCCTAGGACAAAGAAAAAATGAGCAGACTATAACAAGCAGCCAGGAGGTCATGTAAATAAACCAATTAAACTGAAATTCAACTATAACATCATTGTACATGCATCAATAATTCAAAAACAGACATGGTTTGAAACTTATAAATCAATAATCATGTCAAGAACATGACATGAGCAATGGATGCATGTATAAACAAAAGTGAAGGCACTGGACTTCAGGAGGGCTGATTTTGTCAAAATAGGAGAGTGCCTCAGAAAAGCACTAGCAAACAGGCAAGATGGTGGGGTGGAGCAACAATGGGTAAACATCAAAACCGCCATCACAGAGACAATAATCCTTTATGTAAAGCAAATAAAAAAATCAAAACAAAAGAAAAAAACATTATGGTTCTCAAAGAAAGTGGCGGGGAAGGTTAGGGAGAAAAAGATAGCATTCAGGAAGTAAAAGGAAACACAGAAGAAGCAGGACAGAGAACTGTACCAGTTAAAGCAGAAGGAAGCGGGGAAGGCATTCAGAATAGCAAAAGCCCAAACTGAGGAAAAGATGGCCAACTCGGTTAAGAAGTGGGATAAAACCTTTTATAGGTACATTAGGGAGCAAAGAAAGACCAAGGCAGGGATACTGAGGCTGAAAAAAGAGGAAGGTGGTTGGGCAGAGAGTGACAGTGAAAAAGCAGAGATACTGAACGAATACTTCTGCTCAGTATTCACAAAGGAAGAGCAGGGGGAGATACCTAATCCAGTCAATAGAAGCACTCTGGATAGGGGTGTTGATATTAGTCCTTTCACAGAAGAGGAGGTTCTGAAAGAACTCCTAAAATCGATGGTGGATAAAGCAATGGGGCCTGATGGGATTCACCCCAGAATTCTAAAAGAACTAAGGGAAGAACTAGTAACACCACTGACTTTACTTTTTAATAAATCGTGGGAGGATGGTATGGTACCTGAGGATTGGAGGAGGGTAGATGTGATTCCCCTTCACAAAAGTGGAAGCAAGACAGAGGTAGGAAACTACAGACCTGTCAGTTTGACCTCAGTGGTAGGGAAAATGATGGAATCACTTCTGAGGGAAAGAATTGTTGAGTACCTAGAGGCCAGTGGGGCACAGGACCCAAGGCAGCATGGATTCACAGTGGGAAGGTGATGTCAGACAAATCTAATTGATTTCTTTGACTGGATGACCAAAGTAGTAGACCAGGGAGGGGCAGTGGACATGGTCTACCTAGACTTTAGCAAGGCATTTGACACAGTCCCACTCAAAAGATTAATAAACAAATTAGCTAGCCTGGGAGTGGGCCCCAGGGTGGTAGCCTGGGTAAAACACTGGCTGGGCAACAGGAAACAAAGGGTAATAGTAAATGGAGTCCACAGTGAAGAAAGGTGGTTACTAGTGGGGTACTGCAGGGTTCAGTACTGGGGCCGGTCCTTTTTAATGTCTTTGTAAGTGACATTGCAGAAGGACTGGAAAGAAAAGTATGTCTCTTTGCAGATGACACAAAGATCTGCAACAGGGTTGATACGCAAGGTGGGGTGGAAAGGATGAAAAGGGACTTGGCAATGTTGGAGGAATGGTCAAATGTATGGCAGCTTAGATTCAACGCAAAGAAATGCAAAGTAATGTACCTGGGAAATAAAAACCCAGGGGAAGAGTACACTATAGGGGGTGAGATACTGACAACAACAAAATGGAACGGATCTGGGGTAGTCATATCAGATGACCTAAAGGTGGGCCAGCAATGTGAGATGGCAGTAAGGAGGGCTGGGGGAATACTGGGATGCATAGGGAGAGGCATCATCAGTAGAAAACAGGAAGTTGTTGTCCCTCTGTACAAACAGTTGGTAAGATCACATCTGGAGTACTGTGTACAGTTCTGGAGATCCCATCTCTGCAAAGACATAGACAGAGTGGAGGCTGTCCAGAGGAGGACAACTAAAATGGTGCAGGGTCTGCACCAGAAGATATCTGAAGAAAGACTAAAGGAGCTCAAGATGTATAGCCTCAAGGAAAGGAGGAGAGAGAGGACATGATATAAATGTTCAAATACCTCAAGGGAATCAACAAAGTCCAAGAGGGTTGCATCTTTCAGAAAAAAAGAGATGTGCGAGAACAAGGGGGAACAATTTGAAGATAGAGGGGGGATGGCTCAGAGGTAATGTGAGGAAGTATTTCTTCACAGAGAGGGTTGTAGATGTGTGGAATAGCCTTCCTGAGGAGGTCATAGGGTCAAACACAGTGAGGGAATTCAAGAATGCATGGGACAGACATAAAGCAATTCTAGTGGGGGGTAGGAGGAAGTAGGCTGCTGGTTAACTAGGATCTGTAGCTTATCCATTAGGTAGGGAAAATGTGCAGACTAGGTGGGTCATGTAGTCCTTATCTGCCATCAGATTCTGTTTCTATGTTTCTATGTTAAACAATATCAAGTGAATTCATTCCCAATGCCGGAAACCAGAAAGAAAAAAATTAGAAGCATTGAGAGAATAAACAGGAAGGGAGGGGGTCAGTGGGTTGTGGTTGGAATGTGAAGAATAAGGTGGGAGAAGGGTAGCACAACATAAGGCAATATTAGTAATGGAAAGAAGTATAAGGTGAAAGGTTAAATGAGGAACATGTTAGAAATGACTGTATTGTTAGAAATAGTAGAATGCAAGAGGAGATATAAGGGCACTTTAGACCTCACTGGTTATGGGAAGAAATCTCCCTGTACAGTACACAGTGTTGTTTGATATCTAAAACACACACACACACACACGCACCATGCTTGACAATATACACCCTGAAATAGACAAATAGGAGAAGAAAAATACATAAGCAGATGCAACATCAAAGACATTTTTTTCAATTGCAATATATAACATAGAAATACTGTAGATGCTTAGCACACTCCCAAACATTAAGGTAAATTAGCAGTGGCAGATGTTTCATTTTCAGTTCAATATTTCATATAATTCACTTTTCCTAGCTTCTTTTAGATTCTCTGCTGTGTCAAGAACCCTTTGAAATAATCTAAGAAAGGAGACAGAAACTGAAGTTAATCATAGTAATATTTAAATTATGTAGGCACACTAGAAAAACAGTGTGCCATAACAGACACGTGAAATAGGAGAATCTTCACAGCAAGGGAATTAAAGTGAAACGCATATTGATATGTGGAAGGCTATACATTATTTCAAAAAGAGCAAATAATCACATTCTTCATTAAGTTCATGTGGGCTCTGAATTTTCAGAGTGGCAGTCCAGTGGCTCTCAGTAATAGATTAAGTCTGTTTCCTCAATGTACTGGAGCTGGGACATGCTTAAGTGTAGTAAACTTTATACTCGAAGGGTCTGAGTTGTGGGCTATAGGGAAATAAGCTCCAAGGGCATTGTTGAGTTGTTTTTTTTTTTTGATAAAATAGCTCACACATGTTCCTCAAATCTTAATTAGATTACTTTCTGACTCTCTTGTTTTCTGTACAAGCAGTTCCTGTCTATCTGGTTTACTTTTTCTAAAGCCTCTTGTGATACCATGTCTGTATAAGCCCAAATTTGGAATCTTTTTGTGAGTTCATGTGATTGTTTTTCAGAAGTATGGTTCTCTGAACAACTGTTTCTGATGCAAAATACTGTGAGTACAGGATAAATTTTATTAGCTTTTTGGGATGAACTGTCTGAAAAATGTAAGATAGAATTAGCCGCTGTTTCTTTCCTCTATCCACAGAACGACACTGCTGTGTCTGGCGTGGCACTACAGGTAGCATCAAGGAAATGACTACTCACTGATCTGTCAAGAGAGTAAACTTCAGATTTAAATCATCACCATTAAGATATTCCTTAAGATTTCTAATCTCTGTACTATCATTCCAGACACACACAATGTCATCAATAAAATGATTCCACCATCTCAGTCTCTCTTTAAAAGGGTTCAGGCAAGCATTAAAGATGTATGTCTGTTCCCAATATCCCATGTATAAATTGCCGTACCAGGGTGAGAAAGCCTCATCCATCGCAGTGCCACATTTTTGTAGGTAGAAGCTTTTTTCAAACAAGAAGTAATGGTAGTTTGCTCACTTGGTAAAGGTAATTGTGGGGGTATACATCTCTGAGGTACTCCACAATTATTACATCAAGAGTTGTGTTCACCTGATAGGTTGCTGATGCACATGTGATTTCAACGAAGTCCGACCCTTCTTCACCTGCAACTTGATCAGACTAGCTAAGTTTGGTATCTTCCAAAGCTGTACCATAATGAAACTGGTTGCTTGTTAGCTTGTAATCACATACTACACACTGTGAACCATAGTTCGTTTGAACAGAAATTACTGTATTTCCTATTCATACACTCTAAAATAAGATTGGCCCATACAGTTTGCAGTAGCTGTACAGTGCTGTCTGAAGATGAGTGTCTCCTGGGTTGGGTGTGGAGTGCCTCAGAGATACATACCCCCACAAGCACCTTTACGAGGTGAGTAAACTACTATTGTGGGGATAACATCTGAAGCACTCCACAGTCATTACATCAAGGTTCTAAAAAGCAGTACCCTCATCCGTGGATGGGGTAGGCATGTCATGTTCTGAAAGAGTCAACTTGACCACTTGGAGGACTGAGTGGCCAAAGCTGACTTTTGCACCTTGCACTACATCAAGTCTGTAGTGTCTGAGGAAGGTACGTATAGATGTCCATGTGGTGGCTACACAGATTCCTCAGTGGTGGCAAAGTTTCTTTCTGCCTAGGAGGTGGCCACCACTTCGTTGGAGTGTTTTTTAAAGTCTGCTGCAGACACTATGTTGGTTGCCTTGTATGGCTCTAGGATGGATGTCTTGAGCCAGGATGCTATCATGGAATGAGATGCTGGGTGACACTTTCTGTGTCCTTGGACAATGACGAAAATCCTGTCAGTCTTGATTATGTCATTTGTTCTTTTGACATAAGTTGCAATAACCCTTTTCATTCCCTGTGTATAGAGGTGGGGGTTCCTACTCATCTTCTGAGGCTGGCATTTGGGCTACAAGCTTGATACTAGCACTCTTCTTTCTCGAACCTTGTTGCTGACACCACCCCGACCTTCCTTCTGTCAGTCTTTCTTGTTATGTTTGATCCAGAAGCAAATGATTTGATACCTTTTAATGGACCAACATAGATGTAGCAAGAACAAAGTGCTCTAGCTTTCGGACCAACCAGTCCTTCTTCAGAAGCTCATGGCAGTTGTTTAGAAAATACAATACTTATAACAGCTAGATAATGCATCTCTGCATTATCTAGCTGTTATAAGTATTGTATTTTCTAAACAACTGCCATGAGCTTCTGAAGAAGGACTGGTTGGTCCGAAAGCTAGAGCACTTTGTTCTTGTTACATCTATGTTGGTCCATTAAAAGGTATCAAATCATTTGCTTCTGGATCTATTCTTGCAAGGACCAATACGGCAACTACTAAATCTAGATTTTGTTATATTTGAACATTCCTCACATTTCTCTCTATATAACCTATCTTATTACTCCTTTCACTCCACAGGTCAGGTCTGTGGTTTCTGCACTTATTATATATCTTACTGCCATTATCTGTATAATGCTTGCCATTATTTTTTGTTGTTTCTACCCATTGTATTTTTGTAGCACTGCTGTACTGTTCCTCTATTTGTATTATTGTGCCCATGTTGCTGTTGTTCAACTGTTCTCTTTTTGTTGTACTCTCCCGGGTCGTGCCTGAAAATAGTCATTTTATGGCTAGTGCACCTACCCAGTTAACAAAAACTAAATAAATAAATATTCTGACTAACATGAAAAGGTGAGGCCACATTCAGAATGAATGGGGGGATTGTTCTTAGAGTCACTGGGTCCTCATGGAATGTCAAACATGTTTTCCTTCATGAGAGGGCTTGTAATTCACCTATTTGCCTGGCTGAGCAGATCACCACCAAGAATACTGTTTTGGGGTTTAGCAATTTGAAGCCCACCATGGCCAACAACTTTAAGGGGGCATCCGCCATAGCCCTGAGAACCAGATTGAGGTCCCAAGGTGCTGTCACTAATCTAATCTTTGGGTGGATATTGGTGGCAGCCTTTAGAAAACAAATTACATCAGGGTGTGTATGCTCCTAGGGTTACCCTGTCTATCTGTCCTCATGCCACTCATATTGTGGCTACTTGTACCCTAAGGGATGAAATGGAGAGACCTCTGCCTAGCCCATCTTGGAGAAACAGGAGTACAGTATGTCAGATATGAATGAGTTCTGTGGGGATAGTTCTCTTTGGGTGCACCAACCTATGAAAATGGCCCACTATCTATTATAGGTTGTAGTGGTAGAACTCCTTCTGGACATGGTCATGGTGTTAATTACCGACGGGTGATAGCCAGCTTTCAGCAGTCACTCCCTTTCAGGAGTCAGGCTGTCAATTTGAGGTTGTGAGGGTTAGGGTGGCATACTGATTCCTGTCATAGAGGACTTGAAACACTCAGGCACTCACCACCCAATAAAATAAGATTCCAGCAGTTTAATGCAACATTTTATTGCATCTTGAACAGCAGCAAAGTGCAAGTGCCTGCCTGACACGTTTCAGATCACACAGATCCTTTATCAAAGGCTAGGGCTCATTAAGACACATAACTCTTAAATAGTGCTTAGACATACAGCATCAACATAATGTAATAAATACAAAATTCAGATTCATTGGATAAGCAAAACATCTCTGAGAACACTATGTAAACTGCATAAATAAGAACAACAGAAAAAGGGGGAGGTAAAAAACAGGGCTTTTTGTCAGTGGTCTAGGTTGCTTGACAGAACGTCTCTCAAAATATTTGGACTTCTTCCTCAGATCCTTTAGTTCTCATAAGCCAGTTGCCCAAGTATGGGATCACTTGGATGCCCTGGTGCCTCATTTTGGCTGCTAGTACCTTGGATACCTTTGTGATGATTCAGGGGGCTGACACTAGTCCAAAAGGAAGAGCCTGGTACTGTTAGTGCTTCCCTAGTATATGAAACCTGAGGAATGTGTAATGTGAGGGTCTTATGGGGATGTGTAGGTAGGCATCCTTGACGTCTGTTGATGATAGAAAGTCCCTGAGGTGTATGACTTTCAGTGTGGACCTGATCATTTGCACCTTAAATGACTAGTATTTTAATGAGTGATTTAAAAATTTTAAGTCTAGCACTGGCCGAATACCTCCCATTTTCTTGGGTACCGTAAAGAATATGGAATATATTCCTAAGTCTCTTTCAGACAGTGGGACCTCTGCTATTGCCTTTTATAGAAGCCCCTTTTGAACTCATGTCAGCTGTTTCTGGGGCCCTCAGGTCTTCCCTGGACACACCTCGAGGGGTCTGGCCAAGGTTCTTTGATGGACAAGTGATACTGGAATAACAGGTGCGCATGGTGCCTCCACCTGGGGTAGTGATAGAGAATACCTATAGATAAACTGCAGGTTAACACCCCCCAGGAAAATATAGTAACTGCACATACTGTACCTTCCACACACAATAATCTCCCTTTTTCGCAATGAGTCACAATACCAGAATGTAACATTAACAATTAACAGTTTTTATTTGGGGGAAGGGGAAAACGGAGAAAAATAGTAACTTTAACAACTGCGCACCACTTTCACCCCACTCAGTCTGCACCTCCCACATATGGGTGCACCTGGATTCCCAATGACAGTTGCCAAATGTCTATAAAGTTCCTTGTGTGGGCACCACACTGCCGATGTGTAGGACTCTGGGGATCTTTCGTTGGGGCCCAAATAATTTAAACAGTAGAAACACTTTAACTTTTTTCCTGGGCACAGTTTTAGTCTTGGAAACAGTCCTGCCTGGGAATTAACCCCCTTATTTCTCTAACTACTGTAGCTAGCTAACTCAATAAAGACTTCCCCAAAGCTGCAGCCCAGGGTACTTACAGTTCAGCATTTCAAAGGGGGTGGCAGAAACTTGTTTCATGGTGACATGCTGGTATCAGGAGTTGTTAGTACACCACAGTAATAGCTGGCTGAAGAAATGATGAAAGATGATCTTCACCTGCTGGGTACAGATGCAGCGAATTTAAATTCCGATGGCGAAGTGAACGTGAAGTGGGCACTTTGAGTTGCCACTCCACTATGCAGAGTGGACAATGCTAAATGCTTACTCCACCTTGTCATTACCACTTTGCATTAAGGTGGAATGGCAATGCGAAGTAAGGCGAAGTCATTGTTTTTAATGGACTTTGGGTTCCTCATTATGATTCTAAGTGATCCACTTGGTGTTTCAGATTTGGCAGCCCCCCCCACACATTACATGGCTTATAGTACTTTAAGTTACATGCTCTTTAGCCAGGCAGTAAGAAACTGAGTCATACAAGCAGACACTTTTACTTTCTCCTGTGCAGACAGAGAGAGAGAGGAGTGTGTTTTGTGACTGCTGATACTTTGAGATCAGAACGAGGGGGAGATTGAAACTTTGATTTAGACCCAACAGCTTTTCTAAAAGCTACATTTTTTTTGTCTTTTCTGTACTCTTTTTTACTTAATTTGCTCTTTCAGTAAATTTTATTTTTCTTACCTTTATAAGTAGTTAGTTGTTTGTCTGTGACTGTGTGTGTGTGTTGTGTGACAGTGTGAGTAGTGATTGCCTGGACTGAGGGAGATCAGTAGGAGAGATGGACCAGGGTGAGGGAATGTCTGAGGTGGGGGCAGCTCTGGGAGAGCGTGGTAGTGGTAAGTGTCATACCGTGTGCATGTGTGGAGGGCATGGGCCCCCATTCCTGTTGTACCGCTCAAAAAATGTGAGTGCCCCCCCCAGAAGCCTCCTGTCCTGACTCTGAGGCAGTTGAACCACCACCACCACCATCAAGTCCAGCACCAGGTCCTCTGGAGCAGGATGTGCCTGCTCCCCTGTGCCCAGGTGTGGATCCCATCCCTTTTCAGCACTGTGACCAGCTGGCTGCCAGTTCATCTGGCCCTCCACTGCCTATGCCTGGTCCTCTCCACACCTCCGTTGTTTGGCAGTTTTTTGACTGTGTCAGGGGGGACAGCAGTGTGGTCAAGTGCCACCTATGTGAGGTGGAGGTGCACCGTGGCCCCCAGGGGACTCACCTGGAGACTGGGGGCCAGCACACCCATATGCTCAATCACCAGCAGTTGGAGTGGCAGGCTGCCACAGAACGGACCATGTCTGCACCTGCTAGCCATTCTGTGGCAGAGGGTGCAGCTGTGCATTACGGCATCCCTAAGAAGAGGAGGGCCACAGCAACACCTGCTGCTCCACCAACACCACCACCCCCACCACCCCCACCACCACCACCAGCAGGTCAGCCTGTAGAATGTGTGGACCCTAGAGAACTGTGTGTAACACAGGCTGACTTGGCAGTTCTCTGGAGTGCTGTTGAGGAGAACAACTAGAGGACGAGTGCTGTGGAGCAGCAGCTGGATCACATAGAGGGAGATCAGTTGCAAATTATGTCCATGCTGGAACTGCTGCTGGATCACCATGGGATCCCACATTAGTTTTTTTTTTTCCTCACACCATGTGCCCCCCCCACACCTTCTTTGCTGTGTTATAAAATGTATTCCTCCACCATCCCTGACCCTTGTATGTAATTATGCCCTTTTTGTGTTGCCTTCCGTATGCGTGACACTTTGTATTCTGAGCAGTGCAAGTATATTGTGCTAAACTGCATGTGTGCAGTCAGTCTTCTTTCCAGTCTATGTATGTACTGCACACATTGTCCAACTCCCTGACTTAAAAACAAACATTAATGAGTACAGTGGTGAGGTGGTGAAGACTGGAGACATACTACAAAACAGACTTACAATACATCCACTTAACTAGGAAAAAAAATGAATGCTGTGATTCGTAATGTGAATGATCGTGAATTGTGATTTGTGACTGCATCTGTGACCATGATAATGAAGAACGTGATTTGTGTCATGAGTGACTCGTGATGATGTTCCTGACTTAAAAATGCATATTAATGACTACAATGTTCATGCAGAATTAAGCACCACACCTGTCCAGTACTCTGAAGGGAAGCCAAAGAAACAACTGTGACTTAAGTTACAGATGGAGATTGGGCCCTAAAGAGATGCAAATGCACAGTCAGATTAAGATTGCGCTGTGCACTGAAGAGATGCAGACACAAGCACGCTTAGGCCACCTAACCAGTGCTTACCATAGAATTCAAATCTGGAAAAGAATACCTTTGCCGGTTGGGGCGGGCCGTGGGGGGGGGGGCAGTGTACTGCACTGCTGCAGTAACAGTCACTAGTACTAGTACCAGTAAAGATACCACAATGAAGTACAAAAATCACACAGCTGCAGTGGATAGCAGCTTCACATTGCTGAAATTATTATGTGGCACAATAAAAGCTGTTTGATTTGATGACACGTGTCACACACATACTCACACACACTAAGTAATGCATAGCAAACTGAAAACTTCAGTAACATAACCACATATTTTAAACAAACTAAAATTATGCACTGCGGCAGTAACAGTCACTAGTACTAGTACTAGTAAAGATACTACATAGAAGTACAAACATCACACAGCTGCAGTGGATAGCAGTTTCACATTGCTAAAATTATTATGTGGCACAATAAAAGGTGTCTGATTTGATGACACGTCACACACACACACTAAGTAATGCATAGTAAATTGAAAACTTCAGTAATATAACCACATATTTTAAACAAACTAAAATTATGCACTGCTGCACCACAACAATCAGCAAAAAAATGGCAAGAAATATTAAAAATATTACTGTGTGTACATTAACACAGTTCTGCAAGAAAAATCTCACCAAAACAGGGAGCACTGTCTTTTTCTCCAAGTTAATCTACCTAAACCACAGATACGCCCCTTCCCCAAAGCACACTTCCACTGTCTCTCAGTACACAGAATGAATGTTGTACATTAACATTCAAAATCCATACACAAACAATAAATGCTCGATGTTATGAGCACAGGAGGGTTTCCTGTAATCGATGAACTAAAGTTTCAGAAAAAAAATTACTCAAAAAGGCTAAACAGCTTTTTGAAGGTTTGAATCGCAGAGAGGTCTCATAACAGATTTTGTCTCCTACAGCTTCCTACACACACTACCCCAAACTGAGGCTGTGCAGAACAATCTAGAGCCCATATAACCTGAAATCCCATGAATCACTGCTAAATTCGCCTTTGGAGCTTAAAAACAAGGCGAAGTGGAAGGTGGAGTAATGCTAAGTCATTGTTTTCAATGGACTTTGCGTTATCCATTATAACATGAAGTACTCCGCTTCGTGTTGTGGGAGCACTCCATAGGTTGCCTTCACTCCATGGGAATCACTTCGCGGAGCGAATTGGGACCACTTCGCCCATCACTACTACTGGGCCTTTCTAATCTTCACCCCCAGGGCTTTGTATGCGATGTTCACCTGGCAGACCTCTTGATGTCTTCCTCTTTGGTGATCTCCTGTTCAGTCTGGGTACCAAACAGGCTATTGGTCGCCCAGACTGATGACTGGCACACGGTCTTCTCAGCTACAGTAATACAAGAACTGGAAAATTGGCTGTCTCTTTTCTCAATTCATGCAGTTACTCTGGCTTGCAACAGCAGCAGCAGTCTCTAAGGCTCTTACCCCACTGAGGAGAAATACAACTTTCAGGTTACTTCCAGCAGCAGGCACTGTAGATTTAGGCTGTGACCAGTACAGTTTCTGCTTTCCAGGTGCCACACTCTTCTGATTCTTTCTGCACTGCAGGACAATCTGCTCCTCCTGGCAGCAAATCACAAAAATCTCTCTCTCTCTCTCTCTCTAGCTGCAGAATCTTTCATACACAGCTGCAGGTTCAAATCTTTTTTTTTCTATATATATTTTCTATGTCTCCTTCAGAGCTGGCAGACAGCTCTGGCCCCTCCATTGGAAGGGACTCGTCTCTCTGGTGGGCTTTTCCCACACCCGCCTCATCCAACCATCCACAAGGGTTACCCCCCCATGACAGGGCCAATGGCGAGGGGTGCCAGCCTCCTCCCACCCCCGTAAGCCAACATCTAGATTGCAGAGGGGAGGCACAGGTGCAGCCCTCCATCACAGAGCCTGCCAGCTCCCACTTTTTCCATTTTTTCCCCAGACCCATGCACATGCAATGGAATGACTGTCTCTACCTCTGCATAGGCAGTCTTACGCACTGTGCATTGGACCTCCCCATTCTAGCGTTGCACCTGTGCTGACACCCCCAAGGAAGGAGAGCTGTCAGTGGACGCTCAATCTTTCCTTGCCCCAGCCAATCCCCAAGTGACCTGAGTCCATTCCCAAACCTAGGTCGCCAGTGTAGCATGAGGTAAGGCATCCCATGCCTCAGCCCTCTGTGCCACTAGGCCGGCTGAAGGTTCAAATCTTAAAGCAGCTTTCACAGACTTAGCAACAAATATCACACAGGCTAAGGTTCAGTTCTCACCCTGGAATTCTCTCATACAGTCCAGTTCTTTTCCAGGGGTTTGGTATCTTTCTAGGTGCTCTGCAGCTTGTCCAAACAGTGGCTAGGCAAGGCCTCTTGGCAAACCACAGGCCTGCAGGGCTAGCAAGTCCACAGCAGTCTTTCACCCTCAGGCTGATCTCTAGAAGTCTTTCAGGAATCTCCCTTTGGTGGGCAAAACAGTCCCTTCATTTGCTCTGAAGCAACCCTCTCCCATTGGCTACAGCAGTTGTCCAGCTGGGCAAATTAATATTCATTGAGTTCACTTGATGCCCTATTGGTTCCTTGAAAGTGCAAAGAGAAAAGGCCCTGTTTTCCCTCCCAGTAGTCCTTTGTCCAGTCCCAGGAACCCTCTGCCAAAATCCCTGCTTTCTGATTGGCTGAGGCAGGGGAGAAGGGTTAACATTATGGCTGCCACATACACAGTCCTAAATACAGTCCTACTTAACATAGAAACATAGAATCTGATGGCAGATAAGGACCGCTTGGCCCACCTAGTCTGCCCAATTTCCTACCTAATGGATAAGCTGCAGATCCTAGTTAACCAACGGCCTACTTCCTCCTACCCCCCACTTGAATTGCCTTATGTCTGTACCATGCATTCTTGAATTCTCCCACTGTTTTTGACTCTACAGCCTCCTCAGGAAGTCTGTTCCATGCATCTATAATCCTCTCTGTGAAGAAATACTTCCTCACATTACCTCTGAGCTATCCTCCCTCTATTTTCAAATTGTGCCCCCTTGTTCTTGCACATCTCTTTTTCTGAAAGATACTACCCTTTTGGACTTTATTGATTCCCTTGAGGTATTTGAAAGTTTATATCATGTTCCCCCTCTCCCTCCTTTCCTCGAGGCTATACATCTTAAGCTCCTTTAGTCTTTCTTCATATGTCTTCTGGTGTGGACCCTGCACCATTTTGGTTGCCCTCCTCTGGACAGCCTCCACCCTGTCTATGTCTTTGTGGAGATGGGGTCTACAGAACTGTACACAGTACTCCAGATGTGATCTTACCAACTGTCTGTACAGAGGGCCAACAACTTCCTGTTTTGTACTGATGATGCCTCTCCCTATGCATCCCAGTATCCCCCCAGCTCTCCCTACTGCCTTCTCACATTGTCGGACCACCTTTAGGTCATCTGTGGCAAATGTCCTTCTTAGATGGTTAAGTTAATTTTATTGTGCTGAGATCTTATTTTATATTTTATTAACTGATTTTAATATTTGATGTTATTATGCTACGATTTTATTTATATGTATTATTGATTAATATTTGATATTATGGTTTTAATGTGTTCAGCACCTTGGTATGTTGAAAGGCGTTTTATAAATAAATGTATTATTATTATCTGATATGACTACCCCCAGGTCCCTTTCCATTTTTATGTTTGCTTGCACTCACGTGCAAGAAACATAGTGCCATCATCCGAGTTTTCGGAGGTGTGGCAGCCCTCTTCCAATACAGGCAGTGTGTTTGCAGGCACGGCCGCAGTTCTCCAATGCCTGCTGGAGCTGTCTATGACAGCCCCAAAATGCAGTGGAGTACAGTTGAAAGGGGGAGCTATGCTTCAGTGAGCAGCAATAAGATATCGCCTGCTCATGCGTGCTCTCCCTACACACACACACACACACACACACACGCATACTGCGTGCTGCCCCCCCCACAGACACACTGTATAGCTGGGGGTGCCCAATCCCCCATCGGCTGTGCTGCGCCCCCCCAAAAGCCTTCCACATGCCACACTGGGTGCCCACCCCAGCGTGGCAACTCATCGTATAGCCGACGGGGGTTGCCCAATCCCCCGTCGGCTCCACTGTTCTCCCCCCCCAGAGTACAGGGTGCCATGCTGGGAGCCTGCCCCAGCGAGGCAACATATGCTATGGCCGACGGGGGTGCCCAATCCCCAGTTGGCTCCATGCCCCACCAATCTAGTATCCTTTGTACATGCTGGGAGCCCACCCAGTATGGCAAACGCCGCGTCAATATTTTAAAACAAAAACATGCAAATAAAAACTGTCCTCAGCGCTTCTCCCTGCCCTCACACAACCCGCACCCACCCGCTGCGCACCCTGCCTCCCCACAACCCCCCTCACCCCATACTTACCTCCGGACCTCGGAGCGATGATCTTCGGTGGACCGGGAACATGTCTGCACTCTTCAAAGCCGACCGCGAACTGAGGAAATGCTGGTAAGCTGTATATTGGGATAGATAGGGTTTTTTCAATTTTGCTGCATATCTCAGGCATTTTTTGGAATTTTTGCACCAGATTTTCAACATGGGGTTTTTGGGACCCCTTCTCATGAATGCTGTCACTGTCATGGCGTTATTCAGGCCTGAAGGGTGATTTTGCAGTCACTGCGCGAAATCACCTTTTGGGACTGATTAACAAAATGACACTGCCAGTGTTCATAAGGTGGAGCTCTCAAGAAGCCTATTTTGAAAATTTGGTGGAAAATTCAAAAAATGATTTCTATTTATCTTGATGCAGTTTCATGTGCTCGGTAAGTTAGCTTAATTTCAATATTTTCAATCCAGATTTTCAACATTGCCATTTTACCACACCTCCTTATGAGCAGTATAGCTGTCATTTTTCACATCTTGCCCAAAATGTGTTTCTGCCTCATGTAGCTTACAATGGCGCAGTCGGTGTGCAAAATCAATGTATGGGACATTAAGAAAATCACAGTGACACTGTTCATGAGCAGAGGTCTTAAAATGGCTATTTTGAAAATTTGGTGAACAAATCCCTAAAATGACGCTGTTTTCTGGTCGCGTTGTACAGTTCCATATGCCTTCGTAGTTTATTGAATTACCTAATGTTACAATCAGATTTTCAACATTGCCATTTTATTACACTTCCTTATGAGCAGTATAGCTGTAATTTGTCATATCTTGCTCAAAACATGTTTCCTACTTCATGTAGCGCATAAGCGCAGTCTGTGTGCTAAATCAATGTATGGGACACATTAAGAAAATAACAGTGACACTGTTCATGAGCAGAGGTCTTAAATGGCTATGTTGAAAATTGGTGAAAAATTCCTAAAATGACTGTTTCACGAGTGTGCGCTATGCAGTTCCTACGCACGCCGCAGAAGTTTGCGAGCTAGGTATTTTCACTCCAGATTTTCAACATTGCCATTTTATTACACTTCCTTATGAACAGTACAGCTGCTATTTTTCACATGTCACCAAAATGTGTTTCTACCATGTAGCGTATTAATGGTGCAATGTGTGCGAAAGCAATGTTTGGGACAGATTAAGAAAATCACAGTTACACTGTTCATGAGCAGACGCCTTAAATGGCTATGTTGAAAATCTGGTGACAAAAGTCCATAAATGACTGTGTTACGAGTGAGCATTGCGCAGTTTCCACGCACCCTCGGAAGTTCATGACTTTGTAGTATTTTCAGTCCAGATTTTCACCAGTGGCATTTTTCCACACTTCCTTATGAACAGTACAGCTGGCATTTTTCACAACATGGCCAAAATGTGTTTTCACACTTTCAGCACAGAGATGCATGGTCGCTGTGGGAAATCATTGTTCGGGACAGGTAAAGAAAATCACAGTGACACTGTACATGATCGGAGGTCCCAAAATGCCTGTGTTGACAATCTGCTGTAAAAAATCCCCAAACTAATTACATTATGGGTGTGCATTGCACAGTTTCCATGCATGCTCGTGACTTCACCAGTTTTTTTAATATTTTTACTGCAGATTTGCAACATTGCCATTTTTTACACCTCCCCACGAACAGTACAGCTGTCATTTTTTACATCCTGTTCGGAATGTTTTTGCACCTGTGGTGCTAAATGCCGTAGTCGCTGTGCATAAGCAGCTCTTGGCTAACAAACTGATATTGCCACTGTTCATGAGGTGGGGTCACAAAAAAACCATATTGAACATTTGGAGTGAAAATACCAATGAATGCCTGAGGTATTAGTGTTTCCAACCATAACGCCCAACCCTGTAAAGAATGACAGGCATCAGGGGTGTGACTTGTGATTCTTGCCTGTAACACTCATACCATTCCACACCCTGCAGTCAGTGAGAGGCATTGAGGTATGCCTTGGACTCTTCACCTAAAGTTCACCCATTCTCCCATACCGACCCATCTCACCAGATTTCTGATGGAATGGGTGCATAAGGGCCAAAGACCCTAAAGCACACCGTGACACTTGTCAGTGTCTGCAGGGTGGGTGTGGTGAAATGGCATGGCCGTTATGCCTGACGACCCAAAGGCACACCCCAATGCCTGTCACTCTGCAGGGTGGTGGTGGGTTGGCTTAGTTCAATACTTCACTGCTATTCCTATTAGCGCAGCTCTGTAACTTCTACACTACCACTGCAATGCCAGCAAGCAAACATTCGCATTGACAAATGCTTGTTGTTGTTGTCAGTATCTCACCCCCCGGATTGTGTACTCTTCCCCTGGGTTTTTGTTTCCCAGGTGCATTACTTTGCACTTCTTTGTGTTGAATCTAAACTGCCATACATTTGACCATTCCTTCTACCTTGCCAAGTCCCTTTGCATCCTTTCCACCCCACCTTGCATATCAACCCTATTGCAGACCTTTGTGTCATCTGCAAAGAGACATACTTTTCCTTCCAATCCTTCTGCAATGTCACTTATAAAGAGATTAAAAAGGACCGGCCCCAGTACTGAACCCTGGGGTACCCCACTAGTAACCCTCCTTTCTTCATGGTGGGCTTCATTTACTATTACCCTCTGTTTCCTGTTGTCCAGCCAGTGTTTAACCCTGGCTACCACCCTGGGACCAACTCTCAGGCTGGCTAATTTGTTTATTAATCTTTTGTGCTGGACTGTGTCAAATGCCTTGCTAAAATCTAGGTAGGCCATGTCCACAGCCCCTCCCTGGTTTTCTACTTTGGTCACCCAGTCAAAGAAATCAATTAGATTTGTCCTGTTGAGGGCAGTAAGGAGGGCTGGGGGGATACTGGGATGCATAGGAAGAGGCATCACCAGTAGAAAACAGGAAGTTGTTATCCCTCTGTACAGACAGCTGGTGAGACCCCATCTGGAGTACTGTGTGCAGTTCTGGAGACTCTATCTCCGCAAGGACATAGACAGGATGGAAGCTGTCCAGAGGAGGGCAACTAAAATGGTGCAGGGTCTACACCAGAAGACATATGAAGAGAGACTAAAGGAGCTCAATATGTACAGCCTTGAGGAAAGGAGAGAGAGGGGGGACATGATAGAAACTTTCAAGTACTTCAAGGGACTCAACAAAGTCCAAGAGGGTTTCATCTTTCAAAAAAAGAGGTGTGCAAGAACAAGGAGGCACAATTTGAAGATGGGGGGGTGGCTCAGAGGTAATGTAAGGAAGTATTTCTTCACAGAGAGGGTAGTGGATGCATTGAACGGCCTTCAGAGGAGGTTGTGGAGTCAAAAACTGGTTGAATTCAAGCATGCATGGGACAGTCATAAGGCAATTCTAGGGGGTTGGGGTAGAAAGAAGTAGGCTGCTGGTTAACTAGGATCTGCAGCTCTTTCATTAGGTAGGGAAATGGGCAGACTGGGTGGGCCAAGCAGTCCTTATCTGCCGTCAATTCTATGTTTTCTGTTTCTATGTCTGACATGACCTTCCTTCCGTGAATCCATGCTGACTTGGTTCCTGTGCCCCCCTGACCTCTAGGTACTCAACAATTATTTCCTTGAGAAGTGATTCCATCATTTTCCTACCACTGAAGTCAAACTGACAGGTCTACAGTTTCCTGCCTCTATCTTGCTCCCACATTTCTGAAGGGGAATCACATCTGTCCTCCTCCAGTCCTCAGGTACCACACCATCCTCCCATGATTTATTAAAGTGTTTAGTGAGTGGTGTTACTAATTCTTTCCTTTGTTCTTTTACAATTCTGGGGTGAATCCCATCAGGCCCCATTGCGTTATCCACCTTCAGTTTTAGGAGTTCTTTCAGAACCCTTTCTTCTGTGAAAGAACTTATATCAACACCCCTATCCAGAGTGCATCTATTGACTAGATTAGGTATCTCCCCCTGCTATTCTTTTGTGAATACTGAGCAGAAGTATTCATTCAGAATCCCTGCTTTTTCACTGTCACTCTCTGCCCAACCACCTTCCTCTTTATTCAGACTCAGTATTCCTGCCTTAGTCTTTCTTTGCTCCCTAATGTACCGATAAAAGGTTTTATCCCACTTCTTAACCGAGTTGGCTATCTTTTCCTCGGTTTGGGCCTTTGCTATTCTGACTGCCTTCCCCACTTCCTTCTGCTTTAACTGGTACAGTTCTCTATCCTGCTCCTTCTGTGTTTCCTTATACTTCCTGAATACTATCTTTTTCTCCCTAACCTTCCCCGTCACTTCTTTTGAGAACCATAATGTTTTTTCTTTCATTTTGATTTGTTTATTTGCTTCACGCTAAGGCTTGCTGCCTCTGTGATGGCGGTTTTGATGTTTCCCCATTGTTGCTCCTCCCCACATTCTTGCCTGTTTCTAGTGCTTTTGTGAGGCACTCTCCCATTTTGACAAAATCAGCCCTTCTGAAGTCCAGTACCTTCACTTTTGTATGGCTTGACTCTACAGCGAAGTTTATCGTGAACCACACTGTTTGGTGGTCGCTTGTTCCCAGATGGCTACCCAGTTCTAGATCTGAGATCCTCTCTCTGTCCCCATTTGAGAATACCAAGTCTAAGATTGCTCCCTTCCGAGTGGGTTCCAAAACTAGCTGTCTGAGGCATGTCCCTGTAGGGCACTGAGAATGGCCCTGCTTTTAGATGTGGCTGCAGCAAAGGTGTTCCAGTTAACATCTGGCATATTCAGGACCCCATCAGCAATATCTCCCTTTCTCTGCCATCCTAAGTATGCCTTCTATCATAGCCTTGTTCCCTCCCCTGACATGGGGGTCTGTATATAATCCCTGTGCGGATTGTGGTGCCATTTCCAGTCTCCAGGGTGACCCACAGTGCCTCATCTCCTCCCTGTTTACCCTTTAGTTCTGTTGCTTTGATCCTTTCCCTTACAAAGAGAGCTCCTCCTCCTCCTCTTCTACCCTCCCTGTCCCTCCTGTAGATTGTGTACCCTGGTATGTTGACATCCAAGTCATGGTTCTCTGTGTACCATGTTTCTGTGACTGCCATGATATCTAGGCATCCCTCTTTTATCATGGCCACCATTTTGGGGAGCTTTTTACCTAGACTACGGGCATTGGTACTCTTTACCCTCCATTTTTTCAAAAGTCTTTTGCAGCCAAATCCACCACTTTTAACATTTATTTTCCCCATTTTCCCAAAGGAACTCCTCTGCTCTTTAGTTCCCATGCAGAGTTATATTTTACAATGTCCTTCCCTACCTGTCATTGCTGCCTTAAAGATATTGTCGCCATGGCAGTAAGCAGGCTTATTATTCATCAGCCCTTCATTAAATATTTATAAACCCAGTTCCAACAACACTCCTTGAAGTTCTTTAAATAAACATTTTAATGGGTTCTTGGGTGACTCCTCCATGTCTCTGGACCCCAGTTTACTGATTCTGGGGTCCGGGAGCACTGGGAGGGCTTTATTTTGGCTGCAGTGATGGTGGGAAAATAGGGCTGCACCAACGTGCATGCGCAGACCACTGCTTTCACATTTATGCGGAAACAATGTGGTGGTTCTGTGTCTTGACTCCTCTGGGAAACAACATCAAGGCCGGACAGAGAGTTTGGGGCTCAAACAAGAACCTGGACTATGGCGGTGATGATGTGGGGCAGACTGGGAGCCACCATAAAGGTAAACCCAACAGAGCTGGGGGGCTTACACCTTGTTGTGGAACAGATACATTAGGACCTGACGGATCTGTGATGGCTGTACTTTGTGTTTTAATGCTGGGGAAATGATTAGTCTGTTTAATCTGGGTATTTCCACCAATTCAATAGCATAACCTTTTTGAACTATCTCTAACACCCACTTGTCCTCTATTGATTTTTTCCACACATCACTGAACTGTATTAGGTGTGTGCCTACTGGAACGGTTTGGTAACTTTAGCAGTGGTTATAGTTAGGGCTTTGTCTGTGCTTTGCAGCTGGAGCTATTTGGATCCCTTCCCCTGCTGGATCTTCCTCTACCTCTAAACCTGGTGCAGCTGTTGGAGGGGGGTTATGATGGCCAGAAATTATTTCCCCTATTGCCATAGTGGCCACTTCTCCTGTCTCAAAAGAAGCAGGGACAAATCCTCTGCCTAATGGGGAGGTATGCGGATCAGTTAACCTGTTCCTTCCCCAATATTTTGCCATCTTCCATGCCTTTGAGGTATTTTACAGCCCTTTGCCAAACAGTAGCGACCCCTTAAAGGGGAGTTTATGCAGCATAGATTTAGATTCATTGTCTGCATCCCACAGTTTAAGCCACAGTGTCCTTCTGGCCCTATTAATAAGTGTTGCAGCTCTAGCTTTAATCTTAAGTGAGTCCATGGCCAAGTCTGCTAGGTATTTTGTGGATAGTATGGCATTTTACAGGAGCTGCTCCTCTGTGGACTTCAAAGTCATTTTCTTGATAACGTCCTGTAACCATTTCAATTGATCCATGGTGACATAGATTGCTGTTGTTGCCACCCTGGTTTCAAGTCCAGCCAGCTCGAAATTCTTCTTCAGTATGTCCTCCAGCTTCCTGTCTGCTGATCCTTCAATCCCGGCACTCCAGAAAGACCAGCCCATCGGGCCTCCTCTAATCACAAGAGGACACAGCATGAGATTAGAGGGAGGCCGATTAAGGGGGAATGTGAGGAAATTCTTTTTTCACAGAAAGGGTGGTGGATGCATGGAATGGCTTACCACAAGAAGTGGTGGCTATGAATACAGTGCAGGGCTTCAAACAGGCATGGGATAGGCATAAGGGAGCAATACAAATGACTATGAATAGATAGGTCACTGACAGAGCAAAGGCCGAAGGCACATTTATAAGGTAGAAAAAGAAATGGGCAGACTGGATGGGCCTTGCGGTCCTTATCTGCCGTCAACTTCTATGTTTCTATGACAGTCTTTTTAAGGGTGCTATTTGTGGGTCTACTGTGGGACAGAGTGCCTCACAGTGACAGCTTGTCCTCCTGTAATGGGTTCATTTTATTCCAGGATTGTCATTTGGGAATGTGAGCTAAATCTGTGGATTCCTGTTCTTTGGCTACCATTTCATCAGTAGACTCACATACCAGAAAGATGTCAGCATTTTTAGCTGAGGGCAGGAGAGAAGGAATCAGTTTGGATTGTGGTGGTGGTGCCAGAGTGTCAAACCCCACCATGGACATAATGATGTGCACTGGCATCGGGATTTGGTCTGGGAAGCATCACTTCACTGTTGATGACTGCAGGTCAACTACCATGTCCTTCTCATCCCCAGAGTCATTTTCTGAGTCAGGTTGAGGAGCCTGTGGCCTGGGTTCCACAGGTGTAGGATTGGTTGGGGTTGACGGTGTTGGGATAGGCACTGGGATGGCTGGTCTGGGGAGGGGAGGACCTGTTAGTTCTGCAAGTTTTTCTAGCATAGCCAACATAAACTGTTATTCACCTGTCATCACCTGCTGATTCTGAAGAATAATGGAACCTATATCCATGCATAGGCTGGGTTCGAGAGGTGAGCTGGATTGAATGGAAGACTGGGATCTGGAGGTGGATGGCTGCTGAGATGGTCCACTGGAACCCTTACTGGAAAATCCCTCCTCAGTTAACTGAATGGGTTCCTCAGTAGAGGAGAGACATAGCTGGCCTAGTTGATCTGGAGGGATGGGGATGTTGCAGTCTCTGCAGACCTTCAACTTGCCGATATTTGTCTTGTGGAGAGAAGAGTCAGACAGAGATGTGAGTGCCGAAGTTTGTTTCTGACACAAGGAATTGAAAAACAACCTTAAGATTATGAGTAATTTATTTATGAGTGGATAAACTATCTTAATAGATAGAAATGACCCCATTGATCAGATGGGGCACCTTGCCTTTAAGACCAGATCTTGCCTGCCCAGGCAAGTTGAATCCTGGAAGAGTAACAAAAAGAAAAGTGTGGCAGGTCTGTATGATATACTAGAAGAAGCCCTTATAAAAATGGCTTCTGGAAGTGAAGTCACTTTTGGTGGTTCAGGGCCTGTTGCATAGACCTCGGGCGGGGGGAGGCAAGTATAATTCCACTGAACTCGGGCATGGTCCGAGAGTGGTCCACAAACATGAATTAGTTGGCAGGCATTTAAAAACAATGAGGGATATCTAAGTTGGGGCATCTGCACACCACGGGAGACCCAAGTCGGCTGTGTGCAAGATAGCTGCTGGGAGGCAGTGTGCATGCACGAGGCTTAAGGCTGTAGTGTGCATGCTTCAGTGTTAAGAAGGCCTGGCACCAGCCGTGGTGGGAGTTACAAGTGCACTGGACTGACCTGGAGGATCAGGTTACATCCGGGAGCAACTAGGAGCAAACAATGGACCTCTAGGAGAAGGGAAGGTAAGCGGTGTGGTGGGTCACCATTTTGGCTGGATTCCAGTACCAGGAGCCCTCTTTGCTGAGCCTGTATGGCGCAAACTGTTCTAGCGTTTTCCCCTCTACACTATTTTCTGCATGTTCCAGGCTGCCTCAGCTTATAAGCAAGAACGTGATGCATCTCTGTTGAAAGCTAATCCTGGAACCACCACCAGGGGTTTCAGGATGCCACCACACTGGCTGAAAAAACCTGAGAGCACCGCTAGCAGGGGGGCCTTTGCTCCATCAGTCAAGGAACAGTTTGTGTGACCATTGCATGAGGGGTCATGGAGTTGTAGATACTTCCTTATAAAAATTGCCCTTGGAAGCCACAACATTTAATTTAAAGTCAGTGAAAAGGGTGCTCAGTACACACTTTAGTTTGGGAGAGAAGTATGACACTGCCTTCTGTGTTACCCTAGCTTAAGCTACCTGCTTCATTAACTGTAAGCAATAGTGAATCCCTTATGATGCCAACACATGCTGCTGATTCCAGGGGTTGGGAGGCAGCCCAATAATAAAAATGAACTAAAAAAGGTATATACCAGATAGGAAGGCCACTCTAAAAAGACATTAGGATCACAATCCACCAGTTCCAGCTGCCTTAGTGAAAATTGTTCTGGCTAGGTCAGTGAAGCTAGTTCACAAATTCTGCTGATGTCAGAGGCTGAGATCTTATGCTGAGACCTGACCAGATGCACATTTGAAACTGAACTAGTCTGACCAGGTTCCAGGTGAAGATGGGTCAGACATCATTGAAGCCATGTGTGCATCAACAACCAATCAGGTGAACATTAACCTTGATGTAATGATTGTGAAGTGTCTCAGAGAATATCCCCCACAATTTCTGGTAAAGCAAATTCCAGGCCTTCTAACAAAAATGGCAGTAGCATTCCTTCTGTTTCTATACTCTGCCTGAGGAAATTTTCAACCACTTGTATACCATTCCCATGAGAGATGCTGGTGTACAGCCAGCAACATCTATTGCTAGCTACTTAACGTCTGCCCTACAGATGAACCCCTCTAGTTTGTGCAGAAAGTCCATGGTGTCTCAGATGTGTGACCTTAATTTAAACACACTAGGTTGAAAAAAATGATCTATATACACAGCTAAGTTCTGTGTCAAGGACCCCACACCTGGGACCCCACACCAGTGATCAGCCAACCTGAGGAGTTGTTCCTGTCCTTATGGACTTTTGGTAAAATGTGGGAATGGTAGGAAATTTCACTCACAAGAAACCAGCTTCTTCTGCACTGATCCACACCATCTTAGATCCCTTTTCCTTTTTTCTTGTGTGTATTTTTTATTTATGAAATTTATAATATCGTAGTATAACTGTCATACATAAATGGCAGATACGAAGTACACAGACCTCTGGACTATACGTTCAGTTCTATTACAATACAATCAGTTAACATACTCATTAACAGCAGTCCATATAGTGTAGAAGTCCAACCGCAAATAAACTGTTAGGAGTCAAGTTCAAGCCAAGCATCATGTAGAACAATGCCACTCTCACCTCCAGTTGTATAAAATAGAAATTAACGCCAGGATATCAGATTTCATGAAGGACTAGAAAATTGTGGAGGACTGAGTGACATAAACCACCGTAAACAGAATGGCGAAACGATAGCCTGTACTCAGTTAAGTTGTGTGACAGACCCGTGGCATGGACAGAGCACGACAGCCTGCCCTATGGGTACACAGAAATGTGAAGGGTTTGGATAAAGTCCACAAACTGAGTGGTGTTCTATCACACCAAAATTTATATCTCTACAGTGTTAGTATAATAGAAACTAGTGAATCGAACATTGACAAAGGAGCAGCTTCGTGACTTCAGACCTTAAACAAAATGATTATATGCTCACACATTCACAGTTTTAATGGTAGAAAGCTTGATCAATCTCAATAGGAAGTGCCCAGAACCGCAGTGCCAGTGTTATACCAAAAGTCGAGACACATTTCAGCACAGTAGTATTTCCCCTCTACAAACCAACCCATATTGTTATGGTTGAAAAAATTTGTAGAACATGTAGAAAGCAAGTTACAGACCATGTAATAATAGAACTTCATCCATCCTCATCAGAAATAGAATCCGGATGATTTAATTTAGCAGTTAGTTTCTCCATGTAAGGAGCAGCTCCCGAGGGTCCACAAATACATATGTTTTCGAGTCATGTCAAATATGCAGAAGTGCAAGGAAATTCAGTCGGGCCTCGACGCCGTGCTGGAGCAGATCTTTTTGAATCCGCTGAAGGTCTTTTTTCTTAGCTTGAGTTTGAGCAGAGCGATCCAGAAAAAAATAAAGCCAACTTCCCTCCCAAATGATATCTCCTCGAGCTCTGGCCACCTGCAGGAGAGAAATCCAAGTATCCGGAATTGACAAGGTCACGATCGCCGTAAGTGGGTTCTGTTGAGTATTCCCTTTCTTCCTGGATCTTTGAGGGATTGAAAAAGGCCCTTGTAATTTTTACCCCAGAGTCCATGGGAAGAAAGTGGAGATCCTGAAAAATCAGTCTATTTACTACAGTCATGAGCTCTGTAGTCCCCGGAAATCTAGGGGGAAACCCAACAATCTGGTTGTTCGCCTGTCTGTGGGCGTTCTCCAATCCTTCCACCTTAGATTTTAGCAGGGTGAAATCTCAGACATAAGCATCATTGTATTCTGCCTGCCGATCTACATTGGAGGTCCTTAATAGCAGCCACAATGTCATGAATATAACGATCATTATCTGATAACTTAGTCTCCACTGCCGCAAGGTGTTTGTTTGTCTCCTCGCCATTCACCTGTATTTTTGACAGCATTGTGAGGAATCGGATTTGCACCATTGGGAGCTCTGGCACCACTGGCCCTGTCATTATGGAAGGCCCCGAACCTTTAGAGGAGCTTGGGAATGATAAGAATGCTTCCAGACTATACCTGCATGTTTTGTGTCTTTCTTCAGTGCCATCACACAAACTAAGCCTACCAATCAATCCTACTACAGTTTCTGAGCACTTCTATTATGGGAGACATGATTTTTACAGGATTTTTATCTGATGAATGTCAGAGCTTTGTTAAACTGCTAGCACCATCTTGCTGCTCCACAGCGCCCCCATCTAGATCCCTTTTTTAATTAATTCAAAAAGTTCACAATGAAAAATAGAAATTGGGTTATTTTGCAGCTTCTCATCCTTTTCTCTTACAGACAGAAGGTCAAGAACTCTCCACATAAGCTGTTTCCCTCTGGAGGACAAAGTTGCTTCCTTTATCTGAAGGTATTAACAAAAAAAAAGTCATTTTTTTAAGATCTTGTAATGCCTGTCTTTCAGGAGGTGTCAAATTACTGATAATGCACACTTGGTCTTGTAGTACTATGTACAACCACTAAATATTCAGTAGCAGTAGTCTTCCCCACCCACCCGTCCAGCAATCTGTCATTGCGAGAGTGAAATTCAGAAACGAGTGAGTAAAATTCAAAATGGGGAATTGTACAGTTGCCATTTCAGTATGTGGAGTCATGGGGATCAGCAGATGGGTAGACAGTTATGATGGAGAAAGAGATAAAAAACTAACATCTCCCACAATAGCCACTATGAAGAAGCAATTATGTGAATCCAGAAATGTCAAGGTCGGTGACAAAGCTCACAATTCCAGAGAGAGCAGAAGTAAAATCAAAAGGCATGTTAATCTCTCTGTTACAGAGCTAGATGAGATTAAAAGAAAAATGAGCCTAACACACATAAAAAATACCTCCTGGGCTCTTAATGTATTTACAGATTGGCTGAAAGCAGTAAATACAGAAATAGATTTTACCACCATAACGACTGAACAGTTAGCAAAATCTTTGAGGTGGTTCTATGGCTTCGTGCGTACTACTGATGCAAAGCAGCACAGCATTAGCTCTTATACTGGATTGCTGGCTGGTATTAATCAGCAAACAAATAGTGTTGAAATTAACAGGAAAATAAATATTACCATCGATTCTGAAATTAAAGCAGCAAATAATGTTTTTGTTGCCGTTCTCAAGGAGTATCATCGAGCCAGACAAGATACAGCCATGCACCATCACCATATTTCAGACGCGGATCTGCACCATACCCGCCACTGTGATAAATTGAACCTGGAGTCTGCGTGCAGCCTAGTATGCAGACTCTGGTTCAAGCTGCAATTAGGCCTTCCCGAAGAGGGAGAGAAGGACTTGCAAAACTAAAGCAGGAGTCATTCTGCATAAAGAATGATGAATGTGGCACAGAGTGTATAGCTGTCATGTTTAATAAGGCAACTAAAAACCATAATTCAGCTGCTGAAGCTAATCGATATGCTCTACGAGGAATTGTATTTGCTCAACCAGATAGTGACACTTGTCCATTTGCTTTATTTAAAGAATATATATTTTGCTGTTCCCCCAAATCCTCCATCCTTATATCTATATCCTCTGAAAGCACTGCAGCACCTACTTAATAAAAAACAATACTGGTACAGAATGCAGCCAATGGGACAGAACCACCTCGGCAATATGATGGGACAGATCTTAAATTATGCCCAGTTCAGCCAAGGATATACAAATCATAGTGTTAGAAGTACGGCTGTACACTTATTATCTGAGGCTGGGCTGGCATGAAGAGAGATCAGGTCAGATGTGAGACTAATTTTTAGAACTATTGGTCTCCTACTACAAGTGATAGACAGAAGCGGTTGTCTATCCTGTCAAAGTCTGTAACAAAATCAATACCAAGCAGTAGTAGCACATCAGTTATGACATCAAGTTCTACTGAAACTCCACAATCATCACTACGTCCAAGTATCAGTAACAGCACCTCAAATAGTACAGGCTCATCAGCTATTCCTACAGCCAGTAGCAGCACCTCAAGCCACATGGTTACCAAAGCAGCCCCGGTTTGAATATCATACCACCTCAAAACAGCAGCCCGTTTAACCTTAGACATTTTACAATTCATGGGGCTGGAAACTTTAATTACTATGGTGCCCCCCGAGAAGCACTTTGAAACGCTGTAGGCAGTTGTATTCTTGTAATGTTTGCAATGTGAAATGTTGCTATAGCAAACCAGAGAAAGTGTTCAGAATCCCTTCACAGCATAAGCAGAGATTGCATTAAAACGTTAGAAATATTAGAGTATTCAAATGTTAGTGTACAGCACTGCAGAACCGTACTTGAATCTTATTTGTAGTTTTCAAGCATAGAAATGTTTACACATGAACAGTTTTCATGCTTCCGTGTCAGACAAAATATTAGCGTAGCACACTGAATAACCATACCTTTACGTATTGTTTTGCTTATATTGTAGCACAATAAGGTTTGCTGTCATTTTAGAAATAATTACTAAAATATTGCTTATTTACTACTGTTTACAGCACCAGGTGACTCCATCCTCTATGGAAATCCTGCTAATGTTTCTCTTCCCTGAATGCCTTACTGCAGTTGTGAAAAATGTTCAAAGCATTCCTCAAGGACCGCAGAGAACCTCCCGTAAGTGTTATAAAATGTCTAAGTTCATTAATAGAAATAGAAAAGCATTACTATTGAAAGTGAATGTAATAAAAAAATAAGAAGTACCACCCACAATATATATTACAATATTTGTACTTGTCTAAGCATACGTTAAAATGAAATAATAATTATTATCTGTATGTTATTTAAGAAATAAGGCATGACAAGCTGTGTGTTATCGTGTAATAACGTTACTCCTGTGGTGGAGGAAGCACTCGGCTTCGCCTTGTGCTTCAACCCATCCCAGGTGACATTATTACAGAATAACACATACCTTGTTAGTGCCTTATTGCTTAATTATACAATGGGCATTAAAGTAAAGCACAAATCCTGTAATGTCATTGGCTACCTGGCACTCCTCTCCTGTTGTAAAAGCTACAATCATCCCACAGGAAGAGGTGCCAGCCATCAATAAGCCACATCAATGACCCCCCTGAAATCAATGCGACCATCACAAACATAAAACTGGCAAAAACACTGACAGTCCCAGGCCAAAACCTCAACAAAGCTGTGATGTTGCAGTCCCAGTAAACAAAATCAAAAATCCCACAAGTTTCAAAAGTGTAATTCAGCAATGAATTAAAAAAAAAAAAAACTCCAGTCACAGGAAAAATTTTTTTTTTCTTTTCTGGCTTTCGAAAAAAAAAAAGAAACATGTTACTCTTTCCCGGGGCTCTCTCTCTCCATTTCACTTTCAAAATCCTGCTCTTACTCAGTTTGTCAGCGACACTGTTAAAAAAATCCCACAACAAAATTATCTCTCTTCGTTTTTGCTCTTTTTAAATATGTACTACACCTTACATTGATGGACTCCGGACCCGTAGTTTCCTCGAGCCTCTGTTTTCCCCAAACTGTAACCATTCAGGGTATCTCCTCGCCCGCTTGCTGACACCACTGCACATGTGCATACCTACCAACAAAGCACTATTTTTCCAATGCCAGAACAACAAATCTAATAAAAATTAATAAAACATCTAAACCAACTTATTTTTTCTTATTTTTTCACACACAAAATGTACAGACATCCATTGTATAATCGCAATATGCCACTCGAGAAAGTTGGTGATATCAGGATTTACCCATGCCTGGGGTGTTTTGTCCACTTGGCTTCACCGTACAAACACCACCCTCAGGGCGTGGTAAATCTTGCAACAACAACACCCTCTGTGGTATATTGCTTATATATATCATTACTAAATCACATATATATAACAGCAGTTGCCATAGTTAAGTTAGTAGATATATATCTAAAGTGATTTTGTACTGTGGAATTAATGCATGGTTAGTGGTTGGGGGCCCAACGCCCCCAAGTATGCATTAATTCCACAGTACAACCATCCTTTGTCATGCCTTAATGCTTACTTATAAGTCATCCTCTGTTTATCCAATATTTTATCTGTTTCATTCTTGGTTAATCTCTCAAATGTCTGAATGGCAGAGTTAAATACCGTATATGGATATAATGTGGATTTTGGCTTTAAACCAGTTCTTTTCAAAAGTCCCAAGGTTTTAAATCCTTCTGTCTGTCATGTGTGGTTACTCAGGTCAACCTGATTGGTGATATCCATTCACTGCCTTTGTTTGGTTCAACATTTCTTGGAATCCTGTTTCCCAGAATCCCAGGTAGACATACCGTGTTGTGTAGCACCGTGATTATATAGCTGTTTAAGTGCTATATCTGTAGTGGCTAAACCCATTATGTCTGCAGTGTCAGACCATTATGTGATAATATCTCTGTTTGCTGTTGCAGAGGGCATCTCATCTGTGTTAGTAAAGAATTGATTGTACTCCATGGTCTCAGTATGTTGGCTTAGTTTTTTTCTCAACTTCAAAACACCAACATAGTTTTATTTTATGTATAAATCTGAATATATCAACCTTGATGTTAAAAGCATCCACTCTGGGGGTGGGCATGAACTATAGTCCCCCGCTGAGCAGTTTCACCTGTTCAGCAGTAAGAATGTGGTCTGATAAGCTGATTACTGTAATCCCCCCTCAGCTGGTAGTGTCGGGGGGTATTTTGAATTTCACCCTACCCTCTTCTCCTTTTTTGTGCTTTTTTTTTGCTGTTGTAGTTGTTGGGATTTCTTTTTCTTTCGGCATTTTTTGCTATTTCCTTTTTCTAAAAATGCCACCTAGTTTGGGTGTAGGGATGAAAGGCTGGAGGTATTGGAATCTTGTGCTGAAGATTCTACTGAAATTCTCTTCTCTTCAAAGTGCACTTCCTGTAGCTGGCTCGGTGGTGCTGAAGGTTGAGGTGCCAGATGCCACACCTCATGCCACGCCAGCCACCCGGGTTTGGGAATGGACTCGGGCATTTGGGGGATGGCAGGGGAGGGAGGGTATTGAGCATCCGGAGGGCTGTTCTCCCCTTCCAGGATAGGTAGTGAGGCTTGCATTGCTCCGCAATGGCCCCCGATGGAAATCAGGAGCCCTGCAAAGAGTGGTGCCATTACAGGGGGTGGAGCAGCGGCAGATGTCAGCATGTTGGTGTGCAGACATCATTGTATGTCCGTGCTCCAGGGGGTACCAGTAAAAGGAAAAACTCTGGAGGACTTAGGGAGGTGACAGAGGCCCCAGGAGCCAACACCTACATCCCGACACTAGACCATCCTTCCACTGACTCTCCCAAGACCCTCAACCTGGCCCAGGACTGTCCCTCTAATTACAGAAAGGTCACCAGGTAGCTGAGTCAGACCCTTTCCCGGGGGGGGGGTGAACTGGGGGTCTGGATGGTTCTGGGGGTCTGGGAAGGGGATGCTCAGCAATTGTACTCCTGGAGGATGGTGGTTTCAGGGTGGGAGAAGAGGCCGCAGCAGCGCGGATACTCTCAAGGGATGCCCTGATCCCTCAGTGCCAGAAATAGAATCTACAAAAAAAGAAGTGCACTTCCTGTTTATTTTTATGGGGGATATTTCTATATTTATATCCTTTGCTTCTAGATCTGAAGCAGTGTCTGCCTCGATTTTATGACCTGTGTTTCCTCTCCCAGCTGAAGATTTCTCCCTTCTTGAAGTCTGTGGCAGCAAGAGCTAATTTTGCTTTTTATTCCCCTCTGGAACAGAACTCTCTCATGCTTGCTCAGTTCTGAAATGTAAACTTTGTTCAGAAATTCAAATCTGGGGCCACCCTGGTGTTCTTTAATCATTCTTTGTAGCTCATCTCTTTCTTGATTTAAAGAAGCCTGATGTTTACAGTCTCTTTTGATCAGTGCCTTCATAAGATTCTCGATGCATTCAGATTGGGCCCCTCCACTTCTGCTTAAACTCCAGTTGTTCTTTTGACAGACCACACAAAAGGAGCTTACCTAATCTCAATCCCCTAGGTGGCCACCACTATTCCAAGTATCTTTCCAGGGTATTTTATTATAAGAATGGTTTAGTTCAGATGCATACCTCCTCTAGTTTGAAGAACAGCCCAGCCAATTACTCTGTTTCATGCTCTATGTTTAGTTCTCCCATAATGAGTGCCGGCCTTACTCTCGCCCTCCATCTGAGAATTGCTTTCATGTTCTCCAAACAGTGATTTTCTCTGTCACACATGCCTGTGCTGGCAGCCCCAGCTTGTGATATTTCACTCATGCTTTAAATCAAAGGTACACTGGAAGGAAAAAGCACTTACTTAGCACGCTGAAGAGAGTGAGTAATATGTCTCATTGTTTGATAATGAGTGTTGTAATCTTCGTCATGTGGTCCAAAGCACAGAATGGAGTGTTCCAGCTGCAGTTTAACAAACCACACAAGATTCAGGAAACCAGAAGGGAAAACTGCACACTGGGACCCTTGTCACCGGTGCCTCATCATGGCTAACTTAAGAGAGACAATGGGTGCAGACGACTTATTTGAAGGAAAACAAATAATGAGTAAATCAAGCTAGTTTCCATTAATTTGTGAGACACAAGGAGAATTCTGACTGGCAGTCCCAGGGCTTTGACTAGAAGATCTTCATCATGGGGCATGTCATATAAGTTAACTGACCATCGGATTTAACTTGGCATTTTAAAAACACAATGCAAAAAAAGTGGAAGGTTCCAAAAAATTGTGAACACATACATACAATAAAAAATGCAGCAAGTGTAGTTCAATGGTCCGCAGGAGAGAGCTAAGGACCTACTAATAAGTAGCAGTGGCTAGGTGTTCCTGGGTGAATCCCATGAGCTCCGTGACCTGAAATTCAGGATGTACTCCACAACAGATTCCCCTCAAGGAGCAAGCTTACCCTCTCATTCATCCCTTACCAAATCAAGGGGACTCCTTACCCTATGACTAAACAGAAGCTCAAAGGGTGAGCACTCTGTGGACTCCAGGGGGACTTCTGTATACAGTAAGTGAAAAAGGGGTAAGTACTTGTCCCACTCTTTCACATGCTGGCATGCCCTTAACATATATTTAAGTGACACATTAAATTATTCGACCAAGCCATTAGTCTGGGGGTGGTATGGGGAGACCCTGAACTGCCGCACCCAATGCTTCTCCCAAAGACTAGCCAATAGATTAAGCATGAAATTGGTGTCTTGGGGAAAACCCACCTGGATGAATATCACCAGAGGTTCATCATCTACTTTTTCCACCTCAATGAATTACAAAACCATGGCCTCCGTATACCTCTTGGTGTAATCAACAACCACCAAAATATACCTCTTGCTGTGTAACTTGGGGTATTGAGTGGCCCCACAATGTCCATAGCAACTCTCTGAAATGGGTCTTTAATTACAGCTAAGGGTATCAATGCTGCCTTAGCTCTGTGCCCGTTCTGTCCCACCCTCTGGCACTGTGGACATGTCAAGAAGTAGTTTGCCACATCCTTAAAGATACTATCATAATCAGAAGAGATTCTATTGTAATCAGAGAAGAAAGTGGGGATATGATAGAGACCTTCAAGTCCCTGAAAGGAATTAGCAAGATGGAATGTGATGTGCTCTTTACCAGGAACAAAGAAGATAGGATGGGGGTCATTATTGGAGTTTAATGAGGGAAGATTAAAAAAGAATGTGAGAAAGAAGTGTGTTGAAGATTAAAAAAGAGTGCGAGAAAGAAGTGTGTTACAGAAAGAATGAATGAACTATTCAATGATCTTTCGGCAGAGGTGGTGCATGCCAGAACTATAAATGGCTTCAGACACATCTGGAATAGAGTCAAAGGGACACTAGCTACTCAGAGAGCAGTGGGAGGCAGAAACATGAATAACAAAAGGGGGAATAGTGTAAGCAAAGACCCCAAAGAGACAACAGATCCTGTGGTATGATAGGGTAATATGGGAAGACTGGATGGAACATCAGTCTTTTTCTGCCATTACATCCATGTTTCAGTGTTTCTACACTGGGTCAGTAAAAACTGTTAGACACTTTTTTGTATGTCTGATTCCTAAAGTGTCCAGAAAAAGGTATATTGTGGGTAAGGCCAGAAGCTGCGTTCTATTCTCTTAGGAATTACTATCTACTGGAGTACCCATTCCTCTGGTCCTCCCTTTAAAACCCACTCTAAATATAGGCACCCATTCTCTCAGTATACCTCCCTTTTCTCTGAACCTTGAAAGCCACCTTCCACCTTGATGGCCAACTTCCATAATTTCTGTAGGGATGGGTCAGCTTGCTGAGCTCTCCCCAGTTCTGCACACCTGACCTTCCCTAAAACACACTTTGCTGTGGGAGAGTCGCTCATGCCTGGGCTTTCCCCTAGCTGTGACTCAGAACTCTGCTCCCAGCTTGTTCTTCAACTACAACTTCCTCTGCTGCAGAAGGGGGAGTTGCTTCCAGCTGCACTGCCCCATCTGTGTCCTCAGGAGCTGCTTCCCCAGCTTTGCTATGGGTAGTGACATGCACAATGTTAGCCTGGCTGTAAAAGTCATTATGCATAATTACATCAGCAAGCAGGCAGGTGTGGTACAACACCCTCCTCTCTTATGCCCTGGCCACCTTCCCAGCTTAGAAAGATCTAGGCCATTGGCACTGAGACCACAGGACCTGTCACTGCTCTAATTCCTTAAAACCTGCCCAGCAGGACCTGTTCCTTGTGGACTGTGACAGGGTCAGTCCCTACCGCTTTAGTTATGGACCCATTTACTTTTTCTCCTTGGTTGCAACCACTATATATAGAATAATGGCTCGGGAACTGTGCACAACAAGGCTGTGTTTCCATTGAGGGGGTTGATGACATCATAGATTTCGAGAGCAAAGCTTGGGAGGTCCCTATGATGTCATCAACCACCCAAGATGGAAACACACGGCCTTGTTGGTGCACAGTTCCCTATCTATTATTTTATATATTATATGGTTCCCTCCAAAAATGCGGCTGGTTTAATTCACAAAGTTTCAGGGTTATGGTCCAATTTCATACCTTGTGTTCACCTTCAGTCACACTGCACATCTACCTGGTCCATTCTGCTGTGTCTCTCTGCTGCCGACCTCAGTATCTCCATTCTCACTATTGTCCCGCTGTGCTGCCGACCACAAACATGAACTGAGGCGCTGTTGTTATAAACACTAAAGAGGACAAACTGAATGTTTGGAAACACGGAGCCAATTATGGCAGAGTTTGTGTCCAAAGAATCTTTTACCCACTCTCCCAGCTGCTCGCTAAGTGGCGCCACCATGTTGACCCGTATTTTTTAGAAAAGTGCGATGTTTCAGCCAATCGGGAAACAGTTCAAGGGTAAAAAGTTGTTGTACTCTCGACGCGAGGTCAGAGCGATAGTACAACAACTCTTTTGACCTTTGAACTGTCCTACAAGATTTTGAAAGCCACAGCTTTCTATTCATAATAAACTCCAGCCATACACTATATTTCTCTCTACTATGACTATCCCTGTTTTTCTGTATGGAGGCAGGCCACTTCCTTACAATCCCCCCCTCTCCATTTCTTGTTCCCTCTTTGATTTTCCACTATATTCCTCCGGGTCCTTATTTAAAAATGGATACAGTAGTATGACAGACTAACTGCCTTAATAATGAGATGTCTGCAAGCAGCACCTCCTCTTCCCTTTTTCTTTTTATGTTGGTGAGCTTGTGCAGCCAACATCTTGCGGTAGTGTAGCTTTGGAAGCCCAGTCACTGTTGGGCGAATGCAGGGCACGCACCAGTAGGTACGTCCCTCAGTCCCCAATCAACCTGCATGCCGGCGCCACACCATGCATACATAATGTGGTGAACACATCTAAGATAAGGTCCGCTGCAATCTGAGCAAAGCTCATCAGATGCAGCGGACCTTCCCTGGATGTGCTTGCCAATATTATGAACATGGCAGCACAGTGGCCACCAAACTGCCGACTTCGGGGGTGCCCAATCCCCTTGTCAGTTAACCCTGCCCCTCTGTATGTGCCGACAGGGGAGCCCACTCCCCATTGGCATAAATCATCCCACATTGTTAAATGCAGAGGGGAGTGCCCAATCCACCTCTGCTTGACACCCCCACTTTCTTTGTGTGCCGACCGCACTCCCCGTTGGTATATAAAAAAAAAAAGCATTGTTAAATGCCGAGGGGGGTGCCCAATCCCCCTCGGCTCAGGGCTCCCCTGCTTTCTTTGTGAGCCGATGAGGGTACCCAATCCCCCATTGGCTACAGACCCCCTCAAACAGTTAGGAGGCATGCTGGGAGCCCACCCCAGCATGCCAAATCCCCTAAAACAAAACTGTCCCGCAATGTTTTTTTTGTCACCTGTAAAATGAAAACGATCCCTTGTAGTCTCCCTGCCCCCACCGCACCCACCCTCTGCACACCTCTGCCTCCCCCACACCTCCACCCCAAACCTACCTGCAGAGTCCAGTGCAATGATCTTCGGTGGACCGGGAACATGTCTGCACTCTTCAAAGCCGACCGCGAACTGAGGAAATGCCGGTAAGCTGTATAATGGAGTAAATAGGGTTTTTTTCAACTTTGATTCATATCGCAGGCATTTTGGGGAATTTTGGCCACAAATTTTCAACATGTGGTTTTTGAAACCCCTTCTCATGAATTCTTGCACTATCATGGCGTTATTCAGTCCCGAAAGATGATTTCACAGTCACTGCATCTAATCACCTTTTGGGAATGAGTAACATAATGACAGTGCCAGTGTTCATGAGGAGGGCTCTCAAAAAGCCTATGTTGCAAATTTGTTGGGAAAATCCCAAAAATGACTGTTTTTGAGCATGTGTTGCGCCTTTGCTACGCATGCTCATAAGTTAGGGAATTCACAGTATTTTCATGCCAGATTCTCAACATTGGTATTTTCCCACACCTTCTTGTGAACCATATAGCTGTCATTTTTCACATCCTGGCCAAAATGTGTTTTCACAATTCCGGCGCTGAATAGCGCAGTCGCTGTGCGAAATCAGTGTTCAGGACACATTACAAAAATGACAGTGACACTGTTCATCAGCAGAGGTCCTAAAATGCCTGTTTTGAAAATTTGGTGACAATACTCCATAAAATGACTGTGTTATGAGCGTGCATTGCACAGTTTGCACGTAAGCTCATAGGTTGGCAAACGTATAATATTTTCACTCCAGATTTTCAACAGTGCCATTGTTCTGCACATCCTAATGAACAGTACAGCTGTCATTTTTTACATCCTGACCAAAATCTGTCTTCGCAGTTCCGATGCAGAATAGCACAGTCGCTGTGGAAAGTCCATGTTCAAGAAACATTATGAAAATGGCAGTGACACTGACCATTAGCAGATGTCCTAAAATGCCTATGTTGAAAATTTGGGGATGAAAGTCAATAAAATGAGTGTTTTACGAACGTGTGTTGCGTAGTTTGCACGCACGCTCATGACTTTGTGAATTTGTAATAGTTGCACTCCCGCTGTTCATTATTATCATTTTTCCATACCTCCTTATGAACAGTACAGCTGGCCAAAATGTGTTTTCACATGTCCGGCACAGAATTGCATGGTCGCTGTGCTAAATCAGTTTTCTTGACAGTTTAAGGAAATGACAGTGACACTGTTCATGAGCAGAGGTCCTAAAATGCCTATGTTGAAAATTTGGTGCCGAAAGTTCATACAATAATTGTGTTGTAACCGTGCATTGCACAGTTTCCATGCAACCTTGTAACTTTGCCAATCTGCAATATTTTCACACCACAGTATCACCACTGGCATTTATGCACACCTCCTTATCAACAATTCAGCTGCCATTTTTCACAGCCTGCCCAAAAAGCATTTCTGCAGCTGTGGCGCACCATGGCATGCTTGCTGTACGAAATCACCTTTTAGGACACATTAACAAAATCACAGCGCTATGCATCTCTAGCTCTGCCATTGCCAATGCCAGTGCGACAACATTCGGCATTGACAAACGCTTGTTGTATCCTGTGCTGTCCTTGCCGGAATAAAAGAAAGAAGGATAATGAGGTATTAAGTGCCTTAGGTATAAATACATTGATGTGTTTATCATGCCTAGAGTTATTAAGCAATGAGGTTGTTTTCCTTACTCCCCCTACCCCGCTGTGTTCAGAGAGTAGCCCTGCAAACTTAGTTTGTTAGTTTTCCTACCTAGGTAGACAAGTAGGACAGGCCCTTAAAAACATTCAGAGAAGTAGCCCTGCAAACTTTGTTTGTTAGTTTTCCTACCTAGGTTAACAAGTAGGACTGGCCCTTAAAAACATTACACAAAGGCATAACAATACCTTATATGGCTCTGTTTCTTTGTTTAGTTGGTGTTGGAGCCCCTTGCAGCCATAAGAGTTCTGTTTCCCGGGAAGCCTCACAGTGTACTGAAGGCTACTATAGGGAGATAGTAGCCCCTTGTGGCCTATTTTTATAGCACCTGCCTGTCAATCTTTGTCAGGGGAACATTCTGGTGAATACAAAATCTTTAGCAATGGTTATTTGCTACTCTGACCATAATACAGTTTGTGCTTGTCATGCATTACTTTGTTGGGTGTTCATAAAATTGTTTTAAAGGTTATAAAGAAATGTTTTTGTAGTGATGATGCTAAGTCACCTGACTCAGGTAGGCAGGTACTTAAGCACTACCTGAGCAGGCACCAGACAGATAGGGTCTGTTTCTCCTGACCAAATGAGAGAGAGGTTCTAAGCTTCAGAATCTTCTTGTTTTCACTGTTTATTTGAAGAACTTGTTATGTTGGCTTGCGCGTGCGCTTCAGCCAACATATTGCATTAGTAGCAGATTTGGAGGTGCGTTCACTGTGGATAAATGCAGGGCAGGCATCAGAAGGTGCGTCCCTCATTCCTCAATAAGGCAGCTGCAGGCGGCGACACTGGGCATATGTCAAGTGGTGACCAGATCTAAGAAAAGGTCCACTGCAATCATGCAGTGGCACCGTAACATGCCCTCCCGATATGCCAGTCCTGGTGAAACTGCCTGCAGAGTGCCCCAACCCACTTCAGTTGCCAACGGGGAGCCCACTCCCCATCAGCATAATGCCCCCCTCCCATTTAAAATGTATGCCGAGGGGGTGGCCAATCCCCTCGGCATCATGTGCCCCCTTGTACAGTCTTTCTTTGCCAATGGGGGCCCCAATCCCTGTTAGCTTTAGTCCCCTTTCCCATTTATTTGCTGACGGGGAGCCCACCCTTTCGGCATAATGTCCCCACCCCACTTTTGTTGTGGTGCCAAGAGGGGTGTCCAGTCCCCTCGGTCTTGTCTCCCCTTAGTATGTGCTGATGAGGTTTCAATCCCCATCAGTTACAGCATCCCCACAAAACACTCAGGCAGCACACTGGGGCCCACCCCAGTGTGCCAAATGCCTATAAACCAAAAACCGTCTCGCAATGTGTTTTTTAACCTGTGAAGAAGAAAGCGGTCCTTCGCAGTCTCCCTGCCCCCTTCCCAATCTGTGCCCACCCTCTGCGTGCCCTGCCTCCCCACACCCATCTCACCCCAAACTTACCTCCGGAGCCTGGTGTGACGATCTTCGGTGCATCAGGAACACATATGCACTCTTCAAAGCCGACAGCGAACTGGAGAAATGCCGGTAAGCTGTATAATGGCATAAATAAGGTTGTTTTCAACTTTGGTGCATATCTCAGCCATTTTGGGGAATTTTGACGCCAAACTTTCAACATGGGATTATTAGGACCCCTCCTCATGAATTCAGTCACTGTCGTGGCGTTATTTGGTCCTGAAAGGTGATATTACAGTCACTGCGTGGAGTCACCTTTTGGGACTGATTAATGAAATGACAGTGCCACTGTTCATGAGGGGAGCATTCAAAAATCCTATGTTGTAAATTTGGTGGAAAATCCCCAAAAAATGGCTGTTTTTGTTTAGCCAAGCGCTATGCAGTTTCCATGCATGGTCGCAACTTCATGAATTTGTAATATTTTCACTCCAGATTTTCAAAATTGGCATTTTTCCTCACCTCCTTATGAACAGTACAGCTGTCACTTTACATATCTGGGCCAAAATGTGTTTTCACACATCCGGCGCACAATAATGCGGTCACTGTGAGAAATCAGTTTTCATGACAGTTTGAGGAAATGACGGTGACCCTGTTCATGAGTCAAGGTCCTAAAATGCCTATGTTGAAAATTTTGTGACCAACATCCATAAAATGACTGTGTTACAGGTGTGCGTTGAGCAATTTCCACACACCCTTGAAACTTCGCAAATTTGCAATATTTTCATGCCAGATTTTCAACACTGACATTTTTTCACACCTACTTATGAACAGTACAGCTATCATTTTTCACATTCTGCCCAAAATGTCTTTTTGCACCTGTGGAGCACAATGGCATGGTCGCTGTAGGAAATCAACTTTTGGGACACATTAACAAAATCACAGCACCACTGTTCATGAGGGGGGGTCCCAAAATGCCTATGTTGAAAATGTGGTTAAAAAAATCCCCAAAATAATTGGGTTATGGATGTGTGTTGCACAGTTTCTATGCATGCTCATGACTTCACCAATCTTTCCTATTTTCACTCCAGATTTTCAGTGTCACAATTTTTTACACCTCCTCGTGAACAATACAGTTGTCATTTTCACAACCTGCCCAAAATATGTTTTAACCCCCGTGTTGCCAAATGACATAGCCGCTCTGCAAAACTACCTTTCAGCTAACAAACTGATAGTGACGCTCTTCATGAGGTGGGGTCACAAAAAGCCTATTTTGAAAATTTGGAGTGAAAATAGCAACAAACGCCTACAGTGTTAGGGTTTCCAACTGTTACTTCCCACCCTGTAGAGACTGACAGGCATCAGGGATGTGACTCGAGATCATTGGCTGTAATGCTCATGCCATTCCACCCCCAGCCTGCAGCCAGTGACAGGCATCGATGTCTGCCTTGGGGTGTTCGGCCCTAAAGTTCACCCTATTCTCCTATACTGCACCCACCTCAGCGTATTTCCATATGGAATGGCATAAGCAAGGCCCCTTGAATTCTGCGGTTCTGAGGTTGCAGAATTTGCCGCAGAATTTGCATCATGCTGCAGAATATATATAGTGCCACAGAATTCATTGTTTTTGGTGAATTTTCTTATAAATATACTGTTTTTCCATAGTGTTAGGCTTTCTTTCCCATCTCGTTTATCCTGAAGCCCCTACTCTATGCTCAGCATATGATGTCATCGATGACCTCACATCATAGTTAGCCAATCACAGGACTGTATTCTGCCAGAGAAGTGAATAAATCATGCTTAAGAAATCAGAAAATGCTGCCACAGAAGCCAAGGAGCCCTGCTGCAGAAATCAGAAAATTCTGCCGAAGAACACCAGAGGCCCTGGGCATAAGTATAAGGCCCAAAGACCCCAAAGCACACCACAGCACTTGTCAGTGTCTACAGGGTAGGGTGAGGTAGAATGGCATGAGCATTATAGCTGACGACCTAAAGGCACACCCCAATGCATGTCAGTCTCTGCAGGGTGGGGGTGGCATTGGCTTCAGTTCAGTACTTCACTGCCATTCCTATTATGCATCTCTAACTCCTGCACTACCAATGCAATGCCAGTGAGACAACATTCAGCACTGACACATGCTTGTTTTTTCTTTATGCTGTTTTGTTTGTGGTGCTTGGAAAGTGTTTATGAAGAAATTAACATCCCACAAAGCAAAAAAGAGTTGCACCTTACTTTCTGTCTCATTGTGTCCATCTGTAGAACCCACACCGTAACATGGACCAAATGCTGATTTACCATTAAAGGCCCCAACATCTCTCAATCCCGGGGTTACCATACCATTTACCAGCACCAGATACTGTATTTGCATGCAGTGGAGTTAGTGGGAACTGCATTTTGAGTACAGGCCACTAGCTGCTGGCACGTTCCAGAGCCACCTCCTCTAACTGCACTTGTCCCCTTTTGCTATATTTTTTTCAGACAGTCATATGACATGTAGGGTGCCTACTGCTTACTTGAACACTACATCTCCACCTAACTTGGCCCCTTGATTGTCTTCACCTATAACCCCCCCTTTTTTTCTGCTAATCCACTACCTTTCTTACCCTCAGACTCCTAACATATATGTCCTAAGCCCATCTACTGTAGCACCCCTCCTAGAACAACTGCAGTCCTGTACCCCTCCCCTTCATATCTGCCACTTAAGTTGGTATATGTCCTGACCAATGATATGCCATGCTGTTTGAAAATGTTTTAATATGCTGGCTGTTTCAGAATGTTTTAATTCCCCTCCTTCTCATACCATTCTCTCTAGCCTTGTTAACCCTATACCTGAAATACTTGTTATTGCTTTGTGTATTTTTTTCTCTTTCTGTATAATTATGTCTATTTATTATTTGTACATAAAAGCAGTACTTTAGGAAGGGTAGGGTGGGCAGTGCTCCCACCCCGGGCGCAAGCCTCCAAGGGGCGCATTTTTCCCCTGAAGCTCGTGTTCTAATTCACTTGCGCTGCCGCTTTAAATCTTTTTTTTTTATTTTGGTTATGTAATTACAAATGACTGTCAGCAGGGGTGCATCTGCAGAGGTCACATGGTTGCACAGTCTACTGCAGAAAATAATAATCATGTTGTGCTGAGAAAGAGGAACTGTGAGTGGGCCAGCATGCCACCCAATAGTATAAAAGGTACGGGCGGAGCATTTGGCACTGAGTGAGAGGCGGTTTGTGTTGGAGACAGGGAGAGTGTGGAGCAAGTTGTTGAATGTACTAGCATAGAGTAGTAGACAGTCACAGAGACTAAAAAAGTGAGAGAGTCAGAGAGGAGAGATGAGTCACGAGAGACAGAGAAGACAGAAGAGATCCTTGTCTTATATTTTTTTTTCATCACTTGTGTAATGTAAGCATAAGCAGAATGCACACCGCAGTACTCTGTCTGTTGTTGTCTATGTAGACAAGACAGGTAATTGTCACTCGTCAGTGACAGAGTGTCTGTAGTAAAAGTGATGGCACTGCAGGCAAGAAGCAGACCCGGCAAGCGATGAATAATTCAAATTAATTTCTGAATTCAAATTGTACGATGATGAGATGGGATCTATGTGGTGAGAGCGCAGTGGGGGGGGGGGAGATTGATAGTCTCACTCAGGAAGTTGAGAGACAAAGATCTGCTTTCCTTGCCGTTGAGTTATTGGGCCTGAGCAGGCCTGTCTTGGAGTCGGCTCTGCTGGCGGTTGGGCAGGTGGGCAGCGACTGTGTAGTTAACTTGAACTTCATGCACTGGACTGGGGACTGGGATTGGAGTGAAGATTTTGAAGCAGTTGCCTCAGCCTTGGCCTGACTGCCATGGTGTGGCCACAGGCACACCATCCCTTCTGTCCACCACATTGTTACATTTTCTTTTCTTTCCACTTGACCCACATCCCTCCTGCACTCCCATTCCATTGCCTTTTTTTTGTGTTCTCTCCTTCTGATTCTCCCTAGCAGAGTCCTTGTTCCATTCTCACCCTGCCACCCACACCTGTCTTGCTTAGAAAATGAGGCCTTGCCTCCTAGTGCCTTGCCTAGTTGTCTTGGAAGCCATGTGAGGGGATCTGTACAGTTTAGATCATAACTTATTAACAGTTAGATGTATCAGGATTGGCTTGTGCTGTGGAGGGGAACTGATGGGAATCAAGGGAATGAGGGGATTTGGAGTGGGGCTCCTTCTATCTGCAGGGATGCTGACAGGAGCAGTTGGGATGGCTCAGTTGTACTGGGGGGTGCTGTGCATGGGTTATTTACTGGGCAGAGGAGAGGGGCTGCACTGCTAAGGCATACTGAAAACTGGTATAGGCTAGGCAGAATGTTTTTTTCCCTAATGACACTTCTCATTGCACCATGGGGCTCCTACACTGTCTCTCACCAGAATTAGCTAACTAAATGGGCCCGGGGTCCTCAAGCTCAAGCACCCTATCATGCCCTGTCTGGCCTTTTTTTTTTTTTTTTTTTTACAGGGTCCTGCCTAGACACTACAAATTGGGAACACTACTACATAATGTATCCCATCCCCATCCCACAGCAGGACCCTCTGCCAGACAAGCTACCCCCTGCAACTCCCCCCCCCACAGGTCAGGAGAGGGCCAGGAAGCAGAAGATCCACAGCAGAGAACTGCTGCTACAGTGCTGTCCAGGGTCCCACAGTAAAACTTCTGGCAGAAAAGGAAAGCTCCCTGTCTCACTAGGTCTGCTTGGCTTGCATTCATGAACATGACAGTTTTGTTAATAATTGATAACACTGTGTAGACTGAGCATGTCACCTAAATCAGGGATGTCAGTTGACCGCTTCTGGATCTTGACATCTGACAGTTTCTGCAGCACTTCTAAATTACATATAAAAATACCTGCCATGTTCGTGGTTGCCAACAGAGTATATGAGTCTGAGCTGGGGAAAGAGAGAGGTAGGGAGTGGACCAGAGGAGCAGCGCATTTTTTTGTATGCCAGAAGTTATACTGTGGGACCCTGGACAGCACCATAGCAACAGTTCTGTGATGTGAATCTTACACTCCTTGGCCCTCTCCCAACTGATGGGGGGTAGAGGCAGATGCAGGGGGTGCTTTTCTTTGGGGGGTTCCTGCGCTGGGGGAATTGGATATAGTCAGAATATTGTTTGTTGGGGGGGGATGCCACTGCAGAAAAAGTGGCCCTCTGGAGGGATGCTAGACTTGGGACTGCATACCTCTCAACCTCTTGTCTCATGAATCGGGGACAAGACTTAAAATAATAAGGGACAAAGACCCAAAATCTTCGACACATGTTATAAATTGACACTATTCACTCAGAAAGCTGATAAAAAAAGGGTATTTGTGTTCATCTGCATTTTCTGAAGAAGAATAAGTCTGTAACTTTAATGTTTTACATTATTTCATGATTTTAACCCCACCCACCCCACTGTTCTCTACCATGAAACAAACTTTATAATGGAAAAATGTAATTTTTGTTGTAAAATCAAGGACAGTTTAGAGGTATGTGTGGTTGGTCTAGTTGCAAGGATTGTTCGGGTGCATGGGCGCTTGTCTTGGTGTAGGGTGGTGGTTCAGCTATAGGGAAGGTAGGCAGCTAACGTGAGTGTGGTGTTGTGGAGGTGTTCAAGCCACTGTAGGATGGTTGGAGGGCAGAGTCTGGTTATGGTCTAGAAGGGTGGTCAAGCAGCACTGAGTGCTGGAGATAGTCTAGCTGAAGGAAGGATGGTCAAGGGTGGAGGCTTTTCCTTCTGTTAGGTGGTGGTGATTCCACTACAGGGGTAGTGGAGCCTGCCATCAGGGCTGAGTGAGTGGGCTCATGGGGATACATCCCCCTATGTGAGGATGGATGGTTGCAGGTGGGCATCTTAGAGGTACATGTGTCGAGCACTCAAGGACTGCATCTGTGCCACTTAGGTGCCTATACATATCCCATGAGCCACTCTCGATGGAACTGTTGGTCAGAGAGTTGTCCACAACAATTGCAGCTACACTGCACACTCTGATAACAGCCAGCCAGCATCTTCGACTCCCACACCTCAGATTCTATGGAAGCAAAGTTTTCCCTGAAATCAGGGGTAGAGAACCTATGACAAAAGTGTTTTTCCTCCAAAAAAAGTGCCAAAACACACTACAGAGCATGTAAGGTAGGGAACGTATAACAAAAGTGTTTTTCCTTCAAGAAAACTGCCAAAACACACTACAGTGCATATAAACAACCTAGAGCTTGGGGTTTGTGGCCCCAGACCACCAGCTGTTTTCTGGGGCAAAAATTAGTCTCTGCCCAGGGCACCAAAATGCCTTCCTACAGCTCTGCACAAAGTGTTGTTCTTGACATTGTGTAACGCAGGTCCACCTTGTAAATGAGCCTGCCCAATGGTGTTCGCCTGGATAAATAAATACTTGATTAATTGATTGATTGATTGAGGTGTCCCAATTTTTTAGCAGACATAGCATCTGCATTCCCCTGGCTCCTTACTTTTGAAACCATTTGGCTTCCCTTTTTCTTTTGACACAGGCTGGCTTCTCTTAGGTTGCCTCCCTGGAATTCCTCTAAAATCACCTGATGTCTTTCTTCCATTGTTTTTGTGCTGAGTCTAAGGTGAGATGGACATGAACTGATCAGCTCTCTTGGCTGCTTACTTTATATAGCTAGGAGTCTGGTCCAGTAACCATATCCTTAACTCCTCTGGTACAATCTTTAGAAACTGTTCCATGAGGAACAAATCAAGTATCTGTTCTACAGAGCTAGTATTTGCACCCTCTGCCCATCACTCTAACAGCTTGTCTGGTTGTACACATATTTCAGAATAGCTGTCTCCCAGTGCCTTCCATGAATTTCTACATTTCTTGTCTATAGGCCTCAGGAGTCAATTCAAAACATTTTAACAAGGTATTTTTCACTTTGTTGCAGTCTATACAGTCCTCATTGCCCGTCCTGGTGGAGGCTTCTTTTTTTTTAATATAGTTTTTATGGAATTTTAACATGATCTGCATGTTACATGAAGATGGTAATAAAGAAAAAAATCAATTTTCTGCGTTGGGTCATTTCATTTCAACATAGCACAGTAGACACCTATATGACAATAGTAGCTAGTATCCATCTCTCCTTTTAGATATAGCGCAAGGAGAAGAAGAAGAAGAATCAGCATTTATATAGCGCTTTTCATACACAGTGTATCCCAGAGCACTTTACAAGCAATGCTAGACTGGTAGTGAAGTGACTGAATGTGTAGTGGCGTAGTAGCAGCCATATTGTACATCATCACCCACACACAGCCTGGGTAATTGAACAAACCGGTTTATGGGAAGGGGAATGGTGGCCAAGACACCGGGAATGTTCTCTGCTCTTTGCAAAGAGTGCCCTGGGTTTTTTTACTTCCTCCCGGACAACACCAGGATAGGCAGAAGGAACCTCGGTTTAACGTCTCATCCAAAGGATGGCACACCCCAGCAGTACAGCAACCCCCCCCAATACTGCACTCAGATGCCAGCGATTTTTAGGTGCAAGTCCAATCCCAATGTGGGATGAGAACCCACGTCCTTCTGGTCCAGAGGCAGATGTGGTACCAACTGAGCCACGCTGAGTAATTAGAGCAAAATTAAGCATATGTCATGGGCTGTCACTGACTTCTTTTTCCCTGCTGCTTGAACACCTCAGTTCCACATAAAATTCAACCAGGCACACAGGATTTAACAACATGGAGGATTTATTCTGTAAAATCACATAAAAAACACATGAACTGCAATCTGCTGCACAGAACAGTAGTTTATGCCTGCAGCATGCCTCCATTAGTCTGCTGCAGGCTGTAGTAAAACATTTTTTAGCAGACAATTACAGTTCAGCAAATCATATTTAACATTAAGAACATCTCCAGAATTCATGCACAAAGGAAGGTAATCTGTGATCGTACAGTGATTTCGATTAACATACTGTAACTAACAGAATTCTACCTCTTATTACCATTCAGCAACTTGTGATAACCCCCTTTTGTAAAATGACTTCTTTTTGCACACATCAAATATCTAATGATTACAAACATAATCAGTTGAAGAAGTCAACTACTTAAACCTGACCAGTGCCACAATGTATCAAGTCAACTCAAACTACTAAACAAGTCTGGCAACATGGTCTCCTGAAATAAGGACATTAAACAATAGGTGCCATTAAAAAACATATTTATTATACACCACAGTTAAAAACTATACAGCAGCACCCTCCTCAGTAGATGCCAGCATTTCACTTTATCCAGTGCTTTGTCAAGGTAACTTGTTTTGCTGTACTTGTTTGGTAGTTTGATTACAAACATAATGTCCAAATGATCAATTCAGAATAAAAACAAGCATTTGTCAATGCCGAATGTTTGCTTACTGGCATTGGCAGTGGTAGTGTAGAAGTTACAGAGCTGCGTAATAGGAATGGCAGTGAAGTATTGAACTGAAGCCAACCCCACCACCACCCTGCAGAGAGTGACAGGCATTGGGGTGTGCATTTGGGTCGTCAGGCATAACGGCCATGCCATTTCACCACACCCCACTCTGCAGAGACTGACAAGTGTCATGTGTTCCTTGGGGTCTTTGGCCCTTATGCGCACCCCATTTCATTAAGAAATACGGTGAGATGGGTGCGATATAGGAGAATGGGGTGAAGTTTGGGGCCGAAGAGTCCAAGGCATACCTCGATGCCTCTCAGTGACTGCAGGGTGTGGAATGGTATGAGCATCACAGGCAAGAATCCCAAGTCACACCCTGATTCCTGTCATTCTCTACAGGGTTGGTGATTTAGTTGAAAGCCTAATACCTCAGGCATTCGTTGGTATTTTAATGCCAAATTTTCAACATGTTTGTTTTGTGACCCCACCTCATGAACAGGGGAATATCAGTTTGGTAGCGAAAGCTGCTTATGCACAGTGACTACGGGATGTAGTACCACAGGTGCAAAAATATTCGAACAGGATGTAAAAATGACAGCTGTACTCTTTCATGGGAGGTGTAAAATGGCTATGCTGCAAATGTGTAGTAAAATATTTAAAAATGGTGAAATCACGGCGTGCATAGAAACTGTGCGCACCGTTATATAAGTAGGTTGGGGATATTTTATAGCAGATTGTCAACTCAGGCATTTTGGTGCCTCCGATCATGAACAGTGTCACTGTGATTTTCTTTATCTGTGCCAACAATGATTTCCCACAGCGACCGCAGTCTGCACTGAAAGTGTGAAACACACTTCAGCCATGTTGTGAAAAATGGCAGCTGTACTGTTCATAAGGAAGTGTGGAAAAATGCCACTAGTGAAAATCTGGACTGAAAATATTACAAAGTCATGAACTAACGAGGTTGCGTGGAAACTGCACAATGCTCACTCATAACACAGTCATTTTATGGACTTTTGTCACCAAATTTTCAACATAGCCATTTTAAGACCTCTGCTCATGAACAGTGTAACTGTGATTTTCTTAATCTGTCCTAAACATTGCTTTTGCACACCAACAGCACCATTGTGTGCTACATGTGCGATAACACATTTTGGGTGACATATGAAAAATTGCAGCTGTACTGTTCATAAGGAAGTTTAATAAAATGGACATCTTGAAAATCTAGAGTGAAAATATTAAATTTGCAAACTTACGAGCATGCATAGGAACTGTGCAACGCACGCTCGTAAAAGTCATTTTTAGACATTTTTTCACCAAATTTTCAACATAGCCATTTTAAGACCTCTGCTCATGAACAGTGTCACTGTGGTTTTGTTAATGTGTCCCATACATTGAGTTTGCACACCGACTGTGCCATTGTGCGCTACATGGGCGGAAATACGTTTTGGGCAGGATGTGAAAAATGGCAGCTGTACTGCTCATAAGGAGGTGTGGAAAAATGGCAATGTTGGAAATCTGGAGTGGAAATATTGAAAATTCGCAAACCTACGAGCGTGCGTGGGAACTGTGCAACGCACACTCGTAAAACAGTCATTTTTAAGAATTCTGTCACCAACTTTTTGACATTGCCAATTTAAGATCACTGCTCATGAACAGTGACACTGTGATTTTCTTAATGTGTCCCATACACTGAGTTCGCACAACGACTGCGCCATTGTGCGCTACATGGGCGGAAACACATTTTGGGTGAGATGTGAAAAATGACAGCTGTACTACTCATAAGAAGGTGTGGAAAAATGGCAATGTTGAAAATCTGGAGTGGAAATATTGAAAATTCACAAACCTATGAGCGTGCGTAGGAACTGCGCAACGCACGCTCGAAAAACAGTCATTTTTAGGAATTTTTTCACCAAATTTTCAACATAGCCATTTCAAGACCTCTGCTCATGAACAGTGTCACTGTGATTTTCTTAATTTGTCCCGTACATTGATTTCGCACACCGACTGCACCATTCTGCGCTACAAGGGCGGAAACACATTTTGGGTGAGATGTGAAAAATGACAGCTGTACTGCTCATAAGACGGTGTGGTGAAATGGCAATGTTGAAAATCTGGAGTGAAAATATTGAAATTTCGCAAACTTATGAGCCTGCGTAGGAACTGCGCAATGCACGTTCGTTAAACAGTCATTTTTTGGAATTTTGGCACCAAATTTTCAACATGGGGGTTTTGGGCCCCCTTCTCATGAATGATGTCACTGTCATGGCAGTATTTGGTCCTGAAGGATGATTTCACAGTCACTGTGCAGTCACTGCGCGAAATCACCCTTCGAGCCCGAATAACGCCATGACAGTGACATCATTCATGAGAAGGGGTCCCAAAAACCCCATGTTGAAAATTTGCAAAATTCAAAAATTCCCGCGATATGCAATAAAGTTGAACCCTCCTATCTAGCCCATTATACAGCTTACCGGCATTTCTCAGTTCGCGGTCGGCTTTGAAGAGTGCAGACGTGTTCTGTCCACGAAGATCGTCGCGCAAGTCCGGAGGTAGTATGGGGTGAGGGGGGTGTGGGAGGCTGGGTGCACAGTGGGTGGGTGAGGGTTGTGGGAGGGGGTTCGGGAGATGCGCCGGGACGTTTTTGTTTTACAGGGTAAAACAAAAAAGACTTTATGGGGCTTGCCACGCTGGGGTGGGCTCCCAGCGTGGCACAAGGACTTTGGGAGGTGTTCAGCCGACGGGATTGGGCACCTGTCGGAAAAAATATATAAAAAAAAACTGTGGAACGCTTGCCATGCTGGGGTGGGCTCCCAGCGTGGCACAAGGACTTTGGGGGCGCTCAGCCGACAGGGGATTGGGCACCCCATCAGCAAATGACTGATTGCCACACTGGGGTGGGCTCCAGCGTGGCATCAACTACTGAGAGGAGGCGATGCAGCTCAGCGGGATTGGGCACCCGTCGGCTGCTACGCTGCGTCGCGGGGCACGACCGCGCCTGCGGCTGGGGAGCTGCGCATGAGCAGCTTCTTATTGCTGCTCACTCACGCGTAGCTCCCCCTTTCAACTGTATGCCACTGCATTTTGGAGCATGTCATACACAGCTCCAAAATGCATTGGCTTACAGGGGCTGCGCCTGCCAGCACAGTGCCTGAATTGGAGGAGGAGGTGACACACCTCCGAAATCTCCGATGATGGCACTATGTTTCTTGCACATGCGTGCAAGCAAACATAATAAATATCACAAGTTATCACAACAGGTTCATTGCACTGTTCCTATTTCTAACTGCAGTACAAATAGCAGCAAAATACTTTCAATTCAGTACACTGTATGTGAAGACATAAACACATACCTTGTACTTGTAAAAATCTAATAAAAACATGAGCTGCAGTCTATTGCACAGAACAGTAGTTTATCCTTGGCAGAACAATAGGATTACTCACTTGCTGAGGATGATTATCTGAGTACCCTTTATAGTACTCCGCAGTCAACACCAGTGCGTATTCCTAGCCCATCCAATAGGTTGATGCACGATCCAATCAAATCAAAGAGGGGGCGAGGACATACCTCTGTACTCATCAGATTATCCCCAATGTGATTCTTCCATAGCTATATAGTGAGAGAAAAAGGGGAAAAAATACAAGCCAGAAATACACCCAGCCAAAAGTGTAGCCATTAATGTGACGTCCTTCCTTAATGTGCTGGGTCATGTGACTAATGCCTGGTAGCCATTATTTATGCTGTATTATTGTACAGAACACTTACTCAGGTGTTGCTTTGCATCCGTTGTCTTTATTGTGGTACTTTTCTTATGCATAAATACAGGCATATACTTTTCTTGTTGGCATAAAACTCTCCATTCTAGTTCATCGTATAATGATGTAAACCATATTGACAATTTGATACCACCTGATCAGGCCACTGTATGTAGCGTGATGCTAGTGTCTATCATTATGCTAGTGCCTATCGGTAACCCGACCTGAGGAGTAATTTGCCATCCAGGGCGGGGCTGCGGAGTACTATATAGGGTACTCAGATAATCACCTTTACCAGGTGAGTAAATCCCATTATATTTCGTACCTTTTATAATACTCCGTAGTCAACACCAGTGGGACCTTAGTAGCAGTGTACCTTTCAGAGTTATAACTCTCAGGTGGGTTAATAAAAAAGGCAGATTAGCTCAGGTCTACCCTAACCGGTTACCTGCCCCCAGTACGGTTTTGGCAAAAATTGTTCACTCGGCAGATGCTATGCATAGCCAGTAATGCCTGGTGAAGGTATGTAATGAAGACCAGGTGGCTGCTGAACAAATGTCTTGTACAGACACGTTTCCCCTTTCTGCCCAGGTTGTTGCTACTGCCCTGGTGGTATGTGCCTTGAGGCCTTCAGGTGGTGCTTGCCCTGCTGCCCTGTAAGTGTCATTAATGGTCTGTTTGATCCAGGTAGCAAGGGTGTCTTTGGAAGCTGCCTGTCCTACTTTCTGCCCCTTGATTAGTACGAATAATCTGTCTGACCTCCGAATGTCACTTGTCATACTGAGGTATTTTCTCAGTTGGTGGCCCACATCTAGCAGGTGATGGGTTGATGGGGCAGGATGGTTAGTCAGAGTTATGTAGGGTAATAGAACATCCTGATCCCTGTGGAACTGAGATGCTACCTTGGGGAGGAAGGATGGTACTGTTCTAAGAATGACCCTATCGCTATGAAATGTTATGAAGGGTTCCCTTCACGACAGGGCCTGAATCTCCCCAAGCCTTCAGGTGGAGCAAATTGCTACAAGGAAAGCAGTCCTAATAGTACAGCAGTGTAAGGTGTCTAGCTGCAGAGTGGGTGATTGTAGGGCATTGAGCACTATGTTAAGTTGCTACAGTGGACATATCTGCCACACCTTTGGTGCCGCTAATGCAACTGCCTTAAGCAGTCAGATGGTGTCTGAGTGTAAGCCAATGTGACCAATTCCCACTAGTGGTCCCCTTATGGATGATATAGCTGATGCCTGTATCCTGAGTGAGGCGGGACTAAGGCCCTTGTTTGCCCCTTCATTTAGGAAGTCCAGAATTTCTGGTAACCCTTCCACTGAAGGTGAGGTACCCATTTCCCTGCACCATTTGGGAAAAATTTGCCATTGTCTATAGTAAGTCTTATTTGTAGATTGTCTCCTGGATTGCAACATATGATTCTCGACTCTGGCATGATAGCCTTGGTCTAGCAGTCTGTTCCTTTCAATAGCCATGCCGTCAGATTTAGGCTACATAGAAACATAGAATCTGATGGCAGATAAGGACCGCTTGGCCCACCTAGTCTGCCCAATTTCCTACCTAACAGATAAGCTGCAGATCCTAGTTAACCAACAGTTTACTTCCTCCTACCCCCCACTAGGACTGAATTCTTGAATTCCCCCACTGTTCTTGACTCCACAACCTCCTCAGGGAGGCTGTTCCATGCATCCACAACCTTCTATGTGAAAAAATACTTCCTCACATTACCTCTGAGCCATCCCCCCTCTATCTTCAAATTGTGCCCCCTTGTTCTTGCACATCTCTTTTTCTGAAAGATGCTACCCTCTTGGACTTTGTTGATTCCCTTGAGGTACTTGAAAGTTTCTATCATGTCCCCTCTCTCCCTTCTTTCCTCAAGGGTATACAGATTAAGCTCCTTTAGTCTTTCTTCGTATGTCTTCTGGTGCAGACCCTGCACCATTTTGGTTGCCCTCCTCTGGACAGCCTCTATTCTGTCTATGTCTTTGCGGAGATGGGGTCTCCAGAACTGCACACAGTACTCCAGATGGGGTCTCACCAACTGTCTGTACAGAGGGATAACAACTTCCTGTTTTCTACTGGTGATACCTCTTCCTATGCATCCCAGTATCCCCCAGCCTTCCTTACTGCCTTCTCACATTGCTTGCCCACCTTTAGGTCATCTGATATAATCACCCCCAGGTCTCTTTCCATTTTTACTGTTGTCAATATCTCACCCCCCATTGCGTACGCTTCCTCTGGGTTTTTGTTTCCTAAGTGCATTACTTTGCACTTCTTTGCATTGAATCTGAGCTGCCAAACATTTGACCATTCCTCCAACCTTGCCAAGTCCCTTCTCATCCTTTCCACTCCATCTTGTGTATCAACCCTGTTGCAGATCTTTGTGTCATCTGCAAAGAGACATACTTTTCCTTCCAGTTCCTCTGCAATGTCACTTATAAAGACATTAAAAAGGACCGGTCCCAGTACTGACCCCTGTGGTACCTCACTAGTAACCCTCCTTTCTTCACTGTGTATTCCTTTTACTACTACCATTTGCTTCCTGTTGTCTAGCCAATTTTTTATCCAGGCTACCACCTTGGGACCCACTCCAAGGTTGGCTAACTTGTGTATTAATCTTTTGTGTGGGACTGTATCAAATGCCTTGCTAAAATCTAAGTAGGCCATGTCCACAGCTCCTCCCTGGTCTACTACTTTGGTCACCCAGTCAAAGAAATCTATTAGATTCATCTGACATTACCTTCCCATCGTGAATCCATGCTGCTTTGGGTCCTGTGCCCCACTGGCCTCTAGGTACTCAACAATTCTTTCCTTCAGAAGTGATTCCATCATTTTCCCTACCACTGAGGTCAAACTAACTGGTCTGTAGTTTCCTGCCTCTGTCCTGCTCCCACTTTTGTGAAGAATCACATCTGCCCTCCTCCAGTCCTCGGGTACCACCCCATCATCCCATGATTTGTTAAAGAGAGTAGTCAGCGGTGTCACTACTTCTACCCTTAGTTCTTTTAGAATTCTTGGGTGAATCCCATCAGACCCCATTGCTTTGTCCACATTCAATTTTATTAGTTCTTTCAGAACCTTTCTTCTGTAAATAGACTGGTATCGACCTCATCTTCAGAGTGTTTCTCTTGTTTGGTTTAGGTACCTCCCTTCCTCTTCCTTTTGTGAATACTGAGCAGAAATATTCATTCAGTATCCCTGCTTTTTCACTGTCACTCTCACCCACATTCCCTCCCCTTTATTAAGCCTCAGTATCCCTCCTTTGGTCTTTCTTCACTCCCTAATGTACCTATAAAAGGTCTTATCCCCCTTCTTAACAGAATTGGCTATCCTTTCCTCGGTTTGGGCCTTTGCTATTCTGACTGCCTTCCCAGCCTCTTTCTGCTTTAACTGATAAAGTTTTCTGTCCTTCTCCTTCTGTGTTTCCTTATATTTCCTGAATGCTATCCTTTTCTCCTTAACCTTCCCTGCCACCTCTTTTGAGAACCATAGCATTTTTTTCCTTCGTTGTGTTTTATTAATTTGCTTTACACAAAGGCTTGTTGCCTCTGTGATGGCTGTTTTGATTACTCCCCATTGTTCCTCCACCCCTCCCTCTTGCCTGTTTGCTAGTGCTTTTCTGAGGCACTCTCTCATTTTCCCAAAGTCAGCCCTCCTAAAGTCCAGTACTCTTGCTTTTCTATAGCTTGATTGTATGGCTGTGTTTATCGTGAACCACACTGTTTGGTGGTCGCTTGTTCTCAGATGGCTACCCACTTCTAAATCTGAGAGTCTTTCTCTGTCCCCATTTGAGAGTACCAGGTCTAAGATTGCTCCCTCCCGAGTGGGTTCCAATACTAGCTGTCTGAGGCTTGCCCCCTGTAGGGCTTCAAGAATTACCCTGCTCTTGGATGTGCCTGCAGCATAGGTGCTCCAGTTAACATCTGGCATATTCAGGTCCCCCATCAACTATATCTCCCCTTTTTCTGCCATTCTAAGGAAGCCTTCTATCATTTCCTTGTCCATTCCCTCTCCCTGAGATGGGGGTCTGTATTCAACCCCCATGCGGATTGTTGTGCCATTTCCTGTCTCCAGGGTGACCCAGAGTGCCTCATCTGCTCCCTGTTTACTCTTTAGTTCTGTTGCTTTGATCCCTTCCTTTACATAGAGAGCTACTCCTCCTCCTCTTTTAACCTCCCTGTCCCTCCTGTAGATTGTGTATCCTGGTATGTTGACATCCCCATCATGGTTCTCTGTGTACCATGTTTCTGTGACTGCCTCAATATCCAGGCAACCCTCTTCCATCAAGGCCACTAGTTCAGGGAGCTTGTTACACAGACTACGGGAATTGGTACTCATCACCCTCCACTTTTTGATAGCCTTACCCCTTTTAGCTCCATTCCTGTCCTTACTGCCTTTGCCTTTTTTTAAATTTACCTCTGTTCTGCTCCCTAATAACTTCTCTACATTGGTGTTTACCTCACTAATTACCATGTTTTGTGGGGGGAGGCTGGTATTTCCCTGCTCCTTTTCAGTGCCTCCCCCCTTGGCTAGTTTAAATACTTGCCAATGAAGCATTTAAACCTCTCACCTAGGATCCTGGTTCCCCACCTGGACAGATGCAGACCATCGCACCAGTATAGATCTACATCCTTCCAGGTGGCTCCCAAGTCCCCAATGAAGCCAAAACCCCGAGCTCCACACCAGTTTTTCAACCACTCATTGAATTCCCTGGTGAGGAGTGCCCTAGCATCACCCTTGCCATAGACAGGCAGCACCTCCGAGAAGGTTACCATATGCGCTACTTGTCTAAGGCCCCTCCCCAACTCTCACAAACCCCTCTTGCACTGCTCTGATCCCATTCCTAGCCAGGTCATTTGTTCCTAGGTGGACAATGACATCCAGCTCTCCCTTGTGCAGCTCCTCCCACAATCCTGAGGACTGCCTCGTCCTCGAAGCCGTGGCGCCAGGAAGGCACCTTACTTCCTTTCCCCTTCCTCCCCATTTCTACCCCCAATGATTAAGTCCCCACCAGGAGTTGTTTCCTCCTGTGGGGTCCCATGCCACCCTACTGTGGGTCTCCTTTGTGAAGGTTCCCAGCATCCTCCTTGGTCTCCACTGCAGGTGCCTCTATAAAAGAACCACTATCCACCTGAAGAGCAAATGAATTGTGGAGAGGTACAGCTGGAGGGATGCAACTCTGTTCCACCACCCTCTCCCTTCCTGAGCCCACCCTGGTCCAGCCTCTCCTCTTTCTTGGCAACCTCTGAGGTAGTGGCATTGGCCCTGGTGGTCCCTGGGTGGGGGAAGAGGTTTCACGAATCCTAGCCAGGTCAGCCTGGAGATGGGCAACCTCCTCTCTCAAATAGGGGAGCATCGCAGCCTCCAGAATGTCTCCCGGAACACTGCCGCCCCACAGCCATTTCACTGCATCACTCCTATCATGTCTTATTTTGTGTCCCCTCTACTGTTTCTCTGTATGCTTCCTCTCTCCTCTACTTACAACTCTCTCCCTTCCTGTTCTGGGACAGCAACTTCCTATCTTCTTCAGTAGCCTCTTTCTTCCTTGCTCAATGTCAGCCCACCAGCAGCTAGGGGGGGAGAGTGAGCTACTTTTTTCCTTTAGGGTTGAGAAAACCAATGTGCCTCTATGATCCTTCTCTTCCTACTGCCAAACAGGAAGTTGCTGTTGACAGTCAAATCCAGTGGCTATAAAAGTAGAACTGGCTTAGGGTGGGATGAAGGGCAATTAGTAAGAAAAAAGGCTAGCAACAGGACGTTGTAATTTGAGTCACCTGCTTTTGGTGTTTAAGCCACACCCCCAATTAAGCTCTCTTTCCTCCTACTGGTTTAGCAAGTCAGCTGATACAGTAATCTCCTTCCAGCACAGAACACACACTGACTTTTTTTCTTTTCTTTCTTTTTTAACCCTAAATAAGACCCCTTCTACTTCTAATAAAGTATATGTCTACTTAATCTCAACAGACACTGACTCCTACTGAGATATAAGTTTTAAATTAATAAGAAAATGTAGCTTCTTTTAGTTAACTGCTTTCTGCTCTACAAGCAAGGCTAGCAAACAGGATGTTGTAATTTGAGTCATCTGCTGTTAGTGTCTAAGCCACACCCCCAATTAAGCTCTCTTTCCTCCTACTGGTTTAGGAGGAGGCTGGCTGGGTTCAGGTGAAGAAGTGGTCCCTGCAATAGTAGGTCTGGCAACTGTGGTAGAAGCATTGGAGGGCTTACTGACATGTCTTGAATGAGTGAGTACCATGGTCATCTTGGCCAATTGGGAGCCACCAGAACCACCGACACCCCTGTGCTTCATATCTTGTGGAGCACTCTGGATATCATTGAAAAAGGCAGAAATGTGAAGGATCAAGTGAAATTCCAAGGAGCTGACAGTGTGTCGACCTCCTGGGTCTTGGGTCCAAGAACCTGGAGTGGTAGTTGGGTAATGGCATGTTTGTTAATGACACCATTAGATCCACCTGGAATGGTCCCCATCTGGTCTGTAGACTCTGAAAAGTGTTCTTGTTGAGTCTCCACTCTGCCTGGTGGATGGTGACTCTGCTTAACCAGTTCACCTCTGTGTTGGACATTCCTGCTAGGTATATTGTGGTTATGGACTGCAGGTTCAGCTCCGCCCATTGGAGTAGCTGTAGAGACTCTGTTATCATCGCCTTGCTTCTGGTGCCACCTTGTTTGTGTATGTATGCCACTGTTACCTGATTGTCACACCGGATTAGAACTGCTTTGTTGGCAAGGAGGGGTGTGAAGAAGAGCAGAGTTAAACAGATGGCTCTCATTTCTAGAATGCTGATCGGTAATATGGACTCCTTCTGAGTCCGTAGTCCCTAGGTCATATGGTTGATGTATGTTGCCCCCCAGCCTGATAGATTTGCATCTGTGATGATTACTTCTGCGGTTGTCTGTGTCAGTGATGTGCCCAGCAGTATATACATTCTCAGTGTTCACCATCTGAGTCCAGAGAGTACCTGTGGGGGCGGTGTGACCTGGAATTTGAAATTTTGGGTTGTCTGATTCCGGGATTATATTAAATGCCTCTGGAGCATCTGTATATGCAGCCTGGATCAAGGGACCATGTTGATTAGTGCTGCTATGACTCCCAGAGCCTGCAGATAGTTCCAAACTGCCCTGTTCAGTTTGATGATTAGGCCAATCCCAGCATCCGGATGTTTTGAACTTTCTTTTGTGTCGGGCACTTTGTTGCTTTTTGTGTCTATTACTGTGCTTAGGTGTGTAATGGACTGGGAAGGTGTCAGCTGGCTCTTGGCCATGTTGATTACCCATCTGTGTTGCTGCAGGCATTTGATTGCTAGTTGCGTGCCGCGCTGAGCCTGCTCAACCATTCTCACCCTTATAAGTCAGTTGTCCAGGTATGGGATTACATGAACCCCTTGTTTCCTGAGGAGTGCTGTTAGGGCCACCAGAGTCTTGGTGAATACTCGGGGGGCAGATGCCAGTCCAAAAGGTAGGCAGCTGTACTGAAAGTGTTGACTCTGAATGTTGAATCTGAGGTAATGGTGGTGTGAGGCCCATATGGGTATATTAAGGTATGCATCCTTGAGGTCTATTGAGGTCAAGAAGCCCCCTGGTTGAATGGATAACAGGGTTGATCAGAGGGTTTCCATTTTGAATTTTTTGTAAGTCACCATCCGGTTTCGGTACTTGAGGTCTAGTATGGGGGGCATCCCACCTGTCTTCTTTAGAATGACAAAGAACAAGGAGTAGACCTCTGTGTCTTTTTCCTCTGTAGGGATGTGCATGATAGCCCCATTTCTGAGCAAGTCCTGTATTGCTTCCTTTATGGCTTGTTTCTTGACAGGGCAACTTGGCATAGGTGATACAAATGGTCTGTGCTTTGTTGGCTTGCTGCTGAATTCTATTGTATAGCCTTTTTATGACCACTTTCAGCACCCATTTGTCTGACGTTGTCTGGGCCCATGGTTGCGTGAACCACAGCAGCCTTTCCACCAGTCGTGGGTTTGCGTGGGCCCGCGCACCTTCATTTCTTGTTACCTTGGGTCTTGAAGTTCGGCTTTCGACCTCCATTGGAGTATTGGCCCCCTGTACTGACTTTTGCTCTGTTATTGAATGCCCTGTTTTGGAAGCATGGTCTTTGGTGCCACTGCTTCAGAGCTTGTGAGCTGTAGGACTGTGGTTTGGGCTTGAAGAACTTGCTTTTGGGATGAAAAGTTCAGTCTGTGGGGAGGTAGACCTCCCTGTCCCCCTGCGACTGCTTCCCCCTCCCTTTGCTTGAGGTATGGGTTAGACCTTCACTGAATAGTGTGCCCTCTTTGAAGGATAGCTTTAGGAGAGTGTTTTTGGACTCATTGTCTGCCTGCCATAGTTTCAGCCACAGTGCTCTTCTGGCTCTGTTGGTTAGCACTGTTGCCTGTGTATCAAACTTGAGGATGTTGGAGGAGGTGTCCTATGTATTTTTTTACTGACTGGATGGCACACTCCACTGCATCAGCTTGGGGGGAGTCATCTGGGATATTCTTGGTGAGTATGACCAACCACCCATGGAGTGCCCTGCAGGTGAACCACCCCACAGTGTCTGCTGAGTGTGCCACGCCAGCCACCTAGTGAATTTTCCTGAGTTGCTCTTCTACCTTCTTATCCATTGGGACTTTTAGTGCTGCCACGCTCTCAATAGGAATGGTGGTGCATTTGGACAGCTCATAAATGGGTTGCTCCACTTTGGGGGCCTTTCCCCATTGGCCGCTTCTTTCCTGGGTCATGGGGTACCATCTGTACACCATGCTGTTTCCCGGTATTATGGTTGGCTCTGGTGCCTTGTACTCCTTGGTAAGGATTGTGTTGAGGGTCTTACATTAGGAGAAGTGGATTTTCTCCTCTGGTTCACCCATGGAGAGCAGGATGTCCTCCTTTGTAGAGAGCTCTGTGGGCTGGTGTGATATTTTGAGAGCTGCCTATACCATTGTAATGAGCTCATCAATGTTGTCCCCATGGCACATTCAGGTCAACTTGTCTGATGCACACTCCTTTGGGTCACCTGTGGCCTCGGACATTGTGCTGTCTGTATCGAGCTTCAGACACTTCTTGGTGTGTTCCTCAATAGAAACTTTTGGGGTGCCTGTTGTTCTAATGGGGATTCTGGAAGCTGGAACAACATCTGTGCTTGGCTAGCATCCAATGCAATTGGGGCGGTTGGTGGTGGCTGGGATTCTAAAATGGAGTCTTCCTCTTCCATATCCGCTGAATCCCTGTGCGGTGTGAGTGTGCATACTGAGCACGCTGTGTCATCCTCTTCCAGTGCTGCGAATGACACTCCACATTCTCTGCATTTCCTCATGATGTGCATATATCTGTGGGAAGCAAAAGAGAACTGCATCAGATAGTGTCCTCTTAGTGCAGCAGGCCATATAGTTGATGCACAGCTGCCACTTATAACATTGCTGTTTCATTGCTTTAAGTGGGGGAAGAAGGCTCACATAATAGCAAAATGAGTGTGAGTCCCAGGCAAGATGGCAGCCATGAAATCTCGATAGAAACCACATGTTTTGGGATTCTTGTATCAGAGCCATATCCCAACCAAGATGGACACCGTAATCTCATGGGATTTCACATGAGATTTGCAGTACCTAGTCGATTGGTCCTTGTAGCTCTCGTGAGAGCCAAGGAGCTTCATGGGGCTTGTTCACCTCAGCAGTAGTGTGAGTGTTTGCATGGCCATGCACTGTCTTGGAAGGGACTTGATTTATGACCCCCTCAGACAAAGGAATTCCACCACAGTGGAGAAGCACAAAAATGGCCCATGATAGATTATGGAGGGCCTTAGGGGATTTGGCCAGCCTGTGGAGTAGGGGATCTGGCAGCCCAGATGAATGCCCAGGTATGTGGGGAAAGAAACTGCTGCTCCTGAAGGGTTGTTGTGCTGGACTGCCCAGTCATTTGGCATGATCCCTCATTCTGTCTGTGGTGTTGGGGTGGTATGAAGGGGCATTCTGGTTGAGCCCTGTGTGGGGCTGGGTGCCTAGGAGGTCACTCAGGAGGGGCCTCCTATTAGCAAAAAACATTTAGCCCATGAGACGTCCTGGGACTTTTTTTTTCAAAACTTTGAGGGCTGTGCTGTGTTTGTAGCTTGGGTCAGGGGTTGCTACTGGAGGGGACCCCAGCCCATACAGGGTGTTTATAAGGGGTTCTGCTTTGCATGTCTGGATGCTTGTTGTGCTGTTTTGTGGGGTTCAGAGCCCACTACCAAAAGGGGGGTTACCTTCCCTGATGGGCAATGGTTGCTATGGCAGTGACCCCAGCCTGCTCATTGGTATGCAGTTGTTGTGGGTTCAGGTCCCGCTACAGGATGGGGTACCTGTTCCCTGCAGAGCACAGTATAACTTATTACGAGCATTGTTAAAATATTTTAGCCTAGCTGATTCTCTCTGAATGCCTTAGGTCTATAGGCTACCTGAAGCAGAAAATAGATGCTGCTAACAGGTAACTGTATGCAATTAGTATTATACTGATCTATGCTGGCTACCAGGCTAGGTTACTTGGAAGTAAAAAAATAAATAAATGTACCTGTAAGGTTGCTTAAAGTTGTTAAAAGACTGTTGGGAGCAGTCAGGACATGACCAACCTATCTTGATGCACAAAGTAAACTGGAGATAATCTGATGAGTACAGAGGTATGTCCTCGCCCCCTCTTTGATTTGATCAGATTGTGCATCAACCTATAGGATGGTCGAGGAATACCCACTGGTGTTGACTGTGGAGTACTATAAAGGGTATGAAATATAACCAGGGCCCCTTGAATTCTGTGGTTCTGCGGTTGCAGAATTTGCCGCAGAATTTGCATCATGCCGCAGAGTATATATAGTGACGCAGAATTCATTGTTTTTGGTGAATTTTCATATAAATATACTGTTTTTCCATATTGTCAGGCTTTCTTTACCACCTCGTTTATCCTGAAGCCCCTCCTCTATGCTCAGCATATGATGTCATTGATGACATCACATCATATTTAGCCAATGACAGGACTGCATTCTGCCAGAGAAATGAATAAATCATGCCACCGAAATCAGAAAATGCTGCCGCAGAAGTCAAGGAGCCCTGCCGCAGAAATCAGAAAATTCTGCCGCAGAACACCAGGGGCCCTGAATATAACATATAAATACAGTTGCCAGTTTACAAGGAAGGTCTGGCTTAGAAAAACATTTTATTCACAGTGCTCTGACACAGTTACTCCAGTCTACCATGTGGTCAGAAAAATACTTAAATGTTCTTTAAAAATATTAAATCCAGTGACTTAAAATACACATGCACTTCTTGACCGGTAACATTTCTCAGTTTTAAACATGTATTATTCGGTTACAACCTGTAAGACAGCTTGATTAACTTTTTAAACAGAGTTGAAAGAAACAGCCTGCTTGCCTGCAGCAGGCCTCCATTAGTCTGCTGCAGACTGTAGTCAGAGCAAAGGTTTCACAAAATGTCCACCAGGGGCAGCAGTGAGTAGCCGTATACAGTGCTTGCCAGAACAAAGTTTAACAGAACAGAAACATATACAGGGCTTATAATTTTAGTGGAAATTAACAACTGAATAAAATACATTAGTAAACTGGTTACACATAGCAGGTGTGTTGCATTCAAAGTGTTACATATCTGCTGGTGTTACACACCCTGAATGGTAGTGGTGGGGGAGGCCGAGTGAAAAAGGGGACCGTCAAGCACAACCAGGCATCTCAGTAGTGCATACCTCGTGAGATTCTATGTCCCAACCTAGGATATCTGGTGGGGTGTGGTCAGGGCTGTCTTATCTAATAGTTTAACTCCTGTCTCTGGAGACTCTATGGAACAAAGGATGGATTCTTATTCATGGCATGTAATAGCCAACCATTACATCTGGAGGAGTAGACTTCTCTGTGGTCATTTAGTGAATGGGTGTTTTTTTTTCCATCTGGTGTATTTGGTTGACCAGTTACCTTCAGGAATTAATATCCAGGTTTGTGGGGTGAGTCATAGCTTCATTGTGGCTTTCTTTGCTGCCGTTAGCAGTCTCCCAAGTGTAAATAGGGTGCTGGAGTCAAATCTCTCAGATATTGTAGAAAAAGAGAGAGGGTAGTGGATAGCAGCAGTGGCCTACCATATAATTCCTCCAGCCCTGTTCCCAGGGGCTGCAGAAAAACCCAGAGAGAAGAACATGCTCATCTGATATGGGTGTGAGTGACCAGAGGTTCCTCACAACTCCTTCAGCTGTCTGGGGAGTGAGTTGGGACGTAGTGACCTGCAATGACCAGTGTGATGAAGTATCTGGTTAGGTGCTTCCATGCAAACTCCCTCTATTGTTGGGAGTTAGTAACCCTGGAGGATGCTTTGCATGCCGGATTCCAGGATTCTTTGTTTGGAGGAACTCCACTATCCTCCTCCCATTTCAGTGTTACATCCATGGTATCATTCCCTTAGGTGGCCAATAGAGCTATATAGATTTGCAAAATCATCTGAATTGAAGTCTTCTTCTAAAGAAATTGATGAGATACATTGTAATAGCTGGGTGTATTTTGGGAAATACATGGGTATCACCAGAACAAATGTTGTTAACCTTGTTGAAATCAAAAGATCGCTAACTGCAGAGAGCTTTATTAGGGTTTATGAACTTGTGTAAATTGCAACAATTCAATTAATGCTATGTTTTATAAGCATAATTGCAAATGTTAACCCTTAGGCTGCCGACAGAATTAGAACATATAGGAATTTTGGACTGATATATCAGTCCGCAGCCCTGCAAGGGTTAATCATTTTACCAGAAACATTATGAACCCTTTTGGTGTATATAAGAATAGAAATATGTGGATGCTGTGCAATAATGTTTTTATGATTTTATTTTAATAATTGTTGTCTTAATAAAATTGTAAAAGAAAAAGCTGAACAATAAATATTGATTAATTAATAGCTAGGTGCATTTCTGGGGTATGAGCCCCAAATGGCAAGGAGAGGATGCAGTGTCAAACCTGTAAATAATGGTAGAATTCTGACCTCCATAGACCATGGTGGGTCTGGAGTTCCTCAATGGAGTGAACTGAGGCACCTGTGAAAAACTGGTAGAGATACTGAAGGAAGTATCTCTCCCATGTTCAGTATCCCTGATCCAGTTGGAGTGGCTCAAAATTCTCTAGCCATGCTATTGGGCATAAAAGGGGTAGGAGAGGACATAGGTGATGTCCTCGTCTGACTGTTTGCCAGACCTTCACCTGGTACTGCAACCATTGGCTTACTGCATGAATAAGGTCAGAATGGGCTCCTCAGTGATGTATCACCTGTATAAATAGGGTATTTGGAAATAGTTCCCTTTCCATGTGCAGCCAGGTTGCATGGGTGCCTCCCAGGTGGTGGTGGTGCAGTATAAAGCAGAGTAGTACAGCTGAAGCTGTGGCAGAACCAGACTAACAGTGTGCCTGGCAGAAACTGTTGCTTGAGCTTAACATGCAGTCTCTGACCTGCCCATAGAAATCTGGAGATTTCCTTATTCCAGGATCTCTAATATGAGTCAATAATACTTAAGCGATAGTTTGGAGACATTACAGGGCTCTGGTGAGGTTGACCATGTGGACCACTTCTACCCTATTGGACAAATGGAGTGATATTGTCCACCAATATGTCAAGCCCTGAATCATTTGCTGAGTGAAGGGAATGTAGTGGTCCCTATATGCCAAGTCCGGGGTATGAGCTGCATTAATGTCCAAGTACTTTAGTTTCTGTAGATCCCAGCAAAATGAAATGCCATTCTAATAGCTTAGGAGGGAGTGAAATAGAAGCCCAAGGTCTCCGTTTTGGAGTTGTTTAGGTGATAGCCAGAGAATACATCAAACTGTTGTTGCAAGTTGAATACTTCTTGTAGTGCCTCTGCCAGGTTGGTGAGGTGGAACAACACGTCATCTACATACAGGACAATCCGATGCTCCACCCACCCCAGCATGACACCCCCAAAGCTAGTATCTTCATTAATGGCCTTGGCTAATGAATTGATGTATACCACAAATAGCAGAGGGAATAAGGGGCATCCCTGTCTTGTCCCTTGAATCAAGAGGAAGTCCAAGGAGTGATGTCAGTTCACCTTTACACAGGCTCTTGGGGAGATGTAATCCTCTGCAGCAATTCTACAAAAGGGACTGGGAATCTTAGCCTCCCTAGCACTGAGGACAGGAACAGTCAAGAGACCTGTAAAACATGTTCCCAGTATCAAAACTGAGGAGAAGGCTGTTCATTGCATTAGGTGGAGGACATGGAGGGTGCAGCAATGTTGTGCACTATTGTATGTGAGCATAAAATACCTATCTAGTCTCGATTAATAAGAGAGGGGGGAAAAGCCTGTCTAGGCTCTTGGCTAGGACTGACATAAGATACTTATAGTTGGTGTTGAGCACCAAGACTGGGCATATGAAGGACATAGCTTTGGATTCCTGTCTGGTTTAGGAATAACAGAGATCACTGTGTGTGACCAGGAATGGGGGGGGGGCACCTTATTTCATTATAACAGGCCTGAAGGGGTTGTAGGGTGATTTCTCTCATATGTTTGTAAAATTGAACCTGTGGCTTTCTTTTTTGTAAAGCCTGACTACCCCTTCAGGTTCCTCCATAGTAATCAGGGACATTTACCAGTCCCATTGTTGAGAGAGTGTGGAGAGCCCAAGCAGCTGTATGAATGAGTCTGTCTGTATCTGTGTGAGTTCCTTTTCTGGGGTGTACAGATTTTCATAGTACTGCCTGAAAGCCTGGCCTATCTCCTGGTAGTGGATAAGGCAGGCCCCTGAAGTTGGGTGTAGAAGTGTAGGGACCATGGCTACCCTTCTTTGTTTCTGAAGTTGATATGCCATGAGGCGAGAGGAAGTTGGGCAAACTGGATGCACCACTGGTAATTTTCTGTCATCATTGTCTGTGTTTCTATGATCTAGCCCCCACTTCATAGAAGCACTGACATAGGAAAGTAAGTCCTTTCTTCATTTGTTCCAGGCGTAGTTTATCTAGATCTGCCTTTGCTTTTGTGATCACTGATAGGTCTTCCCGCTAATTGGCCACTTGCAAGAAATGCAAGGTATCATGTTGGGCTTGTCTTCTTTCATATCTCTACTTTTTTGATGAGAAGTTTATTGCAAGAGGAGATGCCTCAGGACCACTTTTACCACATCTCAATAGAATGTAAGGTACCTGCTGCAAGGTTATCATGGAGAATCTCCTCTAACTTCTCCTCAGTGTAGGAACAGAAGCCTTGGAGACTTCAGGAGATAGGTGTTCAGGCACCATTATGTAGACCACCTCTCCAGGCCGCAGTCCCAGAAGGAGTTAACCAGGGCTTAATCAGATAAATAAATGTCTTCAAAAGTGCACTGTGTCAGCTGAGAGTGGTATGCCACTTGGGTGTTGCAGTGATTGATCTGGAAGTATGTATAATGTTAGCACTCAAAAATAGCCAACCTCACACTTCCTGATGACGCTTTAGCGAAACTGATCAAAGTTTTGTGGATTCTGTCTTCCTTTCCCCTAGCTTGTGCACTTCTATTTTTTGCCTTCAATAAATGGCTTTTGGATTTATTTATTTAGTTAGTTTTTGTTGACCTGGTAGTGCACTAGACAAATTCTACCTATTTTCAGGCACGAGCCGGGGGAGGGGAATACAGATGAAACTGACCTTGAACCAGATTAAGCTGTTGGTGATATTTTTGTGAACGGGGGGGAAATTTGGTAAGGGAACTGGGGAAATTCCCCTACTCTGCAGACGGGTGGTGCTGTCCGTCTGTCTGTGGAGATGGCGGAGTTCAGTTCGGAGTTGAAGACTGAGGGAGTCAGTTGTGTTTGCAAGGAGGATGCTAGTGTGGATTTGGGCAATTTTCAGCAAATTTCCTTCCCCGTGATAGAAACTCCGGAGGCAACCGGAGCAAAAAACTTCAGACTATCTAGTACGCCTGTCATTGATGATGATGCTTTGCAGGCATCAGTATCTACGCTTCACCAAAATTTAACAATGGCTGAAAAACCGGCTTACTTTCAGCAGCAACTCCTTCTTTTGGATGTTGAACTCCATTGGGAACGTCTAAGTGCAGATCTAGAGAAAAAACAGAAGTGTAGCCCTGAAGCAGCTTCCTCCCAATAGCCGAAAGTTTTTTTTTTTACAAAGGACTACATCACCGGAAGAAGGACATCGGTCCGATTTGGAGTCGTGCATGGTTCCGGGTGATCCAGGGCAGTCCCCTGAATGGACCTTGAGAGACGCTGGCTGGTATCAGTGTGGTAATGGGGATTGGAGTGCTGACCCTATCATGTTTGAAGATTCGGCCTCTAAGGTCATTTTAGAATTTGTTCACACCTCAAATATTTCCATACCAGAAATACCAGATGCTTTACAACCTGTTTCGGAACTACAATCGGGGTCTAAGTTGATGGAGCATAGTACTACTAAAGCAAGTAACAATTCAACGCTCCCTAATTCCCCTCATTCTGTGGGTTCTCCTTCCTCTTTGTCGGGGGTTACTGGGCAGAAAGAGCTTCCTGAGGAAAATATTGATATTGAGTTGAATGCTATGGACAATGCCATGGACATACAAGAACTTTATCAGGTGCAAAAACCTGACACTTATCAATGTCCTTCTTATGCTGACTTATTTCGTAAACCCATGGAACTGGCCAAGCGTCATAATGATATTAGGCTGAGATATTTAGGAGGCATGGGCCTTGCTCCAGAAAGATACTTCCCGGGGAAAATTTTATTGAAACAATCCCTGGGATTCACGTCCTCTGAGGTTTATGCATTGATTCATGCCCCTGGGGAATATACATTTCATATTAGTTTCAGAACTCCTGATCTCTTGGAATGTTTTTGGATTAAACATATGTCAGTAAAAACAAATCCCTTGTGGACACCTTTTTAGGTGATCCCTCTGATGAAACAGCCTTTTCGTGTTATCACAGTATTTTCTAGAAATGAGGGGGTTAATATCTCTGACATTCTTTATTGGTTGAAAAATCATTGTGAATTACAGGGTACCCCTGACCCCATGTTAGATGCTGAGGGATTTTGGAATGGGGGGGTGGAAAATAAAGATTAAACTTAAGCAAACAGCTGAAGGCCTAGAACATTTACCAAATTGCTTTTACATTGCCAGGGACAAGGGTTTTATTTTTTACCCAGGCCAGTCCAAAAGATGTTTTAAATGTGGCTCTCCTAGGCACCTTAGTTTGACTTGCACCATTCAACAATGTACATATTGTGGGGATACTGGGCATTCAAGTGTGCATTTTGTTAATACTCCAAAATGTAATCCTTGCGACGAAGGGTGTCATAACTTTACTGAGTGCCCCTGGGCTGCACACAATACTGGGGAAGCAGATAACAATATACAAGATTTTTATGTGCACAGGGATACAAAATCAGCCCATGTTTCTACACCTCCTCCCTTTTCTTCTGTTCCAAAGCCCCAAAGGCAGCAACAGGGCCATCAATGACACTCCACTGTTGTTAGCCCTAGTACCTCTACCCCTTTATTAAAATCTACTGTGGTAAATACATCTCCAGATCCTCAAGTAACGATAGTAACTGTGCCTCTGCTTCAGGCATCTGATCTTCCTTGTGAACCCAGGAAGTACTTGACGGTAGTATGTCTATGCCTCCTCCTCCTGTACCTCAGGGAATTTCTGCTCCCCCTGGTTCTCATCACACTGAAGATACCTGCCCTTAACCCATATTATATTCTATTGCACTGTCAGTAATGGGTGTTCCTGTTACTGAAAATAGATTTTCTGTGTTGCCTATTGATATGCATGGAGCAGATCTGGATTCAGATTCTGCCTCCATGGCTTCCTTTCAGAAGGGAATGGTTTCTGACCCAGGATCTGGCACCATTGCTCCTAGTGAAGTCAGGAAAAAACATAGTTCTAAACCCAGGGTAGCTACCAGAAAAAGTTTAAGATTATCAACCACTGAGAATTAAACCATGGCTCTGTTACTGATCCTGATAGTTATGACTTGAAAGTAGCTAGTCTCAATACTAATAGTATCCGTTCTGAGATGAGGATGTTGGCTACTTTTGAATTATTTTACACTTTTTTGTATGATATTGTATTTTTCCAAGACACCAGATTGTATTCATTACAGGATTTTGCCACAGCTTGTGAGGAATGGATATGGGATTCTAGTTATTGGTCTTGCGGGGGAAGACCGTTGTTCAGGGCTGGGAATTTGTTTTACTACACCTCATGTACAGGTTACTCATATGGTGGACATTTTTCCTGGCAGAGCATTTCTTTTAGATGTTACTTTGGCCTCAATTGATTTCAGATTAATTAATATTTATGGCCCACAATCAAAATCTGGGAGAATCTCCTTATTAAAATGCATTCGCCCTTTTCTTTTTACCAATAGAAATGTTCTGTTTGGAGGTGATTTCAATATTAATTGTACGGCCCAAGACAGGCGTTTTGCCTCTTCAAAATTGTATTGCGATACCCTTTTTTTGAATTCCTTGCTCACCCAATCTGGTTTGATAGACGTTTATTCCTCACATACTTCAATTCCACTTACTTTTTTTCAGGGGAAGAAGTCATACTGGATTGATTATTGGTTTGTGTCTTCTTCCTTACAGACCAGGGATCCCATAGTATTACTGGTAGCCACATCTGATCATGCACTTCTAGGTGTCACTCTTTCAAACTGTCACAAAACTTCTCGGGGGTCTGGACATTGGAAGCTGAACTTATCCCTGTTGGACATTCCAGAAGTTATGGAGGGCTTTCTGGCCATTATTACTGCCCACAAATCAGTTCTTTTTTTATATGACAGTAGCCAAGAATGGTGGGAAGATACGAAAAAAGGAGTTTCAGCTTTTTTTCAGACCATAGGTTGATTATTATGCTGATATAAATCACAAGAGTATTCAGCTACCAGAAGGTCTTTACTCAAGTTTCAGGAACGTATGTTAAAAGGTCTTGAATGTGATACCCAGGTATTTCAAAATCTGAAAACTAAACTTACTAAACTCCAATATGACAGAATGTCTTCCTTAAGGCAAGAACAAAGGTTTGGAGTCAGAGGCACTCGAGCTCATGCAAATCCTTTTGACTTTTGTCAAGCTTCTATGCAAAGCAAAGATATTTCATTACTTAAATTGCCCACGGGAGAGGTTATTTATGATAAAGATGATATTTTGGGAGAAATAGAGAGGCATTTTAGGTCTCTGTTTACTATAGACTGACAGCTTACTAGTTTACACATACAGAATTGGTTGTCCTCCTTCCCCCTTAGGTTGGTTCCAGAATGTCTTATTCCAACTTTAGTACAACCTATTTTAGTACAAGAAATTAGGAGAGATATTTCTAGTTCTCCAATGGAGAAAACATTGAGTTCCGATGGGCTGCCAAATGAATTATATAAACTAATACCACTTTTTTTGGCAGAGGAACTAGCTTATCTTTTTTCCAATGGTTTACAGACATCAGCCTTACCTTCCAGTATGTATATAGGGTTGGTTATATTACTTTATAAACAGGGTGACAGAGACTACCTCAGTAATTGGTGGCCTATCACTCTACTATATTGTGATTATAAATTGTTTATGAAAATTCTCAGTAATCGCTTATCTATTTGCCTAGAGGACATCATTCATCTGGTACAGTTTTGTTCCATCCTTGACAGATCTAGTGTAGATGGTCTCATTTTATTAAGGGAATTGTTTTCTAGAGGCCTTTCAGGAGAACTTGTGGGTTTTATTATTAGCTTAGACCAAAAACAGGCATTTGACAGGGTTTCACATGATTATATTTGGGCTTGCCTGGAACATATGGGATTCCCATCTATTTTTATTACTTGGCTTAAAACTTGCTATAGCGGTGCTCTGGCAACACCGTTGGTCAATGGCTGGTTAGGTAATTCAGTGGTAGTCTCTAGAGGTGTTAGGCAGGGGTGCCCTTTGAGTCCCCTCTTATATATTTTGACATTAGATCCCCTCATCACCAAAATTAATGCCACAGAGGATATTAGGGGTCTGTCCATCAATAGCTCTTGTGTAGAAATTAAAACTATTGCTTAAGCTGATGATCTTTGCATTATTTTGGCAGATGTCCCATCATGCCATGCTACTGCAGCCTTGCCAATGGCATATGTGGAGGGCTCAGGATCTAGATTGAATCTTACAAAAAGTAAGTATTTTCCTCTAAATATAGAGCCTTTGGTCAAAATAGAATCTCTGGACATACGTTTGCACCAGTGCCTGTAAGATTTTAGGAATTTTGGGGGGTTTGGAGGATTCTGCTAGATATAATTGGGACCTTTTTTGTTGGATGCTCATCTTAAAGTTCAACAATGGAATAAATGGAGGATGTTCAAAAAGGAAAGAGTATAAATGGTTAAAACCTTTTTATTAAGTATGTTTTTATATTTAGGGGCTGTTGCTCCCTCCCCCTGCATCTTTAGATACTGTTATTTATGGATTATTTGTTTCTGCTATTTGGGGTAGCAGATTAAATCCCATTAAGAGAGGAATATTGTATCAAGATTTTAGATTCGGCAGGATTCAAATGGTGTATCCTATAGTATTTTTCATTTCTTTATTTGTTACAAAAAATATTTGTCCACTTCTAAACAAGGTTGGAAAAATCTGGGAGGGTTGGGTATGGGATGTTGTTTCCCCTTGGATCCAATCTTGGGAGTCTACTTCTTATATACCCAAACAAAAATCCTTAATTGGACTTCCTGAATATTTTAAACCTTGTTTTTCTAAATTGAAAGTATGGGGAGTCTTAAGAATTCATTTAGAAACCTATCATAGGAAGACACTATATGATAGTATTATGGAAAGGTTTTTTTGCTTCCTCCAGCCTTTGCTGATTGTTCACCCCTTCAACTGTCACAAATTAGTAATATGTTGACGTCCACATGGATTCCTGCATATATGTGGGATGTGGTATGGCTTAGTGCACATCAAAAATTAAACGTCAAGGGGAATCTTAAACATAAAGGTGTTTCTGACAGAGGGTGTCCGAGACATAATATGTGTATTGCTCCATTTGAAACAGTTCAGCATTTATTTTTTGATTGTCAATATGTAATAGAATTTTGGACATATGCAGGTAGCCAGTGGGTAGGTACACCACTGCAAAACCTCACTAATGAGATTTTGTTTTTTGGTATTTTACCTCACTCCTAGAGTAATTTTTTTTCTGTTACTATCAATGTAATTCTATCCTGTATTAAATATCACATTTGGCAATCTCGATGTGCATGGTCCTTACAACAACAATACCTGACCCCAGTACAATTGTTCTGGAAAATTCAAACCGCAATTTTAAAAATTAAACAGTCTGAACGGGTTCAAGTTTCAAAAGCTCAATTTCTGAAGTATTTGAAGCATTTAAATTGACTAGATACAGGATGATGTTGATATTGTGGTTAGGTTAGTTGGTTGTAAGTCTACAATCTCTGAATTGACATTGTTTCAGGGAATATTGTTTTTGCTCAGTTTATGGTAAATATATACTTCCTTGTTTTCTTTATGATTTGCTCACATTTTTGAGAACATTCTTATGTATTAACATTTACATAAAATGTCATATGTAGTTTATATTTGCTATGATTCCTTTTTTCACTATGTTTAGTTTTTCTTATGGAATGGTATGATGAATGTATAATTTTGGATGATTCACTTTTTAATTTGGATAATATTCCTTTTTTACTCTGTTAATAGGGTTGGGGGATTCAGTTTCTACGAATTGTTCTTGTATATTATAAATGTTTCTTTTTTTTTGTTTTGTTGTTTTTCCCTTAAAATTTTGATTATTGACATACATGTGTGTTTGTTTAGTAAGATGGTATGATGTAATCCTTATTTCTGTTTTATTTTTTATGATTTCATGTTAAAGTCATGGTATTATTTATGTAAAGTTTCTTTCAAGTTCTGAATAAAACATTCCCCTACTCTTGCTGCAGAGGGTGCTGAAGCAATGCAGGAGAGTTGGCTCAGTATGTCTCAGACTATGGATGGGGATGGTCAGGTTCTTGGAGCTCCAGGTACACTGCATATCCTGACTGAGGAGAGGATTCATGGAGATGTGAGTCCTATTCAAGGAATTATGTCAAAGAACCTAGTTGTTCCACCCCTTATGCCAGATTCTGTTGGAGATCTTAATGATGGTGAGATTAAAATACCCGAAGAGTTGGAGGAAAAAAAGAATCAGCTTTTGGTACTAATTAATACTGCTGAATAGGAATACAATCTCAGTAGATCTAAACTGGAAGAGGAAAGAAAGAAATGGAAAAGGCCAGTGGCTAGTCCTGTATTGGGTACTAGCAAGTGCTTACCCTTGAGTATTGCTTCTATCCCCATTATAAGTTCAGATTTGGAGAAGGGTCAAGGTACTCTGTCTGATAATATGACAAAGTCTATTGACTCAGAGGACTGGTCACCGGAGGACACTTTACAGGGAGTGGGATGGCTGTACCATGATAAGCAATGGGTTTCTGACCCAAAGATTCCGATTCCAGGTTCTCCAGATGACTCGGCTTGCTGTATGCTTGTTGGTTTAGACGTGAAGTCACACAGTGCAGTGGTCAATGACGGGTGAGATCCTAAGTCCCTGCTTGACCCTACTGCAGATGTGCAGCACGGCAGTGAGGCCACTGATATAGTTGATGCACCAGATGTGGTTTTTCCCCCTTGTGGGAAACCGAGTACTAGATCTGCAACATACACGAATTCAGGAGAATGTTATTCAGGTGGACTCTCCTGTGAATATCATGAGGAAGGTAGGAGAAAGTATGGATAATACTGGGTTGAGGTCCCGCTGGATGGGGACATAAGTTCACCAAGGGAGGCACTACCCTCTGTGCAAGATAAGGGTAGATCCATACCTTATGCTGGGCTTTTTCGTAAGCTTGAGAAAGCTGGTAAATGGAAATTTCTAGTTTGTCTCCAATATGTGGGGAAAGTCACAATTCCCCCTGACAGGCTATGGGTGGGGAAATCTCTTATAAAAGATTTGTTGGGATTTACTGAGGTATACACCTTTATCCATGCACCAGGAGACCAGAATTATGCTGTTAGCTTTTGTTCTATGGTTTTACTGAATACATTTTAGAAATTGTATTATGAACAGAAGGATATGGAGTTATGGAAATAGTTTATTGCTATCCCCATAACTAAACCTACCACTAAGACTTTAACTGTGCTGTTTTGAAATGAGGGGGTGGATGTGAATAATATTATCTTCTGGTTAGAAAAACATTGTACTATTTTTGAACACCCTCAACAAATCATGGACAAAAATGGATTTTGGAATGGAGGGTGGAACTTTCGGGTTCAATTGCGGCAAACTGATATGGAATTCAACATTTGCCAAGTTCATTTTTTTTGGGGGGGGAGAGATCAGGGAATATTGTTTTATGCTGGTCAGCCAAAAAGCTGTTATCAACGTGGTGCTTTAACTCAATTGAATAACGACTGTGACAGTATTAAATGTTTTCATTGTGGGGTACTAGGTCATTCAGCTGCACAATGTACTGCCCCCCCCATTCGTAATCTGTGTGAAAATGAAGACCATGGGTTTCAGGAATGTCTTTGTGTGGGCCATAATTCAGATGAGGTGTCAAATCATGAAAATGTATTGTTTCAGGCTCGGAAGCCATATAGATATAGTTCAGAACAGGATGTTGTTAATCCTCTTCCACCTAGATGCAGAGGAAAAGGTAGAGGAGGTTCTTCTTCCTTTGGAGGGGGTGGTGATAGGCTACACATGGGTATACAGGGTACAGCTGTTCCCCCCCTTAATCTAGTAATATGGATAAAGAAATCATATGTCCTGGGAAAGTTCCCGTAGAAACCCCTTTTGCTACACCTCAAGGTTCCCTGGAGCGTGTTCCTATTCAGATGCTCTCCAGTTTACCGGAGCAGCAGAAAGCCATGGTTATGATGGATTCTCAGGGAGGTTCTCCTGGAGAGGTGGGTCAAGAGGCCCCCCCGGTCCACCTAGGGCAGATAGCTCAGACGTGGTTTAATTGTTAGTTCCCTTGTCTCCCTTACCCTTTTCCAATAGATTTTCTGCATTTACCTCATGGGGAGAGCAGGTGGACAGGGACGATCAAATGGAAGATGGTTTATAATCCTCCCCTTGCTTAACGTCAGCCCCTGATCCAGAGTCTCAGAAGTCAGAGGTGGTTGTTTTGCAAAAAAAGAGTGATGAGGTCTAGTAAAAACAAACATTTGTCAATGCCGAATGTTTGCTTGCTGGCATTGGCATTGGTAGTGTAGGAGTTACAGAGCTGCATAATAGGAATGGCAGTGAAGTATTGAACTGAAGCCAACCCCACCACCACCTTGCAGAGACTGACAAGCATTGGGATGTGCCTTTGGGTCGTCAGGCATAACGGCCATGCCATTTCACCACATCCTACCCTGCAGATACCGACAATTGTCACAGTGTGCCTTGGGGTCTTTGGCCTTTATGCACACCCAATTCTGTCAGAAAATATGGTGAGATGGGTGTGGTATAGGAGAATGGGGTGAACTTTGGGGCCGAAGAGTCCAAGGCATACCTCAATGCCTCTCACTGGCTGCAGGGTGTGGAATGGTATGAGCATTACAGGCGAGAATCCCAAGTCACACCCCTGATGCCTGTCATTCTCTACCAGGTGGGGCGTTATGGTCAGAAACCCTAATGCCTCAGGCATTCATTGGTATTTTCACTCCAAATTTTCAACATGTTTTTTTTGTGAACCCCACCTCATGAACAGCGGCAATATCAGTTTGTTAGCCGAAAGCTGCTTTTGCACAGCAACTACGGCATTTAGCACCACAGGTGCAAAAATACATTCTGAACAGAATGTGAAAAATAACAGCTGTACTGTTCATTGGGAGTTGTAAAAAATGGCAATGTTGAAAATTCGCATTGAAAATATTTAAAAAAACTGGTGAAGTCATGAGTGTGCATAGAAACTGTGCAACGCACACCCATAATGTAATTAGTTTGGGGATCTTTTATAGCAGATTTCCAACACAGGCATTTTGGGACCTTCACTCATGAACAGTGTCACTGTGATTTTCTTTATTTGTCCCAAACAATGATTTCCCACAGCGACCACGCATTTCTGCGCTGAAAGTGTGAAAACACATTTCAGCCATGTTGTGAAAAATGACAGTTGTACTGTTCATAAGGAAGTGTGGAAAAATGCCACTGGTGAAACTCTGGACTGAAAATATTACAAAGTCATGAACTTAAGAGGATGCGTGAAAACTGCACAATGCTCGCTTGTAACACAGTCATTTTATGGACTTTTGTCACCAAATTTTCAACATAGCCATTTTAAGACCTCTGCTCATTACAGTGTAACTGTGATTTTCTTAATCTGTCCCAAACATTGCTTTCAGACACCGACTGCACCATTGTGCGCTACATGTGCGGAAACACATATTGAGTGAGATGAATGGCAGTTGTACTGCTCATAAGGAAGTGTAATAAAATGCCAATGCTGAAAATCTGATGTGTGCAAATATTAAAAATTCGCAAACTTGTGAGTGTGCGTAGGAACTGCACAACGTGTGCTCCTAAAACACTAATTTTTAGGAATTTTTTCACCAAATGTTCAACATAGCCATTTTAACACCTCTGCTCATGAACAGTATCACTGTGATTTTCTTAATCTGTCCCAAACATTGATTGTGCACAACGACTGCGCCATTGTACGCTAATTGCAGGGAAACATATTTTGGATGAGATGTGAAAAATGACAGCTGTACTTCCCACAAGGTGGTGTGGTAAAATGGCAATGTTGAAAATCCGGAGTGCAAATATAAAAAATTTGCAAACTTACGAGCGTGTGTAGGAACTGCACAATGCACGCTAGTAAAATAGTCATTTTTAGGAAATTTTTCACCAAATTTTCAACATAGGCCTTTTTGAGAGACCACCTTATGAACACTGGCATTGTCATTTCATTAATTGGTCCCAAAAGGTGATTTTGTGCAGTGACTGTGAAATCACCCTTCAGGCCCTATTAACCCCATGACAGTTCAAGAATTCATGAGGAGGGGACCCAAAAACCCCATGTTGAAAATGTGGTGCCAAAATTCCAAAAAATGCCTGAGATATGCATTAAAGTTGAAAAAAACCTATTTATTGCATTATACAGCTTACCGGCATTTCCTCAGTTCACGGTTGGCTTTGAAGAGTGCAGACGTGTTCCTGGTCCACTGAAGATCATTGCACCGAGCTCTGGAGCTAAGTATGGGGTGAGGGGGTGTGGGGGGGCAGGTTGCGCAGTGAGTGGGTGCGGGTGGGCTGGGAGACTGCTGAGCGAATGTCTTCTTGCTTACAGTTTTTTTTTTTGTTTAAGGAAGACGATGCGGGACATTTGCCATGCTGGGGTGGGCTCCCAGTGTGGCAGCTGGAAGGCTCTTTGGGGGGGCCTGGAGCTGATGGGTGATTGGGCACCCCCATTGGCCATATGCACTTGTGCCATGCTGGGGTTGGCTCCCAGCGTGGCAGCTGTAAGGCTGTTTGGGGGGCCTGGAGTTGACAGGGGATTGGGCACCCCGTTGGCCCTACTGCAGACGGAGCCACGCTGGGATGGGGCTCCCAGTGTAAGGCACCGGAAAGCTTTTTTTGGGGTGTGTGGAGCCAACGGGGGATTGGGCACCCCCGTTGGTCATACAATATGTGCGTGGGGGGCGGCATGAGCATGCAATATGCGTGCGTGAGTGCATGTGGGGGGGAGCGCTGCTTACTGAAGTGGAGCTCTCCCTTTCAACTGTACACCACTGCATTTTCAACTGCTGTCATAGACAGCTGCAGCATTGATTGGAGAACAGAGACCGTGCCGTGCAAACACACTGACTGAATTGTAAGACGGCTGCCACACCTCCAAAAACTCAGATGATGGCACTTTGTTTCTTGCACATGCATGCAAGCAAACATAAAAATGTAACTAAATCTCCCTGAAGCTGTTAATTTATGGGTTGTGAGTATAAATGTAAATAGTATAAAATCGGATTACAAGAGGAAAACTATGTTTGGAATCCTGCAGCAACTGGATTTTGATGTTTTTATGCTGCAGGACACCAGACTTCATACTTTATCAGAAATTTCACAAGCTACTAAAGATTGGTGGTGGGGTTCTTCATATTGGTCGATGGGAATGGAAGTTTGTTGCGGGGTATGTTTTTGTTTCCGCTCATCCTCTGCCAAACTTTTGAGGATGGTAGATCTAGACCCTGTTACAGCTTTTTCACTACATGTGGTTATTAATTCCCTTTCTTGTCGACATATTACTTTTTAGGCCCTCAAACAAAAGCTTTGAGAATTGCGTTATTAACAAAGGTGCAGCCCTATCTTTATACAAGCAGACACAAATGTTTTTTGAGGGAGACTTTACTATAAATTTTCAGCTCTGTAACATAAAAGATAAGCAGTATTGTGATAGTTTTTTTTGCCTAAAGTAATATCTCAGGCCGGTTTGAAAGATTTTCAGGGGAGTGGTACAAGATCTGGGAAGGCCACTTTTTTAAGTGTACCCTTTCCTCCTGTATTGATTTTTTATTTATTAAACAAATATTGGATGTTTCAAGTATCACTATTGTACCAATAGAAATGTCAGATCATATGCTAATAGGAGTACATATTGCAGTTCCTCCAGTAAGGGAGGCTGGGCCAGGTTTCTGGAGATTGAATGTGATCTTATTGGAAAATCAGGTAATATTGTCAGCTTTTAGAACATTGGTGGAGGACTAGGTAACTACAGCATTTGTATATGAAAATACTGGACTTTGGTGGGAGGACTGGAAGCTACTTATAGTAGGGTTTTTTCGTATTCAATGGCAAACTCAAGCTGTGTCACAGAAGAAGGAATATTTGGCTCTGAGCCATGATTTAGGCATGCTGCTGACTAGACAGTGTGAAGAGGGGGTGGACCTTAGAGAAGAGATTGATTCTGTTAAAATTAATATGAGGTCATATCAATATGACTGGCTTTGCTCTTTACAGAGAGAACAAACATTTGGTACTCAGGGGAAAGCTGAAAGCATAAATCCATTTGTGAGTTGTCAAAAAAGAAGAGAGAAAAAGTTGATTAAAGGTTTAAAGACACCACTAGGGTCATTAGTCACTGATAATGTTTCAATTATGGGGTTAATTGTACAGTATGTACAGGAGATGTTTGGTACCCGGTGGAATATTCACAGTTTACCCCTCAAATACTTCTAGCAGCAGCACTGCCACAGCTAGCTGAGGAATTTTGAGAATCTCTGATTGCTCCCTTTTCAACTCTAGAAGTGGAGGGGGTTATTAAGGGTTTACATATGGGAATTTCACCAGGTTTTGATGGTTTACCATGTGAAATATACTGATTGTTATGGGAGATTACCCCAACAGAAATGTTGGCACTGTATAGATTTTTTCAAGTAGAATGTTATTTACCTCTCAGAATATATGAGGGTTTCTTGATCTTTCTATTTAAATCTGGGGATCCTATAGAATTGAATAACTGGTGTCCTATTACATTGTTGAACATTGATTTTAAGATTTTTGCTAAGTTGCTGGGCAATAGATTGGCCCAGGTTATGGAAGATTTAATTAACCCGATGCAATTTTGTTCAGTGCCAGGGAGGAAAATTACTGAGACTTTGTTATTACTTAGGGAAGTAGTAGAAGGGGGTGCTGGAAAGGGTTTGAGTCAGAATTCTTGGTTTTTGTTCAGTTTGGACCAGGCCAAAGCTTTCAACAGGGTTTCTCACTCCTTTTTGAGGGAATGTTTACTTGCTTATGGGATTCTGAAGGAATTTGTTGGTTGGTTAGAACTCTGTTATGGGTTAGCGTTTGTAGTACCTTATGATAATCGTATCAAGGTTCCACATATCCAGGTGCAGAGAGGGGTGCATCAAGGTTGCCCCTTGAGCCCCCTCCTTTATGGGTTTATGATTGACCCAATTATGAGACATCTCCAGCAATCTCCAAGAATTCTAGGGTTGACTGGGGGTTACTCTCAAGTTTGTAACGTATTGGTGTATGCTGATGATATGTGCCTTTTACTTCAGGATGGCCAGTCACTGGTTATACCATTGGATCTTATTCAAGTAGTGGGAAAGACATTTGGGGCTAATTTGAATGTTGGGAAAACAAAATGTATTGATCTGAAGGGGTTTCAGGATTCCCCCAAGGAGGCTGGAGCTTGTAGGGTGGCAACAGGCCCATGTAAAATCTTAGGAGTTTAATATGGGGGACATGATATGGCAGAGTATAACTGGGAATGGTTGTTGACAGTGAGGAATGAAATGGTAAGCAGATGGAATAGATGGAAAGTTGCAAAAAAGAAAAGGGTATTCCTGATTAGATCTTTTTTGACTCCGATTTTTTATACATTAGTGCAATATTCATGGTCCTTAAGAGACTAAAAAATTCATTATCTGGTTGTTTTTTTACTTGTTTTTGGGGTAGCCGGTTAAATCCAGTTGAACGAAATATTTTATATAAAGAAGTAAAAGGTGGAGGGGTGAATATGTTGAACTCTATTCTGTTTTTCTTTACTGTATTTTTATATGTGAATTTGTTCCCCTTGATAAAAGGCACTACCCAGCTGTGGGGAATTTGGGGATTTTCTCTGCTTAAGGGAATTTTGTTGGAATGGAAAGGGAACAAGTTTTTTCATAAAAATAAGAGAAGTCCTAGGTTAGTAAAATGGTGGCAGGGGGGTTGTGACTGGATAATTAAATGGCATGTTAAATATACATCAGTACAATCTTTTTCTAGGAAATGATTGTATAAAGAGATTTTGGCAGTTCATTTTCAGGAACATCCTTTTTTGGATTTTCACAATTGCAGCAGGATTCAATTTCTGAATTTATTACGGATCATGGATCTCTGAGCAGATGTGGGATATGGTGTGGTTGGGGCTTCATCAGAAAATTAATGTGAAGGGAAATCAGAAACACAAAGTTTTACAAGAGAGATATTGCTCTAGAGATTGCTTTACAGAGGTGATAGAAATGATGGATCATCTCTATTATTCCTGCCCATTTATTGTAAAGTTTTGGGATATTGTTAAAAATAGGTGGAAAGGTAAACTGTCTATTCCTCCGGCTTCCACCTTATTGTACTTTGCATTGCTCCTATACAGAGGGGTCAGCCTCATTTCAGTACTACTAGGGTTATGTTTGCATATTTCTTGTATTAGATTTGGATCTACCAATGTCGTCTGGTGCTGCAACAACAAGACATATTGGCATTAGATGTTTATTTTATAATTACCATGGAACTTAAGAAATGGAAATCAGATGAATTGTTAAGGGAAAATACAGGGCAATGGTTGCAGTGGTGGTCATATTTTGATTTTCTTTAGAGGTCTAGAAAAATGGACATTTTTATCATATCAGATGGTATCACGACATTGGTTTAAACATGGTTTGGGGAAATATTACCAGGAGTTGGGGGCTTTTTAGTAAGTGATTTGGAATTTACAGATTTATTTTTTTTCTTCTGACATTGTATGGCTGTGGTACCTATTTGACTTTCATGAGTTATATTTTATTTTCATGTGACTTAACACTGTTTGGTATTTTTTGATTTATGCAGTTTAAAAAAATCCCCTACTCTTACAGTGGGGGTCATTTCAGTATGAGGTTGTGTTTTGGGTTTTGTAGTTGTATTTGAAAATATAATAGCACATGTATGATTGTAATACTTATTTGATTTCTATTATGATTTGTATTTTGAATTTGTGTGTGTTAACACTGTTGTGTGTGGATATGATTTTGAAGTTTTAATAAAAAAAAAAAATTCCCCTACTCTTTTTGAGAAGTGCCATGGGATCTTTAGCATCCAACTAAACTACCACCAGAACAGGTAGATGGGACTTTGGTTTAACATCTCATCCGAAAGACAGCACCTCAGGAGTGCAGCACCCCCATGCTGCACTACAGTGTCAGTATTGGGATATTAACCCAAGTGCTCGGTGTGGGGATGGAACCCACAACCTTCTGATCTCTTATCCTGAGAGGTGAGTGTGCTACCTGCTGAGCCACTGACACTGAGATAACAGAGATATGTGTGGTCTTGGTTAGTGGTGAGTAGTGCTGGACTTTGTGAGAGTTTACAGTATGTTTAGTGTACCTGAGAGTAATATGTATAGTTCTTGGACCCAGGGTGTAGAGCACACCAGACATCTGTCTACTCCCTCTTCCTGAGTAAATCTTTTAAAGTACTGATGGGAGGATGGCTGTCTGGGTAGATTTGGGTTCCAGGAGTCCCAGCTTGACTACAAGGTGTAATTGAAATCCCCTGAAAAGAGGAGAAGGCCCTTTGTTAGGGAGATGACCTTATCCAAAAGTACTTTTATTGCAGGTGTGTTAGCCCCTAGAAGGAAGTAAAGGTTTGCCATTGTAATCTCTTGACCATGCAGCATCCCCTAGACTATTACTAGTCTCCCTTCCACATTTGACCAGGTCTGATGCTCCTGAAATGGGGTATAGTGGAGTATAAGAATTGCTACTCTTCTCCTGTGGTCCTCTTTGTAATAGGAGGAATATTCCATGGAGAAGCATTCTTTAGTTAGCTTGGAATGTTCAGGGGGTGCAAGTTGTGACTCCTGCAGGAAAACCAGGCCTGGGTTAAATCTTTGAATATGTGCTATAACCTTCACCCATTTAACTGAGTTTGTGAGCGCATTGAAATTCCATGAATAAATGTGGACTTTAGGGGTACATATTTAAGCCTAGGGAGTAGGGCGGATTAAATTGTGCCCTTGGTCCAGCCCCCAACACCCCACACAGTACAGTTATCATAGCTCTTGACATGCAGACTGTTTCAACCAATGGAGACCTAACATTCATATGAGGGCAAGGGTTCTATGTCATAACAGTGAAAGCCTAAAGGCGATTGCCGTTATGCAGACATCAAGAGTGCTGAAAATTTATTTCAGCACTCTGACACCCCAGCACACAGCAAAAGGGCACTGGGTGTGACGTGGACAGCCAGTTCTGAGTGCTGTATCAGTTTTTTTTTAGTATAAAATGTATTACTGATTGTCTATGCTGAAAATCTGGTTAAAGGACCGAGATCCCAAAATAGTGCAAGAGGCTGCTGAACTCTCGGACTGCAATGCCAAGAGCAGACCTGCTCTGAGAGCAAATGGGGTGGGTGTGGCAGTGCAGAAAGAGAAAAGCGTGCCTTCAGGGTAGCTAAAACCCTCACTGCCTCCACCGAAACCAGTTAGCCCCAGGTTTCAGAGAAAAGATTTCTTTGAGAGAAGAAATGAATGTTGGTTGTGTAAAGAAACTGGGCATATTGCCAGGCAGTGCCCCAAAAAGGCGAGCAATAATACACAACCGGGTGCTAGACTAGAAGTGGGTTGTTTGTATGTCTCTGGAAGCATGCCAGTGAACATGAGGGAACACATGCACCCAGTCATGGTGAATGGTGTACAGATACAGGGGTTAAGGGACACAGGGGCATCCCTGACCTTGGTAAAGGGGGATCTGGTACAGCCTGGTCAGCTTATAACCAAAAAATATGTCACTGTACAGGACTTTGCGGGTGGGGAGAAAACATTGCCCCTCGCTAGTGTTCTCCTGGACTGGGGTGAAACAGGGGGAGCAGTGCAACAGGTGGCTGTAGCCAAAACATTAGCCATGGATGTGATCCTGGGCAACAATCTCAAACAAGGGATGGTATGTGCAGTTATCCATAGCCAAGTGGCAAGGGAAAATTGTCATTCTCTGAACCTCACAGAAGCCATCGTGGAAACCACTGAGAGGTGGGTTCCCCAGCTTGTGTCTCCTGATATGAAGATTAATGAAGAGGGGGTAGAAATTTCCTTGGTAGCAAGTGACCACACAGCTACAGAAGGTTACTCCAAAGAGGGAGGGGTGACCCATTGTCAGACGGTTTGAATTGACAGTGATTCTGAGACCCCTGATGCTAGTGCTAGGGACCATAGTTTAGTTACTGAAGGGGACCTGTCCCATACCTTGGGAATTTGTGAGGGATTTGCAGCTGCTCAGCGAAGTGACCCTAGTTTAGAGAAGCTGAGTGCTTGGGCAGACTCTGATGGAGTACAGGGAGGTGACGGCTGACATATGGTTTATTGGGAAAATGGACTTATGTATACTCAGGCAGTGCAAACAGAGGGAGGGAGGGACACTAGGCAGGCAGCTTGTTGTTCCCCAGGGGTTTCGTGAGCAGCTGCTCAAGATTGCACATGATATTCCCTTGTCTGGTCATCTAGGAATCACGTGCATGATGCAGCGGTTGGTCCAGAATTTCCACTGGCCTAACTTCACCCAACAGATCAAGGAATATTGCAGGTCTTGTCACCAGTGCCAAGAAATAGGTAAGGAGGGCAAGAAAACCCAAGCCGCCCTGATTCCATTGCCCATAGTGGAGGAGCAATTCCAGAGGGTGGGAATGGATATTGTGGGGCCTTTAAATACCCCCAGCTCCTCAGGGAAGAAATTTATCCTGACTGTGGTGGATTATGCCACCCGGTACCCAGAGGCAGTCACCCTATCCTCACTGAGGACAGACAAAGTTACTTGGGATTTTCTCCCATGTTTGGTTTCCACAGGAGGTTATCACTGATTGAGGGGGTTCCTTCATGTCAGACCTGATGAAATGTTTATGGGAGAAGTGTGGGTTGGTGCAGAGATGCACAGCACCGTATCACCCACAAGCCAATGGACTTGTGGAATGATTCAATGGTACCCTAAAGTCAATGCTCCAGGCTTTTGATGAACAGCATGGGAGGGACTGGAAGCAATACCTTCCCCACCTGTTGTTTGCATACAGGGAGGTGCCCCAAGAGTTGACAGGATTTTCCCCCTTTGAACTCTTATATGGACGCTGGGTATGTGGGCCCCTAGACTTGATCTGGGAGGACTGGGAAGGCAAGCACACCACCCAGGGAACTCCCATTGTGGATTACATCCTTAGGTTTAGGGAAAGGCTTAAGGAGCTTATGGGGACAGCCTAGAGCAATCTGGCAGCTGCTCAACAGAAACAAAAAGTGTGGTACAACCGCAGAGCAAGATCGTGCTCTTACATGGTGGGTCAGGAAGTCATGGTCCTTATTCCAGTCCAGAAAGACAAGCTGCAAGCTGAGTGGGCAGGACCGTACAAAGTGGTTAGGAAAGGTAATGACGTGAACTACATTGTGGAGTTAACTGAAAGAAGACAGACAGAAAGGATGTACCATGTCAACATGATGAAGCCATATGCAAATAGGGCAGACATGGTGTTTGCAGTGTGTAGTCATGGGGAAGGGACTGACAAAGGAGACCCCCTTCTGGACTTGCTGGAGGAAAGTAAGTGGGAGTTCTCTGTGGAGGCAATAAAATTGTCTCTCCAGCTGGCCCCGGACCAGATTCAGAAAGTAAGGGAGGTTTAAGCAGACTTTGCCCCGTTGTTTAGTGCCACGCCTGGACTACCCCTTTAGCAACACATGATATGGAGACAGGGACACAGACACCCATATGGCAGACAGCATATCGGGTGTCAGAGGCTGTCCAAAAGAACATTAGGAGGGAAGTGGAGAAGATGCTGGATTTAGGGGTAATCCAGAGATCCCACAGCCCCTGGGCCTCATCTGTAGTCCTGGTGCCCAAGCCAGATGGCTCAACTTGTTTCTGTGTGGGCTTTCATGGACTGAATGCAGTCACGAAGTCAGACGCCCACCCAATGCCCCGGACAGATGAACTCCTGGACAAGTTGGGAGGGATGACCTACCTTACGACCATTGACCTGACAAAGGGGTATTGGTAGGTAGAATTGACAGACAGAGTTAGGGAGAAGTCAGCCGTCATCACTCCAATAGACTTATTTGAGTTTAAAGTAATGCCTTTTGGAATGAAGAATGTCCAGGCCACTTTCCAAAGGTTGGTGAACCAGGTGTTAAATGGTGCTGAGGAGTACGCATTGGCGTACCTGGATGACACTGCCATCTTTAGTACCAGCTGGGAGGAATACCTATCCCACCTTAAGGAAGTGCTGGACAGGATACAGAGGGTCGGGCTCACTGTCAAAGCCAAGAAGTACCAGATGGCCATGGGAGAAGTGGCATACCTCGGGCATGTGGTAGGCCGGGGACAGCTCTGTCCTAACCAAATAAAGATAGAGGTGATCCAGGCATGGCCCAGACCAGAAACCCAGAAGCAGGTCAGGAGTTTTCTAGGAACAGCAGGGTACTACAGGAAATTTGTACCCAATTACAGTGCCCTGGCTGCTCCTCTATCTGACCTGACAAAGAAAAGGATGCCAGAGAAAATTACCTGGGGCCCAGCCTGTGAGGAAGCCTTTACCAGACTAAAGGAGGCACTGTGCAGTGCTCCTGTTTTGACAAGTCCTGACTATAGCAAAACCTTTATAGTTTAGATGGACACCTCAGATGTGGGTATTGGAGCAGTACTGAGCCAGACATCCAGCCAAGGGACAGATCACCCAATGGTGTGCCTGAATAGGAAGCTACTTCCCAGGGAGCAAGTGTACTCCACGGTGGAAAAAGAGTGTCTTGCCATAGTGTGGGCCCTAAAGGAATTAGAGCCATACTTGTATGGGCAGCATTTTGTGGTGCAGACTGACCACAACCCCCTGGTTTGGCTGACACAGATGGGGAAGAACAATGGGAGACTGCTAAGATGGAGTCTTGTATGGCAGCTTAGATTCAATGCTAAGAAGTGCAAGGTAATGCACCTGGGAAACAAAAACCCAGGGGAAGAGTACACAATGGGGGTTGAGATACTAACAACAACAAAAATGGAGAGGGACCTGGGGGTAGTCATATCAGATGACCTAAAGATGGGCAAGCAATGTGAGGGGGCAGCAAGGAGGGCTGAGGGGATACTGGGATGCATAGGGAGAGGCATCACCAGTAGAAAACAGGAAGTTATTATCCCTCTGTACAGACAGCTGGTGAGACCCCATCTGGAGTACTGTGTGCAGTTCTGGAGACCCAATCTCCGCAAAGACATAGACAGGATGGAAGCTGTCCAGAGGAGAACTAAAATGGTGCAGGGTCTGCACCAGAAGACATATGAAGAGACTTAAGGAGCTAATATGTATAGCCTCGAGGAAAGGAGGAGAGGGGGACATGATAGAAACTTTCAAGTACCTCAAGGGAATCAACAAAGTCCAAGAGGGTAGCATCTTTCAAAAAAAGAGGTGTGCAAGAACAAGAGGGCACAATTTGAAGATAGAGGGAGGCGGCTCAGAGGTAATTTAAGGAAGTATTTTTTCACAGAGAGGGTTGTGGATGCATGGAACGGCCTTCTGGAGGAGGTTGTGGAGTCAAAATCAGTGGTGGAATTCAAGCATGCATGGGATAGTCATAAGGCAGTTCTGGGGGGTGGGGGTAGGAAGAAGTAGGCTGCTGATTAACTAGGATCTGCAGCTTATCCAGTAGGTAGGGAAATGGGCAGACCGGGTGGGTCAAGCGGTCCTTATCTGCCATCAAATTTTATGTTTTACAAGGATATGATCTGACAATCGTACATAGGGCTGGAGCGAAAAACCAGAACTCAGATGGGCTGTCTAGGGTCAATGAGGAGTGAACTGATTTGGGAAGCTCATCCCATGTAGGAGATAGAACCCCCAAATTCAGTCTAGGTGGGGAGGAATTGTGACGTGGACAGCCAGTTCTGAGTGCTGTATCATTTTTTGCAATATAAAATGTGTTACTGACTGTCTCTGCTGAAAATCTGGTGTTCTAGGAGTTGCCTCGCTCCCCCCCCCCCCAGGTTTCAGCTGAAAGATGAAAGCCTTGACAAAATGCTGAAGCAGCATTTGAGATCACACACACACACACACACACACACACACCGGTTTTAGATATCAGGTGTTACGTGGAAGGCCTGAAGCTAATTACAGGGTGGAAGAAACTTGAGTTAGGCATATCCATTTTATGTTGCTTCCAGAGGAAGAAAAACAGGTTGTGATGTATTAGTGTAAAATCATAAAGATGCTTTCATGTCTTGAAAGGGGGAAGCTTATCACAAGAACAAAGAGATGTCATTTGAAGAACATATGAGTATGCTGGGATTGCAGAATTTAATTCTTAAAAAAAGACATCCTGCTTTTTTATTGGATATATTTTTTTATATATTCTGACAGAGAAGGAGCTAGCTGACCTCACACAAAAGGGGTTGGCAAATACAGTTTGTTTAAGGATTATTCTGTTTTCCTTCAGACACTTTTATCTAGACTCTGACAAGGACACATCTGTGAGCACTTTTAAACAAGTATTTAGAAAGCTAGACAACTCTAAATATTGTTGTAGGAATTTGCACTGTTTAAACCTTGTTCTTTTAAAATATTTGTATATCTTGTGATATAACAGTTCTGTATTTTGTGTTCTATATATTTTTATCTATTTTAGTAAAATTCTTTTTAGAGCATACTTGGTCTGTCTTTGAATTTCTTTTATTTGTAAGAAAAGTATATATGGTTATAGCAGACACTAGGTATAAGCTTGAAGGGTGGTACCAAACTGGAAAGAGAAACATTTTGAATCTGAGGTCTTTATTAAAGTTTTTAATGGTTCATCTCTGTATACCTGGTCAGGTGCCCGTAGGCAAAGATATCTGGCCCCTGAAGACAGAAATATCTGAGTCTGTACATTGGGTATGCTAGCAAGAAGTTCACAGTTTGAATCCCTCCAAGACTTGAGACCAAAGGTTGATCCAAACTCACAAAACAGACAAGAGGGTTACCTTGTTCTGTTAAACTGTTCAAAAGACTGTGCTCAGAGGTTAACACTTTGGGAGTAGAGGGCCTGATCTGCTGAGTGGGTTTGTGACACTGGGGACTTATTTTTGTAATGTTTTCTGCACCCCCCCCCCACTAATGGATTCTCAACTCCAGGGTGGTGCATGTCGGGGGTTGTGAAAACATAAAAATAAAAAGGTTCGGGCCAGGCAAAACAGAAACACACCAGTGCCTGGACCCGAACCCAATACCTTTCCAACCAACACCAGCAATCCACCTACCACACCGCAGGGTCAGCTTAGCAACCCACTGTGGCACCACCCCTCACATCCCTTGCTGTGCATGCCCACTCCCACCCACCGTGTGCATACATATAGTGACATCCCTTTGCTATAGTCACCCCCCCATCCAGCCGCCCTATCCTCCCATAGCCGTCCCTGAAATGCATTGGGGAGTGGGTCGCCATTATTGTAGGCACCCATTCCCCAGCCCTCTTATCATGGGATACCAAGGGCAAGTGTTGGGATTAACTATTCTGCCCTGACAGAAGACCAGCTATGGGGGGAACCTTCCCACCATAATGTACAGTGTGGGTTCAGCTAACCACAGTACTAAGCAGCAACCGTAACTTGGATACCAACCTTTCAACAAGTGGGATTCCAAGGCAGGGGCTCTATTGGGGGCCCTGTGGTCTGGACCTGTGTTGGCCAGTTGGTTCTGGAGAATAATCCTGCTCTAGACAGGGATCTCTGTCACAGCTAGTGCTTTTGGAAGGGGGTTAGGAATGGATGCCAGTTCCCTTTTACCTCCATTTGTATTTTAAACCTTTGAAATTTTGGGATCGAGTCTGACACTGCATCAGTTTTCAGGAAAGAAGTAGTGGAATCCTGCACCTAGGATCATTGTGACACTGCTTAAATTACAAGTAGAGCATTAGGGTTTGTGAAAGTCGGCACCAAAACCAAGACTCAGGACTGTAACAGTGCTGTGTAAGCTCTGTAGCAAAGAAGATACAGTACCTCACTTAAACTCATGCTACCTCCATGGCTTCTTTATTGAAGTGCTTCAGTGCTCTGTGCAATTTTTTAAAAGCATAAAAACCAGCAAACAACAAAGTTAAAGGCCTTTGAGAAAACACAACTAGTGCAAACACATCAGGCATGATGTAAGGAGGAGGGGGATCTGCAACTTTGCAATTGCAGCAGCTATATCTGTTATGGACATCAACTTTGCTATTTGCTGCTTTTGCTGTTTTTAAAAAATGTGCACAACGCATTAACACACTTTAATAAAGAAGACACTGGGGCAGAATGAGCTTAAGTGAGGTACTTTGTCCTTTTTACCGTGGTGCTTACAAAGTACTATTAAAAATTCTGAGTCTTTGTTTTGGTGCTGGCTTTCACAAACACTAGCTTTTCTTTTTTTACCTCAGGTATCTGCTCCAACCCCCCAAAAACAGGAATGGGGTCTCCATCCTTACAGCATGCAAGCAGCACAGATATTTTATGTCCTGTACATTTACAGTATTTGGACCCAGGGCCTAAATATGCCCAAGATGAAAGGCATGCTCCTTGACACAGCTCACAAAATTCAATGCCACTGCCAAGAGCTCAGCATCACTATTCTGAATGGCATTCAGCTGGATTCGGTGGCTGAATTCAAATACCTTGAGATAACCCTAGACCTATTCCTCACTTTAGACTTCCAACTAAATAATACGGTAAAGTCCATACACCAGAAACTGGGACAGCATTACCGTATTCAAAGGCATCTTACAGCTGACACTGAAGTTAAGATAGCACAATCTGACCTCCTACCTTTACTGGACTATGCTGCTATCACAACCGATGCTGCCCCCAAGTCCATCTCTGTGGACAAAAAAGCCATTTACCACATGGTGACTAGAGTTAGCACTTCCATGAGCTCTAGGTCTCACCACAGTATCAGTCTCGATCAGTTCGGCTGACTGCAGCAGAACACAAAACGTGGCTTACCCTGGCTAACTTCCTAGACAAGACTCTCCTCAGAAACGTGCCCCAGTGTCTCACTGAGTTGCTTTCTCCTGTTAACCTACCACAGCCCTGTTTCACTGTGAACAATTCTGTAATGATTCCCCTCATGCAATCAAGCATGGGGTAGGGATTCTTCTGCTACCATGCTGCCTCCCTCTGGAATTCCATACCTTCTCACACCAGATTGCCTACCCCAAAAGCCTTTGGAAGGACCACCTGTTAAACCTCAATGCATGCACCGGTACACAGCAGCTTTAACATCTATCACTAGCTTAATCCTTTTTTTGGGGATTCCACAACAAAATTCTCTTGCACAACCATGTTTTTTTGCTTTGTATTTGCACTATCATGAAATGCATTTGTATATTGTAGACTATGCTTGCGCAAGTATATCTTATGTATGTAAATATCACAACTGTGCTTTCACTGTATATATTTGTAACACATTTCTCATAATTTTTAGGCTTCTGTGCATTGATCTGTATTCTTTTTGTTGTTTTTGGTACATTGATCTGCATTCTTTTTGCTGTTTTTACTATGTACTTGTAGTACCCCAGTCATGACTGAATAAGGCTTCTTGTACCAGTTCACCTGCCCAGTAAACAAAGTATAAATAACTAAAATAAAAAAAATCTTGTGGGAACTTGTACTTGTTAATTTTTGGCAATTTCCCTGTGTTCTCTCTGCTGTCAGTGTCTGGATTGGGAGCACTAGCTCAGCCATCTGTTAACTGCCAGCCCCAAGCCCTATTCCTCCCATGTCCACTGAGGATAACTTATGGGTGTATGTTTTCCTCATTTAGGCCAACAGGTAAAGAAGTGCAGGAGGTACATCATGTACTGCAGCCATAACCACCTTCATGGCAGGACCCCCCCGGTCCTGCTATATTTTTGGCTGTATTATATTGGTATGGCTAAACCAGGAATAGTACTGCAGTTTTCCTCTCCGCACTGTCTGTCCCTCTAGACTCTTAACTTATTTTCCAAATGGCTGTCCCCACAAGGCGGAGGACCGTAACCCCAGGCCTCTGCATCTCTTGGCTTGCTGGTATCCCCTAGGGGAAACTAAAAACTTACTGTGAGGCAGGGAATGAGAAGAGAGGCTTACTGATCCTGCTTACAGCATGGTGTCACTACTTGGCTGTCACTCCCCTGTCAGTTGTGTTGCTTTGTTGGAGTTCTGCTTCTGAGAGCACCTAAAGCACTCTATAATCTGGCACATAATTTTCGCTGCCTGTTTTTTCTTTGTGTCCTTAGAAAGGTTCTTATGCCATGCAATTCAGGCTAGTTTTACAGCAATGGTAGGAGGTTGGTTTTTGACCTGTAGTGGGGCTATCTTTATTACCCTATTAATCAGTTCTAGTCTGGCTTCTTCCATGCTCTGGAATGTCTGTTGTCCATCTGGAAACGTGATCGTCATTTTGGTTGGGTATGAGGTTTGGAATTTCCTCCCCTGTGCTCTCTGAATTTTCATGAATGGCACATACTCACTTCTATGTGCTTGTAGTGTGGGTGGTTAGCCATTGTCATCATATATGCGAGGGTCATTAAATCGGATATCTTTTTGTTGCCATGCCTTACTTGTTATATCTTGTATATATGTATAGTGGAGGAAACACACTATAATTGAATGTGGTCTGGCTTCAAGAGGCTTTGGTTTGAGCCTCAAGGCTCTCTGAATCTGCTCCACCTTGAAAACTTTTACCTCCAGGAGCCCAGTGGTTTGTGAATAAAGTCCTGTAGGAAGAAGTCTAGGGCCGTTCCTTCTGCCACCTCTGGGACTCTTAAGAGGCACAGGTTTGTTCACCTGTTCTGAGGCTTAGAGTTCTCCAGCTTCTTGAAAATCCAATGGGCTGTGGCATGGAGCTCTAGCATGGCTCTCTCCATCACCTCAGTGTGCTGATCTTCCTGAGTGACACGGTCCACTTTGTCTTGCTGTTTTCCAGCTTTCCCAGGTACATTCTCAGTGCGGCTGTGGAGAGTCTCACTTTTTTTCCTAAAATCTCATAGTTCTGTAATCAGGATGTCTATTTTTTGTCAAGTCTTTGTGATCTTGGGGTTTAGACCATAATGTTGTGCTGGTGGGACCTTGAGACAGTTAGCGAGGTCTGGGAGCCCTTGCTCTCTGATCTGGCTCCAGTATCAATCAATCAAACTTTATTTAGCCAGGCAGTTACATCATTGAGCAAGCTCATTTTCAAGATGGTCCTGGACACAGAGGACACTTTCACTTACAGTAGACAACACGTTATACAAAAGCAGACATCAGTACAGGCAGATACACTATACAAACTCAGTACTTGGACAAATCAGATATGTAAAGCAAGTGCAAATATAGGCGTTTAAAGTGCAGCGTATACAGGTTGTAGCTTATAGAGTACAAGTGAGAAGAGGGAGGAGGGAGATAGAGAATGGAAGTGGGAAGAAAGGGTATCAGACACACAGTAGAGAGGGAAACTAGGGCAGCCTAATAGAATAAGGCCCCCTGTGAAGCTAATTGATGAGAGGGGGGAGGTAGGAGGGAGGAGATGGTTGCCCCAAAGGGAGGCTGGCTGACACGGGAAATAGGCAGCCCGGGATTACAGAGGTAAGTGACTCAGTTGAGTGGGATAAGGCTTTGCCTGAAACAATCACATGCCATTTTCAGGCCTCTATAGAGCAGCCCCCTAAATATAGAATGGCTGGGCAGCAGGCAGATTTTAAGTCATTTTTGCATGTTATTCCAAAGTGCTGGTAAAAAGGAGCTAATGGCAGTTGAGCTAAGACATGTCCTCATTCGTGGTAGCTTAAAGAGGACAAAGGAGGAGTTCCTTAGTCCATAGGCACCCTTTGAACATTCAAAAAGGTCACAGATATAGAGTGGTAGTTTGTCAGATAAAGCCCGGAATAGCCACATGAGGGCATTTATTTGCCTCCTCATGGAGAGGGACAGCCAATCTAATGCTTGGTACAATGAGCAGTGATGAGTCTGCAAGGCAAGTCAAGAACAAATCTCAATGTGCGATGATAGAGTGTATCCAGCTTTTGGAGCGCATACTGGGGGCAATGGCTGTATAGGAAGTTGGTGTAGTCAATCAGGGGATGAAATATTGTTTGAACCAGACACTTTCTAGCTTCCAGGGTGAGTAGGCATCTTACTTGGTAGAAAATACTGAGGCACTGCCTTGGCTTTTTTGTTAACTCGCTTAGATGGACACCAAATGTGAGTTTGTTATCCAACCAGATTCCCTCCCAGATATTTAATTTTATCCACTAGCTCTAGTGGTTCATTAAGGAGGGTAATAATCTGTGGGATCCCAGCCATCCCCATATTGTGAGATGGAGAGATAATCATAGCTTTTTTTTTTTTTTTTTGCATTTAACAAGAGCTTTAGGTTCAGCAGGTTGTGCTGGATGATTATATCCCCTGCCATCATCTGATTCAGATTCTGATAATTGGTGCCCAATCCCTCCATTCTGTTTTCTCCCTACTCTGCTATTGCTGAAACATATGTTTTGCCAGTAAAAGTTCTGCGCATGGAGGTTGTAGTGCAGTTAGAGAGAGGAGCTAAACGATCAAATCACCATCTTGATTTTGATGTCACCAGAAGTCCTCCTAGCAAAGGCTTTTTTCTAATGCTGTGCCCCTAAAGAGTGACAAAAATTGAGTTACCAAAAAAGCCCTGTTCTATTCAAATTCCCACAAATTATCTCAAAGGATTAAAAAAGCAAATCAAGATCATCCTCCTCCTGATACTTGGGAAACATTTTGGAATTATTTTGGGCTTCTTGGGTTGAACCCCTAATGCCAGTACTTAAGGTTCATGGCAGTGCCTTCTGATGCAGAATCTCCATCTTCCTCTTGTGTTGGTGCTGCTTTTCTTACTCCTCTTGTTCTTTCTCTCACTCCTCTCTGAGCTGAATCTCTTGTTGCTGCTGCTTCTCTGCCTTTGCCTTAACAAGTGCAATCTCCAGCCACATTATATCTAACTGGTCTGCTTTCACCACTGTACTATTTATGGGTTCCCTCTCACTAGCCTCAGCCTCATGACTTTGGCCAGCACTGACCAGTTTTGCACTGCTTCCAAGGTCACTTTTCTGGAGGACATATGTGACTTCTTCCCATGGCTGGCCTGCCTCAAAGACACAACCTCTTCTTCTGCACAGCTCCTCAGGGTTTGCCACTGTGCATCTCCCATATGGCTCAGAGATAGTGTCTTGCCACTATCTGTTCTAATTTACAACAAAATAAAAGTATGCCCTTTGTGTAGCCTGTTCTGTGACTGAACAGATACCCTTTTTGCTGACAATCCATTTCAGATCCCAACCACTGCCAACCAGTTTGTCACATACTGGTTCTCTGCCAGAACTCATTCTGCACTTCTACCAGCTATCACAGTTCTTTAGATGTCTGAATGGTTACCTTGGTATGCTGCCACCATCCAGCTGTACTCTCACTCGGGATATCTCTAGGCTCTATTTTTTTATTTATTTAATATGCTTTATTTAGTTTTTTAACACAATACTTGTTTACATAGTCTGTATACAATTGAAGAGGAGATACAGGAAGTAAAAAGCACAGTTTTGTAAAGGAAAGTCCCTTCTACTTGGATTTATAAAATAAACATTCAATAACATTCCTTATCTCTATCTTTCTAAATCATAAAACATCCCCTAACCCCTTGTGATATTTGTAACATGGGAGTACATAAAATCGTACTGAGTCTTTATCAAACATCTAATAATTTAAGACTTCCAAACAGTAAGTAGAGCTTCAAGTGGCCCTCACTTATGATGACACTCCTGGTCCTTATTGGCCATCATAGCTATGTGTTTTTCCAGCTGTAAAGCCAATAGTACTTCTTTATGCCATTCCAGTGTAGATGAGAGTGATTCGGCTTTCTAGTGCCTCATAAGAACAAGTTTGACTACTGCGGAGATGAGAGTCATATCATTTTTCTGAGCCTTAATAGTTCCCGGAGGGAATCTGTTAAGAAGGCAAACCTCCTGGGTAAATAGTGATTCTAATCCTAGCAATGGGTCTAAGGATTCTTTAATGTTATGCCAAAAGTTAACAACCTTTGGGCAAGTCCAGATCATGTGATAAAGATCTCCAGGGGAACCATTGTAATGTTGACATTTTGGAGATGAAAGTGTCCCAATTTTGAATAACCTTTCCAGTTTAAGGTACAGGTTATGCATGATGTTAAATTGTATTAGGCGCAGCCTATCCTGTTTAATGTATCTGTATTGGTTACACCATATGGCATGCCACAAACTGTCATCTGCTTGTAAAGAGAGTTTGTTAACCCAATAATAACAGATGCCTTTTGGTAGACTGGAATCTAGATTTTGGAGCTCCTTATAGACTCTAGATATGGAATGGGGTTGTTTTGCCACTAATAGAAGGGGGTACACCTCCTTGGTTTCAAAGACAATGTGTGATGTCTTACTGACAAAAGAAGCAACAGCTTGCTTCAGTTGCCAGTAATTAAAAGGGTTTCTATCCAAAATGTTCAAGGAATGACAGAGTTGCAGAAAAGGAAGAACTTTATTCCCTGAAACAACATCCTGCAGTTTGAGATGTGTTAAAGGGGTCCAAAAAGAAGGTAAAATGGGCAGTTTACCAATATAAAAATGTGGGTTCCCAACCAGAGGTTGCTGCAAGGATTTGTGCCAATCTACATTTAGGAGCTTTTGCAGCTGATGCAGAGCTTTGACAGACCATCCAATGGGTGTATTTTTTAGTACACTAGGTATATATAGAGGCAATGAATGGAACAAGGCAGGTAAGGTGCAGGATGTTTTTCTTGCCATATCTATTTCTATGTCTAACGATAATGGTTTGAGAATTGTCTGATTTTCCTGGTCTGATGCTGATATCCAGTGAGTTACTTTACCAATATGTATTGCACTGTAGCACATAAAAAATGAGGGAAGTGCAAGGCCTCCCTGCAATTTGGGGGCAGTGAGCTTGAAATATGCTCGTCAAACACTCTTTCCTTTCCAAAGATACTTATTAATTAATGTTTGTAATTGTGCAAGTCACTTCTTAGAAAGAAAGATCCCCAGCATACCCATGGGATAAAGAATGCGGGGTAGAACATTCATTTTTATTGTGGCATTTCTTCCCCATAATGAGATTGGTAATGTTCCCCATCTATTTAGGTCTGATTTAAGAGTTGTAAGTAAAATGGTGAGATTTTCTTTCAATATGGTGGAGAATTCCTTGTAAACTTTAATTCCTAAATATATTTATGTTTGGTTCCCATACTAATTTATATTCCCAGACGGCTGATGGTAAAGTTTTCCCATTCAGAGGGAATACCTTAGTTTTGATTAAATTAAGTTTATAATAATAAACCTTTGAAAAAAGATCTATTTCCTTCAGTAACGCTGGCACCCCACAAACAGGGTTAACCAGATGTAGTAATAAGTCATCCGCATAAGCGGATATAAGATGTTGCTTCTCTCCCACTTTTATACCCAGAAGGTCTGGTGAAGACATTAATTTCCTAAGAAAAGGTTCAATGTATAAATTGAAGAGTAGCGGGGATAAGGGGCATCCTTGCCTAGTGCCACATTGTAATATAATTGAATCTGACAGTATGCCATTAAACCAGACACAGGCAATTGGTTTACAATAAGGGAGACTTATCCTTTTGATAAAGTTCTTAGAAAATCCCATTTTAGTCAGTACTGCAATTAAAAAGTCCCAGGAAACTCTATCAAACGCCTTCTCTGCATTTAATGAGATCAAGACTGCTGGGGTGTTTGAGCTTTTAGTTAAGGAAAGTAGGTGTAATAATCTACACATGTGGTCACTAGAAGACCTACCTGCCATAAACCCTACTTGTTCTGGGCTAATTAAATTATCCATAAAAGGTCCCAATCTACTTGTTAAAGTCTTTGCTAGTATTTTCACATCAGTGTTCAACGGTGATATGGGGTGGTAGTTTTCTGGGCAGATGGTATGTTTATCAGATTTGGGGATGAGAGTAATAATTGCTTCAAGAAATCTAGTTTAAAAAAACACTTTCGAACCAATGGTTATATACCTCAGTTAGTAAAGGGGAAGTTCTAGTAAACAGCATTTATATAAGTTGTTAGTTAAGCCATCTGGTCCAGGGGATTTATCTTGAGAGAGTTGTTGTATAGCTTGTGTTATTTCATGCTCTTTGATAGGATTGCCTAGAGTTATTATTAACTCCTGAGGTATGCAGGGTAGATCTATGAGGTCAAGATAATTGGTTATTTCTGTCTGTGCTAATATACTGTTGATGGGGGCAGTATATAATTCTTGGAAATAGTTTTTAAATGCCACTACAATTTTTATGGGGTCTGTGGTGATTGAGTTATTCCCTTCTAATTTGAGTCCCGACACATATCGGGTTGCTTCAGCTTGTTTAATTCTAATAGCGAGCAACTTCCCTGGTTGTTCACCTGATTCTAGATAGTTGAGCTATGTTCTTTTTAATGCCAATTCTGCCTTCTGAGACATTAGATTAAGGAATTGGGTATGCATGTTATGCAATTTAACCCAGTCCGCTTCTGAAGAATTACTAGATATGCTTCTCTCTATTTCTTTAATGGAAGATACTAAGCTTACCACCTTATTTCTGAACTGTTTGCATCTGGTAGATGCAAGACATATACATTCTCCAAGTAAGGCGCACTTCAGGGTAGTCCATACCACATCAATTTTTGTGATGGAATTCTTATTTGTTTTTAAAAATTGAGTAATGAAGTCCTTAATATGAAGTAGGATAGTCTGATTTTTGATTACAAAAAAATATTAATCTCCATAGGGTATCTCTTTTAATTATGGGGCCTTGAAGGAATGTGAGAGTGACTGGAGAGTGATCAGAAATAACCCTCGCACTTATTTCACTAGTTATGACCCAGGGCAAAAAGAAAGAGCTTATAAGAAAATAATCAATTCTGGAGCAAGTACGGTGTGGAGATGAATAAAAAGTATAAGGTCTCTCATTTGGGTTCAGTACCCTCCATACATCCACTAAACCTGCTCCATTCATCAAGTCTGACAGGGCTCTTTGGGCTGGGGAGGGGCCGACACTTTTATTGTCCTATCTATCCAATTGTAATTGTGGTGTCAAGTTCCAGTCCCCTTCTAGGAGTATAGTCTTGGGATCTGGTGAAGCCACTAAATTCTGGAGATGAGTAAAGAAATGGGGAGCGTCAACATTGGGGCCATATATGGACCCTAATAAAATCTGCTGGGATTGCAATTCTCCATGCAGTAACAAATAGCGACCATTGACATCCCAAATCTCCCTTATCAATCTAAATGGAACTGTTTTGGTGATTAATATAGCAACCCCCCCCCCCACTCTTTGCAGAGTTTCCCAATCCGTAAGCTTGTCCAACCCAAGTTTTACATAAAAGAGAGGTATCTTCTCTCTTAAGATGTGTTTCCTGCAGACAGGCGAATCCTACATGTAAATGATGCAGATGTTTTAAAATAACTTGACACTTGCACCTATCCCCAGCACCTCTAATGTTCCATGTCGCCATGTTATATACCCCACTCATTATTTAAGTCTTGAGCAGTAGTCAAACTGTGTTCAAACTGCTTTGCAAAATTTTGTCCGTCCCGCACTTTAAACAGTCTATATTCTAAAGAAGAAAATATTGGCACTGCTAATCCCCCACACAAAATAACATAAAACTGTCCCACTATCTTATTAATCCCTTAACTATTTCTATAAACTACTATAATCTAACTTCCCTCACTTCAATAAACTGTTCTGGCTTAGAAATCCTGCCAGGTGATGTCTAACTGCTAACCCATGAGCAGTTTCGCCCCCCTGCTCCATCTCCAACTAAATCTATTATAAAAATCACAAGTAGAATAACATTAGGATTGTAAATTCCAATGTAAATAGTTCTATCGCACGATCTTTCAACTCTAACTAATGTCTTAAGACAGTAACATTTTGTGCATATTTGGACTCACGGCAATCTGTAAATGACTGTCCCAGTTTCACTTCGGGTCTCCAACGTAGCAGATTAGTCCCATTAACAAACTGTTGCCCGAAGGAGATATGGATTCAACCTCGCGCCTCTTCTATACACACAGGAGCGCCGAAGGATGCCCGCAGCTCCCCCAAATGCACATCGTGAACTTTCAGTGAGAGCAAAGAAAAAGGTTACAGAGTCCATCCCAAAAAATCAAATCTGAGACCACAAGCATCCACTTCAATCAATAAGAGTCCATGGTCTATCCTTCCATTCAGTCTCTAATCAAATTATAGACAAAAAATAAATTAGGTTTGTTCCAATCAGCCTCGATTATGGAATCCTTCTCAGGCATTACCTATCGGAATTTTACACACTGGATCAATATTCTAATGGTCTCTTCGGTCAGGTTTCAGGGTGTCATCCCGATTATCTTCTGAAATTAGTACAGCTTGGCCCCTTTAGCAGATCTTTGACTGATATTCATTTAAAAAGGTCAGGCAATAGCTTCTTGAGCTTGGTGAGTGCTTGTTCTTGTGTGTCAAATGAGAACCACTGATCCTTTGTCATTACTTGAAGGATAGCATGGAGTCGAACTCTGAACTGTTTATCTGCTGCAATTAGTTTAGAAACTATTGGGTGCAACTCCTGTCGCTTGATTCTGACTGAGTGCGGCAGATCTTGGACAATGCAAATTTTCCGACCCTCCCATTGCTCTTCTTGGAGTGATTTAATCTGATTTAAAATATGCTGTTTGTCCAAGAAATTGAGTAATTTAAAGATAAATGGCCTTGGTGGTGCATCTGGAGGTGGTGGGGGATGCAACGCTCTGTGTGCCCTTTCAACTACATACGTTGTCCCATTCGGTGATGGATCCACAATTTTTTCACTTAGTTTTTGCGCAAACACTATTGAAGAACTGCCTTCCTCCTTCTCCAGGATCCTGATAATTAGCAGATTATTTCTACGGCTTCTGCCCTCAAGATCTTCTAACTTCTCCTCCATTTTTTTAAGTCTTCTGACAATGTTACTTCGATCTAACTCCATTTTATTGTGTTTTTTTCTCCAAAGATATTACTCTTGCCTCCTAGTTGGATACTCTCACCGATAGGGATTCCATAGAGGAACGATTCTGGTGAAATTCCTCAGAGATATCGGTGATGGAATTTTGCATTGGCTGCATGATTTCCAGGATCTTTCCCTCTGTAAGTGTTGATGACCTGGGTGCAGAGTCACTGTTAGTGGCTGGTTGTTGCTTGGGTCATTTTGTGGTCTTCTCCTTCTCAGGCATTACAGGAGGTGAATGCCGTAGAGGGGCTTTCTGCATGTATACGTCCATTTTAGTTAATTTCCACATTGTTTAGACCTTTGCCTTGTTTTGATCCTTCGTTCTACAAGTAATCTCGTGTTTATGAAGTGATGTTTTTGTCAGTTATATCGGTAAAGGGATGTGGAGTGGTGGGAGCGAGCTGCAGATTATTAGGCTGCCATCATGTGACCCCCTTCATCTCTAGGTTCTAATCCCACTATACACTAAAGACTGTGGGGAATGCTGCATTTCTACTGAGGCAAAAATAAACACATTTGAAAAGATAGAAACCACACAGGAAAACCTAACATAAAGCTAGCTAAATTTCTAAGTGAGTAGCTTACCCCAGCAGGGAACTGGTAAGTTATGGCAGACATGAACATGTGATAAGTTCAAAATCCTAGACATGACTAAATTCTCATTGCAAACATACAACAGGAATATCTTTGGTGGGCTGGCCCATTATACATGTATCACTGGACAAGCCTTTCTGACATCATACCCTGGATCTACCTTTGATCTCTGTGGACCATGTTTTTCATATACTGGGCCACACTGGTTTTGTTGATTAGAGCATGGTCCTGTTGTTATCCTGGCCAACTAGTAAGCAGGAGGCCATCTCATTGGACCAGCCATTTGTTTATGGACAAAACATAGACTTTTTAGATGAAAAGGGGCCAGGCCCTTTGATGTTCACCCAAAACAAAGATTCTTTAAAGGACAGGGACTATTGCTGTCCCCCATTCACACCATTTGCACTCTGAATACAAAGGACTTCTTACACAAAAAACACTCTCAACTGAGTGCACTGAAGTTTGACACATAGAAGAATGTGATGTTTTGTTTCCAGTAGACCTCCCACCCCAGCCAAAATACTTTATAGAGTCATATATGATAATAAAAAGAAAATTAAAAACTAAAAAAAATTAATTGCATAGCCATTACATCATCATACAGTCACCTGGTAGGAGCTATCTACGTCGACTTGACCAAAGCATTCAACAACATCAGTCATGCCTTGCTCCTCCACTCCCTCTCATTCCTGGACTTTTCCTCAGAGGCATCCTCTTGGTTCAAAGATCATCTCTCCGGCAGAACAAAACAGGTCAAAATAAACACCACAATCTCCCCCAGTCGATCAGTCCTATCAGGTGTCCCTCAAGGGTCCATACTTGGCCCCCTGCTCTTCACCCTCTTCCTGAACTCCCTCCCTAAATCCTGCAGTGGGAAATTACTGCTCTTCATGGATGATGCTGTAGTCTTCTGGAAAAAACCCCACCCTAACCACCCTCAACATGCCCTTCAGGGTTTCTTTGGAGAACTTGAAACCTGGCTCTCTGACCACCATCTAATACTGAACTACAAGAAAACTAAGTCCATGATCTTTGCTCACCACCAGAACCCACACAGTAGCTATCCACTAACCATTACTAACTCCCTCGGTACCCCCCCAGAACATGTGACCACTTTCAAATACCTGGGTATTTCACTGGACACCTCCCTCACCTACCACACTCATATCCATCACCTCTCCTCCTCCATTAACTTCAGACTGGGGCTGCTGTACCGACATAATCACTGCCTACCCCCTGATGCCATCCAACTTGTTGTATCCTCTTCTGTCTTATCCTTGGTGGACTAGGGCATCGTGACCTATGGGACTGCTGACCAAACTGCCCTACACCATGTAAAACTAGCACTCAACAAAGCCTGCCACATGGTCTCAGGTTGTGATAGACTAACACACACCTATGAGCTTTACAAGCTTACGAACTGGTTAAACTTTGAAGGCTGACTTAAGTACCACTCCTATCTCCTTGCCAAGAAGATTCTACAGAAGCAAGCCCCCTCTGACCTCCACCCCCTCATCCAAATGATCCCTCACAGAAGGGCCTCTAGATGTTCTGCCAAAACCTTCCCCATAGTCTCCCATTGTTGGACCTCCCTTGGGCAAAGGTCTTTCCACTATTGCGCCCCTCTCTGGCTGAACAGCCTACTACCCAACATCTCCTTGGAACCCAGACCTGACCACTTTAAAACTGGTCTAAAGGCCCTCCTACTAGACTCCTCCTTCTGTGACTGTTCCTAGCCCCACCATCGCTTGAGGATTTGCTTGCCCCCCCTTGGCCCTATCCTGTTTCCTGGCCAGCCTAACACTAACTCCTCTTACCAACAGTATGCTCTGACTTGTTTACTATTACCCCAGATGTCTAAAAATGATATTTGCATCTTATTTTGCTGTATTTGCTTCTTATTTTGCTTTCATTCTGCAAGTGTGTACTGTGAAGCTTCTGACACTGGGTCACTGGCCCTAAATTGTATGTTTTGAGAATTGCCACTGTGTACATTTTTGCACTGTTTGTTTCTCCCTGCATGCTTTGTATTTCTGATGTGAAGCCTTTGCAAAGAGTCTTTGACTCAAAGGGTTGTAATTCTGATTGCCTAAATAAATAAATAAATGTGCCCTCCCCTTTAAACCCTGCTTTTGAAATACTTTTTTTGGTCTGTCAGAAGAAATGTGCTCACCCCTCTCCCTGCTGTATAGTGTAATGGTTAAGAGCATTGAGCTGCAAATCTGGAGAACCAGGTTTGAATCCCACAGCCACCACTTACATACCATGTGACCATGAGCAAGTAATTTAACTTCCTTGTGCTCCCAGGCTACACCTGGAAACAAGCCTCAGCTTAGTGGTGTCTTTCCTGGCCAAAAATGGTAAAATAATAATAAAATAAATAAATAATAAAAAACCTGAAAGTTTGAAATGATACTGCATTAATAATCATATTGGATGACCTAACGGTGGCCAGGCAGCATGACAAGGCAGTTGGAAGAACTAGTGGGATGCTGGGGTGCATAGGAAGGAGTAGCACCAGCAGAAAAATGGAGGTGGTGTTGATCCTGTATAGATCACTAGAAAGACCCCATCTTGAGTACTGTGTCCAGTTCTGGAGATTGCATCTCAGGAAGGACATAGACAGAGTGGAAGTGATCCAGAGGAGGATTATCAAAAATGGTTTGGCCTCTGCATCAAAAGCCCTATGAAGGGAAGCTAAAGGATCTCTATATGTACACCCTAGAGGAGAAGCAGGAGAGAGGGGATATGATAGAGACCTTCAAATACCTCAAGGGAGACAATAAGGTACAGTAGGGGAGTATTTTTGTCAGATAAAAAGGAGCTCTAGAACAAGGGGACATGTTATGAAGATGGAAGGGGTAGGTTCAGGAGAGATGTAACAAAATATTTCTTCACAGCAAGAGTGATGGAGTCCTGGAACAGCCTTCCAGGTGAGGTAGTGAGGATGAAAACAGTGGTAGGATTCAAAAATGCCCGAGATAGGCATGAGGGAATTGTGGGGTTAGGAATCGGGGGGGACAGAACAGTAGATCAAGTGGGCCTACAGCAAAACTGAAGATAGAGAAAAAGAAAAGAAAATGAATAAACAAATTGGGTAAACTGTGAAGGCCAAGTGGTCCTTATCTGCCATCAGATTCTATGTTTCTATGTATACTCCATCACCTTCCAACTGTAGCCAATACCTCTATACCAAGTAAATGCATCACCAATAAATTTAAAAACAAAATTACTTCTTTTATATCTCTATGATCTTTATTACCTTACTTCCCTTCCTCCCCATACCTTTCTTGTCTTACACTGTACCCGATCCCCTTTTCCCATTCCCATGTCCCCTTAAGGTAGAGGGTAAATGTACAATATCTGTCCCCTATTAGACATGTCTGAGCAGCAACTTTGCTCCTAATATTGATGTACTCAAAGATTTTCAGCTCGTTTCCCCCTTCCCCTCTTTTTCCATTTTAATCTTAATCTTCCCCCATAGGAAATGGTAAAATTGTGTTTCTTTACCATGTCACAACTTCTGTGCAATCATGTATTTTCTTTTTCTAATTATACAATTAATCATCTTCTTCTTCCTCTTCATCTGAGTTTTGTGATTTTCCTCCATTATACTCATAGAATTTAATGGCACATAAGTACCGCTTGGCCCAACCAGTCTGCCCAGTTCTTCCTTTCCTGATCTACATCATTTTCTCCCTCTCTTCTTCCTTTCCACTATGATTCCCTTGTGCTTATCCCATGCATTCTTGAACCCCACCACTGTTTTTGCCCCACCACCTCTGCTGGAAGGCTGCTCCAGGAATCTACCACTCTTTCTGCAAAGAAGTACTTCCTCACATCTCTCCTGAATCTAACCTCCTCCAAGTTCATAGCTTATCCCCTTGTTCTTGAGCATCTTTCATTCTGAAAAATACTTCCCTCCTGTACCTTATTTACCCTTGTGAGGTATTTAAAGGTCTCTATCATGTTGTCCTTCTCCCTCCTCTGTTCCAGGATGTACATATTGGGGTCCCTTAGTCTTTCCTCATAGGGCTTTTGATACAGACCCTCCTAACCTCTTTGAGGTACTTGAGGGACAGCCTCTTCAGTCTCTTGTTCTTTGTCTTTACCTACAGTACATGTCTTTCTTTATTTTCATTTGTACTGTTGTGGCCTGCTTCTCTGGAGCTCTAAGTCATATCTGTGTCTTGGATCTGAGGAGGTAGCATTAGCAGATTCTTCTCCTATATCTGCTTTTTCTACAGTTTTTTTTTGAAACTCAACTTTATTGAAAAACATCAAATTACAGGAAACAGTACATAATCAAACATATAATCTGAGAATTAAAACAGGCTACAATTTAGTACAACAAAATTAACCATCCAAAATAGTACTAATGAGCTGTACGTAGCCAACATATATCAACAAATGGGCACCATAAGATCACCAAATGTGCCGAACCATCTCACAAATATAACTAGCAAATAGAGCTGTTGCTCTGTTGAGATAAAAACAGTGATAAACAGTCATTTTTAAACCTCCAAACCCTGTAACAGTAACAAGGAATCACAACTTCAATAAGAGGAGAGAAAAAACAAAAAGGTGTACTGTGCACCATTGTTGAATCAACTAACAAGCGTATCTTCTGAGGAGGAGTTCTAAGTTAGCAAAAACAAATATTAAAAAATTTGAACATTTAAAAGGAAGGGTTGTCGGCATCCCAGGGCCCCTTCAGACATCTCAGCAGAGGTAAAATGGGTGGTCAGGCAAGGAAATGGGTGCATGTGAGGGTGGGCAAAAGTGAGTATAAGTACATATAGCGGAAAGGGAAGTCCAAGAAAAAACACTATCAGCAATAATATTAGCCATCACCCAAGCAAAGGGAGGGTATATAATCCACGGTAACAAACTTATATTACAGTATGTCAAGAACGGTGTGATTTAAGAACTTCTTGAATTGACTACTTGCCTCGTTCTTGTTGTTGCCCCTCCCAAAGCAACCTGGGACCCCATCTATCCAAATGGCTGCTTTCTTTAAGACAGAGTCGGGCTGTAATACTTTACACCTGTTTCATCCTGTTTCACTGCTCCATGATTGTAGGTGGGTCTAGCCTAAGCCAGTGAGCCATGATGCATTTCAAGGCCACTGCTAAGTGTTAAGGCCAACTCTGAAGTGTCTGGAGAGAGACACATCACAGTGGGAAATCCCAGCACCCAGTCAGTGAAAGTGTTAGGGATAACTATATGCAAGACTTGCTGAATCATGGCTTTATTGTCTGCCAAAAATTATTTTCAAATCGGACAATCCGAAAATGTATGCCAATATGTCCAACAGTCGACCATATTGATAGGATTAAATTGTTTGGTCACTGTAAGTGACTGAAAATGTTGGACTAAGATTCACCAGTAAAACTCTCACCAGGTGGGCGATGAGGTCACCCTTAAATCATACTGCAAGTGCATCATCCAGTCTTCCTCAGAGATGGCACAGGAGGACTCCTCCTCCCAAGCCACCCTAATGCTGTGGAGGGGTTAGCCTTCAGTTGTGCCCAGTCTCTTATACATGCCCGAAATATATTTACGGTTCCCTTTCAAGACAGCTATTCCATATATGAAGTCTTCCCAAGAGGACAGCAGTATAGTCAACTGTGCCTGATGGTCTTTACTATAGATAAAGTTGCGGACATGGAGGTACCTATGGAAATCCTGATGTCTCAAGTGAAATTTTTCCTGAAAAATACAGAATGGAAGGCACCCCCCCCCCAAGAACTGTGAGAATCATATTAGTTCCCTCTGTTCCCAACCTGCATAACCATTATCTATTCTAGGGGGCAAGAAGTGAGGGTGATATTGGATCAAGGAGAGTGGGCCCAGGGATGAGTGTGATGCCAACTTATTCTGAATATGTTTCAAGATTCTCATGGAGTGCTGGATCCAGGGACTCTATAGGATATATTTTGAAATCTAGAAATTCAGTATCCTGAATGCTACAAGACTGAGTTTGGGATACTGAATTCCATAAGACTGCAAGGTACTGAAATGTAATGCATGGGGTTTCACCCCCAAACTCCCCATGGAGTGGGCTCTTCCCCCCACACCCCTGTAACTTAAATAACCAACTCTGAGGGGGAGCAGATCTCGGAGTAAAGAAAAAGTTATGGGGGGTGGAATAGTGTGTGGCAAAATTAGTGGTGACCAGGAACAGGACCTGGGTACACCAGACCATGCTGGCCAAGCTGCTACTGCGATAGACCTCCATGCAATGGGAGCAGCTCAACCAGTGTCCACATTTTTCACTTCCTTGTTATGCCTGGCTAGGGATAGGGTAGCAGTTCATCACATCTGTTACCATACCCATGTCAACATCGACCTCCTCCTGTAGGGTATCTAAATATGTCGGGAGACTGAACTTGGTCCCATCAGTGTTGGGATTCTGAGTTTCAGCTACTTAAAGAGATATCATTCTGGATAGTCTTAATATAATCCCATGATGTGGAGGATAGAGTCAGAGTAAATAAGGGCTGCCTTCCACACTCTGCATCTTCAATAGCATACCATCTGGATGACTGCCTTGGTTTTGCCCAAGTACAAATAGGAGTTATTTGCCCAGCCAAATAATAACATTTAAAGTTGGGTAAGGAAAGTCCCCCCATCTTTCAGAAAGGTCAAAAAGGTATAATTAATGTGAGCTCTATGGCCTCCCCCAAGACAAAACAGCAAAGGCCCTTGAGCAAAGAGTTCCAATATGAGGTCGGGATGGGTATTGGTGAATTACTAAAAACAAAGATAAATCTGAGCAACAGATTAATTTGAACTGTTTCTATGTGGCCCAGCACCGACAGGAGGAGTAAGGCCCACCAGACAAAGTCCCACTTCACCTCTCCACACAATTATTGATAATTAATGGTGAACAGTTTAGAAATGTCCACCATAACCTGGATGCCCAGATATCATATCTGATTATTACTAGAGATGGACAAAGTCGGTAAACTCTGCTCTGCAAAATATTTTGCTGATGTGAAGTGTGAAATTCCGACCATAACATGCAGAATTTCGCCCACAAAATGTGGAATTTCACCTGCAAATGGTGGGATTTCACCACTCATGGGAGAAATTCCACCATTCATGGATGAAATTCTGCACTTCACAGACATAATTCAACACTTTGCAGGTGGAATTTTGCACTTCACATTAGCAAAATCTTTTGTGGGAAGCTCGAAATTCACAAAATATTTCACATGCAAAATTGCCAACTTCACCAGAACTTTGCCAGCGAAATTAAACTTTGGCACACCTCTAATTATTATGGGCCCAAGCAAAAGAGTAGGAATATTTAAAGCCTTCTGAACAGGTCCCACTAAGCCTCAATGTTTCAGATTTAGTTAAGTTAATTTTGTTGCAAATGATCTGCCCAAACTAATCCAGCAAGGAAAGGAGATGAGAAATGGAGGAATCAGATCTACTTCAAAAAAAGATGGAATCGGCGTACAACGCAAATTTGTGCTCAAGCCCTCATGCCATTACCTCTGCCATTTGGGGATCCTCATGGACTGCCACTGCCAGGCTCCAAACATATCACAAATAGGGCAGGAAACAGAGGGCAACCCTGTCTCATCCCCCGAGACAATGGGAATCAGACAGACTTGATACCATTAAGCCTCACCAGAGCTTGTGGGGAATGATAAAGGTTCTAAATCACTGTCAATAATTTAGGGCCGAATTCCCTCCTCTCCAAGTTTTTTTTGCAAAAACTGCCAATTCCCATGATCAAATGCTTTCTCAACATCCGTGAAGGCAGCTAGTTGGAAAGCCCTCTGTCTCTTCTGAGCAGAAATTATGTTATGCAATCTCTGTATATTATCCTGGAGATACCGCCCAACAATAAAGCCAGTTTGATCGTGATGGACCACTTCTGGACACCTCCTGGAAATGGCCTACTAAAATCCCCATAACTGTCTTAAGAACAATGTTAAATAAAGATACTGGAAGATAAGAACTGCAGTATTCCGGATCCTTATCTCCTTTAAGTAAAACAGAAATAAGTGCTTAGCACCAGAAATACGGAATCTGCCCACCTCTTAGAATATGATGAAAACAATTCAGCAGAAGGGGCATCAGGACCTCCTGAAAGGCCTTGTAAATCTCAGCCAGCAGGCCATCTAATATGGGTGACTTTCACATTTTTTAATGATTTAATCTTATCCAGAACCTCTGAAGCTGTAAACCCCCATTCCAGTAAATCTCGGTCTGCTTGCTACAATGTCGGTACATGTAATTTGGACAGGAAATGGTTACTCTGGGTGGGTTAATGACCCTGCTGCACATGAGCATACAACTGAGTGTAGTACTCAGCAAACACCAAGGTGATTCCCAAAGAGTCTGTGACCAGGTGACTCCCCAACTCGGATCTCTAATACCGAGCACCGCCCTATTGCTTTGCTATGGCGGAGTGCTATAACCAATAATCATCCAACTCATTTACCCCCTTCATAATATTTATGCTGAACCCTGCAGAGTTGTCCATCCACTTGAGAAGCTTGAAGTCTCTCAAGGGAGTGATTTTTGGATTCCCATTACTGCCTATCTTGAGGATGAAGGATCATCTTATGCCTGAACTTTGCCTCTTGGAGGGTTTCCTCTAATTGTCTCTGGTAGGCCTGCCATTGTTTCCTAACCCTGGAACTGTATGTGATAATCATACCTTTTAGAACTGCCTTCAAGGCAACCCATCATACAGAGGAGGATATGTCACCCTGGTGGATTGGCAGGAGATATTCTTGTACTGTGGAGATCACTTGTGTTTTAAAATTTTCCATATTTAATCAGCCTACTTTAAGCCTCCAGTTAGAGCTGAGAACACAGGGGGACAAGGAGAGTATCAGTAGCACAGGAGAGTCATCTGACCATGCCACAGGTAATATTTTGCAGTCCGAAACCTAGGAGACCCTTTCAGAGGGGAGCAAAAACCTGTCTATATGGGAATAGCTCCTATGTGGAATGAAAAAAATGTCTAATCCCTGGTCTTGGGGTGCAAAAACCTCCATACATCAGTGAACCCTGTCTCCACCAGAAGTCTATGTTAAAAACCCTCCTGCATGTCATTGGAAGTTGGGGTGGGGATCATGTCTGTCTTGCCTGTTGGAGAGAACTGTATTAAAATTCCCCCCCTACAATGTACAGTGAATCGGAGTTCGTTATTGTATACAGGATAAGCTGTTTCAAAAAACCCTTATTATATTTCTCTTCATTGGGTGCATATAAATTCAAGAGGATGCATCTGATGTCCTTGTATTTGAATTTTTATCAGACAAACATCCCCTCTGGATCACAGTCTGATTGGTAAACCTGAATAGAACTGTCCCTGCAAATGAGAATTGCTGTTCCTCATCTACGTGGGTTAGTCATCCAAAAGGCTGCATATACCTACTCCACCCAACATCACCAAAGCTTATTGTGTTCAGCCTCAGTTAAATGGGTTTCTTAGAGATAGGAGAGAGCCGCCTTGTGCCTGCTAAGTTCCTGCAAAATTTGGGCCCTCTTAACTGGTCCATTGAGACCCTTCACAATATAAGTTACAATGAAAGATCAGCCATCTAAGTTGGTAACTACCCCCCAAAAATAAAAAACCCTGCTGATACCAACAATAGCTGAGGCTCCGTATTGACAAACACTCCCCCAAAGACACACAAAAATACCTCTCAACATAGGTGCACAGGAAATAACAAAGCAGCTTAAACACGTAGTAACCATATAGGCAAACAGACCTTTGTAAACTTGGAAGTTGTGGGTAACACCGCCACCAAAATGGGACAAGTCAAAAAAACTCAACTCCCGACCATGCTTTCTGCAAAGTTTTGACTAAGAGGTGTTACATTACCCTGTACAGTTGATAGCAGTACATAGCAATACATAAAGCCAATTATGGAAGTGGTGCAGTGCAATGGATGTGGAGCGGCAGTTTTCCGGGAGACATTTTGGGCACTGAGGTGCTGCTTGATTTGCATGTACCTCTTTGGGTTGAGGGAAGAGGTCGCTGGTCTGTGGGCCAAGGCTAAGACCCAGAGGACCTCTTCCCCACCCAGGGGCCACTGATTCTACCGCCTTTGCCCCAGAGGTTGCCTAGAAGAAGGAGGGTTGACTGGACCGCGGTGGACTCCAGGAAGGTGAGGGTGGCAGATCAGGGGCACAGTCCTCAGCCTCTGCCACTACAGAATTCCTTTCCCATTCTGGTAGGATGTGACTGCCAGGAGGAGTCACCTGAAGTAATGGCAAAGGAGGATGTGGGGGTCCTCCACAGTGGAGGTACCAAGCTTGGAGGTAGCGGACTCCAGCAGAGGAGGAAGCAGCTTCTGGTGGGGACCTAAATTGTAGAGGGTAGATTTGTGAACAAGAAGGAGGGGTGAGAGGGAGATTAGGTGCCTACCTGGTGCCATAGCTTGGAGGCATGGGCAGCAGATTCCAAGGATTGCTAGAGCAGCAGAGTGCATGGGAGAGGAGCTGAATGTCATTGGCCACCTGGGGACTAATGACCTAGCAAGGGTTGGGGATGGGACTGTGCAAAGAGAGTTCAGAGAACTGGGGAGGGGACTAAGGCAAGTAGCACACACAGTGTCTTTCACCAATGTGCTGCCTGTCTACGGTTAAGAAGATAGGGTACTCTACACAAGGAGCTTTAACTCTTGGTTGAAGGAATGGTGCAGAGTACAGTAGAGGGGTTCAGATACACTGTGGACTGCGGACCAACCTGGAGGGATAAGGGCCTATACCGAGGTGATGGCATGCATCCATCTGGGAGGGGAACCACAGTCTCAGAGGACAGTTTAAATGTTCATTTGATGAACAGTTAAACTAGCTGAGTGGGGGTGGTGGAAAGACAAAGGAAGGCATAAACTGCCCCTCTTCCATAGACTGAAGCAGTAGGAAGGGGGGACCTGAGGGAACAAAAATGCCCCATGGAACAGGTTACTAAGAACAGCACAGAAGAAACTTCAGGAGGTAACGCACTCACCACCACCACCACAAAATTACTCTCAAACTGCTGATTAGGTAATTATGATTTATTCGTAGCACATGCCAGCTGCATCACGCAGTGCAGGAATGTTCTTACATTTCGCCCACCACACCATGGGCTTCATCAGAGGATTTAGCAGAGAGCAGAGAACAAGATGGATGGGAACAAAAGTTGCAATAAGAGAGGGTGAAAAGAGATGGGGCACAAGGGGAGGAAGTGGGGTTACAGACAGAGTGGGAGCAATGTGTGGAGGGACATGTGCGCAAATGCAAGGAGTCCTGGAAATAACATTACATACCTACAAGTCATTATGGCAGAGGCAGTCGCAGACCTGGATAGTGTGGCCATTACTGAGTCGTGTTGTACAAGTAGCCATGACTGGGACATTGCCATACCAGGCTACATTCAGTTCAGGAAGGAGAAAGAGGGGAAGAAGGGAGGGGGGGTTTGTGCTGTATGTAAAGGAAGGTTATAGGTGATTGAAATGCAAGGGAAAGAGGGAGAAAAGGAGGGGACTGAGGTACTGTGGGTCACCCTGGAAACAGGAGCTGCAGGATCCATCATTCGCAATGGGGTGATATACAGACCTCCAATACAGGGGTGGAACTAGATAAGGCAATGGGAGGAGCTATCAGCACAAATGCAGAAAAAGGAGAGGTGCTGCTGGTGGGGGACTTCAGTCTGCAGGATGTAGATTAGAGCATCCCAGCTGTAGCCTGGGCTGGAAGCAGGAACATCCTAGACCCCTGCATGGGGCATTTTTCAGGTAACTAATCAAGAAGCCCACTTGAGATGAGTCAGTACTAGACCTGGTATTCACAAACAGGGACAATACTGCAGATGTCAAGGAGGAATGCCAGCTGAGGACCTGTGATCACTGTACTGTGTGATTTAACATAAGGGTGGCAGCAGAGGCAAACCACTCAAGGACAAGGGTCCTGGAGTTCAGGAGGGCAGATTTTTAAAAAATGGGTGATTTCTTCAAAAGTGACCTAGCAGGAGAGATTGCCTGGGTGGGGTGGGGGAACAGTGAAGCAAATTAAGGGATGGCATAGCAAATCAAAAAACCTCTGTATAAAAGAAGTGAGCAAGAGCTGGAGAAAAAAGAGACCACTATGGTTTTCAAGAGAAGTGTCTGCAAATGTGCAGGCTAAAAGGGTAGCAATCAGGAGGTACAAAGAATGCAGAGGGAGGATGATAGGGAAGTTACCAGGAAAATCAGAGAGAAACAGGGAAGGCTGTGGGGGGCATAAAGGTGACAGATGAGGAAAGGATAGCCAAGGGGGTAACTGGGGGGGCATAAGTGAAAAGAGGGGGAAAGGGAAGGAGTATGATGTTAAGAAGCATAGGGGGAGACTGTGCACCTGAGGATCAGGAAAAAATCAGACATCCTGAAAAGATACTTCTGCTAAGTCTTCACTTTGGAAGGGGAGGGGGATGCGCCTTATAAAAATGCAGGAACAATGGGAGGAGGGAGGTAGACACAAGGCCATTCACAGAGGAAAGAGTCCTGAAAGGACTTGCAAATCTGAAAGTGGATAAAGCTATGGGGCCAAACATGGCACAGTATGCTCAAAGGTGCAGAGGGAACTCGGGGAGGTACTGGCTGCACCTCTGACAGCCCTATTCAGCAACTCACGGGAAACAGGTGTGGATCCAGAGAACTGGAGAAATAAAATCCTGGACCTAATGATACTGATGACTGAGGCAGACTTGGACATTGTCACTGTTACCAAGACATGGTTCATGGGAAACCATGGCTGAGATATGACAATACCAGGTTACACTCTATTCAGGAGGGACAGGGTGGGTAAAAAGGAAGGAGTGGCTATCTATGTCAGGGAAGGAATTAAGGCAACTCAGTTACAGGGAATATAGGGAGAGGTGGAGGCACTCTGGATCACCATGGAGATGGGAAATGGCACTGTCTTTCACACTGGTGTGATCTACAGACCTCCCACACAAGAGGAAGAGCTGGACAGGGTACTTCTAGAAGCCATCCACAGAAAGACAGGGAAAGGGGAAGTGCTGCTGGTAGAAACCAGGCTACAGCATCAGCCAATGACAGAGACATCCTGGAAGCCCTGCAGGAGGTGGGTCTAAGACAGCTAGTGACAGAGTCAACCCGAGAGGGATCAACTTTGGACCTTGTACTCACCAATGGGGACAGAATTACAGACATAAAAGTGGAGAGCCATCTGGGATCAAGAGATCACAGTACAGTGTGATTCAATGTGAGAACAGCAGAAGAGTCAAACCACACAAAAGCAAGGGTCCTGGATTTGAGGTCAGCAAACTTTGCAAAGATGGGGAATGTCTTAGGAAATCACTGCCAGAGGAGGAGAAGGGGGGGGGGTGGAGGAACAATTAGAGAAACTAAAGATAGCCATAGCGGAAGCAACAAGCCATTGAATTATGCAAGTAAGCAAAACAAAGAGAAAGAAAAAACACTATGGTTCTCAAAGGAAGGGGCTGAGAAGGTAAGAGTGAAAAGGGTAGCATTCAGGAGGTACAAGGAAACACAAAGGGAGGAAAACAGGGAACTGTATCTGGAAACGCAGGGGGAACCGAGGAAAGCAGTCAGAAGTGCAAAGGCACAAACAAAAGAAAATAACAAAGGAGGACAAGAACATTTTCAGGTACGTTAGTGAAAGAAAAAAGATTAAAGAGTGGGATTGTGAGACTAAAAAGGGAAGTAGGGATGTGTGCAGAGGGGGACCAAGAAAAAGCAGAAATCCTGAAGAAGTATTTTTGCCACAGAAGAAGGGGAAGTGGAGGGGCCAAAGTTAGATGACGGAAGCACCACTGGGAGGGAGAAGTGGCCACCAGTCCATTTAAGGAGGAAAGCATCTTAACATAGAAACATAGAAACATAGAATTTGATGGTAGATAAGGACTGCTTGGCCCACCTAGTCTGTCCATTTCCCTACCTAACGGATAAGCTGCAGATCCTAGTTAACCAACAGCCTACTTCCTCCTGCCCCCCACTAGAATTGCCTTATGTCTGTCCCATGCATTCTTGAATTCCCCCACTGTTTTTGACTCTACGACCTCCTCAGGAAGGCTGTTCATGTATCCACAACCCTCTCTGTGAAGAAATACTTCCTCACATTACCTCTGAGCCATCCCCCCTCTATCTTCAAAGTGTGCCCCCTTGTTTTTGCACATCTCTTTTTCTGAAAGATGCTACCCTCTTGGACTTTGTTGATTCCCTTGAGGTATTTGAAAGTTTCTATCATGTCCCCCCTCTTCCTCCTTTCCTCGAGGCTATACATCTTTAGTTTCTTTAGTCTTTCTTCATATGTCTTCTGATGCAGACCCTGCATCATTTTGGGCTCCTCTGGACAGCCTCCACCCTGTCTATGTCTTTGCAGAGATGGGGTCTCCAGAACTGTACACAGTACTCCAGATGTGGTCTTACCAACTGTGTGTACAGAGGGCCAACAACTTCCTGTTTTCTACTGATGATGCCTCTCGCTATGCATCCCAGTATCCCCCCAGCCCTCCTTACTGCCTTCTCACATTGATGGCCCACCTTTAGGTCATCTGATATGACTACCCTCAGGTCCCTTTCCATTTTTGTAGTTGTCAGTATCTCACCCCACGTTGTGTACTCTTTCCCTGGGTTTTTGTTTCCCAGATGCATTACTTTGCACTTATTTGCATTGAATCTAAGCTGCCATACATTTCACCATTCCTCCAACCTTGCCAAGTCCCTTTTCATCCTTTCCACACCACCTTGTGTATCAACCCTGCTGCAGATCTTTGTGTCATCTGCAAAGAGACATACTTTCCCTTCCAGTCCCTCTGCAATGTCTCTTATAAAGACATTAAAAAGGACCGGCCCCGGTATTGAACCCTGCAGTACCCCACTAGTAACCCCCCTTTCTTCACTGTGGACTCCATTTACTATTACTCTCTGTGTTCTGTTGTCCAACCAGTGTTTTACCCAGGCTACCACCCTGGGACCCACTCCCAGGCTGGCTAGTTTGCTTATTAATCTTTTCTGCGGAACTATGTCAAATGCCTTGCTAAAGTCTAGGTAGGCCATGTCCACAGCCCCTCTCTGGTCTACTGCTTTGGTCACCCAGTCAAAGAAATCAATTAGATTTGTCTGACATGACCTTACCACTGTGAATCCATGCTGCCTTGGGTCCTGTGCCCCACTGGCCTCTAGGTACTCAACAATTCTTTTCTTCATAAGTGATTCCTTCATTTTCCCTACCACTGAGGTCAAACTGACAGGTCTGTGGTTTCTTGCCTCTGTCTTCCTCTCACTTTTGTGAAAGGGAATCACATCCACCTTCCTCAAGTCCTCAGGTGTCACACCATTCTCCGATGATTTATTAAAAATGATAGTCAGTGGTGTTACTAGTTCTTCCCTTAGTTCTTTTAGAATTCTGGGGTGAATCCCATCAGGCCCCACTGCTTTATCTACCTTCAGTTTTAAGAGTTCTTTCAGAACCCTTTCTTCTGTGAAAGTACTAATATCAACCCCCCTATCCAGAGTGCTTCTATTAAAGGAACTCACCAATCTAAACGTGGACAAGGAAATGGGGCTGGACGGAATGCACCCCAGAGTATTAAGAGAATGAATCTGATAGATTTCTTTGACTGGGTGACTAGGGAGGTGGATCAGGGAGGGATGGTGGAAATGGCCTACCTGGATTTCAGCAAGGCCTTTATAACATCCTACATAGGAAGCTAGTACTGGGTCATAAATTGGCTGAGCAATAGGATACAGAGGGTGGTGGTGAACAGAGTGCAATCTGAAGAGAGGAGGGTGATCATAAGTGACATTGAAGAGGGGCTGGAAGGGAAGGTGTGTCTCTTTGCAGATGACACAAAGATCTTCAACAGGGTTGACACTTTAGGAAGAATAGAGAAAATGAGAAGGGACCTAAGCAAGCTTGATGAGTGGTCAAGGGTGTGTCAGCTAAGATTCAGTGCAAAGAAGTACAAGAGCATGCACTTGGGGCACACAAATGCAGGGGAGGAGTAACTTATGGGGTGGGTACTGACAGCCACCAAACAGGAAAGGGACCTGGGAGTAATCATATCTGATGATCTAAAGGTTACCAAACAATGTGAGAAGGTTGTGAGGAGGGCCAGTGGAATGCTTGGGTGCATAAGGAGAGGTATCTCCAGCAGAAGGAAAGAGGTGGTGATGCTACTGTATAGAATATTGGTGACACCTCATCTAGAGTACTGTGTCCAGTTCTGAAGGCTGCATCTCTGGAAGGACATACTGTAGACAGAGTAGAAGCAGTTCAGAGAAGGGCAACAAAAATTTTTTTATTTATTTTAGCTTTTGTTGAGCGGGTAAGTGCAATAGACAAATCCTGCCTATTTTCAGGCACGACCCGGGGGAGGGGGATACAGATGAATGCCAACTGACCTTGAACCAGATTAAGCTGTTGGTGGTATTTTAGTGAATGAGGGAAATTTGGCCAGGACACCGGGAAATTCCCTACTCTTTCGATAAGTGCCATGGGATCTTTAACATCCACCTGAACTACCACCAATCCAGGAAGATGGGACCTGTTTAACGTCTCATCTGAAAGACGGCACCTCAGAAATGCAGCACCCCTCTCATGCTGCATTACAGTGTCAGTACTAGGATATTAGCCCAAGTGCCAGATGTGGGAACTGAACCCATAGCCCTCTGATCTCCCGGCCTCAGAGGTGGTGCAGGAGCTGCACCAAAAGTCATATGATAGGAGACTGGAGGATCTCAATATGTAGTCCCTGGAGAAAAGGAGATGGGGGGGATATTATAGAGACTTTCAAACACCTCAGGGGTATAAATAAGGTACAAGAGGGTGGTATCTTTCAAAAAAAAGATGCACTGGAACAAGGGGTCATGATATAAAGAAAACAAGGGGTAGACTTAGGGGTAACATGAGAAAATATTTTTTCACAGAAAGGGTGGGGGATCCATGGAACAGCCTCACGATAGAGGTTGTAGGGGCAAAACCAGTGGGGGAATTCAGAAACACATGGGACAAACATAAAGGAACTCTGTCGATAGGAAAGAGAGGGTAAGTCACAGATCATTTAGGATCTGCGGTATATGAAACAGGTAGGGAAATGAGCAGACTAGGTGGGCCAAGTGGTCCTTATCTGCCATCAAATTCTATGTTTCTATGGAGAATGGCAGATTTATTTATTTATGTATGCATGTTTTTCATAACCGGGTAGGTGGACTGATCCATAAGGACCGATTTCAGTCATGACCTGGGTCCTAGAGAGAGGCAGCAAGGTGGACATTGGAAGATTGTACAAAGTGCATATCCAGCAGTAATACAAGTACATGTAGGGACAGTGAACAATTAGGACACAGAGAAGTAGAGACTGGGTAACAAAAGGAGGTCTAGTTCTGCAGATCAATAAAGTATGTACAATTACACAGAAACAAAAAGCTTATTTACAATAGTTGAGCTGTCATACATTTAGACATGATTGCTAAAAAAAAATCTGACTATAATACAGCAGTTTATTTTGTCAATTATGCAATATTAGACTATAATAAAGCAGATAATATGTATACCCTAGAGCAAAGGAGGGAAAGAGGTGATATGATCGAAAACATTCAAATACCTTAAGGGCATTAACAAGGTGAAAGAGTCTAACATGTTTCAATATAAGTAAAATAGCAAAACAAGAGGACACAACATGAGATTAGAGGGAGGCCGATTAAGGGGCAAAGTGAGGAAGTTCTTTTTCACAGAAAGGGTGGTAGATGCATGGAATGACCTACCTCAGGAAGTGGTGGATATGAATACAGTGCAGGGCTTCAAACAGGCATGGGATAGGCATAAGGGAGCAATACAGATGAGTATGAATAGATAGGCCATTGACAGGGCAAAGGCCGATGGCACATTTATAAGGTAGAAAAAGAAATGGGCAGACTGGATGGACCTTGCGGTCCTTAGCTGCCGTCAACTTCTATGTTTCTATGTGTCCATAATTTTGACAGAGGCAGCCCTGCTTGATCCTGAGGAAATAAGAGAGCAGGGACAAAAAGCAAAATTAGATAAGCCCAAATGGATTAGAGGGCAGGGGTGAAAGCAGATGAGTAAAAAGTCTTGGGTAGAGGCAGAGCAAAGGGTGCTACAGTAAAGCGGCTAAGGTATACACCCCAGATATAGTCTCACTTCATAAAAGTGGCAGTAGGGAGGTAACTGCCGACTGTATGCCAGTCAGCCTGACAGTAATGGTAGGGAAGTTAATGGAAAGGAAAGGCTAGCTGAGTAATTTGAATCTAGTGGGTTACAAGATGAAAAGCAAGGATTGATATGGGGGAGATCATGTCACATGAACCTGACTGATTTCCTCAACTGGGTTATCAGTGAAATAGATCAGGATGGGGCAGTGGACATGGCCTACTTAGACTCCAGCAAGTTGTCTGACACCATACCGCATAGGAGGCTCATTATGAAACCGGACAGTTCGGAGGTAGGTCTCAAGGATGTAAACTGGATATGAATTTGGTAGATGGATAGGCAACATAGGTTGGTGGTAAAAACCATTCACTCTGGGGAGCAGTGAGTGACCAGCAGGCACCTCATGATTCAGTACTTTGACCAGTCTTCTTTAATATCTTTGCAAGTAACACTGGAGAAGAGCTGGAAGGGAAGGTATGCCTCTTTGCAGATGACACCAGCATCTACAATAAGGCAGATGCTCTGGATGGGGTGAAAAGAATGTGTAGAAACATCAGAAGTCTTGAGGAATGGTCAAGGGTATGGCAGTTGGATTTCAATGTGAAAAAGTGCAAAATCATGCAAGTAGGGCACAGAAACCCAGAGGTAGAGTATAAAATGGGGGAAGAGGTATTGACAGTCACCAAACAGGAAACAGACCTTGGGGTAATCATATCTGATGACCTCAAGGTGGGAGAGGCAATGCAACAAGCAGTAGGCAGGGCCAGAGGAATGCTGGGGTTCATATGGAGGGGTATCACAAGCGAAAAGAGAGACGTGGTTTTACCACTGCATAGATTGTTTGTGAGAGACCCCACCAGAGTACTGTGTCCAGGAGAGACTAAGAGATCTCAATAAGTACACCCAGTAAAAGAGGGGAGGAATGAAAGAGACCTATAAATACCTCTTGGAGGTGAATCAGGTACAGGAAAGGAGTATTTTTGAGAGGAGAAGGTGCACGAGAACAAGGGGGCATGCAATGATGCATGAAGAGGGGAAATTTAGGAGGGATGTAAAGAAGTACTTCTTCACTGAAACAGTGGTTAATGCCTGAAACAGTCTTTCAATGAAAGCGGTGGGGTGAAACCAGTGGCAGGCTTCAAGGTTACATGAGAGAGGCACAAAGGAATCTTGGTAGGAAAACATGGGGACCTGGGGACAGAAGGGAGGTGTGTTCAGGAAAGTGATTCTGTTTATCGTCTGTTTTAACTGTGATATTTGAATAGTTTGCTCTTTAAATTAGTGCTGTGAGTTACAACTGTTTAAATTAGTGCGAAAAGGAGGAGCAAAGACCAGCTTGTCAGGATCAAGAAAGATGGGGGGAGTGGATGGTGAAGTGGGCAGAGCAGGCAGAGGCACTGAACAAGTACTTCTTTCTGTGTTCATGCAGGAGAATGGGGGCAAATACCTCAGACAACTGGGGGGGTGGGTAAGGGGGGATGACAACAGATGTAGGGATTACAGAGGGCAGGATCCTGGAGGGGTTGAGTGCTTTAAGAGTGGACAAAGCACCTGGGCCGGATGGCATTCACCTTAGAGTACTGAGGGAACTGGCAGAGGTCCTTGCAGCGCCGTTGGCAGACCTGTTCAATACCTCCCTGGATACAGAATGTGTGCCACAGGACTGAAGGATGGTCCATGTGGTGCCCATCCATAAAAGTGGGCCAAAGGATGAATCAGAGAACTACAGGCCAATGAGCCTCACCTCGATCATGGGCAAATTCATGGAAACCATCCTAAAGGAGAGGCTTGTGAGCTTCTTGGAGGCAAATGGTATCCAGGATGACCAGCAGCATGGGTTTGTCATGGGTAGATCATGCCAGACAAACCTGGTAGAGTTCTATGACTGGGTGACATGGGAACTGAACAAGGGCCATGCTGTGGATGTCCTGTGCTTGGACTTCAGTAAGGCCTTTGATTCAGTGCCGCATGGGAGATTGTGGGGAAGCTGGAATATGTTGGGGCAGGACCAAAAATGGTGACCTGGATCAGGAGCTGGCTGACGGGGTAGATATCTCAAATAGGATCCAGAGCAACATCAGTCTGTTCACAGATGATACGAAGTTGGGAGCTGTAGTAGGTGATGGGGGGGGTTGCAGGAGGACCTGAATAAGCTGCAGGATTGGGCAGATAAATGGCAGCTGGGGTTCAATGCCAAGAAGTGTAAGGTTCTGCACTTCAGAGCCTGCTGGAACCAGGGGAGGGATTATCGCTTAAATGGGGATCAGTTGGGTTGCTCCACAGAAGAAAAGGACCTAGGGGTGAGCATAACAGGGAGCATGGACAACTCTGTTCAATGCAGAAGGCAACAGCAAAAGCCAATAAAATGCTGGGGTGTATAGTTAGAAGGATCTCCTCCAGAAGAAGGGAGGCTATCCTGCCCTTGCATAGGTCACTGGTCAGGCCCCACCTGGAGTACTGCGAGTGATACTAGCACCCATTCCTGAAGACGGACATCAATTTGTTGGAGTGGGTACAGTGTAGAACTACAAAGATGATCCAGGGATTGGAGGGCAAGCCATATGAGGAAAGGCTTGGGGAGTTGAATATGTACTCTTTCTGGAAGAGAGGAGGGGCAGGGGAGTTATGATTGAGACCTTTAAGTACCTGAAGAGAATAAACAAGACTAATACAGAGAGGACTTTCCAGAGGAAAAAGGGGAGGGACACGAGAGGACACCAACTGAGACTGGAGGGGGGTAGATTCAGGAAGAGAGATGAGGAGACATTTTTTCACAGAAAGTGTGGTGGACAAGTGGAACTCCTTGCCGGGTGAGGTAGTGGCCTGCAAGATGGTAGACAGCTTCAAGAGGGATTGGGATAGAGGAAGGGGAATGGGTAATAGGATGGGGGGAAGGGAGGGAGGGGCAGCAGCATTATGAGGTGCTAGCTGCATACTCGAGCAGACTCAATAAACTGTGAGGCCTGTTTCCGCTGGCATTTTCGTATGTTTGTATGTTCATATGGGGAGGGTAGCCAGAGACTAAGTAGGGTCTGCAGTGACAGTATAGGCAGAAAACAACAGGCAGACTAGGTGAGCCAAGTAGTCCTTATCTACTGACAAGTTCTTGTTTCTATGTTTCCAGGCCTATCATACAGTGCTCTTTTTATGCTTAACTCCGCTCCCACAGGAGACATAAATATTCATGCTCTACCCTAAGTCGCTTTCAATTTTGCTGGGAGTAACATGGTGAACCTCTCATTTTGCCTGCATAATAACGCCTTCACTTTTTGGAAGGCTTTCTGGTTTTGTAATACCTCCAGCGGTAAATCTGGAAACACTTGGATTACCAGATGAGGTTAGAAGGTGTTTTTTTCATGTTTAGCAAAGAAATACCAGAAATGAAAACTGAAAGTGCTGTTTAGGCTGGTGAGAGGTATTGTACTAAGACATAAATACTTAGGTGTAGGGGGTAAGAGAAGTCCTGGACCTCTGAATACCTGATAATTTAGTTTCTGCTGGTCTCATGCCTCACTTCGGTAGCTTTCAGATTAAAGTAAATTTCCAAGATTCCTAGATGCCAAAACAGCTCATATGGTGATGATCCTTATGCTTTCCGGCTGCACAATATGTATTCTGTATGGCAATCGGATAGCTGGTAATCTAGTAATATAATGAAATCCTCCTGCTTCATTTCTTATTTTTACAACTTTGTTAACAGATGTGAGAGGCTTACCACAATGCTTTGTGGGTCTCTTTCTTCGTCATAGCGGGGATCGTACATCCATGGTGCGCATGAACGTTTCAGTGTGTGGAGCAGCTGTACAATCGCGGATCTGTTTACTGTGCTCATCTTCTGCCACAAGAGCACTTCTATCCAACCGGTGTTGTGGGATTCTTGTTTGGTTGCAGGAATTGGCTGCGATTTTCTCTTAAGTCTGTCTTTTTGGCTTCACACAGGCTACAAGAACGTTCTGAGCATTGCTAACAGTGCAGGACTAGCATTGGAAGGGAAGCATAGGTCTTATGTGACTGTGGGCATTGGATCACTTTTCTCTTATTTTTAATACTGTCCATCTTCCCTTTGTGCAGTGAGAAATATCATCTTCTTGTCAGTTTACAAGCTTCCTGTAAGGCTCAGCATTACAAGGTCACCCTTATTATATAGCAGCACTAGAAATCATTGTGTGCGTGTATTTGTCCTGAATAACAGAAGCCTGTTACCACTGAGTATCACACTGGCTGACTGTTTTGTTTTTAATTGAGTATTTACGCACTATGTATTTATTGCTTACTTGTCTCGTTATATCATAGGGTGCATCACTGTTTCTGACTGGGGATACCACTAGTCACTTTTTATGGCATTATGCTTTTCTATCATAAACAGCTGCCCTGATTCTTATTGGAATACCTCCAGTCACTTATTGAGGTGCTTTATCACTATATAGTGCAGCACAGCACAGCACTGTTTGTGTTTGGAATTTACGAGTCAGTTATTGGGGTGGTATGCCATTATATCGGGAGTATATTAGTTCACATCGTTACAGTGAAGGGGCAGGTATACAACAGCAAAGGTGTATGGCAGCATTTAATTCACTGCCTGGCACTGTGGTACAGTACCGTTAATGACCAGAGTTGACCTGTTGCTTTACTTTGTGTCAGGCATCGATGGAGGGTTTTCTTTTTTACAGGGTTTATAATTGACAAAAAGAAACTTTGAGGAAACTTTGCTACCCTGAAACAGCAGTTATTTTCTAGGCAGTTTCTGTGTTTTGATACCAACCATTACCATAATCACATTTTTGTAACTTGTAAGACTTGGTACACTTGTTGGCCTGTAGGAATTTGTTCAGCCACACCATTGCCAGATTCATCTTTGATCCCTGTAAGAAGAGGTCACACTATTATAGTGTTCATACTATTTTTACTGTTAAATATCCCGTTTTTATACTGTATATGTATGGTGTATTCTTATTTTTTTGGTGGTGGTGGCGGGTTAGAGGCTGTTAAAACATAGTGATACCCCAGCTCCACAACGTTCCTTGCTCATCTTTCCATAGCTATACTGCACTGTGTCAACATCACATAACGGAACATAGACTTTGTCACACTATCTCAGAAGCCTTCATAGACTGCTATGCAGTTCCACTGTCCACTGGTGAAGAGCTACAAAATGGTGAACTACTGCGTTGTGGCTCAATGTAGCAACAAACCTTCTGAAGAAATTTATTTGTTTGATTTCCCTAAACATGACACATCTCCAACCCGTTTTAAGAGGTGGGTTAGTTTTATGAAGTTAAATCGGGACTGGGATTTCAAAGCTGCTGTCACCCCCCACTCTCTGCCCTGCTCACTTTACGTCAAACGATTTCAGTAATAGGATGCAGTTTCAGATGAAATTCACAAACCGCTTGAGACTAGTCAACGGTGCTATTCCTAGCGTGCACTCTGTCATCACCAAGCCATGGCTACTAATTGAAAATGTCTACAAACGCGTTTATGATGGCCCACGTTCATATGGTTCTGCACCCAAAAGGCACAGTCATGCAGTGGACAAGCTGTGTGTTACCTGGATAAGTCTGTATGATGTGTGTGGATGGTGTGGTAGTAGGGGGTCTGCATTGTGACTGCATTGACAGTTAACTGTTTTACTACTGTTCCTCCAACCCTACACTACAATAATTCTTTCACAAATAATGCAATAGGGGGCTCCTTCGCAAATTTTTTCGCACACCCACCAAACATGGGTGCATTCTCTGGCCTACTGTGAATAACCTTGTACTTCTTTTTGAGAGTTAAGCAATAAGGCACGACAAGGTGTGGGTTATTGGTGGATTGACCCATGCCTTGTGTGGTATGTCACGAGATACAGCCCAGTGATGTAACTACACCAGAAGTGGGTAAACTGTCCAACTATCCACACCCTGGAGTGCGTGACTGTGACTATACAAGTAACCCATGTACAGTATAAATCAAAAATGTGTTCCATGTTTTTTTCCCTCCCCAGCTCCTGGCCAGCCCCTCCTTTGGGCCTTCCTATGCCCCTCGCTCACCACTCTACCTTGATGCATCCACCCATCACCCCACACTGCAGCCCCCCAGGTAGCCCAGACATTTTTTCTGCCATTCCTCAGATGTGGGTTCTTGTAGGATATACCTATGGTCGTGCAATGGACCAATAATGGTACAGGATTTTCACACCCCATTGTATAATCTTGCCTCTTAGTTGCTCATGGTTGCGCATAACATTGTTGTTTTAACATTAACAATTTTGGTGCATTTATTTTTTTTTAATAATCACATGGCTTAGTAAGGCCTCTGTGATTTCCTGAGATGCAGAGAGGTGGAAATGTGGGTTATTTACCCATTTGCGTGATGTATTCACCTGTTTTTGTTTTCGGTGTCTGTAAGGTTGTACAAATATTCAATTCTGTTTGCCTAGAATGCATACTAATCTCTCTCTAGGTGCAAGATGTCCATGTGTAATTCACAGCTCATTTTGATATTAATTCAGCAGGCACAACAAGTCAGGGACCACAAAAACAATCTCTATGGCAGTCATTATCACTCCATTGTTACCATCTCTAGCCTTTATGCACTCATTTACAAACTCTAAATGGGATTGTAAATGAGGTGAACTACAGCATACGCCATACTCCAGCAAACACATGTCAGAATACACCATGAACCCCCCCCCACCACCACCATCCCTGAATGTAACAACATATTTTCTCTGCCTGGTGCCTGGATTGGACAATCTACTAATTTATTTTCCAAAGGATTGCAGTGGTCTCTTGCTATGGACCTCAGAGCACTGCTATGAAGTCACCCAGCTTCCAGCGTTGAGGCTGACTTTCCACCAGCTGTGCTCCTACTCTAAACTGCATCTGCCTCAGATAACTTACCTTTGGATAGGTTTCATGACCCTACTGAGTCTGTAGGAGCATGCTGTGAACCCCCACTCCTTTTCAAATTGAATGAGTAAGCTGCCAATCTATGCTGAAATAATGTTTTTAGATAGGGCCCTCAAGATCCTGAGAGGGGACTAGGCACCAGGCCCAGATGGGATCCATCCCAGGTTGCTCAAGGAGCTGGCAGACACCCTGGCTGCACTTCTAGCAGACCTTTTTAACTCCTCCCTGCAGTTGTGGTGTGTACCTCAGGACTGGCTGACAGTCCGTAGTGTGCCTATCCACAAGGGTGGCTCGCGAGAGGGGTCTGGCAACTACAGGACAGTTAGCCTGACATCAGTAGTGGGTAAAGTGATGGAGGTCATCCTGAAGGAGAGGATGGGGGGTTCTGAGGGCATGTGATCACCAAGAACAGCTTTGGTAAGGACATATCATGTCAGACAAATCAGGTGGAGTTCTATGAAGGGATGACGAGGGCGCTGGATCAGGGCAGGTCAGTGGGTGTCCTCTTTCTGGACTTCAGCAGGTCATTTGACTCTATGCCAAATCATGAACTGCTGGGGAAGTTGGAGAATATGAGTGTGGGGGGGGGAGATGGTCAGGTGGGTAGGAAACTGGCAGGTGGGGCATGTACAGAGGATGAGGGTGGGGAGGGTGGTCTCAACCTCCAAGCTAGTTACAAGCGGGGTACCACAGGGGCTGGTGCTGAGCCCACTCCTGTTTAAAGCTTACATCACTGCCATCAGAAGTGGTGTCAGGAGTTTAATGGGGGGAGGATGGGGGGGAAACAAGGCAGTGATAATTCACCACTGTGGAGAAGTTCAAGAAGTGATGGGATTGGTGTAGAAGGAGGGTGCATCCTGTAGTACCACTGGGAAATGGGGGACCTTGTAGGGAGGGACGTCAGGGCTACACACGGTGTCCTGAGTAGGCAATGACCATTGAGCAGACTAGATAGACCAGGAGGGCTTATTCTGCTGGCTTCATAGTATGTTAGTATATTAGTATATACCCCTTGAAGGCTGTTGTGGTGCAAGGGTGTGCTCCGACTTGTTTTTGTTAGTATCTCTATCTCATGTCAAGTTTGTTATCAAGGGCGTAGAATTTTTTCAGTCACTAGTTTCCACTGTTTATTTTTTTAAACAGACCACCCAGTCTATCGTTGTCTACCTGAGTGTGCAGTTAGCCCCCTAGACCGCAGTTGCTCCAACCTCTTCCACATCTGTCATTCCCATGATGGCCTCATCCCCCCCATCACCCACACCCTCCCTTGCGTCCTGTCCCACACCCTCTTAAAATTTCCTACAGTCCTGCATGATACCATCCTCTCTGGTAGAGCATCCCATTTAGACACCACCCTCTCTGTAAAGTAGTGCCTCCTCATCTCCCTCCTAAAACTTCCGCCTCCAATTTTTGTCTGTGCCCTTTCGTTTCCTTACCCTTCCTCAATTTAAACCATCCACATAGGATTTGCCCATCATCCATTCCCTGTAACATGTTTGTTGCCCTCAGTTGCACACCTTCCAGTGAATTAATATCCCTCTTCCGATACAGCCACCAGTACTGCACACTGTACTACCAGTACAGACTGACCAAAGATTGGTAGAGGGGCAGGATCACCTTCCCATGTTTGGTTGAGAAACACCTTGTGATACAGCCCCACATCCTATTCACCTTAGCTGCTGCTGCTTTCCTGCAATTGGACATAGTTTTTAATGCTTCCTGTTACCAACAGCCCTGGGTCCTTCTCTTTCTCAGTATTCCCCTGCCTCACCCCTCCCGAGCAATAGTCACGTAGGGGTTGTTCTGATGCTGGACTTATTGATTTCCCTGGTGTCTCGTAGATGCACCACCACAAAACCACTGTGCATCTTCTAATTTCGTGGTGTCCAGTGCTTCACACACCATACATTCCCAGGTCCTCCATTGGCCACAATTTTCACTTTCCAATGCCTGATTTCATCACATTTAACTCTAATACCTTGACATTGTAAGGGACTGCACAACCCAAAAATGAATGTGCAAACATGACATCATTTTTTGATTTTTGAGCACATGTAGTAATTATAGTGTCAGTAATCATGGGAAACAGTCATAAAGCTTTACTTTCATTTTATCAGATGTTGACTGTTGCTGCTTCATCACCGTCTGCACAGTTACCTGCCACACAACCAAATGAGAATATATCAGCACCGCTGGACAGTGGGGAAGCAATTTCTGTAGCGGAAGAGGTACGACCCTTTTGTCACACTGCATGCATTGGCCATGCTATGCATTTTGTCCATCACCTACGTCAGCTTGCTCTCCAACAACAAGCACACATAAGCATGTTTACATACTGCCAGCTGTCAAATATGTTCATATTTATCTCCACTGCAGGTGTGTGCAGATGTGCCAATGGGTGTACATTCAGAGAACAAAGCTTGTACATCTGTTCATGTTTCCACAGATGGCTGTATGGACCAGAAAAGCACAGAACAAACTGCTTCTGCCTTTGAAATCTCCCTCACACTTCCAAGTTTGGTTTTCATGGTAAATGACACATCGTCATCCAGATGTCAAGTGCCACTGCCACCTGTTCTGAAGAAGTCAGTGAAAATCCATACCAGCCACAAAACTGGTCACTGAAATAAGGGTGCGTACATTTGTTTGGGGGGAGACACTGTCTATGGCAGATGTACAACACCATCTGCCCATGAACTAACAGTTCACTTTTCTTGCAGGAGTTATGACGAAGCAACCAAAGGTCAGATCGATAGGTGTGCAGTGCAGTCTACTGGAAGAGCCACCAAAAGCATCCTCCATACCACTGCAGACTCTGGTCAAGGGCTCAGGCACTGAGTACCACACAGACAGTCGAGACAAGGAGTACATTCCTTCGCAGGAGTCTTTTGAAGATGCAATGGAGGGAGACATTATGAAATCAGTGTACAATTCCTTGCTTTATTTAAGGCATGCTGCATATGTGCCTCAACATTTGTGGGATTGGACAAGTCCAATACAAATCAGTAGGGTTTTTTGTACAGTACATCATAAATGCTGGGCAACTCAATGTTAGGGTTCTCAACCCTATCACACCCCCACCACCCTGGTTTGGCATGGTGCCGGTACACCCCGTTCCATGTGTAAGCAAGCTGGAATGGTTCAGCATAGGACAATGTAGTGTGAAGTATGGCCTGAATAACCACATGGCACACCCCATCTCCAGTTGTTGTATGGAGGTTGGGTGATGGTGTGGTAGCTGTTGTAATGATAACATCTAATTTTGGCAGCTTTTTAATATTTATTAAGAACCCTAACTGATGCATTATCTTACTGGTTTCCAATGAATTTTCCTTCTTTGGAGCATGTATAATTGCATCTTTATTTTGCTGCATTATGGCAGGTTCCTTTGGAATGCAATCTTTTTTTTTTGTTGGCACCGAATGTTCACCATGGGCTATCTGGAACAACATCACAATCAAGGTGGAACAGGTACACTTCAGGAGGTGCAGTAAAGTTTGGGGACAGAGGGGCTGTGCTACCAGTGTCCCACAATAACATGAAATTGTACACACCTGGAGCAACTGAGACTGTGCAACCCTGTGTTAAAAAAAGCAATATAAACAGCCAGGAACTGAACCACTGTGGAGACATTCACAGGCACCACAGCAGTTTCACCCTTTTTCTCCAGCAACGACGATGTCACTTGTCTCTTTCAGTTGCACTGACCACTCTTCCTGCACACATACACGGACAGAAAGATAGACAGACAGTGCTTTGTAGCATGTAGACTGTTAGTCTCCCTCTCAGTCTCTCTATCTCGGACATCATGGGGTGGCTGTGGTGGGAAGGGTAGCCAGCCAACAGAGGATAGTCTTGATAGACATCACTGCAGCCCAAATCATGGTGCAACGATCCCCATGAGTGAATGTGCACTCTGTGGTTCTTGTCCTGTCTCTCTGTCTCCTGTCAGTACTGTACTATGTCTTTTGCTACTCATGGGTTGGGTTGGAGGCAATGCATCATTGGGCAGGTATTCTGTGAGAGCTCTTGTGGTGGTGAGAGCAACTGGAACAGGACTCACACAGATGGCTGAAGAGCAGCCAGGGGAAAACAGGACAGACCTTAATCAGACCCTGCCAGCAGAACTGTGTTATGTCCTTGGTTTGGGGTGGTGTGACACAGTTTGGGGGTGTCAGTGCATCATTAAGAGGGGCCACTGTAACAGCTCAAGTGGTGGCAAGTAGTATGGTAATGTGCCAGCATCTTCCTGGTCACAGTGATAGGAACTGCTTGTCACAGCAACTTTTATAGTTTGAACAGTTAATAACTGTTAATAACATGTACTTCTTAAATAGTGAACTGCGAACGGTACATGGCTTTTACCATTGGAACAGTTACTGGTCGTATGGTATATAGTTTTACCATTTGCACATTCACAGTGCAGTCTGCAAAGTACAAATTAGATGACCATTCACAGCAGTGCTACAAAAACATTCAATACATCCTTCCAGTACAGCCGTATGTAGCCGACTGTACTATAGCTGTCCAGCAACTGATATTCACGGCTGCATCCACATCCCTGTGATGGCACAAACTGTGCTCAACAGTGCTGCTTCACTGTACTGCGAGCTACGAGTAACCACGAGATGGTACCAGGTGTTATTGTATGTCCTTTGCTGGTAGTATTGGGTGTGTGTTGGCATTGACAGCTTGCATTTTTCAGAGGGACAATATCCTCCTTCTTGCTTTTTCAATTTGTTGATAGAACTCACTCATTGAGGTACAGAACATTGAACAGTTGGTTCCGCTGATGTTCCGACTTCAGAAACTGTCATGGGGACATCAGAAGCATGCCTCATAATGTACTCTTTTGGTTGATCTCAACACTTGAGTACATGCCCTGCAGTGGGGGTTATTGTTACACACTAATAGTGTTCCTTTTCATCATGTGCACCCCTTAGCTCTACATCAAAGTCCAGTGGTGTCATCCCAACACTGTTTGATACCTGTATGTACTTAGCCCTAAGGCAATTATACCATTAGGGCATAGAATGTGATCCTTAGTCATAGCCACAAGCTTCCAACTTATCACCTGCTGTTGGACACAGTTTTCCTTGAGACAAGGTGATCTGTTCTTCAGACTACAACACTCTTTGGTTCTCTTTTGCAGATCTCTATATAAGCTGGATCACAGAACTCCGAATGAGGATGAGAAGTTCATCATTTTTCGATCTACCTTACACCAGCTTTTCCAAACCTGCAAAGTGTGTCATGCTGCAAATCGGGTCCAATTCTCCACTGACGAGCCAAGAAAAGGTCAGGGAACATTTCTTGTAGTAACCACAATATGTGTCGACTGTGACCATAAAGAGGTGTGGCTCAGTCAGCCAACCATAAGTCACTACTCAATTACCAATGTATTGCTGTCGGCAGCCTTAGTGGTTCCTGGCTGCCCTGTGTCAAAAAGCTTTGCACATCTTTAAATACATGAATATTCTGTGTGTGACATGGTCAACACTTCAGAACCACATGCATACAGCTATCAGTCCAACAATCAAGGCACATTGGTCTGAGCATCAGAAAGCAAATCTTGACACCTTACGTGCCATGGGTGGTGGTTTAATACTAGGTGGGTATGGGCACGCTGATAGCCCTGGACACTGCACAAAGTATAGCTCATACTCCCTGATGGAGCACCAGATAACTGAAGTGCTTGCCGTCTGCCTTGTCCAGGTAACATAGGGTAACAAGCGGTGTACCATTTTGCAAATAGCATTTAGTTTTGCAGTTCACATGTTAATTTTGAATTCTGTGTAACTGCAATGAGTAATAATTTTGTGTATGCCTCCCAACCTGTACAGCAACGAGATTAAGAACTCTGCTTGGATAAAGCTGGAAGAACTTAAGTGATCTCTGTCCTACATAGTGGAGGAGAACCAATTTAAAATAGACTGCATCATAATAGACAGACACCATCAGATCCGTTCTTGGCTGTCCAATTCACCACTGATGGATGGAACCAAGCATTACTACGATATATGACATGTGGCAAAGGGTTTGCATCAAATGTTGATATAACAGACAGTTACATTCTATGAAACCACATATTGAAATGCAGTGATCGCAGTACAGATACACAAACATGTAACCAAGCAAATGTGCTGCATATAGGCCCAGTCCCCTGGCAGAGCGGTACTGGTACCGCTCACAACACTAGCGACCAGGGTACAAGAACAAGCCAGGGATGCCAGAGGCATGACAGGTGGAGGAGACATGAGTGTTCCCCGGGATCTCATCCCTTTTCTGGGTGGTGTGGGTAGCTGGGGCTCGGTGCTTGGTTGGACCCAGGTGGTGGCCCGACAATAAACCAGCTTAGCCACTAACAGGGACCTGTGTGATGGAAGTTGGAGCTCTGCACCCTGATGTCAGGGTGCATATTATGCATGAGAACAGTTCGAAACAACTCACAGAAGGCCAGGCTAGACGTGGTACTATACCCATATCCCCAACGCCCCTTCCTGCCCCGGTGGTACGTCATCCAGACAAATCATAGTCATTTCAGGTGTCTGGCCCAACCTCATCCCCGCATAGTGGACATACCATGGCTACATGCTGCATGAGATGCCCCGGAGTGCAGGCAAGAGGGTGTGGGTAGGCTACTCCCAAAGGTAGTGGAGTGCTGAGGGTAGAGGGAGAGCATAAACAGAAAATAAGAGAAAGACATGCTCAGCATATATAGAACTGTTGTGACACCTACTCTTCCAGTGTGCATGCCCAACTGTCTCACCACGGTCACTACTCACTCTCCATTATTACAACTATTTCTTTTTTCCAGTTACTGCTTTATGCCCCATCACTTCGACACACTGTTTCACTATCATTGGGGATCACCAGGCTGTGTGTGCTCACGTAATTATACCACAGATTACTATGTCAGGGTGTTCATGGGGTGGCAGACATCCTGTCTCATTTCTCCCTACCACCCCCATGCTAGAAGGCAGGTGAGTCTTCTGGCATGCACTTATTTTTCACACTCCTATGTTGCCACCACATATGCCAGTGGCATGGTACAGAAGTCAATGGGCAGAGCACCAACTAAACACTGTTCCACTCAATTTCCTTTGCAAAGTCCACCCACCCACTTCATGATATCATGCTGCACTTCCACTCATGTCTGCCCGGCTAGTGGAACAGTGGCAGGACACTCAACCCCCCACCCACCAGTATTTGCACAGCCCTCCCACCACCCCCCCACATTCACCCATGCTCAGCCATCCAGCAGCCTGAGGACATTTCAGAACATGGGTCACTGGGTTGTACGCATTCCAGTTTCTATGGTTTCTTGCTTTTCCTCATGCTATTCTTGACGCAACCTCCACTGATGCAGTGTAGGCCGCTGTCATTCAGCCATTCGGTTTGAGATCCACAACTGTTAGTGGATCTAATATGTATAACCTTTGGCTGTGTTCTCTTCACAGGACTTCGCAAAAAGATTGAGGTACTTATGAAGCAGAGGGGAATGGAGGTCATCAACCCATGGAAAAAAAAACTATTAACAACCATGTGTGCTGAGTAGCTGTTGCCACTCCAGACAGCAATCTAGATGTCATGAGAGGCAAGTGGAACGGCATGATACGTCACATCCAAAACCTACGTGATGGTCACAGTGAGCACTACCCTACGTGTTCTCATGGACTACTGGAGGGGAAAGAACTGAGGAAAAAATGGCTGAACCCAAATAAGTGTGCGTATCTTTCCATGCCAAAATAGATACTATGATGCTGTTGGCAGAAAAGGACACTATTGGCCACCTAGTCTGCACATTTGAGTTTGTAAGTTTCCTTAAATTGCTTATTGAAGTCTTTTTCCCTGTGCCCCTTTCATCCAGCAATTGGAGTGCTGGATTCCAACCCATACTCTTTCAACTACTGACACCCAACTGACCACCCCCACCTACCTTACTTCATGGTGCCATTCGACATTGGGGCAAGTGACAGTTCAGCCTCAGTCATGGCTGGGCAAGTAATAAAAGTATTGATTTGAAAAAAACCTGTACTGGATTGGGTGCTAGATTCAACAGGTGATCCTGGGAGTGGGCTGCCCAGAGTGACACACTGTCAGCGTCTTGTGATGCCAACACGGGGACCTGTCAGCCCGAGGTGTGGATACCACAAAATGAAGTGTGCTCACCAGTGCACCACACTTTTTGGGTGGCATGTATTTGGGAGGTACCTGTATGTTTCTCTGCACTCTGTAGTATCCTGCCCCACTTCCCCACACCAAACCAAGCCCACAATCTTTTTATTTTTATTTACATATTGATATCTTTCACCATGAAGGCACACTGAGCAACAAGTAGCTCGTCTCACTGTCTGACCTGGGTGGTAGGGGATCATGAGGATAGCTTACAGAGATTTGGTACTCAATATTAATTTACAGTACATTCCATTTCAAAAATCTGAGCAGACCATACAGGAGCAATGTAACAGTAGGGTGCTAACTGTTTTGCACTAGAATGATACTACACCAAGGCCATTGGACTAGATAGATACAACAACACAAACTAACATTTAGTCACACAGTAAATGACACATAACTGTGATGCTGTTAAATGGCTGAATAGAACTGCTGTACTTTGATGTTGGTAATTTTGTGAGTAGTCAACCTAGGCTGACCAGGTTGGCGAAAGTATAACAGAAGTGCAAGTTAACTACAAGTGCCACAGTGCCACAGAGACTACCAGTGCACTACAGATTAGGGGTCAGCCATAGATAGGGCTACATAAGGGGGAGAAGGTAAGGTGACAGATAGGTAGGTACGTCTGTAGGCAGAGAAGCCAGGTGGTGGTGGAAGGGAATGGAGCAAGGGGGCAAAGGAAGAGGTCAGAGGAGAAAGGTGTGCTAATGGTCTGACCCCTCCAGTATGCTGATGAGCCTGCCTACATAAGGCAGAGGGCAATCACGACAAGAAGGTAGCAGGTAGTGGAAGCGAGAGGTACACTACAATAGGAGGGAAGCAGGTTGTAGGCAGCAAATGGGAATAGGCTTTGGAAGGACAGAACAGAGGGTAATGGTGAGAGAGTAGAGAGGACAGGATCCCAGCACCTTCAGGATGTGGAGAAGTGGAGGAAAGAGTTGGGTTAATGGTGTACGGATAGGGTAGGGACAAGGCCTTGGTACAACATTGGATGATAGAGAATCACAGTAAGAAACAATGGAAGGTCTGAGTGGAAGGAATTGGAGAAAGAGATTGAAGGCTAGTTTTTAGGTAGGTTTGGTTGGAGTTGCAGCAGGGGTATTGCATGGGTGGTGAGAGGGATATGATTTGTTGGGCTTAGATGTGGGAGTTAGGGAGGGTCGTAGCAGGAACAGCTAGGTGCAAGGAATTTTTTTAAGGGCAAAGCTGATGGATTAGGAGGAGGATGAGTGACAAATTTGATGGTGCAGTGAATTCCACATTTTTGGTAGTTGGGGAGAGTATCCAGATTGGCCAATGAGGGTGGCTCTGCATGGGACCGCAAGTGTATGGGAGTCAGATGATCTAACGGAGTGGGGGTCATTATAAATTATTGGGGAGAGGTAGGAAGGGAGTTCACCCATCCAGTGCTTGGATGTGAATTTAGCGCAGTGGAAGAGTCATCTGTTTGTAAGCGAGGGGAAGGCTAGGACATGATAGAGATCACAGTGGTGGTGAGAGAGGGAGCATCAAGGGCAACATGACAGAAGGAACACAAGAGGGTATCAAATCTGGCAAGGAGGGCTTGGTTGCAGCACCGTTGATTACATCACAGTACTCAAAGATGGGCATGATCATCTTCTGAACAATTTCATGCCTAACCATATGGGGCAATGCAATTGCAGTTCTTGAACAGGGCACCAGATGGGTGTCCAATATTTTTTAGGTGGTGTCATATATCTGGAGACATTTAGGTGTTGATCCAGCCAAAGTCTTAGGTTCCTGAAGGAGGATGGGTCCTCAAGTTAAGTCCCATCAAGGGTTTGGAAAGTAGGCAGGGAGGATAACCTAGAGATTCTGTGCCTTGTGCCAAAGGTCATGGATGTAACCTCAGTTGGGAAAGAGCCAGATGCATACAAGGGCGTATCATTTTTGGAGACTGTATTGATGGAGAAGAGGGGGTGGGAGGAGGGTGGAGGAGAGGGACCATTGGAGAGAGGAGAGGAGTGAGGGTAGGAAGTAAGGGATGCCAGTGACAGTTGGTGGGCTGACATGGGATGTGACTTGGGCATGGTCTGCAGCAACTACAAAGATAGAAAAAGTAACATACGTCTCTTTCTTTCATGGTGAGGCTGCAACCGAAAAGTTACGGTAGCACTACTTGAAAACACACAGCTTCTGAAAGATACTACAAAACTGTCACCACACCACCAAACTTACAAGACTGTCACCACACCACCAAACTTCCATAGTCGAAGCATTCCACAGCACCATAATTCACTTTACCCCCAAGCACACAGCATTCTCCTTTGATGGGATGGCATGCAGGTAATGAAATTGTCAGACTGTATGAATCACATAATGCAAAACAACATTATGTTGTCTGTTTGTACAAGTTGTCATGTCAGCAAAATACGTTTTCTAATTGTTATGTCTTAGGAACACATGCAATTTGGTTTGTTTGTACCACTCTGGAAAGTGCTAGACATGTGCAATGTGGAGCATACCGGGAATTTGTGGAAGATCCTTCCACAGGAGCTATGTGATGGAAGTATTTGTCAACCATGTATGGCAATATGGCCCGGCAAACCTAGTTGAGTGCCTGATCATTGATTATATGCCCCAAATGTCTATTCATGTAAAAATGATGTACAATCTGCAGAGGCCACTGCTATTAGACACAGTAATAGTAGTACTATTCTGTATTTTTATACAGGTTAACATCACATGTTCAAATCATTAGGTCCAAAGTCCTATTTACAAGATGATCCTGTTAAGTTTGAATTGATGAGCTGGCCCGGTGGCACTGAGGGTTGGGGCACTGGATGCCACACCTCGCACTACACTGGTGACCATAATTCAGGAGCAAACATGGGCGCCTGCAGGGGAAGGAGAGGACTGAGCATCCAATGGACTGCTCTCCTCTCCTGGGGAGGGGGCAGAAGGGATGTCTGGCATCCCAGTGACCCCAGATGGAGATTGAGAGCGCTGCAGGATGTGGACCAAAGAGACATGGGGGAGCATGGCAGATGCCGGCAGGGTTACCCTGCACATGGCATCATTGCACACCCCACTCGGGGGAGAGGGATTGCACCAGAACAAAGTAAGCAACCAGCTATGTGGGGTAGGTTATGGAACCTGACTCCTATGCCCACCACCGGATCTCACCCATCCAGCCTTCCAATTCCTCCACCTGGGCCTTTGCCTGCAGCTTGGTCAGTCTATAAAAGTGCCCAAAGAGGAGCGGTGGCCCCACCCTGGAGGGGTTAAGCTCAGGGTACTGGCTGCAGGCATGGGGGATAGAGAGGAGGCACAGGATGGGGGGACCTCAGGCAGGAAGGATCAGGCCAGAATGCCTGAGAGAGGCCCAACAGGCTACGACCAGAGGGAAAAAGAAATAGAAAAAAAAATTTGAATTGATGCATTTTCACAAGCAAACCCTTACTTACAATCAAGCAGCCATCTTCATTTGTAGTACACTAAGAATAAACTTGCACTGACAGAACTGATTTTTCACAGACTAGTCCTCACTGCACTGCACTATAATGAGAACAGCACAAGAACAGCAAAGATGGATGAGGCCAGAAATCCAAAACTGGAAGTGTATTTCTTGAAGTTCAAAAAAGGTGAACCTTTCATTCACACAGTGAAAAAAAATGCCACGTATGGTAAATGGATGCAAGACTAAATACTGCAACCTCAAAAATATCTTACAGACATATAGGACAAAAGAGGGATGCACTGGTAGCTGCAGTGATCTAAGAAAAAATTGTCACATTTAAAAAATACTGACCTTGAACACTCACTGCACACTACACTCAAAAATACCACACAGTTCTCGACAATACACTATAAAAACCAGTGTTATTTCAAGATAAAACGTACCATAATGCAATACGTATTTCTGACTGAATGTGCCCTTTGCTAAAGGACACGTTCAGTGTAAAATGCGATGGATGGTATGGTCTGTTTTGTATTGCAATAAAACAGGTTTTTATACTATATTATGGAAAGCTGTGTGATAGTGTTAGCATGGGTAGTGAGTGCCCGAGTTCAGTATTTTTTAAATGTCACAGTCATTGCTGTCCAAGTTATTTCTTGGCTTCCAAGAATGTGGGTAGTGGGCTGAAACAGTGGTGAAGCAATGCAACTGGTTGAATCACAGCACTAATACTTACACAGCCACATAGGAAAGGAAGGATCACCCATACTCGGATGAAGTATTCAGTACTAGTTGAGCAAAAACACATGTGGCTAGGTAACTTCATCTACGGTTACCCGCAGTTTGCTGATGCGGCAAGTACTCAAGGGTGTTGAGCTGAAAAAGGGCAGAGGCAGCAGACTGCACACTGAATTAAGGTCAGAATTAGGAAGGGTTAGAAGGCATCTTTGTGATATATAAGTGGGAAAAGAGAACCAGAAGTAATGGATGATTCTGGCTGGATTAGTAGGTGGGACATTAGAGGGAGAAGAGTAGAGCATTGTGAGAGGGGAAACCAGATGTGGCAAGAGAGGAGGACTGAATGAGTGAAAGACTAGTATCAGCCAAGGTAAATAAAGTGGCACATAAGCTGTCCCAAGGACTCCCCAGTCAGTGACAGACAGTTCAGTCACCTGAGAAATTCAACAACACAAAAGCAAAATGGATCAATAAGAGTACGGTTGTTTCTTTGTGAGAGACAGGAGCACTTAAGTTACAGGGCTGACTCAGGTACAAACAGGATGGTCTAGTGGGTGGTCAGTCAGGACGCTTATGCTTCCATCAGTTGGAACTCTTTTTAAGCTGTTGATTGGATTTTTAGTGAATGGTGGAAATTTGGCAAGGACACTGGGGACATTCACCCACTCTTCTCAAGCTGTGCCATGGTATTTTTAACAGGCAGTTGGGACCTTGGTTTGAACGTTTCATCCAAAAGACGGAACCTCAGGAGTGCAGCACCACCCTCATGCTGCACTACAGTGTCAGTATTAGGATGTTGCCCAAGCGCCTGTGAAGACCACCAGAGCAGTTGATGACAGGGCTTGCACCATAAGGTATTGGAGCTGTGTGATAACCTGCCACATGATCCACCTGGACAACCATGCAGACCACTGCTATGGCACAAACCAGGCTGTATAGCAAGGCCATCACTATTGCTTACGTCAAGGAAAACATAGGTGCAAAACATAGCATGCTTGTCAGATGTTTTGAACTATGCAATGCTGCAAATGTTTTATTGATGATGCTACGGTTTATGAATTCTTGCTGCTGCATATTGCCAATTAATGGTATGGTATGTACATGATAAGTTAGCAGTGTAGTGAAAGCACTTCTAACGTATGACTTTTTTCCCTTTGGACAGACTACACTCATCATCTAATGGAGGCTGTTATCAAAGCCATTGAAACAAAGGAGAGTAGATTGCAGATGCCGGTGACATCTCAAACCACTGCACAACATCCACCTCTAACAGCAGCATACAGTGAGGTTGACCGTGAATCGGCCAAGGCAAACTTTGTTAGTCGCTTCAACAATTTGAGCAGTGAATGACCACTTTATCTGAATGCTATGCCATTCAGAAATGTTGGACCACTTCGTGAAGTGTGTAATGCATTGCCTTTAGAGAGGGAAAAAAAACTGGACTTATTTGGAACTAGATAAACCATTAGAACAAAGAGCTGCCGTCGATATACTGGTGCACACAACAGAGATATGATTTATATGGCACAACACAATCTTTCAGCTCAGTCATCTGCATCAATAAAGGAATTTATTTATTGGGCTAAAACCATAGCATAGTTTTTCCAAACAACATTTTGTACTCAAATAAAGAAATGTAAAGAATGCCACTGAGTAACAAAAATGTCCATTCTTTTTTTGATTAGTGTAAGGATTATGCATTCTGGCTTGAAATGTGTGTATTGCACACCAGGTTCATTTGGGTAGCAATCTCTTATCCTCTGCAGGGCACATGCAGGCAGTGCAACTCGCACATCACATTCCAAGTATCCCCAACACCAACATATAATCTGCCGGTATCCAGTGTATCTGTATTTTCTGGAAACAATGAGAACTGAAAAGGATAATGAGATTGTGTTATAAGACAATACTGACAACTGAATACATATTAAAACAAAAACAATTTTCTGGCAGAAGTGGAACAAGGAAATGTAATTATGTGCCTTGTACATCATGGACAGCATAGCAAGGGATTGGACAGCAGTTATAATGAGCAGTACATCAAGCGTCTGGCCAATTTCAGGCTGGGTGCAATCTGAAAACCATGTATGCTGTTGCATTGGTGGTTACAAATTGCACAATGGTCACCCCAGATCCTGATATCCTCCAGGCGGGCACCTCACCACTGTATCAGATTGGAAGGAGCACCCAAGGTAGGAGTGGGCAGCCATGCTCGGGGGGGCACAAGCCAGGGGACATAATGTGGCTCGAGGTGCTAGGTCAGGGGACTATGGTGACCTTGGAATAAGGGGGGGCTCAGACAGGGCAGGATCAGCTGGGGATGCCTTAGGGATATTCCCAAACTTGTGACTTGAGGGAAAGTAGAGTGTAAAAAAAATCACATCAGTCCACAATTTGTTATCAGGAATAATGCAACTGGTAATTTATCACAAACAATCATAACGTAAAGCACTGCTTTCACCATACAGGTTACACCTCAGTAGGGAGGGTTTAAGGGTAATTAGGAACAGAATACACACTTTGTTATCAGAAATAATGTGACAGGTACAATACAGATGAGTATGAATAGATAGGCCATTGACAGAGCAAAGGCCAATGGCACATTCATAAGGTAGAAAAAGAAATGGGCAGACTGGATGTGCCTTGTAGTCCTTATCTGCCATCAACTTCTATGTTTCTGTGAATGGAGATGCAAACAGATTGAGGATGAAGAATTCTTCCACCACTAACTGTCTCCATTCCCATTCATGAGCCCTGGCTTGGGTGCAGCTGAGACTGTCGACTAGGATGTTTTGAATGCCTGGGATGTGCACTGCCATGAGATGAAGGCTGTGTTGGATTGTCCAGAACCATACATGCATTGCTTCACAACATAAGGGGTATGAGCATGTGCTTCCTTGTTTGTTCAGGAACCAGACTACACTCATGTTGTCCATCTGGATCAGGAGAGATCTTGTTCTGAGAAGCGGCTGGAAAGCCTGCAAGGCATATAGCACTGCTCTCATTTCTAGCACATTGATGTGTAGAGGCAGTTCTCTCTGAGGCTAAGATCCCTGCATTCTGTATTCTCCTATGTGAGCTCCCCAACACAGCACTGAAGCATCCATCGTCAGGATCTGAGTAGTGGGAGGGGGCTGGAAAAGGACGCTTCTGTCGAGGTTGTCCAAGTTCTGCCACCAGAGGCGATTTCGGGCCATGGGATTGGAAACCAAAATTATGTGATCCAAGTAATCCAGCCTCCGATCCCACTGTACCTGAAGTATTCACTGCATGATCCGCATGTGGAGTCTGGCTAGGTAAACTGTCAGGATGGCTGCTGTCATGAGGCCTAGTAGGTAGAGGACAGACATTGGCAAGGTCTGACACTGAGATGCCACGATGGCGGCTTCCCTTCTTAGGGTTTCCACCCTGTTCTGTGGGAGAAATACCTGTCCCTGGACACAGCATGTGATTAGAGGGAGGCTGATTAAGGGGTAATGTGAGGAAGTTCTTTTTCACAGAAAGGGTGGTGGATGCATGGAATGGCCTACCTCAGGAAGTGTTGGATATGAACATAGTGCAGGGCTTCAAACAGACATGGGATAGGCATAAGGGAGCGATACAGATGAGTATGAATAGATAAGCCATTGACAGAGCAAACCCCGACGGCATATTCATAATATAGAAAAAGAAATGGGCAAATAGGTAGGTTTACACTAACAATCATAACTCAAAGCACTCTTTCCACCAGACCGGCTACACCTCAGTAGTGCAGGTTTGAGGGTACTAATGGACAAACAGGGTGGAATACAGGGGGCAGTGGGTGTGCGGGTCCAAAGACTCTGAGAGGAAGTGTTCAGTGAACCTCCACCCTGCTGTAATGGATGACTTCTGGAGAGAGGAGGAGGTTAAAGGGAATGGAACACAGTTAGCAATGGGCAGAGGGGGTGAGAAACACAACAAGGGTACATGGAGGGGTGATACAAGAGGGGATAAATGTGAATAGAAGACTGGGATGAAAGGTTGTCACCATGAATGCCAGGAGCCAGTGGAATAAAATAAATGACTTGGAGGCCCTCATGGAGAGGATGGAGGTGGACATGGCAGCCATCATGGAAACATGGACCGGGCAATCCATGAGGAGTACTTTGCATTTTGAGGATACCGAATATTCTGCAGGGATAGAGAAAACTAGAGAAGGGGGCCTATTATACATGCAGCATGGGCAAAAAGTGCATTAGGAGGAGGGAGAAATAATCCTACCAAACCACTGTGGAAGATTACCATGATTGAGTAACTAGGCAGATGGAAAAAAGCCATTCAACAGATGTACTGTACCTGGATGTCCGCAATGCATTTGATTCGGTGCCATGTGGATGACTTGGAATAACACATTGAAGGCACAGGTAAGGGAGCAAAAAAGGTGGTATGGGTGACAAATTGGCTGCAGGGAAGGCAGCAGAGGGTGGTGGTGGAATGGGAACTCCCATCCCTAAGTGCATTGGCAAGCAGAGTTCCACAGGGCTCAGTGCTAGGACCAGTGTTATTTGGGATATTTATTGCAGACATTTCCCTTGGGAATTAAGAGAAGGATAAGCCTGTTTTCCAATGACACCAAGATAGGGGCAGTGGTAGATGAAATAGGGGGGTGGAAGAATTTGCAGGAAAATCCAAAACAGCTGGAGACTTGGTCTTACATTTGGCAGCTGGGGTTATATGCCACATATTGTAAGGGACTACATTTTGTTGCAAAAAAGAAAAGGAGAAACTATAAACAGGGGTGGGGGGAAATGGCAGCTGGCAGAGACTGAGGAGAAGGATTGGTAGGTGGCCATCACAGGGCTAAATAAACACTAGGCACAGTGTTGGAGGGAAGGAGCAGGGGCCAAGAAAAGCAGGGCTGCATCACACATTGAATTACGCCGTGGAGGGGGGAGATCATTCTGCTGCGGTATAAATCACTAGTTACACTTCATCATGAATACTGCATGCAGTTCTGACACCCATGCCTGAAAAGAGACATTACGAAGGAGCACTGTCAAGACCTAGCTTAAAAAACAAATTTTATGATTGATGGCATATACAAAAGGTTGCTGATATAGCTGGTAGTTCGATTGAAACTCTTTTTTTCTTAAAAAAAAATAAAAATGAAATGCCCAACATACTGGTGTTACCACACAAACACTGCTTTGTTTACATTCCTTGATCAGCTCCAACTGCATCTTTTCTGGACTTGGGAACAACTGGTGTTACCACACAAACACTGGTTTGTTTACATTCCTTGATCAGCTCCAACTGCATCTTTTCTAGATTTGGGAACACCCACAAAAAAGTCTAACCCCTCCTGGTGTACGGTGGGAGTTAAAAATGAGACAGACAAAACTAACAGCAACATCAATGAATTTAAGAGAAAGTAAGCAATCATGAAATTTACAGTCACCCCATGCAACCTGATGCAGATAACCAAGACTAGTTACTGATCCATGGCTACCAGCATTACAGGGTGTCAGATGCCCTGCACCTCAACCCTCAGTGCTATCATGATGGCATTAAGTGGCTCATTCATTGTTCATCCCTGTGGGTTGGTCAGGGGCAGCCCAGTTTTATAGCCACAGGGTACCAGGCAGAAAACTGGCACAGGAGGGTTTGGATTGAAAAACAAAAGGGTTGACGGAATGGTATGAGACAGGTTCTGCCCATGCAGAGGATTGCTGGATAGCTGTCTTACAGCTGCCAGATACTGCTCAGCACCCCCAAAACAACAACTGAAAATACAGGCACAGTACCGACAACACTAGATTATGCATCCTGTGCCTCTAATCACAGCAGAGGGCAGTAAGTGGCTCATCATGCATACCTGGGGGTGGATCATGGAATCACAGTTTTTGTAACCACAAGGGACATGACAGAAGGAAGGCACAGCATGGCATGGAGAGAAAAAATATCCAAGGAAAATACAATAAGGGGAAGAGAAGGCATGTAAAGGTCAGTGCCTACTCTGTGCACATCTGATGACAAAAACCCATATTCTGTGGTGTATATGTACTTAAACATCCCATGTGGAGCATTACCACCATTGTACTGCTGGTGGTAGGCATAGTAGGCAGTTTGAAAAACAAAGGGGTGGAGCACAACACTGTTGAAACCTGGGTGTATACATGTCACATGTTCGTCCTCTAGTTGGTAAGATATCTTCTCGATCTCTGCACAGCAAAAGCACTCCAGCTTGTTGACCATTCATGGACAAAGGCCACATGAGCACCTAGAAGAGTAAAAAAAGAAGTTGTGGGAGGGGGCAATGTGGAGCCTGAGCTTACAGGCAGCTTTCTAATGTAGCTCTCTATCTTGAGCTCTTAAATTGTAAAAATACCTAAATTTATAGCAGAGATTAATTTAAATAAGTATTACTAATCAACAGAGGGACTTTGCAAGTATAATATGGGGAACCCTCGAAAGGACAGAGGTACCAGTTTGAGTACTAAAGCGTCTGGATCATCGCAACTGCACCACGATGCTCAGGCCGTGCCTCAATGAGAAGCAGAGGAGACCATGGCATCAATAGGGCTAAAACTGCAACGATTGATTTTATCGGTCTGTGATCTGAATACCAAACTGGATTCATTTGGTACAAGAGTTACAGTGGTGGAAAAAACGATGGAGGGGCTTCAAACACAAGTTGTGGACTTTAAACGACAATCTGACTCAGCTAATACCACTACTGCATTGTTGGCTAAAGAAAATACTCGCTCGAGGGCCCAGCTCGAGACTCTAGAAAATCAGGCTCGTGCAGCCCACATCTGAGTCTTAGGTCTCCCTGAAGGGACTGAGTGTGATCACCCTTTGATGTTTATGCAGGAGTGGCTGGCAGACAAACTGGCACCGAAAAGACTCTGAAATTATTTTTGGCCTCCAAAAAATCTACCGAATTATCCCTCGAGGATACCATAAGGATTCTGAGCACCCTCATACTCTGCTTTTAATTAGTGATGGAGTAGGTACGAGAGACAAGATCCTACATTTAGCTCAGCAAAAGTCTCCTATTCTTCAGGATGAGAATACAGTATACATGTTTCCTGACTTAAGTTATGCCACTCGAATGAAACGAAAACAATTTGATGGAATATGGAAACAATTGAAAGAAGCTTTGATTCCACATGCCGTGGTATTCCCGGCACGTCTTCGAATTGTGTTCAATAGCAAGGTCTGGGTTTTTTCCAACTCTTCTGAAGTGAGTAAATGGACCCCTCTGTTTCATCGATAGAAACAGAAGTCACCAGGAACATAGAACTGAGGGCAGCGACTCTGGAAGCCAAGAGGACATCTGAGAGGATTATGACAGTGAGATTAGAACTTAATTTACTGTCTTGAATAATCGATGCTCCCACAAGAAAACTTTTGACTGTTTGGGCTTTTTGGATTCCTCATAGTTAAGTGGCTCATTAGATTCTAATTGAATAAGATAAAATATCCTAATTGTTTCTGGATATTTATAATTAATCGGGTTCCATATGGGTAGTCTTTATTAACCTCTTAAATAAGGATCTTATAGTGGATTCCATGTATAGAGTCCTACACTTGTTAATTAGAGCTGCAGCAGAAATAAAAGCATGAAGGTATGTTACAGTTTAAAAACGAGAGCGTTACCTAGGATGCTTTATCTTAATATTTCTACCTTTAGGTTTATAGTGTGATGCCAATAACCCCTATTTGGGGTGAGAATTTTTTTGGGACTCAATAATTTACTTCTAGATAACCAAATTAATCACAATGCTCTTGGGCTTAATTTTGCAGCTATTTTAGTATAATGCTTTTTAGGTATATTTTTGAATACCACTCGTTGTGGTATCTTAATATTGGGGACGCACCAATCCTAGGATTAAAGGGGAGGATTCTGTTTCTCTCTCTAGTATGTATTGACAAAGTTTGATATGTCTCACATATGGAAATAAATATCTGTATGATAATGGATAATAATAACAAGTATAAAAAAAGAAGTTGTGAGTCAAAGCATATATGAAAGAAATGTACATTCTTTGCATGATGTTAGAAATAACATGTAGGCAAATGGAATGGCAGTTTAAATACTCACCGAATGATAAGTAGGGTGTAGGAGAAATACAGTGACTGAGTACTTTTGACATGCAGATGTAACCGATTCACATGCTTGTAGACAAAGAAGTCAGAAGGAAACGTGCACAGAAAGATGGATGGTAATGGCAGATTCATTGGGACAGTGACTGGTTGGTACATCAAAATAGCAAGGGGTCCAATAATGGCTACAAAGATGTGCAGACTCATTGACCAAAGGACTTTATCTGTTGGCAAGTTAATATGTCCATATGTTCAAACATTAGCATACACTCGGAGGTGAAAATACACTGCCTTTACTTGGCAAAACTCAGTGAAATGTCCCAGGAAATATAAGAGACTAGAAGAATTCATGCCACAAGAGAGTATTATTAGTAAATGTCATACAACTCATTGAAGACGTTACCTACAATAATAACACAGTCTGCCATCAGTCTGGCAGTCCTTCAGTGCAACCTTACAAACACCATAGCTAGCGGAGAATGACAATGCTTGAACATTGAGTTACGCTATTCCTGCCACAATTTTGTGTCCCCTTGTTCCTATGCAATGCGTGCTGGAGGATGGGCATAGAACTGGACGCCAGGCACCGAAGGTATACAACCCCAGAGTAATGAACTAACCGGCAGTGAATGAGGCATGAGTGTAGAACTGTCCAGAAATGTTGGGAGGGCCAAAAGAATTGTACTGTTTGACATTTGCTGAGGTGAATGATTGGTCACTGCCACTGGGGTTGGTAGGGCATGTACAGGGACGGAGCTGGTATTGCATGGGGGCATCACAGAAGTTAGGGCACTACAAGGCAGCATCAGTAGAAAATGCACCATCCAAGAATGGTTAACATCACAGGGTACAGAACAAATTGGTGGTGGGCCTGTGAAAGTGATTAGCAGGACTTGTTCAGAACTTGGTCAAGAACACGGTGCAAAACACAATACTGGGTGATGGATCACGTGGCACACTCACTAAAGGCCACACATATAAAAAATGGACACCATACACCACTGAGCCTTAGATCAAATGTGGGAAAGGTAATGGAGATGAGGCTGGTAAACATTCTTGGTTCTATTTGACTCTGGGATCAAAAGCAACACGTTTTGTGGAGGGGAGATGCTGCCAGCAAAACCTGGCTGCCTATTATGACAGGGTGATGTGGGCACTGGACATGAACCACGCATTTTTTTAAGCTTTTATGGGTGTTTTACTGGTGATGAAGATGCTGAACAGCACCAGTCCAAGTACTGAGCCTTATGCAAACCCACTGATCACCTCCTTAGTGTTAGATAGCTCACCTCCCACCACCAATCACTGAGTCCTGCTTCTCAGCCAGTTTTCCAACCATCTGGTCAGCTTATACCCAGCTCTGAGATCTGCCATCTTCCTGGTCAACCTCTTGTAAGGTACAGAGTCAAAGGCCTTGCTGAAGTCCAGGAAAAGGATGCTCACCACTTGGCACTGCTTAGTATAGTAGATTGCATCAGGTTAATTTTGCTTACTGCTAGGCTGCCATTTTCTGTAACTACAAATCCCAGAATCCTGTGCAACTGACATCAGAGCAGGACTGCAGCAATGGGACTTTCAGTAGCCTGCAGTGCATGTTAGAGCTTTTATAAGCTCTGATCAGATGTTTTCTAGTCTTGCATTTCTCCACGGGCTGAGTACAATCCGCTGTGCCTATCCTTAGCCCTGGGAGGACAGTGGAACCAGCAAGTCAAACATCAGTATCAGTGCTTATTTAAATTTTAACATGTACTGCAGGCTATTGAATCTTCCACTGTTGCTGCCCTCCTCTGATGTCAGCTGCAGGGGATTCACGAATTTGTAGTTACAGAAAATGTTAGCTTGCAAGTCAACAGAATCAGTCTGATATAGTCTACTATACTCTAGAAAACAGTAAATAAAATAAAACGTTTTTGAACACAAAGTGAAAATTTGGGACCAGCCTCACACTTGAGTGTGGTGCTCTTAGTACTGACTGTTCCCCCTGAACTGCCCTTTGCTTAACCTCTCTGAAATATGGCTACTGTTTGAATCTTCTACACAACATTATCTCCCTCCTTCTCCAGGATTGTGATGCATTTTGAGACAGTTTGTATGGAAAGCACTGCACAAAACAAAATTGTTTTACCTATAATTTACTTCTTTTACTATATAAATACAATTCCAGTCACAGGACATGCTTCACTGACAAAGGTTGACCAGTCTACAGTCACTTCTGTCCAGTACAACTTACTGAACCCATATGTTTGAAAATAAGAAGCATGATGTGCTACAGTATCTACCCTACAATAGCTAAACAATAAATAGATGTAATGCATTTTTAAAGTTATTCATACACATTTTGGTGACCTCTGTCACCTATGCTACGGCAAAGGAAATGAAACGTATGTTGCCTGATGAAATCTGTGACACAGACATTTAACAGGGAATTACTAGGTCATTTGCATATTTTGCAGTCATGCTTGATACTCCACTTTGTTACATTCCCTAGGTTTGTTATAGCTCAGAGATCTCACATTGGTTGTCAGAAGTGATGGGTGAGGTAGGTGGGAATTGGGATAACCTGTAATTAAAATGAGGGGTATTTATTTAATAAGATGTGATTGTCACAAAAGCACTCAGCAGGTCAGGCCCTCTGCTCCCACAGTGCCAATCTCAGAGCACAATAGTGTGAACAGGTAACAGACAGGTTAACCCTCCTGTCTGCTTTTGGGTCTGAATCACCTTTAGTCTCAAGTTCTGGGGGAGGTTCAAACTGTATACCTTATGCTAGTGTACCCAATGTACAGGCTCAGATATATACCCTCTTTGGGGATTCCAGTACAATATTTCACAGGGGTACCAAGCCAGGCTTTGAAAATGGACCCTTAAAACTCTATAAAAGACCTTAGGTATATTATCTTTTCCCAGTTTAGTAACAGCATCAAGCTTTTGAACAGTTTTTATCAGTCTTAACCCTCTATACGTCACATGCAAAAAAAGAACTGGCAGACCCAGGCAGTCTTTCAAAATAAAGGGTACTTTACTAAAAGATGATAAAAACATGCAAAATGTAAATACGGAATAATATATCAAAGAGCACACAATCACTTAAAAGAAAACAAGGAAGAGTACAAAACAAATCTATCACAATACATTTAGACTTTTTCTATCTAATGTATTACCTCCAAGTACTTATAGTTAGATCAGAGAGCTGAGACCTCTGTCTCTCTAGTATCCCCAGATAGAATGTGACAACTAAGTTCAGACACAGTATTTAGTTTAAAACTCTGTATCTCCATGCCCCTTCTATGAGTCATCTAGCTCCTCCTTTTAAAACTAAAAAATACAAACATGATTTCCTGTCAGGAGATATTTTAAAAACTGTGACTTCAGCAAAAACTAATTTCAAAAATTATGACAGTCTTTAATCAAGCCTTTCCTTTGAACTGGAGGCTGGTTTCTTATTTTCCCAAGGAACTTCAAAGGTTTTTACAACTCTGCCATACGTCACGTAGATGCAAATATAGCCAACAGGAATCAGCTAAGTTATGTCCTGTCCTGTCCTGTAATAAAATGCATATTTAGCTTCCCAACTTCAGAGGCAGGAGGTCATAAAAAGAGCATAAAATGCAACTTCTCAAGGAAGTTAATTAGATTACAGAGATCTCCTGGTCAGCTCCTGTAACTGAAGCCTGGGGTGGGGGGGCACCCAAGGAGCACAGACTCACATACTATATTTTTATATTACAAATATCATACAGCAATCATAACCAGGCCGGCCAAGCATCACAATCCTTCCCATCTAGACTGAATTTGGGGGCTCTATCCCCTGCATGGGATGAGCTGCCCAAGTCAGTTCACTCCTCATATAGACACAATAAGCCATCTGCATTCTGATTGGTCACTCCAGCCCTATGTAAGATCATCATGTCATACCCTTGCAAGGCAAGACTCCATCTTATTAGTCTACCATTAGTTTTTTCCATTTGGGTCAGCCAAACCAGGGGGTTGTGGTCCGTTGGTACCTCAAAATGCTGCCCATATAAGTATGGCTCTAACTTGTTTAAGGCCCACACTATGGCAAGACACTCTTTTTCCACAGTAGAGTAAGTCTGCTCCCTGGGAAGTAACTTTTTACTCAGGTGCACTATGGGATGATCTTTCCCTTGGTTGGATATCTGACTCAGTAATGCCCTAATACCCATGTCTGAGGCATCAGTCTGGACTATAAAGTATCTTCTGTAGTCAGGACTTGTCAATACAAAAGCACTGCACAGTGCCTCCTTCAGTCTGGTAAAGGTTTTTTTCACAGGCTGGTTCCCAGGTAATTTTCTTAGGCATCTTTTTCTTTACCAGGTTAGATAGGGTAGAGAGCCAGGGCACTGTAATTGGGTACAAATTTCCTATAGTACCCTGCTGTCCCTATAAAAACTCCTGACCTGCTTCTGTGTCTCTGGTCTGGGCCATGCCTTGATCACCTCTATTTTCACTTGGTTAGAACGGAGCTGTACCCTGCCTACAACATGCCCAAGGTATGCCACTTCAGCCATGGCCACCTGGCACTTCTCAGTTTTGACAGTGAACCTGGCCCTCTGTATCCTGCCCAGCACTTCCCTAAGGTGGGACAGGTGTTCCCCCCAGCTGGCACTAAAGATGGCAAAGTCATCCAGGTATGCCACGGTGTACTCCTTAGCACCATTCAACACCTGGTTCACCAACCTTTGGAAAGTGGCCAGGCATTATTCATTCCAAAAGGTATTACTTTAAATTCAAATAAGCCTATTGGAGTGATGAAGGCAGACCTCTCCCTTGCTCTGTCAGTTAACTGTACCTGCCAATACCCCTTTGTCAGGTCAATAGTTGTAATGCAGGTCGCCCCTCCCAACTTGTCCAGGAGTTCATCTGTCTGGGGTATCGGGTGGGCATCTGACTCTGTGACTGCATTCAGTCGATGATAGTCCACACAGAAATGAGTAGAGCCATCTGGCTTGGGCACAAGGAGTATGGGTGAGGCCCAGGGACTGTGGGATCTCTGGATTACCCCTAAATCCAGCATTTCCTCAACCTCCCTCCTAAGGTCCTTTTGGACAGCCTCTGACACCTGATATGCTGTCCACTGTAAGGGCTTCTGTGTCCCTGTCTCCACATCATGCATTGCTAAGTGGGTTAGTCCAGGCTTGGCGTTAAACAGTGGGCAAAGTCTGATAAAACCTGCCTTAATTTCTGGATCTTGTCTGAGGCCAGCTGGGGAGACAATTTAACTGCCTCCACAGAGGTCTCCTGCTTGCTTTCTTCCAGCAAGTCCAGAATGGGGTCTCCTTCATCAGTCCCCTTCCCAGGACTACATACTGCAAACACCATGTCAGCCCTATTAGCATACAGCTTCATCATGTTGACATGGTACATCCTTTCTGTATGTCTTCTGTCAGGTAACTCTATGATATAGTTCTTGTCATTTACCTTTCTTACTACTTTGTACAGTCCACCCACTCAGCCTGCAGCATGCCTTTCCAGACCAGGATAAGGACCATGACTTCCTGACTCACCGTGTATGAGCGAACTCTGGCTCTGCAGTACTACCTCAATTTGTGCTACTGTTGGGCAGCTACCAGGTTGCTCTGGGCTGATTTGATCAGCTCCTTCAGCCTTTCCCTAAACCTAAGGATGTAATCCATTATGGGAGTTCCCTGGGTGGCATGCTTGCCTTCCCAGTCCTCCTGGATCAAGTCTAGGGGCCCACGTACCCGGTGTCCATCTAAGAGCCTGAAGGGGAAAAATCCTGTTGACTCTTGGGGCATCTCCCTGTATTCAAACAAGAGGTGGGGAAGGTATTTCCTCCCAGTCCCTCCATGCTGTTCAGCAAAAGCTTGGAGCATTGACTTCAGGGTACCGTTAAATCATTCCACAAGCCCATTGGCTTGTGGGTGATAAGGTGTTGTGCGCCTCTTCACCATCTCACACTTCTCACACAAACATTTCATCAGGTCCAACATGATGGAACCCCCTCAATCGGTGATAACCTTCTGTGGAAACCCAACACGGGAGAAAATCCCAAGTAAGGCATCTGCCACTTTGTTTGTCCTCAGTGAGGATAGAGCGACTGCCACTGGATACCAGGTGGCATAATCCACCACAGTTAGGATGAACCTCTTCCCAGAGGAGCTGGGGGTATTTAAAGGCCCCATGATATCCAGTTCCACCCTCTGGAATGGCTCCTTTACTATGGGCAATGTAATTAGGGTGGCTTGGGTTTTCTTACCTGCCTTCTCTATTTCTTGGCAGTAGTGACAAGACCTGCAATACTCCTTCACCTGCTGGGTGAAGTTGGGCCAATAGAAATTCTGGGCCAACCGCTGCATAGTGCACGCAATTCCCAGATGATCAGACAAGGGAATATCATGTGCAATCTTGAGCAACTGCACACGATACCCCTGGGGAATGACAAGCTGCCTGCCTATCACCCTTCCCTCTGTCTTCACAGCCTGAGTATACATCAGTCCATTTTCCCAATAAACCTTATGTTTACCTTTCCTACCTATATACCAAGATGGGAGCAGTGGTGGATAACCTAGGTGGGTGGCAGGGGTGCAGGATGATCTGGCAAAGCTTGAAACCTGGTCAGACACCTGGCAACTGGGGTTTAATGCTAAAAAGTGCAAGGTGCTGCATTTTGGAATGAAGAACCCAAGGAGGAGTTACCAGCTGGGGGGAGTGCAGCTAGCCCAGAGAGAGGAGGAGGAGAAGGATCTGGGGGTGCTCATTACAGGGCCAATGAACAACTCAGCACTATATAAGAAAGCAACTGCAAAGGCCAACAAAATGCTGTGTTGCATTGCAAGGGGTATATCCTCGAGGAGGGAGGAAGTGATTCAGCCACTGCATAGGTCATTAGTTAGACCACACCCGGAGTACTGCGTGCAGTACTGGCGCCCGTATCTGAAGAGGGACATTAAGCTACTGGAGGGGATGCAGCACAGGGTGACAAAGATGATCAAGGGGCTGGGGGACTTATCATACTAGAGGAGGATGAGGTAGTTGAACATGTACTTGCTGGAGGAGAGGAGGGAAGGAGGACATGACTGAAATCTTTAAGTACATAAAAGGAATAAACAAGACAGATATAGAGGGGCTGCTCAAAGTAAGGGAGGGGAGGGACACCAGGGGCCATGATATGAGACCGGAGGGAGGAAGTTTCAGGAGGGAGATGAGGAGACACTTTTTTACAGAGGGGGTGGTAGCTGGGTAGAATACCTTACCTGCAGAAGTGGTATCTAGTAGAACAGTGGACTGCTTCAAAAGGGGATAGGATAAGACAAGGGGGAGGATTGATGGAGGGGAAGGGTGGAAGAGAGGGGCAACTGAAGAATAAGGGGTGCTAGCTGCACATTCGAGCAGACCTGTTAGACCTCTAGGCCTTTATCTGCTGGCAAATTTCCAATGTTTGTATGAAAATTTGTGGTCAAAATACTGAAATTTACCAAAGGTATGAGCCTGCATTTGTAAATTTCAATGTAGGCTCAAAACTTTATTGTTTTTTTAATATTTTTACCCCAAATTTTCAACATAGCCTTCTTATTACCCCACCCCGTGAACAAGGGCAGAGAAAATATTCAACTACTGCCTGAAAGTTGATTTCATGCAGCAACAATGAAATCACCTTTCGAGATGTGAAAATACGTTTTGGCCAGAATCGAAAAAATGACAGCTGCCAGATTCATGAGGTGCTGTGAAGGCATGAATATGTTGAAAATGTTAAACTCGTGCCCAAAAGGCAATTTCATGCAGTGACCACAAAATCACCTCTCAGGACAGATTTGGCTAATTTCACTGCCATTGTTCATGAGGTAGGGTCTAACAAAAGGCATGTTGAAAATCTGGGGCAAAAATATTCAAAAATGGCCAGGTTATGCCACTAAGTTCAAAACCCCATTGAAATACATTGAATCGCATACTTGATTTCCTCAGTTTGCGGTCCAGCATTAAGAGTGAAGACATGTCTGCAGTCTCAAGAGGATTATGGCATTGGACCTCCAGTGGGTAAGTAAGGGCTTCAGGGGTGTGGGGTGGGGGCTGAGTAGGAGGATTAGCTGGGGGAGACAGTAATGGTGGCAGCAGACATCGATGGATGATTTTCTTTTTTACAGGTTTAAAAAAAAAGCTATGAGGGATAGTTTTCCCTATTTCAGGTTGCGACATTGGGGGATTGGGCACCCCCAATGTCAGTGTTATACATTTTTACATATTTTGATGCATAACCTGGTGTAAAAAAGAGCACTTTCTGTACTTTTTCTCTTCCCTTTATTCTTCATTACAACAGAAGGTTGGAGTGGGACAGCACACAGATGGAGGGAGTGGGAAGTGTTTTGTTTATACCAGGATGGGGACTGGAGGGTGTGGGTGGGACAGCATACAAAGGGAGGTAGCATTACATTTTTTTGTTGCCTATGCCAATACAGGGAATGGAGGGTGGGGGTAGGACAGCACACAGAGGGAGGGAGGGGGCAGGATGGTTTTCTTCTACATACCGGGACAGAGAACAGAGGGTCAGAGTGGGATGGCACACTGAAGGAGGGAGTGGGAGGGTTTTCTTCTACATTCTCCATGCCAGAATATTGAAGTAGGTTGGGCTTTGGGGGGGGTGGCAGTTGCAGCAGCAGATGCAACAGACATCAATGGATGTTTTTCACTGTTGCAGGATGATTAAAAAAAGAGGGATGGTTTTCCATATTTCAAGTGGTGGCACTGGAGGACTGGGTACCCCTACCCTAGTATCAGTGTTATGTTTGTAGGGGGAGGGTGGGTGTGGTGGTGGGTGCTGAGTGGGAGGGTCGAGTGGCGTAGCAGTTAGGGCATGACAGCAACAGACATTGATGGATGGTTTTCTTTTTTACAGGATATAATTCAACCTCAGCAGGCTGTTCCTTACAGATCAGCTGTGCTTGCTGGGAGGAATAGATCAAGGAAAAGATCTGACCTATGATTGGGTCAGCTCTCTTCTTTGAAATACATGAAGTCTCTGCCCAGCAAGCCAGAACAGTGTAATGCCCAGGATGGCAGATAATTGGTGTGACACTGATGAGCTCCTTGCAGACAGCTCTGTATTGGACTGACAGTGTCACACCCGCAAAAGCCATGTTTGCTGTGTGTTCATGCACAGTGACCATAAAAATGTTTCAATTATTCAGGATCAGACTGGGATTCAGGAGCACACCTGCAAAGTTGATACTGAGGCCATGATAATAACTGTTTCATTTACTATGCAGTAAACACATGTAAACGCTTATAAAAGAACAGAAAGCACCAAAGGCCCCACTCCCAAGTGTGGACTGGTCCCAGTTTTCACTTTGTGTGCACAAAAATGTTTTACTTATTGTTTCCTCTACAAATATATGAACATATAACAAAGCCAGCAGAATAAGGCCATTTATGGACCTCAGCATAAGCTACTGACCCAACCGCCCTCCCAAATCAACCATTCCCATCTGTCTACTGCTCCCTTGACCCTTTTTTCCTCTTAACTCTATTCTAGCCTCTCTTGAAACTGCCCAGCATCTTCAATGAAACCACCTCTTCCAGATGTCCATTCCAACCTGCCTACACCCTCTCCGTGAAGAAGTGCCTCCTAACCTCCATCCTAAACCTCTCTGCCTCTAACTTGAGACTGTGTCCCCTCATCTTTTGATTCCAATTAAGCTTGATGAGACCACCCTTGTCCACCATATTTATTCCCTTCAAATTCTTGAAGGTCTCTGTTATGTCCCCTCTCTGTCTCCTCTTCTCTAGGGAGTACAAGGTCAGGGCTTCTAACCTCCATTCATATGTAATACCCTGCTGGCCATTTATCATCTTTATTGCCCTCCTTTGGGCAATCTCCAGCAGGTTAATATCCTTTTTGAGGTATGGACACCAGTACTGTACACTGTATTCTAGGTGTGGCCTCATCAAAGACCTGTCCAAGAGCATTACTACCTGTTCCTACTTGCTGCTGACCCCCTGGCAACGCTGCCCAACATTTGGTTTCACTTAGCTGCTGCTTTACTACCTTGCATGGAGTATTTGATGTCACTAGTGATCATCACTCATAGAGTCTTCTTCTGCTCCTCTGATTTAGATACCCTGACCTCTCCTGGGCTTCACAAAGTCCTCAGGTTCTTGGCTCCAGTGTCCATAATTGCATTTCTTTGCATTGAAGCCAAGCTGCCAAATCTCAGACCACCTCTCTAGTTTTTCCAGATCCTCCTTTAGATCTTGTATACCTTTTGCAGTGTCCACCCTTATCACAGAGCTTGCTGTCGCCCATGAATAGGCAAAGATTTTGTCCTTATTATCACACCCAGTATTGTTGATGAAGATGCTGAACAGCACCGGTCCTAGCACTGAGCCTTATGCAACCCCTCTGGTCACCTCCTCAGTGTTAGATAGCTCACCTCCCACCACCAGTCTCTGAGTCCTGCTTCTCAGCCAGTTTTCCAACCATCTGGTCAGCTTATACCCAACTCTGAGATCTGCCTTCTTGCTGGTCAACCTCTTGTAAGGTACAGAGTCAAAAACCTTGCTGAAGTCCAGGTAAAGGATGTTCACCACTTGGCACTGCTTAGTATAGTAGATTGCACCAGATTAATTTTGCTTACTTCTAGGCTGCTATTTTCTGTAACTACAAATCCCAGAATCCTGTGCAGCTGACATCAGAGCAGGACTGCAGCAGTGGAACTTTCAGTAGCCTGCAGTGCATGTCAGAGCTTTTATAAGCTCTGATCAGATGTTTTCTAGTCTTGCATTTCTCCATGGGCTGAGTACAATCCTCTGTGCCTATCCTTAACCCTGGGAGGACAGTGGAACCAGCAAGCCAAACATCAGTATCAGTGCTTATTAAACTTTAACATGTACTGCAGGCTATTGAATCTTCCACTGCTGTTGCCCTCCTCTGATGTCAGCTGCAGAGAATTCACAAATTTGTAGTTACAGAAAATGTTAGCTTGCAAATCAATAGAATTTGGTCTGATACGGTCTTCTATACTCTAGTAAACAATAAGTAAAATAAAACATTTTTTAACAGAAAGTAAACATTTGGGACCAGCCTCACTCTTGAGTGTGATGCTCTTAGTACTGACTGTTCCCCCCTGAACTGTCCTTTGATTAACCTCTCTAAAATCTAGCTACTGTTTGAATCTTGTACACAACATTCTCTGCCTCCTTCTCCAGGATTATAAAGTATTTTGAGACAGAGTTTGTATGGAAAACACTGCATAAAACAAAATTGTATACTGTTCAATAGTCCCTGCCCTACCAGTAGCCCACTCATTGCTTTGTAAAGCTCTTTTGGAAACATTGTGTATGAATATGAGAGGTGCAGCAAAATGGATTCTTTTCTTTTCCTGTAGGGATGGGGTTTTAGGGAGCTAGACTTCTGCTAGATTCGTTGAGTGAGAGTGGAGGGAGACTGACAGGAAGCCAGCAATGCTTTGAGAGAATTTTTTTTTTGGGGGGGGGGGCTGTGATATTGTGCTTCTGACCCACACAGGGGAAAGAATTAGTTTCAGTTAGTGATGAGAGAGTGCTCTTAACAATGGTGTTGAAGGAGGTGGGGTGGCAGTCTGGTTTGAATCCAAAAACAGAACCTAAACCAGGGATAATATGGCAGAATCCAAACCTCACTGTTTTTCCCACTTTTGTTCCAGACTGGCTAGCTCTGTTAAGAAAAGGTTTGGCAGCTCTAATGGGACTTCATCTAGTATCTTGAAAAAAAGCATAGGTATGACTTAATTAGATTTGAAATGGACTTAAAGTATGTAAAAGACTGTAATTCTGTACTTGTAGCTTTAAACAACAAAAATGAATTGCTGAAATCCATCTAGGGTGTCAAGTAACATATTAAACCTTAAGAGGAATTCCCAGCCGAACAGTTGTTTTTGCATATTATAAGGTCAGTCAGTGTTTGCATTTGTTACAGATGCATTTGTTTTCCTGTTAGAATGTTATGTGACTCAGTTACCACTATTTACCTAAGAGTGCAGAGGAATATTAACTTTATTTTCCAAGGAAACAAAAGGTGTCTAAGAGGTAACAGATAAGGGATATGCAATCCCTGGACCAGACTGTGTGAGATCCTGCAGTTCACCTGCTGCTTAATTAGTTATTTAAAAATTGGTAACCATGAAAGGCACACTGAGCCAGGGCTCATTCCCAGATGCAACCCAGAGGAAAAAGGAGGGTGACAGAGATGGGTAGTAATGCGTTACAAGTGACAAGTTACAAGTTACTGTAGTTAGATTACTTTGCCCAATAACATGTAACTGTAACTGATTACTTGTAGGAAAATGTAATGTTGTTGAGTTACTTATTATATTTTCGTACAAGTAATGTGTTACTTATAAATCTGAGTTACATATTATTTGTTCTTCGTTGCAGTTAACAGGAAGAGCATGGAGGAGGAGAAGTGAAAGTGATTTAATTCAGACTCTGTTATTCTGTGTTGTAACAACACCACCGGTCAGCCAAATGGTCCTCCTAGTTTAAAATATAGGACTGAAATACTGATATGAAAACATAGGAAGGAGGATTTTTTGGCACACCAAATACTTATAATGCCCCAGTCATTCCTTTGCTGCTAGCCTAGGTAACAGTAATATAAGTTAATATATCTCGTCAAATGTTAAAATTCAGCCAATCTGTGTGTGCCACATTATTTGACAGGTGGGCATGGCCTACAATGGACCAATCAGAACCGTCACTTGTTAAACCGTAAGTCCCTCCCTAAAATGTGCTAGCCCCGCCAACTTCCAGCAGAAGTGACATAAGCTCAAACCCATGTCCCACCCCTTGGCATAGGAAATGACACGAGTGTGAACCCATGTTCCACCCACTTGCACAGGAAATGACCCGCACTGAAACCCTGGAAGTGACATAACACCACCATTTTCATGCTCAGAGGCAGTATAGCGCAGTGGTCTAAGGCTCTGAGCTGCAAATTTAGTGACATCCAGCAGACCAGACCTGGGTTTGAATCCCACAGCTTCCACTTGCATACTGTGTGACCCTGAGCAAGTCACTTAACCTCCTTGTGCTCCCAGGTCGCTCCTGTAAAAAAGCTTTCAGCTTAGTGTGCTATACCTGTTAAACAACTAAATAAATAAATAAATTTTGTAAGTGTCCTACGCCCTCGTTCTCATACACTCCTTGAACCCCTGCCACCCACCATTTTGTAAGCATCCTACGCCCCTCCTTCTCATACACTCCTCGAACCCCTGTCATGCCATCCTGGCTGGAACCCAAGCTCCACCGTGCTAGCTCAAACTCCTGTCCCCCTCTTTTCTCCTGCACCCCACCATCCTGGCTCAGACCCCTGTCTATCTTTACCACCGTGCCCCCACCCACCCCAAAAAAAAATAAGTTAGGATTTATGTAGTGTTATGTGCCCCCTGTCGGCCTGGGTGTATAACTGCAGGGGCATGTGTGTCTGTTTTTGATTAGGATATTTTCAGAAAGAAGTATCTAGGTGGCAACCTGATCATGCAGAGGTTTCACAGATCTGTTTGGAGACCCCCGAGGGAAATCCATCTGCCTGTGTGAGCACTCTTTTTCTGTTTTATAACAAGTTATAAAATGTGTAAAACTTGTACCAAAAGGATACCTTTATGTATATGCATGTAACATTTATAAGCTAAAACAGGGACCTACGTGTAAATAAGATGGTTCAACAGTTTTCTCTGTATAGCATTGCAACATGCTGGCAGTATGGTGTGTGAGTGTGTGTATGTAATTATTCTATAGCAGTCACAAACTAATCATTTTACCCCATCATGAATCAAAAGAATAAAATATATCAGAAAAAAAGGAATACACATACCTATACTTCTCCCCTCAACTCTGTGTAGCATCAAGGAGAAGGCTGAATGAAATGTGAGTGATATTTATAACGTTTTTAAAAAATGGGCTGGGGCTACAACAGATGTGCCTCTGACACATGTTACCATATATAGTATGATGGGGTGTGGTGATGGTTTTACCAAGGGGCAATCCATCTTACAAAGCCTTATATAAACCCTGCATTTGAAGCCAGAAGGCACAGCTTTTTGAGAGACTCCTCAGATTCTATTTTATAGACTTGAAGCAGATTATCAAAAACATCAAGAAGAAGATGGCACAGACCACAGTGCAGCGCTTCTCAATTCAACCTCCCAGCGACAAGCCAGACTGTCACACCACTGAATGAAAAGTCTGGAAATGAAAAACCAAGCAAGAAGATGGCTATCAGGGCCCCACAACCCAAGCCAATGTATGTATACTACATGAAGTGTGAAAAAGAATGTCCCACACAAGTCTTGTTGCATGGAAAATTGTCTGACATAAACATAAACTCATTGAACAGTTTGGTGAATCAGAAAACCCTAAATCTGACTGTCCTTCAGAAGAGGCACCACTTCAAGACCTTGAAGAGTTGCTGGGGTGTAAATCTGATGCAGGAAAAGAAGTTACTATGAAACCCAAAACAGAGAGTGACAAGAAGGGGGAGCCAGAGAAGATGGGCAGCGAAACACTGCCAAAAAAAGCATTAGAGAAAGTTGTGAAAAAGAAATCCAAGACACAGCCAAGAGGCGCCTCTGCCCAAGAGGTGGATGATGATGATGATGATAACGCAGCCACATGCAGTCAAGCCCAGGCTAAGAAAGAGAAAGACAAGAAAAATGAAGAAGAAGAAGAAAAGAGTTGCCTTGATGAGGTAAATGTCATTTAACATTAAAAAAATGTGTGAGTGGTGTCATGTGTACATGTTGTAACTGAGGAAATGAGTTAGCAGTAGAACTAAATCTTACCTATAATGAGTCACAGGACCAATGCTGTTTTCTGTTTTTACTTTAATAGACTGAAGGATTTGCAATGCAGCAGCAGTCATATTTGGACAGCACGGATTCGCGACTTTCCACAAATTGACTGCTCGACTGTGTTTGCTGTGTGAAAGATACAAATGTGTTTGTTAATGAGATATGTGAGGACCAGTATGTTAGAAATACAGATAATGATAGAATGTTTCAAAATGTCACAGAACAGGCTGTGATCACTACCCAACCCTCTTCTTCTTCTTTTACTGAGGTTAGACAGGGGCCCTCATGTACTAAACCCCCAAAATTGACCACGATATGTATTGCAAGTGTGTTATGTATCACACCATCCATGGTGTAATTGCTGCTGTGATAGAGAGGGTGACATGCTGAATTGTTGGCCGCTGTCAGTATAGATAGATGACCCTGGTCAGAAAAATCATTCTTGTATCACCGATGAATTGACCTTTATAGGATTATACAGAAATGTTTCTGAAGCCGCATTATATATAAGGCAACTTATGCCTGTGATTTTAGCAATAGCAATGAAACAACAGGGCTTAAATAAGACCAACGAAACACTACAACATATCAGTCATGTTTTAAATGATGTGAAAAAGCTGATGATCCAAAGTGGTGTTTAAAAATATGTACCACCAGACAGACAGAGAGATTAGAAGAGAGGCCACTCATCTGGTCAGCAAAGACCCCTTTAAAAATTTCTAAAAGAAGTTCAGGGACCCTGTTTATATTGTAAAACCATTAACCCCCAAAAAATTGATACATGTAAACATTTCAGTACCAAAAGTGTCATATTGTATTTTACAGGTAGTCATGCGGGATGCAAGTACAGAGAGAATCCAAAGACTTATGTATCTGAACCTAAGCCATTACTGCCATCCATCACTATTTGGTTTACCTCAATATGACATTTGCCTTTGTGAGATACATGCAGCCTCTGAACTGATGATGTGTGCCCTTCCAGAAGTATGGGAGGATACAGATAACTATATAAATGAATCGGTGTTGCCACTTGTAGAAAATGTTAAAGTGTTTGCCTATATATTAATGGAAGACAATAAATGTCTTTGTGGACTTTATATCATGATCGTCATGTGTGTGTGTACCATAAAGCAAAAAAAACCTTGTGATATTGTATGTGTTGTTAACCTGGCTTCTCTGCTTGCTGAAATGATACACTGGTCAAAAAGAGCCCTTTAAAAAAATTCTATAAGGAAATACAAGAACCCTGTTTATGTTGTTGAAAAAACATTCCCCCCCCCAAAAAAAAACTGTTACTTGTTACCATTTAATATTGTTCATGTTGTTACCTTGGCTTTTTCCACTTGCTAAAATGCACCATGCAGTGAGAGGTCACTAAAGCATAGTGCTGTATGTTTTTTCCAGAGTATACCACGATCAGAAATGACCTGTCAGTGCATCCAGAGTCTTATTTACCAACTAGTCAGACACAGAGCTAAACAACCTGGTTTAAATCTACTAACAGGACAAGCACCGTCTGTACTTTTAGAGACAGGCCAAGATTTTTTTGACAGTATCCAAGAAATACCCTTGAAAATAACCACAGACTATTTTAAACAAGAGGGTGCTACTCTTGAGCAAGCGATGGAAGATATTCTTATGCAGTTTCTGCATAGCCCTTATGATCTACATAGAAACAGAAACATATACTTTGATGGCAGATAGGACCGCTAGGCCCATCTAGTCTGCCATTTCCTACACAGGATAGGCCACAGATATTAGTTAACCAACAGCCTATTTCTTCCTACCCCCCACAAGAATTGCCTTATGTCTGTCCCATGCATTCTTGAATTCTTCCACAGTTTTAGACCCCACAACCTCCGCAGGAAGGCTGTTCCATGCATCCACTACCCTCTCTGTGAAATAATACTTCCTCGCATTGCCTCTGAACTGCCCTCCTTCTATCTTTGAACTGTGTCCCCTTGTTCTTGCAAGTCTGTTTTTCTGAAAGATGCTACCCTCTTAGACTTTGTTGATTCCACTGAGGTACTTAAAAGTTTCTATCATGTCCCCCTCTCAGCTTTTTGAGAGACTCCTCAGATTCTATTTTATAGACTTGAAGCAGATTATCAAAAACATCAAGAAGAAGATGGCACAGACCACAGTGCAGCGCTTCTCAATTCAACCTCCCAGCGACAAGCCAGACTGTCACACCACCGAATGAAAAGTCTGGAAATGAGAAACCAAGCAAGAAGATGGCTATCAGGGCCCCACAACCCAAGCCAATGTATGTATACTACATGAGGTGTGAAAAAGAATGTCCCACACAAGTCTTGTTGCATGGAAAAGTGTCTGACATAAACATAAACTCATTGAACAGTTTGGTGAATCAGAAAACCCTAAATCTGACTGTCCTTCAGAAGAGGCACCACTTCAAGACCTTGAAGAGTTGCTGGGGTGTAAATCTGATGCAGGAAAAGAAGTTACTATGAAACCCAAAACAGAGAGTGACAAGAAGGGGGAGCCAGAGAAGATGGGCAGCGAAACACTGCCAAAAAAAAGCATTAGAGAAAGTTGTGAAAAAGAAATCCAAGACACAGCCAAGAGGCGCCTCTGCCCAAGAGGTGGATGATGATGATGATGATGATAACGCAGCCACAAGCAGTCAAGCCCAGGCTAAGAAAGAGAAAGACAAGAAAAATGAAGAAGAAGAAGAAAAGAGTTGCCTTGATGAGGTAAATGTCATTTAACATTAAAAAAATGTGTGAGTGGTGTCATGTGTACATGGTGTAACTGAGGAAATGAGTTAGCAGTAGAACTAAATCTTACCTATAATGAGTCACAGGACCAATGCTGTTTTCTGTTTTTACTTTAATAGACTGAAGGATTTGCGATGCAGCAGCAGTCATATTTGGACAGCATGGATTCGCGACTTTCCACAAATCGACTGCTCGACTGTGTTTGCTGTGTGAAAGATACAAATGTGTTTGTTAATGAGATATGTGAGGACCAGTATGTTAGAAATACAGATAATGATAGAATGTTTCAAAATGTCACAGAACAGGCTGTGATCACTACCCAACCCTCTTCTTCTTCTTTTACTGAGGTTAGACAGGGGCCCTCATGTACTAAACCCCCCAAAATTGACCACGATATGTATTGCAAGTGCGTTATGTATCACACCATCCATGGTGTAATTGCTGCTGTGATAGAGAGGGTGACACATGCTGAATTGGTTGACGCCTGTCCCGAGTATGAGATAGATGACCCTGGTCAGAAAAATCATTCTTGTATCACCGATGAATTGACCTTTATAGAATTATACAGAAATGTTTCTGAAGCCATACATATAAGGCAACTTATGCCTGTGATTTTAGCAATAGCAATGAAACAACAGGGCTTAAATAAGACCAACGAAACACTACAACATATCAGTCATGTTTTAAATGATGTGAAAAAAGCTGATGATCCGAAGTGGTGTTTTAAAAATATGTACCACCAGACAGACAGAGAGATTAGAAGAGAGGCCACTCATCTGGTCAGCAAAGACCCCTTTAAAAAATTTCTAAAAAGAAGTTCAGGGACCCTGTTTATATTGTAAAAACCATTAACCCCCCCCCAAAAAAAAATTGATACATGTAAACATTTCAGTACCAAAAAGTGTCATATTGTATTTTACAGGTAGTCATGCGGGATGCAAGTACAGAGAGAATCCAAAGACTTATGTATCTGATCCTAAGCCATTATTGCCATCCATCACTATTTGGTTTACCTCAATATGACATTTGCCTTTGTGAGATACATGCAGCCTCTGAACTGATGATGTGTGCCCTTCCAGAAGTATGGGAGGATACAGATAACTATATAAATGAATCGGTGTTGCCACTTGTAGAAAATGTTAAAGTGTTTGCCTATATATTAATGGAAGACAATAAATGTCTTTGTGGACTTTATATCATGATCGTCATGTGTGTGTGTACCATAAAGCAGAAAAAACCTTGTGATATTGTATGTGTTGTTAACCTGACTTCTCTGCTTGCTGAAATGATCCACTGGTCAAAAAGAGCCCTTTAAAAAAATTGTATAAGGAAATACAAGAACCCTGTTTATGTTGTTGAAAAAACATTCCCCCCCCCAAAAAAAAACTGTTACTTGTTACCATTTAATATTGTTCATGTTGTTACCTTGGCTTTTTCCACTTGCTAAAATGCACCATGCAGTGAGAGGTCACTAAAGCATAGTGCTGTATGTTTTTTCCAGAGTATACCACGATCAGAAATGACCTGTCAGTGCATCCAGAGTCTTATTTACCAACTAGTCAGACACAGAGCTAAACAACCTGGTTTAAATCTACCAACAGGACAAGCACCGTCTGTACTTTTAGAGACAGGCCAAGATTTTTTTGACAGTATCCAAGAAATACCCTTGAAAATAACCACAGACTATTTTAAACAAGAGGGTGCTACTCTTGAGCAAGCGATGGAAGATATTCTTATGCAGTTTATGCATAGCCCTTATGATCTACATAGAAACAGAAACATATACTTTGATGGCAGATAAGGACCGCTAGGCCCATCTAGTCTGCCCATTTCCCTACCTACAGGATAGGCCACAGATACTAGTTAACCAACAGCCTATTTCTTCCTACCTCCACAAGAATTGCCTTATGTCTGTCCCATGCATTCTTGAATTCTTCCACAGTTTTAGACCCCACAACCTCCTCAGGAAGGCTGTTCCATGCATCCACTACCCTCTCTGTGAAATAATACTTCCTCGCATTGCCTCTGAACTGCCCTCCTTCTATCTTTGAACTGTGTCCCCTTGTTCTTGCAAGTCTGTTTTTCTGAAAGATGCTACCCTCTTAGACTTTGTTGATTCCACTGAGGTACTTAAAAGTTTCTATCATGTCCCCCCTCTCCCTTCTTTCCTCAAGGGTATACATATTAAACTCCTTTAGTCTCTCCTCATACGGCTTCTCTTGCAGACCCTGCACCATTTTAGTTGCCCTCCTCTGGACTGCCTCTATCCTGTCTATGTCCTTGCGGAGATGGGGTCTCCAGAACTGGACACAGTACTCCAGATGGGGTCTCACCAACTGTCTGTACAGAGGGATAACAACTTCCTGTTTTCTGCTGCTGATGCCTCTCCCTATACATCCCAGTATACCCCCAGCCCTTCCTACTGCCTTCTCACATTGCTTGCTAACCTTAAGGTCATCTGATATGATTACCCCAGGTCCCTTTCCTTTTTTGTTGTTGTTACTACCTCCCACCCATTGTGTATTCTTCCCTGGTTCTTTTTCCCAGGTGCATTATTTGCACTTCTTTGCATTGAATCTAGCTGCCATACTTTTGACCATTCCTCCAACCTTGCCAAGTCCCTTTTCATCCTTTCCATGCCTCCTTGTATCAACCCTGTTGCAGATCTTTGTGTCATCTGCAAAAGGCATACTTTCCTTCCAGTCCCTCTGCAACGTCACTGATGAAGACATTAAAAGGACTGGACCCAATACTGAGCCTCGCGGTACCACTAGTAACCCCTTTCTGCAGAGTGGACTCCATTTACAATTACCTTCTGTGTCCTGTTGTCCTGCCAATGTTTAGCCAGGCTACCAGCCTGGGTTCCACTCCCAGGCTGGTTAATTTGACTATTAATCTTTGCGTGGGACTGTGTCAAATGCCTTGCTAAAGTCTAGGTAGGCCATGTCCACAGCCCCTCCCTGGTCTACTACTTTGGTCACCCAGTCAAAGAAATCTATTAGATTCATCTGACATGACCTTCCCACTGTGAACCCATGCTGCCTTGGGTCCTGTCCTCCACTGGCCTCTAGGTACTCAACTATTCTTTCCTCCAGAAGTGACTCCATCACTTTCCCTACCACAGAGGTCAGACTGACAGGTCTGTAATTTCCTGCCTCTGTCTTGGTCCCACTTTTGTGAAGGGGAATCACATCCGCCTTCCTCCAGTCCTCGGGTACCACACCATCCTCCCATGATTTATTAAAAAGAGTAGCCAGTGGTTTCACTAGTTTCTCCTTAATTCTTTTAGAATTCTGGGTGAATTCCATCAGGACCCATTGCTTTGTCCACCTTCAGTTTTAGGAGTTCTTGCAGAACCCTTTCTTCTGTGAAAGGACTGGGATCGACCCTCCCTATCAAGAGTGCTTCTGTTAATTGGATTAGGCACTTCCCCTGCTCTTTGTGAATACTGAGCAGAAATATTCGTTCAGTATTCCTGCTTTTTCACTGTCCCCCTCTGCCCACCCACCGTTCATTCTATTCAGCCTCACTATCCTCCCTTTGTCTTTCTATGCTCGCTGATGTACTTATAAAGGTTTTATTCCCTTCTTAACTGAGTTGGCTATCTTTTCCTCAGTTTGGGCCTTGCTATTCTGACTTCCTCCCTGCTTCCTTCTGCCTTAACTGGTACAGCTCTCTGTCCTGCTCCTTCTGTGTTTCCTTATACTTCCGGAATGCTATCTTTTTCTTCTTGACTTTCACAGCCACCTCTTTTGAGAACCATAGTGGCTTTTTCTTTCATTTTGATTTATTTATTTGCTTCACACAAAGTCTTGTTGCCTCTGTGATGGCAGTTTTGATAATTCCCCATTGTTGCGCCACACCTCCTTCTAGCCTGTTTGCTAGTGCTTTTCTGAGGCACTCTCCCATCTTGCCAAAGTCAGCCCTCCTAAAGTCCTGCACCCTCACTTTTGTATGGCTTGACTCTGTAGCTGAGTTTAACGTGAACCACACTGTTTGATGGTCACTTGTCCCCAGATGGCAACCCACTTCTAGATCTGAGATCCTCTCACTGCCCCCATTTGAGAGTATGAGGTCTAAGATTGCTCCCTCATGAGTGGGTTCCAAAACTAGCTGTCTAATGCCTGCCACCTGTAGGGCATCAAGAATGGCCCTGCTCTTGGATCTGGAAAACTTGTTTGGTTTTCTGTGTACCACTGTTGATCTCTTAGTGTTTAGTCTGCAGAACGGGAGGTCAGAGTCTGTCATCATACATTACGCTGAAGCTGTCACTTTTCTTGTGTTTAATAAATCTGATTTAGCATATGCTTTCCCTAAATAGTGTATTATGATGTACTGTCATGCTCCTGATATTCCAGTCACTCTTGATGTCCACAATGTACCATGTGATTAATGTTTTTCTCCAGTTTTTCTGCTTGCTAAACCGCACCATGCAGTGTGAGGTTACTAAAACATAGTGCTGTATGTTTTTTTCCAGGGTATACTACGATGAGAAATGCCCTGTCAGTGCATCCAGAAGCTTATTTACCAACTAGTCAGACACAGAGCTAAACAACCTGGTTTAAATCTACCTACAGGACAAGCACAGTCTGTACTTTTAGAGACATGCCAAGGCCTTTTTGACGGTCTCCCACAGGGACCTCAAAAGGAAACTGTGGATTATTTTAAGGATGAGGGTGCTACTCTTGAGGAAGCGATGTATAAAATTGCTATAGAGTTTATGCATAATCCTTATGATGTGGTACACTTTTGTGGTTTTATCTGTACCGCTACTGAATTTTTAGTGTTTAGTCTGCAGAACAGGGAGTCTGAGTCTGTCATCATATATTTTGCTTCTTTTATCGCTTTTGTTGTGTTTCATAAATCAGATTTAGCATATGCTTTTCCTAAATAGTATATTATAATGTACTTTCAGATGGAGCATACTGGCATGCTCCCAATATTCCAGGCACTCTTGATGTCTACAATGTACCGTGTGATAAAGGACATTTTAAAGGAACCTGTATACTTTGGAAAGCAGCCTGCATTAAATGTCTGCTCTGAAGATGCTGCTGCTTCACTGGCAGAAAGCACACGGACTCTGATTAAAGCATTGCCTCACTTTATATGGAGACTCTATATTGAAGTAATGGTAGAGCGTTATGTAAGGTGAATGACATTGTAGATATAACAGAGTTTCTTAAAAATCAGGCTAATTATTTTGAGTAGTGTTTAGCATATGTGTGTATGTATTGTGCCTGCCTCATCACTAAAGGGGAAGTGGATGATGCCCATGCTTGTGTAAAACTTGCAGCTCAAAAGTTACTGTCTCTGGGTATTATAAAACTGTAAGATTAGAAAACAAGATATTATGTAATCATTGCATGCTTGCCATGTGTTATGCCTTTTGTAGGTAGCAGCTATATGCATTAGTTTATGTATTATAAAGTATATAAAGTAAACCTTCAAATACTGTTATGACGTGTATTTATAAATAAAATATAATCATGCATTGCACTTTGTGGTTGTCATAGTGTTTTTAAAAGAATAGAAAGAGCACATGCTTTATTTTACTGGTGACAAGAGTTTTGCTAGCTAACAGATGTACCAGGGGTTGACGAAAGAAGATGAATGATCACCTGCTCCAGAATATATATTTTAATGCAAAAAAGTGGGTAGTTTCACAGAGGTGACTCAGCTATATAAGGCTGCAAAAAAACTTAATAAAGATGTCACCAGGAAAGGTGTTGCAGAATGGCTTGTGAAGCAGGACCCCTATTCATTACACAAAGCAGCCAGAGTCCGATTTAAAGGAAATCCTGTCATTGTTTCTGACATAGACAGACAACGGCAAGCTGATTTAGTGGATATGAGTCAATATGCAAAGTACAATAATGGGTTTAAGTACATACTGACATGCATCGATGTGCTGTCCAAGTATGCCTGGGTAATGACTTTAAAAGACAAATCAGGCAAGGCAGTGACGCAAGCCTTTAAAACTATTTTTAAAAGAGGACGCACACCTCAGAAGTTGCAGACTGATCAGGGTAAAGAGTTTCTAAATGCCTCCATAAAGAACCTATTAAAACAAAATAAAATACACCATTTTGTGACGAATAATGAAGTTAAGGCCAACATTGTAAAAAGATTTAATAGGACACTGAAGTCATGCATGTGGCATTACTTTACAGCCCAGAATACTTGGAAATATACAGATGTGTTGTCAGACCTGGTGCACAGCTATAATCATACTTACCACAGAAGCATTAAACACAGGCCTGTGGATATTAACCCTTCCAATGCCCTGGGTGTATGGAAGATCCTCTATGGTAATACTGTTCTTGGTAAAAAACAAAAGGGTACCCTTCAGAAAGATGATCATGTGAGACTATCTAAGCTAAAAGGTGTGTTTGAAAAGGGATATAAACAGACATACACAGATGAGATATTTATTGTGACAGAGATCTTAAAGACACAGAGGCCCACCTATAAGCTAAAAGACTATCAGGGGAAGACATCAAAGGTACTTTTTATGCTGAGAAGTTGCAAAAAATTGAACCGGATGAGGACCGTGTGTATAGGGTGCAGAAAATCCTGGAAGAGAAAAAGCATGGCAAAACAACTTGGTATCTGGTTAAGTGGATAGGGTGGCCCAATAAATTTAATAGCTGGGTTGAGGCAACACTGGTTCAGGACATTAGAAGCAGATAAGGTTTAAAATGTTCAAAAATGGTTTTTATATCTCCTTGTCCAGCAACGCCTCACACAACATTTTCTCCAACAGTACTATATCCACTTTTACAGTAAAGTTACCACAAACGCTTGAACTACCTGGTGAATGAGAAGTGGGCTTAGCAGAAATTCAGTACCCTCATACCTGGGACAACGTGTCTGCACAGAAAAACAGGTTTAGTATGCTCTATCAGCCTCTAAGTGTAGCCCCCACAGTAAAACACCACCAACTGGCCCCTTTACTGAGTCAGCATTATTTAAAATTTCATCGGGCTATTATCCTAACATGGCTGGTGTTATTATTCAAATTAATAAAAGCATATTTGAAGTAATAAACTGCCAGTGGTTTTGGAACAACAAGCCATCGGGAGAGAAATAAGCACTGACAGTGACATCAAATGCATTTTGTTTATGCATGGGCAGTTATAGTACCTTTTGGGTTTTAGCAGACTAGAGGTAGGTATAGGAAAGAATCTAACAAAGAACTCTACAGATATTAATGGGGGCTTTTACACATTATACATCTACACTGACATTATTATGCATGAAATAGTGGGTGACAGTCTAGTGCCTTTGCTGAGAAGCGTACCCGTCAGGGTACAATGAGATAGTGACCATGACCTACGATAAACCCCATTATCAAACAGTCAGTAAACATCAGATCGATGCAGTCACTATTGAAATAAAGAATGATCAAAATGAATCTGTACCATTTCAATTTGGAAAGGTGATCATGAAATTGCATTTTCGCCCCCAGAGAGTGCTTTAAAGTTTAAACAAGGATGGTGATCGTTCTACATTATGGGGACCCTGCCTTCTACAGAAGCTATTACAAGGCACAGGCAGGACACGATCAGCCCAGCATTCATGGACTCCCTACTATGTATGATTCTGGTATAGGAGGGATATTTCGTAGTCTGTTCAGAAAAGCAGTTCCATTTTTAAGAAGGGAGTTTGAAATTGCAAAACCACATCTATTAATTTTTTTATTTATTTAACCAAGTATAGCACACTAAGCTGAAAGCTTTTTCACAGGAGCGACCTGGGAGCACAAAGAGGTTAAGTGACTTGGTCAGGGTCACACAGTATGCAAGTGGAAGCTGTGGGATTCAAACCCAGGTCTGGTCTGCTGGATGTCACCAGATTAGCAGTTCAGAGCCTTAGACCACTGCGCTATACTGCCTCCTATACATCTACAGACAGCTGCTAAAAATGTTGCAAAGGATGTTGGGGGGCATGTGACTAGTGCTGTCGCTCAAAAGATGTTAGGGGGTAATAAGACTATACAGGGTGGTTCAGGGCTGATTATATTCAAGAGAGGTAAAAAGAGAAAGCGCAGAGTACACCCTTCGCTTCTCATCGGACCTCCCGGCTACTTTAAAAGAGGTGTTTCAAAACACAAAACTTCACATAAAAGAAAGTGTTCAAAGGCCAAAGGGGTGTAAAAAAAGCAGAGACCTCTTCTAAAAAAAAACATGGCTTTCGTGCACTGTGGTTCTGAAGAATGCACAAAATCAAGTTCAAGTTCAAGTTTCAAGTTTATTGCAGGAAAACTCCATTGAGCAAGCTCATTCACAAGGAGGTCCTGTGACATAATACTTAAAGTACAAACACAGATAGGTAATAACAGTATATACATGAAATACACGTTACATGATACAGGCTGGATATACATACAAGGGTACCACATAGGGTGACCGCAGGTGGTAAACATTGATATGAGACAGGGAAGCAACTTACAGGTTGCATACTGATAAATGAAACATGATGACTGGTGTGTGCAATACATATACAGTATTTTGGCAGCTAGAACAAACAACAGTCTACAACTGATATGGGGGGGGAGGATTGATTTGATAGAGTAGCAGTGGAGCGTAAGCAAAGATAAAGCCAGGAGTATAAGGGGAAGGGAAAGCAGTTAATATGACAAATCAATTATACCTCACCAGTGGATAAATATGGCACACATGGGGAAGGAAGAGACTTAATGACAGTTACAGGTGTCTTTTATTTTGGCTGAACTTAGCGATTTGTAGAAGTTTATTGAAACTGTGCTAGTTAGTTTCAGTACGGTTTGTAATTGGTTCCAAATGGAGGGAAGGGTATATGCAATTGCATGTTTACCAAAGGAAGTCCGCGTCCTTGGTATGTCAAGCATAATAAAATCAGATTTTCTTAACGAGTATGCACTATGTGAGATACTAATAAGGGAAGAGAGATAGCGTGGCAATTTCTGCAGGAGCAGTTTAAAAGTCCATAGCCCAGCATGGAGCAGGTGTCTAGTAGTAAGGGATGTCCAACCAACAGCTGCATATAAGTCACAGTGGTGCGAACGGTAAGGGGAGTTGGTAATGAACTGTAACGCATGGTGATAAAGGATGTCCAGTTTACTTAGATTTGCAAGAGTGGTGGAGGAATAGATTACATCGCCATAGTCGAGTAGGGGAGAAAAGTGGTCTGTACAAGCTTGTTTTGAGTTTCAAGGGGGAAAAGTGGCCTATTTCTGTAGAAGAAACCTAACCTTGCTTTTAACCTTCTAGAGACATCTTCAACATGGTCACTGAAAGATAATTTATTGTCAATCCAGATACCTAGATATTTAAATTTGGTTACAACTTCCAGAGGCTCATTTAGCGTGGTGACAATGAAGTCTTGGGCAAGGGTATTGGGGGGGCCTGAGACAGCACTGCGGGAGAATATCATCGCTTTAGTCTTCTTAGCATTGAGCAGAAGCTTTGCCTTTATTAGATTATGCTCAAGTTGTGCGAAGTCCGCTTGAAGCACTCCCTTGACTTCAGATAACGATGAGCCAGAAGTATACAACACAGTATCATCTGCAAAAAAGTGCAGATTGGACGTAGATATGTTAGCATCTAAGTCATTAATGTACAGAGAAAACAAGATAGGGCCTAAGATGGATCCTTGGGGACTCCTCTTGCAACTGGCAAGGCAGCAGAAAAAAGCCTTCGCCTTTACTTTTGGAATCCTCCAGTTAGGTAGCTAGAGAACCACTGGGTGGTATGGTATGTGGCACCCAACTTTGCAAGGCAATTGACTAATAGTTTGTGATCAACAGTATCAAAAGCTTTGCTGAGGTCCAAAAGACTGCATCAGTTACCTTCTTAGCATCTATAGCAGAGATCCAATCATTGGTTACTTTTGCTAGTGCAGTGATTGTGCTATGATTAGCCCGAAGCCAGATTGAGCTGGGTTAATGAGAGAGAAGGTTTCCAAGTGAGATTTTAACTGAATATGGATCCGTTTTTCGAGAACTTTAGAAAGGATAGGGAATATGGAGATAGGCCTATAGTTGTTTACATCGTATGGGTCACCAGATTTAAATAGAGGGAGGATATGTGCTGATTTCCAGCAGGACGGCACAGTAGCAGATGTAATGGAAAGATTGAAGATGTGGAGAATTGGGGCAGTGAGATGGGCTTAGCCTGACCCTAGGAAAAAGGGTTCCAAGCCATCGTCCCCTGCACTTTTTTTGGTGTCTAAGTTAAGAAGAGAATCTTCTACTTCTTTATAAGTTATCTTGCGCAGTTGGAAGGGGCTGGGTGCAGGACTAGATGTGGCGGGAGGGGTATGCTGGCTCACCGCAGCACCAGCATAAGGTGACGAGTCAAAAGCTAATCCAGCTGTGGCAAAGTGGGAGTTAGTTCCTCCAGGATTAGGGACTTGTTTTCCACAATCTTGCCACTTGCAACTATCTTTTTTGGGACAGAGGGGGCCATGGGCCATCCTTCTATAGCTTTGATAGTCTTCCATATTTTATGAGGGTTACCTTTAGCTTGTTCGAGAGTAGAAATATAATAGTTAGCTTTAGCAGAGCGAAGTTTTTTCACACAGTTATTCCTGGCTGTTCTAAAGGCCTGCCAATCCAAAGATTCTTTTGAATGTCTAGTTTTAGCCCACAGCTTATCTTGAGCTATAAGGGCTGCCTCAGAACTTGGAAAAAGCATTTATGTAGAGATACCCCCTCTGGCTGCCCTTTCACAAAACTCACCGAATGAATTTTATATAGCAGGGAATGGTGAAGACTATTTGGATCTAAACAACATGCTTCTTTACCTAGTTTGCAAAATCACTGAAGCGGATGGTGGTGATATACCTGCAGTGGCCAAAGTGGACCTTATAAACTACCCAGTGGCCACCATTTTCAGTCAGCTGGAATGTGACTGTCAGTGATCGCTCATCAGTCAGAGCAATAACTGTTACCCCAACAGGGCAGTCATGGAATCTGTGCTGAACTTCAGTGAAGAGACCCTTTCTACCCAATTCACCACAGGGTAATTTTACAAAGACACCCCAGGAAAACATGAAATCACAGAGATGGTGACAATGTAGGTTTTAATAAAAGAACCTCCCTTACACATCTCAGTAGAGAGGTAGAGCTGCTGGGACACTTGTACACAGACTTGTTTTTTCAAGAGAAACTGATGCTGAATGGCGTGGATATTAAAATTAAACTGACATGTAACAGGGATAGCTTTTGCCTGATGAGTGGAGATGATAAACCTTATAAGCTAAAAGTCATGGCTGCCTCTCTGTTTGTCAAAAGGGTTAAAGTGACCCCCGGTGTTTCTCTGGGACACTCAAGAAGCCCTGCTGACCTCCAATGCTAAATACCCTATAGACAGAGTGGGAATGAAAGTGTTCAGCCTCCCTGCAAGCAGCAGGGTCTGCAACCAAGATAATTTGTTTTTGGAACAGTTACCAAAACTGATGGTCATGGGATTTGTTGACAATGATGCTTTTAGCAGTTCCTACACTAAAAACCCGTTTAACTTTAAATATTATAATATTAATTTTGTGGCTGTGTATCTGGACGGTGAACAAATCTCTGCTAAACTTCTGCAACCTGAATTTAGAAATGGGAATACTGTAAGAGAATATTTTAATCTAGTACTAGCAGGGGGAAATCGCTGAAAGACTGGCCGCTAGTTGTTAACCATCAGAAATTTACCCAAGGGTGCACCCTGTTTGCCTTTGATCTCACTCTGGACCAAGAATGTGCTGATCATTACTCTTTAATTAAAACTGGGAACCTCAGAGCTGATATCAGATTTGCAGAAGCCCTTCCACAAACAGTTAATCTCATTATCTATGCAGTGTTTGATAATGTCATTGAAATAAACCAGAGAAGAAATGTCATTTTTGATTACATGTGATAAACCATAAAAAATGAACACAAAGCAGCTGGAAAAAATTGTAAACAATGACTACCTCATCTGTGACTGTTTTCTGGGTGTGTTTCCTTTGATCTGCTACCCAAGGAGAGACTTAGAAACTTCCTACAGCACTAGACATCAATACCAACCCCATGACCTCCCCAGACAGCACTGGTTAGCTGTATACATTTCAGAAAATGGGACTGAGGAGTTCTTCTGCAGCTAGGGTTTTCATCCTGACAATCATGCACAAACGATTGTTTTGTTTTTTAAAACAGAAATGCAAAGAACATTTCATACCAAAACACACAGTTGCTAGATACCTTCTCTACCACCTGTGGATTTCACTGCATCCTTATCTTACACCACAGATGCAAAGGACTTTCTTATGATCAAATTCTAAAAATGTACTCTAATGATTTGCTGAAAAATAATGCCATGGCAACTAGTTTTGTACGTCACCTTTTCAGACATCTAAACATGTCAGGGCATGTATCAGTGAAGTGGCAACATGTTCAGACTTGTTTGTCTTGTAATGAATTTAAAATATGCAACCGATTGTAATTTATTCAAAAACAGTCACTTATAAAATCATATCTAAACACTTATAATTGTGTGTGTGTCTATGAGTTTTTTTCTGGGGACTTGTGTTTAAACTTGGGTGGGGGGGCACCTGTGTTTAAAATGTTCAGATATGCAATGTCTTCAATAATGACAAAAATATATAAAATATAAAGATATTTATTGTAAAAAACATGCCAATAAAATACAACATACATCAGTGGTAACATCATGGATAAGATATAATAAACAGAAGCATCTCCTGTTAAAAAATGCACACTGTATATGCCATAGCACTGAGGTAGAATTATGATAAGCACCTCTTTCTAAAAACATGTTAACATATTTAACTATGAAGTAGGCTAACACACGTCAATATAAACACTTTTTGTAAAAACAGGATTACATAGTCAATATGAGGTAAATGGTTAACATAGGTTGTACACAGCAACCACTGAGGTATATAATATTCACACATAGAGATGGCATTTAAATTTTACACAGTGAGCCACGTAGGTTTTTTAAAAGACTTTCATCTTTTGGGTGTCACTGACCATTAGTTAACTGGAGATGGCTGTGTCTGTTTTGCACCAGTTGCCAATTTTAACCTTTCCACATAGCTCCTGTTTGCTGAATGAGCAAACACTGAGGTGGGTATGTTAGACTCAGCCATTGCTTTGACAAAAATATCCCAGCCCTTTGGCTTTCTGTGGTCAGGGGTTGTGTGAGTGGCTGTAGCCACTCTTACCAAATCGACCGTGTGAGACCCAGAAACAACAGTACCTTTATACATTAATTCTCCCTTATCACTCCAAAAAAACAATAACCTTGTTCTTTGCCATATGCTTTAACAAAAGTTCAGCATTGGTTTTAGACCGATGAGAAACACTACTTAAAATATATTTTTCCATAGTACTAGGTACAGAAGCTGTCCCTGCTGTGTCCGCTGGGGGCTCAGAAATTGATTCATTTTCAGGCATGAGTAATGTCAAACTGGTTTTAGCTTGTTCTGCTTGTCTTACCAAAGTCAGATAGCACTGTAACACAGCAGAGTATATTTTGGCTTTGTCATAGTCTAATAAATCAGTCTGGGACAGTATAGCTCTCATGACAGTGTCCAAACTGTTAGTTGCAACTTTTCTCATATCCTGATCAGGGTAATTAGTTTTAATATGATCCATCTGTTGCTGAGGCACCAAATACATTTTCTGAGTAAAATCCATTATCTGTTAGCCAACAGGCTGGTGACCAAAGGGATGGCAATTCCTAGCAGTGTCCATATAAAGCCACCAGTCTGGTTAACTATTTTCTTTTTCCTTTTTAAGGTTATTTGTTTATCACTTAAAGTTTTAATGACGCTCCGTTTTTTTTCAGCAAACTTAACTGTTTTGCTGACAGTGGAATAATTCCTTTGAGAGTGTTTAAGGCTATCTCAGCTATAGCTGATATCAGATCATCAGAGGCTGAACATAAAATAGCTTTTCTTAAGCTGGGAGGCCCTTTTACTAGTAACTTTAGAACAGACAGATTTCTCTGCAGTCTTTTAGACATAATGACAGTACAGTATTAAATATTTTTAGAAACAGAATGTGTTTTTTTATGACATATGCCACAGGCCAGTCAGGGGGAAACAACCCACTATGCAGTCTATATCCATCTGGTGTAATGGATCTTAAATAAACCAATAAATAGCCATGAGGCTTTCTTGTGGCATCTTCAAAAGCTTCTAAGAAAAAGTTTGTCTGACCAGGATACATCTGCCTAGCCAGAGTTATGATCTGCAGCTTGTCTCTGGAGTTTTTAAACAAAATCATGTATTTGGCATTTAGTGTGATGGTCCTGCTTTTTTTTACCTTGACAGAACACATTCTGGACAATTAAAAATATTGCCAACTGTATGTGATGACTGTACTTGGTAAACCCATACTCGACTTCACTATTTTGACAGGCAGAGTCCATTAAATCATTTATAACAACAAAATTTACCTTTCCAGGGTGTAAGAGATCATTATCAGCTAGTGACATCGGTAGCCCCTCCACAAATTGAATCTGCAGGAACTTTAACAACAATTCATTATACAAAGGTTGCCAACAGCTGTAGAACCAGACAATATTTTCAGGCTTGTGTGATAAAGTGGCATCAGCATGTTCCAACACCTGTTTTATAAAGAAGCTCTTCCCACTATTAGAGGGGCCAGCCAACAGACAAGTAAAGGGATGCTGCAACCTCATATCCATTATTCACAATCAGGATCCATAAGGAAGTGTTTTTAAATTGTCTTGTAAAACTCTCTTGTCATAAACTACTCTCTGGGTCTTGGACAGCATTTTTGTTTCAAGGGACCACTGCTTTTTATTCCTAACAATGCTGGGTTGACTCACGGTAATTTCTTTAGAGATCTGTTACCCCGTATAATCAAAGACCAGGTCCTTCAGACTTTCAAAATGAATGTGTTTACTGCTGGCTACATTAAGGGTAAACCCTTTCACTTTAAGAAAAACCTCTCCACTGGACAGACAGTAGCCATAAGTTTTTGGGCCTGCGGAAGTTAACTCTGTAATGTGTTCATCTGCAGGAACTTCACTGGTTAGCTCCCCTAAATAATCGCCTAGAGGTGGGGTCCAGTCACCCAGTCTGGACACAAAAATGACAGAGTCGGTGTCATAATGAAGGCACCTGTCCTGTAACCTATCTAGCAGGTTGTGGAGTTCCACTCTGGCCTATGCTGTTGTAAAACTAGCTATAAATATGTTGATATTATTAGAATTTGGGTAATGATCTCTGGTGTATTTCCAGCTTAAACAAGCCATTTCATCATCGATGTAACAGCATGAGGCTATATCATAGTATGGCGCAAACACATACTAAAAGAGTTTGTCAGGGTCTGTTACTATGCTTGTGGTCGGCAAATTAGCTCTCTGCCCAAATTTGCCCCAAAGAGAATTTAAAAAACAGTTTAGATATCTGCCCCCTTGCGGGGTTAACAGCTATGGCCGCAGGGTTCAAATGTACATTTTCTCTTTCAAAATACTGCTGTATGTACCTGACTTTATCTGCTTCATTTTTTACCCATGAAGGTAAACCAGATGCCTCTTGCTTGCCTTTTAGATGCAGCTTGATGTAGCCTGCAAAAAAGTTCTGTGCATGACTCTTTAAAACGCCAAACTTCATAAATGTTAATGATTTTGTAGCATTTTTCCAGTGTCAGGTTTAGTTCTACAGTATAGTAGGTACCTGTAAGTGTCCTTTACTCATCATAGTGTGCACACAATGTTGTTTGAAGTCTGTTTGAAGTCTGTTTTCAGCGCATGTGAGACATAATGTAAACACAAGTTTTTTTACCAATCCTGGATGGCAGCACTGGAAAAAAAAGGCCTCTAGGGGGTAAGACTTTTACTTTTGCTAAACCAAAGCACTGAGTGAGGTCATCAAGATTGTTATAAATGATGTCAGGATGACCGACTGGATACTGTTTTGTTTTGTTAACAAAAGGGTAGAGGCTGGTAAAATCATAATAGTGTATTTTCTCACCAGGCTGCGTCTTATAGTACAGACAAATGGCATTTGTTCTCCCCCTAAACAATGACTGCCTAGGTTTGAGTGGCTGTGGTAGCTGCCTGTCCCTCAAGAAATTATTCATACCCTGATCTGTAGCCAGCATTGCTTTCAATTCATGTTCCCACAATACTCTAATGGCAAAACCCTTGTTTTTATGAAAATGAAATTTGTGCATGGTCCTATTGAATAACTGTCCAAAACTAGTCCCTGTCATGTGGTTTCTATCTTTCTCACAGTAACAGATGTTGCAACAGTGAATAAAACAACCATTAAATTCAAATGCTGTGGGTATTCCATTTATGACAGAATAGCCATCCAAAAAGTATGGGCCCACCTTAAATTCACCACTCCTTAGTGTGTGCTGAATAGAAATTTTTTTTTTTCTCAGATATGTACATAAGTCACTGAATAGCAGGTGTGGAGTATCTCTTTAATTGCCTGTGGTAGTCAACTGGGGGGAGAACAGCGAGAGTGCATTCTTTCAAAAATAAAAATCTGTACATGGCCATGCAGACTGAGGCTATGGTGACGTACTGGAAGGGGTCTAAGGATACTTTTTCATACTCTACTGTATAACCATCTGACTGTTTTAAAACACTTTTGGCTGTCATGTTCATCACTTCTTTCCTAAATTTGACACAGGCTTTTCGAAGAATTTCAACATCTAACTGACGATAGTAGCGAAGCTCTCTTTTCAGATCAAATTCTCTATATCGGTTAGCTAGGTACCATTGCAAAAACTCTTGCTTTTCTGCAGGCAGCATATATTCAGAACCATAAAACTAAGCATCGGGCAGGGGGCCTACATAATTTTCATTAGCCTTGGTGTTAAAAAAATGGGGAAAGTGACCTTTAGCAATCTCATTCTCAAATCCAAGGGCTGCAGGGATTTTTGCTAGTTTAAAGGGAAGAAAACAATGGCTGTCGATAAATCTGATGTGTAGGGATGTCACTGTGACACAGAGTAATTTTCCTCCTTGTGTGAGCAATTTAATATCAATTCTTTCCTTGACTAGCTGGCTAATGATAAAATAACTGTCATAGCCTTTTGCATTGTGTGCTATAAATGTGTAGTGTCTAAATGGTGCATCAATAAAATGTCCTACAAAATCTTTTACACAATCTTCCCCCTTCAAATTCCCAGGACCTCTCCCCATCTAATTGCTTAGCATATACAAAATTTGGTATGTGCTCTCCCGTTTCTTGTGTGGCCTGAAAATCAAACACTATATATTTCTCAGAGATTTTTACATATGTGAGTGGTGACATGTAACACAGATGCTTGTCTGCGGTCATGAAAGAACCACATCTGTTACACTGAATCAGTTTACACGTATGAGATCCCTTGTAAAAGTCAAAACATTGTCCACACAGTTTCATGGATTTACAAGACCCTGTACTCCCATCAGCTCTAGCTAAATGCCTTTCTAGGCATGCTAAAGACCTTCAAATCATTTTACAGTAGGGACAGGATGCAGTGTCAGTTTCCTGTTCAAGACAATTGTGGTCAAAGCAAACTTTGCACTGTTGTGCACAGATATGATTTCCCTTATGGCTATAGGCTATGTCACAATATTCGCATAGGTACCTAGCCCCGATGAATTATTTTACATTTGTTATACCATAATAATGGTTGTCATACAGTAATACAAACAGTGTTTTAGGAAGTCTTTCTGGCCCTGTTGAAAATGTTTGCCAGTTTCCTTCATTATCATATAAAATCTTCATTTTGACTCCTAAAAAATGTTCAAACTGGGGCACATCACTGAAAGTGACAGGGGTTTGATCTGACAAACCTAGCTCAGCATGCAATATTTTAGCCTTATTCAACAACTGACTGTCACTCATATGTGGAATTGTGCGAGAATGGAGCCACCCAAACACAAACTATTATCTCTGTTATTTAAATCAATCAAGTATCATCTCTTTTTTTGTAAAATCCTGCTATACAAGATGGAGCTCAGTGTCCATCTCCCCCCACCCCCGAACCCTGGTGATTTCTGATAGTAGTTACCACGAGATGTATAGTGTTGTCAGTAATGATTTCTGTATTGCTCTGTTGCATATCAGCTAGCTGATCTAAGAAGGTGGCAGCATTTAACTCATTAGGGCGTGTTTTCCTTGAGAACAAGGGTTGATTTAAAGAAGCAGCATGTAGTCTTAACTGTATATAATCTCCATGGCATGTTTGTCTCATCACCCTATCCAGCAATTCTTGTATAGCCTGGTGCATTGCAGCAATGGCCTCTGTAAAAGATTTTATTTTATCTAGATTTATAAACGTATATCGTTGATGGAATTCTGTAGTATATTGCTGCACAGATTCTAAAAATACTCTAGGGGGCGACCTGTTTGTCAGTTCATCATCATCTTGCATATGTGCCGCAACCTGGTTTTCTAATTCACCAGATTGCTGAAAATTAGCAACATGCTGTAATAACCTATGTTGTAATATTTTCCTGGCACGCTTTACTTTTCTTTTCAAATTTTCTCAGATTGTTTAATTTTTTTACCCAGATTTTTATTTTTTGACACCATTTGTTATTTTTTCATCTTGTTAGTGCTGCCACCCTTTGTACTCAGCTTGTGTAAGCTTCTGTGCTTTCACTTTGTAATTTTATTTTTGTATTCAGACACCGTTTCCTCCATTCTCCTGTACTTTTCAAACATGTGGGCTACATTTGCCATCTGTTTCAGCTCTGAGTATGAGAACTTGGTTGCACATAATAAAGAAAATACACTGCTCAATAAAGTACCTTTACAAAACTCAGATTTAAACATCTGATGATCGTAATCCTCACTAGATAATCTGCTCTCAATTACCAAGCCATTAAACAAACAATCAAATGCATTAAGAATATAGGCTTCCCCAGCATTGATCGTGTCAATGTCCCTTTCTTGAAACCTTGGGTGCAATAACTCTTTGTCAGAAACCCTTGTGCTGCTGCTCGTAGATGGCTGTACATCATCATTCAGATTCACACAAGATTTATTTTGCTCATAACTCACACCAGCAGAAACTTTTGAGTGCCTTTGAAAAACATCGCATTCAAGTAATTGTCTCTTTCTCCCTTTCTCTCCTGCAGGGGTTCTCTATGCTGTTAGTAAAAACAGAAAATACACCCCTGTCACTACTTTTGTATTTTCAACTTTATACTGTAAGACAAAATTTAAACTCTAAAAACTGACAGCATTTTTTAACCCCCCTCAGTCTCCCATTTTCTGCTTTATACTGTAAAACAAATTTCAAATCTGAAACCTGCAGCCTTTTTCCTTAACCCCCCCCAAAACCTGCAGCATCTACTATTGCTAGTTAAAAATAAAAATACACACCTTCTGTAGTGGTAAACGGTGCATTATTCAGCTCTTCAATCGATTGGAAAAGGACTTCATTTCCACCCCATGACTCCATTATTGCTTGTTAAATGTTTTTAAAAATTCTTTTAGCTCAAGATGTATTTTTGGTGGTCTCACTCTGTTCTTTTGTCTTTAGCTCTCAGTGTCTTGAAGTGCTTATAGAAAATGTGTAAAACCACACCCCAACTACATGGCTAGTAGTGGAAAAATGTCTGAACATCTGGTACTGTCCATCAAAACCCCCTTCCAACCCCTTCTCCATGGGGAAATATATAAGTCCTAGGCTACTCCCTGTAGGCTTTGTTTTTCACTTCCTGCGACAGCTGGAAGGCATTCCATGCTTTTACCATTTGGCTAAAACTTTGGTCTCAGTCTAATTAAAAGGTATGCAGACTGCTTCTTTAAGTCCAAATAAGCTTATGGCTTAGTTAGTTTTTAAATATATGATGAAAATCTTGTCTTTTTTTAAACAGCTGCATCCTTTAAATTAGTAATTCAGTAAAACAGCTTAAATACCACTAATCAGAAGATAAAACTTATTTTGCCTTTTCTAAAAAGTTAATCATGAGAATCACCTGTTTTTCTTTTTTACACAGTAGGGGTCTAGCAAGAGTAATGTCTTTCTGCTAAAACTTTGGTCACAGTCTAATTAAAAGAGATGTTTTTTCTCAGTCTTAAGACACAGTTTATAATAATGACAGTTGAGTGTCAGCTTAAGTTATGTTTTTAAAAGTCAAAATGGAAATTCTGTCTTTTTTCTAAAAACAGCTGCAACTTTTAAATCAGTAATTTAGTGTAACATAGCTCACTCACACACACACTCACACACACACAAAGCGTGTATTCTTTTGCACCGACTCTAAGCAAAGCTGTAGATATATTTTAAGAAGACTGGGTGCTTTGAAATAATTCTACCTGACAGTACCTATGAAAGCCTGTCCTACAATCTTCCCATTCCCTACCTTCTTGGCCTTCCCCCCCTTCCCTCTTGCTCACCCACTTTCCTTATGGTGTCAGCGTGGCTCAGTTGGTAGCACATCCGCCTCTGGATCAGAAGGTTGTGGGTTCTCATCCCACACCGGGATTGGACTTGCACCTAAAAATCACTGGCATCCGAGTGCAGTATTGGGGGGTGCTGTACTGCTGGGGTGTGCCGTCCTTCGGATGAGACATTAAACCGAGGTCCCTTCTGCCCATCCTGGTGTTGTCCAGGTGGAAGTAAAAGAACCCAGGGCACTCTTCGCAAAGAGTAGGGAACATTCCGGTGTCCTGGCCAACATTCCCCTTCCCATAAACCAGTTCATGCAATTATCCAGGCTGTGTGTGGGTGATGATGTGCGATATGGCTGCCACCACACATTCAGTCACTTCACTACCAGTCTAGCATTGCTTGTAAAGCGCTTTGGATGTATGAAAAGTGCTATATAAATGCTGATTCTTCTTCTTCTTATGTCTTCTCTCCCCTGCCTGTTTGTTACACCTTATCTACCTGTTGATCTTTAAATTACCCTGTTTTTCCCTAACTATAACTGCTCAGTTTGTAGCATACTGTTCTATACAAGCCGTATTAATGATCTGTCCAGTACCATCTTATGCAGAATAAGCCCTCACTGTTATCTGTAAATGCTATTCTACATGCTGTATACTGACTGAACTATGCTGTTTTTTGCTCTACCCATTGTTGTCTTAACTTGTATATGCCCTCACTGTTTTCTACAGCCAGTCAGATGTGATAGCTGAGTATTGGTACAACCATGGTCTTCGCCTTTTTTTCCTGCCCCCCTAGCGTATTACTCCCCCCGGGATACCCGTGGACCTGGACTGCATGCTGCTCTCATGCCCGGCAATGGAACCATGAGCCCAGCTGCTTGTCCCTACTTTCAGCCGCTAAAGCCGTAAAGTTGCCGAAAATCCCTCAAAACCCTGTCGGAATGTAGAGCGCTCTTCCCGGCACCCAGCACCGATGTGGACCCACCTAGATAGTCTCAGGGGCCCGCCTCAAGCACCGCTTACCAAGTAATCACCAGAGTTGCCCCTTCTTTGCATCCTGACTGCAGGGGTCGCCAGCCGTGAACACGCCCATAAGCAGAACCAGGTGCCCGGTCACTCGAGGGTACCCTGTGCCGCCAAAGCCGTAGTCACCATAAAGTTTCCCTAATCCCATTTTTGGGCTTCGGATTCACTCCTCCTCCTTTTCCTCAGTGCTGCTGAGGTACCACCGTAGCCTAAGGGACCCGTATTTAAATTGATTGCCCAAACGACCAGCAGCATTGGACCTTGCCTTACGCCCCCCGGGAAGTCTTCTAGCAGGGGCTGCCTGCCGTGATCGCACCCAGGAAGCAGTACCATGAGCCCGGCCGCTTGTTAGTACCCTGAGCCGCTAAAGCCGTATTCACGGTGAGGTCCTTACATGCTCATTCGAGCATCACACCTCCCTCCACTCCTTCTACCTCCTCTCCCGCTTCTTTGAACTACATCTGCCTGGGGAACAACGGATAACTCTGTCCTTGTACCAGTACCTGCTCTGCCTGTTATATGCTATACAGAACAATGTTGTATTCGTTTTACTTAGACTAGGGTCCTCACTGTTATCTTAGCCTCATAGCTTCGGCTTCTCCATCTATACATTGTACTGCCACACTAATTGTACTGTATATGTTAAACACCCTCAGTATGTATTTTGTCTTGTACTCTCCCGGGTCGTGCCTGAAAATAGTCACCTGCTGGCTAGTGCACTTACCCGGTTAACAAAAACTAAATAAAATAAAATAAATAAAATAAATTCTGAGAGAGAAACATTATCATTTTACATTCTGTCTTTTCTTTGTAACGTATTATTTATTTTCTTATTTAGTTAAGCTTCAGATTAATACCGTTGAGCAATGAGCTCTTTTACAAAAGTTCCAAGTCAGATAAATTACAGAAGCATTATACAGGTAATGGTTACAAACCTACTACATGACTTTTAATTTTTTGATAGTGTGACTATAGACATTTATTTTGTAACAAAAGCATGAAGCTACATTTTTACAGATCCCTGTAAATACAGGGACCCTGTAATCCAAAAACCTTGAGACACACGTTTCCAAAGAGAATCAATACTCCTTTGTAGCCATTCTGTGTAAATGAAAAACAGATGTTTTTTTCTCAGTCTTAAAAGACAAAGACACCCACCACACTGCCAACAGGACCATGGGCTCCAGAAAGGCCATCTATATTTTAAACATACATAAAATACATTGCTTTTTCTACGTGCCTAATGAGGGAGACACACACATACACACACACACATACACACACACAGGCACACACACACACACACACACACACACACACACACACACACACACCATACTGCCAGCATGTTGCAATGCTATCCAGAGAAAACTGTTGAACCATCTTATTTACATGCAGGCCCCTGATTTAGCTTATAAATGTTACATGCATATACATAAAGGTATCCTTTTAGTACAAGTTCTACACATTTTATAACATGTTATAAAACAGAAAAAGGGTACTCGCACAGGCAGATGGATTTCCCTTGGGGGGTCTCCAAACAGATCTGTGAAACCTCTGCACAATCAGGTTGCCTCCTAGATACTTCTTTCTGAAAATATCCTACTCAAAAAAATGCACACATGCCCCTGCAGTTATACACCCAAGCCAACAGGGGGCACATAACACTACAGCAACCCTAACTTATTTTTTTTGGGGTGGGTGGGGGCATGGTGGTAAAGAGGGACAGGGGTTTGAGCCAGGATGGTGGGGTGCAGGAGAAAGGAGGGGGACAGGAGTTTGAGCTAGCACAATGGGGCTCAGGTTCCAGCCAGGATGGTGTGGCAGGGGTTCGAGGAGTGTATGAGAAGGAGGGGCATAGGATGCTTACAAAATGGTGGGTGGCAGGGTTTTGAGGAATGTACAAGAACGAGGGGCATAGGACGCTTACAAAATGGTGGTGTTATGTCACTTCCAGTGCTTCAGTGTGGGTCATTTCCTGCACAAGTGGGTGGGACACAGGTTCACACGCGCATCATTTCTTGCACCAAGGGGCGGGACACGGGTTCAAGCTTACATCACTTCCACTGGAAGTGGGTGGGGCTAGTGCATTTTAGGGAAGGACTTCCGATTTAACAAGGGATGGTTCTGATTGGCCCATTTTAGGCCACGCCCACCTATCAAATGATGTGGCACGTGCTGATTGGCTGAAATTTAACATTTGACAAGATATATGAACTTATACTACTGGTAACTACCCTTCACTGAAGACAAGAAACATGCAGCAGCAGCAAAGGTGTGATAGTGGTGTCTGGCAAGAGTCTTCCTTAGCTAATTTGTGATGAGGGTTGGGGGCAGTGGTGCTGGGCTCTTGAATTTGCTTTAAATTATACTGCCTTTAATGTGAGGTGTCAGTTCCCTTTGTGGTATTGTGCCTGTGCACTGTGTGCTCTGATCAGATGATCTTCCTTCTTCCTTGTGTGTGTGTGTGTGTGTTTCAGTGAGCCGATGGTTCGGGAGAAGAGAAAAAAACTCATCTGAGGTACCAGTAGCTGGTGTGCCATGCAGTGTGTGACTGACAATGACATCAACCTGACTTTCTGGGTATGATTTGGGGAAGAATCTCAGCACAAACATGATAAGTGCCAGTCGGGACATTTTGGCAGAGGCATAACATAATAACAAGAAGTCTGAAGAATAGTGTGCACTCCCTCTCAGATATCAGTACTAACCTGGCTCTGAATCTGCATTGTGGTAGGAAAAGAGCTACTCAGAAGAGTAGAAGGTCCCAGTGAGTGATAAATGTCAACTAGTTTCAGGCAAAGTCACAGCACTCATATCCCCGTGTATCACTTAACAGTGAAAAAGTCAAAGTAATCAGTCTCACTTAACAGTGAAAAAGTCAAAATAAGCAGACATATGTTTTAAGTGTTTATTGCAGTCCTTAGAAAAAGGTAACTGTGTTGGTGCTTTATTCTAAGGTCTGCAATAGACACTTAAAAAAACACAGGTCTGCTTACTTCAACTTTTTCACCTTTAAGTGATACATGGGGATATGAGTGCTATGACTTTGCCTGAAACAAAATCTTTGTCCTGTGTTGGTGTGGCAGGAATTCAAGTAATAACATGATTTTAATTTTTTTAACTGTTTAACTGTTACTGTTCCATGAGGGAATGTTGCCATACTTGAAGGTTGTAGCATGTGATTTGCTATGAAAGATAAAAAAATTAAAAATAAATGCTTTATGATTGTTAATAGATGTTTTGGTGGTACCAAGGCTTACCAGATGTGTTTCCTTATGGAGTGTGTGTAGTTTCTTAAATAGAGCAAATGGAGATATTTGCCTTGAAAAGAATATTACAAATAATTCGAAGGCTGGGCCTGTAGTTCAATGAACAAGCAGCCAGCCACTCCCACTTCCTGAACTATATAAACAGTTCCTCTCAGCCTCATTGTGAAGCACTTTTTCTTTGCAGTCAGAGGTTCTGTTGGTCTGTCCGCTGAGCTGGCTGGGGCCTACCCCCCCTCGCCTGCTGTTTCTGTGTGTTTCTGCTGGACTTCTGTGTTTTTTTTCCTGCTTTTGGTTTGTATCTCTCCTCCGGCTGTGTGCTTGCTTGTGTTTTGTGTGTCTTGTTTTGGGTCTTGTTCCCTGTTTTCTGTGTTGCTGTGTTTTGGTTTTGTCTTTTAGGGCTTTGTTCCAAGCTCCTAGCTTACTGCTATTTAGAGCTCATACTACTGCTTTCAGTTACCTGCAACTGCAGCCACTGCTGCTGTTTATTCCAATTACTATTGTGCCCAGTGCTTGTGTTTTTCATACTGTTGCTCACCACCCTCAAACTACTGCAATGCAACTGCAATCATTATCTGTGTGTTTCAGCTCAACCATAGCTGCTCCATGTTGCATACTCAATTGTTTTCACCTGACGCAGGCTTACTCTGACCCTAGCTATGCTGCTCATTCATCTCTCATTCTACTTGCAGCTTCATTGCATTGCCTGGCTACACCTGCTTTCAGAGCATTGTGTCTCCGTGTTTTATTGCTGTTTACACACTCTGTGTACTCCATACAAATTGTTGCTTCTATGTTTATTCAACCTGTTCAGCTCTGAGGTTAGCCAAAAAGCTCCTGCTGAGACTGTTAAACTAGCTTTCATATATGCATGTGGTTCTCTGCCTTCCATCACTTTCTTGTTTGTCCTAGGGTGGGGACTGGAAAGAGTTTGGGGAGTCGTGGCCCCATGTGGCTAATTATTTCTGTCCTAAATCTTGCTTTTGCCACAGAAAATCCTCAGAGTATTTGTCACCTTGATTTGGCTTTTAAATGCTGACTGGCTTGCCCCACTATTCAGTGCTGTTTCATTACCCTACGTTATGCAGACCTACATGCAGGACCACCTATTACTACTCTGTTTACTGACCTACGTGCAGGTCCACACTTGCTTATGCAATCATTGCTCCTTGCTTATGCAAACCATTGCTTCATGCCTACTGCCATCCCCTCGGCTTCAGCCTCTGGGATTCTGCTGCACTCAATTCTACATTCGACCTTGCAAGATCTCAGCACTCAATGCTCATTATGATCTCATAACACCGTGCTCATTCAGCTCACCTGCTTTTCAACTCTCAATCAATTTCTGGGGCATGCCAGCCATTCTATTCTGGTGCAGGGTTTCTGCAGCCGACGGTCTGGCTCTGCATTTAGTCCGCATCTTGAGCATGTCCAACTTGGGGAGGGATCCTTCTCACCTGGCCCATAGTTGAGAATGTCCTCACCCCGGGCTTGGCTTTAGCTGCCTACTATGCAACAGCAGCTCCTGATGTAGAATTTAAGACTAGTGGTGAAGGGTGGAAAAAGTTACCTCCTTTGGTTATAGAGTTCCACTATATCGGTTAGCCATTGACTTTAGTGGCTTCCCTAGCAAGGCACCTTCACCACATTCTCCCTACGACTGCCTCTGGTTCACCTGGTTTGAGTTTAGGGTGGGTAGGCCAGGTGAGTGCCTCAGCAGTCATTGCTCTCCTACTGTGCCTTGGGTGCACATATTGTTGCAGCGCTTTCTCACAACCTTCCACAGCATTTCCGCTAGAGGGTTTGAGTGAGAGCCTTCCTCCAAATTGGAATATTTTCCACCTATCTTTAATTGGGTTTTCCAAATTGCAGCTGCAGGACTGTCACTAAATAAACTATCCAGGGCCTGGAGGGAAGGTGACCTAGGCCTTGGCTCCCCAGAGATTTACTCCTCATAGGGATTTTTTTCTCTCCTCCATTGCCTCAGGTCATAACTGTTAGTTAGCACAGTAGTGTCCCCTAGTTTCTTTAGGTAGCTTCCACTGTTGGATGGAGGTGGAGGATGTCCTGCCATTCCCTCTCTCCTTAGAGGATCCCCTAATTCTCAACACAAACCATTAGTATCATGCTACATAAACCTGGGCATTTAATTACATTATCAAACTGAGCATCTCATTACGTTATCAAACTGTCTATGCTTCTCTACTTCTATGTCACGGTTACTGCTACTACATCACAGTTACTGCTTGCTCATATGCTTCACGTTGCCTTATTTCTTGGGGGTATGTTTGTCCTACATTTCTTTTAGAGATTCCTAAGGTACCTATAGCCACGGGAATCATCCCATGGCACCTCTAGGGGTGGAACCTTCTCTGAGGGTTCCTTGCCTTTCATATCCTTACAGGGTGATAATTCCTCTGGAATAGAGAGTGTGAACAGCCAAAATCAAACTAACATAGTTGCACAAGCGTAACACTATACTGGCTGCGCAGGACATTGAATTGGAAGGCTGGGTCTGTAGTTCAATGAACAAGCAGCCAGCCACTCCCACTTCCTGAGCTATATAAGCAGTTCCTCTCAGTCTCATTGTGAAGCACTTTTTCTTTACCCCTCCATCCTCCCCTCCTCCTCCTCCAGTGGCAGCACTTATTTCCTTAGTGGGATTCCTAAGGTACCTTTAGCCACGGGAATCATCCCATGGCACCTCAAGGGGTGAAACCCTCTCTGAGGTTACCTTGCCTTTCATACCCTTACAGGGTGGTAATTCCTCTGGAATAGAGAGTGCAAACAGCCAAAACCAAACTAACACAGTTGCACAAGCATAACACTATACTGGCTGCGAAGGACATTGAAAGGTAATTATCAGCATCATTGGCTTATTTGTTAACAGCAGGCTGGCCTCATTTCTTTTCAGGTAGTTTATCATTTTCCAGAAAGAAAGTCACTATATCTCGACAATATAATAGTTACATAATGGTGGCATAATCCCCAGGGGAGAATACAACATGAGCTGTAGGCTATAACAAAAATTTAAACCAGGTGACTGAGTTTGATAGCTGCAACTCACTCTGAAATATGTTCTTGCAGCAAGCAGTTGTTTACTGCATTGACACTACCTTACTGTAATTCTCATTTTATCAAATAAAAATCTAGAAATTCTTGCTTCTGGCCAGATATCTTTTGGAAGGAACAAATGACTCTCATAAGGAAGTTCAGAGGACCATTGTTAACTGTCTCAGTCATCCGTGGTGAAAGCTAAATGCTTGGTTTGTGATTTAGCACACATTTAGGCCTGACTGCTTTTCATGTTTGATTACAAGTAACCTGAGCAACTCCTTTGGTTCTGAGGAGAAAGTTTGTTCTTTCTCTTAATTGTGAAGCAAGTTTTTGTAGTTGCACTATGCAGACTGCCTTATGCTCCTTTGTTTTGGAAAAACAAAATGCCAGACCAGGTCAAAAGGAGAAGAAAGAGACTGTTCTACAAAATGTCTTGCCTATAATTTAAATATTTTACCATATAAATACAATACCAGATGCAGGACATGCCTCACTGACAAAGGTTGATCAGTCTACAGTCACTTCTGTCCAGTACAACTTACTGCACCCATATGTTTGAAAACAAGAAGCATGCTGTGCTACAGTATCTACCCTACAACAGCTGTAAAATAAATAGATGTAATGCATTTTTAAAGTTGTTCATACACATTTTGGTGACCTCTGTCATCTATGCTACTTCAAAGGAAATAAAACGTATGTTGCCTGATGAAATTTGTGACACAGACATTTAACAGGGAATTACTAGGTCATTTGCATATTTTGCAGTCATGCTTGATACTCCACTTTGTTACATTCCCTAGGTTTGTTATAGCTCCGAGATCTCACACTGGTTGCTAGAAGTGTTGGGTGAGGTAGGTGGGAATTGGGATAACCAGTAATTAAAATGAGGGGTATTTATTTCATAAGATGTGATCAATGAATAAGTGAATACCAGCCCAATTCAAACTTCAAGGACCTCTGAATAATTGTTATTATTGAATTTTGTTGACAAAAACTGGACCCATGAAATCATTTCCGCTGTCCGCATGCCCGAGGAAGGACAGCCTGTCCTGCTCCAAGTGCTGCATTTGTTCTCAAGGATGCTATGGCAGGTCAAAAGGTTTCCTAAAAGTCTTAGGATAGGCCAGACAAATCTGGAAGGAGAGGCAGGAAGCTTACTCAGTGACCAAGATGCAAACAGTTTATTTGCAAGGGACAATAAAAATGAGAGAACTGGGTTTTACAACAGTACGGGATAATAAACAAACAACAAACAAAACAATGCGATTGGGACCAACAATTGGTCAAATCAAGAACAGAGTGTTAACCCCCTCTAGTCCAAGTCTTCCATGCACTTGACCAAGATGACGGAACAACCGATGAACCAAGCTTGGGCTTTTCTCTGCATTGGCTGATCAACAGGTGAACATTGACCCCACAAAGCACTTTTGTAAACAAGCCATGACGGGGCATCCCCCAAACTAATAGAACACAATGAGGAACACTGCTAGCTGGTCAAGGAAGAACTTGGTGATCCTCTGTGACTCTTAGCAACAAGATGAAGACTCTTGGTTAGTCGATGGTTCTTGGGACGATTAGCAGCAATGACCAGTGGCAGGTCCCCAGCCCCAGATGACCTCTCAACAAGATGACTGCTGATGGAACAATTTCTGGGATACCTTGGCAGAGTGATATGGACACATGCACACTTATAGGCATATGGCAAAATAATAAAAGGGCATGCACGATGTTAACTGTGATTCCTCAAGCTTGAGCTGGGGCAGCTCCTAAGCTAACTCACTACTGGATACCTCTCTAGTGGCTCTCTACCACATACTGTACCACCACAGGACTGATGCGGGAACACTTGTGGCGGGACTTTGGCACAGGCTGGCATCACTAGAGGCAGTTTTACTGCAGATGTTGGATGGGCTGGGGACCTCCCTGGGTCAGCATCAGGCTCTGGCAAAGCTGCTCTGGGCCACAAAGGTGAAGCAGGACATCAGGTACACCAGGGTGCAATTCTATAACAGTTCAGTAACAAGCACACAGTTTAGATTTTTTAAATAAATAGTTTAGTTTTTGTAGAAAATGCAGTCTCTAAGGGGCGCTAGGCAAGCAACAGCACAGTTTGGCCTGGGTGATGCTCGAACAACCTTTGCTGTGGGCAACTTAGGGTCACCAAACACTTTTCCCCCTTAAAGGGTGCTGCACCTGTGAAGGTGTCCTACTTGGGCTATTTCTGCAGAGCTTACCCCCTTCTCTAAGGGTCATAACCCTCCTGGTGGCAGGGCCTATGGGGCTCCCTGTTCTCAACCCTTTTCCCTCATGTTTAACCTCTCTGTACCAGGGGATGGCTATGTACCTTTGCCTCTGGCCCTGCCCCTATCACCACTGACACCATGGCAAGACAACAGGGCTGGCCAACCCACCTTTCTCTCCCTGGGGCCTCTACCATATGGTGCCCCTCTAGCACCAACAGTGCCCTGCTCCCAACAAATAGATAAAATACAATGACCCCACTGGGCTCTGGCCACACCGGGAGCCTTCTCTCTTCCCCTGTCCCTCTGGGCCTTCGGCCTTTTAAACCCCTTTTCCTAGCTTTCCCTTCCCCACTCCCTGTCTGGCTCCATGAGAGGGGTCTACCTAGGCTCTGTTTCCCCTAGGTTAGTGCTCTAGCCCCCTAACTAACCTCTCCTGAGGCTCATGCCACATGGTGCCCCTAGTTGCTTCAGGGGTACTCTGCTGTCTGGTGTCACCTTTCCCCTTTAAGGTGCCTCTGGCTTTCCCCTCCTCTACTGCCTATGCTGTGAAAGTAAAAAAAAAGAAAAAGCTGAGCACTTGGCCCACTCACCACCATGGCCTGGGAGTTCAGTGCTGTGGGCTGGGAAGTCAGGGCACCTGGCTGGGGAGTCACACTCCTATCCAGCTCCTTTTTGGCCTGCATGGCTGCTGGGTGGTAGAACTAAAGTGTTTGGGTGCATTTTCCTCCCGGATCTATTTTCTGCAACACCACTTGGTCCGCCCAGCTGAAGCTTCCCCCCACGCCACTCGGGGCTCGGGGAAAGGATAACAAGCATGTCAGGGAGCCGGGCTCCCTCCCAGACGCTGTTGCTGCTGCTTTGCTGCTACCCTGGACTGGAGATGGAGGGGAGTGATGCTGAGGGATCCACGGACACCTTGCAGGTATCTTTCTCTTTTGTTTGGGCTCCCTGTGTCCTCCACCCTCCTCAGTATACTGCCGACTGCCCTGGATGACTACTCCCCAGCCCTTTTGTAGGGCAGGGGAGGTGCTGGCATTTGGCCAAGAGATTGGCCCTTACAGGCCTTTCAGGGAGCGTCTTCTGCCCCAACACCCCCTTCTCAGTGCTGAGCGGTGCGAAAGTAAACAAAGTGATAGGGAGGGTTTGTTGGGACTGGAGGGTGGACAAGTGATAGGCAGGAAGGGAGGGGGAATGAGGGGAAGGAAAAAACCTAACTTCAGGGTACTACAATCCACCCCCCCTTAAACATACATGTCCCCATGCATGGGGGTTAAATATCATTTAGAGTTTTAAAACACAAACAACTACACAAACAAAATTTTAGTACTATAAACCATTTAGCTAGTTTACTTGACACATTAATTTTTACCTGGTGTACTGTAATATTTTTAACCTCTCAAACCAAAATTAACCATGTAGAGGGATAGGTGGCCTTGAGGTACCTTTCGAGAGTGGTTCCTGCCTCTCCTTGTCAATTTGTCCATCCGTCTCAATAGGACATGAATTTAACTGAATTTGGTGCTTTAACTTTTGGGTTCCATCCAAAGCTTGGACCTGGTAAGCATGCCATCCTGGCCATGGGCTGTCATCTATGATGACACATAGGTCAGGCTCCCATGTTCCACCATGCCACTCCGACTTTAGCAGTACTCGCTCTCCTATGGGTAAGGGTGTTTTCTTATCCTAAGTATTGCTGGACACTTTCCTGTTGTCTTGTTCGGTACACATTTTTTAGCTGGCTGGTGGCTTAATTTCTTCTTGTGGAGGGGTCTCTTTTTCCTCTTGGTGGTGCCATTCAACTGCCAAGTCTGCCGTCTGGATGGGGAGTCAGTCACTGTGGCTCCAACTGGATCTGGTTCAACCTGGGGTGCCAGGTGAAACCTGGGGGCCTTCATTTGGGCATCTCAATCTGGAACCTGTTGGCTTATATCGTGGGGATGGCACTCACCATATGGGCAGGCTCCTCCCCTTGAGCATCTGGAACTTTGGATTGACTTTCTGAAAGTGACACAACAGCCTGGTTGCTCTGCTCAATCCTCTTTAGCTCCCTCCTGGTGTCCCAATACAACTGGCTTTAAGCTGCTTGGATTTCACCACTTATGGCACCTTTCCCCTTACATGGCTGCTATAGTGACCCCACAACTTTTTCACCTGGGAGTATGGCCCTGCCCTGCTCCACCATCTGATCATAGTGCTTTTCAACCTCAGTTCTATCTTCTTTTATGCCGGTATGGAAACTGCACAACTGAGCACTGGACCTCTCATTTCATTTCTGCCACCAATGCAGCCATTTCCTGCACCCAACATGTTAAACATGTCAGTTCCTCTGTCTCTTTACAGTGGGTGTCCCCCTCCACTTGGGGATAACCAGTACACTGACTGCACCCAGGGATTTCCATGTGAGGACTAGGCTGCTCCTTGCCCCCTTACCAGCATGCCCGGCTGCCATGCTGGACGGCTACTCCCAAGTCACACAGGCTCCAGTATCCTGATGGCCTTTTCCTTGAAATCCAGGAACGCTACTTCAGGATGTTGTTCTTGTAGCATGCAGAGTCTGATTTGGAGGGATTCACTTCTTGCCCCTTCCGATGAATTTGTCTATCAGGATTCCATCCGGATTGGGAACACTTCAGGGTCAATTCACTGGATGGCACAGAGGTCTTCCTGCAGGCTGAGGGCATAGTCATGTAGGGTGTCGGCCTTTACCTGTACCCTGGAAAAGAATTGAACCATTGGCACCGATAGACTGTTGGGACCAAAGATGTGATGTAACCTTTTAAAAATTTGTTCTGCAGTAGCTTTTTCTTCAGTTGGCCAGGATGACGCCTTCTGGTGGGCTGTACCTCGGAGATGCGCAAGCAGGACCTGAACTCTTTGTGCTTCAGGCAGGTCATACAATCAGACAAAGGCTTTTAGCTTGTCAGTGAATTTATGCAGCTGGTCAGTGTTTGGATCTGCTTCTGCTCCCACAAAGAATGGGAGCCATGGTGCTCCGTAATAGTAGGGAATCGTTAATGGCATGTTCCAGACTTTCTCTGTGGGTCTTCCTTCTTTATTAGGATTGTTCACTCCTCACTCAGGCATCTTGGTATGGATAGCTTCAAGCTTTGGACTCCTTGATGTTATTATCCTGCTCACAGCGCCAAGTTGTGGCAGGCCAAAAGGTTCCCTTAAAATCTTAGGACAGGCCAGACGAATCTGGAAGGAGAGGCAGGAAGCTTACTCAGTGACCAAGATGCAAACAGTTTATTTGCAAAGGACAATAAAAATGAGAGAACTGGGTTTTACAACAGTACGGGATAATAAACAAACAATACGATTGGGACCAACAACTGGTCGAACCAAGAACAGGGGGTTAACCCCTTGTAGTCCAAGTCTTGCGTGCACTTGGCTGAGAAAATGGAATAACTGATGAACCAAGCTTGGGCTTTTCTCTGCGTCGGCTGATCAGCAGGTGGGCATTGACTCCACAAAGCACTTTTGTAAACTGGCCATAATGGGGCATCCCCCAAATGAATAGAACACAATGAGAAACACTGCTAGCTGATCAAGGAAGAACTTGGTGATCCTCTGTGACTCCGGGAAACAAGCTAAAGACTCTTGGTTAGCCGATGGTTCTTGGGACGATTAGCAGCAATGACCAGTGGCAGGTCCCCAGCCCCAGATGAACTCTCAACAAGATGACTGCTGATGGAATGATTTCTGGGCTACCTTGATGGAGTGACACCAACATGTGCACACTTACGAGTGGCCAGCAAAATAATAAAAGGGCATGCATGACGTTAACTGTGGTACCTCAAGCTTGAGCCAGGACTGCTCCTAGGCTAATTCATTACTTGATACCTCACTTGCAGCTCTCTACCACTTATCATCACAGGGCTGATACGGGAACACTTGTGTTGGGATCTCAGCACAGGCTGGCATCACTGGAGGTGGTTCTGCTGCAGATGGTGGATGGGCCAGGGACCTCCCTGGGTCAGTGTCAGGCTCTAGCAAAGCTGCTCTGAGCCACAAAGGTTGAGCAGGACATTGGGTACACCAAGGCACAATTCAATAACAGTTCAGTAACAAGCACACAGTTTGGATTTTTTAAACAGCTAGTTTAGTTTTTGTGGGAAATGCAGTCTCTAGGGGGTGCTAGGCAGCTAACAACACAGTTTGGCCCGGGTGCTGCTCGAACAATCCTTGCTGTGGGCAACCTGGGGTCACCAAGCACGTTTTCTCCTCAAAGGCTGCTAAACCTGTGAAGGTGTCCTACTTGGGTTATTTATGTGGATCTCACCCCCTTCCCTAAGGGTCATAACCCTCCTGGTGGCAGGACCAATGAGGCTCCCTGTCCTGAACCCTTTCCCCTTGTGTTTAGCCTCTCTGGGCCAGGGAATGGCTATGTGCCTTTGCCTCTGGCCCTGCCCCCGGCACCACTGGCACCATGGCAAGACAAAAGGACTGGCCAACCCATCTTTCTCTCCCTGGGGCCTCTACCATGTGGTGCCCCTCTAGCACCAGCACTGCCCTGCTCCCAACAAATCGAATAAAATACAATAATCCCACTGGGCTCTGGCCACACCCGGAGCCTTCTCTCTTCCCCTGTCCCTCTGGACCTTCAGCCTTTTAAATCCCCCTTTCCTAGCTTTCCCTTCCCCACTTCCTGTCTGACTTCATGGGAGAGGTCTACCTAAGCTCTGCTTCCACTAAGGTAGTGAGGCCGAGGGAGCCACAGACACCATGCAGGTATCTTTCTCTTTTGTCTGGGCTCCCTGCATCCTCCACCCTCCTCAGAATGCCACCAACTGCCCTGGATGACCACTCCCTGGTCCTTCTCTAGGGCAGGGGAGGTCCTGGCATTTGGCCAAGAGATTGGCCCTTGCAGGCACTTCAGAGAAGGTCTTCTGCCCTGACCCCCCTTGCCAGCATTGAACGGTGCAAAACTAAACCAAGGGATAGGGAAGGATTGGTGGGACTGGAGGAGGGAGCAAGCAAGAGGCTTGAAGGGAGGGGGAATGAGGAGAAGGAAAACCCCCTAACTTCGGGGTACTACAAGTATGCAGACAGCACTTGCACTAAAAGAGAAAGTAGATTATTCATGCAAAAGTCACAGAATTAACTATATGTTGTGCAAAAACATAACCACAGTGAAGTGCATTCAGCGTTGCCAGTGCATAGGCAGCAGCAAGCTGTCAAGCTAGAGATCTGTAAAACTCTTAGATGTTCAACCATTAATTTAAAACATATTGGCGGGACTTCCAGTTCCACCTCCTGGGTAATGGCTGCTTAGAGGCAACGTTTCAGTCTCCCTTGAGCTAAGTAATCATTTCAATCGGTAGTATTTATATAAAATAAGTCAATTTTAGTGCAGAACGAATATCGGAACACACAGGTGGACCTTTCTGGGGAATCTGAGTAGCATATGGTGTGCGATAGAATATTCAGCAGACCGCTCAGACACAGAGGCCTCTCAGGCCTCAGAACCATGCGACTTACAACCGTGCAACTCCAAGTATCTGCCTGTTAAAAATTCCCACAAATTTCGAGCAGCTAAAACTAAAAAAGCTAAGTTGGACTTAATATAGCAGGAAATTTTGACCTTTAGAGCAGAGTTAAAGAAGATGTATGGGGAGCTCATGCCACAGAATCACCTACTGTATGTCAGACTTAAGAAATCAATAGGGCAGAGGACTGCCACTACAGGTTTTTTGCCTGAACCCCTTCCTCTGTTGTTGCACCTTGCCATAGCTACTACAGCCAGTCAAATCTGACCACATTTCCTAGGGCTACTTTATAAGAGTCTTCAGGAACTATCAAGAGAATCCACTAGAGGTATATTGGAGGCTTGGAATAGAGAGCTCCCCATGCCAATCCAAATAGATGAGTGGGACAAATACACTAAGCAATCTTTTGGCCTTCTAAATGCACCCTGCTGGAGGGAGTTTGCATGGAAGACCAGAAAAAGATTTTTTTAACCCCCTGCAAAACTTTCTATATTTAAGGCTACAGTTACAGGGGAGTGTTGGAGGAAATGCAGGGAACAATATGCTGGCCACATCCATGTTTTTTGGTCCTGCCCAGGTCTGAGAGGGTTTTGGCATTTGATATCATATGCCTTGGTGGAACTGGCTGGAGAGGAAGCTGTTCTGACCCCAGATTTGGTCCTTTTATCTATCCCACAGAAAGCTTGTGTATTCAAAAAGGCTCTTTGTTGATAACCTATATCCTGGCAGCAAAGAAAGTCATTATTAAGAGATGGGGCAGAGCCTCCGAACCACCATTCTTCAGGATTGGCATGGGATGCTCAGAGAAATTTATACCTTAGAAAAGCTAATTGATAGGTCAGTAGATAGAATACAAAACAAAAAAAAGTGTGTGTTTGGGTTAACTGAACTGAATGGGTAACTGAAAAGTCATCTAGGTGTAAATCTCAGGTGACTGAATGGACTTAACTGCTGTGAGGTTTAAATTACTTGTAGAAAGATCTGGTAAGTAGGGGGAGTGGCTTAGCTAGAAGGAAGCTACATTTAAAGACTGCCTTAGAAAGATTCTGCTAATAGCTTGGCAGAAGACACCAGGAGAAAGGACTGCTGTGTGACTGAACTTCTCTACTGTGACTATATTGCCCTCCTTCCCTCCCTCCACCCAAAGCTAGTTCTATTTTTATAGGCACAGGATTTGACTGACAACAGGAACTTCCTGTTTAGGGGCAGGAAGTGAGTGATCACAGAACCACCAAGGACCCACCATCCTAGAAGGGCAAGAGTAGCTCTCCGGCCCCCTCTAGCTGCTGGAGGTCTGCCTCTGAACAAGTAAGTGGTCTACTGAGAAATATAGGATATTCTTGTCTCAGAACAGGACAATCAGGAGCTTAAAGGGCACACAGGCAGAAAGTAAGGAGAGAGAAAAAAACAGAGGAAAGAGTAAGGATTGCAAACAGTTAAGGGGCCAGAAATAAGACATGATTGGAGTGGTGCAGTGCAGTGGCTGTGGGCAGCAGTCTTCGGGAGATGTTCTGAGGAGGATGGTGTTGTCCCATCTGCAGGCACCTCTCTGGGCTGAGGGAGGAGGTTGCTCATCTCCAGGCTGAGTTGGCCAGGATTTGTGGGACCTCCTCTTCCATCCAGGGACCACCAGTGCCACTGCCGTTGCCTCAGAGGTTGCCAAGAAAGAGGAGCAGTTGGACCACAGTGGGCTCAGGGAGGGTGAGGCTGGTGGAACAGAGGCACATCCCTCCAGTTGTACTTCTCCACAATTCCTATGCCATTCTGGCAAAGTGTGGTTCCTCTATGGAGGCGCCTACAGTGGGGACCAAGGAGGATGCTGGGAACCTCCACAAAGGAGACCCACAGGAGGGTGGCAGAGGACCCTGCAGGGGAAGAAAACAACTCCTGATGGGGACTCCATTGTTAGGAAGGTAGAACTGGGCAAGGAAGGGGAGAGGGAGGTAAGGTGCTTGCCTGGCGCCATGGCTTGGAGGGACAAGGAGCGAATCCTCAGGATTGCCGGAGCAGCTGCACAGGGGAGGGAGCTGGATGTCATTGTCCACTTAGGGACAAATGACCTGGCTAAGAAAGGGATTAGAGAAGTGCAGGAAGAGTCTGTGGAATTGGGGAGGGCCTTAGTCAAGTAGCACGCACGTAACCTTTCTCGGAGGTGCTACCCATCTATGGCATAGGAGAGGCTAGGGTGTTCTGTACCATGGGATTCAATCAGTGGTTGAAAACTGTGTGGAGCTCAGGATTTGGCTTCATTGGGGACTGGGGTCCACCTGGAGTGATGCAAGCCTATACTGGCATGATGGGATGCATCTGTCTGGGAGGGGAACCAGAATCCTAGGTGATAGGTTTAAATGCTTCATTGGCAAGCTTTTAAACTAGCCAAGGGGAGGCACTGAAAGGAGCAGGAAAATCCTAGCCCCCAAACAATCATGGTAGTAAGTGGAAACACCAACATGGAGGTGTCGATAGGGAGAAGGGCAGGGTAAATGGAGAAAGTGACAAGGCAAGAAGGACAGGGATGGGGCAAAAGGGGGTAAGGCCATCAGGAAATGGAGGGTAATGAGTACCAATGCCCATAGTCTGGGCAACAAGCTCCCTGAGCTGGTGGCCTTAATGGAAGTCGGATGCCTGGATATCGTAGCAGTCACAGAAACATGGTACACAGAGAACCATAACTGGGATGTTAACATACCAGGGTACATAACCTACAGGAGAGACAGGCAGGGGAGAAGAGGGGGAGGAGTAGCTCTCTATGTAAAGGAAGGGATAAAAGCAACTGAACAAAAAAGTAAACAGGGAGGAGAGGAGGCACTGTGGGTCACCTTGGAGACTGGAAAGGGCACCACAATCCGCACGGGTTGTGTACAGACCCCATGTCAGGGGAAGGAATGGACAAGGATATGATGGAAGGCATTCTTAGAATGGCAGAAAAGGGAGATACTGTTGATGGGAGACCTGAATATGCCAGATGTTAACTGGAGCACATTTGCTGCAGCCACATCCAAAACAGGGCCATTCTTGACGCCCTACAGGTGGCAGGCATTAACAGCTAGTTTGGAACCCACTTGTGAGGGAGCAATCTTAGACCTCATACTCTCAAATGGGGGCAGTGAGAGGATCTCGATCTAGAAGTGGGTTGCCATCTGGGGACAAGTGACCATCAAACAGTGTGGTTCACGTTAAACTCAGCTACAGAGTCAAGCCATACAAAAGTGAGGGTACTGGACTTTAGGAGGGCTGACTTTGGCAAGATGGGAGAGTGCCTCAGAAAAGCACTAGCAAACAGGCTAGAAGGAGGGTGGAGCAACAATGGGGAATTATCAAAACTGCCATCACAGAGGCAACAAGCCTTTGTGTGAAGCAAATAAACAAATCAAAATGAAAGAAAAAGCCACTATGGTTCTCAAGAGAGGTGGCTGTGAAAGTCAGGAAGAAAAAGATAGCATTCCGGAAGTATAAGGAAACACAGAAGGAGCAGGACAGAGAGCTGTACCAGTTAAGGCAGAAAGAAGCAGGGAGGGATGTCAGAATAGCAAAGGCCCAAACTGAGGAAAAGATAGCCAACTCAGTTAAGAAGGGGGATAAAACCTTTTATAGGTACATCAGCGAGCGTAGAAAGACAAAGGGAGGGATAGTGAGGCTGAATAGAATGAACGGTGGGTGGGCAGAGGGGGACAGTGAAAAAGCAGGAATACTGAACGAATATTTCTGCTCAGTATTCACAAAGAGGAGGGGGAAGTGCCTAATCCAATTAACAGAAGCACTCTTGATAGGGGGGTCGATCCCAGTCCTTTCACAGAAGAAAGGGTTCTGCAAGAACTCCTAAAACTGAAGGTGGACAAAGCAATGGGTCCTGATGGAATTCACCCCAGAATTCTAAAAGAATTAAGGAAGGAACTAGTGAAACCACTGGCTACTCTTTTTAATAAATCATGGGAGGATGGTGTGGTACCCGAGGACTGGAGGAAGGCAAATGTGATTCCCCTTCACAAAACTGGGACCAAGACAGAGGCAGGAAACTACAGACCTGTCAGTCTGACCTCTGTGGTAGGGAAAGTGATGGAGTCACTTCTGAAGGAAAAAATAGTTGAGTACCTAGAGGCCAGTGGAGCACAGGACCCAAGGCAGCATGGGTTCACAGCGGGAAGGTCATGTCAGACGAATCTAATAGATTTCTTTGACTGGGTGACCAAAGTAGTAGACCAGGGAGGGGCTGTGGACATGGCCTACCTAGACTTTAGCAAGGCATTTGACACAGTCCCACACAAAAGATTATTAGTCAAATTAACCAGCCTGGGAGTGGGTCCCAGGGTGGTAGCCTGGGTAAAACTTTGGCTGGACAACAGGACACAGAAGGTAATTGTAAATGGAGTCCACTCTGAAGAAAGGATGGTTACTAGTGGGGTACCGCAGGGTTCAGTATTGGGTCCAGTCCTTTTTAATGTCTTCATCAGTGGCATTGCAGAGGGACTGGAAGGAAAAGTATGCCTTTTTGCAGATGACACAAAGATCTGCAATAGGGTTGCTACACAGGGAGGTGTGGAAGGATGAAAAGGGACTTGGCAAGGTTGGAGGAATGGTCAGACATATGGCAGCTAGGATTCAATGCAAAAAAGTGCAAAATAATGCACCTGGGAAACAAGAACCCAGGGGAAGAATACACAATGGGTGGGGAGGTAGTAACAACAACAAAACAGGAAAGGGACCTGGGGGTAATCATATCAGATGACCTTAAGGTTAGCAAGCAATGTGAGAAGGCAGTAGGGAGGGCCGGGGGTATACTGGGGTGTATAGGGAGAGGCATCATCAGCAGAAAACAGGAAGTTGTTATCCCTCTGTACAGACAGTTGGTGAGACCCCATCTGGAATACTGTGTCCAGTTCTGGAGACCCCATCTCTGCAAGGACATAGACAGGATAGAGGCAGTCCAGAGGAGGGCAACTAAATGGTGCAGGGTCTGCAAGAGAAGCCGTATGAGGAGAGACTAAAGGAGCTTAATATGTATACCCTTGAGGAAAGAAGGGAGAGGGGGGACATGATAGAAACTTTCAAGTACCTCAAGGGAATCAACAAAGTCCAAGAGGGTAGCATCTTTCAGAAAAAGAGACTTGCAAGAACAAGGGGACACAATTTAAAGATAGAAGGAGGGCAGTTCAGGGGCAATGTGAGGAAGTATTATTTCACAGAGAGGGTAGTGGATGCATGGAACAGCCTTCCTGAGGAAGTTGTGGGGTCTTAAACTGTGGGAGAATTCAAGAATGCGTGGGACAGACATAAGGCAATTCTTGTGGCGGGTAGGAAGATATAGGCTGTTGGTTAACTAGGATCTGCGGCCTATCCTGTAGGTAGGGAAATGGGCAGACTAGATGGGCCTAGCGGTCCTTATCTGCTGTCAAAGTCTATGTTTCTATGTTTCTATGAATGGATTTATTTGAACTGAGATGGAGAAAGTGGGTATTCTATATTTCACCATTAGACTCTTCTTTTGTCCCATGAAAGTCTACCTTACTATATCACAGAAGGACATTAAGAAACACCCACTCATCATATGGGTTCAATCTTGCAGTCGAATAACCAGTTTTTGCTTTTACAGGAACAATGGACATTCTATTGGACTTTCAACATGTCTTATTGCACTATTTATGATATTGGCCAACACTGAATTCTGTTCTTATTTATATTTATCTAATATATCTCCTAGGGAATTACTTGGACAAGATGTTTTACTTAAACTATGTATACATTGTATGTCTCACCAGATGTACATCAATATTGTTTTTTATCTGAAAAATACTATAAATAAACAATTAAAAAAAAACATTGGCATTAACCCATTGAACCTGTGCCTAAGGTTTAGCTGAAGAAAAGACATATGTTTAGCTAAGTTAACTCTGCTTAGTTGTCAGCTCCAGGCAAAGCAGGTAGTCAATGAAAATTTCATTCTGAGGTCTCCCTCTGAGGTTTTAATAAAAGCCATCATTGGTTGACCAGTACTCACCCATCCCCCCAATCCTCCCATGAAGTCAATAAACACACCAGTTTGGGATCTGAATGTCCACAGCTATAAGTTTATTAAAACCAAGTTCTATTACAGACTAGATGTGTGCCGAAGGGAGCCTCTCCAAGGTTTATTTCCCAGGGCCCCCCCCTCCGCCAGGAGGGTGGGGAATCCTCCCCCCACTGCCTGCCCCCCCTCAGCCAGACTGCAGGCTATTGGGGTGCTTGAAAGGGGTCAGACCAACCGGGTCAGAGGTCCAGTGCCCTCCATGCTGGTCGGGGCCCTCGGCCTTCCTCCCCTTTTGTCTGACCCCAGAGATCGTGGACGTCCACAATGGGCAACCTGCCATCTGGGGCCCATTGCGGCGGGCCTCCCCTGCAGATCAGCATGCCCCAGGGGAATTTCCAGTGACCTCAGCCCGTCCATGCTATGTGCAGGCCTGGACCCCCCCTGGACCACCATTAGAGGAGCCCCCATTCCATACTGGGTGCTGGAGGCCCCCCTTTTCCACACACTTTTGAACCGGGCTAACCTGACTCACCCTTAGAGAACCTTGGAGACACTCCCTATCTACTTACAGGCTGTGACAGACTTAACTCCCCCCCCCCACCAGGCCAATTCTAAGAATCTCCCTGGCAGAGGTGAAAACCCAGGAAAAAACCTGTTAAGCAGGAAAACCTGGGAAAATTCTTCTGCATCACCTTCCAGCAGATCACTCAGTAGAGGACAGTGTTCTTGCACTATGCTTTTGGGTGGGAGGGTGGGTTCCTGCCTTGAGGGTGAAGGAAAAAGAGACTGCAGTATGCCTGGGTCTCTTTTTATAGTCACCTCACTGCTCTGCCCTATGTCTGCGGCCACCCAATGCCAGAAGTGGCCACCAGGAATGCCCATCCCCCAAGCAGGCCCCACCCATGCCCACGAGGCCACCATCCCTGGACTCCTATGTTCTTGCCAGGAGTGTGGGGGAGACCAAGACGGGACCCAGCTGTCCCATTGGAAGCACCACAGAGGAAGATTGATCGGGGAGGGGGGGGCGTGGACACCAATATCCCCATCCCCCTAGAGGTCTCCAGGAAGGACTATTGGTTGTCCAGTATTCACCCATTTCCCCCCGATCCTCCCATGAGGTCAATAAACACACCAGTTTGGGATTTGAATGGCCACAGCCATATGTTTTTTAAAATCAATTCCTATTACAAACTAGATGTGTGCTGAAGGGAGCCTCTCCAAGGTTCATTTCCCAGGCCCACTCCTCCCCCCACCACCTGGCACACTTCTCAGCCAGGCTGCAGGCTATTGGGGTGCATGAAGGGGGTCAGACCAACCAGGTTGAGGGCCCAGTGCTCTCCATGCTGGGTGGGGCCCTCGGCCTTCCTCCCCTTTTGTCTGACCCTGGAGATTGCTGACCTCCACAATGGGCAACCTGCCATCCAGAGCCTGTCATGGCGGGACTCCCCTGCAGATCAGTATGGCCCAGGGGTCTTTCTAGTGACCTCGACCCATCCATGCTTGGCGCAGGCTGGGGCCCCCTCGGGACAACCATTAGAGGAGCCCCCATTCCATACTGGGCACTGGAAGCCCCCTTTTCCACCCACTTCTGAGCCAGACTAACCTGACTCACCCTTAGAGAACCTTGGATACACTCCCTATCTGCCACAAACCTGATCTTCATCAGGTTCCCCACAGCATGTCTCCCCTTCATTTTACTCCCCCTCTCTAAGAATGAAGTTAGCCCCAGGTAAATGTCTCTGCAAAATAAATCAAATCCCAAGTCAGACAAATGCATTCCATCCTGCCGATAGAGTTCCTTTTCTTTCACCATGATATGGTCATGCTTGACAACTCCCCCCAGCAGGGAAGCCATCAATGTCCCCATTTCTCCATTGATCTTCATACGGGTTCTATCCAGGCCCTTTTCTTTGCTCCCTCTTAACCAATGTTTCCTCTGTACCATATGCGACCATATGATCCTGGTGCCCGGCATGCTGCACTGGATGGTGGCTATGTCTTCCTTCATGGCGTGCAGCAATGTCATTGACTTCCTTGTTCCCACATCATTCCCTCCCAGGTGGATGACCAAAATATCTGGGGGTGTTCCCTCTTGGCACTCCTCTCGCAACCTGGGAATCAACTCTTGCCAGCGCATACCCCTGTGGCCTACCCATTGCACCTCCACAGGGGTATCACTGAAGCTCAGTACTGGATCCCTGGGTTGAGATTGTTCCCAAGTGGCCGCCCAATGGATGAAGGAGTGCCCACATATCCACACCCATGTTCTGATCTCCAAATAATTTGTTTAACACATAAAAACAAATTAAAGCATATACGGCCAGACATACCTTTTGAATGCCTTTGACTGCCACCAACCCAGCCCCTTAATTTCTGCCTGAGACATGCCCTTGCTTGCTTTCCAAGTTGCTGCCCCTATCCGAACTGAGTGGGTTCAATAATCTCTGGGCTCCTTTCTTATTGCCATTATGGCCTTCTTAAAAATACTTGTGAACTGGAACTGTGTCAGTGGTGTCCCACCCCTATGTCTGAAGTATGCCCATCACCTATACTGTGTCCCTGCCTCATACCTTGCTAGCTCCTTTCTAATCTTCCATTGCCACCCCTAATTCTGCAGTGTTGCCCAAATGCCTCATGTCCATTGGTCAGACTCTGACCTCCGGATCTGAACCAACACCCCCTCTCCCACCAGTACTACATCCCCTGCATCCAGGCCCCTTCTAGAGGGGTCCCATCTACAGGTTGCCTTGACCTCTGAAACCCTAAAGGCTCTGCAATAAGTCATCAGGAATGCTGCCCTGAACAACTACACCTCCTGATGACCTGTGCAGAGTGTTGGCAAGACCTTTATTAGGTCTTCCAACATCTTGGGGGTCACTAGCCTACTCTTGTCCAGAGTCCTAGGTTGTGACCTGCCCCACCCCTCCAGGGGTTTCATGACCCTGAAAGACTGTGTGTGGTCCTCCAACCCCACTGCCCTGCTGAACCACCCCAATCCTGCTAGATGATGGCCTTCCGCCACTGCTGAACTCCCTTCCTTTTTCAATGCCACCACAAACCAGTGCAACTGCCTTTCTGGGATTGGCCACACCTCCTCCCAATCATGGGAGGCCAGAATCCTCATGAATTCATCCACTCCTCTTTTACATGCTTTTTGGGTGCTGGGTGTCAATGACTGGCACATCAATGCCCAGTCTTCGAGATCCCCAGGTTCCACAAGAACTCTGGGATCTCTAACGGGCTGTCGTCTGCTCCTGGTGCCAGTTCTCTGAAACGGTCCCACTGCAAATGAGATAAAGCATGAGCTATACCATTGCATTCCCTGGGAACATGCCGGGCCTTAAAGTGTATGCTGTTTACCAAACACCTCAATACAAAAACCCATAACAGGTTCCCTATAGGCCCAACTGCCCCCTGTTGCTGGTCGATTACATGTACAACTCCTGTATTGTCTTACTTAAATACCACCCTTTTGTCCCTCAAACTAGCACCCCACACCATTAGAGCGACCACAATCAGGGAAAAATTCTAAGAATGTTATGTTCTTAGTCAATCCCTGCTCTACCCTAGGAGCCAGCCATGTATCTGCCACCCATGCCCCTTTCAAGTAAGCCTCAAACCCCTGGCCCCCAGCTGCATCCATGAACAGCTCCAAGTCTGTATTGGACCTTTCCGCTTCTAGCCATGCTGTCACCCCGTTAAAGTCTTCCAAAAAGGTGGCCCAAATTTCCAAATCCTTCTTCACTGCCTGGGGGATCCTAATTCGATAGTGGGTGCGGCAGACCCAGGTGGTCACCTTGGCCAGTCTCCGTATAAGGGCCCGCCCTATCGGTATAGTCCTGCATGAGAAATTAAGATGACCCAACGACTGTTGTACTTGTCACAGTGTCATCTTCCTCACTCCCTTAGTGTCCCCCACCATCCTAGCCAGGGTCTTCACCTTGTCCTTTGGCAGCCTACATCCCATTCTCTCTGTATCAGTCTCTATCCCCAAAAAGGTCAATACTGTGGTATGGCCCACAGTCTTTTCTCCAGCCAGAGGGACGCCAAAGGATGGGCAAACCTCTTTCAATCCCTTTAACATCCTCCCACAGGCCTCCCTCCCTTTTGGGACCACCACCAAAAAGTTGTCCAAGCAATGCACGATTCCCCCACCCGAGGTCTTCTGCTCCACTACCCACTGTAGAAATGTACTGAATTTCTCAAAGTATGCACATACAATAGAACACCCCATTGGCATGCATCGGTCCACATAATATTCCCCGTCTACCTTCAACCCCAGCAGACTGTAGTCTTCCGGATGAACTGGGAGCAACTGGAAAGTGGATTCTATGTCTGTCTTAGCCATCTGTGCCCCCTGGCCCTACCTTGTCACCTCTCTCACTGCCCTGTCAAATGTTGCGTAATGCATCAAAGTCAGTGCTGGGTCTATAAAATCATTCACCGACTGTCCCTCAGGGAAAGACAAGTGAGTAATCATCCTGAATTCCCCTGGTGTGCTTTTTGGCACCACGCCCACAAGCGACACTCTACGTTCTCCAGCAGGGGTTCCCCGAACTGTCTTGCAATCCACCCAAGTCGCTTCTCTTTGGCTATCTTTTTCCACACAATCCCCATGTTATCCCTTGCTGATTTCAGATTTGGAGCCTCGAAGTCTACCCATGACCCAGTGTATGGTATTCTGAAACCTTCCATAAATCTACCCAAAATCACAAGTGCATCCTCCCTGCTGGGGTACCTCTGCAACCACCCCCTCATCTCACTTACCTTTATCAGTGTTACCCCCTGCTCCAGGGGTCCCTTTTTATGAACCCCCCCTTTTTGGCTGGGGGATGCTCCCCACCATTTACCCCCGGGGCATTGTGTAAATGAGTGGGGCCTCCCATACACCAGGCTGGTGCCTGGGTAAACTTGCACTTTGACTGCGTGCATGTTCCCTGGTTAAATCGGTAACACTGGTTCCCAACCTTGGTTGGCCTCCCAGTGTCTTTGTCCCCTCCCCCCCGGGTCCCCTTTCACAGGGAGACCACAGTCCGTACTTTGGACATAAGTCCTGTCTGTGATTACATCCACCCACAATGGCATATCCACCTGGTTCCATTCCCTCCCTGGGTTCTTCTGTAAATGAAGGTTAAAGACCTCATCATAATGAAGCCATGTGGACCCCCCCCCGAGTTGCATGCACTCACATGACCCTGGACCAATGACTGAGGAGTCCACAGCAGAGGTCTGGCTTCTCCTGGCACAGGACGTACATGTAAATCAAGTACCTTGCTGACCAGTTCTTTTCCACCTGTAGTTTCTTCTCCTTAGCCTTATCTTTTTTATCCCCCTCTTTCTTATCGTCCTCCTCTCCCCTATGCAGCAGGGTGAAAATATCAACAAATTCCCTCTTGCATATTGCTGTCCTTGTCTTGTCTGAAAGGTGGGTCCCCACCTCCTCCTCCACACTTGAATACGGCTGTTTCTGCATCCCCCTTGTCCCCCCCTTCGGTGCCTCCCCCTTTTCCGGAACCTGCCAGAATTGTGGCCAAGTTCTTCAATGCCCCTAAGTCTTCTTCATCTTGTTTCCCTTGCCCAGTCCCCCTTACCCCCCCTTCACCTTCCAAATCAGAAAGTATCACCAGCTGCCGTGGCCACCAGCCCTGCCCAATATTGGGCTACCTTTCTGATTCATTACTTGATGCCGGCAGCAGCTGGATCCTTCTGAACCTGGGGGGTGGATGCCTGAGGCCCCTGCCTCTGGGTCTCTTACCCTTCCCTAAGGCCCCCAGCCTCCCCTTTCTTCATCGGATGATGTCTCATCCCCCTTTCTGAGCCTCTTAGGCAAGGGTGGCTGCGGCCTAGGACTGCTTTTGTCCCACTTCTGAGCCTGTTTCCTGTCCATCCCTGGGGACCTCTCTCCTCTTCTGAGGAGGGGGGGTCATACCATCTCCTAGGCTTTTTCAGCACCGGGCGGTGTGGGCAGCATGGCCTCACCAGACTTCCCTTTGGGGGAAGGGGAGACCTCCATCTCGCTCTCTGGTCCCCACAGTGATTTCCCTGCCTGGGGCCTCCTCTTCCTCTGGGGGTTTCCCCTAGGGAGTTAGGGGTTTCTCCCCTCTGACCCACTGTCTTCCTCACTGGAGACCATGGGTAGCCCCACCAATACCTGCAATCAGGCCCTTATACCCCATGTGAGTTTGTTTTCTTATCTTTCGGACGCGTCCTGGGCCTCAGGCTTTGCTCTCTCTGACCCTTCGGGTGATCTTCTGGTGTCTTCAAGCACGCCTCCAGCCATGCTGTTCCCTGCCTGCAGGCCATCTTCTCCAGCTGTACCAGTAATGATGCACAACTGTGGCTATTGCTGCCTGACTTTTTTCCTTTTTAAGTGACTTCGGGAAAACTGAAGGGGCCTTGTGTGAATTCCTATCCTCTGGCCCTTGTTTCAAGCTGTAGACCTTACAGCTACCCTTCTTAAACTCCCATTAACTTCTTTGTTCCAACCCTGCCTTCTCCTTTAAATATCTCATGTTTTTTTTATTTTTTGTTTTTTTAAACAGGTGCCTCAGGGCCACCACCTCAGGCTATGAGGGCCTTCCTTTAAATTTGTCTGTACAATACTGGCAATCCCTCAACCAAAAACACTCCAAGTCCTGGGTGCTACCCCCAAAGCTACCAGAAATGAGGGGACCTTGTCTGTATTCCAACCCTCAACCTGTGGTTTATGAGGCTGTAGGCCTCTCCACTTCACCAGCAAGCTGGGACATTCTGGTCTACCTTTCACTATCCTCTGCCTCTGGATTTTCTGCTCACCCGATGAAGCACCCAGTTAGCGTCAGCTACAGGTTAGCATTCTTCCTTTTATTTGGCCCACTGCTGTTTTCCTGGTGTTTCCCAATGCTGAGTACCTTGATCCTGTCTGGCTCCTGCTGCCCACTTTCCCACCAAACCCACGCTCACTGAGGCCTGCAAGGCCACTTTGCCATGACTGCGTGGCACACTGCTATTCACTCCTGTCTCACGCATGACATTCCTGCCTGGAGGGTGAAGGGAAAAAGAGACTGCAGCTTGCCTGTGTCTCTTTTTCTAGTCCCCTTCACCGCTCTGCCCAATGTCTGTGGCCAACCAATGCCAGAAGTGACCACTGGGAATGCCCATCCCCTGAGCAGCCCCCCCCCATGCCCAAGGGGTCACAGACTCCAGACTCCTATTTTCTTGCGAGGGGCATGGGGGAGGCCCAGATGGGACCCAGCCATCCCGCTGGAAACACCGCAGAAGGAAGATTGACCGGGGAAGGGGAAGCCTGGACACTAATATCCACTTCCCCCTCAAGGTCTCCAGGTGGACCATACTCTTCATTTCATAATAGCCACCCTCAAAAAATCAAAGCCCTTGGCTGCAAAAAGGAGTTTTTTAATAGAAGCTGTGTAAAGGAAAACATGAGCTTATTTAGTCAATTTCTGGAGCTACAGTATTTTTTGGGGGGTCCTTTGTAAAAAGTAAACTGTTACTTAGCTCTGTGGGAGTGGGAGGTTCTCAAAGAAGCCCACATTATTTTATAATAGAGGAGTTTGTAATAATAGTAAGGAAACAAAATAAAATGAGTTGCTCACTGCACTGGGCCCCCTCAAAAAAAGAAAGAAAAACAAATCCCCTATAGTCAATTACAGAGATATTTGAAGAGTTTCCATAGAGCACACTGTGATATATAAAAACTCCCATTTACTTTGCCCTGCGGTAATAATATCTACCCTCAGAAGCCCTAGCTGCTAATGGGAGTTTGTTAGTAGAAACAGAGAAAAAAATTAGTTGATCTTTGCCCAGGGCTAACAACAAAAAAGGAAGACTATCCTCAAAATCTACGGCTGCTAATGGCTGTTTCTTAGTAGAAATGAAAAAAAAAATTAAAAATGGGTGATCTTTGCCCGGGGGGGGAGGGGTAACAAAAAAAAAATTTCCCTAAAGTCAATTTCAGGAGATTTTTGGGGGGATTTCCTTAGAACCCTGTGTGATCTGTAAAAAACTATTTTACTTTGCTCCCTGGAAGTAGTAATAGAAGCCCACATTCTCATTTAATAATAGCCACCCTCTGAAGTATTGGCTGTGAACCAGGAATTTGGTATTAGAAATCAAAAACATTTGTTGATCCCTGCAGTGGGTCATATAGAGAATAATACATGTGTAACAAGATTTTACACACACCTGAGTTGTGGGATGCTACATAACCCCCAAGGGCAAAATCTGAGAGGTTTATGAACTGCATCCCACAGTTAGAGTGTGTGTAAAATCTAGTTTTACATAACCACCCCATATTTTATTTGATATAGTTGCTGGTGTGCGCTTTTTTGCCTCAGCAATTACATAAAATAAGAAAACAGACTGGTGTTCAGGCAGCAGCAGACCAGTCAGGATTCTGCACGGGACACTGTCTGCTCCACTTATTTGAGGCAGACAGAGTGGAGAAACCAAGTTGTTGTTAAAAGAAGCTGTATTTGTCTTTTTTTTTTTTAAGTCAATCTTGCCACCTTGTGGTGGTTGCAGTGTCTTTCAGGTTCAGAGTGAAGAGGTGGGGAGTCCAGTGAACTAAAGGAAGACCAGTGACTGGTGCATGTGTGGCCTGAGGGAAACATGGCATGTGTTTGCCATTATAACCAGCTGGTTATAATGGCAAATTATAATTGGGTTTCCCTTTGGGAAAAAGCACTAGTCAGTAATTATAGAAAAAATAAAACACTCTCCTACAATCAGTTTGGGGAGTTTTTTTTTTTTTGGAGGGGGTAGAGCACAATGTATCATACATGCTCTCACATGGTAATAAAAACTTAAAATTAGAGACAATAACAAAACACATCTGTACTGGTCCTTTAGGACAACATGATGCAATCTGATCTACCATGCATACTCTTTTCGTCTTATATTATTAGGAACAGTCTGTTCCGGTCCTACAGAACAACCTGGTGCAAACTGATTAAATAAGTGGTCCGCACATGCTCTTCATCTTATTTTAATACAAAAAGATAAAATAAAATAGTATTCAACTTATTCAATGTGGGTGTATATGACAATGTTATAAGTTATATTATGACCAATCCAGTCCTTGAGCTATGCTCCACTCCTATGTATGATAACCTGTATATATCTGTCAGTTGAACTAGCTAGTCTAGAGTATATAATCTGAAATGTGCTTACTACATGTTTCCTCTAGCGTCAAATGATGTATTTCCCACATGTTTGTTTACTGTGACAAAAAACTGTACTCTCTTTGCCATGTCTCCTTGACTGTTGTTCCTCATGTTGTATTCTCCTGGGTCGTTCCTGAAAATAGGCATAATACTTGTCTAGTGTACTTAGCCGGTAAACAAAAGCTAAATAAATAAATAAATAAATGTCTTTAGACTCTTATTTGATTTCTACTTTGTTTCTTAGAGTTTAATGAGCACATAAATATGTTCAATGAATGAGCATCACAAGTAATAAAAAGTAGTATGAAAAGTGATATGCATTACAGTTACAGTTACTGATTACTTTTTATGACAGAGTAATCAGTAACTGTAACTAATTACATTTTTTTTGAGAGTAACTGTAACTGATTACTTTTTAAAAGTGACTTACCCAACTCTGGAGGGGGATACAATAAACCAAAAACAGCACTAGAGAAGCATTCCAAAGATAAAGAGCAAACAATGAACAATTCGACAAGATGCAAGGGCAAATAGCAATAAACGGTGAACAGAAGTTGGTTCTATGAGCAGCACCAACACCCAACTAAAATGGCAAAAGCAGGTTGGTACCAATAAGTGCAGCAGTTACAATGACATGAACTGACCCTGGTGGGGCCATGGCGAGGGTGGAAAGGGCGCCAGCGACAGGTCAGGTAGGGGGCTGACAAGAGCAGGAGGGGGATGGGAGGAGCTTTAGCTGGTGCCTAAGGGAAATGGGGGAGGGTGAGAGACAGAGAGAAGAGGGAGTGCTGTCTCCATAACGTTCTGTCAGCTGAGGCTGACTCCACATAATAAGCCTCTTTTGGTGCCAGTGGGGTGGGGCATAGCCCAATGATACCCTCCGTGTCTAGGGTTTAGGTGACATGCTCGCTGGAAAGTCTCCCACAATATCGGAAAACATTTTGCACTCTCTCACTTGAATGTGTAATCAGCATTACCCTTTCTGTCACAGTAGGAATAAGTAGAAGAAATGAAGATGGCTAAGGACCCATGCTAATGGAGCCATGGCACACAGTTGTAAACTGAAACATAAAAAGTAACACACTACCATGATAGCACCTCATCTCTGTCATCAACATTTCATGTCACCACCATCTGTTTTTTCAAGGTGTGATGCATGAGTGTGTTTTTTTTTACTTGAATAAAGTGATAAACCTTGATATTCTTGAAGTTTTGTTCCTCATACAGCCTACACATAGAAGCCCAGCTTTCTTTAGTTTTAGAGCAGAAAGGGCCTCATTATGCAGTGCTTAAACAGTTGTCACTCTCTACTGCACAGTTACTATGTCTGCAAGTATTTCCCAGGTCCCAGACCCAAAACAATCTCCTGGTTGGTGCTGTATGGGCAGGTTTGATCATGACTGCAGAGTCCAGACTTCAGTGAAAAGCTGTAGGGGCCCAATGTATGATTGCACCCCCCCATCACATCCATAAACACACAACCCCTCTTATTTCTTGAGTTCACCAGTGGGTGAGGTAATACCTCCGAACATAGCCTTTCCTATTCTGCATTGAATTTCCAAGACCTCCCACCTTACATTTACAGTATTTCACTCAACACACTGTGATATCAAAGTGTCTGATCAGCTGGTGAGCAGGATCCAGCGTCACTGTAGGGACTTCCTTTCAGGCGTTCCTGCTTGATAGTCCCCGTGCGCCGACAGCTTCAAGTCAACCTGCTTCTTCTTTCACTGGATGGTGTGTTCGGCCCTATGCAGCTGTGCAACACCAGACTGCCTTCAAGTAACAGTCCACTATAACCCCTACCCAACTGCCTGAGGCAGCATCATTAGTGTCTATCCCAACATGGAATTCCCCCTTACAAATACAAGGCATACCTCCTGCCTTGGTCAGCTATATAGCCTAGAGGTTAATGCAATGAGCTGTGCATGAGCTTGCTTGATATATCCAGCAGATCTGGGTTTGATTACGATGACTGTCACTTACATAATGTGTGACTTGAGCAAGTCACTTAGCCTCCTCAGTGCGCCTGGGTTGCCTCTGTAAATGGGCCTTGTGTCCAGTGAGCCATACCTGGTTATCAAACAATAAAATTATATATATATATATATATATATATATATATATATATAATTAAACCAGCTTGATCCCCTGCCCCAGGTTTTTGTTTATTTAAGAATCCAGAGATACACGTTTGAGCTGGAGCTCTTTTGCAAAGGTTCCATGTCGAGTAACAATGACAATGAAGTACATAACAGTAACATATTACATACAGTGGATATACAAGAAAGAAGCTGATTGGTGTTGCCAATTTTGTAAGAAGACTACATTTAAGTAGTGCCACAGTGCACCAGCCATTGCACAACATGTGCCTGGGGAGGTTAATGAAGGAGATTACTGGTACAGAAAGCAGTGTAGGATTCAAGGAATTGGGGGAAGGGGATAGCAGCATTAAGGCAGTTCCAAGGAAGGGCAGGGTGGGAGAAAGAGGGTGCAGGGGATGGTGGAGGGGAGGAGTGATGGTGAAGGAAAGAGCCAAGAAAGGGTGTGAAGGATGAATATAGGTGTGAAAAGGGGAAGTAGGAATAGGTGCAGGGAGCTGAGGGGAGAGAGAATATGTACAGGAAGGTCATATAAACAAGGAAGTAGACAAGGTTTATGGGGAGGACATTTGTATGACGTAGATAGGGAAGAAGACAGGGCGGTGGGTGGGAGGTGTGAGCAGAGAGGAGAGCAGGCATAGAACAGATTAAGTGAAACAATAACAGGATGCACTAGCCACAAGGTGCTAGAGCAGTTTGCGCTTAAATGCGCCGAGCGTGGCAGTGTTAGTGACTTCCACAGGCAGCGAGTTGAACCGGTTCGAAGCTCTTACTTTATAGGAGTGCTGACTTTGGGTAGTCCGGTACTGGGGAACAGATAATGTTAAGCTTTCTGTACTTCTTGTTAGGTGGGGACACAGTAAGGCAAGAGTACATTCTAATCCCCCAAGGGCAGGATCCAAGCGAGGTCTTTTTGGATAAGATGCAAATTTGGTATTTTACTCTGTCAGTTGGCTGAAGCCAATTCACCTGCTCATAAATATTGCATGTGTGAGAGAGGTGTGAGGCAACAACACAGTGCACAGCAACGTGAGGGCAGGTACAGAAGAAATACATGGCCAATGTGTGTGCCAGTAAATGCATGGACTCAGTACAGCTGCAGGAAGCAGCAGATATGAAAGAACAGTGTTCAAAACTGTATATTATACCCCGTACCATTAGCGCCGCGCTAACACATTAGCGTGGCCTTAGCGCGGAGCTAAGCAGTTAGCCCAGGGCAAACACATTTGCCCAGAGCTAAAATGTGCCATATTCAAAAGTGCCATGCAAATGAGCCTACTTAGGCAGTCTCTGGGCAAACAACCAGATTAGCATCTTATTATACCCTGATTTGCATGCAGTTTGCCCCGCATTACTGCAGGGTCCCACAGAGCCACCTGTAGGTCAGTCTGGAAGTACAGGGGCTGACCAGGTCCAACCGCAGCTCCACCTGTAGGACAGTCTGGCAGTGCACCATGATAGCTGCAAGCTACATGTAAACAGTACAGCATAGCATAGCATATTGTACCCCAGGGGACAAGACAGCATAGGCACAGGTGGTGGTGGTGGTGCTGCATGCAACTGTCACACTGTAGGGCATGCTACAGTGCACAGCAGACACTACAGTAGCAAGGGGGGCCAGTAGTGTGAGGGACACAGCACTGCCTATGGTGTGTAGGGCAGTGATGCTGACTGCACTGTACACAGTGACAGGCCCAACCTGTAGGTGTTTACTGACAGTGGACATTACTGTTACACTTTTGTGTGACCCACAGATGCTGTACCTGTGGTATAGGATGCTCACAGTGACACGTACATTTCTGGCTTTGTGTGCTGTGGCAGTTGTACAGCTGTGTGGTATGTGGCCGGGGGGGGGCATATATTATCCAAAAGGCACACTAGTGTTGGGGGTATTCCCAATACTGGCCCATGAGCACTGCATGATGTGTCCCAGCCTTGTGGCCACACCTGGTCTGTGGCACAGCCTCGCCACCAATACACGCTCCCCCTCAACATCCTCCATGCCCACAGTGCTGCATGTGTGTGCTGGCATCTGTTTGTGTCCACAGATGTGTGGTCCACAGGTGTGTGCTGTATGGCCACACTGCCATGCTGTCCACTGGCAGCAGGGTCACCATTTACTGCCTGGCATGGCTGGGACTGGTGGCAGATGATGGCATCATTGTGATGCCATCGGTTAGCAGCATGCTTCCTCTAAGTTTGGCTTTATCTATGTGTCATATTTATTTGTTAGGGTCGCGCAAAACCCACGCTAAACCCGCGCAAACACCATGCAAAGCCAAAGTGTCGCACAAAGCTGATTGCCCATGGTTAAGACAAGCTTCTCCTGGGTGGTAATTTGCACCGCTCTAAGTGTCGCGCTAAGTCCACAAAACCACTTAGCGCGGCGCTAGTCACTGAATATAGCATTGCTCCTGTATTCATGTCAGTTTGCCCCTTGCATACATTATAATCTTACCTGGCGCTAATGCAGTTTGCCAGTGCTATTTGGCCTTTTGAATATAGCAGACCCACGCTAATCCCACGCTAAACCTGTGCAAACGATTTTTGCCCGGCGCAAAGTTTTGAATATCTGGCCCATAGACTACATTCTGTAAATATATGGAAACATAGAAACATATATTGAATGCACTATTTCTACATATTTCTACATATCTTCTTATTGTAAAATATGTATACAAGCAAAGAAATCCACTCCAAAATGTAGTGGTGCTCACAACATAAATGTGAACAGCACTCACGGTAAAAGTCAGGCACACATACACACATACACACACACACACCCACACACACACACACACCCCTCAGAGCCACAAAGTTTATTTGTACAAAAAATAAAATGTTGTAAAACCAAAGCCAAAAGTAGCAATAGTAAAACATGGACCTCCCCACAGGATTGACATTTTGTGCTGTTCTCGCACTTGTTCAAGAACAGTGTGAAATGTCAGTTCTGTCATGTAGGGAGGTCTGCATTTTGCAATTGCTACTTTTCGCTTTAGTTTTAAAAATGTTTCTTTACTGTACAAATAAACTTTGTGATGGAAAATCCAAGAAGTGCCTTCTGGAGTTCTTGGTCCAGTGTGCATGTGTGCCTAACTTCTTCTGTAATGAAAATATGTATCTTGTTTGCTTGCAAGATACAGTATGTGCAGAATATACAAAGAAAATATATTTTTATATATGTCACAAATATGTTTTGCAAATACCTGCTGTGGTACTGTGTATGTATTCACATAACTAATCTGCATATTTGAAAAGTACAGTTTATCTACCAAAATCATGGTAAGTTCTATATTTAAAATAGTTTTGAATTGACTTTAGGTTACAGACTAGAGGGAAAGGTAAAGAAGAAAAGACAAGTACGTGCACGAACTCACCCTGACATAAATTGGAACCAAACAGGGGTGTTATAAATACAAATTTGACCCTTTATAAGTTGTGAGATCAAAAAGTAAGTCTCATGTGTAAGTATAAATGTATAATCTGTAAGTCTGTTGTAATGGTGTAACTTTGATAATAATTGTACTATACAGTAGATATCTAAATGGTTACTAATACAAAGAATTCCAAATGTACAGTTAAAGGTATGTTACATCAAGTTTAATCCATTGTCTTTTGGTCTAGGTATTTTAAGATAGTTTTATAATGCATGTATTTTAAAATATTTTAGATATATGTCAACTACATAAAAATGAACATCAATTAAATATTCAAGATATATAAGCAGATATATACAATATATATCATGCACCTATAATAAATATATATTGGAACTATATATATGATATATCCGTCACATATATTCTGCAAATAAATCAGATATTTCAAAACTGTCCACTTTGAAATATTTTGCATATACTTCTGACATATGATCAAACATGTATTTGAAATATACTTTTATAGCTATATCTAAAACACATTTATTTTCCATATGGGTATGTTTGCATATTCATGTGTGCACAGCAAACATTTTGTTACAAAGAATGGCACTTCAGAGGTGTGTCACTGTCGGGTTCAGTGCAGCTCAAGCTGCAATGGGCTTGGCAATGGGCTCAGCAGTGACAGCGCAATGATCAGTAAGGCTGATAGTAACATGTTTTTCTTTTTACAGGCTGTAAAGTGCTCAAAGTTGTAAGGAGCCACCACTCCATTTACAGAGCAGCTGGCTCCTTTGAGCTACATAAACCTTCCCATTTCTACTTTTGATAACCTGCACTCACAAGTCAATTGCCCTATGTTGCCTTGTAAGGGAAAGCCCACCCAAAGAACTGTCTAAAACCTACAACGACAACTGAGTGACTCACTGGGGGATGTAAATCATTGCCTTACACTCACTCACATATCATATTCTTTCAGCTGATGGGGCTTTGAGGGGATTGCTTTTTGACTCAATGCGCAACTACAAGTGTTTCTTTTTGTTTTTGTTTTAAATTCTGTGCGTTATGCAACACAATGAATTTACTGACCTGATCAGGAAACTAGGTGATTTGCTTTATCCCATGCTAGACTCATTTATAGAGATCTCTGTCTTAATTACTTTGTTATTAGGGATGGGCTAAAATGAAAGAGGGGCAATAGCGAGTTTGCTTAGGAGTGCATCTAGTTGCGTGGGCTAACTGCTTATTATAGTAAATGACACAAATTCACTGTCTGTGTTTTTACATTTCTTTAGGATAACTGGAAAGAGGACAGGCACCTACCTCTATAGTAGTGATGGTAGAGAATCATCAAAAGTAACTTGCAAAAATGGCACACATTCAGCTAACTCTCATCCAGTAAGGCTTTCTGTTGAAGTTATTAAGCTTCAGGAATTTGTCAGATTATCACAAGTTTTTAAATGTCACAGATTTGTTTAGGCTAGATTATGTATGCTTCCCAGTTTGAAAGTAGATTGGTGTACTGCATGCCTCTCAAGTGAAAGTCATCGGGTGTAGTGCTACACATTCCAGTCAGATCATTCTGGCATCACTACTGGTTGGCAGTGTATGGTGACAGCAGATTGATTACACATCTTAGACTTGAGGAGAAAGCCTGAGAAGCAGGGAGATAAAAGCTCTTTTCTTTTTAGAAAAAGGTATGGCACTTTTGCCTTAAACCTATCTCCTTACCAGTTCAGCTTATTGTTGACTGATAGTTAGCAGAGTTCCCCCAGTGTCTTTCTCTTCTACTGACAGGTGAAGGCCGGAGCTAGGGTGGATCAAGGTATTTTCTTTGAAGCAGCAGCTGGATTGCCGGTGGGAGAAGATGGCCAGTCGGAGTGTCTCATGACTCCTGGGGAGAGGGCTCGTTTTATTGCTGATTCATACTGAATCATTGTCAAAACTTTGTTGAGCCTGCTGGGATCTGAAAAGTGGATCACCACCAAGAAACTGAACTTTATTTGGAGAACTTTTAGAGAACTTTTGGAGAACTTTAATTTGTTGAACTGTTATTTTACCTTGTGCATTATTTACATGCTTTTCTTCTACTAATCGGCTTTTATTTTTTTAGAAGGGTTTTAAAGCTGGTTTGTGTGCTCGTATATTTTTCTAAATAGGGGATTTAATTTCTAATACACTCTAATTGAAAAATGTTACTTTTATTTTTCACGCCATATGCTAATTTGAGTCGTCTGACCTCTGGGAATAAATTGCACAGATGCAGGATCCTGACATTCTGCTTCGGATCTGGTGCCGCATACTGCGTTACTACGCAGCAGTTCTGCTGGTTATTTTTTGCACCTCTGATATTTTTAAATACCAGTACAACTGCTGTAATCTTTTTGTGGCCCTGCTTTTAAACTACTTTTAAACTACTTTTGAGTGCCATGTGCCGTGGCTGCTAGCTTCTAAATGGGAGCATTCTAGCTGAATTTGTTTTTTTTGTCAGTGACTTCAGGAACTTTTAAAGACCGGTGAACATGCTGAAGTTCTCTGTCTAAATTGAAACTCACATAGCGATTAGCATCTATGTTGATGTGGATCGGAATTTGATATATACGCATCTGTGGCAGTTTTACATTTGATGATAAAGAGTAAGTCTATTACATCTTAAGCAAAAAAAAAAAACAATTCTCAAATTTTTTTTTTTTTACCTTGCAGTTTTCTGTTTTCGTTCTTAGTGTCCCTTGCTATGGGCTAATATTGGGTAATGAAACACTACTAAAAGACATTTAGAAGCTGTTTTTTGGGCAGAATTATCTGCCAATTTAAAATAGTTTATTTATTTAGACAGCTGATTCTGTTTGATTCAGTAAATTAACTCACTCATAGTCTTAGCCCTGGCCAATTTTATGACTGTGACAGTATTATGACAGGATATCTGTAGAATGCTGCAGAATTCTGATAAGTTAACCTTACAACTTTACAAAAGTATAAACGTATACATAGAGGGGACTATAGCTTATGGGGCTTGGTCTGCTTTTTTATTAAAACTCTGTTTTTGTAAACTAGTGTTGGCCTGGGTGGAAACTCTAAAGAAATGGTGATTACCATCTCGACTGCCATCTTCAGAGGTTAAGGGTAAAGACTGGAGACTTCGAATCAAGCTGATGCCTTTAGAACTTAAATTGAAGCATACGCCTTATGAACTTTTGCACTCCTTGGCTCTGGAATTGTTGCTGCGGATTGGAAAAATCATAAACGATGTGAAGATTGGATAAGTACTGAAATCTTTCTCTTGGCTTTCATTGCTACAGATTATTTATCTGGAATTCAGGCCTGGACTCAGAATTTAAAACACTTCTCATTTTTTTTTGCTGCCTGTTTTGTTGCTGCAGGTCTTGCAACAGATTGCTGGACATTTTTTTCTCCTTATTTCCATTTTTTTGATTATATGTATTGTGTAGACTGATTTTTCTTTGTCTTTTTTGCTTACTAAGGAAAGGAAAAGAAAAATCAAACACCTGCTAAGATTTGTCACACTTCTCTTGGTAGGGGTATTAATATCATAAATAACATGGCACAAACTAGAAGGCAGGCTCGTGAGCCAGAAAACAGTGGACTGTGTTATGGTGAAGTATTGCAGGCAAAATCATTATCTAAAACTAATATTGGACATACAAGGAAAAAGGTTACTATGGAGTCTGAGCAAAAAGGTAATAATGGATAGAAGGGCAGAGAAAGAGAAAATTTAAAAGATACAAACAAAACCAGTAATGATACAATTAAGACCACTAATAATTCATGAAAACAAGGTTTATTAGCTGGGAAAAGACCAATTAAGTCAGGGAAGCTGACCAAGATAAATAAGCACTTTTTTTTTTTTAAATCTTCTTTATTGTGTTTTCAATGTGCTCCACCAATATACTTTTACACACATACCTCAGGGTTGAACCCAGGCCCACATCCCCAAACTGGATATGGATACTATTTACATCCCCACAACTATTTACAGTCACAGTTATATTTTATCTAGGTCATAGCTTTAGGTCCAGTTCTACCTAGTATCATCTTCTATACAATTCCTTGGCATTTGACTTTAAACTAGTCTTTTACTTAATTTGAATTTTCTTAATAGTATCTTCCCATGTTACAAGGCATGTCCTAATTTCTCTGGACATAGCTCTAATAACTGTGTCCCTAGGAGAGAGAGAGAATCCATCCATATCCACCAAAGATAGTAGCATACTAATCCATAAAGAGACCATCTCTTGAGAGTATTATGACTCCATAGGTACAAAGGTTACACTATACAACGTCCTATATTTCCATACAATCTGGTCCCAGTCTCCCATTTTACTGTGAGAAACCATCAGACAAGCTAAACTCCTTCAGACAGACAGATCTGTGTCCGGGCATTCGTCAATTGTACCTAGTATACTGCCTCTAGCACCCTCCATCTTTTATCATATACCTTTTTTGTCCCCTATATTACCATTTGTCTTTTAAGTCTGTCCAAGACCTGCAATAGGTCACCTACCCATTGATCATAGCTATAAATATTATCAGTTTTCCAGTGCCTCAGAACAAAGGCTTTAACCAGGGAGGACATCAAAGACACATGATATTTGGCTGAGCTTTTTAGTATAGTTTGCATGTCTCCTAATAAGCATATCTCTGGTTTAATATACTCGGAATAGTTTAGTAATGGATCCATTTTTTGCCCAATTTGAGTCCATAGTGGTTGGATTAAAGAGCAATTCCACAATACATGCAGCAGGTCCCCTGACTCTGCTCCACATCTAAAACACAGGTCTGTCTGTCTGAGTTTTCTAGAACATAATTTAACAGGAGTATAGTAGATATTTGAACAAATAAAAAACTGCATGGTTTTATACTTTGGTATAGGCAAGACCCTAATATTTCTCCAGATTTCCTTCCATTCAGGCCTCAAGGGGGATAGAGTTTTCTCCCAGTATCTTATCTGAGCTTTAACTTCCACACTCATGAAGTCTAGCAGCACCCTGTAAACTTTTGAGAGGGGATGTTGTAGAAGATCGATCTCTTTCAAATGGTCCCACGTGAATAATATCTGTTCCCTTTCCTTATTGTCCCGTAAAAATTTCTGAATTAGGTTTGTAATTTGAATCTTTTTAAAAGGATCCCATGCTCTGGCTTGTTCCGGTAGCTTCACTCTATCTTCTACTATCAGATCCAACAGCATCAGGCCAGACAGTTGTGGTGCCCATTGGCCACTAATTACTTGCCCCCCAAGCGAAAGTTAGGGTTTCCTATTATGGGCTGGTTTCTGGTTCACTTCTGCACCCTCCTCTGAATCATGCTCAACAGATCCCACCATGCTTTAACTGATTTATAAATTGGTGACTGCCTTCCCCTTTCTGGCAAAGCCTCCGGGTCTGTAAACAGCATTGCAGAGGGGGAGAATTTTAGGTCCTTTAGCCTAAGCTGTTCTAGCTGAAGCCATGTTGGTGTGTATCCCCCTACTTCCTCACTCTTTATCCATCGCCCCAGCGCACCCAGCTGACCTGCTACATAATATAGAAAAAGGTCCGGGAGCTTAATCCCACCCTTGAAGTAAGGGAGGCGTAAAACAACATGCTTCCTCCTAGGAGGTTTGGAGTCCCACAGGAAATCTGAAATTACCCTCTGTATACTGGTAAACCTCCCCTTCGGAATACAATAGGGTGAGAGATAAATCGGATATAATAACCTGGGTAGAAGGTTCATTTTAATCAGTCCCAGTCTAGCAGTTAAATTTAAAGGAAGTTTATTCCATCTTAATATGTCAGTTTTAATTGTATCTAACAGGTTACCCACATTTCTCCTACGCCTTTCTCCAATCTGAGGTGATTCAGATTCCAGATACTTAATCTTTCCCCAGCCCAGTTAATCTTCAGGTGTTGAAATCTGTTCTATTCGTGTAAGCGGTAAGCGGGAGAACCTGAGTCTTGCTTAGGTTCAATTTATAGTTAGATACCTCTGAGAAATTCCCAATTATTTCCAATGCCTTTTGGAAGCTAGCAGCAGGGTTGGTTAAATGTAACAAAATATCATCGGCGAATACCGAGAATTTAAGTTCAATCCCCTGAACATCAATCCCCTGAACCCTGGGCTCCGTATTTAGTGATCTTAATAAAGGTTCCAAATAAATGTTAAATAAGATTGGTGACAAGGGGCAGCCCTGCCTAGTCCCATTTCTCAGAAGAAACTCCTTTGATAAATACCCATTGCATAGGACCGTAGGTGTAGGGGCCTTGTATAGATGTTGAAGGCCTCTAAGAAAGCCCTTCGGGAAGCCCATTCTCTCCATTGTAGAGAATAAGAAATTATGGGAGACATGATCAAAAGCCTTTTCGGCATCAAGTGCTATTAGGGCCATAGCAGATTTTGAGTGGGATGCCCTATGCAAAATGTGATGCATCTTTCTTAACGCGTCCTGCGCCCCCCTCCCTGGCATGAATCCCACTTGGTCCTGACTAATTAACAAAGGTGCAACTTTCAAAACCCAATTGGCCAGAATCTTTGTAAGTATTTTAATATCTTGGTTAATTAAAGCAATAGGTCTATAATTACCTGGCAGGTCCCTAGGCTTGTCTGGCTTAGGGATCAGGGTAATGTAAGCTTGGTATAAGGGAGGATGGGGGGACCCCATTGTTCATAATGCTTGAGAATAAATCCAATAGTAGAAGGACTATTGTTCCTAGGTGGACTTTATAGAATTTTGCAGACAAGCCATCCGGCCCTGGCGCCTTGTTATTTGGAAGGTCTCTGATTACTTCCCTGATCTCTAGTTCCGAGATTGGTGCAGCTAGTACCCGGGCTTGCTCTGCTTCCAACTTGGGCAACGGTATATCCTTAAGGAACCTTTCAATTGCTGCCTCCGTACTGGTACCCCCTTCTTGATAAATCCCTGAATAGTAGTCCGCAAAAGCATTCGCCATCTTCTGTGGTTCTGATATAATCCCTCCCCCGAAATTTACTGCCATGATCGTTCTTTCCGCCTCCCATTCCTTAATTCTATGAGCCAATACAACGACCAGGCACATCCCCATGCATAAGATATTTAGCATTTAGTCTTTCCAGCCAGCGATCTGCCCTAAGGTTCAGTATACTTCTGTATTGGTCTCTCAACTCCCCTAATTCCTTGTCCATTTCTTTGCTTGAACTCTCTAAAGGTAATAATGATTTAATGGCCCCAACCAAAAATTCTTCCCGCGCTCTATTGAGTTTGTTCCATTTAGAGGTATACTCCTGCGCCATTCCTGCATATAATACCTTACAGGCTGGCCAGGCTATTTTTTTATCCTCTATTGTTGGGATTTGAGTTTGAATGATCCCCTTAAGTACCTCCTCTAACTTAAGTACCATGCTGTCTTCTGCAAATATCCCTTCATCTAGTCACCAATGAAATGGTCTTGGGGGAATGTTGTCCAGTTCCCATAATAGTTGTATCAGAGAATGATCAGACAGGACCCTATTATAAGTATTCAAGCCTTTGACACCTCTCAACCCTTCCCTATTAACCACAAAGAAATCAATCCTAGTATGTGTCTTGTGGACCCCCGAGTAGAATGTCATCTCTGTATCCCCTTTCCTGTACATTCTATATGGGTCTACCAAGCGCTGTTGCCTCCAAAAACCTGTTTAAAGCTCTCTGCAGGGAAGATGGTTTATTGGAGCGGGGCCCTGTCCTTCCTATTATCAAAGTAGATATTCCAGTCTCCTGCCATAATAAGTGGAGTCTGCGGGAGTGGTAATATCGGCTTCTATAACAAAGAATTCTGACTTAGCTGGAGTAGGGCCATAAATTGAGACACAAGAAAGTGGGCATCCCAAGATTGAACCCTCCACATATATCCCCCTGCCATCCTCTCTTGACTGAATTTGTTCAATTACATATGGGCACGATTTCCTGATTAATATTGCCACTCCCCCCGACGTTTTCATTTTCCCAACTCCCACTACCTTACCAACCCACCCCCTCCTAAGAAGGTTTACCTCCTCAGACAGCAAATGAGTTTCTTGGAGTGCAGCAACATGCACCCCCAATTGATTTATATATTGCAGTACAACCAGTCTTTTTTTCCTCCCCCTGAGACCTTTCACATTCCATGAAAGAAGTTTAAGTGTTACCATCTTTTATGTCACAGCCCCAAATGTTCACTCTCATATGTTGCATCCTCTTTACCTCATGTTCTATGGATTCTCTCTCTCTCTCTCCTTCCCCCCAATAACCACCCTTCTTACCTCCCCCAATCCTTTCATCGCCCTCCTCAGTATTCATGAAACGTGTATGAGTCAGCCCTCTGGATATCTCGAACCCCCTCAGACCCCAGCATATCATCCATCGAGTGACCCCCCTCATTTCCCCGACATTAATAATTGGCTTTGTCTATGGCCTTATAAAACTTTTCTCTCCATGGCGGAAAAAGAAAGAGCACAGCCCCATTAACAATATGCAACCCAGGTTAGTACTAGTCCGAGAACTTTCTCCTTCAAACCATTCACTCTTGTATCTTGCTCTAGTAACCTGAAAAAAAAAAACCCTAGCCATATAGCCATACTAGCTAGCCAAGGGGCTGTGGTCCACCCCTTTTTGACAGTTCCGGATAACATAGTAGAACGATAGTGAGAAGCAGTTAGTCTCTATTTCTTTAAACCAACATCTGGTCGAACTCAGGAATTAGCCAACCCTGTCAGTTCTCAAAATAATTCCCCGATGCTGCAGATCACACTCGCCGCTGCGTTGCCAGTGCTCCCATCAAACCCTCTCCATTTCAAGTCGGCGTCTTGAATAGTTCTGGTAATTCAATTCTGAGACTTTCCAGAGCTTCAGTTGCTGTTAAGTAGTGCTTATCTCCTTTCAGAAGTTTTACAGTTAGTGTTGCTGGATGTTGCAATCGAAATTTTAGACCCACTAAATACAGCTTCTTTTTATCTCCGCGTATTCCTTTTGTTTCTCTCAAGCATAACTCTTGAAAAATTCATATTGAAGCCCCATTCCACTGCAGGGATCTGTTTACTTTCGCTTTATTCAGGACATGAGTCTTTTCCTTGTAGTTTAAAAATCTCATAATCAGAACTCGAGGTCTGGCTCCAGGTGGGGGTGTCTCTCTCAATGACCTGTGGGCCCTCTCCACATTGTACGAGTCACCAAACGGCAAAGGACCAAATAGCTTCAAAAGAAAGTCCTGCATAAAGGCTGCACAGTCCGAGCCTTCCATTTTTCAGGTAAACCTGCCATTATTAAGTTGTTTCTCCTACTGCGTGACTCTTGGTCCTCCAGCCGTTCTTCAAGCTTTTTAACTTGCCTTTTGAGCCCTATCATTTCTAGGTCAATGGCCCCCATTTTCCTCTCCTGCGAAGCCACTCTGGCCTCTACATCCCCCACCCTCTGTGTCAAGGCATGTAACGCGGGTTTCAGTATGGTAAAATCCACTATTAATCCCTGCAAAAGATGTTTAATCTCACAAATATCCTGCGGTTGAACACCCTCCTTGGGCTTCTGTTTTCAGGTCCTCGGCATCATCTGGAGAGTGGGGCTTAGAGTGCTTAGTCGCCGGTATTCATGCCGCGAGAAGCTCGGGGCTTTCAGTTTCCAACTCAGCCATTTCGCCCTTCTGGCTCGCCACTGATAAGTTGATCTATTCCTTCCTGCAAATGAGCCTGTGGCAATCACAACTGCACAGGGCTCTCCTAGTCGACCAGGATCTTTGTAATAACAGGCTTAGGGGGTCAAAAAGAGCTTAAATCTTTTTATTTTATCTGCTGAGATTCGAGCGCGGTCTCGGAGACGTCTGTACCTTGCTAGCTCATCATGTGATCCCCATAAATAAGTACTTTGAACCCTTATAATTATCAGGGTGCACTCAAGAAATAGTAACAGTATTAGACACTCAAACTGCTTTAGGGATTGTGTCACATCAGATAACAGCCCCTGGAAGATTATCCATCACACCAAAACTTTTGAGGCTAGTCATACATCTATACCCAATTGTCTTAAAATCTTAAATGGAGCTCAAGAAAGGGGAGCTCAAGCTCTAGATGTTAAGGACACTTCTATCAGTATGATGTCAGACTGTGGGTCTGAGTGTCCTTCTTCTCTTGTTTTCTCCCCAGAATATTTTCTTGAGTCTAACTAGATGCAGACCTGGGAAGTGGAATGAATAAATATAGCCAGCAAACTACAAAATACCATAAGTGGCCTAAAACAACTTGATACCCCAGCAAGAGAAGCGCTAACAACTTCTATCTCCCAAAAGCAAACAAGCCAGAAGGGAGACATAGGTCTTAGTTCAGCTCCCCCATCCCCCTGGGCTTAGTGACGAATTACAAAAATTCATGCATGATCCATATGTTGCCATAAGTTAATTATGGAACAGATTTTTAATTTTAAACTTGAGCTTGATACAGTTAAGGAAGGTATTGCACAAAATGATTTCAAATTGAATGATATTTTATTAAAAATAGAAGAATGAGTTCCACAAGATAGGTCTCCTGCTATTTTAATTGAAAAGTCCCCCTTAACACATAGAATTTTTTTTTGACAGCAGATAAGGATCACTTGGCCCACCCAGTCTGACCATTTCCCTACCTGATGAATAAGTTGCAGATTCTAGTTATTCAACAACTTACTTCCTTCTGCCCCCCACTAGAATTGCCTTATGCCTATCCCATGTATTCTTGAATTCTCCCACTGTTCCTGACTCCACAATCTCCTCTGGAAGGCTGTTCCATGCATCCACAACTTTCTATGTGAAAAAATACTTTCTAACATTACTTCTGAGCCATCCCTCCTCTATCTTCAAATTGTGCCCCCTTGTTCTTGCACATCTCTTCTTCTGAAAGATACTACCCTCTTGTGTCTTGATAATTCCCTTGAGATACTTGAAAGTTTCTATCATGTCCCCCCCTCTCCCTCCTTTACTCAAGGGTATACATATTAAGCTGCTTTAGTCTCTCCTCATATGTCTTCTGGTGCAGACCTTGCACCATTTTGGTTGCCCTCCTCTGAACAGCCTCCACTCAGTCTATGTCTTTGCAGAGATGGGGTCTCCAAAATTGCACACAGTACTCCAGATGGGGTCTCACTAACTGTCTGTAGGGAGAGATAACAACTTCCTGTTTTCTACTGTTGATGCCTCTCCCTATGCATCCCAGTATCCCCCCAGCCCTCCTTACTGCCTTTTCACGTTGCTTGCCCACCTTTAGGTCATCTGATATAACTACTTCTAGGTCTCTTTCAATATTTATTGCTGTTATTAACTCACCCCCCACTGTGTACTCTTCCCCTGGGTTTTTGTTTCCCAGATGCATTACCTTACACTTCTTTACATTGAATCTGAGCTGCCACATATGTGACCATTCCTCCAACCTTGCCAAGCCCATTTTCATTCTTTCCACCCCCACCTTGTGTATCAACTCAGTTGCAGATCTTTGTGTCATCTGCAAAGAGGCATATCTTTCCTTCCAGGTGCTCTCCAATGTCACTTATAAAGATATTAAAGAGGACCGGTCCCAGTACCAAACCCTGCAGTATCCCACTAGTTACCCTCCTTTCTTCACTGTGGACTCTGTTTACTATTACCTTTTGCGTCCTGTTGTCCAGCCAGTTTTTCATCCAGGTTACAACCTTGGGACCGACTCCAAGGCTGGCTAACTTATATATTAATCTTTTGTGTGAGACTGTGTCAAATGCCTTGCTAAAATATAGGTAGCCCATATCCACAGCCCCTCCCTGGTCTACTACTTCACACACCCTGATTTCTTGCTCATAGGTATTCCTAAAATGAATGTGAAAACCTCAATAACAAAAAAAAAGAAGAAAGAAACACAAAGGGGAAAAATAATAGGAAAAAGGAAATGGTAAAGGGAAGGACACAAGTAATAAATACAGCTAATATCAAAGACAGAGGGTGACTGGCAGGGCACAACCACTGAATACTAATATAATAGCAATAGAAGATGGTGACAGTTTTGGGACCTTTTGCATATTGATGGATCAAGTTAAGATACAAGATTTACAGACGGGAATGGAGAACTTATATCTTGAAACAATAAGTACTCAACTGGTGAAATTTGAGGCAGACTTAAGAAATTTTGGAGAAGAATGGATTAACTGGACTAATAATAATAGATCAGAACATAAACAAAATTCTGATTTGATTAAAGTGGATGTGAATGGTATACAAAATAATGAGGCTAGTCTAATCGATATTGCAGAATGTGCCATCATATGTCTATATGAATACTATAAGATGGAAGTGACAATCACGCCCCTGAGTAGAAACAAGATTGTGAACCTGTTAAGAGCAGCTACTGGGGCTGATTTTCAGGATTCAGATATAGCCCAAATGTGGAAAGATAAAAACAAGGAAGGCCAAGATTGTATATTCATATTTTGTAAGATACCAAGAGTTGCAAATCAAATATGGCTTAATAATGATGCATTTAAAAGGTATGGCTGCAGTGTTCATTACTTAAATATAAAATTATTTAATATCTCTTGGGGGACTACTAGTAAAGCAGGTTACATTAGCATCTTTCACCTAAATTCCATTTTAAGAGAAGCTAATGGAAAAATTAAAAATGTTCTAAATAATCTTTTTACGCATGTTCTTAAGATTCCTGTAGATGAAACCACTATACTGGAGGTGCATCAATGTGAAAATAACAGAACCGATCAAGTAGATGTTATAATACAAGATATGGGTATGGCACAAACCATCTTAGAAAAAGCTGCACCTCCTGACATAGCAGGGTTGTATATTATAGATGGCTCACTTCTAGGGGTAACAGAGGATGTACCAACAAATTCAGAAATGACTTACAAGACAGAGAATAAATCAAACATTTTAACAGTATATGGATTAAAAGAACAAAAAATGAAAATAATACAGAATTGAAAGTAATTGTAAAAGATCTTCTCAAACAACTCCTAAACATTTCCATCGAGAAACAGGATGCCATCATAGTATACAACTGGGTTGTGACTCAGAGAGTGATCAGGTGCAGGTTACAGTAAAATATCAAAGTCTATATGTTAAAATTATGGACAATCTGAGGCTATTGGATGCCTTGGGCCTCTTTGTAGTACCAGAAAATCCAGAAAATGGAAGTACAACTTATGGGAAAGAAGCAAAAGGGAAAATATGTTTGGATCCAGGAAGTGGGGGAGAACAAAATCTGAATTTGAGTACATTTTATAATATTACTGTCTCTAACCAATATGATATTCTTGGTCATCAGAATAATTGACTTCGGAATGGGGATGTTGATGCCAAACAAAATGATGCTATATCATTTATATTATGGAATATAGTGGCGCTTCTTTCTAAATTGGCTGATAGTGATTTTCGAGACTATTTAAGTAATTTCATTGTAATCTGTTTGCAAGAAACATGGCATAAGAATGAACTGAAGCCAACCAAAATGGTTATTTAGCATATCAAATGTCAGGTAAAAGAACTTCCAGGACAGGTAGACTTGCTGGGGATTGATTATCTGGGTCAAGATAGATGAGAAAATAAATGTTGAACTAATAGACAAAAAAGATAATTTTAGTATTATTCTGTTAAAGTTGTCCAATGCAAAACTGTGCCTTATTAATACATACATTTCTCCAAATAATACAAAATATTACCATGAAGGGATATGGGGAAACTTGGAGGAAGTGATTCATACAAGTGGGGCCTTATCTGCCTGTGAAAATACTCTTCTCTGCAGAAATTTTAATGCCAGAATAGGGGCCTTTGATGGTTACACTACTGCTCCTTATCATATTTGGTGCCACAAAGACATATATGCACAAACTAAACACACAGAAGATGAAAGGGTAAATAAAATGAGGTTTAAAGTAATTGAAATACTTAAAATGCATCATCTGGCACCAGTGAATGGGAGGGTAGTCGGTGACCAGGAAGGAAGGTTTACTCATGTTGGCCCCTTCGGTCTATCAGTTTTAGACTTTTTCTTTTGGTGTGGTGAAATGCAACTATGGGACACCTGCTGTGTAGAGTGCAGAGCTGAGAGTGAAAACTTTCCACTTATAATAAGAACAAAGTTAATAAATACAGATTTGGATACAACACAACCATTGCCACAATTTGAAATACATAACAGGGCTAGAATTAATTGGTAAAAATGTCCAGAATCCTGTATACAATGAATAGGTGATACAATAGTAACTCCCTTAATAAATGCTGTTGATAATAATGAACAGATTACAGGTATATTAACAGAAAGCTTAGGGCTATTCATAAAAGATATTGACAGACATTGCAGCCAAAGGTGGAACAAGGAAACAGAATTGACATGGTTTGATGCAGAGTGTAAAAGGGCTAAGAAAGAAATAAACAAAATGATTAGATATTATAGACATAAGCAAGGTGTAACTGGATATGGCAACATAAATGAACTAAGGAACAGTTATAAAAACCTGCTTAAGTTAAAACAAATAGAATATTAATGGAAACAGTGGGAGAAGATGCTAGAAGTCATAGGAAAGAATGACGCTCACTCCTATCGGCTAATGGTTGCGAAAGGAACCAATAATCTTAAGTATAATATAGACTCATATATAACAATGGATACATGGACTACATATTATTCCAGCATTTTTTATGATCCCATCATTAAGGAATTAATACCATAATGTAGCAATTAGTATATCACAGTTTAATAAGATTAGGGTAGCTGAAATCTATCTTGCAATTAGTTCAAAGGAAGGACCCTGGGCCAGATTCTGTTTTGGCAGAATTATATTTATTGTTCTCTGGAGCATGGGAAAATATATTAACTAAGTTTTTTACTGATTGTTGCACTTCTCTGGAATTTCTGACTTCATGGAAGGGTGCAACTATTGTATCCATTTTTAAAAAAGAGGATAAGAAAGTCCCTAAAATGTATAGGCCCATTTCATTATTGGACACGATGGGTACAATCTTCTCCAAAATATTTTGGAGAGATTACTTATTCAAATTAATAATCTAGGGGACATTTCAGAGATGCAGGTGGGTTTTCATTCTGGATACAGCACCATTGATAACTGCTTTGCATCAGACATATTTTGAAAAATATGTTACTCTATGAAAACAAAAAGTGTATGCAGTTTTTATGATTTTAGCTCTGCATTTGATTCAATTACATGAAATACCCTATGGGAAATGATGCTGGAATGGGGTATTCCTCCAGAGTTAGTGGCAATTATTAGGGAGCTATATTCAAATATCTGGGCCCAGATTAGGTCAGGAACTGATGGACAATATTCTGCCAGACTTCCAACAAATAAGGGGGTAAGACAGGACTGTATCCTTTATTTTGTATTTCCATAAACAAACTTGTGTTACAGTTAAAGATATCTCAAACCAATTCCTCAAAAATGTTATCGAAAAACTTCATTGTTTTGGCCTAAGCAGATGACCTAGTACTACTTTCATTAACACAGTCTGGTCTTGCTGAGAATTAAGTATATTACAGACTTATGCAAAAAACTTTAATTTAAAGATTAATTAAAATAAAACACAGGCAATGGTCTTTGGGGTAAAAAGCCAAAAACAAGCTGGTATATAGAGGGGAAAAATTAAAAACTCTAACTTTCTATAACTATTTGGGAGTGTACCTGAAAAGCAATGGTAGGTGGAACAATCATGTCAACTTACTTAAAACTAAATTAAAGCAGACTGCACATTCTCTATTAACATTTAACCATAAATATAGAGGTAAATCCATAAAGCCAGCTATAAAAGCAGTGAAAGCAAAATATCATGCCCAAGCCCTTTACGGTGCTGAAGTTTGGGATATTGGTAATATGGGCCCCTTGGAAATATCCTTAAACAAACACTATAGATCATGTCTTGGTTTAAATGCTTCAGTTCCAGCAACTATGGTAAGGGCAGAACTTGAACTTCCGAGATTAAAGGCTCTTTTTCTGGCAAAAAAATAAACTACTGGATAAAGTTTTTAGAGATGAGTAGAGATAGATTGGCTTCTCTTTGTGTGAAAGAAAAATACTTCTGGCACTCTTCGGGGATAACAACATCCAGTTGGCTGAAAAAAAACAGTAAATACTAAAAGAAGCAAAATTGGATTTCATGAAAAATCTTCAGGAAAGAGGGACAGTAATAAGTTTAAAATACCAGGAGTTTGTCACTCAAAGATTAATGAATCAATACATGGCTCAAGATTTAGATACTATAAAACACTTAAACATTTCAACATGGCTGAGGCAAAACAATGTAGCACATGGTTGCAGAATCTATTTGGACATCTTCACAGATTTTGAAAAAATGAATTTATACACTAAGTATAGATTTGAGCTCTTTCCTAGTGCAGTTCTTTACACAAGATATAACAAAGTGATATCTTCTCAAGCTACCTTTTGCCCCTGCAGGAATACAGTAGTTGAGAATTTACACCATGTTATGTTTGATTGTACTTGGTACAAAAAATCTAGAGATAAATGGTTAACACCATTGTGGACAAGTGTATTAACGATGGACATAGATGAACTATTAAAAATAGCTTTTACTACAAATGAAGAGTTTATAATCAAGAAAATTGCAAGGGATCTGAAAGAAATTTGCAGGATTAGGGCCAAACATAGTGCAATATCTGAAATTTGAAATGTTATTCTTTAGAAAGACTTGTAGAAATGAAGAGTTGTTATAATAATTGCTTGTCTTTTATTCCTTTTGAATATCCTTAGAATATACCTTTATAGGCTGATTTTAACTGTATTATGTCCATTTTGCTTTATGAATATCTGTATTTGTGTTTTATTTATTTATTTTGTAAAGGCCAAATGACTGAAACAATAAATATCTTACCTACCTACATTCCAGCCAAATTTTATCCTTGTTCCATGTAAACATATTAATAATGCCCCATGCACTGTTGGCGTTAGAAGTAAACCAGCTTTATAGAAATGTTAACACTTGACAAATGGGGTTTCATTTTTAGATGGTGTCTCCCATTCTGTGCCTAGAACAAATCTTTTGAAAATAGGACTGCAGATTCTCTGTATTTTAAATCTATAAATTAAATGTGCTAGTAGTGCTACCTGTTATGCTCCTCTGTTTCACATAAAGGGCAGTGATACATAACATAGCTAAGCATTGACAGGTTTAGAAGCATGGTCATACACCATATGAAGTGCTTCTAGCCATAGAAGAATATGATTAGGTAAAACCAGTGGTGCAAGTGGTAGATGAGAAGTACAGGAACTCAGGCACTGGCAAATATGACATACAGAATGAATATCTTCAATCTGAAGGATAGCTGTGTGAAGACATGTCTATCTGTTTAGACACTAGTAGATTCAGTTAGCGATATTGAAGTATTTCTAGCAAAACAGCACTGTTGTACAAGTCAAATGTTATTATGGAAACCCTGATTTCAGGTCACAGAGCCAGAAACTGTCATTATGTTGCTGGTTTAACAATTTCAGTTGCAGTGTCACTGGGAAGAAGTACAGGAACTCCGTTCCTGCTGCAAAAAAAGTACAGGAACTGAGTTCCAGTGCATTCCTGTTCGCTTTCATCACTGGGTAAAACACATATAAATGACTGTTGGAATAATTGTATAGGTGGGAAGTCACTGGGGCTCAGTTGAAGTTAGCACAATTGCTCATGCCACACTTTTTATTTATAATGGTTAGGGATAAAAATTAAGTGTTGTAGTCACTAGCTAGCAAGACTAGTGACTGGAAAATCCACTAGCTTCACAGACTCTTTCATTAGCCCACTGGTGTACTTTTTGAAATGTTACAAGTCAGCAGGGCTAGTTAAAGGAAAACTTTACTAGTCCAATATAAAATCTACCAGAGATTTGGGTAGTGGGCTGGAGCCAGTTTTGATTATTGATGGTGGAAGTCAGGAGCTCAGATAATGGCATTCATAACTCTTGAAGCCCAGAACGTGTAATTTCAAACTATTAACAAGGGTTGACTGACATTGCCAATACTGGATCCTGCTGTTCTACGTACTCTGTACTGGTTGCCTGTGCAGTGGTTCATCAGTTTCAATGAATGTTTGTTAACCTGCATGGCCTTGCATGATCTGGGTCCGGGCTACCTAAAAGACCTCCTGATTCCATATGCTCCTGGTTGCCGACTTCAGTCAGTGGAGGCAAGTCTCCTCATGATGTGCCAATCTAGGTTTAAGTCTTCGGGGGATTATTGTTCAGTGTAGCTGCTCTGAATTTATGGAACACCCTTGAATTTCAAATGGTGCAAGAGGTTCAGGAGCTGTGATGTGAAGTGAAGAGGTAGACAGTTGTGAAAGTTGTCATGTCATTTCTGTAGCATCTGCTCAGCTGCCCATGTGCTGTTCATTGCAAGTGCTCCAGCTCAACCCACCGCCATATACCTGAGGCAGCAGGATGGAAGCAGTGTGTGTGTGTGTGTGTGTGTGTGTGTGTGTGTGTGTGTGTGTGTGCTGTTATGGACTTGAGCTTTAGGGTGTAGGGTCTCCTGACCTTCCCGTCCAGTGAAACATACTGTGATCAAAGAACAGTTTGTGATGGATCCCCCCTGGTTCTACCGTAGCAAATTATGCTTATGACATTTGTTCTATTCCTCTGGGTGATTCAATGGCCTCTCATATCCCCCTTTTGCAATCTCCCTGATGTACTCTACAACCCCCAGCCTGCAAAGCCGTGTTGCCTGTTAAACTCAGCTGACTGCCTGCCTCCTTTGTACTATGATTTTATCTTCCTACCACTGGGTAGGTAAATGTCTCCTGATGTTGCTGCATTTACCATGTTTATGACTGTTGCCCTTACTTGTACCTGCTCTTATTGTCTGACTGTTGTACCTGAATGTATCTTTGTAATTCTTGAATGTATCTTTGTAATCTCCTGGGTCGCACCTGAAAATAGGCACGTGGTTGTCTAGTGTGCTTACCTGGAAGACAAAAACAAACAAACAAACCAACTGTGCAATAGCTGTTGCTCAGATTTAAAACTATATTAAACTGTATGTTCAGATCAAGTGCAGTGTTGTGGCTTGATGGAGGTAAAGATGATTTTCAAAGGTAATAAGCGAGCCTGCAGGTGGCACTTTGAATTTGCGAGTTAGTGACCTAGCAGTGATAAATGTTTGTACAGTTTAAAGAAATAAAATCCTGAGCCAAGAGTCAGTTGCTATATTGAGAAAAGACAGAGAAAAAAGAAAGAGGGTGAGAAAAAGAGGTAATAATATAAACAAAAGAGGATATCGGGAAAGCACATACATAGGCAGACCCAAACTGCTCAAATACTTATTAATATTGTGGGAACAACAGCCCACAGAAACTGCCCATGGTGGGTGTGATGCATGCAAGGATAGTAAAAGGATGGCACATATACAAACACGGACTCAGAGGTGGGCAAAGACCCCTCTCTGACTCTGGATTTCAATGGCAGGTATGGCTGTGTGTACATTTGCAGTCTAATCATACACCATGTTTATATGCAGTTTTGGTTACTGGGAAACTGAAATTTCTTTTCTGGTGTGTTCAGGTGTATCCTGGTAACAAAACCTGCATGTAAATTGATCAGTTTCCTGGAAGCCAATGCTTTCCAGTGAAGATGTTACTGGGATAGGGTATACTGAATTTACCAGCTAACTGTGTGCATGTAAACACAGTAATAGATTTTATGTGTTTATTGAAAACTTCAGAGATTACCGTTGAGCAAAAGTGCTCATTTACAAAGGTTCCACGTCAAGTACATAGTCACAAAAAAACATTACAAGTACAGTAAGCAGTTTCAGAGGAAATTCAGTCAAGTCAGGCTCCAAGCACTTAAGACAGAACAATCACATACAGTTTTGAAAAAACACTGGCAGATTGTTGTACAGTATGTGTCGCTTGTATTGGGCTTGTTTGACATCTTACCTTACGTCTGTTACAAGTGGCATCCAGTACATTGTTGGAGCGCAGATCACTGGCAAAAAAAGGGACAAGAGCAGGGTGGCAAAGACAGATGCACAATGAACAACACAACATGGCACAAAAAAAAAACCAAAAACAATTGCGATTTACAGCTGTTTCAGTGACAATTGGTTTGCTGGCAAGTCAAACCAGTACTGTACTAGTAACTTTTTTTGTTTTCACCAAAATAAAATCAAACGAAGAAAGAAAAAAAGCTGTGCACTGTGTGCTGTACTGTGTTTACTGCTTCTGCTTCCTGTAATTCACTGCTCTTTCTGGGTCAATCACAAGTAATCCATATCGAGGTCTGTTTTTTTGGTGCCATTGTGTACTTTCGCCAACAGGATTCCATTGTGGCAAGCTGATCCCATCGAGGGATTATATTGTCCCTCTGTTCAGCAGCACAGCTAAGTGTCAGGAGTGCTTTCCTGACATCAGCAGGTGTGACTGGCACTTCATCTGCCTACTCATCTAGCTGGGGTTCTATGTGATAATGGCAATCGCTGAACAGCAATCACTGTTAGGGCAAGTGTACATCACTGCAAATAAAAATGTCAGTGTACACTCACAATAAAAAACAAAGCCCCCTACACCTCCATAATTAAGGATTCCTAACTCTGGTGGGGGGGGTGCATGTAGGGGAGAGGGGAAAAAAAACTTGTCAAAAAACCAAAAAGAAAAACAATGTGACACAAAACACTATCGTGCTCCCCAGTTCCAAAACCCTGTACCCTCCCCACCACAGTCAGCCACCCTCACCACCATGCTAGACAGCCAGTTCAGCAACCTTCCACTGCACTACCTCCCTCATACTTTCCCTCCCTTTCTGTCCCCTGTGGTGTGGTTCAGGTTGCTTCCTACTCCACCGCTGCTACCCTTTCAGGGTTGCCCACAACACAGGCATTGAAAATGAGTCACCATTATTGTAGTTGCTCAGTCACCCTGTTCATTGGATACCTCAGGTGGGTCATCTTCATCTTGTGGCTCATCAGTCATCCCAGATACTGCTTCCTCAATGTCATCAACCTCCGCAGGCTGCTGCTCATTGCCTAGGAGACACAGCTTGTCCAGCACTTGTGATGTCAGACCTGCTGGATCAATGGAGCTGATTCCAAGATGAATGGCATAACTTGCACACCATTGCAGGTTACGCCATTCGCCCCTACACTAGGGACCCTATGCCACTTTCCAAGAGCGTCAGGGTTCCAGCAATTGTGACATGCAGGATAAGCCATGCATGGGCTACCATCACATGCATGGCATATAGCAGCTGCATGTCACAACTCACGGCTGGCAACAGGCAACCCCCCCAAGCCCCCTCACCCCAGACCACCTCGAGACATACCAGGGGGCATGGGGGGCAGGACTAATGGCACAGGCATCTGGGGGAGTGCAACAGAAATGGACCCTGGGGGTCCCAGATGATCAGGGGGTTGGAGGGCAGGGGTGTGCTTCTGAGAGGGCTTGGAGGACAGTATGGCATGGTTTCCACAGTGCTGTGTGGTGGCATCAGTTGGTGCCAGCCATTGGATGCCACTTAGGACAGGTAGGAGCTGCCGTAACATCACTACACCAGTGCACCTTTTGGAATAGCAATTGTGGGTTACAACAGCCACCCTTCTAGAATTGGGCTAAGTTACTGTTGTAACTTGCACTTGTGCTAGGCATTGTGGGTTGTGGCATAATGGGTGGCATAACCCAAGGATGTCGCAGCCCGCATCCGCCATGGCACAAGTCACCACTTGCAACTCCAACTTGTGTACCGCATGCCATAAGTCAAGGGATATGCCAAGAGGTCTGGCTTATCTCGCATTTTGCTGGCATAGCCCATCCTGGAATCAGGCCCGACGTCTTCTCTTTCATCTTCCTAGTCTTCCTTTAGCACAACACCAACCATGGCCTCGGTTGCAAAACCTCCTTTCCTAAAACATCTCTGCATGGTCTCAACAGACATCTTATGCCATGCTTGTTGTATGAGCCTGACTGAATCCAATAAATTGATTCGACGTACACAGACTGAAGACAAGATCTCTTCATCCTCGTCTAAGGTATCTAACAGATGGACCCTCATGAGGGTAGTGTAATGCCTCTTAAAACTATAGATAATGCCCTGATCAAGGGGCTGCATAAGGCAGATGTCTGGAGGGAGGTACACTAGATCTGTGTTTCAGAGGCCATTCACAGTAGGGTGGAAGCTGCAATGGTTCTGCCACTGTATAGGTCATTAGTTAGACCACACCTGGAGTATTGCATGCAATACTGGCGTCCGTATCTGAAGAGGGACATTAAGTTACTGGAGGGGGTGCAGCGCAGGGCAACAAAGATGATCAAGGGGCTGGGGGACTTATCATATGAGAGGAAGTTGAAGGAGTTGAACATGTACTCACTGGAGGAGAGGAGAGACAGGAGTGACATGATTGAAACCTTTAAATACATGATAGGAATAAACAAGACAGGTACAGAGGGGCTGTTCAAAGTAAGGGAGGGGAGGGCCACCAGGAGCCATGATATGAGACTTGAGCGAGGAAGGTTCAGGAGGGAGATGAGGAGACACTTTTTTACAGAGAGGGTGGTGGCTGGGTGGAATGCGTTACCTGCAGAAGTGGTATGCAGTAGAACAGTGGACTGCTTCAAGGAGGATGGGACAAGACAAGGGGGAGGGTTAATGAAGGGGAAGGGTGGAAGGGAGGGCAGCTGCAGAATAAGGGGTGCTAGCTGCACATTCGAGCAGACTTGATAGACCTCTAGGCCTTTATCTGCTGGCAAATTTCATATGTTCGTATGTTCGTAATGGTCAAGCAACAAGGTAATCTTTCTGAAGCACAGTCTACAGTCCCAGACTCACAATCATGCGGTGAATATGTCACCTGTCATCCAGGCTGTCTTGTTTTTTTCTATACAGCACTGGAAGGTTGCGGACTCCCCAAGAGCAGTGTGGTTGGGCATTCTCACTGACCACAATGGGTATATTTTTTTTCAGTCCCAGCCATGTTACATGTCAGCAGGACAGTTATCTACTCCTTATCTTTCTTCAATTATCCACTCCTTATCTTTCTTCAATCTGAGCAGTGTCTCAGAGCAGAATGCCAATGTGTCATAACCCCTGCATCTAAAGAAAAGTCCAGTTTCATCCATATTAAAGATATTTTCTGAGGTGTGACCTGTTAGAAGCTCTGGCAAAACAACCCTTAACCAGGCATCAAGTGCACCTGTGTCTACATTTAATTTTTCGCCATGAATTTTCCAAAAGCAGATGTTATGCCTCTGCTTCCATCAGCTGAGCCAACCATCTGTGGCATTAAATTCCATTTTGCAAAGGGCAGCAGCTAACTGGTTGGCTTTCTGTAGTAAGAGTGGGCCACTAATTAACGTCTCTCTGCCTCTGGCATTAGTGAATAGCCTTATCAGGGGGGCCTCTACATCACTATCTTAGCCCTCCTGTTTGCATTTGCACTCTGGGTTTTGGTTCACATCCTATTCAGCAAGTAAAGCTTCCTTTTTTTAAGCAAATCTGAGATGGTTGACTTTGGGATTGAAAAGTGCAAACTCAAATCCTTTATGCTTAGCTTTGGCAATTTATCCATCTCTTTGATAATCTCCACTTTCTTTGATAGTGTCAAACAAGTTTGCTTACCACAAATCATGTTGCAACTCAGCAAAGCACAGCAGAGCAGCACAGCAATACCAAATGAAAATAAAACCTGTGCTTCTGTGAGGTGTGAGGGTCTAAATACTGTGCTAATTGAGTCTGGATGGAACTGCAACATAGGTTACATACGTAGTTTCAAGCTTTAGTAGACTTTCGCCCATAGTGCTTGCCAGTTTTTCCCTTATATCACTAAAGTTTTGTCTGTACAATAATTATCCAATCTTATTTTAAACATTTCCATTTTTACAGCTGTAGGGGGAGACTACAGGAGTATTGCATGTACAAAAGGAGTGATGTCTGTCTGTGGAACTGACTGAAGGTGTAAATAGTCTCCTCCTCCTTACCCTCCTCCAAGAAATGTTTTCCACCCTCAAATAAATACGCTTTCATGTTAGTCAATGGTTGCAGGGTACTACTTTTTTCCTTAAATGTGTGGTATAAGAACTGGAACCTGAGTAGTGGGAGACAGCATTGTTTTTTTGGGGAAATAAGATCCAACCCACCTCCACCAAGAAGCTCCTAAAAATCCAGCCCACCTTTTTTTTTATTCATGTGGGAGGGGCATGAGGTGGATCCTATCATGATGAAAGAACAGTCACTAGTTTGGTATCTGGCCAAGGAACAACAAATATGTGGAGTCCCTAGGAGAACAGATACTACATAATGCATTCAAACTGACTTAAAAACCCTTGGAACAAATGACTATCAGAGTCACCTGGTGTCTCAAAAGGAAAGACCCAGCTTTCATGATTTTTTTAAACATTTATATGCTAAAAACAAAGTTCAGCTTTTGGGATTAACAATATGTGTTTACCATACTCTATCTATACATTTTTAATTGTCTTTACAGATAAATCATGCAGGTTCATGTACTTGGTGTAAACAGTCTGTGATGAAATATATTTTACTTTTTTCCTGGCTCAGTTTCTATCAGTGAAAAGAAAGACTAGAACAATTATCAGAGCTGCCATCCCCCAACATTCCTGCTGAGTTTATACTCATTGTTACCTGTTATTCCCATTTCTGTGCCTGTGTGTATTATATAGGAAACTTTAGAGCATTATTTTTTTTCTTCTGGTTTGAGGACTTACTTGAGTTACTTGAGACCACAGAAAGTTAAAGGAGTAGTCCACCCAGCATGTGCAAAAAATATGTTATGTAGAGTGTTTTGATAGCCACTGAGTCTGAGTCTGACAGCCACAGCCATGGTTCTCTGTCAAACCTGATCTGCCAAACTGCCACCCGCAGTCCAGGTCTGAAGTCACCTGCCCCTCACAGAAACACAGGTAGTCTGAGAGCCACAGCCGTGGTTCTCTGATGAACCCAAACTGCCAGACTGCCACCCACAGTCCAGGTCTGAAGCCACCAGCCCATCACAGAAATGCAGGTAGTAAGACAGCCACAGCCATGGTTCTCTGATGAACCTGACCTGCCAGACTGCCACCCGCAGTCCAGTTCTGAAGCCACCAGCCCCTCACAGAAATGCAGGTACAGACTTGCCCTCAGGTACTGATTACCTCCAAGAAGGGAGCCCTAGCTGCCAATTTTTGCTTTCTTTACATGAGGACAGTTGTCTCTGGGTTTAAATCCAGAGTCTTTTACTGCTGTGGCCCACTGGCTACAGTCAGCTCCAGGAGCACTCCAATTGGCTCCACATAGCTCTGCACTGTAAATGTTTGATTATATTGTGCTAGATTTTGTTTTCTGTTAAAACTGTCTTGTTCGTATTTTATTGCTGAAGTTTTCTGATTTAATGTAAATGCCTGTATTGTGTTCCCCATAAGACAAATAGCTATCTTAGCTCAGGCCTCTGAACCCCCCCCTCACCTTTTTATGCTACTATTGTGTTTTAAATAGCCCTGTTATTGCTCCCTCAAACTTGGAGGCACCTTGCCTAACATCTTGGTCTGCAACACCCCCCCCTTTCAGCCAGTCTGCATTTCTTTTTAGCTCCACGAGCAGCACCACCCCCTCTGACTTTCTTATTTAATTCTCCTCTGCCTTCTCCTTCCAGGTAGTCTGAGAGCCACAGTCATGGTTCTCTGATGAATCCAACCTGCCAGACTGCCACCCGCAGTCCAGGTCTGAAGCCACCAGCTCCTCACAGAAACACAGGTATGGACTTGCCGTCAGGGACTGATTACTTCCAGGAAGGGAGCCCTAGCTGCCAATTTTTTCACCCACCCGCCGACCCCCCCGGTCCTGATTTAATACACATAAATCCTGCCCCAGCTTTCTAGCTCACTCCTCTCTAGCTCCCCCCCCATCCTTATTGAACTATTTGTGTCAAATCGTGGATCCTGTTCTGGTCCTTCTTCTATCTCATATCGCATGCCCAATATATGCCACCTCAAGCCTTTATTACTGTGGATACTAATCTGATCTACTCTGTAACTAGTTCCTGTCCCTACATGAATATATGCCTTTTCAACTCCCCAGTTCTTCAACACTATTTTCATATTACCTTTAATGCTGGTACACAAAATGAATTACCACCTCAGCTTATGACTTCCTCCAACATCATAGAGGCGTCACCTCTACAGATAGCAGTCAGAGTACTCGTCTCTGCCACCCTTAGTGGGAAGGGCAAAAAATGTTGGGGCGCGCCCCCCCCAGGATGATGGCCCACTTTGACATAAAGGGGTTACCAGTACGAAGCTTACTATTGCCACTCTAAGAAAACATTTACTCCTTCTTCTCCCATGCTCAGGAAATGTGGAGCTCAATCCGGGGCCACAAGCAGCAATCACATCACCCTCTGACCTTGCCACACTGAAAGGCATGAGTTTCCTCCACATTAATGTATGCAGTCTGTTAAAAAAGTTCTCCATGATCCAGGCCTGGGTCCTCCATACTCAACCAGACATCCTAGTGGTTTCAGAAACCTGGCTTAGACTGGCCACCTCAGACAGGGAAGTCAATATACCTAACTATTTACTATTTAGAGCAGACAGACACTCCAGGGGTGGAAGGATTCCAATCTATGTCAAGGATAGGTATACGGCATCCTGTCTGAGTGCTTTATCTGTTGCAAATGCTTATGAATATCTGTCTATTCAAGTCACCATCTCGCACACTTCAACATTATGTATCACAGGGTGCTATAGACCTCCTTCTGCCAATCTACAATTGTTACCTCATCTGAGTAATATCATTGAACAACAATCCTCAGAAATAATTATTCTTGGGGATCTTAATTTAGACTAGCTATCTAAAACCGTCGCTCTTCTCGTGGCTTTCTGTGACACCCATGGATTATCGCAACTCATTGTCGAACCAACACAAGTAAATAAAAAAGAATGTGGATAACAGCTCCCTGCTAGATGTTATCCTAGTGAATAAACCACATCTCTTCTCCTTTGCTGGCACCTTCTTCAGTGATATAAGTGATCACTCAATTATTGCTTGCATGAGATCAAGCAACAAGCCTACTACTTGGCCGAAGTTTGCTGCCAAGAGATCTAGACGGAACTTTGATATCATTGCCTACATAAATGAACTGAAACACTCCTTGTATTAGCAAGAGTTCTATTTGGAAAAAAACACTCAATCAGCATTCAACATATTCAGCAAAATTAGCTTAGATGCCTAAATAAATATGTCCCTATAGTTAAGGTGCGAATAGCAAAAAAATGCATGTAGATAGTTCACACCATTATTAAAATCTGCATTGACTGAAAGAGATAACCTAAGGAAAAAAGCTTGTAAAACCCAGTCTGCTGCGGACTGGTGCAAGTTCAAAAGGGCACGAAACTCATGTACTAGAATGGTTAGAGATACAAAAGCTGCATACTATCATTCTGAATTTCTCTCTGCCTCCAAAAATCCTACAAAATTTTGGAAAACTGTTAAAGACTTGTCTGTTCACACGTCCGGTGGCTCACTACCTGATGAAATCTCCTTAAACAAGAACACCATTAGTGTCAGACTGGAAGTTCTGTATGCCTTCAATAATCACTTTGTGACTGTAGGCTTAGCCTTCGACAATTCCCCTGTGAATTTGATACAATCTTAGGTCGATAATCAAAGTGCAGATCCTAGCATGACCGATTCAATCTTCTCCTTGCGTCCTGCTACTCTGAAAGAAGTTGAAGACCTATTGCTAAAACTGGATGTAAAAAATACTGCTGGTGTGGATATCCTCGACCCATATTTCTTGAAGGTGGCTATCCATATGCTAGCCATGCCCATAACCTATTTATTAAACCTATCATTAACTCAAGGATCCATTCCTTCAATATGGAAAACAGTGCACATCATACCCCTGTTCAAGTCCGGAAATCCCTGTGATCTAAATAATTACAGACCAATTTCGATTCTCCCAGTCTTGTCAAAATTACTGGAAAAAGTCATAAGTAACCAGCTGAGGCAGTATCTAGAAGCTAATAACCTGCTTAATCCAGTCCAATCATGGTTTAGAGCTAAACATAACACCATCACAGCACTTGCAAAAGTGACTAATGACTGGCAAAGAGAGCTAGACAAGAGGAATTACACCTATGCTGTATTCTTGGACCTGAGCAAGGTCTTCTACACTGTCAACCATTCTCTGCTACTCTCTTCCCTGACCTCACTAGGTGCTGACCCATTATCTTTACAGTGGTTCAACAACTACCTCTCTGATCATTTCCAGCAGGTGAAAGCGGAAGGAGATCTCTCAACTCTTAAACCTCTCCTAAGAGGTGTTCCCCAGGGTTCCATCTTAGGACTGATCTTATTTGCAATATACATCAACAATATTGATGAAAGCATAACTAAGGCCAACATTCATCTGTTTGCAGATGACACAGTTCTTTATGTAAGCCACCCGTCATTACAATCTGCATGTAATGATCTTCAATCTGAGTTCAACCTGCTGCAACACCAACTCCTAAACAAAAAACTATTACTTAACGCCAAGAAAACAAAAGCAATGCTCTTTTCTCCCTCTTCCCAAATGTTAAATTCAGTCCTATCAGATCCTGTGCCACAGATTACTACAATTCTTGGTGAGAAGTTGGAATTTGTCCCTAAATTCAAATACCTGGGAGTATGGCTGGACCATAGGCTCTCCTTTATAGAGCACGTTGAAGAATTACTCAAAAATTATGACAGAGACTTGGCCTGTTCTTTTAGATAGCCCGCTCTAACTAGAGATGCCAAACTACAGCTGGTACAATCAACCTTTCTATCCTTGATAGATTATGTTGACATCCACTACAGTCACTGTCCCATTTCCTACCTCACCAAACTTGACACATTATATCATAAAGCTTTGAGGTTCATCACAGGCCTGCCTTATTCCACTCACCACTGCTCCCTATATCAATCATTGGGGTGGAGTTCTCTTCAATTCTGACATGATAAAAATGCAGCCTTATGGACCCTGACAGCCATCTCCAAAAAACTGCCCCAATACATTACAGACTGTCTTCCTATAAAACCAATAGGCAATTAGGCCTTAAGAAGTTGCAAATCTCTCCTACTGATGGTTCCCAAGGTTAATTCTTGCTTTGGCAGGGCTGCTATAAGCTTTACACTGTCCTCCTTGTGGAATAAATTGCAAAATAAACTGAAAGTGAGGTCACCCATCGGCATCTCAACTTTCAAGCTCTTATATTCACATCTCAGAAATGATCAGTGCAATTGTTTCCCATAACCATGAATTATCATCATGCCAATGTGTACCATTTAACCATGAACAAATTACTTCTAGTGCTTGTCTCCTTCTTAGCCCTAGTCTGTCATCATGCTTTCATGTAACACCTTGGTGTCTCTGCCCTCCTTTGGATATTGATCTATCTTCTCGCTTTCTCCAGCCTTCTTTTCAGAACTCGATACTGCACTCATCCACAATCTACATGCAATCATACTATAAAAGTCCTAACTCCTCTTTCCCTCTCCCCATAGGCCCCTATTGCCGCATCAGTTCTACCGACTTATCCTTGGGACTTCACTTCTCATAATGTTTATCCTTCGCTTACATATTACATACCACTCCTGGTACCCCATCTGCCATTAGTCGTTGGTTCTCCAAGCCATTTTCATAGCTAGTACTAGTGACTGCCCCTGGTAAAAGAATTAACTGGTACTTCTATATAGAGAACATGATTTATAAACAGTTGCATGGTTCAATGGTTGACCTGCCCCCTTGTATTTGAATCCTCCTCTATTATGGCTTGCTTTGTCTTCCTTTTATCATTTGACTCCCCTATTACTGCACCATTGTGTTTGTGTTACATACTTATTTACATGTATTTATATGTTTTTATGATGGATGTTACCCAACCCTGTTCTAACCAGGTCCACCTTGTAAAAGAGCACTGCTCAATGATGTTCGCCTGGATAAAGATTTTGACTGATTAACATAGAAACATAGAAACATAGACTTTTACAGCAGATAAGGACCGCTTGGCCCATCTAGTCTGCCCATTTCCCTACCTACAGGATAGGTCGCAGATCCTAGTTAACCAACAGCCTATTTCTTCCTACCCCCCACAAGAATTGCCTTATGTCTGTCCCATGCATTCTTGAATTCTCCCACAGTTTTAGACCCCACAACCTCCTCAGGAAGGCTGTTCCATGCATCCACTGCCATCTCTGTGAAATAATACTTCCTCACATTGCCCCTGAACCACCCCCCCTCTATCTTTAAATTGTGTCCCCTTGTCCTTGCACATCTCTTTTTCTGAAAGATGCTACCCTCTTGGACTTTGTTGATTCCACTGAGGTACTTAAAAGTTTCTATCATGTCCCCCCCTCCCTTCTTTCCTCAAGGGTTAACATATTAAGCTCCTTTAGTCTCTCTTCATACAGCTTCTCTTGCAGACCCTGCACCATTTTAGTTGCCCTCCTCTGGACTGCCTCATTCCTGTCTATGTCCTTGCGGAGATGGGGTCTCCAGAACTGGACGCAGTACTCCAGATGGGGTCTCACCAACTGTCTGTACAGAGGATAACAACTCCTGTTTTCTGCTGCTGATGCCTCCCTATGCATCCCGGCATACCCCAGCCCTCCCTACTGCCTTCTCACACTGCTTGCTAACCTTAAGGTCATCTGATATGATTACCCCAGGTCCCTTTCCTTTTTGCTATTGTTACTACTCCCCCATTGTGTATTCTTCCCTGGGTTCTTGTTTCCAGGTGCATTATTTCATCTTTCATTGAATCAAGCTGCCATACTTGACCATTCCTCCAACCTTGCCAAGTCCCCTTCTTCATCCTTTCCATGCCTCCTTGTGTATCAACCCTGTTGCAGATCTTTGTGTCTTCTGCAAAGAGGCATATTTTCCTTCCAGTCCTCTGCAATGTCACTATGAAGACATTAAAAGGACTGGACCCACACTGGAACCCTGTGGTACCCCACTAGTAACCCTTCTTTCTTCAGAGTGGACTCATTTACAATTACCTTCTATGTCCTGTTGTCCAGCCAATGTTTTACTAAGCTACCACCCTGGGACCCACTCCCAGGCTGGTTAATTTGACTATTAATCTTGTGTGGGATTGTGTCAATGCCTTGCTAAAGTCTAGGTAGGCCATGTCCACAGCCCCTCCCTGGTCTACTACTTTGGTCACCCAGTCAAAGAAATCTATTAGATTCGTCTGACATGACCCCCTTCCGCTGTGAACCCATGTTGCCTTGGGTCCTGTGCCCCACTGGCATCTAGGTAATCAACTATTCTTTCCTTCAAGTGACTCCATCACTTTCTACCACAGAGGTCAGACTGACAGGTCTGTAGTTTCCTGCCTCTGTCTTGGTCCCACTTTTGTGAAGGGGAATCACATCCGCCTTCCTCCAATCCTCGGGTACCACACCATCCTCCCATGATTTATTAAAAAGAGTAGCCAGTGGTTTCACTAGTTCCCCCCTTAATTATTTTAGAATTCTGGGGTGAATTCCATCAGGCCCCATTGCTTTGTCCACCTTCAGTTTTAGGAGTTCTTGCAGAACCCTTTCTTCTGTGAAAGGACTGGGATAGACCCCCTATCAAGAGTACTTCTGTTAATTGGATTAGGCACTTCCCCTCCTCTTTGTGAATACTGAGCAGAAATATTCATTCAGTATCCCTGCTTTTCACTGTCCCCTCTTACCACCTACCGTTCATTCTATTCAGCCTCACTATCCCTCCCTTTGTCTTTCTCACATTCGCTGATGTACCTATAAAGGTTTTATCCCCCTTCTTAACCGAGTTGGCTATCTTTTCCTCAGTTTGGGCCTTTGCTATTCTGACTTCCCTTCCTGCTTCCTACTGCCTTAACTGGTACAGCTCTCTGTTCTGCTCCTCCTGTGTTTCCTTATACTTTTGGAATGCTATATTTTTCTTCCTGACTTTCACAGCCACCTCTTTTGAGAACCATAGTGGCTTTTCTTTCATTTTGATTTGTTTATTTGCTTGACACAAAGGCTTGTTGCCTCTGTGATGGCAGTTTTGATGATTCCCCATTGTTGCTCCACACCTCCTTCTAGCCTGTTTGATAGTGCTTTTCTGAGGCACTCTGCCATCTTGCCAAAGTCAGCCCTCCTAAAGTCCAGTACTCTCACTTTTGTATGGCTTGACACTGTAGCTGAGTTTAACATGAACCACACTGTTTGATGGTCACTTGTTCCCAGATGGCAACCCACTTCTAGATCTGAGATCATCTCACTGCCCCCATTTGAGAGTATGAGGTCTAAGATTGCTCCCTCATGAGTGGGTTCTGAAACTATCTGTCTGAGGCCTGCCACCTGTAGGGCATCAAGAATGGCCCTGCTCTTGGATGTGGCTGGAGCAAATGTGCTCCAGTTAATGTCTGGCGTATTCAGGTCTCCCACCAACAGTATCTCCCCTTTCTCTGCCATTCTAAGAATGCCTTCTATCATATCCTTGTCCATTCCCTCCCCCTGACATGGGGGTCTGTACACAACCCCTGTGCAGATTGTGGTGCCCTTTCCAGTCTCCAAGGTGACTCACAGTGTCTCCTCTCCTTCCTGTTTACTCTTTTGTTCAGTTGCTTTTATCATTTCCTCTACATAGAGAGCTACTCCTCCCCCTCTTCTCCCTGCCTGTCTCTCCTGTAGGTTATGTACCCTGGTATGTTAACATTCCAGTCATAGTTCTCTGTGCACCATGTTTCTGTAACTGTTATGATATCCAGGCATCCCTCTTCCATCAAGGCCACCAGCTCAGGAAGCTTGTTGCCCAGACTACGGGCATTGGTACTCATTACTCTCCATTTCTTGATGGCCTTACTCCTTTTTGCCCCATCCCTGTCCTTCTTGCCTTTGTCATTTTCTCCATTTACCCCTGCCCTTCTCCCTATCGACACCTCTATGTTGGTGTTTACCACACTTACTACCATGATTTTTGGGGGGGGCTAGGATTTCCCTGCTCCTTTACAGTGCCTCCCTCTTTGGCTAGTTTAAATGCTTGCCAATGAAACATTTAAACCTATCACCTAGGATCCTGGTTCCCCTCCTGGATGGATGCAGCCCATCATGCCAGTATAGGCTTGCATCACTCCAGGTGGACCCTCAGTCTTCAATGAAGCCAAATCCCTGAGCTCCGCACCAGTTTTTTTTCAACCACTGATTGAATCCCATGGTGCAGAACACCCTAGCCTCTCCTACACCACAGATGGGCAGCACCTCCGAGAAGGTTACCGTGTGTGCTACTTGTCTAAGGCCTCTCCCCAATTCCACAAACTCTTCCTGCACTTCTCTAATCCCTTTCTTAGCCAGGTCATTTGTCCCTAGGTGGACAATGACATCCATCTCCCTCCCCTGTGCAGCTGCTTCGGCAATCCTGAGGATTCGTTCCCTGTCCCTCCAAGCAATAGCACCAGGCAGGCACCTTACCTCCTCTCCTTCCTCCCCAGTTCTACCTTTCTAACAATGGAGTTCTCAACAGGAGTTGTTTCCTTCCCCTGCTGGGTCCCCTGCCACACTCCTGTGGGTCTCCTTTGTGGAGGTTCCCAGCATCCTCCTTGGTCTCCACTGTGGGTGCCTCCATAGAGGAACCACACTTTGCCAGAATGGCATAGGAATTGTGGAGAGGTACAACTAGAGGGATGTGCCTCTGTTCCACCACCCTCACCCTCCCTGAGCTCACTGTGGTCCAACCACTCTTCTTTCTTTGCAACCTCTGAGGCAACAGCAGTGGCACTGGTGGTCCCTGGATGGAAGAGGAGGTCCCACAAATCCTGGCCAACTCAGCCTGGAGATAAGCAACCTCCTCCCTCAGCCCATTTGATTGATTGATTGAATGATATGTATGTTAAATCCTAGTGTGTCCTTCCCTCTGTCTGCTATTAGGAGTTTTTCCTAAATTAGCTTGCTAGCTGTATGGTAGTTTTACGACCCTGGGGATCTCCATAACAAATAGTTTTATTGGCTTTCTTTCTCCTACGATGCTCCCTGCCTCATGTGACAGTGATGTAGCCATGCCCTTAGATTTAGCATGTGTACTGTACTACTGCTTTAAAATTAGTTTAGCAATAGCAGAGCCTTGTAGCTGATCTTATCCAGGGAGTACAAATGTCAACAGTTAGTTGCTTGTTGACCCATTGAAACAATAATGTTATTACACAGTAACATCACCGTAGCTTTGGATTTGGATAATTCTGTGCATTTTCTCTTAAGAAATATTTTTCCACACTAACAAAAACATCCATTAAATTCTGTATATAACAATAAGCCATTGTATAGTTGCAATAAGGCACTCCTGGGTGTGTGTTATCATGTAATAATTGATGGTCTCCGTTTTCGCCCATTGCCAAAACCGTGTGTTAAATGCCGTAACACCTGAGTAGGTGTTACGGCATTCACACGCTCCCTTTGAACAACAAAGCACTCGAGACTAAACATAGCGCGATGTTCAAATTGTCCCTGTCACCTCAAGCGGCACTGACTAAAATACACACTTCTCGAGGGTTGCCTCTATGCCAAATAGCCTCCAGCAGCCTCGCATAGCCTAGAAAAAAAAGCCCGATTCAAACACCGAGCGAAACCCGAAAGACAAAGAGCAGAAAACCACAACACAATTCAAAAAACAAAAAGCGACCTCGGACTTTTCAGGCGGACCCTTCAATTATATAAAATAAAATATGGGGAAAAGTGTGTTAAACTTGGTTAACACACACCCTCGTATTGGATGGCATTCGCAAACCCTCGCGCTTCGCCCTCGGGGTGTATGTGCCATCCAACAACTCGGGTGTGTGTTAAATTCTCGTAACACACTTCTCCCCATACTTTATCCTATATATAATGTCACTTCTGGGGTGGTGGAAGCACTCAGCTTCACCTATGCTTAAATATGCCCTTTCTCAATGTACTGTACTTTGATTCAGTTAGTGTATGCAACAGTCTTCATGTGAACACTATGGGCTTCTCTCTGACTCCTGATGTCTATTTGCTTTAGTTATTGAATATTGTTTGAACTGTTTTGGTCTTCTTGATGTGGTGCCTGTGTAAATGAGTATTTGCCTCAAATGTTTGTAAATCTTATTTTTTTTAAATAAATAAATGTTTATGTTTAAGCCCATGAAACACTCTTATTTAGTTAATGCATTCACAGTCATAGTGGTTCTGCCAGAGCTTGTATCACTTGCCACCACTTCTACCAGGAGCCTGTTCCTTAAGTTCACCACCCTCTGGCTGAACCAGTGCTTTCTTTTAAGATTGTTCCACCTCCCCATACAATGCTTCAGTGGATGACCTCTTGGAACATGTACATGGTTTTTTATTACTAATCTGAATTCATCCCATAAGGTGTTGTCTTGCAGGGTCCTGTACAGCATACACATGTCCCCCCTTACTCTTCTGTATTGCCATGTATATAATCTAAGCTGTTGTAACCTGTCCTCATATGTTATATTCTGGAGTGTTTTCACAGCTTTAGTTGCTCTTTTTTGGATCTTTTCTAGTTTAATGTCTTGTTTTCTGTAAGGTGACCAAACCTGAGCACAATACGCAAGGTGAGGCCTCACCAGGGCCTTATACAAGGGCATGATAACCTTACTATCTCTTCTAGTAATATGCCTAAGAATACAATTTAGAGCTTGGTTTGCCTTTTTCACCATCTTGTGACAGTGGACATCAAGTTTAATATCTGCTGTTATGGTAATTCCTAAGTCTCTCTCTTCTGTTGAGTCCTTCATACTGGAGCCTCCTAGGTTATATTGGTAGAGTTATTTTTTTTCTACCCATATGTAATACTATACATTTTCCTAAGTTCAACTCAAATGTATTTATAGTAGTCCATTCATATATATATATATAGTCCAACATGAGTTGTAGTTTGTTTATAACCTCATTAAGGTGTCAGAAAAGATGTCAGTGAAGCAGATAATGCACATTAATGTGCTATAATGTGCGTCTTGGCGAGCACAACATGTGGAGTTACAGGTCTGCTTAAACAGATGATTTTAACAAGGAGCAATATAGATTTTAACATTTGGCACTAGCAGTACATCTGGTAGAAGTTGCTGTCCACTACATGCACATCCTGTTAATTTGGTGCATTAAGTATAAAGGTCACAGGATATGTACAGAGAGAAACTGAATAAATCATTTTAATGGTTACCATGGCACTGGATTGCAAAGGCAGACTGCAAAGATCCCGGAAACTGTTTAATCTTGGGAATTAATAAAGTGTCGGGTTGGATCAGATGTCACATTACTGCCCTCCAACCCAGGTAGACTAAGCCTCAGTTACATTCCCACCATATGGTGGGGTTACTTTACTTACCCAAAAATGACAGAAGCAGTATTTTCATGTTTCTGCAGCTTGGGGATATGCATCAGTCAGTTTGCCAAACACCTGCACAGCAACTACAAGCAAGTAAACATTCAGCATCGACAAATGTTTGTTTGAAGTTGCCAATGCTTTGACAAATGACAGTGAGTTATTTGTCAACCCTAAACCATCATAACAGCAGCTTTCATAAAATGATTTTGTAACTCAACTGGGATGCTTCTGTAGCTATGTCACAGTGCAATGCAAAACTGAGCTTTAAGTCTTAGACAACTGTTTTCATAAGTCTTTGTAATGACTCGTGCAACACTTATGCAATTCATTGTGGATGCATGAAAGGGAACTGTGTACACATTACAATCTGTTACAGTACTATGATACAAGAATGCTAAACGTGTACTGATCATGTATATTTTTCCAAAATTCTCTTTGGTAATACCAAGCAATGACTGAGAAAATAGTAGATGCTATCAAACATTAAACTAAAACAAGCAGTCTACTACATCACCAGACAAGGAACAAGGAATCATTCTTCATCCTCACTGGAAAATAATGAGCGAGGCAGGCAGGCAAGCCTCTTCACAATATGTTTTTCTGTTTCCTGTTGCCAGATACCAGTTGCTCAATGGTGCATGATTTCTCACAGCCTGACGTAGATGTTATTCATTCTCAGACAGCTTGTTCTAATCTTCAGCTGTCTATAGTTCAGCAAATTATGGAACCTGAATCCATAAACTAAACTAAAATAAATGAGGTATTTTTGTAATAGCATCAAAGTTTGGACACAGGGAAAATCAGCGGTGTGCGGTGACCTTTATAGGAAGGCATGCAATTACAAAAGGCCAGGGATCTGGGGGGGGGGCACCTAGGCCCCCAGTAGATGCTGTAGTCTGGGTGCTGTGGCCCCCTCAGAAGCTATAGGATTTTTCATGTTTTTGGTGTATTTTGGGGTGTTTTTTTTGACACATTTTACAATGTGTAAGGCACCAACACCATTACTTCGGAGAAAGGATTGCAGGGGTGCCCTTGGGGGTACATTGATGTCTGTCAATGTGATGAGATCCACTGGACAGTAGTCTTGAGCTATTTGTGATACTCCCACATGTTGCAAGCATGCCCTGAATATGGGTTCCAGCCTAACCTGGAAATATCAGGTTACAATGTCATTATTCCACAAGGTGTAACAGTGACCTGTAGGGCATTTTTGTTCGTATTGTTAGCTGAAGTTAAAAACCAATATGTATTTACAAGCTTGTAGAAATTAAGTGCAATTCTTGTACAGCACTGAGTCCCAGGGTACAGTGCCTTAAGACTTGCTGCAATCCCTAGTATAGACAACCCAGCTGAACACCAAATACACTTAAGTGTATTAGGTGTTCCCCTTGGCTGTAACTTAACACATCAGCTGTTGCCCCCTCTCAAAAAAATAAATAAATGAATGAACAGGCGACAATAATTTTCTGAAAATTGTAGGTTTTTTTTTTACTCAGCTTTTTTGAAAAGAGAAAAAGTTCAGTACAAGTGCAACCGTTAATGCAGTAATTGTGGACCCAGAAGCAATGTTATAAATCCATTTATTTCCACATGTGTATGATAAATTTGAACCCAAAATGTATCACACATATGTGTGATAAATGCAGGCTGTTAATTGCTCAGAACTCATTTACAATGTTTGGGGTCAGTACCAGTATTAACAATATTGAAATGTAAATACAGTAACTTTAAAACCAAAAAGATAGCATGGTGCTATGAGCATGAAAGTTGTTCAGTACGACTACATTTACAAAATCAGTTGTTTTACAGATACATTTCATTTTTTTTAATTAGCAAACAACAGTCAAAAATTCATTTTGTTTCCATTTTTTTCAACAAATACTTTTAAAAAAATAATAGCATGGTACTTTGAGCATGAAAGTTGTTCAGTACGACTACATTTACAAAATCAGTTGTGTTTTACAGATACATTTCATTTTTTTTTAATTAGCAAAAAACAGTCAAAAATTCATTTTGTTTCCATTTTTTTCAACAAATACTTTTAAAAATATGATAGCATGGTACTTTGAGCACAAGAGTTGTTCAGCACAAATATATGTACAAAATAACTGGTGTTTTCTTGGCAGCAATAGCTGCAGACTTGGTTTGGACACAGATGCAAAGACTAATGTGATCCAGATGACTAGCACTAAAGGAATGGATGTTCTTGCTGCATGCCAGAGGCACATCATTGTTACTACCACTGTGTTTATCAGACAACACAGTATCATAGTAGGTGATACTGTGAGGTACACAGCAATGAATACAGTGTGCCAGAGAACAGTGAATGGAGCTATCCACAAAGTGACATGCACAGCTGGAGGGTGTGGTCTGACAATGGACACTGCAGTGATACTGTCCTGTGACCCTCATGTGCTGCACCAGTGGTGTGGGATTCCCACTGTACCATACACATGGGTGTCCATGTGTGGCTTTGTGAGCCTGGCCTGGTGTATGGTATGTGCTCTGGGGGAGGGCAGCAGACAAACCAGCATCACTGCTGTCATGGGCATTACCATAAGTGAAAGTTTGTACTGTGTGGATGACCCCTGCTGTGTGGCAGTACCCACTATGTGGTGCGGCCTGGCCACCTGTACACTCTCCATTCCCCCAGTGCTGAAACTGGTGCCTAGAAAATCACAACTCACCATTTAATGCACACATCCATTAAATAGAAACTGTTCACGTGAAATAGTAAGGACATGGTTTCACTATAGCCAATGGCACAGCTGCCATATTTACTACTTTCTAAAACATAGAAACATAGAATTTGATGGCAGATAAGGACTGCTTGGCCCACCCAGTCTGCCCATTTCCCTGCCTACTGGATAAGCTGCAGATCCTAGTTAACCAGCAGCCTACTTCTTCCTACTCCCAACCCCTAGAAAAAAAGACAGCACCTCAGAAGTGCAGCACCCCCCTCATGCTGCACTGCAGTGTCAGTATTAAGATTTTACCCCAAGTGCCTGGTGTGGGGATGGAACCCACAGCCTTCTGATCTTCTGGCCTCAGAGGCGAGTGTGCAACCTGCTGAGCCACAAACCTTTTGTCCTCAGATCAGCCCTCTCCGTCTCCCCACCCTGGGCCAATAACGGTCTCACATGGATATTTGCTGGTGCTCAGTCAGCATTCACTTTATTCACATTACCATTTTAATCATACAATCTTTTGGCTTCCTTCGCCAAATACAACATCAGCGTATACGTAAGGATACAATAGACATCTCATACTCACTTTTCATTTTCTATTTATAAACCTCAATCCTTGAACTTTTCTTTGGACCAGGTGTAAATTTCAGTCCCCCCATTCTGTTTGTGTTGGATATAGATTCCAGCTCCTCTCTTTTCCCTTTCGCTGGTTCTGGGCTCATGTGTACACAACCGTGTCCTCTTCCAGAGCTCTTGGGTGTTCTTCTCTTTCCCTTTCACCAGTTCTGGGCTCATGTGTACACAACTGCGCCCTCTTCCGGAGCCCTCAGGGTGTACCCAAGGTCCCCGCCTACACTGACTCCTGGCCCTGGTGTAAAACCCCAGACTGGGTTCTCCCTTCCCTTCTATCCCCACTAGACCACCTCCAGCTTGTGAAGAATGGTGGTCTTGCCCCCTTTTGCCCTTTTCCTCTCTCCTGCCCTGTTGCTAGTCCAGTAACCAGTCCCTAGCCCCACCAATACATTTGGTCACTCTACAACCATCTATGGCTAAACCCAACTCCGCATTGAAAAGGTCCAGCCCCATGTCTGAGAGGTGTACCCCAATCAGTCCTATAATATTCTGCATCTGATTCTTTTATACTCTCATGCCTAATGCTCGCCCCACCCATTTTGTGGAGGAGGCCCACTACCCTATGGTTCATTCTCCTCCTGGCCTTCTCAATAGCCCTGTGGTTCTGTGCATGGCACCATACCCTACTGGGAATCATCTCTGACCATATCACCCTGGCACTGGGCCACCATCCCTTAATAGTGTCTATGTCCATTTTTATCTGTAAGTAAATGTTCAACCATGGGCACATGCCTAGGTCATTGCACCCCAGGTGGATGACCAGCAAATCTGGTGTGGGCTGGCTTCTTTTCAATTCTTGTAGGCATGGCAGCAACTGTCCCCAGTGCATTCCTCTAATGCCATGCCATTGCAGGTGCACCTTATTCTAATCATGGTACAACTGCCTCCCCCCTGCTCTCACTGCCACTCTCCATTCTGCCCAATGAATGAAAGAGTGGCCACAGATCCACACCTGCAGCTTCTTGGGTCCACCTGAGCAAATACAAGACAGAGAAAGGTAAGGCATCAAGCAAGCAAGCCCATGTCTCCCCCCCACCCCTCATAACCTCTCTTTTCCTGGGCACCCTCTGCCAATTCCTGTATTTTGTTGTTTTTTTTTCATACCTGGAAGAAAATTCTAAGGATGGACCATGCTTGACCACCATCACCTGCTGGGCAACAAAGAGAAAACAGTGTTAGTTTGCCTCAGTCAGTTGTCTAATATATGCCTTGTAACAGGCCAATCTCCATTTTCCCAGCTTTTTGATGTCCTCACCCATCTTACCTTCAGCTGCCACCTGGGAGGCCCTGCCAATCCTGAATGAGTGGGAGGAGTGCCTGGTGGGGTCCTCCCCCAGAAAGAGCAAGCCTTTTCACAACATTGCTGCTGTCTGGGCACTGGTGACTCAGGACCTGTCCCCATGTATAAACAGAGGCCCCCTGCCAGGCAGGAGTACCATGGCATAGCGCCATCGCACCTTGACCGGGCATGTATGGGGCCCCTCGACAACCTTTAGCTGTAACATCTTCCCCTTTCCAAACTGATCTATCTTGGACCACCTAACTGTCAGCTGAACTGTGTTCAGTGTCCTCCCATTGGAGCCCCCTTCCCTGTCTTGTCCTGTGCCTACTGCCTTGCTTACTCTAAAGATTCCAAAAGACAGGGTAGTGAACACCGCTGTGAACAAGGTTGCTTCCCAGGAAGACTGGCATACCGATGACTTGGACTCTACTAGTCATCCCAAAAGGATCTCTGATATGGGCCGCGCCAGTCCGGTGATTTATCCTGGATGCACTGCCAGCCCTGTAACATCCTTCTGACCAGGTTGCCCTTCCCCAGGTCCTTCCAGCCTTTTAAAGTGCACATGGTGCAAATCACCACCATGTACACCCCAATGGTCGAGGCTGCCATCCCCGCCCCAACTGTCTACCACAAACCTGGCTACCTACTCCTCTGACACCGGCTCACTTACCAGTTTTTCCCAGTGGCTCTAGAACCTTTGTCAAAATGACTCATGCTGTTAATGTCCTTGGCACCCATGAGCTTCAAATGAGCAGCTCAGCTCATTCCACCCAATTTCCCAGGTCACATGTGGAACCAGGGTCTTGTGTCGCTCTGCTTCTGGGGTGATGTCCCGGAAATGTTCCACCTGTAGGCAGAAAAGGCCATCAGCTAGGGTGTTCCTGGCTCCCTCAATATGTCTTGCCCTAAACAATAAATTTAGCCATAGGCATTGCAAAAGTAACTGCCAAACCACCTTCATTACCCTCTCTGATCTAGCCATCTGCCTATTTTACTACTGCTTGGTTGTTTACACCAGAATGCAATTTTCTGGTTCCTCAGCACCTCTCTCCACACTGTGGTAGCTACCCAGATCGGAAAAAATCTCTAGGAAAGTAATATCCTTGCCCAGGCCCTGAGTGACCCACCATTCTAGCCAGGGCTCTGAGATTCATTTTCCTCTGAAGTACGCCCCCATCTCCAGGCTCCCTGCTGCTTCGGTGTACAGCTCCAGGTTCGTGTTATAGAGCCAGTCATCCAGCTAAAAGGTAACACCATTGTGGTATGAAAAAAATTGCTCCCACACCCCCAGATCATCCCTCGTGCCTTTTCTGATGTCCACCCAATGGTGCGGTCTGCGACCCCCCCGAGCTGCATGCGCTAAACGGCGTGTAAACACCCGCCCTGGTGTGATTGCCTGGCATGCAAAATTTAGAAGTTTTATCAGCTGCTGTACTGTGCACAGGGGGACCCGCCTGTGGCCCCATACCTCTCTCAGCAGCTCCTTCAGTCGAGTGATTTTCCCATCTGGTAACCGAAATACCCCTGAAACCATGTCTATCTCTGTCCCCAAGAACTCAATGGACTGACTGGGGCCCTCAGTTTTGTCCGGTGCCAGTGGTACCTCCAGGGTACCGCACATCACCCCAAACTGGTGCAGCATTCCTGCCACCTCAGTGTATCCTTCCCCCCATTAAGAGAAAATCATCCAAATAATGTAGGACTGCACCAGGCCTGTCGTCCCTCTGGAAGACCCATTGCAACCAGGTGGTGAATGTCTCAAAAGCTGCACGTGCAATGGAACAACCCATCAGCATGCCTTTGTCAAAGTAGTAATCCTCTCCTATCCTGAAGCCCAACAGGTCCCAGTCCTCCAGTCAGACTGGCAGGAGGTGAAACGTTAACTCGATATCATTTTTTGCCTACCATGAACTATCCATGACCCAAATCAGCCTGACCGATTCATCAAGTGTCGCATACAACACCTTGCTATCCTCCTGACTGATGTAGTCATTCAGCGACTCCCCTGCTGGGTAGGACAAATGATGAATCACTTTAAATTCTCCTGGCTGTTTTGTGGGGACCAGACCCAATGGCAAGACCCTGAGGTTGGGAAATGGGGGCTCCAGGAAAGGGCCCTACACTCTCCTGGTCCATACCTGCAGCAGGTCCTAGTGTCCCTTAAAGCCCCTGTGACCACCCCCAAGGTCCTTTTCGCTCGATCATCAGGGTAGCCAGCCAACCATGCTTCCAAAACACCCATCTTCACCGGGGTGGCCACCAATGAAACCCCCCTCTCCCCTCCTCCTGAGCCCCTTTCCCTGTCTGTGAACCACTTAGCTGTTGACTTGACCCCCTGATTCCCACTAAAACCCTGGCCTTTCTCTCCTCCACCCCATCCTCCCTGAAAGACAGAGTGGCCCCCTGAATGGGCTGCTGATTGTGGGGGGGGGATCCTCCAGTGTAAGTCAGATGGGTTCTGCATTTGGAGGCAAGGTGGCTTCCCCTGCATTTTGAACAGGTGCACCAAAAATGCAGTAGGGCCATGAGCTGTACGCCCTATTGAAACCCCAACAGCATTTTTGCCCCCCACTGGACAATTCACCCCGATCCCCTTCCACCTCCCGGGCACTTTCATGGTTTTGAACCTGTTGTCCGAGTGTCAGGTGTCCCAATGAATGTTCCTGTCCATAGCCATCCTGGTGCGGAACATCTTGTCTTATTGAATCCAGTTATTTTCCCCCGTCATCTTGTATGCACTAAGCACAATCAAGAAATAGGCCAAAATCGGCTTCGCCAGCTCTGGTTTCTTTTCTTAAACTATTGCACTGAAGTGAGTGAAACCCGCTGTCCATGTATCCCACATTTTCCCTTTTTCCGCCTTGTCCAGTCCTTCTTCCCTAATAGCATGACTGCTGCAGCTATACCTTTTTCATCCACACTGTCACTGTCCTCCTGCTTCTTAGCACTCTCTTTCATCATCAGTGAGAACATGTCCACATATTCCCCACTCCAGATCTTCTCCTTTGTAGCTAAAGGCATGTGGTTGTCCAACCGTACCCCCGGTAGCCCCCCGTCCATGGTAGGGTGGGTGGGCATTTGTGGCACCGCCAGTTCCCCCGATCCTTAACCTCTTTCCCTTTCTTAATCTCCTGTAGGGCCTTCTCTAACTGTGCCACACTGCCTGCCCCCATGGCCCCACCATCTGTTCAACATATTCCTTAATGGTGCTTTCGATCATTTTGTCCACCATATTTGCTGGTGTGGGGTAGGACAGAACGGGCTCTAGAGGCATTGTAGGTTCTGCCAGGGTTCCTGGTCCTCCCCCGGTGCCTGAGGTTGGACCGGCATAGGGGGTAACAGCACCGGCATGGGTTGGGGAGTGTTAGCTAGGGGCACAGGTGATGGCAGCATGGGGCTTAGGGGTGGCACAGGCCTCAGGCCCTCCGGGGTGTCCTGAAATTGTCCCTCCCAGGCCAGTCACTCCCCCCCAAGATCCCCTTCCTCTTCCCACCACATCCCCCTGCTTCTGCTTCCTCCCCCACTTACCTGGTGCAGACCCCCCTTGGTCCTCCTCCATGGCGTCCAGGGGTTTCTTGGCTTGTTCCATCATCTGGGCCCACTGCTGTAAGGCTTCCTCCCTGGTTGTCATCTTTTTGGGCGCCATCTCGCCAAGCTGTGAAAAATATAGATGCTGCAAATAACACAGCGAAGAGTTAGTATGCTGAGGTCTGCCTTTTGAAGTGTTACTGTTGTAGGCCCAGGTATTCCACTTTTTCTTATATATATATCCTACACCAGCACCTCCCTGACCCATGTGCACCAGGCAGATGTGCAAAAATGTGCTCCATTCACCATCAGAGATGTTGCACTTCCAAATAAATTTTAAATTGGACACATGTAGCCCTTGCTGTAGTTGCACTCCCTGCCTATACTAACACTATGCAACAAGTCTTGCACCTTACCCCTGCACCAATCAGTCCCCATGGACTGTGTCCAAGGAGCTGTTCCCATTCAGATTGAATAACATAATGCAACTCTCCACAAGTCATTCGTAGCTCATGTCTTGTTATACTCAGCCCAGGCTAACCCTTATCTTCTGGATATAGGAGTTTGTGGTCTAAAACACAGTGTCTTGGGAGTTGTAGCATGCATAAAACCCTCTTACTGCCATTGCTTCCCCCCCAACCCCCAACAGTGATTTCCATTATCTGCCTGGTGAGGCTCTAACCAACATGGCTGCCCACAATGTGGCCTGGTGTCCTACCAGGCTGTGTTCTGGTAACTCAGTGGGATATCCTTTTTTTTTTTGTGAAAATACCCCTGAATAGTTTAGCAACCCCTGCCCCATGCCCAGCGAGGGGAATGCCATCAGAGAATTGCAACCAGTTTTTAAAGTATCCCACCCCACCCAAGAGATAAAAATGCCATACTTGCCCCCCCCACAGCCGAAACACCAAGTTGCCAACTTCCCTCATCTTCAAACCCTTTTTTTAAAAACCAAAGAACCCCGCTCCCAACCCTCTTGCACCAGAGGGCCACTATCCTGTTCCGCCCACATGACCCCTCCATGGCATGGCCTCTTCTTAAATGGGGAGCAAGCTGTAGTGCTGAAGAAAGTATCTCCCCCCCACAGCATTCTGCGTCTGCTGGCATTTTCAGTTTTTTTTTAATCACCCCCCTGCTGCATTCCCTGGGGCTGTTGTTCACCTTGTCACCTCCACCTACCTGGGCAACAACCTCATCATTCCTCTTCCGCCACTTGGGCCTCTAGGAAGTTGCAGTCAGGACCCACTAGAAAACAAAGAAACTCGAAAAACCATGAGTGGAAAAAGGATCCTGCAGTGGGAAACTCGCCCTGAGCAGAATGCTCAACAAACTCGCTTGAAATGCATGAATGAGACTGCTCCATGGCTCAAATATGTTCTCACTCGTGGCAAAAAAAAACAAATGTGAGTGCTGGTCCTGGGCACTACTGTGAACAGCAGAAGCACCTGGCAATCATGAGGCCAGCAAGCAGAAAGGGCTTGCTGGACCATATACTCTCTTTTTGTTGTTGCCTCCCCCCACTCTTACTTTGTCCACCCAATCCCCTACGGCCACCTGTCTCTTGAATCCCCTCCCCTATGCTCCACTTGAGCTACCTGTCCCTGCCTCCCCCCATCTTTGCCTGCTCAAATACCTGCTCTGGCAGGTTCTCTTAAAAATGCATACAGCGTGCTTTGCACCTTTATAAACATGAAAACACATACCATATTAATCCTCCAGACACATAAAATATACACTTATTATAATACAAGTTACAACTAAAAGTGTGAAAATACATATCAAACATGTGCTTAAGCTTTGCTACTTAAAGTGAAAATCCATTCTCCTATCTTTTTTAATAAACTCCTCTGTGATCAATTCATAGAAATCTGGCAAATTGTGCAGATATTGAAGCAGTTCCTTTTCGATTGTCGTCAAGGCTAAGTTGGATAGGCATTTACCACCCTGAGTGTTGCGTGTGAAAGTCTTAATGCTCTCTAAAGTTGATAAGGACCTTTCAACAGCCACCGTAGAGTATGGAACAGTAAGAATTAAGGCAGCCAACTTGTTTAACTCAGAGAAACAAGTCTGTAAATCTAGGTTATGCATAGTTCGGTACAACTCAAATGCACCTTTCCCTTGCAGCTGATCTGAGTTGTAGACAGCACGTAATTCAGAACGCAACTGGCTAATGTCCAGAAATATAGGATAGGATGCTTCCAGAGATGCAAGAGCTTTGACTGGAAAAGATGTCTGGAACTCCTGGAACCTTTTTGGGTTCAATAACTGGACAATTGAAAGTTTCTGAACACTTTAAAACCGTGCTGATAACTGTTCACTGATACTGTCAATAACTTCATAGAATAGATGTTTGTGTGCCACTTGGGTTTGGTCTTCTGATCTTTCTTCTCTTGCTCTTTTCTGCTGATGCTTATCAGCAAGAAGCTCTGACACATCTTTCCAAAACTCGTCGAAGTGTCACTTTCAGCGAATTTGTTTTAATGTGTCGTGAATATGCTGAATACAAAACCTGATATCATACGTCTTGGTTTGTAGAACATCAAACAAAACTTCTGTCACTTCAAATAGGTCGCTGTAGAGGTAAAGGAGAAACACAAAACGAAAATCATCAAGCATGGTCAGAAAACCCTTGGTTGAGGAGAAAGTCTGCACATCCCAATCTGCTGAATTTTGCACCATAGTCTCAGAGTTTGATCAGACCTTCTCTGCTCTGCTTAACAGTTTGTACAAGTCTGGAATGAAAGTTCGACCTTGTGAGACAAATGGATGGCACTCTCCATTTCACTATATTTTGAAGAAGTTCACCCCGCTTTGGAGATTGAGCAAAACATGTGGATATTCCTTCCAAATTCTTGAAGAAAATGTGGCACTCTTTTATACTGTTTGCTGCACCACTGAGTATGAGATATAAAGCATGAGAGTAGCAATGAACAAAAAGTGAATGCAGGAACTTCTCATGAACATGTCTTTGAAGTTCACTTACATCATCTGCCATTACTGCTGCACCATTGTACGTCTGAGCTACCAGTTTGTCACTGAATTTATACTTCTCCACCACCACTTCAACATGCTCACAAAGGCCAGCTGCATTTTAATTGCTACTAACATCAGTGAAACCAAGAAAGCGTTCAGCAACATCACCATCCTTGGATACATAGCACAATACAATCAAAAGCTGGGGCTTATTTGCAATGTCTGAGGTTTCATCAAGCAGAATAGTGATGAATGGTGCTTCCTCAATTTCTTAAGTGATGGCATTAAGCTGCACTTTACTTAACACTTCAGTGAGATCACTCTGAATTCTGTTTGATGTTCCGCCAAAAACAGTTGATGTTTTCAAATGCTGCTTGAGCAAAGGATCAAACTCACTAACCAACTCTAAGGTTTCTACATAATTACCAAGATTCAGGGAGTTATCCAATTCATAATGCCCCCAAAATGATAGCTCTTGCTCTCCAAGATGACATACAATGCGAAGTAGCCTTTACAAAATAGCACGGTTCTGGCAAACCTTTTCATTGTGTTGTCTTACAGAACTTCTGCATTGCTCATCTAACTGGACATCAATGCAGGATTGTCCAAATGTCCATAATTGAATACAGGCTGCTAGGTTTTGCTGGCTAGTTTTGTGATGTCTGCAGGCATTGTGAAATTTGTTGAGGTCAACTGTATCCAGTCTTATTCCACACATTTTTGTAACTGACAAAATGTAGGCATGGCCAGCAGAATAATTTGCTGGATTCCGCACATCCACAGATCCATTCACACTTGTACACTGCTTCAGTGAAATACTGCTTTAACTCTTTTTCTGCTTTTCTGTACATAATCATTAACAGCAGTTTTGGTTTGGGATGACCATTTCTAATCATTTCCATTTTCGTTGTGAAATGTATTGAACTAAATGAATTAGTCATTAAATCATGAACTAAATTTTCAATATTTTTGGCTAACACTCCACCTATCATACAGCAACTACAACCTCCAAATTATTTCTGCAACAGCTGAAAACAGAAGAAAAACAGAAAAACAGATCACATCGGATCACCCTCATTGTAAAGATACAAGATTGTCAACACTGACAGTCTACGAAAAACAGGAATAAATCACATCATCCTCACCCTAAGACTGTAAGACTGTTGATGCTGACAAGAGAACTTGAAAACCAGAGCACATCACACCCACCGTATGGATCTAAGAATGTGTACTGCATTGTTTGTTCAGGCAGTGAACTACCACTGAACTGTCTGATTGCACTTGAAGGCAACCCAGAGGTAGTAAGGACTGAAATGCCTGTAAGGCATTCAAGACAGCCCTCATTTCCAGGATGGTGATGAGAAGACAAGCTTCCACCTTCGTTCAAGAGCCCTGTGACTGACCATCCTGAATAGGTGTCCATCATTAGAATGAGGTCCAGGACCATGGGCTGCAATGACATGCCCCTAAGTAGACTGTCCATGGACTTCTACCATTGCAAGGTGCAGAGGATAGTGGAAGAGAACAGGACCGAGGTGGCAAAGTTTTTCCTCTTCTGATCTCATTGGACTGTGATGGTCCACTGAAGAACCCTCTTGTTGAGTCTGGCAAGAGGGACACTTGGGATGGTAGCTGCCAAATGCCCCAGGAGCTGAAAATAGTCCCTTGCTGAGACTGCTAACATTATAAGAAAATTGAAAAACACAGCACATCATCCCCACACACTCACAAGAATCTAAGACTGTTGACGGTGAAAAAATAAGAATAGTTATAAACCAGATCACATCATCCATATCCTATAGATTAAAGACTGTTGACACTGACAAAAGAAGAATATTTGAAAACCTGATCACATCATCCACTCCCTAATGATCTGAGGCTGTTGATGCTGCCTTGCCATCTACTTATGGGTACAGTACTTTCTTGTGTTTGGTAAGGGAATTTCTTCTCTTCTTCAGAGGCAGTACAGTGCAGTGATTTAAGGCTATGAGCAATGAAACGGGTGCTTAGTAGGATCATGAGATACACAAGGGGAAATCATTCAGCATAGCAAATAAGAACAGTTATAAAAGGATACCCAATAATTATTTGGCAAACACTTAACTGTTGATATAAATACTCACTACCCAGACAGGATAACTATTTGAATTATCCTTGCATGCACAGTTTTCATGCCCTGTGTAACAGTAGTAGTAGGAGTATACTTTTGTTCATGATCAATGAAAGAGAGTAGCTCAATTGAGCAGAGCTCATTTCCTATGAGGTTCCAAGCAGCATTCATACAGTTTCCATATGTATATAATAAAATCATACATAATGATCACAAATATGATTCCAGTAAATAAAATACTAGCAAATTAAAATACAAGTATATATGACATATACATAGTATATAATATAATTCATAGACAGTCTGGGACATAAATAATAATCCTAGGTATTTCACCTTGAGCAACTTGATAACTTATCATGCATCAGATCCTTAGGCCAGGTATAGTCTAATCCTGATTCATTTTCATTAATGTTTCCACTTCTGCTGTCACTTTAGCCAGTCCCTGAAAGGTACAATGCATAAGCCTGCTATTGCTCATCTTCTCATCCTCCTCTTCTGTGTTTTATTTGCTTCCCAGATAACTGCAGGCTTTTATTGTTAATATGCAGGTAAATTCAGTATACAGTGCATTTCACTTATTGATTTGGGCCACAGCAATACATAAAATGCACTGCAGACTGAATGTACCCACATATTAAAAAAATGCAGTATCTGGGAACTAAACAACAATCGAAGGGGAGGCTGTGAAGCATATTAGGCCAAAAAGATAAAGTTAGAGAGATGATTTATTAAGGTTAGCTCTGAACTGAGCTGAGTGAGACAAATTAAATTGTTAGTATGTTATGGGAAATGCTTTAGATTTCAAAGTACCCCCGCCACTCATACAGCAGGGTGCAGACGGGGTATTAATGGTGCAACCAACAAAACATACAGCAACAGCACAGTGCACACAAAACCAACCAACAGTGAACAAATCTTAATATTTTCATCCAGCTACAGGTGCTGCCAGGACCTCCCATCTCCACTGTCATTCTGCCACTCTCACCTTGTAATGCCTAATGTGGCTGCAGCACTGCTGCCCGCCCCACCCCCCATGCTATGGCACCACTATAATGAAGCAAACTTTTAGAAACAAGTACCCTCGAAAATGGACTCGAGAATCCTAGCTTTCCGGTTGGCTAGGACTTTGACCTTAGCAGGCGAGTATTTTTCAATAGGCCCCGCTTAAAAACAAGTGCCATTTTGGGGTGCCCCTTATTTAGCTTATAATCGGTCACTCCAAATTTCAAAAGTGAGTAACCACCATTTTCCTCCACCTGTTAAGTGAAATGGAACTCCAGCTCAACCCCACCATACACACACAGTGTACAAATCAGCACACACAAAACAGAACCCTTGCACATTCCCTGACACCCTGTTATCATTTTTGTTTCTTTTTGTTTTCTGTTTAAGCAGGAAAGTAAAAGCAGTGCTTGAGATTGGCTTCACAGCAGTCCCGTATTGGCCCAACAGTCCTCTCTTGCTTAGCATCCCAAATGGCAGCAGTATACTGTTTTATTTTTTAATGAAAAAAGAGCTTACTGTTAAAGCTGTCAGACTGACCTTTCCATATATCACAGTGCCCGCAGCTCTACGCCAACTCCCTATTCGAAAATGTAAAATAAAAGCTGTCCATATGATTGGCTTTGAGGCAGTCTTTCCCTGTGTCCTCACACTCCTACAGTACTTCACGGAGGGCCATTCTCTGCCTTCAACCTAGAGCTTTCATAGCGATACTGGAAATCCAGCATGTACTAATAAAAACAGTACCCCCAAAACATAGCCACATTAGTGAAGAGAGGGGGTGATGATCAACTTACAGGTGCCACTGAGCACGACTGTAGGGGGGGGCACATCACACTTCACAGAGTGGCAGCATGAAAAGGGAAATAAGGAAAACTAAAAGAAAGCTTTAAAATTTAAGCTCAGTGTACGAACATATGAAATTTGCCAGCAGATAAAGGCCTAGAGGTCTATCATCAAGTCTGCTCGAATGTGCAGCTAGCACCCCTTATTCTGCAGCTGCCCTCCCACCCTCCCCTTCATTAACCTTCCCTTGTCCTGTCCCATCCTCGTTTGAAGCAGTCCACTGTTCTACTGCATACCACTTCAGCAGGTAACGCATTCCACCCAGCCACCACCTTCTCTGTAAAAAAATGTCTCCTCATCTCCTTCCTGAACCTTCCTTGTCCAGTTTCATATCATGGCCCCTTGCGGCCCTCCCCTCCCTTACTTTGAACAGCCCCTCTGAACCCGTACTGTTTATTCCTTTCATCTATTTAAAGGTTTCAATCATGTCACCCCTGTCTCTCCTCTCCTCCAGTGAGTACATGTTCAACTCCTTCAACCTCCTCTCGTATGCTAAGTCCCCCAGCCCCTTGATCATCTTTGTTGCTCTGCGTTGCACCCCTTCCAGTAACTTAATGTCCTTCTTCAGATACGGACACCAGTACTGCATGCAGTACTCCAGGTGTGGTCTAACTAATGACCTATACAGTGAGTGTGTGTGTGTGTGTGTGTGTGTGTGTGTGTGTGTGTGTGAAGGTAACCATGACAACCATCTTAAGAAGTTAAAACTATGGAGGCATCAGTAGCACAAAAGTCCCTAGGTTTAAGAGGGGAAAAGCAGCATTCACATGCAGGCAGATAAACTATTTTATTACAAGAAATCTCAAATAACTAAGTGTTTTAACATTTAAATATATTTATTTTTTTCCCAAACATATAGAATACAGTTGCCTATTTTCTAAGTGCAATAATACCCTCTAGGATGGATGGTATTGGGCAATACCAAACTTTCCAGAGGTTATAAGGCCCTCCGCCTGTGGCTTTGGGCCTGATTACACCCTTGGGCTGTCTGGTATTGCACAATACCACCCATCCAGTTGGGTATTATTGCTTACTTAAGCTATTTATATTTTAAGCCTTTGTCTGGGTTTTCATTTTGTGCCCTCTTGTAATCACCCTCCCCATGCCTGCAGTGCAGACAGTGAATATAATTAATTGTTTGGGGGCAAAAACAGTAGAAAGCAGCTGCTAGCAATGAAGTTAAAGGTTAAGGGTACTCAAGGAGGCATGATTCATGCAAGCCCCGAATTGAGATGAGAGAGACACTGTCATCACAAATTACATTGTTATGGGGAACAACTGCAGCATTACATTCCAAAGCCCACAGCCAGCCAACCAGCCAGACACACGTACATGATACATTCATGTGTGTGTGAGTGGCTGGCTAGGGCACAGCCTGAGAATGCAACGTTACCCATACTGATGTAATTTATCAATGTGCAAAGGGGGTAACAAATGGGAAAGATTGATTCTACAGCCAAAAGAAATTCACCTGCAGTAACATCTACCAAGCTGGCAAAAGACTGATTCACTCAACAAAAACACACAGTAAAGACTGATTCCTCATAAAGACTTTTCATTTGAAATACAATAGAAAACAAATACTTCTAAAGAACAGTTGTTTACCCCCACTCAACACAACCATTTCACAACTATCCTACGCACTATGTACTATTATACTCCATAAACTAAAAGCACTTTTTCTTTGAATTTCAACACTTACCCAACCCTCTCTTCAATCCTCAAATCTATTTCAAATATTCAACAGTTACAAGTTCAAAGCATTTAAATTTCAATATTCTTGTTGACAAAAACAGTTCAAAGTTAAACATTTCATCCTACTCCTGTTTTGAATCTGCATATAAAACTTTTCAAAGTTTCTTACTTTGTCTGTGTCCTTTATTTGAAGGTGGGACTCTTCATGTCCTGATCTAGAAAATATGCTCCAAAAAAGAAAAAAATAGCAATGGGCACTTTGTGCCCTAATCCATAAGAATAAAAAGATTCAAAGTGGGCTCTTCATGCACTAATCCACAGAGAACTTTGGTGATGGACTCTTCTGGTCCTAATCTACAAGGAACAAGAACCACCACCCCCCAAAAAAATAAAACACAAATAACAAGAAAAAAACACAGCATGACTTAGAAGAAACCTGCAACCACCAAGAAAAATCCAAATAAAAGCATCCAAAGTAGTCAAAAGCATTCACAAAGACAATCGTGAAGGCCACCAAACCACCAACGCACCAAAAGAAGCAAATCAAAAATCCAATGATGAACTACAGAATCCTCAAGAATCCACTGCCACCAATCGGAGCTCCACAAAGATCCTGCACAGTGCCACAAACTGAACTTAACCACAATTCAACATCATGCCCTGCAACCAATAAAAACACTTCCCAATAAAAAGACACGCCACCTAACCAACCGGAAAGCACACCAAAACCTGACACCACACAAACAACATCCCCCTACCAACCACAACACACCATAACTCTTCCATCAAAGAACACACAATCCACACCCAATGAGTTGTTTTTGGAGGTGTAGCTTGGGTGTTCTTTGATGGATGGGTTGTGGTGTGTTGTGATCTCAGGGAGCAGGAGAGTTTTAGGGAGTGGTCATTTGTTAGTAGTGTTTATGAGTAAAAGAGGAGGACAGATGAAGGGGTTAAGGAATGCGAGACAGCACAGTATGACTATTTTGCTTGTTTCTGTTTGGTAAATAGTCATACTGTGCTGTCAAACAACTGTTTTATTATTTACAGTTACACTTCATACTCCAATCCCACGCTCCAAATGATAACATAATCTAAATTTTATAAAGGGCAGAATGTGCAAATAAAAACTCAATCAGCACTCTCAGACCAAAGACTGAGGCAACAGTACATACATGTGTTAATTGTAGCATCAGCTGCAATCCAGTTATCTGCATTTTATGTAATTTATACTTCTTTATTGTAACTTCAAATCTAGTCCTACCAAGTCCCAAAGAGTAATTTCTGCTGCTGAGTGGCACAGCAGTACCCCTTTTTTCCTGTGCACTTGTCCCTGGAGATATGGTGCTCCCCCTTGATGGCCTACCTCCATAGACATTGAGTGCCTGGTATACTTAACTGCAGTGCTGGATCCCTATTACAGGCCATTAAAGGCAGACTGTATGCAGAGATGGGTGCAGTGGTGTATATATGGCCATGCCAAGAGGGCAGCTAAAACAGTGCAGGGTCTGCAATAGAAGCAATATGAAGAGAGAGACTAAAAGTGCTTAATACGTATACCCTTGAGGAAAGGAGAGAGAGAGGGGACATGATAGAAACTTTCAAGTACCTCCAGGGAATCAACAAAGTCCAGTACGGGAGCATCTTTCAGAAAAAGAGATGTGAAAGAACAATGGGGCACAATGGAACGGCTCAGGGGCAATGTGAGGATGTATTTTTTCATGAAGAGGGTGGTGGACACATGGATCCACCTTTCTGAGGAGGTCTCAGGGTCAAAAACAGTAGAAGAATTCAAGAATGCATGGGACAGACATAAAGCAATTATAGTGTGGGGTAGGAGGAAGTAGGCTGTTGGTTAACTAGAACCTGCAGCTTATCCAATAGGTAGGGAAATAGGCAGACTAGGTGGACCAAGCAGTCCATATCTGCCATCAAAGTCTATGTTTCTGTGTAACTGGTTGTGTGACACATTTACATGGTGCCCCTTGCCCCTTTTCCAAGTGCCCATTATGGCAGTGGATAATAAACCCAGGTGAGAGTGGCTCAGTTAGGTCACAGGTATGTTCCATCATCAAAACATGATCTTTGTGGCTTGGAATTAGGCCCCCTAACTAAAAAAATTGAGCACTACTTTTTCACAGCAGTCTGCCTTTAATTCAAAAGATAAAATGCCAATGTTGTTGTTGGAAGTCAAGGTAAGTCCTGTAATCCCCATCAAAGAATAAAAGAACCATCTCCCCCAACCCTTCTCCTTAGCCCCCCCTTCCCTTTCTACAAGGCAGCTAACAGATAGTTCCTGTAAATATAATGCTGACATGTGAGTCACTGTTTGCTCTTGCAGTTTTATCACTGAGATTACATTGGTGTGAAATTAAACTGTCAGCAATACTGACAGTAACTCAGTGATGAATTCCAAGAGACCCCAGTGACTAACATGTCAAATGTATTAAATTGATTGAAAGACACTTTGTCTCTCTTAAAAGCAAGGTCACAGATAAAAACAATGCTAAGACCAACAGATCAATAAGTGAAAACAGAGATTCCTCACGAGGACTCAATTTGTGCTAGTTCAAAAAAGTATCCACACTGTGAAATGTCAAAGTAATTATGTCTAGGAGGGCTAGATGAGCCAATCTAATCTGGCACATCTAACTGTTAACCTTAATCATTAATCAACATTAACAGTATTAGCAGTATTAACACCAAAACAGATAAAACAGGAACAAGGCTTATAATAAATTCCACTGTAGTTGGCTAGAATCGGTTAAACAAAATAGGGCAAATGTTACAAAGTAAATTAGCGCTCCATCAAAATGAAATGAGTGTCATGAAATATTCAAGTTATTTAATACCAGCCTAATACATATATACATACATATATTGCAAAATTTGTATATTAAGAATTTTTTATTACACCAGGCTATATGTATTGTTAAGCAGGTAATAAGAAAACAATTTAAAAGTTGGACATTTTACAGGCACAGCTTGTTGGAAAAGTCAGTTTGTTCGGCTTTGAGTATAATCACCTTGTCCGAGGAAAAGAAATATAAGGAGAGAGATGCATTGCCAGGCTATATAGTTCTACGAGGCATAAATAAGACCAAAGACGTATTGATGGCACAGTTTCTGTTGTACTGCATTAGCTCACTCCTACGCACAATACTGAGACAGCATTTTCCATTTCAACATAATACACATATCAAAATATATTTTGCTACATTTCATTGCTCCAGAAAGAAATCTTAATTAATTTCACCTCACACTATTAAGTTACCTATAATTTTATTAGTTACACATTGATTGAGGGTGGGTAGAGTGAATATGTGAACAACTGTGCAGCACAGTGCTACTCATTCTATCATGATCATTCATAACATAAAATTAATCAACAAACAGCAGTTCAATAAAACCAAGCCAGAATCTACTTGCTCTTTAATAATGAGGAGCCCTGGAATGCAGACACAGCCAATACAAATATGCACAGTTTCCTTTACTCCTAGTGCTACAGGACGCAGGTTCAATTGGATGGCCAGCAACTGCAAATACGCTTAGTTTGTGCCATCGCTGCCAATGACCTGGCTGTCTGACTGACATCCATCAGATCTTGATCTCCCATTATGGGATAGGATGACAGACAGTCACTCAGGTCATCATATCTTAATCAATATTCCCATTCCCACTGTACTGCCTGCTAGTACCGCTACGTGATTGGTCATCTTGGGCTGGACCCATGGCGTTATCCCAGTTCGTGGCATTATCCCAGCACGACGCCATGGGTCTAGACTCAGCCACACTGTGAACCTGCAGATCATCTTGAGCACATTGACCATCTTGAGCTTGATTGTTTCATCTGCTCTTAAAAAACCAAAATATTTTCCACAGAAAAACATCTTTAAAATAATTTTTTTTTACTCTGTATAACAACGAGCCATTGTATAATAGGAATAATGCACTACAGGGTGTGTGTAGTTTGGGATAACGGCACGCCAGGATCATTGGATGCACTCGGCCTGTGGCCTTGTGCCCAACCCCCCCCAGGCATGGCATTATCCCAGCATGACACACACCCTGTCGTGCATTACTCCTTTAATGACTGAGCTGAGCTACTTAAACAAAGCCTTCAGTCAGCTCAGACTGAGGGACACTCAATATGGAGCTCCAAGCTGCTAGTTTTCCACTCCTTTCTGCTGGAGCCATGCATCATGCTATTAGTCACAGAGTATGGCTTACGTTTACCCGATTCCATCTCCAAATTGCAAGCATCTGTTGATTTGCACATGGCAAGTCCAGTGGAGAGGGCAGCGAGAGGCACCACCGTCACCTAGGCAATGGGATGCAACTTGTATCATTGCATTCCCCTTGCCTGTAGGATGCACTGCTTCAGTTTCTGGTCCACACACAGGTGTGTATTGATTTAAATTAACTAGCAGCCATATGAGGCAATAAGGGAATTTATGGGTAGCTGTTCTGTTTTTCACTTGATGCTTCATTTGTTTGGCTCCCTTTTTTTTGTCAGTAGCCACCTTTCTGTGTGAATGTAAAAACATAAACAGAGCCAGGAATCCACAGGTATGCAATGCATGCCTTGCATAAGTGACTGCATGCTACCAGTGAAAATGCTAGCCACTTGCCATGCAAACAGCTTAAACGGTGACTCAGCTCATAGGTTGCTTACTCTTCAGCAGTCAGCTCGACAGCAGAACTCAACGTTGGGGTGTATGGATAATATAAACCACTACAATGGCTGGCAGTATAGCCTAGAGGTTAGAATAAAGAGCTGTAAATGAGCTTGGTTCAGCAGACATGGGTTTGATTCCCACAACCTCAAGTGCTTACTGTGTGACTCTGAGCAAGTCACTTAACCAGTCTAAAGCTCCTGGGTTGCCCCTGAAAACAGTCATTTGTGCCTACTAGGCCTTACCCGGTTAACAAAGAATAATAAACAAGCATTTGTCAATGTCAAATGTTTGCTTGCTGGAAATGCAGGAGGTAGACAGATGCAGAATAGGAATGGCAGTGAAGTATTGAACTTCACGCCAACCCCACCGCTATCCTATAGGACTGGACAGGCATTGGGGTAAATGTTTGGGTTGTCACCCATGACATTCATGCTATGTCACGTCACTCTATTCTGCAGACACCGACACATGTTGAAGTGTGTCTTGGGATGTTTGGCTTTACAGTCACCCCATTCCATAAGGACATATGCTGAAATGGGTGCAGCATAGGAGAATGGGGTGAACTGTGGGGTCAAAGAGTCCAAGGTACCCCTCAATGCCTGTCACTGAGTGGGGGTGGGATGACATGAGCAGTACAGTCAGCAATCCAAAGGCACACCCCTATGTCTGTCAGTCTGAACAGGGTGGGACGTTATGGTTAAAAACCCTTACGCCCCAGGCATTTGTTAGTATTTGCACCACAAATTTTCAACATGGCCTTTTTGTGACCCCACCTCATGAAAGCATTTGGGGCCTCTTCTCATGAAGAGTGGTAGCATGATTTTGTCAATGTGTCCCGAACTTTGACTTCCAACAGCGACCGTGCCATTCTGCGCCACATGTATGAAAATGCAGATCGGGCAGGATATGAAGAACGACAGCTGTACCATCCATAGGGAGGTATTAAGAGATGGCAATGTTGAAAATCTGTACTGGGAATAGTAAAAATGCTTGCACTTCTGAACATACATGGAAACTGCACAATGCATGCACATAACACAGTCATTTTATGCCATTTCATCACCAAATTTTCAACATAGGCATTTTAGGACCTCTGTTCATGAACAGTGTCACTGTGATTTTCTTAATGTATCCCGAACACTGATTTCCAACAGCAAGCATGCTATTGTGTGCCGGAAGTACAAAAACACATTTCAGCCAGGATGTGAAAAATGGCAGCTGTACTGCTCATAAGGAGGTGTGGAAAAATGCCAATGTTGAAAATCAGGAGTGAAAATATAACACATTTGTGAAGTTACAAGCGTGCGTGGGAACTGTGCAATGCATGCTCATAACACACTCATTTTATGGACTTTTTTCACTAAATTTTCAACATAGGCATTTTAGGACCTCTGCTCATGAACAGTGTCACTGTGATTTTGTTAATGTGTCCCAAACACTGATTTCCCACAGCGACCATGCTATTCTGCACCAGAAGTGCGAAAACACATTTCGGTCAGGATGTGAAAAATGAGAGCTGTACTGTTCATAAGGAGGTGTGGAAAATGGCAATGTCAAAAATCTGGAGTGAAACTATTACAAATGTGCGAATTTATGAGCATGCATGGAAACTGCATAACACATGCTCGTAACACAGTCATTTTACTGACTTTCGTCACAAAATTTTCAACATAGGCATTTTAGGACCTCTGCTAATGAACAGTGTCACTGTGATTTTCTTAATGTGTCCTAAACACTGATTTTCCACAGTGACCATGCTATTCTGCACTGGAAGTGCGAAAATACATTTCGGCCAGGATGTGAAAAATGACAGCTGTACTGTTCATAAGGAGGTGTGGAAAAATGGCAATGTTGAAAATCTGGAGTGAAAATATTGCAAATTGGTGAACTTACGAACATGTGTAACAACTGCACAACACACGCTCATAAAACAGTCATTTGGGGGATTTTTCCCAACAAATTTGCAACAAAGACTTTTTGAGAGCCCACCTCATGAATACTGGCACTGTGGTTTCGTTAGTCAGTCCAGAAAGGCGATTTCGCACAGTGATCCCAAAGTCACCTTTCAGGACCAATTAATGCCATGACAGTGGCTGAATTCATGAGGAGTGGTCCCAATAATCCCATGTTGAAATTTTGGTGCCAAAATTCCCCAAAACGCCTGAGATAAGCAACAATGTTGAAAAAACCCTATTTATGCCATTATACAGCTTACCGGCATTTCCTCAGTTCGCAGTCAGCTTTGAAGAGTGCAGACATGTTCCTGGTCCACCGAAGATCATCGCGCCATGCTCCAGAGTTAAGTATGGGGTGGGGGTGTGGGGAGGCGGGGTGCACAGAAGGTGGGTGTGGGTTGTGGGAGGGCCACTGGACTGGATGAGGGACCATTCTTTCTGCTTTACAGGTTATAAAACAAAAAATCACAGGACAGTTTTCCTTTTTCAGGGTCATTTGGCACGCTGGGGTGGGTTCCCAGCATGCCACTCCACTAATTTGTTTTGGGGGGCTGTAGCCATCAGGGATTGGGCACCTCCATCGGAACATGGGGAGGGCAAGAGCTGAGGTGGATTGGGCACCCCCTTGGCACAAACTGAATGTTTTTTGGGGGATATTATGAAAACGGGGAGTGGGCTGCCCCATCAGCAAATGACAAGGGAAATGAAGCCGACGAGGAGTTAGCCCCATCAGCAAAACAATGTTCCTGGGGGCACATGATGCTGAGGGGTATTGGGCACCCCCTCGGCACGGGGGGTGTTGTTCACAAACAATATTACACTAGGCAACGTTCTGCCCAGCAATGATGGGTTGCTCCCTCATTGCAACGGAATGGCTGATGCTGCAATGAAGAGGTGGTCCCTGATTGCTACAGTGAAAACTTTTCAACTTGGTGGCACTTTTGGAGATCAGTGTCATCAGCACACTGTGCCTCCATTCGTCCATTAGTGCCAAACCCCCAAACATAGTGCCTCTGCCGGCTGCTACAGTGTCATATCTCCACAACACGCTTCTCTCCTAAGCTGCCACATAATGTTTCTTGCACATGTGTGCAAGCAAACATAAACAAATAATTACTAACCAAAGTCAGGATATGTGGATAATACAAACCACTACAGTTACTAACCAAGGTCAGGATGTGTGGATAATATAAACTACTATAATTAGTAATCAAAGTATGAGTGGTACTGAGGGGTGTCAAGCTGTCTTTTGCAGAACTAGGACCACAAAGGAATGAGATGTATTATACAATAGCAAGACAGAATCCTGGCTTCTGAATGGTCAGTTGGCCATCACAGCAGGGATGTTATCCTGGCATAACTTCCCTGTTGATGATGGGATTGAGAGTGATGGTTGTTTTCATCTTCTCTTGAAAAATGTATTTTTAAACACTAAAAACAATTCTTTAAAATGATTTTTTTCTGTATAACACAATAAGCCATTGTATATGAATAGCCCAGAGGGAAGTTGTTGGGATACCATCCTCTCGGGTGTTGGACTCCCTTGCCCAGTGGCCTCAGGCCCAACCACCCGAGGCAGGATGTTATCCCAGCATAACACCCACCTGGGAGGGCATTATTCCTTTAACATCTCAGGTATGCTATCCTGTGTAAATAAACTGTGTCAGTAAAGCACTTTGAGATGCGGTGCATGATCAGTAGTACATAGGGGTAATTGGTTGGTTTTTTTTTACTAGTTTTACAGTCCAGGCACTACCAGTAGTTATCCAAATTACCAGTGGCACTGAGATGTGCCAAAAACTATGTCACTATGTACCTGTACCACAACTGGGACATGCACATAAAAAAAAAAATTAGTCTTCCTTAGCTCCATGCTTTCAGCTTCAAGAAAGTGGTGAAATCAAGTAATAGTAAAAGCAGCTCCCAACCACAGCAAACATCTAGGAAGCCAGGGTTAGACTTTTATATATAGGAAACTAATATTCCCGAAATGCTGACAATTTCTCATCACTACAAGGTGAAAAAAGATGCTCTAGAACAAGGGGTCATGCTATGAAACTGGAGAGGGGGTAGACTCAAGGAAGACTTGAGGAACCACTTCTTCACAGAAAGAGTGGTGGATTTCTGTAACAGCCACCCCATGGAGGTGGTTAGGGCAAAAACTGTAGCCAGATTCAAAAATGCGTGGGATAGGGATAAGGAAACCTTAGTGGTAAATGCTGGGGGGGAGGGGGTTAGAGCCATAGAACATTTAGGGTCTGTGGTAATACAGTAAGTAGGAAAAATGGGCTGACTAAGTGGGTCAAGAGGTCATTATCTGCCATCAAATTCTATGTTTCTATGAATCCCCTAATGATGGGTAGTTACTGTTGCTTCAGCTGCCGGGGAACAGATACATTTCAACTCATCCTTTTAATGATGCGACTGAGTAGGAAAGGGAAAGGGAAACTTTTTTAACCAGGAGTAGCACACTAAGCTGAAGCTTGTTTCCAGATGTGACCTGGGAGCACAAGGAAGTTAAGTGACTTACTCAGGATGACAATGTATGCATCTAGGCGACTGTGAGATTCAAACCAAGGTCTCCAGATCTGCAGCTCAGAGCCTTAACCCACTGCGTTATACTGCCTTACTGAAGTAATTGGAATGCTGATAAGAAAGAAAAATATATATACATAAAAATATATATATATATAAAGTTATTTTACTGTGCCTTGTATATCTGTAAATTTTGTATATATCTCTTATTTATTTGATTGTACTAATGTTACGCTATTCTCATGTCTTTGTAAAAAAACTTGTACCCTTATTTGTATGACCACTCAGGTCCATCTTGTAAATGAGCTACGCTCAATGATGTTCACCTGAATAAATAAAGATTTTGATTGATTGATTGATTGATATACTGTAGAATGCATAAATGTGAGAAGCAGGTATTTTCAATATGTGTCATGTTTGTAAACACGCATAAAATCAAAAAGTCTCAACCACAGCACAGAACATTACAGGTGTGCAAATCTGTGTGTTTTGGGGGGTTAACTGACTCAAAAATTGTTCAACTGATGCTACATTCTGTTTGACATGACATGCCACTCAAGCCTCACCCCAGCCAGCTCACACACACTATGCCTGTAAGTATCAATAATCTTTAAAATCTGCAAAAAAAGAATACACATGATGACACTAGGTGGAAGCTATTGCTTTTTGTCTAAAGCTTCATTCAGTAATTTTTCTGATGACTTAAAATATTAAAAAATGATAATTGTGTCCATCTAGAGGCAGCTCGTTATATGTGTTTGCACAAGAGGAGGGCACAAACGTAGCATTAGGAGTAGTCAATGACTCTGTAGCATATGGCGTGTCACCTCTACGTTTATTTATATATATACTTTTGTTGTATTTTGTTATTTAATAGTTGCATAGAATATAGGATAAGCTCTATGAGAAGCAAGTCTTGTTTACGGAACATCCCAAGTTGATTAAAATAACAATAAATGCATAAACTGACATACACAAAATCAATTAAAGCATGTACAGATAGAGTCTTCCTGCAACAATAATCTTTTTAGGCCATGTTTGAAAATACCAAGAGTACGTAAAATTCTGAGCTGAGGTGAGAGGTTGTTCCATGAGAATGGAACAGCATAGGAAAAACATTCTTTCCCAAAGTGTGTTTGAAATGTAGGCAAGAAAACGTCATGATGAGATATATCTCTAAGGCTTTATTTGCAGATGGGAGCTATAAGCCTTTCAGATAGGTAAGTGGTGGTCTGGTTAGTCACTGTTTTGTAAATAATGGACTGCCAATGGAAAGTATGTCTGGGGGAGGGTGACAACCAATTTAATTGATGCAATAGAGTACAATGGTGTGCATCCCATTTCAATTTTAATATAAACTGTAGTAACCGATAAGTCAGCAATAAGGCATGGCAGGGTGTGTGCTATTGTGTAATAACATCATGCCTCGAGTGGTTGCAGCATGAGGATGTAGGCCGAGTGCATTCAGCACCTATGTGTGATGTTATTATACAATAACACACACCCTGGAGTGCCTTATTGCTTTTATACAATGGCTCATTTGTAAAGAAAAAAGGAAAAAATCATTTGTTGACATTTTTTATCTGATTTTTGTGTGTGGATATCTACTTACAGAAAAAAGTCTGCAGCTTTCCTTGTTTCCAGTAGGCGGTGCTGCCGCATAAGTGATGATGTCTGCTAAGAAGTATAGGCTTTCTCTTGTTTACTTTTCCATTTCATTCTACACCTGGAATCATTGGCTCCCCCCCATCCCATCAGCTGTTCACTTTGTGATTCACTTTATAGGTTTTTTAGTGTGTGTTGTACTTTATGTTAAAACAGTGAGCCCTTTCTTACTTTGCTATCAGGTCACTTACTGAACGCTGGTAGTGTAGTGCTGAAGTTGGCTTGTGCTGTGAGAACACCAGAATGGAAGAGGAAGGGAAAAAGAAAAAGAAAGGAGAAATCTTTCTCTATGGGACTGCAGATTTAACTAGCAGGAGAATGGGGATGTATGCTACTGCTCTTCAGGATAGAGTTTTATGTTGAGGGTGAGTACAGGAGAACAGCAATATCTGGCAGTGGTTGGAGTTGAGGAGTTTCTTTGGTGACCACTGGTTGCACAATCGGCAGTTTTGGTCTGTGGGATTTATTGAAACTGCTCACTTTCAGTGACATAAAAAAAGATTCTGTGTAATACAGACTTGCTGCAACACTTTAAACTTCTGTGTGTGTAGCAATTCAGGTTGGAGAGGGGTACTAACAGGATGTGAAGAGTGAGTGTAGGCATGATTTTTGCCTCTGTCATGCAGTCATGTGAGTGCCTGGACTTCATACAATAATGTTATTGTGTAATAACATCACTGTTCCAGGCACCCACTGACTAATCAGAGGTCAGGAAATTGCCCTGCCATTGTATAATAAAGAGTATTCAAGGGAAGAAGATTTGAAGCAGAAGCATGGTGGTAAATAGTGTCACCATAATCTAGGATAGGGAGACTAGCTTGTGCAATGTATCTACAATCTGAGCTTGACAAACAAGCCTGACACATTTTAGGCAACCCAGGCATTGACAGACTTTAAAATAGTTTTGTCAATATGAGTTTTGAAGATCAAGGAAGGATCAAAAGTGAGATCAAGATATTTAAATTCACTTACAAGCTGGAGTGGGTTGCTATTTAAAGTTATTGAGAAGGAGGAATTTGCCAGTAACAGAGCTGACTGAGACCCAGACAGCATAGTCTTAGTCTTTTTACTTGTTAGAAGTAGGTTATAGGAGTACCAGTTCACAGTTTTGTCTAAATCACCCAGGAGAATCGAGGAAAAAGAAGACGAAATTTTATGTGTATAAAAAAGGACCATGTCATATGTGTAAAGTTGGACTGAAAAATGGTCCACAATAGAGGGTTGGTTATCTACCAAGGGATTAAATAAAATAGAAACAAGTATAGACCCTTGAGGAACCCCAGAGGACATGGAGAGGGAGAAGAAAAACAACCATTCCAGAACACAGATTAAGTGCTCCCCTGTAAGTAAAATGAAAACCAAGTGATAGCATTTGTGGAAAAATCATAAGAAGATATACATGCCAGAAGCAATGAATGGTTGATCACATTAAAGACTTTAGCCAGATCAATAAAAACAGAATCAACAAGATACCCTTTATCCAAGCCCTAGAGGCAGAGTCATGAAAACCAATCAATGCTGTTTGAGTAGAATGGTTTGGTCTAAAACCAGACTGGAAACTGGAAAGGAGCTGATAATTGGTCAGATATTCAGAAATCTGGAAGAGGATATTTTTTTCCATAAATTTATAAATTATAGGGAGCAGGGAAACTGTATGGAAAGTTTCTACTATAGTTCTGTCCCCACCTTTATGCAAGAGGATAACAAAAAAATATTTACATGCTGAGGGGAAAAGTTTAGGTGGTAAGGGTTAAATTAAAAATGTAGACTAGAAGAGGGGACACAATATCAGCACTGTATGTAAGTAAAAAATTATCTAGATTTTTGATTCCCTTAGCAGTATCTCCCTCAACAAAGACAGCAATTTAAACACTTCATCAGATTTCATGTACCGGAAGTAAAATTTAGGTCTTGAGAGTGGGGACATTGCCAGAGGATCAAAAGACAATCTAGTGGTGGATAAACCAGCCTTTTTGAATAGCAGAGAAGGAGCCTCAAAAAGATATGTATTGAACATACCACAAATACCTTTTTTAGAATACACAGTGCAGCCACCAAAAGATACATTTGTAATGGAAGACACAGAAGGTACCTTCTAGACAGTGTCAACCATGCGCCAGAATTTCTTAGGATTATTTCTAACATTAGCTAGATTTGTCTTAAAGAAGGAGGATTTTGATTCTCTTATAATGGAGACACAGTAATTACAAAATTTATCAAAAGTCTGCCATGCCTCTTGAATATCTAATTTTTTTGGCTTTTTAATATTGCTTATCTCAAGACTTCAACTGGGAGATAATAAAAGAAGTCATCCAAGGAACATGCTTAAATGTAACTCTTTTTTCTAAAAAAAAAGGGGGTCATGATTTGTTGCAAACCAAACTGAAGTGGTAAAATAAATAATTCTAGACAGTCTATGTTAGGGAAGGAAAAAAAACTCGCCCCAGTTAATCTTAAGCAAATCAGAATAAAAAGCCTCTAAACTGAAATTCTTAAAACAATGAAACTTAATGGCGTTAGGAGTAAATTTAGGATGAAGAAGATTCACCATAAACAAATGAGTGTGTGATCACTGAATGTGTTTCCCTGGCAACCAGAAGAGCAAATGGGGAGCTCAGGGGAAACAATCCAGTCTAAAATAGTAAAGACCTTACAGTTCAAATCATAATGTGTAAGACCTTTAATTAGCTGATTCAAACAACCAAGAGGAGCAAGGGAAGCCTTTAATCTGATTCCCCTGCTGGAGGGCCAGTTTGCATTAAAGTCACCCATTAAAATGGAATGTTGGAACTTACCCAAGGAGTAAGTCTATGAGTACAGCTGTGGAAATTTGGTTGTTTTAAGTTTAGAGGGACAGTATATGCTGCCAACTAAAATCTCCATTCCAGATAGTTTTATGGAAACAAACTCAGAATTAATCAAACCACCCAAGGTGTTGGATTTGACACATGAGCATGGAATGGAAGAGTGAACAAACAATGCAGCATTGCCACCACTCCTGTTCCTATCAGATCTACAAACTGTATAATTTGTAAGGGTTGACGTCTGATTCGGGAATGGAGGAACCCTGCCAAGTATCAGTTACAGCAAGGATGGAAGGGCGAGAGGCAAAGGACCAGCTTACCAACAGGTCTCTTGAGGGGAGGAGACTTTGAACATCAGAATGAAAAAATTTAGTTTGTAAAAGGGAGGCCCAGGATTTATTTATGTGTCACCTGCTACTAACAATAATGAGAAAATAAACAACATGATAGTAGAAAAGGGATATTTAGGACCATTTTTTGACCAATATAACCACCTAGAGCTATAGGAAAAGGAGCTGAGGGAAAAAAAACTGTAATGCCTCTCAAAACAGGATAACCTGAATAATCCACATGGGGGATATCAGACCAGGGTGGAGGAAAAGAGAACACATCTTTAAACCCACTCTGCTAAGGCTTAATAGAAAAAGTGTTGGAAAATGGGATGAATCCAAAAGAAATAATGTGAATAAAGGAACCTCATTTTTGAACCTAGGGACATGGGGATAAAAGTCCCAGCTTAGATAGCTGCCTAGAATCAAAGGTTAGTAGGCGACTAGAACACACAATTAGAAATAGGCCTAGAACAATAAATAGTTAAAAGTAAAAGGGTTAAAAAACTCAAATACCAATGCATAATAAGTAACTTAGACAACCAGAGCAATTAAAAATAATAATGAGTACAGACCTAGGTTCAAAAGTCTGCAAGAAGTAAATCACAGTAAGTAAAACAAAATAAAACACTGCAGAGTAACACTTAAAAAGATCACTGCTAGAATAATAAGCCCCAACATATGCTGTCAGCATAAATGCTAGCTGTAGGTTGATGTCCAAGGACAAAGTGAGCAGAAAAAAGAACAGTTTGCAGTCCTTTGGCAAATATAATTATGGGATAGAATATAAATTGTAGTGCCCCTGGCTTTCACTGAGGGAAATATTCTGAGAGACTTTTGTCTGGCAACCCACTTACTGCCAGTAAGTGGTAAATTAAGGGAATTGTTCCCACTCTAGTGTGGGGGGGGAATCTATATGGGCTTCGGCTTTCTTTGTTCCCAAACAAACCAAGTAAACCAAGTAAAACCAAGTAAACCAGATTATACCTGGAGTAGCTGGTGCAGTCACAAAGATGTAATATGTGCAAACCATGTAGGGGGTAAAACTTACCAAATCTCTCTGATGAACAAAACCACCAGCTAAAAAATGTTCATGAAGTGAAAAGCATCAAAACCTTCTCTCAAAGTTAAACCGTGCAGGGAGCAGCATTCAACAACACAAGGATTCCAGGGGGTCTCTCTCACTGGCTGCACTGGAGCTCTGTAGAGAGTAGTTCTGAAGGAGAGGATGAAAATGAACAGGCAACAAGTGCAGGTGAAGACTGCAGGTCACTGAGTGTAATAAATCCAGATTAAAAAGTCCAAATACGTCTACTGAATGGAAGGCACAGTTTTAGTGGCAAAGTTTTTCTGGAGTGGCACTCAGTGAAAACCCAAATATAGCAACAAACTCATTTAGAGACATGAAGAGACACAAAGCTGATATCCCAGCAGCTTTGGCCCACACTAAAACTTCACTGGGGGGGGACACCATGTTATAATTCCTTAAAGAAAAAAGTCTCTGACGACATCCTCTAAGAAACTACAGCTATGGTGAAAACCCTATGGAATTGCTCGCTGTTGCATCTAAGACGACCAGGGGGAAAAATTAATGTTTCAGAATTTGTTAGATGGTGTACTATATAGACCAAGAATATTTAATATCTGCAGTCACTGTGTGTAGTCCATTCTGTTGTATTGTTTTTTATAAGTAATGTCATTGTTACTTGTTAGTTATTTAAGCAATAAGGCAAGACAGGTTGTGTGTTAGTGTCTAATAACGTCACTCCTGGGGTGGGTTGAAGCACTAGGTGAAGCTGAGTGCTTCCAGCACCCCAGGAGTGACGTTATTACACAATAACACACACCCTGGAGTGCCTTATTGCTATTATACAATGGCTCAATGTTATACAAACTAAAAAAAAATTTTTAAAAATGTTTTTAGTGGATTTTTAGTGAGTTTCTTAGAGAAGAGGAAAAAAAGGCTCTATGAATACAGCCAGCAAAACTAATGCTAATCAGTGACAGTGATGTTATACTGTAGTATCATCACTGTCTCAGGCACACACTGACCAATCAGAATCCAGGATTCTTTCTTGCCATTGTATAATATGACATATGTATGTTATATGTGGAACTTTAGTGCCTTGCTTGAGCTGGAACTTCATTGTAAATGAGCCTTGCTCAACTGAATGTTTTCCATTATTCTTCGAATAAAAATTATTTACTACTACTACTACTACTAACAGCTACTTGATGAAATACTGAGCAGTCAAAACCTTGCAAAGCAGGCCAAGGAACCATGTCAAAGAAAACAACTGTAACCAGGGCTGAAGCAATTTCTTTACAATGTTATGTGGGAGCTCTGCTCCTGCACTCCCCATAATATATATATATATATATATATATATATATATATACATATATATATATATATATCTCAAGCAACTCCAGTCTGCGCTGTAGTAGACACAACAATAAAGTCAATGCACTATAAATGCAAATGCTATTTTTGACATGCTGTTATTCCTCAGGTGTACTTCATACAGCATATTGACTGGTAACCCTCAGGGGCCTTTGGTATGAGTTGTTGGCCTATGCTGGGGGTGGTCCTTAACTGACCTAATGACTGCCACAATATGCAGTACAATGGAGCCCACTTAAGTGCACACATTAGTAAGTGCATATCCCGCTTAAATGCACACTTTAAAGTTTCCCATTTTTCCCCCTATACTTTGTTGTTTAAAAGACCCTGATAAGTGCACATTTTTTAAGTGCACATCCTGCTTAAGAACACAGTCAGATCTGCCAGAAGATTACCAAATCCTGCTTAAGTACACATTCATATGGTGGAATAAGATGCTATTTGGCCTGCTTCTCACATCCTAATACTTAGTTTTGCTCTTTGTCCCAAGGAATTCTGTACTGGGAATGTTTATAGCTCGGTGGTATACAAGAGTTAGATAGGCAGCTAGCAGAGGACTTCCAGTGAACAACTGTAGGGCTCCTGCAAGAGCTGATAAAGGCAGCAAGGAACAGGAAAGATGAAGTTGGGTCAGTTGCTGTAGTGTACATCACTGAATATGTCCTGGAGCTCTAAAGGGCCTTTACTATGACAGACAGCATGGAAAGTGTGTCAGAGTTGACCTGCTGTGATCTGTGAGGTGGGATAATGTATTGTCTGCTTAAAGTGCACATCCCTCTTAAATGCATACACATTTTGTTTCCCAAGGGTGTGCACTTATCAGGGCTCTACTGTACTTTGCAAATCTTAAAGACATTGTCACTCACAGAATGTATACATGTAACAGCCCCACCTGATGGTAGGAGGCACGGTTGTTACTAGCTTGTGTCCAGTAGAGAGATTGGGTGCCTGTTCATCACCCTTTGAGTGATAGTGGGATACTGATTATGGGAAAGCCTAGGCTGTATAGAAGGGGCCCTTGTGGCCTAGAGAGACAGCTGGTGGGAACCAGGGTGCATGTGCCTAAGGGTTAGGCATCCCAGCATTTGGGTAAAAAAGGGTATGGGTTGTCATGTCCTAGGTGCCTTCCTTGGCAGGTGCCAGCAGGCATGGATGAGCAGTGCTAGGCCGAGGTGCTTGGCCAGGAGATGCATCGCAAGTATGGTCAGCTTTGCACCTGGCTAATAGGGATAGTGGTTTGCTCCTGGAGGGATGGGTACAATGTGTGACCCACCATGTGGCTGCCTCAGTACATGGGCAAAGAGTAGTCAGTTCCTACTGCAAGCTTCTCTTGGGTAAGCAAGTGCTATACCACTGTAACAAAACAAAGATAATCATGCACACCCTAACAAAATGTGGTATATTACCACTCTATCTGCAGCAAAAGGTGAACACCAAACACACAGTGGTGCACAAAAACAAGATCCCAATGTTTTGTGTGTGCACGCTTTATCAAGGAATCATAGTGCCATACCTCCCTCACTGTCTGAGGGAGACATGGGATCTAGACATCTTGCTTGTAGTGGAGTCTCTCAGTACATCTATATGTCTGGAATGGGTCAGATCAGACTTGGGAAATCCAGACATTCCTCAACCTGGACTGGAGATGGGAGTTGAACTCTGGTGGCCCACTGTAATCAGGACAGGAATTCCAGAGAGAAGGAGGAAATCTCTGTGGGGGGGTAGAACCCCCTTAAGGAGTGCTATCTATAAGGCCCTAAGATCTGAAGAGGATCCCCCTGACAATGATTTGGGGTACTTTTGATTATGCGGGTGACAACAGAAACCATGCAGTCAGCCATCCTAGGGATCAGAGGATGGAAGTAATCAGGACTGGAGCAGCATGCCTGGTGAAAGGTAGAAGATAGTCTCTGAGAAAGTGGGGTAAGTCCCCAAAAGGTAAGCTGGGCTCTAATGGTCACTATGCCATTCTGTTCCCTGGGGGTAGGGGCTCTGAGATGCCACAGCATGTGGAGCTCTGGCTGATGTGGGCCCTGCTATGTACATAGGGGCATAATTCGTTCCAGGGCACAGGGCATGGTGAAGGTTGTCAGTCCAGTTGGATTAGTGAGCAAGAGAATGTTTTCTCCTGACCATACAGTATAGGTGCCCAGCTGGTGTTCCAGTTCAAGTCCAGATGAAGGAAAATATATCAGTTTAAAAGTGCAAAAGAATTGTAATATGGGGGGACATGGCTTCCCAGGAACAAAGGTAGATAAAGTGGGCAAGGCACTTTCAGGGCCTCATAAATGCCCATCAGAAAGGGGTCCAGAAAAATCCAGCACAGAGGTCACAGATCACACTGCAGCTGCTTCAGAGGGACAAGCCATCATGACAGAGTTGTGAGGGTGCCATAATAAACTGTGCAGAAGTCAAATGATTTGGGTTTCTTTGACCAGTATGAGTGAACTGTGTGCCCTGAAATATCATATGCTTCATTATAAAATGCCAAGAAAAGTTCTTGGGCTCTGATTGGTCAGTGCTGCCCTTCCACGGTGATGTTGTCAGCACATCATGCCTATTCAAAAAGCAACTAAAATACATTGGAAAAATTTATTTTTTCACCTTTTTTCTTTTTTTTTTTCAACAAGCAAGCCATTTTATAATTGCAATAATGTAGTCCAGGGTGTGTGTCATAGGGATAATGTCACTTCTCATTGGCTGCACAAGGCGCAGCCACCAAGCGTGACACTATCCTGGAAGCATGCCCTGGCATAATATTATTGCTTTTAATTACAAAATGAATAGAAATAATGTTGCCCTGATTGGCCAAAGGTGCTTGCAGCCAGGCATTACCCAAGCACAATAGCCCAGCCAAAAGTTAATTTGTCCAATTTACTAAAAAAAGAACCATTTCATTAATCACAGTAAGGTACTACAGGGAGTGTGTTATGATGGGATAATAGCTTTTCTGGGGTGGTGGAAGCACTCAGCTTCACCTTGTGCTTCAACCCACTCAAGCCAGATGATTATCCTACCCTGATGCACCCCCTGTCATTGTCATGCCTTATTGCTTACGTAAAGGAGAGTGAAAAACTTGGAATCCCTGTTCCTGAGTAGTTATGTCCACCAAGTAAATGATGCCCTGTTCCAGCAACTCCTGGGAAAAGGAGAGAAGTCACAGTTACTGTGGCTGTTTGCAGGGGGCTCCTGGCGAGTTTAAAGTCAGATTTCCTCTTGACATGGGAGTATAGGTCATACCTACCCCTATTAAGTATTCGGTCACAGGTTGATTGGTGAACTGATAAGGGGGAGTGCATTCATTTAATTCTGTGCCACTGCATGCGACTGCCGAACACCATCTTTAGGACATGTGACATTGAGTGGAGGGTGTCATCATGATTATCTTCCTGGCTTCTCATAGAACAGCACCAGTGTGAGCTGCAGACTATAGAAATAAACATTTTATTCATTATTAAAAATTAAATAAGGATTAATTGAATGTTATGATATCTTTTAATGCAACGTTAAAAAATGATACAGTAATGTTGCTCAGCATAAGTTCTTTTGGATTCAACAGTCCATTCATCAGTTGTTGATCCAATGAAAAAAATGTAAAACATTTAATGAATCCATTTTCTCCAGAAAAAAAAAATTAACAAGCCTGTAATTTAGTGGTTTAAAGAGCAGCAGCTTCCTACTTGCTGTCCCCCCCCCCCAACATACTGTATATTACAGCTCTCCTGGCCCAGAGTTGCTTGCTATAAAAAATTTATTAATTTCAGCTGTTATAAAAAATTGCAACACTCATAACTCACTCCGCGGAAATAACAGGCAAAATGAAGACACTGCCCAAAGGTGTCGACACGCCCCCCACGTTTTGTGAGGTCAGAAAATGAAGACCGTGTGTGCGTGCTCCATTTAGTTCAATGGCAACGATTTTTACATACATTTTATTACCATTTAGAGTTGCGATTATAACAAATCAAAGCAACCACTCGAGTAACAGGGTCCCTCATTCAGCCAAACACAAGCAATGATTATGTGATCAGGTTCTTTATGTGACTACGTGACAGAGCCCTGCCCATCCTGAAGGATAACAGGACTCAATATAATAAACAATGCTCAAGAACAAATCTTTTGACATCTTCAATCAGTTACTCTCATGAGGGACACAAAGAACACTGGTTGAATAAAATACAAGGTAGGGCTGGGCAAAAAACAGTAATCAATTAATACATAAATTTGTATTGGCATTGGTCACTCTCTCATTCACAGACACACAGGATCATCTACCATCCTACATTAATTAAAAACACAAAAACCAAGCCCCTCCCCCCCCCTCAGTAATAACCCCCATTCCACTCCTGATCTGGCTTTGCCATGATGCCACAGATGACAGATGAGAATTAAATTGAGGAAGGGCAGCTTGTTGCTTGTCTTGCCAAATATTTAGAAAACATGGAAAGTAACCTAACTGGACATCCCCTGCATGCTGCAAACCAGCTTCTCCCCAGTCTAGTTTGCAGAGCAGCAGACAGGCAGAAGCAGAAAGCTGATGTGAAAAGGGAATTTTTTTTATAGGGAGGGATGTGCTGCCCAGTTGCTTCATTCTTGCTTCCCATCCCCATTAGCTAGCCACTGGAGCTAGTCAGGCTCAGCATCAGCAGGCAAGTTGCCTGCCACTATAAAGGTATTATGTCACACTTAGCCCTGGGCTCTGTGTTTGCTTCTGTCCAAGGTCACCACAGATGATAGTTCTCTGGCTGTGGTCATGTCTGGGGGACACCCTCCCCAAGGTGTAGTGGCTGCTATGGAAGTCCTTTGGATTAGTATTTTAGCTACAGAAACATTCATTTTAAACCATAAAAATGGGTTTGCTTAATACAAACATTGAGGACCCCCAGTGGTTAGGTTACCTTTGTTAATCTAACTCTAGGGACATAGTGTACTCTGCTGCCCCTCTTACCTCATAATTAGTGCTGGGCAAAATGAGCAAATTCCACTTTTTTTTTAATTTTCACAAAATTCTGTGAATGTTGTGGAATTGTGTGAAATTTTGCAAAATGCATTATTTGGTCATTATTCAGCCATTCTTCCAGCTACACTGGAAACTGACATGCTTAAAGAGTCCTAAGGAAACTGCAAAACCACAACATTTGGATAAGAAGTGTTGAATGTATAGGGATTCAAAGTTTGGCAATTTATTTATTTTTTGGAAAGGTTTTCTGAAAATATTTCTATTCATACAACTTAGCCACCTTTGCAGCTACAACCCCCCAAAATTTACATGAATATCCTCTTGGAAGGTTACTAGAAACTTCTGAAATTAGAGATATATGGTTAACTTGGTTGGTGAGCAAGGAAGAAGGAGGCTACTGAAGAATATAGGAAGTTGCTGTCCCAGAACAGGAAGGGTGAGAGTTGTAAGGAGAAGAGAGAGTAAGCATACAGAGAAACAGGAGAGGGGACACAAAATAAGGCGTGATAGGAGTGGTGCAGTGCAATGGCTGTGGGGCGGCAGTGTTCCAGGAGACATTTTGGAGGCTGCGATGCTGCCCTATTTGCAGGTACCTCTCTGGTCTGAGGGAGGAGGTTGCCCGTCTCTAGGCTGACCTGGCTAGGATTCGTGAAACCTCCTCCCCCACCCAGGGACCACCAGGGCCAATGCCACTACCTCAGAGGTTGCCAAGAAAGAGGAGAGGCTGGACCAGGTGGGCTCAGGGAGGAGGGTGGTGGAACAGAGTTGCATCCCTCCAGCTGTATCTCCACAGTTCATTCTTTCTGGTGGATAGTGGTTCCTCTATGGAGGTACCTGCAGTGGAGACCAAGGAGGATGCTGGGAACCTTCACAAAGGAGACCCACAGGAGGTGGCATGAGATCCCACAGGGGAAGGAAACAACTCCTGGTGGGGGACTCAATCATTAGGGGGCTAGAAATGGGGGAGGAAGGGGAGAGTGAGGCGCACTTACCTGGTGCCACGGCTTGGAGGGACAGGAAGTGAATCCTCAGGTTCATGGTAGCAGCTGCATGAGGGAGGGAGCTGGATGTCATTGTCCACCTAGGGACAAATGACCTGGCTAGGAATGTGATCAGAGCAGTGCAAGAGGAGTTTGTAGAGTTGGGGAGGGGCCTTAGACAAGTAGCGCATAAAGTAACCTTCTCGGAGGTGCTGCCTGTCTATGGCAAGGGTGATGCTAGGGTACTCCTCACCAGGGAATTCAATGAATGGTTGAAAAACTGATGTGGAGCTCAGGGTTTTGGCTTCACTGGGGACTGGGGAGCCACCTGGAGGGATGCAGACCTATACTGGTGCAATGGTCTGCATCTGTCCAGGGGAACCAGGATCCTAGGTGAGAGGTTTAAATGTTTCATTGTGCAACTTTAAACTAGCCAAGGGGAGGCACTGAAAAGGAGAAGAAAATCCCAGCCTCCCCCACAAAACCCGTAATTAGTGAGGTAAACACCAAGGTAGAGAAGTCATTAGGGAGCAGGACAGAGGTAAATGTAAAAAGGCAAAGGCAGTAAGGACAGGAATGGGGCTAAAAGGGTAAGGCCATCAAAAGTGGAGGGTGATGAGTACCAATGCCCATAGTCTGTGTAACAAGCCCCTGAACTAGTGGCCTTGATGGAAGAGGTTGCCTGGATATTGTGGCAGTCACAGAAACATGGTACACAGAGAACCATGACTGGGATGTCAACATACCAGGATACACAATCTACACAAGGGACAGGGAGGGTAAAAGAGGAGGAGGAGTAGCTCTCTATGTAAAGGAAGGGATCAAAGCAACAGAACTAAAGAGTAAACAGGGAGCAGATGAGACACTCTGGGTCACCCTGGAGGCAGGAAATGGCACCACAATCTGCATGGGGGTTGTATACAGACCCCCATCTCAGAGGATGGAATGGACAAGGAAATGATAGAAGGCTCCTTAGAATGGCAGAAAAAGGGAGATATTGTTGATGGGAGACCTGAATGTGCCAGATGTTAACTGGAGCACCTTTGCTGCAGGCACATCCAAGAGCAGGGTCATTCTTGATGGCCTACAGGGGGCATGCCTCAGACAGCTAGTATTGGAACCCACTCTGGAGGGAGCAATCTTAGACCTGGTATTCTCAAATGGGGACAGGGAAAGAATCTCAGATTTAGAAGTGGGTAACCATCTGGGAACAAGCGACCACCAAACAGTGTGGTTCACGATAAACACAGCTATACAATCAAGCCATACAAAAGCAAGAGTATTTGACTTTAGTAGGACTGACTTTGGGAAAATGAGAGAGTGCCTCAGAAAAGCACTAGCAAACAGGCAAGAAGGAGGGGTGGAGGAACAATGGGGAGTAATCAAAACAGCCATCACAGAGGCAACAAGCCTTTGTGTAAAGCAAATCAACAAAACACAATGAAGGAAAAAACCGCTATGGTTCTCAAAAGAGGTGGCTGGGAAGGTTAAGGAGAAAAGGATAGCATTCAGGAAATATAAGGAAACACAGAAGGAGCAGGACAGAGAACTTTATCAGTTAAAGCAGAAAGAGGCTGGGAAGGCAGTCAGACTAGCAAAGGCCCAAACCGAGGAAAGGATAGCCAACTCTGTTAAGAAGGGGGATAAGACCTTTTATAGGTACATTAGGGAGTGAAGAAAGACCAAAGGAGGGATACTGAGGCTTAATAAAGGGGAGGGAATGCGGGTAGAGGGTGACAGTGAAAAAGCAGGGATACTGAACGAATATTTCTGCTCAGTATTCACAAAGGAAAAGGAGGGGGAGGTACCTAAACCGAACAAGAGAAACACTCTGAAGACAGGGGTTGATACCAGTCCATTTACAGAAGAAAGGGTTCTGAAAGAACTAATAAAATTGAAGGTGGACAAAGCAATGGGGCCTGATGGGATTCACCCAAGAATTCTAAAAGAACTAAGGGTAGAACTAGTGACACCACTGACTACTCTCTTTAATAAATCAAGGGAGGATGGGGTGGTACCTGAGGACTGGAGGAGGGTGGATGTGATTCCTCTTCACAAATGTGGGAACAGGACAGAGGCAGGACATTATAGACCAGTTAGTTTGACCTCAGTGGTAGGGAAAATGATGGAATCACTTCTGAAGGAAAGAATTGTTGAGTACCTAGAGGCCAGTGGGGCACAGGACCCAAGGCAGCATGGATTCACGATGGGAAGGTCATGTCAGATGAATCTAATAGATTTCTTTGACTGGGTGACCAAAGTAGTAGACCAGGGAGGGGCTGTGAACATGGCTTACCTAGATTTTAGCAAGGCATTTGATACACTCCCACACAAAAGATTAATATACAAGTTAGCCAGCCTTGGAGTTGGTCTCAAGGTGGTAGCCTGGATAAAAAATTGTCTAGACAACAGGACGCAAAGGGTAGTAGTAAATGGAGTCTACAGTGAAAAAAGGAGGGTTACTAGCCGGGTACCGCAGGGTCCAGTACTGGGACCGGTCCTTTTTAATGTCTTTATAAGTGACATGGCAGAGGAACTGGAAGGAAAAGTATGTCCCTTTGCAGATGACACAAAGATCTGCAACAGGGTTGATATACCAGATGGAGTGGAAAGGATGAGAAGGGACTTGCCAAGGTTGGAGGAATGGTCAAATGTATGGCAGCTCAGATTCAATGCAAAGAATTGCAAGGTAATACACCTGGGAAACAAAAACCCAGGGGAAGAGTACACAATGGGGGGTAAGATACTAACAACAACAAAAATGGAAAGGAACCTGGAGGTAATTATATCAGATGACCTAAAGGTGGTTAAGCAATGTGAGAAGGCAGTAAGGAAGGCTGGGGGGATACTGGGATGCATAGGGAGAGGCATCAATAGTAGAAAACAGGAATTAAGGAGTGGGAGGCCAGTCGGACTGTTATTTCGCTTTCATATGAAGGGAGGTTAGTGACGGACCCTCAAGATATGGCCAAGGCGTTTGCCTCATTTTTTGAAAAGATATACCAGGAAAGTGCTCCGAGGGGGGACCAGGAGGTTAGGGAATATTTGGAGGGAATTCAACTTCCGTTAGTGGACCCTGCTTTTGCTAGGGAGTTGGAAGGTCCTATAACATCCTCCAAGATTATTGAGGTGGTTAGATCCCTTCCATCAGGTAAATCGCCAGGGCCTGATGGCCTAACGGCGAAATTTTACCAAACACACATTCAAACTATACTTCCTGTTTTAAAAGAATTTTTTCATACTATAATGCGGGATGGTATTGATCATTCACCCATATATCAAGCATATGTCACATTAATACCCAAACCAGATAAGCCAAGGGATGTTTTGGGAAGCTATAGGCCTATAGCCTTAATAAATCAAGACATCAAGATACTTGCAAAGATCTTGTCTAATAGGATCTTGACTGTGGCTCCAAGCCTAATTAGTCAGGAACAAGTAGCTTTTATGCGGGAAGGAGGAGCTAAAGATGTGCTTAGAAAATACACCATATTTAAATTCTGCTCCTGACTCCCCGGCCCCTTAGCCTTGATCTCCTAGATGCCGAAAAGGCATTGATCATGTCTCTCATCTATTTTATTTACTACAATGGAGAAGATGGGATTCCGGAGAGGTTTAATTAGGGTATCAAGAATCTATATGGCACCTCGGCTAGAATTTTATGTAATGGTTATTTGCAGGGAATTCCAGCTTAAGAATGGTACTCAGCAGGGGTGCCCACTTTCACCGATACTGTTTAATATTTATTTGGAGCCTTTGTTAAGATACATTATAATAGGGAGGTCGTGGTTCAGGGAATCGGGCTCGATGATTTGGTTTTGAAAATCTCGTGCTCATGATCTATATATTGCTCCACCTTCGAGATCCAGCAACTGGCTTTGAAATGGTTAGAGAGCTAATAGATCGGGTACTCTAGGGTTTCAATTACAAACTGAATCTCACTAAAACCCAAATTTTATCTCTGACTCCACATGTTTTTAAAGTGGATTTTGCACCCCTGGGGATACAATGGAATGATGATAAGTTGAAGTACTTGGGAATCTGGATTACAGCAAACCAAACATCTGGTGCAGATGCCAACCTGGGGGGAATTATTTCGGAGATCTCAGGGGATATTTTAAGATGGAACAAACTCCCTTTGAACTTTACGGCACGTTTGGGCATCATTAAGATGAACATCTTGCTGAGGGTGCTATATCCGATCTATCTGGCTCCTTATAATATCCCGGTTAAGTGGTTTAAGCTAATTAGGAAAATGTTGACGGGTTTCCTTTGGTGTAAGCCTCCCAGGATTAAACACAATGTGCTGTGTGGGCATGCAGAGAAGTGGGTTGCACTGATCTTCAGCTTACTATGTGGCGGGTCAGTTGGGCTTATCCAGTGGGCGGTGGACTTGTATAAGGGAGAATATTGTCCTGCTTGGTTACAAATTGAGAGGAAAGCGCTGAGAGGTATGGGCTATTCCCCTGATTCGTTGTTATACGTTGGGCCCAAAAAAGGAATGGGCAAGGTAGGGGTGGGAAATCCAATAGGAAATCACTGGAAGCTTGGTGGTCATTTCTCACTCCAACCCAAAGAGAATGTCAGGTGAGGTCTAGGGATCAGCCTATTCTGGGTAACCCTAACTTGACCATAGGAGGCTTGGTGCTGGGGCAAAGGTGGGCGGTATATTTGAAAGGTCTCAGTCTGAGGGATATGCAAAGGGGTGGAGAATACTCCTACCACCTCAATGTGATGGCCTGCCCTTCTTCCAAAGGTTACAGCTTAAGCAATTGATTGCGGGAGTTTGGGGGGGATGGGGGGATTATTCAGACAGTTTTCTCTCATGGGGAAGTTTGAAGGAGGCCGTGCATAGATCCAGTTCGCTCTCCCGGGTGTATAAACTTCTCCTGAATTCCCAATGTTCCAGTGCCCTTACCGCTGTCCCTTATTGGGATAAGGTGTTGACTTCTAGATTAGCATGGGACAGTATCTGGGAAGCCACTAGATATAATGTTATTACTAAATATAGGAATATGCAGATCTTTGTGGTTCACAATATCTACTATACGCCCACTAAGCTATATTCTAAGTCCTTGAGACAGACAGATCTGTGTTTCCGGTGTGGTACAGCAACAGGGGATTTGCTTCATGTTCTATGGAGTTATGATAAGATTTCTCCATTATGGAATAAGATTAGACAGGGTTTGGACCCCAGTTTAGATTACTCAGGTTATTTAACCCAGAAATCTGTGTGTTAGGTGATTACTCTATAGTCAGGAGGGTCACATCAAGATTTCACCTTCTTTAATGGGGTCTATTGTTAAAGCATTCATTCTGAAACATTGGAAAGATGACCAGGCTCTTTCGTACAAACAATGGGTAAAGGATCTGCGGAGGGCTTTAGCTAGGATTAAAAAACACCTAACATCTGAGGGTAGACAGGAGGTCTATAGTATTAGGTGGGCAAGTCTGGAGGCAGCCTACTCGTAATAGGTAATAACTGATAGTATACAGATCTGCCTGCTGGGTGGCGATTAATAGAGGGATATGAGCTGGGAAGGTGCTTCTCTCTAGAGGTAGGTACCGTGGGTTTTAGGTTTTTTCTTTCTTTTATGAAGATCCCCTATAGAATGGGTGGTTATATTTGTTAATTAGTGTTGGAATCAATATGGATCTGATTGGGATATGGGTTTGGCTAGGATGTACTTGAGGTCGCTAGGGCTTTATCGGATTGGGACTCTTCAGGGACACACTGGATATTCATCGAGATGACCAGGTCAACCAGGATTATTGGATGTTAAATGTTGTAAGTTTCATTTTGGGGAAGCTCGAATATGGGAGAATGAGTTGTCTCAATTTGCGGTGGGACATGAGGGCTTCCATGTGATGTTTAACTTTGGATGGGGTGGTATCCTTGTGTGTATGTAAATAGGGGATGTACATAGTTTGCACAGCCAGTTTTGGGGTGTGCGCCCGTTTCTCCGGGTTATGGTTTATGTTTGTATGTCTTGTTGGTATTGGAAAAGAAATAAACTTTTTCTTTAACAAAAAAATAAAAAAATAGTAGAAAACAGGAAGTTGTTATCCCTCTGTACAGACAGTTGGTGAGACCCCATCTAGAGTACTGTGTGCAGTTCTGGAGACCCCATCTCTGCAAAGACATAGACAGAGTGGAGGCTGTCCAGAGGAGGGCAACCAAAATGGTGCAGGGTCTGCACCAGAAGACATATGAAGAAGGACTAAAGAAGCTTAATATATATACCCTTGGGGAAAGGAGGGAGAGAGGGGACATGATAGAAACTTTCAAGTACCTCAAGGGAATCAACAAAGTCCAAGAAGGTGGCATCTTTCAGAAAAAGAGATGTGCAAGAACTAGGGGGCACAATTTGAAGATGGGGGGGCGGCTCAGAGGTAACGTGAAGAAGTATTTTTTCACAGAGAGGGTTGTGGATGCATGGACCAGCCTCCCTGAGGAGGTCATGGAGTCAAGAACAGTGGGGGAATTCAAGAATGCATGGGACAGACATAAGGCAGTCCTAGTGGGGGGTAGGAAGAAGTAAGCTGTTGGTTAACTAGGATCTGCAGCTTATCTGTTAAATAGAAAAATGGGCAGACTAGGTGGGCCAAGCGGTCCTCATCTGCCGTTAAATTCTATGTTCTATGTTTCTATGTTAACTAAATTTTAGGTTACAGGTGATTACAGTTTCATTTTTAATTATTTGTTAAATCCTGTGAAAAGTTTTCAAAACATGGTATATGTGTGGTTTTGCAGTTATTGCAGATATGCTGTACACCTGAAATCTGGTATACATATCCAATGGCAATGGATATTGGAATCTAACAAAGCTAGAGAAATTTAATGTATAGTTAAACATTTTCAATACAAGGTAAGGCAAAGTTTATTTATACGGCACCCAATCCTGGAGGCTCTGGGTGCCTTACATAAAAACAGGTAGGGTATTTCTTTTTTTTTTTTTATTTAAGTCTTTGGTAACCAGGTAAGGCCCACTAGATACAAGTGCCTGTTTTCAGGAGCGACCTGGGAGCACTGGGCGGCTAAGTGACTTGCTCAGAGTCACACAGTATGCAAGTGGAGGTTGTGAGAATTAAACTCGGGTCTGGTCTGCTGGATGTATCAAGCTTGTTCACACCTCGTTCCTGTAACCTCTAGGATATACTGCCAATAATATATCATAAAAAAGCATTTGTCAATGTGGAATGTTCGCTAGCAGGTATTTGCAGTGGTGTTTGGCATGTATGGTGCTTTACCCTAATGCCCTGTGCGATTGCTGGTATTTGCACAATAAATTTTCAGCATGACCTTTTTGTTACCCCCATTGTGCGCTACATAGGCGGAAACACGTTTTGGGTGAGATGTGAAAATGACAGCTGTACTGTTCATAAGGAAGTGTGGTAAAATGGCAATGTTGAAAATCTGGAGTGGAAACTTGATCGCAAACCCTACGGTGTGCGTGGGAACTGTACAACACACGCTCATAAAACAGTCATTGTTAGAAATTTTTTCACCAAATTTTCAACATAGCCATTTTAAAACCTCTGCTAATGAACAGTGTCACTGTGATTTTCTTACTGTGTACCATACATTGATTTCGCACACCGACTATGCCATTGTGCACTACATGGGTGGAAACACATTTTGGGCAGGATGTGAAAAATGACAGCTGCACTGCTCATAAGGAGGTGTGGTAAAATGGCAATGTTGAAAATCTGGAGTGAAAATTGAAAATTCTCAAACCCTACAGTGCATCGTGGAACTGTGCAATGCGCTCATACAACAGTCATTTTTGGAATTTTTCACTAAATTTTCAACATTGCCATTTAAAACCTCTGCTAATGAACAGTGTCACTGTGATTTTCTTAATGTGTCCCATACATTGATTTACAGACACCGACTGCACCATTGTGCACTACATGGGCGGAAACACATTTTGGGTGAGATGTGAAAAATGACAGCTGTACTTCTCATAAGAAGGTGTGGTAAAATGGCAATGTTGAAAATCTGGAGTGGAAATATTGAAAATTCGCAAACTTATGAGCGTGCGTAGCAACTGCACAATGCACGCTTGTAAAACAGTCGTTTTTAGGAATTTTTTCACCAAATTTTCAACATAGCCATTTTAAGACCTCTGCTAAAGAACAGTGTCACCTTGATTTTCTTAATGTGTGCCATACATTGATTTCGCACACCGACTGTGCCATTGTGAGCTACATGGGCGGAAACACATTTTGGGCAGGATGTGAAAAATGACAGCTGTACTGCTCATAAGGAGGTGTGGTAAAATGGCAATGTTGAAAATCTGGAGTCAAAATATTGAAAATTCGCAAACTTACGAGCCTGCGTAGGAACTGCGCAACACTGCCTCGTAAAACAGTCATTTTTTGGAATTTTTGCACCAAATTTTCAACATGGGGTTTTTGGGACCCCTTCTCATGAATGATGTCACTGTCATGTTGTTATTCAGGCCCAAAGGGTGATTTCATGCAGTGACTGCAAAATCACCCTTCAGGCCCGAATAATGCCATGACAGTGACATCATTCATGAGAAGGGGTCCCAAAAACCCCATGTTGAAAATTTGGTGCAAAAATTCCAAAAAATGCCTGAAATATGCAATAAAGTTGAAAAACCCTAAGCTAGCCCATTATACAGCTTACGGCATTTCCTCAGTTACGGTCAGCTTTGAAGAGTGCAGACATGTTCCCGGTGCACGAAGATCATCGCTGAGCTCTGGAGGTAAGTATGGGGTGAGGGGTGTGGGGAGGCTGGGTGCGCGGTGGGTGGAGTGCGGGTTGTGGGAGGGGACTGGGAGAAGCACCATGGGACCGTTTTTGCTTTACAGGTGAAAAAAAAAAGACTACGTGGGACATTTGCCACGCTGGGGTGGGCTCCCAGTGTGGCAGAATGATGGCTGGGGGGGTGGAGGAGCCGACGGGGGATTGGGCACCCCCGTTGGCAAACAACGTGGGATGTTTGCCACGCTGAGGTGGGCTCCCAACATGGCAGAAGGATGGCTTGGGGGGCCCGTGGAGCTGACGGGGGATTGGGCACCCCATCGGCAAACAACACCAGGACATTGCCATGCTGGGTGGGCTCCCAGCATGGCAGCAGACATTTGGGGCGGCGTGATGCGGGAGGGTGGCGTGTGGCGATTACTCTGTAGTGACAGCGGTGGTTTCTTTGAAGCGAAGACCACCGCGTCATACACAGCTCCCGCACCCATTGGTGCAGGACCGCCATGCCTGCTCAACTGAGCAGTGGATTGAAAGGAGAGGCACACCTCAAAGTGTGCTACTCTCCCAAAACGTTCCTTGCGCATGCGCGCAGGCGAACGTAATAAAAGGATCTCCTTGTGAATGAGCTTGCTCAGTGGAGATTTCCTACAATATATACTTGAACTAAATTGAATAAAACAGGAATAGATAAAACAAAAAAATATCAGATATAGCATTTAACCCTAGCAGTAGTAAGTTTTTAAAACAGGTCAGATCACTACAGCAGGGAAAGCCAGGGAAAACAAGTAGGCTTTTAAATCACTCTTAAACCTCTCAACCAAAGAGACCTCCATGAGAACAGCTGGAAGTGAGTTCTGCAGGACCAGTCCAGTGACACTAAAAGCCCTGTTACCAGACATTCTTAACTTGGTCCTAGGAACTTCAAGGAGGCCTCTGATTGAGGAGTGGAGGGATCAGAATGAGTTGGTGGGTGTCAGGAGATCTGTCAGGTAGCCAGGACCGAGTCCATGTGGGGCCTTATAAGAGAGTAAACTCACCTTGAAGATAACCCTCCAACTATCCTGTAGCCAATGCAGGGCACACAGCACTGGGGTCACATGGCTGGACCTAGACAAGCCAGTCAGCAATCTGGGAGCTGTGTTCTGCACCAGCTGCAGTCAGCGAAGTGTACCTGCCGAGACCCTGAAGTAAAGAGCATTACAGTAATCCAGTCTGGATGTCACAAAGGCATGCATCAGCGTGGGCAGGTCCTCAGGTGGGACTAGGAGTTTGATCCTGGCAGTGTTCCTCAAGTGGTAGAAAACACTTTGGACAACAACCGACACCTGTGCCTCAAGTGTCAACCTGTCATCCAGGACCATGCCAAGATCTTTTACCCTAGATGAGGCCATCAATGATGTAGATCTCAGGACTAAACCAGTGAACATATCAGAGGCACTTCCATCACATCCTCATCCCAGCTCAGTCACTAGGACCTCTGTCTTATCCGGGTTCAGATGCAACCAGCTGGAGGACATCCAATCATTGACTCAAATATCATAGTTAACTAATCAGCAAAATTTGCTCGAAAATTTATGGACATGTAATGCTGTAGGCAATGCCTCAAAAGTACTTGACACTGAAAACAATTTACTTTTGCTATGCAGCCCCCCTATGAAGGTTACCTCACTACTACTTAACCCAGTCTGCTCTTTCTGCCTTCATGGCAGCTTAAATGTATGGCTTGGCAAAAGTTATAGATATGGGTTATCAAAAAGTTCACAATTTTAAAATAACTCATGAAATCTGACATATATTCATGCTATCCATGTTATTTTGCAAATTGTGGCTGTTTATAACATGACCATCCTTTAAGTAGGAGCTTATTCATTTATATATTCATGCTATCCATCCTATTTTGCAAATTTAAGTATGAGATTATTTATTTATTCATCGATGTATTTATTTATTTACTTGTTCATTCAGAAAGTACCTTTGCGCACAGGTGCTCATTTACAAAGTTTTCAGGTCAGAGTAATACAATATGGTAAAATACAAAAACAGTTACTTCATCAGTTCCACTAGAATATAGTCAGGACAAATCAACAAGATAAATAGACACACAAATTAAATTAAACTACTATCTGAGGTGGCTGGTCACTGGTGGTAACAGACAATGTCAAGTTAGAGCAAATCAGGGACACCTGTCAGGCAACTATGCAGATTAATTAAAGCATGTACATCTGGAACTGGAGTTGAGGGCAGAGATTGCAAAGTTGACACACATGGCCTCTTTTTTAGGGTCTTCAAACCTATAAAAATTAGTGACATCAGGTTTTCTAGTTTTTAAATTGTAGGAGCTTAATATTGTGCAGCTTACATACAGTACTTGTGAAATTTGATTTAAAATGTTTGGAGTGTTTGGCTTCATATAACTCAACCTCCTTTACAGCTAGAGATCTCAGTCTTGGTACATATATCCATGAGGTAGACAACTTCCAAAATACCTCATTTGGCACAATTTGAGTTAGTAGTTGTAAGAGGAGACAGAAATAACAGAAATTGGATTTTTGGTGACATTTCGCAAAATGTCATGGAAGCAAAATTGTACTTTTGGCTGAATTCCACAGGGTAAGTTACATTTTACCCAGCCCTACTCATGATCTCCAGAAAGACTGATGGATAGTAATCCCTTCACAGTCAGAACCAACACCCACCATCACCTAAAACAAAAAAAACACATTGTTGTTTTGTTGTATGAATTGTTCAGCTGTTTAGTGCCACAATTCACTATTAGAAAATTACAAGAGAGGCCTCCCCGTGTTTCATTTGGCAGTGAACAGGACCTGAAAGCAAACACAGGGAACCTGAATTGGTGCTGTCACAGCTGAGAAGTGCTGCTGATTGTAACTTGAGCAATCCTGGAATGGGAAATGGTGGTCACCCAGCTACACAGTGGCCCGTTGTTGTTGGATGGACAGCTTGCTCCTTTACAAAGGGTGGTGCTGTCTTTGCCAAGTCTGACAATACAGAAGCTTGGCCCACATCCAGATCACAGAGTGATGGGACTCATCAAGAGGCAAGAAAAGTGAAAGAAATTAGAAAAACTCAACTACAATCTAAATTATGTCTGGGGTCCCTCAGCCTGAGCAGGGTTTTTCCTGGGAAGGGGTATGTCCCTGACAGGCAGATGGCGGGGATAAAATGTAATTGACCCAAAACACCCAACCATCTCCATGTCATTGCAGTGTGGAATGAGACCAGTCTTGGCCTCCCGATGAAGAGGTAGCTTAGAGTTTGAAGTTCTGGGATTCAGTCTAGGTCTTTGTGTAGCAGTGATATTTTTTGCTTTGTAATGTCATGGCATAGCCAGTGAACAGTAAACGTTTTACTGTACTTTGAAGTGGCTTAGTGCTTCCTTTCAGTTTGTGTTGGAACCAGTCTTGGCTTGTGCAAAAAAGGCATAAGGTATTGTTTCCCAATACTGCACCACAGTATTGCATAAAAATCACTTTCTTGACACGCATCCGGAAGTTATGTGTATCTAAGGCTAGTTCTTTTTATTGTAGTTTAAGCACTGGATAACTTTTTATGAGTAACTGTTGTCATTCTTTGATGTGGATCAACTGAAGTACGTTATGAAAAGCAAGCATGACTCTAGGAAATAGAGGATTACAGAAAAGGACACATTATACAAGAGTCTTGTCTCAGTGGTAAAATAGTTGCACAAGACTGACAGACTATTATTTATTATCTGATATATTTGCTTTTTTGTTTGTGCAATCGGTCTTAGCACCATTAAAAACTGGGCTCAATATTCTGTGGCTGAATCTGGAAATAAGGTGATATAAAAACGTGATGCCTAATACAGGGCTATTGACTGTTTTTCTCAAGGTAGGAGGAAGGGTCTCATTGAGTGCATGTTCCTACCTATGATTTATTTTGGTGGTGTAATTTATACCACTACTCCAAAGCATCAGCTTTTCAAACTAGTTGCCCCACTCAACTCCTTCTCCAATTTTATTCTTCATTACCCTTTCCAGTCTCATCGCTGCACTCTGTGTCACAAACTGTTGGAGCTTCCCTTAAATGACAGGCGCATGCAGCATCTTTCCCTCTACAGGTTTACATTCTGAATCTAAAGACTTCCTGGTTATTGCAGCTCCTTACTCACTCCCTCTCCTCTCTCTAGTTGTAACTGTTGCTTCCACACTGGAAACAGGTTCCTCATTCCCAGGTGCAAACAGATATCTGGTCAGCTTGCCTTTTGCTATAGGCTGGCTTCACATATGGAATAATCTTGCTTTTTGTAGTTGTAGCTGCCCACCGATGATGGGGGGTGGGAATGGGGTGGACAAGGGGTACAGTGTGGTGGGAGGGATAGGGGTACCACTGGATCACCATGGCTTTCTTTGATGGAGCTGTACCGCCATCACGGTAACTGGCAGGGGGTTCCATTTGACCACCAGGGATGGTCTTTTTACATATCTTGGGGAATTGGGTGGGAGGGGGACCACTAGATCACCAGGGGTTTGTGGGTGGTGTTCTGGGTGGGTGGGTGGTGGTCACTCACAACTGGTGGATGCTGTGTTGCACCATGCAATACAGCAGCCCACCTGTGGGTGGCTGAGATTTGTTCCATCTTTTCCGGGGCTCAACTTTGAGCCCACCTATGTGACGTAATGCAGGGTTGTACCAGCATATGCACTGCACATCCCGGGCTGAATATCAGGATGTGCCGCATATGCATGGGCACACCCCTTGCATCTGCGCCGCATACAATTACATTGTGCCCCTGCACAATGGGATTTGCACTGTGCCTGGCATCCCTTTCAATATCCCACTGGGGCACAATGCGGGGTTGCACCAGCGCAACTCTGTTGTGCCAGGCTCAACCCCTTTGAATATCTGGGCCTGTATATTTAAAGTACCTTAAATTAAGAGGGAAATTGTTTTCATTGATTTCACAGGCATCTGAACAGAAAAAGGACTTAGGGAGAGAGATTAATGAAATAAGGGCAGAAATGATAAAATTACAGTATACTAGGGCAGAATCCCTTAAATTAGAAGCCCAATTTGGAACTCAAGGCTCCAAGCCTTTAGTAGATATATTTAAAAGCTGCCAAAATAGAGTTCAGCATACCCTTTTAGAACAAGTAATAGACCCTCTTACAGGTGCTTGTTATTCTGAATCAGACCAAATCATAAAAATTGCCCAGAAATATTTAAAAAAATATGTTTGGGGTACCTTCCTCAGCAACTGGAGACCATGCAATTTTGGAAGGTTTAAATATACCACCACTTAGTTTAGAAGACAAGTACTCTTTGGTTGTACCTGTAATGCCAGAAGAGATGCAGGCAGTGTTAAATAAATTACAAAAAAATTAAACCCCAGGTGTAGATAACCTAACGATCGAGTTTTACTCTACCTTTTCAAGATGGTTTGGACCAATCCTAGTTAATGTTTTCTCTGAACTCACTACAAACAATTTCCCAGGAGGTATGTCACAAGCTGTAGTTATTTTGTTATATAAAAAAGGGGAAAAAAGAGACTTGAGAAATTGGAGGCCCATAAGTCTCTTACAAAATACTTTTGGCTGGATTATCAAAGGTCTCAGATGAAATTATTAGTCCTACACAGTCATGTGCAATCTCACAAAGATCTTTGTTTCATAACCTTTTTTTTTATATACTTTATGTTTCTGTTATTTTCATATGAGGTTCAATACACAGCAGATAAGTTACAGCTGACATATATACTGTAAGTATCCACAGCGATAGATCAAGCAATAAATGGCAGTACAACGGTAGTGGTGGTAAATTTCTCATCACATTTAATGAATATCTTTCACAATATGTCATAAACCCAACCCCTGCCAGCGCCTTCCTCTGCCCCTTTCTCAGATATCTATCAAACTCCCCTCTACACAGAAAAAAAGAGTATTCCCTTATTTTACCATTTATGGCTTCTAGCATTGATATATTTGAACTCCATCATGGGACAAATGAGGGGTCTCTTGTGGAATAAAAAAGGACCCAAGCCCTCCATTTTAATTCAAACCGTTCTCTGTGCCCCATAGCCCCTGCAATCATACACTTTGTTTCATAACCTTTATATTTTTTAAAGATTTATTTACTCAACAGGAAGCTATAAAGGGAAAGAAAATAATTTTAGCCCTAGATCAAGAAAAGGCATTTGATCACGTGGATCATGGGGATTTATGACAAATATTGAAAACCTATCATATACCAGTCTTATTTATACAGTGGATAGCTCTCCTGTACCAATCTGTACTCATAACACCAGTTATCAATGGGATTTTAGGTAAAACATTTCATGGGATGAAAGGTGTCAGGCAGGGCTGCCCCCTCAGCCCCCTTTTATATGTTTTTCAGCTTGACCCTTTTCTAAGGAAAATTACCACACACCCTGGGATACCTCATATACATTCATCAGATAATAGTATAGTTCCAAATACATGCGCATATGCAGATGATGTATGCATCTGCTCCACAGAAAATATCGAGGAGGAGGCCTTGAAACAAGTTATTTTGGAGTCTGAATCCGCTTTAGGATCAGGATTAAATTATGACAAAAGTCAGGGCATAGTCCTCCCCTTTCCACAGGTAGAGGCACCAGAAGGAAAAATATTGTCAAATATACAGCTCACAAGACACCCAATGAAGATTCTAGGGATTCAATTTTGAAATCCAGATGATGCCTTGGAAAACTGGACACAAGCAATTCAAAAAGCTGAACGTGTCATATTTTCTTGGAAAGGAAAATAATTTTCCAAACAGAAGCAAGTGTCCTTTTTGTACACTCTAATCATCCCCTTATTCTTACATATAGCACATGTTTTTCTACCCCCTATATCTTTGGAAGCTGGAGTTACAAACCCATTCTTTCATGAGTTTTGGAGGAGTAGGCTGAACCCAGTTAACTCATTATGCCCTGGGTGGCCATTTTGTATCTGGAGAATCAATGGATGGTTCGGACTTCATACACAGCTATTGGGTACAATGAATTTTAGAAGAATGCATACATTCTATGATTATGGATTAGGAAGGGCATGGATGATACACACAATTCTATTTTTCGTTAGTGTTTTTGTTTATCAGAATATCTTACCATGTTTAGGAAACTTCATAGATAATTGGTATAATCTATTGAATATCATTTTGAATGACTTACTCCATATTTGGACAACAGCACCTTTTGCTTTCCCTAGGAATTTAAAACAGTTTAGACTCCCCCATATCTCTTTTCCACCTTTCAGAAGGTTAAGCAGTGGCAGGTAACATCACAAAGTCTCACATCAAACGCTAGAAGATCCTTTTATGCTATGGTCTTACAATACAATTTCTATGAAGTTCCCCAGGTGCTGGCTAGTTATGTGACACAGCTCTCAACCATATTTACACAACTTATGGATAGAATACTCCCCCTTAAAGTCTGGGACACATCATGGCTTTCATGGCATAATAGAGTGGGCGTATGAAATACACAAAAGCACAAAATATTGGAAGAACTCTTGTATCCCACAATCACTTATGGGGAAACCTTAGAAACTCAAGAGCACTTGTACTATTGCCCCTTTGCACAGCAATTTTGAACTCTAGTAATTACAACCTGGGGAGATAAAAAACTTACACATGAAATGCTGGCGCTAGGATTATTTCCCAAACTATTGTTTAAATATCCTAGCACCTTAAGACTATTTTTTTCTCTTTGTAAATTGCATTTATGGCAGGCTAGATGTGCTAAGGTTCTACAACAGACAGAATACACAATTTCCCAGATACAAATACAAGTAATAGGAAATATGCAGAGTATTTATAAAGTAGAAGTAGGGAGGAGGAGTGGCACTGTATGTGAAAAATGACATAAGGGCCACACAGATCCAGGAGGAACAAAATGGGGGAGAGATACTGTGGGTTAAGCTGGAAAGGAAAATGGGGCCAGCCATCCGCACAGGTGTGGTCTATAGACCACCAGCCCAGGAGGAAGAAACAGATAGGGCTGATACTAGCCATCCAAGGATGGCAGACAAAAGTGAGGTAGTACTGGTTGGAGACTTCAATATACCAGACGTGGACTGGAGCATCCCAGCAGCAGCATCAACTAGGAGCAGATTTATCCTGGACTCCCTTCAGGTGCCTTCCTCAAGCAACTGGTCATGGAACCAACTCAGCAGAAGGCAATACTGGACCTTGTGCTCACAAACAGGGACAGTGTGATGGGGGTAACAGTGGGGGAGCACCTGGGTAACAGTGACCACCAGTCACTGTGGTTTGAAATCACAGAAAGAGCAGAAGCAAACCACACAAAAACACGTATCCTGGATTTTAGGGGGGCAGACTTTGGGAAAATGGGGAGATGCTTGAAAGAGGCATTAAGGGAATGGGACAGGAATCAGGATTGAGGAACAGTGGGCAGTATTTAAAATGGGGATTATAAGAACAACAAATTATGCATTAAGCAGGTTAGCAAGAGGAAAAGAAAGAGACCATTATGGTTTTCCAAAGAGGTAGCAAAAGAAAGTGAAAGCCAAAAGATTGCATTCAGGCAATACAAAAGACACAGGCAGAAGGATAGAGAAGTACCAGGAGAAACAAAGGGAGGCAGAAGTCAGTAAGGAAGCCAAAGCTCAGACAGAAGAACACATTGCAAAATCAGTGGTTAAAGGGGACAAAACCTTTTACAGGTACATAAGTGAAAAAAGAAGGACAAAGGGAGGGATAGTGAGACTGAAGGGGGAGGATGGGATCCGCGTGGAGGATGACAACAGTAAAGCTGACATATTGAACAGGTATTTCTGCTCAGTCTTTACTAAGGAAGAGGGGGGTAATGGGTCTGAAGGGAGTACAAGGGGTGAGAATGGTACAGAAATGGACACAAGTCCCTTTACACGAGAAAGGGTCCTGAAGGAACTGGAAGTAATAAGAGCTGATAAAGCAATGGGGCCAGATGGGGTGCACCCCAGGGTCCTTAAAGAACTAAGAGAGGTGGTGGCTGAACCTCTGGCTATCCTGTTCAGCCAATCACTGGAAACAGGGGAGGTACCCAAAGACTGGAGGACAGCAGATGTAGTCCCCTTATACAAAAGTGGGAACAAAGAGGAAGCAGGGAACTACAGACCAGTCAGCCTCACCTCGGTAGTGGGAAAGATCATGGAAGCACTACTGAAGGAGAGATTGGTGGAACATCTGGTTGTCAATGGACTACAGGACCCAAGGCAGCATGGTTTCACCAGGGGGAGGTCATGTCAGACAAACCTCATTGAATTTTTTGACTGGGTGACTAGGGAGGTGGATCAGGGGAGGGCAGTGGACATGGCCTATCTGGACTTCAGCAAGGCCTTTGACACTGTGCCACATAGAAGACTATTACACAAACTGGGAAATATGGGTGTGGGCAGGACAGTAGTGTGGTGGGTAGGTAACTGGCTGGGTGGCAGGACACAGAGGGTGGTGGTAAATGGCTGTCACTCCACAGAGGGAAGAGTGACCAGTGGGGTACCACAGGGATCAGTGCTGGGACCGGTCCTATTCAACATCTTCATCAGTGACATTGCACAGGATATAGAGGCAGAATTTCACTGTTCGCTGATGACACAAAGCTCTGTAACAGAGTAGACACACCAGAGGGTGTAGACAGAATGAGAAGGGACCTGCAGAAACTTGAAGAATGGTCAAGGTTTGGCAGTTGAAATTCAATGCAAAGAAGTGCAAGATAATGCATATGGGCTCAAAAACCCTGGCACAATATATCAGTTGGGGGTGAGGATATAGCATGCACCAAGCAGGAAAGGGATCTTGGGGTTGTCTTCTCTGATGACCTCAAGGTAGGAAACAGTGTGACAAGGCATCAGGTAAAGCAAATAGGATGCTGGGATGTATAGGCAGGGCATCACCAGCAGGAAAAGGAGGTCATAATTCCGCCATACAAGACACTAGTGAGGCCCCACCTGGAGTACAGTGTACAGTTCTGGATACCATACCTATGTAAGGACATAGACAGGTAGAGAAGGTTCAGAGGAGGGCAACAAAGATGGTGCATGGATTGCATCACAAGTCCTATGAAGACAGGTTGAAGGAACTGAACATGTACTCCCTGGAGGAGAGGAGGGAGAGAGGGGATATGATAGAGACATACAAGTATCTTACAGGGAGGAACAGGGTGCAGGAAAACACTATTTTTAAGCGAAAAAGATGTTTCAGGACTAGAGGGCATGGGATGAAGTTGGAGGGAGGACGATTCAGAGGAAACATGAGAAAGAATTTCTTCACGGAACGGGTGGTGGACAAGTGGAACACCCTGCCAGAGGAAGTGGTGGGGGCTGAAACAATCACGGGATTCAAGAATGCATGGGATAGACATAAAGGAATTCTAGAGGTCAGGGGTAAGGGGAAATAGACTTCTAGGAAAACAAACTGAACTTACAAGCTCAAATGGGCAGACTAGGTGGGCCATAGGCCCTTATCTGCCGACACTGTCTATGTATCTATGTATCTATGTAGAATGAAGTTGCAGAACTATAGCTCAGGCAAATAAATATTGGGAACATTTTGGATGAATTTTGACCTTTTCTACATAAAAAAAAATTGGGGGAAGGGAGCTCTAGGGTTACTTATTTTCCTTAGTTATGCTACATTTTTTACAGTAGGGGGGAAAAGGAAATGCCCTTGGTTTTCTTGGTTCCTTTGTTTCAGCATACAGTAACTAAGGTTTGTTTTCTGGATTACATATATAGAGAGATGCTAGAAATGTTTCCTTTTTGTATATACTTCTTGAGTGCTAGTTTGACTCAATAAACATTTCCCTACTCTTTTCAGGGAGGGGGGAAATGGGGTTGTATATGGGATGATGGGCTTTCCAGTTTGTATATTTTTGTTATTTTGTTTTTGCTATGATGTTATCATGCTTGAATTTTGTTGATTTTGATGCTTTAATAAAAAATTCCCCCCACTCTTTTCTAGAAGTCCCATGGGATCTTTAACATCCACCTGAACTAACACCTGAACAGGCAGATGGGCCCTTGGTTTAACGTCTCATCCGAAAGACAGCACCTCAGGAGTGCAGCACCCCCATCATGCAGCACTGCAGTGTCAGTATTGGGATATGAACCCAAGTGTCTGGAGTGGGGCTAGAATGCACAGCCTTCTGATCTTCTGGTCTCAGAGGTGAGTGTGCAGCCTGCTGACCACTGACACTGCCAATGTGTGTGTATGTGTGTGTGTGTATATATATATATATATATATATATATATATATATATATATATATATAGTAGACACTTTATGATGGACACACAAGGGTCTTTTTGACTTTCAATACAGTAGTCTACAGTGTGACTTTCTGTTTATGCTACTCTTACAAAGATTGAGCTTGTGCATTCCAGATATAAGTTTATAAATGCAGACATTTTATGTTGTTGTCACCCTGAGAGGAGTACTAGACAATGGGGTGTGAGCAGGAGTTTTGGAATGAATCCACCAATCCTATTTTCCAAGTTGACTTATTTTTTCTAAATCTGTACTTTATTGTTCCTGGGCCACTATTTCCATCTGCCATGGTGACTATCCATCTGTGGCCCTCACCTTCCAATGGCCTGACTGACTCACCACCCAAGTTAGGGCCAAACGGGAGACAAGTGCCCCCCCTGTCCTGAGACCCATTTGGGTAGTTACGGGTACAGTAGGCTGCACAAAGTCTGAATGTAATGGGTGTTATTCTGCGTCTCAGGGAATTTTTCCTGGCAGCTTTTCCTGCCCCGAGGGTGACCGCATGCAAGGGCTCCAATGTGCCCGCATGTAGGAAATTGCATTTTATTTATTTGTTTGTTTTTTATTTATTTAAAAGTTGATAACCAGGAAAGGCACACTGACCCAAGCCTTGTTTCCAGGTGCGACCCAGGGGAACAAGATACACAGGTATGGGGGAGAGGGGAACATACATGCAACAGGAGTATAATACATTTAAGTGCATCCACATTCAGTTGAAGAATATAGGTAACAAGTTTTGTACAAAGTATTACAATCATAACATTGTCAGTGCAGTTGTGAATATTCACATGTCATAGCAATAAGGTAAGAAATAGGGGCATAACACTCAGTAGTGGTGGAGGGAGCATAGATAAAGTACCAATGAGAAGCAGAATGTGGAGAGGCAGGTCAAAGGAACAGCATATTGCATGGTGACACTTTGAGCACATAGAACATCCCTTCCTGCCTCACTGCTACACCTGGATTTCCCCTCTGTTCACTCAAGTTGCTGTGCTATTGTGGAGCTAGGCAGCAACCCTCCCCAGCGAAGGAAAGCATCCTCAATGACACTTGATTCCTCCCCCCCCACTAGCCCAGGTCACCAACATCATGAGCAGTAGTCCTTCCTCTGTGTCATCATGCCAGCTTCAGACTGGATGTACATCCATAGTAGTGGAACCCCTATTACATGGCCTACCAGCATCTGCAATTCAGATTCAATTGACAGCTGACAAGCTGGTACTTACAAGGAGCCATGTTAGGAAAACAGAGACAGCAGAAGACCTAAGTCAATATAAAACTTTACCCCCAATCCTCTGTGATAATAGTAAATGAGGCCTTGTCCATAAATGTATCTGATCTGTTTTTAAAGATGTTAGTATTAACGTCGTGTACAATGCACCATGGTAAGATGTTTCATAAATCCAATATTCACTGTATAAAAAATGGCTTTGTTTTAATTGGTTAAAAATGCAAAACATGAAGCTGTCTATCATGCCATCTTATTCCAAAGTCATTAGGTTTAACTTACATATAATGTATGGTAGAATGCTGTTAACCTTAGGAAATCATCATTTCCTAAGGTTGTTGTACCATCGATGTGACGTGGTAATGTTGTTAACCTATCAATGCTACATCACATCGATAGGTTAACAATGGGGATTGGTCTGCGCATGTGCGTGCCTTTTTTTACACTCGAGAACTGGTGGATGCATGCAGTGGTAAGGGAAGGACTGAACAGCCACGGAGGTAACTCCGTTTTCAAAAGTAAGGAGCCATTTTCCCTTTTTCTTGGGACCATACACTATAAAAAACAATGTATGGTCCTTCTATCAGCAACCGGTTACTGTTAACCATCTCAAGGTTGCCATGGTGACGTAAACCTCTTGAGCTTCGCTCTTCAGGTTTACACATTCGCCCTGGCAACCTCTCAAGAGTTAACAGACCGGTTACCGATAGAGGACCATACATTATCCTCTATGTTTGCATCACTAATAAGCCCTTTTGCATTTAAAATATTAAAAGTAACAGAAGATCCCCCACATTTCTACATCTACAGTGGGCATAGTCTGCAGACGTGTTGCATCCAAAAAGGACTTACGTCATGTTTTCCATCCGTACAACGTGAAGAAGTGTTAAAATAGTTTCTTCCACGAGAGCCCAATTACTACGTATGAGGTTTAGTAGTTGAAGAGCCCTATTTTTCTCGGCACTTGATGTCTTGAGAGTTTCCCTCCCTCACAGAATATGGTTAATCTTCCCCAACTCCATCCCCCACCACTCACTCTATTTTGCTGACCCCGTAGCATTTTCATCACAGACGTCCTTCTGAGAGGATTAGTGATGTTTTTCTGTGTGTCATAAAAGTTGTTACAAATTAGTTTAACATTAGGTCCTGAAACTAAACTTGGTTACGGTAAAGGTAGTTTAACATCGATGCAATCGAGACTGCAGAAAATGTTTGCAATCTATTTACCAGCTCATCACTGCTCTCTAAAATGATTTAGTAACCTGGTAGCCCATTTCTATATCTCCTGCCTTAAGTGACTGTACCAGAAATTAACCACTCTTATACTACAAAAACATAAAAAAAATAGTTCACATCCTCAAGAGGTGGCTGAAGGGTGGAATAATACACCTGTGGGTGATGATCTCCCCAAATATTTCACTATGGGTCTATACCATTTCCCTCACAAAGAGTTAAAACCAAGAAAAACCTGTTCCAATAGAAGCTGTGCCTTCCACACCTCCCTCTCTCCCAGTGTGCACAGAGGTATATTATTTGCTAGGATGCGGCTTATTTGCAGCTCAGAAACGCTCCCAATAAAATGTTTTCTTATCCTCAGTCAACTTTAACATAAACAGGAATACATGAATTTTGTTACACTGGTGCATTAATACACCAATTAATTTCAAAAGCATACAAATAGTAATTTTAAACACTAACAATATGAGTTGAAACTGTTAAATAGGATGCGGAGCAAATAATACAGACGTAGGCCCAGATATTCAAAAGGGTTGCACATGGCGCAACAGTGTTGTGCCATGCACAACCCAATGATGCACCCTGGTGTGATATTTAAAAGGGAAAAGTGCGCCAGACAATCCCGATGTCACATCAGTAATGTATACAGGAACAGGTGGAGGGGCGTGCCCATGCATAAACTGCACAGCCCGATATGCAGCCCGGCCATGCAGAGTTATGCAGGCTCAACCTCTACCTGCGCCTGCACAAAGTTACGCTGAAGAAATAATGAACAAGTTGAGGGCCACCCACAGGTGAGCTGCCGCATTGCAGGGTGCAACACAGCAGCTGCTACCTGTGGGTGGCCCTGGACCTGTTCCTACCACATCTGGCGGCAGTGCCCCCCCATGCCCCGATGGCGGGCTGAAGTGTAACCCCCCCATTAGCCCGATCGTGGGCATAATAGTAGTCTCCCCCCCCAGTAGCCGATGGCGGGCATAACTGAAACTTCTCTCTCCCGAGTAGCCCAATCAGGGCATCAGAACCCCTCAAAGTCCAGTATCCCTGGTGGTCCAGTGACTGCAGTAGCCCGACTGGGCGGCATCCTCATCCCCATGTCGGAAATCCCTAGTGATCTAGTGGCCCCAACCCACCCACCCATGGAGCCCTACCACCCGCTATCCCCTGTCAGCCGGGCGAGCACCCCACCAACCGGTGGGCGGCAGCACCCACCAGCCTGCCACCCGCCACCTGCCTACTGACTAGCTAGTAGGATGCTGCCTAATTGTTCAGAGCATGAGCCAATGGGCATGCAGTCGCTATCTAAGTCAATCCAGATATGTGAATAAAATGAATTCATTCACATATCTGGACTGACTTATGGTATGGCTGTATGCCCATTGGCTCATGCTCTGAACCAATGGGCGGGGCAGCCTCTATTGAGCTGTCGTCGGGCGGGCGCAGGCAGGCAGGTGAGGTGCTGCCTACCGCGGCTGACGGGGAGAGGGGTAGTGGTCTGCGGGTGGGTGGGGTGGGGAGCTACTAGATCACCAGGGATTCGAGGGGAGTGAGGATGCCGCCATGATCGGCCTACTCGCGTCCACTGGACCACCAGGGATATTGACTTTGGGAGTTCTGATGCCCGTGATCGGGCTGCTGGTGGGGGTGGGGAGACTTTTCAGTTATGCCCGCAATAGGAGCTGCTCGGTGGGGTGGGGGACTTTTTGGTTATGCCCGCGATCGGGCTAATGAGGGGGGATACTTTTCAGTTATGCCCACGATCGGGCTAGTGGGGGGGGACTTTTCAGTTATGCCCGCCATCGGGCTGCAGGGGGAGTCGATCCCCAATGGCTGCTGCCTGACAGGGCGCCAGGAACAAGTTGTCGGGGATCGGCGCACCTGCATGCTAATGGCATGCAAATGGCGCCATAATCATATGCAAATGACCCCCGTGTGCCTTGCATAAATTATGGCCCCATTTGCATGTCACCCTTTGAATATCGCAGGTGCTGCACATGGCGCAATGGAACTTGCGCCACCGGATGTCAATGCTCCACTCTGACCACTTGTGCTGGTGCAGTTCCACTGGGTACTACGTGATATGTGGCAGGGGCTTATATTCAAAGACGCGGCGCCATAGCGCAGCTCCATTGAATATTGCCCTGGCCACACCCCTGCACAACTATTTTGAGCAGCGCAGGGGCTTGCACCACAAAATGGCACAGTTTGAATATCTGGGCCGTAGTGTATTGATGTACTTCCAAATGCCACCTGGCCCTAAACAAAGTATATAATCCTGAAAATAAATAAATAATTTATTTCTGTGAATACATTCATTCTACTGAAACTAACTTCTATTACTGCTGTAAATAATAAACACAGCATACACAGCATACTGTAGCTTTCTCTGTGCTGTACGAAGTTCATGCCTCATTCTTCTGTAAAATGGCCCATTTGTTGATTGCACTATAAGCACAAATACATTTCGGTTTCTCCTCTGCAATTGGTGATTCATCCAGCTATTTCATTTTTTTTCCCTCAAGGCTATTCATTATTTTAGGGGCAAATAGAAAAAAGGAAAAATACCCGCCCTCACCGGGGTTAATTCTGTGGATTCCGCATCTGCACCACTACTGACAAGCTACCAGAGCATAATGGCAGAATCGGGATTCCTGCAGTTGCCCGCCTCCATCCTCACAATTTTGGCCATCTTACAAGAATTAAAGGTATTTAGAATGGAGACTCGAACTGTCTTTGAAGAGCTGCAGTCATCAGTAAATTCCTTTGGAAGCAAAGGTTTCAGAACTTACCAACCATGCATCCAGTTCTGACACTCTACTAGCTCGGGTGGAACGAGTTCTGGACCGGGTGTTGCAAGAGTGCCAGCTACCTTTGGAGAAATGTGAACATTTAGAGAATTGTTCTCGAAGAAATAATATATGGATCTATGGGGTTCCAGAAGGGGCTGAAGGATCAAGTGGCATGGTCGCACTCATTCATAATTTCTTGTCTTCTATTTTGGAAATTATGGACCTAACTCCCCTCCTGATCGAGCTAGCACATAGGGCTTTGGGCCAGAAGCCCTCTTCATCAGAACAGCGGCCCAAATCCATGGCATTTAGAATATACAATTATGTCAGGAAACAAGAAGATTTACAAGGGCTTGGCACAGTGGCCCATTAACCTACCAGGGTTCCCGGTCTATTCTGATAATGACTATTCTCCAGCTTTGCAGGTGAAAAGGCGTGCATATGCCCCGGTCATCAAAGCTTTTTGGCTTCATAAAATCAAATTCTCTACCCCATATTCAGCTCAAATCTCTATCCAGTTTTTGGATGGCACAAATGTTTTTGAAGAGCCTGACAAGGCTTCATGGAAGTTGGCAACTAGGCAGTTACTTTCCCCAGAGGAATCGACGGAGACAGCGGGCATTATGGAAAAGAGATCTCTCCAAAAAGATAAATTGTCCAAAGCATTTCATTCAAGCAAAAAAGGGCACACTGAAGCTGCTCTACAAGAGATAAAAACCATGCTGCAAGCCTATCGAAGAGAAGATTCCACTTGATTTTGCAGATACCCGTTTTGTGCTTTTACCCTCTGTTCACTGAGAGGATTGTTTCTTTATACTGTCCATTTCATCTTGGCTAATTTTTTTAAGCCTGATCTGTGGAATGAGTGGACTTTTAGATGCCTCTTTGGATATTATCTGTTGCAATAGAAATTGTGTCTTATTTTATAGCAATACTTTTGCTAGCTTTTTAAAATTCCTCTCAACCCTTTTTGCTTTGCAGATTTGTAATTCTGCATCTCCCTACTCTGTGTTAATCTCTCTTGGGTCTTTCCCTTTTACTTTGTTTCTATCTTCTCCTGTTTTTTTCTTTTTCGCTTGGTTGGTTTCCTTTCCACAGTTCTCTTCTCTCCCTGGTTGTCTGTCTCACTTCTTATCTCTTTGCACTACCCCTTCCCTGCATTCCCTTTCCTTAGGCCCTGGTACATCTTACTTTTCTTAATTTAATCAGATTAAACCCTGATTTGTCCTCTCTTCTCTTTCCAATATCGTCCACATCCTTTTATTTGTTGACAGAAGACAGTTATTGATGGGGACAGGTTTCTGCTCCCGAAACTTCTGGACAATGTTTCTTCATCAAGCCTCCTGGGTAAACAGTGCATAAGGGTGTGGGGTGAGTGGTTTTTATTCGATTCATGGTCGGCAATCTTGCTCCGGCTCAGAATTAGAGATCGTAGTCTTTTTTTTTTTCCAAATATTGATGGTGAGTTGGGGTGAGTGAAGGGGGAAGGGTGGAATAAGTAAACCCTGCCCATCATAAGGTGATCAGATCCAGAGAGCAGTTTTGATCACCTCAACAGGGTGATTGAGTAGGGCGGGGAAGGGGGAGATCTTGCTTTTTAACTTTTTACAAGCATAGTTTAGAACTAATCAGTAGTGTTGGTTTTGCCTTCTCGGTTGAGAGTTGACTAGATTTGGGCTTTCCCCTTCTTTTTTCTTTTTAACATCCTTGATGTAGCAAGGAGGTCCAGTAAATTGTTAAAGTGCATTACTGCCCTTAGGAGGCCCGCATAACATCAAGAGGGAATCCCCCCAGATGGGGTTCAATGAAATAATTACCCATTTCCGATCGGCTACAGTTTTTTTTTTATTATTTTAATGATTTCAGAAGCTGGGTTAAGGAACCAACTCTCAGTGAATTGCTTAATGACATTCAAATAGAGAGTGATGGGGGGGGGGTCTTCAGAATCAGAAGGTGTACTTCTACCCAATCCCTAGAGTGCTATTTTTGTACTGGTTTTGGATTCAGTGCAGAACTCCTGAATACTAGCAATAACTTGGAAGTCTATCAAGACTGCTTTGTAGGGTTAGGGTCTTTTTTCTGTAAAGGTGAGTGGGGGAACTTTAATTTGACATTATGGCTAACTAGCCCTCTCTGACATTTTAACTTCTTTATGTACTTCGACGACTCTACTCAGCCTGATTCATGGCTCTGAGCAGTCTATACACATAATGCTTTATTGGTTCTTTTTCAACCACAATATAAAGATTATATAAATATAAGTTACTCAATATAGATAGAAAGAATAACATTCCAGTCTGGCTGTGGAGTAGATAATGACATTAACAGAGCAATACATCATTCTTATCACCATGTGAAGTTAGTTCTTAATACTTCCCAATACTGCTTAACCTCAAACAATCTTCACATCAAGCTGTGGGGCAAATAACAGGATTAATGGGGAAAAAGAATGTTTTCGGCACCAAATATTACAGGAGCCCAAATGATCACCAAAATAAGAACATCTACATTCAAGTAACAGTGGAAACAGATTACAACTATGCTGTAATTGTTACTGTCATATCACACTTGCAAAATGTAGTACTGTGAAAGAAAAGACGTAAAAAGCAAGCCATTAGACACATTTCATTATGGGACTTGTAATCAGATACTGACAGATAAAAGTAGTATAAGGGGATATAACTTGTCAAATGTTAAATTTCAGCCAATCAGAGTGTGCCACGTCATTTGACAGGTGGTTTCCATGGCAACGCCCCGGCCCCTTTCCAACCGGAAGTCCTGCCTTCCCAGCACCATGGCAACGCCCCGGCCCCTTCGTGCCACAGGAAGTGACGTGCATTTTGACCTCGAACCCGAAGTCCCCTTTTTCTACGCCGTACGTGCCTCCTCCTTCTTCTTCCCCTCCTCTCGGATCCTTGCCACAGACTCGCACCTGAGTCCCACCACCTCCTCTCCCTCCCCTCACATCAGAGTGCTAGCAGCTCCTCGAACCCCTCCCCTCGGACCCGGTTCGGTGTCCTAGCTTGCACCCGGGTCCCTCCCCTCACATCGCAACCCAGCCGCACCATCCTAATTCACACCAGAGTCTCCTCCTCGATCCACCAACGCTTGCACCAGTCCCTCTTCCTCCACACCACCTGCTCCTCTCGCACTCTGCTGAAACATCCCTAGCTCAAACTCGAGTCCTCTCCTCACCACACACCCCTGCTCCCTCCTCCACCCCCCACCCTTTGCAGTCCTGCTCTCCTCCTCTCCCTCGATCCATCCACCTCTTGCACCCGAGTCCCTCTTCTCTACCCACACCCTGCCCCTCCTCCACCCCTACCACCGTGTCCTAGCTCAAACCTCGAGTCCCTCTCCTCCATTCCCTTTCCCTCAGACTCCTGCTCCCTCCTTCTCCTCCCCCTCCCCATCGACCCGTTAGTCCCAAGCACCTTCATACACCCTACTCCCTCGCTATTCATTCGCACACCTGTCGGTTGGGGATCATATGACAGGATGTGTAAATGCATTGTGACATGGAAATCTGTGCCAAGGAATGCATCATCAGGCATCTCTGTATAGATAGGTTTATGTTTTTGGGTGATTTTTGTAATGTTTGTAATTATTTTTGTCTTGCTGCCTCGTATGGGTGATGCCTCTCCTGTGCATCCCAGTATCCCCCGCGCCTCCTTACTGCCTTCATACATTGTCTGCCTACCTTTAGGTCACTTGATATGACCACCCAGGTCCCTTTCCATTTTTGTGTAGTTAATACTCCCCCAATTATGTGCATGCTCTGAGTTTTTGTTTCCAGGCGCATTTTACCCTTTTGCATTGAATCTAAACTGCCATACTTTTGACAATTCCTCAACCTTGCCAAGTCCCTTCTCATCCTTTCTCAATCTCCTCACCTTGTGTATCAACTCTGTTGCTGATCTTTGTCTCATCAGCAAAGAGGGATACTTTCCTTATGACCCCAATGCAATGTCACCTATAAAGACATTGAGAGGATCGACCCTAGTATTGGAACCTGGGGTATCCTGCTGGTATCCTCTTTGGATTGTAGTCCATTTACTATTACCCTCTGCATCCTTATGTCCATCTATTTTTTTATCTAGGCTACCACCCTAGGACCCACTCCCAGGCTGGCTAATTTGTTTATTAATCTTTTGTGCTTCGACTGAGTCAGATACTGCAAAATCTAGGTGTGCCATGTCCATATAGAACATAGACTTTGACGGCAGATAAGGACCCTTGTCCCCTGTCTGCCCATTTCCTACCTAGAGGATAAGCTGAGTATCCTATTTAACCAACAGTCTATTTCTTCCTACCCCCCACCAAAACTGCCTTATGTCTGTCCCATGCATTCTTGAATTCTCCCACAATTTAGACCCCACAACCTCCTCAAGAAGGCTGTTCAATGCTTATTCCCTCCTGGTCTACTACTTTGTTACCCAGTCAAAGAATTATATTAGATGAGTAGTTCTTAGATTCTTTGTCACAGTGAGCCTCCCAAATCCATGGAAAAGATTTTGAGCTCCTCCAAAACTATGAAATAATCTTTGGCCTCCCTAAAGTAAAATAACGTACTGTACTTTACGCAGTACACCATGAATAAATTGAAACCCCTTTGAGTACTCTTTGCTCATATCTAGTTCTTTGTCTTATACTGACATGGAACCTTGAAAAAAGAGGTCATGTGCTCAAAGGTGTTATCTGAAAATATAAATAGAAACAAATATTATTATTCGCTTATTGTAACCTCTTCCCCCACAGGCCAACCTACCTTTTGGCATGTTTATTTCATTCTTGAACCATTGTTACCCCTTGTTGCAGTACCTTCATGGATCACACTACTTTCTCCAGTTTCCTCTCACATGAAATAACCTCCCACATGCTTTGCCTCTCCCGACTTCTCTGCTCCTAAGCAACTTTCTGGGATTACTTTTGTCCTTCCTGCTATTGTTCTTAGCACTTTTATGCTCAACCCTTGTATTTGGGCTGTTCTGCCATCATTCTACAAACTGATCAATTACCACCACTTTATTAGTTTATTTCGTATTTGTTTGCACTATTGTTCACTGAGTATTTCTTGATTGCTTTATGTCATTTTGAATGAGACCATTCTCCCTCCTTCGTACATCGAAATGCAGGCTCTCACCTTCCCTTGTCACCTATTAGTAACAATATGTCAAATTCACCTACTATTATCCTCTTTCAGTTTGCTTCATCTCTTCACAAAATACATAAACTCAAAATTTAAATACAGTATTTTTCAGACTTGCTTCAGCCTCCCTGGAAAGGTAGGGGCTCCCAGGAAGGCGCCACCGTTCGAGTATCCTGTATTAATTCATCTGACTTGACCTTCACACTGTGAATCCATGCTACTCTGTCATGTGTCCTGCTGGCCTCAGGTGCTCAACAATTCTTTTTTTCAAGTGATTCTATTTCCCTAACATGAGGTCAAACTAACAGCTCTGTAGCCTGCCTTTGCTTGCTCCCACTTTGTCAAGGGGAATCAGATCAGCCTTCTCAGTCCTCAGGTACCACATACTCCTGGATTTGTTAAAAGGGTAGTCTGTTGGTCATAGCTCACCCTTTATCTTTTTAGAATTCGGTGTGAATCCTGTCAGGCCCATTGCTTGACCACATTGTTTTAGGAGGTTGGGTCCTTTCTGTAATGGACTTGTATCCTGGCCTCTCAACCCATCCAGGTGCCTATATTGTATGGGTATGGTATTGTATATATGGAAAGTGCAATTAAGTGACCTCTTGAAAATGAGTTTAGCTCAATAGAGTTCCATCTCTGTTCATAGTTTGTGAATAAAGCGTTTGATCCTTGCTAATGTTTTTATGAATTGATTAACATCACAGAAACTTTTATGTGTGTGTGTGTGGGGGGACATAATTTTGAAGTACATACAGTAGTTGAAGGAAGACCCTCTAGTTCTGTAGGCTGTCTAGCATACAAGTAATGTCGGCAATACTCAGGCTCCCCTAAACTGAAATAATAACCAACATTTGAATTACTGTATTTAAAAACATCATGGGGGTGATAAAAACGTGACAGTCCATCCAGTCTGTAATGGTTGCTTCAACTTCATTTTCAGTTTCATGCAAATGTACATATTTGTGTTATCATCTTTTTTCTTGAAATCTTCACTGTGTCATCTCACTTGTATAATGTGGGTGAACCAAAATAATAGTAATGATAAGCATTTGTTCTATTGTTGTAGCGATCAAAATTTCATGCAATGTACAAAATTATTTTAGTTGTGTGTTCATGGGTTCATGTTTATAAGTGATTGTAATACTGATATATTTTTGTATATGATATTCATTCATTGAAACATTAATACTGACTTCTGTCAGTAGAGGAAATTTCATGCAAATGTATTTGGCGCTTTTCTTGAAATCTTGATTAGGTGTTCACAAAAGTCAAAATGACTGTCACTGCTGTTTCTTTAATTTGACTAAGGATATTTAAAATCAGCATGTTACTCTTCAGAGAAACTGTGATGTGTTTTCACAACAGAATGAAATACAATTCCATATAATATCCTGAAACAGAGAAGCCTTGATTATATGCAGTATCTCTCTGCTCTCAAACTGTGATAGTCAAACATGAAATGGCACAAAGTGTCCCTCTGTAGTAGGGGACTCACTCTTATACCTGAGGATGCTACCTCAGCCCACCTCCCAGCTCTCGTGCCCAGAGCAGCAGTTACAGTAATCAAGAGGCTGAGCCTCCTGTGGAGAAGTGGTGGAGCTGGACATTGCAGTGAACTCTTCTGCCACCTACCTGGCAGCAGGAAAAGACACGCTCACTGCTGTTTTGGCAACATAATTAGTTAATAGTGACATTAAGGGCGTGAATACAAAGGATACTACCTCATTAAAGAACCTGCTACTTATATGAAACCTTTGAAAAATGTAGAAACATAGGAAGTTGATGGCAGAAGGAGACCACTATGTCCATCTAATCTGCCCTTTGTTTTGGACCCATTTTGACAGTCTAATTGCCTTTCGTACTCAGGGTTGCCATGTGTCTTCCCCATGCATTCTTGACCCCCTGAGTGCTGCGCCACGCAACATATAAGTCAGGCTGTTTCAAGCATCCACCACTCTTTCTGTGAAGGAAAACTTGGTGTTGATAGAGAACCTGTCGCTTTCAGCCTGAGGTCAGGTCCCCGGTCCCGGAGGCCTTATTGAAATGAAATGTTCCAGTGCCTGCACCTTGTTAATGCCTTTATGTACTTTAATGTTCCAGCCATGTCCCCTCTCTCTCTCACACTTTCTCTGCTCCACAGAGTACATACTCAGTACCCCAAATCCTTCCTCTTAGGACATGTAGCGCAAGGCTTATAATGCAACATAAATGCAATGTAGGTTTATGATAAATCAGTTTCTATTTCAAGAACTTCAATGCAAAGCTCTTGAAGCATGGGCGTGCATTAAAAGTTATTTGCCTGTAAAGTTAGAAGCATAACTCTAATCTGCTCATAACCCATAGCACCCACAAGACCTGAGATGGGTATATTTACACAACACAATATGAACTTGTCCTTTGATTTATATATTACATATTGTTAGACTTTTTTATTATTTGCAGATTGTGCATGTTTGTAAGTATACTGAGTGATTTCCACAGTGGATGGTTATTCAGTAGTGAGTAGTGGTATATGTGGGTGGTGTTGTCAGTGTTTTTCCAAAATGTACGCTTTTTGTTATACTGTAATGGTGTATAAGCAAGCACCCATGAATGCAACTTTGCACGTATGATTGCATTGTTGCTACACATATAAAAGGGGACATGGTACAGGCATTCTCCTTTTTTGTGTATTAGTTTTTATCCTTGCCCCTTACTTTCATCATTTAGAGATAAACCTTACAAACTGGGATATACCCTTCTCAGGCCAAAGTCATTATAAAAAAGGCAACCAGGTATTTTTCTCTCTTGGCTTTCTTGTGTTTTATTCCTTGTGCCTGGCATAGGTGAATGCCTCTGTTAGCCTGTGACACACAGTATGCATCTGAGGAAGGATTCTACTTTCTAACCCAACTAAAGGCCACTGCTGTGTGCAGGATGCATTGCCATTTTCACGGTTCTGAAAACTTAAACTGTGTGTTCTCTGAGTCTCTTTTCATCTGGTACATTTTCAACCCTTATGCAAATGAATAGCGTCTAACCCTCCCCCATTTCTTTTCATGAAAGAAACAATACAGGGTTTCTCAGCTTGTGAGAAACTGCTGTTCTCAGACGCCTATTATGTAAATGTATGTACTGACGTTTTGTATAGCTGAGGATATCCTAGTAAGATTTAACAAAAGTATCCTTTCACATGTAAATCTGTGTCTATTCTTCAAAGATGAGCTCATCGGCATCTCCCAGCATGCTAACACCCTCACCCAACGTACGATTTATCAAATCTACCTTTTCACATGTAAATGTATGTCCAATAGTCTCATCACTTTGCTCATTAAGAATTCACGACAAGCTTATCAGTATTCAGAGTGTTTCACATGGACGCTAGCTATAGGTTGATAATCTATCTGTAAGCAAAGATTTCAGAATTTAGTCATTTTACATCTAACGAAGCAATGACCAGAGATGGATTAACTGTTAGACATTTTTTGTGGGCATTCGGGGAACTTTATATACTTTTTATTCTGTGTTAAAAGGGAAATTTGTTTTCCTGACTCACCGGAGTAAATGGGAAATATACTTTGGCAACCCTTGAAAAAATGTTGGAACTTCTATGGATTACTTTCATTTTATTGTGTGTTAAAAGGGAAATTTGTTTTCCTGACTCACTGGAGTAAATGGGAAATATACTTTGGCAACCCTTGACAAAAGTTGGGAACTTCTATGGACTACCTTCATTTTATTGTGTGTTAAAAGGAACATTTATTTTCCTGACTCACCGGAGTAAATGGAAAATATACTATGGCAACCCTTGACAAACGTTCGGAACTTCTATGGATTACTTACATTTTATTGTGTGTTAAAAGGGAAATTTGTTTTCCTGACTCACTGAGTAAATGGAAATACACTTTGGCAACCCTTAACGAAAGCTGAGAACTTTTGTGTGAATTATCATCTTTTACTGTGTGTTAAAAAATGTTATCATCCTCAATAGAAATAATTTTTTTTGTAACATTCACAGGAAACTTGGGGAATGTGTGTATATATGTATATGTATATGTTATATATATATATATATATATATATATATATATATATATATATAGTACAAACAAGGTAAGATTGTAGTTAGTTTTCTGTCCAAAGCAGCGAGAGATGTTTTTCTTACCTATGAGTTGGCTGATGCCCCCTTCCCCAACACACACACAGTGTTCTGTAGAATGTTAATAGGACATTCATAGGTAACATTAACAAGTATCAAACATTTTTATTCACAAACTATGAGCAGAGATGGAGCTCTATTGAGCTAAACTCATTTTCAAGGAGGCCACTTAATTGCACTGTCCATATATACAATACCATAGTATAACGTAGATTGGAGAACAGTCGCGGGGGGCACAAAAGTAGACAAAGGACAGCATAATCTCTTGTGAGTCATAGTAATAACTCAGAGGTTCTGGCCTATGTAATGTAAGAGAAGGAATGCTGTAAGTGGCCAGTGGAGGAGGGAAAAGGAGCACAGTGCCTTTGGCACCTAGACAGCTAGGGAGCTATCAGATATCAAAGCCTCCTAGATGGAACAGTTTGTAGGAAAATAAAATAACATAGGATGGAAAGCTGTGTTACAGGGGTTACAAAAGTTCACCTGAAGAGTAGGACTGTGGATGTACTAAAAGAGCCAGGTAGTGACCCCAGATGCAGTACTACATGTAGGAACACAAGACATTGGTAGAAGCATCGATGATGATGATGATGATGATATTAGGCAGGAATTTACAGAGGTAGGAGTTGGTCTTAAAAGGATGGTAGTAAGGGGTGAGGATTTGCAAGATCTTGCTTGTTCGAAGAGCTGGTCCAGTCTCACAAAGACCAATGAGACTGATTAAAGTTTGGTCTAAAAATGAGGATATTTGTGCAAAATTGTTACTCCTTTGGCACAGAGAGGTTTGTTGGAAAAATAGTAGACTGTACACTCTAATGATAAGGAAAAATGCGAAACAAGGGTTAGAGAAATTTGCATGAAATTTTGATCCCAACTGCGGCAGTGTCACAAATGTGTTCATCATAACTTATTATTATTATGGTTCACAACCCTTTTATACCATTCAGATTGCCACCCAATGAAGATTTCATGTAATGACCCCCCTCAAACCCGGTGTACATTTGCATGAAATTCTGATTCTAGCGCATTATTCATCAGTAATTTATATTTCTTAATGAATGACTGTCACATTAAACAATATATCAATATTCCCATTAGGATATAATCACGATTCCATGAATACACTTATAAGAAAATACTGTGTGGACATTTGCATGAATTCTTGATCCCAACTACAACTGTGTCACAAATTCATTATTTTAACCTACTATTGTGATTTACAGCCATGTTATACCATTGAGATTAACACCTAATCAAGATTTCATGAAAAGACGTCAACAAATACATTTGCATGAAATTCTGTTAATACTGCACTTAAGTCAGTAATTAATGTTTCTCAATGAATGAATGTCATATGCAACAATATATCAGTATTTACAATCACTTATAAGCATGATTCCATGAACACATGTATAAAAATAATTTTTGTACATTTGCATGAAATTTTGATCCCGCTACAGCAATATAACAAATGTGCTTATCATTACTTATTATTTTGGTTCACTGCCACGTTATACCATTGAGATTGCCACACAGTGAAGATTTCAAGAAAAAAGATGATAACACAAATATGTACATTTGCATGAAATCCTGATCGTGAAGTTAAATAGCTAACCATTGGCAGACTGGATGGACTGTCATTGCTTTTCTGTCCCCATGATGTTTTTAAATACAGTAATTCAAATGTTGTTATTATTTTCAGTTTAGGGAGCCTTTTTGGAGTATTGTGCTGATATTACTTGTATGCTAGACAGCCTTTCATAGAACTAGATGGGTCTTCCTTTAACTACTGTATGTACTTCAAAATTATGTCCCCCCACCCACACACACATACAGTGTTCTGTAGAATGTTAACTGGACATTCATAGGTAACATTAGCAAGTATCAAACGTTTTTATTCACAAACTATGAACAGAGATGGAGCTCTATTGAGCTAAACTCATTTTCAAGGAGGTCACTTAATTGCACTTTCCATATATACAATACCATACCCATACAATATAGGCACTCTGGATGGGTTGAGGAAGGTGTGATACTGAAGTCCATTCACAGAAGAAAGGATCCCGAAGACCTCCTAAAACTCAATAGTGATCAAGGCAATGGGGCTGACAGGATTCACACCAGAATTCTAAAAGAATTAAGGGTGAGCTAGTGACTCAACGGACTACCCTTTAACAAATCACGGGAGTATGGTGTGGTACCTGAGGACTGGAGGAAGGCTGATCTGATTCCCCTTGACAAAGTGGGAGCAAGGCCGAGGCAGGAAGCTACAGAGCTGTTAGTTTGACCTCAGTGTTAGGGAAAATTATGGAATCACTTCTGAAAGAAAGAATTGTTGAGCACCTAGAGGCCAGCAGGACACATGACACAAGTAGCATGGATTCACAGTGTGAAGGTCATGTCAGATGAATCTAATACAGGGATGCTCAATGGTGAGGCATGCCTTCCTGGGGAGGCCCTCACCTCTTCCAGGGAGGCTGAAGCAAGTCTGAAAAAGTACTGTATTTAAATTTTGAGTTTTATGTATTTGTGTGAAGAGATGAAGCAAACTGAAAGAGGATAATAGTAGGTGAATTTTATGTATTTATTTACTAATAGGTGACAAGGGAAGGTGAATGAGCCAAGGCTCATTTCTGATGTACCCGGGGAAGGGAGGGAGTGAATACCATTTCAAAAGGTAACCGCAAAACAATCAAGAAATACTCAGTGAACAATAGTGCAAACAAATACAACAGTAAACTAATAATGAGTGGTGGTAATTGATCAGTTTGTAGAATGATGGCAGAACAGCCCAAATACAAGGGTTGAGCATAAAAGTGCTAAGAACAATAGCAGGAAGGAGCAAAGTAATCCCAGAGAAGTTGCTTAGAGCAGAGAAGGTGGGGAGAGGCAAGCATGGGAAGGTTGTATTTCATGTAGAGAGGAAACTGAGAAAGTAGTGTGACCCATGAAGGTACTGCAACAAGGGTAACAATGGTTCAAGAATGAAAATAGCGCAGCAGGTAGGTTGGCCTGTGGGGGGAAGGGGGGTTACAATAAGCAGAATAATAATATTTGTTTCTTTTATTTATTTTTCAGATAACACCTTTGAGCACATGACCTCTTTTTCAAAGGTTCCATGTCAGTATAAGACAAAGAACTGAATGTGAGCAAAGTACTCAAAGGGGTTTCAATTTATTCATGGTGTTCTGCATAAAGTACAGTACGTTATTTTACTTTGGGGAGACCCAAGATTATTTCATTTTTTGGAGGAGGCTCAAAATCTTTTCCATGGATTTGGGGAAGCTCACTGTGACAAAGTCTAAGAACTACTCATCTAATATAATTCTTTGACTGGGAACCAAAGTAGTAGACCAGGGAGGGACTATGCATTGAACAGCCTTCTTGAGGAGGTTGTGGGGTCTAAAACTGTGGGAGAATTCAAGAATGCATGGGACAGACATAAGGCAGTTTTGGTGGGGGTAGGAAGAAATAGACTGTTGGTTAAATAGGATCTGCAGCTTATCCTCTAGGTAGGAAATGGGCAGACTGGGGGGCAAGGTCCTTATCTGCCAGCCAAAGTCTATGTTTCTATATGGATATGGCACACCTAGATTTTAGCAAGGTATCTGACTCAGTCATGCACAAAAGATTAATAAACAAATTAGCCAGCCTGGGAGTGGGTCCTAGGGTGGTAGCCTGGATAAAAAATTAGCTGGACATAAGGATGCAGAGGGTAATAGTAAATGGACTACAATCCAAAGAAAGGGGGATACCAGCAGGATACCCCAGGTTCAGTACTGGGGTCGATCCTCTCTAATGTCTTTATAGGTGACATTGCATTGGGGTCTGTAAGGGAAAGTATGCCTCTTTGCTGATGAGACAAAGATCAGCAACAGAGTTGATACACAAGGTGAGGAGATTGAAAGGATGAGAAGGGACTTGGCAAGGTTCGAGGAATTGTCAAAAGTATGGCAGTTTAGATTCAATGCAAAAAGTGCAAGGAAATGCGCCTGGGAAACAAAAACTCAGGGCATGTGTACATAATTGGGGTGGTATTAACTACAACAAAAATGGAAAGGGACCTGGGGGTAGTCATATCAAGTGACCTAAAGGTAGGCAGACAATGTGTGAAGGCAGTAAGGAGGGCGGGGGATACTGGGATGCACAGGAGAGCATCACCCATACAGGCAAGACAAAAATAATTACAAATATTACAAAAATCACCAAAAACATAAAACCTATCTATACAGAGATGCCTGATGATGCATTCCTTGTACAGATTTCCATGTCACAATGCATTTACACACATCCTGTCCTTATATCCCCGGACCGACAGGGGTGCTAATGTAATGGAGGGAGGGTGTATGAAGGTGCTAGGACCTGCAATGGGGAGGGGGAGGAGAAGGAGGGGAGCAGGAGTCTGAGGGAAAGGGAATGGAGGAGGAGGGACTCGAGGTTTGAGCTAGGACACGGTTGTAGGGGTGGAGGAGGGGGAAGGGTGTGTGGTGAGAAGAGGGACTCGGGTGCAAGAGGTGGATGGATCGAGGAGAGGGAGGAGAGAGCAGGACTGCAAAAGGGTGGGGGAGGAGGAGGGAGCAGGGGTGTGTGGTGAGGAGAGGGACTCGAGTTTGAGCTATGATGTTTCAGCAGGGGTGCGAGAGGGAGCAGGGTGGTGTGGAGGAAGAGGGACTTGGGTGCAAGCGTTGGTGGATCGAGGAGGGAGACTCTGGTGTGAATTAGGATGGTGCGGCTGGGTTGCGATGTGAGGGGAGGGACCCGGGTGCAAGCTAGGACACCGAACCGGGTCCGAGGGGAGGGGTTCGAGGAGCTGCTAGCACTCTGATGTGAGGGGAGGGAGAGGAGGTGGTGGGACCTGGTGCAAGTCTGTGCAAGGATCCGAGAGAGGGAAGAAGAAGGAGGCACGACGCGCGAGAAAAGGGAGGACTTCGGGTCTGAGGACCAAATGCATGTCACTTCCTGTGGCACAAAGGGCAGGCGTTGCCATGGTGTTGGAAGTCGGACTCACGTTGAAAGGGGGTTGCCATGGAAACCACCTGTCAAATGACGTGGCACGCTCTGATTGGCTGAAATTTAACATTTGACAAGTTATATCCCCTTATACTACTGATAAATGTCCATGCTTAGTAATTAAACCAGCAGAAAACACATTAGTTATTCAAGTGCTTCAGTAAATGATCAAGTGCACATGAATGGTTAAATGTTTCCTTCTTTTTAAAGTACAGATAGGGAGGTTTTCACTTCAGAGTTAGCTGCTTTTGAAACCATGTGTCAATGAGATGTCAGGTTACACCATCCCCACTCCCCAAGTAACTGGCAGAGATGTGACTGCATTACAATGTTTTATATCACATACCTAACAAAAAAAACCTTCACAATACCAGGGCTGTTACTTTTTTTTTTTTATTACAGCCATCATGCAGAGCTGGTCATGTATCTGTGGCTATGGGAGCTGTCACTAATTACTGTGTGGTGGAGTCCTGACATAAAATTTCTACTTCTTTTCTTTCTTTTTAACATAACACCACCATCTAACACATTACTCATGTTTAAAGGTAAACATTGCCCTTTCCAGCACTCTTGATGACATTTAGATTTAGTCTGGTTCTCACAGCATCACATCTGTCAGTTTCAGAGGAACAACACTCCATTATTAGCCATCTACTTTTTATTTATTTATTTATTGAAATGTTTCACCAGGAAGAGTACTGAGGAATTTGCTCGTTTCCAAATGTGTCCTTGGGGATTGGGGAAGGGAGAGTTACAGAGGATGGATTGTATGGGACGCAGAAGTGCTGTATGTTATAAAGACAGAAAAATAAAGGTATATATACAATATACATTTGTACATTTAATGTGCATTTCTCACTGTCCCTGGGAGGTAGCTAAAAAAAATTACATTTTAAGCTTACCTCTTTCCAGAAAGTATGGTGGTCTCACAATGTTATTGCCTAATCATATAAGGTAAGCTTCTCTCCTTACTTTATAGAACATTATTATGACTGTAATTAGCCTGGAGACTGCAAGTAAGTTCCAATGTCTATACATTAGCCAGATGTCTTGCTCATGAGCTGTGATATGAACCCTGGAGCTGGCAGTATAGCCTAGAGGTTTAGAGTAAGCAGCTGTGAATGAGCTTTACATCAGTCAGACCTGGGTTTGCTTTCCCGCAACCTCTACTTGCCTACTGTGTGACTGATCAACTCACAGGTCGCCCCTGAAAACAGGCACTTGTGCCTACTGGGCCTTACCAGATTACCAAATGAATGAATAAATAAATAAATGTCATTTAGTGTCTAGGGGTTACATACACTGGCATGTCCATAACCCCTAGAAGTTTTTAAGTGCAACCTAGACATCTACAAAAGACAAGACTGGATACCTTTAAGAAAGGTTAGAGTAAAGCATTGTTGGTTCAGAATCACTTCACACAGTACAGGTATAGAGCTAGCACACAGCGGACACGTAATAGCAGTGTAGTGTTATAAAAGACTTCTGAAAAGCTCCACTGCTGGGTTGATTGCATGCAGTACAAAAGCCAACAAGTCAATAAATAAGCTGCTAAATAAATCAACCCCCTCTGGCAGTTATCCAAGCTTTGTGTCCGACCTGGCAACAATGACATCACCAAGACCTAATTGCCCATTGAGCTTCCACTATCTGTAGCTTTGATCTTATTTCCTTAAGTTTCTTTTTTACTGATCACTAACTCAACTAATTCAGAATAAAGAGTGTACCAGACTGCTGCTCCTGATTTTAATTCTTGATTTCTTTTTCTGAAACAGCAAATCTCTATCAGAAATCTCTCCCTTGAATAAAGTGTAATAAATTTAACCAGGGAGGGTGGAGGGGTCAAGAAAATAATGCATATATATGTATCTATCTATATCATATATATATATATATATATATATATATATATATATTAGAGAAGACACCTACACCCTGAACTCCATAACATACTAACATACTAACATACTAAAATGCCAGCAGAATAGGCCTAATGGTCTTTCGTGTCTGCTCGTTTGGTCAGCCCCCACCCTGGGTGCTGACCTTAAGTCCCCTCGCCTTCTCTGGCTTCTCCTTCCCAGTTCCGGATATTCTTGCTGCATTGGATTTGCTTCTGAACCTTCCCTGTACCTGTCCCACCCCTCTTGAACCCCTCCACTGTCTCTGCCTCCACAAGCCCCCAGGTAGTGCATTCCATGGCTCTACCACCCTCTCAGTGAAGTAGCACCTCCTCCTTTCCCTGAATCTTCCCTCCAGCTTCCACCCATGTCCTCTAGTGGCCCTTCCTCCTTCCTTCAAGCACCCTCACTGTTCCTCCCTATTTACCGCCTTCATGTACCTGAAGACCCCTATCATGTCCCCCAGTCCCTTCTCTCTCCAAAGGTAATACATTTAGCTCTTCGAGCCTCTCCTCAAGGTCCTGTCCCCAAGCCCCAAATCATTTTGGTTGCCCTCCTCTGGACCTCTCCAGGAGGTTAATGTCCCTCTTTAAGTGTGGCCTCCAAAACTGCACGCAGTACTCCAGGTGCGGCCTCACCAAGCAGTTATACAGAGGGAGTATCACTTCCCTCCTTCTGGAGGTGATCCCCCTAGCGATGCATCCCAGGATCCTGTTGGCCTTGGCTGCTGCCCTCCTACAAGTCTCAGAGTTGTTCATCTTGACATCCACCACCACCCCCAGGTCCCTCTCAGCCATTGAGACTTGTAGTATTTCCCCAGGGTGTACACTTGGCCTGGGTTTCTGGCCCCCAGGTGGAGTACCTTGCATTTCCCTGCATTAAACCTCAGCTTCCACTTTCTAGACCATCTTTCCAGAGCCTCCAGGTCCCCCTGCAGGGCCACCCTCCCCTCCTCCCCATCCACCACTGCCCCCAGTTTCGAGTCATCTGCAAAGAGACTCATCTCACTCCTGATTCCTGTCCTTATGTCAGATACATAGGCGTTGAACAGAAGGGGCCCAAGGACTGATCCCTGTGGGACCCCACTAATGACCCTCCTTGGGGAAGAGATTATCCCACCAACTACAACCCTCTGGGTCCGGTCCTGGAGCCAATTGCCTATCCATCGGATCATCTGGTTCCCCATCCCCATTTCTCCTAGTTTATCCAACAGGCCCAATGGAGGAACAGAGTCAAATGCCTTGCTGAAGTCCAGAAAGAGACATCCACTGGTCTACCCAGGTCCAAGGCACTTGTCACCCAGTCATAGAACTCCACCAGGTTTGTCTGACACGATTTCCCGGGATGAATCCATGCTGTCTATCGTCCAGGCACCCTGACTTATCCAGGCCCCCCAGCCTCTCCTTGACACCCCCATCACCTTGCCCACCACTGATGTCAGGCTGACAGGCCTGTAGTTCCCTGCCAGCTCCTTGATCCCCTTGTGGATAGGCACTACATGCGCCACCTTCCAGTCTTGGGGGCACCCACCCTGTCCTCAGAGAGATGGTGAAAAGCTCTGCCAGGGGTTTCGCCAGGACATCTGCAAGTTCCTTTAGCACTCTAGGATGTAATTTATCCGGCCCCGGTGCTTTCTCCGTCTTAAGGGAGCTGAGGGCTTCCCTCACTCTCTCTGCTGTGATTTCCACTTCCAGTACCTCTTCTCCCTGCTTAGCCCTCCCCCCACCTGCCAGTGATGCCCCCCCTCTCCCCAGACCTGCCGATTGGTAAGACTCTTTCCACCATCTCCTCCATGCTGTCTTAATAGCTTCATGCAGATGTGAAGGCTCTGACCAGAACTTGTTCTCCTATGGAGGCTGTTCAAACCCAGGTTTTTTTAAGTCTGTCAGGGTATTCTTTATGTTTAAATCCCTTTATCATCTTTGTTTCTTTTCTCTACACCATTTCTGCATTGGTGTTCTCGCCCTCATTCAATGAGCCCCAAAACTGTGAGCAGTAGTCTATGTGTGGCCTTCTCCTTGCGTGAAAAAAAGGATACGTGCAGGATTTTACTGATGCAGGTTACCACAAACTGTAACTTTAACCACAAATAGCATCAGCTCTTTGAGAATAGGGTGGGTGGGTTACTCAGGACGCACATGTGGGTGAGTCATGCTACCATGTCCATGTGTGACTCTTCTAAAAATCCACCTCCTCCAATATCTGGACATTGTGTTACTAATTGCTCATAGATCATCTCCTGCTTTAAGTTTATTTGGCTTATATATGCTGAAGATTTCTCTTGAGGGTTGCTCTTTTCCTTTGACAATTTCTCTCTTTCTTTTAAAGGGACACTGTCAGCATTCCTACTTATTTTTCTCAACCTCCACATATTTTTGTTACCTTTAAGTATACTGTACAGCTTCTCACATCTTACCTTTACAAGTAACCATGCAGTTGATTAAATGCACGAATATCTTGTTTTCAATCATTTTTTCTTTTTCCCTCGGGACCGCAGTAAATGTCTACTATTGTTGTTCCGACCACCACTGAGTGACGTCTCACTGTAACGCAGTCGAGGTGGATCAGCACATACATAAATTATCCATGTACCTGTGCTCCTGCAATTCCAGCTCCAATAGTTTTCTGTGTAGGAGCAATCACTCTTTCCCGTTGGTACCTACTGTGTTCAAGTCAGCTGTGTTCAGATGGATTGAAATGTATGTCTCCTTGTGCCTTCATTTTTTGGGGGGTCATAACAGGATGCTTCAGTATACAAGTAGTGTCCCTCATCTCCCCATCAATTTCTTTTTTTAATGGGTGAGGGCAACAAATGGCAGCAATTATTCATCTCCAGCAACTATTATGAAAAAAAAACCCTGCAACAATTTGCTCCCGCTCCCTGTAAGCATCATTCAATATACCATTGCCATTAGCAGTACAGACAATTATTACATAGAAAGTTTCACTTTGTTATCTCTTTTATGTATACAGCAGGAGAGTGACAATTAGATTTTTTTTATATCAGCTCGAACTGTATGAGCTTTCAGACATGGATGTTTTGAAGAGGGTAAGCTCAGAGTGGACATTTTGTATTGCAACTGCTCTCTCTCCATTAGACCCCGCAGTGTATTTTCTTTGAATGCCATTATTGATCAGAATAGGCTAGGAGCAGCTAAAATAAAGACAAGCTCACTGCCAGTCCCTGTGATAATCCTGATTCGAGTACAGATTCTGGCCCCATCTGTAATGGCTATATTTCTCAATGGCTCCTTCACGGCTTAAATAATTAATATTGTTGTCATACTGCCGTGTCGGGAGCCTTATTTTATTTGAAAGGGAAGGAGAGGGAATGAGCGTGAAGGTTACAGCAGGGAGATTCAGCTGAAATATTTTATCTGACACTTTGATAGCCGCTCACTCCTGCCCTGGACATCAATCTATTTCTTTGTGATCACTCACTCCATCCGTCCATCTGCACTTTCAAACTGCTGCCCCTAGTACAAGTATGAGTCTCAAATATCGGCACCCATCCCCTTCCAGTACTTTTTCACAAGAATGATGCCAACAGTTTATCTTTGCCCAAAGTCATAGAAATGTTTTGTTGTAACCCATAAAGACATTTGCTCTTGCCAGAATGCACATTGCACCATTGCACCAGCTCTTCAGCTGCGAGTTTTCCCTTCTGCCCTAGTGCTTGGGCAGTGTGCATACCGGGCAGCCGGGAGCCTTATTTTATTTGAAAGGGAAGGAGAGGGAATGAGCGTGAAGGTTATGGCATGGAGAGGCAGCTGAAATATTTTATCTGACACTTTGATAGCCTTACTCCTGCCCTGGACATCAATCTATGAGCATTTCAGCTCCTTTTTCTTTGTAGTTCCCTTTTATTCTTGCGGCAACATGGAACGGCAGAAAGTGAAAGTTATTTGTTAATTTAGAATGCTGATCCATGCTCCTAGGCTAGCATTTAGTGTCATTTTTAATTTAACAAATAGTATAACTCTCTCCTGTAGGGTCTGTCATCACCAGAGGCACCAGTGAATAAAAGAAAATCATGCACTTTCTGGCAAAAGTTACACAGCACTTGTGACTTGGGAGCAACTAGGGCGATTTGCTGTGGGGGTGAGTTATTACCAGAGCATACTGTCGGGAGCTAATCATTGTGGAGCAAAATATTTCTTTGTGATCACTCACTCCATCCTTCCATCCTGCACTCTCAAACTGCTGCCCCTACTACAAGTATGAGTCTCAAATATCAGCACCCATCCCCTTCCAGTACTTGTTCACAAGAATGATGCCAGCAGTTTATCTTTGCCCAAAGTCATAGAAATGTTTTGTTGTAACCCATAAAGACATTTGCTCTTGCCAGAATGCACATTGCACCATTGCACCAGCTCTTCAGCTGCGAGTTTTCCCTTCTGCCCTAGTGCTTGGGCAGTGTGCATACCGGGCAAAGAAACTGTCCATCTGATGTGTAATACATATGTGTTGTTACTGAGCAGGTTTCAAGTTCAAGTTTATTGCAGGAAAACTTCGTTGAGCAAGCTCATTCACAAGGAGTTTCCAAGATTAGTGTCTACAAAGAGGAAACTGTGTCCCAAATTTGCGAACAACTTGTCGACTGGTGCAGATGCAGATCTTTGAACCTGATACCATTCTATACAATTCCCCTTGTTTTGCAATTTCTATGGAGGTCATGCAACACCTGACTCCACTCACTTACTCCCCGCTCTTTGTCTGCCCCTTTAATTCCTGTTGATACCCCTCCAAAACTTATTTCTTATGATAGAATCAGAGGGACCATTTTGCCCTATCTTCCTTTATGCCACCGTAATTCATGCATTTGATGTTGTCCTGTTTTCTTATAGACCTTGCATAGTCAACCAAGGTGGCTAGTGCTCATTTGACTGTGTATCTGTAGCAAAGGAGGCAATGCAGAATCATTCAGTCACTTTGTCTTGGCACCACAACTTCCCTCCTTTGCTCTGTCATACTTTCTGCTTCTTTTTCTCCATTTTCCTATATTCATGTCATGTTTAATCATCATAGACAGCTGGGCACACATTACCTTGATCAGTGTTTTTGTTTATATTTTTTTATTTTTTTTACTTCCCGAATATTTTTTTTTTGAGTGCTTTCTGAGTTTCTCTCAGTCAGACAGTAATTGTCCTCGGTGTTAGTTCCACCCACCATGTTGTGATGTCTCACTACAATGCAAACAGTATGCACATAAAGGCTGGATACACCTGTGCTTGCACATTTCAAGCTCCATTTGTATTCCAGCACAGAATTAGTCAATCTCTATCCCTTTGGCTCCTGCTGTGACAGTGTCAGGTGAGTTCCAGCAGTTTGCTTTCGCGGTGTATCTGTGCCGATTGCACTGCTCCTTGTATTTCATTAATAATGTTGTATTCAATTTTGTAGACTGCATGAAGTGTTATTTCCATTCCGCATCCCCCGGCATTAGTTTATGTCTGGAAACATACATAGAAACATGGAAATTTGCTGCAGAAAAAGGAAAAAGACCCCATGATCCAGTTTTGTATGTGGGAGAGCAGCCCTTGATATTATATGTGTCATCGGTACAATTTTTGTAAACAATGTTAAGGTTTAATATTTTTTGATGGATCCAAGATTCATATTATTTGTGTGGTCTCCTAACCTGTGTATATTCAATGTTAAGAGTCCAATTTACACCGCAATATTTGCTCCATATTGATATAACATTTTCTGTCACTTGCATGCACACTGCCACAGTGCTTCGGTACAATCCTTCATGCAGAACAGATAAGGTAGTGTGTATACTGGTGAGAGAAATTGTGTTTCTGATTGGGAATAAATATCTATGTTGTTATTTGCTCTCTTCAGTAGAATTGTGCATGCTTTCTGTTTTTGGCTGTCCGTGCTGTGTGTCCCGCTTCTTTGTGTGTGTTCCCAGTAATTCATGTTTACATCTCACCAAATCTAGCTCTTCACACCAGCAGTTGTTTACTTATATGCAATTGCATATTGCAATCTCAGGGTTGCCACCAGCTAATGGAGTCATTCCCTTTCTCATACTATGTAACACCCTGATGAGTTGGGTCTGGCTCGCAGTGTTTTCCTAGACACCTTTCTGAGTGCCCAGCAGAGGAATAATATTTCTTCTCAGTTATTCCCATGTTTATGCAATAACTGCAGTTTTGGGCACAAGACAGGGACTCAATGGTGAGCAATAGCTTGTATCAACATATTCCATCCATTAGTCATTTGTTCTTGGAGGCACCTCAACTTTGCCCCTTTGCTATATTTACTCGCATATCATCATTTGCCACTGTGGCCGCCTCCTCCTGTACACAGAAGCTGAGTCTGGCTTTTTTCTTTCTCTATTCTCTCCCCTTACATTACAGTTTCTGCCCATTGTGATTATTCAGTATCAACATTAGTGCCATGCAGTATTGTAAGGAGTCAGCCTTAGTGCATATGGTGACATAGGGTGCTGTCCTATTTTGGCGATCTGAACTATATTATGTGCCTAAACTAGTTTAATTCTGTAATGTTCACTGTGAGTTTTATTCTGTTCGTTTCATTATTCAATGTGCGATCATAAATCCAGACTGAGGGATGGAGTAAACCTTTTCAGCCACATGAAACGAACGCTAATCACAGACAGTGTTATTCGCGACTCCTCATCCCCCCCACACACACACACCTTTCCCAACAAGCCATTTCCACAAAGTTGGTATGGCAATTTTTCTGAAAGGTCATTACAGGACATACCATGGGTTATTCTGTGCACTAGTCACTGTGCACATAATGAGTATATAACTTTCGTCTCATTCGACTTTCCCATGTTTCTTGCTGAACACTTAGTTTATCCCACTACTTGAATTACTGTGCATCAAGTGCTATGGTTTGATTTCATTTATGCACCTTTTTAATTATTGAAACATTATTATATCCTCATAGTTTCATCTGTATCACTTATTCACACCCTTGTTAGTGCCAATGGCCAGTTTTATGTTTGTCATCAATTGCAGATCCCACCTATCTTCCCCTTGTGGGCTTTCAGTTAACTTTTGCATCTGCATATACGCCGATTCATAACTTGATATGCCCTATATTTTTGCCACAGTTTTCACTTGAATGTCCTAACTTGCCTATAGTCTTGCAGACTCTGTTACCATACCATAAAAGTGGGGGTGCTAATTACAGGGAAGGGGTATTATAGCAGGCAGAAACAAAATTAGTGAGAAACAGCAATCTGATCCATATGAGAGTGTAAAGCGTGCGTTGCACAATAGTGATACACTATTTTTTTGAACTGAAAGGCTACTACTGTACAGTGTTCCTAAACTTTATGCTGTTGTGTGACATATGAATATTGAAGTTGTTTATAGAAATATGCAAGCTGCTCCTGCACTGGTTGCCTCCCGTGGGACAGTTGCCCCCCCCCCCCACTGAGTGCTTTTCATTTTTCTGTGTATGCGCATGGGAAGGTCCACCTTTCCTTTGCGAAAACCGTCGTTACCAGTGAGTGCTGGATCACCCACCCCGTTTTCATTCTAGAGATGGCCCAATGGCATGCTGAAAATGGAACTTGTGAGGGAAGAAATTCGCAGTTGATGACAGCCTGCATGGTTTGATAACACGACCACAAAGTCAGGGACCAATGGCAAGACCAAGGGACAGAGTAGTCAAATTTTGTCCAATACACTCTGCAAGTACCCTCTCTTCAGTTCCACAAAGAACTATTTGGAAGGTCAAAATTCAAAATTTCTGATATCAAAGAAGCAGTTGAGCACTTCGAGGTCCAAAACCATTCCTTGCGATTCACAAAAAACGTGCCAGCATGGCCCCTTGGTCAAAGCACAGAACTGTTCCCCAGGAGACCCTAGATTTGAATCCTTACAGTCACTGACTCGTCCTGATACCTTTAGCAAGTTATCTGATCTCCCTACACTCCAGTCCTTCCAGCTGTAAAACTGGGTTTTTGCAGGGCAACACTGTCAACAACATTGAGCATCTCAGTCTGGGATAACTGGGTCAAGAAACTGTAACATAAACCAAATATTTGTTTTCAATAGAAGCTCCCCAACTAAGCTCCCTGTCAGCTACTCCTATGGCCTCCTGGGAGGAGATCCTTTATTTTTTTTTGCCAGAAGTACTCTCTTTGCTGCCAGATCTTTTGGACAAGAGAGAAAAAGACAGACAGACACAGATGGAGAGAAGGGAAAAACCAGATAACAAGCCTGTCTGCAACATAAATTTACATGGATACAGTAAATACAGTAAATAAAACAGAAAGTGTGTGCACTACCCAGGAGTCCCAAATCTTTTAGTCTTCAGCCAAACTCAAAAACAAAGACCCTATTTACACCTCCAAGTCAACTAAATTTGAGCATTCCAGATCACATGACTGAATGTAGATCAGACAATGACCTGAAAATGGCTAGAGGGCATCATGCCCAAAACAAAAATAGTGCAGCAATGTACCGCGCTGTCAGTACAGCAAGCACATTGCCATCACTCACAGATAATGGTGAAAAACAACATTGGCGAAAATGGCAGTCAACTCTGTCATCCCCCATTTATATAATCAACTCGGGGGGGGGGAGGCATGGTATGCTACAAGGATGGGCAGAAACATGGGTAGGGTAAATAAATTCACACAGAGTTAAACATAAAAAAAATTAATAAATCAAATCAACCAGCACCACTGATCTGGGACCAGGATTTGATCCCTGTTCCACAGACACACAGCTTCCCTCTACTGCCGATGGCTTATCCCTCAGAGCCACGGCAGCTGCCACCTCCCCAGCAGAGGTTGTATCCTCTGCATAACTGCGTATCAGTCATGAGCAATAGGGTACAAAACCAACCTTGCAACATTTCATCCTTGCAGGTGTGTTCAAATCAAAACTTTAGGACTTTCCCCAGCATGACTGTAGCTGAATTTCCACTTGCCCCTATTCATTATAATGAAATTAGGTTTCTTTTAGTACCTTTTGTTCTTGTCCTTCCATGAAATTTTCTTGCCTCAGACAGGCAGCAATAGGATTTCCACTCCCCTGCTTCCTTGAGTTGTTTTGTGCCCTGTCACTCTATTCCCCCGCACTGTGTGTGGTGCAGGGATTTGAATACTCCATACTGCATAGGCAAGATTGACACGGTACCCCTGACAATCTGCAACATTCCCCAATGACAACAGTCTTTCCAACCCAAGTCATTTAATTAAGACTCCCTCTAAAATAAAATCTCAGATGGATGGAGACAAGACTTTTTTGGGTGTGAAGCTATGTTTTCTGTGGACTTGCTCCCTATTCCAACGGGGCTGACGAAGTTTCTCCCTCCAGTACCAAGTAATGATATTCGAAAGTTCTGCATTTTATGGGCCACTAAGCCCTGATGGTCCCATATATCATTGTTCCACTCAGGTCACCTTACATTCTGATCTTGCAAGCCTTTCCCCTTGTGAACCCACCCGCCTCCTTCACTTGATCATGACCCTCACATGCCAAATCTGTGCCACTGCAATATGTCTCATGGCTAGTCATGACATCAGGCCTAATCTTGATCCCCAAAAGAGGCATTAACACAGAGGTACAAGAAGCACTCACCTTCTGTATCTTTGTTCCCTTTGCAGCGTTCCCGCACTTTTGGCCTGGAGTATGAGTCAGCACAACTGAGAAAACCCAAGTCTCCCACAGAAATGAATGAGTACTTTCCTAGTGCCACTGGGCCTGGCGATTTAAATTTATTTTATTTATTTAGAAATGTTTCACCAGGAGGGCACACTGTGCCCAGGCTTGTTTCCAGGTGCAACCTGGTTGGGGTGGGGGATACAACAATAAATATATATACATACACATAATATATAACACATATATATATATATATATATATATATATATATGTGTGTGTGATAGATAAACCATTCTGATGTATGCGGTTGCGCTGTGATTTACATATGCCTTGGTGTGCGTTGTTATGCATGAGGCTATCAAAGTGACTGCACACTTTAGAGTGGTTTATCTATCTTATAAAATGTCAAAATTTTTGTGTAGGGGGTAAAAGTGCAGGTTTGCGTTTGCACTCTGATAGACACAGGGTCATGTGATGCTGTTCAGCTAATGATATTGCTGCAATTTCCCTACCCATTTTCTAAAGGCACACACACACACACGTAAGTAAAACATATTACATAGCAGTGAACTGGAGGAAGGGGAATTTGGAAAATACCACAGCAAAATATATATAAACAGAAAGTACAAATATACATTCCAAAATCCAGCTGTAATAGTGTAATAGAGATTCGTAAGCAGTATGCAGTGATATGAATTTCTATAATCATAAATATATAAAGGCATTACAATTACAGTAATATAACATCATTAGCTGAAGATGCAGAATAGTGAATTAGTGAACAGTATACAGTCAACAAGTTGGGACAAGTGTGGAAGGAGAGAAGGGAGTGATTAGCTGGTACGAGTAACTTGGAAGTAAGGTCACCCCCACAGAGAGGGAGAGAGAATTTAGGGTAGGATTTAGAGGGGGGTTAATCAGATGTGAATTATTTACTTAATTAGTTTACTGTTGCTATGCTCACCATTCTGTATTGGATCTTATCCGTCAAAGCCCTGCTGCCAAAATCTACGCTTTGATGATGCAAAATCGGGCACAGTGCTTTTAATAGCATGCCCGCATAATCCTGAGGATCATCTGCCTTAATACAAAAGGATATGAATTTGCCGGCAGGGGTGCATGTTATGGTGGTAGTATTACAATTCTATAACCACCCCCTTAACAAGTACAACTGCCTGCAAAGTTAACAAATTCTATGTTAAGGCAGAGACGCTTTCCTGATCATATGCTAGCACTCTTAAAATTCACCACAGCCCTGTACTCATCTAATGTCATCAAAATGCTAATTTTAAGGTCAGGGCTTTTGCATTCCTCAATGGCTAAGCTTCAAAGTGGACCTGAGACTGTAACAATAGTAAGTTAAATAAAATATACTCACCTGTAACCATAGTTCTACTATTGTTATTGAGTTCACATCCACACTTAGGCAGAAACTACTGGGCATAGCTCAGTCACAGGATGTCTTCAAGCTTGGCTACTCCCGGCTGGCCCATCACCACAGTGTTAGCACTAGCACTTGCAACACCAGCGACCGGGGTGGTCTGATGCTGGGGATATATGGAGGCAGATTGCAATAGGGAACCAGGGATACACACAGGCAGGCACCTTGAGGGACTGTGGCAGCAGCGGCATCAAAGGTGCATAGAGAGAGCACAGGAACAAAAAATCTTGGCTCCTTCGATTACCAGTGGTGTCAGCTTGCAGCTCTGACAGACTGTTGGTCCCTCACTTGTCAGACCTTGAGCTGGAAAGGGAAAACATCGAATAGGAGTACAATCCTGACCTTATGCTCTCTGAAGAAGAAGAGGAGGAGGAGGAGGAGGAACCTGTTTCCTCAGACAGGTCTACTGCTGCTTCATTGATCAAGGACTCGGTTAAGCATGCTCCCCGGTCCCCTCCTGAAGATCCTGTCTTTTTCAATATTATGAAGCGGCTGTCTTCAGCTGTTGGCTTCTACACTGAGGAAGAGGATGCCACCAGGAGAGACCTGTTGGACTTTTTGGACATGCCAGAATCTCCTCCTAAAGTCATTCCTCCTGTTTTGCCATCTCTGAGCAGTACCACCACTGTTGCGTGGAACCACCATGAACACGGTTCCTGCCATGCCTCGGAGGTCAGATAAGCTCTATCATGCCCCACAGTGCCTGCTCTGTTATGTTGCCCAACCTGAGACTCACTCTTTGATTATTAAAGTGGCACATGACAGGTCCAAGGTGCCTAAACACCTTAGCTCCCTCCCCCGACAGGGAATCCAGACCGATGGACCTTTGTTGGACGACGGTTTAAGCCTCATCCACTCTGGGACTCCGGATTGGTAATTATTTTTCACATGTGGTCAAGTGCCAGAACACCATCTTGAAGAAGGGTAAGGTGGCTGCCTAGCCCCTTCCAGAGTGTTCCCAGAAACAGGAGGTCCTTAAGTCCTTACAGGCCACCGATGATATCTGTAAACACATCCTTGGCGCCTTGCATGACACTGTTGATACTGGTGCCTGGGGCTGCTGCTACAGATATTTGCCTTTGTAGACATGCCTGGCTGAGAGTTTTGGCCTTCGTGGCAGATGTCCTGCAAAAAGTGCCTAATGCCGCCTTCATTGATATGAAGTTCTTTGGGCTGGATGTTCAGGACATCATTAATGACTTACAGACCGCTGGTAGGGCTATTAAATCAGTCCATTCGCTCTAACATACCCAGCCCAGGAGCAGAGAGTGCCCATCCTTTTGTAAAGGGTTCCACAAGTCCAGTGAGGGCTCCTGTCCCCAGGGTAAAAGGAAAGACCGGTCTGCCTTGCCTACCCCCTCCTCCTCTGGTCCTGCCATGAAACAACCCAGAGGTGATGGTTTAGCCCCAGTAGCAGGATCTGCCTCTGCCTGACTCCTTGCCAGACCCCCCTCTTCTGGTCCCCAACCAAGAGGTGGTGGTCGGAGGTCGTTTCTCCCTCCATCTCAGTCATTGGAGAACCATAACTTCAGATGCATGGATTCTTCTGATTATAGAAAGGTGTCACACTGTGGAGCTTTTCGAACAGCCCCCAGAGACTCCCCTGGTACCCTCCACCTATTCTCCAGACCATGCAGTAGTCCTTTGGGACGAGGTACATTACATTATGTGGAAAAGACTGATCAAGCCAGTGCCTAGGTGGCAGAAGAACAAAGGATCTTACTTTGAGAGGAAGCTCTTGCAGCAGGTAACACTTTCAGGACTAACGCCACCTTGCAGCCGATCTCAGCAATTCTTTTCTCTCGCAGTACCAATGTGGGAACGCCCACCTAGCATCTGCTCCACTCCTGTCATTCCGTATAAAGGCAGTAGGCAGTCCCCAACATCTTTCCCGCTGCCGCAACATGTTAGTCGGCTATCGACTGTCTACTGGTTCCTCAGCTTTAAGAACAGTGATTTTTCTATAATATCTATGAGAAAGTTCGACACATCTCCTCTACTTCGACCAGGCACCATAATAAGTGCTCTTGTGGGAAGCAGATCCCTGCCAAAGACAGACACTAGGCCTGCCTTTTTTGCCTGGGCCCAGACCACGACACATGCGCCTGTACCCATTGCCCGGCCTGTAACATCCTAACCAGGATATACAGGCATAAGTCTCTTCAGGCCTTTTTAGTGGAAAAATGTTTGGGCCACATGCAGCAGGAGACATCCTCCAGGCGGAATTTTGTTCACCATCTCTACCCAGGAAACACCTAAAGGACACGCCACTGGTACCGAGATCACTCGCTCCAGACCCAGGTCATCCCAGCTGCCAGTCCGCTGTTTGCTCCCGCTCCTCCAGTCATGAGTTACGGCTCACCTCCCTCAAGCCTCCTGCCTCAGCTTCTCTCACTAAGGGAACCTCCATACAGCCTACCAAGATCAGGTCCCCGGACTCCAGCTCTGCAACATCTCAAAGGCCCTCTGACTCTGGTTCCACAACAAACAGGCCCTCGGAATCCAGCTTCTCAGCCAGCAACAAGAGGCCCTCTGATGCCAGCTCCACAGTGGCTAAAAGTAAGTCATTCTCCAGATTGTCCTCTGTTGATCGCTGGGAGGCCAAACAGCCTTCAGGGCACTCATCTTCCAGGGCTTCTTCTCTGCCACTGAAGTCCCGGCCCCACTGGCGTCACTCTGTGGACTCAAAGAGATACCACTCAGACAAGCCCCATAAGTCTTCTGATAAGCCATCCAAGGCCTCTGTGAGTTGTGACTGTCCTGACCCGTCTCTAGCCAAGGGACGCCTGTCAGATGATGCCTCTGGCATGACACCAGAGAAACCTTCTGTTCTTCCTCCTCCAGCGCCGTTTCAGACCCCCCGTACCTCAGCCATTGTCATTCCCTTCGATGTTGCCTGTTGGCAGCCCCGACATGTCTCCTCTGGACCATACGCTGGTCCACCTGATGCCAGGACACGATGACGGTACTACAGAGGCATTGCCGACATCACCCATTCCATGGATGCTGGATCCAATGGACTCCAGTGTGGGAGCCGGCCTCCAGATGTCTCCTCCTAAACCTGACTCCCCCAAGCTGGGTATGTCTCAGGTGAAGGAGCTCTTCACCTATTGGTGGAAAATCATCAAGCATGACTCGGTCTCCCCTCCTACTCCTACTCCTCAGCCTCCTCCAGTCCCTGATCCAGATGTTCAGGTTACTCCTGTCCCATCTTGGAATGAGGGGGGATAAGACTCTTGCTAGCTCCAAGAAGGACAATGACAAGCACAAGAGGACTCAATCTCCTTCCTCTTCCCACTGTCCTTCTCCCAGAAGGCCCAGACACAAGAAGAGGAGACAATGCTCCTCCCACTCCTCAGATGCTTATGGGGAATCAGAGCCTTCCCTTCCTGACTCTGACCCTGGCTCACTTCCAGGCGACACAGAGGGACAGCCTAAGTCTCCGCCCAAAGACCACAGCTTTATGGAGGGTATGTGACACATACATGAGAATATGGGATGGGATACAGAGGCACTGGTCCCTGAACACTTGTGTCCAGCAAAGTATCTATGTCAGAAAGACCCCAAGCCAGTGGTTATTCCCCATTAGTGGATACCTTCCAAGACGTCACCTTGGCCACTTGGAGACATTCACATGCTTCCTCTGTGATGCCCAAAAGTGCCATTCACTTGTACCAGGCCCCCAAGGACCACTCCTACCTAGCCAATCATCCCACAGCTGATTCCATGGTTATATCAGCTGCACATGATCATTCACAGAGGCTGAAATACCTGAGTACCTGAGCATCGAACGAGAATCTTATTAGCTGGATTCCTTAGGTCTGGGGTATCTCGTCTGCCACCAGCAGCATATAGAGCCTCATTTTTTGACACACATGGTCCAGTTCCAAAATGCCCATTGTGAGCAAGGACTGACATCCTGCAAGGTGTGCCCAACTACTGTCCAAAGGTGGAGCTTTCTAATCTTTTACAAGCGGGTGCAGATGTGTGTACCCATGTCCTCTGAGCAGCGTACGACTCTGCGGAAACCTTAGCCATAGCGGCTGCAAATGGAATTTGCCTTCAGTGTCACTCCTGGGTCTGGGTCTCATGGTTTGACCCAGAGGTTCAAATGACCCTTCTGGACATCCCTTTCAGAGGCTCTATGCCCTTCAGGGAAGATGCAGTGAGGAAGTCATAGTCAAACTGCAGGACTCCACATAGGCCATCCATTCCATGCAGTCTGTGTACCACCCGAAAATGGGAGCTTTTTCACAAGCCCTGTTTTCATGGCAGAGGTGGACATCAGCTTCAGCATCCCTGTGTTCATTCTCACACACAGCAGAGATGCTTTGGTCCACGGGGTCCAGAGGTGCTGTCTCTACCCACTCTAGACAGACTAGACCTTCTGCCACCACCTCCCTCCTCCCTCCCCTCCTCCTTCAACCTGACTATTGCGGTGACCCTTCTCTCCAGGCCTGTCATTGGGAGAGCTGGTGGGAGGTCGTTTTCTCTTCGCCCAAGCCTGGAAAGAAGCCGACCTCCCACCAGTGGGTCCTCAACCTCATGGAGTTCAGTGCACCCATTGAATTAGAGTCCTTACTCGGGACACACCACCACCCAGTCTCATTATCCAAGAGACCACAGGGCTCCTATCAGACAGGAGATCCATTCTCTCCTAGATAAGGACACCATATAGTGCATTTCAGAGGCAGAGGTAGACTCTGTTTTCTACTCCTGCATCTTCCTGGTTCCCAAGAAGTCATGGGACCTAGGGGCCATCCTGGAGATCAGTGACCTCAACTGGTGGTTCTCCTATCATAGATTCCACATAGTGTTGCTTACAAATCTTCTCCCCTTCTTGACAGTCATGGATTGGCTGGCATCATTGGACATGTAGGAAGTATTTCATCATATTTCCTTATGCCATAGTGATCTGAGATTCCTACAGCTAAGGTTTGAGGGTCAGTCCTAATATTCAAGGTCCTCCCTTTTGGGCTCTCCTCTGCCCCCAGGGTCTTTACAAAGTACATTGCCATCATTTCAGTGGCTCTGCGTAGAGACAGGCACTTTCTTTTCTCCTGTGTAGATGATTGGCTTCTTCTGGCCTCGTTTCTGCGAGACCATACTGGACACTCTCTCCCTCTGTCGACGTCTGGGGATCACAGTGTACCTGGAAAAGTCACAGCTCCTTCCATCTCAACTTCTCCATTTTATAGGAGCTCTTTTTGGATACTTTCCTATCGAAGGCCTTCCTACCTTCTGACAGAGTGGAGCGGAGCGCCTCAGGCCATTGGCAATCCAAACCTGTTCAGCATCTGTCTTTCCCACCAGATCCATTCTCAGGATTTTGGCCCACATGGCAGCCACCATAGATTTTGTCCCCTTTGCCAGGTTTACCATGCACACTATTCAGTGGATGCTTCTCGTCCAGTGGGACCAACCAGGGATGACTTGGATTTGCACATTCGCATCATGGAGCCAATCTGTCAGCAACTCTGCTGTTGTTGGTCCCCTCAGGATCTCTTCAGTTGTGTCCCCTTCCAGCCAGGCACTCCTACCCAGACTCTCACTACAGATGCATCTGGAATGGAATATGGGGATCATCTGGTTATCCACAGGGCTCAAGCGCTGTGGTCCCCCTTAGAGGATAATCTGTATAATGGTGTGCTCAAGCTAAGAGCTGTCCATTACACCTTACCAGCATTGGCTCCATTCCTTCTTCCCAGTCACCTTCATGTTGAGATGGACAACGCCTCAGTGGTGTTCTACATCAACAAGCAACATGGCATGCACTGTTATCCCCTTTGCCAGGCAACTATGAGAGTGTGGAACTGGGCGATGGAGCATCAACTCAGTCTTTCGCCAGTTCACGTTCCATGTTCCTTGAACTGGTTGCAGACACTCTCAGCCAGGCCAAACCACTCGCTCATGAGTGATCCCTGCTACAGTCTGTAGTAGATGCACTATTTTCAAGATGGGGGATGCCGGAGTTGGATCTCTTTGCATCTCAATGCAACACAAAACTGCCCAATTTCTGCTTGCTCAGTCCCGAGCCTGGAGCATTTTGGCAAAACGCATTCTCCCTATCCGGGAAAGTGATGTTCCTTTATGCATTTACTCCCTTCCCCCTCTTGCAGTGGGTCCTTCTCAAAGCCCAATCAAAGAGGGTGATCATGATCCTGATAGCCCCTCTATGGCCCAGACAGATTTGGTTCCCACTGCTCAGGCGTCTGATGGTGAAGCTTCCGTTGCCCCTTCCACTTTTGGGTCATTTACTCTCTCAGCAACAGGGAGCTCTTGTCCATCCCCTCTGGTCTGTTCAGTCAGCTCTATCCTACAATACCTGTTACCCCTTTTGGAGTCAGGTCTCATCTACTCCTCCATCAAGGTACACCTGGCCGCTGTTTCTGACTATCACTGTATCCAGGACAGTACAGTGACTCAATAGGAGGTTGTCAAAACCTTTCTTGAGTGGATCCTGCATCTCCGTATGCCCATCTGGGATGCTGTTCCTCCTTGGAACTTATTGTTTGTTTCTGGAAAGGTTTACACTTCCCCCTTTTGAACCGTCCATGAGTTGTAAGCTTTGCTACTTCTACTGGAAGATGTTGCTCTTGGTAGCAGTCACCTCTGCTAGATGCATTTTGAAGCTTCATGCTTTGATGTGTAGAGAATCTTATCTTATTTATCATAAGGATAGGGTGTATCTATATACCAATCCAAAAAACCTTCCTAAGGTTGTCTCTGAGCTCACTCATAATCAGGCAGTTCCAATTCTGGATTATTACCCGGAACATTCCAGCATGGGGGGAGGTGCTTTAGTACATCCTAGATGTGCATTGCGCTTTGTGCTGTTACCTGTCCAGAACTAAGTAGGCCAGCCATTCGTATCATTTTTTTCATGTCCTTTGCGGGCAGGTCCTTAGGGCACCCAGTCACCAAACAAACGATTTTGCATTTGTTGGTCAGCTGGATATCCTTCTGTTATGAAATGCGTGGAAAAACCCTTCCAGGTGTGATCAGGGTGCATTCCACCAGCAGTTATGATTTTCCTTCCTCCTTCCCCTGGGAGTAAGATCTCGCATGATCCAAAGTTTAGCCTTCCATTGCAGGCCTCATGTTGCCCAGAATTCTTTGTGGAGTAGTACTAGTACAGTCTTACTTACCCTATTCTCCTTCCAACCATGTTCCATCCTTAAGGTTTGATGCTCAACCATCTATGCTACTGCTGTATGTGCCACAACTGTATGTAGTTGCTATCTCAATGAATTGCACTGATGTCATTGGCACATAATTTGCACATTTCCCCTTGGCTGAACACATGGTGTTGAAATACTTGTGCAGTGGTGCTGTATCACTCCAGAGTAATTTCTAAACACATCACATGAGCACAACAGGGTACCGCATCATTTTCTAGTACTGGAAAATGTCACTTTGTTTCTGTAACACCAATTGTTAAATACTTACGTATCTCACCAATGGTCATTCTGACTTGATTACCTGTCATTTGTCTTATGAAGCAGTAAACTATATATTTTGTTGCTGTGCTTATCTAGTGCCCCGATACTGTTATTTCAGCTTTACTGAAACTGACACAATTTTTGTTACCTACATCCATTTCAGGAACACAGTTTGTGCACACATGGCAGCAACTACCACCGAAATTATGAATACCCCTAAATGCTCCAAGAGGGGTCGTCCAGTCAAGTTGACGGATTCAGAAAGAAAAAGGCAGAAAAAAGAATTGGATTCAAAACGATCAAAGACACATATTGCAATTGGAGCAGAAATAGAGCGTTGGGTACTGCTAAAGAATGAATTAAAATTCAGTACACATGCCCAGGCTGCATTCTCTTTGATTGACATATGAGTATATGTCACTTCATGAGAACAGTTTACTTTTTTTTTCCTCTGTCACTCGCGGTAGTTACAATATCACCTATGTATCTCTCACATCAGGTATCATCAAAGCAACAATGAAACGAGACATGTCATGGCCAATGAACCGATGTTACATTCTACACCTCAACGAAGACTAACAACGGTGATGGTATATTCTCCAGCAGATACCATCAAAGGCACCTCAAAGGATCATTCCTGTGACCTTAGTGATATTGCATCCAACTACATGTAAGCTTCATCAAATGTGTCATCATCTCACTTTAGAGCTTTTTGAAGACTCTTTTGTGTTTCCATCTGTCTCTAACTCACTGTTTTTCAAACACAGGTGTGATGCTGATCCCAATTGTCCAAGACACATGGCCACCCCAGATGCACCCAAAACATTAGCCACTTTCTACGGCTACACAGAGACACGCTTCAGCAGCGATGATTTTCTCTACATGCCTACAAGCCAGTAAGTCATCATTGCATGTGAATTTGTGTCTATATACACTGTCATTTATCACAATGTTTCCTACATCAGTAGGTACATATTATGTCATTGTCACTGACTGTACTGTGGTACTACCTAATACCTCCTCAGTACACCTTGATGTATGTTACTACTGCCCGATTTGTCTATAACTACCATTGTCTACACTCATATACAGACTTACATATCTATACATATACATTTACATATACATACACACAGTTACATATACATATACATACACACATTTCCATACACATAGACAGACATTTACATTTACATATGCATACACATACAACTATAAAAGCAGCGTTCATTTTATGTTTTATAAAACATTTCATGTATTCTGTATTAATTTCCACAGGCTGAGCATTAGCCAGGGCAGTGACACTACATTTGTTGCATGCAGCAATGTCAGGAGTGACAAACAACAACAGATGATACCACCTGAAGACTGTGTGAATGACCAGAGGTAACATTGACCACCTTTTCTTTTGCTCCAACAAGTATATGTTGCAGTCATGTATTGCCACCCTTATCACAAACAAGGTATTAAACAGGCATGTTTGCCCTTTTTTTTCAGTTCTGATCTGCTGTTGAATACACATCATGAGTCATCGATTGAGGGAGATGTCCTTACACTATGTGATGAGGAGATGGCGAGTTGTAACAATGACAATATGGAATGAGCAGACACTTCCACCGCGGACTTATCATTCACACAGTCTCTTTTAAAACAACCCATGTTTATGGTGCATATGGACAACATCCTTGAACTTGCACAGAAATGTCAGTTCACATCATGCAAATCATGTTGCCATGGATTAACCATTAAGACATGAACTTCAGAAACATGTTTAACCTTGACTTGGTTTGTGCATGTGCATTTGTAGATCTTTCTTATCAATTTACCTGTGTAAGTGCACAATTAACTTTAATTTTTTTTGTCGTTTACAGTTATGTCCTGCAGGGCACATAGCCTACAAATGGCGGAGTCAGCCTCAACTGTAGAATGGAGTAAATGCAGGTGATTTGATCACTGCAAGTGCCATACTCATGTCGGGCAATAACTTTGGAAAAGTGGCTCTCATGTATCGGTTTATGAATCATGCCTTTATCAGTGCCTCTTCATTTTACCGTTACCAATGACTGTACACCATGCCTGTGATTGAGACCTATTGGTGTCAAATGGAGAGGGCGCTCATGGCAGCAAGAAGAAACAAACCAGTGGCTATCATGGGTATGTACACTTTCTTTTTTCATTACTGATCATCGTGCTTACAGTATCAATGTACAATCAAAGCATGTCACCCTAGTAACAAATTGCTCTTCGACCACAGGTGATGGATGTATGGATAGTCCGGGACATAGTGCACAGTACTGCACATACACCACCATGGATGTAGACACCAAACAAATTCTTTCCATGGTAGTTGTGGACAAACGCGAAACAGCACTGAAATCCTCAAATATGGAGAAGTTGGCATTCCAACACACTATGGTTGCTTTTTGACAGAGCCATGTTGAGATTTCAGAAGTTGTCACAGATGCCCATGGTCCCATCTCATGTCTGATGCGTATGTATCTCACTCCATTTTCTTTTGATCGTGAAAACATGCAAGACAATCTCAACATTGTTTGTGAATGTTTTTGTTCCTTTTGCTTTCAATCCAGAATCTTGAGCTTTCCATAACAGTTAGGGACAATGTTCTCAGCATAGTATTCAGGAAGCAACCACTGGACAGAAGACAGATCTTTTCTTCCTGCATTCAGTACATTGTACACCCCAAATCAGAACATATGTTTATGCTGCATCTACACATTATTTCAAATTTCATGTCTGCTACAGTGGTAACAGATAACATTCTCATAGTGTCTGGTGACAGTATGAACCATAATGCACAATGGTTGGATATTTAGTAAATCAGATTTAATGAATCCTTGCTCGCATGACCCTACAGCTTCATTCTCGCTACCTTATTCTCTACATCCCAGTTGGGTATTGATTGCAGACTTTGCCATATAATCCATCAATGCAAGCTGCTTGCTGCCTTGCAACACCATTGTGAACTATGCAGTAATTGTTGCATTGGACAACACAGTACTGCCAGAGATGTGGAACGCGAATGGAGCAGAGGATCACATACAAGGGGGATTTTAATCAAAAGCGACGATTTGATTGCAGGGGGCACACAGACTTGTCCTGTTCACTTGCAGTCTGGAGGACAACAAGCGGCAAGGATATGGTATGCGCTGGACATAGATGGGGTGGGGTGAGTACATGTGGACGTGACCCGTGAAGACAGTCACAGTTGACAGGTTGAGGCAGGCCATCAGCTAGCTAAAGGCCACCGGGCAATGATGGGCAGCATTTGATGGTTAGTAAACAACTTGCATGTGACCTTGCAGCTACACTGGCTGCAATCTTCAACACCTCTATCCATACCAGATGGCTTCCTCATGACTGGAGGGTGTCCCATGTGATGCGTATCCACAAATGGCTGCCTAGAGCATAGATGGGTACTTACAGGCTTGTCAGCCTTACCTCTGTGGTAGGCAAGGTACTGCAGGGCATTATCAAGGTGAGGCTTGTTGGCCAGCTATAAAGGGTGCCTGTACTACCAGCTGTATTCATTTTTTCAGATCACATTATGGCATACCACCCTTCTAGAGTTTTCCGTGCAACTGACGGGTGGCCCGTAATCCTTGTAGGATGGATGACGTGCTATGCCTGGATAACAGCCTGACATTTGATTCCGTAGGCAGCATTAGTGTTACAGAGAAGTGGCTGGAGATCCGGGCCATGGATCAGCTGTGTAGAAAATGTTATTGTCTGCTGTACACAAACCATACTGCTTTGCCTCAGTGTCCTCTCCCATAAGGGTCAGCAATGGGGTCCACCACAGTTCGGTCCTGTATAGATCTACAGTTATGTTCTGTTTGCACATGGCTGCACTTGAGTTCATCCTATTTAATATCTGTGTTAAATATTTATTTTCTTGTAGGAAATAAATACCCTGAAATAACACATTCATACGATGTATGGCATGGTGCCAAAAATCTTGGGAAACGCATCATGGCAGTAAGTGCACTGCAGCCATGCAGCGATAATAATGTTCATAGTCTGTGCCAGTGTCATTTTACATTATGGTTTCCTTTGGCTTTTCCAAGGCTGGCCAGCAATGACAATGTAGAGTACTGTGGATTTGGTGTCGTGATATAGTCAAACACTTCTGGCACTGCTGCCAAGAATCTGACAACTACAATGACTTCATGGCAATTACACTTCACATTCCACAGCTGTCAGTGTATAGTATTCACATCATCTGCCCTCCACTCATTCACTATTCTTACTTTACAGGGCCGCTGGATCAGCATACTACATCACGTTACCGACGTACATCAGTGGAATTTTGGAAATGGAGTTGGGGCTTGAGAATGCAGTTATTCGGAGCTGGAATCTGTGCATGAGAAGCCATGGCTTGAGTCAGGCTCAGTGCCACATAGAGAGATAGCAAAAATTGTGATGGACAAGTGCTTACTTAATTCACTGCAATACTTCATTCCTTACCGGTACTTACATAAAAATATCATTTGACAGCTCCCGCAATTAACTGCTTACCAGATACTCTGATGTCAGCTCATTTGTGTGATTGCTGATGTTTTCTATTTTGTCTCATTTCATCCACAGTAGCACCACCAACCTTGAACAGTTTCAACAGCATACTCATGTACTGTGCAAAGCGTTATCGCGTACTTACTCTGTGTACCGTGCCGCGCAACTTTCATGCTGCCCTCGACTACAACCATCATGTCTCCAGACCATGTCTTTACAATGCCAAATGAGAAAAAATGTAAGTATCACATGGCTCTATGATTTATAGAATAATGGAAGATATACATATTGTTTTTTGTCATTCTGCGCTAACTCTTCTCTATGTTTCAATCCATGCTCTATCTTTTGAGGTGCAGCTCGCAGTGATAGGTGTGCATGACTGCCTTTATTTGCCAGTTCCAAGTGTGTGTTATAAAACAATTTGCATGTCATTTGTCCTTTTTTATGTGCTCAAGTGCCCAGGCCTCCAGGGTCTGTCTCAGTCAGTGCCATGAAAGCTGGTTTTCATTGCAGTGGGTTTATGTATCTGTCATTATTTCAAATACACAATGTGACCATGATCAAAGTGTTAGTAGAATACATACAGGAACACAAAACAAAAAATATAATTTCTGGAATGTATTATTTCTGATAGACCATGATCTTACACATTGCTCCAAAGGTTTCGACAGTTTCAATTCAGTATAATATGTTCCTTGCTAATGGCTTATTACCCTAGTCATCATTTGTCATGATACAATGTAACCAGTCATTTCCAGTAATGAATGCATTGCACATATTGTGACCTACACTCAGACATGCAATTGAAAATGACATTGTTTGTGGTTGTCCACGTCTGACCAGTTATGGTGCCGTCAGATCATAGATGCTGCCACTGGACACTGAAATAAATGATATCTTATAATGTCTTGTACTAAACATTCTAACATAATTTTCTATCTGTTTTAGTTACCGACGTCTTTACAACAAGAAAGGCATCGCGATGGACAGTGGTGCCAAAGAAGGAAAAAAGCACTACGGTTACATCCGTCAATGATGTCAGATGTGTCTGAGGAGAATGAGCGTGCACTCTCCCAGTTGATACATACGACATTGTCTCTTGAAGACCCAAGGCGAATTCAGCCTAACATCGCTGCCATCCCATCACCTCCAACATGCTTACTCATTGAAAAGCACCAGTCCCGGTTCAGTCAACCTGTAGTTGAGGTATTCAGTGACTCCCATGATCTGTCAATGACAAATTAACCATGTCAGCACTTAATATCGCAAGCTTTTTGATGTATGTCAAAGGATTAAGAACTTCCAGAATTCACGCACCAGCTTATTAAGACTGCAACATAATGCAATGACTTCTACAAAGGTTTCATTACATAAGGGGTTGTAAATTAATTCATACAGTCAATGCACATCCATGAATATGTACTGAATATCATTCAAATTCATAATCACAAGTAGAAAGACATTACTGTGAATCATTGCTACCTAAGACACTTGTGGAATATATTGTTTCATTCGATGAGCATTTACGGCCACAATGGTGTGTGAGCCCCAGAACAAAAGTGGTTGGGGCTGCACATAACTGGCTGCTACCAGTGGCTAGCGGAGACATTACCATCCAGTCATTAGTGGCCCATGGCAGTTTTTGGAAGGCAGAGTATGGTATCGTTCTGAGAAACAAGTATGTGGGACAGTGACTGCTACACAGTTTTGGTTGATGCATTTGATGCGGGCAACTGTGACCTTCACAGGGTCTAATAGGTGGCCAAGGCCTCCGTGCCATAATGCTAACTATAGTCTCACTACCAGCAACAAGTGATTAGGCAAGGACATTCAAGAGCGGTTTCACCGACGTACCTTGGTTGTCGAGTGTTCACGAAGGAGACAGTCATGTACAGTCAGTGCTGGCACAGGGTGATGAATAGAAGAATTAATGTAGTATCATTACCAGAACCTATTGTGTATAACAGTGCCTTTGAGAGCATTCAAAGCCGCACCTTGACTTGCAGATAGCATTGGTGCATGTATACATTACTGACGTCTCGAGAGAATTCCAGGGCCATGTATATCGTGCTAAGCTTAGTAATAGTACAATATGCAAGGATGCCAGGATTACATCAATGCTAGATGTTGATTATCCCTGTCATGAATGCTATGAAATTAATTGCGTATACTGAGTTAGCATGTGTGTGTTGTCCACATCTCAGTGGACTTCTGCTGTGCATGTTGTGCCACACAAGTCTGGCTTAAGTTTTCTTTGCATTGGTTTTGCGTGTCTAGTATCTATGCTATTCTGCAGTAAGATCGCTTTTTAAACATACTCTTGAGTAATAGTATTTCGATTTTCACTTTCCCAGCATTCAGTTTGTGTTCAACGTGATTTTTTTCAAAACATCAGACTCTGATAAAAGCTGCCTGATAGATCATGAGTCTTCATGGAATGTTCCCACACATTACATAGGTTTTCAATAATGGGACATTTAAAGGTGAAAATGCACTCATATTGCCCCAGATATCTAAAAGTTAAAATATATGCATGTGCACAGAATGTTGAGTGCTAACTAATGAAACATGGGTGTTCCGATGGCATGCACAGTGCAGCATGTGACAATGACAGCATCGACTGCCCTTACTGTATATTTTTGTTTTGTTTGTTTATCCTGCACTTCAGTCATCATCGGATTATTGTTATAGCCGCTCAGGTACAGCGATTGTGAATAACGAACATTTAGAAGCAAACTAGTGTTTATTGAGCTTTCATCTACGTGGTATGACAAGACTCACAATTTTGCCCCCTCCCATTTGGGTGTAGTGTTTTCCACATTCAAACAATGAAAATGTGATAGGTGTGCTGACTGCACAAAGGGCTTTTACAAGTGAACTGACAGATGACAGTGAATTATATCTTACTTTTTAATGCATGGTTTACTTGTTTTATTCATTACCTTACTTTGTTAATGCTTGTAATGCTGTCTGCAATTCAGAGCAAAGCAGTTATGTACGATCTCTTTGAAAGTAACTCTGCCTACCCCACACAGAATCTTCACCTTCTGTGCAATCACAGATGAATCTTGCTGAGAGACTGTGAACACAGACACTGGTTGTACTGCATCCAATGATATTTTCCTTCCACACCTGCGCCTCACTAGATCTGATGACACTACAATGGACCTAGAGAAGTTGGCCCCAATTTTTTTTTTCTGACTTCCTTAGCTTTAGCATACACATTTACATAGTTTTAGTTTTATTGTCCTTGCAGTTTATCTTTCCAAAAATAGCGTGCAGGTCTAATAACAACTGGACCCCAGGCTCAAGCCATCATCCAGCTCCCAGTTGTCTAAAAAAAAAAAAGTCCGCTACAAATGATCTTCAAATATGGGTGCACAGGACTGGACTGTCAATTTCACCAGGGCGGGGGGATTAGAGACTGCTATGAACTTTGACTATCCAAACTCATTTAGAGGATTTATGCAACTTACAAGCATTATAGGTTCATGTATTCTGGGCTGCTTTTCACTATAAAATTTTTATCTCTTAAGGTGGACACCTCTGTTTCTCCCTGCACATGCTGTTTACTTTGGGAGCCAAGACTGTTGTGTTTACCAGGAAGGGGAATGAGTTCATGTGTTTTTATTTTATTTTTTTTTTGCAATTCTAGAGAAGAATAAAGGCTATGAGGCTGTGGTCCAGTTGTTAGATCTGCTAGCTATTGCTTGTCCTACAAAGAGATTGCTCACATGCATGGAGAGCAGAAATATCGAGTCAGACTTGGCTTTAGTGCTACGGGGGGTTTAACGAGGGGGTACTCTTTTTGTTGAAGCCCTGGTAGCCATAGAAAATCACAACTGACTGTGACAACTATTTCATTATTTTTATTTTGTTTACCTTTTTTTTTTGTTTGTTTGATGCAAGACATTAAGTCGCTCCCACACAGTAACTTGTGTGCAGCAGTATTCAGTGGTCTCTCCCTCGAGAGATCTATCTTTCATCAATTAATGGGTCTAGCCTGTTTAGTACAACCTTGGTTAACCAAAAACCCATTTATCAAAATGTTTTTATGTACCCCATGAGATTCAGATTATTATAATGTCATGTCCCGCATGGCCTTACAACAAATCAATGGGCAAGGAAGGAGTGGAATCTGGCACAATAGTGCTAGACTTCAGGAGGGCCGACTTTGGGAGGATGGGGGAAGTGGTAAAAGGGTACATGGCCCGAAATCAATCTAGTATGCACACTAACCAGAGGTGGGAGCTCATAAAGCTGGGGATAGTGGAGGCAACCAAAACCTGCTGCAAAGCCCAGAGCAAGAAGGCTAGGGCTAAGAAAGTGATCTGGTTGAGCAAGGATGTCATGGAAAAGGTAAGGAGGAAAAGAGCTGCCTTTAGGAAGTACAAGAAAACAGGTGGGGGGAGGACAGGGAGGAGTACTTGACAGAATTGAATGAGGTGGACAGATGGGGACAAATGGGGAAATCATGGAGAGCAGAGTTTGAGAGGGTTTGAAGGCACTGAGGGTGGACAAGGCACCAGGCCCAGATGGCATCCACCCAAGGGTACTGAAGTAGCTGTCATAGGTCCTTGCAGGACCTTTGGCAGACCTATTTAATGCCTCACTACATTCGGGGTGTGTACCTCATCACTGGAGGATGGCTCATGTGGTGCCCCTGCACAAGAGTGGCCCCAAGCATGAACCGTGAAACTACAGACCAGTGAGCCTCACATCCATCGTGGGTAGGCTAATGGAGACTATCCTGAAGGAGAGACTGGTGGCCCTCCTTGAGGCCAAAGGACTACAGGACAGTAGACAGTATGGCTTCATACATGGCAGATCCTACCAAACCAACCTGGTCGAGTTCTATGACTGGGTAACTAGGCAACTGGACAGAGGCCATGCAGTGGATGTCCTGTATCTGGACTTCAGTAAGGCATTTGACTCAGTGCCACATGGAAGGCTGGGAAGGAAGTTAGTAGACACAGGGGTGGGTGCAAAGCTGGTGAGATGGGTAGGAAACTAGCTGCAGGGAAGGCAACAGAGGGTGGTGGTGGGTGGTGAGCTGTCACACCCAAGGGCAGTGATGAGAGGTGTTCCACAGTGCTCGCTGTTGGGACCAGTGTTGTTTGGGATATTCATTGCAGACATATCATGGGACATCAAGAGCAAGATCAGTCTGTTTGCTGATGATACCAAGGTAAGCATGTGAATGACCTAGGGGGATGGCAGGGGTTGCAGGATGATCTTGCAAAGCTTGAAACCGGGTCAGACACCTGTCAACTGGGCTTTAATGCCAAAAAGTGCAAGGTGCTGCATTTTGGGATGAAGAACCCAATGAGGAGTTACCAGCTGGGGGAGTGCAGCTGGTCCAGACAGAGGAGGATAGGGGATCTGGGTGTGCTCATTACAGGGTCAATGAACAACTTGTCATAATGTAGAAGGCAGCTGTAAGGCCAACAAAATGCTGGGTTGTATTGCAGTGGGTATATCCGTGAGGCGGGAGAAGGTGATTCTGCCACTGTATAGTCTGTGGATTAGACCACACCTGGAGTACTGCGTGCAGTACTGGCATCCCGTATCTGAAGAGAGGGACATTAAGTTAATGGAGGAGGCACGGGCGCACAGTGACAAAAGATGATCAAGGGCTGGTGGAATTATCATATGAGAGGAGGTTGAAGATTGAACATGTACTCACTGAAGAGGAGGGCAGGGGAGTGACATGACTGAAACCTTTAAATACATGAAAGCAATAAACAAGACTGGTACATAGGGGCTGTTCAAATTAAGGGAGGGGAGGGCCACCAGTGGCCATGATATGAGACTGGAGCGCGGAAGGTTCAGGAGGGAGATGAGGAGACACTTTTTTACTGAGAGGGTGGTGGCTGGGTGGAATGTGTTACATGCTGAAGTGGTATGCAGTAGAACAGTGGACTGCTTCAAACAAGGATGGGACAGGACAAGGGGAGGGTTAATGAAGGGGAACAGTGGAAGGGAGGGGAAGCTGCAGAATAAGGGGTTCTAGCTGCACATTTGAGCAGACTTGATAGACCTCTAGGCCTTTATCGTCTGGCAAATTTTGTATGTTAGTATGTAAATCTATGATCAGTATTGCCTTCCGTTCCTGGGGCAGTTAAAGAGTTATTTATTTATTTCATAGCTTTTGAACAGAACTATTAATCACAGACTACATATAGTATCTCACACATTGTTATATATATATAATGTTATATAAGACGAAACACGATAAATAAGACTCTACAGAAATGTAGCAACAACTCAAATTCAAAGCGGCATTCCATGGTCCTTAGTCCATTTCATGCACAGTTTCCTTCACAGAAATCCTGCAGGTGACAAGGGCTAGTGGGGAACACAAAAGGAAAGATTAGGGAGATAAACCAGTGGCTCAGGGAGTGGTGTGAGGCCAGAGGGTATGGGTTGGTGGGGGGGATAGGTGGTAGGCCTGGGAGGATAAGGAACTGTATGCTAGAGATAGGCTCCTTCTCAATTTGGAGGGGAGGTGAATCTTTAAGTTGAAAATAGAGTGGTTCATTGGTGAAAAGTGTGGTTTAAACTTGCGAAGGGGGGATGGATGGGAGAAAAGGCTGTCAATGGGGTGCTGATAAAGGAGGGACTCTGTCTCCACCCCCCCGGGAGCTGTAGGAATGAGGGAAAAGGTTGACTGGTAAAGTGGAGACCGGGGGAAAACAATCCCCATGAGAACACAAGCAGGGGAAATGGAAGTATAGGGAAAGGGTGGAAGGTAGTCCTGCTAAATGCCAGGAGCTTGGGCAAAAAAATGCCTGAGCTCCAGGCAATGCTAACTAAGGGAGCAGTGGATGTTGCAGTGGTTACTGAGACCTGGGCCACCACAGGACATGACTGGGACCTGAACATGGAGGGTTACACTATGTTCAGGAAGGACAGTGGAGGGAAGGTGAGGATGGTATCAATGAAAGTAAAAACTTCATTGGCATAGGGGAGTAGAAGGCTGAGGGAACCGTGGAGGCAATTGGGTCACCTTGATAACAAGGGGGCAAGAAGTAAAATAGGAGTTGTGTACACCCCTGCACTGGTGGAGGAGCTTGAAGACATTCTTGTGGCAGATGTTGTGAGACACTGCAGACTGGGCAGGGAGTGGTGTTGGGGGACTTAACATGCTAGGAAACAGACTGGGAGACTATGAGCACTTGGTGGCCAGGGAACAGAGGTTGTTGGATGTCTTTCAAGACGCGTTCCTAACCCAGCAGGTCGGGGAACCGACCAGGGAGGTGTAGGTACTCGATGTGTTCCGGGCAGACAGTGAACAGATTGGGGTCCTGGAGGTAATGTACCTGTTGGCGTGGAGTGACCATGCCACAGTCTGGTTCTGCCTGGACCTAGGATGGGTAGAAGGCTGCACAAAGACGGAGGTAATAGACTTCAGGTGGTGGATTTTAAGGAAATGGTAAGGATCCTTAAGGAGCATTTGGATGGGATTGTGTCCGACATGGACGCTGATAGTAGGTGGGAAATCAACAGGAGAGGGGTGCAGGATGCTACTAGCACCTGTGCAAGAGTAAGACAAAAATGCAGTAGGGCCCAAAAACCAGGCTGGTGGACCAGGGAGGTCCAGGAGGTGGTGCGGAGAAAGAAGGCAGCCTATAGGCAATTCAAGTGGTCAGGTAGTGAAAGGGATAGAGGGGAGTACAAGATGATGGCTAGAAGGGCCACTAGGGTGGTGACGCTGACTAAGGCAAGGAAGTAGCAGAACCTTGCTAGGGAAATTCATAGAGGGAACAAGGGTTTCTTTAGATAGATTGGGGAAAAATGACGTGTGAAGGGGCAGATTAGCAGGATTAAAACAGGGAAGAGATGGGCACAAGACCCGGGGAAGCAGGCTGAGGTACTAAATGAGTACTTCACCTCAGTTTTCACCAAGGAAAATGGGGGTGCTGCATCATACATGGGAGGAGACAGTGTTACTGAGGAAGGGGGGACCCTTACTGATCGGGTCTTTAAGTGTGGCCTCCAAAACTGCACGCAGTACTTGAGGTGCGGCCTCAACAAGCAGTTATACAGAGGGAGTATCACTTCCCTCCTTCTGGAGGTGATCCCCCTAGCGATGTATTCCAGCATCCTGTTGGCTTTGGCGGCTGCCCTCCTTCATGTCTCTGAGTTGTTCATCTTAACATCCACCACCACCCCCAGGTTCCTCTCAGCCATAGAGACTTGTAAAATTTTCCCCCAAGGTGTACACTTAGCCCAGGTTTCGGGCCCCAGGTGCAGTACCTTGCATTTCACTGCATTGAACCTCAGCTTCAACTTTCTAGACCATCTTTCCAGAGCCTCCAGGTCCCCCTAGGGCCAACCTCCCCTCCTCCCTATCCACCACCACTACCCCCAGTTTTGAGTCATCTGCAAAGAGACTCATCTCACTCCTGATGCCTGTCCTTACGTCAGAGACATAGGCGTTGAACAGGAGGGGCCCAAGGACTGATCCCTGTGGGACCCCATTAATGACCCTCCCTGAGGATGAGACTATCCCACCAATTATGACCCTCTGGGTCCAGTTCTGGAGCCAATTGCCTATCCATCTGATCATGTGGTTACCCACCCCCATTTCTCCTAGCTTATCCAACAGGCCTATGTAAGGAACAGAGTCAAATGCCTTGCTGAAGTCTAGAAAGAGGACGTCCAGTGGTCTACCCAGGTCTAATGCACTTGTCACCCAGTCATAGAACACCACAAGTTTTGTCTGACACGATTTCCCATGGATGAATCCATGCTGTCTATCATCAATGCACCCTGACTTTTCCATGTCCTCCCCAAGCCTCTCCTTGATTATGCCCTCCATGACCTTGCCCACCACTGATGTCAGGCTGACAGGCCTGTAGTTCCCTGCCACCTCCCTTGATCCCCCTTTGTGGATAGGCACTATATGCGCCACCTTCTAGTCCTGGGGCAACCCACCCTGTCCTCGAAGAGATGGTGAAAAGCTGCACCAGGGGTTTTGCCAGGACATCCGCCAGTTGCTTCAGCACTCTGTGATGTAATTTATCTGGCCCCGGTGCTTTCTCTGTCTTAAGGGACCTGAGGGCTTTTCTCACTCTCTCTGCTGTGATTTCCACTTCCAGTACCTCTTCTCCCTGCTTAACCTCCCCCCCCTGCAAGTGATGCCTCCCCCTCTCCCCAGACCCACCGATTGTTAAGGGTACCCACCTCCTCAGTATTATTGTCTCCTCCCATGTATGATTCAGCACCCCCATTTTCCTTGGTGAAGACTAAGGTGAAGTACTCTTTTAGTGCCTCAGCCGGCAGGGTTTTTGGGCCCTACCGCATTTTTATCTTACTCTTGCACAGGTGCTGGTAGCATCCTGCACCCCCTCTCCTGATGCTTTCCCACCTACTATCAGCGTCCATGTCTGACTCAATCCCATCCAAATATTCCTTAAGGATCCTTCCCATTAAGTTAAAATCTGCCCCCTGAAGTCAGTTACCTCCATCTTTGTACAGCCTTCTACCCCTCCTACTTCCAGGCAGAACCAGACCGTGTCATGGTCACTCACCGCCAATGAGTCCCTTACCTCCAGGACCCCAATCTGGTCACTGTCTGCCAGGACCACATCCAGTACCCGCGCAACCCTGGTCAGTTCACTCACCTGCTGAGTTAGAAACGTGTCTTGAAAGACATCCAACAACTTCTGTTCCCTGTCCACTGAGGATATCAGGCTCCCAGTCTGTTCCTGGCATGTTTAAGTCCCCCAACACCACCATCCTTTCCCTGCCCCGTCTGCAGTGTCTCCCAACATCTATCACCAGACTCTCCTCCAGCTCCTCCGCCACTGCATGGGGTCTATACACCACTCCTATTTTTACACTCTTGCCCCTCCCCCTTGTTATCAAGGTGACCCAAATTGCCTCCACTGTTCCCTCCGCCTCCTCTACTCCCCCAATGCCAATGTAGTTTTTGACTATCATTGCTACCCCTCCCTCTCTTCCCTTCCCTTCCCCTGTCCTTCCTGAACATATAGTGACCTTCCAGGTTCAGGTCCCAGTCGTGTCCTGCGGTTGCCCAAGTCTCAGTGGCCGCTGCCATATCCACTGCTGACTCAGTTAACATCACCTGGAGATCATGCATTTTATTTCCCGAGCTTCTGGCATTTAGCATGACTACCTTCCATCGTGTCCCTATGCTTCCATTTCCCCTGCTCGTGTTCCCATGGGGATTTGGTTTTCCCCTGGTCTGCACTTTACCCGTCATCCTTTTCCTGCATTTCCCCATCTCCCCATGGGGTGGAGACAGAGTCACTCCTTCATCGGGTCCCCCCGACAGCATTTTCTCCCATCCCTCCCTCATTTCATCTTGTTCTGTACAATACACGTCTTCTGAAATTGGAAAGAGTAACTCGCATACTACACAACAAACGTATCACCACATCCGTTTATCAATGATTTCTAGGAAACTCTGGCATCTTTTGCATGGGACACAGTACATTTGATGTGGTGATTGACACTTCCACAATTGACAGATTTCCAAGCCACATTAATAATTTTTACAGCTAAAACAAACAAGCAGGAGCACCATTTGGCAGTAGTCCGAAACATAACATTTCACTTCCTTTATCACTTTGCAGCAACATATCAAGCAGTCACATGTAATCTATCTATATTATCACTATTGTATAGCTTATCCTAACCTCAGCATTGTATTTCTATAATCTGAAATGTGCTTACTACTGTATGTTTCCCCTAGCATCAAATCATGTATTTCCCACAGTATTTTGTTTTTCACTAAGACTGCTGGACATGACATCCTCAGTCATGCCTTTTCCTCCCTCCAGGATGTATTGCTTGGATATACTGAAGTGTCACTGCCATTTCCTTCTGTATGGTTGTATTGTCCTCTAATGATAACATGATTAAATATTGGTGAATGAATACAAAATACGTATCTTTTCATATTAGTACATTAATGAGCCTAATAATTAGGATATGTAATACAATAAAGAATTACTCATTAAAGTGCACTTGTGCTGTTTGAATTTTTTTTAAGTGGTTTGGTTGAGTTTTTTGCGTGCCATGCCTCCGTAATGAGCACATGGAAGGCTAACATTGCTGCATATGCCTGGTCTTGAACTACTGTGTACTGTATGAGATTTTTAAAAACCACTAAGATTACTTCTTTGATGGAAGATTAGCCATTTTCTTGTGTCAATATTGGACACTACAGTTTGTTGTATTGGTCATATTTCAGCTTAATGTAGCATGACACTTCATGTACTGAGTGCTCAGTACATCCACAGTCATTCGTAACGATTATTTCATAATGGTATGTTGTGGTGTAGGACTAGTAAACATCACTTGCATGCTGAAATGACTATTACACAATGGCTAAGTAACAGATCTAGTGGCAACTGACTGCAGATATCTCCCAGCCATCTCATCACTGTCAAATTAAAGGTAAAACTAAGAAGAGTCCACTGCAAAACAAAATCAATACTAGTTACTTACACACGTCCAAAAGGAATTAATGCAGTTTAGTGTAGTGTAGAAAATAACCTCCTTGATTCATGGAAGCAGTGCCTGCTACCTCACTCTCCCTGTCCTCCATGTGAGAGGGAGACTCCAACAACTGGGAGACAAAAAAACCTTTTCAGCCAAACATAAATAAATACAATAAGGGCAAACATTTATTTTGCTTAACCTAATCATAAAAAGTCACAAAAATGTACGCACAACCTGTAATAATTTCACAGAACATATACCCTGTAAGACACACCTTGGTACAGGGAAAACGAAATCAGTAATAAAAGATAAACGTTGCAGAAGACCAGTGGAATCTGAAGATTACAGCACTACTCTGTTGGCACACACTTGTAGACATACCCTGTAATAAAGCAGCCGAAGTTATACATAGCAAAAGCAATTTGATTATGAGAAAAATAAAGCAAAAAATGTTTCACAATAACAATATGTGTGAGTACAAAGTAAAACTTCACATTACATCTGCCTATCCCAAAGTATTAATTCTTTCACTTACTCTAGTAATGTTCTTTGTTCTGTCCTTTTGAGCAAGCTAGAATCAAAGAGCTTAGTTTAAGCTGAATGCCTTTAGCCGCAAAACCAGTTGCTGAAAGTCACAAGGGAAGAAAGAGACTTGGGCGTTACCATCACAGATAACATGAAAGCATCCAAGCTGCCATCAAATGCTGTACTTAAGGCTAGAGGGATGTTGGGTTGTATTGCTAGGGGTATCACAAGTCAGGAGATGGAGTTAATAATACCTATATCAAAAATAATGATTCGGCCGCATCTGGAGTACTGCCGTCAACTAATATGTTTCTATGTTTGTTCGATGCTAGTGAAGGTGGCAAAAAGTAACCACAATTTCACCAAAATCTCCCCAAATTAGTTTGCTACCAAAAAAATCACACCAACATATGGGCAATTTTTAGAAAGGTGAGTGCACCATGGTTGAGGAGTGTTCAAAAGTATGGCAGCTGGATTTGGTTCAGTGAAGGGCAAAGTCATGCATCTGGGAAACAAAACAACCAGGGACAGGAGACACAATGTGTGGGGTTGTGGGTGGGCCGGTGGTGGCCTTAGGGATCCAAACCAAAAAAAAAAAAGTACTGGGGGAGTCATATGCCATCGCGAAATGTGGCGCGGCGCTCGCGAAGGCAGTGAGGATCACTGATGGGATACTGAATATATGGAGAGGCACAAGGGTAGACAGGAAGCTGTTGGCCCTCTGTACAAACAGTTGCTAAGAGCACCAATGGAGTACTGTGTACAGTTCTGATTCAAGATATCTGCAAATACAGACAGTGTGGCAGATGTCCAGTGGAGCGAATCCAAATGGTGCTGGGTCAGCACCAGCAGACATAGGAAAACCCAGTGAAAGTGCTTAAGATGTACAGCCACAAGAAATGGAGGCAGAGTAGTGAGAACATTGTAAATGTTTCCAATACTCTGGAGAATCAACAAGTCTGTGAGAACAGCATCTTTCCAAAAAATAGCTCTGCAATCACAAGTGGGAACACTAGGATGGTAGGAGCGATGGCACCGATGTAACGTGTGGAAATATTTCTCCACAGAGATGGTTGTAGATGCATGGAACCATCTTCCTGATGAGGTCATAGAGTCAAAACCAGTAGGGTAATTCAAGAATGCATGGGACAGAGTTGGAGCAATTATATTGGTGAGTAGAAGTCAGTTGACCGTTGGTTAATTAGTATCTGCAGCTTATCACCAGCAACCAGGGAAAAAGGACAAGCAGGGAAGGGGCTGGAGTAGAACAGATAAACAGTCTGGAGAGGTAAAATTATGGAAAGCCATGCGTGTCAATGCCAAGAGCCTTAGCAACAAGATGAAACATCTGTAGGCTGTCATGGTGCAGTCAGACTTGGACATTGTGGTTATCACAGAAAACGGTTGTAAAGATAACCGCGACTGGGAGATGGCCATTCCCGGATAAAACATATTCAGAAGTGACCTAGCAGGTGTGAAGGGAGGAGGAGTGACACTGTATGTGAAAAATTACATAAGGGCCGCAGAGATCCTGGAGGAACAAAATGGGGGAGAGATGCTGTGTGTTGAGCTGTAAAGGAAAATGGCGCCAGCCATCTGCACCGTAGTGGTCTATAGACCACCAGCACTGGATGAGTAAACATATAGGGAACTGATGCTAGCCATCCATTGGATGCCAGACAAGGATGAGGAAGTACTGTTTGGAGACTTCAACATTCCACATGTGTACTGGAGCATCAAAGCAGCAGCATCAACTAGGAGAAGATTTATCTTCTACTCCTTTCAGGGTGCCTTCTGCAAGCAACTAGTCGTGGAACCAACTTGGCAGAAGGCAATACTGGACCTTGTGCTCACAAACAGGGACACTCCCATGGGGTTAACAGTCGGGGAGCACCTGGGGAACAGTGACCAAGAGTCAACGTTTTAAATCACAGAAGAAGTAGAACCAGACCACACAAACAAGTATCCTGGATTTTAGGGGGGCCACTTTGGGAAAATGGAGAGATACTTTAAAGAGGCATTAAGGGGAATAGGGTAGAAATCAGTGGTTGAGGAACACTGGGCAGTATTTAAAACACGGATTACAAGAGCAACGGAAGTATGCATTAAGAAGGTTATCAAGAGGAAAAGGGGACTGGAGGCCATTATGGTTTTCAAAAGAGGTGGCAAAGAAAGTGGAAGCCAAAAAGATTGCATTCATGTGATACAAAAAGACACAGGCAGAAGGGAAAGGGAGAAGTACCAGGGAGAAAGGAGGCAGGGAGGTCAGTAAGGGAAGCCAAAGCTCAGGAAGAAGAGCAGACTGCACAATCAGTGGGAGAGGGACAAAACCTTTATAGGTACATCAATGAAAAAAGAAAGGCAAAGGGAAGGAGGAGGGATAGTGAGACTGAAGGAGGAGGATGGGTCCCACATGGAGGATGACACCAGTAAAGCAGACATACTGAACAGGTATTTCTGCTCATTCTTTACTGAGGAAGAGCAGAGTAATGGGTCTGAAGGGAGTACAAGGGACAAGAATGGTGAATCAATGGAGACAAGTCCCTTTACACAAAAATGGTTCCTGAAAGAAATGGAAGTAATAGTTGATCAAGCTATGGGGCCAGATGAGGTGCATCCCAGGGTCCTTAAAGAACTAAGAGAGGTGGTGGTTGAACCTCTGGCTATCCTGTTTAACCTATCACTGGAAACAGGGGAGGCACCCAAAGACTGGAGGACACCACATGTCACCACCTTATACAAAACTGGGAACAAAGAGGAAGCGGAGAACTACAGACTAGTGAGCATCACCTCCATACTGGTGAAGATCATGGAAGCACTGTAACATCTGGTTGTCAATGAACTGCAGGAACCATGGCAGCATAGTTGCACCAGTGGTAGGTCCAGTCAGACCATCCTCTTGAATTTTTGACTGGGTGACTAGGACTGGATCTGGGGAGGCAGAGGACATGGCCTATCTGGACTTCAGCAAGGCCTTTGACACCGTACCACATAGAAGATCATTGTGCAAACTAGGGAATATGGGTGTGGGCAGGACAATAGTGTGGTGAGTAGGTAACTGGCTGTGCGGCAGTACACAGAGGGTGATGGTAAATTGCTGTCACTCCACACAGGGAAGAGTGACTAGTGGGGTACCACAGGGATCAGTGATGGGACCGGTCCTATTCAAAATCTTCAACTGTGACATTGCACAGGACCTAGAAGGCATTGTTTCACTGTTCACTGATGACACAAAGCTCTGTAACAGAGTAGACACACCAGAAGGGGGTAGACAGAATGAGAAGGGAGCTGCTGAAAATTGAAGAATGTTCAAGGGTTTGGCACTTTAAATTAAATGCAAAGAAGTGCAAGATAATGCATATGGGCCACAAAAACTCTCTCACAATATATCAGTTGGGGGGTGAGGATATAGCATGCACCTAGCAGGAAAGGGATTTTGGGGTTATTATCTCTGATGACCTGAAGGAATGGAAACTGTGACAAGGCAGCAGGTAAAGAAAATATGATGTGGTGATGCATAGGCAGGGGCATCACTAGCAGGAAATGGCTGGTCATAATTACACCATACAAGATATTAGTGAGGCCCCACCATGAGTACAGTGTACAGTTCTGGAGACCTTACCTATGTACGTACATAGGATAGAGAAGGTTCGGAGGAGTGCAACAAAGGTGTTGCATGGATTGCATCACAACTCCTATGAGGACAGGTTGAAGGAATAGAATATGTACTGCCTGGAGGAGAGGAGGAAGATAGGGGACGTGATAGAGACATACAGGTATCTTACAGGGAGGAACAGGGTGCAAGAATACACTGATTTAATTCTAAGTGTAAAGATGTTCCAGGACTAGAGGGCATGGGGTGAAGTTGCAAGAAGGACGATTCAGAGGAAATGTGAGGAGGATTATCATCACAGAACAAGTGGATGACAAGTGGAACACACTGCCAGAGGAAGTGGTGGGGGCTGAAACAATCACGAGATTACAGAATGCATGGGATAGACACAAAGAAATTCTGGAAGTCATGGTTAAGGGGCAGCAGAGTTCTAGGAAAACATCAACTGAAGCTACAAACTCAAATGGGCAGACTAGGTGGGCCATGGGCCCTTATCTGCCTACACTGTCTATGTATCAGTCTGGTATGCAAATGTGCTTACTTGGTGGGTCAAGCACTCCTTTTCTGCCATCAGATCATATTCTATGTAGTGGCAGCAGCACAGGGGCACCTGTTCACTATTCCACAAGTTAGTCGGCCATTATCGAATTACCCAATGACATTACCCGCAATTGCACTGTTGGTTACAGCAGCATGGAGGTGATGTAATGTAAGTGTCATTCATCAAGGCAAAATGACACCGTACACAGCCACATGTCAATGCAGGACACTTTTCCAAGAACTCACACCCTCACCATGTCCGTGTTGTCAGGAGTGTTTGTTTTGTGCTATGCCACCATATTCACCTGTGCAATCCCAGGCCAACCAACAAAAGCCCCTCGGTGATTGGGGTCATGTTCTTTAGTGGTGGTTCTCCAGCATTTGAATTTGCTAGCATCTGTGACTGTCAACATGCATGTACTTTTCACCTTACAACGGTGCAAGCCTGTGGGAGCAGAAAGTCACTGCATATAGGTGCTGGGGAACCAACAAGTCATGGCATCTGTCGCAGGGTAACTGCGGTACTGGTGCATGGTGCAACTGGCATATCTTTGCGAGCTGTGCCATGCGTTCTGTAATCATGCCCAGTTTTTCTAGTGCATGTGTATTTTTGTGCTGTAGTTGTACCGGTTGTGCCCATTTTCAGATGTGAATATGCTATGCATTTTGATTATGGAAAACCTCATGAAACTAAGTCTCTACTCTGCTTACTTCTATCTGACTTTGATTATAGTTATGTTTCTTTGCCTTGGCATCTCTTATCCAATATCCACCAACAACCACACCCCATCCTAGCATCAATCAGGACAGAAAGAGTTTGCTGTTAGATATCTACATAAATAGTGTCGGCCGATAAAGGCCTATGACCCGCAGAGTATGCACATTGGTGCTTGCAAGATCAGTTTATGTTTTTCTGTAAGTCTTTTGGCCCTTACCCCTCACCTCCCTAATTCATTTATGTCTATACCATGCAATGTCATGCATTCTTAAATACAGTGATTGTTTCAGCCCCCACACAACACTTCCTCTGGCAAGGTGTTGCACTGGTCCACTAACTGTTCTGTGAGCAAATTCTGTCTCACGTTTCCTCTTAATCATCCTCCCTCAAACTTCATCCTATTCTCTCTATTCCAGGAACATCTTTTTCACTTACAAGTAGGATTTCGCTCTACCCTGTACCTCCCTATAAGAGACTTGTATATCTCTATCATGTCCCCTCTCTCCCTCCTCTCCTCCAGGGATTACATATTCAATTGCTTCAACCTTTCCGCATAGGACTTGTGATGCAATCCAGGTAACATCTTTTTTTTTCCTTCCTCTGAACCGTCTCTACCCTGTCTACGTACTTATATAGGTAAGGTCTCCTCAACTGTGTACTGTACTCCATGGGGGGGACTCACTAGTGTCTTGTACAGTAGAATTATGACCCCTCTTTTCCAGCTGGTAATGTGCCTGCCTATTACATAGATACATAGATACATAGACAGTGTCGGCAGATAAGGGCCTATGGCCCACCCAGTCAGCCCATTTGAGCTTGTAAGTTCAGTTTGTTTTCCTAGAAGTCTGTTGCCCCTTACCCCTGACCTCCAGAATTCCTTTATGTCTATCCCATTCATTCTTAAATCCCGTGATTGTTTCAGCCCCCGCCACTTCCTCTGGCAGGGTGTTCCACTTGTCCACCACTCATTCTGTGAAGAAATTCTTTCTCATGTTTCCTCTGAATCGCCCTCCTCCAACTTCATCCATGCCCTCTAGTCCTGGAACATCTTTTTCGCTTAAAAATAGTGTTTCTCCTGCACCCTGTTCCTCCCTGTAAGATACTTGTATGTCTCTATCATATCCCTCTCTCCCTTCTCTCCTCCAGGAGTACATGTTCAGTTCCTTCAACCTGTCTTCATAGGACTTGTGATGCAATCCATGCACCATCGTTGTTGCCCTCCTCTGAACCTTCTCTACCCTGTCTATGTCCTTACGTAGGTATGGTCTCCAGAACTGTACACTGTACTCCAGGTGGGGCCTCACTAGTGTCTTGTATAGCGGAATTATGACCTCCCTTTTCCTGCTGGTGATGCCCCTGCCTATACATCCCAGCATCCTATTTGCTTTACCTGCTGCCTTGTCACACTGTTTCCTCACCTTGAGGTCATCAGAGATGACAACCCCAAGATCCCTTTCCTGCTTGGCATGCTATATCCTCAACCCTCAACTGATATATTGTGCTAGGGTTTTTGTGCCCCATATGCATTATCTTGCATTCTTTGCATTGAATTTCAACTGCCAAACCCTGACCATTCTTCAAGTTTCTGCAGGTCGCTTCATTCTGTCTACACCCTCTGGTGTGTCTACTCTGTTACAGAGCTTTGTGTCATCAGTGAACAGTGAAATTCTGCCTCTAGGTCCCGCGAATGTCACTGATGAAGATGTTGAATAGGACCGTCCCAGCACTGATCCCTGTGGTACCCCACTGGTCACTCTTCCTCTGTGGAGTGACAGCCATTTACCACCACCCTCTGTGTCCTGCCACCCAGCCAGTTACCTACCCACCACACTACTGTCCTGCCCACACCCATATTCCCCAGTTTGTGTATAGTCTTCTATGTGGCACAGTGTCAAAGGCCTTGCTGAAGTCCAGATAGGCCATGTCCACTGCCCTCCCTGATCCACCTCCCTAGTCACCCAGTCAAAATTCAACGAGGTTGGTCTGACATGACCTCCCTGTGAAACCATGCTGCCTTGGGTCCTGTAGTCCATTGACAACTAGATGTTCCACCAATCTCTCCTTCAGTAGTGCTTCCATGTTCTTCCCCACTACCGAGGTGAGGCTGACTGGTCTGTAGTTCCTGCTTCCTCTTTGTTCCCACTTTTGTATAAGGGGACTACATCTGCTGTCCTCCAGTCTTTGGGTACCTCCCTGTTTCCAGTGATCGGCTAAACAGGATAGCCAGAGGTTCAGCCACCACCTCTCTTAGTTCTTTAAGGACCCTGGTGTACCCCATCTGGCCCCATTGCTTTATCAACTCTTATTACTTCCAGTTCCTTCAGGACCCTTTCGTGTAAAGGACTTGTGTCCATTTCTGCACCATTCTCACCCCTTGTACTCCCTTCAGACCCATTACCTCCTCTTCCTCAGTAAAGACTGAGCAGAAATACCTGTTCAGTATGTCAGCTTTACTGTTGTCATCCTCCACGTGGCCCCCATCCTCCCCTTCAGTCTCACTATCCTCCCTTTGTCTTTCTTTTTCACTTATGTACCTGTAAAGGTTTTGTCCTCTACCCACTGATTTTGCAATGTGTTCTTCTGTCTGAGCTTTGGCTTCCCTTACTGACCTCCCTGCTTCCTTTGCTTCTCCTGGTACTTCTCCCTATCCCTTCTGCCTGTGTCTTTTGTATTGCCTGAATGCAACCTTTGTGGCTTTCACTCTTTGCTACCTCTTTGGAAAACCATAATGGCTCCTCTTCCTTTCCTCTTGCTAACCTGCTTAATGCATAATTCTGTTGTTCTTGTAATCCCATTTTAAATACTGCCCACTGTTCCTCGACCCTTGTTTCCTGTCCCATTCCCCTATGCCTCTTTCAAGTATCTCCCCATTTTCCCAAAGTCTGCCCGCCTAAAATCCAGGATACATGTTTTTGTGTGGTTTGGTTCTGCTCTTTCTGTGATTTCAAACCACAATGACTGGTGGTCACTGTTTCCCAGGTGCTCCCCCACTGTTACCCCCATCACACTGTCCCTGTTTGTGAGCACAAGGTCCAGTATTGCCTTCTGCCGAGTTGGTTCCATGACCAGTTGCTTGAGGAAGGCACTATTCATCCCAGACTCCTATTTGCTTTGGATAGATTCACAGCCAGAAGGTAATGACATAAAAATCTAAGTGGTTTCTTTGGGCTGACCAAAGCAGTAGACTAGGGATGGGCTGTGGACATTGCTTACCCAGACATTACCAATTCATCTGACACAGCCACGCACCAAAGATTAATAAACAAATTAGTCAGCCTGGTAGTGGGTACTAGGGTGGTAGCCTGGGTTATACACTGGTTGGAAAATTAGACACAGCGAGTAATGATAAAGGGAGTCCACAGTAAAGAAAGCATGGTTATTAGAAGGGTGCCACAGGATTCAGGGCCTGTGACAGGCCTTTTTAATGGATTGTAAATGGAGTCCACTCTGAAGAAAGAGCTGTTACTAGTGGGGTACCACAGGGTTCAGTACTGGGTCAAGTCCTTTTTAATGTCTTTATAAGTGACATTGCAGAGAGACTGGAAGGAAAAGTATACCTCTTTGCAGCAGACACAAAGATCTGCAACAGGGTTGATACACAAGGAGGCATGGAATGGATGAGAAGGGACTTGGCAAGGTTGGAGGAATGGTCAGAAGTATGGCAGCTAGGATTCAATGCAAAGAAGTGCAAAATAATGCACCTGGGAAACAAGAACCCAGGGGAAGATTACACAAGGGGGGGAGGTAGTAACCACAAAAAAGGAAAGTTACCTGGGGGTAATCATATCAGATGACCTTAGGGTTCGTAAGCAATGTGAGAAGGAAGTATGGAGGGATGGGGGTATACTGGAATGCATAGGGAGAGGCGTCAACAGCAGAAAACTGGAAGTTGTTATCCATCTGTGCAGACAGTTGGTGAGACCCCATCTGCAGTACTGTGTCCAGTTCTGGAGACCCCATCTCCGCAAGGACATAGACAGGATAAAAGGCAATCCAGAGGAGGGCAACTAAAATGGTGCAGGGTCGGCAAGAGAAGCCATACTAGGAGAGACTAAAGGAGTTTAATATGTATACCCTTGAGGAAAGAAGGAGGGGACATAATAGAAACTTCTAAGTATCTCAGTGGAATCAACAAAGTCCAAAAGGGTAGCATCTTTCAGAAAAAGAGATGTGCAAGAACAAGGGAACACAATTTAAAGATGTGGGGGGTGGTTCTGGGGCAATGTGAGGCAGTATTTTTTTCACAGAGAGGGTAGTGGATGCATGGAACAGCCTTCCTGAGGATGTTGTGGGGTTAAAAACTGGGAGAATTCAAGAATGCATGGGACAGACATAAGGCAGTTCTTGTGGGGGGTAGGAAGAAATAGGCTGTCGGTTAACTATGATCTGCGACCTATCCTGTAGGTAGAGGAATGGGCAGACTAGGTAGGCCAAGCGGTCCTTATCTGCCATGAAAGTCTATGTTTCTATGATGTTGCAGAGTGACTGGAGAGGAGGGATGGAAGCAGCAGCAGGGGGACCAAAACTTGCTAGATGAATGGTCAGAGAGGTGGCAGCTGGGGTTCAATGCACAGAAGTGTAAAGTTATGCAGTTTAGGGTTAAGAACTCCAGGAGAGAATAGTGGCTGGGCAGAGTTATGCTGTGGAACACTCAGGAGGAGCAGGACACTGCCCAGTGGAGGAGAACAGCTGCAAAAGCGAACAAACTGCTTGGGTGCATAGCGGGGGGTGTTTTCCTCTAGGCTAAAAGAGTTGATCTTTCCTGTCTACAGATTGCTGGCAAGGCCACACTTAGAGTACTGTGTGCAGTTTTGGAGGCCATACCTAAAGCATGATATCAGGCTACTGGCGGGGGTGAAGAGGATGGCAACAAAGATTAAATGTGGAATGGAAGGAACAGACTATGACAGCAGGCTGAGAGACCAGAATATGTACACCCTGGAGGATAGAAGGGACATGGGTGTCATGATAAAGACATCCAAGTATATGAGGATAGTCAATAAGGATGGTGCACATGTTGTCTTTAGGTTAAAGAAGAGTGGATGGTGGCTTAAGACACAAGGAAACCAGATGTGGTTCGACAAAGGGGATTGGGTATTTATGATGCGGGTGGTGTTACTAAATGCAGTCATGACATTCGCTAATGTGATGTGCAACATATGAAGGTTACATAAACCGTGTTTGTCTGCCATTGAAATTTAGGTATCAGTCAGGAAGAAGAAGGCTGCATACACAACATAATAAACAATGAGAGTGCAAAGGGCAGTATTTACTGAGCAAGGCACGAGGGTGATAGAATCTCAGAATGTTTTCTTGTGAGGAGCGGATAGGCCAGGCGGACATGATGACAGGCTTAACGTAACTCAAGGAAAAAAATTAGGTAACCTCGGAGTGGATCTTTATGTAACCCCCCCCCCGGGCGCTAGCCCAAGGACTACTACCACTGCCTGTGTAACAGCTAACGGGTTGAAGGGCACAGGTACAGTGGCGGGTGCATCCACCCATAGGTTGGGTTTCAGACAGTCTGGAATGACTTAGTCACAGCCCTCTGGGTCACTGCAAGCACCCTTCCTTCCCACTAGTGGCATATGCACATATTACCCAAGTATATTGACAATAAACACTTACCTCCATGATGGATCGATCAGCTTGACTTTGGGGACCCCAAGTAAAGTAAGATGCAGTAATGTAGTAGCCACTATGCAGCATCTTTGAACAAAGATGCAGTTTAGACAGTATTCTTTGCAAAACAATAAAATCTGATTTATTCAGGGGGGCAATAACAAGAGCTGGGGGAATGTAGTTAATTAGCATAACACTCTACGGTTTTGGAGCACTGTGCACATTCTAATTTCCCTATGAGTTACTCTTACTGGGTACACAGGCAATAAGGGGATAGCATAGTTCAATGAAGCTGGTTGGGGCCCTGAAGATGAAAACAGCCATACAACACCAAAATTTGTAATCCAGGGCCAGTATGCCCAGTTCGTGTAGCCAGTGATGAAAACAGACCAAACTTGCACTCAACAGCTCACCTGACAGGGAGCTACCTTGCGTTTTACTCATCACTTTTGTAGCAGAATGCCTCTCACACCACCCCAGGACACAGGCCTGTGATCAGAACACTTCTCCACACATTTATATGTACAGCACAGAGGGGTACCATACTAGGCATCTGCTGTATATACCAACCGATCTCACCACTCAACCGGCTAAACGCAACGCAGCTTCACTTTTAATGACAGCCAGAGCACAATGAAGCAGATTCTCCAGTGCTCCACAGGGTGAGCATGGTAGGTAGCTGCAACATGTACAGTCTCCTCTGCCTGGAAACCACAGCGGATTCTGTCCGACTACATTAGTGGTACAATCGCACATCTCTTTTACATTCCACATGCGCATCACGCGTGAAGACTGTACAGTGCAGGTGACTGGAGCTCCTTCCTCTGTCATGACCACAGTGACTATGCCTTCTCAGTCGTTAGGAAGATAATCACAATTTGGGCACCACCTGACTCTATCAGAGGGCTTGTTGTGCCCGTCTTCACCGTCGCCTACGAGTGGTGTGAAAAGATGCCACACTCCTGGACTTCACTTTCCAGAGTCACTGGCCAGACTGTGCATTGGCAGCCGCCTCCCAGAAGAGTCCCAGTCCTATTTTGCTGCCTAATACACTATGTGAAGTGCTGCTCCTTCCTGATTGCATACAAGAGACAGTTCTGATCCAAAAGGGAGGGGAAAAACACACAAAGTACCAGCTTCAAGGGAAACAGGTTAGATAACATACATTTTGAATACTATTCAACATATGTTACATCAACAGTACAAGCCAACAAAGTAGCATGCTTTGCCTGCTTATCGCCGGCAAGCTCGAGGCACATGATCAGTGTCTCAAGCAGTACTCGAGCATGACAACCAACGATACCCCTTTTCTTTTAGCAGACTAATGTGGTCTGCAAACTGGAAGATCTTAAAGAGACAGACTAGAGGCATTTTAGTAAACCCCCATTTGTAATGGGGCTACATTTAAACTAAAAGAGGGAGGTATCAACAGAGGGCCTGATTTCAAGTCAGAAGGAGGAGGACGGACGAGGGGTGATAGAGGGGGGGTGGATGCATTGAACATCCTTTCTGCACAGGTAATGGTGTCAAAAACAGTGGTATAATTTTATAATGCATGGTACAGACATAGGGTGATTATGGAGGGGTGGAGGAAGTGGCAGTCTGGATGTCGGCTAAGTAGGAATTGCCCATACTGTGTGATCCATGCTTTCTATATATGCCATCCAAGTCTGTGGGACCAAATGAAGGATGCCATACGAGTCTTGCAAGGTTAATTATGGCAAACCCTAAGGCTTAAATTGCACCGAGCCCTATGTGATATGCCACTCCCTAATTCAAAGATGCTGCTTGAGGCTACTGTTGCCCCTTCCTGCACACTATACCTGTAACAAGCGGTGGCATGGTGCCAAGGTGGGTTATGGCAGCACGTGATAACCTGTTCTCTATTCATAAATGGCTGTCATAGAACAAATTTCTGTCATGACAAGACATGCACTGGAGCTGTGGGTTACACCACCATGGAGGTGATCTAATGGAAGAGGCATCCAGCATGGCAAAAAGACGGATCCACAATATCAAAAGATACACGGAAGACACTTTGCCTTGCCACGGGATCACACCAAAGTTATTCCGAGCCGCATCCCCGAGTACACAATGATACCAGCTTGTCTTTGCCCTGTTATCACTGTTTGCCTGTGGCACCCATGCCCCACAATTCCCAGAGGTGACTGCAGCAATTTTCTGTTGTGTGTGGTTCACTGGATGTGGCAGTTACTTGTGGCTATGTGACTGGCAAAAGGAATGTTCATTGCTAAAGTCTGGTGGCACGAACATATGAAATTTGCCAGCAGATGAAGGCCTAGAGGTCAATCAAGTCTGCTAGAATGAATAGCTATCACACCTTCTCCTGCAGCTGCCCCTCACTACCACCCTTCCCCTTCATTGACCCTCCCCCTTGCCATGTCACATCCACTTATGAACAGGTTCACTTTTTCACTGGATACCAATTCTGCTGCTAACACGTACCACCCAGCCATCACCCTCTCTTAAAAAAAAGTGTCTCCTCAACTCACTCCTGAACCTTCCTCCATCCAGTCTCATCATGGACCCTGGTGTCACTCACCTTCCTTACTTTGAACATCCCATCTGCACCTGTCTTTTTTTATTCCTTGCATGTACGTAAAGGTTTCACTCAGGTTCTTCCTGGTCCTCCTCTCCTCCAGTACATAGTTGTTAAACTCCATCAGCCTCCTCTCGTATGATTAGTCCCCCAGACCCTTGATCAACTGTTTTGCCCAGCGCTGCACATGCTCCAGTAACTTAATGTCCCTCGTCAAATATGGGTGCCAGTACTGCATGCAGTACTCCAGATGTGGTCGGAATAATGACCTATACAGTGGCAGAATCACCTCCTCCCTCCTCGAGTATATATCCCTTGCAATACAACCCAGCATTTTGTTGGCCTTTGCAGCTGCCTTAGTACATCGTGCCGAGTTGTTCATTGACCCTGTAATGAGCACCCACAGATCCACCTCCTCCTCTGTCTGGGCTAGCTACACTCACCCCATCTGATAACTCCTCCTTGGGTTCTACATGCCAAAATGCAGAACCAAGCACTTTTTGGAATTAAACCACAGTTGCCAGGTGTCTGACCAGGTTTGAAGCTTTGCCAAATCATCCTGTAACCCCTGTCAGGGCCCTAGGTCATACACCACAGCTCCTACCTTGGTAACATTAGTAAACTGACTGATCTTACTCTTGATGTCCAATGATATTTCTGCACTGAATATCCCAAACACTGGTCCCAACCCAGAGCCCTGTGCAACACTGCTCGTCACAACCCTTGGGTTTAAGAGATACCCACCCACAACATAGATGCCATGGCTCCCCTTATTGACCTTGTCACCTCCTTAGATTCCGTCAAGTACTCCTCCCTGTTATTCCCTTCTCCTTGTTTTATTGTACTTCCTAAAGGAAGCTATTTTCCTCCTAACCTTTCCATGACCTCCTTGCTCAACTCCGGCTTGTTTAGCCCGAGCCTTCTTGCTCAGGGCCTTGCAGAAGGTTTTGGTTGCCTCTACTGTCACCAGCTTCATGAGCTCCCACTTCTGGGTAGCGTCCATACTAGATTGGATGGATTCTTGATAGGTACCCTTTTGCCACTTCACCCATCCTACCAAAGTTGCCTCTCCTGAAGTCCACCCATCATGTTCCAGCTTCCACTCCTGCCTTGCCCATATGCAATGTGAGCCATACTGAGCAGTGGTCACTCCCTGACAGCAGTTCCTCCACCGTAAGTTTGCTCATAAAGTAATTTCCCAGCACAAGGTCAAGGGTATTCCCTAACCTTGTCGGTTCACTGACCATTTGCTGCAGAAGTGGTGCTGGAAAGCATCCAGCAGTACATGCTCCCTTCTGTTCCTGGTTGTTGGGGTACTCCAGTCTACTCTGTGCATACGAACATACGAAATTTGCCAGCAGATAAAGGCCTAGAGGTCTATCAAGTCTGCTCGAATGTGCAGCTAGCACCCCTTATTCTGCAGCTGTCCCTCCCTTCCACCCTTCCCCTTCATTAACCCTCCCCCTTGTCCTGTCCCATCCTCGTTTGAAGCAGTCCACTGTTCTACTGCATACCACTTCTGCAGGTAACACATTCCACCCAGCCACCACCCTCTCTGTAAAAGTGTCTCCTCATCTCCCTCCTGAACCTTCCTCGCTCCAGTCTCATATCATGGCCCCTGGTGGCCCTCCCTCCTTACTTTGATCAGCCCTCTGTACCTGTCTTGTTTATTCCTTTCATGTATTTAAAGGTTTCAATCATGTCCCCTCGCCTCCTCTCCTCCAGTGAGTACATGTTCAACTCCTTCAACCTCCTCTCATATGATAAGTCCCCAGACCCTTGATCATCTTTTGTCGCCCTGCGCTGCACTCCCTCCAGTAACTCAATGTCCCTCTTCAGATCACGGATGCCAGAACTGCACGCAGTACCAGGTGTGGTCTAACTAATGACCTATACAGTGGCAGAATCACCTCCTCCCTCCTCGAGGATATACCCTGCAATACAACCCAGCATTTTGTTGGCCTTGCAGCTGCCTTCCTACACTGTGCCAAGTTGTTCATTGACCCTTGATGAGCACACCCAGATCCTTCTCCTCTCTGTCTGGGCTAGCTGCACCCCCTAGCTGGTAAGTCCTCCTTGGGTTCTTCATCCCAAAATGCATCACCTTGCACTTTTTGGCATTAAAGCCCAGTTGCCAGGTGTCTGACCAGGTTTCAAGCTTTGCCAGATCATCCTGCAACCCCTGCCATTCCCCTAGGTCATCCACCACCGCGCCAACCTTGGTATCATCAGCAAACAGACTGATCTTGCTCTTGATGTCCCATGATATGTCTGCAATGAATATCCCAAACAACACTGGTCCCAACACTGAGCCCTGTGGGACACCGCTCGCCACTGCCCTTGGGTGTGAGAGCTCCCCACCCACCACCACCCTCTGTTGCCTTCCCTGCAGCCAGTTTCCTACCCATCTCACCAGCATTCTGTCCCTACGAAATAACCTGTACCCTGGTACAGAGAGGTCCCAGTCATTATATTGGGTGGCCCATGTTCCCGTGATGGCTGCAATGTCCACCTCTCCCTCTGCCATGAGAACCTGCAACTCTGCAGTTTTCCTCCCAAGGCTCCTAGCATTAAGGGTAACCACCTTCCACCCTTTCCCCCTCCTCCCATCCTGCCCTCCTTTCCTAGCATCACCAATAGTACTTGCCATTTTGTCCTTTGTCACTGTTATGGGGAGTAAGCTCATATGATTTCCCAACCTGTGGTCTCTGCATATCTCTTCCCCAACTGCCACCCCCACTCCTAGTTTAAACTCCCAATTTCTATATATTCTTCCATCCTCTGCTTCAACACTTTCTTTCCTTCCTCACTTAAGTGTAGTCTGTCCTTGGCATAGAGACTACTGTCCTCCCAGGTCCCTCCCACCCCCAACAGCCCATACCCTTTAGCACAACACCAGGTTCTTAGCCATCTGTTAAATTCCTATTCTCAGCTTTCTTGTTGTGCTTGCCTTTGGCACCGGAAGTATCTCGAAAAAGTTACTGATCTTCCTGCCCCCTCACATAATTGTGCTAGTTCTCAAACCTCCTCTGACTATATCCACTGTCTTGTCAGCCAGGTCATTTGCCCAAGATGTATAATTAAATGAGGCTTGTCCCTACCCCTTCTAGCATATTTCAGAACAGACTGTCCCACCCTTTCGCTGTCTCCTGCATGGCCTCCACCCAAATGCGCTATGCCTCTCCGCCTTGCTACTCCACCTAACTCCTCTTAGTATTGAGTCCCCAGCACTAAGATTCCACCCTCTTACTCCTGCTTGCTTCCTTTCATCTCCCTCCCTCATTTCCAGCTCCTCTTCTTCCTCCTGCACATTATTATGACCTTTACCCTTGTTGCAGTTCTCCCAGCAGAACTTCCCCCGCTCCAGTTTGGTCCAGGCATTTATCAATTACTCCTCTAATTTCATCACTTCCTCCTCCACCTTCTTCCTCTCTAGCAGTGCAAAACTATTTTCTGAAGATCCTTCACAAATGCCCGCCTCTCTCTGCATAGTAACCTGTTCTCTCCTTTCCACTCCATGACTTTTGCCACTTCTTCGCCTCCCCTCACAAGTCCCTATTGCCTCCTTCCATTTGACTTTTGTCTCCTGACCTGGTTTCCCTGGCAATCGTTCTTCCTGGCCTAGGCCCCTTTGTCTCTGCTTCCCTTCTTCTAAGCCTCTCCTCACCACTGTTGGCTTAAATTGCCCTCCCTCATCTCCCCTTCTTCCTCCCTCCAGTATTGGGCTAAACCCACCCCCAATCTGCCTTGCCTGTCTTAGTTCCTCCTGCAGACCCTCAATCTCCTTTCCAAGTTTTTCTATGTGGTTGCACACTAAACATCCTCCCACTCTCCAGGCAATGTTTAGAAAGACTGGTGCACCGCAGTTGTTGCAGCCTACCACCCTACCCATTGCTGTCGTTGCCCACCAGCGAACCCCCACCCTTCCAGATGCAGGATACCAAACACTCCCCCAAGTCCCCACTCTCCCCCCTCTATCAGTGCAAAACATTCTTTATGTCCCTTACCTCCTTTGTTGCACACGTTTAGATATGTTGAGCAACTGCTTTTATATTCCTATCCACACTCAAAAATACTTTAAGTAGCCATTGCACAACCTTCTTCAACTCCTACTCCTCCTTTACCCAATGCAATAACTATGGAAGTAGTAATAATGAAAGCGCCTAGATTTGCATTTACTTCCCTTCCACTGAGAGAGCAGTCACCTCTTCACTTGCTGCAGTTCCTTTCCTGGATGTCTGCTTCTGTTATGACAGGTGCAAATCCTTTGCCTGTTTGAGGAAGAGATGTCAGAACCCCTAGTACAAAGGGAATAATTGACCTGGGGTGGGTGGGACCAGCCCAAGTCTTCCGGAAACAATCAGGTAGCTGAGGCCTCTAGTCAGACAGTTAGCACCTTTCCCCCACTCAAAACTTTTCAGCTAGTAAAGCCAGCAACAATGAATCAATTCTACTCAAAGCCCCAACATAGGTTTGCTACCCAAAGAAACAGGACACCAATTCAAACAGCTTCCCCAACAATACATCAAAATAGGTTTGGAATTATAAGATATAGGTCTCCAATTCAAAGAAACAGACCAGTTAAATTACACCAATTATGTTTAAAAGAGAAGAAATAGGCCTCTACAAATGCAGCCTGCCACACTGTAAACCAAACAAATGAGCCCACTTTTAGCTACCAAAACAGGTTTCAAAATTCCAACAGCCCCAAACAATACCCTGCTAGCCCCTTAGTAGTAAGAAAGAAATAAACATTCTACCAAGTAGAATCCATGAAAAACAATGTAAAACAAGAAGCTACTGTACTGTAGATCTGATCCTGTCCCCCTTCTAGTTCCTTCTGAGAAGCCAAAGCACGTGCATGTTGAAATCCCCCACAATCACCATGCTACCCTTCTCGCAGCTCCTCCTGATCAGTCCCACTAGGTCTCTGTCTAACTCCTCAGTCTGAGATGGCAGCCTGTATACCACTCCCATTATAAGAGTGCTATTCTCGGAATCCTGGATTTGCATCCACACTGACTCCGTACCACCTTTCTCCCCGTCCTCCCTTATACACTTCAGTCATTCCTTCACATAAAGTGGCACAGCAACTCATTTCTCACTCACCCTGTCTAGATGTTCTCTTGGAGAATATACAAGCAACCCACCACAACACAGCATAAATCCAGACACACAATTTGTTTTCAGTGACCTGACATCTTTGTTTGGGAATATGCAGCAAATGTTAGTGCAAAATGTCTTTTCGTGCAATCATGTTGTGTTCAGAGAGTATATTTCAAAGGATACTTTTAGTTATCTATGCATCCATTATGCTATCCATACATGGTAATAAAGTTACAACAGGTATTCATTCAGTTCTCTCACATTACAGCTGCAGACATGAAAAGCCAGACTGTCTGCTTTCATAGCTAGATGGATGGAGACAGTTTAGTGAAACAGTTCATGCTGTCTTCTTTTGGTTTTGGTCTTTTTCTAAGTGCTTGCAATTACAAAGACATCTGGGAAAGCACCTCGTTGGCAGATAATCTGATTGCTCAGTGGGTACTCTCATCCTTATAAAGTGCTTTCACAGTTTTTAGGCCACATTATCTATACTCCTATGTTTGTGAGACTAGGTGTGAAGCACACCATTGTAAAGTAAAGTGATTAGGCATTGACTTGATGCTGTGTGCTCTCCATCTATTTTACCTTGTTTGGTGACTTATGTTCTTAGCTGACAATAAAATCAATGCCTCTCTCTTACATGGACCATTCAGGGTCCATTATCCACACCAAGTACCCATCTTTATGACCTATCCATGTATGTGTCTAGTTAGTGCAACTTATCAAGATCTGATATGTGCATCTGGAATGCTCATTTGAAGCAGAATACTCTTTGACTGTAGCCATCCTTAAAGTATGCTTATATTGGCTTATACTGTTATGGTGCTGTGCTTTGCTTTGCATCCTGTCTTAACCGTGTTTAATAGTCTTCTGGATTCTAAGTATACCCCTTGCTGGACACACTATTTTTACGATTAATTTAGACAGAAAGGGGAGTATGGGGGATTGGTGTGTAATGATTTTGATGGCTGTCGTCCCCTGCTTTTAATAGAATGATGTCATGGGCTATTTTACATTGAGGCAGGAGTCTACTCTGGGAGAGTGACATGTTGAATCGGTGGGTGAGTGGCACTGCAAGCACATAATAGGCACATTTCAGTTCGAACACCATCCATTACCGACACTGAACATGTCATTATTCAGTAAGACACTAATCAAAGGCTGTATGAATCATTGTCACTATATTTCTTGCTGACAGGCTAACAGAAACATAGAATCATAGAAACATCGATTTTGCAGGCAGATACGGAGCATTTGGCCAACCTATTCAGCACTTTTGCTTACCTAGTGGATAAGCTGCAGATTCTATTTAACCAAAAAACAATTTATTCCTACACCCACAATTGCCAGATTTCTGTCCCATGCATTACTGTATTACCCACAGTTTTAGAACCCCACAGCATCCCCTGGGAGATTGTTCCATGTGTGCACCATCCTGGCTGTGAAAAATCCTCACATTGCTCATGATCAGTCACTCACTTTTTGTTCAAATTGTGCCCCCTTTGTCCTCGCACATCTATTTTTCTTAACGATGCTACCCGCATGTACTTTGTTGATTGCAATGAGGAACTTGCAATTTTCTCTCATGTTCGCCATCTCCCTCTCTCTCTCTCCTTTCCTCAAGGGTATACATATTAAGCTCCTTTACTCTCTTCTCACATGGATTCTCTTTCAGACCCTGCACCATGTTAGTTGCCCGCCTCTGGACTGCCTTGATCCTGTCTATGTCCCTGCGTTGATGGGGTATCCAGAACTGGACGCAGTACTCCTGAGGTGGTCGCACCAACTGTTTGTATGTAGGGATAACAAATTCCTGTTTTCAGCTGGTGATGCCTCTTTCAATACATATCAGTTACTCCCTACCCGCAGAACTCCATACTGCCTTTTCACATTGTTTTCTAAGGTAACACAGAAGCATAGAAACATAGAGGTTGACGGCAGATACAGCACTCAAGGCACATCCAGTATGCCCATTTATTTTTCTACCTTATAAATGTCCCATAGGCCTGTACGCTGTCAGTGATCTATCCATTCATACTCATCTGTATTACTCACTTATGCCTTTCACATGCCATTTTGAATCCCTGCACTGTATTTATAGCCACCAGTTCCAGCTGTAGGATGTTCCATGCATACACGACTCTGTGAAAAAGAATTTCCTCACATCACCACTTAATTGGCCTACCTCTAATCACAAGCTCTGTCCTCTTGTCCTGCTATTTTTCTTATATCTAAATGTTAGATTCTTTCACCTTGTTAATGCCCCAGAAAAATGTGTTTGATGTTTCTATCATATTACCTCTCTCCCTCCTTTGCCCAAGGGTATACATATTGAGCTCCATTAATCTGTCCTCATATGTTGTCTGATGTAGTCCATGCACCATTTTGGTTGCCCTTCTCTGGACTGCCTCAGTTTGCTTAATGTCCTTATGAAAGTGTGGCCTCCAGCACAGTACGCAGTACTCGAGATGGTGGCTAACTAGTGTTGTGTAAACAGGGATTATTATCGACCTCTTACGACTTGTGTTACCCCTACTAATGCACCCTGACATCACCCTAGCCTTACCTAGTGGTTTAGAGGCCTGCTTTAATGAGTTCAGGTCATCAGTGATGATGATGATGCCACCCAAGTGCCTTTCTTCCATTGTGACTGCCATTTTGCGAGTGTATCCTGTTCTCTTCTCATTCAGCACTGCATATCAGGATGATCTACTGTTTTGCAGATCTTGGTGTCAGCAGCAAGCAGTCAAGACTTACCCTGTAGTCCATCTGCTATGTCAGTAATGAAGAAATTGAAGAGGACTTGCCCCAGGTCTGTTCCCTGAGGTACCCCACTTGTGAATTGCATCTCTTCTGACTGTATACCATTGACCACAACTCTGTTTTCTGTTTGTCAACCAGTTTGCCACTCAGTTGACCAACCTCTGACCCAACCTGAGCCTACCAATGCTTAGTTATCAATCTTATATGTTGAACTGTGTCGAAAGCTTTGCTGAAGTCAAGGTCGGTGACATCAACTGCCTCCCCTTGTTCCACCACTCTTGTTTCCCAGGCAAAGAAATCTATGAAATTAGTTTGACAGTACCTTCCTCTCCTGTGCTCAGAGACTCACTAAACAGTTCAGCAAATTGCTCTGCTAATTCCACCCTTAGCTACTTAAGTACCCTGGGACATATAGGATCAGGTCCCATTGCCTTGTCCACCCTGAGCTTGGCGAGCTCTTGTAAGACCATTTCATTTGTGAATGGAGTAGTGCTCACCTACCTCCCTCCAGTGTCCATGGTGCTGAGCTGTGGGCCCTGCCCTACCTTCTCTCTGGTAAATACTGAGCAAAAGTATCTATTTAGGATAGTTGCTTATAAAAGGTCCTCCTCTGCACATGCACCGGTTTTCTCCCATGAGCTATGAAATAACCCCTCTGGACTTTCTCCGTTCACTAATGTATCTATAGAAAGTCTTATCACCTTCTTTTACTGTTTGTGCTAGTGTTTCTTCAGTTTGTGACTTTGCCTACCTTACTGCCTTCCCCTGCATCCCTTAATACATTTTTTATGCCTCCCTATCTTCATCCTGCTGTGTTCCCTTATATTTACTGAAGGTCAGCCTTTAGGCTCTGACCTTTTCTGCTACCTTGAAACATAGAAACATAGAATTTGACTGCAGATAAGGACCGCTTGGCCCACCTAGTCTGCCCATTTTCCTACCTAACAGATAAGTTGCAGATCCTAGTTAACCAACAGGTTACTTCCTCTTACCCGCCACTAGTACTGCCTTATGCCTGTCCCATGCATTCTTGAAGTCCCCCACTGTTCTTGACTCCACGACCTCCTCAGGGAGGCTGTTCCATGCATCCACAACCCTTTCAGTGAAAAAAATACTTCCTCACATTACCCCTGAGCCGTCCCCCCTCTATCTTCAAATTGTGCCCCCTTGTTCTTGCACATTTCTTTTTCTGGAAGATGCTACCCTCTTGGACTTTGTTAATTCCCTTGAGGTACTTGAAAGTTTCTATCATGTCCCCTCTCTCCCCTTCTTTCCTCAAGAGTATACATAGTAAGCTCCTTTAGTCATTCTTCATATGTCTTCTGGTGCAGACCCTGCACCATTTTGGTTGCCCTCCTCTGGACAGCCTCCAATCTGACTATGTCTTTGCGGAGATGGGGTCTCCAGAACAGCACACAGTACTCCAGATGGGGTCTCACCAACTGTCTGTAAAAAGGGATAACAACTTCCTGTTTTCTACTATTGATGCCTCTTCCTATGAATGCCAGTATCCCCCCAGCCTTCCTTACTGCCTTCTCACATTGCTTGCCCACCTTTAGGTCATCTGATATAATTACCCCCAGATGCCTTTCTATTTTTACTGTTGTCAGTATCTCATCCACCATTGTGTATGCTTCCTCTGGGTCTTTGTTTCCCATGTGCATTACCTTGCACTTCTTTGCATTGAATCTGAGCTGCCATACATTTGACCATTCCTCCAACCTTGCCAAGTCCCTTCTCATCCTTTCCACTCCATCTTGTGTATCAACCCTGTTGCAGATCTTTGTGTCATCTGCAAAGAGACATACTTTTCCTTCCAGTTCCTCTGCAATGTCACTTATAATGACATTAAAAAGGACCGGTCCCAGTACTGAACCCTGCGGTACCCCGCTAGTAACCCTCCTTTCTTCACTGTGTACTCCATTTACTACTACCCTTTGCGTTGTGTTGTCTAGCCAATTTTTTATCCAGGCTACCACCTTGGGACCCACTCCAAGGCTGGCTATCTTGTGTATTAATCTTTTGTGTGGGACTGTATCAAATGCCTTGCTAAAATCTAGGTAGACCATGTCCACAGCCCCTCCCTGGTCTACTACTTTGGTCACCCAGTCAAAGAACTCTATTAGATTCATCTGACATGACCTTCCCATTGTGAATCCATGCTGCCTTGGTTCCTGTGCCCCACAGGCCTCTAGGTACTCAACAATTCTTTCCTTCAGAAGTGATTCCATCATTTTCCCTACCACTGAGGTCAAACTAACTGGTCTGTAGTTTCCTGCCTTTATCCTGCTCCCACTTTTGTGAAGCGGAATCACATCTGCCCTCCTCCAGTCCTCGAGTACCACCCCATCCTCCCATGATTTGTTAAAGAGAGTAGTCAGCGGTGTCACTAGTTCTACCCTTAGTTCTTTTAGAATTCTTGGGTGAATCCCATCAGACCCCATTGCTTTGTCCACCTTCAATTTTATTAGTTCTTTCAGAAGCCTTTGTTCTGTAAATGGGCTGGTATCGACCCCCATCTTCAGAGTGTTTCTCTTGTTTGGTTTAGGTAACTCCCCCTCCTCTTCCTTTGTGAATACTGAGCAGAAATATTGGTTCAGTATCCTGCTTTTCCACTGTCACCCTCTACCACATTCCTCCCTTTATTAAGCTTCAGTATCCCTCCTTTGGTCTTTCTTCGCTCCCTAATGTACCTATAAAAGGTCTTATCCCCCTTCTTAACAGAATTGGCTATCCTTTCCTTGGTTTGGGCCTTTGCTAATCTGACTGCCTTCCCAGCCTCTTTCTGCTTTAACTGATAAAGTTCTCTGTCCTGCTCCTTCTGTGTTTCCTTATATTTCCTGAATGCTGTCCTTTTCTCCTTAACCTTCCCTGCCACCTCTTTTGTGAACCATAGCGTTTTTTTCCTTCATTGTGTTTTATTGATTTGCTTTACACAAAGGCTTGTTGCCTCTGTGATGGCTGTTTTGATCACTCCCCATTGTTCCTCCACCCCTGCTTCTTGCCTGTTTGCTAGTGCTTTTCTGAGGCACTCTCTCATTTTCCCAAAGTTAGCCCTCATAAAGTCTAGTACTATTGCTTTTGTATGGCTTGATTGTATGGCTGTGTTTATCGTGAACCACTCTGTTTGGTGGTCGCTTGTTCCCAGATGGCTACCCACTTCTAAATCTGAGATTCTTTCTCCATCCCCATTTGAAAGTACCAGGTCTAAGATTGCTCCCTCCTGAGTGGGTTCCAATACTAGCTGTCTGAGGCATGTCCCCTGTAGGGAATCAATAATGACCCTGCTCTTGGATGTGCCTGCAGCAAAGGTGCTCCAGTTAACATATGGCATATTCATTTCCCCCATCAACAATATCTCCCCTTTTTCTGCCATTCTAAGAAAGCCTTCTATCATTTCCTTGTCCATTCCCTCCCCCTGAGATGGGGGTCTGTATACAACCCCCATGCGGATTGTGGTGCCATTTCCTGTCTCCAGGGTGACCTAAAGTGTCTCACCTGCTCCCTGTTTACTCTTTAGTTCTGTTGCTTTGATCCCTTCCTTTACATAGAGAGCTCCTCCTCCTCCTCCTCTTTTACCCTCCCTGTCCCTTCTGTAGATTGTGTATCCTGGTATGTTGACATCCCAGTCATGGTTCTCTGTGTACCATGTTTCTGTGACTGCCACAATATCCAGGCAACCCTCTTCCATCAAGGCACTAGTTCAGGGAGCTTGTTACACAGACTATGGGCATTGGTACTCATCACCCTCCACTTTTTGATAGCCTTACCCCTTTTAGCCCCATTTCTGTCCTTACTGCCTTTCCCTTTTTTTACATTTAAATCTGTTCTGCTCCCTAATAACTTATGTACCTTGGTGTTTACCTCACTAATCACCGTGTTTTGTGGGGAGGCTCAGATTTCCCTGCTCCTTTTCAGTGCCTCCCCTTAGCTAGTTTTAATGCTTGTCAATGAAGCATTTAAACCTCTCACCAGGGATCCTGGTTCCCCTCTGGACAGATGCAGACCATCGCACCAGTATAGGTCTGCATCCTCCAGATGGCTCCCAGTCCCCAGTGAAGCCAAAACCCTGAGCTCCACACCAGTTTTTCAACCACTCATTGAATTCCTGGTGAGAAGTGTCCTAGCATCTCCCTTGCCATAGACAGGCAGTACCTCCGAGAAGGTTACCATATGTGCTGCTTGTCTAAGGCCCCTTCCCAACTCTACAAACTCCTCTTGCACTGCTCTGATCCCATTCCTAGCCAGGTCATTTGTCCCTAGGTAGACCATGACATCCAGCTCCCTCCCTCGTGCAGCTCCTCCCACGATCCTGAGGATTCACTTCCTGTCCCTCCAAGCCGTGGTGCCAGGAAGGCACCTTACCTCCCTCTCCCCTTCCTCCCCCATTTCTACCCCTAATGATTGAGTCCCCCACTAGGAGTTGTTTCCTTCCCCTGTGGGGTCCCATGCCACCCTCCTGTGGGTCTTCTTTGTGAAGGTTCCCAGCATCCTCCTTGGTCTCCACTGCAGGTGCCTCCATAGAGGAGCCACTATCCACCAGAAGAGTGAGTGAATTGTGGAGAGGTACAGCTGGAGAGATGCAACTCTGTTCCACCACCCTCTCCCTCCTTGAGCCCACCCTGGTCCAGCCTCTCCTCTTTCTTGGCAACCTCTGAGGTAGTGGCATTAGCCCTGGTGGTCCCTGGGTGGGGGAGGTTTCAGAATCCTAGCCAGGTCAGCCTGGAGACGGGCAACCTCCTCTCTCAGACCAGAGAGGTGCCTGCAAATAAGCAGCATCACAACCTCCAGAATGTCTCCCGAACACTGCCGCCCACAGCCATTGCACTGCACCACTCCTATCATGTCTTATTTGTGTCCTCTCTACTGTTTCTCTGGATGCTTATTCTCTCCTCTCCTTACAACTCTCACCCTTCCTGTTCTGGGACAGCAACTTCCTATCTTCTTCAGTAGCCTTCTTTTCCTTGCTCAATATCAGACCACCAGCAGCTAAGGGGAGGTGAGCTACTTTTACTTTAGGGTTGACAAAACCAATGTTTCTTTATGATCCTTTCCTTCCTACTACCAAACAGGAAGTTACAGTTGACAGTCAAATCCAGTGGCTATATAAGTAGAACTGGCTTTGGGTGGGTGGGCGGAGGGGTGGGATGGAAGGCAATTAGTAAGAAAAAAGGCTAGCAACAGGACTTTGATGTTATCTGATATGACTAACCACAAGTATATTTCCATGGCTCCCACTTTTGTGAAGGGGAATCGCATCCACCTTCCTCCAGTCCTCAGGTACAACATCCTCCCATGATTTGTCAAAAAGGATAGTCAATGTTGTCCCTAGTTCTCTCCCTAATTCTTTTAGAATGCTTGGATGAATTCCATCAGGCACCATTGCTTTGGTTTTATGACGTATTTCTGTACCCGTTCTTCTGTAAAAGTACTTCAATCGGCCACACTAGCCAAAATGCTGATGGAAAGTATATTAGGCAACTCAACACATTCTATTTTTTTGGCAAATACTGAGCAGAAGTTTTCTTTCAGTGTCCCTGATTTTTTACTGTCCCGCTTTGCCCACCCACTGCAAATTCTATGCAAATTCACTGTCCCTTCCTTTGTTTTTCTACACTCCATGATATACCTATAAAAGGTTTGATCCCACTTCAGTTTGTGCCTTTGCTATTCTGACTACCCTCACAGCTTTCTTCTGCTTTAACTGGTACAGTTGTCTGGCTGACTTCTTCTGTGTGCCCTTATACTTCCTAAATGCTATATTTTTTGCCATAAACATCTCGGTTACCTCCTTTGTGAACAATACTGACTGTTTTGTTCATTTTGATTGGTTAGTTTGCTTCACACAATTCCTTGTTGGCTCTGTGATGGCAGTTTTGATGGCTAACAGTACTTCCTCATGGGTGGATTCCAAAACTAGCTGTCTGAGGCATATACCCTGCAAAGGTGCAACAGTTAACATCTCACATATCCGGGTCCCCCATCACCAGTATTGACCCTTTCACTGCCATTCTAAGGATGTCTTCTATCATATCCTTATCCATTCCCTCCACCTGAATTGGGGTTCTGTATACAACACCTGTGCTGTCTGTAGTGTCAGTTGCAGTCTCTAAGGTGGCCCATACTGACTCCTCTCCTCCCTGTTTACTCTTTTGTTCAGTTGCTTTCATTCCTTCCCTTACATAGAGAGCTAATCGGCCCCCTATTCAACCCCCTTACATCTGTGTACCATGTTGCTGTGATTGCTATAATATCCAGGCATCCATAGCATAGCACAAATCAAGAAGCTACTATATCACATTTTCACTCTAATAAGACTTGTTTATTTATTAACCTTATGTCATTCAGCCATGTACTTATTGGTGGATGCTCAGGAATTTTACAATTGACATGAACCTCAGTAGCTAAGCATGTTATGTACTGTGTATTTCTGTAATGAACAGACATAATAAAATCATGGTACAAACATTGTACGGTCAAACTAGTCATGCAAAGTATACATACATTGAGCATCACAAACAGACACTTGAGCAGCTGAAAGAATACATTTAATGCAGAGTGCAGAATGTACAGCTCAATAAAGTATAAATGATGCATACTAAATGCAGCAGAGGACTCAAAATGGACAGTACATTTTTAAACATGTGTCTACTAAATTAAGCGATCTGGACGGAAACCAGTATACTGGGAAGATGGGTCAGGGTACACATGTCTAATTCTCCACAAGCAGCAGATGGGCACTGGAACACAAATGCATTGTCCTAGATGTCCCAGATGCCATAATATGTATTGATGGAATGCCAAATGCCTCTGAGATCAGTTGGTGTCTGCAGCATGGGCCAAAGAAAATAAATACTGCCGATAGTTTGCTGACAAAGTTAATACAGCGGGGTCCAATACTAGGTGATCAATCTCCTGAAAGAAAGGAAATAATGATAAATTACAACAGATACACATTGAAAGGCACACATGTCAGTGGTAGAGCATGACAGATTTTAGTGCAAAGCTTTGCATGTACAACAGGTAACAGAACAATCATTACTGCTAAATTAATCTTAAATGCCATACTTAAAAAATTGGTTAGAGATTGCACTAGTTCATTGGTCATACACAGCCAGAAATGGAAGAAGTGAGCACAGCATAATGCAGGAATGAACTGTTTGAAAAAAAAGAGATCACACAGTACTCACACAGGAAAGCCATGCACAGGTTTCCATGTGCAATCAATGTAATGATGAACACATAACATATGTAATATATTGAATTATACAATGGTGTGTGACTATCCTGTAACCTCATTGATCAACGCATGTCACATGTCTGTGGGTAAATCATGCATTACTCATGGCTGATGAAAAGCACTTATAAAACAACATAATTAAACACATCTAACAGATGGGTCCATTGTATAATTGCAGTAAGGCACTCAAGGGGGGTAGTTATTGAGGATGTACCCAATTCCTGTGTGCTAAAGTCACATGGCTGCGCATTTGTCACCCACACACCGTAATGCACATTGGAATTAAACGAACATCACCACAGCACATCTTCTGTACTAGACTGGGTTCATTAGTGTACATGCTTGCACATTTGGCCATGTTGATCAATTAATAGGGGAAGTCACATTGCATTGAGGCACGAACAGTGCATGCAAAGACACAGCTTACTTATCAGGATAAATATTATAAACAAATAAATGCATGTGGCAACACATTGGTAGCATAACAGCAACAGTGCACAAGTTAGACAAGAGCAAAGAAGCAGGCACTGGATGCAGTACAACGCACCATTAATTCTGAAATGCAGTCTCCAGGACAAAATCCACTGCAGCCTCTCTCAACTTGCAATGACAGTAACCAGCACTTTTGGTACACACACCACTCTGGTGAAACACTGGTTGGCTGAGACTGTGACTGTGATAAAACGTGATGTCTGCATGCCAGTATGTGGAATGCTAACCCAGGGCTGTGAATAGCGATCTCTACACAGAAAACAACAAGCACCTCCATTGGAGGAAGCTGAGATGGAGGTAAGGATCCAGCATGGTGCAATAGCTTGGACATGACAGGGAGCAAATATTGAGGATTCCTGGAGCACCTGCATGGTGGAGGGCTGTTGATGTCATTGTCCACATATGGACAAATTAATTGATGGTGAAATGGATAAGAGCAATGATGACAGAGTTTGGAGATTTGTCGATGATCCTTAATCAGGCAGCACACATGGTAACAGTATGGGAGGTGCCGCCTGTCCATGGCATGAGTGAGGCTAATGTGCTCCACAACATGGGATTCAATCATCGATTGGAAAATTAGAGCCGAGATACTGTCTTTGGCTTCATTCGGTACTGGTCGTAGATCTGGAATGATCAGAAACTATATTTTCATGATGGTTGGCATCTGTCCAAAAGGGGAAACAGGACACTAGGTGAGAGGGTGAAATGCTTCATTGGCAAGCATTTGTACTAGCCACGGGTAGAGACACTGACAAGGTGTAGTGAAGTCCAAGCACCCCACACACAAAGAAATAACAGTAATTAGTGTGGTAAAAAAACAATATAGAGACGTTGATATGGAGAAGGGAATGGCTAAATTGAGAAAATGACAAAAGGCAATAAGGACAGGGTTGGGGAAAAGGGGATATGGACATAAAGAAATGGAGGCTAATGAGTAAGAATGCATGTAGTCAGGGCAACAGGGGATCTGAACTGTTGGAATTGATGGAAGGAGGATGCATGGATCTCATGGCAGTCACAGAAACATGTTACTCAGAGAACAAAGACTGTGAAGGTAACATACCAGGCTATACAACACCCAGGAGGGACATGCCATGCAGAAGAGGGAGAGGAGTAACTCTATGTGAAAGGGATGGGATAAAGGCAGTTCAACAAAATAGTAAAAATGGATGAGAGTAGGCACTGTGGGGCACCTTATAGAAAATGGAAATCCCACCACAGTACACAACGGTTTTGTTTACATACCCCCCAGACCTGTCAGTTTGACATCGGTGATAGGGAAAATGATGAAATCACTTCAGAAGAAAATAAATGTTGAGTACCTATAGGCTAGTGGATCACAGGACATGATGCTGCAAGGATTCACAGCAGGAAGGTCTTGTCAGACAAAACAAATTGATTTCTTTAATGGGGTGAGTGAAGTAGTAGACAAGGGATGCTCCGTTGACGTTGCCTTCCTAGACTTTCGTAAGCCCTTTGACACAGTACCACCAAAAAGAGTAATAAACACTTGAGACATCATTGACATGCCATGCTTCTCTCTGCAGTACAGCAGCCTGCATGTGGACACCAACTTACTTCTACTTGTCGACATATCTTTTGGAGTTGCATCTATGGTATAACTGGCTAAGACTCAAAGCTGACAAGACTGAGGTGCTGTTGGTGGATCAGAGTGGTTGTGGTGTGGCAGTGGCTCATTGGGATAACCACTGTCTTGTACTGGGGGAATACCATTTCTCCATACAGAACGGATAACGAATCTGGGTGTGATACTTGATGATGGCTTGACATTTGATTCTCAGGTGGCGTTAGCATAACCTGCTTGCATTTTATCATTCCATGTACATTTTCAACAGTGGATTCTGAAAATGGACTGGTGTCATGGTTCCTGCAGGTATTGTGCATGGCAATGAAAGTTTTTGTCAGCCATCACCCAGTTCTATTCATGACTGATATTTTGGGTTCATCATGTATGCGTCACACACATAATACATTTAAACATAGCAAAGTAACAGGTGACATCAGATAAGGACACAGTGACCAAAATAGTATACTCATGCACATTAACTTTAGTTTGCTTCTGCAGAGCATCCTTAACGACAGGGTGATGCTATTAATGCATCCCGCAATGCCAGCCTAACGCCAATCAAATGGATGGTTTTCATCAGTGTCCTCTCCTTCCATACATTGGCCTTACAGCCACCAGCAATGGATGATGAACAAAAGGGAAACTCGGTTGAGAACATCAAGGGGAATTGTGACCAGGAAAAGGGGATGCTGTTCATCAGTGTGGACCTAAATATGCTGTGGCCAGACTTGGATATCATGAGATCAGTGATGGCACAGGAGCAGAGGATCATGGATGTGTTTCAAGATGACTTTCTGTTAAAACTGATGGGGGAACCTATTGGTGGGGATCTGTGCAATGGTAAGGCATAAAAATGTGAGGGGCAGCAAGCCGTGCAGGAGGACCAGCGAGGTGCAAGAAGTGGTAAGGGATAAAAAAGCTGACTACAAATGTGTAAAGCAATAAATGGGGAAAGGGGGGGAGAATGATTTGTCAGCTAGAAGGGTCAAAAGTGTGGTGTGGGGAGCAAATGCCATGATGGAGCACTACCTGGCTACGGCTATCCCTGGGGGGTAGGTTTCATACAGATACTTAGGGGAAAAGAGGAAGTGGAGAGCACAGATCTCAAGGATTATGATGGTGGAATAATGGGAACAGGAGGCAGCAGAGCAGACAGAGTTACTGAACAAGTATTTTGCCTCACTTTCTAGGGAGGGAGATGTGGGCTACATTCAACAGGAAATCAGTGGGAGGGGCCACTGAGAGGATAGGGCAGAGGGAGATGAGAGGATGAAAATAGGCTTGGATACCAGGTGGGACAGGTACAGAAGAGGATGGAGACTATATTGAGGAAAGGGCTAGGGAGGGTAAAATCACGGCGGACAGCATGACAGAGTCAAAGCTGGGAGGTGGTGGGGGGCTGATGATGCACCAGGACTGGATGTGCTGCATCCAAGGGTACTGAAGGAACTGGAGGCAGAAAAGGCGGCTCCACTAGATGTGCTGGTCAGCGCCTCTCTACAAACAGAAAGGGTTCCCCAGGATTGGAGTGTGGCTCCCATGCTGCCTATCCACAAATGGAGGTTATAGGTAGGAGATGGGAAATTACAGGCCTGTTAGTTTAACATTAGTAGGAGGAAAACTAATGGAGAGCTTCATTGAAAGGAAGCATGTGAGGAAATTGGCTGGACTGGTGAACTTGGATGCTAAACAGTATGGTTTTGTTGTGGGGAGATTACGCCAGACCAACCGCATAGATGGTTAAGACTTTGTGACAGAGACGCTGGACAGACAGAGACAAGTGGACATCATAGATATGGATTCTAGTAAGTCTAGTTGAGCTAAGCATGGTGTGGGGATTCACGAGGGGATGGGAGAGATACATGGGTGTACTGAAGACACGGTTGCCCAGCTTTGGGAAACAACTTGGAGGAGAAAGTGCACGATAGGGGAAGGCTACACAGCAGACACAAAAGGGCATCAGGCCTACTCTGCTGGCTTTTAGTATGTTTGAAGTCATAATACACAGGTCATTGGTGAGACTGTTGTGCATGTTTATTTTTACCTGGGCATGGTGAGGAACTGACGTATAGGCCTGCGCTGACTTCAACAAGGCCCCACTTCCAACTTACATGGTGTTGTGCTCCCATCCGCTGCCGGTAGTCAGCACGCATCAAGGTGGAATACCACCCCTCCCAGAGAGTAGAAGCAGTCTGCGAATGCTGAAGCTTTGTCTATCCTGCCTGACAGACAGCAACCCAGGTCGTTCACGAACAATGGTCGACGGCATTACAAGTGGAAACACAACCAGTGTACCAAAGTGATGGCTCTGTTCTAATGTGCCACACACCGTAAACCAGTGGCCTACACATCTCTCGTTTACCTGCCCCCCCCACCAAGTCCTATGATAACCAGGTGCACTGGTACAATGGTCACTTATACTATTACCCATCCCACTGGTCTCAACTAAATGGTTTTTCACCACACATCTGACCTTTCATGGCCTAACCGCCCTTTCAATGCTGTGCCTGTAGCATGGTTGAAGCCTTACACCAGTATCCGATACATTTCTTGGTATTCTGCTCTCACTATGCACTATTGGCCATCGCACTGATGTAGAATTAGTATGTGTTCTTTGACTTACAAGTATTTCTGACATTCTGTCAAATGATGTGCACTTTTTTCTGTAAAATATTTTTTGTATCATAACTATACAGCAGAAAGTGCTGTAACCATGTATGTTGCATCGTATGAAATCTGCATTAAAATTAATCTTTCTGTACTGTCTGTACCTTGTAACCTCAGGGCTCAGGACAGAAAAGTGTGACTAGTGTGTCTAGTGCCCCTGATCAGTCATAAATAAATAATAATGACTGACACAATATTGAATGTACTGAAGTACAAAAAAAAGGCATTTGACAAGAAGTACTACAACAGCAAGGCACTCAGTGTGAGGTACCTTGTAGATCACTGTCTAGTAGCAAGACAAAGACAAGGTGGTACCTAAGTGCATCAAAAGATTTTCACTAAGGCACTTACAAAAGAGCATTGTTAGCCTGAGACAAGGCATTACACATTTTATATTTATTTTTATTTATTTATTTATTTATTTGTTCTAGGATTACAAATACCTTTGAGCCAAGGCTCTTTTACAAAGGTTCCACGTCATTGGTACAATTGAGACAATCATAAGCAAAGATAACAGTTTATAAAATTAAAAAAAAAAGAACAACGCATAGTCTTGTAGATGAAAAAAAGAACAATAAGTTGAAACTTTGGGGAAGGGAAAGGGAAAGGGAAAGGAGGATGGTGAAATCAGGGAGACTAAGTGGATGGGAGAGAAGGGGAGGTAGGTTGGGGAGGACAGAGAGAGGAGAGGTGGAAGGCAGATAAGAATAGAGGTAGTGCAGCCGGGTGGCATTTGTCATGGGCCAGCAGGGGAGGTAAAGATAGGAAGGAGGGGTGCTGGCAAAGTGCAGGAGTAGATGTGGGTCCAAAAAGGCATCTTCAGCTATGGAACCAAAAGATATGCTTATCCACAACAGTCACAGAGGTTGGAGGCAGTCAGTGTTAGGGCGGGCAGTCTTAAAAGTGCTGAAGCGATAGAGAAGATGAGATGTCGCTGGGAAGACTGTTGTACCAACTAGTGGCCGGTAAGCAAAGGATCTTTGGCTCTGTGTTGTGCGGCAATGCGGGACTTGCAGAAGCTGAGGTTTCGATCCCCTGGTATGTCGGGTGTAGATTTTTGGTTGTATGAGGGCACAGACTCCAGGGGGGGCAAGGCCCAGCAAGATTTTCTTAATAGTAATACAAGTTTGGTGTTTTATTCGATTGGCAAGATTCAACCATCCAGTTTGAGAATAGAGGTCACAGGTGTGAGTTAGGCGTTGGGAGCCAGTGACAAGTCAACAGGCCTTGTTGAGGACAGAGAGCCTTTCATCTTTGTCTGGCTCTTCAAGAATGAAGACAAAGCTCTCGGAAGAGGGTAGGACTGCTGCTTCAGATAATGAGCTTAGCTCAAGCTGCTTATTTATGTTGCAATAATGTCATGTACATTCAAATGCACAGTCAAAGACAGCATGAAAGCCTTGAAGTGGGCTACACAAAAAGGAGTAGCAGGAAGAGGTGGTAACATATGGAAACAAAAACACATGGCCTAGGCACACAAAGACCGACGTAAATTACAATTACAAATTTACTTGCATCAATTGTCTGTCTGCAAAGGTCTGACAAGAGGCCATTGAGAGATGAAGACAAGTAATCTTATTTACTTGCATAAGTATTGTGAAGGGGAGTAGTCCCAGGGGAGAGACCTAAACAAGAGTTGCATTTGATGGAAGGAAATATGGTTTGAAAGCAGAAAACATAAAACTTGAATTGAAGCAAGGGTATACAAGAGTACGATTGGGCACATGGAATAAATTGGAAGAATTAGGCAAAAAAAATTAAGTAGAACACATCAAGCATTACAACAACCAATAAATGGTATATGAGAGTGCGTTTGGATAACAGTTCTAAAATACAACACACCAAAAAGGAAAAAGTGACAATCTCAAGTTGTAAGCCATAGGTAGTGAAAGACATGATGCAGCCTTATCGTAGTGGTCTTGGAAAAACTTGACAAATAAAAAAATAAAATGCTTTATTCGCAAATTTGTAGAGATGGTACCATACTTATTGCTGGGTTATACTCACACAGCAAATAAAAACATGTTCAAAAAGCATGCCACGATTTACTGCATGGATAACTGCATCCAGCTGTGGTAACACTATGTGCATGTACAGTATGTAAAGACACCGTGTGCTGGATATTCAAACTGCGCTATTTTGTGGTGCAAGCCCTTGTGTTGCAAAAAATAGTTGCGCTGGGGTGTGGCCGGAGCAATATTCAAAGGAGTTGTGCTATTGAGCAACTCCTCTGAATATCACCCCCCGGCCACAGCCACTGTGCATGGCGCAGTGGAACTTGCGCCACCGCAAGTCGTCAGAGTGGAGCATTGAAGTTGCGGTGGCGCAAGTACCATTGCGCCATGCACAAATTTCCCATTTTCAAAAGGTGACATGCAAATGGGACCATAATTCATGCAAGGCGCGGGGGGGCCATTTGCATCTATATATGGATCCATTTGCATGCCATTAACATGCAGGTGTGCTGATACCCGAGGACTTGCGCCTGGTGCCCTGCCAGGCAGCAGCCATTGGGGTCCGACGCCCCCTGCAGCCCGATCGCGGGCAAAAGTGTAAAAAATCCCCCCAACCCCGACTGGCCTGATCACGGCCAGCAAATTGTCAACCCCCCCAAAAACATATCCCTGGTGATCCAGTGGACCACTAAGCCCGATCACGGGCTGCATAATGTTTAAACCCCCCCAAAGAACATATCCCTGGTGGTTCAGTGGACCGCTAAGCCCAATCACATATCTGGAATGCCTTGTACGGTATGGGCTGCAAGTACATTGGCTCTTGCTCTGCATCAATGGGTGTGCAGCCCTACTGGGCAGTCAGTCAGCGGGCGGCGGGGTGGCAGGTGGGTGGGATGCTGCCGCTCGCAGGCTGCCGGGGGGGTGGTGGTGCTTCGTGGGTGGGGTGGTGGGACATTAGATCACCAGTGATATGGTCTTGGGGGGAGGTTTAAACATTTTGCAGCCTGCGATCAGGCTTAGCAGTCCAGTGGACCACCAGGGATATGTTCTTGGGGGGGTTTAAACATTATGCAGCCGCGATCTTGCTTAGTGGTCCACTGGACCACCAGGGATATGTTTTTTGGGGGGGCTTAAACATTATGCAGCCGTGATCAGGCTTAGTGGTCCACTGGACCACCAAGGATATGGTCTTGGTGGGGTGGACACTTTGGTGCTGCAATCTGGCTGGTGGGGTGGGTTTTATTTTTCTGTTTTGCCCACGATCATGCCAGTAGGGGTGTGGGTGGCTGTTTTACACATATGCCTGCAATCGGGCCAGTCGGGGGAGCTGGGTATTTTCTACATATGCCCACGATCAAGCCAGTTGGGGGAAGGGGGTTACTCTATGCCCATGATTGGTCTGCAGGGGGGCACAGGGAGTTGGTTGAGGGCCACCCAGAGGTGGCAGCTGCTGTGTTGCACCCTGCAGTGTGGCAGCTCACCTGTGGGTGGCACTCGACTTACTCCTCTATTTTTTTTGGCTCAAAGTTGTGCAGGCACAGGTTGGGGGTTGCACCTGCACAACTCTGCACAGCCCACTGAATATCGGGAAGTTTATGCATGGTTCCTCCCCCTCCGGTTCAACATGCATTCATTTGCATTGCGCTGTTGCTCAGCTTGACTTGGGGGACGCAACTGCCTCCTGCTGAATATGGAAGAATGGCACAATTTCGGACTTGCGCAGTCGCAACCCTATTGTGCATGGCGCAACACTTTTGAATATCCAGACCCATATGCCATTTTTTAGTTGCCAGTCAAAATAACAGTAGCAACATGTGCAGAGAAAGCACAAGGGGACAAGAGCTTATCAGTTTCAATGCTGCATGCACAATTTAGAGTCAAAAATTAAAACAGAAAATAAGACACAAAACATGAAGCCTGATAATGGAAATGTACAGTATGCGCTAGGCAATACTCATGTTCAGCTAGCTATAAATAAATGCTACTATTGCTTCAAAGGACATTATTGAGGATAGTACCAGGAAATACATTTTAGACAGAAGGTTGCATGAACAAACAACATTGACAGATAAATTATTTTCAAGTCTGGTGACCGAGTGAATTGCATCCACATGTAGGTGGAATCAGTGGGGTTGTGCAGACAAGTGCATGGCTAGACAGTGAAACATGAAACAAACTTCTGGGTCACGTACAAATATGAGGGGACAGTAAAAGACAGGGACTGGGTCTGTGTACTAGCACACCACACCACTCCAGCACATAGCGCTCTAGGTGTAGGCTTTTGTTCATGGCAAAAAAAAATGCAAAATTGGGGCATAGAAGGGAAAAGAATGAAACACATGGACTGGTTCGCTATACTAACCCCCCCCCCCAACATGTAGTGATCTTGGTGTAGGTTAAAAAAATATATTTTTTTGTTTGGTTTGGTTGCTGGAAAAGGGAAAAATGCTAAACTGGGGCATAAAATGGAAATAGAATAAAACAAATGTACTGGGCTATACACCCCCAACTACCATAAAATAGCACTCTCAGTGTTGGCCAACAAAAAAAATTCAGTTCGGTTTTGTTCATGGCAAATGAAAAAAAAAGCAAAATTGGAGCAGAGAAGGGAAAACAATGAAAGACATGCACTGGGTCGCTAAGCTCCCACCTCCACCCACCACCATATAGTGATCTTGGTGTCGGTCAACCAAACAATAATTTTTCATTTTGTTTTGCTCCTGGCAAACCAAAAAAAAAATTGGGGCACAGAAGGGAAAACAATGAAAGACATTGACTTGGTCACTGTACTAACCCCCCACCACCACATAGTGATCCAGGGTTTTAAATAATTGATTAGCAGTTTTTTTCTTGGAGCTATACTAACTGTATAGAAAGTATTTATATAGATTTTCTAGAAGTGCTACATCTATTAAACACAGTGAGGCAAGAGCTATGCATTTTCACAAAGATTTAGCACTTTTATGAGCAAAATGCTAATCAATTTTTACAGTTAAATAAATCCCTGTGATCTTGGTCTAGGTCAACAAAACAATATTTTTTCATTTAGTTTTGTTCCTGGGAAACAAAACAAATGAAAAATTGGGGGATGTAAGGGAAAAATATGAAAGACATGTACTGGGTCACCGTAATAGCCCCCCCACACACCACATAGAGATATTGGTGTAGGTCAACAAAACAATATGTTTTCATTTGGTTTTGTTCCCAACAAATGAAAAAAATGCAAAATTGGGGCATATAAGGAAAAACAATCAAAGACATGGACGGGGTCACCATACTAGCCCACCCACCACCACATAGTGATCTTGGTCTAGGTCAACAGAAAAATATTTAAAAAATTTTTTCCTGGAAAATAAAAAAAAATGCAAAATTGGGGCATAGCAGGGAAAATAATAAAAGACAGGGACTGGGTCGCTATACTCTCCCCCCCACCACCACCACATAGTGATCTTGATCTAGGTCAACAAAAACAATATGTTTTTGTTTGGTTTTGTTCCTAACAAACAAAAAATAATGCAAATTGGAGCATATAAGGGAAAACAATGAAAGACATGGACTGTTCTAGGTCAACCCAAAAATATTTTTTCTTTGTTTTTGTTCCTGGCAAACTAAAAAAAAAGAAAAATTGGGGCATATAATTGAAAACAATGAAATACATGGACTGGGTCACCATACTAGCCCCCCCATCACACCACATAACGATCTTGGTCTCGGTCAACAAAACAATATATTTTCGTTTGGTATTGTTCCTGGCAAATGAAAAAAAAATGCAGAATCGGAGCATATAATGGAAAACAATGGAAGACATGGACTGGGTCACCATACTAGCACCCCCCCCCCACACCACATAGTGATATTGGTCTAGGTCAACAAAACAATATTTTTTGTTTTTTTTTCCTAACAAATGAAAAAAATGCAAAATTAGGACATATAAGGGAAAACAATGAAAGACATGGACTGGGTCACCATACTAGTCCCCGTCCACAAACAATACATAGTGATCTTGGTCTAGGCCAACGGAAAAATATTTTTTCTTTTGGTTTTGTTGCTGGCAAATGAAAAAAATTCTAAATAGGGGCAGAGAAGGGAAAACAACGGAAGACATGGACTGCAAAGCTATACTAGCCCCCAGCACCACCACATAGTGAGCTTGGTGTAGGTCAACAAAAACATAATTTTTCATTTGGTTCTGTTGCTGGCAAATGAAACAAATGCTCATTTGTGTAAGATAAGGGAAAAAATGAATCACATAGAGGATAATGTATGGTCTCCTATCATTAACCGGTCAGTTAACAGTCAAGAGGTTGCCAGGGTGACCATGTAAACCTCAAGAGCGAAGCTCAAGAGGTTTACGTCGCCATGGCAACCTCGAGACGGTTAAAATTGACTGGTTAATGATAGAGGGACCATACATTATTTTTTATAGTGTATGGTCCCACTATCAAAAATTAAATGGCTTACGTTTTTTAAAAAGTCAACGCCGCGGCCCTTCAGTCCTTCCCTGTCGGTTTCCCTTCAGTCGGTTCCCCGTCGAAAAAAAAGCACGCACATGTGCAGACCATTTTAAGAAAGAAAAGTTACCTATCGATGTGACGAGGGATTGATAGGTTAACAAATATATCTACGCTCACATCGATAGGTTAACAACCTTAGGAAATGATGATTTCCTAAGGTTAACAGCATTCTAACATACATTATATGATTTTTTTCAATGAGGAATCAGGTCTCTGACCGAGGAAAGCATACAATACACACAAATGTCCTACAGGTAAAAAAAAAAAAAAACATTGATAACATGTTTATGTTGAGCTTCATCCAATGGAAATTAAATTTGGATAAATTTGAGGGGTAAAGACCAGAGCCACATGAATAAATTGGTTGTTTGGCTTCGCGGCTGAGTTAGATGTCCTCTATGGCAGCTAGAAAGTAACACCAAATCTGTCAGGGAAGGCTGCAGCAGCGCTGCTACTGCTGAGGGGTTAGTGTGGTTAATGACAGAATTCCAGTACAGAACCCGCAAGAATGGTACACTTAGAAGGTATGGCTAAAAACCTAGTGTATGTCCCTCTCTCTCACTCACTCTAGGCAGATGGATGGAGCACCCGCATAGTAAAATAAGTCCCCTAGCACTAATCATAAGGAACCATATCTGGTTGATTTGAGGAAGATAGCATGGCCTAATGATTGGAGTACAGTGATTTTTAATAACAGAACACCAGTCCCAGCCTCAGCACAGTTACTGACTCACTCGGGGAACATGAGCAAGTCACTTGATCTCCTTCTTCATCAGTTTTCCTGCATGCAACTGAGCAGAAGCAAGACTTACACACAAAACTACATTATGGGTTATAGCACAGCTGTCATACCCCGGGTAAATAATTGTATCAACAATTCAACCTGCAAGACAGTCATTTCTGTGGAAGTTTTTTTTTTTTTAATACTGGTTCCTGTTTGCATCTTTGCCTGCCTTTTAGTAAATGCTAGCCAGCGAAATTGCATTGATTCAGTACTGGACCAGCCAGAACAGCTAATAGTGGAAGGCTGTGGCTCTCACACTCTGTAGCCAGACCAATTGCACTCCGGCTTCAGCCTTTGTCCATGCAGGGTTGCTGCTAGGAAAGAGTAGTGCAGAATATATGAACACGCTGATGACGGGGCTCAATAGGTCAGATAATGAACCGTACGTGTGTGATAAGCAGCACAAAAATATAACAGATGCAGCACCTATGATAGGAACTTACAAAACAGCAGAAGCAGCAATAGGATGGGCACAGAGGGAACGAGCAGCACACAACACCTGTTTCCAAGACGGCAGGAAAGAATGACTGGAATGCGTGATCACATGCACACTGATCGCGTGGGTGCATGAGATCTGGGTGGTTACTAACATGCTGTGTATGGTGGGAGGTCCGCCCCAAAGACAGACATGAAGTCCAACCTGAGGGAATGTCGATTATGGATTATAAAATTAAATATACGCTTTGGCTGACGAACTGAAAAGTAAACGAATTATTGTAGCCTCATAGTGAATGCTAGTCATAACAGAAGTTCGTGTTTTGAGAAACACTGAAATCAACAGGTACTAAGGCTGACAGTGTCCCTTTACGTAATGCTGTTTCCAGGTGTGAAGTGGATCACTCATCCCGTAATATAGTGCCAAAACACCCTGCTCCCCACCCCATCAGTCGCCAGTGTACAGCACATTCATTCGCGATCCATCATGGCCTGCCACCAACTGAGTTGTACTTCCTACTGTTACAGTATGCACTTACTGACAGCTCAGTCAACACCCTGCAGCACCCTCCATCTATTCTTGTTCAGTATCTCACCTGTGCTGCCACTCAGTATCCATTCCTGGTTACTCCCCCTTAAGGCAAGATACAGCAGGCAGGGGAAGTGGTGTGGCCATGTACATTCCTACCTCCCTTCAGTTCTCAACAGGTTACTCCTCCTCTAACTCAATGACCCGTGATGCTTTAGCAAGTTCATGTGTCCAGTCCATTTACTCTCCCTATCTTTGTAGCTGGTATCTATTGCTGTCTTACCGTCCAGCCCTCTATTATTCGTGAACTTCTAACTTCCATCAGTTCTTTCTCCAGCTCTGTGGAGCCCTACATCCTCCCCTTCCCAAAGGCAGTGTCCCTGCCTCCTCTGGTAACCACCACCCTATCTATCCTTCATACGCTACCAAAACTTTAAGAACAAAGTCATCTCACAGCTTACCTCATATCTGACACCTCATAATTTACCCCTTCCCAATCTGGTTTCAGGAAAAAACCCTCAACTGCCACCTCCTTACTTCAGCTTACTGACTATATCCCAATAGGGATGGCCAATGGGCAAACCACCTCATCAATTGTGATCATCCTGGTTAAGGCCTTCAACACTGACTCCCACTCCCTTCTGTTAGACTACCTCTCAACAGCTGGTTTATTTCCCTTAGCCACAAACTTGCTCAAAGCAAACCTCACTGGTAGAACACAACCAGTCAAGATTTGTGATGCCATTTCCCCTCACATCCAGAAAAGCAAGTGTTTCTTGCAGGGTTCAGTGTTAGTGCCATTATTATTCTCTATCTTTCTAAATGACCTTCCATCAGTCTGCTCACCCTCCACCATACACATGTACGCTGCTGATACAGTTTTGATACATCTGTCTGAACCCTGTCGAGGTTCAATCAAACTTGCAGCATGACTTTGACAAAGTTCTTCTCTGGTTTGCTAACCATCCACTGTTTCTTAATGCCAAGAAGACTGTGTCCATGACCTTTGTCACAATGCAGAGACTCTATAGGCTTGCCTCCATGCCCACTTTCCTCAACCTTGATGATAATCTACTTGAGTACACATCCTCCTGCAGGTACTTGTGTGCTTGGCTGGACCAACACTGAAATTTCTCCGGACATATCGACGCCATCCTTAAAAAAGGGTGTCCCAAGCTGGGTGCCCTGTTCAGGAACTATAGTTGCATCCCTCCTCCTATGTTTTTAGAAAATTTTCAAAAGTGTGGAAGAGGTCTCAGACTGAAATAAGGACACCAGCAGGAACACAGAACTGCTGATAGATTATGTGGTTCATCAGGGAATCGAGGTGTTACAGAAATTAAAGTGACGCTATAACACCATGAGCAATGTTAGAATCAAAAGGTCCATCATTCTGCCCCTAGCTGGAGCTTACTTTGATGGATGGGGGGGCGACTTGGCATGGCAGCTGAAAATGAATTCAGCTTATCTTCACGAAAATGATGATGCCTAGTTCCCTACCACCTTCCGTACACAACAATCAATATGCAATGCAAATGGGGGGGAGCTAGTAACAAGAACAAAAAAGGAACGGGACCTGGGGGTAATCATATCAGATGTCCTTAAGGTTAGCAAGCAATGTGAGAAGGCAGTAGGGAAGGATGGGGGTTTACTGGGATGCATAGGGAGAGGCATCAGCAGCAGAAAACAGGAAGTTGTTATCCCTCTGTACAGACAGTTGGTGAGACCACATCTGGAGTACTGCGTCCAGTTCTGGAGACCCCATCTTCGCAAGGACATAGACAGGATAGAGGCAGTCCAGAGGAGGGCAACTAAAATGGTGCCAGGTCTTCAAGAGAAGCTGTATGAGGAGAGACTAAAAGAGCTTAATATGTATACCCTTGAGGAAAGAAGGGAAGGGGGGACATGATAGAAACTTTGAAGTACCTGAGTGGAATAAATAAAGTCCAAGAGGGTAGCATCTTGTAGAAAAAGAGACATGCAAGAACAAAGGGACACAATTTAAAGATGGGGGGTGGTTCAGGGGCAATGTGAGGAAGTATTATTTCACAGAGAGGGTAGTGGATGCATGGAACAGCCTTCCTGAGGAAGTTGTGAGGTCTAAAACTTTGGGAGAATTCAAGAATGCATGGGACAGACATAAGGCAATTCTTGTGGGGGGTAGGAAGAAATAGGCTGTTGGTTAACTAGGATCTGTGGCCTATCCTGTAGGTAGGGAAATGGAGAGACTAGATGGGCCAAGCGGTCCTTATCTGCCATCAAAGTCTATGTTTCTATGCTGCTGTACCCTATCTGCTGTCATGTGAGGCATGCACTCTACTCAGATGCAGCTTGTACTGTCCCCCGTTCACAACTACCATGTGATCCACTTTACTATAGAGTCCTCTAGAATTATGACTGACTCCTTTATGGGCTGTCTCCCTCTCTCTGCCTCTCTCTCTCACTCTCTCTTCCCCTCTATCTACCTCTGTCTCACTCCCTCTCTTTTTCTGCATGCTCTTTTCACTGCCTCAAAAAAGCTCCCTTTCCCCTAGCCCCCAAGCGATTCACCCCTTCTGCCTCCTCCGGTCTGTGTCCTGACTTCTCCCCCCTGCCAACAATGGCTGGTGCATCAACTTCACTTAATAAACCAACACGGATTGATGGCACAGTGCGAGGTGTGGTGTACAGCGCCTCAACCAACAGTGCCACCGGGACGGTGCAACATAGATATATCAACCACTGTGGATAATTTCCCAGTGCTCATCCACAGCAGAATTGTGTGTCATAGTACAAACAAATAGGCCATGAAGGAACACAGATATGTCTGACAGCGTGACTGCCAATGTGATGCCAAAGACACTGTGATGTGCTCAATTCATGGTGTTTTGCAGTGTGGTCAAACTACTACATTTAGCCTGATGACCCAATTGTCTGTGTGATGGTGCTGTACTCAAACACATAAACTGAACCACATTACCAAGGGTAAGCAGATGCGAATAGCCCCTGATTGAAACTCAGTGGGGTTCATAGTGAGTGCAGTCAACTGCCATCAAGTGATGCAGTTATACACAATGGGACTCTTGAACAACCAAATGCCCCCCCCCAATACACACCCAAAGCAGGAGAAGAGAAAATAAGTATAATTATGTTGTAGCAAGGGGAATACCATGGAGGGAACAACAAATATCAGTGTCTGTTTTTTTTTTAATTTTTTTTTATTTTTAGTGGCCAGTAAAAGCACTCAGAGTGGATGCACACCAAAAAGTGTGAGACAGGGTACATACATAGCACAAGAGGAAAACTGGAACCAGCAAACACGGAAAGATAACAAAAACAAATATAGAAAAATGGATATTCGTGGCAGACAAAGACTACTAGGCCATTCCCATCTGCAAGCAGGCCATATACAGGTAAGCATCTGCTCACCGTAAGTGACCCATATCTCGTCATAACTCACGTCAGCCCAGTCGGAGTACTGGATTAGAGGTATACATCCCTGTTGCAATGAAGTAGCCACTCCAGGTTTCTCACCTCACTGTTCGTCACCTCCCAGCTTCACTGAGAGTCCTGTGGTGACCACCGGCTTTCCTGGTGACTGTCCTGGGCAGTCAAGGAGTCACCCAAGAGCAGCACTGTCACTGCAACTGGCTACCTGTGGGTCCTCCCTCCCCGTACATTAGCCTGCATGTCCCCTCCACCCTCCCTCTTGCTCGAACCATGTCCATCCCCACAGGCTTGAACCAATATCTCCCTTTGTGCTGATCCTCCTTGGATCCATTACATCCTGCTGGATCACTGTGGACAATGTCAGTTTCTACACCTGGAGAAAGGCAACACCACCCATCCCATCTACAGAGCTTTCCCCGCACTGAGTCACCACCCTGAGTCTCCTTTCTTTTGCCAGTGATGCTTCTGGGCAACACAGTATCTCCTACTGGAGCATTGCCCCACCAGCCCCCAGCTCATTTCCCCTCTGTCTTGACCAAAACCACCACTTTTCTTGCTTTACTTGTGTCTCCTCCAGGTGCCCCCCCAAATAATATTTTCTTTCTTCTTTCTTCTTTCTTCTTTCGGTGAAATGTCAGTGCTCTCAAGAGAAGTTCCCCCATGTCTCCCAGATTGTGTGCCCCAGAACCATCCTCCGAGGGAGTGTCTCCTTTCCTCCTTGCTGCTGTGCTTTCCTCCAATGGTTCCTATCAGTTGCTTCCTTCCCCTGTCAGTGTGAGGAGGGGTGCATAACTGTATTCCGGCTGGACACCCAGACTTGTACTTCACATGTTTGTTGTGGCAACATCTGAATGTAGGCACGCAATATGCAGCGTCTTCCTTCTTTTTCCTGAACCTACTGTCTTCCACCCCTCCTAAGCCATATGTGCCTCAATGCCTCCCGATCTCCTTGATGTGTCCCTCAGCCGTGTTACTTCATCCTGCCTACTTGGTACCTGCACAGCTGTAATAGTTCCCTGTCTCAACATCAATGATGTGTCATCATCATTTGCATCCTCCCATCCGCCGCTCACCTCTTATACCGATGGGTGTAGTGGATCTACATGACTGGAGAGACTTAGCACATCAACCAATGCCCATCCCCTCCCCATCACCCCTTGAGGCTCCCCCTGGACACCTTGGGTCACTTTCCTAGCCCTGTGGCAATGTCCACCTGCCATAGTTGCTCGCCTCCTGTTTGATGAAAGTTGTCTGGGTCTCGCACCAACAATTACAACTTGTCCATCATTTCACCTCCCACTGTCTCTCATTGCCTGCCCCAATGGCCACAGTTGCATGCTAAGCCATTTTACCTCTCCAATGATCTGAAAGAGCTGACTGCACAGTCGACAACCTTCCTACCAACAATCTCCATTTAGTATTATCGCCACCCCACAGCCAGTGTGGCCTACACTCCATCACAATATACATGCCCTGTTGGCTGGAGGACACCACAATTGTACTTCTTCATAATCATTGGGACGTTCCCCCCTAGGCCTGGTGTCCTCCCCCCAGGGTACCACCCCTCACCCTTCTCCAAGTTGCCAAACTGTGTTGGTCCAAGATGAAGACTTTCATCCCCTTTTCAGTTGTAGCAGATAACACACAGCCCTCGTAACCAGTTCCTAATCCAGGTAAAGACTTTAGCAACTAAACACTTCTAATAGGTTATCACAGTTTACCACAGCATTTAGCCAGAAGAAACAGGACTAGCCTTTGTTTTGAGCATAGATTGCATCAGTTTTAGCTCAATTGTGCTCAGACTCACCAGTCTGTAGTTCCCGGGATCATCCTGGGGCCCACTGTTGTGGAGAGGTACCACATGTGGCTACATCCAGTCTCTGGGCACACATCCTGTATTTAGTGCAGTGTTTAACAGATCCACCAGTGGCCATGCCAGGACCCCTGCCAGCTGCCTAAGCACTCTGGGATGTAACCCATCTGGCCAAGGTGCCTTGTGTACCCACAGGGACCTAAGGCCCCCCAGCAACATTTCTACCATGACCTCCATCTGTGACTGTCTTCCACCCACACACACACACACCCTTTACACCATTTCCCTGCAGGAATGGCCCAATCCCAATCCCTCTCCCTTGTGAACCATGAAAAGAAGTGCTCATTAAGTACTTCAGCCTTTCCGGACCACTCACTGCCTGTCCTGATGCTAAGACCTGTGATCCAAACACTGCTCCACACATTTATATGTAAGAAAGAGGGGTACCATACCAGGCAGCTTCTTTAAACTCCCGAACATTTTTACTGCATGAACTGGGTAATGCAATGCAGCTTCAGTTTTCCTGACAGACCGAGCGTGATTGAAGCAGATTATCCAGTTCTATACAGGGGGAACCTGGTAGGTAGCTGTCATCTATGCAGACTCCTCTGCCAGCACATCACGGAGGATCTTGTCTGGCACCTTATGACGATACTGTAGCATGACTACTTGCACTTCCACACGTGCTACCCGCGCAAAGACTCTACAGCGCAGGATCCCAGAGCTCCTTCTCTCATCATGGCCACAATGACTCTGTTCCATCGGCCATTAAGCAGGGGATCCTCATTCAGGTGTGACCCAACGCTATTAGAGAGGGCTCACACTGCCAATACCCTCTACCTCCTTCTATTGGTGGAAAAAATTCACCACCTTCTGGACTTTAGTTTGCAGATCAAGAGCCATACATCCCATTGGCAGCTGGCTCCAAAATGAGTCCCAGCCATAATTGGCAGCTCAATGCTCCATTTCAAGTGCCCTTGGATCTTCACTGGACCCCATAGACAGTCTGGGTCACAAATGGAGGGGCAAAATGCACAAAGTCCAAGCTGCAAGGGAAAACAGGTTAGACAAAATACATTCCTTAATACTCAGTCAACATATAATACATAAATACTACAGTCCAATAAGGGGACCACTTTGCCTACTTAGCAATGGCAACAATTGAGCACATACACTGTGCCTCAGGTGGGACTCGAGCAAGAGAACTCACAGTCCCCTCCCTTCTTAGTAAACTGACTGGGTCAGCAAGCTGGCAGCTCTTAAAGAGAACACTAGAGGCATTCTAGTAAATCCCAATTTATAAGGGGGTTACACTTAGGAAAATGAGAATAGGCACCAAGCAGCAGCAATAGTTTCATTTGTGAATCTCATTCTCACCATGCTGTCTCAGAGGTGGTAGAACATGTTGAAATGCATTGCCTGTAAGCAAAGGAGATAAGTGATGCAACACTATTCAATGCATCTTTACATTGCACAGATAGTTGAATTTAGTTAATGTCATTCACCAACTGGTATGGAAAATCTTCATGTTCCTGTGCCCACCAACAACAAACCAAAAAAATGTATACACTAATACAAATTCTACACACAAAAAATTAACGGTGATCTAGTGCAACCACCCTCACACCACCTCACAACACTTACTACAACAGAAACCTAAAGGAGTGGCAGGCAGCATATCATCCTCTCACCACCACGAGCTGATGACTGACTGTCATGAGTGGGAATGTACAGTCCTTTAACCATATAGTGAACTTCAACAGTACACATGCACAGCGCAGTCATCAAACAGAGGTGTTGGTGATAGGGGCAATGTGTCAAGGTGATGGCAAGGGGTTTGGTGGAAGGTGGTGGGTACATTATGGATGATAGCAGGTGGTTCACTCAAGTAGACCACAGAACATGTGCTTTTTTGGGGGGTATATATGGCACATGAACTGGTGGCCTCGGATGTAGGGGAAGGTGATCTCAAAGAAGTAGAAGTCAGCATCATGGAAAGGGAACATGGATTTATAATAAACATCTGTATCACAAACATCAGCAAGGAGCAGAACACTATAGTGTGGTTGGAGATGCCAGACATTGAGGAGAGTGACTGCATATTAATATTAGTAAGCACTAAATCAGGGTGCTGAAATGTGGGATTTATTACATCAAGGAAACAATTAAGACTCTGAGGAGGGAGATAGCATAAATGCAAAAAATATTAAGTGCTGCATTAGGGACCATGGCATTGGAGTGCATTACAAAAAGTATAAATGGGCTGTGTTACAAGGCAATGTTACAACAAATGTGTGTCTCATCATCAGTGCACTTGTAGAAACTGAAAGCTCATGGTGTGCTCACTGACACACTGATGACTAATAAATATAATGTGTGAAAAGTGCAGTAGGCTACAGTACAACAGAAATGATAGAGAAACAAAGCTATACATAATAGCTTTCGTTGTGCATTAGAGCATTTGTAATTACCAATTCTCTAGCCATTCTGAGGTCAAATTGCAGGACTTTGGGGAAGCTTGTAAGCAGGATGACACTAGCTGTCATGCAAAAGGAGAATGGGACAGAAATGGGGAAGTAAATATAGAGGGACTGAAGGAGGAAGGAAGTAGGCTCGAGTTACTGATAGTGGCTGCACACCTCCCCCACCTGCTTTAGACATTGTTAGAAGTGCAGGCAGAGCCAAGGGCAGGTTCTTATCAAAACAAAGGCGGGGTCTCACACAGCAGAGAATGGCAAAGTTATATTTGGATTTCTTACAAAAGAACAAGGAAGAAAAACAAACAAATGGTTGTGTCTTGCTTGGTGAAATATGGAGCACCACAGAGCCTAAATTCAGAATGGTGAGTGAGATTACAGATTCTTGGAAAAATCTGACAGTGCAGCTTTAATGTATGCTCTCATACAGATATAACTATTGCTGCCTTGTTTGTGTACTCTATGCACCTTCAGTCTCTCTTTTCTAATAAAATAAAGGATACTGCATTCTGTTTACTTCCACTTTATTGTATTTTTTTCCCCTTTATATTTATTTTATTTAGCTCAAGTCACTGTTGTATTGTGTTCATTCTGATTTGCTGCTGTAATTTGTGTCTTTGTTGCAAGGATTGTAATTTGTGCTATCTTAATTTTGTACAGCTCAAAATTTCCCTAGCAGCAGTAGATATGGGGGAGGGGAAGAAGAACAGTGGCTTAGGCTCAAGAGATCCACAGCAGGAGTGACCAGTCAATGTGCTAGATTGCTTAGCAAAAGCAAAAGAAAGAAGCAGCCACTGTGGTTCGTTAAATCAGTAGCCAAGAAAGTGTAAGAAAATAGTAAGGCATTCAGGAAATATAAAGAGACACAGAAAGAAGAAGACAGACTTAAATATCTGGAAAAGCAGAGAGAAGCTTGGAAAGCTGTCAGAGGGGCTAAGGGAAGAATGGTGTAAGGAATAGCACAGGCTATTAAAAAGGGGGACAAGACCTTCTTCCATTATATTAGCGAGAGAAAGAAGACCAGAAATGGTATTGTTAGGCTAAAGAAGGAGAGGTGGGTGGGTGGAAGACAACCTTGAAAAAGCTGAGAAACTGAACAAATATCTTTGCTCAGTATTTACCAAGGCAGAGGCATGGGAAGGGCCAAGAGTCACAAGAAAATATGTACATGGGGGAGAGGTGGATACCAGCACATTGATGGTGGATAAAGTCTTGGAGGAACTAAGAAAACTAAAGACAGACAAGGCAATGGGGCCAGATGGGATTCACCCTAGAGTGTTGAAGGAATTCAGGAAAGTCCTAGCAGGTCCACTGACAACCCCTTTCAACCAATCACTAGAGACTGGGGAGGTACCTGGGGACTGAAGGAGGGCAGAGGTGGTCCTCCTGCACAAGACTGGAAGTAGGGAGGAGGCAGTCAAGTACAAACCTCTAAGTCTGACCTCAGTGGTTGGAAAGCTGATGGAGTCCCTGCTTAATGAGAGGGTAGTGAAGTTCCTAGAGTCAAGCAGTGCAAAAGACCCAAGGCAGCATGGACTCACTGAAGGTAGGTCCTGTTAGACTAATCTTATTGATTTCTTTGACTAGGTGACCAGGGTGGTGGATCAGGAAGGGGTGGTGGATGTGGCCTGCCTGGATTTCAGCAAGGCCTTCAACACTGTTCCTCATAGAAGGTTGCTTAACAAACTGGGGAATCTGGTTGTGGGCTCTAAAGTGGTAAAATGGCTTGGAAGCTGGCTAAAAGGCAGGACCCAGAGGGTGGTAGTAAATGGCATAAAATCAGAAGGGGGGAGGTGACCAGCAGGGTTCCACAGGGATCGGTGTTAGGTCCAGTTCTATTCAATGTCTTCATAAGCAAAATTGCAGAGGTACTGGAGGGCAAAGTATGCCTGTTTGCAGATGACGCCAAGATCTGTAACAGAGCTGACATACTGGAGGGGATACATAAAATGAGAAACAACCTAAGACTACTTGAAGAATGGTCAAGGACTTGGCAGTTGGGTTTCAATGCTAAGAAGTGCAAGATAATGCACCTGGGACACAGAAACCCAAGAGAGGAATACAGGATGGGGGAAAGGTTCTAGCCACCACAAATCAGGACAGAGACATTGGAGTTATCATATCTGATGAATTGAAGTCTGCCAAACAATGAGAAAAAGCAGCAAAGAAGGCAAACAGAATGTTGGGGTACATAGGAAGGGGCATAACCAATAGGAGGAGTGAAGTGGTGATGCTACTATAAAGATCACTGGTGAGGCCTCGTCTGGAATACTGTGTCCAATCCTGGAGACTGCATCTCATGAAGGATATAGACAGAATGGAAGCAGTCTAGGGAAGAGCAAAAAAAAAATGGTACATGGACTGCACCATAATTCTTATGAGGAAAGACTCAAGGAACTAAACATCTATTTACTGGAAGAGACAAGGGAGAGAGGGGATATGATATAGACTTTAAAATACCTTAGAGGAATAAACAGGGTACAGGAGGGGAGCATATTTCAGAAAAGAAAGTGCACAAGGACAAGGGGACATAACATGAGGTTGGAGGGAGGGAGGCTTAGGGGGAATGCTAGGTAGTATTTTATCCACAGAAAAAAAGGTGGATCCATGGAACAGCCTACCAGCAGAGGTGGTGGAAGCAAAAACAGTACAGGGATTCAGAAGTGCATGGGATAAGCATAAAGGTGCCCTGCTGTACAGCAGAGCAGGGGAAAGGCATTCCAGATAAGAGTAAGGATTGCCAAAAAAAGTAGGGAAATGGGCAGACTGGGTGGGCTGTATGGTCCTCATCTGCTGACAGATTCTACGGGCCCAATTCCAGAAGGTATGTTGCAAGTCACTGCCAAAGGCAACTTGTGACATATGCCAGTGTGACATGAATCCTGTGCCCAATTCCAGTATGAGTAGGGTTTCTGTCACTACATCCTCTGAGTTGTGGCACCCCCAGCAGCGTGCCACAGGAAGGGTGCACCTGAACAGAGTGCCACAAGACGCAGACATGCCCACTGACAGGGCACAGCCACCACCACCCCCAGCCTCATGCCCCAAAATAAGCCTGCAAGTCCCGGTGGGCCATACAGGGGGTTGGCAGCAGTTCACCAGCTCAGGTGGTGGCACCGTGCTGCATTACTGGGAATTGCGCCAGGGGACCCCAGCATTGCTTGGGATTGGGGCCAGGTGGGGGCCACATTCCCCATTTGGGAGTCTGCAGCAGTGTGTGGGGTTGGGGCTAGGTGTGGGGCTTCAGGTTTCTGGGCATGGCAGCTGGCAGAGTACATATGCCAGCACATTGCTTGTCTAACCGTATGTTGATGGAGGTCCTCCCCGGGATCTTCTGGAATTGCAGTTTCGGGTTACAGCAGCCACCCTTTCAGAATAGGGTGCATGTGCTTCCATGACCCCCCCTTCCACTTTGCCACTTGGCAAATGGGTGGCGTAGGTCCACCTGGACACAGGCAGCCTGGGACATGTTACAGGCTGACTCTTGGAATTCAAAATGTCAGAAACCATGGCGCAACGTGTTACTTGTGCCATTTGTTTTGGTGCAAGACACTTTGTATCATGCATATATCCATTCCAGAATTGGGACCAATGTTTTTACGTTATTATTACTGACATCCCCTCCTTTTTCTATGTTTTCTTAAGAAAACAAGGAAATACACTGTATACACAAGAAATTAATATGCATATTGCAGCAAACTCAGTTAACCAAACAAAAACAGACACAAAATATGTATGTGACACAAATACTAGGCTTGCAGTTCAAATTTTATAGACTAGAGCTAAGGCTGGAGCCTGGGGTAGATCAAAAGTGATTCATCATATTTCAGATTTTGCCTAGCTATTAAGAATCTAAAAAAGTGGCACCCATAGTAAGTCACATTTTTGGAATGTATTAACCAGAATACAGTAAGATCTTTCTGATGTGAAACAGTCTACCATAACATTGAGCCACGACAAGATGAAGAGGGTTGTTGCAGAGCCTGTCAGATTGGGTGCTCAGTAAATAAACTTGCTGTGCCTTGCTGTCCTTACAAGAAAACCAAAACCAGCATGAACTCCCTGACCCTGTCTGTGAGGAAGTGCAGTGAGGTGTTTGTTCTTCCAAGGACCAAGCTCGATGTTTGCTGGCGAGGTCTGTGCAAGTCTGCTATGTGACATAACATTTTTTGCACCTTTTTGCTATAGGTTGGATAGAACAGAATTGCTGACTTGTGGCAAGTACATGCCATTTTTCTGAATGAACTCTTATGGCCCAATTCCAAGAAGGGCTTTACCGGTGTAAGCCAAGAAATGCCAAACCCCATGGCGTATCTCGCGACTTATGCCAAGAGTTACGCTAGCCCCTATTCCATGAGGAGTACTGCACCAGTGCATCTGTGAGCTGCGACAGTCACAAGTTAGGACACTACTTACACCGCAGCCTGCTGATGCCTGGCACAACTGCGGGTAAAATCATGCACAAAGCCCAATTCCAGGTGGGTGGGTGTCGTAACCCACAGTTGCAATTCCCAAAGCTGCAGTGTCATAGGGAGTCTACGACAGCTCAGAGCTATCATAAGTGGCATTCGATGGCTGGCACCATTGGATGCAGCCACATAGTGCCGTGGAAAAGGTGCCATGCTTTTCCCTGGCCCCCACATGTACACCCCTTATCGTGAGTGACCCCCGGGGGTCTGGTTCAGTAGCCCACCCGATGCCTGTGCCATCTGTCTTAGTCCCCCATGCCCCTGATGTGTGCTGTGGTGGTCCGGGGCAGGGGGGGCTCCGGGGTGGCCCACCTGTCGCTCGCCACGAGATGCAACATGCAGCTGTGATACACCATGCATGGGCTACTGCCACACGCATGGTGTACCTCACATGTTGCAACTGCCGGGACCCTGCCGCTTCTGGAATGTGACGTACGGTCCCGGGCATAGAGGCGACCGGCATAACTCGCAACTGCATACAAGTTTCACTGGCCATCTTGGAATCTGCACCTTAGTCTTTTTGCAAGTAATTCTTGTAGTAGCCTCTACTGATTTATTTATTTAAAATTTTGTGACTGGAAAAGGCACACTAAGACAAGGCTCAGTTCCAGGTGTGACTCGGTGTAGGGGGAAATGGAGCATGCAACCACAGACAAAGCAAAATCAACATCTGAACAGGCAGATAAGCAGTGTAATACAATAATAGACTAAATAAAGAATAATCCTGCCAGCCCAATGGAGTGTAAGGCTAAGGCATTCATACTTTCCTCAGTTTGAAAAGATCTTGCTAGTTGGTGGTCCTGATCAGACCGTAGATTTTTGAGATAAGATTTTCTCCAATGTTTAACACCATAAAATGACCTCTAAGGGCAGCATTCTTATCTCATATAAATTCTTGATGGAGCTTCTTTGGCACGGCAATGCCTGAGGTTCAGTGGGATAGTGGGTGATACGTGCCATGTGCCCTGGAGAGTGCTACATAAGCATGCATGCCCCAAGCATCCTTTGGACACCAATTTGCTTGCTCCCACCATCCTCACCCTCTCGTCTGGCAGCTCAGTTCTCTCCCTTTGGGATTCTTGACTAAGGTACCTTTAAGCAAAGGACTGCATCTTGCAGCACCTCTAGAGGTAAAATCTTATTCAAGGGAGTTCCTGTGCCTCCTGGACCCTGAAAAGGGCAGTATTTCACTGGGATAGAGTGCAACAGGCCACACAAACTGCAAGCTACTTGGGCGTCTAATTCACATGTTTTATAAGCACAGTACTACAAGCAGGCAAGGGCACTACTTACTCCATAGTTGCCTACTGGACCAGTAAAACATAATACAGAAACATAAAAACATAGAATATGCCAGCAAATAAGAACTGTTTGGCCCACCTAGTCTGCCCATATTTCCCTGCCAATAGTATCACTGCAGATTCTGCATGATCACTGGTCCATTCACCCACCCCCTTCCCATTCCCTAGGATTGCTTTATGCCTATCCCATGCATGCTGAAACCCCACCACTGTTTTTACCCCACCACCTCTGCTGGAAGGCAGTTCCAGGAATCCACCAGTCTTTCTGTGAAGAAGTACTACTTTATATCTCTTCTAAATCTACCCCTTTCCAGCTTCATAGTATGTCCCCCTTGTTCTGAGCACCTTTTATTCTGAACAATACTTCTCTCCTGTACCTTATTTACCCCTGTGAGGTATTTAAAGGTCTCTATCATATTCCCCTCTCTCTCCTCTCTTTCAGGATGTACATATCAAAGTCCTTTAGTCTCTTCTCATAGAGTTTCTGATGCAGACCCTGCAGTATTTTAGTTGCCATCCTCTTGAACAATCACTGAATATCTTATGTTTATTGAAATATATAAGAATTGCAAACCTTTGAGTCAGAGACTCCTTTACAAAGGCTCCACGTCATATAGCATGACAAACTGACAGAAATACATTACAACAGGAATTGACAGAAATACATGACATTAAGAAATACAGAGTTGGGGGTTACAGGCATGAGTTATACAGCATATGAGGCATAGCATGGGTAAACAGTGGGATTACTTAGAGTTAAAACAAAGTACAAAACAGAAGATAAGGCAGCATAAGAATCCATCGTCTGTAGAGGAAGATGACAGGAGGTGGTGGCGGGGGGGGAGGGTATCTTTTGAAGATACCTGAAGAAGTGGTTGTGAATGATTCCATCTTTATTTCTGATGTCATCAAAGGAAGAAAGACCCCTCCTTCAAAGAGCTTATACAGTATTTTTTTATTAAAAAACCTATTAGCACATGATGGATGGAAATAATATTTTCTATTACAAAGGTGAGCTGAAATAACTTTTTCTTCCAACCAATTAGTCTTAAACAATAATGTGAAGTGGAAGACACTGTTTTAGCACTGGAGGTTCACTACTTATAATCTCTGATTGAGGTTAAAATTCATATACTGTGAATTAACCAGTTCATTAAAGGGGCCCACATATGTTTCTGTATTGTTCCAAGGTAGAGGTGTTGCCTCTGCTATGGACGAAAGACCTATTCTACTTGAGTTAATAAAAAGTACCAGCAAAAGTGAATAAACAGAATCTTGATTTCTCAGGTGCCACATAAAATTTCTCCATACTGATTATTGTTATGCTTGCCTTTTTAAAGATATTTGTTCCCCCAATACCATAACATTTTTCCTTCAACCCTGATTGGGAGCATTTGGAAACACAAAAAAGTAGTCCATGCAGAATAATCATCTTTATCTCAATTTCCCAATCATTATCTTCGAAAACAGAGGGGCATTTCCTCCCCTCTGTATGCAAGTCATGCCAAGAGATGAACAGCTTAAAGATCAGCTCCCAGAAATACCTCCTTGATCTGAACAGTTGTGCATGCTACCCTTCATCACTTCTCTTGGAAATGTAAGGCATTATTTGATGGTACTTTGGCTTCATTTTGGGCCCTGGGGATGTACTAAATGAATTTACTTTACCATGTGTGTTGATCATGGCTACTGTGCACTTTTCCTGCTATGATACCTGCTCTGAGAATCCTGCTATCATTGTGTCATTTGCATTTGATGGTCTGGTAACCAATACTCTAGATATTGTCTCCCTTGTAAGTTGTATCACTTTTATTATGTTATATATGACCACATGACTGCTGTTCTTAATATGTTGATCTTGTAATGATATTTATGTAACTAATTCTGGGTTGCCTCAGATAATTGGGGCATCCTGTCCCAGTGGCATACTCAATCACCAAGAACCAAATAAAACAAATTGCTTTTATTACCTCTTCCTATTAGGGCTAAGGGCACTGTTGGAATTATGCCAGGGCTTGCTGGGGCAGAGCCCTGGTTGCTATTTCAGCAGACCCAGCTGCTCTGAAAAAAATTAATAAGCTCTTGGAGTAGGGTGTTGGCCCAGATAGCTGTTTTGCCAGTGGGGGGGGGGGGTTAGCCCCTGTACCTTAACAAGTCTGTGTGTTACAGGAGGGCTGTGAGATACCAGAACAAAAAGTCATTTCCAACCCACCTGCTTAATTGGGATAGCATCACTGCAGGGAGCTGGCACTGGCATTAGACCTGAACCAGACAGCTATTTTTCTTTTTCAAATTAATATAGTTTATTAACATTTTCAAAACAATCAGTACATACAGTACATCACATTTTAGCATTAGGCATGTCAAACTGTAAACTCATAAAGTCCCCTTCCTCCTCCCCTCCTTCCACATACTCTCCCCCACCTATTCTCCATCATCCTTCATGAACTTTGATGTATGGTCAAAGATCCCTTCCCCGAACTGCTTACCCCCCCCCCTTCTATCTACAGGGCTAAATAATAATACCTATCATATATCACTAGCTAAGGACACCTTATAATGACATATTTGAACCTAATCTATTCATACAATCCTCGTATATGGAAGTTGGACTATTATTCTTTATTCTATTATTTGGAGGCAGTATAGCACAGTGGTTTAAGACTCGGAGCTGCAAGTCTGATGACATCCAGCAGACCAGACCTGGGTTTGAATCCCACAGCTTCCACTTGCATACTGTGTGACCCTGAGCAAGTCACTTAACTTCCCTGTGCTCCCAAGACACTCATGTAAAAAAAACTTTCAGCTCAGTGTGCTACTCCTGGTTAAACAACTAAATAAAAAAAAAAATCTGCCAAAGACCCTTAAACCGCTCAGCTATAAAATGTGAGAACTGCTCCCACCTCCTATTAAAAGTGTTTAACACTTGGAATTGTGAGGCTAGCAACCTTTCTGCATAACATGCTGTATGTAGTTCCTGTATCCATTCTCTAAAGGGGGGTAATATGTCTTTAATCCAGTGCCTCATGATAAGGAGCAGAGTCACTGTGAAGGTAAGATAATACTTGTGTCTGTAAGGATATAACCGAGAGGTTGCCAAGTACACATGTTTCAATATTAAAATTGCACATCCCTTCAAATAAGGGGTTCAAACATTTTCTAGTTTGCTGCCAAAAACTTTGGATTTGGGGGCAGGACCACATCAGATGCATAAGAGAACTGGGCTCTTGATGACATCTCTGACACACCATGATTTATATCTTACCCATGAGCTGAAGTTTAGTTGGTGTGAAATACAGATTATGGAGGATGTTGACTCTAATCAGATGCAATCGGTCTTGCATTAAAAATCTGTAAATACTTCTACAAATTGGTTCCCGGGCTGTGGTATCATAGGAAAAGTCTGCAGCATGTTGCCAATAAAAAGCTGTTGGAGAATAGTTGGCCCCGGCCCTGCTGAACAGCTGTTTGTATACCTGAGAGAGATGGGTTTAGATTGAGTGGTCAATTGGAGTAGCATTGTAAAAAATTCAGAGGTCTGTGAGGTCCAAGGTGGAGGTCCCAGAATACATTGGACACATTGCTTAACTTGCAGATACTTGAAGAGGGGAAGCTCTATCAGATGGAAAACTTGATGAAATTCCTTACAGGGAACCACTTTATTGTCCGAAACCAGGTCTGACAAAGTAGCATCCTTCAGATCTTTCCAAAATGAGGGGGAAATTATCCTATTCCCAATTGTAAATTCAGATTATTAAAAAGAGGCTGACCTAAATCTCACCTATTGTCGAATTTAAAATATGCACATAACTGAGTATAGGCATTCAATGCTCATGCTATGGGAGTGTGTTTCCAAGACAGAAGTAACTTGTTTAAAGGTGTGTAAAGTAATGAAGCTGGAGATATGTTATGGGCTAGGGTGATATATCTCTCCATTCTAAGCCAAGCTAAATTCAGTGGGAGATGTTCCAAAGGGGTCTACCAATAAAGGTATTTACAACTCTGGAAGGCTAAATAGTAGAGGAAGAGATGAGGGATACCAATCCCCCAACCCACTGCTCTCCCCTCAGCCAATTTAATCATGGATCATCTGGGTCTTTTGTCCTTCCACAGGAATGCTGACCCAATGGATTCTATCTTTTTAAACCATGATCTTGGAAGAGATAGGTTCAACATAGAAAGGGGGTAGATTAGCCTAGGAAAAATGACTATCTTAATTGTATTAACTCTTCCCCAGAGCGATAGTGGCAGGCATTGCCATCTCTTTAGAGCTTGCTGCATCTGTACGACAATAGGAGCTATGTTAGGCATTCTTAATTTATCAGTATCTGAAGTAAGTTCAATTCCTAAAAAGGTAATAGAGTTTGAAGCCCATCTCAAACCTAACTCTTCCACCTCTCTCTTGGTGCAAGACGGTGTCAAGGGTAAAACAGTTGTTTTATGTCAATTTAATTTATAACCAGACAGTAGGCTAAAATCCTCTACTATTCTGAACACTGCTTTTAAAGAATCTTGCCACGAGGAGAGGTGCAGGAGGATGTCATCAGCAAATATTGACATTTTAAAAGTATCTAGGCCTAATGTTAATCTTCCTACTTCTTCTGCTACATTAATTTTTCTGGCCAAGTGTTCAAAGTATAAATTAAAAAGCATGGGGGGCAAAGGACAGCCCTGCCTGGTACCTCTTGTCAACATAAAACTGTTGGCAGTAGCCCCATTACAGGACACTCGTGCAGAAGAGACTGTGTATAACACTGCAAACCATTGAATGTACTCCTAGGGTAGTCCATATCTTGGTAAGAGATCAAACAAATATACTCAGCTAACTCTGTCAAATCTTTTTTCCGAGTCTAGGGAGACCAGAACCTGATCGACATTGGTCTCCCCAGATGCAAAAAGCAAGTGACAGATCTTTCTGAAATGATTACTAGAATGTCTCCCTGAGACAAATCCCACTTGGTCAGGCCTTATAAGATTATCCCATACCTTTTTAAGGCAGAAAGCTAATATACTTGCTAGTAACTGTTTTTTAATATTCAATAATGAAATCAGTCTATAGCTGTCTGGACTAGACAGGTCTTTCCCCAACTTGGGTAATACCACAATTCTAGTCATTAAACTGGAGCAGAAATTAATATGTTTTACAGAAGAGTAAGAACTAGGATTCTACTAGAGGAATGAAGAATAATTCCTCAGATATAGTAGAATTGGTTAGACTTGGGGATTAAACAGTTTATCTCAAACAAATGGAAGTATCCCAGAGAATATTATGAATGAATAGATATTATACTACAGAAGTAGGGTGGATCTCTGCCTGGGAATTTGTTTTTGAAAGGATAATACTGGAAAATAAAAGGTTTATCATTAGGAGATATGTATATATCTTTTCTCCCTTTTTCCTTTTAGGTTCCTCCTCAAGGGATAGGGGTTATACCGGAACGGTATCAGAGTTAGATGCTGGTTTCATACTAGTAATCAGGAGAAGCAGGGGGAAGGGGGCAACTGACCCTGGCATCATCATGCACTATATTGAGGGAGGGGTCCCTTAAGTCACCTACCCAAACTAACAAAAGCAGGGTAGTACTCAATGCAACAAGGGATAGAATTAGGTATTCACATGAATCAGAAAGTTGGTTAAATATTGGCAAAAGGAAGGTGAAGGGCAGGAGGTGGGGAGGGGCATGGAAAGGAAGGATAAGAGAATTATGTGTTGTTATGGGCTTTGGAAGGGAGAAAGGGGAGGGCACTAAGACATCGATAGGTAGGGATTTTATTAATATAACCTTCAACCAGCCATCACCAAACGCAGTATCAAGGAATGGCTAGTAGACATAGAATCATTACTTGGAATGTGAAGGTACTGTGCAGTAAGAATAAGCAATATAGAGTTCTCCAGCATTTACTGATGCTTAATGGTCAGATAATATTTCTACAAGAAATGCACTTAATAGATACAGAAGCTAATCTACTAAGGAGAATGCAGGTAGGTCAAGTTTATATGGCAGGGTCATCCACACAGAGTAAGGGTGTGGCTATACTCCTGACAAAAACCTTGGGGTTTCAATGTAAATAGTGTATCTGAGACCCATTGGGAATATATGTGTTAATAAGGGGTATATTGGAAAGATCTGATATTGTATTGGGATCAATATACAGCCCCAACGCTGACACTCCCTCCTTTTTTATGGAGCTGCTTAACACGCTGATGCCTTTTATGGAGGTACATGTGATTCTTGGGGGGGACTGGAATTTACCATTCTCTCCAGATGTGGATAGAACATGTAAAACTAAAACAGTATTATCCCCAGCACAATGATCCATCAGGGAAATAATGGACAAGATGGGACTATGCAACCCCTGGAGAGTGTTACATCCGGGAGGGAGGGAGGGAATACACTTTTCATTCACCAATCCATGGCACCTCTTCATGCATGGACTACTTCCTTGTCAGTAAAAACTTACTCCCAGACCTAATGGAATGTCAGATCTCTCCATAAGTAATATCAGACCATTCAGCAGTAATAAGTACCTTGTCGTTATCCCTTAATATGAGGATAGAAACATCCTGGAAGCTTAACAAAAGACTACTGAAGGACAAAAACATATTAGAAGGTTTAAAGGCTAGTATTAAAAACTATACAAGTCACAACCATAACTCTACTGGCCACATCGACATGGAATGGAGAGATCTAAAAATGTTTTTTAAGGGGAGAATTAATAAAGAAGGCTTCTCAGCGGAAGAAGCATAGGGAACAGTACCAACTAAAGTTAGTAGAAAGTATTAGAAAACTGGAAAAAAATCTAAGCCCTCATTGAGTGAAACACACAGGCAGGAACTTACTCATCTGAGAGCTTGCTATAATGATCTATTGGGGAGAAAACAGAATACGCAATTATTAGAACAAAGTCATCTTACATAGACAAAGGGAAAAAGCTGGGAAACTGCTATCTCTAAGGATCAAACAACAGGAAATGTCTGGGGGATCAATGCAGCCAAATCTTCGGTAGATGGTGCCCTCATGACAAATCCCAGAGACACAGTGACAGAATTTCAGAAATTTTATACAGAACTATGCAAGACCAGGTCTAACCCCCGCTGTTAGACTACATTGATAAATATCTAGCAGAAATGACTCTACCTAGACTTTCTGAAGCACAGAGAGCAGGGCTGACCTCCCCGTCACAGAGCAGGAGATTCATCCAGCAATCTACACTCTGAAGCTAGATAAAGCTCCCAGGCCTGACAGCTTCTCACCCAACTTTTACAAGGAATTGGTGGAAGAGTTGTCCCCATGGCTGCTTTCATTATTTCACACTATACTAAATAAGGAAAGTATTGACTTCTACCTTTTTAAAGCCCTGATAGTAGTATTGCACAAAGAGGGGAGGGATCCAGAACTAGTATCAAACTACAGGCCAATATCCCTGTTAAATTATGACATCAAGATACTGGCAAAAGTCCTGGCCAGCAGAATGAGTCAGGTAATGCCCTTGCTGATCTGAACAGATCAAGTAGGTTTCATGAAAGATAAATCTTCTTCAGACCACCTCAGGAAACTAGATCATATATTCTCGGAGTCCAGCGATAGTACAGCTCCTGCAGTACCGATGTCACTGGACACAGAGAAAGCATTTGATAGGAGTGGATTGAAATTTCCTGTTCAGAGTTCTACACAGGTTTGGTATCCCTCCTCTCTTTGTGCAATGGATTAATTCCCTACACACCACACCTACTGCCCGTATATACTGTAACAGAACATTTTCACAAAGATTCTCCCTGTTCTTGGGCACCAGACAAGGATGTCTGATGTCTCCCTTACTGTTTAACCTATACCTTGAACATCTTTTAACCCAGCTTAAAATGGACCAGGAGATTCGGGGAATAAGCATTGGGACATGGGAACTTAAACTGTAGGCATATGCTGATGATATACTTTTGCATAGAAGGAACCCGAGACACTCTATAAAACAAGTTGTACAAGTAATTCAGGATTTGGGGGCATTATCTAATTATAAACTCAACCTGGAGAAAACTAAGGTTTTCCCCTTGAATATGATTACTAATAAAAATGGAGATGGAAAGAATGGGTTTACAATGGGAACACAAACAGCTAAAATATCTGGGAATAATCCTACAAGGAGCACTAAAGCAACCAGAGCTAGTAATCTGGATGCTCTGGTACAGGTCATTAAGCAAGATTTGGACAGGTGGAATAAGCTACCATTATCTCTTTGGGGAAGAGTAAATTTGATTAAAATGAACATTTTGCCCATATTATTCTGTCCCATAAACATGCTGAATGTATGGCTACCACAATTATGGTCCACTAAATTACATTCCTTACTTGTTGCATTTATATGGAAGAACAAACAAGCCCAGAGGGCCTACAACAAATTAACAGCCCCCGAATTTAGAGGGGGATTGAGATTACCATACTTTAAACTTTACTATTGGGCAAGTCAAGCGACTAAATATTTGAGATGGACAAACATAAATGGAGAAGTAGACCCACTTGAATACAGACCCACCTGGTTTTCATTGGAGATGGACCTAATAGAAGCCCAAGGTTTAGCACCCATGTCCCTTTTGCATATCATACCCAAATTACCTCCCTTGGGTCTCAGAGAAACCCCAACAGGCATTTCGGTAAGAGTGCATACACAGATGTGCAATTCCCTATCCTATAAGCACTCTCAGGACCTAAATCAGCCTTTGGTAGGAAACCCAAATTTTAGAATTGGAAACCGGATGATCTCAAACACCTGGCTTAAGCAACTAGCAGGAGCAAAAGTAACAGATCTGTGGAATAACGGGAAAGTATATACAAAGGATGAAATCATTAAGAAGTATAAATTAGAACCTAAACAAAGCTTTAAGGTATCCCAACTTAGACATATGATAACCAGGGCTCAGCTAGATAGTGAGTCAGGGACACAAGGGGAATTCATAAACCATATTAGTAAACTAGCTACTGAACCACATACCATCTCAGGGATATACTCCACCATAGTAGAGAAGGCCTTCATGGATATGGTAGGACCCTCTAAATACTGGGTTAAGTAATTTCCAGAGATGACAATTAATTGGGACATAATTTGGAATGACACACATAGATATACATCTCAAGATAGATTGCATTTAATGCAATATCAGATCATTCACGATATGTATTATACCCCGAAGAAGTTAACTAAAATAGGTAAAGATGTTGAAACAACATGTAACTGCTGCAAGAAAGGAATAGGGTCCTTATACCATATTTTTTGGGAATGCGTAAAAATACCTCCCCTTTTGTTCTTAATAAAGCAAAGGGCAGACCCTTTATTAGGTATATCGGACCATATAGAACCTATAACTTGCCTGGTAGGAGACTACTCCCACATAAGGGTTACTGAATGGAAATTTCATATAAATATGATTGCAATGTCAGTTAAAAGTTGATACTTAGACACTGGTTGGATGGTGAAGAAATAACATATACTGAATGGCTTCAAGACCTACTATTTAATTTGGCTGTGGAAAAGACCATAGCTAGCATAAATAATTGTTTATCTAAATTTGACAAACGCTGGAGCAAATTACATACTCTGTACTCTATTTGAACACAGTGCACTATGGAAAGAGTGGAAACTGCACAGTTAAGTTAAGTCAATGCCATGGGTAGGGGGAGGGTGGGAGGGGGGTAGGGAAATAATATAGGGTAGTGTATTGTAGAGTAATGTAATGTACTGTACTATAATGTGATGTCTTGTCATTTGTCATGTATGTATTATGATGTGAAAAACATAAAACTTCTAAATATCAAAAAAAAATGAATAAGAGGTTAACAACCCTCTCTTCATTCCTAGCTGTTTATTAAAAGGCATCACAGTACCAGGTAAACCAGAGGTACCAGGACCAATATAAGAATGGCTCATGCAAGAGATGTTCACACAAGAGAATTGCAAGGATAGTTCTGGGGTTAGGGAGAAGTCCTTGCATGGCCTTGCATCATTCCTGCGTAATTCTTGCATCACCTTCAGTAATGAACAACTGAACCTCAAAAGATAAAATTAACATGAACAAAGATTGTTGCTGGATGATGCAAGGGTCTGCAAGAATTCCAGCCTTTCCTGTGAGTTTCCCACGCATCACTCTGCGGATTATACCTCTTGCAAGATTCTTATGTTTAGTAAATTTGTAATTTTTGACTTGGAAAGGGACACCGAGCTGTGGCTGCTTGTTTCCAGGTACATCCTGGAAGGTGGGTTACATGGACCTGTTTTATTTAAAGTGCTGTTACTTCAAAGTGTACATAGTCATATAAACAGAGATGATCTCAAAAAAAATCTTGCATGCAAGTAACAGCTGCTTCTAACAAGTTAAACATGAACATTTTTTTTCACAGAAACAAAGACAATGATGGCAGAAAACGACTGAAGGTCCATTCAGTCTGCTGGACTTCCCTATTTAGCCCTGGGACCTACTGATCCTCCAGGGCGCTGGCCCCCCAATCCTTACCTCCATTCTCCTTCCCGTTTCTGATGCCCCATGCAACCACAATACCCTTATTTCTGTCCCAGATGTGCTATGCTTAAAATCACTGACAGCTTTCATACCCACCACCTCAGCTGACAGTCTGTTCCACTCCTCCACCACCCTTTCTGTAAAATAGGACTTCCTCACATCCTTCCTATCAGCTTCATGACCTCATGACTGCGAGCCAGTATGCAAATAAAGTAATTCCCCCCTACCCAGTTCACCCTGTTAGTTTCTTTTAGAAATGTGAACTTCTCTATCATATCTCCTCACTCATTTCAGGTTTCCAGCGAGTACCTGTTCAGCACCTTGAGGAACTCTTCATAGGCCTGCTCTGCTGACCATGTATCATTGTTATGTTGGCTCATGCGTGCATGCCAGCCAACATATTGCAGTAATAGCAGATTTGGAGGTATGGTCACTGTGGGACAATGCAGGACATGCGTCAGTAGGTGCGTCCCTCATTCCCCAATAAGGCAGCTGCAGGCACTGACACCAGCAACACATAAACTGGCCACCAGATCCAAGAAAAGGTCCACTGCAATGAGAAACAAGCAAGTCATGCAGCGGCATGCCTTTCCTGATGAAGCAGTTTAATGAACATCGCAGCACTGACTGCCTCTGCGCAGAGTGCCCCAACCCACTTCATTTGCTGATGGGGGAGCCCATTCCCCATTGGCATAATGCTTCCCTCCCATTTAAAGTGTATGCTGAGGGGGTGCTCAATCCCCCTTGGCATTATGCACCCCCCAAAACAGTTTTTATTTGCTGACGGGGGGCCAAAATCCTGTTGGCTTCAGTCTCCCTTCCCGTTTATTTTGCCAGCGGGGCCCCTCCTCATCGACATAAAGACCCCACTGCTTTTGTTGTATGCAGAGGGGTGCCCAATCCCCTCGGCTGTTGTCCCCCTTTCGGTATGTGCGATGCGTTGCCCTATCCCCATCATTGGCACCCCACAAAAAAAAACAGCCACGTGGCATGCTGGAAGCCTCACCCAGCATGCCAAATGCCCCTGTAAAATAAAACCATCCCGCAATTTTTATTTTTAAACCTGCAAACCAGGAAATGGTCCCTCGTCGGCTCTGGTGTCCCTCCCCCAACCTGTGCCCACCCTCTGCACACCCTGCACAACCCACACCTCCCCCTCACCCCATAATTACCTCTGGAGCATGGTGCGATAATCTTTGGTGGACCGGGAACACTTATGCACTCTTCAAAGCCGACCATGAACTGAAGAAATGCCTGTAAGCTGTATAATGGCATAAATAGGGCTTTTTCAACTTTGGTGCATATCTTGGGCATTTTGGAGAATTTTGGCACCAAATTTTCAACATGGGGTTATTGGGACCCCTCCTCATGAATTCAGTCACTATCATGGCATTATTCAGTTCCAAAAGGGGATTTTGTGGTCACTGTAAGGAATCACCTTTCAAGACTGATTAATGAAATGACAGTGCCACTGTTCATGAGGACGGCTCTCAAAAAGACTATGTTGCAAATTTGGTGGAAAAGATTAAAAAAATGGCTGTTTTACAAGCATGCGTTTTGCAGTTTCCACACACGCTCAGAACTTAGTGAATTTTTAATATTTTCACTCCAGATTTTCAAAATTGGCATTTTTCCATACCTCCTTAGTACAGCTGTCATTTCCCATATCCTGGTTGAAATGTGTTTTCGCATGTCTGGTGCAGAATAGTGCAGTCGCTGTGCGAAATCAGTTTTTGGGACAGTCTGAGAAAATGACGGTGACACTGTTCATGAGCAGAGGTCCTAAAATGCCTATGTTCAAAATCTGTTGATGGAAGTCCATAAAATGACTGTGTTACAAGCGTGCGTTGCACAGTTTCCATGCAACCTTGTAACTTTGCAGATTTGGAATATTTTCATGCTAGATTTTCAACACTGGCATTTTTTCACACCTCCTTATGAACAGTACAGCTTTCATTTTTCACATCTTGCCCAAAATGTGTTTTCACACCTGTGGTGCACAATGGCGTGGCCACTGTGGGAAATCAACTTTTGGGACAGATTAACAAAATCACAGTGCCACTGTTCATGAAGGGAGGTCCCAAAATGCCTATGTTGAAAATGTGGTTAAAAAAATTCCCAAAATAATTGGGTCACAGATGTGTGTTGAGCAGTTTCCATGCCTGCTCATGACTTCATCAATTTTTCATATTTTCTCTCCAGATTTTCAACGTTGCCATTTTTTTACACCTCCTCATGAACAATACAGTTCTCACTTTTCACATTCTGCCCAAAATGTGTTTTGTACCTGTGTTGCCAAATGGAATAGTCACTGTGCAAAACCGCCTTTTGGCTAACAAACTGAGAGTGTCGTTATTTATGAGGTGGAGTCACAAAAAGCCCATGTTGAAAATTTGGAGTGAAAATACCAACAAATGTCTACGGCGTTAGGGTTTCCAACTGTAACATCCCATGCTGTAGAGACTGACAGGCATCAGGGGTGTGACTTGGGATCATTGGCTGTAATGATCATGTCATTCCACCCCACCCACCACCATGCAGCCAGTGACAGGCATTGAGTTGTGCCTTGGAGTGTTCAGCCCTAAAGTTCACCCCATTCTTCTATACTGCACCCATCTCAGCGTATTTCCTTATGGAATGGGGTAAGTATAAGGCCCAAAGACCCCAAAGCACACCACAACACTTGTCAGTGTCTACAGAGTAGGGTGAGGTTAAATGACATGAGCGTTGTAGCTGATGACCCAAAGGCACACTCCAAAGCCTGTCAGTCTCTACAGGGTGGCGGTGGGGTTGGCGTCAATTCAATACTTCACTGCCATTCCTATTATGCATCTCTAACTCCTGCACTACCAGTGCCAGTGAGACAACATTCGGCATTGACAAATGCTTGTTAGTTCTTCATACGATCATGAGATGGTTCTTCATTCACTATTAAAATAGCAGCTAGCAATACAAGATGTGAAATAATCTATCTTGCCATTTTATTTTGGTTTCAAGGCAAGATAAGGGTTTCTAAAATATATTGTTTTCTTGCCAGTCTCACTTTGATAAAGTCAAGTTGCTTGTGGTTGTCCAGTGCTGTAAATGATTATAAACATGCTTGAGCCACAAAACCACCTAGACATGCAGGGACCAATTCTCAATGGGTCAGCGCAAGCCACACCAAAGGCAGCTTGCACTGATTGCTGATGCACCCAATTCTCTATCAGGTAGGGTCTAAGCAGCTAAGTCCCATAGCTTGTGGCAAACCTGTCTCTGTGCCACACAGAGGGTGCAACAGTAGGGTTTGCTGCAAGACATGGATTGGCCCTGTGGCAGTAGCACCATAGAGATGTGCCTGGTGCCTAGTGCCCCCCACAGTCCCAATCCCTGTGTACATTTCCCTGTAGGTCTAGGGCACTCACCCCAACAGCACCAATCCCTGATCCCCTTGTAATAATATATAAAGTAACCTGGTGGTCTAGTGGTCTCCCCAGATCTGATCCATGAATATCTGATCCCCGATCCACATGTCATAATTAAAAAAGTAACATGGTGATCTACTGGTCCCTCCATCCCCTATACCCAATCCCCATGGAAAACATAACTAATTTATCCCTGGTAGTCCAGTGGTCTCCCCACCCCCACACTGGGTGACAGTGCCCCGTCACCCCATTCCCCCATCCCAAAGCTAGTGACCAGCATATCCCTCCTCCCACCTCCACGGTTGGCCACCAACTGAGCTATCAATGAGCGCATACTGTACTGTACAGTATGCACTCATTGATAGCTCAGTGGCCAGCTGTGCAAGTGTGAGGAGGGCTGTGCAGGTCACTGGCTTGGGAATGGGGGAAGCGGGTTGGTGGGACACTGCCACCTGGGGAGGGACTGCTAGACCACCAGGTTACTCTTTTAATTATTACATGTGGATCAGGGATCAAAGATTGAGATTGGGGCTGGGGGACCACTAGACCCCCAGGTCACTTTAATAATTATTACAAGGGGATCAGGGATTGAGGCTGTTGGGGGGGTACCCTAGACCTACAGTGTGAAGTATACATATTTTATACAACAGGATCGGAGATCAGAGCTGTTGGGGAGGTGCCCTAGACCTACAGGGCAAAGTATACATGTTTTATACAAGAGGATCAGGGCTGTTGGGAGGGGTGCTCTAGACTAGGGATGCACAAAGATGGGAAATTTCACTCTGCAAAATAATCTGTGAATTTTGCTCATTTCACGGATTATTTCACAGATGTGGATCATGAAGTCTTACCCTTGAAGTGTGGAATTTCACCTGTAAATGGTGGAATTTTGCCTAGAAAGGTAGAATGTCACCATTTGTGGGCAAAATTCCACACTTTCATGGCAAAATTTTGCAAAAAAAAACACATGCAAAGTGCAATAGGTGAATTTGTACCATGACAGCAAAATGTCACAAATTGCTCTGCAGATGCAAAATTCCTGACTTCGCTGGGACTTTGCTAGTGAATTTTAATTTTGCTGCATTGCTACCCTAGATTTCCAGGGTGGCATGTCCTATGGAGGATCAGGATCCTGGTGGCACATTGGTGCAACCCCCAAAGGACACTGAAGTACACTTAGACCAGCCTCTGGCTGGTTTAAATGTACTTAGACAGTTGTCCTATGTAGGGGGTTTTGGAATATGAATTTATGGGATGTGGCAGCTTGCATCTGTCACAAACTCCCCAAGCACCATGCCGCTGCCAATTTTATGGGGCAAGACTGGCACCAGCCCCCTTTGCTGCAAGTAACCTTTGTTTGCTGCAGGCTGCTTTTGAGAATAGCTTGGAACACATATTTTGATGCAAGGTGCCACTTGCATCATCTATGTTTGATGCAGGCACCTTGTGTTATTCTAAGGGCTTTGAGAATCAGACCCACAGTATCTTTAGTATAAATACAGCTTTCACAGCTGAAGAGTGACCTCTGGAAAGAAGTATTAGAAAACTACTGTTGGGGTGGAGCTTCTATCTTTATTGCAATGAAGGTGGGGGGGGAGATCAGGTGGGATGTGAGAAAGTACTTCCTCACTAAAAGAGTGGTGGATGCCTGGAACAGTCTTCCAGCAGAGCTTTTGGGAGCAAAAACAGTGATGGGCTTCAAGCATGATTTGAATAAGCAGAAAGGAATTTTCGTAGATAAGCAGGGGGAGGGGAGTAGCCAGAGATCAGATCGAGTCTGTGGTGACTGTACAGAAAGAAACAAACTGGGCAGAATAGGTGGGCCAAGTAGTCATTATCTGCCAACTAATTCTGTGTTTCTATGTTTCTGTCTAATGGACAATGGTATGGTTTTTATGGTAATGTGAAAAGTTATGAAGGAAAAAAGTGTGCATGGTTGAGGGGGCTAAATACTGAATATGGGAAATATAGTTAACTGTGTGTCAATATTATGATTTTCAAAGTGCAACCAGACCAGAAGTGTCAAGGTCAGTTCAGTGGAGGTGTGTGGGGGGCAGGGTGAACAGTTAAATGTGCTGCTTTCAAGGTAGTTAGGCAGAATTTCCTCGGTATGTATTTATTTGTAAAACTTTGCAGGTATGCAAGCAGAGTCCAGATGGGCTTGTTTCCGGCTGTGACAGGGGGATGAGAAACAACAACAGGATGCAGTACAGACCTTGCAATGGAGGTGACAGAAATGCATAACTATAGAGACAACAACTGCTCTGTAATCAAGTTTCAGAATGAAACGATGTCAGGCTTCTGTTCTGAAGGGTCTACAGAGAGAATATAAAAAAATCATGCCTGGATAAGTATGTGTTTTGAGATTATAACACAGAGGGCGTGTGAAAAATCCTCATAAAATTAGCTTTGCATATGCATTATTTTTCATAATGACTGGTGCAAAGTCTCAGAGGGAAAAACTGTAAGCTGTATTTGTGCAAGTGAGCGTGTCCCTGAGTAGCCACAAATACAGTGAAGCGAGGGCGTGAGGAGGAAAATGCTGTAATAACCCGCTATTGAGTTATTATGGATATTAGGAGGTTATTATGCTGTTTTATCAGGACTGGAAATCCTGCCATTATGGGGGGTCACCAGTTATTATATTTACTTTGTCATGCACCTAGAGTGAGATAATATCATAATATTAACACTGCAGGTCACTGACAAGCATACCTCTCAAGTGTCCCTGATTTTCAGGGACGTCCCTGATTTTGCCTCAAAATTTTACTCTGTCCCTCCTAAAATTTGTGTTTTTGTGGCTAAACAGTGGGGACTGTAAGCACAAAACAATGTCAAGCATTAAAGTTACAGACTTGTTCTTCTTTAGAAAATGCATTTTACACTAAGCCCCATGTTCTACCAGCTTTCTGGGTGGATATCTCCAATTTTGAAGATGTGTCCCTGATTTTGGTCCTTTGTCCCTGATTTTTTTAAGCCGTGTCCCTGATTTATGAGGCAGGAGGTTGAGAGGTATGCTGACAAGTAAATGCAGCAGGGTTATTTGGTGCAGTTCTTTTCACAGGTAACATATATTGAATGGCATGATGAATACTATTTTTTCTTTGATTTTCCTTCCAGTGATTCTGTATCTTTATAATTCAGTTTTTCATGCTGTCTAGTATTTTTCCTCCTCCTCTGTGATGTCTCTCAAATGCTGTAATTGTATATGAATTTTTTTTTAAATAATAAAAGGAGTGCGCATTGTAATGTGTCATGAACCAGTTTTTTCTTTCATTTGTGACTGCCACATCCATAAAACACCAGGCCCACACATTTTTGTACACCATGTTGTCCTATAAGTTGAGGGAGCAATGTCTACTGCATGATAGTTCATTAGAGTCACAAAAAAGGGAGCTTTAATAGGTTTCCAAAAACAACAGAGAAGAGTGATGAAAACCTGGTTTGAGCATTATCAAAAGGAGCAGTCCTTTTATTATTTCAATGGTAAAAAAACAAGTTAAAGCAGATTCAAAATGGTGAAAAAACTGTTTAATACAAGATTTTAGTGATCTGGTGTGAATGAGACTTTGGTGATCCGGCATACAAAAAGGCATAACAGAGTGGTGGCAGGCCTTATGCTGAGATAACTGCCCACCAAGGGGTGCTGTGAGGTCTTACAAGTTACACCCACCTGAAAAGGCAGCAATCCCAGCATAAGGCCAGCCTGTCATGTCTTGTTGTGATAACAGAATAGGTAGGGTCTTTTTTTTTTTTCTTTTTATTATTTCTTTATGCTCCTTAGGGGGCCTAGCAGGTGGCTCCGGTCCCTCCCTCGGAGGGACTCAATCTCGGGTTCCCCATTCCCCACCCGACTTCCCCTGCAATCCCCCATGGGTCCCTCCCCCTGAAACAGGGCCAAGGTGAATGGGTGCCGGCTTCCCCCCACCCCCGTAGCAAAATTCAGATATCCAGGGAGCTGGGAGAGGTACCAGAGAGCCATCATGGAGCCTGACACCTCCTTTTCCCTCTGTTTTTCCCCACCGATGACATACATTGGCAACATGCCTCCAGACTCACATCTCCTGCGGTCACCACCAGAGGGAGATCAATGTGCAGGATGGCAATTCCTCTCTCCCTGAGAGAGGACAGCGGTCCTCCCAGATGCTCAATACTCTCTCTCTCTCCTGCTGACATCCGGTGGCCCATGCTCATTCCTGGACCTGGGTCACTGGCATGGAACCAGGTGTGGTGACAAGCACCTCAGCCTTCAATGCCACTGGGCCAGCTTGGTAGGGTCTTTTGAGCAGCGGGGGAAGGGTTATACTGAATCCTGTTTTTCTGATATCACACACGACAGTGACACCACTGGAAAACTTATGAATATAATTAAACATGGAATTGCAGATTGGTGACTAAGCAGGGGCAGAAAATCTTTCTTCATCTTTATTTGCTTACAGGTTTTGATGGTGTTAAAAGGGAATCTTTTTGAAAATGAAGATTTTTTACTGTCACTGTGATATTTGTGATGATGAGTCAGGGGCAGGCTGGCACTAGTTTATTTTCTTTAGAGGGCATTATGGTGAGATAATGCCCTATTGTCAACCTGTCTCAGCCATCAAGAGCCTGGATTTTTTTTTGGCGGGGGGTTAAAAAGGTATACGCTTAACTTTTTTTCCCACTGGTCTAGCTAAGAAAGAAGCATTCAGTTAGCAGTGGCTCCCTAAGATTTACACCGGTGGCCCACTGCACAGTGACACCACAACAATGAAACCTGAAAAAAGACCTTTACATTGAAAGGCGCTGTAATGGTCTGGGTTTCACTGATGCAGCATCTCACAGCATTCATCCCCTTTCCCAAAATAACTCTGACCTGGAGTTGATACTATGTAGTTGTGAAGGGGTGCGGGGGCACAGACCCTGCAAAAAACACTTTGTTTCTGGATGGCACAATACCACATGTCGGCATTGTGCCATCGCTGTAGGTAATGTCACCAGATTTGCTGTCGATGAACAGTGATGCTTTCAATTTACACTGGCACCAAACTGTAATGGAGATTACTGTGGGGGAGGAACTTCTTCTTCCCATTTGTTTGCAAGTACTCTCTAGTGTCCCATAGCACTCTTTCTCTCTCTCCTCATCCACTTAATTTCACCACGGTGTCGAATGGCACCCCATTTCACTTTCTGTTGTCCTTGTTCATTAGGTTAACTTACTTTCATATACAAGTTTTTTTTATTACTTCCCGTCATCACCTCCCACCTGCTTGACAACGGGGGTATATGGTGGAGCTGGCAGGCAGCTCTGGCCCCCCTTGGGGGACTCAGTCTCTGACCTATGCTTTCCTGGTACTGACCCTCCCGGCAATCCCCCATGGACTATCCCTCCTCCCAATGGCAGGGCCAAGGGTGAAGGGCACTGACTTTCCATCCCGCCTGGAGACCAACATGTAGACTCCAGGGGGCTGACAAGAGTGCCATTTTTCACTTATTTTTTTCCCACCCATTGTCGTGGTTGCTCACACGCATGTGGAGGCATGCACACATAGTGACCAGTGACACCCACCCCATTCTAGTCGCTCTTGACTGCACTACCTCCAGGCCTCCACCCAGGGCAGACCCACAGTGAGAATGACAGACAGGGTCTCCACCCAGGAGGGGAGAGCTGCCTTATAGCTGCTCAGTCCATCTCCCAGCCTCCCCCCCCTGCTGACCCCAAACAGCCCGGGCTCACTCCCGAACCCGGGTCACTGGCATTGCATGAGGTGTGGCGTCCAGCACCTCAACCCTCAGCTCCACAGGGCTGGCTTGATATACAAGTTTTTGAGGCTTTTATTATCTGTTCAAGTGGTATAAAGTGAGACAATGGGCACTCTAGAGCATGTATATCTAACCTTTCGCTAGCTTAAAGTGACTTAGTCACATTACACAAATGCCTGTTTCACATAGTATGCCATTGCCACCCATACTTCAGTTGCTGAAGCTGCAATTTGCTTTGTAAAAAAAGTCTGCTATTGTCATTTTTTTGTATGTTTTTGTTTCTGCACATCCTCCAGTTCTCTGTGTGAGGCCACACCCCCAGAATGATGTCATGCAAGAGAACTGTCAATGTTTTGCATACAACAACAAGAAATTCTGGATACATTATAAAGTTGACTTAAATGTTCATTACTTAGAGGTTCAGTCCCTTATTTTGGTAGTGGAGGCTGCAGAATAGCACCTAATATATAGACATATAACCTAGTTTTAGAGAAGCTTGATGAAGCTAAGTACGTGCACATGGGCAGACTAGGTGGGCCATAGGCCCTTATCTGCTGTCAACATCTACACAAGGCACTGTGGGTACAGTGCATAGCTGATTTTTCTGTCTTCCTTATCCAAGTGCAGTCTCCAGTGTCGGTAGTGTTTACAGCAGTACAATCTGTATAAAAGTTTCTGGAAAACTGTTTTTGTGATGCAGGTAGGCAACAAAGATAATTTGCTAGTCTTCGTAGATGTTGTTTGACTTTTACTGCCTGCTGGTGAATTGACAGGTCTGAAGTGGCAGGTCCTGTCAGAATATGGTAGTGTAATGATACTTTTCTATGTTTATGTTATAGGACCTGAATGACTATAAGTAGTTCAGGAGTATAATTATGGGCGAGATTACTTTTCTTTTTCTTTTGTGTCCAGCTTCTGCTTTGAGTTCAAAATTTTGAAAGAAAAAGGATGTCTGCAATGCCAAGACTGACCAACAGAGGTCTCTGTTTCAACACACTTTGTTTCCCTTGCATGATGTCATGGTTGGGGTTCAAGCACTGAGACAAAAAGGGGCAGGTTTATGCAGATCAAGCAGAGCACAGAAATAAAAGCATTTTTTTTTCATGGAAAACAGCACTTTTTGGCAGTTTTAATGGTAGGAGATTGATTCACAACTCCTACAGGTTACTACTGCCTTTTGCTATGGCAAACAAGACAAAATCACTTTAGTAAAGGTATCATACAAAATATTTTTGTCTCATTATTTAGATTCTCTTAATTAGACATGGACTAACATAGCAGACCTTAATGTTTTACAAGCATTAATTCAGAACTGGAAATTGCTTTGTGTTGCAGCAGAATTACTGCTGTTTTGCTGTTGGTGCTTGCAATGAGTTGCTGCTCAAAAGCAGCTGAGAGTGTATAAAGGAGGGAAGAAGTGGAAACAGAAAGGGGCGAAGAAGAGATAACCAGAAAGTGTAGAGGGGCAGTTAAAAGAAGACAGAGGATAGGAGGTGGGAGCAGAGGGATGGACAAGGCAGACAGAAATGAAAGAAAAATGGAAGGATCTGTATTGTATGCTTGTTTCTATTAAAAACAATGGGCTACAAAACTAATGAGTACTGTTTAGTGCAGTGTGCCTTCCATCTGACCCATTGGCATGTGATGAACACCAATTCAAAAGAGCTGCAGATGGCATCTGATCCAAAATTTGTAGGTCCCTGCTAGCTCTGGAAGGATAATTCCAGCACTGGCTAAAGGTAAAGATTCCCGTTTATCCAGGTCCTGATAGATCTTTCCATAGAAACATAGACTATGTTCACAGAAAAAGACCCAGTGGTCCATTCAGTTAGCCAATTTTCTTTCCTAATTGCATGCTTGGACTAACACTGGGCTACATGTAAGGATCTGATAGCACTAGTGGCTGATCATCACTCACGTCCCTAGATTTCTCTTCCCCCTTCTGCCTGTAGGTCACAACTTTCCCTAATATCTATCCCACCCAAGTTTAAAATCTGTCACAATCTTGGCTCCAACCACATCTCTGGACAGTGTATTCCATTTTTCCACTACACGCTCTGTGAAAAAGAACTTTCTCGTGTCCCTTTTGAATCCCCTGCACCAACCTCCACCCATGTCCTCTGGTCCCTGTGCCCTCGGTCCTCATAAACAAGTCCTAACAGTGTACCTTGTTTATTCTTAGTGAGAATTTGTACATTTCGGTCATAGTCCCCTGATCTCCTCCTGACTTCCAGCCTTTCCTCCTACAACCTCCCCTGCTGTCCTGGGATCATTCTTCATCATAGCCCTTCTTTATATGGCTTTTTTCCATGCAGTGAAGTCCCTGTCCTGCCTGGAGTGTGGTGTCCAGAACAGTACATAGTACTCCTTGTGCAGTAATACCTCTCTGCCTGATTTCTCTGCTGCAATACATTTGTTTGTAACCCTATTGTGTGTACCAGACCAGGCTCCAATTGAGCTGGTGAATGCATCATGTGTATACCTGTTCGTTGTCCTATACTGACGTGGAACCTTTGGAAACGAGCACTTGTGCTCAAAGGTGTTACCCAAATTTCAGAAATAATAAATAAATAAATAATGTCTGAGAACCTTACAGGGGCAGTATCACCTCTGTTTTCCTTTTTTTGAACTTCGTCATCTACATATCCCAGCATTCTGTTTCTCTTCCTGTATTCATTATTTCACTGAACAAAGAACTTGAAGCTGGCATTAATGGTTACCCATTGAGTATTCCATTTTAGGGTTCCTTCTACCAATGTGCATCTCTTTGTCCTTTTTTGTGCTAAACTGTGGCTGCTATGAACTGGACCATGTTTCCAGTTTTACAAATTCCATTTTCATTTCTTTTTTTTTACCAATGCAAATGTTATTAAACATTTTACTAGAGTTATAAACACATAACAAACCACTGTAAACAAAACATGACTAACTTTGGGAACAAGGGTTGAGCCAAGTCCCTTTTCATTTCTCTAACTCCCTCCTCAGTGTTGCCTCTGCCCCAGATCTGCATGTCATTAGCAAAGAGGCATACTCTATCCTGGATTCCCTCACCTGTATCACAAGTGAAGATAATGAAGAGCACTGGTCCCAGAACTAATCACTGTGGTACCCCGCTCATGACTCCTCTGGGCTCTGGGTGTGCACCATTGGCCACCTTTCACATCCTGCCTTCCTATCAGTTTCCTATCCACTTGGATTATTACTACTAGGTTAGTTTGTCCCCTATTCACAGGTTGCCCAGCTTTTTTATGAGTCTTTAAGATGGAATCGAAGGCTTTGCTGAACTCACACATCCTATAAAAATCCAAGACTATCTTACATGATGGGAGACAACAGAGGAGAGAGACCTTGTGATATTATTAAGTGGTGGCCTAAATCAAACAGCACAGTGTAATAAAGCAGTAGGGAGGGCAAATAGAATTTTAAGGTGCAGAGGCATCAGTAGTAGATGAAGAGAGGTGATATTGCCCTTGTACAAATCCATGGAGAGGCCACACTTAGACTACTGCACACAGTTTTGGAGTCCCATTTGAGTAGAGACAGAGATGAAGTTGATGAAGTGCAGAGGAGGGCCACCAAGATGATACAAGGGCAACAGGTTAAGTCTTGTAAGGAAAGATTAATTGACCTGAACTTATACACAATGGAGGCCAAAGGAGAGAGAAGCGACATGGTAATGACCTATATTTGTTTTTTTTTTTCCTCCTCTTTAGCCAGTCCCATTTGCTTTGCTACTCCCCCCCCAACCCTGTCACCCATCTTCTCTGGGGATTACAATCCCACTGCCATACAGTATGCCATGGATTCCACTCCCCCCCCCCATGGTTGGGCCTTCTGGGAAGAGGCTAGGTAAGGGATGTGGCAGCAGACAGTCCAGTAGACAGTGCAGGGAGTACAAGGGAATGCAATGTCATCCTGAAAGGCCCTTGCTTTTTCCGTTGATTTTCTCCCCCTCTTCCCAAGTGCCCAGTGGGTAAGAACTGATTGGGTTGCACATAAGCACGAGTGTCTCAGTCACAAGAAGCCCTCCTCTAGTGATTTCATTTTCACTACCATGGATGGTCACACAGTTGGCAGTATCACAGCAGAGTCAGCTGACCTTCCTCCTTGTTTCTGATCCCGAGTTACTGGCATGGTGGCAGATGTGGTGCCAGTACCTCAGCACTCTGTGCCACCAGACTGACTGATGTACACATTTCTAAATGGCACAGAGTGGACTGCAGAATTTATTTACAAGTTAATAGGATTGGGGGATGTCTTTTATAGTATAAGAGACTCCAAGCATGAGGTTTGGGTGAGAGGACCGCAAAGCAAAGCTTGTGGTTCTGTCTGCCCAAACCTCACAAGGAGGAGTTTCTTATACCATAAGAGACATTCCTCAGAGGCCTTATGATCTTATTATAAATCACTCAAGTTTAACATGAGTGATTTATAAGTGTAAAATATTATATTTTTATTTTATTGTGCCATTCTCCCATCTAGTATCTAAATGGAGCACACCATCCTAACATTTCTGGAGTGCACACTGTGCTCAGAATAAGTGGTAGAGTGGCCCTGCATGCTGATTGGCTGAAATTATTTATGGTCTAGGATTAACAACTTTTGAGAACAAGCTCATTACATAGGTTGCATGTCAGAGTTATACAAGAGAAGCAATGTGTTGAAAAATGTAATATACAATACATTTATAATACATAGTTGTATGCATAAAATATAAGCAGATAAGGCAAGAACGTAGCTATGTAGGCAGAGAATATACAACCCAAATTAGCAAAATCACAGTATTGACAGGACAACAGAGTCTGGGGGTAAGAGAAGACAGACATTCACCCCCTGGGGGGAGTACATCAGCCCAATAGGCTTCATCATTGTGGAAAGGGAATGAGGTAGGACAGCAGGAGTAGGTAGGGCAAGGGGTGGGCTCTGGCTGAATGGCCTTAGAGTGGGAAGGGCAAGATATTTAGAAAAGATTAGAGGGGGATCAAAAGGAAGGGTGTGAGGAAGAAGAGCAGGTGAGAGCAGAGTGCGACATTTGTCAAAAGAGGTAAGGTGTGGGCAGAACAGAAGTGATGTAATAGCCCGAAACCGTGAAGTGCAATATTATAGAAAGCAGTCACAGTTGGCGTTAGCAACAAGCTGTTACCTCAGTTTTCTTTTAAAAGTGCTTAGAGATTACCAGTATCCTCCAAGAATCTACACACAACTGGTTTAGGGTCCTTTGAACTCCAGGGCCTTTTTGGACAATAATTTTTATAATGGTTGGAGTTATTTTTTATTACTTTATCAGAACATTAACTGCTTTAATATCTATAAGAATACTCTGTGTACCCTGGCTTGATTCCTACTTTTACCTGTGTATGGTCACAATCGAATGGAATGTACTTTATGAAAATCAAATAAAGAAGAGAATAACAAAAAAAAAAGTGCCTAGAGAGGTAACAGAGGAGATGTTGGGGTAAAAAGAGTCCAGCCAACATGGGGCACGGTATGCAAAGGATCTTTGACTCATGGAGGTTCGACAGTGGGGAATTTGAAAGGTAATATTTTCTGAACTATGGGTGAAGTGACGGTAATCACAAGGGGAGAGGCGATTCTGTACTTCAATAGGCAGCAAGCCAAGACTAACTTTTTTCACCAACAGACAGGATTGGAACATGAGTCTGCCTGAGAATTGCAGCCAGTTAGTCTGTGAGTACAGATCACAAGAGTGCATCAGCTGAGGGGATTGCATAACAAGCTGGCAGGCATTGTTCAGAGCTACTTTTATGCAATGCAGTGCGTTATCAGAGGCTGATCCAAAAATTACCAATCCATAGTCATTAAGTGACACCAGGGAACTGAGCACAGCTAGTTTAAATGCCTCGGGGTCAGACTATGGTTGTGCCTGTGCAGCAGCCCAATTCGAGTGTTGACTGACTGCCTTAACAACATTGTCAATGTGTTGGGTGAATGACATTATGCTGTCAACTGTAATCCCCAAATATTTAAAGTGTTGTACGAGCTCCCAGGGAGAGCTCACTTTATTAGTGATGTGAAGGGGGGTGGGTTTTGTGTCAATTTTTAGTGGTAGAAAACAACACTCTTTTTGTCTTTTTAAAATTCATCATTAATTTGTGCTCTTTAAACCAGCTTTCAACGGGTCACATGATGGCAGCTTGCTGAATGGTAGCAGGGGCTTAGAGCTCCCTCCTCCAACCATCCCAACTGCCGTTTTTTCCGATCTTCGGGACACAAATTCGGTCAAATTGTTATTACCGGGTTGCCTAAGCTGTAACTATTGACCCTTGGGTGTGAATCCTGTCAGTCTTTCGATCCTGGGAGGAGATGGAAGCAGATAAGAGACAGGCCGCGACCAAGCATACGCCACCTGCGACCCCTGAGAAGCAGCCGAAGAAGTCGCGGAGCCAGGCGAGTACGGGGACCGAGAAAACCGGAGACAAGTCCCAGTCGCTGGGTTTACTTACCGAAGACAAATTCATGCAGGAGTTAGCTCCAATAAAGAATATTCTGCAAGATATTACGACGGAGTTGAAATCGCTACGAGGGGACCTTTCTTCCCTCATGATGAGGGTGTCAGACTCGGAGGCCAAGATTTTCTCTCTGGAGCAATGGAAGGTGAAGGCTGAAGCAGGGATGTCCGGGCTGACCTTACAGGTGCGGAAACTCCAACTGAAGACTGAGGATTTGGAAGGCCGTAACCGAAGGAACAACCTTCTCGTCTTGGGCTTGCCGGAGTTAGAAGAAGGACCGGATCTGGTGGCATTCTTACAGCGATTCTTCACCAAAATAGTCGGACCCTCACCGATTAATCCCAACTACCATCTTGAGAGGGCGCACAGGTCACTGAGGCCCCAACTGCCACCTGGCTCTCCCCCGAGGCCTATAATTATAAAGTTTTTGAGCTACATCGAGAGGCAGCACGGTTTTAGCAAATCCCAAGATCTACAGATTACATGGGGATCAGCTAAGCTACGGATTGCACAGGATCTCCCCAAAGAAATGAGACTCAAAAGGGCCGCTTTTCACTCAACGGTTCAAAAGCTGATCGCGGCGTCTATCCTGTTCAGGATGATGTATCCTGCAACCCTCAAGGTCTCAATTGCTGGTGCCACCTACAGCTATGAGTAGCCGGATGTGGCCCGAAAAGACCTCGCGGCCAAACTTCCTGACCTTTTCAAGTCGAATGGCTGAAGTGTGCAATGGACATTATATCTGTGAGGTGTTTTCGAAAGGTCTTAGTTTTAAATGACTCTGGGTGGTTATTTTTGTCAGTTCTCTTTGGTATGTACTTTGGTGCCCCTATCGCCTACTTCCCTGGCTGTCTTTAGTGGTCCTTACCTGCCTTGATCAGTCCTTGGGTCCTTGCTGGTGGGAGATCCTGGCAGGACGTGCAGGATGAACTAGGCCATGACCACGGACCTTTGGCCTTTCTCGGAACTGTGTGTCGGGGTGGGTTCCCTAGGGTTCGGTTTTAGGTGCAGGACCGGTTTCGGTCCTACCACTATACTATGCCCCAGAAACAAAGCGGCCTGGTTTGATGGCTAGCCTCCTACTCCAGTTTCTCTTCATAGTGGTGTTCTCCTTCCTTATTCTACCCAAGGGTGAGTAATAATGCCTTCTTTCGGGCGTTCTCTCTCTGAGCCTAAGATGGGAAGGGCTGTAGCCAGTATGGATTGTTAACTGTTATGGTGGGGCTTTCTTTTTCCTTATTTAGATTTGGCAGTTGGTAGATGGGGGTTCTCTGGGCCTGGCTCCTTGTGGTAGGAGTCGCGCACCCATGGCGGGGGTTGCTAATCCAGGCCCATCAGCGGGGTTCCTGCTGGTTTTTCTTGGGTGGGTTGGAAAGGATGCTCTTCTCAGTGGGATAGTTTGCAGATATTTCCTTCTTCCAACTGGTCTCTGTGTGATGGGAGGTTCTGGGTTCGCATTGGAGGGTTGGTTTCCAGAACTCTGGTTCCTTCAGGTTGATGCTGTTTTTTCCCAGTTCTGGTTTCATATTGTATATAGTTATTTACTGGGGTTTAGAGAGGTAATTTTGGGGGAGTTCACCTGCCAAGTCTCATATCGGTGTGATTGTATTTCAGTTGAGGTTAGGTTTTATGGACTGCTATTACTTTTAATGGACACCTTTTGGCAGGCTGGGAGGGTATGGGTTTCTGGGTTTCAAGTGTGCCTTTATTTCTGCTGTACTTCTGGATGTCCCAATATTTGTTTCCTTTTCATACTGTTCTTAAAATGGTTACTGGAAATGTTAAAATAGCGTTGTGGAACGTGCGCGGGCTTAGGGAAAAGGTCAAAAGAACTCAGGTTTTTAACCACTGTACTTTGGTGCAAATAGATATATTATTTCTTCAAGAGACCCATTTAAATGGTGGGGAGGTTAAATGGTTATCTCAATCTGGTTTCCTCGCAGGTGTATGTGGCGGGCGAATCTAATTATAGCAGAGGGGTAGCCATACTTATTAAAAGCATGTTCTATTTAGAGACCTGGTAGTGGAAGACCCGTTGGGAGGTTCGTTTGGTTAAGGGCACTCTCAATGGGAATACTGTAATCTTAGGTTCTGTTTATGGGCCTGTTGGGAAGTCCTGATTTCTTTATGGTCCTTGCTGATAAAGTCAGTGTTCTCCTTCCTCGCAACTTATCTTGGGGACTGGAATGTCCCACCTTCCTATCTTCTGGATAGAGATCCCCAGGATAGTCGGCCCCCGACATCCACGCAAAGGGCTTTGCATGATTTTTCACAGATGCTGGGGTTGTGTGACCCCTGGAGACTCTCTAACCCTTCTCTCCGGGCCTTCTCATTTTTTTCCCAACCCCATGGTTCATGGTCGAGAATAGACTATATTTTGCTTAGCAAAACCCGTCTTCCGGGCCTCCATCAGTCTGGCATTGAACCAATCATTCTCTCAGATCATGCAATAGTCTGGGTTAAAATTTCTTTGGATCCTGAGTTTCACCGAGATACTGCCTGGAGACTTAATACCCAGTTACTTAAGGATCCTCATACGGTGACGCAAATAAGATCCTTGATTTCTCTTTTCATGGCGGATAACCTTGGTTCTTCCCCGAGGTTCGATATTATCTGGTGCGCTCTAAAATGTTATCTCAGGGGCGAGCTGATTAAATTAGCTTCTGCAAGGAAGAAAGCCCGGTTAGCGCGGGCAGTTTCCTTAATGAATAGAATCAAGGATCTAGAAGCTGCCCAGTCTCCGGCCTCTTCGCTGTCCTCCTTAGAAGCCCTTGTGGCAGCCAAAAACGAGTATACTGACCTTTTAAAAGAGAAAGCCGAGTATTGTCTGATTAGAACCCAAGCTAAATACATTGATCAAGGGGAAAAGGCCGGGAGGCTTCTAGCTCTGCGCCTCCGTGCATTGTAAGGTTCCAGGATAATTCCGACCTTGCAGGTGCCTCCTGGTTTTGTGGAAACCTCTCCTAGAGGAATTGTATGAATTTTCGAAAATTACTATAAGGACTTATATAGCTTGCCCTTGTCTCCTGCCCCCCTCTCGGATATTAGGGCATATTTAGCTGGTCTGGATATTCCTCAGCTTTTGTCTCCCCATAAGGAAATCTTGACTGCTCCTCTCTCTCCGGGGGAGATAGAGAAAGTTATTGCCTCTATGACTTAGGATAAGGCTCCCGGCCCAGATGGATTCCCTATTAACTTCTATAAAGTCTTTTCCAAGGATCTGGCTCCATACTTCTTGAACTTTATAAATATCTTTTCTCTTCCTGTGTCATAGACCCTACTCTTCTAGAACCACCGTTATTTAATTCCCAAGCCAGGTAAAACTCTCACAGATCCAGCGAGTTATCGACCCATATCCCTTCAAAATTATGATATGAAAATTCTCTCTAAAGTTCTAGCTGAAAGGATCAATATTGTCTGGACTCAGCTACTTAGTCCAGAACAAGTGGGCTTTGTGCATTCTAGATCCTCGTCTGACCATTTAAGAACCCTTTCTCACATATCTCAATACGCTTGTACATCTCAATTTCCCATGGTTTTAGTTTCGTTAGATGCAGAAGGCTTTTGACCAGATGGATTGGTCCTTTCTTTGGGCTGTGATGGCCAGGATGGGTTTCAGGCTTCCTTCTTGGAGTGGGTTCAGATCTTCTATAAGGCTCCTTGACCAGAATATACTGCAATGGAGTCTTCTCCCACTATTTCGGTTGTATACAGGCACTAGGCAAGGTTGCCCTCTTTCCCTTTCTTATTTAATTTGTACTTAGAGCCCCTTCTTATTAAGCTTAAATCCTCAATGCTTGTCAAGGGATGCTTAGTGGGTCAACAGGAGTTGGTCCTTTCTGCTTACGCGGATGATATACTCCTGCATATTGAATCTCCTGCTGACTCCCTTAGATCCGCATTGGATGTTATTAGACAATATGGATCCCTTTCTCAATATAGATTGAACATTTCTAAATCTGAAATCTTCCCCTTAAATACCCATACGTATAACCAGGATTTTGCTAATTTTGATATGAGATGATCTCCTAGATCGATTAAATATTTAGGGATCCATTTTACAACGGACCCTTCCCTTCTTAAGAAGCTTAATTTAGACGATCTTAAGAGTCTTATCCAGCAAGATTTGTTACGGTGGTCTGCTCTTCCTATTTCTCTTTGGGGCCGGATCAATATCATTAAAATTAATGTTTTTCCCCGTATCTTCTATCCTCTCAACCTACTAAATCTCTGGCTGCCTGTTTCATATTTTCAACAATTTCATGAGATGTTCTCAAACTTTGTCTAGAGAGGAAAAGGAGTGCGGCGGTCCTTTATGAAGCTTTCCCTTCCCAAAGATAAGGGTGGACTCCGGCTCCCTAATCTTTTGCTTTATCACTGGGCGGCTCACCTTGCTAAGTTGGGGAGATGACTTCCTGCTAATCCGGACTCTTCTCGGCGATTTGGCTCCAAATTGAGAGGTCGGTTCTTTCGGAAGCTAGGATAGATCCATATGCCATTTTTATACCCCCCCTTCAACGCTCTCACAGTGGATAGACGATCATACGATTCTTGTGTCCCTTAAGTCTCTTTTTCAGTGCTGGCGTTTTGTAAATATTTTCCCTGCGTGGGATTTAGGCCAACCAGTTATGCTCAACCCCAATATTAAGCTGGGCAACTCGGTGATCACTCCCGAGTGGCTTCCGCAAATTAAAGAAGTTAATCTAGAGCATCTCTATGAACAAGGATCCCTTCTTTCATCAGTGGACATACTCAATAGGTATGCGATTCCTAATGCTATGATTTTCAAAGTCTACCAGTTGAGACACCTTGTTGTTGGGAAATTCGGCGCCCTTTTTAGTGAGCCGAGGATTCATCCCTTCCTCTCTCAAATAGTAGCCCTTGCTTCCAAACCGCATTCTATCTCATTAATATATTCCTTTCTTTTAAATTATAAATTTCCAGAATCTGTCGGGAGATTTAGTATTTGGTCTTCTCTGTTGCCTGAGTCTGCTCTGGATTGGTCTCGTATCTGGAAGGATCTCCACAAGTATCATTCGCAGGACAGGTTCAGGCTTACTCAATATTACATAGTGAATAACATGTATTATATCCTAAAAGCTTTTCAAGCTTAAGAGGCTTCCACTTCCCTCTGCTCCAGGTGTATGCAGGGGAGGGATTCCTATATATTTTCTGGTACTGTAGTAAAGTTGCCCATTATGGTCCTCTATCCGGGCTAACCTAGATCCCCTACTAGGTCTCCAGACTGTTTTACCCCTGAGATTTGTATTTTGGGTGATTATGCTAGTATAGATAGTGTGGAGCGTAGATACCATATTGCTTTAGTGTCCGTTAGGTTAATAGACTGGTTCTTAGGCATTGGACCCGATCAGTTGCACTGTCCTTTGCGAATGGTTGACGAGCTCTCTGCCTATCTTAATTCTGAAAATTTAGTGGCCAGTGTGTGACTCGCATGGACCTGTTCGGAAAAAATGGGATATACTACAAGCATTATATTTGCACCAATGAGTTCTTGTGCTTTCACCCTATGCCGTGATTGTACTCCGTTCTGTTACATATTGTGGTTCTGTATCTAACAATTCAGGGAGCGGAATACTCCCTGTCGGCTACTATGTAAATATCCAACTGGATATATTAATTACCTGGCACACTCATTTTGGTTGGGTGGGAGGCGTAGGGGTGGGTTCTGGTTGGGGGTAGGTGGTAGATGGGTGGGAGGGTTGGGGAGGGTGTTGGGGAGGGTTTGGTGGGGAAGTGGGAGTGGGGAGATGTTTTTTGTTTTGTTTGTTGTTCTTGTTCGGGGTTGTTTTCCTTTTGTCTTTTGTTATACCATGTATTCTCTGTGAGTTGTATACTTCTATGTTTTATGGTTGTTTTATGTGTAAAATCAATAAACTTAAATTTCAAAAAAAAAAAAAACAGCTTTCAACAGCCATGAAATTACTCTGCAGATCGCGTTGCAGAGCAAGGGGGTCAGAATCATTAGTGAATATCAGAGTCATTAGTGAATAGAAAGGCAGTGTCTGCATAAAGTAGTAGATGACATTGGCTGGAGTGTGGGAGTTTATTTAGAAAAATGCTAAATAAAATCGGACCCAAAATGGACCCTTGTGGAACTCCCGAGTGGACAGGCCTGCTGTCTGATACGGTGCTACCAATCTTAACTTACTGAGACCAGTTCAGCAGATAGCTGTTGAACCATACCACAGTATCAGCAGAGAGATCAATATCAGTGAGCTGTTTGTCCAGTAGGGCATGATTTACCATGTCAAATGCTTTGGTTAAGTCAATGTAGGCGGTGCCGACAAGGGGACCTTGGTCTAGGGATTTATAAATATATATCCCGTGAATTCTATCAGAGCTGTAGTTGTGCTGTGACCATGTCAGAACCTGTGTTGTTGCGGGCATTGTAGCTGATACTTTTCCAAATATTCAGTCAGTTTATCAGCTACGATTCTCTCAAGCACTTTCGATAGAGTAGGAAGAATAGAGATTGGCTAGCAGTTTCCACTGAGAAACCAAGCACCACTCTTAAGGATAAGAGTTACAGTGGCAGCTTTCCACTTGTTAGGGAATTGAGAAATCCTAAGGGTTGCATTGATAATATAGGTGAGAAGGGCCAGGATTTCATCCAGTGTCAGCTCAACAAATTTCAGGTCAAGGGTGTCACCGCTGTACCTAGATTTGTCCAGAACCTTAATGAGGCATTTTCTAACTTCTAAGGTCGTGAGGGTTTTGAAGTGGAAAGGTGGGTGGGGCAGGGTGATGACCACATTATCAACAGGGTCACAAGGATTGTACAGGCAAAAAAATCTGGGGGGAGTACACCACTCAGATCTGTGAAGGCATTGTTAAATGAGTTTGCAATTGTTTTGGGGTTCAGGGTAGGTACACCATCTATATTTAGCATGGAAGGGGTACATTTATGGTCTTTACCAGATACCTCTTTTAAGTTGTTTCAGAATTTTCTGCTATCACTCCATGTATGGGAGAGGGCTTCCTTAAAGTATTGTTTTTTTAGCTGCACGCATTGCCCTAGTGCAGTCACTATGGGCTTTCTTGCAGCATTGCATGTCAGCCTGTTTTCCAGTGGCCTGGGCCCTTTGCCATAGGTGGTCCCTTGATTTGAGCAAATTTAGCAGGTCAGAGGAGAGCCAAGGATTGCTAAGGCCTTTGATTTTCCTCATTTTAAATGGGGCGTGCCTGTCACGGGCAGCATTCAAGTAGCTGATGAAGAGTTCAAGAGCAGTATCAACATTACAGGAGTTATAGACTAGAGACCAATCTTGCTGATGTAGATCTGCTTTAGTAGTTCAAGATATCCCCGTTTGAGAACCCTGTTAGTAACTGTTCTAGCAGGGAGCTTGGTGTATCTGTTTGACCACTGAAACAGGACTGGCAAATGGTCATTGGGGATGTCTGGGAGAACAGTCATCCCTGATATATGATCAGGGTAGTTAGACAGAACCCAGTCCAATAAGGTACCGGTTCCTGTTTGGTAATTTACCCTTGTGGGAGATTTGACCAGCTGTGTGAGGTGAGCAGCTGTAACAACATCTCTGAAGGGGCTTGCCTGTGGAGAGAGCCAGTTGGCATTAAAATCCCTAAGTAGTATAATTTCTGAGTTAAAACTCAGTGTGCTTAAGCACTCCATTAAAGCATCAAAACCTGTGATCCTATGCCTGGGTAGAATATGAACAAACATAACTGTAACGGTTTTATTATGAGCACTGAGAAGTACCTTTAATGCAAGTGCTTGCCAGTGTACACTTGTGTTTTGCAATGGTAGGACAAACACCTGAAGACAGTCTTTTAGTTATATCACAGAACCGCCTCCATGCTTGGATAAGCAGTCATGTCTGTAAACCGTATAACCTGGTATTGAGACAGAGATGTTATTTATCTTAGGGGGGAGTCACGTTTCAGCAACAGAAAGTATGTCAGGATTGTGCTGCAGGATCCACACCTTCAGAATGTCCAGTTTAGGGAGGAGGCTGCATATATTAATTGAGATGATCATGAGAGAACCTGTTGTTTTCTGTGTGGTAGTGGTACCTTGTGGAAGGCCAGGGTTGGGGTGCATATTGCCAGAGAGTAACAGCAACAGCATTACAAGCCTGCAAAGGTATTCTTTTAATTGTCGGCTGCTTATTTTAGCCAGTCTTCTCAGGGTTTGGTGTAGGTTAAGTTTTTTTTTAAGACTGAAAAACTCTGGAAGGAGCGCCAGAGGAGGAAATCATAAAGGGCCATTTGCAGGTGTTATCCTTCAAGGTGGTGACAGCATACACCAGGGCCTACTGGGAAATGCAGTAATATGTGATGATGTAGCAGAGCTGCATGGATGGCAAATCCTTCGTTGTTGCTGCTTCAAGTGGGAGGTCAGAGAGAGTTAAGAGGGCAAGTAGCAGTGCACTTTTCATTACCATGGCAGCAAGGCAAGTCATTATGAATGAAGGTGCTTTAGCAGTAGATAGGAAGTGATGAAAGTTATGCATGTTGTGTAAGAAGGGTAGATTGGGTGGGCAGCTGGTCAACCGTAAATTGAGTAGCTGTGGAACAACTGCCTCTTAGAAACATAGAAACATAGAAACATAGAATTTGACGGCAGATAAGAACCGCTTGGCCCACCTAGTCTACCCATTTTCCTACCTAACAGATAAGCTGCAGATCCTAGTTAACCAACAGCTTACTTCCTCTTACCCACCCCTAGGACTGCCTTATGCCTGTCCCATGCATTCTTGAAGTCCCCCACTGTTCTTGACTCCACGACCTCCTCAGGGAGGCTGTTCCATGCATCCACAACCCTCTCAGTGAAAAAACATACAGAGCAACTAGGAATGGCCCCTTAAGGAGATGGAGAGGGAGAGAGATATGCAACTATCATGAGTAGATTCACCAACAAGGAGACAGAGGCAACGATTAGGGCAGTGACCTCCTCAGGGAACAAGCATTTAATAGAGTTCAGGACTGGGGAAGGTGGGAGGGACAAATTACAAGAGAAAGATTTCAGTTGGACAATGCTGGCCTGAGCCGAAACAGCACCAAAGACATCTGAGTGAAAGGTTCGAAAAAGTCCAATCCAGTAAAGGCACTGAGATGTGCAGCTTGTGGGAGGCCCACTACTGAGTGGTCCAGACCAATCAGATTTGTGGTTTTGAAGTTGAAATAGGTCCTGGGGTTCCAAGAGCTAGCCTACATGGAGGAACGGCTTGGACAGCGGTCAGGAGCAGGGAGATGCAACCTACCAGAAAGTAGAGATGTGCTGCCAACAGCCACAGCTGAGCCCTCTTAGGGCTATCTGTGGAACAAGGGAGAAAAAAGTGAGTTAAATCCAAGGACGGACAAAGCAGGCCGGATGGGGGTGGACAGAGTGGAAACAAAAGGAAATGAAAATGGGTGCAATCAGCAGCAAGGTAAAAAGGTGCTAAGAGTGGAGGACAAAAAGTTAAAACGGAGGGGCGGGATGAGGACACAGACAAAAGCAGTAAGGAAGAATGAAGTAGAACAGAGGGCATCACAATAAATAACTTAGAGGGAGGGTGGCTGATGTTCAGTGGTGCCAAGGACATCTGGCCACGGTTAGACTGAATATTCCCAGCCTTTAGCAAGTAGAACAGAGCAGTGCAGAAGTGAGAGATTATACAGTGGAGCAAGGCAGGGCAAGAGATTGTGCAAAGCACACAGAGCAGGGCATATACATAAAGTGCAGAGATTTCATAGAATAAGGGCTGATAGCAGTCGGATCAGAGCAGAGCAAAAGTGAAGGTAACAGTGAAGCAAAGGTAGAGAGAACAAGAAAAATGTAAGGATTTTACAAAGCAGGCACATAATTAAATTAGGAACACTAAGTGATCACAACTACAACAGCTCTATTTTAAGTCTCTGAGCTAAGTACAGGCAAGATGTGCTAGCAGATTTAACAAAGCATGTACAGACTTAAATTAAGAATACTAAGAGATTACAAGTACATCAGCTCTAATTTTAAATCTCTAAGTTAAGTTAAGGCAGGATGCACCAGCTGAGACAAATTAAGTATACAGAATAAATCCAAAAAGTGATAGTTCTAACTAAGCATACTGTATAAATCAAAAACATGACAGTTCTGAAGTAAGCATACGGATTAAATCCAATAACAATTCTGCTCAAAATCTCTGGTCAAGTTCAGGCAAAGAAGCACTTGATAGAACAAGTAGGCACTAGCTAGACAACTTCGGCAGTAAAAACAGTAGGATGATCCTGACATTAAGAACAAATAACAAGTGAAAGATTTCAGTTAGACAATGCTGGGCTGGACTGAAACAGTGTCAAAGACACCCAAGTGAAAGGTTTGAAAAAGTCCAATCTGGTAAAGGCACTGAGCTGTGCAGCCAGTGGGAGACCCACTACAGAGTGGCCCAAACCAATCTAATTTGCGTCTTTGAAGCCGAAGCAGGTCCTGGGCTTCCAAGAGCTAGCCTACCTGGAGGAATGGCTTGGGCAGCAGCCAGGATCAGGGAGATGCAGCCGGCAAGGAAGGGGGGCCATGCTGCCACCAGCCTTAGTCGAGCCCATTTAAGGCTATCTGGAGGAATGTCTTGGGCGGTGGTGTGGAGCAAGAAGATCCAGCCAGCCAGGAAGTTGGGCTATGCTGCCAACCGCCACAGTTGACCAACTTAGGGCTATCTGGAGGAATGGCTTGGGTGGCAGTCAGGAGCAGGGAGATGCAGCTAGTCAGGAAGAAATGCCATGCTGACAACAGCCACAGTTGAGTCCGCTTAGGGCTCTCCGGAGGAACGGCTTGGGCAGTGATCAAGAGCAGGGAGATGCAGTTGGCCAGGAAGTGGGGGCATGCTGCTGACAGCCACAGTTGAGCCAACTTAGGGTGTTAGTGATTTATAATACAATGTTTACAGACACTAGCACAAGAGACAACTACGAAGTTAATGGGAGCAAAGTTTAAAAAGAATGTCTCAAAGTATTTTATCACCAAGTGGGTTGTCAAGTGGAACAGGCTTCCAAGGGAAATGAAATGTGTGAATACAGTAGAAGGGTTTAATCATGGTTGAGGCAGACATATGGGGACTGTTAGCAGTTTGTGAGGGGTTACATCCTGGATAAAGTGAGTGGCCAATAGCGTTCACATCATTAACTCGGTTGGCTTCAGCAAACTTGATGGGTCTATTGGGACTTTTTCTGCAATCAGTTACTTCATTGCTATGTTACATCCACTACTTGATCCCTGTCCACTGCCTTTCCAACCCAATCAAATACATTGATCAGGTTAGTTTAGCAAGACATCCCTGCTACTAACCCATGCTGCCTGGTGTGCTGCAATCTATTTAACTCCACATATTCTATGGTCCATTCCTTAATGATGTTTTTCCAGCAGCATACCCACAACCGAAGTCCAACTGACTGGTCTGTAGTTTCCTGGGTTGTCCTTGTCCCCTCTCTTGTGAAGCAACACATTTATGACCATCTAGTCTACTGATTTGATTGATTTGATTTGAAACCAGACCCATATTTAGTTAAGTAGATCTGCCAATGGTGCTGCAGTGTCTGTTCCCACCTTCTTCAGCATTCTAGGATGCAACCCATCAGGACCAGGTGATTTGTCCACCATCAGAGAAGACTCTTCCATCTAACAGAGATATTAATATCTAATAATATTAAAAATATAATAAGAATTAGTATTAATATTAATAGAGATGTCAATATTCTAATAGAGATAATAAAGTTACAGAAAGACCATGACAGAGACCTTTAAATATCTAATGGGGTAAATAAGGTACAGGAGTGAAGCATTTGTCAGAAGAAAAGGTGTTCAAGAACAGGGGGACATGCTATGAAGCTGGGGAGATGTAGAATCAGGAGAGATGTGAGGAAATGTTTTTTTCACAGAAAGAATGGTGGATTCCTGGAAACTCCAGCAGAGATGGTGTGGGCAGAAATAGTAGTGGGGTTCAAGACTGCATGGGATAAGCATAAGGGAATCATAAAGGAATGGAAAGGGGGGAGGGAGAAAGAGCTGTAGCTTGGGCACGATCTGTGGTAATACTGTAGGTAGGGAGAAATGGGCAGACTAGATGGGCCAAGCGATCCCTATCTGTCAACAAGTTCTATGCTTCTGCTTCTGAGATTGGTCCTAATTCTGGACCCTTTACCACCTCTCTTTGGCCTGGTCACCCTCCTCCATGTTGAATACTAAACACAAGCATTTTTTAGTATGTCTGTCCTTTTGCCATTCTCCTTTATCCAATCCACACATACTCTTTCTTTCTCTAAGCTCTTAATAATCTCATTAGATTTCCTTTTCCCATAATATACCTCAAAAAGATTTACTCCCTACTTGAAGCCTTCCACTATTTTCAACTCCATTCCTGCTTTACTTTTTCTAACAATTAATGACCTCCTTCTTCCAGACTTTCAGATAATTTTCTGAGTTGGCCTTGTTCTGTTCCCCTTGTATTTTCAGAATGCTGCCCTTTATGTCTTTACTGCCTTTCCCACTTCTCGAACACCAGATTGACTTCTTGTGCTTTTGTTCTTCTTGATCTGTCTCTTGCATGATGCTGTCACCTCCTTCACACCACTCTTTATGACATTGAATCTGTCTTCTTCCCCTTCCGTTCTCTCTACCCGACTAGCTTCTCCTTCAGCATTTCTGTTTTTAAATCTTCTAATATTTATTAGTTTTGATACAAAAACAGAAAATATACAATACAGCTACATTCACCTAATATAAAACAAACTACTATAACAACATAATTCAACCTTAAACTTCCCCCCCGCCCCCCTTATAACCCAATCCAACATTGAGTCAAGAGTCAGTAATAGAGACCTGAAAATACTTCATCATACAGGTGATATATTGTCATAACATCCATAACGTAATATGCAAAAACCATAAGGGCAAAAGAAATAGAAAAATACAGTAAAGAAGAAGTAAGTGAGCCAGGGCCAAGTCCTTAAGCAACCAAAATTCTGTGTAATCTAGACCATCATGCCATATAAATATTGTATTTGTTGTGTATGCTTGTACTCATTCTTTCCAGTCATAAATTGAATAACATCTCATGGTAGCAAGTCAATTCAGTGAGGCAAATATAGTGAGGTAATTTTCAGTGCATCAATAATAGCACGTCCATTAATAGCAAGTGCCACATAATAGCGACAACAACCTTGCTAAATACCTCCTATGTTCAAGTGGGACTCAGAGTTGGTATGTTAAAGATAGGGGGGTCTGGGGGCGCAGTCCTCCAGGGAGGTGCAGAGGGCATAGTCCCCCTGTGCAGATCACAACACCAGTTACATGCCCCAGAGCATATCAGCCATGAGATTCCCCCCACAAACTCCTGCTGTGGCAAGGCCTGCATAGAGGCAATCCTCCTCCCATCTGATGACCCCATACTGATTCAGACTCACCTGCGAAGGTAGAATGGGTTGGATTGAGCTGGGCATCATATCTCCCCAATATCAGGCAGTATGCAAAGAATAGAAAACTGTGAATGTGTGTGGAAGTACACAGGTGCCATGCCTACAGTATTTTTCACTGATATTGGCATGCGCTGAAAAATATCACTGAAATTTAATGTGCTGTAATGCATTCACTGAAACTGTCACTCACTATTACTATTCCCATGTTTTCCTCCACTGGTTGAGATGGGAGGCTAGCTATGTCTCTCTCATCTGAGTTCTTTCCACAGATGTTCCTAGTCCCAGCCCCCCATATAAATGCCTGGAAATTTATGCCTCTGTGCATTTGCCCCTTCCCATTAAGATGAAGTTGTCAGGCTTCAAAAGGGCTTTATCCCACCAAAAGGGACTCAAGTCTCTCAGCCAGTGAAACCCCTCCTCAGCACACTACTCCTTTAACCAGTTGTTAAATTGGAAAACATTTAGCTTCCTTTCCTCTTCCTGCCTGTGCACAGTGAAAATGTCTGAGTAGGTCACAGTACCTATCAACCCCTTCAGCCTGAAACCCAACAACCTGAAGCTGCCCTTCACTGCTCCTAATGGCCTTCCTGCAACATGGTTCATTCCAAGATGGATAACAACATCTGCCCTTCCTCACACCTCTCTAACCAACCCATCTATTCTGAGGAGTCCCTATCTGTTGTCACCCCCGGGGGGAAACAGCACACAACCTTCCACTCCAGGTTTGAGGCACAAGCTGCAGTCATGGTGCCCCTAACTATAAAATCACTTACAGTTAATACCCTCTTCGCAATTCTCCCTTTCTGGCTGCTGTATCTCCCCAGAGGCATCACTGCTGCTGAGATCCTGGTTGCATCTGGGTGCTCACACTGGAGGAGGGAGTTGCATGCAGTGCTGCAGTGGAGTAAACCGGATACTTGCCGCTTACCAGAGCCTTTTCCATTACCAGTTGTTGCCACTCACTGGCTTCCTTCCTTGCCCACTACCTTCCAACCCCCATTGCAAGCTCTATGAGGTCACTGAAGAAGAAGAGTAGCAGTGGTCATTTCTAGTCCTCTCTCCAATCTGCTTTGCAATTGGTGAATTATGACCCATGCTGCTGCTAGAAAGGAGCGGTGTGCCACCAATCTGCAGTAGACTGGGCAGCCTCCACACCTCTACTGCATACCCTAGATGAGTGTTCCACTTCAGGTCTTGCAGCTAACTAAATTCTCCTAAGGTCCCTGCATCTGCTTGCTGATCATGGCTTCTTTAGGTCCCCTTTGTATTTCCTCTGCATTGATGTATTATATATTGGCATATTATCCTTCTGCATTGGGTTTCCTACTACTCCTAGTTCATCCACAATTAGCCCTGAGTGCAAACCCTTACACTGCATTACTCCAGCTAGGGCATTGCTAGTCCATACCATATTCCACCTAGCATTTTTTGAATGAAATCCCCTGTGCAGTATTACCTCAGATAAGGTTTAGCTAGGTCTTTCTCCGACCTTAAATGATATTTATATCCCTAGCTAAAAAAACTGGAGACCCATTTATGACTGTACTCAAGATGATTTGTTCAGACTATCCTCGGTGGGTGAAACCAGACAGCTCTTACCTTGGACCAGATAATGAAATAGACAGTGTCCTCCAAACCTGTGAACCCACTCTAGATGCCCTACAGATGCTCAACAGACACTGTCCTTTTTCTTGGTGGTTCTTCCCACATTGTTACTCACACAAAGGGTCACTTGCACCTATGGAGTTTAAGCTGGGTTCTACACTCTCCTGCCTGCAGCCGAATGGATGCTCTCAGTCAGCATGATGTACACTCCTTCAAGATGGTACTATCGTATTTCAAAATGTGAGGGTTATAAAAAAAATGATATATGAAATACAGAATAAGTCAAGCAGAGGGGAACAGGATGGAGTTTCACAGGAGGATGAAGGAGGCCAACAGGATAGTGAGGAGGGCTAAGGCTGACATGGAAATGAGAACTGCAGAAGGTACAAGGAAGAAGGATTAGACCTTCTTTCATTACATAACAGAGAAGTGGAGATTGAAGGAAGGAATAGTCAGGCTAAAGTAAGGAGAGAAGTGGAAAGAGGAGAAAAAGGAAAAGCAAACATTCTGAACAGATGTTCAGCTCGCTGTTCAGAGTGGGGGACAAGGGCCAATGCCCGACTGTGCCATCAGGGAAACATGGTGAGAATCCATTACAACAAAAAGGGTGATAGATAGCTTAAGCACTGTTAAAATGTAAAAGTCCATGGGTCTGCATATAGTACTTCAACGTGTGCTTAAATACCATGTATAATGTAATTTTCAGAAATTTAAGTGATGGCACTATTCAATAAATATTGTCATAAAAAAAAGTCTATTTGGTGTTTTATAAGAAAATCAATCATTTCATACCATTTAATGCATTTGTGGTGTGGTCTGTTTCACCCTGACTGCTTGATGCTGAAACTTGCTGATCCCTGTAGCAATCAGCATGCATTCACCTTGGTGACGTAATTTGTGGCGCCAATCTGTTTTGTTATGAAGACATCCATTAGTGCCTATTCCAAGAAACTGAATGCCAGTCAGCTACTTTGAATGAGGTTTCATCATGTTTAATGACAGTAATGCACAGACATTTTTTTTAAATGAATCACTTTTTAGCCTGTGCAGAAGTCAGGGAGAGTGGCACATTACCTTATGGTCTGCAGACTCTTGTTTCTGCCTGTTGTGGTGAAAAGCAAGAGTTCTGTTGTCATGTTAAAGACTGTTGTACTCCTTCACTGCTGACATGCATTAGAGTTGATTGCTCAGGATGGCACAAAATAATTATCCCACTCCCAAGCCTGCCTGTGAATGAGGATGCAGAGGTAATACAGTTTTGGAGCCTAACAATTAGAGTTTCTAAACACTAATCAGCACAATATTTTCTCCTGGACAAATTTTTACTTGACCTAAATTCAGACTTGGCTATTCTTTAGTCCATATTTAAATGATCACCTTATACCAGGTCTAATACAATCATCCCAAGCAGGAATTAGAAACATAGAAAATGATGGCAGAAGACCACCATTGGTCCATCCAGTCTGTCCATAAAATTCTTTACAAACCCAGGACCTATTGTCTATAGAGGGTATTAACCCACACTGTCTACCTCCATACTCCCCACCCTATTGCTACTACCCTGAGAACCACTAAGCCCTTCATTCTGTCCCAGTCGTGTTTGAAACCACTGATAGATTTGGCTTCTACCACATCAGCAGGTAGACTGTTCCAGAACTCCACCACCGTTTCTGTAAAATTAAATGTTATTCCTTGTTGACCACCCCATCAGTTTTCACTTGTGCCCATGTGTTCTTGATCCACTAATTACTTACCTTGTTCATTCCTTTCAGGAACTTGAAGGTCTCTATCATATCTCCTCTCTCTTCTGGCCTCCAGTGAGTACATATTCAGTGCCTTGAGCTGATCCTCATAAGATCTTTCCTGTTGGTCCTGAGTCATTTTGACCATCCTATGTTGCACTGTCTCTAGCCTGTCATTATTTTTCATTAAGTGAGGACTCCAGAACTGGGTGCAGTACTCCAGGTGGGGCCTCACCAGTGATCTATAAAGAGGTGGTGATACCTTCTTCCTTCTGCTGTCAGTAACCCTTCCTGCACACCCCAGTATCTGGTTTGCCTTTCTGTAGGCCTTGTAACACTGTCTTGATAGTTTTAGGGAGTCATACTCTGGTGATGACCCCTAGGTCTCTTTCCTCAGAGGCTATGCTCAGTCTTACCCCTCCCATCCAGTATTCTGTCCTGGGGTTCTTGTTCCCTATATGCATCATCTTGAACTTCTTGGCACTGAATTTCAACTGGGAAACCATTGACCACCTCTCTAACCTTTGCAAGTCTATTTGCATCTATTTAATCCCTTCATCAGTGCCTACCCTGCCACAGAGCTTAGTGTCATCTGTGAAGAGACACATCTTGCTCTGGATTCCTTCACCCATATCACTGAGGGACATATTGAAAAGGACTAGACTCAGGACCTATCACTGTGGCACCCTGCTGGTGACCTCCTTCTCTTCTGATTTGACTCAATTAACCACAAGCCTCTGCTATCTCCCTTCTAACCACTTTCTCACTCATCTAACTGTGTTTGCTGCATCCAGATCCTCTGGCTTCTTCAGCAAACCTTCTGAGAGGCATCAAGTCAAAAGCTTTGCTGAAATAGAAGTAGAGTACATCCACAGTGTGGCTGTTATACACTACCCTTATAATCCAATCAAAGAATACTACCAGGATGGTCTGACAAGACCTCCCTGCCACAAACGTGTGCTGTTTACTATCCTAGTATCCACTGCTCTGTAGGTAGTCCATGAGGTCCACTGTGACTAGTGTCTCTATGTGTCTCTATCAGTTTACCCACAATAGAGGTAAGACTAACAGATCTGTAGTTAGCTGGTTGATCCTTGTTCTCCCCTTTATGGAGCAGAACTACATCCATTATCCTCTAGTCTTTTGGAACTACCCTTATCTCAGCTGAGCTATTGAATAGGGTTCAGTTAGTTCCATTGCCAGTTCCTTGAGCACCCTCAGTGGCATCTCATCTGGCCCTGGGGCCTTATCTATCTTTAGGATTGCTACCCCCTTACAAACCTTACTCTGGCAGAATCCGTCTTCCATTGTTAATACAGAGCAGAAGTAGTCATTAAGAATAGCTGCTTAATGCCTGTACTCCTCAGTTACCCTACCTCCCTCTGTTAGCCTAAGAATTCCTCATCCCTTCTTTCATTCTTCCCCAGTATATCTAAAGAATTGTTTTTCCCCTCCCTTGAGCCCCTCTGCAATACACATCTCTGTGTCTGATTTTGCTTATCTGATGTCCTCTTGGTTTCCTTGCTCTCATTTGGTATTCTCCCTATTCTCCCTTCCCTTGTTTTTCCTTGTACCTGATGAATGCCTTCTTTTGGTTCTCACTGCTTCCCTGACCTTTCCAGAGAACCATATTGGACTCTTGTTCCTGTTTCATTTGAGTACCCTTCTCATGCAAGACTTTATTGCCTCGAGAATGGACAGCTTAATGTTCCCCTATCTGTCCTTCATATCTGTGATGCTGTTCACTCCAACTAACTTGTCCCAGACTAGATCACTCATCTGACTGAAGTCTGCTCTTTTGAAATCTGGGACTTTTGCCTTTGATGAGGGCTTACTTGTCCCAAGGGCCTCGTTGAACCATATAGAGATATGGTCACTGAACCCTTGTGGCTTCACTCTCCTACCCTCACCTCCTACCACTTCCAAGTTGGTGAGCACCACATTAAGAATGGCAGCCTGTCCAGTGAGTTTCTTAACCAGCTGCACCAACAGGCAGTCTGGCAATGTATCCAGCATGGCCTGACTTCTGAAGCTTCTGGCCATTGAAATGACCCAATCGATATCTGGCAGATTTAGATCTCCACCACCACCTCCACCTTTGCCAGTCCTTTTTTAGTTCTCCCCTAACTCCTTATCTCTCTTTCGTCACCATATTCTGGAGGTCTATAGGTCTATAGTTTCTTGCATATGGATGCTGTGAGCTGAGCCTACAGTGATTCTTTTTTCCCTATTACTGCCCCTGATGTGTCCATCCTCTGCTGCCTCTATGTCTTCACTGACATATAAGGCTACACCTCCTCCTTTACATTTTCTTCCATTATGTCTAAACATGGTATAGCCTGGAATTGTCATGTCCCACTCATTATTCTCTGTGATCCAAGTTTCTGTGATGGCTATTAGGTTCCTATGAAATGGGCATCAAAATATAAGGAATTTTGATTGGGCAACACCTGTGTGATAAAGTGTCTAATGCACAGGAACAAGGTCTAGCAGTGCCCAGTGGGCACTGATATTGGTAAAGCTGCCCAGTTCAAATGTTCATAAAAGCTAAAGTAACCATCTGTTTTGCCAACCTAAATCTCATTGGCTGTCCTAATTGGCTGCCAATTACAGGTGCTCCATATTTCTCTCCTTTAGGCTCTTAGTTTTTGCCGTGTTTTTATGCATGGAAGCAGGCAGCACATTAAAAAAAACAGCTGTCATGCTCTCTCTCCTCACCCACTCACATGCTCGCTCGGCAACCTGCACACTCCCTCGCTCCATTTCCTGATTGTAGGGTGACTTGCCAACTACTGACAACTTCCCTCACCTCACAAAGTCTCCTAATGTTTCCATTATTGAAAAAACTCTGGTTTACGTTCTCTGTTTAGCAACCTCAACTTTTGCTGTGCCATTCCTCACTTGACATTTGCTCCCGTTTTCATTCGCTCACTCACCCAACCACTTCCTCGATCCATTCTCATTGTCAGCTGAGTAGTACTTAATATTTTGATGCCCATTTCATAATACATGTTACCATTATGTAGAACAATTCTAAAAGGAAGACAGCATAACTTCTTGTTCAAACTAAATGAAGCAAGACTGGGGGGAGGAGAGTGCCATAACAACTACACAAATACAAGCAAAGATGCCTTAGCAGCTCGAAAGTCCTCAAGTCAAAAAAAAAGGCAGAGGAACTATTTTACTAAAAATTAAGACAAACGTAAGAGTTTCACTATTAAATATCATGCATTTTAGTTATGACATACATCTGTATTTTAGATAACCATTTCATAAACGCAATAAGACTCTCCAGGATGTGCATTAGCCACTTTAACACATGGCTAGGAGGCTGAATGCACTAGGCCTGTGGCCTTGTGCTTCACTATGCCTCCTAGCCGTGTGTTAAAGTGTCTTATGCACACCCTGTCATGTCTTATTGCCTACTTCACAGTGTCTGCCACCATTGCCTGAAGCTCACTAATTTTATTTCCCGGACTACTGGCATTAAGGCAGACCTCTTTCCATCGGTATCCTGATCTCCTCTTGCTTTTTCCTATTTCTGCTCCCTTATTCTTCCCTAGTTACCTGAATTTTGTATTTTTTAATGCTGAATGTAGACTTTGTCAGCCCTCCCTCACTGTCCTCTTCCCTTAATCTAATTTGAACTTCAACCTTACTGTTACCTACCTTGCTGCTACTCATTCCCTGTTCAGAGGAGCCCTAGCTAGATTCCCCATCTAATCTCCCTTGTCAGTGGTTCCCTTAGCCTCTGTCTCCCCCACAGCCAGTCTAACTGTCCAATCTGGACATCAAATATCTACCCCAGAACACTGGCCTGCTTTCTTGTCAGATAAGGGCCATCACCCTTGAACATCCTCTTGTCCCAGAAGCCCCCAGTCCCCCACATAGTTGTGTTCCCCTCAGGACATCATCCTTTCAAACACCAGTTAAACTCTTTAATCTCTCCCTTCTTTACTCTGTCATGCCCGTTCCTCCTATTCCACACAGGGATGACTTTGGGAAAAGGCAGCAAAGCCAGTTGCACCTTCAGTCTGTCCCCCAGTCTCTTAAAATTTCATTTCACTGGCTCCATAGGCTGGATCACCAGATCACTGGTACCAAAATGTACCAGCACCCCCTTCTCCACCATACTCCATCTCCTATCTGTATTCTGGATGGCTGATGTGACAGGAAAACAGCTGACCATTTCACTCCCCTTTCCTTCCCCTGCCCGTCACCCTCTCTTCTCTACTAATCATTGAGTCCCCAATCACTAAGACTCTCCTTGTTGACTTCCTCCTGCTCAGGACCAGCTCAGCTCTTCCATAAGGTAGATGTGCTACTACATCCAGCCTGTCTCCATGCAGGAGGAGCAGGTTCAAGCATAAGGTAGTAAGAGTTTGCTCTGTTCTTTGCTGACAAAGTGTCCTCTATCAGGACCAAGATCTCTTTCAATGCTGCTCAAATGGATTGTGGGGTTTTATTTATTTATTTTATTTATTTCAGAGATCGGAAAGTACCTTTGAGTCAGTGACAAATTTACAAAGGTTCCACATCACATATAATGAACAGTACAAAGTTAAGGTAACATACAGTGCAGGGAACAATTTACATAGGTTCCACAGTACATATTTTGAACAGTACAAAGTCAAGGTAACATAAACAGTGCAGGGAACATAAACACGCTTGATACATGGTAAAAGTAAGAAATGAGGCTTGCAGTCTTGAACTAACAGACTTATGGAGGCTCAGGTAGGCATTTAGTAAGAGAGAAAGAAAGGAGAAATGGTGGGGGGGGGGTTGCCACCCAGAGGCCATTGTCATTGCGGGGTGGGGGGCCTGTGACAGGGTCAATAACAGTCACAGCAGTTTAGAGTCTGGAGGTGGCCCTTGAGGTGGGTTTTGAAGAGTCCAATAGAGTTTTGGTTTGTGATGAGGTGGGGTAGGTCATTCATCCAGGTGGGGGCCTTATAGCTAAAAGACCTTTGGAATTGGAAGGTATGGCATCTGGGAACCGTGAGTTGTTGTTTGCTGGAGTTATGAGTTAATTTAGGGGTAGTGGATGGGTAGATTAGGGTAGTGAGACTGGGGGAGGGAGAGACCTAGGGTGATTTATTTGGCCATAAGACAGGTGTGGAATTTGATCCTATTGTTAAGCCAGTTAGTGGAGTAATATAGGGAGCAGGTGTGTGTGAGGCAGTCACAGCCCAGGACAAGGCGACAGGTTTTGTTGAGGGAGAGGCAGAGCCTGTTTAGGGCTGAGGTGGTGGCAGTGCTATAATCGAGAATACCATAGTTGAGGAGGGAGAGGATAGAGGAAGAGATTGTAAGTCAGACGGCGTCTTGGGTAAGGCAGTGTTTGATGTGGTATAGCAATCCAAGGCAGACATTGAGGGCTGTGGACAGGTGGTGTATGTGCTGCTGGAAATTGAGAGCCGGGTCCAGGGTGATGCCTAGATATTTGAAGTGGGTCACTTAGTAGAGAGGGGTTTGGTCAGCAGTTAGGATCTGGGGGCAAAGTTTCCGTTTTGTGTTTTGGGGGCGGGCAAAAATCATGAACTTGGTCTTCTTGTAGTTCAGTATGAGACGTTGAGCAGTGAACCACTGCTCTTCTTATTAAAGGAGGACTGGAGGGTATGGTGGAGTTGCAAAGGGTCATGGCTGGAGGCATAGAGGAGAGCATCATCCGCATATAGCAGGAGGTTGCTAGAGCAGGTGCTGGGGAGGGAGTTAAGGTAAAGGCTGAAAAGGGGGGGATCAAGGATGGACCCCTGGGGAACCCCTGAGAGAACAGGGAGACTATTGGACAGGATTGTGCTGATTTTGACCTGTTGGCACCTGCCCGTTAGGTAGTCTGTGAACCAGTGAAGGGCATCCTGTGAAAAGCCAATGTTTGAGAGTGTGACTAGCAAGAGAGAGTGGTGTACTGTGTCAAATGCCTTAGAGAGGTCAACAAAAACTGCACCAGTGGTGTGGCCTTTGTCTAGTGCAGAGTGGATGTGAGCAGTGAATTCCAGTAGGGCGGTGGTAGTACTGTGCCCTTTGCAGAAGCCATGTTGCTGTTTACAGAGGAGATCATGTTTGTTAAGGTGGTCAGTGAGCTGGTCATAGACAGTGCACTCTAGAGCTTTAGATGGGGGGGGTAGGATAGATATGGGCTGGTAGTTATTGGTGTCAGTTTGGTTCCCACTTTTAAATATGGGGATAATGGAGGCAGATTTCTATATGGAGGGGAATTTACCTTGGCAGAGGGAGAGGTTGAGAATATGGGTGAGAGGGTAGAGTACGTTTTGGAGGGTGAGTCGGAGAAGCCTCAGGTCCAGGGAGTCGCACTATAGCTACATGGTTTAGAGCAGTCTTGAGATATGGCTCAGCAGCCTTAAGGGTGATGCACCCAGGTGGAAGGGAGGGTTACGCTAGTGGGGGCAAGGCAGGGGGTGGGTCAAAGAAGTTAGGAGGGAGGACATGGCTGAGGTTAGTGAAAGCTTGATTGAAGGCCGAGGCTATGCTGGAGGGGTCAGAAGTCAGGTGCCCTTCCACCTCTATTAGGTTGGATGGGGTGTTGGGATTTTTTCCACTGATTTCCTTGACGTCATCCCAGAATTTGGGCCCACTGCCCCAGGTGTCAGTAAGGGCAGCATTATAGTGTTTGGCCTTAGCTTTGCGTAATGCCATTTGTACATGTGTTCCTAGCCTCTCTATACTTCTGCCTATCAGATGGTAGGCCCATCTCATTTGAGAGGTGCCAGAGATAGTCACGTGTACGCATCAAGGCACGGAGCTGATTGGAGATCCAAGGGGCAATGTTGCCTTTGGCCATCCTTTTGGAGAGTGGGGAAAATTGGCCACAGATGGTGTTGAAAGTATGAATGAAGAGGTCAAGGGCGATGTCAGGGTCGAGGGTATTAGTTAAGAAGGACCAGTCCAGTGTCCTGAGATGAGATCTTAGGAAAGCGAGTTTGCCTGGGCCTAGTTTGCGAAAGACAATTACCTTGGGGGGGGGGGGTCTTGATCATTTTGCAGGACCATGTGCAGAGAACAGGGGAGTGGTCACTGATTGTATTTGGTAGTACTGTGGTGCTAGTGATTTTCTGGGGACAGTTGGTGAAAACCAGGTCCAGTAGGGAGGAGGCTCTGGTGCATGGGTACAGACGAGTGGAAGAGGGGACTACTTGTGTGAGGTCTTGGGTGGTAGCTGCATCTAAAAGAAGGGTGAAAGACTTCACCAGCCAGTTGGTGTTGAAGTCCCCAAGGATAATCTGTTCATTTTGTTGTGGGAGGGAGGCAAGATGTGACAGGATTGAGTGGAAAGCCACCTTCTGGTCTCTAGGGGGAATGTAGGCTGCCGTGATGATGAGGAGGGGGGTTTGGTAGTAACCCATAGTGAGTTTGAGCGTGATGTCCTGTGGCCCTGGGACTATCGAGGGGGGGGAGTGGCTGACAGTGTAATGTGTCCTTAACGTATATGGCACAACCCCTCCCCGCTTTCCCTGTCGGTCAGCTCGGAAGAGGTTGAAACTGGGCATGGCTACCGCAGAGTCCGGGATCAAGGGGGAGAGGCAGGTTTCAGTTAAGGCAGTGACATCGGGCTGACGTTGGAGGACACAACCCTGGTATGAGTCCCATTTTTTTTTAGTAGACTACAGACATTGAGGCTGGTAAGCAAGCTCATTGGGGGTATGGCTAGGTGCTGAGGTGTCGCACTGGGGCCAGGATTAGGGGTGGATTACTGGATATGAGGAGTAGTAGTAAGAGGAAGGACCTGAGAGCAGAGTTCCAGGCTGATTTTCGTATACGATGATCTACACCAGATGTGGCCCATGGGGAGTTGGGAAGGGAAGGGATAGGGAGGAGTAGTGTGTAGGGGGCTGACAGTAAGAGAGTGTGGGATGAGAGAGGAGGCGGGGGGTTAATAGGTTTCACAGGGAGCGGTACCTGATGCAGTAGATTCCTTGCGAGGGTGGTCCATGCATGGCAGTGGTCATAATTGCATGTGGTATTTGTGAGTAGGGGGAAGGTCCCATAGCTTGGGTAGAGGGAGGGTTCAGAGTAGGTCTGGTACCCCTTGGTGTTCTTTGTGGGAGCCGGTGGATGCCAGGCAGTGTGGGTGTAGGGGTAGCCTGTGACTCTAGAGGCTTGACTAATATGGGAGGTTGAGGAGGGGTGAGAGAGCACGGGGGACAGATCAGAGAAGAGAGACAGGAGAAAAAGAAGCATATTGAGGGGGAGGCTGGAGGTTGAGTGATAGCAGTGCTGGAGAAAAAAGAGCATAGAGCAGCCTGTAGTGGTGACTTGGTATAAGGTGCAGTTGGAAAAGTGGGCTGATTGGTTCAGGCGTTTAACCATTCAGCTCCGATTGCGTCCTATATAAGGAGAAGTTGAGCAAGGGTGGTGGTGGGGGCGGCGGGGACCGCAATTCAGATTCTGTAGCGGGAGCAGGCGAGCATTGGGAGGTCTGGTCACCTCGCCCTGCCGATTCACAGTTCAGCTGTTTACCTGGGGTTGTTTTTGGGGAGTGGGGGAGAGCAGCTTCACGTGCCCTCGTGTCCTCGGTGGATTGCTGGACCATCACTGGATCCATGGCTCTTGGAAGAGAAGAAAAGCAGGGTAAGTCCTTATATCCTGCTCGAAGGGGAGGAGACAGCTTAGATGTGGAGACAGAGAAAGGCCTATGCTGGCAAGAACAGGAGTAGGTGAAAAACATAAGCAGTTACTTCTAGAACACAGCTCCCTAGCTTGATGTCCTATTACTGAATAACAACTAGGCAGTACTGAATAAAGTAATTTTATTGAAGTCTTGGCACACATGCATATTCTACTGGGATCCTATTGCATCCTTAAGGTAACTTGTTTTTAGTAAAAAGCCGTTTTTTCTGAAATCGTATAAAGTACCCCTTTAAATCAAAGAAATGCAGTTTATTAGCTAAAACTGTACTGCAAAAACACAGAAATTAATTAAGGTACCCCTTTACATTGAAGAAATGCGGGTGGTTAGCTAAAAGTAGTAATAAGCCGTTTTGCCATGATTTAATTAAGGTACCCCCTTTAAATCGAGGAAAATGCACGTTATTAGCTAAAACTGTACTGCGAAAAACCTATCTCCACTTCCACGGCAACTTTTAAGTCATGCAGTACATTTTAAACAGTTCTGGAGTGATACCTGCATTTAAATAAAATGGCATGAAGCCCAGATTTCAAATTCAGATTCTGTAGCGGGAGCAGACATTAGGAGGTCTAGTCACCAAACCCTGCCGATTCACAGTTCAGCTGTTTACCTGGGTTTGTCTTTGGGGGGTTGGGGAGAGCAGCTTCACATGCCCTCGCGACCTCGGCGGATTGCTGGACCCTCAGTGGATCCATGGCTCTGGGGTTGTTTTCGGGGGGTGGGGGAGAGCAGCTTCACAGTTTGACCTGAGACATGCCAGGGCACCCTTCTTGTTTGGGCTGAGTTTGATCCAGTTGGAGTGGAGGATGTGGCTGACATAATCTCGAGGCTGCAAGCAACACATTGTGATCTGGACCCAGGCCCATCCTGACTTTTGGTTGGATGTGTAGAAGTGACAGGATCTGTGGTTGCTGGGATTGTCTGGAGCTCCCTCAAGAATGGGGTCTTTCCTATGGCATTGAAAGAGTCCTTGGTTAGACCCCTATTGAAGAAATCCTCGATGAATCAGGAGTGTCTCAACAACTACAGACCGGTCTTGAACCTCCCATTTTTAGGGAAGGATCTAGAGAAAGTGGTGGCCATTCAGAAGAGATGTGCCTTGCCTCCTCCACCACTTATGAGTGTTTCCAGTCTGGACTTAGATCCAAGCATAGCACAGAGACTACCCTGGCGAAGGTGCTTAATGACCTCCTAGTGGTGAGAGATGGGCAGAGTGTACCATCTTAGTCGTCCTTGATCTCTTGGTGGTGTTTGACACCGTGGACCATAAGCTGCTGCTGGACAAATTGCAGAACTGGTTTGGACTAACTGGAAATTACATCAACTGGTTTAGGTCCTTCCTCACAGATAGATTGCAAAGGGTGATGATGGGGTTAGCCAGCAGCACACCACCACAATTACATTCTAACAATGAAGACCATTGCAGTGACAAATCTCGCCAGGTCACTGTGATGGTCCGCTGTTCACCGACACTCCGCGACTCGGGGTTTACCCCCACTCCAAACCAGCACTGACTTAGAGTTGGTTATTTAGAGGTGGGAGGTGCAGGGGGAGGGCAAAGCCCCCTCTAAAGAAACACTTGATCCCAATGGGAACAATGCAGACAGTTGGCATTGTTCCCATCACTGTTCAGGATGTCGACAACATTGTTGTCGATATTCTGATATAGAACCAGATTAGCCTTGTCTAGCCTGATGCCTCTGTCATGTGGAGTTCCACAGGGATTGTTCCTGCTGCCCTTGTTGTTCATGGTGTACATGCTGTCAACTGGGGGACATTATCAGGCAATATGGGCTGGGTTTTCATTGATATGCTGATGATACCCAGCTATACCTGTCCCATGCATCCAGAAACCAGTTGGAGGCCTTGAAGGTTAACACCTGCCTGAAGGAGATCTAGAACTGGATGACTCAGAACTGGCTATGACTCAACCCTGACAAGAAAGAGGTACTAGTGGTGGATCCAGGCCATCAACAAGGACTTGGGGATTCCCCTTGACTTGTTCTGGTGGGTGCTCCCCTGGTCTCCTCTGTCCAGGTTAAGGATCTGGGTGTGTTCCTTGATGATGGCCTGATGCCTGGTGTGCAGGTGTTGGCCGTTGTCAAAAGTGTTTTTACCATTTAAGGAACATTGACCGTATCCAAGCCTTGATCCCTCTTGATGACCTTGCCACCCTGGTACACGCCTCCATCATGTCCAGGCTGGACTACTGCGTTGCCTTGTACTTGGGGCTATCTGGAGGCAATCTCCACTGGCTGTAGCTGGTGAAGAATGCAGCAGCTAGGTTGTTGACTGGTGTTTTGAAAGGTGACCATGTCACACCTGTCCTTCACAAACTGCACTGGCTGTCAGTGAGGTGGAAGGTTGTCTTCATGGTCATGTTACTGACCTAAATATCCCTGCATGGAGGAAGGGGGGAACCAGCCTACCTGCAAGACCTTCTGGTCCCTCATTACCCATCTCATGCTGTCTGTTCCACTGAGGCTTGTCCCCTTGTGGTTCACAGGGCTAGACTACGGCATTCTGGAGACCGTGATTTCTCAGTTGCCACACCAGTCCTGTTGAACTCTTTACTGGGATATCTAAGGGAGGCACCTTTGGTGGAAACCTTTAAAAGAAGCCTAAAAGTGCTTTTGTTTCATCAGGTGTTTGATTTAAATTAATATTTTAACACTCTGACTGCTGATCTATTATTGATTTATTGCTGATTTATTGTTAATGTCTTGTTAACGTTTTATTGTTCTTTTTTAGAGTTGTTTTTTAACATATGATAGAATTTTATGCTGATCTCTGCACTATGTTAAAAAGTGTGTTATGTGGCTGTTCATGGACTATTTTAAGATTGTGTTAAGTGTCCCAAGCCTTCAGGAAGGAGCGCTATACAAATAAAGTTTCTATCCACAGTATATGGCTGCCTGTCTGTCTGTCTAGCTAACTATCTATCTAGCTATCAAGTTTCTATCTATAAAGTTGCTATCTGTCTATCTGTCTATATGTCTATCTATCTACTCATCCCCCAAGTATCACCAAGTCATCCTGCCCATTTCTCCCAAATGACTCAGAGTCTCCCCAATATAGTCAGGTGCCTGAGCCTCCTCCAGGGGTGCAAAGCAGTTTGCTGTCAGGATGGAGTGAGACTGCTTAAATCCCTTCTGGCTGCCACTGCTACTCTTCCCCCTTCCCTTCCCCAACACCCTCCAATCCCATGGGCCAGTGGGCCTCTTGGGGGACTGGGAGCAGACCCCAGCTGAGCTGGTACCCCACCTGAGATATCTCATGTCTTACTGCTAGCAGCAGCGTATGGAGCTCCACAGAGGCTCTGCTAATGGAGCAGTGCCCCCTCCTCCAGAGAATAACCCTGAAGAAGAGCACCCACAGTCCCCACAACTGACTACCTCCCCACTGTATCTCATCTCCATACTGATCCTATGATAACCCTAGACCATTATTAGTAACTTGCTTTCCTCTATCTGCCTAGTACCCTTAGACTGGAACCAAAAGAGCCTACCTTGTATATTGAATTTTATTATATATGGCATACTTATTACACCTTCTGTACTTACTCCCATTCCTTGCTTACTTACTATCTTGATATACTGTATATAAATATACAAAACATAGATAATATCTATTTCACATGTATCAAATCTTAATATAATCCAAATGATAAGAGCAAATCTCAGTATTCTAGAACTCAGTGGGCTGCTACTTCAGATCTTTTATTACAGCTAGAACACTACAACCAGAACAGAAGTCCCTGTCATGAGTTTGTCATTTTCCCTTCAACCTGCATCACTAAAAGAGGTTGAAGATCTTTTGCAGCAACTGGATACTAGGAAGAGTGCAGGAGCAGATCTACTTGATCCCTTCTTCTTTAAGATTGGTTATCACGTCTTGGCTGTGCCAATTACCCACCTTTTTAATCTATCTATCTCTCAGGGTGTCCTTCCCTCCATATGACAAACTGCACATTACTCCCCTTTTTAAATCCGGAGACCCCAGCAAACTAAACAATTATAGACCTATTTCTTTACTCACCATCCAGTCTAAATTGTTAGAAAAAATTGTAAACTCACAACTAAGGAATTATTTGGAATTATATAATCTCCTTAACCCTTTGCAGTCTGGCTTCAGACCATGGCATAACACCATTTTGGTGCTTTCTATAGTTGCTAACGACTGGCAATGTGAACTTGATGCCAAAAACTTTGTTTGTACAGTATTCTTAGACCTTAGCAAGGCTTTTAATACTGTCAGCTATGACCTGCTTCTCCTTTCCCTCAGGACCATTGGACTGGACCACCTTTCTTTGAGATGGTTCTCTAATTATCTAGTAGATCAGTTCCAGCAGGTCAAAGTGGAAGGGGAAATCTCTCCACTTAAGCCCCTCCTGAGAGGCATATAACGTGGATCGATACTAGGCCTCTTGCATTTCACAATATATATTAACAGTATAGATGCCTACATCACAATTGCCAATATACATCTTTTTGCAAATGACACGGTTGTTTATACTAGTAGACCTACCCTTGAGGCTGCTTGCAGTCACCTTCAACAGGATATTAATCTTCTGCAACATCAGCTTCTTAACCAAAAGCTACTTCTAAATGCCAAAAAAACTAAGGCAATATTCTTCTCCCCCTTGTGCCTTCAAGATATCTCTCCTTACTTGGAACACCACATCCAATCACCACCCTTCATGGCAAACTTCTGGAGTATATATCCAAGTTTAAGTACCTGGGGGTATGGATTGACCACAGACTCTCTTTTCTTGATCACATCAAAGAACTGTTAAAAAAGCTTAGACAGAGGTTGGGCCTGTTTTATAACTCTTTTCCAAGAGATGCCAAGAAAAGACTGGTGGAAGCCACCTTCCTCTCGCTCCTGGATTACACAGACTTTCTGTACAGCCAGGGTCCAGCTGCTGTGCTCTTGAAAATGGATACACTCTATTATAGAGCCCTAAGCTTTATCACCAATCTTCCATACAATACTCACCACTGCTCTCTATACAATGTCATGGGATGGACATCTCTCACTTACAGAAGACAGAGAAACGCCTCCCTCTGGACCTTCAGATCTATCACCAGTAAGCTGCATCAATATATCTTGGATTGTTTACCCCTAAGCATGTTAGGTATGTATACACTGAGAAGTGCCTCCTGTATCTACCTGGCAGTACCAAAGGTCAAATCACACTTTGGTAAGGCTTTCATGAGCCATACATTACCTGTGTGCTGTAACACACTGCAAAAAACCTTGAAATTGGCCCACAGCATCAGCATATCATCATTTAAAACTCTCTATGCTCGTTTGATTAAAGAAACCTGCAATTGTTTCTCCTGATCTCTCCCTCCCTGCCTCAGTGACTTGCTGGTCACCTGTCTGATGAAATATTACAGCACATTTACTACCCTGTATCATTTACCCCTTCCCCTCCCTCTTTAACCTTTTCATACCATTCCTTTTTTGCTTTTCCTTGTGTAGCCTGCCCTCTTGTGTTGGTTTCAGTTGTCTTAAAGTAGCATACCTCTTGTTCACATGCCCCCTACCTCCCTGACACTGGGGCACTCACCTTACTTTCTGCCTCTCCTCACTCCCCTTATCTGGAGTCTGTCCTTATCCATGGCCCTAGTATCACTATTGGCTGCTATGACACTTACAGGTTCCCTTGCCTACCCTCCCCCTCCCTCTTTTGCCTACACAACTCCCTTCCTTTTCTTATCAGCTTCCTAACTTCCCTTGTTGCCCCTCTCACTCATGTTTGTTCTTCAGCCTTCACCACACCATAGTGTCCAATCTTGACTATAACCTGTATTTAGCTGTTCATTTGTGTATATAGTACTCATGCACTACCACTGTCATTACCCTGTGTATTATATTTAGCCCTGACTATGTGAGTTAGTTATTTAAATATTGTGTGATTTTGCTGTGTTCAATTTTCTGTGTATTTTTTTTGTATCCCGTCCTGGTCCATCTCGCAAATGAGCTTTGCTCAGTGATGTTCACCTGGTTAAATACAGATTTTGATTGATTGATTGACTATGCCTGGAATGCTGTTTCTTAGCAACAGCTGGCTTGGGGCTAAAAATGTCCTGTAAAAAGCTTTTTTTTTTTTTAACAAGAAGAAATCAGCATTCCAGAAAGCCCACCAAACGGTGACAAACAATTGACAGAGATAAGGTCCCCATTAAAACTTATTATAAGGAAGCCACTGACCAACAGCAATGTAGGTATATCAACATTACACTACTAGGAAATAACAATACAACTTCTAGCATGAACAGGAACAGCAGAGTAGCACAACAGATGACATCAGCAGTCTGGAGGCTTGCTGATCCAGTACCAAGCAATGTTGGGGAGGACGTGGACAAGGAAATGACAGAAGGCATCCTTGTGATGGCAGAGAAAGGTGAGATATTGCTGATGGGGGACCTGAATATGCCAGATGTTAACTGGAGCACCTTTGCTGCAGCCACATCCAAGAACAGGGCCATTCTCGATGCCCTTCAGGGTGCATACCTCAAACAGCTAGTTTGGGAACCCACTCGGGAGGGAGCAGTCTTAGACCTAGTACTCTCAAATGGGGATGGAGAGAGGATCTCTGATCTTGAAGTGTGTAGCCATCTGGGAACAAGCGACCAAACAGTGTGGCTCACAATAAACTTAGCTGTAGAGACAAGCCACACAAAAGTGAAGGTACTGGACTTCAGGAGGGCTGATTTTGTCAAAATGGGAGAGTGCCTCAGAAAAGCACTAGCAAACAGGCAAGAAGGTGGGGTGCAGCAACAATAGGCAAACATCAAAACCGCCATCACAGAGGCAACAAGCCTTTGTGTGAAGCAAATAAATCAAAACGAAAGAAAAAAACACTATGGTTCTCAAAAGAAGTGGCGGGGAAGGTAAGGGAGAAAAAGATAGCATTCAGGAAGTATAAGGAAACACAGAAGAAGCAGGGCAGAGAACTCTACCAGTTAAAGCAGAAGGAAGTGGGGAAGGCAGTCAGAATGGTAAAGTCCCAAACCATGAAAAAGATCGCCAACTCAGTTAAGAAGGGGGATAAAACCTTTTATAGGTACATTAGGGAGCAAAGAAAGACTAAAGCAGGGATACTGAGGCTGAATAAAGAGGAAGGTGGTTGGGCAGAGAACAACAGTGAAAAAGCAGGGATACTGAATGAATACTTCTCCTCAGTATGCACAATGGTAAAGTAGGGGGAGATACCTAATCCAGTCAATAGAAGCACTCTGGATGGGGGAGCTGATATTAGTCCTTTCACGGAAGAAAGGGGTCTAAAAGAACTCTTAAAACTGAAGATGGATAAAGCAATGGGGCCTGATGGGATTCACCCCAGAATTCTAAAAGAACTAGGGAAGAACTAGTAACACCACTGACTACATTTTTTAATAAATCATGGGAAGATGGTGTGGTATCTGAGGACTGGAGGAGGGCGGATGTGAATCCCCTTCACAAAAGTGGGAGCAAGACAGAGGCAGGAAACTACAGACCTGTCAGTTTGACCTCAGTAGTAGGGAAAATGATGGAATCACTTCTGAAGGAAAGAATTGTTGAGTGCCTAAAGTCCAGTGGGGCACAGGACCCAAGGCAGCATGGATTTCCAGCAAGAAGGTCATGTCAGACAAATCTAATTGATTTCTTTGACTGGGTGACCAAAGTAGTAGACCAGGGAGGGGCTATAGACATGGCCTACCTAGACTTTAGCAAGGCATTTGACACAGTCTCACACAAAAGATTAATGAAACAAATTAGCCAGCCTGGGATTGGGTCCCAGGGTGGTAGCCTGTGTAAAACACTGACTGGACAACAGGACACAGCAGGTAATAGTAAATGGAGTCCACAGTGAAGAAAGGGGGGTTACTAGTGGGGTACCACAGGGTTCAGTACTGGGGACGGTCTTTTTTAATGTCTTTATAAGTAACATTGCAGAGGGACTGGAAGGGAAAGTATGTCTCTTTGCAGATGACACAAAGATCTGCAACAGGGTTGATACACAATGTGGGGTGGAAAGGATGAAAAGGGACTTGACAAGGTTGAAGGAATGGTCAAATGTATGGTAGCTTAGATTCAACGCAAAGAAGTGCAAAGTAATGCACCTGGCAAACAAAAACCCAGGGGAAGAGTACACAGTGGGGGGTGAGATACTGACAACAAGCATTTGTCAATGCCAAATGTTGATTGCTTTGCTTCGTTGAGCTCGCTCACTCCCCCTCTGTCAGTTGCTCGTTCTGTTTCTGTTGGCGTTGCAGGCTACGCTTTTGTACAGGGCTCCTGTCTGCTTTGGCAACTTTATCTGCCCACAAAGAAATCCACTGCTGTCCCAACAGAGCTCCCTTGAGGTCACTCAGTCTCCCTCTCTCACGCGCTCATTCTATTTCTCCTGGCGCTGCAGGCTGCCTTTAGTACTGGGCTCCTGCCTCTGTTGGCGTCTTTGTCTGCCCACAAAGAAATCTGCAGCAGTCTCGACAGAGCATCGTTGAGCTCACTCACCCTCTCTTTCTCACTTGCTCATTCTGTTTCTGCCAGTACCACAGGCTGCCCTTTTGCACTGGTCCCCTCCCTGCATTGCTGCCTTTTTCTGCCCACAAAGAAGTCTGCATCAGTCCCAACAGAGCTCCATTGAGGCCACTCACTCCCTATCCCTCACCCACTCATTCTGTTTCTCCCGGCACTGCAGGCTGTCCTTTTGTACTGGGCTCCTGCATTGGGGCCTTCTTCTGCCCACAAAGAAATCCGCAGCAGTTCTGGCAGAGGTCAGTTGAGCTCAGTCATTCCTCCCTCTCACTCACTCAGTCTTAATCTGTCCCAAACACTGATTTCCCACAGCAACTGTGCTATTCTGCGGCAGGAGTGCAAAAACATATTTAGGCCAGGATGTGAAAAATGACAGCTGTACTGTTCATAAGGAGGTGTGAAAAAATGCTAGTGTTGAAAATGTGGCGTGAAAATATTACAAATTTGTAAAGTTACAAGGGTGCATGGAACCAGTTCAACGCACACTTGTAACACAGCCATTTTATGGACTTTGATCACCAAATTTTCAACATAGGAATTTTAGGACTGCTGGTCATGAACAGTGTCACTGTCATTTTCTTAATCTGTCCCGAACACTGATTTCCCACAGCAACCATGCTATTCTGGGCCACAAGTGTGAAAACACATTTCGGCCAGGATGTGAAAAATGACAGCTGTACTGTTCATAAGGAGATGTGAAAAAATGCTAGTGTTGAAAATGTGGCATGAAAATATTACAAATTTGCAAAGTTACAAGGGTGCATGGAACCAGTTCAACGCACACTTGTAACACAGCCATTTTATGGACTTTGATCACCAAATTTTCAACATAGGAATTTTAGGACTGCTGGTCATGAACAGTGTCACTGTCATTTTCTTAATCTGTCCCGAACACTGATTTCCCACAGCAACCACGCTATTCTGGGCCACAAGTGTGAAAACACATTTCGGCCAGGATGTGAAAAATGACAGCTGTACTGTTCATAAGGAGGTGTGAAAAAATATCAGTGTTGAAATTGTGGTGTGAAAATATTACTGATTTGCAAAGTTACAAGGGTGCGTGGAAACTGCACAATGCACGCTCGTAACACAGTCATTTTATTGACTTTCATCATAAAATTTTCAACATAGGCATTTTAGGACTACTGCTCATGAACAGTTTCACTGTGGTTTTCTTAATGTGTCCTGAATACTGATTTCCCATAGCGACCGCACTATTCTGTGCTGGAAGTGCAAAAACGCAGTTCGGCTAGGATGTAAAAAATGACAGTTGTACTGTTCATAAGGAGGTGTGGGCATATCTACTCATTGCTTTGTCTCCACTCTACAGACCCTGCTGTAATATAGGACCACAGAGGACATTGGGTGGGAGGGTGGGCAACTCTAATGTTACAGCACAGATCCATAGAGATCGCTTACTTCACCTCTCTCACTCGCTCATTCTATTTCTCCTAATGCTGCAGGCTGCCCTTTTGTACTGGGCTCATGCTTGTGCTGGAGCCTTTTTCTGCCCACAAAGACATTCACAGCTGTCCTGACAGAGCTCTGTTGAGGTTGCTCACTCCCTCTCTCTCACCCACTTATTCTGCTTCTCCTGGCACTGCAGGCTGCCCTTTTGTACTAGGCTCCTGCCTCCACTGGTGCCTTTTTCTGCCCACAAAGAAATCTGCAGCAGTCCCACCAGGCCACCGTTGAGCTCGCTCACTCCCCCTCTCTCAGTCGCTCATTCTGTTTCTTCCAGTGCTGCAGGCTGCACTTTTGTACTGGGCCCCTGCATGCATTGGTGCCTTTTTCTGCCCACAAAGAAATCCGCAGCAGTCCTGATAGAGCTCCATTGAGCTCACTCAGTCGTCCTCTCTCATTCGCTCATACTGTTTCTCCCACCGCTGTAGGCTGCCCTTTTGTACTGGGCCCCTAACTGCACTGACACCTTTTTTTGCCCACAAAGAAATCTGCAGCAATCCCAACAGAGCTCTGTCGAGTCCACTCACTCCCCCTCCCTCCCCACTCTCTCTGCAGGCTGCCCTTTTGTACTGGGCACCTGCACTGGGGCCTTTTTCTGCCCACAAACAAATCTGCAGCAGTCCCGGCAGAGATCATTTGTGCTCGGTCACTGCCCCCTCTCACTCGCTCAATCTTAATCTGTCCCAAACACTGATTTCCCATAGTGACCATGCTATTCTGCGGCAGAAGTGATAAAACATAGTATGGCCAAGAAGTGAAAAATGGCAGCTGTACTGTTCATAAGGAGGTGTGAAAAAATGCCAGTGTTGAAAATGTGGAGTGAAAATATTACAAATTTGCTAAGTTACAAGGGTGCATAGAAACAGTTCAATGCACACTTGTAACACAGTCATTTTATGGAGTTTTGTCACCACATGTTCAACATAGGGAATTTAGGACCTCTGCTCATGAACAGTGTCACTGTTATTTTCTTAATTTGTCCCGAACATTGATGTCCCACAGCGACCGTGCTATTCTTGTGCCAGAAGCGTGAAAACACATTTCAGTCAGGATGTGCAAAATGACAGCTATACTGTTCATAAGGAGGCATGAAAAAATGCCAGTGTTGAAAATCTGGCGTGACAATATTTCAAATCTGCAAAGTTACAAGGGTGCGAGGAAACTGCACAATGCACACTTGTAACACAGTCATTTGATGGGCTATCATCACCAAATTTTCAACATATGCATTTTAGGACCTCTGCTCATGAACAGTATCACTGTCATTTTCTTAATCTGTCCCAAACAGTAATTTCTCACAGCTACCACGCTATTCTGTGCCGGAAGTGAGAAAACACATTTTGGCCAGGATGGGAAAAATGACAGCTGTACTGTTCATAAGTAGGTGTTGAAAAATGGCAATGTTGTAAATCTGGAGTGAAAATATTATAAATTCGCAAAGCTACAAGCGTGCATGTAAACTGCGCAACGTGCGCTCGTAGCACAGCCATTTTATGGAGTATTGTCACCAAATTTTCAACATAGGCATTTTAGGACCTCTGCTCATGAACAGTGTCACTATCATTTTCTTAATCTGTCCCAAACACTGATTTCCCACAGCAACCACGCTATTCTGTGCCAGAAGTGCAAAAACACATTTCGGCCAGGGTGTGAAAAATGATAGCTGTACTGTTCACAAGAAGGTGTGAAAAAAATGCCAGTGTTGAAAATCTGGCATGACAATATTGCAAATTCACAAAGTTACAAGTGTGTGTAGCAACTGCGCAACACACGCTCGTAAAACAGTAATTAGTTAGATTTGTTTCCACAAAATTTGCAACATAGGCTTTTTGAGACCCCACCTCATGAACATGGGCACTGCCATTTTATTAATCAGTCCCAAAAGGTGATTCTGTGCAGTGACTGCAAAATCACCTTTCCGGGCTGAATAATGCCATGACATGGGCAGAATTCATGAGGAGGGGTCCCAAAAACCCCATGTGGAAAATTTGGTGCCAAAATTCCGAAAAATGTCTGAGATACTGTATGCACCAAAGTTGAAAAAAAAAACTATTTATGCCGTTATACAGCTATCGTCATTTCCTCAGTTCACGGTCAGCTTTGAAGAGTGCAGATGTGTTCCCGGTCCACCGAAGATTGTCGCTGCGGACACTGCAGGTAAGTATGGGGTGAGGGTGATGTGGGGAGGTGGGCGTAGTTTGTGGGAGGTGGCAGGGAGAATGTGAGAGTTTGTGGGAGGTGGCAGGGAGAATGTGAGGGACTGTTTTCTTTTTTTACAGGTAATAAAAGACATTGCGGGACTTTTTTTTTTTTTACAGGCACATTTGGCATGCTGGGGTGGAATCCCAGCATGCTAAATGACTGTTTGTTGGGGAGGCCAGCTGTAGCTGATGGGGGATTGGGCACCCCCATTGGTGCAAAAGTGGGGGGCCAAGAGCAGAGGGGGATTAGGCACCCCCTCGGCACAGCTGTCCTGCTATTCTTTCTGGGGGGGTACTTATGCCGATGGGTAGTGGGCTGCTCCGTTGGCAACTCAAACTGGGAGGGGGGGCATAATGTTAATGGGAAGTGGACTCCCATCGGCAACTGAACTAGCTCGGGGACTGAAGCCGGCGGGATTGGCGCCGGTCGGCAAAACATGCTGTTGTGGGGAGCATGCTGCCGAGGGATTGGGCACCTCAGCTAGCTAGATACAGTTTAGGAACATGGCAGAGCTGCTGCCATGTTCACCAACAATATTACAGTAGCAACATTCCGCTCAGCAATGACGGGTCTCTCCCTCATTGCAGCAAATCGCTGACACTGCAATGACAGGGCAGCCCCTGATTGCAGCGGCTGACATGTCTCAAGGTTGTGGCATGCTGGCTGAACTAGTTTCAGCAGCAGCATGCCACCCTTTTGGGGAACAGAGACTAAGCCACAAAAGTCAGTGGGGGCATTGGCCACAACAGTGCTGCACCTCCACAACCTGCTTCTGCAGCAAGCTGAGGCAATATGTTTCTTGTGCATGCGCGCAATCAACATAAAAATGGAAAGGGACCTGGGGGCTAGTCTTATCAGATGACCTAAAGGTGGGCCAGCAATGTGAAGGTAGTAAAGAGGGTTGCGGGGATACTGGGATGCATAATGAGAAGCATCACCAGTAGAAAATAGAAAGTCATTGGCCCTTTGTACAGACAGTTGGTAAGACCACATCTGGAGTACTGTGTACAGTTCTGGAGACTCCATCTCCACAAAGACATAGACAGAATGCAGGCTGTTCAGAGGAGGGCAGCCAAAATGGTGCAGGGTCTGCACTAGAAGACATATGAAAAATGACTAAAGGAGCTTAAGGTGTACTGTATAGCCTTGAAGAAAGGAGGGAGAGGGGGGACATGGTAGAAACTTTCTAATACCTCAAGGGAATCCGCAAAATCCAAGTGGGTAACATATTTCAGAAAAAGAGATGTGCAAGAACAAGGGGGCACAATTCATAGATAGAGAGGGGGGTGGCTCAGAGGTAATGTGAGGAAGTATTTCTTAACAAAAAGGGTTGTAGACGCATGGAACTGCCTTCCTGAGGAGGTCGTAGAGTCAATAACAGTGGGGGAATTTAAGAATGTATGGGACAGACATAAGGCAATTCTAGCGGGGGGTAGGAGGAAGTAGGCTGTTGGTTAACTAGGATCTGCAGCTTATCCGTTAGGTAGGGAAATGGGCAGACTAGGTGGGCCAAGCGGTCCTTTTCTACCATCAGATTCTATGTTTCTATGTTGGAGAAATGGCACACACCAAAAAGGCATTAAAAAAAGTATGAAATTGTCAATTTTCATTTCAAAGACAGTTTTTATTGCAATGTTTACTGAGTGGTGCTGCCGGTTTTAGTTTTGGAAATTATTGCATATGATCTGATGGGGCATGCCCTAGCTGAACCTACTAGTGGAGTCATTTAATGGCTCATTTGAGACAAGGACAGTACCAAGTGCCTGAAAAATTGTGAATGTGTTTCCCTACAGAAGCAGGGTTGTTCTGGAAAGCTACAGACCAATCAGCTTAACACCTATTGGGGGTAAACTGCTAGTGACCATAAAATTGGGAAGAGTCATAACTTTCCTAGAGGCAAATGGACTACAAGGCAAGGCACAACATCAGTTTATTTTCTGTGTGTGTGTGTTGGGGGGGTGCATTTTAGACAAACCTGATTAATTTATTTAATTAGGTGACAAAAGCAGTGGATGAAGGACAGCCGTTGGACCCACTGTACCTTGACTTCAGTAAACCCCTTTGAAACCATCCTGCATGGATGGATGGTTGGTTAAGAAGATACAAAATTGCTAAGTGGGTAGAAAATTGGTTAAGGGACAGTACCCAGGTGTGGTAATAAATGTGGAATACTCATTTGTCGTGGGAGGTCACTAGATGGATGCCCCAGAGATTGGTCTTGGAACAAGGCCCCCTCAACATCTTAATCTGTGGCATAGGAGTAGGGATCCAGGGCAAAATATGCCTTTTTGCAGATGATATTAAGATCTGTGGCTGGATGGATAGTGAGGAGAAAATCAAAATCATGAAGGACGATCTGGGTACAATGGAAAGGTGGTCAAAGGTATGGTAGTTAGCATTTATCACCAAGAAGTACATCCTAATGTATGTATGTATGTATGTATATATTCATTCATTCATTTTAAACATTTAGGAAAGACATACTGAGCTGGTAATAGCTCATTTCCAGATGTCTCCTGATGGGAAGAGAGGACAGTGAGGAACACTGAGAACAGTAATACATTAACAGGTCAATAAACATCATAAATAACTGTGCAAGGACAAGCAGGTATTGCATGATGTGAAATACATAACCCTCACACTGAATAAAGGACATGGGAGGTAGCATTGGAAAGGACTACAGTACCGAGGTAAACGGCTTGGGTGTAATAATATAAGACAATCTGCAGGCAGCAGGACAATGGAATAGGCCAGGGTGCATAGGATGCTGGGGTGCTTAGGGAGAGAGATCGCCAGCAGAAGGGAGGTACTGCTGTCACTGTATAGGTCACTGATTCGGCTTCACCTGGAGTACTGTGTGCAGTTATGGAGTCCGTATCTGTAGACGTACATGGACAGTGTGGCAGAAGTGTAGATGAGGGTAACCAAAATAATCCAGAGACAGCTGGACAGGACGTACGAGAGGTTAGCAGATCTGAAAATGTACTTGCTTGAGGCAAGAAGGGGAGTAGGAAATATGACTAAAACATCCAAATACTCCCACAGGTTAAAAAATGTGGATGGCGTGGAATTATTCAAACTGATTGGGAACACAAGCACCAGGGCAACTCCATGAAGCTGACAGGGGGCAAGGCTAAAGAGAGATATCAGGAATCAGAAAATGGGCTTTTTATTTCCTGGGCTTTAATTGGCTGGTACCCTTTCCAGAGGGGTACATTACATTTCAGTACCTGCCCAGAAAATAAAAAGTTCCACCCTTCCACGCTCCAATGCCAAACTGGTATCCTTGTGCCAGTCTGAGTTTGAAAACTGAGTTGCAGCAATTTTTTTTTTACTCGCTAAGCGGGACAATGTAATGGCCCAGTCCCCCCATCAACTGAAGTACACTGTAAAAAAAAAAAAAAGGAGCCTGTACCAAAATCAATGGTTTTTCCTAATCAAATAAAGTAGCAACACATTAAGCAGACCTGCTCTCACCCCTGTCTTCCATACACCACCCCCTTCATGCCCCCTCTGCAATCCAGCTGTAGGTCTCTATCTGCGGTACATGAAATCATGAAAGTACTGCTACTTTCATCCAGACACTACTTGTCTGATGCAGCTTCACCCTAATATCTAAATCAAATTAAATATATGCAAATCAATATTGTACCCCCTCTTCCCCTTCCCCCAGGATGCATCTAGAAACAAACTATTGTAGCTCAGTGTGCCTTTCCTGGTGAAACGTTTCAAAATAAATAAAATATCTGCTGCCAGTTCTGTTGTATTTTATGGCTCCTCTGATTCTGTGCCTCTGCTCAACCCTCCATCTCACTCGCTGTTCAACACGACACTCCTCTTCACACTCATGGTCCTCAGGACAGGCAGCAAGAACAGGGAAGCCATGAAACAACAACACACTCACCAAAAAAAGAAAATAGTACTGACTCAGTCCCAGTCCTCAGGGCAGGCAATGAGGACTGTGACAAGTGGAAAAAACAGCTGTTACTTCCAATCCCCAGGGCTGGGAGTGGGGATCGGAAGTTCCCACAGAAATCACATACGATTCTGGTCATCAGAGCAAACAGCAGGGACCAAAAAAAAAAAAAAAGCATTTGTCAATGCCAAATGTTTGCTTACTGGCATTGGCATTGGTGGGGTGTGCCTTTGGGTCATCAGGCATAATGGCCATGCCATTTCACCACACTCTACCCTGCAGACACCGACAAGTGCCACGGTGTGCCTTGGGTCTTTGGCCCTTATGCTCACCCCATTCCATTAGAAAATATGGTGAGACGGGTGCAGTATAGGAGAAGGGGGTGAACTTTGGGGCTGAAGAGTCCAAGGCATACCTCGATGCCTCTCATTGGTTGCAGGGTGTGGATGGATGTGGAATGGTATGAGCATTACAGGCAACAATCCCAAGTCACACCCCTGATATCTGTCAGTCTGTACAGGGTGGGGAGTTATGGTCAGAAACCCTAACGCCTCTGGCATTCGTTGGTATTTTCACTCCAAATTTTCAACATGGGTTTTTTGTGACCCCCACCTTATGAACAGTGGCAATATCAGTTTGTTAGCCGAAAGCTGATTTTGCACAGTGACTATGTCATTTGGCACCACAGGTGTGAAAACACATTTCAAACAGGATGTGAAAAATTACAACTGAACTGTTCATGGGGAGGTGTAAAAAATAGCAATGTTGAAAATCTGCAGTGAAAATAGTAAAAAAACTGGAGAAGTCACGAACTTGCGTAGAAACTGCGCAACATACACCCTTAATGTAATTTTTTTTTTACAGCAGATTGTCAACAAAGGCATTTTGGGACCTCAGCTCATGAACAGTGTCTCTGTCATTTTCTTAATCTGTCCCGAACAGTGATTTCCCACAGCGACCACGCATTTCGGCGCAGAAAGTGTGAAAACACATTTTGGCCATGTTGTGAAAAAGTACAGCTGTACTGTTCATAAGAAAGTGTGGAAAAATGCCAGTGGTGAAAATCTGGACTGAAAATATTACAAATTCATGAACTTATGAGGTTGCATGGAAACAGCGCAAAGCTCACTCATAGCACAGTCATTTTATGGACTTTTGTCACCAAATTTTCAACATAGCCATTTTAAGACCTCTGCTCATGAACAGTGTCACTATGATTTTCTTAATCTGTCCCAAACATTGATTTCACACACCGACTGCGCCATTGTGCGCTACATGCACAGAAACACATTTTGGGGGAGATGTGAAAAATGACAGCTGTACTGCTCATAAGGAGGTGTGGTAAAATGGCAATGTTGAAAATCTGGAGTGCAAATATTAAAAATGTGCGAACTTACAAGCATGCGTAGGAACTGCACAATGCACACTCGTAAAACAGTCATTTTTAGGAATGTTTTCAACAAATTTGCAATATAGGCTTTTTGAGAGCCCACCTTATGAACACTAGCACTGTTGTTTCGTTAATCGGTCCCGAAAGGTGATTTCGTACAGTGACTGCAAAATAACCCTTCAGGCCTGATTAACACCATGACAGTTCAAGAATTCATGAGGAGGGGTCCCAAAAATCCCATGTTGTAAATATGGTGAAAAAATTCCAAAAAATGCCTGAGATATGCATCAAAGTTGAAAAAACTCTATTTATTCCATTACACAGCTTACCGGCATTTCCTCGGTTCACGGTCAGCTTTGAAGAGTGTAGATGTGTTCCCGGTCCACCGAAGATCATCACGCTGGACTCCAGCGGAAGTACTGAATGAGGGGGGGAGGCAGGGTGCGCAGAGGCTGGGTGCGGGTGGGGGAAGGGGTCAAGACAGTCAGCGAGGGACCGTTCTTTCTTTCTAGGTTTTTTTTTCCTTTTAGAAAGACTACTCGGGATGTTTGCCATGCTGGGATGGGCTCCCAGCATGGCAGATGGAAGTTTTTTTTGGGGGGGGCCAGAGGAGTCAACGGGGATTGGGCACCTCCATCAGCCATAGAGAGGTTTGCCACACTGGGGTGGGCTCCAAGTGTGGCACCTGGAAATGTGTTGGGGTGCAAGCAGATAGACATTTGCCAAGCTGGGGTATGCTCCCAGCATGGTACCTGGAAGGCTGTTTGGGGGGCAGTGGAGATGACAGAGGATTGAGCACCCTCGTTGGCCTTACAGATTGCTGCCACGCTTGGATGGGCTCCCAGCGTGGCACCTAAAACTCTGTTTGGGGGGACCGCAGTGCAGCTGAAGGGGGATTGGGCACCTCCATCAGCCATACTGTGTGTGTAGGGGGGAGCGTGTGAACACACTGGGGTGGGCCCCCAGTGTGCTACTTGTTAGGGGAGGGAGCTGTCTATGACAGCTCTTTCACTTCAGTGCTGACATGTAGGCACTCTGCATACTGCTAACGGCGGCAGTATGCAAATTGCCTACATGCTGCGGCACTTTCTTTCAACTGTACGCCGCTGCATTTGCAAACACTGTCATAGACAGCTCTTACATTCATTGGAGTGGTGGTGCCGTGCCTGTAAAAGGCAGCAGGGCATTGGAAGTAGGGAGGCACATCTACGAATTCTCATATGGTTGCACTATGTTTCTTGCACATGCGTGCAAGCAAACATAAAAAACAGTCTACATATTGATTCACTCCCAGTCCATAACAGCATGTTGGCGTTGACGATGTCAAGCACAGCTGACTGTGGGAAACTGAACTGAAACTCAGTAAAAGAATCAGAGTAAAAGGAATTCAGTTTTTATTTCTGTGTGTTTTCACTGAGTCAAGACTGTCTCAGAGTGTGGTCAGAAATAATGGGGACAAACACAGCAGCATGTCATGATCAGTAGAATACATCAAGCACTGAGCAGCCAGAAATTACTGTGAGACAATTCTGTAAGGAGCTAAAAAATATGTTGGCTTTCTGTTTGTGTTCTGCTTTTTTGTTTCGTTCATTTTCATCATTAACTGATGATATTAGTCAGAGGATGGAGGAAAGGAAAGAGGCACTACAGAGTCTCCAGTAGGACAAAAGCGCCTAGCTTACAAACAAACAAACAAAAAAACATCTTTCTAATCAAGGCGGAGAAACTATTTTATTACAAAACTCATTTTAAACAAATTTTTTATTAACAAGTTTTTATTAAACTTATTTTTTTTACAGTGCCCATTTTCTAAGTGCAAGGATACCTTCCATGGTGGGTGATATTGCCCCCAGCCTGCGACGTTGGACCTCATTATCCTCCTGGAAGGTCCAGTATAACCCAATACCATTGATCCTGCTGGGTATTATTGCTTGCATATTTCTTTCATGGAGATGGTGATGTAAGGATCAAATAAGTTACTAGAGGAGGTGGTCTGTGTCACAACAGTGGAGAAATTCCAAAGAGGGTAACACAGATGTACAGGCTTGGTGAAGACCAAAGCAGAAAGGGAAGGGGAAGAGGGGAATGAAGAGCCTTTAGGATGCTCTCATTCAGCATTATTTAGGAAGGAATGGGCAGCTATGATGGGTCAGTGTATCCTTTTCTGTCAACAGATCTTAAGCTTCTATATTTTTATTACTTCAAGAACTTCCTTATTTGTTAACTTTTACACACAAAATCTCTTTTGTTTTCACTACGTGATTGCAGGTTTAATCTGGAGAGGAAGTCTTGAATCTGATAATGCCCTGTATCTGTTTCTAGTATCTGTAGATCTTTGTAAAAGTCCATAAATTCATCATTGCCAACCTTGGGATCTGATTCTGTCATCCTCTGAGGATTTTTGATTTCAGTAATAATATTATTCGATTTTTTACACCGGAGCTAGAAAGCCAGAAGCTTGTCTGTCTTAATATTTACACTGGGGCCCTAATTACTGTGCTCCTGTATCACTATTGGATGCCAGCTCTTGAACATATTTGTCTTGTAAACAGAGTGCTTCATGAAGGTCCTCCTCTTGGGATCTAGTTCTGTATTTCTGCCTTCCTCAAAAGCCTCTCCTGATCCGGATAAAGGTGTGGCTTCACAGACACAAATCTTGATTAACCGTTCTGGAACTTGTTTGCTAACCTTTGATGAGCTCTATCAAGTTTAACTTTTTGCTGGGAGTAATTTAAACTCAGAGTGTCTGATAACAGTTTCCAGGGGAAATAGAGGTCAATGAGACACCTCTCACCACCCCAAAACACACAGCAAATACCTTCAACAACTTCTTCTTAGACCTACAGCAGTGCAAAACCAGCAATCCCAACCATGGCTAGAGAAGCCCAGAGAATCAAGAGACCCCTTCCCCACAGGGCCCTGAATTCCACCTAAAACATGCATCGGTAGGAAAGGTACTGACACTGCTCAAGGGCATGCAACCAGAAGGTGTGACAGGCCTTGACAACCTTGAACCTAAACTGCTGAAGATTGCAGCCCCCATCATTGTAGTACTGATAACCCAGCTATTCAACAGGTCCATGATGGAAGGGAAGGTGCCCGCCCTATGGAAGGTGGCTCTTGTGACCCCAATTCCCAAAAGTGGGCCACAGGAGGACATAAAAAATTTCAGACCAATCTCCATTCTCTGCACCCTAACCAAGTTACTTGAGAAGATGGTCTACAAACAGGTCAATGAGTACCTGGAAATGCACAACCTGCAAACAGACTAACAGCATGGTTTCAGAAAGAGACACGGCACTAATACAGCATTGGTAAGCTTCATCACTGATGTGCATGAAGCTCTGGACCAAAACAAACTCCTTGAAGCAGTCTTGATTGATCTAACAAAGGTGTTCAACTTAGTCAACCACAAGCTGCTCCTAGGACAACTGGGTGGCCTAGGGTTTGACAGACTGGCCCTAAAATGGCTTTCCAGTTACCTCCACAGTAGGACGCAAAGGTCTGGTGGAATGGTGCTAAATCAGATGAGCGTCCAGTATCAGATGGAGTTCCACAGTGTTCTATCCTAGGCCCTCTATTATTCTCCTTATTCATCAACAACCTACCCCTACACTGCGGTGGAGCAAAGGTCACACTACACACAGACGACTCAGTACTGTACAGAACCAACAAGGACTCGGAATTACTAAACTCAGAGATGCAACAAGATTTCTCAATGCTAGAAGACTGGTTGCAGGCAAACAGGCTGGTTCTAAACAGCAAAAAGACCAAAGCCATGCTCTTTGGCCCCAAAAAGCTTGGCCCATGCTGGGCTAATCTTCTATCAATCTCTACCTCAAATGGAACAGGGATCGAAGTGGTGGACAATATCAAGTATTTGGGAATGTTCATGGACCAGCAAATCTGTTTCAGGAAACACATAGACCACCTAACAACAATAATAAACCAAAAACATGGGCTCCTGTACAGACTAAACTTCTACCTGACTAAAGAAACCAGGATTGTGGTCAGCAACGGGACTATCATTCCCATTCTGTTCTATGGTGCAACAATGCTTCAAGGACCGAGGACAATGGAACATGCGCGTCTGAGTACCCTGTACCACAAAATCAGCCTTTTCACTGCTGGGGCCCAAAGAATGGAGCACCACTGCAATGCACTAAAAGCGTTAAACTGGCCACCCCTTGAAGCGAGACTCACCTATCCCTCCCTGTGCTTAGCTTTTAAATTGCAGCAACCTGATGCCCCACCGAGCCTGAGAAATCTACTAGCCCCAAAAGCAAACAGGAGGGAGCTTAGGTCAACTGAATGCAAGCTGCTAGAACCCCCAAGAGCCAGATCAACTATGGAACAATGGTCACCTAGAATAACCCTCCCCAAACTCTGGAACAATCTCCCAAGAGAGCTCCAGGACTGCACCTCTCTTGAGGGGTACAAGAAAGGGTTAAAACTACACCTAAGCAGTGGGTCTCGTTGCAGGTGCTGCAACCCATAAAGGCACCTCTGCTAAAGGGGGATGCCTCACGTAAACACAGACAAAAAGGGAGGGAGGAACAGTAAGGAAGGACATAATGGACTGAACTGCACTTACATCTACTATCTGCTCATGGATGCGTGTAACTAACAATGTTATTCATACGAAAACTCACCTATGTCAACTGTTGTAATGTCTGTCTCTGTGACACGTATACATGACCAATGTACCATATACTGTAGTACAATCAATAACATTGGTTGTCTTTTCCCCTCTAGGTACATGTAACTAATCCCGGGTCGCTCCTGAAAAAGGGACTGCCAAAGTCTCAGTTGGCCTACTCGGTTACCAAAATTAATTTTGTTGCAGCTACTCTTATTTTTCTCTCCTGGCACTGGTGACTTGCATCTCCGATCCCCCAGCCCCATTCCCCACTGGCAGCTTACCTCTCGGTATATCCCTATGGCTGTGCCCCCCATGGCAGGGTGGTGGGCCCTCCTTTGCTGACTCTCTCAAATCCAGAGCCAAGGGTTACTGCCCATCACGAAGGTGGCACCTGCGAGGATCAGATCATTGTGCACACTAGTGCCTGCAATTTTTCCTCCATTTTTAACCCCAAGATGCAGTGTGCAATGATGCCAAGGAGTAAGCACACATGCTACCGCATGCTCTCCTCCAAGCATCTGCTGCATCTACTGCTCTTCTTGAGCCTCGGTATGCCACCCCCCCAGCCTACTCTAGGGGCCAATTGTGCACCGAGAGCTGGTGACCCCCCTTCCCGGAGAAGGAGAGCAGTCCTTGGATGCTCAATCCTTCTCCTACCCTGCCAACCCCCGAAGGCCCGTGCTCATTCCCAAACACAGGTCTCCGGTGTGGTGTGAGGTGAGGCATCCAGTGCCTCAGCCCTCAGCGCCACCAGGCCAGGTTACCAAAATTTAAATAAGTAAATAAAAATTCCAGTGTAAATGGGAGGTCACACCTGCAGTACATTTATTGTCTTGGGCTCAGGATGCTACTTTGTTTTCCCATACCAGATGTACCTGTGGAAAAGCAATAAAAAGTCTGAGGGAAAAAACAATGAACATCTCAAAGGGTTCTTCACTGGCAAAACAATTACATTTATAGTTGTGTACAGAAAAAATAAAGAATCAGACTTGCTAAGCGCTACTATGACACTGTTGCTCTAATCTGATTTCAGGTGCTAAGTATTGCTGCTTGTCAAATACCTGTGTGCCATTTTCAAAGAGAGTCCATGGCTCTAAATGGAACTCTGGAATTTTTCCAGGTAGTACTTTTTCTTTTTTTTTACAGTGGCTTTGTAGTCTAAGTGACGTGTTATTCAGCTTATACCAGATCCTGTGTTTTTTGAGTGGTTAACACTTTCATTGCACTTTCTGAATAATAAGATCATATTTTTTAACTGTCCCACACATTAAAGTACAAGTAATTCCACTTATGTTCTCCCTTAGAAGCCTTATTCCACATGGAAAAGGTGCCATCCCACAATTCGCCCAGCAGGATTAAAGTAGGAATATGTACTAATGTGTGGTACTCCATCAATACTAAACATTGAGTGCACCAAACTCAAAAGTGGTGCTTTGCTCCTCACAGAGTCCCTACCCCTAGCACTAAGATGTGCTAGGAGTAAATGACGATATATTCAAACAGACGCAGAGCACATTCAGTGGTGAAACTAGAAACATACAATTTTTAAGCTAGAACTCTTTGGTAACTGTGTCCCTCCACCCCAATTGTAGACCTGCCTGTATTTGTTACCTATACCTCTAATACTTTGTTTTATGTGTTTAATATTATATTGAACTCATAGACATAACTGAAATTAATACTCAGGGCTCAGAATACCTCCTTCCTCTCTAATCAACTTGACGTATGTGGTCCTACACCCATGAACACATTGTGAGTGCACAAAGCCTGTTCAAATATACCCCCTGAGACAAGGCCTCTGGAATTCTGTGGTCCCATATCCATGGAATTTTCCATAGAACTTGTACCATTCCACAGAATATATGTAGTGCTATGGAATTCCATGTACTTGGTAATCTTTCATTCAAATATAATTTTTCCATCTGCGCTTGGGTCCAGTGGCTTCCTTGTTCATCCAAAGCCCCTCCTTTATGCTAAGAATGGGATGTTACTGATGACATCACATAATCTAGCCAATAGCAGGATGGCATTCTGCCACAGAAATGAATAATTCTTGCCAAAGCAATGAATAAACACTGCCAGAGAAACCTAGGAGCCCTGCCACAGAAATCATGTCTGAAGTGCAGCAGAGATGGAAGAACTCTGCCCCTAGAAAGCAATAAAAAGATAGGCACAAACAGGTAGGTTCTCTGGTACAAAAAGCACATCCCACTTCTGGCACCAGAAGTAAATTGGTCATACTACACAATAGGCTCCCAAGGAGCAAAGGCACAGTGACGTGTCCCACAGATATCAGTGCTGTAGCACTTATCTGCAAATTCGAATGTCCCCGTATTTGCTGTCACGCTTGCTTGCACTATTCGAATGTCCCCATACAAATGGCCTCATTCGTCATGCAAGGTATTAGACGATACGCCATCCCAGTATGAGGATATTAAAGTGTTGCCTGTTAGACTGTGTTGAGGCTTGGCACTTTGTTGGGTGAAAAAAACACCCATAGTGCCATGGTAACTGATGCTTTGTAGATCCCATATCACAGTGTTCTAGGCAGCATGGGAGAACAGGAACTGTTGTGCTGCATATGGGGTGCAGCTCATAGATTGGCATCAGTGTTATGTCATGGTGATGTGCTGCAGTACTGTATGTATTAATGTAATTTTCTTGTATTTGTTGTTCAATATCCACTAGTGTTCACCTGGAATACCTAATTGCGTTAAGAAATGTCAGTGACACACACACACACACACACACACACACACACTCTTATGTTCCTGCTATGCCATGAATTGACAGCTTCCAAAGTAATTTTTTGAGTGTTTGTAAAGGATCACAGTCATTTACTCACTGTTAAAACATTCCGTTTCAGTGTTTTGTTATGCACCACTAACAGGCAATGCCTTCAAATACAGTAGCTTTCAATATAGCATCTTGCCTTGTATATATAACTCCACCACTCATTAGCATGTGTACAAGACCTGACTTTGCTGTGAGGAGCAAACTACTTTGTGCTTCAAAAACCTTGGCTTCCAATACATCAACTAGTTCTCTACATATCCCTTTTATTTTTTACTTTATTTATTTCAAAATGTTTCACAAGGAAAAGCATACAGAGCTAGGTAGTACATAATTTCCATATGCATCCTGTGGGAAGGGTAAAGTGCGGCCGCATGCCTCACAATGCCCCCAAGGTGTGCACTAATCCACATTATCAGCACACCCTGGAGTGTGTTAATGCACTTTTAACATGGGTTATGTTTAAACAACAAAAAAAATCAAAAACAGTGTTTTTCTGCTGTTTAAACAGGAATATGGGACTGTATCCTGCAACCTGGCAAACTAGTCCCTAACAAATAATGCGTCCTGCATTGTTGTTATGCACAGAGAAATGTCACAGGCAGTACTGATTTGCTTTGTGATATCTGTTGTGCAAAACATTCAGTCCTACATGTCCTATGACCTAAACAAAGCCACCCCTCCCCAAAACACACACACACACACACACACACACACACGTACACAGTGTACCCCGGGGCACCGAGCCCTGCCTGTCTCCCTTCCCCCATTTGCTCCTCATAACATTACTGTGACTACCTCTACAACTGGATAACACTGTGGAAATTCTCACCAGGCGCCTCTCGCTCTGTCTCTGACTGACCTGTCACACTTGCTCTCTTTCTACACTTGGCTGAACAACACTGCTCACTCTGTTACCATTTAGAGCTGCTTGTCTGCTTCTATGTGCCACCTGTAAAGCTCTCTCTCTCTCCCTCTCTATACATTCAGAGCACAGAACAAAGTGCTACTGAAATCTCCAGCATTGTTTTACAGAGAAAGACAGATGCACACCAGTGTCTGTTGCAACAAACTGCAGCATAACAACTTTGCTTTTGTACTTCAGTGTACACTAAAGGAATATACCTGCATGGTCCAGCAGCAGTTTGCATGTCAAAGAACCGATGCATACAGATGGTGACGACATTGATGAGCCCCACCCTATCTCCCGAACAATACCGATTGACCTTAGTGCACTCCAAAGGAAAGGGATGGAGATCAGCTTCTCAGAAGGGTCCCTCAGATGGGCAGCACTCACTATGGCTCCAATTTTGCACCCTCATGCAGCGCGCTGTCTGCTTCATGACCTACTCCCTGAGTGCAATGCAAAGGACTGGGACTGGGGGTCAGCTTCTCAGAAGAGTCACTCAGACAGGCAGCACTCAGTACAGCTCCTTCAATTTCAGTCTGTTTTGCAGCACTCTGTCTCCCCCGTGACCTGGTCCCTGACTCTCTCTCTGTCCCTGCAGTGATGACACCTTACAGGGACTTATTGCCCATGGTTGGCAGTGGAGGGGAGTTGCTTGGAAATGGAGCAGGAAATTGGACTATTTGGCTTCCTACAATGTTGGCTGAAGTGGAGGGACAAGTGTCCACAAGTGCAGTACTCCACAGAGCAACCCCCACTGTGCATTGCTGTTTTCTCGCTGTCACTCTGACATGACTGCACTTCAAATTCAATGCACGGGTAGGAACCAGGTCATATGAACACACTTATCATGATCAGCACTATATGTGTCAGGCAGGGGGCACCGATAGAAGTGGGGGCAAAATGTTTGCTATTATCGGATGTCTGCTAGGAAGATCATGAATGGCAGACAGATCATAGCACTGAGTCATTATGATCACTGTCTCTGAACATTGGCACTCTCTAGGGGTGGGGTTCCTGTCAAACACACAGTGTCAAAACTCTACATTGTCGCTCCTGATTCAGTGACCGGTGGGTCCACGACACACAGGTTCACTGTACTGCTATTGGGGGGTTGGGGGGCTCTGTCTGTGACAAACAATGCTCCTCTCAGGCACTCACATGACAGGATGGGAAGGGAAGTAACAATCATGAAGGGATGAGAAGGGAAGGGAAGCAGCAATCAGCAGTGCTGTGTGCACTCCCTGTCCCCTAGCACTCCCTCTCTGCACTCACTGTACAGTATCCAGTGATCCGTGGGACAGGTGGATGGGAAAGACAACACAAATACTAGGAGCTTCACAGTTCAGGAGAGGACAGATCCCCATTGTCTGCGACTCCTCCACACTTGTACTTCTTCTGTAAGGGAGAATAATTTAACAAAAGCACCTTTGTGTTCTGCACTAATACTGGGAGTCGCTTAGCAAGGATTGCAAATGGCTGCCGTTGCAAAATTATTTTCCTCTACAGAGCAAGTACAGGTCTGCCCCGGGATCTCCCTCAGATCCCTTCACCCTAACTGTACCAATAAGGGTGCATTAATGCACCACCACCTGAGGCACTCCACCAATCACCTCCCTTCCTCTCCATACCCCATGTTATAAAGTGCATTATGTAATTACAATTGAACTGGAGGGTAGGGATGTTATAGTAGAAGTTTGCAGGATGCAGAGGAGGGAAGTGAAAAATGAAGGATGGGGTAGTGGGGTACAGGAGAGGGTGAGAAACTGGAGACAGAGTAGAGAGCGAAAATGAAAAGGAGAGGAGGGCACCATGAGGTTGCGAAGGGTGCTATATGAAAGGGAAGGAGAAAGGTGGAAAATAAGAGGTGGGTGCAGATGCATTGGTATAGGAGATGAATGAGAAAGCTGAGGGGATGTGTTGAGGAATCGAGTGGAAGAAAGAGGGCAAAAGATAGGGGAGGAGACTCCAAGAGATTGCAAGTGTTGCTGGATGAGTGGGAGGGAGGGGAAAATAAGAGTTGAAATGTCTAGTTATTGGGAAAGGGAAGGGGGAAAGTGAGGAGCTGTGGTGAAGGCAATCAAGTGGAGAAATAAGAAGAGGAGAGCATGGGTTGGGAAGAGGAGCTGAGGGGGATCAGAGGTGGGTCAGGAGCCATTTCAGGAGGGATCAGGTGCACCTTCTTTCTCCCTCTTCTCCCTCTTCTTATTACCTCTGCTCTGCTAATGCTTGTTCCTTTAAAGTCACCCATTGTTGTAGGTGTGCTTTTTCAGTTTTGGTTGTCTTCACTCTGGAACTCTCTCACCTCCTCTATTAGGCTTGTCACTTCTCATTTTGTCCTCAAGGCTCTTCCAAGACCCCATTTCTCTTTGGCTTATTCCTGTTCTTACTTAATGGGCACCTGATCCAGTTTTGCTTCTGCATTCACCACCTCTAGTGTAACCCTTGTTTGCCCTGTGCCCACTGGTAAGATTTTCTTATTTATTGCATTCACCAATTAGTTTTTATTCTTTCTATGTTCCTTCCCACTCTTTTCAGGTGTTACGTCATGCTGTAACTTATTAATTTATTACAGTTGTTGCCCTACTACATGTGTCAGTAACAAGCGTCAGCTATTTCCTTTGGCTGGTTGTCAGTAGCGTCACTGAACTTTCATGTCAACTTGCTATAATATTATTCTCCCCTGTCCCACCCTCCCAAAAAAATGTTGACTCACACCCAGAAATAAACCTCAGCTCAGCTCAGTGTGCCTTTTCTGGTCATACATTTTTAAATAAACAAATATAGACTTATTTTGCATATCAGAATGGAGAATACGACACTTTACAGTAATATAAATAATCATTTGTTGTTGCAATTTATAAAGAAGAAATAAGGATTGCACAAATAAAATAACTACTTGAGCATAAAAAGTTAAAATGAGAACTCATCACATAATAAAAGAGTTTCATTTTATAATGGTATGAACCGCAACTAGGCCATTCCACCAGTTATGAATAAGGGGACACTCCATTAGAAAGAGGAACATTAGTAAAATTAATAATATTGGGTAAGTAAACAAAAGCTATTTCAGAAGTATGTGCGGATACTTACTCATTACAAAATGTTTAAGCAATAAGGCTCAACAGGGTGTGGGTTATTGGGGATTTACCCATGCCTTGTGTGGTTTGTCATGAGGCACAGCCAAGTGACTTAACCACACAAGACGTGGGTAAATCACTCAATTACTCACACCCTGGAGTGCCTCATTGCGATTATACAATGGACCCATGTGCAAAATACATTTAAAATGTGTTTAATTATGTTTTTTATAAGTGCCATTCCTCAGCCGTGGGTTATGCAGGATTTATCTACAGTCGTGTGACATGTTTTGACAAATGAGGTTACAGGATTTTCATACACCGTTGTGTAATAAGGTAGTTGAAACAAACATTTGTCAGTGCTGAATGTTTGCTTTCTGGCATTGGCATTTGTAGTGCAGGAGTTAGAGAAATGCATAATAGGAATGGCAGGGAAGTATTGAACTAACCTCAAACCCCACACCCACCCTGCAGAGACTGACAGGTGTTGGGGGTGTACCTTTGCGTCATCGGCCATAACACTCATGCCATTCCACCTCACTTCACCCTGCAAACACTGACAGGTGTTGTGGTGTGCCTTGGTGACTTCAGTCCTTACACTCACCCCATTCCATAAGGAAATAAGCTGAGATGGGTTCAGTATAGAAGAATGGGGTGAAATGTTAGGGCCAAAGACCCCAAGGTGCACCACAGTGCCTGTCACTGGCTGCAGGGTGGGGGTGGGGGTGGGGGTGGAAAGATTTGAGCATTACTACCGATGACCCCAAGTCACACCCCCAATGCCTGTCAGTCTCTGCAGGGTGAGGCATTATGGTTGGAAACAGTAACACCCTGGGAGTTTGTTGGCATTTTTGCTCCAAATTTCAACATGGGCTTTTTGGGACTCCACCTCAAGAACAGTGGCACTATCATTTCATTACTCAATCCCTAAAGGTGATTTTGCAAACCGAATATGCCATTCTGCGCCACAGGTGGGAAAACACATTTCAGGCTGGATGTGAAAAATGACAGCTGTACTGTTCATGAGGAGGTATGCAAAAATGGTAATGTTGAAAATCTGGAGTGAAAATATGAAAAATTAGTGAAGTCACGAGCGTGCATAGAAACTGCACAACACATGCCCGTAACACAATCATTTTTTGGAATTCTTTCATCAAATTTTCAACTTGGGTATTTTGGGACCTCCCCTCATGAACAGTGGCACTGTGATTTTGTTAATCTGTCCTGAACATCAATTTCCCACAACAACCGCACCATTCTGCGTCACAGGTGCAACTACATGTGTCAGGCAGGATGTGAAAAATGACAGCTGTACTGTTCATAAGGAGGTGTGAAAAAAATGGCAATGTTGAAAATCTGGAGTGAAAATATAAAAAATTTACAAAGCTATATGTGTGTCAAGAAACTGCACAACACACGCTCATACCACAGTCATTTCTTGGAATTTTTTCACCAAATTTGCAACATGAGTTTTTTGGAACCCCACCTCATGAACAGTGGCACTGTCATTGCTTTAGTTGGTCCCAAAAGGTGAATCCTCGCAGTGACTGCTAAATCACCTTTCCGGACTGAGTACCAAAAAGACAATGACATGTTCATGATGTGGGGTCTCAAGAACCCTATGTTGAAATGTGGAGCCACAATTCCTTAAAATGGCTGAGATATCAACCTAAGTTGAAACCCACCATTGACTCCCATGATACAGTACTTACCCGGTTCCTCAGTTCTCAGTTCGGCTTTGAGGAGTGCAGACATGTTGAGGTCCAGAGAAGATTGCTGCTCTCAACCTCCGGAGGGTAAGTATGGGTGAGGGGGGTGTGGGGAGGTGGGTGCTAAGTGGGATGGGGGACTGGGGAGATGATGGTGGACCTTTTTTTTTTTTTACAGTTGAAAAAAAAAAAACATGCCAGGGGGACAGTTTTCTTTCTTTTACATGTTTAAAAAAAGATATTTCAGCTCACTGGGGTGGGCTCCCAGTGAACCACAACGGTGGTGGTTGGGGGGGGCATGCCGACACAGGGATTGGGCACCCTGATGTCGGCAGATTACAGGCGGGTTTTGGGGAGGCGCATCTGACACCAGGAGTGGGCACTGGAAACATGTACTGGAAACATTTTAGCACACTGGGATGGGCTCCCATTCATAATGCTGGGAACTTCTGAAATTGACAATTACACTAAGAGCAGTGAAACGGCTGGCAGTCACATGTCCCACCACTGCACTTGTAATCATTCTCGGTGGCCCCAACTGCCACAGACTAGACAGAGACCAATACTGCATGGGGGGGGCTTTTATATCTGCCCTAACATCCCTGTATACCAGGAGTCAGTTGGTTCCTGACAGCAGAATCCAGGACTAATCGTTTGAGTCCCCCAGCAAGCCCACAAACTTGCAGACCAGGCCTTGACTCCAGACACCAGACACCAGGGATCAAGGCTGTGACTCCTGGTTATTTATCCACAGTTATTGGCAGTGCAGGAGGAAGACAAAAAGGAGAATGGAGGTAAAATTTCCAGAGAAGGTCATTGAGGTAGAAACAATTGGAGGGTTCAAAAGGGGATGGGACTGGCACAAGGGAATAGTGCATAAGGGGACTGACTGTGGAAGGTGATAAGGAGGACTGACAAGGGCACAGTCCCAGAACTAGACAGGTGTGGGCAGACTAGATGCACCACTAGCCCTTTCTCTGGCATCGTTTTCTGTTTCTGTGTTTATATATGATAAATCCGGCTTACCTGAGCTGTAGCATTTAAATTGCTAAAAAATGTTAAAATTTCACAAGTGTTAAGCATGACTAGGCTTTTGTTCCTTTGTAGTTCTTCCTTTTATCCTCAATATCAGCAGCTTGCTTCCGTCCACACTGCTCATCTCTTTTGCCTGCCACAACACTACTAAAATGTCCCCAGACATACAGTACATCTGAACTGTCTCTGATTTTTATGGATATCCCTGATGTTGCCTCAGAAATGGTCCCTGTTAAATCTGACTGCTGAGTACAGAACAGCAGTGGGTCACTGCTAAATAGGTGAATAGTAAGCAACATCCGGGAGTGCTTTCACTAGTTTAAGCTCATGTATGTAGGGTCACCCCTCTGTGCTTAACCCAAAGGGGGGATACATAGTGATCCACACTGCCAAAGCCATACCAAGCTCAACCACTTAACATTTGTTGACAGTCATTACCCTCTCCATGGAGCTGGAGCATGTCTCCGCAGAATTCCTGAGTATCCAGATCCCACCTTACCGGAGCTGAGTTGGGCTTGGGGTACGAACCTAAGTGTCCCGCATAGAACGTCTGCAGCATCACAGCCCAGGTCAAGCACATGGCTGTTCATTTACTAGGAATGTAAATAATAAGCAGCCCTTAAGGAATAGTGTACTGAAAAGAACTGTGAGGATCATAAAGGAACTAGTTGGGCTAAAAGGCTGACATCATTGTTTTTGTGGGTTGGTACATAAAGGAACAAAAAACCGAAACAGAGGACGTACCAGTAAGAAACATTTGTTTCTTTTGTTTGGGGTTTACAAAACCACTACCAGTTGCTTTTGATATGCATGCTGACACGTCATCATAATAAAAGAGCAAGTTTCTTTAGCTGGGCTAAAAAAGTACTTTGTCTCCTTGACAAAAAGGCTGAGTGACTAGGTTCTGCAGAAAGGCTGAACTAGTAGTAAGAGCACAAACTGTGAAAAGGAGATAACAGCCAGATTTTTCAAAAGCTTGGATGCAGTCTTATCTAAGAGATACACCTCTGGCCAGCGACACCAGCAGAATTTGCAGCAGTAATGCTGTACTAAATTTTCAAATTCCGACAAAACAGAATTCCACAGAATTTTTAAAAATTCCACCTAATTCCATGGAATTCCATCACTAGTGGAATTCTGATATTTTGAAAGCGGAATAATTATTTTGCACATTAGTAACACATGGTTTCCATAAACATTGGATTTATTTTCTGCAATCTTCAGATAAGTATTTCATGGTTTACATAGAAACATAGAATCTGTCAGCAGATAAGGGCCATACAGCCCACCTAGTCTTCCCAATTCCCTACTTGGTTTGGCAATCCCTACTCTTATCTGGACTGCCTTTCCCCTATTCTGCTGTACAGCAGGGTGCCTTTATGTTTATCTCATGCACTTTTGAATCCCCGTATTGTTTTCGCTTCCACCACCTCCACTGATAGGCTGTTCCATGGATCCACCATCCTCTCTGTGAAAAAATACTTCCTAGCATTCCGCCTAAGCCTCTCTCCCTCCAGCCTCATGTTATGTCCCCTTATCATTTTGCATTTTCTTCTCTGAAATATGCTCCCCTCCTGCACCCTGTTTATTCCTCTAAGGTATTCAAAAGTCTCTATCATACCCTCTCTCTCTCCCGTCTCTCTTCTAGTATATAGATGATTAGTTCCTTGAGTCTTTCCTCATAAAGCTTGTGGCGCAATCCATGTATCATTTTTGTTGCTCTTCTCTGGACTGCTTCCATTCTGTCTATGTCCTTCCTGAGATGCAGTCTCCAGAACTGGATACAGTATTCCAAATGAGGCCTCATCAGTGATCTATAAAGTGGCATCACCACTTCTCTCCTCCTACTGGTTATACTCCTTCCTATGCACCCTTCCATTCTGTTTGCCTTCCGCACTGCTTTTTTGCATTGTTTGGCTGACTTCAGGTCATTGTATATGATAACCCCAAGGTCTCTCTCCCGACTTGTGGTAGCTAGACCTGCTCCCCCATCCTGTATTCCTCTCTTGAGTTTCTGTGTCCCAGGTGCATTATCTTGCACTTCTTAGCATTGAAACCCAACTTCCAAACCCTTGACCATTCCTCAAGGAGTCTTAGGTAGTTTTTCATTTTATGCAGCACCTCATGTGTGTCGACTCTGTTACAGATCTTGGTGTCATCTGCAAACAGACATACTTTCCCCTCTAGTCCCTCTACAATGTTGCTTATGAAACATTGAATAGAACTGGACCTAGCACCGATCCCTGTGGAACCCCGCTGGTCACCTCCCTCTCTTCTGATTTTATGCCATTTACTAACACCCTCTGGGTCCTGTCTTTTAGCCAGTTTCCAACCCATTTTACCACTTTAGAGCCCACACCAAGATTTCCCAATTTGTTAAGCAACCTTCTATGAGGAATGGTGTCAAAGTCCTTACTGAAATCCAGGTAGGCCACATCCACCGCCCCTCCCTGATCCACCACCCTGGTAACCCAGTTAAAGAAATCAATAAGATTAGTCTGACAGGACCTACCCTCAGTGAATCCATGCTGCCTTGAGTCTTTTGCACCGCTTGACTCCAGGAACTTTACTACCCTCTCCTTAAGAAGGGACTCCATCAGCTTCCCCACCACTGAGGTCAGACTAACAGGTTTACAAAGAAAGTCTTACCATGGTTTACACACAAGAAATAATTACTCACCAAAGAAATATTGTTACTTCCAAGGGTTCCCTCACTATGCTTAGACAAGCGCAAATCAGTGTGTTGGTCTGAGCTGCCCTGGAGAGTATAATGTTATGCTAATTATGGAATCTTAGAATGAAATTCAGATCTCTGCTGTGTAGTCATCCTCCTCTCTGCCCTTTAACGTCAGCTTTAATAAGGCTGAAGTGGGTACAGCCCAGCAGACATATTGTGAGCACAGCAGAGAAAAGGGAGTTTACCAGATACCAAACAGACTTTTAAATCATGAAGGTGAATGACAATCACTGCATGTCCACCACATTATTTTGTACATCGATCCATTGGCAGAACACAGCACTGTCCACCGTGTCCAAGATGGCTACTGGGGACCAATGTACATGAGCAGAGAACTCCAGCAGCCATCTTGGACGTGGCGAACTGTGCCCCCAGAGCTCAATGAGCATGCGCAGAGAACCCCAGTGGCCATCATGGTAGACAATGCTAAGTTCCTCCATGACCTCAGCTGAAGCCATAGCGGCTCTGACCAGAGTTAGTTTCTGTAGTTTGGGGAGCAGTGACCATTAAACTAGCTAAACCTACGAAAAATGGAATGGTACAAAAACTGTTGAGTCCTTGTGTGCTCTTAAACATGGCAGACCAAAACTGTCAAACTGAATATCAATTATAAGGCAATGCAACAAATAATGCTCAAGCAAAATAAAAGAAAAAAAAGAACAGATTCTTGGAGAACCTTTTCCAGGTTCTGGAAGGGAGGTAACACAGGAATGTTAAGCATAGTGAAGGTTCTCTTGGAAGAAACAACATTGCTATGGTGAGTAATTTTTTCTTCAAACTCCAGAAATCCCTTGCTATTCTTAGACAAGTGCCAACTACAAAGCAGTACATTGGGAGGCTGAGTACACAACCTATTTAGGGAAAAGGTTCTGTAAGACAGCAGTGCTAAAACTAACATCCCTTCTGGACTGCACACACAGACAATAGGGCTTGGTGAAAGTGTATACTGTTTTCCAGGTAGCTGCTTTACAAATTTCCTGCAAGGAGATGTCCCTTGCAGCTGCCACAGAGGCAGAAGGGCCACATGTGGAGCCTGCCCTGATGCCCTGAGCTTGCCAGCCTTGTTGTAGCAGAACAGTATGCAGGAGACAATCTAGTGGGCAACTGATCTCTTGGATGCTGGCCTACCTTTGCTAACTTTTCCATATGTGACAAACAACTGGGAGTGCAAGGACCTGACCTCCTTTGTGTGGTCCAAGTAGTAGCTGAAAGCTCTCTTAACATCCAAACTGTGGAGGTTCTGCTCCCCAGAACTGGATTTTGCTGTGAGAGCACTGGAAGGGTGATGGACAGGTTCAGGTGAAATTTGAATGCCACTTTAGGAAGGAATTTTCTGTTTGTCCTTAAGACTACCTTGTCCCTGTGGAATATGATGTAATTTGTGTCTGTGTAGAGTGCCTACTGCTTGCATACCTTTCTGGCAGAAGTTACGGCCACCAGGAAAACAGTTTTACAAGTGGCATATTTTAAATCTCAGTGGCCATTGGCTTGAAAGGAGGCTCCATGAGCTTAGCAATGCACAGGTTTAAATCCTATGGAGGGACTGGGTCTCTGATACAAGTGGAGAAGCCCTTTAAAGAACATTTTGAACATGGAGTGTGAAGCCACCGTTTTTTATTTACTTATTGAAACATGGGCTGACACTGCTGCCAGGTGCATCTTAAGGGTTGAGAAGTTAAGACACAGAGACTGAAGGTGGATCAGGTAGTCCAGGATTGTGGGAAGATCTGCTTGTAAAGGACTGAGCTAGTTAGAGGAACATCACAGAGAAAATCTTTTCCATTTGGAAGCATAGGTTTTTCGTTGTTGTTGGTTTCCTGTAAACTTTAAGGACCTCAAAAACTTTTCAAAAAGGTTAAAGTCTGTGAACTCTAGTTCTTCAAGAACCATGCATTAAGATGTGGAGTTCTGAAGGCTGGGAAGGCTATTCTGCCCTGAGACAAAGTCAGAAGATTATGTCTCAGGGGAAGACGTAAGGGGTGTTTGATGGAGAAGGACAGGAGCAGGGAGTACCAAACCTGCTTGGCCCAGTATGGAGTTATTAGAATCATGGTTGCATGCTGCCTCCTCAGTTTCAACAGCACCCTCAGCAAGAGTGGGAAGGGAGGGTAGACATGTATGAATGTTCCTGTCCAGTCCAGAGTCAGGGCATTTGATAGGAATGAGCCCACTGCAGGGGACCTGCAGTAAAACTGGGGATGCTGGTGATTCTCCCAAGATGCAAACAGGTCTATCTCTGGTGTACCCAACCTCAAGAACAGCTGCTTGTTCAGGGTCCATTTGTGATGCCCCTGCCTTATCTGGCTCAGTGAATCTGCCAAAGCATTGCCTTTCTCTGGCAGGTGAACTGGTGATAGTTGCACATCTAGGAAATAGGCCAGATTCCAGATCTTCATTGCTTCTATACATTGTTTTGAAGACCTTGTGCCTCCCTGTTTGTTGATGTAGTGCCATAGTAGTACAGTTTTCTTTCTTGTCCTGTCCTGACTGGGACTGACTGATACCTGATGTGGGAGATGAAAGCCTGTATAGCCAGGTACACTGGTCTGAGCTCCAGCAGGTTTATATGCTCCTGGGACTCCTGGGAGGACCACGTTCCACTTACTGTTAGATTGTTCAAATGGGCACCCCTGCCCAAGAGGGAGACTTCTGTAGTTAGTCCTACTGTGGGTGACTGCTGAAGGAAGGGCACACGTTCTCTGAGATTACTTTCTTCTTTCTACCAGTCCAGTGCTCTTAAGAGTCTTTGACACAGATAACCAGCCTTGAAAGAAAGTCATGGCTTTGGGACCGAAGGGCCCTTAGATGGTACTGGATGTCTCATTTGGAACCTGACCCTGGCCACTACTAATGTGGAAGTGGCCATGTGGCCTAATAACTGGAGGAAATCTCTTGCAGGTCTGGGATGGCCTAATCTAAAAGACTTTGCTAGATCTACCAGATTTTGCACTCTTTCCTGAGGGAGGATGGCCCTCCCTCAGAGGGCATCCAGTTCATAGGTTCATAGGTGGTGTTACAAGTTCAAAAAGCCCAAAGGCCTTTAGTAGAACTTGCCACTCATATGTATCAAGGGTAGAATTCATGTTTTTTGTTTCCCATGTGCACATCTAGTCTGCTTTTAAATATTTTCATGTTTTTACTATGAACTACTTACTGTGGGAGAGAGTTCCACTTTGTAACTACCCTTTGAGTGAAGAACTTGCTCATTTTAGATGTTTTATTTTTTTCACCCGTGATTTTATACTTATTACTGCATGTGGTTCTAGAGGTTTCATATTTTGTGATCCCTATTGTTTTGCACATGTAATCATATTTTATGATCTTACATAATATGCAGCTGTCTCCTCTGATTTGCCTATATTTGGAGGAGAATAGATTTAGTTTGGTTAATCTGTCAATATAATTGAGATGTTGTAGGGAACTGATTTTTCTAGGGATCGTCCTCTAAACTCCCTCTATCCGTCTTCTGCTTTTTATGTTTCCTTGCATGCATGTGCAAGAAACATAGTGCCATCATCCGAGTTTTCGGAGGTGTGGCAGCCCTCTTCCAATACAGGCAGTGTGTTTGCAGGCGCGGCCGCAGTTCTCCAATGCCTGCTGGAGCTGTCTATGACAGCTCCAAAATGCAGTGGAGTACAGTTGAAAGGGGGAGCTACACTTCAGCGAACAACGATTAGATATCACCTGCCCGCGCGCCCCCCACACACACACACACACACACACACACACACGCACGCACGCACACACATGCTCACCCCTCCCACGCACACACTGTGTGTAGCTGACTGTGCTGACCCCCAAGCAGAGTTACATATGCCACGCTGGGTGCCCACCCCAGCATGGCCACACATTGTATAGCCAACGGGGGTGCCCAATCTCCCATGGGCTCCACTGTCCCCCCCAGTACAGGGTGCCATGCTGGGAGCCCACCCCAGCGTGGCAACAGATGCTATTGCCAACTGGGGTTCCCAATCCACTATCGGCTCCATGCTCCCCCACCAGCTGTCCTTGTGCCATGCTGGGAGCCCACCCCAGCATGGCAAATGTCCTGCATCGTCATTTAACAAAAAAAAACCTGAAACTTGAAAATGGTCCCTCGCTGTGTCTGCCCCCACCGCACTCCACCCACTGCGCACCCTGCCTCCCCACACCACCCTCACCCCATACTTACCTCCGGACTTGGCGTGACGTCTTCGGTGGACTGGGAACACGTCTGCACTCTTCAAAGCTGACCACGAACTGAGGAAATGCCGGTAAGCTGTATAATGGGATAGATAAGGTTATTTCAACTTTGTTGCATATCTCAGCCATTTTTTGGAATTTTTGCACCAAATTTTCAACATGAGGTTTTTGGGACCCCTTCTCATGATTGCTGTCACTGTCATGGTGTTAATTGGGCCTGAAGGGTGATTTCGCAGTCACTGCACAAAATCATCTTTTGGGACTGAGTAACAAAACGACACTGCCACTGTTCATAAGGTGGGCTTTCCAAAAGCCTATGTTGAAAATTTGGTGGAAAAATTCCTAAAAATGACTGTTTTACGAGCGTGAGTTGCGCAGTTCCTATGCGCGCTCATAAGTTCTCAAATTTTCAATATTTTCACTCCAGATTTTCAACATTGCCATTTTACCACACATCCTTATGAGCAGAACAGCTGTCATTTTCACATCTTGCCCTTAACGTGTTTACGCCCATGTAGTGCACAATGGCGCAGTCGGTGTGCGAACTCAATGTATGGGACACATTAAGAAAATCACAGTGACACTGTTAATGAGCAGAGGTCTTAAAATGGCTATGTTGAAAATTTGGTGAAAAAATTCCTAAAAATGACTGTTTTACGAGTGCGCATTGCGCAGTTCTTATGCATGCTCGTAAGTTTGTGAATTTTCAGTATTTTCACTCCAGATTTTCAACATTGCCATTTTATTACACTTCCTTATGAACAGTACAGCTGCCATTTTTCATGTCGCCCCAAATGTGTTTCCGCACATGTAGCGCACAGTGGTGCAGTCGGTGTGCAAAAGCAATGTTTGGGACAGAGTAAGGAAATCACAGTTACACTGTTCATGAGCAGAGGTCTTAAAATGGCTATGTTGAAAATTTGGTGACAAAAGTCCATAAAATGACTGTGTTACGAGTGAACATTGTGCAGTTTCCACGCACCCTCGTTAGTTCATGACTTTGTAATATTTTTAGTCCAGATTTTCACCAGTGGCATTTTTCCACACTTCCTTATGAACAATACAGCTGTCATTTTTCACAACATGGCCGAAATGTGTTTTCACACTTTCAGCGCAGAGATGCATGGTCGCTGTGGGAAATCATTGTTTGGGACAGATAAAAAAATGACACTGACACTGTTCATGATCGGAGGTCCCAAAATGCCTGTGTTGACAATCTGCTGTAAAAAATCCCCAACCTAATTACATTACGGGTGTGCATTGCACAGTTTCTATGCACGCTCCTGACTTCACCAGTTTTTTTAATATTTTTACTGCAGATTTACAACATTCCCATTTTTTACACCTCCCCATGAACAGTACAGCTGTCATTTTTCACATCCTGTTTGGAATGTGTTTTTGCACTTGTGGAGCTAAATGCTGTAGTCGCTGTGCATAAGCAGCTTTCCGCTAACAAACTGATATTGCCACTATTCATGAGGTGGGGGTCACAAAAAAAAAACATGTTGAAAATTTGGAGTGAAAATACCAACGAATGCCTGAGGTGTTAGGGTTTCCAACCATAATGCCCCACCCTGTAGAGAATGACAGGCATCGGGGTGTGACTTGGGATTCTTGCCTGTAATGTTCATACTATTCCACATCCTGCAGCCAGTGAGAGGCATCGAGGTATGCCTTGGACTCTTTGGCCCCAAAGTTCACCCCATTCTCCTATACCACACCCATCTCACCATAAGGCAGTAAGGCAGGCAAAGTCCCAAACTGAGGAAACACTAGCACGAACAGTAAAAGAAGGTGACAAGACTTTCTATAGATACATTAGTGAAAGGAGAAAGTCCAGAGGGGGTATTGCTAAGCTTTAATGGAGAAAAGGGAGCATGTGGAGAGGAGGACCCTGTAAAGGCATCTATCCTAAATAGATACTTTTGCTCAGTATTTACTGAAGAGAAGGTAGGCAGGGCCCACAGCTCAGCATCATGGACACAGGGGAGGGAGGTGAGCACTACTCCTTCACAAAAGAAAGGGTCCTACAAGAGCTTGCTAAGCTCAGGTGGATAAGGCAATGGGACCTGATGGCATACATCCCAGGGTACTTAAGGAGCTAAAGGAGGAACTAGCAGAGCCATTAGCAGAATTGTTTAGTGAGTCTCTGAGCACAGGAGAGGTCCCAGAAGACTGGAGAAGGGTTTATGTGATCCCGCCCACAAGAGTGGTAGCAGGGAGGAGGCAGGGAACTACAGACCAGTCAGTCTTACCTCAGTAGTGGGCAAGATTATGGAGGCACTCCTTAAGGAAAGGATAGTGCAACACCTGGAATCCATAGGGCACAGGATCCAAGACAGCATGGGTTTACAAAGGAAGGTCCTGTCAAACTAATCTCATAGATTTCTTTGACTGGGTAACCAGAGTGGTGGACCAAGGGGAGCAGTTGATGTCGCCTACCTTGACTTCAGCAAAGCTTTGACACTGTTCCACATAGAAGATTGATAAATAAGCTAGGTAGGCTCAGGGTGGGTCTGAAGTTGGTCAACTGGTGGCAAACTGGTTGACTGGCAGAAACAGAGAGTGGTGGTAAATGGTATACAGTCAGAAGAGATGCAAGTCACAAGTGGGTACTCAGGGATCAGTCCTGGGGCCAGTCCTATTCAACATCTTCATTAGTGACCTCGCAGATGGACTAGAGGGTAAGGCTTGTCTGTTTGCAGATGACACCAAGATCTGCAACAGAGTAGATGATCCAGATGGGGTGGGCAGAATGAGAAGAGATCTGGATAAACTAGCAAAATGGTCAGAAGAGTGGCAACTGATTTAATGCAAAGAAGTGCAAAATCATGCACATAGGGAAGAGAAACCCTGAAGCCACTTATAGGCTGGGAGGAGTTGCTAGCAGTCACAAAGGAAGAAAGAGACTTGGGCATCATCATCACTGATGACCTAAAATCATCAAGCAGACCTCTAAAGCAGTAGGTAAGGCTAGGGGGTGTTAGGGTGTATTAGTAGGGTATCACAAGTGTAAGAGGGAGGTAATAATCCCTCTGTACAAGACATTGGTTAGGCCCCATCTGGAGTACTGCGTGCAGTATTGGAGGCCACACCTTCACAAGGACATTAACCAAATTGAGGCAGTCCAGAGAAGGGCACCCAAAATGGTGCAGGGACTGCATCAGAAGACATATGAGGACAGATTAACGGAGCTCAATATGTATACCCTTGAGCAAAGGAGGGAGAGAGGTGATATGATCGAGACATTTAAACACCTTAAGGGCATAAACAAGGTGAAAGAGTCTAACATGTTTAAATATAAGAAAAATAGCAGGACAAGAGGACACAGCATGAGATTAGAGGGAGGCCGATTAAGGGGGAATGTGAGGAAATTCTTTTCACAGAAAGGGTGGTAGATGCATGGAATAGCTTACCACAAGAAGTGGTGGCTATGAATACAGTGCAGGGCTCAAACAGGCATGGGATAGGCATAAGGGAGCAATACAAATGACTATGAATAGATAGGTCACTGACAGAGCAAAGGCCGATGGCACATTTATAAGGTAGAAAAAGAAATGGGCAGACTGGATGGGCCTTGCGGTCCTTATCTGCCGTCAACTTCTATGTTTCTATGTTTCTATATTTCCTGATGGAATGGGGTGCACATAAGGGCCAAAGACCCCATGGCACACCGTGACACTTGTCAGTGTCTGCAGGGTAGGGTGTGGTAAAATGGCATGCCCGTAATACCTGATGACCCAAAGGCACACCCCAATGCCTGTCACTCTCTGCAGGGTGGTGGTGGGGTTGGCTTCAGTTCAATACTTCACTGCCATTTCTATTATGCAGCTCTGTGACTTCTACACTACCATTGCCAATGCCAGCAAGCAAACATTCGGCATTGACAAATGCTTGTTATAGTTGTTAGGGCACTAAATTCAAAGCAGTACTTTAAGTGGGGGCTTACCAAGCTGCTATACAGTGTCACAATTACTTCAGCTTCTCTACTTTATATATTGGCCTATATAGAACCTATGATTTTATCACATATTTTAACTATTATAGAGCTATTTCTGTTAAATGATAGCGTGTCAGTGATCGTTATCCCTAGGTCTTTTTCTTCCACTGTACTATGCAGAGTAATGTTATTTAATGTAGAGTCAAAATAATGATTTTTCTTCCCAAAATGCATAACCCTGCATTTGTTTTTGTTAAACTTAGTTTTGTTTTCTTTTGCCCAGTCAGATATGTGGTTAGGTTGTTGTTGTAACTGTCTACTATCTGTTTCCGAGGTTATGATTCCCCCAGCCTTGCAGTCATCAGCATTCTTGCTCATCCATGTATTGTTTGAGACTGACTTGGTGGTTATCATGTTGTTAAACAAAACAGGGCCTATTACTGATCCTTGAGGGACACCACTCGTCACAAATCTCCAATCTGATAAATGTCCCTTAACTGATACTTTCTGATGACAATCTTCAAGCCATGACTGTACCCAGTTAATAATGTCTGGATGCAATTTAATTCTGTGTAGGTGTTGTAAGAGCACTTAATGGGATACATCATTGAATTCCTTGTCAAACTCTAAGAAAATGACATCGACAGGTATTCCTTTATCCAGTGTGGCACTAACTGGCTCAAAGAATTGAATCAAATAAGTAAAGCATGAACTACCAGATAGAAATCCATATTGAGTGGTGTCCACCGACCCTGAATTATTAATATGCTCGATTATGTGCCTTTGTAATAGTCTTTCCATCATTTTCCCTATAATGGAGGTAAGGCTTATTGGATGATAGTTACTAGTTTCTGTTTTACTATCTCCCTTATGAATTGGAGTGACCAATGCTTCTCTCCCTTGCGGTATAGCTTTACCTTCCTTTAGAGAGGTATTAAAAAGGAAGGTAACCGGTCCCACAATTTCTCTGTTTAGTTCTTTTAAGGATTTGGTTGTAATACCATCTGGCCCAGCTGAACAACTGGGTTTGAAAGTTTTTATAATTTGATCAATGTCATTTGTATTAAAGTTTGGGATGATATCTGCATTTTTTTTCACCCGTGTGAGTGACTGGTTCTTTTAAGTCATATACACTCAGAAAATAGTTGTTCAATTTGCATGCTGTCTCTTTTTAATTAGTTATAATTCCTTTGCTAGTTATTAGAGGTTCAGTGGCTTGCTGTCTGCCTTTTAGTGATCCTATATAGTTATAAAACTGCTTTTTATTGTCCTTAACTTTGGTTACTAGATTTATTTCTTAGCTTTTTTTTATCATGACCAAGTTCTAGGCCCACAATCCTTTTTTCTACTTTTGATAGAGTATCTTTTTTTTTTTTTTTAATGATTTTCTAATGGAGTTGTTCCACCATGGTGGAACTCATTTCTTCTTATTGTTATTGTATTTAGTTCTAAAGGGTACCCACTTGTCTATGCAGTATTTGAATTGTTGGTATCTATGCTCCCACATTGTTTCTACTGTAGGGGCTCTAGTTTTTTCTGCCATTTCCACTTAGATAAATGTGCCTTTATTTTGTCGTAATCTGCTTTATTATAATCTGTTATTTTAGTTTTTCCTCTAGTGTGATTTTGAGCAGTAATGTGATCAAATTTTATTATACAATGGTCACTGTCACTGAAAGGGAGCAGAATGTCAATATTCTGAATTTTATCTTCAACATTTGTTAGTATCAAATCCAGTATATTTGTTCCTCTTGTAGGTTTTGTAATTAGTTGGTCCCAATTTTGTAAGAATGTAATATCTAAAAATGTATTTTCTACTGTTCTTTTACTGTTAAGTGTACTCCAGTTGACTGTTGGGAAGTTAAAATCTCCCTTGAGTATACAGTCACCTAATATTTTTGTTTCCTTTAATTCCAGTAAGAGTTGTTTATTCTCAGCAGCTGTTAAATTAGGTAAATGGTAGACTACACCTAACATTAGGTTTGATTGTAGAAGCTATGAAGTTCATTATTTGCACCGGCTCTATCTGGGACTTCTGAGTGTTTATTATGAAGCTTAACCCATCCAAGGTATGCTGAGTGAGAAGGAAAGAGGCCTTAACTTCCTAGTGTGACTTCCCTACAATAAGACAGTTATTGAGCTAAGAGAAGACCACCATCCCTTGTCTTCTCAGATGTGCTGCCACCATGTACAAGCAGTTTGGGAACATTCTGGGAGCAGCTGAAGAGAGTCCAAAAGGGAAGGATGTGAATTGGTAGTGACCATTCCCTACCCTTAACCTTAAGTACTATCTGTGACAGGGCCTGACTGGAATATGAAAATAGACATTTCACATCAAGATTTCTTAGCCAGTCCCCTTTCTAAAGGGTTGGGATTACTTTTGTTTTGCAGTTAAGTAAACTTTATTAGATTTTTGAAAAAAAAAACCATAACAAACACCAACAATAAACAACAACAAAAACACAACCACAACAAACACACCAACACATAGAAACACAAATAACCCCCCCACCAAGAACTCCAATGACAATGCAGTACTTTCAGCCCACCTAAAGACAAGTTGAGCCCAAAGAAAAAGTCAATAAAGACATAATATAGAGGAAAAACATAAAAAACAACATAAAAACTGGAAATAAAACATATGAGCCAGCTATCTTTGAACAAATTATAGTGTATGAAGGGTTTCCAAACAGGCTTTATCAATGAAAAGTATGGAAAAAAAAAACAAGCGATGGACTTCTCAACATTAAGAGCATGCATCATTTCCATAACTCATTCATTCCACATCGGGGATGAAGTGTCCAACCAATGGCAAAGAATAAGCAACTTAGTTATAGCAGTAAGTAAAGCCATATATGTCTTTCTGGGCCCCCCAGAGGTACAGACCATAGTCTCAAAACACACAAATCTCTGGGGTAAAAGCTTCCTGAAGGCTCAGAAGAGGATCTAAGTTGGAGTGTATTGATTTCCAAAAGGATCGTATTTGAGAGCACTACCAGAACATATGAAACAAAGGGCCATCTTCTCCATTACACCTGGAACACAAGGGTTGGGATTACTGAAGCCAGGGTTACTCTCTTGACCTTTCCCCTTTTCATGTGTTTATTCAGGTATCTGAGATCTAAAACAGGTCACCATTCCCCATTTTTCATGTGGGTCAGGAAGTACCTTGAGTAGAGTCCCTTTCCCTACTGTGATGAGAAACCTTTTCTTCTACATTCGACTGCAGCCTCCAACTCCAACTGGAATTTCTCTGTTGAGGCTAGAAGTGCAAAGTTTTTACAAACCTGGAGTCTGGGAAACCTTTTGAACTGAAGGGTGAGCCCCCTGACTCATGACTTCAAGAAAGAACTTGTCTGTGGTGATATTTTTCCATTCTCAAAAGAAGTGAGACAGCCTTCCACACACTGGCAGTGGGTGAGTGACCTGGACCAGCTTGGCAGGGGTTCTGTTGAGGCTGGGCTTTGGGTGATGGAGTTGTGTCAGCATGCTTAGAGCCCCTACTACCTCTGCCTCTGAAAAAGTCCCTTAGCTGGGAGAAATCAGAGGCGTGAAAACCACAGGGAAAATATCCCCTACCTCCACCTCCCCTTTCTTAAGGCCTGCTTGAAATGGAAGCCTTTTCCTTCTCGGCATTGCTCTTGTAGGTGGCTTTGTATGCCTCCACCATTTGTCTTGTCACAAAACAGGGAATTCCCCTGACAGGAAAAATCAATTGCCTTCATCTGAGTGTCCTGGATAAGGTTGGTGGTTCTGAGCCAAGCAAACCTCCTCAGAGACATTGCATGAGCCATAACTCTGCAGGCAGTGTCATTCTCATCCCCTGCTATGTGGAACTGTTATTTGATAATATCCATAGCTGTCTTAACAGTGCTTGATAGATCTTGTGCCAAGTCATCAGATGCTTTCTCTCTCATAGACAGAATGGAGCTCCACAGAGCCTTCTGGTACTGGGCTGTGTATTCCCTGTAAGCTGCCTTTCTCAAAAGCAGGGAAGCTGAGGTTCAAACCTAAAAAAGAGGAAAAGTGCACACAGTTAAGGTCAGGTGCTGTAAAATGAACAACTCAATGAAACAAAATACACAGCACTCCAGGCTAGCATTCAAAAATCTTTATATATTAATGAAATGGAAGCATAAATAAACAAAACACATCACATATTATATCCATATTGAAATGATTCACATACCAATAAAGTGCAAACAGCCCAGTGCTTCATGGCCACCAGAACCTCTTCATCAGGGGTGAGGCATAACTGTGACTGACCATGCTTTTATACATTTGGAGCCTACATGTGTGAACAATAAAGTGCTTGTGATCCAATGCCCAATCAGCAACCTACAATGCTTATCATTAATTGATTGTCATGGTGACCAGTGATACAATCTGTGATGCATTGAGACTTCGTGAGTCATTTTATATAGCCTTGTTTACTAAAGTGTTTAACAACTCCCACATTTCAGTTGTGCAAAAAGGCGTTAGAGAAAAGAATAGATCATTTTTTTTTTAAAAAAGAGAACTTTAGTCCCAGGACTTTTGGAGGTTGTTGCTTGGGATAGGGGGCTCTACTTAAACCCTCTGAGGTGGCCATTCATTTTTAAGGAGCAAGCAATTGCCTCATTTGTCCCCACAGTGTGCTGCCTCCCATCCCGGGTAACATCACACCAGAAACTAGGATTATCAACTGAGCTTTCTACTACCATTATCTAGGCACAATATTTTTTATTAAACATACGTTCAGTCCTTACTTTTATTTTGATCCATAAAATTAGAGTTTTTAAACAAACAATCATACATCCAGATTGCTGAAGTATAAACTTTCTTCCCCATGCTATCCAGTTTCCTGGAGTCCTTGTCTGGAGGCTGGGCAGAAAGGGGAACTTTTGCTGTGTCACAGGCCACCGCCTGGACCACCCTTTCATGGTCAGGGTGAGAATATAGGTACTCGGCACTCTATTTGTCCACCTGGTATTTTTCCTTTATCTTCTTATCAATAGCAGTGGTAGAGGTGGGCATTTGCATGAACTTACAGGTTGCCTTCTTTAGGGACTTGCAGACAGGCGGAAGCAACCTCTTGGCCGGGGTTAAACCCATCATATTCAGGACTTCCACTTCATCCTCATCCTCAGCCATCTCCTGGATCGAGAGGTTGAGGGTGTTAACCATTTGCCTCACAAAGGAATAATGTGAGGATAAATCATCCTGAGCATGAGGAGGGGAGCCAAATTCCTGCTCCAGGGGACCATCAGGCTCAATAGGGTCTCCTTTCTCCTCCTTTTCATCATAGAAAAACTCAGTCCCATCCCCCTCCAGAACTGGGTTAGGTACTGAAACTAGCGGAGGGGCGACAGGCATGCCCATGAGCGATCCTAAAGCCTGAGAGGCCTGAAAAAAACTGCCATGCCTTGGTCATGTCCTCCACTGAGGGCATTCTGTTCTTGTCCACTGATGTCTTCTGTTCTTATTCAGAAGGAGAGGCAGTGACATGTTTTTCTGTTTGTCTTTTTTCTTTGCAGGCACCATCTTCAGTACCTGCTCAGAGGCTCTTTTATGCTTGCTGATTTCAGGGTTTCCCTGTTGAGACACCCTGGACTCCAAGCCATCTTTAGAAGACTTGTCTTTCTGCTTACTTTGAGGTGCTTGAATCTTATCTAAGCATTTTGGTGATGTAAAGGCAGACTGAGAAGCGGTAAAGTCTTCCAATTTTTTACTCCTTTTTATGTTTGCTTGCATGCATGTGCAAGAAACATAGTGCCACCATCGGAGATTTCGGAGGTGTGTCACCTCCTCCTCCAATTCAGTCAGTGTGTTGGCAGGCGCGGCCCCTGTAAGCCAATGCATGCTGGAGCTGTCTATGACAAGCTTCTAAATGCAGTGGCATACATTTGAAAGGGGGAGCTATGCTTGAGTGAGCAGAGATAAGATATCGCCTGCTCATGCGCAGCTCCCCCCCCACACACACACACACACACACACGCACCACACAGCATCCAAAACCCCAGACCCCCGGCATTTATAACTATTTCCTCTAGCAAGATTATTTGAATTATCCAGCAACGCTTCAGAGCTCCCCTGTGAATATGCTATTCAGACTCAGTATCAATCCCCAGCTGACTGTATTCAACAATGGCAACTAACACATGTTTGAAGTCAGTGAAGGCACTGCAGCCCAAACAGCTTGTAGAGAATAGCTCTGCCGCCCCCACCCCGGGCTCCTCCGCAACAAATCAAAAGTCTCTCTGTGCAGTCAGCCCCGTTTTCAGTAAGGAACCCCACAGGTAAGTACAGAACCCAACCCCTCCAGTCTGTACGTCACTTCTGCTGTTGCCAAGTGCCCCACTGGATGCTAAAGCTAGCTGCTGAAGTCGCGGCTGTCAGTCAATCGCGACTCGCTGATAGCCCGGTTCACGCGCGTCTTCCCTCCATGCTGGCAGCTGCGGTGGGTGAAAATCATTGAGACTGCTGAGTCGTGGAGCTGGACAGCTGAGTGCGAAGAAAATCCCTTCATTTTGCATTTGGGGAATGGAGTACTAGTCCCCTCGGACCCGATTTTTAGTTGCCGTGTGCAGTGTGTTCACTGTCATTTCTGGCAGTAGTTTGATCCAAGGAGGTGCCGGTGGACTTGGCGAGTGCTGCTCCCCTGTTACATGGTGGAGGTATTGTTCTCGGTAGCTGTGGCACAGACATGTCAGTAACAGTAGCAGCGAGATGACAGTTGACGGACGGGATGTTGTAGTTTCAAAACTTTTATTTCTCTGTTCAGGTAATGTCCCCCCCCCCAAAAGATGGCAGCAACTGACTACTTGTACGTTGACCCACTCGCTGCATGCTCGCTTGTTATCCATCCCTGCTTGGGTGAAGTTTGTGGAACCTTGGACTGCACAGCTTAACGGGGTGACTCGGGTTCAGGGGCATACAGTTTGTGCTCCCTCCCAGTACCCTGTCTTCATCTTGTGTTTTTTTTTTTAATGTGCAATTACGTGTTCCCTAAATAGAATGTTGTAAATGTATTCAAATCAGGGGAGCGTGCTTAATAGCGAAGAAAGAAGTGGTAGCAGCTGTAAGTACGGTAATCTTGTGGCAGATGGTGTGGTGGTTGTGGGAAGGGCTTGAACACAGCGGGGGGGGGGTGTATTCTGGGTATGGCATGTAGACATTTATTTTTAAAAAAAAAGCTTCAGCCACCAGCCCTTATATGTCCACATCAGCCTTTCAGGTTTGATTGGCGCTCACCCCAGCATCAACTTCTGATGGTGGGTGGAAATCTCAAACTCCATCTTCACTTGTACATCGACATTATTGGGTCCATTACCCGGGCTAAACTGAAGCTAACATTCCTCTTTTCTTTGTACAGCAAGTGGCACATCCCGTGTGGTCAATGCTTCATGTCTCTACATTATTTAGTAAACTTTCTTCGTGTAGCTTGCACCCCTTCCATGTGTGCATATCTTTTGTATGTCCTCGCCAGCCACTCATTTTCCACCAGTACTGCATGTATCTCACAGAAGTTCCTGTGTTCTAAAATTTGTGAGCCCTGAGTAGCTGAACACATCACATTTGTGGAATGCCAGTCATCGTGGCTGCATCTTTAATGGCTAAATTATATGGTTGGAATTTTCAGAGAGTTTACTGGAAAATCAAACAAGGAACATCACTGGTCTTCCACTTAGATAATAACTTGTGAGTTCAATTTTGCAACATCAGACTCGTCACACCTGAAATTACTTGGGACAAGTTTGTGTTCTGTTCTTTCAAGTTGAGTCTTGCATAGTTTAACCTCTGTGCTGTACCTAGATTATGATCAGTTTGCTTTTCTTAATTTCAGTATGTACTAGTATTTCAGACTTTAAAAAAAAAAATCACAGGGACTTTTTTTTTTTTGGCATGTATAAGTAGGACCATAAACTTAAAAATATTTTGCCATTTAAGCATATGGGTAGGTATGTATAAACAGGGGTTGGGGAAAATGGTAAGTTTAGCAATCCATATGTTGGACTACAAGACAGTTTGATTTTTTTTTTTTGATAATGAATGGTATGATGTTTGGGAGTATTGTTTTACATTGAAATTCATACAGGTTCTTGTACTCTAACAATAACAAAAAAAAAAAATAACAGCCTAGTCAAAATGCCCAGCAACCTGCCAAAGAAATATGGAAGATGGAAACTGTTAATTTTATTATCGTTTGTTGACGTTTGAAGCACAGTTCAGTGTCAAAATGTGTCCAAATAAACAAAACAAAACAAAACAAAAAAAATGACACAGAATAGAATGCCTAGAGATCTTGAAAGCTGAAATATTTTGGAGAGTGGTCCTAAACAATAAATAGTGACTTGGAGGAAGCTGTTCGATACTTTCCTGTTTTTGTCATTACAGATTCCAGTAGAGATGCTGTATCCCAAGCTGAAGATGAAGACTTTTAACATTTATTAACGTTTATTTACATAGCCCAGCTGAAGTATAATTAACCTTTCATTGTCAGTGTGGTCCTTCTTCTATCCATTTTTGCAGTAATGATGCACCCAAAAATACAGTTCTGTCAGTTGTATGGTTAAAAAGATAATGCCAAACACCTACTGGGATAGTGAGCTGCTACAAGATTATAAGAGTGTATCCGCCACTTTTTTTGTACAAAAGTTGCATTTTTTTTAATTGTCATTTACTTAAATTTTGAGGTCATAAAAATAACATCTTGCTGTAAAAAAAAAGGTTTCCCACTTTCTTGGTAAAGCAGTACAAAACATTCAGTATTTAAAGCTGTGGAAACAAAAATGTGGATGACAATAATTTAACTTCATACCACAGAATCAGAATTGACATGGCACGAGGACTTGCATGTTTTCAGTTAGGTGGTAGTTCTGATAGATGGAAAAAGAAGGAAGTCCTCATTTTGTGCATGTATTCCCAGATCTGCTTCCTGTCTCCATAACAATGAAAGGTTAAAAGTTGAGGAAAAAAGTACTCAACTTTGATTATTACAAGTGGAATGGCTGGGCATGGCATGTTTGATCAAGTGGCACATGGGCAGCCTATGAGCGTTGGGAAGGTAGAGAGACACATGCAGCAAATATCAGAAAGATCTAATCAGTAATTTTACTACAGTAGTAGCACCAAATTAGTAAAAGGATTTTTAAAAATCCCTATTGAGAACTGTGAAACCTTTAGTTGGGGATTTTATTTTGTTTGTTAGTGTGTTCAGTGCTTTGCAGAAAAGGTTGTCTCATCTGATAGTGAAAATCTACCAGATGACACTTAAGTACTGTAATAGGAACAGCTTGTAGGTATAACCAAAAGAATTTTAGAGGATTTTTTTCCCTAAATTTTGTGAAGGATAAATAGGGAATCTCACAAAATTGCTTGACAGACTCTGCGCTACTACTGTACATTCGCCAGCTGCAGAATAGTAACTTGAATTCAAGTAAAGAAATATTTGTTATGCTGTCGTGCATACTGCAGCTCTCAAGTATCTTAATAACTTGGTATGGTGATTATATTGTGATTTTTTTTTCTGTTAGACAGTATATACAGTATATGTGTGTGTGTGTGTGTGTGTGTGTGTGTGTGTGTGTGTGTGTACAGTATACTGTATATATTATAAAAACTGTAATGAGTATGTAGCACAGTATACTGAGAGGTAATATGTTGCCCTTACCCCCATCAGAAAAGCATAGCAACCTGTAGAACTCTGTGGTAGAAAATGCACTTCCATTTAAAAAAAAAAAAAAAGGCACGCATTGGTATCGTAGCAACATGAATATATTATATATTATACAAGCACAGTAGTGCCTGCATGTTGGGATTTAGTTAATGTATCTGTCAAATGCAGAGTTTATGACAGCTTATTTTGGGATCTTAGCCCCTAGGACCAGGGTTCATTCCATATATTTAGCTATGTGGGACACTGACCCACTGGGTTTATAAAGTGAGGTTCAAATGAGAAAATACTGGATCATATTGTTTATCTGAGCCCAGATTCATAAAACAGCAGTGAGCAGGTTGTCCCCAAGGTAAAAGAAAAGGAGGGTCAGAATTAAAAACTGTATGGCAAGTGTCCCAATCCCCTACTCTGAAATGAACTCTGCCCTAGGACTGAATAATTTGGTGTTGCATGTTCCCAGTCCTTAGAGCTAGTTGTTTGGGAAGTTTGTTGCAAATTAGTGTAGTGGTTGTAAAGTTAACTAATGAAATTACATATGTCCTGAGTTAAAATGCTTTTTTTAATAATCGGCTAACACAAAAATAAACCAATTTAAATTATGGAACTTGCAGGTTTGTTAGATCTCAAGGCAGAATAGGTGTTTTGTGGTTTGAAAATTAAACCTTTTGTTAAAGCGCATAGGTGCCGGAACTGGGGGGGGGAGCGAAAGGGGCCGTAGCCACTCCACTTTTTATTTCTGTATGGCAAAAACTAATATAGAAAAAGGGCCCTTTGTACCCTCATAAGAGCCCTTTTGATTCTCAGCCCCCTCAGCTTTTACTGTCTTCCGGCAGTACATGACACTGGTGAAAAGTTTTACCTATAGTTTTTATGTTTGCTTGCATGCATGTGCAAGAAACATAATGCCATCATCGGAGATTTCGGAGGTGTGTCACCTCCTCCTCCAATTCAGTCAGTGTGTTGGCAGGCGCGGCCCCTGTAAGCCAATGCATGCTGGAGCTGTCTATGACAAGCTCCAAAATGCAGTGGCATACAGTTGAAAGGGGGAGCTACGCTTCAGTGAGCAGCGATAAGATACTGCCTGCTCCGCGCACTCCCCCACACACACACACACACACACACATGCACAGATGCACGCATACTGTGTGCTGCCTCCCCCACGTGAGTAGCCGACGGGTGCCCAATCCCCATCGGCTTGTGCCAGTGCCCCCATGTCTTCCACATGCCACTTGGGTGCCCACCCCAGCATGGCAATTGTTAGAATAGCCAGCGGGGGTGCCCAATCCCCTGTCGGCTCCACTGTCCTCACCCCCCCGAGTACCGGGTGCCACGCTGGGAGCCCACCCCAGCGTGGCAACTGATCAAATGGCCGGGGGTGCCCAATCCCCTGTCGGCTCCACGGCTCCCCCCCAGCCATCCTTGTGCTATGCTAGGAGCCCACCCCAGCATGGCAAATGTCCCACGTCTTTTTTTTACCTGAAAAATAAAACGGTCCCATGGTGCTTCTCCAGCCCCCCACACAACCCGCACTCCACCCACTGCGTGCAACTTCTGCCTCCCACCCCCTCCCTCACCCCATACTTACCTCCGGAGCTCTGGCGCGACGATCTTCGTGGACTGGAACACGCCTGCACTCTTCAAAGCCGACTGCTAACTGAGGAAATGCTGGTAAGCTGTATAATGGAATAGATAGGGTTTTCAACTTTATTGCATATCTCAGGTTATTTTTGAATTTTTGCACCAAATTTCAACATGCGAGTTTATTCTTCATGAGATGATAACACTGTCATGGCGCATAGTCTCAAGGGTGATTTCAGAGGTCACTGCGCAAACTCACCCCTTCAGGCCCTGATAACACCATGACAGTGACATCATTCATGAGAAGGGTCCTAAAACCCTGCATGTTGAAAATTTGGTGCAAAATTCCAAAAATGACTGTATTACTTGAGGTGCGTTGTGCAGTTTCTGCAGGCTTGTCTGGATCAAATTTACCCAGGTTTTCACATGCTATTTACTATAACTTCTTATGAGCATACGTTTTTTAGATCCACTTAATTAAAGTCGCTAATGTAGTGTACATGGCCAGTCGTGTGCGTTAAATCAATTATGGGACATTAAGAAAATCATAGTGACACTGTTCATGAGCAAAGGTCTTAAAATGGCTATGTTGGAAATTGTGAAAAAATTCCAAAAATTGACTGTTTTACGAGCCGCATGTTGTACAGTTCTTTACGCGACGCCGTAAGTTTCCGGTAAATTTTCAATATTTTACCCAGTTTTCAACATTGCCATTTTACCACACTTCCTTATGAGCGTTAGCAGTGTCATTTTTCACATCTTTCCCAAAATGTGCTTTCACTGCAGGAAGCACAATGGCGCAGGTCGATGTGCAAAATCAATGTATGGGACACATTAGAAAATCAGTGACACTGTTCATGAGCAGTTGTCTTAAAATGGCTATGTTAGAAAATTTGAGAAAAATTCCTAAATTACTGTTTCTACGAGCGCATTGCGCGAATTCCTATGCATGCTCGTGAAGTTTACGTAATTTAATATTTTCACTCCAGATTTTCAACATTGCCATTTTATTATACTTCCTTATGAACAGTACAGCTGCCATTTTCATATATAGCCTAAAAGTGTTTTCACACATGTAGCGCTTTAATGTTGCTGTTGGTGTCGGAAAGCAATGTTTAGGACAGATTAAGAAAATCACAGTTACACTGTTCATGAGCAGAGGTCTTAAAATGGCTATGTTGAAATTTGGTGAAAAAGTCCATAAAAATGACTGTGTTATGAGTGAGCATTGTGCAGTTTCCACGCACTCGTAAGTTCATGACTTTGTAATATTTTCAGTCCAGATTTTCACCAGTGGCATTTTTCCACACTTCTTTATGAACAGTACAGCTGTCATTTTTCACAACATGGCTGAAGTGTGCGTTCACACTTTCAGTGCAGAGATGCGTGGTCGTTGTGGGAAATCATTGTTCAGCACAGATAAAGAAAATCTGCTGTAACACTGTTCATGATCGGAGGCACCAAAATGCCTTGAGTTGACAATCTGGTGTAAAAAATCCCCAACCTAATTACATTATGGGTGTGGGTTGCATAGTTTCTATGTACGTCATGACTTCACCATTTTTTTATATTTGTACTGCAGATTTAACATTGCCATTTTTTTACACCTCCCCATGAACAGTACAGGCTGTTTTTACATCCTGTTCAGAATGTTTTGCACTGTGGTGCTAAATGCGTAGTCGTTGTGCATAAGCAGCCGTTAACAAACTGATATTCCCCTGTTCATGGAAGTGGGGTCACAAAAAGCATGTTGAAATTTAGGTGAAAATGCCAATGAATGCCTGCGTGATTAGGGTTTCCAACCATAACCCAACCTGTAGAGAATGACAGGCATCAGGGTGTGACTTGGGATTCTTGCCTGTAATGTTCATACCATTCCACATTCATGCCAGTGAGAGGCATCAAGTGTGCCTTGTGAATCTCTTTTCCCCACAGTTCACTCCTATTCTTCCTATATTAGACCCATCTCACCATATTTTAATGAAATGGGTGCGCATATGGGCCAAAGACCTTATGAACACCGTGACACTTGTCAGTGTCTGCAGGGTGGGGTGTGGTGAAATGGCATGGCCATTAAGCCTGATGACCCAAACGCACACCCCAATGCCTGTCACTCTCTGCAGGGTGGTGGTGGGGTTGGCTTCAGTTCAATACTTTACTGCCATTCCTATTACGCAGCTCTGTAACTTCTACACTACCACTGCCAATGCCAGCAAGCAAACATTCGGCATTGACAAATGCTTGTTTTGATAGCTTTAGGGCAAAACTTGATGCAAAGCTCACAATTAAAGAAATCAAAAGCTAAATAAATACAGCGTAGTTGTAGAATAAGATATCAGTTAAAAACAGAAGAATTTATGTCTGACTTCAGGGAAGCTCATGGGATTTTTTCTGAGGTTGTTGAGCACACTTGCTCCCCTCCCCCCAGAAACAGCAACTGAGGCACAACTGAAGTACAAATATCTAGATACTGCTGCTTTCTAAGGCAACCATACAGAGCTCTAGTGCTCTAAGCACTGTTGGCTTGATTGTTTCTTGAGGAGGCTGGTGTCTAATCCTGGCCTCCCACCCTAAGGCTCACGACCCCTTTCCCGTTTACCTTCACATCTTATCCTGTTACATCATAGGATATGAGTCATAGCTCGTCTGGTAACTAGAAAGAATATACAGGACAAGACTGATACACCAGTTAGAAGATAATGTCATAGAACGGCAATAGATGCTATACAGTTATTGTATTGTATCTTAGTAGTTGAGGTTAGTGCATATGTTGAAATGTTTGGCATAGTGATTATTGCTTAAAAATACATCCTATACTGTTTGTGTGAGAGGCATTTCGGAAAACTATTATTGATAATAGCAGCACAGTGATTACAAGTTAAGTTTGTAGCCTGTACAAATGAAATGTAACCAAGGTTTAAAGGGCAGATTGCTTTGGTTGTGCTTAGGGAACAGACTGCACCTATTGGTGGGGCACGCTTTGTTGGTTGATTAACTTTTACATGAGAGTGAGGTATTAGAGAGCTTGGAAAGCCATGGGCAGAACTGAAAAAGGTGGATGGGAGGGATCACAGGGGTAGTATGGGCATCCTTCCACTGACAAGGGGGGACACTTGTGGGCAAAAAGTAAGATGGGAAGGGTGGTGGGCTGCAATAACTGTGAAGAGCAATCTTTCTGAAAACTGTGTGGAGAGTGAGAGAGTGTTTGGTGTGCAGGCAAATAAGTAATCTTAGGAACGAGATCAGCAGTTTACAAATAGAGCTTAGGAGGGGAATGTGGGCTGCAATGGAGGACAACTCAGTGGCTGGGTAGGGACGACGTGTAACTGAGGGGGAGGACAGATCAAAGAGAGAGGGGGAGGAGAGGGAAAAAGGTAGTAGATGGGGAAGGAGACAGGGGGTCCTGGTTCAGATGACAAATGAGGGTGGGAAAGGGGAGGAATGGAGGATGAGAGGGAAGGAGGAATCTAACAATTGCAGAGTCAGCAGTGGTGTGGTGGTGAGCAGAAGAAAGAAGAAATAGGTGGAAGTGAAGGACATCAAAAAATTGGTTTGCAGTACTGGAAATATTGGGGGATGTGTTAGGGGGAATGCTAGGTGGGAGGAGCTGATGACAGACCAGGCAAAAGTGGAATGGGGGGACAAGGGGTTAAAGGGATATGGTTTGGTATGGGAGATAGGTCAAGTAAGGGGGGTTGTGGGGAAGGGGGGAGGGGAGCTATGAAAAGAAAGGGACAGGGATGCATCAGGTGGAGGAGGCAGGTGGAGCCTGGTGGAGAGGGGAGACAAAGTCAGATGAGAAAGAGGAGAAGGAGGGCAGAGCAGAGACAGGGGGCATTACAACAGGAGTGGAAGGGAGAACAACTGCACTGGAGGAGGAGGAGGAGAAGTGGAGAGGAAGGGGCAGGATAAAGGAAGGACAAGGCAAGTGCGACATGAAAACGGGGGTAGGATCCTAGTGCTGGGAGACACAGTTCTGAAAGTGATCAGATGGGAAAGAAGGGGGAGAGGCATAGTCACATATGAGTGGAAGCCATACCAGGCATGACAGCAGAAAGGGTGGATCAAGTCTGTTATGAAGTATGCTAGGAGGGGTAGGGGGAACCTCACATAGTTCAGCATTTGGAAACAAATGGCCTGGAAGGAAATATGGTAGATGTAGTCCACAGGAGGTTTGAGGAGCTGAGGCTGATTTTTGAGGAGGCAGGAAGATCAGTAACTTTCTTAGAGGTGCTTCAAGTAGCCATGGCAAGCATGGCAAGGAAGCTGAGGACAGAAAGATTTAGCGCATGGCTGGGAGAATGGTGTCTGTCCAAAGGGTATGGGCTGGTGGGGGATGGGGAAGGACCTGGGAGGGCAGTGATCTCTATGCTATGGACAGGCTGCACTTAAGTGAGGAGGGAAGGAGGGTATTGAAACAGACACTGTGGGACTACGTAACAAATAATGAGAATTTAAACTAGAAGAAGGGGGTGGCAAGTGGGCAGGAGTCAGGCAGGATCCACAGGTAGGGAAGCCTAACAAGCTTACCCCCATACCAGCAGCAAGGGACTTAGGGGGAGGTCAGGGTAGGATGCCAGAAAGGAAGAGCAAGTAGGAAGAGGGGGAAGGAAGCAGGCTGGAGGGTGGTAACCTTGAATGCTAGGAGTCTAAGGAAAAAAACAGCAGAGTTAAGGGCTCTCACGGCAGATGGGGAGGTGGACATGGTGGCCATCACCAAGACATGGGCCACCCATTACCATGACTGGGACCAGGCAATAACATAGAAACATAGAATTTGATGGCAGATAAGGACCACATGGCCCGCCTAGTCTGCCCATTTCCCTACCTGATGGTTAAGCTGCAGATTCTAGTTAATCAACAGCTTACTTCCTCCTACTCCCCCACTAGAATTGCCTTATGCCTGTCCCATGCATTCTTGAATTCTCCCACTTTTCCTGACTCAACAACCTCCTCAGGAAGGCTGTTCCATGCATCCACAACCCTCTCTGTGAAAAAATACTTTCTAACATCACTTCTGAGCCATCCCCCTCCATCTTCAAATTGTGCCCCCTTGTCCTTGCACATCTCTTCTTCTGAAAGATACTACTCTCTTGTACTTTGGTAATTCCCTTGAGATACTTTATTTATTTATTTATTTGTGAAATCAGTTTACAACCTTTGAGCCAGAGGCTCGTTTCCAAAGGTACCTCGTCACATTAAAGACATACATAGAGTTTTAGGTTACATAGCATAGGTTTGCAACACAATAGGCGTTCAACAGGCATACACGTCACACTGAGGTCAGATTAAAATACATTTAGGATTTACGGGTACATGTAATTGAGAACAGGTGTTACACAAGTTGGTATCAAAAATTGAGCAATCTAATAGGTATACAATGAAACAGCTGGCACTGGCCAGGTTAGACATAGGTACGGTGTACCGGGAAGCGGTGGTAGGGATGGCTAGGTGGAGAGCCGCCAGGTGGGTGTTGCCATGAGAAGTCGAGGTGGAGGCTGCTTTCAGAGACAGGAGCAGCTACGAGTGTTGAAGAGTTGGTTTCGAAGGGTGGTTTTGAACTTGGAGATGGTGGCGGCATTGGTGATGGGGGCAGGGAGAGAGTTAAACCAGGATGGGGCTCTGTAGCAGAAGGACCTCTGGCCACGGCTGGTTCTTGATCTGGGGACCATTAGAGTGGTCTTGTTGGATGACCGTGTTGCAATAGTGGGTGGGATCTGGTGGATGGATGCCGTTACCCAGGGGAGAGCGAGCAGGGTTTTTTGTGAGGAGGCGGGTTTGATATCGGAGCCGTTCATCCAGGGTAAGGAGTTTAGCCTCGTCATCACAGCTGACAGGTGTGTGTGAGCCTGGGGCACCAGTAATCAATCTGCAGGCTTTATTCAGGGTTAAGTGAATTTTTTAGTGCAGTCTGTGTCGGCACCATAGACTGGTAGACCATAGTCTACAAGGGACAAAGCAGGAGGGCGTAACAGTGAGCCGGGCGCATTTGGGGAAGGCATGTTCAATGGCGGAAGAGGATGCCAAGCCGTGTGTTAGTGGCGGATGTTAGGGCATCAATGTGGTTGTCTGAAATGTGGGGGCTGAGTCGAAGGTAACCCCAAGGTATTTGTAGGAGCAGACTTGTTCCAGTGGCTGTTAGGTACTAGGAAGGATATAGGTGGGTGGTTTACTTGCTTTGTTTTGGGGGTGGGAAAAGAGCATAGCTTTGTTTTTTAAGATTGATGATGAGTCTACGCTCCTTAAACCAAGCCGGCATTATTGAAAGACTGCTGTAGGGTGTCCTGAAGGGAGGCGGATTCGGTGGGTGGCAAAAGGACAGCGTCATCTGCATACAGGAGAATTTTGCCAGGGCATGCACTGGGCAGGGTGTTCAGATAGAGTGAGAGAGAAGAGGCCCAGGATGGAGCCTTGGGGGACCCCAGAGTGAATGGGACGGGTATCAGAGTATCCCATTGATTTTAACACACTGTGATCGAGGCGGCTAGATAGCTTGTGCACCATGCTAGGGGACCAGCCGAGAGACCAGTGTGGCAGAGAGTATTCAGCAGAAGAGGATGGGAGACGATGTCGAAAGCCTTTGAGAGGTCAATGAACACTGCACCAGCTAGGGAGCTGGTATCCAAGGAGGAGTGTAGGAAGTTGGAGAATTCAATTAGGGCAGTGCTGGTACTGTGACCAGCATGGAAGCCATGTTGCTCTGGGCATAAGATGTTATGCTTAGCCAGATAATCAGTGATTTGAATGGCCACCACTTTCTCCAGAGCTTTGGGAGGGGGGGAGGATGGAGATTGGCCGGTAGTTGTTGGCCGACGACCTGTCGCCCCCTTTATGAACTGGTGTGATTATGGCTGTTTTCCAAGCCGTGGGAAGTTGTTCCAGGCAGAGCGATTGGTTAATTAGGCTGGTGAGTGGGGCAAGGACTTCATCTAGCACCAGCCTGAGGATACTGGGGTCCAGTGAGTCACTGCCGGGACTGTTGCTATTCAAAGCTTTGATTAGGAAGGGTCTGGCTTCCCGGGCGGAAATCTTGTGCAGGTGGAAGCTGGGGTGCTGGAGGACAGGGGGAGGTTGGTTGGGGGAAGGGTCAAAGAAATTACTAGGGAGGACTGAGCTAAGGTCAGTGAAAGCGGTGTTGAGCCAGTTAGCTATGGTGGCAGGCTCGGTGGTGGTAGTGCCATTGCTAGTGAGCTGGGATGGGGCAGGGGAGCGTGATTTTCCATTTAGTTGTTTAATATTATCCCAGAAAGTCCCGGCTGAGCCCCAGGAGGAGGTGAAGGGTGGCCTGGTAATGAGTCGGCCTTGGCTTTCCGGATGGCCTAAGAGCACTTATTCGTGGCTTGCATTGTAAGCCTGCCTATCAGACAGCCGAACTGCTTTAGCAGAAGGTGCCAGAGGTTATCCCATTTCTTAGTAATTGTAAAAGGACAGGGCTAACCCAGGGTGCATTCTGCTTTTTGGACTGGATTTTGGTGAAGGGTGCAAAGAGATCACAGGCCATGTTGAAGGTGTTTGTGAAGAAGGCGAGGGCAGTGTCAATGTCGGTTGCACGATGAATGGGGGACCAGTTTATCTGGGTGAGGAATAGTTTAAGTTTTTGCAGCCCACCAGGGCGGAGGCACCTGCGGAGGGTGGTCTGGGCTTTGGGTTTGGGATTGGGGACTGCCCACTGAAATAGGATAGGGGAGTGGTCACTTAGGGAGTCTGGTAGGACCTGGATGTTTTGGAATTTTTGGGGTCGGTTGGTTATAATAACATCCAGAAGGGTGCTGGTTCCTCTCTTAGGGTTTATTCTCGTGGGCTGGGTGATGAGTTGCGTCCAGGTCTTGGGCGCGGCAATGAGTCTCTGATAGCAGAAGAGGAGGTGCTGAGCCAATTTACATTAAGGTCCCCGACTAGATTTGTTCCGCCTATGGTGGAGGGAGGCCAGATAGTCAGTTAAAGACACGGGCCGGGTGCTGGTTCTTTGGGGAACGAGGCCTTGGTGAGATAGACAGGGCCCCTAGAGGGGTCCAGGGTGAGTTTGAGGGTAAGAGTCTGGGCCCCATTTACAAGGGCAGGGGTGGGGAGTGCGTGTCCAAGTATTGTGTCCCTACTGTAGATTGCACAGCCTCCCCCTCATTTGCCTACTCGGTCCTCCCGGTATAAGGTATAGCCTGGGAGGGAGATAAATGAGTCAGGGGTGGATTTGGACAGCCAGGTTTCAACCAGGGCTATGATGTCTGGTTGATGAGCCATGGCCCAGCACTGTAGGCGCCAAATTTTTTCAGCAGATTGCATATGTTCATGGAGGCTATTTGGAGACCAGTGGGCCGAGTGGGTGGGTGGGAGGGGCAGGGCCTTGGTTGGGATATATGTTTCCCTGTCAGGAGTAGAAGGAGAACTGCTCTGGTCAGAGGGTGGCAGATGGAGAGTTCGTCAGGAGCGATAGGATGAGAAAGGGGTTTCATAGCACAGGGGTGGGAAGGGCAGCACAGGCAGAGAAGGCTTGTGTGATCAGTTGCCAAGGGAGCGGGGGAGGAAAGGTAATGTACGGATGGGGGTGAGGTGGGAGAGGAGCATATGGGTGTGTGGAGGAGGAGGGAGGGAGGAGCAGTGGTATAGGAGGAGGGAGGACAGGAGGGTAGGTAGGAACACTGGAGTAGTGAGGCCGAGGGTTAACAGGGACATTAGGGTTGGTGGAAGGCAAAAGGAGGAGGAGGAGGAGAAGAGAGAGGCAGGTGGGCAGGAGGTGCACATGCATAGTTGGTAAGGGTGGGAGAGCTGAAGTGAAGAAAGAATGGGGGAACTAGGATGATAGAGGGGGAGATAGTAGTGAGAGGTCACCTCTAAGTGTAGTTGCCACTTTGGTACAGTGGCAGAGCTGGTGCCTGAGGTGCACAGGGCACTAGGTTCAAGACTTGCCCAGGGTAGCAGGAAGGACCCCAGACAGTGGCTGTAGCAGCAGGGAGCTGGGCTCAAGGTCTGCAGAAACAATTAGATAACAATTTAGCAGTGTCTGAGGGTTAGAGTATATCAGATGACCTAAAGGTGGGCAAGCAATATAAAAAGGCAGTAAGGAGGGCTGGAGGGATACTGGAATGTGTAGGGAGAGGCATCAACAGTAGAAAGCAGAAAGTTGTTATCCCTCTGTACAGATAGTTAGTGAGACCCCTTCTGGAGTACTGCATGCAATTCTGGAGACCCCATCTCCGAAAAGACATAGACAGAGTGGAGGCTTGAAAGTTTCTACCATGTCCCTCCTTTTCTCAAGAGTATACATATTAAACTGCTTTATTCTCTCCTCGTATGTCTTCTGGTGCAGACCCTGTACCATTTTGGTTGAACTCCTCTGAACAGCCTCCACTCTGTCTATGTCTTTTCGGAGATGGGGTCTCCAGAATTGCATGCAGTACTCCAGAAGGGGTCTCACTAACTATCTGTACAGAGGGATAACAACTTTCTGCTTTCTACTGTTGATGCCTCTCCCTACACATTCCAGTATCCCTCCAGCCCTCCTTACTGCCTTTTTACATTGCTTGCCCACCTTTAGGTCATCTGATATACAGTAATTACTCCTAGGTCTTTTTAGATTTTTGTTGTTGTTATTTACTCACCCCCAACTGTGTACTCTTCCCCTGGGTTTTTGTTTCCCAGATGCATTGCCTTGCACTTCTTTGCATTGAATCTAAGCTGTCACAGCCAGTACCAGGGTATAGGATATTTCAGAGGGACAGGGTAAAAGGAAAAGGGGGGTGGTGGCATGTACTTTAGGAAAGGATTGAAGTGTGCCAGGGAGGAAGGGGAGGAGGGCAACACAGAGTCATTATGGGTGCAGCTCCAGGACTCCAAAAATTGGACCCTCAGAATGGGAGTGGTGTACAGACCACCCTCTCAGACTGAGAAGTTAGACAGGGAACTATTGGGACAGATCAAAAGGACCTGTGGGAGGGGCAGCACAGTGATTGTGGGGGCCTTCAGCCTGCTGGGAGTGGATTGGGGTACCCCAGCCACCATGAATAGTAGGGAGCAGGTACTTCTGGATGCCTTCCAAGACATCTTCCTATTGCAGGTGGTCAATGAGTCAACCAGGTTAGGGAACATCGTAGACCTCATGCTGGTGAATGGTGAGTTTGTGAGGGAGCTGGGGGTAGAGAACTGCTGATGGGCAGTGACCACCACTCAGTGTGCTTCACGGTAAACATGGGGAAAGAGGGAGTAGGAATGGGTACAAGGGTGTTAGCCTTCAAGAGGACTGACTTTGGGAGGATGAGGGAAATAGTACAGGGGTATCTGGTCAGGATCCATCCAAACATGGACACTAACCAGAAGTGGAGGTCATTAAACTGGGGATTGAGGAGGCTACTGTAACATTTACAAGGGTCCAAAGTAAGAGTGCTAGGGCCAAGAAGACTAGCTGGGTAAGCAGGGAGGTCATGGAAAAAGAGCCACCTTTAGAAGGTATAAAAAAAAACAAGGAGAGGGGAGGACAGAGAGGAATACCTGAAGGAGCCGAGGGAGGTAATACTGGCAATCAGGTCAGCCAAGGTGTCCAGGGAACTCAGGCTAACACTGGGCATCAAAGAGGGGGAGAAGGACTTCTTCAGGTACATCAGGAAGAAAAGGAGTTGTAAGGACCAAATAGTATGGCTAAAGAAGGATGGGTGGTGGATGAAAACAAGGCAGAACAGGTAGAAGCATTAAACGAATGCTTCTGCTCAGTATTTACTAAAGATAAAGGGGAAGCTGTACCCAATAGTGGTGGAAGGGTGGGCACAGGGGGAGGTGACAGATGGAGAAATTCCAGTAGGCAGGGTACTGGAGGGCTCGGGGGCACTGAGGGTAGACAAGGCAGCAGGGCCAGATGGCATACACCCCAGGGTGGTGAAGGAGCTGGCAGAAGTCCTGGCTGAACCCTTGGCAGACCTGTTCAATGCATCCCTGGACTCGGGGAGGGTACCTCAGGACTGGAGGATGGCACACGTGGTAGCCCACCACAAGATCGGCCCCAAGGATGAGCCAGAAAACTACAGACCAGTAAGTCTCACATCCATCGTGGGAAAGCTGATGGAGATAATCCCAAAGGAGAGGCTGGTTTCCCTCCTAGAGGCTAATGGGCTGCAGGACAGCAGACAACAGACAGCATGGGTTTGCTTCAGACAGATCCTGTCAGATCAGCCTGGTGGAGTATTATGACTGGGTAACCAGGCAATGAGACAGGGACCATGCAGTGGATGTCCTGTACCTGGACTTCAGTAAGGCATTTGATTCAGTGCCACATGGGAGGCTAGGAAGTAAGCTAGAAGGCACAGTGGTGGGGGTGAAAATGGCGGGATAGATAGTGAACTGGCTGCAAGGGAGACAGCAGAGGGTGGTGGTATGAGTGGAGTTCTCATCTCCCATGGCGGTGACAAGCAGAGTATAACAGGGCTCTGTACTGGGGCCAGTGTTGTTTGGGATCTTCATAGCAGACATCTCAATAGGCATCAAGAGCAAGATCAATCTGTTTGCAGATGATACCAAGATGGGAGCAGTAGTGGATGACTTAGAAGGGTGACAGGAGTTGCAAGATGATCTGGCAAAATTGGAGGCCTGTTCGCACACTTGGCAGCTGGGGTTCAATGCCAAGAAATGCAAGGTGCTATATTTTGGCACAAAAAATCAAAGGAGGAGCTACAAGCTATGGGGGATTCAACTTGCCAAGATGGAAGAGGAGATGGATCTAGGGGTGATCATAATGGGAGCAATGATCAACTCAGTACAGTGTAGAAAGGCAGCTACAAAGGCCAACAGGATGTTGGGTTGCATTATCAGAGGCATATCCTCTAGGAAGGGGACAGAGATCCTGTTGCTGTACAGGTCATTGGTTAGACTACACCTGGAGTACTGCATGCAGTTCTAGCAACCAAACCTGAAGATGGACATTAGGTTACTGGAGGGGGTGCAGCACAGTGCAACAAAAATGATCCAGCGGCTAGGGGACTTACCCTACAAGAGCAGGCTGATGGAGTTGAACATGTACTTCCTGGAGGAGAGGAGGGATGGGAGGACATGATTGAAACCTTCAATTACATAAAGGGAATAAATAAGATGGCATGGAGGGGCTTTTCAAATTAAAGAGGGGGAGGGACACTTGAGGGCACAATCTGACATTGGAAGGCGTAAGGCTCAGGATGGAAATGAGGAGACACTTTTTTACAGTGAGGGTGGTGTCTGGGTGGAACACATTGCCAGAGGAAGTGGTATATTTTAGAACAGTGGGCTGCTTCAAAAGGGGATGGGACAGGGTAAGGGGGAAGGTCACTAGAGGGGAGGGAGGAGGGCAGCTGCAGTATAAGGGCTTGAAGTTGTAATAATCGAGCAGATTTGATAGACCATAAGGCCTTTATCTGCTGGCAATTTCATACGTTAGTATGTTTATATGTACTGTAAAAATAGAAAGTATGGAAAACAAAACTGCAACTGACTGAAGAAATGGGAGAGCTTTTCAGGGTGACTTCTTCCTCAGACAGAGACATAAATCTGATGTTAGAGGGCAGAGTGGAACTTGACCACACAGCAGAGATCTGAATTTCATTTTAAGACTCTCTCATTTGCATAAAATTCTACTTTACGGAGCAGTTCAAACCAGCAGGCTGATTTGCACTAGTCTAAGCACAGTGAGGGATTTGTGGGGTTTGAAATGCTTTTCAGAATTCCACAGAGTTAAAATGAAATTCTGAAAGACATTTTGGAAGCAGCTTTCCCATTCCACACCAGTTCTGTTGGCAGAATTCCAAATTCCACAGAAATACACCAGGAAATTCACCACTTGAACCCACGCACGATGTAGTTCTAAACAAAGCAGCAGCTGGAGGGGTTGCACCAAGCAACACTCCAGTGGTAGTTTTACGTGTGACAGTCCAGACGAAAAGAAAGGGCACCTAGGGCTAAGGATAGTAATTCAAAAAGGCACAGATAAATGTAAAGTGTAACAACGTGTAGTTTATTCAGTGCAGATCACAGAGCGAGTTACATAAACGTCAACACGGTGACCAGCGCGATACACGTGGTGGCTACAAACTAGAACATCAGAATGATATAAACCACATCTAATGTTTCAACCAGTCCCTGTTGAGCTTCATCAACGATATTGTGATCTTGTGCTTACAAGCCTTTTAAAGTATATGCTTAAAGAGACAAACACATCTCAATTGCAATGTACATGAATATGGATGTACATAGCAAATAACATGATAGTAAAAATATTATCAGACACAGCACTTTTAGGTGCAAAATCTCACCACTTTGGAAATTTAGGAACCAGGAAACACACGCTCAATCCTGTAGCTATGTATTACAGGTCACAGTAAATACTGCAGCAGTGTCTGTTGCTGTACCTGTAAGCTACATAAGTACAAACAGAGTTAGCCAAACCTTAATCTCTCAGATGTCTCATGCATATCTATATATATATATATATTCACACACACACACACACAATAGGGTGAGTGGTAAATGAGTGAGATAAAACAGCGTATCATCCACTGCAGTGTGATATTTTTGTCCTCTGCTCTACTGTGATGATAGCCATTTACACACTCAGGTCACAAAAGGTCATCGCTCTGGGCAACTTTCCCCTCAGCATGCAAGAAACATCTGTGCTGTTACCATAGACACAAATGCAGAACTACTTCAGAGGTCTCACTGCTGCCTACATCTAACTCGGTGAGCATTGCAAAACACACCTACCCCCCACCAACTTCCAGCTCATTACTGTGACAGCAGCCAGAATTCCAAACAGCGCAGCTTCACAGAACAGTCTAAACTACTGCCTGTAGCTAACTCAGCTAGCACTGAAACACACTCTCACTTGTTCCTCAAACTCTGATTCTCACCCATTACAATTTCTATGATACTATCAGCTTGACTACAGTCTAGGGTTACCACCTGTCCCTATTTTCGCAGGACAGTCCTGGTTTGGGCAGCTGTGTCCTGCAAAAAAACATGAAAAATACTACATGTCCTGACATTATAGCAGAAAAAAATATTTTCTGACTTACCTCTAAATGCTGCAAAACAATATAATACCTTAATTAAAATACCTTAAAATGATAAGAAACACTACATATAGCTAAAAAACTACAACACTTAAGTCTTAGTTCTGATTATTTTGAGAAAACAAGTTTGTTGCATTGATCGAGACTATATACTGTCCTGTGAAAAATCATGTTTCAGTAAGAAATGTCCTACTTCGGCCTTTTTAAAAGGTAGTAACCCTACTACAGCCAGAATCCTAAAGAGCACAGTGTCACAGAACACTCTGCCTGCAGCTAACTTAATTACCACTGAAAACAGTATCAGCTGTTCTGACACTGCCTCTCAGCTCATTACAATTACTGTGATGCTCTCAGCTTCACTGCAGCCAGACTTCTAAACAATACAGCCTCACAAAAGTATGTTTCTCACTCCTACCTAAAACTAACTCATTTAGCATTGCAAAACACACTCATGTGTCTCTCAGAGTTTATAACACTGCCAGCCCATTCAGAAAAACTCAAAACTGACAAACTCCTGCTGTTGGTCCCTGACAAAATTCATAGCAGCACTGAAGTATACTCAGGAAGCACTACTATAACGACGAGCTCCATGGTCAGCATTCTACTGTGGAACATTGTGTTACAAGCTCCAAGCAGTAACAAAAAAAATCCCATACACGTTCCAGCAGTTTCCAGGCACCCCTTCTACCCATAAACAGCTGCTGGGTCCTCAACTGTGGGCAGCCTGAAAACTGAGCCACTGGCCAATCGCCGACTTGGACAGGTGGGACAAGTGTTCCAGGCCTGTTTTTTCAGGGTGTGGCCCATCCTCATGTCTTATAAGTCAGAAATGAGACAATAGCTTATGCCAAGAAGTTTCATTGTGGTATATTCACTATCTCCATTTATATGGTCCAGGTGACACCATAAAATACATGTATTTTTAAAACTATGAATTGAGCCACTATTAACGATGCTATGTGAACATTTGTTCCAGCAAGACACCACTGTCTGGTTAAACCAAGACCCCCTTCTATTTGTCCTATACAATTTTCCTTTTACTTGGTAATCATGGGTCCTTGTAGATTTAACAATAGTTTTTTTTTCCAAGCCCACACATTCTCACAAATCCAGGTTGTGAAATGCTGAGCACACGAAACAATAAATCTCCCCCAACCTATGATATTTTAAAGAATATAATCCCAGATTCATCAATCTATCCTCATATGGGAGGGACTGAAGCCGGTCACTCCTTTTTGTTACTGTCCTCTACTACTACTACTACTGTCCTCTGCACCGCTTCCAAGTTCTTGATATTTGTTATGTGATAAGAACTCCAAAACTGCACACCGTACTTTATTAGCGGCCTCACCAGTGCAGCACACAATGGCAATATCACAGTCCTATCTCTACCTTTAATATTGTGCAAGACAGTGCATCATTCTGTTTGCTCTGTATACCACTTTGGTAGTTTGAAACCTAAATGTAAGGTCGTTTGCTACTAATATTCCAAGGTCTTTTTCACACGTCACACTTTTTAGAGTACATCTACTTAATTTATAGTTTGCACAGATATTATTTGGACAAAAGTGCATAACACTACATTTTCTTACATTGAATCTCATTTTATGTGCTTCTGCCCAGATGGTTATCATATCCAAGTCCTTTTACAGATTCTGTGCATCCTCTTGTTTTCTTATGATTGCCCCTACTTTGCTGTCATCTGCAAACTTGGATATCCACGAATTCTCAGAAGTGGTCAGAGCAGAGACAAACACATTAAACAACATTGAGCCCAACACCAAGCCCTGCGTGACTCCACTCATTACCATGTCACACTCCAATACATGCCCTTTAATATTGACCCTCTCTGCCTCCTATCACTGAGCCATGAGTTAAAGTCCTGTGCCCACCGTCGTGAGCTTCAAAAGTTAGTGTCTCCCCATTACTGTAAAATTGTTTAGTGTCTCTGCCTCTCACTGTCTCTCCCAGCTGTGCACCTCTCTCCTTCAACAAACAGCACATTGCAACAAATGGACAGTCAGTGGTGCAGAGTGAGGAACAAAGAGTGGTACTGCAGAGTTTCTCCCAGCATGTTGGTAAGTTCATTACAATGCTATGTTCTTCACAGACATCCTGAGAAACGCCCCCCTTTGTAGTAGCTGCATTTGTGTATGATGCACCCTATGAAACCCCTGAATGAAAACTGCTAAATTAAAAAGGAAAGCAAAAGTGCATGGATCATGAAACTGTGAAGCAACTGTCTTGGCTGAAAATGAAAGGAGTTAGCTTACTTAGTGTGGTGCCCTTGACTGCATTATCGTGTTCTATTTTTTTTTCTTCTCAATGAGAATTTTCGTTCAGAGCCAAAGATGGATGTGCTGAAATGTTCAACCTGTTGCTATGGCCAGGGCAAACGTGCACACGGCATGGTCCCTCCTGTATGTTCATCCTTGAATGTATTGGTTGATACGCATGGAGCAAGAGAGCTGTCAGAGTGCAGTTCTCACCCTAAAATGAAAAGTTTTCAGCACTGTTTTGGGGGAGCCAGGTAAAGCAGGGAATAGGATGAGACTGCATACTGTACAATATCCCATAGCTGATGTCTCCGTGCAGTTTAATAAGTTGAGTGCCCTGACAAATCAGATTTGGAATATTTGTTTTTAGATGGAGGAGTCATATTTTTGTGGATGGCTGATTTGAACTTTCAGAATGGTAAATGACTAACATGTTTAGATAATAGTGACAAGTGGCTGCTGTGTTTCAGAACTGCAGGGTTCATGAATCTGGGAATCTAGAATAAATTAAGGGAATGAGATCCTGTGGCCTTGAGAACAGTGCTACCACCATTTCCATAGCAAAACATGTTCCTGTTTCCAGCATCTGTAATTACAATGATACTGCAGAAAGTCCTTCTTCATTTACTGTTCTGAAAGTTCAAATTGGCCATCGGCAAAAAACTATGACTCCTCCATCTGAAAAAAAATCCCAAATCAATGAAAATATCAATAATCTGAGGCCAAAATACAATCCACAGAACAACAAGCTGTAGTGATATCCAAACATTGACCCATGTCCTGAATGGGGACCAAGCACAATTCAACCTCACACTCTGCCTGGATTGGACATTTTAAATTTTAATTTTAAAAGTTCTCATACTTATCAGAAATAGATTTCAATGATACTCGATGCCCTTTTTGACAGTATCATATAGAATAAAATCAATCTTTCTTTTGTTTGTGTCCCAGCAGGTCCATTGCAGATATATTTAATGTGCAGGCTGTTACAGGACAGAATAATTTATGACTATTATGAGACTGAGAGCCTTACTTAAATAGGCATGGGGTCATAATGTTCCAGACGAAACCATGCACATCAAGACCGTACACCTACAAACAGCATGTGGCAACAGAGGAAAGTTGTTCTTTTGTTTAAAACAAGGACTTCCCCCTCCCTCACCCTCTCCACACACATCCTGGAACTATAATAATCAACTCTGAGGGGGTGTGGACACAGGGGCAAGAAAATAAACATGAAAAGTAAAATATTCCCTGTCAGGGGATCAAACTATGTTTTTCCCCCAACCCCATCTACTGGGAGGTCAGGTGCTCTAGCCACTTCACCATGGGAGCAGCTTGACTGAGCACCTGACTGGCAGTGGTTACATCCACTTCCTCCTTTCTGGTGAGTGACATGAGGTAGCGATACTTTTATATCGCTGTAATTCTCCTGTTGCTGTTAAGCCATACGTGATACTGACAGCGCAGTCTTGATGTGTGTGGTTTTGTCCATGAGATTATTACCCAGTAGAGCTTAAATAGACATACTCTAAATAGTAAAATAAAGAATAAAATGCAGTTCCTGCTGTTTTACAATACTTTCGAAGACCCGCTCCCCCCCCCCCAATCCTACGCTGAGCCTTAAGCAGAGTGGATATATTAAATTAGAGTGCATCTTCTGGGGATCTCCAGGGCTCAATTCAGCTGTTTGCATTAAAACTAGTACAGTATGCATCACTTATATGGCACCTGCATATGCCAAACAGCCGCTTAGAACCTGGATTCCTGAGCTATTTCCATTGGTAATGCATTATAACTCTGTTGACAGCAGCAGTCCTTCTTGGAGTTCTGGGCAGCTATAAGGCCATCAGCTCCATTTCCTAGGGCATATCTGTCTCCAGGAATGATGTCCAGTGGTATCCCTTCACCACTGTGGAGGTCCTCAGGCTAGACCAGGTCCCTCAAAGAAGCTCTCTCAGTGGTGCTGCCAGCTTGAGCTGGGGTCGGTGGAGTTGTGGGGGTTGCAGGCTGCCCTGGAACTGGCATGGAACATAGCTGCATGTTTTTTACATTTTGTCTTACCCCCAGGGTTACTGTCTGATATGCATCTTCATGCAAGGTGTGTGTATCCATCAAACCAATCGGCTGTCCCCAACCTCTAGTAAAGATTTCATCTGCACCACCACCCATTGTCATCCAGGTGGTGGTCGCATGGCAACAGTGACTGCCGCTCCCCCAGCTGGCCCTCCAATATCCAGGCTTGTTCCTAAACTTTGGTCATCAGCGTCATGACCGATAGCACTACCGCTGTCCTGGAGGGCTGGCTTTTTAATTTGTTTTATAAATCACTTTCTTATTGGGGGCCCAGAAGACATGCAACTGAGATCATGTGGCTGGCTCTCCCTCTCCCTGGGTTGAGATACAGTTGTGGCACACTGATGAGTCCTAACAAGCTCAAAACACCTGTCTGTGTTTGGTGTTCACAGCCTTTGCAGATAGTTTGTTGTTAATTTTGGCACTACTTTATTCAGTTCTGCTTAAAGCCGAGCCAGCCTTAGCTCTATCATGGTGATTTGCATAAACTTGCCATGATACTTTTCATTGTTTGGGGTTTGTGTACTTTGGCATTGCTTGGAAATACGCCGTTATTACCAATGCCCTTCCAGGGAAACCCTGGCTTCAGAGTGTTAACACTGCAGTTCTTGTCTTTTTAATCAATAGTGAAGTATTCATAACTGTAATTAGAGTCAGGGCTACTGCCCAAAGGAATTTTGTTATCCCCACACCTTCCTAACCCCTCTGGTTTTTGAGCCCGTACCTCGCCCAGAAGAACTAGTATTCTGCTTCCACTAGATTTCCATTCTAGTCATTGGCATCTTCTTTGCATCTTAATGATTTGTTTATTTTGCAACTTATCTATCCAGGACAACCCATCTGAAGAGACACGTTATTTAAAGTGGAGTTCTGCTTCCAGCTTTTTTCACAGAAGTAGCCTGCTCAAGTTCACACAGTGATTATTTGGTTCTGGTGGGTATTGAACTTATGCTGATCCCCTGGTTCCCTAGCTGCTGTTATAACAACTAGATTGCACTACCTAGTACAGAAACATAGAATTTGTCAGCAGAAAAGGAATGTTTGGCCCACCCAGTCTGCCCAGATGGGCTCCGTCTAGTCTGTCTCTGCAGACCCTAACTGGTCTCTGGCACCCCTCCCGCTTCCCAGCCTATTAACTAATATTGCCAATGTCTATCCCACATGTGCTTGAAGCCCCCTACTGATTTTGCCTCCACCACTTCAGCTGCCAGTCTATTCCAGGCATCTACCTCTTTTTTTTTTTTTATTTCTGTTTTATATTCCCCCCGCCCCATGTACTCCACTTTTTTCAGGAGTCATTTATGGCATCTGTCCCTGCCCTTTTACCTGGAGCTCGAAATGGTTGGTCCCTCATGTAGGCTTGGTTTGTCTTGCAGGCAGGGATGAGGTGGAGTCCATACACCCAGAGCTTCTTTGTGTCATTGGGACACCAGTCCGGAACAGGTAGGGGCATTCAGGACCTGTGACCGGTGCTCTGTCTACCAGGAGCACAGTGAGCAATTTTCCTTTTTTCTCTGCATGACATGCACTCTGATGTCAAGGCACAAGTGCTGACATCTGTCACACAGCCCCCCTTCTATGTGGCTGGGATTGCTGTACCACAGGCCCCACCTCAGGTCAGCCAAGCATTGATTCTTGGGCCCCCCCCTCTTTCTCGGAGAAGGTGAGTGGTCCTGGGACACTCAAGCCTCCTCCCCCAGCCAGCCCTCCAACTCCCTGGGCACATTCCCAAACCTAGGTTGCCAGTGTCATGAGTGGTAGTGCTACCGCTGTGCCCGAAGACTAGCATCTACCACTTTTTCAGTGAAGTAGTACTTCCTAACATCCTTCTTAAACTCCCCCCTTCCCCAAGCGTTATCAGATTCCCTCTGGTCCTGGTGCTCTTTCTCATTTGAAAAAGTCTCCCCTCCTGCACCCTGTTCACTCTCTCAACATATATTTATATATTGAACAAGCACTCACTTGAGGCAAGAAGGGAGTGGGGGGGGATGCAATAGAAACCAGCAAGTATCTCCATGGAGTCAGTGGAGTGGACTGGTCAACACTGTTTCAGCCAAATGGGGAAGGGGGTCAGGCACCATGGACTATGAGTGCAAACTGGCAGGGGTAAATTTAAGAGAGGCATATGAAAGGATTGCTTTACAAAAGGGTGATGAGCAGCTTAAATAGCCTACCAAGTGAACTAGATTCAAGCTCTCCGGGGGTTTAAAGTGGGATAAGACAGGTACAGAGGCATAGTGGTAGTGTGAACTGAGGGGTGAGGATGATGATACACAATGGCTAAATCTGAAATAGAAACATAGGCAATGGCAGAAGATAAAGACCATTGGTCCATACTGTCTGCCTATAAAACTCTAACTAACCCAGGACCCCATTTACATGGGCGCTTTTGCATTGGAGCAATCCAGCGCTCGAGTTGCTCCTGTGCAAAAGCAACTTTTATGTGGGCACTTGCAGGATAATGGTAAGTCATTCACTGTACCTATTCTGGACTTGCAGCAATCCCGGGAATGCTACAGGGAATGGTGTAAGCAGCTACATGGACAGACTGCACCACTCACTCTGACATTGAAGAGACCCTCACAGCAGTGCCTCCCAGCATTCCTCAGCACCTCCCCTGACTCACAGCCCCTCTCCAGTGCATCATGCATCATCACTAAGAGGGGCCGTGTGCACACACTTACACGGCAAGTGCCCCAGGAGGTAGGGGGGCAGGCCTGAGACACTCTGCAGCAGGAGGAAAAGGGGATGTGTAAACATGGCTTAAAACCACAGACCGGCAGGTTTTTGTTGGTCTAGACAGCACAGACAAGACAATGGACTCAGTTTCTTTCTGCCGTAGAAGTTCTCCATGAGTATGTTTCTATATGTACCTGAGGCATGCAGATTATTAGGAAGTAGATGATTCTGGGTAAGGAAGCGGAAACAAGGGGAGAACCCAGTACATCAATAAAGGAAATTCATAAACTGTAGAAGAGACAGTGTTCACCTTTCTTTTCACATGTTGAAATGTCAGCATTCTTTGCTTCCTTCTTATGTAAATGACACCTTTCCTAAAGTCTGTAAAGGCATAGCCACCATACCAGAAACAGTGACAGGCAGAGGAAACTCACAAATTCCCCAAGTCAAAAGTAATGTAGATAAACATCTCTGACCTTCTCTGCCGTGGCACTATGCTGCAGTGCAGCTCACTGAACCCAAATATCAGGCAGGTCAATTTTCAACGTAGTTGTCTTATTACGCCACCTCATGAAGAAAGGAAGAATACAATTTCAGCTCCTGTCCGAAAGGTAATTTCAAGCAGTGGCTGCCAAATCACCTTTCAAGATGCAAAAAAAACATTTTGGCCATGATCCAAAAAAATGGCAGCTATCACATTCATGAGGTGCAGTGAAGAAATGGCTATGTTGAACATGTAGGGTCAAAATATTGGAAAGTACCAAAGGTATGAGCCTGCGTTTTCTAATTTAAGTGCATGCCTGTAACTTTGTTGTTTCTTAATATTTTCACACCAAATTTTCAGTGTAGCATTCTTATGACCCACCTCATGAAGAGTGCCACTGTCATTTTGTTTACTCATCCCGAAAGGTGATTTCATAGAGCGACCATGCCATTCTGCATCACAGGTGCAAAATACATGTTTCAGGCAGGATATACTGTTCATAAGGAGGTATGAAATAATGGCAATGTTGAAAATCTGGAGTGAAAATATTAAAAACTGTTGAAGTTATGAGTGTGCATAGAAACTACGCAATGGAAGCTCGTAATGCAGTCATTTGTTTTAATTCTTTTTACCAAATTTGCAACATTGGCTTTTTGGAACCCCACCTCAGGAACAGTGGCACTGTCATTACATTACTTGGTCCCAAAAGGTGATTCCGCACAGTGACCGTAAAATCACCTTTCAGGAATGAGAAATGAAATGACAGTGTTCATGAGGTGGGGGATCCAAGAACCCCATGTTGAAAATTTTGGGCCAAAATTCCTAAAAATGGCTGCGATATCAACCTAAGTTGACCCCCTCATTGATTCCTACTATTCGGCTTACCTTGAAATTTTCACTTTGCCGGTCAGCTTTGAACAGTACAGACATGTTCCAGTCCACAGAAGATCATTGTTCCCAACCTTCAGAGGTAAATATGGGTAAGGGTGGGTAAGGGGAGGTAGGTGCGCAGTGGGAGGGTTGGGACTGGGGAAGGGATGGGGAGACAATTAGGGACCATTTTCTTTTTCGGTTTAACAAAAGAAAGACATTGGCGACGGTTTTCTTTTTTAATAGGAATGATTTTGTGTACATTTCTGGACACTGGTAGTGGGCCCCCCAGTGTCCGGGCCTGGGGAATGGACGGTGTGGGAAGACAGCAGCAGTGGGAGGGAGCAGGAGGGATTGATTTGCTGGGAAGCTCGAAGAATAACAGAGGGAGTGGGAAGGATGGCAGCAGTTGGAGAGAGTGGGAAGAAGTTATTTTCTGGTGGTGGGCATGAACAGGAGTGGAGGGAGTGGGGAGGACATGAGCAGTGGGAGGGATTGATTTGGTTTTGAAGACAGGCTCAGTGCGTTCGCATGTCAGCTCAAGCAGGTTCTTAGTAAGCAAGTTCATTCCTGACAGTAACTGCCAAATTTGCACTCTGGTGCTGGGCTGGTGCTCCGCACATGCGCAGCAGCGCATTTTGGTTTCAGCCATTTGGTGGCTGTTTAAGTCACCTCTCAGGTGGTCTGGGTTCCCTGTGTTGTGCAAAAGAGGGACTGGAGACCTCAGGGGGACCAGAGAGGTGACAGAGAAGCAGAAAAAAACACTTTTTTGAGCACCAATCGCCCTCGGGAATCCAAAGGCTGCCTTATGAATATTAATGAGGGACATGAATATTCATGAGTGGGAGCCTGCCCAGTACCTGGGTGGTCTGGAAACTGGTGCTGGTGACAGGCAGAAAAGTAAATAAAATAAATGCATAGTGTAATGGTACACAAGGGTAAAAGGGAACCTACAAGTCTGTGGGGAATTAAGTAAATAAATATGTACATATTGGCAGCAGCAACAGATAAAGTCAGGGCAATGAATGATTGGGACTATGTATGGGCCTTCCTGGGGGGCAGTTGGAAATGGCAGCAGCAACCAGCAAGGAGGGAAATGAAAATGTTAAAGGATGCCAGCGTTCAACAGTGCACAGGGGCTGCTACAATTCTGTGGGACAAATGAATAAAAGCTTACTGTGTGGCTGCAGGGACATTTTAAAGTTAAGACACTATATCGACGGCAGTTGAATGTTTGTTACAGCAGCTACGATTGCAACCACGTGACTACTGTACAGGCAATCAGAGGGCCAGAATTTGGTAGGAGGACTGTGGGACTGCTGCAAGGACTGTTGGGGGGGGGGGGAGACTGGGGAAAGTTTAGATGCCTTTTTTTATGGCCAATTAGGCATCATGGGTGCCTCATACATATTAATTTTAGTGAAGGACAGTAACTCCAGTCAATGGGGAGCTGCCAGAGAGCTCCCAAAAGAGAAGGACTTTTGGTTTTTGGGTCAGTTCAACAGGAGCCCCTCCCAGAGGGAGAGGGGCTTCAGCCCCAATATAGAGAATGGGGCTGCAGTGCTGGGAATTGGCCTGCCTGGGAGCTGCCAGCAGTTTGTCCCCCAGGATTGGTCATGCCTTTCCCCATTTGAAAGAGTGTGCTGATGAAGACTGTTCACGCAGTTTTCCTGAGAAAGAGAAAACTGCAGGATCCTGCTTCAGGCTGCTGGGGTAAGAAGTGGCATGACAGCGATGAAAGTGTTCAGAGAAAAGGATGACTTGAATTGGAAAATGGATTATGGAAATGGACTGGTTTTGTGTGAAGAGGATGAGGAGAGAATCTCTTCAGTTTCATCTGTACCACAATGGTGGGACACCAGTGATGAGAAATTTTTGTGAAAGAATTGTGAAAAAGAAAAGGTTCTGTGTGACCCTGGTAAAAGCAACACATCTAGAAGAAAAAGGGAAGGATGAACGGCTAAAGAACTGGGTTTGGTAATGAAAAATGGATAATAAGCAAGTCCGGTGGTGCTGAGGTTTGAGGTGCTGGATGCCACACCTCATGCTACACCAGCGATCCGAGTTTGGGAGCGAACTCGGTGCCGGGGGTCAGCAGGGGAGGGAGAGGATTGAGCATTCGATGGACTGATCTCTTCTCTAGAGGAAGGGTTACAGGGTTGTCTGGCATCCCAGTGACCCCCAGTGGAGATCGGGGGCACTGCAAGAAGTGGACAAAAAGATGTGGGGGAGTGTGGCAGATGCCAGCAGGGTTGCCATGTGCCATGGTTTCATTGCATGCCACGGTCGGGGGGGGGGAGGAGCGCAACAGAACCAGGAAACAACTAGCTCTGCTGGGTAGGCAACGGCACCTGGCCCCCATGCCCACTGATGGATCTCACCCACTCGGCCTTCCAGTTCCTACACCCTGGGCCCTCACCTGCAGCTTGGCCAGTGTATAAGACAGCACCCAAGGAGGAGGGGTGGCCTCACCTCAGAGGGTCAAGCCGGGGGTACTGGCTGCAGGAGGAGGGGGGAGAGGAGGCTCGGGATGGGGAGACCTCAGGTGCGCAGGATCAGGACAGGATGCCTGAGAGAGGCCCCACAGGCTGTGACCGGAGGGGAAAAAGAAATTGAAAAAAAAAACGGAAAATGGACTGGATTATTGTTCTGAGAAGTTGAGGAGAGACCCTGTTCTGTGTTTATTTGCATCTGCAAGGGAGGGAGGGAGGAGGAGGGGCAGCTGCAAAAAGGGCTGCTAGCTGCACAACCGAGCAGACTTAGTAGACAGCAAGGCCTTTTTCTGCTGGCATTTTTCATATGTTCATATGCACAGTGAAAGCAAAGTTTTGACTTGCCTTAGATGACTGACAGAAACCCTAAATCTGAGAGAGAGATTTGTTGGAACTGTGTGTGAGCCATAGCAAGAGTGACTGTTGTTCTCAATTAGAGAGCCTGTAAGAGCCAAGAGATGGTCAGGTGTCTATGGTGCCAGGGACCTGCTATCTGCTCTTGGAGTCCAGCTGAGGAAGGAAACTGGTGTTGTGAATCTGGAGTTTCAGGCTCTGTTGTTACCCTGAGGGTCTGAAAGACAGAAAAGCTGAAGAAATTCCTCTGGCTGCACTCCGGAGCTGGTCACCATGAGAAAAGGGAAAGCTCAGATGATTTCTGCTCTTAACTCAGAGCCAGGTGTGGAACTTGTCAACCTCCACCAAGTGGGGTCTACTGGCTGCAGAGGATCATGGGTTTATGCCCCAGTGCTAGGGCACTCTGAGCTAAGAGAGAGCCAGGCTGTGGAGCCACTCTAAGTCTGGGTCCTCTGTGGTCTGGTGGGCCTTGCGCAGTAACTCTGCAATGGGCCCGAACAGGCTGAAGGGGACAAGCTGCGAGACCTGCAATCAAGCTGAAGATCCAAGCTGCAACATCCTGTACCCCCTTCTCAATTTGTTCAAGCCATTGATCCTAAGGTTCTGCTTCTGTTGTTCCATCAACCCTAGACCTTCAGTCACAGAGCCACCAGGGACTAATTCTGCAGAACCATGAGTAAAGGCAGGAATCGTCATGCAAACTGGGGATGTACATAGATTTTCTAATTTTGTGCCAAATGGCGATGGGATAGTTTAAAGAAATCAAGAGAACGTTAAAAGCAGTGTGATTTTCTTCAAATGCATTAATGCCAGATGACCAGCTGCACCTCAGGTCAGCAAGAATACCTGGGTACACGGTCAGTGGACAAAGGGGGGTAAACTGGTACCAGTTGGTTCTGTGTATTGTTTAACCTGCAGCAGTTAGCTAGATAGGAAGCTGGTGGCTGCATTAATTAAAATGTGGGTTTGGAAAGAAAAGAGGGGAAGTGATTGTTTGAAAATGCTAAATCTTTAAATGCAAATTTAAAAAATGTTCTGTTGAACCTTTAGTCCATTCTTCCTATCCTAACCCTCCCCATGTAAATAAATATGGTATTACTGTTTTAAAAAAGTGCTGACTCGACAGCCTGATTTAATGAGCATATTATTACCATAAGGTAAAAATGCAAAGTGTTGAATTTGGGGATTTCAGTTCTGGTGTCCATGTCTGGGGTGACTGTGTGGGGAGGTGGGTTGGTACAGCATCCCAGGGGGTTGTACTTGTAAAGAGCTAACCCACTTGAATTGGACTCTGGATGGAGGCACCACCATTTTATCTTCATTCTTGGGAATGGATCCCCGGTAACAGCAGAACAGGAACCCAGGCCCCTTAACCTTGGTCTGGCCAGAAAGGCAGGGGTAGTAGCCCTCAGGTTAGATGATGCCAGGGCTACACATCTCTATTGCAATTAATCAATAGGGTATTAGTTTGCTTTTCTTTATGGTTTCCCTATTTGTAACTTCAGGATTTCCACAGTTCCCCAAGCCTCTGCTTAAGTTGTTCCACATACCTTTGAGCTGATTATTCTTGAAGTGCCTGTAGGTATTCATAATGGTATCTTAGAAACTGTACTGCATTTAATCTAGGGGTTCATAGCAGCAGTATTGCAACTGATCTAGAGGTTCCCTGTCTGTCTTTAGTGGCCCCCCCCTTTTATGATTTCTGCCCAGCACTGATAGAATAAGAACAAACATTGACTGTGGGTATAGCTGCCCTAGTACCTTACCTGATGTCACCACCTCCTCACTACCATCAGTCACAGGGCAAATTAACAAACTAATAATGGCTATTGCAAGTATGGTGCTAGCCTTGTTCGGACTGGCCCTCCTATCCCTCTCAGAATCTCTGCTAGCACACACTGTCCCACGCCCCAGGGGTCATTACTCTGAGTACCTGTGTCCTATAGCCTATAAGGAAACTGTCACAGCCTTATATGACACTAGTATAATAACTACCCACATTGGTAATATAAAGGAGTGTTCTACAATCTGGCCTACCAGGTAAGGCTGAAACAAAAAGGAAACAAACTTTAACAAGAGCCAATACAGCTGCAAAATAATGGCATTGTGGGCAAGGACAAATGTGTAAATAGACATTTTTGCACTAACCACTGAGCCACCTAACTGCACTTGCTAATTGTTGTAATACACATGCACTGACTGATACATATACACATATATGCATATAAATTGCAAAAAACTACATTAATGCATCAGTTAGGGCTTTTATTAAAGCGTCAAAAGCTGGGAAAATCGATATTAGGGTTTCTAACCCTAATACCCCAACCCCACCCTGCACAGATGAAGAGGAATTAGGAGGGCATTGGGGGTCATCAGCCCTAACACTCACCCCATTCCATTAGAAAATAAGCTGGGTGGGCACAGTATAGGAGAATGTAGTGAGTGTAATAGCCGACAACTCCAATGCCCCCTCCGATCCCTCTTCATCTGTGCATGGTGGGGTGGGGTGTTAGGGTTGGAAGCCCTAACTTCAAATTTCCCAGCTTTTGATGCTTTAATAAAAACCCTAACTGATGCATTAATGTAGTTTTTTGCAGTTTATTGCCTTACTTTTTGAGATATTATAATAGTATCTTTCTTGTTGAAATCCCTGACAAAACATTATTCTGCGTAACCACAACGCCATTGTACGCCACAAGTGTGAGACTACATTTTGGCCAGCATTTGAAAAATGTCAGTTGTGACATCCATGATGTAGGGTACTAGGAAGACTATAATGAAAATATAGGGTGAAAATAGTGTAACTTAACAAAGTTACAAATGTGCATCATGAGATTACAACGAATGCCCATAACACAGACATTTATGTGAATTTTGTCACCAAATTTTCAACATGTCTTAGTTCCAAGATTGTCCTGCACTCAATAGGAAAATAATCCATGTACTTCTGCTGAATTGAAAATAAAGTGCTTTAATCCTGACTAATACAGATATGCAGTTTATGACACAGACACCCACAATTTGCTCTGGCGCTTTGGGTCTCTAAACCCTTCCTCAGGGTGGCGTGGCTAAGCTGGAGATGTGTTGTTTAAATAGAAGTGCTCATCAATAATGAGTGACATATAACGACTATACACAATTAAAGCTTTTTTATAAAAAAGGTAAATCAAAGTGTTGTTACTACAGCTACAGAGTTCCATGTTATACCTGGCAAATTCAACCATAAATGTACCATCTTCATATTACTAGACTGGTCAAACTACATTTAATATTGTGGTATTAGTGCAATTTCACTCACACGGGTAACATGAAACTTCCAATTAATTTAAAGAGAGCCATATGAGGAAAGTCAGGATGGTTTGCTTGCAAAAATATTTTTAAAGGTTAAATCATTTTTCACATGCAGCAAAACCAAAAGAAAGGAAAGGAGAAGAGGAAAGGGAACATTGTTTAACCATGAGTAGCACACTAAGCCAAAGCTTGTTCCCAGATGTGACCTGGGAGCACAAGGAAGCCAAGTGACTTGCTCAGGATCACACATAATGTTCCTAGGTGGCTATGGGTGCAATGTTGTTGAAGGACTGAATATATCTGACAAGGCTTCTGTCTATCAATCAGCAGCAGCAATTCTGGTATGGCAGCAAGGTGAAGTTTCTGTGCAGAGAGACAAGAAGCACAAAAGTTACAACCATGCTCATACCTAAGTGCACATTATACTCATTAATCAGCTGAACATAGAAGCATAGAATTTGACAGCAGATAAGGACCGCTTGGCCCACCTAGTCTGCCCATTTCCCTACCTAACGGATAAGCTGCAGATCCTAGTTAACCAACAGCCTACTTCCTCCTACCCCCCCACTAGAATTGCTTTTTGTCTCTCCCATGCATTCTTGCATTCCCCCACTGTTTTTGACTCTACGACCTCCTCAGGAAGGCCATTCCATGCATCTACAACCCTCTCTGTGAAGAAATACTTCTTCACATTACCTCTGAGCTGTCCCCACTCTACTGTATCTTCAAATTGTGCCTCCTTGTTCTTGCACATCTCTTTTTCTGAAAGATGCTACCCTCTTGGACTTTGTTGATTCCCTTGAGGTATTTGAAAGTTTCTATCATGTCCCCCTTTTCCCTCCTTTCCTCAAAGCTATACATCTTAAGCTCATAGATACATAGATACATAGACAGTGTTGGCAGATAAGGGCCTACGGCCCACCCAGTCTGCCCATTTGAGCTTGTAAGTTTATTTTGTTTTCCTAGGAGTCTGTTGCCCCTTAACCCTGACTTTCAGAATTCCTTTATGTCTATCCCATGCATTCTTAAATTCCATGATTGTTTCAGCCCCACCACTTCCTCTGGCAGGGTGTTCCACTTGTCCACCACCCGTTCTGTGAAGAAATTTTTCCTCACACTTCCTCTGAATTGTCCTCCCTCCAACTTCATCCCATGCCCTCTAGTTCTGGAACATCTTTTTCACTTAAAAATAGTGTATTCCTTCACCCTGTTCCTCCCTGTAAGATACTTGTATGTGTCTATCATATCTCCTCTCTCCCTCCTCTCATCCTGGGAGTACATATTCAATTCCTTCAACCTGTTCTCATAGGACTTGTGATGCAATCCATGTATCATCTTTGTTGCCCTCCTCTGAACCTTCTCTACCCTGCCTATGTCCTTATGTAAGTAAGGTCTCCAGAACTATACCATGTACTCCAGGTGGGGCCTCACTAGTGTCTTGTAGCTCCTTTAGTCTTTCTTCATATGTCTTCTGGTGCAGACCCTGAACCATTTTGGTTGCCCTCCTCTGAACAGCCTACACCCTGTCTATGTATTTGCAGAGATGGGGTCTCCAGAACTGCACACAGTATTCCAGATGTGGCCTTACCGACCATCTGTATAGAAGGCCAACAACTTCCTGTTTTCTACTGGTGATGCCTCTCCCTGTGCATCCCAGTATCCCCCCAGCCCTCCTCACTGCCTTCTCACATTGCTGGCCCACCTTTAGGTCATCTGATATGACTACCCTCAGGTCCCTTTCCATTTTCATTTTTGTCAGTATCTCAACCCCCATTGTGTACTCTTCCCTGGGTTTTTGTTTCCCAAGTGCATTACTTTGCACTTCTTTGCACTGAATCTAAGCTGCTATGCATTTGATCATTCATCCAGCCTTGCCAAGTCCCTTTGCATCCTTTCCACCCCACCTTGCATATCAACCCTGCTGTAGATCTTTGTGTCATCTGCAAAGAGACATACTTTCCCTTCCAGTATCTCTGCAATGTCACTTATAAAGACATTAAAAAGGACCAGCCCCAGTACTGAACCCTGTGATACCCCACTAGAAACCCCCCTTTCTTCACTGTGGACTCCATCTACTATTACCTGCTGTGTCCTGTTGTCCAGCCAGTGTTTTACCCAGGCTAGCACCCAGGGACCCACTCTCAGGCTGGCTAATTTGTTTATTAATCTTTTGTGTGGGATGTCCACAGCCCCTCCCTGGTCTACTACTTTGGTCACCCAGTCAAAGAAATCAATTAGATTTGTCTGACATGACCTTCCTGCTGTGAATCCATGCTACCTTGGGTCCTGTGCCCCATTGGACTCTAGGTGCTCAACAATTTTTTCCTTCAGAAGTGATTCCATCATCTTCCCTACCACTGAGGTCAAACTGACAGGTCTGTAGTTTCCTGCCCCTGTCTTGCTCCCACTTTTGTGAAGGGGAATCACATCCACCCTCCTCCAGTCCTCAGGTACCACACCATCCTCCCATAATTTATTAAAAAGGGTAGTCAGTGGTGTTAGCAGTTCTTCCCTTAGTTCATTTAGAATTCTGGGGTGAATCTCATCAGGCTCAATTGCATTATCCACCTTCAGTTTTAAGAGTTCTTTCAGAACCCTTTCTTCTATGAAAGGACTAATATTAACCCCCCTATCCCGAGTGCTTCTATTGACTGAATTAGGTATCTCCCCCTGCTTTTCCATTCTGAATACTGAACAGAAGTATTTGATCAGTATCCCTGCTTTTTCACTGTCACTCTCTGCCCAACCATCTTCCTCTTTATTCAGTCTCAGTATCCCTGCCTTAGTCATTCTTTGCTCCCTAATGTACCTGTAAAGGTTTTATCCCCCTTCTTAACTGAGTTGGCTATCTTTTCCTTGGTTTGTGCCTTTGCTATTCTGACTGCCTTCCCCGCTTCCTTCTGCTTTAACTGGTACAGTTATCTGTCCTGCTCCTTCTGTGTTTCCTTATACTTCCTGAATGCTATATTTTTCTCCCTTACCTTCCTCGCCACTTCTTTTGAGAATCATAGTGTTTTTTGTCTTTCGTTTTGATTTATTTGCTTCACACAAAGGCTTGTTGCCTCTGTGATGGCAGTTTGATGTTTCCCCATTGTTACTCCACCCCAACTTCTTGCCTGCTTTCTAGTGCTTTTCTAAGGTACTCTCCCATTTTGACAAAATCAGCCCACCTGAAGTCCAGTACCTTCAGTTTTGTGTGACTTGACTCTACAGCTAAGTTTATCATGAACCACATTGTTTGGTGTTCACTCATTCTCAGATGGCTACCCACTTCAACGTGATGTTATCTAGCACAATGGTCATTCTATTCTGTAAATTCAATCTGCTAGCTTTAGATACTATTTAAAAAATCTTCTTCTGGGACATCATGCAGCTTGACTTTTGTCTTTCTTACTGACAAAATGCATATATACTTCAAAGAAAAAACAATAAACATAAACACATGGGATTGGTTCTGAGACCCTCAAAAATTCAGAGTAGCTAACCAGGACCATCATTATACTCAGAGGGCAGTAATATTCACAAAAGCTCTCTCAAATATAATGTCCTTTATCCTTTAAATAAACTACAAGTGTAAACAATGGGGAACTGAGGACCCAAAAATTCAGGGTAACCACACAAGACCTTCATTGTACACAGGAACTGGTGAGCACCACAAAAAATATATTTGTTCTCATAATTGTAAACAAAAAAAGGTATAATATAACAGAAGAAGTATTTTATTTTCAACATGGCCTTTTCTGGACCCCACCTAATGAAAACTGGTACTGTTATTTCATTACTTAGTCCCAGAAGGTGATTTCACAGAGCAACCACACCATTCCAAACCACAGCAGTGAGAAAATGTTTTGGGTAGGATGCCTGAAATGACAGCTGAACTGTTCATTAGGTGGTGTGAAAAAATGGCTATGTAGAAAATTTGGAGTGAAAATATTAAAAATTTCCAAGTTACAAATGTGAGTAGCAAAATTTCAATGACCACATGTAACTCAGGTGTTTGTTGGAATTTTTGCATCAAATGTTCAACATTGGCTTTGTGGGACCCCACCTCATGAATACTGGCATTGTCATTTTGTTAACTGGTCCCAAAAGGTGATTCTATGCAGTGAGCGTGAAATCACCTTTTGGGACCAAGTAGCAAAATGACAGTGCCAATGTTCATGAGGTGGAGTCCCAGAAAGCCCATGTTGAAATTTAGGGCAAATATATCCAACAATAGCACTGTTATCAACATAAGTTCAAAACACCATTGACAGCCATTATATGGTGCTTGCTTTGATTTTTCAGTTCGCGGTTCGGCTTTGAAGAGTGCAGATGTGTCCCGTTCCAGCAAAGATCACAGCTGTCAACCTCTGGAGATAAGTATGGGATAAGGGGGTGTGGGGAGGTGGGTGTGCCGAGGAAGGGATGGGATGCTGGAGGGAGATGGGGAGACAACGAGGGACTGTTTTCTTTTTTTCAGTATTAATAAAAAATAAAAGACATCAGGGGACTGTTTTCTTTTTTTGCAGGAACATTTTTACATTTGGGGACACTGGGAGTGGGCTACCTAGGGTCCCACAATACTGGGCTGGTGGACACAACTTGGGACACTGGGAGTGGGATACCCAGTGTCCCACACTGTCAGGTGGAGGGGGGCTACTGCCAATGTGGGGATTGAGCACCCCACTGTTGCAAACTATTCGGGAAGTGGACACACTTCTGGGGGAGGGCAGAGAACATTCTGGGGACACTGGGAGTGGGCTTCCCAGTGTCCCACAATGGTGACTGGGGAATGGTGTTAGTTGCAGGCACTGAGATTGGGCAACCTGTTGTCAGCAGACATTTAAATATGCAATATTAATATTCCTCAGCCCCATTCCCCTTAACAGAAGTAAAAGGAGGAAAAAACAATATTTATTAGGTCAGGGGTTCTCAAATTGTGAGGCGCGCCTCCCTGGGAAGCGCGAGCTGGTCCAGGGAGGCGGAGGAACGATGCCAATTTGGCGTTGGTATACCGTGCTGTACCTTCTGCATCCCGGATTCCAACCAAGTTCAATACTGCAGCTAGAGTAGTAGGCAGGGGATTCTGGGGCAGCCAATGCCTGTGCAAACAAAGGTCTTGGCAGACCAATAGAAAGCCCAGAATATGTGCCCAATCAGAGAGAAGTAGCTGTAGCCAATCGGTATTGTGCATTTGCAGCAATCATCACCTGGCTCCCTCAACCAATGAGGCAGCCGTAACGTCTGACGATGTCATCAACCCGGAAATAAAATGCCATGCCATGCGTGCGGTTGAATGGAGACTCCGACCAGAATTTATATTGCGAGGGTTTTTTTTTTGATCCCCTGCAAGTCGCTTTTAACGGCGCTCGTCTTCCGACTCCTGAAGCTGCTACCTGCCGACTCCGCCTGTCAACTACCGCCGCCTTCCAGCTGCTATAATCGCCACTGTGGAACGCTGATTGCCGCAGACAGAGCTCCTGAGACTACTGGTGACATCCTTTGCAGATGGGATCCTTCCTCAGACTTCAGGTAAAAATTCTACTGTACTTTGGAAGCTCCAATGGGTTTGGTCTGGCTGGCCTCACCGGGGGTCGCGCTGCCTGACTTGGATGTGGGGGGTGCTGCTTGATGGCCTGTCTGGGAGGTTTGAGGGGTGCTGCCTGATGGCCTGTCTGGGAGATTTGGGGGTGCTGCCTGATGGTCTGTCTGGGAGGTTTGGGGTGCTGCCTGATTGATGGCCTGACTGGGAGGTGGGGGGTGCTGCTTGATGGCCTGACTGGGAGGTGGGGGTTCTGATGGCCTGACTTGGAGGTGGGGGGTGCTTGATGGCCTGTCTGGGGGTGCTGCCTGATGGCCTGTCTGGGAGGTTTGGGGTGCTGCCTGATTGATGGCCTGACTGGGAGGTGGGGGTGCTTCCTGATGGCCTGACTGGGAGGTGGGGGTGCTGCCTGATGGCCTGACTGGGAGGTGGGGGGGTTCTGATGGCCTGACTTGGAGGTGGGGGTGCTGCTTGATGGCCTGTCTGGGGGTGCTGCCTGATGGCCTGTCTGGGAGGTTTGGGGGTGCTGCCTGATTGATGGCCTGACTGGGAGATTGGGAGGGGTGTTGCCTATGGCCTGACTGGGAGGTGGGGGTTCTGATGGCCTGACTGGGAGGTGGGGTGCTGCCTGATTGATGGCCTGACTGGGAGATTGGGAGGGTGTTGCCTGATGGCCTGACTGGGAGGTGGGGGGGGTTCTGATGGCCTGACTGGGAGGTGGGTTGCTGCCTGATGCCCGGCCTGATGTGCCTCATGCCTCTCATGTGGGGGGAGGAACTGTATTGCCTCATAGCTGATCTGGCCTGAGCAGGAGTTTGGGGGAGCTGATGCCTCTTATGGGGGGATGATGCCTCTTGTGGTGGGGTGTGGTAGCTTGAGCAGGTGTTCGATGCATACCTCTCAACCTCTTCCTCATATATCAGGGACAAGGCTTAAAAAAAAAAAAATCAGAGACACATCTTCAAAATTCGAGAGATCCACCCATAAAGCTGGTAGAATATGGGGCTTAGTGTAAAATGCATTTTCTAAAGAAGAAGAAGTCAGTAACTTTAAGGCTTGACCTTGTTCTGTGCTTATGGTTCCCACTGAGCCACAAAAACACAAATTTTAGGAGGAACACAGTAAAATTTGAGGCAAAATCAGGGACGTCCATGAAAATCAGGGACACTTGAGAGGTATGGTTTGATGTGGTGATTGGGGGGGACTGATGCCTCTCAGCTGGTCTGTTCTCAAGCAAGGATTTGCAGTGTTGGGGATGTGGGGAGGTGCCTGTACTGCCTCGCTGGTCCAGTCTGGTGGGGGGGCAGTTATATGAAATGTCTCTTGGTTGCTTTGCCCAGGGTAATGCTGCTGCTAACAGAGCCTGGGAAGGGAATGCATTTCATGGTCGTGGTGATGCTGCCTCAGTGATAGTTAAAGCAGGTATTTGATGTGGTGATTTGGGGGACTCTGATGCCTCTTAGCAGGATTTGTCGTGGTAGTGGCAGGTGGGGGAGGGGTTGGCTGTAATATCCCGCAGCTGGTCTGGCCTGAGTGGATGGTGGTGGTGTCACGCATGAGCCTGAGCAGGGGAATGGGTGAAACCGTGTTAGGGGTCATGCCCTTAGCTGGTTTGCCCAGGATGGTAATGCTAAGCTGCATGATGTCTCTGCAGGTGTGCCATTTATTCTTGGTTCAGCTGTTTCAGCAGTGGCCCAGAGCCGAGGGGGTCACACAAGATGCCTTTCTATGCTGTGCAAGCCTGAAATGGCCCCTATCCTATTTTATGGTTGTTGAATGAGAACTCCTCTTTTAAGGTGGGACACTTTGGAGTGAAGGGCCTGCTTGTCTTGCTTGGGTGTGGGGACCTTCCTAGGTCTGTTCAAGGAGTGCCCATATCCTCCACTCACACCTATGGCATGCAACTGCAAAGCAGCTGCATCTGACTGAACCACCAGTTTAGGTGGTGTGTTGAAATGGTGGCATGTGGTTTATATGTGATGCTTCTGTGTGGGGTTCAAATGTTGGTTTTGTAACTGATGTTGGGATGGGTAGCCGTGTGTTTGGGCAGGGTTTTGGAATGAATAACCTTATGCTGTTGCCTACTACCCACGTAAGTCCAATTTACAACATTGGAGCTAATGGAAAAGAAATTATGGTAAATATAATTGTTCCTGTTCTCCCGCTGATACCCACTTCTGTCTGAGGAAAAGAAACCTACATCTGGCCTGTATGGTGGGAGTGGGGCGGGAGTGAAGGACCTGCTGTACGAGTTTTTGGAGTGATTTGCTGGGTGTGTTTTGACCGAAGGACCTGCTGGCGTGGCACCAGTGCCACTGGGTAACTACTGAAGCACCGTCCTACCTTAGGAAGGAAGTGCTTTTATTTGTTTTGTTTGGCATCCTTGTGTCATTTATAATTGTTGCTGCTGCTGGCCCAATATGATTTGGGCCATTACTACAGTAGTGTTGTCCTTGTGCTGAGAGATTTAAGTGTCAGTATCAGTGTGGCTCAGTTGGTAGCACATCCATCTCTGGACCAGAGGGTTGTGGGTTTTGATACCACATTGGGATTGGAATCGTAACGAAGCGCTGGCACCATTGCAGTATTCAAGGGGTGGTATGCTGCACTAGTGCTGTCCTTTGGATGAGACGTTAAAACAGCGGTCCCCTGGCTTCTGCCTGTCCTGGTGGGTGTCCAGGTGGAAGAAAAGTCATAGAACCCCGGCATTCTTTGCAAAGAGTAGGCAGAGGATATTCCGTCACGTGGGCCAATAGCCCCTTCACATAACGGATCCATGCAATTGTCAATGATTGTGAATGGGCCTGCATCTGGGGAGCATATAAGATGTATTTTGGGGGTGGGGTTGAAATGGCTCATGTTTTTTGCTTATTTATTATATTGATTTGGGCTGGGTGGTGGAATTAGACTTGTTTCCTGCAGATTTAAAATGGTGCTGTTGTGCATATGTGATGTCTCTGACTTGTAATGCATGGTTTTAAAAGTACACACTTTCTTTTGCCTTTCTGATGTGGGCTGGGTGTGAATGAGGAGCCAGCATTTTGGCAGGGGGGCTTTGAAGCGAGGGGTGTGAGCTTTGCTTAGGCTCTTACCCACATATATCTCCCCATTGACAGTGGACAATGTTGGAGCTAACAGAAAAGGAAATTATGGTAAGTGACAGAATTTCTCTTATCCTCCTCGCGTACTCAATGCCTTTTGCTAGTTTAAAAAAGACCTGGCGTATGGATCTGGCCTTCGGGATGGTGGGCTTGGACTCTGAGCAAAAGGGTTTGCTGGGCTCTGGAGGACACAAAGGACCTGCACTAAAGTCTGAATGCACAGTACATTTATCTGCATGGGTAGCACCTTTGACATGAAGGACAGATGAGATGTAGCAGAGCAGTCTTGAGAAGTAAAATGAAGGGCATCCCTCCTGGCTGGTCATGTGTCTGCGTGCTAAGGATGGAGTGCTGTTTTGGGACTACGGCTTGTGATGCTGGGCCTCTGTGTGTATGAATGCCTGTGTTTTGCAAGTCAAGGCAGTCTGGGGTTTCAAAGTGTGGCAAGGTGGTCACTCTGCAGTGGTCCTGCCTGAACTTTGTCTGGGGGGGGTGGATGATTACAAAGTGCTCGTTCTGATCTGGTCCTGCCAGAGCTGTGTTGGGGTGGCTGATTCAGTCTTACAAAGTACTGCTGCTGCGTGGCTGCAGTCCTTCACTAATGATCCTGTCCTACTGGAATCTGTTTGGAGGTACATTTACAAGGTGGACGCAAAGCAACAATCTTGATCCTGCCAGAGCTGCTGCTGGCAGTTGCCTGATTAAAAAGGGATGCACCTGCCCAGTCTTGATATTTCAGATATTGCTGTTTTATGGCTTCTTCGTTCTTCAAATTGTGCTTCAATTAATAAGTGGTGTTCTTCTTGTCAGTGTGCCTCAGTTGGTGGTACATCTGCCTGTGAACCAGAGGGTTGTGTGTTCTCGTCCCACACCAGGATTGGACGCATGCCAAAAACACTGGCATCCGAGTGCTGTATTTGGGGTGGGGGGCAGTACTACTAGGAGTTCCGCCTTTCGGATGTGCTGTCAAACTGAGCTCTTCTTCTAACCTCCTGGTGGGTGTCCAGGTGAAAGTAAATCAATGCACTCTTTGCAAAAGTAGGGTTCAGCTCCGTATTCCCCTTGTTTAACCATAAAATAGGTTCATGCAATTGTCCAGGCTGTGTCTGGTTGCTGATGTGCGATATGGTCGCCACTTCAAATTCAGTCACTTCACTACCAGTCTACCATTGCTTGTTCAGTGCTTTGGGATACACTGCGTATGAAAAGTGCTATATTCTTCTTCTTCTTTGGGTATTGTGTCTGTAGCAGTTGTACTGTAGCAGTTCTGGCGGAACATTTGGGCATGCCCAGGATGGTCTGCCGCAGACTAGCTTAACTGATGTCAACTTCTCATCAATATGAATTTTAGTTGCATTGTAGACAAAGAATGGATCGCTTTCTGATTGGAAAGAAACGTGTGCATGAGGAGATGGAACCTGTTGGGCAGAGAGAACCTCAAGCAAAACGCAAGGCCAGAAGATATGATGAGGACTATCTGAAACTAGGATTCACCTGGATCGGGACCAGTGATGCACCACGACCCCAGTGTGTGGTGTGTGCTGAGGTTCTGGCACAAGACAGTATGCGGCCCTGCAAGCTAAGGCGTCATCTGGAAACAAAGCACCCCAGCTTACTTTCAAAACCAGTGGAGTTCTTCAAAGAAACTGAGCGAACTGCGAGGCCAAAAAAGGTTGTGGAGCACCATGGGACTGTTCCTGTAAAAGCGATCGAAGCATCATATCTTCTATCTCTGAGAATTGCCAAAGCTGGGAAGCCACACAACATTGGAGAAGAGCTGTTAATTCCTGCTGCAAAGGAAATGTGTTCATTGATGCTTGGAGAGAAAGCAGCTGCACAGCTGGAAGCAATCCCTCTTTCAAACGACACAGTTTGCCGTCGTATTGAGGACATGTCTGCAGATGTGAAGCATCAGATCGTAGATTCCATTCATCAAAGCCCATTCTTCTCTCTGCAGATAGATGAGTCCACTGATATAGCAGATGCTGCACAGCTTCTGGTGTATGTTCGGTATGCCACGGACACAGATCTTCGGGAGGAGTTTCTATTCTGCCATGCACTTCCTACAAGAGCAACTGGGGAAGAGCTGTTTCATCTGCTGAATACTTTTATTGAGAATGAAGGCCTTGATTGGAGTCATTGTGTTGGTATCTGCAGTGATGGAGCTCGTGCAATGACTGGAAGACACAGCGGAATGGTGACCAGGGTACAAGCAGTGGCTCCCAATGCTCTCTGGAACCACTGCATGATTCACAGGGAAGCTCTGGCAGCCAAGAGGATGCCAGATGAACTCAACAAAGTTTTGACTGATGCAGTGAAAGCCGTGAACTTCATCAAGGCACGTCCAGTGAATTCAGACTGTTTTCAGTACTGTGTGAAGAGATGGGAAGCGAAACATACACAGCTGCTCTTGCACAAGGTCCGCTAGTTGTCCACGGAAAGTGCTGACCTGCTCTATGAACTGCGTGATGAAGTCCATATTTCTTGCAGACTGTAACTCTCCACTTGTGGAACATTTCCACAATCAACAGTGGCTTGCTTTGCTTGCGTACTTGGCAGATATCTTTGACAGACTGAACTCTCTTAATCTGTCACTTCAAGGACGGGATGCCAGTGTTTTCACATCAGGGACAAAATCAAGGCATTTGGTTCCAAGCTTGAACTTTGGTCCACACGAGTGCAGCAAGGATCAGTTGCCACATTTCCAACCTTGGAGGATTTTCTTCAGGAACATGAAATTTCAGTCGACTGTGTCAAAGCAGTAATTACAGAACATTTATGTGGGTTGCAAGGCAAGCTACGAGACTACTTCCCTGAACATAGCAGAGAGGACAGTGACCAGTGGGTCAGGAATCCCTTCATTTTCAAGCCAAGCTCTACAGACTCCTTATCGCCAGAAGAACAGGAGAGCCTCATTGACCTGGCTACAGACCCAACTCTGAAGGTCACTTTTGCCCAACAGCCCTTGCAAAGTTTGGCTGTCAGTTGTACTTGAATTTCCAGCACTGAAAAATCGAGCTCTTGCTGTACTTATGCCTTTTGCTCAACATATCTTTGAATCTAGTTTTCCAGCACTGACTGCAATAAAAACAAAGTATTGGGCCCGTCTTAAAGTTGAAGATGACTTGCGCCTCTACCTTTCAAATGTAAAACCAAGAATATTACAGCTGACTGCACAAAAACAGGCTCTGAGGTTGCCCTCTTAACAGACTGGCATTATTTGATTAACAGGCAGCAGAATTTACAATACATTTACTACATAACAATAAACATACTTCTTATTTAACAGTGTGTGTGTGTGCTTTTGTGAGTTATTCATCATTACTGGTATCTGGCAAGGTACAGTGGTAATGATGCAAAAGGTGACTGGAAGCACAATTTAGTCAATGTGCAGTGTGCTAATGATCAATTTTTATGTGATTACCGCCATATGCAAATGAGGTCATGACTCATGGGGAGGCCTGGAAGTCTTCCAAGTCCAGTAGGGGAGGCTCGCCATGGCAAGGTCTGAGAACCCTTGTATTAGGTAAACACTTTGGTGTTTACCTAATCAGGGACTGAGAAATCTGATTCTGGGGTCTGTTTGCTTCAAAAATGAGCAGGGGCTATTTACACAAATCCACCCCATACTATCATGTGCAAGATCAACTCAGGATTCTCCCACAATTTGTGGCAAACACCACCCCAAAATAAAAACATGTTTCAGTACCACATGTAGACAAACTAGTGCCAAAATCGTGTTCCTCAGGCCCCGATTAGGTAAACCCAACTGTTAGTGTTTACCTAGGGGCAGTATTTTTTAAGGTATTTAACATTTTCCACCCTCACCAACAGAAAACAAGATGGCAGAATCTGAACTGAAATATTCAACTGTGAACAGTAAAGTGCGAATGGTAAATGGCTATTTACTATTCAAACAGTAATGTTCGAACAGTAAATGGTATTTACCATTCGAACAGTAAATGGTATTTACCATTCGAATATTTACCATTCAAACAGTAAAGTTCAAACAGTAAATGCCATTTACCATTCGCAGTTTACTGTTCGAACGGTAAATGTTATTTACTTTTTGAGAAGCCTGTCCTGCATATATCACAAAAAGCATTATAATTCAAAGCTGGTAATATATTTTTTCACCAAACCATCTAAAGGTACACCCTTGGCACACACCGCTTCATCCCTGAAAATGTCAGAGAAAAATTTTATTCTGTGTGTGCTGTACAAGACAGCAAAAAATCCCATGTTATCCTATGGGAGAAAGAAATTACATTTTTGGGTGTTTGACCACTTTATATCTCAGAAAATGTAAAAGCTCCTGTCATGAAACTTTCCACATTTTGTGGCACTGGTAACATGAGAGCACTTACCAATTTGTGGGCAACTGCGTTGAAAAATGCCAAAGTTATTAAGGTGCAAAAATTCAGATTTATCAATGAAAGGCTGTACCAACCCTAACTATAGGGGCGTTATTGTGCCCCTATAATATATTCCAGTGTAATATAGCAGTGAACTGTCTCACACATTTTTACAGATTAAAAAAAAAAGACATAGAGGGACTGTTTTCTCCTTTTCAGGATCCAAGGGGCATCAGAGGGTGGTGGGGTTGTCACTAGATAACTCATTTAAATCAACAATTACATACAGAGGGCTGAAACTGATCTAGATAGTGGGGGAATATAGACTGCCAATGTTTGCACTAACCACTGAGTCACCTAACTGCACTTATTGTTGTGATACACACACACTGATCAATACATATACACATATATGCATGTACTGTATATTCTAGAATAACATTGCAGTGTGCTGTCTATACACACTGAGCATTGCCACACATATACTAAAACACATACACTGTCTTATATAACATTTATTTACTTATACATCAAACCCTAACCTTTACTGTATTTAGGATAAGTGCTGTGTTTTGCACTGACTCATTCTACTAATCTATGACATGACTGGGTAGCTAAGGCAGTGGACCTGGGAAGTACAGTGGGTGTGGTCTATCTGGACTTCAGAAAAACCTTTGACACTCTCCCCCATAGAAGGCTATTTAACAAACTGCACAGCCTAGGGGTGGGTCTTAAAATAATTCTGTGAGTAGAGAACTGGATGAATAGCAGAAGTCAGAAGGTTGTGGTAAACAGGGAGTACTCTGGAGAGGGAGAGGTGATGAGCAGGGTGCCATGGAGGTTGGTGTTGGCGCCAGTCTTCTTCAATGTCTTTATTGGGGACATTGCAGAGGGACCAGAGGGGAAGGTATGCCTCTTTGCAGATGACACAAAGGTATGCAATAGGGTGGACACTCCAGCAGGTGTTGAAAGAATGAGGGAAAACCTTATTAAACTGGAGAAATGGTCTGAAGAATGGCAGCTGGGATTCAGTGCAAAGAAGTGCAGGATCATGCACATAGGGCATACAAACCCAGGGGCAAAGTACAAATTATTTGGGAAGATACTGACAGTCACGATGCAGGAAAGGGACCTGGGAGTTATCATCTTGGAGGACATAAGAGAAAGTAAGCAGTGCAATAAGGCAGCTAGAAAAGCTGGCCAGATGCTTGGATGCATAGAAAGGGGTATCATGAGTAGAAAGAGCAGGTCATCTTGCCCCTCTATAAGATGCTTGTTAAACTGCACCTCAAATATTGCATCAAGTTCTAGAGACCCCCTCTGAGAAAGAACATTGACAGGGTGGAGGCAGTGCAGTGGAGGGCAAGTAAAATGGTGCAGGGCTTGCAAGTAAGACCTCTCAGGAAATACTAAATTAGTTAAATATGTATTCGCTGGAGTAGAAGGGGGGGGCATGATAGAGATATACAAATACATCACCGGTATAAACAGAGTACAGGAAGGAAGCATCTTCCTAAGTAAGCGATGCTACAAGGCAAGGGGGCACAAAATGAAGTTAGAGGGTGGAAGGCTCAGGGGAAATGTGAGAAAATATTTTTTCATGGACAGGGTGGTGGATGCCTGGAATAGTCTACCAGAGGGGATGGTAGAGGCTAAAATGGTCACAGAATTTAAGAAGGAGTGGGATAGACACAAGGGTATCCTGGAGGCAAGGGGGGGCTTCAGTGTTCAGTTTGAGCATGGGGCACTCATACTAGATAGGGATTAATAGGGCAGACTGGGTGGTGATGCAAATCCCATCCTCCCAGCCCGACCTCCAACTGAGCACCCACCACCCCACACCCCAGACTCTGTCACACAACCTCACTCACCTGAATAGGTCCCAATGTGAAGATACACTATCCCACTGAAGACACGTCTTGCTGCTGGAACTGAGGACTGCTATATGAGAAATAAGGTAAGTGTGGTTCAGTGTATTTCAATAGGTTTTCACTGCACTTACCTTATTTCTCTAAAGCAGCTGCCAGTTTCAGCAGTAAGGCATGTCTTCCATGGGACAGTGGATCTTCACACTGAGAACTGTTCAGGTGAATGAGGGTGTCTGAGGGTATCTGGGAGGGTGTGAGGTGGTGGGTACTCAGTGGAAGGTTGGGTTGGGAATGCAAGGGTGCATAAGCAATGGACCTTTTTTTTTGCAGACTAAAAAAAAGACATTGAGGGACTGTATTCTTTTCAGCCTCCGAGGGACATCGGTGGGTGGGGGGACTAGACACCTCATGTAAATCAGCAAAAACATGCATAAGACTGAAACTGATCTAGGTAGTGGGAGAATGTAGACTAGTGATTTTTGCACTAACCACTGAGCAACCTAACTACACTCTCTAATTGTTGTGATACACACTCACCGACTAATACATATACACATATCTATTACAGTGTAACATAGCAGTGCACTGTCTACACACATCTTTACAGATTAAAAAAATAAATTGAGGGACTGTTTTCTTCTTTTCAGGTTCCGAGGGACATCAGAGGGTGGGGGGGTTGTCACTAGACAACTCATTTTAATCATCAATGACATGCATAAGGCTGAAACTGATCTAGATAATGGAGGAATGTGAACTCACAATTTTTGCACTAACCACTGAGTCACCTAACTGCACTTTCTAATTGTTGCAATAACCACCAATGACTAATACATATACACATATATGCATATATATTCCAGTATAACATGCAGTACAAGTCACATTAAACTGTCCCTCCAACTCAGTGGTTTAGCATTTTTTCAGGGAGTTGCTTAATGTGTGCACTACTCACTGCAAAGAATTAGTAAAAGTTACCTAATGGATTGCTTCTAGCTGCTATTCAGTTTCAGCTTACTGTACTTTGCAGCTCTCTGGAAACTTTTAATCAATGCAGTGCTTGAGCAGTGCACACATTAAAGGGACACTGTCAGCTTTCAGCAGCTATAGTGAACTTGTGTGACCAGTGTGCCTGTAATAATATCTATGGCATAATAAACTATTCATGTGCCCCAGTATGAGTATCAGTAAGATCTGTTACCTAAATTTTAAAAATATATATAGTTTAGCTCAGACCAAACACATTGCCTTATTGTTTGGCCAATCCTCTGCCACTGGATGCTTCTTCTCAATGTGAACATGCATTGAGCATGTGCGAATTTCCTAAACACATGCAAGTGATAGTTGGAGGTAAAAGTACATGCTCTTCTGAGCATGGGGATTTTTGTAAGAATAATGAAGAGCATTGCAAGCCTAACTTTTACCACACAAAAACTGGACCGTGACCTGAGCAACGTCACACGCATGCTCAGGATCGTGGTCTTGTTTTTCTAAGTGGTAAAAGTAATACTTACAATTACAGATGCAGTGAAATTTTACTCCTCCAGCAAAGTAGGGGTGAAGTCACCTACTCCACATCACTACATGCTGTGCGAAGTCCCCATAGAAATGCACTACTTTGCCTCATAATGGCTTCACCTCATAATGACTTTGTGTTCACTTCGCGTTGTTTTCTGCTGAACACAAAGTGAGTGATAATTGAAACAGCCCACAGATCACATAGAAAACGTAGTCGGAGAAATCCCTTACTGGCATCAACTATGAACTTATGCTGCGTACTACCACTGCCATGACCACTCTTGCCAGTGACAGCAGTGCCATAGACAGAAACACCTTTGCATGCATGTCTCTTTGCAGGCATTTTTTTGGGTTACATAGAAGATTCACAACAAATTTAGATTTCTGAACTTTGGGCTGGATGGGAAGCCAAAAAACAACAACTGTGGTTTACAGATGCCAATTGGGCCCTAAACAGATGCAGATGCACAGACAGATGAAGACTGCAAACGCAAGAGATGCAGTCACATGTGCACAACACACCGCCTTAACCAGTAGTCACTCAAATGCAAAACTGGAAAAATAATACCTTTTGCAGGTGGGGGGGGGGCACAGCAGTCCACTACCTAGATAGAACGAAACAGTAAAAAATACCACAGACGGAAAACAGGTTAAGAGTGCTGTGATTACTGTGTGGCACAATAAAATGTGTATGTCTTGATGGCATGCACACACACACTCATACACTACAGGTAATGAGCAGAAAATTTGACAGCTCAGTACACTATATAACCAAATCTTTTAAACAGAATGAAAATATGCACTGCACCACAACAAACAGAAAAAAAATTATCAAAAATTACTTCAAGTATTACTGTGTGTACATGAACACACCACTACTAGCATATACTACTACCCAACAGCTAGAAAGACTGCCTTTCTCACTTTGCATCTCCCTCCACCACAGGTACACCCCTCCCCCAAAGCATTCTTCAACAGTGCCTGTCAGTACACAGACTGAATGTTCTAAATTAACATTCAAAATACACAAAAAAACAATAAACACTCGATGATATAAATACAGGAGGGTTTCCTACAATTAGGTACTAAAGTCTGACCAAAATAATTGCATGAAAAGTGATTTTTGAAAGCTTTTTCAATGGTTAGATTCTCAGACCTCTGACAGCAAACTGTCTTCAGCTTTCCACTACACACACTACGCAAAACTGATTCTTTGCAAGACAATCTAGAGCCCATGTGACCTGCCATCCCATGAATAACTGCAAAACTGTCTTCAAAGAGCAATCCAAAGGTGACATAAAGTGAAGTCCATTCAAATCAATGGCACTTCACATTAAAATTTAAGGAAGACAATAAGGTGAAGTAATGTGAAGTCCATTGCAGGCAATGCCATCGTGATAAAAATTTGAGCGAATGTCGCTTCATTACCGAAGACATAAGTGAGTTTGGTGTTAATACACAAAGTGCTCTGCGTAGCAAAGTTAGGGAACATCACCCACCTCTACTTACAATGCTCTTTTTAATTCTTATAAAGATTTTTGTCTACCCAAAACAATATCTAACAACATTTGACTAGTGCAGCCATGCCAGTTTCGATCCCTGTCCGTGAACATCCATATGAAATCATGTGATCACACAGGTGACAGTACAGAAACAGACAATCAGGACCACTCTCACAGTACACACACACACACACACACACACACACACACACCAGTATAGGTAACATATACAATGAGAAAAAAAAATGCACAAACTTATTTGTACTGCAACACAAGAAGTAACCATATCCAAACACAGACCCTAATAAACTAATATGAAGCACCATCAAATTATGATAACAATGAGTGCACATGGGTACCTCTGCAGAGTCCCTCCCCACAGACATGTAATAAACAGTATGACTTGATATAGTTCAGAACTGAGTGTCACAAATGCACTCAGCAGGTCAGGCCCTCTGCTCCCACAGTGCCAACCTCCGAGCACAGTATTGTGAACAGGTAACAGAACAGGGTAACCCTCCTGTCTGCTTGTGGGTCTGAATCACCTTTGGTCTCAAGTTCTGGGGGGGGGGATTCAAACTGTGAACCTTATGCTAGCATACCTAACTGTACAGGATCAGATAATCTGCTCTTTGGGGGGATGCCAGATATCTTTTGCCTAAGGGCACCTAACCAGGTATCCAAAATGAACCCTTAAAACTCTACAAAAGACCTTAGGTATATTCTTACCTTTTTCCAGTCTGGTAACACCATCAAGCTCATGAACAGCTGTCAACTTAACTACGTATACATCACATGCAAAAAGAAAGAACTTGGAAAACACACCCAAGCAGTCTTTTTAAATGAAAGGTTTACTTAAAAATGGATAAAAATATGTAAAATGTAAACACAGAACACTATATCACAAAGCATACAATCACTTAAAAGAAAACAAGGAAAAGTAAAAACATAAACTCCTACCACAATACAATTAGTATTTTTCTATCTAATGTATTACCTTCTTACAGTGCTTAAGTTAGTTCTTGCTTCTTAAGAGTCCACAAAGAAATATGTCACTAAGTTCAGCCTCAGTATTCAGTTTAAACTGTGTCTCTCCACCCCTTTTGAGTGTCATCTAGCTCCTCCTTGTTCAATATAAAAAATATACAAACAATGATCTTCCTGTCAGGAGATATTTTAAATACTGTGACTTCTGCAAAAATGAATTTCCAAAATTATGACAGTCTTTAAATCAAGTCTTTCCTTTGATCTTGTGTGGTTTCCTGTTCCCACGGCAGGTCAAAGATTTTAAACAACTCTACCATATCTCACTTAGGTGCAATATAGCTTTTTAACACCAGTTGATATTAAATGTTGTTCCTCTTAAGACGTCATAAAAGTTTATGATCTCCATCCTCTGGCAGATTAATAAAGTCCCATTTCATTTTCACTTCAAAGAGCCTAGGCATATCATAAAACAATAATAAAATGCCCCTCTGAAGTAAGTCAGTTAATTAAATGGTTCCTGCTTCACCGAAACAATCACACACTACATTTTTTTATATTATAAATATCATCAAACAATCATAACCAGCTGGCCAAGCATCACAATCCTCCCCACCTAGACTGAATTTGGGGGCTCTATCCGCTGCATGGGATGAGCTTCCCAAATCAGTTCACTCCTCATACACACTCGACAAGCCATCTGTGTTCTGATTGATTGCTCTAGCCCTAGGTGAGATCGTCATGTCGTACCCTTGCAAAGCAAGACTCCATCTTAACAGTCTACCATTAGTTTTTCCCATTTGGGTCAGCCAAACCAGGTGGTTGTGGTCTGATTGTACCTCAAAATGTGCCCATATAAGTATGACTCTAACTTCTTTAGAGCTCACACTATGGCAAGACACTCTTTTTCCACAGTAGAGTATGCGTGCTCCCTGGGAAGTAACTTTTTACTCGGGTACACTACCGGGTGATCTTTCCCTTGGCTGGATGTCTGACTCAGTACTTCCCCAATACCCATGTATGAGGCGTCAGTCTGAACTGTAAAGGATCTGCTCTAGTCAGGACTTTTCAATACAGGAGCACTGCACAGTGTCTCCTTCAGTCTGGTAAAGGCTTTTTCACAGGCTGGTTCCCAGGTAATTTTCTAAGGCATCCTTTTCTTTACCAGGTCAGATAGCGAGGCAGCCAGGGCACTGTAATTGGGTATGAATTTCCTATAGAACCCTGCTGTCCCTAGAAAACACTTGGCCTGCTTCTGTGTTTCTGGTCTGGGCCATGCCTTGATCACCTCTATTTTAACTTGGTTAGGATGGAGCTGTCCCCAGACTACAACATGCTTTGACAGTGAGCCCGGCCCTCTGTATCCCATACAGCACTTCCCTAAGGTGGGACAGGTGTTCCTCCCAGCTGGCAGTAAAGATGGCAATGTCATCCACGTACGCCACAGCGTACTCCTCAGCACCATTTAACACCTGGTTCACCAACCTTTGGAAAGTGGCTGGGGTGTTCTTCATTCCGAAAGGCATTACTTTAAATTCAAATAAGCCTATCAGAGTAATGAAGGTCAACCTATCCCTAGCTCTGTCCATTAATTCTACCTGCCAATACCCCTTTGTCAGGTCAATAGTCATAAGGTAGGTCACCCCTGCTAACTTGTCCAGGAGTTCGTCCATCTGGGGCATTGGGTGGGTGTCTGACTTCGTGACTGCATTCAATCCACCATAGTCCACATAGAAATGAGTAGAGCTATCTGGCTTGGGCACAAGGACTATGGGTGAGGCCCAGGGGCTGTGGGATCTCTGGATTACCCCTAAATCCAACATTTCCTCCACCTCCCTCCTAATGTACTTTTGGACAGCCTCTGACACCCGATATACTGTCCGCCGTGTGGGTGTCTGTGTCCCTGTCTCCACATCATACATCGCTAAGGGTGTTAGTCCAGGCTTGGTGCTAAACAGGGGGTCAAAGGCTGCTAAAACCTCCCTTACTTCCTGAATCTTGTCTGGGGCTAGCTGGGGAGACAACTTAACTGCCTCCACAGAGGACTGTCACTTGTTTTCTTCCAGCAAGTCCAGAAGGGGGTCTCCTTCGTCCGTCCCCTCCCCAGGACTAAATCCTGCAAACACCATGTCAGCCCTATTAGCATATGGCTTCATCATGTTGACATGGTACATTCATTCTGTCTGTCTTCTGTCAGGTAACTCTATGATATAGTTCACGTCATTTACCTTCCTAACTACTGTGTACAGTCCTGCCCACTCAGCCTTCAGCTTGTCTTTCTGGACCGGAATAAGCACCATGACTTCTTGACCCACCATGTACGAGCAAGCTCTTGCTCTGCGGTCATACCACACTTTTTCTGTTGGGCAGCTGCCAGTTTGCTCTGGGCTGTCCCCATAAGCTCCTTCAGCCTTTCCCTAAACCTAAAGACATAATCCACTATGGGAGTTCCCTGGGTGGCGTGTTTGCCTTCCCAGTTCTCCCAGATCAAGTCTAGGGGCCCACGTACCTGGTGTCCATATAAGAGTTCGAAGGGGGAAAATTATGTTGTCTCTTGGGGCACCTCCCTGTATACATACAACAGGTGGGGAAGGTATTTCTCCCAGTTCTTCTCATGCTGTTCAGCAAATGCTTGGAGCTTTGACTTCAGTTTACCATTAAATCTTTCCATAAGTCCATTGGGTTTTGGGTGATAAGGTGTCATGCATCTCTGCACCACCCCACACTTCTCCCACAAACATTTCATCAGGTCTGACATGAAGGAACCCCCTCTATCGGTGATAACCTCCTGCGGAAACCCAACACAGGAGACAATCCTAAGTAAGGCTTCTGCCACTTTGTCTGTCCTCAGTGAGGATAGGGCGACTGCCTCTGGATATCGGGTGGCGTAATCCACCACAGTTTGGATGAACCTCTTCTTGGAGGAGCTGGGGGTATTCAAAGGCCCCACAATATCCATTCCCACCCTCTGGAATGGCTCCTCCACTATGGGCAATGGAATTAGGGTGGCTTGGGTTTTCTTATCTGCCTTCCCTATTTCTTGGCACCAGTGACAAGACCTGCAATACTCCTTCACCTGCTGGGTGAAGTTAGGCTAATAGAACTTCTGGGCCAATCACTGCATAGTGCACGCAATTCCCAGATGACCAGACAAGGGAATATCATGTGCAATCTTGAGCAACTGCTCATGAAACCCCTGGGGAACAACAAGCTGCCTGCCTATCATCCCTCCCTCTGTCTTCACAGCATAAGTATACATCAGTCCATTTTCCCAATAAACCTTATGTTTACCATCACCTCCCTGTGCTCCATCAGAGTCTGCCCAAGCCCTCAGCTTCTCTAGACTAGGGTCACTTTTCTGAGCAGCTACAAACTCCTTACAGATTCCCCAAGGCATGGGACAGGTCCCCTTCAGTCTCTGAACTAGGGTCCCTAGCAATTAGCATCAGGGCCCTCAGGATCACTGTCAATCCCAACCCTCTGACAATGGCTCACCCCTCCCTCTTCAGAGCAACTCTCCATAGCTGTGTGGTTAACTGCTACTGGGAAAATTTCTACCCCCTTTTCATTAGTCTCCATATCAGGATACACAGGCTGGGGAATCGGCCTGCCAGTGATTTCCACAATGGGTTCTGTGGGGTCCAGGGAACTACAATTTTCCCTTGCTGCTTGTCTATGGGTAACTGCACACACCGTCCCCTGTTTGAGATTGTTGCCAAGGATGACATCCACTGCTAAAGTTTTGGCTATAGCCACCTGTTGCACAGTTCCCCCTGTTTCACCCCAGTCTAGGAGAACACTAGCTGGTGTCAATGTTTTTTCCTCACAAGTGAAGTCTTGTACAGTGACATATTTATTGGGTATAAGCTGACCAGGCTCTACCAGATCCCCTTTTATCAATGTCAGGGATGCCCCTATGTCCCTTAACCCATGTGTCTGTACACCATTCACCATGACTGAGTGCATGTGTTCCCTTATGTTCACAGGCATGCTTCCAGGACACGTAAACAACCCACTTCTTTCCTAGCCCCACATTACATATTGCTTGCCCTTTTGGGACACTGGCAATATGCCTAGTTTCTTTACAGACCCAACATTCATTTCTTTTCTCAGAGAAATCTTTTCTCTGAAACCTTGGGCTAACTGGTTTCAGTGGAGGCAGTGAGTGTTTTAGCTGCCCTGAAGGCACGCTTTTCCCTTTCTGTGCTGCCATGCTCACCCCATTCACTCTCAGAGCAGGTCTGTTCTTGGAATATCAGTTTGAGAGTTCAGCAGCCTCTTGCACTATTTTGGGAACTCGGTCCTCCAGCCAGATTTTAAGCTCTGCTGGGCATGCCCCCAAAAACTGTTCTAACAAAATGGAATTTTCAATTTTATCTACAGAATTTGCTTCAATTCCTTCCCACCAACATTTTAAAAACTGTCGTTGTTTCATGGCTAGCTCCTCATAGCTCATATCAGGGCTTCTCCTGAGCTTACAGAATTTAGCTCTGTGTGCTTCAGCAGTTAAATCAAACTTTTTTTAAAGTGCAGCTTTAAGTTTTCTGTAATCATTACTGTCCTTATTGTCCATTTGACCTAATGCATACCGAGCTTTCCCGGTAAGTAGCAGGGATAGCTGGAAGCTCCAGGACCATCTAGGAATTTTAGCCTGAATACAAACTTTTTCAAAGGAATTTAAAAAGGCATCCATATCCTCCCCCTATTTAAATTCAGCTATCAATTTGTAATTCAATTTGCAACCCAGTCCTGTAGTTCCAGTTAAACCCAAGCCACTTACCTGCACTGGTGCTGGTGGTTGGAGTCATAGCTTCTCCAGTTCATGTTGCCTCTGGTGCTCATGCTCCTCACAGTCCACCTCTCACTGTTCACGCTCCCTCTTCTCCTCTGCAGCTCATCTCTTTTGCTCTGCCTCTCCCTGTTCTCACTCCCTCTTCCCCTGAAACTCCAGCTCCATTCTGCACAACTCAATCTGCAGCCTGAGTGATTCTGGCTCCAGAATGCTGGTGACCTTCCCCTGATGCTATGGCTCTTCTCTGGCACTGGCCTTCCTGTCATCCTCACTGGATCTGGACACTGCACTGGCCACTGGCCCCTACATGCTCAAGGTTTGGTCTTTTACAGTCACAGTCTATGACTCGATGCTCTGGGCGTCTGCTGCCGTCAGGACATCCAAGAGGTTCTGCTTGGGGGCTCTCACCTCGTACAGGGCTCCTCTGTTTTGGCACAACTGCCTCAATTAGTCTGCAGTGTACCCACTGTAGTTGGAAGCTATTTTCTTCCGTAACTATGACTACTGCAACTTGCACTTTAGAAAAAAAATAAAACAAGTAGGAACTCGCCTGTAAGCAAAATGATATAGTTTTGTTTCCTCCTTAAAAAATAAATCACTGCCTTATTTTGCAAGTGAGCTGTACAGTACTAAGCTGACACACTGAACAGTTAAAGCTTGTGTTACCAAATTTATATGCACCGCTGCCAACCAATCTGTCACAAACACACTCAGCAGGTCAGGCCCTCTGCTCCCACAGTGCCAACCTCCGAATGCAGTATTGTGAACAGGTAACAGAACAGGGTAACCCTCCTGTCTGCTTGGGTCTGAATCACCTTTGGTCTCAAGTTCTGGGGGGATTCAAACTGTGAACCTTATGCTAGCATACCTAAATGTATAGGCTCAGATAATCTGCTCTTTGGGGGGATGCCAGATATCTTTTGCCTAAGGGCACCTAACCAGGTATCCAAAATGAACCCTTAAAAGTCTATAAAAGACCTTAGGTATATTCTTACCTTTTCCCAGTCTGGTAACACCATCAAGCTTATGAACAGCTGTCAGCTTAACCACATATACATCACATGCAAAAAAAGAAAGAACTTGGAAGACACCCACAGGCAGTCTTTTTAAATGAAAGGTTTACTCAAAAATGGATAAAAAAATGTAAAATGCAAACACAGAACACTATATCACAAAGCATACAATCACTTAAAAGAAAACAAGGAGAAGTAAAAACATAAACTCGTCCCACAATACAATTAGTCTTTTTCTGTCTAATGTATTACCTTCTTACAGTGCTTAAGTTAGTTCTTATTTCTTAAGAGTCCACAAAGAAATTTGTCACTAAGTTCAGCCACAGTATTCAGTTTAAACTGTGTTTCTCCACCACTTTTTATGTGTCATCTAGCTCCTCCTTGTTGCATATAAAAAATATACAATGATCTTTCTGTCAGGAAATATTTTAAATACTGTGACTTCAGGCAAAAACTAATTTCCCAAATGATGACAGTCTCTAAATCAAGTCTTTCCTTTGATCTTGTGTAGTTTCCTGTTCCAATGGCAGGTCAAAGATTTTAAACAACTCTGCCATATCTCACTTAGGTGCAGTAGAGCTGTTTAACACCAGTTGATATTAAATGTTGTTCCTCTTAAGATGTCATAAAAGTTTATGATCTCCATCATCTAGCAGATTCATAAAGTCCCATTACATTTCCACTTCAAAGAGCCAAGGCATATCATTAAAAGTTAATAAAATGCCCCTCTGAAGTAAGTCAGTTAATTAAATGGTTCCTGTTTCACTGAAACAATCACACTATATTTTTTCATATTACAAATATCATCAAACAATCATAACCAGTTGGACAAACGTCACAGTACAAAGACATATAAAAAAATATAGATATACAATTTGTGATACAGCATAGGTCAGTGATCTGCTATACAATATAATGGGGTGCTTTCACAAATGATAAGAATGACTGGAATACCTTTGGGTAGCTAAAGAAAACAGACAATGACTCCTTGATTAGAGCAATGATTAGGTATTTATAATTAAAAATACTAACCAATCTAAAGTAAGTCTCTGATTTGTGTCATCTGACTCAGAACTGTCAGTTTTTCTATGTCAGAATCAGATGCAGATTGTCCCCCCTCATATTGATTAACACTGCATACTGTGGGCTCAGATTGGTAAGGTTGGATACCAATATCAAACTTTAAATAACATCATTATAGTCCTCTACCTCAAACATGAAGAACAGTGAGCACAGGCACAGTAACGATTATTGAAATCCAAAAGTAAAAAAATACACTCCCTGTAAAACAACTAGCTTAGCTGATCTGTTTTCAGGAAGAATGCACATAACTAGCACAGACATGCAAATTCCTTTTTCAGCACTTTAGCAACTGAATTTAACAGCATGGTACCTCCACTGTAAGAAAACTGTAACTTGAACTGTATTTAGGAGTCCTCTAACTTATCTTCAGTTACAGATGGAACATTAGATTTACTACATAAATGTTCACATCTGTGACATTTGACACTATAATCCCAGGGTTTTCTGCTTAACTCCCTGTCTCACCAGATTGAAGCTTAGCACAAAATAGTACTTTAAAACACTGCTTAGCTGAATGAAAGTGGAGTAATACCACAAAACATCTAATTTTACCTAGTCCATTCGAAATCAGAAGAGCTCACTTTTTCTATGTAATAGCAAAACAACTGCAGGACAATGCCCACTGCAGCCATAAAAACAAGACTTAAATGTATTCTTTGCTTCAATCAGTTGTACATCTGTTATTATTGCAAGCAGGGGACATGGAATCCAACTCAGGCCCTACACACAAAAGTGTTAGAATATTCTACCCCCTGACCCAAACTGGAGCAACCATAAAGTCCTAAAAGTTGTCCACAAGAACATTAATAGTCTGCAGACCAAGTTCCCTGAATTGGAAGTCTGGATGAATCTGCACTTTTCCAATGTACTTGCCATAACTGAAACCAGGCTCAGACCTTGTATACTCACTACTGAAATTGACCTACCTGGTTACATCTTCAGAAAAGACAAAAAGGATAAGAAGAAAGGAGGAGTGTTCATATATACCTGTGCCTCCCTTACTGTAAAATAGGTCCCCTTATTCTCTCTAGACTCCTCCCCTTGAGAGTTTCTACTTGTCAGAGTGCTCCTTGGAAACACAAAGTCATTTTACATAGACTGCAACTATAGTTCCCCTTGGGAAGCAAAGTCAGTACTCTCCATCCAGCTAGGATGCCTGAGGGAGCTGGCACTCTCCAACCTCCTGTTACTCAGGGATTTCATCATAAATTGGCTGGAAAAAGGACTGGGTGGCTTTAAAAATATTGTCCATGATGCAGAACTCCAGCAACTTATTGAAGAACCTACAAGGCAGAATAACAAAACTGGAAACCATACTCTGATAGATTGGATTCTGGTAGGCAGATCAGACAGAGCACTTACAGTAGGAATCTTTTCTGACTCTTTATATGATCATTTGCCAGTATTTTGCATCTGAAGTAATGTCTTCCCCAAGGTTCCCCATAGACATACATTAACCAGGGATTCCTGAAAGCTTGATAGTAACACCTTCCTGAAGGATATCGCTCACATAAACTGGGAAAGCATTAACACCATACAAGATGTCAAACAAGTGCTTAAATTCTTTGTCAACAACTTTCTAGGAATGGTGAAAAAGCATGTTCCACTAGCGCAAAAATATTTAATGGCCTCTGCTCACAATGGATCACCCCATGTACTCTGTAAACTTATGAAGGAGAGGGAAAAGACACACTAGACCCACAAAGCCTCTGGGCATCTAAATAACTGGCACATTTATCGGCACCTGTGGAATAAATGTAAGGCATTCCTTAAAAAGGCCAAAAGGACCTACATGAGAAACCTACAACTAAACAATCTACAAAATCCCAAATGGTCCTGGACACAAATCAATCATCTACTAAATGGATGTCCATCGTTCTTACTGCAAGAACTCCAAATTGATAACAAGAGTATCAAAAACCCTCCACTACTAGCAGAAGAGTTTAATAAATGCTATACAAATTTGGTTGCTACAAAGTCAATGTTACCAATCCCCCCCACTACCACATCTGCTCCATAGTTCAATCACCCTGATTTTCATCTCAAACTAATCTCAAGTATGGAAGTTCTGGATCAGCTGCTTAAGTTAAGAACTGACCAGTCTGCAGGTCATGATGACTTAGAAGCAGGCTACTTAAACTTAAAGCTCTAGTAATTGCCCATCCGCTGACCAAAGTCTTCAAACTCCCACTTCTCCAATGGAAGGTTCCCCCAAAAAGGAAAGTGGCCACAATAGTCCCAGTGCATAAAGGAGGACACAAGGAGCATCGAGAACTATTGCCCTATCTCTATACTCAGAACACTATTAAAAATTCAAAAAAGGATCATATACAATCAACTGGTGTCCTACACTTAAACCTGCTCATTGCTTACTCCTGCCCAGCATGGTTTCTGAAAGCATCATGGTACAGACACAGCCCTTGTCCATTTCACTTCAGACATTCTCTGGGCCATTGATTCTGGAAAAGCCACTGGAACTATCTTTATAGACTTAAAAAAAAACTTTTTAAACCATGTTCTTCTCATCCTGAAACTAAAGAACCTGGGGCTTGATGAACTATCCACTATCTGGATGGAAAACTACCTTATAGAGCACTCTCAAGTGGTTAAATGAGCAGACAACCTCTCATCCCTAAAAGCAATATGTGATGGAGTTCCCCAAGGCTCTATACTTAGGCCTCTACTCTTCTTCATTTTTATGAATGACTTACACACAAACTGCGGACAGGCCCAAGCATTATTATATGCAGATGATGCTGTCCTCTACAGATCTGATACAAATATAAAATCAATTGAGGATGATCTGACCTTAGACTTTGCCATTCTGGAAAAACAGCTAGTGGACAACCAACATGTCCTAAACAATAAGAAAACAAAATCAGTGCTTCTTGGGTTCCAGAATCTTGGTACTGATAGGTCTGATTCCGTCTGCATCATACCCTCTGATGGAGTTAAACTTGAGGTAGTGAACAACTTTAAATCCTAATTGATCAGGAACTGTTCTTAAGACCACAAGTGGACCACACAACTTGGTTGCTTTCTACAAAACTTAGCCTACTCTACCAGCTTAGGTTCTGCCTCAAAAATGAGATCTCTCACTCTATAGCTAGCACCTTTCTCCTCCCCATGCTGTTATATGGAACTCCTATTCTAGCCTTATTAAAGGAAACTAAACTATGCAAAGCTATACAAATTTACTACAGAATAGGCAGATTTGCAGCTGGTGTGGATAGCAGAGAGCACCACTGTACTGTGCTCTCCTCCTTGAAGTGGCCTTCCCTGAAAAATAGACTAAACTACTCAATCATTGGCATTACATACAAAATCCTAATTAGATCTCTACCTAACCTCACTAATCAAGTGAAAATAAAAATGCCCACCAGAAATCTTTGCTCCTCTGAGTAGTCTCCTTTGGAGGTTCCCAAAACCAGGTCCCTATCCGACCAACAGTTTTTCACTAATAAGGCCTCACAGCAGTGGAATGGCCTCCGGGTCTCCCTACAACAGTGTACCTCTCTAGGGACATTTAAAAACCTCTGCAAAACCAATCTTCCCCTGTAACATCCTGCACTTGTACTTAATGTTCTGAAGTTGCCTACCATGTCTAGTAAACGCTGTATATATCGACTTGTAAAATTCCACATTGTAACTATGTCTATTTAATTCAACTTCTTCATATTGTCCTGTAAAATTCCACATTGTAATTAACTAAAATTGTATTGTTCTATTTAAGTATCATGTAAGCAATAAGGCATGAAGGGGTGTGTGTAAAACATATTTTGCAGCACAGCCAGGGGTATAGTAAGGCATGCGGCTGAAGGCTGAGTGACTTCAGCCACTGGAAGTGCTTAAAACATGTTTTACACACATCCCTGAGTGCCTTGTTGCGCTTATAAAATTGACTTCTTTTTGTAACTTTTTTTTAACTTTTTACTATTGGGAAAAGCATATTTATATGTAGACACAATAGATCTACTTGTGCTAATTTGTGAAAAAATAGTCCTTCCACCCACTGCACATGATGTCATTGATGATGTCATTGTACTGTTGCCTACTTTCTTCTTCCTGTTTTTTTTTTCTGTTTTTCTCCACATTCAAGATATGGAATGTTTATCATGGAATATTTACCACAGAATACATGGATTCAAAATTCTGCTCAGTTCCACTGGCAGAATGTTTATCTCCTGACACACTGTACACACAGACACCAAAGGCCTTTGTTACAGCCAGAGACTCAATTATCTCACTGTCAAGGGAAGAAAAAGAGAGTTACCTGATGAACAGGTAAAGATATATGGGGGAATTTTCACTGTCATCAAAGAAACAGTTGTAGTGAAAACTATAAACAATACTTATTGTTTCTAATTTGTTTAAGTATGTAAGGAGAGTGTGATAATCAGGGAAACACTGTTAATTAATTTGTTTTATTTTTTATTTAAGGTAGTTTTATTTTCAGGGTCCAGTTGAAGTTTTTTTTTTTTTACAGTGTAAAGGTAGCAGCCATGTTTGTGGTGGAAGATCAGTCCTTGATTTAGGGGGCTAACTGAAATGTCTGTGTTCCAGATTCCCATTGGTCTGGGTTCCAGACTCTTCACTGCTGAGCATTCCTTTTTTTAATCAGGTGTAAGCCATATTTTACACATAAATAAGAGGCAATCAGATTACTGGATTTTACCTTGTCATTTTATAACACTGAATGTCTGTACCATTACTATGTGATATTAATTCAATATTGTCTTGTACAGGTCCCTTGAGAGGGTGAGGGAGCAGGGGATAATTCCCAGCACCCAGCAACAAGAGGATCCCAGGCTGCCCAGCATACTGTATGCAGGAAAGAGGCTATAAGCTGATACAGGCCCCAGAGTTTGAACTTTACCAAGGGCCCGGAATTCCTCTCAAGGGGCCTGATCTTTTACGTAACTAATTCTGGACCGTCACTGAAAAAGGGATGCTTCTCTCAGTGGGCTTACCTGGTTAACAAAATTCAAATAAATAAATAAATTGATATGTAAGCAATAAGATGCAACAGAGTGTGCAGTGTTGGGGGATACCCGCATGCCTAGGGCATAGAGGGGGCTGATGCCACAGGCCTACAACCCTGGAATTGTGGGTGTCCCACAACATCCCACAGCCTGAAGGGTCATATCTTGCTTAAACAATCTCTGGTCAGAGCCAACCACACAGCAAGATGGTGATGATCATGAAACTACCAATGTGTGAGGCTCATGCATGTGCAACCTGCTTCAGCACTGCCATCTTGTGCACATCGGTCATCACTTCTGCTATTATGAAAGAAAAAAGTGCCCCCGAAGTGGGTGTGTTTATGCTGCCAATGGAGGAGAAGTGCCACATAAACACACCAGTGAAAACTGTGCTGCAGCACTGTGGAAGCAAACTAACCAGTGGTCCAGGCATGTGCATCCACAGTGCTCTACTATGTTCTAGTGTTGCCATAATGACTGCGGAGCTCCTCCCCCACAACCATAAAAAATGGGTGGCATTGGCCTGACACAACCTATTTTCTAACACAATAGAATAGAACTTTAAAGTGCTGCAAGCAGCTCAGAACCTATTGGAGGGCTTTCAGTTTCAGCATAATTGCTGCAAAGCAAGGCAATTTTATTTCTAAGGTGCCCAATCCTGGAGGCTCTGGGTGCTGTACACAATAAAAACAGAAAACAGACTGCAAAATACAAATACAAAAATAAGTGCAATAGCATTAGCAGAAGCTTTAAAACAACATTCTTAAAAGCATAAATATAAAATATAAAATAGCTGAGAACTAGGGTGGGGGGCAGAAGGGTTCATCCCCAAAAGCCTGGCAAAAAAGCCTTTTCTTAAAGACTTCAATCGATGGAGCCTCCTGGACAGCAGCTGGAAATGTGTTCCACAGGGTTGGCCCAGAAACACTAAATGCTTGGTCACCAGAAGTCTTGAGCCGAACCCTGTGAACAACCAGGAGGCCCCTGGAAACAGAATGGAGGGAAGGGGCAGAGGTCATAAGTGACAAGAGCTCAGACAGGTAGCCAGGACCCAGCCCATATAGGGCCTTATAGGTGAGCAAGCCCACCTTGAAGAGGACCCTCCACCTGACTGGCAACCAGTGCAGAGCATGCAAACTGGAGTCACATGGCACGACCGAGGTAGTCCCGCCAGTAAGTGGGCTGCTGCATTCTGCACCAGCTGCAGCCTGTGAAGAGTCCCTCCAGTGACCCTGAAGTAAAGAGCATTATAGTAGTTGAGTCTGGAGGTCACAAAGGCATATGCTAGGGTTGGCAGATCTTTGGGCAGAATGAAAGGCTTGATCCTGGCAATGTTCCATAAGTGGTAAAAAATCACTCTTTACAACAGACAACACCTGATCTTCAAAGGTCAGTCTGCTTTCCAGGATCACACCTTGATTTCGTACCTTTGGGGAAGCAACCAGTGGAGCAGACCCAAGGAAAAGTCCATTGTAGCATCCCATTATGCCCGTGACCTGGCTCGACCACTAGCACTTTTGTCTTGTCTGGGTTGAGTCACAGCCACCTGGAAGCCATCCAGTCATTGATTTTAGCCAGACAGATGTTAAGCACATCAACTGCACCAGATGTCCCAGGGCAAATGACAAATACAACTGGGTGTCATCTGCACAGCAGTGAAATGCCTTGCTGTATTCTCAAATGACCTCGCCCAGGGGCAGCGTATACACTGCAAGCCCTGAGGAACTCCACAAAACAGAGGCATTGGAGAGGAGGAGAAATTCCCCATCACTACCCACTGCACCCTGTCTGAGAGAAAGAACTCAAACCATCTGATGGCAACACCGGTGAATCCACAAAATTCACAGAGCTGATCAAGAAGCACAATGTGGTCCATGGTGTCAAAAGCTGAAGAGAGATTGAGGAGCACAAGAACTGACCTGTCTCCTCTATCTCTAGCTCTAAGTAAGTCATTATGCACCCTGACTAGTGCAGTTTCTCTGCTGTGTGTAGCCCAAAAACCCAACTGAAATGCTCATAGATGTCGAAGGACAGGAGCCGATCCTCAAGCTGCTGTGCTGTCAGTTTCTCAACAACCTTGCTCAAAAAAGGCAGGTTGGAGATAGGGTGGTAATTTGCCAGGATGTCTGGGTTGAGGGAAGATTTCTATAGGAGGGGTCTCACCATCGCCTCTTTCAGAGGAGATGGTAACACCCCCTCCACCATCGAATGCCTAGCTATCCCAATGAACACTAGGCCAACAGCCTTGGCACATCCCATCAAGAAATGCATCAGGGCTGGGTCCAGTTCACAAGATGTATACTTCAGCTCTAAGATCACCTGAGTCACCTCAGACACCTCCACTGGCCTAAACTCTTCCCAGGCAGGCAGAGTTCCTCTGCTCCCAACAACAGACCAGCAACTGCGAGGCAAAGCCTACCTGACAGGAAACCCCAATTGGATAGCCAACACCCTGTCAGAGAAGAACAGAGCAAACTCCTCACACAAAGTTAATGAAAAAGCTTTTGAACTGCACTGTTGAAAAGTGAGATGCATAGTGGCTCTCTTCTCCCCGAGTGGAGTTAACAGATACCCACAACCCTTGTAACTGCTGTAAACCAATCGGGATACAGGATTTTCATTACCTGTTTTCTAAGGTGTAATTACCTCTGGTGACAGTATTTTATGCTACTGTGGGAAACCATTGCGAATGAGCATTGCATCAATTACTGAAATATCTCCAGCATAGTTTTTTATTTTTTTTTACAATAAATAAACTCATATGTAAGCAATAAAGCATGACAGGGCATTTATTGTGCTGGTTTATGCCTTACACCTGGGGCATAGTAAGGCACAAGGCTGCAGTTCGGTGTCTTTAGCCTCTGGAAGTGTGGTAAAACCAGTACAACCAAAGTCCTGAAGTGTCTTATTGCAGTTATAAAATAGGTCCATAAACAACTTTTTAAAAATACTCAAAGTTTTAAAAGACATAAAAAATATAATAAAATATTGCTACAAAATAGTCCCTCCACAGATGGTTTCCACCTGTCAGTCATCTGTCTTGCTACATATGCAATACATGATGTATTTAGTTACATAGGCATACAAGAATGAACAATACACAAGAAATGGAAACTCTGAAGAATACTTGATTTTTGTGTTGGCTTGTGCGCCAGCCAACATCTTGCAGTACTAGCAAATTTGGAGATGCTGTCATTGTTGGGCGAATGCAGGGCATGCATCAGTACATGCGTCCCTCTTTCCCCAATAAGCCAGCAGCAGGTGCTGACATCATGAATCCCTAATGTGGCCACCAGATCTAAGAAAGGGTCCACTGCAATGAGAGTGAACTCTCATGCAGCGGGACCACAATATGCCTCCCAACTGCACGCAACATGGTGGCAGTGACTGCTGCCACCTCCTGTCGCACTGCCAATGGGGGTGCCCACTCGCTGTCGGCATAATGACCCCACTCCAATTTAAAATGTATGCCGAGGGGGTGCCCAATCCCCCTTGGCATCATGCGTCCCCCCAACAGTTTTTCTTTGCTGACGGGGAGCCCAATCCCTGTCGGTGTTTTTTCCCCATGTCCCCATTTATTTTGCTGATGGGGGAGCCCATTTCCCATTGGCATAATGTCTCCCTCCCCCGCTTTTGTTTTGTGCTGAGGGGGGTGCCCAATCCCCCTCGGCTCATGTCCCCCCTTCAGTATGGGCACCCCCATTGGCACAATCCCCCGTCGGCTACACCATCCCCCCCAAACACTTAGGTAGCATGCTGGGAGCCCACCCCAGTGTGCCAAATCCCCTGCAAAAGAAAAACCATCCTGCAATCTTTTTTTTTTAAACCTGTTAAAAAGAAAACGGTCCCCCACAGTCTCCCTGCCCCCTCTCATAACCTCAGCCCACCTTCTGAGCACCCTGCCTCCCCACACCTCCCCTCCCCATATTTACCTCCGGAGTCTGGCATAATGATCTTCGGTGGACTGGGAACATGTCTACACTCTTCAAAGCTGACTGCGAACTGAAGAAATGCCAGTAAGCTGTATAATGGCATAAATAGGGTTTTTTTCAACTTTGGTGCATATCTCAGACATTTTTGGGAATTTTGGCACCAAATTTTCAACATGGGGTTATTGGGATCCCTCCTCATGAATTCATGCACTGTCATGGTGTTATTCAATCCAAAAAGGTGATTTCACAGTTACTGAGTGGAATCACCTTTTTGGGACTGATTAATGAAACTACAGTGCCACTGTTCATGAGAGGGCTCTCAAAAAGCCTATGTTGCAAATTTGGTGGGAAAAATAAAAAAAATGGCAGTTTTACGAGTGTGCATTGTACAGTTTCCACGCACGCTCGTAACTTCGTGAATCTGTAATATTTTCACTACAGATTTTCAAAATTGCCATTCTTCCACACCTCCTTATGAACAGTACAGCTGTCATTTCACATTTCCTAGCTGAAATGTGTTTTCGTATGTCCGGCGTAGAATAGTGCGGTCGCTGTGCAAAATCAGTTTTTGGGACAGTTTGAAGAACTGATGGTGACACTGTTCATGAGCAGAAGTACTAAAATGCCTATTTTGAAAATTTGGTGACGAAATTCCATAAAATGACTGTGTTACAAGTGTGCGTTGTGCAGTTTCCACGCACCCTTGTAACTTCGCAAATTTGCAATATTTTCACGTCAGATTTTCAACACTGGCATTTTCACTCCTCCTTATGAACAGTACCACTGTCATTTTTCACACCCTGCCCTAAATGTGTTTTCACACCTGTGGAGCACAATGGCATGGTCACTGTGCGAAATCAAAGTTTTGGACAAATTAACAAAATTATGGTGCCTCTGTTCATGAGGGGAGGTCCCAAAATGCATATGTTAAACATGTGGTTAAAAAAATTCTAAAAATAATTGGGTTACGGATGTGTGTTGCACAGTTTCTATGCATGCTCATAACTTCACCAATTTTTCATATTTTCACTCCAGATTTTCAATGTTGCCATTTTTTTTACATCTACTCATGAACAATACAGCTGTCAGTTTCCACATACTGCCCAAAATGTGTTTTCTTCCCTGTGTCGGCAAATGGCATAGCCACTGTGCAAAACCACCTTTCATCTAACAAACTGATAGTGTTGCTTTTCATGAGGTGGGCTCACAAACAGCCCATGTTGAAAATTTGGAGTGAAAATACCAACACATGCCTACAGTGTTAGGATTTCCAACTGTAGCACCCCACTCTGTAGAGACTGACAGGTGTCAGGGGTGTGACTTGGGATCATCGGCTGTAATGCTCATGCCATTCCACCCTCACCCCTACCCTGCAGCCAGTGACAGGCATCGTGGTGTGCCTTGCACTGTTCAACCACAAAGTTCACCCCATTCTCCTATACTGCACCCACCACAGTGTATTTCCTTATGGAATGGGGTAAGTATAACACCCAAAGACCAAAGCACACCACGACACTTGTCAGAGTCTACAGGGTAGGGTGAGGTACAATGGCATGAGCGTTATAGCTGATGACCCAAAGGCACACCCCAATGCCTGTCAGTCTCTACAAGGTGGGGGTGGGGTTGGCGTCACTTCAGTACTTCACTGCTATTCCTATTATGAATCTCTAACTCCGGCACTACCAATGCCAATGCCAGCGAGACAACATTCGGCATTGACAAATGTTTGTTTACATTTGTTTGTGTGTGTGAGAGAGGGGGCTCATGAGTGGAAATAACATACATTTATTTATATATTTAGTTAGATAATTAGTTTCAGTAGTTAGTGTAGTTAAAGGAAGTTTTATTTGTAAGGTTTAGTTGAAGGTTTGTAGGTATGAGTAAAGGTGGCAGCCATGTTTGAGATGGAAAACAGGAATGAGTAAAGTGACTCATGAATTCTGTATGGGAGTTGGCCAAATTTCAAATCCCACTGCCTGAACTTGTTTAAAACTGTGCAGTTGTGGAGAATTAGATATGGGTCTCAGAGTTTGTGTATCCAATCAGAAAGCAGGACATTTCAAACCATTTTATAAATATGGAATACACTGTGGCCTAACTCTCTATGCCAATTATCTAAATGAATGATATGATAGGATAGGACAAGAAATTACATGACAGAGCTACATCATGAGTGAGGTGTGTATGCCTGCCCCCTCTCAAGTGATGACAAGTAGCATATTCCAAGCCAGGCATTGTGTGCCCAATTTATACAATGTGTTTTAAACTGTAAAGCTTTTAAATTAGTTATTTTATGGAGATTTAACTTTCAGAGCTCAGTGGTCTGTTTGAGTGGAGCAGAGGCCATTTTGGTATCTTTAGTCATTGTTCAAGATGCTCTCCCATTGGCAGGCCACCTTAACTTGAGATAAATGGATAAAATGAAAATAAATGATTTATCTTGACTTAGACTGCGTCAGCATCTAAAGTAAATTATGGATTTGTATGTTTTGATTCTCAGATGCATTGTATAAATAGGGGATATTCCCTAGGGCATGGAGGAGTAAGCTCTTTATTCACCCTGGAATGTTGCCAGCAATGCTGCCTAGCAATGAGTGGTGGAGCACAGAGAAGCCTTGAGTTCTAGGTCACAATTGTTTGCAATATTCCTGACTGAATAAAAAAGCTTATTCCCAAATGCCATATGGAAAGTCCTGTTTAAACAATTGAACACTGAATACCATTTTGATGAGTGTCTACAGGGAAAATAATGAGCTGCCAGGAGAATAACATGCTATTCATCTCTCTCATGGTATTACTCTTAATATCCCATGACATTAGCATTATTATAACATATTTACAGTAATCATTATCAACAGTCTACATTGAGAGCTGGTGATGCCTGATGTCCAGAGACATGACATGCGGCTTTTATAATATTAGGCACTACATCTATGTTGGCATGCCTTCTATAATAACATAGTCATATTTGAACTGATGCTTTTATATTAGAAGAAAATGAACGCTACCTTGAAGAAGAGGTGTTCTTGTTGTTTTTTTTTCCTTGGATTGCAAGCTGATCTTTGGGAGCTGGGAGCCAAGGGAAGAGCTGAGAGGAGACCAAGCCAGAGTGGAGCAGAGAATAAAGGACAAGGAACTAGGAGCTGAAGCCCACTGGAGTAGTGATAGAACACTAGAGCTCAGAAGAGGAAGAATTATGATAAAGAGTCTGGAGGAGACAGGATTAGATGAGGAGATTAAGCTGATGTGGAGCTGAGGAAACAAAAGGAGCATGGACAAGAGAAGGCGAGATCAGGAGGCTAATGGGTTTCTTAAGCTATCTAGTGAGAATTATTGCTCAACACATTATAGAAGACTGATCGCAAGTGTAGAAACATCATTTCCACTTGAGACTGAAGGGATAATATGAATGCTGGAGCTAACTGACCCATCTGAAAATAGACTTGCAGTCTGGGCTTTAGTTCTGTTACCATAAGATTAAAGTTGCTTGAACAAACTATGTGTTTTGGGTCTGTATTGTCAGGATATGAGCTGATGTGGTTATAAATTTAGCGCAAAGGATTAATCCCATGAAAGTACATTTAGTTCTGGTTGACAGCTATTTGATTAAGACCCCTTATATACAGTATGAAACCCTTTTTATTTTGTAAAAGTTAGCATGAGCAACTGCAAGAGATCCTTACTTGCCTGCATAATAATGGGTACTAAATGTAAACTTTCCACTTAGGGAAATTCCCTTAAAACAAAAAAGGTATATTAAAAAAAGATGTGAATTTTTACAAACCATGGCATGGAAAATATTCAATGATTTCGTTAATCAGAGCAGCCAGCTTGATTTGCTTAGCAAATGTAGTATAGTGAGGATACAGGGTTCTTTAATCACACAATGTTCCTCATCTCCAATTAAATCAAACAGCTCTGAGAATCGGGTTATAACTAACATCCTCTAGTGGAGCAATATCAAAGACTAGAAGGCAACCCATTGGCTCAGCAGTGTCACTATCACCTACCATGCCAGCAGCCCAGGTTCCAAAATGGACTCAGGTTACAGGGAGCCAGCCAGGGGAAAGGGGGCTGAGCATCCAAAGGACTGCTCTCCTCTCCTCTCCTGGGGAGGGGAGGCTCACTCCTTTCCCCGTCGGCTGCCACCAGGTAGAGACCTGGTGGTGCTGCAGGTGCGAGCAATACACACAGAGGGTGCTGCAGGTGTGATGCAGGGTGTGTGTGTGCCTACACACAGCATGAAGTGACATCTGTTCCTCAGCAGGGGATCGTGGAGGAAACAGAAGATTGGCAGAGTAGGCACAATTAAGCTCTACCCCCCCGACCCACACTGCTGCACAGACACCTGCTTCCAGAATTATGGATGAGCATGGGTGGGGGGGCAATGGTCCTCACTCTACTGGCCCCACCATGGGGGAAATCCCTGGGGGAATCTGTAGGACCAGGTAAGTCCCGGGCAGGTGGTAACCAGTTTGGGGAGGCAAGGACAGAGCTGAGAGGTGCCTGCTCCAGCCAGGGGAGAAAACACAATTATAATGCAAAAAAAAAGATCCTGTCACATAAAACTTTTAAAAATGAGTTTGAAAATGTTATCTCAGCATACATCAAAAGACTCCACCTTGAGCCTCTGTCTGCCTGTCCAGCTGCTGTATCTCATTCATGGAACCATGGAGAGACAGCCCAAAAAGCAACACATATTGATAGTAAGGATGTGCAACATACAGAAATGAGTTAGTGAGGTGAAACAGGTAACAACGCTGGACTGATTGACAGAGGTGTCAAGGTTATACATGGGAGATGGTATGAAATACAAATGGAACTTGAAAATAGTAATGCATTTTAAGGGTTAATGGTTAATTTGCTTAATCTTTGCATTAAAGGCAAGGTCAGATTGAATCAACAAACAGAGGTCCCAGAAATCAAAGGGTGCAGGGAGTGCTGGTGGACCAGGGAGGTTCAAGAGGTGGTGAGGGAAAAGAAGGCGGCCTATAGGCATTTCAAGTGCTCAAGGAGTGAAAGGGAGCTAGGGGAGTATGAGCTGATGGCCAGAAGGGCCAATGAGGGAGCGACCTGTCATTGCAGGCGGGATCTTGCAATACTGACATTGTTTGTGAATATGCGTGACTTGGCACATGTTCTCAAACAATATGCCCTACTGAGGGGTGCTCAATCCCCTGGCAGCATGTGCACCCCCATACACATTTGTTTGCTGACAGGGGCCCCAATCCCCGTCGGCTGTGCCCCGAGATTTATGTTGCTGATGGGGAGCCCACTCCCATCGGCATTATGTTACCCCCCTCACTTTGGTTGTCTGCCGACGGGGTGCCTAATCCCCATTGGCATAATGTCCTCCCCCTTGTGTTGTGTGCCGATGGGGGTGCCCAATCCCCAGTTGGCTACAGCTGGCCCCCCAAAAAAAGACTACCTTGCCATGCTGGGGTGCCCCTGTGAAATGAAAAACAGTCCCACGATGACTTTCCTTTTTCCTTTTTCAAACCTGTAAAGAAGGAAACGGCCCCTCGGCAGTCTCCCTGACCCCCTCTTAATCAACCCGCACCCACCCACTGTGCACCCTGCCTCATCACACCCTCCCCTCACCCGGCCCATACTTACCTCTGGAGTCTGATTCGACGATCTTCAGTGGACCAGGAACATGTCTACACTCTTCAAATTTTCTTCATTGGTGTTACTAACCGGCACGGTCGTGGGATGCTTTGGACTTTGTGAGAACTATGTGTGGGACTGAGGTGGCTTTGACTGCCTAACTTTTCAGTATTATTGGTGAGAGTCGGCAGCTGTGGTGGCTGATTTTAAGACTGTTAGGCGACTCTTGCTAGTGTGAGACAGTCGTGGTCCCTATGTTACAGGGGTGATTGTTTGTGCCCTAGGATTGAAGCGCCTGCTTGAATTAGAGCGATAGTTATTAAATCAAGTGAAACTGTGAAAATTGCAAACCTGCTGAGATACTCCTTGAAGATACCTTGAAGATTCCTTGAAGATATTCTCTCAGGATATTGGTGGAGGTTTGGTGGCGGTTTTCCCTTTTCTGGAACCCAGTGACTGAACTGTAGTTTCTATTTGGGGATATAATTTTCGACGGACTATAGGAAAGACGTCACCGGTTTTCTATGTGTGTGGTACCATCGGAATAAGGAAGTGGAAGGCAAATAACGGCAGTAAGACTGGTGATATTCTGGTCCACATAATTGGAGGTTTTGGCTCCCTGACCCAGATGGGGGGATTGGTTTTCCTGCCTCCGGAGGGTGGTGGGGTTTGCTTTTCTCCCTAGGTGAGGCAGGGGTACTATCAGAGGGTGGTTATGCCTGCCTCATCGTAGCGAGGGTTAGGTGGAGCTGGAACCTATGGTGGTGTTGTTCATGGTGTCTGTTCATTTGCTGCCTTTAGGACTCTGGCTACTGTGAATTCTGAATACTTCGTTTATATTTGGATCTATATGGACTGGCGTGGATTGCTTGAACTTGGTGAAGTATCCCCGAATTATTTTTGTTGCAGCTACAGTGTTTTAATTACTGGGTGACTACTAGGAAATTTAATTATATCTAAGTTCATTCACAACTATCGGTCTCGTGAGAGGAGACGGATAAATGTTGGAGCCATACTGAGTGGTGAGAGCACAGAAGTGTGGACACATAAAAGACCTTGAACTTTGTCTTGGGTAAAATGAGGGTACTTATTAATGAGTATTAAAGTGATGGGCCAAGTTTTTTGTGCTTTAGGTGGTAAGCTTCTCTTCCCGCAGTGGTGAGAGCACTGTAGGTGGGGTAGATAATAATATGTTTTTAATAATCTGTCAGCACTAAATTTATTAATAGATTTTTGTTTGTGTGTTGGATTTTTAGTCTTTATTTGTAATTTTGTTTTATAAGTTGAGTAGGATTTATTACTATTAATTGTGGTGTGATTTATGTGCTGGAAAGATAATAAGATGGTCAGGTATTATTCCCCCCTCTATGCTCAGGGACCTCCGTCCTTTTTCCTGTCCTCCTTTGTCTCCAGGAGTCTACAGAAAGTGTAGGGCTCTGAGGATTGTGAGAAGGAGATGGAGGGTTGGTGCTGGGCCTGGGGGAGGAATGGAAAGAAGTGGGCGGATAGGGATAGTGGGGTCAAGGAGATGCCCTGGGGCAAAATGGGCACAGGAGAGGGGCTCTCCCTGTCTTGTGTCCATACCCAAGGGTTCTGATCAGGGTCAGCAGGTAGGGCGGTCATCATCAGAGGCTTATCTTACTCGGGTGGTGTTATGCAATGCCAGGTCTATTAAAAACAAGACGGCTGTGATAGCCGATCTTGTTGGGTCATCTGATCTGGCATGCATCACCAAGACTTGGCTGGATGAAAATGCTGGGCCTGTTTTAGACACAGCAGTTCCAGCTGGGTACTCGGTGATACACCCCCCGAGGCAGGATCGTAGGGGCAGGGGTGTTGCCATACGTTTTAAGTCAGAACTGGGCCTAGTGGAGGTACCGATGGGAGTCACCAGATCCTTTGAGTGTATTTTGGGCGAGGGTGTGGGGTGCAGGATTCTTCTTGTATACCGTCCACCAGGTGATGAGAATGCTTTCCTGCAGGAAGTCGCAGACTTCATTGTCGACCTGACGTTGGGGTCCCCCAGATGGTTGGTTCTGGGGGACTTCAATGCTTCGGTCGACGATGAACTCTCTCGATTTGGTCAAGACTTCCTCCAGTTGATGATATCATTGGGTTTCACACAGTTTGTTTCCTCCTCGACCTATATTGGTGAACACTTATTGGACCTGGTGTTCCTTTTGGGGATGGGGATATCCTACTTGGTGGTGGAACCAGTCGGATGGTCTGACCATCACACCATTAGGTTCAGTTTTGAGGCCACCCTTGTTAGGTCAGCCCCTTTGGAGATGGTCCGATACTGCCCCTTGAGGGGTGTTTCCCCAGATGACCTGATGGCGGTGTTGGACCTATCAAGCCTACCGATAGATTGCTTGGATCCAGGTGACCTGGTACATGCTTATAATGAGGCAGTGACAGGGGCCCTGGATTCCATTGCACCAGTTCTTGTTCGTCCTCTTACTTCTCGCCCCAGGTCTCCTTGGTTTGATGAGACCGTGAGGGAGTTGAAGAGGGTTGGACAAAGGCTGGAGAGGTGTGGGTGAAAGTCCGGTCTTGATGATGACAGGCTTAGTTTGGTGGACCATTATGTGGTCTATCAATCCGCAATCTCTCGTAAGAAGGCAGAATTCCTGTCCAGAGAGATAGCGGCTGCACAGAATAGACCAGCTCAGCTCTTTCGGACTGTGGACAGACTGTGCAATCCAGACTGTCTGCAGCCCAGAAGAGCCTTATCTCAAGAATGGTGTGAGGAACTTGCTCTCTTCTTTGCAGATAAGGTTGTCAAAATCAGATCGGATATCCGCTCTTCCCTCCCCCAGTGGGAATGATGGTGGTCAGCAGGAGATGTCGAACACCCAGTTTAGTTGGTCTGACTTCAGTCTTCCCATAATCGATGATGTTGTGATGATCATTCGAGCGATGCGACCGACTAGCTGTGATTTGGATCCTGACCCCACACGCCTTTTAATGGGTTGTGTGGATAAAATCAGCCAAGTCCTGGCTTTGATAGTCTGGAAGTCTTTGGAGAGGGGGATCTTTCCGGATCCCCCTAAAAGAGGCCATAGTAAAGCCTCTATTAAAGAAATCCTCCTTAGATCCAGATTGTCTAGCAAATTACAGGCCAATCTCTAACTTACCCTTTGTGGGTAAAGTTATTGAGAAAGTGGTCGCAGTACAGTTGGAAGATCATCTGACCAACAACAATATCTACGATTCTCTCCAGTCTGGATTTAGGAAAAGGCATAGTACCGAGACAGCGCTGGTTCGGGACTAAATGACCTCCTAATAGCGAAAGATCGTAGGACTCGATCCATCTTAGTACTACTTGATCTCTCTGCAGCGTTTGACACCGTTGACCATGGTGTGCTGTTAGAGCATTTGCGGTCTGTCTGTGGACTATCTGGCATGGTCCTCAGATGGTTTCGATCTTACCTCGAGGGTAGGACTCAGAGAGTGGTGTCAGGAATTTTTTCCTCGGCATCAGTCTCCCTATCCTGCGGGGTACCGCAGGGTTCTATCTTAGCACCCATGTTGTTTGCGGTGTATGCGTGCCGTTAGGAGCGATTATTAGATGATACGGTCTGGGTTTTACTGCTATGCAGATGATACCCAGCTGTATATGTCTTTTGTGCCCAGCCAGGATGCTGCCTTGTCGATATTTAATAACTGCCTTGTAGAAATTCAAGACTGGATGAATGGGAGTTGGCTGAGGTTAAACCCGGAGAAAACTGAGGTGTTGGTCGTGGACAAAGGCTGATATGAGGCGGGTTTGCTGGATGGATCACCCTCAGGATTATGGCTTGGAGGTGTTCAGTTGGCAACCTCAGATCAGGTGCGGAATCTTGGCGTAATAATTGACAACCGTCTGACGCTTAAATCTCAGGTGTCAGCGGTGGTCAAAACTTCCTTTTTCCATCTGAGGAATATTGCCAGGTGAAGCACCTGGTTCCTCCAGAGGACCTTCCAACATTGATCCACGCCTGCATTCCTCCCGCTTGACTACTGTAACTCCCTATACCTAGGGCTATAGGGGTTGAACTTGCCGTCTGCAGCTAGTGCAGAATGCAGCAGCCAGGCTGTTGACTGGATCTTCTAGATCCAGCCATATATGCCTGTGTGCAGAGACTGCACTGGCTGCCAGTGGCTTGGCGAATCACCTTCAAGGTCGGTTTGCTGACCTATAAAGCCCTACATGACCTGGGACCTACCTACCTGAAAGAACTCCTTTGCCCCACTGTCCCTCCCGCCCCCTCCGATCCACTGACGAGGGATTGCTAGAGATTCCTAGGGTCCGTTTAAAAACATCAGGTGCTAGATCATTTAGTTTTATGGCACCAACCCTATGGAATTCTCTACCTCGTCAGGTGCGAAATTGCCCGACCGTCCTTAGTTTTAAAGGAGCTTTGAAGACCCACCTTTTTAGCATAGCTTTTAATGATTTATATTAGTTTTAATTTTATTGTATTTATTGTTTGAAATGTACAGGCGCTTTGGTTTTAAGAAAAGCGCCTTTTAAAAATAAAGTTGAATTGAATTGAATTGAATTCAAAGCCGACCGTGAACTAAGGAAATGCCAGTAAGCTGTATAGTGGAATAAATAGGATTTTTTTCAACTCCGATGCATATCTCAGGCATTTTTTGGAATTTTGGCACCACATTTTCCACATGGGGTTTTTGGGACCCCTCCTCATGAATTCTGTCACTGTCGTGGCATTAATTGGCCCCAAAAGGCAATTTTGTGGTCACTGTGCAGAATCACCTTTCCAGACTGATTAATGAAATGATAGTGCCAGTGTTCATGAGGTGGGCTCTCAAAAAGCCTATGTTGCAAATTTGGTGGAAAAAATCCAAAAAATGACTGTTTTATGAGTACGCGCGTGCAGTTGCTACGCACACTCATAACTTCTCGAATTTGCAAGATTTTCACTCCAGATTTTCAACATTGCCATTTTTTCAGACCTTCTTGTGAACAGTACAGCTGTTATTTTTCACACCCTGGCCGAAATGTGTTTTCACACTTTTAGTGCAGAATAGTGTGGTCGCTGTGGGAAATCAGTGTTCAGGACAGATTACAAAACTGACAGTGACACTGTTCATGAGCAGGGGTCCTAAAATGCCTATGTTGAAAATTTGGTGCTAATAGTTCATAAAATGAGTGTGTCATGAATGTGCATTGCGCAGTTTCCATGCACATTCGCACCTTCGCAACTTTGCAATATTTTCACTCCAGATTTTCAGCATTGCCATTTTTCCACACCTCCTTATGAACAGTGCAGCTGTCATTTTTTCACATCCTGGCCAAAACGTGTTTTCACTCTTCCAGCATACAATAGCACGGTCACTGTGGAAAATCAGTGTTCAGGACATATTAAGAAAATCACACTGACACTATTCATTAGTAGAGGTCCTAAAATGCCTATGTTGAAACTTTTGTTATGAAACTACATAAAATGACTGTCTTACGAGTGTGTGTAGTGCAGGTTCCATGCACCCTTCTAAGTTTGTAAATCAGTAATATTTTCACGCCAGATTTTCAACACTGGCATTTGTTCACACTTCTTTATGAACAGTACAGATGTCATTTTTCACATCCTGGTTGAAATGTGTTTCCACGCTTCCGGCGCAGAATACCGCAGTCACTGTCGGAAATCAGTGTTTGGGACAGATTAGGAGTGAACGACGGGGGGGGGGACTGACCGAGCTCAACTGAGCTCTATTAGGACTGCTGTGAATTTCTTTGTGGCAGGAAAAGGTGACAACAAAGGCAGGAGCCCAGTACAGAAGGGCAGCTTGCAGTGCCGGGAGACACAGAACGAGTGAGTGAGGGAGAGGAAGTGAGTGAGTTCAACAGAGCTCTGCTGAGACTGCTACAGATTTCTTTGTGGGCAGAGAAAGGCAGCAATGTATGCAGGGGCTGAGTGCAAAAGGGCAGCCTGCAGCGGTGGAACAAACAAAACGAGTGAGTGAGAGAGGGGGAGTGAGCAAGCTCAATGTAGCTGTATTGTGACTACTGCAGATTTCTTTTTAGGCAGAAAAGGATGGCAATGCAGGCAGGAGCCCAGTACAGAAGGGCAGCCTGCAGTGCCTGCAGAAACGGAATGAGTGAATGAGACAGGGGAAGTGAATGAGACCAACAGAGCTATGTTGGAACTGCTGCAGATTCCATTGTAGGCAGAAAAAGATGCCGACAGAGGCAGGAGCCCAGGACAAAAGGGCAGTCTGCAGTGCCAGGAGAAACAGAATGAGCGAGTGAGACAGGGGGAGTGAGCGACTTCAACGGAGCTCTGTTGGGACTGCTGCAGATTTCTTTGTGGGCAGAAAACAGCAGCAATGCACGCAGTGGCCCAGTTCAAAAGGGAGCCTGCAGCAGTGGGAGAAACAGAATGAATAAGTGAGAGAGGGGGAGTGAGTAAGCAAGCTCAACGGAGCTCTATCATGACTGCTGCAGATTTCTTTATGGTCAGAAGAAAGTGGCATTGTATTCAGGAGCCCAGTACAAAAGGGCAGCCTGCAGCGCCGACAGAAATGGAACGAGCGAGTGAAAGATGGGGAGTGAGAGAGTTCAACGGAGCTCTGTCAGGACTGCCACAGATTTCTTTGTGGGACAGAAAAAGGCACTAACAGAGGCAGGAGGAGACTACTACTGTACAAAACGGCAGCCTGCAGCACCAGGAGAAACAGAATGAGAGATTGAGACAGGCAGAGTGAGTGACCTCAACAGAGCTCTGTCAGGACAGCTGCAGATTTCTTTGTGGGCAGAAAAAGGTGCCAATGCAGGCAGAAGCCCAGTACAAAAAGAGCAGCCTGCAGTGCCAGGAGAAACACAACAAGCGAGTGAGAGAGGGGGAGGGAGCTAGCTCCACAGAGCTCTATCATGACTGCTGTGGATTCCTTTGTGGGCAGAAAAAGGTAGCAATGCAGGCAGGAGCCCAGTACAAAAGGGCAGCCTGCAGCGCCGACAGAAACAGAATGAGCGAGTGAGACGGGGGAGTGAGTGAGGGCAACGGAGCTCTGTCTGGACTGCTGCAGATTTCTTTGTGGGCAGAAAAAGATACAAACAGAGGCAGAAGCCCAGTACAAAAGGGCAGCCGGCAGCACCAGGAGAAACAGAATGAGTGAGTCAGACTGGAGGAGTGAGCGACCTCAACGGAGGCTCTGTCATAACAGCTGTGGATTTCTTTGTGGGCAGAAAAAGGTAGCAATGCATGCAGGAGCCCAGTACAAAAGGTCAGCCTGTGGCACTGGCAGAAACGGAACAAGCCAGTGTGAGAGGGGGAGTGAGCTACCTTAACGGACCTGTGTCAGGACTGCTGCAGATTTCTTAGTGAGCAGAAAACATCGCCAGCAGAGACAGGAGCCTTGTACAAAAGGGTAGACTGCAGCGCCAGCAGAAACAGAATGAGCGAGTGAGAGAGGGGGAGTGACCCGCCTCAATGGAGCTCTGTCAGGACAGCTGCAGGTTTCTTTGTGGGCAGAAAAAGGTGCCAAAGCAGGCAGAAGCCCAGTACAAAAGGGAAGCCAGCAGTGCGGGGAGAAACACGAGTGAGTCAGAGAGGGGGAGTGAGTGAGCTCAACAGATCTCCATTGTGACTGTTGTGGATTGTTTTGTGGGCAGAAAACATTGGCAATGCAGGCAGGAGCCCAATACAAAAGGCCAGCTTGCAGTGTCTCCAGAAACAGAATGAGTGAGACGGGGGAGTGAGCTAGCTCAACAGACCTGTGTCAGAACTGCTGCAGATTTCTTTGTGGGCAGAAAAAGCTGCCAACAGAGGCGGGAGCCCAGTTCAAAAGGGCGGCCTGCAGCACCAGCAGAAACAGAATGAGTGAGTGAGAGAGGGGAAGTGACCCACCTCAACGGAGCTCTGTCAGGACAGCTGCAAATTTGTTTGTAGGCAGAAAAATGTGTAAATGCAGGCAGGAGCCCAATACAAAAGAGCAGCCTGCGGCACCTGGAGAAACAGAATGAGTGAGTGACACAGGGCCAGTGAGCGAGCTCAACGGACCAACGCAATCAACATCCGGCATTGACAAATGCTTGTTTTCTGCTACAGTATCTGCTTTTTCAGTAATAACTACTGAGTGCTGGTTCACAGAGTTGCAAAGCATACATTAGTTTTTGAAATCTGAGTAGCGGTCTTTGCTAATCAACATCATTTTGATTAGCAACCAACCAGGTTTGAAGAGCACTTTCACTAAATGGTTATTTTTATGTTTGCTTGCATGCATGTGCAAGAAACATAGTGCCATCATCTGAGTTTTCGGAGGTGTGGCAGCCATCTTCCAATTCAGTCAGTGTGTTTGCAGGTGTGGCCGCAGTTCTCCAATGAATGCTGCAGCTGTCTATGACAGCAGTTGAAAATGCAGTGCTGTACAGTTGAAAGGGAGAGCTACGCTTCGGTGAGCAGCGCTCCCCCCTCCACATGCACACATGCACATTGCATTCTCATGTGCTCCCCCCCATGCACATACTATATGGCCAACAGGGTGCCCAATCCGCGGTCGGCTCCACGCCCCCCCACAAACAGCCTTCAAGCTGCCACTCTGGGAGCCCACCCCAGCATGGCAAACATCACACGTCATCTTCCTAAAAAAAAAAAAAAACCTGTAAACAAGAAAACATTTCCTGTGGTGGTCTCCCTGCCCACCCGTGCCCACCAACTGTGCACCCTGCCTCTCCACACATCCCCTCATCCCATACTTACCTCCAGAGCTCAGCACGGCGATCTTCAGTGGACCGGAAACATGTCTGCACTCTTCAAAGCTGACCGCGAACTGAGGAAATGCCAGTAAGCTGTATAATGCAATAAATAAGGGGTTTTCAACTGTAATGCATATCTCAGGCATTTTTTTGAATTTTGACACTAAATTTTCAACATGGGGCTTTTGGGACCCCTTCTCATGAATTCTTGAACTGTCATGTTGTTAATCAGGCCTGAACGGTGATTTCACAGTCACTGCATGAAATCACCTTTCGGGACCGATTAATGAAATGACAGTGCCAGTGTTCATAAGGTGGGCTCTCAAAAAGCCTATGTTGCAAATTTGGTGAAAATATTCCCATAAATGACTGTTTTACGAGTGTGCATTGTGCAGTTCCTATGCACGCTCATAAGTTCGCAAATTTTTAATATTTGCACTCTGGATTTTCAACATTGCCATTTTATCACACCTCCTTATGAGCAGCACAGCTGCAATTTTTCACATCTCTCCCAAAATGTGTTTCCACGCATGTAGCGCACAATGGTGCAGTCGGTGTCCGAAATCAATGTATGGGACAGATTAAGAAAATCCCAGTGACACTGTACATGAGCAGAGGTCTTAAAATGGCTATGTTGAAAATTTGGTGAAAAAATTCCTAAAAATGACTGTTTTACGAGAGTGTGTTGCGCAGTTCCTACGCATGCTCATAAGTTTGAAAATTTGTAATATTTGCACTCCAGATTTTCAACATTGTCATTTTACCATACCTCCTTATGAGCAGTTCAGCTGTCATTTTTCACATGTCACCCAAAATGTGTTTCCCTGCATGTAGCCACAATGGCGCAGTCTGTGTGTGCAATCAATGTTTGGGACAGATTAAGAAAATCACAGTTCATGAGCAGAGGTCTTAAAATGGCTATGTTGAAAATTTGGTGAAAAATTCCCAAAAATGACTGTTTTAGGAGCACACGTTGCGCAGTTCCTAAGCACGCTCACAAGTTTGCAAATTTTAAATATTTGCAAGCCAGATTTTCAACATTGCCATTTTATTACACTTCCTTATGAGCAGTACAGCTGCCATTTTTCACATCTTGCCCAAAATGTGTTTCCGCACATGTAGCACACAATGGTGCAGTCGGTGTGCAAAAGCAATGTTTGGGACAGATTAAGAAAATTGCAGTGACACTGTTCATGAGCAGAGGTCTTAAAATGGCTATGTTGAAAATTTGGTGACAAAAGTCCATAAAATGACTGTGTTATGAGTGAGCATTGCGCAGTATCCACACACCCTCATAAATTCATGAATTTGTAATATTTTCAGTCCAGATTTTCACCAGTGGCATTTTTCCACAATTCCCTATGAACAGTTCAGCTGTCATTTTTCACAACATGGCTGAAATGTGTTTTCACACCTTCAGCACAGAAATGCATGGTCTGCTGTGGGAAATCATTGTTCGGGACAGATAAAGAAAATCACAGTGACACTGTTCATGATCGGAGGTCCCAAAATGCCTGTGTTGACTATCTGCTGTAAAATATCCCCAAACTAATTACAATATGGGTGTGCGTTGCACAGTTTCTACGTACGCTCGTGACTTCACCAGTTTTTTAAATATTTTCACTGCAGATTTTCAACGTTGCCATTTTTTACACCTCCCCATGAACAGTACAGCTGTAATTTTTCACATCCTGTTCGGAATGTGTTTTTGCACCTGTGGTGCTAACTGCCGTAGTCGCTGTGCAAAAGCAGCTTTCCGCTAACAAACTGATATTGCCACTATTCATGATAAGTGGACGTCACAAAAAAACCATGTTGAAAATTTGGAGTGAAAATACCAATGAATGCCTGAGGCATTAGGGTTTCTGACCATAAAGCCCCACCCTGTAGAGAATGACAGGCATCAGGGGTGTGACTTGGGATTCTCACCTGTAATGCCCATACCATTCCACATTCTGCAGCCAGTGAGAGACATCGAGGTGTGCTTTGGACTCTTCGGCCCAAAAGTTCACCCCGTTCTCACCATATTTCCTGATGGAATGGGGTGCACATAATGGCCAAAGACCCCAAGGCACACCTTGACAACTGTCGGTGTCTGCAGGGTAGGGTGTGGTGAAAAGGCATGGCCGTTATGCCTGACGACCCAAAGGCACAGCCCAATGCCTGTCAGTCTCTGTAGGGTGGTGGTGGGGTAGGCTTCAGTTCAATACTTCACTGCCATTCCTATTATGCAGCTCTGTAACTACTACACTACCAATGCCAATGCCAGCAGGCAAATATTCGGCATTGACAAATGCTCATTAGCTATACAATACTGTCCAGATGAGTGAAACTGTATGGAAAAGGGTCAAATTGCAACATCAATTTCTGCTGTTCTGTGCTTTGTACCACAATTGCAGGACATTATCACCACAAACTGGAAGTTGTTACTCAATGAGGCAAGTCCTTTGATTAGCAAATAGCATTTTGTGGGTTGCAAATTGCTATGCAAACCGGCTGATTTTATGCCTTGGTTTGCTACGATCTCTCCTTCTTCTCTTGTATTGGAAAACCTCCAGAGCAAATGTACCAATCCTGAGCTGTTTTCTGCAAAAGAGGACCACTGAAAATTAGTTTATGTTGTTATTTTTAGTCCCTGCTCACAAAATTCACACTCTGGCTCCCACCATCTCAAAAATTATACTCCCCTTTTAGTCCTCAAAATGTTCAGCTCATCCCCTGCTAACAAAATATATACTGACATAACCTGCAATTTGACTGTTTGTCATAATATTTTGCAGTTCTAATGGCATACTTGTGTTAAAAATGTTGCCGCTTAGAAACTGACTTAATAAGAATTTAGGGGTCAAATTAAAAATAAATGGATCACTCATACACCAATTTATTTTGACAGTTATCAGTTTTATTTTTTTAATAGCTCGGACTATTAGCATTGTGCTTGCATTCTTGATGGTGCCATGCCACAGCTCCCATCCAGAATCTTTTCCTAGTTGTTGCAGTTACTGCCCCTCAAATCATGACTCCTTGCCCAGCGGCTTACCCATCTGGGGTGGGACACCTACTTCCAGCTGTCCAACACAGCGTACTTAGGGGCAAAGCACATGCTCTCTGAGCTATGGTCATTAGGAGGGCTGCTCTTCTGGAGTGCCCAGAGGATATGGGTGGAGAGAGGCTCATCTACCACCTTTCCTCAATGGTGGATTCCCCCCCATTTTGTCCCCACCCAAATCCCTCAGTGTAAGCATTCAAGCTTGTGACATTCCTGGGGTGAAATGCCAGGCGACATGTGATCATTGATACTGTCAGCAGCCTCTTCACTAGACCACAACAATGTGGCACTCTGAGAGCAGTGCAGCACTGAACCCACCACCTGGGAGGAGAGCATCTGTGAGTTGCTCTGCCCCCTCCCTGCTGGCCTCCAGTGCTGATGTCTCCAGCTTGGGGCTTGAACCTTTGTTGCCAGAGTGCTTGACTGGTTCCCCATCACCTGACCTCTTGGAGACACCTCCATTATCACTTTTTCTTACAAAAATTCACTGGTCACATTATGCTGATCATTGTTACATGGGTATGTGGTCCTTTTTGAATATTAATTTGTTTTTACTCTATTTTTCCCGAAGGCACTCTGGTCAGGACCACCTTTGGCCACTGCCAGAGCAACCTCCCATCCTTCGATGCTCCTCTTATCTCTGCATCCCAGGACTTCATGGGCCACCTGCTACTTACTACTTGATTACCCCCTTGGTTCGAGTCTCCTGAGGTGAGGCCTGCCTTCAGCTCCTTAGACAGCTCCCCCAATATCCAGCCACCCTTGGCAGAGGTGAAGCCCAGAAGCATTATAGAAGCCAGGAGGAGTGAGCCTGGTCATGGATGGTGGGACAAGCAGGGTGTCATCTGACCAGCCAGCTGCCATTTTTCCCTGTTTTTTCTTCCCATGAGATGCTGCCATGTGATGATGCATGGTCAGTGCTGGCATCTGTATCATTCCATCACTTCCTTGTTTTTCCAAACTTCAGCCACTTTGCTAACCAGCCTTCACTAGGTGGTAGTCAGGTGGCAGACCACGAAAAGCACCCTTTCCAAAGGAGTAGAGCTGTTCTTGGGCCACTCAACCCTCCCTCCCTGGTCGACCCCTGACTACACAAGCTCACATCTAAACTCAGGTTGTCATCCCAGTGAAAGGCAGTGTTACTGCTGTGCTGCTCAGCTGGCTTGTATTTGAATATTATTAATTTCAATCAGATATTTATTATTCTCATTACTGGCTTTTTGTGATGATTGCAGTTTATTGCTGTTCATATGAAGTCTTTACTTCATTTTCACCACTCTAGATAAAAATGAAGGAAAGGGCTTCCAAGCCATGAATAACAATAAATTATATTCATCACAGAAAATAGGAAAGGAGGGAAATAAATAATTGAAATAACAATATTGGAATTAAGTTTATTCATTTATTTCACTTTTTCTCCTGGAATAGCATTCTGAACTAAAATAATTTGTTTCCAGGTACGTCCCAAGGGACGGAATGCATAGGATTCACAGACACAAAACTACATAGACATTGACGACAGAAAAAGGCCTATTGGTCCATGCAGTCTGCCAGCCCTACTTATCTACTCGGCACAGGCCCTGTGACAATCATGTCCCTTTATTTCTGCCCCCCTCTTCTGACTAAGCCCATATGCCTTTCCCATCCCTGCTTGAAATGGCTTGCCGATGTAGCCTTTGCCACTTCTTCTAGCAGCCTGCTCCACTTGGCTACCACTCCTTGCATGAAAAAGTGCTTGCAGACATCTTTGTTGCATCTCCTCCCTGCTACTTTAAGTGAGTTCCCCCTCATCCCTGTATTTGAGCTCAAGGAGAAGAGTTCCTTAGCATCCACACTGTTTATTACATGCAGGTAGTTGTATGATTCTATCATGTCACCCCTCTCCCTTCTCTTCTCAAAGGTGTACATGTTCAAGACATTCACCAGCCTGGCATATAGCACTGGACCCATCCAGCCAGTGGCAGAGGTTAATAATAATGGGTTTTGTTTCAGCAGGCGGTGATATCAGCAAGTAGGCAGGTTCACAAGATGAAAGGAGAGTCACTTCAGCAGCTCATTCAGCACAGCATAGCCTGCACTTTATATGGTGACTGTTTCTTTGCAGCCACAGTCACCTTCCTCCTAAACACTATCTACAGACATTCACTCACTCAGCTGACGTCTTGCACCATACCCATCCATCTGGTTGCAGAGGTTAGTACCAAGTTCCATTTCGATGGGTTGGGACATCACCAAGGATTCGCGCTCACAGGCACATGATAAAAGGAAAGCCACGCCAGTGGATCTCCACAGAGTGGCTTTCCATATGACTGGCCCTCGCTGATGTGATGGGGTCTACAGCCAGGAGGCTGCTTTTAAAAAAAAAATGATTCTTTTATACTGCTTTGTTTGTTTTATTAATCTGATTCTGTGGACTTATGAATGCTTATTGACTTACTTGCTTCCTTCTTGTTTATTAATCAATAAGTAAAAATGATTGATCATTTATCCTTAATATGCCTGCTGGTTCTCTTTCAGAGCTCTGTGGGCTATAGTGGACCGCTAAGGGTCATAATGAGGCCTGTTGCTGCAGGAGAAGGGTCTTGTAGCCCCTGAAAAGTCTGGTATAGCCCATACCACCCAACCTGAAGGGTATTATTGTGCTTAAAAATGGGTTACATGTGACATTTTTATATAATATTTAAAAATAGATAAATAAAAAAATGAGTAGAAACTAATTTAAAGTTGATCTTCTTGTAAAGTAGTCCCTCTACTGGTATACATGCTACTGCAGTGTTGAATGTACTTTTATTTGTGACACTTTCCTTTACTGATGTGTCTTTAACCACTCTCCCCCTTCCCACTGCTTGAACCCCTGCACAATGCCCTCCGGTGCTCCAGTTTACTATTTCCTTTTTCACTTTCACTTTTGGTTTGTTGGGGAGATAAAAGTGAGTGCGGTCAAGACCATTGTCGGGAGTTGGACTGCAGCATGATCTTTTGTAAAAATTCTTCTTGAGACAGTGATCTGCTTGGTACTAAGAGAGGTTAGCAAGGTACTGGTTATTTCCCGACCTCTGTTGATAATTAAAGTACTCCCTTGGCAATGGTCTCTGCCATTCAGAGACTGGGAAAATTTCAACCCATTTTCAAATTAATATGAGTCTTCAAAAGAGAATCATAATCTTGATTAGAATATGGGGATGGGTAATTGGTCTAGGACAAAACCAGCAGTGCTTCTAATGGTTTAGGAGTTGAAGTAGCAAAGCCTTTCTCGATGAGGTTATTATTACTGCTAAATAGCCTTTTGTTAAGATTAGCTTTCTCTTTTACTGGTTATAAAACAGTCCGCCTGCATAATAATGGGTCAAGATGCCACTCAGTTGTAAAATCGGTCTCACTTAAAAACAAGGAATGATGTATTATTAGGACTAAAAGACTGTTAGTGTTACTTCTACTTATTTCAGGTATAGTTCAGCCCGACCCTGACCCCACCTGTGTTTCTGGCAACTTAAAATCAAATGCCTCTGGAACTACAGCACTGAAAACTCTCCTGCAACATATCTTAAGGATTGCCCACCTGAATATACAGAGTTTGCCAGTGAAGTGGGATTCCTTTGTGGACTGGGTAATACAATATAATTTTATATCCTAGATATCTCTGAGTCATGGCTCAGTGACAAGATAAGCAACTCTGAAATCAAGCTCAAGGATTACTCTATATTTGGGAAGGACAGACATGGGAGGAGAAGAGCTGGATCTCTTATTTGTTTCATGTAAATTCAAAACCTTGGAATCCCCGGCCCCATCCTGATTGTTGGGATTTTATTTCTGTTGATCTGGTACGAAGATATGAGAAACACATTATTGTCAAGGCCCCCTGTTCTCTGCAGCACTATAGATGTAATTCTGTGGCAGGGACTCTGAACTTCTGTGGCACTGTTAGGTCAAGTTATGCGGCAAAGTTTAAAGTGCTGCATCAGATTTATATATAAATAATACAGAGCCAACGTTACAGTTTTGGGAAACCCCAGCAAGGATGGTCTGTGAGTAGGACCCCTAACTTCCACCACATAAATGTAAGTTACATAATTTCCCCTTCAACTTCCAGTTTTGTTTTTCAGCAGCTGTTCTGGCTCTCCATAGTCATCTAAATTTATTTAGGGACTGGTGCAATGTCATGCAGTATTAATGGCTACTGGCAAGCACTCCTCAACATACTGCAACCAAGCAAATAGCAAACCAGTTGTTTCCCAAGGAAGAGCTTGCCTTTTTTTTTTATTGAAGTCTTTTTATTGAATTTTCAAGCAAAACAGAACATTATTACAGATGTAAAAAACAATTTATCCTGGCCAGAAGAAAACCTCCTTTGGAAATACAGCACTAATAATCAATAAATACATTATGTGTATATAAAAAGTTTATAGTAATAACATACATAACATGTAATTCTTACATAACATAGTATAGGGTATGTTCTATCCAACAGACCCAATTTATTTCAAACTCAAGGGGGAGCTTGACATAAGCCATGTAAAACCCAAGACTCCCCTTCTCTGTGAACACTTATCAGGGGCCCCTTACACAGCTGTAGTTGGAGGCGGCAGGCTATCAGTGGATACAGAGGCTCCCCATACTGCCACCCTGATAACTGCCATATCTTAAAATTATAAAAAATTAAACATCTACAGTATCCACAAGGCTTTTTCTCTTTCTTCTCTGTTTGCTTCACTCTTTCCTTGTTTCATTTTCACATTTTGAACAAATAATCTTTAGCTTGGTTATCTTTCTTACATTGGCTTCATTTTTACTTTATTTTCTTTCATGTGCACCTCTCTCCCCTAGCCTGAAAGCCCTGGCATCTGCAAAGCCCTCTGACCATGGGCTGTCCTAGAGCAGGCAATCTCAGAATCACATTGAACTTTGGTTGCCCTCATAGAACCTTGATGTGCTACTACTGGCCTATCAGAGTGGCTCAGCTAAGTTTTTGTATTTTAACTTTTTTCTTCTGCCTGTGTAGTCTCGTTGTCTGTATCCCTTTTTACATGGTCATATTTGTACTGAAGAAACCCAAGCATATGGATTGCTGTGGTGCAAACGCCGCTGTGTGGACACTTACCAAATCACGGTAAGCCAGTCCTTACTCTGCTCCTGCAGTCGCATCAAGTTTCGGAATGCATTCCGGAGCTAATAGTTTAAGTGGCTATGTGGACAGGCTGCACTGCTCACACCAATGCACCAGACCCTGTGGGCATCTTTTTGCTTTTATCAGTGAACCCCGTTCTTTGACTTGCATCCCCTCTACAGTACATCTTGCATTGACACTGAGAGGGGCTGTGTGGATGCAGAAGCTAAGCATCTTTTTTGGTTGGGGCAGTGATGCAACGCTTCACAGAAGGAGAGAAATCAGTCATGTAAACATGGCTTATGTTTCTAAGTGAGGCAAAGTTCCCCTTTCTCCAGAGGAAAAAAATGGCACCAGTGTTGTCTCCTCCACTCCAAACTAGAAGTCTGCAATGATCTCTGCTCTCTTGTCCCCCACAAACTTAGTAAAAGAAAAGTTTTCTATTCCCCCACCTCCCACCTAGCTAATGGCAGTAGTATTCTCTCCTCCCCCCAGTCTACATAACGGCAGCAATAATCCCTACTCTCCTCCCCTCCCCAGACCTAATCACAGCAATCATCTCTTTCATCACCCTCCCCCTTAATGGTAGTAATGTTCATAGTAGCCTTGCCTGATCACAGTTTTTAAAATCCAGTGTAACCCAGTCCGCTCAACTCAGCACCACTACCCACCTCAGGAAGGAAAAGGATGGTATTTGCAATGCTCGCCAAACAATTTTATCACAGAATGTTAATGCACTGGTGCTGGCTGTCAGACTAGGGACCTTGAAGAGATAGGGCTGCCAGTTCCACAGAGCTAATATGTGATTAATTCAAATTGGGGTGAACGACACTGGATTTATTCTTTGGTAACCTTACCCGGTTACAAAAGAATAAAACAAGCTGACTACTGTATTGAACAGTCACTGATGCTCTAAGTAAATCTACTTGTCCCTCAGTGACATTTTTAATTAGGATGCAGTGAGCTTTAAATCTGTCTTGCCCATCCTTGAATATTGTCCCGGAGCAACACATAAATGTCAAAAAATTTAAAAAAGTTTCATCTGCAATCTCACTGCCTGTTTCCCTCTTCCCTTATTTAATTTCCATATTCTACATTATCTTTATCTTTTCACTTTTCTTACCTTGGCTTCATCTTTTTTTCATTTCTTCAGTCTATCCAGCATTCTATTATTATTTTCCTGCCCCAACAATTGTATTTACGTAGCTGTTCCTTTGCTTCTTTTTTTTTTATAATTTTCATTTTGATCTCCCAGGCACCAGAGTTAACCCACAGGTTGACAACTCTGAAGCTCAATCCATAGCAACCTTTTGTGATCTAAACCCCATAAGGATAGCAAATTGGTCCCTCCAGCCAGCACTTTGCCCTCTCATGATTTTAGAATGGGTCAAACCCACCAACACCCATCTCAGCCCCACCAGCTTCCTAACCAGCCTTGAGAATGTCATTGAGTGTCCTTTTAGATTTGCATGTGTGTCATTATCCAGCCCAACACTGTACAGTGATCCTTCCCCCCTCAAAAGTAATGTAGGGTCTCCTCCCTTACATTACTCCGCCCCCTCATAAAACAAGAAATACCAGTCCTACATATCCTAGCCCCAAAATCCTTCCACCCAGAGCCTCATTGAGTCATTCAGTTTTTTATATTGGCACCCTTTCTTGATCCAACATTGTTGGACAATCCTCAACCTCTTCCTATTACTGCTGGGCCCAAATGTGGGATCCATGCCCCAGTATGGCTTTGTGTGGGCTCCAACAAGCACTACTAGGATAAGAAACAAGCATCCTGGCCCACTAGAAGTGAAAGTAAAAGGCAATGAATCATTATACAACCTTCAATCAAAAAAAGGGTGAAATATAACAGAATAGGGTGACTCAAGGGGGGACTCTCAGGGCTGGGTGGGGATGGTTTGAGAGGTTGAGATGGTTGGGGGTAAATTTTATTTCCTACAAACTAAAAGCAAGCCAAGGAATCTGTGGAAAGGAGTGGTGTCTGTCTCTATCTAACTTACTGGGGCAATTTATGTGCAATTTCTGCAGCCAGCTCCAAATTCTGTTGCAGGTCTTAATTTCTGCAGCAATCGCTGTGTGCTGCACAGCCTCAGAAAGCAGGGGGGTCTTGATTATTGTTAGCTCTGTTTAGAAAATAGGCAAGTTAAATACTGCATTCTGATTGGCTGTTGCCATTTCATTGGCATATATTTATGTGCCTATACCCCACTGTAAAAAGGTTCAACATGTGATCTGGAATTTGAACATATCACATCAGAATTCATGAGCCACTTCCCTCATTCTTGATTTCCATCACAAACATGGCTGTTACCTTTACTCTTAATTAAAAAAAAATCAACTTGGATCTATCAATAAAACTTCCTAAAAATACATACATTACTGAATGTTCTTTCTACTCATGATCTCTTTCTTATATACATATAAACAATTGTTTTACAAAAAAACAAGCAGTATTCAGATGTCTTATTTCTGGTGCTTTTTCGATGACCATGAAAAATCCCCCATGCAGCCTAACCAGCTTGACAGAGCAATCTCTGCTGCTAACATTGTCCTGGATAAAACTGAACCTCTAGCCTGTATGTGTCTTTGTGTGTGTGTATATGCCAGTGGAATTTTGCTGAATTCTGAATTTATGCATTCCATGTTACCATTCCATGCTTCTGGGGGGAGTTGAGCATTCTGTTAGAGGAATACTGCAGAATATTGAATTCTAATGAGACTGGATTAGATCTGGTTTCTACCTTTAAGACAAAACTGCCTACAGATAGAGAGTGGATCCTGCTAGGATATTTCAGTCTGAACTGGGGAAATGAATAGGGCAGGGCTAAGAATAATGTCTTGGAACGTGCAGTCCAGCAGTTGATTATCGAAACCAAATGTTTCAGTTATAGACTTGGAACTGGATCCACACTGGACTGGATCATGGCTACTTATCCAACTAAGGTCGTTACCTCTGATGTACTGGCTAATTCTATGAGTGACCACTGTCTGTTTTTGTGTATGGTCAGCAAGGGCCCAGATGCTCTCCAGCACACATTTTTTCAAGAAATTTAAAAGGTTTCAATGTTGAGGCCCTGTGGACTGCCCTTGTCAAGTCAAAAGGCCATTCTTAAACACAATCGCCAATATTGAAGAGGTTTTAAATAGGTCAACTTGTTTTGGTAAAGCTGTGATAATGTGTCCCCTCAACACAGGATGAAGATCAGGGCCTATGAAAAGGAATGGGTTACCTCCAAACTGTAGAAACCCAGGAAGAGCAGGGATAAGATATGGAAAGGTCTATGGCTGCAAGGGACCAGCAAGTTCTTCATTTAGGAATAGAGAGCACAACTTGAATCTAAGGGCAGATGCAGATTTATTTTTAACAGGTAGCAGTATTTGCCACAAAAAAATGTAAAATGTTTCTTTTGAAATCTTAGTTTAAAGGGACAGTGTTAATCACCTAGTCTAAAAAACACATTTTAGGATTGCTCACATTCTGCAGAAATAATTGATGTAGCTGGTAATTTGATTCTGATCCATTTTTTTCTTTTCAAAAGTTAGAAACAGGCTTCCCACCTTACTGGTGTTACTACACAAAATAAAGATTAATGTATGGGCAACCATACACAACAAGGCTGAGTTTCCATCAAGGGGTTGAGATGACAACATATGGATCTTAAAAGTGAAGCTTGAGAGGTCCATGATGTCATATTAACCCCAAGATGGAAACACATGCCGAGTTGTGTGTGGTTAACCATATTTTATTTTGTATGGTTTTGTACACAGAAATCGCAGAAGTGTTACCTTCCTAAAGAAAAACAAAACAAACACAAATAACTTTTCATTTCTTTGTTCTATGATCAAAATTAAATTGATAGGCTTTTACAAGTTTAAAGGTACAGAACTGTACACTGGGTTATCGGTAATCATATATTGTTGCCATAGCAACAGTAACACAGGGAAGATCAATACAGTAACAGAATCAGCTGTTTGCTGTACTGGTCTGCTGTGTTACTGATGCCACTGTCTCTGGAGTATTCGCCCCTTCCCTGAAACAACTCTGACTTGGAGTTGGAAATCTATAGTGTGGGGGGTGCTGGGGTCTAAGCTCCCATGGCAAAAAAATATATGTCCCGGATAGCACAGTGCTGGCTCTCAGCACTGTGCCATCGCTGTAATGGCCGGCGACAGAATTCCTGTCACTGCGGCATGGTGGAACCATTAGTAATCAGCTAGATGCTGGGTGAATGAGGAATTTAAAATGTTATGACCTTTGAACTGTGCTGAACAACTGCTAAGAATGCACACAACAGTACCTTGGAATGCACGCAACAGTTTAGAATGTGCACAACAAGGTTTTTGAGCAGCCTGATTTTTAGAGAGAACAAAGGCCAACTATATACTATAACGTATTTGTTTACAGTCCTTGATCAACTCCCACTGCATCTTTCCTGGGCTTGGAAACTTCCCAACACAGTCTAGCCACAAATGATGCAGTGAGAGGAGACTATTGCATCATGAGTGGCTGAACTGTTTGAGGGTGTTCCTAAAGTTCTGGAAGTACACTCTTATTGTATATCAAGGATTTGAAATAAAATAACATGGGGCGTAACTACACATTAGCATGCATTTCAGTTCTACTAAGAAAGGAGGCAAATAAGACAACCAGCAGCACTAATGAATTTAGGAGAAGGTAAGAAATCATAAAACTAGAATTGTCAACTTGAAATAATAAGATGCAAAATGTCCCTTGAAAAGAAGGTTGTCTTCAGGCCTGAGAGGTTAGCAGGTACCACTGTGTTACATACTGTGACTGGATCTGCTAATGACTAGAATGGTTGCTGTTAATATGTGTAATTTATGTTGCTATATTTACAGTTATTTGAAAATTAGTAACCAGGAAAAGCACATTAAGTCAAGGCTAGTTCCCCGGTGTTATCTGGGGCAGATGGAATGGGAAAGTTGGTAACCAGGAAAGGCACACTGTGCCAAGGCTCATTTCCAGGTGTGACTCTGGGGAGGCAGAACAGGAAATACAGACATACACAGTATTAACGATTGGTACAAAATAAAGTGCAAACAAAGTACAATTTAACAAGGTACACGTGCATTTAAAAAGTAAACAGAGCTAAGCAAAGGTATAATAAACAGCTTTGATGTACAGAGACCAAAGCAGGTAGAATGAACTGATCTGCAGATGTAGAAAAGGAAGAAGCCCGATAGAGGTGGAGGGAATCAGGTATATCTATATCTATATTATAGGGGCACGGCTGTGTGCCCCTAGAGTTAGGGCTAAGTAGCCTGTTTAAATGTTAAACCTCAAATGTTGCACTTTAATAACTTTGCAACCAATAAATGGATTTTCACAAAATTTGGTATGTGCTGTCCTGTGGGGTAGATCTCTTGATGTGGCAGTTTCATTTCGGTCAGATGTGTGGATTCTGTGATCTGGATAGTGAAAAAAAGTAAAAGTCCCTATTTTTTTTGCAGTTTTTTTCTTCTCACCTTGCACCCAGATGGAGTGGAATTTTGTTTGATTTTTTAATGGTATAAAAAACTTGGGTAGCAGAATTGCCACTGTTAGATTGGTGCAAAAATATTAAACTGTTGCAAAGCTATTAAGTTTTTAAGTTCCCTTTGTCTGCTATGGGAAGTTCATTTATCAGGACAGATGTCTTTTTCTGACAAAGGAATTGGTTTTGTGAAAAAGGATTTAGTGTTGTGAGAGCATTTTCTTTTTCATAAGAACAAAATCTTTTTTTGTGAGAAAACAAATCCTTTTTTGAGAGCCACCATTTTGTTTAAAAAAAATCTTGAAAAGCATCCAAAATGAAGGTATATAGAGACACCAATACATGTATCTTGTTCATCAGGACTCTGTTAGGTGGACTGTAAAGTTTTGTGGTGGAAGAACAACCTTGCAATGCCTTTTTTTAACATTTTAATTCTTTCTTCATGACTCACTTAGATCCTTTTTCGTTAGCCAATTCTATTTCTGTGTGCACCAGAAAAAGGATTTTACAGACTACTTTGATGCATATGTAACCTGCCCCCACTGGCCCACCTTTTTCAACTAGCAGGGCTGCTTTTCTCACACATGGCAATGGTGAGAGGGATGCAGGTTGCCACTACAACAGTTCAGTTTACCATTATATCTACTTCAGAGCCTGCCATTCTCAACAGGCAAACCAAGTGTGGCAACTACTTGGCTCACACCTGGAGGGACCATTTACCATGACCATCAAACTGGGTTTCTGGGAGAAAATGTTTGCTTACAGTTATGCTAGGTTTGTACATCTGGTCAGGGGCACCCAAGTAAATCCAGACACAGTGGAGGCAGTAACAGTACTGTCCAAACCAGGCTGGGATTCTAGAGGGTTGCTTTTATTCACACACACACAGAATAATCACAAAGTGAAGATAAACCCCCCACAGGGCTACTCCCACTGGTATTGCTGATTACTGAGGTGCAGAGAACACACACAGTGAACCCTCAGGTTCTGAAATGGAAACAGCAAACCCTCTCTGGTTCCAAATGGATGTTGGCACACATGGCCAGAACTGGTACACTTCTCTAGACTAGGCACCCTCAACCAGTACTAGGAGACGTTCCCATATTTCTTGAGGAATTACTGGTGGCACCTTCGACCACCAAAGAGCACATACAGGATCACAGAAAATCCTACCCAATCTGGATAAACCATTTTCTTCAGGTACTGGCCAAATGCACAAAGAAAACAAAGGTGCCCAAACTGAACCCAGAGAGGTAAATATGGTAACTCCAGATGGGGTGTCTCCCACCTTTTGCTTCCAAATTTATACTTGGCCATTCATCTAGTTAATAACACCCTTTCATAAAACATGTAGATGCTATCTTGAAATGTCTTTTGCATTTAACATACTACATTACACACCTCTGAGGTGTCCTGAAGTTAAAAGTTCTGTAATTGTCAATGTCTCTTCACTAGACCCCAACTTTAACAGGCACTTTAAAATCAGACGCAAACTAAAAGTTCTGTACTTGGCAAGTATCTTTCTGGACCCCAGAGAAGGCAAACATTTTTAAACTGAAAACAGTCTAGGTGACAGAGTCCCTTTGTCAGAGAAAAAACTCACCACAGGAATGCAGGTGTCCCAGGACATTTTCCACACAAAAGACTGAGGTATTCACAAAGCAGATGAATCTCAGGCAGCTTCAACATAGTCCAGGCATGGACTAGGGGATTGCCCCTGAATCCTGGAATCCCCCCATCCCTCCAGGGATGGGGCACTGTAAACCCCTCTATGAATGGTTTCTATCACTTCACTCTCTGTCTTCTTTATCTTCTTCTTCTAGGATGAGAACAAACTATTCAAACACAGTGGTAACTCTCTGTTAGATCTAAAACTGAGGAACTGCCCAGACTGCAGCACATCTCCTCGAACTCCACTCCAGAGACCACTGAACTCTAACTAAACATTCTAGCTCACTCCCCCCAGCTAGCATTCCAATGTGGTTTATGCTGCTGCAACAATTCCAAAGTGACATCGTCACTTCAGCTCAGCTGAGACTGAAAAACAGAGTGTGACACTGTGAACCCCATTTAACTGGCATTTCACTAGCTGCCTCTCCCTGATTGCCACTGATTATAAGTGGGATTCCCTAGGAACAAGGGGGTTACATGTAACTCAGCTGTTTTTTGAGATGTTGACCCCAAATTTTCATTATGGCCTTTTGGGGAGTGCACCTCATGAACATTATATACACACACATATATATAATAGATAACCCACTCTTAGGTTTGTGGTCATGCTCTGATATACTAACATCTTGGTGTGCTTTGTACGCATGAGGCTGCAGGCCAAGTGCGTCAACCACCCAAGGCATGCATGTATCAGAGCGCGACCGCACATCCTAGAGTGGATTATCTATCTTATAAAATGGTAAAATAGTTTTAGGTTGGGTAAAAATGTAGGTGTGCGGTCATGCTCTAATATACACATGGTCATGTGATGCTCATGCTCCAATAATAGAGCAGCAATTTCCCTACCTATTATATATATATATATTATGGTAGCACGGTAGTGCTACCATAGTTAGGGTTGAGGAGCCATTTCTATGTTAAACCCCAAAACTTTGCACCTTAATAACTTTGCAACTGTTTGATGGATTTGCCTGAAATTTGGAATTTATTATCAAGAACCATAGGCCTTGAGATCTGCCAAGTTTCGTACTGGTTGGATATACGGCTGCGGAGTTATTAAGTGTGATCTGTGCGCGCATTTACGCTTTTCTGGAATTCTGTGGTCGCACCTACAGGTCGTACGGTTTGCGTGACTGGCCCAAAATCTTCAGGGAACATGCAGCCAGGGTCCCCGATGTGCCTTTTGAAGATTTCATGAAAAAATATTAAACGGTTCAAAAGTTATTCAAAAAACAGTTTCCCATTATAAGTCAATGGGAAAAGTTAACAAAAAGTTCAACACTTTCGCAAATGCATTTTTACTTTCGCAAATGGGCCTGTTACTTTCGCAAATCGGCCATTTTGTTTTCAGTTGGTGATCAGAAAAATGGTTGGCATTTAAATTTGGGACCCTCTAGCAACCTAATTTTTTGTATTCACCTAGTCGGGCCCTGAGGATGCTTGCCATGTCTTTATTTTGTGGTAAAACACCCCAGAAATATGTTTTTCAAATTTCTGGAAAAAGTACTTTCGCAAATTACTTTCGTGCTCACGAAAGTGTCGCAAATTTTTGCGAAAGCTTTCGCAAATTGCGACAGTAGTTTTCTAGTCTGTGGGAAAATGACAGCAATTCTTTGGCACTGCGCTGCAAAAGAACCGTTGAGAGTTTTGAGCTGAAATTTGGAGGGAACCGAGCCGACATCTCACAGATGTGCCTTTCAGTGTTGTATTGAAAAAATATTACATGGCGGCAAAGTTACGGCACTCCAAAGTTGACATTTTTCCCATAGGATAACATTACGGCGCCCAACGCATAACAGAAATCCTTTGGATCCCTGCTGCAAAATAACGGTTTGGTCTTTTTTCCTGAAATTTGGAGGGATGACAGCCAACAGCCCACAGATGTGCCTTTCAGTTGTTTGGTGAAAAAACATTACAGGGAGGCAAAGTTATGGTGCTCGAACTTTTCTTTTTTTCCCATAGGATAACATTACGGCGTTCGCCGCGCCTTTCAGGGCCCGTATCTCAGAAACGGTGCGAGATACAGACTTTTTGTTGGAAAACCTCTTAGCCCCCTAATGGGGCTAAGATTCAAATTAGCCAGGACAGTTGTAAATAATATGACTTTTAAAATTTTTTTCTACCTCGTACGGTTTCTGAGATATAATGTATTTAGCATTCCAAGATATCATTTTCTGCACCGATACTCATTATTTTGCATACATTATTTGTACTCACTGTCTTTCTCAATGCAGGTTTTGGGGAAAACCAGCCTGTGTGCTTACATTACTGTTACTGTTGCCCTTTCCGCTTGTGGTTCCGTACCCGGTTCATTTACCGTTGACGTCTGCGCCACCATGTGAGTTATCCTTTGCGTTTTATTTTTGCGCTTGCGTTTCTGTTATTTTTTGCCATTTCTGTCTACAGTACTGTTTATCTTTCTGTTTCACTTTACATCACCATGCCCATTGACATTTCTGTTTGCAGGCACCATGTTACTATGTGACAACACATCACGTGGCAGACCATTCCCGTCTACGCCACCATGTGCGTTACCCTTTCTGTTCTCATTCGTGCTTGTGTTACCATGTGCGCCACTGTTAGCATTTCTGTTTGCGTTGCTGTCCCTGTTAGTATGCCACAAGACGAGCCCCACGCTCCCGCCACGCGCATTATGTGGGTAGGGCGAGACCAGAGAGACACCAGCTCCCTCTGCTGCATTACATTTCTATTTCTTGTTATCATTCTCAAAAAGAAGGAAATTAGGAGGCAAAAACTCAGTTTAATGCATTAGTTGGAGTTGTTCCACAGCGACAAAAGTGAGAAATTCACTGTTAGGGTTAAAAACTTGCACCCCACCCACCCCAACCGGCATTGGGGTGTGCATTGGGATCATGAGTCCTAACTCACCCCATTCTTCTATACTTCTGCTGCTTTACACAGGTCATGGGGTGAGAGTTAGGGCTGATGATCCCAATGCACGCAATGCCACCCGTGGAGTCATCGCTTTGCGTTTTCATTTGCGCTCGCGTTCTGTTACTTTTTGCCATTTGTGTGTACGCACTGTTTCTCTTTCTGTTTCACTTTGCGTCACCATGCCCATTGACATTTCCATTTACAGGCACCATGTTACTATGTGACCAGACATCATGTGGCACACCGTTCCCGTCTACGCCACCGTGTGCGTTACCCTTTCTGTTATCATTGGCGCTTGTGTTACCAAGCGTACCACTGTTAGCATTTCTGTTTGCATTGCTGCTCCTGTTACTATGCCACAAGACATCATGTGGCGGGAGCGCGGGGCCCAAAGGGACCCGCACGCCTGCCACCGCAGTACATTCACTATTTCTCAATATCATTCTCAAAAAAAAGGGAAATTAGAGGCAAAAAACTCTGTTTAATGCATTAGTTAGGGTTGTTCCACAGCGACAAAAGTGAGGAAATTCACTGTTAGGGTTGAAAAGCCTAACTCCGAATTCACCCCCCCCCCAGCACCACACACATTCAAGTATGGGGGAGGACCAAGTCAACACAACCAATGACAGACATCCAGCAGCAGGTGACAGAAATAACAAACAATTGTCTAAATGTACTATGAGACATCCCCACCCACCTGACCAGGTACTGCATGCTCAGTGGAGATCAACAGCAAAACTGAGGCCATGTACACCAAACGTACATGTCCCTGATTGCAGCTGCACACAACGTACCACACTTAGTAGTTGCATGGCCTTACCTACCGATGCCCCACACCACACCACAACTGGTACTGTGCCATTATTCAATATAAATGCTGAAGGTGCATGATGACAGTTGTAGAAAGGTTTAACACTACTGAGTATACATTAATTAAGAAGCACATAAATTAACTGCAAGACACTAGCATGCTCAAGATAAAGTAGTGATACATTTAGTAGGTGATTTACATAGTAGTACATTTACTGCAATGGTTTACTCAACATAGAGAGGCTGATGTAAGCGTGTGGAAAAGCATTGCCTGCTCAGCGCTGTGAAATTGGTACTGCTAGTATCACATGCATTCTTACTGATGAAGGTGTACTGCTGATGTACATACATAGACCTTCAGTGTGTTTCAATATTAAAGATGCAGTAAGTATTCTTTGTAAGAAAGATTGTAATTGCATGGATCAGGCCAAGCAACTTCTAAATATCATAGCACTACTGAGCCAACAATGATGTACCTGTATCGGACATGTATATAGGATAGATTTACTGAGTATGTTGTACCTGATAAAGACAATCTCATTGCATCTGTGATGACTAACTTATTCAAATAGTAATACATTTGCTATTGTTGCAATGAGTGATCTATGCCACTTATGGACACAGTGTGATTTTTTAACAGTTGTTTCATACTCAGGCTGTATGCCTACTGTTTGGGTTTGCCACACTTCTGTCACTGATGCTATCAAGTGATAACTATGCTAATTCTGCTACAACAGGAATCAAGTAGGTATGGTGTAGATATAAACAGAATGTCTTTTAGTATTGATTTAACTCATAGCGGGTAAATGTACTAGGACAGCAGGGTTATCCTCTATCACTGAGTCTGTCAGTTATAATCACACTAGGGTTTCGATGACTGTAATGATCAAGTTACACTGTTCATCTTCATGAGTTCATATTCGCAGCCATTCTCCAGCAACTAGAAGGTGTATGGTGTAACTGGGTGGGACACTGTGTTACAAAGCTGCTGCAGTGCCTAGCAGAGGAGAGTATCTACTCATAAAGACAATTAAGCAATAAGGCATGACCAACAGTTATGTTAAATGGTCTGTTAATCACCCTGTAGGGGTTTAATGTTGAATGAGGCATATCCGAAGTGCCACATGTCGCTAGACAGTGATAAACTGACCATTAACATAATACCTGGGAGTGGCTTATTGCTATCATAATAAAACTGTTTTTAAACAACATTAAACCATGTCCATCATATGGTTAGGCTCTACATGTATGTTAATAAAACTAAACATAAGGCTGTTACAATGTTTAAAGTCAATTAGAAAGCTGCATTTCTCAAACCCTTGTTATAATCAGAGATATTATACCTGTACAACTCCTTGGTTTTGCTTAACTCTATTGCTCAGGTGGCCCATCACAAGTGGTGTGATGTGGTGTGGGGCATCGGTAGGCAAGGCCATGCAACTACTAAGTGTGGTACATTGTGTGCAGCTGCAATCAGGGATGTGTACGTTTGGTGTACATGGCCTCAGTTTTGCTGCTGATCTCCACTGAGCATGCAGTACCTGGTCAGGTGGGTGGGGATGTCTCATAGTACATTTAGACAATTGTTTGTTATTTCTGTCACCTGCTGCTGGATGTCTGTCATTGGTTGTGTTGACTTGGTCCTCCCCCATACTTGAATGTGTGTGTGTGTCTGTGTGTGTGTGGTGCTGGGGGGTGAATTCGGAGTTAGGGTTTTCAACCCTAACAGCGAATTTCCTCACTTTTGTCTCTGTGGAACAACCTAACTAATGCATTAAATGGAGTTTTTTGACTTAATATATATATATATATATATACACACACACACAATATATATATATATATATATATATATATATATATATATATATATATATATATATATACATACACACACACATACATACATACATACATACATACATACATAGAGAGAGAATAAATGACAGCAAAGTGTGGTACACAAGGAAATAATACCATACAGAGGTTGAACAAGCTATGAAGCCACACACCTAAAGGACAAGTCACCTTTATGAGCTTGTTCAACCCTGAAATGGTATTCTTTTATGATTATGCCAAACTTTACCATCTTTTATTTTATATATTACATTAGGTTGGTAAGTTTTGCTTTAAGAGAAAGTGAGCCTTTATTTGTATAGCTTGTTTAGTGTGTTTGCTTAAGTTAGAGTGTTTTTTGTAGTTCTGCAGTTTTCCTCCTATTGCTTTTCCATAGTAGTTTTCTGTACTGTAAGGCATTTGAAGCACTTTGTAGCTTTATCCCTTTATGGTTTCCATAGTAAAGTGGCTTTGCATATAAGGAAGGCTGGTTCAACCAGTTTTCTTAGTGTTTTTCAATACTGCATCAAGGACGACAGCAGGTGGAATGCTTGGTAAGTGATTCAGGAGACCTGTTTTACACAGCTAGCAAAATGGAGCACAGCATGTGAAATGTTTGGAAAGTGATTCAGGAGGCTTTTGTTTTACACAGTTTAACTTTGATTTCTATGTGTGATTGTTGGTTTGGCAAGTGATATGGAGGGAACAGTAAAAATGGTTCATATTGATTTGGGGGGCTGTTTTTTTGCAGGGGCTATAGTTGGAGGGGCTGTTAGGCTGTAATGTGCGTGGTTAGGTTGCTGTTACATGTGTTATTCAGGTGGTTGTCACATGTTAATAGTGCTATGATAACATATTTGACCACACTTGTAAAAGACTGTTAATTGTGTCATAGAATGTTGCAATTATGTAACATGTATTTTTGTCTACACTTGTAACAGAGTGTTAATCACAGTGTTATAGCATGTAGTAATTGCTTAATGTTGGTTAATTACCATCAGTTATGCATGTTGTCGGTGTCATATGTGCTAATAGGTTCATTGGGTTTTGGTGTCATATATGTTAATTGGCTACTGTCATGTATGGAGAAATAAATGATGGCTTTTTTAAAGGGGACATGGGCCCAATCATGTAACAGACATAGATAGATAGATAGATAGATAGATAGATAGATAGATAGATAGATAGATAGACAGACACAGAAAAAACATTAGATATTTCCCCTTATCTGATAGTAATTAACACTAATTATTAAATTACATAGCTTATTTCTATAGATTGAGCAATCTATTCAATAAACTAATACTAGTATATACACAATAAATAGACATTATTACAATAAAAACACTATCAACAAGTGTAACAATCACCTGACTAACACAAATAACAACAATCTACAAGCCACCCACATTACAGCCATAACAGCCTCTCTAGCTACAGACCCTGCAAAAAAGAAACAGACTTGTAACAAGAATTTGTTAGTGATGAATGTTCACTGCTTGAATTGCTGTTGTACCAGGTCTTGCTTGTACACATTTTTACTATATTCTGTAGTTATCCAGGATAGACCACAAGAGATGCAATATCTCATTTTCAGTAGTGTCCTGCTTCTTCAAGGTCTTAGATTGTATTTACCCAGGATAGGACAGTTGAGAGGCAATATTTAATTTTCAGAGGGCTCCCACATTGTGACTCCAAATTTCCAAGTCTTTTTATGACCTGATTTTATGATCAAGACAGGTGGAATGGCATTATTGGAGATCTAAGGGTCCCCAGTGAGCTACTAAAAATTTTCCATGAAATAACTCACCCGTGCGAACGTGATGTCGATGCTGCTAGCAGTAAACCAAAGTATTGCATCTAGTGGCTAAATAAATAATAACAACCTGTGCTGATCTACAGATTACAAACCAAATAAAACTATATAGAAAAATAATTCATTCCACACAAATGCACACCTCAGCAAATGAAATTTGCAATAAAAAGATTTATTTCACACAAAGAGAATTATACAACCTTATTATTGCACTCATACCTAGCAACTCATCAATTGCTGGTAAACCAAAAACCCCAAGGAAAATGCCACAAAAAATACTGCACACAAACACAGTTCTACAAATTGTTGTTTCATATATAGCACTTATTGAACTGGATTTGCAGTCTTTTGCCAGCAATTGCTGCTAAAGCACTCAGTTGTAAACGTTTAGTTTTTCGATGTGGCAACATCCAATATTGCACACAGAGATCAGGCAGACTCACACTCTGCAAAATTTACAAACCAAAATAAATGCAGAGTATACTTGGTATTGGTGTGCGGGTAGCTAAACAAAGCTCAGTCAAGGCATAAAACAAGGTACATATAGTGGTGGTGGTGGCACATTCTCAGCATTTTGTTCTGCTGTCTGCACTTTCTGATAGAGCACAATGTCAGCAATCAAATTGTAGAAGGCATCCCTGGCACTGCCTCACCTGTACCTCTCTCTCCACATAAAGGTATCCAAATAAGAGGGCAACATCACCTTCTGTGTACCATTCATTTGCCTGAACTGTTTATTTTTTTGTATGCTCCCAATATGCCTCCACATTACTGGTGTGTGCACCAGAGACAGGGTCCACAAAATTCTAAGAATGGTCAACAGTTTTATGGGTGTCATTTTTATGTGGTATTTCTGCAATCCTTTGGTAAGCTGTCCACAGATCTGAGTGTATCTCAGTCTCTGTCAAAACATGCGTTTCTATAATAGGGAGCAATGTTGTGGCTTCTCACCTCTTCACAAATCTTAAGTAGTCCAACTTGTTGTTGACATCATAAAACCCCAACACCCATGTATCTGTTCCTGGTCTGCCTGCCCCTGTTATATTTTGCATGCACCATTACAGATGCATCAATCTGTATAACTTTCCCAACATCACCCATCTGCATTGGTTCCTGCAATAGTTTCCATGTGCAGATATCATGTATGAACTGGTACCAGCCAATGGCTGTCTTGTCACTTACTTCTACCACCACCATAGCCACACTTACAAGACTTTTACAAGCCCAGTGATAGATGAAGAGCATCAGTTTCTCCAGTGACAGCCTTGTTTTAGAGAAGTAAGTGTCTGCCGGTAGACTTTTCTTGGCATTGCAGATCTTCTGTTTACATCTCCAGATCATCCCATTTTGCCCAACCGAAGGATCAGTAACCAAAGACATATCTGCTCCACATTTATGGCATGCTCTCTCCATTGGCAATATCTCTCTTGCTTGTAGAAAGTCAATAGTAGAAGCAAGTGTTTCACAAATAGACACAATAGTAAAAAATCCAGCTGACTCCATGTTGAAAATTAACAATTTTACTCTAAGTGTGGCTAACCATGTAGGTCTGTGTAGCTTTATAGACCATTTTTAAAACCTACAGTTAGTGCCTTTTCACAGTCATGGTAATCACAGATATTATCACACAAAGAGTGAAAATCTGTAAATGCACAGATTACCACACCAAAGGCTGAAGTCTGACCACCTGGCCTTGCTGCCATTAACAAACAGTTAAAACAAGTTGAATACATTAACATTTTTCATGGCACTGGGAAATGCAGGCAAGTGTTATTGTCATCCACCAACTAATCTAGTGTTATCAGGTATTTTTACAATATATTTATTTGTTGAAGGTTATTAGTGCAATGTATTTATTATTTGAAAGCTTTTCTGTGCTTTTTAATACGGTGAAAGCTTTTCTTACCTTTTTCTGTGGGGCACACCCCTCCCCCAGCCTTCATATTCCTTTTTATTTATGGTATCCCAGTGCGCTTATAAAAATAATTGTATGATATATTTTGAAGCTGTAAGTTCAATAGATTTATTATTTGAAAGCTTTTCTATGGGGGCTCTCTGCCCCCCCAGGTGCTTATTTATGCATCTCTGGTATTATGAAGTGAATGCTATTTTTCATGCGGTGAAAGCTTGTCTTACCTTTTTCTGTGTGTGTAGGGGGTGCTCCACCCCCCACACCCCCTGGGTTTTCTATACAGTTTTATTTGGTATCCCAGTGTGCTTGTAAAAAGAATTGTATGATATATTTTGAAGCTGTTTCTGTGGCGCTCGAGCATGATGACACACAGTGATATCAGTGATGTGCCTTAATTCACCTAGTGGTATAGATCACTTACCGAGGACCCTTAGATTTCCAGCATTGCCATTGTAAATTTTTAAAATGCCATCTGAAAAGTGATTTCATAGTGCAACTGCAAAAACAAGTTTTGGAAAAGATTTTAAAAATAAAACTTGTCATGTTCATGAGATAGGTAATGCAAGGGATTTGTTTAAAATTAGGGGCCAAAATCTGCAAAAATAAAGTTATGAATAAACATTAGAACAATTCAGTGTATTTTCATAACTTAGTTGTGTTTTCCATTTTACCTCAGTTTTTCAATATAGTGTTTTCATGACCAGTCCTTTGGAACATGACAGGTATCATTTATGAAATAGTGGCTATCAGGTTCATGAGATGGTGTGAAAAAAATTTCTTTGTTGAACATTTGGAGTCAAAATATTGAAAATTACCAAAGTTATGAGCATACATTCAGAAATTTCAAGATACACTCATAGATTTACTGTTTTAATATTTTTACTTCAGATTTTCAACATAGCCTTCTTGTGACCCTACATAGCTTTCTTATGACCCCGCCTCATGAACAAAGACAGAGGAATTTTTCAAATCCTGCCCGGAAGGCGATTTCATGCCACAAGTGAAAACACACATTTTGGCCAAGATTTGAAAAATGACAGCTGTCACATTCATGAGGTGGTGTGAAACAAATGGCTATGTTGAAAATTTGGGGTCAAAATACTATAATATAACAAAGTTGCAAGCATTTATTGGGCAATTTCAATGTAGGTTCATAATTTTCTTGTTTATTAAATATTTATACCCCCAAATGTCAACATAGCCATCGTATGACCTCTGCATAGCCAGAAGGGGAAGCAAGGAAACATATTCAATTCAGTGCTTTAGAGTAACTGGTAATTGCTATTTTTCTTTTAAACTTAGATTGTGGGCTTTTAGTGACACTATACTTTCTTTGTTGTCTTTACTTATAATTGTTTTTGGGCTGTTTAGAATTTAAAACATAGTGGTGGTATAATTCTGTGCTGTCTTTAATTGCTGCAGATTTTATCTTGGCTTGTCTGACTGCCCTGTAGTTGGGTGAAGGGTGTTAATTGTCTGGCCTCTGACCTCAGCTATGTGATAACTGGAGGTGGGGCTTAGTCAGAGTTAAAGTAGCAAGCAGATTTTTATTTTCTCAGAAGAAGCCAGAAGGGGAAGGAAGGAAACATATTCAATTCAGTGCTTTAGAGTAACTAGTAATTGCTATTTTTCTTTTAAACTTAGATTGTGGGCTTTTAGTGGCACTATACTTTCTTTGTTGTCTTTACTTATAATTGTTTTTGGGCTGTTGAGAATTTAAAACATAGTGGTGCTGTAATTCTGTGCTGTCTTTAATTGCTGCAAATTTTATCTTGGCTTGTCTGACTGCCCTGTAGTTGGGTGAAGGGTGTTAATTGTCCGACCTCTGACCTCAGCTACGTGATAACTGGAGGTGAGGCTTAGTCAGAGTTAAAGTAGCAAGCAGATTTTTATTTTCACAGAAGAAGCCAGAAGGGGAAGGAAGGAAACATATTTAATTCAGTGCTTTAGAGTAACTGGAAATTGCTATTTTTCTTTTAAACTTAGATTGTGGGCTTTTAGTGACACTATCCTTTCTTAGTTGTCTTTACTTATAATTGTTTTTGGGCTGTTGAGAATTTAAAACATAGTGGTGGTGTAATTCTGTGCTGTCTTTAATTGCTGCAAATTTTCGTCCCCCCTTCCCCAACTCTTAATTATATGCACTGTTAAATCTGATTGACAGGAGCTAAACACAGGGTATAGTAAGGGGTGTGAAGTAGGAGGGGCATAAGGAGGAAGAAGCCCACCCTCAGCATGACAAGTGTTTTGACTCATTTATTTATTTATTGGTTTCTTTTTCTTTAAAAAAAAATTATCTGAGGATCAATGGCAGGATTTTTAGTACAGTAAATTAATAAAAGGGAACTAGGAGAGCTTCAGTAGCAGACAAGTAGTGGAACTGCAGTACAATGTGGGAGTGGTGCAATGCAGTGGCTGTGGGGCATCATATTCAGAGCAGACCTTCTGGACACTGAGGGTGCTGCCCTATCTGCATGCATCCCTGGACTGTGGGATGAGGTAGCCAGACTCAGAGCAGAAGTAAACTGGTCAGAGTACCATCACCCCTATCCAGGGACCACCAGTCCAATGCAACTGCCTCAAAGGATGCCGAGACGAGGAGCACTTGGATGACAGTGGGCTCAGGGAGGCTTAGAACAGTCAGGCAGAGGCACATCCCAGATCCTATTCCACTCAAGAACTCATATGCCACACTGGCAAATGAGGACAACCAAATAGAGGTGCCCAAAGAAGTGGAAGGAAAGGATGTGGAGGTTAGCCAAGGAGGTGACCTCAGTGGGGAAAGCAGTGGACCCCAGAGAAGGAGGAAGCAAATCCTGGAGGGGGACTCCATCATAAGAGGGATCCAGTTAGGAACACAGGAGGGGGAGTACAGGGAGGTAAGGTGCCTACCAGGTGCCATGGCATGGAGAGATGGAAGGAAGATCATGGGGCTTACTGGGAAGGCAAGACGGGAGGGTGAGCTGGATGTCATTATCCACCTAGGTACTAATGACCTGGCAAATGGGGAGCCAAAGGAAGTTCAGGAAGAGTTTAGGAAACTGGGGAGGGGTCTCAAGCAAGTAGCTACTTCTGTCACTATCTCAGAGTACTACCTGTGAGACAAGGAAACATAGTGCATGCACCAGGAACTTTAACTCATGGTTGAAGAACTGGTGCTGTGAGGAAGGGTTTGGATTCACTGGTGACTGGGGACCCACCTGGAGGGATGGAGGTTTGTTCAAGCCTGGCGGCCTGCATCCATCCTGGAGAGAATCAAGCACTCAATGATAAGTTTAAATGCTACATTGACAAGCATTTAAACTAGCAAAGGGGGGTGGCAGGCCAGCAAGGAGGGTACCTACTTGCTCACCCCTCACAGCTAGCAGTGGAACAAGTGAACCAGAGGAGTGGCTATCTCTGCAAAGCAGTGTGCAGAAGATGGAGATTAGTGCCCAAGAGGTGGATAAGCAGAAAATGGACAAAAATCAACAGAAGGGCAGACAGCAAGGAGAACCAAGGATAAATGACAACCAAGGAAGGGGCTGGAGTAGAACAGTGAAACAGTCTAGGGAGGTCAAATCATAGAAAGCCATGTGTGCAAATGCCAGGAGCCTTAGCAACAAGATGGAAGATCTGGAGGCTGTCATGGTACAGTCAGACCTGGACATTGTGGCCATCACTGAAACCTGGTGTAATGATAACCATGACTGGGAGATGGCCATACCTGCTACAACATATTCAGAAGAGACAGAGCAGGCAGGAAGGGAGGAGGAGTGGCACTGTATGTGAAAAATGACATAAGGCCACAGAGATCAGGAGGAACAAAATGGGGAGAGATACTGTGGGTTAAGCTGGAAAGGAAAATGGGGACAGCCATCCTGCTGGTGTGGTCTATAGACCACCAGCCCAGAGGAAGAAACAGATAAGGAGCTGATGCTAGCCATCCAAAGGATGGCAGACAAGGTGAGGTAGTACTGGTTGGAGACTTTAATATTCCAGATGTGGACTGGAGCATCCAGCAGCAGCATCAACTAGAAGCAGATTTATCCTGGACTCTCTTCAGGGTGCCTTCCTCAAGCAACTGGTCATGGAACCAACTCAGCAAAGGTAATACTGGACCTTGTGCTCACAAACAGGGACAGTGGGATGGGGGTAACAGTGGGGGAGCACCTGGGAAACAGTCACCACCAGTCATTGTGGTTTGAAATCACAGAAAGAGCAGAACCAAACCACACAAAAACACGTATCCTGGATTTTAGGGAGGGCAGACTTTGGGAAAATGGGGAGATACTTGAAAAGAGGCATTAAGAGATGGGACAGGAATCATGGGTTGAGGAACAGTGGAAGTATTTAAAATGGGATTACAAGAACAACAGAATTATGCATCAACAGGTTATGAGAGGAAAAGGAAGAGAGACCATTATGGTTTCCAAAGAGGTAGCAAAAGTGAAAGCCAAAAAGATTGCATTCAGGCAATACAAAGCGACACAGGCAGAAGGGATAGGGAGAAGTACCTGGAGAAGCAAAGGGAGGCAGGAGGTCAGTAAGAAGCCAAAGCTCAGACAGAAGAACAGATTGCAAAATCAGTGGGTAGAGGGACAAAACTTTTACAGGTACATAAGTGAAAAAAAAGAAAGACAAAGGGAGGGATACTGAGACTGAAGGGGAAGATGGGGGCTGCGTGGAGGATGACAACAGTAAAGCTGACATATTGAACAGGTATTTCTGCTCAGTCTTTACTGAAGAGGAGGAGGGTAATGGGTCTGAAGGGAGTACAAGGGGTGAGAATGGTGCAGAAATGGACACAAGTCCCTTTACACAAGAAAGGGTCCTGAAGGAACTGGAAGTAATAAGAGTTGATAAAGCAATGGGGCCAGATGGGGTGCACCCCAGGGTCCTTAAAGAACTAAGAGAGGTGGTGGAGGAACCTCTGGCTATCCTGTTTAGCCGATCACTGGAAACAGGGGAGGTACCCAAAGACTGGAGGACAGCAGATGTAGTCCCCTTATACAAAAGTGGGAACAAAGAGGAATCAGGGAACTACAGACCAGTCAGCCTCACCTCGGTAGTGGGAAGATCATGGAAGCACTACTGAAGGAGAGTTGGTGGAACATCTGGTTGTCAATGGACTACAGGACCCAAGTCAGCATGGTTTCACCAGGGGGAGGTCATGTCAGACCAACCTCGTTGAATTTTTTGACTGGGTGACTAGGGAGGTGGATCAGGGGAGGGCAGTGGACATGGCCTATCTGGACTTCAGCAAGGCCTTTGACGCTATGCCACATAGAAGACTATTACACAAACTGGGGAATATGGGTGTGGGCAGGGCTGTAGTGTGGTGGGTAGGTAACTGGCTGGGTGGCAGGACACAGAGGGTGGTGGTAAATGGCTGTCACTCCACAGAGGGAAGAGTGACCAGTGGGGTACCACAGGGATCAGTGCTGGGTCCGGTTCTATTCAGCATCTTAATCAGTGACATTGTGCAGGACCTAGAAGGCAGAATTTCACTGTTCGCTGATGACACAAAGCTCTGTAACAGAATAGACACACCAGAGGGTGTAGACAGAATGAGAAGCGACCTGCAGAAACTTGAAGAATGGTCAGGGGTTTGGCAGTTGAAATTCAATGCAAAGAAGTGCAAGATAATGCATATGGGGCACAAAAACCCTGGCACAATATATCAGTTGGGGGTGAGGATATAGCATGCACCAAGCAGGAAAGGGATCTTGGGGTTGTCATCTCTGATGACCTCAAGTTAGGAAACAGTGTGACAAGGCAGCAGGTAAAGTAAATAGGGATGCTGGGATGTATAGGCAGGGGCATCACCAGCAGGAAAAGGAGGTCATAATTCAGCTATACAAGACACTAGTGAGGCCCCACCTGAGTACAGTGTACAGTTCTGGAGACCATACCTACGTAAGGACATAGACAGGGTAGAGAAGGTTCAGAAGAGGGCAACAAAGATGGTGCATGGATTGCATCACAAGTCCTAAGAAGACAGGTTGAAGGAACTGAACATGTACTCCTGAGGAGAGGAGGAGAGTGGGGAGATATGAGACATACAAGTATCTTACAGGAGGAACAGGGTGCAGGAAAACACTATTTTTAAGCAAAAAGATGTTCCAGGACTAGAGGGCATGGGATGAAGTTGGAGGGAGGACGATTCAGAGGAAACATGAAAAGAATTTCTTTGCAGAGCGGGTGGTGGACAAGTGGAACACCCTGCCAGAGGAAGTGGTGGGGGCTGAAACAATCACGGGATTTAAGAATGCATGTGATAGACATAAAGGAATTCTGGAGGTCAGGGGTAAGGGGCAACAGACTTCTAGGAAAACAAACTGAACTTACAAGCTCAAATGGGCAGACTAGGTGGGCCACAGGCCCTTATCTGCCGACACTGTCTATGTATCTATGTATGTATGTATCTTATGACCCCACCTCATGAACAAGTGCAGAGAAAAGGTTCAAATCCTGCCTGAAAGGTGATTTTGTGCCACAAGTGTGAACACACATTTTGGAAAGGATTTGAAAAATGACAGCTGTCACATTCATGAGGTGATGTGAAAAAAAATTACTATGTTGAAATACTGGTGAAAAAATATTTAAAATTACAAACGTTATGAGCGTGTGTTGAGAAAGTTCAATATGCACTCGTAATTTTGATGATTTTAAGTATTATTGTCCCAAATTATCAACATGGACTTCTTATGACTCTGCCTAATGAACAAGTGTAGAGAAATCCTACCCAAAAGATGATTCAATTCAATTCAACTTTATTTTTAAAAGGCGCTTTTCTTAAATCAAAGCGCCTGTACAAATAAATATAACAATAAATATAATAAATCAGATTAACAAGAATCCTTAAAAGCTATATTAAAAAGGTGGGTTTTCAGCACTCCTTTAAAACTAAGGACGGTCGGGCAATCTCGCACCTGACGAGGTAGAGGTTCCACAGGGTAGGTGCCATAAAACTAAAGCGATCTAGCACCAGATGTTTTCAAAGCATTCCCGGAATCTCTAGCAATCCCTCGTCAGTGGATCGGAGGGGGCGAGAGGGACTATAGGAGCACAGGAGCTCTTTCAGGTAGGCAGGTCCTAGATCATGTAGGGCTTTATAGGTCAGCAAACCGACCTTGAAGGTAATTCGCCAAAACACTGGCAGCCAGTGCAGTCTGCGGAGCACAGGCATTATGTGACTGGATCTAGAGACTCCAGTCAACAGCCTGGCTGCTGCATTCTGCACCAGCTGCAGACGGCGAAGTTCAACCCCCGATAGCCCTAGGTATAGGGAGTTACAGTAGTCAAGCCGGGAGGTAACAAAGGCGTGGATCAATGTTGGAAGGTCCTCTGGAGGAACCAAGTGCTTCACCCTGGCAATATTCCTCAGATGAAAAAAGGAAGTCTTTATAACCGCTGACACCTGGGATTTAAGTGTCAAACGGTCATCAAGTACTAAGCCAAGATTTCGCACCTGGTCTGAGGTTGTCAGCTGGACACCTCCAAGCCATAGGCCTGAGGGTGATCCCTCTGGCAGACCCGCCTCACAGCGACCTATATCCACAACCAACACCTCAGTTTTCTCCGGGTTCAACCTCAGCCAACTCCCATTCATCCATTCTTGGATTTCTTCAAGGCAGTTATTAAATACTGACAAGGCAGCATCCTGACCGGGCACAAAGACATATACAGCTGGGTATCATCTGCATAGCAGTGAAAACCCAAACTGTACCATCTAATAATACCCCAATGGTAGCATATACACGAAAACAACATGGTGCTAAAATGGAGCCCTGTGACCCCACAGGGCAGGGAGAATGATGCTGAGGAAAAACTCCGACACCACTCTCTGAGTCCTACCCTCAAGGTAAGATTGAAACCATCTGAGGACCGTACAGACAGTCCACAGACTAACATGCAGGCGCCAATAGCACACCATGGTCACGGTGTCAAGAGCTGCAGAGAGATCAAGTAGTACCAAGATGGATCGGGTCCCACGATCTCTTGCCATTAGGAGGTCATTTAGTACTGTGACTGAGCGCTGTCTCGGTACTATGCCTTTTCCTAAATCCAGACTGGAACAAATCGTAGATATTGTTGTTGGTCAGATGATCCTCCAACTGCACTGCGACCACTTTCTCAATAACTTTACCCACAAAGGGTAAGTTAGAGACTAGCCTGTAATTTGCTAGACAGTATGGGTCTAAGGAGGGTTTCTTTAAAAGGGCTTAATTATAACCTCTTTGAGGATCTGGAAAATCCCCTCTCCAAAGACTTCCATACGATCGAAGCTAGGACTAGGCCAATCTTATCCACGCAACCCACTAAGAGGCGCGTGGGACCAGGGTCCAAATCACAGCAGGTCGGTCGCAGTGCTCGAATGATCATCACAACATCCTCGATTATGGGAAGGCTGAAGTCAGACCATTCCAACTGGGTGTTTGACATCTCCTGACGACCACCACTGCTCCCATTAGGAGGGGAAGAGCGAATGTCCGATCTGATTTTGGCAACCTTATCTGCAAAGAAGAGAGCAAGCTCCTCACACCATTCTTGAGATAAGGCTCTTCTGGGCTGAAGACAAACTGGATTGCACAGTCTGTCCACAGTCCAAAGAGCTGAGCCGTCTATTCTGTGCAGCCGCTATCTCTCTGGACAGGAATTCTGCCTTCTTTTGAGATTACGGATTGATAGACTAAATAATGGTCCATCAAACTAAGCTTGTCATCATCACAACGGACTTTCGCTAGCGCCTCTCCAGCCTTCGCCCAACTCTCCTCAATTCCCTCATGGTCTCATCAAACCAAGGAGACCTGGGGCGAGGAGTAAGAGGACGAACATGAACTGGTGCAATAGAATCCAGGGCCCCTGCTACCGCCTCATTATAGGCATGTAGCAGATCACCTGGATCCATGCAATCTATCGGTAGGCTTGATAGGTCCAACACCGCCATCAGTTCCTCTGGGGATTTTGCTCAGTAACTGTGATATCTTCTTTCAGGATGGATTCACATAATTTCACTGCCATTGTTTAGGAGGTGGGGTCCCATAAAGCCATGTTGGAAATGTGGGGGAAAATATATTAAAAAATGATCAAGTTATGAGGACAAGTTTAAAACCCATAGACTGTAGAGATGGGCAAAGCTGGGAAAATGTGCTCTCTGAATTAATTTGTGGATTTAGAACAATTTTCAAAGTGTGGATCGATTCATGAAGTGTAGAATTTTGCCTATGAATGTGATTTTCACAGGCAAGTGGCAGAATTTCACAGTTCGTGGGTGAAATTCCACTGTTCACAGGTGAAATTTCACAATTCAAGGTTAGGAAAATGTTTAAGCTAATAGCATAGATTCGTGAATTGCTCCACAGAGATGAATTTGGCAACTTTGCCAGAACTTTGCCAGTGAAATAAAACTTTGCAACATCTCTGATTAAAATACATTGAACTGTATACCTGATTTTCCCAATTCCCAGTCTTGTGTTGAAGAGTTAGCATGTGTCTCTGGTCCAGACAGGATTACAGCATTGGACCCCAGTAGGTAAGTAAGAGGTGGGGAAGTGTGGGGTGGTGAGTGCTGATGAATGGGAGGGTCAAGTGTGGAGGAAGATAAGAGCAGTGGCAGCAACAGACATCGATGGATGGCTTTCTTTTTTAAAGGGTGTATACAAAATTAAAAAAAAGCATAAGAGGAATGGTTTTCTTTACAACAGGTATTCCAGCATAAATGTTATGCTTGGTGGTGCCGGGGATGGGCTCCCCACTGTCACACAAAGAAAGTAGGCTGTGGGGGGGGGTGGTAGTAGCTGGCACTGGGGACTGAGTACCCTGGTGTCAGAAAATAAATGTGTACTGAGTGGGAGGGCTGGGTGATGGGAAGGTAATGGTGGTGGTGTCAGACATCAATGGACAGTTTTCTTTTTTATAAGGTATAAAAATAAACAAAAAAGATTACAAGGGATAGTTTTGTTTATTTGAGGCACTGACACTGGGGATTGGGCACCCCAGTCTGGGTGTTATGTTTGCCGGCACCAGAGGTGGGCTATCTGGTATCACACAATGAAAACGGATGCAGTGTGGGGTATGGCTGGCACTGGGGATTGAAAAGCATGGGTGGTGAGTGGGAGGGTCAGGTGGGGTGAGGGTAATGGTGGTGGCAGTAACAAACATCAGAGGGCAGTTCACACTTTTACAGGGTGTATAAAAAAAAAGGACCACAAAGGGATGGTTTTCTTTATTTGAGGTACTGGCAATGGGGATTTGGCACTCCTGTGTTGATGTTACATTTGGTGACACCAGAGGTGGGCTCCTTGGTTTCGCACAATGAAAATGAGTGGGGTGGTGGATATTAGCCATACCAGGGATTGGCACCCCAGTGCCATAAAATTAACAAGGAAGGGGTGGGAGGGATTGAGGGATGGTTTCCTTTTTTAAGGTTACACTGCTGGTGACCACAGCAGGCTGATCAGAATGCTGATCAGCTTTGCTTGCTGGGCAGCATTAAGCAGATTAAAGGAAAGAGCTGCCCTATGATTCTTCCATGTCTTTCCTGTGAACTACACTAAGTTTCTTCCCAGTGAGACCAGAACATTGTCATGATCAGCCTGGCTGATGATTGGTGTGACACTTATGAGCCCCTTGCAGACTGCCCTGCATCGGACCAGCAGTAACACCTCTCAAAACCCAACTGCCATGCAAAAAGGTTTGCTTTGCATGCAAGCGCAAGGGCAAGGGTAAGCATAAAAAGTCTTCCTGACCTAAACTACACAATATCAGCCCCTCATCACTTGCCCAACAGCCACACTACTGCAAACAAAAGTTTACTGGTGTAAAGAAAGTGATCCTGAGCTACCCTGCACAAACTCCCCCCCCCGATTCACTACCAACTACTTTTGCCACTGCCTTCATATCACTCACAGCCACACACTTGGAAATCAAAGTTAACCTGTGTAAAGAAAGTGTCCCTGAACTGCATTGCACAAAGCCAGTCCCCCAAAATCACTTATTAGCCACTTTAGCTGCTCAGTTCCAGACTGATCCTTTTCTTCCATCCTGAAAAAGAATCAAAGGAAGACACTCCGAAATCACACCTCTTTTTATAGGAAGCCACTGCACTATGGAAACCTGAAACAGTCAAAACATTGCAGCCTTTGAAATGTCTCTACACTACAGAAAAACACTAAGGGGAACACCATAGCACAGGAATACCACTCCACCATGTAAACACTCCAAACTTAAGCTACTACACTAAAGCTAAACACAAACAATACACTTTATCTTAAAGCAAAACACAGACCAACCTAATGTAATATATAAAACACCAGAAAGATAAGTCTTAGATATTTGAGAAATATCACTATCTTGGGGTTGAACAAGCTCATAAAGTGAATTCGCCCTTCGGGTTTATGACTTTATGGCTTATTTGACCCCTCAATGGTGATATTTACTTTATATCTGACATTACCTATCAGATATTCTCTCTTTATCTATATATCTATGTCTGTCTGTCTGCCTGTCTGTCTATCTAGCTATCTAGCTATCTAGTGCATTGGAGAGTGTGATTAAAGGGAAACTGTCAACCTTTTTTGCATCATAGTATTTCTAGTTAAATCTGACATTTTATGATTGCTTAACTTCTCTAAAAGTTGGTGATATTGCTGATTTTTTTTTATCTGCCTCCTTGCCCTGTAGGACTGAAATGTATGCTAATGTTTAATTATAAGTATCCTTCTTTTGTTTCAGATCCTGGGTCTTATTCTTACTGCATACTTCTGGAACATTAGAAACACCCTCAAAGAGTGCAGGCACTACTGATGCAATAGTCTCCTCTGCTCCCACTACAAAATGAGTAGCTAGACTGTGCTAGGGGTGTTCCTAAGTACAGGAACGATATACTGGGAGATGATCAAGAAATGTAAACAATTGTGTTTTTGTGAGGTAACACCAGTATGGTGGACAGTCTGTTTTTCATTTTTTGAAGAAAAAAAGTATCTGAGTCAAACAGCCAACTATATTAGCGGTCTCTGCAGAATATAAACAATCATAAAATGTATTCTTTTAAACTATGGACACTTTGATGCCTAAGAGAGTTGACAGTGACCCTTTAACAATGGAATTCAGTGAATTTCCAGGCTTGTTGTACCATTGAAGTGACATTAAACAGCTGTTGTGCCATTTTGGGTGTGTTACTACGATGGTTCAACAACTTAGAATGCCCTCACACTCCTGTAATCATGAAAGCCATGCCTATCTTTTTTTTGTTAAGTTTCTTCTTACAGCTGCACTCTGCATTGCTGTTCACTGTTGCCCATCCATTATTCTATCTCTTTCTCTGTATATAGATAGATAATACATGGATGGGACCTTTTCCCCATAGAAAAGGCCATCATGTATTTCCCTCTATACCTGTGACTAATCTTATTTTTTTTTTTTTATTCAGTCTCAGATTACAAAGTACCTTTGAGCATAAAGCAGCTCATTTACAAATGCTTCACATCAGTGGGGAGGGATACATATAGACATAGGAGGAACTAATAAGCTGAGTTTATAACATACGTTGACAGTGCAGAATACATCATTGATACACAGTAATTCAAAATATGAGAAAGGAGTGGAGGTAAATAGAAGGAAGAAGCAGTGGGCAGTAGGATTTTAGGACAAAGGGAGCAGGGTAGCACCCGAGGGCTTTAGCAAGTTGCTCATAGGGATAAGCAGGATTTTGTGAGGGGAGATAAGGGAGGAGGAGAAGAAGAGATGGCACTGGATTAAGGGTAGAAGTCATGGGCCTTGTCAGGATTGTCAAACGGTGGGAGCAGGAGGAGGTGTGGGTGAGTAGGGTGACTCAGGTGGAGAAAAGGAGATGGGGCCAGGCATTCCTCAGATTAGGTGGAGCAATCACAGTAGCTAACAGGTATGAGATGCTGGTGGAGCACAATCTTAAACTGGCCAAGGTTGGGTAGATTAGTTATATTATTGTGCAACTCATTGAACCAAAGTGGGGATCTATATAAAAAGGATCACTGGCATTGAGCTGTCCGACACCTAAGGACTAGAAGGAGTTCAGTGGTTGAAGTGTAAGTGTGTTGGGTCTTGAGGGATTTGTTCAGAAGGCTTCCCACTCCCAGAGGCAAGAGCCCAAGAAGCATCTTTTTAGTTAGTAGGCACGTTTGACATTTGATCGTAATACTTAGTTGAAGCCATCCAGTTTGAGCATAAAGCTCACAAGTGTGAGTGAGACATGCGGCACCCCCGAGTAATATACACACTTTGTTCAGAGCGACAGTCTTTTAAGTGAGGAAGTGGTAGCAGCTCCATATATGGCCACACCATAGTCGAATCTATCAATCAAAACAATTTACCTGCATTAATCAATAAATTACACTACTTACCTGCACTAATCAATGAATAACAGCTAAAAAAAAATCTACTAGCTCAGGACCAGATAACATAAATGCTTGGTTTCTGGAAGAAACTATAAACTTGGTCACTGTTCCCCTACCTTTATTATTTAATAAGTCGCTGGCTAAAGGCAATATACCAAATGATTGGCATACAGAAATTGTGGTTTCGATATTAAAAAAAGGTAATAAATCAATGGTTCAAAATTACAGACCAATAAGTCTTACATCAATAATTGGCAAGACCTTGGAAAGAATTGCTAAAATTCGTATTGACTCTGAAATCCAGACATTAGGGGTACATGATTCCACGCAGCATGGCTTTAAAACTGGAGTCTCATGTACTACTAATCTTATTTCCTTTTATAATAACATTAGTAGGTATCTGGATAACCATATTCCATCTGATGTTATACTTTGGGATTACAGCAAGGCCTTTGATAAAGAGACACATTCTTTACTCATTGAGAAAATGAGTAAATTTGGATTTTCAGCCTATATAATAAACTGGGTATCCCAGTGGTTACATGGATGAACTCAGATGGTTAGGGTCAACAATTTTTTATCAGATCCACTATCAGTGATTAGTGGTGTGCCCCAGGGCTCGGTCTTGGGTCCAACCTTGTTCAATTTATTTACCAGTGATTTAAATATAACTTCTAGTAATTTCATTGCTAAATTCGCCGATGATACTAAGCTAGGAGGGAGAGTGGACACCCCCCTAAATGAGAATACTCTTCAGAAAGACCTAGAAACTATAGAACAGTGGGCAAAAAGTAATCTTATGGAATTTAATACAGACAAGTGTGCGGTTTTGTATTTTGGGAATAGAAACCCCCAAAATACATATTGGTTAAATAACAAATGAATCAAATACTCCGAATGTGAAAGAGATCTGGGGATTTTAATAAATAATAAATTATCAGCAGATTCCCATTGTGATATAGTTGCAAATTCAGCTAATGTGTTGTTAAAACAGATTAAAAAAACATTTGTCAATAAATCGGAACAATGTTTAGTCACCTTATATAGATCACATATTAGACCATATTTGGATTATGGATCCCCTTATTGGAGTCCATACCTCAAAAGGGACATTTACAGACTGGAAAAAGTACAGAGAAGATTACCAAAGATGATTCCTAGACTTAAAAATGATTCATATAACTCACGTTTAAATAAAACAGGTTTACACTCCTTAAAACAAAGACAATTAAGAGGTGATTTGCTATTTTTATTTAATATATTAAAATGTCCATTGCAAATGAAACTTTATGGATTAACATATGCAAACAAAGTATAGTCAGCAGACTACATAATAAACAATGAATTGTTGAAAGGGTTAATACTAATAAAAGAGATAATTTATTCAATGTTAGGGTACCACAGAAATGGAATCAGCTTCCTGAATTTATAGTAAATTCAAAAACATCTGAAACCTTTAAAAACAATTTGGATAATTGGTTAACAAATGAGGAAGATGACTGACCTACTGTTGTGGGGGACAATCTCGATGGGCTGTAATAGCCTTCTTTTGTCCAGTTAAACCAGTATAACAAGTATGTATCTGCACTAATTTAAGCTGTAGGCCTACACTAATCAAATATTTTTAATTTTAGTCTTTGGTAACCGGGTAAGGCCCACTAGGCAAACTTGCCTGTTTTCAGGGGTGACCTGGGAGTACTGGGTGGTTAAGTGACTTGCTCAGAGTCACACAGTATGGAAGTGGAGGTTGTGAGAATCAAACCAAGGTCTGGTCTGTTGGATATCTTAAACTTGTTCACAGCTCGTTACTCTAACCTCTAGGCTATACTGCCAGCCAATTAAAAGTATACACCTGCACTACATTAAACCCTATGGAATACCACTAATAACACAATTATCACAGCATTAGGATACTAGCCAAAACCAATTAACATGCTGCAAAAAAAAACCTGGAAAAAGGCCCTCACACAAAACCTTCCCAAACCCAGAAATCTCCCAAACTCTTACCTGCACTCATTACACTCCATTGTCTCCTTGCTGCAAGAGACTTTTGGGTGCCAAAACATGATCACAAATGAAATCTCGATAACAATAACAATCCTAATGTATTATATTCAACAAACAATGGGTAAGGGTAGAACATTCAGAAGTATACTCATATAGGGGGCTAATAAGGACAATAAAGCCACTCGCCCTTTGGGCTTGTGGCCTTACAGACTTAATTAGTCAATGGGTATACATCAGTGTATACCACCTTCACCCATTATTCATTCTATCTACTCTGTCTATCTATCTATCTATCTATCTATCTATCTATCTATCTATCTATCTATCTATCTATCTCTCTATCTCTCTATCTCATTTATCTGTTTATCTGTATCGATCTGTCTATCTTTAGAAAATTGGCTTGAAAAATAAAGCATACTGATTGGCTGAAAGTCAAGGTCAGGCATGCATTAATTTTTCAATAGAGCCCGGTAAAAAACAAGTGCCAGGTAAAAAACAAGTGCCAATTGGGGGTGTTTCATTACCATGGGTATCATTGGGCACCCCAAATTCTTCAACTAACCATCTGCCATTTTTTTCTGCTTGCTAAGTGAGCTGTAAACTGGCGGCAGACCTCCACCATCCCCTAAAGTGTTTGCAGAAGACTGAAAACTCCCTTACAGCTGGCAGCATCAGAAACTCAGTCATAGGAAGGCCCCCCAAACTGGAATTTCAGGACATTCTAATTTTTTATTTCCAGTCCCTCTGATTTCATCCTGGACTTCCACCCACTGTCTGCTGTGCCTCTAGCCAGCATTGCCACATCATCTCCAGCATGAAAAGCACCAAAGTACTGCTGGTCTCGTGTCTCACTGGTGACACCAAGCGGTACGTGTCCCCTCTGATGCTGAGCACACTCGCCCACTAAACAACAAATCTGAAGAGTCTGGCACTAATCTGAATAATGTTTCCCCCCCCTTTACATGCTTACCTTCCTGTTTTCCTGCACGCTTACATTACTTTCTCAGTGGTGGACCTCCCTTGTCTGTAGCTCCCAATCTTCCTGTTGGGTCCCGCTCATGGCACCTCTACCTGGAACATCTCTGTCTCCACCATAACATGATGCTAATAATAAGAATAAAAATAATCAATGTAAGCAACTCAAGGGGTTGGGGGCAGGAGTCAATACACACTGTAAATCACTAACCATGCAGCTCCCCCATACTTCTGGGTCCTTTTTTGTTAAACTATGGAGTCTCCACTAGGCCAAATGTCCCTACCCCCCCAAAGAAAAATCTATCTAATGCAGGTGGAGAACTATTTTATTATCAAACTTATTACAAACACATTTTTCATTAATAGTATTTTTATGAAACTTCCTTTTTTTTACTGTGCCCATTTTCGAAGCGCAATAATATCCTCCAGGGTGGGCGGTATTGGGAAATACCAGACCTTCCAAGGGCCATAAGGCCCTCCGCCTGTGGTGTCAGGCCTCATTATGCCCCTGCACTGTCCAGTATTTCCTATGACCACCCACCCGGTCTGTCTGTCTGTCTATCATAATAGAGTAATTTGTGTTTGTGTTATAATTCAGTTATACACCACTGTTTCATTGTTTTGACCTTAGCATTTTGTTTGTGTACCCCCCACACACACACATGCTCTGCTACCCCACCTCTGGCAAATGAGACCCAGCTCAACATGCCTTTCACATCCAAAAACATAAAAAATTAAAAAAACAAGCTGCCCTTCATGCCTCCCAGTTGACCTAAAGTGTGGGGCTCTCCAGTTATGACATACACTGTAGGATTTTACTCTTACTTTTTTTTTCTGACAACTGATATCAGTCATGTTACTACAGCAAGCATGGAAGTACAATGAAGAGATAACGAGTTTTATCAAAATACCATTACCTCTGTGTTATCATGCAGCTGTTTAAAAAAGGAAAACAATTTACCATAAAATGGCTAGGAGATGATTGGCTCAAGAGAGACCATGAAATGCATAAAAACATACTTTTAAATTAAGTGCAAGAAAAAAAACATCTGTGGTACATTCTCTGGAACAACTGTTATCACTCAGCAGTGAATCAGTAACCTTTGGACAGTCTGGATGAAAAGTTTGGGTCTTTCTGTTTCTGTTTCTGGTAAAGGCAGTAAATGAGTAATCATTTTCCATATAAAATAAAGTCTATCATTTGTATGCTGGGGGAGTGGCTGATTATGATACAGAATTCTCTTATCAAACATTTAAAAAAAGCAAAATCACTGACACGGTGTTGCATTCCTTAAGAATGCAATAATGCATAACAAGGTAGGCAGTATTGGGCTATATCAAACTGCCCATGGGTGTAATGAAGCCCGACTCCACAGCTCATAGCTCTTGGAAGGTTCAGTATAGCCCATACCACCCACCCTTGAGAGTACTACTGACTTAGAAAATGGATAATTTGTGTACATTTAAAATGTGTTTTAAATCACAGTGCTGAAGTAGTTCCTCCACTTGTGAGCTGTTACGTCCTGTTGCCTCCACCTCCCTGTACACACACACACACACACACACACACACTCTATTATTGTAACTATGTGCCTACCACCACCATGTTCTACATCACGTTTTGTTTTTTTAAGCAATTCAGTCTGAGACTGAAGACTGCAGAAATCTCTGTGGTATTCTTCACAAACTAGATGGACTCCTCCTTGCAAAAGCCAGGTGTAATGAGCTGAGGAACAGCAAGCACAGCTGCACTGCTGACAGTGAGACCAGCAGTACTTTCTTGGTTTCATTCCCAGAGATGAAGACACACTGCTGGCTTGCAGCAATAAAGAAAGCAGGCGGTGGCCGGAGGTGGGGTGCAAGTAGTGCTCAGAGGTCAGAGAACTCAGTGCTAGTGCTAGAACATATAGTTTTAAAACAATAAAATGCTTTATTGTTGTTAGTTTATGCCAGTTAATGATTCTCGCTACTGTGATTGATGAATTGTGCAGGTGAGTTTTCTCTCTCTCTCTTGTTAAGCGAGAGAAGAAAATGGCAGACAGTAATGAGGAAAAAAACACCATGTCGGCAGTGATTTTTCAAAGGTAAATAAGCAGAACACTTCAGATTTGGTTTATGCGGGCATTGTTGTCTCATAAAGGCAACCCTTGACAAGGCTCTTAACCAATCAGAATGCAGGAAATGTTTACCCCATTTTCTAAAGTGATTTACCTGCTTCCTGCAAAAGAATTATAAATGGCATTGGCAGGACTCAAATGTCATCACATCCCAGCCCCAAAATGTGAATTTAAGGACATTCCATTTTTTATAACTAAAATGATTTGCATAAAACTAGGAGCTTTGCCCCTTAGTCAACATCAGTCATGGCTGCATTTTCTGCTCTGAACTCATCTTCTCCTTGTGGCATTAGACTCATGTCTGTGGCAGTAGGCAGTGATTTCATAAACAGAAAGCTGTGGCATCATGGTGGAAATTAGCAATGGGGAAGGGTGACTACTAAGAAAAAAGTTCCTGTCTTAATAAAATATCTTCAATTAATAAAAAAAATGGAAGGGTCTGACATTTAAATTTATGAAGAATGTTTGTGTGACAGCATTCTGTTGAATATTTTTGCTGGAATCCAGAAAATGCCTTTAAGAGATGATCAGATCCTTTAAATGATCCACTGTAGGAGGGTATAACTCTGTTTAGGAGGGTATAACCCTGTTTTCAAAGGTAACTTTTTTTGATCTCCAAAAATTCTTATACGGTAGGTACTCTCTGGTAGCCAGGGACATCATGCAAGCCCAGATTTCAGAGGGGCACACAATCCAAACCGTTCTAAGGTTTTCCTGGGGAAATTATGAAAAACTGAAGTCACCGAGCGCATTTTGGTGGCTTTTAGCAGTTGGGCAATTGTACTATGCAAAGTGCCACACTATGCACCCACTAATTTGAATCAGTTCTTCGTAACCTTTTGTACAGGTTCTTTGGTTTTGAAAAGCGCCTTTTATAAATAAAGTTGACCTTGACCACGATGCAGACACAGATGGGATTGGAGGAAGGGAGGGGGCCCAGTAGCACCAGGGATTTTTTCCATCATTACAGGCTGGGATCAGAAGGGGGGAAGGGGCCACAAGCACTAGGGGTTTTCTTTATTATTACGGGGCTGGGATCTGAGGGAGGGAGGGGACCACTAGCACCAGGGATTTTCCTTATTATTAGAGGGCTGGAAACAGAGGGAGGGGAACTACTAGCACCGGGGATTTTCTTTATTATTACGTGGCTGGGATCAGAGGGAGGGAGGGGACCACTAGCACCTGGAAATTTTATTTTAATGTCAGAGCTGGGAACTGGGGGGGGGGGCAATGGACCACAGGGGCTCAGGGTATGCTCATCCAGTAGCCAACCAACTGGTTGGCTGAATTACCTTTGGTAGCCACTAATGTTGTATGGAATAAGAGGAGGATTTCATCAGTGGTATTTGCATGGCACAAAAGGACTGCACAAACCCTCTTGCTCCACACAAATCTGGTGAATATTGGCTTGCACTGATATTCCTGTCCCTGCCCCACTATTTGCATACCCCTCCCATTCAGTTTGCATGGGCACTACCCCTATTTGCCAGTGCAACAGAGCCCTTTGAATTTGGGCTCCAGTGCAAAGTCCAGTTTGCGCAGGCAAACACTGGTTAGGGCCCACACAAACTTCTGAATATCAGGCCCCTGATGTCATAATACTCTGCTAGTGACATCACAGTTATTCCTATGTCATAACAGAGCATTACAATTTCAAATAGAGAACAAGCTATAGAGACAGATGTTCTGTAAGGGATCAAGATCTTGTTTTTGTGGGATTTTCTTCAGCAATAAATATGGAGAGGTGAAATCTATAGAAGATAAATGAAATGTGAGCTGAGTTGTATCTAAATGTTATGTTTTTCCATAGGCATCAGCAACTCTTTGAATGAGGACTTTTGCACATCTTTACTGAAATTAGCAATCTTTTGTATCAATGACATTCATGCCGGCTTTTGGGGATTCACTCTTCCTCCAAGTTAATGCTGCATAGTGCTGCTCCAACAGGTTTATTTTGTGTCTTTTCCTCATCAATGTCATCATCATAAAAAAAAGTTCCACAGCAGGAAACATCACACAGGAATATAAATAAGGTACCAGCTGAAAAAGACCCCAGTTCTATTTAAAAGCAAGACACAATGAAACATTTATATGCTTCTGAGTAGAAATGGAGACTTGCTATTTATTGTTTCATTTGCCAATAACATTTTACTGTGAAATTTGATTTTAAAACTAGATTTGCATTTAAAAAAATAATAATAACCAGGATGACCTTTTTCCCACAGGGAAACCGTGGCATAATTCATCGTTATAAAGGAGCGTTTATAATGGTGAACATGCGCTCGGTTTCCCTCGCACTGCGCAGGCGCCCCAGTCTCTGAAGCTGTTTCTTCAACTTCTGTCCGTGTCGTCTTTTCCTCTCTAGACCACTGCACAAACTCTGCGGTAAGTGATGGAAGGCAGACAGTAACAGAAATGAGGGAAATACCCTCAAAATGTTGGCTCCAACTAAAGTATAATTAAAAAAAAAGAACTTCACAAAAGGGAGCAAGCGAGTGACCGACAGAGCGCGCACTCACACCAAAGCAGGCCGCATTTCTTATTTTATATACTTGCTGTGGGGAAAAAAGGAAATCCCGGCAATTATATAAAATAAATAGAGTCCGGTGTGTATCGAATTGACACACCCTCAGGGTTTGATGCTGCGCATAAACCCCGGGTGTGTGTAAATTCACGTTACACACCGAGACCCATACTTTATCCTATATATAGTACATGCTAAATGTGAGGTTAACTTCTGCTTCACATTTGTCAACTGCAGCAAAAGAATTTTAGCAGCTTCTCTTACCTGCATGGTAAATACCTTGACTTATGTCACCGGCCCATGGCCAGTTATTTTAGCACATACCTGTTTATCTCACTGCTGCAAAGGCAGATTTTAGGGCTGTGAAAGATGACACATTTGGTACAGCAGTCCAGTTTCAAGCTTGGCTGGGTAAAGCCTGAATTGGTCCAACATTAAATGATGGGTTTGTGGTTTAAAATACATTTGATTATTAGTGGTTTCTCATGTACTATTAAAATATACTCAGATGATGCAAGAATATAATGAAAAATAAACTATATTACTGTAAACACAAGCAATCTTCACAGTCAGTGGCTAGGGTACCATACCAAAGGGCAACACTTTCCTCCTTGACTATTCCTTCCATCGTACCCAACCCTGCTCCCGTAGTACTCCCCATCAGCGGTGCTAATGACAGGATGAGGACAATGACAACAGAGCCTGAGAAAATGAAAAATGATCAGCAATCAGAAATGCATTCTGTTTTGAAGAGTGAGTTGTGCTGCAGTGTTGGAAGTGTCACAGTCTGTGGCACATGTATACTGTGGCTAGCTACAAGGGACTGGAGCATACCAATGGGCAATATCTTCCTCCCACACTGTTCTGTCCCACCCAACCCTCTTCCCATAGGCAGTATGACTTGGTGGTGATGATGATGATGATGATAATGTCGATGATGATGATGATGGTGATGAAGACTGAGTTTGAGATTCCTTTTATCCTACTAAATAATACTGTCCTCACACATATAGAGTAGCATATCAAGTCAATAAGAGATGCAGAGGAGAAATTGCATTTATTTTGGAACACTCACTATGCACCTCTGATTCTAGAATCTTAGGTTTCTGCAGAGATACAGAATATAGAGAATAATGTATGGGCAGCCATACACAACAAGGCTGGGTTTCTATCGAAGGGCTGAGATGACAGCATATGAACCTCGAGAGTGATGCTCGAGAGGTCCATGCTGTCATCTCAACCCTGAGATGGAAACATATGCCGAGTTGTGTGTGGTTGACCATATTTTATTTTTATAGTATATGTTTTTACACAGAATGACAGCCCCGCTAAAATGAAAACAGAAAATCTTGCCATTTCTTTGTTCTACTCCCATATCAAAATCAATTTCCTATTGTCTGCCGCTAGTGGTTAGGATTTCTGCTTGCACGCCAGCGACCCGGGTTCGGGAATGGACTCGGGTTGCCGGAGGGCCAGCAGGGGGGAGAAGGATCGAGCATCTCACGACTGCTCTCCTTATCCGGGGGCAGGGTGTGGTGAGTCGCCGGTGCACGGTGGACTCCTGGTGGAGACCGGGAGAACCCCAAGCACTTGGGACCTGACGTCAGATGGGGGCGGGGCAGATGCTGGAGTCATTGCACGCTCCTGCCCCCCTTAAAAGGGGAAAAACTCCACTCACCTCTGACGCCTCTATGATGCTCGTCCCTCAGGCTGCAATGGGCTCCCCCAATGAGCACGGCTCCCAGCCTATTACGTGGATTCGTGGCGCCCTGGGGCCAAGGGTGCCACGTCCCATGTGGGGGCAAGCCAGGGTACTGGGAGCCGCGGCTCAAGAGGGGATGCTGAAGAGAGGGGGATCCGTGACCGGGCGGAAAATCTGGCACGGAGGAGGGGGCACAAAAAAAAAAAATCAAATTTCCAAACTTTTGAAAGGTAAAAGGTATGACTTTGGGCACTGGGTGGTTAGTAAGTAGCTAGGTGTAGCATAAATGAGAAATTAAAAATTGTATGACCTTTGAACTGTGCATAACAACTGTTCAGAATGTGCATAACAACATTTTAGAATGCGGATAATGGTTTTGAATGTGCTTAACAAGGATTTTGAACAGGCTGATTTTTATACATAACAAAGGGTAACCATATACTATATGTTATTAAAGAGCCAGTAGAACCAAAACTAGCAGACATGAAACTGCTACATATTTTAAGAAGTAGTTGTAACTTTTTTTATTTCTGAAGTAAGGTTCTTGTCCTTGTGTGCTCCTTAGAAAGTTTTCTATGTGACAGTATTATGCTGGATGTGAGGAACAGCACCTTGCCTGGCAGCTGACAGGTCTAGTTCTAGTTCTCTCACTACTCACCTGAGCAATTGCAAAACTTAGTGCAAACATTTGTGCTACACTTTGCACCTATCTGAATATCCGGCCTCAGGCTGGAAAAAAGTAATAGGAGCTGATGAACCCTAAAGAAACAAATACCCTGTTTTCATGTATATGATCTTAGTGGTAAATAATGTGGAAATGAAACATAGAGCTAATGAGAAATATAAGCTGCTTTGTGTCCAAATATTATGTGTTTCAAAGTCCTTCTCGAGGCATCGGTGGTTTTTAAAAGACTCAACCTGCTGAAGTCCTATCCTTGGGTCACCGGGTATTCTGAATATTTTCCTTTCTGAGGGCAGATAGTTATACTGAATACTTATTCTGTCTGAGTTATCCTTTCTGCCACTATACCGCTGACCATCTGAACTGGTTTGACCAGATATTTGCTCCAATTCAGAGGGTGATGGTCAGAAGTGGAGCACAATATTTTGACTGGACAGTGTAAGTCAACGAGAACAGAAGCTGTTTGAATTATTATTTCAAACAATGCAGGTCAGGCTGTGTGGACATGATGACACTGGAGTCCAAGTTCCAACCTCTGGGACCTCTCTGCTCTAACATTCCTTGTCTATGATGGAATCTCCCCATCTGCTCTTGTACTTACTGTAATTCTTCTCATTCCTCATTACTCCATCTACCACCTTCTTTCCCACCCCTGCCCTTTCATATTCTAATCACAGTTCCTGCTGTGTGACTTTTCCACATCTCTCTCTCGCAATGTTTTTTCTCATTACCAGTGTACACATGTGAAAACACCCTTCCTCCAGTAAGGGGGCAGTTTGATGCCCCTTAGTGTCCAGTGTACAACTGCCACTCTGGGGTCAGACCCTAGAATATAGCTCTGCTGGAGGAGTGTGGGAAAACAAAGAGTATTATCAGTCTAAACCAGATGGAGTCAGATAGGAACAGGCTGTGGGAGCAGCCTTTGTGGCCTGTAGAGATCCTGGAGGGTCCTGGATCCAATGCCTTTATGTATTTATCTATTTCAACAGTTTCACCAGGAAAGGCATACTGAGCAGAGAACTGCTCATTTCCAGATGTGTCTTGGAGGGAAGGAGGGAGGTACAACAACAAATGTAAAGTACACAATTAACAATGAAATAACATGAGAATAAATAGTGTACTTAATAACAATGTCAAGTACAAGACTGGCACAAGGAGCTAGAATCTAACCGACATGACAAGCTGAAAGGAACATGATAGACGTTTCAGGTGTAAATTAAATATACTGTTGTGATCAATAATTTGCAGTAAAAAAATGTAGGTGCTCAGCCTAGAAACAAAATACAAGTACAGGAGTCAGGATGGTTAAAGCACAGGTTTTTAGTAAAGTGTTTTCCTCCCATTCCGGTTAAGCGATCCCTCCAAAAATTAAATATATCCTTCATAAAATCACCCCATTGGCTTTGTTTTGAAATTGCTGGTAAAAGCCAACCCAGAGCAGCGTCCCCAAGCTCACACGTTTTGTGATGACAGTACAAGAACAAGTGGAGGTGCTCTCCATAGACTTCACTGGGGGCACTTTTAAAAAAATGTTTTATTCCTTTAAGTGCCGATTTTGAAAAAGGATGGCCACCTCTCAACTAACAAGCAGGAGAAATATAAAGCATTTTGGAGGCATCACTGAATCGGTGGGTAAGGCAACATATAAGTTGAATAGGGGGGAGAACACTCAATGGCTAAAAACCTACTCTTTAAAGTCAATGGCTGCAAGAACTGGTACAACAAAAGACAGGGAGTCAGAGAAAGAGTGGGGGAAGATAGAGTGCGATGAGAGCAGACAAGTGGAGAGGGTTGGTGAGGGGGACAGGGGTAGGGAATGAATCATGGAGGATAGGAGGAGAATAGACATGGTGGGCAGTCAAGCACAAATGCAAGAGAAGGCAATGCAGTCAAGAAGTAGGGCATAGAGGGCCGGGGGGGACACATGACGAGTAGAGGATGGGATAGTGTTCCATAGTTTAGGGAAACAGTGGGAAAAAGCAGCCTGCCCAGCAGAGGTAAACCTGGAGGGAATAGCTAGGGAACAGAATCAGTGCTTCTTAGGAAGTGAGAAGGGGGGGATGGGGGGAGAGAGTAGGGGTGAGGTAGGTAGGGAGGGAGAGATCCAAACCAGAGTTTGCCCATTAAACTGGTACAGTGGGTAAGCACCTGCCTTCAAGGGATGGGAAGGAGAGAGACTGATAGAGGACACAATGGTGGGGGCATGGGGGGGGCAGCTCAGAATGAAGCAAAAGAAATAATGGAACAGAGTGTCCAGTCTGGCCAGGGAAGTCCTGGGGGGTGACATTGTAGACTACATCACCATAGTCAAAATGGTGAGGATCATTTTCTGGACAATCTTGTGGCAAGCCACTGAGGGAATGTAACCATAATTACTGAACAGGGCACCTAGTAGGACATAGGTAGTGGGGCCACCAGGAAGATGTGGGAGCTCAGGGGGGATTGCCCTCATGGAAAAGAATCTGCCAGCCCTCCAGCCTGGAATGGGTTCCCCTGAAGTTATCAAGTGAGTCCCTGGTTGGGGACAAGTACAGAAGAAGCCCTATGCAGATGATACAGCACCCAAAGAAGAAGGTAAGGCCCTGGCAGTAAGGAAAATAGCCAGACAAGATTGGTGATTTGTCTCCAGCAGGGATGAGATTGTCCTAGGCATAGGGCTTGTCTGTGGAATGGTGGCCAACCAGCTTCACAGTCATGAAGGCTTGAGATAGCATAATGGATGGTGGAACCTTCAAGCATATACAGTTTTATTTGTCCACTAGCCAGGTCATGCCCCGCTTGAGCTATGGCAGAGAAGTACTGGCAGGTGACTGACTGCTCAAGTGGGCACCATGCTCCCAGTCACCTACCCTGGAATCCCCAAGTGAAATGTAGTAATATAAAAAATAAGAGAATTTGGGATGGGCAAAGCTGGAGTGGAGTTGGAGTTGGCTTTGGATTTGCCAAATCCAGGCAGAGTTTGGATCTGGAGTTGCCCCGATTCAGCCTATATGCATAACTGAAGGGGGAAAAAAGGGGCTATCAAGAGAAAAGCACCAGAAAGTGTCAGTGAAGTGACATTAGTATTAAAAGGGGGTTCACTGCCTTGAGATAAACTGCATCCTGCTGTTTAAACAGTGTTAGGTTCTGACCAACCTGCATGGGAAACAACCAAACAGGTACAACCAAAAAGGGGCTTGCAGCATAGCCTAGAGGTTAGAGTAACACGCTGTAAATGAGCTTGGTATATCCAGCAGACAGACCTGCGTTTGATTCCCACAACCTCCACTAGCATACTGTGTGACTGAGTAAGTCACTTCCTCCCTAGTGCTTCTGGGTGCCCCTGAAAACAGACACTTGTGCCTAGTGGGCCTTGCCCAGTTAGCAAAGAATAAAATAAATAAGAGTAGCATGTGGAATGAAACTGCACATTCTGAACCTTCCCACTCACCCTTATGACACCAGTGCCATACCTCTCAACTGTACCACATTACGAGGAATGTTCCTCATTTTACTTCACAAAAGCTCCCTGTTCCACATTGTGAGGACTTGTTCCACATTCAGCATTAACATTTTAAAGCAAAAATCTATAGTAAATGATGTAAAAAATGTATCATTCAATTAATAACAGACTTTCTGAACATAAATGCAAACATTTTAACAGTGTTCTGAGCTTTCTTTGGTAAATATTTGATCAAGTGTTCCACATTTTGCTCATTTGTTCCACATTTTGAGAGGCAATGTTCCACATTTGGGGGACGAAAGGTTGAGAGGTATGACCAGTGCAAATTTAAGACCAAGTAGAAAATGTAGCAAAGCAAGCAAATACTTCAGATAGTTTCTTCTGATATTATATAAATAACCCAATGTGTGTTCCCATTTGTAGTACAAGAGAATAAGGAAGAGCTAATGGAATCGGGTTACATTTTTTCATCAGGCTCAGATAACTGCAACTATATACTTACAAAAAAACTCTCTAAAAGTTTTGAAAGTGGGTTATTTAAGTAGAAAATACAAGAAAACCACTGAAATGTGGTTAGATAGTCATGCTGAGTCAACTACACAAGTGCAGTAGTTCAGAATATCAGTATTCAATTTCACAAGTGGATTGTTTGCTAAGAAAGTACGAGAAGAGCCAGTAGTTTGGGTTTGGCTTTGGTTAAATTTTTTAGTCAGATGTAATTAACACCAGGATGATAAAAAAACCAACAAATGGAAAAAAAAACTTGGATTACTGCACTAGGCTATTCAAGTTCAAGAACTATTTATAATATAATACATATTTTTTTTTAATACTGGTGCAGTAGCACCAGTATAGTGTTGGCAGGGCAGTTTAATGTTAAACCTCAAAATCTGCACTTTAATAACTTTGCAAATGCTCAACGGATTTGTATGAAATGTGACATGCTTTGCAGCAAGGGGAAGATCTTTTGAGGTGCCAAATGTTGTGTCAATCCTTGTCAATCTTCTTCAACATGTCCCTGCACCTCATAACCCACTTCTCCCCCCCACCAGGCTAATTAGGGTGGGGGCCTCAGTGCTAACTGCACTTATCCTCATGTACTTCGTTGAGTAACTAGTACTTGACTACCATCCCTTGTGCACCCTCCTGCCACGGCACTTATTCTTAGCCTTTTTTACTCTGATCGAACCTGTTATCCATACTCAAACCCACCCTGTATGTACCTTTACTACATTGATCATGTCCCATAGAGTTCTAAAATGCTGTTTAGCTATCTAATGTTACCCCTATGAAGCCTGTTATTCTCTGTATGCTTTGCTTGAATTCTTTACTGTTCAAATCCTCCCTGTATGCACCATTACTGTATTGTTCTTGTGCCATATAGTTCTCAAATACTGTTAACAGTCTAATGTAATCTCCACGATGCCCGTTATTCTCTGTATGCTACTTTGACTTCCTTACTGTACTTGTATTCACTTGCCCTGTAACCCTCCCGGGTCGCACCTGAAAATAGGCACATGGCTGTCTAGTGTGCTTACCCGGTTAACACAAGCAAATAAATAAATATGTCCCCTTTGTAGTTTTTGAGATAGAGTGTTGAAAAAAAACAGAGGGTTTTGCTGGTTTGGCTATTTGCTCACCTGTACCTCAAAAACAGTGTAACCATATTGGCTGGAATTTTCAGGGTGGAAAGCCTTGGTCTCGCAGATGTGCCTTTTGAAGATTTGGTGGGAAAATACTAATCCATTCCAAAGTTATGAGATGCTAAATGCCCCAGCTATTATTTCCTATGGGAAAAAAATAGAAGTCAAGCACAAAGTACTGTAGGATTTCTTGTGTGATCAGCCTTCCAGATAAAAGGGAGCAGGATTTTTGAATCAGAGTACAATTGGATTCTCATTTGAAGTAGGATATGGATGCAGAATCCTGCATCAAAGTGCCATTTTAAGTTGTACAATCCTGCATTGAAATGGAACTTTGATGCAGGATTCTGCATCATAACATGGCACTTGGATGCAGGATTCTGCATCGATATGGTGATTGACACTGAATTGCCCCATTGTAAGCTCCTGCCAACGGGGGTGCTCAATCCTCATTTCAGCATTTATTTCCCCCCCTCGAGTACTGTCTCACAATGGGGAGTCCACACCCAGTGTGCCAAAATAATTATGTCTTTAAAATGTTGATTCTGACACCGGGATGCCCCACCCCCGTGTCTGATGTCCACTCCCCCCCAAGCCGGTTCTAACATTTGTTGTGTTGGTCCACATCAGGGTGCCCAATCCCCATGTCTACATTGTCAACAACCTCCCTCCACTACTCTGGCACACTGGGGAGCCCACCCCCAGTGTGCTGAAATAATTATTTTTATCCTGTAAAAAAAAAAAGAAACTGTTTCTTCTTTTTTTTGTTTGTAAATTGTGGAAAAAAGAAAATGGTCCCTTGTTGTCTACCACAACCGCCCCCAACCTCTGGGCCCTTGTACTGAGCACCCAACCCCCCTCACTCCCTGTGCCCTATACTTACCACACAAGATTGTCTTCTGCCCCCTTCTGTGGACCAGGACAAGTTTGTACTCTTCAAAGCCGAACCACAAACTGAAGAATGAAGGTAAGTGTCGTATAATGTCTATCAATGGCATTTTGAACTTATGTTTATATCTCGGCCATTTCTCCATATTATTTTCATCAGATTTTCAACATGGGTCTTTTGGGACACCACCTTATGAACAATGGCACTGTCATTTCATTACTAATCTTAAAAGGTGATTTTGCAGTCACTGTGCAGAATCACACTTCTGGACCAGCTAACAAAACAATGGTATCCTATGATAAGAGCATCCGCTATTGAGCGCTTTCAAAAAAGGGTGACTCAATAACGGCACCTGTTCATAGGGCTACTGGACAGGGAGGGCGAATAAGAATAAAGCGACATCCTGTTGCTATATGTACACACGCATGGGGGGAGCAAGCACACTGTGTGACGAGCAGATGGAGAGGGAGGGTTTGTGAGGTGTATCACGGTGATGGGCTGTTGAGCTGGCTCTGTGGCATGGGGGGTTCATGGCAGGCTAGGGTTGGGAGGGTGCTGGGTTTGATTCTGGGCATGTCTGCATTTTTGTGCCGGTCTGGGATTTCACTTTTTTTTTTACCCCCTCGACATGCACCCCGGAGTTGAGAATCCTTTAGTGGAGGCACAGCTATGAACAAACAAAAAAGTGATAGTGTTTTGGTGTCCTTTTGGTGTCGCCATGAGTGTAGATCATGAAACAGATTTTGCCGGCTGTACACGCTCCCTAATGGCGATCGCCTTCCACTATCACTGTTATAACACAGAACCCAAAACAACAGTGCCACTGTTTATGAGGTGGGGTCCCAAAAGGCACATATTAAAAATTTGGTCCAAAAACACATAAAACGCCTGAGTTATGCTTGATCATTGTCATTTTCCTATGCAAACGTGTAATGGTGACAGTTTTGAATATTTTCACTCCAAATGTTCAACATACACATTTTTTCACACCACCTCATGAACACCATTGCTGTCATTTCTGACATCCTAACTGAAATGTGTTCTTGCACCTCTGGTGCGGAATGGCACATTCCTTGTGCAAAATCACCTTTCGTGACTGAGTAACAAAATTACACTGCCAGTGTTCATGAGGCGGTGTCCTAAAAAGCCCATGTTGAAAATTTGGTGCAAACATACCCCAAATAGTCGAGTTACAAGTGGCCATTCAAAAATTTCTTCGCACACTCATAACTTTGTCAACTTTAATATGTTCACTCCAAATTTTCCACATTGACATTGTTTTGCACACAGTCATGAACAATATAGCTGTCATTTTTCACATCCTGCACAAAATGTGTCACATCTGTGGTGCAGAATGACACACTCACTGTATGACATCATGTTTCAGCACCAATGAACAAAATGACAGTGATAGTGTCCTACTCCACCCAACCATACCACTCTCATCCCACTCCTCCACCCTCCACACACCAACAGGCATCAGGATGTGCCTTGGAGTTATCGGTCCTAATGCTCACCCCATTCCATAAGTATTTAAGTAAGTAAGTAAGCTGAGATAGACCCTAACACTCAACCCATTCTCTTTAGAATGTGTCCATGTCAGCTTATTTACTAATGGAATGGGGGGAGGGAAAGGGGAAATTTTTTAACCAGAAGAGGTACACTAAGCTGAAGCATGTTTCAAGGTGCGACCTGGGAGCACAAGGAAATTAAATGACTTGCTCAGGGTCACACAGTATGCAAGGGGGGGGGCTGCGGGATTCAAACCCAGGTCTGCAGGTTTGCAGCTCAGAGTCTTAAAAAGACTGTGCTATACTACCTCCAATAGGGTGAGCTTTTGATTCCATCTCAGCTTATTTACTTATGGAATGGGAGGAGCATTAGGGTTGACTACCCAAAGGCACACTCTGATGCCTGTTGGTGTGAGGAGGGTGGAGGGGTTTAATGAGGGTGGTATGGTTGGGTGGAGGAGGGAGGGGTGTTAGAGTTGGAAACCCTAACATCACATTTCATTATTTTGAAAGGTATTATATCAACCCTAACTAGTGCATTAACACACTTTTTGCAATATATATATATAATATACATACACACACTATATAGAGTATATATATATATATATATATATATATATATATATATATATATATATGGATAGTAGTGTCAGATAAATGATTTATTTACACAGTGCTGTTTGACCTTGGGTAACTTCATGAGTGGCACAAGCCACGAGTGAGGTGTCCAAGGTCAAACAACACAAGTGTTGATAAATCATTTATCTGACTGCTCACCACTGTATATTTCATTTATGCAATAGGGATGCTTCTTATCAGTGCAGGAACATGTGGTTTTGACTGTTTATCTTCTTTTTTTAAATGATCATTTCTGGGACTTTCGGTTAACTTTGCTAGTGTATGTTCACATAGCATGGTGTTTGCTATTAAATGAAACACCACTCATTTTGTAGAGAACTTCTTGCTGAACAAATGTCATGGTCACAGTATCATGTTACCTTTTTTGTTTTAAAGTTATTCACATTTGTTTGTCGAAAAAGTGAAACAAAAATTGAATTTTGTGCTGTTTTTTTCTAATTATAAACAAACTAAAAATGTATTTATTAATGAAATGCCACTTATTTTGTAGATATTTTTGTGCTGAACATTTTTCATGCTCACAGTACCATGCTATCATTTTTACTTTTAAACTGATTCACATTTGTCGAAAAAATGAAAAGAAAATTGAATTTTATGCTTTTTTTTGCTAATTATGAAAAAATTAAAAGGTGTCTATGAATGAAACACCACTCAATTTGTAGTTAGAAAATGGGCCAGAGAATTCCCATGCTCTGATTGGCTGATAGAGCTGGCAAGCTGGGAGTCTATCAGGCAACAGAGCCCAGGTATTAAAAGTGCCAGGCATGCCACAAACCTCATTGCCAAGATCAGCATGCAATTAGAACGTTAAAAAAAAAAAGACTGCCATGATTTTCTCTCACCGCATAGCGGAAGAGTTTACGGCCTCCACCCCCTCGTCTTCCAAATCCGTAGAAATTTTAAGTTCAGTACACAAACATCCACTGCCATTCTTTTACAAAAAATAAAGCAAAGTAATAGGTTTTAAGCCATCATTAGAAAGTCCACAATATTTTAATTCCGCAGCACAATCGGCGCCAGACATCTCCTTCCCCAAACATTACCTCTATCCTTTCTACCGATGTAGGTGGAGGACAGGGGTTAACAAACTACTGTTTCTGGCGGACGTTCATCCTGCTCAATTGGGAGCGGAACTGCAAGTGGGAGAAGTAGGGGAGAATTTAAATTAAAAAAGGCTTGCGTGAAGATTCCAGCAGTGAAAGGTGATCCTAAACGGTTTCTCCAGTGCGGCTGGCCACTCGCCCCGTCACCGATATTCTTTTTTTTTTTAACTACAGTACATCGAAATCTCCAAAATCTTTCCACATTACTTAACTTAGAAAAACTCCATGTCTTCTTCCAGAGGTTGGGGGGGGGCGGAGTATCAGGCAACAGAGTAAATAACTAGTCACTCTCGCTCCGATTTAAATCTGCCCTTTCAAAGTATGGGGCGAGTGACTGAGTATTTCAATTATGCAAAACATAAAGGAGTGAACGCGAGTGGCAGCCTCTTCTTTATTGACTGTATTTTTATCTGCCCTTCCATCAAGAAACGCCTGTGTGTGTGCGTGTGGGCACAGCATCACCGATCACCGCTAATGACCAGGGTTTCGGGGGCACAAGCAAGTCTGAAAGATGATTTTGTGTGTGTGTGTGTGTGTGTGTGTGTGTGTGTGTGTGTGTGTGACCATGGCAACCACCTCCAAAACTGCAGGCGGAGGAACTATTTTATTACAAATCTTACTTGAAATTAAATTTTCATTAACCTTTTTCTTCTTAAACTTAATTTTTTTACAGTGCCCATTTTCTAAGCGCAATAATACCCTCCAGGGTGGGCGGTATTGTGCTATACCGGACCTTCCAGGGGCTATAGGGCCCTCCGCCTCGGCGTCGAGTACTCATACGCCCTGGCGGTCCGCATAACACAATACCGCCCACCCTGTTGGGTATTATTGCTTACATATTTTTGTGCTGAATATTTTTCGTGCTCACAGTACCGTCCTATCATTTTTCATTTTAAAGTTATTTACGTTTGTTTGTCTAAAAAGTGAAAAGAAAATTGGATTTTATGCTGTTTTTTGCTAATTATAAAAAAAACTAAACGGTATCTATAAAGGAATTGCCACTCATTTTGTAGATATATTTGTCCTGAACATTTTTCGTGCTCACAGTACTATGTTATCATTTTTAGTTTTAAAGTTATTCACATTTGTTTGTCAAAAAAGTGAACAAAAAAGCTTTGATTGACAGTTTGCATTTATCCCACATATGTGGAATACATCTAGGGTGGTTAGATTTATCCCACATATGTGGAACTCGTAAACAATACCTGACAGGGTGGGCGGTATTGGGCAATACTGGGACTGCCCAGAGGGCGTAGTGAGGCCCAGCCTGCAGGCGGAGGGCCTTAAGCCCTGGAAGGTCCAGTGCTTATACCGCCCACCCTGAGAGGTATTATTGCATTAGAAAATGGGCTACCTGTAGCATTTTAATATAGGATTTAGAAAAGAATAAATAAATAAAATAAAAAGAGTAATAAATAATTTAAAGTCTTTTCTAGTAAAGTAATCCCTGAGCTGTTCCATCTCCTGTTGCACCCTCCCCATCCAGCCATTCTCTTGCATCCCCACCCCACCCCCGAAATAACAAGCCCATTTTCTAGAAGAAACAATATGTATTTGGCTAAAAGTACATTTAAAAACAGTTGGAGACAATGGGCAGCATTCAATAGATAAAATGAAAAAAAAATGTTTGTTTTCTGTCAAATGAGGAAATGTTCGTTCTCTGTCAAAAAGACTCATCTGGCTGTAGGATAAATTATGATTACATTGCAGACGGTAGTGCCTCGACCCACACACTGAATTACAATTTGGTATGCTTTCTTTATTTTAAAAAAAGTGCAGTTCACTTGCCAACAGCCTGGACGACGGCTGCTAAACCGCTCCGTGTCTTTCTCTCTCTCGCGGCGCGCAGACAGATCGCAGTCCAAACTGAACCGTTGTTTTTTATACAAGTTTATACTTTACACAATTAGACCTCACATGGTCTTTTATCGTACCAAAGATGACTGGGGGAAACAACAGAAAGCCAAGCAGTGGTGGCTGAAACTAATGGCACCTTGCCAGCTGCTCGCTTGTAATTTACATTTGCTGCTTTACAACTTGTTGAAATCACATGCCGGAGAAATGAGGAGAGCGGTGAGTTTTTTAAAATATACCGTTACCGCCAAGTCCCTCTCTCTCTGCATTCCTACACACCCTCTTTCACAGACAGGAGCATACAAGGAAAGGGGAAATTAAAATAAAAGGAAGGATGATAACTGCTCCTCCTGTGGCTGCCACTGAACTACTGACAGTTTAGTGGACAGTTGCTTTATTACCGGAACGAATGAGCAATGGGAGAGAGGAGCGGGAGCGCAGTCTGCTGTTGAAGAGTTGGGCTAGCAGTGCAGCAAAAAGAATGGGATCATAAAATATTGATAAATAAAAAAAGTGTGGCAGAAAAAAGAGCATTAGTGGGTGTGATGTTAATTCATCAGCTGCTGGCACTGAACTTATGAGCATTGGGTGCCGTGGCCAGTTCTCTCGCTAAGCAGCAGAAAGAAAATGGCGGTATTTTGAATTCTGTGCCCAGGGCTTCAACCAATAAGGAAGCAGGCTGGGCACAATGATATTGGGCTGGGCATGAGGTAGGTTTGGTCTGGCACTTTTTATTTGCTGGGGTCTGTTGTCACATAGATTAGGGGTATGCAGGACCTATCAGCCAATCAGGATGCCGCATTCTTAATGCCCATTTTTAAATGGATTCATGCAATTGCTTTTGGTTCCACACTTATTGCATAAATATATATATATATATATATATATATATATATATATATATATATAGTAGCACAGTAGTGCCACTATAGTTAGGAGTGAGGAGCTATTCACATGTTAAACCCAAAAGCTTGCACCTTAATAACTTTGCAACCATTTGACAGATTTGCCTGAAATTTGGCATACACGATCAAGACCCATACACCTTGGGATCTGCCAAGTTTTGTACCAGTCACTTATATGGTTGCAGAGTTATTAAGCGTGATCTACGTGCACGTTTACGCTTTTCTGGAATTTTACTGTTGTCTCTACAGGTTGCATGGATTGCACGACCGGTCCAAAATCTTCTGGGAACATGCGGCCGGGGTCCCCAATCTGCCTTTTGAAGATTTTGTGAAAAAATATTAAATGGTTCAAAAGTTATTCAAAAAACAAGTTCCCATTATAAGTCAATGGGAAAAGTTAACAAAAAGTTTGACAGTGTTGCAAATGCAGTTTTTGCTTTGCAAGTGGCCCTTTTACTATCACAAATCTGCCATTTTGTTTTCAGTTAGCGATCAGAAAAATGCTTGCCATTTAAAATTGGGACCCTCTAGCAACCTAATTATTTTAGTATTCACCTAGTCAGACCCTGAGGATGCTAGCCATGTCTTTATTTTGGGGTAAAACACCCCAGAAATACATTTTTCAAATTTCTGGAAAAAGTTCTTTCACAAAGTACTGTCACACTTGCGACACTGTAGAATGAATTTGCGAAAGCTTTCTAGGCTGTGGGAAAATGACAGCAATTATTTGGCACCCTGCTGCAAAAGAACGGTTTGGTCTTTTGGCCTGAAATTTGGAGAGAGTGGAGCCGACATCTCACAGATGTGCCTTTCAGTATTTTGTTGAAAAAATATTACATGGCAGCAAAGTTACAGCACTCCAAAGTTGATGCTTTTTCCTATAGGATAACATTACGGCGTCCGACGTATTACAGGAATCCTTTGGCACCCTGATGCAAAATAACGGTTTGGTCTTTTGGGCTGAAATTTGGAGGGAACACAGTCAACATCTCACAGATGTACCTTTGTGTAACTTGGTGAAAAAATATTACAGGGAGCCAAAGTTATGGCACTCCGAACTTCTCTTTTTTTCCCTTAGGATAACGTTACGGTGTTCGCAACGCCTTTCAGGGCCCATATCTTGGAAACGGTGCAAGATACAGACTTTTCATCGGAAAAATGCTTAGCCCCCTATGGGAAAGTCATAAATCATATGACTTTTAAAAAAATGCTCTATGTTGTACGGTTCCTGAGATATAAGCAATTTAGTATTCAAACCCCTTATTTTCTGCTCCGGAAACCATTATTATGCATACATTCTTGGTACTCACTGTCTTTCTTTATGCAGCTTTTGGGGAAAACCAGCCTGTGTGCTTACATTACTGTTACTGTTACCATTTTCGCTTGCGGTTCCATTCCCGTTTCACTTACCGTTCACGTCTACGCCACCATGTGCGTTACCCTTTGCGTTTTCATTTGCACTTGCTTTTGCGTTGTGTTTAACATTTCTGTCTAAACTACTGTTTCTCTTTCTGTTTCACTTTGCGTCACCAGGTGCATTACTATTTGCGTTTGTAGGAACAATGTTACTATGTGACAAGACATCATATGGCGGAGCCGTGCTCCCGCCGCCGCAATACATTCACTATTTCTCATCATTCTCAAAAAGAAGGGAAATTAGAGGCAAAAATCCATTTAATGCATTGAGTTAGGGTTGCTCCACACCGACAAAAGCGAGGAAATCCGGTGTTAGGATTGAAAGCCCCCTTGCCCCGCCTCACCCCAACTGGCATCGGGTGCACATTAGGGTTGTCGGTCCTAACTTCACCCCATTCTCCTACACCTCTGCTTCTTTACACATGTGATGGGGTGAGAGTTATGGCTATAACTGTAAAGCACCATGCCATGTGTGGGTAGGGGTCAAGGGGGTTTTCAACCCTAACATCAATTTCTTGCTTTTTTGGTGTGGAACAACCCTAACTAATGCATAAATGGAGTTTTTTTCTCATAGATATATATATATATATATATATATACACACACACACACACATACATTCATACACACATACACACATATATATACATACATACACACACACACACACACTATATGTATATAGATATATATATATATATATATAGTGTGGAGGGATGTAGATGCACTGGCAATTGCTCAAGAATGGAACAAATTCACAGCAGGATGATAAAAAAACTTGGATTTATGCACTTGACTCTTTGGGTATATATATTTATGCAACAGGTGTTAGGATAAAAACTGACACATAACTTCTGTTATCTGAGTCACTGTGTGGATAAATGGGTGGTGATGTGATCACTATGTGGATAACTTCAAGTTATCCACATAGTGATTACCTCATCACCCATTTATCCACACAGTGACTACATCACTAACCACCACCACCACCACCTGTGCTGCCTACTCAGCAGTATTGCCTCCCAGTTTCACTTTCACCTTCTCACAGTGCTATTTACAACCCAAGCTATCACAGTTCCAAAGACTCACAAAATGCACACCCTAACCAACACCCCCCTCCCAAACCAGAACCACAGTTTAAATGAAAACACTCTTAAGAAAAAAAGCCATATATTCCCTTTTTCTCAGCATAGCAATCCTGCAACCCAAACACAGCAACCAGGCACAGAGAAAAAACATGGAAAGGAACTTAAGAAAAAAATTAAATAAAACAAAATTGAACCACAACAATTCTGCTGCATAAATCAAATATGCGTGGGATGCACTCGTGAGGTTACTTGAGGTCACAGGCTACTGTACAAATAACTTGGTCATCCCACAGGCACCCCTCGCATATCCCACATACACACACACATATATATTTATACAATAGGAGTGAGCTATATTTTTCACTGATAAAAGCATGTATTACTACCACAGTGACATAAATGCAAGCCCAGGGTTACACAGTGATGATAAATGCTGCTTATACATACTGGCCCGGATATTCAGAAGGTTTGCGCATGGCGCAACCCTGTTTCACCATGCGCAACCCACTGAAGCACCCCGGCACAATATTCAAATGGGGACTGAGCCTGGCACAAATCCCGATGCGCTGGAGCGCATCAGTAATATATGCAGGCGGTGGAGGTGTGCCCTGCATACTCTGCACATCCCACGATATTCAGCCTGGGATGTGCTGGGCAATCACATCTTGAACCCCCTACTTGTGCTGAACACAGTTGAGCCAAAAAAAAGGAGCAACAGCTGGCCACCCGCAGGTGAGTTGCTGATGTCACCACTCACTCACTCCAGCCTGCATACTAAATGGAACTTTATAAATCTGTTTCTCACTGCTACTTGCAAGTAACTCATTTAACATTACTAAGCACATTCAGCTGTTTTCCAGTGCTTTAAAACTCCCAACCCATTACTACATTTTCAAAAAATCCTGCATTCTAAATAACTGTGCCTCACACTTTCTGTTTCTCGCTGCTACTTGCAAGTAACTCACTTATCATTGCAAAGAACATTTAGCTGTTTCCCCACAGGGTTTGTAAAACACTTAGCCCATTACTATGTTTTAACGTTCCAAGAAAACCTGCAGTCTAAATCACAGTGCCTCACAGTTGCTGTTCCCTACTGCTTGCTGAAACTAACTTAATAAGCACTGCCAAACACATTCACCTGTTCCTCATATTGCATGTAACTCTCCCAGCCCATTCAAAAACATACAGTGCTCTCAGTACAGCCTAGAGGTTAGAGTAATGAGCTTTGAACAAGTTTGGTATATCCAGCACACCAAACCTTGGTTTGATTTTCACAACATCCACATCCACACTGTGTGACTCTGAACAAGTCACCTCTAAAAACTTACCCAGTTACTAAACAATAAAAGAAAACATAACTACACATTGGAAGCTCTCACCCCCATTGTATAAATAGCACACATAATGGGCAGATTGTGTGCTATGGATAATATTCTCACTCCTGCATCATGAGCTCTGGATACTCTCACTCGTGCCTTCGGCAGGAGTGAGAATATTATCCATATCACACTACTGCCCATTATGTATTATATATGATACATGATGGGCAGGAGTGGAAAATGGAAAACATTCTCACTGCTGCAGAGTGAGCTCTGGATATTTCACGAGTGCCGAAGGTATGAGTGAAATATACAGTGCTCACAATTCAGGAGTGAGAATATTTTCCATATTCCATGATCTGCCCATTATGTGTGCTATTTATACCATGGAGGTGAGAAAAATTTCAGTGAGAGAGGTATGTTTGTTGTTATGAGGATCATGTCACTTTAAATGATACTGGTGCTGCGGTTGTGTGTGTGTGTGTGTGTGTGTGAACTTTTATGAATGGGTTGTTGTAGTGAGCTGTTGGTTGGGGGTGTGTGTGTGTGTGGGGGGGGTCTTGATTAGGTGTACTGTGTTTTGATAATTGGTTGCCTGAGGGAGGTTCTGTTCTTTGACAATGAGGAAGATGGTAATGATTTATTTGGCAGGTTTGTGTCTTCATGTTAGGCTGTTTAAGATTTATTTAAACATTTCAAGCATTAACTGTTTGATTCAGTAATGTACTAAACTTGGGTTTTGAAATACAGCACAAGAAATTTGGAGATTGTTACATTTAGAAGGAGTGCTGCAGCTGACTGTCATTATCTGTCTTAACTGTGTCCATTTCAGTGTAGGGCCTGTTTTAGAACTCAGCAAATTACAGTGGTGTTTCTTAGTGTTTTCAGATGCAGGTGAGTGATGTCAGCAGAGTAGGTATAAATGGTATTTATTTTAACTCTGCTGATGTCATCAGGACTTATTTCACTCCAATTATTTTACTGGAATTGGTCTCACCCCCATGGTGTATATGTGTGTGTGTGTGTTTGTGTGTGTATATATATATATATATATTAACTGACAGGTGCTCGAGAATGGAGATAATTCACAGCTGCAAGATGACACTGGGTGGCACTGAGGGGCAGTGCAGTACTAGACTGAAGTACACAATCTCCTGCAACACACACAGATTCACTAGTTGAATAGACTGGCTATGGTTAGTCTATTTCTCTTATGCTTTCTTCTTCTTGTTCTCTCCTGTTTCATTTCACTGCTTTTTTCTCTTAGGCTGCTGTATCTTTATTTATTAATTTGTTTTCAGCAAAATACTGCAGCATGAGAAGAGAGCTCAGGAGAGGCCTGCCAGCTCACCACCACCAATCCAGTTCTCTCCCCCTTTTCCCCCCAGGATGTTCTTTTCCTTTTAAATTCTTTTAAATTATTTTTAGTTGTCAGTTTTGTTTGTCTGACTCCACCAAATCCTCCTGGAGAGGTTTATCAGTCCCCCACTCACCTAGCTCTCACCTTCTCTTCTTTCTCTCTTTTATTTTATTTTTTTATTTTCTGGTTCCTCCGAGTCCTCCTGGCTCTGAGTTTCTAACTACTAGTCTCCCTCCTCTCCATTCTGCCCACTTCGCCACCACTGCTGAGTCTGAACGTGCAATCCAGTTGTACTTGCATACCCTCCCACTGCAGAAGAGCTCCCTCCCATCTCTGCTCTGTGATGGAATTAAACCCAGCTAACATGGGTGAGCCCTGTATACCCCGGTTTTGTGCATGTGCATACTGGAGTATAATAGGCCAGGCTCACACAGTGACGCACACACTGAGCTCCTTCCCAGCCTCACATGCATGTCACATGACAGGCATGCAAGCAGGGAAGTTGGGAGAGAAGAATAAAAAGGCGAGATCAGAACTGAGCCAGCAGTGTTCAACTCCGGTCTCACATAAGCTAAGCCACTGCAGTTATACAAGGCTCGATTTTGAGGTTAGGAATTTGGCCCATCCCAAGAGAATAGAGTTTAGACCCTTTATGATAGCAGAACAAGATTGCTAATGGAAGGCAGAATAAAACATTGAATAAGAACTGCATAAAGTGCAGGTTCCTGGTTAGGACAGTAGGAAATCGGAGACAGGCTAAAGTACAGCTATATGTAAGCATCCCTTCCCCCTGTCTAGGGGTACCAGCAGGAAGAAATAGTAAAAGGGGCTCCAAGCCACAAGTGCCATCCTGAACATTTCCATGCTGACAGATTGCAGACATCATTGATAAACAAAATAATGAAGGCTCCCTACCTTTAAATGTCTTCCTTACATGCAGGGTGCTTCTGGACCCCCCGGATGCCAGTTTTTCACACCCCCAGCAGGAACAGTAGATTAACCAAGCTTCTAATCTCACTCTCTCACTGCTCCAGGATCCAGGACTGAGGCAGAATTATTCTAGGTTCATAAATATGACTGTGGGAGAAACTGATTTACTTTTAAATAAATAGACATATAAAACAGTTAATTCATTTGAAAGGCCATTTCAGTCACCAAACGGACACCAGTTTAGCTGAACCAAGCAAAATGTATTTCCTGGGGCACCGTAATGATTATAGGGCACAGGAGCTAAACATCTTGAACCTCAAACACAGATCCATAGGGCAAAACAAATGTGCATTCCAGGAGACAGGACATTTGGCAGCCATAGACATGAATTTTACACAATCAGGGAACAGCAGATTAAGACAGCTTTCAGGATTAATTGATAGAGCTTGCACTTTACCTAAGTACCCAGCTTCTTCCACAGGAATCCATGTGACTGCACTGCAGTATTCCCCGATTCATTTCTTTCCTTATTTCCTTGGCAGGGGAGTGATTTACTCCCCTATTACAACCACGGAGAAAGGTTCCTGGGGCGAAGAGTAGCCTAGCCTACATGGCTGCTTCCAGTGTAGTGACCATTCCTCTTATTCCCTCCTGTAACTGGTCCTGGTGCTCCCAGCTAATTGACTTCACCTCAGGTGTCCCACTGGAGCCAAGCAGCTCAAGTCAAACAATGCAGTGGCTTCCTTCCTTTCTATAAAGTTTCCTGAGGAACCACAGCCACTAGCAGCCTAAAGACCCACCCCAGGCATGGGTATGGTGGGTCCTAGTATCTGCCCCAGACACATGCATGGCAGGCCCCATCAAGTCCCAGGTAGCATTCCTCCCTTTCTCCTTCTACCCAGCCCAATGTGCCACCTGGGAAAAAGCATGCCAGTGCTACCACCAACCGACGGCCCTCTGGTGCGGCCCTGCCACCACCACTGGCCCAGTTAACCATACCGTAAAAGAGTCCAGGGCCCCCAACTCCTGCTGGCCTTCTCACTTCCACCATTTTCTCTGGTCTCCTCTTTCTCCTCTGCCTCCTACTAGTGGGTGAATGAATGCCCCTGGAACCTCAGTGGCCACTACTGCCTGAAAGTCTCTTCCTCCTACAGAGCCCCAAGTGGACTGGCACACTGCCACTGTAGGCCAACTTGCCTAATGCTGGGAACCCCCCAGAGAACTGGCCTGCTTACACCCAATGACTCTACCTCTTCTACTGCACACACTTGCCTCACCTTTAAATTCTCCCCAAGGTGCTGCCCCTTAATAGCAAGCATTAAAAAATTTCCAAAAAGCGACAAAGCTCTCTACCAGCACCAGGTGGAGGGGGGGTCACCAGAGATAGCAAGCCCCCTTCATGGCTTATATATATAATACAGTATAAAAGAAAAGAGACTGTCACAGTCATTGTTGATATAACTAGAAGTGCAAAGAGAGTCAAGGCATCAAGTAAAAAGTGCAGGTTCTGCAATGCCGGTAATTACTGGGATGAAACATTGTGAACATTCATCCTAGAATGAGGCTGTGTTAGGATATTAGCTTAGCATAGACCAGTCTGAGAATGGGGTTAGTAGACAGCCAGAGACTCTGGGAAGGGAAGTATGATTGGTTCTGAAGGATGGTCTGGAAGGCTGTCAATTTTGAAATAAGAGTCAGAGTGCCTATAGAAATACAGTCAAATACAGAATTACATGGAAGCTCTGGGATTATACATGAACTTGCACAGTTTATTGTTCAGCAAAGGGCGATGTGTTCAAAGACACTTTCAGTTTGTGGTCTGCAGAGGGTAGCTGTCCTCTGGGGTACTACACAGAATCCTAACTCGAGGAGCGTTAAACAGCAAGACGTTGAGTTATGTGAAGGAACTCTCAGTAGCCAGAGATAACCCTGGCCATGGGATGTTCCCTGGGCCATGCCCCCATTTTAGGGCTGCACTGAAGAAAGGTGTGTGTACTACATTGGTGTGGCTTCATGCAAGTACTGTATCTCTGCACACCGGCCTCTATTTTTTTACAGTGAAATCTTTTTGTTCCTTTCTCATTTTATTTTACCCTGTATGGACACCTGCTGTTGTTGCTCCTTTTGCACATCTGTAAATGGCTTCCGCATTCCTATTTTATTACTTGTATATATTTTTGTAGGTACCATTATTAGGGCTGGTCTGCATTACAGAGCAGTACCTATTGCAATGTCTGAAAACGTTTTGCAGTTGTCCTATTAAAATTAATTGGTGGCTGGGACATGAGCTGAAAAATGGGTGACTGAGATGGCTTGCTATTGCTTGGTAGTCCTGTCTTTCATAGAATCTAACCATAACATTGGTCAGGCTGAGTGTATATGTTAGTCACATGAGTGAGCAGTGACATTCTTGAGACTGCGGCGCCTGCAAACTTCTCAGGAATGCACTGAATGTGACTGTCATGCAAACTCATCCTTGCACAAATCTTTTAAAAAAATGGCTTAGCAGAGAAATATGCACTCCCACATACTTTGGAATATTATTCCACCTCCTCCCAACACCCACAATCCTTTAAACTAAAGCACCTCAGCCTCCCTCTTCCCCCCAGTCCTGGTAATGCAATGTAAATATTCATTAAGAAATGCAAGTCTCCTTTCTCCCAGCCCCATCCAAAGACCCACTGGTGCCTCCCACCTTCTCCATCCCATCCAGTAAATAGCCAAGATCCTCCACCTTACCCACCTTTTGGCACCCCCCCAGTCTCATGCATACCATCCAGTGGTAGCCAAAGAACCATCCCATGGTGGATGACCTGAACAAACCATCCAGTCGCTGGCTTCCTACTGACTTACAATGGCACTCACAAATCCTCACAATTCTGAGTCTGATTTGCAGTGCTTTGTGCATGCTGTCAGACTTACAATTTGGCAGGCTTTCTTTCTTTCATTCTTAGCTTGTTTATGTTTCAATATTTTCCCTCACTTTTTCACTAAAGTGCAAGTTTCCCTCTCAGTCACGACTTTTTAAATCCCACAAAATGTGTTTTTAAGGGTTACCTCCTCACTGTGCCTTTAAGCATCTCTTAAGGGTGCTGTATAATACATCTTGGGATTTAGCATATCATAGGGTACTGTATTACTCTAATAATGACATAGGTACATTGTGAGGCTCAAGGTGTAGCTAAATGCCTTCATCCACCTGAGAATGAATATATTCTATGTTTGAAAATCCTGTAGCCTCACTGGTTGAAACATGTAACATTCCCATTTATTATTTTCCAACAATTGAACACATCCCCTAACCTACATATTTTTTTTAACAAATAAAGGTCCATTTTATAAGTAGGATAACACATTCCTGGGTGTGCAATTATAATTGAATAACGCACTTCTCCAGTGGTTGCAGCACTTAGCTATACCTTATGTTTAATGACTTCTCAAGGCCTGTATTATTCCCTCATAACCACACACTCTGTCATGTAAGTGTCCTTTACATATACCACACCCTGGAATGTATTATGGTGTTTATTAAAATAGACTAATTGATAGGTGAGACTGTATTACAAGGGGGTATTACCAACGAGAGGTTCTGGGGACCAGGAAACCTCAAGAACAAAGCTCTAGAGGTTCCCTTGTCCCCAGAACCTCGAGATGGTAATACTCCCGAGTAATACACTTTCATCTATTTGTTATTTTTTTGTAATATAGGGATCCAATTTTCAAATTGTGCAGCTGTTTGTTCGAGGCATGTTGTGAGGATAGGCCGTCCCTGCTCTGAGGACGGTATCCCATGATATTAGCGCTGGGGAATGGGCATCTACAATAATGGCGACCCACTCCCCAGTGCATTACAGGGAAGGCTGCGGTAGGGTAGGGCAGCTGAATGGGGGGGCAAATATAGTGACATGATGTCACTATATGTACGTTTGCAGGGGGAGGATGCATGTGCAGTGAGAGGTGGGAGGGTATGTAAGGGGTGGTGCCATGGTAGGTTGCTGAACCAACCCCATGGTGTGGTGGGTGGGTTTGTCAGCATGGTACTGGGTTCGGGTCAGGCACAGGTGCGTTTTTGTTGTGCCCGGCCCAATCCTTTTTTTTTTTTTTATAGTGTTTTCACCCCCTCCCAACATGCACCCCCCCTGGAGTTGAAAATCCTTAGGTAGGGGATGCGAGGGGCACAGTCCCAACATAAGCCATTGAAAAACGAAGTCCCCGGCACCCTTTTACTGTGTGCCAAGGTGTCAGAGTGCCAAAATAAATTTTTGGCACTCTTGACTTCTTGATAATGGTGATTGCCTTTAGGCTTTCACCATTATCACATAGATCACTGAGGACTTGCTCACTGCATGTCAGCTGCTGCACTGAGGACTCACTCACTGTGTGTCCAAGAACTGCTCCTACCATTCCCCGTCTGTCTCCATAGTTGAGAGTGCATCTGGTGATTAAGTTTTGTGGAGAGCCCTACCTTTGTTATTTTCTTGTTCAGGGAAGGCAGGATCAACCAGAAAATGTGTTTACTTAAAAGAAAAAAATACAGGGGAAACAGTGAAGATGAGATACTCTCTCTCTCTCTAAGTGAGAGACGGCTGCAATGTTATTTAAAGTGTTCCACCTGCCCACAGACAGAAAGGGGCCAATCATGAGCAGCGATTTGAAATGTGTAGATGCTGCTATCTGATTGACAGTTGCTGGGGAGCATGGCAACCACTGAATGGTGTGGGAGAGCCTACACTTACGTTCTTCAGAGTTTAAGATAATAGTATCTTTCAGAGCTTGGAACACTAGTATTATGGGCCTTGAACAATGTTATTATCACCTACAAACGATAATAGTATCAGTTTTGCTCTGTACTATCACCAGAATTTTTTTTGAATATTTTTGTGTGGTATTATTTTCAGTATCCATATATCACAAAACAGTAATTTTTAAAATCTTTTTTTTTTTTTACTATTTTTATGTTGCTTGCACACATGTGCATGAAACATTGTGCCATCATCGGAGTTTTCGGAGGTGTGGCAGCCCTCTTCCAATTCAGTCAGTGTGTTTGCAGGCGCGGCCCCAGTTCTCCAATGCCTGCTGGAGCGGTCTATGACACGCTCCAAAATGCAGTGGCGTACAGTTGAAAGGGGGAGCTATGCTTCAGTGAGCAGCGATCAGATATCGCCTGCTCATGCGCGCTTCCCCTACACACACACACACACAGGCACGCATACTGCCTGCTGCCCCCCCCCACGCATACACTCCAATTATTTTTTTCTGTAGACTTCTTGGGAGGCAGAGTTAATTACTCTGAGGAGTGTCGCTGGTAGCCGATGATTTCCTTTGGTTGTACTGAGGCAGTGCGGCAGCGTTTTGCTTAGGGTTCGCCTTGAGGTGGAGAAAAGCAGCTCCAAAATGGTCATTTTCCCCAGACTGCATGCAGCACGATAAGGAACGGGTAACAAAGGGTAGGGTTACTGACTGAAACTAAATTTCCCAGGTCACACAACACGCAACTTAACCAAATCTTATAGTCCTTCACAAGGAGACTGGGTTTGAACTAGAACATTAACAGGTGGTGTGTAGTATGTAGAGAGGTTGAAGTGATGCTTGAGTGGATGTGTGTGGGCTTACTGCATCCTGTTCTGGAGTTATTTAACTACCGTTAGTTTTCTGCAAGATAGGTTAATGTACATAGAGGAGCAGTGTATGTTAATGGGAAATTGATTTTTTTTTTAATAATATTTCTCTGCTACCTAGAGCCCTCGTTGGTGGTATTTGGGGAAGAAGCTTCGCCCCCCCCCCATATCAAGATTATTTAAACACCGAAGTGGCTTTCCTATGAGTTGCGTTGTAGGTTGCTCCTGTGTAAGCAAGATAAATCTGTGGTGGCCATCGCTATATGGCTGCTGCTCCGGGGAGGGGGCCAGCGCAGCGCTGGTCGAGTGCGTGCGAGATGAAAACAAGATGAGCACTGGCTGGCTTCATCAAACTGCACCATCTAATTATAGTCAGAATGCTAAACATTTTCAAAATTTTAAACTATTTCCATAGACCCCTGATTGGTTTAGGGTAGGAAAACTAATATTTCCACCAACTGTAAAAGAGACGCTCTCTAGTCTGCTTTGGCAAAACTGGAAGCAGTCCGCATTTTTTTCTGTAGAGAAATTAGATTACTTCAATTGATTCAATAATGATTACAGTTGCTTAGGCTTCATATGGAATACTGAAAATGTATATGTGCTACTGTAAGAACCCGTCTGCAGAGGAATATCTGTCTCTTCACTTTCTGGCTGCATTTTAACCACTGCCACCTGTTCCTTCTCATTTCAGCAATATTGGAAAAGCCACAGTTCAAGCAAATACATATTAAACCTGCAGATTTCACTCTATACTTTCCCCTTTCTCATACCATGGCAGCCTGAACAGCATATATTCACACACAGGCATTCCAATGTTCATTCTATTCCCATTCAATACTGTTATGTCCTCTTTGTTGTAAGTCAATGTGCAATCACATTTAACACGACTGAAGACTCAGCTATGCATCTGCATTGTGGGTCTTACAGTAGTAGAGACACCTTGTCAGTAGTCAAAGTGGACCGCAAAAGTGGAGAAGAAAAATATTACTTTTCTGTGCACATTGACTTGCGAAGTGCGATTGCACATTGCCTTGGAACAAAAAATATATAACACTGCTCTCTGTAGTCTGTGTCTTACAACAAAGACAGACATTGTTGCTGCAGTTGGGGAAAAACATGGAAAGAGTAATTAAAGTTTTCGAAGCAGTGGCCAAGTAAGAACAAAGTTTTTTCAGGGGGAGTAGGGAAAAAAATAAAATTTCACTTTGCAATGCACCAAATGTGGCATATAAGGAAGTGCTAACTGAAAACACAGGTATGTGTCTGTATTCTGGGTGTTACAGTAGCAGAGACATGTTGCCTGTAGTCAATATGGACCGTAAAGTGCAGAAACAAATATTAGAAATATCAGTTTGCAAAAGTCTGCAAACTGCGAAAAAAACAGGTGTGAGCCTTGCAAGCCGAACAGCAAATTGAAGGAACAGGTATGGGGTGCAAAGGGGTGTGGGAAAAAAGTGTTTTGACTGTTAAACATTAAAAGGAAAAACATATGCCAGTTTTCAAAGCACAGCAGAGAGAAACCAAACACATTTACTAGTGCTGAATGGTCCATATAAAGTGGATGCCAATTTCAATATTTCTTAACTCAGTGGCATGCAGCACAGGGTGTAAGTGACATACATAGTTTTATCCAGCTGTGCCTGTGACCTTGCGCAACTGATTTGACCTCATGAAGTATCAGTCCTGCAAAAGGTAATGGAGCACTGGGTCTAAATGACATATAGAATTTTGTGGAACTACACCTGTGACCTGAAGAAACATATTTCGCCTCATTAAGTGTCAATCCTGCAAAAGCTACTTCAGTCACTTGAGGAATAGGCAGGCAGACAGGACTCGGGCATGGCCATGACAACATGGGAGCCATGATCTGAGGAGGAGGCAGCCATGACTTGGGGCCAGTCACTACAGTAGGGAATAGAAGTGTAACATTATCTGACACATTCCTGTTAGACTTCATTTGTCAGAAAAAGTGGCATGTAATATTGGCTCATTGCTCACTATACAGTTGATCGCAATTTCGATATGTCTGTAGCAAATGCCATGCAGCAGAGGGTCAAACTGACATAACTAATTTTGTTAAACTGTACATGTCACCTTCCACTACATATTTCACCTCAGTAAGTATCAGCCGTGCAAAACTCTTGAGCAGCCCCAAGTCATGGTTGTGTGCTCCTGAGGTCATGGCTACTATCTTGTTCTGCCCATGCAAGACTGCTGTGTGGCTGCCTTTTCCCGAACTGCTGGACTGAAGGGTAGCAATGCTGACAGTTACTGAGGTGAAAGTAGTTGCTGAAGGTCAGAGGTACAGTGTAAGAAAATGATATATGCCAGAGTATATGCAGTATACAAAAGAGACAACTGCACTGCATACAAAAAGTTGCCTCCACCTGAAACACTGGAAACCAATTGTGTGTAATAGCATACAGCATAGGTAGTGCTGCTTCTCAGTTTGAGTTCCATGTTCCCATTTTGCTGGCCACTTCTGGGTACTATGCGTGTCACTGTTACTTCAATGTGCACAGTGGAAAAGGAAGAATGTTTCACTTATTGTCAGATGAGGCCCATAAGTGTAGCATCAATGTGATAGATACTGTTATTTTTTTAAGCCCTACTGTCCTGACTGCCCCCACGGCATGGCAGTGTGCTCCTGAGAGCTACTATCTTGTTCTGCTCATGTAAGACTGCTGTGTGGCTGTCTATTCCCGACATGCTGGAATTAAGTTTAGTGAGAGTGAGAGTTAATGAGGTTAGGAGGACTGGCAACGGGAGGAAAACTATCTTTTTACTGTTGAGTGAAAAGAAAAAAAAAAGTAAATTTTCAAAGCACCGCAGAGACAACACAGACAGGTTTCAATGTATGAGAAAACAGACAGGTATCAGTGTTCAAGACCCAACCACAAACCGAAGACGCCGGTATGCCTGTGCTTTCTAATGCTGTAATGTAATGTGCATGTAGTAGCAAGTCAATATGGAATCTTTGTGATTTCTTTTAAAATGTATCATTTTGTTGTGGCTGAATGCTCTGTATGCAGATGCATACCTGAGTCTTCACTCGCATTACACCCTATTTCTATTTTGACTTTACGTGAGTTTTGCACTGTGAGACCCCTACCTTTCTTTCCTCACTTTCCCTGGCTTCTGCAATGTGAAACCGTTTTTTAAATTCTTTTCCTTCCTATTTGTGGTCCTCCAGTCCACTTTGACATGTATCTGCCTTCCCGGGTCTTACTGTTGTAGGGACACATTGTCAGTAGTCGAAGTGGACCACAAAGTGGAGAATAAATATATTAAAGGTTTCTGTGCGCATTGACTTGCGAAGTACGATTGCACATTGACTTGGACCACAACAAACATAACACTGCCTCGGTAGTCTGTGTCTGGCAACAAAGACAGACATTGTTGCTACAATAGGGAAAAACATGTAAAGAGTAAAGCAACTTTTCAAAGCAGGGGCAAAGTGAGAGATGAATGTTTTCGAGGGGAGTAGGAAAACATAAAAACTTTTCCAGTTTCTAAAGCACAAAATGTGGCATATATGGAAGTGTAAACTAAAGACACAGGTATGTGTCTGTATTCTGGGTGTCACAGTAGCAGAGACATGTTGTCAGTAGTGAATGTGGACCGCACAGCGGAGAAAAACATATTAGAGGTATCGGTTATGCTTGCAAGCTGAACAGCACATTGAAGGAACAGGTATCGACTGCAAAGGGGGGGGGGGGCTGGAAAACCAGTGTTTCGCCTGTTAAACATTTACAGGAAAAATAAATGTCAGTTTTCCACTACGTATTTCATCTCAGTAACTATTATTCGTGCAAAACTCTTGACTGGCCCAAAGTCATGGTTCTCTGCTCCTGAGATCGTGACTCCTATTACTTCTTTGCCTTTCCTTCAGTTTTTAAATTGGCCCAGTAATGAGTCTTTGTTTCTTTCTTGAAAAAAAAAAAGCCAAAACAATTAGGGGAGCTTGGCAGTAAATAAAGTTATTCAACTTCTTTTGGTAGCAGGCTTTAACAGGACAAGTAAAGGATGGTTTTAGTGGTATACATTTAGAAAAAAGCTTGGGGTGTTGTATTTTTCTTATTTTTTTTATTTATGCTTTCCCGTAGCCTGCTGTCATTTGTCAGTGCTTCTCTCTCTCTTCTCTCCCCCCCCCCCCACAAAAAAAGAGAAATCACCTGCCTTTTTGGGGACTTGCATCTGAAGAGGAACCCAGCTGAAAAAAAGTTCCTTCAGATAGCATTGTCAGGAGACCTGCAGTGTGCTCCAATGAGTTCTGGGCTGTGGGGATCAGATGTGCAGCTTCCAGCTGGCCCTATTCAGTGAGAATAGTCACACAGGACACTAGGTAGATGGGTTAAACTGTCAGATCATATTGCCCTTTTAATTGAAATTGCACAATCTATTCTTAGATGCTATTGAACAGTAGTGTGGGTAGCAACAGTAGTGAGTACTGTAACTTATACTGGGAATTTTTTACAGGGTTTGAATTGGACGCTGGTCAGCCAGCCAAATTCTGGTTGATCTTGCATGGTGACTACAAAAAGATGGTCACGGTCCTCCGCGCTTGTAGAAGTTAGAACAGTCTATTGCTCAACCAAATCCCTCAACTGACAGAATGAGTTTTAGCACTGTAGGCTAGTGCAGATGGAGGTAACTTTTACATTTAGCATGACAGTTGGGCAAGTCTTCGTTTGTAGAGCCAGTGAATTTTCTCCACTAGCCTTGGTGGCTTAAAATTTCTAGTAATGTGTTCTGTAGACTGAGAAGCAAAGAATAAATTGTACATGCTCCTCTGTCTCAGAGTTGTGTAGGTTTTATTTAACTAGATGATCTATACCTAGAGATATAAGAGAAGTGGTTATACATACACCAATATCTCCCAGCTGTTTGTCGATTCATTTGACACTAGAATTAATTTTATGTTCACCATGTAAGGACTTGCATTTCATGGGCAGGAGTTGGAACTCAGTCTTCTGTGTTCCATCACGTCAGGGACTAGCTTGTATGTCATTTGTTCATCCTAGTTGTAGGGCATTGAAATACTTCTGAAAATATTGCTGAAACCCTGAGGGCAACCATATTTGTAATGCATTCAGAACTATTCAGAACTTGTGTATATGAGTAAAAGGGTGGCCAACCTAATTAAGGCTAGCCTGGTGTGCCAAAAAAAAAAACACTCAAGGAAAGTCCTGAGGGCATCTTGTAAGACTGATCAAAGGCAGACTAAACTGGTATATCTATACTGTAAATCTGAGTGTTTAGTAAATTACCATAATGTGATCAGCTGCTTTAAGAAATAGCACTGTTAAAAAAAAAAAAAACAGGCCTGCTCTGCAACATATGACTTGGCCAATCCAACATGGCTACAAAGGAGTCTACATGGATCAGCAAATTTATGCACCTCATCACTTGCATAGTCCTGTCAATAATGAGCATTATAAAGGCCTTTTTATGTTGCTTGCACGCATGTGCAAGAAACATAGTGCCATCATCGGAGTTTTTGGAGGTGTGGCAGCCCTCTTCCAATTCAGTCAGTGTGTTTGCAGGCGCGGCGCAGTTCGTTCTTCAGTGGCTGCTCGAGGCTGTCTATGACAGCAGTCAAAATGCAGTGGAGTACAGTTGAAGGGAGCTACACTTCAGTGAGTGGCGATAGATATCGCCTGCTCATGCGCGCTCCCCCTACACACACATATACGCATACTGCGTGCTCGCCCCCACACACACACTGTATAGCCGACGGGGCTACCCAATCCCCCATCGGCTGTGCTGCGCTCCCCCCAAACAGAGTTCCACATGCCACGCTGGGTGCCCACCCCAGCATGGCTACACATTGTATAGCCAAAGCGGGTGCCCAACCTCCCGTCACCTCCACTGTTCCCCCCTCAAAGAGTACAGGGTGCCATGCTGGGAGCCCACCCCAGTGTGGCAACAGATGCTATCACTGACGGGGGTGCCCAATCCCCCATCAGCTCCATGGCCCCCCAAACAGCTGTCCTTGTGCCACGCTGGCAGCCCACCCCAGCATGGCAAATGACCCGTGTTGTCATCCTTTTTTAAATAAAAACAAAAGCAAAAAAAAACCCTGAAATGAAAAAAAGGACCTCGCTGTCTCTGCCCCCACCAGCGCCCACCACTGCGCACCTGCCTCCCACACCCCTGACCCCATACTTACCTCCAGACTCCGGTACGATCTTGATGGACCGGGAACATGTCTGCACTCTTCAAAGCCAACCGCGAACTGAGGAAATGCCGGTAAGCTGTATAATGTAATAAATAGGTTTTTCTTCAACTTTGCTGCATATCTCAGGCATTTTTTGGAATTTTTGCACCAAATTTTCAACATGGGGTTTTTTGGACCCCTTCTCATGAATGCTCTCACTGTCAGGCGTTAATCGGGCCTGAAGGGTGATTTCGCAGTCACTGTGTGAAACCACATTTCGGCACCGATTAATGAAACAACACTGCCAGTGTTCATAAGGTGGGCTCTCAAAAAGCCTATGTTGAAAATTTGGTGGAAAAATTCCTAAAAATTTGTGAACTTACGAGCGTGCGTAGGAACTGCGCAATGCATGCTCATAAGTTCATGAATTTTCAATATCTTCACTCCAGATTTTCAACATTGTCATTTTTACCACACCTCCTTATGAGCAGTACAGCTGTAATTTTTCACATCTCGCCCAAAACTTGTTTCCACCCATGTAGCGCGCAATGGTGCAGTCAGTGTGCGAAATCACTGTATGGGACGCATTAAGAAAATCACAGTGTCACTGTTCATGAGCAGATGTCTTAAAATAGCTATATTGAAAATTTGGTGAAAAAAATCCTAAAAATGACTGTTTTACGAGCCTGCGTTGCACAGTTCCTACGCACGCTCGTAAGTTTGTGAATTTTCAATATTTTCACTCTAGATTTTCAACATTGTCATTTTACCACACCTCCTTATCAGCAGTACAACTGTAATTTTTCACATCTCGCCCAAAACATGTTTCCACCCATGTAGCGCACAATGGCGCAGTCGGTGTGCGAAATCACTGTATGGGACACATTAAGAAAATCATAGTGACACTGTTCATGAGCAGAGGTCTTAAAAATGGCTGTGTTGAAAATTTGGTGACAAACTTCCTAAAATGACTGTTTTATGAGCCTGCGTTACGCAGTTCCTACGCACGCTCGTAAGTTTGCAACTGTTCAATATTTGCACTCCACTGACTTCCAAATACCTACATAGCACATTCAAGCAAGCAACATTCGGCATTGACAAATGCTTGTTAAAGTAGGGCTGGCATTATAGTCAAGATGTTCAAGTTACAAGCTGTATATAAGCTTGGTACATCCAGCAGACATGGGTCTGAGTCCCACAACCTCTACTTGCACAGTGTGCGACTGTGAGCAAATCACTTAGCCTCTCCATTGCTCCTGGGTCACCCCTGAAAACAGACATTTGTGCCTAGTGGGCCTTATCCAATTAACAAAGAAAAAAAAAGAATATTGTTACACAAAATAGTTCAACTGGGAAATCAGCATCTATGAACTGTTTATTTATATGTTGGTGTAAATTTGTTGAGTGGGAGAGGAACACTGAGCCAAAACCTGTTTTCATGTGTGACCCAAGGGACAGGTTACAAGGGAAAAATACTGGAAGCAATAAACTGTAAAAAGCAAGGTGCAGTCACAAAACTATTCTAGCACAAAACAGAAATTCACAGATTTACAGATCTGTGAACTGTACAATTTACAAAGTGGCAGCACTAATCCAGGATCCATCAGTAAGCAGTGGTAAAAACAAAAGGGTGCAGGGTACTGGGGTGTACAAAGATCTGGCTAGCTGCAAATGTTTGGTTTTGAGAAGTGTGCAGCAAGCATGGTTTGAGAGAGTGGAGTAAGGATGAGAGTTGGAGAGGAACAGTTACCGTTCTGATTTCATAAATGCAATAAATTCATACCAGGGCCGTACAGAATGTGGAATTCCACCAGCAGAATTTTTGCAGAATGGCAATTCTGCTTCTGAAATGCTTTTTGGAATTCCTTTTTAAATTATTCAGAATTCCAAAATAAAAGCATTTCTGTGTAAACCATGTAATAAATATATATGGATTATGGAAAACAAATCTGAGGTTTATGGCCACAAAAAACATTTTGCATGTGAAGTGTCAGAATTCTGTGGAATTTTCTGAAATTTCATAGAATTACATTCTATTGGAATTTCCTCATTCAGCACACCACGAGTTCATTGTTATTTAACAAACATGGTTGTGTAATTCTTTCAAGAAACATGTCAACAAGCTACATAGCAATACTGCAACAACAGTAAAAACAAATTGTTTCGAAAATGTTTCTGCAAAACAGTTTCATTCACTTTTGCCAGCAAGCTGCAACTTACTAGGCTATACACAATCCCAATCTTCATGACTCTGGATTGTTCTTGTTCCCCTCTTGAAGAAGGTCCCCACATGAGGCATAGACAGAATTTGGAAATGGGAGTTTCCACCAAAGAAATTCCACTATTTAGTCCCGGTGTGCAAAACTTTTTTAATTTTTTTATGGAAACATAATGGAAGCAAGATGGGAGGGGTTACTGAGTACATAGCCCCCCCCCCCAGCTACATCTATGCTCTCTTCAGTTATCTAGGGGTGTGAATATATTTCTTCACCATGTTGATTTCACCCACAAAACATTCCTGCCCGAGTTCATTGTGCTTTACCATAACACATTTTGCTTTTCATTTCCTGTTCTCTGTGAGGCTGTCCTTAAGATAATCCAGTCAGCGTTTGTATGAGGACATGGTTTACAGTGTTATCCCAAGTTACCCTATGCACAAATCAGACAGGTAGTGTGCTGATCCTTGAGTAGTTTCAATACAACGAATTTATTAATATAGTTTCAGCAATTCATTCAGCCCACAGACATCCACTAATGTATTTCCTGATGATTCACATGAACAGTTATCCATGCCTCTGATTTATAGTCTCTACAGTATTTTAGGAAAAAAATTAGGCATTACTATTTTATTTATTTCAAAAGGTTTCACCAGGAAATACATACTGCCCTGCTAACAGCTAGCTTCCAGATGTGTCCTGGGGGTTGGGGATGTAGAAAATCATATACAGCAAATACAATATATCAAGGAATATAATCAAAACACTGAAGGCAATTCAGTATAACAGATATGTGTAATAGAGAAAAAATTAAGATAGAAACATAGACTGTGGCTGCAGATAAGGACCGCTTGGCCCACCTAATCTGCCCATTTCCTTACCTAATGGATAAGCTGCAGATCCTAGTTAACCAACAGCCTACTTCCTCCTACCACCCCCATTAAAATTGCCTTATGTCTGTCCCATGCATTCTTAAATTCCCCCACTGTTTTTGACTCCACTATCTCCTCAGAAAGGCTGTTCAATGTATCCACAACCCTCTCCGTGAAAAACCAAAATATTTCTTCATATTACCTCTGAGCCATCCCCCCTCTATCTTCAAATTGCGTCCTTTCGTTCTTCTACATCTCTTTTGCTGAAAGATGCCACCCTCTTGGACTTTGTTGATCCCCTTGAGATACTTGAAAGTTTCTGTCATGTCCCCCCTCTCCCTCCTCTCCTCGAGGGTATACATATTAAGCTCCTTTAATCTCTTTGTATGTCTTCTGGTGCAGACTCTGCACCATCTTAGTTACCCTTCTCTGGACAGCCTCCATTCTATCTATGTCCCTGTGGAGATGGGGTCTCCAGAACTGCAAGCAGTACTCCAGATGGTGTCTCACCAACTGTCTGTACAGAGGGATAACAACTTCCTGTTTTCTACTGCGGATGCCTCTCCCTATGCATCCCAGTATCCTGCCAGCCCTCCTTACTGCCTTCTCACATTATTTGCCTACCTTAAGGTCATTTGATATGACTACCCCCAGGTCCCTTTCCATTTTTGTTGTTGTTAGTATCTCACCCCACATTGTGCACTCTTCCCCTGGGTTTTTGTTTCCCAGGTGCATTACTTTGCTCTTTTTTGCATTGAATCTAAGATGTCATTCCTCCAGCCTTGCCAAGTCCCTTTGCATCCTTTCCACCCCACCTCCTGCACTGACCCTGTTGCAGATATTTGTGCCATCTGCAAAGAGACATACTTTTCCTTCCAGTCTCTCTGCAATGTCACTTGTAAAGACATTAAAGAGGACTGGTCCTAGTACTGAACCCCGCGGTACCCCACCAGTAACCACCTTTTCTTCAGAGTAAACTCCATTTACTATTACCCTCTGTGTCCTATTGTCCAGCCAATTTTTTACCCAGGCTACCACTTTGGGATCCACTCCAAGGCTAGCTAACTTGTATATTAATCTTTTTGTGGGACTGCGTCAAATGCCTTGCTAAAGTCTTGGTAGGCCATGTCCATAGCCCCTCCCTGGTGTACTACTTTGGTCACCCAGCTATTAGATTTGTCTCACACAACCTTCCTGCTGTGAATCCATGCTGCATTGGGTCCTGTGCCCCTGACCTCTAGGGATTCAACAATTATTTCTTTCAGAAGTGATTCCAACATTTTCTCTACCACTGAGGTCAAACTAACAGGTCTGTAGTTTCTCGCCTTTGTGTTGCTCCCACTTTTGTGAAGGGAAAGCACATCTGCCCTCCTCCGGTCCTCAGGTACCACCCCATCCTCCCATGATTTGTTAAAAAGGGTAATCAGTGGTGTCACTAATTCTACCCTTAGTTCTTTTAGGATTCTTGGGTGAATCCCATGAGGCCCCATTGCTTTGTCCACCTTCAGTTTTGAGTGGTTTCATAACCCTTTCTTCTGTGAAAGGACTGGTATTGACCGCCCTATCCAGAGTGCTTCTATTTTTAATTTAAGTACCTCCCCCTCCTCTTCTTTTCTAAATACTGAGCAGAAGTATTCGTTCAGTATCCCTGCTTTTTCACTGTCCCCCTCTGCCCACCCTCCCTTCCCTTTATTAAGCCTCATTATCCCTCCCTTGGTCTTTCTTTGCTCCTAATGTACCTATAAAGGTTTTATCCTTCTTAACTGAGTTGGCTATCTTTCCTCAGTTTGGGCCTTTGCTATTCTGACTGCCTTCCCGCTTCCTTCTGCTTTAACTGGTACAGTTCTCTGTCCTACTCCTTCTGTGTTTCTTATACTTCCTGAATGCTACCTTTTCTCCTTAACCTTCCCCGCCACCTCTTTTGAGAACCATAGTGGTTTTCCTTCATTTTGCTTTGTTGATTTGCTTCACACAAGGTTTGTTGCCCCTGTGATGGCTGTTTTGATTTTTCCCCATTGTTCCTCCATCCCTCCTTCTTGCCCATTTGCCAGTGCTTTTCTGAGGCACTCTCTCATTTTCTCAAAGTCAGCCCTCCTAAAGTCCAATATTCTTGCTTTTGTATGGCTTGACTATGGCTGTGTTTATCATGAACCACACTGTTTGGTGGTCACTTGTTCTCAGATGGCTACCCACTTCTAAATCCAACATCCTTTCTCCATCTCCATTTGACAGTACCAGGTCTAAGATTGCTCCCTTCCGAGTGGGTTCCACCACTAGCTGTCTGAGGCATGCCCCTTGTAGGGCACCGAGAATAACCCTGCTGTTGGATGTGGCTGCAGCAAAGGTGCTTCTGTTAACATCTGGCATATTCAGGTCCCCCATCAACAATATCTCCCCTTTTTCTGCCATTCTAAGGATGCCTTCTATCATTTCTTTGTCCATTGCATCCTCCTGAGATCGGGGTCTGTATACAACCCCCGTGTGGATTGTGGTGCCATATCCTGTCTCCAAGGTGACCAACAGTGCCTCCTCTACTCCCTGTTTATCCTTTAGTTCCATTCCTTTGATCCCTTCCCTTACATAGAGAGCTCCTCCTCCTCCTCCTCCTCTTTTACCCTCCCTGTCCCTCATGTAGCTTGTGCACCCTGGTATGTTGACATACCAGTCATGGTTCTCAGTGTACCATGTTTCTCTTACTGCCACAATATCCAGATGTCCCTCTTCCATCAAGACCACTAGTTCAGGGAGCTTGTTACACAGACTATGGGCATTGATACTCATCATCTTCCATTTTTTTAAATGCCTTACCCATTTTAGCCCATCCCTCTCCTTACTGCCTTTATCTACATTTACCCCAGTTCTGCTCCCTGTTGACTTCTCTACCTTGGTGTTTACTTCTCTAACTACTGTGTTTTTTTTGTGGGGGGGTTCCATGCTCCTTTTCAGTGCCTCCCCTCTTGACTAGTTTAAATGCTTTCCAATGAAGCATTTAAACCTATCACCTAAGATCCTGGTTCCCCTTTCAGACAGATGCAGACCATCACACCAGTATAGGCCTGCATCCCTCCAAGTGGACCCCAGTCCCCAATGAAGCCAAAACCCTGAGCTCTGGACCAGTTTTTCAACCATTCATTAAATCCCATGGTGCGGAGTACCCTAGCATCGCACTTGCCATAGCATCACACACTCTTACAGAACAATGGACAGGTAATAGAGGAGACAGTTTACCAGGGCAGAATTCATATGTGTGTGTGTGTTGGGAGGAGGGGGGGAGATGGTCATGCACAATTATAGGAAGAAGAAGAAGGAAAGCCATGAAAGAGAGACTTTAAGGAGTAAGCAAAAGAGGCAGAGTGAACCGACAAGGGAAGGGAGAACCAAAGTTTAGAAAAGTGGTACGAGAAAGCAGATTGAATAACAGTAGATTTCTAGAAGGAATAGGGAGGGAATATGAGATATTATTGCATAGATGGTAATAGGAAGCTGAGGGAGAGGGTAAGAGGGATGTTAAGTAGGAGACAAGGGAGCCAAATCAGAATTAAGATATAGGAGGCACAGTGGTCCTCATGCTGTGCTAACAACCTGAGTGCAGGAGCAAGCTCAGGCCACTGGGGCTGTCTGCGGGAGGGCTAGGGGATCATTGTAGAGGGCACCGGGCTGCTTTCATCTCCTGGATTGGGGAGTACAGTTCCTCACTCTTTTCTGACACCTGGTGGAGACCAGGTGTCAGAGCAGGGTTGAGGACTGATATAACACAGGGGAGGGTAGAGAGAGCACTCAGTTTCCTGGAGTGCGTGCACCTCCATACATGCAAACTCACAGTATTTCTCCATTGCTCTGTGGGGCAGGGAAAAAAACCAAAAGATCATGTCTCCCCATGGCCATATGTGATGGCCCCCTGCCATTTTCTTGGGCCTTGCTCCTTGTGGATCCCCACTGGCAAGATGGTAGAGGAAGAGGCAGACAGGGTTGGGGACAGTAAGGGGCCTGATTAGGGTTGCCACCTGTCAGGTTTTTTACCTGGTGATCAGGTTTTCATGGTCCCTATCAGGTAATCCGGTTTTGCTCTGTGCTGGTCAGGTTTTTGAGCCATTGTTAGTGCTTACATACTTTTGAAACAGATTGTGTCATATCATTCAGTGTTTCAGCTACATGTTCAGGTTACAAACAAGTTATCTTGTCAATATAACCTTTTGTTTGTGAAAGCAGTCAACCTGGGGGGTGTAAAGTATGGCCATTAACACCATTAGCACTTACTTAACCTAATCTTTTCCACTGCATCTTAAATTGGCAAAGATACATAGATTCTGACAGCAGATAAGGACCGCTTGGCCCACCCAGTCTGCCCATTTCCCTACCTAATGGATAAGCTGCAGATCCTAGTTAACCAGCAGCCTACTTCTTCCTACCCCCACACCCTAGAATTGCCTTATGACTGTCCCATGCATGCTTGAATTCTACCACTGTTTTTGACTCCACAACCTCCTCCAGAAGGCCGTTCCATGCATCCACAACCCTCTGTGAAAAAATACTTCCTTAAATTACCTCTGAGCAGGCCCCCCCTTCTATCTTCAAATTGTGCGCCCTTGTTCTTTCACACCTCTTTTTTTGAAAGATGCTACCCTCTTGGACTTTGTTGATTCCCTTGAGGTACTTGAAAGTTTCTATCATGTCCCTCCTCTCCCTCCTTTCCTCGAGGCTATACATATTCGGCTCCTTAGTGGCACAGTAGCAAAGCTGCCCCCTCCTTTTGTAACAATAACTCAGCCAGCTGTCTTCTACTTTTATTTGCTGGTAAACATTTTCATCTCTAACAGAACATAGGCATTTTTAAATATTTTAAATTGCCTTTTTTCCTCAGGAAAAATATATGGTCACTTCTTTGGCTTTCAGATAATACTGTGGACATAAAAAGCAAATGGTGCCAGAAAAATATATAAAGTACACATTATAGGAAACAATATCTTTATTATATATTACTATATACCATGTACTGTATACTGTTGTATGCTATTTACAGTATTACCATTGTCTCCCCTCAGATCATGTCTGTAAATGAAATTTATTTTATCTCTGTATGTGTATCTGGTAAACCAATGTCAATAAATAAATACATAAATAAATAAATAACTAGGAAGACTCTAGGAAAGTAACTTTAACAGGTACTGTACAGTATCTTACCATTTTTGTTGAACTGCTGCTTTAAGTGTTGTCTTTTATTGATATAACAAATGACTTTCTAGGAGGAGCAATGCCTGATAAGCCATGAAAAGGGGTGGGGCTAGGGGGCAGAGCTTAGGATCCAGTTTTTGCCTCATCCAAAGGTGGCAACCTTAGGCCTGATGGCAGGTGTAGGTGGCCATGGGGAGCAAACAGCTATACAAACAAAAAAATGGAGCTACAGTGGGGGAAAGGTGCCTGGCATCAAGAGGGGGGAGTGAAAGGGCATAGTAGAGCGAGCAATGGTGGGTACAAAGTGAAAAATCTAAAGCAAAATCAGAAAAAGAATGAAGGAGGGGGATTGTCCAGTCTGGCAATGGAGGATTGAGAAGCTCCACTATAGACTATGTCTCCATAATCAAAATTAGGGAGAATCATATTGAAAACAATCTCTCAGAGGACAGAAAGCAGGATACTTGTTTTGTTCCCCTACAATGTACCAAGCTTGGGTGAAGCTTCTGGTATACAGCAACAATAGGAACCGAGAAATCAAGACAGTCAAAACTGTGACAGTAAGGTCTTATGTGGCATATCCACAACACTGCTTATACTAATGGTTCAGTACTCAGTCCTATCAACTCATTGCTTACAGTCTTATTTTATATTGCTCCTTTTCAAAATGTATTTCTTCTCTTATTTTCAGCTTGCGAAAAAATGTTTCTTGAGGACAGAGAAAATACAATGTCAGTATGTATAAGCAGAATCATTTCCTTACTATATTCCCCCCTCAGTGCATACCAACAATCACTGTTCACCCAGCAATGCCTAACCAAACTGTTTAGCCCTCATGTGCTTCTTGTCACTTTTAAGACCTGCTAAAAAGTGTAACAACATTGGTCTTCATTTCTTCTAAGCACCTCACATAGGCACAATGGCCACTTTCCAATGCCTAGTTTATTTATTTTATTTATTTGATTCTAGGATTACAAGTACCTTTCAGCCAAGGCTGTTTTACAAAGGTTTACCGCTCTGGTGATACTCCTTCCCTCCCTAGTCTACTTCCTTGTAACATTATTACATACACAATTTATTTTTCCATGGCTAGTCCATACCATGTCTTATTATGTTCACTTACAAACTGTTCCTGTATCTTAAGTTTCAATTTGTATCCCATATTTTACTTTTCCAAAACAACATGTGTCATTGTGGCAGCTCTGACAGCTGTGTTCCCTTTTTTGCCAAGAGATACTGTACACACTGACTTCATGTGAAATTCCCCAGTACTTATTGTTTTGTAATCTTGCCCTTGTTCTGCATGAATGGATTGGTGCCCTTTCTTGCTATCAAATGATATTTTAAATAATCATGCCCTTATTGTTTTACTTACATTGTGATAAACAGGGTGAGTTGCAAAGATGTATTCATCCTGGGCATGAATACTGGAACACTGGGGAATTCAATGAAACTGGTGGGTGTGACAGTTCGCAATGTATTTTTGTTTGTGTGTGTGTGTGTGTGTGTGTGTTTTATCACCTAGGCCTCTATAAAGTACTTCAGCTGAGGTGGGACATTTGGTGGAAACTAAAAATGACATTCAACTGTAGGCCATGCCTGGAGCCACTCAGTTAAAAGGGGCCTTTGTGTAAGCAGCCCTTTTCTTACCCTGTAAAACTGCTTTTGTTCTGGTTAAAATTCAAAAGGGCTGAATCCCTTTGTTCATAACAAAAAGACATATTTTCAGTGTAAACAGGGCCAAGGTGAGTGAGATGGCACTCCACTGATTTAGCCAGCCAAGATTACAAAAGGGTCAGGTTTCAATCCACAAAGGCAATTAGAATCTCTCCTGGAAAAGGATGGTCTCCAAAAAACAAAGAAATGGTCCAGTATATGATGTCAGAGGGGCATGTATGATGATGCAAGTGAATTGCACCAGACAGTCAAAGATATCTCTTTGTGTGTTTGCTCTTAGAGTTTAGTTATTATTTTGAGATTCTAAATTATCAATATCATGGTTTCAAGTCTGCCATAGCTCACCAAGTTCCCAGTTGGGGGTAAGCTTCTTCTACGCAGAATCTAGATTGTGTTGAGTAAGGTTCTTCTGAGTGTCCTCTATCTTTTCAAATGTGTTTATTTTTATCTCTTTATAAATACTGGACCCAATTCTCAAAGAAGAAGTGCACGCCATGCCAAAGGTTGCTTGCACTGATTGTCACTGTGCCAGTGACCCTGCACCCGATTCTTTATCAGGTAGGGTCCCGGTGTCAAAGTCCTGTGGCTTGTGGCAAACTTGGCCCTGCACCAAACAGAAGGCACATCAGGAAGAATTGTTGCAAGCAGTGGGTGGGCTGTGCAGCAACAGTACCATGGACAGGTGCCTGGTAGCTACTGCCTCCCCAGCCTCAATCCCCAAACACTAATAAATTACCCTGGTAGTCTAGGCCCCCACAAGTCCTGATTCCCAGTCATCAAATATTAATAAATTGTTCTGGTAGTCTTGGGTACCCCCCCAAGCCCTGATCCCAGATCAGCAAACAGTAATAAATTGCTATGGTTGTCTAGGGCACCCCCCAAGCTGCTATCCCCAATTACCATGTGGAAATAAATAAAATTCTATGGTAGTCTAGTGGTCCCCCCAGCCCTTATCCATAATACCCAAGAAAAATATGAAAAAGCATTCCCTGGTAGTCTATTGGTCCCCACTCCCACCCCAGTTGAGAGTGCCCCACCACTCCAATCCCCCCATCCCTGAGCCAGTGACCAACACAGCCCTTTGCACAACTCCATGGCTGGCCACCAACTGAGATATGAATGAGTGTGTACGTTACAGTATGCAATCATTGATTACTTAGTTGGTTGCCAGCCATGGAGGTGTGTGGAGGGCTGTGCTGGTCACTGACCCAGGGATGGGGTGAGAGGGGTGGTGGGGCACTATCAACAGGGGTGTGGGGGAGACCAGTAGACTACCATGGAATTTTTTTTCATATTTTTTTGGTGATCAGGCTCAGAGCTGGGGGAATCACTAGACCACCAGGGAATTTTATTCATTTTCACATGGTGATTGGGAATAGTGGTTTGGGGGGTGCCCTAGACAACCATGGCAATTTATTAATGTTTGGTGATTAGAGATAGTAGCATGGGGGGGTACCCTAGACTACCAGGGCAATTTATTAATATTTGGTTATTGTGGTTGGAGCTTGGGGGGCCCTAGACTACCAGGGCAATTTATTAATGTTCATCTGGTGATTAAGGCTTGGGGCTGGGGATGCCCTAGACTACCAGGGACATGTTTATATTACAGAACAGAATATCATAGCAGGGGGTGATATGTGCCAGAGAGGGGATGGGACCATGGCAGCACATTGGCACAACCCCCAGAGGACAAGTAAGTACACTTAGATCAGTCTCTGGCTGGTCTAATGGTACTTAGACAGTTGTCATCTGGGGGAGTTTTTAGAATACTGATTTAGGGGACATGGCAGCTTGCATCTACTGCAAGCCTCCTAGCACCATGCCACAGCCTATTTTATGGTGCAAGGCTGGCACAGGTCCCCTTTGCTGTGTGCAGCCTGTGTTTGCTGCAGGCTGCTTTTGAGAATAGCTATGGGTGCATTTTTTGATGCAAGGTGCCACTTAAGTCATTTATGTTTGACGCAGGCACCTTGCATTAATCTAAGGGCTTTGAGAATTTGGCCCACAGTATTTCCTATAGTCTTTAGTATGTATTATCCTGTAACATGTGTAAATATTGTGGAATATTAAATATGATTTCTATATACTTCACTGTTTCTGTGATTGAGTCATAGGAGGTAATGATAAGCAGGGGTAAACTGGTAAGACCGTGATCCATTTCCAAAGAGACAGTCACCATATCTAAGGCAAAATGGCTCAGCTGTGTCAAAAGGTGGAGGTAGTTTGTACTTTGGTAAGGAGCACTGTACTGTGTGAAGAGTGGCTCTGGTGGGAGTTGGACCTAGAGATACCCTAAGTGAGGTTGCAGCTGAGTGGTGACATCATACCAAGGTAACTCTTTAAGGCATCTGAATGATTGTGAAAACTAGTAACAATACAGACTTGAGTTCTGGAAGAGAACAATTATGTGACAAATTGGCTGGCAGCAGTTGGGATCTGAAACAGCTTGTCAATAAAAAGGTTATCTGTCCAGTCAAGGAACAGTATATGAACAAGGGGATAATGCATATTCAACCATTTTTAATTTGTTGTAAGTGGAGTAGATCTCTAGAAGACATTATGTCTGGGCCATACGGGATATGCAAAGTGGCAGACCTTGAGGAGCTGTGCAAAAGAAGAGGAAACCTTTGTGGGCAGCCAGCATTGGGCAGAACTCATAGATAGACTCATAAAAATTGATCAGAGAAGCGGTGCAACAGTGGTCATTGCTAGTCAAAGTTGTGAGACTGAAGTGAAGGACCATGCAAGTGAGCCACAGTCTAGGACTGGGGCAGCTGTGCAGATAGGTATGATGCAGCTGGAGCTCTCCCTGGTTATGGTAAAGGTAGAAGGTGAGTGACAAAAAGCAGAGGCTGAGTAGCAAAGGGCAGCTGCAGATTTGCAGAGGACAAAGCTGAAAGCTGAGGAGAGCGAGAAAGAGAGAGGGGAGCAAGAAAGGCAGCACCAACATGAAATCCAGCTGAAAGAGCATGAGAGAAAGAGGAGAGGCGCTTGAACACAAGATGAAAATTCTGCACCAGAAGATGACACCATAAACTGTAAGTACCGGCATCAGGGGTTCAACCCATGAAGCCAAAATGAATCTTATGTTTCCCAAGTATCAGGAGGGGGATGCTCTTGATTTGTTTTTAAAATCTTTTGGTAGAATGTGTGGGCAATTTGAATTGGACAGGGCTTCTTGGAAAATGTATCTTTTGCCATTCCTTATGGACCAGGGCATTAGAAGTTTTTGCCAGGTTGGACGATCAGGACTGTACAGACTCAACAAAGAGAAAAATGCCTTTCTAAAACATTCTGAATTGACTCCCAATGCCTAAAGACAAAAATTTAGCTCAAGCAAGTCCCTGGGAGATAGCTATTCTGAAAAGTGTGTACACAAACTAGGCAATCGGTTTGGCCCTTTACACATTACAGTACAGTAAGCAGTAACATTTTTAACAATGGATTATGACTTATCATATTGTATTGTCTGCACTACCAAGTGTGTTTCAATTTGCTTCATAAAATGGATATGATCGTCTGAACTAAAGGTAAAACCTGACTAATCTCAGCAACAGTTTAAAAACCATGCTGAAACATAGTTCCCAGCGGTGTTTTAGCGCAGTTTTTAATGACTAAACACTACTTGTAGTGCAGACACTAAGTATGTTACAGGAACTTAAAATGGTTTAAGCTCCTTAAAAGGTTTTATGTCCTATAGTCTATACAAAGCTTTTGAGTGATGGTTAGAGGTGCAAAAGCTAGCTTTGTGGAACAGATAAAATATTTGTTCCTACTCATGGAACAGTTCTTGAAGACTGTACGTGAGGAGTTAATAATACTGTTGGTGGATAAGGCTCTGATCCCCATGAAGGAAGCAGGTGAAAGAGCTGATTAATTTCTATCCAGCTGACCATACACTCAGCAGAAGAACAATGGTGAAGGGACATCAGGTGTTTTTTAGGCTGGTTTGCAGTCCTCAATGTAGTCGAAGTCCACTTCCGTACAACATACATTAAACCAACTGTTAAAATTCCTAGTGCAGAGTACCTTTCCTCTTCTTGGCCATACACAGGTAACATCTTGGCAAATGATACCATGCATGCTGTCTGCTGAAGACCCCTCCCCAGCTCCATTAAATTAATCTGCACCACTCCTACCCTATCCCTTGCCAGGTAATTTGTCCCCAGGTGGACAATGACATCTAGCTCTCTCCCATTTCCTCCCACCTTAGCAATCCTTTGGATCTGCTCCACATATCTCCATGCTTAAGAACCAAGGAGACACTTCACCTCCCTCTCTCTTCCACCTCCTGTTCCCAAGTCTATACCACTGATGATACAGTCCCTCACCAACACCTGCTTCCTCCTGGGTTGGGGGCCTCTTCATCCCTCCTTGGGGCCTCCCCTTCTGAGGACCCCCACATCCTTCTTTCTCACAGCTGCAGGTGCCTTCTTCCAGCTGCCCCATCCAGGCAGTAAAGCAAAAGAATTTTGCTGTGGTACAGGCTGAGAAGTGTGTACCCTACCCAGCAGCCCCACCCTATGACAGCTCACCAAGGTTCAACTGTTTTGACTCAGCATCCTGTGGGGGATCTGTGGAAGCCTTGGTAGCCCCTGGGTCAAAAGGTTCTCTGCACCCTTGCCAGTTCATCCCACAGCCCAGCCATCTCTAAGAGATGAATGCAAATGGGGCAGCACCTCACTCTCCAGAATGTGTCCCATAAAATGGTGACTGCATGCCAGTTACACTGTGCCACTACCATGCTCTTTCCTTCATTAATATTTTGTCCATTGAACCATCCCTGTATCCCACGAGCTTTTTCTATTTACTTCTTTTTTCTTTCCTAAAATATATTTACTGCCCTACCCTAGGTGTCTCCTACTTTCCCTTCTACCTGTAGCTACATTTCCTGATGTCTGTTATCTACAGTATTATCCCTTAGTTGTTGTCCCACTATCTGTAGTTAATCAACATAATGTTGTCTATTACAGTATAGCTGTACCCTGTACTGTGATAACTCCTATTTGGTCTGATGTCTTCCCTGGAGCATCTTCTGGGGATACTCTGCAGTTGCCTGCAGTTGCCTAGGGAAGATGTTCTAGTCCTGTGCTGTTCCACTCATGCTCTGGGACACAGGTGTGATGGGACACACTGCATATGGGACACCTTGATAGTGCTTTTGTTAGAAGGCTAAGGGGAATCTAAAGGCAGATGACTGCTTCAATTCTGCATAAGCAGCACACCCCAGTTAACAGCTATCTCCCCCAGTTAACTGCAGGGATGATTTTTCAGCTGCCTTCCTCAGTTCAGGCCAGCACACTGCCAACACAGGTGCTTTTTGTAGCATGACTGATGGTCCCAATGTACCTTTCAGATTCTACTCTTCTAATAAAGTATCTTTCTATGTACCCCCTAGATAGAAGTGTTCTAGCAGAAATGTTCTAGCTGCTTCAGACATCTGCCTTCTTGCTCTGATAGCAAAAGCTAACTAAAGGAAAGTCTAGTATTTATTAGTTGACAAACAAATTCTTTTTTTTTTTTTAGCAAAAAAAGCATGTCAGATATATGTAGATTAATTCTTAGTGTATTTTTAATTTTCTAAGCTATGTTTAAAACAGTGTTTTTTTTTTACTAATTGTCTAATTAATTGCTCAAGTCATTAATGATGGCCACCACTCGCAATTTATAAAAATCTCTTCTGTTGAGGTCACCTGCTGATTGCACATACAGTACTAGATTTATGCTATGACTGTATAAGACTGGTGCTTCCACATGTTTCTGGTCTTAAACAGTACAGCAATGAACCAAGATAGTTAACTTTTTCATGGCACAAGGGGCAAGTGGAAGACATCATTCGGTACAGGAAAGTTACGAGAACAAGGGGACAGGATATGAGATTGGGGGCAGAATAAGGGGTAATGTGAGGACATTCTTTTTCACAGAAAGGGCAGAGAATACATGGAATAGCCTGCCCCAGAAGGTGTTAGGAGTGAGCACAGTGGTGGGATTCAAACATGCTTGGGATAGGCATAAAGGAACCCTAAAGGTGGGAAGGAGAAGCTAAAGATGATGACCAAGTAGGGTCAGCAGCCACTGATACAGATAGGGTATACGGATAGACTGGATGGGCCTAGCAGTCCTTATCTGCCATCAACTTCTATGTTTCTATGTTTCTATGGCTCTACACCGGGCATGACAAGAATGAAATAATTTAAAAACTGGTTACACTTTATTTTAAGTGTCCATTTCAATGTAACTAATCATCAATTACATGCAACAGGGTAATTACCCTGTAGTTACATGTTTGTTGCATGCAACTACATTGCAGTTGCTGTGCAGTTACTGTGTAGTTATATTGTAACTACAGTGTAGTTTGGTGACACTTAAAGTTAACATAAAAACTTCAAAATTATTTTTTTTTTGTTGTTGTTACTTGTTGTTAACCAGGCAAGGAATGAATGGAAACAAAAAGAAAAAAGGATATTTATTTATTTAAAGTTTTGTAACTGGGAGAGGCACACTGTGCCAATGGTCGTTTCCAGGTGCGACCTGTGGGAAGGGGGAGAGGGGAAGAAATATAGTAAACAGCATGTACATGTCAATAATATAGGCAATAATGTATGAATTGAATACATTTTTGTCGATACAAACAAAGAATAATTAAAATACAAGGACTGAGTGTATACAGTGCAGATATAGTGCAAAATACAAGCAACAAGCTTTGACAATATTATACACTGCAAGACCTAGGGAAGGAGGGAGGGTGATTTTACCAGAAAACACATTATTAGTGAAAAAATGCATGGTGACTAAGAAATACTGCTGCTTTAAATGTAATTAATGAGCACAGCATTTTCCCATAAATCTTTAGGGCAATGCTGTGGTTTTCCACAGGATAGAATAGGGTCATTTTAGTTCCCACAAGTTGCATTTCTTTTCTGTTATGCATGTAAAAGTGTGTAATATGGTATCATATATTAAGGGATTCTTTCAGGAGTAATGGAAATGTCCTCATTAGTTAACACCAGAGAAGAATGAGGGGTTAAAAAGCAGGATTTGTATCATGAAAAACACAAGTTAAATCAGACAGACATTGATTCATTTAATACATGGTAGCAGGACAAAGAGCTACTGCTTAAAGATGAAAAGCGAAAGGCTGTAGGAAAATGTCAGGCAACCTCTTTAACTTACACACCCAGTAAATTAGCATCCAAATAGACTCTAGGTGAATCATTCCCCCCACTGCTTCATCAGTAAGGATGAATATGTATACATCACAAACATGTACTGTACTAATTTACAAGGCTGTCCACCTGCTCAACTATCCAGGGTGCTCAGTGATTTCTTTGTTAAGCAGAAATGTGCTTAGGTTTACTGTAAAGGCATGTATTGTCTTTATGTCCACTGTCTCATCTGGTAGAATGTTGTTCCATAGTTTCACCATTCTCCGGGAGAAAATCGGCCTTCTAATATCCCCCTGAATGTAGCACTTCTGAGCTAAGAGGAGTGGCTGTGGAAACTGGAAACGTTTGTTTGGCTTTGATTCAGACCACCTGTCTTCAGTTTGGCCTCAACACATTGGCCAAAGACACTGTAGAAACTTGGCAATAGGGTTTAGCAGGCTGCAAATACGGGTAAACAACACCTTTGGCCCACCCCTATCGATCCCAACCTCTTCAACCCTCTCCAGGTCCACCAGGCGGACTATATCCAGTGATCTGTTTCAGTAGAAATGTATTCATTTGTTCAGATTTTGTTGATTGGGAAAGGAGGACTGAAAATATTTCCTGTTTTCAACCTCATCATGCGAGATGGGGATACAGATGTAAACAGATTAGGAATGTATAAACATTGATAATGATGGCAGAAAAAAATCCAGAGGGTCCATACAGTCTGCCCATGTTCCCTATACTATATATCTACTGTTCATCCTGGGTACTAACCCTCCCCATCACCTCTTTAGTCTCTTCCTCCTTGGTCCTGTCGCCCCCAGTAGCCACTGTTCCCTTCATTATGTCCCAACCCTGCTTGAATCCACTGACTGTTTTTGCACCCACCACTTCAGCTGACAGACTGTTCCAATATTTCACCACCCTTTCTGTAAAGGGGTACTTCCTCACATCCCTCTTGAAATTACCTTCTGTTAATTTCCATTGATGTCCACGTGACCGCAAATTGGTATTCAGGCTAAATAGTTCCCCACAGTTCACTTTGTTAATTCCTTTAAGGAACTTGAAGGTCTCTGTCATATCTCCCCTCTCCCTTCTAGCTCCAGTGATTACATATTTAGTGCCTTGTGATGCTGCTCATAACATCTGCCCTGCTGACCCTGAATTTTTTGTTTACTCTGTGTTGCACTGTCTCCAACCAATCCTTGTCCTTTCTGTAGTGAGAAAACTGGGCATGGTACTCTAGGTGAGGCCTCATCAGGGATCTGTAGAGGGGAAGTATTAACTCTTTCTTCTGCTATCAATAGACCTCCAGATACATGCCAGCATCCTGTTAGTTTTGCTAGGGGCCTTGTTGTACTGACTTGATTGCTTAAGTGTGTTGCTAATAACTCCCAGATCCCGTTCTTGCACTGTAGTGCCAAGTCTCTCTCCTCCCATCCAGTACTCTGTCTTGGAGTTCTTTTTCCTTAAGTACATTACCTTTCAACTGCTAGATCTTTGACCACCCCTGTAGCTTTTGTAGGTCTCTTTGCATTTCCCTTATTTCCTCATCACTATCCCCCTCCCACATAGTTCTGTGTCTTCTGCCAAGAGACACAACTTGCCCTGGATCCCTTCTCCAATGTCACTAATAAACATGTTGAAAAGGACTGAACCAAGGACTGATCCCAGTGGAATCTTGCTCATAACCTCCTTCTCCACTGATTTAATCTCATTGACCACCACCCTCTGCTGCCTCCCCTCTAGCTAGTTGCCCACCCAGTTCACCATGGGTTTAGCTGCACCCAGGTCTTCAATCTTCTTGAGCAATCATTTGCAAGGGAATGAGTCAAAATCCTTGCTGAAGTCAAAGTAGAGCAGATCCACAGCATGGCCCTTGTCTACACACAGTCAAAGAAAACTATTGGGTTAGTCTGACAAGATCTTCATACTTTGAAACCATGCTGTTTATTATCCTGGAGCTTGTTACTCTCTAGATAATCTATGAGGTATTTTTTGATTAGTGACTTCTTCATCTTAACATTGAATCAGGTAAGGCTGATGAAGGTTTTTAGTGAGTAGCAGAAATTTGTCAGAGGTGACCAGAGAAATTCTCTGGCACTAGGTCATGCCAGTGATTCGAATGGACAGTGCTGTCAAAGACAATGCCGTCCATACAGTGCAGATATGAAAAGTGGCAGAAGACAATGCTGACAACAAAATCACCGCCAGTGGTAGCGATTGCAAGTGTGGTTCACGATCGCTACCACTAGAAAATGTTATTTTTGTGGGGGGCTCTGCCACCCACACCCCGATGTGTCCGGTGCACCCCATAATTAAAATAATCAACTCTGAATTTGGAGTTGGATTATGGGGGGAAAGTAAAATTGTGAAGACCTGGATTAGAACCCTGGTCTCCGCCACCTTTCTGGACAAGCTGCTCCTGCATTACCATTCCATACCATAGGAGCAGCTTGGCTAGTCACCTCCATTTCTCTGTCCTTGTCTTGTGCTGTACCACCACAGACAGCGAACAAGGGAGTCCTTACTACAAGGTGCTGTAATTCCCCTGCTGCTGTCTGTGGTAGCATGGTATAGACTGTGCTGTGTTAGCATGTGCTATTTTTGTAGAGCTATTCTAACTGGGTAGGAAATTCTCCTACTCTTTTTGTGAAGTGCCATGGAATCTTTTACAGCCACCTGAAAAACCACCAGAACAATTGACTATTTATTTATTTAAAATATTTTGCCAGGAAAGGCATACTGAGCTGGCATCACCTTGTTCCCAGATGCGTCCTTGGTGGAGGGTAGAAGGGAGTACAGTTCAAACAGAAAATACTATACAGTGCATTTAAAGTAAATAAAGAATATAACTGTAAGCATAAAAGAAATAACAGTATTATAATATGACAAAGACAAAGAACAGGTGTGTCACTGTTGCCCAATGCAGCATAATCTGCAAGGGGCTGGCTCGTCACTGTCACATCAGTCATCACCCAGGCTGATCATGACACTGTTCTGGCTTGCTGGGCAGAAACTTCATGTAGTTCAAAGGAGAGAGTCAGCCTAATCAAAAGGCATCTCTTTCCTTTAATCTACATAATGCCACCCACCAAGCACATCTGATCTGTCATGATCAGCCGTTGTGGTCCCTCCCTCCTCAACGTAATCTTTGCTACTGGCTACAAGCCACCCACCATGCCTATTTTCATTGTGTGACACTAGGGGGCCCACATCTGATGCCACCACATGTAAAGAAACCCCTCTCTTAATGTCTTCCACCCTATTTTCTGGAATTGGGATGCCCATTCGTCTGTGCCGGCTGATACCCCTGACCCTGCCTGTTTTGATTGTGCGACACCAGGGAGTCCACCTCCAGTGCTGCCTAACATAACACTTGCACTGGGGTGCCCAATCCACCATGTTGGTACCTGAAATAAAGAAAACCATCTTTCATAGTTTCTTTTTCTTGTAAAATACACCCTATAAAAATGAAAACCATCCATCGCTATCTATTGCTGCTGCTGCAGTAAGTGTCCCCCCACCATATCCTCCCACTCTACACCCACCACCCCATACCCCTCCTATGTTCTTACCTTACCTACTACAAGTGCAACACCATAATCCTCTCTAGACCACATACACATCTTCACTCTTCAATGTTGGACCACAGACTGAGGAAATCAGGTGTGTATTGCAATGGGTGTTGAACTTGTTGTCATAACGTGGTCATTTTTGGATATGTTTACCCCAGATTTTCAACATGGCTTTTTTGGGACTCCACCTCATGCACAGTGACAATGAAGTTATGCAAATCTGTCCCCAAAAGGTGATTTTGCTGTCACTGCACAACATCACCTTTTGTGCAAGATTTGAAAATGTTCTTTACCTTGTTCATCAAATGGTGTCATAAGAAGGCTACGTTAAAAATTTGGGTAAAAATATATAAAAAAAATTATGAGCCTATATTGAAATTTATGAATGCACACTTGTAACTTTGGTAATTTTCAATATTTTGACCCCACATTTCCAAAAGGAGTGAAAAAGTGGGTCAAGTGTAGCAAAACTGGAGTTTGAAGCAGCACTATAAATGATATCACAATAGTCACAACTAGAAAGAATCATCTTGGTGAGGATTTCTCTGCATGCAAGAAGCAGAATACTTCTTTTATTTCTATATAGCACCCCAAGCTTGGGGTGGAACTTCTTATGTAAGCATCCACATGATCAAAAAAAAATCTAGATGGCGATTGAGCTGGAACCTGAGGTACTTATAGGAGAAAACATCTTTAATAGTTGTACCATCAAGGGCATGAATGCAAGGAAGGGGAGGACTCTAGCTAGTCTATGCCCAGTGCCAAAAGTCATAGAGATTTTTTTTGGCATTACGGGATAACTGATTAGCATGGAACCAGTACTGGATATTGTTAAAATCCACTTGAAGCTGGTTCATGAGGTCAGGGGCAGAGGAGCAAGAGGCAAAGAGGATGATATCATCTGCATATAGTACATCTGAATAGACACAGAGGAGTGTACCTTGGGGAAGACATTTAGAAAAAAGGAGAAAAGAACTGGACCCAATACTGACTCTTAAGAAGGCTATGTTGGGTCATAAGAAGGCTATGTAGAAAATTCCCTTATGGCACTCAGAGTGCAGGCATTACGGAGCCAGGCAATCAGGGTGCCAAATGTGAGATTCATCGCCCTCTTCCTGAGGTCTGACACACCCCCCGAGCTCTGCTTCCCGGAGTAGGAATCTTTAAGTTGGGAGGGCGAAGGGGTGCAGCTTTCTGCAAAAAAGTGATCGGCAACATTGCCAGTTGGCACCTTAATTGCCCAGTGCTGGAATGCTGGCATGCACCAAGGGTGGAACCTTGAACTTTTGGGGTAGAAATATAAGAAAATGACAAGCATATGAGCCTACGTTGAAATGTTTTAATGTATGCTTGTACTATAAGTGTGGTAATTTTTTACATTTTGACCCCATCTTTTAAACATATCCATTTTTTCACACCACCTCTTGTACTTGACAGCTGTCATTGTTCAAATCCTGGCCAAAGTGTGTTTTTCACACTTGTGGTGCAAAATCACCTTTCAGGCATGATTTGAAAATTTTTTTACTCTTTCATTATGAGATGGAGTCATAAGAAGGCTCTGTGGGGTAAGAAGAAGGTTATGTTAAAAAACTTTGGATAAAAATAATAAAAAAACAACAAAGTTATGAAAATACACTGAAATGTTTCAACACACACTTTTAACTGTGTCAATGTTCAGTATTTTGACCCCAGATTTTTAACATGGTCATTTTTTCACACCTTCTCAGGAATGTGATGACTGTTATTTCTCAAACCCTACCCAAAATGTGTTCTCACACTTGTGGTGCCAAATGACATTTTGTCCATCATTTTAAAAATGACACCTGTGATGCTCAGAGTGATAATAAAAAGAGTATGTTGAAAATTGGGGGTAAAATTTTGAAAAACCAACTAAACTATACAGAAACATTGAATTGTTACAGCATTTACCTGTAACTTCATTTTTGCAGATTTTGGCCCCTAATGTTCAACAAATCCCTATCCTGAACATGGTGGGTATCATGTTTCATATCCTCTATGAAACTTGTTTCCACAGTCACACAGCAAAATCACCTTTTGGATGGGATTTTAAAAATTCCACCTATCTCGTTCATAACGTCACATCATAAAAAGACTGTTGGACATCTGGGGTCAAAATTTGGGAGCTCGCTTTAAAGTTGACATTGCCTCTCAGCTGCCCTCCTGGGTTATTTAAGAAACAAATCATGACAGGTTGTGGGTTAGTGTGGGATTTACCCACACCTGGTGTGGTTCAGTCACAAGGCCACAGGCCAAGTGAGTAAACCACACCAAAAGTGGGTAAATCCCACCATAACCCACACCCTGGAGCTGTTTATTCTGATTACACAATGGACCTCTTCACTTTGCGTAATAAAAAATAAAAGACAAAAATTGTTTTTTGCAACTTCAAATAGTTTTTCATGGAAGTTATTGTTGCTCCAGAAAACAAATAGTTCCCTGTTGCTAGGTAGAAAATTCCCTGTCCCCATAGATTTTCAGGCTAAGAGCGCATGAGAGGCTTCAGTTTTATTTTTTTTTACGTGACAATCTAACAGTTTTTAGTACAGGTTTACACAGTGTGGTGCGAACACTGACGTTGCCCTTCTGTGCTTGTGGGTTTGGAGTGAATTTAACGGTTCCGAGTTTTTGCAGTGGTGAAGAACTAATTATTGTTCTGTCTGTTGATGTGTTTCTTTTACTTGTTTGTGATTGCAATGCCTGGAATGTGTATTTTACTCAATCGAGGTATTTAACTTCAGGTGCCAGCTACCGATGCCCTGGGATTGGGAAACGCAGCTAATAGTGAAAAAGCTAAGAAAAAGGAAAGAAAAGGAAAACATATGGACACAAGACAGTTCAGTGCTTTGTGGAAATTGTTATGGAGGAAGGATTAAAAGAAAAAGGGTTTTGTGGTATGTAAACTGGGTTTCGGTCCTGTCTCGGTCTCTGACTTCAACAGCTGTAGTCCTTTCAAAACTCTGACTTTTGTGTTGCCATTTAGCGGTCAATCAAAATGGCGGCTTTGGGGAAGGCGGAGTGATTTGAGAAGTGGGGACTGCAGATGCGGCTCACTGGCACCTTTTCTGTGGGTAATATCAGGATTTACTATGGCTGAAAAGTGCCTGTCAGCCAGTCAGAATCAGTGATTCTCAGATGTCATTGTATAATACAGTCTAACAGTGAGTAAAAGCAGGACACCACTGAAAATGAGACATTGCATCTCATCTGCTCTGTCTTGGGTAGATATATATTAAAAATGCATGCAATCAAGACCCAGTACAACAGCAATACCAGCAGCGAATATTCAGCATTGACAAATGCTTGCTAAATACTAATTCTGGTTGTGTTACTTTTCCATCTCTACAGGACTTTTTGTTGTACTAGTGGATTTTTTTATTTTATTTGTATTTCGGATGACACCTTTAAGCCGCGGGCTCTTTTACAAAGGTTCCAAATCAAGACAATAAGGTACAAAACATAACATGATCATTACAATGGAACCTGCAAAAAAAAAAAAAAGACACATAAGGTTACAATAATAGCAGCCAAAGGCAGTGTCAAGGAATTGTGTTGTGAGTTAATTATGCAGTACAAGTCATAGGCAGCTTAGTGAAGCTTTGTTAGGAGTGGGTTAGTGGAAAAAGAGAAAGAAGAGTGGTGGTGAGGGGGTTGTATGAGAGAGAGAGAGGCAGGAGGGGAGAAATGAGGAGGGCATCGCGTTGGGTATGTGGTAGAATGGGAAACGGCAATGAAAGAGGAAAGGGGGGATGAAAAGGAGACAGATTCATCCTATACCCAGTAATGGGGGGTAGGAGGAGGAGGAGGAGCTGAGGCAGTGAGGAGGGGATGCTTGAGTGTGTCTGCCTGGAGGGATTATAAGAAGCAATCACAGAAGGCACTAGCTACTTAGATGTTGATGCAGTTTACACTTAAAAGCACCAATCGTGGCAATGTTGGAGATTTCTGTAGGTAGCAAGTTGAACCAGGTGGAGGCTCTGACAAGGTAAGAACACTGAGCTTGGAGAGGTCCGAAGGCGAGGTATTGTAAAAGGTTAGACTGTCCGATCTTCTAGTTAGGCGGTGGACATGCTCTTGGGAGTCAATATTGATTGGACTCCAGGGGGCATAAGGCTCAGTGATGTCTTCTTAGCTAGGATGCAGGTCTGGTACTTTAGTCTGCCGGATAGCTGGAGCCAGTTAGCCTGCTTGTAAATGTCACATGTGTGAGAAAGGCGGGCAGCTGAAGTAAGGAGTCTACATGCCTTATTAAGGGCTACAGCTATGCACCGGAGTGCAGTATCAGTAGCAGATCCATAGATAACGATGTTATCAGATGTTTTAGATTTGCATAGATGTAGTAAGTACCATTTTAGAACTGCATGATGTACCTATACATACTTGCGTATAAGTCGACCTCACACATAAGTTGACTCCCCTTTTCTTGTGGATTTTAGTAAATTTTTAGATAGGTTTCACATATAGTTTGACTCACCCTTTACTTAATACAGTATATAACTACTGGTACACCTCAGCACCACCAGGAGAGCTACTTTTTAACATACTCACTCCCTCTGGAAAACAGACAGTAATACTGTAAAACACTGCAGTATAACCTCCCTAACCCACTCTCACCAGCACAACACACTAGTGCTAACGGTACCACTTTCCCTAATCCACCCTCACCAGCACAACACACTAGTGCTAATGGTACCACTTTGTGGAGGGGTTGTGGGATAACAGATGGACCAGACACCGAAGTTCAGGTTCAACACTCAATCTCTGTGTGATGTTTAGTCGTTGTGACTGCCTCGCCTAATCAGGGGCCCACCGCTCACTGCCATCCACCTCAGTCTTGACAGCTACCTCTCCCTGCCTTGCCCCCTTCTACCTGCCCCTCTCCCTTTCCTGCCCACAGGCATTTCCTGACTTTATCCTCCTCCCTCCTCCCCATTAGAGCTCTAACCTCACCTTCCACACTCTGAAAATGGCCTTCCTGCCTGCACATCCCTTCCCTCTCACCTGCAGCACTTATTTCTAAGATTGCCCTTGGCTGGTATGTCATGCTACCTAACATTTGGCACATTTTGAATTACTTGAATTTCCTAAGCCTCGGTCTCTTACTTCTTTTTATTGTGTAACTATGTATTATAATGTTGACCTTTGTATGTACGTATACCCCCATTCCTTCGACGTGGAACCTTTTTAAATGAGCAGTTCCTGCTCAAAGGTATTTGTAATCCTAGATTTCAATAAAAAAATGTTTATTCAGAATACAGAAAATAAGCTTCAACAATGCCATATTCCTTCTTCAGTACATCAATTTGCAGCAACATACTCTGTATGTCCTTTCTCTGCACTGAGCCAGCACCTACTGACACTGATCTCTGATCTAACCACTTTTCAGTGAAAATGCTTCATCCTTATGTGGGCTCCGTTTCCTTGGGTAGTGGGAGCTCAAAAAAAAACCAAAACAAGCTAACAAAGAACTTTAGTGCAGAAGCACTGAGAAAAGGGTTACCCCAAAGGGCACTAGCAACAAATCAAGTTTCAAAGAAAGACAACATCATACATACTTCCATAGTGCAAAGCATCATGGGATGTATGCAAATCACCATGGCATTTCAGACTTGTTCAGTTTACAACAATTTACATGCATTTTAAATAACACAACTAACTTAATTGCTATAATAGTTCACCTAGTACTTTTTACCATTATCAAAAACACCTAGTGCCATGGTATTTTCAACATTTACAGGTTTCATAAACATAAGGTATATTATGACATAGTGCTATTACATACTAAATCCAACAATGATAAACACAATCTGTTTTACCTACACTTAGAGGTCACCACAATAACCTACCTGTAAGATGACCTGAGAGGGAAAAGGAAAATTAAAGAGGATACTATAGCATAGGCAAGAAAAGGAAGGGGTGCCCATTGGTGGCCAACCTTATGGACTAGAAATTGTGAAGGGTAGATTAAGCTAAGAAACAGAACTTTTGCAGCAGATTTAAGAAAAAGGTCAGTCCTCAAGAGTGGCAGGAGCTCCCTGTCGCACACTTTCCCTAACCCACCCACACCAGCACAAAACACTAGTGCTAACAGTATCACTTTTCCTAACTCACCCAAACTGGCACAACACATTAGTGCTAACAGTACCACTTTCCCTAACCCACTCTCACCAGCACAAGACACTAGTGCTAACAGTACCACTTTCCCTAACTCATGCTTGCCACCACAAGTCACTATAGTCCTGTGCCCATATTTCATATTTATCTTGTCAGTTTTTATATACAGTACTGTTTGATTGAGGGCCCCAAGACACCGATTCACAAACATTGAAAACACTTGGTGCTGAAACACTGATCAGCCTCCCTAACCATCCCTAACCCAACCTTACCGACCCAAGTCTTGCACAAATTGTCATGTACCTCCTGGAAACAGTGCTGTATGTGCAAAATCCTGCACCAAAAACTGCAGTACCTTTGATGCCAAGTGTTGCTGCATCTCCCAAATGCTGAATGTTGAATGAACATTCCCATCGCTGCCTTCACTCTCTCGAGCTCACAAGTGCCCGAACAGGAATTTGTGCAAATAAGGCAGCAGGGTTCATTGCAAAAAATTAAAGGTGCACAAAATTATTTAGTTTTTTTAGTATAATAAAGGGCTCTCAAACAGCAGTGAGTTAAGTGGCAGGATGTCAGAAGAGTGGCTGGAAAACAGGCAAGAATTCAATCTGTTGCAGCTACCGATAAATGTACTGTAACAGTAATGGGCTCTCTAACAGTAGCAAAAGCTCTGCAGAAAAGTTGACCTCACATATAAGTCAAGCTCCCTTTCATCAGTGCCTGTTTTTGGCACTGAAGACTCAACTTATATCCGAGTATATGCAGTGGTTTATGTCCCTTGCTCTGCTGTTCCATTGTTGGCACAATGCATCCACGTTCTACTATAGAACTCTGTGACTGGTAGGGACATAAACATAGAAACATAGAATTTGATGGCAGATAAGGACCGCTTGGCCCACCCAGTCTGCCCATTTCCCTACCTACTGGATAAGCTGCAGATCCTAGTTAACCAGCAGCCTACTTCTTCCTACCCCCACACCCTAGAATTGCCTTATGACTGTCCCATGCATGCTTGAATTCCACCACTGATTTTGACTCCACAACCTCCTCCGGAAGGCCGTTCCATGCATCCACAACCCTCTCTGTGAAAAAAAATTTCCTTAAATTACCTCTGAGCCGCCCCCCGTCACTATCTTCAAATTGTGCCCTCTTGTTCTTGCATACCTCTTTTTTTGAAAGATGCTAGCCTCTTGGGCTTTGTTGATTCCCTTGAGGTACTTGAACGTTTCTATCCTGCCCCCCCTTCCTCGTTTCCTCAAGGCTATACATATTAAGCTCCTTTCGTCTCTCTTCATATGTCTTCCAGTGCAGACCCTGCAGCATTTTAGTTGCCCTCCTCTGGACAGCTTCCATCCTGTCTATGTCTTTGCAGAAATTGGGTCTCCTGAACTGCACACAGTACTCCAGATGGGGTCTCACCAGCTGTCTGTACAGAGGGATAATAACTTCCTGTTTTCTACTGGTGATGCCTCTCCTATGCATCCCAGTATCCCCCAGCCCTTCTTGCTGCCCTCTCACATTGCTTGCCCACCTTTAGGTCATCTGATATGACTACCCCAGGTCCCTTTCCATTTTTGTTGCTGTTAGTATCTCACCCCCATTGTGTACTCTTCCCTGGGTTTTGTTTCCCAGGTGCATTACCTTTAACTTCTTAGCATTGAATTAAGCTGCCATACATTTGACCATTCCTCTAACCTTGCCAAGTCCCTTCTCATCCTTTCCACCCAACGGGGTGGATCAACTCTGTTGCAGATCTTTGTGTCATCTGCAAAGAGACATAATTTTCCTTCCAGTCCTTCTGCAATGTCGCTTATAAAGACATTGAAGAGGACCGGTCCTAATACTGAACCCAGCGGTACCCCACTAGTAACCCTACTTTCTTCTGAGTGGACTCCATTTACTATTACTCTCTGTGTCCTATTCTCCAGCCAATTCTTTTCCCAGCCTGTTATCTTGTGACCCACTCCCAGGCTGGCTAACTTGTATATTAATCTTTTGCATGGGACTGTGTCAAATGCCTTGCTAAAGTAAAGGTAGGCCATGTTCACAGCCCCTTCCTGATCTACTACTTTGGTCACCCAGTCAAAGAAATCTATCAGATTCGTCTGGCATGACCTTCCCACTGTGAATCCTTGCTGCCTAGGGTCCTGTGCCCTCTGGCCTCTAGATACTCGACAATTCTTTCCTTCAAGTGATTCCATCATTTTCCTATCACTGAGGTTAAACTAACAGGTCTGTAGTTTTCTGCTTCTGCCTTGCTCCCACTTTTGTGAAGGGAATCACATCTGTTCTTCTTCCAGTCCTCGGGTACCACCCATCCTCTCATGATTTGTTAAAAGGGTAGTCAGTGGTGTCACTAGTTCTACCCTTAGTTCTTTAAATTCTGGGATGAATCCCATCAGGCCCCATTGCTTTGTCCACCTTCAGTTTTAAGAGTTCTTTCAGAACCTTTTCTTCTGTAAATGGGCTGGTATCAACTTCTGTATCCAGAGTGTTTCTACTGTTTGTTTTATGTACCTCCTCTTCATTTGTAAATACTGAGCAAAATATTTGTTTAGTATCTCTGCCTTTTCACAGTCATCCTCTGCCCACCCTCCCTCCCTTTATTAAGCCTCACTATCCCTCCCTTGGTCTTCCTTCGCTTCCTGATGTACCTATAAAAGGTTTTATCCCCCTTCTTAACTGAGTTGGCTATCTTTTCCTTGGTTTGGGCCTTTGCTGTTCTGACTGCCTTCCCAGCCTCCTTTTGCTTTATCTGATACAGTTCTCTGTTCTGCTCCTTCTGCGATTCCTTGTACTTCCTGAATGCTTTCTTTTTCTCTTGAACTTTCACTGCCACTTCCTTTGAGAACCATAGTGGTTTCTTACATCATTTTGTTTTGTTTATTTGCTTCACATAAAGGCTCGTTACCTCTGTGATGGCAGTTTTTATTATTCCCCATTGTTCTTCCACCCCTCCTTCCTGCCCATTTGCTAGTGCATTCCTTAGGCAATCACCCATTTTGGCAAAGTCAGCCCTCCTAAAGTCCAGTACTTTTGTCTTTGTATGGCTTTACTCTATTGCTGTGTTTATTGTGAACCCTATTGTTCGATGGTCACTAATTCCCAGATGGCTACCCACTTCTACATCTGTGATCCTCTCTCCATCTCCATTTGAGAGAATCAAGTCTAATATTGCTCCCTCTTGAGTGGGCTCCAATACTAGTTGTCTAAGGCATGCCCCCTGTAGGACATCTAGAATAACTGCACTCTTCGAAGTGGCAGCTGCAACTGCACTCCAGATAACATCTGGCATATTCAGATCACCCATCAGCAATATCTCCTTTTCCGCCATTCTAAGTATACTATTTATCATTTCCTTGTCCATTTCCTCCCCCCTGAGGAAAGTCTGTATCTAACCCTGTCTTGATTGTGGTGCCATTGCCTGTCTCTCAAATTTACCCACAGTGCTTCTTCTCCTCCCTGTTTACCCTTTTGTTCTGTTGCTTTTATTCCTTTCCTTATGTAAAGAGCTACTCCTCCTCCTCCTCTTTTACCCTCCCTGCCCCTCCTGTAGATAGTGTAACCTGGTATGTGTGCATCCCAGTCATGGTTTTGTGTGTACCATGTTTCTGTGACTGCCACAATATCCAGATGTTCCTCCTCCATCAAGGCCACTAATTCAGGAAGCTTGTTACCCAGACTATGGACATTGGTACTCATTGCTCTCCATTTTTTGATGGCTTTACCTTCAGTTGCAATATCCCCCACTGACCGTTCTACCTCGGTCTTTTTCTCATTTAGTACCCTGTTTTGTAGGGAGAGGCTGGGATTTTCCTGCTGCTTGTCAGTGCCTCCCCCTTTGACTAGTTTAAAAGCTTGCCAATGAAGCATTTAAACCGATTGCTCAAAAGACTTGTTCTCTTCCTGGACAGATGCAGACCATCCTGCCAGTATAGGCTGGTGTCCCTCCAGGTGGAACCCCAGTCCCCAATGAAACTAAACCCCTGTGCTCCGCACCATTTTTCAACCATTCATTAAACTGCATGGTGCTAATTACCCTCGCCTCCCCCATGCCTTTGACAGGCAGCACCTCTGAGAAGGATACTGTGTGTGCTACTTGTCTTAGGCCCCTCCCCAACTCTTCAATGTCCTCCTGCACTGCTCTAATCTCATGATGAGCCAAGTCATTTGTCCCTAGGTGGACAATTACATCCAGCTCAGACTCCCTTGCAGCTGTTCTCGTATCCTGAGGATGCACTTCCTGTCCCTCCAAGCCATGGCACCAGGCAGGCACCTTACTTCAGTTTTCCCAGCTCCCCCCAGTTCTATACCCCTAATAATTGAGTCCCCCACCAGGAGCTACTTCCTTTCCCTGTGGTGTCCTCTGCCTCCTTCCTGTGAGTCTCTCTTGTGACAGTTGTCATCAGTCTTCTCTGCGGGTGCATCCATAGGGGAGCTATGCTCCCTGAAAATGGTGTATGGATTGTGGAGTGGAACAATTGACTGGGTGTGCCTCTGTTCCACCATCCTCACCCTCCCTGAGCCTACTGTGGTCCAACTGCTGTGCTTTCTTCGCAACCTCTGAGGTAGTGGTGGTGGTGCTAGTGCTCCCTGGATGGGGGAGGTTCCCTTCCTACTGTCCACTGTGACCTGGAGGAAGGTTTCCTTACTACTGTCCAGTGCGGCCTGAAGACAGGCAACTTCCTCCCTCAGGGCAGAGAGTTGTCTACAAATAGGGCAGCATCTCAGCCTCCAGAAAGACTCCCGGAAGACTGCTGTCCCACAGCCATTACATTGCACTACTCCCCACATGTTTATCTACTTTTTTTTGTTTGTTTGCTTGTGTGTGTGTGTGTGTGTGTGTGTGTGTGTGTGTGTGTGTGTGTGTGCGTGTGTGTGATTGGTTATATAGAAATATATATATTATACAATGTGTATGCTTATATTGTCAGTGCAGAGTGCTAGAGAGGATATGACAGTGATACGCACCTTGCACTCTTGAGGAAATTATGTCAGAACCTCAGGTATAAAGGAACTATTTCCAGGGGTGGTGGGGTGAGGGGTGGGAAGGGTTGGGCCTAAACTGTGCCCTCACAAAACAATCAGCTAAAAGCTCTCACCCACTGCTGCAATGAGTGCCTTCCTGTCAGCAAGATACCCTACACAACAATTTGACAGAGAAAATCCCCTGCTAATCAAACAGAGTAAAATCCAGACATCCAAGTCAGACACAGGTAAACCTCTCCAGCCCCAAAACAGCCTGGTGGTTTGTTAGCCACAAAGGAAAATCAAATATGCAGTTATTTCAGCCCTTCTGAAGATGCTGACAAGATAAGCATTTTTGAAAACCCCCTTCCTGAATTTAAAATAATTAAACACAAAGCAATACCACTGTAAAAGTAAGGAAAACTTCTCTCAGATGTAAGCAAGAGAGAGAGATTAGTTACAGATATCTAGTCCAATATAATATATCCCACGCAGCTTCTCAGTTGTTTCAAAGCACACCCAGTACACAACTTGGAAGAAGATGGACTTCTGTCTGAAACAGGATCACACCAGTAGTTTATAGTAATTGATCAATGCTGAAATGGTCAAGCTAGACAATTGGCTGTGATGCAGGCCTCTGACTTGAGAAGACAATTTCCCCCAACTCAGGCTATGTCTGGCATCCAATTACAAACTGCAGCCTTTGCTATTTTAAATCACACAACCCCACCAAATATTGAAAAATATATTGATGCAGATTGTCACAGAATTCTAGTAATCAGTCCAGTTAGCCACAAAGAAAAATCAAATAAACTACATCACACAGCTCTAAAATGCCAGTTAACTCTAGAATGTTAATCAGAAACACCCAGTGAGGTAAGTAATGGGCCCATATAGATGAAACAATAAAATAATTGAAATCAATATTCATTGCACAGATTCTACTGGGAAAATGCAGGTTCAGCACAGTTCTCCTTTAATGCATATAGGGGCCAAGAACCTGGGAAAGGGATACAGGATGGATGGAGAGTGGTAAGGGAAAAGGACAATGGAGTAACAGAGCTGAGGGTAATAAAACTGGAGCACTTGAAGGCATCAGCACAGTGCAATGACCACCAGCTGAAAGAGGAGCACAATACTTCCCCTGTATAGATCTCTAGCTCAACCACACCTAGCATACTAGGTACACTTTTGGAGCCTACTCTTGAGGATGGACTGAGCTGGGCTGGAGGTGGTGCATAGTGTGGATACCAAAATGATAGAGGCATGAAGAGCGGTCTTATGAAGACCGCTTGGGGGATCTCAGTATGTTTTTACATGCTGGAGGATAGGAGGAATAGGAGAGACTTCACTGAGACATTTACTTGCCTCAGTAAATAAACAAGGTTGACAGCAGTAAGCTGTTCACAATGTCTGTGCACCAAGCCTACGTGTCACATATAATGTACATGGCACAAAGTCTTCCCTAAGACTAACCACCACACATGGGGGGGGGCTGTGGACCCTTGCGGCATTCACAGAAGGAGCACAGACCCCTTCTGCACCTGATGCCCTGTCCATCTACTGCTCTATATGCCCATTCAAACCAGGAGAGTAGCCAGGGTGGTGCTACAGTAGGTGCCATGCACTAAGGCATGAAAGGCTCATAGAGGGAGCGCAGGCTTCGTAGGCGGGGACCCTGCCATAGCTGCTGTGTACCCCTCTAACCCGCACTGACCAGCCATGGTGGGACCTGCTGTGCCCATTTCTATACAGCCTCAGCCCTTCAGACTTGCAGAAAGGGCTGGGGGGCAGCTGTTGGGGCAGTCGCCCAGTTCAGTTACAAACAGTTACATTCCAGGACCAGGGCGTCTCACAATCTCCTGCTAGATGTGGATCAGGGGAACCAGACTGCCAGCAGGGTAGGCATCTGATTGGATGTCCACCTGTGCCTGCTGGTCCATCCCCTGCACAACAGTTCACTAGCAGGGCAGGGCCATGGACAGGCAGCTGGCCATTGTGAATGGTGTGTCATGCATGCCTGTCTAGGGATGCAGGTGCGCACATGATGGGTACATTCCTGTTGTGCGTTCCTGGCCACATAGTACATAGGCCCCAAAGACTGGTAACTTGGGCTGCTGTGGAACTCCATGAAACTGATGGGGGGGTTCAAGAAGGCTGTCGGGAAGTACTTTTTTTATGGAAAGACTGGTGGCAGACTGGAACAAACCTTTGGAAGTGGTGATCTGCACTGAGAGCGTGGGGGTTCATAAGGGAGTAGATCAGACACATTGGAAATGCGCATATCTGGTCAGCTGGGGAGGGAGGAGAAGAAATGAGGACCGAGAGTGACAAAGTCCCATTACTAGTTGGGTTTTGGTAGAACAGATGTGCCAACAGAAAGTACACAAACTACATGCACTCAGGCCCTTTTGTGAAGGTGCTAGTTATTAGGCCACTTATGAATACAAAGCATACATTTGTTTTAATTGTTTTGGTAACCAGGTAAGGCCCACTAGGTACATGGCCTGTTTTTTTGGGGTGACCAAACAGCACTAGGGAGGTTAAGTGACTTGCTCAGGGTCACACACTATGCAAGTGAAGGCTGTCAGAATCAAACTCAGGTCTGCTGGTCTGTACCAAGCTCATTCATGACTTGCTACTCTAACATCTAGGCTATACTGCCAGCCACAAGCAACTGATAGGGGAAGATTGAATCTCCTCTTACGTGGTAAAAATAAAGTATTTTCAATGAGGAAGAGGAAATCCTGGAGGCCTAGCATTTCTTTTGTCAGCTAACCACCTTATAATCTGAGTGGGGTTGTGGAGCAGGAAAATAGCACTTCCTTAGCACTAAATCTGTCATGCAAGCTACCAAAGAAAGCACATTGGATTGTGGGCAAAATACAATGGCCCATGAGAGACTAAGGGAATGTTGGCGGGGGGGGTGTAAAATCCATTCAGGGTAAAGAGGCCCACCATTGGATGTAACCTGTCTGCCTGGGAAGATCTCCACCTGAATAGTTGACACCCTGTAGAGAAAGAAAATGCCAATCTCCTAGAAATCTTTTAGCGACAGACACAGATGTCTGCAGATGAAGTCCTGTTAACACATCTGGACAAAACAAATAAGCAGCACTCCAATGGGAAAAACAATAAAAAAGGAATGTTAAACTAGTGAAACTCAATCTTTAGTAAGCAGAGCCCATGTAATATTATATTAAGACCTCAGCACTGGCTTCCACATGACCCTTCATCACGGGGAACGCCTGATGAAGGGTCATATAGAGACCTCCAGTGCTGGGGTCTTGTGCCACAGTACTTCATGAAGCTCTGCTTAATAAAGTGTGAGTTTTTTGCAGTTTAACATTCCTTTTTTATTGGTTTTCCCATTGGAATGCTGCTTATTTGTTTTGCCCTGATGTGTCAACAGGACTCCATCTGCAGACATTTTCTGTGTTTCTCTGTTTCTAAAACATTGAGGAGTTTGGCATTTTCTTTCTCAACAGGGTGCAGACTATTCGGGTTAGGATCTCCCCAGCAGGCAGACAGGTTACATCCAGTGGTGGGCCTCTGTACCCTGATTGTATTTGACCCCACCGCTGCAGCACTCCCTTAGTCTCTCATAGGCCATTGCACTTTACCCACAATCTAATGTGTTCCCATTTGTAGCTTGCATGACAGATGTAGTGCTAAGGAAATGCTGGTTTCATGCTCCACAGCCCTGCTTGGATGATAAGCTGGTTAGCTGACAAAAATGCTAGGCCTCCAGGATTTCCTCTTTCTCATTGAAAATATTTCATTTTTCCCCATGTAAGAAGAGATTCAGTCTTCTCTTATCAAGTGTGTGGCCTCCCAAGGTGGTGTGGGGGCTATTTTCAGGGTCCTTGTGCTTTATCATCCCCCTGGGGTAGATGGGGATTCTGTCTTTGAGGTTGAAGAGCTCATCACCAGCCTGGTGTTGGAGTCTCCCAGGTGGTTAATTCTGGGGAACTTCAATGCCTGGGTCGACAGCAGGCTCTTAGGTTTTGGGAGTGATCTCCTAGGAAGCATGGGGGCCCTGGGCCTGTCACAAAAAGTAAGAACAGCTACGCACTCGAGTGGCCTCACATTGGATCTGGTCTTTTCATTAGGTTTAGATGTGACAGACCTCAGTGTTGATCCTGTATTTTGGTTGGATCATAGCACCATGAGGGTATCACTTGGTGGCACCCCCCCAGATGGTCCCCCTTCTGTGGAAATGGTCCGGTACCACCCGTTAAGAGGAGTTTCCTCAATGGGACTATTGGCGGTGCTGGACCCATCGAGTGTTGGGGCAGCTTGTGTGATTGGAGAGGAGGAAGCAGTGGTAGTCTATAATGGGGTGGTTACAGTGGCCATCGATTTCATTGCAACCATTCGTGTCCATCTCTTGTCTACTCACTGGAGACCTTCTTGGTTTGATGAGGATCACGGGAGTTTAAAGATTAAGGGGCAGAGGTTAGAGAGGTGCTGGAAGAGATCTGGCCTGCCAGAGGACAGGTTGGCCCTGAGGTTACACTATACTATCAGGGGGAAATCTCCCGCAAGAAGGTGGGATATTTGTCTAGGGAGATTGCTGCAGTGAGGAACAGACTGACTCAGCTTTTCCACACAGTGGACAGCCTGTATTCTTCGCCGACAAGGTGTCCTCTATCAGGGATGAGCTGTCCTCAAGTACTTCTCAAAGGGGATGCATGGTCTGGCCTGAAGTGTGTTGAAAAACAGTCCTCCTGTCTGGGATGAGTTTGAGCTCATTGGGGTGGAGGAGGTGGTGAAAATAATCTTGAAGCTGTGGCCAACCCAATGTGAACTGGACCCAGGTCTGGTCCAACTTTTGGTTGTATGTTCGGAGCTGGTTGGGCCTGTGATTGCTGGGGTTGTCTGGAGTTCTTTGAAGAGTGGGGTCTTCCCAATGGCCTTGAAAGAGGCATAGGTTAGACCCCTTTTGAAGAAACTCTCCTTGGACCCAGACTGCCTCAACAATTACAGGCTGGTCTCAAACCTCTCATTTTTAGGAAGGTTATTGAAAAAGTGGTGGCCATACAGTTCGAGAGATATCTTGCATCTTCCTCCACCTATGAACCTTTCCAGTCTGGGTTTTGTGTGGGGCATAGTACAGAGACCACCCTGATGAGGGTGCTTAATGATCTCCTGATTTCGAGGAACAGGAGATAATGGACTATCTTGGACCTCCTGGACCTCTCTGTGGCATTTGACACCATGGACCATGAGGTGCTACTTGACCGCCTGTTTTTCTGGTGTGGCCTGTCCAGTAATGTTATCAACTAGTTCAGGTCATACCTGACAGGTAGAGGGTGATGATGGGATTAGCCTCATCTAACTCGAATCCTTTGTGCTGTGGGGTACCACAGGGTGTGGTCTTGTCACCATTGTTATTCACAGTGTACATGCTGTCATTGGGGGATATTATCAGGTGGTACAGGCTGGGTTTTCATTCCTATGCAGATGATACCCAGCTATATATGTCCTGTGCACCCAATACCTGGGTATCAGCCTCTGTACTTAACAGCTGCCTCAATGAGATCCAGGCTTGAATGACTCAAAACTGGCTTAAACTTAACCCAGACAAGACAGATGTACTTGTTGTGGATACAGTTCATCCAGACGGAGGGTGTGGTGAGGAGTTACCCCATGGCCTAGTGTTGGGGGGGGGTATTCCCCTTACTCCATCTAGACAGGTGAAGGATTTGGGCATGATCCTGGATGACAGTTTGACGCTTGATGCTCAGGTGTCGGCCGTCGTTAGGAGTGGATTTTATCATCTCAGGAACATTGCACAAATTTGAGCCTTGATCCTACTGGAGGATCTGACCACACTGGTGCATGCATTCATCCCTTCCAGGCTGGACTATTGTAATGCCCTGTACCTAGGATTATCTGGTGGCAACCTCCGCAGACAGCAGCTGGTGCAGAATGTGATGGCAAGATTATTGACTGGGGTGAGACGAGATGACCATATCACCCCGGTCCTCCACGGACTGCACTGGGTGCCAGTCAGGTGGAGGATTGTCTTCAAGGTAAGGCTCCTGACCTATAAGAACCTACATGAAAGGGGACCTGTCTATCTGCAAGATCTCCTTGCCCTCTACCGTCTGCTCCGGGCACTCCATTCTGCCAGGGGAGGCCTCCTCGGAGTTCCCAGAGTTAGGCTGCAGCGTTCTGGGGACAGGGCAATCTCAATGGCAGCGCCTACTTTGTGGAACTCCCTTCCTTGTTATTTAAGGAAGGCCCCCTTGGTAGAAGCCTTTAAAATGGGACTAAAGACATACCTGTTGCAGCAGGCTTTTAGTAATTGATATATTGGTTTTAATGGCATGGATAGAATTTTAAGTTTATGATAAATTGCTGCTTATATGTATTTGGTTATTGATTTGTATTGTACAGCTCCCAGAGTCTACAGAATTGGGCGCTTTATAAATAAAATATCTATCTATCTAATTGCTTGGTGCTGGCAGTATAGCCTAGATGTTAGAGTAACGAGCTGTGAATGAGCTTGGTACATCAAGCAGACCTAGGTTTGATTCCCACAGCATCTACTTGCATACTGTGTGACCCTGAGCAAGTCAATTATCCTCCCCATTGCTCTTCAGTCACTCCTGAAAACAGGCCCATATGCTTAGTGGGCCTTACCTGGTTACCAAAAGAACCTTTTTACCAAAAGCATTAAAAAAAAAAAAAATACTCTTTAGTTTGCTGCTATACCTTCATGCTCTTTCAGACAGGAATGATCCCTCTACCTCTCTAGAGCTTGCTTAGATATTTGAGGAGGATGTGAAGGTAACATGCCTCACTACTGCCTTGTTCCATACTCATTTTTGATATTCACTAGGCCTGCTATCATGGTAGCATATGCAAGTAATAATACCCAACAGGGTGGGCAGTATTGAGCTATACCAGACCACCCAGGTGCCTTATAGCCCCCTGGAAGGTCCGGTATAACCCATACCACCCACCCTGGAAGGTATTACTGCACTTAGAAAATGCACTACATGAAAGATTTAAAAAAATATATAATGGCATAGAAAATTACTAAAAATTTAACTTTTTTGTCTATTTTGGTATGCCTAACAGTAGATGGCACCGTAGTGTGTGATGGATGTTTTTTTTTTCTGTCAATTCATTTATTTATAACAGTTAGCACATTTCCCTTGTTGGAAACTGATAAAACCAGGATTCTGAACTCATAAGTAAAGGTGAACAAACCACTGGTTAAAAGCCGTCCCAATTTAGCTTGCCTGTCATGCGCAGAGCTCGGCTGCCTCTCCCAAGGTAAAGCTAGTGAGTTCAGGATACTGGCGTCCTGAGCATGAGACCAGCGGTACTTTCTCAAATTCTGTGCCTGCAGATGGAGGCATGTGTCTGACTTGTAGCAGAATGTAAAGCCACCAGGCGGGCAGAAAAAGAACAGGGCAGTAATTAACAGAGCTGGCAGCGGTGAAGAATCCAGTAAGGAAAGACATTTATTTTGACAAAAAAAAAAAAACTTTGTTTATGGCATTATATGGGTTTGCTGGAGTACAGCTGTGTTGTGAATGGTGGTGGGGTAACTCGCTCGCTCCTCTCACTTAACAAGTGCAAAAAAAATTATGGCTACTAACTTCCCAAATCCAAACTGGCAGAGTGATACCAGTTTGCTATTGAGGCAGGCTGAGCTGGCATGTTTTATTCCCTGGTCTCTGTTGGGAGTCATTTTACTCCCCTGGAATGGATGTTATCCAATCAGAGACCAGGAAATGTTAATGCCATTTTCTAAATCTTAAAAATTGCTCTAGCATTTACTGTCCTTCCTTGAACTGTGCAACTGAGTCAGTGGAATTTGTGTGGAATGGAAATTCTGCTTCTAAAATCCTTTTTGGAATTTAATTTTTTTTATTTCTATGGAATTCTGAAAAGCATTGCTATGTATTACATAAACTATGGAATAATTTACTGCAGATTGTGGAAAAGGAATCCATAGTTTATGCAAACCTTGAATTAGGAATCCATGACAATCATTCTGCTTTTAAAATTTTTTAATTTGAATGGGAGGCAGTATAGCGCAGTGGTTTAAGGCTCTGAGCTGAAAATCTGGTGACATCCTACAGACCAGATCTGGGCTTGAATCCCATAGCTCCACTTGCATACTGTGTGATCCTGAGCAAGTCACTTAACTTCCCTGTGCTCCCTGGTTGCACCTGTAAAAAAAGCTTTCAACTTAGTGTGCTACTCATGGTTAAATAACTCAGTAAAAAAAAATAATAATAATTCCACTACTAGTGGAATTACAGAGGCTGCAACAGTTGGCAGCAGCTGTATTTTGTCTGGGGCCATCCTCCCCTGGATCTGGGATGGAGGAGGGAGGGGAAAGAGAGAGGTGGTCCTGAGGGGGCTTGGTAGGGTCCAGTGATTTGACAAGGGACCACCAAGGCCTCCCACTTTGGAGGAAGGGGATCACATCCTGTGGGGGGAAGGAGAAAGAGCAACTTCTCGGATTGTAGCCAGCAGTTCCTCCTCTTTCCTTTCACCCTGCAAGGATCAGGATCAAGATCAACACCTGTCCGCATGACCAGCTAGCCAGTTCATGCAGGTAAGGGCCTAGTAGGCCTGAGGGTTACTTATGCCTGGGGGGCTGAGGGAGGCAGGGCCAGAGTTAGAGGGAGATAGGCATTAGCAATGAGCCCAGAGCTACGAGCTGGGTATGGACTGGGAGCAGCCTGCAGACCTGAATGATTGACAGTGTGCTGTAGACCAAGGTTTGAAACTCACAGCCTCCAAGTGAAAATGTAAAGCCAAGGGTGCCAATACAGCTCAGGGAGGTACTGGCTGCACCTCTGACAGAATCTGTTATGTGGAGAAAGTCTCAGGCTCCTATACTTTTCCCACACACCATAAAAAAAAATAATAAAAAAATTAAAAAATTAATAGGCAGAAGTCATTTCAGTAGCAGCCTCTGTGAAGCAGCCCTCCCCCTTCCCTGAGGATTGGACTTACCTGGGGTGCTGGGGATGGATGTCCAGGCGGGTCCTGTTTAGCATCCCATCCCACTGTCCTTTACGTGGGCTGGTCACTTCCTGCAGTGCTCCTCACTGGGTGGGGAAGGAGCATGGAGGTGGCGCAGCTGGCAGTAGCTCGTAGGGCAAGTGCGGTTTCTGGGGCTGGATGTCAGCTGGAAGGATGCCTTGGCCATTGCAGCATCGATCACAATCATCCCAGGCATCAGATTGCCCTTGTGGCACTCCATGCAGGTGTCAGCAGTTTCCCGCAGTCAGCAGCAGGGAGAGTTCTTTAGTGGCCGCAGATCAGATGTCGCCCCCCCTGGCAGGGCGCTTGGGTGGTCAGTTCAGCGATTCCACAGCCTAGATGATGGATGACAGCTCAGGTGGAGTCACTGTCCTGGATCCTCCTGGGGGCACAGAGGGACCCAGAGGGGGGCTGGGGAGCTACAACTGAAATCTTGGGGCTTTGGGAATGGGGGCTAGCGAGACGTGGCAACACAAGGATTGGTTGCCAAACTCTCGTGAATCTCTCGGTGGCCATCTTGAGGATGGCAAAGTGGTGGGGTGTCTCACTCATTAGCATATCCAGTGGCAGCATTCATCCCACGTAGCACTAAAAGGGAAATAGCTAAGAAAAATAAAATCAATAAAATGTATTATAACATGGGGGAACAGGGCTTATTGGGTAGTACACCTGTGACCTCCAGTTAATGGGGATCTTTCTTCACCAGCTCCCCCCCCCCAACATTCATTCAGGGTATCCTCTTGAGGGCATTCCCCTTGGGGCAGCATTAACATATTATAAGTATATTTACGGTTTGTAGGAGTATTTAATGTTAAAGGACAACTTGTCCTGGTAAATAACTTTAAATTGGTTTAACAGATTTTCCTGAAATTTGGTATGCATCATCTGCTGGGGTAGGTTTGTTGATGTGCCGAAGTTGGTTTGAATCCCTTTTGAAATTTTGGAGATATAAAGTATTGAAAATACAGAGATTTCCCTGGTTTTTTGCTGTTTTTTTAGCCACCTGTATCTCAGAAATGGCTGTAGGTGCTGGGATGAAATTTTCAGGGTAGAAAGCCTTAGCCTCATAGATATGCATTTTGAAGGCTTGGTAAAACAATAGTAATCCATTCCAAATTTATTAAATCTTGAAGTTGCCATTATTTCCTATGGGAGGAAACGGATGTAAAAGTGAAAATAATTTTGCACACTGTCATCCAGTTTTGCATAATTTGCAGCTGAATAACTTTGCGACACTCTAAGATTTGCAGGAAATGTGACAAACATCAGCCTAGGTCACGGGTCTTTTGACTTGACAAATTTGGTTTGAATCCCTTGTTTGGTTTCTGAGATACATAGTGTTAAAAAAACAGATTTTTAAGGGTTTTGCTGTCTGTTTATTAATGTTTATGGGCAATGTTTGGATCTTAATAACTTTGTAACGGTTAAAGTGATTTCTACAAAATGTGGCACGCATAATTACCATGGGGAGATGTTTGTAAGTGTTAAATTCAATCTCAATAGCTTTAGCCATTTCTGAGATAAAGAGTTAAAAATAAAGGATTGGGGGGTTGACACCTGTATATTGGAAACAGCTTCAGCTTCTGGCCAGACATTTTCAGGATAGAAAGCATTGGCCTCACAGATGTGCCTTTTGAAGATTTGGTGGGAAAATAAAAATTAGTTCCAAAGTTATGACATGTTGAATTTCCCATTATTTCCTATTGGGGAAAAATAGATGTCCCACACAACACAGGATTGTGCTTCAACCTAGGATTCTGCTTCGAACTAGGATTCTGCTTTGAACTAGGATTCTGATTTTTATGAGCCCTATTGAAAGGGATTCTGCACTGAACAAGGATATTATTTAGCAGCACTAAATCCCTTTTGGCAGACAGAAGCAACACAGCGGGGGAACAGGAACCAACAGTCAACCAACCTTGCCTATTCTACAGCCCCCAGGGTCCCACCCCAGGTTGCATAAACCCCCTAGAGTTTTTTTTTAAACATAATCTCCACTCTGAGGTGATCTGCCAGGCTTTGTTTTCTGCAACACTGTGAATTGAGGATTAAATTTACTCGAGGACTGAATGAAGTGCTGACCTTTTTGCCGGTTTTCCAGCTCAGTGCTTTTCAACTGAGTTTAACACCCTGATAAGTGCACCTCATGCTTGAAGGCTAAAAGTTTTGTGCCATTGAGCTACTGTTTTATGTGCTTTTTACTATTTCAATATCGTATTCTCCCACAACCACCACCAGAACAATAGGACACTGCAGAGCCCACTCTCTGTGACCCAGATAAAGCACCCCTCCCCCCACTGTGGAACACTGGGGAACCCACTCCCAGTGTCCTGAAATATGTATGTAATGGTTTTCTAACAGCGGGGTGCCCAATCCCCATGTCAGCACTACAATCACCCCCATCAGTGGTGTGTGACTCTAGGAAGCCCACTCCCAGTGTACATAGTGTACCCAGTTATGTTGTACCCCCCAGAGCAGTGTGGAACACTGGGGAACCCACCCCCAGTGCCCTGAGAAATGGTTCTACTGTTCCTGTGAAAAAAAAAAACAATCCACGGCATCTTTTTTAAACTCCTGTAAAAAAAGGTCTCATTGTTTCCCCATCCCCCTCTCACATCCCAACCCTCCCACTGATCAACCAACCACCCACACCCCCTTGCCTTATACTTACTAACCGAGGTTGGCGGCTGTCATCTTCTGTGGACTAGGACATGTCTGCACTCTTCAGCGTTGAACAGCAAATTGAAGAATAAAGGTAAGTGCCATATAGAGGTGGTCAATGGCATTTTGAACATACTGTATGTTAATATCTCAGCCATTTGTAGGTATTTTACATAGATACATAGGCACTGTTGGCAGATAAGGGTCTATGGCCCACCCAGTCTGCCCAGTTGAGCAAGTAAATTCACAATGTTTTTCCAGAAGTCTGTTGCCCCTTACCCCTGACCACCAGAATGTCCTCATGTTTATCCCATGCATTATTAAATCCCGTGATTGTTTCAGCCCCCGCCACTTCCTCTGGCAGGGTGCTCCACTTGTCCACCACCGTTTCTGTGAAGAAATTCTTCTTCATGTTTCATCCAAATTGCCCTCTCTCCAACTTTATCCCAAGCCCTCTAGTTCTGGAACATCTTTTTCACTGGAAAATAGTGTATTCCTTCAGCCTGTTCTTCCCTGTAAGGTACTTATATGTCTCTATCATACCCCCTCTCTCCCTCCTCTCCTCCAGGGAGTACATATTCAGGTCCTTTAGCCAGTCCTCATGGGACTTGTGATGCAATCCCTGTATCATCTGTGTTGCCCTCCTCTGAACCTTCTCTACCTTGTCTATGTCTTTATGTAGGTAAGGTCTCCAGAACTACACATTGTATTCCAGGTGGGGCTTCACTAGTGTCTTGTATATTGAAATTATCACCTCCCTTTTCCTGCTGGTGATGCTCATTCCTATGCATCCTAGCATCCTTTTTGCTTTACCTGCTGCCTTGTCACACTGTTTCCCTACTTTGAGGTCATCATAGATGATAACCCCAAGGTCCCTTTCCTGCTTGTTATATGCTACCCCCCCAACTGATATGTTGTTCCAGGATTTTTTTGCCCCATATGATTATCTTGGACTTCTTTGCATTGAATTTCAACTGCCAAACCCTTGATCATTTGTCAAGCTTCTGCAGGTCCCTCCTCATTCTGTCTACACCCTCTGGCATGAACCAGATTTTCAACATGGACGTGTTGGGACCCCACCTCACAAACACTGGCACTGTAATTTTGTTACTCTGTCCTGAAAGATGATTACACTCTGGCTGAAAGAAATCACCTATTGGGACTGAGTAATGAAACAGAAATGCCATTGTGCATGAGGTAGGGTCCCAAAAAGCCCATGTGGAAAATCTGGTGCAAAAATACCCCAAAATGCCAGAGTTATGCATGGTCGTTGAAATTTTCCTTTGCACGCGTGCAACTTTTCCAATTTATATTTTCACTCCAAGTTTTCAACATAACCACTTTTCACACCACCTCATGAATAGTACAGCTGCATTTCTCACATCCTGCCTGAAATGTGCTTTTGCACGTGTGGCGTGGAATGGTGTGGTTGATGTGTAAAATCACCTTTCAGGATTGAGTAATGAAATGACAGTGCCAGTGTTCATAACGTAGGGTCCCAACAAGGCAATGTTGACATTTTGGAGCAAAAGTACAGGTAACAAAGAATGCCTGAGTTACACGCAATCAATGAAATTTTCCTATGCATTCATGTAACTGCCAATCATTTATAGTTTCACTCCAAACTTTGAACATAGCCATTTCTTCAGAACACCTCATGAATACTACAGCTGCCATTTCTCACATCCTGTTCAAAATGTCTTTCCACAGCTGTGGCATAGTATGACATTTTGCCATGGATTAAGACATTTACACCTACAGTATGAGGGTTATGAGGTGGGGTGATAAGAAGACTTGTCAAAAATTTGGGGTCACAATGTGAAAAAAATAACAAACTTATGAGTATTTGTTGCAATTTTGTTACACACCTATCTCAAAAAGTAAGGAAATTCATTGCAAAAAACTCAGTTTTACAAAACCAGTTAGGGTTTCTATTACACCCTTTAAAAGTATGGAAATTCAATGTTAGGGTTAATACGTGTATCAGCACAAAACAACACCAATCTCTGCAAACATTGGAAACAAAACTGTTATTTGATATATCCCTTGGTGTCCTTCCACCTAACTCATATACCATTTGAGCTGTTAATCATGTGGTATAGAACAATATATTGCCCACTTGACGGCAAGACACTCTTTTTCTATCACTGCATTATTTTTCTCCTGTGGAAAGAGTTTCCGACTGAGGTAGAGGACAGGATGTTCCTCCCCCTCAAACTCCTGGGAGAGCACGGCTCCTAGCCTGACTTCAGAGGCGTCCATCTGCAGGATAAAGGTCCTGGTGAAATCAGGACTGTATAACACTGGCTCTCTGCACAGTGTCGCTTTGAGTTATGTGAAGGCCTGGTCACACTCCTCTGAACATTGGACCTTACTGTGGGCAGATTTCCAGGTGAGGTCTGTGAGGGGGCTGGCAAGGGTGGAGAAGTGTGGTATAAACCTGCGGTAATACCCTGCCAATCCTAAGAAGGCCCTCACCTGGGTTTTTGTGGTGGGGATCGGGCACTCGACTACAGCTTGGACCTTACTGACTAAGGGTCTCACCTGTCTATTACCTATACAGTACCCTAAGTACTTAGTTTCAGCTTTGGCCAAAGCACACTTCGCTGGATTGGCCATCAGCCCTGCTTCTCATAAGGGCTATAGTACCGCTGCCACCTTGGATACATGGGACTCCCAATCAGTGCTGTGGATCACCACTTCATCTAGGTAAGCAGCTGCATAGTGGGCATGGGGTTTCAGTAAGTGATTTGTGAGCCTTTGAAAGGTTGCAGCTGCCCCATGTAAGCCAAAAGGCATGGTACGGAACTGGTATAGCCCAAAGGTGGTAGCAAATGCAGTCTTTTCCCGAGACTCTGGGGTCAGAGGGATTTGCCTGTACCCTTTCATTAGGTCCAAAGTTGTGATGTACTTGGCTTCCCCTAGTCTGTCCAACAGTTCATCTACCCAGGGCATGGGGTAGGCATTGAACTTCGAGATGGCACTGACCCTGCAAAAATCAATACAGAAGCAGGTAGCCCCACCTTCTTTGGTACTAACACTATGGGGCTACACCAATCACTGCTGGATTCCTCAATCATCCCCAACTCTAGCATGTCCTGTAACTCCTTCTTAACAGTGTCTCGTACAGCTTCTGGCAAGTGATACGGTCACTGCCGCACCTTCTCCCTGGCTCTGTTTCTATATGATGAGCTATGATATGGGTTGTCCCCGGGAGGAAGGAGAAAACATCCAAAAACTGGCTTACCAACTCTCCTAGTTGCTGTTTCTGTTTGTGAGACAGCTGTTCTCCCATTGGGACTTCGATCCCCAGATTCTCATCTGGCACTTGGGGTCCCAGATCCAGTATGTCTGGTTCAGGGGAGATCAATAGGCTATCCCTCTGGTTCCAGAATTTCAGGAAATTGACATGGTAGATCTGGGTCTTTTTTCACCTCTCTAGCTGGCAAACTTCATAGTCAACTGGGTCCACCCTCCGGGTAACTTCATAAGGCCCCTTCCATTTGGCTAGAAGCTTGTTTTGGCTGCTCAGCAACAAAACTAGTACCTGATCCCCTGGTTTATATTCCCTCAACCGGGCTCCCTGATTATACTAGTACTCTTGTCTTTGTTGAGCCTTCACCAGATTTTCTTGAGCAAATTTCCCCACCCAATCTAATCTTTCTTTCAATTGCAGGACATATTCCTCCACATTTTCAGTCTTGGGGTAGGGTTTCTCCTACATCTCCTTTACTACATCAAGAATACCTCATGGGTGGCACCCATAGAGGAGTTCAAAAGGAGCAAACCCCATAGAAGCTTGAGGGACCTCCCACATTGCGAACATCAGTAAGGGAGGTAACTTGTCCCAGTCCCTGACCTCAGTGGTTATGAACTTTCAAAGCATCATTTTAAGGGTTTTATAGAATCACTCCACAAGACCATCCATCTGGGGATGGTAGATCGAGGTCCTTATGGAGCTGATTCCCAATAAAGTACAAACCTCCTGAGTCAGGCAGGACATGAAGTTAGATCCCTAGTCAGTCAACACTTCCTTCTGTATTCCCTTATGACTAACGACCTATAATAGTTCCCCGGCTACAATTTTGGCCAAAATGCTTCATAACAGGATGGTCTCAGGTTACCAGGTAGCGTAGTCTACAATCACCAGAATGTATTGGTACCTCCTTGCACTCTTTTCAAGGGGTCCTACTATATCAACCCTAATCTGGCCAAAAGGTGCCTCCATAACAGGTAAGATCACTAAAGGGGCCCTTGGACTGTTCTTTGGAGCTACAAACTGACACCCAGAACAAGATGCACAATAATCTTTAACATGTTGATAGATGCCTGGCCAAAAGAATCAGGGCAACAGTCGGGCTAGTGTATTCTCTACACCACAGTGCCCTGCCATAGGAATAGAGTGGGTGAGGTGTAGTAATTCCCCCTGAAAGACTCAAGGAATTAGCAACTGATGCTTGATATCCCCCCGTCTGGGCCTCCTTACTAACTTGATACAGGATACCCCCTTGTAACTCAAAATGAGGATAGCATGCTGCTCAATTCTCATCTACCACTTCCCCTTCCCTGACAGCCAACTGGGTGTATACCTGGCTGAGTATACCATCGGCCCCTTTGTTCTTTGGCAATATCTGGGCAGTGCTTTAACACATCTTGCTCTGATAGAGGTGGCCCTCCGGGACGTTGGTTAGGTGGGTCAGTGTTAGGTTTAGGCTGTGGGATGGGACCCACTTTTGCTTTTGCTTTACCTCTCTCCTGTGCACCTTCCCCTTCTGGACCCCTTTCCTTTGCTGCCCTACATTCTAGCTTAGATTTGTGGTTTTTTGTCTGGGTGATAAAAATCCCTGGGTCCGGGAAAGCAAAAACTTCCTCCAGCTGCAGGTGGCTGGCCCCCCTCCCTTCACAACCCTGAGACTGGGTAATTACCAAAGATAAGTCTGCTTTCCATAAGCCATCAAACCATTTCCAATCTATCCTCAGTAACACTGGATAGGGTAACCCCAGGGCAACCCCCACCTTTATAGTCTCTGCTTGGCCCCCCAGAGTAAGTGTAACCATAGCACCAAGGTAAGCCTTTGAATCCCCATGCACACATCAGATAGGGATGGGGTTCTGGTCCTGCCAGCATCGGGAGTTCACAAGGGCCACCCTCACTAGGATCTGGCAGCTTCCTGAGTCCACCAGAGCCTCCATCTCTATCCCTTCTACCTCAACAGGGATCACAAAACCTCAGGATTCAGAGCCCCCACCCCCTACTGTATGGTGATTACCCACCTGTAAATATGCAGTCTATGAAGGTACAGTCCATGTGGGGGCAGTTCTTTGCAAAAGTGACCCTTCTGTCCACATGAGAAACATGCCCCTGTGTCTCAGCTATGGGGTGAGCCTCCGGGTTTAGGCAGCGGGCCCTCAGGAAATGTCTCCCTGGGCTGATGGGTTGTCATCTTTCCCTGAGTCTGACCCTTATTTGGCCCATAACCCCCCCTCCCTACATGCACAAGGTCCCTTCACATTTCCAGCCAATATTCCTTTAGTCTGGCTCCCGGGATGATTCCTCATCTTCCCAGGTGGCCTTGTAAGCTGGGTCATGGAGCAGGAGGAGAGTTCAGCATCCAACACTTGTCCTGAGATCTGCGTGGCCTCTGCTAGCATGGTGATCTTCTGTTTGCAGACCCAGCTCTGAATTCCTGGGGGCAGAATGTTCAGAAATTGTTCCAAGATGATTAACTCGGCCATCTCGGGGCCACTGTGTACTTTGAGTTTTAGCCAATACCAACACAATTAATGCAATTGTTGTCCCACTGCTCTAGGTCATGCACCTGCTGCAGATTTGAAGCTCCAGAACCTCCGTCGGTAACTTTCTGCATTGATGCCTAGGCGGTCTAGGATTGCTGCTTTCACCTCTGTGTACTTCCTGGCTGTGGTGCTGTCCATAGCTCGATAGGCTGCTTGGGCTTCCCCAGTCAGATAGGGGGCAAGGCGGACAGCCCACTGGGGGCTAGGCCATCCAGCAACTTCCGCCACTCGCTCAAACATTACCAGGAAGGCCTCGGGATCATCCTCAGACATCATTTTGGTCAGCATGGCATTCATCCTAGGAACCCCTGGACCCAAGATAACTGGACCAGCCTCACCAGTAGGATCTTGTTGCGGCTGTTGCACCAGGGACTGCAGGAGCTGCTGTTTTTGTTGCCCCAACTATATAAGAAACTGCTGTTGTACCTCCTGTTCTGCTTGTTGTGCCCGTTGTTGTGCCTCCTGCTGCTGCTGAGCCATCTGGGTGAGAACCTGTTGCTGAGCCTGTTGTCCCCATTGTTGCATCTCCTGGTGGGCTTGTTGGGCCCATTGTTGCACCTCCTGCTGCTGCTGAGCCTGCTGCCTGGAAGTCTGTTGTTGTTCAGCAAGGAACTTCAGCAATTTCTCCATATCCATTTTTTCCAGAATGTAACTAGCCCTGCTCTCTCCAGCAGGGGTTTGAATCCCACTACTGACACCATGTGTGACAAGCTGCCCTATGGTAGATGTAGAGGCCTCAAGTTGGGTTTAAAGTTCACCGAAGAAAATGCACTTTTATTGCTCCAAATGTAAGTTATTGCTCCAGAAAAGCATAATCAGGCAGTTAAACTTCTCCAGCCTGGTCAGGTAACATAAAGGTTAACACAAAACATTTATTTCAGGCTGATTTGACAAAAGGAATATTTGAACCACCTATGTGGGCCAGCAGTTTTTCAATATACAATCTCAAACAAAACATAAATGGTTTGTGGGTCAGCAGTTTTGAATGTGCAGTCTCAAATAAAACACAAACAGTTTTACCTTTTAGCCTTATCTGCAGGCTGTAATTAGTAGTACATTCCAATCACTGTTTTTGGCCCAGCTGGCTAGGCTGATCCTTTACTTCAGGATTCTCTGCTCTACAAATGGTCTGTTTCTCAGCAGCAGCTTTCAACTTCTCCCCCAAATGCACTCTCCAGAAATTAACCTTTCTCCTTGGCTTTCTGCTCTGGTTCCTGTCTTACATTCCACCCTCCATCTTGTAGGGTTCTCTGCCTAGGAGTATCTCCTTCCCGCAGCAGTTTCCAGCTTTTAAGTGACTCCTTGTTGGATTATCTCTACCTTTTAGTAATCCCTCTAATTAGCAACACCTGGGGAGGCACCCTCCCTTGCCTGTTCATGTTGCATCCCCTGCATTTCCTCAGCCTCAATCAAGATGTTAACCTCTTGTTTCCCAGTGTAGTGTTTACACTGTCACACACACAAACACACACACACACACACATATATATATATATATATGGATATACAAATATGTAAGGGAAGAAGAGTAAAAAAGGGACCTCCAGTGAACGAGGGTCTCTCTTCTCTAGACGCCCCCCTTACTGCAGTGGGTTGTGCTTTCCAGGGCATTCTCCGGGGGTGAAACGGAGCAAAACATAAATAAGTAAATAAAATAAATAGATAAACAAATAGAAATGAAGAGTTAAAAAAAGAAAAGAAAAAGAAAAGAGAATCCCAGAGAGATCAAACTGCCAGACTAGCCAAACCAATAAGCATATTAGGACAGGGGTAAGGCTTTCAGTACATCATTGAGGGGCACAATGGGGGTACATGGGGATCACCACCAGCAAGGGGGGCTAATGCCACTGGGATGGGTTCCTGGGGGAGGCAGCCCAACATCCCCCAGTGACTTTAACATATCTGCTAACATATCTACGTCCAATCTGCACTTTTTTGCAGATGATACTGTGTTGTATACTTCTGGCTCATCATTATCTGAAGTCAAGGGAGTGCTTCAAGCGGACTTCACACAACTTGAGCATAATCTAATAAAGGCAAAGCTTCTGCTCAATGCTAAGAAGACTAAAGCGATGATATTCTCCAGCAGTGCTATCACAGGCCCCCCCAATACCCTTGCCCAAGACTTCATTGTCACCACGCTGAACAAGCCTCTGGAAGTTGTAACCAAATTTAAATATCTGGGTATCTGGATCGACAATAAATTATCTTTCAATGACCACATCGAAGATGTTTCTAGAAGGTTAAAAGCAAGGTTAGGTTTCTTCTGCAGAAATAGGCCCCTTTTCCCACTTGAAACTCGAAACAAGCTTGTACAGGCCACTTTTCTCCCCCTACTCGACTATGGCGATGTAATCTATTCCTCACCACTCTTGCAAATCTAAGTAAACTGTACATCCTTTATCACCATGCATTATGGTTCATTACCAACTCCCCTTACCATTCGCACCACTGTGACTTATATGCAGCTTTTGGTTGGACATCCCTTACTACTAGACGCCTGCTTCATGCTGGGCTATGGACTCTTAAACTGCTCCTGCAGAAATTGCCAAGCTATCTCTTCCCTTATTAGTATCTCACATAGTGCATACTCGTTAAGAAAATCTGACTTTATGCTTGACATACCAGGCCGGACCTCCTTTGGTAAACGTGCTATGATATGCCCTTCCCTCCATTTGGAACCAATTACAAACCGTACTGAAACTAACTAGCACAGTTTCAATAAACTTCTACAAATTGTAAGTTCAGCCAAAATAAAAGACACCTGTAACTGTCATTAAGTCTCTTCCTTCCCCATGTGTGCCATATTTATCCACTGGTAAGTTATAATTGCTTTGTCATATTAACTGCTTTCCCTTCCCCTTCTACTCCTGGCTTTATCTATGCTTACGCTCCACTGCTACTCTATCAAATCACTCCCCCCCCATATCAGTTGTAGTCTGTTGTTTGTTCTAGCTGCCAAAATATATGTATTACACACCAGTCATCATGTTTCATTTATCAGTATGCAACCTGTAAGTTGCTTCCCTGTCTCATATTAATGTTTACCACCTGCGATCACCCTATGTGGTACCCTTGTATGTATATCCAGCCTGTATCATGTAACGTGCATTTCATGTATATACTGTTATTACCTATCTATGTTTGTGCTTTAAGTGTTTATGTCACAGGACCTCCTTGTGAATGAGCTTGCTCAATGGAGTTTTCCTGCAATAAACTTGAACTTGAACTTTAACAGCCTAAGGCAAGGGGGCAGGCTTGATGAGGCCCCTACTAACTATCTCTGGGGATGGGGGGGTTCTCAGTGTCTTGTAGGGGAGATGTCAACTCGGCACAGGAAACCTTCGGTGAAGGCCATGGAGGGTCTGGAGGCACAGTTGCTGGACATGTACAAGAGAAGGGAAGCCACATGGCTCAAAGCTTGCTTGGAGGGGCTGCAGGGCCAGACGACAGCAGCAAATGAGGGGGTGTGCCACCAAAGAAATGGCCAGTGAAGGGCTGGGGGTGCCCAGGATGTCATGGAGAGGTAAGCAGCGACCTGAGGTAAGCTGATTGACCAATTGGGAGGTATTACAGGTACTCGATGTGGCATCAGGGGACCCGGGGGCAGGAGCGGGATAGGCTTGACAGCCCGGGGGGAGGTGATTGCTCCACCACCCCGACAGCAGCATGCAGTTGTGGTGGTGGGGGACCAGCTGGTCCCAGCTGAGGGCGGACTGGAGCACACAGGGACAGAGGCAAAATTAGACAAAATACTGGACCTAATGGCGGTGATGATTGAGAAAACGGGAGGGAAGGATGCAGCTGCGGGTATGGCTGTCCCTCAGCCCAGACCACTCCTGAGGCCTCTCCTCCCTAGCCAAGCTCGTATGTGGGTCTGAATAAACAGTTGGGGGTCCCACCTCACCAATAAGTTCAGGCAGCAAATAAGGAAGAGGGAATACGTGGATATGTTATCTCTATTAAACAGACCAGTTGAGAGGGACGATGAGAAGAAAGAAATGGGTGAGGAGGCCAAAAAGGAGTTGCCAAAGGTACCCTGCACCTTTGAGAACTGGATTGCGACCTTCCCCATCTATGTGGGCACCATCCTGTAGGTGGATAAGGACCAGGGGCTGGGATTGTACACATACCAGAACAGGATTACCAGCACCACAAGAGGGGAGGGGGAGCATGGCTCAAACACGATGATGAGTTTTGGTGGCAGAGGCACAATGACAGCACCCTGGGGTGGTGAACAGTAGATATGACTGTCTTAGTGGACATTATGCATGGGGGAGTTGTGCACAACAACAGTGACTTGACACTGTGGGTGGCACCACCACCACAACAGAGGGCTGATGGGGGAAACACTGGGTAGCAGGCATGTTATGCCCACAATCAGGCGACGTGTTCCAGGGCATTTGTCGCTTCCGGCACATATGTATTGTTTGTGGGCAGCAACACCCCTTCCTCCAGTGTGTGTCACTGCGCACTTCAAAAGCAGGTTTCAGGGACCTGCTAGGAAGCCAGTTAACCCGCAAGGGAACAAACTGGCTTACCCTGGAAAGAGGGGACAGGACAAACCCAGGACTGGCCCAGTGCCCAGATAGGGAGGCTACATTCCTCTGGGGATAGGGTCATGGTGGGGTTTCAGGCTTTTGTATGTTGGCCCCAAGGGGGAGCCTCAAATCAGAACATATGGGCATCGCTCGGGCCCATCTGCAGGTAGTACAGAAGAATCTGGCATAGGTGCAGCTAGGACTGATTTGGGTCAGATAACATGGGGGGAGCACAAGTAGTTTGGGCAGTTGGGGCAGTAGGGCCTGAGGGGGTGGTTGAGGCACAGTTGTGTATTATATTGATTGCTGTCAAATTTATCACTTAAGGCAAACACATACCTGGGGTTAATGATGGGGATTGCTGATGCTGGCTCTCGTTCACAGCGGCAACAGGTTTGAGATCGAGCTTCAGCATCACACTGGTAATTCCATCACACTGACATCATGGAAAGTATATAGGAGAGGGGCAGAGAACAATCTAAGGGTGTGGGCACAACAGGGCTAGCCAGAGGATTGGCTCATTCTGGTGGACCAGAGGTGCCAGTCCATCTTGCTAGTGAAGCTGGATGTGGTCACACTGGGGGGTTGGTGCAAAGCACCTCGCAGGTTGTCTTGAGTTTACAGGGCTTAGGGGGCCACTGACAGTACAAATACTATCCAAGTGATGAAGGTGTTAGTAGGGTGGGGGAAATGGCTTGCTTCCCACCAGGACAGGAGGAGTCCCATCTCCCTGGCAATCCTGAAGAGCATTCACGGGGTGCTTCCAGGGTGCTGCAGGTCTTGGGACATGTGCACCCACTTTACAATAACATCTTTTGTTTCTTCCAGGGACTCCAGAGGGCATGGGTGTGATCTGAATTAGTGGTCAGACAGGCCTTCATCTGCAAGCAGAAACAAGGGTGATGGGCAGGGCAGGTATGCAGCCCCGGAGGATGGGTCGTCCGAGGGTCCGCATCCAATGATTGGGAAAGGAGCACAAGCACTGGAGTGGGTTCCTCCCCCAGTTGACAGAGGAAGTATCCCAGAGATGTTTGTTACACATCTTAGAAGGGAACATTTGGGCAGTCAGAAGCCGGAGGAATTACTGTTGGTAATGAAGGACGACTTCAGGACCATTAAGGAGTGGTGGCTGCATGCCTTGCTCATCTGGTCCCAGTTGATCCAGAGGTCTAGCTGGCCAAACAGGGAGGGGGTGGCCCTGCTCAACAGGGCTGGCATGCGGATCAAGAGGGAGATGAGGGAGGTAATGCTGGCATTAGAGGGGACTGTGCAAAACATAGTCAGATGCAGGCCTCTGGTCAAATCATGGTAGCTGAGATGGGATGGTTGACTGAAAGGGGGTTAGACTACAGTTAGGAGAACTGGAGCAGGTCTCGGAGGAAGAGGTATAGGTAGTCAGCTTGGGAGATCAGACGTTGTCCATCCTGTGGCATCTTGGGAGGATCACCATGACATGGAAGTGTGGTACAGGGCGGGGACGAGTCAAATTCTTCTGAAGGGCTTGTGACCCCCCTCGGTCATTGATGTAAGTGGAAACAGAATACCCTGACCGAGGGATGGGGTCATGGTCCACCTCCAACAGGTACAGCTATACTGCAAGGCTAACGGTGCCTAATGGGGGGTGGCCAAGCAGCCTTGGCCATCATGACCAAGAGCAGTGATCCTCCCGGATGCACACACTGCTCTTAATTTGTATTGTTAATCAATAAACACATGGCTATGGCCATTTCCTACAAAACATGTGTCGGTTTTCTTTCCAAGAAAAGGGGAGAATGGATGGATACCAGATAATACAGAAGCTGCAACAGCTGGCAGCAGCCATATTTGGTCTGTGGCCACTCTCCCCTGGACAGAGGAAGGAGGAGGAGGGAGGGGAAACTGAGAGGTGGTCCCGAGGGGGCTAGGTAGGGTCTGGTGATTAGACAAGGGACCAACAAGGCCTCCCACTTGAGAGGGGGATCAAATCCTGTGGGGGAAGGAGAAAGAGGAATTTCTTGGACTGTAGCCAGCAGTTCCTCCTCTTTCTCCTTTCGCCTGTTAGGATCACCCACCCACCCGCCTCCTAAAAGCTGGGTACTGGGGCCAGGCAGTTAGGGCTCCTCTTTGTCCCAGCATTGGTGACTGCAATAGGGGTTGGGGAGTGGATTTTCCCAGTTTTTCTCTGTAAAAGGGTTTTTCAGGTTTTTCACCTCCTGCAAGAGAGGTTAAACTGAGGCAAATGCGGGAGAATACTAAATAGGCCAGACTAAATAGTCAGGTTGAGGGTGATATGTTAAACTGTTGCAGTCATGGTTCGGTATCTTGGGAGGATCTCTATGACATGGAAGGGTGGTAGGGGCGTCGACGAGACAAATTCTTCTGAAGGGCTTGCGACCCCCCCCCCTCAGTCAGCATGGAGGAGGAAACAGAGTACCCTGATCTGGGGGAGGGGTCATAGTCCACCTCCAGCAGGTACACCTATACTGCAAGGCTAATGGCACCTGATGGGGGGTAGCCGAACAGCCTTGGCCATTATGACCATTGGCAGTGATCCTCCCGGGTGCACACGCTGCTCTTAATTTGGATTGTTAATCAATAAACGCATGGCTGTAGCCATTTTTTCCAAAACATGTGCCTGTGTTTCCTTTCTGGGGAAAGGGGGGTCATGCCTGAAAATAGGCAGGATTTGTCTAGTGCACTTACCCGGTCAACAAAAGCTAAATAAATAAAAATAAATAGGCAGCGTTTTCCAAAATTCCACTAAGTTCCGTTTCATAAGAATTTATTAAAATTCCATGCACCACTAGCCACTCCCATCTTGATTTTGTCAGATAAGTCTGTGACAGGGTAGCTGACAGGTACCAGGATTTGGGAGGAGTTCGGTTGGGAGCAACACCACCATGACAAGACTCTTCCTGCAGTGTTCGATATGAAGATATCCAAACAAAATATAAACCCACTGTAGGTTAAAACACAAATAAAGCATGTTTGCTGTTGGACAACAGCATTCTAGACAAGCTGGCCAGCTGGTGGAGGAATTGTTCTTTGCTGTTTTGTTTCTTATTTTTCCTCCCCCTAAGTATGCTGACCTGCTCTTGGAGTTCTTTGGATTTGAAAGGCAGCACTGTGCTTCATGGGCAGTTTGGCCTTTAAATATAAGAATGCCCTATAGGGTTTTCTTTAAAAAAGTACATTTTTGCCCCATGTAGACTGTCACCTCTGGTGCTGTGGGTGGTCGGAGAGAGGAAGGCAGCCTGAGCCCAGCATTGTTGGAAAAAACAGAAACAACCCTGCTCAGTTAGGCCCTATTTAAAAACGTCAGCAAAGATTATGTCACTATAGAGGTATGACAGAGCTACAGAGGCCAACTTGCTTTCTGCACAAATCTGGCCCCAAAATGTCAGGATGAAAAACTGGTAGTATATACATATTTATTTAAATTTTGGATAAAATAAGGCACACTGGCCAAGATTAGTTGCCAGGTGCAACGGGGATGGGAGTACAAACTTAAAAACATTACAAATATCCGCAGTGCAAAATATACAAATTACAGAGTACATAGGCAGTCCAAATGAGGACATTAAGTGAAGAATCCCACATGAATGAACTGCCGAAGTCATCTTACATTGAATAAAATGAATAGAGCGTGGATTCATAGATAGAACACTGAGAATGCATGCTAGAGTGCATAAATGATGCTCCACCCTGAATAGAGACAGCAGACTGAATGCCAAGATCACAGCTAGTCTGGAATTAGGGAGTCATAGACAGGTGGTGGGGGGGAACAAGAGAAACTGTGAGTAAAAGGTTGGAAGGTATAAGAAATGAAATGACAGGTACAGGAGGAGGCAGGAATATGCCTTTGCAGGTGTCAGAAGGTATAGAGAGAGGAGGAGAGGCAAAGAGAGGAGACCAGTGGGGTCCAGAGGGAGGGGAAATGATAGGAGAAAGCAGCTTGCCCAGCACATGAGTGAGGATGAGGGATGGAGAAGGAGCAGGAATGCTTGGAGACTAGGAAGTCTGGGAAGAGGAGAGGGCAGGGGAAAGGAGTAAGGAGAGGCTGGAGGGAAGGGAAAGGGATCCAAACCAGTGTTTGGCAATGAAGGTGGTACAGTGGGACTGGCCACGTAGAGGAAGTGGAAGGATAGTGTAGGAGGCCGGAAGGTTCCCTAAACAATTACAGGACAGGACAGACAAATTTGGAAGGAGAGGCAGGAAGCTTATTTAGTGACCAAGATGCAAGAAGTCTATTTACCAGAAATTTATTTACCAGGGACAATAAAAACAAGATAACGGTTTTCTAACACACTACAGGGTAACAAAATAAACAATGACACGATATGATTAGGACCAACAACTGGTCTAACCAACTACAGGGGTTAACCCCTTTAAGTCCAAGTCCTATGTGCACTTAGCCGAGATGAAGAAGCCTGATGAACCAAGCTTGGGCTTTCCTCTGCTCTTGCTGATCAGCAGGGGGCACTGACCCAGCAAAGCACTTGTCACAAACAGGCCATAAGGTGGCGTCCTGTGGATGAACAACACACAAAGGAGGAACACTGCTAGCTGGACATTGAAAAACTTGGTGATCCTCTGCAATTCCAGGCAAGAAGCTGAAGACTTCTGGTTGACAGGTGGTTCCCTGGATGATCCGCTGCAATGACCACTGGCAGGTCCCCAGCCCCAGATGACCTCTTAACAAGAACAAGATGACAGCTGATGGAATGATATTCAGGCTGTCTCTGCAGAGTGACATGGGTGAGTGCACACTTATGGATGACTGGCAAAATAACAAAAGGGCCTGCATGATGTTAACTGTGGTCCCTCAAGCTTCAGCAGGAGCGGCTCCTAAGCTGACTCACTAATGGATACCTCACTAGCAGCTCTTTACCACTTACCGTCGCAGGGCTGATGCTGAAACACCTGTGGCGTGACTTTGGCATGGGCTGATGTCACTGGAGGTGGTTCAGCAGCAGATGACGGCTGGGCCGGGGACTTCCTCGGGTCAATGTCAGGCTCTGGCAAAGCTGGTCATCAGGTACACTGGGATGGAATTCGATAACAGTTATGATTAGCAGGAAACAGTTAAGTTTTATAAGCAGACAGTTCAGTACTTGCAAAGGGTGCAGTCTCTATGGGGGAACTAGGCAGGCAACAGTGCAGTTCAGTTTAGGTGCAGGGCCACTTGGGCCATAGGACCATTCCCTTTCACCCAAGCTGGCACTGCATCTTTAAGGGGGTTCTTGCTCTGGCTGTTCTGCAGCCACACCCCTGTATCATTAATATTGCTAACCCCCCCACCATGCCTGGGTCTCCAGAACTCCTGGGCCTGGTTGCTGGACCCCCACAGCTAGCCCTGCCCTCCCAGCAGCCGTCTGAGTGCCTTTGGGTTTTGCCCCTCTCCTTGGTGCAGAATGGCACCTACACAGACCCAGGGTCTTAACCCCACTGTGCCCCTGGTCTGCTCCTTTCTCTTTTTATTCCTTTTTTCCCCTGGGGCTTTTACAATTGCGGTGCCCCTCTAGAACCAGATGTACTCTGCTCCCAACAAAAAGAATAAAATAGAATAACCCCGCTGGGCTCTGGCCATACCCAGAGCCTTTTACCTTTCCCTATCCCTCTGGCCAGTCAGCATACTACCTACAAATTCCCCTTGCCCGTAAAGGCTGATAACTCACCTAAAAGGCCCACTATGCCCCCCTTGTTCTCACTAGGGCTCCAGTCCTTTAAGTATTTTTCTCCTGGGCACCCTGCTCCTTCAACTCCCCTTCCCTTCCCCTACCCATTTTCCCTAGCGCCCGTGACCTGAGTGTAATAAAGACTGGGCTCTCAACCCACTCACCACCATGGCCCAGAGTCCGTGTTCTACTGCTGGAGAGGGTCTGAAAGGTGGCCAGGGAGTGCGCTCCCACCTGCCTCTTCTCTGGCCTGCACAGCTTCTGGGCGGCAGGACTTAAGGTCCTAGGCATGTTTTCCCACGTGGACCTATTTTTTAATGCATCTTTTCAGTCCGTCTGCTGTTTTGTTCCCCCCTCACCAATCGGAGCTCTGCCCAAGGGGAACAGGCCACGTCAGTGAGCCGCAACTCCAACCGACTGACCCTGCTGCTGCCACCACTGAAAGGACCAAAGCTGGAGGGGAGTGATGCCTAGGGAGCCATGGACACCATACAGGTACCTTTTTCTTCTGGTCCTTGCTCCCTGCATCCTCCACACTCCTCACAATGCCGAATGCCCAGTACAACCACTCCCTGACCCTTTTGAGGGAAGGGGAGGTTCTGGCCTCCAGCCAGGGGATTGGGCATGCAAGTCCTGCAGGGAGGGTCTCCTGCCCATGACCCCCCTTCCCAGTGCAGAGCGGCATGAAAGAGAACAAAGGGACTAGGTGGATGGCATATGTAGGACTGCAGGTTGAGGTGGGGGACTAGCAGGAGAGACAAAAACAAAAAAAAGAAAAAGTGTCCATGTCGGGGAAAAGGGTTCCCATTCCTTTTTTGTGCCCCCCCAACTTCGAGGTACTACAATCCTCCCCCCTTAAACATACATGTCCCCATGTATGGGGGTTTGTTGCTACATAGAGTTTTAAAACACAAACATTGTAGTACTGTGAACTATTTAACTAATCAACATGAAAAACATTAAGGTTTGACTGGTCTACTGTAACAGTTGTAACCTACCACCACAATAAATCAAGAAAAGGGATGGACGGCCTTGAGGTACCTTTTGGGAGTGGTTCCTGCGACTCCTTGCTGATCCGTCTATCTGTCTTGACAGGACCCGGTCAGGACTTTAGATGCATTCAGTGCACTAGCCTTTGTGTCCTGTCCCAGGCTTGGAGCTGGTAGCTCTGTACTGTGGGGAAAGGGGTGCCCACTATGATGTACAGGTCAGGTTCCCACCTTGGAGATGACTTTTCTTCATCCCAGTACCTCACCAGCACTCACTATCCTACGGGTAAGGTTGTCTTTTAATCATAGGCATTGTCCAAATCTTTTTCATCGTTGGGGTCTGTACACGCTGTTGGACTGGTCGGCGACTTGGGCTCGGCTCGAGGAGAGGTTCTTATTTCCTTCCGATGGTGAGGCTCCACTAGCAGGACTGAATGCTGGATGGGACATGTGATTTGCATGCTTTAACAATGGATATCTGTTACAGTGGCCCAAACAGGACCCAGTGCATTGGGTTTGTTCTTTTGGGCAGGGGAAAATTCAGGGACCTCTGGATGCAAATGCTGGCTGGGGAGCTCTTTTACCACTACCGGGGTGTCAAATCCTGGGGGTCCTTGTAATTTCTGGAGACCTGCAGCAGTCAGGTAGATGTACTCCTGCTTTCTCAAGGATGTCTGTAGTTCCACCACTCCTCTGCTGAGCTCTTCTTTTTCTTAAGTCGTGATGAGCAGTGACTGGTTCAGGTCTTCAGTCACCACGCCGTAGCCTTGGGTGATTTTGGTGCACCAGTCTGTGGCCTCTTTATAGCGGAGGACTTGCTTGGCCTGATTCTTAATTTGTTGATCTCACTGACAGAGTCTTCTTGAGGTCATTACACTCTTTCTGCAGCTCAGTGTTTTGCTTGGCATATGTTGCAATCCACTGTATAAGCTCCTGGTGCTAGGCCTCCCTTTTGGCATTCCAATCTGGAATCGGCTGCCTCACAACACAGGAGACTGCACTTGCCATGTATACATTTTCCTCCACTTGGGCCTCTGGACTTTTGGCTGGGCCTCCCGAAGGTGCCATGATAGTTTGGTGGTGCTGCTTGATTCTCCCCATCTCCCTTTTGGTGTCCTTGTACAACTGGTGGCGAACTCTCTTGACGTCACTGCTTCTGGCATTATTCCACTCGTATGGTTATTGAACGGGCCCCATGGACTCTTGGTTGATGTGCACTGTCCTGCCCTGCTCCTCCCATTGATGTGTGCATCTTTGACCTCTGTTTCTTCTTCTTCTCCTCCCAGGCCGACGTGGATGCTGCCCAATCTGGAGCTGGGCCCCTTGCTTCATTTCTGCGATGAGTGATGCCAGCTCCCGCACTCGATATGCCACACGGGCCAGTTCCTCTTGCATAACCTGGTGGGGATCCCACTCCATCTCTTCTCTTGCAGGAATCTTGTCACAGGTAGCTTCAAGCTTTGGACTCCTTGATGTGTCTTACCTGCTGACTATGCCAAATATAGGGGTCCGGAAGGTTCCCTAAACAATTACAGGACAGACCAGATGAATCAGGAAGGCGAGACAGGAAGCTTACTCAGTGACCAAGATGCAAGAAGTTTATTTACCAGGGACAATAAAAACAAGATAATGGTTTTGTAACACACTACAGGGTAACAGAATAAACAATGACACAATATGATTAGGACCAACAATTGGTTGAACCAAGTACGGAGGTCAACCCCTTTGAGTCCAAGTCCTTCATGCACTTGGCCAAGATGATGAAGCCTGATGAACCAAACTTGGGCTTTCCTCTGCTCTGACTGATCAGCAGCGGGCATTGACCCCGTAAAGCACTTGTCACAAACAGGCTATAACGTGACGTCCTCCAGATGAACCACACACAAAGCAGGAACACTGCTAGCTGGACAATGAAAAACTCGGCGATCCCCTGCAACTCCAGGAAAGAAGCTGAAGACATCTGGTTGACAGATGGTTCCATGGACGATCTGCTGCAATGACTACTGGCAGGTCCCTAGCCCCAGATGACCTCCTAACAAGATGACAGCTGGTGGAATGATATTCAGGCTGCCTTTGCAGAGCAAGACGGGTGCGCACACACACTTACGGATGGCTGGCAAAAAAAAATAAAAGGGCCTGCACAACATTAACTGTGGTCCCTCAAGCTTGAGCTAGGGAAGCTCCTAATCTGACTCACTACTGGATACCTGACTAGCGGCTTTCGACTACTTACCATTGCAGGGCTGATGCTGAAACACCTGTGGTGGGACGTTGGCATGGGCTGATATCACTGGAGGTGGTTCTGCTGCAGATGGCGGCTGGGCTGAGGACCTCCCAGGGTCAGCGGTTAGCAGCAAACAGTTCAGTTTTGAACACAGACAGTTCACTACTTGCAAAGGGCGCAGTCTCTAGTGGGGAGCTAGGCAGGCAACAGTGCAGTTCAGTTTAGGTGCCGGGCCACTTAGGCCATAGGACCATTCCCCCTCCCCCAAGCAGGCGCTGCATTTTTAAGGATGTTCTTGCTCTGGCTGTTCTGCAGCCACAATCCTGTATCATTAATGTTGCTAATCCCCCCATGTCTGGGTCTTCAGAACTCCAGGGCCTGGTTGCTGGACCCTCAAAGCTAGCCCCTACCTCCCGGCAGCTGTCTGAGTGCCTTTGGGTTTTGCCCCTCCCCCTTGGTGTAGAATGGCACCTGTGCTGACCCCAGGGGTCTTAACCCCACTGTGCCCCAGGAGTGCTCCTTTCCCTTTTTTATTCCTTTTCATCCCTTGGGCTTTTATAATTGCAGTGCCCCTCTAGCACCAAACATGCTCTGCTCCCAACAAAAAGAATAAAATAGAATAACCCCACTGGGCTCTGGCCACACCCAGAGCCTTTTCCCTTCCCCTGTCCCTCTGGCCAGTCGGCATACTGCCTACCAATTCCTCTTTTCCCTCAGGGCTGGTAACTCACCTAAAAGGCCCACTGAACCCCTCCCCCCCCCCGTTCTCACTAGGGCTTCGGCACTTTAAGTATTTTCTTGGGAACCCTGCCCCTTCAACTCCCCTTCTCTTCCCCTACCCACTTCCCCTAGCACCCATGACCTGAGTGTAATAAAGATTGGGTGCTCTTCCCACTCACCACCACGACCCAGAGTCCATATTCTGCTGCTGGGGTGGGTCTGAAAGGTGGCCAGGGAGCTGCGCTCCCACCTCACTCTTCTCTGGCCTGCACGGCTGCTGGGCTGGAACCTAAGGTCCTGGGGACGGTTTCCCACCCGGACCTATTTTTTTAGTGCACCCTTTCAGTCCGTCTGCTGTTCCCCCCACTGATCGGGGCTCTACCCAAGGAAAACAAGCCATGTCTGGGAGCCACAACTCCACGCAACTGACCCTGCTTCCACCACCGAAAGGACTGAAGCTGGAGGGGGGGGGCGATGCCGAGGGAGCTACGGACACCATACAGGTACTTTTTTCTTCTGGTCCATGCTCCCCGCGTCCTCCACCCTCCTCACAATGCCGCCGACTGCCCCGGATGATCACTCCCTGGCCCTTTTGTAGGGCAGGGGAGGTCCTGGCTCCGGCCTCCGGCCAGGGGATTGGACATGCAAGCCCTTCAGGGAGGGTCTCTTGCCCATGACCCCCCTTCCCAGCATCAAGTAGCATGAAAGAGAACAAAGGGACTGGGTGGGGGGGGTATGTAGGACTGCAGGTTGGAGGGGGCACTATGCTTGTGGAGAAGTTTGGCATGGATGGCTTCAATGTGGGTGTAGAACTCAAAGTTATTATCTAGCCAAACACCAAGGTACTTTGAGGCTGAGACTACCTCCAGGTTGGTGCCATCCAGGGTGGAGAAGACAGGGGATGGTGAGAGCCTTGCCAGATTCTGGCTGATGTCAAAGGAAATGGACAGTGTCCTCTTGGTGTTAACCCTGAGCTGGTTGGCTTGGAATCAGTGCAGCATATTGTGGAAGTTGTGCTGGAGTGGGACCTCCACAGCTGAAGCTGAAGGGCCAGAAGTATAGATGATTGTGTCATCTGCATACATATAGATATGTGAAGAGACATAGGCAGCGGGGAGGTCAATGTGGAAAATAGCATATAGGAACAGACCCAGAATGGAACCCTGTGGGATCTCTACTAGAACAGGGAGGGAGGGACAGGACACTACCTACCTGAACTGGCTGTTGACTGCCCATAAGGTATGAATGAAACCAGTTCACATCGGATGCTGAAAGGCCAGTAGACTTCATTATGTCTAGTAGGAATGGGTGGGACACTGAGTCAAAAGCTTTGGCAAGATCGATGAATATGGCTATGGAGATATTTCCCTGATCCACTCCAGTGAGGACAGAGTTAGTTACATGCAACAGAGAAGAGACAGTGGACTGATTCTCCCAAAAACCAGACTGGTAAGGTGATAGGAAGGTTGAGAAGTCATGGAAGTCACACCAGACTGGTAAGGTGATAGGAAAGTTGAGAAGTCAAGGAAGTCAGCCAAGCTAGAGTACACAATGGTCTTTTGAAGCTTAGCAAGAGAGAGGAGGAGAGAATTCAGCCTGTAGCTGCCTGGGGAGGAGGGGTCACCCTCTTTGTGCAGAGGCAGAAACATAGCAACTTTCCAGGACTGAGGGATAGCACTGAGAGAGGAGAGGAGAGGAGAGGTTTAGATGGTGAGAGAGTGGAACAGTAATGGCAGGTGCAGAGATTTGCAGAAGTTTAGGGTCCAAACTGTCAGGGATGGACTTGGAAGGGTTGAGTGACATAATGATGTGGAAGATTTCATGGAGGGAGACAGAAGGGAAGTGGAGGCCATCTGTTGAGTGAGGGTTGGGAGAGACAGTGTGAGCAGGAAACTGATGACAGGGTAGTACACAGGTTGTGAAGAAATTGAAATGATCAGCAATAGAGAGGGGGGAGGGGTCAGAGACCAGAGAGCCATACACCAGGAGGACAAGGGGACAGTCTAGGCTGGGGGATAAAATAGAGTGTGGATAACCTGCCAGAGTTTTGATGGAGAGGTTCGATTGAACTGGATGCTGGATTCGAAGTAGTGGGACTTCACAGTGTAGACAGCTTTTGTGCAGGAATTCCTGAAACACCTGTAGTATAGAAGGTCAGACAGGGATTGGGAAGACTTATAACATGCCCAAGCAAGGTCCTGGTACTTCAACAGATGATAAATGTCAGATGGGATACAGGGGGTAATGGAAGAGTTGAATTCAGACTTTTTTAAGGGTGCATGAGTATTCCAGGAATTGTTAAAAACTGCAATGAAGAGAGAGAGTGCTGTGTCAATGTTAGGGACTGAGTAGATGGGGGACCAATCAGAGTGAGTCATGTCATTTTGGAGGGCATCAGTATCAAGTGACCTGAGTGGCCTATACCAAAGGAATTTGAGGATGGATTGAGGCAGACACACTTTCCTGTGCAGTAAATTAGGCAGTGGTTATTCAAGGTGTCCGGGAGAATGTCTGCTGCAGTGATGTGGTGTGGGCAGTAGGAGAGCACCAAGACCAAGAGGGAGCAGTTGGCACCAGCATCCAAAAGCAACACGACATAATAGTTTAAAGCCAGCTTTCAAAAAAACAAACCAAAAATGCCCCCTGTACGCTCTGATGATGATGATGATGCCAGGTTGTATTGATACATAAGCGCATTGCGCTAATGACCGCCATAACACAGGTCGGCATGTTTGAGTACTGGGGTATCTTGAGTTTGTTTTTATGGAAGCTGGCTTTAAACTATTAAGCCGTATTGCTTGTGGATGTTGGTGGCTAGTCATTTCAGCATGAAGCACAGCTGCTACAAGAAGTGCGGTTTGAAATTCCCCTGTCTATGACCAAAAACCAGTTTAATGTTTGCTTGCAGATGAACTAGGTCTAGCACAACTCATAACTGAACCCACCAGGCCCAACTTAAAAACACCAACTCAAGAGATCTCTTTCAGATGTAGTATTTACAAATAGACCACATAAGATAACTCACACCACTGTATTTCACAATGATCTAAGTGAACACAATATTGTCGTCTGAATCAGGAACCCAGAAAGACCAATCACCAGCGCTAAACTCATCACAAAACAGAGTCTTCATAAATTCAGTTCTGCCAACTTTCTATCTGACCTAAGTAACATAAGTTGGCACAGCCTCTACCTAGCCACCTCAGTCATTGAAGCAGCTGCCCTTTTCAATGCCAATGTTGTAGACATTATTAATAAACACACCCCACTTGTTAAGAGCAGAATCAGAAAACCTTCCTGCTCATGGTTCACCAAAGAACTAAAACAAGCACTGAACAAGAGGGATGACATATGGGCCACAGCCAGGTGATCAAAAGCAGCTACTGATTGGTCCACCTTCCCAGAGTGGTGCAGTACCTGCATCAAGCTCATCAGATCAGCCAAACTGACCTTTTACCTGAATGCCCTAGAGGCAGATAGAGTTAAACCCACTAAGATCTGGCAAACTAAATACAATTAAGGGACATAGAACCCCTGCCCCCATCTATACCTGCCAAAATAACTTCCCTGGGTACCACAATCACTGATAAACCCACCATTCTTAATAAACTAAACCCACACTTCATTATGGTGTGGCTAGCTTTTGACACCACCCAGGCAGCTAAACATCAGACACATCACAACACTATGGATCCCTTGCCCATTCAAAATGCTCTAAATATCTTCCAGGTCTCCCAAATCACTTATAAACAAGCAGAAGACTTGCTGCTTAACCTAGACACCAAAAAAGTGCAGGCACCAATGGTATCAAACCAAAGTATCTGAAATTAGGATATCTTCACCTTATAGCACCCCTATTTCCCCACCATTTGGAAAACAGCTCATATTGCCCCTACTCAAGTCTGACAACCTTACTGATCTCAACAACTTTAGGCCAATCTTTATATTTGCAGTTCTATCAAAGCTCCTTGAAAAACTAGTTAACAACCAGCTAAGGGACCACCTAGATCACTTTAACCTTATAAATCCACTCCAATCTGGTTTCAGTCCCAACCACAGCACCATATCCTCACTAGCCTTGGTGATGAATGACTGATTTACCACCCTTGACCACAAAGTAACAGTAGGAGCAGTGTACTTGTATTTGAGAAAGAGTTTGATACCATGGACCACAATTTGGTATTAGTTAAACTTGAGGAGCACTGGCTGCAGAATATGCCCTCCTATGGTTCTCCAGCTACTTAATGAATAGGTGTTAACTAATCAAGGCTGATAGGCTACTCTTATCTCCCCTCTCCCTTACCAGAGGGGTACCTCAGGGATCCATCCTGGGACCCCTCCTGTTCATGACATATATTAACTCCTTTAGCAATAATGTCAAGAATGCTAAAATCCACTTCTTTGCAGATGACACTGTACTTTACAACGCCAAACCTACAATAGCCGATGGCTGTGTAGAACTCGAATCAGACTTCAGTCAATTACAAATCAACCTTATCCAATCTAAACTACTACTCAATGCAAGAAAAAAACAAATGAATGTTCTTCCCCCATACAAACTCCCGACCTGCCTCTAAAAATAATATCAACAGCCCATCCATCACTACCCTCTTCAGTGAAACACTAGACACAGTGGACAAGTTCAAATATCTAGGCATTTGGCTCGACCATAATCTCTTCTTTTCCATTCACACTGAGGATCTATCCAAAAAATTAAGAATGAGACTTGGCTTCTTCTACTGAAACAAATCCATATTGCCCAGTGTTATTAAGGAAACAGTTGGTCCAAGCTACCTTTCTACCCCTACTGAATTACATGGACTTAATTTATAGTTGCTGTTCCACCTCTAATCTGAAAAAACTAGATGTGCTATACCACCAAGCCATCTTATTCATAAGGAACGCTGACTCCAGAACACACCATTATAAGCTTTATTCCCAAGTCGGATGGTCCTCACTTGCTACCAAACGACTAAGACATAGTGGCATTTGTATCTATAAACCTCTCCTCAATAAATTATACCCTATGTATCATGCTTATTCCTATACTCTCTGAACTGCTGTTCATTTAGAAAAACCTCCTTTATTACACCTGAGGACCCCAGGTTCTTCATTCTCTATGGCAAAGTCAGCAGTGGCTACACCTAGCCATTAGCCTGGAACAAACTACAATCCATGCTCAACAAGGCCTAAGGGCAGCATCTTTCAAAAAAACAGATGAGCAAGAATAAGGGGTCACAATATGAAGCTAGAGGGGGAAGACACAGAGGAAATGTAAGAAAGTATTTTTCACAGAAAGGGTGGTGGATACATGGAACAGCCTCCCAGCAGAGGTCGTACCCCTTACAAAAAGTTTTTCGGAATACCACTGTAATACCACTCATTTGCCATTGCAATACCACAGTGATTACCACTGTACTACCATTAAGGTTTTCATGGTATCACAGTGGTTTGTTTCAATTCCATTGTGATATCATTGTACCACTGTCCTACCATATCAACAAAAATAATCAAAATGTAAACTACCATAGTACAACCATGGTACTACTGGGTAGTACCACTGCACATTTTGTAGCTCACCACTGTGTTGCCATTGTGGTGCCATGGTGTTGCCATTGTGTCACATTTGGTAAGGGACAGGCTAAATGATTGGTGAGTTCAAGAATGCACGGGATAGACAGAAGGAAACTCTAGTGGTAGGAAAGGGAAGGTAAGCTGCTGATCATTTAGGATCAAGAGTTAAGTAGCTAGGGAAATGAACAGATTAGGTGGGCCAGGCAGTCCTTATCTGCCATCAGAATCTATGTTTCAAACAACATGAAGTCTTGCTGTATTCTGACAATAGCAGTGAGTCCCAACATTTGAACTGCCCTGGAGATGAAAGAGTTAACTTTCCATGCCAGGCATGGAATGCTGAGCTTGAGCTCGGTTGAGACTCTGTCTGTTGCTGTTTGAACTCAAACCGTCGGATTCTTTACTTCGCCTCACTGAACAGTCGCTCAGGAGATTTCTCCTTCTGCTCGGTTCAATTTGTCAAAGTACCGCTTTTCTCGGTTTTAGATCAAATTTAAACCGTAACCTGTCGGTTCAGTCTCTGTCTGTGGTATTTGTGAGTACTAGATAGGTTTATGTTATTTTCTATTCTGTGTGGAACTTGTAAACGGTTCATCGGTTCGGTTTGAACCGATCAAGTTGTTGAAAAATCCTTATCTGTACTTTTAGTGTGTGGTTACCGATTCTTATCGGTTCTAAAAAAACAGATTTTATTACAGTTTTTTCCACGACCCATAACACGGTCAGGAACCGATAAGAGGGTCTTGCCTGGCAGATTGCCATTAAAAGGGTAAGTTTGGTTAGGACTGGCACGATGTCTGAGAAACCCAAAAGAAAAACCGGGCCCACTGGGTTTCAACACTGCAGTGTGTGTGGGGAAGTCTTTGCTAAGGCTGACCCTCACATCACCTGTGTTTATTGTCTGGGATTTGACCACCTCAATGCAGACTGCCAGATTTGTAAAAATGTTCCTGCAGCTACCCTAGAGAAGAGAGTTGGTAGGCTCAGGGAAAAGGAGGCCAAAAAGTCCGCTGAACCGGATGGCCAGCCCGGTTCGGTTCAAACCGAACCAGGAGGAGTGCCCTCTGACCAGGGCGAGACCTCTTCGGGCACAAGGAGAGCCGATTCTGAGGAATCGGTTCTGGCTAAGAGAACAAGAAAGGAAAAATCAGCTGGTGTGGATCCAAAACTTTCTTCTCCAACCGCTGAAGAAATAGCCAAAGCTATAAAAATTGTGCAGTCGCTTTCCCCGGTTCCGACCGAACCGGCACCATCAGTGAGGCACTCGGTTCGGCCGGTTTTCCACCGGTTCAAGATTATGATTTAGAGGAATATTATGAACCGGAGGAGGAGGAAGAGGAGTACGAGGAAAGTGAATGTGGTTTTGAAAGTCTGGATGTGCCCATTGACCCGGACATCTCCCCAGACAGACCTTCAGGAGTGTCTCCTCCTAGGCTTTCTGAGTCCCCCTCCCATTTCATGTTTTATAAAAAAGTGGCTGAAACCCTCCAGCTTCCTATGGAAGAAGCTGTGGATGACTAGGAGGAGCCTGAATATGTGGAAATGATGGATATCCCAGAGTCTAGGAGGCTGTCTATTCCCTTACACAAATCTTTTGGGAAACAGACATTTAAGATTTTAAAGACTCCTAATACTATACCTCCTGTGGATAAAAGAATGGACTAGAGGTATACATTGTCAGGCTCAGATATGGAGTTCTTTACACAACAATGCAGCCATGTTGGGGTAGTGCAGGCTGCAGCCTGTGATAAGGCAAATATTCCCTTGGCTTCACACCCCCCAGACAAGGACCCCAGGAGGATTGATGCCATGGCAAAGAAACAGTACATGGCAGCATCCTTGGGACTCAGACAGGCCAACTACATGGCCTATACTGTTAGGTATCAGAAATCCAGATGGGACACTGTCATGGCTTTAGCAAAACAGGTCCCTGGCCAGCTTGCCAAGGAGCTGGAGCAGGTGGCTGTTGATGGTATTGAGGCATCCAAGGTGCAATTCCATGCTGCAGTGGACTCCAATGATGTGTCATCTAGAGTCATGGCTACATCTGTGGCACTTCGTAGAATGGCTTGGCTCAGATGTACTAGCCTGTCACAGGATACCCAGACTAAGGCCATGGATTTTCCTGTTGTGGGTAATTCTCTGTTTGGGGAACAAACAGAGAATTACATGAAGAAAAATGGATGAATATAGGACCACCTGTAGGAGTGCACAGGCCAAGGAAAGGCAGGCCACTCCTCAGAGGCAGCATCCCGGGGCAGGGGCAGGCCTTTTCATAGGCCTTTCTACCAAGCCAAGGCCTCCTCTTCTGCCTATGCTCAGAAGGAGTTCTTTAGAGGGAGAGGCAGAAGGGGTACAAGCAGACCTGCTTCCACCCCTCAGCCAAAACACCCTGCCAAACAGGCACCCTGATAGATTTGCCAGGGCCAATTCTTCACTACCTGTAGGGGGTAGGCTGGCTTACTTTGTCCAGGACTGGGAGTCTCTAACATCAGACAAGTGGATCCTGGAAGTAGTAAGCCAGGGACTGGTTCTCAGCTTCAAACAATTACCAAAGCTGAGAACCAGATCCTTTCCACCTGCAAATCCCTCAGAGGCACTTGCCCTAGAGGCAGAGGTCTCTTCCCCTTCTGGGTCTCAGAGCTGTGGAAAGGGTTCCACCCCTACACCAGGGCAAAGGATTGTACTCCAGGTACTTCCTTACCCCAAAAAAGACAGGAGAATGGCGGCCCATCCTGGATCTCAGATACTTAAACAAGCACCTTTTAAAACCAAAATTCAAAATGGTGACTCTGGGAATAATTCTACCCTCACTAAGGCCAGGGGACTAGCTAGTTTCCCTGGACCTCAAGGATACCTACTTCCATATTCTCATCAGAAGCTCCCATCGAAAGTACCTCAGGTTCGAGCTGCCCTCAAGCCATTACCAGTTCAGAGCAATGCCCTTTGGTCTAACCTCTGCTCCAAGGGTGTTCACAAAATGCCTGGCAGTAGTAGTTGCTTCTCTAAGAAGGCAAAGGATTGCCATCTTCCCATACCTGGATGACTGGCTCATAGTAGGTCAATCCCCAGACCAAGTCATGTTACACCTACAGATAACTCAGCAACTGCTCACCTCTTTGGGATTCCTTCTGAATCTTTCAAAGTCAGTTCTAGAGCCTGTTCAGCTCCTCATCTTCATAGGCACAGAGCTAGATACAGAAAAGGTCAGAGCCTTCCTTCCCCTGGACAGGGCAAGGACCCTTATCACACTGGCCTCCTCATTCACCCTACAGGTGTCTCGCCCAGCAAGGCATTTTCTGCAGCTCCTGGGGGACATGGCTGCTTCTACAGCAGTGGTGCAGGGAGCAAGATTTCAGATGAGGGATATTCAGTTCCATTTGAGAGCCTTTTGGTCTCAGAAGAAGGACCCTCTGACCAAATTGATCCCAGTGACTCGGACCCTGATCCAGGCCTTGCAGTGGTGGCAGGATCAGAACAATCTAAGACAAGGAGTTCCCTTTGTCACTCAGTCCCACTCTTTAATCCTTACTACAGATGCTTCCCTCTTGGGGTGGAGGGCTGACTTGGGTGACCTGACCACCCAGGGGTTGTGGTCCCCTCAGGAATCTCTGCTTCACATCAATCTGTTGGAACTCAGAGCAGTATTTCTAGCACTTCAAGCTTTTTCCAAGTCTGTTCAGAACAAAGTTATTCAGGTCAGAACAGACAATACCACCACAATGTGGTACATCAACAAGCAAGGAGGCACTCGGTCTACGGCCTTGTGCACAGAAGCAATGAAGTTGTGGTCTCTGGCTTATTCCCCGAACACCTCCCTCACAGCAGTACACCTCCCAGGCAAGGACAATGTCCTGGCAGATGCTCTCAGCGGGATATCTCAGGGCCATCACGAATGGTCACTGGATCCCCTGGTCTTGGAGGTGATATGCTCCAGATGGAGCACCCCACAGATAGATCTTTTTGCAGCCTCAGACAATCACCAACTTCCCCTTTTTTGCTGCAGGCCCCCAGTGTTGGGCTCAGTCCCCCTGGATGCCTTAGTTCTCAGTTGGGAAGGGAAGTTCCTGTATGCTTTCCCCCCTTCCCTCTCCTGTTCAAAGTGCTAGTCAAAATCAGGTCTCAACCCTGCAAAATGATCCTGATTGCTCCAGACTGGGCCAGACAGCCCTGGTATCCTTTCCTGTTGTCCTTAGCAGTTCATCTTCCCCTGTCTCTTCCCAGGAATTGCAACCTGTTAACTTGTGCACAGGGGAGGGTTTGGTACCCGGAATCTCAAATCTCTCAATCTCAAGATCTGGCTCTTGAAGAGTTAGAGTTTGCTGATTTACACCTCTCCCAAGGTGTAATGGATATTCTAAAGGCTTCTAGGAAACCTTCCACCAGAACTATTTATAATTCCAAGTGGAAAAGATTTTCCATATGGTGCTCTGGGAAGCATATTTCCCCATAGTCAGCTGATCTGCCCACAGTCCTTGATTATATGGTCCATTTGAATAGCTTGGGACTCAGACCAGCTACACTAAAGATGCATCTGGCAGCTGTTTCTGCTTTCATTTCAGCAGGTAAGCCCTCTTCTCTTTCAGCTCACCTGTATTCTGCAAGCTTTTCAAGGGATTGCTTCATACCAACCCTCCACTCAGGGACCCTGCCCCTGCTTGGGACCTTAATGTTTGCATTGCTCGGCTTATGCAACCCCCTTTTGAGCCTTTGTCTTCAGCAGAGCTTAAGTACTTGACTTGGAAAACTGTGTTCCTGGTAGCCATCACCTCTGCCAGGCGCATAAGCGAGTTACAAGCCCTGTCAGTGGAGCCTGATTTTATCTCCTTCCATAGAGATAAGGTGGTCCTCAGGACTAAGAGAGTTTTTACCTAAGGTGGTTTCAGACTTCCACCTTAACCAATCTATGTCTCTTCCTGTGTACTTCACTGACCATTCCTCCTCTGGTGAGAGGAGGCTGCACAGTTTAGATGTGAAAAGAGCCCTTAGTTACTACATAGAACGTACCAAGGGTCACAGGTTTGACTCCCTCCAACTGTTCCTTACTTATGGTGAGGTTGGTAAAGGAAAACCTGCCACTAAAAGATCCATTGCCAGGTGGATTGTCTCTTGCATTCAATTTTGCTATGAAAAACTGGGTAAGGTTCCACCCTCAGGCCTGAGGGCTCACTCTACCAGAGGTACAGCTGCTTCCCTGGCTGCTGCCAGGGATATTCCTATTCTAGAGATATGTCAAGCAGCTACCTGGAAAATGGTTCACACTTTTACCAAGCATTACTACCTGGATATCCAGGCTAGGAGTGATGCTCAGTTTGGCACAGCTGTGCTTCAGATCCTACTTCCTCAGTAGGTTCTTTCCCTCCTCCATGGAGGTACTGCTTGGTAGTCTGCTATTGTCAGAATACAGCAAAATTTCATGTTGTTTGAAGAAAAAATTACTCACCTTAGTAATGTTGTTTCTTCTAATGGAGTCTTGCTGTATTCTGACCCCCCCCACCTTCCCCTCTCAGAACCTTTGTTTTTGGGATGTGGGTGAGCAGTGGCAGTGTTGGCACTCAGGAGGTGCCCCACCTTTTTTGTTATCACCCTTTTTCTTTGGGTGAGTGGGTGTTGTGTTTATTCATTTTTTGGGTCTCCTGACTTGAGTCTTTGTTTTGGGACCAAAAAATCGGTTTTTATGTTAGTAGCCAGTTGGCTGGTGTAGGTTTACAGCTTCCACACAGGACCTCAGTGATTTTAGCTCGTAAAGATCTGACAGTTTGAGTTCAAACAGCAACAGACAGAGTCTCAACCGAGCTCAAGCTCAGCATTCCATGCCTGGCATGGAAAGTTAACTCTTTCATCTCCGGGGCAGTTTGAAGGTTGGGACTCACTGCTATTGTCAGAATACAGCAAGACGCCATTAGAAGAAACAACATTACTAAGGTGAGTAATTTTTTTCTTCTACACCATCTTACCTCATATCATTTAGTGCTTTCAAATCTTTAGTCAGTAGACATTTAGCAGAAATGTGCAACCCCTCCCCCCCTCGTCCCAATTATGCTGACCCTGGCACTTTTCCCTCCTGCCTCTCTGCCTTAATGCCTCTCCATCACCCACACACACTCCTTGCAGTGTTGTATTGAACATCTCAGCACTGGACCCCACTGGTTACAAGGTCCTAAACATTTGTATTTATTCTATATTGTTTTGGCTATATAATTGCACAGTTTCTTTACATTGTTAGTCACCGAATGTTGTCTCATTGTTATGCAATGAAGTTTTGTACTGTTGTTCCACATTGCCCAGTCTAATGCTCTATGCTTGTTCTATTCAGAAGTTGCACTTTATGTACTGCCTTGTTATTGTTTTTGTACTGCCTTGAGCTGCATGGCACCCTCCTTGAAAATGAGCTTGATCAGAGTTTTCCTGGAAATAAACTTGAATTTGAACTTGGTGAGCTAAATCAGAATTGTTGTTTTGTACAGGCTACAATTATTTTGGAAATGGAATTCTGCTGCACTGGTAAGACTGTTCCTGTTCTATTTTTTAAATAGTGTGGACCATTCTCTACTTTCTGTGACACATCATAGAAGTGTGCACCATATGCCAAGCCATAATGTTCCATCCCCAATCGTTCCCAGTGCAGCAATTACTGTGTAAAATTATTTTGGGATGGAAAAAGGAAAAAACATGTACTGTTCCTTGGAATTGGAGTAGTAATGGTTCCCTGCCATAACCACTTATGGTGAGTTCTGCACATCAGGCAGTTGGAAGAGAGATGAAAGGGAAACTCTCTTTAATTTTCTAGCTCTCCTGGCAGGCTCTGAAGCTAAAGGCCATTCATCAGAGACTTCTATAGTAGAAAGGGGTATACCCTTCCCTAAGAAAGGAAGATGCTCTACTTTGAGCAAAAATTAAATAAATACATAAAACAAAAGCAGTATCTCTCTGTCTATCTCTATCTATCTACAGTATATGTCTGTCTGTCTGTCTAGCTATCTGTTATCTAGACAGAACACAGTACTGTAGAATTCAGAGCTATTGCAGGAAACGGTGCAATTTCAATGCCAGTTAATCCCTTTTTTTGATGCAAGAAAATTTACTTACCATAAAACATGAGCTTTAATGCCTTCTGACACGAGCACTATAAAAGATTAATTTGTCCAGCATGTCCCATTATGCTTGTATTCTAACTCATGAGTTGAACGGCACAGAAGTGGGACATCTGTGTTAGGCATCTGCAGGTGTCTGCAGATAGTCCACAGTCTGCTGGAGACTCTGCAGAAGGAACAGAGGTCAAGGTAAGAGATAGCACTGTACTGTGTTCTGATATACTGAAGCAGTTAGCTTTAGGGTAGGTAGCTACAGGCAGTGGAAAAAATCTAGTGGGTAAGGAGTATTAAGAATCAGGATAAGGTAGGTTCAGGTAAGGGGGCTGAAAAGGAAAAGGGAGGGATAGCTTCCTTAGAAAAGGTGCAAAGGTGAATTACTAAAAAGGTAAAAGGTCTAGCTAATACAGATTATAGCACAAGACTAAAATCCTTGTGTCTATTTTCTCTAGAATACAGAGCATGCAGGGGTGATCTGTGGTTAGTGTACGGATCAGTACATGATCCAGCCTTATGTGAGGCTCTTTGTCTCCAGACAGCCACAAAAGGCTTTAACGCCAGAACGCGTAATTTAAAATTTCAAACTGAAATAAATAACACTTTAAAGAGCAATACATTTTACACACAGAGGTTCCCGCCTATTTGGAATTCATTGCCAACAGAAGTAGTTACTGGCAATAATGTGACACAATTCAAATACGAACTAGACAATTATATGGGTGAAAGAAAAGTCCAATATCGCCTTTAGGTGACAAGTTTATAATGGGTTTCCTCCCCTGAACTCATATCATACCTATGAACCTATGAAAGCAGAAGACACCCTATCTATGTTTAAGCAAGAGGGTAGGGAGTAATAGACACTCGGAGCAAGTTAGACACTGGTTTGGGGGGTTAAAAAAAGAAAACACAAGAGAATCTCTATCGCTACTGCACTGAACACCATTAAAGTGGCATTAAAAAACATTAAAAATTCATTAAATTCCCGTTAATTGGTACATAGATAATGGCCCAATTAACAGTCTAAGTTCCATCAAAGCATTAAAATGCCGTCAAATTGAATGTGTTTTTCCAGTAATCGTGCCATTGAATTGTTAACGAGCATCAAATTTAAGTGGTGATTTAATGGTCATGTAGCCATGAACTGAGTAGCCATTAATTGATGTTAAGTGCTATTAATTTAATTGTCCAGTATCCATTAAATTTTGTTGCCCTTAATATGTTTTAATGGGCGTTTTAATGGTCCTTCAACTATTAATATTGCTGGTCATTACAGTACAGTAGTGGCCATTAGAAGCTCCATTGGTTTGTCCATTAAAACTCCCATTTATGTAATCTAGATTTTGAATCACTGTATTACTGGCCATTAAACTGTACTAATATATTAATAGTTGAATTAATGGTCTCTAACCCATTAAATAAAACCATTATGCTCCCCTTAATCGGTACATAAATAATGGCACCATTAAATTGTTATCACCCTTTTAATGGCCATTTTCCTTTAATGGTATTTTTGCATTTTAATGGTCCCATTAATCGCAGACAATGCCAGCATGACCCATGTATTTAATTACTCATTAATTGTACTGCATTCAACCATGACTCTAACGCACCAGAATTCACCATTAAGTTTATTTTTGATGAGCTAATTACTGTGACCAAAAACACTGATGCAGAGCATTATCCATTAGCATGCAATTCCCTCGAATACAGAGGATGGATCATGATCTGACAATACCACACTAACTGCATTTTTAGCCATTTACATTACAACTTGTTAAACCTCAATAGTGCAGATTACAGTGTGGTTATTGTGTGTTTCACATAATTCAGTCTTTATGTGTATGGAGTTACATAAACTGTAAGAAGTATTTGATTTCTTCAACACTATCACAATTGATCTTTTTAAAACTCATGCATAAGCTCACCAGCCTGGTGGCATGGAGGGTTGAGGCGCAGGATGCCATACCTCGCACCTCACTGCCGACCTATGTTCACGAGTGAGCGTGGGTTGCTGGGGGTCGGCAGGGGTAGAGAAGGATGGAGTGTCCTCTGATAGATCTCCTTCTCTGGGTGGTGGGGTTCCCAGCAGTCAATGCTTGCCTGGCTCCTAGCAGTAGATGGGGACTGGCACACTGATGCTGTGCCTACAAGGGGGGACAGAGGAACAGCTGTCGGACATGCTGCAGGTGGACATGCATGTAATGCATCCCAAGATGGCTTTGCATGCTCCACTGCCAAGGAGGAAGAAAAGTGGAAAAAGGAGACAACCCGGTCGAGCGGTTTGATGGCTGTCCGATGGAAACACTGGCTCTGGGGGCATCACCTGAACTGGATCCTGACATGGTGGGCAAGTTGGGGGCTCCCCACTGCCCCACTGTGGTGGGAGTAAGCTGCATGGGAAGAAGATGAGGGCCCTAAGGGAGCTGAGGTGCAGATGGAGGGTGGCCGAAGTCCCAAGGGGGATACCAGATAACAGGAGCAGACCAGAGAAGCCAGGATAAATAGAAGGTAAAAAAGGCTCATGCATAAACTATGATCGCCATGTAATAAAGAACTTTGAATGTATGCAGATTTCAGCTTTGTTATAGCATCACTGTGATGTAGTGATACATGGTTTATATGGTAGAGACATCATAGTCTCACACACACACACACACACACACACACACACACACACACACGCACGCGCACGCGCACACACACACACAACAAAGACCACAAACACTGCAACATGACTATGCCCCATAGTTCATGAACAATGTTGCCTCCTTACATTGTCCTTGCACAGCGAGGCTGCTGCATGTAGTGGTGTGTTTGTGCTGTCATGTGTCACTGTGTGACCAAGACTGTGTGTGTGTATGCGTGGGAGTCTGTGTGATCCCACTCAGTTATGCATCACATTCTTGTTACTCCAGGACACAGCAGTTATGAGAATGCCAGAGCCTACAGTGTTTGAGTAACAAAAAGCACACCTCGAAGCTTCATTTCATACTTTCTGGAGTGAGACTACTAACATGATACAGATTGATTCTTAATGCTGGAATCAAGTTTACGGTCAAAGACATTCACACAGTGTCCCACAGAAAGACACACACACACACACACACACAGCTAAAGCATGCATGACGCAAGCACCACAAACACTGCAATATACCTAATGCCCCACTGTGCAGGATCAATGTTGCTACCTTACATTGACCTTGCTCAACAGGGATGTTGCATGTTGTGGGGTGTGTGGTGTCGTGTGTCACTACGTAAGTATATGTGCGTGTGTGTGTGACCCCACTCAGTTATGTCATATTTTTGTTTCCCCAAAACACAGCATTATTATGAGAAGGCCAGAGTACAGTGGCTGATTTACTGAAAATTCAAAGTTCATCCTTGTTAGTACTACCTGATTGGGTGGGGGGAGGGCCCGCTAACCACCGGGGATAATTTTACTAAATCTCAGGCTGGTGATCATGTTGGGGGGTGGGACTGCTAGCCACTCTTTTTTAACTATATGTCAGTTGAGTGGCGGGGTGAGGGACTGCTAGCTACTAGGGCTTTTTTTGGGTGATCGCAGCTGGACTTTCCACTAAAAGTCAGACTTTTACTTGAATTCCACCTGCGGAAGTTTTTTCTGCACACCTCTAGCTGAGGACATTAATGATAACCTTTTTGACATTTGTTGTTATTTTCACTTAATGCAGAGATTACATTCTCATGCACAGCATACAAAGAATATAAATCATATTCAGTAAACATTCTACTGAATGAGCATTGCTAGTTCACCATGTCGTCAGAATGCCTGTTTACTGGTGTACTTGTCTGGTGCCAGTACTTCCTGACATCCCAGTAAAGAGTCACCACCTATGGGCATAAGCAAAGGAAAAAGGAACGTTGGAGGGGAGGGAGGATACAGGCAAGTCTAAGAGTATTGCAAGGTGGGGCCTTAAGACAGATGCAATGGACTTCTTCTGTCTTTACTTTCTATGTCTCAGTTCTACTGTGGCCTACCTAAATCTCAGTTAGACCTTCAACACTGTTCCGGATAACACCATTAAACAAGCTTAGCAGCCTAGGAGTGGGTCTAAAGGTAGTAAAATTGGTAAGAAATTATTTGGGGGATGGGTAACACAGGGTGATGGTAAACAGAGGTCATTCTGAGGAAGGCATGGTGACTAGTGGGGTACCACAAGCATCAGTACTGGGACCAGTCCTCTTTAATATCTTTATTAGTGACATTGCAGAGGGGCTAGAAGGGAAGGTCTGCCTTTTTGCAGATGACACTAAGATTCGTAACAGGGTGGACATTCCAAGGGTGTGGAACAAATTAATAGGAATCTAAGAAAGCTTGAGGAGTGGGCAAGAGTGTGGTAACTTAAAGTTCAATTCGAAGTGCAAGATCATGCACTTGGCATGCAGAAACGCAGGGATGGAGTAAAAAATGGGGAAGTGGTACTGGCAACCACCTAACAGGAAAGATACCTGGGGTAACCATATCAGATTACCTAAAGGTGGCTAAAAAGTGTGACAAGGCAGTAGGGAGAGCCAGTGGGATGCTAGGGTGCATAGGGAAGGGGTGCATTGGGAAGGATATCGCCAGCAGAAAGAGGAAGATGGTGATACCACTGTAGGGATCACTGGTGAGACCTCACCTAGAGTACTGTTCCCAGTTCTGGAGACTACATCTCCAGAAGGATGTAGAGTTGGGTCCAGAAGAGGACAACTAAAATGGTACAGGGTTAAAAGCTTGAGAGACTGAAGGACCTCCATTTGTAAACCTTGCAGGAAAGGAGGGAGAAGGGGGATAGGATATGGACTTGCTGACCAATCTTCCACAGCCTCAAACACTAGCACCCCCTTCCTCCAGACACTAGCCCCCCTCACCATGGCCCCACAGTTAGGAAGGCCAAGGTGGAGGGGAAAAGAGGGACCCTTACAAAAAAGGAATCCATTTTTTGGATTGCTTTCCACTTACTTCTGTCTTAATATTGTTTTTCTGATGTTTTGTGGATTACTCGCCTTCTTTTCTGAAAAGCATTTATTCCCTCCACCACTGAAGATTTATTTAGGATTTCAAAATGTTTCTAAACTTGTTTCAAGAAAGTAAGATTTAAACATGGCTTGAAAGTAGATTTTCTTTTTCAGTTCAAAAGCATTTTTTAGGCCTTGAGCCAATTCACATATTTACCACCATCCCTGTATTAATTCCTGTATTTTATTGCAAAATGCCCCACCTTGTGAGAATTGTATAGGCATTCCAATGTATCTTCAACCAGTTGTACCAGCAAATTTTGTGGACGAAATGCCCTGCCCCAGTCTGAAACAATTCAACCTAAGGTAAGTGGAACTGTTGGCCTGTGATCCTTTTATTGATGTGAGACTGTACTTTACTCATAATATCTGCTTTAACCTTCTATCCTGCAACCAGAAGCACAAGGTGGTGGCATTCGGGAACTCTAATAGCTTAAAATTCATGTCATAGACATAGCTACCGTAAAATCTACATGCAATTTATTTTATGTCTCCCTTAAATGCATACTACTACTCCTCTAGACAGTTTCTCACCTGCTAACTCTTAAGACTGCTATTGGATGTTGGATTACTGAGTGACTGAGTTGAAGCCCCCACACACCCCATCAGGTAGTGGTTACACAAAATTGTTTGCCGAAACAGAGAGGGCCTCCCTGCTAGTGGTGCTCTTGAGTGCTCCAGCCCGCATGGTGGTGTCCAGGAGCCCCTGCTAGTGGCTCCTGGATTAGCCATCTGGTGAAAGCCTCCATGTGGTTACAAAGACTATTGTTTGCTTAAAGGAATGACCCCCCCCCAGTGGGGCTCTTAAGTTCTCAAGCCAGTGTGGTGGCAACCTGAAATGCCTTCTAGCGGTTCTTGGATTAGCTGTGGGGAGAAAGCTTCCACATTAATGTAATTAATGCAGCCCAGTATTATGCCTTAGAACAGCAAGAAATAGGCTCCTATTTAGCCCCGATGTCTCACACCAATCAAACTCTCACAGGGAACCCCCTGGTACTGACCTTGGTCCATAATGGTGACCACTGCTTGTCCATTACTTTCCCATGATTTTCTGATCCTTTGTTCAGCCACTAGTAGCCCCTGGGTTATGGCAAATATTTTCCCCTTTGTTTGACCTCCTGCCATGGTCCAGACACTATTAGCTCTCGTGAATGCGCTGTGAATCACACATGCACGCTAAGCCCCAGTGGCTATCTTGTGCAAGGCACTCACGGCAGACAGTGGGGATGGACCCTGCAGTCTGAAGCTCTCCAATAACTGGAACCAAGTGTCTTCAAAGTTCTCTGCTCGCTGCAGATCCAATCTTGTTAATGCCCAGATTATGAAAGGTCTCTCATTTCTGACAGCTACCCAGGAGCTCTAAAGTATGGCCCAAATGACTGTAAGTGACCTATCTGTCCTATCTTCAGAAGCCATGTTGTTAAGGGCAGTCCATTATTCAGGTTGCATACCACCACACTGACCCTGATCATTCAAATAAGTTTGCTTTTTTACAAAGCATAATTTAGTTCAGATTAGGAAAAGATGCAAAAAAAACAAACAGATGTAGTATGGTTTACACAAATATGTTGCAAGTAGCTTATCATGGATGAGCCTTGCACACCAGGAGTTTTATTCTTAGTGGGATTTCAGACTTTTACACGCATTGTTAGTCTCCCATGCTTATTCGTTTCTATTTTCCAACCCTGCTTTTTGAAAGGGAAATCCCTCTCCTAAGTGTGCAGGCATGGACATTGGCAGGATTAATAACATTTTTAAACTCTGGTCCCTGCATACTCCATCAAGACATTCTGTTAAAAAAAAGAACAACATTGGAAAATGTAACCAACTCTATTTAGGTGGCTAAAAATAGGTGTCCAAGTCTAAAATCCATTTGAAGCTGCCCAATAAGACCTTGCACATACCACTGGATCCCCAAGTATATACCTAACCACTCTGCTGAATATGGAATAAAAAAAACACTTATTTAATACAATGTCTAAAAACAGGTATGGTGTACAAAAATACCCAAGCAGATTGCTATATTAACAGTATATAAGCATGTAGATGGCCCTCTGACTGCAAAAATGGAGTTCCTTAGTAATATTTTAGCCGTCAATCAGTTTAACATTCAGTTTAGCAGTCATTCTTAGCTGTTTCTAATGTTAAATACTGCTAACCATGTTTACTGTTATTAAAAGTCATTAGCAATCTGAATTAGTATAAAGATTCCACAGAATAACCTGTACAGAACTGCAGTTACCAACGCTTCACCCATAGTAGCTGAGCATCAAGAAAACATGCATTGACGTGATTTGAGTGCTACGTGTTGAGCTCTTAAACTAAACCAGTACTTAACAAAAACTCAGCTTGTGCAGTTGAGTGCTTGTTGAGTATTTAAATTAGTAACTGAGTACTGGTTCAGTTTTAGTTTCAGAATGAGTTAATCAGAGATGTATTTGAGCACGGACTGAGATCTTGAACTTTCAGAAAGCACTCAACATACTAGATTGCAGGATCCTAAAGTCCCCGTCCTCTAATAGCTGCAGTTGTATACTGATTCTACTCAGCCTCGGCTGTTAGTACCCGAAGACCTACCCAGCCAGCAGTGGAATCTGGTTTGCCCACCCCCTTAGTACAGGCTCCCACACCCATCCCCAAGCCCATGCTGGAACTCCGCACACTGCCCACTACACGTGGGTGCCGATGTGATCACTTTTGACTAACAGTTACAAGAAGTTAGCACATCATTCGTCAGTGTTCATCAAATGCAAAAGGATACTGCTGCTTCACTGGACCGTAATTACATTTACTGAATTTAATGTACAGCAGTACACACACTCTCACAGCTGATATTTCAGAGATGCTCTATGCATTTTCTCAAGGTGTGATGTTGAGATTGCAAAACCCTATATTTATAGTGCTTAATGGTAAGACAATTAAAGGGAAAATGCAATTCCCCATCAAGACGCTTACATTTAGTAGAGATATATATATTTTTTAAATCATATAAAGGGTCTGCACCGGTGGTGCCAAAGGCTGAGGCGCTGGATACCACAAGTCACTCCACACTGATGACCTGAGTTTGGAAGCAGATTCCAGTTGCTGGGGCCAGCTGGGGAGGGGGACAGACTGAGCTTGGGACTGCTCTCTTTTTCTTGGGAGGGAGGGCTTGTATGCCCAACCTCTGACTGGAAATAGCACAGGCTATGGTGGCACAGAAGAGAGGCACAATGGGCTGGTGATGCTTGCATACCTCTCCATGTATGCCTCATGTTGGCTGCAGAAGGAATAAGAGAAAACTGGAAAATGGAAGCTGGCATTTCAGTGAAGCCCTACATGTTTCTTTGTGGACCTATACTGCCACCCTAACCACGGTCTGAACTAGATTGTGTCTTAAGTGAGGGGGTGGGAGTTTGGCCATTCCTCTCTTGACCCTGCCATGGGGGGAATCTGTGGTGGTGCCCCTCCATGAGGTAGGCCCCATGGAAGACGAGCACTGATCTGTAGGGAGAGGGACAGTACTGAGAAGCCCCCCAAATCATCCTTCTGAATAGATTTAAAAACAATATGCAAAATTTAATGAGCTGCAAAGTGCTTTTTTTTTTGGCCATTGATCCAGCCCTGTCGCCATCTGTTCGACCCCGCCACCTATCTCCATCTCCCAAGACTTACCCACACTGCTGGAATGCATCTTGACTTATCTCCTGGGTGGGGCTGTTGGGGAGGGGCCTCTCGTAGAAATATAGAAGTTGTAGACAGCCCAGCAGCACAGCAAGGCGTCTGTCTGCATCGCTGACATCACTGGTTCAGAGACGGACCCAGGAGTCGGAGGCCAGCTGCAGAGAGATGCATTGAGCATCCCACAGACTGCTCTCCCTCTCCAAGGGGGGGGAGGTACTGTGTCTGGCAGAGGTTATAGATCCTGCATGGCCAGCACCTCATGTTTTGTGGGGTGGATGCTGGTATCATTGCACATCCCTGCCCTCAGGAGGAAAAAGCAACAAAAAGCCATCTGCAAATCATGGTCCCTGCCCTGCTGCTCCTCATCAGATTGTAGTCTGCTAGGTGGGGGTCTCACTCCTGTGACCCCACCCTAGGGGGCAAGTCAGGCTTTGCGACCCATGTTCCTGTGGAGGGGTCTTTCACCTTGGTGCCCCATCCAGGGTGGGAATCCTGTTGGCTAGGAGAGCAGCTGGAGGGCTGAGGGACCAGAAAAACCAGGCCAAAAAAAAAGAAGAAAAACAAATGTAGAAGTTGTCAGCAGAAAAGGATCTCTTGGCGCACCTACAGTGGTCTAAAATGCCTTCATACTGTGCTATCACAGACCCAACTCTCTCCCCCAAATGGATACTGCTTTTTAATCCTGGGGAGTGGGGACTGCCTTAGTTGGTTGCATGTGTCTAGTGGAGGGTGGATGTCCTCCTGCACAGCTGATCTTTTTGTATATGCTGACCCACATGGAGGTATTGTGTACAATGTCATAGTGGCGCAAAGAGCACTGGATGTCTGCCACCACTCCCGAAGATCTCAAACACCAGCTGTCAGACCCCAAGTCTTCACCAGTGGGTGGTCAAAAGTCAGATGCTTCTTTCCCCCTGTGGAAGAGAGCAGTCTATGGGACGTTCAATCCTCCTTTCCCAAGCTCACCCTCCAACATCATGGGCTCGCTTCCTAGTCCAGGACATCAGCATCACAAGTGAAAGCATTACCGCTGCATTGGCAGGCCAGCAAAGTGGGACTGTAAAGTGCTCAGCTGTGCTCTTCCTTCATTTCACCTGGCAACATGTAGCAAAACACAATAATAAAAGAAGGCAAATAACACCAATGATTGTAGCATTTTATGTGTACGTCTCACATACCTTATTTTGCTATTTCTATGCATCAACATTTGGTTTTACTCACTATTGTTCAAAAGTGAGCAGTATTCACTATGAAGATATCTTATCAGGAGCCCTGCGTGGCACAGAACAATGTTGGCATCACATGTGACACAGTGCAATGTCTGCACACTGGTTTACACAGCACAGGCTTCTTGTCAACATCAGGGAAACTAAATGTATGCTGCTTGGCTCAAAACTGAAGCTTGCAAAGTGTGCCCCTAACAACAACAAAACTCTCAGTATACCAACCCCTGACAGCTCGACCCTTGAGCAAGTAACAGAATTCACATATCTGGGGGTCATGCTAGACCCATCTCTTATGTATGAGCACCATATCGGCTCAGCAATTAAGAAGGTGAATCAGTGAATAGGCATGTGTTATTGTCTGAGGCACTTACTGACCCCTGATGCAAGAGTTGCGATTGGCCATGGCCACCTCCTCCCCTCTTCTTGAATACTGCTCCCCAGTAATTGCTCTAGCATCCTCTTCACTACTAAGTCACTTGAACACAGCCTATAATAATATTTGTAGATCCATCAGCCGAGCACCATTCCAGACCCACCACTGTCATCTCTACCAATCCTTAGGATGGCTCCCCCTGCTGATCGGAGAAACCTCATGCTTGATTCATTCATAGCGTGACCCTTACAGGATGAGGAAGGATCACCTCTGTCAGGGTTGCTGACATCAAAATGTAACAAGCGAGAACTGAGGTCCTCCACAGGTAGACAGCTGGAATGCCCCAGGTGCTCTACCGAGTTGGGAAGGAGAGCATTCTCTGCTGCACCCAAGTTCTGGAACTCCCTCCTCAACAAATTGCAGGCACTGGTCTCACACCACACATTCAAACAAAACATCTGGGAAGCTATGTTAGGAAAATCCTTATGCAAATACCTTACCAAATGATGGTATACATCATCTTTAGCATATGACTAGTCGATAACATATATAAAAGAAATACAAAATCATAACATATATATGCACCTAATGCTGGATGTCGGTGTCATGTACAGCCAGATGCTTTTTATTCTATGTATGTACACCATACAGTAACTGTTGCCATTACTGTAATTTTAATGTAACTATGTTGGTATTAGTTGTGCCACCTGAGTGGCCTGGGTCGTACCTGAAAATGGTCCCTGGGATCAGTGTACCCACCCAGTAAACAAATAAATGAATAAATAAGTAAAGTGCTGTAGCAGCATCACCATGGTACAGCATAGTGTTAGTATGCCACATGGCAGTGTTGTGTCGGCATTGCCTATGGCACAGTGATGTGCAAGCAGTGCAAGTGGCACAGTTTACTCACAACTGTGCACAGTGTGGTGTTGGCAGTGAATGTAGCACCACACAGTATCTGCATGTCATCTAGCAAAATGCAGTGTCTGCATGTAACATAGTGTGTTATCAGCAGTGTGCACATGGCACCGTGCGGTGTTAGCAGTGCATATTGCACTGCAAAGTGTCAGCTCTGCAACTGGCACAGTGCTGTATCATACCGTGGTGTCTACACTGCACGTGTCCTAAAACTACACTGTCACTACACACGGCCCAGCAGTGTCTGCACTTCATATTGTATAGCACGTCTTTTTTCAGTGCATATGGCACAGGGAAGTGACAGCAGTTCTCATGGCACAACAAAATATCAGTAGCACATGTTGCAGAGCAAAGTAACAGTGGTGTACATGGCACAGAATGGTACCAGCAGAGCATGTGGGACAGTGCAGTGACACTGGTGTGGGTGCACATGCAGTACACCACAGCAAGGTGCCATGTGTAGTGCTTGCCACCAGGGTGGGTTGTCTCAGGAGCCTGCCATCTCTGCTGAGTGGATTCTGGGGGGAAGCCATTCCCCTATTTTGGGAGGAGTGGTTGCAGGTGAGATAAGCCTGAGGTATGTGTGTCACTCAAGGATGGCTTCTACTCCGTTAACCTGCCTGTATCTGTCCCCATGAGCTACTCTGTACAATTGCTAGACACATAGCATCCCTCAGTCAAAGCACAGTCTGTGGATCTGGATCCCCCAAACAGCCTCTCCCCCCACCCAAGCACCCCCTCCCAGTACACAAAGCTGAGCAGCACTTCTCTGCTGTAGATCTTCCATTCCCTGGGTCTTTCCCAATGGGAGAGAGGGGGTGGCAGCTGCAGAGGGTGGCTTGTCTATGGAAGAGGGCCTCCTGCTGTTGGATTTGGCAGGATACAGTATGTCGTGCCTCCAAGTAGCAATCATAGACATTATAGGTGGTAAGATGGTCATCTAGCTGCAGTGCAACCACCTTCTCAATAAGCTTACTACAAAGGGCTGGTTTGAGACAGGTCTGTTGTTAGCAGGATGGTTCGCATCAAGGGAGGGAATTTTTTCAAGAGTGGACACACAACTGCCTCCTTAAGGGGATCAAGAAAGATTCCACTCTCCAGTGAACTCCAAACAATCTCTGCAAGGATAGCGCTGATCTCATCTACACAGCCCACCAAAAGGTGCGTAGGGCCCATATCCAAACTACAGCAGGTTGGCCGCAAAGACTGGATAACCCTCATGATGTTGATGAGTTCCAGCCTGCTGAAATCTGTCCAAACTGACGGGTGCTTGTGACATTCCACCGACCATCAAAATGTCCATTGGAAATGGACTGACCAATCTCTGACCTGATGGAGGCAACCTCATCTGCAAAACATTTAACAAACTCATCACACTTTTCTTGTAAAAAAGCTCCCACAGACTGAAGACAGATTGGATTGCACTCCACAGTCCAGAAGAGCTGAGCTGGTTGATTTCGTGCAGTGATAATCTTCCTGGACAGGAACTCTGCCTTCTTACGGGAGATTGAAGATCGATAGCATGTATGATGTTCCATCAAACTAAGCCTGTCATCATCAAGGCCAGATATCCACCAGACCCTCTCCAGCCTACACTCCACTCTTCTCAACTCCTTCAAGGTCTCATCAAAAAATGGAGATCTTGGATTGAGTGTGAGGGGGTGAACACGAATAGGGGCAATGGAATCCAGGGCCACTGTCACCACTGCATTTTAGGAAAGTACCAGTTCCCTTGGATGCATGCATTCCCTCGACCTATTCGATAGGTCCAGTACTGCCATTATTAGGCCATCTGGGGTCACACAGCGCAAACGGCCATACTGGAACATCTCCATAGGAGCAGGACCATTAGGGGGGAGCCCCAAAACCAAACCTCATTGTGTGATGGTCAAACCATCCAACTGGTTCTACCACCAAGTTAGAGATCTCCATCCCCAGGAGAAACACCGGACCTAGTGAGTGACCCTTAATGTGGGTAGCGGAGGTAACAACCTGCATGAGGCCCAACAAGGTCATTAATTGGAGGAAATCACATCCAAATTACGAGAGTTCATTGTCAACACAGGCACTGAAATCCCCCAGAATCAACCATATGGGGATCCCAAAACCATGTCGACAATGAAGCCTTCGATTTCCTGCAAGAATATTTTCCCATCACCAGTTGGACGGTAGATAAGTAATATCCTGCACCCCCTGCCCGCCCCCACAATACACTCAAAGGATTTGGTGCACCCCACTGGTACCTCAACAAGGATCAGTTCTGATCTAAAACAGATGGCTACACCCCCACCCCTATGATCCCTCCTTGGATGATGTATTACCGAGTAACCTGGTGGGACAGCCGAGGCCAATACTGGGCCTGCATTCTCATCCAGCCAGGTCTCAGTGATGCACACCAGGTCTGCTGTCCAAGCAAGATCCAGTATAATAGCAGTCTTGTTGCAAATAGACTAGGCATTACATAACACCATCCGTTTACTTTGGGCATACTCTGCCCAGACAAGTAGCCAGTATCCTCAGCAGTCCCCACTAGCAACTCTGTGCCCTGTAAATTCTCCCACAGTTTTAGCACCACCTGTGGCAGATTAGTGATGGACATGTTATTGTGGTAACCTTACAACAACATCTGTCCCTACACTGCGACCTGAACTGTAGGTGGCCATTGGCAGAAACTGGGAGGGTGCAAAAGCAGGAGAGAAAATTCCTCAATTGGATGGCACCCAGTCCCCACATACTGCGGTTGCCCTCCTTGATCTCATGCCCCCTCCTCCTGTTCTTCTTTGCAGTCCCAGCTTAATTTCTTTGACTCCTCTCTCCATTACACTGAAGTCCTCATGTCTTGTTCATCGCTGTAGCCTCCAATTAATATTTTCCCTTTCACTGTTGTGCCCCCTCTCTTAAAGTCCCTCTTTCACTATAGCTACATTTGTGTTTTTTTTTTTGTGCTGCACCTCCTTTTACCATACCCCCAAGTGACCAACAGTTTGCTGGTCCAACCCAATTTTAAGCTAATAAACCAACAGACCCACACACCCTCTGCCAGACCTGCTAAACCCTGAACTTCCTGGTCCGCGCATGTGCAGAATGACAGTGCAGCGATGTGCTCCTGGCACTCATTCCCAGCACCTCTTTAGCACCACTGCACAGCTGTGAAATCGTCCCTTGTGTTCTGCAGACATCAGAGCATGGGCAAATCAGAGTGGGATAACAAGGACAAGCACAGATGGGCAAACTGAGAGCGAGTCGGTTTCTTTTTTGACAAATCAAGAAGAGGAACAAGTTAAAAAATATTCGTCTGGTTGCTGCAATGTTGTAGAACATCATAGTAGAATCTTCCAAGGAGCCGTGGGGTTATAGTGAGGTGGAGCCGGAGGACTCGGAGGTTGAGAAGCAGTGAGAATCAGAGAATGGTCCAGGATGTGGCCATGTGTGCAGCCTGTGAAAGGCAATGGGAAAGCTGTTTGGTAAGCCTTTAATTTTTAATTGAATTCATTGCTGCCTCCAGTGATAAATTTGCCGGGTAAGTGAGCACAAGTCAGAGCCAGACCACTGTGTGAGAGTGACTGCCGATTTGCAACGGATGGGGAGACAGGCAATCAGATCAGTGTGCTGCACTTAACTGAGATAGTGAGAACTGGCCCAAGTTTGAATGAAAAAAAAAACATTTAATTTAGTAGCACTGTGAAAGCAGAATTTATAATATGTGAGTGGTGACAGGTCGGTGGCTACAATAAAAATTACTGCATGCAGACTGAAAGTTAAGTAAGGCAGACCACCAGACAGGTAAATCTGTGAGAAGACTAACACAATTAGTGTGGCATCCCTTAGTCTGAACAGCACCCATCTCAAGTCAGTGCACCCATCAGGTGATATTGTGTAGTGTTTATTTAATTTTTTAGGATTTCTTTAGGAAAATTTTCCAGGGTTTAATGCTGCTCCCCATTAGACAGAAATTTTTAAAGCATCCCCCCCCCCCCGCTCGGCCGCTGTGATCAGCATTCCGGGAGGTAAAACTTGGGACCTATATTTTACTGTCATTTCCAGGAGTTGGGTAAAACTTGGGACCTATGTTTTACTGTCACCCCCTTTGTCATTTCCAGGAGTTGAAAATAACATTTGCAGCCACTAGCAGGCAGGGCTAGTTGACTGGAAAAGTCCACCTGCCTGACAAGATTTTCAGTAGACCAGCACAATTCATTTCAATAATATTTTGTCATGCACATAGCTTTCCTACCTTTTAGTTGTTCCTACTTTTTACTGTTGAGGGCTTATTTAGGTTTCTTTTAACAAACACAGTAAAATGTAGAAAAAATATCAAAGAGCAAAAAAGCTATGAGTAAAACGAAAAAAGATGACACAATAATTGGGTGGATTTATCGAACACTGTAGTTCATAGGAAAGTGTTGCATTGAACACACGCCAGCTTGGAAACAGCAACACAAATATTAGGTCCAGTAGGAATATTCCATAGAGGAAACAGATTTACCTGTGCACGTGGGGACCCTTTTCATTGTGGCACAAAATTAGAAGTGATCAGGATGGGACGTCTGGTTGCACACTACTAAGCTGTTGAAAAGCCATGCTTCAGTGAGTCATCTGAGAGTTACTACAGACAGAGTTCAAAGCTCTTACACCAAGCAACAAGAAGTGTTCTGCAAACAGAAGAAACAGTTGGAGCAGACAGTGCATACAAGGAACCAAAAGGTAGGATTTTTTTTTACCTTTCAAGCAGTAAACAATAATTTGATGAAAACCATCTCGGTCAAACTGTACAGAGCAAGATCTGTTAGATCTGAAGGAGGGGCCACAAAAAGCTTGAAAATAATATACAAGTAAAAGTCAATCTAGCTCTTGCTCCAGAATCCCAGCCTTCGCTCTGAAGAGGCTGCTGCATCTCTGCAAATTTAAATCCGAGTGGGAGGGAAGGGAATTGGGTTTATTGGTTAATGCAGTAAATTAAACTTTGAGCTATGGAGGACTAGCTCTGAGGGGTCTGTACTGTAGCCTGTGGATTCAAACCCGAGACTAAGTAAGGGAGAAGGAAATACTTAGATCTTTCAGGGGCTGCTGTTCTTTTAAAATTCAAACTTGAAGAAGGGAGTTGAGTATAATTAATGCAGTCAAGGTGCACAGAAGTGTACCCTTCTTCACAAAGTTTCAGCCAAACATTAGGCCTTCGAGGGGCAGTATTGGAATTAAACTTAGAGCTTTGAATCTGTGGATCTGTCATTCCATTTAATAGCACTGATGTGTGGGCTACAGGAATTCACTACAGAGGTTGGGGGTTTGAGGAGGCAGGGGGTTAAAGGGTGCTGGGGTGCATTAGCTTGTAGTTGCTGAAGGAAATAGGGTCAAGGAGCCTGTAGGGGCCAGTGGGGAGGGAGGCCAAGGGAGCCAGTAGCTGCTGGGAGGGGGGGGCTTATCATCAACATGACCCATGTATCTGGGCAAATGATTGGGTCAGGGTCTGCAGTGCATGGTCACACTATGGCCATGTTTGGCATTCTGCACTGAGTAGAACCTTGGAAGTATGCACCACACCATGCCTTTTGTACTGAACTGCAAACCTGAAGACCAGGGTTTGAATACCACAGCCCTTTGTTACATAATATGTAACCTTGTGCAAGTCACTAAATTTCCTTCATTCTTAGGTCACACCTGAAAACAAGCTTAGACTTAGAATGCTTTTCCTGGTTAATCAGTTTTCCCTGTCCCTGTCCCCATTTCATTAAAACTGGGTTATTAGCCCATCAGGAGATCCATTAACCCACCTGGGCTACTATTCTGAAATGCTGGCCACCAGGCCATCCAGCACACTACGGGGAATTAGCTGAGCCCCTCCCCAAACACCTTGTCTTTTATTTCCTGTATTATTTTATTTCCCTTCTCTTTTTTCTAGTTTGACCCAACTGTACTTTTAATTCTGAATTCACACTTTTCCTTACTTTTCTGCTGTTCTATACCCCTTGCATTTCCCAGCTGTCTGTTTTTGCTCTTGCTATGGTATTTTCTCTATATTAACCTGATTTTCAAATAGGTCTGACAGGACACAAACTGGCCTTCTTCATCAGATAAATATCATTCTGTCTTTAACTTGTTCATTCCACCCTATTTACTCTGTAAGAATTAAGGATCCTTTGTGACCCCTTTTTTGTATTTCATTTTATAGGTCGTTAGACATCCTACCTGAAAGACCAACCTCCAGCTCCCTATTACTCAGGTAAGAGACTCCACTTCTACCTATACTTGTGTTGGCTGCATGCTGTAGCCATGCCTATTACAGTGTGTGTCAGGATTGAGCATGTGGGAGGGAGCTGAGAGTGTGAGTGTCAGGGACCCCGGAGGGAGAGGATTAGTACTGTGGCTATGGAGGAAACAGGGTCATGTTTGGGTACAGTAGAGGTGGGGATATGATGGTCATCATGGAGGGAGGGTGATGCGTGGGGCAGTGGATAAAGGGAGCTAGTTTAAGATACTTTGGAGGGTGGGGCTAGTGTCTGGGCAACTGTTTTGTGTTGTGGAGGAATGGGGCTAATGTTGGGGCATGGTGGGAGGGAAGCTATTATCTAAAGCTGCGCAGTGAGGGGCATTTGAATTGGGGCTATGGAAGGAAGAAGCTAGTATGGTGGGGGCCATTGGGGGAGGTGGCTGGTGGGTGCTTTGGATGGAAGTGGTCTGGTGTAGGGTTCTGTTGATGGAGGTGGGCTGGTGAAGGATTCTGTGGACAGATGTTACAAAATGTCATAGCACGGGGGGGTGGTCAGCAGACTGGAAAATGGAAGAGATCAGCTGGTCAGTAGTTCAGCCAGAGCTACAATCCCTTCCCTCTCTTACAGGACAGCATTAAAATTTATAATTTTGACAAGGTGGGACTATCACTGCAGCAGAGTAATGGGCTATGAAACCCAACAATCTCTCACCTTTACTTTAACAGAAGTGTGTTTTATGTTCACAATAAGATCCAAAATGCACCACAGTGCATCTACAACCTAAGCGCTCTTGTATAACTACAGTATTTCCTCTAGCAAAACTACTCAAATTATCCAGTAAAACACAAGGGCTCCTTCTGTTTGTTGCTGTGTGTTATTTATTATGGGCCCTCCTGGCTGTTATGCTTTTTTCCTCCCGCCAGTCCTTTAGAGCACCAGGGGCTAACTAATCAGCCACCGCGCAGCTGTAATGTATGTAGTGCTTGCTGCTTGCAGGCTCCTCTTGGGGAGCCCATGGGATTCCCCCCTGCCTACCTCCCCTACTACTTTTATGCCAATTTTGGGCATTGGTCTTCAGCTGCAGTACGGCCTTTCCATTGTGACCCCCATCTTTTTATTTTTTATTGTAGATTATTTTTGCACTCTGGATGCCTAGGGCATCCTTCCAGAGTACCTACTCAACTCTGCCATCTGATCCCAGTCTGAACCCCCTACAGATGCACACACGTCTTCCTCCCGATCCACAGTAAGTCCAGCCCCCCGATCACCTCCTGGGGAGGGTTTGCCCACCCTTGGCAGCCTGGTCCTGAATTAGAGGGACCCACCGGGAAATCATGATGCGAGTGGGTTCGATGGCGGGATGTTGGCAGGTCTCTGGGGTCTCCTTCATCTCTGCTGGTCACCAGAGGGTTTTTCCTATGTGATTGCCCCTCAGAGTTCCAAATGTGCAATGACGTCTAATGGCACTACATGCCAATGTCTACTGGAACTTCACCTCATGCAGCTGCAATACCACTTGTTCCTTGCACTGCCCCTGACCACTGCCATGGGCTGCCCAAGAGTGGTGTATTCCCTGGATCCCTCCCCAGGAAGGTAGAGCAGTCCTCCGGATGCTTGATCCCTTCCATTCCCTACCAACCCTCGATGGCCTGAGCTCGTTTCTGAACCTGGATCGCCGGTATGGCATCCAGCACCTCAACCCCCTAGTGCCACCAGGCCAGCCTTGTGGCCCCCATCTTGTGCCTTTTTTTTTTCTCCCAGTCCCTTCGTACCAAGCCCCTCAGGATGCTTGCACTCAGCTGCCATGCTGCTTAGCTAGTGTTTCTTGTCATTTCTTGCTGGCTTCTCTTCGGACCCTCATAGCAAGCCCCTTGGTGGTCTTCACATAGGCACTGTGTGGCTGATCGGTAGAGTGAAGTATATTCACCCTAGCCCCTCCACCTCCCAATACATTCACATCTTTTGTTCCCACCCACATGTTGCAGGCCACAGGCTTTCTGTTGATGCTCAGGACAGCCCAATTGCTGCGGTCCCCAGCCCTCCCCAAACCCAGGGCATGACCAGCTGTGCAATACAGCATGAAGGCACCAGTGAGTGAGCGAGAGGGAGTGGCCAGAGAGGTGAGTGTCCTTGATAATGCTAGGAAATATTGATTTCTGAATACTGTAGCTTCATGAATGACATACACCATTCTGCCTCCTCCCCCAATCATGCACACTATCACATGCTGCCATTCAGCTTGTGAACTGATAGAGCTGGAGTCAGACAGTGCTGTGGGTTAGGAAGGGGAGAGGAACAAGCTATATTGGATATATTGCTAAACATGGTCCTTATGTCATGGCTTCAGGGTCAGGAGGGGAACCTAACATGTAAATAATGATGGTTTGATAATGGGGATGGTCTGGCTAAGGAGGATGGCCTTTAAAAATGCCAGGTAAATGTATTTTTTTTTTTTAATCCATGTAGAAGAACAGGGAAGGAGTGAGGGTGGTTAAATCACAGGGGTGTGTAGGGCGTGGCCTAGGAACTAGCCTTTACCACATGAGAAAGGACAGGGTCTTAATTTTTTTTTAATCCCTTCCTGAAGTACCATCAGTAGTGGAAATTCTTGTGATGCCAGTTGCAGTTTTGTGGTATTTGGAATTATTGTTCAGGATGTGGAGGCAGTATAGCGCAGTGGTTAAGGCTCTGAGCTGCAAACCTGGAGACCTGGGTTTGAATCCCACAGCCCCCAAATGCATACTGTGTGACCTTAAGCAAGTCACTTAACTTTCCTGTGCTCCCAGGTCACACCTGTAAACAAGCTTTCAGCTTAGTGTACTACTCCTGTTGAAACAGTTGGATTAAAAAAAATAATCTGCTGGTGTTTTGCTATGTACTTGTTTTACCTTTAACCTAATTTACAAGCATTAAGAAGTACTGACCAGATCTGAGATGCACTGAAACAGCACTGCTATCAGGAGAGCTACTGAGCATCAAGCCACACTGTACACTGCAGTGCATCCGAGGTGGTGTTTCAGTCTTCTAATTACCATAATTCATACACACTGAAAAAGCCCTACAGTACTGCTGTAGGAAGTGAAAAATAACACTGCACATTGCAATGCGCTTGTGGTACATTAACAGTGTTAAACATAATTCATACACGCTGTACCAACACTACATGCATACTACCATAACAATGCATGTACACTGATTAATCGCTCAAGGAGAACAGATTGAAATGAAGGGTGCAGGAAGTGTACACTGTTACTGTAACTCTGAAATAGCACTATGTATTGACTTTCTTGACTCTCTGTTTCCCTCCAGTCAGAGATGGTGGAGGGAGTGCTCCTACCATGGCCTTTTCCACCTCCTGCTGAGCTTCTGTCTCCCCTTCTCCCACTGGCATGGAGCAGGCCACAGCCTGAGCTCCATGTGTGCTTGAAGTAACAAATACCTTCACATTTTTAGCGTGGTTGTGCAGCAGCAGCAGCCCCAGCTTGTCTTCCTCCTTTACTGTCCTCTATGTTGTCCAGCACAAAGTCAGGACCCAGGAAGCCCTCTTGACCACAAAGAGGGGTTCTAATTTCATGTAACATCATTGGCAACTTGTCTGCTGGGAATTATAGCCCACCTGGGCTACCAGTTCTAGGAAGCAGGCCTCCTAGGCATTCCTAGCCCATAGGACCACCAGTGCTAACTTTATTTTTTTAAGAAGAAAGTATAGCACTATGGTTTAGAACACAGAGCTGCAAACATGAAGACCTGGGTTTTAATCCCACAACCCCCACTTACATAATGTGTAACTGTGAGCAAGTCACTTAACATCCTTTTGCTCCCAGGTGACAGCTGGAACCAAGCTTCAACTTAGTGTGCCTTTCCTTGTTAAACCATTTCCCCCTTCCCTTTTCATGAAATCTGGGCCATTAGCCCAAAAGAGGCTCCACTAGCCTAACTTGGCTACCATTCTAAAATAATGTCCACCTGGCCATCCAGAGCACTAAGAGATTTTAGCTGATCTTTTTCTCCAAATGGCAGTTTCTCTACACTTTCATATCTTTATTTTATTTCTCCTATATGTTAATTTTCTATTTCGATCCAACTGTAAACTTTAATTCTAAATGTCCCCTTTTCCTTCTTTGCTTTGCTATACCTCTTATATCTCTCAGGCCTCTGTTTCTGCTCTTGCTACTACTGTATTTTCTCCATATTAACCTAATTTTCTTTATTTTACATGTCTGACAGGATACTGACTCCTTCCTTCACCATCAGATGAGCATCTCATTCTCTATATGCCTAACTTTTCCTTTCCACTCTATTTACTCTAAGATCTGTGGATCCTTTGTGGTCCCCCCTTTCTGTTTTTTTACTTTACAGGTTTCAAGGACACCATCCCTTAAAGACTCCTACCTCTGGCTCCCTAGTAAGAACTTGGGTAAGAGACTTTCAACTTATACCACTTTGTTAATTTGACAGTAATGGTGTGGCCACACTCATTACTGTGTGTGTGTGTGTGTGTGTGTGTGTGTGTGTGTGTGTGTGTGTGTGTGTGTGTGTGTGCGCTTGTGCATCTGTGTTTATCTGACCTGAGAGGGTATGAATGTTACAGGTGTTGTTTTTTAAATCCTGCCCAAAACATGTTGTTGCACATGTGATGTAAAATGACAGCTTGGCAAGTAGTGTTATTTATTTATTTATTTTAGTTTTTTAATGACTTCTGTCATCATCATAAGGAAGGAGTCCTAAAATAAGCTATTTAAAATTGTTGGCAAATATATGTAAAAAAAATAAATAAATAAAAAAAATAATAAAAGAAAGTGTGCAGTGCCAGCCATTGATTTAATGAGTACTGGGTTGCCCTTATGTGCAGGTGAGCTATATTTAGGTGGAAACATAGTCAATGGCAGCAGAAAAAGACCAGTGGTCCATACAGTTTGCCTGTCATTCATTATCAAACACTGGCACCTGTTGTCCTTTAAGGGTACTAACATAACTATGCAGCCACCCATTCCACTTCTCACTACTAGCACCCTGAACGACAACTGTTCAGTTCAATCTCTACCAGCCATACTTGTATCAATTTATGGTTTTGGTTTCCACCACTTTGTGCACGTGAACTGTTACTCATGTTACATAGTCTCTCACAATCACCATGTTTACACCTTTCAGGGACTTGAAGGTTTCTCTCATACCCCATCATCTAGTCTTCAGTGAGTTCATGTCAAGCACCTTGAGCTGATCCTCAACAGATCTTCACTGCTGGTTCTGAATCCTCCCAATCCCTCTTCCTTCCTTTTTTTTTAAAATTTGTTTATTAGGTTTTTTCCATACATATCACAGACAAAACACACAAAGACATACATACCAGGGCATAACCCTGGCACCCCAGCCCGAAACTGGCTGCGGATACTATGTACATCAAGAACTATGCACATACTCAGCCGCTATAGAGAGTTCTATACCTGTAATATTTATCTGACCATTATCCAACCTGGAAACTAGGATAGGCCATAATCTAGCCCCAGATTATAAAACATGATAAATGAATGCCAATCCTAAAATATATTTAGCTTATTTTAGCTACTGTTGCTAAGGTCAGACAAGCAAAACACAGCTGTGTCCCCTAGAAAAGAGAGATCCCTCTTCCTTCCTATTGCCCTTGTGCTTCATTGGATACGCTTCCCATCCTTCCAAGCCATTGTGCCAGGTAGGCACTTTACCTCCCTCTCTATCCCCTGTCCTTCCCCCAACTCTATCCCTCAGACAGTAGAGTCCCCCACCACAAGTCTTGTCCTCTTCCTCTCAGATTCTTCCCTCCACGGGGCCTCCATTAGAATGCCCCCATCCTCTCTGTCCACCTCCTTGGATTCCCCTTCTTGGCAGTCCCACTTCACTACAACAGTGTAGGAATTTCTCAGTGGTGTCAGTTGAGGAAAGTGCCTGTGACCAGCACCTCTCAGCCTTCCAGAACCCACCACCCATGCTCTCCTTGAGCCCACCATAGTCCCAACAGCTACTCACTTCTGGCATCCTTTGAGGTAGCGGCGTCTAGCTAAGTGACCTCTGGGTGGGAGAAATGGTCCTCCGACTCCAGGTCATTGCAAGTTTGAGTCTAGCGACATTCTTCTGAGACTGAGCCAGCAATGCCTGGAGCTGACAGACCTGTTCCCTTCACTTAGAGTGGTGCACTTAAATAGGGCAGCACTGCAGTCTCCAGAAGGTCTCTCTGTGAACTGCTGCCCCACAACCACTGCATTGCACCCACTCCCCACATTTCCTTTTTTCCTGCTCTTCTTTTGCTTCCTGACCACCTGTCCCAAAACCAAGTAAGGCTGTCCTACTAAGACCCAGCAACAGCAAGTCTTTAAACCCTAAAGCACCTTAATACCCAGTGTTCATTTAACAGCAAGCTTACACTCAAAATTACCCAGCAACCATTCGGCAAGATCCTACACACAAAATGACCCAGCAATCATCTAACAGTAAGCCTCTAAACCACAGAACACTGTCATGCATAGTAACAGTTTACCAGCAATCCTCTAAATCCAGAAACACACTCATGCCTAGCAACACACTCATGCCCAGCATTAGTTTAAATATCAATTATACAATGGGGTATGAAAATCCTGTAACCTCATTGGTCAAACACATCACATGACCGTGGTATATCCTGCAATAACCCACGACTGAGAAATGGTATTTATAAAAAACATACTTAAACACATTTTAAATGTATTTTACACATGGGTCTATTCTATAATTGCAATAAGGCATGCCAGGGTGTGGGTTATTGGTGGATTTAGCCACTTCTTGTGTGGTTAAGTCACTCGCCTGCACCTCATGACACACCACACAAGGCGTGGGTAAATCCCCCAATAACCCACACCTTGTCATGCCTTATTGCTTAAATCTCTAAGTCCACAATCACACTACTCTCCAAATGCTTACCAGCAAGTCCCCAAAGTACAGCCTCTCCACAGTGCAACCTCTCAATCAATACAGTTGTACCTGGTATCCTAAGAGCAGTTGAAGGAGGATTATCCACTCCAGAGGATGCTGTCTTCTGGGGAGAGTGGTGGTCAGAACCCACTGCAACACTGCCACCTGAATGATTGTAGGGGCAGTGTAGGAACCAGTTGTTTGGGAAGGAGGACAGATTGAAAAATCTGAGTGTAAGGCACACCCCATTACCCTTACACTCCCAGTCTTTTAAATATGTGATTAAGCTGGAGACGGCTGCTGGCCTAACTGGGTAATTTGTTGGATTTTTGGTTGGTACAACGTATTTATCTGTACCAATTCTTGCTACACCTGCAACAAAGCAGAGGACACCATGCGAAAGAAAGTCATTTCTCAGCTTAGCCGATGTGTTAAGTCTGTTGCAGGGAAACGTCATTGGAGCAACCCATGGCGGCACCACTGGGAAGGGCTGAAACACTCTGCACTCCCAAAAAGACAATTTCCCTTACTTTTAGGAATGGGTAGGATTGGGACCATTTACTTTAGTTTCATTTTTGCAGGGAGAAGGACTGCCCCACAAAGTCACTTTGTGCTTTCCATGTAAACGAGGAGGATTCCTACATGGAGACCCTGCCATATGTGGCATCATGTTGTGGGGCTAGGAGGACACTGGGTAGCATAAATCAAGGGCACAACTGTTGTGCATTTTAAGATTTTCAATTTTACAGCTGGTGATTAGCTGATGTTAAGTGACACCTACATTAAGATGTGTGGATGTCTAATCTTGTTGGATGTGACACCATGAACTATATTGCAATCAGTGGGCCGGGTGTTCCAAGGGATAGTTGTTTCTAGATACCAAGGTAAGTAAAGTGAAAATGGGTCCTCTGGGGGGGTTGCCACTAGACACTAGGGTAAATATTACCATCAAGGTGACAGATTTGCAAGGGAGAAGATTCTCTGTACATGCAGGTAATATAGTCATTGCAAGGGAACAGTTGTTTTTGGGGGGTGGGGCAATGGGTGCTACTAGCCACCAGTGATGGATATATATGGGACGGGTGCTCAGAGGGTGGGGGATGCCACTAGATGCAAGGGAAGAGTATACCTGATGGTCGTTGCTGGCCCCACACCCACGATGGACCCCTGCTGCATTCAGCGGCCCAGCACCATCACCCCCCCAGCCCCCATGATGGGTATAGAGAGGGGATGAACGTCCACCCCTTGACTGTCAGTCACTTTGGCAGTCCATCACCCTGTCAGTGTTGCAGGTGTGTGAAAGTTGGTGGTTCCATCCTGCCCTGGTGGGAGTCAGTGAGTCCAGCAGCTTGCACCCCTCCCAGAGGACAGATGGCCCAGGGACACTGAATCCTGTCCATATCCCCCATGCTGATATCCACAAGTGGTCCAAGTTCCGAAAACTGAATCACTGCTGTGATACTGGTATCTTCCTGACCAACTCACTTTACCCCCACCCCCATACAAACTCTTTCCACCTGACACAGCTGATAGGTATTTTCATTAGCCATACTATCTTACTAACTCATTTTCCACTTTGTCTACAGATCCAGTGGAACCATAAGACACCACCCCCAGCATTGGAGGGCAATGACCACATGTATCAGGTATTTGTTTTTTTATATTTAGAGTTCTCATTTGTCCCGGTTAATTGCTAAAGAGCTGAAGATCCTTTGTGACTCCTTTACTATTCTTGTTTTACAGGTGCAACTGGATGTTCCTTGAAGCCACTCAAACCCCATCCCACAGTCTGCAGGAGCCAGGTAAGAAATCTTATTCACACAACAGTACCTCAGTCACCACATTGGTGCATGTATACCCATGGAAAAATATCAAAGTAATGTAGAAAAAGTGCACAACACCAGTCAAGAGACATGCCAGCACTAAAAACAGTATACACAGTACTTTGAGACTGATTAATGTGTAGAAAAATGCATTTGACATTTATTTTATTTATATAAAAAGGCAAATGCCACCTGGTTGTATATGTGCATATGAAGTTGGGCTATAGAAAGTCTGTACTATTCCAGGCACGTATTCCTTCGTGGTTACTGCTGGGTGTCTCCTTGTAGAAATGCTGTCAGATATGAAGCTTTGCACAGTGCCTTTTGTGCTAAACAGCAGTTCTATTTGGTATTCGCTTCATAACTTGCAGTGCAACATTGTTGTACAGCGCTTAACTTTCAGGAATGTAAATGCGTAAGAATGACATGAAAGCCATGGCAAAATACCCACAGGATCCGTAGCACGCATTGACGTTTTAACATCAACCAGATTTAATCTGAAGATGCAGTTTTGCTAGGAGGCCACCTGCCATAACTATTAAGGAACTTGCCTTGTACGGTACTGACTTTCTGAATCCCAGCTTTGTATACACTGATCTGACTACTTTTCGGTGGTGGTTTGCATTTTGGCACAAATGAATGTCCAATGCTTTTTTGCATACATTTCTCTTGTTATTGAGTAGAGAAATCCAAATAGCTGGGGAGACCCTTTATCAACCAGTGTTTGCTTGCTTTTAAATGGAGTAATAACTGGTTGTGATGTCACACCTAGTTATTACGGTGGTCCATTAGAGAACTGAAGCTCTGTGCCAGCATCTAATAAGTGGCATTGGCAGTGGGCGTTTTCTGATGTGAAGCACTCTAGGGAGAAGAGTCTTCACTGCATATCTCACACTGCGCTCCAGTCACACTGAAAATGGTTTAAAAAGAAGTGCGAGGAGAGCAATACAGTACAGCTGATGCTCCTTCCTCTTCCCTCCCTGGATGACCACCAACAACCTGGGTATGCTTCCAAAACACATGTTGTTGGCATGGTGGGCAGTAACGTTAGCACTGAGACATAGGGCTGGCACCAACCTTTCTTTTTTTATATGTGCAATGCTTTCTGGTTGTGTTCTACTGAATAGAAGTTTGATTTGATGTAAACAATAAGACCCGACAGTGTGTACTCTTGATGATAGTAATCTCACATCTCAGGTGCATTTAATGGTACTCTGCTGTGCCTCGTGCCTAACAGTACACCTGAAGCATGTGGTCATACCACCATAATGCATACTGTCATGTTATTATTTATAAATTAATATTAAAACATAAATAGGAGTTTTGATATTCCTTAGTAAGACTGCAATAGTGTGAGGACTTTATGAATTGCAAGGATTTTACAGTGCGAGTCCTCCAAATAAGCTATATTAAAAATAATTGAAATGTGAGTCAGATTATTTTCAGCCATTTTATAAGAGCAATAGTATACAACATGAGTGCATTCGTTGCAGAATATAAACATGCCTAAAGTGTCTTGCACTTGACTGAATCTTATACCTATAACCACTGCAAGCATGCGTATGTTCTATAACAGACACCCACCCTGTCTTGTATTATTAAAATAAAAGCATCACAGTTAAGCATTATTCAGCCAGCTCTGTGGCACTGGGCACTATTTCATCACTTTGATATGCTGGCAACCCTGGGTCATGCCACGAGCCTAGATGTTAGAAGCAGAGGCCAGCAGAGAGGGAGTTCAGAGCATCCTTTGGATGCTTCCCTGCCGGGGGATGGCTCCTCTGCAGAACTTCACAACAGCTTCTGGTGGAGGGGTGCAGCAATGTCCTTGGCAGCATGTGACCACATGCTGCCGGGTGTTCCCAACCCAGGAAGCCTCTGGGGCTACCCATATTAGTGGGCGGTGGATGGGTCAGAAAAATGTAATTAAAAAGCTCATATGTATATTTGTACAGTTCAGTTGTAAAAACTTTAATTTCTGGGTACTTTATCACTATCTTCACACTGAGCCATGTCACCCTTTTAGACACATTGAGGTCTGTTGTGATGGATATGACCCATGAAGATGACATTTTTAATATCCTTCAAGCACAATCAGAAAGGTACGATATCCTGGGATCTAGTTACAGCAGGACTGAATTGTCACCACTCTGTCGGTGCACACCAACATTTTCTTCTCTTAATCTTACCAACTCTGTTCGCTGAAGTGGAATAAGACACTTTGAGATGTGGGTTATTGCCTGATAAGAGCACTTCATGTGCTAAACAGAACTTGTTGGAAACACATCATGCCTCATGGTTCAAACTGTTAACAACACACATTTATTATTGCTTGGACTCTGCATTATTTTGATAGGGTAATAAACCATAAGTAACAAGACAAACTGTGTAAATAAGTATATTTTTAGTCTCTATATTGCATATTTAATTTATATAAAATAAGAATATGTTATAAAATTGAAATCTTTGGATTAACATGGCAACACAAATATAGAAAGTAATGAATGGGGAACGGTTAGTAACAAAGTTGTGGTCCCTTAGAGAGGTTGTTATGCCAACTTAGTAAACCTCAAGAGTGAAGCTCGAGAGGTTTACAGTTGGCATAACAACCTTGACAAAGGGAACATAGCATTGGTGTTAAATGTTCCTAATTCATTGATCTTTATAGGGTTTTACAGCCCTCACGTTGACAGCAACAGACACAATGCTGAGTGTCAGCATTGTGCTGTCGGGGTGCCAGTGTGTTGCAATCTGGAGGACTGCACCCCCCAACTCCCCCGGTCTCTAGATATCCAACTCCCGGTTGGAGTTGGATCAGGGATGGGGTGCAACACTAGAAGCTGCACCGCCACTGTCTACAAGGACCAGCACAGCGACTCAACATTTTCAGGAGAAATCTGTCGATGTGCTGGTCTTCGCAGTAGTCGTGTCGACCTGCTGTTGGCATACATCTTTTATAGTGTATGGACAGCATTCAAAACAGTACTGCCTTTGCCAACCCATTTTGCCTGTTACACTCTGCCTTTCTTCTGACAACAGACTGTGCCCCCTCCCCACACCATGTTCAAGCTTCACTCACATCCAAGAGCTATTTTAATCATGTCCATGTCTCCTCGATTTGTGTACCTGTAGGGTCATCCATAGAATTATGTGGGTTCATCAGTAGTTGCTTATCAGCAATACTCTCCAAAAAAAGCAGCTGCAAAATCTGGGAGACTCACATATAAATGCGCTAATGTTATGGCATCGTTGTGACATAGTCAAAAGGGTATAAGAACCTCTTGGTGTCGCAGTGTTACCATAATGAGTATATGAATTAATCAAATTCAACCGTTATTAGTCTCTCCCACACAGTATAACAGCATTGCACCACACATTCACTTAACAGTAAAAGCTCGGTCCTAAGCAATATTTTTAACCTTACTTATAACAGTTATGTAACAATTCAAGGTATTCATCAGCAGTACAAGCATACTGCTACTAACCAGTCCTTAACCATCATCCCGACTGCTGCGAAAACTGCTATCTTAGCCTTCTAATTTGCATCTCATTTAAATATGTTGTGCTATTAGCAGACTAACTTAAGGCATCTGGCTGTAAAGGACATTGAGATGGCCCATTGTAATACAATTGACTGTTAAACATCACAAAAGCAGTTTTAATGCTAATTTAAGGTTAATGTCATACTAAAATATTGGTAAAGTTAACTGCTATGTTAAGGTTAAATGAAGGCTTACATTTTGATCCCCACAATGCTAGTTTCTTTTTGCACTGTGGGGAGAGATTTTTGTGCACTGTATCTATTTTGAATGCTTTGTATTAAATAAATGTGGCTTTTTTTTTTTACTCCATTCATGGCAAGATCTCGGTTATATACTTGGGGATCCAGTGCTACATGTGATGTCTTTTACTTGTTTGAATGATGTACTGTTTAGCCCAGATGCACTATTAATATACCAGGGCGCCAATTTTTTTCCACTTTCTGACTCTGAATATTCTCTCTTTCTTTCCCTCTCCTCCTTAAATCCTGTATTTTTGGGTTGGGCTTCTATTAAGACTCAGTCTCCCAGTTTACCTTGCGGTTGGACTAAGCCACACTGTGCATGCACGAGCAACGGTTGGAGACGTCAGAGAGCAGGAAGCATGGGATGAGTGTGCCGTTTCAAAGTAAACATAGAAACATAGAAGTTGATGGCAGATAAGGACCGCAAGGCCCATCCAGTCTGCCCAGTACGTTGTCAGTTTGGGATTATTTTTCTGCATAAAGCACAACGAATTTAGCGAGAGGGCCAAGCTGCAAGACTCGTGGTGGTGTGCAATTCTGATCTGATCCGGAGGCCAATACTGTCCATGCTACTAAAAAACTAATTGCTGGTCTGTGGTTTGATGTATCTCAGTGGCCTGCTGCTGAGGTTGGAGGAGGCCATGAGTGCTTATATGTACTGCTGATTGGGCCTGTGACCTAGACAAATAGTGCATGATCCATGCTTCGTGATCCGTCCAATCAAATCATCACTGGGCTGTGGCTGGATGGACCGGCTGGCTTGCTGAGGTCAGAGGAGTATGGCATGTGTGCCACGAGTGAAGTGAAGGGAGGGAGGGATCACAGGGTGGCTGGTGCTGGGGGGGGGAAGGTTGAGCCAGAAGAGAGACTGCCACTGGTTTGATTAAAAAGAAAAGTTTATGCTATTATCTCTGCTCTGCATATTTCAGAACTAAGTTGAGACCGGCATACCCAAAAACTAATCCATACCTTTCTGTGATGTCTGCCTGGGAAGTGGGAGCTGAGAGGGGAGAAGTGGGAAAGAGAGCCAGGTAGGAGTGGGGCAGAGGGCCAGGTGGGAGTGTGGCTGGGAGGAACAGATGGAGTGTTAGGGGAGTTGGAGTGTTGGACAGGGCCAGGGGAGGAGGTTGAAGTGTGGGAGGCAGGGCCGGGGAGGAGGTTGGAGTGTGGGGCAGGGGCCAGGGCAGAGGAGGGTTGGAGTGTGGGGCAGGGGACAGGGGAGGGAGAGTTGGAGTGGGGCCAGGGGCCGAAGGGAGAGTTGGAGTGGGGGCAAGGGCCAGGGGAGGGTTGAGTGTGGGGGACAGGGGCTGGGGCCTGGGGGGGTTGGAGTGTGGGGCAGCAGCTGGGGGGGCTGTCCCTTAATTTTAAAATCCAATGCTGACATTGTAGACTGTGTAATGAGGGAATCAGAGCACTGGGATAATCTGAAAATGGGAGAAATGGTCAAGGGTCTAACAACTAAAATTCAAAGCAAAAATGTAAAGAAACGTTGTGCCCACAGGGAGTCAAGAAACTGAAACTGAAATACTGGTGGTAGAAGTGTTGGAAACAAACTATAGATGCAATGGACATGGGGGTCTTTAATAACTTAAATAATCAATGCAGTACATTAGAGAAGTGTAGAAGCAAATAGATAGCTGGGGGTGCAAAGACAGAGGCATCCCATCAAAAGGAATGTGGTAATCCTTCCCTGGGCAGATCTCTGATGTGCCCATACTTGGAATCCTGCATGCAGTTCAAGATCCACACTCAAAAAAGGACAGGGATGGAGCTAAAATGGTGCAGAGGAAGTTAACAAAAATAAATGTGGTGGGACAGCAAGAAAGTCCTACATAGAGAGGATATATCATAGTGGACCTCAACATATTTACAGTGGAAACCAGGTGGGTAAGGGGAGAACATTGTTGAACTATTCAAAGTTTCTTCACAGGATAAAACACATGAGCGATTCAAGAGCAGGCAGGGGGGGAGGAGTGAAGGCAGCTAGTGGAGGGAGATTTAGAAAGGATGCCAGAAAAGCATTTAGGAACAGGTTGCAAGAATGAGTGGTCCACCTCTGATTAGTGGAAAGATTCAAGCAGGGGTGACAGGTTTATGGAGCTAGTTAAGGGTATCTGGGGAGGAAGACATGGAGGGAGGGAGGGGGAGTGAATGACCACTAGGATATTTGCATCATACTATAGCTAGAGCGAGACAGACATTTCTGTGTTTTAGTGTGGATAAAATTTATTCGAGCTATCAGCCTTCTGGCTCCACATTACAACTGTGCTTTTATTTCTTCAGTCATTTAAGGGACTATGTAAAATACTGGCCAGACTGTAATGGTTCTTGGGGCCCAGTCCTCAAAGGTACTCCACATACAAGTAAATTGCACATATATGGGGTGTGTTGTCCTGCAGGGCATGGTTATGTCTGTCTGCATCCACAATCCCTGCCCCTGTGAGCCACTTTTGGAGAGCCGTGCATAGGGGCAGGGGTGGCAGCATTGGCTAAAGCTGGTCCAGACCATGGGCTACCAGTTCACTAGTACCAATCCACAAGTGAGTCATACTTTTGTGAGGATGTATTGTTTAGAAGTCTGGCTGCAGTGAAGCTGAGAGTATAACAGTAATTGTAATGAGCTGAGAGGCAAAGTGTCAGAACAGCTGATACTGTTTTCATTGGTAATTAAGTTAGCTGCAGGCAGAGTGCAGAGTGTTCTGTGAAATTGTGCTCTTTAGGATTCTGGCTGTAGTCAAGCTGATAGTATCACAGTAATTGTAATGGGTGAGAATCAGAGTTTGAGGAACAAGTGAGAGTGTGTTTCAGTGGTAGTTGAGTTAGCTGCAGGCAGTAGTTTAGACTGTTCTGTGAAGCTGTGCTGTTTAGAATTCTGGCTGCAGTCACAGTAATGAGCTGGAAGTTGGTGTGGGGGGGGGAGATAGGTGTGTTTTGTAATGCTCACTGAGTTAGCTGTAGCCAGCAGTGAGACCTCTGAAGTAGTTCTGCATCTGTGTCTATGGTAACAGCACAGGTGTTTCTTGCATGCTGAGGGGAAAGCAGCCTAGAGTGATTACCTTTTGTGACCTGTGTGTGTAAATGGCTTATATCATCACAGTAGAGCAGAGGATAAAAATATCACACTGCAGTGGATGATACACTGTTTTATCTCACTCATTTACCACTCACCCCGTGTGTGTGTATGTGTGTGTGTGTGTATAGTGTATGTGTATATGTATATGTGTGTATATATGTGTATATATATTTTAACTCGTTTTCTCACCTGCCTTCTGGGGCTTCTCTCAAGTTCCCTCTCTCGACCAGCTGCCCACCTGAACCGCAGCTCCCCCAACTTCTGAATCAGTATCAGGTCTTCTGTCTCTCCCCTGGGCCCTTGGAGAGGCCAAGAGTCCCCAGAGGGTAGAGTTGGGGATGAGGGGGTGCAGCTGGCATTGTGCATGTGGGCCTTCACCTCTGGAGTTCGCCATCGCCTCACCCAGTCGGCAGTTTTTTTTTTTCCCTTGTTTATGCCCTCGATTTCCCCCCCAAGAGCTCTGACATGCAGTGGCATCTGGAGACGCATGCTGCAGCTCTGCCCCGCTACTCGCTGCTCTGGCATGTGTAGTGCCTCCGGTCACCACCTGGGGCCATTGCAATACCAGGCAAACCTGAACCCTTCCTCACAAGAGGAGAGCTGTCCTCCAGATGCTCGATCCTCTCTCCCCCCCACACTGACCCCTGGCAGCCCAAGCTTGTTCCTGGTGCAGCGCGAGGTGTGGCATCCAGCACCTCAACCCTCAGTGCCACTGGGCTGAAGATATGGGTTTTAAGAAAAGAAATGACAATGGATTATTTATGACTTACAATTAGCTGCATATGCAGCAAAATATGTAAATGAGCATGTGTTGTCTAAATTTGGATTTTTTTAGACATATTTTCTTTATACTGGAACTGCAATCAATTTATGGATAATGCATTTACAATGTAAATAGAATCTTTCCAAAAGAAATCCAGATATAAGCAAAACATGCTCATTTACATATTTTGCTGCGTATGCAGCCAAAGGTAAGCCACAAAGACTCCAAAAGGATTTCTTTTGGCTTAAAACTAAAAACATTTCTTTTAGAATTATTAAAAATCCAGAAGTAATCCAGGATTGAAAATGTGCATATTTCTCTTCAAATAAAGCCAAAAAAAAAGGAAAAATAAATCCATTCAAAAAAGCATTTTTTCACTTTTTTTTTCAGCCAAAAATACAGAGGATTGAAAATTAGCATATTTCATCATGTATACAGCCCAAACTAAGCCATTCGTAAGATAGGAAATTACCATAAGAATTTTTCTGGATTAAATGCAGTTTCAAGTGAAGTGTCACACTTCACAGGGACAACGCTCTTTTGCTTATCGAGCGCCACTCTGGTTCAATGGCCTCAGCCCAACCATCTCCTCTGCCCCAACTATTGGTATGTTTAAAACTAGGCTCCGGGACTATCTCACTACCAACAGCTCCTGTAACTGCCCAACTTAACCTTGTTTCTCCACTTCCCTTTCTGCTCTAGTTGTCCCCCCCCACTCCCCTCCTCACTGGATTCTACCCTCACATCTTGTATACCCAATGCTGCACTTTTCACCCTCTCGCCACCCTTCCTACATTCTTTCTCCCCCCAACCTCTTCCCTCTCCCTATGACTCTGGCACTTCTTATCTGTTGTCTGTTTTCTCTGACAAATGCCGCTGGCTGCCTTGTTACAATGCTACCCTTGAACTGTATTAATCTGTACTGTTTGCAATGTCCCCATTGTTGTAATGCCTGTCTTGATGTTCCCCATAATTTGTATTTCTCTGATGTGGAACCTTTGTAAAAGAGACATGGCTCAAAGGTATTTGTAATCCTAGACTTGATAAATAAAATAAAAAAAATAAAAATAAAGGGAATTTAAATCTTAAGAAAAGGGTAAAATTAAATCAGTGTCAATCCACAGTTCTTGGTAAGGGGACAGAGACTGTACAGACTGGCCTTTAAAAGGAGAGAGATTCGACTTGCAGGCTTGCTGCAAGAGACGGACTGAACAGGCAGGCCTGCTAGAGGAGATCAAGTGTAACTAGACAGACAGGCTTCACTAAAAGAGAGAGATAGTGAGACTGAGACCAGACAGGCAGGCCTCACTACTGGGCAGGGGGCTTAGGGACACTGAACAGACCAATCTGCAATGGGAGGAAGAGTCCAGATATGCTGGCTTGCAAAAAGGGATACTAAACCGACAGGCGGGGGGAAGAAGAGAGGGTTGGAGACTGTACAGACTGGCCTACAATAGGAGAGAGACCTGAAATGTAGGTTTGCAGCAAGAGACAGTCTGAACAGAAGATCAAGTGCAAAGTGACAGACTAGCTCTACTGCAGAAGACCGAGCAAGAGAAAGACAGAGACAGATGGAGTGTGTGTGTGTGTGTGTGTGTGTATTCAGGGTCATTATAGGAAACAAAGACTGACAGAAATAATGCAAGAAGAGGGAGAGAGAGAGATCTGGAAGGTTCCACTATAGGAGATATAAAGCATACACTCATTTGTAGTCTAATGAATTCCAGTCCCTTACCCTATAGGAATAAGATCGAAACTATGTCACTTCACTCCCTGCTAGTCTAGTGGTCCCTTTCCCCAGTCTCTGAGAGAGAGCTGTTCAATGCCTTGGTAGTCCAATGTCACCCTCCCCACCAACAGTTCGACCCCTAGCACATCCTCATCTGTGCGCAGAGCATTGGATGGTATATGGGACAGACTCTTTCTCAACACCTCGCTCACCCGCTGTGTGTGCGGGACAGAGATGGAGTGCATGTATACTGTAAAAATAGCTCAGTCCCTGCCATCCAAACAGCTGTGGACCATGGTTGTGTGAGAAGGTTCAGTCGCCATACAGTGTTCTGCCTACTGACACAAATGGACTTTGCTAGGGCAACAGATTTCAGACATGGGGTGTTGGGCATTATATGAGTGGGCCTGGGAGGGGAGTGGTGGGGGGGTATGGATACCATAATGGGGATCAGGTGGAGAGGGTGGTACCACTGGACTGTTGGGGAACTGCACAATTCCATTGCAGGGATGGGGGAGGAGATGCTATACTACCATGGAGGGTTTGTCATAGTTTCAATATTTCTGATGAGGTTGGGTGCCACTAAACTTTACCTTCATAATCTTGAAGATGGGGCTAAGGCGTGCCAGTAACAGGAAATAACCGTCATAATCTTAGGGTTTACGGATGGGTGAGGGGTAACTTGACTGCCAGCGAACTAAAATTAATAATCTTTGGGTTTACGGAGGGGGTGGGGGGTAACTTGACTGCCAGCGAACTAAAATTAATAATCTTTGGGTTTACGGAGGGGGTGGGGGGTAACTTGACTGCCAGCGAACTAAAATTAATAATCTTTGGGTTTACGGAGGGGGTTGGGGGTAACTTGACTGCCAGCGAACTAAAATTAATAATCTTTGGGTATGCAGTGGGAAGGAGACATGCCACTAAACTGGCAGAGAATTAAAGAGGGAAAAACTAGGTGGACATGCCACTTTAAAAACAGAATTAGAACATGTAACAGAGATTGAAAATTCATTTCAATCTCCATTCAGGCCACAGTTGCCAGCACAGTACATGCCACTTTATTCAGATCACATGCCCATGCAGATTGTAAAGCAGCTGTAATGGGTGCAACCACCCAATTACAGTCAACTAGCATAAAATAAATAAACTATAGAGACTTACCTGCCTAGGGAGCCACAGATAGGAGTCCAAAGGGGTGATGTACACTGTACCTGTGAAATAATAGGAAAGGGGTCACAAAGGAGCTGCAGCTTTTTAGAGGGGCTCAAAAGAGAGGAAAGGACAGGATGGACATAAAAATATACTTATCTGATGAGGTTTAGGAACCCTCATCCTGTCAGACCTGTAAAAATATAAAACAAAAACATGTCTCAACATTAAAATCTGAACTCAAGCATTACCTAGCCTCAACCTGTGATTGTTCCATGAATGCTTAACACCAATTGCCCAGCAACCCACCATTCGTGGCCCCTCAGGTCTCCCCCGCCTTACAAACTCAAGGTTGTACATACCACCTCCCCATCCTTTTTTCCCCCTCTTTCTTCCTCCCCCCACCTGTGACCCTCAGCCCCCCCCATTTTGTCCTTTCCTCCCACTCCCACTGACAAAACCACAGCTGCCAGACAAGGCCTCTTGCGCAAGACAGTTCCCCTCTCCTCACCTCTCAAACCCTTACCTGACTCCCTTCACCCTTGTAGGTGGTGCTTTCCCTTAATTTTCCACTCTCCTCAGCCTCCCTCCATTCATCAGCCTCTGCCCAGCAGTCTGGTGAAAGTCTCCCTTTACCTACCCTGCATACCTCTCAACTGTCCTTGATTTTTTATCATCTTTCTGGGTGGATATCTCAAATTTTAAAGCTGTGTCCCTGATTTTGGTCCTTTGTCCCTGATTATTTTAAGCATTGTCCCTGATTTATGAGGCAGGTTGAGAGGTATGCTACCTTGTATCCTGCCTCCTTTATCTCTCAAAATAGGTTTATCACTGTGTACCTGGGTATAATTATGATCTCTCTCATTTCTGCATATTCGATGCATTGTATTGTATTACTTTGTCTGCACCATGTAATGTAATGTATTTCTACTGTAACTAGCCCTGCTGTCTCAGAACTGTGTTGTATTGTATTGTCTGTTTGATTGATGTGGAACCTTTGTAAAACAGCTCATGCTCAAAGGTTGTTCCTGAATTCTCATAAATAAATAAATAAATAAATAAAAGAGGGATGAGGTCAAAAAGGTGAAGTGAAAAGAAAAGAAAAACCTGTCCTTTCCTTAGTATGATTTTTTTTTTGGGGGTGGGGGCTTCTCTGACCTAAATTAGGCCCTTTCAAATGTGAACTATGTCGATACCCCACTGCACTTAGCAACTGTGACTGCTTCCTTCTAAATTGCTCCTACTTTCAGGTCATTAATGGTTTCTACCTTAGGACAGTGGCACCCCTAACCCCTTTTAGGTCCCCCAACCCCCTTCTCCCGATCTATTTTCCCCCCTGTTATGGTCCTAGCAGCATCCCCCTACTCTCCACTCCCTACCCCCCACTAGCTACCCTCCTTCCTTTGCTCCCCCTTCTGATCTAGCGACAAGGCCAGAGTTGGCTGCTCATGTTATTCCCCATTTTAAATGTTTCTGTTTCTGACTAAATAATTACTGCCTATGCTACCATCACTTTTTTGAGAATTGTCATACCTGTTATAGTTTTTACTATGTATTTTATGTCCAGTTTGATGTAAATATTGCTATTTGTTTTGTTTGTATTTATTGTTCTTTTCACTGACACGGAACCTTTGTAAAAGAGACTCTGGCTCAAAGGTCTTGTAATCCAAGAAATAAATAAATAAATAAATAAAATAAAAGAGCAAAAGTCCAGTAAAGGGAGTGAGGTTTGAGGAAGGGGATCTCTGCTAAAACCCCTTTGTCTGTAGTGGTGGCCGAGTGGCCAGTACTTTACTCAGCTCAGGTGGGCTGGTGAAGACTAGAGGGGGCTAGTAACCCTTCTGTAAAAATAAAAGTGGCATTCTTACCTCTCAAGTGTCTCTCATTACAAGGTACATCCCTCATTTTATCCCTTAAAAGTGTCCCGTCCATTATGGAAAAGCTGCTGCCCACACAGAGATGTGATGTAAATTAAGGCTTCAAAGCAGAATGTCAATATATTGTAAGATGATGAATCAAAAATAAACATTGTACAAATAAAAACAATAATTCCCACAGTGCTCTGAGCTTGTATTTTCAGGGTTTGGGAAGGTGTCCCTCATTCTGAGGGTCTGATGTCCCTCATTTCAGTGACAAAACGTTGAGAAGTATGGTGGCATTGGTGCTCTTGGAGGCAAGGAAATACCAGAGGGGGGAGGACTACAGTTCCCAGCAGCCATCTTCTGGCTTAGTTACATGTGGTTTTTAAAAACAACTTTTATGACCTCCCAGGTCCCTCGCTCGTGTCTCCGAACCTTGATTTGGTGATTTGGGGGTCCAGGAACATAGGGGGAACCTCCGTTTTTCCAGAGCGACTTTAAAAGACATGCATTTCCTTGCCTCTGTGCTCCTCCAGCCTTCTGCTGTCAGGTAAACACTGTGGGGGGGTGGCTGAAGGTTTCAGATGGTGGCAGAGGGAGCTAAAATCACAAGTGCCCCCGCTCACTGGAGAAGGCGATCAGACATACCCACTACACAGATTGCTCCCACTCCACTGGCCCTCTCCATATCAATTAACAATGGAAGTGGTAATTTGTTCCACCCAGTTCCCAAAAGGGGAGTTATGTATAAAAAGTATTGACCACTTAAGTGATTTAAACATCCATAGCAAATAGCAAATGGGCAGGAAGGAGGGGTGGAAGAACAATGGGGAATAATAAAAACTGCCATCACAGAGGTAGCAAGCCTTTGTGTGAAGCAAATAAACAAAACGAAACGATGTAAGAAACCACTATGGTTCTCAAAGGAAGTGGCAGTGAAGGTTCAAGAGAAAAAAAAAAAAGCATTCAGGAAGTACAAGGAATCACAGAAGGAACAGGACAGAAAACTGTATCAGTTAAAGCAAAAGGAAGCTGGTAAGGCAGTCAGAACAACAAAGGCCCAAACCTAGGAAAAGATAGCCAACTCGGTTAAGAAGGGGGATAAAACCTTTTATAGGTACATCAGAGAGCGAAGGAAGACCAAGGGAGGATAGTGAGGCTTAATAAAGGGAGGGAGGGGGCAGAGGGTGACTGTGAAAGGCAGAGATACTAAACAAATATGTTTGCTCAGTATTTACAAAGGAAGAGAGGTACCTAAAACAAACAGTAGAAACACTCTGGATACAGAAGTTGATACCAGCCCATTTACAGAAGAAAGGGTTCTGAAAGAACTCTTAAAACTGAAAGTGGACAAAGAAATGGGGCCTGTTGGGATTCATCCCAGAATTCTAAAAGAACTAAGGGTAGAACTAGTGACACCACTGACTACCCTCTTTAACAAATCATGGGAGGATGGGGTGGTACCCGAGGACTGGAGGAGGGCAGATGTGATTCCCCTTCACAAAAGTGGGAGCAAGGCAGAAGCAGAAAACTACAGACCTGTTAGTTTAACCTCAGTGGTAGGGAAAATGATGGAATCACTTCTGAAGAAATGAACTGTCAGTATCTAGAGGCCAGAGGGGCACAGGACCCAAGGCAGCATGGAGTCACAGCAGAAGGTCATGCCAGACAAATCTGATAGATTTCTTTGACTGGGTGACCAAAGTAGTAGATCAGGGAGGGCTGTGGACATGGCCTACCTAGACTTTAGCAAGGCATTTGACACAGTCCCACACAAAGATTAATATACAAGTTAGCCAGCCTGGGAGTGGGTCCCAAGATGACAGCCTGGGTAAAGAATTGACTGGAGAATAGGACACAGAGGTAATAGTAAATGGAGTCCACTGAAGAAGGGGCTACTAGTGGGGACCACAGGGTTCAGTATTAGGACCGGTCATCTTCAATGTCTTTATAGCGACATTGCAGAGGACTGGAAGGAAAAGTATGTCTCTTTGCAGATGACACTAAGATCTGCAACAGAGTTGATACTAGTAGGTGGTGGAAAGGATGAGAAGGACTTGGCAAGGTTAGAGGAATGGTCAAATGTATGGCAGCTTAGATTCAATGCTAAGAAGTGCAAGGTAATGCACCTGGAAACAAAACCCAGGGAAGAGTACACAATGGGGGTGAGATACTAACAACAACAAAAATGGAAAGGGACCTGGGGGTAGTCATAACTGATGACCTAAAGGTGGGCAAGCAATGTGAGAGGGCAGCAAGGAGGGCTGGGGGGAAACTGGGATGCATAGGGAGAGGCATTACCAGTAGAAAACAGGAAGTTATTATCCCTCTGTACAGACAGCTGGTGAGACCCCATCTGGAGTACTGCATGCACTTCTGGAGACCCAATCTCCGCAAAGACATAGACAGGATGGAAGCTGTCCAGAGGAGGGCAACTAAAATGGTGCAGCGTCTGCACCTGAAGACATATGAAGACAGACTTAAGGAGCTTAATATGTATAGCCTCGAGGAAAGGAGGGAGAGGGGGGACATGATAGAAACTTTCAAGTACCTCAAGGGAATCAACAAAGTCCAAGAGGGTAGCATCTTTCAAAAAAAGAGGTGCGCAAGAACAAGGGGGCACAATTTGAAGATAGAGGGGGACGGCTCAGAGGTAATGTGAGGAAGTATTTTTTCACGGAGAGGGTTGTGGATGCATGGAACAGCCTCCCTGAGGAAGTCATGGAGTCGAGAACAGTGGGGGAATTCAAGAATGCATGGGACAGACATAAGGCAGTCCTAGTGGAGGGTAGGAGAAAGTAAGCTGTTGGTTAACTAGGATCTGCAGCTTATCTATTAGGTAGGAAAATGGGCAGACTAGGTGGGCCAAGTGGTCCTTATCTGCCATCAAATTCTGCGTTTCTATGTTTCTATACAGCTGATTCATCTAGAGCTGATAATAGACCATATTTAGTGTTAGGTATCAGCACTGCAGTTTTAAAAAGGGACAAGTGGTTATGTCCTCTTATTCCCAATTCCTATGCTACTACTGTTTTAACGCAAATCCAAAAATGTTTGAAATTTTTGACTTTTCATCAGGCTTTATTTGGTATTTTTTCTATGTCTAAGAGCCCTTACATAAATGTTGAGCAAAGCCTCCAGAGACAGAGGTTTTTCTCAGTATTTTTTAAAAGAAACATGATACTTTTGTTGTTATTGATGTCTGGTTCTGTCCATCCTAATCCAGGCCCCATTAATTATTCTTTGCCTACTGTGTCCCTTCCTTAAAATACTATTAATATTGTTCACTTGAATGTGCAGAGTCTGTTGGCAAAATGGGACGAGTTCACTGCCTGGTCAGTACAGTATCAATTTGATATTGTAGCATTAACAGAAACCTGGCTTATGAATAAGGTTTCAGATAAAATGATTCACCTAGAAGGTTGTAATGCCTTCAGAGCTGATAGAAAGGTTAAAAGGTGAGGTGGCTGTTTTATTTTATATTAAGGATCATCTTAATGTTAACTGAAATGCCCCTTTTGCTGAATTCCCTACACGTGACTATCTTTCACTATCTTTTGTCCCGGGTGAGTATAAAGTATTGACATTTGTTGTGATCTATGCACCCACAGGACACCAGGATGAGTGATTAAGATTGACTGAGACTTTAAGAGGGATATTTCCAAAAAACAGAGAATGAATAATCTTGGGAGATTTAAACATGAATTGGTTAGGAAAGGATTTGCTGAAATTTAAAGAACTGGTTACTAATAACAGGTTGACACAGTTAATTGATGCCCCTACTAGGATTCACTATAGATCTGGATTTACCTCTCTTTTGGAATGGATATTGGTCTCTGACACTAACAAAATTGCTCAGTCAGGGGTCCTTTTGGACACTGTTGGTGACCACAGTCTTGCATATTGTTGTTGGACAGCAAAAAGAAATGAGGTTCTTCCAGTATTTATATTTTCACGTAGTATAAATAAAATAGACACTGAAAATTTCAAAACAGCTGGGGCATCTATAGACTGGACAGGAATACAGCAGATTCCCAAGGCTGATGAAGCATTGACCATTTTCTGCTCTCTTTTCAACAACATTTGTAATAAATTTGTCCCTCTTAGGAAACTAAGGATTAGGGGAAATAAACACAAGTGGGTAACACCTGAGTTATTGAAACTATTGAGAGAGCGAGATGTTCTGTGGAAAACCTAAAGGAAAATTCCTAGTCATGCCTCCCTCGTGGCATATAAGGTTATTAGAAATAAATGTAAAATGCTAGTTCATAATTTAAAAAGAAACTATTTTTTGGATAGTCAAAGGGATTTTGAGGGCAAAAATGTATCCGATACATGGAAATTGATAAATTAACATTTGGGCAAGAAGTGCTCTTCTAGCATTTCGTGCTTAGATAATTCCAATGAGATTATAACCAATCTTCAGTCTATAGCTCAGGAATTTAACAACACTTTTACTGACTCATCTAAATATATTCCATCTGGTATTGATAATCCATAGAACAGAAATAATGTTGAATTACAGTATCCAAGATATCACTTCATATCCACCTCTCTGGAGGAGGTCAAGAGATATCTATTAAAAAAAGGATCCACATCACTCAGTTGGGAGGGATGGGAATGATTATCATCCCATGAGGATAACTGCAGATCTACTCTGCTATTCATTACCTTACATATTTAATTTATCACTTTGCAATTTTGTTTTCCCTACAGTATGGAAGATTCTGTTGTTGTACCAATATGCAAGGCTGGTGATCCAACGAAAGTTCAAAATTATTGGCCTGTTTCTCTATTAGCACCAAAGGTTTTAGAGAGAATAATTTCTGATCAAATGACTGAGTATCTTCTAAAGTACAATGTCCTTCCACCTGCTCAACATGGATTTAGGCTGGGTCATAGCACCATCACGGCTTTGGTGGGGTTCATGAGTGCTGTCCAGTTGACCATGGACGATGGCCAATATACTGGGACAGTGTTTGTGGACTTCACCAAAGCCTTTGACTTGGTGGATCATGGCCTTCTACTATCATCCCTCTTTGATCTAGATATGTCTGGTGAGGTGGTAGAGTGGTTCAGGAGTTATTTAAATCAACATACACAGGTAACAAAGATTGATGGTCATTTCTCACAACCCGCTCTTATCTCTTTAGGTGTTCCACAATGGTCAATTTTGGGTCCCCTTTTGTTTAGTTTATTTTTAAACACTTTTCCCTCTGTATGTACTAATTCCCAGATATCACTTTACACAGATGACTCGGTGATCCTCATGAGCAGTTTAAACATTAATACAGTTTGTAAAGATCTGACAGTTGATTTTCAGGCAGCTCATAATTGGTTTAAGGAACACAGACTTGTTCTGAATGAAAAGAAAACTAAGTCCATGGTTTTTCAAAAAGTAAGAAAATGAATAGGGACAGATATTGAGTTATTATTACATATAGTACTGGGAAATGTTATTGAACAAGTTCAACAGTTTAAATATCTGGGACTTTTAATAGATGAGGGCATGACGTTTGAACCACACATCTCTAATTTGATTAAAGCAACTTATCAGAGATTAAGGGCTTTATACAGACTTAATCCTTTCTTAGCACCATCCACTAGAAGAATACTTGCTCATACCTTCCTTATTCCTACCATTGATTATGGTCTCATAATTTATTATGCCACAGGGGAAGGATTAATAAAAAAAGTAAAAATTATTTTCAATCACTTTCTAGATTTTCCACACAACTTCCAGCCAGGACACGTCACTGTCTACTATTAAGGGATGCAGGCTTTTTGCCATTAGACTTGTGCTTTAAATTTTGACTACGCATGTTGGCAAAGAAAATTACTTTAAATGGGGTTCCTGAGGTTGTTGATACTCTCTTTAAGAGACATATTAGTTCTGTTTGCACAAGGTCGGCTGATTCCACTTACTTTGAAATACCTAGCATGAAGACCTCTAAGGGCCACAAAAACTCTACTGTATGTTCTTCCTTGTCTTTTTAATCATCTGTTACCCATTTTAGATAGCCTGAAAGGATCATTAATGTACTGTATTTCAGGAAGAGACTTAGGAATTATTTATTTCTAGAAAGTGAATGCAAATGTTTTGCTTGATACTCTTGAAATGTATATAACTGGAGTTCTGAGATTTATTGTGAGTAGCACTTTTGTAGTTTTGTATTTTGTATTTTTGCATATCTGTTTAATTGTATGTTTATGTGAAACTGGTCGACAATGAAAACTGGTCTTTGGCCCATGGTCTTATCAGTATAAATAAATAAATAAGACAAATGACTAAAATTAGTTTACTAAGACAAATTAATGACTGCTTTAATCTTAAATTTAGTACAGTATTCAACTTTGGTGAGGGCTGCCAGTCCGCAGCGTTCTGTCTTCTTACTAATGAAGACAAAAAGATTATCAGAGTATGTCACCAAGGTATTTTAATAAAACATTTGTACAAAAAGACTTGTGTGGTGTGTTTTATTATTAATTGTTCATCTTTTATCTATAAATTTACATGCAACAAATCTATTTTTATTTCTTATAATAAAATTGGGGGGAGGGGTAACTTGTTTCATGCCACCTGTGTTAAAACATACACACACCATAAATGTATGCAACAGTGTTTGGCCAGCTGGCACAGTGTTAGCACAACCACTTGTGACACTGATGAACCCAGTTTGAGAATGAGCCCGAGTCATCAGAGGGCAAGCCAGGGGAGGAGGACCAAACATCCAAGAGGATGATCCCCCTCTTTGAGAGGGGAGGACTGCCAATCTCCAATGTGCTACTGCCCTCATCTTGGTGACTCTGCATTTCAGCATGCACTTTCAAAGAATAAGATGTTTCAGCTGTTACAGTTTACTAGAACATGCTTTTTGTTTTCATTTTAATATTGCTTTCCAAGATTTACAGTATACTGAGGTATAATTCTTCCAGAAATGCTATATAGAAAACATTTGTCTTTCCTGTTACCCTCACAGCTGCTTTTATGACATCATAGTGTGCTCAATAGAGACTGTGAAAAGCAATTGTGTGGTTAGCAGGGGCGAGCTGGATGCATTTTGAAAGTCAGAGGAATAAATGATTGTTGCATTACCTACAGTATTTAGAAAATGGGCATGTAAAATCCTCTCTTCTGATAGACCAGGGCTTTGATGAGGGAACTGGCCTATCAGACAGTAGAACCCAGTGGATAACAAGTGCCGACCCATTCACTCATATATGCATGAGCCCAGCCTGCTTTCTCATTGGCTGAAAGCACCCAACTGAATTTTAAATTCCCACCATTTTCTTTCCTCTCGCTAAGTGAGAGCTACTGGTCCCCTGCCCCCCGACTCTAGTTCAGTGGCAGCTGCCTGTTTAGAAAGGAAAGGCTAAACACCTGCATAATGTTAATTACAAAACAATCACACAAGTTGTATGACATTCCTTAAACTAATTACAGTCTCTGCCTCTGCGCCCTTGCTGTCAAGTACAGCTGGCATTCGCTCCTCTGCCGACAGAATCTGAAATGAATGTAAAAGGGCTGTTTATATAAATACAGAAACAAAGAGCACACTGTAGTTCTTATTTTGCTGTCAGGAAGAGGGAGAGAATAGTCATTTTTCACAGCCATGTTAATTTACCAATAGCACCACTCTCCCGACTTTGCTCTTGCACGCCCTCCTTCAAGTTGCAGTATATTCCTCAAACTGATTACAGGCACAAGGCACAACCTCTTATGTCCTGTCAAGTACAGCTGGCTGTACTTCTCTGCTAATGGAATCCAAAATAAATGTATAAATAAGATGGAACACACTCCAGTTTTTATTTTGCTGTCAGGAAAAGTGAGAGAATAAACTATTTTTCACAGCCTGTTCATTTACCATGGCACCACTCTCCTGACCGTGCTCTCACGTTCCCTCCTCCAAATGCAACTGAACTTGTTTATTGTTGCTTAAGATACACACATACACATACCATGCAGCTCTGCTACATCTCCCCTGATTTATGGGACAAATGTAAATAAAGGAGAGAAATGTACCGTTTTTTTTTTCAGTCACACTTTCCTTTTCCCTCCCAGTTCTATCACGTTCCTCAGCAACTCCATGGTGCCACTGCCCACTCACAATCTTTTTTCATCTCAAACTCAGAAGCTACAATACTACAGCACAAGGAATTAATGAATATATAAACAAGAAAGTGCTGACAATTTCAAGTGTGTTTGTAACCATAGCAACCACATCCAAAGTCACCCATTCTTTTGCAGGCAGAGGAACTATTTTATTACTAAACTTACTGCAAATTAATTTTTTATTAAAGTTTTTTTTTTTTTTTTTACAGTGCCCATTTTCTAAGTGCAATAATACCCTCTAGGGTGGGTGGTATTGTGCTATACCACACCTTCCAGGGGCTATGAGGCCCTCCACCTGTGGTCTTGGGCTTCATTAAGCCCCTGGGCAGTCCAGTATAGCACAATACCGACCACCCTTTTGGGTATTATTGCTTACACAGACAGCAGGAGCAAGTGAAAAAAAAAAACAACTAGAAAACAGCAAGAACATTAAAACATATTCCTGGAGCCAGCCCGGTGGGGCAGAGGGCTGAGGTGCTGGATGCCAATTACCTCACATTATGCAAGAGACCACCCAAGGAGGGGGATCTATTCAACTTTATTTAAACTGCTCCAGTAGGAGAACAGGGAGAGGGGATGGCCATATTCAAAATGTATTGAAATCATGCTACTGCTTGGAGCATAGTGCAGGAGATGGCGGCATTCAAATTGAGTAGCTTCAGGAGGTGGGGCAGAGGGCAGGACATGCCCCGAATTAAATTAAACAGGGGCTTCAGAAGGAGCAAAGGCATGATAAAGTGAAGGGTATATATTCAGAAATAAGCAACTGGGGCCAGTTAGGGGAAGTAAGCACCCAGATTATAAAGTAAGAGTGCCCCAGGATGAGCTGACCCAGTGGCGCTGAGGGTTGAGTCTCTGGACACCACACCTTGCTCCATGCTGGTGACCCATGTTCAGGCACGGGTCATCGGGGGTCAGCAGGGGAAGAGAAGGATTGAGCATCTGGAGGACTGCTCTCCTTCTCCGGGGTGGGGGGACTTCAGAGTGTCGGCATTGATTGCCCTCTAGCGGAGGCTGGAAGACAAAGTATGCCACACCTAGATGTGGGGTAGAGCTAGGACAGACGCACTCACCCTTGCATCATTGCATGTCCTAACTCCAAGGAGACTCTAATTAGGAAAAATCGCCGCCCTCCGCGTATGAGCCAGGCATGGTGCCCGACTCTTCAGCCACAACAGTTCTGCTTCAGCAGCTCTACCACAGGGGGGCTTCCCAAGTAAGGGTCAGGTACCGTGGCTGGGGTGAGCCTGTTTGTGGGGTTAGGGGGCTCAGCCATAAAAAGAGTAGTAAATTGCAAAAAAAAAAAAAAAAGAGTGCCCCAGGATGATAAAGGTGACTATAGTTGCCAACATAGCTCTCAACTATCCCTGATTTTCAGGACGTGCCTGATTTTACCTCAGAATTGCACTCTGTCTCTCCTAAAAATTGTCTTTCTGTGACCAAACAGTGGGGGTTGTAAGCATAAAATAATGTCAAACATTAATGTTACTGACATGTTCTTACTTAGAAAATGCATTTTACACTAAACCACTTATTCTGTCAGCTTCATGAGTGGATATCACCAATTTTTAAGGTGTGTCCCTGATTTTCAACCTTTCTCCCTGATTGTGTTAAGCCTTGTCTCTGATTTATGAGGCAGGAGGTTGAGAGATGTGGTAGCCAAGCTAAAGCTAGTGCTGTAAAATTGCAGAATGTTCTAATTTAAATTTGCACTAAGATGTCGGCTCCAACAGGAGCAAGGGATGGGAGTGGACCAGCCAGTTAGCCACCCCAGCAGCATAGTTGCCACTACCCCAGCCATGGGCTAGTAACCTGAGTAACTCACTCATAGCAACCTACAACACTAGCCTTAGCTTGGCTACTGGTGGCCACTTGGCTACTAGCCAGCTTTATCACCCTGGGGCACTCTTACTTTATAGTCTGGTGCATACTTCACTTAACTGGCCCCACTGGTGCTTATTTCTGAATAATAAAAACAAAAAACATTTGACCAGCTAGCACTTATTTTCTAGCCCAACTGGTTCACTTGCTTATAACTGGGGCTTTACCCTGCCTTTGCTGCTTGAGCCCTGTTTACTATCTAATTCAGGGTCTTCCCTGCCCTGAACCACCTCTGGTAGCTACTTAACTTAAATGCAGTCCGCCCCTTTCCTATGTTCTAAACAGGAGTGTGATTTATGTAAATTTAGATAATTTTGAATAGGGACACCCTCTCACCATATGCTCCCTTTTCTGGAGCGATTTAAGTAAATTTGAATAAATCCAACCTTTTGAAATCCCTTGCTCTGAGGCCATGCCCTGACCACACTAGTGGGCAAAGCCATCCTTTATTGCACCCTTGGCATGAAGAAAAAACTTAAAAAAAAAAAATTAAATGTTACTATTATTTCAGGCAGACAGCACCTGCTTCATGACGTTGCCACCGGCATACCACCCCAACCTAGGGAGAAGTTGAGGAGAGAGGAGGTGGAAGTGTGGGTTGGATGCCCAGCTGACTACAGGCAGGTTGAAAGTTTTCCCTTTGGGCCATACTCTGCCCCTTGCAGATCACCTGTAGGACTTCTGAGTCTATTTACACATCTGAATCATCAAAAGGACCCCCCCATATCAGATTTCCCCAGCTATGGCCCCCTTCTTCCACCACCTGGACCTCCTGGGGACCCACATGCTACACTACCCCACAGATGTTCACCCTCTTTTCCAATCTGGACAACATAGAGGATCACCCAAACCATGCTGTCCTTACCCAGTACATTGACTTGGGTGGATCAAGAGCCTACGGCCATAATCAAGGTAATCAGCAGGCAAATGACTTGGCTATGGGGCCTGAGAAACCTGAAGCTGGGGATAGGACTTGGGAGCCTGCTGCCAGGGCTAGGAGGGGTATGATAGGATGTATGACACCCTGGCTGCAGGGGCTCAAGAGCTAGTTGCCTCACCTTCAGCAGACCCATCTTCCTTGTCCCTGGGCCACCCTCCCTTACCCTGTGCTAGCCCCATCTGCTGACCTTCCTCCTTGCATTTGAAACCCCTTCCCACCCACAGACCAGTCTTGTCCCCTCTCTGGCATTTGCTGTGCCCCTCATGGAAAAGGTGCTGCTATGGGGGGCATGGCTTGGATGCTGATGAGATGGCAGCCTGAACTCTCTGCTCCATCTCTAGCTGGATGGAATCCATGGCTGTACTGTGTGATCCAGGGGATTAACCTTGATCTAATGTTGTAATCTGCCACATGACCCCCCCCCCCGACTGTCTGGTGCGATTATTTATAGTTCTGGGTGCCCAGTTATTGTGTTTTGTGACAGTGTGTTCATGAGTTGACTCGGACAGTGGTAGGCCACATGGGCCTGCTTCTACCTTAACCACCCGTGGCTCATAGTAGATGCTCAGATTAGGAGAGGAGAACCCTGCTGCACCCTCTGACTGTCCTTTTCCACTACTATACCCTGCCTGGCCATCAACAACCTAACTCCCCATCAACAAATTAGGACCAGCGATGGTTTCCACCCAACCCTCTCAGCCTATCTCCTATCCGACCTGTCGGGAACCCTTACCTCAACCTGCGACCATAGGGGACTCCTTGCAATACATTACTAAAATGTTGGAGGCACTGTTCACCATGGTGGATGGTATTAATGCTGCTCTAACGGGGACTGTCACAGATGTCCGCAAGCTAGAAGACAAAATAAACATGGTTGAGCAGCATGCAGAGGATTTGGAGCTACAGCAGAGCAAAGTCTGGCAATGTCTGCAGCCCCATGAAGCTAAACTAGCAGTTTTGTGGGATCATACTGAGGATCAAGAAAACCAGGGATGCCATAATAATATATGGATCATCAGTGTCCCTGAGGGCAATGAGGGGCAAAACATGGAGCGCTTCCTGAACGAAGCCATTCCCAAAATGTTTGGTGAGATATGGAGAGGTCCTGTGGATATAAAGAGAGCGCATAGGCTTACCAGTAGAGTGGGAGCATCTGGACACACACCTAGGCCTATAATTGCCTACCTCCTGTGAAAGAAAAAGTACTACAGATTGCCAGAGATATGGGGGACATCACCTGGTGAGGGGCCCGTGTCTCCTTTTATAGGAACTACCTGCAAGAAGCTGCTGCCTGTCAAAGTTCTTTTATCCCTTAAAAAAAAAATGCTTCAGTCACAAGGATTTAAATACCACTTTCAGGGCCTTACTTTGCTGCAGGTCTCAAAGAATGGGACAGAAATTGTGGTTACTCAATCAAAAAGAAGTTGAACTTTGGGTTTCCAAGTTCTGGCCGCATACTCCACTCCAAACTACATCTCCCAGACTCCTTTGGGTGCCAGAGGACCAACATTGACACATAGGGAACAGATCTGATGAGTGGCTGATTCCTGGGGGGCATTAATCCTGACTGGACTGGTGCAACCTTTAATGATTCCCCCAGATCAAACCATAGGAATCGCTTTGTTTCTCCAACTGCTGCTTCCCCTGTGCCTAACCTTCCCTCTGCAATGAGGAACACCGCTGTGTAGCCATGCTGTTTTGCTCAAACGTGTTGGCCCAGGCAGTGCTCCAGAAGTGGGCAGCATCTCTCTCCAGATCACCGCCTCACTGCCCCACTTGCCAAGCTCCCTAGAGACGATCTCCCCTCAGATGAGGATCTGCTCCACTCTTCAGCTCTGGACTCAACTCCAATAGACACGACAACCCCCTTGGACTGATACAAAGCTCCCACCAACTCTGTTGCAGCAGAGGAGAAAGAAGCTCAGTTGCCCATCAGACCAGGTCTAAAATCTTTTGCTGCTGCTGTTGCGACGGGACTGCCTGAACCTGCGGTCCAGACCCCCTCATCAGACACTCCATCAGGTCAGGGCCCGGCGGAATGACTTTGACTGTAGCCATGGTTTTGACTCTGATTGGGACTTTATTACCATCTAGAGCAGGTGGGGTGGCTGCTGCAATAGACCAGTTGTGCTGATGTGCAATAGGATGTGTCTGATTCCTTGTGATTGAGGGTGGTTGGGAGTGGGTAATACCAGCTGCCCCCCTCCCCATCTCGCCTCTTGATGTGTGAGGCCTGGATAAGGGCATGTAATGCCCCCCCATCTGAATGTTTTTAATTTTTCTTTGTGGTACTTGCAGAATTGCATTGAGTGGGGAAACGTGTGCATAGCCCCCCACTTGGTATGGATGGCCTGGTCTTGGCCTCGCTGAAGTGGAGCCAGAGCCTTGGAGCATTTTTAGCTCCTAATTCCTCTTGTTGCTCTGTTGGGAATAGCTATGATATCTCCTAGGTTTGGTCCCACACCCTTGGCCTCTCTCTACAATGGGAAAAGGGAGCACTGTCTCCATTCTCTATATTAATGGGCTGAATGCCCTATAGCTCTACTGAGGCCTATTTGAAGATCAGCTGGGGGGTTCACCTCTTACCCTTCCCTTACCCTCACCCACCCTTTGCTAGGGATTTTTCCCTTCTCCACCCTTCTCCCATATCCCCTCCATAATTCCTCTCCCCTGATATCATGGATTTCACTATTATGAAGATAGTCCAGTGGGGGATGGTTCTTCTCCAATTGGGCTACCTTCTTATACCACCGACTGGGTGGGTGAGTCAGAGTAGCTGAGGATCCCACTTTTGTTGGGGTCTCTCTTGTGTCTATAGAGCTTCACCTTCGGTATGTTCACTGTTAATTGTGTATACTACACTTAGCCTCTCTCAGTTGCTCCTTTTGGTGCGCATAGGATTCAGTGAGGCTTGCATTTTCCATTGTTGTTACTTAACATAGAAACATAGAAACATAGACTTTGATGGCAGATAAGGACCGCTAGGCCCATCTAGTCTGCCCATTGTGTAGTGTGTTATCCTTTTTTTTCTTCTCAGGCTGGTGTTTGTATTGTAGCATTACTGCTGTTCTATCTATACTCTTTAGGATGCTGCTGCTGCACTTCCTACTGACAGACGCAGGTTCCCTCAGCTTTGTGAGTCTAGTTATCTCTGATATTTCAGGTACTTCTTCCTCTTGTCTGTGCTAAATGCCCCATGGGTGACTACATTTTCGTATTTTGTCTCTACACTTGTATTATGTCATCCAATTCTACTTTAGTAGTGAAATGTGTCTCCTGGAATGGTAAGGGGCTCAACCACCCAGTTAAGCACACTAAAGTACTTCAATACCTACGCTTCTTGCATGCTGACATAGCACTCAACCAAGAGACACAGCTCACTGCCAAGACCATACAATGGTTGAAAAAATCCTGGGTAGGGAAGGCTATTGCTAGCTCTGCCGTTACTAAGTTGGGGGGGAGGGGTTGCCATTTGATTTTCCGCACTTGTCTCTGGGTGGAAGATGAGGTGAAAGCCGATAAGCAAGGGCACTGAGTGGCTGCCAGGTTTACCTTCCCCGGGGGGAGTGCGGTGCTTGTCAATCAATCTATATGGCCCCAGTGTCGACAGTACTGATTTTCTTTCCAGTATTAGCCAGGCTATTACATCCCTCTCTACAGGCTACCCTCACATACCCATCTTGATTGGGTGGAGGGTCAGTTTAGTCCCTGACACCTTCCTAGACAAATCTCAACCCACCCCTCAGATGCACCCTAAGGCTCATGCTGCCTTAAAAGACATGATTGACTAATGGGGCCTCGTGGACCTGTGGAGACGGGATCACCCCACTGGGTGGGACTATACCTTCTATTCCCCTGTTCATACCACCCACAGTCACATAGATTTCTGGCTGGCTAATCCTGCTGCTGTGCATGTCTACTGCCTGGATTGGTAACATTATTATCTCTGACCATGCCCCCATTATGTGCTCATATACCCCAAAATGGCAAAGCACCACTGGTACCAGATGGAGATTGCAAGATTCGGAGTTCTGCCAGGCAGTACTACAGGAGGCTAAAGATTATTTCTCCATTAATTCTAATGGGGAGTTTGCAGCAGGCACAGTATAGGAAGCCTTTAAGGTGCTGATGAGGGGCAGTATCATCTCCTTTGCTGCAGCTAAAAACAAGGCTTGGGGGTGACACTCACCGTACTGAAAGCTGAACTTTCGCTGCTTGAAGCTCGCTTCAAGGCATCCATGACCACTTCCCTGGTCCAATCCCTGGTTACAGACATTGTAGGGGTTAAATACTGCATTAATACTTTGTTGCAACAGAAGGCAGAGTGGCTACTACTCCAAACGAAGCATATGCCTATTGGGAGGGGGGGTGATAAGGGTCAAAGCTTCTAGCTTATTAGCTAACAAAACCAAAGGCCTCCTCTCACATTCATGCACTCAGGGGCCCCTTGGGGACAGTGATCTCAGATTCTAAAGGGGTCAGTGCCCTTATGCAACAATTCTATCAGGTGCTGTTTCAATCTTGGGCTTCCCTATAACCCCGGTCAATTGTCCCGGGAGCTGAATGAGTTTTGTCACTCCTCTGGTGTACTTCGTCTCTCTTCGGCAATGATGGAGTCCCTGAATATACATTTTACAATCGAGGAACTCAGACTTGCGCTGTCACAACTTGCCAAAGGAAAGGCACCCAGTCCTGATGGCATGACAGCAGTGCTCTACCAGCTTTTAAACCAGGAAATCGCTACTCCTCTTCTCCTTGCTTTGCAGAAGGTCCATACTGCTGGAACCCTCCCCCTACCATGACAGAAGCCTTGATAACCCTCCTTCCAAAAAACCAAATGATCCCTTGGACTGTGCCAACTTCCGTCCCATCTCCCTCCTCTCTGTGGACATGAAAATAGTGATGAAAATCTTGGCTAATAGAATGGTAGAAGTACTGTCGTCCATAATCAATGTAATCCAATAAGAGAAATGGCATCTCCTAAACAATTTGGCAAGGGATTAAAAACAATGTTTCAAGTGGTGTGTTACTGTTAAACTCGACTTTGGTTTAGTTTTTGTCTCCTAGTATTTGATGTAGATATATATATGTAGATATATATATATACATACATACCTGCCTGTATATCACAATTGAATACGTTTTACATCCACCTGCATATTTGTATAAGTGTCAGTCATGTACTTGAGGGGTCTTAAATTAATTTTTGTATGTTTAGGTGTAAAGTATGTGTTTGTGCAATATGTACTTTTATGTATAAATATTTGACTTGTGCAACTTTATACGTTTTTTTTTTATGTGACATCTTATTGGACTGTCTTGTGAACAGGGATTTTATCCCTAATGACATGAAATCTTTTGATATCCTGTATAAAAATAAAAATGTTACCTACCTACCTACCTAATCCACCCCTCGCAGATTGGTTTCACCAAAGGGAAGTCCGGGGCTGACAACACCAGGCTATTACTTAATCTCAAATGGTTAGCAATCCGCTCCTCTGCCCCCATGGCAGCCCTTGCAGTAGACTTTTCCAAAGCGTTTGACTCGGTGGAGCGGAGCTACCTTCATGAAGTCCTTTGCCTTTATGGCTTTGGTCCCTATTTCCGTCAGTGGGTCTCTACTTTATATAGCTCCCCAGTGGCCAAGATTTCAACTAACAAGGACATCTCCCCTACCTTTCCATTGCACAGGGGCACCTGTCAAGGCTGCCCCCCTTTCAACTTCGTTGTTATTAGTAGCTCTCAATCCACTCATGAGGAAATCTGTCTCATCCAAAGAGATCACTGGCATACAGGTGTTGGGACTCTTCTATTTGGCTGCCTCCTATGCTGATGACCTTTTACTTACTCTCTACCATCCAAAAAACTCCCTACCTAAAGTTCTGACAGACCTACAAGACTTTGCCAGGTTGTCCGACTTGCAGACTAACCAAAAGAAGACCACCCTTGCACCTCTGAATTCTGCCTGCACTAAAGATTGCTTGCAGGGTACAGAGCTGGCTTAGGCCCCACAGGGATTTTCATATTTAGGGGTGGTGATTCCCTACAATTGGAAGGACCTTGAAACAGCCAACTTCTCCCTTCTATTATCCAGCCTCTCAGCAGAAATAGACTGCTGGAGTAGGCTTAACCTCTCTCCCTGGGACAAAGTGGCAGCCATACGTATGCTCCTTCTCCCTACACTAGCCTATTTATTAAATAATCTTTCTGTCTGTCTCTCTCCAAAGCTGTTTCATTCCTTAGACAAAATTATATCTCTTTTTGCTGTGGGAGAGCAAGACGCCCCATTGTAGCTGTAACAAAATGTGAGCCCACTGGACTTGGGGGGGGGCTTGGGCTCCCCTGGCTCCAGGGTTATCACCTGACCTACCTAGCTGCTTAGGCCACAAAGTGGTTTGTCATCTTTCAGTCCCGGCCGCCTCTGTGGATGGAATTGGAAGCCAAAGTGATACAGGGCCAACCCCTTAGCATGCTCTTGTCTCATGCAACCATTCCATCCCCTAGTCTGACTCTAATTATGGCTGAAACCAGATGGTCCTGGTGTCAGCTCATGGCTATGTCCGGCACTCCACGGGCAGCTTGGTCTCCATCCATGACATACACTAATCTCTGGCATAGCTGGCTCATAATTATAGACAAGAAGCTGAGATACTGGTCCAGATGGGTCGCAAGGGGCATTCTACTTATTCAAGACTTTTACATGTCCAGTGCTACAGAGTTAATGTCGTTCGAGCAGCTGCAGTCTCAATACAATGTTCCAGCCAAGGACTTCTGGAGATGTCTCCAAATTCGTAGTGCAGTCCATGCCCTTCAATCGGAATATTCCTTGGACCCCAAGTGGCAATGGTTAGCTACCCTGCATAAGAAAAATACTTCTCGAGGTTTGGCAGGGCATTTCTATAGGGTATTACATGACTCCCAGCCAGATCACATGGACTCATGCCGGCTTAACTGGGTATCTGATACACAAAACCCTATTCCCCTGGACACATGGTCCCGATGTCTTAGGTCAGCCCACTCAGCCTATAAAGATGCCAGGAGCCAACTTATCCAATTTAAAATCCTACTTAGGTGGTACAGGACCCCGGCTGCCCTCCATTCAAGGAGAATACTCCCTCACTCTCATAAAAACATAGAATTTGAAGACAGATAAGGGCCGCTTGGCCCACCTAGTCTGCCCATTTCCCTATCTAATGGATAAGCTGCAGATCCTAGTTAATCAACAGCCTACTTCCTCCTACCCTCCCACTAGAATTGCCTTATGTCTGTCCCATGCATTCTTGAATTCCCCCACTGTTTTGACTCCATGACTTCCTAAGGAAGGCTGTTCCATGTATCCACAACCATCTCCATGAAAACATACTTCCTCACATTATCTCTGAGCCATCCCCCCTCTATCTTGAAATTGTCCCCTTTATTCTTGCACATCTCTTTTTCTGAAAGATGCTACCCTCTTGGACTTTGTTGATTCCTTTGAGGTACTTGAAAGTTTCTATCATGTTCCCCCCTCTCCCTCCTTTCCTCGAGGATATGCATATTAAGCTCCTTTAGTCTTTCTTTATTATGTCTTCTGGTGCAGACTCTGAACCATTTTAGTTGCCCTCCTCTGGACAGCCTCCACCCTGTCTATGTCTTTGTGGAGATGGGGTCTCCTGAACTGCACACAGTACTCCAGATGGAGTCTAACCAACTGTCTGTACAGGGGGATAACAACTTCCTGTTTTCTACTGGTGATGCCTCTCCCTATGCATCCCAGTATCCCACAGCCCTTCTCACATTGCTTGCCCACCTTTAGATCACCTGATATAACTACCCCCAGTCCCTTTCCATTTTTGTTGTTGTCAGTATCTCACTCCACATTGTGTACTCTTCCCCTGGGTTTTTGTTTCTCAGGTGCACTACTTTGCACTTCTTTACATTGAATCTAAGCTGCCATACATTTGACCATTCTTCCAATCTTGCCAAGTCCCTTCTCATCCTTTCCACCCCACCTTGTGTATCAACCCTGTTGCAGATCTTTGTGTCATCTGCAAAGAGACATACTTTTCCTTCCAGTCCCTCTTCAATGTCACTTATAAAGACATTAAAAAGGACCGGATCCAGTACTGAACCCTGCAGTTCCCCACTAGTAACCCCTCTTTCTTCACTGTTGACTCCGTTTGCTATTACCTTATGTGTCCTGTTGTCCAGCTAATGTTTTACCCAAGTTACCACCCTAGGACCCACTCCCAGGCTGGCTAATTTGTTTATTAATGTTTTGTGTGGGACTGTATCAAATGCCTTACTAAAGTCTAGGTAGGCAGGCCATGTCCACAGCCCCTCCCTGGTCTACTACTTTGGTCACCCAATCAAAGAAATCGATTGGATTCATCTGACATGGCCTTCCCACTATGAATCCATGCTGCCTGGAGTTCTGTGCCCCACTGGCCTCTAGGTACTCAACAATTCTTTCCTTCATAACTGATTCCATCATTTTTCCTACCACCGAAGTCAAACTGACAGGTCTATAGTTTCCTGCCTCTGTCTTGCTCCCCTCTTCCAGTCCTCAGGCACCACACCATCCTCCCATGATTTGTTAAAAAGGGTAGTCAGTGGTGTTACTAGTTCTCCCCTTAGTTCTTTTAGAATTCTGGGGTGAATCCCATCAGGCCCCATTGCTTTGTCCACCTTCCATTTTAGGAGTTCTTTCAGAATTCTTTCTTCTGTGAAAGGACTGATATTGACCCCACTATACAGAGTGCTTCTACTGACTGGATTAAGTACCTCCCCCTCCTCCTCTTTTGTGAATACTGAGCCGAAGTATTCATTCAGTATCCCTGCTTTTTCACTGTCCCTCTCTGCCCACCCACCCTCCTCTTTATTCAGCCTCAGTATCCCTCCCTTTGTCTTTCTTCATTCCCTAATATACCTATAAAAGGTTTTATCCCCATCCCGAGTTGGCTATCTTTTCATCATTTTGGACCTTTGCTATTCTGACTGCCTTCCCCGCTTTCTTCTGCTTTAACTGGTCCTGTCCTGCTCCTTCTGTGTCCCCTTATACTTCCTGAATGCTATCTTTTTCTCCCTAACTTTCCCCATCACCTCTTTTGAGAACCATAGTGTTTTTTTCCTTTGTTTTGATTTGTTTATTTGGTTCACACAAAGACTTGTTGCCTCTGTGATGGCAGTTTTGATGTTTCCCCATTGTTGCTCTACCCCTCCTTCTTGCTTGTTTGCTAGTGTTTTTCTGAGGCACTCTCCCATTTTGACAAAATCAGCTCTCCTGAAGTTCAGTACCTTCACTTTTGTATGACTTGACTCTACAGCTGAGTTTTCATTGTGAACCACACAGTTTGGTGGTCACTTGTTTCCAGATGGCTACTCACTGCTAGATCTGAGTTCCTGTCTCTGTCCCCATTTGAGAGTACCAGGTCTAAGATTGCTCCCCCCCTCATGGGTTCCAACACTAGCTGTCTGAGGCATGCCTCCTGTAGGGCATCGAGAATGGCCCTGCTCTTGGATGTGGCTGCAGCAAAGGTGCTTCAGTTGACATCTGGCATATTCTTTCAGGTCCCCCATCAGCAATATCTCCCCTTTCTCTACCATCCTAAGGATGCCTTCTATCATTTCCAGTGTGGAAGGTAACAACAAAGTCCTTCCCACATCTTGCATGTGCTCTGACTATGTCCCCATCTCACCTCCTTCTGGACCTCCATTTCGGCAGACTGGGCTAGTGTACTGGGCCATCCAGTCAATCTCTCTGACCCCGTGCTACTCCTTGGTGAGCCCTCCGCACTAAGCTCATTACCTCATGAGCACAGAGACTGGGTACTGGTGGCGCCTTTAGAAGCAAAGCAGGTTCTCCTGATAAAATGGCACCAACCATAACCCCCAGACATTTTGGCCTGGCCCACTGCTCTGGCTAATAAGGCACCTTAGAAAGACTCTCTTACCTCAACCAAGGGCAGCTCACCAAGTATTATTGGAAATGGAACACTTATTTGCACTCAGCCCTCTGTAATGTCCCCCCACTCCTGTTAATCTCCCCGTTGAAGACCCTCTCCCCTGGTCTGCCATCCTCCTCACCCTCTTTTCCTGTTTCCCCCCCTTCTCACTGCAGGACTGGCCCTTCCTATCCTAGCTATGCCGGTCATGCACCACAGGAAATCGCTTGACTCCTACCCTGTAGTAGCAGTGGGAAACCCCCTTCAGGACATTCTTGTTGATACCTGGTCTGGACCCTCCTCTCTGTTATTTGAGAAGTGCACACGCTTGATATGCCTCTTAAAGACAGGAAGCTCAGGTTAACTGTTAGATACACACCTGATGTTCTTGGTGTACTCTAATATATTCATCAGGTACCTGATTCTATCATGACTGCTCATATTTTTTTTATTTTTCCTTTTTCTTAATGTGCTGTACTCCTGTCTAATATACTATGCATATCCTGCATAACTCTAACTTGGAAAATAATAAACTTTTCTATGATAAAAAAAAGGAAAGGTGCTGCTACATGCGTGTTGTGAGTACACAGCTAGGTTTTGGCTGTGGGGGTCCGGCTGCAGGGAGGGTGGGGGGTTCAGTTGCAGAAGTGCCAGATCTGGGGGGGGGGGGCTAACTGTCCCTCATGAGGCTAAGTTCAAGGCACCCACTCCTTCAGTGGATGATAACATGCCAATTCACTAGTGTTGCTCAGATGGATCCAGACATATCTGGATCCACAGATACCTGTCCTTTGCGGCAGGATAGTGGATCTGCCAGATACTTCCATTATCTGCCTGTGGATCTGGCTATCTGATCCTAACCAGGATCCATCACTATCTGGCCCTGGATCCTAACTATCTGCCTCAGGATCCGTAGATCCTAACTAGGATACCTGGATGCTAACTAGGATCCATCACTATCTGGCCATGGATCCTGCATCTGTCTTTGGCAGGATATCTGGTAGAATCCAAGTCAGGATACCAGCACTATCTGACAGATAGTGGTATGATCCACAAAACACTATCTGAGCAACACTACAATTCATCCCAATCTATCTGCTCCATGAGAACTCATGCTGTACTATTTGCTCTGGCGTTAATGAGCTCCCTGTACAAATCATTCCCTGACAATTCACACCCAGCAAAAATTTAATATATTAAACTCCAGGGGAGGGGGCCCAATTTGGGAACAAATTGGGCAGGGAGCCAGTTGACACTGAAACTAATAGTACAGCGCAAGTTGTTGCAGAGCAGATTAACCGGAACGACTTGAAATATAACCTCGGTGGACTCCCACTGTAACAGATGCAGGCTCACCATTATGGCTCAAATTTCCCACATCCCAATCAAGTAACTAAATCATGTGTACTGGTTCAGGTGATGGAACTTCTGTGTAGATTTCGACTCTGGATGCTGGGGAGTAACTGTAAAACAAAGGTTACACAGGAGTCACAGAGGATCCATATTGTAGTTCTTAGGGCAAAGTACAGATAAGACCAATAGTAAATAAAAGTATACTTATCGGATAAGCACAGGTCAAAGTCCAGTCAGTCATATGGAAATAAATGGGAAAATATGTCTGATACATAAAATTGCCATTAATTAGTGAACATTTGTTTTTAATGGTCATTAATGTATTGGCACAGCATAACTACACTTTTAATGGTAATGAAAAGCTCATTTGGAAAGTTTTAATGTCCATTAATGTACTGGCGTAGCAGGAACACAATTATCATGGCAATGAAGAGCTCATTGCTCAGTTTTAACGGTTATTAAACATTCCATTAAAATAACCGTATACAAAATGTAAGGGGTGTACCACACACATTAACTACTTAATGGACGCCTATCATGGTTAATTAATAGCATGGATGAATAAATTAATGGTTTGCACCCATGAAACATCAACAATGAATGGAAATTTAATGGGAATAAAAACTGGCCATTAAAAAAGGTGATACAAAATTTAATGGTGAAAATTAATGAGTTTGCATAAAAATAATGGAAATGTAATGTAATTTTAATGGATTGCAATGTAGTAGTGTACCTAGGTTAGGTTACAAAATACATTGCAGATGAGCAAAGGGAGAAGTAGGAATTCAACAGACATAGAAAAAATGCAGTGTGGTACATGGATTCACTAAAAATACCACCAACAGCTTAATCTGGTTCAGTTTCAGTTGGTTACCATCTGTATCCACCCCCAAAGTTGCCCCAGAAAAAGGGACTTCTAGTCTCAGTGGGCCTACTGAGTCAACAAAATTCAATAAATAAACAAACACATGAAAGTTTCCACAGGCACTAAGGTAAAAGGAGAAACAAGGATAGGAGTGGTGCAGTGCAATGGGTGTAATGCTGCAGTCTTTCAGGACACGTTTTGGAGACTGAGGTGGTGCCCTATTTGTATTTACCTCTCTGGGTTGAGGACAGAGTTTTATTGACTCTAGACCAAGTAGAAAGGGTATAGAGAACCTTCTGCCCAACCCAGGGGCCACTAAGTCTGCCATTGCAACATGAGAGGATGCCTAGGCAGAGGCAGAGGTAGGAGGTTGGACTTTGATGGCCTCTAAGAGGGTGGGGAAGGCAGGAAGGGTACACACTCCTCAGCCTGTACCACATCAAAATTCCTTCATCATAATGGTAGGACTGGGCCGCTGAGAGGAGGCAGTGGGAAGGGAGAAAGTGGAGGTCCTCAAAAAGGGAGACCCCAAGGAGGGAGGAAGAGGCCCCTAACCAAGGAGGGAGCAGCTGCTGGTGGGGGACTATATTGTTAGGGGGATAGCCTTGGCAGCAGGTAGAGAAAGGGAGAGGGAGGTGACGTGCTTGAGAGGCACTTTGACTTTGAAGTTTGGAGAGTGGATCCAGAGGGTTGCTAGAGTAGCAGGAGATGCAACGGAGCTAGATGTCCTTGTCCACCTCTGGACAAATGACCTGGCCAGGGACAAGGTAGGGCTAGTGCAGAGAAATTTCAGGTAGCTGGGGAGGGGCCTCAAGCAGTTGGCAATCATCATGGCTTTTGCTGAGGTGTTACCTGCATATGTTTGGGGAGAGGAAAGGGCACTTCACACCAGTGCTTTCAGCAACTGGTTGAAAGCATAATGCCTGGAGGAGGGCTCTGGCTACATTTGGGACTGGGGGGCAGATGACAAGGATATGAGCCTCTATAGGGCAGTCAACTGTTTAACCAAGAGTCAGCCTGCATACTTCCAAGAGGGAGTCCACAGTCCTTACAAGGAAGTTTAAATGCTGCTTGGATGAGCATTTAAATTAGCTGGCGGGAGGCTGTAAACTGAAGTGAGGCAACAATTGCCCCCCCCCCGATGATGAAGCAGCAGGGAGGCAGAACCTAAGGGGAGAAATCTCTCCCAGGGCAGGGGCACAAGAAGACATGGGTGGGGAAAAAGCAGCATACAAGTGGTATAAATCAGGAAAGCAATAAGAAAGGAATAAAGGAGACAGGTATTGGAGAAGGTAACAAGGAAAGGGGGGTCGGGGGAGGTTCAGGGAACAGCACAGGCAGTAGTGGGGGGGAGTTGGGTTGTATCAGTTACAGGTAAGTAAGACAATTCAGCAAATGCAGTAACATAATCAGTGGCACTGGGACTCAAACACAATACAGAGTGAATACTAACAACAGTACAGAATACAGAGGGTGGTACACTGGTAGGAGAATACAAAGTATGAGAAGCAAATACACCGCAGTAAATACAACCAACAGGTGCAAAGAAATAGCAGATAACAGTCTAAGCAGATATAGTCGTCAGAGACATAAGGGCAGAAATGTGGGGGGTGGGAGAGCAGACAGTACTTGAATAGTGCTAAAACAGTGGGTGGGTCATTGATAGGAGGATTCAAGAAATATGGGAAGCAAAAGCAGGCAATGAAAGCAATCATGTAATACACAGAAATATCAGGTAACAGTCTAATCAGACATAGTCATGAGAAGCATTTATAGGAAGAACATGGGGGAGTAGGAATGCTGGCAAGGTTAAGTGCAGTCACAGGAGCAAACTGCAAGGAGGTGCTGCCGAAGCTTAGATTTAAAAGGACCCAGCCTTTGTTCCACCAATATTTCAGCAGGCAGACTATTTCACCATGCAGGAGCCCTGTACATAAAAGCATGCTGACACTGGGATGTCCTGCAGAGTGGGACATTGAAGGAGGTTTTGGAGGCACTCCTCATGTTCCTGGGAGTGGCTGCATGAGCGAGGAGTGACTGTGAAGAAGGTGGTGTGAATCTCTGCTAGCAGACAGGACTGGTAGGAAAGTCTGCCCTTCAGGTTTTGCCAGTTTGCATCAGAGTGAAGGCTGCACGTGTGGGTAAGTAGGTAACTCTAGAGCAGGGTTTCTCAAATGGTGAGGCCAGCCCCCCAAGGGAGGCCCCAACCTGTGTCAGGGGAGGCTCAAGCAAGCCTTAAAATGTACTATATTTAAATTTCAAGTTTTGGATGCTTTGTGTGAAAGGATACAGCAAACTGAAAGTGAATAATGGCGTGTGAATTTATGTACAAAATGATTACCAGTAAAGACATGCTCAACAAACACTTGTTTCCTGGTATGACATTGGGGGGGGGGGAGCTATATGGAGGAAATACAATTCTTGGAAACTGTTCAAAACAAAATGCAAAATAATGCAAATGAATAGGAACAAGGTAGCAACTGACCCATTATACTGGCTGCAGAAAAGCACAAATACAAAGGCTAAGCAGAGAGATACTAGGAGCAAGGCCAGGAGGGAGCAAAATGGTCCCTGAGAAGGTGTATAAGAGCAGGGTAAAACTGACAAAACAGTCTGTCTCATAGAGGTGTTGCAGTGAGGGTGATAGGGTCCAAAAGTGAAGTGTGGAGCAAGCAGGCAGACCAGGTGCGGAGGGGGGGGTTATAGAAGGGGAGAACAACAAGTTCAATAAAATGAGAATAAACTCAGCGACTCAAATGCACTCATTGGATTTTTCCTGTAATGTGCAAAGTATGATAGTTGTTCTAACTATGGGGAGGCCCAAAACTATTTCTGTAGTAGGCGGAGGCTCAAGATCTTTTCCAAGGCTTGGGGGAAGCTCACTAAGACAAAGTGTGAGGACTCATGCTCTAGAGAATGCACAAGGGTGTGGTGCTAGGAAACCACCAAAGTAACAAATCAAAAAAGTTTCCTGCACACACTAACCTAAAAAGAGGGATGCCAGATAAGGTCTTCTTTAGAAAAACATTTAGTTAGACACAACCAGGCTCCAGCTTGACATGTTTTGGACAGGGTCCTTTCTCAAAGGCTGTGTGGGTGAGTCTATGGGCTTCGGTTACAAGGTGACATGCTTTGTTGAGAGCAATCTTTATTCCACTGAGAACCATGACTAAGGCATGACCAAAATGGGCTACTCTCTGTTCAGGAGAGACAGAGAAGGGAGGAGGGGAGGACAGTGCATGCAGTCGGCAGCTGTGTAGCACTCCATCATGAGTGTGCTTTCACCGGACATCCAGGGGGTGTGCATCTGATGCTGGGATCATGTAAACACGCTCTTACTAAGCTTGAGAATGCCCACTGGTACACATTTAGGACTGGGACGCCGTGGGACTGACAGCAGGGAACACCCTTGGGAATGCACCACCGGAGGAGTTAATTGAATTGAGGACAGTGGGTAGCTTTAAGTGGGGTTGGGATAGAGTCAAGGGCAGGATTAGTTCAGATAAGAACACAAAGGGGGGAAGATCAGGAAAGGGGAGGAAGGTAGGGGTTTGGGTGGGGCTGAGGCAGCTGATGTAATATGAAACTAAGAGCTGCAAAATTGGGCAGACTTGATAAACCTGTGCGCTTTTTTCTGCTGGCAATTTCATATGTTTGTATATTCGAATGTGTTCACAGATCAGTCCACTCAGCCAGAATGGCTGAAAGGTCTGAGAGGGGCTGGCACATCTGCATCTGTGCCATGTGATGTGCACTGAGACACAGCACATGGTACAGATCATCTATCTAGACTGCACGCTCTTGAGTAGTGCATTTCAGTTACAGTTCCATTTTGTGGAGTGAGCACTTGACACTGTCTGGGATGTAGCATTAGCGGTGTGATTTGCGGTTCTGGGCTGTCCTTTGGCTTTGTTCTGAAAAATAACGTTAGATACTGCCTTACATTGAACTGGCTGGCGTTCAAGAAGAAGTAAAGTGAAAAAGAATTGCTTGAGATGGGAGGGGGGAGTTGGATGCACGTTTAGTGCAAGGGGCACAGCTGTGGGGGTCGGGCCTCTGCCCTCAAATCAATGGACTTCCTCACACCAAGCAGCAAAGGGATCAATCAATTAAATTATTAGGCTGCTAGGGTCAGGGAAAAGAATCTCTGTGGGACAGTCGCAGATCTCCGTGTGGGGGGCTTAGCAGGCAGGGAAAACTGAGCAAGGGAGCAGATCTTTGTGGGGTCTGTCAGTCAATCTCTGTCTTAATCTACTTCAACTACATTTTTGCAGCCTGAGCAGACACACCACTATTCAGAACTTAAAATAGTAAAGAAATCAGAAAGGGAATATACTGTGTAGTGGGGGAAGATATGAGTGTGTGTGCTGTGGGGCTTTCTTGATCTTTCTGCCAACAGGTAACGTCACAGATTGAACTGATTTAAAAACTAAACAATTAAAAAGACAGCAGCTAGGGACAAATTTAAGCAGAAGAGTGTGGGGGCAGAATCTCTGTGTTGGCGGGGGGCTCCCTGTCTTGTTCACCTAAGTTGGCAGCAGGCAGGGAAAGCCACAGCAGATTTAAAAAGTGAATTAAAAATAAAAATAAAACAGAAATATCAGAAAGGAAGAGAATTAAAGAGGAGGTGTCTGAGGGGCAGAATCTGTGTGTGAGGGGCTCTTACTTGCAGTTGGCTGCAGGCATAGAAAGCCACAGCACAGATTTAAAAAGTGAATTAAAAAGAAAAGAAATAAAAAAAGAAATAGCAGGGTGGGAAAAAGAAAAAAATTAAAGCAAGCGGAAGAGTGACTGTGTACACAGTTCTTTGAGCAAACTAAGGGCCCAGACCTGAGACACCCCACGACACAGCCCTGTACTACTGACTTTTAATTTTGTTTGCATTTCACACTGATGGTGGTGTAAAACAAAAGTCTCAAACACAGATTTACTGACTTACTTTTTATTTTATTAAATTTAAGACAAGTGTAAAAACACAGTAAATCTACATCGGAAAACTGAAGTTAAAGCCAATTGACACTTAAGTTAGCTTTACAAAGAAGGAAATATTCTTCATTGCTAAAGGAGAATTATTAAAAAAGACTGAGTGCTAAATCATCATGGCAAAGAAACAAGTGGAAATTAATGCCCTGTCCACACTACAACCTGAAAACCCCTCTGTAACTTTACAGAGGGTCCAAACCGTTACTGCAATGGTTTGCATTTACACCTGTAACATTACGAAGGGCGTTTTCGTAACCATTGTGGAAACCACATATGAGGTGGTTTCAACAACAGTTATGAAACTGATCCTGCCTCGGTAACAGTACGGAGTGTAGTGTGGATGCATGAGCGTGTTGCCCCAGCTGTCCCCCAGTGCAGAACACTCTGCATTGTGGGATAGAGCACCATCCGTAACGGTCCCACGGCACCCACAATGTGGACTGGCTGTCACGGTTCTACACCATTACCAAGACAGTTCACTGGCAATGTGAACACACTGTACCGGTTACTGTCTGTAATGGTGTGGAACCGTGACAGCATGTAAGTGGCGTAGTGTGGACAGGGCCTAAAAGTGTTTTACACCTGCACTGAAGAGACGCTGTATTGCAATGGGTCGTCTTCTAACAAAAATATTAAAATTACTGAGCAGGTGCCGGCTTCATCCCCAGAGGAGCCTGTGTTGTCAGTTGCGAACCAACAGTTGGGAATAGTGTTCCTGTTCATGACTGTGCCAACCAGTCACAAATGGATTTTGAGTCTGTTGCTTGTGAACAACCCCATTGTTCTTCCCAGACCCATGTAGCCAGTAAACGTAATTTTCAGGCCCGCTGGCTCACCTTGCACAGGTGGTTGAGATATAATTCAGAGAAAAATGTCATGACTTGTGCTGTGTGCATCACTAGAAAGAAACAAAATACACTGACTGCTGGCACTGACAATTTCAGGACAAGCATCCTAACTAGGCATGCTGACTCAGCAAACCACAAGGATGCTATGGTGGCAGAAAATATGCAGGGAGGTTTGCAGCATGCATTCAGAAAAACTATTTCTGAAAAAGAACAAGCTCTTCTAGTGGCCATGAAAAGTGTTTCTTGGACGGCTAAAGAAAACTTGCCAATTCATTAATATATAAGTTTAATGGAATGTTTGTCTAGTTTTGATTTTCCTTTTGTTGACAAACTGATTGTGGCAAAAAATGCATCTTATTCATCTGACGCTACAGCCAATGACATCCTGGAATGCATAGCCTTGGTAATTCTGCAGGAGATAGTTAAAAAATTAAAAGATATCTCATACATCACCTTAATTTGTGATGAGAACACAGACATCACCATAACCAAAAAACTAGGGGCCCTATACATGACGCAGGCACAGGTACATGAAAAACGCGTGTACCTCACCTATGTAGCTGCACACCCACAGACAGGTGCACCCATACCAGCATTCACTAATGCCGGCCACCTGTCTGAAGCTACTCCCCATGGCATGCGGGACTCCACAGGGTGGCAGGGGGAGGAGTCGACGTCCTGGGTGGGCATCCAATGGGATGCCTCCTGGGTCTCAAAGTGGATCCCTTGCATAACGAGGCATGGTTCCGGGGTAGTGCATGCCTACAGCAGGCACCCGGACCCATGCCCCCAGTGATGGGCTGTGTTCCCCCTTCCCCTGGCAATGTCACCACTGGCACCTCCCCCTTGTCACCCATACCCACCGATTGCTGCCGGGCACTTACCTGACCAGCAGTTCCAGCCCTCCCCCTTACTGCCCAGTGGGCCATAGCAGCATGGGGGGTCATGTCCATGTCCCACCGCACCTGGCGGGAGGTGTCCATGGGGGCATGTAGTGGGTTATGGCAGGGTCTACCCTGGCACACATTCAAAATAGGAGTTGCACACCAAAAAAACAGAACACAGAGATATAAATTTAAATTTCAGTTCATGGATTTTATATCTAAGTGCAAGTCAGCAGCACACGCCACACTGCCCCAGTGCTTCGGCAACTTGCCTTCCTCAGGGGGCATGAGGAAGGCAAGTTGCTGAAGTGCTGGAGCAGTGTGGCATGTGCTGCTGACTTGCACATGGAAATAAATTCCATGAACTGAAATTTAAATTTATATCTCTGAGTGCTGATGTTTTGGTGTGCAAGTCCTATTTTGAATGGTTGAGAATCTACAGTTGGCGGCTGTGGACTTAGCGACCCACTTTTCTCTGGCACAGGTAAAACTTTCTTTGAACTCTACCCTGGCATACTTTGCACCCCCCCTCCACATCCATGCGGCCAGCACTATATGGTTTAGTGAATACCGTATAGTGCTGGCACGCGCCCAGAACACCCCTGGCATGTTGTAGTCTGTGGAACGGGGGGAGCAGCTGCATTTCTGACCTGCTCCCCATTTGTGAATGCCACGCAAGGCCCACCAGACCCAGCTCTGGGGCATTTAAGCATATTGATGCCAAGACACCTGGTTTACGCGGCACGTTGGCATCGTGCATAGGGCCCTAGTATTGCATGCTAGGGTGCTTGATCCTAAAAGTTTTGTTGCATCTATTCATTTCCTAGAAAACTTACAAATCTCTGATGCCACTGGAGCAGGGATCTAAAATGAATTAAAGAAATTCCTAGATGCCAAAAAAGTTAGCGTGCCAAAAGTGATGGGGCTGGGAAGTGATGAAGCAAAGGTCATGACAGGGATGGAGGAGGGAGTTACAGGGCACATTCTATGTGAAAACCCAATGGTAGTAAATATTCACTGTGTTGCTCATAGGGCTGCACTATGTAGATCACAAGCAGCAGACTCTGTCCCCTACCTGAAAGAATTCCAGGAGGTTCTAACTGGTATTTTCTACCACTTCAAAAGATCAGCCCGCCACACCTCACGTCATGCCGGCAACCTGAGTTCGGGAATGGACTCGTTTTGCTGTAGACCTGCATGGAAGGATGAGGATTAAGCATCCGTTAGACTGCTCTCCTCTCCTAGGGTGGGTACTGGGTGCGCGTCACTCTGCAGCAGCCCCCGGTGGAGACTGGGAGCACTGCAAGAGGACATCAATAGCTGGGGAACCAAGAAAAAATGGAAAATTGCTCAGGGCACAGCTGGATGATGGCTGCCGGACTGCCCACAATTCCTCCAGACCTTCTGTGAGCCATGTCCACCTCAGCAGCACAGGGCCAATTGAGAGTGTGCTTGCCCCCTCCCTGGTGCCTTCCCCCTTGGAAGAGAGGGACCCAGGGACCCATCCAGTGAAGGGATATGCTAGGTTACCCTGATCGCTGCTATGTGAGGTAAGGAGATTCGGGGTTGAATTGGAGGGATGTGGGAGTCCTTGGCAGTCTGAAGGAGTGGTTGTTCCCTGAGCATGTCAGGGGAGAAAAACAGATAACACAAAAAAAAAAAAAAAAAAAAAAGATCAGCCAAAAGAGTCGACAAACTGAAACAAATTCATGAAATGTTGGAAGAACCAACTCTAAAAGTGAAGGGGGTCCATGATGTCAGGTGGATAGCAGTTTACAAAGCTGTTGAGACCATACATCACACCCTGGAATCACTTCTAACTTTTTTTGCAAGGCAACGGATGCTAGAGCAAAAGGTTATGCCTTAAAAATATCCAAATATGACTTTAAAATGACAACCTATATGCTAATAGGTGTTCTTTCTGTAATTACCCAGCTAAGTGTAGTGTTTCAGAAAAGAAATCTGGACATCTCAATGGTCCTAGTGAGTTTGGAGAAGTGCTTCTCTGATTTAGAAAAAATAAAGTCTGGTACCAAGGACAAAATGTATCAACATGAAGTGGAGCAGGATATCCAGGAAGATGAGGAGGGAAGACTGGTGTTTAAGGGGCATCCCATATTGAGGGGAGGCAAACATCTTTTAATCAAGGATGGCTTCATTGACCAATAAATTGACAATTTAAAAGAAAGATTACCAGGGTGTGACAGAAACAAGTTGGCTGCTTTTGGAGTACTGGATCTTAGGCCAGTCAGCTGTCTTTCCAGAGACGAACTTGGGGAAATGAACAAATGCAGGTGTTGCTTGATTATTACGGTCAAGAGCAGAGACATAAACATTTTGAAACAGTGGCACCACCACTTGTGGATGCAGACCTCCCCAAAGTAGAATGGGAACTGCTGATACCACTTGTAGTGAAGGAGGGTACCCAAGGGACAGCATGCAAAACCTTTGGGGGTACATTAACAAATATCACAAGTCAGACTTCCCAAATCTTTTGACATTGGATGCATAGATATTAACTACTCCACTGCATACATACAGCTAATTGTGAAAGGGGCTTCAGTGCCCATAACACTGTAAAAAACTAGCATCAGATATAGGCTGTCTGCCACCAGAGTCAATGATTTGCTGACTATTGCAGTTGAGGGGACCATGCCAGGCTGAATTTGATTTCCTTTCTGCAATCAATATCTGGAGAGAAAAACACATAAGGAGGTTATTCTAGCATGTAGCATGGTTTTTCAGCTTATCTGCTATTGTGTCTAACTGAATTCTGTAAGAACCTGACCAGACAATGAAAATGCAGGCTTCAAAAAATAATTTCACAAAATATTTTATTTTCCGACTTGATATGCCTTTATTAGGTATTTTGGACAATTTAAACAAATACATACTTGGTTATCTCCCTGTTCCCTCTGAGATCTGCTCCATGAGTCTTCTTGGCTGTTTTCTTTTTCAGTTTGTGTATCTCTTTTTCTCAAAGGATTCATTTCCTATTCATTTCTCTCTCTCCACTATGCAAAACCTCTAGTGCAAACTCGATCCTCCTGCAAATCTGCACTGGTAGTACCTAGGGCTAGGACCACACAAGGCCAAAGGGCCTTCCACTACCAGGACCCATCCTGGTACAACACCCTCCCCACCAGTATTGCTGACGCCCCCACAATCTCTTGCTTCAAAACCTCCCTGCATACTCACCTGCTTACTACACGCAGCTGTTGCTGTCTCTAACCCTACCCCTGCCCTAATCACGCTGACAAAGCTCCCCGAGTAGCTGCACCCAAACCCACTACCTCCCCTATATGCTGACCTATCTACAGCTCTGCCTGTCTCAGCTAGACATTTGCTGTATAGATCTCCCCTGTTGGCCTGAGGCACAGCTTATTCTAAACATATTTTGTACTTGTAACTTGTATTGTAACCTTTTGATGTCATAATGTTCTTCCAAATCCTGTGTACTGTTATTTTATTTATGCCTGTTTGTACTGTGTTTGTCCTCTTTGTGATGAGGCACCTTTGCAAATAAGCCTCAGGCTCAAAGGTTGTAAACTGATGTTTAAATAAATAAAAAAATAAAATAAATAAAAATATAAAGTTAAATTCATGTTTAGTCATGACAGGCTAAATGCCCAATTTTCCACAGTGTGGATTCATAATTGAGCCAGCCCTGCCCTACTGATCTTGATACCAGGGCAAAAATGCATATTTATAGTCTTCTCAATAATCTGCCACATTCTTGTGCCTGCTGCTAGCCAACTTAATCTGCCAAGTAAAATTAAGTTCCTTCTCAAAGAGGACTCTTGCCAGACACTGTGTTTTCTTGTAAAGAGACAGCAGTCACTTTTTCTCAAGGAACTCTATAAAGTTAACTTCATGACTGTATACATCATGTGTCTCTTCTTCTCAAAGGATTTCTTCCTTAAAGGAAAACTGCACACTCATATCTTCTAAATGTTATTTGTTTCCATGTCAATAGACAACTCTTTTCATGTAGCTGTTAAGGATATATGCAAATGCTTTAGTCTGTTTTTACAGTTCATATTAGGCCGTGTGACTGCCCTGGGAGCCTTCATTTCGTGGTTGCTAAAATACTATTGTCCCTGAGAGCTGCATTAGCATATGAGAACATGATGTCAGATCACCCATTTATACCATGTATCTATATGCTGGAAGAACAAATACCCTGCAAATACTCTCTGGAAACTCATAAACTGAATGAAGTTTAAAGGGCAAAAACCTGCATTATAACTCGGATAGTTTGCAAAGCTCACTGAAGGTAAATGTGGTATTTCACATCTTTTTGCAGCTTGTTTCTTTTAAGACCTAATTAAGCAGGTGGGCATACTGGGGAGTTTAAAGGGTGATTACACATCATGTCCTCATATGCTAATGCTGCTCTCAGGGACTATTGAGACTTTCACAACTACGAAATGGAAACTTAGAGTTATCTATTGACATGGAAACAAATAACATTTAGAAGTTATGAGGGTGTAGTTTTCCTTTAAAGTTTATTCATCATGGATAGAACATGCAATGTGGCTATGTGCCCAGAACTTTCCTTTCTTGTGGACTTATAATTACAGACCCCCTCTGCTAATGCACTTATTGTACTCACAGTTTTCACTCAGTGCTTTTCCTGTTTGCTATGACATGTTAAAATACAATTTTTCAATATAGTTTTCATTCCAGAGTTAATAATTCTTTACATTTTTTTAAATAGGAGCATGATCTACATTTTTCCAAAAATGACCCACGTTTTCAGTAGCCAGTAGGTCATTTGACTCACCAAGTTTCATTTCTAGAAAGAATACTGTGCTATCCATACATGGTTGGTGTACAGACCTCCAGCACAGGGACAGGAGTTGGACAAGGCACATGGGGAAGCCATCATCAGGATGGCCAATGAAGGGGAAATGCTGCAAGCTGGGGACTTAAATCTGTAAGATGTGCATTGGAGCTTTCTAAATGCAGCTTTGGTAAGGAACAAGGCCACCCATGATACCCTACATGGGACTTTTTTCAGGCAACTAGTCAAGGAACTCAACAGGGACAGGGTGGTGCAGGACCTGGTGCTTACAAACCAGGATGGCACTGCAGATGTCACAGTGAGTAGTTCCTGAGGTACCAGTGATCAATGCACACTTTACAGTTATCACTGTACCACTGATCACTGCACACTGTAGTTATCACTGTATCAGTGATCACTGCACACTGTACAGTTATCACTGTGCCAGTGATCACTGCACACTGTACAGTGTGGTTTAACATTAAGATGGAACAGAGGCAAACCACACAATGATGACAGTCCTGGACTTTTGGAGGGTGGATGTTAAAGAAACAGGAGACTGCCTCAGAAACTACCTTGTGGGGGAGGGGGGGTTGTTCAAGGAGAAATAGGGGCATTGTAGGGTAAAACTAAGGGAAGGCATAATTAAGGCAACAAATCACTGTTTGAAGTAAGTTAGTAAAAGAAAAAAAGGAAAAGAGGCCATAACAGTTCTCTACTGAATTGGCCAGGTGGTGAAGGAAAAAAAGTATGGCTTTCAGGAAGTATAAGGAAATGCAGAGGGAGGAACACAGGGAGGAATACCAAGTAAAACAGAGGGAAGCAGCAAAGGCAGTGAGGGGATCAGAGGCACAGACAAAAGAAAAGATTGCCAAAGGGGTAGCTGAAGGGATCAGACTTTCTTCAGGTACATAAGTGAGAAGAGGAAAACAAGGGGAGGAATAGTGAGGATAAAGAGTGCAGCAGGGGGAGCTGCACGGAAAAGGATCAAGAAAAAACAGACATCCTAATAGGTACTTCTGCTCAGTTTTCATAGCGGAGTGGGGGTAGGGAGGTTGTACCACCAGGGAGCAGCAGGAGCAAAGGAGTGGAGAGTCCATTTTCAGAGGAAAGAGTCCAGAAGGGACTTACAGCTTTGAAAGTGGACAAGGCTATTGAACTAGTCAGAATACACCAAAGGGTACTAAAGGAATTCAGGGAGGTGCTAGTTGATCCACTGACAGCCTTATTCAACAGCTCACTGTAAACAGGCATGGTTCAGGAGGACTGTAGGAGAGCAGATGTGGATCTGCCCCATAAGAGCAGTAGCAGGGAGGAGGTTAGCAACTATAGGCCAGTCAGTCTCACATCCATGATCGCGAAATTAATGGACAACCTGTTAAAGAAATGGTTGGTAGAGTATCTTGAATAGAGATGGGCGAAGTTTCCCAACTTCGCTCCGCAAATTAATTCATGGATTTAGCAAAATTTGCAGATTAATTTGTTAATGTGGAGTTCCACCCATGAAGTGCGGAATTTTGCCCGCGAATGGTGGAATTTCACCATTTGCGGGTGAAATTCTGCCATTCATTGGCGAAATTCCACCATTCAAAGGCAAAAATCCACACTTCTTGGCATAATTCTGCAAAAAAAGGACAAAGTCACATCTAGGCAAATTTTGAGCCTTTTAGCAAAACTTTGTGGCTTGCTCCACGGAGGCATATTTGCTGACTTTGCTGGAAATTCACCGGTGAATTGAAACTTTGCAACATCTTAAATCTTGAATCCAAAGGGCTAGAAAGCCACTGGCAGCATTGGTTCATGGGTAAATCATGCCAGATGAACGTAATTGATTTCTGTGACTTGGTGAAAAGGGAAATACTGTAGATCAGGGGAGAGTAGTGGGTGTGGCCTATCTGAACTTATCAAGGCCTTCAACACTGTGCCTCACAGGAGACTGAATGCACAGTGCCTCAAGACTGAAAAGTAGCACACCTTATTCCTCTCTTCAAATCAGGTGACTGTGGTGATGCCAGCAACTATAGGCCAATTTCAATCTTACCAACCCTGTCAAAACCTCTAGAGAAATTAGTCAGCAACCACATAAGAGCATTCCTTGAATCACATCAGTTATTATGTCCCCTCCAATCAGGCTTTAGATCAAAACATATTACCATCTCAGCACTGTCTAAAGTCACCGGTGATTGGTTCGAGGCCATGGGTAGCAAACTCGTAACTTGAGCGGTATTTTTGAATCTTAGCAAGGCTTTTGATACCATAGATCATCTTGCTCGATATCCTCAAAATCCATGGCATGTATGACTCAGCAGTGCGTTGGTTTGCCAGTTACCTGGACAACAGGCAACAACCTATCAAAATATACGGTTCCTCCTCCTCCTCTTCTCTTCTCTTCTCTTCTCTTCTCTTCTCTTCTCTTCTCTTCTCTTCTCTTCTCTTCTCTTCTCTTCTCTTCTCCCACTATTAAGAAGGGTCCCACAAGGATCTAACCTGGGTCCACTGCTGTTTCTGATATATGTCAACAATCTTGACTTATACATAGCTGATTCCAATATCTATCTTTTCACGGATGATACAGTCCTGTACACCTCAAAGCCAAATGTTGACCAAGTCTGCACAACATTTCAATCTGATTTTGACAAACTCCAACAAAACCTAGTTCAGAACAAACTGCTTCTAAACACACACAAAAAAAAAAAAAAAGTAATGTTCTTCTACCCACCTAATACCTCATTAGCCTGCCCCTCATCAAAAACACACGCGTCTATAACCACTATTCTAGGGGATACATTGGAGGTAGTAAAAAGTTTCAAATATTTAGGGCTCACTCTTGACTCACATCTCTCCTTCTCTTTACATATTGAAGCAATCATTAAAAAACTGAAGCAAAGACTCGGGTTCTTCTATAGAAATAAGTCCCTATTTTCCCAGGAATGCAGAAATAGATTGGTTCAGGATACATTTATGCCCCTCCTTGACTATGCAGACATTCTTTACAATAATGCTGCATCCACACATCTTTGCAAATTAGACACACTCTTTCATTGTGCCATTCACTTCATAATCAATGCTCCAGGTAGAACCCATCATTGTTTCTTGTTCAAGGCTGTTGGATGGACCTCCCTATACACCAGGAGACTTGTCATACCTACTCCTGGACTTATAAAATGCTTTTAAATAAACTCCTTATATCTCAAATGTCCTCATTCATGCAAGCAGCTCATACGCCCTCAGGAACTTCTCATATATAACTATGAAAGTACCCAAGTGTCGAACACATTATGATATGGCATCTATAAGCTGCTTCCTCCCTGCCACATGGAATAAGCTTCAAGTTACCTTAAAACTATATACCCTGTCCCTAATACCATTAAGAACATTCCTTAGGCTGGTCAATGAACTCACCAATGAGTCATGTCATTGTATTTAGCCTCCCATACTACTGCTACCTCTTCCTCTGCCCTACTGGTCCCAATTAGTCATTTATCCCTTGTCCTATTACCTCACATCTGCCCTATGGATCCTACATGGAACTTTCCCCTCATCTTCCATTCAGCCCCTCTCTTACAGATGTTAGTCATCCAATCATGTATCAAATGTGTATTTTTCTGTTATCTCATTAATAGTGCATCATGTTAAACTTTACAGATTAGTCTCCAGTATTCTTTTGTGCAAAGATGTATTTGTTGCATTGCATTCCATATAATATGTTGTTTTATATCACTGCTGTATTTGCTGTAAGGCAAATGTGATTTGATGTAATAAGTATGTTGTATAAGGGACCTCCTTGCAAATGAGCTTGCTCAATGGAATCTGTCCCTTCACAATAAACTGAACTGAAACTGAACTGAAGACTGATAAAGAAACTGAGTAGCCTACCGGTGGCATCCAAAGTGGTGAACTGGGTAAGAAACTGGATAATGGATAGGCAACATAGGATGGTGTTTAAAGGCACTAACTCTAATGAAGGGACTGTGGCCAGTGGGGTACCACAGGGCTCAGTACTTTGACTGGTCCTCTTCAATGTCTTCATAAGTCACATTGAAGAAGAACTCTAAGGGTAGGTATGCTTTTTTGCAGATTACACTAAAATCTGTAATAGGATGTGCACTCAGGAGGGGAGTGTACAAACTGCATGGGGACCTTGGGAAACTCAAGGAGTGATCAAGAGCATGGCAGTTGCTATTCAGTATCAAAAAGTGCAAAGTCAACAGCTGAGTATAAGATGGGAGGAACTACTGACAGTCACTAAGCAGGAAATGGACCTAGGGGTTATTATATCTGATGACCTCAAATTGGCAGGGCAGTATGACAAAGCAGTGGGTAGGGTCAGTGAGATGCTGGGATGAATTGGGAGTGGTATCTCCAGCAGGAGGAGGGAAGTGGTGTTGCTACTGTATCACTTGCTTGTAAGACCCCCTTTCTCCCAGAGTAGAGTATCCAGTTCTGGAGCCCAAAAATCAGAAAGGACAAGGACAGGGTAGATGTAGTCCAAAGGAGGGCAGCTAAAATGATGCAGGGGTTGCATCTTAAAGTCTTACAAGGAGAGACTGAGTGATCACAACATGTACACCTTGGAAGAGAGGAGAGTGAGAGGGACATGGGAGTGAACAGAGTGCAAGAGAGGAGTCTATTTCAAATGAGAAAGAGCACCAGGACCAGAGGGTATGCAATGAAACTGAAGAGGGAGTTCAAGAGGGATTTCTGGAAGTACTGTTTCACTGAAATGGTGATGGACACCTGTAACAGACTGCCAGCTGAAGTGATGGAGGTGAAGAAAGACGGGGGCTTCATGCAAGCATGAAATAGACATAGGGAAATATTAGGAAATAGGCAGGGAGGACAGACAGTCTCTGGAGTCAAGCTATGGTCTGCAGAGACAGACTAGGCAGTACAACTACTGCTTTCCTCAAACCATATTTGTTTCTACCACTATACATATGGCAAAAAACTTTTAAACACTGCAACAATAGCAGTAAAAACTTTAAATAAGTCATCATACAAAAATTCATATCTCCCACTGATCATACCTCTCAACCTTTTGTTCCCCAAATGTGGAACATTGCCTGTCAAAATGTGGAACAAATGGGCAAAATGTGGAACACTTACTCAAATCTTTACCTAAGAAGCTCAAAACACCGTTAACATGTTACATTTATGTTCAGAAAGTCTGTTATTAATTGAATAATATATTTTTTGCATTATTTACTATGGATTTTTGCTTTAAAATGTTGATTTTGAATGTGGAACCAGTCATCACAATGTGGAACAGGGAGCTTTTGTGAAGTATAATGAGGAACGTTCCTCGTAATGAGGTACAGTTGAGAGGTATGCCACTGATTCATATTTGACTGTAGCTGAATAATCTCTAATGTAAAACCTTATAGTTTCAGCTGCTTTTTATGGACAACATCCTGCACAGTTCACTTCATGGAACCAGTAATTTCAAGATTTTACTATGTCATGGTTTGTGCAGAGAATGCTAAGCATGGGCTGCTGACCTATCAGAACCATGCTTAGAGTTCTGTGTGCAAACTGTGATATAGTTAAAACTCTGGTTCACTGATTCTGTGAAGAGAACAATAACAGAATGCAGCCCATACCAAAAATAAAATGATGCAGAATACAGTTTTTACATCACTTTTTAATTCAGATACAGTTAAATATAGTGGTATAAAAATAATTTCTGATAATAGGAACATCATGAACAGCTTCCAATTGGAAATAGTGTTCTGTCCTCTTTAAATAACATTTAAAAGGTAGCCATTTAAAGTGCAACAGTCATCCAAGACATGCAGGATAAGCAAAGCAAGTACAGTGGCACAGCAGATAAGGGAATAATAAGTTTTAAAAAAATCTTTTTTCTAATTTTCATTATCACAGAAAATAAGTTAGCAGCTCAATAAATTGTCCAGTCATCTTCAGTAGTTAATAATTCATTAATGACAGCATCCATATCCACACCTTGTAGAGACTGACTGAAAATGACCAAGTCACTGTCGTGTGGCTTTTGGTGTATCTAGGGTAAAGGTAGATCATATCTGAGGTCTTCCTTTCCACCCAATGAACATGTGCAATTCCTATCTTTAAAAGGAGGGACTTCTGAAATCTTGTCTTAAGCACACTATTATCAAATGGTTCTAGCATAAACAGCATAAAGGGTCTTCTCAGCTGACCGTTCTCAAAAATATTAAGATAACATTTTTTACCAAAGTGGCAGTCATTTATTGCTAACCATGATGACAATGATGTTTATTTATTTATTGATGCACTTATGTACTTATGCATTTATTTATTTATTTGGTGGCCAGGTAGGTGCACTGATCCAAGGGACTGTTTTCAGGCACGACCCAGGCCATAAACAATGGCATATTTGGCAAAACGGAATACAGGAGGGTAACACGGCCACAATTCAGGCCATTAACAATGTGGTGCAGGGAATTACAGTACAGAGGGTATTAACAAAACTGAGAATACAGTATGGAACAAGGTGAAGTTGTAGGCTAGCAACAAGTCCATATAAATCATCACAGGAACATGAAGAACAATACAGTACAGTGACAAATTACAAGGTAAACCATGTAAAGTAATGTTCAGATTGAGAAGATGGATCCGCTCACCAAATATATTATCAGATCATATTTTTATTTGCTATATTTCTTCTTTTTTACATCCAGCCCAATGACATCCTACATTCCGGTGAAATATAGTTCCTCTTTCTCAGGGACTCTGATTATGCTGTATTTCAATTTCATACAATCTAAATTAACAATCAGAAAATTCATTTTAACCATATGTTCAGCCTTCTTATTTCTGGTTCAGTTTCAATTTAGTAGTGCTCAAACTCACATTAAACTATTGCTTCTGTTTATGTTTTCTACATCAGGCACTTAATTTATCAAACCATTCTGTAACAACAACAAAAATTTTCTGGTTTAAGTTTCCATATGTTCACTCTGCACTATCCTACAGTGCTACTCATGGGGCTCATATTATTACTTTTATCCACTCACCATGGCTCTGAGTTTGTGCGCAAGCTGTTAAACTCTCTTGCACTTCAAGTTTCTTTTTCATCTGTAACAACAATTGCCTGGTTTGTATTTAGTGTTCTACACCAATAGTGAATGTTAGTATCTCTCAATTTTAAGTCCTCACATACCTCCATTTGCAGCATAAGCTCACTCTCTCTCTCTCTCCTGACCTCCGGCATGATTTGCAAAAGAGCATTCCTGTGCCATTGCAGCTGATTTTATAGTGGGTAAAAGTCTGGAATCCAGCTATGACTCAATTCTGTCACCTGATGAAAGCGTACTCAAGCTGATGCTAAAGATGCAGCAGCCTGGGTGCTGGACCCACTGCAGTTAGCAGCACCTAGTGTAGGCATCCAGAATTACCATTATTCAAACTTTATTTGCAAGTATATATGTCCTGAAATAGTTATATTTATTTTGAATGCGGACTTTATTTCTTGGGTACCCATTCTTTGCTGCTCTGTAATCAACATCAGGTTTATATATTAAACCTGGGGAAACCAATTTAAATAAGACATGTTGAGGTGGGGGGGGGAAAAAAGAAGGTTTCATATATTAATGATCAAGACCAAATTGTACTTCCAATATTTACAATAATATGCATTATTTGTGGACTGGAATGAAGGAGAGAAGGCCAGAGTATTTCTGTTTATACTACTCATTCCTGATGTAAACTGCTTTTACTATCCATGGTTACTTCTGTATTTGTATATGGAATTTATCCAGCATTTCTATATGTTGTTGAGGAAAGTCATAATAATGGCATTCAATTAATGCTATCATTTAGCCCATATTTTGGATTTAGTGTCTCAAAAAAATCTATGAAAATGCTTCTCTCGATAATTTTTGTCTAAAATTTCTACCTCTCGAATCTGTAGTCACTTTCTCTATTCCAAGAAATCTTAATGATGGCAATTGATGATGAGCCTCTGCAGAATGTCTGGCTATGGGGGATATCATATCTCCCCTTCTTATGTAGCCTTTATGTTCCCCAATTCATGTTTTTAAAAGTCGTTCTGTTTTCCCTATGTACAGTAGATTGCATAGACATTTGATGCCATAGATCACCCCTGCAATGTCATAGGAATGCTCTTTTGGAAACCATGCCAGAGGTCAGGAGATAGAGTGAGCTTATGCTGCAAACGGAAGTATGTGAGGACTTAAAATTGTGAGATACTAACATTTACTACTGGTTTAGAATAGTAAATACAAACCAGGCAATTGTTGTTACACATGAAAAAGAAACTTGAAAAGCAAGAGAGTTTAGCAGCTTGTGCATGAACTCAGAGCCACAGTGAGTGGATAAAAGTAATAATATGAGCCCCATGACCAGCATTGTAGGATAGTGCAGAGTGAACATATGGAAATTTAAACAAAAACATTTTTTGTTGTTATAGAATGGTTAGAAAAATTAAGTTACTGATGTAGAAGATGTAAATAGAAGCAATAGTTTAATGTGAGTTTGAGCAGTACTACTTTGAAATTGAAGCAGAAATAAAATGGCTGAACATATTGCTAAAATTAATTTTCTGATTGTTAATTTAGATTGTATGAAATTGAAATACAGCATAACCAGACTCCCTGAAGAAGGGGGACTGTAATTCCCCCGAAGCATAGGATGTTATTGGGCTGGATTAAAACAGAAGAAATATATCAAATAAAAATATGATCTGATAATATATTTGACGAGCGGACCTGTCTTTCCAATCTGAACATTGTTTTGAACTACTGCAGTAGTTGATTAGTTTTGGGTCTATCCCTTATTATCCTTTTTTTCCTTCATTCTGAGGTTGACTGCACCAGACTTCATTCTTGAGTTCACTGGCATTTTTTGTGCTAAGACGGAGGGCCAACCCAATTTATGGTGGGGACTAAACGAGACTCACAAGAACATTACAAGTAAAGCATACTGTATATAATGAAGGACTTATAACTTGGAAACCCTTCTTTGGTGAGAATTATTGTAATTTAAGGAACACTAGAATTATTTTGAATGAGGTACACAGTTTTGGATAAAAACAGAGGACCCTGGATTAAAAGTTCTCCAGAAGACGGAAAACACTGAAAGTGACTACATTTTTTTTCTCTCAAGGGGATAGATTGCAATGAGACATTGTGAATGGAATTCGGTTCTTTTTGGTGAAAACGTTTAGTTACATATAAGTAAATATTGGAATTTAGGAGAACATTTTGAAGTACTTTAATAATCATGTTTGGAATTGGTCTGTGTGAACATTTTCTGGTGGTGAAATTTTAAATAGAAAATATTAATTTTTGCACATAGATTAGGGCTCTACATAAAATATGAGCACCTTTGAAGAACTAGACCGCTAAACAGAGAATAGATCAATTCCTAAAATAATTACAGAAACAGAAGAATTAAATATTTTACAAAGCTATAAAACACAGTGACAATTTGAAGCTCAGTACCCACAAAATCATCAGTAAATGATTTTGAATATTCTGAACAAAAACATTTTAAACTTGACTAGCATGCTCTTATGTTAACAGAATATCTTAAAAAAAAATGTATCCCGAGAGGATAATGAGTGTTGGTAGAACCAAATTTAGGCTTTACTACTGAAAAATTAGAAACTAAATGGGATGGAGCATGCAACCGATGTTCCAAGATATTTTATGTTGCTTCTAGTTGAGGCAATAATGGAAGAATTATTAAGACTGGATAAAGAAATAGGTTCATTACAGAATGAGGTAAAAAATTCTCACTGGGTGAGTTTTTCTGTTTTTTTATTCAGGGTCAACAAACAATTGGATGAGTTCGAAGACAAAATTAGGTGGACAAAATGATACAAATTTAAATGCAACCTAAATGGTTATAAAGATGGTTATAAACATGGTTTATGGTTTAAACATAAATCCAATCAAAATAGGAAAGGCTTTATTTACAACTTGGATTCAGATTCATCTTTATATACTACTGACAGTGAAACAGAGATACACTATACCCCTAAAAGTAGAGGGGGTCCTTTTTTAGAGAGGCAAGGCAGGTAAAAAGGAAGAGGGAGGCAACAATACCAAGGCAGGAACAGATGAGGATATCAGTTTACAAGGTTAGACACAGAAAAAAGAGATGACCCAGAGGAAGGAGGGTCAGGCATGGGAAGAGCAGAAGGAACTACAGAAACAACAGGAAGAGATAAAGAGAAAGGAAAAAAGAACCAGTAACACACGTGGTCACCAGGCCCTAAAAGAGAACATAATATTTAATTTATCAAAAAGAACTTTAACCGAAACAGAAATATCACTGTTGGGGAGAGGGCTACTCTTAACCCCAATAAAAAAAAAAACAACAGAAGTTTGATGTGAAATTGGAACTGAACAGATTTTTTAGAAAGTTAAGGCTAAGATAGTTTCTTGATGTCATTCCTGAAGATCCGCTTAGGAAAGAGGAATTAGAAAAGAAAAAAAATTTGAACCAAAGATTAAAATTAGCATAGCAGTCACAGAAACATGGTACAGAGAACCATGACTGGGATGTCAACATACCAGGGTACATAACCTACAGGAGAGACAGGGAGGAGAGAAGAGGGGGAGGAGTAGCTCTCTATGTAAAGGAAGGGATAAAAGCAACTGAATAAAAGAGTAAATAGGGAGGAGAAGAGGAACTGTGGGTCACCTTAGAGACTGGAAATGTCACCACAATCCGCACTGGGGTTGTGTATAGACCCCATGTCAGGGGAAGGGAATGGACAAGGATATGATAGAAGGCATTCTTAGGATGGCAGTGAAAGGGGATATACTGTTGATGAGAGACCTGAATATGTCAGATGTAAACTGGAGCACATTTGCTGCAGCCACTTCCAAGAGCAAGGCCATTCTCGATGCCCTACAGGTGGCATGTCTCAGACAGCTAGTTTCTGAACCCACTCTTGAGGGAGCAATCTTAGACCTTGTACTCTCAAATGGGGACAGTGAGAGGATCTCAGATCTAGAAGTGGGTTGCCATCTGGGAACAAGTGACCATCAAACAGTGTGGTTCATGATAAACTCAGCTACAGAATGAAGCCATACAAAAGTGAGGGTACTGGACTTCAGGAAGGATGACTTTGGCAAGGTGGAAGAGTGCCTTAGAAAAGCACTAGTAAAATTGGCTAGAAAGAGGGGCAGAGCAACAATGGGGAAACATCAAAACTGCCATCACAGAGGCAACAAGCCTTTGTGTGAAGCACATAATCAAATCAAAACTAATGAAAAAGGCCCTGTGGTTCTCAAAAGATGTGGCAGGGAAAGTCAGGGCAAAAAAGATAGCATTCAGGAAGTATAAGGAAACACTGAAGGAGCAGAACAGGGAACTGTACCAGTTAAGGCAGAAGGAAGCAGGGAGGGAAGTAAGAATAGCAAAGGCCCAAACTGAGGAAAAGATAGCCAACTTAGTTAAGAAGGGAGATAAAACCTTTTATAGGTACATCAGGGAGCGAGAAAGACAAAGGGAGGGATAGTGAGGCTGAATAGAATAGACGGTGGGTGGGCAGAGAGGAACAGTGAAAAAGCAGGGATACTGAATGAATATTTCTGCTCAGTATTCACAAGAGAGGAGGAGGAGGAGGAGGTGCCTAATCCAATTAACAGAAGCACTCTTGACAGGGGGGTTGATCCCAGTTCTTTCACAGAAGAAAGGGTTCTGAAAGAACTCCTAAAACTGAAGGTGGACAAAGCAATGGGGCCTGATAGAATTCACCCCAAAATTCTAAAAGAATTAATGGGAGAACTAGTGAAACCACTGACTACCCCTTTTAACAAATCATGGGAGGATGGTGTGGTACCTGAGGACTGGAGGAAGGTGGATGTGATTCCCCTTCACAAAAGTGGGACCAAGACAGAGGCAGGAAACTACAGACCTGTCAGTTTGACCTCTGTGGTAGGGAAAGTGATGGAATCACTTCTGAAGGAAAGAATTGTTGAGTACCTAGAGGCCAGTGGGGCACAGGACCCAAGGCAGCATGAGTTCACAGTGGGATCTATCCACAGTAATAGGGGATATATGTGGGACATGACTGTGGAAAAATAAATGTTGTCATTTCTTTCTTCTTTCACCATCAATACTTTACCCTTAATGCCCTTTACTAAAAGTGTAAACAGGAGGATAATATAACTTGTGGTTTTCTGAGTATAGTCCCTAATGTTTGGAAACAGTAACCATGTAATGTATGTAACAGGGACAGAAAATATGTTAACTAGAAAAAAAGTTATGTATAAATATTTTTGAATCTCTACATGAATTTGCAGTACTTTCACTCATTTGGTTAATTCACTAAGCAACTCCAAAATATTTGTATGCAAAAGAATGTGATAACCATCAATCTAACACATGGCAGAGAATTATGGGGCAAAGTAATTTCAAAGTTTTCCCTCACCAACATTTCTTGGGTAGTCACAGATTAAGATGCATTTGTACATAACTGGGGATAAGAATAGATGATATTTAAAACTTTTTTTAATCACTTTAAAAATTAGACTCAAAAAATCTGTGAAAAAGTGTTTCATTAACGTATGTAACAGGACAGAGAAAATTTCAAACACTTTAAGCAGTCCCAGAAAACTTTGTGAAAAAAATGTTATGACTCACTTAACATAAAAGTTCCACGGTTGCATACCATCACCACAAAGGAAGTTCATGATACAACAAATTCACTATACTAACTAGAAATACCAGACACACTAAGTAAAATTAACTAAAACCCTAACCATAACACCACAAAATACACACTATATACATTGCTTATTACAGACCTAATACCGCCAACAAATGCACATAGGTACATCTGGCAGACCCCATGTGACAGCGTAACTGAATCCACTAGACATGAGCATGGACACCTCCCTTCACAGTCCCTAGGGTCTGGTGGTGAACTCCTAAATTTTCCAGCCCTATAAGCAGTCTCATGTGACCCAAGGTCAGTCCCACCCCATCCCCATCAGCACCCTGGCACAGAAGTGAGTCCCATCCCCCTCCCCAGTCCATTGAGCCTGGTGGCACACTCCAGTAAATCTTCACTCCCACTGGACAAAGGGCAATCCCACATCCCCATCAGCCCCAGGCATGTGAGGTCTATCCCATTCCCCTTCCCAGTCCATTGGACCTGGTGGCACACTCCAGTAAATCCTCAGTCCCACTGGGCAAAGGGCAATCCCACATTCTCATCAGCCTCAGGCATGTGAGGTCTATCCCATCCCTCTCCCTAGTCCCTGGGGCCTGGTGGCACACTTCAACAAATCCACTGTCCCATGGAGCCCAAGGTAAGTCCCACCCTCCTTCAAATCAGCCCCCTGGCATGTAAAGTCAGTCTCATCCCCCTCCCCAGTCCTTGAGGCCTGGTGGTTCACTCCTAAAACTCTCCAGGCCTGTGAGCAGTCCCATGGTACCCAAGGTCAGTTCCACCCCCTCCCCATCAGTCTCCTGGCATGTGAGGTTAGTCCCATCCCCAGTCCCTGGGGCCTGTTGGCATGCTCTATCTAATCTGCAGACTCATAGGATTCAAGGTCAATCCCACTGCCCTCCCTATTGGCCCCCTGGAATGTAAGGTAAATCCCATCTCTGTTAGCAGTCTCAAGACTCCTAGTGGCACATTCCTAAAATTATCTAGCCCTGTCAGTTGTACCATGGGAGTTATGGTCAGTCCCATCCCTCTCCATATCTTGTCAGCAATCCCAAGGGTATCTAGTGGCAACTGTCTCCCTCCCCACTGCCCTATTAGCGATACCTTGGCCAGAACCATTTTGTAAATTTAATTTGTGCCATTGTGTTTCCAAGGAGCAAGTTACCACTGCAGTCTTGATTTTTATAACATACAAGGATCTTTAGTTGCAAAACCTTTTTGTTCTAAAACATTGTCATTGGCATTTGTCCACTTTAAATTTAGTAGGAAATTACTACGGCACCCAATATGTCTATTGTTTTTAATCTCAGACTTTGCAGCAAACATTCCATTTCTAATTAACTTTCGGATCAGCTGGCTGCCCCTTCCCCAAAGCAAGTGTGTGACTATTTTAAAACAAAAGTCCTTTGTTGCATCCCAAAACAAATGCTCAGTCAAAACAAACAAGTCTTGTAGAATACTTTAATAATCACAATTAAAAAATAAGGTACTACTAGAAGTCCCATCCATTTGTATCAGGGACCACTGGTTTCCTGAGATCCATGTTACAAACATGATTGAACTTGGTTGTGGGCTGTTAGGACAACTTTTGAAAATGCTGAAACAGATTCAAGGCTTTTTTCACTTTAAATGCATCAGTAAATGACTACAGCACCCAATACTTTTATATTTTAATTTAAAACTTTGCAGCAAACATTCCATTTCTAATTTATTTTTGGATGAGCTGGCAACCCCACCCCCAACGCATGTGAGCGGCCATTTTAAAATAAAAATTCTTTGTTACATCCCCCAAACAAATGTCCACTCAAATCAAACCAAAAAGCATGTAACATCTCTTAATAACAGTAAAAAACAAGGCACCACCAGAAGTCTCATTTGTAACAGGGGTCACTGGTTTATTGAGGTCCATGTTACAAACATGATTGAACTTGGTTGTGGTCTGCTAGGACAACTTTTGAAAATACTGTTTTGGATGCCATGATTTTTTCACTTAAAATGCATCAATAAATGACTACAGCACCCAGTACTTTTATATTTTAAGCCCAACCTTTGCAGCAAACATTCCACAAATAATTTGCTTTCAGATGAGCTGGCAGCCCTCCTCCCCCAAAGCATGTGAAAGGCCATTTTAAAACAAAAAAAATAATTTGTTACACCACCCTAAACAAATGCACACTAAAAGCAATCAAAAATCTAATCAAATCTTGTAATAATCACAATTCCAAAATAAAGTACATCAAAAGTCTTGTTTGTAACTGTGACAGAGATTTTTAGGAGGTCCCCGTTACAAACAGGACATTACCATAAAACCACTCAAAAAAGATGTTTGGAAGCCTGCAAAAGTCATACATCCACAATGAATTACACAGCCTTATACACCTGTTTAGCACATTGCAAAACTATGAAATTCACAGCATGTCTGGCACACCAAAGGCAGTTATTAGACCCACAAAATAGATAACCTTGAACAATATGTCAAATACTTGCCATTTTCAGACATAAATGGATATATTTAAACAGCAGTCATGAACCCCAGTAAAATGCATTATAAATTCAAACTTTTTTTAACATAATTAACCATGTCCAGTAGCTAAATCCTGTTGTAACAGGGACAAATGTATTAACTCTGTCCCTTGTTAAAAACATGATTGACTTTTTCTCTGTCCCCAGAGACCTTACTGAATGCCAGTCTGTGCACAGCATAATCACCATTTCAAATCCAGCAACAAAATTCAGTCAGATTTATAGCAGACAGTATAAAAAATCATTATTTCACTGCTATGTAGCCCCACTCATGTCTGCTTACATGTCTGACCAGTTTCCACATTCTTGTTTGTAACACAGTCACACGTTTGTAACGGCAAGCTTGGAGGAGACAGAGAATGTTCTCATTTGGTGTTTGGGAAGAAAATTGACTGATCCAAGGCAAAGCAAAGTTTAAAGGACTTAATCTGGTGTTATGATTGGCTAAAAATAAGCAAATGACACTGTGAAGAAAAAGTCACACTCATTAGGTATGATAAGCAGCTGTTACATACGTTGATATGGGTGGGACAGAGACAGATGGCCTGGTTCTACTTTTAAAGGCAGCCAGAGCATCTCTGCTGTTTTGAAAAGTTTTTTTTTTCAGTCAGAACAGCAAACTAACTGAGCCTCCTTCAGTTCCTGGCATCCAATGCCCAGATTCTTGCACAGTTTCACGTTTATACCAGTCAATCCAGTATGCAACCTAGGAGGACAGAGAAGGTTACATACAGTACGAGATTGTCACTTTTTAACTCATTCTGGAAAAAAATAAAAATATATAAAGGCACATAGACATGGTGATGTTACAGGGCTCTTTATGTAAAATGCATAGGGAGACTTATTTTTTCAGCACAGCATTTTGGCAGGTAGAAGGAAACATACAACATGCGGTGTCTTGAAATGTCTCACCTAGCCAATGCAAAAACCAGGGGACAAATCTGTGAGTTTAAAAAAAAACAAATTTTTTCATAAGTATTAGGTGGCTGGAGTTATTTATGTTATCCCACTAACTTCTGTAGAAGACAGCAGTGCAGTCTTGAAATAATTTAAACACTCTTTGCAGAGTTGCTGAGTGTTAAAGTGCATGTGATGGAAATGTACCCATTTAGTATGGACATGCCCAGTGGGAAGGTCATGTCAAATGAATCTAATTGATCTCTTTGATTGGGTGACCAAAGTAGTAGACCAGGGAAGGGCTGTGGACATGGCCTACCTAGACTTTAGCAAGGCATTTGACACAGTCCAACACAAAAGATTAATAGTCAAATTAACCAGCCTGGGAGTGGGTCCCAGGTTGGTAGCCTAGGTAAAACATTGGCTGGACAACAGGACACAGAAGATAATTGTAAATGGAGTCCACTCTGAAGAAAGAGGGGTTACTAGTGGGGTACCACAGGGTTCAGTACTGGGTCCAATCCTTTTTAATGCCTTTATAAGTGACATTGCAGAGGGACTGGAAGGAAAAGTATGCCTCTTTACAGATGACACAAAGATCTGCAACAGGGTTGATACACAAGGAGGCATGGAAAGGATGAGAAGGGACTTGGCAAGGCTGGAGGAATGGTCAGAAGTATGGCAGCTTGGATTCAATGCAAAGAAGTGCAAAATAATGCACATGGGAAACAAAAACCCAAGGGAAGATTACACATCGGAGGGGTAACAACAAAAATGGAAAGGGAACTGGGGGTAATCATATCAGATGACCTTAAGTTTAGCAAGCAATGTGGGAAGACCATAGGGAGAGCTGGGGGTATACTGGGATGTATAGGGAGAGGCATCACCAGCAGAAAACAGGAAGTTGTTATCCCTCTGTACAGACAGTTGGTGAGACCCCATCTGGAGTACTGCATCCAGTTCTGGAGACCCCATCTCCACAAGGACATAGACAGGATAGAGGCAGTCCAGAAGAGAGCAACTAAAATGGTGCAGGATCTGCAAGAGAAGCCATATGAGGAGAGACTAAAGGAGCTTGATATGTATACCTTTGAGGAAAGGAGGGAGAGGGGGAACATGATAGAAACTTTTAAGTACCTCAGTGGAATCAGCAAAGTCCAAGAGGGTAGCATCTTTTAGAAAAAGAGATGTGCAAGAACAAAGGGACACAATTTAAAGATGAGGGGTGGTTCAGGGACAATGTGAGGAAGTATTTTTTCACAGAGAGGGTGGTGGATGCATGGAACAGCCTTTCTGAGGAGGTTGTGGGGTCTAAAACTGTGGGAGAATTCAAGAATACATGGGACAGACATAAGGCAAATCTTGTGGGGGGAAAGAAGAAATAGGCTGTTGGTTAACTAGGATCTGCAGCTTATCCTGTAGGTAGGGAAATGGGCAGACTAATGTGGGCCAAGCAGTCCTTATCTGCCATCAAAGTCTATGTTTCTATGTAAAATCTTTTTTTATGCCACCAGGGAATATCCCACATAACATTGAAACTTGTATAGCAGCAGTGAACAAAGATGTACAAAAAATGTTTAAAAGAATACAGCATTGGGACAGAAGGAGTAATTATAATTTGACAACAGAGGAGTTTGCAGCTCTAAGATCTTTAGAGAATGATTATACAATACTCATTAAACAGGCGGACAAAGGAGGAGCCATAGTGATAGAAGGTTGTGACATTTATCAAAAAAAGTGTATAGAAATGTTACAAGATGATGGGAACTACCTGAAACTTTTGAAAGACCCAACAGATGAAATTAAGGGTTTCATTGACAGTACCCTAGAAGGAGCATGGGAACAAGCATGGTTGACAGATTGGGAAAAGATAGCCTTAACAAAGGAATATCCTAGAGTACCAGTATTCTATACATTACCGAAGTTGCATAAGAATCCTTTAAATCCCCTGGGTAGACCCATAGTTTCTGGCATTGGCTCAGTATTAGAGCCATTATCAGCATTTGTGGATTTCCACGTTAGGGACTCTGTAGAGGAAACAAGATCCTTTCTAAGAGATAGTACAGATCTAATAAATATATTAGAGAATTTGGATGTACCAGAACAGGAAATGTCTCAGGTATGGTTGGTTACTTGGGACATTGAGGACTTACATACATCAATACCCCATAATTTGAGATGTGAAAGCCTCAGAAAAATACTTAATGAGAAAAGAAAAGATAATAAACCACCGAAGGCTATTGTGACTCGACTAGCAGAGTTAGTTTTAACACAAAATTATTTTAAGTTTGAAAAACTTATTACATGCAGATTAAGGGGGTCAAGCATAACCCCTTCTTATGCAAATTTACATAAGGATGATTTTGAATCTACACATACAGTATCTGTCAACCATCCATCATTAGATAAGATTTTATTATGGAAACACTTTATTGATGACATTTTTGTCATCTGGAAAAGAACAGAAATGGAGTTAGATGATTTTTATGTTCTTTTAAACTCAAGGATGGAACATTTGAAATTTGTAAAAAAAACTGTGATCAGGAGATGATAGCATTTCTAGATCTATCAATTTACAAGAAAGAAATGGATTTTGGTACTAGATTACATAGAAAAGAAACGGATCGAAATACAGTTGTACAAGCATCAAGTTTTCATCCTAAAACCTTGGTTAACTCGATTCCATATAGTCAGATCTTGAGAGCTAAATGTAATAGTACAGAGGTATCAGACTATATAGAGACAGTAGAAGAAATGGAAAGGAAATTTTTGGACAGAGGATATAAACAAACAGTTTTGGAACAAGCCAGAAAAAAAATTGGATGATAAAGAGAGAGATATTGTTGGTACCAACAGTGAATGAAAAGAGGAAAAAGAAAACAGAGTGTTATTGATGATTAAATAAAACAATAAATTCTGTGGGATTAAAAAAATTGTTAAAAAACATTGGAATATTTTACAGACATCAGCCATCGGTGAGCGGGTGTTCACCAAAGAACCCCTGATTGTGGCAAAAAAAGTAAAGTTTTTAAGAGACAGAGTAACCCATTCAGAACATAAAATACCAACCCAGCTGAGAACCACTGTATTTTCAAGTGCAGACTTGAAAGGAAGTTTTTCTTGTGGACGGTGCAAACATTGTAATAATGCACAAAAATTAAAAAGTTACAAAACTTAGCAAAAGATCAGGACATGGAAATTAAAGACTTTATAACTTGCCAAACAACAGGGGTGATCTATGGCATCAAATGTCCCTGTGATCTGCTGTACATAGGGAAAACAGAACAGCTGTTAAAACACGAATTGGGGAACATAAAGGCTATATAAGAAGGGGAGATATGACATCCACCATAGCAAGACATTTTGCAGAGGCTCATCATTAAAAAATTTTGGAATAGAGAAAGTAACTGCAGATTCGAGAGAGGGAAATTTTAGACAGAAATTGTTATTGAGAGAAACATTTTTCATAGATTTTTTTGAGAAACTAAATCCAAAATATGGGCTAAACAATGGCATAGATTGGATGCCATTATTATGAATTTCCCCAACAACATATAGAAATGCTGGTTAAATTCCAAATACAAATACAGAAGTAACCATGGATAGTAAAAGCAGTTTGCATCAGGAATGAGTAGGATACATAGAAATACTCTGGACTTCTCTCCTTAATTCCAGTCCACACATAATGCATGATATTATAAATATTGGAAGTACAATTTGGTGTTGATCATTAATATGTGAAACTTTCTTTTCTTCCCCCCACCTCAACATACCTTACTTAAATTGGTTTCCCCAGGTTTAATATATAAAACTGATGATGATTACAGAGCAGCAAAGAATGAGTACCCACGAAATAAAGTCCACATTCAAAATAAATAAAACTATTTTGGGAGGCATATACTTGTAAATTAAAGTTTGAATAACAGTAATTCTGGACACCTACACTAGGCGCCACTAATTGCAGTGGGTCCGGCACCCAGGCTGATGTATCTTTAGCATCAGCTTGAATGCACTTTCATCAAGTGACAGAATTGCATCATAGCCAGATTCCAGACTTTTCCCACTGTAAAATAAGCTGGAATGGCGCAGGAACACTCTTTTACAAACCATGCCAGAGGTCAGGAGAGAGAGTGAGCTTATGCTGCAAACGGAGGTATGTGAGGACTTAAAATTGTGAGATGCTAACATTTACTATTGGTGCAGAACAGTAAATACAAACCAGGCAATTGTTATAGATGAAAAAGAAACTTGAAATACAAGAGTGTTTAGCAGCTTGTGCACAACCTCAGAGCTATGGTGAGTTGATAAAAGTAATAATATGAGTCCTATGAGCAGCACTGTAGGATAGTGCAGAGTGAAACTATGGAAACTTAAACAAAACATTTTTGTTGTTGTTACAGAATGATTTGATAAATTAAGTGACTGATGCAGAAGATGTAAATAGTAGCAATAATTTAATGTGAGTTTGAGCACTACTACATTGAAATTGAAGCAGAAATAAGAAGGCTGAACATATGGTTAAAATGAATTTTCTGATTGTTAATTTAGATTGTACGAAATTGAAATATAGCATAACCAGACTCCCTGAGGAAGGGGAATTGTATTTCCCTGAAACATAGGATGTTATTGGGCTGGATTTAAAAAGAAGAAATATAGCAAATAAAAATATGATCTGAAAATATAATTGGTGAGTGGACCCATCTTTCCAATCTGAACATTGTTTTGAACTACTAATTGATTAGTTTTGGGTCTCTCCCTTTTTATTCTTTTTCTCCTTCATCCCGAGGTTGGCTGTACTGGGCTTATTTCTTGAAACCACATAAAGTGCAATTTCAAAAGGCACACCAATAAGAAAAACAAATAACAACCAAGTGGATATTCAAAATTCAGTGTGACAGTCCACAATAAGCAAAGTGCAGTGGAGTAGACAATAGGGAGGGGAGAGAGGGCCAGTTGGGGGTGGAAAGAAGCTGGAGAGAAAGGGGTGTTGCAAGGGTGAGGAGACCCCACAAAAGGAGAGACCAAATAATTCTAGCTCACATGGATGGACAGCAGCATTTGGCTTCCAGTAGTTGGCAATCTTTCAAGTGTCTTTTGAAGGGTAAGTGGGAAGAGGACGAGTGGAGTGATATAGGGAGCTTGTTCCATAAGGAGGGGGCAGAGATGGAAAAGGCTTTGCTGCCCATGGTAGTGGAGGTTCTGGGAACTACCAGTGGGAGAATGGATGATTCATGGAGGCACCTAGTAGCCACTTTGCCCATGAGTAGGGATGAATAAGGGGACAGGAGACCATCTCTGAGTGTAGCATCTATTAGGCATCCCAAGGTGTAGTTGAAGCATCCTTGAAATGGGAGCCAACCAAGTAATTTGTATAAGTCACAATGATGGGTAGAAAAGGGTGCAGGGAGGACAAAGTGGCAGATGCTGAAAAGGAAGGTGAGGGGTTTAATGATTGCAGGAGTTGGTTGAGATTAAATCCAGATAAGACTGAGGTGCTGGTTGTAAATCCAGATCACCCAGGGGCGGGTCTTGGAGCTGGGCTCATGTTGGGCCTGTGGCTCAATGATGTACAGCACATTAGATCAGATTGGGTGTGTATCCTGTGCATTATTTTTGATGACGGCCTGACCCTGAAGTCCCAGGTGTCAGCCGTGGTCAAATCCTCATTATACAATGGGCCATGAAAATTCTGTAACCTCATTGGTCAAAACACATCACATGACCATGATAAATCCTCCAGCATACCCACTGTAAAAGTTTTATATCACTATAAAAACAAAAACAACAAGTGTAACATTGCATAATAGCAATATACCATGACAGAGAGTGGGTATATGGGTGGATTTACCACTTCTGGTGTGGTTAAGTCACTCGGCTGTGCCTCGTGATTGTGACCAAACCACACCAGGCTTGGTAAATCCACCAATATACCCACTCCCTGTCATGGTATATTGCTTAATTTCATCATCTGAGGAATATTGCCCCTGTGAAACACTTGATTCCGCCAGGTGACCTTCCAACATTGATCCATGCCTTCATTACCACCCATCTTGACTACTGCAATTCCCTCTACCTAGGGCTGCCTGGGATTGATATCTGCTGCCTGCAGCTAGTGCAGAATGCTGCGGTCAGGCTGTTGACTGGTACATCCAGGACCAGTCATGTTACACCTGTGCTGCGCGAACTGCATTGGCTGCCAGTTCAGTGGCGGATCACCAAGGTAGGCTTGCTTACCTTTAAAGCCCTACATGAACAGGGGACCTGACTACCTGAAAGATCTCCTGGCTCCTTACTCCCCCAATCACCCTCTCCGATCTGTTGATGAGGGATTGCTAGAGATTCCCAAGGTTTGTTTTAAAACATCAGGAGCCCATGCTTTTTTATTTGTAGCACCAACCTTGTGGAATTCTCTACCTCATTGGTTAAGAGAATGCCTGACCAGTAGCAGTTTTAAATCTCTGCTGAAAATGTATTTATTTTCGTTGGCATTCCCTCTCTAATTGTTAAATTAAATGACTGTTTTTAAAATGTATTATATTATGGCTTATGCTGTCATTTTACATTATGTACAGCGCCTTGATTATGAAAGGCGCTATATAAATAAAGTTGCTTTGCTTTGCTTTAAACTGATGTCAGCCTGGAGCACAAGGCTGACAACATGGGATAATATATGGGGGGGACACTAATCATTAAGAAGGTTGCCTTGCACAATTGCTAGGTGCACCTCATGGGACAGGAATTGTCTTAGCCAGCAGGCAGCTCATAATTTCTGGTTAACTCTACACATGGAAATATTAACATGATCAGTGAATGTAATAGAGGGGTCCAACGTGATGCCCAAGTATTTCAAACTAGAGACATTTTTTTTTGGGGGGGGGCAACAGGTGTGAGTACAAGTAGAGAGGACTTTGCATTGGAGACCTTGATGAGGAACAGTTTTGAGCCAAATAACATTGATTTTGTCTTTTTTAATTTACCAGGAACTTTTTGAAAGTATACCAATTATAGGCAGCACCATAATTATGGGTAAGGGAGGAGGAGAAATTTGCAAGTGACCTGTCACTATGGCATAGAACAAAGTCATCTGCACAGAGAAGTGCCTCACAGGAGAGACTCTCTGCTGAGAGTGCATTGATAAATATGGAAAACAGTAAAGGTCCAAGGATGGAGCCTTGGGGGACCCCAGTAGAGACAGGCAGGACAGGGTAGGATGAAGCCCCAGTGGTAACTGACTGGGACCTGCCCTCAAGATAGCTCCATAACCATGAGGAAATCTCCAAGGAGCAGCCAAGATGGTGGAGAGCAGAGTGTAGGAGAGGGTGGTCAACTAGGTCAAATGCCTTAGTCAGATCCATGTATACAGCACCTGTGGCCTTATCCGAATCAATGTTTCTGAGGACATGGTCAGTGAAATGGGCTAAGGCCGATGTGGCACTGTGGAGCATGAGGAAACCATGTTGCTGGGGGCACAGCAGCAAATATTTTCCAAGGTGCTCAGAAAGCTGGGAGTGCACACTTCTCTATAAGCACTTGCTTGGGTGTCGGAGGAGGGAGATGGGCCTGTAGTTATCGGTAAAAAAGGGATTGCCTACTTTAATGATAAGAACATTAGCATGCTTCCAGGAATCAGGCATGGTGGATGTGGAGAGAGCCAGACTGAAAAGGAAGGTGAAGGATTTAATGATTGTAGGAGAGATGAGCTTAAGGAAGGAGGGGAGCAACTCATCACTGTCAGGGCTACCCCTGGTAAGGAGGGACTTTAGGAGCTTGGAGGTAGTTTCTGGGCCTATGGCTCTAAAGTAGAAGGGGGACAGGGAGGGGGTGTGGCCAGCAGGGAGGCAGTCTGCCTGATTACTAGGACTAGATTGTGACTGGGGGGGTGGAATCTACTCAGGTGGACAGAGAGGTTGATAAATTATTTGTTAAAGCTCTGTGCAATTTCAGCAGGGTCAGGGGGCCAGTTGTGTAACTTGGCTGTGAGTCTTTGGACTGAGTAAGGACCCTATTGAGGGCTAGAAATGCAGTAGATTGCCAGGGTTGTTCATTTGTAGGTTGAGGTAGAAGTTGCACTTTAGTGTTTTGTCTGTTTGCTTGCAGGTGTTGCGTAGGCACTTGTAACCATTCCAGAACTGGGAGAAAGGGGATGCTTTGTAAGCTTTCCATTGGCTGTCCCTCTCTTTCATTAGGGCCAGTAGGTCCTTGGGTATCCACCGAGTGTAGCCCCCCCTCACTCTATGAGTATTGAGTAAGAAGTGGAGGTCTTGTACCCGAAGGAGGGCATTGGTGAAGCTAACTGCCAATGACACATTGTCAATGAGGTAAAGGGCAGAAAGGGTTAATGCTTTTACGTCATTGAGAAGCCTGGTGGGGTCTGTGCAGTTAACATTTATGAATGGGAGATATTTGGGAGGAGGGCGTTTACTTTTGGTGGCCAGAATGATGTAAGTAGGGGAGTGGTCACTTATAGAATCTGACAGGATACCCACCTGAAGGACCATGTCCACCCAATTTGTGGCCACCCAGTCAAGTAGGGAGTGGTTTAATGTACATGCATTATGTCTGGTGGGGGCAGAGATGACATGCTTGAGGTTGTGGGATATCAGGAGATTAGCATAGTTGGACTCCTGGGTGCCTAGCCAGTTCAGGTTGAAATCTTCAACTAATATAGTGTCCCTGGTTGGAGTTGCTAGCCCTAGACCATCCAGTAGGTTACATAAGCCTGGGATACCTCCGGTAGGGAGGCTGTAGCAGCACCTCAGGTAGATTTTTTTAGAGGAGCCCAGGGTTAGCTCAACAAGAAGCCATTTACTGGGAGAAAGGGGATCAAAGCAGCTAACAATGGTGACTGATATATGTTCCTTCACATACAGCATGACACTGCCACCCTTCTTTTTTTCAGGTCTGTTGAGGTGAATGAGGGCATAGCCCAGAAGATGTTAGGAGGTGTCAGAGTTATGTGGTTTCAGTCAGGTTTCAGTGAGTCCTAGTAAATGGGACTTATGAAGGGACATCCAGGCCTCTGGTTTGAGGAACTTTGATGAGAGACTACAAATGTTTAGATGTGCCACTTTCAAACCAGTTTTCCTTGTCCAGGTGATGCTGGTGTGGTCAATGGGTGTGTTCAAGGGGCCAGGGTTACATTTGATGTCCCCAGCAAGGAGTAGAAGGAAGAGAAGAGGGCAGTAGGGAGGGTGTCAGGATGAGGGTGAGAAGGTGAGATGTTGAATTTTGAATACCTTGAAGGTCTTTCAGTATCCAATAATCACTAATTTTTTTGTGATTTTTCTTTTGTATTTTACACATGAGGTAATTCCTCTTTTAACATATGTTAGGAAAACCTGCAGGCCGTACAATTTCATTTTACACAAGATTTACATGAGCCAGACTGACTGAGAACACCCAGTTGTTTCCCATAATAACTCTTCTTCCAAACAGATTCTTGGAAGACAAGTTTTAGATAATCTTGTAACTGAAAACCACTAGTTAATGTTTTTGATGTCCATTCTGGCCTCAAAGCTAGTAAAATCTAGTTTAGATCTCACATGGGTCACAGAAGTTGACCTATTTATTCCTAGAACAAATCTAAAAAGATGGTGCAAAGGTTTGGCAAGATTTTCTCTTTCATTATTACCCAATACCTCTCCACCATGTAATGCCTCTGAGCAGTATTTGCCTCTTTCAGCCTCTATTAAGAGCCTCACAGTATGCCATCCAAAGATATAATAACATTTCCGTAGGCCCTGGGCTTTACTTTTCAGTCTTGCTGATGTTGTAGGCACATGCTTAGTCCAACATAGATTAGAGGAAACTATCATTTCCATATGCCCTTATTTACTGTTACTAGTCACTGTTCACCTAGTCTGTATATTCGGTTGAGCTTCCTTGTTCCAAAGACCACAACTTGGCTTTTGGGCAAATTAATAGATAGCTTCAGTGCTTTTGCACTCTCTTGTAAGAGATCTATTTTTTTTTAATTTTTGCAATTCGATGCCAGATAAGGAAAAGCGTTCATGATCATCTGTTAACTCCAAAGCTGGCATTCTGTAACTATGTCACTATTATATATTCCAAACTATTCAGCAGTGCACTCGGGGTTAGCATACCAAAGAGGAGACACACACACAGGGTTAGCATACCAAAGAGAGACACACACACACACACACACACACACACACACACTCTGCATGCCATGCCCATCTGAAAACAATTCTTAGGCTAATAAAATTAACTCCTGTATTACTGGAAAGTTTTTAAACTCTCTAAAAACAGTTAAAGCAAGTTCTTGACTAGGCAAATGAAATATAAAAAAAGAATTAATAGAAAAGCATCATACTGTATACCGTAAAAATAGTTCCCTCTCTGCAAAATACCAAGTTAATAATTCCACTGACCCTTCAGGATCATGAATTATTATATCATTAGCCCCCTTGAACTGCATTATAAAAATGGGTTGGACATTTCTTACTTCCTGATTGGCTTAGTAAGTTCTGAGACCTATATGTTAATTCCCCAGAAATGCACAGATTGGAACAATTTCAGGCAATGGGATTTAGAATTTATGCCCATCATATGCAGTATTTATGAGCCAATTCACTTATCCTGACTGTAGTCACAAACATGGTTAGCATCTTTACTCACTTAAAACCTTCAACAAGACCCTAAAAACTCCCATGAATTTTAAAAAATAAATAAACATTATTTTTTCTCATGATATTAGGTCTGGGCAAAACTTATCTTCTGCTGGCAAAATTCTGGTGAAATTCTGATTTCATTATTGTGAAGATATGTGAAATTTCCATGTAAATTTTGCCAACCCTGTGATTTTGATTGTTTACATCTAAATTAACAAGTGGTTGTCCAACAGCACCACATTAGGTATGATGTCTTTATACCAAGATCTTTTACAGAAGTGTATCAAGTTGCAAATCTCTATCATTAAAGGTGACTGAGTTATAAGCCTTCAAATATTTAAACATTTTTAAATTTCATTTCACAATTATGTAAACTGCGTAATTTTAAGCCCCTGTAACTTTAAAACTAGAGAATGGAATACCATTGGTTTTGCTAGATTCACCAAACCTAAATATTAGGATCTGAGGCCACCCCAGGACCCAAATAGCACAGCATTGCACTGCCATACTGACAATGCAGGTTCAGAAGTGAGCCGTGAAGTCACTTGGGAGGCAGGCCATGGCTGAGACAGCTGCCGCTCAGCAGTGCATCTCAATTGGGGAGAGTTAGCAGAGGGTTCCACAAACCCAACAACCTTAACAGCTTGGCATGGGAGCTAGCTCCTGCTGCAGGGAAGCTGTGGCTGTGCGAGGTAGACAGGAGAACTGTCCCCAATGGGAAGGTGGGAGGGAAAAAAGTGTGAGAGAAAAATTCAGTAGCTATCTCAGTAATGATCAGGTTCAGCCTGATCAAGGCATACCCATGTGAACAGGGTAGATCCCTGAGACATGAGGTGCCGGTAAGGGGGAAAAAAATTGATATGTAAAAAAAAGAAGAGGTGTGTCAGTTCTCTCATTTCTTGCTTGAAGGCTGGCCTAGTTATAAGCAACTGGAGATTTCAAAACAACATCGGTAATTAGCGATGAAATTGATAAGCTTTTGTGAAACTCTGGAACTTTATTGTACTTCTGTCGAAGCCATATCCATACATTTAGCCCAGCCATACACTTGAGCTGCCATTACAGAGGAAGGTAAAGGCTAGGTAAATTGGCAATGAGGTGGCATTCGTAGAAGGCTTCATGGAAAAAGTATAGTGATGCCAAGTGTCAGGTCACTATATTGCACGATGAATCATGAAGAGTAGTCATGCACATCACTGTGCCCTATAGCTTGTCTTCTTGCAATATGCCAGCTAACCACTATAGCTCACTGACTAAATATGAACAACTGAAGAAGCCAAAAAAATAAGTCCTTTTGGTCTATCTATATAGTCTACTCATATTGCAGGGTCCTCTGCTTAAGCTTCTGACCTTGCCCTCCCCCCCAATCTGCCCTTCCCCTTTATCTGCCCCTCCCTTGATCCTTATTTCTCCCCTAACTCTATCACCAACTCTCTTGAAGTTGCTCACTTTCTTCAGCTAAACCACCTCTTCTAAAAGCACATTCAAACTTGCACCACCCACTCTATGAAGAAGTGTGTCCTAGCCTCCTTCCTAAACCTCCTTTCGAAGAAACATAGACTTTGACAGCAGATAAGGACTGCTTGGCCCACCTAGTCTGCCTGTTTCCCTAGCTACAGGATAAGCTGCAGATCCTATTTAACCAACAGCCTAATTCTTCCTACCTCCCACAAAAATTGCCTTATGTCTGTCACATACATTCCTGAATTCTCCCACAGTTTAAGACCCCACAACCTCCTCAGGAAGGCTGTTCCATGTGTCCACCACCCTCTTTGTGAAAAAATACTTCCTCACATTGCCCTTGAGCCGTCCCCCCTCTATCTTCAAATTGTGTCCCCTTATTCTTGCACATCTCTTTTTCTGAAAGATGCTACTGTCTTGGACTTTGTTGATTTCACTGAGGTACTTAAAAGTTTCTATCATGTCCCCCCCCCCTTCCTTTCCTCAAGGGTACACATATTAAGCTCCTTTGGTCTCTCCTCATGGTTTCTCTTGCAGACCCTGCACCATTTCAGTTGCCTCCTCTGGACTGCCTCTATCCTGTCTATGTCTTTGAGGAGATGGGGTCTCAGAACTGGACACAGTACTCAGGTGGGGTCTCACCAACTGTCTGTACAGAGGGATAACAACTTCTTGTTTTCTGCTGGTGATGCCTCTCCTATTCATCCCAGTATTCCCCAGCCCTCCCTACTGCCTTCTCACATTGCTTGCCAACCTTAAGGTCATCTGATATGATTACCCCAGTTCCTTTTCCATTTTTTGTTGTAGCTCCCCCCCAATTGTGTAATCTTCCCCTTGGGTTTTTTTGTTTCCCAGGTGCATTATTTTGAACTTCTTTGCATTGAATCCAAGCAGCCATACTTCTGACCATTCCTCCAACCTTGCCAAGTCCCTTCTCATCCTTTCCACGCCTCCTCATGTATCAACCCTGTTGCAGATCTTTGTATCATCTGCAAAGAGGCATACTTTTCCTTTCAGTCCCTCTGCAATGTCACTTATAAAGACATTAAAAAGGACTGAACCCAGTACTGAACCCTGTGGTACCCCACTAGTAACCCCTCTTTCTTCAGAGTGGATTCCATTTACAATTACTTTCTGTGTCCTGTTGTCCAGCCAATGTTTTACCCAGGCTACCACCCTGGGACCCACTCCCAGGCTGGTTAATTTGACTATTAATCTTTTGCGTGGGACTCTGACAAATGCCTTGCTAAAGTCTAGGTAGGCCATGTCCACAGCCCCTCCCTGGTCTACTACGTTGGTCACCCAGTCAAAGAAATCAATTGGATTAGTCTGACGTGACCTTCTTACTGTGAATCCATGCTGCCTTGGGTCCTGTGACCCACTGGCCTCTAGGTACTCAACAATTCTTTCCTGCAGAAGTGATTCCATCACTTTCTCTACCACAGAGGTCAAACTGACTGGTCTGTAGTTTCCTGCCTCTGTCTTGTTCCCACTTTTGTGAAGGGGAATCACATCTGCCTTCCTCCAGTCCTCATGTACCACACCATCCTCCCATGATTTGTTAAAAAGGGTAGTCAGTGGTGTCACTAGTTCTTTCCTTATTTCTTTCAGAATTCTGGGGTGAATTCCATCAGGCCCCATTGCTTTGTCCACCTTCAATTTTAGGAGTTCTTTCAGAATTCTTTCTTCTGTGAAAGGACTGTGACCGACACCCCTATCCAGAGTGCTTCTGTTAATTGTATTAGGCACCTCCCCCTCCTCCTCTTTTGCGAATACTGAGCAGAAGCATTCGTTCAGTATCCCTGCTTTTTCATGGTCCCTCTCTGCCCATGCACCTCCCATTCTATTCAGTCTCACTATCCCTCCTTCTCTTTCTTCACTCCCTGATATACGTATAAAAGGTTTTATCCCCCTTCTTATCCGAGTTGGTTATCTTTTCCTCAGTTTGGGCCTTTGCTATTCTGACTACCCTCAGTGCTTCCTTCTGCCTTAACTGGTACAGTTATCTGTCCTGCTCCTTCTATGTTTACTTATACTTCCTAAATGCTATATTTTTCTCCCTAACCTTCACTGCCACCTCTTTTGAGAACCATAGTGGCTTTTTCTTTTGTTTTGATTTATTTGCTTCACACAAAGGCTTGTTGCCTCTGTGATGGCAGTTTTGATGTTTCCCCATTGTTGCTTCATCCCTCCTTCTAGCCTGTTTGCTAGTGTTTTCTAAGGCACTCTCCCATCTTGCCAAGGTCAGCCCTCCAGAAGTCCAGAACCCTCACTTTTGTATGGCTTGTCTCTGTAGCTGAGTTTATCATGAACCACACTGTTTGGTGGTCACCTGTTCCCAGCTGGCTACCCACTTCTAGATCTGAGATCCTCTCACTGTCCCCATTTGAGAGTACGAGGTCTAAGACTGCTCCCTCATGACAGGGATCCAAAACTAGCTGTCGGAGGCATGCCACCTGAAGTGCATCGAGAATAGCCCTGCTTTTGGATGTGGCTGCAGCAAAGGTGCTCCAGTTAACATCAGGAATATTAAGGTCCCCCATCAACAGTATCTCCCCTTTCTCTGCCATCCTAAGGATGCCTTCTATCATATCCTTGTCCATTCCCTCCCCCTGACATGGGGGTATGTATACAACCCTTGTGCGGATTGTGATGCCATTTCCAGTCTCTAAGGTGACCCACAGTGCCTCCTCTCCTCCCTGTTTACTCTTTTGTTCAGTTGCTTTTATCCCTTCCCTTACATAGAGGTCTACTCTGCCCCTCTTCTCCCCTTCCTGTCTCTCCTGTAGGTTGTGTACCCTGGTATGTTAACATCACAGTCATGGTTCTCTGTGTACCATGTTTCTGTGACTGCTACAATATCCAGGCATCCCTCGTCCATCAAGGCCACCAGTTCAGGAAGCTTGTTGCCCAGATTACAGGCATTGGTACTCATTATCCTCCATTTCTTGATGGCCTTACCCCTTTTTGCCCCATCCCTGTCCTTATTGCATTTGTCATGTTCTCCATTTACCCCTGCCCTTCTCCCTATCGACATCTCTATGTTGGTGTTTACCTCACTTAGTACCCTGATTTTTTGGGAGGGTTAGGATTTCCCTGCTCCCCTTCAGTGCGTCCCCCTTGGCTAATTTAAATGCTCACCAATGAAGCATTTAAACCTATCACCTAGGATCCTGGTTCTCCTCCTGGACAGATGCAGACCATCACACCAGTATAGGCCTGCATCCCTCCAGGTGGACCCCAGTCCCCAATGAAGCCAAATCCCTGAGCTCTGCACTAGTTTTTCAACCACTGATTGAATCCCATGGTGTGGCGCACCCTATCTTCACCTGTGCCATAGAGAGGCATCACCTCTGAGAAGGTTACCATGCATGCTACTTGTCTAAGACCCCTCCCCAACTCCACAAATGCTTCCTGTACTGCTCTGATCCATTTCTTATCCAGGTCATTTGTCCCTAGGTGGACAATGACATCCTGCTCCCTCCCCTGTGTAGCTGCTCCAGCGATCCTGAGGATTCGCTCCCTGTCCCTCCAAGCCATGTCACCAGGTAGGCACCTTACCTCCCTCTCCCCTTCCTCCCCCAGTTCTACCTTCCTAACAATAGAGTCCCCCACCAGGAGTTGTTCCCTTCCCCTGTAGGGTCCCATGCCATCTGGAAAATAGGACACAGAGAGTAATAGTAAATGGAGTCCACACTCAGAAGAAAGGAGGGTTACTAGTGGGGTACCACAGGGTTCAGTATTAGGACCGGTCCTCTTCAATGTCTTTATAAGCGACATTGCAGAAGGACTGGAAGGAAAAGTATGTCTCTTTGCAGATGACACTAAGATCTGCAACAGAGTTGATGCACAGGGTGGGGTGGAAAGGATGAGAAGGGACTTGGCAAGGTTAGAGGAATGGTCAAATGTAGCCATCCCTAAGCCCACTTTGGTCCAACCACTCCTCTTTCTTGGTAACCTCTGAGGCAATGGCAGTGGCCCTGGTGGTCCCTGGGTGGGAGAGGAGGTCCCACAAATCCTGGCCAACTCAGTCTGGAGATGAGCAACCTCCTCCTTCAGCCCAGAGAGGTACCTACAGATGGGACAACACCGCATCCTCTAGAATGTCTTCCGGAAGACTGCTGCTCCACAGCCACTGCACTGCACCACTCCCATCCTGTCTTATTTCTGGCCCCCTAACTGTTGTTTGGAATACTTACTCTTTCATCTGTTTTTTTTTTCTCCCTACTTACTTACTGCCTCTGTGCCCTTTAAGCTTCTGATCTTCCTGTTCTGAGACAAGAAGTTCCTATATTTCTCAGTAGTCTCCTTACTTGCTCAGAGTCAGACCTCCAGCAGCTGGGGGTGGGGACAAAGAGCTACTCTTATTCTTCTAGGATGGTGAGTCTTTGGTGGCTCTGGGACCACTCATGTCCTGCTCCCAAACAGGAAGTTCCTGTTGTCAGTCAAATTCTGTGCCTCTAAAAGTAGAACTGGTTTAGGGTGGGGGGTGGAGGGAGGGGAGGGAAGGAGGGCAATATTGTCCCAGTAGAGAAGTTTAGTTATACCAGTAGCTCCTTTCTCCTGGTGTTCTGCCTGTTCTCTGGCAGAAACTATCTAGGGCAGTGTTTAAATCTGGCTTTAACCTGAATACGGGGTGAATAACTGACTCCCTCTTAGCACTAGGAAACATGCAGTACAACATACAGTATTGTCTTTCTCTTGTTATAACATGGTGATGGGGTATTCTCTAGAGCCTCAGTCACTGCCTTCTCTAAGCTCACCTCCCTTTTCAATGCTCTTTGTAGATCTGTCTTGGGCTGTTCTCCCAGAACCCAATGTTGTGCTATGTAGAAGGAGCTAGACTTGGCTCCTTCATCTATGAGGAATGCTTTCCACATTGCCCTGTTAGGGGTCAAATACAGGTGTAGGGAAATTGCTAGACTACCTCAATGATATGTTCATCCCCTCCTCTAATACCTCCTAGTTATTATGGTCAGAGCCTTGCAATAGATTCTAAATTCCTCAGTATAGGCACAGTGCTGGTCTAGCCTCAGTTAGGGATATATTTGCAAACGTATGTAAGAGCCATCCCTTTACACTAACTACCCTCACACAGCTTCCAATCTGCTAAGACCTTGATCAAGGAGTATTTCAAGACTCCTCTGACATGCCACAACTGTCCTCAAGGTGGCCATTTGTCTTATTCTTGGGGTCTTTTAACATTGTAGCCTGGTTTGGGTCTAATTACACTGATTGACTGGATGCTAACCAATAGAAGGGATAGGATCCAGCTGTCTGGAGTCTTAACTGACTTAGTCAATGGCCATTTTTCCTACGTACTGCTCACAAAAGGTCCATTTGCCAAAGGTTTCCTACAAAGTCATTACTCTAAAGTAATTCTCTAGGCTGGATACTACTAGTTTTCTTTGCTGACATAGCCCTCGCTGACTGGTCCCCTATTTACTCTTCCTCAGATGCTACAATAGCTCTGTCCTACTTCATTGCTCAAATTGCTCAGTAATACCTTCCACCATCCTAGTATTACATTATGCTGTGGGTTTGCCATGGCCCCTCCAATGGGATATGTATACTGTAAATATTAGCTCAACTTTCCTATAACCCATTTTATCATGTGAATTTTACTGTACATCACTGTGTTTATAAATGTTTTTTTTCCTCTGTATGTATAACTGTTTATATAAGTGTATTGATGTATCTGTTGTGTATCAACTGTTGAACCTTGACCTTATCAGGTCCATCTTGTAAATGAGCGTTGCTCAATGATGCTTGCCTGAATAAATAAAGATTTGATTGATTGATTGAAATCACTCTGCAGGATAGACACATCCTTGCTATTAAGTGGAGAGTCAGGGGTACAGCTACAAAATTACCTCACAGTGATTTACTCTCCTTGCTGAAGGCCAGGTATAAACATTTGTTTTCTTATAAGACCTCTTCCAGTGTATCCAATTGGAATGAATACAGAAGGCTCAGAAATGTCTGCAAAAACATTACCTGTACAACTGAAAGTACCTTCTGTAAGGACCAGCTTCTAGGTTCTGCTTGGGACTCCTGCAGTATCTGGTGCCATATCAAAGGTTTTAAAGATAGGTCCACTAAAAAAGCCATTAAGGACATGGCCCTTCATGGGATAAACTGTAGTAACACTATTACTTTTGCAAACACTTATGGTGACCATTTTACTGATTTAGCAGTATATACTTCTCCCCCTTGTCAAACTTATCAGAATAGCCACCCAACAGAACTCCTCCCCTTCTGCTAATCACCCAGTTTTTCCTGAAGGTTGTGATCCCAAAGGAAATTCAAAAAGTGATTAAGTACTCTCTCCCACAGCACTACCCCAGGGCCTGATAGGTTGGAACATAGGATCCTCTACTTTACTGCCCCTATCCTTACCCCACCCATTGCCCACATTTTCGGCCTATTATTAATATCTGGAATTGTGCCTTATGTACGAGAGTTGTCTCTGTTTTCAAAAAAGGAGACCCAAGACCTATCGATAACTACCATCCTATTGCACTCCTGTCAGTTCTTAGTAAATGTTTGAAAAAAGGTGGTTGCGGTGCAGTTGACAGATTATCTCCACAAGTACAACTCCCTACCACCTGAACAGCATGGATTCTGCAAGCGGCATGGCACATCCACTGCATTCACCTATTTATCTAATGATATTAAAGTAGCTATGGCCAAGGGAATGATGACAAGAGTTGTATTCGTTGAAGTTTCTAAGGCTTTGACCTGGTTGATCACCAGTCATTATGTTCAAAACTGATTATGCTCAGCCTCCCCTTCCATGCTGTCTCCTGGTTTGTTCACTTTTTCTTTTTTGTCAAGTAATATTTTATTGATAAGTAAAACACCAAACAGTACAGTAAATCTTCATACAGCTACACAAAAGCTGTCAACTACTGTATGTTCATAAATCTGATTATTAGTAATAAAACAATAAACATAACACTTAAAACGGAAAGTGAATATAGCTTGGCATTATGTTTTGAGAATGGACACGGATAGAATACCATTCATGGCAATGCATACAGAAGTACATGGAATAAAGCCCAGGGGAAGACTGCGATTATGCTGGATAGATACCATCAACAACGACTTGCAGCAGAAAGCATTAAGGATGAATGAAACCATGGAGCTGGTGCAACACAAAAAGTGGTGAAGAGACTTCTTTTGGCCCCATCGATGCTGACTGAACTTGTGGACGGGTATCTAAGTAGGTAGCAAGTAATTTTCAATATATGAAATACTTATAACAATCTAAAAGAATGGTGTTTCCACAGAAGAATGAAAAGAAGAGTTCTGATGAGAAACATTAATCAACAATCAAAGACAAAGAAGAAGAATGACGCATCCTTATTGAAGGGGTCATATTTGTAAATGAAGGTTTTAGCCAGAATACCTGGTTCAAGGAAGAGAAAAAAGAAGAGATGCAAAGAAAGATGAGGCTCCAAAATGAAAATGTTAGAAAAAGAAGTAGCATCATGCAAGCCTTTAATCAAGTGTCACACTAAATATATTAGGTTATAGAGTGGCTGAAGACCTCTGATATTAATACTGAAATCCAAATTATTGGTATAAGAGACAGACTTTTTGTACTGTACATAGTTGTCAGAGGACTAAGAAGAATTTATTACCAAGCATAGTAAATTGTCATCACACTAAGTTGTGAACTACCTTTCAGATATGTTCCAATTTGTAAAGTTTAACAAGACACTATTTAGTATGGCTTCTGTTGAAGTTTGTATTCTCTGGGACTCTATTCCTGGCCCACTGCTCTTCTCTGTCTTTATCAACAGTCTTCCTCTTATGTCTGTCTCTGGCTCCTCACTAGTTTTTGCAGAACACCATATGACCTTGCTTTCTATTTTAGTCCCTGGACTGTAGGCCATATTAAATTGCAGCTTAGCTGTGACTTTCAGAATATTCATAACTGGCTCACAAAAAAAAAAAAAAAATTGGCCCTTAATGTCAAAAAGACACAGGCTATGCTATTTGGTTCTAATGCTAAGCTTATGTCTTGTGTGCATACCCTAGTAGTCACTTGTGCTGATGGCTCCTTATTTGCCATGGTTGATAAATTCAAATACCTTGACATCACTCTTTTCTCCTTATGAACATATGAAATTTGCCAGCAGATAAAGGCCTAGAGGTCTATCAAGTCTGCTTGAATGTGCAGATAGCACCCCTTATTCTGCAGCTGCCCCTCCCTCCCTTCCACCCTTCCCCTTCATTAACCCTCCCCTTTGTCCTGTCTCATCCCCTTTTGAAGCAGTCCATTGTTCTACTTGATACCACTTCTGAAGGTAAAGCATTCCACCCAGCCACTACCCTCTCTGTAAAAAAGTGTCTACTCATCTCTCTCCTGAACCTTCCTCCGTCCAGTCTCATATTATGGTCCCTGGTGTCCCTCCCCTCCCTTACTTTGAACAGCCCCTCTGTACCTGTCTTGTTTATTCCTTTCATGTACTTAAAGGTTTCAATCATGTCCCCCATCTCTCCTCTTCTCCAGTGAGTACATATTCAACTCCCTCAGCCTCCTCTTGTATGATAAGTCCCCCAGCCCCTCAATCATCTTTGTTGCCCTGCGCTGCACCCCTTCCAGTAAGTTAATGTCCCTCTTCAGATATGGGCACCAGTACTGCATGCAGTACTCCTTATTGGCTTTCTTCTTACATGTCTCCATCATCTGCCTGGCAGTTAATACTAAGCTTGGCAGAGCCTACAGAATTAGTCACATACTTACCCTGAAGGCCAGACTTGTCATCACTAAAGGTGTCCTCTTGCCTAAGCTAAACTATGGCAGTGTATCCTTTGTTCATACCTCTATAAATATCCTGGCTAAATAGAATATGACATATAACAATATTTGTTGGTTCACACTGTCCAATCATCTCACTCATCACTGTGATCTGTGTTCTGTCCTCAGATGGCTATGTCTGTCTGCTGGGTGCTCTTATGCTCTCAGATGTTTCTTAGATAAGCTACTAAGGTCCTCTCCTCCTGCCTCTGTCACCTTAGTCTTTCAGTGCTCCCATCAGTCTTACCCCCTCAGATACTATCTCAAGTCCATATTCCATGTTCCCAAGTATGCCCTTGGGATGGGTGAACAGGCTTTCTCCTCATTTGCACAAAGTTCTGGAAGTCCCTCCCAGTGCCCTAAGTGGAAGGCTAGGTCTTCTGGCAAAGACATCTAGCTTCACCTGAGCTCTTTTCTTCCGGGTTTGCTTGTAAGGACAGAGCAAGGAAAAAGATTAAGGCTTCTTTTGGCTTGGCAGATTTACTATGTGTTATTTACTTTTGTACTCACAGGGATTGTTACTGTTTGTTGCTAACATTTTACTAGTTTATTGTTCTCTGATTCAAATTGCTGTTGTAGGGTATACTTTCTGCTGCATTTTTACAGGGTGTGCCTACAGGTTTGTGGTGACAGATTACTGCTGTAATCTTCTCTAATTCAAACGATTTTTCACAAGGTATATCTTCTGTTACTGCTTTAATTTTTTATGTAGCAAAGTGTTTCCTACAGGGTATATCTTCTGTAAAATTATTTGGTGCTTTACAGGCTTTATAGTTTTATCTATCATTAGGTTAAGCTTTCAGGGCTACTGCATTTGTTGTTGGTTGATTGTTTCTGCTCTTACCTCCTTGTTTCTTTTGTCCATGATTCTTCCTTTTTGGCAGGGAAAGGGCTCAGCCACACACCCATATCCACAACCACCCCATGCTACACTTCCTTAATAGGGTAGCACAGTTGTGACATTTCCTGTAGCAAAACAGGAAGGGGAGGATCAGAGGGATATCCACACATTCACCTCACTTACAGGGGCATAAGTAATTTAACTTGTTAAAACAAGTTATACAAAAACAAACAAAAAAAAACAAAATCAAACCTTTGCTTTCATTTTCCTCCTTCTAATTACTTGTACCAGATTATAAACCCAGCAACTCATCTGGAATGGATATTATTAACTGCATGTACTGTGGGACACTTTTCAAAAGGGCAGTTATACAGGATTTAGGATGCCGTCCTACATGTTGACCCATTGGAGATCTAAGGGCCCAGCTCCAGGCAGCATGGGCAGAGATTGTGCACCTCAATTCACATATTCAGGAGGAAATATATTAGAAGAACCACCTGTCATTTCCCCAACATCCAACAGAAGCACCTTGACAGCAAAGGGTAGTTGGTCCGGGAGGTTGGCAGGTGGTTAGGAGGGGCAAATCGGGTGCCCCATCACTCAGTGCTCTCCAACATATTACCTCCACAAACCATATAAAAACTACAAACAGGTATCTGCCTCTATCTCCAAAATCAAACAAAGGAGCAGAGGACACTGCAGAGCAGGACACTGCAGCACAGGAGCTAGTGCAACAAAACTCACTTAAAACAGGAACCCAAACAAAAAAAGCAAAAAGGAAATCCAAAACACTTCTGATCATAGGAGACTCCATGATTCGGGGAGTTGATACTTACCTCCAGCTGGGGGGGGGTAATGGTAAGATGTCTCCCAGGTACATCAGTGTGGAGAGGTACTGACTACATTGCTAAAATCATGCAGAAAGAAGGAGAAAACATTGATATTCTGGTACACATAGGGACTAACAATCTCATCAGCCAGTCAGTTGTGGAGACCAAGGAACACCTGACCAGGCTGGGAGACAAACTGTCATCCATTTCATTCAACATCTTCTTCTCTGAGATCCTGCCAGTCTGGGAAAGGGGGGAAGATGGGCGGAAGGTCAGAGAAGGGAATACAGGGGAGCTAAACATGTGGCTCAAGGGCTGGTGCCAGGAAAAAGGACACAAATTTGTAGGTAACTGGCAACAGTTTTGGGAACGAAAGTTCTTTACATTCGATGGACTACATGTGACTAAAGAGGGAGTCAGTGCATTAGGGCATAAGTTTGATGTCTTTGCAGAATATTTAAACTAGCAAATGGGGAGAGGGGTGCAGCACCCAAAACAATGAATGGGAAGAACACCCCCCTCCCCCAGCTACAGTAGTGATCAAACAGGAGTTCAGCATGTTTGTAGTTCATTTGCATCACCAGGTAAAGAAGAAGATTCAGCTCCCCATATGACACCACAGGGGAAACTCCGGATCTCACCTAACAACTAACAAACTGAAATCTGGCTAATGGAAAATCATGTACACAAATGCTCGCAGTCTGGGAAACAAGATCCCAGACCTGCAGGCAACAATGACAGAGGTTAAACTGGACATAGTAGCCATTAGCGAGACATGATTCACCAGTAACCACACTTGGGAGACTTCAGTACCCGGCTATGTACTGTTCAGAAGAGACTGAGGTGCAAAAAAAGGGGGGTTGGAGTGGCCCTTTAGGTCAATGAAAATATCAAAGCTACAGAAATTCAGAATACACATAAGGAGCCAGAAGAACTGTGGGTAACCCTGGAAACAGGAAATGGACAGCGATACAAACTGGGATTGTCTACAGGCCTCCAGATCGGGGGAGGACAAAGACACATTACTGTTAGAAGATATACAAAACATGACAGCTAAAGGGGAGGTTCTAATAATGGGAGACTTTAACATGCCAGATACAGATTGGTCAATACCAGCAGGAACATCTGACAGAACTAGACAATAGTGGATTCCCTGCAGGGGGAGGACCTCAAACAACTGGTAGAAAAACCCATGAGAAACAGGGCTATCCTAGATCTAGTTCTGACTAATGGGGAAAGGATCACAGATCTCCCAGGTAGAAGGTCAACTGGGGCCCTTGACCATCACATTGTATGATTCAATTTGGCCGCTACAACTAAATCATCCCATTCCAAGGCAAAAATATAGGACTTCAGAGGAGCTGACTTTGATAAGATGGCCAACAGATTTCAGCTAGCCCTGGCAAGAAGAAATGCAGGTGAGGGGGTACAGGCAAAGTGGGCAAGCATTAAGGATGCAATACTTAAAGCAACATCCCAATGTGTTAGAAAGAAATCAAGAGCAAAAGAAGGAGGGTACCATTTTGGTTCTCAAAAACAGTGGCAGAAAAGGTCAGAACCAAAAGGCTGACCATCATGAAATCTAAAGGAATACAGCAGACGAAGACAGAAAGGCATACCAAATATCCCTAAGGGAAGCAGGGAAGGCAGTAAGGCAGGCAAAGGCCCAAACCAAGGAAATACAAGCATGAACAGTAAAAGAAGGTGACAAGACTTTCTATAGATACATTAGTGAAAGGAGAAAGTCCAGAGGGGGTTTTGCTAAGATCAACAGGGATAAGGGGAAGTGTATGGAGAAGGACCAAGGAAAAGCATTTATCCTAAATAGATACTTCTGCTCAGTATTTACTGAGGAGAAGGTAGGGCATGGCCCACAGCTCAGCACCATATACATGGGGGGGGTGAGGTGTGCACTAGTCCCTTCACAAAATAAAGGGCCCTACAAGAGCTCGCTAAGCTCAGGGTGGTCAAGGCAATGGGACCTCATGGCATACATCCAGGTACTAAAGAAGCTAGAATTGGAACTAAGGCCATTATCAGAACTGTTTAGTGAGTCTCTGAGAACAAGAGAGGCCACAGAAGACTAGAGAAAGGCTCATGTGATCCTGTTCCACAAGAGTGGCAGCAGGGAGAAGGCAGGGACTACAGACCAGTCAGTCTTACCTCAGTAGTGGGCAAGATTATGGAGGCACTCCTTAAGGAAAGGATAGGATAGTGCAACACCTGGAATCCATAGGAGCACAGGATCCAAGACAGCATGGGTTTAGAACTGGAAGGTCCTGTCAAACTAATCTCATAGATTTCTTTGACTAGGTAACCAGAGTGGTGGACCAAGGTGGAGCAGTTGATGTCACCTACCTTGACTTCAGCAAAGCTTTTGATACTGTTCCACATAGAAGATTGATTAATAAGCTGGGTAGGCTCGGGATGGGTCAGAGGTTGGTCAACTGGGTGGCAAACTGGTGGGCAGGCAGAAAACAGAGAATAGTGGTAAATGGTATACAGTCAGAAGGGATGCAAGTCCCTTGGGACTTAACAGTGTCAGTGGCTCAGTAGGTAGCACACTTGCCTCTGAGGCCAGGAGATCAGAGGGCTGTGGGTTCAGTTCCCACATCTGGCACTTGGGTTAATATCCCAGTACTGACACTGTAGTGCAGCATAAGAGGGGTGCTGTACTTCTGAGGTGCTGTCTTTCGGATGAGACGTTAAACTGAGGTCCCATCTACCTGGATTGGTGGTAGTTCAGGTGGATATTAAAAGATCCCATGGCACTTATCGAAAAGAGTGGAATTTTATTGGTAATAAAGTGGGCTCATTACAAAAATAACACAACAAACAGGAACAATCAAAACAAGTCAAAAATCAGTTAACAGAAAAATTATCACAATGTTCCATAACAATACAGCTTGAGAGTAGAAGAAAGTAAGAAATCATTATTTTTACAGAACACAAGGCTGCATTGAATATTGCAAAGAACTTCCATTAATCGAAATGGTTTTGGTGTAACACTAACAAACATCTGAACGCCATAAATAATAACGAATGATACAAGATTATATACAAACTGTCCATATGATACTTTCTTTAAGCAGATCGATAGTCTGAAACATAACATGTTCATAAGAAAGGAAAGATAACAAAGGTTCTGCCCGTTAATAGATAAATGAACCAAACTTCAAAAGAAAGGGACATTCACAAAATAAATGTTGCTGAGTTTCAAAAATATTGAGGCAAGAGGTTCTAGGACAATATCTCAGACAGGGCTTTATGCTTATGATTGTTGTTAACTCCTAATCTATCTTAGTTACAGAGCCATATCATATCCCATAAATATGGTGGTAGCCGTTGATTTTGAAGTTGTTGGAGTACCCAGGGGAGACGTCCAGGGGGACAAAATGGAAAAACAATCTCCACCTGAGCCTCCAACCTCCAAAGTCTCTCATATAACTGGGATCTGGATGATATACAAAAGTCCTGAGGATGGAGACACCAGGTTAAAGTAATCTTAAAACTCTCTTTTCCATAAGTAGGGATCAGTTGGGACTTAGAAATAACCCCTTTATAGAAGGCATGCCAATTATCAAGGCAGAGGGAAACCACACAGAAAAATAGGGTTTCAAAAACATTTCCCAGGTTTCACAGCGCCTTCCAGTATAATTCAAAAAAAAAGGCTATAAAAAAAACAACAGGGTGGATCATACCGATTCCACCTTCCTTGGAGCAACCTATATGTAAAACTCCTCTTAATGGGGTTTAACCTGGATCCCACAACCCCTTGAAAAAAATCCCAGTCAATCTGGTAAACAAAGAAATGGGAGGTGGAACACATAACAAAGATGTAAAAAATCGGTAAGACCAAAGTTTTAAGAAGCACAACCTTTTTCTTCCCGATTAAATGTCTTTTCCACCCATTAATCACATTATCTGCTTTTTGAAGGGCAAGATTCCAATTATATGTTTCGCGGATTATCGCAGCAAAGAAAATACCTAGATATGAAAAACAGTAATAGATACAGAAACACTGGCATAGAGGCCTGTACTGGGAAGGAAGTATGCCCAAGTGGTACACAAATACTTTATGTAAAATTTATGTTACAGCCTGAAACAGAAGAAAATGTCTGTAGAACCTGAACAATGGCCTCTTGTTTTGTGGAAGATCCACAGCCAAAATCAAATCATCCGCGTAAGCTAATGTTTTAAGTGGTAGAGGAAGGAGTACAGAACAACAACAATCTGTGGGCAAGAAAAATGGCTCTCAAAAGGGTGTCAATATAAAAGGTATATAGTAGGGGACTAAGCGGGCACCCTGACGTACCCACAGGCTAGGAAAATGGCGGCCTATCCAGCCGTTCACATTAGGGCGATATCACAACATCTCTATATAATAAGCGAAGCCAGGAAAGGAAGCACACGGAAACCCAAAAGCCTCAGAGCTAGAAATAAAAACTCATGGGAGACTGTATCAAGCACTTTTTGGTCCAAGCTAATAATCCATCCAGTGACAGCATTCGTTTCCGAGAGTAAACAATTCTCTTAATAAAATCAGATTATCAGAAAGATGTCTGCCTGGGATACCACAAGTTTGAGTCGGACTAATCATGTGTGATGCCAAAGTAATCATTCTGGATAGGAGAATTTTGGCAAGGATCTTATAGTCAACATTAAGTAAACTAATTGGTCTCCAATTTTTTATATCAGAAGGATCCCCTTTCTTCTTAAACAGTAGAATCAACAAAGCATCTTTCATAGAAGTAGTTAAAGCATCATATTGTAACATCTCGTTATAAAGGATAGTTAAGACAGGAACAAGATCAGCAGAAAAGGTTTTGTAAAATTGTGGGGTCAGACCATCTGACCCCAGGACAGAATGTGGTTTCAGACTAGTAATAGCAGCTAATACTTCATTTTCAGTAATAACAGAAGAAAGCTTGTCTCGATCAGAGTCCGAAAGTTGAGGTAAAGACAGTGATCGGAGAAAGTGATCTGCATTGACAAGATCAGCTTTAGTACCAAACATGCTAAAAACATAATGTTCAACATAATGAAGCAAATCTTCAGGTTTCTTGAGTAACTCCCCTGACTGAGACAATAGAGAGGTAATCAATTTAGTGTCAACTCTATCTTTACAGGCCTTGAACGGGTCTAAACAACCCTTAGTAATATGAGTGCCAAAACGCGCCTCCTGGAGTCCTGACCCAGTGAATCAGCACGATTATACTGAGATAGCCTCATTTGAGTACTGATTTCACTAATCTGAGAACTAAAATCATGAGTAGTGGAGCTAGCTAAAGAAAATAAATGCTGTAACTGATGCCTTAATGTTAAATAAGACAAATATTTAGTATTTTGTTTTTGAGCAACTGTCTTCTGAAAAAACTGTTTCCAACTTAGCTTAGAATCCTCCCACCAGTCCATCCCAGTATCATAGAAGTCAACTACAGACAAACGAGCTATAAACTCTTTATGCCAAAGTTTAAGAAAAAGAGGGTCACTGAGTAGGGAATCATTAAGACGCCAGCTGGCTTTCTTGCATCTTGGGGCAGAGGCCCAAGAAAAAGAGGCACATAAAGCAACGTGGTCCGAGAATTCAGTAGCCACAGTTTTACAAGAAAGTAAAATTAAAATCTTAGATAAAAAAAGAAAATCTATCCTGGTATGTAAGGACCCCTTAAAAAAAGTGGACCCACCTGATTTGTGGAAATATCTATAAACATCCACAAGCTTGGCTATGGAAATTACATTATTTAAAGCCACAGAGTCACAAAATAACTGGAAGTCTGTAAGCCTCGATCTGTTTGATGTGGCATGAATTGAAATCTCCAACCCATAAAAGTAATCTGGACGAAAAAGATAGGGCTTAATTTGATGAAAAGGAAACCCTCTGAGCCTTGGTTTGAGGTGCGTGAGGTCCCAGTCATCAAACTCTCAGATTTATATGAAAAATCTAATAACAAGGCCCTACCAGGGAAATATCTACTAGTCTGGATACTTTGAAATCAGAGCTGGAGAACAAGATCCTGACACCATCACAAGTGTCAGGTCCAATAGACCAAAAGAAGGACCTACAGCCCATGCTTTAGAAGCCTGAAATAAGTTCCCCATGGGTCTTCAATCTAGGTATCAACAAGGCAGATTATATCACAGTGCAGGTCAGAAAGGGTTAAAAAATCCTACCAGCTTTTCTTCCTTTAATACTGTTCACATTTAGAGAACATATATTTAGAGAAGACATGATTTAAGTAATGGGTGGAGACTTACCCTCCGTCGTTGCCTAGTGCATTTTGCAATGGGGTCCGTATCAGCCCATCAACCTCATCAGGGAAGGAAAGAAGGGAGGAGGAATCAGTATCTCACCCCGGAGTCTTTATCCGAAAAATCTGTAGCTAAAACTGCCAAATTTGTTAGGGTTTGCCAGCTACGTGTAGGAGTTCCTATCGATTAGCAACAGCGAGGCCTTTCCTGGTTCGTTTGTGGGTAACAGTGGTAAAACTAGGGTTGTCACCCCCAGACCCGTGGGTGAGGGAGAACATCAGTGTCTTGAACAGTGGGAGTAATAGCGGGGAAGCCACAATAGAAGTAGGAAGGGTACAGCAGGAAAAGAGGATTGAGAAACTGGAACAGAGGTTACAGAGGGATCATCTCCAACTACCGGAGGGGGGGTAACCTTTGAGGTAGAGGAGGCTAAATTGTAGGCAAGCAACTGTTGAGCAACAGTGATGATGCCATCATGAGAGGGGCAGTCTTCTCTGTTATGAGAGGCCCAGGGGCACCTACCATAAGCATGGCCAGTTCCCTCGCATAAGTTACATTTAAATGAGTTAGCACATTTAGCTGCAATATGACCGTATTCAAAACAGTGGCTACATTTAAGAGTGTCACAAACCAAACTTAAATGAGTACGTGACCCACACTTAAAGCAAGACTTGGGTTGCCCAGCATAAAAAATGAAGCCCTTGTCCCTACCTAGAAAGAAAAAATTAGGCAGATGTTTTGGGCCAGTGTTAGTGGAGAAAAGTTTAACACGGACCTTCCAACTGCCATCCCAGATTTGTTCAGAGTCTAGATTGGGGGTAGGCCTATTCAAAACTTCACAACGTTTATTTAACCAGAATAGAATATCCTCAATGTGAACTCCCTCATTCTTAAAAACAACAGTAATGGTACGAATGGCAGGTTTGGTGAGAGGAATGGCCTGAAAAGGGGGACCAGCGGGCATGGACTGAAGTTTGTCATATTGAGCCCAGAACCTATCGAGCCCAGACATTTGTTTAAAACTAATATCAAAGTTGGAGTTACCTATATTAATCAGGGCAAATATCTGGAGGAAAAAACTTCATTGAACCCTTAAGAAGAGTTTTAGCTATATACACACGATCTGGGGAAGTTCTAATCCACCCTTATAAAGCAATCTAACCACATTCCTCCTAGTGCAGGCCCGCCTTTGGAGGAAAATAAATCAGTAAGTTTAAATTGTGAACCTTGAGATGCAGTAACAGTAGCTAACAAAGTAGGTCCTGAAAAACAGGTTTAGTTCCTTGTACAGTAGAAGTAGGCTTAGAGACAGTAGTTGTAACACTATCAACAGTAGAATGAGCAATAGATAAAGGAAGAGTCACACCCGGAGTTCGTTGGAGCTCATATTATTTTCTCAGCAGATTTCTTGAGCATGGTAATATAGACAGGATCCTGAGAATCAGGGGTCCACGTCCCTCCAATATCCCTTTCCCAGCCAGCAGCATTTTTAAAGCTGACTCTGGTGACCAAGCTAAAGCAGTATTCTGGCCAGGTTTAGCTTTTTTGGGGAATAATGAACCCCCACGTTTTGACCAGCCAGGTTCCTGTGTGGCCAAGAAAAAAAACACAGAAGGTTTCTCAGAGACTGAAATTGAGTCAATTGTAGCGCTAGAGTCACTTACGGAGTGAGGAACAACTCCAGGAAATGCAGAGTCTTGTGTTTCCAACGGCGATGTCCGAATGGGGTTGGTAGAAACATTCCAGAGATCGTCTGTAGCAGGGAGCTGAGGAGGAATCACCACGGAAGGAACAGAAGCCGAATCCGCCGGTAGGACGTCGACTGGGGGCTTTCCAGTGTCGACGTCGCAGGAAGGGGAGCAAGGAATAGGCGTCCGAGGCGATGCCTGCGCAGAAGCTAGTAATGCCAAGTCCAAAATCTGCAATTGCAGGACTAATGTCTCGCTTTGTTCCTGAAGACTGGAAGTGAATGAGAGCCACCCTACACCAGGTACAACAGAAATAACCTCTTTAGGCTTCTCAGTAAAACGGAATCAATTCCAAAATAGTTGTACTGCTTGTAGCAGCTATAGCAAAACGTTCATCTGGGGCCTCTTGGGAAGGTAGCACAGAGAGGAGGCCGACTCCCCTGAGCTAACAGCATCCATCTCCTCCAGGGGATCATGCGAACTGGCCATCTTGCAGCCAGCGCAAAGGCTCCACCTGCAAAGAGTAAGGGAATTTCCCCGGTGTCCTGGCCAAATTTCTCTCATTCACTAAAAATACTACCAACAGCTTAATCTGGTTCAAGGTCAGTTGGCATTCATCTGTATCCCCCTCCCTTGAGTCATGCCTGAAAATAGGCAGGATTTGTCTAGTGCACTTGCCTGGCCAACAAAAGCTAAATAAATAAACAAAAAGTCACAAGTGGGGAACCTCAGAGATCAGTCCTGGGGCCAGTCCTCTTCAATATTTTCATCAGTGACATTGCAGACAGACTGGAGTATAAGGTCTGTCTGTTTGCAGATGACACTAAGATCTGCAACAGAGTAGATGATCCAGATGGGGTGGGCAGAATGAGAAGAGATCTGGATAAACTGGCAAAATGGTCAGAATAGTGGCAAATGGGGTTTAATGCAAAGAAGTGCAAGATCGTGTACATAGGGAAAAGAAACAGTGAAGCCACCTATAAGTTGGGAGGGGAGGGGAGTTGCTGGCAATCACAAGAAAAGAAAGAGTCTTGGACATCATCATCACAGATGACCTAAAATCATCCAAGCAGACCACTAAAGCAGTAGGTAAGGCTAGAGGGATTGTTGCGGTGTATTTGTATGGGTATCACAAGTCAGAAGAGGGAGGTAATAATCCGTCTTTACAAAACACTGGTTAGGCCCCATCTGGAGTATTGCATGCAGTACTGGAGGCAGTGCCTGTATAAGGACATTAACCAAATTGAGGCAGTCCAAAGAAGGGCAACCAAAATGGTACAGGGACTGCATCAGAAAACATATGAGGAAGATTAACAGAGCTCAATATGTATACCCTAGAGCTAAGGTGGAAGAGAGGTGATATGATCAAAACATTCAAACATTTTAAGGGCATTAACAAGGTGAAAGAGTTTAGCATGTTTCAATATAAAAATAGCAGGACAAGAGGACACAGTATGAGATTAGAGGGAGGCCCATTAAGGGGTAATGTGAGGAAGTTATTTTTCACAGAAAGGGTGGTGGATGCATGGAACAGCCCACCTCAGGAAGTGGTGGATATCAATACAGTGCAAGGCTTCAGACAAGCATGGGATAGGCATATAGGATCAATACAGATGAGTATGAATATATAAGCCAATGACAGAGCAAAAGCTAATAGCACATTCATAAGGCAGAAAAAATGGGCAGACCGGATGGGCCTTGAGGTCCTTATCTGCCATCAACTTCTATGTTTCTATGTTTCTATCCATCTTACCATCTCTTCAGAGGAGCCCTGAGGAAACATTTTGCCAGCCTGCTCTGCATGTAACTGTACCTGATGGAACTACCAAATTAACTGTCACTTATGAGCAGAACTCTAAGGTGGGTCAACCAGATAAGAGATTTTTATTATTCAAGGGCTTACAACAACTGCTAAATTTTGAAAAAAGAAAACCAAAAAGTAATGTGTGTGTGATAAATTGTTGTGGGGGCATTGTATGAAAAGGAGTAAGAGGGAAGCTACAGTGGGAGGACTAGGGAGGGTTCTGTTGTTTCGTATAAATGCCATTAGAGAGGACTGCAGATGTTGCTGTAGGAAGCCAATAGGGCTCCTGTACTTTTTATTTAACATCCACTATTCCTTGCAACACCTCACATGAATGATTCTGAAGCATGAGTGCCGTGAAGCAGAAGTGCGGCATCTGTGACTAAGTGGCATCTAGGGATCTCGGCAGGGCATCCACATGGAGGACCGCATGCCACTTGGGTCAGTACACTACAGGAGAAGGGAAGTTTTTATTTATTTGTTTATTTATTTATTTCATTTTTGTTAACTGGGTAGGTACACTAGACAGCATAGCTGTCTATTTTCAGGTACGACCCAGGAGATTGCAACAAAGTGTACTGTATGTAGATAATAGTAGATACAAGAAAACATCATGGGAACAAGTAGAAATCAGACATAGTACACTTATACAAAATTTTCAGCAGTGACAGTACATTCACAGGAATCTATATGTAGTAACAAAACAGAAATATAAGTGCAAATAACTAACAGTCATAAGTCATACAACTAGTGAGTAAGTGATAGAAGAGAGGAAATAGCAAGATTTCCAGGCAGGTTTGAGAATAGTAGAGGTTGGAGCTGGTAGGCAACTAGGAGGAACCAGTACAGTAGTGAGTGGCTATTGAACAGGAGCAGGGTTCAGAGCTTAGAAGAGCCATACAAAGCTCCTGTTTGATACTGTGTGGAGAAGGAGAGATTCTTAGATTCAGTGAAAGGGAGGTCCATAGTTTAGGGGCCCAGCCAGAGAAAGCATTCTCCCCCATTTTGGTTTTACATCTCGGTTGAACAAGAAGGGATTTGTCGGCTGATCTCAGTGGGTAGGCTGAGGTCACAGGTTTGAACAGTAGAGCCAATTTGTCAGGTATCTGGGAGGAGATTATATTCTTTATAAAACAGTAGGAAGTAAACTGATGGAAGGCTGAGGGAGTAAACCATCCCAAACTGGAGTATAGTGTGCATTGGTGAGTAAGTCTGGGTAAAGACAGAGTAAAACAGCAAATGCTGTTGTAGCAGACATCCCACTTTCGGAGGAGCCCTCCAGTAGTTGTCCAGAAAGGCTATTAACCCATATGCCAATTTGGATCTCAGGATCCCCTGTGCAATGGCCATCCTCATCGTGGATGTTAGGCTGTGTCTCACCTTATAAGCCAGTCCAAGTTAAATATTGACGGATTTAATGGCTGAGGCTAGGTGCAGGTCAACATCCAAGGTGGGATCAAAGGTTACTGCTAGGTATTTAAAGAAGGTAACTGTGTTAAGGGGAGAGCCATCAAGTGCTCTGATACTTAATGATTGGGTGCAGGACTGAATTTTTTAACCTGAACCAAAGAGCGTAGTCACCGTTTTATTTTTATTTAAGACGAGCTTGTTTTGCAAAGGCCAGCTCTGAAAGATATTGAAGTTATTATTGAGATTCACGTTGATATCGGAGAGAATTGAGGAGGATGAGTAAAGAACAAGATCATCTGCATATAGCAGGCCTGAGCAAGAATCAGTGAGTGGTGGGATGTCGTTTATGAAGACAGTAAACAGGACAGGACCAAGAATTGAACCTTGGGGCATGCCGATCCAAGTAGGAGCAAGAGGGGACTTAGCATCTCTGATCTGGATAAATTGTTGATGTTTCAAAAGATAATTTTGGAACCAGGTGGTAACGGAGGTAAAGAAGCCCAGGGATGACAACTTTGATAGGAGCAGTGGGTGGTCAACTAAATCAAATGCTTTTGTAAGATCAAAAAAAGTAGCCCCAGTGAGAGAACCATTTTCCATAGCGATTCTGACATCATTTGTAAACTCTATGAGAGCAGTGGCTGTACTGTGCTGACATCAGAAACCATGTTGTTCAGAGGTGAGGAGTTTGAAGGAGTAGAGGTAATCCGAGACCTGGTTAGCAACAATTTTCTCCAGTATTTTAGAGAGGGTGGAGTGGATGGCAATAGGGTGGTAGTAATCCAGGTTAGTGGTGTCCCCCTTTTTGTAGACCGGTACAACTCAAGCAATCTTCCAGAGGGAAGGTACATGTCCTGTAAGAAGAGACAGGTTGAAAAGTCTAGTTACTGGAGAAACTAAAGACGGTCTAACGGTTCTTAGGAATCTTGGTAAGAGTCCATCTGCCCCTGCCAATCCAGCAGGAGAGATGGACTTAAGTAAGCGTAAGACTTCAGTCTCAGAGACTGTGCGAAGGGTGAAAGATGGGTTGGAAGGTTTAAGGTTATCCTGCGGAGTGACAGGTAAAGGCCCAGGAGGTGCATTTTAGGAGGAAAGGTCAGTGAATCTGGAGTTAAGAGCCTCGGCGATAGTGAGCAGGTTATTGCAACTACAACCATCCATGACCATATCAGAGAGGTATTGCTCTTGTTTTTCCCCATGATGGTGTTAACATGACTCCCCAAACCACGAGATTCACTGACAGAAGAACTAAGGAGCTGACAGTGGTAATTCCCCCAGCAGATCTGATGGAAACCTTATATAGGTTTCGGAGTCTTCTGTACTCTGCCCAATCTGATGGGGGCTGGGTTAGCTTAGCTTTGTTCCAGGCCTTATCCCTCTTTTTGAGAGAGGACAGAAGTGAAGAATTTAACCAGCATGTAGCAGATCCCTGGATACAGTACCTTTTAACTGGGATATATTTGTCTTGAAGGTTCAAAAGTGTGGTAAGGAGGTATTGAGCAGCACGTTCCGTATTACAAGTATTATATAGAGGTGCCAGTTTGTGTTCTGTAGCTCCAAGATTAAGGCTGTCTTATCCATTTTTGAAAAATCCCTGAAAAGAATTTCTCTGGGGAGTGGTTTAGGGACCCTAGCCTTCCAAACACAGTAAACTGGGGAGTGGTCACTGGTAAAACTCCAACAGCACTGATCCTCTCAGGCCTGTTGGAGATGACCCAGTCTAGAAGATACTGGAGACTGCTGTTACTAGCCTGTCTGGTAATGAGTGTTACCAACTGAGACAGGTGTAACCTGCTGAGTTCAGCAGCATGGAGATTAGAGTTTTTCTTAGCCAATCCAGGTTGAGGTCCCCCATAACAATGAGCTCTTGTCTATCCTTTCATGAGGGAAGATGGTCAATTACCTTAGTCAGGTCTGTTAGTCTATTTTTAGAAGGGTTATAGATCAAGGGTATAGGCAGGCATACTCACTGTACACATTTGTGTACAGTTTTGTTGAGTGCCTGTCACAAACCATATACCTTTCTGTTAACATTTTCATTCTAATCTGCAGTATTTGGGTTAGTTTAGGCCACTGAAGAGTGGCTCTGTTCAAATGTCTGTTGTTTAGGAGACAGATGCATGTATAACCTCTCTAGAGATTAGAAGAATCATCTGATAACAATCTGACTTGTTTGGAAGGGGGTGCCATTTGGAGAGGATGTGTACATTTTTTAAATTGGGGTGGGGTGCAACTGCTGGAGACTGTGTACAAAACTGAAATTTCTGGCTACACCCCTGTTATAGATGCACACTACATTTAGCTTCTTAGTGAGACCTAAGGTAATAACTATAGACAGGTAGTGTTGACTGGGAGGACCGTAATGTCAAGTTCCTGTCTGGTATAAAACAAAACACCACCACCCTTTTTAGCATTTGGATGATCACATCTGTGAAGTTTGTATCCATTGATCCACATAATGAATCTGGTATATGGGGTTTTAACCAGGTCTCGGTTAGACCTAAAATGTCAGAGGAGTTGCAAGCAATCCAGGCTTCAAGCTGCGCAGAATTAGCTGACAGACTTCTAATGTTCATATGTGCAAGCCTAAGCCCCTTTTCTGTGAACCAATAAGATGGGTTCTTGGGAGTGATGCCATTGACGGGGCCAATCTGCCCCTGTTCTGTTCATTATCACCAGAACGAGAGAGAGAGATGACATAGGGGTACCTAGGTCTCAGTGAGAGTGGTTTGGAGTTTACCCTCCAGTGGCATATAAAAAGGGTAATGGCTTAGGTAGTCAGCTATACTAGCAAATGGGATAAGCTTTAGGAGCCAGGTTTCAGGGATAGTGGTATTACCCCTGAAAATTTGGTTTGAGAAACAATAGCTCCAGTCCTCAGCATTGAGTAGCCAGAGTCAGGAGATGGCTGGCAGAGAAGATCTACTGAGAGCTGGAGGGCTAGCAGAAGGGAAAATACTCTTACAAAGTTGCAGTGAAGTGAGATCACCCCCATAGTGTACACTGGTAAGGAAAAGAAGGGAAGGTAAAATTAGGGAAAAAGAGAGAGAAAGCAGTGAATTCAGGATTGGAGAGGGGACAGAAGCAAATGTGCAGTTGACTGCAGGAGTGAGGCAGTAACCAAGTCCAAGGATGAAACTATCCAGCAGGCAGAGATATAGAGCTGCAAATAGAAACCTTATTAAGGCTTTTGCTAAGAGTGGAGATATTCACCAGCTTCCTGGGGCAATCCAACAATGAAATTAACAAGCTAGCTGCCTTGAGATCCTCACCACAGAAGAAATTATCCAATCACTGAGGGAAAAAAGAATATCCGCCACCAAGGAACAGGCATTTAATAAGACGTGGGGGAGGAGGTGGGAAGCAGGGAGAACATTTGACTTCAGTGTCTCCCACAGAAAAACAGGCTAGAAGCATACAATTAAATCAGAAAAAGCACCTTAAAAGAGAAGACTACTGTATATTTCTGATTTGGATACTGTATGTCTGATGTATTTATTATACATTACATCAGTTACTGTACATATGTCAATAAGAGATCAGTCATTTCTGCTATTGCAATGTATATCTACAGTCTGTGGCTCTGACACAAGGTAGTAAAATGTCAAGCAAGCCTCTATTTACATGCAAATGGGTCACTTGTAATACAACCCGTCCCATTCCCTGATGTCACTGCAGCAACAGTGCAGAAGTACACATGACGGTATCAATGCTGTCTACCTGATTCTAGTTTAAGTTTGCAATGGCTTAAGACAGTTCTGTTATGCAACTCACTCAGGGAGTAGTACTTGTACCCTTAATACTGCATGTGTAGAGCAAATAATACATCTAATAGTATTTCATTCACAGGAAACAGAATGTGTTTCTTTGTACTGCCCATTTCTCTCTGTGAGACAGTTGCAACATGTTGTGGAAAGCAGTAGAAAGAATCAATCAGACAATCAAGTAGTCAATCTAGCAGTCAATCAGTTTTGAACCGGGTGAATACCCTTGAGAAGATTTTTTACAAGGTAGGCCTGAGCAGTTTTCCAAAGGATCACACAAGACTGAATTCCTCCTTTGCACAAATTATACACCCCCTTTCAGCAGCCTGAAACTGGAGAGCTAGATCACTTACTTTATAAAATATATTGTTTTACATTTCAAATACTCCTTACATCTGGGTTTCTGACTGGAAATACCAAGACACATAATGCATATGACATGGGAGGAATGAGCTAAGTACATACAGAGCACTACAAACACTGAGGCTGATTAGTTTCTTTGCCTACAACAGCTGAAGTGTAACATCTGATTTGTGAGGGACATCCTACTTCAAGTGCTGGCATTACAAAGAGGGGGGGCTGCTGCAGCTTGTTTTCAGTACCTTTCAACTGAAGTACTGTAGCTCTCATATCACTGCTAATGATTTATAATGGGAATGGGGGCACTTTTAAAGTCACGGACCTGAGGGGCCATCACAGTTCCCGAGGAGGTTAGGGGAACTTGTTAAGGGTTAGAGAGTAAGGGACTTTAGTAGAATTTTAACCAGAGTTTCCCAGTTCTTGTGCCTGTGCTTTAACCACTAGATTATCCTTCTTCCATATGCTGTAGCTGATGTTGTCCTGGTAACCTATTCCTTGTTTCAGCTGAACTCTTTATTGCCTTACATCAGTCATCCAATCACTAACTGCCTAGTTACAAAGGGAAAGGGGCATTTTTGCAAGACTGTGTCTCACTGCTGGTGTCAATCAAAACAGGGAATGCTAACACACATAGAACATAATACAACAGCTATATAATACCAATTAAGATTCTAGATGTACCCAGAGTCATTTATTTATTGGGTAAACTGTTTTTGCTAACAGAAACATTAACACAACACATACAGGCACTTCCGTTTAGGCTTACAGTATATACAGGTCAAATCAGTGCTGCATCACACTCATATGGTCCTAGTTCCTATTAGATCTGCACTTCAGAATGTGCACAACACTTAAAGGATTCCCCCATTTCTCAAGTGGGGAACCAAACATTGTGGGTTCTGTTTACTGGTGGAACAGCATTTAGTGCAGCAACATTATCTGTTGCTCTGATGACATCATCCTCCAGCAGCATTGATGGTAAAATAGAGGACAAACACATTTATAACTTCTGGGGGCTGTATATGTTTATTTATAATCTAGATTTGGACAGCAGTAGGACTGCTGGCAACCATAGGAGGCACACAATAGTTACAGTTAAGGAATTGGGAAAATATGGGTGTGAAACTACCCCTTTTATCTCCGAGACTGCAGTGCACACAGAAATGCCAGACATACCAGGGAGCTGCAGTGCAATGCACAAATTCAGTTTAGAGCTCAGCTGGACAGAGTCACATTTAAGTCAGTCTGCACAAGGGTTTTTGCGGTCTCCTCTAGTCTGCAATAGTGCAGAGGTAAGTTGAAGCAGAAATTCAGCCACAGCTTGGAACGCAGGGAGCTGCTTAAAAACGGTGCCAGAATTCAAAGCTGGGCTGCCTGAGGTCTTGAAATAGAACCCGCTGGCTACAGTACCTTGCTGGCTTTGAGGTGGTGAGGTCCAAGGAGCCACGGGGAATGCCGTGGTGACCCAAACAGGGGCGACTAGGAGCCTAGGGAGAGAAGAGGGGTAGAAGATTATATTTAGGCGTGGACAAAAGAAGGAGGTGGGGACAGACAGAGCAATTAACTGGGAGGGATGGAGAGAAGTGATTAACTTGACTGGAAGGGGTACTGAAAGTAAGTGGGGAAGGGGCAAGAATCAGCAGTACAGATGAGAAAGGAAATCCCACACTAAGAGCAGAAAGTCAGTAGACTTTAAGAAATAAAAATCCTACCCTAAATTATTCCTTAAACAGTTAATTGATGAGCAGTAAGCCAGTACATTCTAAGTGTTTAAATCCTTCTCTTATCAATCATAAAATCATCAGAAAATACACTTAATTACTAAATGCACAAAAGAAAAATACAATAGCACTTAAATGAAATTATTTTTGAATATGACTTCAGTGCCTCTCATAGAAAAACAGGCTAGAGGCATACAATTAAATCAGAAAAAGTGCTGTAAACTCCAAGATTGCAGTGCACACAGAAATGCCAAACACACCAGGGAGCTGCAGTGCATGGCACAAATTCAGTGTAGAGCTCGGCTGGACAGAGACACATTTAAGTCAGTCTGTGGAGGAGATAGGTATCGAATATGGGGAAACACAGACTGGATTTTATTCCTTAAGTGGGAAGTAGGGGTTAGAGGAGAATGGGATGGAGCTCAGTGGTATATTGATGTAATTTATACTGTAAGTTTTCTTTTAGATGATGTTAAAATTCTATTGACTTTCTTTTTTTATGTGCCTTATTTCTTCTGAAATGACATACCCTGAAAATATGGATCAATGTCTGACTCATTTTATGAGGAACAGTAGAACTCAGTAATGTTATTTATCGATCATATGTTTTTGATCTTTTTGGTTTTCCTCTGTAATATGTTGAATTTTTTCACTAAATAAAAAAGTAATAAAAAAAGAGAGAGACAAAGAACTATGTATGGAATTTCTGGAAGCAGCAGGAAAAGGGGAGGTGGTAGTGGTGGGGGGACTTTAATCTGCCTAAGGTGGCCTGGGGTACATCAGCCTCATCCTGTGTCAAGAGTCAAGTGATCCTGGATGCAATACAGGGAGGGTTCTTGACCCAGAGAGTTACTAAGCCCACTAGGGAGGAGGCAATTCCTGATCTAGTGATGGAGAGCACATACATGAGATAATGATCAATGAACCCCAGAGGGGAAGTGACCACAGCACAGTGTGATTCAGTTTGGATATGGGAAGGGAAGCATTCTCCACCAAGACCAGAACCATGGACTTCAGGAGAGCAGACTTCTGAAAAATGAAGGAGGTGCTAATGAAGCAACTAGAGAGCATCAATGCACACATGGGGTTGGACACACAATTGGCCATCTTCATCAGGGGTGCAACACTAGCAGCTACAGATGATTGTGTTAAGCTTAGGGGGAAGAAATCAAAGGTCAGATTGCCCATCTAGTTCAAATCTGAGGTTGCCCAGGCAGTGAGGGACAAAAGAGCTGCCTACAAGAGAAAAGAGGACTGAGTGTGAAGCAGATAAGGATGAATAGCTGAGGTTAGCTAAAGTGTCAGGTAAGGTGGAGCAGCAAGCAAAGGCACAGAAGGAACTGCAAATAGCAGCAGGGATTAAGACCAGGGAGACAGCCTTCTTTTGCTACATAAGCAAGAAGAGGGACAGGAAGGATGGGATACTTAAGCTGAGAAAGGGAGATGGATGGGTGGGGGAAGAAGTGAGCAACACAGAGTACTGCACCAGTACTTCTGCTCTATCTATAATAAGAAAAGGATGGGTGAGTACTGCCTGGGGGGGGGAGAAGGAAGGAAGGGGAGGGGCCACAGATGTGGTAATAGAGGTGGACAGAGTGAGGGAGTAGTTACTAGTACTGAAAGCAGACAAGTCCCCAGGACTGGATGGCATCCATGCAATGGTACTGAAAGAGCTAGCAGAGGAGCTCGAAAAGGGCCACTGGCAGACCTCTTCAGTGGATCCCTGGAGTCAGGAGTGGTGCTGGATGTCTGAAGAATGGTACATGTGGTGCCTCTGCACAAGAGCAGACCTAGAGGTGATCCAGGGAACTATAGGCCAGTCAGTCTGACATCAATTGTGTGCAAACTCATGGAGACCATACTTAAGGAGAGACTGGTAAGGTACATAGAGGATAATGGTCTCCAGAATGAGAGGCAACATGGATCTGTGAGAGCAAGATCCTGTCAGATGAACCTGATTGACTTTTTTGATTGGGTCACCAGGGCGGTGCATGGGGGCAAAGCATTTTCTGGACTTTAGAAAAGCCTTCGATTCTGTGCCTCATAAGATGCTAATCAGCAAACTGAAGGATCTTGGAGTAAGGGAGAAAATGACAAGGTGAGTAGAAGGCTAGCTAAGTGACAGAATCCAGAGGATGGTTGCTGGGGATGAGTTATCTAGTACCAGGGATTTCACCAGCAGGGTGCCACAGGGAACGGTGCTGGGGCCGTTGTTGTTCAATGTCTTCATAAATGAAACTGGGGAATGCATAAAAGGCAAAATGGGCCTGTTTTCAGATGAAACCGAACTCTTTTGGAGGGTGGACACAGTTGAAAGGATACAGGACCTATGGGAAGACCTCAGGAAACTTGAGAGATGGTCGGGAATCTGACAACTTGGCTTCAATACCAGGAAATGCAAAGTGATGCACACTGGGACCAGAAATTCTAGGACTGAGTATTACCTGGGGAGATCCAGATAGCAGCATCAGAGGAAGAAACAGATCTGGGGATCACGATCACCAGTGAAACATAGAAACATAAAAACAGAAACGTATGAATCTAGATCGAAGGAGTTAAATTTGTGCCCTCTGGAGATTAGAAGGGAGAGAGAAAATATTGTCGAGACATTTAAGTACATAATGGGGATAAACTGAATAAAAGAGGGCAGTATATTTAAAAGAAAACTTGAAGTAAAAACAAGGGGCAATAGCTTGAGACTGGAAGGAGGTAGATTTAAAAGCAATGTGAAGAGATATTTCTTCACTGAATGGGTGGCGCCATAGCACATTTTACCTGAGGAGGTGGTGAGTACTGGAACTACATAGAAACATAGAAACATAGAATTTGATGGCAGATAAGGATGGCTTGGCCACCTAGTCTGCCCATTTCCCTACCTGATGGATAAGCTGCAGATTCTAGTTAATCAACAGCTTACTTCCTCCTACCCCCCACTAGAATTGCCTTATGTCTGTCCCATGCATTCTTGAATTCTCCCACTGTTCCTGACTCCACAACCTCCTCAGGAAGGCTGTTCCATGTATCCACAACCCTCTCTGTGAAAAAATACTTTCTAACATTACCTCTGAGCTGTCCCCCGTCTATCTTCAAATTGTGCCCCTTGTTCTTGCACATCTCTTCTTCTGAAAAATACTACCCTTTTGTACTTTGTTAATTCCCTTGAGATACTTGAAAGTTTCTATCATGTCCCCCCTCTCCCTCCTTTCCTCAAGGGTATACATATTAAGCTGCTTTAGTCTCTCCACGTATGTCTTCTGGTGCAGACCCTGCACCATTTTGGTTGCCCTGCTCTGAACATCCTCCACTCTATGTCTTCGCGGAGATTCGGTCTCCAGAATTGCACGCAGTACTCCAGATAGGGTCTCACTAACTGTCTGTACAGAGGGATGACAACTTCCTGTTTTCTGCTGTTGATGCCTCTCCCTGTGCATCCCAGTATCCCCCTAGCCCTCCTTACTGCTTTCTCACATTGCTTGCCCACCTCTAGGTCATCTGATATAATTACTCCTAGGTCTCTCTCGATTTTTGTTGTTGTTATTAACTCACCCCCCATTGTGTACTCTTCCCCTGGGTTTTTGTTTCCCAGATGCATTACCTTGCACTTCTTTGCACTGAATCTGAGCTGCCACATATTTGACCATTCCTCCAACCTTGCCAAGTCCCTTTTCATTCTTTCCATCCCACCCTGTGTATCAACCCTGTTGCAGATCTTTGTGTCATCTGCAAAGAGACATACCTTTCCTTCCAGGTGCTCTCCAATGTCACTTATAAAGACATTAAAGAGGACCGGTCCCAGTACCAAACCCTGTGGTACCCCACTAGTTACCCTCCTTTCTTCACTGTGGACTCCGTTTACTATTACCCTTTGCATCCTGTTGTCCAGCCAGTTTTTTATCCAGGCTACCATCTTTGGACCCACTCCAAGGCTGGCTAACTTATATATTAATCTTTTGTGAGAGACTGTGTCAAATGCCTTGCTAAAATCTAGGTAGGCCATATCCACAGCCCCTCCCTGGTCTACTACTTTGGTCACTCAGTCTAAATCTGTTAGGTTCATCTGACATGACCGTCCTGCTGTGAAACCATGCTGCCTTGGGTCCTGTGCCCCACTGGCCCCTAGGTACTCAACAATTATTTCCTTCAGAAGTGATTCCATCATTTTCCCTACCACTGAAGTCAATACGGGGTCTGTAGTTTCCTGCCTCTGCCCTGCTTCCAGTTTTTTTGAAGTGGAATCACATTTGCCCTCCTCCAGTCTGCAGGTACCACCCCATCCTCCTATGATTTGTTAAAGAGAGCAGTCAGTGGTGTTACTAGTTCTACCCTTAGTTCTTTTAGAATTCTTGGGTGAATCCCATCAGACCAAATTGCTTTGTCCACCCTCCATTTCAAGAGTTCTTTCAAAATCCTTTCTTCTGTGAATGGACTGGTATCAACCCCCCCTATTCAGAGTTTCTCCCTTGTTTGGTTTAGGAACCTTCCCCGCCTCTTCCGTTGTTTATACTGAGCAGAAATATTCATTCAGTATCCCTGATTTTTCACTGTCACGCTCTGCCCACATTCCCTCTCCTTTATTAAGTCTCTTTATCCCTCGCTTGGTCTTTCTTCACTCCCTAATGTACCTATAAAAGGATTTATCCCCCTTCTTAACAGAGTTGGCTATCTTTTTCTCAGTTTGTGCCTTTGCTATTCTGATTGCCTTCCCTGCCTCCTTCTGCTTTAACTGATAACATTCTCTGTCCTGCTCCTTCTGTGTTTCCTTGTATTTCCTGAATGCTATCCTTTTCTTTTTAACCATCCCTGCCACCTCTTTTGAGAAAAATAGTGGGTTTTTCCTTCATTTTGCATTGCTGATTTGCATTACACAAAAGTTTGTTTCCTCTGCGATGTCTGTTTTGATTATTCCCCATTGTTCCTCCACCCCTCCTTCTTATCCATTTGCTAGTGCTTTTCTGAGGCACTCTCTCATTTTCCCAAAGTCAGCCTTTCTAAAGTCCAATACTCTTATTTTTGTACGGCTTGACTCTATGGCTGTGTTTATTACCAACCACACTGTTTGGTGGTCACTTGTTCCCAGATGGCTACCCACCTCTAAAGCTGAGATCCTTTCTCCTTTCCTCTTTGAGAGTACCAGGTCTAAGATTGCTCCCTCCTGAGTGGGTTCCAATACTAGCTGTCTAAGACATGCCCCCTCTAGGGCATCAGGAATTACCCTGCTCTTGGATGTGCCTGCAGCAAAGGTACTCCAGTTAACATCTGGCATATTCAGGTCTCCCATTAACAATATCTCCCCTTTTTCTGCCATTTTAAGGATGCCTTCTATCATTTCCTTGTCCATTTCCTCCCCATGAGATGGGGGTCTGTACACAATCCCCATGAGGATTGTGGTGCCATTTCCTGTCTCTAGGGTGACCCAGAGTGACTCATCAACTTCCTGTTTACCCTTTAGTTCTGTTGCTTTAATCCCTTCCCTTATGTAGACAGCTACTCCTCCTCCTCTTTTACCCACCCTGTCCCTCCTGTAAACTGTGTATCCTGGTATGTTGACATCCCAGTCATGGTTCTCTGTATACCATGTTTCAGTGACTGCCACAATATCCAGGCATCCCACTCCCATGAAGGCCACTAGTTCAGGGAGCATGTTGCACAGACTGTGGGCATTGGTACTCTTCAACTTCCATTTATTTTTATATGGCCTTACCCCTTTTAGCCCCATCTCTGTCCTTACTGCCTTTTTCTGCATTTATCCCTGTCCTGCTCCCTACTGACTTCTCTACCTTGGTGTTTACCTCTCTAACTACTGTGTTTTGTGGGTGGAGGCTGGGATTTCCTTGCTCCTTTTCAGTGCCTCCCCCTTGGCTAGTTTAAATGCTTGCCAATGAAGTATTTAAACCTGTCATCAAGGATCATGATTCCCTCCCTGGACAGATGCAGATCATCGCACCAGTATAAGCCTGCATCCCTCCAGGTGGCTCTCCAGTCCCCAATGAAGCTAAATCCCTGAGCTACACACCAGTTTTTCAACATTTATTGAATCCCATGGTGCTGAATACCCTAGCATCATCCTTGCCATAGATAGGCAGCACCTCCAAGAAGGTTACCGTACATGCTACTTGTCTAAGGCCCCTCCCCAACTCCACAAACTCCTCTTCCACTGCTCTGATCCCATTCACAGCCAGGTCATTTGTCCCTAGGTGGACAATGACATCCAGCTCCCTCCCTCATGCAGCTGCTCCTGCGATCCTGAGGATTCACTTCCTGTCCCTCCAAGCCGCGGCACCAGACAGGCACCTTACCTCCTTATTCCCTTCCTTCCCCACTTCTACCCCTCAATGATCGAGTCCCCCACCAGGAGTTGTTTCCTTCCCCTGTGGGGTCTTGTGCCACCCTCCTGTGGGTCTCCTTTGTGGAGGTTCCCAGCATCCTCCTTGGAGTCCACTGCAGGTGCCTCCATAAAGGAACCACTGTTTGCCATAACAGCATAAGAATTGCGGAGAGGTACAACTGGAGGGATGCACCTCTGTTCCACTACCCTCTTCCTCCCTGAGCCCACCTTGGTTCAACTGCTCCTCCTTGGCAACCTCTGATGTAACGGTGGTGGCCCTGGTGGTCCCTGGGTGGGGGAAGAGGTTTTATGAATCCTAGCCAGGTTAGCCTGGAGACAGGCAACCTCCTCCCTCAGACCAGAGAGGTGCCTGCAAACAGGGCAGCATCACTGCCTCCAGAATGTCCCTTGCAACACTGCTGCCCCACACCCATTGTACTGCACCACTCCCATCTTGACTTATTTTGTGTCCCCTCTCCTGTTGCTTTGTATGCTTACTATCTCCTCCCTCTATGTATTTTTACACTTACTTCCCTACTGCCTATGTGCGCTTACAACTCTCACCCTTCCTGTTCTGGGACAGGAACTTCCTGTAGTCTTCAATAGTCTCTTTCTTCCATGCTTGGATTCAGATCTTCAGCAGCGGGGAGAGTTATTTTTAGGTTCCTTCAAGGTTGATGAAACTAATGTGCCTCAGTGATCCTTCCCTTCCTACTGCCAAACAGGAAGTTCCTGTTGTCAGTCAAATGCAGTGGCTATAAAAGTAGAACTGGCTTTGTGTGGGAGGGTGGAGGGATGGGAAGGTGGGCAATTAGTAAAAAATTTGTAGTTCTAGATTTTTTTGTTTCTTGCTCTGAAACCAAAGTTCCCTTCTGTCAGAAACAGCAGGAAGCTGTAATTGGAGACAGCCGCTTTTGTACACTCAGTAAATGAAGCTGATACAGAGAAACACACAGTGATTTTCTTTTTTTTTTAACTTAAATGAGACCCCCTTCTTCTAATAAAGTATCTGTTTGCTTAATCCAAACAGGTACTGTACTAACCCCTGCTGAGATAGAAGTGATTAATTAGTAAAACATCTGTATTTCTAGACTTATGTTTCTTGCTCTGAAACCAAAGTTCTCTTCTGCCAGAAACAGCAGGAAGCTGTGATTGCAGACAGCTGCTTTTGTACACCTAAGCTGCTAAGCCACACCCCCAATTAGATTCACCCTCTGCTCTGACTCAGTAAATTAAGCTGATACATTCCCCTTCCTCGGTGAAACACACAGTGACTTTCTTTTTTTTTACTTAAATGAGACCCCCTTCTTCTAATAAAGTATCTGTTTGCTTAATCCAAACAGGTACTTACTCCTGCTGAGATAGAAGTAATTAATTAGTAAAATCTGTAGTTCTAGACTTCTGTTTCTTGCTATGAAAACTAAGTTCTCTTCTGTCAGAAACAGAAGGATTTAAGAGAACCTAGGACAGATACAAGGGGTTGGAGGGTGGGAAGAAAAAGAAGCTTGATAAAGGGAAGCAAGTAGGGGACCAAGGAAACAGGCAGACTGGATGGGCCAGGTTGGTACTTTTCTGACATTATATTACTATGAATTTGATAGGGAGACGAGACCACCTGACTCACCTAGTCTGCCCATTTTCCCCTGCCTATTGTATCACCACACATGCTACTTGATCTTGGTCATGACCAAAACACTCTCGCAATGCAAAAAGGCAGCAGCGACAGTGAACAGGATGTTGGGGTGTATAGCCAGGGATTCAGCAGTAGGTGGAGTGTGGTCATACTACCCTTGTACAGTTCACTGGTGAGACCACATTTAGAATATGAGAGTAAGATACTGGAATCCACATCATGCAAAGGACATCAGCTTGTTAGAGAGGGTTCAAAGGAGGGCAACCAAGATGATCAAGGAACAGCAGGGGAAGCCTTACTAAGAGAGGCTGGGAGCCCTGAGAATGTACTCTTTTGAAGAGAGGAGAGACAGAGAGAGGGATATGATAGAGACCTTTAAGTACCTGAAGGGACTAAAATAGAGTGTCTAGGGAAGGTCCCTTTAAGCTAAGTGACAGCAGAACCATGAGGATGCACAGTCTGAAGTTGGTGGGGGAAGGTTTAGGAGGAATGTTAGGAAACATATTTTTCACTAAGAAGGTGGTGGACACATGAAATGCACTGCCAGAAGAGGTGATCTTAGAGAAGATGGCGGATGGCTTAAAGAGGGCCTGGGATAGGTATAAATGGAACCCATAGGACCATGAGGAGGAGTTATGAAGGAAAGGTTGCCGGGGGGGAGGACAGGTTCAATGGCATAAGCCAGGGATGGTGCATTACTAAAGAGCAGATTCAATAGACCGCTTTGGACTTCTTCTGCTGGCTCTTTTGTATGTTCATATGCTTTTAATCATGTTCTCATTCAAGGCCAGCTAACTGTTATTTATTACTGCCTATTATTGACTGTCTAGTGTACTTCTTCTCATTCTAGGCTGGCAAATTGCTATTTTAACTGCTATTTTCTGCTACATATTGTTATATTTAATTGTTTTGTGTCCTAGCTTATTTCTTATCATGCTGTAGTGTACCTGTAATATTATCCTGCCTCACTTTACCTGTAATTCCTGATTCATTGTAATGTTGTTTTGTCGTACCTAAAATATACATTTATTTGTCTAGTGTACCCACCTGTTGCAAAACCCATCCCATGCTGGTGACCCAAGTTCAGGAATGAGCTCCGGTTGCCAGGGTCTGCTAGGGAGGGGAGGCTGAGAGAATGATTGCATGGCTGGCAGGCAGCTCTCTCTCCTGGGTAGGGAGACTGATCTTCCCATGGCTTGACTGCCACTGATTGGAGGCTCGATGGCAGTGTCATGCAGATGGGGACCAGGCACTAGGCCCAGGTGGGTGGAGGGGCCCACTGGTTCTGTGTGCACACGTGCCTCCACACATGTGTGCAACTGAGTTGCCATTGCCCTGGGAACTAAGGAAGATAACTGGCGGAAAAGAATGGGCATGACAAGGGCATATGATGCACGCTGGCCACACCTCCACCCGTCATGTCACAAGGGCAGCCCAGAGTGGAGAACTGGATTATGACTGTCAGGGTGGGATGTCAGACTTCACTCTCCTGATCCCACCATGGAGTGAAAACTGTGCGGGTGCCTTCACTACCAGTACCCCTGGGGAGACGTAGGACTGCGGAAGGGGATGGCGGCAGCCGGCAGAAGGGAGCCTTCTCTTGTCGAGGCCCCAAAAAGAATAAACAGAATACTGAAAAAAACCTACAACAGTCAATAAATGAATGAATAAATAATTCAGACTCATTCCCTGCAATGGAGATGGGCACTCTGCCTAGGTGTCCTATACTACCGTATGCATATTTGTATATTTTTTAATTTGCTTTTCTTTAACAGGAGACACAAACAGAGAATCATTTTGCTGTGTAAAGATAATCATTTTTATTAGCCTAATAAAGGTATTATCTTACCCAGCAAAAGATTCTCTTTATTTTTCTTCTGCTTTTAATGGAGGCTAACACAGTACAATCCTACCCTGAACTTCAATTTCAGGTACATTTTGTGGCACTGGTCCAAACAGTGCTGACAAGAATAGCTTTGGCATGGTGCGCGTCAATGATGCACAATTTTTCTTTTGTGAGGGCTCTGCCCCACACACCCTGCACACCCTGGACTTAAGGATTCCTACTATGTGGGGGAGCAGATCACAGGAGCATTAAATTTCTGGGGCCATGGAATACCATTTCCATGGCTCCTTATAAAAAACAATGTTGCAATGTGTGTGAATGGATAGAGACCAGGATTAGAACCCTGGTCTCCAATGCTCTATGCTCAGCCCTCCATACCATGGGAGCAGCTCTGCCAGCCTCTTGGATTCTGGTACCTTTGTGGTGTACCACGCCATGGATAAGTGACCAGGGAGCACATACAGCATGTTGTAAATCCCCACTGCTGTCCATGTGAGCACTTACCAGACTAGCTGTTGTGCAGTGTGGCGCCATTCTGGTAGTGCTTACTTGATGGGGTACCCATTTGGCAGTGTTTGGTGTTTGCTGTTCCTCTCTGTAACCCTGTACATTGTCCCCTAAGTGCTATTACATTGCATATGTACTTCTTTTTCTTTTTAAAAACTTCTCTTTATTCATCCCGGCCACGGCCTCACCCCTGATGCCTGAGTACATGCCAATCATGGAACAGCAACATAGTGAGTTCATTGGATACTCTCTGTAATCCGTCCACCCAGGCTGCAACTGGAAATGAGCCCATCTGGCTTTTTTTTGCCTGCATGGTGCAAAATGTTTCAAATAAAATAAAAAATAAATAAATACCACTTATTTCATTTTACCTATAGTGTTACCCCTTCTGCTTGTTTAAACTTCCATTTTAATTTTACTGCAGTTTTATTATCTACACAATCTTTTTATAAGTTGGTACCAGTGGTTTAATAAACTTTTTTAAATGTACGTTTTGTGCCTCCTTCCGGTCTTTAATGTCCTGGAACCTATGGAACCTTCTAGCACATCCCACCTGCCCCCTACCAACTTCACTCACCATCCTCCATGAAGCCTCAGTTTACTCCCCAGGCAGGGCACAGGGTTGAGGGGATATACTCCCAAACATGCAGACATCAGGAAGTGCAATAAGGAGACAGGGATCTGTTATGTGTGTAGTGGGGTCCCATCAGGCTGGCACCAGGGCTGCCTTTTTTCTGTTTCTCCCTCATTCCCATGGCATGTACGGGCATGTGAGGGGACCACTGTACATGCAGGTGCACTGTGTGATCAGCGCAGGTTCTGCTGGTGTCCTTCACCTCCCTCGTGACACATTACTGCACTGCCTCCAGAGGAGGGGAGAGTGAGCTGGAATGCTCGAGTCTCCTCTCCCCCGCCAGCAGGTCACCAACGCCACAGTGGCAGCCCTATGATTGTTCTGATGGACCTCCTTGATTCCATAAGTAAAACACATTACATGTTTGTTTTAAAGAGAAGGTGTTTACTTCTAATAAGTAGAAAACTGACTATTTTATGTATTGTATTTTGACATGTTAGTAATTATTTTCTACTTTTATAATAAAATATTTTGTTTGTGCAGTGAAACAAGGCTATTCTAGCCTTTGCTTTTCACAGTGCAGAAAAAGAATTCAATAGAATTCTGGCATTGTGATGTCAGAAACTGCCAGCTACTTAGGGCCCAATGTATTTTATTAATGAGAAACTAAATATATTGTTCTGCCTTTTTCAAAAGAAATGCTTTTCTTTCAGCAACAAACTTTGCCTTTTATATGTTTGCATTTCTGTGTCCATCTGTATGATTTTAAAATTTTTAAGAGTAATTGGCTTCTCTTTTCTTCTTACTAATTAAAATCAGCTTATGAAGAAATTGTCACCTGCTTAATTATAACAAAATATCACAGGTTTTATAATTCAGATACTGCTATTAAATATATAATATTTTGGTAATAGAAAGTTTTATTTCTCAATAAAATCTGAAAAAAGGTTTGCAGGTTCCCATTGAAATACATTGCCAGCCTTTCTAGCAAGAGTTTTAACGTAGAAACATAGACTTTGATGGCAGATAAGGACCGCTTGGCCCATCTAGTCTGCCCATTTCCCTACCTACAGGATAGGCCACAAATCCTAGTTAACCAACAGCCTATTTCTTCCTACCCCCCAGAAGAATTGCCTTATGTCTGTCCCATGCATTCTTGAATTCTCCCACAGTTTTAGACCCCACAACCTCCTCAGGAAGGCTGTTCCATGCATCCATTACCCTCTCTGTGAAATAACACTTCCTCACATTGCCCCTGAACCACCCTCCTTCAATCTTTAAATTGTGTCCCCTTGTTCTTGCCGGTCTCTTTTTCTGAAAGATGCTACCCTCTTGGACTTTGTTGATTCCACTGAGGTACTTAAAAGTTTCTATCATGTCCCCCCTCCTTCTTTCCTTAAGGGTATACATATTAAGCTCCTTTAGTCTCTCTCCTCACACGGCTTCTCTTGCAGACCCCTGCACCATTTTAGTTGCCCTCCTCTGGACTACCTCTATCCTGTCTATGTCCTTGCGGAGATGGGGTCTCCAAACTGGACACAGTACTCCAGATGGGGTTTCACCAACTGTCTGTAGAGAGGATAACAACTTCCTGTTTTCTGCTGCTGATGCCTCTCCCTATACATCCCAGTATACCCCCAGCCCTCCCTACTGCCTTCTCACATTGCTTGCTAACCTTAAGGTCATCTGATATGATTACCCCCAGTCCCTTTCCTTTTTTGTTGTTGTTACTACCCCCCACCCATTGTGTATTCTTCCCCTGGGTTCTTGTTTCCCAGGGTCACTATTTTGCACTTCTTTGCATTGAATCCTAGCTGCTATACTTCTGACCATTCCTCCAACCTTGCCAAGTGCTTTTCATCCTTTACATGCCTCCTTATGTATCAACCCTGTTGCAGAACTTTGTGTCATCTGCAAAGGCATACTTTTCCTTCCAGTCCCTCTGCAATGTCACTGATGAAGACATTAAAAGGACTGGACCCAATACTGTACCCTCACGGTGCCCACTAGTAACCCCTCTTTCTTCAGAGTGGACTCCATTAACAATTACCTTCTGTGTCCTGCTGTGCAGCCAATGTTTTACCCAGGCTACCACCCTGGGACCCACTCCCAGGCTGGTTAATTTGACTATTAATCTTTTGTGTGGACTGGGTCAAATGCCTTTCTAAAGTCTAGGTAGGCCATGTCACAGCCCCTCCTGGTATACTACTTTGGTCACCCAGTCAAAATCTATTGAATTTGTCTGACGCAGCCTTCCCGCTGTGAACCCATGCCTTGGGTCCTGTGCCCACTGGCCTCTAGGTACCGACTATTCTTTCCTTCAGAAGTGACTCCATCACTTTCCCTACCACAGAGGTCAGACTGACAGGTCTGTAGTTTCCTGCCTCTGTCTTGGTCCCACTTTTGTGAATGGGAATCACATCTGCCTTCCTCCAGTCCTTGGGTACCACACCATCCTCCCATGATTTATTAAAAAGAGTAGCTAGTGGTTTCATTTGTTCCTCCCTTAATTCTTTTAGAATTCTGGGGTGAATTCCATCAGGACCCATTGCTTTGTCCACCTTCAGTTTTAGGAGTTCTTGCAGAACCCTTTCTTCTGTGAAAGGGCTGGGATCGACCCCCCTATCAAGAGTGCTTCTGTTAATTGGATTAGGCACTTCCCCCTCCTCTTTTGTGAATACTGAGCAGAAATATTCGTTCAGTATCCCTGCTTTTTCACTGTCCCCTCTGCCCACCCACCGTTCATTCTATTCAGCCTCACTATCCCTCCCTTTGTCTTTCTACGCTCGCTGATGTACCTATAAAAGGTCTTATCCCCCTTCTTAACTGAGCTGGCTATCTTTTCCTCAGTTTGGGCCTTTGCTATTCTGACTTCCGTCCCCGCTTCCTTCTGACATCATAATGCAATAATTCAATTGGTTTCTTTTCTTTTACCAGTAGTTGACAAAATACAATGATGAAAATGTAATTAAAATAAATAAAAGCAAATAAAATGATTACAGAAACATCTAAAGGCCCCTAAACCATCATTCTTTAAGAAGTACATCCTCACTAAGCACTTGTTCTTTAATGGAGGTGTAAAGATTTGTTTTGATGTGGCCCAGTGCCTGGAACACAAACGTGGCGACCAGGATGACTGACCAAATCCTAGCTGAGCCACTCATCTAATGTAGGACTCTGACCAAGTCACATAAATTCTTAGTTTTTTAGTCCACTCAGCTGGGTAAAAGCAGAAGCTCACTAAAAATCTGAGGTTGTATCTCAATTGAACTATCCTGGATAAATAAATAATACACAGCATTATATGTTATGTTATGTTATGTTATGTTATGTTATGTTATGTTATGTTATGTTATGTTATGTTATGTTATATGTTATGTTATGTTATGTTATGTTATGTTATGTTATGTTATGTTATGTTATGTTATGTTATGTTATACCTACATACTAAAATGCCAGCAGAATAGGCCTAATGTTTCTTTCATGTCTGTTCATTTGGTCAGCCCCCACCCTGGGAGCTGACCTTGCTGCCCCCTCACTCTCTTTGGCTTCTCCCTTCCCAGTCCCAGATATTCTCACTGCAAGGACTTTGCTTCCAGAACCCTTCCCTGTACCTGTGCCACCCCCTCTTGAACCCCTCCACCACCTCTGCCTCCACCAGCCCCCTGGGCAGCGCATTCCATGGCTCCACCACCCTCTAAGTGAAGTAGCACCTCCTCCTTTATCCCCTAAATCTCCACCTCCCTCCAGCTTCCACCCATGCCATTTAGTTGCCCCCTCCTTCCTTTGGAGCACCCTGACTGCTCCTCCCCTATTTAACCCCTTCATGTACCTGAAGACCTGTATCATGTCCCCCTGGTCCCTTCTCTCTTCCAATGTGTACATATTTAGCTCTTCGAGCCTCTCCCCATAGGTCCTGTCCCCCAAGCCCCAGATCACTTTGGATGCCCTGCTCTGGACCCTCTCCAGGAGTTCAATGTCCCTCTTTTAGTGTGGCCTCCAAAACTACATGCCATACTCAAAGTGCAGTCTCACCAAGCAGTTATACAGAGGGAGTATCACTTCCCTCCTTCTAGAGGTGATCCCCCTAGCGATGCATCCCAGCATCCTATTGGCTTTGGCCACTAGTACCCACTACCCTCCTACAAGTCTCAGAGTTGTTCATCTTGACACCCACTACCACCCCGAGGTCCCTTTCAGCCATTGAGACCTGTAGCATCCCCTCCAGGGTGTACACTTGGCTAGGGTTTCTGGCTCCTAGGTGCAGTACCTTGCATTTCCTGAAATGAACCTCAGCTTCCACTTTCTAGACCACCTTTCCAGAGCCTCCAGGTCCCCTGCAGAGCCACCTCCCCTCCTCCCCACCCACCACTGCCCCCAGTTTTGGTCATCCACAAGAGACTCATCTCACTCCTGATACCCTTCCTTGTTAAGAGAAGTAGGCGTTGAACAGGAGGGGCCCAAGGACCGATCCCTGAGGAACCCCACTAATGACCCTCCTTGGGGATGAGAGTATCCCACTAACCACGACCCTCTGGGTCCAGTCCTGGAGCCAATTTCCTATCCATCTGATCATCTGGTTCCCCAACCCCATTTCTCCCAGCTTATCCAAAAGGCCCCTGTAAGGAACAGAGTCAAACGCCTTGCTGAAGTCAAGAAAGAGGACGTCCACCAGTCTACCCAGGTCCAAGGTACTCATCACCCAGTCATAGAACTCCACAAGGTTTGTCTGACACAGTTTCCCTGGGATGAATCCATGCTGTCTATCATCCAGGCACCCCAACTATTCCAGGTCCGCCACATAGCCTCTCCTTGACAATGCCCTCCATCACCTTGCCCACCACCGATGTCAGGCTGATGGGCCTGTAGTTCACTTCCACCTCCCTTGATCCCTCCTTGTGGATAAGCACTATATGTGCCACCTTACAGTACTGGGGCACCCACTCCGTCCTCAGAGAGATGCTGAAAAGCTTCGCCAGGGGTTTCACCAGGACATCCGCCAGTTCCTTCAGCACTCTGGGATGTAATTTATCCAGCCCCAGTGTTTTCTCTGTCTTAAGGGACCTGAGGGCTTCTTTCACTCTCTCTCTGCCATGATTTCCACCTCCGCTACCTCGTCCCCCTGCTTTGCTTTCCCCCCTCCTGCCAGTGATGGCCCTCACTCTCCCCAGACCTGCCGATCGGTAAGGGTTCCCCTCCACAGTTTCACCATCTCCTTCCATGTATGATGCAGCTTCCCCATTTTCCTTGGTGAAAACTGAGGTGAGAGTACTCATTTAATACCTCAGTCTGCTCCCCAGGTCTTGCCCATCCTCCCCTGTTTTAATCCTGCTAATCTGCCCCTAACCCTTCATTTTCCCCAATGTATCTAAAGAACTGCTTGTTCCTTCTCCTAATTTCCTGGTCAGGTTCTGCTCCTTCCTATCTTAGCTGCCCTCACTACCGTAACGGCCTTTCTGGCCATCATCTCGTACTCCCTTCGATCCCTTTCACTCCTTGAGCACTTGAAAATGCCTATAAGCTGTCTTCTTTCCTCTTACCACCTCCTGAACCTCCCTGGTCCACCAGCAGGGTTTACGGGCCATACAACATTTTCGTCTTACTCTTGCACAGGTGCTGGTAGCATCCTGCACCCCCCCCCCGATGATTTCCTACCTACTGTCAGTGTCCATGTCTGGCCCAATCCCATCCAAATGCTTCTTAAGGATCCTTTCCATTTCCTTGAAATCCACCCCCCTAAAGTAAGTTACCTCCATCTTTGTGCAACCTTCTACCCCTCCTAGGTCCAGACAGAACCAGACCATGGCATGGTCGCTCCCCGCCAATGGGTCCCTTACCTCCAGGCCACCAGTCTGGTTACTGTCTACCAGGACCACACCCAGTATCAGCACCTCCCTGGTTGGTTCCCCCACCTGCTGAGTTAGGAACGATCCTGAAAGACATCCAACAACCTCTATTCCCTGGCCACGAGGATGTCATAGTCTCCTGTCAATTCCTGGCATGTTTAAGTTCCCCAACACCACCACCCTTTCCCTGCCCAAATTGCAGTGTCTCCCAACATCTGCCACCAGACTCTCCTCCAACTCCTCCGTCAGCGCAGGGGGTCTATACACCACTCCTATTTTTACTCTCTTGCCCCCCCCTTGTTATCAAGGTGACACAAATTGCCTCCACAGTTCCCTCCACCTCCTCCACTCCTCCTATGCCACTGCAATTTTTGACTATTATTGCTACCCCTCCTCCCCTTCCATCTCCCGTCCTTCCTGGAACATGGTGTAACCCTCCAGGTTCAGGTTCCAGTCATGCCCTGCAGTGGCCCAGGTCTCAGTGACTGCTGCCACATCCACCTCTCCTCAGTTAGCATCACCTGGTGCTCAGGCATTTTATTGCCAAGCCCCTGCATTTAGCAGGACTACCTTTCACAATTTATACATACTTCCATTTCTCCAGCTCGTGTTCCCCATTGATTCCATCTTCCCCAGGTTGGCACCTTACCAGTCAGCCTTTTCCTGCATTCCTCTAGCTCCCCAGTGGGGGTGGAGACAGAGTCCCTCCTTTATCAGAGCCCCTTGACACCTTTTCTCCATCCCTCCCCTTATGTTATGTTATGTTTTGCTATGCTATGTTATGTTGCACATACTAGGGTTTATTATGAAATGGACAGAATTGCTACAACCTGATTGGTATTGTGAGATTAACCTCAAACAGAAAAAAGCAAGCATTTGTCAATGCCAGATTTTTGCTTGCATGTTGCTGTACTGGGTCCTACTTGTAATTTTTACTATATATTTGCCCAAGATAGGCCAGATAGGATGCACTATGTCATTTGCATGACGGTCCTGATTTTAAACAGTTTAACACTGCATTTACCCAGGAGAGTAGAGGTTGGATGCAATATCTTGCTTTTAGTGGAGTTCAGCTTTTATAATGTATTTTTCCAGGACAGATAATCATAGATGCAGCATCTTCTTTTCAGTGGGGTTCGGCTCCAGGGTCCTGTTTTTACACAGTTTTGCAATATATTTACCCAGCATAACCCAGCTGAGATGCGATATTTCAGTTTCAATGGGATTCTGCTTTGACACATTTTCCATTGTATTTACCCAGGATAGCACAGCTCAGATGCTATCTTGTTTTCAGGAGATCAGTGGTGTCCTGCTTTTCACAATTTTTACACTGTATTTGCCCAGGATAGCACACTGACAAGATGCAATATCTCATTCTTGATGGGATCCTGCTTTTAGCCATTTTAATAATGTATTTACCAGGATAGCTGAAAGTCATGTTACATTTTCAGAGGGTACAGCTTTTACAGTGCAATTTCCCAGGCTATGTCAGCATGGATGCACAGTTCAGTAGGGGCTCTGCTGCACTGGGTCCCTACTTTTACACATTTTTACTCTGATGAGATGCAATTTTTAATTTTAAGTGGTGTCCAGCTTTTACATATTTTTAGATGGTATATACACAGGATAGGCCAACTGAGAGGCAGTATCTAATTTTCAGTAGGCTCCCACATTCTGAACCCAGATTTCCTTCACAGGCTCATTAAGACCTGACTTTATGATCAAGACAGGTGGAATTTTTTTTAAATCCCATCTGAAAGATAAAGTGGGATAACACAAGGGATATATTGAACATTAGGGGCCAAAATCTGCAAAGAATAAAGTCATGAGTGAATGTTGGAACATTTCAATGTTTCTTCATAACTAGTTGTTTTTTCATATTTTGATTCCAAACTTTCATCATAGTCTTTTATGACCCTATGTTATGATGAAGACAAGTGGACGTTTTAATTACTGTCCAAAGGAGGTTTAACAGGATATACGAAAACTAGTTTCAAAGGGATTTGAAAATAAGACCTGTGATGTTAATCAGATCACGATAACAAAAAGGGCTATGTACATTTGGCACCCAAATTCGCAAAATTGCAAAGTTATGAGTAAACACTGAAAAAATGCAACATTTCCTCATAACTTTTTTTTTTTTTTACATTTTGACCCTAAATTTTCTAAACTGTTTTTTTATGACCTCGCCTTATGATCATGGCAGGTAGAATTTTTTAAATCTCATTCAAAAAGTGTCTTTGCGGAGCAAATGTGAAAACATGTTTCTAAGGAGATTTGAAAAATGACACCTGTCTTGTTCATGAGAAGGGGGTAACAAGAGGCCTATGCTAAAAACTGGAGGCCAAAATTGGCATGCATCTCAGTGTCATGAGTAAACATTGAAAAAATTCAATGTTTCTTCATAACTGTTGTTTTGAGACATTTTGACCCCAAATTTTCAACATAGTCTTTTTATGACCTCTCACTGTGAATATGACCACCGTCATTTATAAAATACTGACTAAAATATAATGTTATGCCACAAGTGCAAAAATGTATATTGACCAGGATTTAAAATGCAACATCTGTCACATTCCAGAGGTGGCGTGAACCATCTCTGCACCTTCCCTATGAAATAAGTTCCCACAATCAGTCCAAGCATCCCTTCACACCTGGCTTTCAAACGGGCAATGAAACACTCCTGGGTGGTGCAGACTGCCACTACATCCAGTAATCAATACTTAGGCACCTAATGCCTATGTCTCCATTCCATTGTCTCCAGCCCTCCACCTATCTCCCTCTCATCTATGTGTCTCTCTAAACCTACCTAAACCTTTTGTGAGTTTCTGACTATATAAACCCACACAGCTCTTCTGTTGGCCCTTACTTACTGGTCTTATATCATACTCCTATAGCCACATATGTTCTTCTGCACCTTGTACTCTCCTGTATCTCATGTTTCCTATTGCTGCATATGGCCCTATTTCACACTGCATGTGTCTGGCCATTGCCTACCCTATGTCCATTGCACTATTACTTTTTTTTCCACACCACATCATGCCTGAGGTGTGAATTTACTGTATGGATTATATCTACCTGTATGTGCTGCTGTGTTCTCTGTATTGCCTGCCACACTGTGGCCCAGATCATGACTGTAAACGGTCCTCTGGATCGGTGCACTTGCCATGTAAACAAACATACATCATACATACATACATACATACATACATACATAAATACATAAATAAATAAATAAATAAACAAATTGCTATGTTGAAAATTTGTGGTCAAAATATTGAAAATGAAGAAGGTTATGAGTGAGCATTGAAAATCTTGGTATCCTCCTACCTACATTCGTCCAGTTTGAAGCCTGGGTCAATTGAGAGCTGACAGATGATATTTGCCTAACTGAAACTTGGCACAGTCCACATATATCTGATGTCACTAGCTCACTGCCCAGCTCCAATATCTTCAGGGAGAAGAGAATACACAAGTGGGGTGGGGGGATTCTGCCTTATCTACCTCAGATCAGAACTGCAGGCCTCTAAAATTGTCATTAAAGACCTAACCAGGGACTGTGAATGCCTAGCAGTAAAGGTTTTGATAGGGGGAGGTTACACAATGCTTGTACTCCAGTTTGTATATATATATATTCCACTGGGTAAACAGAATCCAGGCATGCAATCACTCACTCACTCACTACTTCAGGGTACTCAATAAGAACTAAGAATATGATGTCACTGGTAACTTTAATATCAATTGAAATGCTAAGTCCATCACAGGTCATAGAGAAAAGATGTCCAACCCATTTCTCATGGTTCCACCCTTGAAATGCAGCAGCATGCTTGCACCGGGCAATTAGGGTGCCAGTCGGCAATGTCACCAATCACTTTTTGTGCCTCCCACACACCCTTGTGGGGGGCTTTCCACACCTACCCTACTTATAGATTTCTACTCCTGGGAAGGCGGACCTCGGGGAGCGGGAAGTGAATTCAGCATTTGGTGCCCTGGTTGCCAGGCACCATAATGTGGTGTTCTGAGCCCCGTAAGGGATTTCTCACACAAACGCACACCAGGGCCAATTATAAAACAGGCACCATGACACTACTCAGCTGGATACTAGTTACACATCATGACAGGGTTAAAGTTTTCAAAGTTCTGCCAGATACCCTAAGTGACCACTCCCCTCTTCAACATCTATGGAATGACTTGGAATCACTTGAAATCAAGGAGCATAAAAAGCCGTAAGCCCATGTGATTGTTCCACTTAGGACATTATTTAATATTTCATACTCCCCTGTTCGATATATATATATGTCTGACTTTCTTTTAAAGCAATTTTTGTTGCTACTTATAACCACATATACAGGTACTCTATTCCACAGATTTGCCGATCAAGCTGGGTAGAAGTATTTTCTTTTATTTGTTCTAAAAGCTGGAATTTGCACTTGAAAAGATTGTCCTCTCACATTAAGTCTATCTGATGTATATTCCATATTTAATTCTGTCATTAGTACTGGGTCACTCATGATATTATAATACATAACATATCCCTCTTGTTCCTCTGGTTTCAAGACTATGTAGATTTAATTTTCAACCTTTCTTCATATGTATCTTGTTTTAATGACTTTATTGATTTGGTATATCTATGTTGAATTCCCTCAGTCCTATTTATTTTGGTTCTTGCGTATGGATTCCTTAATTGGGATCCATAATCTAGCTGTGGTCAAACATAAGTAAATATAGTGGTATAAGAACTTCAGATGAACTTCTTTTAATGTTTCTCTTAATTTGATAGACTGTCGTATTTGCCCTTGCAACAATGTTTGTATTGTGGTGTTTACATTTTAAATATTTATCCATTAACATTCCTAAGTCTTTTCCATTGCTTTTCTTTGTATATTACTATTATTAAGTGTCTAAGTGTGCCTAGGGTTTTATTTCCCAAATGGAGAATACAACATTTTTCTGGGTTTAGTTTCATTCCCCATTTTGATGTCTAGATGGCAATGTTTAATTTATCATTCTGTAGTGATTGCATTTCTTCCTTAGTGTCACATGGTCTGCTTATTTTAGTGTCATCAGCATATTTAATAATGTGATTGCCAACCTTTTCCCCCAGATCTGATATAAGAATCTGACAGATAATTGGTCCCAATACTGAACCCTGTGGTACACACTTGTTATATTACCCTATTCTGATAAGTGGCCCTAATTGAGACAGTTGTTTCCTGTTTGTTAGCTGTTTGTTAATTCAGTAAACAATACACTTGTCAATATTATATTTATTTACCTTTGCATCTGTTGCCCAATGTGGTACTAGGTCAAATGCTTTACTAAAGTCAAATAATATAACATCCATTGATTTATGATTATTTAGATTTTTACTTATAAAATCATAAAAACACATCACGTTTGTGGTGCAGGCTCTTTCCTTTTAAAAGCCATGTTGGTCTGAGTCAAAATTACATATGTTTTCCAATTTGTGTGTAATTCTTTTCTTTATAATGGTTTCTAACATTTTACATGGAATTGAAGTCAAGCTAATTGATCTATAATTGTCAGCTGATCTTTTTTGGTCCTTTTTTGAGTTCACACATGCACTGTTAACTCCTTGGGATAGTAACTTTTGAGGGGTGTTACACTGTCTGTCCAATGCAGAGTGCTCTGCAAGGGGCTCAACAGTATCACACCAATCATCAACCAGGCTGGTCCTGATGCTGTTTTGCCTGAATTAATCTGCACTTGAAAAGAAAAAGCTGCACCAAACATGTGGTAGCTATTTCCTTTCATCTGCAGGTCACTGCAGAGCAAACAGCTGTTTACACCATGACCTCTCCACCTCCCCCCTCACCACTCGACCAGTCCTTTCCTGAAAAGTGGGAAGAGGCACTTTCCTCACCTGCCTCCTCCACATCCCGCTGTCTCCATTTCCTTATTTTCTCCCACCCATGCAGAGCGGGCCACAGCCTAAGCTCTGTACGGGCAGTAGAGAAATTTAGTTATACCAGTAGTTCCTTCCTCCTGGTGTTCTGCCTGTTCTCTGGCAGAAGCTATCTAGGGCAGTGTTTAAATCTGGCTTTAACCTGGTTTCCTTCTAGCTAGCCACTCCCCTACTTTTCAACTCTTTCTACACTTAGTTAATGGCACAGATAACAATTCCTTCAGCCACCTGTGACAAGGACCTAGATAACTACACAGATAACAGTTCACTTCAACCAACTCCTCTAACTTGAGACTTTATCCCTTGTGTTTTGGTTTCTATTGTTTAAAGGGACCCTGGTTGTCCACTATAGTTATTACTTTCAAATACTTGAAAGTCTCAATCATGTCCCCCCTCAGTGTCTCTCTACTCCTCTAGGGAGTATATGTAAGGATCTTCTGCCTGTCCTCTATTTGTAAGAGCACCCTGAGCCTTCTGGGAAGGGTGCCCAAAATAAATGAAATCTACTACTACTACTACATGTTCAGGGCCTGCAGCTTCTGCTCATATATTCTACGCTGCTGCCCCAAGATCATCTTCATTGCCCTTCTTTGAACCATCTCCAGCAGCTTAATATCCTTATTAAGGTATACAACCCAACATTCTATGTGCCTTTGCTGCTGCTTTCCTATTCTGCATGGAGTGCTTCAGGTCACTAGTAATCATCACTCCCAAATCCTTCTCCTCCTCTGATGCAGGTACCTTGACTTCTGAAAGCAAATGCCTGTGCAACATTGTTTATGTACAATGCTACCTGCTGACCCTTTAACAACCCTGTGTATAACAATGTATATTTTCACCATTTGAAAACTGTGGCACCAAATGTTGCCAAGCCTCACAACTAGTTCAATGTCTGGGGAATAGCAAGGAGAAGAGATGGGGTATATAGTGCTTGTGTAACTTGTAGTATTTTTGCTCCTTAACTCTATTCCCACTCTTGGGTAGTAGGTATGCAGGTAGTAAATTGTAGGGAATAGAAGGCCCAGGAATAAGGGTGAGAAGAGCTCCAGAAAAGGAGAAGGAGGGGATGTAGGTAGATGAAAAAATGCTCCCTAAGCAAGGGAGGTGTGGTTAGTGTAGAGGTTAAATAGAGGTTGTGGTAGGAGCTATTCCCCACATTGAACCATGGGCACAACCCTTCCATTCAATGTTTGGGGAATAGCAATGAGGAGAGATGGGGTATATAGTGCTTATGTAACTTATAGTACTTTTTGTGGCTTAACTCTATTCCTGCCCTTGAGTAGTAGATATGTAGGTAGTAATTGTAGGGAACAGAATGCCCAAAAAGATACCTCCTCCAACTCACAAACAGTATGACCCCCTGGCACTCAGGAGAGGAAAAAATTCCAGGTGGAGGAAACCTGAGGACCCATGGCCGGATTTCTGCCCATCCTTTGGGCATACTAAAAGGAGAAGGACCAAGGTTTTAGTAACCATAGCTAAATAGAGATTGATGAGCTGCTTGGAAAGATGATAATCCATCCTTGATCCATTGATAATTCTGATCACATGATGATCCTGAGGTTGAGAGTAGGTCTGTTCAGAATGAGCAATAGAATCCTAAGCATGAAGTAAATCCGGTGAAGGAAGTTCAAGTTTCCAAGATGATGAATGCTGTTTGTCCTCTGGACTGTAAGTGTGTAATGAGCAGAGGGAATATGACTGGATCGGTAAAGTACTAAACTGGGAATGGTGAAAATGCAATGGTGCAAGAAGTCATTGGTAAATGATCCAACTTGTAAAAGGTTTGAATGTAAAGGTATGGTCTGGAGGCAGGAACTCTGTAATGAACAAGGAGTTCCTAAGGAAGCATCCAAGAAATAGAAATGAGTAGAAAAGAGTCTTTGAGGGCCCTCTAAATGACGGTTCATTCTTGATCCAAGGACGATATAGACTGAATGATGATCCTGAGGATGAAGGGTACTTCCTTTCTGTAGGAATGGTAGAATCCTATGTGTGGAGCAGATCCAGTTAAAGAAGGGCTAGTAAAGTCCATGTTTCTGAAGTGATGAAGGATGCATATCCAAAGGGATTGTAGGGACATACTGAGTCAGGTGAGCATAATTTGATCGATAAAAGAGCAGACAGTACACTGTGGGAGTTGTGATGATTTGTAAAGTTATGGTGACCGATCCAGTTCATGTAAGGTTTGATATTTGATATAGTCTGAGGTAAAGCATCGATTAGTGAGTGATAAGTCACTAGATAAGCATCCAGAGTACAATGAGTAGAGAAGATTTTGTGTGACTGATGTGAGTAATGCCATAAGTTATTAGGAAAGCTGTGGAGGAAGATTTATGAGCAGTCCATATATATATATATGAAATAATTGGAAATTTGGTATTAGGAATGGATGGCTTCTTTTGTCATCATGTTCATGACTTTATACTCAGATCCTCTGCTGGTGTGCTGCCCAAAGTAAGTGCGGGTATTTCAGGGGTGTGATCATTTAGGAGATGCACTGTGCTGACATAGGTTGGTAAGTTTACAGGTAATTCCAATGCCAAAGTACTTGTAAGAAGCTTAGGGGCGGATGTAAGGAAGAGTCTGTAGGCTGGATTGGAAGTGAGATCGAGTAGTGCAGGATGCCATATGATTTTAGTGCTATGGCTGATTAATACTGATTGGGAAGCATGACTGAATTAGTGAATATGTTTAGACTGTTACAGATTGCTGGTTAGAATTCAAGAGATCCAGTTCTCAGTGATGGTCTTTACTGTAGAGATTAGCAAAGGTACTTCAAGAAGAAGAAGAGGCCAAAGGGTCTACTGGAAGAGCAGTTAACCTGGTTAAAGGTACTAGGTGAAAAGGTGTGGATGATTGCATAAGGAATGGCAATGTACAGGAGCAAAATCTATGGTTTGAATGGCATGGAGTCAGTAATTGGTAAGGAGGTGGAGATCCACGACAAATGTTCTGGATGATATCTGTGAAATTCCTAAAATGAGCAATGGCTGTTGAGAAGTAGAAGTCAACAACTTGGTCATCAAAGTCGGTGTTGGAAGAAGAGATCATGGAAGGTAAAATGGATGATGTCCGTGGTTGAATCGGTTATCTTGTGATTCCAGGTATCCATAGAAGCGATGCTGATTACAAAGTCAGAGTACAACAGAAGGATTTAAATCCTTTCCATGTATGAGGATAGCCAATGAGACAAGGCATGCAGGGAAGTCACAGTGGTTGAATGGACAGGAATTGGAGGGTATATCCAGTAGAGGCAGAGAAGATCTTCCTATTGTCCATGCAAATTGGATTCCATGAATGATTGTGAAGAACTGATTGGGCAGTATAAAACTCTATGGTGGTGTAAGAGTCTATGAGGCATGTAAGCCAGGAATGTTTGCTAGCAGAAGTATTACTCCAGAATAATAAACTAGTGATCCAATGAGCAGTGTAAAGGTACTGTTAAAAAGGCCAAAGTAGGAGTAGGGGATGGATCATGGAAGAGCAGATGACCGGGTAGGAGTATTGATTGAAGCTAGTGTAGAAGGCCACAGCAAACGATATGAAGCCCCAAGCCTACAAGACGACGATGAAAATGGCAGCCATCCAAAATGGGAAGGAAGTCCAGAGTGGATCCAGAGGAACTGAGGGAATAAGCAAGGGAATCTATGCACCAAGCAAAGCCAGAAGACATCCAGAGCAGGAAGGTACAGGACCAGGTCAGTTCCACAGTGAAAAGCAACAAAGTGCAGGAAAGCTGAAGCAAGGCATCAGATGATGATCCACAGAAGGTTAAGGAACCAAGGAAGCACCATGAGCAACAGGAGTCCCGGATCAGAAGGAGGCTGAACTGACTAGAGAAAATGATGGAAGATGCTGGAGTGATGAAGGACAAGGTCCCAATTCAGCAAAAGAAAGCAAGTTCATACAGCAGCCGGGCGGGGACCTGCAGCATGGAAGTCCATGAGGCAGTCGACCTGGAGTAAGAGATGGATTGAACAAGCCGGCAGGATCCATATGATGAGGGAAAGGGGGCCAAAGGAGCTAGAGAATGAAGGTCCATTGAAGAACGGGATGGCGAGTGGAGGCAGTCCAAGCAGAAGGGTCCTTTGAGCAACAGGAAGTAGCAAAGCAGCAGAATGGAGGCAAATAAGTTGATACGGTCCTGGTTCCACTGGTTGGAGTCACAGGCAGAGCTGAGATGTGGAAGGCAGTCAGAGTGGAAAGGCCCCATTCCCAGAAGGAAGTGGTGACCAGCACTGCAGAAGTAAAATGATGGGGGTACATAGAGAACACGAGTTCTGTTCCCAAAGGGAAGCAGCAACTGGCATGAGGCAAGCAATGTATGGTAAAAATTCAGTAGATTGGAGACATGGCTCCCATCCCTGGTAGTCAGGGAGAGTTAACCTGCACTCAATGCTGCCAAGCAGCATTGGGGATGGAGGATGTCAAGTTAGTAAGCAGGAGGTAGTTCCATTCCCGAAAGGAAGCAGCAACTGGTATGAGGTAGAAGAGGTATGGTACGATGCAGTAGATTGTAGACATGGCTCCCATTCCCAGTAGTCAAGGCCAGCTAACCTTCACTCAATGCCATCCAGCAGAGTTAGGGATGGAGGATGTCTGGCTGGTAGTAGTATGGTATAATGATTGAAATGGACTCCCATCCCCAGTAGACAGGGGAAGCTAACCTTCGCCAGCACCAGGGACCCTGGTTTTCCATTTTTACCGGTAACACCGGTAACAATCACGGAATCCTGCTTGGTTTGCGGATTTTGAATTCTTGTACCGGTGCCTCACGGAAATTGCATGTCACTGTACAGAATCTCTAAGATTTCAGTATTTTTTTTTATTTTCTCTTTCTCTGTCCCCTTCTCACAGCATCAGTCTCCACTTTTCAGGCTGGGTATTCCTTAGCTTCACCCCCAGGTAATGCTCAGGAGCTCCTGTGGTCCTGCCCCTATCCTGCCTGGGTTGTACCCCTGCCAGGTGGAAAGGAGGGAACCCAGGACCCTTCACACCCCTTAGGTGTATTGAGCAGCTCAGTGAGTACCTCATGGAGCCTGGTTATGAAGTCTGAGGCACCTGGGTCCCTTTCTGCCAGTGGCCAATGGGGGTGATCATTCCTGGTTTTCTGGTCTCTGTCCCTGAGGGCACTGCCACTAGAAGAAGAAACTGTCTTACTACTTACTTAAAAATACTTCACATTTAGTACCCCATTTAGGTGAATTGGATCATTTGCAGCTTTTCTCCCACCTATTGTTTCAGTCTCTGTGACAAAAAGGTTTTCTGATAGTCTGCCTCAACAAAAGCAAATGTTAAGTATTTAATGTACTTATGTTTGGCCAGTGGATTTTGAAAGCACCGTCAATGACCTACAGAAGGTAAGACCCCAGGGCTATATGGATGCTGGTGGGCAGAGTAGTGCTCAATTCACATCTGAACAAAGACATAAAACTGGGAGACACTGTTTTCATGGACACCAAGGAAAAAAAGCATCCACATGTCTGGTAGATGACAAATCCATTTCAATGTCCTCCACTAATCACTTGTGGATTTTTAGGTGAAGACACTTTATTTCAAAGAAGCAAATTCAAGTATTTTTTACCCCTGGCCATTCACCCTTCAGGCCTGCCAAGGCCCCTACCATCAGTGCTGAGTGCCAACCACCATCCACTGCCTCTTACTGCTGTGCTACCAGGTAACCCAAAGTAACCCTTCATCGTGGGCCCTCACCCCTGTGGGTGGCTACTAGGGAGGAGAATACCCTAACGAGCTCCAATGTATCCTGGGTATGGCAGGGGTCAGAACGGACACATGTCTGGGGATTCTGGCTTATGGAGGGACCAACAGCTGTCCTTCAGTTGGGTCAGTGGGTGTTTTCCCATTTTCTGGGAAGTGTGACAGGCCACACGATGTCAAGGCACAAGCCAATGTCCGCCACGCTCCATCCTGCAGTGAGGCTGATATGTTGTCATGCCTATAGCCTCCACCACGGGCCAGCAAATGCTGAACCATGAACCCACCCTCCCTCCCAGGAGAAGGTGAGTGGTCATTGGACACTCAAGCCTTCACCCACCAGCTGGCTCTCCAACACCCAAGTCTGCTTCCTAACCCTGGTCAGCAGTGTCACAGGCAGAATCCAATTTAGGCAGTTAAATTATAGATAGGACAAAACAAAGGTAGTCCACCTTAGTGGTGATGGTTCAGATTAATTCACATCTGAATTCTAACAAGCAAAGAGACCAAGTCATTTGTAACTTGTGCATGTGGGTGTGGGTGCTGAAAGGGATCATAGTGCTGTCACTACTGCCATCACCCCAGAGGGATGTGGACTGCATTGTTGCTACTGGCATCACACCAAAGGGTGGGGGCTATAGTGCTTCTGCCATCATCACTGGTGGATAGAGAATGTAGTACTGCTGCTGTCCCACCTGAGGGATGGGGACACAGTGCTGATACTGCCATCACACGGAGGAATCGTGAACATAGTACTGCTGCCATCACACCTAGAGATGGGGGCCACAGTGCTGCTGCCTCTGTCACACCTGAGGATGGAGGTTGTAGTGCTTTTGCTGCTGCCATCTCACCAGAGGGATGGGGCCTGTAGTGCTGTTGGTGCTGCCATCGTACCTGAAGGATGGGGCCGTAGTACTGCTTCCATCACACCTTAGGGATGGGGCAGTAGTGTTGCTGTTGCTATCACATCTTGTACCTCAAAATAACTTTAAATTGGTACAAGGATGGAAGTATGTGTAATAGTGGAAATCAAATTGCTAAACTGCATGTTAGCAGAGTTAAAAATTGTTAAATAAAGTACACAAAACCAAACACCGGTAAAAGCGGATTTTGGCTTAGCAGACACCGGTGACAGTACCAGTTTTTACAATGTGCAAAATGGAATATGCCTTTTCTCAATCCCAGTAAACCAGTGTCCCTGCTCAGCACCTCAGAAGGTGCAAGTTAGGGGCAGAGACCAGAGTACTGCTGATATGGGTTGGCCAGAACTCAGATTGCTGCTGGAGAAGTAGAACAGATTTGGAAGCTGAGGTGAAGGAGGTATGATGAATCAAACATAGATGATAGAAGACAGGAAAAGCATGAGGAATAAATGAGGTAGAGAAACAGGGTGCTATAGAGAAGGTGCAGTCAAGAAGCATTGGTAAAGCAAAGGAAGGAAGGCTGTGAGGAAAATTGAGCCAGGAATCTGGGAGAGAGGGAAACGTGTGCAGGCAATCAGGGACAGAAGCAGGAGCAGCGCAGAAATTTAAAGGCATTAATTCTTGCAGATTGTAAATGCTCAGCAGATAACATTGATAAAACAATCAGCTTGGTGTTATGCTAATAGCAGATAACATAAACATATATGAGGTTAGTTAGGTAACCAAAGTACGAAAAGTTGGGTGTTCTCATTTCACAGTCATCATGTAACTACCAACAGTTCATAGTATGGTAATGTAATTGAGTTGGAAGTTGTTCTCAAAGGCTTAAGTAAATAAGTGCATGAATAAATAGTTGTAGAATCATGAAAATGAAGTGACACAAACTGCTGGAAATGAATCTAGGTCACTAAGGCTGCAAGAATTGAAATCCTTGCCATACTAATTTTTTAATTTTTTTTTGCCAGCATAACGACTTGGGTAAAATTCAGCATGAACGAGGCAGCTATGCAAGCATATTACAGAAACTGCAATTGGAAGAGCCCTGATGGGGGTTGAATGCAGGTCAACATGTCTAACTAATAATAAAATGTTTGAGGGATGCATGACGTGTCTAGCTGTTCAACAAAGACTGCTTAAATACAGTATGAGATTAGCATGAAAACCTGGGGGTTCAAGAAACAAAACTGCACATAAGGACATGCTGCTTTGTGCACTTAGTGATGTAATAGCAGCTGCTGCTCCCTTTTTGTTTAGGACAGTGTTGGGCTGTTACCCAAAGGCTGTCCAGAACTGAAGTTAAACATTTATTTTTAAAAGCCACGGGAACATATGTTTCAGCTAATTGTTATTGGTTTTCCATGCTTGAATTAACCTGGCTTGAACATTGTTACTGTTGTGCGAACTGGCCTTTCTTAATAAATGAGTATGTGAGAAGAAATGCTGCACGGATGTAGGAGTGTATACTGTGGGTACTTACTGGAGAAGCGAATGCAGAAGCGATGTGGAGGCCAGCAGGAGTGCCATGAGGAGGAGACGTGCAGCATCCTGGAGCAGAAGAGGACAATGGGAAGCCCACAGGACTGCTAGAGAGCTGGCAAGCATCAGGAGGTGGGAAGGAGGTAGAAGAGAAAATCAAGGAATGGGGGACTCTCAAATATGGTGCTTGCTAGGGAAAACAGAAGAGCCCAAAAGAAATAAAAATAAGGGCAGGCCCAAACACGGGGAAAGGGAGAGAATGAAGGAAGGGAGTGGGGAGAAGACACTGCTGTAGAATGGGAAGGGAGCCAGGAGAGAAGCAGCAGGGAAGACACAGCAAGAACACAAAGGGAGGGTAAGAGGGAGAGCACAGAGCTAAGGAAGAAACAAAGAAGTAGCAAGGGGAGCAGAACAGCACAGCCACACGAGCCACGCAGGGAGCTTAGGGCAGACAAAAAATGCTCCCTAAGCAAGGGAGGTGTGGTTAGTGTAAGGGTTAAATAGAGGTTGTGGGAGGAGCTATTTCCCACATTGAACCATGGGCACAGCCCTCCCATTATGACTTAGGCCATTGTGACAGAAGTATCTGGATATCTTTAGTCACGATGGAGCATGATACTGGATATCACTGTTGCAGGAGTGTCTCAGGGGTATTACATAGCCATGATGATAGTGGATGGAAGGTAATTCAGAGGTGAGTGCTTTAGAAAGCTAAATTCCACAAGTGGAATTCTAGTGGCATTACCTATTATGTGACCATGAATTTTCAGCAAATTTTGCCAGTTATCAATTTTTAAAGTATCCACAATAAATTTTGACCTACTAAACCATGTTTCTCCAGTTTAATTAGATTCCAGGACATATTTACTTTGGTATGCATGACATATAGTGAGTGTATACATGAAATAACTGTGGAGCTATAAACATCAAAATATTTTGAAAATGTTCTCACACTTTAAGAAGTAATTAAATAGTGACATTTTAAACTCCTGTAATTTACAATTTACATAGCCAACTGCCTCTCTATTTAGCAGTTTCTAAGACTCTTCCAAGAAAGTATGCATATAAATTTTCAATTATCCAGCTCCAAAGGTGGCTAAGCTGTAAGCATAGGAATATTTTCAGAAATTTTCACATGAATAATAAATTGTCAGACTTTCAGTCCCCTATTATAATGACCCTGCCAGGGCAATCTCTGCTGCTTACAATGCTTCCGATAAAATTGAGACCTTGGCTCCTTATAAAGCCTTATGTTGTGTGTGAGGAGGTCAACATTCTGCCAAAGGAATTCTGCAGCAGTTTGAACTCCTGTATTCCATTATAAACAAACATTCTATCTATTGAATATGTGGAAAAACATTATTGACAAGAGATGAAGGACAACTTCTAACTCGTTACATTTAACAAAAGAAAATATAGTTTTTTAATTTAAAAAATGGTGTTTTTTGCTTTTAAACTGTTTCTCACTTTATCCATTTTATGAGAAAAATAAGACACATCAGGGTGTTGGTTGTCTGGGGTTAATACACTTTCAGGTGCTACTAGCACTCAGCATAAATGACTTGCGCATCAATACATGCCTATGTGTGCATTAATCCCAGACAATCAACACCCTGTCATGTCTTATTGCTTATTTAGTTTCATGTATACAAATGTTTTCTGGCTCATAGTCTATATTACAGTGGTTCTTAGCATCACATTCCTTCTTGTCTCATCACGTAAATCAGCAACCTCAGACACAAACTGGCAAGAATGGATAAAGCCATTAATGCCATGGGCACAGTGTTTGTATGTGTGCCACTTGCGAAGCAGCTGCACCATTGCTCCCAATGCCCAGCACTAGTAGTTGAGTTAGTGAGTGGCCCTGTGAGCTTGCCCCAGTCCCAGCTTCATTTTTCAAAATGTAGTTGCACTATTAAATAACCCTCGCATTATGAAAAGACTCATAGTGCCAAATTAAGCTGTTTGATTCGTGTGCTTCAAAAATCACTAAACATGTTCATGCACAAGTTTGATAGAATTCAGCCACATAATAACTGTGTTGGAGATGCACTGTTAGGAGCAGACATGACATATCAAGTCGGGATGAAAAAAAAATATTTTCATAAGAAATACTTTTCATATGTAATAAATATGCAGCTTGGGTAGTTTGGCAGCCATTACTTAGTACAGCTCTTTATTAGGCACAACTAGTAAAGGGACACTGACATTTAGCAAAAAGCAAGGCGAAGGTGTGACCTTTACATTCTGCTCTTGCTCAGAAGGTGGCAATATGCTGTTTCTGGCACATTCATTCAGTGGGATTTTACCACAGTACTCTGGTGGTGCTGTTTTATGACATCAACTTCTTCCAATGATGCCAGGATGTTGCTCCACTTCTCTTTTCTCCAGAGTTTGCTGACCAATAGTTTCAGAGGCTGCACTTGTTTCAGTTTCAATCACAAGGATGTGGTGTGCTCATTTATTTAACAAAAGAAACAGAAGAAAGAAAATAAAAGTGTGTAGCTGAGTTGAAACCAGGCCACCGAAAATACCATTCCAGTTGCACTACCAGCTGTGCCACCAAGGTAACAGGAAACTGGTAAGGTGCCTGTGGATGTCCCAGATTCCTTGGTAGTGCAGCTGGTAGCAGAACCAGAACAGTATTCTGGGTGGCCTGGGTTCAAGTCCCAGCTGAGTCACTTACTTCTTTCTCTCTTCTGTTTGCTTGGGTTTCATTAATGTGCAGACTGTACCCTTCTGATTGAAAATGTAATTCTCTGTACTGCACCAGGTTGTGCATTAGAGAAAGAGTGAGATGCCACGTGATGTCCCAGTTTTCAGTTGCCTTGGTGGCACAGCTGGTAGTGCAACTAGAATGGTATTCCGGGCAGAGTGAGTTCAAGTCCCAGCTAAGGCACTTATTTCTTCCTCTCTTTTGTTTGTTTAGTTCCATAAATGTGCACACTGCGCCCTTGTAATTGAAAATGTTATCCTTGCAGCACCAGATTGTACATTAGAGAAAGAGTGAGGTGCCTGGGGACATCCCAGTTTCCAGTTGCCTTGGTGGCACAGCTGGTAGTGCAACCAGAATGGTATTCCAGGTGGCCTGGGTTCAAGTCCTAGCTAAGGTGCTTATTTTTTTCTCTCTTCTGTTTGTTTGGGTTCCATAGATGTGCTTATAAAATGAACAGAGAAGAGCAGTAAGAATAGAGCTCTCCCATGTGTCCGGATGGGCCAGGTGACCATGGATTAATACCAAGTAATCCACAGTTGCTCTTGCAATACCATCAGCAGCCACACTTCACTACTGCACTGTGCTACTGTAGCTGCATCTGTTAACTACCATGCTGAATACCCCAGTGTGGTATGTAGTAACTGTGTGGGCTGCTGTCATTCTGTGCAATCTAGTCCCTACCCACCCACCTGAACTGCGGATTTCAGGGCACCATTCTGACAGTGAATCTGAGGAATGTGTTCCCTCCCCACCCACCAGCCCTGGGGATCTTGGGGCACAGAACCAACAATCAATAGCCAGAGTCTATTCCTCCCCACCCACCCGCCCCATGGATCTCGAAGTACAAAGCTGAGAGGCAATCATGACAATGTGTTCCTCCCACCCACCTGCCCCATGGATCTCGGAGTACAAAGCTGAGAGGCAATCATAACAATGTGTTCCTCCCCACCCACCCACCCCATGGATCTCGGAGTACAAAGCTGAGAGGCAAACATGACAATGTGTTCCTCCCCACCAACCCGAACCGTGGATCTCGGTGATCTCTGGGTGCTGTGTCCACAGTGCGGGTGGAGAACTATCTGAACATGGCAGAAAACTGTTAGTGAGCGGGGAGTGGATGAATTTTCCATTCTGTGCGGGTGCAGGGCAGCATGTGTGCTCCGTTGCAGTTGACACACATCACTGTACCCCACAGCTGTCTCATGTCTCTCTCTCTCTCTCTCTCTCTTCTCTTCATTGTGTCCACTCCCACCTACCCGCCCTATGGATCTCGAGGCACCAAGCCCACAGTCTCTGGGGTTGGGGGCAGAACACATCTTCTCTGCAAGTGATAAATCCTTGTTTTGTACCCTCCCTCCTTTGTCCTACCTACCCGAGTCCAGTACAGTGGTCATCCTCTCTTGGTGAGTCTCTATTCCTCCTGTGCTCCCATATTCTGTCAGTAATGTTCAGGGTGGCCGATCCTTTCAGCGATGCAGTCCTGTAATCTAGCAAGTAGTCAGTTGTACCCTTAGTCCTCCCTCACCACCTCCAAACCCATACAGATATCGCTCTCTGAATGCTGCTAGTTGTTTTACAGAGCGCTACTTTTGCAGACAGCAGATCATAACCACAGTGTGTTCAACAGTAAATGTCAGTACCTGCGGGCGCAACCATAGTTGTTGGCAGCCAAAGTAAGAGTGGCTCTGTACAGTAGCTGAAGAGATGACCAGACAGTGTATTGTAGAAACGATATTGCAAAAATCTATATTTCCATTGCTTGGCTAAGTCTGAACACAGTCACAACAGCACATAAAGAACTTGGAGCTTCCCACAACCCATTGCACTAGGTGTGAGTAGTTGTCTTGAGCACATGGTGAAATTATAACATGACCAGAGAACATAGCATTTATGAGGTTGTACAGTACCCATTTTCCCTTGTCATGTTAAAGTGGATTAACCCACTCCGAGCTGTGATTACTGGGTAATAAATCCACGGCTGGGTGTTTGTTGACATTCAACTTGCAGCCTCATGCGACAACCCCTCCCCCAGCCTTGGATTAATTCCCAGTTACCTATGGCTCCCTCATGGGTTAATCTTTACATACTGCACCCTTGTGATTGAAAATGTAATCATCTATGCAGCACCAGGTTGTACACTGCAGAAAGAGTAAGTTGACTAGGGACATCCCAGTTTCCAGTTGCCTTGGCAGAGCTGCTGGTAGAGCAAACAGAATGGTATTCTGGGTGACCTGGATTCAAGTCCTAGTTAAAGTTCTTATTTCTTTCTCTCTTCAGTTTGTTTGCATTTGTTTCAGTACTTGTTTCACCCCACTTTCAGCCCTGCATCACACAGCAGCTGAACAGTCATTACTCCTGCGCCATGGTTCATGTAACCTAGAGGGAGCTCAGCTTTGGTGGTCAACTTGGGCATCATCCCTGACAGAGAGCTGATGATCCCTATGGGTTCCTGGGTGTACAAGGTGGATCCCTTATTCAGGAACTGTCCTATGGGGTGCCTCTACAGGGAAAGGGCATTGGGGGAATTTAGCTGTATACTTTTCAATACCTGTGATGGGACATAACAGACTGACTGGCACAGTATACATGTGGCTGTAATTTTTTCTGTTTTCATTTTTAGTTTCCTCATTGTATGTAAGGCTGACATAGTCATATTCGTTTTTGTCCTACATTAAAAGGTGATGGCTTCAACTCCCTTAACCTTTCACTCCCACGCTTAGCCATGAATAACTGAATGCCTAACCAGATGGTCCAGATGAGGCCAGGCATGGTGTTCAGGAACAGGGCAGGAGCTTCTAGCAACCTTTTTTTTTGGGGGGGGGGTTCTAACTGTTACTATTAGGTGGTGTTTTAAAGTGTCCTTGTGTGCTTTTTTATATTTTTAGCTCCTGGCAAGGAATATATTCTTGCTTACTTTAAAATTGGCATTGCCAGAAAGGCTCACATTTCTGCCAACTCTTGCTGAGTTCGGATGCCTGTTGAGACCTGTGTGTAAGTTGCAGAAGCTACTGAAAGAGCACTAGGGTCTATTTGAGGGTTCCTTTCACAATAAAAGCCCTGAAAATTCCATTCACTTCACAGAAAGGCACAATCTGTCAGTCAGTTGTGACATTTTCAAGTTGAGGGCCAATCACTGAAAACTGACAATGTCTGTGGGGTGTTTGTTGTATGTGCCTCATCCTTCATTTCTTTAATCATATCTTCTTTTTGTTGCTGCTCTTTTTATCACCACTATGTCCCGGTTGGCCCCCATCTGCTCGGACCCCTCAACCCCATCACCTGGATGTCCACTGGGGCTTACAGCTGGCCAGTACCCACAGAAATTGTGCCCCCAGAGGGGTCAACAGGGCCCCTCCAAACCTTCACCATAATAACGGATCTAGTATTTGGACTGGTGAGCCCAGCTAGTCAGGTGGGGAAACAAACAAATAGAATCCAGTGCACAACCCCCACTCCAATTTCTGCTGAGGGGTGCTGCTGGTTTGTGGCATGTAACAAAAAAACAGAATCCTGTGCATCCCCCCCCCCAAAAGGTAAATCTGAAAAGTAAAACATTTAAACTGTCTGAATTGGCTATTTTCTTACTTTTTACTCCACGAAAAAGGGGTTTGCTTAGTTTTCAGATTGGAATTCCAATGTGAACAAGCCAAACCTCCAAATGCCAAGGTGGAACCCCATGATTTGGTCCTAACTATGAAATGCCTGCAGTGGCTACTCTTAAATAGAGTGCATTGCCTAATTTGGCACCTTTAAAGTAAAGTGCTTCCACCCAGGTAATTTCACAGGTGATCAAAGGGAGGTGACATGTATTTATCTGTTTATTTATTTAAAGAGTTTCACCAGGAAAAACATACTGTGCTTAACATAGCTCATTTCCAGGTGTGTCCTGGGGAGAGGGGAGGAGGGATAAGTATAGAGTTTAAGTTGCATATATTGGAGACTCTCCAGGCTACAAAGGCTCTGTATGGAGCACTGCTTTTTAAACATTTTAAATACCTGGGTAGTATGTGATATTGGAAGTTGGGAACTGCAGCACAAACTGTAAAACAGCTTTGGTGCTTTCTCCTGATAACTGGTGAGGCACCTGGGGCTACCACTCAGGGCCAGCGTTAGGCACCCGCAAACCCCTCGGCCGAGGGAGGCCTCAGGCTGACCCCCGCATGTAAGGACAAAGCGTGACCTTCCCAAATCCCTGCTTCACCCCAAGTCCCACATATGAAAAATACACACACAAAAAGTGTGTTTTTAAATTGAAAAGACAGCCCAGCACAGCATTACATACCTTCCAATCCTTTCCTTCATTTATACATTTTTTGTATTTGTCATATAATGTATCACCTCACTAGGTCACCATTCATGCTGCCCAGCCTCCACTGGGGCCTCTGCCTGCCCGCCCACCTGATTTCCTTTCCTGACACTAGGCATAGACAAGTTAGGGGAAGCAACTCAGTCTGGCAAGTAGTTTGTAGTTGAGAACCAACCGGCCGCAAGGTCACTCCGCCGCATGGCCCACATCTGCAAACACTCACAAAGAAGTCAGGGGCCCTGCCGATCTTTCTCATTCTCACTCAGGCTGCCTGCTTGTGCATTTCCATGCTGTCCCACTGAGACTGTAAAAAGGATGTATGCTTCCACACGGTCCCCTATTGTGCTGCACATCATGGTGACATGGAGATGCTGTTGGAGCCAATCACAGGGCTCCACTCAGTCTCTTGCTGTTTTGCGCCTCCTCCCCTCGGACCTGAAACGCTTGGTCCCCACTCAGGTCCATGACTGTTCCATAAAGATGATCCTCTGGCAATCTTGGAACTATTCAGCCGAGGACCAGTTCCAGAGTGTCGGAGAGAATCCTGCTGTTGAGTCGGCAAATCGCTAACTTGGAGCTGGAGGAGAGTCAAAGAGAGACAGAGAGAGAGAAGACCAGAGACCACACTGCATCTGAAGCCAACTAACTGGTTTCTGATCTGACTGCTGCAGCCTGTCGGCTTGCTGTTGTCCTCACCGCCGCCGATACAGCCCTGCTTGTGCCCTCAGTACTGCTTGCTGTGCTGACTGCTGTTTCTGTAAATCATTTATTTCTTTTAAGAAATAACTCTGACAGCAGGCAGCAGCGGTAGCTGGCCGGCCAGAAGCCCACAAATCCACTAGTGTAAACTACTGGTGCACTGCCCGCCGGATTTGAGGAGATTTATACCCTCACCAGAGTCAGAGACCAAGTTTTCTCAGGTATGTATGCATTTGCTTAACTTCAATGCTTGTGCTAAATTAAATACTGATGCAATTAAGGTAGGGATAATTGGGACTGGGAGATGAGATGGCTGCTACTGACTGTTAAATAGAAAAAGTATTTGCTTGCTTTAGATGAGGTTACTAACAATTTGAGATCCGGGTTTTGCGGTATTTTCTTTTTGGTTTTATGTATGTAGGTACTGAGATGGGATAAGGATGGACAGGCTACAGGCAATTCTAATGAGGGGTAGGAAGAAATGGTGTGTAAGAACTACAGGGGCTTAATTCAAAGCTATGGAGGCTGAGCACTGGCAACCCTCCCATGTAATTCCAACATAAATGTAAAAGAATGATGTAAGGCTTTAATTATTGTATTGTAAGGGGTAGTACAGTATACTGTCTTTCTATTCAGTTCTCTTTAAGGCTCAGCTTCCATAGTCCATGTGGCAGAGAAAGCTTAAAAGCTGTGTAGTGAGACTGTACTAATGGAGTTGTTCAGTATTTGCAGTCAGAAGTCTGCAAGACTATCAGAAGTGTAAAAGGCAATCAATTCTGCTTCGTTCCCTATTAGAGCCTACTGCATGCTGTAGAAGTCTTTTCATAGTAAATCAAATAGGTGTGTTACTAATGGAGAAGATAAAGCCTGCCAGTTTCAGCAAGTTAAAAGTCAGCACAAATTAAGAAGTATGAAACCAACTACTTGGTCACAGGTACAAATGATTCAGGGGGTTGGGTCTTTACACTACTTCTGCAGGTATGCTGCACAATGAAGCTTTTTTTTTTTAAAGAAGCAATTCATTTCTTTTCAGTTCGTTTGTTTTGATCAATGTCTTGTGGTAAATGGAACTGGATTATTAAAAAACATATCTTTACCCGGTATTTCTTATTTGGTAGCTGGATAGTAGTAATTATTTAATTTGCAAGTCTTATCACTGTGAATAAATGGAATAAAAATATCCCTTAAATGTACACTTAAGGCAGGACAGAGTTAAATTCACTGAGTCTACCAGAATGGTAAAGACTTTCTAAAGAATGACCCAGAAATAGCCTTGTCTAAATGCATAATTTATAGTGTTGCTCTTCAGGTCTTGTATTACTGTCAAATTGTGCCGCTGGCTGAACAGTTAAGGAAGTTTTTCTTCAAGTTCTAAATTATTGAAATGTAGCATTTATAGTGGTGTTTTGCAAGACTACTTGTACAGAAGCTGGAGCATCTGTTTTGATATTTCAACAGTCACATCATTATCTACAGAAAGCCTGAAAACTACCACACCTCAGTGATAATTTTGATGGTTAAAATGATAAACATTTGTAATAAGTTTACATGTCCATTGTTACTGTTTACATGTGATTTGCTAGATAGCCACTGGTAAAGTTATGCATCAGTTCAGAATTGTTTCTCTGCTCTGGTGAATTTGGGGTAGTGATTTGAACTATATTTGATTAGTGGCACAGAATTTGTAGATGTTAGTAGTACTAATAATGTACATTTTATGATTAAATGTTACAAGTATGATTTCCCCTGGAAGCTTTCTTTATAATTACAATTGGTAAGTGTGGCAGTTTTCAGGCTTTCTCTAGGTATGCAGATATGACTGTTGGAAAACTGTGAAAACAGCATCTGTTATGCTACTGCCTTTTTTTTTTTTTAATAAGCAAGCACTATTACATTATGCCCGGTTCAATAGGACAGGATTGCATTAGCTTTCTATGGAAAACATGGGAAGAACTGTTGGCAGATAAGGACCAGTAGGCCCATCTAGTCCATAATAAGCTTGCAGCCTCTGACTGACCCTACCTGATAAATGACTTCTCACCCCTCCTTTCCACCTCTGATCCCTTATACCTGTCCCACGCATGTTTAAATGCCACTGCGTCAAAGCCCTCCCCTGTGGGCACTGTTTTGTATTGTGACAAAAAAATGTATGTGTGAGGATTTTATTTCTCTTGCTGTCTCGTGTTGTGGTTGACAAGGGCCAGAGGTTTACTCTTTTGGGGTGTGAGGATAGTGGGGGTGAGGGTGCACTAACATCTTGTTTTGTTTGCCATATGTAGTAGCACCTCTCATTTAGAGTTTGAATGAGAAAGTGTGGTAGCTACCATTGGATAAGGTTTGTAAAGGAAGCTGTATGGCTCTCATTTAACTAGTTCTGCACATTGGCTGGGGCTGGGGCCCACACCTCAGTTATGCTCATGCTGGGTTGCTTGCTGTTTATAGTTAAGCCTTTTTGAGTCAGATGCACTGGCGTAGGGGCCCAGCTGATGGGTGGTCTACCTGGGTGACGTGCCAGTAGGGCCCTGAGGTGAATATCAAAAGACTACGACTCCTTTGAAAGCACATTAAAGTGCCAATCTAGGCTGAAAATATTTGTTACATTAACTCAATTTTTTCTAGAGGTCTCAGACCTGGAATGCTTTCACAAAATGTGTGATTAAGCTAACTCATGACTCATTAGCAGATCTTTATGAGATCCTGATGGCATTAGTAGGACACATGTTAAAAAATGCATGTGGCTGTGGGCTCATTAGCAGCTCTTACTATGCTTACCTGTTAGAGTCTGTAGGACAATGTAAAATGCAGACAGTTTAATTTTGGATTAGAACTCATTAGCAACTACTTGGTAGATACCACATCACACACCAGGTGAACACTAAATGTGTTAATGGGGAACAGCACTGAATTTGAAGTCATCTTGCTCACTGGAAGCTGTTGTGTACTTGTTCCATTTCTAACGGCTTTTTAGTTACCTCAGTGGGTATTTCTTATCCACCCTCTGGTGTTTAAGATCTTTAAGAGACCTCTAAAGCAGCCCTCTCCCCTCAGAACACTGCCCAGCTGAGGAGCTTGGAACAGGGGAATTGCAGAGAGCCTTAAGAGGTAACACCTCCTTCCCTCCAGCCTGCTTGTGGAGAGGTCTAACCCCGTGTGTGGATTGCCCTGGCTGTGCCACCCACCCACTCAGGGGTGTTGCTCCATTTATTGTTGCCTACAGGTCACATTACCTACCCCCCCAAAAAAAATTTTTTTTGAGACTAAGTGTCTGCTTTCCCATTTGTAGCTTATACACTCTGACCACTAGGAGTTGCTGCACTCCTGTTTCTCTCCTAATCCTTTCTGCTGCCTTTTTCCTTTTCTCTAATCTCTATTTCCTCTTTTCCCATTGGCCCACAATTAGTCCCCTTGCAAATCTCAAATCCTGTACTTCTGACTCCAAAGTCTGTAGCCCATCCACTAAGCCAACAAACCAGGCCAACATCTACCTCTATTTTTTCGCTTTTAACCCTTCCTTCTCCCTACCTAGAAAGAAAAATACTTGCCCTCTCTCCTACTGCAGGTCTCAAACCCAGTACCCTTGCTATCAAAGTCTGCAGCTCTACCACTTAACCAACTATATCTTGCTAAGTTAGCCTTCCTTTCTAAGGCTCTCATAGTCTCTGACCCCATAGTCTGCTAAAACTATTTATTTTTTCTCTCTTGGTACCACTGCAGGCTTACACATTGCACCTTTGCAACCAGAGACAGCAGCTCTACCACTCAGCCATCAAATCAGACTATTGTCACCTATACTATAAGACTCTCAAAGCTTCTAACCCCATAGCCTACTAAACAATATCCATGGCACCACTGCAGGCTTCAAACTCTGCACCCTTGCCACAAGACATAGCAGCTCTGCCACTCAGCCACCATATCTGGCTATCTTTTTATGCTACTGTATCATGACATATCTCAAAGCTCCTACAGCTTTTCTGGCTCCCCCCCCCACAACCTCTTTGTTCTTCCCCCAAAGCTATCTAGGTGCCATGTCTGCTCAATTCCACCTTATGTCCTCATCCTCATAACCACTCTGGGGTTCACCTCCCACCAGCCAGACCTCATCCTATGCACCTTGTGGACTGCACCGTTGCATCTCTCCATATCTGGCCATCCCCCCACCTTGTCATCACACACCAGACCCCTGCATCCACCTCCCACCGGCAGCCTCAACCCCAGCACCCACCCAGGCCCCCCCGGCTCCACCCCTTCTGCATCCACCAATCCCTCCAAACCCTGCCCATCCCTGCTCCACTACATCCTTCCCCCAAACGCTTTTCCCAAAATTTTAACAACCTGTCACTCTATGGTTAGAGCATTAGTTATCCTACTACTCCTCTCTGGTAATATCCACCCTAATCCAGGCCCTGCCCCCACCACTCCACCTACCAGACCTCTGACTCCGATTGCCTCTCTGAATATACGCCGCCTGCCAAAGAAATCTGCAGCACTTCATTGTTGGGCAACCCTTCACCAACCAGACGTCATTGCCCTAGTGGAGACCTGGCTCTCCAAATCTACTTCTGACGCCTTTGTCTCACTCCCCGGATACACCCTATATAGAGAAGACAGGGTAGGAAAGCTTGGGGTGGCTGTGCATTCTACATCAATAACAACATTATTGGTCACATGCTCCCACCCCCCCCAAACTCACAAATGGAGCACAAGCCCTCACCCTAAAAATCACCCCGACTCCTCCAGGGGCCCACTATACCTCACCGTCACCTACATACCCTCTAAGAACCAAAAGACTTCTGTGACATCCCTCACCGAATACCTCTCTACCCTACCACACAATGCAGAGCAGACACTAGTAGGGGACCTCAATATCAACTGGCTTGGTCCCTCAGCTGCGCCAACAAAGGACTCGTTCTCGGCCCTTGACATGGTCCAATTAGTTACCCAAACCACTAGACTTCACCCATCTACTGGTACCCACACCCTCCTGGATATCATTACATCTAACCGCCCTACAAAATCCAGGATAACGAGCACTTCCTGACTCCCTAAGTGACCACTGACCCATCCTATTCCAATGGACCTCTTCCACACCAAAACCCATAGCCCAAACAACCTTCCGAAGGTGTCTCGCCCAGAGGGTTAATAAAACCTTAAACAGCTACTCACCCAGATAGATTGGTCCCCCATTAATTCTAGCCTCAGCGCTGACATTGCACTGTACCTGTTTACACAGGCCTTCACCAAGGCCTGTGACCCTATGCCCCACTCACCAAACTCCACACCAAAAGGCAACATGCTCCTTGATAACCCTCCCTACTCCAAATGTTGAGAGATAGGGATAATCTCTGGCACAAAGCCACAGAATCGGGCAGGTTGGCAGACAGACAATCCTACAATAGATGCACTCGAGCCATCCATAAGGCCAAAGCAGACCACTATCAATCCACTCTCACAACCACGTGGGTGTCTGCAAGGACCTTCTGGAATAACATCAAAGAACTCAATGGGAAATCTCACTCCCCACCTCCCTCCCAGCTCACCATAAATGGCACTGCCTCCACAGACACACTCACCATTGCAAACTGTCTAAACACCACCTTCTCAGATCTCAGCACTGTTCTCCCTAGTTGTTTCTTTGACCCTGTGCCCCGATCCCAACCCCCAACCCTGCAGCATCCTTGTTTCCTCCTGTGCAAAATATCCACCCATGAAGCTTGTCCTTACTCTACAAAAGCGCTAAACAGCACAACTCCCACAATGACCCCTAGATGCCAGGCTCCTTTGACTAATCCTCATGAGGTCCTAGTCCCCCAACAGACCTACTCAACAAATCCCTCATGCCTAGGCAATTCCTAGTGCCTGGAAAACAGCTGTCATTACCCCCATCCATAAAAGTGGTGACAAAGCCTCCCAGAATAACTATCAACCCATCTCCATTCTTCCCCTCTAAAGCCAAGAAAAGTGGTTGCCACCCAACTCACTGAATACCCAGCCAAGTATGACATTCTATGCCCAGAGCTGCATGGCTTCCATTTGGGCCAGAGCACCACCACAGCCCTCCTAGAATTCACCAACTTCCTGCACTCCTCCCTAGATGCCGGTGACATTGCAGGAGCTGTGTTTATAGACCTACCCAAGGCCTTCGACACAGCCTGCCACCCTTTCCTTCTCGATTCACTCCACCAACTTGGTTTCTCCACAGGCCCCCTGGACTGGTGCTCCAGTTACCTTACCACCCGGTTCCAATGCATCATAATTAACAGAACCCTATCCGACACACTACCCCGTTCGCTCCGGGGTGCCCCAGGGCTCTATCCTGGGGCCACTTCTTTTCTCCCTCTACCTAAACTCCTTACTAAAGGCCTGCACCACAAAAATCCTACTATATGCAGATGATGCAGTGCTCTTTACTTCACATCATAAACCCACACCCTTCAGGACTCCCTCCAACATGCCTTCTCCCAGGCAAAATATGGTTTAAAACCATAGACTGGTCATAAACTTAAAAAAGACGAAGTCAATGATTTTCTCTCACTGCCAAAACAAAGCAAAAAATGCACCTCTCCACATCATCCCCTGCACCCAGCACCCCCTTGAACAGGTATCCAACTACAAATATCTTGGACTTACCCTCGACTCGGCCCTTACTTTCCATGATCACATAAACACCCTTGCTGCCACAACAAACACCCAGATTGGACTCCTTTACCGACACAGGGACTGCCCCCCATGCTCTTAGGCTCACCATCACCTCATCAATACTGTCCCTAGTGGACTATGGGCTCCCTGTATACGGGGCAGCAGATAACTCCGCACTCCAGAAAATCCAGGTCTCCCTAAACAAGGCCTGCAGGCTCCTAACTGACGCACCTAGGCTCACTCACACATGCTCCCTCTAAACCTCTGCCAATCTTCTCAGCCTTAATGAAAGGCTCCACTACCAGACCTGCTTACTGTCCAAGAAAATGCTGCTCGGACTCTCCCCCCGGGGTCACCGCATCTCTTCATCCTGCAACCCCCCCCATCCTCACCTGCAACTCAGAGAAAGCACTCTGGTTGTGCCCAGGTAAAACCTCCTTGCCCAGAGATCTTTCCACCACAAGGCCCCCACATGGTTTAATGCACTCCCAAGCACCATCACTAGTGCACCCAAGATCGCCCACTTCAAACCACTCTTCAACCACCTCTTCAATATCCGCCTCCTGTAACTGCTATGAATATCTCACTTTCACCCACTATGATCCAACTTCTGACAAAGTCCATTATTGGATTGCACCTCCGTCAATAACACCAAACCCATGAATAGGACTGACTACTATGTTTAGATGCTTTCTCAAGCTTATAATGTCTTCTGCTGTTTTGTTGTAAATATCATCATCCAAATATTATAAATAATGTCTGTATATATCTACATTCAAATACTGTAAATAATGTCTGTGACAAGTGTCTATAACACATGCTTAATGTAATTGTTGTTATACTGTGTTTCTGTATTACCATCTGTCTTACATGTGACGAGGTGCATTTGTAAATTAGCCTCTGGCTCAAAGGTTGTAACTGATATATCAAATAAATAAATACATAAAGTAACATTTTAGAATTCTATGTAGTTTATGTCCTTCTCAGCCACAAAGTTCTATAGCAGAACATGGATGCATTGTGCCAACAATGAATGATCAAGCAAGGGTCAGACTCATAAACTACATCACAGTTCTAAAAATGATTCTTTCATGCAATGTGCAAACCAGAAATACCCAGTAGGATAATTAAAGCAAAGCCTGTAGAGATGGAACATATGAACATATGAATGTGCCAGCAGAAACAGACCACCTGGTCCAGCTAAGTCTGCTCGAGTGTGCAGGCAGCCACCCACCCCTCCCATTTGTCATCCCACTGCTACCCCCACCTCCCTGTTCTCTGTCCCTGTTCCATGCCCTTTTGAAACTGTTCACAGATTTACATGATATCACCCATTCTGGTAGGACATTCCATTTTGCTACCACCCCCTGTGAAATAGTGTCTCCTCATTTCCTTCCTAAATCTTCCTCTATTGTTGGCACATGCCCCTGGTGACCCTCCCTCTTAACTCAAAGACCAAATCTACCTCATCCTTATTGATTCCCACCCAGATACTTGAATGTTTCTATCATGTCCCCCGTCCCTTCTGTCCTCCAGGGTGTACATATTAAGGTCTCTCTCAGCCTGCTGTCATAGACTGTGTCCCTTCCATCCCACATCATCTTTGTTGCCCTTCTGCACCCTCTCCAGTAGCCTGATATCATGATTTAGGTATGGCCTCCAAAAGTGCACATAATACTCTAAGTGCGGCCTTACCAGTGACCTGCTGAGGGGCCAAGATTGCCTCTCTCCGCCTGGACGCAAACCCCCTCACTATGCACCCCAGCATTTTGTTCACTTTTGCAGCCACTCTCATGCACTGGGCAGTGTTGTCCATGGTCCCTGTTACCATTACCTCAGGTCCTTGTCCTCCTCAGTGGTCCCCAGCTTAACCCCTCCCAGCCAGTATTATCTCCTTGGGTTCTTCACCCCAAAGTGCATAACGTTGCACTTCTTTGCATTGAACCCCAGCTGCCACCACTCAGACCACTCCTCTAGCTTGCTTAGGTCCCCCTGAGTTTGTTGAGTTGTGGTGTGTGGGTAGTTAAAGAAACAGCCAAGCACATTTCTGTTAAAAAATTGGTTTTATTTACATGAACATACTGTGTGTGTGTGTGTGTGTGTGTGTGTGTATAAATATTCAGTCTAACTCGCACAGACATGTGCAGTCCCGTTGGTAAACATGCCTACCTATTTATGTCCAGCAAAATCAGTGTCTCTCTACCCAAATTCGGATATCCAGCTAAGCCTCATGACTCCGGTGGGGGGTGAGTGGAGGTGTGATCATCCCAGCATGGGGTGTGAGGGATCAAGACTCTCCCAGTGTAGCAAAATGGTAAAGTGGCCATGGATTCCCGTGGGTGGGGGGGGAGTGGGGCTGTGACACACCCAATGTGTTTTTTTTTTTTTTTTGAGTCATGATCCTCCTAGTGTGAGGGTGCTGACTATCACAGTACAAGTTTTTTTTTCCTGTGGCCGTCTCAATGTAGGGCTCAGGGCCTGGGCATCTATGTATCACAATGTTCACAGACAGCAGGCCAATTCAAGTATTGCTAGATCCACAAAGCCAAATATTAAAATGCCTGATGTAGTCAGCTTCCAGTTAATGAACAGGAAAGTAAAAACTACTCTACAGTACATTTGAAAATTTGGTGCAAACGCTTAATGGCATTTGCTTTTTTGCACCTTCAGTTTAAAAACATGAAGCGGACATATTTGTCGGGAGCTGTGAAGAGAAAATTACAGCAGAAGAGAGATGAAGACACAAAGCGGCAAAGAGGTGCCTTTGAGACATTTTTACTACCCCATCACAGTCATGCGAAAGCCTAGGAAGCAGAGCTGATCTTGAAAGAGCACCTGAACCTGGAGCACAAGTTCCTGCAACTGCTGTAGTGGAAGAAATGGTGTCCACCATCACCCCAGAAGTTCTACCTTCAGAGGAGACCAGGAATGCACCTGCCACGGTCTGTACTGTTTCCACCACCTGTGAACATATCATTCTAGGAGTTCTGCCTTCAGAAGAGACCAGGAATGCACCTGCTACTGTCAGTACTGTGCCCACCTGCATAGATACCATCATCTGTGATTTAGCTGGATCCTCTGAAAATTTCATTTGAGGATCTTGGAACTTGGCCAGACACACTAAGGGATGAGGTACGAGTGTCATCTGTGAAACATGGACCTGTTCAAGTCATACTGCCACAATTCCCAGTGAATGAGAAAAAGAGGAGATTCACAGCAGAAAATTATTTTCACACTCTGCCCAGCGGTGAGACAGTAAAGTGCACTTGGTTAATGTACTCTGTCTCCAAGGATGCACTGTTCTGCTTTGCCTGAAAATTATTTGGACACTCAAACAATCTTCTTCAGACTGGAGGTTATCGGGCATGGAGAGAAATGTCAAATGCTCTAAGTTCACCATGACTGTGCACCAGAACATGTAGCAAGCATGATAAAGTAGAAGGAACTGGAGACAAGATTGAAGAGTGGCCAGACACTGGATGAAAAGAGACAGCTGCTAATAGAGAAAGAAATAATACACTGGTGTGGAGTCTTGGAACGTATCATAGCAACTATTCAATTCTTGGCTGAGAGGAATATGGCTTTCTGTGGCACAAGTGATGTGCTTCATACCCAAGGCAATGGAAACTTTTGGGGCAGGTTGAATTTCTATCAAAGTTTGACACACTAATGGCTGAACATATTCGTCGGATTCAGAATAAGGAGATAATGGACCACTATTTGGGCAAGGACATTCAAAATGAAATAATTCTACTAATTTCAGGTGCAATTGTATGGACCATTGTATTACAGATACAAGAATCCAAATATTTTCAGTGATCCTGGACTGTACTCCTGACATTAGCCACCAAGAGTGATGACACTTGTTGTTTGACATGGATGTTTCAAAAATGTTGCCACCGCTCAAGGAACATTTTTGGGGTTCATACCTGTCAATGACACAACCGGAGAAGGACTGACTGATTCCTTTCTTCAGACTTTACAGCAACATAATCTGAACATCAGCAACTGTCGGGGGCAAGGATATGATAATGGGAGCAACATGAAAGGCAAACGAGCTGGTGTGCAGGCTCGCATAAAAGAATTGAACTGCATAGCATTTTATGTGCCGTGCGCTTGCCACTGCCTGAACCTCATCTTTAGCAATGGAGCCCATTCATCAAGACATGCTGTCTCATTCTTTGGTTGCTTGCAGAAGGTCTACAATCTTTGCTTTGCCTCAACAAAGCCGCTGGCAAATATTGAAAAACACGTCAGATAACTCCAAAGCCACTTTTGTGAGACTCGGTTGGAGTGCCGGATAGAGTCTGTAAAAGCACTTTGCTATCAGCTCCAAGAATTTAGGAGTGCTTTGCAGGAGATTGCAGAGTCTGTAAGAGCAAAAGATGCTGCAACATATGTTGAGGCAAGGTCACTTTGTGCTGAACTCCTCTCATACAAATTCATTGTATGTCTCATCATCTGGTATGATGTCCTGCTTGAAGTGAACTGTGCAAGCAAGATATTGCAGTGCTTCAGTTGACATATCGACCTGTGTGAAGGTGCTTGCTTCAACCACTGACATACTTAAAAAGTACAGAGAGAGTGGGTTTGAACAGGCATTGGCACAGGGCTCAAAGATTGCTGCAGAACTGGATGTCCCAGCTGGATTCCGTCAGACAAGACACAGCAAGGTCAAGCGACTATTTAATTACGAAGGACACGACGATGCAGTGCAGGACCCAAAACTCAGTTTTCAGGTTGAGTTTTTCAACACACTACTGGACACCACACCGATGTCCTTTAGTGAATGATTTCAGCAAATATCAGAGTTTGCTAAACATTTGGATTTCTGTCGAACATAAAAATGCTAAATTCTGTTTCCATAGAAGACCTGATAAAACAATATGAGGTTCTCAAAGAAAAATTAAGAGACAGTACAACTAACCACTTTGACTTTAATGCTCATGAACTTGCACATGAACATAGGAACCTGGCAGGAATGGTTGAGAATGATACATCACCTATACAAGTGTTAAATTTTCTCCTTTGAAACCAGCTACATGAGATCTATATGAATGCCTGTGTGGTGTTGTACATTTTTTGACAGTACCAGTGACTGTGGCTACAGCAGAATGTAGTTTTTCAAAACTGAAGCTGATAAAGACTTATTTGAGGTCATCAATGAGCCAAGAAAGACTGTCCGGGCTAGCAGTGCTGTCCATTGAGCACGAAGTTGGCAAAAGTCTCCCTTACAGTGACCTAATCAATGAATTCATCAACAAAAAGTTTGGAAAGTACCTCTGAAGCTTTAAAACTCATGCACAATTTCACTGCAAATACCGGGGTTGAGCTTGCCAAATCCCTTATACAGCTTAGAATGAGGAAAACTGTAACCTTCAAACTGATGAGCTCCCAGTAAAGCCCTGTGAGACTCTTACTGGCTAGAACACACTGCCCAAATAATAAAGCTGGAGAGTGGTATACCCACAAGACTGAGAAAGCAGGAGGACATCATCTCTGAAGGGCAAGATAAAATGTTTTTTCCTGACCGATGGAGGTGGTCACTTTGCAGTAGTGATCAGGCTTAATCATAATTCAGCCAGATGATGAGACTAAGAACCCCTCCACAACTTACAATAAGGAAGCGTATTGGATTATATGGACAATGCAGACTTAACGCAGCAGGGTGGGGGGTAATGGAGCAGGGAGAGCTCTGGTTCCTTAACTATGTTTTGATTGGACTTTGCACATTTGCACCTTATACTAAAATGAAGCACCCTTTGTGTGCAGTCACTTTCTTTGGGCGGTGAGTGATTTTACTGATGCTTTTGGTTGGTTACATATGCCAGGTGCCTCCACACATTTTATTAAGATGCATTGCAAATGCAAGGGTTGAGCTTGCCAGATTCTTTCTAATGAATTTATGTAAGAAATTCAAAATTACCTATGCCCCATGTATGTACATATTCTTTCAAGTGTTCTTTTTTTTTGTTCCCCAGAATTTACTTTTGATTTGTTTTCTAGTTAGTCTGAGTAACATTTTTTTCAGTTTTACAAATGTGGTGGACTTGTTTCTAGGCTCCCAAATGTGATTTAGCACCTAAGTAATGCATTGGCATATGTCTTATGAAATTTAAATACTATGTAGAAAGATTATTGGGGGGGCCCCATCCTGTCTGTGGAGCCCCAGTCATAGAGGTTGCTGGAGGCCCCCAAAGTCCTAAACCAGCCCTGCTATCACTGTACTGGTGGTTAGTGAGCTCTTTTGTGCAGCCTTACAAGTTGGCTAACCTGTTTTTATTAAGTCAGGTTATAACTAAAGTCCACTGGTTACTGGAGCACGGCTTGCTAGGCAACACATGATGTCAGCACTCTGCGTTTCATAAGGTGCCGCATCAGCGAGCAGAGGTGATGCAGGCAGAGGCCAGTGGCATCTGACAACGTCAGACAGGGACAGGTAACTTTGATTCTGAAACAGTCAACTATACCTTAATTTAGATATAAGGTACTTATAAAGCAGTGGAAAACCTAAGACTAATAGCATGGAACTAAACACTGTTCAGCTTGTAACTGGGGAATTGCGGACAAAGTGTGTCAACTGTGGGAAATTCACTTTGGATGAGGTTGGGGAACATAGTCAATATACCTGTAAACAATATGGTGAATTAAGGGACCTAAGAATCAGAATACTAGGCCTTGAACTAGAACTTAAAAGTTTACAGTGTTCAATATTACAACAGGAGGCAAACTTAGACACCCCCAAGGAAACTATAATAAATGACAGGCAAACAAAAAGACAAAGGGAGTTTGATGGGGGAGTACAGTTGAAGGCACGACAACCATAAAAAAAAGGGAGGTGAGCTATGGACTTCATGGTCCCAACACAGAATTGCTTCACTGTGTTAGAAAACTTACTTGGAAGCATCGAGGAACCATCCAATGAAATGATGGATATTGTTTCTGATAACGATTCACCAGGGACGTAGACTGAAAAGCAAAGCCCAAATCATGAACTGAATAAACAAAAAGTACAAAATATGGAAAATGACATGATCTGTGAACCTAATCCAAACAAGGGAGATGAGAATAAACAAAATTCATCGGTGTACATACCAGGTGACTCAATAATTTAGTACACAGTTAATGTAACAAAAAAAGGAAATAAAAAATTACGAGCAGCTGTCTCACAGGTGCAGATGTATAGGACATTATTTGGTATTACTCAGTATGTGAAACTGGAAGGAGGCTCTAGGCCCATCAAGACCACCTTCCCTGCATGAGCAGGGTAGATTAAACACTAGCCCCCCAAAAATGTGTCTAGTTCAGCTTTAAATGACACAAAAGAAGTCCTATTCACCACTGAGCTGGGTAATGAATTCCAGAGAGAACTAGCTCTTATTGTAAAATAGAACTGTCTTTTTGTGGTGCAATACTTTGGAATATTGACTTGTCTGTTATGACATCTTAGATTGCTGGGTTTAGGAGCAATTTTGATATTAGCACATTCCATTAATGCGGTGTAATTTGAAATATTTTATAAAATGGGTAAAAGAAATCCTTCACCCTGATTGGTCAAAAGGCATGTCCTTGCCTGTCAACAAACTGAAAGGTGGCACTACTTTCCCAATACCTTAACCTTTATAAGTGAAAGGGCAGCAATATCATTGAGCAACTGATATCTTCCATCTGTCCCTCTGCAATCAGAACTGATCTTCCATCACAAACATGGCTGCTACCTTTACACTGTAAAAACCTTCAACTGGGCCCTAAAAATAAAACTACCTTAAATAAAAAAAATAAAACAAACTGGGCCAGATATTCAAAAGGGTTGCGCCATGCGCAACAGGGTTGCGCATGCACAAGTCCTACATTGCGCCATTCTGCGATATTCAGCAGAAGGCAGTTGCGCCACTGAAAACAGGCTGAGCAACAGCGCAATGCAAATGAATGCATGCTCAACAGGAGGGGGAGGAACCATGCCTAAACTGCACAGCCCGATATTCAGCCGGGCTGTGCAGAGTTGAGCTGGCGAACCCCAACCTGAGCCTGCAGGACCTTGAGCCAAAAAGGTTGTCGAGGGCCACCCACAGGTGAGCTGCTGTATTGCAGGGCGCTAACACAGCAGCTGCCACCTGTGGCTGGCCCCCAACCCAGTCCCTTGTGCCCCCCAGCCCGATCGCAGGGCATAGTGTACTCCCCACCAGCCCGATCCGGGCATCAATGTGGCTCCCCTCCCGTTCACATCCCTGGTGGTCCAGTGGACGAAATGCCTGATCGCGGCAGAAAGTAAGTGAACCCCCGAACATGTCCCTAGTGCCCGATCGTGGGCAGAAAGTAAAGTGAACCCCTGAACATGTCCCTAGTGCCCGATCACGGGCAGTAAGTAAAGTGCCCTCCCACCCCAAACATCTCCCTGGTGGTCAGTGGACCGTAATGCCCGATCGCGGGCAGGAATGTAATTGACCCAAACATCTCCCTGGTGGCTAGTGTCCCCACCCCACCCACCCACGAAGCCCCTGCCCGCACCCCAGCAGCGGCGGCATCCCACCACCTGCCGCCCGCCTCCCGCCGACTGACTGCCGGTAGAACTTCTACTATCTCTCCCTCTATGTATTTTTACACTTACTTCTCCTACTGCCTATAGGCGCTACAACTCTCACCCTTCCTGTTCTGGGACAGGAACTTCCTGTAGTCTTCAATAGTCTCTTTCTTCCATGCTTGGATTCAGATCTTCAGCAGCCGGGGGGGGGGAGAGTTATTTTTAGGTTCCTTCAAGGTTGATGAAACTAATGTGCCTCAGTGATCCTTCCCTTCCTACTGCCAAACAGGAAGTTCCTGTTGTCAGTCAAATGCAGTGGCTATAAAAGTAGAACTGGCTTTGTGTGGGAGGGTGGAGGGATGGGAAGGTGGGCAATTAGTAAAAAATTTGTAGTTCTAGATTTTTTTGTTTCTTGCTCTGAAACCAAAGTTCCCTTCTGTCAGAAACAGCAGGAAGCTGTAATTGGAGACAGCCGCTTTTGTACACTCAGTAAATGAAGCTGATACAGAGAAACACACAGTGATTTTCTTTTTTTTTTAACTTAAATGAGACCCCCTTCTTCTAATAAAGTATCTGTTTGCTTAATCCAAACAGGTACTGTACTAACCCCTGCTGAGATAGAAGTGATTAATTAGTAAAACATCTGTATTTCTAGACTTATGTTTCTTGCTCTGAAACCAAAGTTCTCTTCTGCCAGAAACAGCAGGAAGCTGTGATTGCAGACAGCTGCTTTTGTACACCTAAGCTGCTAAGCCACACCCAATTAGATTCACCTCTGCTCTGACTCAGTAAATTAAGCTGATACATTCCCTTCTCGGTGAAACACACAGTGACTTTCTTCTTTTTTTTTTTTTACTTAAATGAGACCCCCTTCTTCTAATAAAGTATCTGTTTGCTTAATCCAAACAGGTACTTACTCCTGCTGAGATAGAAGTAATTAATTAGTAAAAAATCTGTAGTTCTAGACTTCTGTTTCTTGCTATGAAAACTAAGTTCTCTTCTGTCAGAAACAGAAGGATTTAAGAGAACCTAGGACAGATACAAGGGGTTGGAGGGTGGGAAGAAAAAAGAAGCTTGATAAAGGGAAGCAAGTAGGGGGACCAAGGAAACAGGCAGACTGGATGGGCCAGGTTGGTACTTTTCTGACATTATATTACTATGAATTTGATAGGAGACGAGGACCACCTGACTCACCTAGTCTGCCCATTTTCCCCTGCCTATTGTATCACCACACATGCTACTTGATCTTGGTCAGTGACCTAAAACACTCCTCGCAATGCAAAAAGGCAGCAGCGACAGTGAACAGGATGTTGGGGTGTATAGCCAGGGGATTCAGCAGTAGGTGGAGTGAGGCCATACTGCCCTTGTACAGGTCACTGGTGAGACCACATTTAGAATATGGAGTAAGATACTGGAATCTATATCATACGAAGTACATCAGCTTGTTAGAGAGGGTTCAAAGGAGGGCAACCAAGATGATCAAGGAACAGCAGGGGAAGCCTTACTAAGAGAGGCTGGGAGCCCTGAGAATGTACTCTTTTGAAGAGAGGAGAGACAGAGAGAGGGATATGATAGAGACCTTTAAGTACCTGAAGGGACTAAAATAGAGTGTCTAGGGAAGGTCCCTTTAAGCTAAGTGACAGCAGAACCATGAGGATGCACAGTCTGAAGTTGGTGGGGAGGTTTAGGAGGAATGTTAGGAAACATATTTTCACTAAGAAGGTGGTGGACACATGAAATGCACTGCCAGAAGAGGTGATCTTAGAGAAGATGGCGGATGGCTTAAAGAGGGCCTGGGATAGGTATAAATGGAACCCATAGGACCATGAGGAGGAGTTATGAAGGAAAGGTTGCCGGGGGGGAGGACAGGTTCAATGGCATAAGCCAGGGATGGTGCATTACTAAAGAGCAGATTCAATAGACCGCTTTGGACTTCTTCTGCTGGCTCTTTTGTATGTTCATATGCTTTTAATCATGTTCTCATTCAAGGCCAGCTAACTGTTATTTATTACTGCCTATTATTAACTGTCTAGTGTTGTACTTCTTCTCATTCTAGGCTGGCAAATGGCTATTTGTAACTGCTATTTTCTGCTACATATTGTTATATTTAATTGTTTTGTGTCCTAGCTTATTTCTTATCATGCTGTAGTGTACCTGTAATATTATCCTGCCTCACTTTACCTGTAATTCCTGATTCATTGTAATGTTGTTTTGTCGTACCTAAAAATATACATTTATTTGTCTAGTGTACCCACCTGGTTAGCAAAACCCATCCCATGCTGGTGACCCAAGTTCAGGAATGAGCTCCGGTTGCCAGGGGTCTGCTAGGGAGGGGGAGGGCTGAGAGAATGATTGCATGGCTGGCAGGCAGCTCTCCTCTCCTGGGTAGGGGAGACTGATCTTCCCATGGCTTGACTGCCACTGATTGGAGGCTCGATGGCAGTGTCATGCAGATGGGGGGACCAGGCACTAGGCCCAGGTGGGTGGAGTGGGCCCACTGGTTCTTGTGTGCACACGTGCCTCCACACATGTGTGCAACTGAGTTGCCATTGCCCTGGGGAACTAAGGAAGATAACTGGCGGAAAAAGAATGGGCATGACAAGGGCATATGATGCACGCTGGCCACACCTCCACCCGTCATGTCACAAGGGCAGCCCAGAGTGGAGAACTGGATTATGACTGTCAGGGTGGGATGTCAGACTTCACTCTCCTGATCCCACCATGGAGTGAAAACTGTGCGGGTGCCTTCACTACCAGTACCCCTGGGGAGGACGTAGGACTATGGAAGGGGATGGCGGCAGCCGGCAGAAGGAGCCTTCTCTTGTCGAGGCCCCCAAAAAGAATAAACAGAATACTGAAAAAACCTACAACAGTCAATAAATGAATGAATAAATAATTCAGACTCATTCCCTGCAATGGAGATGGGCACTCTGCCTAGGTGTCCTATACTACCGTATGCATATTTGTATATTTTTTAATTTGCTTTTCTTTTAACAGGAGAGACACAAACAGAGAATCATTTTGCTGTGTAAAGATAATCATTTTTTATTAGCCTAATAAAGGTATTATCTTTACCCAGCAAAAAGATTCTCTTTTTATTTTTCTTCTGCTTTTAATGGAGGCTAACACAGTACAATCCTACCCTGATCTTCTATTTCAGGTACATTTTGTGGTACTGGGTCCAAACAGTGCTGATAAGGATAGCGTCGGCGTGGTGTGCACATCAATATTGTGCCAATTTTTCTTTTGTGTAGGGCTCTGCCCCCCACACACCCCTGCACACCCTGGACTTAAGGATTCCTACTATGGGGGGGGGAGCAGATCACAGGGCAAGTTAAATTTCTGGGGCCATGGAATACCATTTCCATGGCTCCTTGTAAAAAAAAAACAATGTTGCAATGTGTGTGAATGGATAGAGACCAGGATTAGAACCCTGGTCTCCAATGCTCTATGCCCCAGCCCTCCATACCATGGGAGCAGCTCTGCCAGCCTCTTGGATTCTGGTACCTTTGTGGTGTACCAGCGCCACGGATAGTGACCAGGGGAGCACATACAGCACGCGCTGTAAATCCCCACTGCTGTCCATGTGAGCACTTACCAGACTAGCTGTTGTATGGTGCAGCGCTACTCTGGTAGCACTTACTTGATGGGGTACCCATTTGGCAGTGTTTGGTGTTTGCTGTTCCTCTCTGTAACCCTGTACATTGTCCCCTAAGTGCTATTACATTGCATATGTACTTCTTTTTCTTTTTAAAAACTTCTCTTTATTCATCCCGGCCACGGCCTCACCCCTGATGCCTGAGTACATGCCAATCATGGAACAGCAACATAGTGAGTTCATTGGATACTCTCTGTAATCCGTCCACCCAGGCTGCAACTGGAAATGAGCCCATCTGGCTTTTTTTGCCGTAAGTGCAAAATGTTTCAAATAAAATAAAAATAAATAAATACCACTTATTTCATTTTACCTATAGTGTTACCCCTTCTGCTTGTTTAAACTTCCATTTTAATTTTACTGCAGTTTTATTATCTACACAATCTTTTTATAAGTTGGTACCAGTGGTTTAATAAACTTTTTTAAATGTACGTTTTGTGCCTCCTTCCGGTCTTTAATGTCCTGGAACCTATGGAACCTTCTAGCACATCCCACCTGCCCCCTACCAACTTCACTCACCATCCTCCATGAAGCCTCAGTTTACTCCCCAGGCAGGGCACAGGGTTGAGGGGATATACTCCCAAACATGCAGACATCAGGAAGTGCAATAAGGAGACAGGGATCTGTTATGTGTGTAGTGGGGTCCCATCAGGCTGGCACCAGGGCTGCCTTTTTTCTGTTTCTCCCTCATTCCCATGGCATGTACGGGCATGTGAGGGACCACTGTACATGCAGGTGCACTGTGTGATCAGCGAGGTTCTGCTGGTGTCCTTCACCTCCTCGTGACACATTACTGCACTGCCTCCAGAGGAGGGAGAGTGAGCTGGAATGCTCGAGTCTCCTCTCCCCGCCAGCAGGTCACCAACGTCACGAGTGGCAGCCCTATGATTGTTCTGATGGACCCTCCTTGATTCCATAAGTAAAACACATTACATGTTTGTTTTAAAGAGAAGGTGTTTACTTCTAATAAGTAGAAAACTGACTATTTTATGTATTGTATTTTGACATGTTAGTAATTATTTTCTACTTTTATAATAAAATATTTTGTTTGTGCAGTGAAACAAGGCTATTCTAGCCTTTGCTTTTCACAGTGCAAGAAAAAGAATTCAATAGAATTCTGGCATTGTGATGTCAGAAACTGCCAGCTACTTAGGAGCCCAATGTATTTTATTAATGAGAAACTAAATATATTGTTCTGCCTTTTTCGAAAGAAATCGTTTCTTCTTTCAGCAACAAACTTTGCCTTTTATATGTTTGCATTTCTGTGGTCCATCTGTATGATTTTAAAATTTTTAAGAGTAATTGGCTTCTCTTTTCTTCTTACTAATTAAAATCAGCTTATGAAGAAATTGTCACCTGCTTAATTATAACAAAATATCACAGGTTTTCATAATTCAGATACTGCTATTAAATATATAATATTTTGGTAATAGAAAGTTTTATTTCTCAATAAAAATCTGAAAAAAGGTTTGCAGGTTCCCATTGAAATACATTGCCAGCCTTTCTAGCAAGAGTTTTAACGTAGAAACATAGACTTTGATGGCAGATAAGGACCGCTTGGCCCATCTAGTCTGCCCATTTCCCTACCTACAGGATAGGCCACAAATCCTAGTTAACCAACAGCCTATTTCTTCCTACCCCCAGAAGAATTGCCTTATGTCTGTCCCATGCATTCTTGAATTCTCCCCAGTTTTAGACCCCACAACCTCCTCAGGAAGGCTGTTCCATGCATCCACTACCCTCTCTGTGAAATAATACTTCCTCACATTGCCCCTGAACGCCCCCCTTCTATCTTTAAATTGTGTCCCCTTGTTCTTGCCTGTCTCTTTTTCTGAAAGATGCTACCCTCTTGGACTTTGTTGATTCCACTGAGGTACTTAAAAGTTTCTATCATGTCCCCCCTCTCCCTTCTTTCCTTAAGGGTATACATATTAAGCTCCTTTAGTCTCTCCTCACACGGCTTCTCTTGCAGACCCTGCACCATTTTAGTTGCCCTCCTCTGGACTACCTCTATCCTGTCTATGTCCTTGCGGAGATGGGGTCTCCAAACTGGACACAGTACTCCAGATGGGGTTTCACCAACTGTCTGTAGAGAGGATAAACTTCCTGTTTTCTGCTGCTGATGCCTCTCCCTATACATCCCAGTATACCCCACCCTCCCTACTGCCTTCTCACATTGCTTGACAACTTAAGGTCATCTGATATGATTACCCCCAGTCCCTTTCCTTTTTGTTGTTGTTACTACCCCCACCCATTGTGTATTCTTCCCTGGGTTCTTGTTTCCCAGGGTCACTATTTTGCACTTCTTTGCATTGAATCCTAGCTGCTATACTTCTGACCATTCCTCCAACCTTGCCAAGTGCTTTTTCATCCTTTACATGCCTCCTTGTGTATCAACCCTGTTGCAGAACTTTGTGTCATCTGCAAAAAGGCATACTTTTCCTTCCAGTCCCTCTGCAATGTCACTGATGAAGACATTAAAAAGGACTGGACCCAATACTGTACCCTGCGGTACCCCACTAGTAACCCCTCTTTCTTCAGAGTGGACTCCATTAACAATTACCTTCTGTGTCCTGCTGTGCAGCCAATGTTTTACCCAGGCTACCACCCTGGGACCCACTCCCAGGCTGGTTAATTTGACTATTAATCTTTTGTGTGGGACTGGGTCAAATGCCTTTTAAAGTCTAGGTAGGCCATGTCACAGCCCCTCCTGGTATACTACTTTGGTCACCCAGTCAAAATCTATTGAATTTGTCTGACCAGCCTTCCCGCTGTGAACCCATGCTGTTTGGGTCCTGTGCCCACTGGCCTCTAGGTACTCGACTATTCTTTCCTTCAGAAGTGACTCCATCACTTTCCCTACCACAGAGGTCAGACTGACAGGTCTGTAGTTTCCTGCCTCTGTCTTGGTCCCACTTTTGTGAATGGGAATCACATCTGCCTTCCTCCAGTCCTTGGGTACCACACTATCCTCCCATGATTTATTAAAAGAGTAGCTAGTGGTTTCATTTGTTCCTCCTTAATTTTTAGAATTCTGGGGTGAATTCCATCAGGACCCATTGCTTTGTCCACCTTCAGTTTTAGGAGTTCTTGCAGAACCCTTTCTTCTGTGAAAGGGCTGGGATTGACCCCTATCAAGAGTGCTTCTGTTAATTGGATTAGCACTTCCCCCTCCTCTTTTGTGAATACTGAGCAGAAATATTCGTTCAGTATCCCTGCTTTTTCACTGTCCCCCTCTGCCCACCCACCGTTCATTCTATTCAGCCTCACTATCCCTCCCTTTGTCTTTCTCACTCCGCTGATGTACCTATAAAAGGTCTTATCCCCTTCTTAACTGAGCTGGCTATCTTTTCCTCAGTTTGGGCCTTTGCTATTCTGACTTCCGTCCCCGCTTCCTTCTGACATCATAATGCAATAATTCAATTGGTTTCTTTTCTTTTACCAGTAGTTGACAAAATACAATGATGAAAATGTAATTAAAATAAATAAAAGCAAATAAAATGATTACAGAAACATCTAAAGGCCCCTAAACCATCATTCTTTAAGAAGTACATCCTCGCTAAGCACTTGTTCTTTAATGGAGGTGTAAAGATTTGTTTTGATGTGGCCCAGTGCCTGGAACACAAACGTGGCGACCAGGATGACTGACCAAATCCTAGCTGAGCCACTCATCTAATGTAGGACTCTGACCAAGTCACATAAATTCTTAGTTTTTTAGTCCACTCAGCTGGGTAAAAGCAGAAGCTCACTAAAAATCTGAGGTTGTATCTCAATTGAACTATCCTGGATAAATAAATAATACACAGCATTATATGTTATGTTATGTTATGTTATGTTATGTTATGTTATGTTATGTTATGTTATGTTATGTTATGTTATGTTATGTTATGTTATGTTATGTTATGTTATGTTATGTTATGTTATGTTATGTTATGTTATGTTATGTTATACCTACATACTAAAATGCCAGCAGAATAGGCCTAATGTTTCTTTCATGTCTGTTCATTTGGTCAGCCCCCACCCTGGGAGCTGACCTTGCTGCCCCCTCACTCTCTTTGGCTTCTCCCTTCCCAGTCCCAGATATTCTCACTGCACAGGACTTTGCTTCCAGAACCCTTCCCCTGTACCTGTGCCACCCCCTCTTGAACCCCTCCACCACCTCTGCCTCCACCAGCCCCCTGGGCAGCGCATTCCATGGCTCCACCACCCTCTAAGTGAAGTAGCACCTCCTCCTTTATCCCCAAATCTCCACCTCCCTCCAGCTTCCACCCATGCCATTTAGTTGCCCCTCCTTCCTTTGGAGCACCCTGACTGCTCCTCCCCTATTTACCCCTTCATGTACTGAGACCTGTATCATGTCCCCTGGTCCCTCTCTTCCAATGTGTATATATTTAGCTCTTGAGCCTCTCCCATAGGTCCTGTCCCCAAGCCCCAGATCACTTTGGATGCCCTGCTCTGGACCCTCTCCAGGAGTTCAATGTCCTCTTTAGTGTGGCCTCCAAACTACATGCCATACTCAAAGTGCAGTCTCACCAAGCAGTTATACAGAGGAGTATCACTCCTCCTTCTAGAGGTGATCCCCAGCTGGCGCATCCCAGCATCCTATTGGCTTGGCCACTAGTACCCACTACCCTCCTACAAGTCTCAGAGTTGTTCATCTTGACACCCACTACCACCCCGAGGTCCCTTTCAGCCATTGAGACCTGTAGCATCCCCCTCCAGGGTGTACACTTGGCTAGGGTTTCTGGCTCCTAGGTGCAGTACCTTGCATTTCCCTGAAATGAACCTCAGCTTCCACTTTCTAGACCACCTTTCCAGAGCCTCCAGGTCCCCCTGCAGGGCCACCCTCCCCTCCTCCCCACCCACCACTGCCCCCAGTTTTGAGTCATCCACAAAGAGACTCATCTCACTCCTGATACCCTTCCTTATGTCAGAGAAGTAGGCGTTGAACAGGAGGGGCCCAAGGACCGATCCCTGAGGAACCCCACTAATGACCCTCCTTGGGGATGAGAGTATTCCCACTAACCACACCCTCTGGGTCCAGTCCTGGAGCCAATTTCTATCCATCTGATCATCTGGTTCCCACCCCATTTCTCCCAGCTTATCCAAAAGGCCCTGTAAGGAACAGAGTCAAACGCCTTGCTGGAAGTCAAGAAGGAGGGCGTCCACCAGTCTACCCAGGTCCAAGGTACTCATCACCCAGTCATAGAACTCACAAGGTTTGTCTGACACAGTTTCCTGGGATGAATCCATGCTGTCTATCATCCAGAGCACCCCAACTGTTCCAGGTCCAGCCACATAGCCTCTCCTTGACAATGCCTCTCCATCACCTTGCCACCACCGATGTCAGGCTGATGGGCCTGTAGTTCACTTCCACCTCCCTTGATCCCTCTTGTGGATAAGCACTATATGTGCCACCTTACAGTACTGGGGCACCCACTCCGTTCTCAGAGAGATGCTGAAAGCTCGCCAGGGGTTTCACCAGGACATCCGCCAGTTCCTTCAGCACTCTGGGATGTAATTTATCCAGCCCCAGTGTTTTCTTCCTTAAGGGACCTGAGGGCTTCTTTCTCCTCTCTCTGCCATGATTTCCACCTCCGCTACCTCGTCCCCCTGCTTTGCTTTCCCCCCTCCTGCCAGTGATGGCCCTCACTCTCCCCAGACCTGCCGATCGGTAAGGGTCCCCCTCCACAGTTTCACCATCTCCTTCCATGTATGATGCAGCTTCCCCATTTTCCTTGGTGAAAACTGAGGTGAAGTACTCATTTAATACCTCAGTCTGCTCCCCGGGTCTTGTACCCATCCCTCCCCTGTTTTAATCCTGCTAATCTGCCCCTTAACCCTTCATTTTTCCCCAATGTATCTAAAGAACTGCTTGTTCCTTCTCCTAATTTCCCTGGTCAGGTTCTGCTCCTTCCTATCTTAGCTGCCCTCACTACCGTAACGGCCTTTCTGGCCATCATCTCGTACTCCCTTCGATCCCTTTCACTCCTTGAGCACTTGAAAATGCCTATAAGCTGTCTTCTTTCCTCTTACCACCTCCTGAACCTCCCTGGTCCACCAGCAGGGTTCTGGGCCATACAACATTTCAGCTACTTTGCACAGGTGCTGGTAGCATCCTGCACCCCCGATGATTTCCTACCTACTGTCAGTGTCCATGTCTGGCCCAATCCCATCCAAATGCTTCTTAGGATCCTTTCCATTTCCTTGAAATCCACCCCCCTAAAGTAAGTTACCTCCATCTTTGTGCAACCTTCTACCCCTCCTAGGTCCAGACAGAACCAGACCATGGCATGGTCGCTCCCCGCCAATGGGTCCCTTACCTCCAGGCCACCAGTCTGGTTACTGTCTACCAGGACCACACCCAGTATCAGCACCTCCCTGGTTGGTTCCCCCACCTGCTGAGTTAGGAACGCATCCTGAAAGACATCCAACAACCTCTATTCCCTGGCCACCGAGGATGTCATAGTCTCCCTGTCAATTCCTGGCATGTTTAAGTTCCCCAACACCACCACCCTTTCCCTGCCCAAATTGCAGTGTCTCCCAACATCTGCCACCAGACTCTCCTCCAACTCCTCCGTCAGCGCAGGGGGTCTATACACCACTCCTATTTTTACTCTCTTGCCCCCCCCTTGTTATCAAGGTGACACAAATTGCCTCCACAGTTCCCTCCACCTCCTCCACTCCTCCTATGCCACTGCAATTTTTGACTATTATTGTTACCCCTCCTCCCCTTCCATCTCCCCGTCCTTCCTGAACATGGTGTAACCCTCCAGGTTCAGGTTCCAGTCATGCCCTGCAGTGGCCCAGGTCTCAGTGACTGCTGCCACATCCACCTCTCCCTCAGTTAGCATCACCTGGTGCTCAGGCATTTTATTGCCCAAGCCCCTGGCATTTAGCAGGACTACCTTTCACAATTTACATATACTTCCATTTCTCCAGCTCGTGTTCCCATTGGGATTCCATCTTCCCCAGGTTGGCACCTTACCAGTCAGCCTTTTCCTGCATTCCTCTAGCTCCCCAGTGGGGTGGAGACAGAGTCCCTCCTTTATCAGAGCCCCCTTGACCGCCTTTTCTCCCATCCCTCCCCCCTTATGTTATGTTATGTTTTGCTATGCTATGTTATGTTGCACATACTAGGGTTTATTATGAAATGGACAGAATTGCTACAACCTGATTGGTATTGTGAGATTAACCTCAAACAGAAAAAAGCAAGCATTTGTCAATGCCAGATTTTTGCTTGCATGTTGCTGTACTGGGTCCTACTTGTAATTTTTACTATATATTTGCCCAAGATAGGCCAGATAGGATGCACTATGTCATTTGCATGACGGTCCTGATTTTAAACAGTTTAACACTGTATTTACCAGGAGAGTAGAGGTTGGATGCAATATCTTGCTTTTAGTGGAGTTCAGCTTTTATAATGTATTTTTCCAGGACAGATAATCATAGATGCAGCATCTTCTTTTCAGTGGGGTTCGGCTCCAGGGTCCTGTTTTTACACGGTTTTGCAATATATTTACCCAGCATAACCCAGCTGAGATGCGATATTTCAGTTTCAATGGGATTCTGCTTTGACACATTTTTCCATTGTATTTACCCAGGATAGCACAGCTCAGATGCTATCTTGTTTTCAGTGAGATCAGTGGTGTCCTGCTTTTCACAATTTTTTACACTGTATTTGCCCAGGATAGCACACTGACAAGATGCAATATCTCATTCTTGATGGGATCCTGCTTTTAGCCATTTTAATAATGTATTTACCCAGGATAGCTGAAAGTCATGTTACATTTTCAGAGGGGTACAGCTTTTACAGTGCAATTTCCCCAGGCTATGTCAGCATGGATGCACAGTTCAGTAGGGGCTCTGCTGCACTGGGTCCCTACTTTTACACATTTTTACTCTGATGAGATGCAATTTTTAATTTTAAGTGGTGTCCAGCTTTTACATATTTTTAGATGGTATATACACAGGATAGGCCAACTGAGAGGCAGTATCTAATTTTCAGTAGGCTCCCACATTCTGAACCCAGATTTCCTTCACAGGCTCATTAAGACCTGACTTTATGATCAAGACAGGTGGAATTTTTTTTAAATCCCATCTGAAAGATAAAGTGGGATAACACAAGGGATATATTGAACATTAGGGGCCAAAATCTGCAAAGAATAAAGTCATGAGTGAATGTTGGAACATTTCAATGTTTCTTCATAACTTAGTTGTTTTTTCATATTTTGATTCCAAACTTTCATCATAGTCTTTTTATGACCCTATGTTATGATGAAGACAAGTGGACGTTTTTAATTACTGTCCAAAAGGAGGTTTAACAGAGATGCTGCGAAAACTAGTTTCAAAGGGGATTTGAAAAATAAGACCTGTGATGTTCATCAGATGCGATAACAAAAGGGCTATGTGCACATTTGGCACCCAAATCTGCAAAAATTGCAAAGTTATGAGTAAACACTGAAAAAATGCAACATTTCCTCATAACTTTTTTTTTTTTTTACATTTTGACCCTAAATTTTCTAAACTGTTTTTTTATGACCTCGCCTTATGATCATGGCAGGTAGAATTTTTTAAATCTCATTCAAAAAGTGTCTTTGCGGAGCAAATGTGAAAACATGTTTCTAAGGAGATTTGAAAATGACACCTGTCTTGTTCATGAGAAGGGTAATAAGAGGCCTATGCTAAAACTGGAGGCCAAAATTGGCATGTATCTCAGTGTCATGAGTAAACATTGAAAAATTCAATGTTTCTTCATAACTGTTGTTTTGAGACATTTTGACCCCAAATTTTCAACATAGTCTTTTTATGACCTCTCACTGTGAATATGACCACCGGCTATTTATAAAATACTGACTAAAATATAATGTTATGCCACAAGTGAAAATGTATATTGACTAGGATTTAAAATGCAACATCTGTCACATTCCAGAGGTGGCGTGAACCATCTCTGCACCTTCCCTATGAAATAAGTTCCCACAATCAGTCCAAGCATCCCCTTCACACCTGGCTTTCAAACGGGCAATGAAACACTCCTGGGTGGTGCAGACTGCCACTACATCCAGTAATCAATACTTAGGCACTCTAATGCCTATGTCTCCATTCCATTGTCTCCAGCCCTCCACCTATCTCCCCTCTCATCTATGTGTCTCTCTAAACCTACCTAAACCTTTTGTGAGTTTCTGACTATATAAACCCACACAGCTCTTCTGTTGGCCCTTACTTACTGGTCTTATATCATACTCCTATAGCCACATATGTTCTTCTGCACCTTGTACTCTCCTGTATCTCATGTTTCCTATTGCTGCATATGGCCCTATTTCACACTGCATGTGTCTGGCCATTGCCTACCCTATGTCCATTGCACTATTACTTTTTTTTCCACACCACATCATGCCTGAGGTGTGAATTTACTGTATGGATTATATCTACCTGTATGTGCTGCTGTGTTCTCTGTATTGCCTGCCACACTGTGGCCCAGATCATGACTGTAAACGGTCCTCTGGATCGGTGCACTTGCCCAGTAAACAAAGACATACATACATACATACATACATACATACATACATACATACATAAATACATAAATAAATAAATAAATAAACAAATTGCTATGTTGAAAATTTGTGGTCAAAATATTGAAAATGAAGAAGGTTATGAGTGAGCATTGAAAATCTTGGTATCCTCCTACCTACATTCGTCCAGTTTGAAGCCTGGGTCAATTGAGAGCTGACAGATGATATTTGCCTAACTGAAACTTGGCACAGTCCACATATATCTGATGTCACTAGCTCACTGCCCAGCTCCAATATCTTCAGGGAGAAGAGAATACACAAGTGGGGTGGGGGGATTCTGCCTTATCTACCTCAGATCAGAACTGCAGGCCTCTAAAATTGTCATTAAAGACCTAACCAGGGACTGTGAATGCCTAGCAGTAAAGGTTTTGATAGGGGGAGGTTACACAATGCTTGTACTCCAGTTTGTATATATATATATTCCACTGGGTAAACAGAATCCAGGCATGCAATCACTCACTCACTCACTACTTCAGGGTACTCAATAAGAACTAAGAATATGATGTCACTGGTAACTTTAATATCAATTGAAATGCTAAGTCCATCACAGGTCATAGAGAAAAGATGTCCAACCCATTTCTCATGGTTCCACCCTTGAAATGCAGCAGCATGCTTGCACTGGCAATTAGGGTGCCAGTCGGCAATGTCACCAATCACTTTTTGTGCCTCCCACACACCCTGTGGGGGGCTTTCCACACCTACCACTTATAGATTTCTACTCCTGGGAAGGCGGACCTCGGGGAGCGGAAGTGAATTCAGCATTTGGTGCCCTGTTGCCAGGCACCATAATGTGGTGTTCTGAGCCCTGTAAGGGATTTCTCACAACGCACACCAGGGCCAATTATAAACAGGCACCATGACACTACTCAGCTGGATACTAGTTACACATCATGACAGGGTTAAAGTTTTCAAAGTTCTGCCAGATACCCTAAGTGACCACTCCTCTTCAACATCTATGGAATGACTTGGAATCACTGAAATCAAGGAGCATAAAAGTCGAAGCCCATGTGATTGTTCCACTTAGGACATTATTTAATATTTCATACTCCCTGTTCGATATATATATATGTCTGACTTTCTTTTAAAGCAATTTTTGTTGCTACTTATAACCACATATACAGGTACTCTATTCCACAGATTTGCCGATCAAGCTGGGTAGAAGTATTTTCTTTTATTTGTTCTAAAAGCTGGAATTTGCACTTGAAAAGATTGTCCTCTCACATTAAGTCTATCTGATGTATATTCCATATTTAATTCCGTCATTAGTACTGGGTCACTCATGATATTATAATACAATAACATATCCCCTCTTGTTCCTCTGGTTTCAAGACTATGTAGATTTAATTTTCACAACCTTTCTTCATATGTATCTTGTTTTAATGACTTTATTGATTTGGTATATCTATGTTGAATTCCCTCAGTCCTATTTATTTTGGTTCTTGCGTATGGATTCCTTAATTGGGATCCATAATCTAGCTGTGGTCAAACATAAGTAAATATAGTGGTATAAGAACTTCAGATGAACTTCTTTTAATGTTTCTCTTAATTTGATAGACTGTCGTATTTGCCCTTGCAACAATGTTTGTATTGTGGTGTTTACATTTTAAATATTTATCCATTAACATTCCTAAGTCTTTTTCCATTGCTTTTCTTTGTATATTACTATTATTAAGTGTCTAAGTGTGCCTAGGGTTTTTATTTCCCAAATGGAGAATACAACATTTTTCTGGGTTTAGTTTCATTCCCCATTTTGATGTCTAGATGGCAATGTTTAATTTATCATTCTGTAGTGATTGCATTTCTTCCTTAGTGTCACATGGTCTGCTTATTTTAGTGTCATCAGCATATTTAATAATGTGATTGCCAACCTTTTCCTCCAGATCTGATATAAGAATCTGAAAGATAATTGGTCCCAATACTGAACCTTGTGGCACTTCACTTGTTATATCACCCTATTCTGATAAGTGGCCCCTAATTGAGACACGTTGTTTCCTGTTTGTTAGCTGTTTGTTAATTCAGTAAACAATACACTTGTCAATATTATATTTATTTACCTTTGCATCTGTTGCCCAATGTGGTACTAGGTCAAATGCTTTACTAAAGTCAAATAATATAACATCCATTGATTTATGATTATTTAGATTTTTACTTATAAAATCATAAAAACACATCACGTTTGTGGTGCAGGCTCTTTCCTTTTAAAAGCCATGTTGGTCTGAGTCAAATTACATATGTTTTCCAATTTGTGTGTAATTTTTTCTTTATAATGGTTTCTAACATTTTACATGGAATTGAAGTCAAGCTAATTGATCTATAATTGTCAGCTGATCTTTTTGGTCCTTTTGAGTTCACACATGCACTGTTAACTCCTTGGGATAGTAACTTTTGAGGGGTGTTACACTGTCTGTCCAATGCAGAGTGCTCTGCAAGGCCCAACAGTATCACACCAATCATCAACCAGGTTGTCCTGATGCTGTTTTGCTGAATTAATCTGCACTTGAAAAGAAAAGCTGCACCAAACATGTGGTAGCTATTTCCTTCATCTGCAGGTCACTGCAGAGCAAACAGCTGTTTACACCATGACCTCTCCACCCCCCTCACCACTCGACCAGTCCTTTCCTGAAAAGTGGGAAGAGGCACTTTCCTCACCTGCCTCCTCCACATCCCGCTGTCTCCATTTCCTTATTTTCTCCCACCCATGCAGAGCGGGCCACAGCCTAAGCTCTGTACGGGCAGTAGAGAAATTTAGTTATACCAGTAGTTCCTTCCTCCTGGTGTTCTGCCTGTTCTCTGGCAGAAGCTATCTAGGGCAGTGTTTAAATCTGGCTTTAACCTGGTTTCCTTCTAGCTAAGCCACTCCCCCTACTTTTCAACTCTTTCTACACTTAGTTAATGGCACAGATAACAATTCCCTTCAGCCACCTGTGACAAGGACCTAGATAACTACACAGATAACAGTTCACTTCAACCAACTCCCTCTAACTTGAGACTTTATCCCCTTGTGTTTTGGTTTTCATTAAGCCTAAAGGGACCCTGGTTGTCCACCATAGTTATTACTTTCAAATACTTGAAAGTCTCAATCATGTCCCCCCTCAGTGTCTCTCTACACCTCTAGGGAGTATATGTGTAAGGATCTTCTGCCTGTCCTCTATTTGTAAGAGCACCCTGAGCCTTCTGGGAAGGGTGCCCAAAATAAATGAAATCTACTACTACTACTACATGTTCAGGGCCTGCAGCTTCTGCTCATATATTCTACGCTGCTGCCCCAAGATCATCTTCATTGCCCTTCTTTGAACCATCTCCAGCAGCTTAATATCCTTATTAAGGTATGCAACCCAACATTCTATGTGCCTTTGCTGCTGCTTTCCTATTCTGCATGGAGTGCTTCAGGTCACTAGTAATCATCACTCCCAAATCCTTCTCCTCCTCTGATGCAGGTACCTTGACTTCTGAAAGCAAATGCCTGTGCAACATTGTTTATGTACAATGCTACCTGCTGACCCTTTAACAACCCTGTGTATAACAATGTATATTTTCACCATTTGAAAACTGTGGCACCAAATGTTGCCAAGCCTCACAACTAGTTCAATGTCTGGGGAATAGCAAGGAGAAGAGATGGGGTATATAGTGCTTGTGTAACTTGTAGTATTTTTTGCTCCTTAACTCTATTCCCACTCTTGGGTAGTAGGTATGCAGGTAGTAAATTGTAGGGAATAGAAGGCCCAGGAATAAGGGTGAGAAGAGCTCCAGAAAAGGAGAAGGAGGGGATGTAGGTAGATGAAAAAATGCTCCTAAGCAAGGGAGGTGTGGTTAGTGTAGAGGTTAAATAGAGGTTGTAGAGCTATTCCCACATTGAACCATGGGCACAACCCTTCCATTCAATGTTTGGGGAATAGCAATGAGGAGAGATGGGGTATATAGTGCTTATGTAACTTATAGTACTTTTGTGGCTTAACTCTATTCCTGCCCTTTGAGTAGTAGATATGTAGGTAGTAATTGTAGGAACAGAATGCCCAAAAGATACCCTCCAACTCACAAACAGTATGACCCCCTGGCACTCAGGAGAGGAAAAAATCCCAGGTGGAGGAAACCTGAGGACCCATGGCCGGATTTCTGCCCATCCTTTGGGCATACTAAAAGGAGAAGGACCAAGGTTTTAGTAACCATAGCTAAATAGAGATTGATGAGCTGCTTGGAAAGATGATAATCCATCCTTGATCCATTGATAATTCTGATCACATGATGATCCTGAGGTTGGAGAGTAGGTCTGTTCAGAATGAGCAATAGAATCCTAAGCATGAAGTAAATCCGGGTGAAGGAAGTTCAAGTTTCCAAGATGATGAATGCTGTTTGTCCTGCGGGACTGTAAGTGTGTAATGAGCAGAGGGAATATGACTGGATCGGTAAAGTACTAAACTGGGAATGGTGAAAATGCAATGGTGCAAGAAGTCATTGGTAAATGATCCAACTTGTAAAAGGTTTGAATGTAAAGGTATGGTCTGGAGGCGAGGAACTCTGTAATGAACAAGGAGTTCCTAAGGAAGCATCCAAGAAATAGAAATGAGTAGAAAAGAGTCTTTGAGGGCCCTCTAAATGACGGTTCATTCTTGATCCAAGGACGATATAGACTGAATGATGATCCTGAGGATGAAGGGTACTTCCTTTCTGTAGGAATGGTAGAATCCTATGTGTGGAGCAGATCCAGTTAAAGAAGGGCTAGTAAAGTCCATGTTTCTGAAGTGATGAAGGATGCATATCCAAAGGGATTGTAGGGACATACTGAGTCAGGTGAGCATAATTTGATCGATAAAAGAGCAGACAGTACACTGTGGGAGTTGTGATGATTTGTAAAGTTATGGGTGACCGATCCAGTTCATGTAAGGTTTGATATTTGATATAGTCTGGAGGTAAAGCATCGATTAGTGAGTGATAAGTCACTAGATAAGCATCCCAGAGTACAATGAGTAGAGAAGATTTTGTGTGACTGATGTGAGTAATGCCATAAGTTATTAGGAAAGCTGTGGAGGAAGATTTGCGGAGCAGTCCATATATATATATATATATATGAAATAATTGGAAATTTGGTATTAGGAATGGATGGCTTTTTTGTCATCATGTTCATGACTTTATACTCAGATCCTCTGCTGGTGTGCTGCCCAAAGTAAGTGCGGGTATTTCAGGGGTGTGATCATTTAGGAGATGCACTGTGCTGACATAGGTTGGTAAGTTTACAGGTAATTCCAATGCCAAAGTACTTGTAAGAAGCTTTAGGGCTGATGTAAGGGAAGAGTCTGTAGGCTGGATTGGAAGTGAGATCGAGTAGTGAGGATGCCATATGATTTTAGTGCTATGGCTGATTAATACTGATTGGGAAGCATGACTGAATTAGTGAATATGTTTAGACTGTTACAGATTGCTGGTTAGAATTCAAGAGATCCAGTTCTCAGTGATGGTCTTTACTGTAGAGATTAGCAAAGGTACTTCAAGAAGAAGAAGAGGCCAAAGGGTCTACTGGAAGAGCAGTTAACCTGGTTAAAGGTACTAGGTGAAAAGGTGTGGATGATTGCATAAGGAATGGCAATGTACAGGAGCAAAATCTATGGTTTGAATGGCATGGAGTCAGTAATTGGTAAGGAGGTGGATATCCCACGACAAATGTTCTGGATGATATCTGTGAAATTCCTAAAATGAGCAATGGCTGTTGAGAAGTAGAAGTCAAGCAACTTGGTCATCAAAGTCGGTGTTGGAAGAAGAGACTGCGGAAGGTAAAATGGATGATGTCCGTGGTTGAATCGGTTATCTTGTGATTCCAGGTATCCATAGAAGCGATGCTGATTACAAAGTCAGAGTACAACAGAAGGATTTAAATCCTTTCCATGTATGAGGATAGCCAATGAGACAAGGCATGCAGGGAAGTCACAGTGGTTGAATGGACAGGAATTGGAGGGTATATCCAGTAGAGGCAGAGAAGATCTTCCTATTGTCCATGCAAATTGGATTCCATGAATGATTGTGAAGAACTGATTGGGCAGTATAAAACTCTATGGTGGTGTAAGAGTCATGAGGCATGTAAGCCAGGAATGTTTGCTAGCAGAAGTATTACTCCAGAATAATAAACTAGTGATCCAATGAGCAGTGTAAAGGTACTGTTAAAAAGGCCAAAGTAGGAGTAGGGGATGGATCATGGAAGAGCAGATGACCGGGTAGGAGTATTGATTGAAGCTAGTGTAGAAGGCCACAGCAAACGATATGAAGCCCCAAGCCTACAAGACGCATTTATGAAAATGGCAGCCATCCAAAATGGGAAGGAAGTCCAGAGTGGATCCAGAGGAACTGAGGGAATAAGCAAGGGAATCTATGCACCAAGCAAAGCCAGAAGACATCCAGAGCAGGAAGGTACAGGACCAGGTCAGTTCCACAGTGAAAAGCAACAAAGTGCAGGAAAGCTGAAGCAAGGCATCAGATGATGATCCACAGAAGGTTAAGGAACCAAGTGAAGCACCATGAGCAACAGGAGTCCCGCATCAGAAGGAGGCTGGAACTGACTAGAGAAAATGATGGAAGATGCTGGAGTGATGAAGGACAAGGTCCCAATTCAGCAAAAGAAAGCAAGTTCATACAGCAGCCGGGCAGGGACCTGCAGCATGGAAGTCCATGAGGCAGTCGACCTGGAGTAAGAGATGGATTGAACAAGCCGGCAGGATCCATATGATGAGGGAAAGGGGCCAAGGAGCTAGAGAATGAAGGTCCATTGAAGAACGGGATGGCGAGTGGAGGCAGTCCAAGCAGAAGGGTCCTTTGAGCAACAGGAAGTAGCAAAGCAGCAGAATGGAGGCAAATAAGTTGATACGGTCCTGGTTCCACTGGTTGGAGTCACAGGCAGAGCTGAGATGTGGAAGGCAGTCAGAGTGGAAAGGCCCCATTCCCAGAAGGAAGTGGTGACCAGCACTGCAGAAGTAAAATGATGGGGGTACATAGAGAACACGAGTTCTGTTCCCAAAGGAAGCAGCAACTGGCATGAGGCAAGCAATGTATGGTAAAAATTCAGTAGATTGAGACATGGCTCCCATCCCTGGTAGTCAGGAGAGTTAACTGCACTCAATGCTGCCAAGCAGCATTGGGGATGGAGGATGTCAAGTTAGTAAGCAGGAGGTAGTTCCATTCCGAAAGGAAGCAGCAACTGGTATGAGGTAGAAGAGGTATGGTACGATGCAGTAGATTGTAGACATGGCTCCCATTCCCAGTAGTCAAGGCCAGCTAACCTTCACTCAATGCCATCCAGCAGAGTTAGGGATGGAGGATGTCTGGCTGGTAGTAGTATGGTATAATGATTGAAATGGACTCCCATCCCCAGTAGACAGGGGAAGCCAACCTTCGCTCAGCACCAGGGACCCTGGTTTTCCATTTTTACCGGTAACACCGGTAACAATCACGGAATCCTGCTTGGTTTGCGGATTTTGAATTCTTGTACCGGTGCCTCACGGAAATTGCATGTCACTGTACAGAATCTCTAAGATTTCAGTATTTTTTTTTATTTTCTCTTTCTCTGTCCCCTTCTCACAGCATCAGTCTCCACTTTTCAGGCTGGGTATTCCTTAGCTTCACCCCCAGGTAATGCTCAGGAGCTCCTGTGGTCCTGCCCCTATCCTGCCTGGGTTGTACCCCTGCCAGGTGGAAAGGAGGGAACCCAGGACCCTTCACACCCCTTAGGGTGTATTGAGCAGCTCAGTGAGTACCTCATGGAGCCTGGTTATGAAGTCTGAGGCACCTGGGTCCCTTTCTGCCAGTGGCCAATGTGGGGTGATCATTCCTGGTTTTCTGGTCTCTGTCCCTGAGGGCACTGCCACTAGAAAAAGAAACCGTCTTACTACTTACGAAAATACTTCACATTTAGTACCCCATTTAGGTGAATTGGATCATTTGCAGCTTTTCTCCCACCTATTGTTTCAGTCTCTGTGACAAAAAAAGGTTTTCTGATAGTCTGCCTCAACAAAAAGCAAATGTTAAGTATTTAATGTACTTATGTTTGGCCAGTGGATTTTGAAAGCACCGTCAATGACCTACAGAAGGTAAGACCCCAGGGCTATATGGATGCTGGGGGCAGAGTAGTGCTCAATTCACATCTGAACAAAGACATAAAAACTGGGAGACACTGTTTTCATGGACACCATGGAAAAAGCATCCACATGTCTGGTAGATGCATAAATCCATTTCAATGTCCTCCACTAATCACTTGTGGATTTTTTAGGTGAAGACACTTTATTTCAAAGAAGCAAATTCAAGTATTTTTTTAACCCCTGGCCATTCACTCCTTCAGGCCTGCCAAGGCCCCCTACCATCAGTGCTGAGTGCCAACCACCATCCACTGCCTCTTACTGCTGTGCTACCAGGTAACCCAAAGTAACCCTTCATCGAGGGCCCCTACCCCTGTGGGTGGCTACTAGGGAGGAGAATCGCTCAACGAGCTTCCAATGTATCCTGGTATGGCAGGGTCAGAACGGCACATGTCTGGGGATTCTGGCTTATGGAGGGACCAACAGCTGTCCTTCAGTTGGGTCAGTGGGTGTTTTCCCATTTTCTGGGAAGTGTGACAGGCCACACGATGTCAAGGCACAAGCCAATGTCCGCCACGCCCATCCTGCAGTGAGGCTGATATGTTGTCATGCCTATAGCCTCCACCACGGGCCAGCAAATGCTGAACCATGAACCCACCCTCCCTCCCAGGAGAAGGTGAGTGGTCATTGGACACCAGCCTTCACCCACCAGCTGGCTCTCCAACACCCAAGTCTGCTTCCTAACCCTGGTCAGCAGTGTCACAGGCAGAATCCAATTTAGGCAGTTAAATTATAGATAGGACAAAACAAAGGTAGTCCACCTTAGTGGTGATGGTTCAGATTAATTCACATCTGAATTCTAACAAGCAAAGAGACCAAGTCATTTGTAACTTGTGCATGTGGGGTGTGGGTGCTGAAGAAAGGGGATCATAGTGCTGTCACTACTGCCATCACCCCAGAGGGATGTGGACTGCATTGTTGCTACTGGCATCACACCAAAGGGGTGGGGGCTATAGTGCTTCTGCCATCATCACTGGTGGATAGAGAATGTAGTACTGCTGCTGTCCCACCTGAGGGATGGGGGACACAGTGCTGATACTGCCATCACACCGGAGGAATCGTGAACATAGTACTGCTGCCATCACACCTAAGAGGTGGGGGCCACAGTGCTGCTGCCTCTGTCACACCTGAGGGATGGAGGTTGTAGTGCTTTTGCTGCTGCCATCTCACCAGAGGGATGGGGCCTGTAGTGCTGTTGGTGCTGCCATCGCACTGAAGGATGGGGCCGTAGTACTGCTTCCATCACACCTTAGGGATGGGGCAGTAGTGTTGCTGTTGCCATCACATCTTGTACCTAAAATAACTTTAAATTGGTACAAGGATGGAAGTATGTGTAATAGTGGAATCAAAATTGCTAAACTGCATGTTAGCAGAGTTAAAAATTGTTAAATAAAGTACACAAACCAAACACCGTAAAAGCGGATTTTGGCTTAGCAGACACCGTGACAGTACCAGTTTTACAATGTGCAAAATGGAATATGCCTTTTCTCAATCCCAGTAAACCAGTGTCCTGCTCAGCACCTCAGAAGGTGCAAGTTAGCGAGACCAGAGTACTGCTGATATGGGTTGGCCAGAACTCAGATTGCTGCTGGAGAAGTAGAACAGATTTGGAAGCTGAGGTGAAGGAGGTATGATGAATCAAACATAGATGATAGAAGACAGGAAAAGCATGAGGAATAAATGAGGTAGAGAAACAGGGGTGCTATAGAGAAGGTGCAGTCAAGAAGCATTGGTAAAGCAAAGGAAGGAAGGCTGTGAGGAAAATTGAGCCAGGAATCTGGGAGAGAGGGAAACGTGTGCAGGCAATCAGGGACAGAAGCAGGAGCAGCGCAGAAATTTAAAGGCATTAATTCTTGCAGATTGTAAATGCTCAGCAGATAACATTGATAAAACAATCAGCTTGGTGTTATGCTAATAGCAGATAACATAAACATATATGAGGTTAGTTAGGTAACCAAAGTACGAAAAGTTGGGTGTTCTCATTTCACAGTCATCATGTAACTACCAACAGTTCATAGTATGGTAATGTAATTGAGTTGGAAGTTGTTCCTTAAAGGCTTAAGTAAATAAGTGCATGAATAAATAGTTGTAGAATCATGAAAATGAAGTGACACAAACTGCTGGAAATGAATCTAGGGTCACCAAGGCTGCAAGAATTGAAATCCTTGCCATACTAATTTTTTAATTTTTTTTTGCCAGCATAACGACTTGGGTAAAATTCAGCATGAACGAGGCAGCTATGCAAGCATATTACAGAAACTGCAATTGGAAGAGCCCTGATGGGGGTTGAATGCAGGTCAACATGTCTAACTAATAATAAAATGTTTGAGGGATGCATGACGTGTCTAGTTGTTCAACAAAGACTGCTTAAATACAGTATGAGATTAGTATGAAAACCTGGGGTTCAAGAAACAAAACTGCACATAAGGACATGCTGCTTTGTGCACTTAGTGATGTAATAGCAGCTGCTGCTCCCTTTTTGTTTAGGACAGTGTTGGGCTGTTACCCAAAGGCTGTCCAGAACTGAAGTTAAACATTTATTTTTAAAAGCCACGGGAACATATGTTTCAGCTAATTGTTATTGGTTTTCCATGCTTGAATTAACCTGGCTTGAACATTGTTACTGTTGTGCGAACTGGCCTTTCTTAATAAATGAGTATGTGAGAAGAAATGCTGCACGGATGTAGGAGTGTATACTGTAGGGTACTTACTGGAGAAGCGAATGCAGAAGCGATGTGGAGGCCAGCAGGAGTGCCATGAGGAGGAGACGTGCAGCATCCTGGAGCAGAAGAGGACAATGGGAAGCCCACAGGGACTGCTAGAGAGCTGGCAAGCATCAGGAGGTGGGAAGGAGGTAGAAGAGAAAATCAAGGAATGGGGGACTCTCAAATATGGTGTTGCTAGGGAAAACAGAAGAGCCCAAAAGAAACAAAATAAGGGCAGGCCCAAACACGGGGAAAGGGAGAGAATGAAGGAAGGGAGTGGGGAGAAGACACTGCTGTAGAATGGGAAGGGAGCCAGGAGAGAAGCAGCAGGGAAGACACAGCAAGAACACAAAGGGAGGGTAAGAGGGAGAGCACAGAGCTAAGGAAGAAACAAAGAAGTAGCAAGGGAGCAGAACAGCACAGCCACACGAGCCACGAGGGAGCTTAGGGCAGACAAAAATGCTCCCTAAGCAAGGGAGGTGTGGTTAGTGTAAGGGTTAATAGAGGTTGTGGGAGGAGCTATTTCCACATTGAACCATGGGCACAGCCCTCCCATTATGACTTAGGCCATTGACAGAAGTATCTGGATATCTTTAGTCACGATGGAGCATGATACTGGATATCACTGTTGCAGGAGTGTCTCAGGGGTATTACATAGCCATGATGATAGTGGATGGAAGGTAATTCAGAGGTGGTAAGTGCTTTGAGAAAGCTAAATTCCACAAGTGGAATTCTAGTGGCATTACCTATTATGTGACCATGAATTTTCAGCAAATTTTGCCAGTTATCAATTTTTAAAGTATCCACAATAAATTTTGACCTACTAAACCATGTTTCTCCAGTTTAATTAGATTCCAGGACATATTTACTTTGGTATGCATGACATATAGTGAGTGTATACATGAAATAACTGTGGAGCTATAAACATCAAAATATTTTGAAAATGTTCTCACACTTTTAAGAAGTAATTAAATAGTGACATTTTAAACTCCTGTAATTTACAATTTACATAGCCAACTGCCTCTATTTAGCAGTTTCTAAGACTCTTCCAAGAAAGTATGCATATAAATTTTCAATTATCCAGCTCCAAAGGTGGCTAAGCTGTAAGCATAGGAATATTTTCAGAAATTTTCACATGAATAATAAATTGTCAGACTTTCAGTCCCCTATTATAATGACCCTGCCAGGGCAATCTCTGCTGCTTACAATGCTTCCGATAAAATTGAGACCTTGGCTCCTTATAAAGCCTTATGTTGTGTGTGAGGAGGTCAACATTCTGCCAAAGGAATTCTGCAGCAGTTTGAACTCCTGTATTCCATTATAAACAAACATTCTATCTATTGAATATGTGAAAAACATTATTGACAAGAGATGAAGGACAACTTCTAACTCGTTACATTTAACAAAAGAAAATATAGTTTTTAATTTAAAAATGGTGTTTTTGCTTTTAAACTGTTTCTCACTTTATCCATTTTATGAGAAAAATAAGACACATCAGGGTGTTGGTTGTCTGGGGTTAATACACTTTCAGGTGCTACTAGCACTCAGCATAAATGACTTGCGCATCAATACATGCCTATGTGTGCATTAATCCCAGACAATCAACACCCTGTCATGTCTTATTGCTTATTTAGTTTCATGTATACAAATGTTTTCTGGCTCATAGTCTATATTACAGTGGTTCTTAGCATCACATTCCTTCTTGTCTCATCACGTAAATCAGCAACCTCAGACACAAACTGGCAAGAATGGATAAAGCCATTAATGCCATGGGCACAGTGTTTGTATGTGTGCCACTTGCGAAGCAGCTGCACCATTGCTCCCAATGCCCAGCACTAGTAGTTGAGTTAGTGAGTGGCCCTGTGAGCTTGCCCCAGTCCCAGCTTCATTTTTCAAAATGTAGTTGCACTATTAAATAACCCTCGTATTATGAAAAGACTCATAGTGCCAAATTGTTGTTTGATCTGCGGTGCTTAAAAATCACTAAACATGTTCATGCACAAGTTTGATAGAATTCAGCCACATAATAACTGTGTTGAGATGCACTGTTAGAGCAGACATGATATATCAAGTCGGGATGAAAAAATATTTTCATAAGAAATACTTTTCATATGTAATAAATATGCAGCTTGGGTAGTTTGGCAGCCATTACTTAGTACAGCTCTTTATTAGGCACAACTAGTAAAGGGACACTGACATTTAGCAAAAAGCAAGGCGAAGGTGTGACCCTTTACATTCTGCTCTTGCTCAGAAGGTGGCAATATGCTGTTTCTGGCACATTCATTCAGTGGGATTTTACTCACAGTACTCTGGTGGTGCTGTTTTATGACATCAACTTCTTCCAATGATGCCAGGATGTTGCTCCACTTCCTCTTTTCTCCAGAGTTTGCTGACCAATAGTTTCAGAGGCTGCACTTGTTTCAGTTTCAATCACAAGGATGTGGTGTGCTCATTTATTTAACAAAAAGAAACAGAAGAAAGAAAATAAATAAGTGCTGTAGCTGAGCTTTGAACCCAGGCCACCGAAAATACCATTCCAGTTGCACTACCAGCTGTGCCACCAAGGTAACAGGAAACTGGTAAGGTGCCTGTGGATGTCCCAGATTCCTTGGTAGTGCAGCTGGTAGCAGAACCAGAACAGTATTCTGGGTGGCCTGGGTTCAAGTCCCAGCTGAGTCACTTACTTTTCTCTTCTGTTTGCTTGGTTTCATTAATGTGCAGACTGTCACTTTCTGATTGAAAATGTAATTCTCTGTACTGCACCAGGTTGTGCATTAGAGAAAGAGTGAGATGCCACGGATGTCCCAGTTTTCAGTTGCCTTGGTGGCACAGCTGGTAGTGCAACTAGAATGGTATTCCGGGAGAGTGAGTTCAAGTCCCAGCTAAGGCACTTATTTCTTCCTCTCTTTGTTTGTTTAGTTCCATAAATGTGCACACTGCCTTTGTAATTGAAAATGTTATCCTTGCAGCACCAGATTGTACATTAGAGAAAGAGTGAGGTGCCTGGGGACATCCCAGTTTCCAGTTGCCTTGGTGGCACAGCTGGTAGTGCAACCAGAATGGTATTCCAGGTGGCCTGGGTTCAAGTCCTAGCTAAGGTGCTTATTTTTTTCTCTCTTCTGTTTGTTTGGGTTCCATAGATGTGCTTATAAAATGAACAGAGAAGAGCAGTAAGAATAGAGCTCTCCCATGTGTCCGGATGGGCCAGGTGACCATGGATTAATACCCAAGTAATCCACAGTTGCTCTTGCAATACCATCAGCAGCCACACTTCACTACTGCACTGTGCTACTGTAGCTGCATCTGTTAACTACCATGCTGAATACCCCAGTGTGGTATGTAGTAACTGTGTGGGCTGCTGTCATTCTGTGCAATCTAGTCCCTACCCACCCACCTGAACTGCGATTTCAGGGCACCATTCTGACAGTGAATCTGAGGAATGTGTTCCTCCCACCCACCAGCCCTGGGGATCTTGGGGCACAGAACCAACAATCAATAGCCAGAGTCTATTCCTCCCCCACCCACCCGCCCCATGGATCTCAAGTACAAAGCTGAGAGGCAATCATGACAATGTGTTCCTCCCACCCACCTGCCCCATGGATCTCGGAGTACAAAGCTGAGAGGCAATCATAACAATGTGTTCCCTCCCACCCACCCACCCCATGGATCTCGGAGTACAAAGCTGAGAGGCAAACATGACAATGTGTTCCTCCCCACCAACCCGAACCGTGGATCTCGTGATCTCTGGGTGCTGTGTCCACAGTGCGGGTGGAGAACTATCTGAACATGGCAGAAAACTGTTAGTGAGCGGGGAGTGGATGAATTTTTCCATTCTGTGTCGGTGCAGGGCAGCATGTGTGCTCCGTTGCAGTTGACACACATCACTGTACCCCACAGCTGTCTCATGTCTCTCTCTCTCTCTCTCTCTCTTTCTCTTCATTGTGTCCACTCCCACCTACCGTCCTATGGATCTCGAGGCACCAAGCCCACAGTCTCTGGGGTTGGGGGCAGAACACATCTTCTCTGCAAGTGATAAATCCTTGTTTTGTACCTCCTCCTTTGTCCTACCTACCCGAGTCCAGTACAGTGGTCATCCCTCTTGGTGAGTCTCTATTCCTCCTGTGCTCCCATATTCTGTCAGTAATGTTCAGGGTGGCCGATCCTTTCAGCGATGCAGTCCTGTAATCTAGCAAGTAGTCAGTTGTACCCTTAGTCCTCCCTCACCACCTCCAAACCCATACAGATATCGCTCTCTGAATGCTGCTAGTTGTTTTACAGAGCGCTACTTTTGCAGACAGCAGATCATAACCACAGTGTGTTCAACAGTAAATGTCAGTACCTGCGGGCGCAACCATAGTTGTTGGCAGCCAAAGTAAGAGTGGCTCTGTACAGTAGCTGAAGAGATGACCAGACAGTGTATTGTAGAAACGTATATTGCAAAAATCTATATTTCCCATTGCTTGGCTAAGTCTGAACACAGTCACAACAGCACATAAAGAACTTGGAGCTTCCCACAACCCATTGCACTAGGTGTGAGTAGTTGTCTTGAGCACATGGTGAAATTATAACATGACCAGAGAACATAGCATTTATGAGGTTGTACAGTACCCATTTTCCCTTGTCATGTTAAAAGTGGATTAACCCACTCCGGAGCTGTGATTACTGGGTAAATAAATCCACGGCTGGGTGTTTGTTGACATTCAACTTGCAGCCTCATGCGACAACCCCCCTTCCCCCAGCCTTGGATTAATTCCCCAGTTACCTATGGCTCCCTCATGGGTTAATCTTTACATACTGCACCCTTGTGATTGAAAATGTAATCATCTATGCAGCACCAGGTTGTACACTGCAGAAAGAGTAAGTTGACTAGGGACATCCCAGTTTCCAGTTGCCTTGGCAGAGCTGCTGGTAGAGCAAACAGAATGGTATTCTGGGTGACCTGGATTCAAGTCCTAGTTAAAGTTCTTATTTCTTTCTCTCTTCAGTTTGTTTGCATTTGTTTCAGTACTTGTTTCACCCCACTTTCAGCCCTGCATCACACAGCAGCTGAACAGTCATTACTCCTGCGCCATGGTTCATGTAACCTAGAGGGAGCTCAGCTTTGGTGGTCAACTTGGGCATCATCCCTGACAGAGAGCTGATGATCCCTATGGGTTCCTGGGTGTACAAGGTGGATCCCTTATTCAGGAACTGTCCTATGGGGTGCCTCTACAGGGAAAGGGCATTGGGGGAATTTAGCTGTATACTTTTCAATACCTGTGATGGGACATAACAGACTGACTGGCACAGTATACATGTGGCTGTAATTTTTTCTGTTTTCATTTTTAGTTTCCTCATTGTATGTAAGGCTGACATAGTCATATTCGTTTTTGTCCTACATTAAAAGGTGATGGCTTCAACTCCCTTAACCTTTCACTCCCACGCTTAGCTATGAATAACTGGAATGCCTAACCAGATGGTCCAGATGAGGCCAGGCATGGTGTTCAGGAACAGGGCAGGAGCTTCTAGCAACCTTTTTTTGGGGGTTCTAACTGTTACTATTAGGTGGTGTTTTAAAGTGTCCTTGTGTGCTTTTTTATATTTTTAGCTCCTGGCAAGGAATATATTCTTGCTTACTTTAAATTGGCATTGCCAGAAAGGCTCACATTTCTGCCAACTCTTGCTGAGTTCGGATGCCTGTTGAGACCTGTGTATAGTTGCAGAAGCTACTGAAAGAGCACTAGGGTCTATTTGAGGGTTCCTTTCACAATAAAAGCCCTGAAAATTCCATTCACTTCACAGAAAGGCACAATCTGTCAGTCAGTTGTGACATTTTCAAGTTGAGGGCCAATCACTGAAAACTGACAATGTCTGTGGGGTGTTTGTTGTATGTGCCTCATCCTTCATTTCCTTTAATCATATCTTCTTTTGTTGCTGCTCTTTTATCACCACTATGTCCCGTTGGCCCCATCTGCTCGGACCCCTCAACCCCATCACCTGGATGTCCACTGGGGCTTACAGCTGGCCAGTACCCACAGAAATTGTGCCCCAGAGGGGTCAACAGGGCCCCTCCAAACCTTCACCATAATAACGGATCTAGTATTTGACTGGTGAGCCCAGCTAGTCAGGTGGGGAAACAAACAAATAGAATCCAGTGCACAACCCCACTCCAATTTCTGCTGAGGGGTGCTGCTGGTTTGTGGCATGTAACAAAAAACAGAATCCTGTGCATCCCCAAAGGTAAATCTGAAAAGTAAAACATTTAAACTGTCTGAATTGGCTATTTTCTTACTTTTTACTCCATTAAAAGGGGTTTGCTTAGTTTTCAGATTGGAATTCCAATGTGAACAAGCCAAACCTCCAAATGCCAAGGTGGAACCCCATGATTTGGTCCTAACTATGAAATGCCTGCAGTGGCTACTCTTAAATAGAGTGCATTGCCTAATTTGGCACCTTTAAAGTAAAGTGCTTCCACCCAGGTAATTTCACAGGTGATCAAAGGGAGGTGACATGTATTTATCTGTTTATTTATTTAAAGAGTTTCACCAGGAAAACATACTGTGCTTAACATAGCTCATTTCCAGGTGTGTCCTGGGGAGAGGGGAGGAGGGATAAGTATAGAGTTTAAGTTGCATATATTGGAGACTCTCCAGGCTACAAAGGCTCTGTATGGAGCACTGCTTTTTAAACATTTTAAATACCTGGGTAGTATGTGATATTGGAAGTTGGGAACTGCAGCACAAACTGTAAAACAGCTTTGGTGCTTTCTCCTGATAACTGGTGAGAGTACCTACAGGGCTACCACTCAGGGCCAGCGTTAGGCACCCGCAAACCCCTCGGCCGAGGGAGGCCTCAGGCTGACCCCCCCGCATGTAAGGACAAAGCGGTGACCCTTCCCAAATCCCTGCTTCACTCCCAAGTCCCACATATGAAAAAATACACACACAAAAAAAAGTGTGTTTTTAAATTGAAAAGCAGCAGCCCAGCACAGCATTACATACCTTCCAATCCTTTCCTTCATTTATACATTTTTTTGTATTTGTCATATAATGTATCACCTCACTAGGTCACCATTCATGCTGCCCAGCCTCCACTGGGGCCTCTGCCTGCCCGCCCACCTGATTTCCTTTCCCTGACACTAGGCATAGACAAGTTAGGCAAGAAGCAACTCAGTCTGGCAAGTAGTTTGTAGTTGAGAACCAACCGGCCGCAAGGTCACTCCGCCGCATGGCCCACATCTGCAAACACTCACAAAGAAGTCAGGGGCCCTGCCGATCTTTCTCATTCTCACTCAGGCTGCCTGCTTGTGCATTTCCATGCTGTCCCACTGAGACTGTAAAAAGGATGTATGCTTCCACACGGTCCCCTATTGTGCTGCACATCATGGTGACATGGAGATGCTGTTGGAGCCAATCACAGGGCTCCACTCAGTCTCTTGCTGTTTTTGCGCCTCCTCCCCCTCGGACCTGAAACGTTTGGTCCCCACTCAGGTCCATGACTGTTCCATAAAGATGATCCCTCTGGCAATCTTGGAACTATTCAGCCGAGGACCAGTTCCAGAGTGTCGGAGAGAATCCTGCTGTTGAGTCGGCAAATCGCTAACTTGGAGCTGGAGGAGAGAGTCAAAAGAGAGACAGAGAGAGAGAGAAGACCAGAGACCACACTGCATCTGAAGCCAACTAACTGGTTTCTGATCTGACTGCTGCAGCCTGTCGGCTTGCTGTTGTCCTCACCGCCGCCGATACAGCCCTGCTTGTGCCCTCAGTACTGCTTGCTGTGCTGACTGCTGTTTCTGTAAATCATTTATTTCTTTTAAGAAATAACTCTGACAGCAGGCAGCAGCGGTAGCTGGTCGTCCAGAAGCCCACAACCACTAGTGTAAACTACTGGTGCACTGCCCGCCTGATTTGAGGAGATTTATACCTCACCAGAGTCAGAGACCAAGTTTTCTCAGGTATGTATGCATTTGCTTAACTTCAATGCTTGTGCTAAATTAAATACTGATGCAATTAAGGTAGGGATAATTGGGACTGGGAGATGAGATGGCTGCTACTGACTGTTAAATAGAAAAGTATTTGCTTGCTTTAGATGAGGTTACTAACAATTTGAGATCCGGTTTTGCGGTATTTTCTTTTGTTTTATGTATGTAGGTACTGAGATGGGATAAGGATGGACAGGCTACAGGCAATTCTAATGAGGGGTAGGAAGAAATGTGTGTAAGAACTACAGGGCTTAATTCAAAGCTATGGAGGCTGAGCACTGGCAACCCTCCCATGTAATTCCAACATAAATGTAAAAGAATGATGTAAGGCTTTAATTATTGTATTGTAAGGGGTAGTACAGTATACTGTCTTTCTATTCAGTTCTCTTTAAGGCTCAGCTTCCATAGTCCATGTGGCAGAGAAAGCTTAAAAGCTGTGTAGTGAGACTGTACTAATGGAGTTGTTCAGTATTTGCAGTCAGAAGTCTGCAAGACTATCAGAAGTGTAAAAGGCAATCAATTCTGCTTCGTTCCCTATTAGAGCCTACTGCATGCTGTAGAAGTCTTTCATAGTAAATCAAATAGGTGTGTTACTAATGGAGAAGATAAAGCCTGCCAGTTTCAGCAAGTTAAAAGTCAGCACAAATTAAGAAGTATGAACCAACTACTTGGTCACAGGTACAAATGATTCAGGGGGTGGGGTCTTTACACTACTTCTGCAGGTATGCTGCACAATGAAGCTTTTTTTTTTTTTAAAGAAGCAATTCATTTCTTTTCAGTTCGTTTGTTTTGATCAATGTCTTGTGGTAAATGGAACTGGATTATTAAAAAAACATATCTTTACCCGGTATTTCTTATTTGGTAGCTGGATAGTAGTAATTATTTAATTTGCAAGTCTTATCACTGTGAATAAATGGAATAAAAATATCCCTTAAATGTACACTTAAGGCAGGACAGAGTTAAATTCACTGAGTCTACCAGAATGGTAAAGACTTTCTAAAGAATGACCCAGAAATAGCCTTGTCTAAATGCATAATTTATAGTGTTGCTCTTCAGGTCTTGTATTACTGTCAAAATTGTGCCGCTGGCTGAACAGTTAAGGAAGTTTTTCTTCAAGTTCTAAATTATTGAAATGTAGCATTTATAGTGGTGTTTTGCAAGACTACTTGTACAGAAGCTGGAGCATCTGTTTTGATATTTCAACAGTCACATCATTATCTACAGAAAGCCTGAAACTACCACACCTCAGTGATAATTTTGATGGTTAAATGATAAACATTTGTAATAAGTTTATATGTCCATTGTTACTGTTTACATGTGATTTGCTAGATAGCCACTGGTAAAGTTATGCATCAGTTCAGAATTGTTTCTCTGCTCTGGTGAATTTGGGGTAGTGATTTGAACTATATTTGATTAGTGGCACAGAATTTGTAGATGTTAGTAGTACTAATAATGTACATTTTATGATTAAATGTTACAAGTATGATTTCCCCTGGAAGCTTTCTTTATAATTACAATTGGTAAGTGTGGCAGTTTTCAGGCTTTCTCTAGGTATGCAGATATGACTGTTGGAAAACTGTGAAAACAGCATCTGTTATGCTACTGCCTTTTTTTTTTTTTAATAAGCAAGCACTATTACATTATGCCCGGTTCAATAGGACAGGATTGCATTAGCTTCTATGGAAAACATGGGAAGAACTGTTGGCAGATAAGGACCAGTAGGCCCATCTAGTCCATAATAAGCTTGCAGCCTCTGACTGACCCTACCTGATAAATGACTTCTCACCCCTCCTTTCCACCTCTGATCCCTTATACCTGTCCCACGCATGTTTAAATGCCACTGCGTCAAAGCCCTCCCCTGTGGGCACTGTTTTGTATTGTGACAAAAAAATGTATGTGTGAGGATTTTATTTCTCTTGCTGTCTCGTGTTGTGGTTGACAAGGGCCAGAGGTTTACTCCTTTTTGGGGTGAGTGATGGGGCCGGGGTGAGGGTGCACTAACATCTTGTTTTGTTTGCCATATGTAGTAGCACCTCTCATTTAGAGTTTGAATGAGAAAGTGTGAGTAGCTACCATTGGATAAGGTTTGTAAAGGAAGCTGTATGGCTCTCATTTAACTAGTTCTGCACATTGGCTGGGGCTGGGGCCCACACCTCAGTTATGCTCATGCTGGGTTGCTTGCTGTTATATAGTTAAGCCTTTTTGAGTCAGATGCACTTTGGCGTAGGGGCCCAGCTGATGGGTGGTCTACCTGGGTGACGTGCCAGTAGGGCCCTGAGGTGAATATCAAAAGACTCGCACTCCTTTTGAAAGCACATTAAAGTGCCAATCTAGGCTGAAAAATATTTGTTACATTAACTCAATTTTTTTCTAGAGGTCTCAGACCTGGAATGCTTTCACAAAATGTGTGATTAAGCTAACTCATGACTCATTAGCAGATCTTTATGAGATCCTGATGGCATTAGTAGGACACATGTTAAAAAAATGCATGTGGCTGTGGGCTCATTAGCAGCTCTTTACTATGCTTACCTGTTAGAGTCTGTAGGACAATGTAAAAATGCAGACAGTTTAATTTTGGATTAGAACTCATTAGCAACTACTTGGTAGATACCACATCACACACCAGGTGAACACTAAATGTGTTAATGGGGAACAGCACTGAATTTGAAGTCATCTTGCTCACTGGAAGCTGTTGTGTACTTGTTCCATTTCTAACGGCTTTTTAGTTACCTCAGTGGGTATTTCTTATCCACCCTCTGGTGTTTAAGATCTTTAAGAGACCTCTAAAGCAGCCCTCTCCCCTCAGAACACTGCCCAGCTGAGGAGCTTGGAACAGGGGAATTGCAGAGAGCCTTAAGAGGTAACACCTCCTTCCTCCAGCCTGCTTGTGGAGAGGTCTCAACCCCGTGTGGATTGCCCTGGCTGTGCCACCCACCCACTCAGGGTGTTGCTTCCATTTATTGTTGCCTACAGGTCACATTACCTACCCCCAAAAATTTTTTTGAGACTAAGTGTCTGCTTTCCCATTTGTAGCTTATACACTCTGACCACTAGGAGTTGCTGCACTCTGTTTCTCCTAATCCTTTCTGCTGCCTTTTCTTTTCTCTAATCTCTATTTCCTCTTTTCCCATTGGGCCCACAATTAGTCCCCTTGCAAATCTCAAATCCTGTACTTCTGACTCCAAAGTCTGTAGCCCATCCACTAAGCCAACAAACCAGGCCAACATCTACCTCTATTTTTTCGCTTTTAACCCTTCCTTCTCCCTACCTAGAAAGAAAAATACTTGCCCTCTCTCCTACTGCAGGTCTCAAACCCAGTACCCTTGCTATCAAAGTCTGCAGCTCTACCACTTAACCACCATATCTTGCTAAGTTAGCCTTCCTTTCTAAGGCTCTCATAGTCTCTGACCCCCATAGTCTGCTAAAACTATTTATTTTTTTCTCTCTTGGTACCACTGCAGGCTTCACACATTGCACCTTTGCAACCAGAGACAGCAGCTCTACCACTCAGCCATCAAATCAGACTATTGTCACCTATACTATAAGACTCTCAAAGCTTCTAACCCCCATAGCCTACTAAAACAATATCCATGGCACCACTGCAGGCTTCAAACTCTGCACCCTTGCCACAAGACATAGCAGCTCTGCCACTCAGCCACCATATCTGGCTATCTTTTTATGCTACTGTATCATGACATATCTCAAAGCTCCTACAGCTTTTCTGGCTCCCCCCCCCACAACCTCTTTGTTCTTCCCCCAAAGCTATCTAGGTGCCATGTCTGCTCAATTCCACCTTATGTCCTCATCCTCATAACCACTCTGGGGTTCACCTCCCACCAGCCAGACCTCATCCCTATGCACCTTGTGGACTGCAATCTGCATCTCTCCATATCTGGCCATCCCCCACCTTGTCATCACACACCAGACCCCTGCATCCACCTCCCACCGCAGCCTCAACCCCAGCACCCACCCAGGCCCCCTGCCCACCCCTTCTGCATCCACCAATCCTCCAAACCCTGCCCATCCCCTGCTCCACTACATCCTTCCCCCAAACGCTTTTCCCAAAATTTTAACAACCTGCCGCCCTATGGTTAGAGCATTAGTTATCCTACTACTCCTCTCTGGTAATATCCACCCTAATCCAGGCCCTGCCCCCACCACTCCACCTACCAGACCCTCTGGACTCCGCATTGCCTCTCTGAATATACGCCGCCTGCCAAAGAAATCTGCAGCACTTCATTGTTGGGCAACCCTTCACCAACCAGACGTCATTGCCCTAGTGGAGACCTGGCTCTCCAAATCTACTTCTGACGCCTTTGTCTCACTCCCCGGATACACCCTATATAGAGAAGACAGGGTAGGAAAGCTTGGGGGTGGCTGTGCATTCTACATCAATAACAACATTATTGGTCACATGCTCCCACCCCCCCCAAACTCACAAATGGAGCACAAGCCCTCACCCTAAAATCACCCCGACTCCTCCAGGGGCCCACTATACCTCCGTCCTACATACCCTCTAAGAACCAAAAGACTTCTGTGACATCCTCACCGAATACCTCTCACCCTACCACACAATGCAGAGCAGACACTAGTAGGGGACCTCAATATCAACTGGCTTGGTCCCTCAGCTGCGCCAACAAAGGACTCGTTCTCGGCCCTTGACATGGTCCAATTAGTTACCCAAACCACTAGACTTCACCCATCTACTGGTACCCACACCCTCCTGGATATCATTACATCTAACCGCCCCTACAAAATCCAGGATATACGAGCACTTCCTGACTCCCTAAGTGACCACTGACCCATCCTATTCCAATGGACCTCTTCCACACCAAAACCCATAGCCCAAACAACCTTCCGTAGGTGTCTCCGCCCAGGAGGGTTAATAAACCTTAAACAGCTACTCACCCAGATAGATTGGTCCCCCATTAATTTAGCCCCCAGCGTTGACATTGCACTCAACCTGTTTACACAGGCCTTCACCAAGGCCTGTGACCTCTATGCCCCACTCACCAAACTCCACACCAAAAGGCAACATGCTCCTTGGATAACCCCCTCCCTACTCCAAATGTTGAGAGATAGGGATAATCTCTGGCACAAAGCCACAGAATCGGGCAGGTTGGCAGACAGACAATCCTACAATAGATGCACTCGAGCCATCCATAAGGCCAAAGCAGACCACTATCAATCCACTCTCACAACCACGTGGGTGTCTGCAAGGACCTTCTGGAATAACATCAAAGAACTCAATGGGAAATCTCACTCCCCACCTCCCTCCCAGCTCACCATAAATGGCACTGCCTCCACAGACACACTCACCATTGCAAACTGTCTAAACACCACCTTCTCAGATCTCAGCACTGTTCTCCCTAGTTGTTTCTTTGACCCTGTGCCCCGATCCCAACCCCCAACCCTGCAGCATCCTTGTTTCCTCCTGTGCAAAATATCCACCCATGAAGCTTGTCCTTACCTACAAAAAGCGCTAAACAGCAATAACCCCATAAATGACCCCTAGATGCCAGGCTCCTTTGACTAATCCTCGATGAGGTCCTAGTCCCCCTAACAGACCTACTCAACAAATCCCTATGCCTAGGGCAATTCCCTAGTGCCTGGAAAACAGCTGTCATTACCCCCATCCATAAAAGTGGTGACAAAGCCTCCCGAAATAACTATCAACCCATCTCCATTCTTCCCCCCTCTCTAAAGCGTTAGAAAAAGTGGTTGCCACCCAACTTACTGAATACCTAGCCAAGTATGACATTCTATGCCCAGAGCTGCATGGCTTCCATTTGGGCCAGAGCACCACCACAGCCCTCCTAGAATTCACCAACTTCCTGCACTCCTCCCTAGATGCCGGTGACATTGCAGGAGCTGTGTTTATAGACCTACCCAAGGCCTTCGACACAGCCTGCCACCCTTTCCTTCTCGATTCACTCCACCAACTTGGTTTCTCCACAGGCCCCCTGGACTGGTGCTCCAGTTACCTTACCACCCGGTTCCAATGCATCATAATTAACAGAACCCTATCCGCAACACTACCCCTTGCTCACCCGGTGCCCCAGGGCTCTCATCCTGGGGCCACTTTTTCTCCTCTACCTAAACTCCTTACTAAAAGGCCTGCACCACAAAATCCTACTATATGCAGATGATGCAGTGCTTTTACTTCACATCATAAACCCACACCCTTCAGGACTCCCTCCAACATGCCTTCTCCCAGGCCAAAATATGGTTTAAAAACCATAGACTGGTCATAAACTTAAAAAAGACGAAGTCAATGATTTTCTCTCACTGCCAAAACAAAGCAAAAAATGCACCTCTCCACATCATCCCCTGCACCCAGCACCCCCTTGAACAGGTATCCAACTACAAATATCTTGGACTTACCCTCGACTCGGCCCTTACTTTCCATGATCACATAAACACCCTTGCTGCCACAACAAACACCCAGATTGGACTCCTTTACCGACACAGGGACTGCCCCCCATGCTCTTAGGCTCACCATCACCTCATCAATACTGTCCCTAGTGGACTATGGGCTCCCTGTATACGGGGCAGCAGATAACTCCGCACTCCAGAAAATCCAGGTCTCCCTAAACAAGGCCTGCAGGCTCCTAACTGACGCACCTAGGCTCACTCACACATGCTCCCTCTAAACCTCTGCCAATCTTCTCAGCCTTAATGAAAGGCTCCACTACCAGACCTGCTTACTGTCCAAGAAAATGCTGCTCGGACTCTCCCCCCGGGGTCACCGCATCTCTTCATCCTGCAACCCCCCATCCTCACCTGCAACTCAGAGAAAGCACCTCTGGTTGTGCCCAGGGTAAAAACCTCCCTTGCCCAGAGATCTTTCCACCACAAGGCCCCCACATGGTTTAATGCACTCCCAAGCACCATCACTAGTGCACCCAAGATCGCCCACTTCAAAACCACTCTTCGCAACCACCTCTTCAATATCCGCTCCTGTAACTGCTATGAATATCTCACTCTCTCACCCACTATGATCCAACTTCTCTGACAAAGTCCATTATTGGATTGCACCCTCCGTCAATAACACCAAACCCATGAATAGGACTGACTACTATGTTTAGATGCTTTCTCAAGCTTATAATGTCTTCTGCTGTTTTGTTGTAAATATCATCATCCAAATATTATAAATAATGTCTGTATATATCTACATTCAAATACTGTAAATAATGTCTGTGACAAGTGTCTATAACACATGCTTAATGTAATTGTTGTTATACTGTGTTTCTGTATTACCATCTGTCTTACATGTGACGAGGTGCATTTGTAAATTAGCCTCTGGCTCAAAGGTTGTAACTGATATATCAAATAAATAAATACATAAAGTAACATTTTAGAATTCTATGTAGTTTATGTCCTTCTCAGCCACAAAGTTCTATAGCAGAACATGGATGCATTGTGCCAACAATGAATGATCAAGCAAGGGTCAGACTCATAAACTACATCACAGTTCTAAAAATGATTCTTTCATGCAATGTGCAAACCAGAAATACCCAGTAGGATAATTAAAGCAAAGCCTGTAGAGATGGAACATATGAACATATGAATGTGCCAGCAGAAACAGACCACCTGGTCCAGCTAAGTCTGCTCGAGTGTGCAGGCAGCTACCCCACCCCCCTCCCATTTGTCATCCCACTGCTACCCCCCACCCTCCCCTGTTCTCTGTCCCTGTTCCATGCCCTTTGAAACTGTTCACAGATTTACATGATATCACCCATTCTGGTAGGACATTCCATTTTGCTACCACCCCTGTGAAATAGTGTCTCCTCATTTCCTTCCTAAATCTTCCCCCTCTATTGTTGGCACATGCCCCCTGGTGACCCTCCCCCTCTTTAACTCAAAGACCAAATCTACCTCATCCTTATTGATTCCCCACCTCAGATACTTGAATGTTTCTATCATGTCCCCCCCGTCCCTTCTGTCCTCCAGGGTGTACATATTAAGGTCTCTCTCAGCCTGCTGTCATAGACTGTGTCCCTTCCATCCCACATCATCTTTGTTGCCCTTCTGCACCCTCTCCAGTAGCCTGATATCATGATTTAGGTATGGCCTCCAAAAGTGCACATAATACTCTAAGTGCGGCCTTACCAGTGACCTGCTGAGGGGCCAAGATTGCCTCTCTCCGCCTGGACGCAAACCCCCTCACTATGCACCCCAGCATTTTGTTCACTTTTGCAGCCACTCTCATGCACTGGGCAGTGTTGTCCATGGTCCCTGTTACCATTACCTCAGGTCCTTGTCCTCCTCAGTGGTCCCCAGCTTAACCCCTCCCAGCCAGTATTATCTCCTTGGGTTCTTCACCCCAAAGTGCATAACGTTGCACTTCTTTGCATTGAACCCCAGCTGCCACCACCAGACCACCCTCTAGCTTGCTTAGGTCCCCCTGAGTTTGTTGAGTTGTGGTGTGTGGGTAGTTAAAGAAACAGCCAAGCACATTTCTGTTAAAAAATTGGTTTTATTTACATGAACATACTGTGTGTGTGTGTGTGTGTGTGTGTGTGTATAAATATTCAGTCTAACTCGCACAGACATGTGCAGTCCCGTTGGTAAACATGCCTACCTATTTATGTCCAGCAAAATCAGTGTCTCTCTACCCAAATTCGGATATCCAGCTAAGCCTCATGACTCCGTGGGGGGTGAGTGAGGTGTGATCATCCCAGCATGGGGTGTGAGGATCAAGACTCTCCCAGTGTAGCAAATGGTAAAGTGGCTATGGATTCTCTGTGGGTGGGGTGGGAGGGCTGTGACACACCCAATGTGTTTTTTTTTTTTTTTGAGTCATGATCCTCCTAGTGTGAGGGTGCTGACTATCACAGTACAAGTTTTTTTTTCCTGTGGCCGTCTCAATGTAGGGCTCAGGGCCTGGGCATCTATGTATCACAATGTTCACAGACAGCAGGCCAATTCAAGTATTGCTAGATCCACAAAGCCAAATATTAAAATGCCTGATGTAGTCAGCTTCCAGTTAAGTGAACAGGGAAAGTAAAAACCTACTCTACAGTACATTTGAAAATTCTGGTGCAAACGTTTAATGGCATTTGCTTTTTTGCACCTTCAGTTTAAAAACATGAAGCGGACATATTTGTCGGGAGCTGTGAAGAGAAAATTACAGCAGAAGAGAGATGAAGACACAAAGCGGCAAAGAGGTGCCTTTGAGACATTTTTTACTACCCCATCACAGTCATGCGAAAGCCTAGGAAGCAGAGCTGATCTTGAAAGAGCACCTGAACCTGGAGCACAAGTTCCTGCAACTGCTGTAGTGGAAGAAATGGTGTCCACCATCACCCCAGAAGTTCTACCTTCAGAGGAGACCAGGAATGCACCTGCCACGGTCTGTACTGTTTCCACCACCTGTGAACATATCATTCTAGGAGTTCTGCCTTCAGAAGAGACCAGGAATGCACCTGCTACTGTCAGTACTGTGCCCACCTGCATAGATACCATCATCTGTGATTTAGCTGGATCCTCTGAAAATTTCATTTGAGGATCTTGGAACTTGGCCAGACACACTAAGGGATGAGGTACGAGTGTCATCTGTGAAACATGGACCTGTTCAAGTCATACTGCCACAATTCCCAGTGAATGAGAAAAAGAGGAGATTCACAGCAGAAAATTATTTTCACACTCTGCCCAGCGGTGAGAGAGTAAAGTGCACTTGGTTAATGTACTCTGTCTCCAAGGATGCACTGTTCTGCTTTGCCTGAAAATTATTTGGACACTCAAACAATCTTCTTCAGACTGGAGGTTATCGGGCATGGAGAGAAATGTCAAATGCTCTAAGTTCACCATGACTGTGCACCAGAACATGTAGCAAGCATGATAAAGTAGAAGGAACTGGAGACAAGATTGAAGAGGGCCAGACACTGGATGAAAAGAGACAGCTGCTAATAGAGAAAGAAATAATACACTGGTGTGGAGTCTTGGAACGTATCATAGCAACTATTCAATTCTTGGCTGAGAGGAATATGGCTTTCTGTGGCACAAGTGATGTGCTTCATACCCAAGGCAATGGAAACTTTTGGGGCAGGTTGAATTTCTATCAAAGTTTGACACACTAATGGCTGAACATATTCGTCGGATTCAGAATAAGGAGATAATGGACCACTATTTGGGCAAGGACATTCAAAATGAAATAATTCTACTAATTTCAGGTGCAATTGTATGGACCATTGTATTACAGATACAAGAATCCAAATATTTTTCAGTGATCCTGGACTGTACTCCTGACATTAGCCACCAAGAGTGATGACACTTGTTGTTTGACATGTGGATGTTTCAAAAAATGTTGCCACCGTCAAGGAACATTTTTTGGGGTTCATACCTGTCAATGACACAACCGGAGAAGGACTGACTGATTCCTTTCTTCAGACTTTACAGCAACATAATCTGAACATCAGCAACTGTCGGGGGCAAGGATATGATAATGGGAGCAACATGAAAGGCAAACGAGCTGGTGTGCAGGCTCGCATAAAAGAATTGAACTGCATAGCATTTTATGTGCCGTGCGCTTGCCACTGCCTGAACCTCATCTTTAGCAATGGAGCCCATTCATCAAGACATGCTGTCTCATTCTTTGGTTGCTTGCAGAAGGTCTACAATCTTTGCTCTGCCTCAACAAGCCGCTGGCAAATATTGAAAAAACACGCTCAGATAACTCCAAAGCCACTTTTGTGAGACTCGGTTGGAGTGCCGGATAGAGTCTGTAAAAGCACTTTGCTATCAGCTCCAAGAATTTAGGAGTGCTTTGCAGGAGATTGCAGAGTCTGTAAGAGCAAAAGATGCTGCAACATATGTTGAGGCAAGGTCACTTTGTGCTGAACTCCTCTCATACAAATTCATTGTATGTCTCATCATCTGGTATGATGTCCTGCTTGAAGTGAACTGTGCAAGCAAGATATTGCAGTGCTTCAGTTGACATATCGACCTGTGTGAAGGTGCTTGCTTCAACCACTGACATACTTAAAAAGTACAGAGAGAGTGGGTTTGAACAGGCATTGGCACAGGGCTCAAAGATTGCTGCAGAACTGGATGTCCCAGCTGGATTCCGTCAGACAAGACACAGCAAGGTCAAGCGACTATTTAATTACGAAGGACACGACGATGCAGTGCAGGACCCAAAACTCAGTTTTCAGGTTGAGTTTTTCAACACACTACTGGACACCACACCGATGTCCTTTAGTGAATGATTTCAGCAAATATCAGAGTTTGCTAAACATTTGGATTTCTGTCGAACATAAAAATGCTAAATTCTGTTTCCATAGAAGACCTGATAAAACAATATGAGGTTCTCAAAGAAAAATTAAGAGACAGTACAACTAACCACTTTGACTTTAATGCTCATGAACTTGCACATGAACATAGGAACCTGGCAGGAATGGTTGAGAATGATACATCACCTATACAAGTGTTAAATTTTCTCCTTTGAAACCAGCTACATGAGATCTATATGAATGCCTGTGTGGTGTTGTACATTTTTTGACAGTACCAGTGACTGTGGCTACAGCAGAATGTAGTTTTTCAAAACTGAAGCTGATAAAGACTTATTTGAGGTCATCAATGAGCCAAGAAAGACTGTCCGGCTAGCAGTGCTGTCCATTGAGCACGAAGTTGGCAAAAGTCTCCCTTACAGTGACCTAATCAATGAATTCATCAACAAAAAGTTTGGAAAGTACCTCTGAAGCTTTAAAACTCATGCACAATTTCACTGCAAATACCGGGGTTGAGCTTGCCAAATCCCTTATACAGCTTAGAATGAGGAAAACTGTAACCTTCAAACTGATGAGCTCCCCAGTAAAGCCCTGTGAGACTCTTACTGGCTAGAACACACTGCCCAAATAATAAAAGCTGGAGAGTGGTATACCCCACAAGACTGAGAAAGCAGGAGGACATCATCTCTGAAGGGCAAGATAAAATGTTTTTTCCTGACCGATGGAGGTGGTCACTTTGCAGTAGTGATCAGGCTTAATCATAATTCAGCCAGATGATGAGACTAAGAACCCCTCCACAACTTACAATAAGGAAGCGTATTGGATTATATGGACAATGCAGACTTAACGAGCAGGGTGGGGGGTAATGGAGCAGGAGAGCTCTGGTTCCTTAACTATGTTTTGATTGGACTTTGACATTTGCACCTTATACTAAAATGAAGCACCCTTTGTGTGCAGTCACTTTCTTTGGGCGGTGAGTGATTTTACTGATGCTTTGGTTGGTTACATATGCCAGGTGCCTCCACACATTTTATTAAGATGCATTGCAAATGCAAGGGTTGAGCTTGCCAGATTCTTTCTAATGAATTTATGTAAGAAATTCAAAATTACCTATGCCCATGTATGTACATATTCTTTCAAGTGTTCTTTTTTTGTTCCCAGAATTTACTTTTGATTTGTTTTCTAGTTAGTCTGAGTAACATTTTTTCAGTTTTACAAATGTGGTGGACTTGTTTCTAGGCTCCCAAATGTGATTTAGCACCTAAGTAATGCATTGGCATATGTCTTATGAAATTTAAATACTATGTAGAAAGATTATTGGGGGGGCCCCATCCTGTCTGTGGAGCCCCAGTCATAGAGGTTGCTGGAGGCCCCCAAAGTCCTAAACCAGCCCTGCTATCACTGTACTGGTGGTTAGTGAGCTCTTTTGTGCAGCCTTACAAGTTGGCTAACCTGTTTTTATTAAGTCAGGTTATAACTAAAGTCCACTGGTTACTGGAGCACGGCTTGCTAGGCAACACATGATGTCAGCACTCTGCGTTTCATAAGGTGCCGCATCAGCGAGCAGAGGTGATGCAGGCAGAGGCCAGTGGCATCTGACAACGTCAGACAGGGACAGGTAACTTTGATTCTGAAACAGTCAACTATACCTTAATTTAGATATAAGGTACTTATAAAGCAGTGGAAAACCTAAGACTAATAGCATGGAACTAAACACTGTTCAGCTTGTAACTGGGGAATTGCGGACAAAGTGTGTCAACTGTGGGAAATTCACTTTGGATGAGGTTGGGGAACATAGTCAATATACCTGTAAACAATATGGTGAATTAAGGGACCTAAGAATCAGAATACTAGGCCTTGAACTAGAACTTAAAAGTTTACAGTGTTCAATATTACAACAGGAGGCAAACTTAGACACCCCAGGAAACTATAATAAATGACAGGCAAACAAAAGACAAAGGAGTTTGATGGGGAGTACAGTTGAAGGCACGACAACCATAAAAAAAGGGAGGTGAGCTATGGACTTCATGGTCCCAACACAGAATTGCTTCACTGTGTTAGAAAACTTACTTGGAAGCATCGAGGAACCATCCAATGAAATGATGGATATTGTTTCTGATAACGATTCACCAGGGACGTAGACTGAAAAGCAAAGCCCAAATCATGAACTGAATAAACAAAAAGTACAAAATATGGAAAATGACATGATCTGTGAACCTAATCCAAACAAGGGAGATGAGAATAAACAAAATTCATCGGTGTACATACCAGGTGACTCAATAATTTAGTACACAGTTAATGTAACAAAAAAAGGAAATAAAAAATTACGAGCAGCTGTCTCACAGGTGCAGATGTATAGGACATTATTTGGTATTACTCAGTATGTGAAACTGGAAGGAGGCTCTAGGCCCATCAAGACCACCTTCCCTGCATGAGCAGGGTAGATTAAACACTAGCCCCCCAAAAATGTGTCTAGTTCAGTTTAAATGACACAAAGAAGTCCTATTCACCACTGAGCTGGTAATGAATTCCAGAGAGAACTAGCTCTTATTGTAAAATAGAACTGTCTTTTGTGGTGCAATACTTTGGAATATTGACTTGTCTGTTATGACATCTTAGATTGCTGGGTTTAGGAGCAATTTTGATATTAGCACATTCCATTAATCGGTGTAATTTGAAATATTTTATAAAATGGGTAAAAGAAATCCTTCACCCTGATTGGTCAAAAGGCATGTCCTTGCCTGTCAACAAACTGAAAGGTGGCACTACTTTCCCAATACCTTAACCTTTATAAGTGAAAGGGCAGCAATATCATTGAGCAACTGATATCTTCCATCTGTCCCTCTGCAATCAGAACTGATCTTCCATCACAAACATGGCTGCTACCTTTACACTGTAAAACCTTCAACTGGGCCCTAAAATAAAACTACCTTAAATAAAAAAAAAAACAAACTGGGCCAGATATTCATAGGAGTTATGCCAATGCGCACAGGGTTGCGATGCACAGTCCTACATTGCGCCATTCTGCGATATTCAGCAGAAGGCAGTTGCGCCACTGAAAACAGGCTGAGCAACAGCGAATGCAAATGAATGCATGCTCAACAGGAGGGGAGGAACCATGCCTAAACTGCACAGCCCGATATTCAGCCGGCTGTGCAGAGTGTCTGGCGCAACCCCAACCTGAGCCTGCAGGACCTTGAGCCAAAAAAAGGTTGTCGAGGGCCACCCAAGGTGAGCTGCTGTATTGCAGGGCGCAACACAGCAGCTGCCACCTGTGGCTGGCCCCCAACTCAGTCCCTGTGCCCCCAGCCCGATCGCGGGCATAGTGTACCCCCACCAGCCCGATCGCGGGCATCAATGTGGCTCCCCTCCCGTTCACATCCCTGGTGGTCCAGTGATCGAATGTTTGATCGCGGCAAGAGTAGAACCCCCGAACATACAACCTTTAGTGCTCGATCGCGGGCAGAAAGAAAGTGATCCCCTGAATATTTTTGTCGATCGGCAGTGCGCCCCCACCAAATATTTTCTCGGTTCAGGCAGATTTCGATCGCTGGCAGAATGGGTTGACTTCAACATCATTTCGGTGGTTGCGTTTGCTCACCATTTAGCCTCACCACTACACCAGTGCGGGCAGTATCCACCATCCGCCGCCCCGCCTCGCCGACGATTGCCCGGCCAAACATTGCGAGCAGCCACGGGTGTGCAGCTGATATCGCACATGACAGTCAGATTTGTGAATGATTCATTCACAAATCTGGACTGTCATGTACAGTATGGACTGCACGCCCATTGGCTCTTGCTCCACCAATGGGGAGAAGCCCTACCGGCAGTCAGTCGGTGGGCAGCGGGTGGCAGGCGGTGGGATGCTGCCAAGCCCTGGGGAGCGGGTGGTGGGGTCGTGGGTGGGTGGGGTGGGGGGACACTCAGCCACCAGGGAGATGTTTGGGGGTCAATTTACATTCTGCCCACGATCGGCATTACGTCCACTGGACCACCAGGAGATGTTCGAGGTGGGGGCACTTTACTTACTGCCCGCAATCGGGCACTAGGGACATGTTCGGGGTTCCATTTACATTCTGCCCGCGATCAGGCATTTCGTCCACTGGACCACCAGGAGATGTTCGGGTGGAGGGGCACTTTACTTACTGCCCGTGATCGGGCACTAGGGACATGTTCGGGGTTCTATTTACATTCTGCCCGCGATCGGCATTTCGTCACTGGACCACCAGGGAGATGTTCGGGGTGGGGGGGCACTTTACTTACTGCCCGCTATCGGGCACTAGGGACATGTTCGGGGTTCCATTTACATTCTGCCCGCGATCGGGCATTTCGGTCCACTGGACCACCAGGGAGATGTACGGGAGGAGGTGGGGAGCCACATTGCTGCCCGCGATCGGGCTGCAGAGTGCGTCGGTCCCCGACAGCTGCTGCCTGGCAGGGCACCAGGTGCAAGTCCTCGGGATCGGCGCACCTACGCGCCATGGCATGCAAATGGGGCCATAATCAGATGCAAATGGCCCCCCCTACGCCTTGCATGAATTATGACCCCATTTGCATGTCACCTTTTGAATATCGTGATTTTGTGCATGGCGCAATGGTACTTGGCCACCGCAAGTTGAATGCTCCACTCTGACAACTTTCGGTGGCGCAAGTTCCACTGCACATGCACAGTGGTTGTGGTTGGGGTGATATTCAAAGGAGCTGCTCAATAGCACAACCCTTGAATATCGCCCGCACACCCCTGCGCAACTATTTTGCGCAGCGCAAGGGCTTGTGCCTCAGAATGGTGCAGTTTGAATATCCAGCCCATTGAGTACATGTTGTTTCCCTGATCGTCACACTCTTCTTACACACATAAACAAATTAGAAACATTAAGTTTGTTTATAGTTTTCATTACAACTGTTTCTTTACTAACAGTGAAAAAGTCCCCTTCTGTCTTTACCTGCTCATCAGGGAAATCTCTTCTGTTTGCTTTGACAGTGAGATAATTGACTCACTGGCTCTAAAATGGCCTTTGTTGTCTGGGTGTACAGTATGTTGGGAGAGTAACATTCTACCAGCAGAACTGAGCAGAATTTTGAATCCCTGTATTCCATGATAAACATTCTGTGTCTTGAGTGAGGGAAAAAAATTGAAAAAAAAACAGGATGAAGAAAGTAGGCAATACAGTAATACTTTCTAAACAAAAAGAAAAGGTGGGAAAACACAGTTACAGAGGCAGACCCAAACTGCTCAAATAATACATTGCTGTCACTCCAACTCACTGGTTTAGCATTTTTCAGTGAGTTGCTATTCAATCAATTTTACCACTCCTCTGCCCAAGTCTGGGGACTATATTTCACCATATTTAAATAAAATAACATGCTATTATTAAATCTTTAATACTGCGTCCATAGTTTTGTTTGATTGTTATAGAAATAGTTGTTACCCATTTTATAAGAGCAATAAGATACCTTAGGGTGTGGGTTGTTGATTGATAAGAGCACTACCCAGCTGCTGTAGTCACTGGCACAAGCGCACCTTGGGGCATACTCTTATCAATCAACAACCCACACCCTGTCGTGTCTTATTGCTTTCATATAAAAGCAACATATCACCACAATCATGTCGTAATTTGAGTTTGTATAAGTCAAGTGCCTGTAGTCTTTGTTCATATGGCAAGTGTTTGACTCTTGGTATTAATTTAGTTAACCTTCTTTGCATACTTTCTATCATTTTTTTGGTCTTTCTTTTATAATGGGGAGCCCAGAAGGAGGCTGCGTAATCTGTATGTGGGCGAATATAAGACATATAAAGGTAGTAAACAACATTCATTTCTATTGACAAAGGTTCTTTTAATGGCTGACAGTATATTATTACCAGTCTGGGCAATTTTTCATCAATGATCAGTAGAAGTGAAGGAGCCATTTATAATTACTCCTAAGTCTCTTTCTGATTTTGAATTATTAATTTTAGAGTTGTTAAGATAGTAATCGGAAATGACATTTTTATTCCAAGATGAATAACAGTGCATTTTTCAGAATTAAATCTCATTTTATTGTTATGGGCCCACAATTTGATAACCCATAAGTCCTTCTGTAAGAGCAATCTTTTTTCAGGGTTGTCAACCTCGGCCGAGAGTTTTGTGTCATCTGCACAAGGAATCTTTTACCCAAAATCATCAGAGATGCCCACCCCAAGCCATCAGTGATTGTACATGCTGGGACAAATGATGGTAGACATTGATCTGAAGAAAAGATCTTTAAAACTGTAGCTGGAAAAAGGATATGTCTTTCAAAGTTCTGGGCAGTAATACAGTTCTGTCAGAGATATTACTGGTCCCTAGAGTCAATGCTAGATCAAGCGAAAAGATCATGAGGCTTACCAACTGGCTGAGTCAATGATGCCTACATCAGAGAATAACATGTATAAACAAGCATTTGTCAATGCCGAATGTTGCTTGCTTCTATGTGCTGTTTAGGTATTTGGAAGTCATTGGAGTGTAAATATTGAAAATTTTGCGAACTTCTGTGCGTGGGAACGCTGGCCGCGCTTTTGCAATAAAACAGTCATTTTTAGGAATTCTTTCACCAAATTTTCAACATTGCCATTTTAAGATCTCTGCTCATGAACAGTGACACTGTGATTTTCTTAATGTGTCCCATACACTGAGTTCGCGACAATGACTGCGCCATTGTGCGCTATAATGGAAACACCGTTTTGGGTGAGATGTGAAAATGACAGCTGTACTTTCTCACAAGAAGCTGTGGAAAAATGGCAATGTTGAAAATCTGGAGGAAATATTGAAAATTGCAAACCTACAAGCGCAAGGTGAACACGCAATCAGCTCATAAAACAGTCATTTTAGGAATTTTTTCACCAAATTTTCAACATAGCCATTTTAAGACCTCTGCTCATGAACAGTGTCACTGTAATTTTCTTAATTTGTCCACGTACATTGATTTGCACCGACACCATGCATTCTGCACTACATGGTGAAACACATTTTAACAAATTTCAACATGGGGGTTTGGGCCCCCCTTCTCATGAATGATGTCACTGTCATGGCGGTATCTGGGCCCGAAGGGTGATTTTGCAGTCACTGCACAGTCACTGTGCGAAATCACCCTTCGGTCCCGAATAACGCCATGACAGTGACATCATTCATGAGAAGGGGTCCCAAAAACCCCATGTTGAAAATTTGGTGCAAATATTCCCAAAAATGGCTGAGATATTTAATAAAGTTGAAACTCCCCTATCTAGCCCATTATACAGCTTACCGGCATTTCCTCAGTTCGTGGTCGGCTTTGAAGAGTGCAGATGTGTTCCTGGTCCACCGAAGATCGTCGCGCCAGAGTCCGGAGGTAAGTATGGGGTGGGGTGTGTGGGGAGGCTGGGTGCGCAGTGGGTGGGTGCAGGTTGTGGGAGGGGGGTCGGGAGATGCACCGCTGGACCATTTTTGTCTTACAGGTAAAAAAAAAAAACGTCGTGGGACCGTTTGCCACGCTGGGGTGGGCTCCCAGCGTGGCACAAGGACGTTGGGGGAGGCGTTCAGCCAACGGGGGATTGGGCACCCCCATCGGCAAAAGGACTGATTGCCATGCTGGGGTGGGCTCCCAGCATGGCACCAACTACTGGGGGGGGGAGACGACACAGCTCAGCCGATGGGGATTGGGCACCCCGTCGGCTATACAGTGCGTGCGGGAGCGCGCATGCCTGTGGGTGGTGGGGAGCTGTGTGCGAGCAGCTTCTTATCACTGCTCACTCAAGCGTAGCTCCCCCTTTCAACTGTATGCCACTGCATTTTGGAGCGTGTCATAGACAGCTCCAAAATGCATTGGCTTACAGGGGCCGCGCCTGCCAGCACACTGCCTGAATTGGAGGAGGAGGTGACACACCTCCGAAATCTCCTATGATGGCACTATGTTTCTTGCACATGTGTGCAAGCAACATAAAAATGGCAGCTTTTTGAAGGGAACAGGGATCTATGCTGTCATGACAGCCTTCATTTAAACTGAAAGGAAAGCCAGTTATTGCGAAACATCTTTCTAAAATACATTAACACAAGCACTTTAAACTAGGATGTTTGAGGACAGGGGAACAAAGTCAAATGCTAACCACAGGAAAATGGATCATTATTAATGCGGAGACACAAACACACAAGAATGTACCCTAGGAAATAAAGCTGTTAACATTAAATGCACGGAGTCTCCAAAACAAAATTGATGAGTTACAACATACAGTATATTGCTGGAGGACAATATACACATATGTGCAGTGTCAGAAACATGGTTTAAGCCTGATGACTGGGGAACACATATATCAGGGTACAGACTATTCCATAAGGAATGTAGTGAAAAGAGAGGTGAGGGTATTACAATGTATATATCAGAGAACCTTACATCTTACCCACTGAAGGATACTGATGATTACAAACAGAATACAGAACTTATATGGGTGAACTTCCAGTGTGGATCACAGTACAAGGGGGCATGATATGAAATTGGAGGGTGACAGGTTAAGGGGAAATGTGAGGAAATTTTTCTTCACAGAGAGGGTGGTGAACACATGGAACAGACTACCACAGGTGATGGTGGGAGCAAGCACAGTAGAGGGTTTTAAGCATGCCCGGGACAGGCATGGGAGACCTTAGGGATGGGAAGAAGAGGTGAGAAGCCATTGACCTGTTAGGGTAGGGTTTTAGAGCAGACTAGATGGGCCTGGCAGTCCTTATCTGCTGACAATTTCTATGTTTCTATGTTTGTATGACCATTGATATAGGTTATCAATCGCCAAATCTCACCACAGTAGAAAATGATGCCTTCCTTGAGACATTATATAAAAAGGAAATTAATGGAGATTATCTACTCCTGGGAGATTATAACATCCCGAAAATAAAATGGGAAACACTACAGTATCAGGAACCTCGGTGGCTGAGAATAAATTAATAGAGCTAATCCTTACTCATAACTTAGATCAGTTAGTCGAAGACAATACAAGGGGAAACAATAAGCTAGATTTAATCCTATGCAACTTTGCTGATCAGGTGAACAGGGTTGTGGTACTCGGGTACAGGGTAATAATGTTGCAAGACTTTATGCAAAAGTGCTATATCATGCTGCCAATACAGTGCAATATATTACAAATGGCATAAGTTTTTTTTTACGGGGGCTCTACCCCTGCACTCTCCACAACTAAAATAACTAACTCTGGGGTGGGGGGTCACAGTAAAATTGCACAAAGTGCGTAAAAAGTAAAAATTCATGCGTCTAGGACCGTGAATCAAAACCCTGTCCCAAGCACACTGCTTGCCCCCCTTGCTGCCAGTGGCTCATCCCGTTGAGCAATGGCAGCTGCTCAGTGGACCTCTGTACCAGCAGAGGTCTTATCTTCTGCCTGGGAGAGTGGGAGGGTGAGCTACCGTGAATACTGCCTTTCATGGTTTTGCATCTTCTCGCTCATCACTACCATGCTGTTACTGTTGCATGGTTTTGTCGCATGCTTAATAGCGTACGACATCTTGACCTGGTAGGCAGTACTAGAACCATTGGTAGACAGTGACCACAACATGATCATGACATCCATTAAAACATCCTGGGAGAGAACACATGGGACCACGAGCTTAAATGTTATAATAAGGCAAATAACAATAAAATGAAATTATATCTGAAACAAAGGAATGGGAAAAGGACTTACTGGATTTGCCTGCTAAATCAGTCTGGTGTATAGTTAAAAATAAATTGAATCATTGTATCTATTGGTATTGTCAGTGGCTCAGCAGGTTGCACACTCTCTACTGAGACTAGAAGATCAGAAGGCTGTTGGTTCTATCCCCACACGAGGCACTTGGGTTTAGTCCCAATACCGACACTTTGGTGCTGCACTCCTGAGGTACTGTCTTTTGGATGAGATGTTAAACTGAGGTCCCAACTGCCTGTTCAGGTGGATGTTATTTAAAGATCCCATGGCATTTCTTGAAAAGAGTACGGGAAGTTTTTATTGGTGAAATCATACAAAGTATAAGTGAATAAACATACAAATAAAACTGAAAAGGTTACAAAATAACAAGATAAAGATAATCCACATTCCACAATTCATTTAAAGCACATTCAGGTTATAGGCACATCATTATCAGTAATCCATACTAGGTTTCTCCACTGTGTCCTTAAAACCTGTTGGGTCACAATTTTTGCTTCAGTATGACATATTCCTTTTAATTCTTTTAATACTTTCACAAGAATTTTGGTATGAGCCAGTCCGGTGGTGCTGGGGGTTGAGGTGCTGGACGCCACAACTCAAGCCACGCCAGTGACCCAGGTTCGGTAGCAGACTCAGGTTGCCGGGGGTCGGCAGGGGAGGGAGAGGATAGAGCATCCGGAGAACAGCTCTCCTTTCCCACGGGGGAAGGGTCAAGGGCTGGCTGGTGTCCCAGTGACCCCCGATGGAGATTGAGAGCACTGCAGGATGACCGGCACATAAAAGTGGGATGAGCACAATGTCATCGACAGGGTTACCATGTGCCATGATGTCACTGCATGTTGCGCTTGTGGAGAGGGGTGGGAAAGGACATAAAATCACCTGGGAGGACAGTGGAGATGATGGGGACTCTTGTGACTCAGTCCACATCCCAGCACTGTCCTGCATATCAGGATCCTCCCCAAGGCACCCACCCAGCAGTCAGGTAGGGCCCCTTGAGTTTGCAAGATCACCAAGGGAAGGCAAGCCCTCCCCTGGGGGTACCCAGTAGCTGGGGGACTGGGTCTGGCCTGGGCTATTCTGGTGGGGAGTTCTTGGTAGGGTTCAGGCAGGGAGTGAGAGGCCCTAGTCGTGTGGGTTCCCCAGATGGATGACCTACCTCCTGGATGCATAACAGAGAGCTAAAAATAGAAAGAAAAAATAATAATTTTTGTATGATTAATTTCTTTTTGCTGGAGGGTAAACACACTCCTTGCATTCCATATGTACCATCTAAACACTGCAAAAATAATATGTAATGTGTATCCCATCTTTTCCATTCTACTGTATAGGTCCCACATATTAATACTGGATATGAAACTTTAGAAAATAATTTTTCTCCCACCTTCTATGTTACAAATGTCTTGAAACTGGCAATATACGAACAGTTAAAAAATAAATGTTCTGAAGTTTCTATCTGGTTATACAGGTGGACCTAGAGCATATTCCTTCTTCCACCCTCTTGTGCTTTTGGTTTGCCTTGACGTTAAGATGATCAAGATAACAAAGCCATTGTACATCTTTGAATTTCTGTGGAATCCTCTTCTCAGATACTAGATTTCTCAGAGATGTACTGTATTCCTCTGAACATTTGGGAAAAATCTGTTCTACTGAAAAATGGCTTCAGCTTATACTTGGTTTTTATTTTGTGTAACCACTGCTGAACTGGTAATTTCCAAATTTTAAGCATCACAAATACTTCTCTAAAGTGGGGTACATTACTCTGGGCCTTCACCATCCTCAGCTGACCTCTGTCCCATAACGGGAACCATGTGGAGATAGCTGCTTATACAAATTCTCCCCAATATGTGTTTGTATTGACAAGTAGAAGTTTTGTATTTGTGAATAAAAATTGGCAAAACAATAAAAGAACAGGGTTAACCATTCATTGTCCCCCTTTTTCGTCTGGGGAAGATATAAAATATTTCTTCTAATGGGGTTCAGCCTGCTTCCCCAAAAGGCCTGGAAGAAAAGACTATAGAGGGTAGTTTCTTTTGTTTTAGGTGGATGGAAGATGTTGCTAATAAATAGAAAGACTGGCAGTAAACAGGTTTTTGTAAGGAAGATTCTCTTGTGCTTACTCATACCCCATTGGTTCCTCTTGTGTACTATTTGTGTGCCTATTTGAAGTTAAGCTCCCAGTTTGAAATATCCATTTGTTCAGAACCAAACATTATCCCTAATAATTTAAAACCTTCTTTGCTAAGCCTGATGCCTGCAATCTGGGTTTGGGTTGTCAATTGTCTACCTAATACTTTCCTAATATATTTGTTGGTGTTTAGTGTAATCCCTGAGCAAGCTTCATGTTCAGTGCATAGTTTAATGGACTCCTCTGCTGAGGATTGTTTTTTTCACTAATAGTACCAAGTCATCTGCTTATGCCAATGCTTTGTATGGCATAGGTTGCTGGTTAAGTGTTATGGAATAGATGTCTTCTGCAGAGTTTAAGAGTCTGAGGAGAGGGTCTATATCAAACACATATAATAAAGGTCATAGGGGTCAGCCCTGTCTGCCCCCTCCCGGTTAGGGGACTAGGAGATGACCATTATCTAGAGGAGTTACTGTGGTTGATTTGTATAGAGCTTGTAGCCATGAAATAAAACCCTGCAGAATTCCATATTAAGCCATGTGTACCAAAGAAACGAATGGTTTTCATTGTTAAATGCTTGCCGTTGGTCAAGCGATAAGACATATCCTTCCAGGTCTGTCACATTATTTCTTTCAAAAATTTCCCTTAACAGGATCAGTTGGTCAATAGTAGCCCATTCTGGTACCGTACATGATTGTGTTAGTGAAATCAAATGTTCAGCTGTTTTCAACAACCTTGAATTCAAAATTGTTGCCAATATTTTAAAATCACTTTTAAGGAGGCTGATAGACCCCCAGTTAGCTAAGTTAGTTTTATCTTCCTTTTTAAGTAAAAAAAATAAGGATTCCAGATGCCATTTCCAAGATGGTGGCCTGAGTGTTGAGAAGATAGTTAAAACATGGGCTAATTCTATAGAAATTTCAGAATTAATTAATTTATAAAGTTCTGAAGTTAGACCATCTTTCCACTGGTGCTTTCCCGGAGGCAGAAGATGAAATTGTCGCTTCTACTTCAACATGATCAATAGGCTTTGTTAGTGACGCTATTGAATCTGGAGATCCCTTTGGGATCTCAAAGTTGTTAAATAAATCTTTGTAACTTATTTCTGCCAGTTCTTTTTCCTTAAAGAGGGCTGCTGCATAATCTGAAACAGTTCTCAGAATTTGATTAACTGAGGTTTGAAGTGTGGCCTGAGGGTCACATACTGCTGTCACTTTTTATGTTTGCTTGCACACATGTGCAAGAAACATAGTACCATCATCTAAGATTCCAGATACAGTGGCATACAGTTGAAAGGGAGAGCTCCGCTTCAGTGAGCAGAGCTCTCTCCCTGCCATGCATGCAGGCACTGTATTTTGCATGCTCGTGCGTGCTCCCCCCGATGCACACACTGTATGGTCAACGGGGTGCCCAATCCCCGCCAGCTCAAGGCCCCCACCTCCCCAAAAAAAACAAGCTTCCCGGTGCCACGCTGGGAGCCCACCCCAGCATGGCAAACAATGTAATGGCCGATGGCGGTGCCAAATCCCCCATCAGCTCCACGTCTCCAGGCCCCCCCCAAAATGTTTCCAGGTGACATGCTGGGATCCCACCCCAGCATGGTAGAAACTGTTATGGCCAACGGGGATGCCCAATCCCCCATCGGCTCCAGCCCCCCAAGCAGCCTTCCCAATGCCATGCTGGGAGTCCACCCCAGCGTGGCAAATGTCCCACGTCATCCTCCTTAAAAAAAAGTCCCTGAATGAAAAAAACGGTCCCTCATGGTCTCGTTGGCCTCCTCCCCCAACCGCGCCCACTCACTGCGCACCCTGCCTACCCACACCTCCCTCACTCCATACTTTCCTCCGGACTTTGGCACGATGATCTTCGGTGGACTGGGAACACGTCTGCACTCTTCAAAGTCGACCATGAACTGAGGAAGTGCCGGTAAGCTGTATAATGTAACAGATAGGTTTTTTTAACTTTGATGCTTATCTCAAGCATTTTTTGGAATTTTTGCACCAAATTTTCAACATAGGGTTTTTGGGAGCCCTCCTCATGAATTCTGTCACCGTCATGGCATTAATCGGGCCCGAAGGGTGATTTTGCGGTCATTGCATGGAATCACCTTTTGGGACTGATTAACGGAATGAAAGTGCCAGTGTTGATGAAGTGGGCTCTCAAAACCTATGTTGAAATTTAATTAACTCCTAAAAAATACACATTTTATGAGCGTGCATTGCGCGGTTCTCAGCGCTCGTAAGTTCATGAATTTTTAATATTCACACTCTGGATTTTCAACATTACCATTTTAACACATCTCTTTATGAGCAGTACAGCTGTCATTTTTCACATCTCACCCAAAATGTGTTTCCGTGCATGTAGCACACAATGGCACAGTCGGTGCATGAAATCAATGTATGGGACACATTAAGAAAATCACAGTGACACTGTTCATGAGCAGAGGTCTTAAAATGGCTGTGTTGAAAATGTGGTGAAAAAATTCCTAAAAATGACTGTTTTACGAGTGTGCATTGCGCAGTTCCTATGCACGCTCGTAAGTTCGCGAATTTTCAATATTTTCACTTCAAATTTTCAACATTGCCATTTTACCACACCTCCTTATGAGCAGTACAGCTGTCATTTTTCACATCCTACCCAAAACATGTTTCTGCCCATGTAGCGCACAATGGCGCAGTCGGTGTGCGAAATCAATGTATGGGACACATTAAGAAAATCACAGTGACACTGTTCATGAGCAGAGGTCTTAAAATGGCTGTGTTGAAAATGTGGTGAGACCCCTCTTAAAGAAGCCATCTTTGGACCCGGAGATCAAGGCAAATTACCGTCCAATCTCTAACCTTCCATTTTTGGGAAAGGTTATTGAGAAAGTGGTAGCGCTTCAGTTGGCAGAGCACCTCATATCTCATGAGTTGTATGAACCCTTCCAGTTGGCTTTTCATGCAAGACATAGCACTGAAACTGCACTTGTTCGGGTGCAGAATGACCTTCTCAGGGCTAGAGATCGGGGAGACAAGACAATTCTTGTTCTCCCTGATCTCTCTTCAGCATTTGACACATTACCGGTGAGTCCACATAGGTCCCCAAGGCGAGCAAGCAGCACACAATGGTCCACAGTGTCAAATGCCTCCTTCAAGGCATCCGGAAAGAGACCCTCAGAGAGGGAGCAACATACAAACATGGCAAACACCGGGCCAACAGAGTCAACGCATCTCATTAAAAAACGCGTTGGCACCGGGTCCAGTTCACAAAAGGTATGCTTCACATTGGTTACTACCTCAATAACCTCACTAACCTCCACTGATCTAAACTCTCCCCAACCAGACAGAGTGCACTCAGAGCACATCAGGCGATCACTGCCAGCTATGTCATTGCTGGCTGAAGGAGCCACCCACCTGTTTTTTAAATAATCATGGTAGTCTCCATTTCTGTGTTGTTTGCTGTATGTTATTAATAATCTCCTAAGTTCATTTTTAGTATCAGACCACCATTGGGCAGGGTTCTCATATATATCAAATAAAGATTTTCTGCATATCAAGAGGTAGATAATATTTTGTCGTAACCCGCTATGCTGTAACAAGGAAAAGTTTAGTTTACAGAATCCTGGCCCTGTGGGGCATCTGAAAGACCTATTTTAATTTTTTAGAATTTTATGGTCTGAATATTCTACTGCATTGGGGGACACTATTTGAATGAGGAGGCTTTTAGATTTAAAAAAGAAATCTATGCTCGTGGATAAATTGCCTTTATAAAAGGTTGCATCTGTGCTTCCAGTATGTGAATAATAAGCATCTATTAGGTTTGCTCTCTGGATAGTTGTATTCAGGAGTGACATATCACAGAATATTTTAGTCATAGTTGTCTGCCCACCTCTATCCTTTTTACTAAGGCTGCAGTTAAAATCTCCACCCCCCAAATAACTGCTTGGGCTGAGTGGAGATAGGGGATGACTTGTTTAAAGATAGCTGTGCATTCTGCTTTCACTTGTATATATATATATTAATAATGTGGAAATAGGTTCCATAAATTATGGTATCTAATATTAAAACTCTCCCTGAAACTAAGTTGACTATCTTTGGTATAGATGCCTGGAGGTTGTGAAATAAGATCTCAACCCCTGAGCATGGTTCAGATCCTGTTGACCAGTATGTTATCCCTGTCCCCCATTCCTCCATAGCTTTTTGAATTTCTAGGGTTGTATGCAGTCTAGAGTCCTGAAGTAAGAAGATACCAGGTTCACTGGCTTTCAGATGATGGAACACTGGCCGTCTCTTTAAATTGTTTTTGTTACTATTTACATTGGTGACTAATAAGACCAACGGCTGCTGCATTATGATTTATTATGGTTAGGTGAATTCTGATGGGCTCATAGTGGTTTGGGTTTCCCTCCTGATGATGTTTTCCCTTGTTTCTTTACACCCATTTTCTTTCTCCCTTTATAATTTAGTTGTTTTGGTTCCTTCTGTGTCACTAAGGTCTGTTTCAGACTGCCCGTTATGTTGGCTAGATTCTACAGATAAGTCCTTGGAGTCATTATCTGATGCATCTGCTTTGGCTAAAGCTTGAAATCTGTTGGAGACAGGTGTGGGAGAAATTTTGAGCACCTTGGGAGCTGGTTGGAACCATGTCTACCTTCATCTAGCTGTCATTTTTGTGCCTGGGTCCCCTTGTTGCACTGGTGGGGAGGGGGAGGCATAGATTTATTATTGTGCTGATGGTGTTAAGCCTGGGGGAGGGGGGCTATGCCCCGTCCAGGTTGCTTGTCTGCCTGATCTTCTCTACTAGATGCACTGTCTAGCACCACTGGGTGGGGGAGGTTCACTGTCCTTGGCGTTTGAGGCCTTGCTGGTGCTTCCAGGCCTCTCCCCTCTGTCCATGCCTTGCATCTCTTGCTGCCAGCGAGGGTATATTACAGTGTTAGGGTCAAAACTTGCTTTATTATGTTCCCTCTGTATTAGGGTGACTAATAACCTCTGTTTTTCAGCATCTGTGGCAGTAATACCACTGTGGGCAGCATCCAGGCATGTTGTATATGTGTGTCCTCTCCCTCCACAGAGGTTGCAGATAACTTCATTGTTACAGTGACTGCTGGTGTGTCCTAGGGTATGACAGAGGGTATATTTAAGCTGGTTACAAGCACTACTGATATGTCCTGGCTGCCCATACTTATTAACAAGTTTTTGACTGGTGGTGGTAAAAAAGTACTCCCTATCCCTGCCCAAAAAAAGCAGTTTGAAAGATGTTGTAGTCCTGTGTCATCTGATTTGAAGATGACTTGGGCCCTCCATTCCCCAGTTCAAATGCCCTCCAAGTCAAATATGGCCTCAGGATGGCCTAACACAGTACAGCATTGCTTTATCCAGTATGTTAGATCCGTAACACTGACCAGGGTCGGACTGGGGTACAGAGGGCCCATTGGAAAGAGGATACAAGGGCCCACCTGGAAAATGAATAGAGGAGGGCCCAGGGTGACATAGTCATATCAATATCTCACTTCAATCTGATAACACTAGCTCTGTCTTTGCATCATACATTTATCAACAGTGCCCCAGATACCCCATTTAATTAGACAAAGGATGATAAATGCAAAAGTTTTCAGAGTTCAGAAGGTAACCACTTACCCAACTGAGGGGACCCACCTGGAAATTTCCAGGTATCCAGGTGGGCCAGTCCGACCCTGACACTGACTCCTTCTTTACGGAATAAAACTGTGATAATTTTATGTGCAGGCTTGGTCAGTGGCATTATCTCGAAGGGGCCCATAGTAGAGTATTCTTCCCTTGATTGCATTTGTCCCAGAATTTATTTGACCCACTCTCAAGATTAAAGCTTACATCAAAAGATGCCTCCTCAGTCGCATGAATCAAGGCATATAATTCTGTTACATTAAAATGCATGTTTTCTTTCAGTAGCGTTTTCCCTGCAAATACCCTGTCTGGGAATGTTTCTAAGCCCTCTTTGTAAATAAGTTGAATGGTGTTATGCCATTTTGCAGGATACACTGGCTGGTGAAATAAAGAGGTATAAGGCCTCAAATTCTGCCTCGCAGAAACAAACATTTGCATTCTCATAGTTTAAAACATTAGCTCTATCTGCATTGGGGGGTTATTAACATCATTCGAGATTGTGCGAGGGGATATCAGAGACATCAGAAAAGTCACTCAACATTTGTCTATTATCAATATTTTCAGCAGTTAATGAAACAGGAGAAGAAGTCACAATAGGTGCCAGTACTGGATTTTGTGTTAATTCGAGTTCTGCTGGTAAAGCTAGTTGGGAGTGTACTTCCCCAGAGTCACTATTTGGCTCAAGTACCTGATTAATATTACAGTCTGCAGAAACAGCTGCTGTTACAGAGTTAGTAGTGCTGCATAAGCTTACCCCTTGGGATTTTGATGGGAGAAACCCAGAAATCCAGTTCTGAGTGTCCAGAGCACACACCTATTTTGCAGCTTGCAATGATTTTTCCACTGACCAAAGAGTTGAGTCATCTATGGGTGTGTCAGCCCATGAAAATTTGCTCAGCATGGTTTTTTTCTTCTTTCTGTCTGGTTGTCCCTTTGTGTTCCTTGCTGAAAATGAAAACACTGTGGCCTTTTGCTGGTCATGCCTTCCGATTGGAAAATTATCGGTGCTTTTTCCGCCATATGTGGTGCCGCTGCGTTTGTTAGTTGTGTTGCCATGAGAGTACCTCCAGCCTTGGTTGCATTGTCAGGCTGGGCCGCAGTTGCCATATGTGTCTGGATTCCTGCTAGCACTGCTGATAATTCTCTTTGCTTCTGCAAGTACCTTTCCTCCTTCATCCTTAGTAATTGTTGTATTGTTGTCGCTTGTGTTAATTTAGTCTGTTGTACGTCCATCATTCCACTGGACACTTCAACAGTCTGCATTGTTATCTCCATTTTGCCTGGAGATAAGCTTGCTGCATCAAAAAAAAATCTCTGTCTCAGAATTCTTAGCATTGTTAGGAACTACTGGTACGTTGTTCTCTCCAATATTAGATACTTTCATGGCTTCTGAGTCCTTATTTGGTCCATTAGACATGTTTTCCATATCCAGTGGTGTCTCCCCTGAAACACTTCCTGCTCCTTCCTCTGTCCAACCAACACTGGACCCCTCCATCCTGTCCACAGGAAGTGACAGCACCCCTGCAGGCAGAGTAGGGGAATTTCCCCAATGTCTTGGCCAAATTTCCCCCATTCACGAAAAATACCACCAACAACTTAATCTGGTTCAATGTCAGCTGGCATCCATCTGTATCCTCTCCCTAGGACAAGGCTGAAAATAAGCAGAATTGTATAGTCCTCCTTTCCTGGTCAACTAAATAAATAAATGATGTTCCTGAAATTCACAAGTACAATACAACTGGAAGGGTGCCAAACTGGTTTAATGTTAAAATTAAAAGAAATATACAGTACAAAGAAAGAAAAAGGCTTATGCGAAATACAAGCGTAATCCGACTGAACATAACTAGCTCAGATACAAAAGATTGAGAAATAAAAATAAAAACTTAACCAGAAAGGCTAAATCAGAAGCAGAATTAAATATGGCAGTAAGAGTTAGTGACAATAAAAAACAATTTTACAACTATGTAGGCAGCCTTAGGTCAGAACATAAAATGGTAGAGCCTCCAAAAGAAGGGGAAAATATAATCCATAATGAACAAGAAATGGCATCCAAGTTCAACAACTTCTTTGTTTTTGGTTTTCAACCTAGTGAGAATAAAGTTATGTATAATGAAGTAGGATCAATAACTGACATAGGGATAAGAATACAAAAACAGGATATACTATCTAAATTACAGTGTGTGAAGGTTGATAAATCTGCTGGGCCAGACAGAATGCATCTGAGGCTGTTGAGGGAATTAGCAGAGACACTATCTGGCCCAGTCACAGTGTTATTTAATAAATTTTTAAGTGAAGGAAAAGCCATTAAAGATTGAAAGGAGGCTAGTGTTACCCTTATCATTGTAAAGGGGGATAAGCACACCATGGTTTACTACTGACCTATCAGTCTCACATCTGTCCTGGGTAAGATACTGGAACAGTTTGCTAGAGACATTCTTGAAAAACACATAAAATAAAATGGATTGCCAGACATTACCCAGCATAGTTTCTGCAAATGTTGATCATGCCTTCATGACATCTATGACCCTCTCCAGTCCTGTTTTTGTAAAAGACATAGTACCTACCGAGACTGCTCTGGTTCAGGTGCTCAGTGATCTCCTGATTGAGAAAGACCAGAGATCCAGCACCATCTTGGTATTTCTTGATCTCTCTTCAGCCTTCGACACCATGGACCATGTGGTGCTGCTGGTTTGCCTGCATGCCATCTGTGGCCTATCTGGTACAGTCCTCAGATGGTTCTATTCATTCCTCACTGGTAGATCACAGAGGGTGGTCTCGGAGGTTTATTCCTCTGAGGCATTCCCTCAGCTTTGTGGGGTGCTGCAGTGTTCTGTGCTGTTCCCCATGTTGTTTGCGGTGTCTATGCTGCCATTAGGAGACATTGTGAGGTGGAATAGGCTGAGGTTTCACTGTTATGCAGATGATACACAGCTCTACCTGTCCTTTGTGCCCAACCAGGATAGCATGCTCTCGATCTTTAATAACTGCCTGGCAGAAATCCAGGACTCAATGAATACCAGCTAGTTGAAACTTAATTCTGACAAGACTGAGGTGTTGGTGGTGGATCCCAGTCGCTGGATAGAGGGGTTAGGGATGGGGTGTCCCACAAGACTTTGGTTTGGAAGGTCCCAGTTACTGTCCTCTGAACAGGTTCAAAGACTGGGGGTAACACATGATGATGGTTTGACACTTCGTTCTCAGGTGTCAGCCATCATTAAGTCCTCTTTCTTCCATCTGAAGAATATCACCCAGATTAAGCACCTAGTTCCATACGGCGACTTGCCAACTTTGATTCATGTCTTTGTGACTTCACGCCTAGACTACTGTAACTCCCTTTACCTAGGGCTTCTGGGGGGTTGATGTCCGCTGCTTGCAGCTGGTGCAGAAAGCTGCATGAAGGCTGTTATCTGTATCATCTTGATCCAGTCGTATTACGCCTGTGCTGCATGAACTGCACTGACTGCCAGCTCAGTGGTGGATCACCTTCAAGGTCAGCTTGCCGACCTATAAAGCCCTACACAGACTGGGACTGAGCTACCTGCAAGATGTCCTGCATCCTTACTGCCCTCTCTGGCTGCTCCACTCGACCTATGAGGGATTGCTGGAGATTCCCAGGGTACGACTAAAAATATCTGGGTTTGAGGGAATTTTCATTTGTGGCTCCCACCCTGTGGAATTCTCTGCCTTGTCGGGTATAGGAGTGCCTGACAGTGGAGGGCTTCAAGACTGCCCTTAAGACCTATTTATTTCAGCTGGCATTTGGAGCTGCTTTGTAACAGACTGTTTTATGGGTTTATGTACATTAAATTATTGAATAGTATTTTAATTATTTTATGGTTTTAATTGTTGTTTTACTGTGCAGCACTCTGATACACAGTGAAGAACGCTATATAAGTAAAGTTTATTATTATTATTATTGTTATTATTAATAAATTTACCACAGTTTTTTGAGCTTGTCAGTAAGGCTATCAATATTGACTTAGTGGTGAATGTTGTCTATCTGTATTATTATTGAGCCTTCAATACCATCCTGCACAAAGAATTAATAGATACCTTGTCAGAATTCAATCTACACCCAGATATAACTTCATGGGTTGAACCATGGTTAACTGAGAGACATCAGCGTGTTTGTATCAGGGGAAATTTCTCTGAATGGGGAAAGGTCACAAGCAGCACCCACAGGGATCCATTCTGGGACCCACACTCTTTAATCTCTATATTTCAGCCATGAAAACATCTACTGGTACATGGGTGTGCAAATATGCTGATGATATGAAAATAGGTACCATCATAAACAATCATGAGTCTATCAGAGAATTACAAATCCAGTTAACTTTGTTTGAACAGTGGGCCCAAAAACATAAACCAAGTTTCAACCATGATAAGTGTAAAGTGTTATTGTCTTGAGTCATAACAATATCTTGGGTGAATATATAGTACATTGAATGGGCATATAATTCAGTAACATAGAATTACTAATAAGTTATCTTTTGATCAGCATGGGGTCATAATGTCACAGACGAAGCTGAATACATCAAGACTGTGCAGCACAATACAGCGTCAGGCAACACCCAACTGTTTTTCTTGTGCTTTGCTAGGGGCTTCACCCCCAGCACCCCCTATACCCCCTGGAACTATTATAATCAACTCCAAGGAGGTGTGGACACAGGGGCAATAAATATAATTGTTAAAAAAAGATTCCCTAAAAGGGAATCAGATTACTTCTCCACAACCCCATCCACTGCTGGGTCGGGTGCTCTAGCCATGCCACCATGGGAGCAGCTCGACCGAGCACCCGACAGGCAGAGGCTGCATCTATTTCTGTATTGTTGGTGAGCATCGGGGGATAGCAATATTTTCTATTGCTATAATTCCCCTGTCGCTGTAAACCCACATGTGGTAGCAGCAGTGTGGTCTTTCTGTGTGCGGTATCGTCTGTGATATTATGACCCGGTAGGCTTTTGACCTACACACCATAGAAACAGAGAAACATAGACATTGACAGCAGATAAGGACTACTTGGCCCACCCAGTCTGCCCATTTACATAGAAACATAGAAGTTGATGGCAGATAAGGACCGCAAGGCCCATCCAGTCTGCCCATTTCTTTTTCTACCTTATGAATGTGCCATCGGCCTTTGCTCTGTCAATGGCCTATCTATTCATACTCATCTGTATTGCTCCCTTATGCCTAGCCTATGTCTGCTTGAAGCCCTGCACTGTATTCATATCCACCACATCCTGAGATAGGACATTCCATGCATCCACCACTCTTTCTGTGAAAAAGAACTTCCTCACATTACCTTTTAATTGGCCTCCCTCTAATCTCATGCTGTGTCTTCTTGTCCTGCTATTTTTCTTATAGTGAAACATGTTAGACTCTTTCACCTTGTTAATGCCCTTAAGGTGTCTGAATGTTTCGATCATATCACCTCTCTCGCTCCCTCCTTAGCTCTAGGGTATACATATTGAGCTCCATTAATCTGTCCTCATATGTTTTCTGATGCAGTCCCTGCACCATTTTGGTTGCCCTTCTCTGGATTGTCTCAATTTGGTTAATATCCTTGTGAAGGTGTGGCCTCCAGTACTGCATGTAGTACTCCAGATGGGGCCTAACCAGTGTCTTGTAAAGAGGGATTATTACCTTCCTCTTCTGACTTGTGATACCCCTACTAATACACCCTAACATCCCCCTAGACTTACCTACTTCTTTAGTGGTCTGTTTGGATGACTTCAGGTCATCAGTGATGATGATGCCCAAGTTTCTTTCTTCCGTTGTGACTGCCAGCAACTCCCCTCCCAGTCTATAGGTGGCTTCAGGGTTTCTTTTCCCTATGTGCATGATATTGCACTTCTTTGCATTAAACCCCAGTTGCCACTCTTCTGACTATTTTGTTAATTTATCCAGATCTCTTCTCATTGTGCCCACCCCATCTGTATCATCTACTCTGTTGCAGATTTTGGTGTCATCTGCAGACAGACGAACCTTACCCTCCAGTCCATCTGCAATGTCACTGATGAAGATATTAAAGAGGACTGGCCCCAAGACTGATCCCTGAGGTACCCTACTTGTGACTTGCATCTGTTCTGATTGTATACCGTTTACCACCACTGTCTGTTTTCTGCCCGTCAACCAGTTTGCCACCCAGTTGACCAACTTCTGACCCACCCCAAGCCTACCTAGCTTATTAATCAATCTTCTGTGTGGAACAGTAGCAAAAGCTTTGCTGAGTCAAGGTAGGTGATATCAATATTTCCCTATGTATTGGATAAGCTGCACATCCTAGTTAACCAACAGCCTACTTCTTCCCACCCACCACCAGAATTGCCAAGGAGACAGTTAAGAAATGTAATAGATTACTTGGCTACATATTTAAAAATGTAAACAGTAGGGATGCTAGAGTGATTGTCCCACTATTCTTGGCCTTGGTTAGGCCACAATTTGGAATATCGTGTGCCCTTTTGTGATCCTCAGGCCAAAGGAAATATAAAGCTGTTAGAGAGGATACAGGAAAAATTGGCAGAGAATAAAACATCTAAAACATAGGACCTGTGGTGAGAGACTGAAGGAGTTGGGAATGTTCTTTCTGGAGTATAGGTGAGTAAGGGTGACTTGTATTTTGTTTATAGTGCCCTTAAAGATGAATTATTGTGGGAAATCACAAGACTATCACTGGACACCTGTTCTAAGAATATCAGATCTAAAGGACTCAGACTTAGGGGAGAAAACAATAGAACCAAAAAGAAGGGAAGATGCTTTGACCAGAGGGTAGTAAAGTTATGGAACTCATTATAAGCATCAGTAGAGAACAGTGGTACTATGGAAATGTTTAAAAAGTCACTAGTCATACATGTGGGAGAGGGATACACCAGAAGGTACCACTGATATGTGACAAGTCAGTAATAGGTCTTGGACCTCCTGACTTGTAATGTCTCTATAAACCTATGAAATTTTATACAATAATACAATAAAACAGTAGTTACACAGCTTTTTACAACAGTACAATATTATGCATCATTTGCCAATAAGATACAAGGATAATAAGGGAATAAGTCAAAACAGTGCACATATGCATAAAGATCTGCAAAAGTATCAGGCTTACACAGGAATGTTAATAATGATTTAAACCAGGCTACTGCATGGGGGTGGTTGGGGGAACTATTGGGAAGGTGGTAGGGACAGAGAAATGAGGGTGGGGGTTAGGAGAAACCAGGGTAGGTAGAAGTGTGAAGAAGGAAGAGTGGAATGAGGGGGTGGGACAATTCACCAGGTGCAGTTATGGGAGTGGGGGAAGTGGGGAAAGGGGGAGAGAGGGTAGGGGTTTGAGAGAGGGCCAGAAGTAGGTGGAAATGTGAAGAGAGGAGGAGGAGTAGGTTGGGGGTGGGGTAAGTTAACTAGAGGAAGTTAAAGGAGGTAGCAGCGTGGACCTGGAATAGAGAGGACTGAGTGCATTTGGAGGAAGCAGAGCAGATGACTAGGGGAGTGAATTCCATAGTTTAGGAAAGCAGAATGAGAAAGCAGCCTTACCAGCAAGGGTTTTTACAAAAGGCGGGGAGGAGGAGAGAGTTATAGCCAGGGTTATGGAGGAAGTAGAAGGGGGGAGGTAGGTGAGAGGAAGGAGCTCAGATGGGGGGAGGGAAGCCAGTCAGAACTTAGAAATGAAAGAGGCACAGTGGGTTAGGTGGCGATCTTCCAGGGAAGGGAGGGAGACAGCAGATTACAGAGAACATTGATAGATGTGGGGAGGACAGTTCAAGGCAAAATGTCAGGAGTGGAAGAAGGGATTCAGTCTGGCCAGGGTGAACCTTGGGACAGCACAGGAATACAGACATTGACAGCAGATAAGGACCGCAAGGCCCATCCAGTCTGCCCATTTCTTTTTCTACCTTATAAATGTGCCATTGGCCTTTGCTCTGTCAATGGCCTATCTATTCATACTCATCTGTATTGCTCCCTTATGCCTATCCCATGCCTGTTTGAAGCCCTGCACTGTATTCATATCCATCACTTCCTGAGGTAGGTCATTCCATGCATCCACCACCCTTTCTGTGAAAAAGAATATCCTCACATTACCCCTTAAACAGCCTCTCTCTAATCTCATGCTGTGCCCTCATGTCCTGCTGTTTTTCTTATATTAAAACATGTTAGACTCTTTCACCTTGTTAAAGCCCTTAAGGTGTTTGAATGTTTCGATCATATCATCTCTCTTCCTCCTTTGCTCTAGGATATACATATTGAGCTCCATTAATCTGTCCTCATATGTTTTCTGATGCAATCCCTGCACCATTTTGGTTGCCCTTCTCTGGACTGCCTCAATGTGGTTAATGTCCTTGTGAAGGCGTGGCCTCCAGTACTGCATGCAGTACTTCAGATGGGCCCTAACCAGTATCTTGTGAAGAGGGATTATTACCTCCCTCTTTCAACTTGTGATACCCCTACTAATACACCCTAACATCCCCCTAGCCTTACCTACTGCTTTAGTGGTCTGCTTGGATGATTTCAGGTCATCGGTGATGATGATGCCCAAGTCTGTTTCTTCCCTTGTGACTGCCAGCAACTCCACTACCAGCCTATAGGTGGCTTTAGGGTTTCTCTTACCTATGTGCATGATCTTGCACTTCTTTGCATTAAACCCCAGTTGTCACTCTTCCGACCGTTTTGCTAGTTTATCCAGATCTCTTCTCATTTTGCCCACCCCATCTGGATCATCTACTCTGTTGCAGAGCTTGGTGTCATCTGCAAATAGACAAACCTTACCCTCCAGTCCATCTGCAATGTCACTGATGAAGATATTGAAGAGGACTGGCACCAGGACTGATCCCTGAGGTACCCCACTTGTGACTCACATATCTTCTGACTGTATACAGTTTACCACCACTCTCTGTTTTCTGCCTATCAACCAGTTTGCCATCTAGTTGACCAGCATTTGACCCACCTCAAGCCTACCCTGCTTATTAATCAATCTTCTATGTGGACCATAGACTAAGTTGGCATAAACAAATATAGGAAGGATCATCTTAGTGATTATGTTTCACCGGGCAGGTATTGGGATTTACTTGGTTTACTTGGTTTCAGAGGACAAAAGGAGGCTACTGCCCATCAAGATTGTCCCCCACCACCATGGTGGGACAACTACACCCTAGGATTGTTACACTCCATCCAGCAATCCAACCCTTTTTTAAAGACTGTAACAGAACTACTGTCCACTAATTGTTGAGGAAGCAGATTCCAAATTCTGGGTGTTCTTACCATAAAATAATTTAACCTTTTAGTTGTTTTAGATTTTGAAACAATGATTTGTTTATTATGGGACTGGGGAGTGGTCCGTCTAGTAGAAAAGTTTAAACCACAGTGGTGCATAAGCTCATGGGAGTTCTGAATTTTATATAATAGGAGAAGATCTCCTCTAGTGCGTCTTGTATGAAGTGAATGTAACCCGGTTATATATAGTCTTTCCCTATAATCCAATTTGGATAGATATGGGACCATTTTTGTAGCTCTCCTCTGGACCTTCTCCATTCTATCCATATCCTGCTTCAAGTATGGATTCCAGAAGGGAGACCCATAGTCCAAATGGGGCCTTACATATGTTCTATACAGAGGAATAATACATTCGTGAGTCCTTGACACAAAAGAACATTGAATCCGAGTGAGCATTGCATTGCATTTTCTAGCTATCATAGTACAGTGCTCATTTGAAGATAGTTTATTATTAATAATAACCCCAAGATCTCGCTTTAACAGTGACACATGTAGGGGAATATTATTTAATGAATAAATTTGTTTGGGGTTATTCTCACCAAAATGTAGAACATGGCATTTGTCTGGATTAAGTGTCATCTTGTTTAAGTCTGCCCATTCTTCAACAGATTTTAAGTTATTTCTCATAGATTCTCTATTTAATAATGTGTGAACAGACCCTCCTAACTTAGGGTCATCAGCAAATTTCGAGAGAACATTGTCGGGGCCAACCTGCAAGTCACTAATAAAGATATTAAATAAGGTTGGTCCCAGCACAGAACCCTGCGGAACCCCACTGGTCACACTCAAAGCCTGAGAACGTGTGCCATTTATTCTGACCTGCTGTTGTCTATTGTTTAACCATCCTGAAACCAATTTGACTACATAGTGAGAAAATCCAATTTTTACCATTTCATCAAGCAAAATATCATGGGGGACTTTGTCAAATGCTTTACTATAATCAAGAAGGATTACATCCATGGGGATGCCATTATCTAAACCCATACTAATATGATTATAGAAGGATACCAGGTTAGTGGTATAAGAATCTCCTTGTCTGAATCCATGCTGAGTATCATCAATTATATTACCCAAAGTGGATTCATAATCTAACATTTTCTTAATAATTTTCTCCATAAGTTTACTTATGACTGACGTTAAACTTATCGGATGATAGTTTTCTGGCATGGAATGGTTACCTTTTTTAAAGATTGGAATAACTGTGTCTATTGTCCAATCATAAGGGATAACCCCTTCAAGTAAGGATTTATTAAAGATGATTGATAGGGGTTCAGTGATAGCAACAGCTGTCTCAAGTAAGAATCTGGGATTGATGTTATCTGGTCCAGGACTAGACTTAGGTTTTAAAGACGAAATAGCTTCTAAGGTATCATCTTTAGTAATTGTATAGGAAGGAGTATAGTTAACTGTTTGCCTAAGGAGTTTAGAAACTTCTTTCTTTTTAAAAACTGAACAAAACTGTTTATTGAATGTATCAGCTATGTCCCTATCGGTGGCTATAGAAACATAGAAACATAGAATTTGACGGCAGATAAGGACCGCTTGGCCCAACCAGTCTGCCCATTTCCCTGCCTACTGGATAAGCTGCAGATCCTAGTTAACCAGCAGCCTACTTCTTCCTACCCCCACCCCTAGAATTGCCTTATGACTGTCCCATGCATGCTTGAATTCCACCACTGTTTTTGACTCCACGACCTCCTCCGGAAGGCCGTTCCATGCATCCACAGCCCTCTCTGTGAAAAAATACTTCCTTAAATTACCTCTGAGCTGCCCCCCCATCTTCAAATTGTGCCCCCTTGTTCTTGCACACCTAATTGAGTTATTTACACATAAGGGCCCCACATGTCTATTATTCAGTTTTTTATTATTGAGATAGGAGAATAATGATTTATAGCTGTCTTTTGTGTGGGCCAAACAAAACTCAAGTTTCTTTTTGGATTGTAAAATTGCTTGCTTTAAAAGTTTTAAGGTTTTCCTATATTTAATAATTAATAATTCTTTGGCATCTCCCTCACTGTTCTTTACACATGAAAAAAGCCTTTGTTTATCCTTAATTAATGCTTTGATAGTTTTGTTAAACCACAGGGGTATTTTCCCCTTTTTATTATACTTTTTTGTGATAGGGATGTGTAAATCTTCTAAATAGTAAATAGAAGATTTAAATATTCTCAGGATTCTTCCAGGGAAAGAGGAGATAGAACTGCATCTCAAGGAATTGAATTTATTTGATCATTAATAGTGCTAAAGTTAGCACTATTATAATTCTTGAATTCTGAAAAGTTGGAGATATATTGACAAAATCGCAAAGTGAAGAAAATTGAGTAATGATCACTGGATCCTAATGGGGTGCCAACTAAAACCTAGGGATGCAGCTTTTGTTCCTAAAGGGGGCACCAATCTTGAGGTGGAGTTTTTTGTGATTGGTGTCTATGTACTGTGAAAAGTCAACGTACCAAATAAACAAAACAATGTAAGAAACCACTATGGTTCTCAAAGGAGGTGGCAGTGAAGGTTTAAGAGAAAAAGAAAGCATTCAGAAAGTACAAGGAATCACAGAAGGAGCAGGACAGAGAATTGTATGAGTTAAAGCAAAAGGAAGCTGTGAAGGCAGTCAAAACAGCAAAGGCCCAAACCGAGGAAAGATAGCCAACTCAGTTAGAAGGATAAAACCTTTTTAGGTACATCAGGGAGCGAAGGAAGACTAAGGGAGGGATAGTGAGGCTTAATAAAGGGGAGGAGGTGGGTAGAGGGTGACGGTGAAAAGGCAGAGATACTTAACAAATATTTTTGCTCAGTATTTACAAATGAAGAGGGGGAGGTACCTAAAACAAACAATAGAAACACTCTGGATACAGAAGTTGATACCAGTCCATTTACAGAAGAAAGGGTTCTGAAAGAACTCTTAAAACTGAAGGAGGACAAAGCAATGGAGCCTGATGGGAGTCATCCCAGAATTCTAAAAGAACTAAGGGTAGAACTAATGACACCACTGACTACACTCTTTAACAAATCATGGGAGGATGGGGTGGTACCTGAGGACTGGAGGATGGCAGATGTGATTCCCTTCACAAAAGTGGGAGCAGGGCAGAAGCAGGAAACTACAGACCTGTTAGTTTAACCTCAGTGATAGGGAAATGATGGAATCACTTCTGAAGGAAAGAATTGTCGAGTACCTAGAAGCCAGAGGGCACAGGACCCAAGGCAGCACGGATTCAGGGGAAGGTCATGCCAGACGAATCTAATAGATTTCTTTGACTGAGTGACCAAAGTAGTAGATCAGGGAGGGCTGTGGACATGGCCTACCTAGACTTTAGCAAGGCATTTGACTCAGTCCCACACAAAGATTAATATTCAAGTTAGCCAGCCTGGAAGTGGGTCCCAAGATGATAGCCTGGGTAAAGAATTGGATGGAGAATAGGACACAGAGGGTAATAGTAAATGGAGTCCACTCTGAAGAAAGGGGGGTTACTAGTCGGGTACTGTAGGGTTCAGTATTAGGACTAGTCCTCTTCAATGTCTTTATAAGCGACATTGCAGAGGGACTAGAAGGAAAAGTATGTCTCTTTGCAGATGACACAAAGATCAGCAACAGAGTTGATGCACAAGGTGAGGTAGAAAGGATGAGAAGAGACTTGGCAAGGTTAGAGTAATGGTCAAATGTATGGCAGCTTAGATTCAACGCTAAGAAGTGCAAGATAATGCACCTGGGAAACAAAAACCCAGGGGAAGAGTACACAATGGGGGGTGAGATACTAACAACAACAAAAATGGAAAGGGACCTGGGGATAGTCATATCAGATGACTTAAAGGTGGGCAAGCAATGTGAGAGGGCAGTAAGGAGGGCTGGGGGGATACTGGGATGCATAGGAAGAGGCATCACCAGTAGAAAACAGGAAGTTGTTATCCCTCTGTACAGACAGCTGGTGAGACCCCATCTGGAGTACTGTGTGCAGTTCTGGAAACCCAATCTCTGCAAGGACATAGACATAGACAAGATGGAAGCTGTCCAGAGGAGGGCAACTAAAATGGTGCAGGGTCTGCACCAGAAGACATATGAAGAGAGACTAAAGGAGCTTAATATGTATAGCCTCGAGGAAAGAAGGGAGGGGGGACATGATAGAAACTTTCAAGAACCTCAAGGGAATCAACAAAATCCAAGAGGGTAGCATCTTTCAAAAAAAGAGGTGTCCCAGAACAAGGGGCACAATTTGAAGATGAGGGGCAGCTCAGAGGTAATGTAAGGAAGTATTTTTTCACAGAGAGAGGTTGTGGATGCATGGAACAGCCTTCCGGAGGAGGTTGTGAAGTCAAAAACAGTGGTTGAATTCAAGCATGCATGGGACAGTCATAAGGCAATTCTAGGGGGTTGGGGTAGAAAGAAGTAGGCTGCTGGTTAACTAAGATCTGCAGCTTATCCATTAGGTAGGGAAATGGGCAGACTGGGTGGGCCAAGCGGTCCTTATCTGACATCAAATTCTATGTTTCTATGTTTCTATGCCAGTCAAGCCAGACACCTGGGTACTTGAATGAGGGCACATCATCAATTGTTCCCCAATCAAGACTGTGGAAGGAGGGAAGAGATGGGAGCTTGGAGAGCTTCGGCCTAATGCCAAAGCACACAGAGACTGTTTTTTTTGTATTTAAGGATAGCCGATTCAACCTGAACCATTTCTGAACAGCATCAAAATCAGGCTGAAGCTTGAATATTAACTCAGCTGGAGAAGACCCAGCTGCAAACAGGACTGTGGCATCCTCATACATGTGGAAGGATGAAGATGAGCATGTGAAGGGAAGGTCATTGAGCAAAATGGAAAAAAGCAGAGGGCCAAGGACAGAGCATTCAAGGACACCTGGTCTGAGTGGGGAGGGGTGGGGATTGGGATTCTCCAGTTCTCACTGACTGCGATCTACCTGTAATACCTGGGTTCCCCTGGGGTTACTAGAACCCCTTAAGTATAGTAGTAGTAGGTTTGGGCAGTACACAAAATAAGGTTGAATCCTTATAGGTTCAAATAAGCACTCTCTGTTTAGTGCTGCTGATCATAGCGAACCTCATTTGCATATGGCTCTTACAGCCTCATGCACAATAGGGCTAGTGGAGCTGCAGTGTTCTGACTTAATCAGTCAGAGTTAGAGTAGACCTGAGTGGAGTTCAGAGTGTGTACATGTTGGTCCTCTGCCTGTGAGCAGACCAACTTTAGAGGGAGGGCCCCTCTAGCTTTCTTCTCGCCCTAGAAGTGTCAGTGATTTGTCTGTGCACTGGCTAGTGGTGGAGACCTTCTGTTTAAGTGCCCCTTGGGGTGAATTCCTTCACATCTGTGTGAGATCATCTGGAGTTGGGGTATCTGTGAGTACTGATGGGGCAATTCCCCTCAACATGTTACTTCCAAGTGCTGCCCAGAGTAGAGACTGTGCGTTTATTCTTGGGATCCTGTATTTAAGTTCATTATTTTAAAGAGCCTTACAGCCTGGGGTTTAATGTTAACTAATGCTGTGACAATCCAAGTGTGCTTTGGGTGAGTCTCTGGAAGAAGACCCCTATGGAGTGTGGGAACTGTGCAGTTCTATGAGACGTCTACAAATGTCTTGTGGGTACAACACTTCCTAGATTACAAGATTCATTTGCTGTTCAATTTTGAGTTGTCTGGTGCCTAGCAAGGAGCCCAACAAGGTTCAAATGCAGGTTCTTGGATCACTTGCACAAGGATGTGCAGTGGGGATTGTCTTTTGTGTCCACAGTGTGCCCAAAGAATCCTCACTGTAATGTAATGGCAGAAAGAGTCTGGCTTTTGCCAAAATAGAGCTGACCACTCAATCCAGGTTTTAAAGGGACCTAACTGGTTACATGGTTACATGGTTATGCTCTCTCTTACTCCTGCCACATCAACCAAGTGACTAAAACAGCCAAGGCAAAATTAGGAGTACTCTAGAAATAAACGCTGCCTCATGCAGGATGCCCTAAAACTTGCAGTTACTAGTTCTGTCTTGACTACAATTGATTATGGTCTCGTAGTGTATGGTTCTGCAACTCCAATGGCCCTTAAAGTTCTCAGAACTACCCTGAATAAAGTATGTAGAGTTGTGCTGGGTGTGCATCGTCTTACGCACACTTGCGACCTCTATGGTCAATGTGACTGGCTTAACCTTGACAATAGCATCCATTACCAGACTTGCCTGCTTGCTAAAGAGTCCATCCTAGGCTTCACCTCTCCTGGAGTACACAGCCTCCGCAAACAGCCGAGCACCTCTAGATGCACTAGGGGGTGGACTGACTTCAACTTGAAGATCCCCTATCATAGAACCGCGGAAGGGCAATGGTCCTTTGAATACTGTGCTCCTCTCTGGCTTAACTCCCTTGGTGAAGAACTGCTAAAGGAAACCAAACTGGGCTCATTTAAAATTCAACTCAGGGTCACTCTAGCACTGGCCAGTGTCTGTGACTGTGGCACCTAGCTCCTCCCTCCCCTTCTCCCCTTCTCCTCTTGTCTCTTCCACATCTATCTGTGAGCTCTGTTTTCCCCCCTCTCCTGCCCTCCTTTCACAGGTCCCTATTGGTTTCTGCTGTCCTGGTCAAGTGACTGCACCATGCCACCTGTCCTCCCACTACTCCCTCCTTTTCAACTACCCCTCCTCTATCTCCCCTGGCCATCCTTTCTCAACCCCTCCTATATTACCTACTGATACTTTGTCTCACCCCCAATGCTGCACTCTCCAAGAGCACTTTCGTAAGTCCTGGCTGACATTAAACTGTCCAATTTACCTTCATCTGACAATAGAGTTACTTCTCTGAATCATACTCTGGCTGTTTTAGAATTCTCTGTGCAACATGATTACCTGTTGTGTTGTTCTGCTCCAGTCGATGGTCATGATGCCTACACTTTACTCTATTACATACAATATGTTTTGCTTTAAACTTCCTGAGGTGTACTTGTGATTTGTTGTACTGAACAATTCATGTTTTTTTTTTTTTTGCAAACTATTTTATTGAAAGGATGTTGAGTACATGGTACTAGTACATGGAAGAATACACAGTTATCATGACAGTATACATACATTGATATTACATACATAATTGGTGCAAGCTGTAAGCTGAAGGGGATCACGGGCTTGCAGGCCGTATTTACACAAGTACATATTTACGCAGAAACAGGTACAGAAGTGATCACAGTGGTTACTGGGGGGGTTGCTGACCTAGCTGTTTACATACTGCTTTAAGGAAACACATAACAAAATCAAACACATTGTGGATGAGTGAGAAAGCAGCGGCACAGGGTGAAACATGCGCAAACATGGGAAAGGATTTGGGCTATGCGTCATGTAGATGGGCTTCCCAGGATATCACTAAACCTCTATGTGGGAAAGTCACCACTCTGAATTGCTGATATAAGAGGGGTCCAAATGTTTAAGACGGCTTCTTGCATACCCATGGCATACATTTGAGTTTTCTCTAGGGCTAGACATAATTTAAGATTATTAGCCCATTGAGAGATGGAGAGGGGAAGGGGGAGATGTACATCCAATTCTGTGCCAGTGTCTTTCTCGCATTAACCAAGGTGATAGACCACAAGGGGTTGCTTACCTTCTCATTAGGGTGCTGGGGATCCACACTAAGGAGTAGCTCTAAAGGAGATTTTTATGGATTGAAACACAGCACTGTATTCATTATTTGGTGCACTGAGTGCCAAAAGGGAGTAACCTTGGAACAGGTTAGGGCTAAGTGAAGAAAGTCCCCCTTATGTGCACTGTATTTGGGGCAGTCGCTGGACCTCTGTGCATCCAAAGTATGTAATTTCTTGGGTGTACTATATGTCCTATACATGAAATTCAACTGTATCTACCTGAGCTTATTGTTGTGGGATCAGTTCCTGAGATGTTGACTAGCCAGTCTCCATATTTTGGAGTCGACTGGAGTTAGAAGGTCATTGCTCCATTTTTCTGTATGCCCTTCTGTGCTCTTATGAGTATATTTCTGAATACTATTATAGTATACAGAGAGTGGCTTTGAACCTGGCTGGGGCCTGTACATCTCTTCCTCAAAGGGGGAAGGGAGGGCCCAACCATAGGTGGTCGATAAGGATACTCCACACCTCTGTCTAACCATGATACAAAAAAATCTCCAGTGGGTATACCCCACTCTTCACAGAGAGAGTTAAAACTCTTGAGGGTGCCTCACTCATACAGCTGACATATTGTGGTTAGGCCCTCTCCACCTCCACCAATGTAACCACTGTAGAAGAGGTATAGAGCACAAATCCTAATTCTTCATAGCTAGTAATATGCTTGCAAAGGTTAGAGCCAGGAATGATGCCCTATGTGATCATGTACATCCCTCCAAATCCACAGCAGGCTGTCTGTGAATGGATTAGTTATGCTGGGCTTCTGCTCTGAGGTCAAAATTGAAGGGAGGGTGTCTACCTTCAGTGTGCCTACCGGGGTTTCCTCCTCTAACTCCAACCAGGTGCACCCCACCTCTGAGGGCCCCACTGGCAAAAACGCAAGCTGTGCAGCCCTGTAATAATTCAAAGACATTCGGAAACCCCAGGCCCCCCAGTTTTACAGGTAATTGCAAGGTGGCTCTTTTAATTCTAGTGGCCTTACCTCTCCAAAGGAACCTGTGTAGGATTGTATAAAGCTGAGTAAAGTGGGGCTTGGGTATGCAGACAGAGAGCGATTGATACAGATATAAACATTTTGATAATATTATCATCTTGACTACCCCCACCCTACCCAGTAGAGACAGTGGAAAATTCATCCACCTATCACAATCTTCTGTCATTTTAAGCATAAGAGGTTTATAATTCAGCACATATAATGAGCTCGTTTTAGCTGAGATAGTAACTCCCAAGTATTTTGTTTTCACAAGCTGCAGTCCCCCTAGGTTTGAGATTAAGAGCGCTCGATCCCTGGCTCCTATGGGAAGCAGCTCACTCTTAGTCCAGTTTATCTCATACCCGGATAGGTTTCCATACTCCCTCATTAACTGATGTACCAGGAGTAAGTCCTGGGCATGGTTATGCAGGAAAAGAAGCAAGTCGTCTGCATATAATGCAATCTTGTGTTCGTAGTTTTCTCCTTGAAACCCCTAATTTCTTTATGTTCTCTCAGGGCTGCTGCCAGTGGTTCAAGGGAGAATTCGTGCAACAGGGGAGATAAGGGACATCCCTGCCTGGTTCTGCAGCTCAAGAGAAAGGGGGAAGTCACCATTCCATTCACCATGATCTGTGCCTGCGGGTTGTTATGTAAGACCCTTACCCAGGATTTAAAACTAGGTCCAAATCCCACCCTCCACGTGATCGAAAGCTTTTTCAGCATCAAGGGCTAGGACAGCGGACCCATGTTTTTGTGGGGTTTTACCCCAGCGATGGATCACATTCAATGTGCAGCGTATGTTGTGCTTCCCTTGCCTTCCCTGCACAAAACCAGCTTGGCCTATATGGATCAAGTTGGAGAACACTGGATCCAGTCTTTGTGGCCAATATCTTGGCCTAAATTTTATAATCTGTTGTGAGGAGAGAGATAGACCTATAGGAAGCACACCAAGAAGGGTTCTTGCCTGGTTTAGGCAGGACTGTAATTGTTGCTGATCGCATGGAGGGGGGCAGCTCACCACTCTCCAGACACTCCACTAGCATATCATAAAGTGGTTCCACTAGTACTTGAGAGAATACCTTGAAGAAATCAATAGGCAGACCATCAAGACCCGGGGCTTTCCCACCCTTAAGAGCTCTGAGTGCCTTACTGACCTCAGCCATGATTATGGAAGAGTCCAACTCTTGAGCCGCTTCCTCCTTTAATTTTGTCACAGGAGCTTTAGCAAAGAATAGCTCAAAGTACTGGGGGGGAAGGTGACACTTCCGGTGTATAGAGGGAACTATAGATGTCATTAAAAGCCGTACCAATGGCCACCTGATCCTGAACAAGATTGCCAGACTTGTCATGTATTTTCCCCACTGATCTCTCTCCCTCCCTACGATGTAGCTGCCAGGCTAAGAGCTTACTCCCTCTGTCTCCATCAAAATATGTTCCTGCCTGAGAGAGGAGGATGGCCAGCTCTATTTTAGCATTACTTAATATATTGAATCGCCACTTTAATTTCTGTATTACTCTATACAAGGGTAAAGAGCATCTCAATCTATGGGCCATTTCAGAAGCCTCAATTTTTTCCCATAAGTGGGTGAGCTCCTGTTCCCCACACCTTTTGGCATGCACTGAGAAGGCAATAGATTGTACCTGAATGAATGCTTTGAGAGCCTCCCATCTGCAGCGGTTGGATGTGTCCCTTTTCCTGTTGAAGTGTAGGAATTCCTTTATGTGTGTGGTCATGGCTGTAATGTATTTCTGATCTTTCAAAAGTAAGGAATCCAGTTTCCACTGTCTGGTTATGGGGATGGAACCGGGAGCTGGCATACTCATACTATGAGAGGCGTGATCAGATATCATGATAGGGGAGTATTTTATTGAGTCAATTTGGGGGAGGTACAAAAAAGAAATCCATTTTTTGGATTGTTTTCAGCTTACTTCTGTCTTAATGTTGTTTTTCTAATTTTTTCTGGATTACGCTTGTCGTCTTTTCTGAAAAGGATTTTTTCCCCTCAACCACTGATGATTTATTTAGGATTTTAAAATGCTTCCAAACTTGTTTCAAGAAAGCAAGACTAAACATGGCTTGAAAGTAGATTTTCTTTTTCAGTTCAAAAGCACTTTTTTAGGCCTTGAGCCCATTTACATATTTTCCACCATCCCTGCAGTAATTCCTGTGTTTTATTGCAAAATACCCCACCTTGTGAGAATTGTATAGGCATACCAATGTATCTTCAACCAGCTGTACCAGCAGATTTTGTGGATGAAATGCTCTGCCCCAGCTGGAAACAATTCAACCCAAGATAAGTGGAACTGTTGGCCTGTGATCCTTTTATTGATGTGAGACTGTACTTTACTCATAATATCTGCTTTAACCTTCTACCCTGCAACCAGCAGCACACGATGGTGGCTTTTGGGAACTCTTACAGCTTAAAATTCATATCATAACCATAGCTACCATAAAATCCAAATGCAATTTATTTTCTGTCTCCCTGAAATGCATACTACTACTTCTCTAGACAGTTTATCACCTGCTGACTCTTAAGACTGCTATTGGACGTTGGATTACTGAGTGACTGAGTTGAAGCCCCCACACACCCTATCAGGCAGTGGTTACACAAAGTTGTTTACCAAGACAATGAGGGCCTCCCTGATAGTGGTGCTCTTGAGTGCTCCAGCCAGCTTGGTGGTGTCCAGGAACCCCTGCTAGCAGCTCCTGGATTAACCATCTAGTGAAAGCCTCCACAGTGGTCACAAAGACAATGGTTTGCTTGAAGGAATGAGGCCCCCCCACTAGTGGGGCTCTCAAGTTCTCCAGTCAGTGTTGTGGCAACCTGGAACCCCTTCTAGTGGTTCCTGGATTAGCTGTGGGGAGAAAGCTTCCACATTAATTTAATTAATGCAGCCCAGGTTTATGCCTTAGAACAGCAAGAAAGAGGCTCCTATTTAGGCCAGGTGCCTCACACCAATCAAACTCTCACAGGGAACCCCCGGTATCGACCTTGGTAGATAAAGGTGACCACGGCTTGTCCATTACTTGCCCATGATTTTCTGATCCTTTGTTAGCCCACTAGTAGCCCCTAGGTTATAGCAAATATAGTTCCCCTTTGTTTGAACTCCCGCCATGGCCCAGGCACTATTGGCTTTTGTGCATGCGCAGTGAATCACACATGCACGCTAAGCCCCAGTGGCTATCTTGAGCAAGGCACTCGAGGCAGACTGTGGGGCTGGACCCTGCAGTCTGAAGCTCTCCAATAACTAGAACCAAGCATCTTCACAGTTCTCTGCTAGCTGCAGAGTCAACCTTGTTAATGCCCAGATCATGAAAGATCTCTCATTCCTGACAGCTACCCAGGAGCTCTAAAGCACGGCCCAAATGATTGTAAGTGAAACATCTCTCCTATTTTCGGGAGCCATGTTGTTAAGGGCAGTCCATTATTCAGGTTGCACACCTGCCACACTGGCCCTGATGATTCAAATAAGTTTTTTTTTTTTTTAACAAAGCATAATTTAGTTCAGATTTGGAGAAGATGCCAAAAAAAAAAAAACAGATGTAGTATGGTTTACACAAACATGTTGCAAGTAGTTTATCATAGATGTGCCTTGCACACCAGGAGTTTTATTCTCAGTGGGATTTCAGTCCTTTACACCCATTGTTAGTCTCCCATGCTTACTCGTCTCTTTTTCCAGTCCTACTCTTTGAAGGGGAAATCCCTCTCCTAAGTGTGCAGGCATGGACATAGGCAGGATTAATAACATTTTTAAACTCTGGTCCCTGCATACTCCTTCAAGATATTCTGTTAAAAAAGAAAGGCATTGTAAAATGTAACCAACTCTGTTTAGATGGCTAAAAATAGGTGTCCAAGTCTAAAATCAGTTTGAAGCTGCCCAATAAGACCTCACACATAAAACTGGATCCCCAAGTATATACCTAACTACTCTGCTGAATATGGAGTAAAAAAAACATGTATTTAATACAGTGTCTAAAAACAGGTGCGGTGTACAAAAATACCGAAGCAGACTGCTATATTAACAGTATATTAGCATGTAAATGGCCTTCTGACTGCAAAAATAGAGTTCCTTAGTAGTATTTTAGCAGTCCATCAGTTTAGCATTCATTTTAGCAGTCATTCTTAGCTGATTCTAATGTTAAATACTGCTAACCATGTTTACTGTTATAAAAAGTCATTAGCAATCAGAAGCAGTATAAAGATTCCACAGAATAACCCATACAAAGCTGCAGTCACCAACGCTTCACCCATAGTAGCTGAGCATCAAGAAAACATGCATTGACGTGATTTGAGTGCTACGTGTTGAGCACTTAAACTAAACCAGTACTTAACAAAAACTCAACTTCTGCAGTTGAGGGCTTGTTGAGTATTTAAATTAGTAACTGAGTACTGGTTCAGGATTTTAATTTCAGAATATGTTAATTAGAGATGCATTTGAGCACAGACTGAGATCTTAAACTTTTAGAAAGCACTCAACAAAAACTCAACTTGCCAGATTGCAGTCCCCATCCTCCAATAGCTGCAGTTATATACTGATTCCACTCAGCCTTGGCTGTTAGTACCCAAAGACCTACCCAGCCAGCAATGGAATCTAGTTTGCCCACCCCTTAGCCGCAGGCTCCCAGACCCAAGCCCATGCGGGGACTCCGCACACTGCCCACTACACGTGGGTATCAATGTGATCACTTCTGACTCTAATAGTTACAAGAACTTGGTTCATCATTCATCAGTGCTCATTAAATGCAAAAGGACACTGCTGTGTTACAGGATCATAATTAAATTTACTGAATTCAACGTACAGCATTACACACTCTCTCACAGCTGATATTTCACAGATGCTCTACGCATTTTCTCAAGGTGTGATGTTGAGATTGCAAACCCCATATTTATAGTGCTTAATGGTAAGACATTTAAATGGACAATGCAATTTCCCATCAAGGTGCTTATATAGTGTATATATATATATATATATATATATATATATATATATATATTTTAAATCATATAAAGGGCTGGACCAGTGGTGCTGAGGGTTGAGGCACTGGATGCCACACGTCGGTCCATGCTGATGACCTGAGTTTGGAAGCAGATTCCAGTTGCTGGAGCCAGCTGGGGAGGGGGACAGACTGAGCTTGGGACTGCTCTCTCTTTCTAGGGAGGGAGGGCTTGTATGCCCAACCTCTGACTGGTAATAGCACAGGCTAGGGAGGCACAGAAGAGAGGTACAGTGGAATGGTGATGCTTGCATGCCTCTACATGCATGCCTCACACTGGTTGCAGAAGGGATGAGAGAAAACTGGAAAATGGAAGCTGGCATTTCAGTGAAGCCCTACATGTTTGTCTATGGACCCATACTGCCACCCTAACCACGGTCTGAACTTGACTATATCTCAGGTGGGAGGGTGGGAGTTTGGCCCTTCCTCTCTTAACTCTGCCATGGGGGGAATCTGTGGTGGTGGCCCTTCATGAGGTAGGCCCCGGGGAAGACAAGCACTGATCTGTAGGGAGAGGGACAGTGCTGAGAAGCCCCCCAAATCATCCTTCTAAATAGATTTTAAAAAAATCATGCAAAATGTAATGAGCTGCAAAGTGCTTTTTTTTTTGCCATCATCCAGTCGCCATCAGTTTGACCCCACCTCCTATCCCCATCTCGCAAGACTTACCCACACTGCTGGAATGCATCTTGACTTACCTCCTTGGTGGGGTGCTGGGAAGGGGCCTGTCATAGAAATATAGAAGTTGTACACAGGCCGGCAGCACAGCAAGGCATCCATCTGCGGCGCTGACATCCCTGATTTGGAGATGGACCCGGGAGTCAGAGGGCTGGCCGGGGAGAGAGGGATTGAGCATCCCATAGACTGCTCTCCCTCTCCAAGGGGGAAGGAGGTAGTGTGTACGGTACATTGAGGACCCCTGGTAGAGGCTGTGGATCCTGCACAGCCAGCACCTCACGGTTTGTGGGGTGGATGCTGGCATCATTGCACGTCCCCCTTCCCAGAGGAAAAAGCAGCAAAAAGCCATCCGCAAATCATGGTCCCTGCCCTGCCACTCCACATCAGACTGTAGTCTGCTGGGTGAGGGTCTCTCTCCTGTGACCCCACCCTAAGGGGCAAGTCAGGGCTTTCCAACCCAAGTCCCCATGGAGAGGTCTCCCACCTTGGTGCCCCATCCAGGGTGGGAAGCCTGTTGGTTAGGAGAGCAATTGGTGGGTTGAGGGACCGGAAAAACCAGGCCGCAAAAAAAAAAAAATAAATAGAAATATAGAAGTTGGCAGCAGAAAAGGACCTCTTGGCCCACCTACAGTGGCCTAAAATGCCTTCCTACTGTGCTATCACAGATCCAACTCTCTCCCCAAATGGATGCTGCTTTCTGATCCTGGGGAGTGGGGACTGCCTTAGTTGGTTGCATGGGTCTAGTGGAGTGTGGACGTCCTCCTGCACAGCTGATCTTTTGGTATATGCTGGCCCATACGGAGGCATAGTGTGCAATGTCATAGTGGCACAAAGAGCACTGGATGTCTGCCACCCCTCCCGAAGATCTCAAACACCGTTTGTCAGACCCCTAGTCTTCACCAGTGGTTGGTCAAAAGTCAGATGCTTCCCTCCCCCCGTGGAGGAGAACAGTCTATGGGACGTTCAATCTTTCTCTCCCAAGCTCGCCTTCCAACATTCTGGACTTGCTTCCTAATCCAGGACGTCAGTGTCACAAGTGAAAGCATTACCGCTGCATTGACAGGCCAGCAAAGTGGGACTGTAAAGTGCTCAGCTGTGCTCTTCATTAATTTCACCTGGCAATATGTAGCAAAACGCAATAATAAAAGAAGGCAAATAACACCAATGATTGTTTTGTAGCATTTTAATGTGCAATCCTCACACACCACATTTTGCTATTTGCATGCATCAACATTTGGTTTTACTCACCAGTGTTCAAAAGTGAGCAGTACACACTCTGAAAATATCTTATCACGAGCCCTGCGTGGCACAGCACAATGTTGGCATCACATGTGACACAGTGCAATGTCTGCATTGCATGTGGCAAAGTGCTGTGTCAACATCACCATGGCATAGCATAGTGTTAGTATGCCACATGGCATTGTCGTGTTGGCACTGCCTATGGCACAGTGATGTGCAAGCAGTGCAAGTGGCACAGTTTACTCACAACTGTGCACAGTGTGGTGTTGGCAGTGTATGTAGCACCACACAGTATCTGCATGTCATCTAGCAAAATGCAGTGTCTGCATAGAACATGGCACCGTGACTGACAGCAGTGCATGTAACATAGTGTGCTATCAGCAGTCCACATGGCACCGTGTGGTGTTAGCAGTGCACATTGCACTGCAAAGTGTCAGCCCTGTAACTGGCACAGTGCTGTGTCAGCGCTGCTTGTGACACACTGTGGTGTTTGCACTGAACGTGTCCTTAAACGACGCTGTCACTACACATGGCCCTGCAGTGTCCACACTTCATATTGTATAGCACATCTTTTTTCAGTGCATGTGGCACAGGGAAGTGACAGCTGTTCTCATGGCACAGCAAAGTATCAGTAGCACATGTTGCATAGCACAGTAACAGTGGTGTACATGGCACAGCATGGTACTAGCAAAGCATGTGAGACAGTGCAGTGACACTGGTGTGGGTGCACATGCGGTACAGCCACAGCAATGTGCATGTGTAGTGCTTGCCACTAGGGTGGGTTGTTTCAGGAGCCTACCATCTCTGCTGAGTGGATTCTGGAGGGGGGGGGAGTGGTTGCAGATGAGATAAGCCTGAGGTACGTGTGTCACTCGAGGATGGCTTCTACTCCCTTAAGCTGCCTGTGTCTGTCCCCATGAGCTAGTCTGTACAATTGCTAGACACATAGAATCCCTCAGTCAAAGCACAGTCTGTGGGTCTGGATCTCCCAAACAGCCTCTCCCCCCACCCAAGTAGCCCCCCCTCCCAGTACACAAAGCTGAGCAGCACTTCTGTGCTGTGGATCTTCCACTCCCTGGGCCTTTCCCAATGGGAGAGAGGGGGTGGCAGCTGCAGGGGGTGGCTTGTCTATGGAAGAGGGGTTCCTGCTGTTGGGTTGGGCAGGATACAGTACGTTGTGCCTCCAAGTAGCAGTCATAGACATTGTAGGTGGTAAGATGGTCATCTAGCTACAGCGCATCCACCTTCTCAATAACCTTACCATAAAGGGCAGGTTTGAGGCAGGTCTGTAGTTAGCAGGATGGTTCGCATCAAGGGAGGGTGTTTTTCAAGAGTGGATGCACAACTGCCTCCTTAAGGAGATCAGGAAAGATCCCACTATCCAGTGAACGCCAAACAATCTCTGCAAGGATCGAGCTGATCTCATCTACACAGCCCACCAAAAGGCACATAGGGCCCAGATCCAAACTACAGCAGGCTGGACGCAAAGACTGAATGACCCTCATGATGTCGATGCGTTCCAGCCTGCCAAAATCTGTCCAAACTGACCAGGTGCTTGTGACATTCCACTGACCATCATAACATCCATTGGAAATGGACTGGCTGATCTCTGACCTGATGGAGGCAACCTTATCTGCAAAACATTTAACAAACTCATCACACTTTTCTTGTGAAAAATTTCTCACAGACTGAAGACAGATTGGATTGCACAATCTGTCCACAGTCCAGAAGAGCTGAGTTGGTCGATTTCATGCAGTAGCAATATTCTTGGACAGGAACTCTGCCTTCTTACTAACATACTAAAATGCCAGCAGACTAGGCCTAACGGTCTTTCGTGTCTGCTCGTTTGGTCAGCCCCCACCCTGGTTGCTGACCTTGCTGCCCCCCTCGCCTTCTCTGGCTTCTCCCTTCCCAGTTCCGGATTTTCTTGCTGCATTGGATTTGCTTCAGAACCCTTCCCTGTACCTGTCCCACCCTCTTGAACCCCTCCACTGCCTCTGCCTCCACCAGCCCCTAGGCAGCACATTCCATGGCTCCACCACCCTCTCAGTGAAGTAGCACCTCCTCCTTTCTCCCTGAATCTTCCCCTCCAGCTTCCACCCATGCCCTCTAGTGGCCCCTCCTCCTTCTTCCTTGAAGCACCCTGACTGTTCCTCCCTATTTACCTTCTTCATGTACCTGAGACCTCTATCATGTCCCCCGGTCCCTTCTCTCTTTCAATGTGTACATATTTAGCTCTTCGAGCCTCTCCTCATAGGTCCTGTCCCCCAAGCCCCAAATCATTTTGGTTGCCTTCCTCTGGACCCTCTCCAGGAGCTTAATGTCCCTCTTTAAGTGTGGCCTCCAAAACTGCACGCAGTACTCAAGGTGCGGCCTCACCAAGCAGTTATACAGAGGGAGTATCACTTCCCTCCTTCTGGAGGTGATCCCCCTAGCGATGCATCCCAGCATCCTATTGACCTTGGCTGCTGCCCTCCTACAAGTCTCAGAGTTGTTCATCTTGATATCCACCACCACCCCCAGGTCCCTCTCAGCCATCGAGACTTGTAGCATTCCCCAGGGTGTACACTTGGCCGGGTTTCTGGCCCCCAGGTGGAGTACCTTGCATTTCCCTGCATTGAACCTCAGCTTCCACTTTCTAGACCATCTTTCCAGAGCCTCCAGGTCCCCCTGTAGGGCCACCCTTCCCTCCTCCCCATCCACCACCGCCCCCAGTTTCGAGTCATCCGTAAAGAGACTCGTCTCACTCCTGATTCCTGTCCTTATGTCAGAGATGTAGGCGTTGAACAGAAGGGGAGATTGTTGATTGATAGCATGTATAATGTTCCATCAACCTTAGCCTGTTGTCATCAAGGCCAGATTTCCACCAGACCTTCTCCAGCCTTCATCCCACTCTTCTCAACTCCTTCAAGGTCTCATCAAAAAATGGAGACCTTGGACAGAGGGTGAGGAGGTGAACACGAACAGGATCAATGGAATCCAGGGCCGCTGTCACCATTGCATTTTAGGAAAGTACCAGTTCCCCTGGATCCATGCATTCCCTTGACCTATTCAATAGGTCCAGTACTGCCATTACTAGTCCATCAGGGGGATCACACATCGCAAAGGGCCATACTGGACCATCTCCATAGGAGCAGGCCCATTAGGGGGAGCCCCAAAACCAAACCTTATTGTGTGATGGTCAGACCATCCAACTGGTTCCACCACTGAGTCAGAGATCTCCATCTCCAGGAGGAACACCAGATCCAGTGAGTGACCCTTAATGTGGGTAGTGGAGGTAACAACCTGCATGAGGCCCAACAAGGTCATTAATTGGAGGAAATCACATCCAAATTGCGAGAGTTCAACGTCAACTCAGGCACTGAAATCCCCCAGAATCAACCATATGGGGATCCCAAAACCATGTCAACAACGAAGCCTGCAATTTCCTGCAGGAATATTTTCCCATCTCCCATTAGATGGTAGATAAGTAATATCCTGCACCCCATGCCCACCCCCACAATACACTCAAAAGATCTGGTGCACCCCACTGGTACCTCAACAAGGATCAGGTCTGATCTAAAACAGATGGCTACACCCCCAACCCTATGATCCCTCCTCTGATGATGTATCACCGAGTAACCTGGTGGGATAGCCGAGGCCAATACTGGGCCTGCATGCTCATCCAAACAGGTCTGGTGATGCACACCAGGTTTGCTGTCCCAACAAGTTCCGCTATAATAGCAGTCTTGTTGCAAATAGACTAGGCATTACATAACACCATCCATTTACTTTGGGCATACTCTGCCCAGACAAGTAGCCAGTATCCTCAGCAGTCCCCACTAGCAACTTCGGTAGCCAGTAAATTCTCCCACATTTTGAGCACCACCTGTGGCAGATTAGTGATGGACATGTTATTGTGGTAACCTTACAACATCATCTGTCCCTACACTGCGACCTGAACTGTAGGTGGCCATTGGCAGAAACTGAGAGGGTGCAAAAGCAGGAGAAAATTCCTCAATTGGGTGGCACCCAGTCCCCACATACTGCGGTTGCCCTCCTTGATCTCGTGCCCCCTCCTCCTGTTCTTCTTTGCAGTCCCAGCTTAATTTCTTTGACTCCTCTCTCCATTACACTGAAGTCCTCACGTCTTGTTCATTACTGTAGCCTCCAATTAATATTCTCCCTTTCAATGTTGTGCCCTCTCTCTTAAAGTCCCCCTTTCACTATAGCTACATTTGTGTGTTTTTTTTGTGTGCTGCACCTCCTTTTACCATACCCCCCCAAGTGACCTGTATTTTGCAGATCCAACCTGATTTTAAGCTACAAAACCCACAGACCCGCACACCCCCAGCCACACCTGCTAAACCTTGAGCTTCCCGGTCCGCGCATGTGCAGACTGACAGTGTGGCCATGTGTTCCAGGCATTGATTCCCAGCACCTCTTTAGCTCCGCAGCACAGCCGCGGAATTGTCCTTGTGTCCTGCGGACATCAGAGCATGGGCAAATCAGAGTGAGTGGGATAACAAGGACAAGCCCAGCTGGGTAAACTGAGAGTGAGTCGGTTTCTTTTTTGATAAGCCAAGAAGAGAACAAGTTAAAAATATTCGTCTGGTTGCCATGATGTTGTCGCACATCATGGTCCAATCTTCCAAGGAGCTGGGAGGTTAAAGTGAGGCGGAGCCAGAGGACTCGGAGGTTGAGGAGCAGTAAGAATCACAGCATGGTCCAGGATGTGGCCCTGTGTGCAGCCTGTGAAAGGCAATGGGAAAACGTCGGTAAGCCTGCAATTTTTAATTGAATTCATTGCTGCCTCCAGTAAGAAATTTGCCTGGTAAGTGAGCAGAGGTCAGAGCTAGACCACTGTGTGAGAGTGACTGCAGATTTGCAACAGATGGGGGGGTAGGCAATCGGAACAGTGTGCTGCACTTGACTGAGATAGTGAGAACTGGCCCAAGTTTGAATGAAAAATAAAAATAAAAAAAAAACATTTAATTCAGTAGCGCTGCGAAAGCAGAATTTATAATATGTGAGTGGGGACAGGTCAGTGGCTGCAATAAAGATTACTGCATGCAGACTGAAAATTAAGTAAGGCAGACCATCAGACAGGTAAATCTGTGAGAAAACGAAGACAATTAGTGTGGCATCCCCTAGTCTGAAGTGCACCCACTCAAGTCAGTGTACCCATCAGGTGATATCGTGTAGTGTTTATTTTTTTTTAGGTTTTCTTTAGGAAAATTTTCCAGGGTTTAATGCTGCTCCCCATCAGACAGAAATTTTTAAACCATCCCCTTCCCGTTCGGTCGCCACCCCCGTCCCGCTCGGCTGCAGTGATCAGCATTCCAGATAATAAAACTTGGGACCTATGTTTTACTGTCATCCCCTTTGTCGTTTCCAGGAGTTGGGTAAAACATGTGACCTATGTTTTACTTTCACCCCCTTTGTCATTTCCAGAAGCTGAAAATAATGTTTACAGCCACTAGCAAGCAGGGCTAGTTGACTGGAAAAGTCCACCAGCCAACAAGATTTTCAGTAGCCCAGAACAATTCATTTCAATAATGTTGTTTTGTCATGCACATAGCTTTCCTACCTTTCAGTAGTTCCTACTTTTTACTGCTGGGGGTTTATTTAGGTTCCTCTTAACAAACACAGCAAAATGTAGAAAAATATCAAAGAGCAAAAAAAGCTATGAGTAAAAAGAAAAAAAATGACACAGTGATTTGGTGGATTTATCTAACCCTGTAGTTCACAGGAAGGTGTTGCATTGAAAATACACCAGCTTGGAAACAGCAACACAACTATTAGGTCCAGTAGGAATATGCCATAGAGGAGATAGGTTTAGCTGTACACATGGGGACCCTTTTCATTGTGGCACAAAACCAGAAGCGATCAGGATGGGAAGTCTGGTTGCACACTACTAAGCTGTTGAAAAGCCATGCGTTAGTAAGTAATATGAGAGCTACTACAGACAGACTTCAAAGCTCTTACACCAAGCAACAAGAAATGTTCTGCAAACAGAAGAAACACTTGGGAGCAGACTGATGCATACAAGAACCAAAAGGTAGGATTTTTTTTCATCTTTCAAGCAGTAAACAGTAATTTGATGAAAACCATCTCGGCCAAACTGTACAGAGCAAGATCTGTTAGACCTGAAGGAGGGACCACAAAAACTTCGAAAATAATATACAAGTAAAAGTCAATCTAGCTCTTGCTCCAGAATCCCAGCCTTCGCTCTGAAGAGGCTGCTGCATCTCTGCAAATTTAAATCCGAGTGGGAGGGAAGGGAATTGGGTTTATTGGCTAATGCAGTAAATTAAACTTTGAGCTATGGAGGACTAGCTCTGAGGGGTCTGTACTGTAGCCTGTGGATTCAAACCTGAGACTAAGTAAGGGGGAAGGAAATACTTAGATCTTTCAGGGGCTGCTGTTCTTTTAAAATTCAAACTTGAGGAAGGGAGTTGGGTTTAATTAATGCAGTCAAGGTGCACAGAAGTGTACCCTTTTTTGCAACGCTTCAGCCAAACATTAGGCCTTCCGGGGGGGGGGCAGTATTTGAATTAAACTTTGAGCTATGAATCTGTGGATCTGTCATCCCATTTAATAGCAGTGATGTGTGGGCTACAGGAATTCACTACAGGGTTTTAAATAATTGTTTAGCACTTTTTTTCTTGGGATGATTCTAACTGTACAGAAAGTATTTATATAGATTTTCTAGAAGTGCTGTGTTTGTTAAACATAGTGAGGCAAGAGTTATGCATTTTCAGAAAGATTCAACACTTTTATGAGCAAAACGCTAATGAATTTTTAGAGTTAAATAAAACCCTGCACTACAGAGCTTGGGGATTTGAGGGAGGCAGGGGGTTAAAGCGTGATGGGGTGCATTAGCCTGTAGTTGCTGAGGAGGAAAAAGGGCCAAGGGAGCCTGCAGGGGCCTGTGGGGAGGGAGGCCAATGGAGCCAGTAGCCGGTAGGGGGGGGATATCAACAACGTGATCCATTTATCTGGGCAAATGATTGGGTCAGGGTCTGCAGGGCATGGTCACACTATGGACATGCTTGGCATTCTGTGCCGAGTAGGACCTTGGATGTATGCACCACAATGTACCTTTTGCACTGAACTGCAAACCTGGAGACCTGGGTTTGAATCCCACAGCCCTTTGTTACATACTATGTAACATTGTGCAAGTCACTTAATTTCCCTGTATTCTTAGATCGCACCTGAAAACAAGTTTAGGCTTAGTGTGCTTTTCCTGGTTAATCAGGTTCCCCATCCCTTTCCCCATTTCATTAAAACTGGGTTATTAGCCCATCTGAAGCTCCACTAACCCACCTGGGCTACTGTTCTGAAATACTGACCACCTGGTCATCCAGCACACTAAGGGGGGAATTAGCTGAGCCCTTCCCCAAACACCTTCTCTTTTCTTTCTTGTATTATTTCATTTCCTTCTCTGTGTCTTTATTCTTCATTTGACCCAATTGTACTTTTAATTCCGAATTCACCCTTTTCCTTACTTCTCTGCTGTTCTATAGCCCTTGCATTTCTCAGCTCTCTGTTTTTGCTCTTGCTATGATATTTTCTCCATATTAACCTGATTTTCTTTTATAGGTCTGACAGGACACAAATTGGCCTTCTTCATCAGATAAGTATCATTCTGTGTTCAACATTTTCATTCCACCCTATTTACTCTGTAAGAACTACATATCCTTTGAGACCCCTTTTTTGTATTTTATTTTACAGGTGCTTAGACATCCTACCTGAAAGACCTACCTCCAGCTCTCTATTACTCAGGTAAGAGACTCCACTTCTACCTATACGTGAGTAGGCTGTATTCTGTAGCCATGCCTGTTACCGTGTGTGTCAGAGCTGTGCATGTGAGAGGGAGCTGAGATTGAGACAGCGTGAGTGTCAGGGACCTTGGAGGGAGAGGGTTAGTACTGCAGCTGTGGAGGAAACGGGTCATTTTTGGAGACAGTGGAGGTGGGGATATTGGTGGTCATTGTGGAGGGAGGGAGGGTGCTATCTGGTGCAGTGGATAAAGGGGGCTAGTTTAGGATACTTTGGAGGGTTGGGGTTAGTGTCTGGGCAACCATTTTGTGTTGTGGAGGAAATGGGCTAAAGTTGGGGCATGGTGGGAGGGAGGCTATTGTCCAAAGCTGTGCATGGAAGGGCATTTGAATTGGGGCTATGGAGGGAAGAGGCTAGCATGGTGTGGGCCATTGGGGGAGGTGGCTGGTGGGTGCTTTGGATGGAAGTGGTCTGGTGTAAGATGCTTTGGACAGAGGTGGCCTGGTGTAGTGTTCTGTTGATGGAGGTGAGCTGGTGAAGGGTTATGTGGACAGATGTCACAAAATATCCTAGCATGGGGGTGTGGTCAGCAGACTGGGAAATGGAAGGGATCAGCTGGCCAGTAGTTCAGCCAGAGCTACCATCCCTTCCCTCTCTTACAGGACAGCATTAAAATATATCATTTTGACAAGGCGGGACTATCACTGCAGCAGAGTAATGGGCTATGAAACCCAACAATCTCTCACCTTTACGTTAACAGAGGTGTGTTGCATGTTCACAATAAGCTCCAAAATGCACCACAGTGCATCTACAACCCAAGAACTCTTGTATAACTACAGTATGTCCTCTAGCAAAGCTACTCCTATTATCCAGTAAAACACAAGAGATCCTTCCATTTGTTGCTGTGTGTTATTTATTATGGGCCCTCCTGGCTGTTATGCTTTTTTCCTCCCGCCAATCCTTTAGAGCACCAGTGGCTGACTAATCAGCTACTGTGCAGCTCTACTGTATGTAGGTAGTGCTTGCCGCTTCCATGCTTCTCTTGGGGACCCCTCAGGATTACCCCCGCCTACCTCCCACAGCTACTTTTAAGCCCATTTGGGGCATTGGTCCTCAGCTGCAGTACTGCTTTTCCATTGTGACCCCCATCTTTTTTTTTTTTTTTTTTGTAGACTCTATTTTTGCAATCTAGATGCCTAGGGCATCCTTCCAGATACCCACTCAACTCTGCCTTCTGCTCCCAGTCTGACTGACAGACAGACACACCCCTTCCGATCCACAGCAAGTCCAGCCCCCTGAGGAGGGTTTGCCCACCCTTGGCAGCCTGGTCGTGAATTAGAGAAACCTACCATGAAATCGAGTTGCCAGTGGGAGATGACAATGTGAGTGGATCCGATGGCGGGATGTTTGCAGGTCTCTGGGGTCTCCATCATCTTCGCTGGTCACCAGAGGGTTTTTCCTATGTGATTGTCCTTCAGAGTTCCAAACATGCAATGATGTCTAGTGGCACTACTGTACATGCTGATGTCCGCTGGAACTCTACCCCATGCAGCTGCAATGCCACTTGCTCCTTGCACTGCCCCTGACCATTGCCATGGGCTACCCAAAAGAGGTGTATTCCCTGGATCCCTTCCTAGGAAGGGAGAGCAGTCCTCTGAATGCTTAATCCTTTCAATCCCCTATCGACCCCCGATGGCCTGAGCTCATTCCCGAACCTGGATCGCCGGCATGGCACGAGGTGTGGCATCCAGCATCTCAACCCCTTAGTGCCACTGGGCCAGCATTGTGGCCCCCATCTTGTGCTTTTTTTTTTTTTCCTCCCAGTCCCATCCTACCAAACCCCTCAAGACACTTACACTCAACTGCCATGCCGCTTAGCTAGTGTTTCTTGTCGTTTGTTGCTGGCTTCCCTCTGGACCCTCATAGCAAGCCCCTTGGTGGTCTTCACATAGGCACTGTGTGGCTGATTAGTAGAGTGAGGTATATTTACCCTAGCCCCTCCACCTCCCAAAACATTCCCATCTTTTGTTCCCACCCACATGTTGCAGGCCACAGTCTGAACTCTGTGTGGGCTGAGACTTGAAAGCACCTGCCGGCACTCTCACTGTAGTGAACTAGCACTAAACTGATGGCTACCCAGCCACAGCATTTCTGATTGGCAGTTTTCTGGCCAACCTACTTGCCTGCTTCATACAGTTGGAGCCCACAGACCCCTCCCCCGCTAGATGCAAGGGAAATGGTAAATAAAGTAAAAAATCACTATTTGCCACTGGCTAAAGGGGAGGTAGCCCACTACACCGCCAGGGCTATACCTTCAAACCACTGGCCTCCCAGGACAACTCAAGACCCCTGAACCACCAGTGTCCCTTTTTTAAATAATTTAGGGACCACTAACCTAAAAACATCCTCACTAGCCCTTCAGGGCTACCACTTAAATCTGCTGGTCACCAGCAGACCACCTACGGGAGCTGTGGGGGTTTTGTTGAGCCCCTAATATCCCTTTATTCTTTTCTTACCTGTCTGCATTTCTATTTTCATTATTCTCTTTATTTTGACCCAAAGTGTATCTTTTCCTTTAAAACTCCCCTTCCATTACTCCCATACTGTACTGCACCCTTGTTCTATCTTTCCACTCTTTGTGCCTACTCTTGCTACTAGAAGGTCCCCATACTTATCAATTTTTCTAATTAATCATATACATATCTTTGTTCAGTTCTACCCCCTCCCCCCAATCTCTCCTCTAGGATCTCTGACCCTTTGTGTCTCCTTAAACTTCTCTGTTCTTCCCTGTTCTTCCCATGCAGGTCCTACCAGAATGCTCCAGATGTGGACTCCGACAGAGCAAGTAAGTCCTAATTACTTAACTGCCCTGTAGGGTGAGTAACAAATAACAAGGTACCCACACTCTTGTAGCAACTTGAGTTCATATATTTAGGCCTGGAAAGGGGAACTATTTTTAGCCTAGTACCTACCTGACATTTGTTGAAGGTCTCCAATGACCAGGTCTGACCTTGGTTACATATGAGATTTGATAAAAGGCTGCAGGCACTACAGGGAATAATAAACCCCCTCCGTGCAGAAGAAGCCACACTGACTGAGGCTAGTGACGTTATGTGCATGAGAGCAAAGCTCATGTGCCCTCATGATGTCAGCGTTGTGAGGTTACCAGTGTATTCTGCAAGGAGACTGGTTGATTACATGTAATAATATGAACAGGCTGTATCTGAAACATACAAGTGATCGGCAAACCCCCTAATAAGTGTTGATTTCAAAACAGCACACAGTACCACTTTTTTTTTTTTTTACTGGGTGCTATTATAAAATTGGCACTAGTGAAGGGGTTAGCTAGTCATAATTGGCTTGCACTCCAAGCCCTATGTCTGGTCTGCTGGAGTGTGAGTGATTAGTGCAGCAGTTCAGATAAATAATTCATGTTCTGAACAGTGAATTAATTTCTTTGTTTCTAAAAGGTGGAGTACTGGGTTTAGAAATCACCAAACAAACTGTCTTTCTGTAGATGTTCAGGATAGCCCAATTGCTGCGGCCCCCAGCCCTCCCCAAACCCAGAGCATGACCAGCTGCGCAATACAGCATGAAAGCACCAGTGAATGAGTGAGAGAGAGTGGCCAGAGAGGTGAGTGTCATTGATAATGCTAGGAAATATTGATTTCTGCATACTGTAGCTTCATGACATACACCATTCTGCCTCCTCCCCCCAATCATGCACACTGTCACGTGCTGCCATTCAGCTTGTGAACTGATAGATCTGGTGTCAGACAGTGCTGTGGGTTAGGAAGGGGAGAGGGACAAGCTATATTGGATATATTGCTAGACATGGTCCTTATATCATGGCTCTGGGGGTCAGGAGGGGAACCTAATATCTAAATAATGATGGTTTGATAATGGGGGTGGGGTCTGGCTAAGGAGGATGGCTTTTAAAAATGGCAGGTGTATGCATTTTTTTAATCCATGTGAAAGAACAAGAAAGGAGTGAGGGTGGTTAAATCACAGGGGTGTGTAGGGTGTGACCTAGGAACTAACCTTTGCCACCTGGGAAAGGACAGGGTCTTATTTTGTATTTTAAATGGGTTCCTGAAGTACCATCAGTAGTGGGAATACTTGGGATGCCAGTTGCAATGTTGTGGTATTTGGAATTATTGGTCAGGATGGGCACATACTGCTGGTGTTTTCCTATGTACTCATTTTACCTTTAACCTAATTTACAAGCATTAAAAAGTACTGACCAGATTTGAGATGCACTGAAACAGCACTGCAACACTGCTGTCAGGAGAGCTACTGAGCATCAAACCACACTGTACACGGCAGTGCATCTGAGGTGGTGTTTCAGTTTGCTAATTACCATAATTCGCACACACTGAAAAAGCCCTGCAATACTGCTGTAGAAAGTGAAAAATAACACCACACATTGCAATGCGCTTGTGGTACATTTACAGTGTTCACATAATTCATACACTCTGTACCAACACTACATGCATATGTAACCCCTAGATGGCGCTATCCCAGGGGCTACTACCCCTGCCTGATTTGCCACTAACAGGTTGAGGGGCCTGGATCCAATGGCGGGTGCCTCCACCCAGAGGTCAGGGTTTGCAATAGTTAAACTAACTTGGTCACAGCCCTCTGGGACACTGCAACCCCCCTTTCTTCCCACTAGTGGCCCACACAATATATCAGAATTACCTTCATATACACTTACCCCCAGGTCTGGTTCCGCACTGGGACCTCCTGTGAAATGAGATACAGTGCAACAATCACAGTACAGTACTTTAACTTAGACAAATACCTCAGGCAGTATAACTTTGCTGAAACAAGCAGCTCTGATTTATTTAGGGGGATATAACAAGGACAGGGGGAAATCAGGTTAATTAGCTTATCACTCTAATAATCTAACTATGGCTCTGTGCACAGGCCTATCCCTATCAGTTACTGTCCCTGGGTACCCAAGCCCTAGTGGCTAGTCCAATCCGTGGCAGCTGGTAGGGGCCCTTTCACACAGAGAAAAGGAGAATTAAACAGTCAGCAGTACAGTAATTCCATTTGGATTTAATGTGGCAATTCAACAGGGAGCGACCCTGAATTAGTACTCACGACCTCCAAATAAGATAGGGTCCTTCAATGTCAGCAGGGCTCACTTGAGGTACACAAACCTCTTCACACATCCATATAAAGAAAGCACTATACCAGGCAGGCTGCATCTGTATCCGATTGCAATTACTGCACAATACCGGGAGAACACACAGCAGATTCAGTTCCTGACAGACCGAGTGCAATTTTCAGCATATCCTCCAGTCTTCTACAGGGTGAGCCTGGTTTCTACTCTTCAGAGATCCTTTGATTCTTTTCACAGGACGGATTCAGTCCTAACAAGCTGTTACACAAGCTGCAGACCGAACTCTGGGCCTTGCACACGTTTTGACTAAAACTGCACACTGAAAAGCACAGGGCTCCTTCCTTCTTCACTGCCAAAGCTCAACTGAAACTCCAACTGACAAAACCGGGCACTTCCTTTGAGTTCCTCCCAGTTCTTGACTGGATTGGCTGTCACTCACAATAGACTGCTGCTGTTGGTCCAAAAAGGCACTGAAGTCTAAACTACATCTCCCAGAGTCACTGCCCATACAATCCTCTTGTGGCTGGCTCAGATTATGAGTCCAAGTTCTGATTCATCCAAGGCACCATTTTAGAGCTAGCTTTACCCCACACTGATTGGTTCAGTTCAGCAGTTCAAAACTAGAATGGGGAACTAGCAGACACAGTTCTGACTGCAAAGAAAGCAGGTTAGACAAACTGTAATTTCATTATTACTCTAAATAATTTCTGGCAAACAGTTACATCTTTCAGATAGGTTCCCTTTGCACTCCTAGTGACTGCAAAATGAAGTGAATTGGCAGCAGCTCGAGTGGTACTCAGAGAAGCACACAGTCCCCCCATACAAACTAATTATGTCTGCAAGCAGACAGCTCTTAAAGAGACAGTACCAGAGGCTCTAAAAACACTCACTGATAAATGGCTTAAATGCCAAACACCATTCAGGCTTGGAGCATTCAAGCAAGCTCCTGGAAGTCTTTTGGGAACCCCCATTTGCAGGGGGGTTACACATACTACCATAACAATACATGTACACTGATTAACCGTTCAAGGAGAACAGACTGAAATGAAGTGTGCAGGAAATGTACACTGCTACTGTAACTCTGAAATAGCACTATGTATTGACTTTCTTGACACTCTGCTTCCCTCCAGTTGAAGATGGTGGAGGGAGTGCTCCTACCATGGACTTTTCCACCTCCCACTGAGCTTCTGTCTTCCCTTCTCCGCAGGCCACAGCCTGAGCTCAGTGTGTGCTTGAAGTAACAAATGCCTTCACATTTTTAACATGGCTGTGCTATAGGGATGGCTGCTGCAGCTGCAGCCCCAGCTTGTCTTCCTCCTTTACTCTCCTCCCTGTTGTCCTGCACAAAATCAGGACCCAGGAAGCCCTTTTGACCACAGGGAGGGGTTCTAATTTCATGTAACATCATTGGCAACTTGTCTGCAGGGAATTATAGCCCCCCTGGGCTACCAGTTCTAGGAAGCAGGCCTTCTAGGCATTCCTAGCCCATGGGACCACCAGTGTTAACTTTATTTTTTTTTAAGAAGCAGCATAGCACTATGGTTTAGGACACAGAGCTGCAAACCTGGAGACCTGGGTTTTAATCCCACAATCCCCACTTAAACAATATGTAACCGTGAGCAAGTCACTTAACATCCTTGTGCTCCCAGGTGACAACTGGAACCAAGTTTCAGCTTAGTGTGCCTTTTCTTGTTAAACCATTTCCCTCTTCCCTTTTTCATTAAATAGAAACATAGAAGTTGACAGCAGATAAGGACCGCAAGGCCCATCCAGTCTGCCCATTTCTTTTCCTACCTTATAAATGTGCCATCGGCCTTTGCTCTGTCAGTGACCTATCTATTCATAGTCATTTGTATTGCTCCCTTATGTCTATCCCATGCCTGTTTGAAGCCCTGCACTGTATTCATAGCCACCACTTCTTGTGGTAAGCTATTCCATGCATCCACCACCCTTTCTGTGAAAAGAATTCTCACATTCCCCTTAATCGGCCTCCTCCAATCTCATGCTGTGTCCTCTTGTCCTGCTATTTTCTTATATTTAAACATGTTAGACTCTTTCACCTTGTTTATGCCCTTAAGGTGTTTGAATGCCTCGATCATATCACCTCTCTCCTCCTTTGCTCAAGGGTATACATATTGAGCTCCGTTAATCTGTCCTCATATGTCTTCTGATGCAGTCCCTGCACCATTTTGGTTGCCCTTCTCTGGACTGCCTCAATTTGGTTAATGTCCTTGTGAAGGTGTGGCCTCCAATACTGCATGCAGTACTCCAGATGGGGCCTAACCAGTGTCTTGTACAGAGGGATTATTACCTCCTCTTACGACTTGTGATACCCCACTAATACACCCTAACTCTAGCCGTACTCTACTGCTTTAGAGGTCTGCTTGATGATTTTAGGTCATCAGTGATGATGATGCCCAAGTCTCTTTCTTCCTTTGTGACTGCTAGCAACTCTCCTCCCAGCCTATAGGTGGCTTCAGGGTTTCTCTTCCCTATGTGCATGATTTTGCACTTCTTTGCATTAAATCCCAGTTGCCACTCTTCTGACCATTCTGCTAGTTTATCCAGATCTCTTCTCATTCTGCCCACCCCATCTGGATCATCTACTCTGTTGCAGATCTTGGTGTCATCTGCAAACAGACAAGCCTTACCCTCTAGTCCATCTGCAAGGTCACTAATGAAGATGTTGAAGAGGACTGGCCCCAGGACTGATCCCTGAGGTACCCCACTTGTGACTTGCATCTCTTCTGACTGTATACCATTTTACCACCACTCTCTGTTTTCTGCCCGTCAACCAGTTTGCCACCCAGTTGACCAACTTCTGACCCACCCCGAGCCTACCCAGCTTATTTATCAATCTTCTATGTGGAACAGTGTCAGAAGCTTTGCTGAAGTCAAGGTAGGCGACATCAACTGCTCTCCCTTGGTCCACCACTCTGGTTACCCAGTCAAAGAAATCTATGAGATTAGTTTGACAGGACCTTCCTTTTGTAAACCCATGCTGTCTTGGATCCTGTGCCCCTATGGATTCCAGGTGTTGCACTATCCTTTCCTTAAGGAGTGCCTCCATAATCTTGCCCACTACTGAGGTAAGACTGACCGGTCTGTAGTTCCCGCCTCCTCCCTGCTACCACTCTTGTGGGCGGGATCACATAAGCCCTTCTCCAGTCTTCTGGGACCTCTCCTTTGCTCAGAGACTCACTAAACAATTCTGCTAATGGCTCTGCTAGTTCCTCCTTTAGCTCCTTAAGTACCCTGGGATGTATGCCATCAGGTCCCATTGCCTTATCCACCCTGAGCTTAGCATGGCTCTTGTAGGACCCTTTCTTTTGTGAAGGGAGTAGTGCTCACCTCCTCCCCGTGTCCATGATGCTGAGCTGTGGGCCCTGCCCTACCTTCTCTTCAGTAAATACTGAGCAAAAGTATCTATTTAGGATAGATGCCTTTACAGGGTCCTCCTCCTCACATGCTCCTTTTTCTCCATTAAGCTTAGCAATACCCCCTCTGGACTTTCTCCTTTCACTAATGTATCTATAGAAAGTCTTGTCACCTTCTTTTACTGTTCGTGCTAGTGTTTCCTCAGTTTGGGACTTTGCCTGCCTTACTGCCTTACCTGCTTCCCTTAGGGCAGTTTGGTATGCCTCCCTATCTTCATCCCGCTGTGTTCCCTTATATTTCCTTAAGGCCAGCCTTTTGGCTCTGACCTTTTCTGCTACTGTATTTGAGAACCAAAGTGGTTTCCTTCTTCTTTTGCACTTCCTTTTCTGTCTAACACAATGGGATGTTGCTTCAAGTATTGCATCCTTAATGCTTGCCCACTTTGCCTGCACCCCTCACCTGTGTTTCTTTTTGCCAGGGCTAGCTTAATTCTGTTGGCCATCTTATCAAAGTCAGCTCCTCTGAAATCCATATTTTTGCCTTGGAATGGGATGATTTAGATGTAGTAGCCAAATTGAACCATACCATGTGATGGTCACTGGCCCCCAGGTGACCTTCTACCTGGAGATCTGTGATCCCTTCTTTGTTAGTCAGTACTAGATCTAGGATAGCCCTGTCTCTTGTGGGTTGCTGTAACAGTTGTTTGAGGCCCTCCTTCTGCAGGGAATCCACTATGAGTCTAGTTCTGGCAGATGTTCCTGCTGGTATTGACAATCTGGGCCATTAGCCCAAAAGAGGCAGTACTAGCCCACCTGGTCTACCGTTCTAAAATATTGTCCACCTGGCCATCCAGAGCACTAAGGGATTTTAGCTGACTTTTTTTCCCCAAATGGCACTTTCTTTACACTTTCATATCTTTATTATTTTTATTTCCTTTCTCCTATATGTCAATTTTCTATTTTGATCCAACTGTAACCTTTACTTCCAAATGTCCCCTTTTCCTTCTTTGCTCTCCTGCATTTCTTGTATCTCTCAGTTCTCTGTTTCTGCTCTTGCTACTGCTGTATTTTCTCCATATTAACCACATTTTCTTTATTTTACATGTCTGACAGGATGCTGACTCCTTCCTTCCCCATCAGATAAGTATCTCATTCTCTACTGTATATGCCTAACTTTTCCTTTCCACTCTATTTGCTCTAAGAACTGTGGATCGTTTGTGACCCCTTCTTTTCTGTTTTTTACTTTACAGGTTTCAAGGACACCATCCCTTAAAGACTCCTACCTCTGGCTCCCTAGTACAGTACTTGGGTGAGACTTTCGACTTATACCATACATAGATACATAGATACATAGACAGTGTCGGCAGATAAGGGCCAATGGCCCACCCAGTCTGCCCATTTGAGCTTGTAAGTTCAGTTTGTTTTCCTAGAAGTCTGTTGCCCCTTACCCCTGACCTCCAGAATTCCTTTATGTCTATCCCATGCATTCTTAAATCCCGTGATTGTTTCAGCCCCCACCACTTCCTCTGGCAGGGTGTTCCACTTGTCCACCACCCGTTCTGTGAAGAAATTCTTTCTCATGTTTCCTCTGAATCATCCTGACTCCAACTTCATCCCATGCCCTCTAGTCCTGGAACATCTTTTTCGCTTAGAAATAGTGTTTTCCTGCACCCTGTTCCTCCCTGTAAGATACTTGTATGTCTCTATCATATCCCCTCTCTCCCAATCTCCTCCAGGGAGTACATGTTCAGTTCCTTCAACCTGTCGTCATAGGACTTGTGATGCAATCCATGCACCATCTTTGTTGCCCTCCTCTGAACCTTCTCTACCCTGTCTATGTCCTTACATAGGTATGGTCTCCAGAACTGTACACTGTACTCCAGGTGGGGCCTCACTAGTGTCTTTTATAGCGGAATTATGACCTCCCTTTTCCTGTTGGTGATGCCCCTGCCTATACATCCCAGCATCCTATTTGCTTTACCTGCTGCCTTGTCACACTGGTTCCCTACCTTGAGGTTATCAGAGATGACAACCCCAAAGTCCCTTTCCTGCTTGGTGCATGCTATATCCTCACCCCCCAACTGATATATTGTGCCAGGGTTTTTGTGCCCCATATGCATTATCTTGCACTTCTTTGCATTGAATTTCAACTGCCAAACCCCTGACCATTTTTCAAGTTTCTGCAGGTCGCTTCTCATTCTGTCTACACCCTCTGGTGTGTCTACTCTGTTACAGAGCTTTGTGTCATCAGCGAACAGTGAAATTCTGCCTTCTAGGTCCTGTGCAATGTCACTGATGAAGATGTTGAATAGGACCGGTCCCAGCACTGATCCCTGTGGTACCCCACTGGTCACTCTTCCCTCTGTGGAGTGACTGCCATTTACCACCACCCTTTTTGTCCTGCCACCCAGCCAGTTACCTACCCACCACACTACTGTCCTGCCCACACCCATATTCCCCAGTTTGTATAATAGTCTTCTATGTGGCACAGTGTCAAAGGCCTTGCTGAAGTCCAGATATGCCATGTCCACTGCCCTCCCCTGATCCACCTCCCTAGTCACCCAGTCAAAAAATTCAACGAGGTTGGTCTGACATGACCTCCCCCTGGTGAAACCATGCTGCCTTGGGTCCTGTAGTCCATTGACAACTAGATGTTCCACCAATCTCTCCTTCAGTAGTGCTTCCATGATCTTCCCACTACCGAGGTGAGGCTGACTGGTCTGTAGTTCCCTGCTTCCTCTTTGTTACCACTTTTGTATAAGGGGACTACATCTGCTGTCCTCCAGTCTTTGGGTACCTCCCCTGTTTCCAGTGATCGGCTAAACAGGATAGCCAGAGGTTCAGCCACCACCTCTCTCAGTTCTTTAAGGACCCTGGGGTGCACCCCATCTGGCCCCATTGCTTTATCAACTCTTATTACTTCCAATTCCTTCAGGACTTCCTACCACTTTGTTAATTTGACAGTAATGGTGTGGCCATGCCCATTACTGTGTGTGTGCGCGTACTTGTGCATCTGTGTGTGTCTGGCCTGAGAGGGTAAGAATGTTACAGGTGGTGTTTTTCAAATCCTACTCAAAACATGTTTTTGCACTTGTGATGTAAAATGACAGCTTGGCTAGTAGTGTTGTTTTTTTTTTTTTTTTTTTTTTTACTGACTTCTGTCATGATCATAAGGAAGGTGTCCTAAAAAGTACAAAACTACTATTTAAAATTGTTGGTATGTAACCCCTAGGTGGCGCTATCCCAAGGGCTACTACCCCTGCCTGCCTAACTACTAACAGGTTGAGGGGCCTAGGTCTAATGGCGAGTGCCTCCACCCAGAGGTCAGGGTTTGGAATAGTTAAACTAACTTGGTCACAGCCCTCTGGGACACTGTGACCCCCCCCTTTCTTCCCACTAGTGACCCACACAATACAGTATATTAGAATTACCTTCACAGTATACGCTTACCCCCAGGACTGGTTCGGTCGGCGGGACTCTGGGGACTCCCTGTAAAGCAAGATGATACAGTGCAAAGACCACAGTACAATACTTTAACATAAACGGATACCTCAGGCAGTGTAACTGCTGAAACAACCAGATCTGATTTATTTAGGAGGATATAACAAGGACAGGAGGAAATCAGGTTTATTAGTTTAAATGCATTAATAATCTCAGTACTGTGCACATATTTCAGAATCCCAAATGTCACTCTTACTTGGTACCCAGGCAATAAGAGGCTAGCCTATTTGGTGCAGCTGGTTGGGGCCCTGAAGATGGAAAATGCATGCACAATACCCAAATTGTAATCCGGAGCCGGTTGGCTCAGTTCGTGAAGAAATAAAAAACACACAATTAGATGACACACTTGCAATTCGATAAACTGATGGCAGGGAGCTACCCTGCTTGCACTCACAGCCCAATACTGAAAACTGAATGAGAGGTAGGTTGTCCTGGGTTGCCAGGAGGAACAGACCACGTGGGCAAGGTCCTTGTGACTGGACCCCAATGCAGTTTGGAGCAAATTAATGTAGTCTGGATTAAGCTGGGGTTTGCTTCCAGCTTCATGCACGTAATTCACTGTACAGGGGATTTGAAATGCGAGTCCCCACAGGCACTACACACATTTATATGTAAAAGGAAAATACCGTATCAGGCAGGCTGCTTCTCTATCCTGATTGCAATTACTGCACAATACCCGGGAGAACACACAGCAGAGTCAGTTCCTGACAGACCGAGCGTGATTCAGCAATTTCTCCAGTCTTCTACAGGGTGAGCCTGGTTTCTACTCTTCAGATCTCCTTGATTCTCTTCACAGGTCGGATTCAGTCCGAACAAGCACTTGCACAAGCTGCAGACCGAAACTTGGAGCCTTACACGTGTTTCCCGACCAAAACTGCCCACCGAAGGAGCACAGGGCTCCTTCCCTCTTCACTGCCAGAGCTAAACTGAAACTCCAGTAGACAAAACCAGGCACTTCCTTTGAGTTCCTCCCAATTCTTGGCTGGTTTGGCTGTCACTCAAAATAAACTCCCCCTGTTGGTGGAAAAAGGTGCCGCGGTCAAAACTACATTTCCCAAAAGCATCTGCCATACAGTCCCATTGTGGCTGGCTCAAGAGGAGTCCAAATTCTGATTTGCCCAGAGCAGGCTCCAATTTAAAGGATTCCCACAACTGATTGGTCCAATTCAGCAGTTCAGGACCAACTTGAGGGAGACAGTCCTGGCTATAAGAAAGCAGGTTAAAACAAACTGCACTTTCATTATCATTTTAACAGGTTACAAGCAAACAATTACATCTTCTGAAAGAGCGCTCTCTGCCCATATAGTAACTGCAGAACGGAGTGATTTGCTCAGTGGCCCATATGGGGACTCGAGCAGAGAAACACACAGACCCCCCCCATTTCAAACTAATTATGTCTGCAAGCAGACAGCTCTTAAAGAGACAGTACCAGAGGCTCTAAAAGCACTCACAGATACATGGCTTAAATGCCAAACACCATTCAGGCTTGAAGCATTCAAGCAAGCTCCTGGAAGACTTTTTGGAACCCCCATTTGCAGGGGGGTTACAGGTAAATATGTAAAAAAGAAAATGTGCAGTGCCAGCCATTGGTTTAATGAGTACTGTGATGCCCTTATGTGCAGATGAGCTATGTTTTGGTAGAAATATAGTCAGTGGCGGCAGAAGAAGACCAGTGGTCCATACCTGTAGTCCATGCCTGTAGTTCACTATCAAACACTGGCACCTGTTGTCCTTTCAGGGTACTAACATAACTATGCACCCACCCATTCCATTTCTCATTACTAACACCCTGAACAACAACTATATATTCAATCTCTCCCAGCCATACTTGTATCCATTTATGGTTTTGGTTTCCACCACTTTATGCACGTGAACTGTTACTCATGTTACATAGACCCTCACAATCACCATGTTTACACCTTTCAGGAACTTGAAGGTTTCTCTCGTATCACCCCTCCATCATCTGGTCTCTAGTGAGTTCATGTCAAGGACCTTTAGCTGATCCTCAACAGATTTTCCCTGCTGTTCTGAATCATCCCGATCCCTCTTCCTTCCTATTGTCCTTGTGATCTGTTGGATGTGCTTCCCATCCTTCCAAGCCACTGTGCCAGGTAGGCACTTTACCTCCCTCTCTATCCCCTTTCCTTCCCCCAGCTCTATCCCTCAGACTGTAGAGTCCCCAACCACAAGTTTTGTCCTCTTCTTCTCAGATTCTCCCCTCCACGGGGCTTCCATTAGGGTGCCCCCATCATCTCTGTCCACCTCCTCAGATTCCCCTTCTTGGCAGTCCCACTTCACAAGAACAGTGAAGGGATTTCTTAGTGGTGTCAGTTGAAGAATGTGCCTGTGACCAGCACCTCTCAGCCTTCCAGAACCCACCATCCATTCTCTCCTTGAGCCCACCATAGTCCTAACAGTTACTCACTTCTGGCATCATTTGAGGCAGAAGTGTCTGGCTAGGAGACCTCTGGGCGGGAGAAACTGTCCTCCGACTCCAGATCAACGCAAGTTTGAGTCTAGTGATATTCTTCTGAGACTAAGCCAGCAATGCCTGGAGCCAACATACTTGTTCCCTTCACCCAGAGTGGTGCACTTTGATGGGGCAGCACTGCAGTCTCCAGAAGGTCTCTCTGTGAACTGCTGCCCCACAACCACTGCATTGCACCCACTCCCCACATTTCTTTTTTTTCCTGCTCTTCTTTTGCTTCCTATCCACCTGTTCCAAAACCCAGTAAGGCTGTCCTACTAACACCCAGCAATAGCAAACCTTTAAACCCCAAAGCACCTTAATACCCAGTGTTCATTTAACAGCAAGCGTACACTCAAAATTACCCAGTAACCATTCAGCAAGCTCCTACACACAAAAAATACCCAGCAGTCAACTAACAGTAAGCCTCTAAACCACAGAACACTGTTATGCATGATGACGGTTTACCAGCAATCCTCTAAATCCAGAAACACCCTCGTGCCCAGCATCAGCTTAAATATCAAGTCTCTAAGTCCACAATCACATTACTCTCCAAATGCTTACCAGCAAGCCCCCAAAGTACAGCCTTTCCACAGTGCAACCTCTCAATCAATACAGTTGCACCTGGTATCCTAAGAGCAGGTGAAGGAGGATTATCCACTACAGAGGATGCTGTCTTCTGGGGAGAGTGGTGATCAGAACCCACTGCAACACTGCCACCTGAGTGACTGTAGGGGCAGTGCAGACGACAGTTGTTTGGGAAGGAAGACAGATTGTTTGGGAAGGAGGACAGATTGAAAAGTCTGAGTGTAAGGCACACCCCATTACTCTTACACTCCCAGTCTTTTAAATATGTGATTAAGCTGGAGATGGCTCCCAGCCTAGCTGGGTAATTATTGGATTTTTGGGTTGGTACAGCGTATTTACCTGTATCAATTCTTGCTTACATCCACAGCAAAGCAGAGAACACCATGTGGAAGAAAGTCACTTCACAGCTTAGCTGCTGTGTTAATTCTGTTGCAGGAAAATGTCATTGGAGCAACCCATGGCATCAGCAGCACTGGGATGGGCTGAAACATTCTGCTCTCCCAGAAAGACCCTTTCCCCTACATTTAGGAACAGATAGGATTAGGGCAATTTACTTTAGTTTCATTTTTGTAGGGAGAAGGACTGCCTTTCAAGGTCACTTTGTGCTTTCCATGTAAACAAGGAGGATTCCTGCATGGAGGCCGTGCCATGTGGCACCATGTTGTGAGGCTAGGAGGACACTATGTAGAATAGATCAGGGGCACAGCTGGTGTACATTTTAAGATTTTCAATTTACAGCTGGTGATTAGCTGATATTGATTGACACCTACATTAAGATGCGTGGATGTCTAATCTTGTTGAATGTGACAACTGGGCTGGGTGTTCCAGGGGATAATTGTTTCTAGACACCAGGGTAAGTATGGGGAATGGGTCCTCTGGGTGGGTTGCCACTAGACACAAGAGTAAATATTACCATCAAGGTGACAGGTTTGCAAGGGAGAAGATTCTCTGTACATGCAGGCAATATAGTAATGACAAGGGGACAGTTATTTCTGGTGGGTGGGGCAGTGGGTTCTGCTAGCCACCAGTGATAGCTATATATATACGGTATGGGTGCTCAGAGGGTGGGGGCTGCCACTAGATGCAAGGGAAGAGTGCACCAGATGGTCGCTGCTGGCCCCACACCAATGATGGATGCCTGCTGCATTAAGCAGCCCAGCACCTTCAACCCCCTGACCCCTCCATGATGGGTAAAGAAAGGGGATGAACATTCACCTCTTGACTGTCAGTCACTTTGGCAGTCCATCACCCTGTCGGTGTTGCAGGTGTGTGAAAGCTGGTGGTTTCATCCTGCTCTGGTTGGAGTCAGTGAGTCGAGCAGCTTGCACCCCTCCCAGAGGAGAGAGGTGCCCAAGGACACTGAATTCTGTCCATATCCCCCACGCTGACATCCATGAGTGGTCCAAGTTCCGAAAACCGAATCACTGCTGTGATACTGGTATCTTCCTGACCAACCCACTTTACCACCCCCCCCCATACAAACCCTTTCCATCTGACACAGCTGATAGGTATTTTCATTAGCTATACTATCTCACTTACCCATTTTCTACTTTGTCTACAGATCCAGTGGAACCATAAGACACCACCCCCTAGCATTGGAGGGCGATGACCACATGTATCATGTATTTGTTTTATATTTAGAGTTCTCATTTGTCCCGGTTAGTTGCTAAAGAGCTGCAGATCCTTTGTGACCCCTTTGCTATTCTTATTTTACAGGTGCAACTGGATGTTCCCAGAAGCCACCCAAACCCCAACCCACAGTCTGCAGGAACCGGGTAAGAAATCTTTGCCACACAACACTACCTCAGTCACCACACTGGTGCATGTATACCCATGGAAAAATATCAGAGTAATGTAGAAAAAGTGCACAACACCAGTCAAGAGACAAATTGGCACAAAAAGCAGTATACACAGTACTTTGAGACTGATAAATGTCAAATGCATTTTTCTACACATTAATTTATATAAACAGGCAAATGCCTCCTGGTTGTATATGTGCATATGAAGCTGGGCTATAGAAAGTCTGTACTGTACTAGGCACTTATTTCTTTGTAGTTACTTCTAGGTGTCTCCTTGCAGAAATGCTGTCTGATATGAAGCTTTGTACAGTGCCTTTTGTGCTAAACAGCAGTTCTATGTGGTGTTCGCTTCATCACTTGCAGTGCGACATTGTTGTACAGAGCTTAACTTTCAGGAATGTAAATGGGTAAGAATGACATGAAAGCCATGGCAAAACACCCACAGGACCCATAGCACGCATTGACGTTCTAACATCAACCAGATTTAATCTGAAGATGCAGTTTTGCTAGGAGGCCACCAGCAGTAACTATTAAGGAACTTGCCTTGTATGGTACTGACTTTCTGAATCCCAGCTCTGTATACACTGATCTGACTACTTTTCGGTGGTGGTTTGCATTTTGACACAAATGAATGTCCAATGCTTTTTTGCATACATTTCTCTTGTTACTGAGTAGAGAAGTCCATATAGCTAGGGAGACCCTTTATCAACAAGAGTTTGCTTGCTTTTAAATGCAGTAATAACTGGTTGTGATGTCACACCCAGTTATTACGGTGGTCCATTAGAGAACTGAAGCTCTGTGCCAGGATCTAATAAGTGGCACTGGCAGTGGGCATTTTCTGATGTGAAGCACTCTGGGGTGAAAAGTCTTCACTGCGAGTCTCACACTGCACTCTGGTCACACTGAAAACAGTTTAAAAAGAAGTGCGAGGAGAACAATACAGTACAGCTGATGCTCCTTCCTCTTCCCTCCCTGGATGACCACCAGCAACACGGGTGCCCTTCTAAAACACATGTTGTTGGTGTGGAGTGCAGTAACGTTAGCACTGAGACACAGGGCTGGCACCAACCTTTCTTTTTTATATGTGCAATGCTTTCTGGTTGTGTTCTACTGAATAGAAATTTGATTTGATGTAAACAATAAGACCTGACAGTGTGCACTATCTTGATGATAGTAATCTCACATCTCAGGTGCATTTAATGGCACTCTGCTGTGCCTCGTGCTTAACAGTACACCTGAGGAATGTGATTATACCACCATAATGCATACTCTAGCGTGTTGTTACTTACAAATTACTATTTAAACATAAATAGGAGTTTTGGCATTCCTTAGTAAGACTGCAATAGTGTGAGGACTTTATGAATTACAAGGATTATACAGTGCAAGTCCTCCAAATAAGCTATATTTAAAATAATGGAAATGTGAGTCAGATTATTTTCAGCCATTTTATAGAGCAATAGCATACAACAGGTGTGCATTTTTTGCAGAATATTCACATGCCTAAAGTGGCTTGCACTTGACTGAATCTCATACCTTCAACCACTGCAGGCATGCGTATGTTCTATAACAGACATACACCCTGTCTTGTATTATAAAAAAAAAAAAGCATCACAGTTAAGCATCATTCAGCCAGCTCCGTGGCACTGAGTAATATTTCATCACTCTGATATGCTGGCAACCCCGGGTCGTGCCACGAGCCCAGATGTCAGAAGCAGAGGCCCGCAGAGAGGGAGTTCAGAGCATCCTTTGGATGCTTCCCACCCAGAGGAGGGCTCTGCTGCAGAACTTCACAACAGTTTCTGGTGGAGGGATGCAGCAATTTCTTTGGCAGCGTGTGATCACATTCTGCTGGATATTCCCACCCCAGGAACCCTCGGGGGCTACACCGATTAGTGGGAGTTGGATGGGATAGAAAATTTTAATTAAAAGCATATATTATTTTACAGTTAAGTTATAAAAACTTGAATTTCTGGGTACTTTAGCATTATCAGTGTCAGTGGCTCAGTAGGTAGCACACTCACATCTGAGTCCAGGAGATCACAGGGCTGTGGGTTCAGTTCCCACATCTGGCACTAGGGTTAATATCCCAATACTGACACTGTAGTGCAGCATGAGGGCGGTGCTGCACTTCTGAGGTGCCGTCTTTCGGATGAGATGTTAAACCGAGGTCCCATCTGCCTGGATAGGTGGTAGTTCAGGTGGATGCTAAAGATCCCATGGCACTTATTGAAAAAGAGTAGGGAAATGTTTATTTGGCAAGAAAACTGATACACAAACACACAATAAATCAAAAACATCACAATAAAGAACTCAAGTATGACAGAAACAAAGAAGAAAAAATCATACAAAATCTGAAATGAAAACAGAAAAAGAAAAGTCACCAAAAGAAACCTCCTCAAAGGAGGAGCTATCAGTGTACATCAATCCCAAAATTAGTAGCCCATGGCAAATATTTCCACAGAGTCTGCACTCAAGACCAAGGATCAGTCTTTTGTTCCATAACATAAATAGAATGCATATCTTTTGTTATTTTATGTGCTAATTCAACATGGTTAGATTCTTTTTGCTGTAGTGTAAAAAGGCATCGTGCCATCCAGATGTTCCATTTTATGATAGCAAATAAAACACATAAAGTGTTCAAATCCCAGTGAGTCCAAGGCCCAGGAAGGTAACATACATCAAATTCTGGTAGGTAACCGACTGTAATGGACACATCCCCCAAAACTGAGGTAGAAATACAGTACCCAGAAATGCTTAATAAAAGAACAATCAAAAAACAGATGAACCATAGTTTCTTCCAAATTAATACAAGCAGGACGACTACAGATACGCTCCTGCATGGACTTATGCTTCTGATTTGCCTTAACATTCAGACGTTCATGACAAGATAGCCAATGACTGTCCCACATTTGGGCCGGGATTCGGGCATTGTGAACCAAACTCTGAAGTGAACTAAAATGCCAGGTGGGACATCTCTCAAATGGGGCTTGTACAGCACATAAGTCCAGCAAGAGAGTGTCTTACACAGTTCTATGATTCAAAGTAATAATCATGCGTGGAGTAACATGCCATTGCTTCAAGTGAAAAAACAAATCTTTAACATATACAGAGGTCCCTGGGGTTTTCCTAATCAGACAAGGACTCTGGTGTTCCCATGGGTGGAACCAGAGACTAGATGCTGCCAGTAGTCAAGGCTCCCACCCCTTCTGCCTATTGACCAATAACTGCCTAATATTAGCCATCAAAAAAATGCTACGAAAAAACAGTAAAGGGTTAACCATCTTTAAGCCACCTGATTTGATAGGTAAATGAGTAATGTTTTGTTTTATGGGGTTGAAATGGCTGCGCCATAAAGCTTGGAAGAAAACCCCAAACAATACTGTTTCTAGCCATCTTAGGATCAGAAACACCGAACTGAGATATAAAAAAAAATTGGAGTAAAAATGTTTTAATTAAGGAAACTCTCTTTTTTGGCCTGGATAATCTAACAGTTTCCTTTTTCCCAATCTCATACTCATTTTATTGAAAGGAGAAAACTGCATCAGCATTCTCCGGAGTCCCAAATTTATGTTGGAAATACAGTTGCCTTGATTTTTGTTCATGGAAGGATTTCATACACGGCCGTAACTGCAAAATCTGAGTACTCAAATCCTGAGTCGTTGTGTGGGCCAAAGTCAATAAGTTTTGCAGTTGCTTTCTTTGTTGCAAATAAAATAAATATCTACTACAGGATTCACGGCGACTATATTGCTGACATAACTGTCTCAAACCCCGCTTAGTATCATCCCACCCACTCCTGATATCAAAATAGCAAATTACCACAGATTTGCATGCCAAAAAATAAGCCTGTAACTCAGCATGAAAAGTCTCCTTGGACAACAAAGAAGCATTCAATTTCTACGACCCCGGTCCTCGGGAGAGGGTGGTAGTAGGATGCCCAATATTAACAACTACCATATTATGGTCCAAGAATTCTACCTGCCTTACCTGTGCTGCTTGAGTGGGCACAAATTGTGAAAGAAAAATAAAAGTACATGTAGCTAAGTGTCCTTTCTGAAAAGTGGGAGAGTTAAGATTAGTTTTGACAAAGAACCATCCTTCAGCTGTGCAAGTCGAAGCAATTGAGATAATAAAAGTGAGTCACAAAACAATTTGGTTGTTTTTACAACTACTACTTTTATCTTTGAGACTTAAGCCATAGTTAAAATCACCTGCAAATATCACTGATTTTAGAGGTGTGCAAGTAGGGTTGGATAAGCCTCAAAAGTTAGTCTGTAAATCCTTGGTCTGGGGAGCATAATAGTTAATCAGTCGAAAGTGAGAGTGCGAGATGATAACATCCAAAACTAACAGTCTGCCAGGAACAACATCATAGAGTTTAACCACCCAAAAATCAGGTCGACAAACCATGATCCCCACCCCAAGACACATCTCCTGGCCAATGGACCAGAAGGAAGGTCCAAACAACCAATCCCTTTGTGCCTGGTAGATCTCATGAGTCGTATGTATGGCGAACATCCTGTAGGAAAAATAAAACTTTCTTCACAGTCATGAAAAAGAGAAAATACCCACTGTCTCCTTTGTACCCTCTTGATACTATTGGTATTGAGAGTGTAACAAAGCAGGTGGTCACCCATGAGAAGGGCAATAGAGTGGACAAAAACAAGGCAACTACCCAGACCTCAAGTTTTCTTTTTGCCCGATGTTGCTCTCCCTTTCATTTTAACCTTAGCCTTTTGTTTTTGTTCCTCGGTTCCCCATTGGGATTTTCCAGAATCTGTGGTACCTGCAGTGTGTGAGGAAGCCACCAAGGAGGAAACGGTATCTCCATCAGAGCCTGCAAGCTCCTCAGTAAGGATCTCATACCTGTTGTGAATTGGAAGATCATCAGTCCTAATGGATTTGGAGGGGGGAGGGATCTGTCTGTTACGGGTAGAACACCGTAGGTTCTCCTGACCAAGCCTCACAGGAGGGGGCATGTTGAAAGGGTAAGATACTGCTGGCACAACTGGAATCAAAGCAGGAGGCACAACAGAAGCCTCATCTTGCTCTGCAAGAGGCTCTAGAACCACAGCGGGAGGAGGGGGGAGGGTTCTCTGCTGGGCAAATGTGGGGGTCAGGTAACAGTCTATTTTTTATATTCAGCTTTTGTGCTAAAGTGATCAGTTTAATCTGCTCTTTGCCAGTATTCTCCACCCTGTTGTATGAAGCCCAGGTTCAATTTTGGAAAGTGTGCCCAACTTCATCTCACAAGTTACACTTAGTTTCATTTAAACAAGAAGAACCCATATGCCCCAAGTCCCCACAGGTAGTACATTTCAGCTTGTCACATACATTACTAATATGGGAAGTGTCACCACAATGGTAACAAGCTTTCGGCTGTCCAAAATAAAACAAAACCACATGATCATGACCTAGAAAAAAAAGTATTAGGAAGGTGCATGAAACCATTATCAGATGAATGCAATAAAACCTTCACCCTCCACTCCCCAGTCGAGATGTTCTCTGAATCAAAAATAGTGTCAGGGCTATCCAAAACAGTACAACGCTTTTTCAGCCAATATTCCACATCTGCTTTTTGAACCCCCTCACTCCGAAAGAGGATAGTCACCGACTTGTAGGTTGGTTTTATCAGAGGAATCACTAAGAAGGGAGCCCAAGGGGCCATACGCTTCCAAGGTATTATATAGTGACCAGAATCTGTCCAGACCTTTAGAAGTTTTGAAGCTCACATCAAATACTGTTTCACCTGAAACATGAATGAGAGAATAAATCTCATGAGAAAAGAACTTTAAAGAGTCCTTCAACAAAGTTCTAGCCATATAAAAACGATTAGGGGGATCAGGCAAGCCACCAATATAAGAAAGACACACGGCACTGTGTCTCTTTACTGGCAAAATGGGCTGTTCAAAGAGGGATGCAAAGGGCTTTCTGGAAACCTCAGTCCTAGTATTCAGAGGAGCTTCAGGTGGACCAGCCACATCCCTATCAGGATTCAGGGGAGTCGGAAACCCCAATATAGGGTTTTGTGTCAATTCTAATTCTTTGGGCAGGTCTAAAGCTCCACAATACTGATCATTCTTATCAGTAGGTTTCACATAGCGGCTTGTTAAGAGAGAAAGTCAGTAGCAACAGGCATGCAAATCAGGGAGGTTCCAGACCTTCTTTCCCCAGTCATGTCAGTGCGTTCCCACCCTGCTCCCATCCAGGGCCTGTTCTACTGACCAGTCAGAGACTGCAGCATCAGAGCATTTCTCAGTTCTGAAAGTAGGACAGGAGCAGGAGGTGTAGAAGAAAGAACAGTACTCACAGGTAAGCCATCAGGAGAAGCATTCATATCTGCCGAAGTGGAACCGTTCGCATTCTGGATTTCAGAAGCCATGACAGGCAGCTGTGAGGCTCGGACTTCTGCACAAGGCTGCGAGGGAATGACAACCCCAAGTTTGCATGCAGAGGTCAGCTGCCTAATCTGTCTTTCCAACTTCATTTTGCAGACCCAAAACTGGCATTCTTCCTGCTCAAGCAATTTCCAAAGAGCAACTCTGATTGGGAGTCTGAATCCTTCCCTGAAATATCAGTCAGAACCTTCAGGAACCATAGGTTGATCAAAACAAACCACTCCAGTATTTTCATCCATCTGTTGTTCTAGAGTGCCAACTTCCATTGCATCTTCAGTATTAATCATGGTATGCACCAGAACAGCCTCGTGCAAAGGTGAGACGGAGGGTGAGGCTAGGCCCCCTGTCTCATCAGCTCCACCATCCTCTCCAGCTCTCACTGAAGTGGCCATCTTGGGAGATGGCTAGCAATTCCTCCAGTGGTAAGTTGGGGAATTTCCCCGGTGTCCTGGCCAAATTTCTCCCATTCACTAAAAATACCACCAACAGCTTAATCTGGTTCAATTTCAGTTGCTTACCATCTGTATCCCCCTTCCCCCCGGTCACCCCTGAAAAAGGGACTTCTAGGCCCAGTGGGCTTACCGTGTCAACAAAATTCAATAAATAAATAAATCTTCCCACTGAGCCATGTCACCCTTTTAGACACATTGAGGTCTGTTGTGACGGATACTACCCATGAAGATAACATTGTTAATATCCTTTAAGCACAATCAGAAAGGTAATATATCCTGGGATCTAGTTGCAGTGGGGCTGAATTGTCATCACTTTGTTGGTGAGCACCAATATTTTCTCCTCTTAATCTTACCAACTCTGTTCACTGAAGTGGAATAAGACTCTTTGAGATGTGGGTTATTGCCTGATAAGAGCACTTCATGTGCTAAAAGGAACTTGATGGAAACACATCATGCCTCAAGGGGCAAACTGTTATCTGATAACATACATTTATTATTGCTTAGACTCTGCATTATGTTGATGGGGTAATAAACCATAAGTAACAAGATAGACTATGTAAATAAATATATTTTTTAGTTTCTATATTGCCTATTTAATTTATATAAAATAAGTAAATGTTAAAAAATTGAAATCAGCGTCGGGATTAACATGGCAAGACAAATATAGAGGGTAATGAATGGGGAGCAGTTAGTAACAAGGTTGTGGTCCCTTAGAGAGGTTGTTATGCCAACCTAGTAAACCTCGAGAGTGAAGCTCAAGAGGTTTACAGTTGGCATAGCAACCTTGACAAAGGGAACATAGCGTTGTTGTTAAATGTTCCTAATTCATTTGTCTTTATAGGGTTTTACAGCCCTCACACTGACATCCCAGACAGCAACAGACACGATGCCGAGTGTCAGCATTGTGCTGTCAGGGTGCCAATGTGTTGCAATCGGGGGGCTGAACCCACCAAATCTGCCGGTCTCTAGATATCCAACTCCCAGTTGGAGTTGGATCAGGGAGGGGGTGCAGCACTGGGAGCGGCACCAACACTGTCTGCAAGGACCAGCACAGTGACTCGACATTTTCAGGAGAAATCTGTCGATGTGCTGGTCTTCGCAGTAGTGGTGTTGACCTCCTGTTGGCATACATCTTTATAGTGTATGGACTGCATTCAAAACAATACTGCCTTTGCCAACCCATTTTGCCTTTTATGCTCTGCCTGTCTTCAGACAACAGACTGTGCCCCCTTCCCACACCATGTTCAAGCTTCACTCACATTTAAGACCTATTTTGAACATGTCCATGCCTCCTCGATTTGTGTACCTGTAGGGTCATCCATAGAATTATGTGGGTTCATCAGTAGTTGCTTGTCGGCAATAGTCTCCAAAACAAGCAGCCACAAAATCCAGGAGACTCGTGTGTAAATGCATTAATGTTATGGCATCGTTGTGAAATAGTCAAAAGGGTATAAGAACTTCTTGGGTGTCACAACAAGCATTGGAATTCATCAAATTCAACCCTTATTAGTCTCTCCCACACAGTATAACAGCTTTGCACCAAACATTAACAGTAAAAGCCCAGTCCTAAGCAGTAGTTTTAACCTTACTTATAACTGTCATGTAACAATTCAAGGTATCCATCAGCAGTACAAGCATGCTGCTACAAAGCAGTCCTTAACCATAATCCAGACTGCTGAGAAAACTGCTATCTTAGCCTTCTAATTTGCATCTCATTTACATTGTTTGTGCCATTAGCAGGCTAAGTTAAGGCTTCTGACTGTGAAGGACATTGTGATGACCCATTGTAACGCAATTGACTATTAAATATCACAAAAGCAGTTTTAATTTTAATTTAAGGCTAATTTCTTACTAAAATATTGCTAAGGTTAACTGCTATGTTAAGATGAAGTGAAGGCTTACATTTTGATCCCCACACTGCTAGTTTCTTTTTGCACCTAGGGGAAAGATTTTTGTACACCGTATCTAATTTTAATGCTTTGTATTAAATAAAATTTTTTTTTTAACTCCATTCATGACGAGGTCTCAGTTATATACTTGGGGATACGGTGTTACGTGTGAGGTCTTTACTTGTTTGAATTATGTACTCTTTAGCCCAGACGCACTATTAATATACCAGGGCGCCAAATTTTTCCCACTTTCTGACACTGAATATTCTCTCTTTCTTTCCCCCTCCTCCTTAAATCCTGTATTTTTTGGTTGGGCTTCTATTAAGACTCAGTGTCCCAGTTTACCTTGCGGTTGGACCAAGCCACACCACGCATGGGTGAGGGATGATTGGAGATGTCATTAGAGAGCATGAAGCATGGGATGAGTGTGTCGTTTCAAACTGCGTTGTCAGTTTGGGATTATTTTTCTGCATAAAGCAGAACAATTTTAGGGAGAGGGCCAAGCTGCAAGACTCATGGTGTGTGCAATTCTGATCTGATTTGAAAGCCAGTACCATCTGTGCTGCTAAAAAAATAATAATTGCTGGTCTGTGGTTTGATGTAACTCACTGGTCTGCTACTGAGGTTGGAGAATGTGGCAAGTGCTTACATGTACTGCTGATGGGGCCTGTGACCTAGACAGACATTGCATGATCCATGCTTCACGATCCATCTGATCGAGGCATCACTGGGTTACGGCTGGATGGACTAACTGGCCTGCTGAGGCCGGGGGAGTGTGGCATGTGCGGGGGTGTGTGTACTGCTGAATTGTACTGGGCCATCTGGCTTGGCCTGAAATCAGTCATCGCCGGACTCTGAGAGAGAGAGAGAGAGAGAGAGGACCGACCAGAAGAAAGACCTGGGCCACAGTCAGCCAATGGTGGTGAGTGATGTGGCAAGGTCAGTTTTGGTACTTTGACTTGGCAGGGTAGGTCAGTTGGGTATTGGCAGGGTAGGTCAGGTGGGTATTGGGTTCAGCTGCAGCAACGAGAATGAAGGGAACCAATTGAATTCATGCAGGGGGGTCTCACAAACATAGGAATCCTGGCTACCTTACTCCAACCCGAGGGAGGGGGCTTAGCATCCCATGGTAGAGCTCATCAGTTACTCAGGAGACTTTTTAACAAAACCTAAGTGCTGAGCAGGCACCTTTCTCTGAGATTATCTGTTGGTAGCTACTAGCTCCACTCGCTGTGGGGCCTGAAGAGAGAAAGATCAGACAGGGTGTTTGGTGCTGGGTGGGGGTGGGGTTGAGCCAGGAAAGGGACTGCCACTGGTTTGACTAAAAAGCTAAGTTTATGCTATTATCTCAGCTCTACATACTTCAGAACCAAGTTGAGACAGGCATACCCAAAAATAATCCATACCTTTCTGTGATGTCTGCCTGGGAAGTGGGAGCTGGGGAGGTGGGCAAGGAAACCAGATAGGAGTGTGGTCTTGGGGGAAACAGTTGGAGTGTTGGGGAGAGTTGAAGTGTGGGGCAGGGGCCAGGGGAGGGAGGAGGGTTGGAGTGTTGGGCCAGGGGAGAGTTGGGTGTGGGGCAGAGCCAGGGAGGGAGAGTTGGAGTGTGGAGCAGGGGAGAGAGAGAAGTGTAGGGCAGGGGCCGGGAGGAGGGTTGGAGTGTGAGGCAGGGGTGGGGGTAGGGTTGGAATGTGGAGCGGGCCGGGAGTTGGAGCGCGGAAAGGGGAGGAGAGGTGATTGTGGGTCAGAGATGGGGAGGGAGGGAGAGTTGGAGTGTGGACAGGGCTGGGGAGGGAGAGTTGGAGTGTGGGGCAGGGGCTGGGGGAGAGTTGGAGTGTTGGGCCAGGGGGAGAGTTGGAGTGTGGGGCAAGAGCCAGGGGGAAGGAGAGTTGGAGTGTGTTGCAGGGGCTGGGGCCTTGTGGTGGTTGGAGTGTGGGGCAGTGGTGGGGGGATGCTGTCCCTTAATTTAAAAATCCAGTGCTGACACTGTAGACTGTGTTATGAGGGAGTCAGGACACTGGGAAAATCTGAAGACTGGAGAAATGATCAAGGGTCTAGCAACTAAAATTCAAAGCAAAAAAGTAAAGAAAAGTTATGCCCACAGGGCGTTAAGAAACTGAACCTGAAATACTGGTGGTAGAAGTGTTGGAAACAAACTATAGATGCAACAGGCATGGGGGTCTTTAATAACAACTTAAATAATCAATGCAGTACATTAGAGCAGTGTAGAAGGCAAATAGGTTGCTGGGGGAGCAAAGGCAGAGACATCCCATCAAAAGGAATGTGGTAATCCTTCCCCAGGGCAGATCTCTGATGCGCCCACACTTGGAATCCTTCATGCAGTTCTAGATTCACACTCAAAAAATAAGGACAGGGATGGAGTTAAAATGGTGCAGAGGAAGTTAACACAAATAAGTGCGGGGCAGCAAGAAAGTTCTACATGGAGAGGATATATCACAGTAGACCTCAACGTATTTACAGTGGAAACCAGGAGGGTAAGGGGAGAACATTGTTGAACTATTTAAAGTTTCTTCACAGGACAAAAAAGCATGAGCTGTTCAAGAGCAGGCATGGGGCCGGGAGTGAAAGCTGCAAGTGGAGGGAGATTTAGAAAGGATGCCAGAAAAGCATTTAGAAACAGGTTACAACAATGGGTGGTCCACCTCTGATTAGTGGAAAGACTCAAGCAGGGGTGACAGGTTTATGGAGCTAGTTAAGGGTATCTGGGGAGAAGACATGGAGGGAGGGAGGGGGAGTGAATGACCACTAGGATATTTGCATCATACTATAGCTAGAGCGAGACAGACATTTCTGTGTTTTAGTGTGGATAAAATTGATTCGAGCTATCAGCCTTCTGGCTCCACATCACAATCACGCTTTTATTTCTTCAGTCATTTAAGGGACTATGTAAAATACTGGCCAAACTGTAAAGGTTCTTGGGGCCAGTCCTCAAAGGTACTCCACATACAAGTAAGTTGCACATACATGGGGTGTGTTGTCCTGCAGGTCATGGTTATGCCTATCTGCATCCTCAACCCCTGCCCCTGTGAGTCACTTTTGGAGAGCTGTGCATAGGGGCAGGGGTGGCAGCATTGGCTAAAGCTGGTGCAGACCATGGGCTACCAGTCCACTAATACCAGTCCACAAGTGAATCCCTACCTCCATATAGTGTAGGGTATGGTGAGATACATTGGATTAAAAGATAACTGTGTCAGGGAAATGTGGCGTGGTGCAGGTTAAGGGCTTGTGGCCCACTTCGAAGACAACCAACACAAAATTTAACCACATTCCAGAGTAACATGCAACATATTTCCAGGATAAATATTCCAACACAGATAAGTAGCTTCAGCCTGAACAGTTTGTGTGTGCTTGCAGCATTTATGGATATTTTCAAGCTACTTATCTGTGTTAGAATATTTATCCTGGACACATGTTGCATGTTACTCTGGGGTGCAGTTAAATTTTGTGTTGGTTATGGTGGGATACAGCCGTCCTGCAGGACTTCCTACAGGCACAATCATTTAGGTTCATAAATTCTTCAGCTGATGCCAGTGATGCCCTCAGCCCACCAAGGATATTAGGGACTCAAGAAGAGAAGGAGATGATTGGGCTCAGAATATTGGTACATGGTCAGACTGAGTGAAACAGAGTACAAAGACAAAGTACTTATTTCACTAGTAAAGTAACAGCAAAACACATTGGTTCAGTTGATGTTTTTGAATCTGACAAATTCACATGTGGTGATCACTATCCATTCCAAGTAACTAATTAATATATTATGTATAGATACAGATATATAATTTTGTAACTCTTTTTTTTTCTCACCTACCTTCTGGGACATCTCTCAGGTTCCCTCTCTCAATCTGCAGCTCATGACCGCCCACCTGAACCGCAGCTCCCCTGACTTCTGAATCAGTATCAGGACTCCTGTCTCTCCCCCGGGCCCTTAGAGAGGCCGGGAGTCCTCAGAGGGTAGAGTTGGGGGGTGCGGCCGGCATTGTGGACGTGGGCCTTCACCTCTGCAGTTCACCATTGCATCACCCAGTCAGCAGGTTTTTTTTCCCTTGTTTATGCCCTCGATCCTCCTCCCCACCCCTAGCTCAGATATGCAATGGCATCTGGAGACGCACGCTACAGCTTCGCCCCGCTACTTGCTGCCCTGGTGTGTGCAGTGCCTCCAGTCACCACCTGGGGCAACTGCAATCCCGGGCAAACCTGAATCCCTCCCCACAAGAGGAGAGCTGTCCTCCAGTTGCTCGATCCTCTCTCTCCCCCCTGCCAACCCCCAGCAGCCCAGGCTTATTCCTGAACTAGGGTCACTGGTGCAGCGAGAGGTGTGGCATCCAATGCCTCAACCTTCAGTGCCACCGGGCTGAAGATATGGGTATTAAGAAAAGAAATGACAATGGATTATTTATGATTTACAATTAGCTGCATATGCAGCAAAATATGTAAATGAGCATGTTTGCCTAAATTTGGATTTTTTCAGACATATTTTCTTTATATCGCGGAAATGCATTCAATTTATGGATAATGTATTTACAGTGTAAATAGAATCTTTCTAAAAGAAATCTAGAAGTAAGCAAAACTTGTTCATTTACATATTTTGCTGTGTATGCAGCCAAAGGTAAGCCATAAAGACTCCATTAGGATTTCTTTTGGCTTAAAACTAAAAACATTTATTTTAGATTGATTAAAAATCCAAAAGTAATCCAGGATTGAAAATGTACATATTTCTCTTCAAATAAAGACAAAAAAAGAAAAAAAATCCATTCAAAACAGCAGTTTTTTTTTCACTTTTTTTTTTCCAGTCAAAAATACAGAGGATTGAAAATTAGCATATTGTGTTGTGTATACAGCCAAAACTAAGCCATTCATAAAATGGGAAATTACCATAAGAATTTTTCTGAATTAAATACAGTTTCAAGTGAATTTAAAGAGACTTTAAATGTTAAGAAAAAGGTAAAAGTAAGTCTTTATCAGTCCACAATTTTTGGTAGGGGGGCTCATCAGGGGCCTGTCTAGATGTGTGTATGATTGGTGAGCATGAGAATACAAACTATAATCTCTCCACATGGGATTTCTGTACCTGGAGGCATTAAGCAGGTGGAGCTCCTGTTCCAGCTCTCCCAAGAGCTTTGGCATTTTTAGAAGTGGGAATCTGAACTGGTTTAGACCTGTCCAATACAGTGTTCTGGACACAATTAAAATTGCCCCCAGTATCCAGGGGCCTGCCCTCCATACCATGTCTAGTGAGAGTCTCTGAAAGAAACCAGGTTTGGCGCGTAAATCAAGTCAAAGGAGAAGGTTCCAACTCCCATTAGTTCAGCCCTCGCCAGAGAATCCCTGCCTGCCTTATCATTGATCTAGTGCCCCTCACTTTAGAGGAAAAAGCAGAGGAGATCCACCTTTTCCCCCCAGGTATGCACTATTTTTCACAGCTTCCCCCCCAAGACATACGTGTCTCCTGTAGCATGACTACTTGCCATATGGATTTCTTGGATTCAGCCAACACCCGTTTCCATTTATTAATGGATTTTAGTCCATTTACATTCCAAGTTGCTACCCTGACTGTATTAGCCATTAAACCCTGAGTTAGGTAGGCATTTCAAAAAACTTCTATTATTATGTAGTAAGTCATGTATCTTCCCCCACCAGTCGATTCTCCATTGCGTTTCTTATTTCGTGTCAGCCAAATGATGATTCAGGTCTCTTCCCTTGCACATCAACATCCTTATTTTACCACTTTTATAACAGTACCAACATAATCCCCCACCCTGTTTAACACTTGGAACAGAAGGGGGTACCCAGTTCGCCAGGCAGGAGTTCCAGGAAAAAATATCCCCGGTCACCGATCGGGGACCCCCCGCCACCCCAACCCCTCAGAAAAGCTTTTGATTTCCCCACACAAAAATAGCAAACAACTGTCCCATTCACCTTCCCTCAACCTCCCTTGACACCCTATAACCCAAATGTACAGTACCACCAACCCCCCCAATTCAGGTCACAAGGAGCCTGAAATGTTTCCCCATACAAACAACTGGTAACCAGTAACCAAACTCATATAAGTGAGAGTATTGTAACCAATCTATTTGGCACGTGACATCCTGTTATTTAATATAATATTACTATCACATTGGGCTGAGGTCCTACTGTCTCCATCTGTAACCTTGTTTAAACCTCTCTGATCTTGTTTGTGTTAATTTAATTAATACATTATTGTATTTCACTGCTGATCCTGACTGCTGTAAAATCAATTGCAACATATGTTTGCTTGGATCTTTCTCCTGAAACTCCTTGTACACTGTGACATTTGCTTTGCAACACCGAACGTGCTTTGTAACTCACGCTATGTCTTTGCTGTTGTATTCTCTGATGTGGAGACTTTGTAAAGGAGTCTCAGACTCAAAGGTATTAATTCCAATATGTTTCAATAAATAAAAATAAAATAATACTACTATGGTCTCCTGTTTAAGGAATAGAGGAGCTATAGTTAAAGAAACACATTTTGAACGTGTAAGTCAAAGTAAGTCTGTGTCTGGATTACAAGGAAGACCACCAGCATGAAAAAAAATGTAAGGAAATAGAGCAGTCTTCATCCTACCGCCCCCGCCCCACCCCGCCATTACCCACGTCTCCAGACATGGTTCAGGGTCATTATCAGTACCTCACTTGGCATTTTAGGAAGTCTTTTAAAGCACCCAACACACAAGCTGGGGTGGCCCCAAACAAGCAAAAACAACCAACCTCCTCAGGTTTTTCAGTACAGCCTGTCAGGACTCCTGCCAGAGGTAATAATTCGTGAACTTAAATGAACAAATTCATTGATAATACTAGAAGGAGACTTATCTGTTATCCATTTCACCTTGCTTTGCAGGTGAACGAGCCCGATTTCTTCTAACCTCCTCTTCTTCTACCCATCTCTCCGCTGCTTTTGGGCAGGTGAAGTAAACTGGGGATTGTCCAGGCTTGTCGATGTATAGCTTAGCCGGGTACATGAAAGTGAAGGACCACCCAGGGTTGTACAGCTTGGCTTTGACTACCTTAAACTTTTGCCTCTACATTTGCAATTCTTGGCTGAAATCTTGAAAAACATGTACCTTATTATTTTTAAAGGTGATGGGCCCCTTCACCTGCCTTAAGATCTGTTCCTTATCCACAAAACAGAGATACATAATTAGGCAATGCCGAGGTTTTTCTCCAGGCCTAGGTAGAAGATGCACCCTTTCAATTTCAAACCTGGCGGCCTCCTCTGACAACTCCAAGTGCTCCACTAGCTATTTGTGCAGTTCTGTTTCTAGGTTATGGCCCTCGGTACCCTTTGGGAGCCCTATGATGTGCAAATTAGAGTGCCGTGATCTATTGTCCTGGTCGTCGACTCTGGCTGCTAGCTCATCCACCGTTTTTTAAATTCATACCGTTCGTCATTGATTGCCTGTACTGCGTCCTCTAGATCACTTACACGATGCTCCAGGTTGGATATCTGCATCATGTGTGTTGAAGTGGTTTCAGAAAGGCCTGTTATCATGGATTGCAGGTGGGTGATCTGGGCTGTAATGTTAGTAAACCTGGCCTTCATCTCATGCTGCATCTGGCCCAGCGTGGCCGGCATTCCCGCTAAGGATCGCTCCAGCTCTGACATACTAGCACCATTTTGAGCATTTGCATCAGCAGCCTGGTTGGTCTGACATCTAGTGTGAGCCTCTGGTCCCAACTGCTGTTCTTTCAGCACTGGTGCAGGCTCAAATTTTAGTTTAGACTGCTTATTTTTTGATTTGCTGGTGGCCATGGACTATTTGAAGCTCCCTTTCAGAGTTGCCACCATTTTGATGTGTTTAGTAGGTCTCCGAAGCGCTTTCAAAGAAGTGCCATGAGGAGCTGACTAAAAAGCTTCCACCATGATCAGAAGCTAGCCATGCCACCCCACCCACCCCCAATTTATGTATATTCTGACATGGAACTTTTGTAAACGAGTCCCTGATGCAAAGATATTCTCCAAGATTGCAAATAAAATAAATGGAAATGGTCAGGGTGGTAACAAAGTTCACCCAGGGTTTGTGCTCGAATAAAGTGCTGTGACAACAACCGCTATAATATGCACTTTGAGAAGATGGAGTATCATGGATGCCTCATTACTCCAGAGGTCCCTAAACAAAGGAATGGACATCCATTGGGGAGTGTTCTAGTGTGACATGCCTCAGTAATGCAAGAGAGTGTGTTCTCTGGAAGATTTTGTACCTGCAAAAAGCCTGGGGGTACCACATGTCTCTGTGTACCATCAGTCAGGAAAAAAAAGTCGTACAGTACAATCCCATTCCTGTTCGTGGACATTCCATCTCTGTGTGACCTGTGTGCATTTCTTGGGACCCCCTTACACTTAATTGACACACCATAGACCTTTCTCGTACCTGGGTTAAAAAGAAATGTTTTGTGCCCTTCCCCCGACCGTTGAGATGATGAGCCAGGTGTTGCCCTAATGCTAGGGGTAATATGCTTGTTTGTTTATGGTTGTTGCCTTGCCAAAAAGAGTTGTTTGGGTTACATGCCTATTAGGTAAGAGCTGAACCAATTTTTGCAGAATCAGAGATACCCACTGACTTCAGTTTGTACAGGAGAAGAGGGTGGGAGACGGTGCCAAAAGCTTTCATTAAATTGACAAAGATGGTGGTGGTGAAGAGGCCCTGGTCCATCCTTTTTGTGGATGCCTGGCATTGGTGAGCCTGAGATGGGAGGAGGTGGTGGAGTGGTGTTTGTGAAAGCCAGACTGGAAGGGGATAAAGAAGGAAGAATAGTCAAAGAGGGTGAGCTGGGGCAGAACTATGTGCTCTTAGGGTTTGGATAAGGTAACGAGAAGGGAGATGGGGTAAGGGTATAGCGGAGAAGGAGAGGTTGAAGATGGAGGAGATGGGAAAGGTAATGTAAGGGGCAGAAAGGTGAAGGAGCTTTGGGTCACGTACATCTGGGCTCCAAACTTTTTGGGGGTTGTGAGCCAGGAGGGGTCCTAGAGAAGTAGCTGGAGTAATAGAAGAGAAGAAGAATAGAAGTGCAGGAGTGTCCAGGGGGAAGGTGGGAGGTAGTGGTGGGGGGAGGAGAAGAGGATTGAGGAGGTGCAGGTGGTAAAGTAGGAGTTGAAAGCAGAGGTTACAGAAGGAGGATCAGAGATGATGGAGTCACCAACCTTGAGGACGGAGGGAGGGGTAGGACTGGGTAGTGGGGAAGAAGAGGGAATGGATGACTTTCCAGAACTTGGAAGGGTGGTTAAGGTTTTTCTTGAAAGAGAAGGAAAAGAAACCAGCCTTTGTTAGCCTGGAGGCTCCAGTGCAGGTATTCCTCAAGATGAGGTACCTGTTGAGGTCAGCTGGTGCACCAGTGGATTTGTACTTATTTCATGCCAGGTTGCATGTCCACAGGCATGCCCAATGTCAGCTGAGACATTTGAGGCTTTCGTGTTGGCTATATGAATGGCTTGTACCATTTCAGACACATCACAAAATTAAAACCTTGTACCCCTCTGGAAGACTTGCCATCTGGTACATGCTTTTGCTACTTCCAGACTTGATTATTGTAATGCTCTGTACCTCTGTCTTGATCAGAACCCCAAGGTGCTTTTCTTCATCAAACTACCAGTGCACAACCCCCCAACTCCCATGGCAAGTCTGAGAAGTAAAACACTTAAACTGCCCAAACTGATTGTTTTACTACTTTTAACCCCATGAAAAAGGTTTTATCTTAGTTTTCAGATTGGAATTCAATGTAAGCAAGCCAAACCACCAAACACCAAGGTGGAACCCCACAGTTTGGTCCACACTATGAAATGCCTGCAGTGGCTACTTTTAAATAGAGTGCATTGCTTGAATTGTTTCCTTTAAAGTAAAGTGCTTCCACCAGTGAAATTTCACAGGTGACCAAAGGGAGCATGCTAAAAGGAGTAGCGCAAGCTTCCCAACTCTTAACACATTCTAAAACTATCATGCTCTAATCTTTGCATTGTTCACAAAATTCAGTTCACATTTCTGCTGAGGGGTGCTACTGATTTGTGGTATGCAACAAACTATCAGAATTCAGTGCACAACCCCTTCGAATGGCAAATTAAAGAAGTAAAACATTTAAATTGTTTGAACTGGCAATATTTTTAACTTTTAACTCCACGAACACGTTCTGGCTAGAGCACATTGGACTGCAGTATGAGGTCATGGATGAGAGGCAGGAAGAACAGAGACATGGAACTGCTTGCAGCCACACTGAGAATGTTTAAGCTGGCAGTCCGCGCAGGTACAGTGCTGTGCATCCATTCTTTTTTTTCCCCACAATAGCATCGCATCAGGAGCTCCCCGGTGGTCCTGGATGCTGAGTTCACTTAGTTTGGGTCTGGAGACAAGAGCCATACACATTGCTGCAAATATGAACTTCTCAATTAGAGACCCTTAGGCTTTTAGGCTCCTCCCAGGAGTTAACACTACCAGGTGGCTTCTTAGAAACTGAAAAAGTAAGTCCCAATCATAAACAAAATGAATGCTGACAATACAAATTCCAGTGAGCTTTGTCCCCTAACATTTGTTCAGTATGTTGCTACCTATACCCATGTATTCCTCCTTCTCCTGCTGCTCAGAACTATCTGGTCACTTGATGTTGTGCATGTGTCACAGAAGCCTGTCCCCAGAGCAACTGGTGCTTCAACGTTTACCCTCTAAGCCACACCCCAGCTGGGTGTTCACTGTCCAGACATTCATTCAGTGGGATTTTAAAGCCAGCCTAATGACAAGGGCCATCCCCTCCTGCCCACCCTCCAGAGTGTCAGAGACTGAGTGATGGCCAAGCCCACCCACAACCCTCCCACCCTTTTGTAATCGATGCAATATATTCCCATTCTTCTGTATATCTGATCAAATGACTTGTTTAGACATTGTGCAATGTCCTCTGCTGCTTGTTATGCTCTTATGCTAGCAAGCTGAATTCTTGCAGGCTATAAGGGAGTTGTCTGTGATCTTCTTATTTATTATTATTATTTGAAATTACGCCAACCGTGATAACCCCATCAGATGCAGCATCTTATTTTCACATGGGTCCCAGGGAAACAGCAGCAGTCAACAGGTTAACATAGTCCAGCAGGAAACAGTTACATATAGGCTATTAAGAAAAAAATTTCATTTAAAATTTAAGAAATTAATCAAATAAAACCCTGGCTTTAATTGTCATTCAGATTACCGTATACCCAGATTTGCACTCTGATTTCAGGGTGACCAGGGGAAAGGAGTGTCCCAAAGGAAGAGCTCCTCAAGGGAGTGGGGTACATGAAAGTATGCTTTGCTGTGTTACTGCCACTTGGGTAACCACAGGTGACACTGCAGCTGAGAGGCACTGAGCAGGAAGTGACAGCACCAGCTGGATCTGTGTTCGTACTCTGTGGCATGTGTGGGCCCATGGCCAGATGTTGGCATTGGGTGAACTCATACCAGTGTATGATACAGGTGCTTCTCCCCTCCCCCCAAGACCCCAGATGTTTGCATACCATCCCATTTCATTACCATAATATGCTGGCTCTTATTTAGCATGAATAATAAAGGTTTGTAAAGGCACATTTTTTTTAATTTATACAGAAATGACAATGGTCCTAGTCAGAAATGGACAAAACACTACAGCTACTGTATAACAGTCATAGTGATGTGTGCGTTAATTTGGTAGGAATGTGGTCTTGTGCTTGGATCACAGATCTCTGAGCCAGGAGGCCCCAGGCAGGATGGACTGTACCGTAAATACCAGCAGTATGACTCTGAGCAAGTCACTTAACCTCCCACTGCTTCAGTCCTCCCAGATATAAAATGGGTAGAAGCAGGACCATTGCTGAAAATGGATGCTGCATCTCAGCTGGTATTCAGCCCAGCTGTGATGCAATATATCATTTTTCGGTGGGGTTTAACTTCATCACATTTTATAGTTGGGTGGACCAAAGCACTAGGAGGTTAATTTAGTAAAGAGCTTAAGCATGTCATGAGCTTGCCTTGCCCCTTATTGGCATGGACCCATGGTGCTTCCTTATATAATTGTGATCATAAGATCATGCACCAGCTTGAATTCAAGTTTGTTGCAGACAGTTAATACATTTATCTAGCGGTGGGGCCAACTTTATTTATCAAGTTATTTTGATAAAATTCAGCTAGCAGCTGAACCAATCTAATCACTGACCAAACTACTAACAAGGGACAGGGTTGTATGAAATGTATTTATCAAGTTGGTCATGGACTGGATGATTAAATTAATCTAGCTAATCCCATCACCGATCGGAGTCCTTCCGACTGCTACTAGGGACTGACTGGACCATCCAGGACCAATTCTTCTCATACTCAGACTGCACAGAATTAGAATAGTTCCATATCAAGATAGGAAAATAAGTGGGCAACTAGCAAAACAGCAAGTGCACCCTGCCGAAATCCAGTTCAGCACATAACAAATGTCAAACACCAGTTCGGCACCCTTGTAAATTAATGGTAGCCTCCCACACTCCCCATACTTTAATAATCACCTCGGGGGGATTCAGACACTGGAGGAAAGAAGAAGGGTTGAGGACAGCGATGATTCTAAAAATAAACACAAATTGCCTGCAAAAAAAAAAAAAAGAAACTAAACCTTGACACAGTCCCAAACCCAGGATCACCAGCACTGCGGTCTATCTCCCTACCCACTACACTAGGTGGGTAGCTCAGTGGGGTTATGCTCCACAAACCCATTTAGTCCATCCCACTTTTCCCTCCCTTCCATCACTATTCTCTCCCCTCTCCATTTTTCCTCTCCTCCCTCACTATTCCCTCCCTATGCTATTCATTTCCCATCACTGATCCTGAAAGTGACCACATTGAAGTGGTCATTTGTGAATCACTGAATTTGGGTTGCCATTATCATGGGATACCAATTAGAGTACCATTATTAACCAAAAACAAATTGAATCTGAATGAATTCCTTGTTTTTTTTTGTTTTTTTTTTATTATAGTGGAGATGCACGGATGGAATTGGGGCTGTGGGGGGCCCTTTAGAAACAACGTATCGGCACAGTAGTGCAGTCTCGTCAAAGCTGAGCCTGCCTGGCTGCACATGCCATTTCCAGCATCTCCTCATCTAGTACACACAAAAGCCAGCAGCTGCCCCGACCCTTGCTAAGTGAGAGAACAGTCCAAAAAGAGACGCAGATTTTAAACTAACTTCCCTACTTCCCTAGCTAACTATTCCCTGCCTTTTCGTTTCCCTAACCTGTGAATTTTTTGTCACCAGCTCGGGATTTGCTAACCCAAAAAAAACCAACATTTTTTTCCTCTTCAGAGTCTGACTGACACAGTCCAAAAAGATGCAGATTTAAACTAACTTCCCCACTACCCAAGCTAGGTATTCCCTCTCCTTGCCTTTTCCTAACCTGTGAATTTCTTATCAGATTGGGATTCATCTCAAAAAACATGGGTTTTTTTTTGTCTTTGGAATCTGACTGAATGAGCGAGATCGTGGACCAAAGTACCAGGAGGTTAAGGGACAGTCACACATCAAGTAAGTGGCTTTGCTGGCATTTGAACTTGGGCGTCTTTGCTGCTAAGCCAGTGCTTAGCCACTACACCAAATAAATGAAAGCACTACAACATATTAAAACAAATGGGAGGGCAAGGAGGCAGCAACATAAAATGAACACGGAGCCATAGATGTGTGAAGCAAACCGATACCTGTCGCACTAGGTTATTTTTTTGGCATTCTCTCATGCCCGACTTTTCCAGTTCATAGTTTACTTCATACGACTATGACTCTGGGATGATTTTATGTTGCTGCCTCCTTGCCCTCCCATTGCAAACTGTCATTTCTGCAGTCTGTCAATTTGTGTTGGTGTAAAACAGTCACATACTCGTGAATAACTTTTTTTTAATATGTTGCAGTGTTTTCATTTATTTGATGTAGTGGCTAAAAATGTATTACATAAATTAAGTAAACAAATCAGCAGTAACATGTAGTATGAAAACCCCAAACAAACGAGCATAATAAATAATGTGATATATATGCTTTTAACGATACCTGTCTCATTAGGTTATTTTTTCAGCATTCCGTGATAATGACGCCCGACTTTTCCGTAGAGACAACAGTTCCACTCAGGTGAGATTTGACAAACTTGAGTTATGGAACACTTTGTGGGGAAGATAAGAGCACAGCCCTAAAAAGGAAAGAATGCTAATAGCAATCACAATTAAAAGTTATGATATGTCGTTAGATATCGAAAAGCAATAGCTTAGACCTCAAATTGCACAAATTGTTGCAAAGGTTTTGGTAGATATCACTCCGGTCCTGATGCTGTTGTTTGCAGTCTTGTGCAAGAACAGGCCTGAATGATCTTATGCAATGGTAAGATCAGCCAAAGGCTTTGATCCAGAGTGTCCTTAATCTGACATAATTTGGTAGAACTCAGAGAGCCAGCCCAGTGGTGAGGGGGGCTGAGGCATCTGTGCCTTCCCTCCTGCCACACCATCGACCCGTGTTCACAGGGTCGACTGGGGAGGGAGAGGATCGAGCATCCAGAGGACAGCTCTCCTCTCCCGGGGAGGGGCTGGGATGAAGTCCTCTGCTTGCCTGGCCCCTAGCAGTGGCTGGGGGTTGGCGCAATGGACCCACAGATGAAGGGGGTGGATGCAGAGCAGACGCCTGGTGTGCCGCATCCAGAAGCATACACGGTTCAGCCATTGGCATCATTGCACACCACCACGCCGCACTCGGTGGGGACAGGAAGATAAGCAGAAAAAATCCCAACAGGTGAGATGATGCCGGCCCCTCACAGGCACTGCACCCAGCCAGCTGGCACCTTGTGAAAGCCAGAGGTGAGTCCAGTTGATGCCGGGGTGACTGGGCTGGGGGGGGGATGGTGGAAGGGGGCCAGTCAGGAGGGGGAGAAAGAAGAAGTTGGGGAAAAAAAAGAACTCAAAGAGAATTGACTAATCCTTTCTCCTTGGCCTGGGAATTCAAAATGGTTTGTATTGAGGCAACAGATATCTATAAAGATAAAAATGTTATTTTCTGAGCTCAAAAATCAGTTAAAGGCCAATTCACTGGCCGGCCCGATGGCATTGAGGGTTGAGGTGCTGGATACCACACCTTGCTCCACGCTGGCGACCCGGGTTCAGGAGCAGACTCTGTTCATTGATGGGTTGGCGGGGGGGGAGAGACAGGCTTGAGCATCCCATGACAGCTGGCCTACTCCGGGGAGGGTTGAGGTCAAGCCTGCACACTTGCCCTCCACTCAGAGTACTGCAAGTCCCTAAGGACAGGGGACCGGCAGCCACTATACAGTGTGACGTCGGCACTCAGCACCTTGACATCAGGGATCTCACACTGTAGAGGAGGAAGAAAGAGGAAAAATAGCCTGCCATCGCTGGGAAGATGGAGCTCCAGAGATGTGCCCTCAATGTGCCTTCACCTGCCCGACGGCCCCTGACCAAAGAAACATAAGGTAATGGGGTATAGGGGCTCTGCCCCATCCCTGCTTGGGGGGGTAAGCCAGAGCTCCATGAGGATCCAGGGGTCGTTCAGGCAGGGTGGATGGCAGAGGGATGTCTACCTAGGGGCTCCTGATGGGTCGGGGGATGGCAGGCTGGGATGGTGGAATAAATAGAAATTAAAAAAAAAAAAAGGGCAATTCACTACAGTCATAATGGGTTTCATTATATTATGTTATGCTGATGTTATATTTTTGAACTTTTAAAATTAATTCAGTAACTGCACTAGTATTTTAATAAAATGTTCTTTTTTCAAACTGTACTTAAATGGCTAACTATATATTTCTTGCACTTTCCAGTGTGGCAAAGTTTTAGCAGCAACAATTAAATCAGCCCTTTTTTCGGCATTCTATCTGGAACAAACAGACTACAGGCATTCTACCAGTGACACAAGCACTGGATAGTGCAATTCTTTCCCAAATATACTTGGGCTCAGCTGATGCCCAGGCGAACATTTTACTTATAATTCAATTAAGTAATAGTGCCCAACAGGGTGTGTGTGTCATGCTGGGATAACATCATGCCTCAGGTGGTTGGGCATGTGGCAGCAGGCCAAGTGCATCCAGCAACTGAGGCATGACATTATCCCAAACGACACACACCCTGGAGGGCATTATTGCTATTATGCAATGGCTCATTGCTATATATAAAATAAAAAAATAATTTTAAAGAATGTTTTTATTAATGTGGAAAAATATTTTTGTTTCTTAAGAGGATATGCAAAAAAAGAGATGCTGTATGTCCATAAGCTCATCTACATTGGTTCACAGTGAGGCTGAGACTAGAGACATGATGTTGTGCTGGGATAACATCACGGGTCCAGACCCAGACTGACCGATCAGAGACCAGGATTTTTTTCTTGCCATTGTATAACAGTTGGTTGAACACTGACTGAATAAATCAACTGCAAATGCACTTTTTCAGACAGGAAAGTAAACAAAAGTATAGGTTGTTGTGAAACAGGAGGAACACATAATCTCACCCATGGCTACCAAGAAATGTTCCGCTTCTGAGTCTAGTGATGCACTTTATATGTTTGTTTGTCATGAACACCTAAAACAGTAGCGAGGGATTTAATAACTTGAATTTGAGGAAATCTGTGAATATTTATTTTAATATTGTTTAAAAAGATAATAGGGTTTTATAAAAATGAATGTGACTAAACCCCACTTCAAGATCTAGAGACTACTAATTGCATGACCTGAAGCTCAGGAATCAAAATTCCATGTAAGTGAAATTTTTTACTATAATGTAAAAGTTTTGCTTTTGCCAACAGCACAAAGCAGCCCAGAGTTTTATATACTGCTTTCCTATCCACTCTTTTTCTTCTGTGGTAAGCTGTCTCAGAAATTGACGTACAATGTAAGTATTATAACTCTGGAGAAGACAAAATAATCTCCAAGGTGACAGAAAGGTTTCAGGGACACAGGGCAATACAACGGGCCCAGTACCCCCCCAAGTTCGCAAACAGGATTCACAGGCAAGGCAGCCCAGGTCACAACTAAAACAAGTTATGCCTCTCAGTTCACAACCCCATTGAAATACATTGGACGGCACACCTGCTTCTTAAGTTTATGGTCTGGTTTTGAAGAGTGAAGATGTGTCTGTAGTCCAGAGAGGATTAAGGCATTGGACCCCCAATGCATAAATAAGGGCTTGGGGGTGCTGAGTGGGAAGGTCAGGTGGGGGTCAGAAATGGCATAATAGACATCCATGAACAGTTTTCTTGTTACTGGTTAAAAGAAACAAGATAAAAAACAGGACCAAGCTGCTGATCGTGACACTAGGGGATTGGGCACCCCCAGTGTCACTGTTATGTTTCTGGGGAGGTATGGGGTAATGGGCACTGACATGGAGGGTCGGGGAGAAAGGTAAAAAATCATGCATGTACAGTAGTGGGGGAGGCAAGGATTCCTGCACTAGGGATTGGGCACCCCCAGTGCCACTGTTATGTTTCTGGGGGTGAAGTGGTTGGTGCTGGGAGGAGGAGGGAGGGTCAGGTGGGGGAAACTATGAAAATATATGGTAAAAAACCACACCCACACAAGCGTGGTAGTGGGGGGTTGTGATTGGGAAACTGGAGGATTGAGCACCCCCAGTGTCACTATTATGTTTCTGGGGGTGGGGTCATGGGTGCTGAGAGGGAGGGTCAGGTGGAAGGTTATGTATTTCAGCAGTCATGGACTGTGGAAAGAAAAAAGAAATTGTGCGAACATGGAGTGTTCTGATGTGGAGGCAATTTTTTTGACACTCCAACATGTTGTAGGTTCGCAAGGAATGTGGGAGTCCTTTTACTGAAAGCAAGAGGTCTGCAGGGCACCACCCTCTGCAGCCCTAAAGAGGTGTTCTCTTAGTCTTCAGATTGGAATTCCAATGTGAGCAAGCCATACCACAAAATGGCAAGGTGGAACCCGACAGTTTGATTCAAACTATAAAATGCCTGCAGTGGTTACTGTTAAATAGAGTACATTGCATAAACTGGTTCTTTTAAAGTAAAGTGCTTCTACACAAGTAATATCACAAGTGATCAAAAGGAGCATACTGAAAGGAGTACTACAAACTCCCAAACACTTACCTTCCAGAACTACCACGCTCTAACCTTTGCATTGTTCCCCAAATTCAATTCACATTTCTGCTGAGGGGTGCCACTGGTTTGTGGCATACAAGAAACAAACTAGCAGACTCCAGTGCACAACCCTCACCCCCATGGCAAATCTGAGAAGTAAAGCCTTTAAACTGCCTGAATTTGCCATTTTCTTACTTTAAACTTCATGAAAAAAGGGTTGTCCTAGTTTTTAGGAGGGAATTTCTTTTTTTTTTTAATTCATGTTTATTGAAGTTTTAAGCAATTACATCACTTCGCACTCTGTTGTATACATTCCTTATATAATCAATGCAATTACAATCCAGTTACATTCCTTTATTATCCAGAAACAATATTCATTTTTCCCCCTTTTACAGGCCAATCTTTTATATATTTCATAATGCCTCCATTGTTCAACCCCCAAGTTTATTGGTTTAATTCCCTCCTTTCTGTCTAATTAGAGGGTAGGCTAGAGGGTCCGTCTCCCCCTTTTCATTCCTAAGCCGGGTCTGAGGTCAGGGTCCTTCCTTCTGTATTAGTGTCTTCTCTTGTGCTTACTGTCCTATCTGCTTCCCACATCACCCATCTTGTCCATCTATTCACGAACTGAGGGGTCCTAGAGTTAATCTTGTATGTCAAATTTTCCATATCCTTTACCTCTTTAACTATCTCACACCACTGTTTGACCATAGGGGGACCGGTGACAGCCATCTTCTTATGACAGCCTTATGTGGGCCGCCACCAGAATATTCCAGAGGTGTATGTGATCTTTTCCTTTTAACCCCCTAGGGACAAGGCCCAGTACCAGGTGTCTCCAAACCGGGATCTCTGACAGTGAGAACATGTCCTCCAGGGCTTGCGTCACCTCCTGCCAAAATCTTGTCAGTTTTGTACACTGTCCCAAAATGTGCAGAAGTCCAGCCCTCTCCTCCCCAAAATCTCTCCAGCAGCTTGGTCTATGATCCCTGTCCCATTTACTCTTCACCACTGGGGTGATGAAGAAGCATGTTCTGATTTTCCATTCAAACTCCTTCCATCTCTGTGAATATGTAGTCTTATGTGCCTGTGAAAAGATTGTTTCCCAGTCTTTTTCTGTGAGCTGCTCTCCCAGCTCCTCCTCCCATCTGTTTTTTATGAGAGCTGAACTTCCCTTTCCTCTGTCCCTAAGGGCCCCATATAGTGTTGAGATGTGTCCCTTGCTTCTTTTTGTTTTTTTTATTATCTCCCCCATGATGGTGCATAGTTCTGATTCTTCTACTATTGGACCAAGGTGTTTTTGTAGGTTTCGAATATGGGATCTGAGCTGGAGGTATCGGAAGTGTTTTGAGTGCCTCAGCTGGAACTGTTTCTTTATCTCTACAAATTCCCTAACTACACTCCCATTCAGGAGCTGTCCCAGGTTATTTAATCCTAGTCTATGCTATCTCCTGAATGTAAGATCTTGTCTGACCAGTTCAAATTCCCCCTCCCAGGCAAACTGTTTCAGGGGCCATAGTTATCCCCAGCATTTGTGTTTTGCCCAAATTCTGTGCACCCCCCCCACCCAGAGTGTTTCTAATCGAAAGCAGTGCGGCCTTTTTGTCCTTAAACAATGATTTTTAGGATAAAGACTCTCACCTCCAGGGGAGATCCCTCTGTGTCTTCCTTCTTTATCTCTTTCCAGTGTGTCTCATATTCCGAGGCTGACCACAAAAGAGCACATCTCAGTCGTGCTGCCAGGTAATAATCAGCTAAATTTGGAACTGCCCTGCCTCCAAACGTTTTGCTCGTTTGCATAAGCTTGTTTTTGATTCTTGCCTTTTTATTGGCCCAAATTAATTTTGTGATCATAATCTGCCAGCTCCTGAACTGTTTTGTGTGTGTTTTTATGGGTAAACACTGAGAAAGGTACAAGAATCTGGGCAGAATGTTCATGGAGGTTGTTTCTATTCTGGAATGTAGGGGCAAGTTCAGGAGTTCCCATTTGTTTATGTCTTGTCTTATCTGCATCACCAAGGGATCAAAGTTACTCGTGAAGAGGAGGCTGAGATTTTTTGGAATGTACATCCCTAGATATTTTATTTTGGGAGATTCCCACCATATTGGGAAAATCTGTTGTATTTTGGTTGAGGAGGTGTAATAAAACTTTAGTATTTCGCTTTAATTTTTGTTTAGGGCATAGCCTGACAACTTGCCAAACTTAGTTAACAGGTGCCACACCTTTGGCACTGATTCTTCTGGATTGAACACATATAGCAAGATATCATCTGCATATAATGAGATTTTCTGCTCTGTCCCTTCCGTTCAAATCCCTTTTATGGTGCGGTTTTGTCTAATTGCCTGGGCAAGGGGTTCAATATACATAGCAAATAGCAATGGTGACAATGGGCAGCCTTGCCTAGTCCTCCTCCCCAGTGTGAACCTTTGGGAAATACTCCCATTGACTCTGAAGCATGCCTGCAGTGCTGCATATAGGAACTTAATTGTGTCCATGAAGGTGTCCGTAAACCCAAACCTGTCCAGGGCTACAAACAGGAATCTCCAGCCAACTCTATCAAATGCCTTTTCAGCATTTAGACCGAGAAGGCAAGCCAGGGTATGATGTCTATTTATCAGATGTATTATATTAATAGTTCTCCTGACCCCCTCCTGGGCTTGTCTTCCCTCTATGAATCCTGTGTGGTGTAACTTAATAATTTGGGACATTATTGGGTTAATTCTTTTTGCCAGTATGACCATAAGGAGTTGATAGTCTACATTCAATAGGTAGATGGGTCTGTAGGAACTACATTATTTCCAAGTCTTTTCCTTCATTTGGGATTACCGTTATAGTGGTATAGTTCCACGAGGGGGGGTACTGGGTCTCCTTCCAACCAAACGAGGTTGGACACCCTCTGTAGTATAGGGGTTGTTTCCTTAGCAGAGGATTTAAAGAAACTCGACACTGTAGCCTTCCGGTCCTGGGCATTTACCAGGTTTAAGGTGTTTGATTGCTGCTGATATCTCTCCAGTGGCGATTGGTGCCAACAGTTCTTGCACCTGGACCTTGGTAAGATGGGGTAAGTCTAAGTCTTGCAAGAACTTACATGCATCATCCTCACAGTTCTCCCTCCATGCCCTGTATAGAGTTTTGTAGTAAGAGACAAATGTGTCCGCAATTTGATCCCACTTGTGTTTGAGTATACCTGAAACCGAGTCCCTAATTCCTGTTATAGATGTCTTAGCAGCTTGCTGCCTTAAACAATATGCCAAGTGTTTTGCTGCCTTAGCCCCCCCCTCCCATAATATGTTTGCTTTAGGTAGTATAAAGCTCTTTCAGTCTCTATTTTATTGAGTGCTTGAATCCTGGTTTTGATCTCTTTAAGTTCGGTATCCCGGTCCCTACTCCAATGTTCCTTTTGTTGTGTTTCGAGGGCCCTCAATTGCTCCATAAGGTGCTGCATTTGTTTTAGCCACTCCCTTTTCTTATGAGTGGCCATTGAGATTAACCTTCCCCGAACCATGGTTTTTATTGTGTCTCACAGAATTTGGGGTGTTGTGCCTGGTCTATTATTTAGTTCCTTTGTCTGTATAATCACTTTTCTCACCTCTTCCCGTATTTTCTCATTACTTAGGAGGCTCGTGTTGAGCCTCCAGTGTGTCAGTTTCTTGGGTAATTGCAGATCCACTTCCAAAAAGATTGGTTGGTGATCTGATAATGTGGTTGTGCCCACCCACATTGAATGAAATAACTGGATGTCCCTGTTGAATGTGAAAAACATATCCAGTCTAGAGAACATCCTATGGTGGGGCGAGTAGCATGTGTACTGTTTTGCCATAGGGTATTTGCCCTCCATGTGTCTGTCATACCACAGTCCCCCAGAATCCTGGCAAATTGAACTGCTGTTTTGCGCTCCGCGGTGGGGATCCCTGCTGTGGAATCCAGTTTTCTTTTCATGACCAGATTCCAGCCTCCCCCTCCCCCCCCGCTATTACTATTCCCTTTGCCTTTTGGCAATAAGCTGCAGCAGATTGGAGTAGAAGGTGGCTGGCAACCCGTGGGTAGCATATACATTAACCAGTGTGATCCATGCCTCTTGCCCTTGCCACACCACCAAGATATAGCGGTCCCCCGGGTCCACCACCACCTCAGATTCCTCAAAGGGAGTACCAGCTGATATCAGCACTGCCACCCCCCCTTTTTCTACCTTTATCCAGCGAGGCATGATACAGGACTGGGAAGCCCCTTGTTTTAAGTTTCAAGACTTCATTAGGGGACAGATGGGTTTCTTGTAAAAAAAAAAAATTGAAATCGCATTTCTGATTGCGGAGAAATCATTGTAATTACTTCCTTTTTATGGGATGGATAATCCCAAAGACATTGTAAGACAACACTTTTGTATTTATTGTAGCCATTTTTTACTCTTCCAGGTGACCCGAACATTGATCTACGGGGCTCGCAGCCTTTTACCCCCACCTCTCTTTATCCCTTTCCTGTCTCTATCATGACATGGAAACCATCAATATTACTTGGCCTAAGTCTGGATTGCTTATCTGTTATTCCAAAAGAGAGTGCATCAGTTCCTCTATTTCTTATTCTGCCTTATAAGTTTCAAATATGTTCTTAACTCAAGCCTTTTCTTAAACTGAACTCTAAATTGCAGTAACATAATTAAACAATACAAACTGTCTCCACTAGGTGGAAGTATTACCTCAGTGAACTCAATAAAACGTTGTTCCCTTGTGTCTGCCAACCGGGCAGAAATGTAAGGTAGAACTAGAAATCTTTGTGTCGGAGCCTGGAAATCCAAAAGGCTCCCCTCTATCTTCCTCAAATTCAGAGGTCTATTTGGGGTCTTGCCATACCTTGAGGGGTGCCCTCTTCCCCCAACCAGGCTGGTCAAGAGTCCCCTTTCCCTTGTATCACAGCGTGCTTTTCTTCAGTAAAAACCCAGCTAGCAGTATTCTGGCCTCCATGGTCAGCGTGGGATAACCAATCCACACTGGGTAGCGTCCTCTCTGGGACTATTGGCCCTTGGTGGAGTACAGGGCTCTGCCATGTTATGGGGGAATCCCAGGGTCTCTGCCCTTCCCCTTGGAAAATTACTGATGTCAGCGGTATGAGAAGCAGCCCAATCCAGTTGTTTATCTGTAAAGCTAATTCCCTCCAATCCACCCTTCACCTATTTACAGAACCTGGGCGGGGGGGGGGTCCAGCCCAGCACAACGCTTCGTAGCCATTGAGACCCTCCTCCCACCCTAAATGTGTATCCATACTGTTACCATAGTAGTTAAGATTTTCTTTCAATGCTTTTTAAGACCGTTTGGCAAATAAAACATTTCCCATATTTTAACTGTTAATCCCTTGAGTCTAGAGTTATCACCTAATTAATGCAGAACTAACATTTAAAATAAGAAGAAAGAACCATGGAAGTCCCCCGCGGAAATTTCCTACCCTGAGTCCATGACAGTTGTTTGCAAGTCCATTATGTCCCAGGGAGTAGTGAGTCATTTGCCTCAACGGGTTGTCGCACAAGGAGATAAACAAGGCTATCGCGCCATTTTCTCTCCCTGATCCCAGAGAATTTCCTTGTCCTTTTCCCATCCCCTTTCTCTTTATTTTCACCCCTTCCTCACATCCAATCCCACCCCTGACCAGGGCAACCCCAAAAGGTACAGTACCTTCCTAAAGAATTGAGAGTCCAGGGTCATCCGCTCCATCTTGGGGGGGTTGGGGTTCGTGATTCAGCCATCGCCGTCGACTCCTTCAGCCCTGATTCAAGTTGCTGGGCCAAATGTGTGGCTTGGAGATTCCGTCAGGTTCTCAATTCTGTCCCTCTTCTCTCTGGTCACAATAGAGTCAGTCTGGACTCCCAAACTGTACTGCTTCTGAGTGGGGCAAATATCTGTGAATATGGTGGAGGAGCCTGTCTCAGGCTGGCTGGATGCTGTGATTCCTTTCTGCACCACTGACCATGGCGATCAAATAAGCTCTTTTTCCAGTCATTCCTTTGCCAAATGTGAGACCACAATACAGATAGACTAGGTATTGAGAGGCTGCCACTAGGTCTTAGTAGACTTTAATACTGTACCTCCTTTCATTTCTATTTTAAGGTACACTGGATATAAGATCTGGGCCTTTAAATGTCTCCCCTGCAGCTGCATCAGGATGGGCCAAAGTGCTTTTCTGCTTTCCTGGACCAGGGTCATGTAGTCATTATCGATCTGGACGCAGCTGTCCCTGTAGGATATGGCATTTCTTCTCCTTGCTGTCTTCAGGATTTCTCCTTTGGCTTTGCAGGATGTGAGCTTTGTGACAAATGATCTTGGCCGGGCACCTGGGTTGGTTGGTCTCTTCACTAAAGACCAGTGCGCCCTGTCCATGGCCAAGTTGAAGTTTGCTGGGAGGCTCAGGGCCTTTCTGAACACTCCCTGTAGAAACGTGATTCTATCAGTGGCACCAGAATGGAATTTCAATGTAAGCAACCCAAACCACCAAACACCAAGGTAGAACCCCACGATTTGGTAATAACTGTGAAATGCCAGCAGTGACTACTCTTAAATAGAGCACATTGTCTAAACTGGCTCCTTTAAAATAAAGTGCTTCCACCAAGATAATTTCACAGGTGATCTAAGGGAGTATGCTGAAAGGAGTATCACAAGCCCCCAAACTCTTAACACATTCCAAAACTAGTGTGCTGTAATCTTTGCATTGTTCACAAATTCCACTTCACATTTCTGCTGAGGGATGCTACTGGCCTGTGGCAAATATCAAACAAAGTAACAGAATCCAGTGCACAACCCCCAATGGCAAATCTGAGAAGTGAAACATATAAACTGCCTGAATTGTCTATTTTCTTACTTTTAGCTGCTTGAAAAACAGGTTCTCATAGTTTTCAGATTGGAATTCCAATGTAAGCAACATAAACTACCAAACGCCAAGGTGGAACCCCATGATTCGGCCCTAACTAGGAAATGCCTGCAGTGGCTACTCTTAAATAGAGTGCATTGCCTAACTTGTATCCTTTAAAATAAAGTGCTTCCACCCAGGTAATTTCACAGGTGATCAAATGGAGCATGCTAAAAGGAGTACCACAAACTCCCAAACTCTTCACACATTCCAAAACTAGCACACTCTAACATTTGCATTGTTCACAAAATTCAATTCACATTTCTGCTGAAGGTGCTACTGGTTTGTGGCATGTAACAAACTAACAGAATCCAGTGCATAACCCCCCCCAAACACTCCATGGCAAATCTGAGAAGTGAAACATTAAAATTGCCTGAATTGGCTATATTCTTACTTTTAACTCAGTGAAAAGGGCTTCGTAAGAATACGATATCTAGCCATATTCTATGCTCCATCCAAGTTGTTAGATACTTTTTATTTTTGTGTGTTTATGTATGCGTAGCAAACATTTTATTGCAAAGAACCACTTTTCAGAGGTATTGCACTGTGGGGTCCAGTGCAGCTCAAGCTGCAGTGGGCACAGTAGTGACAAACAAATGACCAGGCTCTCTGATCAGGACACTAGTCACCGCTTGCTGGGCTGAAACTTCTCATAGTTGACAGGACCGAAGCACTCCTATCAGAGAGCACATCAATGCCTTCGTCTGCATGATCCACCTGGCAAGGAGCTGAGCTGACTTCATGACATACTGGATCAGACCTTGTTGCAGGAGAGCAGTGTGCACATAGCCAGCACCTCGCCTGGTTGTATTAGAATTCTTAATCTGCCAGTCAGCTTGTAACCTGTACACTTTGGTTCCAGCACAGTGAAACAGTTTGATGCCCAGTGACACCACAGACAAGAATGCAATTAATCTCCAACACATTGCACCAGCTTCACTAAACTCCCAGAAAAAAAAGAATATGGGGAACTTTGAACTGGATTAACTGTTTCTACTGGCGTTTCGTATGTTTGTAAAGATGCAGTGATGCTACACATCACTCATGGGGAATTTTGACTGTAAACTTCCCAGGGAGATTTGGCAGCTCCTCAGCTTCCTGCAAACTTGCAGTTCAGGTTTCTTACTCTCACTTTCCATATAGACCCATGCAGTTTCACAAACAAGGTGGCTTGTGTAACAGTTAACCCTGTCAGCCCCAGGTTGTGCTAGATCAGTACTGATCTACGATCAGCTAGTTAGCCTTCATGTCATGGCTGGAACAGTGCCTGCTGTGGCCACTGAGAATGTAGCCTAATTGCCCTCTCATTAATTAAACTTCAATCTGATGACTGGACAATACCGCTGTTCACCTAAATAGCAGTCAGATGTCATGTTGTTAAACCCTGTAAAAAAGAATACGGTCCATCAAAGTCTGTTGCCACTGCCAATACCCCCCACCCAAGCCCCTCACTCAGCACCCACCACCTCACCCCCCCGCCCCTTATTTACCTACCAGGGTCTAACACCATAATGCTCTCTGGACCAGAGACATTTATTTATTTAAAACTGTAACCAGGAGGTACATACTGAGCTGATAACAGCTAATTTCCAGATGATACATGTCTTCACACTTCAACACTGGACTGGCAGCTGAGGAAACCAAGTAAGCACGTCCATGTATTTCAGTACGTTTTTAACTTGTATTCATAACTTTGTATTGTTTTACTATTTTCCCCCAACATTTTCAACATGTTTTTATTTATTTATTGAAAATGTTTCACCAGGAAAGGCGCACTGAGCAAAAAGATGCTCATCTCATGGTGCAACCTGGGGGGGGGGTGTACAAGGGAGGAGTGTATATATACACCAGTCAGTAGGTTGAACTTGGAGTGGAACAACACAAACAATTGTTTCATAATTGAGTGAGATTACTTATGAACTTAATTACATGAGGAGTACAGTACATAACATGAGCCTCTAGGAAAGTGGCATACATACTTGAATACACATCAAGGACTATATGTGATTACATAAGTGCCAGTAACAGATTGAATTGGAGCAGGATGCACCAAGTTGGCAGCAGGAAATGGAAGTAGGAGATTGGGGAAAAGGAGTGGTGGCAGGACTGTATAGTAAACACTGGGGTATATTTAGGGGGGTTGATTTAGGAAAGATGATGGGGGAGAGAGAAGGGAGATAGCAGAAGTGAATGAGACAGTAAGTGCATTGGTTGTTTAGGGCAATGAATAAGCCAGACAATTAGGTGAAGGTCGAGCCGCTGGTCAGGCACATGAGGAGGGGATATGGGGGAGAGGAGAGAATCTGTCAGGGGTGGGAAGTCAGGGGCAGGTACAATTTGGTGCAAGGAAGTTGGTGAGGGCAGAGGATAAAGAGTGTTTGGATGAAGAATGGCGGAATATGGGCCGGAAGGCCATTCCAGAGCTTAGGGAAGAGGTAAGAGAAAGCCGATTGGCCTGTGGAGGTCCTTCAGTGAGGGATTACTAATAGCCTGGAGTCCATAGATCTGAGGGCGAGGACAGGGGTAGATGGGCAGGATAGGGAGAATACGAGGTAGGGAGGAAGGGAACCGAGCCAGAAGTTAGAAACAAATTTAACACTGTGGAGTAGGTGCCCGTTACTCAGGGATGAAAGGGCCAATGAACGGAAGAGCTAGCAGTGATGGGTGTGGGAGGGGGCATCGAGGGCAAAGTGGCAGAAAGCATTAAAGGCGGGGGCCAGTCTGGCTAAGGTGGACTTCGAGGCAGAGCTGTAAACAACATCGCAGTAGTCGAAGGAGGGTAGAATCATTTTCAGGACTATTTTGCATCTCACAGGAAGTGGGAGACTAGCGCGGTTTCCATAGAGGGCACCAAGCTTTGGGAGCAGTTTTGATAGGATGGCGTCCACATGTGTGGAAAAGGAGAAATGGCGATCAAGCCAAACCCCCAGGTACCTAAAGGAGGGTATGTCTTCAAGGATGGTGTTATTTAGGATATGGAAGATCAGGGGGGATGTAAGTCTGGATAGTCTCTATCTAGTACCGAAGGACATAGACAGTTTTCTTGGCATTTAGGGATAGTTGGTTGGAGTTGAACCAGTGTTGAACTTTGTTGAAGTCAGTCTGAAGATTAGAGGTGACTTCTTTGTGGGTAAGGCCGGAAATAAAGAGGACCTTGTCATCAGCATACATGTGAATTGTGGTAGTGGAGCAAGAGTTAGGCAGATCATTTAGTAGGATGGAGAAGAGTATGGGGTTTGGGGGAACCCACCTCATAAACATAGCAGGTGAAATGTTTGAAATCTGGCCCAAAAGGGTATTCACACTCACTCCACAAAATCACCTTTTAGGCAGGATTTGAACATTAGCATCGATCGGGTTCATGAGGTGGGGTCATAAGAAGACTATGTTGAAACTTAGGGGTCAACCTATTAAAAAAACAAAGTAGTGATGGTACATTGAATTTTTTTTTTTGTATTTTATTAAAAACTCCTTGGCTTACCTTTTGAGCACAAGTGCTCATTTACAAAGGTTCCACATCAAATACGTGGTCACAAAAAAACATTACAAGTACAAAAAAGCTGAAAATGCAGTCAAGTCAGACTCAAAACACTTAATATAGAAAAATAACATACATTTTTGAAAAGAGTCCATGCAGATTGTTGTATATTAAGTCACAGTATATGTACAGAGAGAAACCGAATAAAACAATTTCATGGTTACAACTGCATTGGACTGCAAGGGCAAACCACAATGATCTAATACACTGATTAATCATGGGGAGATTCAGCAGTGTATCAGACAGTTTGTTTAATGAATTAGCAGCTAGAAAGCAGGTTTAAGGGCATTATTGGCAGTGTTCCTGGTTTAAAATTGGTTAAACATGGTGCAGAAGCAATTTTTTAAAGCCTAGTGTGTTAGGCCCAAAATAACCTTTTTACCTGGTGAACGTGCCTGCAGCTTTATTCTGCTGGACAAAGGCAGCCAGTTAGTGAGTGTTTAAAGGGTACAACTATGAGCATGGCTATCTGCACCAGGTACAAAGCAGCATTCCTTATTACAGATCTGCCTTACTCTGGTTAGCACCGTGTCATAGGCAGGGAGGCCACAGTCTATAAGTGACAGAATGGAACTGGCCACAATAAGATGTCTAGCATCCCTAGTGAGACTGTTCTGGTTATGGTACAGGGCACCCAATCTTCTGTTAACTATGTCCACCAGATTGTCAACATCGGGGGCAAAAGATAAGGGTCCCGATTCTCATAACTTGGTGCAAGCCCCGCCAAGGGTGGCTTACACCAATTGCAGGTGCCCCACTGACCCTTTGCCCAATTTTGTAGTCAGCAGGGTCCCAATGGCCAATTCTTGCAGCTTGTGGCATCCCAAGCAGTGCGCAAAGCAGAGGGTGCATCTCTGCAGGTTGCTACAAGCCTTCTGCAATGTTACTAAGCAGTCCCTGGTGGTCTAGCAACCCCCAAGCCCTTATCCCCCATTATAATAAAGTAAAATATTCCTGGTCATCTTGCGGACTGCCCCAGCCTCGATCCCCCATTATAATAAATAGAATATCCTTGGTCATGTAGCGGACTGCCCCAGCCTCGATTTCCCTATTATAATAAATAAAATATAGCTGATGGTCTAGAGGACAGCCCCAACCCTGATCTCCCATTATAATAAATAAAATATCCTTGGTGGTCTGGTGGACTGCCCCAGCCCCAATCCACCATTATAGTAAATAAAATATCCCTGGTGGTTTAGTGGACCCCCCACCCAGCATGTAATGCCCTACCACCCCACTCCCCCATTCCAAAACTGAGTCAGCGACTGGTACAGCCCACCATTCACCACCGTGACCAGATGCCAACTGAGCTCTGAATGAGTGTGTACTATATTCAGTATGTTCTTGGGGATTGACAGCTGAAGACCCCCAGGGATAGTTTGTTTATTATAACAGGGGATCTGGGCTGGGGCAGGTCACTAGACCACCAAGGATATTTCATTTGTTGTAATGGGGGATCAGGGCTGGGGCAGTCGGTGGGGACAGTGGGCGGTACCCCTGCAAAAACAAAAGAAATCCCATTATTTGTAATGGGGCTGTGCCGTTGTTTTCGGGTCACTGTTTTACCCGACATTGTTTAGGACTTCAGTGTTTTGCCTGCAGCATTTATTGCCACGTGTTTTTTGTGTGTGGCGACATGACCCCATGCCACAGTATGTTGGCTGTCTGACAGGAATTGGACTGTTAATTTATGAATAGGTCGATAAGAGTGGGCCCAAGATGGAGCCCTGGGTGACACCAATAGATACCTCCCTAGTGTTGGACAGGATTTATTGATCTTCACATGCTGGGAGTGATTGGTGAGATAGCAGTGGAACCAGTCAACTGTGTTCTGTGACAAACCCAGGCCAAGGAGTTTGTTAAGCAGGAACTTAAGGTTGACCTAGTTGAGAGCCCTTACTATGGTGTGTGTGTGTATGTGTATGTATGTGTATGTATGTGTGTGTGTGTATATATATATGTATATGTATGTGTGTATGTATATATATATATATATATGTGTGTGTGTATTCTGTCTCTGATGAGGTCACCTTGTAAAGGGCCTCATGAACATAGCTGGTGTGTTCCTGCTGTGTTGGTGCTGAGGAACTTCTGGAAGCCATACTGCTGTACACACTGGACACTGTATTTCTCGAGGTATGTCACAAGTTAGTCATAAACTAGTCACTTGAGGGCCTTGAACAGGAGGGGGAGAATAGAAATTAGTCTGTAACTGGCAAGGCTAGTGCAGTTTCCACTTTTGAAAACTGGTGTAACCAGTGTGGATTTCCACTTTTTGGGAAACTGTGAGTGGAAAAGTTAAAAATTCTAGAGATCAGGTGGGAAAGTTCCCCTACTGCCAGGACAAGAGAAGTTTTGTATCAACCAGTTCACTCCCACACCTAGTTTTGCCAAGTACCCTACTAATGCGTTTTAAGGTGTCTTTGACAGAAACAGCCTTAAAGTAGAATTTAGTGCACCCTGGTTTGGAGGTCGTCATCTGGGAGGCTTCAGGACTGGGTTCACTGCAGGGAGTCTGGGCAGGCTCAGTGCAGGTGATGGAACTGAGGTCAGTAAAGGCTGTGTTGAAGTAACTGGCAATTTCATTGGTATCAAGGACCACTCAACCCTCCACATGAGCATTTCAGGAGAGGTTTTTAACTCCCTTGCCTAGGATCTCTGAGATATCCCAGAATATTTTGCCATTGCTCAAGTTCTGGGTATGCTGGTCCTTATACAAGTCAGGCTTGACCTTTCTAATCATACTGGTGTACTTATTGTGGACTTCCTTGTACCTCTGCAGATGGACAGGGGACCCTGTTTCCCTGGCCAGTGCCCACAGATTGCCCCTCTTCTTCATGCAGACAAGAAGTTTGGGGATGATCCATCCAGATGGTGTTTCTCTTGCCTTGCATTTTCTAGAGGGTGCACATTTATCACAGGTATGTGTGAACTTGGGGACAAAGAATTCTAGGGCTAATGTCAGTATCGGGAATGGCATCTAAGAAGCACAAATCAATTTGGGACAAGAAAGATTTGAATTCAGGTACCTTCATTTTGTTTAGGACTTGGCTGACTGTGATCTGGGGGAGTGGTCTTGTCTGTTTAACTGCCCATAACTTAATCAGAAAAGACAGGAAAGGTAGGAGGGAAGGCGGTGTGGCAATTTACATTGCAAACAACTTAAATTATGTAGTCATTATCCCACAAATTAGGGCAGAAAATGCTAAAATGGAAACCTTATGGATTAAAATAAACAAGGGTATGCATGACAACTATGTAATGGGCTTGTGTTACAACACCAGGCTCCACTACAGATAATAATGAAGTCTTATATGAAATTCAAATTGCTAATGAAATAGGTAGCCTAGTATTCACTGGGGACTTCAATTATTCAGACATAGACTGGATAAATAACACAGCTAAAACAACCCAAGGGAACGTGTTTCTAGAATTTTGCCAAGAAAACTATCTAATACAGCACGTATCTAGTCCTACTAGACAAAAAAATGTATTGGATCTGGTGATAACTAGTGAGGAGATGAATATAGATGAATGTGGGGTTAAAGCCCCCATAGGGAACAGTGACCACTGTAATATAATGTTTCAAATACAGAATAAAATAAATAACATTAAGGGATGCACTGAAGTCTTTCTTTTATAAAACAGCTAACAGGGATACAACTGAAAGAGAACCATCAACTATAGACTGGTGTACATATCTACAGAAAAAAACAGTAAATGAATTCTGGGAAAGCATCAAAGCCATCATACACAATACTATGAACAAACATGTTAAAAAAGTAAAACAATACAATCATCAAAAAAGGAAGCCACAATGGCTAAGAACATAGGCAAATTAATAAAAAAGAAAAAGAGGGCACATTGAATACATAAAACACAGAGACAACATGGGTAGCATTTAAGAATATACAAAGGAAATGTAAGAAAAAGATAAAGTGAAAAAAAACTCCGACATGAAATTAGCAAAAAATGCAAAAAGAATAACTAGTATCAGTTTTATAGTTATATAAATTAATTGAAAGGAAATAAGGGAGAGTTAGCGTCCATAATTCATAATGGGAACGAAATAACAGACCCAAATGATATGGCAAATATATTTAATTCACACTTCACATTAGTGTACAATACAATGACAAATTACTCCACCAATATTAATTAGACGCACGATACGGAACCATATAGAATAAATAAATGGGTCATTATAAATCTAATATCTGAGTTGAGGGATCATAGTTCTCCTGGTCCAGATAATATCACACCTGAAATGTTAAAACTTATGAAAGAAGGGGGCGTGGCTTAGCTCCTAATGTAATAGCTGCCTGATCCATGAGCTCCACCAACCAGGGTGTTATTCTTGCTATTTGCACCATTTCATCTAATTTAATCAACAGATGTAGCAGAGCTTTCCTCTCCAGCAACATTCAGGAGCAAAAAGATCTATTTTTTGTCTCCAGCTTTCAGCTATAACTGCTCGCGGAGCTGACTGCTTTTCTTGTACCTCAACATGTCACAGGGCAGACGGCCTGATGTATCCACAGGCCTTAATATGCAGCAAATTAGTGGTATGTTCGCTGCCCTGATGCAACGCATGGCTGAGGTTACTCTGGCCTCAAACAACACTACTATGGCAATATAACAAATAGATGCTTGGGTACACCAAACTGAGTCGCAAGTAAGCTGCAACTCCGATGCCATGGACTTGCTAACAGCCACAGTCCATGACCAAGAAAAAAACATCCATATGCTGCAAAACAAACTCGATGAAATGGAGAACAGAATCTGGCGTAATAACCTATGGCTCCTTGGTTTCCCCGAAGGTGCTGAGAGGGGGGAATCCTGCAGAATTCCTATACGATGTCTTGCCTGAAGTCCTGCGCCATGAGTTACCACCAGGCTTGGTGATTGAGCGTGCTGACACGACACTAAATCCTCCACCCTAGCCAGGAGAGAGACCTAGATCTCTCATGGCATGAATTCTAAACTTCTCCAACAAAGAGTGGATTACTTCCAGGGCCCGTGAGCTTGGTGCCCTCTCCTGGCAAGGCCACAAAATCCTGATATTTCAGGATTATTCTAGGGAACTGGCAGTCAAACGAAAAGAATACACTGACTGCCACCGCTTGATGCACTTGCTGGGTATTCGGTTCTCCCTACGATACCCTCACAATGTGGCTGGAAGTGAACGGTGTCCAGTTACTTTCTCAACACCAGTCTCTGTTATGGAATACCTGCATTACAAATGGCCATCTCATACCAGAGCCAACCTTCCTACCAACCACAATAATGCATCCAATAATCTCAGGGCATCAGACCGGTCGGCTGTAGTACACGCAGTAGATGAGGAGTCCCAGTGTAGCTACAACTTCAAGGGGATGGCTTCGGGCCTACCTGCCAGATCCCGTAAGCACCAGCAGTCTAGAAAGCATGCAAGCTGGATTCACCCTCATGCCCGCGATGCAGAACTCTGCTGCCAACAAGCAGAACCATCAGGGACACCAGCCTCAACAAATTCTCCTCTATGAATCGTTATGCAGCACTGACCCCTGTGGAACCGAGTGACCCAGCAGAATTTCCTTATTATCCAGAGGAGGAGATGGTGCTCGAGGTCTCTGCAATTGAGTCAAAACTAATACAACGGCCCATAGAGGAGCCTCTCAGCACAGTCTCCCCTCCACCACACTGTTCACCGCAATCAGGGGATCTTGACCCAGACAAGCAGGCACTCCATTCGCCAGCTCAAATAGAAGACTCCCAGGCGACGACACCGCAGGACCAGAGATAGATAAGTGTCCTTTTTCTATACTTTCTTGAGGTCAGGGCATGGGTACGGGCTCAGGGTAAGATATCCCAGTGGTTAACGCTGTAAGTTTAATGGTGGGTAGAAGTAAAACTGGGAAGTCTTATAGATATCACCCCTCCATTACCTAACTGAGGATCCCTGGCCTACTGTCTCTGCCCTGCCATCTGGAAAATGCTCCTGGGACACTTTACTGTACTGATACACACCTGGCTGTTTTTTCAGTTAATATAATGATGTATGTTTTGCCTAAAACTTATCAATTTTCCCACAATGTCTCATGAAAGGTGTAGGGTGGGAAAGGGGAGCCTGTGTATAGGCCTCTCGACTGCCTGACATATGTAGCTGGGTTAACACCCTGCTTTGAGATGGTTGCCTCCCCTGATAGCGTGGCTGTTTTGATCTGGACAAGGGCATACACTACCTAATTGCAACTTCTCCTCACATTTATTTACTGTTGTCCCCACCCCCCTGACCATCACAGGTGGACTTGATGTGGACACAGTATAACAGTATTTAGGTCTGTCACTCCTACACGTGGAGACAGACAGTCCCCTCACCACAGACTCCATAACACCCTTGATATTCTGCAATGTTAAACCTTGGTGTAGTCAAGCTGATGGCCAGCATACTTAGTGGTGTACATCACCATTTTCCCCATCCCCCCCCCGGGTAAGGCATGGCCAGGATGAGCCCAGCCCACACATTCCTCTGCACTTTTTAAGTACTCATAAGTACGGGATCCTGGTTTAGTGGTCCCCTTATCCTAATTTCCCCCCCTCAATGGACAGGTGGGTTAGGCCTGAGAGGAGTTTTTATCCTCGACCTGCCAAACCAGCCTCTACCACTGTGCAAAGATGTACATTCCTTGTAAATAGTTTACATGTTATTAATGTTCTCTTGTTGATGCTGTTTTTACATTTTGATATGCTGTCTGCCTACCGCTTTATATGCTGGTCTGTATATGCCATTATATGTTTGTGCCCTCCATGCAGAGGGGTATTTTTCTTGCATCAGAGTCCCTGGTTGACCCTTTGTTCTCTCCAGCTGCTTCTGTCCTATCCTTAATGACTTTCTGCTGCACCCTTGACTATGGATGAGATCTCCTTTGCTACTTGGAATGTAAGGGGCCTTAACACTCTCATAAAATGGAAAAAAAAAGTACTCACACAGCTGAAGAGAATGAGGGCCCAGGTCACCTTCTTGCAAGAAACAAAACTTTCCAGGCAGGATCATGCACGCCTGGTGAGAGATTGGGTGGGAAAGGAACTTCATACCAGTGCCCCCACAAGGAAATGGGGTGTAGCCATCCTGCTGCACAAGTCCCTACCCTAGTCCATCCTGCAGAGTAAATTAAATCCCCAAGGTCGATGGGTACTGGCCCTGATTGACACCCCTAATGGTAATGTCCTTCTGGTAAATATACATACCCGAACAAAGATGACCCCGTTTTCTTTCTGGACTTAACAACTAGAATAGAAACCATGAGTAAGCCAGGTACACCCATCATAGCTGGTGGGTATTTCTGTCTCAAGCTGGTACCAGTGTTGGACAGACATGACCAGGGCAGAGAGACACATATCACAGGAGTGCAGGCTACACTAAGAATGTGTTCAGAATTCCAGCTGGTTGACTTATGTCATATCACCCACCCCAAGGAGCGTGACTATACCTTCCAATCTGGGGTGTACAGCACCTTTAGTAGATTGGATTTCTGGCTGATTTCACAGACTCTCACTCAGTCCATTCTTGACTCCAGAATCCTTCCCTTGGTTCTCTCAGATCATGCCCCAGTCTAATTGCTTCTAACCTGGGGCACTGCCCTACCTTGATCTCCCACTTAGAGGCTATATCCTCTCCTCTTGCAGGACCCTGAGTTCATAGATTGGGCCAAATCTAAAACTAAACAGTTTTTACAAGAGAACCCTACTTCTGACACATTGGCTCAAAACACATGGGGAAATATATAAAGTCAACATGAGGGGGAATATCATGGGGTATGCTGCACACAGAAGGAAGGAAAGAGAGATGGAATTAACTAGGCTAGGAGGGGTGCTTGTCACTGCTGAATAAGCTCTTAAGGCTATGTCCCACCCAACCCCTATTCCACCCGTGGTCGACAGGTCCTTACACTCCGTATGAAAATCAATAAACTTCTGTCACAGAAGACATATCTGGCTTTGTTACGAGTACATCACACATACTGGGAAGGGGTGACAAGAGTGGAAAAATATTGGCCTATCAAATCGGGAAGCAACAAGTGACTAGGTTCATCACTGGGCTGAAGGAGCCCCTATCCGGTAAGGTAAGAACCAAGCCACAGGAGGTGAATGATATCAAGTCAACCTTCTATTCACAGCTGTATACCTCTTCCTGCCCCGAAACCAGGTCTGACACTCAAAAGTTCTGAGACACTATATCCCTACCCAAGCTGACACCAGCCCAAAGTGCAGCTCTGGAGGCTCCCTTAACCACTGAAGAGGTTTCTACTGCCCTGTCATCTCTTAAAAAGGGAAAGGCACCTGGAGGGGATAGCTTTTCTGTGGACTTCCTACAAGCCATGGCACCTATGATTACCCCTTTAGTTTGTCAGGTGTTCACTGAATCAGAGGACAAGAGCATGCTACCACTCACTCTTCGGGAGGCAATAATAACTGTTCTCCCCAAGAAAGGGAAAAATCCTACTGAGGCAGCCAGTTACTGTCATAGATCCCTGATCAACTCCAACAGTAAAGTGTATGCCAGAGCACTGGCCAACAGATTAAACCCCTTCCTACCATCTCTTATTCATCCATCCCAAGTCGACTTTATACAAGGGAGATATAGTACTGACCACATCTGAACCCTTCTCAATCTCATCTATCTAGCCAAACAGGTGACTACTCCAGTAGCTGCTTTGGCAATAGATTTTGAGAAGGCATTTGATTCTGTCGAATGGGACTACCTACAGCTTCTGACCCCACTTTCAGGCCACCATCAAGGCTCTCTATACCTCCCCTCAAGCCCTGGTGTTAACCAACTCCATGCTATCCGATCCCTTCCATCTTCACAAGGGAACTAGACAGGGGTGCCCCCTCTCCCCCCTGTTATTCATCCTGGTGGTCAAAGACCTGGCATCCACCATCCATCAAGACCCACACATTAGAGGGTTCCAGTTGGGGAAGTCTCAGCACTCCACTCTGTTGTATGCCGATGATCTGCTGGTCCCCTTAAAAATGCCCAATTCTCAATTCCCCCCTTATTGTCCCTTCTAAAACAATTTACACATATTTTGGGACACAAAGTCAACCAAAGTAAAACTGAGATACTCCCCCTCAATTCGGCATGCCACCCTCAAAGTATCCCCCAAATTGGCCTTAAATGGTCACAACATACCATCACCTACCTAGGTGTCAAGGCAGGGGCTAACATTGATAAGTGGTGGGACAATAACCTGGGACCCCTGATATCAGACTGTAAAGGAGAACTGGATCAATGGACTCGGTTACACCTAACTATGTATGGCAAGATTGCCACCTGTAAAATGTCTATGGCACCCAAATTATTTTATTTAATCTCATGCATTCCCTTATTCCTTCCCCGGCACTGGTACCAGAAGTTAGATGGGATGGTTGGCTCTTTCTTATGGGGTGCCAGTTGCCCACGCTATAGCCAGAACTTGCTTAGGGCACATTGGACTTAAAGAGGGTGGGGTCTTCCTTGGATGGAGGGGTATGAGCTGGCATACCACTGTTCTCAGACTCTGAAATGGTTCCCACCGAACACTAACTGCTCCTCCCAATAGCTAGAGTTAGAACAAAGACTGAGGAATACCCCTATGTTAACCTCCCTACTAGGGGCTCCCATGCCCCACACTCTTCAAACTCACCCTACCCTGGATCCCTCTATCCATTACTGGGAGATGTTGCATAAAAAACTGGGGACCCTATCGCACCCCCTCCCCCTTACTCCCCTATGGCACAACTGTCTTATTACGATAGGGGGCTGCCCTGTACTTTGGCCGAAATGGTGTGGCAGGGGCCTTTACTGCCTCAGGGACCTCATGGTTCCCAATACAAGAGTAGTCAACTCCTTCCACAACCTGCAGCTTCGGTGGTCCCTACTGATGTCTGGCTTTTGGAGGTACTTAGAGATAAGGGATGCAGTCAAATCCCTCCTTAGCTCAGACACTTCCCGCTTGGAGCCTCCTCTCAACTTAGTAGTTGGCTTTGTTTAAAAAAAGGGATTGCAGGGTAGGTAGGTAGAAAAGTTTTATTGTTCGACATTTGTCATTACAATAGGGAAACATTAAAATCAATTAAACAAATATATAAAAATATCACAGGCACATATTTGTGAACCAATATTCACAATTAACAATCAAGTCAAAACAGTTCCTTTCCAAACAATCAAATATTTATCAAATCTCATTCCTCATAGTTTGATAGATAGTAGAAAATGACTCAAGCTTTTCAATACTGTAATATCTTTAGAATTAAATAGATAAATAAGAAGTTTATCAGGGGGAAGACCGAGGGTAGCCAGAATAGGGCCAAGCCAGTATTTTCTTTGATTATTAAATTGGGGACAATGTAATACAATATGTTTCAAATCATCCTCCACTATATTATTGCACACACAGTATGAGGTCATAATTTAATTTCTTCTCTGTCTTATTATATAATTTGCTGGATATAGTTCCATTCTAAACCTTGTAATCACCCTTCTTTCATTCCAATCTGACAAAGATGTTAAATATGTCTGTAGTCCGTTTGATGTTTTCATAATTTTATACCATCTAAAATTTACTAACTGCATTATTCTAAAATGATGATCTGCTTGTTTGATACTCCAGAGTCTTGATTTAATTTGTAGCTCTCTCTCTGTTCAAATGGGATTAAATCTATTTCATATAGTAATTGACCCAAGCCTATCAAGAAAAATGACCTTTTAATTGTGGAAATAGATGCCGACATAAACCCTTTATGATTACTGTCTAACTGCTCTTCCAAACACATACATGGAAGGCATGATGCTGGAAGAAGAAATGATCCTAATATGAATATCAATCTTCGCTCTATTTCCTGTACTTTAAAGGATTTTTGTCCTAGTTCATATCTCAAAATTTCATCTGACACTGATTGTGATGTCTTCAATAAGTATCTATAGACTTGATTTATAATGACTTCTATAGCATTGATGTTTGCTTCAGACCATATTTCAGAAGCATAGAGTGCAGGATTCTTAATCTTTGCATTCAAGGTTCTTAATAAGACTTCCGCTGAGGCATGACCATAATTTATATTAAATCTTTTGAGCGCATTTGTTATAACTTTAAGGTCATTTGTTTGTTTATTTACAGGAGTAGCACCAAATTAGTAAAGGAATTTTTAAAAATTCCTATGGAGAATTGTGAAAACCTTTTTTTAGGGATTTTGTTTTATTTGTTAGCGTGTTCGCTGCTATGCAGAGAGGGTGCTCTCATCTGATAGTGCAGTTGAAAATCTACCAGATGGCACTTAAGTACTTTAATAAGAACTTGCCTTTTTCTGTAGGTTTAACAAAAATAATTTTAGAGGATTCTTTTTTCCTTAAATTTTGTGAAGGATAAATAGGGAATCTCACAAAATTGCTTGACAAATTTGGCGCTACTACTATATATGCAGGTTCCATCAGCAGCTTTGCACAAAAAAAAACTCCAAGATGTTCATAATAGCTCGCTGTATTTATTTTTTTACCAGCTAAATAGATAATTGGCTTTTGTTTACTTTCAAGCCCAAAGACCACCACATTTGTTTTTTCTTTAGTAATCTAAAGTTTATCAATTTTGCAGAGTTCTGAAAAATAGTTCAGCTTATGTTGCAAACCTAGTTTTGATGTTGATAATAAAACTATATCATCAGCATAAGCAAGACAAGAAATTTTCTTATCTAATATAGTTGGTGCATGGAATTCCAGATTATCCAGAGCTGAGATTGTTGAATTAATATAAAGATTAAATAAAAGAGTGGCCAAAAGACAACCCTGTCTTGCTCCTAAATTCATCTTAATTTTGTTTAAGTTTCCTGCTTGGTCATATCTCACTTTTAACCATGTATTCTGGTGTAAACCTCTAATTATTCTCAACAGAGTTGAGTCAATTCTGCACGATTGTAACTTCTCCCATAATAAAGTTCGGTTTATTAAGTCAAAAGCTGAGCGAAGCTCTACAAAGCTGCAAAATAACTTTGCCTTTTTTACTGTAACATATTTCCAAAGAAGGTGTTTCAAAACATAACAATGTTGAAGTGTTGATCGACCTTTTCTAAATCCATTTTGTAATTCTGATAAGATTATTTTCTTCTACCCAACTTTGTAGATGTTCTAATATTATTCTTGAAAAAATTTTCTGTGATGAGTCTAAAAGGCTGATTGGCCTATACATTAATGGATTGTTAACATCCCCTTTTTTAAAGATTGGACAAATAATACTTCCTGCCCAGGATTCTGGATATGTATCATATTGGCAGCCCACATTATATAAATAATGCAACGTAGGGAGCCACCAATCTGTAAATGTTCTAAACATATCTAAAAGTACTTTATCTGGTCCTGGGGCTTTGTTTGAGGAACTACTCCCAATTGCTTCTATAATTTCTTCTTTAGAAATAAAAAGAGTCTGGGTCCTATGATTTTCTGCTGACAATCTGAATTTCTATCTTCTACTTCATTCAGTGAGAAATACAGTAGAGTAAAATGCTCTATCCATTTGTTTGGAGTAATTGCGACTATGACTTTATTGGTATATTGACCAAAACCCTGTGAAACAAGAAGCCACAATTTCTTAACATCTTTTTTAATAATCATCTCTCTCAATCTTTCTCATAATTTTCTTTGATATTTTCTCTTTTTTATTTCTAATAACAATTTGTATTTAGATCTTCCTTTATTTAAAGTCTTCTTGTTAGTTATGATTTTTCCTATAGATACATACTAATTTATTAAGATCTTTCTTAGCTAACTTGCAGGTTTTATTAAACCATGTGACCTTATCCTTCTTTTCCATTGAATTATTAGAAAAAAAGGGGCTAGATAGATCATCATATCTCTCCATATTTCCAGTTTAGCATCATTCTCTAATGTATTAATCATTTTAAATTTCAACTCAATGAGATAATCTGCATATATTATTTAATCAAATCTATTGATTGCCAGACCATCCCTTTTATACACCCTGAATTAATTATTTCTAATTGGGGTTGTTCATTACAGATCAGTCCATCTAGTGTATCTACATGATCCAGACTTAAAACAGCTGGCATATGCAATGATTCTGGACAAGCCAGAACAAGCAGATTATTAAATATCTTTGCAGCTTCTAAATTTACCCAGACTAGATAAATCACTGAATATCCATTTATTTCTATATAAGTAAATTCAGCTTCCTGCTCTCCCTTCATTCATCCATTTAATAAACCAAAATGGTTCTCCTCCATTCTCTGGAATAACAAGTTCCCTCTGTGCATTATCACTTTATCCTTTGATTTTCTTTCATATTTTATCCTTTGGTTAACTACAACCATCCCCTGGATATTATTTGTATATAGGTGTCCAACCCGTGCATTATAATCCCCAAGAAATATAATGGGAATATTTTCAAATAATTCCATTCATTTAGGAACCATACTTGTAAATGTAACCCAGGTTTTGTTCATCTCCAATTTTTTCCCAGGGGGAAAATATATATTAACCAGTAACAATTCCAAATCTTTATCTTTCAACTGTAATATCTGTATACCCTTGATCACATCTAGCTGCTGTACAGTAAAATTTAATGCTGGTTTGACATAAATTATGAGACCTGCACTAGCTCTGCCAGAAATCTTTTGTTTGGTAGTTGGAACAGAATAACCTATATAGTCTGGGAGAAGCGGAGGGGTAGGATCTTGTATCCAGGTTTCTTGTAGAGCTAATATGTCCATTGTAGCCAAAAATTTCTTAAACTCCAGATCAAATTTGGAGGTTAAACCCTCTATATTCCAGGAAAGGATGGTTAATTCATCTTTTTCAGACCCTTCTTTCCAGCTGTTTTTAATTTTTGTCAGTTTAAAAGTATATTTGTTTCCTCTCTGTTTAAATTTATTTGGGTTCTTTTAGCACTTTCATTGCCATAATTTCTTTCCAACATTCTAAAATCTATTAGGCAGATTCCATACGTATCTAGCAATGATGCATTTTTTGATAGAAGCTCTGCTATTCTAGATGTCCTAAATATAAGATTGATTTGTGAGGAATCTGTGTATGTTCTAGTTCTTTCAATGGCATTTTTGGTAATATGTAAATTTAGGGCACAAGATAGTAACATCCCCAATTTTGCTTTTAACTCTGCTATTGGTTGAGTAGGATATTTTTCCCATCCAAAGAGGGTTAAGACTTTATTCTCCCATTTATCTTTAGCAACACTTTCAAAGTCCGATATTACTTTTAGAACTTGATTTATTCTACCTCTGTCCTTCTCCCTTTGTCTAGTTTCCTCATTATCATCCTTCTCAATTAGGTCTGTTACTGGAACCCAGTATGGTGGACAGATATGTATTCCTTTGCTAACTAGATCACTTTCTTCCATCCATATCTTGTTAGCCAAAGTCAATGTTTCACAATACAGTAAAATACAATCTGAACAATTTTGAGTAATGGGTCTCATAATATAATGACCTCCTAAACTATGTCTAGGTAAGTAACAATTGGTTTATCCAGTTTGTTAATACTATTATAGTTTCCTCATGTAAAGCTTCAAGGCCATAAATTTCTGTAAGATATTCCCCATTATGGTTTCCATCATTTCTAGGTTTCTCAGTGCCTTCCATTATAACTGACAATTTGTTTTCTTTTGTCATTTCTTGTCTTGCACCCTCGGTCTTCCCCCTACAACTTTATCATGAAGGACATTCTCACTGTCTTTAGCTAGTACTTGACTAGATTCCTTATGGCTTAAATCCTCAGAGTGTATCACTTGGTAATCACAAATTTGTACATCCCTAGAATTCACTTTTCTGTTTTCTATCAAAAGTGATTTCCTTTTATGATTAACTCTATATCTCTTCCTTTTTTCCCAAAGCTTCTTTTTTCCCATTACAGATCTTTTTCTGGGTTCTTTCATCTCTAACTTTTGTTTTTGTTCTAGCTTTTGTTCAATATTTATCATAAATCATGGAGGAAGACTCACTTGAATTGCTTTGTTCATAACCATCACATCCTCATCTTTTATCTCCAAATTTTCTACTATCTGCTTTTTATTTTCCTTTTGCATCTTTTTAAGATCTTTTAAAAGTAGTTGGTTTTGGAATTCATTTGCTCTCAGGGCTGCTAATTCGTCTTTCAAGACTCATAAATTCTCCAATATAATTATATTGGCTTGGTATGGGTCATGTATCAAATCCAAAATTTGCTTTGAGAGGGAAGATGTTTCAACAAAGTTCCCCCTCCTCACAATAGATTCTTTTTGATCCCTTTTATAGCTCTCATCTACCCTATCTAGATCTCCATCCAGTGAGGGTTCAGTAGCAGAACTGAGGTTCAGATCTGAATTTCTTATATCATCTGTAGATGAAAAATATACTGGCACATTCTCAATTTCCTTATTTTGTGGAATTTTATGTTCGTTAGCTAATTGTTTCAGTCTCTGTATTGTAAAATTCAAATTCTGCTCTATTTGAGCCACACTGTCTGTCTGTAAAAGGGTTTCACATGTTGTCCCTTTAATTACTGGTTGATAGTTATTCCTTTGTCCCCCATTCTCTAAAGTTTGTGAATAATTCTCTTCCCATGGAAATCTCTGTGTAAGGACAGGTGTTGTAACCCCCTCTCAATTTTATAGACTCATACAAGGACTATCTTGATAAAATTCATTGATGGCAGCTACTGATTCTTGAGGCCTCCCAACTATAATTACATTCATTGGGAAGCTCAAACCCATCAATGAAAATTATACTGTCAGAGTTTGAATTTGAGTCTAAATATGAGTTGGTTAAATTCAGAGTTTCTCTGATTTTCTTTATTTCTTCTGTATGTTTAGTTACACCCTCTGAGAAACTATTTCCTTTAACCAATTCATTTATATTTTTGCCCAATGGTTTTGAAACTATAATAGGCATTTCTATTCTGCCAGTAAAAAACTGAGTATCTTTCATTTGGCTATTCACTTTAGATTTTTTAGGAAGCTCTGGTTTTTCCTCATGCATTCCATTATTTTTCTCTCCTAACTTTATAGTCTGTGTTCCTTATTCTCTCTTGTTCTTCTCTAAGTTTGGAATTTTCTGACAACAAACCAAACCACTTCTTGTGTTAACCATCTTATTTAAAGTTATCTAGGAGAAATACAGAGAGATACTATGAGATAATATGTTGATTGGATGGGGGGCAATAACCCTGATTTAACCAAATTAATTAACCCTGAACAATAAAAGCACTCAATTTAGTGCAAATCGAGTGGAATTAAGTGCAAATAAGGTAGAGTTCAAAAAACTCAGAAATATCTTAGATATACATCTTTAAAATGCATATAAATATCATAAAATATTATAGAATCAAAAACCCAGATTGGATAATCAGGAATTATGTCATATGACAAAATACACAATTAACTCTCCAATCAGATTAAAAATTATCAGTATTAAATAGCAATAACAAATCCAACAATTAGGCTCTGCTGTCACCACCTTGTAAATATAATGCAATCCTAAATCATACTTCCTATGTTAATTTGTGTTTAAATTGGAAGCAGTAATATAAATTAAACCAGTAATGTCCCGTAATTAAGACAATCTGAGGAAAAACATTGCCAAGTCCAGATTCCAGAATCAGTATCAGCTTCAGTCTCAAGTTCAAAGTTCCATTCAACACCTTTAAAATCCTTTGAATCCTGAAAGTCCTGACTCGAACCCAGCCCTGATTTACTCCAGATTTCTTCACTGTTGTATAAGTTTGAGTACATAGTTTAGAGCAAATGTCTTTAAATATCCTTGAAATTCATTCTGTTCGTCTTTTATTCAGCACTGTAAAGAAAAAGGAGTTTTAAATAATAACCGTAACATAACATAAAACAGATGCAAAAGACTATTACCCAAAGTTCTAGCAAGAGTCTATTACCCTGTCAGTACTATATAAAATTCCCTAAAATCATCCAAATTCAGAAGTCAAAAATAAATATAGTCTAGCTTGTCAAGGGGCATATTAAGCCAAAACTTGCTCTCTTTTGACAAAGCAAGAACAAATCTAAAATGGGTGCTCACTCTTGTATCTGGTCAGTCTCCAGTGGGTCTCCTGTTCGTCTCAAGACCCACGACTTACTCGTTTTCCAATTGCTTTTTACTTTCGTATTAACTGAGAACAGTCAGTTTTTTAGAAAGGAGTTTACCAAGTCATTTTAATTTAGGTCTAGAGACACTAAATACCGGAAACAAAAGATGTTTGTCAAGCATTTGCCAGTCATTTTGTAGTATTCTATATTCTATATATGTAATAATCATCAAAGAAAACCAGGCGGTCTAATAGTCATAAAGCTGCTTGTAGGAGAATAAAGCTTTTACGTTCTCCTCCTGACTGCATGCCTGAGCTCCAAATGCCAAATGCTGCAATACTTAGCCAGGAAAAGGATGAGCATGCGCTTTATACTCTTGGGTCATGTGACCTAACTTGTGTACTAATTTGCATAAGGTGGGAATAAAAGTTTCAAACTATTTTAATATATTATAAACTAATTTATGAGCTAATTTTATAAACCTTTATATCATTGACCAGATACATAGAACAACCCAAACCCAGCTGCAAAGGAACACCAAACACAGACAGTGCTCCCCGAGCCAAACCTGCCCAAGGACCAGAAGCACACAATCAAACAATCCAGGAAAAAACAACCCGGAAGGGAACAAAAGGTAAAACAACTTTTAAAATGTGTTTAGAATAGTGTCCTTAGGTTTTGAATCCTGTTATAAATCCTGGCTTTATGCTTTCAGTACTCTTGATAAAAAGTTATTCAATAAAAGAAGATGGAAATGGCCAAAATATCCTTTCTCTTTTGGTGAAGCTTTCTTCCGTTGTAACGCTGTTCCGACTGGTGTCTCTGTTCCACTCGGGGTCCCGCACTGCCAGGGAATGTCTAGCTGATCCACCGCTGATATCTACCCTTCTCAGCTCACAGCACCCAGTCCACCGGGGCAGGTCTTCCTTCACCTGAGGGTCAGAGAAAAAACAACAGGGAGCAAACACACCACAGGAGCATACATTAAGATTTACTGGTAAGAGAGCAGCTTTTGGCAATGGTGGCATATCTTTTAAAAAATGTTAATTAGCTTTTGCTCTCCTGCTTCTCTGTACTACTCCACAGTCACAGAGAGTGTGTAGTATATGTCATGCTCTCTTCCTTCACCGTTTTTTATCAGGTATATTGTTAACGGTCTACCTATACATTAGAGATAGTCCAAAAGAGGTTTGAGGAGCTGGGAATGTTATGCAAAGGGGAGAATAGATCAGTAATATCGGGATTGCAGGTGCTTTATATGCCTAATTGAGAAATTCCCTGCCAAATTCAGCATTCCTCCTTTAGAACAAATGGGAAAGAACATTACATATACAGATCTTGGACACCCAGTGAATGCAGTATTGGAACACTGGCCACACTGCACACAGGGATACCTGGAGCAAACTGATCCATAATAAAATAATGCATTTCTGGTATAGGACCCCTGCAGTGCTGTGGAAGGTCAAGGTATTAACTCAAGATAATTGCTGGTGCTGCCATCAGCCCAGAGGAGACTTAATTCATATCCTCTGGCAGTGCACCCTCATATCCCCTGTATGCCTAGGAATCTCTCAAAAGGCCAGCAAGATTCAACGTCACTCTATACAGCCCTCAGTCCCATTGATGTTGCTGGGTATGAAGTCTTAGGCCCCCTTACCTTACCTTGAAAAACTTCAGATGGCTAATGTTTCTTTGTATGCAGGTGAAACGAATGATTCTGAGCAGCTGGAGAAACCCCACCATACCTTCCATTACAGATGTTTTCTCATCTCTTGCAGCAATACGTGAATTGGATAGGCATTCATATGCAGCACTTGGACAGGCAAGGAAGTTCCACCAATGCTGGGCACCATATATGACATACCTGAACCCCAGGGCTGGCATTGGCTGAGGACACTTGCTAGAGCTTCAGGATTATACCTTAACAACGACTTATTATACTGACACTGACCCTTCTTTTTGTATCAGATACGCATGCAGCAGCTATCTCGGCTCAGTCCTCCCTAGCAACTTTTTCTATCCAATTCAGCCTACCTCACCACCTGAGCTCCTACATTCCTCCCTTCAAATTCAGTCATTACCCCTACAGAAGTGAAAGCCTACCTGTCCAAAGCCCTCCAGAGCTCCAATTCCTGCAAAGACACCTTCGATATGCATATCCTATACCTTGCGCTAGATTCATTTATCTCCCTACTCACGGATCTTCTAAATCTGTCCCTGTGCCTGGGCCACTTCCCAACCTCATGGAAAATGGCAGTGATAACACAAATATTGAAATGTAATGACAGCTCCCTCCCAAACAACTACTGGCCCATCTCGATTCTCCCCCCCCACTCTCTAAAGCCCTTTAAAAGATCATGGTCAATCAGCTCACTGACTACCTCCTCGCAAACAACCTCTTATGTAGGGAGCAGCATGACTTCAGAGTTGGTCATAGCACTACAACTGCCCTCACAGAATTCGCTAACTCCCTGCACTTCACACTTGACAAGAGGTACCTTGCAGGGGCCATGTTAATAGACCTCTCAAAGGCCTTCGACATGATTTCTCACCCCCTCCTTCTTAACACATTACAACAAATTGTGGTCTCTCATTGTCCACTCTCATGGTTCTCCAGCTATCTTTCATCTAGAACCCAATGTCTTAAAATTAGTAATACCATATCTATTATGCTGCCGGTGTGCTCAGGAGTTCCCCAGGGATCTATCCTGGGTCCCCTGCTGTTCAGCATCTACCTCAATGCCCTGCCTAAATCCTGCCCCAGCTACCTTCTCCTCTATGCAGGTGATGCTGTTCTTTACATCGCACATCCTGATCCTCTCTCTCTCCCCAGCATACCTTGCAAAACTCCTTCTCTCAGATTGAACACTAGTTTGCTGAACACAGATTGGTGGTCAAAATTAAAAAAAACTAAGACGATGCTCTATGCGCACTGCTAAAACAGATCAAAGGATTTCCCACCCTGGAAATGCTCTCTGACTCTCACATCCCTCTGGAACAGGTCCAAAAGTGTAAGTATCTAGGTATTACATTTGACTCTTCCCTCTCGTTCCACGAACATATAAAAATCCTCACCGCCACCACCAACACCTACATTGGTCTCCTGTACAGACATAAAGACTGCCTGCCACCTGAAGCACTTCACCTAGCCATTACCTCCTCAGTCTTATCGCTGGTGGACTATGGCCTCAAAATCTATGCTGCCGCTGACCCTATGGTGCTTCATCAATTACAAGTAGTCATCAATAAGGCCTGCCGGCTCCTCTCTGGTGCTGACAGAAATACATATACCTGCACCCTATATGCGCTTACCAATATCCTCTCCCTTGAGGAAAGACTATTATACCAGACCTGCCTTTTCACTCAAAAAATCAATCTGGGTTTAACCCCAATAGGTGTCATGGCTTCTCTTCGGGCAGCTACCATTTCAGAGTCCACAAGGGACACCCCAAAAACTATCTGGAAGGTGTCTAGGGTCAGAACCACCCTGGCCCAGTGATCCTTCCCCCTTAGAGCGCTATCCTGGTACAATGCCCTCCCTCTGGCCCTCACATCAGTCACCAGTCTAGGTCCTTTTAAAGCTGCCTTAAAAGCCCATATCCTCTCCTCATATCAATGCCAGTGTAACCAGTAACCTGTGGATCCTGCATCATGCCACTGGGCCATGCACCCACCTTTTGCCTGGTAGTGGAGATCCCTCATTATTTCTGGCCTACAGGCTCCTCACCTCCCTCGGTTACCATATAGTTGCAGTGGACTATGAATGCATTACATTATGTATAAGACAAGGCCTCCCTGAGGTGGCTTACTACCAACTCATATCATGTATTGCTTTAGCTACCAGTTGTATAGGTCTTAACTACTCATTAGGTAACTATGTCAATAGCTCTTCCCTGTTTTATCTACCAAATGTATGGGCATTAACCAGAGCTCATTGTACTTATACTCCGTATGATTGCTCACCCACATTTATTCTATGTATGCACTGTATGAATGTCTATATTTTATTCTGGCGTGGAGTCTTTGGAAATGAGTCTATGACTCAAAGGGTTGTAATTCCGATTTCCTAAATAAATAAATAAATAACTCTTTGTTTTTCCTTTTGTACAAATGTTATGTATATAGTTTCCATTAGGCTGTTTTATTAGCTGGATTACTCTCAGTTTTTATGTTTTTATGCGTCTACATTGCTGGTTATTAGGCTGAGTTTACTCTGTGGTGACTTTTTCCTGTTCAGACCTGGCACTGAGATGACCACTGGAAGGTACACCTTTCTGAATACCCTAAGCCTTGTTTTTGACTCGGCAGTGGTACCTCCTTCTTGGTCCGGTTAGCCCACAAGGAGAGACTAAGTAAGTGTCTTAACCCAGAGTATTCTGGGAAGTCTCTTTTTTGCTTTCTTTTGCCTTGACATGGCTTAGATACTATGTGGTATTTATGTCTTACTATACAATACCCCAGTGTTGGGATTTGGCCAAGCTACGCATATGAACATAACTGTATGAGACATTTTTGTTTCCTTCTGATTCTTTGTATGCTGTGATATGTTTACCTTATGTATTGTATGTTATTTTTTTTATTGTGAAAATCCAATAAACCATTTAACTAAAAAAACACTTATGAAAGAATACATTTGTACACCATTAAAAATACTACATGAAAAATCTTTAAACTCTGGAGAAATCCCAGTAGATTGGTTATATTCCACTATTATTACTATTTATAAGCCAGCATTTATCAAAGCTGAAAGTTCACTGTTGGTATTGCTGTTGTACATTCCTCCCATATTTTTCTGTGTATATTCTTCTGCCTTGCATTTTAAGGCATCACTCTCAACACAATTTCTTAGGTTCTTCCAGCACCGGGTTACTTCATTAGATGCCTGTCAGTCTGTACAGGGTGGGCATTACAGTTAGCAACCCCAACATCCAGGGCGTTTATTTTTATTTTTGCTCAGAATTTTCAACATGGGCTTTTTTGGGACCCCACCTCATGAACAGTGGTAGTATCATTTTGTTACTCAATCCCAAAAGGTAATTTCACACAGCGAGTGTGCCATTCAGCACCACAGGTATGAAAACACATTTTGGGCAAGATATGAAAAATGACAGCTATTTATGGATTTCAGTACACTGAGGTGGGCTCCCAGTGTGCCAGGAAACTGGGAGATCAATGCCGACCAAGGTATTGGGCACCTTGAGGTTGGAGAATGGGAGGGAGTGCATTCAACACTGGGAGTGGACATCTTGGTGTCAGAAACATGACAGGTAGTTTTTGGCACACTGGGGTGGGCTCCCAGTGTGCCACATTAAAGGGGGAGGGGGATACATGCTGACACAGGGATTGAACACCCCGATGTTGGCAGGTGGGGGCTTATGCTTAGAGCAAAAGTGCCTTCGGGCACTGAATACTTCCAGCCCATACAGAGCTTAGGCTGTGGCCTGCTCTGCATGGGTGGGAGAAACTAAGGAAACAGAGACAGTGGGTGTGGAGGAGGCTGGTGAGGAAAGTGCCTCCTCCCACCTTTCAGGAAGGGACCAGTGGGGTGGCGAGGGGGGGAAGGCAGAGACGTCATGACATAAACAGCTGTTTGCTCTGTGGTGACCTGCAGATGAAAGGAAAAAGCTACTACATGGTTGGTACAGCTTTCTCTTTTCAAGTGCAGACCAATTCAGGCAAAACAGTGTCGGTACCAGCCTGGCTGATTGGTATGATACTGTCAAGCCCCTTGCAGAGCACTCAATTGGACAGACAGTGTCACTATCCCAAGGAGTTCACAGTGCATGCATGAACTCAAAAAAAGTGCCAAAAACATCAGGTGACGATTATAGACCAATTAGCTTAACTTCAATTCCATGTAAAATGTTAGAAACCATTATAAATAAAAAATTTACACACAAATAGGAAAACATATGTAATTTCGACTCAAACCAACATGATTTTTAAAAGGGAAGATCCTGCACCACAAATATGTGTTTTTATGATTTTATAAGTAAAAATTTAAATAATCATAAATCAATGGATGTTATATTATTTGAGTTTAGTAAAGTGTTTGACCTAGTACCACATTGGGTAGTTGATGCAAAGGTAAATAAATATAATATCGACAAGCACATTGTTTACTGGATTAACAAATGGCTAACAAATAGGAAACAACATGTCTCAATTAGGGGCCACTTATATGAGGGTAATATAACAAGTGGTGTACCACAGGGTTCAGTATTGGGACCAATTATCTGTCAGATTCTTATATCAGATCTGGGGGAAAAGGTTGCCAATCACATTATTAAATATGCTGATGACACTAAAATAAGCAGACCATGTGACACTAAGGAAGAAATGCAATCACTATAGAATTATATATTAAACATTGGCATCTAGATGTCAAAATGGGGACTGAAACTAAACCTAGAAAAATTTTGTATTCTCCATTTGGGGCATAAAAACCCTAGGCACACTTACACACTTAATAATAGTAATATACAAAGTAAAGAAATGGAAAAAGACTTAGGAATGTTCATGGATAAAGATTTCAAATTTAAACACCACAATGCAAACATTGTTGCAAGCACAAATAAGACAGTCTATCAAATTAAGAGAAACATTAAAAGGAGGTCATCTGAAGTTCTTATACCACTGTATCTATCTTATGTTTGACCACAGCTGGATTATGGATCCCAATTATGGAACGCATATACAAGAACCAAAATAAATAGGATTGAGAAAATTCAACGTAGATGTACTAAATCAATAAAGTCATTTAAACAAGATACATATGAAGAAAGGTTACAAAAATTGAAACTACATAGTCTTGAAACCAGAGGAACAAGAGGGGATATGTTATTGTATTATATTATCATGAGTGACCCAGTACTTATGACAAAATTAAATATGGACTATAAATCAGATAGACTTAACATGAGAGGACACACTTTACAAGTACAAATTCCAGCTTTTAGAACAAATAAAAGAAAATACCTCTACACAGCTAGATCAGCAAGTCTATGGAATAGAGTACCTGTAGATGTGGCTATAAGTAGCAACAAAATTGCTTTAAAAGAAAGTCAGACATATATATCTATATCTATATCTATATCTATGTCTATGTCTATGTCTATGTCTATGTCTATAACGGGGTGGGTATGAAATATTAGATAATGTCCTAAGTGGAACAATCACATGGGCTTATGCCTTTTTATGCTCCTTGATTTCAAGTGATTTCATAGATGTTGAAGACAGGAGTGGTCACTTAGGGTATCTGGCAGAACTTTGACAACTTTAACCCTGGCATGATGTGTAACTAGTATCCAGCTGAGTAGTGTCATGGTGCCTGTTTTATAATTGGTCCTGGTGTGCGTTTGTGTGAGAAATCCCTTACGGGGCTCAGAGCACCACATTATGGTGACGGGCAACCAGGGCACCAAATGCGGTTTGATTCCCCCTTCCTGAGGTCCGCCCCCCCAGGAGTAGAAATCTATAAGTAGGGTAGGTGTGGAAAGCCCCCCACAAGGGGTGTGTGGGAGGCACAAAAAGTGATTGGTGACATTGCCGACTGGCACCCTAATTGCCTGGTGCAAGAATGCTGCTGCATTTCAAGGGTGGAACCAAGAGAAATGGATTGGACATCTTTTCCCTATGACCTGTGATGGATTTAGCATTTTAATTGATATTAAAGTTACCAGTGACATCATATTCCCAGTTCTTATTGAGTTGCCTGAAGTAGTGAGTGAGTGACTGCATGCCTGGATTCTGTTTACCCAGTGGAATATATATGTATATAGATATATATAGATATACATAGATATATATATATATATATATTTATATATATAGATATACATACATTCATACATACAGACTGGAGTACAAGCAATTTGTACCCTCCCCCTATCAAAACCTTTATTGCTAGACATTCACATTCCCTGGTTAGGGCTTTAATGACAATTTTAGAGGCCTGCAGTTCTGATCTGAGGTAGATAACGCAGAATCCCCCCACCCCACTTGTGTATTCTGTCCTTCCTGAAGATATTGGAGCCGGGCAGTGAGACAGTGACATCAGGTATATATGGACTGTGCCAAGTTTCAGTTAGGCAAATATCATCTGTCAGCAGTCAATTGACCCAGGCTTCGAATTGGATACATGTAGGTAGGAGACTACCAAGATTTTCAATGCTCACTCATAACTTTCATCATTTTCAATATTTTGACCCCAAATTTTCAACATAGTCATTTGTTTGTTTATCTATTTATGTATATCTTTGTTTACTGGGTAAGTGCACTGATCCAGAGGACCGTTTTCAGTCATGACCCGGGCCACAGTGTGGCAGGCAATACAGAGAACACAGCAGCATGTACAGGTAGATACAATTCATACAGTAAATTCACACCTCAGGCACGAGGTGGTGTGGGGAAAAAAATAAAGTAATAGTACAATGGACATAGGGTAGGCAATGGCCAGACACACACAGTGCGAAATAGGGCCGTATGCAGCAATAGGAAACATGAGATACAGGAGATTACAAGGTACAGAAGAACATATGTGGTTATAGGAGTGTGATATGGGACCATTTAGTAAGGGCCAGCAGTAGAGCTATTTGGGTTTATATAGACAGAAACTCACAACAGGTTTAGGTGGGTTTAAAGAGACATATAGTTGAGAGGGGAGATAAGTGGAGGGCTGGAGACAATGGAATGGAGACATAGGCATTAGATTTCCAAAGTATTGATTACCGGGTGCAACAGCAGTCTGCACCATTCAGGAGCCAGGGTTTCATAGCTTGTTTGAAAGCCAGGTGTGAAGGGGACGATCGGACGGACTGTGGGAGCTTGTTTCATAGGGAAGGTGCGGAGATGATTCACACCACCTCAGAAATGTGACAGGTGTCGCATTTTAAGTCCTGGTCAATATACATTTTTGCACTTGTGGCATAAAATTATGTTTTAGTCAGTATTTTATAAATGACAGTGGTCATATTCAGAGTGAGAGGTCATAGAAAAACCATGTTGAAAATTTGGGGTCAAAATGTCACAAAACAACAGTTATGAAGAAACATTGAATTTTTTCAATGTTTACTCATAACACTGAGATGCATGCACATTTTAACCCACACTTCTCAGCATAGCCCTCTTGTTACCCCCGCCTCATGAACAAGACAGGTGTCATTTTTCAAATCTCCTTAGAAACACATTTTCACGTTTTCTCCGCAAAGTCACCTTTTGAATGAGATTTAAAAAATTCTACCTGCCATGATCATAAGGTGAGGTCATAACAAGTTTTGAAAATTTAGGGTCAAAATGTAAGAAAAAGAAAAGTTATGAGGAAATGTTGCATTTTTTCAGTGTTTACTCATAATCTTGTGATTTTTGGAGATTTTGGCCCCAAATGTGCACATAGCCCTTTTGTTACTGCATCTGATGAACATCACAGGTCTTATTTTTCAAATCCCCTTTGAAACTAGTGTAACCCCCTATTACCCAAGGTTACTAGAATCCCAGTAAGATCTAGTGGTAGGCAGGGAAGGCAGCTTGTGAAACTCCAGTTAAATGGATTTCACACTGTCTCACTCTGTTCTCAGTCTCAGCTGAGACTGAGAGATGACATCACTATAGAACATTCACAGCTGCATAAGCCACACTGGAATGTTGCAGTTGGAGGTTAGTGTAGAACATTGGGGATTTTGAATTCAGTCTGTGTGCAGTCTGAGTGAGGGACAGTAGTACAGCTGAGTGTGTGCAGGCTCTCAGAGCTTTAAGCTCTGTTTTAGAGCTACTTTTAGAAGGTGTGTGTTTCCACCTGAAGAGGAACACAGGAACTGTTACTTGAAGTGGTGGAGACCGCTTTCAATGGTTCAAGAGCCCCATCCCTGCGGGGATGGGGGGAAGGTTTTTGCCTGTTTTCCAGAGGAAACCCTCCTGGGTCTGGCTAAGGGAAAGAAGCTGCCTATTCAAGTTGTGCTGAGGCACCAGAGGCTCAGAGAGAAATTCCTTGTGGAGGAAATGCCTGTGGGGCACCTGCAACCAAAGGGTGAGTTCGCTCTGAAAAAGGGCCAAGTGTTTTTCACCTGAACAGAAGGAAACTAAAGGGACTGTTACTGTGGGGTCAGGAAAAGACAGCCAAGTACAGTTGAAAAGTGGAGATTGGACTGCTTAATCTGTGGGAGGTCTAGAGTAATGGACATTGCCACTTAATTCAAGTATGTTCAAGTCCAGCACAAAGAGTGAAAGAAATTGGGGATGGACTGCTTAACTCAGTGGGGGGGTCTAGAGTAATGGACAATGCCACTTAAAAGTATGTTCAAGTCCAGCATAAATGGGAAGCAAGACAAGTAGATAGAATGTGAAATACATTTAGCAAGGATCTACATTGCAAAGCTTTACAGGATGAGGTGTTTACTGTCCAGAGAAATGGCTGGGTATGAATTGTGGGAGCAAGAGGTGGGAGACCCCCCCCATCAGTAGTAACCAAATTCACCTCTATGGATTTACTCTGAGACACCTTTTACTTTCTCTCAGGTACTTGGCCAGTGCCTGAGGAAAGTACCCAGATGTGGGATTGAAAGGAAGAATTCCCTGATGGAGCCGAGGTGCTCTTAGGTGGTTTAGGGAGCCACCAGCAAATGTTTCCATGAAGTATGGAAGGTGTCTGAGTGGCCGGCAAGGGAGCTGAACCAGAGAAAACCCAGAACAGTGTACAAGTTCAGGCTGTGTAACCCAAAGCAGCGTGCAAGTCCGGGCTGTGTGCCCAGTGGGTTCAGAGCCTGAGAGATAAAGTGTTGAGGAAGTGTTCTAGTCTCTTTTAATCTGCATTACCAGGAGTGTAGCCCCATGCTTTGTTTCTTCTGTTTGGATGTGAATAAAAAGCCACACTTTAGAATCCCACTGCTGGTATTGGACATTACAGTTATTGCTTCCTGTGTTCGGAATTACTTGGGTGCCCCTGTGCAGAGTAGCCAAACCTAGCCTTTGTGCTGAGTGACCTATTCCTTCCCTAACCCAGCCCACCGGGTATTGCTGTCAGATACAAATGGCATACCGGCCCTGGGTTACATTAGTTTTTGAAGTCTGTCTGTTAAACCCCCTTTTGGACAGTATTTAAAAACATCCACTTGCCTTCCTCATAACATAGGGTCATAAAAAGACTATGATTAAAATTTGGAATTAAAATATGAAAAAAGCAACTAAGTTATGAAGAAACATTGAAATGTTCCAACATTCACTCATTACTTTATTTTTTGCAGATTTTGGCCCCTGATGTTCAGTATATCCCTTGTGTTACCCCACTTCATCTTTCAGATGGGATTTAAAAAATTCCACCTATCTTGATCATAAAGTCAGGTCTTAATAAGCCTGTGAAGGAAATCTGGGTTCAGAATGTGGGAGCCTACTGAAAATTAGATACTGCCTCTCAGTTGGCTTATCCTGTGTATATACAATCTAAAAATATGTAAAAGCAGGACACCACTTAAAATGAAATATTGCATCTCATCAGGTCTATCCTGGGTAAACATAGAGTAAAAATGTGTAGAAGCAGGGCCCCAATACAGCAGAGCCCCCACTGAACCGTGCATCCATGCTGACATAGCCTGGGGAAACTGCACTGTAAAAGCTGTACCCCTGTGAAAATGTAACTTGACTTTCAGCTATCCTGGGTAAATACATTATGAAAATGGCTAAAAGCAGGATCCCATCAAGAATGAGATATTGCATCTTGTCAGTGTGCTATCCTGGGTAAATACAGTGTAAAAAATTGTGAAAAGCAGGACACCACTGATCACACTGAAAACAAGATAGCATCTGAGCTGTGCTATCCTGGGTAAATACAATAGAAACATGTATCAAAGCAGAATCCCTTTGAAACTGAAATAATGCATCTCAGCTGTGTTATGCTGGGTAAATCTATTGCAAACTGTGTAAAAACAGGACCCTGGAGCCGAACCCCACTGAAAAGAAGATGCTGCATCTATGATTATCTGTCCTGAAAAGTACATTATAAAAGCTGAACTCCACTAAAAGCAAGATATTGCATCTAACCTCTACTGTCCTGGGTAAATGCAGTGTAAAACTGTTTAAAATCAGGACCATCTTGCAAATGACAGATTGCGTCCTATCTGGCCTATCTTGGATAAATATATAGTAAAAAAATACAAGTAGGACCCAGTACAGCAACATGCAAGCAAAAATCTGGCATTGACAAATGCTTGTTTTTTTATCTGTTTGAGGTTATCTCACAATACCAATCATACTAAGATTCATACTAAGATTGTGTTAGGAGCTAGGGAGCAATGAAGCTCATAATTGCTCCTATTTATTAATAATAATCAAAAGTTGGATGTGTTATGATAAATTTATCCAACTGTTTCTTAAAAATTTCCTTTGAAGTGCTAATAATGACATCAGTTGGAAGGATATTCCAAATCTTCACAACACGTAATGTAAAGAAGTACTTCCTTGGTAGATATTTAAAATGTTTTTGTTGAATTTGCAGTGGATGTCCTCTGAGATTGTGGGTATCTTCTTTAAAATTAAACCCAAGGTTTTCCAATAAAAAAGGGTAATTTACAGTGTCATACATTAACAGTAGATCACCTCACAATCTTCTTGTACACAATGACATTAGGTTAAGAGATTTTAATCTATTCTCATATGACATATGTTTCAAACCCTGTATCATTTTTGTAAATCTCCATTGAATTTTTCCAATTTTAATAATATCTTGTTTCATATAAGGATGCCAAAATTGTGACATGAAATCCAAATGGGGGAGAACATATGCCCTATATAGTGGCATAAGTACCTCTTTTTCCTTTGATTTAATATTTTGTCTTATTGCCCAAATGACACTATTTGCCTTGCGTATTACTTCATTAATTTGAAGATTGGGAAGAAATTTGTTAGTTACAATAACACCTAGGTCTTTTTCTATTTCTGAGTCAAGAAGTAGTTTGTTATCTAACATGCAGACATGTTTTGGATTATTAGCCCCAAAATGCAAGATCTTACATTTATCGTGATTTAATTTCATACCCCCATTTTGCAGTCCATAAGGAAATTCTGTCTTTTTGTATTATATTTATTTGCTCATTATTTTCACATGGTCCTCCAATCTTAATATCATCTTCAATATTTTATAGTGTTCGAGAAACAAGTCTTAGAAATATCCATTATAAATAGATGGAAAAGAAATGGGCCTAAAACAGAGCCCTGGGGTACTCCGCTGGAAATGGTTCCTGGATGTGAAAGCTGACCATTTATTAAGACTTGTTGTGATCTCATATTCAGCCAAGTAGCTATCCATTGTATTAAGGTTGGGTTAATATTTATGTGATACAATTTTGTGGTTAATGCCCAGTGTGGTAGTAGATCAAAAGCTTTACTGAAGTCCAGATATACCACATCATAAGGAATTCTACAGTCTTGACTTGAACTGACGTTTTCATAAAAGCACATCAGATTTGATAAACATCCTCTACCAGATTTAAATCCATGCTGTTCCAAATCAATATCTTGCATAGAAAGAAGAAAGCTTATCTTTAATGAGACTGTCTAAGATTTTGCAGATTGACGATGTTAGACTAATGGGTCTATAGCTGCTACTAAGATTCCTAGGACCCTTTTTTTATAAATTGGTATAACATATGCTTTTTTCCATAAGTTAGGTACATAATTTATTTTTAAACAATGTTTATATAATAGCTGTAATGGAGATGCAAGTTCATTGGCCAATAAGTACAGTAAATGACCTGTGATATCATCTGGGGTTACACTAGTTTTACCCTTTTGCATTTTAAGTTTAGTATGAACATCTAAGTTTGAAACAGTTATAGAACTGCCTACTAATGTATCAGAAATGTTTTCTTTATGGTTTGTCTAATATATATTACAAAAATAACCATTTAAAACATTAGCCATGTTCAAAAGGTCATGAATTAACTTATCATCTAATATAAGTGGGCCAACTTGACAAGTTTGTTTCCTTAAGGAATTTATATATGCATAAAATGTTTTATTATCTTTAGAAGAATTTGATGTGAGTCTTAATTCCCATTTCTTTTTTTATCTTCTTCTTATTATTATTATTCTTCCTTGATCTTCTTGGTGTCAGCGTGGCTCAGTTGGTAGCACATCTGCCTCTGGACCAGAAGGTCGTGGGTTCTCATCCCACACCGGGATTGGACTTGCACCTAAAAAAATCACTGGCATCCAAGTGCAGTATTGAGGAGTGCTGTACTGCTGGGGTGTGCTGTCCTTCAGATGCGATGTTAAACCGAGGTTCCTTCTGCCCATCCTGGTGTTGTCCAAGTGGAATAAAAGAACCCAAGGCACTTTTTGCAAAGAGCAGGGAGCATTCCCGGTGTCCTGGCCAACATTCCCCTTCCCATAAACCGGTTCATGCAATCATCCAGGCTGTGTGTGAGTGATGATGTGCGATATGGCCACCACCACACATTCAGTCACTTCACTACCAGTCTAGCATTGCCTGTAAAGCGCTTTGGGATACTGTGAATGAAAAACGCTATATAAATGCTGATTCTTCTTCTTCTTCTTCTTATACTGTGAGTACATTTTTTTAAAATACGCAGATAAGAATTCCAAGTTAATTTGGCTTTATTTTGTAAATATTTTTTATAACACCACTTTTTCTTTTGTCATCCATTTTGGGGTTTTTTGAGTTATGTTGTCCTTGTATACAAACGGTATAAATTTGTCTCTTAAAATTTATAATTTGTTACAAAGAATATTATAATATTCATGTGGGCCCTTATTCCTCATGATAGAATCCCAGTTCATACTACCTAATTCTTGTTTGATACTGTCTATATCAGCTTTATTATAAAGAAATGTTTTAGTATAATTTTGATGTTTTGTAATAGTAATATTAATTGAAAAGGTAATAGAACAGTGATCACTGTTAACAACTGGTGAAAGTACCTTCATAGCCCTCACTAAAAGCATATTACTATAAATTACTAGATCTAGAAGATTATTACCTCTAGTTGGTTGCATGACCCCCTGATTTAAGTTACATCGCTGACAGATATCAATTAATTTTTTACTCATACTAGTTAAGGATGTTATTCTTTTCCAGTCAATGTCACTTAGATTAAAATTACCTGTTAATACAATATCACCCAATGTACATACATTTGAAATTTCATTTATAACCAGATCCATATAGTCATTTATAGTATTAGGTGGACGGTAACATACTCCAATTATAGTGTAATGACTGGAGTTAGTCATGATTTTTAACCATATAGATTCTACTATAGAGTCAGTGTTTTGAATTTGTTCAGATATATCCTTTACCTGTATCTGTTTTTTTATATAGATGGCAACACTACCTTCTTTTCTTGTCTGTCTATTGTGATTAAATAATGTGAAATATAATAACGAATGTGCCCAACATGACTTATTATCTCCCCATGTTTCGGAGATAAACACTATGTCTACCTTGTCTGTTACCACAATAGTTTTTAATTCATCTATTTTATTTGCCAAATTTCTTGCATTAAAGTAAAAACAATTTACATTTTTTACATTTTTAGTTTTCAGATCTGTTTTAATAGCTAATGTGTGTTTGGGAGAGAAAGCATGCTCTCTCAAATCAGTTTAAATTATTGTTTATGTAACTTTTTTAACTGCTCCCCCAATAATGCATTACCCTTAAAATTGAGATGCAAACCATCTTTACAGTACAAGTCAGGTCTATGACATACTCTTCCCAATGTGTAATACAGTCCAGATTTTGGCGAAGACACCAACCACGCAACCAATTGTTAAACATACATATTGTATTATTGAATTCTATGGAGGCCCTAGGAATAGGCAAGACTTCACAAAATGCTACCTTGCAACCAATATCAACTAGGACACTTGAAAGAGCCACCATATCTTTTTTCATATCTAGCAAATCTGCAAATCATTGGTGCCTACATGTATGATCACCAAAGGATTAATATCCTGATTTTCTAAAATATTGTGTGCCATGCTAGTGATATGAGAAATTCTGGCACCTTTAAAGAGGAGCATGTACGATTTGCTTTATCGTCATTACAGATTATCTTATTTAAGTTTTTTTACCATAGAATCTCCTAGTACAAAAACTTGTTTTTTTATTTCACCATAGTCTGTAGAATGTTCCATAGGTGTAATATCACTCCTTTCATTAGTGGTGTGTTCAACTAATTCCAATACAGAAGGTATCAAAGGAATATTTGATGGTAGTGGCCACTGATTTACTTCAGTAATTGGTGTATAATTGGACCTGGTACAATTATTTGATTGAGTACATATAGATACACCCATAGGTGTCTCATGGGTGGCTAATGTTTCCTCAGTTATTTCATCAGTAATATGCAAAGATGAAAAACTATCACTGAGTGGTAGTGTAAAGTGATTTGCCTTTCTACCCTTTTTATAAACTAGGTTACTCTGTACTTCAAACCATAGTTCATCAGGACTTTCTGGTTTGTCGCAATCGTGTTGTCATTTTCTAGAACCTCCTAGGATACTTTCATTTGCTGTAATAATATCTTTATTTCTATTTACATTAGTAATTAAAACAGGATTTGTATTGTTTTGAGAGATACAAGGCATAGAGTCTGTTTTAAAATGATTTTGGGCATCAAATCTTTCCTTCATCTGTAATTGACTGGCTTCCAATTCAGAAAACCTGTTATTAAACATTAACACTGTTTCCCTTAGAGTTTTGTTTTCCTCACATTTGTCACAGATGTAATCTCCATGCATGTTATCTTTCACTTCAAGTTTAAACATCTGACAAACCAGACACTGTGTGTATTTACTCATGTTTGGTTCTACCATAAACAAGGATATAGCATAAATTTGTTAATATATTCTTGCTTACTAACAAGGATTAAGGTAGGGTGGGTTCATGGCTCAGCATTTTCTGACCCCTGGTGGAGGCCAGAGGCATGACAACATGTTGGCCCTCACTGCGGGAGGGAGCGTGACAGACATCGGCTTGTGCCTTGACATCATGTGGCCTGTCACTCTCCCAAGAAAATGGGAAAACACCCGTTGGCCAACTGAAGGATGGCTGCTGGTCCCTCCATAAGCTGGAAGCCCCAGACATGTGTCTGTTCTGACCCCTGCCATGCCCAGGATACACAGGAAGTTCTTTGGGGCAATTCTCCTCCCCTGGTAGCCTCCCACAGGGGTAGGGGCCCACTCAGTGAAGGGTTACTTTGGGTTACCTGGTATCACAGCAGTAAGGGGCAGTGGATGGTGGTCAGGACTCAGCAGCGGTAGTAGGAGGCCTTGGCAGACCTGAAGGAGTGGATGGCCAGAAGTAGGAGGAGTAAAAAAAAACTGCTTAAATTTGCTTCTTTGAAATAAAGTGTCTTCACCTAAAAAATCCACAAGTGATTTGTGGAGGACCTTCAAATGGATTCATGCATCTCCCAGACATGTGGATGCTTTTTTTTAACTTGGTGTCCATGAAAAGGGTGTCTCCCAGTTTTCATGTCTTTGTTCAGATATGAACTGAGCAACCACTCTGCCCACCAGCATCATACAGCCCCTGGGGTCTTACCTTCTGTGGGTCATTGAATGTGCTTTCAAAAATCCACTGGCCAAACATAAGTACACTTATATACTTAACATTTGTTTTTTGCTGAAGCAGTCTATCAGAAAACTTTTTGTTGTCACAGAGGGTGAAACAGCAGATGGGAGAAAATGTGCAAATGATCTAATTCACCTAAATGGGGTGCTGACTGTGAAGTCTTTTCATAAGTAGTAAGGTAGTTTTTTCCTTGTGAACATACTTTTATTCAGACTAGTTTTCATTCAAACAACTGAGGATTTTGGATTGCCCTGTTGATTATAAACTTGAATAAGTTAGTTGGTAACAGTGATCCTGCATTTGGCAATGTACAACCTAGATGCTCATATGCAAAGAATACAATAAAAACCTGACTAAAATCTAAAAACAAGCTTATAAAACACATAAAATGTATCTGAACATTTATCTTTACCTATACAAAATCATTGCAGCCCAAGTAAAACTCAGGTAAATTACATGGTACCCTGACTACTATTCTAAGATATAGTAAACATATATTGGTATTCTTTTTATATATTCTTTGTAAACTAGATGAGGCCCACTAGGCAGAACTGCCTGCTTTCAGGAGTGACCTAGAAGCACTGGAGAGGTTAAGTGACTTGCTTGGAGTCACACAGTATGCAAGTGGAGGTTGTGGGAATCAAACCCAAGTCTGCTGAATGTATCCAGTTCAATCACTGTTCATTACTCTAACCACTAGGCTATACTGCCAGCCATAACAACACCCATATATAATGTTTTAATATATGATTTTAATAATAGTGCATAGTACCTTCAGTACAAATTATGAACCTGAAACACTTTACATTTCACTAAAACTGAACTATCTGCCACTCCATCCGTTTATTTTTTCTTACACCAAAGTGGGTGAATAGTTGACAGAGCACTGTAAATATCTTTTGATCAGGCTTCTTCTACATCTAGAAACTGATACAATTTGTTTATTCTGGATTTATTTAATATTGATTTTCTGTGGATCACTAAATAGATTCTAACACTGTATGAGGCAGATGTTTTTACATTTTGGAAGAGGCAACACATCTTATCCATTTAGGATTCATGTTAGAAACAGAAGTTTTTCTTCATATTTAAAACATATTCAACTGTTACTGTATTCATTTCGTAGTTTATGTTGACTAATATATGCTGTAAAAAACAGTAAAGGATTTATTGCGAAGCACTCAGGATCTGTAGTAGAACTCCTGCAATTTCCCAGCAAGTTTTGCAAAAAATCTCTGCAATTTCAGGTTACTTTTCCTGCAATTTTCCAGTGTGCTGATACTTGTTTTTTTTTGTATCATATAGCGTAATATAAATAGTAAAAGATTCTTAGGCACATACTACATGAAAACTCTGGTTGCAGGAAGGAAAGCAGTCATCAGGTGATGGAGATGTTGGTGGGAAGCATGGGTGGTTAAACTGAATGGCTGATTACAACAAAGCAGTACGGGTGATTTCCTTACTGATTCTATAAGCAGCAAAGCACAAAGAATGTGAAGCACAGCAGCATTCATTTTAAGATGCTGAGATCTGGGTCGGCCTGCTGGTGCTGCGGTAGCATTACTGCTTGCACTGCCAGTGACCCAGTGTCGGAAGTGAACTTGGGCTGCTGGAGGTCTGGCCAGGGGAGTAGGATCGAGCACCCAGGACTGCTCTCCTCCTTTGGGAGGGTGGGCTGCAGGTCCTGCTGCTTCCACCACCTGTATGACCACGGTTGGTGGTGCAATGGTGCTACAGAGTGATTAGGAGGGAGGATGCTAGCCAGGATCTGGAGCAGTGGCATGTCTCTATATGACCTACCTCCTTGGATCTCCTCTAGTGTTGGTGCCCTCAGGGACAGAGACCAGAAAACCAGGAACAATCACCCCATATCGGCCACTGGCAGAAGGGACCCAGGTGCCCCAGACTTCATGACCAGGCTCCATGAGGGACCCACTGGGCTGCCTGACACACACTAAGGGAGTGTGGAGGGATGACCTGAGGTCCCCCTCCCTTCCTACCTGGGTGGGGTACAACCCAGGCAGGATAGGGGCAGGCCCACAGGAGCTCCCGAGCATTATCTGGGGGTGAAACTAGGGGATACCCAGCCTAGGGATCTCTGAAAAGTGGAGACTGATGCTGTGAGAAGGGGACATAGAAAAATTTAAAAAGTTGCTGAAATCTTAGAGATTCTGTGCAGCGACATGCAATTTCCGTGAGGCACCGGTACAAGAATTCAAAATCCGCAAACCAAGCAGGATTCCGTGATTGTTACCGGTGTTACCAGTAAAAATGGAAAACCAGGGTCCCTGCTGATATAGTGAATTTATATATTCAGATGACCTGATGCTACTGCACAATTTTCTGTACTCCGCTATCCCCGCTGAACATGCAGAACACATGCCAACGTGCGTGTCTCTGCACGCGTCTCCATGTGCTGTGCGCCCTGCTCACTGTGCATGCTATTGAAATAGTAGCCTGTGACCCAGATGGGTTTCAACAGGTCACACTGCAATTCAATTAAAAATATTTTAAAAAGCGTATGATTTAGAACTGGCACCAGATAACTTTGTCTATATGTGCATATAACAGTACACAACAGCTGAAGTTTAAAAGTAATAAGGCAAAGTCAGTCTGTAGTTCGTGAGTTCCCTCTACAAAAAACTACAGGCTGTGTTCCTAGTTCCTGTCATGGGATACCAGGGCTCATAGCATAGAACAGTTTAATTTCCAAGTAAAGCACAATAAATGGTATATAACAGATCTTTTCAGGGAACACTTTTGTAAATTTCACACAGCAGCTGTTTAAGCACCCTGCTCGCTGTGCGTGCTATTGAAATAGTAGCCTGTGACCCGGATGGGTTTCAACGGGTCAGACTGCACTTCAGTTAGGTTGTAGCAATTATGTCCATTTCATAATAAACCCTAGTATGTGCAATATAACATAACAAAACATATAACATGTAACACAAAACATCACCTCACCTCACCTTACCACACATAACATGCAACCTCAGATTTTTTAGTGAGCTTCTGCTTTTACCCAGCTGAGTGGACTAAAAAACTAAGAATTTCTGTGACTTGGCCAGAGTCCTACATTAAGTGAGTGGTTCAGCTAGGATTTGATCAGTCATCCTGGTTGCCAAGTTTGTGTTCCAGGCACTGGGCCACATCAAAACAAATCTTTACACCTCCATTGAAGAACAAGTGCTTAGTGAGGATGTACTTCTTTAAAGAATGATGGTTTGGGGCCTTTAGATGCTTCTGTAATCATTTTATTTATTTTAATTGCATTTTCTTCATTGTAGTTTGTCAACTACTGGTAAAAGAAAAGAATCCAATTGAATTCTTACATTATGATGTCAGAAACGTCTTTCTAGAAAGGCTAGCAATGTATTTCAGTGGGAACCTACAAACCTCTTTTCAGGTTTTTATAGAGAAATAAAACTTTCTACTACCAAAATATTATATATTTAATAGCAACATCTGATTTTTGAAAATCTGTGATATTTTGTTATAATTAAGCAGGTGACAGTTTCTTAATAAGCTGATTTTAGTTAGTAAGAAGAAAAGAGAAGCCAATTACTTTTTAAAAAATTGTAAAATTATAAAGATGGATCACAACAGTGCAAACATATAAAAGGCAAAGTTTGTTGCTGAAAGAAGAAACAATTTCTTTTGAAAAAGACAGAACAATATATTTTGTTTCTCATTAAAATACATTGGGCTCCTAAGTAGCTGGCAGTTTCTGACATCACAATGCCAGAATTCTATTGAATTCTTTTTCTTGCATTGTGAAAAGCAAAGACTAGAATAGCATTGTTTCACTGCACAAACAAAATATTTTATTATAAAAGTAGAAAATAATTACTAACATGTCAAAATACAATACATAAAATAGTCAGTTTTCTACTTATTAGAAGTAAACACCTTCTCTTTAAAACAAACATGTAATGTGTTTTACTTATGGAATCAAGGAGGGTCCATCAGAACAATCATAGGGCTGCCACTCGTGACGTTGGTGACCTGCTGGCGGGGGAGAGGAGACTCGAGCATTCCAGCTCACTCTCCCCTCCTCTGGTGGCAGTGCAGTAATGTGTCACGAGGGAGGTGAAGGACACCAGCAGAACCTGCGCTGATCACACAGTGCACCTGCATGTACACTGGTCCCCTCACATGCCCGTACATGCCATGGGAATGAGGGAGAAACAGAAAAAAGGCAGCCCTGGTGCCAGCCTGATGGGACCCCACTACACACATAACAGATCCCTGTCTCCTTATTGCACCTCCTGATGTCTGCATGTTTGGGAGTATATCCCCTCAACCCTGTGCCCTGCCTGGGGAGTAAACTGAGGCTTCATGGAGGACGGTGAGTGAAGTTGGTAAGGGGCTGGTGGGATGTACTAGAGGGTTCCATAGGTTCCAGGACATTAAAGACCGGAAGGTAGCACCAAACATACATTTAAAAAAGTTTATTAAACCACTGGTACCAACTTATAAAAAGATTGTGTAGATAATAAAACTGCAGTAAAATTAAAATGGAAGTTTAAACAAGCAGAAGGGGTAACACTATAGGTAAAGTGAAATAAGTGGTATTTATTTATTTTTTATTTTATTTGAAACATTTTGCACCATGTGGGCAAAAAATGCCAGATAGGCTCATTTCCAGTTACAGCCTGGGTGGAGGAATTACAGAGAGCATCCAATGAACTCACCATGTTGCTATTCCATGATTGGTGCATACTCGGGCATCAGGGGTGAGGCCATGGCCAGGATGAATAAAGAGAAGAGTTCATAAAGAAAAGAAAAAGAAGTACATATGCAATGTAATGGAACTTAGGGGACTATGTACAGGGTTACAGAGAGAAACACCAAACACCAAACACTGCCAAATGGGTACCCCATCAAGTAAGCACTACCAGAATAGCGCCACACTGCACAACACTAGTCTGGTAAGTGCTCACATGGACAGCGAGTGGGGATTTACAATGCTTGCTGTATGCGCTCCCCTGGTCACTTTCCATGGTGCTGGTACACCACAAAGGCACCAGAATCCGAGAGGCTGGCAGAGCTGCTCCCATGGTGTGGAGGGCTGGGTATAGAGCACTGGAGACCAGGGTTCTAATCCTGGGCTCTATCAATTTACACACATCAGGACATTGTTTTTTTTTTTTTGCAAGGTGCCATGGAAATAGTATTCCATGGCCCCAGAAATTTAACTTGCCCGTGATCTGCTCCCCTGTGGCAGAAATCCTTTAAGTCCAGGGGATGCTTGGGGTGGAGCCCCACAAAAGGAAAAATTGGTGCACATTGACGCTGCATCCATGCCAAAGCTATTCTTGTCAGCATCTGTTTGGACTAGTGCCACAAAATGTACCTGAAAGTGAAGTTCAGGGTAGGATTGTGCTGTGTTTGCCTCTGTTAAAGCAGAAGAGAAACAAAAAGATAATCTTTTGTTGGGTAAGAATAATACCTTTATTAGGCTAATGAAAAGTTAACTTTTCATTAGCCTAATAAAGATATTGTCTTTATACAGGAAAAGGATTCTCTTTTTGTCTCTCGCCAGCTAAAAGAAAAACAAATAAAAAAAATACAAATATGCATACGGTAGTAAAGGATACCTAGGCAGAGTGCCCATCTCCATTGCAGGGAATGAATCTGAATCATTTATTCATTCATTTATTTATTGATTGATTGTTGTAGGGTTTTTTTCCATATTCCGTTTATTCTTTTTTGGGCCTTGACAAGGGAGGGCTCCCTTCTGCCAGCTGCCGCTGCCCCCTTCCACAGTCCTACATCTCCCCAGGGGTACTGGTAATGAGGGTACCCCAATGGTTTTTGGCCCATGGTGGGATCAGGAGAGGGACATCTGACCTCCCACCCTGACACTCATAATCCAGTTCCCTCTCTGGGCTGCCCTGGTGACATGGCGGGTGGAGGTGTGGCCAGTGTGCATCATAGGCCCTTGTTATGCCCATTCTTTTTGCTCCAGTTATCTTCCTTAGTTCCCCAGGGCAATGGTAACTCGGTCACACACACATGTGGAGGCACATGTGCACACCGGAACCAGCAGGCCCGCTCCACCCACCTGGGTCTAGTGCCTGGTCCCCAATCTGCATGACACTGCCATCGAGCCTCCAATCAGTGGCAGTCAAGCCCTGGGAAGATTAATCTTCCCTACTCAGGAGAGGAGAGCTGTCTGCCAGCCATGCAATCATTCTCTCAGCCCTACCCCTCCCCCTTCCCTGGCAGACCCCTGGCAACCTGAGCTCATTCTTGAACTTGTGTCGCCAGCATGGGATGGGTTTTGCTAATCAGGTGGGTACACTAGACAAATGTATATTTTTAGGTACGACAAAAGAACATTACAATGAATCAGGAATTACAGGTAAAGCAAGGCAGGATAATATTACAGGTACAGTACAGCATGATAACAAATAAGAAATATAACAATATGTAGCAGACAGTAGCAGTTAAAAATAGCAATTTGCCAGCCTAGAATGAGAAGAAGTACACTAGACAGTCAATAATAGGCAGTAATAAATAACAGTCAGCTGGCCTTGAATGAGAACATCATTACAGCATATGAACATACCAGCAGAAGAAGGCCAAAGTGGTCTATTGAATCTGTTAGTTAGTAATGCACCATCCCTGGCTTATGCTATTGACCCTGTCCACCCCCAGCAAGCTTTCCTTCATAAACCCCCCCCCCAGTGGTCCCATGGGTTCCATTTATACCTATCCCAGGCCCTCTTAAAGTCGTCCGCCATCTTCTCTAAGATCACCTCTTCTGGCAGTGCATTTCACGTGTCCACCACCCTCTTAGTGAAAATATGTTTCCTAACATTCCTCCTAAACCTCCCCCACCAACTTCAAACTGTGCATCCTTGTGGTTCTGCTGTCACTTAGCTTAAAAAGACCTTCCCTAGACACTCTATTTTAGTCCCTTCAGGTACTTAAAGGTCTCTATCATATCCCCCCTCTTTCTCTCTCCTCTCTTCCAGAGAGTACATTCTCAGGGCTCCCAGCATCTCTTAGTAAGACTTCCACTGCTGTTCCTTGATCATCTTGGTTGTCTTCCTTTGAACCTTCTCTAACAAGCTGATGTCCTTTGCATGATGTGGATTCCAGTATCTTACCTCATATTCTAAATGTGGTCTCACCAGTGAACTGTACAAGGGTAGTATGACCACACTCCACCTACTGCTGAATCCCCTGGCTATACACCCCAACATCCTGTTCACTGTTGCTGCTGCCTTTTTGTATTGTGAGGAGTGTTTCCGGTCACTGACTGAGATCAAGTAGCATGTGTGGTGAGACAGTAGGCAGGGGGAAATGGGCAGACTAGGTGGGCCAGGTGGGCCTTATCTGCTATCAAATTCATAGTAATATAATGTCAGAAATGTACCATACTGGCCATCCAGTCTGCCTGTTTCGCCCCCCCCAACTTATTTCCCTTTATCAGAGATTCTTTTTTCTTCCCACCCGCAACCCCTTATATCTGTCCTAGGTTCTCTTAAATCCTTCCACAGTTCCAGTACTCACCACCTCCTCAGGTAAAATGTCCTATGGTTCCACCCTTTTAGTGAAGAAATATCTCTTCACATTGCTTTTAAATCTACCTCCTTCCAGTCTCAAGCTATGACCTCTTGTTTTTACTTCAAGTTTTCTTTTAAATATACTGCCCTCTCTTAGTCAGTTTATCCCCATTATGTACTTAAATGTCTCGATCATATCCTCTCTCTCTCCCTTCTAATCTCCAGAGGGTACAAATTTAACTCCTTTGATCTAGATTCATATGTTTCTTTGTTTTTATGTTTCTACGTTTCACTGGTGATCATGATCCCCAGATCCTTTTCTTCCTCTGATGCTGCTATCTGGATCCCTCCCAGGTAATACTCAGTCCTAGGATTTCTGGCCCCAGTGTGGATCACTTTGCATTTGTTGGTATTGAAGCCAAGTTGCCAGATCCCATCTCTCAAGTTTCGTGAGGTCTTTCCATAGGTCCTGTATCCTTTCAACTGTGTCCACCCTCCAAAACAGTTTGGTTTCATTAGCAAATAGGCACATCTTGCCTTTTATGCCTTCCACAGTGTCATTTATGAAGACATTGAACAAAACTGGCCCCAGCACTGATTCCTGTGGCACCCTGCTGGTGGCCTTCCTGGTACTGGATAACTCTTCCCCCCCACAACCATCTTCTGGATTCTGTCATTTAGCTAGCTTTCTACTCACCTTGTCATTTTCTCCCTTACCCCAAGATCCTTCAGCTTGCTAATTAGCCTCTTATGAGGCACAGAATCGAAGGCTTTTCTAAAGTCCAGGAAAATTATGTCTACTGCTTTGCCCCCATGCACCGCCCTGGTGACCCAATCAAAAAAGTAAATCAGGTTCATCTGACAGGATCTTCCTCTCACAGATCCATGTTGTCTCTCATTCTGGAGACCAATATCCTCTATGTACCTCACCAGCCTCTCCTTAAGTATGGTCTCCATGAGTTTGCACACGATCGATGTCAGACTGACTGGCCTATAGCTCCCTGGATCACCTCTAGGTCTGCTGTCATGGAGAGGCACCAGATGTGCCATTCTTTAGTCATGCAGCACCACTTTCGACTCCAGGGATCCATTGAAGAGGTCTGCCAGTGGTCCTTCAAGCTCCTCTGCTAGCTCTTTCAGTACGGTTGCATGGATGCCAGCCAGTCCTGGGGACTTGTCTGCTTTCAGTGCTAGTAGCTACTCCCTCACTCTGTCCACCTCTATTACCACATCTGTGGCCCCTTCCCTTCCCTCCCCCCTCCTTCTCCCCCCAGGCAGTATTGGCCCATCCTTTTCTTATTATAGATAGAGCAGAAGTACTTGTGCAGTACCTCTGTCTTGCTCACTTTTCCCCCCACCCATCAATCTCCCTTCTTCAGCTTAATTATCCCATCCTTCCTGTCCCTCTTCTTGCTTATGTAGCAAATGAAAACCGTCTCCCTGGTCTTAATCCCTTCTGCCATTTGCAGTTCCTTCTGTGCCTTTGCTTGCTGCAACCACCTTACCTGCCATTTTAGCTGACCTCAGCTATTCCTCCTTCTCTCCTTCACTGTCAGTCTTCTTTATCTCTTGTAGGCCGCTCTTTTGTCCCTCACTGCCCTGGCAACCTCAGATTTGAACTAGATGGGTAATCTGTCCCTCGATTTCTTCCCCCCTAAACTTAACACAATCTGCTATGGCTGCTAGTGTTGCACCCCTGATGAAGATGGCCCATTGTGTGTCCAACCCCGTGTGTGCATTGATGCCCTCTAGTTGCTTCGTTAGCACCTCCCTCATTTTTCAGAGATCTGCTCTCCTGAAGCCCAGGGTTTTGGTCTTGGTGGAGAAGGCTGCCCTTCCCATATCCAAACTGAATCACACTGTGCTATGGTCACTGCCCCCTGGGGTTCATTGATCATTATCTCATGTATGTGCTCCCCATTTGTGAGCACTAGATCAGAAATCGCCTCCTCCCTGGTGGGCTTAGTAACTCTCTGGGTCAAGAACCCTCCCTGTATTGCATCCAGGATCACTTGACTCCTGGCACGGGATGAGACCGGTGTACCCCAGACCACCTTAGGCAGATTAAAGTCCCCCCACCACTACCACCTCCCCTTTTCCTGCTGCTTCCAGAAATGCCATACATAGTTCTTTGTCTCTCTCTTTTTTTATTTAGTAAAAAATGTCAACATATTACAGAGGAAAACCAGAAAGGTCAAAAGCATATGATCAATAAATAACATTACTGAGTTCTACTATTCCTCATACAATGAGTCAGACACTTATCCATATTTACGGGGAATGTCATTTCAGAAGAAATAAGGCACATAAAAAAAGAAGGTAAACAGAATTTTGACATCATCTAAAAGAAAACTTATAGTATAAATGACATCAATATACAACTGAGCTCTGCCCCATTCTCCTCTAGCCCCTCCTTCCCAATTCAGGAATAAAATCCAGTCTATGTTTCCCCATATTCAATACCCATCTCCTCCACAGTGATTCAAATTGCTCATTATGATATCTGACAAGGGCTGTAAGTCTTTCCATGTTATAACCTCTTAGCTATAGCTGTGAGCCACCTCTTAGTAATGTGTGAGAGTCTAGATCCCGTAGACCCTCCGGGTAATTAGAAAACAAAAATAACACCACGAATAATATTATTGGAATGGAAAAAATCCCTGCTAGGTCCATTTGCAAAGCCTCAGAGAAAAGTTCAAGAATGTCACAGCTCCACAATATATGACCATGAGTAGCCGGGGAGAACCCACACCATCATGTGTTTCAATGAGACAGTACCTCCTAAAGCCTCCTGTAAAAGATCTATTATTGTATCTTACATGCTTCCATAACAATATTTTGGGGGAAAGTTTAAAGAAAATTGAGGGCCTGTAAATATCGCAATAGTTCCTGCAGTTACAGATTATAAGTGTTCCATAAATCCACAAAAGACCTAGGGTGACTGTCCTTTAATAAGTGGGAAAGAGTAAAAATACTCAGGTAGTCTCATCATAAAAAAATGTGAATCTAGCCTGACTGGGGAAAAGTACTGGTGATACAACAGGAAAAACAATAAAGGTCTTTATCTCTGAAAATGCTTGTTATTCAGAAGTCTCCACCAACATCACAAAGTGTTCTCTGTATAGGGATTGGCAGAGACCTCCTCGGAGGAGTAACATTGAAACATAGAAGTTGTCAGTGGATGGGGACCATATAATCCATCAAGTCTGCCCTTGGCTTCCTATCCCCCTACTAAGCTGCCTGCTTGTGTATCCCACAGTGTATGTCCCTTGCCCACTTGAATTCCCCCACTGTCTTGGCTTCCATCACCCTCTCCAGCAGACTATTCCATGGTTCCATGACACGCTCTATGAAGAATATTTTTCTCGTATTGCTTCAGAACTTTCCTCCATTAAGTCAGAGGTTGTAGTGTGATGCTTAGCCAGCTGGTTATGATTGTTCTATGATATTTGAGAACATAAGCAGGAGGCTGTTAAGGACAGAGGTTTGGTATTATCTTCTGTTTTAACTGAAATATTTGAATAGTTTTGTACTTGAAATTAGTTCTGTGTGTTAAAAATTACTACTTTGAGTTAGAACTGTTACTTGGGCTGTGATATATTAACTTTTGCGGCTTGGGAACACTTGTCTGGCAGTGATAATTAGAGTGAAATTTAAATGTGATGTTTGCCTGGTGTTGATTTTGTAGATTTTCTTAAATACCTGAAAAGCCACTGGGGGTTGGGATTGAAGGGCTGTGTATTTCTGTTTGTGACTGAAATTTGAAGCAACAGGAACTGGTAGGCCTGTGACATCACACTGTACCTGATGTCTGCATACACACACTGTTAGTGGGACTGGACACACACTGGACTTTATGTGTTTGTGAGACTTGGGAACTTTATTGGTGGGGTTGAAATTGGGTTTGTAAATAACTGCAGTCAGTATAGAGGGAGACTGTATTCCAGAGGGAAGGGACTGAGAAAAGGGGTGTGTGCCATTATAAACAGAGAGGGACAGACAGGGTGGCCATATTCCACCATGGCAGGCATCTTCAGAAGGGTTGAAGGCTGCACAGGCTGTGGGATGGCAATAATTCTCAATTGGGCCTGGAGAGAGGGAGACTGCCCACTCTGTAGACAGCTATCTTGTATCAGGAGTGAAGTATATTGGTTAAGGAGTAAGTTGGGGGAGTGTCCAAGGATAAGGGGTGTGGATATGGGCAGCAGAAGGGTGGGGCTGAGGGGAGGCTGGGGCAATGCTCAGAAATTACAGGACATTATGTTACAGCAAGCAGGAGGGGGGATATTATGGACAGAGGACCCTTAGATAGGGATGTTGATGCTAAGGGGAAAGTTTACAGGGTAAATATTCTGAATATAAAGAGAGTGGAGGGGGAAGAGTCAGGAGGGGCTGTTGTGGGGAAGCCTAGAAGAGCAGACATTGAGACGGGAGGGGTTGTAGTGGGGAAGTCTAAATTAGCAGACTGTGGGAGGGGCTCCTAAGGAGAACAGAGCAAGACTCAGGGGAAGAAGAGAGGCAGTTTAGAGGGGCAGTCGAGGGAAACTCGGGTTACTTGATGGAGGCTGGCATACAGTGTCACAATAAATTTGAGCTACTAAGCAACCTAGAGGGGAGGAAGGGGTTGGTGGAAATGAGGAAACTGATACAGAGGCCAGGGGGAGGGAGTCAGATACCCATAGGGCATCACAGCCTGGCAATGGAAAGGATAGAAATAGTCCCAGAGGGAGAAGGGGATACATAAATGTTAAGCAGATGGGGGAGATGTAACATATTGCCGACATGAGGAAGGAGAGCACAACTGGAGAGAAACTGGAAGACAAGGAGGTGGGGGAGGAGCCCCCCTTCAGCAGGGGGGTCTGTACCAAGGATGGGGCCCTAGGTAAAGGGGACCCACAGAGGGCCTCTGGAGGTAGGGGTACTATCACAAGGGGGGAGATGGCGGTGTGGGGGAAGGGGAAACCATCAGGGCCAGGAAAAATGGTTTGGATAAGAGAGGGTTAAAGGAGACACTTATTCAGGGGGTCTGAGTTAAGTGGGAAGGGTGACAAGGGGGTCTCTAATAAGGCAGGAAGACTCCCATGGAATTGAGATCATGAATAAAGGGGGGAAGGGGGTTGAGAGTGCATAGTGGAGGCAACCATAAGAATGATGGCGGTGTTAAGGTTCTGTTATTGGGAGACTCGATGATTAGGGGTATCCAGTGGGAGGGATGGGGGATGCCATAGCCAGGTGAAGGTAGTGAGTATCTCTGGGCTGACAGTGTACAGAGCAAAGTTCATGGTGTACGAACTGGTTAGGGATTGTGGAGGGAAACTGGATTTCCTGGTGCATTTGGGAACTAATGATCTAGAGGAAAATAGCGTTTTGGAAATCCAAGCAAGGTTCCAAGAATTTGCCAGAGTCTGTTGGGGTAATGGATGCAACATTTCCTTTTCAGAGATATTGCCAGCACCAAAGGCCTCAGTGGAGAAAAAAATGAAGATCAAAGAGGTTAATGACTGGCTCAGGAAGTGGGGTGAAGAGAGTGGGTTGGGGGTGTTAGGGAACTGGAAAGGAGTTTGGGAGGATAAGGGACTGTATGCCAAGGACAGGCTTCATCTTGCCCCATTAGGGAAGGAAGTCCTTAGACAGGGGATGGATGACTACATACAAGAAAGGTGGGGTTTAAACTTGTGAGAGGGGAGGGATAAGGGAGGGCTGACCAGAAGCCCTCTCCTCCAGATGAGGGGAGTAGCCTTCAAACCCATGGGGGAAGGGAAACAGACTGGGGTGGAGGTTTCAGGAGGAGCAGAGGGAGGATGGGAGTATAAGGAACCTGGGTGGGGTTCGACAAAGGGGATAAAGGGTGGGGGGTGGTGTTAGTAAATGCCAGGAGCTTGGGAAAAAAGTTGCCAGAGTTCCAGGCCATGCTGTTCCGGGAGGGGGGTGGATGTGGCTGTGGTCATGGAGACATGGCCCAATAAAAACCATGACTGGGACCTAAACATGCGGGGGTACGCTTTGCTTAGGAAGGATAGAAAGGAGGGTAGAGGGGGTGAAGTGGCTATGTTCATTAGAGATGACATAGAAATTGCTGGGGTAGAAGAGGCAGAGGGAAACATGGAGGCCTTATGGGCCACCTTACGAACCCCAGCAGGAGATAAGGTCAAGCTGGGTGTAGTATGTAGGGCCCCAGGGATGGGTGATGTTCTGGAGGATGGTTTGCTGGACAACATCATTGCCCAATGTGGACCAAAAGGGGAAGGAGTGGTGTTGATGGGGGACCTTAATATGCCAGGTACAAACTGGGGAACCATGTCCTCTAAGGTGGCCAGAGAGCAGAGGCTGCTGGATGGCTTCCAGGATGTGTTCTTAACACAGCATGTGATGGAGCCCACAAGGGAGGGCATGTCCTGGACATGGTTCTGGCAGATGGGGATCTGGTAAGGGACCTGGTTGTAGAGGATCCCCTGACTGGGAGCAACCACAATACTGTCTGGTTTCAAATAAGCATGGGGGGGGGGATGTGAGATATAGGACACTGGCAGTGGACTTCAGGGGGGCAGATTTTGTGGGCATGGGAAATATTCTCAAGGATCACTTGAAGGGGATTACATCAATCACAAATGTGGAAAAGAGATGGGAGGTCATAAAACGGGGACTTCATGGGGCAGTCAGGACCTGTGCTAAGGTGAAACATAAGGGAGCAAGGTCACATAAACCATGCTGGTGGTCCAGTGAGGTTCAGATAGTGGTCAGAGAAAAGAAGGTGGCCTACAGAAAATATAAAACAACAAGAGGGGATAGGGATAAGGAAATGTACCATCTTGCATCTAGAAAAGTCACCCAGATGGTGAGGGGGGCAAAGTCCAGTAAAGAGCAGTGGTTGGCACAGGGGATACATGGAGGGGAAAAGGGGTTCTTCTGGTACATTGGGGAGTGGAGAAAAACTAAGGGCCATCTCAGCAGATTGAGATCAGAAGGAGGGTGGTTGGAAGAGGCGAGGGACCAGGCAGAGGTATTAGAGTACTTCGGGGGGATGGGATATCTACAAGTCAAGGTACAATGGGTATAGAAGCGGCAGTGAGTGGGATCAGGGGAGCAACAGAAATGGAGCAAGAGGGAGGGAGAGGTACCCCAGGGGTGTTGCATCAGGATAAGGAGAAAAAGGCCAGTAAGTTGGAGGGGATGGGTGATGCTATCTCCACCGAAAGGATGTGGTTAGCCCTGAAGGCCCTAAAGAAAGACAAATCTCCTGGGCCGGATGGCATTCATCCGAGAGTACTATGGGAATTGGTGGACATACTGGCTACACCCCTGGTGGAGCTCTTCAGCAGGTAACTTGAGACAGGGAAGGTACCTGGGGATTGGCGAGAAGCACATGTGGTGCCAATCCATAAGGAGGGGGTCGAGGGAAGTACTAGGTAACTATAGACCCATCAGTTTGACCTCGGTTGTGGGAAAATTAATGGAGAGTACACTAAAGGAACGATTGGGGTGTACTTGGAGGAGGTGAGAGGTCTAGATAGTCGGCAACATGGGTTTGTGCCAGGTAGATCATGTCAAACCAATCTTGTGGAGTTCTACAAATGGGTAACATCAGAACTGGACAGGGGAAAGCCTGTGGATGTATTATTCTTGGACTTCAGCAAAGCATTTGACTCTGTCCCCCACAATGGTCTGGTGGAGAAACTGATGGGGTTGGGAGTAAGCACTTTGATGGGCAGATACATAGAAACATAGAAACATAGAATTTGACGGCAGATAAGGACCACTTGGCCCACCCAGTCTGCCCATTTCCCTACCTGATGGATAAGCTGAAGATCCTAGTTAACCAGCAGTCTACTTCTTCCTACCCCCAACCCCTAGAATTGCCTTATGACTGTCCCATGCATGCTTGAATTCCACCACTGTTTTTGACTCCACAACCTCCTCTGAAAGGCTGTTCCATGCATCCACAACCCTCTCTGTGAAAAAATACTTCCTTAATTACCTCTGAGCTGCCCCCTTCTATCTTCAAATTGTGCCCCCTTGTTCTTGCACACCTCTTTTTGAAAGATGCTACCCTCTTGGACTTTGTTGATTCCCTTGAGGTACTTGAAAGTTTCTATCATGTCCCCCCTCTCCCTCCTTTCCTCAAGGCTATACATATTAAGCTCCTAAAGTCTCACTTCATATGTCTTCTGGTGCAGACCCTGCACCATTTTAGTTGCCCTCCTCTGGACAGCTTCCATCCTGTCTATGTCTTTGCAGAGATTGGGTCTCCAGAACTGCACGCAGTACTCCAGATGTGGTCTCACCAGCTGTCTGTACAGAGGGATAATAACTTCTTGTTTTCTGCTGGTGATGCCTCTCCCTATGCATCCCAGTATCCCCCCAACCCTCCTTGCTGCCCTCTCACATTGCTTGCCCACCTTTAGGTCATCTGATATGACTACCCCAGGTCCCTTTCCATTTTGTTGTTGTTAGTATCTCACCCCCATTGTGTACTCTTCCCTGGTTTTTGTTTCCCAGGTGCATTACCTTGCACTTCTTAGCATTGAATCTAAGCTGCCATACATTTGACCATTCCTCTAACCTTGCCAAGTCCCTTCTCATCCTTTCCACCCCACCTTGTGCATCAACTCTGTTGCAGATCTTTGTGTCATCTGCAAAGAGACATACTTTCCTTCAGTCCCTCTGCAATGTAAACATAAAGACATTGAAGAGGACAGTCTAATACTGAACCCTGTGGTACCCACTGCTAACCCCCTTTTTCCAGAGTGGACTCCATTTACTATTACTCTCGTGTCCTATTCTTCAACCAATTCTTTACCCAGGCTGTCATCTTGGGACCTCCCGGCTGGCTAACTTGTATATTAATCTTTTGTGTGGGACTGTGTCAAATGCCTTGCTAAAGTCTAGGTAGGCCATGTCCACAGCCCCCTGATCTACTACTTTGGTCACCCAGTCAAAGAAATCTATCAGATTTGTCTGGCATGACCTTCCGCTGTGAATCCATGCTGCCTTGGGTCCTGTGCCCCTCTGGCCTCTAGATACGCAACAATTCTTTCCTTCAGAAGTGATTCCATCATTTTCCCTACCACTGAGGTTAAACTAACAGGTCTGTAGTTTCCTGCTTCTGCCTTGCTCCCACTTTTGTGAAGCGGAATCACATCTGCCCTCCTCCAGTCCTCAGGTACCACCCCATCCTCCCATGATTTGTTAAAGAGGGTAGTCAGTGGTGTCACTAGTTCTATCCTTAGTTCTTTTAGAATTCTGGGATGAATTCCATCAGGCCCCATTGCTTTGTCCACCTTCAGTTTTAAGAGCTCTTTCAGAACTCTTTCTTCTGTAAATGGGCTGGTATCAACTTCTGTATCCAGAGTGTTTCTACTGTTTGTTTTAGGTACCTCCCTCTTCCTTTGTAAATACTGAGCAAAATATTTGTTTAGTATCTCTGCCTTTCACAGTCACCCTCTGCCCACCCTCCCTCCCTTTATTAAGCCTCACTATCCCTCCTTGGTCTTCCTTTGCTCCTGATGTACCTATAAAGGTTTTATCCCCTTCTTAACTGAGTTGGCTATCTTTTCCTCGGTTTGGGCCTTTGCTGTTCTGACTGCCTTTCCAGCTTCCTTTTGCTTTAACTGATACAGTTCTCTGTCCTGTTCCTTCTGTGATTCCTTGTACTTCCTGAATCTTTCTTTTCTCTTGAACCTTCACTGCCACTTCCTTTGAGAACCATAGTGGTTTCTTACCTCGTTCGTTTGTTTATTTGCTTTACACAAGGCTTGTTACCTCTGTGATGGCAGTTTTATTATTCCCCATTGTTCTTCCACCCCTCCTTCCTGCCCATTTGCTAGTGCATTCCTTAGGCACTCACCCATTTTATCAAAGTCAGCCCTCCTAAAATCCAGTACCTTTGTCTTTGTATGGCTGACTCTATTGCTGTGTTTTGTGACCATACTGTTCGATGGTCGCTAGTTCCCAGATGGCTACCCACTTCTACATCTGTGATCCTCTCTTCATCTCCATTTGAGAGAACCAGGTCTAAGATTGCTCCCTCTCGAGTGGGCTCCAGTACTAGTTGTCTAAGGCATGCCCCCTGTAGGGCATCCAGAATAACCCCACTCTTAGAAGTGGCTGCTGCCACTGCACTCCAGTTAACATCTGGCATATTCAGATCACCCATCAGCAATATCTCCCCTTTATCAGCCATTCTAAGTATACTTTCTATCATTTCCTTGTCCATTTCCTCCCCCTGAGAGGGGGGTCTGTATACAACCCCTGTGTGGATTGTGGTGTCATTGCCTGCCTCCAAATTGACCCACAGTGCTTCTTCTCCTCCTGTTTACCTTTTGTTCTGTTGCTTTGATTTTTTTCTCTTATGTAGCTTCTCCTCCTCCTCTTTACCCTCCCTGTCCCTCCTGTAGATAGTGTATCCTGGTATGTTTACGTCCCAGTCATGGTTCTGTGTGTACCATGTTTCTGTGACTGCCACAATATCCAGATCTTCCTCCTCCATCAAGGCCACTAATTCAGGAAGCTTGTTACCCAGACTATGGGCATTGGTACTCATTGCTCTCCATTTTTTGATGGCTTTACCTTCTGTAGCAGCATCCCCCACTGACCTTTCTACCTTGGTCTTTTTCTCATTTAGTACCCTGTTTTGTAGGGGGAGGCTGGGATTTTCCTGCTGCTTATCAGTGCCTCCCCCCTTGACTAGTTTAAAAGCTTGCCAATGAAGCATTTAAACCGATTGCCTAAAAGACTTGTTCCCTTCCTGGACAGATGCAGACCATCCTGCCAGTATAGGCTGGTTTCCCTCCAGGTGGAACCCCAGTCCCCAATGAAGCCAAACCCCTGTGCTCCACACCATTTTTTCAACCATTCGTTAAACTGCATGGTGCAAAGTACCCTCGCCTCACCCATGCCACTGACAGGCAGCACCTCTGAGAAGGATACTGTGTGTGCTACTTGTCTTAAGCCCCTCCCCAACTCTACAAAGTCCTTCTGCACTGCTCTAATCTCATGATGAGCCAAGTCATTTGTCCCTAGGTGGACAATGATGTCCAGCTCAGACTCCCGTGCAACTGTTCTCGTGATCCTAAGGATGTCGCTTCCTGTCCCTCCAAGCCATGGCACCAGGCAGGCACCTTACTTCCATTTTCCCTGCTCCCCCCAGTTCTATCCCCCTAATAATAAAACTGTGCCCTCACAAAACAATCAGCTAAACGCTCTGACCTACCGATGCGATGAGTGCCTTCCTGTCAGCAAGATGCCATACACGACAATTTGTAATACTGCTTCAAACCAATTTGACAGAGAAAATACCCTGCTAATCAAACAGAGAAAAATCCAAACATCCAAGTCAGACACAGGTAAACCTCCCCAGCCCCAAAAGAACCTGGTGACTTGTGCTCTGAAAACAGTCAGCCCCAAAACACATCAGCTGTGCAGAAGGGCAGACACAGAAAACAGTATTCAGCCTATGTGGGTTTAAACTCTTCCTGCACTGAAAACCTTAACACTTGTAACAAAAGTAAAGCAAACTCCACCTCCCTCTGTTGATTGAAAGACTGCCTTTTCTGATAATTCTAAGTTCCTTATTTCACCCTTCAGTTAGAAGTATCCTCCACCTGAAGAATATTAACTTTCCTAAGGAATCTGCTTCAAACCAAAGACAATTGTAAATTGTAAGGTTCACCTCCCTCTGTTGTGAGCACTACTCGCTTTCTTGCAAATCTTAAGTCCAGTGTTGCAGCTTGCAGCCAGAGGTAGCTTCACCTGAAGTCTTTGAGGTTATCTGATGAGCCTGCTAAAATTAGTACTTTTATCAAGGTCTGTAAGATTCTTCCAGAGCTATGGCTGTTAAGTAGCTGTGATGTAAGCACTTCCTGACACAGTCTGGCTTGGCCTTATAAGGCACTGAGGGTAAACAAAGAAAACCAGTTTCCACCCCTAGGGACTGTCTGGGTCCAATACACAGCCTGTAACCTGCTCTCAATTCAGGGCTTATGACAAATTCTTAGCCCAGTGAATACTCACAGTATTACAAATATTGCAATGCAAACAGTCAATCACTAACTCCAATCAAGTCAGAAGGGCAGAAACACAGAAACAGTAAAATCTTAACAATTGTAACAAGTAAAGCACTCCACCTCCCTCTGTTGATTGAAAGACTGCCTTTTCTGATAATTCTAAGTTGCTTATTTCACCCTTCAGTTAGAAGTATCCTCCACCTGAAGAATATTAACTTTCCTAAGGAATCTGCTTCAAACCAAACACAATTGTAAATTGTAAAGTTCACCTCCCTCTGTTGTGAGCACTACTCACTTTCTTGCAAATCTTAAGTCCAGTGTTGCAGCTTGCAGCCAGAGGTAGCTTTACCTGAAGATGGATTGAAAACTGGCTAGCTCGATGTACCCAGAGAGTAGTGGTCAGTGGGGAGCTCTCAAACTCTAGAGAGGTCGGTAGTGGGGTACCGCAGGGCTCAGTCCTGAGTTGGATCCTGTTTAATGCATACATATCAGACATCAGGGAGGGTATAGGGTGTGAAATGAGTCTCTTCACTGATTATTCCAAGATGGGAGCAGTAGTTGAGGGAGAAGAGGGGAGGTTGGCCCTGCAACAGGACCTGGACACCCTGGAAAGCTGGGCTCACACATGGAAATTAAATTTCAATATCACCAAGTGCAAGGTGTTACATCTTGGGTGGGGAAACCCTAAACACAGGTACACCCTGGGAGGGGAGGCACTGGAGGCCTCAATAGGGGAAAAAGACCTAGGGGTCATGGTGGATGCATGTATGAATAACTCTGAGCAGTGCAGGAGAGCGGCTTGCAAGGCAAACAGGATGTTGGGATGCATCATAAGGGGGATCACCTCTAGGAGCAGGGAAGTGATTCTACCACTGTACAATGGACTGGTTAGACCACACCTTGAGTACTGTGTACAGTACTGGAGACCACACTTAAAAAGGGACATACAGCTCCTGGAGAGGGTACAGAGGAGGAAAACTAAGATCATATCAGGACTAGGGGATTTGACGTATGAGGACAGACTTGAGGAGCTCTGCCTGTTTTCATTGGAGGAGAGGAGAGACAGGGGGACATGATTAAGGTCTTCAAATACCTCAAGGGAATAAACAGGGTAAACATGGAGGGGATCTTTAGACTAAAGCAGGGAGGTATCACCAGAGGGCATGGTTTGAAGTTGGAAGGTGGAAGGGTGGGGAGGAAGAGGAGGTTTTTCTCTAAGAGTGTGGTGGACCCTTGGAATGCACTGCCTGGTGATCTGGTTCAGAGATCCACAGTGGAGGGCTTCAAGAGAGGGTGGGACAGACACAGAAAGTGGATGTATCAGATGATGGCCTGGCCCAGGGGGGTGGGGATGGATGATGGGGGTTTCCGGAACACAAGGGGGAGGAGGGCCTTGGCACCCAACTAGGGATCTGAGGTTCGAGCAGACTCAATAGGCCGTAAGGCCTAATCTGCTGGCAATTAGTATGTTAGCATATTTGTAATATAAAAATGTAGTATGTGATTGTCTCACATAAGGCAGCTGTACCATGGGTGCCCCTTCCCAAGGATACAGTGACAAGTAACCTGAAACCAGGAGGTAATTAAAAGACTAGAGAGACTTAATTAAGGGTCTCCTGTTTTTCTGTCTTAATTAGAACTGACCCACCTGCCAGGATGTTGGGTTTAAAAACTTTTATGATGTCTTAGAGGAAAAACATGTTATACCACCATGGTGCTAAATGTTATAAAACTCTTTAACTGCCTTGGGAATAGGAACTGCTCAAGAGCAAAGAGAAAATGTTAATTAAGGAGTCATATTTGGGAAATGAGTTTTAGCTGAAGTCACCCTATTTAATATACCTTCTGATAGGACATCCTGTTTGTATATTTTTTATATTCTAAAAGGAGGAGCTAGATGACATCATAGAAGGGGTGTTAGAGAGACACAGATTAAACTAGGACTTGTGTCTGATCTTTGTGATACATATCATTTTGGGCACTCTAGAAACACAGCTCTAGCACTTAGAGGTAATACGTTAGATAGAAAAAGTCTAATTGTATGTTGGTAGGAGTTTGTAGTTTTCCTTGTTTTTCTTTATGCGATTGTATGCTCTTTGCAATATTGTTCTGTGTTTGCATTTTTCATATTTTTATCATCTTTAATAAAGTCTTTATTTTGAAAAGACTGCATGAGTCTGCTAGTTCTTTTTTGCATGTGATGTATAGAGGGTTAAGACTGACAAAAACTGTTCAAAAGCTTAATGGTGTTACTAAACTGGGAAAAGGTAAGAATATACCTAAGGTCTTTTATAGAGTTTGAAAGGTTCATTTTGGAAGTCTGTCTGGGTGCCTCTGGTGTAAGATTGTACTGCAATCCCCGAAGACGGTACGAATCTGCGCCTGTACATTGGATATGCTATCATAAGGTTCACAGATTGAATCCTCCCAGAACTTGAGACTAAAGGTGATTCGGACCTGCAAGCAGACAGAAGGGTTAACCTGTCTGTTACCTGCTCTCATTACTGTGCTTAGAGGTTGGCACTGTGGGAGCAGAGGGCCTGACCTGCTGAGTGTTTTTGTGACAGATTTGGTGGCAGCGGTGCAGATTTTGTTGGCAGAGGTGCTGATAAATTTGATAACACAAGCTTTAACTGTGTAGTGTGTCAGCTTAATACTGTACAGCTCACTTGCAAAATAAGGCAGTGATTTATTTTTAAAAAGGAAATGGAACTATATCATTTTGCTTACAGTCAAGTTCCTACCTGTTTTATTTATTTTTTTCTAAAGTGCAAGTTAGAGTAGCTGTAGTTGGGGTAGAAGATGGCTTCCAACTACACTGGGCACACTGCAGACTACTTGAGACAGTTGTTCCAGGACATAGGAGTCCTGCATGACTTGACAGCCACCGAGCAGAACCTTGTGGATGCCCTGATGGCAGCAGATGCCCAGAGCATCAAGTCACAGACTGTGACTGTAAAGGACCAAACCTTGGGCATAGAAGGGCTAGTGGCCAGTGCAGTGTCCAGATCCAGTGAGGAGGGCAGCATGGCCAGTGCAAGAGAAGGGCCACAGCAGCAGGGGAAGATCACTAGCATTCTGGAGCCAGAAGCAATCAGGCTATAGACTGAGTTGCATGGAATGGAGCTGGAGTTCCAGAGAGTGGCTGAGAGCAAGAAGTGAGCAATGGAGGAGAAGAGAGAGCTAGAACAGCGAGAAGCTGACCGTGAAGAGCATGAGCACCAGTGAGCTGCAAAGGAGAAGAGGGAGAGAGAAAAGTAAGAAGCTGACCATGAGGTGCGTGAGTGCCAGAGGCGACATGAACTGGAGAAGCTACAACTCCAACCACCAACACCAGAGCAGATAAGTGGCTTGGGTTTAACTGGAACTACAAGACTGGGTTACAAATTAAATTCCAAATTGATAGCTGTATTTAAAGAGGGGGAGGATATGGATGCCTTTTTAAATTCCTTTGGAAAAGTTTGTATTCAGGCAAAAATTCCTAGAGGGTCCTGGAGCTTCCAGCTATCCCCGCTACTTACCGTGAAAAGCTCAGAATGCATTGGGTCAAATGGACAATGAGGACAGTAATGATTACAGCAAACTTAAAACTGCAGAAGCTTACAGAGCTAAATTCCATAAGTTCAGCAGAAGCCCTGACATGAGCTATGAGGAGCTAGCCACGAAACAACATCAGTGTTCAAAATGTTGGTGGGAGGGAATTGAAGCAAACTCTGTAGATAAAACTGAAAATACTATTTTGTTAGAACAGTTTTTCTGGGCATGCCCAGCAGTGCTGAAAACCTGGCTGGAGGACTGAGATCTCAAAACAGTGCAAGAGGCTACTGAACTCTTGGACCACTATGCCAAGAGCAGACCTGCTCTGAGAGCGAATGGTGTCAGTGTGGCAGTGCAGAAAGGTAAACACCTTCAGGGCAGATAAAACCCTCACTGCCTTGACCGAAACCAGTTAGCCCCAGGTTTCAAAGAAAAGAGTTCTCTGAAAAACAAAACGAATGTTGGGTTTGTAAAGAAACTGGGCATATTGCCACACAGTGTCCCAAAAGGATGAATAATATACAACATGGGGCTAAGAAAGAAGTGGGTTGTTTGTGTGTCCCTTGAATCATTCCTGTGAACATGAGGGAACACATACACCCAGTCACGGTGAATGGTGTACAGCCACAAGGGTTAAGAGACACAGTGGCATCCCTGATGTTGGTAAAAGGCAATCTAGTAGAGCCTGGTCAGCTTATATCCAATGAATTTGTAACTGTGCAAGGGTTCACTGGTGAGGAGACCACATTACCACTTGCCAGTGTTCTCCTGGACTGGGGTGAAACAGGGGGAACTGTGCAGCAGGTGTCTGTAGCCAAAGCTTTAGCAGTTGATGTCATCCTTGGCAACAATCTCAAACAGGGGACGGTGTGTAATTACCTGTAGCCAAGTGGCAAGGGAAAATTGTATTTCTCTGGACCCCACAGAAGCCATTGTGGAAACCTCTGGGAGGCTGGTTCCCCCATCAGTGTCTTCTGATATGGGAACTAATGAAAAGGGGGTAGAAATTTCCCCAGTAAAGATTAACCACACAGCTCTGGATGGTTACTCCAAAGAAGGAGGGGTGACCCATTGTCAGAGGGTAAGGGATGACAGTGATCCTGAGTGCCCTGATGCTAGTGCTAGGACCCTAGTTTAGAGACTGAAGGGGACCTGTCCCATGCCTTGGAAATGTGTAAGGAGTTTGCAGCTGCTTAGAAAAGTGACCGTAGTCTAGAGAAGCTGAGGGCTTGGGCAGACTCTGATGGAGCACAGGGAGGTGACAGAAAACATATGGTTTATTGGGAAAATGGACTGATGTATACTCAGGCTGTGCAGACAGAGGGAGGGATGCTAGGCAGGCAGCTTGTCATTCCCCATGGATACCGTGAGCAGTTGCTCAAGATTACACACGATATTCCCTTGTCTGGTATTCTGAGAATCACACACACTATGCAGCGGTTGGCCAGAATTTCTATTCACCCAACTTCACTCAGCAAGTGAAGGAGTATTGCAAATGTTGTCACCGGTGCCAAGAAATAGGGAAGGCAGGTAAGAAAACCCAAGCCACCCCAATTCCATTGCCCAGAGTGGAGGAGCCATTCCATAGGGTGGGAATGGATATTGTGGGGCCTTTAAATACCCCCAACTCCTCCAGGAAGAGGTTCATCCTGACTGTGGTGGATTATGCCATCCGGTACCCTGAGGCAGTTGCCCTAACTTCACTGAGGATTGACAAAGTGGCAGATGCCTTACTTAAGGTTTTCTCCCATGTTGGATTTCCACAGGAGGTTATCACCAATTGAGGGGGTTCCTTTATGTCGGGCCTGATGAAATTTTTGTGGGAGAAGTGTGGGGTGGTGCAGAGGTGCACGACACCTTATCACCTGCAAGCTAATGGGTTTGTAGAAAGATTTAACAGTACCATGAAGTCAATGCTCCAAGCATTTGCTGAACAGCATGGGAGGGACTGGGAGAAATACCTTCTGCACCTGTTTGCATACAGTGAGTTGCCCCAAGAGTTGACAGGATTTTCCCCTTTTGAGCTCTTATATGGATGCCGGGTATGTGAGTCCCCACACTTGAAACAGGAGAACTGGGAAGGCAAGCACACCACCCAGGGAAATCCCATAGTGGATTACATCCTTAGGTTTAGGGAAAGGCTGAAAGAGTTTATAGGGACAGCTCAGAGCAACCTGGCAGCTGCCCAAAAGAAACAAAAAGTGCAGTACGATCACAGAGCCACAGCTCACTAATACATGGTGGGCCAGGAAGTCATGGTCCTTATTCCGGTCCGGAAAGACAAGCTGCAGGCTGAGTGGGCAGGACTGTACAAAGCAGCTAGAAAGGTAAATGATGTGAACTATATCATAGAATTACCTGACAGAAGACAGACAGAAAGAATGTACCATGTCAGCATGATGAAGCCATATGCTAATAGGGCTGACATGGCATTTGCAGTATGTAATCCTGGGGAGGGGATGGATGAATGAGACCCCCTACTGGACTTGCTGGAAGAAAGCAAGTGGAAGTCCTCTGTGCAGGTAGTTAAACTGTCACCCCAGCCATCCCCAGACAAGATCCATGAAATAAGGAAGGTTCTACCAGACTTTACCCCACTATTTAGCATCAAGCCTGGAATAACCCCTTTAGCAACACACGATGTGGAGATAGGGACACAGAAGCCCATACGGCGGACAGCATATTGGGTGTCAGAGGCTGTGCAAAAAGACATTAGGAGGGAGGTGGAGGAAATGCTGGATTTAGTGGGAAATCCAGAGATCCCACAGCCCCTGGACCTCACCTGTAGTCCTTGTGCCCAAGCCAGATAGCTCTACTCATTTCTGTGTGGACTATCATGGACTGAATGCAGTCACAAAGTCAGACACCCACCTGAGGCCCTGGATGGACGAACTCCTAGATAAGTTGGGAGGGGCGAGTATTGACCTGACAAAGAGGTATTGGCAGGTAGAGTTAACTGACAGAGCTAGGAAGAGGTTGGCCTTCATCACTCCGATAGGCTTATTTGAATTTAAAGTAATGACTTTCAGAATGAAGAATGCCCCAGCCACTTTCCAAAGGATGGTGAACCAGGTGTTAAATGGTGCTGAGGAGTAGGCTGTGATGTACCTGGATGACATTGCCATCTTTAGTGCCAGCTGGGAGGGACACCTGTCCCACCTTAGAGAAGTGCTGTTCAGAATACAGAGGGCCAGGCTCTCTGTCAAAGCTGAGAAGTGCCAGGTGGCCATGGCTGAAGTGGCATAACTTGGGCATGTTGTAAGCCAGGGACAGCTCTGTCCTAACCAAGTGAAAATAGAGGTGATCAAGGCATGGCCCAGACCAGAAATGCAGAAGCAGGTCAGGAGCTTTTTATGGACAGCAGGGTACTATAGGACATTTGAACCCAATTACGGTGCCCTGGCTGCTCCCCTGTCTGACCTGGTAAAGAAAAAGATGCCTAAGAAAATTGCCTGGGAACCACACTGTGAAAAAGGCTTTACCAGACTGAAGGAGGCATTGTGCAGTGCTCCTGTATTGACAAGTCCTGACTATAGCAGATCTTTTATAGTCCAGACTGATGCCTCAGACCTGGGTATGGAGGCATTACTGAGTCAGATATCCAACCAAGGGAAAGATCACCCTGTAGTGTATCTGAGTAAAAAGTTACTCCACAGGGAGAATGCTTACTCTACTGTGGAAAAAGAGTGTCTTTCCATAGTGTGGGCCCTGAAGAAGTTGGAGCCATACTTACATGGGCAGCATTTTGTGGTACAAACTGACCACAATCCCCTGGTGTGACTGACCCAAATGAGAAAACTAATGGTAGACTATTTAGACAGAGTTTTGCCTTGCAAGGGTATGACATGACAATCTTACATAGGGCTGGATCGACCAATCAGAACACAGATGATTTATTGCATCTGTATGAGGAGTGAACTGACTTGGAAAGCTCATCCCATGCAGGGGATGGAGCCCCCAAATTCAGTCTAGGTGAGGAGGAGTGTGATGCTTGGCCAGCTGGCTATGATTGTTCTATGATATTTGTAATATAAAAATTAATTCTGTGGTATTGTCTGACATAAGGCAGCTGTGCCATGGGTGCCCCCCCCACCAAGGTTATAGTGATAAGTGGCCTGAAACCAGGAGGTAATTAAAAGACTAGAGTTAGAGACTTAATTAATAATCTCCTGTTTTTTCTATCTTAATTAGAACTGACCCAGCTGCCAGTATATAGGGCTCATAAACGTTTATGACGTCTTAGAAGGAAACACGTGTTATACCACCATGGTGCTAAAAGTTATAAAACTCTTTGATATGACTAGAGAATAGGAACTGCTCAAGATCAAATAGAAAATGTTGATTAAGGAGTCATATTTGGGAAATGAGTTTTTGCTGATATTACCTTATTTAATATATCTCCTGATAGGACATCCTGTTTGTATATTTTTTATATTCCAAAAGGAGGAGCTAGATGACATCATAGATGGGGTGTGAGAGAGACACAGTTTAAACTAGGACTTGTGTCTGATCTTTGTGAGACATATCATTTTGGGGACTCTAGAAACACAACTCTAGCATTTAGAGGTAATACATTAGATAGAAAAAGTATTTTTTTTATTAATTCGGTTAGTCTTTGTAATCAAATTCTCCTAAAATTTGTACAAATGTCTGCTCAGCACTTTTTTATGCTGATGACCTTGTTTTGTGTTCTCTCTCAACCTCAGGATTACAGAAGAAATTGGATCTTCTGTCAAACGTATCTGAGACTTTATCTTTAAAAATTAATATAAGTAAACCAAAAGTAATGGTATTTGGAGCTAGAACTAAGAGATACATGTGGAAATTGGTAGATGATTTGGAAGTGGTTTCATCATATACATATCTGGGTTTATTATACTGTACTTCAATAATGGATCTTGGTGCAGACATTATGATTATATACTTTCTAAAACTAATAAAACAATAGCGGCTTTGGCAAAGTTTAACCACGCTTATGGTGGATATTCACTTAGACCCCTTCTATCCACCTTACAGGCAAGATATAATGCAGAATCCCTATTTATGGTAGAAATATGGCGGTTAAAACCATTGAACCATTTAGAAATACCAGCTAATAAACTCTTAAAGAAAATTACTGGCTGTCAAATATCTGCACCAGCCTACTTTATAAGAGCAGAACTGGAAATTCTCAGTTTACAGGCATTGGCTGACAGTAGATTGATAAATATTTGGATTAGGATTTTAAGATTGCCAAAGGATAGATGGGCTAAGATATGCTTAATGGAAAAGGAGCTCTGGGTACAACACAAACTTAAGCAATCGACTTGGCTTTCCCACTTGTAAAGTTTACTTGATAAATACTTGCTGTCTTTCCTGTTAAAATATAGCAATCAGAGTGTGAACATTAGTGAGAATTATAAAGCTTATGTAAAAAATAAAACGGTTCAGTTTCATAGAGAGATGGATTTGGCAAATATTGCTATCTTAAAATATTCTAAATGGTATTCATATAGTGTTGATAGTCATGCATATACAGTAGATTTTATCTTGATGTTTCGAAAAACATATGCAAGATTCAGGCTTGAACTGTTTGAATCTAATGTTAGCAATGCTCTGTATATGAACTCTAGTAACCATGAGGATATGCTTTGTGCTTGTAAACAGGGAGAAAGGGAGGACTTGGCCTATGTTTTCCTGAGATGTCCTTGGTATATTAAAACTAGACAAACATGGCTGTCTCTATTTAATCACTGGAATAGCAGAGCTTATTAAGGTTCTTCTTTCCTCGGAAGACTTAAATATCATATATTGTGTGGGGAAATTTGTATTCCTTACAAGAAAAATTAGGAAAAAGAAATGTGAGTAATCCTAAGAGTCCATCCTCAGTGGCTTAATGGTCTTGGCCATCTCAAAACCCTATAACCTGGATTCCGCTACCCAGCCCTCTTTTTCTTTGCTAAATTTGCACATTAATTATATTCTCTGTATCTACTAGTATTATTGGCTAACATGTATAAACTGTCTGTATTTTTATGTCTTGTGATTTTGTTACATCTGTTTGTAAATTGATGTTTCATTTTGTATTTTGTGGTAATCATTTTTAAGATTGAACAAAAAATTAACTTAACTAGAAAAAGTCTAATTGTATGTTGGTAGGAGTTTGTAGTTTTCCTTGTTTTTCTTAATGTGATTGTATGCTCTTTGATATATTGTTCTGTGTTTACATTTTTCATATTTTTAACATCTTTAGTACAATCTTTATTTTGAAAAGACTGCCTGGGTCTGCCAGTTCATTTTTGCATGTGACGTATAGAGGGTTAAGACTGACAAAAACTGTTCAAAAGCTTGATGGTGTTACTAAACTGGGAAAATGTAAGAATGTACCTAAGGTCTTTTATAGAGCTTGAAGGGTTCATTTTGGAAGCCTGGCTTGGTGCCCCTGGCATAAGATTGTACCACAATCCCAGAAGAGGATATGAATCTGCGCCTGTACATTGGGTATGCTAGCATAAGGTTCACAGTTTGAATTCCCCCAGAACTTGTGACTAAAGGTGATTCAGACCCAAAATATAAAAAAGAGAAAAGGTTCTGGCACATGTTAACTCATAAAAGGGTAGCATACATTTTTAAAAAGAAATCATTTATTTCATCATGACAAACAAATCATCTGGCCTGACATGTTTTGGACTGACTATATTCCTTTTTCAAAGGCTGAAGATGAGCCAAAAAAATCCTCTTAAATATACATAACCACATAAAATACTTGACAAGACACTATTATTTGAATTAATCATAGAGAAGCTTCAGAAGATCAATGTCACAATCAGTTCACAGCCTTAGCAATTATAACTCAAAAAAGGACGGTCATAGAGACTAAAACTAACATTGATATATAGCATCACCATCTAGAGCATTTTACTAACAAGAATTAGTATAATTAGAACTTCTAAAATATTCAAATCACCTAATAGTCACACAATTATTATAAAATAGAGTATGTGTTTAACGAATAATAAAGCAATATTAATTGACAAAGGAATAACATTTTGTTGAAAAACAGAACATGCATGAAATATCTCCATTCATCGGTTTTTGAGGTATGGGTGTATTTCTAATGGCCCATTCAGTCCTGGACCAATATTTGCCCTCAATGTCAAGATCCAATAATTCTCCCTACGTAAAATGAGACTATCATAATACGGTAGAACATGCATTCATAAAGCCCACGAAAGAGCTAGAAACACTGATAGAGAAACCCTGAATAAAACAATGGGGAATTTTAAATGTAAAAAATGACTGTATTGTGACTATGTTATTCAAGGTAAACATTTCTCCAATGTCAACAACAATAAAGTTTTTTTGAAGAAAGACAGTGCATTACATGTAGCAACGAAGGTGTTATTTATTTGGCAATATGTGAATGCCTAGTTGTTTATGCAGGCAAAACCACCAGAAGTTTTAAGGTGCAGGTGGGGGGACATAACTTATGCCACAGCCACCCATATTGCAACAGTTAGTGACAATTCCTCTCATTTTTTTAGATTTATGGCTATTGATAAAATATGCCGTAACTCTGGGGGGGGGGTGAATTATGATAACTTGTTTTACGTAGGGAGGTAGCGAGAATTATTGGATCTTGACATTGAGGGCAAATATTAGTCCAGGACTGAAAGGCCTTGTCCTTGTTTGTGTTATAATTGCTAGGACTGTGAATTGATTGTGACATTGATCTTCTGAAGCTTCTCTATGATTAATTCAAATGATAGTGTCTTTTAAGTATTTTATGTGAAACACCTGGTGGTTATGTATATTTAAGAGGAGTTTTTTTGGCTCATCTTCAGCCTTTGAAAAAGGATTGTAGCCAGTCCGAAACATGTCAGGCCAGACAATTTGTTTGTCATGGTGAAATAAATTATTTATTTTTAAAATTTTATGTGTCCCTCTTACGAGTTAGCATGTGCCAGAACCTTTCTCTTTTTTATTACTTGTTGGTTCCTGAGCACTGCGTCTCACTGCACACTCATTTTGGAAACAGTGATTCAGACCCACAAGCAGACAGGAGGGTTACCCTGTCTGTTACGTGTTCACATTACTGCGCTCGGAGGTTGGCAGTGTGGGAACAGAGGTCCTGACCTGCTGAGTGCATTTGTGACCATGCTTTCTAGTCCTACTGTAGTCCTTTACCTGAAAGAGGTTCTGCACATGCACCCTGTTGTTGCCTTTAAGGTATTTGAATGTTTCTAGCATGTAACCATAATTCCTGCATTGTTCTAGGGAGTATAATTTGAGGTCATCCAGCCTTGCCTCATACAGTTTCTAAAGCAAGCCCTGCTCCATCTTTGTTGCTCTTCTTTGTACCATCTCCAGCCTATATAATAATAATAAAATTTATTTGGTTACGCGCCTTTCAAATATTTCAAGGCGCTATACAAAGCATCATAGCATCAACATGTCAATACATACACTGACAATACAACCAATAAAATATTTAAAATAAACAATTACAATACAACAGGGAATGCCTGATTCCATAAAAATGAATTTAAAGCCTTCTTAAAACTATCTACCATTGTACTTTCTCGGAGCTGGTGGGGCAGAGAATTCCAGAGGGTGAGAGCCGCAAATCCAAAAGCACGTGCTCCAGAAGACTTCAAATTCACCCTCGGTATCTCCAGCAACCTCTTGTCAGCTGAGTGAAGCTTTCTCAGAGGGGTGTAAGGCACCAGAAGCTCTTTCAAGTAGTCGGGACCTAACCCGTGTAGGGCTTTGTAGGTCAATAGACCCACTTTAAAGGTGATCTGCCACTGTATTGGCAGCCAGTGCAGAGTGCGCAGCACAGGGGTAATATGGGACCTTCTAGACACCCCAGTCAAACATGCTGCTGCTTCTGCACTAGCTGCAGGTGGTGGATATCAACCCCAGCAAGCCCTAGGTACAGGGAGTTACAGTAATCAAGATGAGATGTCACAAAGGCGTGGACCAAAACTGGCAAATCGCCCAGTGGAACCAGGTGCCTAATCCAGGAGATGTTTCTAAGATGAAAAAATGAAGTCTTGACTACTGCAGACACCTGATAACGAAGGGTCAAGCCAGTGTCAAGCTGCACGCCCAGGTTACACACCCGTTCAGAGGTAGCGATCTGGTCTACCTCAAGAACTAATCCAGAGGGGGACCCTATCCCTAAACCCTCAACCCTGCGACCAGGGTCCACCACCATAACCTCAGTCTTTCCCGGGTTCAACTTCAAACCACTGGTATTCATCCAGTCTTGGATATCAACGAGGCAGTTATTCAGCACCGAGATAGCACTAACCTGGTCAGGTGCAAAAGACAGGTAGAGCTGGGTATCATCAGCATAGCAGTGAAACCTCAGCTCATACTGTCCTACAATGTCTCCGAGGGGTAGCATATATACTGCGAATAACATGGGGGAAGCACCGAACCCTGAGGTACCCCACAAGGTAGAAAGAAAGCCCCGGATGAACATAAACCTGAAACCACTCTCTGTGTTCTCCCCAGGAGGTAAGATGAAAACCATCTGAGGACCACACCTGAAAGCCCGCAGATGGACCTCAGGCATTCAAGCAAAACCCCATGATCCATAGTATCAAAAGCTGATGATAGATAAAGGAGAATCAGAATAGAGCGGTGTCTCCGATCTCTCGCCATCAGGAGATCATTGAGCACCCGAACCAGAGCAGTCTCAGTGCTATGCCTCTTATGAAAACCTGACTGGAGAGGCTCGTATAAACTATGGATGGTCAAATGGTTATCAAGTTGAGCCGCCACAACTTTTTCAATAACCTTCCCCACAAAACGGAGGTTAGAAATCGGACTGTAGTTGGCTAGGTCATTCGGGTCTAAGGAAGCTTTCTTCAGAAGGGGAGTCACCACCCCTTCCTTCAGAGAGCTAGGGAAAACTTCCATCTCCAAAGAACACTGAATAATCTGAGCAAGGACCGGGCTAATAAGTTCACTACATCCTATAATCAAGGAAGTAGGACCCGGATCCAAACTACAACATGTTGGGCGCATCTCACAGACTATCCTCATAGTGTCCACGAGGTATGGAAGATTAAAGGAACTCCAGGAAACTCTGGGCTCTGCTACAACACACTGATCAACTGTAACAGCCTTGGAGTGAGTCGGGAACACTGCCTCCGAATGTCTTCCACCTTATTCGCAAAGAATCGAGCAATCTCCTCGCAGTCATTCTGTGTAAAAATTCGACGGACCTGCCTACAGACTGGGTTGCACAGTCTGTCAACAGTTCTGAAGAGCAGAGCTGGTCAATTCCGAGTGACAGAAATTTCCCTGTACAGGAATTCTGCCTTCTTACGGGAAATTTCTGTTTGGAAGAGCTTATAGTGCTCTAGCAAAATAAGATGGTCGTCATCCGAGGCAGTCTTCCTCCACCGACGCTCCAACCTATGCCCAAACCTCCACAACCCTCTCAGCGCCCCATCAAACCAAGGGGCAATGGGACGGCGCGGAAGAGGGCGAACATGGGTTGGTGCAGTCTGGTCAAGGGCCGCCGAGATGGCCCGTTATAGGCCACCACCAGCCGCCGGATCAGAGCTAATAATTATCAAACAACAAGAGGTCAATAACGCCATCAGGTCTTCAGGGACAACGTTCCGCAATGGGCGGTACTTGACCAACTCCACAGGGGCTGACCTACCCAGGGGAGCCTCGAAATTGAATCCAGCTGAGCAATGATCAGATCAACCGACCGGTTCCACCACCAAATCGGATGCCTCGATCCCCAGGAGGAAAACCAGATCAAGAAAGTGACTTCCCTTGTGAGTAGCTGTGGAAACAACCTGAGTGAAGCCAAGTGATGTCATCATCTGGAGGAAATGTTGACCAAAAAGCGAAGATTCGTCGTCGACCCATGCATTGAAATTGCCCAGCACCATCAATCTGGGTGATTCCAAGGCCATGTCGGCAGCGAAATCTGCTATTTCCTGCAGGAAAAGTTTCTCATCCCTGGGTGGACGGTAGATGAGAGCAATCCTGCACCCCACACCAGCTACCACAGTACACTCAAATGATCTGGCCTCCTCAAATGGAACACCAGTTAGGCCCAATTCGGTCTTAAAACAGACTGTCAACACCCCTGCGATCCAATCTTGGGCGATGTATAACTGAGAACCCAGTGGGAACAGTGGCCTCTAAAAATGGGGCCGCATTCCCATCCAACCAGGTCTCAGTAATGCAAGCCAGATCTGCCCTAGCAACAAAGTCAGCAATAAGAGCAGTCTTATTGCAGACAGATCTGGCATTGCACAACAGCACCCGAGTTGGACGAGGTTGACGAATTGTCCCAACCACTTGCCCTCTAGGAGAAGAGGTGCCCTTGGGTATGGGAACCAGAATGGGGTTACCACACTCCAGAACCCATTTCGCCCCAGGGCGTCTTCGAGGCCTAACCATCCCAATGGGAGAGCAATGCTCACTCCGCTGTCCACAACCTCCAACACCCCCTCGCTTCCCCTTCCCCCTTCGCACAATCCCCAAAGCCTGGCAATGATGGTAAACCTGAGCTGGTAAGGGGGGAGGTCTTTCCTGAGGTGTGGCCTCCAGAATTGGACACAGTATGCCAGGTGAGGCCTGACCAGGGACCGATAGAAGGGCATGATTACTTCATGACTTCTGCTTGTGATACCCCTTCCTATGCATCCCAGGATACCACTAGCCTTTGGAGCTGCCTTGTCACATTGTCTACTGACCTTGAGGTCATCTGATATGATCAACCCTAGGTCTCGCTCCTACCTGGTAGCCACCAGCTGCTCCCCTCCCATTGAATATGGTTTCCCTTGGTTACACGTTCTCGGGCGCATGACCTTGCATTTTGTGGCATTGAATTTCAATTGCCAGGTCCTGGACCACTCCTCCAGTTTTCAGAGATCAGTTTCCATACTTTGCTGTCCCTACCCTGTTGCCGATTTTGGTGTCATCTGCAAACAGGCACACCTTTCCCTCCAGTTCATCCACAATGTTGCTGACGAATATGTTAAAGAGGATCGGTCCCAGAACTGAGCCCCATGGGACCCCACTAGTCACCCTCCACTCCACAGACACAGTGCCATTTATTAATACTGTTCGAGGTCTCCCATGTAATCAGTTTCTGACACAGTTTGTAACCTTGGGCCCAGTTCCCATGTTGTCCAGTTTTTTTGACTAGTCTCCTGTGCAGAATGGAGTCAAAAGCCTTGATGAAGTTCAGGTAAACCATATCCACTGCTCACCCTGATCCACTGTTTTGGTGACCCCAATTGAAAAAATCAGTGAGGTTTGTCTGGTAGGACCTCACTGCCATGAAACTGTGTTGATTTTTGTTGAGCTGACCAGTTTACTCCCAAAATGCAGTGATTATTTCCTTCAGCAGGGACTAACTGGAAGGTAGTTACCTGGCTGTTCCTTGCTTCCACTCTTGTGGAGTGGTACTACAGTTGCACTCTTCCAATCCTCCAGCACCTCCCCGCTCTTTAATAATTTGTTGAAGAGCACTGCTAACAGGGCTGCCAGTTCCTCCCTAGTTCTTTCAGTATTCTTGGGTGTATCCCATCTCGCACCATAGCTTTATCTACCTTTAACTTGTCTATTTATTCCAGGACCCTTTCCTCTGTAAAGGTATCCATGTCTATTTCTTCAATTGGACACTACTTTATGTCTATTGTCGGTCCGTTACCATCTGCTTCCTGTGTGAAGACTGAGCAGAAGTACTCATTGTGTGCCTCTGCCTTCTCCTCAACTTGCTCTGTAGTTTGTCCATCTATTTTGTGATTCTAACAATGCCCTATTTGGTCTTCTTTTTTTCACATATGTACCTGTAAAAGACTTTTGTTACCCTTTTTTACTTTCTAAGCCATCCTAACCTCTGTTTGAGCCTTTGCATTTCTTATCACTTTCCCTGTCTCTTTTAGTTTCTGTTTATATTCTGTTTTGTCTGCCTCGTTCCCCAACTCCTTGTACTTTCTGAAGGCTATGTGCTTTTCTCTAACCATGGTTGCCACCTCCTTGGAAAACCACAGTGGTTTTTTCCTCCTTTTGTTCTTACTAACCTGATGGGCACACTGTGATGTGTGACCATAGTTACTGCATCCTTCAACCTTGTCCAATATTCCTCAATGCTCCCTTCTGTTGAATTACTAAGGTTGTCACTTACACAGGCCTTCATGTTAGTGAAGCCTTTTCTCCTGAAGTCGAGGACCTTCAGTTTGGAGTGTGTGGAATCTATAGTTCTTTTTACCCTGAACCATACCGTGTTACAATCACTGTTGCCTAGGTGGTTCCCTACATCGACACCCATAACCCTATCGCTATTTGTGAATCGGATCTAGAACTGTGTTACCACTTGTGAGAAAGTAGGGTAAGAGAGCAATATATGGCATAGATTAGTCAGATCTTACTCCCATAGCTCCAAAATAAATTTGGGAGTGCTAAGCCACCCTGTTTTTTAGGCAACTGCAAAATGGAAAAGTTGAACCTTAGATGGAGAAAAATGGGTAAAGTTTGAACTAAATATAGAAGCTTTGTAGGAGATGCATATGTACAGCATCAATATGTTGCATTAAAGGGTGAGGAATCACCTTCCACTACTCCAAATCAGAACTGAGCTGATATAGCAAGGGTTCATAGTTGTAAGCATATAATTTTAATGCATCTTGGGTAAGGTATTTTAAGCCAGGAAGGTGCCATTTAAAAGGATATTGCTGCAACACATAATTGGTGGGGGTTAATTTATGTAAAGATCCTCAGTTTCTGTTGAATTAACCTTATATCCTGCCAGCTCCCCAAATTTCACTAATAAATGCCAGAAAGAGGGACGTGACCTCTCAGGGAATGCCAAATAAACCAACAAATCATCTGCATAAAATTCTAACTTATGATGTTCACTGCCCACCTCTATCCCCAGAATATCATTATCTTGTCAAATGGCTTGGGCCAGTGGCTGTAGATAAATAGCAAACAATAGTGGGGATAAGGGACATCACTGTCTAGTTCCCCTCATTAATGAAATTGTGTCTAATATAGAACCATTCATTTTAATACAGACCATAGGGTTATCATACTGTTTCATTATAATATGACAGAAAGTATCTGAAAACCCATTGCCCCCCTGGTAGCAATCAAAAATGGCCACGACACCTGGTCAGAAGTCTTTTCTGCATCTAACCTAAGTAATAAGAATGGGGCCTTTGACTGGGTGGTGTAGCATAAAAGATGAAGAGTTCTCTTGATGTTATCCTGTGTCTGGTGATCAAAAACAAAGCCATATTGATCTAGATTAATCAGATGTGGAAGGATGTCCTTCAGGTGCCTCACCAAAATTCCTGCAAATATTTTATAATGAATATTGAGAAATGATATAGGCTTATAGGAGGCACATGATGTTGGGTCCTTACCAGGTTTAAGAAGGCTAGATATGGTTGCATATCACAAGGTGGGAGGATCACATCTCCATTCAAAACTTCTATACAAGCTTGGGATGGGGGCAGCAACAAATCTATAAAAGCCTTGTAAACCTCTCTCTTTTAGCTATTTGACCCATTGCTCTTGCCTGGCTTTAGAGCCTTTATGACACTCTGGATCTCGGACTGCAAAATTGGTGCCCACAGCTGTCAAAAGATGTTGAGGAAGGTTCTTTGTCTATTTCTTCCTCCTAGCTGGGTGGTCTATAGACCACCCCCAACCTGACCTTCCTCCCCCTGTTGGTCTGAAGCTGGATCCATAGTGATTCCACTTTCCCATGTTCATTCTCCTCCCTAGTATATATTTTCCCCTGTCTGATGTATGCCACCCCCATACTTTGCTAACACTCTGTCCCTTCTGAACAGTTTGTACCCTGGAATCAAGAGGTCCCAGTAGCATTGTGCTGTAGCCCAGGTCTTGGTAACTGCTGCTGTCTCTACCATCTCCTTTGCTAAGAGGACTTGAATGTCTGCTATCTTGTTACCAAGACTGTGAGCACTGAGTGACACCATCCTTCATCTTGACTCTGTGCATCCCTGCCTAGTTCTTGTATTTTTCTTGATCTACCTATCCCCATTCTCCCCCTTCACTTCCCTCTCCTTGGATGCCTTCTCTTGCCCCTATGCCTGCCCTCCTGATTGCTACTTACTGTGTAAAGGGGACACCACAGTCCTTCCTGTCTTGAAGCTTCTGTGCCCAATGGCCCAACTTTCCTCCCCATAGCATTTTAAACTCTTTTTTAACTAAACAAACTGTTTTCCACTTAAAGGGCCTACTGGTTCAAGGTAACACAGGCTTGCCTGAGTGTATTTCCACTGATAGCCACAGTTGGGTGAGGATTTTTTCACCCACTCACACACAGATTATCTGCCTTTATAGACATCCAAGAGATTACAACTTCCTGCATGCACAGAAGAATAGGCTAAGTGCTAGAAGGTACCAAGCCTCTCTGACTTACTTTAGCTAAGCATTCCAGGGGGGACTCTCTTGCAATAGAACAAGACTAACATAGAATACAGAGAGAAAGGGGAGGAAAGAAAAAAACTACCTATAACAGCAGGAGGGTCTAGTAAGGAAAAAGGGAAGGGCAATTGACAGGACAGAGGAGAGAAGATGCATGGAGTGGTACAGTGGCTGTGGGGTGGCAATGTTCAGAAAAACCTGGATGCTGTAATGCTGCCCATCTGTATGCATCACTCTGGGCTGAGAGTGGAGGTTGCCAGTCTCCTGGCTGGCCAGGACTTGAGAGGCCTCCTCCCCCACCCAGAGACCACCATACTAACATACTAACATACTAAAATGCCAGCAGAATAGGCCTAACGGTCTTTCGTGTCTGCTCGTTTGGTCAGCCCCCACCCTAGGTGCTGACCTTGCTGTCCCCCTCGCCTTCTCTGGCTTCTCCCTTCCCAGTTCCGGATATTCTTGCTGCATTGGATTTTGCTTCCTGAACCCTTCCCCTGTACCTGTCCCACCCCCTCTTGAACCCCTCCACTGTCTCTGCCTCCACCAGCCCCCTAGGTAGCGCATTCCATGGCTCCACCACCCTCTCAGTGAAGTAGCACCTCCTCCTTTCTCCCCTGAATCTTCCCCCCTCCAGCTTCCACCCATGCCCTCTAGTGGCCCCTTCTCCTTCCTTCGAAGCACCCTGACTGTTCCTCCCCTATTTACCCTCTTCATGTACCTGAAGACCTCTATCATGTCCCCCTGTCCTTCTTTCTTCCAATGTGTACATATTTAGCTCTCCAGGCCTCTCCTTATAGGTCCTGTCCCCAAGCCCAAATCATTTTGGTTGCCTCCTCTGGACCCTCCCAGGAGGTTAATGTCCCTCTTTAAGTGTGGCCTCCAAAACTGCACGCAGTACTCAGGTGCGGCCTCACAAAGCAATTATACAGAGCGAGTATCACTTCCTCCTTCTGAGGTGATCCCCTAGTGATGCATCCCAGCATCCTATTGGCCTTGGCTGCTGCCCTCCTACAAGTCTCAGAGTTGTTCATCTTGACATCCACCACCACCCCCAGGTCCCTCTCAGCCATTGAGACTTGTAGTATTCCCCAGAGGTGTACACTTGGCCTGGGTTTCTGGCCCCAGGTGGAGTACCTTGAATTTCCCTGCATGAACCTCAGCTTCCACTTTCTAGACCATCTTTCCAGAGCCTCCAGGTCCCCTGCAGGCCACCCTCCTCCTCCCCATCCACCACCCCCCAGTTTCGAGTCATCTGCAAAGAGACTCATCTCACTCCTGATTCCTGTCCTTATGTCAGATACGTAGGTGTTGAACAGAAGGGGCCCAAGGACTGATCCCTGTTGGACCCCACTAATGACCCTCCTTGGGGATGAGACTATCCCACCAACTACGACCCTCTGGGTCTGGTCCTGGAGCCAATTGCCTATCCATCTGATCATCTGGTTTCCCACCCCCAATACCATATCTGAACCCAGTACCTCAAAGGATGCCCAGCAGCAGGAGTGGTTGAACTACGGTGGGCTTGGACAGGGTAAGGGAGGTGTGTAAGAAACACATCCCCAGCCGGTGCAACTGAGGAACTCCTACACTGTATTGGAGGAACTGGAAGACCCCTCAGTGTCACCCGAAGTTGTACCTCTAAAATGGAGCCCAAGGGTGGGTGGAAGAGGACCCCAAAGGAAGAGGAAGCTAATCCTGCTGGGGGGACTCCATCATCTGGGGAGTGGAGCTAGGAACAGACAGAGAAGAGGAAAGGGAGGTAAAGTGTCTTCCAGGAGGCATAGCTCGGAGGGATGGAAAGCAAATCAAAGGCTCGCTAGGGCAATAACAAAGAGGGGGGAGCTGGATGTCATTATCCATATGGGGACCAAAGACCTAGCTGACAAGGCAGAGATGGGAAGAGTACAGGAGGAGTTCAGGGAACTGGGGAGGGGCCTTGGGCAGTTGAAAAGATCCATGACCTTCTGGGAGGTGCTGCCTGTCCAGGGCAAGGTGGATACTAGAGATCTCTGCACCAGTGGCTTCAACAGTTGGCTGGAGAGCTGGTGAGGAGAGCAAGGGGTTGGCTTCATTGAGGACTGTTGACCCACCTGGGGGAATGCAGGATTATACAGTGGTGATGGCCAGCATCCTTCCAGGAAGGGGACCAATGTCCTCAGTGAGCAGTTTAAATGCTTTATTGACAAGCTTTTAAACTAGCCAAGGGGGTGGAGGAAGGAATCAGGGGAAAGCTAAATACCCACCCCCACAGGATAATGTAGATAACATTGAGGACAATAAGGACACCAAATCACCAATAAATACTGAAGTCTGCAAAAGTAGGGGGGACTGGAGAAGCAAGGGGAATGGGGGACGTTAGGAGAAATGTTTGCAGCAAATGGAGGGCCATATGCATGAATGTCCACAGCCTGGGTAACAAAATCTCTGATATGACAGCCATGATATTGGAGGCTGACCTGGATATTAAAGCTATCACAGAGACATGGTACAATGGAAACCATCACAAGAACATAGCTACACCAGGGCATGCTATATTCAGGAGAGACAGGGAGGGTCAAAAGTGGGAGGGTGGCTCTCTACGTCAAGGAGGGTATAAAGGTGACAGAGGTACAAGGAATGCGGGGGGGGCAGAGGCACTGTGGATCACCCTGGAGGAAGACAATGGCATAGCCATTCTCACAGGGGTAACATACAGACCACCAGCACAAAGGGAGGAAATGGACAGGGACCTGCTGGAAGCCATCCATGTGATGGCAGCCAAAGGAGAGGTGTTACTGATGGGTGACTTCAACCTGCTAGAAGTTGATTGGGGCACCCAAGTAGCTGCAACAGCCAGGGGCAAAGACATCCTGGACACCCTGCAAAGGGCATGCCTCAAGCAACTTGTGCTTGAGCCAACCCAGGAGGAAGTGATTTTGGACCTGGTACTAACCAATGGGGACAGAATTACAGATGTCAGGGTAGGTGGACACCTGGGGTCCAGTGAAAATCGCACAGTGTTGTTCAAAGTGAGTACTACAACAGGGACATGCTACACAAAGGTGAGGGTTCTGGACTACAGGAGGCAGACTTCATTAGGATGGGGATATGTCTCAGGGAGGCCCTAGTAGGGGATGAGAAAAGGGAGGTTGTCAGGGACAACTAAAAGGAGCCATAACAGAGGCAACAAACCTTTGTATTCGGCAAATAGACAAAGGCAAAAGGAAAAGAAAACAACTATGGTTCTCGCAGAAGATGGCAGGGGAAAGTAAAGTCAAAAAGTTTGCTTTCAGAAAATATAAGGAGACACAAAAGGCGGAGGACAGGGCAGTGTATCTAGATAAGCAGAGGGAGGCAGGGAAGACAGTCAGGGGCGCTAAAGAAAAGACAGAGGAAAATATAGCAAAAGAAGTTAAACAAGCATTTGTCAATGCCGAACGTTCGCTTGCAGGTATTTGCAGTGGCATTTGGCACTTGGACATGGCTTAAAAAAATCAGTGACAAAGAAGTACAAGCATTTGTCAATGCTGAATGTTGCTTGCTTCTATGTGCTGTTTAGGTATTTGGAAGTCATTGGAGTGCAAATATTGAAAATTCGAGAACTTACGAGCGTGCGTAGGAACTGCGCAACGCACGCTTGTAAAACAGTCATTTTTAGGAATTTTTTCACCACATTTTCAACATAGCCATTTTAAGACCTCTGCTCATGAACAGTGTCACTGTGATTTTCTTAATGTGTCCCATACATTGATCTCAGACATCCAACTGCGCCTAATGCGCCACATATGGAAACACATTTTGGGCAGGATGTGAAAATGACAGCTGTACTGCTCATAAGGAGGTGTGGTAAAATGGCAATGTTGAAAATCTGTAGTGAAAATATTGAAAATTAGCAAACTTCACCTGATGTAGGAACTGCTTAACGCATCACTTAAAACAGTCATTTTTAGAATTTTCACCACATTTTCAACATAGCCATTTTAAGACCTCTGCTCATGAACAGTGTCACTGTGATTTTCTTAATGTGTCCCATACATTGACTTTGCATACCGACCTAGCCATTGTGCTACATGGGAGAAAACATGTTTTGGGCAGGATGTGAAAATGAAAGCTGTACTGCTCATGAGGAGTGTGGTAAAATGGCAATGTTGAAAATCTGGAGTGAAAATATTGAAAAGTCGTGGCGTAGGCGTGCTTGGGAACTGCGCCAATGCATGCTTTCGTCAAAACAGTCATTTTGAATTTTTGCAAAATTTTCAACATGGGGTTTTGGGACCCCTTCTCATGAATGATGTCACTGTCATGGTGTTATTCAGGCCCAAAGGGTGATTTCATGCAGTGACTGCACAGTGACTGAGAAATCACCCTTCGGGCCCAAATAACGCGATGACAGTGACATCTTTCATGAGAAGGGGTCCTAAAAACCTCATGTTGAAAATTTGGTGCAAAAATTCCAAAAAATGCCTGAGATATGCAATAAAGTTGAAAACCCCCTATCTAGCCCATTATACAGCTTACCGACATTTCCTCAGTTTGCGGTCGGCTTTGAAGAGTGCAGACGTGTTCCTGGTCCACCGAAGATCGTCGTGCCGAGCTCTGGAGTAAGTATGGGTGAGGGAGTGTGGGGAGGCAGGGTGCGCAGTGGGTGGATGCGGTTGGGAGGGGGCTGGGAGGCTGCGTGGGACCGTTTTCAATTTACAGATTTTTAAAAAAAGATGACGTGGACGCTTGCCACGCTGGGGTGGGCTCCCAGCATGGCAGAAGAATGGCTGGGGGGCCGTGGAGCCGACGGGGGATTAGGCACCCCGTCGGCAAACGACGGGACATTTGCCACGCTGGGGTAGGCTAGCAGCGTGGCAGAAGGATATGGGGGCCGGGAGCGACGGGGGATTGGGCACCCTGTCAGCAGACAACGGCGATCTTGCCAAGCTGGGGTGGCCCCAGCTGGAAGCAAAGATTTGAGGCGGTGGATGCGGTGTACACACAGCGGTTTTGAAGAGAAGACACACAGCACACCATCCGACGGTTGTGAATCCCGACAGCTCAATGGAGGCAGGGGATTGCAGAGGAGGGGCACACCTCCAGAGTATCCCATTCTCCCAAGACGTTCCTTGCGCATGCACGCAAGCGAATGTAAAAAGGGGACAAGACCTGGGAGTGGAAGAGGACCAGAATAAAGCATCTATGCTGAACAAATATTTCTGTTCAGTTTTCATGAAGGAAGATGAGGGGAGGGACCACAGCTAAGAATCAGGAAGGGAAGGGAGGTGGACAACAGCCCATTCAAAGAGGAGAGAGTCCTAAAAGAACTTACAAAACTAAAGGTAGATAAGGCAATGGGACAAATCAAGAAAACATCAACAAAAACAAGTCAGAGTACACCCTGACTCCCCCCTCCTCAAAATGCAACAATAAACACACACTTTCAGCGTGGATTGGCAACTTACTGTTGTGGTTTCAAAGTGGGGGTCTCTTGGTATTCATCTCAGTGCCCTGCTGTGAAGTCACCCAGCTACCAACGTTGAGGATAGACCTCCAATCAGCCTGGTCCCTATTCTAAACTGCCCTCAAATGGCTTACTTTTATAGGGTGCATCAGCCCAAAATTAGCTTAATTAAAATATGGGCCCAGACAATGTGTAGGTAGCTGCTGGGGAGCTAGTTAAATGAGAAGGCTATACTTCTCCATTAACAAATCAAACCCAATAATACCTGCTCACCCTTGCTCATTCACAAACTGCAACTGGGATATTAAACAAGGGGTGCTACTGTGTATGGCATACATCAACAAATTGTATGAAATATCTTCTAAGTCTGGATAAAATAAATGTTATTTAAGGAATGGCAAAATTTATAAATAATCAGCGTAGATAACTAGTGTGTTTTTTAGAAATCTTAGTACATTTGCACTTTATATTTTTTGAATGGCTTCTTGTGAAATTGATCATTTGTATTTATTGTGATGAGCATTTATTATGGGATGCAATAAATTGTTGGTGATTTTATACACCTGTAACTCAATAAACTTTGAACTTTGAAGCAATGGGACCAGATGGGATACACCCAAGAATATTAGGGGCTGGTTATGGCAGCACCACTGGTAGCCCTATTCAGTGAGTGTCTAGAGATGGGAGTGGTTCCGAAGGACTAGAGAAGGGCTAATGTAGTTCCTCTCAACAAAAGTGGGAGTAGGGAGGAGGCTGGTAACTATAGACCTGTCAGTCTGACCTCAGTGGTGGGGAAAATTATGGCATCATTGCTAAAGGAGAGGATAGTAGACTACCTTCAATCAAGTGGAGCACAGTATCCAAGGCAGCACAGATTCATGGCAGGAAAGTTACGTGAATTTAATCTGATTGATTTCTTTGACTGGATCACTAGGGAAGTGGATCATGGGAGAGTGGTGGATGTGGCCTACCTTGACTTCAGCAAGGCGTTTGACACCTTTCCACATAGGAGGCTTGTGAACAAGCTGGGCAGCCTGGGATTGGGACACAAAGTGGTGAACTGAGTTGGAAATTGGTTGACTAATAGAACACAGAGGGTGATGGTAAATGTGGCTAAATCTGAGGAAGGGAGGGTGACCAGCAGGGTGCCACAGGGTTCAGTTCTTGGGACAGAGCTGGTTAATATCTACATCAGCGACATTGCAGAGGGGATGAATGGTAAGGTGTGCCTATTTGCAGGTGACACAAAGATCTGTAATAGGGTAGACAGCCCAGGAGAGGCATACACATTGAAGAGGCACCTAGCTAAAATGGAAGAATGGTCCAGGGTGTGGCAGCAAGGATTCAATAAAAAGAAGTGCAAAATCATGCACTTGGGGTGCAGGAACCTGAGGGAGGATTACATGATGAGTGGGGAGGACATAGCGCAACGTACAGAAAACAGGAAAGAGATTTAACATGTCTGACGACCTACTGTAAAGGTGGCCAAACAAAATGCCAAGGCAGTGGGGAAAGCCAGTGAGATGCTAGGGTGCATAGGGAGAAGAAAATAGGTCATAATGCCACTGTACAGGTCATTGGTGAGACCTCATTTGGAATATTGTGTCCAGTTCTGGAGGCCATATCTCCAGAAAGACATAGACAGGGTGGCAGCAGTTCAAAGAAGGGTGACAAAAATGGTGCAGGGCATGCACCAAAGGTCATACAAGGAGAGATTGGAAGAACTCAATATGTATACTCTGGAGGAGAGGAGGGAGAGGGAAACATGATAGAGACCTTCAATCATCTCAAGGGGATTAATAAGGTACAGGAAAACAGCATTTTTCAGAATAGAAGATGCTCTAAAACAACAAGAGGGTGTGGCATGAGACTAGAAGGGGGGGATGAAGGGCAACATGAGAAAGTACTTTTTAATGGAAAGGGTGGTGGATGCTTGGAATGGCCTGCCTCAGGAGGTGGTGGAAGCAAGCACAGTGGAGGGATTTAAACGTACATGGATAAGCATAAGGGAACCCTAGAGGGGGGAAGGAGACACTGCAGCAGATGACCAAGTAGGGTCAGCTGCAGTTTATTAAAGGTAGGGTATAAGGGCAGACTAGATGCCCTGGTGGGCCTTATCTGCCATCAATTTTCTGTTTCTAGATCTTTGTTCATGTATTCCCTCAACTTCTCCCTGAGTACTTTTGAACCCTCCCAATTAAGGTGCAGCCTATCTGCCAAATATAGCCTTTGTCCAACCACTTGTATCCTCATCCTCCAATACAATATAACCCTTCCACCTTGCATCAGCTCCTTAGTCAATCATTAAACTCCTCAATCCTCCTTTTTCTGACTGTGTTAACTGGGGACAGTAATTTCCTCTGAAAAGGCCATAGGACTCACTGAATCTTAACAGTTGTTTGCTAACCAGATGAACCTGCTCTGCACCACCCCTACCTCTTCCCCTGCTAAGTCATTGGTTCCCAGGTGGATGACCAAGTGAGGCTTTTCACTCACCCCTTACAACTTCCCTGATCATAGGATCTGTCCTCCATGCCTCTATCCCCTGTATGCAAACAACCACTCTTCTATTCCTTGGGTCCCCCTTCCTCCCTGAGTGGATATCTTTAATTACGGAATCCCCAGTGATAATCATCATTCTATTCCCCCACATGCTTGTTATTCGACCTCCTGTGCATTCCTGGTAAACCAGCCTCTTCCCCCTTTGTCTGCTCTCTGTCTGTTTTGGATGTATTTCTGTTCCCTCCTACTGCTTCTCCAATCCCCCTTGTCCCATCCTTTACTAGCTACCTTTGCTTGCCCCCACATATCCTTCTTGTTCCTTCCCTAAATTCCACCTTCCCCCTCATCCTGTGCTCCACCCTGACTACTTTTGCCTCCTTCCTTGCCAACATGCTTTGACTCTGTTTTCTTGATCCTCTACTTCCCCACCTCCCTCCCATTCCTCTAGACTGGCCAGTATTGCATGCCTGTTGGATGAGGGCCCCCTGTATCACAACAAGTGTCTGTTCTCCCACCCCATTTCCCTTCCCTTCTTCCTTGTACTAATCCATGTACCCCCCCCCACCTTTTCCCCTTACCACCTGCTAACTTCCTGCTCTGGTTCCACAGTGTCCATAAGGAGGAGATGTCCTTGGACACTTCGCCAACCTCCCTGCCTCCATCCTGTGCCTGCCATCTAAATGCCATGGGGCAGCCCTTACCAGCCCTGTCAGCCACTGTTCTTCCTCCAATCTTCTCCCCTTCCTCTTTCCAACTTCTATCTTAGACACTTTATATCTTCACTGAACTGCACAAGGTTTCTGCACACTGGATATCCCCCTGCTGTCCCCATTGTTCCCAGAAAGACTGTGGCCCCACATCCATTACAGCTAACCACCCACCCTTCCCCATACTGTTCACTGTATCTTCCTGCTTCCCTCCTTCTCCATCCTTCCCATCTGTCCTGCTGTCTGTGCCAGCTCGTATGCTCCTACATCTTCCTCAGTTAGCCTATACCAGCCCGGCAATGCTACTCTGTTCCTGGTTCATATTTCACAATTAGGTTGACCATCGATAGGGTTTTGCTGCCGTCCCTTTTTCCTACTGGTTAGTAATGAAAGGTTGGTATTCCCATAGGGTTTGCTCCTTTCCTATTTATTTATTGATTTTGTTTTATTTTTTTCTTTTGTTTTACTCCCACCTTACTTGTTCCCTCACCTTGATAGTTAGTACTAACATACATGGTCCCCAACTGCGGCACTCCCAATGGCTCCTTGGACCTCACCAGCCCACCTCGAAGCCAGCAAGGCTCCTAGTCACCCCTGTTCGGTCCACCACGGTGCTCCCCACAGCTCCTTGGACCTCACCAGCCCACCTTGAAGCCAGCAAGGCTCCTAGTCGCCTCTGTTTGGGCCACCGCGGCACTCCCCACAGCTCCTTGGACCTCACCAGCCCACCTCAAAACCAGCAAGGTACTGTAGCCACAGGTTCCATTTCAAGTCCTCAGGCAGCCCAGCTTTGAATTCTGGCACCTTTTTTAAGCGGCTCCCTGCCTTCTGAGCTGTGGCTGAATTTCTACCTCCGCTTACCTCTGCACTATTGCAGACTAGAGGAGACCGTAAAAACTCCTGTGGAGACTGACTTAAATGTGTCTCTGTCCAGCCGAGCTCTAAACTGAATTTGTGCCATACACTGCAGCTCCCTGGTGTGTTTGGCATTTCTGTGTGCACTGCAATCTCGGAGTTTACAGCACATTTTCTGATTTAATTGTATGCTTCTAGCCTGTTTTTCTGTGAGAGATACTGAAGTCAAATTTAAAAATAATTTAATTTAAGTGCTACTGTATTTTTCCTTTGTGCATTTAGTAATCAACTGTTTTCTGATGATTTTATGATTGATAAGGGGTGGATTTAAATGCTTAGAATGTACTGGCTTACTGCTCACCAATTAACTATTTAAGGAATAATTTAGGGTAGGATTTTTATTTCTTAAAGTCTACTGGCTTTCTACTCTTGGTATGGGTTTCCTTTCTCATCTGTGCTGCTGATTCTTGCCCCCTCCCCCCTACTTTCAGTACCCCTCCCTGCCAAACTAATCACTTCTCTCCATCCCTCCCAGTTAATTGCTCTGTCTGACTGTCTGTCCCTGCCTCCTTCTTTTATACCCAACTAAATATAATATTCTACCCCTCTTCTTTCCCCAGGCTCCTAGTTGCCCCTGTTCGGGCCACTGTGGCACTCCCCACGGCTCCTTGGACCTCACCAGCCCACCTCAAAGCCAGCAAGGTACTTTTGACAGCAGGTTCAATTTCAAGTCCTCAGGCAGCCCAGCTTTGAATTCTGGCACCGTTTTTATGCAGCTCCATGCCTTCCAAGCTGTGGCTGAATTTCTACCTCAACTTACCCCTGCACTATTGAAGACTAGAGGAGATCAGAAAAACCTCTGTGCAGACTGACTTAAATGTACCTCTGTCCAGCCAAGCTCTAAACTGAATTTGTGCCTTGCACTGCAGTTCCCTGGTGTGTTTGGCATTTCTGTGTGCACTGCAGTCTTGGAGTTTAAGGTGCTTTTTCTGATTTAATTGTATGCTTCTAGCCTGTTTTTCTGTGAGAGACACTGAAGTAAAATTTTCTCCCTGCCTCTCACTCCCTCCCCCTCGTCTTATTAAATGCTTGTTCTTTGGGGGCAGGTTATTCTTTTTTCCTTCAGTAATTGTACCATTTCTTCTCTGGTGAGGATTTCAAGGCAGCTAGCTAGTGAATTTCATTGTTGGATTGCCCCAGGAAGCTGGTGAACATCTCCACACTTAGCAAAAGCCTTAATAAGGTTTCTAGTTGCAGTTCTATATTTCTGCCTGCTGGATAGTTTCATCCTTGGACTTAGTTACTGTCTCACTCCTGCAGTCAACTGCACATTTGCTTCTGTCCCTTCTCCAATCCTGAATTCGCTGCTTTCTCTCTTTTTCCCTAGTTCTATCTTTCCATCTTTTCCTTACTAGTGTACACTACGGGGGGTGATCTTACTTCACTGCAACTTTGTAGGAGTATTTTCCCTTCTGCTAGCCCTCCAACTCTCAGTAGATTGTCTCTGCCAGGCATCTACTGAATCTGGCTACTCAAATAAAGCTGAGGACTGGAACTATTGTTTCTCAAACCTAAATATCAGCGGTAATACCTCTATCCCTGAAACCTGGCTCCTAAAGCTTATCCCATTTGCTAGTATAGCTGACTACCTAAGCTATTCCCCTTTTTATATGTCACTGGAGGGTAAACTCCATACCATTCTCATTGAGACCTGGGTACCCCAATGTCATCTCTCTATCTCTCTCTCTCCAGTGATATTGAACCTAACCTGGGCCCTCCTGATGCCATCGCTCCCAAGAACCCATCTTATTGGTTCATAGAAAAGGGGATTAGGCTTGCACATATGAACATTAGAAGTCTGTCAGCTAATTTAGTGCTGCTTGAAGCCTGGATTGCTCACAACTCCCCTGACATCTTAGGTTCAACTGAGACCTGGTTAAAACACCATATACCAGATTTATTATGTAGGATCAATGGGTATAAACTTCACAGATGTGATCATCCAAATGCTAAAAAGGGTGGTGGTGTTTTGTTTTATACCAGACAGGACCTTGACATTATGGTCCTCCCAGTCAACACTACCTGTCTATGTGAAACAATTCATATAGTTATTACCGTAGGTCTCACTAAGAAGCTAAATGTAGTGTGCATTTATAACCCTCCTCAAAATGGACTAATAGGCCTGACTAAGGTACTTGACCATCTTTCCTCACTAAAGGGTAGACAAGAGCTCATTGTTATGGGGAACCTTCAACCTGGATTGGCTAGGGAAAAACTCTAATCTCAATGCTGCTGAAGTCAGCAGGTAACACCTGTCTCAATTGGTCACTCTCCTGACCAGCCAGACTAGTAACAGCAGTCTCCAGTCTCTTCTAGACTAGGTCATCTCCAACAAGCCTGAGAGGATCAGTGCTGTTGGAGTTTTACCAGACTCAGTCAGCGACCACTCCCCGGTTTACTGTATTTGGAAGGCTAGGGCCCCTAAACCACCCCCAAGAGAAATTATTTTCAGGGATTTTTCAAAAATGGAAAAGAGAGCCCTGATCTTGGAGCTACAGAACACAAACTGGGCACCTCTATATAATACTTGTAATATGTAATGTGCTGCTCAATACCTCCTTACCATGCTTTTGAACCTTCAAGACAAATATATCCCCCAAAAAAGGCACTGTATCCAAGAATCTGCTAACCGCTGGTTGAATTCTTCACTCCTGTCCTCTCTCAAAAAAGAGGGATAAAGCCTGGAACAAAGCTAAGCTAACCTAGTCCCCATCAGATTGGGTAGAGTACAGAAGACTCTGAAACCTATGTAAGGTTTCCATCAGATCTGCTAAGGGCAGTTACCACTGTCAGCTCCTTAGTACCTCTGTCAGTGACTCTCATGATTTTTGGAGTCATGTTAACACCATCATGGGGAAAACAAGTGCAGTTCCATCTCTGATATGCTCATGGATGGTTGTAGTTGCACTAACATGCTCACTATTGCCGAGGCTCTTGACTCCAGATTCACTGACCTCTCCTCCTATAATGCACCTCCTGGGCCTTTACCTGTCGCTCCACAAGATAACCTTAAACCTTCCAACCCATCTTTCACCCTTTGCCCAGTCTCTGAGTCTGGAAGTCTTGTGCTTACATAATGCCAACTCTTCTGCTGGATTGGCAGGAGCAGATGGACTCTTACCAAAATTCCTAAGAACCGTTGCACTGTCAGTAGTCTCTCCAGTGACAATACTTTTCAACCTTATATTATGTGTTTATACTAGGTAAAGAAAGTGAGAAGGCTGTCACAGCCCATTGTACCATTCCCCACGTTAGTGGGACCATTTGTGTTTGTTATGCGTTAGCCAAACATCAACACCCTTCTTAAAACATAGCAGGGTCTGGCTCTGTACCAGTTCCATTGGCAGAATTTTCCATATTCTGCCAGTTCTGTTTACAAATGTATATTGTCGACTATTATTTCTTGCTACATTAGCTTTAATTTGCTTATTGTGACCTCTCTAATGTGATGGTTTTTTTCAGAATAGATACCCCCATTTCTTCCATTAACTTAACATCTTTCAACATTTTATACATAATTAGGAGGGTTCATCCCCTCACTCTTCTTTGCTGGAGTGAGAACAATCCTAACTTGCACAGTCTTTCATCATAGTCATATTTCTTGAGCGAACCTATCATCCTTGTAAATCTCTTCTTACTGGACATGTCCCTTCCCTCTGGAAGATTGCTCGAGTTGTGCTGGTCCACAAAAAGGGGGACACCACTAATCTGGATAACTACCACCCTATTGCCATCCATTCCACCCTCTCTAAAATACTGGAAAAAATTGTTGCTACCCAGGTCTCAGATTGCATCTACTCCTTCAAACTCCTCACCGCTGACCAACATGGTTTCCGACGTGGGCACAGTACATCCACTGCTCTCATACAGTTTACAAATGATGTCATACTCACTGTGGACAATGGCTCTCTCACTGGGGCTACTTTTGTTGATCTTACAAAAGCATATAATTTAGTTGACCACCCGCTGCTCCTATCAAAGTTGTCATCCCTAGGCTTCTCTACCTCCATCACCACCTGGTTCCAAAATTATCTTTTGAAACATCAACAATTTGTCCAGATCAGACATGCTAAGTCCCCTCTTGCTCTTACTTGGATCGGAGTGCCCCAGGGTTTGATTCTTGGTCCTGTCCTGTTTACGTGCTTCATAAACAACATTGCATTGCTCACTGGTGCTTGCTCAGATCTTCTATATGCCGATGATCTTGTTCTTTACTCATTCTCCTCAAACCTCTCAGATATCAACCTGAATCTCAATATTAACTTCAATATCTTTCAGAGCTGACTATTGCAAAGCAAGCTTGTCTTAAATACAAAATAAAATGGTGACTATGCTCTTCGGTTCAGGTTCAAAACTTCAGTCCTGCACCCATCCATTAAGTATCAGAGTGCTTGATGGCTCTCCCCTTAACATAGTTACCTCCTTTAAATACCTAGGAATAACCCTGGATCCCACCTTGGATTTTGACCTGTACCTAGCCTCAGTCATTAAATCTGTCAATATTCAACTTGGACTGGCATATAAGGTGAGACATAGCCCAACATCCACGGCGAGGATGGCCATTGCACAGGGGATCCTGAGACCCAAATAGGTGTATTGGTTAATAGCCTTTCCAGCAACTACTGGAGGGCTCCTCTGAAAGTGGGATGTCTGCTACAACAGCATTTTCCATTTTGCTCTGTCTTTAGCCAGACTTACTCACCAATGCATACTATACTGCAGTTTGGGATGGTTTACCCCCTCAGCCATCTCCATCAGTTTACTTCCTACTGTTTTATAAAGAATATGATCTCCTCCAAGATACCTGACAAATTGGCTGTATTATTCAAACCTGTGACCTCTGTCTACCCACTGAGATCAGCAGACAAATCCCTTCTTGTCTAACCAAGAAGTAAAACCAAAATGGGGGAGAATGCTTTTTCTAGCTGGGCCCCTAAACTATGAAACTCCCTTCCACTGAATCTAAGAATCTCCCCTTCTCCACGTAGCTTCAAACAGGAACTTTGGCTCTTCTAAGCTCTGAACCCTGCTCCTGTTCTCTAGCCACACACTCCTGTACTGGCTCCTCCTAGTTGTCTACTGGCTCCAACCTCTACTACTCTCAAACCTGCCTAAAAATCTTGCTATTTCCTCTCTTCTAGCACTTACTCAGTAGTTGTATGACTTATGACTGTTAATTATTTGCACTTATATTCCTGTTTTGTTACTACATGTAGATTCCTGAAAATGTACTGTCATTGCTGAAAATGTTGTATAACTATACTATGTCTAACCTCTACTTATTCCCATGATGTTTTCTTGTATCTACTATTGTCTACATACCCTTTGTTGTAATCTCATGGGTCGTACTTGAAAATAGGCAGCTATGCTGTTTAGTGTACCTGCCCGGTTAACAAAAACTTAATAAATAAATAAAAAAACTTCCCTTCCCCTGCAGTGTACTGACCCGAGTGACCTGTGGTCCTCCCTGTGGATGCCCTGCTGACATACCTAGATGCCACTTAGTCACAGATGCCGCACTCCTGCTTCATGGCACTCATGCTTCAGGATCGTTCATGTGAGGTGTCACAAGGAATAGTGGGTGTTAAATAAAAAGTACAGGAACCCTATTGGCTTCCTACAGCAACATCTATGGTCCTCTCAAATGGCGTCCTCCCACTGTAGATTCCCTCTTACTGCTTTTCATACAATGCCCCCACAACAATTTATCACACACACATTACTTTTTGGGTTTGTTTTTTAAATTTAGCAGTTGTTGTAAGCTCCTGAATAATAAAACTCTCTTATCTGGTTTACCCACCTCAGAGTTCTGCTAATAAGTGACAGTTAGTTTGGTAGTTCCATCAGGTACAGTTACATGCAAAGGAGGCTACCCGACACGCACCCTCCAAGCAAGGGGACTACTGTGCCCTTTCCGGGCTATTTCCTCTCAAACAAACTGCATTCTTCAGTTTAGTAAGCAGACTAAGGAGAAGCTGCCCGATGCTCACCTTCCAAGCAAAGGTACTATTGTGTCCTTTCGGGGCTGTTTCCTCTCAAACAAACTGCATTCTGCAGTTTGGTAAGCAGACTAAGGAGAAGCTGCCCGACGCTCACCCCCCCAAGCAAGGTACGGGTTGGAATTCTGAATTTTGGCATCTACCCCTGAAGTAATCTCACTTGCCCCTGTTTGCCAGTGTTTCTCACACTATGTGCAGCAATCCAGAAGTCTTCTAGGAACTGCTGCCAAGAAATTAATGCTAGGACTGACCTCTGCTTGACATGTTCTTGATTCCTCACTCTAAGTAATGTTTAGTCTGATGTAGAGATTTCTTAAGAGTTGGTTTAAGTTTGAGAGAGGTTATTAAGGTAGTGTGATTTTGCTGTCTGCCCTGAGCCCTGTGCCCTTTTTCTTAGAGCTGTAAGTCTGTGGGCTGCACCCTTGACCTCTGTGTCCCATTGAGGCTGCTGCAGTGCCCCCCCCCCAAAAAAACTTGCTTCAGAACCTTCCTGCCTGTTTTATTATTTTTTTTTAATTGCTGACTTTTCCATTAGCAGATTATACATTTTAGCCGCTCGAGGGCCCAATCCAACACAATACAGTTCCTGTCTCATCTCACTTATTGTGTGGTCAGTCTATCACTGTTCTTTGCCCCCTCCCTCTTCTACTGATTGATACTAATTTTTCCCATTTGCAGCTTATACTCTTCGCCCACTACAGGGGTTTACCCCCAACTGTGCCAAAGCTGCTGCACTTCTCCTTACTCTCTACTACTCCTGGACACTCTTCCTTTACTGCTTAGCTGCTATGGTACCTACACTCCATTACTAAGTCTACTGTACTTCACCCTCTTGGTACAGACCTCACACCGACTGGAGCACCTTTCCTCCACACTAGGTACCTCATCCCCAGACTATCCGACAGTGACTCAGCCCTCCCCCACCCTCAACACACCCATGATGCCAGATCACCCCCACCCTGCCAACAGCCCCACTCCCTTCGCCCTCCAAGGCCTGACCTGGACCCAGCTCTCCCCTGCCATTCCCACCCTTCATACTTTATCTATCCTATGCACCCTGATTCTAAAGTCCTCAGCAGGGTGTCGACCCAAGGGTCTCCATTGCCACTGGCCACTAACCAGAATAATTACACTGCTATTATTATTATCTGGTAATGTACACCCAATCCCAGGACCTATTGCTTCCAGCCCTTCTAAACCCTGTACTGCAACTGGCCTCCGCTTTGCATCCTTAAACATTTGCAGTCTCCTAAAGAAATCTGCTGCCCTCCAGTGCTGGGTCATTCAACATCAACCTGACATAATTGCACTGGTAGAGACTTGGCTCTCCAAATCCACCCCTGACTCCGCTATCACCCTCCCTGGATGTACCATCTACAGGGAAGTCCGAGTAGGCAAACGAGGTGGTGGTTGCATACTACTTGTACGGGACTCCCTTATAGGTCAGGCACTCCCAGCTCCTAAACTTGATTATAGAGCCCAAGCCCTCAGCTTAAAAATCACACCTGATGCGAGGCCCTCTCTTCCTCATGGTCTCCTATGTACCCCTGAGGAAGCAAAACCAAGTGGTCCAGTCCATCACTGACTACCTCACATCTCTCCCTCACAAAGTGGAGCAAGTCATCCTAGGTGATCTCAATGTTTACTGGATTGCCTCCACTGCCTCCCATATAAGGGACTCCTTTGCTGCCCTGGATATGTTCCAGTTAGTCACCCAGTCCACCAGATTCAACCACTCTACTGGCACCAGCACTCTCCTAGATGTCGTTATATCTAACCGCCCCTACAAAATCCTGGATGTCACTGTCCTACCTGACTCTCTTAGCAATCGCTCCCCAGTCCTCTGTCTCTGGTCATCCTCCACTCTACGCTGCTGTTTACACCCCGGTGGCCTCAGAAAATTAAAACAATACCTAGCCCAGCTAGACTGGTTCCCTGTCCAGTGCACCCCTGACATTGTCTCAGCTCTTGACCACTTCACAAATGCCTTCTGTAAGGCTTGTGACTTTTTTTTGCTCCCCCTCACCAGGATCCGCTCCAAAAAATGCAATGCCCCATGGATCACCCCACCCCTCCTCCAGAGACTCAAAAACAGAGATAATCTCTGGCACATTGCTGTAGAATCTGGAAAGGCGTCTGATAGACAGACCTACAATGCAGAATGCTATAAGTGCACTTGGGCCATTAGGCGGGCCAAGGTACAGCACTACCAGACCACCCTTGCGTCCACTTGGGGTTCAGCCCGGACCTTCTGGGATAATATGAAAGAGCTAAATAGGAAGTCCCACTCCCCCCCCACCATCTCAGCTCTCCATCAATGGTACCCCCACCGCAGATCCACTCCTTAGTTGATTGCCTTAACACTGCCTTCTCTGACCTAAGCTCGGTCCTCCCCAGCAGCTTCTTTGACCCAATCCCTACCTCTCTCCCTCTGGTCCTGCATCACCCACCATTCCACCTGCACACCCTATCCCCCCAAAGAAGCCAGGACACACCTGCTAAAAGCCTTAAAGGAGAAATCCACCCAGAATGTGCAAAAACATATGCTTTGTAGAATGTTTTGATATGTGTGTTAAGTCCTAGTGTGTCCTTCCCTCTGTCTGCTATTAGGAGTTTTTCCTAAATTAGCCTGCTAGCTGTATGGTAGTTTTACAACCCCTGGGGATCTCCATCACAAATAGGTTTATTGGCTTTCTTTCTCCTATGATGCACCCTGGTTCATGTGACAGTGATGTAGCTATGCCCTAGATTTAGCAGGGTCTGTCACAGCTCAGCCACAAAGATAATACTTCTTTCAGAGAAGAAGTCACATTGTTACATTTTGGGTGAGTGTAATCATTATTATTTTTTGATATTAGTACCTTGTCCTGCTATGTTACAACCTGTAAGGTGATGTTCAATTTTTGCTACTTAGTTCTGGTGCAAAAAACTGAAAGTGACTGAGAGGTATAGAGTAAACGGTGACATGATTCAAACAACACACACACACACACACACACACAGCAGAGCATAGCAGGACAAGGTACTGATATCAAAAAATAATAATGATTACACTCACCCAAAATCTAGCAGTTTGCCTTCTGTGGAAGAAGTATTTTCTCTGTGGCTGAGCTGTGACAGACCTTGTAACAAGACACTGGCTTCCTGCAGGGGCAATTAGACATCACACCAAAGGGTACTCTGGGAACACTATAGGCCATAAAAGAACCCAGAATGGCAACCTCCAAGGGCAATAAAACAGTTAAGGAAAGTTAGAAAAAACATCTCTCACAGCCAGATGAAAAGAAAATGCTGGGAACTGGTTAGAACACAGAAAAAAAAACTACTACGTATCTTTTTCTGATTTTAACATGGAGTTTTCCTTTAAGCAGCAATAACCCCAGCAGTGACCCCCTCGACTCCAGGATCCTCCGTATGGTCTTGAATGAAGTCCTAGTCCCCCTGACTAACCTTCTAAACCAGTCTCTATGCCTGGGTCACTTCTCAAGTGTTTGGAAAACTGCTGAAATCACACCCATACATAAAAGTGGGGACCAGTCCACCCCCAACAATTACCGGCCCATCTCCATCCTCCCTCCACTCTCTAAAGCCCTTGAAAAAGTGGTGTTGATCCAGCTCTCTGAATACCTAACCAAGTACGACATTATGTGACCAAAGCAGCACGGTTTCTGCCCAGGACACAGTACAACCACGGCTTGTAACAAGACAATGACTGCTGTAGGGAGGTGGAGACCCCTTGGGAGGAGAGTCCCAGCAGTGATTTCATAGCGAGAAGGCACGTCTGGTAGAGCAGTCGCTCCTCAAATTTGAGCAGATTGGTGGTATAGAGTATAGCAGTACAATTATTCCTTCAGCAAGCTTACAACCAAGCTGAAAGGTGGTTCGAGGACCGCAGACTGGTCATTAACCTACAGAAAACCAAATCAATGCTCTTCTCCCACCACCAAAATAAAGCTAAAAATACCCCCCTCTTGATTATCCCCAGCACTCTGTACTGCTAGAACAAGTGACCACATACAAGTATCTAGGCATCACGTTCTACACTGCCCTCTCCTTCCACACCCACATTAATGCCCTGTCAGCCACCATTAACTCTCAGATTGGCCTACTAAATCAGCACAGGAACTGCCTGCCTCAGGTTGCCCTTAGGCTGACCATCACCTCCTCCATCTTGCCCCTTGTGGACTATGGCTTGCCCATCTACGCTGCAATTGACAACACTGCCCTCTCCAAAATCCAACTCTCCATCAATAAGGCCTGTAGGCTCCTGACCGGTGCCCCGAGTCATACTCACACCTGCCTTCTCTATACTCTATACCACCAATCTGCTCAAATTTGAGGAGCGACTGCTCTACCAGACGTGCCTTCTCGCTATGAAATCACTGCTGGGACTCTCCTCCCCAGGGGTCTCCACCTCCCTACAGCAGTCATCATTGTCCATCACCACCCATAGCTCTATTAAGATCACTTACAAGGTGCCCAGAACCAAGACCTCTCTTGCCCAGAGATCCTTTCTCTACAGAACCCCCACTTGGTTCAACTCCCTCCCTAGCTTGATTTCCAACTTACCAAAAACTGGCTCCTTCAAAACAGCCCTTCAGAACCATATTTTTAGTACCCACTGTTGTAGGTGCAACTAACTCCCTGTTGTAACCTGTGATACCCGCCCGCCTTGCACCCTGGCTCGACAACGTCCACTGGACAGTCTCTCCCTTCCCCAGACCCTCTCCTTCCCTACTAGGTCCAAACAGGGATGTAACCCGCTGTCTTCTCTGAGGACCTACTATATCCATGAGCGTAACTCACAATTTTGTAACTCTATATAACCTAAGTAACATACAAACTACTACATTATGTAACCTAAGTGTATCTATGTTAAATGTTCCTTTTACTGCACCTGTAATGTTATCCTCTGTTTTAATCTGCGCTGTAATAACTGTCTTGATGTCTACCCCCCCATGACGAGGTGCCTTTGTAAATGAGTCTCTGACTCAAAGATTGTAAACCCGATTTGTAATGAATGAATGAATGAAATGTTTCCTCAGGGCACCTCTGAAGAGATGGTGGGAGGGATAGAAACATAGAAGTTGACAGCAGATAAGGACCACAAGGTCCGTCCAGTCTGCCCAATTTTTCTACCTTATGATTGTGCCATAGATCTGTACTCTATCAATGGCCTATCTATTCATACTCAGCTGTATTGCTTCCTTATGCCTTTCCCATGCCTGTTTGAAGACTTGCACTGTATTCATATCTACCACTTCCTGAGGTAGGCCGTTCCATGCATCCACCATCCGTTCTGTGAAAAAGAACTTCTTCACATTACCCCTTAATCAGCCTCCCTCCAATCTCATGCTGTGTCCTCTTGTCCTGCTATTTTTATGTTTGCTTGTGCACATATGCAAGAAACATTATGCAGCAGCTTAGGAGAAAAGTAGGTTGTGGAGGTGCGGCACTCTGACAGCCAACTGGGGCACTGCATTTGGGGGCTTGGCACTGGTGAACTAATGCCAGCCCAGTGTCTTGATGACACTGGTACTGCAAAAGTGCCACAAAGTTGAAACATTTTCGCTGCTGCAGTCAGGGGCCACCTCTTTGCAGCATCAGACATTCCACTGCAATGAGGGAGTGACCCATCATTGCAGGGTGGTACCTTGCTCTGGTGCCCCCGTTACTTCATTTGCCAATGGGGAGGCTACTCCCTGTTGGCATACTTTGACCCCTCCCCCATTTGTTGTGTGCAGAGTGGGTGCCCAATCCCCCTCAGCATCGTGAGCCCCCCAACAGTCTTTCTTTGCCGACGGAGAGTCCAATCCCCATCAGCTTCAGTCCCCACTCTTCCCAGTAAATTTGCCAATGGGTAATGTCCCACCCCAAAAATGTATGTGCTGAAAAGAGTGTCCAATCCCCTCTGTTCTCCCCCCCCAGTATGTGCTGATGGGGTACCCAATCCCTCGTTGGCTACAGCCCACCCAAAAAAAGCACTCAGGTGGCACGCTGGGAGCCCACCCCAGAGTGCCAAAAGTCCTTGAAGAAAAAAAAATGCCCCATAATGTTTTATTTTCTTTAAGCTGTAAAACAGAAAATGGCCCCTAGTAGAGTCCATGGGCCCCTCTCCCAACCCACACCCACCATCCCCAAACACTCCCCTCACTCCATACTTACCTCCAGAGCCCAGTGTGATGCTCATTTGGTGGACCAGGAACATGTTTGCACTTTTCAAAGCCAACCGTGAACAGAAGAAATACTGATAGGGTTTTTTTTTGACATTGGTGAATATCTCTGATATTTTGGGTAATTTTGGCACCAAATTTTCAACATGAGGTTCTTGGGGCCTCTCCTCATGAATTCAGTCACTGTCATTGCATTATTCGGTCCCAAAAGGTGATTTTGCGGTTACTGCATGTAATCACATTTCGGGACCAATTAATGAAACAAAAGTGCCACTGTTCTTAAGGTGGGCTCTCAAAAGGTCTATGTTGTATATTTGGTGAAAAAAATCCAAATAAATGACTGTTTTATGAGCGTGCATTGCACAGTTTCCATGCACACTTGCTATGCCCATTGCAGAAGCCTGCTGTTCAAGTGGTAGGGAGTTTTACTTGTGGAGATAATCTGTCAATTGCACCGCAATCACCTTTTTTCAAAAGTTTACTAAGAGCTGACAGGAGTGCAATAGGATGGTAGTTATCGATAGGTCTTGGGTCTCCTTTTTTGAAAACAGAGATAACTCTCATACATAAGGCACAACTCCAGATATTAGTAATAGGCTGAAAATGTGGGCAGTGGGTGGGGTAAGGATAGGGGCAGCAAGGTAGAGGATCCTATGTTCCAACCTATCAGTCCCTGGGGTAGTGCTGTGGGAGAGAGTTCTTATCACTTTTTGAATCTTCTTTGGGATCACAACCTTCAGGAAAAACTGGGTGATTAGCAGAAGGGGAGGATTTCTGTTGGATGGCTATATTGATGCGTTTGACAAGGGGGAGAAGTATATACTGTTAAATCAGTAAAATGGTCACGTAAGTGTTTGCAAAAGTAATAGTGTTACTACAGTTTATCCCATTAAGGGCCATGTCCTTAATAGCTATTTTAGTGAACCTATCTATAAGACCTTTGATATGGCACCAGATACTGCAGGAGTCCCAAGCAGAGCCTAGAAGCTGTTCCTTGCAGAAGGTACTTTTAGCTGTACAAGTAATGTTTTTGCAAACATTTCTGAGCCTTCTGTATTCATTACAATCAGATACACTGGAAGAGGCCTTATAAGAAAACAAATGTTTATCCCTGGCCTGCAGCAAGGAGAGTAAATCACTGTGAGGTCATTTTGTAGCTGTATCCATGACTCTCCATTTAATAACAGGGATGTGTCTATCACGCAGAGTGATTTGAGCAATGAAGTAGGACAGAGCTACTGCATCATCTGAGGAAGAGTAAATAGGGGACCAGTCAGCGAGGGCTATGTCAGCAAAGAAAACTAGCAGTATCCAGCCTAGAGAAGTACTTTAGAGTAATGACTTTGTGGGGAACCTTTGGCAAATGGACCTTTTGTGAGCAGTATGTAGGAAAAATGGTCACTGACTGAGCCAGATAAGACCCCAGACAGCTGGATCCTATCCCTTCTATTAGTTAGCATCCAGTCAATCAGTGTAATTAGACCCAAACCAGGCTACAATGTTAAGAGACCCCCAGAATAAGACAAATGGCCACCTTGAGGACAGTTGTGGCATGTCAGAGGAACCTTGAAATACCCCTTGATCAAGGTCTTAGCAGATTGGAAGCTATGTGAGGGTAGTTAGTGTAAAGGGATGGCTGTTACATACTGTACATTTGCAGGTATATACCTAACTGAGGCTAGACCAGCACTGTAACTATACTGAGGAATTTAGAATCTGTTGCAAGTCTCTGACCATATTGACTAGGAGGTATTGGAGGAGGGGATGAACATATCATTGAGGTAGTCTAGTAATTTCCCTACACCAGTATTTGATACCTAACAGGGCAATATGGAAAGCATTCCTCATAGACGGAGCCAAGTCTAGCTCCTTCTACATAATACAACATTGGGTTCTGGGAGAATAGCCCAAGACAGATCTACAAAGAGCATTGAAAAGGGAGGTGAGTTTAGAGAAGGCAGTGCCTGAGGCTCTAAAGAATACCCCATCACCATATTATAACAAGGGAAAGATAATACTGTATGTTCTACTGCATGTTTCCTAGTGCTAAGAGGGAGGCAATTATTCACCCTGCAGAAAGCCTAAGTGTAATTTTTTATTTATTTATTTATTTAGTTTTTGTTTACCAGGTAAGTACTCTAGCCAACAGGTGACTATTTTCAGACACGACCCGGGAGGCACAGTAACAATACAGAGTACAGTTTAAATACAAGGAGGCACAGCAACAATATAAAAGTACAGTTTCAAAGACAATGAGGCAGGGTTACAGGTCAAAGTGTGACAACTGATTTACAATTTACAGGTAGCATGAGAGAATGGGTACTGGTATCAGGTAATGCAGTTTATGTGATGAAAACTATGATTAGGTATTTATAGGAGGTTACAGGGTAAATAAAATCACATAATTTAAAGTGCATAGAATCTTCAAAGTGGTTGAGAAGATTTCAGCCAGTGGCTGGCGCTTAACAGCATAGAAATGTTGTGTCAGTGATGCCCTACCTTAGCATATTGACTATGATTACTGTCGTGACCTGAGATATCTTACTAGGTATGTTATGCTTCTCCTGACATCTGTGTATCTACCCTACTTGCTTCAAGTTGTACTCTGTATGTTCTTTGTTTTTCAGTACTCTCCTGGGTCGTACCTGAAAATAGGCATGTGATTGTCTAGTGTACTTACCAGGATAACAAAAGCGAAATAAATAAATAAATAAATAAATAGAAATGTTTTTCTTTCTGTGATTCCTAAAGTAGTTAGCTGATTGTTAAGGATACAGTTTTGTACACTGATGAAGTCAAACTAAAGTGCTTGCTCAATGCGAGAGGTTGAGGATCCAGAGGAGAAAATTATAATATCCATGTACCTCTGAGAAGTCATAGAAGTTTTATTGCAGTCATATTCCATGCTAAGTCATTGCAAGCTATTCACGTACAAAAATTAAAAAGGCAAATCAAGGAAACAAAAATATATTGAAGGCCGCACATGTATGAGAATAGCTTTACAGCAGTACAACGTTACTATATGGTGCATCTCTCCCATAGCGTCCTGTGGATGGTTCCTCCAGGGTATAGGACATTTTCTTATACTTTTGAGCAGCAGCATATAAAGTTTACTAAGTTCTAACAAATTTCACATTGAAACGTCCTTTGTCAGACAAGGAATTAGTACATTACCAAATTAAATCTCCAGGTTTGAAGGTAATATATTTTATTTTTTTTGACCGGGAAAGGAGGGGCTAGACAGTACATAAGCAATAAGATATGGCTAGATGTTGATAGTACTGAGATACCCCTACACCCAGAGGCATAGTTGGGCATAAGACTACAGGCTGAGTGCCTTCAGCCTCTGGGTGTGCGGGTATCTCAGTACTGCCAACACCCAGCCATATCTTATTGCTTATATAAAATGGGCCCATAGGTAATTTTGAAAACAACATTCTAAAAGTTTTCAAAGTCACAAAAAATATACTAAAATGTTGCTAAATAATGTAAAATATTACTTTCACATATATTTTCTACCTGTCAGTCATCTGTCTTTCTTCACACTCGGTACCTTGTGTGATTGTTCACCATGGAATTGAAGAATTCGAAGCACTGTATTATTCCAGTAGTAGAATCCTCACCCCCCCCCCCCACACACAGAGTGGTAACATGGAATACATGAATTCAGCATTCTTCAGAGCTCAGCTGGCATACAAACAAAGCCACACACACACACAGGCCTGAAGTGGAACCAGAACCTCAATTTGCTCTGTTGCCAGGTAAGGAGCAGGGAGTTCTCTGGCAAAGTGGTAAGCACAGGTGGGGGATTTTTCATGGTCATCAAAGAAACACCAGCAACAGAAGCTCTGAATAGTACTTGAGTTGTTTTAAATTTGTATATGTGAGTAAGGGGGGGGCTCATGAGTGTAAACAACATTAAATTATTTACTTACTTTATTCAATTTAATAAACTTTTATTTTTAGGGCCTAGTAGAAGGTTTTTTATATATAAGTAAAGGCTGTTGCCGTGTTTGTGATGAAAACTAGGAAACAGGTAGCTTATAAATTCTGTGAGTTGCCCTGGTTGGCAGAGACTTGTTTTAGACAAGGGTGGCTCTCTCTTAGTGCAATAGCTAGAATGAAGACTCAGCCAATCAGGACACAGGGATTTCTTTGCTGCCCATTTTATATTGTCTATTTTCAACTTTGTTTTTGCGGGGGGGGCGATAAAAACCCACTGAAATCAAACCAGATTAAGCTGTTGCTATTTTAGTCAATGGGGAAATTTGGTCATGCAAGAATTAGATTGTCCAGCTTCTATAATACCTCTGAATGCTTCTTTGCTGTCTAAATATTTTCTTCATTGAAAACTGATTGTTTATTTCCTTCCTGCATCTCCTTTGTTAATTATGTAAGCCATAAGACCCAACAGGGTGTTGGGAATTGGTTGATACCCACATGCCCAAGGGAATGAGGAGGCCTGACGCTGCATGGGAAGGGCCTTTCAGCCTATGGAATGGCAAGTTTCCACCAATAACCCACATCTTGAAGGGTTTTATTGCACTTAAAAAAAGCTCTAAAAATTAAAGGACACAAAAAATGTGGTAAAACATTCCTTAGAAAATGCCAAACAGTTTCTCCACGGATGATTTCTACCTGTCAGTAATTTATCTTTCTATTCATGCAGTAGAAGGTTTGTTTCTTTACCACAGAAGAATTCAGTATGAAACATGGAAACATTGAACCTGACAGCAGATAAAGACCACTTGACCCACCCAGTCTGCTAATTTTTTCTCTGCCTATACTGTAGACCCTTCTTGATCTCTGGCTCCCCCGCCTTGCTTTCCACTAAGACACCAATCTGCCTATCCCATGCATTCTTGGACCACACCACTGTTTTCACCCCCACCACTTCTGTTGGAAGACTGTTCAAGGCATCCACCACTCTTTCAGTGAAAAAGCACTTCACCACAACTCTTTTGAATTTACCCCCTTCCAGCTTCATGGTATGTATCTTGTTCTTGTGCTTGTGCATCTTTTCCTCTGAAAAATACAGCCAGCCTGGTGGTGCTGAGGGCTGAGGCACTGGTCACCTTATCTCGTGCCATGCCAGTGACCCATATTTTGGAACTAGCACGAGTTGCTGGGGTTCAGCAGGGGAGGAGAAGGATTGAGTGTCCATTGGACTGTTCTCTTTCTCTGGAGAGGGGGGTCCATAACAGTCAGCACCTGATTGTCTCCTGAGTGGAGGCTAGGGGCAGGGACCACTGTGCTGTGCTTCTGGGAAGGAGTTAGGGCGAGCAGTGGGAGGCAGCGTCTGGGGCATGACCATCCCCTCCACCAGCCGTCATGGCACTCCTCAGCTCCGGGGAGAAAATGAAGGAAAAGGTAGACCTCCTGGCTTGATGGCTGTCCAACAGAACAGTGGTTCAGGGGGAAGTTGCCGAATCAAGATCCAGACAGGGTGGGTGGGTGAGATGGGTGCTTCCCACCATCCCGCTGTGGGGGGTAAGTCGCAGGGGAAACAGGTAAGGGCCCTAATTGAGCATGGGGGTTGTTGGATGGCAGTCAGAGTCCCAAGGTGTTGCCAGGAATGGGAGCAGACCAGGTAGGTCGAGCAGAAAGAGATAACCAAAGAACTAAAAAAAGAAAAATACTTCCCTCCTGTATCTTACTTATCCTGGTGAGGTATTTATAAGTCTCTGTCATTTACTTCTCTCTTCTCTCCTCCAGGGTGTACATATTGAGGTCCTTCAGTGTCTGTTCATAGGGCTCCTGATGCAGTCCCTGTGTCATTTTAGTTGCTATCCTCTGGACAGCCTCCACTCTATCTATATCCTTCCTGAGATGTGGTTTCAAGAACCGGACAAAATACTTCAGCTGGGGTCCCACCAGTGATCTTTATAGTGGCAACACCACCTCCTTCCTTCTGCTGGTGATTACCCCTCCCTATGCACCTCCACCTCCTGCTAGCCCTAACAGCTGCCTTGTTGCAATGCCTCACCACCTTGAAGTCATCAGATATGATTACTTGCAAGTCCTTTCCTGTTTGGTGACCGTTAATACCTGTTTTCCCATTTTGTATTCTACCTCTGGGTTTTGTGCCCTAAGTTCATCATTTTGAACTTTTTCACATTGAAACCCAGACACATGCCCTTGACCACGCCTTGAGTTTTCTCAGGTCTCTGTACATTCTTTTAACCCCCTCTGGAGTGTCTACCCTATTGCAGTTGTTGGTAGACCTTCCCTCCCAGCTCATTTGCAGTCACTTATGAAGACATTAAAGAGGACTTGTCCCAGTACCGAGCCCTATGGTAATCTGCTTTTTACCATCCCTTCCACAAACTGAACCCTGTCTACCACCACCCTCTGTTCCTCATTCATTAGCCAATTTCTTGCCCAGTTCACCACCTTAGGACCCACCACTAAGTTGCTCAGTTTCCTTATAAGTCTCCAATGTGGAATGTTGTCAAAGGCGTTATTGAAAGCTAAGTAGACCATGTCTACCTCCCTCCCCATCTGTTTCCATGGTCACCCAGTCAAAGAAATCTATCAGATTTGTGTAATGTGACCTTCCTCTTGTGAATCCGTGCTGCCTCAGATCTTGTTACCTGTTAGATTTAAGATAGTCCACAATACTTTTCCTTTTGCAGGCATGGTATTTGAACAAGGACTGGGCTATAAAGGGCATAGCCCAGCGATGGAAAGACAGCCAACAAGCAGTGGGACTTGATTGAGATTTTCTCCTCCCACCCACCCTGCACCACCACCAGTATTAAATGGGCTGGTGACCACCCACAATAGTGGATCCATCTATCTCCATCTATCAGAAAGGGGCAGGAGGTGGAGTAAAGTGTGGTGGACTCTGGGGGCATGGTTTTGTGACTTTAATACAGGTTATAAAGTTCTAAAAAATAAAAAAAACACTTGGCTGTACTTGTCAAAAAGGGGCTGCTCACTTGAGCCAAGAAGATGTAAGAATCACACTAGTAAAACAAGACAATAAAGGGCACAAAAGAGTCCTAGGCAGGGCAGGGCAAGGGATTAGCGGTGGACCAGTGTAAAATAAGGGAAAATAGTTGTAAGTTTGTCTTTAAATTTTTAGCAGCTAGTCCTACACAGCACTGCTCTGACTCATTTTGACAAATCCTTTCATGCAGCAAGGAAGTCTAAAGCCATAGTTACTACACATGTGCTACTGTGCTGCCTCTAGTCATCCATATTGCGTAGCTTAGGCTTGATTTGCTCACTGAGTTTTTCAGGCAGTAAGGGACTTTCAAGACAAGGAGCTATTAATTTCTTGCACAGCTTTGACTTTCAGTAAAGGAATTTCTAGTCAAAGGGCTATTAACTTTTTGCACTTGATTTGCTCGCTACTTGTTTCATGCAGCAGGGAAATTTCTAGTCAAGGAGCTAGAAATTTATGCATTGGGTCAAAGGCTTCCAAGGTGGTCTGTATGAGTGTTGCTCACAGATTCAAAGGTGTTCTGTAAGGATGCCCTCTGATTCTTTTATGCAACAGGGAAATTTCTTGTCAAGGAGCTAGAAATGTTATGCAATCAGTTAAAGGCTTCCAAGGTGTTCTGTAAGGGTATTAAGCAACAGGCATGGGAGGATAAAATCAAATACAGCTGTCGAGGTGCTAAATCATCTTGGAACTATAGTAGGACAAAGTAAAATGGAAGGTCGACTGATTTGGAGGGCTGAATGGAGCAGAACGGGGGCAGGGCTGGGGCACGGTCCAAAGATTGCAAGAGCAGAGGGCATTTTTGGAAGGGTGGTAGAAGTAGAAGAAAAAGAAGAATCAGCATTTATATAGCACTTTTCATACACAGTGTATCCCAAAGCACTTTACAAGCAATGCTAGACTGGTAGTGAATTGACTGAATGTGTAGTGATGGCCATATCGCACATCATCACCCACACATAGCCTGAATAATTACATGAATCAGTTTATGTGAAGGGGAATGTTGGCCAGGACACCGGGAATGTCCCCTACTCTTTGTGAAGAATTCCCTGGTTTCTTTTACTTCCACTGGACACCTACCAGGACAACACCAGGATTTGTAGAAGGGACCTCAGTTTAACGTCTCATCCGAAGGACGGCACACCCCAGCAGAACAGCACCCCAATACTGCACTCGGATGCCAGCAATTTTTAGGTGCAAACCCAACCCCAGTATGGGACGAGAACCCATGACCTTCTGGTCCAGAGGCAGATGTGCTACCAACTGAGCCACGCTGACACCCGGTAGGGTGTACTGGTTGTGGGTTGGTCATAGTACTGGCTATGGCATGGAGGCTGGGGGGCTGCATGGTATGTAGGCAGCTGACACAACTAAGAGAGGAGGTTGGGGGTTGACATGGATGCTAGGATGGAGAGGGGCGAGGGGTTGTGGAGGGGAAAGGGGATAAGCTGAGGAAGCAGGATGGGATGGGGCTGAAGAGGGAGCGATGGTGGGGATATAGGGTGTCTAGGAGCAAAAGCAGAAATAGGTGTAGACAGGAGGCGGAATGGAAGAGAACAAAGGAGTATGCAAGCAGGGAGGAAGGACTAGGGGTGGGCATAAGGAGGGCTTCTGGGGGCCCAGGTACTGGCAGCACAGGAGTGTGGGGTGGATAAGGGGGCTTATGGGAGCTTAGGTAGAGGCAGTAGGGAAGATGAGAAGGACCAAGGGGAATGGCAGGGGATAAGGCAGAGAGTTCCAAAGCATGCATGGAAGAGAAGGGATGGAGGTGAAACCCCAGTCAGAGAGATATAGGCAGTGAGCATAGAGCACAAAAACAAATTCTCACCACTAGTACCTCAAGATGGGGTGAGAATAATGAAATTGGAGCAGAAAAAGTCACAGGGGAACCGGTGAGGCAAACAGGAGTGAAGGCTCAGTAGACAGGGAGAAGGGGGACGCCCTGCATGAGAAAGCAAAGAGAATAGCAAAAGAAAGGACAGGGGCTCAGGAGCAAACTCGCCTCAGAAAGGGCAAACTCTCAGGTGTGGGGAGACAGTAAGTGCAGGTTTAGGGGGGTTAAAACAGGACAGACATAAGGGTACAGAAGGAAACAGGAATAGGGTAAGTAATAGAATGCAGGAGACAAGGCAAACGACAGAGGAGAAATGCAATTGGAAGGTAGTGGAGAGAAGGGTCTTACTTCTTGGGGACTGAGTAATGAAAGGAATTTGATGGGGGCGGGGGGGGGAACAAAAGCAGTACAATATGTGTTGAGTTCTTAACAGATATGACTGCAGCGGAGATCATTCACTATATCCCCTCCAGGGGAAAACAGCAGGATGGGAAAACAAATCTGGTGTTCCACCTAGGAATAAATGACCTGGTGGTGAATAGCTTGTTGGAGGTGCAGGCAAGACTTAAAACATTTACTAGGTACTGCAGCAGCCTGGGGTTCAAATCTGTGGCTTTTTCAGAGGTGCTGCCAGTACCAAGTGCTAGCACAGAGAGAAGTCTAAGGATTGAGGAATTTAATAAATGGCTGACAGGATGGTATGTACTGATGGGGTATGGGTTAGTAGGTGACTGGGGTACAACATGGGGGGGATGAGAGCATATTTGCCCCAGATAGACTGCACCTGAATAAGGAGGTACAGCAGTACTATGGAGCAAGTTAGGAGAATTCGTAGAACAAAACGATAATTTAAACTAAATCGGGGGGGAGGGGAGTTGAGGACAAATCCACACCGTGGGACAGGAGACATGGGGGGCTACCAGCTTCCCACCCAGGATGAGAAGAACCAGGGTAGAAGAGAGGGGAAGGAAACATGCATCAGGGACAAATAAATGGGTCCAGAAAATGGAGAGCCATGTGCAGCAACACCAGGAGCCTAGGAAATAAGATCCCAGATCTAACAGTGGTCATCATGAAGGTGGACCTGGACATCATGGTAATCATGGAGATGTGGAGTCATGATGGCCAGGACTGGGACATGGTAATACCAGAGTATGTACTCTAGGAAAGACAGAGTGGCAAGGAGGGGGGGTGGTGTGGCACTATATGTGAAGGAACACATTAAGGCACAGGAACTTCAGGGTAGGTGGAGGGAACTGAGGCTTTATGGGTATCTTTGGAAACAGGGAAGAAGAAAAGTCATATGTACTGGGGTAGTATATAGGCTTCCAGTGCAGCAGGATGAGGTGGATAAGGCAATGATGGAGGAGATTTAGAGAATGGCTAACAGAGGGGAGGTGCTGCTGATGGGGGACTTCAACTTGCTGGATGTGGAGTGGGGCACCCCATCAGCAGTATCCACCAGCAGCAGGGCTATAGTGGACTCCCCACAGGGAGCTCTCATGAAGCAGCTGGTATACGAACCAATCAGAGAGGGGGCAACCTTCGTCCTGATCCTTACAAATGGGAAATGGGTGGGAGAGGTATCTGTAGGGGAGAACCTTGGCATGAGTGAGCACAGCACCATTTAGTTCACTGTTAAAATGACTACTGTCCAGCTCTGTGAGACCAAGTCAAGGGGTTTGCTCGGCATGCTGGTGACCCGAGTTCACATCTTGAGCCTGGGTGCCAGGTGCAGAGATCAGCAGGAAGGGTTTCCATAAGCATCTATTGGATGCTTCCCTCCCAGGAGGGCTGGGTTCTGTCTGGGGACCTATGGGCAGATTGGCTGCATGATTGAGGGGACATGCTGCCTCGACACACCCCGTACGCCCCTGCTCCCATACACCCCCACACTCATGCAAGGCCAAGAACTACAGTGGGCAGGGCAAAGAAAAATGGAAAATGTCCCTAACCACTCAGATGATGAGCGGCATGGCTCCCTGCCACCCGAAGCCCTGGAGCCAGCTCGGATCCACCTCCACAGTACCTGATGTGTGTAGTCAGCCATTGAGGCCATGTCCTCCCAGAAGAGAGGGACCCTCCCAGAAAAGAGATATGCCAGGCTACTCAAGGTAGGCTGCAATGGGGAGCTGGTGGAGGTGGCAGGAGGTCAGAGGGTGGTGGGGCTGCTTTGGCACCCCAAAGGAGTGGCTGGTCTAGGGGTCATTAAAAAAAACAATAGAAATTACTACTGATGTTCATCGGCCCAGAGTGAAGGTGCTAGATTTCAGGCATGCGGACTTTAAGAAAATGGGAGAATGTGTTCAACAGCATTGGCAGGATTGGAGGGGGACTTGGGGGTTGAAGAAATGTGGAGTACAGCAAAAGGAGCAATAGTGGAGGTCACTAACCTCTTCATCAGGAGGGTAAATAAAAGTAAGAAGAAGGAGAGGCCACTTTGCTATACTGGATACATGGCGGGGAAGGTCAGGGCAAAGAGAAGGGCATTTAGGAGGTAGAAAATGACACATGGGGAAGGATAGGGCTGTTTACCAGGAGAAGCAAAGGGACGCAGGTTTGGAGATCAGGAGAGCAAAGTCAAGAACAGAAGAGAGAATAACCAACATGTTCAAGGAAATGGAAAAAACCTTCTTCTGGTGTGTGAATGAGAGGAGAAAGTCTAAGGAGAGGATAGTCAACCTGAAAAATGAAGGGGGGTTGGTGTAGGATGACTGTGAGAAGGCAGAAATACTCAACAGCTTTTTCTGCGTAGTATTCATGGTAGAGAAGGATGGGAAGATTAGAAAAATCAAGGAAATGAGGTGGTGGTGGGGGTTGAGGCCAGTCCATTCTAGGTGGAGGAGGTCCAAAGAGAGGTAGAGAGATTGAAGGTGGATAAGGCACTAGGGATGGATGGGGTGCACTCCAGGGTACTGAGGGATCTTACCAATGTGCTGGCAACACCTCTTACCAGCCTCTTCAACATGTCCTTAGAGACAGAGGTCCCTAATGACTGGAGAAGGACTAATGTAGTCCCCCTTCATAAGGGGGGACAAGGAGGAGACAGGTAATTATAGACCGGTGAGCCTTACATTGGTGGTGGGCAAGCTCGTGGAGAAGCTGCTAAAGAAGAGAACCACAAGCTACCTAGAGGCCAATGGCCTACAGAAACAGTGGCAACACAGGTTCACTGAGGAAAGGTCATGTTAAACTAACTTGATTTAGTTATTTGACTGGGTCACCAAGGTACTAGATTGGGGGGGGGCTGTAAATGTTGAGTAACTCAACTTTAGGGAGATGTTTGATTCTGTACCACACAGGAGACTACTGCACACAATGAGATGTCTGGGGCTAGGGCCAATAGTGATTAGGTGGCTGCAGAACTGGCTGGAAGGCAGAAGGCAGAGGGTAATAGTTAACAGGGTTCCTTTAAAGGAGGGTATGGTCACCAGTGGAGTGCCACAGAGTTGAAGCGGGGGCCACTCCTCTTTAACATATTTATAGGGGACATAGTGGAGGGACTAGAGGGAAGAGTGCATCTATTTGTGAGTGACACAAAGGTCTGTAATAGGGTAGATATGCCTAAGGGGGTTGAGAGTATGTGCAGGGATCTGGAGAAACTGGGGGAGTGGTCCAATGAGTGGCAGTTGTCCTTCAATATGAAGAAGTACAAGATCATGCACTTGGGCAAGAAAAAACAGGGTGTGGAACATAGGATGGGAGGGCATGCCCTAGACGATACCGAGCTGGAAAGGGATCTGGGTATAATCATTTTATGGGACCTGAAGGTGGCAAGGCAATGTGAGAAGGTGGTGGCAAGGGCCAGTAGGATCCTGGGTTGCATCAGTAGGGGAATAACTAGCAGGAAGAGGGAGGTCATAAATGCCCTTCTACTGGCAGCTTGTCATACCACATCTTGAGTATGGGATCCAGTACTGGAGGCTATACCTTAAGAAGGATGTGGATAGAGTGGAGCCTGTCCTGAGGAAGGCGACAAAAATGGTGAATGGCCTCGGTTAGTTGCCATATGAGGAATGGCTGAAGGAGCTAAACATGTACTCCCTAGAACAGAGGAGGGAGAGGGGGACATGATTGAGACCTTCAAATATATCAAGGGTATAAACAAGGTGCCAGTCTTTGACATTTTCCAGTTAAAGGAGCAATCAAAAATAAGGGGGCATGATTTGCAGATAAGGGTGAGGTTCAGAGGAAACATTAGAAAATTCTATTTCATGGAGAGGGTAGTGGATAACTGGAACAGACTCCCAGAGGAGATGGTGGGGGCAGGAACTGTGGGGGGAGGGGGATTCAAGAGAGCATGGGATAGACACAAGGGTCTTTCAGATCCGGGGGGGGGTGGTAGGAAATTACAAAGTACTAGCAGCTAGCTAGGCATAATGGGCAGACTGGGTGGGCCTGGTGGTCCTTTTCTGCCATTATCTGTATGTTTCTATGTAGCAACAATTCCATTAACTTCACCTCCACTGATGTCATGCTCACTGGGGTATAGTTGCCAGCCTTCTCCATTTCCACCTTTGTGAAGCTGGACTATATCTGCTCTCCTCCAGTCCTCCAAAAAGACACTTTTTGTTTCCAGTGAGTCATTAAAAAGGACTGTCAGTGGTGCAGCCAATACCTCACTGAGCTCACTCAATATCCTTGGGTGTAACCTCATCGCTTTGTCCACTTTCAGATTTGCAAGCCCCTTCAGGACTCTCTCCTCTGTAAAATGACTTATGTCTATCTCCCTTCCTCCAGTACCCCTGTTGCTGTTATGTAGCCTATCTTCTTCCTTTGTGAAGACTGAACAAAAGTATTTGATAAGTATATGTGCTTGTTTCCATCCTCCTCTGTATATCCCCCCACTTCAAACCCTTCTTAACCTCACAGTCCCTGTGCTAATCTTCCACTTTTAAATGTTGTCACCTTTCATTATCCTTTGGGTTATTTCATCAGTTTGAGCCTTTGTACTCCTCATCACTTTCCCTGCCTCCCTCTTCTTCTCCTGATATACCTCCCTGTCTTCTTTTCCTCTGTGTTTCTTTATACCTCCTGAAAGCTACCCATCCTTAACTTTTTCAGCCACTTCCTTTGAGAGACTAGCAGTCTCTTTTTTCTCTTGTTTTTGCTCACTTCCTTTGCACAGAGGTTTGTTACCTTCCTCATGCCTGGCCTTAGCTTAGCTCACAGTTCCTTAACCTCATTAAGCTCTCCCCCCTCTGCTAGGTCTCTGCTGAGTCAGCCACCCAACTGTTTTTAAATCTGCCCTCCTGAAGTCCAGGACCCTCATCCTTGCATGGTTTGCTTCCTCCACCATCCCTATGTTGAAGTGCACTGTATGGTGATCACTAATCCCCATGTGGCCTCCCATCTTGACGTCCATAATGTTATCCCTTTTAGTGAGCACTAGATCCAGTATTGCCCCATCCCATGTGGGTCCCCTGACAAGTTACCACAGAAACACCATTTGCAGGGAGTTCAGGATGTACCTGCTTTTGGTTGAAGCTGCAGCTAGAAGGTTCCAAACTACTTCTGGCAGACTGAAGTCTCCCACCAGCAACACCTCCCATTTTTCTGCCATTATGCCAGTGTCTTCCACCAGTGCCTTATCTAAATTTTCCCCTGGTGTTGGCGGTCCATAATGTACCCCTGTGTGAATAGTGTCTCCATTTCTCATCTCTAGATTGACCCACAGTACCTCCAACTTCTGCATTCCCCCTCTTGCTTCCCTGTATCTCCATTGCTTTGATACCCTGCCTTACATATAGCACTACCCCTTCTCCCATCCTTCCCACCATATTTTCCTGAACTGAGTATAGCCTGGTATGTCTATATTGCATTCATGATTTCCTGTGCACTATGACTCAGTAGTGGCCATGATATCCAGGTTGGCCTCCACCATGATGGCCTCTCGGTATGGAATTTTATTTCCCAGACTTCTTGTATTTTCACACATGGCCTTCCACATTCTATTACCACTTGGACTGCTACCCCCCCTTTTTCCTGGTTGCCCTACCTCCTTTTCCCCCCTTTTTTTTTTAGCTCATGTTACCATCCCCTTTCATTTCTACCACTTAGCTTTTTTCTTTACTTTGCACTCTGGGGGATTTAACTGCCCTCAAATCTTTCCTTCTTGCTGCTTCAGGCACAGTTTATCCCTCTCTCATTTCTTCTGCTACCCCTCTAAACTAGTTTAAATGTTCATCAAAGTAATGTTTAAACATCTACTGAGGACTGTGATTCTCCTCCCAGATGGATGCAGGCCATCACCTCTGTATAGGCTTGTATACCTCCAGGTTAGTCCCCAGTTGCCATTGTAGTCAAACCCCTCCTCTCTACACCATTCCTTCAACTATGAGTTGAAGATTCTGGTGTGCAGACCCCTATCCTTTCCCTGTTGTAGACAGGCAGCACCTCTGCGAAAGCCAACGAGTGTGCTACCTGCCTAGGACCCCTCCCCAGGAGTATACTGCAGTATTTCTCTAGCTGAATGCTGTCTTCCTGATGGAGTGTGCATTGACACCCTTTTATAAAAAGGACAAACAGAAAGTCAAAACCTGTCTGGCTGAAAAACGTTCTTAGACCCTAGTTTAACGAATACTATAATCAGACTTTGCAAAAAAACACATGTTGTGCAGAGTGTTTTGATTTGGGTACGTAGTCCTAGTGTGTCTTTCCCTTTGTCTGTTATTAGTTTTTTTTTCTAAATTGGTCTACTAGTTTTATGATCATTGGGGGATCTCTATCTTAGCATTGTTTATTTCTCTTCTTGCTCCTACAATGCCTCCTGTCCCATGTGACAGTAACAGTGATGTATCCTGGGCCATGGATTCAACAAGTACTGGTTTGGTCAGTTTTACAACAGTAGAGTGGTGACATTAGGTAACTTTCCTTATCCAGTGTGCACTAATGTATACATTTACAGTTTATCAAATACCTGTGGCCTAACTGAGTGATTTATTCTGTAATAAGATAACTAGAGTCTTTACTAATTATAACTCTGATGACCTGGGATGATTTGTGTGTTTTTTACAGCTGTGCGTAGTTTGATGAAATAAAAAGTTTTAAAAGAAAAACATATACTCCTGCTGGCTACACTGGGCACACTCAAATAGAAAACAAAACTATAGAATTAGAGCTATTTAGTGGAGACCATAACATTAGGCTCTCATCTCTAGTACTTGCTGAATCAGTTGTTCTGGAAAGATTACTGTCACAAGAGACATGAGGCACTGTAGGAAAAAGAAGAGCAATACACCCTGGTAATATAGAGATCCAAAGGGCCATAAACTACCATAAAACTAGTAGGCAAATTAAGAAAAAAAATCCTAATAGCAAACAAAGGGAAGGACCCACCAGGATGACACGCACAAATCAAAATGCTCTGCACAAGATATGCTTTTCCAAAGTTTGACTGTAGTACACCTTTAACAGCTGGAAAACCAGAGGAAGGAGACTCACTACAAGTTGGCACAGCAGATCTCTACTCTTGAATGGGAAAAACATTTCTCTAAAATTCTAAGCCTTCTAAAGAAAACTGTCTGGCAGACATTTAAATGTCAGATGAGTTGTCTGTTGTAGGCAGACGGCAGTGGGCACGTACTGTTCTATCTACAATCAAGCATTGTTTCTGTGTTAAAGATTATTTTCAAACTCTGTTTCTATTTAAATACAGGACTGCCACATAAGCACAGCAGTAAAATAAATATATTTTAGGATAGTCAGTAATCCCCCATGTTAGTCACTGTGTGCCCTGCACCAAATTGTCCAAGTCTAAAACAAGTAACTGCACTTTAGGAGAGTTAACAATCTCCAACTTAATCATCATGTGCCCCCATAAAATCATCCAGATCTCTCCTGTGATTGTAAAGTAACCCAGTTACCCCATCACTACCACCACCAGTTTCTTGATACTGAAATGACAATGTTGCCACCTGAGATCCCTTTTAAACCTAGGTCACCTGCACAGTACAGCAGTACAATTTACTGCCTGTGAGACATCACATCGGTGAGTATATTTTGTACAGATAAAGCTTGCACCTATACCGTATATTACATTTTGTTCCCCAGTGCTGCAAAGATAGGAAAGAGAATCTTGCCATTTTATCATCACAGGTAGAGATGGGCGAAGTGGCCCCAATTCGCTCCGCGAAGTGAAGGTGAAATCGCGAAGTGCTCCACAACGCGAAGCGGAGTACTTTGCGTTATAATGGGTAACGCAAAGTCCATTGAAAACAATGACTTCATGTTACTCCGCCTTCCCAAACCACTACTCCACCAATTCTTAAGGTGAAGTACATTGAAAACAATGTACTTTGCCTCACTTCACCTTGTTTTTAACCTCCAAAGGTGAATTTTGCAGTGATAGATGGGATTTCACGTCACATGGGCTCTAGATTGTTCTGCACAGCCTCAGTTTGGGGTAGTGTGTATAGGAAGCTGTAGGAGACAATCTGCTCTGAGAGCTGTCTGCGATTCAAACTTTCTAAAAGTTGTTAAAAAAGCCTTTTTGAGTCTTTTTTTTTTGCTGAAACTTTAGTTCATTGATTATAGGAAACCCTCCTGTGCTCATATCATTGAGCATTTATTGTTTGTGTGTGGATTTTGAATGTTAATGTACAACATGCAGTCTGTGCACTGACAGACAGTGGAAGTGTGCTTTCCGGGAGGGGCGTATCTGTGGTGTTGGTAGATTAACTTGGAGAAAAAGACAGTGCTTTCTATTTTGGTGATCTTTTTCTTGTATAACTGTTAATGTACACACAGTAATATTTTCATTAATTCTTGCCATTATTTTGCTGATTGTTGTGGTGCAGCAGTGCATAATTTTAGATTGTTTAAAATATGTGGTTATATTACTGAAGTTTTCAATTTGCTACGCATTACTTAGTGTGTGTGAGTATGTGTGTGACACGTGTCATCAAATCAGATACCTTTTATTGTGCCACATAATAATTTCAGCAATGTGAACTGGCTATCCACTGCAGCTGTGTGACTTTTGTACTTCTTTGTGGTATCTTTACTGGTACTAGTACTAGTGACTGTTACTGCAGCAGTGTAATACACTGCACCCCCCTCCACCGTGGCCCAGCCCAACCGGCAAAGGTATTCTTTTCCAGATTTGAATTTCTGATGGTGAGCACTGGTTAGGTGTTGTGCCTTTGCAGCTGTATCTCTTCAGTATGCAGTGCAATCTTAATCTGTCTGTGCATTTGCATCTCTTTAGGGCCTAATCTCCATCTGTAACTTAGGTAACAGTTGTTCCTTTGGCTTTCCTTCAGAGTACTGGACAGGTGTGGTGCACATTGTACTCATTAATATGCGTTTTTAAGTCAGGACCATCATCACGAGTCACTCATGATACAGATCATGTTCTTCATCATCACTGTCACAAACCACTATTCACAATCATGTCACAAATCACAACATTCATTTTTTTACTAGTTACTTGGATGTATTGTAAGCCTGTTTTGTAGTATTCCTCCAGGCTTCACCTCCAAGATCCAATGCAAAGTGTCCACTTCACGTTCACTTCACCAGTAGATTTTAAATTCACTGCATCTCTAATCACAGGAGGCTTGTACAGTTGTTTTTTTTTGGGGGGGGTAAAATGACAAGTTGATTTGAGTATTAGTAAGTCATCTCCTCCAAATTTTTTTTTTTTTACTAATAGCTTATTTTTTTTTTCACTTTATCTTTTTATTGAAATTTGGGTATATAAGAAAGCACACATCTTATACAATAGAAGAATATCTTCTATATAAGGTATAAAATATCACTTAAACACAGTATTTAGGGTAAACATATTGGAGGAGCCTTATATACACGTATTGATAATAAAACACAAACCTTGACAGGTTATAGGTGGAGAGCAGAAGGGTTACAAGCAATAGGGTATTATAGAATCAGAAATGGCAACCATGTACAAAATAAATGCTAGGGCAGGCTATGGCAAGGCATTCAGTAAATTACAAAAAGTGACAAATGTGGTAATATGAACAATGTTCAGTAATGGAGAGGTAAAAGTAAGAGAAAAGTGTGCAAGGAAAGAAAGAAGAGAAAAAAGCAAGGAAGAAGGGAAGGAGAGAAGGAGAAAATAGAGAAGGAGGGAAAAAAAGAGGAGATATCTGTGCACAAAAGTTTCGGGAAAACCTAATCTGAGAGCAAAATAATAAGAAGGCTAAATATCCCTAAGAATTAGGGTCTAGAAGAACTAGGTTTGATGTACTTGAAGTAATCCTGCCAGCATCTGTCATATACAGTGAGTGGGTTATAAGTAACATGAGATACTCGGTCTAGAGAGGCATACTGAGAAAGGCTTTGAAGAACATCTGAAAGAGAAGGCACCAGAGTTGACTTCCATTTCATAAGAATCGGATGTTTGACCAGAAGAGAAAGTATGATTAGCCATCTAAGATGTGCACGTGAGAGGAGAGAGCTATTGGGGATAAGGATGCCTAGAAGGAATAGCTTGGGGTCAAAAGGTAGTTTTTGTCCTGTTACTCTTGAGGCAAGTAAATAGACTTTACGCCAGAGCTTATTAATGGGAGCACAAGACCACAAGATATGAAGTAGATCCACATTGGCCAAATTACAGCGCCAGCAGTTATTATTATTTAATAGGCCCATTCATTGAAGTGCAGAGGGAGTTCTATACCATAGATGTAGGAGTTTAGTTTGTATTAAAGCACTACGGGCATCTTTAAAGGTATTATGTGCAAGATGTCAACAATTACTCCATTGTGCATCTGAAATATTGTAGTTAAGAAGAAGACTTTATTTTCGTCCTGTATAGACTGATCAGGTAGATTATCAATAATGTCTTTGTAATTGGAGCTATTCAGTTTTACTGATAGATTAGTCCAGTGTGAAATGTATGGGTTTATTAGAGTATGCTTATACACTAAACTAGAGAGAGAGTTATAAGCTGCCCGAATTTGTAAAAACTTCCAGAAGTCCTGTTTAGGATGTTTCCATATAGCCTGCAAGTCCGAGAATGATCTAAGAGTGAGTGAATTCTGGTCCAAGATATCTCTGAGAAAGAAAATGCCTTTGTTTCGCCATGTACGACAGAAAATTGGGTGATCTTCTAGAGTGAGCAGTGGATTGCCTCATAAGGGGACAAAAAAAACAAAGTGTTGGATTGGATGGTAATGTGCATATTTGACAATCCTGTGTGTTAGAATGAAAGAAAAACAATTAAAGTGTTTTACTCCAAACTTAAAGGAAAGGTAACAAGCATTTATCAATGCCAAATGTTTTCTTGCATGGTGTATGTAACGGGGTGTATTGCGTTAGCTGAATCACAGCTTAAGGTTACTAAAGAAATCCTGACATGCTGCAATGCCAGTTTGGATAGCAACACAAACATCAGATGACACTGGCTGCTGCACCATCCTCAACTGTATTAATCTGATTGACCTAATTCTTACGGGTCCACAAGATGATTGTTCTTAAAAATAGTTCTGATTTCTAGTTCTGAGTACAAAATCATTGCACCAAGTAAATAAAACAAAAAATATATTGTGCTGGCATGTGGCACTGGCATGCCTCTAAGCACAAGATACACAACTATGTCATTTCTTGACATTGCACCTATGTGTTTGTTGGCTCCAACTGGGTTCCCTGAGAAGCAATTCATTTCCTCAGGGGTCTCAGTGAGGATAGCTGTTAAATATCAACATGGCTTAGCTCCAGTAAGTTTCAAGCCCCAACAGCACAATTAGAGATCACTGAAACTTGTTTCATGTTTAAAATGAAAATGGCTTAAAATCCCTGCATTCAATTTGAGAACACAAATACTCGACTATTAGATGAACTGACCACGTAAACCAGAGGACAAACCTTAGCAAGCCACCTTTTCAGAGTATCTTTGCTGAAATCCATCCAGTTTGATAGAAGTTATTTATTAAAATTTTCATAAACTAAAATAATGTTAACAGTTCTAGCATGCAGGGTAGTAAAAACAACTGAAACATTTGTGAATTTCAATGTTCCTTTCAGTCATGCCTTTACTTCCAGATGCTGCCCTGTAATGGACAAAATATCCTGATCTGCTAACACAAACACTAAGGATATACCATACCACAGTACTGTTCAGAAAACATGCAGTGAGAGCACCGCTGCACTGCACAAATGGAGGTTTCAGGTCAAGCAAAGGAAATCCTGCAGAACCACAAACCACAATAATGAGATGTGGATGAGTTATCTGATTAAAAACTGCATTGCTGTTGATTTGCAGACCAACTTCCTGTCAGGCCTCCAGATTGGTGTTAAAAGTGCATACAGCTGAGTGCAGAGACCCATCACCTGTAGCAAGGTGTGTGATCCGTGGGGGACATACCCGTGAAAAGCAAGACTCTGGGGCAAGTGCAGAGTTCACGGCATTGCCCTCGATTTGCAGAGCAACTTCCTGTCAGGCTTCCAAACCGGTGTTAAAACTGCAAACAGTTCAGCGCAGAAAGCCATCACCTGTAGTAAGGTGTATGTCACTGATCTTTGGGGATATACTCAAGAAAAAGCAGGACTCTGAGGCAAGTGCAGAGTTCAGTGACTTCTCTTTCTGATCTTTAATTTCTTATTGTACTGACAAGCTGGGACTCGTCCAAGACATCCGAAGGAGGCCGTGCAATTTTTGTAACCTGTGAAAAACAGGACTCTGAGGGAAGTACAGAGTTCAGTGGCTTCTGTTTTTGATCTTTAAATACTCATTGTACTAACAAGCGGGAACTCTTCCAAGACATCTGAAGGATGTCATGCAATTATTGTAATGACATGCACTGCTCGGTCAGTCAGCTCCCAGGTTCAGTCCCTGAACAGCAATGGTGATAGAATGTGTTGCTTTCAAAGCTGCTTAACTGTTTGCCAGCTGGCTTTATGCAAATGATAGAACCGAAGCATTCTCTCATTGAAGCGCTTCATCTCTTTCAAGAACTCAGAGTTGATACCCATGAAACTGTGGCTACTGTCATACTGTGCTTGCATGGTCATTGGTCTGTCAGAGAAGAGCCCAAAGTAGATTGCTCTGCATTGGGATAGTACATGACACACCTCTGAAATGCCATTCTCTGAAGCAAAGCAAAATGTTTCTTGTGCATGCACTACGCAGCATGCACAAAGCCGCATACCGCTGCACACTGGGGCTTGTGGGGGCAGCCAGTATGCCAGGGAAACCCTGCCATAAGTCCCCTATGGAACCCATGCATCCATCCCACACCAAGGGGACCACCACTGACACATCCAATAGCTGCCTGTGGCTGCCGACCCAACACCCAGCCAAGCTCCCACCATCCAGGTGCACGCCAACCCCCCCTACACACACACACATGCACACACACACACACATATGGAGGCACTGGCCCCAGATCCACATGTAACCCCCCTCACCTGCTTGCATCTGTGGCTCCCCATGCACTGGGTGGTGTAGTGGGTTGGTGCAAACACCCTTCCCACACACACACCCCCACACACACACATCCATGACACCACCCCCATACCTTCTTGTCTGATCGGGGGATGACATGGCAGGCAGCACTACCCACCTGTCACCTCAATAGCCACTGGCCATGTGGACATCCATGGGGGAGTGCAGCCAACACTCACCACACTGCTCAAGGGATCTACTGTTGGACTCAGGACAGGCATCTGATTGGATTCCCACCTGGGTCTGCGACTCCACCACCGGCCACCCCACGGAGAGCTGCATGCTGGCAGTTTGTGCCTGAGGACAGGTCATGGCCATTGGGGAATACTGGTGGTGCACACTTGTCCACAAGTGCAGAACTCTGTGGGCGGGCCTCAGCCACATAAATACCACCCATTGGAGCATAGGCCCCAATAAGATGTGGAGCCCTTCCTTACTGGTTGGCTGAGTGACATGATCACCATCACCTCTTTATGGTAGAGCACACTAGTAGAAACCCCATTTGAGGGACTGAGAGAGTCTTGATTGGGTTAGCTGGACCATCTGAGGGTGGGAGGAGGGAGGAGTGTGCCAGGGTTATTTGATCATTTCTATGTTCTTGGATGGGGGAGGAGGTGGTTTCACAGCACAGTGGGTCGGGGAGTTTTTTTTTTAATTTTGTGAAAAAAAATCTGTTGCTAAAGTTAGCTGTTTCAGCCATGGAATTTGCAAATTTTTTGCAAGTGCAAATAATGCAGATTTGTGCCAACTTCACCAGCAAATAAAAGATTTGCAATATCTCTCATAGACACACGTGGATCTCATATGCAGCCGGAGGCTCAATTCTATCTGTTGCAGGGTTAGCAGCAGAGATTACTCTGTCAAACTGGTTAGGATGTAAGGGTTATTTTCACAGTCATCAAAGAAACACAAAAAATGAGAACTATGAATAGTGCTTAATTTATTTAATTTGTCGTGTATAAGGAATAGATAATAAGTGGAAAGAACTTTCCATTATTTAGGTTTTTTTTAATAACATAAGGGCATTTTTAAGGCCTAGTTGAATATTTTTAGCTAGGAGTAAATGTGGCAAGAATGTTTGTGATGGAAATCAGGAATGAGTGACATTGCTCATGAATTCTGTAAGTGATTTGGTCAAATTCCGGATCACATGGTTGGACCTTTTTCTTTACTGGGTGGTACTGGCACTGGGAGTGCATGAATACCATATTTTGAATATTCACCGAGCATTCGTATTTGGGAATCTTTATTGTTTATGCTTCGTTATTCGGCCGCTGGAACTGGCTGTGAGACTACAAGTTCTCCTGAGACTTCTAGTCCAAGCACAGGCCACTTTAGAAATTCATTGAAGTCAAGTCATATGACCCAGCACTTAGAGAAGCTTTAGGTGGTAGAGACAGATGACTTCAGCTGCTGCAGAGAAAGCATCTACTTCTATCCACTTGTTAAAACTAGACAAAAATCAGAAATCTTGACATTTTTTTGTTCCCTCTCTAAATCTCAACCTAGAAAGGATCATTTTTGTCACAATTTTGTGTGATAATTTTCAGTATTTCTCAAGAGAGTTGCTAGGAGTGTTTTTCTCTAATTACTAGGCCTTTCTCTGCTCTGCAAGCTAAAGCAACTAGTGCCAGCCTGGCCAATAAGGTTTGTTTAGGAGAGTGTTACTCTTGTCATCATTTTGCTATCCTTTTCTTACTTCTAATAATTTATCACACCAATAAAACTAGATGCCTGCTTTTATGGCTCTTTTTTACCTCCCTTCATTTCATTTTCATGTAGAGCCCAAGGGCAGGCATCACAGAACATTTTTTATAAAGTGCCATTTTGGTCTACAAGCAGGGGTCCCCAACCCTTTTGGTAGATGAACATGGTACAGTCAAAATGTGTGGGTTGTGTTGCCACCCCAATGGGCCGGGTTCAGGAGGAGCGGAGTTGGGCTGGTGCCATGTGATGTAATGGTCCCTGACTGAAAAAAACTTTTCTGATGTCTTGATGACAGCCCATAGAGCCTAAACAGGGTATATCCCATTCCCAGTCTGATTGCAGGACAGGAAATATCCCTGTCTGTTTGGGAGTACAGTATGTCCTTATCTGATTACAGGAAATATCCCTGTCTGGTTTGGGGGTACAGTAAGTCCCTATCTGATTACAGGATATATCGCTGGTGAACAACAGGAAGGGAAAAAAGCAATGTTTTGATTTCTTCAAATGAAAAGAAAGAGCCAGCCCCACAGTACTCCTGTACCATCAGTACTGCCAACTAATCTGACAAACTGAGTTTCAGAATGGACCTTGATCGCTCAGGTACCACTCAGGGGAGAGAGGACTGAGTACCCCATGAATGGCTCCTCTTTTGGGATGTGAGGGCATAGACAGTGTTCTCTGGTGGGGCTACCGTGGAGCCCTAGCGTAAGTTGGGTGCCAGGTGCTGGCAGCTGAACAAAGTGGATGTGTGACAAAAGAAAAAGAAATGAAAGGCTTTTAAAAGAGTAATAAAAGCAGGCAGCCCTTTTTATCAGTGAGATAAACAATCACGAGCAAGAAAGGGATAAGAATATGAAGAAAAGAGCAAAAACTGTCCCCTAAACAAGCCGTATCAGTGAAACGTTTGGGGGATGTGGGGACTGGGAAGCAAGAAGATTTGGGGGATGTTGTTTTTGTATACTTTATGCAAAGCTGGAGTGGTGAGTGGTGCACTGTGCAGTGCACCGAGTTTCACAAGCTCATTGCCAGGAAATCATAACATGAGACGTAAATTGTCAGCACCAATTGGGTTTTGATTTACTGTGAGACTATTATAGCTGTGTTTTCCTTGCTGTTTGTAAGATACATGATGATAACATGTACTAAAACAAGAAGAACAGAAGTTATATCTATTTCAGAAAAAGTAAATTGGCGGCGGAAGGAAGGGAGCAGGGAAGCATAAACTACCCCCCCATCCCCAAACTGGAGTAGTCATCAGGGAGAACCCTAAGGGAAACAAATTCCCAGGGGTATATAACAGAAAGAAAAAGAAGTTAGTAGTAATGAAGAGAGATGGGAATGTGAACAGAGGTGATAAGGAGAGAGGGCAAAATTGAAAATGGGCAGTTGTCAAGCAGGGTGGTGCTAGGAGTTGGAAGGCCATGTGTACCAATGCTCAAAGTCTGGGAAATAAAATTCCAGACTTAGAGGTCATTATGGCAGAGGCTGGCCTGGACATTGTCACCATTACAGAAACATGGTGCACTGAGAACTATGACTGGGATATAGACATACCAGGTAATATATACTCTGTTCAGGAAGGACAGGGTGGGAAAAAAGGGTGAGGATCTGGTCTTTATATGAAAGCATAGAAGCGACAGTGATACAGGGAATGCCGGGGGGGGGTACTGCAGGTCAGAGACAGGGAATCAGAGCCACCATTCACACTGGCATGACCTACAGACCTCCAACATGGGGAGGGGGTGCTGGATAGGGTTTGGGGGGAAGCCATCTAAAATATGGCAAATAAGGGGAGGTGCTGGTGGTGGAAGACTTCAGGCTGCCAGATGTAGATCAAAGTATCCCAGCTGCAGCTACAGCTAGGAGCAGGGACATCTTGGACTCCCTGCAGGGGGCATTCCTTAGGCAACTAGTTAGGGAGCCCACTCATCAGGGGGCAATACTGGTACTAATTAACAGAGACAATGTTTCAGATGTCATGGTGAGTGGCCACCTGGGGACCAGTGATCACCACACTGTGTGATTCAAGATAAGGACTGGGGAAGAATTGAGCCACACAACGGCAAGGGTCCTGGACTTCAGGAGGGATGATTTTTAAAAGATGGGGGAATGCTTCAGGGATGCCATGGCTGGGGGGGGGAGTTGCCTAATGGATTCCCTGGCAGGTGGGAGGACTTGGGTGGAGTGGAGAAACTTCGGATGAAACTAACCGGGGGCATAGAGAAGGCAACAATCCTCTTCATCAGGGTAGCAAGCAAAGCCAAGAGGACAAAGAGACCACTATGGTTCTCTAAGAAGGATGCTGGGAAGGTAAGAGCAAAAAAGTTAGCATTCAGGAGGTATTAGAAGATACAGAGAGAGGACGATAGGGAGCTGTATCTGGAGGAACAGAGGGAGGAAGGCAGGGAAATCAGTTAGGAGTGCAAAGGCAAAAACAGAGGAGAAAATAGCCCATGAAGTAAAGAGAGGGGACAAGACATTTTTTAGGTATGTAAGCTAAAAGAGAAAGACCAGGGGAGGGACTGTAAGACTAAGAAGGAAAGAGGGGGATTGTGTGGAGGGGGGGCCAAGAAAAAACAGACATCTTGAGCAAATACTTTTGTTCAGTGTTCACAGAAGAAAGGAAAGAAGAGGGGCCACAGAAAAGTGACAGGAGCATCAAAGGAAGAGAGGTGGACACTAGTCCATTTACAGAGAAAAGAGTCCTGAAGGAACTCGCAAATCTGAAAATGGATAAGGCAATGAGGCCAGATGGGGTCCATCCAAGGATGCTGAGGGAACTTGCTGCACCTCTAATAGTGCTGTACAACTTCTCACTGGAGATGGGAGAGGTTCTGGGGGACTGGAAAAGGGCAGATGTCATCCCACTTCACAAAAGTGGTATTAGGGAGGAGCCAGCAACTACAGGCCAGTCAGCCTGACTTTGGTGGTGGGGAAATCATTGGATTCACTATTTAAGGAAAGGATAGTGGAGTATCTTGAATCCAGTGGCTTACAGGACATGAGATAACATGGATTCACGAAGGGAGGGGGAGGTCTTGTCAAACCAATTTAATACTGTACATTTCTTTGGTGTGTCATCAGTGCAGCAAAAGCCATACATTGACGGGAACGTGGGTGCTGTAAACTGATTGACAGTCATTCTGTCGATCAGGATTTTTCAGCCCCCACCATCTTGCCACCCCAGGAATGCTGTGCTGTTTCCCTCCTACACCTCTGACCTAAAGGTAATTATATTATTTTATTATGGCTGTGAGAGGCAAAGACCCCCGTGGTGGTGGGGGTGCGGGTGCCAAAGCCCCCTGCAAACAGCCAGGGTGGGCCCCGCTGCTTTGCCATGCTATTTTTTTTTTAACCAGGAGAGACATACTAAGCTGAAGCTTGTTTACAGGTGCGGCCTGGGAGCACAGGGAAGTTAAGTGACTTGCTCAGGGTCACACAGTATGCAACTGGGGGCAGTGGGATTCATACCTAGGTCTCCAGTTTGCAGCTCAGAGCCTTAAACCACTGCGTTATACTGCCTCCTCATGATGGCAGTGAGGTGGCACGGTTGTCTGGTGACAGGGTCACCATCGGCATGTTGTTGTTGTTGTGGTCGACATGATGAATGTTGAACCAACACGGTAAAACCAATTTCTTTGACTGGGTGACCGGGGAATTAGATCATGGAGGAGCAGTGGATGTGGCCTGCCAAGATTTCAGCAAAGTCTTCAACACCGTCTCACATAGGAGATTAGTAAGCAAACTGGGGAGCCTAGGAGTGGGACCAAAGGTGGTAAACTTGGTTAGAAATTGGCTAAGGGATAGAAGACAGAGGGTGGTGGTAAATATAGTTCACTCCAAGGAAGAGAAGGTGACAAGTCAGGTACTTCAGGGATTTGTACTGGAATTGGTTCTCTTTAATGTCTTTATTAGCGACATTGCAGAGGGGCTAGAGGGAAAGGTCTACCTGTTTGCGGATGACACTAAAATCTGCAACAGAGTAGATACTCAAGGTGTGTGGAAAAAATGACAGGGGATCTGAAAAGGTTAGAGGAGTGATCAAGGGTATGGCAACTGGGCTTCAATGCAAAAAGGTGCAAAATCATGCACTTGGGGCACAGAAACCCAAGGGAGGAGTACAAAATGGGAAGAGGGGTATTGACAACCATTGAATAAGAAAGAGACCTGAGAGCAGGGCTGCAGCTATGAATTTTGGGACCCCGGACAAGTCACTTAAAATGGGCCCCTGTTTCCCAAACCAGCTAATACCAGGAGTAATGACAGCTCCTTTGGCGGGCCCCTCCTGAGCTCGGGGCCCAGGACAACATCCCCACTTTTCCCCCCATTACTTCGGCCCTGCCTGAGAGTTACCATATCTGATGGCCTAAAAGTGGTTAGACAATATGACAAGGCAGTCTGGAGAGCTAACGAGATGCTGGGTTATATAGGGAGGGGTATCACCAGCAGAAAGAGGAAGGTGGTGTTACCCCTGTATAGATCATTGGTGAGACCTCACCTGGAGTACTGTGTCCAGTTCTGGAGACCTCATCTCTGGAAGGACATAGAAAGAATGGAGGCAGTGCAGAGGAGGGCAACCAAAATGGTTCAGGGTCTGCATCAAAAGCCCTATGAGGAAAGACTGAATGATCTTAATATGTGTACACTGGAGGAATGGCAGGGGGTGGATATGATAGAAACTTTCAAATACCTCACAGGCATAAATAAGGTTCAAGAGGGAAGTATCTTTCAGAAAAAAAGATGATCAAGAAGAAGGGGTCATGCCATGAAGCTGGAGGGGGTAGACTCAGGGGAGATGGGAGGAATTACTTCTTCACAGAAAGTGTGGTGGATGCCTGGAAAATCCCCCAGCAGAGGTGGTGGGGGCAAAAACTGTAATGGGGTTCAAGAAAGCATGGTATAGGCATAAGGGAACTTTAGTAATGAGATGGGGGGAAGGTTGGATAAGCCAGAGATCAAGTAGGGTCTGTGGTGATACAGTAGGTAGGGAAAAATGGCCAGACCAGGTAGGCCAAGTATTCCTTATCTGTTGTCAAATTCTATGTTTCTATGTAATTGTATTATAATGAAGGTAAATGCATTAAACACTGCAGGAAGGAAGCATAAGGGGAAAAATGTACTGTATTTATATATTTATTTATAACTAGGATTAAATACCTTTGAAATGGAGGTTCTTTTATAAAAGTTACATGTCAAAATACAAACAGTACAGGAAAATACAGTACAGGATAACAAATAATGAACATAGGCGATAATATGAGTGATAACAGTGACAGCGAAGCTTCAAGTACATACAACTATTTTCATTTCATCATATTTTGGAACAAACTATAGAAAATGTAGTACTATATGAGAATTAAGGAGTAAAGCATAAAGAGGTTAGCAACTATTCACAAGAAAGGAAGGCAGGAGGTCAGGGGAGGACATTAAGGAGTGCAGACAAAAAAGTCAAAGGAAGAGGCGATGGTAGAAATCAACCAGGGGTGGGAGTGCAGGGGGATCAGCAAAGAGAAATTAAAGGAGGGGTGGGGGTTGGAGGGGAGGGAGGGATGAGAGAACAGCAGAGTTAAATGAATGGGTGCAGCAGTCAGAGGTATGACATTGTCCTGATTGTTGTAAGTATTACTGGAGCAGAAGGAAAAGAAGGGAGGCAGAGAGAACTGGAGGAGAGGGGGGATGGGAAAAGCAGTTAAATGAAGGGCTGAGGTTAGTCAGAAGAATTACTTTGTCCTGATTGGTGTAGGTATTAAGGTATTGGGGGAAGGGAATACAGGAGAAAAAAAGGGGAGAGAGAGGGGCTATGGAGACAGAGACACTGGCCTGAGTATTTGAGACAGGCAATCACTAGGCCATATATGTGAGCACAGGGTAGGGACATAGTGAGACAGAGGCCCAGCCTGAGTAGCTGAGACAGGCTTTCCCTAGGGTGTATAAGTGAGCACAGGGCAGGGACCGGAGGATTAAGGAGGGCAGTCGCAATTACTTAGTAAGGAGAGAAGCTAGCATAATGTACTTTTAAAGGGACCAAGGGATGGATAGTTATTGATCTCAGGGGAAGTTGTTGAGCCAGGAATGGGTTGACTTTATGAAGAAAAACTGTCAGCAAAAGCAGACTTTGAGAGACTATATTTCTATTTGTATGGGATAACTCATATTTGTACCCATATAATGGCAAGTTCAGCTTGATGAAATCAAGCTGTTGGACATGGTCAGGGTCTGGTGTTGAATGATGAGGCTCAACAATATCACCAGCTGTGCTTAAAATCCTGTCGGATGTCACACTTGTAAGGGGGCAACTGATGTATCTCACAGCCAGTTGTGCCACGTGAGGGGATGAATGAATCTTATGCACCCAGTAGCCTAATGGATCAACCTGAAATGGCTCAAGAAATTCTGCAAAATAGCTGTCCAAGATATTTTCCATGGAAAAAGGATGTGGCTGTGTCCTCCTCTGTTGCTCTTGACGTTAGGACATGCTGAGCACACTCACTCTCATTAGTAACAGGTATGTCTTCCCCATTTCCTTCAGTGGAACCAGACCTGCCAGATGGAATTCCCTCTCTCTCGTGATCCTCTGCACCAGCCGCCAGTGTCACCAGTCCCCACATGCAACCAGTCAGCTCATCACATAGTTTTTGGTGAAAATGAATCACTCTGTGGCTATCCATAGCCATGTGAAGAATCTAAAATTTAATCAGGGATCCACTATGGCTGCGACAATCCAGCACTTTTGTAAATCTTGCATCCAGTTCAGCTTGCAGCTGCTCAGTGAGAACAGCTGCCCCATTTGGAATCTCCTTGTTTTCATCTACATACTTTTCCTTGGATGCTTTCAGTATTTGCACTGCTGGAATCACCTGACTCAGAGTAGCAGTGGACGCACTTAGATCACAGGTGCTCCTCTCAAATGGCTCAAGTACTCGCACCATGGTATCTACCAGTAACTACTTATGGTGGCCTACGATTCCGCCAATGTTGCATTCCATTTCCCTGTTATGAACTGCCACCATTTTAGAGGGTCTTGTGTGCAGATGGTCTAAGTGGCTCCGCCTCTCAGCAGTCACCAGCCTTCTTAACTCCAGCAGCAGAGGCTGCTGCATCTAGTGACCTATCAGTGCTGTGTGTGCTGTTTACAGGGCGAGACTTGTACTTTCTTCCTTGCTTTATAGCTTGCCACTCAAGCAGTCCCATGTTAGTGGTCTGAGTCCCAAGGAAATGGTGCTGCGATTGAAACAATCCCCATATTATTGACTGGTGCAGTGGTACAGGGGTGGCCTGCCCCAAACACAAATACAGAAAGCTAATTAAACAACTGTACTCGAACCATAGAAAAAACACAAATGCCAGGAAAAGTTTAGAATTGGATTGTTTTATTCCACAACCTGGCACCAGTGGCCATGGCAAAATAAGGTACAACTCCTCAGGAAGACTCATTTGGAGTCAAAGCACTGGGGAGTTGAGTTACCTTATTTTGCCATGGCCGCTGGTGCCAGGTTGTGGAATAAAACAATCCACTTCTAAACTTTTCCTGGCATTTGTATTTTTTCTATGATCTGAGTGCAGTTGTTTAATTAGCTTTCCATGTCAGCAGTCCCAGCATGAGTGGCACAGCAGGAGTGGAAGTCTTCAAGGACAGTCATCAGAACGGAGACACCAGGATGTCAGGGGAACTTTACCCAACTTCCACACTGCAGTCTGTAAGTGTTTACTGTAACCTATAATGTGCTGCTTATGCTACTAGTAGAGTTGGGCAATTTTTTATGTTGGCTCGCGCTTGTGCGCCAGCCAACATCTTGCAGTAGCAGCAGATTTGGAGGCACTGTCACTGTTGGACGAATGCATGGCATGCATCAGTAGGTGCATCCCTCATTCCCTAATAAGCCAGCAGCAGACATTGACATCATGCATTCCTAATGTGGCCACCAGACCTAAGAAAAGGTCCGCTGTGATGATAGCGAAGCTGTCATGCAGCGGGACCATAACACACCTCCTGACATGTATGCAACATGGCGGCAGTGACTGCCGCTGCCTCCTGTCACAATGCCGACAGGAGAGCCCACTCCCAGTCAGCATAATGACGCCCTCTCCCATTTAAAATGTATGCCGAGGGGGTGCCAAATCCCCTTTGGCATCATATGCCCCTGAACAATTTTTCTTTGCTGATGGGGGGCCCAATCCCCATAGGCGTTTATCCCCCATCCCCATTTATTTTGCCAACGGGGGAGCCCATTCCCCATTGACATAATGTCTTCCCTCCCACTTTTGTTGTGTGCTGAGGGGGGTGCCCAATCCTCCTCGTCTCATGTCCCCCCCTTCGGTATATGCCGATGGGGTGCCCAATCCCCCGTCGTCTACAGCATCCCCCAAAAAACTCTTAGGTGGCACGCTGGGAGCCCACCCCAGCATGCCAAATCCCCTGCAAAGGAAAAACTGTTCTGCAATTTTTTTTGTGGTTTTTTTTAAACCTGTAAAAAAGAAAATGGTCCCTACGCGTCCCCGGCTCCCTCCCAGAACCAGAGCCCACCCTCTGTGCCTCTGCCTCCCCACCTCCTTCACCCCATACCTCCCGGAGTCCATTGCGATGATCTTGTGGACCGAACAGTCCGCACTCTTCAAAGCCGACTGCGAACTGAGGAAATGCCGGTAAGCTGTATAATGGCATAAATAGGGTTTTTTTCAACTTTGGTGCATATCTCAGTCATTTTTGGGAATTGTGGCACCACATTTTCAACATGGGGTTATTGGGACCCCTCCTCATGAGTTCAGGCACTGTCATGGTGTTATTTGGTCATGGTCACTGTGTGGAATCACCTTTCAGGACCGATTAATGAAACGACAGTGCCACTGTTCATGAGGGGGGCTCTCAAAAAGCCTATGCTGCAAATTTGGTGGGAAAAGTCCAAAAAATTTCTTTTTTATGAGCGTGCATTGCGCAATTTCCACACACGCTTGTACCTTTGTGAATTTGTAATATTTTCACTCCAGATTTTCAGAATTGGCATTTTTCCACATCTCCTTATGAACAGTACAGCTGTCATTTTACATATCCTGGCCAAAATGTGTTTTCGCATGTCCGGCACAGAATAGCGCGGTCGCTGTGTGAAATTAGTTTTTGGGACAGTTTGAGGAAATGATGGTGACACTGTTCATGAGTAGAAGTCTTAAAATGCCTATGTTGAAAATTTGGTGACGGAAATCCTTAAAATGACTGTGATACAAGTGTGCATTGTGCAGTTTCCACGCACCCTTGTAACTTTGCAAATTTGCAATATTTTCATGCCAGATTTTCAACACTGGAATTTTTCACAACTCCTTATGAACAGTACAGCTGTCATTTTTCACATCCTGCCCTAAATGTGTTTTCACACCTGTGGCGCACACTGTGCGAAATCAACGTTTCAGACAAATTAATAAAATCACAGTGCCACTGTTCATGAGGGGAGGTCCCGAAATGTCTATGTTAAACATGTGATTGAAAAAATCCCAAAAATAATTGAGTTACGGATGTGTGTTGCACAGTTTCTATCCATGCTCATAACTTCACCAATTTTTCATATTTTCACTCCAGATTTTCAACGTTGCCATTTTTTTACATCTCCTCATGAGCAATACAGTTGTCATTTTCCACATATTGCCCAAAATGTGTTTTCATCCCTGTGTTGCCAAATGGCACAGTGGCTGTGCAAAACCACCTTTCAGCTAACAAACTGATAGTGCTGCTTTTCATGAGGTGGGCTCACAAACAGCCCATATTGAAAATTTGGAGTGAAATACCAACACACGCCTACGGTGTTAGGGTTTCCAACTGTAGCACCCCACCCTGTAGAGACTGACAGGTGTCAGGGGTGTGACTTGGGATCATCGGCTGTACTGCTCACGCCATCCCACTGCCACCTTGCAGCCAGTGACAGGAATCATGGTGTGCCTTGCACTCTTCGGCCACAAAGTTCACCCCATTCTCCTATACTGCACCCGCCTCAGCATATTTCCTTATGGAATGGGATAAGTATAATGCCCAAAGACCCCAAAGCACACCGTGACACTTGTCAGTGTCTACAGGGTAGGGTGAGGTACAATGGCATGAGCGTTACAGTTAGTGACCCAAAGGCACACCCCAATGCCTGTTGGTATCTACAGGGTGGGGGTGGGGTTGACATCACTTTAATATGTCACTGCCATTCCTATTATGAGTCTCTAACTCCAGCTCTACCAATGCCAATGCCAGTGAGACAACATTTAGCATTGACAAATGCTTGTTTCTTCTGTCAGCAGAATTCTGCTGAAATTCTGATTTTGCTTCCATGAAATTTTGAAGAATTTCCATGAAAATTTCACAAACTTTTGCCAAAATTGTGATTTCAGTTATTTCCATCTGGTTTAAAAAAATATTTGTCCAAATTAAACCAAGTGTGGTGCATTTACTGTCTCTTTGCCCATACAAAGGTGTACCAAGTTTCAGATCTTTACATTTAACAAAGACTGAGTTAGAAGCTTACAAATGTTTGGAAATTTTGATCATCATCATCATTTTATTTATATAAGGCGCCCTTCCAATGCTCAGGGTGCCTTTACAATACTCATTAAAAACACAATATTACAGCTTAAATCAATTAAAACATACCAATAAAATATAATGCACATTTCAATAAGTTCCTGAAAATGCCTGGCTAAACAGGTAGGTTTTCAGAGACTTTTTTAAACTTCTTTATTGCAAGTTTTATCTTATCTGACATTATACTTACACACATATATCCCAGGGTTACTCCCTGGCCCACATCCCCAAACTGGATATGGCAACTATATACATCCCCACAACTATTTACAGTCACAGTTATATTTTATCAAGGCCAAAAGTTTAATTCCGTTTTGCCTAATGCCACACTCAATACTATTCCTTGAAAGTTGGCTCTATTCCAATCTAATTCTTAGCCCAAATTTTTAATAGTGTCATCCCAACTTTCAAGGCAGGTAGTATCTTCCCGGACTGATCTCTAATAACTGTGTCCCTTGGGGAGAGAGAGAATCCATCCTTACCCGCCAAAAATTAAAACCTGCTAATCCAGCTATAGACCATCTCATGAGAGTATTATGCCTCATTTAGTACAAGAAATATCCTATACAAAATCCTTTATTTCCATACAGTCTTATCCCTTTCTCTCATTTTCCTGAGAGAGAACACCATACAAGCTAAACACCTTCAGACAGACAGATCTGTGTCTGAGCACTCCTCAACTGTATCGAGTACACTGCCTCTAACACCCTCCATCTTTTACCATATACATTCTTTTTCCCCTCTATTACCATCTGTCTTTTAAGTCTGTCCAAGACTTGCAACAGATCACTAACCCATTGGTCATAGCTATAAATACTATCATTTTTCCAGTGCCTGAGGACAAATGCTTTAACCAAGGAGGACATCAGAGACACATGATATTTGGCAGAGTCCCTCACTACCACTTGCATGTCCCCCAACAAGCATATCTCTGGTTTGATATACTCAGAATAATTTAGTAATGGATCCATTTTTTGACCAATTTGAACCCACAATGGCTGGATTATGGGGCAATTCCACATTACATGCAACAGATCCCCTGATTCTGCTCCACACCTAAAACACAGATCTGTCTGTCTGAGTTTTCTAGAACATAATTTAACAGGAGTATAGTAGATGTTTGAACAAATAAAAAACTGCATGGTTTTATACTTCGGTATAGGCAAGACCTTAATATTTTTCCACATTTCCTTCCATTCAGGCCTCGGGGGATAAAATGTTCTCCCAGTACACTATCTGAGCCTTAACTTCCAAGCTCATAAAATCTAACAACACCCTATAAACTTTTGAGAGGGGGTGTTGTAAGAGGTCACTCTCCTTCAAATGATCCCAAGTAAATAGTATTTGTCCCCTTTCCTTATTGTCCCGCGTAAATTTCTGCACTAGATTTGTAATTTGGATCTTTTTAAAAGGGTCCCATGCTCTAGCTTGGACTGGTAGTTCCACCCTGTCCTCTAATATAAAGTCTGACAGGATCAGGTCAGTCAGTTGTGGTGCCCATTGACCACTAATTACTTGCCCCCCTAGGTGAAGGTTAGAATTTCCTATTACAGGCTGATCTCTGGCTCCCCTCTGCGTCTTCCTTTGTACCGAGTTTAGTAACTCCCACCACGCTTTAACTGATTTATAAATTGGTGACTGCTTTCCCCTTTCCGGCAAAACCTCTGGGTCTATAAACAGCATTGCCGAGGGAGAGAGTTTTAGATCCTTTAGCATAAGCTGTTCAAGCTGAAGCCATGTTGGAGTGTATCCCCCTTCCTCCCCACTCCTTGTCCACCGCCCCACGGCACCAAGCTGGCCTGCAACATAATATAGGAAAAGGTCCAGAAGCTTAATCCCCCCTTAGAATAAGGAAGACGTAAGACAGCGTGCTTCCTCCTAGGAGGTTTGGAGTCCGACAGAAATTCTGAAATTACCCTTTGAATACTGTTAAACCTTCCCTTCAAAATGCTATAGGGTGAGAGATGAATCGAGTATAATAATCTGGGTAGGAGATTCATTTTAATTAGTCCCAGTCTAGCAGTTAAGTTTAGAGGGAGTTTATTCCACCTTAAAATGTTGGTTTTAATTGTAGCTAACAAATTACCCACATTTTCCTCCACCCCATCCTCCGACCTAGAAGTGATCCAAATTCCCAAATACTTAATTTTTTGGGGGGCCCAATTAATCTTAAGGTGCTCAAAGTCTGCTCTGTGTGTATAAGCAGTAAGCGGGAGAACTTGAGTTTTGCTTAAATTTAATTTATAGTTGGATACCTCTGAGAATTTCCCGATAACTTCCAACGCCTTTTGGAAACTAGCAGTGGAGTTATTTAAGTGTAACAAAATATCATCGGCGAATACTGAGAATTTGAGCTCAATCCTCTGGAACTTCAATCCCTGAACTCGGCTCCATATTAAGTGATCTTAATAATGGTTCCAATAAATATTAAATAAAATTGGTGACAGGGGCAACCCTGCCTAGTCCCATTTCGCAAGAGGAACTCCTTAGATAAATAACCATTACATAGAACTCTGGCTGTGGGGGCTTTATAAAGATTTTTGAGGCATCTGAGAAAACCCTTCAGGAAACCCATTCTCTCCATTGTAGAGAATAAAAAATCATGGGAAACTCGATCAAATGCCTTCTCGGCGTCAAGTGCTATCAGGGCCATAGCGGATTTTGAGTAGGAAGCCCTATATAAAATATGATGCATCTTTCTTAACGCGTCATGTGCCCCCCTTCCTAGCATAAACCCAACTTGGTCCCGACTAATTAATAAAGGGGCGACTTTCAGAACCCTGTTGGCCAGAATCTTTGTAAGTACTTTAATATCCTGGTTAATTAAAGCAATGGGTCTATAATTACCTGGTAGGTCCCTAGGTTTATCCGGCTTTGGAATCAGGGTAATATAAGCTTGGTATAAGGGAGGGTGAGGAACTCCATCATTCATAATATTCGAGAATAGGTCCTTCAATAGAGGGATTATTGTCCCTAGATGGACTTTATAAAATTTTGCTGACAGCCCATCCGGCCCTGGCGCCTTACCATTTGGGAGGTCCCTAATTACCTCCCTGATCTCCAGTTCCGAGATTGGGGCTGCTAATGCCCGGGCTTGCTCTAATTCAAGTTTGGGCAATGATAACTCATCAAGGAACCTTTCAATTTCTGCCTCCGTACTTGTACCCCCCTCTTGATATATTCCTGAATAATAATCCGCAAAAGCATCCGCCATTCTCTGCGGTTCTGTAATAATCCCTACCCCAAAATTCACTGCCAAGATCATTCTTTCCACCTCCCACTCCTTAATTCTATAAGCCAATACGAGGCCAGGGACATCCCCACGCAACAGATATTTAGCATTTAGTCTTTCCAGCCAACGATCCACCCTAAGGTTCAATATACTTCTATATTCATCTCTTAGGTCCCCTAATTCCTTATCAAATTCTATGCATGAACCTTCTAAAGGTAATAATGACTTAATGGCCCCAACTAAAAATTCTTCCAGTGCTCTATTCAATTTATTCCACCTAGAAGTATACTCCTGCGCCATTCCTGCATATAATACCTTACAAGCAGGCCAAGCTAGTTTCTTGTCCACTAGTGTTGGGATTTGAGCTTGAATGATCCCCTTAAGTGCATCCTCTAGTTTAGACACCATACTGTCCACCGCAAATATCCCTTCATCCAGTTGCCATCGAAATGGCCTTGGGGGAATGTTGTCCAGTTCCCATAGCAACTGGATCGGAAAATGGTCAGATAATACTCTGTTATAGGTATTCAACCCTTTGATACCTCTCAGCACTTCCCTATTAACCAAAAAAAAGTCAATCCTAGTATGCGTCTTATGGCTCCCGGAGTAAAAGGTCGTCTCTGTATCCCCTTTCTTATACATTCTATATGGATCTACTAATGCTGCTGCTTCCAAAAATCTATTTAAAGCTCTCTGCGGGGGAGTGGGTGGTTTGTTAGAGGCAGGGTTCCTGTCCATCCTGTTATCAAAGCAAATATTCCAGTCACCTGCCATAATAAGTGGGCTATGGGGGAGCATATTGATATCAGCCTCCAATGAAGCAAAAAATTCTGACTTAGCTGGAGTAGGGCCATAAATTGAAGCACAAGAAAATGGGCAACCCAGGATCAAACCCATCATGTATAACCCACTACCATCCTCTCTTAATTGGATTCGTTCGACTACATATGGACACGTTTTTCTGATTAATAGTGCCACTCCCCCCGACGTTTTCATTTTCCCCACTCCTACTACCTTGCCAACCCATCTCCTCTTAAGAAGATGTAATTCCTCAGTTAGTAAATGGGTTTATTGGAGTGCAGCTAAATGCACCCCCAATTGATTTATATGCTGCAGTATAACCAATCTTTTTTTTCTCCGCCTGAGACCTTTCACATTCCATGAAAGAAATTTAAGTGTTACCATCTTCTGTGCCACAGCCCCAGATATTCACTCTCATATGTTGTGTCTTCTTTACATCATACATTATGGATTCTCTCTCACTCCTTTCCCCCAATACCCCCCTTTCCTACCTCCCCCAATCCTTTGATCGCCCTCCGCCATCCTCATGAAACGTGTATGAGTCAGCCCTCAAGATGTCTCCCAACCCCTCTCAAGCCTCAGCGTATCATCCACTGGGAGACCCCCCCACATTTCCCAACCTCGACATTAGATTTGGATTTATCTACCCCCTTCTATAGCTTTCAATCAATAGCAGAAAAGAAAAAGCTTAACGGCCCCACCACCAATACATAACCCAGCTTAATAACAAGCAAGCAGCTTTCCCCAACCTTACAGTTTACTCTTGTATCTTGCCCAAATAACAATACCTCTGAGTTAAGAAACTAAAAAACCTCACCAGAGGAAACCTAGGGAAAGAAAAGAAAAAAGGGGGGGGTATGCAATGATCCCCTTCTAGTTACTCTAGGGTGATATCCACCCCATCACTTTATTTCACTATCTCCTTCATCAAAAATAAAACAGGCTCCCCCCTCTCCCTTATCTTTCTCTCATTACAATTCAAAACCACCTAGCCCAGTGTTACTCATGCTGCTTCGAGCTATCCTCTCCATACTGGGAGGCTCTATTCATCTGGTATACATCTAGTAGATGCGCTGTAAAAAAAAAGGGGGACTAGCTATACACTCACGCTAAATAGTTCACAAAGGGGCTTCATTTCATCCCCCTTGACACTTTCAACTAACTTAGCCCCAGACGAGGAAAGAAAACCATAATGAAAAACAGACGATCTCTTTTCCCAAGTCCAAAAGTCAGTCGAGATCAGGAATTAGTTATATCTGCCCGCTCTCACAATACTTCCCCAATGTTACTGGTCACACTCACCGCTGCATTGCCAGCACCCTTGCCAAACCCTCTTTACTTCAAGTTATCGACTTGAATAGTTCTGGCAGCTCCATTCTGAGGCTTTCCAAGGCGTCAGTAGCTGTAAGATAACGTTTGTCTCCTTTTGGTAATTTCACAGTCAATATAACTGGGTATTGGAGTGAAATTTCAAACCGCCAGAGTGCAGCTTCTTTTTTATCGCCGTGTATTCTTTCTGTTTCTCTCTCACCGAGGGCACTAAGTCTTGAAAAATCCAAATTGAAGCCCCATTCCACTGCAAGGTTCTATTTGCTTTCACTTTATTCAGAACACAAGTCTTTTTCTTGTAGTTCAGGAACCTCATAATAAGAACTCGAGGTCGAGCTCCTGGTGGAGGTGTCTCTCTCAGTGACCGGTGAGCTCTCTCAATGTTATATGAGGCACCATACGGCGTTGGACCAAATAGCCTCAGGAGACAGTCCTTCATGAAGGTAACACAGTCCGAGCCCTCCGTTTTCTCAGGTAGACCCGCCATTATTAAATTGTTCCTCCGACTACGTGACTCTTGGTCCTCCAAGTGATCTTCTAATTTTTTTACTTGCCTTTTAAGTCTGATCACCTCCAGATCTATGGCTCCCGGTTTTCTCTCCTGCGAAGCCACTCTAGCCTCAACATCCCCCACCCTTTGCATTAAAGCATGTAGCGCAGGCTTCAATATAGTAAAATCAGTGACTAGCCCCTGCAAAAGTTGTTTAATCTCACTGATATCCTGTAAGGTTGAATGCCCCCCTTGGGCGTCTGCTCTCAAATCCTCAGCCTCATCTGGAGACAGGGAGTGGGGCTTGGAGCGCTTAACTGCTGGTACTCTTGCAGCGAGAGGCTCGGGGTTTTCCATTTCCAGCTCTGCCATTTTCCCCGCCTGATGCGCTGATGCTACGCAGATCTATTGCCCTATGCAGTTCAGCCTGAGGTAGTCGCCGCAACGCCGGGCTCGCCTAATCATCAAAGATCCTCGAGGTAACAAACTTAAGGGGCCAAATACTGCTTAAATTTTGTATTTTATTTGCCGAAGCTCGAGAGCAGTCTCGGAGATGTCTGAACCCTGCTAGCTCATCACATGATCATTCAGGTTTTCAGAGACATTTTAAAACCTTCTACGGTCAGGCTATCTCGTATCTGGCGAGGTAGAGAATTCCACAGGGTAGGTGCCATAAAGGCAAAAGATCTGATATGCTGGGAATCTCCAGCAATTCCTCACCAAAGGATCGAAGTGAGCTGGTGGGACAGTAGGAGCACAGGAGTTCTTTCAGGTAGTGGGGTCCCTGCTCATGTAGGGCTTTATAGGTCAGTAACATGACCTTGAAGGTAATCCGCTAACTGTATTGGCAACCAGTGCAGTTCACACAGCACAAGTGTTATATGACTGGATATGGACTGGATCTGGAAGTTCCAGTCAACAACCTGGCTGTCGCGTTCTGCACTAGCTGCAAGCAGTGGATATCTACCCCCAGTATTCCTAAGTAGAGGGTGTTGCAGTAATCAGAACAACTGGTGACAAAGGCATGGACTAAAGTAGGAAGATCTTCAGGTGGGACCAGGTGCTTCACCCATGCAATGTTCCTTAGATGGTAAAAGAAAGATTTGACTACAGCCGAAACCTGCACCCTCAGGGTCAGGCATTCATGAAATACCATGCCTAGGTTTCGCACCTGGACCATGACAATAAGTGGGAATCCCCCAAGATTTAATATTGAGGGTTTTCCCACCCATGTCCCTGTCATCTTAAAACCAGGGTCCACCACCAATACTTCAGCTTTCCCAGAGTTCAACCATAACCAGCAGGCACTCATCCAGTTCTGAATCTCCAGTAGGCAGTTATTAAACACTGCAGCAGAATCTAATTCCCGTTTGGGCACAAAAGACATGTACAGTTGAGAGTCATCAGCATAGCAATGAAAACTCAACCCATACTGTCTTATAATGTCCCCCAATGAAATATAGAAACATTGAATTTGATGGCAGATAAGGATCATTTGGCCCGCCTAGTCTGCCCATTTCTCTACCTGATGGATAAGCTGCAGATTCTAGTTAATCAACCACTTACTTCCTCCTGCCCACCACGAGAATTGCCTTATGTCTGTCCCATGCATTCCTGAATTCTTCCACTGTTCCTGACTCCACAACATCCTCAGGAAGGCTATTCCATGCATTCACAACCTCTCTGAAAAAATACTTTCTAACATTACCTCTGAACCATCCCCGCTCTATCTTCAAATGGTGCCCCCTTGGTCTTGCACATCTCTTCTTCTGAAAGATGCTACCCTCTTGTACTTTTTAATTCCCTTGAGATACTTGAACATTTCTATCATGTCCTCCCTCTCCCTTCTTTCCCCAAGGGTATACATATTAAGCTGTATTAGTCTCTCCTCATATGTCTTCTGGTGCAGACCCTGCACCATTTTGGTTGCCCTCCTATGAACAGCCTCCACTCTGTCTATGTCTTTGCAGAGATGGGGTCTCCAGAATTGCACGCAGTACTCCAGATGGGGTCTCACCAACTGTCTGTACAGAGGGATAACAACTTCCTGTTTTTTACTGTTGATGCCTCTCCCTATGCATCCCAGTATCCCCCCAGCCCTCCTTACTGCCTTCTCACATTGCTTGCCCACCTTTAGGTCATCTGATATAATTATTCTTAGGTCTCTTTCGATTTTTGTTGTTGTTATTAACTCACCCCCCATTGTGCACTCTTCCCCTGGGGTTTTTATTTCCCAGATGCATTACCCTGCACTTCTTTGCATTGAATCTGAGCTGCCACATATTTGACCATTCCTCCAACCTTGCCAAGTCCCTTTTTATCCTTTCCACCCCACCTTGAGTATCAACCCTGTTGCAGATCTTTGTGTCATCTGCAAAGAGACATACCTTTCCTTCCAGGTGCTCTCCAATGTCACTTATAAAGACATTAAAGTAGACTGGCCCCAGTACCGAACCCTGCGGTGCCCCGCTAGTTACCCTCCTTTCATCAATGTGGACTCCGTTGTCCAGCCAGTGTTTTATCAAGGCTACCACCTTGAGACCCACTCCAAGGCTGGCTAACTTGTAAATTAATCTTTTGTGTGAGACTGTGTCAAATGGAAACATATACACTGTGAATAACATGGGAGACAGCACCGAGCCCTGTGGAACCCCACAAGGCAGCCCATGAGGGGCAGAGGAATAAATCCTTGACACCAGCCTCTGGGACCTATCCTTGAGGAAGGATCAAAACCAACTGAGGACTGCCCCTCTCAGTCCACAGAAAAACCACAGGCACTTGAGCAGCATCCCATGATCCACAGTGTCAAATGCTGCTGAGAGATCAAGGAGAACCAAGACAGAATGCATTCTCCGATCTCTCGCCATCAGAAGGTCATTTAGTACCCGTACCAGGGCTGTTTCAGTGCGATGCCTTTTTCTGAAGCCAGACTGGAAAGGATCATACATATTGTGGTTAGTTAAATGAGCAGAGCAACCACCTTCTCAATAACTTTCCCTACAAAGGGCAAGTTCGAGATCGGTCTGTAGTTAACTGGGCAGTCTGGGTCAAGGGAGTTTTTTTTTTTAAAAAAGGGGCATACTACTGCCTCATTTAAGGGATCTGTAAAGATCCCTCTCTCCAACAAAACATCCACAATCCCAGCAAGGATTGGGCCAATGACCTCTACACATCCCACTAGTAGGCGTGTAGGTCCCGGATCCAAACTACAGTAGGTTGGCGCAGAGTCTAAATTAACTACGTAAACTAAAATTTTTTTCTGCAAATTGCAGCAAATTTGGCATGGCGACATTACCCATGCCCATACAGATCTGTGCACGTTCCTGATCTCTAGCTTTAAAGTCAACTGAGGTATAAGCCTCCAAACTCTTAGAAATTTTAAAATTGCATTTCACAATTACATAAACTGCTAAGTTTTTAAACCCCTATAAGTTTAAAACTAGAGAGCAGAATAACACAAATGTTGTAAAGTTAACTGACCTTAAATATTAGGCTTTACGGTAACCACCATGGTCCAGCATCAGAACATCATGCTGCCATATTGAAGACCCAGGTCCAAAAGTGAGCCCCTGGATGTCATGTCAGGAGGCAGGTCATAGCTAAACCTTACAATCTCTATTTTGCAGTTTCTGTGACTATTCCAAGAAAGTATGCATCTATTTTTTTATTTCATTCTATTTTTCTCCCCACCGCCGAACTCTCTCTGACGACCTCCAATCTGCCATCTCTACCTCCCTGCGTGACCCCGGTTAACCCCTCCACTCCTCTCCAGCTCCGGGGATCCCCCGGGTCTGCCCTCTGGGGAAGAGTCGCCCCCACCCAGGGTGCTCTATCTTCAAGTATTGAGTCACCGGGCTGGAGAGGGAGGGGGACCGGGCCCGACTTCAGGAGTGTGGATCACAGACGGAGGCACCATCACCTATCAGCAGAGGAATTTCTTTTTCTTACTTGTATGCCCCTGTGGAGCCCTGGCTGCCAAAGCAACACACTGCCATGGCTCCAACCCCTGGCATACACCATGACACTGGTTTCAGCTACCCCCCCAGCCTCCATCAGAGGTCGCTCATTGAGCGGTCATTGCCCTTGCCCTCCCCGGGGAGGAGAGAGCAGTCCTCTGGATGCTCAGTCTCTTCCCCCCTTGCCGACCCCTGGCTGCCCGGGTCCATTCCCAAACCTAGATCACCGGTGTGGTGCAGGGTGTGGCATCCAGCACCTCAACCCTCCGTGCTACCTGGCCAGCTGAAAGTATGCATTTAAGTTTTCAATTATCTAGCTCCAAAAGTGGCCTAAGCATAGAAATAGTTTTAGAAATGTTCACATGAATATTAAATTGCTAGATTTGTAAGTTCCTATAACTTCCCCACCCTTAATCCAAATGCCACAAAACATTGCAAGCTGTTAGGGCATGTCCCAGACAGTGTACATGCCACATTTCAGATGCTTAGTTTTAACACAGACTGAGATATGGTCAATTAAAGAATTTCAGAAAATTCCAAAAAAAGGATGAAATTTCACAAATATTTACAGAATTTTGCAAAAATTCTATGAATTTGGAATTTTCTAATTTTGCCCACCTCTAGCTGCAAGTAGTACAACTACCTATTGCATTTAATCTGTAGGTAGGAATTTTTATAACCATCCACTTGCTTGACTATTGATAACTACCCTGATGCAAACTGAAAGTTGTTTTGAATTCCTGCTCCTCTGACTACACCCTAACAGAGTGATCCTAATTATCTACTTGCTAACTGTCGGTTGCTTGAAATCCTTCTCAACTGCTAACAAACTAGAGTTAATTGTGTTACGTGCTAGTTCCCATAGCCTATTGAGGCACTGCCAACACTCTCTCCTGGTCTGGTCCTGGTTCTACACCTAATCAAATTGCCTACACCCTGCCTGCATGTAACCCTGCCTATACTGAGGCTTCATCAACACCCTATCTGGGTGGACTGAATAGTTTGTTTAGTCAGCAGCCCAGCTTTGTTTGTATTATGGCCCTGCCCATATTGAAGCCTTGCCTATAACACTATTTGGGTGGTCTGAATTATTTACTTGGCCAGTTGACCATTTCCTGACTGCTTTGATGCACTGTTTTTACTGAGATTATGCCAGCACCTTATCTGGGTGGACAGAGAGCCATGCTGCCTTCACTCTGTCAATACTGAGGCCCTGCCTCCCTTCCATTATCTAGGTGTATCTAATTTTTTAATAACTACTGAAACCCTGTTTCTACTGTTATCAAGTTTATCACAATGCTACTACTGTTGACCCACCTATCCGCTGTATTGTTCCCTGAACCTCCAGGGCCCCTCTGTGGCTAAGGTGGCATTCTTACTGGACTTCATGCTTTTCTTTTGCAATTAGCATTTTATTGAAGGACATGTAGGTACACACAGAGGTTATCAGGGGTGGATCCAGGAGTCCTATAGACGGGGGAGCTCAAGTCAGATAAAAAAGAAAAATAATAGGCCGGGGGTCTGGTAGGCCGCCTAGGCCCTCAGAAATTTTTTTACATTTTGGTGCATTCTGGTGCATTTTGTAGGGTATTTCTACTGCAATTTCTACCCATTTCCTCCCTCCCCATGCTTTGTGAGTTGTACCCAAGCACTGTCCCCAGAGTCCCCACAGTCTACATGACAGTATGTTGCCCAAAATACCCTCCCACCCCAAAAATAAAACAAAATGCCAAAAGACTGCAGCTGGGCAGCCGCACATCCGAAACACATAAAAATGAGACAAGTTGAAAGAGACTTGGTGATAAAGACAAATTAAATGATAATCCAAGTAAATAAGTTCACAAATGTCACTCACTCAAGCACGTCATGACATTACCATAAAGCCAACCCATACCAGTTTGTCCTGCAGTACAGATTAACCTATCCCCCAACCTTACCTCAGTAAAAAAAAATACATGTAACTATAGAAATACATAACTTTGCTATCTAGTTTCTGAAAATATAATTTCAAGTTAGCTTGCTATTTTTGCAAAACAGATTTTATTCTATAGAGCAACTTATTTGAAAGAAAATACACTTTTAAATAAATACAATTGTTTTTATTGTTTTAAAATTTATTTTACTGGGATAACCCCATGGTTTGAGGCATCTGATTTTTGTGATAGGCACAAGGTGTCAGTAAGCAGACAGAGGAATGCAGTTTTTAAACAAATATAACAATGCATTTTTTTTATTAGCAACAACACTTGCTTGGGTACATCATAACTTGCACCCCCTCCCCATTCAACAAATATAACTACATAAACTAAATAGTTGATTCTATCACTTTTTTCTCCGGTTTTGTAATGGCCTGTGTCAATGTGCCAAACAAGGTCATATGACTTCTGTTGCTAATTTTGCTCTCCAAGCATGCAGAAACTCCTGCACATGCCATAATATACAGCACAACTCCTTCAAAACCCCTCTGTCTATTACTTCCCTCTGTACGCATTCACACTGTGCAACCATGACTGAAAAGACCACTCAGATTAGACATACAGTACATGCTGAAGTTCTGACCTCAGTTCAAAGGTCTCATGCACCAGTTTCTCCCCCTCCTGGTTCATGCTGTTGTTCAGACCAGACTTGCTCCAGCATTTGTTTTGTACCACTTCTAGCATGCCACTGGAGGGCTCTACCCTTCAACTCCCTCTCCCGTGAATCCACACCAAAATCAATTTGCCATATAGGACAAAACCAGCAGTGACCATAAACTATTTTAATGTCATGAATTTAAGCTCCCCATACTAGAAATTAATAACACTTGTATCACATTTATTACACATCCTGTTCGAAGGAACATGAATGTTCTGTCCCATCCCAGTAGCCACCTCCCACCTATCATAGTTTGAGACTGTGAACGTATTTCTTTTTAAAGCAAGAAGTACCTGATTAAATGAAGACTTGATCCATTTTCAGCAGGCTGAAGTCTATGTGCCCCTAGTTGAGTACTGTCTCCTGTCTCTTGGCTGCAGAACTCTTTCTCTCTAGACAGTACACACTGACCCCATGACTCCTAATGTGAAGAACTCTCAGCTACAGCTTGCTTCAGCTACCAGAAGATGACCTGAACCTCACTTCAACTCCATGTGCTGATTTACCAAGGCCACACCGACCCCACATTATTGGACTGCTGCTGCCTGAAACCCCCAGGCTCTGCTCTTCACTTGTGGGCTCCACTCTCTCTCTCTCTGTCAGCTCCTCAGTAGTACACTCACTCCTCATCTGCTCCAACATTAATCTTCTGAGTGAATGACTTACAGCTCACTCTTGTTTTGGCAGCCCAGACATTTAAAGAAGGCACCCCCTTGCTAGCCACATCCACTACTGGATGCAACAGTAAATCAGGAGCAGTGAGCACTAGGTGACCTGGTTGAGATCTGTATTGTTAAGGTCCACTCTGCTTTGCTGCAGCTGTATCCCCCTGTGCATGAACCTCCCCCCCCCGTGCATGAACAAAGGAGCTGCACCAAGCCTGCAGAAGTAGAGAACAAATGCTCAGGCTTACCAAGGCAAGACCAGCTGCTGTGAGAGTGCTGGGACCTGACCACATGGTGCAGGATGAAAGTTAGTAAGAAATTCATGCTGAAGACTGGCTTTTCGGGGGGGGGGCCAACTATGTAATGCGGGTGGGGGTGGTTGTTTACTGCACTACCAGGACACTGGAGGATAGATGAGACCCATGTGGCTCAGGCGTCTTTCATGGAGGCATTAGTGCATACCGATTAAGAATGCAGCACAGTGTGTTACTAATAGAGGATCTCCATGATGTGGGAGCTATGGCACCCTTAGCACCCCCCCACAAATCCACCTATGGTTATATCATATAATGTCATACATTAATTCATTAGCGCGTTAGTTTTTCGTAATGCACATTCCATACAGAATTATGTAAATTAATGTCTCTTCCTGTAAGAATGTCACGTTATATTGACAGCCTTTTCAGGAGAAGAAGGTGTCGACTATTCCTGCCTGCGACCTTATATGCAAATGACCATTTCTTAGATTTTTATTGTTAAAAATGCTTTCATATTATAAAGTGTCTAGGAATAACTTCCTCTGTTCATTAATAGGCAATATTTTCTGCTCATTGATTTTTTCCAATATTTTAAAATTACACATTTTGTTGACGTTAGTCCTATAGCTACCAGTATTTGTTCCTTCTTTGAAAGATAGAATCTATCCCTAAATTCCGCTATCAAAACAATCACAAATTTACTATATAGAGGCACCCCTTTCTCTAAAATTTGCTTCAAAATGTCAAATGGAATGTTCTTTTCCACTAATTATACACTAAGCAACAACACAAAAACAATGCATACAATCTGCTTCAATACGTCCACTGTGCCAACATCTGGAGGAATCTAATACACCTATTTTAAACAACCTTAATAGAATATAATACAAATTGTTTAATATCTTTTATTGTATTGTTTATTCCTTACACTTTTATAAACGTTGATGGAAGAAAGCATACTTTCCAGTTGCAAATTCTCTATTTGTGACCTGTAATCAGATTCACATTTCCTTTTATGTTTGCTTGCTCGCATGCACAAGAAACATCTTGGGAGAATACGACTTGCTGGAGGTGTGTGCCTGTCCCTGCCAGTGAAGTGCTCACTCTGTGGGGTGTGTCCCATAAGCACCAGTGGAGCAGGGAGATGTGTATGACAGCAGCTTGATAGCAGTGGCGTTGGCTTCAAAGAAAAGGTCTGCTTCAATCACTGCGTGAAACGTGCCTTCACGGTACATGCACGCTATGTAGGGTTGCCACCTGTCAGGTTTTTTTCCTGGTGGTCAGGTTTTCAGGGTCCCTATCAGGTAATCCGGTTTTGCTCTGTGCTGGTCAGGTATTTGAGCCATTTTGAGTGCTCATATACTTTTAAAATAAATGTTGTCATATCACTCATTGTTTCAGCTACATGTTTAAATTACAAACAAGTTCTGTTGTCAGTGTAGCCTTTTGTTTGTGAATGCAGTTGCCCTGGGAGGTGTAAAGTATGGCCATTAACACCATTAGCACTTACTTAACCTAATCTTCCCTGCATCTTAAAGTAGCATAATAGCACACTGCCCCCACCTTTTGTAACAGTAACAGAGCCAGTTCTCCTCCACTTTCATTTCCTGTAAACATTTTCATCTCTAATAGAATTTAGGCATTTTTAAATGTTTAAAACATATTTTATTTCCTTAAGAAAAAGTGTAGTCACTTCTTTGGCTTTTAAATAGTACTGTGAACATGAACAGGAAATGGAGCCAGAAAAGATATAAGATATGTACTTGTATGCTATTTACAGTATTTCCATTGTCTTCCCCAGATCATATCTGTAAATGAGATTTTTTATTACTGTATGTTTATCTGGTAAACCAGTATAAATAAATAAATACATAAATAAATAATTAGGAAGAACCTAGGAAAGTAACTTTAACAGGTACAGTATAGTATCTTCACATTTTTGTTGAACTGCTGCTTTAAGCATTGTCTTTTACTGATATAACAAATGGACTTCTAGGAGGAACAATGCATGATGAGTCATGAAAAGGGGTGGGGCTAGGGGCGGAGCTTAGGATCCGGTTTTTGCCTCATCCAAAGGTGGCAACCCTGATGCTATGCCTGCCTCTCCATCTCACCCGCTAGCCCTGCACCACCATTAGCAACAGACTATTGAGCAGCATTTGCAATATGAAGACAGGGAAACCCCTATTTCTGTACAGACAGCCACTGCAGTACACATCATTCTCATCATCAACCCATGCAACATGTCTCCGATTTATTTACTAATGTGTTCCGTGCTGCCCTTGGCTTGATTCTCATTTGTAAAATGAAGCTAGGCTTACACACAGTGCATCCAATTACCCACACCCTCCCGAGGTTCTCACTCAGTCTCCAGGCTCTGTCCCATGCCCACTGGGGTGCCCGCACAGGAGCAACATTCACCGCCTGCCCTGGGCTCCCACAGCAGAATCCCAGTAGCCCCCCTGGGGCTGTCAGTAACACAGGTCAGGAGCATTGCTAAGCAGAGGGCAGAAGGTTCCGACAGTTAGCTGGAGCAGAACTCTGGCTACACTTGGCAGGAACTGGATCGGAGACCCAGACTGTGGGGCAGTGCAGAGTGCGGGGTCTGGGGCTCTGGCATTGGTGGCTGCGGGGTCACAGGACACTGGTGGTGCAGTGGTGCGGGACCCCTCGGCACTCACTCACTCACATTGCAATCCTGGCAGTCCACAGCTGTCTACTCATGTGCGGTGTGCATGCGTGTCTCTCTGCTCTATCTCAGTTTGTACAGCTTTTATCATCCTCTTGCATATTAAGCACAGCAGCAACCCGGTTTATGCGAACCCAGCTTCTGGCACAAGGGGTCGGGTACATTTGGGCAACAAGTTGCAAGCCAATAGTTACAGAAATTAATAATATAACCTCTTATGTCCTCAACCTTTGTTCCTGGTTTTCACATGTCATTGGCAGTGAGTGGAACAGCAGCTGTCAGCTTCTTTCAGGTTAGTGAGTTTTTCTGCCCTTTCACTCATCGGTTCGATACTGTAACATAATTCCAGTGGGATTGGATCAGTGGATAATCTGCCATTTTGCCATAGGGTTTTGCTGAGCAACATTTCTGTATAAATACAAATTATTTGTTCAAGTAGCTATATTGCTTTTGCTGTCCCAAAGACTGGATCAAAATTTCACTTTTTTATGGTTTGCTAAGACCTTTGTCAGATACCCAACTATCAGGTGATTAATGGCAGAGAATGGTGATATTTTCGAGTATTATTCCACAGTCCTAATGTGTAACAGGCTACTGCAGGGATACAACGGTGCCACCAGTTCCTCATGAAGAGGTGCCCTGTTACTGGGTCACCAGAGTGCAAATTGGATTCTTTCTTTTCTGTCCTAGTGTGTAACAGAGTACCCCAGAAGTATGAAGGTGCAAGCAGTACCTCATTAGCAGATGGCCTCTTCCTCATCCCCACAGCCCAGTTCTACCTGAGACCACAAGAGACAAGAATGCATCTGGAAAAAAAATACATTTGTATTCTGCAGTCGTAATCTGTAGCGGGCTGCTGCAGGAATACAAAACTGCCACCAATACTTCATGAGTAGATGCCCTGTTACAGGATCACCAGAGTGAAAACTGAATTCCTTCTTTTGAATCCTAATCTGTAACAAACTACCCCAGGAGTAGGAAGCTATGAGCAGTATACCTCGTTAGGAGATGGTCTGTTACTCACCGCCAGAGCCGCATTCTAGCTGGGGCCAAGAGACACAGTTGTGTGTGGGAAAAAATTAAATGGCTACTCTGCAGAGCTAATCTGTGGCAGGCTGCTGCAGGAATACAAAAGGAGAGGAGATACAGTGTTACTGGGTCATCAGAGTGAAAATTTAATTCCTCCTCTTGAGTCCTACCCATTCTACTTGGGGCACAAACACACTGTTGCATGTGCAAAAAAAAAAAATTCCTCATCATTCCTACCAGTGGCTCATGAGGAGATGCCATCTTACTCAGTCACCAGGGCACCATTCTACCTGGGACCACAACTACAGTCAGTGTTGTACCCCTCTTTAAAGTAATCCACAAGGGGAGAAAGTCTGTCAAAAGATGACTTGTGCCTTCTCCATTATTTTAGGCAGATGAATGGCACACTGCCTAACTCATAGTAGCAGCACACTAAACCCGTGGCAGTCACAGCATACAAAAGGTAATGTAAATGTTTTGCGAGCAAAAAATAATTTATATATCTAAGGGTCAAAGTGCCGGGGCTGCCACCCCCTTCTCTGTGTTCCAACCTGTAAAAACACCTATGTATTAACAATGTACTTTTTATTTGCTTGATTACATACTGGTTTTGTTTCTCTTTTATTTTTACCATCAGCAGTTTTACTGCACTTGCGGTGAGGGAATTTCTGTACAGCAGAGGTAAGACGTTCAGGGGCAGGTTCCAATGCCTAACACAGTAACCTAGCAGCACGAAGACAGCACCACTACATCATGAGAAGATTACCCCTTATTTGGTTGCCAGACCAGCTTCAGAAGAAGAAGCAGAAGAAGAATCAGCATTTATATAGTGCATTTCATACAGTGTATCCCAAAGCACTTTACGAGCAATGCTAGACCGGTAGTGAAGTGACTGAATGTGTACTGATGGCCATATCACACATCAACACGGACACACACAGCCTGGATGATTCATTAACCGGTTTACACCTGGGCCCTCAAGAGAGACCATCACTTGTGAACAAAAAATATAAACCTCTTCCTTTGCTACACTACTCAGGACTGCATTCATCCTCCCACATAGGCCTACACACACACACACACATCTTCAGTGCGGTTCAGTTGGAAGGACATGTGGAAACGATTCCCTATCATTACAGGGGCAAACTCCTTCATTGTCTCAATGGTGCTTAATAAATCACTGCAACTGTAATCTAGAGGATACATTTTTTCTCCACAAAGCCAGAGTAATTTTCTATGCATTTTTTCTGTTGCCACTGTTAGTTGTCTCAATTGTGTTTTGTCTTATAAAATACAGACTACTTTGCTTTTATTTAATTAATGTGGCAGTTTTGGTTATGCAACATTATCTTTGCCCCTCAGACTTATGCTATTATGACCTCCTCTGCAACACTTGGTGGGATAGAAAAAATCAGTAAGTCTTGCTGTATTGTATAAGTAAGCAGCAACATATTTTTTTTTCTTTTGGACTGCACATCAACGAATGATAGATTATGTATCATGCTTCTGAGCTTCTGCATGAAACATTTGTTTATACCATACATGAGAGGTTCAGCAACGTGGTTGTGTACTAATTCAGGCTGCACAGCATACAAACAGTCTGATGATAAGGGGTCCAGTGATGTCCAAATATACAGGGAAGATTACTGAAAGTAATAGCACACAGGTCTGTTACCAATGTGGTTTTCATGAAAGAGAACGTCTCTTATTTTGGTTCCTACCTAACCTAACTATTCATCAGAAAACTTGCGATGCGTTTCACCATTTTGCCGTTTTACCAAAAGCGCAGAGTAAAAGGTTCAGCAATGTGGTTATGTACTAATCCCGACTACAAAGGATATAAACAAACAGTCTGATGATAAAGTGTCCAGTGATGTGCAAATATACAGGGAAGACCACTGAAAGCAGTAGTACAATGGGTCTGTTACCAATGTGTTTTTTATCAAGGAGAATGTCTCTTATTTTGATTCCTGCGTAAGTATTCCTCAGAAAACTTGTAATACCATTGCATTTAACAGTACTATAATTGTATTCCTGCAAAACTAAATAACCGAGACTGTAATCTACTGGATAATTCTTTTTTTTTTTTTTTGCCAGACCTGCAGAGTAATTCTGAAGGCATTTGTTTCTGTTGCCACGGTTAGTTGTCTCAATGGTGCTTTGTCTTATAAAATAACAGGTTTGTTACAAGTGTGGTTTTCATCAAGGAGAACATAACTTGCTTTGATTCCTACCAAAGTATTCCTCCGAAAACTTGTGACACAGTTCTGTTTAACACTAGTGTAATTTTATTCCAGGAAAAATAAATAACTGACCCAGTAATCTACTGGATAATTCATGTTTTACCAGAAGTGCATAGTACTTTTGAAGGCATTTGTTTTTATTGCAAAGGTTAGGTGTCTCAGTTGTGCTACCTCTTATAAATAAAGATTACTTTGATGTGATTTTATTTGATTACTATGCCACCTTTGCTTATGCAAAGTTACATTTGCCCTACAGACTTATGCTATTATTACCTCCTCAGCAACATGTGGTGGGGCTAAAACAAAACAACAAAACAGCAAATTTTGCCACATTGCACAACCAAACAGCAGAATGTTTTTTATTTTTTTATTTTTTTGGATGCTGCACAAGGTTTTTGTCCCCCTCTTTGGACTACACTTCAGTGAATGGTGGACTTGCAACATACTTCTGAGCTTGTACAAAAAAAAATGTGTTCATTGCATTTCATAAAAGGTTCAGCGTTGTGGTTGTGTGCTAATTAAAAGCCATATTTTACACTAACAAAATAAAAAGGGAAGGACAGCGGTAATATGATTGAGAGTTGCAGTTCTTTGAAAAAAGGCAGCTATTATTGACACTTGTATAAACAAGCAGCAAAACATTTGATTTTTGAGTGCTCATGAATGAATGGTAGACTTGTATCATGCTTCTGAGCTTGTACGTAACATCTGGTTCTAGCGTACATACAATATTCATCAATGTGGTTGTGTGCTAATTCTGAGCCATATTTCACACTGACAAGAAATCTAAATTGATGGACAGTGGGAAGATGGTTGAGAGTTACAGTTATTTTTAAATTAGATTGCAAATCTTTGAAGAAGCCTCAGTTTTGTATACTTGAAAATAAAAAGAATAATAATTATAAGACCAACAGTCATAAAACCTTTGTTTTCTATGTAGGGAATCAAATGTCAGATCTTTCAATTAGAGGCTACTGACTATGCATTTATTCTGCTAGGCTTGTGAATCATGCTACCTTCTTGCTTTCTTTCTTTTTTTTTAAATAATTTTTATTGTCTTTTCAATTAATCAACATTAAAGAAGAATAGAGGAAAAAAGTGCTATGGCATTCTTACATTATTACACTGTGGACTCTGTCTGTTACACCAAGCATTATGACAGCTACATAACAGATGCAAATACCATTGTCTGAATACATAGAACAAGGATGGGGCCATGCTGTAAACCTGTTGTAAAAATAAGTTCAGTAAAATTGTCTGGACCCCTAAGACCGCATTGGTACCTGCAATACTGATGCTTATGCACATGTTTGTATTGTAACTTGTTGCTAATCTGTCTATTCTTAGCGCCAGTGCATCCTATGCAGTGACAAATAACATATATATCAGCTGGAATATCTTGTGCAATGACTAAAACATGGTGGGTGACTATTATCACATTAGGAAACCTAAGGTACAGATCACTGTTTAAACAAATCAGTGACTGAGAAACTTAGAACATAGCTATGCAAACAAATTACAAACATATAAACACTGTACTACACCATGTGCCAGAATAACTAATATATGAACATTGCGTTGTATCATAGGTACTAATAATAGGCTTCTACTGACATCCCTGGGTACAACTAAAAATGTCCATTCTGAATGAAACATGTATTACAGAATACAGCATATATATATACATAGATACATAGACAGTGTCGGCAGATAAGGGCCTATGGCCCACCCAGTCTGCCCATTTGAGCTCGTAAGTTCAGTTTATGTTTTCCTAGAAGTCTGTTGCCCCTTACCCCTGACCTCCAGAATTCCTTTATGTCTATCCCATGCATTCTTAAATCCGTGATTGTTTCAGCCCCACCACTTCCTCTGGGAGGGTGTTCCACTTGTCCACCACCCGCTCTGTGAAGAAATTCTTCCTCATGTTTCCTCTGAATCGTCCCTCCTCAACTTCATCCCATGCCCTCTAGTCCTGGAACATCTTTTTTGCTTAAAAATAGTGTATTCCTGTACCCTGTTCCTCTCTGTAAGATACTTGTATGTGTCTATCATATCCCCTCTCTCCCTCCTCTCCTCTAGGGAGTACATGTTCAGTTCCTTCAACCTGTCTTCATAGGACTTGTGATGCAATCCATGCACCATCTTTGTTGCCCTCCTCTGAACCTTCTCTACCCTGTCTATGTCCTTACGTAGGTATGGTCTCCAGAACTGTACACTGTACTCCAGGTGGGGCCTCACTAGTGTCTTGTATAGCGGAATTATGACCTCCTTTTCCTGCTGGTGATGCCCCTACCATACATCCCAGCATCCTATTTGCTTTACCTGCTGCCTTGTCACACTGTTTCTCACCTTGAGTTCATCAGAGATGATAACCCCAAGATCCCTTTCCTGCTTGGTGCATGCTATATCCTCACCCCCAACTGATATATTGTGCCAGGGTTTTGTGCCCAATATGCATTATCTTGCACTTCCTTGCATTGAATTTCAACTGCCAAACCCTGACCATTCTTCAAGTTTCTGCAGGTCCTTCTCATTCTGTCTACACCCTCTGGTGTGTCTACTCTGTTACAGAGCTTTGTGTCATCAGCAAACAGTGAAATTCTGCCTTCTAGTTCCTCAGAATGTCACTGATGAAGATGTTGAATAGGACCGGTCCCAGCACTGATCCCTGTGGTACCCCACTGGTCACTCTTCCCTCTGTGGAGTGACAGCCATTTACCACCACCCTCTGTGTCCTGCCACCCAGCCAGTTACCTACCCACCACACTACTGTCCTGCCCACACCCATATTCCCCAGTTTGTGTAATAGTCTTCTATGTGGCACAGTGTCAAAGGCCTTGCTGAAGTCCAGATAGGCCATGTCCACTGCCCTCCCTGATCCACCTCCCTAGTCACCCAGTCAAAAAATTCAATGAGGTTGGTCTGACATGACCTCCCCTGGTGAAACCATGCTGCCTTGGGTCCTGTAGTCCATTGACAACCAGATGTTCCACCAATCTCTCCTTCAGTAGTGCTTCCATGATCTTCCCCACTACCGAGGTGAGGCTGACTGGTCTGTAGTTCCCTGCTTCCTCTTTGTTCCCACTTTTGTATAAGGAGACTACATCTGCTGTCCTCCAGTCTTTGGGTACCTCCCCTGTTTCCAGTGATCGGCTAAACAGGATAGCCAGAGGTTCAGCCACCACCTCTCTTAGTTCTTTAAGGACCCTGGGGTGCACCCCATCTGGCCCCATTGCTTTATCAACTCTTATTACTTCCAGTTCCTTCAGGACCCTTTCTCGTGTAAAGGGACTTGTGTCCATTTCTGCACCATTCTCACCCCTTGTACTCCCTTCAGACCCATTATCCTCCTCTTCCTCAGTAAAGACTGAGCAGAAATACCTGTTCAATATGTCAGCTTTACTGTTGTCATCCTCCACGCAGCCCCCATCCTCCCCCTTCAGTCTCACTATCCCTCCCTTTGTCTTTCTTTTTTCACTTTTGTACCTGTAAAAGGTTTTGTCCCCTCTACCCACTGATTTTGCAATGTGTTCTTCTGTCTGAACTTTGGCTTCCCTTACTGACCTCTCTGCCCACCTTTGCTTCTCCTGGTACTTCTCCTATCCCCTTCTGCCTGTGTCTTTTTGTATTGCCTGAATGCAATCTTTTTGGCTTTCACTTTCTTTGCTACCTCTTTGGAAAACCATAATGGTCTCCTCTTCCTTTTCCTCTTGCTAACCTGCTTAATGCATAATTCTGTTGTTCTTGTAATCCCATTTTAAATACTGCCCACTGTTCCTCAACCCCTGATTCCTGTCCCATTGCCCTTAATGCCTCTTTCAAGTATCTCCCCATTTTCCCAAAGTCTGCCCCCCTAAAATCCAGGATATGTGTTTTTGTGTGGTTTGGTTCTGCTCTTTCTGTGATTTCAAACCACAATGACTGGTGGTCATGTTCCCCAGGCGCTCCCCCACTGTTACCCCCATCACACTGTCCCTGTTTGTGAGCACAAGGTCCAGTATTGCCTTCTGCCGAGTTAGTTCCATGACCAGTTGCTTGAGGAAGGCACCCTGAAGGGAGTCCAGGATAAATCTGCTCCTAGTTGATGCTGCTGCTGCGATGCTCCAGTCCACGTCTGGAATATTGAAGTCTCCAACCAGTACTACCTCACCCTTGTCTGCCATCCTTTGGATGGCTAGCATCAGCTCCCTATCTGTTTCTTCCTCCTGGGCTGGTGGTCTATAGACCACACCTGTGCGGATGGCTGTCCCCATTTTCCTTTCCAGCTTAACCCACAGTATCTCTCCCCCATTTTGTTCCTCCTGGATCTCTGTGGCCCTTATGTCATTTTTCACATACAGTGCCACTCCTCCTCCCTTCCTGCCTGCTCTGTCTCTTCTGAATATGTTGTAGCCAGGTATGGCCATCTCCCAGTCGTGGTTATCATTACACCAGGTTTCAGTGATGGCCACAATGTCCAGGTCTGACTGTACCATGAAAGCCTCCAGATCTTCCATCTTGTTGCTAAGGCTCCTGGCATTTCCACACATGGCTTTCCATGATTTGACCTCCCTAAACTGTTTCGCTGTTCTACTCCAGCCCCTTCCTTGGTTGTCCTTTATCCCTGGTTCTCCTTGCTGTCTGCCCTTCTGCTGAATTTTGCCCCTTTTCTGCCTATCCACCTCTTGGGCACTAATCTCCATCTTTTGCACACTGCTTTGCAGAGATAGCCACTCCTCTGGTTCACTGGTTCCACTGCTAGCTGTGGGGGGTGAGCAAGTAGGTACCCTCCTTGCTGGCCTGCCACCCCCCTTTGCTAGTTTAAATGCTTGTCAATGTAGCATTTAAACTTATCATTGAGTGCTTGATTCCCTCCAGGATGGATGTAGGCCATCAGGCTTGAACAAACCTCCATCCCTCCAGGTGGGTCCCCAGTCACCAATGAATCCAAACCCTTCCTCACAGCACCAGTTTTTCAACCATGAGTTAAAGTTCCTGGTGCATGTACTTCTATGCTCTCCCTTGCCTCTCGCAGGAAGTACTTGTGAGAAAGTGACAGAAGTAGCTACTTGCTTGAGACCCCTCCCCAATTTCCTAAACTCTTCCTGAACTTCCTTTGGCTCCCCATTTGCCAGGTCATTAGTACCTAGGTGGATAATGACATCCAGCTCACCCTCCCGTCTTGCCTTCCCAGTGATCCCCAGGATCTTCCTTCCATCCCTCCATGCCGTGGCACCTGGTAGGCACCTCACCTCCCTGTCCTCCCCCTCCTGTGTTCCTAGCTGGATCCCTCTTATGATGGAGTCCCCCTCCTGGATTCACTTCCTCCTCCTCTGGGGTCCACTGCTTTCCCCACTGAGGTCACCTCCTTGGCTAACCTCCACATCCTTTCCTTCCACTTCTCTGGGTACCTCTGTTTGGTTGTCCTCATTTGCCAGTGTGGCATATGAGTTCTTGAGTGGAATAGGATCTGGGATGTGCCTCTTCTTGACCGCTCTAACCCTCCCTGAGCCCACTGTCATCCAAGTGCTCCTCGTTCTCGGCATCCTTTGAGGCAGTTGCATTGGACTGGGTGGTGTCTGGATAGGGGTGATGGTACTCCTGACCCAGTTTACTTCTGCTCTGAGTCTGGCTACCTCATCCCACAGTCCAGAGAGATGCATGCAGATAGGGCAGCACCTCAGTGTCCAGAAGATCTGCCTGAATATGGCTGCCCCACAGCCACTGCATTGCACCACTCCCCACATTATACTGGAATTATACTGCTATTCCACTACTTGTCTGCTACTGAAGCTCTCCTAGTTCCCTTTTTATTAATTTACTGTCCTAAAAATCCTGCCACTGATCCTCAGATAATTTTCTTTAAAAAAAAAAAAGAAAAAACCAATAAATAAATAAATGAGTCAAAACACTTGTGCTGAGGGTGGGCTTCTTCCCCCTTATGCCCCTCCTACTTCACACCCCTTACTGTACCCTGTGTTTAGCTCCTGTCAATCAGATTTAACAGGGCATATAATTAAGAGTTGGGGAAGGGGGAGGGGGTGAAAATTTGCAGCAATTAAAGACAGCACAGAATTACACCACCACTACGTTTTAAATTTTCAACAGCCCAAAAACAATTCTAAGTAAAGACAACAAAGTACAGTGTCACTAAAAGCCCACAATCTAAGTTTAAAAGAAAAATAGCAATTACCAGTTACTCTAAAGCTCTGAATTGAATATGTTTCCTTCCTACCCCTTCTGGCTTCTTCTGAGAAATAAAACTCACTTGCTACCTCAACTCTGACTAAGCCCCACCTCCAGTTATCACGTAGCTGAGGTCAGAGGCCAGACAATTAACACCCCTCACCCAACTACAGGGCAATCAGACAAGCCAAGTTAAAATTTGCAGCAATTAAAGACAGCACAGAATTACACCACCTCTACATTTTAAATTTTCAACAGCCCAAAAATAATTCTCAGTAAAGACAACAAAGAAAGTACAGTGTCACTAAAAGCCCACAATCTAAGTTTAAAAGAAAAATAGCAATTACCAGTTACTCTAAAGCACTGAATTGAAAATGTTTCCTTCCTACCCCTTCTGGCTTCTTCTGAGAAATAAAACTCACTTGCTACCTCAACTCTGACTAAACCCCACCTCTAGTTATCATGTAGCTGAGGTCAAAGGCCAGACAATTAACACCCCTCACCCAACTACAGGGCAGTCAGACAAGCCAAGAGAAAATGTGCAGCAATTAAAGACAGCACAGAATTACACCACCGCTACGTTTTAAATTTTCAACAGCCCAAAAAAAAAATTCTAAGTAAAGACAACAAAGAAAGTACAGTGTCACTAAAAGCCCACAATCTAAGTTTAAAAGAAAAATAGCAATTACCAGTTGCTCTAAAGCACTGAATTGAATATGTATTATATATATCTATATAATTACATGGCTAAGAGGACAAATGTCCATTGTACTTTATTATGTGGAAAACAACCACCCTGAGCTGAAAAAAACAAAACTGCCAACACAGTATGGAGACGCATCACTCAGAGACATGTGCACGTGCACACGCACACATACGCACACTCCAATTCTTCGTTACTTTAAGTAATGTCCATATAATAAAAGTTCATTTGTGCCACATACCTTTCACTGACAATGATAACATATTCCAAACGTCAATTATATGGACTGCAAGTCTAGGGTTTTTTTTTCATGTGCAGTGCCAGGATGCAGTACAGATATTAGAATTGATCTATATAATGCCAGTAAAGTTGTACTACGTATCTTTCAGTGGCAATGTTAATAAGGCACTCATATGAACAATTACAAAAACTGCAATCCTACTGTGTGCATGTGTCACACCGGCATATACTGCTGATACCAATTCAGAGTTTCCATTCTGACTGCTCAAATATCCAAAGTGCTATTCACAGCATTCTAAAAGAAAATAGCTTCCTATATGTTTTTTTCAGTATGGCAAGTGTCATTGGCTGATGCTTGTAACGGACCTGAGCAATGTAACAGCTCATTAAATCAAAAGTCCATGTTTTTCTAGCCAGCCAGTCACCATGTTAAAGTGAAATGTCTCTTTATGACTTTAACAACTGTCACTAAATATTTACAACACCATCTGGTTAGGATTTACAGATTCCAGCCTTCTACATTGTTTATATAGGTGGTTCTTTGTACATCATGAAGTACAACAGTGAATTGCACTCTTTTACACATGATGTTACACTTCTGGGGATATATAGAATTATTTAATTGTTTAGAAACCGTACTTAAATCAACGGTTACACCAAGTTCCTTAAATTATATGTTCCACTGCATCACATATTCTGAAACAGTTGATATGCTGAGCTAAGAAACCTATTGGCTTTGAAATCTCTATGATGAATAACAGTGCCCTGCACTAAAAACACATTTAGAGACAGACACAGACATGCAGTTCCATTCTGAAGCAAAATAAGCATGCAAACCTTCAATCCCATAATCATCTTCCACTCACCAGCTCACATACTTACTTACATGTGTCCCATGTTAGAATTTTGTTACCTTACCTGTAACCATATGGTAATGAGATGCTAATGATTTTACTAGACTCTATTCTTTCTCACCATGTTGCCTTTACAATACTGGGGAATATGGTACAGAAAGTATTTCAACATTTACACATGCAAAACTTTCACATGGCCTGTAACATGCAAAGTACGACTAGAAACATATAAAAAAACAATTATATCCTCTGTCTCTTTATCTGGCCTTCTCTTTGCCTCTGTGGAACTTCTACACCCTTGAATAACTTTACTTGTCTGTCTGTCTGTCTAGTTATCTATCTATTTACCTGCCTACCTATCTACCTGCGTGTCTATGTAACTGTCTGTCTGTCTACCTACCTATCTGCCTGAGTGTCTGTGTAACTGTCTACCTGTCTATCTGCCTACCTATCTATTTATATATCTAGCTCTTGTTTTTCCTTCTCTTTATGTCTTCCTCTAACTTTCTTGTTATACGACTACCTGAGAATGTCATACAGTTGTACACTGCTTGAAAAGCACCACTGTGAAAAATGCCATTAGGAAACTATTAACCGATTAAGCTGTGTTGCAAAAAGAAGAACATTAAAATGATGTGTCTTCCAAGACAGATGGTTTTACATTATGGTCCTGTCCTCACTGCCCTGCAGACAAATGACTATGAATAGATAGGTCACTGACAGAGCAAAGGCCGATGGCACATTTATAAGGTAGAAAAAGAAATGGGCAGACTGGATGGGCCTTGCGGTCCTTATCTGCCGTCAACTTCTATGTTTCTATGTTTCTATGTTTCAGACGTTTGCTATTATCACCTCCTTAGCAACATCTGGTGGGATTAAGGGGAAAAAAGAAGACATCACAATAATCCTCCTGAAAATAAACTATGGGTGAAGGAGGGCATGAGAAAGACAGAGAGAAATAGAGAGGGAGTAGGTTTTTTTGGTATACGTGTACTCCCTGTCTTGCAGAAATTAGCTAAAACTCCTATTAAATTTTATAATGATATTTACATAAGCTAAATAATATATTTATTGTATGGCCAAGTAAAGCCTTCATTGTAAACAGTTTTAATGAAGGTATGCAGTCTATTAAGACACGTGATATGTGATATAGGACTATGTATGTAATTGTTAAATGCCACGTACAGAAGTAAAGCAACAGAAACAGAGACATTTGAAACACATGTTTCTAACTTGTTCTCACTATTTCTTCTATTACCTGTATTTCATTAAGTATTCCGCAGACTTTTGCCATCATTACCTGCTCAACAAAACGTAGTGGGCTTCGGGGAAAAAAACCTGTTACCACATTTTAAGAAAGTTCCATCACAACCTGTGGTTGTTGGAAGACACAGTTTCACTATTTCAAAACTCATATTGTAATAGACACATTAAGAAACCAATTCAATTCATACTGATCATACTCTACTATTAATTATAAATTAGGGAACAGAAACCAGGAAATGTAATTACATTAGCATGTTACCACACAACAATTTCCACTCAGCCACAATGAAACTCTGCCAGCGCCATAACAAAACAAGAGATTTCTGTTTACAAAATGTATACAACTGCAAGATTTGGTGCTGTGAAAGAATGAACCATACATCTCAACTGTCCCTTATTTCAGGGATGTCCCTGATTTTGCCTCAAAATTTTACTCTGTCCCTCCTAAAATTTGTGTTTCTGTGGCTAAACAGTGGGGATTTTAAGCACAAAATACTGTAAATCATTAAAGTTACAGATGTGTTTTTCTTTAGAAAATGCATGTTACACTAAGCTCCATATTCTACCAGCTTTCTGGGTGGATATCTTTAATTCTAAAGATGTGTCCCTGATTTTGGTCCTTTGTCCCTGATTTTTTTAAGTCTTGTCCCTGATTTACGAGGCAGGAGGTTGAGATGTATGGAATGAACATAAAAGAAGTCATCAAATGTTTTCCAATACAGACGTGTAATTAGCTTCTTAAAGTGGAATGCTCATGTTTAGTAACAAAACCAGCATTCACTGCATTACTTTTTCAATCTCTTCAGGGGATGACTATGTTCAAGTAAAAGGTTGCACTTTCCCTTCTGTCCATTCTACAGATGAGGAGGGTTTCACCTCCTGGCAAGCTGTAAATCTTATCAAAGGATCTGTTAATGATCTGTCATGTTACATCCCCACCCCCAGCCAACTGGTGGTGATGTTACTGCCTTGTAATATTTCACATCATACTATATTAGACGGTGGTGCTATCTTTAAAAAAATAGCTATTTTATGGCAGGACTCCACTGCACCATCAACAGGGACAGCTCCCACACTCACAGATACATGATCAAATATGCATGAAGGCTGTAACAAAACCAGAAAAAAACAGCATTGGTATTTTGCAGAGTTAGGATTATTTTAGCATCATTAATATACCTTCCATATATAATTTTGAACATGTACATAGTTCATTCTCAGAATTTAGGTAATATTCCATTTCTTCACTCATTGGCCCTTAAAAGCAACCTCACTAGCAGTCTATCTGACAGGGGCCATAAACAGAGCTCAACAGCAGCATTGGATGCCAAACTCTAGCCTTCATGAATTGTAGACTCAGTGAGCCTATTCACACCCAATTTTCATTATCAAAGCCGCTATATTGGTAAAAAAAAACAAACACCTTAATTTAGTGACCGACCTAGGAAAAAAGTTAAAAGCTAGTTAGATGCACTATACAAATAAAACTGGCATTTGCGGGAGTAGTTTGTTACTGCATTGCCATAGAGAAGAAATGTTGTCAGCTTATCTGGAAAACTTGGAACTCAATTTCTTAACTCAGTGTGTAGCACTGTTTAATGAAAATAGTTGAAACTGTGGATAAAAATAAGTCAGTGAACATATACCACATGCAAGTTCAGAGTGATCCAGAAATACACTGTGATGCAGAGTGGAGCTGCTTAGATTTTACTTTCACTTGAAAATGCCACTCCACAGGTAAATGTTTCCCATTTGCCTCTGTGATTGAAAAAGAAATGAGAGAAGAGGCTTAGGTATATATGGGGACATTATTAGTTTTATCGACAAGGCATTTTCTGTAGAGAAAGGTAGCCCATGCGACAGAGATTTAGGTTAACAATAATGTTACCATACTGCTTAGTCTGCCCCGAATTGCTGCTGCAGAACAGCCACTCCCTTGTTTAGAAGCTCCCCTCATATTTTTATTTTTTTTATTAAGCTGAAAGGTTGCTTACAGGTTTGACCTGGGAGCACAAGGAAGTTAAATGAGTTGCTCAGGGTCACACAGTATGCAAGTGGGGACTGTGGGATTGAAACCCAGGTCTCCAGGTTTGCAGGATAATTTTGATTCTCAGGATAATGCTCTGAGCAGTTATCTAGAGAGGAAAAGGCATAACAAACCTATATAATATAAATAACCCTGCCAATTAATGAAACAGAGTGGCACACTTGCAACTACCTTAACTTGTTAGACCTGAATCTGTTCTGGCCATCAACGCATACCACATCTGCACACAATCATTAGTAATTTTATAAAAAATATAGCCAAAATGGTTATTATGTTTGGTTCTTAGCCCCTGTAAATGTGCTCAGGTTTAGAAAGGAAAGAGACAGTTGTGTTAAACATTGGAGAAAATCTCTCTCTCTCTCTCTCTCTCTCTCTCTCCATCATTCTCTGGCACAGTATATACAAGACTGCAGCTGATAGTTAGAAATTGGTGAAAAACATTTGCCACCCACCTGTTCTGTGGCTTCCTGCATTCTTGGTTGCTGTGTCCTGTGATGTGTGGATGCTGCAATTTATAGGATGCAGGCTCCTGGACCTTGTCCGATACTGGATTGGGCACAGGGTCCAGGACTCCGTGGCTGTTGCTGCAAACTGCCAATGTCACAGCTTGCAGCCAGTGTTAGTGAATCTGGGTGATAATGTGTCTGATGCCTTTTTCTGTCCTCCCCTCCTGTTGAGCCCTTACTTAAAAATGACCCCCTAAAGATCATCCCAAACTTCCCTCCAAATGAGTATAAAAAAAAGTAAAAAATAACAAGCTAAGCACTTTACATTTTAATCAACCTGATCTTTGGAATACTACTTTTCAGTAATGTGTGGTTTAGAGGAACACGGGCTAGCTTTCCAGGCCGGCATTCACACAGCAGACTTGATTTAAGTGGGGTCCCAAAGTTGCCTAGCTTTTGCTGCATGGTACTACTAGTTATACTGACTTCATTGAGATGCAGATTTATTGAAATAGAATCATTTTTAATGGGTTTTTTTTAGGTGTACTAAATGTTGTGGATCCTGGAAGAAAACTACATTTTGGGTTAGCAGCATCTCTAGGATCATCAGGTAAAGAATGAAATTGTCAGTTTTCCTCAGCTCTTCTTTATCCAAAACTGAACAATTCGCTCCTTGCTACTAGCCATTCAAGTTCTAAATGTGCTTCCTAGAACTACAGTATGTAGTTATTTATTTTGTTTTCTTTTGATGCTATTGCAGGAAAATGTGTTTTGGCTATGTATTTTACTTAAGTCAGGAGCCAGGAGAGAGAGAGAGAGAGAGAGAGTGAGAGCGAGAGAGGGAGGGAGGGAGAGAGAGAGAGAAAGTGAGATCACTTCACTTCTTGTTTTGTAAAGTTACTGCATTGTAAAAAGTCAAGATGCATATACAGTATGTCTCTAGTTTTATTTTAGGTGGCACAACATTTTCAGCCTGGATAAAGTGTTAGCTATATCTAATCAATCAGTACGATATGTAACTGGAACACAGATAGCAAAGAATGAGTAGCTGTAGCCTGCAAATGCTGGAACAGAAAAGTTATGTCTTGTCTCTGAAGGTATACACATAATGCATACTACATAACAGGCTAGACAGTTAAAATCTTCCGTTCAGTGATAATGACTGCACTGCATCTGACATGCTGTATTTTTAGTTGCTTACTTTTTAACTTAAAAAGTACTCAGACTCATTGGGAACAAAAACAACAAAGCATGTCTGACTCAGAGCTGCAATTGTCACTAAAGGGAAGATATCACTCTTCCTGGAGGCACACACACACACACACACACCCATGAACATAGTCTGCTCTTCTCCACACAACGTTGGAGCAGGGAGCCATGTATTTCTGAATTTACAAATTATTAAAGTAATCACACCTTCTATACGCATTCTTCAACACTAAATGAATGACACTCCTTTTTTTGTTTATTATTCTTTATGAGAAACCACATTTTGGCATTTACAAAATGATTGGGAAAACTTCACTGCTATGGCTGAAGTGTTAGTATGTGCAAAACATTTGTTGAACTTCTTAAAATGAAAAAAGATGAATGACTGTAGAATTAATTAATATGATCATCGATGAATAGAGAACCCCTTGGGAGATCACATTTCCAGATTCCCAGACCACCAGACAAAGAAAAGGGAGCAACATTCATGTCACTCTCATGTATGGTGATCTCCCCTTTTAAACTGTTACAGTGACAGGTGGAGGCCAGCTATGAGGTGCCGCATAATTTACCTCAAGAGATAGGGACTTTTATTCTTTCTCTGAAACTGTGATTATTTACCCAGTCTGCCAAACAAACAAAGAGAAGTGAAATGGGCTAGAATTCCCCAGCATCCTTTTATGATACAATTATGGAACCAGAACATTGTATACTTGCAAACATTTGTTTTAAAGCTGGATTCTGTTATGCAGGTATTGTCCCTGCTACTTGTAAAATGACTTGGACAATGAAATATTTACTCCGAGTATGCCGGCGAATTCATACCAAATTCTCTTTTACTACTTTGTTTGCTAAACTGGGTACTTAGTCATGGTCTAACAGACAGAATAAAAGTTTTGTAAGAAAACCAAAAAGAACACGGCTCAAAAGTTGTAAAAAGGGGAGGCAAGGTACACAAAACATAATGCAAAGTAAACAAGAGAACCCTCGGCTCACCCAAACCTCACAGGAAAACAACGAAGTGCTGTTTTAAAATAAAAGTAGCAATTTTATTAATGTGGTAGCACCTCTGACACAAAGATCTACATTTCATGTCGCACTTGACGACTTATCAAGTTGAATTAATTGCATACAAAACATGTCATACATAGTGTCAAAGCCAGAATCATTCAATTATTTAAATTAAAAAATGCACAAGACACCCGTGACATATTATAAAAAGCGTGCTCACTAACAGTTAAAAACACTTCAGGCTATCTATATGAATTATTCAATTAGCTATTCAGGCTCTTATAGCAAATGAAGTACAATTTGTGCCCATCAAATAGTCAGCTTTAGATAGGATAAATACAATATTATGAGAAAGAGCTCCCATTAACATATCAATACTGATAACTTTAGATAGGATATGCACAATATTATGGAAAACGGCTCCCATTAACCTATCAATAGTGGTAGCATATCTAAAAAGACAAAATGGAAGGTTACAAATTATAATACATTAAAAAAGACCATCCCAAAAAGAAACAAACTCAGCCCATGTTATAATAATAATAATAACAATAATACAAAAAATGACTATAAATAATGCAAACACTGTGAAGGCAAAGCAGAAAATACATGGCAATTCAATCCATTACATCGCCTTTTCTTTAAATATGGAGCCAATTGAAAATGTCCATTTAACCCTGGAAAAATGCCAGCTCTTAATTTAATCTGCCAATATGTTTCCCTACACATTAATTTATTATAATAACTGGTAACCCCCATTATCAACCCGTTTTCGAGAGCTGTCAAAAGTAACTCGTATCAACCCGCAGGTTGATATAGAAACATAGAAACATAGAATTTGATGGCAGATAAGGACCGCTTGGCCCACCCAGTCTGCCCATTTCCCTGCCTACTGGATAAGCTGCAGATCCTAGTTAACCAGCAGCCTACTTTTTCCTACCCTCATCCCTAGAATTGCCTTATGACTGTCCCATGCATGCTTGAATTCCACCACTGTTTTGACTCCACAACCTCCTCCGAAGGCCGTTCCATGCATCCACAACCCTCTCTGTGAAAAAATACTTCCTTAAATTACCTCTGAGCCACCCCCATCTTCAAATTGTGCCCTTGTTCTTGCACACTTTTTGAAAGATGCTACCTCTTGGACTTTGTTGATTCCTTGAGGTACTTGAAAGTTTCTATCATGTCCCCTCTCCCTCCTTTCCTCGAGGCTATACATATTAAGCTTCTTTAGTCTCTCTTCATATGTCTCCCAGTGCAGACCCTGCACCATTTAGTTGCCTCCTCTGGACAGCCCATCCTGTCTATGTCTCTGCAGACTGGGTCTCCAGAACTGCATGCAGTACTCCAGATGGGGTCTGACCAGCTGTCTGTACAGAGGATAATAACTTCCTGTTTTCTACTGGTGATGCCTCTCCTATGCATCCCAATATCCCCAACCCTCATTGCTGCCCTGTCACATTGCTTGCCCACCTTTAGGTCATCTGATATGACTACCCCCAGGTCCCTTTCCATTTTTGTTGTTGTTAGTATCTCACCCCCCATTGTGTACTCTTCCCCTGGGTTTTTGTTTCCCAGGTGCATTACCTTGCACTTCTTAGCATATGACTTTTACAGTCCCACGCTAAGAAGCCTGATTTGAGGTACCTTTCAAATGAGCAGTGTTCGCTAAATCCACAAAAAGAGAAGTGGTTTGTATGAAAAAAAATCTAACTTGTTGGTGCTGAGCTCATTTGTTTTCAGTTTTAAAATACAAAAGCCGTTGAGTATAGACTGATGAGATCGAGTTACTCCGCGGCTTCAGTAGGCTAGATTCAAGCGTGAACAAGCGCTGCTATAGCAACACTCGCTCACGCTAACTCTCACCTTCAGCCGAGTAACATGCACCAGTTATTATAAAAATAAAACATTTGTGGGGAGTTGATATGCAGTTTATACACACCGGTGTGGGTGATATTAGTGAAACCTCCTCAAGCTTCGCTCGAGGTTTCTCTAATATCAGACACCTTGGGTGTGTAAAAAAACCGCATATCAACCCCTTACATATGCATTATTCTTTATATCTAAGTTTTCCTCTCTAATGTTATTATAAACTTTCTCTAAACCAAAAAATGTAAATGCATGCTTCTTTCCTTTTAAGAGAACATGATTTGCCAATGCATTTTCTGGCAAAGCCAAATTAATGCATCCCAAATGTTCGAAAATCCTAGCTTTAAATTTTCTCAGGTGATGTAATGGATTGAATTGCCATGTACTTTCTGCTTTGCCTTAACAGATTTTGCATTATTTACAGTAATTTTTTTTGAAGTATAATTATTACTATAATATGGGCTGAGTTTCTTTTTGAGACAGTCTTTTTTGATGTAATATAATTTGAATGATTATGGCTTTGATACTATATACAGTATGACATGTTTTGTATTTAATTAATTTATCTTGATTACATGTCAAGTGCGATGACAAATGTAGATCTTTGTATCAGGGGTGCTACTTCTATAATAAAATTGCTGCTTTTATTTTAAAGCAGCGCTTCCTTGTTTTCCTGTGAGAATAAAAGTTTGCATTACTTTCTTTTTTGAGCTAATCTTGGGACTTTTTAATGAATAATATACATCCTTCATTTCTGTGTTAAAAAGCAATTTTCCCCAGTTTTTTAAGAGGGTTCTTACCCTGCAGCAGATAAAAAGTGACAAGAATTAGGTTAACTCAGAAGCAAACGTGTTTTACAAATTCATGCCACACAGGGTTTTGAGTTTTACAAATGGAAGACCATGCTTTTATGACTACTTGAAAGCTGAATTTTGATGCCTGCATTCTTTAATTTTAACTTGTTTCATATGCTTTAAACATGACATTTGGAGAGTTGTTATATATGCTTTACTAAGATGCTTCTGTTGCTTAAGGCAATCAACAATTAGCCCGTACAAAGTTATACAAATGCTGAAATTAGGAACATCCCTCAGTCATCTGATTCCTTCTGCCATGGGATTGAAGGGGAAATTTGATTTTTAGATTAAGAACAACACACACACACACACATACACACACACACACACACACACACACACACACACACAGAGGCAGTTATCAGGCCAATGACTGAATCAATATTTCTGGCCCACAGAAAATGACAGTGATCCACTGGGTAAAGTATTATGTATTCAAACTGTTGTTATGGGTCAGTAGCCATCACATCTCCAGTGTGTTTCGAAGTGTGAGGTGCTTACACCAGGTATCTTTAAACACACAAGAAAAAAACTGTTTTATGATTTATTTAGAAAATGTGCTTTCCTGTATGAAATATTTGCAGAAGGCAAAAGCATAGTTGTATTCCTCTTTTTTTTAACCAGGAGACACTCTAAGCTGAAAGGTTGTTTACTGGTGCGACATGAGAGCACAAGAAAGTGAAGTGACCTAAGGCACTTTTACACACAGGTTTTTAAAATGGAATCAGCATTACCTGTGTGGCACCGTTGTACTCTGTTGCGTTCAGGTTCCTTTCTACACACTGTGAGTATTCGGGCAACATTTGTCTCCATTTGTTTCGGCTCCCCCAGAGTTTTGCTCTACAAATGCTGTTTTCTGCCTTTGTACCGGAATGGCTGTTTTACACAGCACGACAAAATGGTACACAACGGTGCAAACCGCAATAAGCAGAGATTGTGGTTTGGACGAACGTTCATCTAGGGACCGAAACAAATGCAATTTACACACAAGGGATGTAACGGAATACTGTTTCCGTAACAGTTATTCCATTACATAAACCTGTGTGTAAAAGCACCTTTAGTCAGGGTCACACCGTATGCAAGTGGGGGCTGTGGGTTTCAAACTCAGGTCTGCAGCTCACAGCCTTAAACCACTGTGCTATATTGCCTTATTTTATTGATAGAGCCAAACCTAGAATTTGGTCTATCTAAGTACAGGACTGTCATTTTGACCAACTTATTTCAGTGCAGTATTGTAATAAATATGGTGACTAGAATGTTCTTAGTGTGGACAGAACAACACTGATGCTACACCACAGTAATTACTCAGTTTTACAAATTTGGTAAATTAACATACTATAATAAGAATGGAATAGGGCTGACAGACAGCATAGCCTACTGGTTAGAGTAACAATCTGTGAATGAACTTGATACCACCCACCACAATTAGGTTTGATTCCCACAAACTCTACTTGCAGACTTAACAACTCTGACCAACAGTCACTCAACTACTCCAGTGCTCCCAGGTCACCACTGAGAACACACACTTGTGCCTAGTGGCCCTCATCTGTTACCCAAAAAGTATAAAATAAAGACAATGAAAGCAATGTTACTTTTTAAAAGTAGCACACTATTACATTTTATGTCTGAGACACTTTTTATTTTACTGTTGGTTACCTGGATTTTTTTTTTATCTTATATTAGTAGCTCTGATGTGGTATAGCACTCTGTCTGGCAGTTGACATATCTAGCTGTGTTCCTCCCATTGCATCAGCAGTATTATTATTTTACTGACTGACATAGCAACTGCTCAGGAAGAGCCACTTAGTATGTGCCATGACACTCACCTGTGATGTCACTGAGGTCTCACTGGTGATGCATAATGCTATCACATAGAAAACTCTCCACTCAGCAAAACGCAGAAAGGAAAATACTTCAGAAAGATAAGGTTATGACCACTTTTTTTACATTTTAAACATTTTCCTGTCTGCCATTCGTGGTTCTACTAGCTATTTAACATATTAATATAATATATTAAATGGTAACATCTGTATCAGTGTGTCATAAGGTATCCTCACTCCTGTCAAGTGACCATCTATGAACTGAGATGGGTTTCAGAGCCCAGTACGGCAGGTCAATTTACAGAGCTGCTAGCAGGGTGGGCCACTGTTTTGTTTCACTGCTGCATACTGGCTGACACACCAACGCCTCACAGATGTACAGGGATTCTTGTATTTTACAGTGATTTACAGACATCTACAGGGAAAATATTCCCATATACATGTATTTATTATAGAGGACAATAGAGCAATTTGGCTTCCAAAGGAATTCATGTAATCTACAGGAAAATACATGGAAGTAATGGAATTATGCCAAATCTGGCAACACTAGACGCATCCCTTTGTTAAATGTCAGTATGCATGACAACATGGGGGGTGGGTGCTTGGATCATTATTGAAAAATCAAACATTTATTGTACTAAAATTAATTGTATAGGACATGTTTTTATGGGCCAGAGGGGCCACTCTCCTCACAGGCAGCTGGCTAATAGTAATGGTGGCCACTACACTGTTTTGTTGATTGTCCAGCAGTCGCAGCTAGGCCTTCCACATCTTGCACAATCTCCGATTTGTTACAATTTATTTATTTAGTTTTTGTTAACCGGGTAAGTGCACTAGTCAGCAAGTGACTGTTTTCAGGCACGACCCGGGAGGTACAATTACAATACACAAAGAGTACAGCCAGATTATTAAGACAACGAGTACAAAAAATGCAGAGAGAAATACATATGGCAATGTAACATACATTAGTAAACAAAAATATACTTTAGCACCTGATCATGGAACATACTCAAAATGTGAATAGTAGAAGGCAGAAAATAAGAGAGGATAGGCATCAGTAGAAAAGACACAAGGAAGGGAAAACTGGCAAAAGGACGGGAGGAGAGATTAAGTGGAAAGGAGGTGCCGTCAGATACGGCAACAGCGGGGTGAGGTACCAACCTGCGGCCGGGCCTATGGAGCCGAAAGACGGCAGGCAAAGAGAGGGTGGTGGGGGGAGCGGCAGTAGATGGCAACAGCGGTAGGAGGTAGGAAAATACAGCTGGTCTGGTGGAACTGATAGACGGCAGGGCGAGAGTGAGGATGCCTGTGAGAGGGGGATAGAGGTGGAGGAGTTACGGCAATAGCGGCAAAAGTGTCAAAGTCAAGCCGAGCCAGTGGAACCAAGAGACAGCAGGGCAGGGAAGGGGGGGTCGGTAGACGGTGGAGAAGTGTAGTAGGTGGAGAGAGGTGACTAAGCACAGCCAGGAGGGTGGGGACTAAGGAGGGCATGGATGAGGTAGGAACAGGTAAAGGTGAGTTTGGTGGGGAGTGGCAAAAAGGGGGGAAGGGGATATAACAGAAGAAGGGGGGGAAGAGAGCAGCAGTGGGGTTAAGTGAGGAGAGGCAGTGAAGTGACGATAAGAATGTCATGGAGTAGAATAGCGGCTTACAATTGTCAACAGCTAACATTAGGCTTATAAAGAAACAGGTTAAGGCAACATTAATTACAAGGCACAAAATAAAACATTAATTACAAGGCACAGTATAGAACACCCATTTGGACAGGCAAAAGTGCTAGCAATGAGGAAACAGTACAAATGCAGTGGATCAGGAGGTCAAAGCAAACACATTTGTCCATAGTAGTGAGGAAAGTCCTGAGTTTGCTCTTAAAAGTCACATGAGTGGAGACATCTCTTAGATCCTGAGGTAGTAGGTTCCATAGGTGGGGGCAGCATGATGGAAGGAGCCCATGCCCTTTTAGTCCGACAAAGGGGATGGATAGTAAGGTCTGATCAGCCGATCTAAGATTCCTTGTGGGAATGGCGGCCTGAGGAGATCAGACAGGATAGCAGGCTTGGACATCCTTAGGATGGAATCAACTAAATTGTACAAGTAGTACTGCCTGGTAGAGGAAGGAGAGCCAACCAAGGTCCTGATATAAGAGACAATGATGCTGCAGCCGAGGTGCTTTGGTTGCATACCTGCACACATTATTGAAGGTAGTATCCCATAGTTGCAGTGAAGATTTGGTGGCCAAGGACAGGATGGGACACCCATATGTAAGGGTTGGCAATAGAATGCATCTGGCTATCACCAATTTAGCAGCAGGGGTGAGCAGGTATTTGGTTCTATAGGCAGCCCCCAATTTGCAGTTAATTGACTTGCAGGTTTCCTGTATATGTGCTTTCAGGTCCAAGGTTTGATCCAGGTGGATGCCAAGGTAACGAAAGGAAGTGACAGTTTCTATAGGGTCCCCATCGATATCAGAGACAGAGATGGTCAGAGGACAGGATCTAAGCTTGTGATTTGAGCCAAACATCATAACTTTTGTTTTATTTGTATTTAAAACCAGGCGTTGAGAGTTCAACCAGTGTTGTACAGCACGAAAATCTGCAGTGAGGGCAGCATTTAGATCCAGGACCTTATCAGAGTGATAATAAATTACCAGGTCATCCGCATAAAGAAGTGAGTGACCTGTGGTGACCAGCTTAGGAAGTTTATTGACGAATAATGAGAATAGAAGAGGGCAAGTATAGACCCTGAGGGACCCCAATGTTGATAACAGCACTGTCTGACATGGATGAATTAAACTTAACAGCTTGTGTTCTGTTGGAGAGGTAGCTTTTGAACCAGGTAGTGACTGGGGAGAGAAGCCCAAGGTACTGAGGGCAGATAGTAGCAGAGAATGGTCAACCAGATCGAAGCTTTGGTTAAGTCAATGAAGACTGCCCTGTTAACTTTCCTCTATCCATATTGGTAACGATATCTGAAGTGAATTTTGCAAGTGCTGTCATGGTGCTGTGATGCTTTCTAAAACCATGTTGTGCTGAGCTTAGTAAATTGAATTTCTCAAGGTATTCAGTGATTTGCATGGATACTACTTTTTCCAGTATTTTATTCAGAACAGACAAAATAGCTATAGGCCGGTAATTTGATATGTCATTTTTACTGCCTTTCTTAAATACAGGAGTGACTCTGGCTGCCTTCCAGACTTCAGGGACAATGCCATTGGAGAGCGATAGGGTGAAGATGTGTGCCAGGGGGCCAGAGATGTAGTAAAGCCATTTTAGTAGTCTTGGTTCTAGGCCATCTGAGCCAGTACTGGTGTTTTCAGAGAGTGACCTGAGCAGCTTTAGGACCTGATGCCTAGACACTTCCCTGAAATAGAAGGGGTTGGTTAAGTTTGGGGGTCCTTCAGATGCTGTGGGGTTAAACTGTGAAGCAGAGGATTGTGATGGGAGGAAGCTGTGTAGGCAGATAAGTCAGAAAATTGTTGGTTAAAACATTTGCAATGGTAGTAGAATCATTACAGTGTACACCATGTAGACCATATCTGAGGGAGTGACATCTTTAGCAGAACCCAAGAAGGACTTAATGTGACCCTAAAACTTGCGAGGTCATTGGAAGAATTAATCAGCAGGTTTTGGCAGTATTTACTTTTGGCCTGCCTGATGCATCTTTACAGTCATTTCTGTATTGTTTATACAGAATGAGATCTGACTGCAGTCCAGTTTGTTTGTACTTTTTCCATTGATTGTCTCTAACTTTTAACTTTTGAAGCAGGTCTTTTTCAGCCACCTCGAATGCTGGCCCCTTACCTCCTTTTGACTGTAGGGAGGTGCTTCTTTTGGATGTTGCCAAATTCAGTCAGAAATGAATTGAGGGCAGTATCAACATTGGTTGCGGTATAAATGTTAGACCAGTCAACACAAGAGAGGGCAAATAGGAAGGCTTGTTTGTCCAGGGCAGCATAGTTTGAAAACCTAATCAGACGTGGTGGAGGAGGAGGAGGTGGACAGGATCGCCATCGACAAAGTGTGGGGGAATGATCAGTGATTGAGTCAGCAAGCACTGTGGCATCTAGTACATGATCAGGTCTGGTGGTGAGGATCCAATCAAGTAGGGACCCTGAGTGCTGAGTAGTAGTTCTGGTAAAGCCTGTGATAGTTTGGTGTAGATTGTGCTTCTGTATTAGAGATTCAAGGATACTGTGCTGTGGACCCAGCCAGTTAAGGTTCAGGTCCCCAAGGAGTAGAGCCTCATTTGATTTTACATTCTGGGAGACATATTGTAGCAAATTCTGGAGACCACTCATCCCGCTTGTAGGTGGATTGTAGACACAAATGATGTGCAGCAGTTTTGAACCCAGTGCCAGGGTAGCATGCAGAGTTTCACAAGGTGTTAGGGAATCAGTGCAGGGTAGGATGTTCAGGGATAGATGATTTTTGTACATAATCACAACCCCCCCATCTCTTTGGCCCAATACGGTCTTTCCTTAGAATGCTATAACCTGGCACAAGACAAGTGGCATCAGGCACCCAAGGCTTCAGCCAAGTCTCTGATAGGCATAAAATGTCAGGGTTAATCAGTTTAGCCCAGTCTTCGAGCTCAGCCAGGTGACTCGTGAGACTCCGGATATTCATGTGGGCTATTATGCTCAGCTATGTGTGTATTCTTTAACATGGTAATATTCCTGGATGTACCTTCTGCACACCTTTGTTATACATGGTGCTCTTTATTTTCTGGTCTTTACTGATATAGTTGTATATTTACTTGCCATTTAATTTTGCTTTTACATGTATTGTGTCAGGATTGGCCTTAGCCTGCATCTTGTATTGGCAACAGTTTGCTTCTTTATTGAATGCCTGGATGGTTGCCTTCTCCTTATACCTGCAGTAATATACATTTGAAGGTCTTTTGTGACACTCGGGACAGACATAGGGCAATGCTGGTGGGGATGGGAAGAAATAGACTGTTTATTAACTAGAATATGCAGCTCACCCAATCTGTAGGGGAATGGGCAGACTGGGTGAGTCAGTTGGTCCTTCTCTGCCATCAAAGTCTATGCTTCTATACTTCTACTCTCCAATTATGTGACCTTTTCCTGTACTGTAGTTGTGTTTCTTATGCTACTCTTATCTCTTAACCTTCCCACTCCTTCCGTCCCTTTTTGCATTCTCTTGCGTGCATGCACAAGGAACATCTTGTCACAGTATGACTTTTTGGAGGTGTGTGACCCTTCTATCGAATGCAGTGCTCAGTGTAGCAGGTGTGACCCTACCACACCAATGCATGCTTAGCTGTCTTTGACAACAGTTCAGCAGCAGTGGTCTTCACTTGAAAGATAACCACCAATGCAATCAGTGGTAGTACCGTGTGTGTAATTAGCATACTGACATCATCCTTTTCCCTTGGCTGCTTGAAATCCCTCCCACCTCCTCCCTCTGCTAATGTCCTCCCTGCTCCCTGTATACCTCCTCCCTCTGCTAATGTCCTCCCTGCTCCCTGTATATTGCCCTCCCCCACATTGTGTGCTGAGGGGGGTTCCCAATCCCCCTCAGCTCATGTGCCCCCCCATGCACACTGTATGGTTGATGTAGGTGCCCAATCCCTGTCAGCTGCAGCCCCCCAACAAACCCCCACGTGGCATGCTGGGAGCCCACTCCAGTGTGCTCATGCACTTCCCCCCAATCACATTGTATGTCTTATGGGGTGCCCAATTCCCATCAGCTGCAGCCCCCCTGCCAACAAATACCCAGGTGGCATGCTGGGAGCCCACCCCAGCATGCTAAAAACCTTCCGCGTTGTCATGTTTTTTTTTTTTCACCTGTGAAAAAACAGAAAACAGTACCTTGCTGTCTTGGGTGCCCTCTCCCCCAACCCACAACCACCCTCTGTGCATCCCACCTCCCTGCATCCCCTCTCATCCATACTTACCTCCAGAGCCCAGCACAATGATCTTTGGTTGGGTGGCAACACATCTGTACTCTTCAAAGCTGATGGCAAACTGAAGAAATACCAGTAAGCTGTATAATGGCATGGATGGGGTTTCTCAACTTATGTAGATATCTCAGCCATTTTTGCACATTTTGGCACCACATTTTAAACATGTGGTTCTTGGGACCCTACTTCATAAATTCAGCCACTGTCTTACTGTTATTCTATCCAGAAAGGTGATTTCATGGTCATCATGCAGAATGACCTTTTAGGACTGATTCATGTACCAGCAATGTCACTATTCATGAGGTGGGCTCCCAAAATGTATATGTTGCAAATTTGGTGAAAAAATTCCCAAAAATGACTGTGTCATGAGCGCACAGTGAGCTGCTTCCATGCACACTCATACGTTACCGAATTTGTAATATTTTCACTCCAGATTTTCAACATTGTCATTTTTTCACACCTCTTTATGAACAGTGCGGCTGCCATTTTTCACATCCTGGCCAAAATGTGTTTTCGCACATCTGGCTCACAATGGTGCAGTCACTGTGGGAAATCAATGTTCAGGACAGATTATGACAACCACAGTGACACCGTTCATGAGCAAAGGTAGCAAAATGCCTATGTTGAAAAGCTGGTGAAAAAATTCCAACAAATGACATAGTTAGGAGCGTGCATTGTGCAGTTCCCATGCACACTTGTACCTTCGAGAATTTGTAATATTTTCACTCCAGATTTTCAACATTGCCATTTTTTTCACACCTCCTTATGAACACTGCAGCTGTCATTTTTCACATCCTGCCCAAAAATGTGTTTCTGCACATCCAGTGCACAATGGCGCGGTTGATGTGGAAACTCAACATTCAGGACATATTATGAAAATTATACTGCCACTGTTCATGTGCAGAGGTCACCAAATGCCTATCTTGAAAATCTGATGAAAGAACTCCATGAAATGACTGTGTTAGGAGCATGCTTTATGCAGTTCCCATGTACGCTCAAAAGTGGGAGAATTTGTTTATATTTTCACTCCAGATTTGCAACATTGCCATCTTTTCACACCTGCCTATCAAAAGTACAGCTGTCATTTTTCACATCCTGCCCAAACTGTGTTTTAGCACATGTGAAGCAGAATGGCACAGTCACTGTGGGAAATCACTGTTCAGGACAAACTAACAAAATCACAGTGCCACTGTTCATGAGTAGAGGTCCAACATGTGTGTGTGTGGAGGGGGAAGGGAGTGGTCACAAAAAAGCCACTTTGAAAATTTGTACTGCAAATACCAGCAAACGCCCCTTGGCATTAAGGTTTCTAACCATAACATCCCACCCTGTACAAACTGTCAGGCATCAGGGGCATTCCTTTGGATTGCTGGCTATAATGCTCAAGCCAGTCCACCTCCTCCCACACCCTGCAGCCAGTGACAGGCATAGAGGTGTGCCTTGGACTCTTCGCCCCCAAAGTTCACCCCATTCTCCTATACTGCACCCATTTCAGTGTTTCTCCTTATGGAATGGGGTGACTATGAAGCTGAACACCACAACACACACCTCAGCACTTCAGTGTCTGCAGGATAGGGTGAGGTTAAATAGTATGAGCATTATGGTCGATGATCCAAAGGCACACCTCAGTGACTTTCCATCTCTGTTGCATGGGAGTGGCGGTGCCATCACATCAGTACTTCACTGCCATTCCTATTCTGCATCTGTCTAACTCATGCATTTCTAATGGTAATACCAGTAAGCAAACATTCGTCATTGACAAATGCTTGTTTAATTTGTTGTAACATTTTTGATTATCTTTTTTACAACAAATGAAAATATTACTTTTTATGCTGTCTTGTGTGCACAGCAAGCAACATCTTGCAGCAGTAGCACATTCAGAGGTGTGTCACTGTTGTGGCGAATGCAGGGAAATCTTTAGTGGGTGTGTCCCTCAGTCACCAATTAGCAAACATGCTGTCGATGACAGCAGTTTCAGACAGAGCCATGGAGTTGAAAGAAATCTGCCACTCCAATGAGGTGCAGATTCCTCATTGGAGCGTCAGATGACAAGGCTCCATTGCATGCCTTTCCTGGTGAAACATTCCAATAAATATGGTGGTTCCTGCTGATAGGGGGGCCCAATCCCCATTGGCATCATGTCCCCCCCCACACACACTTTCTCTGCTGATGGGACTGCCCAATCCCTGACGGCATCATGTCTCCCCTCCAAAGTCGTGGCACACTACAGCCCACCCCAGTGTGCCCAAAATAATTTTTTTTTTACCTGTAAATAAAGAAAACAGTCCCCCGAAGTCCAGTTTCTATTGTTTTACCTGTGGAAAACCAAAAGGTCTCTCGTCATCCTGCCACACCCCCTCCCCAACCCACACCCACCTTCTGCACACCATGCCTCACTGCAACCCCCAACCCATACTTACCTCTGGAGGGCTGGTGCTGTGATCTTCTGTGGAGTGGGAACATGTCTGATCTCTTCATAAGTCGACCAGGAACTGAACAAAATGCAGTAAGCTTTATTATGGCAGGCAATCGGGGGTTTCAACTTAGGTGGATATCTCAGCCATTTTTGGGAATTTTGATACCAGATTTTCAACATAGGGTTCTTGGATCTCCAGCTCATGAACACATGAACTGTCATCTCATTACTCAGTCCCAAAAGGTGATTTCATGGTCGCTGCACAGAATCACCTTTGGGGATCAATTAACAAAATGACAGTGCCACTGTTCATGAGGTTGGGTCACAAATCTGGTGAAAAATTCAAAAAAAAAAATGACTGTGTTACAAGTGTGTGTTGTGTAGTTTCTATGCACACTGATAACTTTGACAATTTTTTTATATTTTCACTTCAGATTTTCAACATTGCCATTTTTTCACACCTCCTTATGAACAGTGGAATTGTCTTTTTTCACATCCTCCCCAAAATGTATTTTTGTACCTGTGGTGCACAATGGCACAGTCGCTGTGGGAAATCAACTTTTGGGACAGAGTAACAAAATCATGGTGCCACTGTTCATGAGGGGAGGTCCCAAAACACCTATGTTGAAAATGTGGGTAAAAAAACAAAAAACAGAATAATTGGATTATGGGTATGAGTTGCACAGTTTCTACTCATGCTCGTGACTTCACCAATTTTTCAAATTTTCACTCCAGATTTTCAGCATTGCCATTTTTTGCTCCTCCCCATGAACAGTACAGTTGTCATTTTTTCACATCCTGCCCAAAATGTGTTTTCGCACCTGTGGCACCAAATGGCAATCAGCTTTTGGCTAACAAACTGATAGTGCCACTCTTCATGAGGTGGGGTCACAAAAAGCCCATGTTGAAAATTTGGAGTGAAAATACCAACAAATGCCCATGGTGTTAAGGTTTCCAACCATAACGCTCCATCTTGTAGAGACTGACAGGCATCAAGGGTGTGACTTGGTATTGTTGACTGTAATACTCACACCATTCCACCCCCAACCCCAGCCTGCAGCCAATGACAGGCATCAAGGTGTGCCTTGGAGTCATCAGCCCCAAAGTTCACCCCATTCTCCTATACTACACCCATCTCAGTGTATTTCCTTTTCGAATGGGGTGAGCATAAGGCCCAAAGAGAGGTAAAATGGCATGAGCGTTATGGCTGATGACCCAAAGGCACACCCCAATGCCTGTCAGTCTCTGCAGGGTGGGGTTGGCATCAGTTCAATACCTCACTGCCATTCCTACTATGCATCTCTCTAACTCCTGCATTAACAATGCCAATACCAGCAAGACAACATTCGACACTTACAAATGCTTGTTTATTTTGTTCCATTAGTCTCATTAGATTCTCTTCAAATATGTCAATCTGTGTTTAGGGGGCCCTTTCTCATTGATTATATGTTTGTTTGTGTTTTAAATATCTTTAAGCTGAATATTGGTGTAATAATTGGTCCCTGAAAGGCTATATTCATTTTTTTGCATTCTGGCCACTGCTTAAATTAATTAAAGTTCACCAAATGACTCCGTTGAGTAACTCCTTTTTTATTGGTTTTCATGCTAAAATCACAGCCACATAATCCTGATGAACTGCCCATCAGTTCTAAAGCCCCACAGCCTGAAGTCAACTATAAATTTGACCTATTACAGGGTAGTGTTAAGGGAATGTTTTGGGATCATATGGTGTGGCTGTGTCTCTGGGACCTGTAGTAAGTCCCTTCTCCCAAAGATAAAAACTTAGAGACTGAAACACTTCCTTAAAGCTTCCAAGGGCCTAACTCAAATGCTACTCCTGCTGACTAGCAATGTCCACCCTGACCCAAGCCTTACAGAAAACCCTGCACAAAACTCTAGGAGCCAAGGGAAACTGGACATAGTTTCTCTAAACATTGGTAGCCTGCTACCTAAACTTGCTCAGTTCAAAGCCTGGGTGTTATTAGTGCAACCAGATATTTCCTTTACCAAAACCTGGCTTAACCCCAAAATATCTTATTCCACCATCTCATTACCAGGTTTTAATATCTTCAGAGAGGACATGCACAGTACATGAGGTGGGGGATGCCTGAAATACAGGTATCTCAGATCTGACCTGCAAGCCTCAAAATTTGAAATTAAAGACCTTCCAAGGGACTGTGAATCCCTGTCCATTAAGCAGCTGCTGGGACAATGGCAAAAATCTGTCTACTAGATGGCCTATATCCTAGCTGGTAAACAACAAGTGGGCCATGGAGTCCATTTCTTTCTATCTGACTTTTGAACTTTTGAACATGGATCAGGATGGGATGAATATAGATTTGGGTTTCATGTCACATTATACTGCTTTAACAGCTCTTGGTTTTTCACCTGCTTCATGAGCCACACATGGACATATAATTGTGGTACATGATGATATTGCAATGTGTTTGGGTACAAAATGAGCATATGGATTTCTTTTTACTGGTTATCTATACATTGGTTTCACCGAAGGGGTGGGGTAGGGTGTGGTGGCAGAGTGTTGATTTCCTCAGTTTTTGATTTGGATTGATAGAACTGTTATTTAATAGTACAGAATATTAGGTTCATGTGAACACATGTTGATACATGGACATATTAGGATAACAGTATCTCAATTAGAAGGGGATCTGTGTTAGGTCTGGGTGTTGAATGCGCGGAAACACTGTTCACTTATTACAAAGTTGCAGATAGATCATGTTTAAACAGTTTGAATATTCGTGAATAATACTGACTTGTACACAAGTTTTAAGACATACATATGTGGAGGCAATATAGCACAGTGGAGACAGTATAGCGAGAGGTCTAAGGCTCTGAGCTGCAAACCTGGAAACCTGGGTTTGAATCCCACAGTTCCCACTTGCATACTGTGTGACCCTGAGCAAGTCACTTAATTTCTTTGTGCTCCCAGGTCACACTTGTAAACAAGCTTCAGCTTAGTGTGTCTCTACTGGTTAAAAAAAATATATATCTGAATAGTATTTACACTGTATAAATGTGGGAAAGAAATGAAGTAATCTGGAGTTCAGCCCATCATGGCTTTTACCCTTATGAGGATTTAGGGCTAGTAATTCATACAGGGTGTCATCAAGGAGACAGGTTTGAAAGAAAAACCTGATGACGAGGGGGTCTGAGGTGGAGGAGGCAGGGGAGTAGTGGGGAGTAAAGAAGCAAGGAGGGAAGAGGCACAGGTGGTAAAAAAGTTGTTAAATTCAGCTGCACAGAGGAGGGGCCAGACACAGTGCAGTCGCCAACTTTTAAAACAGGAGAGATTTAGAACTACTTTACTGGGTACTGGTAACTTACCCAGACAAGGTCAAAAATGTCGAAGTTCTGCCTGACACCCTCAGTGGGCATTCACTGATGCAATGCTTGTGGGAAGCAAAACAGCCCAGGCACCCCCACCCTCCCAGTTTATAAACAGCCATATATAAGCAGAATTAATATGACAGAATGCTAATCTTATGTGGCCCAACTAGACTGGAACTTCCTTGATGCCATCCCCGAAATAGTTCAGACATAGAAGTTTTTGTCATGGAATTCATAATTCCCTGCAATAAATTTGCACCCTTCAATAAGTGCAAAGCTAGAGGTATACCCTCTGGGTGGATCATCCCCAGAACTCCTTATCCTCATGAGAGAGAGGGATATGCTGTGGGCACCAGTCAAGGAGTCTAGATCTCCAGTCCATCTGCAAAAATACAAGGAAGGTAGGAAGAAATGCACTGCTAGGATATGATTGGTCAAATCCACCTACAGCAAGGCAGAGCAAACCCAGAACTGGAGCAATGCAAAACAGCTCTAGGAGAATGTCTCAGAACTCCTTGGTAAGGATGAAAAAACCTCACCAAAAATGCTCATGGTTGATGGGTATGAGGTGCCTGATCTCACTGAAATAGCCAACAAATTTAACATTGCCTTCACTGACTTTAGCTCCGTCATCCCCAATGAGCTGACCCTGCCCTCCAGTGAAGGTCCTGGTCCTGTTGACACCCAGCCACTGAACCCTGAGCCAGGATATCTTAAGTTCTGTTTTAAACCTCTCAGTAAGGGACACCTCTAATTATGTAAAAAAGCTGTTGGGTAAAACCAGAATCTGGGGTGATTCAAGTGATATGAGGTTATTTGCCCTGGTTGTTGAGGAACTCTCCTACCCCATTTCTCAAATTTTTAATTTCTCTCTGTACTACTCCCAGTTCCCCAAAAAGTAGAAATCCATGCTGGTTACACCAGTGTTTAAAAGTGGAGACCATTCTAACCTTGCCAATTACAGGCCAATTCCCATACTCTCCTCTGAGTCCAAAGTCCTTGAGAGAACAGTGTCTGATCAACTTGTCTCATACCTTGAGAAATATGAAATACAGTGTCCCCAACAGCATGACTTTCTGAAGAATCATAGCACCAATACAGCATTTATTGAATGTTCCAACTTTGTCCTTGAGGCCCTTGACAAGGCAGGTGCCATGAATATCGACTTGACAAAAGCTTTTGACTTGGTCAGTCATAAGCTCCTTCTCAATAAACTCTGTGGTCTTGGCCTGTCACTAGACACAGTTACCTGGTTCCAGAGTTATCTCATAATCAAACTCAGTGCATGAAGATGGGGGTGGGGGCTTGCCAAATGTTAGGAATGTATCTATTGGCATTGCCCAGGGCTCCATCCTGGGCCCCTTACTATTTGACATGTTTATAAACTGCTTGCCAGATGCTAGTCAGTCTGCAAATGTGCTTTTTTATGCAGATGATGCTGTCTTCTGTTAAAGGAACCCTGACCTTGGCAGCTTTGCCTCCATCCTCCAGAGTAGTTTTGAGGCCCTTGAAAGATGGTTCTCCCATAACAAATTGGTTCTAAATTACAGAAAACAAACTAAGACTGTTGTCTTCACAAGCTCACAAATGAAGAAAAAGGTAACCCCTCCTTGTTATTCACAATGATCTAGGACGTGTACTCGAACAAGTGGAAACCTTTAAATACCTTGGGGTGATCCTGGATGATACTTTATTTTTGCTTCCTATTTTGTCCACCTTGTATCTATGGTAAACAGGATAATAATAATAATAATACTATTTTTATTCATATAGCACAATTCCTATTTCAAAACGCTGCACATACAAAACATATCATAATAATTTAAAAAACAACATAGATTCAGCATCGGTTTAAAAACGTCCCCAATTATATCAGTCATTAAAAGCTTGTTGGAAATGGTGTGTTTTCAGGCTGGTTTGAAAGCTCTCCATGGTCCTGCACTCCCTAATCTGACAAGGTTGAGCGTTCCATATGGACGGTGCCACAAACATAAATGCCCAGGCACCAGATGTTTTTAAACAAACCCTGGGAACCTCTAACAACCCCTCACCAGATGAGTGGAGAGGCAGGCCAGGGCTGTAGGGAATCAGGAGCTCTTGCAGGTAACTCGGTCCCAATCCATGCAGGGCTTTATAGGTCAGCAGACTGATCTTAAAGGTGATCCGCCACTGTATAGGCAGCCAAAGCAGAACGCGCAGCATAGGAGTAATATGACTAGAGCACGATGTCCCAGTCAACAACCAAGCTGCAGCATTCTACACCAGCTGCAAGCGGCAGATATCAACCCCTGGAAGCCTCAGGTAAAGGGAGTTACAGTAATCAAGGTGTGAGGTCCCTAAGGCATGGATCAACATTGGCAAATCATCAGATGAAACAAGGTGTTTGATTCTGGAGATGTTCCTAAGATGGTAAAAGAAAGACCTGACAACTGCTGACACCTGCGCATGCAGTTTAAGTCTGTCATCAAGAACCACCCCCAGATCACGCATCCATTTAGAGGTAGGTAGTTGTGCACCAGTACACCTGTGAGCCTAAGCCCAGATGGTAGACCCTCCACTGGCCTCTCTATCCAGCACCCCGGATCCATTACCAACACCTCAGTCTTCCCGGAGTTCAATTTCAACCAGCTAGTCTTCATCCAGTCATGGATCTCAGCCCGACAGCTGTTAAACAATGAGACTGCACTATCCTGGTAGGGTTCAAAAGACAGATAGAGCTGGCATTCATCGGTGTAGCAATGAAACCTCAGCCCATATCATCTTACAATATCTCCGAGGGGCAGCAAATACACTGCGAACACCATGGGGGACAACACCAAGCCCTAAGGGACCCTGCATGGCAGAGAGAATGTTTCCGAGGAAAAAATCCCAGACATCACCCTCTGAGACCTGCCAGTGAGGAAAGAATGGAACCATCTGAGAACTGGACCAGCCAGGCCACAGATAACCCTCCAGCACTTAGGTAGCACCTTCATGGTCCACAGTGTTGAATGCTGAAGAGAGATCCAGAAGTATCAAGATGGAACAGCGTTTCTGGTCCCTCACAATCAGGAGATCATTGAGCACGCAAACCAGAGCAGTCTTAGTGCTATGTCTCTTCTGGAAGTGTAACTGGAGAGGATCGAAGATATCATGGATGGTAAGATGGTTCTCCAGTTGCAGTGCAATCACTTTCTCAATCACCTTCCCAACAAAGGGAAGGTTAGAGTTAGGTCTGTAGTTGGCACAGTTGTTCGGGTCCAAGGAAGCTTTCTTAAGAAGCAGTGTCACCACTGCCTTCTTCAGGGAGCTAGGGAGTTCTCCCGAGTCTAAGGAGCACCAGACAATCTGTGCCAGGATCGGGCCGATAAACTCAATACACCCCAATAATAGGCTTGGAGGTCCCGGATCCAAACTACAGTTCATCGGCAGCAAATGCTGGACAATCCACATGATATCCTCCATCTCTGGCAGGTCAAAAGAACTCCAGGTTGATGAAGAGGGAGTGACCAAATACCAACCACCATCAACTCCCATGCAAGATGCTAAGAGGATCTCAACCCTGATGTCGACCACCTTATCCGCAAAATATCGAGCAAACTCATCACCCTTAATTTGTGAAAATGCTCCTCGAATTTGCAGACAGGATGGGTTGCAAAACCTGTCTACGGTTCAAAAGAGCTGAGCTGGTCAGTTTTGAGCAGCAGCAATCTCGGAGGACAGGAATTCTGCCTTCTTACGTGTGATTGCTGATTGATAGCAATGATAATGTTCTATCAATCTAAGGTGGTCAGCATCAAGGGACGATTTCTGCCAGTGGTGTTCTAACCTTTGTCCAACTTGTCTCACCTCCCTCAAAACTTCATCAAACCAGAGGAGTCGAGGACAAAGAGAGAGAGTGGTTGAACATGGACTGGGGTGATGGAATCCAGAGCCTCAGTGATGGCCTTATTATAGGCCAAAACTAGACTCTCTGGATCCTCACCTGCCTGCGGAACTCCCGATAGCTCTAACACCACCTGAAGGCCTTCAGGCATTACTCCCCTCAATGGGCAGTATTTGACCATTTCCACAGGGGCAGGCCTATAAGGTGGAGGGGATGGAAACTGAATCTCACCGTGTAATGATCGGACCATACAACTGGTTCCAACACCAAGTTGAAGGTCTCAATCCCTAGGAGGAAGACCAGATCAAGAGAGTGACCTTGCTTATGAGTGGCAGAGGTAACTACTTGTGTGAACCCCAATGAATATATAAGTTGGAGGAACTCTTGACCAAACTGCGAGAGTTCATCATCGACCCAAGCATTGAAGTCACCCAGGACCATCAGCCTGTGTGATTCCAATGTCATGTTGATGATGAAGTCCGCAATTTCCTGCAGGAACAATTTCTCACTCCCTGGGTGGATGGTAGATGAGAATGATCCTACTGTCCACACCTGCTACTGTAGTGAACTTAAATGATCTGGCCCCCTTCCCTTGTACAACAGTAATGTCCAATTTCAATCTAAAACAGATAGCCACCCCCCCCACCCCTGCAGTCCAATCTCGAGTGGTGTATCACCGAACAACTGTCTGGGACAGCTGCCTCCAAAATGGGGCCTGCGTTGTCATTGAGTCATGTCTCAGTGATGCAAGCCAGGTCTGTTGACTCAAAAAGATCAGCAATAATTGCTGTCTTGTTCCTAACAGACCTGGCATTGCATAACACCACTTGGGTCAGATGGGGTTCCAGGTCAGACCGAGTTATCTGCCCAAACATGCTGGAGCCCTTGGGTATGGTAACTAGACATGGAAGACCATGTTTCAGTGACCATTTTTCCCCAAGGCATCTCCTGGACCATACAACCACGATACGGCCCTCCTGCCCCCCCCCCATAGTCCTGGGAGAAGACTGGGTGCCTTGTATAGTAACACGATCAACCTCATTGCAGATGCTATACATCTCATAGTTGTGATATCAGTACTGTTGCTCATTGACTATGAGCTCTCTGTCTTGCAACTGCGTGTGAGTCACTTCTCTACAGAATAAATGTGATCTGTATTAAGGCTTGTCACTTTGTTCTTGGGCAGACAAGCACACTCATAACTGCACTCTCTACATCCAAACAATCTGGCTACAACTTCCTAGCAGAATTAAATTCCAAACATGTCTGTTAGCCAGGAAGGTGCTACTGGGCCTAACCCTTTCAGCCCTAGTTTACTGCTTCTGTACTACTATCACTAATCTTTACAACACCAGGAGTATGGTTTGAAATGCCCTTAAACTGCCTTTTCATCACACTCAACTGGTCAAGTGTTCCTTCGTTGCTAGGGCCGTTGATTGTTTAAATGAGCTGCTGACTCCCTACTTCATCTACTTAAGTTTCACCAGTTTAAGACAGCACAGTGGTTGACTCTAACAGTTTAATACATCTGTACCTGGTAACCATCCGAACTACATCCCTCCAGGCATACACTTGGAACTGTGTCAGACTCTGGTGGTTCTGAAGCCAAGTACCATTACTATGCCTGCTTTACACTGTTTCTGTTTACTGCCTTATCGTAAAATGTTATGCAACTGATCTATCCTGTTAATAATGCACCTGTTTGACCATTTTGTACTTATTTTACCACATTCCACTAGAATTTGCTTTTTGTGTTTGTAATGTAATCCTTTAATCTCTTCTGCTGATGTGGAATCTTTCTAAAAGAGCATTTGTTCTTAAAGGTATTGTCTGAAAGTTTCAATAAACAAATAGATAACTGCATGCTTCTGTTCTAGTAGTCTACACAACATCAGGTATGATGAATTCCACCTGGTACTGACATCCTGCATTATGCAATCTTGAGACCGATCAAGGCATTATTACTCTTCTCTTAGTTGGTTAATTGCTATTACAGAGCAATGAAAATGAGCACAGAAGGAGCATGTTGTGGAGACAGTATTGCTAGCCTCAGTACTGTGATGTAGTGTAGATGCAGTAGATTCAAGGTGTGGGCAAAGCAATGAATGCTGGCAAAATTTCTGTCAGCATAGCTTCATTATATTTTCCCCATTACCTGTAATAAAAAAAACAACGACATGTACAGTGGTATCAATTATCCATGACAGCAGCATGTTTTGAATGAATGCCAGGATGTTTCTTAACATGTGGGATTTCTCCATTAGCCCAACACTTAAAAGAGTAAATCTGTAGTAATTGCCAGATTATTGTGAGATGAAGAGAGAGTCAGTGACACAAGGAGAGAAGGGAGAATCCGCAATAGGAGACATAAGCTTCTGCACACACCAGTGTGTGGTCAAGGAGAGATATGCATGCATGTAGTTTATAGTACTCTATATGTCTAAGGTACAGTGGAAAATTCCACCCTCATCCTATGAGAATAATGTAGCAGTTGCCATTCTCACATCCTCATATGTCTTTGGCACCACAATCTGTGAAAATGTGGAATGTGAAGAGAGCTATTACCATGGATGCAAGTGCTGCAGAAGTCTACAAATGTCAGTGTATTCCACAAGTGACAAGGTTTGCAGATCCAATACCATCATTTCACCTATCCTTATGTAACATACTGAGCTGTTGGATGGGATGACTGGTACTTAGTTCTGACCTGGAACAACTGGCATTCCATGTAGATGGGAGGGATATTCCAAGCTTGCCAGATGGTGTGCAAATAGCAGGAGACTGGTGCATGGCGGGAATGATGGGGGTGCACAGAAGGCTTTTTGGTGTTGTGGGAGATGCAGTGGTAGCAGAAGCAGGCACAGAAGCATTTTTGCAGAGGCAGAATGTTCTGTGGTCTTGCCAGTGTCACCAGCACCACTGCCTGCATCCTCACCACAAGATGGGTCTTATGGATCCACAGGTGCAGACCCTGGTGCTTTAAAAAGCTGAGGATGTTTTATCTTTTGGTGGTTCATTAAGGAGGTGGTTGCTAAATTTGTTAGAGAGTTCCACCTGCTGATAGTCATACTGCATAGTATGTGCACTGCCTTTCTGTTATCTTCTTATAGTAACGTAAAATGCAAACATACGTGCTCTTACTGCTCCTGATGCCTCTCATGCAACCAGTGTCACTGGTACCACCACCATTCTTTAGCCCCCCCAGCCTTTCTTGTTTGAACCTGTATCTGCAGATTTGCCCCTGGCACCACTGGTGCCTCTGTGCCTACTCTGCTTGGCTGTTCAGGCTGGCAAGGAGCCTGATGAACAAAGTGCTGAAGGATAGATTGCTGATTTTTTTAAGGGAGAGAAGTCATATCCTGCTTTCTCCTGCCACTGCAACCTTGAGAGGTTGATTTATTTGGCCTGTACTCCCCATACAGTGCCTCATCATCAATGCTGCTTAGTTTAGTCTTCACAGATTATGTATCAGTGGGCTACTTCCCTGGTGGAAAATGGTCATACCTGGATGAGTGCTCCTCCTCATTTGCACTACCAAGTTCTACAGTACAGGAGACAGGTCAAGAAATAAGAGGTGTCACAGTAAGGGTGGATGCAGTACTGAAAATAGTTGTGCAACTGGCTGGGGCCACAGTGGTAGTTGTGGCTGGCATCACTGTAGCAGTACTGGTGGCCACCATGGTTACAGTGGCAGTTGTGGTTTGGGTCACAGTGACAGGAGTGGTTTCTATCATAGTGGCAGGAGTGATCTCAGTCACAGTGGCAAGAGTTATCTCAGTCACAGTGGCAGAAGTCTTCTCAGTCACAGTGGCAGGAGTAGCTGGCAGGGCCACTGTTGAAGCAGGAGTTGGGATACTAGTAGGAGTGGATGGGTGGAGGATCAATGCAGTGGTGGTTATTAAGGAAGATGCCTTCATTGTGCTGATACTGGTGGCAGTGGCAAGGGATGAAGTGGGCACATTCACATTAGTGGTAACAGTGGCAGTTAATGACAATGTCTTCCTAGCAGCACTACTAGTACTTTGGCACTTTTACTTTTTCCCTGATGTCAACTGACACCATATTGGTACTGGTAGATACTGCAAGCTTTGATTGGGTAAAACATACTTTTGTGTGGCGAATGTGCCCTGAGCATCACTTTGCAGTATACTCACCCTCTCCTGCTGCTTGTTGCTGTACATCTGCTGCAGTTTTGCTGGGGCTGCTGGACCAGCTACATTTTCTGGAATTAAGGTATCTGTCTGCCATGGTTGCATTACTCATGGGAAGATGTATTAAATGTAAATTATGTAATTATGAAATATAGCCAGCCAAACCATGGCAGCAATGCTGAACTGACAGGTCTTATTCACTAATAGTCAAGCCTGACCAGCTTATCAGAAAAAAAAAATTCTTGTTGCACACACTCAGCCACAAACTTAGAACAATATCTTGAGTGCACAGCTGTGCATACACGCACAACAGGAAAGCAGTTAACTGAAGTTGTGAGAGCTGATTAACCCCACCCTACCTGCTATGATGCACTCACACTTGCTTAAGTGGCTGTGGAGGGACTCAAGCCTGAGTTCCTCACAGGAGGATTTCTGATATTAAATTTAAATAATTTTTTTTATGACATCAAGTCATTCAAGTCATTGCAGCAATGCTGTGCTGACAAGTCTCACTAATAGTCAAGACTGACTAAATTCTCAGAAAAAATAAATAATTTTTAAATGTGTTCTTGGGCATACACTCAATTTCACACTAATAAAAACTGTGTTGGCCACAAAGCTGAGCACACAGACAGAACAGAAAACTGGATAACTGAAGTTGTGGGAGTTGGCAGACTAGTCCCATCCTACCAACTACGGTGCACGCCACACTTGTTTAAGTGGCCATGTAGGGATGCAAGCCTAGGTTCCTCACAGGAAGATTTCTGATATTAAATTAAGTTATATTTATTATGAAATCAAGTCACTCAGTCACTGTAGCAATGCTGAGCTGACAAGTCTCACTCACTAATAGTCAAGCCTGACTAAATTCTCAGAAAAAATTAAAATTTCTTCTTGAGTACACACTGATCCACAGACTTTGAAAATGTTCTTGCATGCACAGCCATGCACACACACAACAGGAAAACAGCTATATAAGAGGTAAGTGTCAGCCAACTAGTGCCACACTACCAGGTACGGTGCACTCACACATGCTTTACTGGCTATGGAGGGATCCATGCCTGGCTTCTAGAAGATTTCAGATATTAAATTTAAACTATATTTATTATGAAATAAAGTCACTGCAGCAATGCTAAGCTGACAAATCTCACTCACTATAGTCAAGCCTGATGAAGCGCTCAAAAAAAAATACTTTGAATTTCTTCTTGGGCTCACAGCCACAAACTTAGAAGACTGTCTTGAGTGCACAGCTAAGCATACACACAGAACAGAAAAGCAGCTAACTGAAGTGGTGGGAGTCATCTAACTTGCCCCATCCTACCAGCAGCAGCTACGGTGCACTCACACTTGTTTAAGTGGTTGTGAAGGGACCCAAGGCTGGGTTCCTTACAGGAAGATTTTTTGAAAGTGAATGCTACTCAGTGGCATGTAAGATGAGCACAGACATGTTTTCCTCTGGGTTAATTTTAGCTCTGCCTAGAAGGATACCACCACATGCAGGTCTTGGTATGGCCAGGGCTCCTGGGTCTCCTATAAATGATGCATAGAATTTTAAGAAATGAAAGTGAAATGAAACAGCAACAGCAGCAATGCCCTTTAGACCAAAGGGAGGTAATCCTGGTATTTTGGGTGAAGCGAACAGTGGAATACAGTGGATGACAGAAACTGTCTAGGTAAATGGAATGTGAAAATCTGGTGAAAACTGAAATTAAGGTAAATAGAATATTGACAACTCAGTGACAATGACAGCTACTATAGGGCTCCCATGTATAGCTGGGCTTTCCCTGCAAGGGGTCAATGTTTATTGCAATTTATGGATGCTCATTGATAAATTCCTCAATTTGGGAGCCCTGATCTTGGCAACAATCAAAGGTGCCTTGAATCATCTCTTCAACTTTGCAGGAGTGCAGTCATTCCTTTTGACTCTTCAGACACTGGTCCATATTAGGCATTGGGGGGTAGTGAAATATCCTATGCTAAATGCTACCTGCAGGTACCCTAAACTACACTAAATTACCCTAAAAAATATCCTAATGAAAAACAAGTAGTTGGTTATGGTAGGGTAGTTACTACCCTGATTTTTCTACTATTCTATTACCCTACCCTAACCATAAGAAAACAAAGACTTTATTCTTGATTGCCCTAAAGAGAGTAAACTGCTCACAAGGGGTTGTCTTAAGGCACATTGGATAGGTGCAGCTGCTCTGAGAAAGCCTCCTACTGTTTCCAAAATACAGTCTTTCATTTTAGGGCTGTATAAGGTATTCATCCACAGGGCTACTGTGATATGCCCCAACTTTTTCTTATTGCTTAGACATTTGCAATCTGAGTGTCCACAGTAGTTTATTCAATTAATGAATTTATTAATAGAAAATTTAACCAGGAAGAACATATTGAGCTGATAACAGATAATTTCCAGTTGAGTCCTGGGGGAGAGGGGATGGGGAGATACCTAACAATATAATAATAAGGTAAATACAAAATAAGTAATACAAGTAGAATCAAGAATGTAAGATAAAGAGTAAATGAAGGCAAAATTATAGAATTAAAACACTGTCAATATATACAGAATTAAACAAAAACAGAACAGCAAGAGAAGGCAAGACTAGATATAAGAGAAAGGTGAAGAGGAAAAAGGAAGTTGCAAGTAGTACAACAAAAATCAGAAAGAAGAGACTTTAGGGAGGAGGAAGAATAGGCAGATTGAATAGAAAGGGGAAGGGAGGATCAAAGTTTAGGAAAATGGTAAGAAAAAGTGGATTGACCAACAATAGATTTTCTTGGAGGGATATTAAGAGAATGGAAAGTATTGTTCCAAAGAGGGTAGGAGGAAGAAGGATGAGAAGAAAGAAGGGATTTGAAATAAGAGGGAGGGGTGCCAAACCAGAATTTGGACAAAAAGGAGACACAATTGGAAAGGCACCTAGCATCAAGAGAAGGGAAGAAAGAGCTGATTAAAGAGAACAAAATCTGTTTTGTGCTTTTTTTCAAGAAACTGTGCAATTGTTACATAATTTCACACAATTTTACAAAATTATCCCATTATAGAGTACTATGTGGATTGTTGCACAAAGAGAGCAAAATTGCACAATTTTCCAGATTAAGGTTTATGAAAATGTGCACATCTGAAAGTTTATGTTCAGCCTGTGGCATTGTTTTCTGAAATTGCATATTTTTAAGAAATCTCATTTAAAAATGTGCAATTTGGGATAAAAGGGTGCTATTTGCTGAACTCGCCCATTTTAAGAACTCACATTTTAAAAAAACTGTGCAAGATGGGGAAAATATGCAATTTTGGAAAATAAAAGGAAGTAAAATTACAATGGATCTTGACACAGATTTGCAAAAATTGCAGTACTACGAAATTGGTGATTTCATACAGTTTAGCAAGAGTACTAGAAATTTTGCCCAGCACTAGCTGCAACCCACTGGAATTTAACATTTACATGTTGGTAACACTACTTGAGCAAGAAGAGCAAGATGAAAGATGTATATGATAACACCATGCAGGATCAAACAGGAAAAGTAGACATCATAGGAATCATAGCAATATTACAAGTCAGTAGTGTTGGCCATTAGACATTAGTGACTTGCCATTTTACAATGGACTACTGTTTATGATTACCTATCAGGTATTTATCCAGCTCTGCCGTAAACAAATCCATATTCTGACAACACATCGAAGGGTCAGGTAAACTGTTCCAAGTAGTCACCACGCGTTGGTTTATCCAAGAGCATTGTCTAAATGTCCTGTATAGTTCACCCCTCAGCTAATACATGTGATTCTTTGACTCCCTATTTGCTATTTTTTAACTAGACCAGTACACTCCCAGATATCACTGTTTCTAAAAGCCTTGTACACTAAACACAAATCTCCCTTTAGTCTTCTATATTTCAAAGCGAAAAGACCCATCTCATGCAGTTTCTCCCCATAGGATAAGTGTGAAATTCTAGCAATCTTTTTTATTGCCATTTTCTGTACCCCCTCTAATAATGCTATATCATATAGCTTGTTTGGCACCCAGAACTGAGCACAGTATTCAAGATGGGGCCTAACAAGAGAACTGAACAAGGGAAAGATAATGCTCCTGTCCCTACTTCTGACATGTTTTAGTATGCACGTTAGCATTCTGTTGCCCTTCTTACCACCTCTCATGTATGTATGCCAAATGATAAATTATTAGTTATAAATATAGTGTACCTAAATCCTTAACCTTGTAAGTAGTATCAAGCTCTGTTTCATTCAAATAATACTTTGCCAGCCTGTTTCTGACCGTGAGATGTATTCCCTTGCACTTACTCACATTACATTCCAGTTTATGCTTCCTAGCCCATGTCTCCAACTTCTTTAAATCTTCCTGAACCCCCAAAATAGCTGCCTCATTTTCTGCTATGCCACCTAACTTTGTGTCATCCACAAATTTACTGATCAAAGTGTTGGAGGATGGTTGCATAGTAGAGATAAAGATGTTGAAAAGGGATGGTCCCAGCACAGATCCCTGGGGCACCCCACTGGTCACCTCTCCACTTAGAGCAGAAGTCTCTAATGTATACCCTTTATATTCTCTGATTCAGCCAGGCCCCAATCCATTTTATAATCTTTGGGCTGAAACCTAGTTGTATTAGTGTTTCTGTTAACTCTTTGTGGGGAACCATGTCAAATGGGCCCTAATAGCTCAGTTGGTAAAGCATCAGACTTTTAATCTGAAGGTCCAGGGTTCAAGTCTCTGTCAGGGAAGTGATGGGCTTTAGAAGTACTAAAAATTAATCATTCAGCTTTCATGTCTTTGTATAAGGAAACACAGAAGGAGCAGGACAGAAGCTGTACCAGTTAAGGCAGAAGGAAGCAGGGAGGGAAGTCAGAATAGCAAAGGCCCAAACTGAGGAAAAGATAGCCCACTTGGTTAAGAAGGGGGATAAAACCTTTTATAGGTACATCAAGGAGTGTAGAAAGACAAAGAGAGGGATAGTGAGGCTGAATAGAATGGATGGTGGGTGGCCAGAGAGGGACAGTGAAAAAGCAGGGATACTGAACGAATATTTCTGCTCAGTATTCACAAAAGAGGAGGAGGGGGAGGTGCCTAATCCAATTAACAGAAGCACTCTTGAAAGGGGGGTCAAGCCCAGTCCTTTCACGGAAGAAAGTGTTCTGAAAGAACTCCTAAAACTGAAGGTGGACAAAGCAATGGGGCCTGACAGAATTCACCCCAGAATTCTAAAAGAATTAAGGGGAGAACAAGTGAAACCACCGAGTACCCCTTTTAGCAAATCATGGGAGGATGGTGTGGTACCTGAGGACTGGAGGAAGGTGGATTTGATTCCCCTTCACAAAAGTGGGACCAAGACAGAGGCAGGAAACCACAGACCTGTCAGTTTGACCTCTGTGGTAGGGAAAGTGATGGAATCACTTCTGAAGAACCCCAAGGGTTGCACACTGCTGCAGGCGGCTGCGGCGTGGAACTCCATCGGCCGCCCGCTCTCTGAAATCTCCGGGTAAACAGGATGAAACCCCAAGGGTTGCACACTGCTGCAGGCAGCTGTGGCATGGAGCTCCATTGGCTGCCCGCTTTCCGAAATGTCCAGTAAACAGGTACTGCTCCTGAGGCTTGGAAATCCAGAATAGGATTGGCCCCAGCTACTTTTGCTCACTCTGCCATTGGCCATTTGAGCCTGCTCCTGGACTGCTATTGGCTGTGTCTCCCTGGACTGAGCGTAGCTATTTTCAAAAGTACCCAGCCCCCCTCTCTGAGACGCTGAGTAGCTTTAGTTGTAATTTTCAAATGTATTTGCTGTGAAATCCTATTTTTAGTCACTACAACTGTTTCTGCAGTACCTTTTTGATGTTTTTCTAGGCACGGCTACGTATGACCATTTTTCTCTGTGTAAAGCGAACAATAGCATAGCAAAAATTTCTCTCCTATTGCTGCACAGCTGCCAGTTTGTAACTAATCTGTAGCCTACAGCTGCTATACCCTTATCCCCTACAAAACTGTTGCCTAAACTGAAATTATTTTACTGTCTCTCTAAGTAATTAACTGGATTTCTCTTAAATGTTTTAAACTGCTCTGATTTTTACTTTACTTTCTACCGCTGAGTCAAGGCAAACTGCCTGATTGCAGCCAATGGATTTCTGCTCTGCTCTCCTGCCTGTTGTCTGAATTCCCCCCGTCGCCTGGCTTCCTCACAAGCCACTCATTTGTAACTCCCCTGCTTTTCTTGTGCCTTTCTGGGTCCCCCATTGCAATTTCATATCTGTCCCTCTCCCCCCCGTCCGTTTCTCAAAACCTCCCCTCTGACTACCTGGCTCAGCCCCCCTCCCTCCTCATTTTTGCCACCTAAATATCCCTCTAGCTCTAAAATTACTGTCTGTTCCTCTCCTCCTTTGTCTTGTCTAGGGGGCCTCCTGTCTGCCCCTCCCACTGATTACTGATCACGCCAGCCCTGTGGTTTTTCAGTCCCTATTTGTTGCTAATCTGTCCCTTTCTTCCTTTCTTCTCAGGATCGAACCCCAAGGGTTGCACACCACTGCAGGTGGCTGTGGTGTGGAGCTCTATTGGCCGCCTGCTCTCCAAAATCTTCAGTAAACAGGTACAGCTCCCCAAGGCTTGGAAATCCAGAATAGGATTGACCCCAGCTACTTTTGCTCGCTCTGCCATTGGCCATTTGAGCCTACTGCTGGACTGCTATTGGCTGTGTCTCCCTGGACTGAGTGCGGCTATTTTCAAAAGTACCTAGCCCCTCTCTGAGACGCTGAGTAGCTTTAGTTGTAATTTTAGTCCTACACCACCCACCCCAATCCTGGCCTTTATTAAATACACATCTGCCCCTCCCATTTTCTTGTCTCTATCTTCTAATTGGTTCCAACCCTTCCACTCAGTGTCTGACTGACACAGGTTTCCGATGAGCTGCACCTCTCTCTCTCTCGCTTTCTCACTCTCTCCCATTTGATCTTCTGAGACTCACTGCCTCTCTGTCCTGCTGTTATACTCATTTCTACACCAAACTATTTCTCATTGCCATCTTAAGTTTTAAAGCATAACTAACTAAATTACCTTACTCTGCCTCCCCCAGTGCCCTACTCTTTCCTTTCTACCCCTGCTTTTGTCCCCTGATTTTTTTCTTTAATCCCACTCTAAAGTGTATACCCTTATCTTAAAAATACTCTCCTGTAGCCCAAGCTGTAATTACTGTCACATACTTTGCCCATCTAAACCCAAGATACAAGGTAGCTTCTATGTGCCTATTATTTTCAAGTTTTGATCAGACGGTCTTACTCAACCCTGACCATCTACTTGTTGCAGCTACCACCAGGCAGCAATCTCACATAGTTTTTGCCTTTTGCCTACCATCAACACTGAAAACCATGGGACACAGGCTCCCACGTGGCACAGAAAATTGTCTCAAAATCAAGGGACACCTAAAGTTCATAACCACTGCTGCCGCAGTTCTATCACTGCTTTACTTAGCATCCTTGGTTGGATACAATGTCAATATGACCCACCCAGCCATCATCCAGGCTCTAGACAACTTCCATTTCTCTAACCTCCATCTCCTCCATGACCCACCATGAAATTCTACCCCACTCCTGGTAAATAAGGGAATAACATACCGAATCACACTCAATCCAAAAAAATGCTTCCTCCGTTGCCTAATCCACTCCCCATGCACCCAGCGGAAGCTATGGTTCATCCTGCTCCTGGCTATCCTGCTATCCGGGGATATCGAGACAAACCCAGGCCCTCCAGGTCAACTTTCCCACTCAGATGTGCTACAAAGGACCTCTAAAAAGTCTCCTTATAGCTCACCACAACATCAGAAGCCTAGAGCATAACTTCACTGAGCTTGAAGCCTAGATCACCCTTTACAAGCCTGACATACTATGCCTGTCCGAAACCTGGCTAAAATCCTCTATACCCTGCTCTTGCACTGCAATACCATCCTACAACCTCCTATGGAAGGACAGACCATCCTCCTAAAGGGGAGGTGGCATTGCCATCTACTTCAAAAACCACCATTGTCTCACTGCCCTTAACATGGATCCTCTGACTCACTGTGAGTCGCTACATGCACTCCTTTCTCTTGGGGATAAAAAAACTTCATATCATATGTGCCTACAACACCCCTAAAAGTGGCCTCATTGGCCTTGATGAGTTGATAAACCAGTCGTCCCTACTCTCCGGGAAAAATGAAACAAGCCTACTAGGAGACATCAATCTAAACTGGCAAGGGAAATGCCAGACCACCTTGCTCACCAAAATACAGAGCCATAACCTACATCAACTTATCACTGAACCCACAAGGTGTACCTCTCACTTTAATTCTGGCACCCTTATAGAATAGTTGTTAGCAAACTGACCCGAGCACATCCAGTCTGCTGGAACACTTGCAGATGCCATCTCTGACCACTCCCCTATTTTCTGCATCTGGGGATCGACCTCCCCCCTCCCTGTAAAGCCGTGACTAATCACCTTTCGAAACTATGCCAACCTCAATCAGCAACATTTTCCTCAAGATGTGGCAAACACTGATTGGTCCGAACTCTACAGTGCTCAAGATGTCCAAACCACACTGAACATCTTTATATCTAATTTCTCAGCACTACAAGACAATCACTCCCCTCTTATTACCCACTGTGTCAAGAGAAGACATACTAGATGGCTCAAAAAAGACCTACTAGCCTAGATAAAAGAAAGAGACAGGAGTTGGAGCTGTTTCAAGTCCTCTGGACTGCCAGAGGACTATAACATCTATAGGATGTTAAGAAACATTTGCAAAAAGGCAATAAGATCTGCAAAATGCTCCTACTGCAAAAATCTTCTAACCAATTACTCAAACTACCCCAAAAAGTTCTGGTCCCACATCAAAACTTTCCTGGGATCCACTCAATCACCTACTCCTAACAATATGGTCCTTAACGGAATTCATTGTGACAATCCTCTGACCATTGCAAATTTCCTTAATAATCAGTTCACAGACCTAACGAAATTCATATCCTCCTTCCCCACCTCAACAAACATGTCTTCAGTTTCTTCTAGCAGTGCACCTGTACCCCCACCTTTTCACTTTAGAGCTATTACCCTGAAGGAGGTTACACAAATTCTTAGCTCAATCTCTGACAATACAGCCACAGGCTCAGATAATATTGAGCCCAGGCTACTAAAAATAGCTGCACCTCTTATTGCAGCTCCTCTGGCCAAAATATTTAGCCTCTCCTTGTGTCAATGTAGCATTCCTGACATTTGGAAGATAGCAAGAGTCACTCCTATCTTTAAAAAGAGTGACCCCAGTGACCCCTCGAACTATAGGCCCATAGCCATCCTGTCGGTGCTAAGCAAAATCTTAAAAAAACTAGTCACCACCCAAACCATAGAATTTCTCTCCAAGCATGACCTACTAACAACAGCCCAGCACGGTTTCTGCAAAGGCCACAGCACCTCCACTGCACTGCTCAAATTTACCACAGACACTCTCTGCCATGGATTCAGGTCTTCTTACAGGGGTTGTCTTCATTGATATGATGAAAGCTTTTGACCTGGTGAACCACTCCCTTCTCCTCGCCACCCTACAATCCATTGGCTTTGCACCTAACGTAGTCAGCTGGTTCAGGAGCTACCTGTCAAACCGGCTCCAAGTTAAATTCAACTCATCATATTCTCATAAGGCCACAGTGAATATTGGAGTACCCCACATCTCTATCCTGGGTCCACTTCTTTTTTTCAATATTTATCAATGATATGACCTTCAAACTCTCTTCCTCCTCCTCCTCCATACTCTATGCAGACGACATTGTCCTCTATATCAATGTGAAAAAGGTAACTGACATCAGTCTATGGCTCTCTGCTGGCTTCCAATGCATTCAAACCTGGCTCTCAGATAAGAAACTTGTTCTTAATGAGACCAAAGCCCAGTCCATGCTATTTTGTACCCCCTCAAAACTCAAATCTTATCAAAACAATTTCAGGGTCTCCTACTCAGATGGCTCACCCATTGGCGTAGTTATCTCCTTTAAGAACCTTGGAATCACACTGGATCAATCCTTAAACTTCGATCATCATATAACTAACATATGTAAGTCTGTGAACTCCAAGCTAGGTGTAACTTACTGCACTAGCTATGTTCTAACCCCCTCAGCAAGACTATTGCCCGAGGCATTCTCCTGCCGAACCTAACCTATGGGATATCTTCATCTGCTACCATACCTAAAACAAACCTATACAGGTGGGACATGGCCTATAATAATATATGCCAGTATGCTGCCTCTTCCCATAGGAGAAAACACCACTGCCTCCTCTACTCTGATCAAAATTGGCTATCTCCAAAGGCCATCAGGCTCTATTCCCTTGGCTCCACCATAGACAGTATTATGAGGTCTCAAACACCAAATCACTGGCTGAACTGCTCACTCCACAGACCTCCAACTATGGACTGCACTCAATAGACAAATCCTTCTTACGTGTACCGAAACACACAACAACCAGAGGTGCTAGTGCTTTTGCCCACCATGATCCATGGCTGTGGATCTCCTTCCCTCTCGAGATCCGCCTAGCACCCACCCAAGACGCCTTTAAAAAAGCACTCTGTCACCACCTCATCTCATCTGACCAATGCACCTGCTTTAAACCTCCTTAACTCCTGGTCCTCCATCCCTGGCAGCAGTTCTTAAGCTGTTTCTGCATTACCACATTATGACACTTCCCTTACACTTCCCTCAGGGTACCCTTATTCAACAGGCTTTCACTTTCAAACCTCACCTCAACTATTCTCTGCATCAAACTCCCTTTGCACTTACTCCCTCTGCTCCCCAGTCACCTATTTTCTCCTGCACCTACCCTCTTAGCACTTATCCGCCCTGTTTCTCTTTCCTTACCTGTCTGCTTAATTGTCTTCCCACAGGGTCCTATCTACTGCAAGTCTATTTTCTTGTATTGTTTGCCCACTGTATTCTCTGATTTAGATGTATTCCTTTATTTTGTAATCCACACTGTCTTATCGCAAACATGCCTCATCCCTATGTTATTACTGTAAAATATGTTCTCTACCTGGTTCTCAACACCCTGTATCCTAATGCTGCTGAGCCTGCCGTGTAACACTGTTACTTATACCTTGCTGTAACCGCCTTTTTGTACGACTGTAATGTTTTACCCTGTAACCTCCTGGGTTGTGCCTGAAAATAGTCATCTCTATGGCTAGTGCACTTAGCCGGTAAACAAATACTAAATAAATAAATGAAGAAAATAATTTTTGAGTACCTAGAGGCCAGTGGGGCACAGGACCCAAGGCAGCATGGGTTCACAGCGGGAAGGTCATGTCCGATAAATCTAACTGATTTCTTTGACTGGTTGACCAAAGTAGTAGACCAGGGAGGGGCTATGGACATGGCCTAACTAGACTTTAGCAAGGCATTTGACACAGTACCACACAAAAGATTAATAGTCAAATTAACCAGCCTGGGAGTGGGTCACAGGGTGGTAGCCTGGGTAAAACATTGACTGGGCAACAGGACACAGAAGGTAATTGTAAATGGAGTCCACTCTGAAGAAATAGGGGTTACTAGTAGGGTACCGCAGGGTTCAGTACTGGGTCAAGTCCTTTTTAATGTCTTTATAAGCGACATTGCAGAGGGACTGGAAGTTAAAGCATGCTTCTTTGCAGATGACACAAAGATCTGCAACAGGGTTGATACACAAGGAGGTGTGGAAAGGATGAGAAGGGACTTGGCAAGGTTGGAGGAATGGTCAGAAGTATGGCAGCTTGGATTCAATGCAAAGAAGTGCAAAATAATGCACCTGGGAAACAAAAACCCAGGGGAAGATTACACACTGGGGGGAGAAGATAGTAACAACAACAAAAATGGAAAGGAACCTTGGGGTAATCATATCAGATGACTTTAAGGTTAGCAAGCAATGTGAGAAGACAATAGGGAGGGCTGGGGGTATACTGGGATGTATAGGGAGAGGCATCACCAGCAGAAAACAGGAAGTTGTTATCCCTCTGTACAGACAGTTAGTGAGACCCCATCTGGAGTACTGCATCCAGTTCTGGAGATCCCATCTCCACAAGGACATAGACAGGATGGAGGCAGTCCAGAGGAGGGCAACTAAAATGGTGCAGGGTCTGCAAGAGAAGCCATACGAGGATAAACTAAAGGAGCTTAACATGTATACCCTTGAGGAAAGGAGGGAGAGGGGGACATGATACAAACTTTTAAGTACCTCAGTGGAATCAACAAAGTCCAAGAGGGTAGCATCTTTCAGAAAAAGAGATATGCAATAACAAGGGGACACAATTTAATGATGGGGGGCTGTTCAGGGGCAAAGTGATGAAGTATTTTTTCACAGAGAGGGTGGTGGACACATGGAACAGCCTTCCTGAGGAGGTTGTGGGGTCTAAAACTGTGGAAGAATTCAAGAATACGTGGGACAGACATAAGGCAGTTCTTGTGGGGGAGGATAAGAAGAAATAGGCTGTTGGTTAACTAGGATCTGCACTTTATCCTGTAGGTATGGAAATGGGTAGACTTGGTGGGCCAAGCAGTCCTTATCTGCAGTCAAAGTCTGTTTCTATGTTTCTATGATAAATGCTTTAGCATACTCGAAGTAAATGACATCCACAGGTATTCCTTGGTCCAATGCCTTATTTATAGGCTTGAAGAAATGGAGCAAATTGATTGGTCAAGACATGTTAGCCTTGAAACAGTGTTGTGTTATGTCCCCCAGTCCCATATTCTGAATGTGTTTCTCCATTTTTACTTTAATAAATTATTCTAACAATTTGCCAACTATGGATGTCAGACTAATGGGTTTATGTTTTTTTTTTTTACCAGAGAACCAGAGCAGAGAAGGTGTGCTGCAGATCAGATAGGATAAGGGCTGTCAACACTGAGTAGGGAAACAAGGAGACTAGGTGGGCAGTATGATCCTTATCTGATGTCGGATTCTATGTTTCTATGTTTCTACCTCATGTTTGGGGCCTTTTTTATATATTTGTGTGATGTTGGCTTGCATTCATTCAGGAATCATAGTGAGTTCCCTTATAGAACTAGTAAATAGCAAACTGATAGGTCTGGCCAGCTCATTTGACAGCTGTCTTAGTACTCTATGGTGCATACTATCAGGAACTTATTTATATTACTTTTGATAAGTCGGGCTTTAACATCTTCCTCTGTAATAATAGACACTATCCTCACTTTGCCCTAGGTTTTCTATCAGTGGTAGGTAGTCATCTTTTTCATGATATATGCTAAAAAATAGTCATTAAAAATTTTGGCCTTAGCTTGTTAATTTATTTGTTCACCTCCTACAGAGAGTTGTCCCGCTTTTTTTTTTTAACTGAACACATTTTATCGGTATGTCGTAAACATACAACACCAACAAGAATTTAGCAAAAACAACCAAACTATGAAAAAAGAAAAACAGGGCAAAAATATAGAAACAAATTCCCCCTCAGGTGCAGACCAGCCAACCAACCCAAAGTTTACACGAGATTAAAATAAAAGGGAAACGGGTACAAAAAGGAGGCAAACCAAACTAGACACCCCAGGTGAACTATGTATAACAAAATATCACATCTAAGTAATGAGAGCCCCACGAGGTAATAAACTAAACAAAGAATCACTAACATGAGAGAGATCAGAGCATAATTACTAAGAATAAGGAGGAGCAAGAGAAAGAGTGCAGAGGGTATGAAGTTTAGCCCATTTCCTCTCATATGTGGGTAAGTTGTTATGAAGGCTCGCTAGCATCTTCTCCATGTGAAGATTATATAGAAGTTCATTAAGCCATTCTACATAGGAAATGGGTTGAGTGTCTTTCCAATGCTGGAGTACTGTTCTCTTAACTGACATCGATGTAAGGGCAAAATGATATTGTCTTTCTTTGGACAAAACCAAATGGAAATCACCTAAAAGACAGATTTCTGGGGTAAAATAATCTAACAACCCCAACAAAGGAACCAATTTACTTCTGATCTTGGCCCACAATTGCTTAACAGCATCACAGTCCCAAAAAATGTGTTCTAACGTGGCTTCCTATCGACCACATTTATTACAGACTGAAGATGGAGCCTTACCTGTTTTCCACAATCTGTGCATGGTATAGTATAGGTTATGGAGACTATAACATTGGGTTAGGCATAATTTATCTTGTGTCAAGTACTGGAAGAGGTGTTTCCATATTTTGGACCAGTTTAATTGGTTTCAGGAAAAATACTTTGTCAGTAAATGCCAACAGTGTCTATAGAATTCATAACTTGCACTAATAAGATCTGATAGATTTTGGAAACTAAATGAGAGAGAGATATCACATTCAGCACTGAGGGGATAAATTGTGAACATGACTTATTTATTTTTTATTTATATATGTTTTTGGTAACTGGGTAGGCAATCTGATCCAGGGGACCATTTTCAGTTGCAACCCGGGCCAGACATTTGGCAAATAGTACAGGGTCAGACAATAGGCACCAGTTACAATAGACTGGGTGCACATAATACACTGAGTAAAATGGAAATCAAGAAACAGTTATACTTTGACCATGGCGGGGGACCCATGTAAGAAGCAATGACATGCTTAACTTGAAAATATTTAAAAGCAGAAACTAGAGGCTAGTTGCTTGCTCTAATGACAGTAATTGTCCTTCAGGAGCCAAGACCAGAACTGAGAGTTTATCCAAGCCCGACAACCAACTGTATGGAATAACTTTGCCAGCTATTTGAAAGTTTGAATTGCCAGCAATTGATTGCTCAAGTGCCTTACTAAAATCTACCAAGAAAGGTTTATATAGCTGCTGGTGAACTGCCATGGATACCCTCACCACCAAATTTCACATTACGCATGGAAGAGAGATGCATTTGGTATAGAAAACACTGTGGGATTTAAATTTTGTCCTCGTATTATGTCCTTTTCAATCTTAAGCCATAAAGGATAATAAGATATGGAGTTAGTGGGAGGTTTAGAAGATTACTAATGGAGATATTTACTAAGATGGGAGGCCCAATAATATAATTGAAAATCCAGGAGTTGTAAACCACCTTTGGGTATGGGATATGACAGTTTATTATATGCCCGGCGGGGAGATTTAGAAGCCCAGATAAGCTTTGTAATGATGGGGTGAAGATTTTTAAACCAAGACAGCAGAAGATATATAGTTAAAATGCTTAAAGGGTAAAAGATCTGGGGATAATATTCATTTTAATTATGGTGATTCTCCCCCATAATGTAAATGGAAGCACATTTGATCACTGTAGATTGGCTTTAACCAATTCTAACAGGGAGTCCAGGTTAAGTTTTTTAAGCTTGGAAACATCTGTCACAAGCTGTCTCTCCAGATATGTAAGAGATTGAGGAGCCCGGAGAAAGTCATAATGAGACTTATCAGATTGTGTAAGTAACATATTGAGAGGCATTACTGCAGTTTTATCGAGTTTAGCTTGTAGTTAGACAAAACACTAAACTGATTGATACAGTCACAGCCAAAGACATGGCAGATATTTCCCCAAATTTCTGTGATATTTCTAAAGAAATATTCTGCTTTCTGCATTTCCACAGTAGGGGCAGCAGAGAGAAACTCTTTAGAAATTTTGCAAAATACAAATTTAGAGGGGCATCCGAACCAACGTAAACTGTAAATAAAAAGGGCCACCGTACCCTGTCGAATGCTTTTCCGGCTGGTCTCCACAGATCCCAAGACACTGAAAGTATGTGTGCTAACTTACGATGGTGGTCGGATGTAGATCTAGATGGCATAAATCCCATCTGCTCCGGCCCAATCAGTGGAGACCACACCTCATTAATGCGGACAGCAAGTATTTTGCAAAAAATGTTATGATCTTGATTCACTAAAGAGATGGGTCGGTAATTAGAAACACTTTTCAGGTCCTTGCCAGGTTTTGGTAGCAAGACAATCAAAGCTTCTGCCATGGTAGAATCTGAAAACCTGTGCTCCAAGATATCCATGAAAGCCTGTAATAAGGTAGGGGCAATGTCTTGTGCAAAGGTTTTGAAAAAGTTGGTAGTGAAATCATCAGGATCTGGGACTTTATCTAGTTTTAAAGATGATATAGCTGAGATAACTTCCAACACGGTTATGGGGCGACAATGATATTCTCCTTGGGCATCAGAGAGAGTTGGTAATGGAATCAATTCTAAATAATGGCTAAATGTAGCCTCAGAAGTGAAGGTAGAAATGGGGCCATATAATGTCTTGTAATAACTGAAAAAATCAAGAGCAATTTCCCGGGGTTGGGTTTTGATAGATCCGTCCGAAAGGGAACAGACTGAAGAGATCAACCTGGACATTTCTTGTTAATGTAAAAGTAAGGTCATTAACTTACCAGCCTTCTCTCAATGACCTATATATGCTGACTTTGTTTTGAATATAGCATACTCCGCCCTTTTCCATAATAGTTTGGCACATTGGTCCCTTAATTTTTTCAGCTCAAGCCTGGATTCCATAGTGGAAGATGGACTAATGGACTTCTTTTGCAATCTAATTCGCTGAAGCTGGGTTGGCAACTTATTCTGACTAATTGTATTCTGTTTAGAGGCTAATTTAAGAAATTCCTCTCTAAAACAGGCCTTACAAGCTGCCCACTCTGTATCCCTATGGGAGAGTGAGCCCTAATTCTCTGCCAAAAACAAGGGAATGAGACATTTTATTGTGTCAATTACAGGGGGCTCCTTTAGGATTTGGTTAAGTTTTCATGTGGTATCTTTGTCCTCGTTTGGAGTTACAGGGTTAAGGAGCCATACTAAAGAGTGATCAGACAGGACCCTGGGACCAGTAACAGCGTAGTGGAGCCCTGTCAGTGTAGTATGACTAATTAAGAAAAAGTCGAACCTGGAGTATGAATTATGTAGTGGAGAGTAAAAGGTGAACTGTTTATCCATCTGGTTAAGGACTCTCCAGGGATCACATAGTCCCAGAGAGTCCATAAAGTCTTAAAATGTACTGTTGGGCAAGAGACAAGCCCACGGTGGTCTGTGGGTTCTGTCCAAATCACACACCAGGGTAAGATTCCAGTCCCCCCCCAAGAAGAATAGGCAAGTGGGCAAAATGAGCTAGAACTTTAGCCAAGGCAATAAAAAATGAAGGGGAGTCAGAGTTTGGGCCATACACACAACCAAGAAGTACAGTAGTTTGCCCCATGGTACCATATAAGAAAACGTAACAACCCTCTGGATCCTCAGTACTAGAAATAAGAAAGAATGGGGTAGATCGAGCAAACAAAATTGCTACCCCACGCTGCCTGGTGCTATCCCCTGCATCGTATACCTGGCCAATATAGTCCCTACAGAACAAAAGGCATTCTGAAGGCAACAAATGGGTCTTTTGAAGGCACACTACTTGGATCCCTAAATGGGCCAAATGCTTAAGGATTTGATAATGTTTTGTCTTATCTTTTGCTCCCCTTATATTTCATGTGGCAAACCTTGTGCTGTTCAACATGTACAAAGATTCTAAAAAGGAATAAATGATAAGGATGTCTCCTTCTGAGTAGTCCGTATTCTGGATTTCCTAGGGAGAAAAAAAAATCTATGAGAAATACATAGTGGTTTGCACAACTGTAAAATCCCCAACAAATTCCAATAACCAACAATACAAAACCCCAGAAAAAAAAAACGTAAAACGATAACCAACACTGGTACCCAGATCAACCCTTGGTCCATAGACCGCACTCCTGCAGCCAGGCCCATGGTGGGGAAATAGAGAGGCTTTCAGGTTGCTCCCGACCTGACCGTAGTACTGCCATAACCCATAAGACCACATAGAGTGAACCAACTATAAATAATCAAAATAAAACTGGGAGCCAATGACACTAATATGACTCTAAAAAAATCATAAGAGCTTAAAACAAGGAACGTTGCCATGAAGAGGATCTCTCACTATAACAGCACTTAATTATGCACATGATAGGTAATACAAAACATTAAAATGCCTAAAAGAGCCTAGAAAAACAGGGTTATATGAGTACCCAGGTAACAGCAGGGCAATGCGCCATAAACCATTTGCACCTGCAAAAGAGTCTAAATAAGAAATGTACACAAAAAATAAATAAATAATGACAGATGTGAATGTCCTTGCATTACAGTTTGATTCCCTAGTGCACAAAGAAATAAAAATTAACTTGAACCTCTAGCCATACTACAACCACTAAGCTAAGCAGCTGCAAAATATTTCAAATACAATCCTGAAAAGAAGTAAAAATGCAGCCAAAAATAGACCATCCAAGGATTAAAGGAAAGTCTAGTTAACATGTAACCGAAGCTCTCAAGGATAGAGTCCACATATTACTACATAACCAGCAAGGGGTTCTCCATTCGAAGCACTCATTCAGCCCAAATGAAGATCCCACTTTGAACTTGGATCCTCCACCGATATAGCAGCCCACCTCTCTTCTTTGAGCATTTCTGTGTCCCCTGTCAGGAATCAAATTCCTACGTGGTGTGCATAGGGAGGGGTTTCTCCAGAAGGAAGAGGGAATGGTATTGTTGGTTTGCTGCTGTATCACTCACTGGTGAGACCGCACTTAGAGTATTGTGTCCGGTTTTGAAGGTTGCACTTCAGAAAGGACTTACACAGCATGGAGGCAGTCCAGGGGAGAGCAATTAAAATGGTGCAAGGGTTGCTCTATGAGGAGAGATTGAGATATCTCTACATGTAAACCTTTGAAGAGAAGAGAGCGAGAGGAGACATGACAGAGACTTACAGGTACAGTACCTCAAAGGGATCAGCAGGGTGCAGGAGGAATCTCTGTCAAATGAGAAGAGCAGCAGGACCAGGGGGAATGCACTGAATCTGCTGGGGGTGGGGTTAGGATGGATGTGTGAAGCACTACTTCACTGAAAAGATGGTAGACACCTGGAACAGACTACAAGCTGAAGTGGTGGAGGTGAAATGGGGGTGGCTGCAAGGCTGAGTGGGATAGACATAGGGGTATATCAGTAAATAGGGAGGAGGGAGGGAGGGACACTGGAGACTAGTTACTGTCAGAGGAGACAGATTAGGCCAGGAATATCTAGTAAGACTGGGTGGTCCAGGCAGTCTTTTTCTGCTACCCTGCCACAGGGCCACAAAGCTTTCTCCTGCCACAGTGGGAAGCTGTGTGCGCATGGTCGACAAAGTGCATCATTCATGCCAGAGAAGAAGTCAGAGAGAAAATGTACAAGAAAAACCCAGCAGCTATCTATATGGTGGCTGGGGGATCCTCTTGGCCAGAACAAGGTGCATCCCAGTAGTGGCAACCTACTGGCTTGGAAAACAAGCTCTACTGAAAATCATACTTCTCTCTATCAGCAGTTGCAATTTGCAACTGTCCTTCAGAAATCCATTCATGGCTGGGCTAGGGTATAAATCGTTTTTTGGAAACAGCAGCAGGCTTGTTCAGAGCACATTTGCCTCTCCTACCTGTGTGTTTCACTTCACAGTGGACCAATGGTGAATGCCTTATACAGCTGTAAGAAGCAGTTTCAAGTGCTGAAGAGAGTCGAGCTGGCTTTCTATGCCAAATGTGTCAGTGGGCACTAAACAGTGGCCCTCAAATGACTGCCCTGCACAGCTGTAAAAAGCTGTTTCACTGAGTGCTGAGGATAATCAATTGCTATACCATATTATTTAAAAACGCACACACATAATACTGGGAAGGGAATGGCACAGCCATAGAATAGCTCTTAAATATGTGATCAGGAACAAGGCTCATGTAGTGAGTGAATGCTGCACTCAGTCAATATTTTTTATTTGTTAATTGTTCAGGTCAGTACAGTAAAAGTCAAGGGGAAATTTTTTTGAGGGATGAATACTTTCTTTTCTTGTACTTCAGGAAAAAAAAACAATAAATGATGCCTGCTGCAGTACATCTCTTTCATTTATGTATTTTTTTAACTTTTTTTTATCATTCAAGTCATAAACTGCTGCTGTGCAAGCCAGAAAAATGTATATATTGCACTTGCCTCACCACAAAATTTTGAACCAAAGGGAAAGATTTTTCTTAGGTTACTTTGAGCACTTAAAGAGGCAAGGAGGGTTTCTGACCCTTTTGCTAAGTTAACCCAGAGGAACAGATGGTCTGCTCTGGAACCATGTAAGAGTCTCTTAGGCATTACCCTGAGTCAAGAGAAGTACTGACTATAATACTGGACAAAATATAAAGGTGTGCAGATCACTTCTTCAATCGGTTTCTCTACAGAATTATTTTATGCTGCCTGCTGTCATCACTTATTTTGTTTTATATATTTTTATTTTATAATACTTAAACAAATAATTACAGATCTGCCTGCGTGAGCACATGGCTCCATCAACAAAGCTGGTTTGGTGGCTCAAGCACGCTACTGAGCTTTCAAGATTCCCCTTTTCTCCCCCTCACTTTCACTTCTCAATCGCTCATCTCGATGGGTCAGGCTGCAAAAACAATCATTTTTTATTTTTCCCCCTTCCAATCTTGTTTTCTTAATCTTTTGGTGTTTCTTTAAAGTTTTTATTTTCTTTGAACTCTGAGTCATCTCATCTGTCCTGTCTGATTTGGCACTAGCGCTGTTGCACGCAGCAAGTTCAGCCCCACAGCACGCTGTGCAGTCTGCTGCCTGGCTGGTCTGTGTCTGCCTGCCCAGCTGAATTGCCCACACTGAATCAGCTCCCATTCATGGCACTTTCAGACATGTATGATGATTAGTATGTGTGGTGGGTGGGTGACAGTGAGTGACACACGCACTACAGGGCTGGTGGGACTATACGCTAGGCTAGGTTGGAATAAGGGCAGGTCACATGATGAGCAGAAGTTAAGGAGCTGCTGTAGCCATGAGTGTGCTGGGCAGTGCAAGAAGGTAGGACTGTCTCATACAGTCTAAAAAAACTAAGTTTAAAAAAAGGATTTTCTGTGTCTGTGCTCTGTCCTTCCTGCTCCCCTGCAGCCTGACCGATTACCACATTCCCAACCTGCAAATTACAGTCACATGCTGGGTAGTGTTGTCTTTTACCTAAACTACCCTACATGGCCAAAACATGTTGGTACTTACTCTAACCAATGTAGTTACCCATTGGGTAGCCCATACCTGGTCCATACCACTGTGGCATCATGACTCCACTACTGTAATGTGTTCAGTGCTGGTATACCCCTTGGATTCATTCATTTCCTGCTATTTGTTCAGACTTCTGATGCATTTTGATTTGATGGGAAGGGTTAGTTTGACCACTAATGAAGGGAACAAGTTGTCTGTTAATTCTCAAAATTAAGTTCACAGAAATGTTGACTTACGCAGCCATCTGGATGCTGGGATAAGAAGAATACAGTATAACTCTGATCATCATATGTCTTATTTATTTTTAGTTTATTTATTTATTGAACTTTAATCCAGGTAGGAAAGCAGAAATAAAGCACAAACATTTCATCTCAATCTGTAAACTTGGGGATGGAGACACAAAATAGGACAACTGAGTGAAAACAGTTTCACAACAAAGAATAACATAACAGGTAATAGCATGCATCCAGCACATTCAAGAAACTTGGAAACAGAATTTGTCATCAGAAAAAGACCAGTAGGCCCAACTTGTCTGCCCTATTTCCTTGCCTATTACCACTCCCTGGACCATATTCAGTCTCAGGTGTCCCTCCCTCCTCCATTTTATCTACTTGTTATGCCCCTGCATCTATCAAACACATGCTTGAAGCCTCCCACTGTCTTTGCCCCCACCACCTCCTCTGGCAGACTGTTCCAGACATCTACCACTCTTTCTGTGAAGAAGTATTTCCTCATGTCCCTCTTAAACTGCTCCCTCTCAGACTTCATTGCATGCCCCTTGTGATTGGCTGTTCCTTCTCCTATTAAAGAGACTTCCTTCCTGCACCTTGTTCACCACTGTAAGGTGCTTTATAGATTTCAGTTATGTACACTCTCGCTCCCCTCTCCTTCAGGGAGCACATGTTGCAATCCTGCAGCCTCTCCTTGTATGTTTTTTTGTGCAACCCCCGCACCATTTTGGCAGCCCTCCTCTGGATTATTTCCATTTTGTCAATGTCTTTGTGAAGGTGTGACCTCTAGAACTGGACACAGTACTCTGGGTGGAGTCTCTCTAGTGAGTGATACAGTGGCAACACCACCTTCCTTCTCCAGTTAGAAATCCCCCTCCATATGTACCTCAGCTAGAGACGCAGACAACTTTTACTCTGCCCACATTTGGAATTGCCAACATCACCTCCACAGATGCTCCACAAAGTTTTTCTTAAAGCTACAACCAACTTTGCACTTCAACCAAGTGCAAAGTCTGAGCTTAAAGTACAAACTTTGTAGGTGGAATTTGCCTGCTGTGTGCAACTTCACTTTTTTGTGAGGCCATACAGATTGACTGAAATTGGTAAACAATTCTGGCAGGCCATGTGATTCCCTACAGGACCTCTATGCGAATGGGGTCACATGCTACCAAAGCATCTCCGCTTGTTCAGCCTCTCTTAAGTTGCAATTGTGAAAGCTAGTGGGAAGATTAGCTGCCTTAGGAGTTTTGTTGGAGTTTATGATCAAATTGTGTACTTTAAATGACTATGTTTCTTTGTTTTTTAACTCTTCTTCTAATACCTTTCTGTCTGGCCTTCTGTTCAATTGTTTCCAGTTTTCTGTGCATCTTTCTGCAGCATTTCTCTTACTGTCTTATCTTTAGCTAATTTTTCCATCTTTCATGCATAACTTAACTGAATTTCCCTGTACTTATCTTAAAAAAAAATTAAAAAAAAAGTTTCTGTGCTTTTATTCTTTATTTTTGTCTGTCTCTTTTCCCTTGTTCCCCCCCAATATGAGCAGTAGGCTAAAGCTGGATGTGAGAAAGGAGAGTGATAGCAGCGGCAGAGGGCACATCAGGCTGCACCGTTAGGGTGGCACAGCTTGCCCCACGGCTGAGTCCTCCTCCTCAGCCCCCCTTGCAGACCCTGTAGAGAAAGGCAGTAGGTTCATCTTCACTACCACCAGTAGTGCCATCACTACCTCCACAGCCACTGTGACCATCGCCACCACTGCCTCCATCACCAGCACCTCACCCTACACCAGAACCTCTGCCACCACCACTGTCACAAGAAGCAGCACCGAAACCACCAGCAGCTGCACCACCACCACCATCACTACTTGCAGCACTGCAACCACAACCACCAACAGCATGCAACCACCACCAGTAGTCCTGATGATGCCAGCACTATCATTTTCGGGGGGTAAAATCCCCAGGAAATGCAGTTTTAAACATCAGAGAAAAAATACTTTCACAAATCATGAAATAAACTACTGAAATACATTTGCAAATGCAAATGTTTCATGCTACTTTTTGTGAAACTTTCCTGATTTGTGAAAGTATTTAAAAAAAAAACAGCAAATCTTTGCTATAACCCTGCAATTGAATGATTGGGTCTTTTCTGCTGAAATTTGTAGGATGGCAAGCCCTGGTCCCACTGATGTGTCTTTTGGTGGTTTGGTGCCAAAACATTCAAGGGGACCAAAGTTACAGCATTCCGGAGTTGGGAAATGTCCCATAGGATAACATTGCAGCGCCTGTGATGCCTTTCGGTGCCCGTATCTTGAAAATGAAACAAGCTATGGATTTTTCACTACCTGCAGCTTAGCTCACCTTTAGGGTTCAGTCCCCTAACTCTGCATTCCTGCCACCCCAACCCCATAACACACACACACACACTCATGCAAGACACATGCAAGAGTGTAAGAAACTATACCACTCCATCACATCTGTAAGCACAATAAACACAACGCTGTACTGATTTCAAATAACACTATGCAATGAAAAACCTTTAGGTGAGCTAACCTGCAGACTCAGTATTGTAAACATTTGATTACACCAGCAGTGGAATTTTTTCCTACTTGCTATGATTACGGAGATATTGGCAAAAACATATTACAAGGATTCCAAGGGTGCCTTTTCAGTGCGTTTCGGTGCCTGTATCTCATAAACAATGTGAGATACAGATTCAGTCAATTTATATTGTGTGGAGTACTTGCTGCCATGATTACAGCGACACTTGAATTTTGTTTGTAGTTGCTATGGTTTCTGAGATATTGTCACATTAGTGGCACAAGGTTCCTTGCCCTATAGGGGTGATGTATGACTCCGTACTTATGTGTGAGTGGGAGTGCAGGTCCCAGAGGGCCTGCACTCCCACATAAGCATGCCATTACAACAAAAATGGACAATGTGAAGGGAGCACAGGGCTCGGAGGGCCTGCAGTCCCACTCACACAGACCAGTTACCAGTTACATTACACTTTCTTAAAAAGAAGAGAAATGCATTGCAAAATACTCCATTAATGCATCAGTTAGGGTTCATAGCACAGCAACAAAAGTTTGGAAATGTGCTGTTGGGGTTCAATCCCCTAACTCCACATTCCCCCCAACCCCAGCTCCCTTCCCCCACACACACATATGCAAGACACATGCAAGATTGTAAGACACTACACCCCTCTGTCACATCTGTAAGCACAATAATCACAACACTATACTAATTTCACATAACACTATGTACTGAAAAACCAAATACAGTATGATCAGCTCTATACTGCCAGCATGGTATGATGATACTTTATTGCTGGCATATCTTCACTATAAATCTTCACTATAAATACCACCAACAGCTTAATCTGGTTCAAGGTCAGTTGGCATTCATCTGTATCCCCCTCCCTCGGGTCATGCCCGAAAATAGGCAGGATTTGTCTAGTGCGCTTACCCAGTCAACAAAAACTAAATAACTAAAAAAAAAAAAAAAAATCTTCTTCATACAATGAGACACAATCTGTATACATTTTCAAAATATTGATTTTTATGTATCATAATTCAACAATTGGCTCACTGCAGGATAGAGCTGACACATACATAGTACTTTTCAGATACTGCTTAGGCATGAAACTATTTATTTATTTATGACTTTGATAACTGGGTGAGTGCACTGATCCCAGGGACCGTCTTCAAGCACGACTCGGGCCATAAAACATGGTGCAGGGTGACAGTGGTACAAGGTAACAGTAATACACATGAAACAGATTTGATACAAGCAACAATAGTAAGCACAATATACAGGTTTGATGCATAGGTCCATTTGAGAACAGTGAATACAAGGTTTCAATATTGGACATGAGGAGATTTGGTACAAAACTAACAAATCATAGGCACAGTGTACAATGTGTGACTGTATCGTCCAGTGAGCAAGTAATACAAAGAATACTCAGTAAAAAATATATATACAATATGTACAGGCAAGGAAGTCAAATATTACTGTGAAAAATATGATATAACAGTTGTAGGCAGGGGAGTTGACTAGTGCGGGTAGGTGGGTAACCCCTGGGCTGGAGAGTTGACTAGTGTGGGTTGGTGTCAGACCCCAGGGAGCAGTGGCAGGATGAGTTTGCCATGAACCAGACTTTAAGGTGGGACTCGAAACTGGAGTGTGTGTCAATGTAACGGAGTTCAGACAGTAGTTTTTTCCACTGCAAAGGGGCAGCTGCAGACCAAGCTCTGCTACCCATGTTGGTGGATACCCTAGGAACAGCTAAAGGGAGAGTACCATTAGAGCGGAGGTTGCTTAGGAGCATTCTGGTTTTCAGAAGAACAGTTAGGGGGGATTCTGGAGTGATGTGGATGACATTGTCTACCATGCAGCAGAGGGCTATGTCAAAGTGACCTTGTAGCAGTAGCCATCCAAGAGTATTATAGAGGGTACAGTGGTGGGTGGAGAATGAGGCCAATAAAGCAAAGTGACAGGCGCTGTTGTAGGCAATGGAGAGTTTAACCATGGCAGTAGCTGAGGTTCTGGCATAAATAGGGGAGCAGTAGTCAAGAATAGGAGGAAGATTACCCTGGACAATGGCTAGTCTGGCTTCAGGGGTAAGGTATTGCCTGAATCTATAGGTGGCACCTAACTTTTGATGGAACCTTCTAACAAGGGAATTTGCATGCTCACTGAAAGTGAGGGAAGGGTAGAGCAGTACTCCTAAGTATTTGTAAGTGTTGACATCCTCTAGGGCTGGGCCATCTGGGATGAGAATGTGTAAGGGGCATGGTTTTTAGTTTTGTCCAGAAAGGGCTTAGATCGGAACAGCATGGATTTAGTTTTTTTGCCATTTACTAAGAGGAGGTTTTTTTGAGAACCAGCTGTGGGCCGCAGCATAGTTGTGCAAGAGAACTGAGGAGATTGCAGCCATGGATTTGTCACTGTGGAAGAGGACAATATCATCGGCATACAGGAGAGAGTGACAATTGAGGCAGTCGAAGGGAAGCGCATTAACAAATAAGGAGAAAAGGAGGGGACCCAGGATTGAACCTTAAGGGACCACCACAGAGACAGACAGGGTTGGGGAGCAGGTTTGACCAATACACATGAATTGTGAGTGATCAGTAAGGTAGTTAGTGAACCAGCTTGTGACATTCTGAGAACAACCAAGGAGGCTAAGCTTGGAGGTAAGGAGAGCATGGTTAACCATGTCAAAAGCCTTTGAGAGGTCAATGAAGACAGCCCTGGTGGCTTTACCATTATCCATGTTAGAGAGGATGTGGTCAGTCAGAAGGGTGAGGGCAGTGGCAGTGGAATGATTCTTGCGAAAGCCATGCTGTTGGTTGCATAGGAGGGTGTATTTGCCTATGTACTCAGTGAGCTCATTGTGGACTGCTCTGTCAAGTAGTTTACTGAGATGAGGGATGATGGATATTAGACAGCAATTGTCAGAGGATTTGGAGTCACCAGATATAAGAATGGGGATAACTTTAGCTATCTTCCATGGGTCAGGCATGGAGAAGGTGAAAAGGGCAAGGTTAAAAATGAAGGTGAGTGGCCTGGCAATCGCTGGAGAGATCAGCTTAAGGAAGACTGGAGATAGCCCATCAGATCCGGAGGAGCTGTGGTTAGGTAGACTTTTGAGTAGCTTCACTGTGTCGTGTATGGAGAGGGCTTTAAAATAGAATGGGGGTATTTGCGGGTGAGTGGCAGAGCTGGAGAAGGATGGCAGTGTATCAGGTATTAGGGCTGAGCTTTGAGGTTGGGCAGTTGGCAGCTTATTTAGGTACATGGATAGGTTGGTGAACTTACAGTTGAAGACACTGGCCCACATTGTGAGGGTCAGACAGCAGCCCATCCTAGGAGTTGAGACGTGGTGCAGCATAGCTGAGGCGGGGGTTTAGGAGGGAGCTGATTGAGTCCAGAATTTTATAGGGTCTCCAATGTTGGCCTTTTGCAAATTGAGGAAGTGGGTCTGTTTCAAAAATGTGGCCTGTTGTTTACATTTGTTCCTCATGCACCTGTAAGCATCCCAGAGGGCAAGAGAGGGGGTCACTTTGAAAGTGGACCAGGCATGGTCTCTGGCCTTCATAAGGGTTAGGAGGTCCTTAGAGACCCAGTGCGAGCACCCGCCTCTGACCTGTCTGGTGGTGACAGGGAAAAAGCAGTCCTGGAGTGTTAGTAGAATCACATGTTGTTACACTGCTGCATTAACTGGAAAAACTCATTAGCAGTATGTTATAGTTACCTCTGGATGTCACAACTGTTGCTTTTACATCTTACTTTTAAACTATACTACAAAACATTAGTTATATCATTAACACCGTTTGTTATTAGGACTGACTCACTCTATCAGAAAAAAAATGCAAATATCTAGTGGCTGTCGGTAGGCTTATCCAAACTCTCATTTCCAATACACTATCTGTGGATGACAAACTGTGTGTTTTACCTGATGCTGGTTGTCTCTGATTGGTTGTGTTGCATTGGCCCTTCCCCTGCTTACATATGTGTGTGTGTGTGTGTGTGAGAGTGGGGGGGGATGCGGAGTTAGGGGATTGAACCCTAATAGCACATTTCCAAACTTTTGTCGCTGTGCTATGAACCTTAACTGATGCATTAATGCAGTTTTTTTTGCAATGAATATATATATATGTAATCTTTATTTATTAAGCGCAATTCAAAATATCAAAGTGCTTTACAAAAAATAAATACAAAATAATTAAAACCAGTAATAATTAAAAATACTGACAAATCATAACAACAGATCAATCTCAAGTCATAGAAGAAGCAATAAGTGGGTTTTCAGTGCTGTTTTGAAGCTCTCCACAGTCTGGCATTCTCGAACCCGATGAGGTAGAGAATTCCACAGGGTGTGTACTGCGAACACAAATGATTGAGCTCCAGATGTCTTCAATTGAATCCTGTGAATCTCTAGCAATCCTTTGTTGGCAGAGCAGAGTGGGTGGGGGGGGCAAAGAGGTGAAGAAGCTCTTGCAGATAGCTTGGTCCCTGTCCATGTAGGGCTTTGTACCTCAGCAAGCTGACCTTAAATGTGATCCACCATTGAACTGGCAGACAGTGCAGCTCATACAGCACAAGAGTAATATGGCTGGATCTAGAAAGCACAGTTAGTAACCTGGCTGCCGTATTCTGCACCAGCTGCAGATGGCAGATGTCAACCCCTGGTAGCCCTAGGTAAAGGACGTCACAGTAATCCAGGTGAGAGGTCACAAAAGCATGGACTAGTTTTGGATGGTCATTGGGCAGAACCAGATGCCTAATACAGGCAATATTCCTCAGATGGTAAAACAATGTCTTGATGATGGATGATACCTGGGATTTCAGAGTCAACCCCATATCAAGAATAACACCCAGACTATGCACTCAGTCAGAGGTCCTCAGGTGGCAGCCTCCCAGCACCAGACTGGATGCCAGCCCTGCCAAAGACCCCTTTATTCGATGACTCAGATACATGTCCAAAACTTCAATCTTGTCAGGGTTCAGCTTCAGCCAATTGGCACTCATGTAGTTTTGGATCTCAGATAGGCAGTTGTTAAATACAGACACCACAACATCCTGATCTGGTGCAAAGGACATGTACAGCTGTGTATCATCTGCATAGCAGTAAAAACTCAGTCCGTACCACCTAACAATGTTCCCCAGCAGCAACATGTACACCATGAACAACATGGGGAAGAGTACCGAGCCCTGCAGGAACCCACACAGCAGGAAGAAAGCATTAGAGGAATGAATCCCTGACACTACTCTCTGAGACCTGCCAGTGAGGAAAGAATGAAACCATCTGAGGACTATACCAGACAGTCCGCAGACCAACCGCAGGTGCTCTAGCAATACCCCATTGTCCACAGTGTCAAATGCAGCTGAGAGATCAAGGAGGACCAAGATGGTACAGCTCCTCTGATCTCGTGCAAAAAGGAGGTCACTGAGCACCCGAACAAGGACAATCCCAGTACTGTGCCTTTTCCTAAAACCTGACTGGAAGGGATCATAGATGTCAAGGATAGCAAGATGATCCTCCAGCTGCAATGCAACCACCTTCTCAATAACCTTGTCCACAAAGGAAAGGCTAGAGTCACGCCTCTAGTTGGTGAGACAATCTGGATCAAGAGAAGATTTCTTAATAAGGGGAGTCACCACTGCCTCCTTCAAGGAGTCAGGGAAACTCCCCAGTCTCAAGCAAACACTGGACTATCTCAGCCAGGACTGGGCCAATGATCTCCACACACCCCAAAAGGAGGCGGATTGGGCCCGAATCCAAACAACAGTAGGTCGGCCGCATACTCTGGATGATCTTCATGACATCCAAGATCATCACATGATCAAAAGCTGACCAACCAGAGCAAAGTTCTGCAACCTCCCACTAGTCACTGCAACCCCCATTACAGCGTGCCGAACAGATCGCTGTCCTGATGCCAGCAACCTTATCTGCAAAGAAGTGAACAAACTCATCACATTTACCTTATGACAAGACTCTCTGTGACGGAAGACAAACTGGATTGCACAGTCTGTCCACAGCATGGAAAAGCTGAGCAGGTAGACCTGGTGGCTCTGAGGGTTGAGGCGCTGGACACCACACCTCATGCCATGCTGGCGACCCATGTTCAGGACCAAGCATGGGCCACATGGGGTTGGCAGAGGAGGGAGAGAATCGAGCATCCAGAGGACAGCTCTCATCTCCTGAGGAGAGAGGACTGGCACTTCTGTCAAATGACTACCCCCCAGAGGGTAGTGCGGGTCAGGGGGCCAGAAGAAAGCAAGGTGCTGTTGGACTTCTGTGGATGCATGCACACCTCTACATCCACATGTCCTTGGTTTGTGCCCCACAATGGGAAGGGAGTGAAACGGAGGAAAAAATCCTCCAGCTGCAGATGATGATCGACCTCTCACAGGCTCCACACCCAGCGACTGGGCAGGGGTAAGTCCTGGTGATACTGGGATGATGGAACTAGGGAGGTCAATCAGAAGGGGGCAGCTGAGGGCAGAGGAGTATAAAGTGTAAATTAAAAAAAAATAGAAAAGCTTAGCAGGTTGATTCCATGCAGCAGAGATCTCCTCGTACAGGAACTCTGCCTTCTTACGGGAGATCACTGATTGATAATCTGCATAGTGCACCATCAATCTAAGCCCATTGGCATCAAGGCCAGATTTCTGCTAGCATCACTGTAGCCTATGCCCCACTCTCCTCATCTCTCTTAAAGTCACATCAAACCATGGGGATCGAGGACGAAGAGATATGGGGGCAAACCCGGACAGGAGCCACGAAATCCAAAGCTGACACCACAGAATTATTATAGGCCTGTAGTAGATTCTCAGGACCCACGCTTGCACTTGTACATCCTGCTTGTCCAATACCGCCATTAGGCCATTTGGGGTCACATCCCTTAATGGGCGATACTGGACCATCTCCAAAGGGGCAGGCCTATGGGGGGGGGTGCCTGGAAGTTGAACCTGATAGTGCAATGGTCAGACCATCTGACTGGTTCCACCATACATATATATATATATATATATATAATGGTAGCATGGTAGTGCTACCATAGTTAGGGTTGAGTAGCACTTTTAAGGTTAAAGGGTGAAATTTTGCACCTTAATAACTTTGCCACCATTCAATAGATTTGTCTAAAATTTGGCAGGCATGGTTGGGCATGGTAGATCTTGGGGATCTGCCAACTTTCATACTGGTTGGATATATGTCTGTGGAGTTATTAAGCGACAACAAAAAGTGCAATTAAGCTTTTTTGTGAATTCTTTGCACTCGCTTACAGGTCGCACAGTTTGCGCGACCAGTCCAAAAACTTCAGGGAACGTGCAGCCATGGTCCCCAATGTGCCTTTTGAAAATTTTGTGAAAAAATATTGAACAGTTTAAAAGCTATTCAAAGAACGATTTCCCATTATAAGTCAATGGGAAAAGTTAACAGAAAGTTTGAAAGTGTCGAAAAGGCACTTTTTAGTGTCGCAAATGGCCCTAATAGTTTCGCAAATCTGCCATTTTGTTTTCAGTTGCTGATCAGAAAAATGCTTGGCATTTAAAATTGGGACCTTCTAGGGACACAATTCTTTCTGTGTTCACCTAGTCGGACCCTGAGGATGCTAGCTATGTCTTTATTTTGGGGTTAAACACCCCAGAAATATGTTTTTCAAATTTCTGGAAACAGTAGTGTCGCAAAGTAGTGTTGCACCTGCGACACTTTCGCACATTTTTGTGAAAAGTGTCACAATTGTGAAAGCACTTTTTCAGACTATGGCAAAATGTCAGAAATTCTTTGCCACCCTGCTGCTAAAGAACGGGTTAGTCTTTTGAGCTAAAATTTGGAAGGAAGGCAGCCAACATCTCACTAATGTGCCTTTTGGTGGTTTGTGAAAAAAGTATTGCACGGATGCCAAGTTACGATACTCCGAAGTTGGTGTTTTTTCCCGTAGACTAACATGGTGGCATCTGCCGCGTCTTTCGGGGCTCATACCTTGGAAATGGTGCGAGATACAGATTTTTCATCGCAACAAAATGTAGCCAGGAAAATTTTTTCCCAACATCGTACGGTTCCTGAGATATAAACAATTTAGTCTTCCAACAGCTGATTTTCTGCTCCGAGGCACATGATTATGCATACAATCTTTGTATACACTGTGTTTCTCTATGCAGCTGTTGGGCAAAAACAGGGTGTGTGCTTATGTTACTGTTACACTTAGCATTGCCACTTGTGTTTCCGTACCTGTTTGCGCTACTGTTCCTGTGTATGCCACAGTGTGCGTTACCCTTTGCATTCTCGTTTGCGCCTGCATTTGCGTTACTGTTACCATTTGCGTTTCCACTACTGTTTGTCTTTGCGTTTTGGTTTGCATCACTGTGTGCATTGCCATTTGCATTTCTGGCAGCCCTTTCGTTTGCATTTGCGTTTGCGTTTGTCTTTCGGTTTGCATCTTCGTTGCTGTTACTCTTACCATTTGTGTTTGCAACTGCATTACTGTGCCCTTGCGCATTATGGTTTGCATTTCCATATGTGCTTGCATTTCCTTTTGCGTTTCTGTTTCCTTTGCCAGTATTGTTGCTGTTACCGTTACCATTTGCCTTTAGAATTGTGGTACCATGCCCGTGTGTGCTATGGTTTGCGTTTCCGTGTGCGCTTCTGTTTCTGTTTCCATTTCTGTTTCCTTTGGCATTATTCTTCATGTTAACTTTATCATTTGCATTTACAATTGTGGTACCATACCCGTGCGCGTTTCCGTTTGCATTTATGTGCGTGCTTGCGTTCACGTTTCTGTCTCTGTTCCCTTTGGCGTTCTTTTTGCTGTAACACTTAACATTTGCATTTAAAATACCACTGCCGTCACTGTGCGAGTTACCAGTTGCATTTTTGTATGCGCTTGTGTTTCTTTTCGCTTCGGCGTCACTTTGCGCTTGCATTTCTATTAACGTTTACTTCACCATTTACATTTTCATTACCATGTGCGTAACTGTTGGCACTTGCATTTGTGTTGCTGTTCCTGTTACTATGTGACAAGACATCATGTGGTGGGAGCGCGGGGCCCTTTGGGCCAAGCATTCCCTCCACTGCATTACATTAAGTATTTATCATCATCATTCACAAAAAGAAGGGAAATTAAAGGCAAAAAACTCAGTTTAATGCATCAGTTAGGGTTGTTCCTCAGTGACAAAAGTGAGGAAATTTGGTGTTAGGGTTGAAAGCCCCCCCTTGGACCCCCCAGTCCACCCACTCAACTGACATCTGGGTGCACATTGGGGACATCGGTCCTAACTCTCACCGCATTCTCCTATACCTCAGCTTCTTTACACATGTGATGGGGTGACAGTTAGGGCCAATGACCCCAATGCACACCCAGATGCCAGTTGGGGGTGGGCTGAGGTCCAAGGAGGCTTTCAACCAACACCGAATTTCCTCACTTTTGTCACTGTAGAACAACCCTAACTGATGCATTAAATAGAGTTTTTATCTCTAACATAAATATATATATAAATATGTCTATCTATCTGTCTGTCTGTCTATCTATATGTTTGCCATACAAAGTGTGCTGATCCCTCTAGTGTTGGTATTTGCTCAAAAAAATTTCTCATGTTTGTCATACAAGGCATGCTTTTTTTTGTAATCTTTATTTATCTCTCCTACCTGTTGCAGACTCTCTCTGATGGAGACACTTGGCCGGAGCTCTGCTGCCCACCTGAAACCCCCAACTCACGCTCTCCAGTACTCCCTGAGCCCTCCAACCTCCTCCGGCCACTCATCCCCCCAGTTCTGAGCCTTCCGGGGAGGACCACCAACTCTTCCGCTGCTTTATCTTCAAATTGAATGGAGTGACTGGATGGGAGGAGGGCAACCAGGAGTGTGGTGTGGTAAGGCCCGGCACTGGGCATGGGGCCCCACCACTAATCTCTGCCATCAGCCACTGTCACAGTAGGGGTTTTTCTCTTGTGGTTCTTCTCCCCACAGAATGTGGCATGCAGTGGCATCCTGCGTGACATTATACCACAGGTACCTGCTGATGTCCTGTCCCCTTCTGCAGCCCAATGTCTGCACTGCCCCCAGTCTCCACCAAAGGCCACTACTGTGCTGGGTGCCTACAGAAACCCATCCCAGGAGAGGAGAGCAGTCCTCCAGATGCTCAATCCTCTCCCTTCCCTGCTGAACCCTAATGGCCCAGGTCTATTCCTGAGCCCAGGTTGCCAGCATGGTGCAAGGTGTTCTGTCCAGTGCCTCAACTCTCAGTGCCACTGGGACAGCTTATGTAAGGCATGCTGACTCTAATCACTCTGGTATTGGCATTAAGCTCTAAAAGATGTACTGATTCTGTTCACTCTGGTGTTGGCATTATGCTAAAAAAAGTCTCATGTTTGTAAAATAGAAAAGGGGAAATGTCAAATCTATCACGGAGCCAGTTTTTATATAAATTTATGGATTATCTTGTTTTAGTATAAGCATGTCTCCTTTTCATATAGACGCACCATAAAATGCATTGTTTTTAATTTTCATCTGTTTGGGTCCCCGTTGGTTTTCAGTGTTCATGTCTACCGTATTAGTGACAGGTGTTTTCTGAGGTTTACATTTATTTATTACTGTGTCATTTTATTACCTCTAATTGTTATGTGATTAGTGACATCATATCAACATCATAGGTTTTGCACTACTTATGGTCTAGCACGTTTGCTGTAAATTCCCTCTTGATAAAGTTCCACATGGGTGCAAATACACCATCAGGTGGTTTTCTGCTGGCTGTGGAGATGACACCATTTCACCACTGAGCTTATATATTGCATTATGAGAATGGAGCTCAATAAATAGTCTTGTTTACCCAGCTTATTTGTAGCCATATAGTGCTCACTTCTAGCCAGTCTGAGGAGTGTGTGTGAGGCTTTTCTGTTGGTCTGAACAATAAATGCTGTGCCTGTGAATAACAAGCATTTGCCAATGCTGAATGTTTGCTTGCTGGTATTAGCATTGGACATACAGGAGTTCATCAGATGCAGAATAGGAATGGCAGTGAAGTACTGAAGTTCACGCCAACCCCACCTCCATCCTGTAGAGACGGACAGGCATTGGGGTAAGTGTTTGGGTCATCGGCCATGATGGCATGCCATGTGACATCACCCTATTCTGCAGACAGTGACACGTGTTGAGGTGTGCCTTAGGGTGTTTGGCTTTGCAGTCACTGCATTCCATAAGGACATATAGGTTCATAGGTTAGTACGAACTCAGGAGGCAAAGATGATCTTTCAGAGTTCACCACCAAATGGTGGTGTTTTTATGGTTTACTCATGTATAAGATACTTTCCTTTCACCCATATAAATATCCACATTTATTTTAAATAGATCCATGGTATCGCTCATCACTATTTCCCTCTTGGCAGCGCATTCCACTCAGATATAACTCTTTGGTTAAACAAATGACCTCTTTTATAAGTTTTAAAATGTTCTACTTTTAATTTTAAATTATGCATCCTAGTAGTAATACTAGTATTGTTTTTAAGAAAGCCTAAAGTTTCAAAAAGCAGAGGATCATGGAAAGCTTTGTATGTTAAACACAGGTCACCTCTCAGCTGCCTGTATTCCATTGAAAAGAGATTCATGGCTTTTAATCTTTCTTTGTATTCCAAGTTTTTCATGTTATTTATTCATTTTGTAACCTTTCTTTGTATTCCTTCCACCAGTTTTTTTCCTTGAATAGTTGCAGGTGCACAAAATTGAGAGCAATAGTCCAATTGTGATCTAACCAGGCTTGTATAAAGCCGTATAATAACTGTAGAATCTCTACTTTTTATGTTTAAAAATACAGCCTATTATTTTTTGGCATTTTTTGACCTTATGGTGAAATGGGTGCAGCATAGGAGAATGGGGTGAAGTCTGGGGCCAAAGAGTGCAAGGTACACCTCGATGCCTGTCAGTGACTGGAGGTGGGGGTGGGATGGCATGAGCATTACAGTCGGCAATGCAAATGCACATCCCGATGCCTGTCAGTCTGTGCAGGGTAGGACATTATGGTTAGAAACCATAATGCCTCATGCGTTTGTTGGTATTTATACTATAAATTTTCAACATGGCCTTTTTGTGAGCCTACCTATGAAGAGTGGCAGTGTGATTATGTCTATGTGTCCCGAACATTGATTTGCAACAGCGGCAGTGCCATTCTGCGCCACTTGAACAAAAACACAGATCGGGCAGGATGTGAAGAATGACTGCTGTACCATCCACAGGGAGGTGTGAAGAGATGGCAATGTTAAACAACTGTACTGGGAATATAAAAAGTGCTCACACGTCTGAGCATACAGTATGTGGAAACTGCGCGCAACACATGCACATTACACAGACATTTAATGGACGTTCGTCACCAAAGTTTCAAAATAGGCATTGTAGGACCTCTGCTCATGAACAGTGTCACTGTGATTTTCCTGATGTGTCCTGAACACTGATTTCCCAGAGCAACCACGCTATTCTGTGCCAGAAGTGCAAAAACTTATTTCGGCCAGGATGTGAAAAATGACAGCTGTACTGTTCATAAGGAGGTGCAGAAAAATGGCAATGTTAAAAAGCTGGAGTGAACATATTACAAATGTATGAAGTTATGAGCATGACTGGAAACTGTGCAACGCACGCTTGTAACACAGTCATTTTATGGAGTTTCATCCAGTGTCACTGTGATCTTCTTAATGTGCCCCCAACACTGATTTCCCACAGCGACCGCGCTGCTCTGCGCTGCAGGTGCAGAAACATTTTCAGCCAGGATATCAAAAATGACTGCTACACTGTTCATAAGGAGGGCTGGAAAAATGGCAATGTTGAAAATCTGGAGTGGAAACCGCACAACACATTCGCATTACACAGTCATTTAATGGACGTTTGTCATCAAAGTTTCAAAATAGGCATTTTAGTGCCTATGCTAATGAACAGTGTCAGTGTGAGTTTCGTAATGTGTCCTGAACACTGATTTCCCACAGCGACCGCACTATTCTGCACCAGAAGTGTAAACACACATTTTGGCCAGGATGTGAAAAATGACAGCTGTACTGTTCATAAGGAGATGCAGAAAAATGGCAATCTCGAAAATCTGGAGTGAAAATATTGTAAATGTGCGAAGTTACAAGCGTGCGTGAACACTGCGCAACGCATGCTCATAACACAGTCATTTTATAGACTTTTTCCACCAAATTTGCAACATACACTTTTTGAGAGCCCAACTCATTAACACTGGCACTGTCGTTTTGTTAATTGGTCCCAAAAGGTGATTCCGCGCAGTGACCGAGAAATCACCTTTCGGGACTGATTAATGCTATGACAGTGACTGAATTCATGAGGAGGGGTCCCAAAAACCCCATGTTGAAAATTTGGTGCCAAAATTCCAAAAAATGCCTGAGATATGCAACAAAGTTGAAAAAACCCTATTTATCCCATTATACAGCTTACCAGCATTTCCTCAGTTCGCGGTCGGCTTTGAAGAGTGCAGACGTGTTCCTGGTTTACCGAAGATCATCGCACCAGACTCCGGAGGAAACTATGGGGTGAGGGGGGTGTGGGGAGGCAGGGTGCGCAGTGGGTGGGCATGGGTTGTGGGGGGAAGGGCCATGGAGACTGCTAGGGACTGTTTCTGCTTTACAGGTTTTAAAACAAACAAAAAAAATTATGTGACAGTTTTACCTTTGCAGAGGCATTGGGCACATTGGGGTGGGCTCCCAGCATGCCACCTGAATATTTTTGTTGAGGCGGGGTGTAGCCGACAGGGGATTGGGCACCCCCTCAGACTCTCTCATTATTCTTTGGGGGGGCTGATGCTGATGGGAAGCGAGCTCCCCCATCAGCTCATCAAACAGGGAGGGGGAACATATTGCTGATGGGGACTGGGCTCTCCCGTTGGCAAGTCAGCACCAGGGATGGATGCCAATGGGGATTAGGGCCCCTACTGGCAAAAACACACTTCAATGGGGAGGGGCACATGCTGCCAAGGGGGATTGGGCAACCCTCTCGGCACTGGGGCTGTTTGATATTCTTTGTGAACATGGCGGCAAGGCACCGCCATGTTCATAAACAATATCACACTACCAATGTTCCGCCCAGCAATGACAGGTCACTCCCTCATTGCAGCAAATCGCTGATGCTGCAATGACGAGGCGGCCCATGATTGCTGCGGCGAAAACATTATAACTTGGTGCAACTTCTGGAAGCCAGTGTCATCAGCACACTGTGCCTCCATTGGTGCACCACGGCCAGGCCCCCAAATGCAATGCTTCTGTTGGATGCCACACTGCTGCGCCTCCCTATCCTGCTTCTCTCCCAAGCTGTCACATAATGTTTCTTACACATGCACAAGCAAACATAAAAAGCAGTTTACAAGCATTCTGTGTTACTTTATGCCTATTACTACTGTAACTCACATTGCAGCATTGACCCAGTTATCCACTTACATCCACACAAATACTAGTGAGCTGACAAACAACTCCCTGCACAAGTGTTTTTACTTAAATGGATTGCAAAGATTACAAGTTAAGAACTGCCCACCACCCCCAACGCCCAACAACATTCATACTTACGATCAGTGATGTGGCATAAGATCTGTTGTTGCATTATTCAGTTAGCAGGCACAGACTTCGCAGCAAACTGTTTGGGCCAAAATGACTGTAAAGGAAGTAAAAATAGACAAAATGGAAAATTAATAATCATATTTCAGTCACGTCTTACCAGTAGAGGAATGGAATTCATGCAAGCAGCCAAAATGTATCTTTCTCCTACAGTATGTTCCTATGAAAGTTACATTTAGACTGCTTGTATAAACTGCCTATCATTATAGATCAGGCATGTAAGGAGCAGACTTGCTGGAACTGGTGGCCTTTTTCTGCTGACAGTTTCTATGTAGCTATGCATCTATGTACCTATGACCTGACCACCTGCACCCACCCCACACCCAATACACTCTCATAATCTGTAAAACAATAACATAATTAGCAAACACCTACACACACTAATGTTTTTACCTAGACCATTTCCAAGAATTAGTTTCACAGAGGCTCCTCCCCACAGCTATCCCAACATAAACTTATCATCAGGAAAAGGACCACCAGGTCCCCTGGTAAGCCATTGAACAGGAAGTACCATTGTTGCAGAACAGTGGGTACTGGGCAGCAGGAGCTGATTCCTGACCAGTAAGGGAAGAAGAAGTGGAAAGAAGAGGGAATTAATAACAATCATTCAACTGTGTAAGACACATGCTATAAAAAAATAATAGAACATGACAGGGCATGCATTCAGTATGGACTACTGCAATATTAGGGGTGCTGCAATATTTGTTTATTTATTTATTCAGTCTTTGGTAACTGGGTAAGGCCCACTAGGCTCAGGTACCTGTTTTTAGGGGTGACCCAGGAGCACTGCGGAGGTTACATGACTGGCTCAGAGTCACACAGTATTCAAGTGGAGGTTGTCGGACACAAACACATGTCTACTGGATGTACCAAGCTCATTCACCATTCAGCACTCTAACCTCTGGCTATAACTGCCAGTGTTGGAATAATCAAATGCCCTGTGTTGGTTGGAGGCCTAAGGCACAACTGAGGGCCATCCGACCACCCAGGAAGTGAGGTTATAGTTACACTGCACCAAACCTGAATTGCATTGTTCCACTTACAACATTTAAAAAAATTCAAAATTGTTAGAAAGAATTTTAATTCATGCACCAGAGGTAAGCGACAAGAAGCATAGCTGAGGCATAACCATGTTAATACACATCCTAACATGTATTACTGTGCTCATAACATGGGCCAGCCTATTAAGCCTTGTTTTAACTAGAAAACGAAAGCTACCTTTCTTACTGTACTGTGATAGAGAATAGATGTGACAGGAAATATGACCAGATTAATTTATTCTTTTTCTGTTAGTTTAAATATTCATCAGTTACAGGTTTAGTATAGACTTAAGATGGCTGCCAGGTCACAGGCATAGACAACTAATGAGAGCTGGTCATTTACTGTATAGATAAGAGGCAGTATGGCGCAGTGGTTTAAGGCTCTGAGCTGCAAATCTGGTGACATCCAGCAGACCAGCCCTGGGTTTGAATCCCACAGCTTCCACTTGCATACTGTGTGACCCTGAGCAAGTCACTTAATTTCCCTGTACTCCCAGGTTGCACCTGTAAAAAAGCTTTCAGCTTAGTGTGTCTCACCTGGTTAAATAACTAAAAAAAAAAAAGATGCCGATGTTCTCGTGGGAAGGTTAGCAGTAATCACTGATAGGATGAACATGGAGGAGAAAATTTATCCAATATCCCAGTAGGGAGTCTTTCCTGGAATATGTTCCCATGTCAGGCAATAGAGCCAGGTGCATGTCATAAGACCTTAGAGATAGCAAGGAAGTACTAATGAGATGAGGTCACTCTCTCTTTCACACACATGTACACATACACACACGCAAGCAAGCATGCACACATACACAGAATCATGTCTGGTGGGGAACTGTCACTCAAAGAGTGAGGGTGCTCCCCACAGCCAGAAGAGCATAAATAAGGGAGCTGGACACCACTCTCGTGCTCTCTTGGACATTCAACATCTGAAGAAGGAAGCCCTGCTGCAAGTTATCTTGGTAAGGAAGAACAGCCTAGGGGGAATGAGTTCTGTAGCTGGCGGCAAGTAAATAGACTTTAGGTGAGGCTAAATTTTGAGGTTTTCTGGTAAATCATCTGTCTAGTTAACTTGGTTTATTTTCTGTTGTCAGTAAATGTGTAAACCTTTTGTCATATTGTAAATATATCCTGTTTGTAAACACCTGTAGTATCTTCCAGTAAAGAGTCTATTTTTGATAGAACTAGTGACTGCCTCATTATTGACAATATAATTTTACTATTTCTGTTGGACCCTGTTTGCAGTCCATCTCTGAAGTGCACTCTACCAATAGTTATTGTGTTGACCTTCCTGACCCCGAGCAGAGGGTAACATTGTTTTATTGATAAAATCAGGTGGTGGCAGAGAATTAGAAGTCCCCAGCAAAACTGCCTATAAGCTGGGACAGCACAAGGGGCAGTTGTCACAATTGATGGCAGAGCAGTGTAGATTGGTGCACAGATTTAAAGCCAGAAGTTGCGTGCAGTGTGCTTGTCTGTAGAGGCAGAATTTCTGGGAGACAGCTAAAAGCCTTACCAAGCACATGAGGCTACAGAGTGCCAGTAGAAAAATCATTTAACTCATTACCACCTGGAGCACTTTTTGAAATCCAAGTTTTCCATTGCTTAATCTTGATAAAAAATGGCCATCAAGCTATAATTGAGTTAGTCATGAAACAGGATATACCAAGGGTTACATTGTCTACCACTGTTTTGTTTTACTTTGTAGAAAAACTGTTTAGTGCAACATAGATAGAAAAGATGAGCTCCTCAGCCTGTGGCAGATGTCATTTGCGTCAGCCTCATGAACTGTACATAGACAGGGGATCTTCTATGTGGGCCTGACAAAGAATGGACTCATAGAAGCCCTGTTAGTGCAGGACTAAATGCAATGTGGCAGACGGTCTGAGGTGTATGACCAAATACCTGTGCAGCAGGTGGTCACTGAGGAAGGTGACCAAAGTAACGAGACTGTGGTCACAGCAGCTAAGTAAGAGGGGCACCTCAAGCCACAAGCTGGTAGAGCAGTATAGTCCAAACCCAAGCTAAGAACTGGTGCAGCAGAGGCTCAAAATTAGCTTGAGATCCTGAGGATGGAACTTGCACTGAAAGAGGTCAGACTGCAGAAGGCAAAGCTTGAAGCTGAAAGGGAGAGAGTGAGGCTGAAGAGTGAGGAAAATGAGAAGGCTCAGCAGCTTGAAATCCTGATGCAGGAGGAAAGAGAGAAGGAACAGGCAGAAAGAGTGAAGGAACAGACAGAAATAGAGAAGTAACAAGTGGAATAAGAGAAAGAATGATAGCACCAGAAAGAGATGGTGATGCTACACCAGCAAACACCAAAGCAAACTATAAGTAATGGTGTAGGGGGTCCAACCCACAAAGTGAAAATTAATTCAAAAATGTTTCCTCACTACCATGAAGGGGGATGATCTTCATTTGTTTTTAAAATCTTTTGAGAGGAAATGTGTACAGGTTAAATTGGACAAGGTTCAATGGATGACCCATCTTAAACCATTGCTTACTGGCCATGCTTTGCATGCATTTGCCAGAATGGATGATCAGGACTGTATGGACTATCATAAAGTTAAAAGTGTGTTATTGAAACATTTTGAACTGACTCTTGAGGCTTATAGGTGAAAATTCAAAGAATTAAAAAAAGGCCCAAGAGACATCTATGTAGAACTGCATGTCCAAATGTGTGTCTATCTAGACCGCTGGATGGATGGGGCTAAAGCTAGGACTGTAGAACAAATAAAATATTTGTTTGTAAGGTAACAATTTCTTAAAGTTAGTACCTGAGGATCTGCACATATGGCTACTGGACCAGGCATGCAACTCCGCAAAGGAGGCAGCAAAAACTGTTGATTTGCATATGGCCAGCAGACCACACGTGTAGTGTACGAACAATGAGGGTGGGGCAGCATGTGTTTTTAAGAGGACCCAGTGAGGCCAGCCTGAAGTAAACCAGCCTGCATCTAAGCTCAAAACAGAACCCAACGGTCCTAAGGGGAACAGGCAGCTGGGGGTAAAGACATACTGGATTTGCCAGAAAGTGGGGCATCTGTCCTGACTACCATAAAAACATGAGCAAAATTTAAAGGCCTGGGGGAAGGGGTGACCAAGACAGTACCCAGCAGGTAGCAGCCTGTGCACACACTATATTGCCATCAAACTCCTCCATGCATATGCACCCTATCCTAATTAATGGGACAGTAACACAGGAATTGACAGACACTGGTGACTCCATCTCCATGGTGAGGCAGGATCTGATCCAGGTGGAACAGATTCTGCTGGGGCAGTTTTCCAAGATTCAGGGAGTCACAGATCCAGTGATCCAAGTGCAAATGGCTCAGGTCTTCCTGAACTGGGAAGGTGGCCATAGGGTATGGGAGGTGGCAGTCATACCAGATCTTCCAGTGGCTGTGATCATGGGGAATGATTCTGGCCACAGGGAAAACCTAGTGTGTGTTACTACGCATAGTTAGGCAAAAGGGCAAGCTTCTGAGGGTGGGGAGGGGGCAACACAGCCTGTGCTAATCCCTCCCTCAGCATCTGAGGAAGTGGCTAGTGTGGCTGAGGGGCTGGCTAGAAGTAGCAGCCCTGAGCCCCAGCTGCAAACAGAGGAGGTACTGTATCAGCAGTGGCAGATTTCCTTCTGAAGGGGACTTAAAGAAGCTCAGATGGGAGGAGCTGGGCAGAGCTCAGCTGGCTGATCCTACCATCCAGAAATTGACAGAGATAGCAGATAGTGCTGAGGACTATCAAGGGATCAAAAGGTCAGTTTACTGGGAGAATGGGCTGTTGTACAGGAATTGTACACCACAGAGGGGGCTAGAGGGAGAGGTACTCAGGCAGCTGGTAGTCCCCCGGGACCACTGCAAGCAGCTTTTGGCTATGGCCCGTGACATCCTTTTTTCAAGCCACCTGGGTATTAACTGCAGAGAAAGGTAGCTCACCAACAACTTCTTTTGGCCGAGTACATACATAGATATGACAAATTACTGTTGGACTTGTCCACAGTGCTAGAGGGTTGGAAAGGTAGGGGACAAGGCTAAGGCAGCTTTTGTGCCCCTGCTTATTAATAATGAACCCTTTAAGAGGGTAGCCATGGACATAATGGGGCCCCGGAGCATCCCAAGTGGCATGGGCAAAAGATACATACTGGTTTTTGTGGACTATGAAACCAGGTGCCCCAAGGAGGTGCCATGTCCTTCATTAAGGTGGAGAAAGTGGCTGATGAGCTCCTGGGAATCTTTAGCCAAGTGGGATTTCCCCAGGAGATTGTTTCGGACCAAGGGGAAAATTTCATGTCATCATTAATGACTGCTGTAGTCTGTGGGAAAAGTGCAGGGTGAAATAGCTCCATGCCTCTCCTTATCAACCCGAGACAAATGGCCTGGTCGAGTGGTTCAATAGGACTCTCAAAACTATGCTCAGGATATTTGTTGTCCAACTCAAGAAGAAGTGGTTCAAATATTTGCCCATCTCTTGTTTGTGTACAGGAAAGTCCCACAGGATTCCAAAGGGTTCTCACCCTTTGAGCTCCTACTTGGTCATAGGGTAAGGAAGGGCCCCTAGATTTAGTCAGTGATAAATGGGAAAGTGACATTCCAATACATGGGCATGTCACATATTTTAGTCAAGCATTTTTGAGGAATTTCCAGTGCCATTTAATAAATATATTTACATGCATGATGGTATCTGTCAAGCCCACTGGGATGCATCGGGTAGTTTTCCATCACTGACTCCGACCTGCAGCAGCAGATGCTGGGAACAGTAGTAGCAGCACGGTCACACTTTGGAGCAGTGGAGGGCAAATAAGTTCTGACTTTTCCTGGTTTGGCTGGTGGTGGGTCTTTACTTACAATATGGTTTCCCCTTGGCTAGGGCATGGTTCCCTCAAAACAGAGGAGATAGTGGGCACAATATCAGCAGCACAGTCATGCTTGAGAGTGGTGGATGGCAAATCAGTTGCAACTTCCTCTGGTTTGGCACCCTGTGGGTCTTTACTCGCATCATGATTTTTCTTGGCTGTGGAAGGATTCCCAAAGAACATGATGGATAGGGGATGTGGGCACTGGGTACAGCAGCAGTAGAAACAGCAGTAGCAGGTGATGAGACTCACAGCAGCAGGAATCAGTATATTGACAGATAAAGCATGTTCTGGTAACGCAGGCAGTGGATCCTAAGTCATATTATATGTTATTCTTATTTGTCTGGATTCAATACAAAAGTGATGGAAGCAAGCTGCAAGTACTTTTGGGTGGTGTGACTGATGAGAACCAGATTCATCTTGCTACTGGTGTTGCACAGCACTGCAGTGCTGCTTGTGTGGTGGTGGTGTTATATCTTTATCCTACTCTTCATCGTGGTGGTCACTGGTTAGGAATCCACCTTCACAATCATCCAAATCTGAATTATTGCCAGTCTGGTGGTGTTGAGGGCTGAGGCGCTAGATGCCTTACCTCATGCTATGCTGGCAACCCATGTTCAGAAATGGACATGGGCCACTAGTGGTCAGCAGAGGAGGAGAGGGATCGAACATCTAAGGGACTGCTCTCCCTCTCTAGGGAGGGGGGGAGGACTCCAGTGGCCGGCACTTGACTGGCCCATAGCATAGGCTGGGGGGAAGTGCACCAGTGCTGCGAAAAGAGGGGCTGAGATGGGGCAGATGCATGGAAGAGCACATGCAGATGCGTGTGCTCTCTCTCCACTGACTTCATTGCACACTCCACTCACACAAAGGAGAAAAACATGAAAATGGTCCCAGTCATGCAGGATGAAGCAGCCAACAGTCGCAAGCCCTGACCTCGAATGGTGCTCCCCAAACTGGATCCTGGTTGAGGTGAGTTGAGCTGGGGGGGCCTCCTCGCCACCCTGTCATGGGGGGTAATCCATGGAGGAAGAGGGGTTGCTGCCTGATGTTGGGGTGGCTGAGGATGGTTGCCGACCAGGAGACCTATGGAAGAAACAGGTAAGGACAAAATAATTTGAATTATCCCCTGATGGGACTCTGCTGCCCAAAATTCAGTAATGTCTTATGCGTCTGACACTAACCATGCTACATCATGCTCCACTGCCAGTGGTTTAACCATGGATGCCACACGATCTGTTGCAGATAATGATGGTTCATTCTTATGAATGTTAATGTACTAACATTATGGGGTTTTTTCTCCTATCATGTAGGATTGCCCCAGCTGCACTGGATACACTTTCAGAGCTTACATTTGCAAGTTGGCAACTTAGGTGTTTCAGGGCAAGTGTAGCAGGTGCAGGCCAGGCCTCAGTTTTTTTTCCCTAGTATTTGAGGAATTCATCTTCACTACTAAGGTTTTTGGTGTCTGCCATATATGCCTCCGCCATCTGCTCTGCAGATCTCATGCTGAGTTCCTCCTCCACAGCATTCCCCTTGAAAACCTCCTCTACTCAGCCTGGAAGAGGACTACCCAAAGAGGCTTCACATTCAAGGGAGCAACTAGGATTTCTAAAAATGAAGGCCCAAACATAGGTAAGTGTTATTTAGGCCACATTGGTATCCATGCCCAGCTGAGTTAAGGCATATTTGGTCAAAATGTCTGAATACAAATGAAGGCCTAGTTCTTCAGGGTATGCTCTGGTCACTCCCCTGACACTGGTGGAAGACGTTGGTCCTGCTTTTGACAATATCCCACCATGGGTCTTCATTACACTGCTGCTCTGTTGGCACTGGTAAAGCTAGATGTACCATTCAAAAGAAATAGCGTGTCTTAAAGTCAGTGAAGTGTCACTGAAAGTGGTTCCCTGGTCTGCGCCACCTCATTAACTCTATGATGCACTGTTTCTTTTGAATGGTACTCACATAATTGCTCTTACAGCTGCTGCTGGAGATGTTGTTCTGGCATTTTGAATTGGAGAAAGGCACAATAGCTGAAATCGGCTCAACACACCCTGGGGTGTTATTTTGACTCTGTTTTTAGCATTTATGTTGGCCCCCTGACGAAGGCCAATTGCTGTTCAAAGCACTGGGGTAATTCCTCGTTGGACAGAGGCTGAAATGAATCCCCATCTATGCATCTTAAATAAGGTTTGGTGTGTGATTACTATTTGTGTTGGGTGCAGCCTTTTGTTGTTTTCATAGAGCTAGATGTAGCGTGCTGTGAGCATCCCTGCAGATCAGGTTTCCACACAATCTGCACACTGTGGATCCTTTTTATTAAGGGGGCCTTCATCTCTTCAATTCCACCCAGAAGAATTGCAGAAATGCCACACTTGTATCTTGGCTCCAACAGTGTGGCTATTACAAAGTGGCAAGACCACAAAAATGCTCTGTGGATATCTGTTGCTGCCCAACACACCTAGGATTTCAGTGATTAACGTTGATGTTTGTGTGTCATCACTGTCCATGCCCACTACTTCTGCTTCAGCATTCAAAATGGCCTGCCTCAGCACCCTTAAAGGTGGAATCCCCTGACTAATGCAACTAGTGCCACTGCTCACAGCCTGTTTAGTATGGTCAAATGGTTTTAGGATCATAATTAAGGACTGCTTAAGTGTCCAGACATCAGGAGACAGTAAGATAGAAGCCCCAGCACTGTCTCTGCACATATGCAGCATCATGTAGTCAGACAATGCATAACGCTGTTTGTACATATGTTCCAAAATTACCAGTGTTGCATTCCACTAAGTGACTACCTTTTGTTTCAGATGGTGTTAAGGCAGATCATTCTTTATCTGTAGTGCAAGCAGCTGATCCATTGCCTCGTCAGACCATGCAAATTGGGCACAGATGCACCAACACACAGTCAACAAGTTATTTTGCTCTAGGTGTGCCAGGAGCTCCTGCACAACCAGATTTAAGCAATGGGCTAGCTGCTTTGACCACATTTGCACTGTTGTCAGTGGCAATGAACCCAGCCTTTAGACCAATTGGGTACAGCCATTTATCCACCTCCTTTAAGATACTGGTCAGAATGTTTGCCCCAGTATGGCTGCCCAGCATGCTCTTCTTCACAATTGTTGCATGCTGTCTGATTGCTTGCTTTTGCTTGCAGCCACTTGCAACAATGGAGCAATCCTGATTAGGGCAGTTTTTGACTTCAGGGTTCATGACAGTCTTTAGTTCAACCCAGCATCCTGTTACACACATGTATGAGCCGGCAGTTTTTGGCCCCCTGCTCCACAGATCTGTGGTCAAATGTATGTACTCTCATGCCCTCTGATGCAAGGCATGTTTGATGGTACTTGTAAGTGCATCATGTAATTCAGGAATTGCCCTACATGAGAAATAGATATGATGACAGGGTACCTGCCATTTACTGCAGTGTTTTGCCATAAAACTCTGGAAACCTTTATTTTTCCACAAACGAAATGTCAGCAGGTCAATGTCAATCATCTCAGCTCCTCCAGCAGTTAATTCTCTAGAAGCTGTGTGATTTAGGTGGATATTTGGTGTTTCTGCTGAGCAAGCTGATTAGGGTCGGCTGTACCTTTTTTTACTCATAGAAACACAGAATGTTATGGTAGATATGGGCTGCCAGGTCCACCTAGTCTACCCATATTGTTTTATCCATCATTTTCCTCAGCAGACTTTTACTTGATCTACAGTATGGCACCATCTCTTCCCCTTCTTTTCTTTTCCCTACAATTCTCTTGTGCCTATCCCAGGCATATTTGAATCCTACCATTTTTTTAACCCCCACTATCTCTACAGGAAGCCTGTTCCAGGCATCCACCACCCTTTCTGTGAAGAAGTACTTTCTCACATCCCTCCTGAATGTTCCCTCCTGCAGCTTCATAGCATGCCCCCTTGTCCCATAGCACCCTTTTCTCTGAAAAAATATCACCTCCTATACCTTATTAACCCCTGTGAGGTATTTAAAAGTCTATATCCTATTCCCCCCCTCCTCTCCTCCAGTGTGTACATATTTAGCTCCTTTAACCTTGCCTCATACGACTTCTTATGCAGACTCTGCACCATTTTGGTAGCCCTCCTCTGTACCACCTCCATTCTGTCTGTGTCCTTCCTGAGATGTGATGTCTAGAACTAGACACAGTACTCAAGGTGAGGTCTTACTGGTGATCTATATAGGGGCAGCACCACCTACCTCTTCCTGTTGGTGATACCCCTTCCTATGCTCCCCAGCATCCCAGTAGCCCTACCAACTGCTTTGTCACACTGCCTGGTCATCTTTAGGTCATCTAAAATGATTATTTCTAGGTCTCTTTCCTGCTTGGTCTTTGTCAGTATCACTCTACCCATTTTGTACTCCGCTCCTAGGTTTCTATGGCACAAGTGCATAATTTTGGGTGCACTGCCCCCACACCCAGTTCCAAGGTGACTGCATTTTGTTGTGTCTACTGACCCTGCCTTGTCAAAGTTGGCATACTGCCATACTGATGTCTCTGGGATCAATAACAAAAAAAATCCCACACCAACATTTTTTAGGTCTCATCACAATATATTTCAGAAATTGTGCTGACTGGGAAGTAAATGGCTGGCTACTTTATGTCACTGATGCAGGTGATAAACTAGACAATGACGTCACAGTTGCCATGTGGCTGCTGAGAGTGTCACTGCTATCTCTGACGTCTCCATCACTAACTACTGCCATAACACCAGACTGTTGTTTGATACTTTTCTGTTCAACACTATATAGAAATATTCCTGCAATTGCAATATTTTGTACACTAATGTGCTCTGTATCTGTTTTTTCCTTTTTTTTTAACCTCGAGTTTCTCCAGCTGCCATGCTGGATCAGTGATACTGTCATCATCACCACTCAGTTGAACACTACCCACATCCCGTTCCTCATTCTCCTCCTCCTCCTCCTCCTCCTCCTCCTCCTCCACTTTCTTATGCTTATCACTTTTGGGTGGTTCAATTTCACAACTCGTTTCCTGAAATTGATCCTCATCCTACTTTTTCTTAACATCCAGCAGTTCACTACCTGTCTGGAGAACTGTGGAATCTGTGGATTCCTTGGCTGGAGGATTTTCGGTGACATTTTGTGGAGACAGATTTGGATTTAACTGATGTTTTACCTATGGCACTGCCACATAAGACAGCATCATCAGCACCCTCACCATCAAAATTCAAGTATAATTGCTACTAAATCACTAGCAGTGGGCTGTTTTTTACTATCACCTACAGAGCTGCTATAACTCCCTTCCTTGGACATGGGCACTGCTGCACCAGCAGCTCCTACAAATGATGATCCACTAGCACTTCCCCCACTCCCGCTGCTGCCCACATCCTCATGGACTGATGAGGCCAGTATAGTACCAGTTACCATCCTTTTCTGCTCTGAGTCTCAATGACCAGAAAAAGGTGAACTGGGAACTGACTGAATATACTGTAACTGCTATTATTCAACCCCTGCTCTCAGCCTCTTTCACACCCATCCCCATGGGTTTTACACTTATCACCAGCACCAACCCTGCTACTTATTTGTTTTTTTTCTTTACAACATACTTTTTTCATACACAGAAAATTAAATGTGGAAAAAAGAGGAGGCACACAGGACACAGATAACATTACATTATGCTAATTTATACAGCAAAACACTACAAAAAATAAATTTCTTATCCAAGTAGAAATAAATCACCAACAAACAACCAGACTAGAAAATGGTAGCCCCTAACAATTTGGTTGGGTAGCTTGCATTGGAGGAATGGGCACATCCATATGTATCACCTCATATACTCTCATGGATAATCTTGAAGCTAGAATTTAAGAATATTACTAATCCATGGCCTAAACATAGCTTGTCTGTGTGGCTACAGGTGAGGCAATGGTGGGAAATTCCTACCTCTGTCTGGCACTACATTCCATTACAATATCCACCACATTTCAAAGAAGCATGTTGGAATGGACAGTTTCAATCTTGGTGTAAGGGTGGGTTAAATTACTTAAGGCAAATGATTACTGAGGAAGCCACAATTACTAGCTTTTCTACTTTGCTAAAGGAGTTTCATTTGCAGACATCCAATTTCTATAAATTCCTCTAGTGTAGACATTGTATAACATCCAAGCCTGGTCTCTCAGCATTGCTACAGCCACCTCCTCCTGGAGAGGAGTTGGTTTGGTGGAAAGAACAAACCTCTAAGAGTAAGAAGTTGCTATCTCAAATATATGCAATGTTACAGGAGGGAGATGGTCAACTGGATGTAGACAAAATTCAGTCTAAATGGGAAGCAAAGACTGAGTATGGTATTTCCTCTCAAAATTGCACAATGATCTGGCAAGTCATACATAAAACCATGGAATCCCTGTTGTAGTGGGAATTCTGCTGGTAAGTATGTACATGTTTTTTCATTACCCAAACATTTTCTAAGCATTTTGTTCCATATCCCTTGGACTGATGTTGGAGAAACTGTGGTCATAAGGACACTCATTACCATATTTTTTGGACTTGCCCAGACTCACTAACTATTGGGCGGCAGTAGGCAAGTCATTAATGAAGATATTACATTTGAATGCAACACCAACATTTGAAAACATGATATTAGGTTTGCTAGCTGGAGGGGTTTGTACAGTCACAGCTAAATACTTATTTTATATTTTGGTTGCTGCTGCTACTAAAGTAGTCACACAAAATTGGCTCTCAATGAATAGGTTAACAATTCAATAATAGCTTTGGAATATCCACCAAATTAAAAGTATGGAAGCCACAACAGCTCAACTACAGTTACACGTTGACAAGTTTAATACCAGATGGCTCCCCCTACTATCATTATAGAGAGAACAAAGATGGCACTCCAGTCCTAGTGCAATTCTTAGTTTAATGTGCTGGTTTCTATTATAGATCGAGGGAGTGGTCCCGACCAATTGGAGTGCTTCTTTCCCCCTGCACATGGGACACTCTCATTCTGTGAAGAGCAGCTCACATGCAGATGCCCTGTAAACAGGCATGTTCTGGGAACAGTTTTTAAAATATATATATATATTATTGATCGCTCTTGATCAATAATATATTAATATGTCTCTCATTGCCACTCATTACTGTATTAGAGTGGTTTTACTTGCCTTTAGCTTCTGCTTCACTGTTCTCACTACAGCCGAAAGTGAATGAAACCACTCATACAACAAAGAGTGGCTCCAGGGGACATAGCAACATGTAGACCAAAGTGCTGCTTTTGCTCCTGAGCTGATATTTGTTTAGCCCTCATAGTATCCCCCTAAGTACGAGGCAATAACCACACTGGATAGCAGTTCACGTTTCTGTTTATGTGTTTTAAAATTGTTTGTCATGTTTATTAATTAAGTAATTTAAAAGTTTTTGTGAAGCAGCACTACAGGGTTAACATGGAGTACTTTGGCAGTGATGTGCTGGACTTTTAGAGGCCTATTATTTAGAATTTCTTAGTTAACTGACACATCATTCCGAAGCAATTGGATGGACACTATCTTCTTTCCTGAGGAATAATATGGACTAGGTTCTGAAATAGAAGAGTTAGACAGGTGTAGTACTGGTAATCTAAATTTTTATAGAAGATACTGAATTTCAGATATTGTTATTTTAGCATGGACAGTATGAGTTTTACTAATACAAGATGCTATTGGTATGAATACACCTGTAAATATCATATTATGTATACCCGTCTGCTGCTATTAATAAACTTTACAAGTTCAAAAAACAATCAGATTAGTATGAGAAGGCAAAAATACTGCCTTTTCTTCTCAGGAGCATCAGTGACAAACTAAGCAACCACCCCTCCCCCACTGACTGAAAACACTAGGCACAAAAAGTACAGCAGCATAGACACAGAGCTGATCTACAGTATCAAAAATTAGATAAAAAAGCCTCCAAAAATGACTTTTCAGGACAAAAAGCAACCTAAAGATTATACAGACATTAGGCAACAAATCAATGTTTAGCAACAATTTTTTTATGCAGAAGAACACTAAACTAAACTCTGGGGGATTAAGGAATTTACAGAGGGAAGGGTACACTTGGCCTGAAAAAGCAAACCTGTCTGGGGGGGTCCGGGACCATGCTCCCCTGGGAAATGTTGAGAATCTAACATGTGAAATTATGCATTTTAGGCCCAGTTTCAGGACAAAGTGTTGCTTATGCCCCCATTTTCCTAGTTCCCCTGCCATCACAGAGCAGTTGCAAACAGTAATGCCTACCTCACAGGGCTACAGTTGATGCTACAGGGATGTCTTATTGTTCTGCTAGTATAACCATGCTTCTTCCCCAGCTTCAGTCCCATCACTGCATGGCAACTTGCTACTGCACTAGTAGGCTTTACCAGATTATCAAAAGAATAAAATAATCAAAAATCTCTATTTAATGTGTTTATGTTAATTAATCAAAATACTGCATGGTTTAAGACATCAAGTTTAAACATTTTGCATGCCCTCATTTCACCACTCCGAATTGCCCATTTCATAGCCATCCCACCAGGAATGGTGCATAGCTGCCAACACAGACAAAATGCTGTAAATATAAAGAACTAATAATATTTTAACATGATAAATCAGTTTTCACAAATGAATTGCTTTTGACAGTGTTCCAAGCTTGTAGCTCCATGTCTGGCGATGTTCTACATTTTGAGGATCAGTGTCCTCCCCCTACCCGCTCTGTCCCATCCTTTGAATCCCCTCTGCAGCATGGTTATTTAGAAAAATTAAGATACCATCCCGTACTGCAGCACAACAATCCTCATCTTCTCTTTAAGCACTTGGCACAAATACTATTACTCTCCCCTGTTGAAGCAGTGCACCACTGGAGTGAGTCAGCTGGCAGTGACTGAGGAATAGGAAAATCCCTATTTGTTGGATGGTAAATAGTTTTAATTAAGTGGGATAAGGTATTCAAAGAACTGGGAGGGGAGGATGTTTGGGCTCAGATGGATGGGAGGGTTTGTTTACTTTGTTAAATGGTGCAAATGAAGTCTAGAACAACCAGCATAACACACATGTGTCTCCAAGAGCTGCTACCACCTTAGCTTAGCAACCAGTGGATGTTGCAGACTTGGGTCTGGATTGTTGTTGTATCTACACCCCCAAAGTATTACTCAAGCAAATATTTCCCCAAAATTACCATGATGCTGCAGGCAAGAATGGTGGAATCTGAATAGAGGTAGAAGCCATGCCATTACATCATCTCATCTCCATACTCCCCAAGACTACTAGAGGTTACGTTCATCTTGGAACTTCCAACACTTTTTCTAGTTTGCAAAATAGAAACTGCCACAGACCACCGGCCCAGTGGCACTGAGGGTTGAGGCACTGGACACCACACCTCGTACCACGCCGGTGACCCAGGTTCAGGAGCAAACTCGGGTCATTGGGGATTGGCTGAGGGGAGATAGGCTTGAGCATCCGTTGACAGCTCACCTTCTCTAGAGGGAGGGGAGACTTCCAACCCAGCAAGCAGTGACCCATGGCAGAGGCTGGGGGAAGCGACAGCAAGCTGGAGTCTCAGGGATATGATTGGTTGCAGTCATAGGCCGGCAGCCAATCAGCTTCAGGGGCTGCTCCTTCATGGAAGGGGAGGGCATTGCAGATGCCGGCAGATGCCTTAATGCATGGGCCTGTAGTGTCCCATAAGGAACATGGGAAAAAAACCCTCAGAGCCAGGATGATGGCATACCAAGCCATGTCCCAATGTGCTAGCACCTGCCTGCGACCCAGGACCCTGACGAGAATTCAAGATTTGGGGGGGTCACCCTGACCCTGACTCCACCCAGGAGGGTTTCTGTGGCTAGACAGAGTGACCAGAGGTTGCAAGGTAGGCACTGGCAGGGGCAGGCTTAATGGGCGACTCCTGAAGGATGCAGCTCTGAGGGACAGTAGGAGGGGAAAATAGAAATTTAAAAAAAAGAAACTGCCACAGAGTACCAAGGTACTGTTATACAAATTATTCAAGGCAGGAAATAGCTCAGGGGTTATCCAACAAGTTTACTGTACATTCATTAAATATATATACAGTATATATATAAATATATGTATATATTGAAAAGCAAAAAATATTCAGCTGTGAGCCTTACTTTTTTAAACAAGTGCGAACTTTGACAAACTACACACACACACACACACACACACACACACTGAATTTCTGGCTCAGTAATAAACACAATTCCTCCACAAAAAGTGGCTTGCATACTAGCTCAGCCAGTTTAGATTTATTTAGCAAATAAACAGACAGAACAGCAGGAGGAAGGAGCTACTTGTATAACTAAAACTTCTGTACTGGGACTAAGAACTAGAACTCTTGTACTGGGACCTTCAATTTAGGGTAAAAAAAAAGTTAGTGTGTTTGCCAGAGGTAGTCAAAGTAAATTGTTATCTGTTATCTGTGTACTTATCTAGGTGCTTATTACAGGTGTCGGAAGGGAATTGTTATCTGTGAAATTAAGTGTAGAAAGATTTGCAAAGTAGGGGAAGTGGCTTAGCTAGAAGGAGCCAGGTTAAAACTAGATTTAAACAATGCCCTAGATAGCTTCTGCCAGAGAACAGACAGAACACCAAGAGGAAGGAACTACTGGTATAACTAAAACTTCTCTACTGGGACTATATTGCCCTTCTTCCCTCCCACCATAAACCAGTTCTACTTTTATAGGCACAGGATTTTACTGACAACAGGAACTTCCTGTTTGGGAGCAGGAAGTGAGTGATCTCAGAGCCATCAAAGACTCACCATCCTAGAAGGGCAAGAGTAGCTCTCTGCCCCCCAGCTGCTGGAGGTCTGACTCTGAGCAAGTAAGGAGACTACTGAGAAATATAGGAACTTCTTGTCTCAGAACAGGAAGGTCAGGAGCTAAAAGGGCACAGAAGCAGAAAGTAAGTAGGGAGAGAAAAAATAAAAGAAAATAAACAAACAGAGGAAACAGTAAGAATTCCAAACATCAGTTAGGGGGCCAGAAAAAAAACATGATGGGAGTGGTGCAGTGCAGTGGCTGTGGAGCAGCAGTCTTCCGGGAGACATTCTGGAGGATGCAGTGTTGTCCCATCTGCAGGCACCTCTCTGGGCTGAGGGAGGAGGTTGCTCATCTCCAGGCAGAGTTGGCCAGGATTTGCAGGACCTCCTCTCCCACCCAGGGACCACCAGGGTCACCGCTGTTGCCTCAGAGGTTGCCAAGAAAGAGGAGTTGTTGGACCACAGAGGGCTCAGGGAGGGTGAGGGTGGTGAAACAGAGGCGCATACCTCCAGTTGTACCTCTCAACAATTTCTATGCCATTCTGGAAAAGTGTGGTTCCTCTATGGAGGCACCCACAGTGGAGAACAAGGAGGATGCTGGGAACCTCCACCAAGGAGACCCACAGGAGGGTGGCATGGGACTCCACAGGGGAAGGAAACAACTCCTGGTGGGGGACTCCATTGTTAGGAAGGTAGAACTGTGGGAGGAAGGGGAGAGGGAGGTAAGGTGCCTGCCTGGCATCAAGCCTCGGAGGGACAAGGAACAAATCCTCAGGATCACAGGAGCAGCTGCACAGGGGAGGGAGCTGGATGTCATTGTCCACCTAGGGACAAATGACCTGGCTACGAAAAGGATAAGAGCAGTGCAAGAATCATTTGTGGAGATGGGGAGGGGCCTTAGACAAATAGCACACACAGTAACCTTCTCGGAGGTGCTACCTGTCTATGGAACAGGTGATGCTAGGGTGCTCCACACCATGGGATTCAATCAGTGGTTGAAAAACTGATGCAGAGCTCAGGGATTTTGCTTCTTTGGGGACTGGGAGTCCACCTGGAGGGATGCAGGCCTATACTGGTGTGATGGCCTGCTTCTGTCCAGAAGGGGAACCAGGATCCTAGGCGATAGGTTTAAATACTTCATTGGCAAGCATTTAAACTAGCCAAGGGGGGAGGCACTGGAAAGGAGCAGGGAAATCCTAGCCACCCCCCAAAATAATCAGGGTACTAAGTAAGATAGACACCAGCATAGAGATGTCAATAGGGAGAAGTGCAGGAGTAAATGGAGAAAGTGACAAACATAATAAGGACAGGGGTGGGTCAAAAAGGGGTAAGGTCATCAAGAAATGGAGGGTAATGAGTACCAACACCCATAGACTGGGCAACAAGCTCCCTGAACTGGTGGCCTTGATGGAAGAGGGATGCCTGGATATCATAGCAGTTACAGAAACATGGTACACAGAGGACCATGACTGGGATGTTAACATACCAGGGTACACAACCTACAGGAGAGACAGGGAGGGCAGAAGAGGGGGGAGTAGCTCGCTATGTAAGGGAAGGGATAAAAGCAACTGAACAAAAGAGTAAACAGGGAGGAAAGGAGGCAATGTGGGTCACCTTAGAAACTGAAAATGGCATCACAATCCACACAGGGGTTGTATACAGACCCCCATGTTAGGGGAGGGAATGGACAAGGATATGATTGAAAGCATATTTAGGATGGCAGAGAAAGGGGAGATACTGTTGATGGGGGATCTTAATATGCCAGATGTTAACTGGAGCACCTTTGCTGCAGCCACATCCAAAAGCAGAGCCATTCTTCATGCCCTTCAGGTGGCGTGCCTCAGACAGCCAGTTTTGGAACCTACTTGTGAGTGAGCAATCTTAGACCTCATACTCTCAAATGGAGACAGTGAGAGGATCTCGGATCTAGAAGTTTGTAGTCATTTGGGAACAAGTGACCACCAAACAGTGTGGTTCATGATAAACTCAGCTACAGAGTCAAGCCACACAAAAGTGAGGGTTCTGGGTTTCAGGAGGGCTGACTTTAGCAAGATGGGAGAGTGCCTTAAAAAAGCACTAGCAAACAGGCTAGAAGGAGGGGTGGAGCAACAATGGGAAAATATCAAAACTGCCATCACAGAGGCAACAAGCCTTTGTGTGAAGCAAATAAACAAATTGAAACAAAAGAAAAAGCCACTACAATTCTCAAAAGATGTGACGGTGAAGGTTGGGGAAAAAAAGATAGCATTTAGGAAGTATAGGTAAACACAGAAGGAGCAGGACAGAGAACTGTACCAGTTAAGGCAGAAGGAAGCAGGGAGGGTAGTCACAATAGCAAAGGCACAAACTGAGGAAAAGATAGCCAACTAGGTTAAGAAGAGGGATAAAACCTTTTATAGGTATATCAAGGAGTGTAGAAAGACAAAGGGAGGGATAGTGAGGCTGAATAGAAGGGATGGTGGGTGGGAAGAGAGTGACAGTGAAAAAGCAGGGATGCTGAATGAATACTTCTGTTCAGTATTCACAAAAGAGGAAGTGGGGGAGGTGCCTAATCCAATTAACAGAAGCACTCTGGAGAGGGGGGTCAATCCCAGTCCTTTCATAGAAGAAAGGGTTCTGAAAGAACTCTTAAAACTGAAGGTGGACAAAGCAATGAGGCCAGATGGAATTCACCCCAGAATTCTAAAAGAATTAAGCAGAGAACTAGTGACACCACTGACTACCATTTTTAACAAATCATGAGAGGATGGTGTGGTACTTGAGGACTGGAAGAAGGCTGATGTGACTCCCCTTCACAAATGTGGGACCAAGACATAGGTAGTAAACTACAGACCTGTCAGTTTGACCTCTGTGGTAGGGAAAGTGATGGAATAACTTCTGAAGGAAAGAATTGTTGAGCACCTAGAGGCCAGTGGGACACAGGACCCAAGGTTGCATGGGTTCACAGCGGGAAGGTCATGTCAGACAAATCTAATTGACACCATCTACCTAGACATTAGCAAGGCATTTGACACAGTCCCACACAAAAGATTAGTAGTCAAATTAACCAGCCTGGGAATGGGTACCAGGGTGGTAGCCTGGGTAAAACATTGTCTGAACAACAGGACACAGAAGGTAATTGTAAATGGAGTTCACTCTGAAGAAAGAGGGTTACTAGTGGGGTACTGCAGGTTTCAGTACTGGGTCCAGTCCTTTTAAATGTCTTTATAAGTGACATTGCAGAGGGACTGGAAGGAAAAGTATGCCTTTTTGCAGATGACACAAAGATATGCAACATGGTTGATACACAAGGAGGCGTGGATAGGATAAGAAGGGACTTGGCAAGGTTGGAGGAATGCTCAGAAGTATGGCAGCTTGGATTCAATGCAAAGAAGTGCAAAGTAATGCACCTGGGAAACAAAAACCTAGGGGAAGATTACACAATGGGGTGGGGGGGGAGGTAGTAACAACAGCAAAAATGGAAAGGCACCTGGGGGTAATCATATCAGATGACCTTAAGGTTGGCAAGCAATGTGAGAAGGTAGTAGGGAGGGCTGGGGGAATACTGAGATGTATTGGGAGAGGCATCACCAGCAGAAAAAAGGAAGTTGTTATCCCCCTGTACAGACAGTTGGTGAGACCCCATCTGTAGTACTGCGTCTAGTTCTGGAGACCCCATCTCTACAAGAGCATAGACAGGATGGAGGCAGTTCAGAGGAGCGCAAATAAAGTGGTGCAGGGTCTGCAAGAGAAGTCATTCGAGGAGAGACTAAAGGAGCTTAATATGTATACTCTTGAGGAAAGGAGGGAGAGTGGGGACATGATAGAAATGTTTAAGTACCTCAGTGGAATCAACAAAGTCCAAGAGGGTAGCATTTTTCAGAAAAAGAGATGTGCAAGAACAAGAGAGCACAATTTAAAGATAGAGGGGGGACAGCTCAGGGGCAATGTTACAAGTATTTTTTCACAGAGAGGGTGGTGGATGCATGGAACAGCCTTCCTGAGGAGGTTGTGGGGTCTAAAACTGTGGGAGAATTCAAGAATGCATGGGACAGACATAAGGCAATTTTTTTGGGGGGAAGGAAGAAATAGGCTGTTGGTTAAATAGGATCTGCAGCTTATCCTCTAGGTAGGGAAATGGGCAGACTAGGTGGGTCAAGCGGTCCTTATCTGCCATCAAAGTCTATGTTTCTATAATGTTGGCAGAAAAAGACCATTGGTCCATCCAGCCTGCTTTGAATCAATGCTACCTTGGTACGTAATGTCTACATGGGGTGTCAAACAAATGTATGTAAAAAAGGAAGAAACAGTCTCATTCCCATTCATGTGAGCCTTACATTTTATACAAGTGAAAACCTCACCCGAACTATAGAAGTACACACACACACACACACACACACACACGCATGCACACAGTTCAGTTTCACATGAGTCCTCGAACATAAAATAGCTTGCATACTGCTGCCTACCTCCCTTAGTCCATTTTGTTATTTCCAGGTTATGACATGGAAGAGTACATTATGGTACAATATTAAAACACTAGAGGAATACATGATACAGACAAACAGTCAAACAGCATATCGCCTTCTGAAAACAAAACTTAAAAGGCCTACATTTAGTACCAGCTTGTTCCATGATTTCATTCTTTGTCATTTGTTAGCTGACCCTGGCTGCTGTCTTTATCATGTATTCCTCTTGGGTTATTGTACCCTGATGTATTCTTCTAGTTCATACCTAGAAATAAGTATTTAGTTCTCTGTAGTGTACCTTACCTGGTAATCAATCAATCAATCAATCAATCAATCGATCGATCAATGTATTTTGCTAGCATGCTTGAAATTCTGTTCTACTCTTATCATGAGATTATGCTGTCTGGTGGCTTCTGGGAGTTTTTTCTTCTCAGTATCCTCTGAAAAAACATAGTCTTTTAGACACAAAATGAGCTTATCATTTTTAATTTTAAGGGTTTTCTTTCTTTCTGTTCCTTTCATTCCTTATTGCTCAGTTCATTTACATGCAAACAAGATCATTGTCCTCTACAGTGGATCTGCTGCTGCTGTTTAAAGAGCACCTATTTACTCTTTCAGTTCTCTCCCCCATGAAACATTTACGGGAACTTACCTGCCCCCAACTCCACTGGCACATAACATTTTCACATCCGGTTCCTGAGTTAAAAGTAAAAACTCTCATACAATTCCTCTTTACATCCTGCAGCAAAAATGCTCTTGCTTCTTGAACTGGTGTGCCACGCCTCCACGCTAGCACATTTTGTGATGTTGGTTCAAGAAGAGGGTGGAACACATTCCATAGATTTTAATGGGGGCAATTTTTAAAGCATTTTTATGTTGCTTGCATGCATGTGCAAGAAACATAGTGCCATCATTGGATATTTCGGAGGTGTGTCACCTCCTCCTCCAATTCAGTCAGTGTGTTCGCAGGCGCGGCGCCTGTAAGCCAATGCATTTTGGAGCTGTCTATGACACGCCCAAACTGCAGTGGCATACAGTTGAAAGGGGAGTTACGCTCAGTGAGCACCTGATAAGATATCGGCTGCTCACGCCGCAGCCCCCACAGACACACGTGCAGGCGCGGGGCCCTCGCTTCCCCGCATGCACTGTGGCAGCCGATGGGGTGCCCAATCCTTGCTGGCTGAGCTGCGTCCCCCAGTAGTAAGTGCTATGCTGGGATCCCACCCAGGCGTGTAACAGCGATCCTTTAGCCGGGGGTGCCCAATCCCCGTCGGCTGAAGCTCTCCGTCCTTGTGCCCGCTGGGAGCCCACCCCAGCATGGCAACAAATGCCATGGCCGATGGGGTGGCTAACTTCGGCCGGCTGAACGCCCCAACGCCCTTGTTCCATGCTGGGAGCCCACCCCATCGTGGCAAACGTCCCACGTAGTCATTTTTAAAAACCTGTAAAACAAGAACGGTCCCCGTGCGCTGCCTCCCAACCCTCCTTCCCACTACCCGCACCCACCCACTGCGCACTCCAGCCTTCCCCACACCCCTCACCCCATACTTACCTCCGGACCCGCGCCAACGATCTTCGGTGAACCGGGAACACGCTCTGCACTCTTCAAAGCCGACCGCGAACTGAGGAAATGCCGGTAAGCTGTATAATGGGCTAGATAGGGGTTTCAACTTTGTTGCATATCTCGGTATTTTTGGGATTTTCAATTAACATGGGGTTTTGGATCCTTCTTATGACGATGTCACTGTCATGTGTTAAGGCCCAGGCGGTGATTTCGCAGTTACCGCGCAATCACTGCTCAAATCACCTTTGGGCCAGAATAATGCCATGACAGTGACATCATTCATGAGAAGGGTCCCAAAACCCCATGTTGAAAATTTGTGCCAAAATTCAAAAATGACTGTTTTACTTAACATGCTGCTAGCAGTTCCTACGCAGGCTCATAAGTTCGCGAAATTTCAATATTTTCACTCCAGATTTTCAATATTGCCATTTGACCACACCTTCTTATGAGCAGTACAGCTGTCATTTTTCACATCTCACCTAAAATGTGTTTCAGCCCATGTAGCACACAATGGCGCAGTTGGTGTGCGAGATCAATGTACGGGACAAATTAAGAAAATCACAGTGACACTGTTCATGAGCTCAGGTGTTAAAATGGCTATGTTGAAAATTTGGTGAAAAAATTCAAAAAAATGACTGTTTTACGAGCGTGTTTTGTACAGTTCCTATGCACGCTCGTAAGTTCGCGAATTTTCAATATTTTCACTCCAGATTTTCAACATTGCCATTTTATCACACCTTCTTATGAGCAGTACAGCTGTCATTTTTCACATCTCACCTAAAATGTGTTTCAGCCCATGTAGCACACAATGGCGCAGTTGGTGTGCGAGATCAATGTACGGGACAAATTAAGAAAATCACAGTGACACTGTTCATGAGCAGAGGTCTTAAAATGGCTATGTTGAAAATTTGGTGAAAAAATTCCCTTCAGATGTTCTGCAATATTACTAATGAAGACATTGAACAGAACTGGCCCCAGGACCGATCCCTGCAGCACCCCACTGGTCGCCCCCTCTCCCTAGACTGCATACCATTTACCACCACTCTCTGCCTCCTGTTTGTTAGCCAGTTTCTAACCCAGTTTACCACCCTTTTCCCCATGTCCAGCCTACCCAGCTAGTTTATCAGCCTCCTATATGGGATGGTGTCAAAGGCTTTGCTGAAATCAAGGTAAGAGTTGTCCACTGCCCACCCTGATTCACTTCCTTTGTCACCCAGTCAAAGAAATCAACCAGATTTATCTGACATGATGTCCCCACTGTGAATCCATGTTGTCTATGGTCCTGGTTCCATGGCATCTAGATGCCCCACTATCCTTTCTTTAAGCAATGTCTCCATGATCTTCCCCACTACTGAGGTGAGGCTGAATGGCCTATTGTTCCCTGCCTCCTCCCTGCTGCCGGACTTGTGTAGAGGGACCACATGTGCCCTCCTCCAATTCACTCATGTTGAATGACTCAGTAAACATGGCTGCCAGAGGTACTGCTATCTCCCTTCACAGTTCTGTTAATATCCTTGGGTGTATGCCATCTGGTTCCATCGCTTTGTCCACCTTCAATTTAGTGAGCTCCTGCAGGACTCTTTTATGTTTGAATGCACTGTTGTCCACCTCTTCACCCCCTTGGCAACTGCTGTACTGCTGTGGCCCTTGCCCCTCCCACTCTTCTGTGAATACTGAATGGAAAGACACAGTGGATAACCAGGCCACCCTCACCTCCTCCTGAGGGTGTACCCAGACCTTCTGCGACAATATTAAACAGTTAAATGGAAAATCGCGCTCCCCTTCCCCATCCCAGCTCACTATTGATGACTCTACCTCCACCAACCCTGCCTGCATTGCTAACTGCCTTAACACCTCCTTTACTGACCTTAGCTCTGTCCTCCCCGTAATTTTTTTCACCCACCCCCCAGCCTACCTCCCCATGTCTTCCAGCACCCCTGTTTCCACCTACGCAAGGTATCAGCACAGGTATCTCCTAATTAAAGCGTTAAAAAGCAATAGTCCCAGCAGTGACTCCCTTGACCCCAGTATTCTTCAACTGATGCTGGATAAAGTCCTCACCCCACTCACCAGCCTTCTTAACTGATCCCTCTGCCTGGGATAATTCCCCACTGCATGGAAACTGCCATAGTCCTGCCCATTCATAAAGAGGGTGACAGGTCCTCTGCTGGCAATTACTGACCAATCTCCATTCCCCCCCCCAAAGCCCTAGAAGAAGTGGTGGCCACTCAAATCACTGAATATCTGACCAAGCATAACATCTTATGCCCAGAGCAGCATGGCTTCCATGCTAGCCACAGTACCGGCACTGCACTAGTTGAGTTCTCTGACTTCCTACATTCCTCCCTGGATGCCAGCTCCCTAGCTGGTGCAGTGTTCGTTGACCTCTCAAAGGCCTTCGATACTGTCTCCCACCCTCTTCTGCTGGATGCCCTCTGCCACACTGGTTTCTCTGCTGGCTCCCTTGCATGGTGTTTGAGCTATCTATCTGTCTGCTCATTTCCAGTGTGTCAAAATCAATGGGACACTCTCTGAAACTCATCCCATCCGCTCGGGGGTACCCCAGGGCTCCATCCTGGGCTCCCTATTCTTTACTCTCTATCTAAACACCCTGCCCAGTGAAAGCTCTGGCAAAATTCTTATGTATGCAGATGATGCTGTCATCTTTGCCACCCACCGTAATCTCATCACCCTCCAGAACTCTCTACAACACTCCTATAATGATGCTGAAGCCTGGTTTAAGGAGCACAGACGCATCATTAATCTCAAAAAAATGAAGACAATGCTCTTTGCCCACCCCCAAAACAAAGCCTGCAACTACCCATTCCTTATCCTCCCTAGCACCAAACCACCGCTGGAACAAGTCTGCTCCTACAAATACCTTGGGGTTACCTTCGACTCAGCCCTCACTTTCCACACCCACATTAATGCCTTTGCAGCCACCACTAACACACGGCTTGGCATCCTCTACCGCTATAAGGATTGCCTCCCCCCGATGCTTTCCGACTTGCCATTACGTTATCAGTACTGTCCCTTGTCGACTATGGCCTGCCAGTTTATGGTGCTGCTGACACTACTGCCCTCAACAAAATCCATCTCACCCTAAACAAGGCATGCAGGCTGATTACTGGTGCCCCCAGGCTCACACATACATGTCAACTCTATGACGGGGCCAAACTCCTTAACCTAAATGAATGGCTCCGCTACCAAACCTGCTTCCTCACAAAAAAAAAAACCCTACTCGGGCTCTCCCCTCCTGGGGTGACAGTCTCCATCCACCATACCCCACCCACTATCACAACCCAAACTGCCAACAAGACCACTATACTGGTCCCCAGATCCAGGACCACCCATGGTCAGAGGTCCTTCTGCTACACAGCCCCATCCTGGTTTAACTCTCTCCCTGCACCCATCTCCAATGCCCCCACAATCTCCAATTTCAAAACCGCCCTTCGGAGCCAATTGTTTAACACCTGCAACAGCTCCTGTCTCTAATTTGATGCTTTGCCACTATCTCTCTACACTAGACAATGCCCACTGGGCAGCACTCCACCTCACTCCCCCCCATTTCTCCCTCTGTGCATCCTGCCCCTGTTGCAACCAGCATGTGCTCAGCTGTATCACTGGAAAGGCTAGTAAATTGTACAATGTATGAAATCTTTCTGTGTAACTCTTAAGTCGGTGACCTGTATTCTGTAACCAAAATGCTCTGTCTGTACTCAATGTGATGCGGTACCTCTGTAAATGAGCCTCTGGCTCAAAGGTTGTAAACCGATTATACAAATAAATAAAAAATAAATAAAATTCCTATCATGCCCTTCCCTTATTACTTTCAAAACTGGAACACTCTAATTTTAAGATTCATCTGGAATGCACAGTGCTCATGAATTCAAAACTCAGTTCTTCAGCTTCCATTGTCTGAAGGTGGAGTTAACCTCCTAAACTTAAATAACTATGCCAAAGTGGCACACCTATGAATGATATATGTTTGGCATGTCCTATTCCAACAACCTTCAAGGAAGCAAACTAAATTAATCCTTAATGATATGATTTGAAACTTATCGAGTATTCCTGTCAAATTTTGAAGAACCATACAGAATAGCAAAAATTACGTTTTTACTGCTCAGACTTTAAGACCATCGATACAAATGTGCGCACATCAAGCTATCGCTGATGTCTTCGATTTTTGCTGGCTGATAGCCTCAGACATCGACTTTCTCCCTTCCCTCATTGATTATACATTTCAGAGATGGAGAAATCTTGGTTTAATATTCATTCTTGGTTTTTAGATACCTATGGGGTAGTTCCCTTTGAGCATCTACAAACTCGGTATGGACTGATGGATAAGGAGCTCTGCCAATATTTACAAATTAGAACATACTTTATAAAGAGCACAACAAAACTAAACTCCCAGACCTGGCTCCATTGCATCTGCATCATTTATGAGATCCCTACAGGGTGAGACCTGGCTGCATCTGAAAGGTAATATGTACCACGCACTTTAGGCTCTCCGAGGAGACTCCACAACATTGGTGCTAGAAGCATGGAATAAGGAACTTGCAAATATTGTATCCAATGCTGACTGATCAGATAATGCTCTCCCTTCTGTAAAAGTCACTTCTTACAGAAGATGGCAGGAATTCACATGGAAATGTAGTTATATACTTCACAACCCCTGCTCATCTTATGAAATTCATGCCTTCTAAATATAGTTTGTTTTTTTTATTCTGTATTTTTGCCCCTGCATTCTCCTACTACCAGGACCATCTGCCCTGTCACAGACTCCGGCTATGGCTACTCATATTAGCCGTCCTCCCTAGACCCCCTGGCTTGCCCCCCAGGGCAGGTTGCAGCACTCCAGACCAAGGGCACTGCCAGCTTGGGAGAGGTGGGAGTCGGCCTGAGAGCCAATGCAGCTGGAGCAAGTGTTATCAATACGGTGGAGGCAGGGTGTTTTTTCTTCCCTTCTTGTCCCCTCCAGAGGCTGGGACATGCAATGATAACCTGCGTCTGCCCCACCCCCCTGAATTCTGTCAAGCACCGGTAGCTGCAGTACCCTCGGCCTCCACCAGAGGTCCATCAAGTGCTGGACGGTGTCTCCACCCTCACCCCTAGAGAAGGAGAATAGTCCATGAGACGGTCCATCCTTCTCCTCCAGCCAGCCCTCCAGTGACCCAGGCCAATTCCCAAACCTGGGCCACCTGTGCTGTCTTGCTGTCTAAATATAGTTTCTGCTGGTAGAGGTGTTGTCGCCCTCATACGGATCCAACATATAACTTTGGGGCCTGCCTGTTGCTTACGTTTTTTTGGGAACAACTAGAAGATCAAACATATCAGCTATCCCAACCATAGCAGATTATATCATCAGCTGTGATACCTATGTCTGTCCTACCCATGGGTATTAGGATGGGCTTCCAATCCATAGACCACATATATATAGCCTGGCAGCCAAAAAAGCTATAACTTGACTTTGGATGAAACAGTTACTTCAATAGCAACTCAGTGCCAGATATTACAGGAGATATATTATATGGAATGAATAATGGTTTGATTACAAGGTAAATTATCTCAATTCATGGGGAAATGGCAACTCTGAATACAATTTAATATGAATATTGATGCAGCTTTGGTATCATGACATTACCATTACAGAGAGGATACTACCGCTATCACCTGGTCTAAGTAAGAAAAACAGTGCTTTTGAATATGCAGGTATTAGGTATCATTATTACTTTTAGTTAGGGTTTTACTGGATGATGAGACTGAAGCTTTGTCTACAAAATATTGCCTACCTGGTGAAGGAATGACACTAGATATATTGGTGACATAGAGATAAAAGATACATTGAATGATTACAGTATATGCTCGTTATGCAGTGTCAGTGGCTCAGTACGTAGCACACTTACCTCAGAAGCCGGGAGATCAGAGGGCTGTGGGTTCAGTTCCCACATCTGGCACTTGGGTTAATATCCCAGTACTGACACTGTAGTGCAGCATGAGAGGGGTGCTGTCTTTTGGATGAGATGTTAAACCGAGGTCCCATCTGCCTGGATTGGAGGTAGTTCAGGTGGATGTTAAAGATCCCATGGCACTTATCGAAAAGAAGAGGGGAATTTCCCCGGTGTCCTGGCCAAATTTCCCTCATTCAATAAAAATACCACCAACAGCTTAGTCTGGTTCAAGGTCAGTTGCCATTCATCTGTATCCTCCTCCCCTGGGTCATGCCTGAAAATAGGCAGGATTTGTCTAGTGCACTTACCTGGTCAGCATAAGCTAAATAAAAATAAATAAAAACATTTATCAATGTAATGTGGTTTCTGCTGCATTTGTGCATGACTGACTCAATAAGATTTTTAACATAAAAAAACAACTATTGTTTCTCTTACTAGACCACAGTTGTAATCTGCTAGTGAGAATTCAGTTGCAGTAACTTTGCCGAACTCCTACACAACTGATCCCAATATGAATTCGCTTGCAATACACTATTGATGGTTTCACTGGGCAGACAGGAATTCATAGTAACCAGTTTGATAAAACAACTGACATGTTTATTACTTGGTTGAGAGAATGCAATTTGGGTGGCAAGTTCCAAGAAGAACAACTCAGTGCATAGCTATTCTCTGCCCCCCAACCCCCCAAAAAATCCCCACCGAGCTGTACTCCTTACAGAAAACTTTTTTTTTTCCAATATTGAACACTACAAGCCTAAAATGTCATGAGAACACATTAAAAGTGCTGTCATGACATTTTAGGTTTGTAGTATTTAATACTCCTAAGAAAGACCCATGTTCAAATCCTACCAGAGTCACTTGCTGTGTGACTTTGAACAGGTCACTCTACCACCCTGTTGTTCAGTCTCCCCCTCGCTTTAAAACTGAATAACATCAGGACCACACCGTAAATAAATGTTACATCTCAGTAAGGTTACCTGGGTAAACAAACGGTAAATATAATAGGATAAAGTAGTAGAGGGCACTCCCTAGAAAAAACGATTTTAGCAGGGATCTTCTCAAAGTTCCTGGTAAAAGTCCATGAATGAATGTGATTTCTTTAAGCTGAAATATGTTGAATGAAAGCTTCCCCTTCCCAAAACACCCAGAATTACACAGTCTCAGTCCCGACCCTGTTCGCAGGATTCCCCCAGCAAAATTGCACTTACTGTTCTAGCTGATGACTGCCAAGCTATCCACTCCAGGGTAGGCAAGAACAACAAAAGTTGGTGTGGGTAGCAGCTGGGCAGCTGGTGTCAGACTGACAGAAGACTGGAGTCAGATTTGGCATGATGGCGTCCCCAGGGCAGTCAGGAATTGGGAAACAGCAGCAGCCTGGTATTTCACAGGAGTGGTAGGCAATTGTGGGTGGATAATGGTGGTTCTGTGTCAGCAGCTGAAAAGGCAAGAGATAAGCAGGCAGCTTTTGCATGCAGTTGTCCTTTCCATGGGTGTCAACAGGCACTGCAGGCAGGATTAAGAAGAAAAAAGGAGACAAGACCTGTACCAGAACCTGTTTTTATTACCCCAAGGTGACAAAGCAGGATGGAGAAATACAAGTCAATGGGACTTTTGAAAAATCTGATAGGTCGAGCACAGTAAAGCTGCGCAAGCATGTGAAGTTCACGTGGACAGTAGGGGTGCTTGACCAATCACTGGTGCAATCTCCATGCCGTGAAACAGCACAGAACATGTAACAGCTCATTAGCCTTTTGTGTGCTGGGTCCATGACAATTATCCTCCGATTGTTTGGGTCGGGAACTGTGCATGGAGACTTTTCCACCTTGCACATAGTGCTATCAGAACTAGACCACAGTTTAAGTTAACCAAGGATCTGTTGGCAGCCAGCAATTTAGCCAGAAAATTCAGTTTTGTACACAAGCCCCACATACTACTCTTGCCCTGCTAGTCTTCCTGTGTGCCCCCAGAGTCTACCGTGATGCCATGCACAAGACATAAAAAAAAAAATCAAATGTAACTTTACCGTTTCTGTTTTCTGGAGGAAATACAATTTATAATTTCAACCTCCATCTCTCCTCTCCTACTCCCCCCCCCCTTACATACACAGTGGACATACAGGTTAACCCCTCCCTCCATATTTTTTTTTCTTATATATAGATCACCTGGGATGGAAATTTCTTGACAACTGAACCCTCACCCCAGACTACGATGTTGTGTGATGAGTAGAACAGAGACACTGACTGAACATAGGACTGTTCTTCAAAACTACCACTAAGCAGCAAAACAGATGAACTGTGGAGACACACAGATTCAAAATCTCCCCCAGCTAAAAACTATGTAGGTATGTAACCCCAGAAATAACTGTTGCAGTGGTACACACTGTGCTTGATTTTCATAGCCTCAGGAATGACACATTGTGCTTGCATCAAACAGAAATGATGCAAGAGGCAGCCTGTGCCATTCCCAATTTTCAGTCACAGCCTGCACCTGAAGAGGAGCCACCTGCACCAGATGGGTTTGTATGATGTTTGCGCTGGATGTAGGGTGGCACCGTGGTGGACAGGGAGATTGTGCCACATCAGTGATGCAGCATCCCCTACCATGAGATTTTCAAATCCCCACCATGGCCACAAATCTCACTAGGGCTTAGACCAGCCAGAGCTGGTCTAATGGCCCCATGTGTCACTCCGGTCTGGAGTTGACAGACAGCCTGGGGGACCTTGATGCACAGGACATCTGCCGGTGGTATACTGGGGCAAGCACAGCAGTGATCTAGATGACAACATGCCATGAGGTACAGGGGGTTGCTTTCAGAGTCCCAGGCCCCTTGATCTCAACTGGCTCGCATGGAGTCAGTGAACTGGTTACTGAGCAGCAGTCACTGCCTGTGTCCCAGGTGCTGTCGTTTCCCACCAATGGGTACAGACAGTGACAGGGATATTAGGTCACATACTGACCACCATATGGCAGGGAATGTCTAAGGAACAGGCAGTGGTGGACAGACTCAGCCTGCAAGATACACACCACAGGTTTGTGACCCATACCATGCAGTCTTGCCATGTCAGACATTAGTCCCTGAAGTGTTCCAGGGGCTTGTAGTGGGATGAAACACTTGTCTGGAGGAGCAGAGGGCTCCACTGTGGCCATTATTATTGTCTCCCATGCACGGGTGCATATTTGCTGGCGTGTCATACCAGGCAATAGGCGCCCATGGGGTTGTACTACTGTACCTGACTCCCAGGCGACTGCCATGCATGGTCCATATTGAAGTGTGATGCTGTGGTGAACAACAGGGGAGGGTCATCCCTGCCTTCCTGGTCATATGGCATGGCTGTGCCAAGATGCATTGTCCGGCTTGCTCCCTAGCCAGTTTGTGCGCAGCACAAGTGACATTTCATGTACCTGTACCTGTACCTGCATGCTGCTGAGAAGCACGGCTGTGAGGCGATCTTGTGATGGGTTCCAGTTCTGCCATGTCAAGTCCTCTGTGACCGTGGGTGATGCTATCACAGTGCCACTTCAGCTGCTGCAGTTCACTGCACAGCTGGGCAGAGACACAGCCAGGTAGGAGGTGAGAGAGGGAGTGAGGGAAACCTAGGCATGTGCTGACAGCTTCTGCCCAGTGGGAGATGCAGTCTTTGCAGGACTGTACAGTGCATAGGCTATGGCATGGGGTACATCCTCAGCATCCCACCTGTGTTTTGGTCTTATCCTACTATCCTAGTCCCACCCCAAGTCTCTGCAGACATGCCTTTCTGCTGCTTTTGTGGTGGCAGTGCATTCGATCAGGGTTCTGTTATGGGGATTCTCAGCCAGGGTGTCTGTGTAGGGGCTGCATTTCCTAAGGCCAGATGGTGGCCTCCATCAGGCTCCTCCCATACATCATCACCTTGACACAGTGGTCTGGTTGTGACAGCTGTAGGGACTTTGGTGCCAGGACTGGTCATGTACCAAAATCTGGTGCAGGGTCCTGGAGCACCTGGCTTTGCTGCAAGTAGGGATTTGGCAGAACTTGCATCGCTCTACGGTCCTCTGAAAATTGAGCCCATTGTGTCTGTAGTGGAAGTCACATTAGGCATCTCTTCTTTCTCACTTCTGTGATTCATCCTATAGACCACACTAAAACTGCTTCAAGAACTCAACAATTGCTTAAAAAACTGCTTTCTCCTTCTTCTCCTCCTCCTCCTCTTCCTCACAATTTTATAAACCTGAGCTATGGAATTGTTGATGCCTGGCCTGAAATGCATTCCCACCTGCTCTTAAGAGTTTTGACTAATTTTTAATCATTCAGCAAGCATGTCCTGGTTGTTTTCTGAAAACCCATGCCGTCCCTTGTTAAATCCTATGCATTCTCTAAGGCCAGTTCAACACAAAATGCTGTGCCCAGAGTCCATCCCATATAAAGAAAAAAAAAAACAAAAGCATAAACAATTCAGGGTGAATTCTGGACTTGTAAACAGCTTCCTGAATTCACTGGGCATATAGAGTTTTAGACAAGGAAGTGCTCCAGATGTCACAGTTGGTATCCATTACTAGAGTGCAATCTATCAGTCATGGAAACATGACATGTCATTTTTGGAGCTAACTAAAATTATGTTTGTTTATGTAGACATTCATTATCTGTGCATAACCTTGGAAAACACTGCACAGTATAAATCACATACACCACAAAAATTGCTGTTCTACCAATGCAATTTGTTGATGCATATGAATTGGTTTTACTTTAAAAAAAAAAACAACAATAAAAATAAACTGAATATTGACTTCTAAATACTGTCATAGCTGTACATGCACACAGCTTACGTGACATGTAGCAGGTAATACCCCTCTGCCCCGAAAACACTTGGTCAATGCATTTGATAAGTGAAATTAGATATAATAATGACCACATGTTCGCATGGCTTTCCTGGTCATCTTTCCCAGCAAGGTCAGCATAACTGTCAAGTTAATCAGTTTTATTATGACTACAGTACACTCTCCCAAAAATGTGGAAGCAAAAACTTTGAGAATAAATCTTTCCAGCTCACTGTTTGTGGGAGGAATTGGATGACATTCTATCCAGGGCAACTGTCCAGCTCAAATTAGTGCTTAGGAATTTATGGCTTACTTCTGTTTTGTGGTCTCTGTCTCTGGCAGTGGTGCAGTGCTAAATTTAGAATTGAGCAGTCCCTGGCCATTAACCATACCCCCTCCAACCAGTGGGGGGGCCACCAGAAGCTATCAGGTTTTAGATGCATTCTGGTGTATTTTGAGGGTCATTTTGATACTATTTGGCTGCATTTAAAGCCTTTCTTGACTTGTTACAAACAACCAATATCACTATCAAAATAACTAGTTTTTATTTTCTTTCAAAAATAGTCAAAACTAAAACAACTTCTTCATGAATGCCAAGGAGCAGAAACTGCATGCATCTCTAATCCAGAAAATTCAGCTATGAAATGTTCACATTGGCAACTTTATTACGCATAGGATTTACACATGCTGTTAAAAAAACAAGCATTTGTCAAAGCCGAATGTTGTCTCACTGGCATTATTATTGGTAGTGCCAGAGTTAGAGATGCATAATTGGAATGGCAGTGAAGTATTAAAATGATGCAAACCCCACCACCACCCTGTAGAGACTGACAGACATTGGGGTGTGCCTTTGGGTCATCAGCTATAACGCTCATGCCATTTCATCTCACCCTACCCTGTAGACACTGGCAAGTGTCGTTGTGTGCTTTGGGGTCTTTGGGCATTATACTTACCCCATTCCATAAGAAAATACACTGAGGTGGGTGCAGTATAGGAGAATGAGGTGAACTTTGTGGCCGAACAGTGCAAGCCACACCACGATGCCAGAACTCCAGGAGGAAGTAGCTACTGGTAGAACTAAAACTTCTCTACTGGGACTAAGAACTAGATCTCTTGTACTGGGACCTTCAATTAAGGGTAAAAAAAAAAGAGTCGGTGTGTTGTCAGAGGTAGTTGAAGTAAATTGTTATCTGTTATCTGTGTTATCTGTGTACTTATCTAGGTGCTTGTCATAGGTGTCAGAAGGGAATTGTTATCTGTGAAATTAACTAAGTGTAGAAAGATTTGCAAAGTAGGGGAGTGGCTTAGCTAGAAGGAGCCAGGTTAAGACCAGATATAAATACTGCCCTAGATAGCTTCTGCCAGAGGACAGACAGAACTCCAGGAGGAAGGAGCTAGTGGTATAACTAAAACTTCTCTACTGGGACTAAGAACTAGATCTCTTGTACTGGGACCTTCAATTAAGGGTAAAAAAATAATTGGTGTGTTGTCAGAGGTAGTTGAAGTAAATTGTTATCTGTGTACTTATCCAGGTGCTTGTCATAGGTGTCAGAAGGGAATTGATATTTGTGAAATTAACTAAGCATAGAAAGATTTGCAAAGTAGGGGGAGTGGCTTAGCTAGAAGGAGCCAGGTTAAGACCAGATATAAATACTGCCGTAGATAGCTTCTGCCAGAGGACAGACAGAACTCCAGGAGGAAGGAGCTACTGGTATAACTAAAACTTCTCTACTGGGACTAAGAACTAGATCTCTCGTACTGGGACCTTCAATTAAGAGTAAAAAAAAAAGGAGTTAGTGAGTTGTCAGAGGTAGTTGAAGTAAATTGTTATCTGTTATTTGTGTTATCTGTGTACTTATCTAGGTGCTTGTCATAGGTGTCAGAAGGGAATTGTTATCTGTGAAATTAACTAAGTGTAGAAAGATTTGCAAAGTAGGGGGAGTGGCTTAGCTAGAAGGAGCCAGGTTAAGACCAGATATAAATACTGCCCTAGATAGCTTCTGCCAGAGGACAGACAGAACTCCAGGAGGAAGGAGCTACTGGTATAAATAAAACTTCTTTACTGGGACTAAGAACTATATCTCTTATACTGGGACCTTCAATTAAGGGTAAAAAAAGGGGTTAGTGTGTTGTCAGAGGTAGTTGAAGTAAATTGTTATCTGTTATCTGTGTTATCTGTGTACTTATCTAGGTGCTTGTCATAGGTGTCAGAAGGGAATTGATATCTGTGAAATTAACTAAGTGTAGAAAGATTTGCAAAGTAGGGGGAGTAGCTTAGCTAGAAGAAGCCAGGTTAAGACCAGATATAAATACTGCCTTAGATTGCTTCTGCCAGAGGATAGACAAAACTCCTGGTGGAAGGAGCTAGTGGTATAACCAAAACTTCTCTACTGGACTAAGAACTAGGTCTCTTGTACTGGGACCTTCAATTAAGGGTAAAAAAAAGGAGCTGGTGTGTTGTCAGAGGTAGTTGAAGTAAATTGTTATCTGTTATCTGTGTACTTGTCTAGGTGCTTGTCATAGGTGTCAGAAGGGAATTGTTATTGGTGAAATTAACTAAGTGTAGAAAGATTTGCAAAGTAGGAAGAGTGGCTTAGCTAGAAGGAGCCAGGTTAAGACCAGATATAAATACTGCCCTAGATAGCTTCTGCCAGAGGACAGATAGACAGAACTCCAGGAGGAAGGAGCTACTGGTATATCTAAAACTTCTCTACTGGGACTATATTGCTCTCCTTCCCTCACCTCCACCCCCCCCACCCTAAACCAGTTCTACTTTTATAGGCACAGGATTTAACTGACTACAAGAACTTCCTGTTTGGGAGCAGGAAGTGAGTGATCACAGAGACACCATCCTAGAAGGGCAAGAGTAACTCCCCCCCAGCTGCTGGTGGTCTGACTCTGAGCAAGTAAGGAGACTACTGAAAAATATAGGAACTTCTTGTCTCAGAACAGGAAGATCAGGAGATAAATGGGTGCAGAGGCAGTAAGTAAGTACGTAGGGAGAGGAAAAAAAAGAAATAAACAAACAGAGGAAAGAGTAAGTATTCCAAATAACAGTTAGGGAGCCAGAAAAAAGACATGATGGGAGTGGTGCAGTGCAATGGCTGTGAAGAAGCAGTCTTCCGGGAGATGTTTTGGAGGATGAGGTGTTGTCCCATCTGCAGACACCTCTCTGGGCTGAGGGAAGAGGTTGCTCATCTCTAGTCTAAGTTGGCCAGGATTTGTGGGACCTCCTCTCCCACCCAGGGACCACCAGGATCACTGCCGTTGCCTGAGAGGTTGCCAAGAAAGAGGAGTGGTTGGACCACAGTGGGCTCAGGGAGGATGAGGGTGGTGGAACAGAGGCTCATCCCTCCAGTTGTACCTCTCCACAATTTCTATGCCATTCTGGAAAAGTGTGGTTCCTCTATGGAGGCACCCACAGTGGAGACCAAGGAGGATCCTGAGAACCTCCACAAAGGTGATCCAAAGGAGGGTGGCATGGGACCCACAGGGGAAGGAAACAACTCCTGGTGGGGGACTCCATTGTTAGGAAGGTAGAACTGGGGAAGGAAGGGGAGAAGGAGGTAAGGTGCATGCCTAGCGCCATGGCTTGGAGAGACAGGTAGCGAATCCTCAGGATCACAAGAGCAGCTGCACAGGGGAGGGAGCTGGATGTCATTTTCCACCTAGGGACAAATGACCTGGCTAAGAAAGGGATCAGAGCAGTGCAAGAAGCGTTTGTGGAGATGGGGAGGGGCCTTAGACAAATAGCACACACAGTAACCTTCTCTGAGGTGCCTCCTGTCTATGGCATGGGTGAGGCTAGGGTGCTCCACACAATGGGATTCAATCAGTGGTTGAAAAACTGGTGCAGAGCTCAGGGATTTGGCTTCATTGGAGACTGGGGGTCCACCTGGAGGAATGCAGGCCTATACTGGCATGATGGTCTGCATCTGTCCAGAAGGGGAACCAGGATCCTAGGTGATAGGTTTAAATACTTCATTGACAAGTATTAAAACTAGCCAAGGGGGGAGGCACTGGAAAGGATCAGGGAAATCCTAGCCCCCCAAAAAATATCAGGGTACTAAGTGAGGTAGACACCAACATAGAGATGTCAATAGGGAGAAGAGCAGGGGTAAATGGAGAAAGTGACAAATGCAATAAGGACAGGAATGGGGCAAAAAGGGGTAAGGCAATCAAGAAATGGAGGTTAATGAGTACCAACACCCATAGTCTGGGCAACAAGCTCCCTGAACTGGTGGCCTTGATGGAAGAGGGGTGCCTGGCTATTGTAGCAGTAACAGAAACATGGTACACAGAGAAGCATGACTGGGATGTTAACATACCAGGGTACACAACCTACAGGAGAGACAGGGAGGACAGAAGGGGGGAGTAGCTGTCTGTGTAAGGGAAGGGATAAAAGCAACTGAACAAAAGAGTAAACAGGGAGGGGAGGAGAGGAGGCACTGTGGGTCACCTTAGAGACTGGAAATGGCACCATAATACGCACAGGGGTTGTATATAGACCCCCATGTCAGGGGGAGGAAATGGACAAGAATATGATAGAAGGCATACTTAGGATGGTAGAGAAAGGGGAGCTACTATTGATGGGTGACCCTAACATGCCAGATGTTAACTGGAGCACCTTTGCGGAAGCCACATCCAAAAGCAGGGCCATTCTTGATGCCCTTCAGGTGGTATGCCTCAAACAGCTAGTTTTGGAACCCACTCATGAGGGAGCAATCTTAGATCTTGTACTCTCAAATGGGGACACTGAGAGGATCTCAGATCTAGAAGTGGGTAGCCATTTGGGAACAAGTGACCACCAAACAGTGTGGTTCATGATAAACTCTGCTACAGAGTCAAGCCATACAAACATGAGGGTTCTGGACTTCAGTAGGGCTGACTTTGGCAAGATGAGAGAGTGCCTTAGAAAAGCACTAGCAAACAGGCTAGAAGGAAGGGAGGAGCAACAATGGGCAAATATCAAAACAGCCATCACAGAGGCAACAAGCCTTTGTGTGAAGCAAATAAACAAATCAAAATGAAAGAAGAAGCCACTATGGTTCACAAAAGAGGTGGCGGTGAAGGTTAGGGAGAAAAAGATAGCATTTAGGTAGTATAAGAAAACACAGAAGGAGCAGGACAGAGAACTGTACCAGTTAAGGCAGAAGGAAGCAGAGAGGGTAGTTAGAATAGCAAAGGCACAAACTGAGGAAAAGATAGCTAACTCGGTTAAGAACGGGATAAAACCTTTTATAGGTATATCAGGTAGCGTAGAAAGACAAAGGGAGGGAGGGTTAGTGAGGCTGAATAGAATGGATGGTGGGTGTGCAGAGAGTGACAGTGATAAAGCAGGGATACTGAATGAATACTTCTGTTCAGTATTCACAAAAGAGGAAGTGAGGAGGTGCCTAATGCGTACAGAAGCACTCTGGAAGGTGTTGATCCCAGTCCTTTCACAGAAGAAGGGTTCTGAAAAGAACTCCTAAAACTGAAGGTGGACAAAGCAATGGGGCCAGATGGAATTCACCCCAGAATTCTAAAAGAATTAAGCAGAGAACTAGTGACACCACTGACTACGCATTTTAACAAATCATGGGAGGATGGTGTGGTACCTGAGGACTGGAAGAAGGCAGATGTGATTCCCCTTCACAAACGTGGGACCAAGTCGGAGGCAGGAAACTACTGACCTGTCAGTTTGACCTCTGTGGTAGAGGAAGTGATAGAATCACTTCTGAAGGAAAGAATTGTTGAGTACCTAGAGGCCAGTGGGGTACAGGACCCAAGGCAGCATGGTTTCACAGCGGGAAGGTCAAGTTAGATGAATCTAATTGATTTCTTTGACTGGGTGACCAAAGTAGTAGACCAGGGAGGGGCTGTGGGCATGGCCTACCTAGACTTTAGCAAGGCATTTGACACAGTCCCACACAAAAGATTAATGGTCAAATTAACCAGCCTGGGAGTGGGTCCCAAGGTGGTAGCCTGGGTAAAACATTGGCTGAACAACAGGACACAGAAGGTAATTGTAAATGGAGTCCACTCTGAAGAAAGAGGGGTTACTAGTGGGGTACTGCAGGGTTCAGTACTGGGTTCAGTCCTTTTTAATGTCTTTATAAGTGACATTGCAGAGGGACTGGAAGGAAAAGTATGCCTCTTTGCAGATGACACAAAGATCTGCAACAGGGTTGATACACAAGAAGGCTGGAAAGGATGAGAAGGGACTTGGCAAGGTTGGAGGAATGGTCAGAAGTATGGCAGCTTGGATTCAATGCAAAGAAGTGCAAAGTAATGCACCTGGGAAACAAAAACCCAGGGGAAGATTACACAATGGGGTGGGGGGGTAGTAACAACAACAAAAATGGAAAGAGACCTAGGGGTAATCATATCAGATGACCTTAAGTTTGGCAAGCAATGCAAGAAGGTGGTAGGGAGGGCTGGGGGGATACTGGGATATATAGGGAGAGGTATTACCAGCAGAAAACAGGAAGTTGTTATCCCAATGTACAGACAGTTAGTGAGACCCCATCTGGAGTACTGTGTTCAGTTCTCAAGAACCCATCTCCGCAAGTACATAGACAGGATAGAGGCAGTTCAGAGGAGGGCAACTAAAATGGTGCAGGGTCTGCAAGAGAAGCCATACGAGGAGAGACTAAAGGAGCTTAATATGTATACCTTTGAGGAAAGGAGGGAGAGGGGGGACATGATTGAAACATTTAAGTACCTCAGTGGAATCAACAAAGTCCAAGAGGGTAGCATCTTTCAGAAAAAGAGATGTGCAAGAACAAGGGGACTCAATTTGAAGATAGAGGGGGGATGGCTCAGGGGCAATGTGAGGAAGTATTTTTTCACAGAGAGGGTGGTGGACGCATGGAACAGCCTTCCTGAGGAGGTTGTGGGGTCTAAAACTGTGGGAGAATTCAAGAATGCATAGGACAGACATAAGGCAATTTTTGTGGGGGTAGGAAGAAATAGGCTGTTGGTTAAATAGGATCTGTAGCTTATCCTCTAGGTAGGGCAATGAGCAAACTAGGTGGGCCAAGCGGTCCTTATCTGCTGTCAAAGTCTATGTTTCTCCGTTTCTATGTCACTGGCTGCAGGGTGGGGGTGGGAGTGAAATGGCATGAGCATTACAGCCGATGATCCCATGTCACACCCCTGACGCCTGTCAGTCTCTACAGGGTGGGGTGCTACAGTTGGAAACCCTAACACCGTAGGCGTGTGTTGGTATTTTCACTCCAAATTTTCAACATGGGCTTTTTGTGAGCCCACCTCATGGAAAGTGGCACTATCAGTTTGTTAGCTGAAAGGTGGCTTTGCACAGTGGCTATGCCATTTGGTGACACAGGGACAAAAACACATTTTGAGCAGGTAGTGGAAAATGACAACTGTATTGTTTATGAGGAGGTGTAAAAAAATGGCAACATTGAAAATCTGGAGTGAAAATATGAAAAATTGGTGAAGGTATGAGCATGCATAGAAACTGTACAAGGCATGTCAGTAACCCAATTATTTTTGGGATTTTTTTAACCACATCTTTAACATAGGCATTTTGGGACCTCCCCTCATGAACAGTGGCAGTGTGATTCTGTTAATGTTTCTGAAATGTTGATTTTGCACAGTAACCATGCCATTGTGCACCACAGGTGTGAAAACACAGTTAGGGCAGGATGTGAAAAATGACAGCTATACTGTTCATAAGGAGGTGTGAAAAAATGCCGGTGTTGAAAATCTGGCATGAAAATAGTGCAGATTTGCAAAGTTACAAGGGTGTGCGGAAACTGCACAACACACACTTGTAACACGGTCATTTTATGGAATTTTGTCACCAAATTTTCAACATAGGTATTTTCGGACTTCTGCTCATGAACTGTGTGACTGTCATTTCCTGAAACTGTCCCAGAAACTGATTTTGTGCAGCGACCGTGCTATTCTGCGCCAGATGTGAGAAAACACATTTTGGCCAGGATATGTAAAATAACAGCTGTACTGTCATATGAAGGGGTGCAAAAATACCAATTTTTAAAATCTGGAGTGAAAATAATACTAATTCACAAAGTTACGAGCGTACGTGGAAACTGCACAATGCACACTTGTAAAACAGTCATTTTCAGGATTTTTTCCACCAAATTTTTAACATAAGCTTTTTGGAAGTCCACCTCATGAACACTGGCACTGTCATTTCATTAATCGGTCCCAAAAGGTGATTCTGCGCAATGACCACGAAATCACCTTTTGGGGACGATTAACACCATGACAGTGCCAGTATTCATGAGGAGGGGTCCCAAAAAAACCCATGTTGAAAATTTGGTGCCAAAATTCCGAAAAATGTCTGAGATATGCATCAAAGTTGAAAAAACCTATTTATTCCTTTATACAGCTTACCAGCATTTCTTCAGTTCATGGTCAGCTTTGAAGAGTGCAGATGTGTTCCCGGTCCACCGAAGATCATCGCTCCAGACTCCGGAGGTAAGTATGGGTTGTGGGGGTGTGGGGAGGTAGGGTGCACAGTGAGTGGGCAAGGTTTGTGGGAGGGGAGCAGGGAGACTGCGAGGGACCGTCTTCTTTTTTGACAGGGTAATAAAAAAAAAACATTGCGGGACAGTTTTTTTTCTTAACAGCGGCATGTGGCATGTTGGGGTGGGCTCCCAGTGTGCCAGTGGACTCTTTTTTTGGGGGACAGCTGTAGCTGATGGGGGATTGGGCTCCCCCATTGCCAACATCACTCAGGCACTGAAGCCAATGGGGATTGGGGCCCCCGTTGGCAAAGAAAAAACTGTTGGGGGGCACGCATGATGCCAAGGCGGATTGGGCACCCCCTCGGCATACGTTGTAAATGGGATTGTAAATGGGAAGGGGATTATTACGCCGATGGGGTGTGGGCTCCCCCGTCGGCATTCTGACAGGAGGCGGCGGCAGTGTTGCATGCATGTCGGGAGGCGTGTTGTGGTCACACTGTATGAGAGCTCTGGTGTCATTGCAGTGGACCTTTCGTTAGATCTGGTGGGCACATTCCAAATTGCTGATGTGGCACCTGCATGCTGCCTGATTGGGGAATGAGGGACACACCTACTGATGCATGCCCTGCATTTGCCCAACATTGACTGTGCCTCCAAATCTGCTACTACCACAATATGTTGGTTCCACGTACACGAGCCAACATAAAAAAGGGTGACCACACCATTTTGGAGAGGAGATAGGCTATCATCATTTATGAATTTTTTGTCTGTCACTGTGTCTCTTGTCACATGTAAAACTGTGGCTATTGGCTTGCAGGTATCGGTGTGGCTCAGTTGGTAGCACCCCTTGGGCCAGATAGTTGTGGATTCTAATCCCACACTGGGGTTGGGCTCATGCCATAAATGTTGTTGAGTGAGGTCATGAAAGGGTGAGGATCCAAAAAAGAGAAATAATAATAGATAGTTACCTGCAGTTTGGTTTTCCTAGTTTAGCTCCAGTTTTGTCTCCTACCCTCTCTCTGGTGCAATGCCACCTCCACCACTCGTGAGTGCCTCCCACAATACAGCAAACCACCAGTAGTCAGAGGGCAAGGCAGATGGACAGACTGATTTTTAATTAGTGTAGCACCCTTTCTGAGCCCCTCCCAAAGACTGGAACCTTCCATATTTTAAATATTGAGGAGGTCACCTGGCACCCTATCAATTAAATACCTCACCTCCAGTGTTAAACTTGTGCCTAGGACATCCACTACCTTTTTACTTCCAGCAAGAAAAGATGATTTGCACAAATGTATAAAACTCTGGCCAGAGACAATGCACTACATGAAAACCTCTCCATAATTAGGTTTGTCCGAGGAGAGAATCTGGAGAGAAAGTAGAGCATGTATTCCCTGAGTTACACCATGGGCCCTTCACTCCAAATCCTTCCCCCCCAAGCAACACAAGCAGGACCTGTGCTCTAACCCCCCCAAGCCACACCAAGAAGCCCACATTTCCACCCCCCAACCAAACCACACTAGCATGTTACGCAGTCCCACATCAGCTCTTTTGGCTGCTGAATTGAAGGGCTTGGGGGGGGGGCCAAGTGAGGTGACAGCAAACTAGTTTCCAAATACAAACTGAGACAAGGATGATAAACAGGATGCAAACAAAACAAGCATTTGTCAATGCCGAATGTTGGCTTGCTGGCATTGGCATTGGTAGTGCAGGAGTTAGAGAGATGCATAATAGGAATGGCAGTGAAGTATTGAACTAATGCCACCTCTTCTTGCAGAGACTGAAAGGCATGGGGGGTGCCTTTGGGTCATCAGCCATAATGCTGAAGCCATTCCACCTCACCCCACCCTGCAGACAGCAACAGCTGTCGTGGTGTGACTTAGGATCTTCAGCCCTTACGCTCACCCCATTCCATAAAGAAATAAGCTGAGATGGGTGCAGTATCAGAAAATGGGGTGAACATTAGAGCTGAAGACCCCAAGGCACACCTTGATACCTGTCAGTGGCTTTAGGGTGGGGGTAGAATGCCGTGAGCGTTACTGCCGACAAACCCAAGTCACATCCCAACACCTGTCAGTCTCTACAGGGTGGGGGCATTTTGGTTGGAAATCTTAGCACCCTGGGCATTTGTTGGTATTTTGCTCCAGAGTTTCAAAATGGGCTTTTTGGGACCCCACCTCAAGAACAGTGGCACTATCATTTCATTTCTCAATCCTAAAAGGTGATTTCACACAGCAACTACACCATTTGTGCGGAAGCACATTTCAGGCAGGATGTAAAAAATGATAGCTGTACTGTTCATGAAGAGGTGTTAAAAAAATGGCAATGTTGAAAATCAGGAATGAAAATATGAAAATTTTGTGACATTATGGGCATGCATAGAAACTGCACAAAGCATGCCCATAACGTGATCGTTTTTTGGAATTTTTTTGTCAGATTTTAACCATGGGCTTTTTGGGACCTCCACTCATGAACAGTGGCAGTGTGAGTTTGTTAATCCATCCTTAAAGTTGATTTTGCACACCAACTGTGCCATTTTGTGCCACAGGTGAGAAAACATATTTTGGGCAGGATGTGAAAAATTACAGCTATACTGTTCATAAGGAGGTGTTTAAAAATGGCAATGTTGAAAATGTGGAGTGAAATAGGCAAAGTTATGAGTGTGTGTAGAAAATGCACAACGCACACCCGTAACGCATTCATTTTTTGGAATTTTTTCACCAAATTTTCAACATGGGTTATTTGGGACCCCACTTCATAAGCAGTAGTACTGTCATTTTGTGACTCAGTCCTGAAAGGTCATTCCACACAGTGACCATGAAATCACCTTTCAGGACCAAGAAACGAAATGACAGTGATGTGTTCATGAGGTGGGATCCCAAGAACCCGATGTTGAATATTTGGGGCCAAAATTCCTTAAAATGGTTGAGATATCAACCTAAGTTGAACCCCCCTTCCCCATTGAGATTGTACAGTGCTTACCCAATTCCTCAGTTCATAGTTCAGCTTTGAAGAGTGCAAATGTGTCCCAGTCCACAGAAGATCGCAGCGCCAGACCTCCAGAGAGTAAGTATGGGTGCGGGAGTGTGGGAGGTGGGTGCACAGAGGGAGAGTTGGGGGGAGGCAAACTGGGGAGACAACACTGGATTTTTTTTTACTGTTTAATAAACAACTCTGGGGGACAGTTTTCTTTATTTATAGGATAAAAAAATTCAAAAATTTTGGGCACATTGAGGTGGGCTCCCAGTGTGCCATGTGAGTTTGGGGGGGACATGATGTTGGTGGGGATTGGGCATCCCCATCGGCAAGCTTGGGGGTGAGAGGGGAAATATGATGCTGACTGGGATTTGGCACCCCCCTCCACAGAGAAATTGAGCTTTGGGTGTGGGGGCATCCAACACCGGGAGTGGGCATCCCAGTGTCGGGAAAATAAAAAAAAGACTGGGCACACTGAGGTGAGCTCTCAGTGTGCCACAATGTGGCTGCGGGGAATACATGCTGACACGGGGATTAGGCACCCCCAATGTCAGCTTTGCGGGACTGTGTGGCAGGCGACAGGAGCCACAGTTGTGGAAAGCCGCGCCAGCGGCTGTTTTATTTTTTTATTGAAATGTTTCACCAGGAACGGCACACTGAACAACTGCTCATAACTCCAGTCATGCTCACAACTCTGACCATGCGCATTACTGTGCACTGTAATGTGCATGGCCGGAGTCTTACCATCTACCGCTGCAGTGAGGAAACCACCTCATTGGAGTGCCAGATTTCTTCCAAGGTTGTGGCTGTCTTTGAAAATGTTGTCATCGCCAGCATGCTCACTCATTGGTGGGTGAGGGATGCACCCACTAAAGCATCCCCTGCATTGGCATCAACACTGACACACCTCTGAAATGTGCTACTACCACAAGATGTTGCTTGCACATGCACAAGCCAACATAAAAATTAGAAAAAGTGTTGCACTACAGACTATTAAAAGCACATGTTTCAGGGAGTCTTTAGACAACAAATCACTTTTTTTTAACAATCTTGACGAGTTAGATTCAGACCAAGATGGTCTGACTTTTGAAGTTAAGAGCTGGAAGTGGAGGGTTTGGAGCACTGGCAGGCTTGGGCATTCCTCAAGCCAGATCACAAAATGTCCAGTGACATCATACTCTCCAAAAACTGTACAGACTGCAGGACAAGTGAGGCAATTTTCTTTTACTGACTCACAGTGTATTCACTGTTCCTCTGTGTAGAATAAATGCTATCAGTAGCAATTACAGCAGTCTGCTCACCCTAAGCTCCAACCGTAGCCCCAGCTCTTCAGCTCTAACGAGCCTTCATCATTTGCAGCACCTGTCAGGGAGGGCCCTAGACTGACCAGTTGGTCCTGTGCTCCAATCTCCCTTCCCCTCAACCACCACAAGAAGCAGTACTTTTAGTCTGGAACCAGAGTAGTACATACCAGTTTGTGAGCTGCTGGTCAGCTTGGCCCCTAGCTTTTAAAAACTGGTAGTCAGATCAATATTTTTTAATGTCATCATTTTAAAAAAAATCAAAAATAACTTCTATGGGAAGGTAGCCCATTAGTTGGTAACTTTTTAAATCTGGTAGTCAAACCAGTTTCTTATGGGCCATTGGCTCCTTGATTTGTCTTAGCCTGTCTGGCACACACAATGCAGTGTACTCTTCAGTCAAAAACACTTCCAAGATTTATTTATTTATTTATTGAAAATGTTTCACCAGGAGAGGCACACTGAGCAAAAAGATGCTCGTCTCATGGTGCAACCGGGGGGGTGGGGTACATGGGAGGAGTATACATAAGACAATCAATAGGTTGAACTTAGAGTCAAGCAATTCAAACAATTGTTACAGTTAAGTGTGGCTATACAAACTTGTTACATGAGGAGACACTACATACATGTGCCACAAGGAGGGTGGCATAACATATTTGATTACACATCTAGAACTATACATCATTACATAAGTGCCTATATCTAGAGATTGATTTGAAGTATGATGCACCAAGTTGGCCCTTTTCTCCCGAAAAGCTCATTTTTAAACTGAACTGTTAATCTCCACACCCACAACTGCTCAAGGTCCATATGCATTTTAACAACCCAAAACATCATTTTTAAATCTCATTCCCCACTCCCACACACAAATGCTATCCCCTCCCAGCTTTTGAAGTGAAGGGCTTTGGTTGATGGGGGGCTTGGCGTGAAGGACCGGTTGCCCTGGCTTGGTTGCTCCTCAAGAGAGACCAACAGATCATTCACTCCAAAATAATCCCCAAGCCACACCAGTAGTCTTTTCAATTCAAGTACCCCTCCTCCAGCCACACCAGTAGGCCCTTCACTCCACCCCTCAAACAACCAGGAGGTTCATCCATCCAACCCTCCCCCTCCAGCCACACTAACAGGCCAGATCCCAAAAACAGATCAGCAAGCCTTAAACTCCAAGCCTCCACCCCCCCCCACACACACACAACACCACCAGCAAGCACTATTACTTGCACAACACCCAACACAACCCCCCAGCTACACCAGTAAGCCCTTCACTCCAAACTTCCCCCTCCAAGACAGACCAGGAGGCACATTGCTCCACTTCTCCCACAGGTCACACCAACAGGCCAGATTCCTAGGCTGGACCAGATCCATTTGCTTCAAGCCTCACCTTGTAGGCCCTTCACTCCACCTTCCCCCAACCAAGAAGGAGGTCCATTGATCCAAGCCACATTCAGGTTGGATCCCAAAGCTAGACCAGCAAGCCTGACTTCAGCTCCAAGCCCCCCCAGCACACAATGCTAACAGGCACCATTACTTCCACAGTTTTCCCCTGCAACTCAACTCCCCAGCCACACCAGTATGCCCTTCACTTCAAACCCTCTCCACAAGACAGACCAGGAGGCCCATCACTTCACTTCCACCACAAGCCACACCAACAGGCCAGATTTCCAAGCCAGACCAACTCCTCTAGCTTAAAGTGCCCCCCCCCCCGGAGGCCCATCACTTCACCACCTTCCCACCAACCGACCAGGAGGTCCATCAATCCCATCCCCTCCCAAGCACGGCTAGTGTTACAGTTTTGGGGCCTCCAGTGAATTGATGGCTCTAAATTTATGGAGAACCATGATATGCCCCAATATACACACAGTTATCAGTATTGACTCGTAACACCTGATGAAGTCAGAGCAAGGAAAGGCATCTTAGAAAATGTTGTTTATATCAAATATTGCACATTACTAGGAACAGACTATAGTACATTATTAATTTACATATGGGTTGCAAGAAAGGTACACAAAGCCAAAGTTTGTTTCTTAACAGTGTAATGCCCCATAATAGTGCACTACAGTGTCAGTACTGGGTAGTAACCTAAGTTCCTGGTGTGGGACCAGAACCCATGACCTTCCTATCTTCAAACCCTAGAGATAAGCATATCAACAGAAGCACTAACATGGTACTTTCTTTGTTGAGTCAAGACTCAGTAGTGAATCATCTCTTTTTTTTTCCCCTGATCAGCAGTAAAGTAAGGCTTTAATATGTTGCCCTTCTCAAACTAGGATAGTCATTCAAAACTACATGTCAGGTAGTTTAGGACTTATATTTTTCAATCCCATGTTATCGCACATCATCATATTCCAAAATACAATTTCTGTAATAACAGTGCTCAGTGTTTTTTAGGGTACAGTACATAACACAACAACAAATTTCACATGAAACAAACAACTACCAGTTTTCTCATGAATCCAAGCACCATGCCAGTTTAGTGCAACTTTCTTCAAAATCAAGCCACAACAAACTTAGACATCAAGATAGACCAAGAGAAGGATCTGCAAAATTCTAAAGCCTACTTCAAAACTGTAGGGTTTAAAATGTTGAAAAGGGTCCCCATGTGTGCTGTAACTCTTTCTATTCCTGATAAGGATTTGACAGCTCTGGAGCAGACTGAGTGGGGGTGTGGGGGGGGGGCAACCATGCCTGAATGTCAAACAGCAAATGTAGGATGAGGGCAAGGGATACAGTTAATTAGGACATGCCAGTTAACTAATTGCACGCTGTAGCCCTTTTATATCAGGTTAAGCAATGGCTGGTTCAGATGTCAAAGGGAGTTATTGAGTGTTTTGGGGTTAATAGTCAGAAAACAGTCACGGAGGTGATGGGCTGCAGGCTTTTGTTTTTGTCCTGATCAGTACTGGCAGGTACAAACTGCAGTTAACTAAGTGTATATGGCTATGAGGAGTGCGGGGTCAATGCCTCCTCTCAAAAGATAGCAAGGGGGAGGTGCTTCCTTGAGCACCCCCCCAGGACTACACCTCTGATCTCTGACAAGTGGCAGGGAAGGGATCCCCCATTCCCCACCGCCACTCCTCGCACTGCAGCTGACCGTTCATCAGACTGGTGAGTTTTGCTGTTCTTGTTAACTCCTAACCTTCGTTTCCCACAGAACGGAAATCCTCCTCCTCAGCCCTGTTCACTGTCACAGATGCTAGTAGGTGGATACGGGAACTTCAGAGGTTGGGCTGTTTCAACCTGACACAATCCGGGAAATCTTTTCCACTGCTTCCTGCCATACTCCAAAACTGCCAGTTCTTTGCAAACCCAAAACTGCTGCTGTGTCCCTAGAAGTCCATTTATTGCCTTCAGTCTCTCTTTGCTGCTGCCTTCAAATGTTTCTCCCTCACAACCATCTGACAAGCTAAATAGTGCTAAACCTATCTCTGAGCAAGTTACTCAAATTAATTGGTGTACAGCGCTGCAAAGGTAGCAGTTTTCTGACTCCAATGTCTGTCTTTCTCTTGCTCCTGCTTTCACAACTAGTCTCAGACTGCCCTCCGCTCACTCTGTGCGTGTGTGTGTGTGTGTTCCTCAAAATGCTACTTCTCTCTGGTCTCCCATGCTGCTGTTACAGGTGCTGCTGCTATGCACTGTCCACTCTGTTTCCCATGCTATAAAATAAATCACTGCTGGTCTGTAAACAATAAATTTAAGGTGAACTCTACAAAGTATTCCAGTATTAATCTCACTCCAGCCATGTGGTTGAAATGCTGCTGTATATGCCCTAATGCAGAATATTTGTGAAGGTGTGGGATAAAACAGACACAACAAACCAGATGTCAGGTGCATAAAAACACAAACGTGCTTTGCTATTTTATTCAAATCAGAAAATAAAAAAAATAAAACTAATAAACATACAGAAAGCAAAAGGTTATTTAATATCCTGTATCCAGCAAATGTTCCAGTTTTGAAAATTCCTGAGGCTTAGCTTCAGCCTTTGCAAATAGAACATTGTGGAAACAAGCACACACCTCTGAGGTCCTCCTCACTTGGTAGTCATTATTCAACTAATTTCCCCATCTATATTGTTACTTCAAGTGATGTTTTTTTATACTGTACCTTTCAAGGATGACGTCACCGTCAGGTGATCCACCCCTTTTTGCTAAAACCAGTATAAACCTCTTATTCTCAGGAGTTCCCCATCAAACAGTAAAGACATACATGTTTATACATGTTTATTTATTTTATTTATTTATTTCAGTTTCAGATTAACACCGCTGAGCCATAGGCTGATTTACAAAGGCTCCAAGTCAGTAGACACAGAACAAAAGGACAAAATTGTATACACAGGTGAACAAGAAATTAACATAAAGTGATAAGTGCTGTTACAGCGAGTACATTATTACAAGTTTTGCAGTTCAATTCGATACAATAGGGAATACATGTCTTACAGAGAAGAACAATTTACACAAGTGACACTGCAAGAGTGTGGTACAAAACTTGAGGGAGTTTGAAGGACAGATAGGGGTGGAGGGTCCTGATCGAACAGGTGGTAAAAAGGTAGAGGCAGCCAAACTGGCCTTGTCAGTAGATAGGTGGGAGGGATGTGGGAGGAGGGTGAGGTGGTGAGGAGCGGGGGTGAGAATTAGGGGAGTGGAGAGATGTTGAGGGACTGCCATAGGGCTGCCCAAAGGCTGAGCAGGGAGGTAGGGTAGAGGGATGGGGTGAGAGGAGTAAAGAGACAAGGGGGGAGTAGAGGGGGTTGTTGGAGGTGGAGAGGGTGGATAACCACATGTTATCTTTTCTAGATACATAGATACATAGACAGTGTCGGCAGATAAGGGCCTATGGCCCACCCAGTCTGCCCATTTGAGCTTGTAAGTTCAGTCTGTTTTCCTAGAAGTCTGTTGCCCCTTACCCCTGACCTCTAGAATTCCTTTATGTCTATCCCATGCATTCTTAAATCCCGTGATTGTTTCAGCCCCCACCACTTCCTCTGGCAGGGTGTTCCACTTGTCCACCACCCATTCTGTGAAGAAATTCTTTCTCATGTTTCCTCTGAATCTCCTCCAACTTCATCCCATGCCTCTAGTCCTGGAACATCTTTTTCGCTTAAAAATAGTGTTTTCCTGCACCCTGTTCCTCCCTGTAAGATACTTGTATGTCTCTATCATATCCCCTCTCTCCCTCCTCTCCTCCAGGGAGTACATGTTCAGTTCCTTCAACCTGTCTTCAAGGACTTGTGATGCAATCCATGCACCATCTTTGTTGCCCTCCTCTGAACCTTCTCCACCCTGTCTATGTCCTTACGTAGGTATGGTCTCCAGAACTGTACACTGTACTCCAGGTGGGGCCTCACTAGTGTCTTGTATAGCGGAATTATGACCTCCCTTTTCCTGCTGGTGATGCCCCTGCCTATACATCCCAGCATCCTATTTGCTTTACCTGCTGCCTTGTCACACTGTTTCCCTACCTTGAGGTCATCAGAGATGACAACCCCAAGATCCCTTTCCTGCTTGGTGCATGCTATATCCTCACCCCCAACTGATATATTGTGCCAGGGTTTTGTGCCCCATATGCATTATCTTGCACTTCTTTGCATTGAATTTCAACTGCCAAACCCTTGACCATTCTTCAAGTTTCTGCAGGTCCTTCTCATTCTGTCTACACCCTCTGTGTGTCTACTCTGTTACAGAACTTTGTGTCATCAGCGAACAGTGAAATTCTGCCTTCTAGATCCTGTGCAATGTCACTGATGAAAATGCTGAATAGGACCGGTCCCAGCACTGATCCCTGTGGTACCCCACTGGTCACTCTTCCCTCTGTGGAGTGACAGCCATTTACCACCACCCTCTGTGTCCTGCCACCCAGCCAGTTACCTACCCACCACACTATTGTCCTGCCCACACCCATATTCCCCAGTTTGTGTAATAGTCTTCTATGTGGCACAGTGTCAAAGGCCTTGCTGAAGTCCAGATAGGCCATGTCCACTGCCCTCCCCTGATCCACCTCCCTAGTCACCCAGTAAAAAAATTCAACGAGGTTGGTCTGACATGACCTCCCCCTCTCTACTCCTCTTTTCTTGGTTAAGGGGATTTTATGTTTCCATTTTGTTTCATCTCAAAAGACAGTTTTAATAAGATAGTAAGTCCATGAGGGTTTCACTGGGTTTTGCAAGGGTAATGAGAGAATGAGGGCACACTCTTCTTATCCCTTCTCCTGCCAGTCCTTGGAACTCATCATATCTTTTTTTTAATTTTATTTTAGCCTTTGGTAACTGAGTAAGGCCCACTAGGCACAAGTGCCTCTTTTCAGGGGCGATCTCGGAGCACTGGACAGTCAAGTGACTTGCTCAGAGTCACACAGTATGCAAGTGGAGGTTGTGAGAATCAAACTCAGGTCTGAGCTGCTGGATGTACCAAGCTCGTTCACACCTCATTCTTCTAACCTCTAGGCTATACTGCCAGCCTTTTTCTTTTTATTTCCACTAAATTGTTAAATGTGACACCCTAAAATAGACAAGCATATAGCAAACATATTTCATTTTCATTCCCAGTATGAGTGGCTATTGAAAGTGAATACTTTAACATTAACATTTTGGACAGTCGCTCCCTAACAGAAATAAAGAGTGAAAGGAATGGAGGAGGGGGGCAAATACCTTACATATAGGTATCTACCTTAGATAGGGCTCACCTTGTCATCCCCCCCTCCCGCACAAGAGGGCAACAGTCTTTACTGTTGGCAATCACCCCACCAGAACCCTGGAAGGGCTGGAGCCTCCTCCCACTCACACTAGAAGCTCCACCTCAGGGATCCTAAGAATCAAAATGGCATCTGAACCCTAACGTGTTATCATCAACTGATACCATTCAGTTCCCTGAGGAACTACCCTTTCTACTCAGGTTTTGTCCTAATAAACATTTCATTTAAATATAGTGGTAATTTCTGCAATCTTTTTACCTTCTGGTACCCTGTGACCTGGGCAGGAGTTTTCCCCTATTCTTAGGGTGCCATTTCCTTTCCTTAATGACCCCTTCCCTTTGGGACTTTCTCTGCACACCCCATGTAGTAATAGCTCTGCTGGATGGATGTCTACTATTCCCAGCAGGAACATCTCTCTCTGGTTGTACACTGGACAGGTCCTAATATAGGCTGCCACCTGACTGTGCATACCAGGCCAGTAATAATATGGAGTTAATCGAGTCCAATGTACTACCATAGTTCAGATTCCCACAGGCACGGGAGTGTACAACCTCCATCACTTGTTGCCTGTATGCCTTCTGCACCACTACCTGGGCATCCACTCTTTTTGTACGGGGGTTGGGCCTCGTGGTACAGAACACCCTGTTGCAGTTCATACCACCAAACTTTCTTTAGCCCCACACCACCATTGATCTTATTACCCTCTTTGACTTTTACATACTGTAACAGTTTTACCACTGCATCATTCTCAGCCTGCAGTTTACCCCAGTCAATGCTGCTTTGACTACTGTTACTAGCTACAGATGGTGCAGAACTTGACAAAGTCCCTTCAGCCTCTACAAAGGCTTCTTGTGACTTGATTGTAGTGTTTAACCCCAGTACAATATCACCAGTCACAGTCTTACCAGGGGTCTTACATTCCAGTTCCATGCTTACATCTCCTGTCTCCAACAGGTAACATCCTGGAATCATGGATAGTACTGGAATGCCCTGCTCAGATATGGACTCCTTCTCCAGCTGAGCCCAAGAACAATCCTCCTCTGATTCCTTTTCCAAATTCTCCAGCTAGGACCTCTGGAGTTACATCTAGCACTGGTGTTCTGCCTCTCTGCAGAGTTGGTCTGTCTCCAGCCATTGCCCACTCATCCACTGGATCATCCTCATCAGGGTCTCCACCACTCGGGCATCATCCAATACTTCCAGTTCGCTTTATCCACTATATAGTTCCTTGTCCATATCCTCAAATGCAGCAGGCTTCATCCTTGACTTGCCAGGCTCCACTACTATGCACCTCTGCTAGTTATCCTAGGCACCAGGGCTGGTACCAGCTGACTGGAATCCCCTTTTACCTTGGACTTCCAGTCAGATCCCACTTCTAAAACCACTGTGAAGGCATGGGATAAAACAGACGCAACAAACCAGAAGTCAGGTGCATAAAAATGTAAATGTGCATTGTTATTTTATTCAAATCAGAAAATGAAAAAATAAAACTATTAAACATACAGAAAGCAAAATATTATTCAATGTCCAGTATCCAGCAAACTTTCTAATTTTGAAAATTCCTGAGGCTTATCTTTGGCCTTTGCAAATAGAAAATTGTGGAAACAAAAACACACCTGAGGTCCTCCTCACTTGGGAGTCAGTATTCATTTGATTCATCTATCTATATTTGTTACTCCAAGTGGTGGGTTTTTATACCTTTCTTGGACGACATCACCATCAGGTGAGCCACCCCTTTTTGCTAAAACCAGTATAAACCTCTGATTCTCAGGAGTTCCCCATTAAACAGTAAAGACATACATGTTCATCCATGTTAACTTTTCTAGCCTTGACTCAGCTCCTCTTTTCTTGTTAAGGGGATTTTATGTTAAGGGGGTTTTATGTTTCCATTTTGTTTCATCTCAAATGATAGTTTTAATAAGATCATAAGTCCATGAGGGTTCCACTGTGTTTTGCAAGGGGAGTGGGAGAATGAGGGTGTGCTCCTCTTCTCCCTTCTCCTGCCAACCCTGGTAACTCATGATATAGTTTTTTTTTATTTCCACTAAATATGACACCCTGAAATAGACAAGCATACAGCAAACATATTTCATTTTCGTTCCCAGCATGAGCGGCTGTCTCACCATCACTGCAGAGAACAGGTGAAAGTAAGTACTTTAACATTAACATTTTGGATAGCCACTCCCTGTCTAACAGAAATAAAGAGTGAAAGGAATGGGGGGGGGGGGTTCTGATACCTTACACATGGGTATCTACCCTGGTCAGCCCTCCTCCCCCATTATCTAGGCAGCAACTGAAAACAGGTTAGGGACAGAATGGTGAGGAAAAAAAATATGGGTGAATTAGTAATGGCCCAGGATCTGGTAGACATACCCATTGATGGCCCAGGTTAGAAATAGCTTCACACAGTGGTTATTGGTGTGCTGCCTGCCCCCCCCCCAAAAAAACAACTAATTACCAAATCACCGGTTCACTAGCACTCAACCACGGACATAGACAAGAAGGAGAACATTAAATGAAATTGCTACTGAATTTACCCCCTCTATTTTTCATGTTAACACAATGCTATGCAGCCTGTGAGCCGCTAGTTAATTATTTATTTAAAAGTTTAACTATGAAATACAAACAGAGCTTATAACGGCTCACGTCCAGATGTGTTTTGGGGAGAGGGGAGAAGGAGACAGCTAAACAGTGTAAGCACTAACACAGAAACATAGAAGTTGGTGGCAGATAAGGCCGCAAGGCCCATCCAGTCTGCCCATTTATTTTTCTACCTTATGAATGTGCCATAGGCCTTTACTCTGTCAATGGCCTATCTATTTATACTCAACTGTATTGCTCCCTTATGTCTATCCCATGCCTGTTTGAAGCCCTGCACTGTATTCATATCCACCACTTCCTGAGGTCATTCCATGCATCCACCACCTTTTCTGTGAAAAAGAACTTCCTCACATTACCCCTTAATTCGCCTCCCTCTAGTCTCATGCTGTGTCCTCTTGTCCTGCTATTTTTCTTATAGTGAAACATGTTAGACTCTTTCACCTTGTTAATGCCCTTAAGGTGTTTGAATGTGTCAATCATATCACCTCTCTCCCTCCTTTGCTCTAGGGTATACATATTGAGTTTGGTTAATCTGTCCTCATATGCTTCCTGATACAGTGCCTGCACCACTTTGGTTGTCCTTTTCTGGACTGCCTCAGTTTGGTTAATGTCCTTGTGAAGGTGTGGCCTCCAGTACTGCAAGCAGTACTCCAGATGAGGCCTAACCAGTGTCTTGTGAAGAGGGATTATTACCTCCCTCTCAGGGGCGTAGCCAGAGGAGGTTTCCTGGGTGCTCAGAACCCCCCCCAACTGACTGTCCGCCTGAAGCCCGATTGTCATGTGAAGTGCCAAAAAAAAAAAATTTTAAATTCAGCCACAGTCAAGTGGAGTGATGCGATCCCTCCTGGATTTACTCACAGACAGATGCAGTTCCAGATTCCAAGACTTGCACCATGCCCCACCCATTACCATTCTTTTCCACCAGCGAAGCAGTCCATTTAAACTTTAAAACCCACTGTCTGCTAAGGATGGAATGCGGGGCCGGGCACCGGGAGTTGGCTGATGAATATGTGCCCTGCCTCCCCCGGCGCTCGGCTGAGACACGAAGAGGCATCGGCTCTGCATCACATAATTGCAGATTGGAGCAGTCACATGATTCATAGCTGCTGAAGCACACTGCACCATGGCAGAGAAAGAAAGATTCCCGCGTGGAGGCAGCAGCAGCTAGTGTCTTGGCTAGGCAGCCTAGAGTGGTGTGCATCTGAATCAGGCGGATCATTGCAGGCTTATTCGGCGTGACAGCATGTTAAGGGAGACGGGGGACTCAGCAGTCTCGGGCATGCTGCAGCATTAATCAGATCAGCCTGGGAAGAGGCTGACTAGTGAGGGGACGGGTGGCAAATCTAGAGAGGCCTGTGTGTCTAGTCAGACTAAGAAGGCAGACTCGAGTGTGCACAGTGATCAGGGATTTTACAAGGTAGCGCTGCAGCACTGACAAGGAATAGTAATGGGGCAAACATAATTTAAAAATGAAAGGGTGGGATATTAAGGAAAAATTACCGTGGGCGAGGGGCCTGGAATTTTGACAAACTAAGTGGCCTGAAAGTGGGGATTTCTGTCAAATTCTGTGCTGATTAAATCGGTTTGAAATTCTGAATGGAAAGTGTTCTTGCACTCCTGTATTTGTCAGAATAGAACTCCTGAGCCATGTTTTGCAAAATATTGTGAATTTATATTATGTGACATAACATACAGTATAAGTCTGCTGAACATCAGCCCTATTATCCTAAAGATGACCAATGGAGACATTTTTTTATTTATTTATTTTTGCTGTACATGAAATTGGGATATCCTAATTGCAAGACAAGAATAATGGTGGTAGTGTAATACTGCTCTTATAACAAACTGCAGAAGACATCCTGGTAATGTGATCACTGAATTGGGGCTGATGTGACCAGGGGGAATAGAAAATGAAAGTGTGTCTAGCTCAAATGAGGTGACTTATCTGGTCACATGAACAACATAAGGGGGGGAGCTAAATAAAAATTATGATATGGGTGGAGGATGGAAAAATGACCATGGGGGGGTCTCAACTTTTGGCTCACTTTTAAGGTGAATCTTCTGCTGTCATCTCACACTGAAAGGGGCTGTGATGACATGAGGGGCTGGGGGAATGAAACTGTGGCTGGCTCAAATACAGCTTGCTAAATGGACACAATGCAATGAAGTGACTTATCTGGTCACAAGCGAGATAAAAAACATAAGGGGCTATCAAATAAAAAATTATGGTGGTGGAATTTTGATGCATTTTGTGACTCAACAGTTGTTGCCTAAAATGTACAAAATTGCACCATTTAACTCATAAATTTTCAAAATTTTCTGGGGGGGCATGCCCCCAGACCCCCCCTAGAAGTGTTTCGGAACCCCCCTCCACTAAATCCTGCCTACACCCCTGCTCTTCTGACTTGCTATACCCCTACTAACACACCCTGACATCCCACTAGCCTTACCTACTGCTTTAGAGGTCTGCTTGGATGATTTCAGGTCATTGGTGATGATGACGTCCAAGTCTCTTTCTTCCCTTATGACTGCCAGCAACTCCCCTCCCAGCCTATAGGTCACTTCAGGGTTTCTCTTCCCTATGTGCATGATCTTGCACTTCTTTGCATTAAACCCCAGTTGCCACTCTTCTGACCATTTTGCTAGTTTATCCAGATCTCTTCTCATTCTGCCCACCTCATCTGAATCATAGATAAATAGATACATAGACAGTGTCGGCAGATATGGGCCTATGGCCCACCCAGTCTGCCCATTTGAGCTTGTAAGTTCAGTTTATGTTTTCCTAGAAGTCTGTTGCCCCTTACCCCTGACCTCCAGAATTCCTTTATGTCTATTCCCTGCATTTTTAAATCCTGTGATTGTTTCAGCCCCCACCACTTCCTCTGGCAGGGTGTTCCACTTGTCCACCACCCATTCTGTGAAGAAATTCTTCCTCATGTTTCCTCTGAATCGTCCTCCCTTCAACTTCATCCCATGTCCTCTAGTCCTGGAATATATTTTTCGCTTAAAAATAGTGTATTCCTGCACCCTGTTTCTCCCTGTAAGATACTTGTATGTCTCTAACATATCCCTCTCCCTCTCCTCTCTCCAGGAGTACATGTTCAGTTCCTTCAACCTGTCTTCATAGGACTTGTGATGCAATCCATGCACCATCTTTGTTGCCCTCCTCTGAACCTTCTCTACCCTGTCTATGTCCTTATGCAGGTATGGTCTCCAGAACTGTACACTGTACTCCAGGTGGGGCCTCACTAGTGTCTTGTATAGCGGAATTATGACCTCCCTTTTCCTGCTGGTGATGCCCCTGCCTTTACATCCCAGTATCCTATTTGCTTTACCTGCTGCCTTGTCACACTGTTTTCCTAACTTGAGGTCATCAGAGATGATAACCCCAAGATCCCTTTCCTGCTTGGTGCATGCTATATCCTCACCCCCAACTGATATATTGTGCCAGGGTTGTTGTGCCCCATATGCATTATCTTGCACTTCCTTGCATTGAATTTCAACTGCCAAACTCCTGACCATTCTTCAAGTTTCTGCAGGTCCCTTCTCATTCTGTCTACACCCTCTGGTGTGTCTACTCTGTTACAAATTCTGCCTTCTAGTTCCTGCGCAATGTCACTGATGAAGATGTTGAATAGGACGGTCCAACACTGGCCCCTGTGGTACCCCACTGGTCACTCTTCCCTCTGTGGAGTGACAGCCATTTACCACCACCCTCTTTGTCTGCCACCCAGCCAGTTACCTACCCACCACACTGTCCTGCCCACACCCATATTCCCCAGTTTGTGTAATAGTCTTCTATGTGGCACAGTGTCAAGAGCCTTGCTGAAGTCCAGATAGGCCATGTCCACTGCCCTCCTGATCCACCTCCCTAGTCACCCAGTCAAAAATTCAACCAGGTTGGTCTGACATGACCTCCCTTGGTGAAACCATGCTGCCTTGAGTCCTGTAGTCCATTGACAACCAGATGTTCCACCAATCTCTCCTTCAGTAGTGCTTCCATGATCTTCCCACTACCGAGGTGAGGCTGACTGGTCTGTAGTTCCCTGCTTCCTCTTTGTTCCCACTTTTTGTATAAGGGGACTACATCTGCTGTCCTCCAGTCTTTGGGTACCTCCCCTGTTTCCAGTGATCAGCTAAACAGGATAGCCAGAGGTTCAGCCACCACCTCTCTTAGTTCTTAAGGACCCTGGGGTGCACCCCATCTGGCCCTATTGCTTTATCAACTCTTATTACTTCCAGTTCCTTCAGGACCCTTTCTCGTGTAAAGGGACTTGTATCCATTTCTGCACCATACTCACTCCTTGTACTCCCTTCAGACCCATTACCTTCCTCTGCCTCAATAAAGACTGAGCAGAAATACCTGTTCAATACGTCAGCTTTACTGTTGTCATCCTCCACGCGGCCCCCATCCTCCCCCTTCAGTCTCACTATCCCTCCCTTTGTCTTTCTTTTTTCATTTATGTACCTGTAAAAGGTTTTGTCCCCTCTGCCCACTGATTTTGCAATGTGTTCTTCTGTCTGAGCTTTGGCTTCCCTTACTGACCTCCCTGCCTCATTTTGCTTCTCCTGGTACTTCTCCCTATCCCCTTCTGCCTGTGTCTTTTTGTATTGCCTGAATGCAATCTTTTTGGCTTTCACTTTCTTTGCTACCTCTTTGGAAAACCATAATGGTCTCCTCTTCCTTTTCCTCTTGCTAACCTGCTTAATGCATAATTCTGTTGTTCTTGTAATCCCCATTTTAAATACTGCCCACTGTTCCTCAACCCCTGATTCCTGTCCCATTCCCCTTAATGCCTCTTTCAAGTATCTCCCCATTTTCCAAAGTCTGCCCCCCTAAAATCCAGGATACATGTTTTGTGTAGTTTGGTTCTGCTCTTTCTGTGATTTCAAACCACAATGACTGGTGGTCACTGTTCCCCAGGTGCTCCCCCACTGTTACCCCCATCACACTGTCCCTGTTTGTGAGCACAAGGTCCAGTATTGCCTTCTGCTGAGTTGGTTCTATGACCAGTTGCTTGAGGAAGGCACCCTGAAGGGAGTCCAGGATAAATCTGCTCCTAGTTGATGCTGCTGCTGGGATGCTCCAATCCACGTTTGGAATATTGAAGTCTCCAACCAGTACTACCTCACCTCTTGTCTGCCATCCTTGGATGGCTAGCATCAACTCCCTATCTGTTTCTTCCTCCTAGGCTGGTGGTCTATAGACCACACCTGTGCGGATGGCTGTCCCCATTTTCCTTTCCAGCTAACCCACAGTATCTCTCCCCATTTTGTTCCTCCTGGATCTCTGTGGCCCTTATGTCATTTTTCACATACAGTGCCCTCCTCCTCCCTTCCTGCCTGCTCTGTCTCTTCTTGAATATGTTGTAGCCAGGTATGGCCATCTCCCAGTCATGGTTATCATTACACCAGGTTTCAGTGATGGCCACAATGTCCAGGTCTGACTGCACCATGACAGCCTCCAGATCTTCTATCTTGTTGCTAAGGCTCCTGGCATTTGCACACATGGCTTTCCATGATTTGACCTCCCTAGACTGTTTTGTTGTTCTACTCCAGCCCCTTCCTTGGCTGTTCTTTATCCCTGGTTCTCCTTGCTGTCTGCCCTTCTGCTGAATTTTGCCCCTTTTCTGCCTATCCACCTCTTGGGCACTCTGTTGCAGATCTTGGTGTCATCTGCAAACAGACAAACCTTACCCGCCAGCCCATCTGCAATGTCACTGATGAAGATATTGAAGAGGACAGGCCCCAGGACTGATCCTTGAGTTACCCCACTTGTGACTTGCAAATTTTCTGACTGTATACCATTTACCACCACTCTCTGTTTTCCACCCGACAACCGGTTTGCCACCCAGTTGACCAATGTCTGACCCGCCCCAAGCCTACCCAGCTTATTAATCAATCTTCTATGTGGAACAGTATTGAAAGCTTTGCTGAAGTCAAGGTAGGCAACATCAACTGCTCCCCCTTGGTCCACCACTCTGCTTACCCAGTCAAATAAATCTATGAGATTAGTTTGACAGGACCTTTCTTTTGTAAACCCATGCTGTCTTGAATCATGTGTTCCTATGGATTCCAGGTGTTGCACTATCCTTTCCTTAAGGAGTTTCTCCATAATCTTGCCCACTACTGAGGTAAGACTGACTAGTTTGTAGTTTTCTGCCTCCTCCCTGCTACCACTCTTGTGGAGTGGGATCACATGAGCCCTTCTCCAGTCTTCTGGGACCTCTCCTCTGCTCAGAGACTCACTAAACAGTTCTGATAATGGCTCTGCTAGTTCCACCCTTAGCTCCTTTAGTACCCTGGGATGTATGCCATCAGGTCCCATTGTCTTGTCCACCCTGAGCTTATTTGAACCCTTGTAAGACCCTTTCTTTTATGAAGGGACTAGTGCACACCTCCCTCCCCCCTGTGTCCATGGTGCAGAGTTTTGAGCCCTGCCCTACCTTCTCTTTAGTAAATACTGAGCAGAAGTACTGTATCTATTTAGGATAGATGCTTTTACATGGTCCTCCTCTTCACATGCCCCTTATCCCCTTTGGTCTTAGCAATACCCACTCTGGACTTTCTCCTTTCACTAATGTATCTATAGAAAGTCTTGTCACCTTCTTTTACTGTTCGTGTTAGTGTTTCCTTAGTTTGGGACTTTGCTTGCCTTACTGCCTTCCCTGCTTCCCTTAGGGAAGTTTGGTATGCTCCTCTCCTTCATCTGCTGCATTCCTTATATTTCCTGAAGGCCAGCCTTTTGGCTCTGACCTTTTCTGCTACTGTGTTTGAGAACCAAAGTGGTTTCCTTCTTCTTTTGCACTTCCTTTTCTCACTAACACAATGGGATGTTGCTTCAAGTATTGCATTTTTAATGCTTGCCCACTTTGCCTGTACCCCCTCACCTGTGTTTCTTTTTGCCAGGGCTAGCTTAACTCTGTTGGCCATTTTAGCAAAGTCAGCTCTTCTGAAGTCCCATATTTTTGCCTTGGAATGGGATGATTTTGTAAAAAATACAAAAAGTCAGATACAATAATATAGATATACAAGCAGAATCATAAAAACTAGAGGTTTCTAATTGCACTAGATGTGCAATTAGAAAATATAACAATCATCTACATGTAAAGAAGGGAAAAAGTAGTGAAACCACATGTACAGGGCAAAACAAGAGAAAGGAAGCAAGACTACCAGTCACAAGTAAAGAGGTAAAAGAGGAAACGGTCCTAGACTGTTGCAAGAAGGATAACAAAAGTCATAAAGAAGAGACTTTAAGGAGGAGTGAGAAGAGGCATAATGAAAAGAAAAGGGAAGAGAGGACAAAAGTTGAGGAAAGTAATAAGAAAAAGCAGACTGAACAACAGTAGATTTGCTAGAAGGATGAGAAAGAGAATGAAAAGTAGTGTTATGGAGAGGGTAGGAGGAAGAAGGAGGAGAGGATAGAAGGGATTTATAAGAGGGAAGGGGGCCAAACCAGAATTTGGATATAAAAGAGAGACAATGGGAAAGGTGCCTGGCATCAAGAGAGGAGAGAGAAAGGGCTGAATAAAGAGATCAGTGGTGATTACGAGGGGTGCAATCGAAAGCAAAATGACAGAAATAATGAAAAAGGGTGTCCAGTCTTGCTAGGAAGGATTTAGGGGTGCAACAGTAAGTGAAGTCACCATAGTCAAAGATTGGAAGGAACATTTTTAATACAATTTCTCGGTAGGCAGAAAGTGGAATACTTGATTTATTCCTGTACAAAGCATCTAGTTTAGGGTGAAGGTCATGGTGAATGGCATCATTATGCACTGAGAAATTAAGATGCTCATCAAGGCAGACCCCGAGGTACTTGAAGGAGGCAGCATCTCAATCTTAGCACCATCAAGGGTATTAAATAGTGGCAGAGAAGTAAGTTTGGCAAGCTTCTGACGGGTGCCAAAAGTCATTGAGACTGTCTGGCATTAAAGAGCAGCTCTCTAGTAGATGGACGCACAAACATATATGTTAGAGTACCTGGGGCAGAGTTGAGGGATACTAATCTTTCTTCCTAATTCCTCCATTTAAAAAAGATATTGCAATTATAATTTTATTCACATAGCACTCACACAAAAACAGATGGACTTCCGAATCGGCAGACACACCACCATGTCGGCACATGCAGCCCTGTTTTGTGATGTCATAAAACGAAGTCTGCATGTGTGCACACATTGATTTTAATAGGGATGGGTTTTTTATGCATTTTATTACTATTTAATGTTGTGATTTAAAAAAAATCAAGGGGACCACTTGACTAACAGGGACCCTGTTCAATATGTCTGTGTAGGAGCAATAGTAAATCCCATATAGGATAGCGTGTGTGCTCCACATTGCCATGATTAAAAAGTAAAACATTAATTTATTTATTTATTTTATTTTATTTAGTTTTTGTTGACCAGATAAGTGCACTAGACAAATCCTTCCTATTTTCAGGCACGACCTGGGGGAGGGGGATACAGATGAATGCCAACTGACCTTGAACCAGATTAAGCTGTTGGTGGTATTTTTAATGAATGAGGGAAATTTGGCCAGGACACCGGGGAAATTCCCCTACTCTTTTTGATAAGTACCATGGGATCTTTAACATCCCCCTGAACTACCACCAATCCAGGCAGATGGGACCTTGGTTCAACATCTCACCCAAAAGATGGATAATGACCCCATAATGGATGCAGGTCACAAATGATACATTGCATTCCATTATGGGGCCATTTTCCAGGCTGCATATGCCTGTGCATCACAATTTGTGTCATCGCAGGGTGCAGGGTGACAGATAGCCCTCTATTCCCAATAAGTAAAGGTCTGGTCCCCTCTCTCCCTCACCTGATCCCCTTGGCAAAATTATTTTTCCGATAGTAAGTTTCCCTGGTAGTCCAGTAGCCCCACCACCCTATCCCTGTAGTCATATTCATTATTATCTATCACTAGTAGCCCTTTCCCCTCACCCGATGCCCTCGAAAGTGTATTTTATAACCCCCCCTCCATGGTTGTCTAAGCAAACCCCTTCTCTGTCCTTGCATATTATACCCACTCCTTGTCCCCATTTGACAGTGACCAGCACAGCCCCACCTCTGCCAATGGCCACCATCTGCCTAAAACAAGTATTCTGTCGCTATAACAGTCTGTTGCATAGAGATACAGTACTTGGGGAATATCCGACAGAGGTGAGAAAAAAAAGTTTATGTCCATATGCATAACACATTGCCTAGAACTTTGTTTAGTCAGTTTCATCTTAGAACATATGAGTGCAGTGTCCATCACGGGATGTAACAGTATTCCTTGTACTATGGTTTTTATTTATGATAAAACATATGCTTGAAACCTGGGGTGTGCTTTGGCATTTAGTTTGGTGAGGTTCATGGGAGTGGTGGATTGGGATCGACTGAGTTAGTGTTTAAAAAACAGAAAGTGCTAGTAGAACAAAAAATAGAGAGGAAAATATTACACATTTTAAGAAGTACAGTAGTCAGTTGTAACTTGCTATTTCTAAACTATTTTCCTTTTTCCTTTTGCTCATTAAAAAGTTTTCTATTTGATAGTATTATGCTATGTGCTCTCTGCCTGGCAGCTGACGTATCTAGTTCTATGCTCCCACTACACCATCAGCACTGTATCCTCACTGACAGTGACATCACAGATAACTGACCTGACAGCTACTGAGTGGAACTTCCTAAGGAGCTGTTATGTCACAGTCAGTAAGGTCACAATATTGATGATGCAGTGGGAGGAACAGGGCAAGATATATCAGCTGCCAAGCAGAGCGCTGTTCCACACATCACACCTACTAAGCATCTGCATTTGCATTTGTTTGCATATCTGCAGGGCCAGATTAACAACACAGCAGAAGGGACAGTTTCTGAGGGCCCAAAGTTTGAAGGGGCCCCTCAGAGGGTGACAATGTTCTTTTATGTTTTCCCAGTTGTTTTGGATTTTTTTAGCAGCTGTATGCTGTTGTGCTGACTTAATCTGGTTGCTTGCTAGGTGGGAGGTGGGACAGAGTGAGGCAAGCATGATTCCCCCCAGCATTGTCATGGCTCTGTGCTGTCAGCCTGGAATTGTCTCCAACTGCCATCTCGGACATCCCCCCACTAGCTGTAGACTACTAATCTAGTCTGACTCCATCAGTGATGCATAGCTGGACTAGCTTACTACAAACAAACCCTAATGGGTCCTAGTCCTCAGTCTTCACCCTGCTGCAACCATACTTACTCTGGGGAGGGGGATGCATAGTCCACAAGTGCAAGGCTGTTGCTTTGCACGAACAAGACACCAGCCAGCCGATGAGCCGCAGCGGCTTCTGCCTCCAGGATGCGCGCTGCACAAATGTGCTCGGATCACCGGTGCTTTGGTGTGCATTAATGTCTTTTTCTTTGTTTCCCTTAAAATCTTTATTAAAGAATTTTGATTATAGCAAAAGTAATACAGAACATATAACAGTCCTAACATATTAAGCATAATATTGAAGGGCACATAGGAAAATAAATACTAAAGATTATGGAAAACAAGAAACATCATATATTCTTAAGCAACACAAACTCATATTAAGAGTATAGGGTAGTACCAAAACAAAAGAATGATGGTATGAAACTGTTCACCTTGTTGCCTGTTTCAACTTTTGTAAAAATGGAGACTGTATTTCCTAAAAACAATTTTCGTGTTCCAATATTCGGTAACATATTTTTTCATTGTTGGCAGTTACACTCATATAGTCAAACCACTCAGAAATAGATGGAACTGTGTCTGTTTTCCAGTTTTCTCATCAGTTGCCTTTTCACATCCAAGGAGTTTGCTAACATCCGCTGTTTTTAAAAAGATCAAGGATGAGATAATCTGGGTCAGGTCTCAAAAGTAGGCAGGATGGGGTATTCGGAACTTGCATTTGACAACTTTTGAACAAAAGGTTAAAACCTCAGTCCATGGATCTCTGATATGAGGACAAACCCACAGAATACGTACAATGTCTGCATGAGAAATGTAACATCTCCAGCACTGCCCCCCTTGATTCAAATGTATGTCTTCCAGTTTTTTAGGAGTACAGCAGTAGCGGTGTACAATTTTTAATTAAATTAATTTCCCTCGTACCTCTCTGCTACATTGCTTAGCACTGTGCCAAACTTCTCCCCATTGCTTCTCTTCTATAGTGATTTGCAATTCTTTTTCCTATTTGGTCTTACTGGAGTCTAGTGAAACCTGACTTTCACCCAATAGGACTTTGTAAACAAGGTTAACTACTTTTTTCGTGGGTGCAATTTTTAACCTTTGTTCTCATTAGGGATGTTCTGGCAGCAAGAGATTGGGAAGTAAGATTTGATTCCTTAGCATCTCCCAAAGCTGTAAGTATAATATACACAAAAAGGAAATCTAAGTAAATTAGATTTTTTTCTGTACTACATCAAATTATTGCATGGTTCTGGTTCAAGAATAAATAATGTCTAATATTCTGTTTACACCTAATTTACTCCATCCATTGTCTAAGAAATCTGTTGGTGTATTATTAATTCTTTCATTATTTCATAAAGGTGTCAACTCCCAGTGATAGTTCGCACTCTCCTTGTCTCCAAGGAAAAGTGTAAATGCTTTAAAAGATTTAACTAAACAAATATTGTCCTGATTACTTGAGGCAGCATGACAAAGAGAAAATCTATTAACATAGCTTTGTTTAATAGCTTGGATTCTATATCAAACCATAGCAGGATATCTTGCTTGTGAATATTGGGAAAGTGGAAAGAAGATTGTCTGATTAAGGAAGCTTAATTGTATTTCTCCCACCAAGGAAGTGCTAATCCACCACTGGTTAGTGGGGCTCTAAATTTCTGTAAGGAAATTCTTGAAGATGTTCCTTCCCATTTAAAAGCTTTAATCAGATTATTTGTTTTATGAAAGTTTTCCCTACTGTCTATAAGTGGTATTGTTTGAAAGACGTAAAACATTTTGGGGGCCACAATCATCTTAATTGCCTGTATTTTCTCCTATAACAGGAGGCTAAGTTTGTTTCACTTTGCAAAGTCCACTGCCATATTTGTAAGTAGAGGGTTCAGATTTGTGTCCATTATTTCCAAGATGTGGCTGATGATGTAGAGGCCTAAGTAAGATTTCATGACATTATGTATTTTCAAGAGATCTTAGAGAGAATATTGTAGGAATTTGGGACAGTACAATGGCACAACCTATGTTTTCTCAAGAATGAGGTAGAAATCTGAAATTTCACTAAATATATTGAATATTTTAGTGACTCCTAAGACCGAGTAGACAGGTCTGTTTAAAGTGAGTAAAATATGATCCAAAACAAGTGAATACTTTGTTAGAGACATTGCCTATTTTAATTCTGTGTATTTGTGGGGAGGATTGCATTGTGCGAATAAGAGGCTCTAGGGCTCATATGAACAAATGGTGGAGAGCGTCACCCCTGCCTGATGCCATAAAACAGTGTAAATGATTTAGAAATCAAACCATCTGTAACAAATTCAGTCAATGGTTTATAGTATAGGGTGGATATCCAATTACAAAAGTTCTCATTAAAGCCATAGTCTGACAATGAAGCAAGCATGTATTCCCAATTAATGGAGTTGAAAGCTTTCCTTGTATCAAGAGACAGAATAGCCCCTTGCATCTTAAGTTTGTTAGTGCTCCATATAACATTTAGAAGTCTCTTAACATTGTTCAAACCAGCCATACCTTGAATAAAGCCTACTTGCTTTTTTTTCTTCTAACTTTCTTATTATGGACTGCAAACAGGATACTAAAACCTTGTGTCACAGGCTGTGAGTAATGATGGACCATAGAATTGGTTTGAAGTAGCAAACTCAAATATATTTATTTACAAAATAATGCACAGCGAACTGAACATGACAAAATTAAGAGGAGCAAAGCAAAAAAAAATAAATAATAGCAATAATCATAGGCAATGATCATAGGCTAGAAAATACTAGCTTTCTAGGATGTTTACAACAGCACATCCAGGTCTGATCTCTTAAGATCAACTGAACTGAACTAGACTGAAGACACAGGATTTTATACTGTTCAGGGGTCATGTGACCACTCAACTTCTCTCCTGAACCTTTTTCTATAACAATATTTCTTTAATTACAATACATATAGATTATTTCCTACTTTACAAAATCTTTATTTCAATACAGCATTATACTACAAAAAGAATAAATGATGTACAGCCCTTTTAAGAGTTTTTTTCAGCAATTCTAACTGAAGTAGGCACTGCCCCTTTAAGACAGAGCATAAAAACAGCTAACTAAAGGCTGGCCAGCTCCTAGAGAGCTTGCTGCAACAGGGAGGGTCATACACGGCTTTGGAGAGCCAGCATCACCACAAAAACCCTCTGTTTTAAGAAAGCCCAAACAAGAGCTTCAGACCTCACTGTCCACGTCCTAGAGGTATGTACAGTCTCTTCTAGTCATTATTTTAACAGCACCCTTCATTTCTGAGCCACTAGAAGGCTAAATGCCTTGTGAATGTGTGCTGCAATCGCCATGGTAATTTACAGCGATCCTGCATCAATAAGGATCTCTTGGCTAAACCATACAAAGACAGCCGCAATTTTAAAGCGCTCTTGGGTCAAAAGAGCTTAACGGGGCTACAACTAGAGGGCTAAATAATTATTACTTTCATTTAACCAACCTAACATGTAAGAGGGCATTATGGCACATTCAGAAACCTATTACAGGGGGACTTAAAGAGGCAGTGCCCTGCCATAATATTACATGAAAGGCTTTTTTATATACAGTGTCTGTACAGAACTTAATATTGAATACAGTCATTTTAGTTTATGCTAATGTATGCCTTTAACATATAAAGGGTTTGTAAACCCTATATTCCAATGGAAAAAAATTCTGCAGAAACCAATTATATGTAATTATTCAGGAGTGTATGATGGTTTTTTTAAGCAGACTGTCCTGACATCAGCAACATTTTAGAACTTTACTTAATATCATTTTTCTTCATTATAGGCATGACAATGGGACCTTATTGTACTGGAGATAAATACAAAGTTACAAACAATAGACAGGACTAACAGTGAAACATATAAAACAAAGTGGGTGGCCAGCCCAACAAACAAACATATAACCATCAAGACAAAGACAAGTAGCAGAAGTACATTCCAGACCCATTATATCCCTATATAAAAGAAAAAATTAAATGGGGGGAGTATTTCCTCTTTCACATTCCTCCCCACCCAAAACCAAACTTACAGATTTGGTTCTGAGAAAACATTACAAATGTACTCGTCATCAGATCTCTCAATACGAGAGATGGAGCCATAGCCCACCCTCAACTAAGGCTCCACCTCAGGGTCCCTTTTTACTTACATTATATAGAAAGTATAAAAGACTGTTTCCTTCATAATATGACACAACTTTACTCTGAAGCCTGATGACAAGTACTCTCATTTTCCATACCATATCTTGACATGAAATCGGCATTACCATATGCTGTTCCTTTTCTGTGTTTAATGGTAAATATATAGGGTTGTAGGGCAAGATACTATTGCATGATGCAAGTGTTCTTATATTTCATTACATGTAACCAACATAGTGGATTATGATCTGTCCATAATTCGAACTCCTCACCCCATAGATAAAAGCGAAGGGCCTCTATGGCCCACTTAATAGCTAAACATTCCTTCTCTATGACTGAATAGTTTCCCTTTCATGAAGCTTTCTACTTATGTAGATTACAGGATGCTCTTCTCCATACACAATCTGGGTTAACACAGCCTCAATTCCATACTTAGATGCATCAGTCTGTAAGATAAACGGTTGTGAAAAGTCAGCAGTTCGTCGCACAGGGGAGGAACACAACCTGGCTTTAATGGACTGACATGCCTCTTCACATTCCTCGGTCCATCTAACCTTGTCAGGATTCCTTTTCTTTGTTAAATCTGTCAAGGGACCAGCTAACTTGGAAAAATTGGGGATGAATCTGTGGTAGTAGACAGCAAGTCCCAAGAAAGATCTTACAACCTTCTTAGTAATGGATTTTGGACTATGCGCCACTGCAGCAACCTTATTTATTTCTGGTTTAATGCATCCCTTACCAATCCAAAAACCCAAATATCAAGTCTCCTGCATAGCTATTGCACATTTTTGTGGATTTATAGTAAGGCTGGCCTCTGAGATTGTAGTTAATATAGTTAATACTGCTGACATATGTCTTATATGTTCTTTCCTGGAAGGACTAAATATAATCACATCGTCCAGGTAGGCTGCACTATAAGCTGTGTGGGGAGTTAACAGAGTGTCCATTACCCTCTGGAAAGTTGCAGGGGCACCACATAATCTGAATGGCATTACAGTAAAGTGAAACAGACCGATAGGTGTACTGAATGCAGTCTTATCCTTATCTGCGGAATCTAATGAGATCTGCCAGTACCCTTTGGTCAAATCAAGAGTGCTAATGTACTTGGCACTACCCAGGTGATCAAGAATGTCATTTATGTGTGGCATTGGATAACTGTCAAACTGTGACACTGCATTTAATCTCCTAAAATCTAGGCACATATGTATGCCCCCTTCCTTTATTCCAACTACTGCCATAGGGAAACACCACCCACTGTGAGATGATTTGATGATTCCCATTTGATGCATTCTTTTTACTTCTTGAATCAAGTCTTGTCTTACCCTTTCAGGAAGTCTATAAGGCTTTTGTCTAAGGGGTTCATTTTCTGTAACTCTGATGTGGTGACTAACATTTTTAATCCTACCAGGAGTACCTGTAAACATATCTTTGAATTTAGACAACACCTTGTCTAGGTCAGATTTCTGGACTACTGTTAAACCAGGGTTGATCAGCAAATCTGTCATCTTCCCTATACCTTCCAAACATTGGTACGTTGGCCCAGATATTCAAAAGGGTTCCACATGATGCAACAGTGTTGCACCATGCGCAACTCACTGATGCGTGACCGCATTCAGAGGAATGATGCGCCTTTCAATCTTGATGTGCCGGAGAGCATCAGTAATGTATGCAGGCACAGGTGGGGGGGCACACCCATGCATAACCTGCACAGCCTGATATTCAGCCTGGGATGTGCAGAGCCATGCATGTGCAACCCCTACCTGTGCCAGCACAAAGTTAAGTCAAAAAATAGGAACTGATGGCCACCCACAGGTGAGCTGCTGCATTGCAGGACACAACACGGCAGCTGCTACCTGTGGGTGGCCACCCGAATTCAGGCTGCACCTGGCGGTGCCTCCCCATGCCCGATCGCAGGCATTTGTAAATAAAAAACTTTGTCCTATATCCCTGGTGGTCCAGTGGACCACTTTCTGCCTGATCGTGGGCATCTGTATTACTAAAAAGGTCCTATATCCCTGGTGGTCCAGTGGACCATTTTCTGCCCGATCGCAGGCATCTGTATTAATATAAAGGTCCTATATCGCTGGTGGTCCAGTGGACCATTTTCTGCCTGATTGCAGGCATCTGTATTAATTTAAAGGTCCAATATCCCTGGTGGTCCAGTGGACGCTTTCTGTCGACGGCATCTGTAAACAAAAGGTCCATTATCCTGGTGGTCTCAGTGGTACCCCTCCCACCCACCCACTGAGCCCCACCACCCGCTCCTCCCGGTCAGCTGGCGGCGGCAGCACCCACCTGCCTGCCACCCGCCGCTCCCACCGACTGACACTCAGTAGGCTGCATGCCCATTGATTCACAGCGTGACCAATGGGAATGCAACATATTATTAACACATTCCAGATATGTGAATGAATCACATATCTGAATGTGTAGAGGAGGGCTGCATGCCCATTGGCTCATGCTAAGGAACCAGTGGGCATGCAGCCTCACCGAGGTGCAGTCAGCGGGTGATGGTGTGGCAGCTGGGTGGGTGCTGCTGCCCACCAGCTGACCGGGGGAGCAGGGTGGGAGTGGCCCAGTGGGGGTGGGGAGGGGGTACTACTAGACCACCAGGGATACTGGACCTTCTTTGTTTATAGATGCCCGCGATCGGGCAGAAAGCAATCCACTGGACCACCAGGGATATTGGATGGGGTTTTCTATTTTTACAGATGCCCGCAATAGGGCTGCAGGGGGCATTGGTCCCCGATGGCTGCTGCCTGGCAGGGCGCCAGGTGCAAGTCATCGGGGATCAGCACACCTGCATGCAAATAGAGCCATAATGACATGCAAATGGCCCCATGTGCACCTTGCATACATTATGGCCCCATCTGCATGTCAACTTTTGAATATCGTGGGTGCTGTGCATGGCACAATGGAACTTGCACTAGTGCATCTCCATGCTCCACTCTGGCCACTTGCACTGATGCAGTGCCACTGCACCATGCACACTGGAGGTGGCCAGGGTGCGATATTCAAAGCTGCTGAGCCATGGCACAGCTCCTTTTAATATCGCTTAGTCCACACCCCTGTGCAGCCAAGCTGAGCTGTGCCCAAGCTTGTGCCACAGCCTGGGGTAGTTTGAATATCTGGGCTGCTATGTCTAGTTCATTATTAGACTCAGGAAGGACATAACTGGACAAAGAGGTTGGCCATTCTACCCAGGCTTTCAATAAATTGGCATGATATATGTGTCTCTTACCCTTCTTATCTGGTACTGCTATTTCATTTGTTACAGGACCAGTTCTTTGAGTAATAACATAAGGGCCTTGCCATTTCATCAATTATTTATGTTCTGAGGATGGTAACAATAGTAAAACCTCATCTCCTTCATTAAACTCTTTGTATCCTGTACCTTTGTCATAATATTCCTTTTGTTTCATTTGTTGTTGCTTATTACTACTATGGGCCTTCTGAACATATGAAATTAAACATTGATGAAACCTTTGCCAATATTCCAAGGGGAGTGTTTCTTTTGTATATTTATAGTCCTCCCATTCTTCTTTGATAACGTCTAATGGCCCTCTTGGATTATGTCCTTATAGCAGTTAAAAAGGGGAAAAACCTGTAGACACCTGAGTGACCTCTCTATAAGCAAACATAAGATAGGGAAGATAGGTGTCCCATGTATTCCCTTCATCTGCTATGAATTTCTTTAATATCTGTTTCATGGTCTCATTAAATCACTCTACCAGCCCATTGGTTTGTGGATGGTAGGGTGTTGTAAACAGAGCCTCTATTCCTAAAGCCTGATACAGCCGTTTGAGTAGCTCTGAACGAAAATTGACACCACAGTCTGTTAAAATTTCTCTATGTATGCCCACCCGACTAAAGATCTTTACTAATTCATCTGCTATCCTCTGGGATGTGACAGTTCTTAAAGATATGGTGTCAGAGTATTTCGTAGCATAGTCCACAACCACTAGTATAAATCTATTAACCTTTGAACTTTTGGGCAAAGGACCTACTATGTCCATTGCTATTCTTTCAAATGCAGTAGTTACCAATGGCAGGGGTAGTAAAGGGACCTTATCTTGTCTCCCCAGTTTGGCTACCTTCTGGCAGGCTTCAAAACTTTTGCAGTACTCAGTAACCTGCTCATGTATGCCAGGCCAATAAAATCTATACAGGAGGTGACTTAATGTATGGTCCCTTCCCAAATGTCCAGCCACGGGAATATCATGGGCAATTCCTAACAGTTGTGTTCTAAAAGGTTGGGGCACCATTAACTGCTCTACCACTTCTTCAGTTTGTACATTAGTATAGATTTGATGTAACAATCCATTTAGAATTTTAAAGATAGGACCTTTAGACTTATCACTGTTTCCCACCTTTGAAACCAAAGGGGTTAGTGACACATCATTTTTTTGTGCTTCTTTAAATTCTGAACCATACATCTTAGCTGGTATGCCTAAGTTATTTTTAAAGTCCTGTTTACCAATGTTTTTCTTACTGTTAGTCCTGAATTTTGCTTCTTTTCGATTTTGGCTTTTCAGCTTCCTATCTTTGCCAATGACTTCAAAAAGATCTTGCTCAAAAGGATATGTTTGTCCCAATATTTCTTCACTTTTGGCTTGTGCTCTAGTTGTCATAGCAGTAAGATTTGTTGTTAATAAAGTTTCAAAGTTCACAAAATCATGGCCAATAATGACTGGGACAGGGAGATGGGGAACCACACCCACTTTCATCTTCTGAATATGTCCATCCACCTGTACAACTGTTTCTTTTAGAGGGTAATGATGTACATCCCCATGTATACATATAACATCAGTCATAGATCCTCCTGTCTTTAAGCTAGTATCCAGGACCGAGGCATGCACTAAGGTTTGTTTACTACCAGAGTCTATGAGTCCTGATACCACCTTCTGTCCAATCTGTACTGGTCTTATATAATGTCCCCAATTAGCCAGAGCTGAATCTGCATACTCTAGTGTCTTTTTAGCGCAGAATCTTGCTGTGTGCCCTTTGGTATTACATTTATGGCACACGATATCTGGCTTATACCCCTTCCAAGACCTAGTACTTAATTTAGTCTCTGGGGTATTGTGGTCTGGTACATTTGATATAGGAGTATGGGAAGGTGGTCTTACCATAGACTGAGGTATCCAGGAGCTTCTTATGGGTTGAGTTCTGTGAGGCCTTGCTACAATGTAGTCCTCTGCCAGTCTTATGGCCACTTCTGCTGTTTCTGGGCAGTGCTGCTTCACCCATAGTTGCACATCTTGTGGAAGTACACTGATAAATTGTTCAAGTACAATAACTTCCAATATCTGAGTTGCTGTCCGGGTGTTCCGCTGTAACCATTTTATGCACAGGTCTTTTAATTGAGTATACACATCTTGGGGATTGTCTGCAGTATGAAACTTAAAAGATCTAAAGCATGGCCTATATGTTTCAGTACTGATGTCGTACCTCTTTAGTATGGCTTGCTTTACTTGGTCATAATCATTGACGTGAACCGTTTCAATGTGGCTATAAGCCAACTGAGCCTTTCCAGTTAAATAGGAGGCCAACCGTATGACCCATTGGTCTCTGGGCCAGGCACAAGCAGTTTCTACCCTCTCAAAAGTCATTAAAAATGCCTCGATATCATCAGAACTGGAAAGTTTGACTAATTTAATGTCCTTCTGCACTGTCCCTGGTGTAGCAGGAGGTCTGGCAGAACCTATGGTCTAGATCACTCTCAATGTATCTGCCCATCTTGCTTGATTCTCTCTTTCCATCTCCATCTGGTGAACACAAAGCCAGCGTAGTAGCTCTCTCAGGTCTTCGTGGGGTTCGTCCACCTCAGGTTCAGCTGCTTGGGCCCACTCCACAGGCTTCTTGTCTTCCAACTCCACTCCTCTTCTTGTTGTCTTCCTTCTTACTACCGGTTCCACACCAACCAGTAAAGGTAGTTGTAACTTCTGGACATGGGACCATGTGGTTGTACCACTCCAGACTGCCTCTTCTTCTTGCGTTCAGGTCCATTGGAATCTGTGCTGAAATTCACCACAGCATCCCACTTTTCACACCATCTGTCACAGGCTGTGAGTAATGATGAACCATAGAAGTGGTTTGAAGTAGCAAACTCAAATATATTTATTTACAAAATAATGTAGAGTGAACTGAACATGACAAAATTAAGAGGAGCAAAGCAAAAAAAAATATAACAATAATTGCAGGCTAGAAAACACTAGCTGCCTAGGATGTTTACAACAGCACATCCAGGTCTGATCTCTTAAGATCAGCTGAACTGAACTAGACTAAAGACACAGGATTTTATACTGTTCAGGGGTAATGTGACCACTTAACTCCTCTCCTGAACCCTTTTTTATAACAATATTTCTTTAATTACAATACATATAGATCATTTCCAACTTTAAAAATTATTTATTTCAAAACAGCATTATACTACAAAGAGATTAAATGATGTACAGCCCTTTTAAGAGTTTTTTCAGCAATTCTAACTGAAGTAGGCACCGCCCCTTTAAGCCAGAGCATAAAAACAGCTGACTAAAGGCTGGCCAGCTCCTAGAGAGCTTGCTGCAACAGGGAGGGTCATACATGGCTTTGGAGAGCCAGCATCACCACAAAACCCCTCGTTTTTAAGAAAGCCCAAACAAGAGCTTCAGACCTCACTGTCCACATTCTAGGGGTATGTACAGTCTCTTCTAGTCATTATTTTAACAGCACCCTTCATTTCTGAGCCACTAGAAGGCTAAATGCCTTCGTGAGTGTACGCATGATCGCTCGGTAATTTTACAGGCAATCACAACGTCGCGTAGGATCTCCACGGCAAAACCATATAAAGACAGCCACATTTTAAAGTGCTCTTGGGGAAGAGAGCTTAACAGGGTTACAACTAGAGGGCTAAATAATTATTATTTTCATTTAACCAACCTAACATGTAAGAGGGCATTATGACACATTCAGAAACCTATTACAAGGGGACTTAAAGAGGCAGTGTCCTGCCATAATATTACATGAAAGGCTTTTTATATATCTGTACAGAGCTTAATATTGAATGCAGTCATTTTAGTTTATGCTAATGTATGCCAGTAACATATAAAGGGTTTGTAAGCCCTATATTCCAGTGGAAAAACGTTTCTGCAGAAACCAACTATATGTAATTATTCAGGAGTATGTGATGTTTTTGTAAGCAGACAGTGCTGACATCAGCAACATTTTAGAACTTTGCTTAATATCATTTTTCTTTATTATAGGCATGACAATGGGACCTTAATGTACTGGAGATAAATACAAAGTTACAAACAATAGACAGGACTAACAGTGAAACATATAAAACAAAGTGGGTGGCTAGCCCAACAAACAAATATATAACCATCAAAATAAAGACAAGTAGCAGAAGTACATTCCAGACCCATTATCTCCCTATATAAAAAAAATTAAAGGAGGAGTACTTCCTCTTTCACACCTTGGCAATAATTTTATAGTCATTGTTCATTAAAGAAATTGGCCTATAGCTTGAGCAGTCTGTAGCTTATTTATCTTTCTTAAGTATTAAAGTGATGCAACCCTTGGACATTGATGCTGAGAGTTCACATCTCATTTGCACTTCTGTAACCATTCTATGCAGATAGGGGGAGATATCACTAATTAAAAATGTGTAGAATTCACCTGATAATCCATCTAGCCCCATAGTTTTTCCATTAGGTAATTTCTCAATCAGCCAATGAATCAATCAATTCTTGATTTAACCAGGCATAGCATCATTGAGAAAAACTAATTTACAAGATGGACCTGGGATCGTGAACACATTATTTAGAAAAAAAAATAAGGGACTTACAGGCAAGACAAGTCTGATACAGGATAACATGACTATATAAACAGCATCTACGGTGAAGAACTAAATAGCCATAGAGGCCACAAACTAGGAAACCAATCCAACTTATGACACCTGTAGACAGCCAGTAGAGAGTTCTTGCAGGGTAATTGGGGCACCTAACTTCAATTTGTCATTCTACAACAATTATGGTAAAATTGTTAGTTAGAAAATCATGAATTTGTTTAGGATCTGCTCCTTGCTTCTTTATGTAGGAATCAGCATATAACTAAGTAAGGATATTATTGATGTCTTCACTGGTTATGGCAATAATTCCATCTGACCTTCCAATGGCTGGGATTGTTATTTTTTTTGGGGGGGGGGATGCCGACAGGAAGCTCTGGTCCCTCCTTTGGAGGGACTCATCCTCCGATCCGATAGTCGGGTCATCATAAACCTGTTGGCTCCCAAGTTTGCTATTTTGCCCCAGGCTCATCACCTTGCAATGTGCGAAGTGGCTGGCTCCACCTCCATGGAGGCAGTCTGATGCCCTGGATGTGGCCCTCCCCATTCTTGGCAGCAACCTGTGCTGACACCCAGTCATCACTGGGTGTCAGTCTACAGTGCACCGCATGATCCCGCCCTCCCCCAAGAAAGGAGAGCTGTCTACAGATTTTCAATCCTTCCTTGCCCCTGCTAACTCCAGAGCAACTCGAGTCCATTCCCTAACTTGGTTCACCTGCATGGCATGAGGTGTGGCATCCAGTGCCTCAACCCTCAGCACCACCAGGCCTTGGGATTAAGTTCTAATTTTGTCTTTTTTTGAGCTTAGATGCTGGAAGTTTCTTTGCCTTTTCCTGACTCCCAACCATGCTGTTTTATTCAAAATAATGAATATTCTGCTTTTGCTGTATATGCCTTTTTTATTTCATACTTTAGAATAGTTATTTTGGAGAAGACTGAAGGTTTTGATAGGGGATTAGCTTTGAATTGCTTTTCTAAATCTTTAAGGTCATTTTCCATGTTTGTTAATTGTCTAGAGACTTTTTTTTTCTTGGTGGAATAACTAAAAATCATTCCCCTTATAAAGGCATTATAAGCCTCCGAAAGGCAGATATCAGAGGTGTCTTTAGTGTCATTTTAAAAATATAATCCTGACTCTCTTTGCACAACATCACTTAAATGAGAGGAGTTACATTTCCACCTAAAAGTGTTGGCTTTCTTACTTGACCAAAAAAACACACACAGATGCACTCACCAGGCTATGGTAAGATATAATTATACTTTCAATGTCAGAGCCTGAAATGCCTTATTTGTGCTTACATAAGCAATCTATTCTACGAGTTTGATCTCTGACTGAGAAAAAGGAGACATCTCTGCCGTTAGGGTGAGATATTCTCCATGTGTCTATCAAATCATGGTCAAAGAGAAGTTTTTAAAGTGAGGCCCTGGCTTTTGTTAAATGTAGACAAGGGTTTCAAGTGTACCTGTTTTAAGCAGAATCTAGTACCTCATCATTAAGATCACCTCCTAGCACAATTTTGCAATCTTGTATAGAGCTGCGTTGTACATTGAGGTTGTCAAAAAACACCACCTGCCCATTGTTAGGTGCATACACATTGTAAAGACCTGTTTTCTCCCCCTCCAGAGTTTCCAGCAAAATATGGTACCTTCCTTCAGTGTCAATTATATGCTGATGATTTTTAATTAGAAATGCAACGCCCTTTTTTGGATGAGTAACAATTATGCTCTTTAAGGAATACCCACTCTGTGCATAATTTGTCTGCTTCAGAACTTGTCAAATTGGTTTCTTGCAGAAATGCTATATCCACACTCTGTTTTTTTCAGGTAAAAAAGGACCTTTTTTCCATTTTATTGATGACCTCGAAACCATTCACATTCCAGGATGCCAACTTAATTGATACCATTACGGTACCAATAAATTGGAAGAGATGACAGATAATTATAATACTCCTTGGGATTTAAGGCTAAGCTGGTTAGTAATAGCATACACTAATGATAGACCAGAACCTTAGTGATACTGTATATGGCCAGTCTGAATATAAAGATAAACTTCTTAGACATGGTTTATATAGTTACACTAAGGTTGTTGAAATAAGATTATACTACCACTGTAAATAACTGTAATTCACTAGTATTCATATTTTCTAAATATAACCTAACAATTGACATATTTGATCCTCATTGTAACCTTCACAGTAATTTCATAAGGAAACGTTCGGATTCCCTCTAAGTGCTCATTGACAAATGCCCACACTATATCAGGAGAAACATAGTAAATCAGCTTCTTTCCAGCTTGCTGAATAACTAAAGGGGCTGAATACTTTAGAAAATAAGCAACACCAAAGTCTGGAAGTGCCTTTTTAACTTCATTGTATGCCTTCAGTTTTTCCATCAAGTCATAAGAGGAATCTTGGAAAACTGAGACCCTTTCCCCTCTCCTTATTAACTGCCTTCTGTGTCTTGCCAAACTCATCATTTCCTCTTTTACAGAATATCTGAGAAAGTAAGCTATTATAGGTCTAAGACTGGCTCCTTTCTGTGGGCAGGGAGTGAGGGATCTATGATCCCTTTTGCTTTTGAGTGGCCATTGATTGTTCAACATTTCAGGTATACATTGTTGAAGGAATTTAACCATATTGTCACCTTCAGCCCCTTCAGGAATACTCATAATTCAGATATTGTTCTGTCTCCATCTGCTTTCTATGTCATCAATCTTCTCTAATGAGTATTCTGTTTGTTTTGATATATACACTTTTTCTCTAATTGGTAATTAGGATCCCCTAGGAGCATAATTTTAACTTCTGCTTTGTCCACCCTGGTGACTGTATGAGAGAGAATTCACTCCACACTCTATCTAGAATGTTCTGAAGTCCTCCAATGTCTAATTTGATTTCAGCAAACCTAGATTTTATCTGTGCATTATCAGACTTACTATTAGAGGTTGAGACAATGTGGAGCAGACCCACGAATTGTATTCTTCCCAATGTCAGGTGTCTTAGTAGTGGTTGGAGTCATTCTGGTGCTCTGATAAACTTTAGACTAATAGGAAATGGCAAAACATTAATTGATTTGTTTGGTTCAAACACAAATTCATTTCTGGACTGTTACCTGTAACTAACAAAACTTAAGTTTTACCCAGATTCATGGTTTAAATGATGCAATGAATGAATGAATGAATTAGAGCTTTAACAGCAGGATCATACTTAGGCTTCCATCTCAATTGGTGCTGGCCTGCATTAATGTCATCATCACTTGGAACATAGAATCCAAGGCTCCAGGGAGCATGGGCAAAAGGCAGACAGCACATGATGGGCTAATGGCAGCTGCAGCTTGGCTTTAAAGTACTGTAACAGTCGCAGTGAAATTGTGAAAGAGTGTCTCGTCATCGCATTTTATCATAATTTGGCAATGTCAGATGTGGGGGGGGGGGTCAGGTCTGACTGGACTCCCACCTGCTTTTTTTCCCCCAACACAGTCACTCTGAGAAGTGAGTTTGTACCAAAGGTCATCCATCCTCTGAGAAGAAGATCTACATCTATTCAGATTCTGGAACATATCCATCCACCTGGCAGAAGGCATACACACACACACACACACACACACACACACAGAGGAGGGCAGGAATGGGGACTACAGCTACACAGTACCACTGCCTGGTGGTCACTCACAGTTATGTAATTAAAAAAATAACTGTTGACTGTCTATTCTTTAGGCTGCTACAGCATTTGTTGTTTGGTTACCATAATAAAATGGCATGTGCCAATACTATGTAGCACTGTCTTGGGCCCCAGCAGTCCAGGCGTGCTCCAGACCCTGGTCTGCTTGTGGTGACCTTTTCATTGATGTAAAAGTCAGTGAGACTCAGTGAGACAGTCAGAGTAGTCTTTTTTTTTTAAATTAAATATGCTTTATTAAGGTTTTCGTAACAGTGCCTACAGGCATCCAACATGTTTCATATTCATATTTCACTGATATCATACATACAAAAGGATAGCTTGTATCCATCAAAGTACAGTGAGTTACAAAAATAACAGCAGAGTAATCAGACGCCTGCACCCCACCTCCCTCCCCCAGCCCACCGTGACTTCCACTAGGTAATAGCACTAAATGGATGTTGGGTGTTACACCTCTGAGTCTTTTATCACCACATGGGTTACAAAGGGGCACTAGTATTGTAATTTACATGATTAGACTGGATCAGTAACAGGCTGAAAAGAGGGTCCCAGACTTGTTTATATTTTTCCAGGCTGTTGGTCACCCCAGCTAAAACTCGCTCTGTCTGTAAAGCAAACATAATTTCTCGATACTATTCAGCATAGGAAGGGATAACTGCATCCATCCAGTGTCTAAGTAGTATCTTTTTGGCACATGCTGAGATTAGTGCTATGTGGGCTCATTGGGATTGGCCCTGAAGATTAGTATAATCTCCTAGGATACTGATCTCAGGGGTAAACTTATCTGAGAGAAATAGCAATGGGTCCAAACGGGACTTGATGTTATTCCAAAATGGAGAAATTCTTTCACATGACCACAACATATGCAGCAAGTCCCCCAGTTGCTTCAAACATTTGGTACAAAGATTAGATGGCAGGGAACCTATTCGGTGAAGTTTGACCAGGGTGTAGAATAAGTTATGGTTAATCTGGAACTGCATAAACCTATATCTATCCCATTTAATGTATCTATATAGGTGCTTCCAGATTCTCGGCCAGCATCTGGGAGGGGTAGACATTGGTAATGACTGGTCCCACCAATAACATCTATGGCCTTCTAGCCGAGACATTGTGGTCTGCAAAAATGTATTTGCATACATTATTAAGTGAGAGGCCAGGGGAGAGTTAACATATGGGGTGAGTGTAGATGACAAAGTATTAGACCACAGCCCAGTACCAAAGTGTTTAATTAGTATGTGGGAAATTTGCAGATATTTAAATGCGTGTACATGGGACCATTTATAAAGAGTGCAAGCATCTTGGAATCACATCAGCTTGTGATTGATAACTAAGTCATCAACCTTCTCAATTCCCATATTAGGCCAAAATGAGGTAGCCTTGAGGGGTTTACCCAAAATTAAGAAATTAGGATTGTTGAAAAGAGGTTGTGCTATATCTCTATGGCCAGCAGTCTTAAGGAGAGTATTAAGTTGGTGTTGTATTTGGAGCGTAGAACCTAGCAGGGAATCTTTTAGTTTGTTAGGAAGATTCTTTTGATTAAGAAAGGGAGGGCACTGGGATTTACCTCTTATGCTAAGCATAGGGAGCATTCAGTTTTTAGCCGGGGGGTGGTGGTAGTGAGAATCGGAGGAGTAACTGGAGGGGAGTAGCCAATACCTCATCCTTGTTAGGTGTATCGCTAAATAATATAGGTAAACGTTGGGAGCTTGTAAGCCACCATCCAGTTTTTGACGAGTGAGCTTAATATAACAATGTCAGGATTTTTTGGTCCGGCCCATGAAAAGGAATTTACAATTTTCTGAAGTTGGGAGAACCAAGAATTCATCAGGGACCAGTTGTACATTTGCAAGGAGTACACTATGCGGGGTAAAATATTCATTTTTACTGTACTCAATCGACCTCACAGGGAGAGGGGTAACTGAGACCAGCACTTGGTATCCTCTTTTAAAGTAATAATGATGGTATCAAGATTATTTTTTCACTATTTTGGGGGGGAGAGTGGAGGTTTATACCCAAGTATTTAAGTTTACCCTCTGGGAATATTTATTAAGAGAAAAGACTTCCATTTTATCAAGACTCAAGTTTATATTTGGAGATGGTACCAAACTGAGAAATTATTGTAAATGCTGCCAGAAGGGAGTGGGGGGGAGATGAGATGTGTAATAAAATATCAGCTGCATATGCTGAAAGTTTATATTCTTCATTTCCCGTCTTAATACCAGTGATTAATGGGGAGGAATTCAACTTTCTTATGAGAGGTTCTAGAAAAGGATTAAATAAGTAGGGTGAGAGGGGGCAGCCTTTGTGCATCCCTTGTTTTAGGGTAAACGGTGTGGAAAGCACCCTGTTACACTGTACACATGCAGAAGGAGAGGAATAAAGTATTTTAATCAAATTTACAAATTCTTGGGGAATACAATATTAAGGAAGTAATGAAAAAGGTAATCCCATGATACTCCGTCAAAGGCTTTTTCTGTGTAGCCAGAGTATTCTTAATGTGACAGTGGCATAGACTGGCCTAGACAGTTGACTAGTGGGACTAGGACTATGCCCTGACTGTCTTACTGAGTTTTAGGTAGGTACAAAAATTTAAATAACTCTTAACTGTTACTCTTTAGTTATACATCATTTGTTTTGGGAGCAAAATAAAAGTGGTACTTGTAGCACGTGGGTCAGACTGATGGCCCAGTGGTAGCATTACCAGCTGCAACACTGGTGGCACATGTTCAGAAATGACATCTAATCATGAGGGCCAGCCAGTGGAAGGAGGTTAGAGTGTCCATCAGACTGCTTTTCTCCTTCAGCAGAGGGCAGGGATGAATGCTAACTCCCTTGCTTCACTGCCATCTACTTAAGGCTGGGTGGCAGCATGGCTGGAGTAGCTTCAATGAGGGATGTGGCTGCTGGCAGCATGACCTGTGCATTAGTGCATTCATGCCATGGATGTGATTCATGACTGCATTCACTCCTAGCGGAGGTACAGGAAGAGAGAAATTGGTGCTGGCCTGGCAGATGAAACCCTGCCTACCCCTGCTGCCCCACATCTTGGGCTCCCTCTGCTGACCACCAGAGGTATTTGAGGGCTTCACCTTCTCCATGGGTGGATAGATTGTACTGGGGAGGAAGCTGCCAATAGCCTGGTTGCATATGGCCTACAAAGCAACTACATCTGCATCATTACCCACACTGCGCTGGATCTATAATGGAGTTCCCTAGTGTTCCAAGCAGCTGCATTTAGAAGGACCCTTAAAACCTAAAGTGGGTGGAAATTAACTTTGACCACTTATGTGATGGGGGGGGGGGGCTGATCAGGATATTTCCTAAGTTCCATCTCCAAATGCTTCAAATAGGCCAAGTTCTATGTATGTTACAATTTGCTTGTAAAAATAATAAAAAAAGTCCTACAAACTGTAGACTGCACATAGATGGGGACATAGTGACTCACCACCTTCAAAGCAGCAGCGCATTTTGATGAACATAGCCACCAAAAGTTTGTGTGACCTTTTAAGCATAGCTCAGGGAGGGGAGCTCGCAGGCAATGAACTGGTGAAAAATGTTTGGTGCAATGATTTTGCATCAGATCCTTGGGACTGGGTATCTGACCCAATGTGTCTTTGAAAATGTAATAGATTCTCACTTGCTTTTCCTTTCTGAATATTTATGTAGTTCCTCACAAGCCAGAATTCCCTCAATATAACTATTTACTTATTATTTATTTTGAATGAAGCCCTTGAAGTGATTCATGCATGAATGGGGCATGGTCCTTGTAGCGGGGATGAAGAGATTGTACATCAAAGTTACATCTATGTGTGGCATACCTTATTGGGGTTATGGCCCCATGGGGATTTCTCCAGGGGCTCCAGGGGGATTCAGGCATGTAGAAGGTGCTCGATCTCTTCAGCAGTTGCAGCTCAGAAATGGTTCCTCTGCCCCATAGTAGAAGGGGGCCAATGTCTGATTGATGTTTCTGCACATCCGGGTGAGTTTTGGAAGGTGTTCAGTGGCCTGTTAGCAGTATAAAAGTGGACCAGCCAACTGTAAACAAGTATGGCCATGCTGCACCATCTGTGCATGTGTGGCCAGCCAAGTTAAAGAAGCCATGGCTCCCATAATGTGCTTAGCCATGCGGCCCCTATTTAACATTATCCCTGGCTCCTTGGCAGGCAGTGGACTCAGGGATTGAATCAAGAATGCCTCCAGATGTAAGATAAATGGGGTTCTGCCATTGAAAGAGCATATGATGGAGAGTAGTGACTATTTTATAATGTGGGCAGAATGGAAATAATAATGGCATCCTCCATAGGTTCTCTGCAGAAGGGGGTTGCTGGGAAATATGAAAGGACATCAGAAATGCCCAGGAACTATGCAGCCCATAGGAAAGGGAGATGGGGAAAGTTATAAAAAGGGACTGAAAGCCCACCAGCGTGCTGTGGAAAGGAATACCTCATGGGAGTGAGAGCAGAAAGATTGCTTTGGGCTGCCCAGCCCTAAGGTCTGTCCTACAAGCCCAGTGGCCTTTCTTGCCTGAGGTTTGAACAGGAGGTAGAGTGCCTGAGAAGAGCCAGTGCTAACAGGAAACAGAATTGAACTACTGAGCAATTTCCCTGAGCAAGAGTTGAACCTGCGGATGTTGAGTAGTGAGTGGCAGCCTGAATTGGACACTGCAACTTTGCAGTGTTGAAATAGAGAGGGTGGCAACCTGAATCTAGAGATTGTAAATTACAGCCTGGAAGCAGCAAAATTTGTAGGCTGAGAACTGGAAAAACTGTATAACCAGTATTCCCCCATAGAAAATAAGTGCTTGGTGCTGCTTGAATTGCTTCTAACCCGAGAGAGAAGTTACATCGCTTGGGGCTCTAGACTGTGACTGAGCCTGCTGCAATGTGCTACTGAGAACTGTTGTGCCTGCAGAAAGTCCATGGGACTCTTAGTCTTCCCTGTTCTCTACACCCACAAGAGATCATCGGAGATGAAGACGCCGGAGAAAAAAGACATTGAGAAGCATGTCAGGTGAACATTGTATAGAGGTGTTGTGAAATTAAATTTTGCCATTGAAATTGCCATGAAATCGGCTATTTCGCCATATGAAACTTTTCATGACATTCTGCTGTTCGGCAGAATTAGTTCCTGGGTACGAAGTTGCAAAACTTTGTCTGCAGAAAGTGAAATTTCACTGCAAAATGCACAATTTCGCCATTCTGTGGGCAAAATTTCACATTTCATAAGCCCTGTCCCACAACTTCTTTTGCAGCCCCCTACAAAGAAAAAACTTCAGCTATGTAACCCCATTACCCCCGTTTGCCCCACCCTCTAACAGCAACCAACCCCTCTCCAGAACACACGACAATTTGTTATAAATAAAAAAATCCCTGATGGGTGACTGGCATGACCCGCCCACCTCCATGGCCAGCCACCCTCTTCTTGTCTGTTTAATTAATCTCTTATGTCACAAGTGTAATATACTCCCTCCCTACCCTTGCAACACCCTACTGCTAACTAAGGCACTTAGGGCACAGAAACCCAGGGGCAGAGTACAAAATGGTAAAGTGGTATTGATGATCACCAAGCCAGAAGGAGATCTTGGCATAATCATAGCAAATGATCTAAAGATGGCCAGGCAGTGAAACAAGGGAGCAAGGAGTGATAGTGGGATGCTGGCATGCATAAAGAGGAGTATCACCTGTAGAAAGAGGAAGGTGATGTTGCCTATGTATAGACTGCTGGATGGACCCCACCTAGATTACTATGTCCTGCTCTGGAAATCACATCTCTAGAAGGACATAGTCAAAGTGGTGGCAGTCTAGAGGAGGACAACTAAAATTGTGCAGGGTCTGCATCAAAAGCCCTGAAAGGATAGAATAAATGACCTCAGTATGTACTTCCTGGAACAGAGGAGGGAGAAGGGGGATATGATAGAGACCTTTAAACACAGTACCTCATGAGTTTAAATAAGGTACAGTAGGGGAATACTTTACAGAAGGAAAGGTGCTCAAGAACAAGGGGGCATGCTGTGAAGCTGGAGCGGGGTAGATTTAGGAGAGATGTAAGGAAGTACTTCTTCACAGAAAGAGTGGTGGATTCCTGGAACAGCCTTCCAGCAGAGGTGGTGGGGGTGAAAACAGTGGTAGGGTTGAAGAATGCATGGAATAAGCACATAGGAATCATAGTGGAAAGGAAGGAGGGGAAGGAGAAAGAGTTGTAGATCGGGCATAATCTGTGTTTATAGTGTAGGTAGGGAGAAATTAGTACACTGGATGGGACAAGCGGTCCTTGTCTGCTGTCAAATTCTATGTTTCCATGTTTCTATGTTAATGGAAAAAGTTTTACCTTTAGTTAGGTTGTTGCTTGGTAGAATAGGCGAGTTTGGTAACAAAAACTTTAAAAAAACTTTATGCCTTTGAATGAACCCAGGAATTGTATTTATTTTGAGGAACCCTGTAGACTGTTGAGGGGTTATGTGCTTAAAAAGTGGGAAAAAAACACAATTATTTTAATGGGAAAATGTTTCATTTTCATTTAGGTAGGTTGTTGCTGGGTAGATGAGGCAGGCTAGTTACACATTGTGCAGTTTCTAGGTAAATGATCACCAGTCAGGTGTTGTGTTTTAGCCAATGAAGTTGTTTGAGTTGGTCCATTTTGTATACCCCATTTTAAAATGTTTTTTACCAAACTCTACCAATCACTCCCTTCATTGCCTAAACATTATGACCTAAGGAGCTTGACAGTCTGCTGAACTGAAGCCTGACAGCCTGTTAAACTCTTTGATCTGCTTACACAGTTTCTACTGATGCACACCAAGATTATATTTTGCTGGCTAGCTATTGCATCACACTGTTGTGACCATTTCCAGCTGTTGCTAATCATTGTCTCCAACTCTTTTTTCTGTCGAGTTTACCTCTTTGCTGTTTACATAATATTTTGCCTTCCTGTTTCTCTGACCTAAATGCATCAGTTTACACTGTATAACAATTATCTTAATCTTAGCCAAAAGATTTCTTTTTGTATTGGAAGGGATTTTACAATATATCTTCTTTTCTTATGAATGTAACCTTTCCCTGGTAAATCTAGGCCACTATTGTATATCAGTACCTGCAGGTGATACAATTGAAAGCAGCATACTGTAAATAGGAGGGTTTTTGTTTTCTCTATATGAGCATTTTCACGCACGGTATATAGTAATAAAAGTTGGACTGATGCCCACTATACAGTATTTTGTTTTCCTTATGCTTGGATCTCAGATTAGGACTTCCTGTGTGATAATAAAGTCTGATATGTTTCATTCATTCATTCATTCTGTTTTGTCAGTTCAATTCAGTTTAGTTTGCTTGACATTTTCAAGTCCTTGTAAGTGTTAAAATCAATTCAGTGATGTACAAAATTCATTTTCTTTCATTCAGTTTGTTTAGAGAGAATTGAAACCCCCTTGAGCCAGACTCACCTACAAAGCATCTGAAGTCCAGGTACTATGTTACATGTGTGCAACAGATACAGCCAACTTGTTTTAATAACAGTTAAAGACAAGCAGCACATATAATAACAGTCCAAGGTATACAGGTATCAATATTACTCCTAGCAGAGCAAGTCCTCTCAGCAGCAGTTGCATGCAGTCATATGTGAATAATACTGCATGACAAGGTGTGGGCTGTACTGGAAGAAACCACAGTTATGTGTGTTGGAGGCATGAGGTGAAGCTGGGTGGCTTCAAGCACCTGTAGTTATTGCTTATTCGAGCACAACCCACAAAACCGGTAAGTGTACTATTGAACTTATAATATATGGCTCAGTGCTTTTGTGTAGGGGAATCCACGCACTGTCAGATATTGTTGTACTATAGTACTGATGTCAGAATGTTGCTGGTCCACAGTAGCTATGTCACTACTGTGGTACAATACAGAACTGTGTGTCTTGTAAGATTCTTCACGCATACCTACACTACAGATTCCTCACAAATGAAGATATAAGCAAGACTGAAAATACCCCAAGTGAATTATTTGCTAAAGGATGAACTACTAGAAATTTTGCCAGCTCATGCGGCTATTATTTAAATCATATTAAATATTTTTAATCTTATCCTCTTTGCTGTTTGCTGTTTAATTGATCACTTTTCAAGACAGAGTTATAAAGAAGGTAACTGAATTAAAACAAGCATATGCTGTACAAAATAAAGTATGGGCAACCACAATCAACAAGGCTTATGTTTCCATCTTGAGGTGGGATTACATCATTAAGACCCTCAAGTTTTGCTCTCATGGCCTGTGATGTCATCTCACCACTCGTTGAAAACACAGCCTTGTTATCTATGAGAAACACAACTGCACCTACTCCAATAATGCAAAGCATCATGGGAAGCATATGCAAATCCCCATGATGAAATCTGGACTGCCTCAGTACAAAGTTGAGCCAGTTCAAATTCCTTCATGAGGATTTGCATATGCCTCCCATAATGCTTTGCATTATTGGAGAATGTGCAATTGTGTTTCTCTTTGACATTTGGCTATATGGCCAGTATCCTTCCAGGTTAACCCTTGCCTTAGGGAGTTTGATATGGGGTCCTTGTTTTATTGTCTTTCTCTTATATACTGTGGGTTCCCCATGACCCAAACAAGTAAGACCCTCTTAAGGCAGGCTCACCACCTTGCTCTTGGCTGAGATACAGATATGGCACACTAATGGGTCCTAACAAGAATAAAAAACACAGAGCATGTCAAAGCAATAACAAATGAGAATATGGACTACATACTGGCTCTGCACATGAGAAACACTAGCATGCATTTAGAGCATAAATGGAAGTTTACAGGATTAGAACAAGTGAACATGAGTCTGAGGGTGCAAACGTGAAACTATCTCTTAACAAAAGAGAAGTTTTTTTGGATTTTTAAGCTAGGAGAATGTACAAATGAAAGAGGCCTCAATGATCAAATTGAACTTATAACATTTTTAGTTGATAGATAGAAAACTGCATACTAATCTTGTCATATCTTTGTAATTTACAGGTACACATGTAGCTCTTTGAAGGAAGGAATGTTTCTCCTCCTCTTCTGGACTCCAGTAAAGAAGCCTGATAAGGAGATACCATGAACATAAGAGTGCATCTCCTCTCTGAATCCTTTCTCCTTTCTGCCCACAGTCCCTCCCCCCAACCCTTTCTGTCTTTTTGGGGTTATCTTTATAAACCATATATATGTTTTTTTTTAATATAGAAATATTTGTAGAATGTAAATGATTGTGACTATCGGTTTTAAATAAGTTCGTTCTCTCTCCCCTATTTAACTTTTATATACATTTCTCTTGGCTCCATACAGTATATGTGCTTGTCCATTAACTTTAGTAACCAAAAATATAATGGCACTTTTAAAAGAAAGCAAAAAAAAAATGCTTTTCCGCACTTTCTATGTGGATCTATTGCTAATTTGTGCCTTTTATACATGTGGGTAACACGGTTTTTAGTTAAATGTTTTCTTTAAGAAACACGTCACTGATTTGTTTTCACAAAAACAGGTGAGCTGCTATAAAAGGAGCATTACCTTAGAGGGCATTATTCGTTTGATAAAGCCAAAAGACAAAACTACGTCAAGAGGATTTACCTGCCCCCACTGCTGTCTTATGTCTGTGAAGTCTGGCATTTTGGTGAACAAAATGAAATGTAAAAGGACTTTGTTTCTGCATCCATTATCTGCAGCAGGGAGTGCTGTGACTTTTTGTACAGTAAGGATGAAACATGTCTGTTCTCAGCCATTGCTGAATGTGTTGTGAGTCCTTTTGGCACCATGCAATTCTGTTTAGAGCTGAGCCAGTCCAAATTCCTTCATGGAAATTTGAATATGCTTCCCATGATGCTTTGCACTATTGGAGTATGTACAATTGTGTTTTTCTTTGACATTTGGCTGTATGGCCAATACCCTTCCAGGGTAACACTTGCCTCAGAGAATTTGCTCTGGGGTTCTTGTCTGTCATGTGTGGTTGCCTACACATTGCTTTCTATATACTGTAAAGTGGGACAAGATTTGAAGCACTATAAAGATGAGCCACCAACTCAATGAAACTTTTATTTTTTACAGTTGGCAAGCAGCTCAATGAGGTTACAAAGAGGTGCATATGACAGTTACTGTGGTAATACTTGTATACACATCTTTCCAACCATGCTGAACTACAGAATGACAGAAACATTTGTATGAGTTGGTGGCTGTAGTGAGAAATGTAGGATTTTTATAAGGTCTCTGTTTGTCTGCTGAAAGAATAGTCAAACTGAGGTTCGTACTGGGTTAATCAACAATTCTTCATCAATCCCATTACAGGATTCTCAGCACCCACAGGCCAGGAAGAACGATTGCCAGGGAAACCAGGTCAGGAGACAAAAAACAAATGGAAGGAGGAGATAGGGACTTGAGAGGGGAGGCGAAGAAGTGGCAAAAGTCATGGAGTGGAAAGGAGAGAACAGGTTACTATGAAGAGAGAGGGAGCGGGCATTTGTGAAGGGTCTTCAGAAAATAGTTTTGCACTGCTAGCGAGGAAGAAGGTGGAGGAGGGAAATGATGAAATTAGAGGAGTAACTGATAAATGCCTGGACCAAACTGGAGCTGGGGGAAGTTCTGCTTGGAGAACTGCAGCAGGGGCAAAAGGGGGAAATAATGTGCAGGAGGAAGAAGAGGAGCTGGAAATAAGAGAGGGAGATGAATGGAAACAAGAAGGGAGTAAGAGTGGTGGAATCTTAGTGCTGGGGGACTCAATACTAAGAGGAGTCAGGTTGGGTAGCAAGAGGGAAAGGCATAGTCGCAATTGAGTGGAGGCCATGCCAGGAATGACAGCGGAAAGGGTGGGACAATCTGTTCTGAAATATGCTAGATGGGGTAGGGACAAGCATCATTTAATTATACATCTTGGGACAAATGACCTGGCTGACAAGACAGTAGATATAGTCCAGAGGAGGTTTGATGAACTAGCACAATTATGTGAGGGGGCAGGAAGATCAGTAACTTTTTCAGAGATACTTCCAGTGCCCAAGGAAAGCACAACCAGAAAGCTGAGAATAGAGGAATTTAACAGATGTCTAAGAACCTGGTGTTGTGCTAAAGGGTATGGGCTGTTGGAGGGGGGCTAAGAAGGGACCTGGGAGGAAAGTAGTCTCTATGCCAAGGACAGATTACATTTGAGTGAGGAGGGAAAGAAAGTGTTGAAACAGAGGATGGAGGAGTACATAGAGGAAGTTGGGAATTTAAACTAGGAGTGGGGGGGTGGCAATTGGGAAAGAGATATGTAGAGACCACAAGTTGGGAAACCATATGAGCTTGCCCTCCATAACAGTGACAAGGGACAAATGACTAGTACTATTGGTGATGCTAGTAAAGGAGGGCAGGATGGGAGGGGGGAAGGTGGATACCTTTAATGCTAGGAGCCTTTGGAGGAAAACTGCAGAGTTACAGGTGCTCATGGCAGAGGGAGAGGTGGACATTGCAGCCATCACAGAAACATGGGCCACCCAATACAATGACTGGGACCTGTCTGTACCAAGGTACAGGTTATTTCATAGGGAGAGTGTGATTGGGAAAGGAGGGGGGTGGCACTATATGTGAAGGAAGGACTGAAGTGTGTAAGGGAGAAGGGGAGGAGGGTAGTACTTTGGATGCAAATCCAGGATTCCAAGAATAGGATTCTTAGAATGGGAGTGGTGTGCAGGCCACCACCTCAGATGGAGGAGTTAAACAGGGAACTAGCAGGACAGATCAGGAGGACTTGTGAGAAGGGTAGTGTGGTGATTGTGGGGGACATCAGCATGCCAAGAGTGGACTGGAGTACCCCATCAACCAGGAACAGAAGGGAGCAGGTACTGCTGGATGCCTTCCAGGACAGCTTCCTGCTGCAAATGGTCAGTGAACCTACCAGTTTAGGGAATACCTTTGACCTTGTGCTGGCAAATGAGGACTTTGTGAGAGACCTTACAGTGGAGGAACTGCTGTCAGGGAGTGACCACCACTCAGTATGGCTCACATTGGATATGGGCAAAGAAGGAGTGGAATCTGGCACAAGAGTGCTGGACTTCAGGAGGGCCAACTTTGGGAGGATGGGGGAAGTGGTAAAAGGGTACCTGGCCAGAATTCAATCTCGTATGGACACTAACCAGAGTTGGGAGCTCATAAAGCTGGGGATAGTGGAGGCACCCAAAACCTGCTACACGGCCCAAAGAAAGAAGGCTAGGGCTAAGAAACTGAGCTGGTTGAGCAAGGAGGTAATGGAAAGGTAAGGAGGAAAGAGCTGCCTTTAGGAAGTACAAGAAAACAGGAGGGGAGGACAGGGAGAGTACTTGACAGAATGAAGGAGGTGACAGGGCAGTAAGGAGCCAAAGCATCTATGGAACTCAGGCTGGCACAAGGCATTAAGAAGGGGAGAAGGCTTCTTTACATCAGGGAGAAAAGGAGCTGTAAGGACAACATAGTAAGGATTAGGAAAGAGGGGGTTTGGGTGGAAGCAGGGTGCAATAAAGCAGAAGCACTAAATGAGTACTTCTGCTCAGTATTTACTAAAGAGAAGAAGGGGGTGACACCCAAGGGGGGAGAAATGGCAGAAATGGGGGGAAGGGGTGACAGATGGAGAAATCAAGGAGGGCAGAGTTTTGGAGGGTTTGAAGGCACTGAGGGTGGACAAGGCGCCAGGCCCAGATGGCATCGACCCCAGAGTACTGAAGTAGCTGGCAGAGGTTCTTGCAGGATCTTTGGCAGACCTATTTAATGCCTCACTACATTCAGGGTGTGTACCTCAGGACTGGAGGATGGGTCATGTGGTGCCCCTCCTCAAGAGTGACCCCAAAGATGAACTGGAAAACTACAGACCAGTGAGACTCACATCTATTGTGGGTAAGCTAATGGAGACTATCCTGAAAGAGACGCTGGTGGCCCTTCTAGAGACTAAAGGACTACAGAACAGCAGACAGCATGGCTTCATACAGAGCAGATCCTTCCAAACCAACCTGGTGGAGTTCTATGACTTGGTAACTAGGCAACTGGACAGGGGCCATGCAGTGGATGTCCTGTATCTGGACTTTAGTAAAGAATTCAACTTGGTGCTGCATGGAAGGCTGGGAAGTAAGATAGTAGGCACACGGGTGGGTGCAAAGCTGGTGAGATGGGTAGAAAACTGGCTTCAGGGAAGGCAACAGAGGGTGGTGGTGGGTGGGGAGCTCTCACACCCAAGGGTAGTGACGAGCGGTGTTCCACAGGGCTCGTTGTTGGGACCAGTGTTGTTTGGGATATTCATTACAGACATATCATGGGACATCAAGAGCAAGATCAGTCTGTTTGCTGATGATACCAAGGTAGGGACAGTGGTGGATGACCTAGGGGGGATGGTAGGGGTTGCATGATGATCTGGCAAAGCTTGAAACCTGGACACGTGGCAACTGAGGTTTAATGTCAAAAAGTGCAAGGTGCTGCATTTTGGGATGTAGAACCCAAGGAGGAGTTACCAGCTGGCTGGAGTGCAGCTAGCCCAAGCAGAGGAGGAGGAGGAGAAGGATCTGGGGGTGCTCATTACAGGGTCAATGAACTACTCGGCACAATGTAGGAAGGCAGCTGCAAAGGCCAACAAAATGCTGGGTTGTATTGCAAGGGGTATATCCTCGAGGAGGGAGGAGATGATTCTACCACTGTATAAGTCATTAGTTAGACCACACCTAGAGTACTGGGTGCAATACTGGTGCCCGTATCTGAAGAGGGACATTAAGTTACTGGAGGAGGTGCAGTGCAGGGTGACAAAGATAATCAAGGTGACTTATCATACGAGAGGAGGTTGAGGGAGTTCAACATGTACTCACTGGAAGAGAGGAGGAATGGAGGGACATGATTGAAATCTTTAAATACATGAAAGGAATAAACAAGACAGGTACAGAGGGGCTGTTCAAAGTAAGGGAGGGGAAGGGAGGGACACCAGGGGCATGATATGAGACTGGAGGGAGGAAGGTTCAGGAAGGAGATGAGGAGACACTTTTTTACAGAGAGGGTGGTGGCTGGGTGAAATGCTATACCTGCAGAAGTGGTATCCAATAGAACAGTGGACTGCTACAAAAGGGGATGGGACAGGACAAGGGGGAGGGTTAATGAAGGGGAAGGGTGGAAGGGAGGGGCAGCTGCAGAAAAAGGGGTGCTAGCTGCACATTCAAGCAGACTTGATAGACCTCTAGGCCTTTATCTGCTGGCAAATTTCATATGTTCATATGTTCGTATTTTATACTGCTAATATATGCTGTATTATTTTATAGTCTGTCCGTACTAATGTCCTTTTCAATTAATTGTATGGTTTTCAATTTAAAAACCCATCAATAAAACAGTTTATAAAGACATAAACAACTGGGATCTACCATCGAGTTAACCACAACAATTATTGGAAGGAGGGCCATGGCTAGACTGGAGAGCAGGGGAGAGGGTGGGGCTCTTTGCTAAGCTTGGACTTGTACAGCTTTACTGGGAGGACAAAAAATTAGTGCTCCCTATAGTACCATTAGTGTGCAGTCACTATTAATGGAGCAATACAATACTGGGTGCATCATAATGGGGTGACCAGCAAGGCTAAGAGAAGTAATACTGCCTCTTTAAAAGCCCTGGTTGGACTCCTGGAGTACAGTATGCTCTTCTGAGCTTCTAAACAAAAAAATGACACTGAGGCAGATGTCAAAACCCAAGTTTACACTGGCCATTTCTACTCCAGTGTAGATGGTTTGGAGAGCCACAACAATATACATTTACATGTGTAAACTGCACAAACATCAAACTGGTGAGGCTCTTCTGTTCCTCTCCCAGACTGAGGAGCTGAACTGGTGTACAGTAGGTGGTTTCAAGTACTATGTAAATGGTAGCCATGTTTCACTTCACTACCGGAGTGCAATTTAGCATTACAATACACAAGGAACTCCCTGCAGGATGGATGCAGTTCCCAAGACACCAGTGTGGATGCCGATGTCCTTAAGTGTTACACAACACTGACTTCATAAATGATCACTTGCAGACTGACACCAGTGTATGCCACACCAGTGTGTAACAGTTGATCAGTATAAACGGGGCTAATGAGTACAACTCTGGGTCACTAAAATGATCCCAGGGTATGAAAGTTATGAGGAGAGGTTGGTAGAAAGGATGAGGAAATGCTAAATATGTATTCAATGAATGCACTAAAAGTCTGTACTTTTACCTTTGATTAGGCCCAATTAAACATTTGTGCCACTTTGGATCATTTTGACCTTTGGTCAAGTAACTAAAAAAGTAACACTCTAGTCCTCCCTAGGTTACCGGAGCTAGAGATGCAGCAAAGTAAAATTCTGGCCGAGAAGTGGTCGCGAGTTGGCCACTTCACGTTAGTGTTCCGCTATGTGGAGTGCACATTTTAAACCCTCACTTTGCCAATTCATATTATAATTATGACTTTGCATTGTGCACTCTGCCTTATTCCACTTTAAGGCGGAGTGAGAAGTCACAGGCAGCCCACACATATCACAAGGCTTACACAGTGTAGGTCACATCCTTCAGGCAGAGGCAGGCAGGGGAGTTCACAGATTCTGAGAATAACACTCTCCAATGTGGGCTGACTTACATGTTTTGCAAAGGGTGTGACAAATGGCTCGGCTCTGTGAATGGCCAGGGCTGGGGTGTGGATGTGTGATGAAGATGGGTGCACAGGTGACAAGTCCCCAAATTAAGTTATTTTTCCCATTTTAAGTACAGGGATTGATGGACCACTTGCACTAGACACACTGCATTGACCACCACCACCACCACTGCTACTCTGACCACCACTTGACAAGATTCTAAATCAAAATCCTCCCCCTCATCATGCCTGTAATAATTCTATGGTGTTATTTTATTGGTACTGCAGACATTCCTACTTGGTCTTACACTCATGGAAGGGGATGACATCCTCAGTAAGATTGATGAAGAGGGTGAATGCCCCACTATAGCATTAGCTGCCATCTGGTGCTGGGTCCACAGTGCCATGTGCCTGTTCTTAAGATGTGTATGCTGGCCCCCCATGCCCAGATGACTCTCCTTTTTACCTCTAGTCACTCACGCATGGCAAAGCTGGCAGATTGCAACTGACTCATCATTTGCATCTTGGACAAAAAACCCCCAAACAAGGGGTTGTAATCCCCTGCTTTTAACATGTTCCTGATGTTGCTTATTGGACTCCATTTTTTTAACCCCTGAAATGCGGTGTGTGCTACATGATGTTTTAGGCTGGACACACTTGGATTCCAACTGACCACCACAACTACCTATGATTATTACTGGGTCATCATTATTATCATCAACAAGAACTGCTAAATCACAACTTTTTTGGTGAGGGGGGAATTAACACCAACAGACCCAGACTCGGCCACCTTGACTTTCTTTTTCTCCAGTTCCCAACAGGGGTCACTGACATCATTATCATATTCATCAACATCATCTGCATCCACATTTTCAGCTTGGATGCCGACATATGGAGAACATGTTCCAACCACAGCAACATCATCATCATCATCACCCAATATTTTTGCTCCAAACTTTGAATCATTGGATGGCAAAGGCATGACCTCAACAGCACTGGAAGAAATGTGACATTGTGAGTTATTGTTGCCAGGATCAGAATCATGTTCAACTACAGTGGGGATGTTAACGGGGAGTATGACATCATCTACACTGTCAGTCATAGCTTTAGACTCAACTGTATTTTTTTAAATGGTTAACTTGTCAGAGGTGGAACTTGAGGCAGCAATACTCATGCCAGCAGAAACTGCACTAACACCAGCTGGGACAACATCATCTCCTCCAACTATGAGAGAAGCTACAGATTGCACTGAAAAAACATTGATGGAGAAATCCCTTTACTGACATCAGCTATGCACTTCTGCATACTACCATGCCCATGGACAATCTTGCCACTGGCAGCAGTGCCATGGCCAGAAACAGCTTTGCTTGCACGTCTCTTTGCAGGAATTTTGGGGTATCACCAAGAACATTTTAAGCAAATTTAGATTTCTGAACTTTCAGTCTGGGCCAGTGGATTTGGAGCCAAAAAAAAACAACATCTGTGGCTTGCAGATGGAGATTGGGCACTAAACAGATGCAAAAGCACAGACAGATTCAGATTGCACTGTGCAATCAAGAAGAGATGCAGATGCAAAGTCACAAGAACACCTTAACCAATGCTCACAAGTCACAATCCAATCTGTGACTGCTGGCAGTCACAAGGGAAGAAAGAGACTTGGGCATCATCATCACTGATGATCTGAAATCATCCAAACAGACCACTAATGCAGTAGGTAAGGCTGGGGGATATTGGGGTGTATTAGTAGGGGTATCACAAGTCAGAAGAGGGAGGTAATAATCCCTCTTTACAAGACACCGGTTAAGACCCATCTGGAGTACTACATGCAGTACTGGAGGCCACACCTTCACAAGGACATTAACCAAATTGAGGCAGTCCACAGAAGGGCAACCAAAATGGTGCAGGGACTGCATCAGAAAATATATGAGGACAGATTAATGGAGCTCAATATGTATACCCTAGAGCAAAGGAGGGAGGGAGAGAGGTGATATGATCGAAACATTTAAAGACCTTAAAGGCATTAACAAGGAGAAAGAGTCTAACATGTTTCAATATAAGAAAAATAGCAGGACAAGAGGACACAACATGAGATTAGAGGGAGGCCGATTAACGGGTAATGTGAGGAAGTTCTTTTTCACAGAAAGAGTGGTGGATGCATGGAATGGTCTACTTCAGGAAGTGGTGGATATGAATATAGTGCAGGGCTTCAAACAAGCATGGGATAGACATAAGGAAGCAATACAGATGAGTATGAATAGATAGGCCACTGAAAGAGAAAAGGCCAATGGCACATTTATAAGGTAGGAAAAGAAACGGGCAGACTGGATGGGCCTTGTGGTCCTTATCTGCCATCAACTTCTATGTTCCTATGTTTCTATGTAATCTGGAAAAGAATACCTCCTGCCGGTTGGGGGGTGATTTGATGACATGCATCACACACGCACACACACACACACACACACACACACACACTACAAGTAATGTGTAGCAAATTGAAAACTTCAGTAACATAACCAAATCTTTTAAACAGAACTGAAATTATGCACTTCTGCACCACAACACTTAGCAAAAAAATGTCAGGAATTATTGAAAATATTGCTGTGTGTACATTAATACAGTTATACAAGAAAAATATAACTAAAACAGAAAGACTGCCTTTTTCTCACAGTTTTAACCTACCTCCACCACAGATAAGCCCCTCTCCCAAAATACACTTCAAGTGTCAGTCAGTACACAGACTGAATGTTATAAATTTACATTCAAAATCCACACACAAACAATAAACACTCAATGATATGAGCACAGGAGGGTATCTGCCATCAACTTCTACATTTCTATGTTTCCTACAATCGATGTATTAAATTCTGAGCAAAAAAAGGCACAAAAAGGCTTTTTTAACAGTTTTTAGAGCATTTGAATCGCAGAGCTCAGAGAGGATCCTGTCTCCATCTACCACTACACACACACTACACTGAACTAAGGCTGTGCAGAACAATCTAGAGCCTATATGACCTGCAATCCCATGAATCACTGCAAAATTCACCTGGAGCTCAATAATAAGGTGAAGTGATGCAAAGTACATTGACTTCTATGTACTTCACATTAAAAATGGTGCAGAAGTGGTTGGAGGAAGGTGAAGTAATGCAAAGTAATTGTTATCAGTGGACTTTGCATTCCTCATTATGATGCAAAGTACTCCGCTTCACATTGCAGAATGCTTTGTGGATTCTGCATTACTCCACAAATTGCTTCATGGAGTGAATTTTGGCCACTTCGTCCACCTTTAACCAGAGGTAGTCCTATAGCCACCACTTTTCCCTCCACCAGTTACTTGTAGTAAGGTGCCAGTGTGGCTCAGCTGGTAACAGATCTGCTTCTTGGCCAGAAGGTTGCAGTTTCTAGTCCCACAGAAGGATTGGGCTAATTTCTTAAATGCTGGCAGTGAGTGCAGTACTGGGGGTATTGTACTGTTGGGGCATGCTGCCCTTCAGATGAGCTGTTAAAATGCTATGCCATCTGTCCATCTCTGGTGCTGTCCTGGTAGGTGTCCAGATGGAAGTAAAAGAACCCAAGGCACTTTTCACAAGAGTATGGGAATGTTTTTATTCGATAAAAGAAAATATATACATATAGACAAACAAGAAGTACAAAATCATAATCATGTTATAGGTGCTAAATAGAGCAGGAGCAAAATGGGCACATCTGGAATTTGTGAAATCTTTGCAAAATTCATTGAATTTTATGAAATTGTTTTGCATTTTCCAAAATTCTTTAATTAGCTATAACATGGTTCATGTTACAGCTAGTGGTCTGTCATTTGGCAAAATTATTCTCTGATATGGATCCTAAAAGCATGCCAAGTGTCATAACATTTGAACGAGGGGTGGAGAAGTTATAGGGGCTCAAATTCTTGCAATTTAATATTAATGTCAACATTTCTGAAAATATTTCTATGCTCACAACTTAGCCACCTTTGGAGCTGGATAATTGAAAACTTAGATGCATACTTTCTTGGAAGAGTCATATAAACAGCTAAATAGAGAAGTGCTGGTTATGTAACTTGAAAGTTTTAGCCGTGACCTATGTCCCGATATGACTTCCCGGGCATGCTTCTGAACTCGAGTCATCAGCATGGTGGCATGATGCTCTAATGCTGGACCATGGGGTTGCCTTAAAGCCTAATATTTAGGGTCAATGAACCTAACAACATTGGTGATACTAAGTTCTCTAGCTTTAAACTAATGGGGGGCTTAAAATTCAGCAGTTTACATAATTGTGAAATGTAATTTTAAAATTTCAGAATATTTGGAGGCTTATAATTCAGTCACTTTTAAAGCTAGAGAGATGAAAATTGGCATACATCTGTATGGGCATTGGTAAAGGTACCATGCAAAATCTGGCGCAGTGTGAACAAACTGTTTCAGTTTATGTAGCTGTTGACTGTAATTTTAACATTTTCAAATGTTTGAAGGATTACAGCTCAGTCATATTTAAAGATAGAAATCTGAAACCTAGAACACGTCTGTATGGGCATTGGCAAAGGTATTGTACCACATGTGGTGCAACTTGGACAAATAGTTTTTAAATTAAATGGAATTAATAAAAATTGCAATTTTTGGTGAAATTTCACAAAATTTGTGTGGACATTTTATGACATTTCATGGAACCAAAATCAACATGTCATTAGAAGATACATTTTGCACAGCCCTCATGCTGAATGTGCACAATACAGTTTATCCAACAGTCCCCTATTCAAGATCCATCCTGCTCTTCTGGGTAGTCATGCTGTATTAACTGCCATACCTACTTGATGGTACCCTGATCAAAAATGGAAAAAAGAGAACATTATTATAAAACAAGACTGACAAAGAAAATACACAGCTGCTGTATAACCTTAATACTGTATAGAATCAACATTTTTCCAGTATCGTGTAAGTTTTTGGGGAGATAATATTCCACTATCGTACTTGTATAAGAGCTGCAACTCATGTTCTATCTGTTGGGTAACTGGAACAGGAGTTACATCTTGTTGCTGAAAGAGTAGCCGACATCTGACTTGTTAACGGAAAAACTTTACACACATGAAAAAGAATGTCTCAGTGTTCCAGGATCATGTCATTTAGACACAAATGTCTCATAACAACATTCTCATAATTGACTGAGAGCCATCATGTGTTCAACCATTGTTTTGCCAGTAAGTGGCAAAAATTTGTAGCAAACTTGCGGACTAAAAATAAATGCACCTTAGTTTCCATCACTTGCTGGCAGGTGTCTCTAGGGCATATCCTTTCTGGTATACTGTTGTGTTTAGAATTCCATTTTACTCCAAGGGCCCATTTTTAGAAATGTCTTTCACTCCACATCTGCCATGGTAGCTTAACCATACTATTCCCACATTCAGTTCACCCATGACAATGTGCAGGAGATGCGGGCTAGGTACATTAGGGCACAAACAAAATGTCACCCATCATAATCGTGGGTAACACTGTGCCACCAGCAACTTACAGCACCCAAGGACCATCCAGTAAAAAAATTATGTTTTGTGGGGGGGGCTTTACCCCCTGCCCCCCAATTTACATATAACATCTTCCAGGTTAGGCATGCCATAAAGGGCAGACAAATTGTGTCAGCATCCAACATGCAGTGATTGTGGGACTGTAAAATTCAGAACACCCCTGCCACTCATGACCTTGTTGCAGCACCCACATTACAGTGCCCTAAGCATGGCACCCTAACAACAGCATACCTCCACATTCTAGGGGGAGTTCTTTTCTCTTGCAAGTATTGTTCCACTTTCTGCTGTTCAGAAGGATGTACCCCTTTGTAATCAGACTGAACTTCAAACCCCTGCTTCTAGATAAAAGTATTAAGACCTTTGTCTGGTGGAAAGAGACATTCGTTGGACAGTCAGCTTCCGTTTGCCAAGTTTTTCTCCAGTAGGTAGAAAGTATAAGGGAATGTCAGGAGACTTGTTCAGTTTGGCAGTGTCACTGTGCCATCTATCTATTAAAGAAAGCAGCCACATACCAATCCAAGGTATCCAAAAATATTTATCTCCTTTTAAAAGTGTGCCAGGATTCCAAAAAAAAATTACTAAAAAAGAAACTTATCGGGTTAATTAAAATTTAGTTCAGCCTTTTTAAATGGTAAGTATAAAATCTCCTGCTTTATTGGGTTAAGCCTGCTACCCCATATTACCCAGAACACCATGCTTAACAATTTTGTTTCCAAATCTTTTGGTGGTGGAAACACTATGTTTAAATAAGTAATAATGGGCAACTAAAAGATTTTAATCATAGCAACCTTTTTGTTTTTAGATTGCTGCCGTTTTTTCCATAGCTGCACTTTTGTGTTCACAAATTTTTATTTTCCCTTCCCATTCTTTTTTTTTTTGTATTATCTGTTTTTCCGGCCCATGCCCGCTGGTCCTCCACTCCTTCAGGCTCCGCAAAGTTCCTTCTGACCTCTTTTGTCCTTTTGCCTGGCCCTCCTCTTGTCCCCCAGATCGCAGCCGACCCCCGGGATATCCCGGTGTATCCCTTCACCGGACGGGTCCCTCTCCTCTGAGGGGGAAAGCACTGGGGGAAAGGCAGCCCCAGCACATCTTTTGTCTAGGGCCCGGGGATGCTGCCGGAGAACAGGAGGCACTGGGAAGGCACTGGAGGCCCCCAGGAACAGAGAGCCATCATCTTGGAGGGCCAGCGAGCAATTTTTCCTGGCTTTCTGTTGGGGGCAGCGTAGTGACGTAATGGCTTACGCTGATGTCCGCTCCTCCCCCAGTTAGTACTAGGTTGTGCATCCTGCGATGCTCCCAGCCTCCGCTAGGAGCCAGCAGGTGCTGGACCAGACCCCTACCCTCCCCCCAGAGAAGGAGAGCTGTCCCTGGGACACTCAATCCTTCTCCCCCGGCTGGCCCTCCAGTGACCCGAGTCCGTTCCCGAACCCGGGTTGCTGGCATCGCAAGCGGAAATCCAACTGCTGCACCGGTGGGCTGGCTTCCCTTCCCATTCTTTATCTTGCCATATTGCCATGGCAAAATGAAATGCCTAAAATGGTAATGGGGGGAGCCAGACACTTGAATGCCATGAATGGTGGGAGCATGCTCTGTCAGATTACTAATGATACACCCTTTACTTTTCTCTACATTTATCTTAGCTCCAGACAGAATAAAATACACCTGAAATTGTTTAGTAGCTTAAGAAAGAAACAAGCAAATTTTATCTATATAAGCAGATACTGCAACAGATGCTGAACCATCTTGATTCTGCAGTCCTTTTATCTTCTGGTACCCCCGTAAAGTACATAAGAGCAGAAGTAAGCAATAACCCATGACAGAGTATGGGGTTATTGGGGATTAATCAACACTCCTGGTGTAATGTGAGGCACGAGGCCACAGGCCAAATGTCCTCAGAGCACCAGGGGTGTTGATTAATCCCCAATAACCCCATACCCTGGATTGGGTTGTTGCACTTATAATGTGACTTATGTTTAAACAACAAAAAAATATACAGAAAGGTGTTTTTTAGCTATTTATATAGTAACAAAGGTACTGTATCCTGTCACTTTGAAAAAAAAATAGTCCTTATCAAATAATGCATACTGCAGTGATCTTATGCACATAGAAATGTCACACATACACTAGTGATATGATCTGTGACATTTCTTGTGCATAATTATGTTTCCTACATTGTCTACCAGTGTTAATGTAGCCCCCCTTACAATCCACATGCACAGTACTGTCAAATTTCTCTGTCAGTCTCTCTCTCTCTCTTTCTCTCTCTCCCCCTCCCTCCATCTCCCCCCCCGCCGATCACTGTATGTTGCTGGTGGCCACATCCTGGGGGAACAGAGCAGCACCAAGGTAAGGTGCCGCATTTCAAAACCCACTTTGTCCATTATGTTCTAGTGCATGGCATGGGACAGATGTGAGACAGACCTATGGGAATGACAGGCGGGCTCTCTCTGTGTCTCACTCTCTCTGTCCCTCACTGTGCCACTACGGCATGTATATGCACTGTATCTGTCTCTCTCTCCCTAAGGGACACAGGGGTGACAACAGCTCAAAACACTCCCCTGGGATCCCTTTGTGACCAGTACCCATCCTGTGCTTCTTTGCAAAATTAGCACAGCTTCAATAAATTCCGGCAGGAGCGACTTCAATATTTCAAAAGATGGAACAACAACAGTCGCTTTAGCATTACATCTTGCTTCCTCAATGTTTCAATGGCTGCCATTCCATTTCATTTTCTGGAGCACAAATGAGTCCCATGGGCAATTTACAGAGTCATTTCATGAAACTGTGGATTAATGCTAACTTAATCCACAGGCACGCAGAGCAATTCCACCAAATGGGTTGCTTTTTTCTCCAACCCATGCGGGGTGTTGATTAATTCCCAATAACCCCATACCCTGTCGTGGGTTATTACTTACTTATAACATGGCTTATGTGTAAACAACAACAAAAAAATTCAGACAGGTGTTTTTTTTGCCTTTTAAATAGTAACAAAGGAACTGTATCCTGCCACCTTGCAAAATAATCCCTACCAGATAATGTATATTGCAGTGGTTTTGTGCACATAGAAATGTTGCACATACACTAGCGACATGATCTGTGAAATTTCTTATGCATAATAGTGTCTGCTACATTGCCTACCACTGTTAATGTAGCCCCACCTTACAAACCACATGCACAGTACTGTCAAATTTCTCTGTCAGTATGCACCTCTCTGTCTCTCTCTCTTCCCCTTCCCCAATCTCTTTCTCCCCCAAATCATTGTATACAGCTGGTACAGACTGAGAAACATTACCATGTGCAGCTAAACATGTTTTGGGACAAGCACAAGTATTGATTTTCTGTCTCTTACTCCCCTTCTGTCTCTTTCACTCTTACTCTCTGTCCCTCTCCCTCTCTCTCTCTCTCTTCCTGTATTTGTGCCTTTCTGCCCACAATTTGGCACTGGGTCAGTCACCAGCAGAATTAAGGGCTGCAAAGGAGATCATGCTCACCCCATAGCGCTGGTTGCTACTTTATTTCTGTCACTCTCTCTGTCTCTCCAGTTGCCAGTTTGCTGTTGGGCGTTTCTGTGTCTTGTTATCTTGCCCTTTCTGTGTAGTGCAAGTGAGTCATGTAACATAGCAAAAAGCTTTGTAGGGGTTGCACAGCTCACTGTTTCAGCCTGTATAATGCTGAATATATTTATTCAGACAGAATATGGCTGATGCACAGTGACAGTTCTTTTGTTTTTAATAACTACCCTGTGGGTGTTCTTCTTCTTCCGCTGGATCACTGAGAGCATGGTTCTGTGTGCGTGTCTTCCTAGTGCTGCAGCTGACCACCCCATGTTAGCCTGAGGGATTAGTGATACACTGTAACACCAGACAACAAGAAAGAGATGTTGACGGGGCCACATGACTGCATGCCATTGTCTGTGCATATCCAAGGACACTATGTGCAGATATCTTGGACAAACAGGCAAAAAAAATCAACATGATTGTGAATGGCAACCATCACCCTTGTGCTCTGCACTCCCTGCCTAGGAAAAACAATTGTGTGCTTCATTTGCTCACTTGCACAGGCATTACGGGTGGGTGGACACATACTGAGTGAATGGAGCAGCACCAAAGTAAGGTGCCACATTTCAAAACCCACTTTGTGCTTTATGTTCTGGTGCAAGGCAGGGGACAGATGTGAGACAGACCCATGGGAATAACAGGCAGTCTCTCTCACACTCTGTCTTGCTCTCACTGTCCCTCACTGTGCCACTGTGGCATATATATGTACTGTGTCTGTACCTCTCCCTAAGGGACTCAGGGGTGACATCTGTGGCCGGGGGGCGGACACTGCATGCCATCACCTCATAACACTCCCCTGGGATCCCTGTGTGTGACCAGTATCTGCACTGTGCTTCTTTGTAAAATGAACACAGTTTCAATATATTCTGGCAGGAGCGGCTTCAATATTTCAAAAGACAGAACAACAACAATCGCTCTTGCACTGCATCCTGCTTCCCCGATGTTTCAATGTCTGCCATTCCATTTCATTTTCAAGACCACAAATGAGTCCTGGGGGCACTCTACAGAGTTGCTCCACAGAACTGTGGATTAATGCTAACTTAATCCATGGGCATGCAGAGTTACTCCACCAATTGGGTTGCTCATTTTCTCCAACCCATGTTATAAATATTGAACATAATGGACATCCTTGTCACACCCCTCTCTAAATGGTAATCTGCTGACCCATATACTCATTGATATTTTGGATAATAGAAGTTATGGTACATAATTTCTTCAACCAGCCAGAAAACTGTATAGGAATGTTATACTTCTCTAACAAAGTGAACAAACAGTTGTGGGACACACAGTCAAATGCCTTTAATTCATCAATTGTTATTACATAACAAGTTTATACTGTAGGTCCGTATCTCCCATTTCTATAAATTCTCTAATTAAAATGAGATTATCTTGAATACTTCTACCCACCACAAAGCGGGACTGGTAGAGCATTATCAGATATCAGGTGGCTTTCACCAGTCAAACAGTAACAATGTTCAGGAATATTTTCAAATTTGAATTCATAATGCACAAAGGTCTCCAGTTTTTCAGTTCAAATATGTTACTTTTTTAACATAAGAAAATGTGGATAGCTCTACGAAATGTTAACTCTGGTTGCCGACCATTCAAAATTCACTTGATTGTAATAATCAACACTTCAGCAATCTGGTCTGTATATTTCTTATAAAATTCACTTGTGAGCCCATCATCACCGAAGACAGTATTATTGTTTAGATTTTTAATTGCAGCCTTCACCTCCTCAAGTGTAATAGGATGAATTAAATTATTTACTTCACACTAAGATGATTTGGAGATTGTGAAGGACTCAAAAAAGATGATGTGTCAGCAGGAATGTCAGCAGGCATCCCACACTTATGCTCTAAATACTCCTGAAATATGTGTTCAGTTTTGTTCTGAGTACCTTTAGTAATTCCATTTTTAATCCTTAGCTGCTCCATACTATGTCTTTTAACTCTATCCTTGTAAGTCTCAAAGATATAACCTCCACCTATTCTCCTGTGATTACTCCCCTTTTCTGCTATTTAATATACTTAATTAACTTTTATAAAAGTTACACGTAACAATACTAATACAGAAAAACTAAAAATGACAATTCCAACAATATAATATAATAATTAAAAAAAAAAAATTAAACTATATAAAGAACCAGGTAAAGCAACAGCATAATGCAAACAACCCCAACCCCCCAAATGTACCACCCCACCCAACCCTGCAATCTGTATGAGCTAAGAGAAGGAAGAATAGAAAGGAGCTATGGTGAAGAAGACACAGATAGCAAAGTAAATAACATTTCCCATTTAGATCTGAAAACCGGCTTCATTGATCCATTCGGACTAGGTGGGGAGAGCTGAGTCAAGCCAATGTCTCAAAATTCAAAGTTTTGCAACTGTTGATATTAGCGTCATATGCACCTTGTGGGAAGCACCCATGAGTGTAGCATAGTCCCCCAAGATACAGATTTGTGGTGTGAAGGCATCCTGAAGGCCTAACACAGGATCCAATTTAAATTGTATAATTGCCAAAAGGAGGAGACCTGGGAGCAAGACAGGAACATATGATATAAGGAGCCTTCAAATTATTTACAGCAGGGACATGCAGGAGACTCAACTCTTCCCATCCTATACATCCTCAAGAGGCAAAGATACAGGCCATGAAAAATGCTTATTTGTTGCAAAACAAATTTATCGTGAGCGTCCCTTCTATGCTCATTAAAACAGATGTCGCTCTGTTGTATTGATTTTTTTTTCCAATTTTAATGTTTTGGATTTGTGTAGAATGTGCAACTATACCCTCATGTACCAAAGACAGTAATCTCTTCAGGTGGGATCTTAAAGACAGATATCTTTTTTATTCTTCACTTTTAATTTCCCCAGATTATTTTTGTAAGAATTTTTGTTGGGTCAATTTTTCTGTTCTCCCACCAACTATAAATGTCATCGTAATACAGGCCACTGATTTTCAGGTGCTCAAAAGATCTGTCACCTGTGAACTCCTAAAATCATTATCCTGCAAGGTGGAATTTAGTTTACGATAACCTTTTCCTGTTTGTACAGCATGCCTTCAGAAGTGTTCAGATACACTCCTAGAAACAAATGGTTCAAGTTTTCCAGTGGAAATAAGGCCACTTGTTGAACTTCCAAATGTTATCACACAAAAATAAAATCAATCTGGATAGCTGGAGTACCTTTGTAATAAGTATAGCCTTCTTTTTTGTGTAGTGATCTATAGGGTTACATGACAATTCACACCCTGACAATTTGTGCCCGTCAATTCACTACCATGACAACTCGCTCCCATGACAACTCACTCCCAATACAATTGACACCAATGGATACATCTCAAAACCATCTACAAGATGATCACTGCATGTGTCAAATGTGTACAAATGAATGTTTTCCCTCTTCTGTTCATAGACTCATCAACAGTTTCAGTTCTGTACCCCAACAGCTAATCCTTTTGGCTCTGTTCCTACCACAGCACAGATATTAACTGAGCACAGGCACTGGTTAAACAGAAAGGATGGCTGTTTAAATACAAACATTTTAAAAGGTGTGGTATTTGATATAATTAAAGTACAGAAAGTAAATTTGATGAGGTCAGGTGGATCTTTTCGTATTATTTTATTTATTTATTGAAATGTTTCACCAGAAGGGCACACTGAACAACAAGTTGCTTGTCTCACGGTGTGACCTGGGGGGAGGGTGTTACATAGGGTTGTGAAGGATGATCAGTTACAATAGTATGTGGGTAGCACAAACAATACAACATTGTAGGATTATGCAACAGTTGAAACACAAGGTAATTTACAATAAACAGCAGTGGAACATTGGGTAAACTACAATGCATGTCCAAAATCTTTTAAAAGAACATATAAACATACAAAACAGTAGTAATGCAACAGAACCATTATAGTGCATGAGTGTATCAGGAGCAGGCTTGAGGTAGTACGCAAGTGCTGTTTGAGTAAAAATGATGTTGTAGGTTGTGCACAAGGGTGTTAGCCCCTACATAGTTTTTCTCATGCTAAAAACAATTAAATTTAACACCTTTACACATAAAAAAATGAATTCTGTGACAATAAATGTGTATCTTATTACATGGGATAGAAATAACTACAGACAAAGGACTGCAATAATATCATCAAATGATTGTGGGCTTCGGAGACTGGAAAGAAACAGCAATATAAACATCACTTAGGCAGAATCTCATGATAGGTCTGAGGAACTACTTTTACTTAAAGTAAACACTGCTTTTATTGCTAGTACTGCAGCAATAAAAATAAAGCAATGTAGCCATTGGTGTCAATTGTGGGAGTGAGTTGTCATGGGAGTGAATTGTCTTGGCAGTGAGTTGACATGAGAGTGAATTGATGGGAGTGAATTGTCCTGTTCCCGATCTATAGGTGTCAGTTAGACCGGCATCTGATAATAACTTATTTAAGAAGGTAAAATCACAAAACTATTTCTCAGTTTTTGTCCCCAATCCTGAGTTGCTAAAACACAACTGAAGTGCCCTGCACATACAAGATATCTTGCAGTATATAATTATGGTTGTAGCAAGGGAAATAGTTCCACACTTCTTTTCTTTGTTTATGGAGCACAGCCGTTTAAAAGGCAACACAAATTATTAGCAGAAATCTATCAGCATTACCCTTCCAAGTAAGATGCCTACAAATTTAGAAACAGAAAAATGTGTTTCCTTAAACAGAACACTTAGGCTGTCACATCTATCCTTTCCAAAAGAAAACTGGAAAGGACCCCAGCACCATAATTTCTGGGCTTGGCAAATGTCAGAATACAGGTTCATCCTAGTTACCTAAAGCAGATAGATATCAAAATGCAGGTCTTTTAAGACAGAAAAGATTAATAGTCTCCTTTCTGGGCTTTAATTTTATTAACAATTAAGGAGGCAATTTTAAGATATGAGAGAGAGAGAGAGAGAGAGAGAACGAGAGAGAGAGAGAACAAGAGAGAGAGAGAGAGAGAGAGAGACAACATCTGGAAAGGAAAAAGTATGCAAAAGAAGTAATATTAGCTAGAGTAGTTTTGCTTTACATCTGCCACTTCTGGTTCTGGAGCCTATCCATACTTTCCTTTTTCTGGAAGACAAGGAGCTCTGGGTGTCATCATCTCTTACTGATGCACCCTCCAAGTCCACACCTGCATACGAAACACCCCTATCAGATGGTAAGGCCTCAAATGTATTTTTCAGTGGTACTGCTGTATCATTAGGCTTTTTCCATGACATTTTAGACTTGGCTGCTGTCTTCTTAATAACCATTTTCTGGTAACCACACTTGTATCAGCTGGGGGCATAATTTCCTCCTCTGCTGGTTTATCCAGGTTATCTTGTTGTACTTCTGTATCATGGGGGTCAGGCTGGGAATCAACACTTAGTGTGGGTCCTGCTTCCTCTTCCACTGTTGCCAGTTTTTCACCCATAGATAGCCTGTTTTCAGAGAGAGGAGACAGGGTATCTGGAGCCTGCGGTATTACTTCAGTGTCAGGGACTTGAAGGTGGAGCATCTAGGGCAGCTCCTTATGCTGTTCTAATGAACATGCTGATGCCAGGTTAGGATGCTGAGCAGATTTTTGTGCAGCCACCTGCTGTCTCTTGTTGATACAGGAATTCTGGGCAGTTAAGTAACAGGCTGTCCCAATTAGTGCACACTCATCTCTTATGTGTTACCCACCGACACGTTTTGTATGTATAGTCACATTCCTCACAAAGGGACCTATTCACTAATGCAGATCAGGTACATATGAGAGGTGCAGATCTGGCACATGCAGCTCTGCAGCTGTGGACAGGCATGCAGTGACCAGCATTCACCACCACCAGGTGTCTGTCCATGGCCTCACCTCTCTCGCATACAGGATAGTGGGGAGCAGATCAGTGCAGAATGGAGGACACAGGTGGGCATCCAATCAGATGCCAGACCTGGTCCTGTAGTAAATTCCCTGCTCCATGTGGGGCAGGGGATTGTGGGATGGCAGGGTCCTGACTATGCAAACTGTTGGGAGACTGCTCCCAACCCTCCCTACGTGACCAGAGGGATGGACAGCATGGTGTGAGAGTGTCCTGCTCTTCTCACAGCTGGGGGGGCTACTCTGGGGGAGCAACAGACACAGAAGGGTCCCTGCCTGCATAAGTTTCTTCCCCCTTACCTGGCATGCCCCTGACACTCCCTCAGATCATCTGTGCACATATACACAACCAGGGCCAGTGATCCAGTGTGGAAGGGATGTGCATCCCTCCTGTGCATGCACACAGGTGTTTGCTGGACCTTGTTGCATGGAAGTGACAATTCAGATTGCCTACACACTGTGCAGCCTCAGCATGTAGTCAATTTACCCTGTAGTGCATAAGGTCCATAGACTGCATCTCAGATCATTGGCATAGTAGGTGCTCACATGGCCATAGTCCAAACACAGAATGCAGTGTACCCTATCACAGGCATTACTTAAGTACGAAGAAGAACTGTATTTAACATAGGTCTTCAGCTGGCCTTGATAAAGCATTAGTCTCTATCTCTTCCTAAGATAAATTAACAGAGAAGTGTAATGAATGCCTGTATCAGTTTGTTTTAGTTTTACTTTAAACCTCTAATCCCCAGACCACAGCTATGTGTCATTCATGATGGGGTTAGGGGAACCAAGGATCTCACACTTTTGGGGCAACCAATACTTTATATCAAAAATGTTCACTGCTTCATTCCTAAACAATAAGGTTACTGTCCATATAATAGGTTTAGTGCCTGAAAAGGTATCCACAGGTCCATGTATTTCAGCCTTGCATACTTAGCGAAAGGTTTGCTGTTCTTTTAAAGCTGACAATGAATATAACATCTCCAGGGGTATTTATGATCACATAAATCTCAAAAGAGAAAAAGCACACATTGTCTTTCAATAAGGAGTGATCAATGAGTAGACCTTTTGGTGGTACATCTAATCCTCCCCTATATCTCAGACACACAGCAGTTTTTCTTGTGATGGGGCCAGGCTAGATGAGAACTGATCTGTCTTATGGAATGTTTCTATTTTTGTTGTGTGGTGTCTTGATGCAGACCAGCATTTTCTCCCCTCAAACACGGGGCCTCACTGTCCCCATGCTTTATTCTACCCCCCCCCCCCAGTTTTGGTGATTTCCAGAAGTGCTTAGCCTTCCCCAGCTGAAGATTTGTTTGAACTAGGTGATTGGGAATCTGACCAATGATCATTAATGCCTTGCTGCACTGCATCTTCTTGGGCCAAAAGGCTGGTATCAGGATCAGGGTTTTGTGGAGGAAGTCTCATTCAGATGTATACTATCAGACTGCAAATTCACTATGTCTGTTGTTTGTTCCACTGCAGGCACAACCGTTTGTACTGACATCCCCAGCACAGTATGACTTGTATCAGTCGTATCGAAATTAATGCCTTCCAGAGAAAAGAAACTGGGTTCTGAAATAGTAACTATTTTAAGATTAGTGCCAGGCATTGCCATTGTTTCTACATTACCTGGCTGTTGCACTTCAGGTAGTGGACTAGCAGCTTCAGACAGTATATCTGCATTGTCCATATCTTAGATGCTGAAGCACGGGTACCTGTGAAGCTGATGATCCCTGCTCCCTCCTTGGTGATGCATTTGAGGTCAGGACTGGGCACTCTGCAGCAGTCTCATGAGTCTGGTTCTCCACAGCAGTTCCAGACGGAGGAAGGATAGATGCATCTGGCTGTCAGTGTTGCACACCGCTTGGACTCTTCTTCCAGCCAGCACCTTGTAACACAGCTTCCATGGATCACGGCAAGTCGGTGTTCATTTTGGCTGAGTCTACCAGGATTTGTGATCTGGGCAGTCTGCCCTGCCTCAGACCCAATCCAATGCTACCACATTGGCAAGTCTCCCAGTCACTTTCAGGGCATTTGACTGGTACACTGGGAATAGGCTTTCCATGCTGTGTTCTCATTTTAGCACTGGGACTGGGGGCATTATCATGGGAATCAGTACTTTCAGCAACAGTAGCCATAGCAGACTGAGACGGAGAAGAAACAGGCAGACTGTTAGCACAATCCTTTGATGCTGCTGCATTATCTTCAGCAGCTTAAAGGAACACTGTCAACCCCCCAAGGCCTCAAAGTGACCCTAGTTTAAAAAAACACATTTTACTATTGCTCATGTTCTATAGAGTCTGTTCATACAGCTGGTAGCTTGATTCAGATCCCTTTTTTCTTTTAAAAATTGAAAACTGAGTGTCCACCATACTAGTGTTGCCACACCAAAACATGTTTGCATTTCTTGACCAACTCCTACTGTATCTTTCCTGGACTCAGAAACACCCCCAACACAATCTAGCCACTCATTATGCAGTGGTATTAGAGAAGACTACTGTGCAATGAATGGCTGCAGTGTTTGAGGGTGTTTCTAGCTGTTAGGAAGTATGCAATAAGAGTACTTCAATGATTTAAAGCAAAACTAGGCTGGGTATACTTATACATTACCACGCATTTCAGTTCTAATAACAAAGAGGCAGGTAAAACACCCAGCAATATCAATGAATTTTAGAGAAGGTAAGCAATCATAAAATGTGTGTTCCCCTCCCAAAACAAAATATTATGATGCAAAAAAATGTTGGCAGTGTCTCCTTAAGCCAGCTTGTCAGTATCAAACAAGCCTTCATTAGATGTGTTACCATTTTTTCTCTGCATACATTGGCAGCAAGGAGCTCTCTTTTCTGCACAAAACAGGCCTCATCCTCAACTAGTAAATTCATCAGATAACATTTTCTTTCTTTCAAGGCTACTCGTAATTTTAGCTCTTCAGAATGTATTTCAAGCCAGACTAGTAGTGTGGAGGGCTGAGGCACTGTATTCCTTACCTCCTACCATGCTGTTGGCTTGGGTTCGGAAATTAGCTCAGCTTGTCAGGGGTCAGCTGGGGAAGGAGACGATTGAGTGTCCACTGGACATCTCTCCTGTCCCGGGTTGGAGGGCATGCTGTCTTGTTTTAGGCTGCCACCTGTTGGAAATTAGGTGGGAGTGCTGGAATACAAGCAATTGGGAGAGGCCACCATTCTATAACATGTGTGCACCTATACATGGACATGCTGGGGAATGTGGGAGAAAACAGAAAAGAGTTAGTGCCAGCTTCATGAGGCCCTACCTGCCTATTCCCTTCCTCACACTGCCTAGACCACTGACCCTGGCTCTGGATGAGAGACATCAGGTGGGGGAGGATGGCCCCCAGTATTTAATCTTGGAAATAAAAGGGTTCGTCATGGGGTCATAAATGGCCACCTCCAGCCGCATGCCAAAACAATTGGCATAGGAGGGGGTCATTGACAACCCCATGGCAGTACCATAAGTCTGTAAATAAAATTTTAAGCCAAAACAAGAATAATTAGGAGTCTGTATCAACTCCAATACTTTTACAACAAAATTAGGATCCAGTAGTGTGGGGTAGGAGTAAAGAGGCTCTTGGTTAACTAAGACCTGCAGCTTATCCATTAGGTAGGGAAATGGGCAGACTAGATGGGCCAAGCAGTCTTTGTTCCACGTTTATATGTTTCAATACAACTGCAGAATCAAATTTATTCATAGATTTTTTCACTGAACTCAGTTACAAATGATGTCAGATGCTAGTGTAAAGTGATCTCACATCGATAGTGAGCAAAATGTAACTAGCATCCCATTTAAAAGGACCTTCAGCACAGTCATAGAGTCTCTCAAATACGATGGAATACATTGTACAACTGTCTTCAGAAAAACATCAATAAATGTAGATAATTTTGCAGTAAGGGAATCCACAGATGACACTATTAGTCTACCTGGTGGATGCTGGCATCCTTGGGCATCTTAGGTAAAGTGTAAATGTTGGGACCTTGGGCGTTTTGTTTAATAAGTACTCAAATTAATTTTTGATATTGACTCCTTGATTGAGGCATTTATTCAGAAAGTTGTCTAAGTGTGCCTGAAAAGGTATAGTGGGGCCTCCTGGCAGGAGATCATAAAAATTAGGATTATTCAACCGATTAAGATTCTCTTGTTTATAATACTTATTATCCATAATCAGCAGCATAATCTCTTTATCGGTGGGCTTTATGACTATCTCAGACATTTTGCTCAGTTCATCAAGAGTAGTTTTCTCTTTTTGTGCTAGGTTACATTGTCTCAAGTGATCATTTTATAAAATGTTTTCTATCTCTCTAAGTACAAGTTTTTCATAAGTGGAAAAGGTTGTTGATTGACCTTTATTGGGACAAAATATAGATTTTTTTTCAAATTCCATATCAGAATGTGCATTCAACTCATTCCTTTAGAATAGTTCAAGGGCCAAATCTTCATCCCAGATTCTGGCAATACAAAGTGCAAATTTATTACATTAGGTAAAGGATTACCAGCATCAGTTGAATCAGAAGTAAATTAATGCCCAGTCTCAATGGCTTTGAATGATGCATCTAGATGTGTTATGCAGGAGACTTCCCAGCTTTCGGTATGCTCAGAGCAGCCAAAAAGTGTCAGCCCATTCTGGCCCTTTTACTGTAGAATTTATTTTTAAATATAACTTACAGAAGATTTTATTTATGTCTAATTGTAACTGAAAATTATCAATTGGTGCCTCCAGAACAAAGTTTAAGCCACTGGACAGCATCAGAATATTTGCCTCGTTAAGTTCTCTTCCAGAGATAGTCACTACTGATGCCTTTTGTTGAAATTGTGTTGGCCTTGTTGTTGCAGCTGATGATTCTGGCCCTGTGTTTGACCTATTTCTCCACTTGCCTCCCCTTGTGCCTCTCTATTTTTTTAATATTCTTCTTTTGGTGTGCATGTTTGGATATTGCTCTTGTCTTTGTCCCTTCATCTAAAGCGGGTTCTTGACTGTTCACAGAAAAAGAAACCATTTTTGTGATTTCCTTCTACTTATTATTTTTATCACCTTTTTTAATTGAATGTGGAAAGCATGTACTGGATCTGCTGGTCTAACGGTTCCTTTGATTATGAGATCTACCTCTACTAGGAATACAAGGGGACAGTCCCATTTGTATACAGTATTCTACTGGTAGTCAGAACTCACTTGATTAGATTTATGTTGCTTCCTAGCAGTAATAGTTTTTTTCATATATTGTATCAATTAATATATTATTTAACCCAAAATTCAGTAGCGTGCTCTATTGTAATTAATTCATCCTTCTTAAATGTTTCAGAGCACATGCTCATATTTCTCTGAGTCTTGATTAATTAGTATCTGTATTAGTGAAAAAGCACAAGCATTTAACCCTTGCTGTGCTGCAGACTGATATATCAGTTCAGAATTCCTATAAGTTTTAATTCTGTCAGAGGCCTAAGGGCTAACGCATCCTCCTAGCTTTTTTATAGCAGCATTTATTAAAGCCACCTGCCAGACTTATATCAATATGAAGTGCCCTGGGTATGAATTTACTGCCTAGATATTTGGTCAGGCTCATCTTGTTGTAGTAGAGACTGATTCCAGATAGCATCAGTATCTCCAGTTTTATAAATTTATCTTTAAGATTATCTGCCAATGCAAGATCCTGTTGAAATTCATCAGAAAAAATATCTCCAGCCTGTTCCCTACCTCTAACAGATGCTGTGGGCCTATGACAGAAAGGCTGTTGATTCCTCACAATAATGTGATTGGGCTGCTCTTGCTAAAATCCTGGTAATTGTTTCGATTTCACAGTCAGATTCCTCATTCATATCTCTCCGCTAAAAAGTGATTGCTGAGAAGAATATGGAATGCCTTTAGTACTGGAAACTTGCAAGAGGATAGCAAGGCAATTTACTGAAACAGGGAGGGACAATTTTTAAAGGATGGCTAATCCCGGGGATACGATATACAAGTATGGAAAAATAATCACCCCAATGCTTGACCTCAAAAAGCAAACCTGACTCCAAACCACTATGATGGCAGTATGAATATATATATATATATATATATATATATATATATATATAAATATATATATATATATATATATATATATATATATATATGGATAGATAGATAGATATATAGATAGATAGATAGATAGATAGATAGATATACACACACACATATATATATATTATGGTAAAAAATCTCAATGGATATAAAACAATTTGCACTGACCAGCTTAGTGAGGAGGTGATTGGTTCTCAACCAGTCAGCTAAAATGTAAACACAAGTTGGAAAAATTTGCTGCTGCTGCCAACCATATGATGCAATGCATCCCAACTGCCTAAGAAAAGTCACAAAGGTAAAATCCAAACCAAAATACTGTATATCTGGTGCTAAAGGGAGGCAGAATGCTGCACCCACAAATATACAAGCAATCACAAACAAAAAGAGGTGTGCAAAGAAGTACACACAAATGCTAAGATTTAAATGCTAGAAGTGCAAATTTAATAGAGCTGTGAGTAAAAAAAGGACCACACAAACTCCTTGGCACTTCGGATCATACTCTAATCCTTCCACAAGGGGGCATGGTACCAAACCACAGAGATCAATTTCATACACAATTCAACAGGCGTTTCAAATTCATCTAGACACATTAATTACAAGAAGAGAGCTAGGATACCTCACTCTCTTCTGTTAGACACATATCAGATACCATTCACAATAATTCTAACAAATAAATAATAAATACCCCTAAGTGACAATAGTAAAAAGTACACAAGCAATAAACATTACAAAAGCTGGAATTGTACTGTGCCCTGATATATATTTTTAAACAGCTATAAAGAATTAATATAATGCAAAGTTAAACAGTAGCAAATGAATCAGGTCAGACTTCATGGTTGCTGCATATCAAAACTGGGGACCTAAAAAAGCAAAAAAAAAAAAAGGATAATGCACACACAAATGTGCATATAGTAAAATGACTCAATAATTAAATATTCAGTTTCATAATCACATACAAAGCCAAATTCCTATTATGATCATTCACTAATTTTAAAGCATCAATTCAAAGGAATAAAATGTAAGCTTGCAAATTACAAATGGATCCAAGGGTGTATATGTGTGTGTGTGTGTGTATGTGTTGGGGGGGCATGCAATATTACAAATAGGGATAAATATCCCTTTCATAATTTAATCCATCTGCTGTGCAAATACTTAGTTTAAAAATTAGTTTGCCTTCAAGTTGTGATACTGTGTTAGTTCTTTCATCTGAAATTTACAGATGTCATCATTGCCCTGGCATTGTATGCCCTTGGTTACATAACGTTGGTGACTTTAATGCTTGGGTGAATGATGAAAACTCACAATTTTCTCAGTAGTTCCTTCAGCTGAGGAATATACTAGGCCTAGCATTGGTGGTTATATCTGCTTCCAAGAACATGGCCACACCCTTGACCTCATCTTCACTCTGGGGCTGAACATTCTGGATGTCAGAGTGGACTGTTGTTCAGATCCCCATTCCATGCATTTTCTCACTGCAGCCCCCAAGATGCTTCCACTCCCTGTGGAAATTATCCGATACCACCTTAAATGTAATCTTGAGCCAGACAGACAGACTCAAACCAGTATTGAGTATTTAAGATATGGTAACAGCATGTGAGGGAGGTGCCAAAGCAGCCATTGCTGGCTGTAACCTGGCCATCATGACTGCTCTGGATTCATTGCTACCAGTTCATGTCTGTCCATTAATCTCCCACCAGAGCTACTCATGGTATAATGACACGCTTACATGATTGAAGGCAACAGGGTGGAGGCTGGAATGTTCTTGGAAGTAGTTCAGCTGTGTGGAGGACTGGACGGCTTTGAGAACCGATTATAAGAAGTATCAGAGGACAATCATACTGAACATGTTAGAGTTCCTGTCATGTGTAATTGCTACAAGTAAGAATAAATCAGTTCAGCAATTCTGCTCTGTGGGCAGATTAATCCATCCCACCTATCTACAGTCTGGAGGAGTGTCATCTTTAGTTAGGTGAGAAGAGTTTCAACCATTCTTCCTGTATAATTTCCTCCATTAAATCCAGGATCTCTCCAAATGACCTGCCAGGGACCAGCAGTGTCAGGAAGGGGAACTGTTTTAGCCATTTATTTTGGTAGAGGTGCTCAAGGTGATTTCCAGGATGTGTTCCATGTACTGTAATGTTCACTTTGGGACTACATATCTGTTGTTGGACTGCTTGTATCTCCTGGAGTCAATATTTCCCAGTATTGTCTGGTGTTACCTTGCAAAGGGGTGCAATTGCAGGAGTCCATGAAGAAAAGCTGTGATGTGCTTGCTGCAGAGAGAGGGTGCAGCACAAGGACAGCCCGCCTAAACAAAGTAAACACCAAGAGTGATGTGATGCTGCACTCCACTACTGTACCATTTTAAATTAATGATAATGAGCCCATATGCATATGCAAAAGTGAAAACGTATTGCATCTGAGTCATATTCACTTTCTGTGCCTGTGGTGTCACAAAAAAAAGTCCTCAGTGCAAATGTAACATAAATCACAACAGGATCTCACTCGCAAACGCCCTAGCAATTCAGCTCCTGGAATGATCCTTCATCAGTGATGGGGTGAGGTACTGCTCTAAAGAGCAGTTACATACTTACCATTACGGCAGATCTTCAAGAGAATCTTTTCCATTTGACCACATCTTTGGAACTATACCAGCATCAGTGCTAGGACCACACTGTAACTTTTTCTAGCCAGGGCCACACACGATGATGTAACACATCAACATCTACATAAATGTGGGTAGTCCAATCTCTCCTCAGTTCCCTGATGTAGATTGTGCTCAGAGGACCTCACTTCCTGGAGAACCAAGAGATCATACCAGTGCCTATCATAGTAGGTGAGTGAAACCACTGGATATAACAGCCATGGAAATTCCCAAGACAGAAGTCACCAGGTGACTGTCGTTAATGGTCTTGGGTCGACATCATAACTGGCTCAAAGAGGTGTGCCCCAGGGATCCATTCTGTGTCCCCTTTTATTCCTGGTCTATCTAAAAGATCTTGGTTACCATGTGGGGGTAGCTGGTTACCACTTGTACGCCGATTACACCATTTTGTACCATTCGGGTGCAACAGTCCCAGAAGTCCAACAAGCATTACAGGATAGTTTTGAGTGTTTAGAATCTTTCTTTATAAAATCAAAGTTAAAACTTAATTCTTCCAAAACTAAATGTATGCTGTTTGGGTCAACTACTAAACTAAAAGAGGAACTGGATTTGGAAATTGTTGATGGTAAAGGGACAAGACTGTAGTCTGTTAAGCATTATAAATACTTGGGGTTTTGGTTGGATAAATCTGGGTCAGGAAATGTGCATGTTGATAATTTAATTTCTCAAGTAAGTAAACGAGTGGGTTTTTTGTACAGGTATAAGAATTGTTCTGCCCCAGATACCCTAAATTTTATAATTAATGTTCAGATTCTGCATCTAATAGATCATGGGGATGTCTTAAATGCTGGTGCCACCATTGGCCGACTATCTAAATTGGATGTTCTTGTAAATCAGCTTGCAAGATAGGTAATTAATTGTCCCAAATCTACTCACCATTGTGATCTATATGAAAGATTGGGATGGTTCTCTTTAAGTAGCAGTAGAAGGATACAAAAATGGTTATTTGCCTACAAATGTGATCTGGGCTTGGTTCCTTCTTATTTAGGGGGAAACATTCCTTTTAGAGAAAAAGATCCTTCTTTGAGAAAGTCAGGTGAAATAGAAATGGTAATCCCTTTAGTAAAAACTAAGCGCTCCCAATTTCTTTTTAGTTATTATATACCAATATGTTGGAATGGTTTGCCCCCAGAATTTAGACAAAAAAATAATAATAAGCCCCTGTCTATTTTACAACTTAGAAAATATTTATTTTCTTTATAGAAAGTTTGCAATTGTTGTTATTAATGATGTTTGGTATTGGATTCTTTATTAATTATATGTATGTGCTTTTGTAAAGATATCACTGAGAATGAGTTATACTCAGTGATTTTATCTTGAATAAACAAACAAACAAATCAGATGCCATATTCCCCTACAGATTAGAAAAGGGGGAAGGAGGGAGGGCCAGCATAGCCTAATGGAAGGGATTCTCTTGAATATCTACTGTTATAGTAAGTGTTTAACTGTTCTATCTTCTTTGAGGATATCTCTTCCATTAGGCTGCACCTTTGGAATGAATCCCATGTAGTCTCATAAGCTAACTGGGAGGTTGGTACAGTCTGGTTCAGGACATCAGATCCTGTAGAACAGCAAGGCCAAAACCTGACTGTCTGCAAGAAACAATGTCCAGACTGTAATGCTTAGTAAAGATGTGGACAGTGCTCCATGTGGCTGCAGCACAAATGTCAACCACATAAACTTTTCTGAAACAAGCAATGGAAGTGGCCCTTCCCCTGGTGGAGTGATCATGAACTGCACCAGCAAGTTCCTTACCGTACTTCCCACAATAGAATGTAATGCAATGTGATATCTATTTGGACAAGCACTATTTCAACACAGGGACACCCTCTTTGCCAGGGGCAAATGAAACAAAAAAAAAGGAGTTTCTGCAGTTCTTGGAGCAATTTACCTAGTACCTTAATATTCTATGTACGTCCAAAGTATGGAAAGATGCATCACCTTGATTAGCATGCTCAGAAACAGGAGGGCAGATGGTTTGATTTAATGTAAACTCAGACACTATCATTGACAAAAACATAAGATTAGTACCCAAAGAATCTCTGTATTTCTGGAGAAATCAAACAATGAGGCTCACACATAGGAGCTTGTAGCTCTGAAATCCTTTGAGCAGAAATGATTGCAACTAAAAATGATGCTTTTAATTATAGAAAGCATAAACCACAACTCATGTGCAGAATACCTCTCACGAAATGTATGGGAGACCTCCAGCTGAGTAACAGTACACTCATCAGCTGTGGCATAGAAAGCTGAAATAGTGGCCAAATGCACTTTAAGCAGTGTTGGAATTATACTTCCAGAGATAGCGGGGCTCTAAATATTTTGGATCAGGGATCATCGGCAGCTGTTTTGAATTGGTGTGTAATGCATGTCAATGAGTCAGATCTCAGATGGAAAGCACACTGAACTAAACAGTAGTCATTAGTTTACGTAGCACACAGCACAAAAACAGAACAGTAGGCAGGAACACCTGAAAGGCCATGTCCATAAATGCCAGGAGCTGGAGCAATAAAATCATAGAGCTGGAAGCCATCATAACAAAGGAAAATCTGGATATGGTGGCAATAACTGAGACCTGATTCAATAAAAGTATAGACTGGAAAGTCAAGATACCAGAGTACATGATATATAGGAAGGACAGAGTGACAAGAAGAGGGGAGGTGCAGCACTGTACATGAAGGATATCATCAAAGCCATGGTGAGACAAAGGGAAGTAGGGGAGGAGGAAATCCCAGTGGCATCATCTAGCAGAAACAGAGAACTCCTAGAAGACCTACAGGAAGCACACCTAATACAGCTTGTAAAGGAACCTAGAAGGGAAAGGGCCATACTGGACCTGGTGCTAACAAACAGGGACTGTGTTATTTCAGTCACAGTGGGGGATCACCTGGAGATAAGTGACCATAATACAGTGCACTTCGAGATAAGTACAGGGCACGGATTATTTCACACCGAGACCAAAGTCCTGGATTTCAGGACAGCAGACTTTGGGAGCATGAGAAGGGGGGTTAGCAGAGCACTGTCACTGATTCTGGAATGGAAAGGTGTAGAGGAAAGGTGGAAGAAAATAAAGAAAGCCTTCAAGGAAGCTGTGAGCCTATGTGTAAAGCAGGTATCAAAAAACAAAATGAAGAGGAAACCACTCTGGTTCTCCTGGAAGATAACGGAAGCTATTTAGGCTAAAAGACTGGTCTTCAGGAAGTACAAGACAACACAGGGGGAGCAGGATAGGGAGGAATATAGGAACAAGAGAAAAGAAGTTATAAAACATGTTAGAGAAGCTAAATTACACACAGAGAAGAGCACAGCAAGGACTGTGAGGCAAAGAGATAAAACGTTCTACTGATATGTCAGTGAAAAAAGAAAAATAAAGACAGGGATCATGAGAATTAAGGGGGAGGGGGAGGGGAAGAGAGTATAGAAGAGGACCAGAAGAAGGCAAACATATTGAACAAGTACTTTTGTTTAATGAGAAAGGACAGTCCAGAGAGGGATAGACACAAGCACTTTTCAGAGGAGAGAGTACTTGAGGAACTGGAGAAATTAAGGGTGGACATGGCTATGGGACCTGATGGGAGTCATACAAGGATACTAAAAGAACTAAGGAGGGAACTGGCTGCATCCCTGGAAGCCCTGTTCAGCCAATCAATGGAGATGGGATGGTACCAGAGGACTGGAGGAAAGCAGACATAGTGCCAATCCACAAGAATGGGAACAGAGGTGAGGAACTAAAGACCAGTAAGCCTGATATCAGTGGTGGGTAAGATCATGGAAATATTAATAAAATAAAGAATGGTGGGGTGCCTGACCATTAACAAGCTACATGATCTGATATAACATGGCTTCACGGAAGGGAGATCATGCCAAACCAACCTAATAGAGTTTTTGACTGGGTAACAAGAGTTGAGGATTGGGGGGGGGGCAATGGATGTGACCTACCTTGACTTCGGGAAGGTCTTTGACACAGTCCCACACAGGAGATTATTAAACAAGCTGAACAGTCTGGGGGGGAGGACAAAAGTGGTAAGGTGGGTGCAAAACTGATTAAGCAACAGGAGACAGCGGGTGGTAGTGAATGGGGTAAGATCAGAGGAGGGAGAAGTGAGAAGCGGGGTTTCACAGGGATCAGTACTAGGCCACTACTTTTCAATGTTTTTATAGGGGACATAGCAGAAGGGCTGGAAGGGACAGTATGCCTGTTCACAGATGACACAAACATTTGCAACAGGGTAGACACACAGGAAGGAGTGGATAGAATGAGAAAAGACTTAAGCAAGCTGGAAGAATAGTCTATAGTATGGCAGCTGGGATTTCACACTAAAAAGTATAAAGTCATGCATATGGGATGTAACAACCAGAGGGCAACTTTGCCAACTAGGGGGAGAAGAGGTAACAACAACTAGTCAGGAAAGGGACCTGGAAGTCATCATAACTGATGACCACAAAGTGGTAAAACAGTGCAGAATGGCAGTGGGAAAAGTGAACAGGATGCTTGGTTGCATAGGGAGAGGAATAACAAGTAGGAAGGGTGAGGTAATATTGCCCCTTTACCTTCATGGCCATTAGGGCACCGGCATTTGTGCGCCGGCACATCAGGTCATCAATTTTGGGATTCATGCCCTCTTCCCAAGGTTGGTCCCCTTCAGAGTTAGAATATTAATAAAGGGAGGTGGGGGAGAGCACGGGGTGCACCCCACCCACAAAAGCAGGAGTCGGCAAAATCCCAACATGGTGCTCAGATGACCAGGCACACTAACTGTGAATGGGTGGAATCACCCCTTTATAAGTTTCTGATGAGGCTTCATCTTGAATACTGTGTCCAGCTCTGGAGGCCCCACCTAAGAAAGAACATTGACCAGATGGAGGCAGTGCAGAGAAGAGGTACCAAATAGTCATGGGAATGCATCACAAAAACTATGAAGACAGGTTAAGGGATTTAAACATGTACCATTAGAAGTAAGATGGGAGACAGGAGACATGATAGAGGCATTCAAATATTTCAGGGGGATAAATAAAGTGGGTGAGGGCAGCTACCTACAAAAGAGGAAGGGCACCAGGACAAGGGGCCATGATATGAGGCTGGAAGGGGGAAGACTCAGAGGCAATGTAAGGAAGTACTTCTTCACAGAAAGGGTGTTTGAGCTGTGGAACACGCTAACAGAGGAGGTGGTTGGTGCAAGCACCATGAAGGCCTTCAAGCATGCTTGGGAAAGACACAGAAGGATAGGGGGACTGAAATCAAGAAGAAGTAAGGACCTGGATTTAACAAGATCTAGGATATAGAACTTGAGCAACTTTGCAACCAGTGCAGACTGAATGGACCAATGGGTCCTTTTCTGCTCACAACTACTATGTAACTATTTAGCTATGTAGCACATTGTTTCTTAGAAGAAACAAGCATACAATACAGATCTGTGGAGGGGTTGGGGGATAACAGATGAACCAGACACCGGACTTCAGGTTCAACACACAACCTCTGTGTGATGTTTATTCAAAATACAAGAAATAAGCTTCTGCAATGCCATATTCTTTCTTCAGTACATCAGTTTGCAGCAACAGACTATGAATGTCCTTTCTTTGCACTTAGCCAGCACCTACTGACACTGATCTCTGATCATATTCACTAGTTGAGATGTAGCCACCACCCCTATGCAGGCCCCATTTGCTTGGGTAGTGGGGACCCAAAAAAAGGAAAAAATAACACAACAAGCTATAGACAAAGAATCTCAATGCGGAATCACTGAAAAAATGTCTACCCCAAAAGGCATTGGCAACAAATCAAGTTTCAAAGAAATACAACATCATACATACTTCCATAATGCAATGCATCATGGGATATATGCAACTCATCATGACATTTCTTACTTAAGTTAACAACAATATACATGCATTTTAAACAACACAACTAGTTTAATTTCTATAACAGTCACCTAGTACTTTTTACCATTATCAATACACCAAGTGCCATGGTATTTTCAACATTTACAAGTTTCATAAACATAAGGTATATACATTAAGGTATTTTATAACATAGTGCTATTACATACTAAATCCAACAATGATAAACACAACCTGTTTTTCATATACTCTGAGGTCACAACAATGACTTCCCTGTACAAGGACCTGAGAAGGAAAAGGAAAATTAAAGAGGACACTATAGTATATTCAAGAAAGGGGAGGTGGTGCCCACAGGTGGCCAACCTTATGGACTAGAAATTATAAAGGATTGATTAGGCTAAGAAAATAGAACTGTTGCAACAGATTTGAGAAAAGGTTGGTCCTCAAGAATGGCAGGAGCTTCCTGCCACATATCTCCCACCTTAAGAGGGAAGCAGTTATTGCAGACTGCTTACCACCTTCCTGTCCCAGGAAGGGATGGAGCTTCTGGCATCCATCTTCAGAAGGTCTCTCTCAGGGTCCCTGGGGCCTCACATTCAACTTCCATACTTGCATCTCCAACCTCCAACAGGTAACATTCTGGGATCAAAGGCAACAAAGGAATATCCTGCTCAATCAGGGTGTCCTCCTCAAACTGAGACCACAAAAAATCCTCCTCTGACTCTTTATCCAAACTCTCTAGCAGGAACATCTCTTGCACCTGGCACCAGTGTTCCACCTCTCTGAGTAGTCGGTCCACCACCAGCCATTGCCTTCTCATCCAGTGGATCATCCTCATCAGGGTCTCCACCTCTGGGGTGCTGTCTCTCACACCTCAGCTCCAGTCTGCCTCGACCTGCATCTCTCCATTGTGTTCAGGCTTGGCCTTCCTCTGAGCTGCCAGGTCTAGTCCCAGCAGCAGTTTCTCTCCATTTGTTGGCCATGGTTCTGGCCAGAACCCCACAGACTCTCTTCTCAGGGAACTCCTGGTACATTGGTCCCCTGGGATAGATGTGCGATATCCACCAGAAGATGTCCTTCTTCAGCCATTCCAGATGCTTCCAGCAAGTTATCCCACTTCTGACACCAAGTCTGTGGAGGGGTAGTGGGATAACAGATGGACCAGATAACGGACTTCAGGTTTAACACACAATCTCAGTGTGATGTTTATTCAAAATACAAGAAATAAGCTTCTGCAATGCCATATTCCATCTTTAGTACATCAGTTTGCAGCAACAGACTATGAATGTCCTTTCTCTGCACTTAGCCAGCACCTACTGATACTGATCTCTGATCCAATTCGCTAGTTGAGATGTAACCACCACCCCTATGCAGGCCCCATTTGCTTAGGTAGTGGGGGCCCGAAAAGAAAACAAAAACAAAACACAAGCTATAGACAAAGAATCTCAATGCAGAATCACTGAAAGAAGGTCTACCCCAAAAGGCATTGACAACAAATCAAGTTTCAAAGAAATACAACATCACAAAAACGTCCATAATGCAATGCATCATGGGATATATGCAACTCATCATGACATTTCTTACTTAACTTTACAACAATATACATGCATTTTAAATAACACAACCAGCTTAATTTCTATAATGGTCACCTAGTACTTTTTACCATTATCAAAACACCAAGTGCCATGGTATTTTCAACATCTACAGGTTTCATAAGCATAAGATATATACATTAAGGTATTTTATAACATAGAGCTATTACGTACTAAATCCAACAATGATAAACACAACCTGTTTTACATATGCACTGAGGTCACTACAGTAACCTCCCTGTACAAGGACCTAAGAGGGAAAAGGAAAATTAAAGATGACACTATAGCATAGTCAAGAAAGGGGAGGGGGTGCCCATAGGTGACCAACCTTATGGACTAGACATTATAAAGGATAGATTAGGCTAAGAAAATAGAATTGTTGCAACAGATTTAAGAAAAAGTTAGTCCTGAAGAGTGGCAGGAGCTTCCTGTGACAAGACCCTTCCATTTTTCTTTCATTTCCATCTGCCTTGCCCATTTTTCTGCACTCACTCCCTATCACCCATCTTCTTTTGACTGCCACTCTCCACTTTCTCGTAATCTCTTCTTCATCCTTTTCTGTCTCTATTTCTTCCCCTCCTTTTCGAACTCTCAGCTGCTTTTCCGCAGCAGCAGCAGCAGCTCATTGCAAGCAACAACAGCAAGACAGCAGCAGTTCTCCTACAACACAAAGCAATTTCCAGTTCTGAATTAATGTATGTAAAACATTAAGGTTTACCATGTTAACGCATGTCTAATCAAGAAACCCTAAGTAATGAGAAAACTTATTTTTATGATACCTTTATTAGGCTAGTGAAAGGTTTGATATACTCGCTTTAGAGGGCCCATTGTCTCACTTTATACCATCTGAATGGATAATAAAGGCCTCAAAAAGTTGTATATCAAAGTAAGTTAACCTAATGAACAAGGAAAACAGAAAATGAAATGGGGTGCCCCTGGACACCATGGGGACGAGGAGCAAGTGAAAGAGTGCCATTGGACACTAGGTAGGGTGTACTTGGAAATAAATGGGAAGAGGGAGTCCCTCCCCCAAAGTAATCTCCATTATAGTTTGGTACCAATGTAAATATTGGGGAGCCACTGCAAACTAAGTACAACTTTTCTAACTGGACCAGTTGGGAATAAAGTGAAGTTTTTACCTTTTACCCCCTCCCCCCCAAAAATAAAATCCAGGCTCCTGATGGCTGAGACAGGTTGACAATAGGGCATTTATCTCATCATAGTCCCATAAAACCCTATAAATAAAATATACCACTGCCAGCCTGCCCCTGACCCTTCACCACAAATATCACTGTGACAGCTTAAAATCATCATTTTCAAAAACATTCCCTTTTAACAGCATCAAAATCAAGCAAATAAAGATGAAGAAAGCTCATCTACCCCTGTTTATTTACCAAACTACAATTCCATTTTTTATTGTATTACTAAGTTTTCCAGGGGTGTCACTGTCATGTATGATATCAGAAAAAAAGGATCCCGTTCACCCCAACAGCTCTTCAAAATGGCCTATCTATTCTGTTATTACAACAAGAAATGACAGGCTGGCCTTACACTGGGATAGCTGCCTTTCCAGATGGCTGTAACTTGTAAGGCCTCGCAACTCCCCTGGGTGGGTGGTTACATTAGCAAAAGGCCCGCCACCACTCTGTTGTGTCTTATTGCATGCTAGATCACCAAAGACTCATTCACAGCAGCTCACTAAAACCTTGAATTAAATAGTTGTTTCACCATTTTGAGTCTGCTTTAACTAATTTTTCACAGTTGAAATAATGGAAGATCTGCTTCATTTGATATGGTTCAGACCAGGTTTTTATCACTATTCTCTGTTATTTTTGGACATCGATTAATGATCCCTATTTTTTTACTCTAATGAGCTAGTATGCAGTAGACATTGCTCCCTCAATTTATAGGATAACACAGTGTATAAAAATGTCTGGGCATGCTGATGAAAGCCTGGTATTTGATAGATATGGCAGGCAGAAATGAAAGACACAAACTCTGGCCAGAGCCAATAGGGCTGCAGTTGAGGAATTTGGGGTAAAAATATAGTAAATGTTTTTCTTAATATTTTTACACTGAATTTTCAACATAGCCTTGTTATGACCCTGCCTCATGAAGACGGGCTGAGAACATTTTCATCTCCTGGCTTAAAGACGATTTTGCACAGGGACTGTGTAATCAGCTTTCAGGCAAGAGTCAAAAAATAACAGCTGTCACATTCATTAGGTGCTGTAAACAAATGGCTATGTTGAAATTTGGGGTAAAAATGCAGAAGCCTGAATTCGTAGAATTCAACATAGGCTCATAACTTTGTTGAGTTGTAATATTTTTACATCAAGTTTCTAAAATAGCCTTCTTATGACCCCATCTCATGAACAGGGGCAGCGGAAATTTTCAGCTCCTGCCAGAAAGGTGATTTTGTGTAGGAACCACAAAATCACCTTTAGCTATAAAAAAAAAAAAACATTTTGGCCAGGATATGAAAAGTGACAGCTGCCACATTCATAAGGTGCTGTAGATATTGCTATGTTGTAAATTTGGAGAAAAAATATTGAAAATTATCGAGGTTACAAAGCCGCATTCACAAAATTCAACATAGGCCCAAAAATGTGTTCTTTTTTTAATATTTTTACATCAACTTTTCAACATACCCTTCTTCTGACCCCACCTCATGAGCAGGAGCAGGAACATTTTCAACTCATGCTCAAAAGGTGATTTTGCACAGGGACCATGAAATCACCTTTTGGGACACATTTGCCTAATGACAGTGACATTGTAAATGAGGTGGGGTCCAAAGAAGGCATGCTGAAAATTTGGACAAAAATATGTAAAAATGCCCAAGTTATGCCTGTAAGTTCAACCCCCCATTGGAATACATTGAACAGTATACCTGTTTCTTCAGTTCACAGTCAGGCTTTGAAGAGTTAAGATGTATTTGTGGTCCAGAAAGGATTACTGTGTTGGACCCTCGATAGGTAATTAAGGGCTTGGGGGGTGTGGGGGTGCTTAGTGGAGAGTTGGGTGGGGCAGAAATGATGCAAAGACACTGATGGACTTTTTGTCACAGGTTTAAAAAAGCAGGACCAAGATTTTGATCATGACACTGGGGGATTGGACACCCTCAATGTCACTGTTAAGTTTCTGGGGAGGGTGTGTGTGGAGTGGTGGGTGCTGAGAGTGAAGGTCAGATGGGGGGAGGAAAGTATTAAAAAATAAATAAATTACAAATAACCACACATGCATGGTACAGGATAACTTGACAACTCATACAAAAGCAATTCAAACAGCACAGGGATTGTCCTCAGAAAATCATTATGTGTAGCTTTTATTTTGGACCTGATGTCACAGAGTTTTGATAAGATATCAGTGCTAGTTGGCTGGCTCAGGTGATGTGCTTTCCAGCTCTGCCATCTTGGGTTGCAATACGGGAGTTGTGACGGGCTGGCTGAGAAATCCGGCTGGATACTCTAGTCATTCTGCTTTCTTTCCTTTTTTGTCTTCTTATCAGAATATTGTGCTCTGGCTAAGGGTATTGTTGTTTGTTTGGCTGGTAATTGTAAATTAGGAGCAGGATCTGAGATCGGGAAAGGGATCTAAGGTTTCAAAGTGGCAGGCCCTTCAGTGGAAGTGCAGTCATGGACCGCCAACTGCCGAAAGTAAAAACAAAAGTATGAGTGTGGAATGTTCCAATGTGGAGGTGACTTTGTTTGTCACTCCAGCATGTTGTGTGTTTGCAAGGCATGTGGGAGTGATTTTTCTGAAAGCAAAAGGTCTGCAGGGCTCCGCCCATTGCAGCCCAAAAAACTGGTTCATGATACTTTACAATGAGGGCTCAATTTATTACATCAAAAGCAAAAAAAATAAATCATATTCAGTTATAGTATTTGAGATGTATCACAGAGGAGGAAAAATATTACTGGATTGCATAAAAAAACTGAAGTATAAAGATACAGAATAACTGTGAGGAAAATCAAAGAAAAAACAGTATTCATCATGCCATTCAATATATTTTACCTGTGAAATGCACCAGATAACCCTGCTGTGTTTACCTGTCAGTTACCTACAGTGAGAATATCATGATATTCTCACTCTAGGTGCATGACAAAGCAAACAGAATAACTGGCGACCCTCTAAAATGACTGGTTTTTGAGTCCTGATAAAATGCCGCAATAGCCTACTAAATTCTGTAATGACTTGATAGTGGGCTATTTATTGCATTTCCCTTCTTGCGCTGTCACTTCACTGTATTTGTACAAGTAGGGTGACTGTTCAGGGACACACTCACACAAATACATCTTACAGTTTTTCCCTCTATTGAAACTTTGTACCAGTTATAAAAAATAATACCTGTGCAAAGTTTGTTCTATGAAGATTTTTCACACACCCTCAGTGTGTGATATATAGAATAAAGGATGGGGAAGTGTATGAGATATGAGAATTAAATGCACACCTGAGTTGTGGGATGCTACATAAACCTCAAGGGCAAAGCCTGAGAGATTTATTAATGCATCCAACACTGAGGGTGTGCATTAAATTGTCATATGTACACTTTCATATCCTTTATATAATTGCTGGTGAGCAATTTTTTCCAGCCTGACTCCTGTGTCTCTCTGTGTTACACACACACACACACACACACACACTCACACATACACACTTAGTCTCTTTATCATTGCCTCATTTTGCTCACTTGGGATTTTGTTTTCCAGTTTGTTTTTTCAGACTTATAGTTTGAAATCGCGATCGTGCATACTTACTTTCTACTGTAGGCAAGCAGTCAGGGCTCCATTCCCACTTGCACTATCGGGTAAAAGTAACAAACAACAGGATCAACCAGATATAACTTTTGTTACAATTTAAAGGTAGGATCAACCAGATAAATAATAAAAAATTATGATTATAAGGAGGCAACAAGGTGAGGAGTCTTATTTTGGTGGCTGCTCTCTTGCAGAGATTTCGAGCCACCGTGTTTAAGAAACTGTTCAACCTACCCACAGACAAAGCAAAAGCCATTCAGGGAGTGCTCAGTTTTAATGGACAGAGCACGTGTTCACCATAATATCCCGGGGGTTGTTACGGCGAATATCAGCTGGTTGAGACCGAAGAAAAAATTGCTCGCCAGTAATCTCATAACACACACCTGCACAGGCATTATTCTTTATATGATGTATAGTAGAGAATTGTTCTGTACAGAATTCCATCCATTTCAAAATGCTGTTGTACCACAGTTCAGAGGTCATGGAATGTGATTGTACCCTTCTGTGGTATAAACGTATTCTGAAATATTTAGAGACTGCACAAGTCAGTTTGGTTTTGAAAGTGAAAGAACCACCGCATGCACATTTCACCTAATACTATACACTACATAAAGAATACTGGGTGGGCAATTATGCACAACCAGTGTGTTCTGCCACAGAAGGGTTCTGATTCCCTTTGACATCTAGAGTGACAGGATAAGCAACTTTTTGCACAGCCAGTGTGTTCTGCCACCTTGGGGTTCTGATTCCTATGGACCTCTCAAGCTTCACTCTTGAGGTCAGAGGGAATCAGAACCCTTCGGTGGCAGAATACACTGGTTGTGCAGAGTTGCCCATCCAATATTCTTTATATTCTCACTGTAGGCCCTTCAGAATAGAAGCCTGACACCGTTTCATTCTGGAACTTGATTCCAGAACATTTGCTGTCACTATAGTTATGTATTTCTGTTACTTCCACTGCAAGGTCTGTACTGCATCCCGTTGTTTCTCATCCCCCCATCACAGCCGGAAACAAGCCCATCTGGACTCTGCTTTCTTACCAGGTAAAATATGTTTCAAATACATATGTACTGAGGAAATTCTGCTTAACTATCTTGAAAGCAACACATTTAACAGTTCACCCCCCCCAAAAAAAAAGCATGCCACATGGAATGGGCCTTAGAAAAATGTTCCTGATATTTTACTCCTTAATTGTGACCCCTTCCCCCGACACATCACTAATGACATTACCACTTCAGATGCCACAGGGTATAAAGTAGTGCTAAAAATATAACACATATTTTTATTAGGCCCAGAACATACTGTATATCTCGAGCAACGCTAACAGAGGGAGTAGGATCAGTAGCACTAAATCCAAATGTACATTTAAATGGCATGATACATGATACTGATACTGTATAAAGAAGATAAGGGGTGATTGTAGCTTTAGATTAAAAGTAACTGGCCTGTTAATAACACATCAGATTAAAGGAGCCTCCACTGAACTGACCTTGACATCTCTGGTCTGGGTGCACTTCGAAAAATCTTGGTATTTATGCACAGTTAACTTACGTATTTAGCCCCCTCAGCTGCGCACACATTTTTCTTCATAACTTTTCACATTACCATAAAAAACATACCATTGTCCATTAGACAGAAACATTGACGCACAGAATTTGTTAGCAGGTAATGATTACTTGACCCACCTATTCTGTCCAGTTTGTTCCTTTCTGTACAGTCACCACAGACCCTACCTGATCACCAGCTAATTGCCTCCCACTGTTTATCTACCAAGATTCCTCTGTGCCTGTTCAAATCATGCTTGAAGCCCATCAATGTTTTTGCTCACACCATCTCTGTGGGTAGACTGTTCGAGGCATCACCACTCTTTCAGTGAAAAAGTACTTCCTCACATCCCTCTTGAAGTTCCCCTCTTCTAGCTTCATTGCAGTAAGGATGGAAGCCCCCTCCCTCACACAGTAGTTTACCAGAATACAACTGGAAATAAGCAGCCACAGCTCAGTGTCCCTTTCCAAGGCAAAAATTACAGATAAACTAAATATAAAAATCTTTCAAGAGGTATAATTCTCAGAGTGACGTGTGGGAAACTCACACGAAAGGCTGAAATTCTTGCAGACCCTTGCATCATTCAGCAACAATCTTTCTTCATCTTAATTTTCCCTTTTTAAGTTCAGTCATTCATAGCTGAAGGCGATGCAAGAATTATGTGCGAATGAGGCAAGGTCATGCAAGGATTTCTTCCTAATCCTGGAACTGCTCTTGTGATTCTCTTATGTGAACATCTCTTGCATGAGCCATTCTTATATTGGTCCTGGTTCCTCTGGTTTACCTGGTATTATGATGCACTTTAATAAAGAGCTAGGAATGAACAGAGGGTTGTTAACTTCTTATTCAGTTGCACCCCCCACAGTGACAGACACCCACATGCACACGCACACACACACACACACACACACACACTCTCACACACTCACACACACACCACCTACAGCCCTGATTTTGAAACATCAGTTTCCTCTGCCCCACTCCCTTTAATATCAATGTGTCTGTTGAAAGACATTTATTTAGAAATGTTGCCAAGGAAGTTTCTCAACCAAGGCTGTTTTCCAAGAGTGATGCAGGGGCAGTATACGAAAAAGGAGAGGGATGTGTATAAACCTATAACAAAATTCATGACACAAAGGAAAGAAATTCAAATAAAGCATATATATACACTAGATCTCATCAAATTAGGACAATACAAAGATGCAATATGTGATCTTAGAATGAAGAGGTCAAAGAGTGACTAGAAAGGAGAGGTGTATATATATATATATATATATATATATATATATATATATATATAACACTCAGTATCAAAGTGAAGCAAAATGTAAACACATATCTCAGAACAATCTATCTGGAGCTAGTATCTGTGGCTAGGGCACAGCGGCAGCAGAGGGAGGGCAACAAAATAATGTCAAACAAAAGTTTTAATATTAGGAGCTTGCTATCACCAATGGGCCCTGTTTCACAGTATTTCCTTTATCATGGGTTTGTCTGTATGTTTACTGAACAATCTGTGATAGACCTGGATTTCTATTTTAATCTTAAATTGGTGTGTGCTCTGGGTATCTGTGATGGAATTTTTACTAATGAGTTGTATTCCCCTTCATCTAATATCAAGATAAAAGGGGCTGTTTAAATACTGCAGCAAGATGAAATAAATAAGAAATACTAAGGAAAGTAGAGTTACATAAGAACTTACCATAACAGTAGACATTCAAGAGGAGCTCTTTCAGCAGGCAATTCCAGGTAGGACTGAAGCCTTCAGGCACCAGGACCACATGGAAAAGTTCTAGCTAGCAGTCTATAATGGGGGACCACCCCCACTGACGTCAGCACGCTGATATCTGCCAGTCCTCTAAAAGAGGGTGGTCCCCACATCTACCTCACTTGTCCTGTTGGAGACCCCAAACAGATGGCAAAAAAGGGGAGCAAAGGAGAAGCAACTTTCAGGGGGAAGGAGGGAGGGAAAGTGACTCCTGCTGCAAGAATTTCTCTTGAAGATCTACTGTTATAGAAAGTTCTTACATAACTGTACTATCTTACTTCAAGGAGGCTCTTGCAGCAGGCAACACCAGGGGAGGACTGATTCCCAAACTTTACCAGAACCAACCCAAAGGTCAGCTGGGAGGAGGCAGAAGAGATAAAAAGAAGGCCTATGAAAGAAGGACCTGAAGGACTGCAAGTGTGAAACTGGCCCTGCATCTAGAAGCAATGTCCAGACTGTAGTGCTGAACAAAGGTGTGGGTGGAACTCCAAGTGGCAACCGCACAGATGTCTGCAGCAGACACATTCCTGAAACAGGTGATAGTGGCAGCCTTATCTCAGGTGGAGTGGCTCTTCACCACCCCAGGCAAGGGCCTGTTGTACTTAAGGTAACAGTTAACAATGAAATTTGCCAACCATCTCAACAAACACTGTCTCGAAACAGGTGCCACCTCTCTCTTGCGGGCTGCAACTGGATGCGAGCAGTGACCGGCATGGAATACTCACTCTCTTTCTTTGAGGAGTAAAGTGCATGAAGCAGGGAGACATTGCAATTGAATTTCTTAGAGCAGGTATGCCCCCACTGCCTGACTAGGCTTGTTTCCTTACCAGTACTGCCTAATTTCTGCCCCGTGTCGGATTGGGTCTCTCCCTGTGCTCTGTTTTTGTTTTCCCTAGAGAACAGAAGAAAAAGAGAAGCCCATTGGTGCAGTGGCTACCAGGGATTTCCCTGAAACAGAGCTGTTTGTGGGACAGACAGAAGGCCAGTTGGAACGGCGTTAGCGTGAAGAGGATTATCCAGTCCAGTTCAGCATTGTGTATTCGCCTGTTGACCCTGAATTTGCAGCAGATAAGGGGTGTGTTTTTTTCATATTCTTATGCTGATTAATATTTGATTTTATTATTTATTTATACTGCTGCCAGTTTTTTTTTTTTTTGTAAGCAGCACTTTGAGGGCTATTTGAATTTTACTGTTTCTCTTCATTGTTGTAGAACCATCCCATGCACTGTCCAGTTTTACTTTCTTGTAGATTCTAATTGTCTGTAGGTTTGCCAAGTCTTCATTTTAATTTTAAGTCTAAATAAGTTTAAATAAGTTTTGCGCCAAATGTGAGTGGCGTACACGTGACCTAAGTATAAGTACACATGCATGGTGTCCTTTCTTTCAGATCTGCTTTCTGGACTGCAAGGATCACTACGGGAGTACTACATTGGTGTGCTACTATAGCTGATTGAGTGAGCACATGTGGCCTTTTTCTCAAGTGCGTTTTTTGGTTTTATCCTGCTCATTTTACTGTTTTTTAACAGTCTTATTGATGCAGCTTTGCATTGCCTAGAATTGCCTAGATTTGGAGCCTTTGCATGTTTTTTCTGTTCTGGGTGCAACTGTAAGGTGCATCTTGTTTTGATATTATTAGCACACCTTTGTATATCTTAAGAAGTAAGTGACTTTTTTTTTCGGACAATAGTACAAAACTCCATAGTGTAGAACTATAAGACAGAACAACTGGGAGATTTGGGAGATTTAACAAAGGAAGTTATTGCCTGTGCATCATTTTTTCTTATTTTTCTTCTCTGTAGCTACAGAAACTGTGAAATTTTGTTTTACTTTAGTTCATAGTTTATTTCTTTGGCACCAGATAGTATCTTTTATTGGGAGTATTAGCACTTTAATGCGTTGGGAAATAATAGTGTGTATGATCAGCTGATACCACTATGCAGCTTCCTTTTTTATAGTTTGGGCACTTATGTTTTTCTTTTTTATACAATCTAGTGTCTTGTTTTGGACCAGCATCATCTTTACAGTTTGAAGTGCCTACTAAACCATTTAATACAAGGATATTCCTTATTGGAATACAGAATCTCAACTTTTAAGGGGGCTTAACAACTACTGACTACTAGATCGAAGATTCAGGACAGCTTTGTCTGGTACAGAACTCTTCTCACGTTTGTGACCTTTGTGACCTTTGGAGACCGGAGCTTGCTGACCTCATGGTTTGAAAGGTTTTCCCTCCAGCCAGTAACTCAGCAAGACAGCAAGTCAGCAAGTACAGAGATTGGAATAAAAGTGGGAAATAGAGTTAATGTTCAGTTTGTATAGTGAAACTGCTTAACATCACCTGAGTTACTTTAGGATTCTTTTGTGTTCTGGACATTGTGGACATGTGGACTTTTTTCTTTTTCTCTTTTTCCTTTTTGTTTTTGTTATTTTTTCTGGATTATTGTGAGAATTTAGCTCAGTTTTGGTTTAAAATATTGGCTTGCTGAATTTGTTAGTCTTATCTAGATATGCCAGCCACTGCCTGGAGTAAAACACCATATAGTGGTGAACAAGCAATGTCTGAATGTGTATTCAAGAAAGCTAAACAGGGAGGGTTTTTAAAAAATCTCCTCTTTAAAAAGCTGGGCTATGAAGTCACTTGGTAAAAAGCAAGCCATATCCTGTAATAACAGACGTATGAGCAAACACAAAACTGAGTTATATAAAAATAGCAAGAAAATTAAAAATAAGTTTACTACAAGGAAAGGACCTGGTACTCAGCTAGCATCTACACCAAATGGGGATATTTTAAAATTTTTTGGTATTCCAAGTTTTCAGGTTAAATCAAATAAACCTCAAATTACTATTAGTCTACAGACTGTTACTAATTCAAATACTGAATGTTACAATGGTGAGGGGGAAAAGGAGTGTTATTCTAATCCTAATCCAATTAAGTTAGAAATGTTGACCCCAATAAATCGGGTTGCCAGGGAGGAAGTAGAATAGTCACAAACCTCAAAAATAGACGTCACTGACATTTGTCATAATTTATCCATATTGGATACAGAAATTAGAAGTATGAGAGAAACATTAAGAGTCCATATTACCCACGATGATGAATGCAGGTCAGTTGATCAGAATTTAGCAAAAACCTCCATTATTGCACTGGACAATGAGAAACATTTGCCAAAAGGGTTGAATGAAGTGACAATCTTGCCAAAGTACATTGAAGGGCATACCCAGGCAGAGGGGATTTTAGAACAAAGCTACAGGGGAGAACACAGTTAACCTTCATGGGCAATGTGCCCTGACAATTCAGGTATACCAGATCTGGATGGTATAACGAAAGATGTGATAAATGTATTGAGAGATCCCCTTAACGGGGAACATTTTCCTGTTCAAACAGTTGATGGACATTAAACAAGACCTCTCTTTTATAAAAGGGGTATACTTAAAAAACAATTTTAAATTAAATATGATTGATCAGGGATCAAAAGGAATGGGTTCATTTTTAAATAATGCTGGAGAGAATGTAACTCCTGAGTGGGGTGTTGGTTTCCCCTTAGGTAATATAGTAATGTTAATTCCTCATTTAACCAGAGCACCACTAGTTTGGAGTCCATTAATTGGTCTAGCAAGACAATAGATAATCTCTCAGAGTATCATTAAAAGAGTGATTATCCTGAGTGTATTATGCTACCTGACAATAGTTTGAGACAGAACAGTATTTGTAAAGAACTGGCAGAGAAATTTCCGTCTGTCTGGAAAACAGGAGAGAATCAAGAGGCTGGTAGGGCAATTTTAAAGGGCAGTAAGGGTAAGGGTAATATGGGGATCCCGGGGCCTTGTAGAACAAAAGCTCGCAAGAACTCTAAGAGGAAAAAGAATAAGGTCAGGGTAGCCACAGCTGAATTAAAATCCCAAAAGGCTCCCACGGAGAAATCAGAAAAATATGATCAGATAAACCATGACCCCCCTGCTGCTTCATGGGGAAGTCAAGCAAAGTCCTGAGGAACAGCAAGAGAGGAAAGAAAGATGGAGAAAGGTAGAAAGAAGGGTAATAGAATAAGAAAATACAAGAAATCTAAGGAAAATTTGAATAAGAACTAAACAAAGGCACATAGTTATGGGAAAAAGAAATTGGATGGTAAGGCTGATAGGGAAGTTGCGGTAAATATAAATGACACTATTATAATTTTAGAACCACCATCATTAAGCGAGGACAATCCTAACCAGGAACAGGGTACTCAAAAACTCAAATCATTAAGCAGTTCTGAAAGTGAGGAAAATGAGCAGTTAAGAAGATTTTTGCTAAAAACACTTGGTACTGACTTTGTTCTCTCATTATTTAGAGTGTCTTGTATTTCAAATGAAACACAGGACAAATTAATAGGATTGATAACTGATCTATTAGTTACCATACTGGATGGCTGCAATTTAGTGAAATATTCTATTAGTATAATCAGGCCTCTACCTGGGGCAGAACTTATTTTGTTGGTTACTAGCCAATTTTATCTTTTAAATGCTATTACACACAGAATTAAATATTCAGACATGGTAGGAATTCAGGTTGAGGACTTGCTGACTCTGAAATAGCTCTTTCCAGAGTGTTACACTAGTAATGGTAATGTAATAACTCAGCCCGAATCATACATTTCTATTTTTGGACTGAAACAATTACATAATGAGAATAAGTGTAACTTATGGGGGAAAATGACTGATGTTTTAAATGTTTGCCTGGAAACTCACGTTAGTAACCCTGTGATTGGTAATGTCTGTAAACAAGAATATGATGGACAGATCATGTTTCTGGCTAAGCAAGAGAGTTTGGTTAAGGAATTAAGGAAGAAGCAGTCGACACTGGATGAATTAGGCATTAATGTCTGTATTGAAAATGATAAAGAAAATCCTGATAGTCCGTTTTTAACCACACAATTTAAGGGGCACCAATGGGAGATCGTGATTAAAACAGCAAATAGATATGAGATGTTGTCTTCAATGGATCAATGACAAATGGATTTTGTGAGAGGGAGGCCACATGGATTAGAAACCAATTCATCATATGTAAAGGACCCTTATCTGTCAATTAGGATTGAATTGCCATATGATAATGAAGATAAGCTTAATATTTTGTCATGGAACCCATCTGGATTAGGGGAAAACCTGGAGATCCAGAAATTATTCAATATTTAAATCTTTTTGATTTTATCTGTATACAGGAGACATGGGCCCTTAGTAATTCTTACCTAGATGGATATACGTCCTATAACAAATTGGCAAAGAGAGTCAAAAAATAAGGGAGGGGGGTAAGTGGATTTACAATCTCCATTAAGCTTGACATAGATATAACAACCGAGGAACTAAGTAATAATAGTAGTAATTTGCAAGTGGTTAAAATCATGGACAAGGAGAAGTAGCTTTGGTTCATAATTAATGTTTATTCTAATCCATCTGGAAATAAATATGGAGATCAGGATTATCTTTAAACACTGGATGATTTAATAATTAACATTCAAAACAATTACCCTGAAGGTGGTATATTGATTACAGGTGATTTTAATGCTAGATTAGGAAATTTGCAAGCTTGTTCAGATGATATGGAGGCTGTTCTGACTTTAAAGGATCAAAAAAAATGTGAATTTACAAGAAAGGCAAAAGATTTGATAACTAATAAAAGGGGAACAGATTTGAATAGAGTAATGATTAATAGGAATCTCTGTCTTCTAAATGGAAGGATAGCTCTAGATTCAGAGGGAGAATACTCATTTTGGGGGGAGGCTCCTTAACTATTGATTTTATATGGGTAAACATAAATGAGATTGACCAATGTTATTCTCTCCATCTGGAAGTTAGGCCAGAAAGTCAGCATTCTGGCCTGGAACTCAGATTAAACAGAAAGGAACTTATCACAAAAAATACTAAGACAGAATCTTTACCCATCCAAATAAAAAGAAATACATCGAGTGGGAAATGATGAAGCCTGAAACTTTGAAGCCATACTACAAAGTGAAGGGATCCTAACTAGAATATCAGATTCATTAGACAACCTTTCTGATAGTAAAATAAAATCTGATTATAATACTGTTATCAGTTTAATAGCATACAGTATATAATAACAAAAGAGATTAAGGTAAAAAGAAAGGAAGGTCAACCATGGTACAATACTGAATGTAAGCAAGCAAGGAAACATTTAAATAAACAATTTAGGATACTAAAAACACAACCAAACAAGGATGATAACAAAAAATGAATCAGTTAGGAAAAGCCTATAAAACAGTACTAGATAATAATAAAGGAAAATATGTTAAACAACTATGGTTAGAGTTAAAATGGGTGGTTTAATCACAAGACAATAAATTGTTCTGGCATATTGTTAGATACAGCACTAAAACTAATAATAGGATCAAAGCACATGTTGAACCTAATGTTTGGAAAATACATTTTAAGCAATTATTTTATAGGGATGACCTTAAATATATTGTAAAAATGTTTAATTGAAGTCCAGTGAACACATTTATTGACCCAATGATGAGATAAAGATAGTTGAGATAGAAAATTCAAGGCACTCATTTAAAAGAAGAAAGGCACCAGGTCCTGTTGGAGTCCCTTTAGATGTTATAATTAGGGCAAAGCAATACTGGATCCCTTTTTTATATAAATTGTTTAATTATGTTTGAGTAGTGGGGGTTATTCCTAGAAGTTGGAACTTAAGTATTATTGTACCAATCTTTAAAAAAGGTGATAGAAAGGACCCGGGTTGTTATAGACCGATTTGCCTCTTTGATACTATAGGGAAATTGTTCTCAAGAATTTTAAATAACAGACTGTATAACTGGGTAGAGGATAATGCTATAACTGATGAAGCACAAGCTGGATTTAGAAAGGGGCATTCAACAATTGATCAAAGTTTTACCTTGGCACATCATGTATACAAATACAAAGTAGTGAAAAAACCAAAATGTATTGCACCTTTATCGATCTCAAGTCAGCGTTTTATAAAGTTAATAGATATCTTCTTTGGGAAAGCCTTTATGACTTGTAGATGCCCCCTATGAGAAATTATCAGGATAATGCATCAGGATAATTACACTAGTGTTAGGTACAACAGTAGAGGAGAGTTAAGTAATTGGTTTGGATCCAACATAGGGGTTAAACAGGGTTGTTCATTGGCCCCTTTGTTGTTTAATCTGTTCTTCTGCACTGTATTAAATAAAATGTATAACAAAGAATGTCACATGCCAAGGATTGGAATTAGAGCATTACCTTATCTGGCTTAAGTGGATGACATGGCTTTACTTTCAACTAGCCATCTAGGCATGATAAGGAGTCTGGACAAATTTCATGCAGAGTGTTGCAGTGCAGACTTACAGATTAATTATAGTAAGACCAAAGTCCTGTTTTTTGGGGGTAATAGAAATAATTATAAATATCATATGAATCACCATACATTGGATGTGGTAACAGAATTGTGTTACCTAGGACTGATTTTTAACCAAAATGGAAATTGGTGTACACATATAAGGGAGGCCAAATTGAAAGCTGAAAATTTTTTTACAGCCCTTTTCTCTTTTTTCTTTAAACATGGAAGAAATTCCATAAAAGGCAATTAGATGGTAACAGATGCTACAATTAAATCACAACTCCTATATGGAACTGAAATTTGGGGGATTAATCTTAAAACTAATTTGGGTATGGACCCATGTTTGAATAAACTTTATAAGAAGATGCTATAGCTTCTGAATTGTGCTCCATCTGCACTAGTGAGGGCAGAGCTTGGCAAAGTGTCAATCGAATGTCAAACACAGCAACGGCTAGTAAACACTGGCTAAGGGTGTTCGGAATGAATCAGGATAGACTTCCTCGTATTTGCCTTGAGGAGGGTATCTCATATCTCTGCTCCCATATAATCTTTCCCTGTATGAGGGTGGTAGAAGATATAATTAAACCCCTTGGGCTGATGCAGGTAATCACGCATAGCCTCAGACATCCTCCTGTTCAGATAAAAGAACAAGTTAACTCAAGAATTAATGATGTCCATATTCAAAAAGATCCGGAGCTTGGCAGATTATTCAAACCATGTCCTTGATTGGCGAAAAATAAGAGATCTCATAAATTAGAAAAGTATTTGGAAATTTTACAAAATCCAAAACATAGGAATGCTTTCACTAGATTCTGATTCGAATGTTTTTCTAGTAATCTTAGGAAGGGGAGCTATAAGAAGGGAGGTGGTAAAGACCTGATGTGTATATGTGGGATAGCCCAAGATCATTTGCTTCATGTGGTTATGTTGTGCCCCTTACATGAAAAAAATAGGTCATCCCTTTTGGGAAATATAATACAAAACCTTACATATCAGCCAGATCATATAATGATATATTTATTCAAAGCACAGGACAGGGGGTGCTTATCCCTGTGGCCGCCCTCTTAGGCCACATAGAGCTAACTTTAATAATCTTATGATCCCACAGTCTCATATAACATTTTGATAATTGGTCTTTCGGTAACTCAGTCTCAGAGTTGGATGTATATTTAACTTTTTATCTTATGGTGTTATTTGAAGGTGACATTTTAGCAAAATGCAATACTGAGATAACTTGGTCAGGGGTAGACATGGTTGCACTTTATGAATGCACTACACTGAATACAAAATTAGTCCCTTGTGTATGTTTTAACGGGCATGGGTAATATTGATATGTTATTAACATAAATCTGTTTTTAATGCACGAATAATGAAGATGTATAAGTCTAAATGGAATTTTACTTATTTGTATTTTTATAGTGTGGAAAATCTTCTTTTCTTTTAATTTGTAATGGCATTGTATGCCGATCAATAAAATTTTGATTGATTGAACTGATTAGTTTTTCGGACAGACTGGGTGTGGTTTGTGTAATATCAAAGCACCCTGTCAACATCCAAAATATGGACCAAGGCCTACCCCTGATTAGAATACTCAGGAGAATAAACTGGTAACTGAAGGGATTGGTTCAACATAAATTCAGACACTACCCTAGGCATCCTTAGGGCATCCTGCCCCTGGAGCTGCATGGAGACAACAATCCACACTACAAAGCACCTGATTCGAATCCTTTGGGCATCCTGCCATTGGAGCTGCGTGGGGACAATAATCCACACTACAAAGCTCCTGATTCAAATCCTTTGGGCATCCTGCCCTTGCAGCTATATGGGGAAAAGAATCCACACTACAAAGTGCCTGATTCGAATCCTTTGGGCATCCTGCCCTTGGAGCTGCGTGGGGACAAGAATCCACACTACAAAGTTCCTGATTCTAATTCTTTGGGCATCCTGCCCTTGGAGCTGCATGGGAACAAGAATCCACACTACAGAGCTACGAACTGAATGAACGATGACTGTGGGAGTGCCTCTGCTTCTGGACTTGTTTCAAACTTGGTGCCATTTCTGAAGCACTGGCTGCCTATGATTATAAATGTAGGAGCACTGCAGCCATTTGTTGAGGTGAATCAGTGGGCATCTGAGTCGACCACGAAGTACTGGGCAGTTTTTTTTAATGTTTTTTAGGACCAGGGTAATCTTTTGCTCTATGGCCCAGAGCTCATGCCAAAATCGGCAGTTTCAAGCCATACAGCCAGGACCTGGGTTCCATCCTCACAGCCGTCATGTGGATGCTCCCCTCCCACACCCCCAATACCCTCCCACCCTTAGCTGGCATTACATACATAGGAGATTTCTGTCACGTGGTTGTTCTTTTTGTCCTATCTGCTCTCTTCCCCATTTGCTCCTTATATTGTTCCTCCACTAGAGGTCCTCCTACTGCTGTTCTGCTTAGCTCTCTCTCAGCTTGTCAAATCCTGTTCTCACTTGGGAGTTTTATTTTTATTTCACTGATTTTACTCCTAAAGATTTGATCTATCTCATGGTCATCTCGGATTTCTGCTACAGGCTGAATCTATTTTCCTCCAGGGTTATTTCCTTCCCTTCCTCTCAAATTTGAATCCAGCATCCACTGCATGTTCCTCCTGACCCCTTCCCATCAAACTGGTCCACCCTGCTTAACTTCACCTTGAGTCCTACTGCTAGCACTGTTGTTGAACTTCAATACTTGGATCTACCTAATTCTGGCCAGACTTGTCAGGCAATCTCCTCACTAAGATGGTGAGGTCGGCTTTGTGCTATCTGCCATGAGTACTATTTTCCTTACTGGCCCTTGACTCCCTGTCTCATGGTTCTGTGTACACCTCTCATAGGACTGAGGGGGCTCTTAATGATTTCACATTCTGTAACATTCTAGCCACAAGTTCCCTCACACCTGGAACTCAGTTCCCCATTACTTATAAAGTCGTAAGGCCTATACTTAGGTTCCTTCTGTATAGTAAACTCCATTCTTCCAGGGGTCGACCATGGCTCTATGCTCTGGCCTCTCTCTGAACCATAGCCCTATCCCTCACACTGGCTGGGGATATTGAAGTCAACCCTGGTCCAGTAATAAAGCTGCACACATCTAATACTCTCTCTGGCAATCTCCTGACCCAGGCCCTGGGTCTGACCTTTGTCCATCTCAATATCAGAAGTCTGGTACACAATTTCCCTGAACTGGAGGCCTGGGTGCAGGTCAGTAATCCTGATATACTTGTCCTCTCTGAAACATGGCTGAAACCCTCTATCTCTGAGCTTGCCTACACATTGCCAGGCCATAATATGCACCAGGTTGACAAGCCTTCATCCAAAAGAAGGGGTGGTTTGGCACTTTATTATAAGTCCCACCTGTGCATCTCATTTCTGCCTACACCTGCTCTAAATAATAGTGAGGGTTTACACTCCCTTCTTTTACTTAGGGGTGCAAAAAAACTGCACATCCTAGGGGTATATATTCCTCCTCATAACAGTAAACTTGGTCTTGATGAACTTATGGACTTTATTCCCTCTGTATCCAAGAAAAACAAGTTGATATGTCTGGGTGATTTTAACCTGGACTGGCTTGGGCCCAACTCTTCTATCTTAGCCTGTACCATTAGTAAGGCTAACCTCAGTCAACTCATCTCGGTTTCTACTAGGATGTCCCAGAATGGCTCCTGTCATACCATGATTGACTGGATCCTCACCAATAGGAAGGACTGCTACTCACCTGTCGGGGTTCTGCCTGACTCAGTTAGTGACCATTGTCCTGTCTACTCTGTAAGAGGGTCCTCCACTCCCTCTTATACTGCCAAAGTGCTGTCCTTTGCCAATTTTTTGAATCTTGACCAGTCGGCATTTATAAATGACCTAAAACTTACAGACTGGTCTCCCCTCTATACTACCAGCAATATAGACCAAGCCACTGATTACTTCAATAAAACTCTTCTGGCCTTGCAAAACAAACATATTCCATTCTCTACATGGAGGGTCAGTGGGAAAGTGACCAAGTGTCTAAAAAGGCCTCTCCTGCAATTGATTAAGTGTCATGACAAACTCTGGTCAAAATGGAAATCTTCCTCTCTCCATGCTGATTTTCAGGAATATTGGGCTTTGCATAATTCCTGCAAAAAAGAAGTTTGGGCAGCCAAAAGTGCCTATTTCCGTACTCTCCTAAACTCTTCAGCCTACAACTTGAAGAAATACTGGTACCAGACTAAAGAGATCCTGGGGAACAACAAGCCACAGGTGCAGAATGATATGCTTATCAATGATACCCTTTGCAAAAACCCTTGCACAGTTGCTAATGCCTTTAATGCCCTCTTCACCAAGGTCCCATACCCCTCTCCACTGTCACCTAGTGGCTGCCTCCCTGGCACTCTGCCTTCTCCTGGTGGATCTCCAATATGGGGGCTCTCCCCTGTCACACATCAGGAGGTACTTAAGCTACTCCAATCCACTCCTTCTCAGGGGGAGGAGTACCGGACCAGATGGACTTGAACCCAGAATCCTCAGACTTGCTGCCCCTTTTCTTGCCACTCCAGTAACTAGGCTTTTTAACCTATCCATCTCTACATCTACTGTACCCACTGCCTGGAAAGCTGCCAGGACAGTCCCGGTGTTCAAGAAAGGTGACCCCAGAATCCTGTCCAACGATCGCCCCATTGCATTGATTCCTACTTTCAGCAAGTTACTTGAGAAATTGATACATGGTCAGATCTCTGCTCACTTGCTTAAATTCAACCTTCAAGTCACCGGTTCAACATGGGTTCAGGGCTGGTCATAGCACCACCACTGCACTCACCCTATTCACCAGTGAGGTTAAGTCAGATATGGGCAATGGTCTACTCACTGGTTTAGCGTTCATTGACCTAACCAAGGCTTTTGACTTAGTTAGTCAAAATCTTCTCCCAGATAAGCTGCATTCTCTTGGGGCATCTGAACCCACTAAAGACTGGTTCTCAAGTTACCTTACTAACTGGTCCCAATTTGTCTCTTATTGCAAAACCCATTTGTCCCCTCCCCCATCTCAGTGGGTGTCCCCCAAGGATCTGTCCTCAGGCCACTGCTATTCTCAATCTTCGTTAATGATATTCCTACCTCCATACCCCATTGTAGTGCCATTATGTATGTGGACAACCTCGTACTTTTCTCTGCCACTCACTCAATTCCTGACCTCAATGATCATCTCACCTCTGGGTTTCAACACCTTCAGTCCCAGTTCTCCCTTAACTCTCTTATCCTTAACCTCCCCAAAACCCAAGCTATGCTATTCGGGTCTCCTAAAAAAGTACAGGCCTTGTCTCCTATGTTTCATGTGCTCTGCCAAGACAGTGCTGCCGTCATGACCACAAGCTCTTTCAAGTACTTTGGGGTGACACTGGATCCGGCTTTTGATTTCTCTGCTCACATTAACGAAGTATGTCAATCCATAAACATAAAAATTTGGGTGGCCTACCGTGTGCGTCACTCATTAACCCCTGCAGTTAGGGTTTCGGTGGCTAGAGGTGTCCTCCTTCTTAGGCTTCTTTACGCTCTTCTTATCCTTTCTCATGCTGCCGCTGCTAATCTCCAGAAGTGGGACACCACCTACAATAATATTTGTAGATTTGCTCTATCTGCCCCTCACCTCACCCACCATTGTCTTCTCTACTCGTCCTTGCACTGGCTATCACCTGAATCATGTTGCCTTTTTATCTCGGAGTTGCTTCATTGACTCTATACTAGAACTCCCTGCCCTTCAGCAATAGCTGCCATGTTTAACCCAGTGCAACACTACCATCCCCAAATTTCCTCCCATCTGCCTTTGCTCACTGTCCCACGTTGCACAACAAAATGGGTGAACAAGCATTTGCCCACTTTGCTCCCAAACCCTGGAATGCTCTCCCCTATTTTTTAAAGGACAACTTGTCCCACTCCTCTTTTAAAACAGCACTCCTCTCTCACCTCCTAGCACTCGATACTTGTGTCTTTCCCCTTCCTGCCTTATCCAAGCTGACTTGATTACTGTTTTGCTTTACACCTGTATGTCTATGAATTGTGCCTGACCTCATATAACATCCCTGCATGGATGGCCCTGTTTATTGTAACATTTTATATCTATCTCTGCAAGGATATCTGATTCAATTGTTCTGTATGCTTGTATGTTCATGTGTATGTTTTCTACTCTGTATCTTGTACTCTCCCGGGTTGTGTTTGAAAATAGGCAGGGATAATCTCCTCTATGGTTAAGCTAATCTCCTCTATGGTTAAGCGACTGATACTGCATCACTGGCTTGACCAAAATGAAATATCATACCCTGAGTGACTAAATGAAATATTATATAGTTAGAGAGTGGAAAACTCCATAGCTAGTCTTAGGAACTGTCTGCAAACATATAACAAGGAATGGAATAAACTAGAGGCCCTGCTATTGATGTAAATAATCCCTTAGAGGAGGAATTTAACATGCCCTGTCTACACACTGCTGATCTTTTTAACTGGGGAGTAAGCCCCATACAATCTTTTTTGTTTTCAGTTTTTGTTGACCAGGTAAGTGCACTAGACAAATCCTGCCTATTTTCAGGCACAACCCGGGGAGGGGAATACAGATGAATGCCAACTGACCTTGAACCAGATTAAGCTGTTGGTGGTATTTTTTTCATGAATGGAGGAAATTTGTCCAGGGCACTGGAGAAATTCCCCGGCTCTTGTTGGTAAGGGTGCTGTCATGGAAGCTGATGTTATGGAGACTCATTCTGCTGGTGTACCTGAGGGACAGCAAGTTTCCCCTCCCTCAGGTCCCGCTCTGGAGACTACTTTCATTATGGAACAGGATTTACAGAAAGAAACTAGTCCCTTGGACTTTGGTACTGTTGTATGAATTGAACCATCTGGGCTATTTGGTAATGATACGGCATGGTTGGACTTGATTATGAGACAAAACAGAAATTTACAACTGAACAGTGAGGAAGCTGTTGCACTGAATACAGTACCTGGAGAAACGCTTTCTTCAATGCCTAAAATTGATTCAGTTCTGCTGCAGGATGCTGTTCTCATGATGCAGGCTGAGTTTTTGCAAACCGTGGCTGACAAGATTTCCCTGACAGAGTCAGTGAGTCAGCAGAGTGGCGATCACTTAACAAAGGGTGACGGTCTGACAGGGGATATCCCCAAACCGCCAAGTTCAACTACTTCTGGATCTGCAGCACTGAACTCTCCTGGATTTTGTTTGGACACTATTTCAGGTACCGTGAGTATGCCTCTTACTTCCTCACAACCAGACAAACTCCCGATTGCTACTTTGGGTATGCAGAAAGGCAGAGGAGTGGAATCTCCCCCTCTTGCCACTCGCAGACACTCTGCATCTTCTTTGGAGTGAACATTACTGGGTGCAGGGTGGAAATGTGGGGACCCAGGTGTATGGGTTCCTGACCCAGCCAATAGCCCTATCCCAGGGCATCAGACTGAACTGGTGGCTGCTACTGAAGAATTAGAGACTGTGACCTCTAAGTGTTTAAATTCAAATGGTCACTTGCCTGCTGCAAGTACACAGTCTTCTGTCTGTGATTTAGCTCAATCTGTTTCTCTTTCCTCAGATTCTGAGGATCCAAATTGTGTCCTTAAGATGTGGGGTGACATTGTTGACCAGAATCCAATACATGATAACACTTCATGTACCTTTTTACAAAAGTCTAAAACTGCATGCGAATCCTTCCGACGGAATGATCCCTTTTCTGGTTCCCCCCCACCTTTACAGTGACAGAATTCTATTAGATTGGAGTATAAGGGGGGGTCTGGAGAGTGCCCCAGACTGTGTATATGTAGGACGCATGTTATTGAAAAGTTCAATGTTTTTTTTTTTTTCCAATGAGATCCATGCTTTGATACATGTTTCTGGATCTTTAACTTATGTTGTTAGCTTTTCTACTCCTCAGGGCTTAGATCGCTTCTGGACTGAACTTGATTACCTCAAATATACTGAACTTTGGATGCCTTTTAAAGTGATTCCCTTAACGAAAACATATGTTAGACTCATTACTGTACTGTTTCGCAATGAATTGGTTTCAGTACATGATATAATTTACTGGTTGGGGCAAGAAATGTGATGTATTAGATTTTCCAACACCCATTTTTGATGAAGAGTGTATATGGAATGGAGGGTGACAGATTAAGGTTCATCTGCGGAATAATAGCCAGGGCCCAGTTCATTTGCCTAACTGTATTTTTTTGGGGAATGAGAGCGGACACTGTTTTTATTCAGGGCAGCCAAGGGCATGCTTTAAGGGTGGGTCCTTTCTCATCTAGGTATGGCCTGTGATAGATTGAGGTGCAACTTTTGTTTGCACTATGGACATAACAGTTTGGATTGCCATGCAGAGTTAAAATGCAATTTATGTTTGGACACAGGGCATACGTACAGATTCTGCTCTTGGGCTACCCATAATAGGACAGACAGAAGGAATCAAGATGTGATTATTCAGGAAGCCCAGAAGAAGGAAATGTCTAAGAGAAAAACTCAGCCCAAACACACTTCTACTGCACCTCCTGATAATCAACCCCCACCCTCACCACCTTCCTCACCCCCACCACCATCCCCACCACCACCCTCACCCCTCAAAAGCCCTACATTGGTGGAGGATGCTCCTGCTGTGGTAATGACTGATATTGGAGCAAAAGATACTGAAACTATTGTAGGTCAGTCTCCTCAGGACCCGAGTGATCTACAGGTTGTTTCTATTCAGGATCTTCCTGAAATGCCCCCTCCCACTTGAGTGGTTAAAAGTGTAGGGAAAAAACGTAGCTTGAAACAATCTACACCAAGACCTAAAGTGGCCAAATTTAATAAGGCAGAGGAGGAGACTGTGGTGTTATCCAACAAATATGAGTTGTTGCTGCTTCAGTCTCAAGACTCAGAACCAGGAGGTGATTCTGAGGCCTCGTCCTTGGCTCCTCCCTCCTCAGATATGGATGGTGAAACTGGAGTGACATAGTAAGTGATCAGAGGGTTAAGACAAAAATTTGCAGGAGTACACGGCTTAGGAAATCACCCTAAGTGTATATTTTGTTAAATGTCGCTAAATTGTGTCCCTCAGCTGAGGATAGCTACCATAAATGTCAATAGTGTAAAAAATGCTAAAAGATGATTGGTAGCTTTTTCAGTTCTAAAGGATCTTGGCTGCTATATTTGTATGTTACAAGACACTAGGTTGAACACTATTCCTTTAGTTAGATCGGCTCAACAGTTGTGGCATTGGAGTCCATCCTTTTTTTCTTTTGGTATGGATGTCTGTGACGGGGTCGGTATATTATTTAGGGGAGATAACTTCAGAGTGTCAAAGCTGGTAGAAATTGTTTTAGGCAGGGTACTTCTAATAGATTTCCAGTATGGGGGGGTTGGATGGAGAGTTATAAATGTGTACACCCCCTTAACAAAGAAGAGGATAATCACATTTTTTTTGGTTTAATTAAACCCTTTTTACTGACAAATAGATTACTAATATGGGGTGGTGATTTTGGTTATTTATTTATTTATTAGATCATTGGTTTACAGACCTTTGAGTCATAGACTCATTTACAAAGGCAACTCGTCAAGAGAGCAATACATCATAGCAAACAAAACAGTACAGTACATAACGCTTAGATTAAAAAAGCAACCAGTGTTATAGACATTCACTGGTAGTACAAGCTTGGTAATAGGTAGATCACAGTAGTCATACTATAGGTACATGAGTACCACATCAGGTAGCAACCAGAGATATTTTATTACATTAATCAACAGATGTTGCATGAAACCCCAGATATATACATCAAAAGTAGACTGGGCAGACCCAGCCTAGGGGTGAAGGTAAGGGGCAGGTGGGGGATTATGTGCAGTTGCAGCAGTGAGTGCTTGTCAGATGGCTTCTGAGAGAGACCTTGAAAGGACCAAGCTTAGTGGAGTCAGCTATATTGGCTGGGAGGGAATTGAACCAGGAGGGAGCCTTATAGCAAAAGGATCTCTTGGCCATAGAGGTCCTTACCCTGGGGACAATAAGGGAGGTTTTGACAGTGCTTCGGGTGGAGACTGAGGGGGAGGCATGCTGCAGGGAGGTGGTGACCCCAGGGGGGGAGAGCCCTAGCAGGGTCTTTTTTACAAGAAGGTAGGTTTGGAAGTGCAGTCTTTCTTCAAGGTTGAGCAAGTTGGTGGTGGAGTACAGCAGGCATGTAGGGGTGCACCTAGGGGCTCCCAGCATTAGCCTGCAGACCCTGTTTATAGAGAGCTGGATTCTTGCAAGCACAGTGTTGTCAGCTGCAGCATAGATGGGTAGCCCATAGTTGATTAGTGACAGGACAGAGGAGGTGACTGCCAATCTAAGGGCCTCTTGTGGTAGGCAGTCCCTATGGCAGTGATTTTAATTGTGTGGTGGATGTTAATGATAGAGGTGGTAAGACTACTAAAATCTGTTGTGATTCAATTATCAACTAACTTTGCTATCCCAAAGTCAATTACTAGACTCATATAGAAGGATTCATAAAAATAATGGAAATACTTATTTTTGGGGTTCTCTATCCACTAGGATATACTTTATTTTTACCAAGTCTGCTATGGGGTGGAGAGAGTTCAGCTCAGTCCCTTGGAAACCTCTAACCATGTTATCTTGCAGGTTACTCTGAATACCCTGAATGGTCCTGATTATGGGAAGGGGTACTGGAAATTGAACACCACTGTGTTAAAAGAAGAGATTCTTCAGAAACAGGTCATTGACTTCCTTAGATCATGCATGTCTATAGCAGGCCTAGAAGACAATATGAACAAACGGTGGGAAAAACCTAAATACGGTTTACAGAAACTTTTTCAGAGGTTTTCTATTAATAAACAAGACCAGTACAAACAATATTTGCAATTTAGAATGCAAATAAATTAAATATACTCTAGTATTAACCTATACCTTATTCCTTTGACTGCACAGGAGCTAAATGTTAAGAAGGAGATGTTTGCTTTGCAATATAATAGGGCTGCAGCAATGTTACATGAACATAAAATTTGTTCTCCTGGAAAACAAGGTCTTGGAGATGCTTTTCAGACTTGTTTTCAGAGGTCTGAAACCTGAGGTATGTATTCAGTTAGATCTAGTATGGGTGTTTAGTCCAAAATGGCCCTGGTATTATTGACACAGTAACTAAATATCTAACAGATATGTATTCTGCCTCTTCTTTTTTGCCGGAAGTATCTATCACAGTATTGTCTCATATGAATATTCCTACTGTTCCTCCTGTCTTATTAGACACCTTGCAAATGCCTATTTCTGTATTGGAATTGAAGCAAGCTATTGGTAGTTTAAAAAAGAATACAGCTCCTGGTATAGATGGTTTGCCAGCAGAATTTTATTATACGTTTATTGACTTGATGACATAAATCTTGGAAGTTGTATTTAATTGGGTCTTATTGACTTTACAGGTGGATTTTTATTTTTGTATTGCAATACAAATTTTGATTTTCAAGCGTGATGATAAAACTAATCTTGACAACTGGAGATCATTAAGTTTGCTCAATACGGACTATAAAATTCTGATGAAAATATTTCATTCCAGACTTGCTTTTATCACCATACCTGATTTCCTCAGCTCAAACATGTACAATTCCTAACTGTACTATCAACATAATCTATTACTAATTAGAGTACTTGTGGAGCAGGGTAAGGAGGGTAAACTTACTGGCTTCCTTATGTTATTAGACCAAGAGGAAGCTTTTGATAGAGTTCCTCATTCATATATTTCTCAAATTTTAATGATGTATGGATTTCCAGAGAGGTTTATATGGTGGATAATTGTATTGTATGGGCATGCTAAAGCGCTCCCTTTGGTAAATGGACACATAGGAGGCTATATTTCTGTTGCTAAAGGGGTGAGACAGGGGTGTCTCCTTAGCCTACTGCTTTATATATTTTGTCTAGATCCATTATTACGTTTACTACAACAAGATAATGATATTCGAGGTATACGGCCAACAGGGGGCTGACAGGAGATACGTGTTACAGCCTATTCAGATGACATCTGTGTTATTGTGGCTGATGCACAGTGTGGGGATCGGGCACTACTTCTAATTAATGATATATCCCTCGCTATAGGGGCACAATTAAACAAACAGAAAAGCGTGATTTACCCCTTAGGAAAAACAACTTCAGTACTGTTGAATTGGCACAATATTGTAGTTTCTAGTGAGCCATTAAAATATTTACGGGTCTTCTTTGGGTCGGAAGACAATGGTATGGTTAATTGGACTAGACTATTGGATTTAGCTTCCACAAAGGTTGCCATCTGGAAAAAATGGAACCAAACTAAAAAGAAAAAAGTAATGATGGTCAAAACTTATCTATTACCATTATTTGTCTTTGTCAGTGCAGTTTATCCATTGCATACAAAACTGGAATCCACACTTTTAGGATTAGTATTCCAGATTATCTGGGGTAATAGGCTGAATCCCATTAAAAGAGAGATTCCATATTTGCTAATTGACAAAGGAGGGTTAAATTTAACAAATCCTATTGTATTTTATTTTACGAATTGTTTTAGACACAATCTGTTGGATCTGACAAAACCTCAATCCACACTATGGATCCCATTTGCAGAATACTGGATGTGACCTTTATATCAAATTTGGGATACTCAAGGAGTTTTGAAGGCCCAAGTAAAAACAAAATGTGTTTTTCTTAGACCTGCTTTGGGGAAATTAAAACAGTGGAGGTTGGGATTAGACATCTTACAATCTTAGACAAACAAGATTATGTATAAAACAATACATAATGGGATTGCAGTATCTCAGGTTGAATTTAAAGAGGTTGGGTCATGGAATGTATTTCATGTGTTAAATACATTAAAGGATGCTACCACCCCCTAGATTGTGGGATGTGACTTGACTTTGTGCCCATGGGCGTTTAAACATAAAAGGGAATGCAAAGCATAAAATGAGGGAAGACATAATGTGTCCAAGACAGTGTTGTATAGGACAGGAGGAATCCATGTTACATTTCTTGATCGTTTGCCCTTTTGTGCAAGAAGTATTGCAATTATTGGCAATAAGGTGGAAACATGCCCATTGGGGAAAACTGACTTATTCTGAGATTGTAGGGGGTTATAGTACAATTAATATTGGTTTATTTGCCTCACTGTTACGCCTTTTTCTCTCTTTTATTAAGTTTGTCTTATGGCAAGTTCGGGATAGAGTTATTGTTTTGAGACTTATTGAATGTGAACTAAGTAAACAATGTTTTTTTGAACAACAGCATATGATGAATTCAGTGTGGATCATCAGATGGTCAGTGGTCCCATTTTTGAAAAGACAAGATTGGATGATTTCCTTTGTTTATTAATTAGGGTATTGTTTCAATATGTTATTTTTTCTGAATGTTTGCAATTTAACTGTGTGTATGGTAACTTTTTGTTGTCAAACAATATTGTTGTCTATTTTGTTCAGTTGTACTTCAATAAAATTTTCCCCTGCTCTTTTCGAGAAATGCCATGGGATCTTTAACATCCACCTGAGCTACCACCAGAACAGGCAGATGGGACCTCGGTTTAACTTCTGATCTGAAAGATGGAATCTTTTTAGAGGAATAGTGTAGATCTGAAATATATATTTTATCTTACTTGTGGTGTCTGTAGTGGGGGGAAGAGGTGGTCTGGGAGAGGGGAAATAGGGTATATTAGCACCACTGTATGTTTATTTACCTGAGTATGTCCTGTTTTGTATATAAGACACTTTTTGTTCTGACTGTACAACTTAAACTAATAAAGGTAATTAAATTTCAAAAAAAAAAAAGAAAAAAAAAGAAAATAGGCAGGGATATTGCCTAATGTACTTACCCAGTCATCAAAAGCTAATAAATAAATAAGAACTTAGGATTATTACGCAAAGACACTCTGTCTTTGTGAAAAACCAAATAAGGCTCTTTACACATCAGAGCCAGAAGCTTGGAAGTCCTTTGAGCAGTAGTAATAGCAACTAAAAAGAGCGCTTTCCACGACAGAAAGTGCAGATTGCTTGACTGACTGAAAGGGAGGCAGAGTGAGCTTTTCCAGCATGAAAAGAAGGTTTATGGAGAGACTGGGTCCCAAATGTGAGGTTTCAGATGCAAAATGTCCCACAGAAATGTGCGGACACCTTAAGCTGGGCAACAACATTTCCCTCAATAGGTGCATGATACGCAGGAAAGGTGCAGCTTAAGGGAGACGTACCCAAGGCCCAAATCTGAAAGGGAGAGTAGGTAGTCCAAAATCAAATTCAACAGACAGGTGAAGGGATCTAGGTGGTGAGCAGTAGCCCATAAGGAGACGCTCATCCACTTCAAGGGATAGGTGGCTCTCGTGTAAGGTTTCCTAGCAGCCACCAAAACTTCAGCGACCCTGGAAGAAACCCTAAAGCAGGTGATAGCTAGGTCTGCAGGAGCCATGCATGTAGATGCAGGGACTTGAGGTCTGGATGGATCATGGTGCCCTGTTACTGGGAGAGCAAGCTGGTGCACAGGGAAAAGGGTACTGGAGGTTCCACTGCCAGCTGCTGGAGCAGGGGGAATCAAATTTGACACAGCCAATAGGGGGCTATGAGGATCATCTCCACCCCCTCTGACTGAAGCTTGAGGAGAACCATCTGCAGGAGCGAGAAGGAAGGGAAGGCATACAGGAACCTCCCTTTCCAGGAGAAGGACAACACGTCATGCCAGAAAACATTGTGCCTTGGATCAAGCGAGCAGAAAAGCGGCAGTTTTGCGTTGAGTGGGGAACACAAAAGGTCCAACTCTGGATGGTCCCACCAATGGAAGAGATCCTTGACCATCGAGGGCAACAGTTCTGACTCGTCAGCCCTCGAACTTAGACCGATTGAGGCTGTCAGCCAGGACATTTTGGGCAGCTGGAACATGGATGGTAGAGAGCGCCGAGCCATGTTCAATGGCCCAGTACCAGACTCTCATTGCTTTCCAACAAAGGGAGTATGAGTGAGTGCCCCGCTATTTGTTGATGACATAAACTACAGACATATTGTCTATTTGCACCAGCAGTGGGTTGGGAAGAATGTGTGTCTGGAAGGCCTGCAGGGCACAAAGAGCTGCCCACATCTCCAGCACATTGATGTGAAGATGTTGCTCTGCTTCAGACCAGGACCTCTGTGCTTGGTGGTCAGCCAAGTGAGCAGTCCAGCCGAGGACCAAGGCATCTATTGTGAGGATCTGCTGAGGGGACACAGCCCAAAAGGGGACCTCATTCAAGAGATTGGCAGGGTCCTGCAATCACTCTAAGGCCCTCCTCAGAGGATCAGAGACCATGACTGGCTGATCCAGGTCATCAATGCATTGGTCCCATTGCACTCGCAGGGTCCATTGGGGAACTCTCATAAGCAGGTGGACCAGGGGGACCTTGGCTATGGTGGCCACCATGTGCCCCAACAAGTGGAGGAACACTCTGGCTGGGATACAATGACTGGAAGAGACTAGACAGACTTGCTCCATCAAGCATGCTGCCCTGTCTACTGGCAGGAAGGCCCTGCCCTGGGAAGAGTCCAGAACCACCCCAATATACTGGAGGCACTGGCACAGACAGAAACAAGACCTTGAAAGATTTACCATGATTCTCAAGGCCTGAAAGAGCCAAAAAGTGCATTCCAAGGTCTGCAGCAGAAGATTCATGGATGGGGCTGCCAGCCGCAAGTCATCCAGGTATGGGAACATGTAAAAGTCCTGTCTCCTCAGAGCTGTGGCCACCACCACCAGGCAGTTGGTAAAAACTCAAGGTGCCAAAGAAAGGCCAATAGGAATGACCCAGAACAGAAAATGGTTCTCCTAGAAACAGAAATGGAGGAAAAAATTATGAGCTGGGAAAATCTGGATATGGAGGTAGGCATCCTGCATGTCCAAGGAACTGAGCCAATCCCCCTGGTGAAGGAGGGGCAGCAGTCTCTTGAGGGTGACCATCCTGAAGTATTTGTAATGTATGTACAGGTTCAGGTGGCTGAGGTCCAGGATTAGCCTCAGATCCCCTGTCTTTTTGTGGATGAGGAAGAAGTTGGAGTAGAACCTTCTTCCTCTTTGAGCAGAATGGATGGGCTCTATGACCCTCTTGTGCAGGAGAGCCTGGATTTCATCCTGGATGAGGGAGAGGTGGGATGAAGGGTAATGGGAGGTCAAGGAGTGCCCAGTACCAGACTCTCATTGCTTTCCAACCAAGGGAGTATGAGTGAGTGTCCCCCATTTGTTGATGTCATAAACTACAGACATATTGTCTATTTGCACCAGCAGTGGGTTGGGAAGAATGTGTGTCTGGAAGGCCTGCAGGGCACAAAGAGCCCTGCAGAGGAGTGTATTCTGTAGGGGTTTCTAGAAATTCTGTGGTGTGACCATGCTCAATAAGCTGTAACACCCATCGGTCTGTGGTCACTGCTCACCATGCATCGAGGTTAAGGGTCAGTGTCAGTGGCTCAGTAGGTAGCACACTTGCCTCTGAGGCAGGGAGATCAGAGGGCTGTGGGTTCAGTTCCCACATCTGGCACTTGGGTTAATATCCCAGTACTGACACTGTAATGCAGCATGAGAGGGGTGCTGCATATCTGAGGTGCCGTCTTTCGAATGAGACGTTAAACCGAGGTCCCATCTGCCTGGATTGGTGGTAGTTCAGGTGGATGTTAAAGATCCCATGGCACTTATTGAAAAGAGTAGGGGAATTTTCCCGGTGTCCTGGCCAAATTTCCCTCATTCACTAAAAATACCACCAACAGCTTAATCTGGTTCAAGGTCAGTTGCCATTCATCTGTATCCCCCTCCCCCGGGTCGTGCCTGAAAATAGGCAGGATTTGTCTAGTGCACTTACCCGGTCAACAAAAGCTAAATAAATAAATAAAGGGAGAACCAACCCCCGACTGCCTCCTTCAAGATCTTTGCTGGAAGGGGTTGGGCAAGGAGTCAGGGGTGGTAAGAGCAGCTGTGGGCTTTCATGGGTGCCTAGGAGCAGCTGCTATGGCTGGAGGGGTTTGAGCTTTGTGCTTGAAGGGGCCCTTCATCTGCTGGCCCTGGGTGGGCTGGCGAGAGGACTAACAAAAGGATTGATGCTTGTCAGTCAGAGGCTGAGATCAGTAGAGGGAATGAACTGATCTAAGTGCCTTAAAAGACTCCTGGAGGTGGAAGATGATGTCTTGGTATCACCCCCAAACAGAACAGAACCTCTTAAAGGAGCATCCAAGATACTGGCTTGAACATCAGGAGCAAAGCCAGACTTCCTAAGCCATGAATGGTGATGAAGACAGATACCTGTAGCTGCCCCATGACAGGAGGCATCAACAGTATTGTGTGTCACCCTTAGGATGTGAGAGCCCACATCTAATCCTGACATTAAGAGTTGGACTAATTGAGTTTTGACGGGATAATCCAGAAGCATCTAAAACAGATCCCTTGCCTGATCCCAGAGGGCATTCTGATACTACATCATGTGGTCCAAATAGTACACAGCTTGAAAGGTCAGGGTGGCAGAGGCATACATTTGCTTGCTCCACTGATCTAGTTGCTTATATTCCTTGTCAGGAGGATGGATACTAAAGTGTTTGGGTCTCTTAGTGCAGTCATGGGCCAAATTCATGACCGCAGAATCCACCGTGGGGAGCTCCCCAAGAAAGGCTTGCACATCAGTGCATGGTACAGGGGTGTAGCCAGGATTTGGTGGTGGCGGGTTTCCCAAACACTTCTAGGGGGGACCGGGGGCATGCCCCCCCATAAAATTTTGAAAATGTAGGTGTTAAATGGTGCAGTTTCATGCATTTTAAGGAATAACTGTAGAGTCTCAAAAAGTATTAAAATTCAAATCATCACTTTCATCCATCCCTGCAGTCCCAGGTATTTCAGCCAGGTGTTCCTTCTAAATTTTTTTTGGGAGGGGACATTTTAGGAGAAGGCTGGGGAGGTTAAGGGATGCTGTGAAGGATTGAGGGGATCTGAATGAGTGGAGTGATGGTACAAATAAGGCGAATAAAGAAGAAGTGAAAAAAACCCATTGAACCGGAAGTCAAGACCCCCCCCTCACCATGGTCAATTTTCCATCACCCCATATCATCATTTTTATTTTGCCCTCTTAGTTTATGTTGTTCATGATGTGATCAGCCAGCAAGCCATGTTTTTATTTCATGACCTTAGACCCCCTGGTCACATCAGCCCCAGTGTGATGAATCAGCACAGAATTTTAGAAATCCCCACTTCCAGGCCACATTTAGTTTACTAAAATTGCCCTCCACCCTTGTAATTTTTCTTCATACCCCATCAAATCATGTTTTGTGTTAGAAGTAAGCCCCATCTAATTGCCTGCTCAGCTGCCACAGCACTGAAAATTGTCAGGTCGGCCCCCCCCCCGCATTGGTAATTTTTCCTTTCCCCTCCTGAATCCATGTTTAGTGTTAGTGTTTCGCCCCATTTCACTTCAGTGCTCAGCTGCAGTGCATTTTTATTTCAGCTACCTGAAATATCCTCCCTCCTGACTTTAGTGCTGCACCCCACTTGGTCACCAGTCTGCCTCCAGGCTTCTAACACCATCTCACTAAAGGCCTGTAATTTTTCCTGTCCCAGTGGGTACATTGGGGCCCAAGTTCCTTTACTGCGGCCTTCCCCGAGATGCTCCCCCAACTGCTGAGTCTGTCCATTACTCCCCATCTCCCAGACTGCAGCTGCCATGTTGAATCCACCTTACGGCCTTGAAAACACTATGGGCAGCAAGCTAGCTGCTCAGAGCACCTCCACGGCAGGTCCAGAATGAAGACTGCCAAGAAAGTGTGTGCATTTGACGTGCGGCAGCTCTCAGAATCATGTGACTGCCAATCTGTAATCACACTTGATGCAGAGCCGGGGGGCCGAGACCTCTTCATGAGCAAGCCGAGCACTGCCGGTGGAGGTAGGGCTTCATCAGTTTACCGGCCATCGGAGTTTTTTTAAAGTTTAAATGCCTGGGAATCGCGGTGCCGGTCGGAAAAATTACGGCCATGGGCAGGGCAGCACAGCCTTGGTTTCAGGAGGCAGATCAACTGTTTGTAAGTAAATCCCGGGGGGGTCAGATCACGAGTGACTCGACTCTCTGTGCAGAGTCTCTGGCTAAAAGAAATTAAAGATTTTTGGGGGGGACACAGTCGGCAAGCGGGAGGTGTGGGGGGGTTCTGAGCACCCAGGAACCCCCCCCAGCTACGCCCATGTGGTACAAGCAGTCAGCCTTTTTGGGTAAGGCCTGGATGAAGGAAGGGTGGTTCCACACCACCTTGGTAATGTCCTCATAAGAATTGATTAAAGAAGGCACCACCAGGGGGAAGGTCTCCTTTTTCCACAAATAAATGTCTAGGCAATGGCACTCAGGGTCAAGCTCCACTGTTTCCCAACTCATGAGGGATTGAATATGATGTATAAAGTCAAGAAAGGTAGAATCATCAGGAGGGAATTTAGGGACCTCCCTAGCCTGGTTCTGCACTTCAGAGGTGGTCCAGAAAACCTCAGAGGACTCTGAAGAAGAAGAAGAGGAGGAGTCATTCCCCCACAGCTCACTATCAAAGACCGGCTTTGGGGGGTGACATTCATCCAAATGCTGGCCGGAGCCTACACCAGTACACCCTTCAGAGGGCCCCATATCATGGGGAGGTCACTTGGTCCTGTCTGGGTTGAGTTCTGAGATGGGCGGTCCTGGGGAGGCAGAGGGGAAGAAGGCCTCATGGATGTGTCCTTGTTCTGCATGAAGGACCACCAAGCAGTGAAAAAGGAATAATAATCCACTGGTGAAGTTGGATTATAGATCAGAGAATACAGATATTAAGGAGGGGGTATGGGTATGACAGTGGATGAGCTGGTGGAGGGTATCCCAGTGCAGGTCCACCAGGTGCTAGTTGTGGATCACGAGGAGGACCAGCAGGCATTGGCCATGGTACTGGCTAAGGTCAAGGTGATGACGGTTGAGGAGTCGTTGGCTGAGGAGTCACTGTGACCAGCACCAGAATAAGTGGCGAAGGCTGTCAATGGTCTGGGGAAGTAGCTGACATTGGCCCCAAATGTGAGGGTGGCACCTGTGGAGACCAGGGCCCCTGAAGCAAGGGCAGCGGTGATGCCTACATAGAGGAGGAGGTGAGCGCTTACTCTGGGTGATGCCTGGAAGGACTAGCTCCATCCCTGGAGTCAGGGACGAACGAAGGCAACGCCTTGACTGGGGGTGACAGGCAAGTCCCATCACAAGAGATTCCAGCCCTGGACAAGCTGCCTGGCTGAGACCCTGTGGGTGTTAAGGGCCTGAGCATCAGGGGCTGAGAGGCAGGAGACAATGTCTGCTGCCAGAAGAGCCATCATCTGAAATGGAGATGAGGGCAGGTGGCTGAACCACCGGCAGCACAGAAGACGTAGGGGCTGACAGGGCACAAGGGGTCAACCCCCCAGAGGAAGGAGACCGGGGGTGGTGACAGATCTGAGCAGTGACAACAAGCAAGAGGTTGACCGGGGACAGTCCCGGTACTTGTCCCAGTGTTTGTGCTTCCTGCTTGATTTCTTCTGCTTCTTTGAAGAAGAAGAGGCCCTGGAAGATTGAGTTAGGAAGGAAGAGGAACTTTTGACCTGTAGCTCCTTCTCCATCACTGCCAATTTCTGTTTATCTAGGTAGCTTTCTAAGATCTTCAAGTGGTGTCTCCGTGTGGCCTGGTTGAAGTCCTGTCAGTGCTGGCAGGCCTCAGTGTCATGGTCTAGGCCTAAGCAGAGCAGACAAGAACAGTGACCATCCTTAGTGGGAATCTGCTTGGTGCAGGCACACTTCATCCACCAGTCTCAAAAGAGGTGGCTGTGAAAGTCAGGAAGAAAAAGATAGCATTCCAGAAGTATAAGGAAACACAGAAGGAGCAGGACAGAGAGCTGTACCAGTTAAGGCAGAAGGAAGCAGGGAGGGAATTCAGAATAGCAAAGGCCCAAACTGAGGAAAAGATAGCCAACTCAGTTAAGAAGGGGGATAAAACCTTTTATAGGTACATCAGCAAGCGTAGAAAGACAAAGGGAGGGATAGTGAGGCTGAATAGAATGAACGGTGGGTTGGCAGAGGGGGACAGTGAAAAAGCAGGAATACTGAATGAATATTTCTGCTCAGTATTCACAAAAGAGGAGGGGGAAGTGCCTAATCCAATTAACAGAAGCACTCTTGATAGGGGGGTCGATCCCAGTCCTTTCACAGAAGAAAGGGTTCTGCAAGAACTCCTAAAACTGAAGGTGGACAAAGCAATGGGTCCTGATGGAATTCACCCCAGAATTCTAAAAGAATTAAGGGAGTAACTAGTGAAACCACTGGCTACTCTTTTTAATAAATCATGGGAGGATGGTGTGGTACCTGAGGACTGGAGGAAGGCGGATGTGATTCCCTTTCAAAGTGGGACCAAGACAGAGGCAGGGAAACTACAGACCTGTCAGTCTGACCTCTGTGGTAGGGAAAGTGATGGAGTCACTTCTGAAGGAAAGAATAGTCGAGTACCTAGAGGCCAGTGGAGCACAGGACCCAAGGCAGCGTGGATTCACAGCGGAAGGTCATGTCAGACGAATCTAATAGATTTCTTTGACTGGGTGACCAAAGTAGTAGACCAGGGAGGGCTGTGGACATGGCCTACCTAGACTTTAGCAAGGCATTTGACACAGTCCCACACAAAGATTAATAGTCAAATTAACCAGCCTGGGAGTGGGACCCAGGGTGATAGCCTGGGTAAAACATTGGCTGGACAACAGGACACAGAAGGTAATTAAATGGAGTCCACTCTGAAGAAAGGGGGTTACTAATGGGGTACCGCAGGGTTCAGTATTGGGTCCAGTCCTTTTTAATGTCTTCATCAGTGACATTGCAGAGGGACTGGAAGGAAAAGTATGCCTTTTTGCAGATGACACAAAGATCTGCAACAGAGTCGATACACAAGGAGGTGTGGAAAGGATGAAAAGGGACTTAGTAAGGTTGGAGGAATGGTCAGAAGTATGGCAGCTAGGATTCAATGCAAAGAAGTGCAAAATAATGCACCTGGGAAACAAAAGCCCAGGGGAAGAATACACAATGGGTGGGGAGGTAGTAACAACAACAAAAAAGGAAAGGGACCTGGGAGTAATCATATCAGATGACCTTAAGGTTAGCAAGCAATGTGAGAAGGCAGTAGGAGGGCTGGGGGTATACTGGGATGTAGGAGAGGCATCATTAGCAGAAAACAGGAAGTTGTTATCCCTCTGTACAGACAGTTGGTGAGACCCCATCTGGAGTACTGTGTCCAGTTCTGGAGACCCCATCTCCGCAAGGACAGACAGGATAGAGGCAGTCCAGAGGAGGGCAACTAAAATGGTGCAGGGTCTGCAAGAGAAGCCGTATGAGGAGAGACTAAAGGAGCTTAATATGTATACCCTTGAGGAAAGAAGGGAGAGGGGGACATGATAGAAACTTTAAGTACCTCATTGAATCAACAAAGTCCAAGAGGGTAGCATCTTCAGAAAAGAGACTTGCAAGAACAAGGGACACAATTTAAAGATAGAAGGAGGGCGGTTCAGGGGCAATGTGAGGAAGTATTATTTCACAGAGAGGGTAGTGGATGCATGAAACAGACTTCCTGAGGAGGTTGTGGGGTCTAAAACTGTGGGAGAATTCAAGAATGCATGGGACAGACTCTTATGGGGGGTAGGAAGAAATAGGCTGTTGGTTAACTAGGATCTGCGACCTATCCTGTAGGTAGGGAAATGGGCAGACTAGATGGGCCTAGCGGTCCTTATCTGCCGTCAAAGTCTATGTTTCTATGTTTCTATGTAGTCAGAAGACAAGGCTGGAGAAGAAGACATAAACTCAGGTGAAGAAACACTGAAAATTCAATGTTTTGAAGCTAAATGGAAAAAAAAATAAAAGTGTGGGTTAAACACGAGAAAAATGGTGGTTGACTGAAGCTGGTATCTGAGCGGGTCTGATGAGCAGGGGTCATTGGCAGGATAGAACTGAGGTAGGTGGTGGGACTGCCACCTTTTATAGGATTGGCAAACATTAGTGTGCTGACGTCGGTGGGGGCGGTCCCTCATGACACACTGCTAGCAAGAAGTTTTCTGTGTGGTTCTGGCACCAGGCAATTCCAGTCCTACCGATGTTGCCTACTGTAAGAGCACCCTCGAAGTAAGATCAGTGGGTGCTTATTTTCCAGTAGTATTGACTAGCATGCACGGGCACCCCTTTTGAGTAACATAGAAACATAGAAGTTGATGGCAGATAAGGACTGCAAGGCCCATCCAGTCTGCCCATTTCTTTTTCTACCTTATGAATGTGCCATCAGCCTTTGCTCTGTCAAGCCAAGAGGCATACCTCTCAAGTGTCCCTGATTGTTTGTTTCAGATGCCCTCTGTCCCACTTAAATTTGGCATTTTTGCCGCAGAAGACTACAGATTTGAATCATAAAATCATATCAGACAATAGTTTTATAGTCTAGTTCATCAGAAAATGCTTTTAAACCACTTATAGCAACAGCTTTATGAACAGATATTACCTTTTTGTTTCAAGCTGTGTCCCTGGTTTTGGCATGAGTCCCTGATTTATGAGGCAGGGGGTTGATAGGTATGCCACCAGGCCTGTGTTTGTGCATCATGGGGTTGAGGGATGCTGTGCTCCACCCTTTGAAGGGCTGTTTGCTTTCCAATAAAGGCAGCATGCATTACCCCAACGTCGTGCCAGGGCTTCATCTTGAACCCAGTGCTGCCAGGCTTGCTACACAGCTCCTGCTGGCCTAGGTCGAAGTTTGTTTGTACTGCTATGAAGGAGCAGGGTCTGGAGAAAATGAAATACCTTACCAAATAATCTTCCAACAGCACTCCTAGCAAGACGTCCTCCTTCAAGTGCCCAGCTTTCCTGTGAGGAGATTTTTTGCCTAGTAACAAAGGAGCCAATCAGGTAGGAGTTGTGAGAGTGACTCTTTCTTTAACTGTTCCTGGAGGCATTTTGTCTGGGGGAGCATTAGTTTGAATCTTTCTTTAGCTGTTTCTTTAACTGTTGCTTGCTGCAGGAGGAGGTAGGAGTTGTGAGTTTGAAGCTTTCTTTAACTGTTCCATGAGGCATTTTGTCTGTGAATTTTGCTTGCTGTTGGGGAGGTAGGAGTTGTGAGTTTGAATCTTTCTTTAACTATTCCAGGAGGCATTTTTCTGTGAGATTTGCCCTCCCACCATCCCACCCACACCTCCACATGTTATTAAATGCTTAGTTAGTTGGGAGGAGCATATAGGCTCTGCCCAGGGGTGGGCTGATCATTAAACAGCAAATAAAATCAAAAGGAGGAGGAACTTTTGATTATATCACATATGTGGATAATTGTACATTTAAACTGCATAATCCTGACAATTTCACTCTATTAGGAATAGGATAAGTTTGACAGGGGCACAGAGCAGAAAGGGGCAAAGGCTGTGGAAATATAGGGTCATAGACAAATAAATTTTGTAAAAGGGAGAGTGTAAAAAAACACTAAAAGAGGGTAGGAACATAATTAAGGAGTACGTAGGATAGCACAAGGAGTGGTGCAGTGTGTGTGCAGCAGTGGTGTTCATAAGAACTCTGTGAACTGTGGTGCTGCCCCATTTGTAGGCACCTCTCTGGGCTGAGAGAGGAGGTTGCCAGGCTTTGACCACAGTTGGAAGAGGTACTGTGTACCTTTGCCGCCACCCAGGGACCACCACACCACCAGCCACTGCCCTAGAGGGAATTCAGACAGAGGTCTGGATGGACTATGATGGGTTCAGTTGGTTGACGAAGGTGGAGCTCAAGTACATCCCCCACCCAGTATAACTAAAGAACAAATATGATGTTCTCAAGGACAGGGAGAGCCCTGAAAGGAAGCCCAAGGTTGTGACCAAGGGTGTTGGGCAGATGCACCAGGAGAAGGGCACAGGTGATAGAGCCAGAAAATCCCAGGGGAGAAGGAAGCTTCTCCTAGTGAGGGACTTGAAATTTTGGGGTATGGAGATAGGATCAGGCATCAGGAGGGAGAAGGAGGTTATGTGTCTCCCATGAAGCATAGCTCTGAGGCGGGGGGAGCATATCCACAGAATCACAGAGGTAGTGGCTGGGGAAAGGGGCGGGACATCTTTGCCATCTAGGGAAAAATGATCTAGCCAAAGAAAGAGCAAGTATTGAGAAGGTTCAGGAGAATTTTGGGGATTTGAATAGGAGCGGGGGTAGCAAACACTTGTTACATTCTCAGAGGTGCTACCAGGCGGGGGGTGGGGAACAAATGCATCAAAACCTTCAACAAGTGATTGAAAGACTGGTGCAGGGAAAACAACTTTGGCTACATTGGGGACTTGGGCAGCACTGGGATGATGTACGCTTTTACAAAAAAGATAACCTGCATCCTTCTGAGGAGGATACATCTATCTTCAATGAGAAGTTTACATGCTTCCTGAGCTAGCATTTAAACTAGCCACTGGTGGGGGGAGAACTGTCAGAAGTGGGGAGATTTAGGCAGCCCACACCCAAAGGTTAGTGCACACATCAAGCAAAGCCAGGATGTCAGCCCACGGGTAGATACACAGGTACCACAGGGTGGGATAGGCTGCGCTCATGACATAACAATATTACCACTAATAAAAGAACCTGGAACACAAGCAACCAGTAAGATAATATTTGGAAGCACCACATAGAACACTCCAGGAAAAGTAGGATGAAGCAAGGGACAAAATCCAAGGAGGGAACAAAATTATGCTGCATTTCATGGAATTTCATGCACACAAATGCCCTCAGGCTGGGGAACAAGATCCTGGACCTGGTGGTTGCAATGACGGAGGCTGATCTGGACATAGTGGCAAAAAATGAAACATGGTACACCAGCAACCACAGCTGAGACACAAGTGTACTGAGTTATTCCCTGTTCAGAAAAAAATAGAGAGGGTAAAAGGGGAGAGGGGTTGCCCCTACATCAAACAGAGCATAAAACCGACTGAAATTCAAGACAGGCATGAGCAAATGGAGGAAATCTGGGACACCCTTGAGCCAGGTAATTGAACAGCCATTCACACAGGGGTCATTTACAGACCTCTGGCTCAGGCTGAGGAAACTGACAAGCAGCAGCTAGAAAACATGCATGAAATGGCAGTAACATGCTGGAGGTAGACTGGTCCATTCCAGCAAGGGCCTGAGCTAGGACAAAGGACTTTGTAGACTTCCTTGAGGAGGCTGGCCTTTGGCAACTGGTTCAGGAACCTACCAGGGACTGGGCAATCCTGAATCTGGTGCTGACCAATGGGGACAGGGTAGCAGACCTTAGGGTAGAAGGTCAGTTAGGGTCCAGCAACCACAATATAGTGTGGTTCAAAGTGGACACAGGGATCCAGTCAATCCATATGAAGGCAAGAGTCTTAGACTTCATAAAGGTGGACTTTACCAGTATCGGTATTCAGTTAGAAGAAAACTGGAAAAGAGGAAGATAGGCAGGGACATTGAGGAGAAATGGGCACACATCAAGGAGGCAAAAGTGGAGGTAAAACAATGCATTAGATCAATAGGCAAGAGTAAAATGAGAAGAAAACCACTCTGGTTCTCTGGAGGGAAGTGGCAGATAAAGTAAGGGCCAATAGGCTAGCCTTCAGGAATTATAAGGAGACACAAAGGGATGAGGGCAAGGAAATGTACCAGAAGTGTCTGAAAGAGGCGGGAAAGGCAGTGAGGAGTGCTATAGTGCAAACAGAGGAGAGAATAGCTCCATCAGTTAAAAAAGGAGATAAGACATTCTTCAGGTACATTAGTGACAGAAGGAAGGCAAAGGGGGCAGTAGCAATGCTTAGAGGGGCCAGGAGGTAGACAGTGGAGGGAAACGGGTTAAAAGTAATGATCCTGAATGAACATTTCTGTTCAGTCTTCACTGTGGAAGAGGATGGGCAGGGCCCGCAGTTGGACTTCAAAGGAGTTAGTATTAAGGAGGTAAATACCAGTCCATTCACAGAGGAGAGAGTCCTAGAAGAACAGATGGAGCTAAAGGTGGAAAAAGCCATGGGTTCAGATGGCATACATCCCAGGATCCTAAAGGAACTGAGGACTGAAATGGCAGCCCCTCTGGCAGTGCTGTTCAGTAAGTCCTTGAAGACTAGAGGGGTCCCAGAGGACTGCAGAAGGGCCAATATTGTTCCTCTTCACAAGAGCAGTAGTAAAGAAGAAGTGGGGAACTACATGCCAATTAGTCTAACCTCTGCAGTTGAAATGATAATGGAAGCATTCCTTGAAGAAAGACTAGTGGAACACCTGGAAGCCAATGGACTGGTGGATCCCAGACAACATGGGTTCTCTGCAGGACGATCTCATTAAATGAATCTGATAGATTTCTTTGACTGGGTGACAAAGGCAGTAGACCGGGGGGGTGGGGCATAGATATTGCCTACCTCAATTTCAGAAAAGCCTTTGATACAGTCCCACATTGGAGACTGGTCAACAAGCGAGACAGCCTGGGGTTGGGATGCAAGGTGGTGAACTGGGTTGGAAACTGGTTAAGGGACAGAAAAACAGAGGGTAAGGGTGAATGGAACCCAATCAGATGAAAGGGAGGTGACCAGTGGGGTACCACAGGGGTCAGTTCTGGGATCAGTACTCTTCAATGCCTTCATCCATGACACTGCAGATGGGCTGGAGGGAAAGGTTACCATGTTTTTGGGTGACACCAAGATCTGCAACAGGATGGCTACTCTGGAGGGGATGGAAAGGATGAGAAAAGATCTGGAACTACTGGGGAGATGGTCAGGGACATGGCAGCTAAGATTTAATGCAAAGAAGTGCAAAATCATGCATGTAGGGAGCAGGAACCCTGGGGTGAGCTACAGATTGGGGGGGAGCACTGACAGTAACTAAGGAGGAGAGGGACTGGGGGCTGGGGGTCATAATTGCAGATGACTTGAAGGCCACTAGGCCGATGGCAAAGGTGGTAGGAAAGGCCAGTGGGATGTTGGGGTGAATTGAAAGGGGAATCACAAGACAAAGGAGGGAGATAATAGTTTCACTGTACAAGACCCTAGTGAGATCTCATGTTGAATATGGTGTACAGTTCTGGAGACCACACCTTAGGACATTACAAAATAGAGATGGTGCAGAGGAGGGCAACCAAAATGGTGAAGGGGTTACATCACAAGCCTTACAAGCAGCGAGTGAGGGACCTCAATTTATACAAGCTAGAATAAAGGAGGGAGAGAGGTTACATGATAGAAACATTCAAGTACCTCAAGAGCATTAACAAGGTGGAAGGGGACAACATATTGCATATTAATGGTAGTGCCAGGACAAGAGGATACGACATGAGACTGAGGGGTGGCAGCATAAAGGAAAATGTCAGGAAGTTCTTTTTTATGGAAAGGGTGGTGGATACTTGGAATAGCCTGCCCCTGGAGGTGGTGATAGCCCATACAGTGTCTGGCTTCAAACATGCATGGGAGAGAAACAAAGGAATAATAGAGATAGGAAGAAAAAGCTAATGCCAATGACCAGATAGGGTCACTGGATGCTTCGTTAGGCAGCTTAAACTGTAGACTGGATGGGCCTAGTGGTCCATATCTGCCTACAGCTTCTATGTATCTATTTAACTCTGCTAACCAGAGGAGGGGGAAACCAGTGAAGGTCCCAGGCAGTCTTGTCCCAGCTGATGCTACGCTCCCGTACTCCCTTCCATAAAATCCTGCCAGTGTGCCACTTTACCAATGAAGTGAGCTTACAGTATCTATCCCGTCTGATTCCCACTGTGCAGGTGCCACCACCAAGTAAAGCATAATCCCACATTCTGCCATGGATGCCCCCCCCCCCAGAGTCTGCTGCTGGCTCCACTGATGCCACAGCTCAGTCTGAACTCCATAGTACGCAGTTCTATGGGGGAATGGGGCTGGCCTAACTAACTAATGGCGAAGCAATCTGCAGCTCACAGTCACACTATTTTTGGGTCAGTTTTTGAAGTGCCAGTGCCTGGCCACGTCACAGACTGACTGGCGGTAGTGACATCACGACATGCCATTGCCAACCAATAATAGCTCCAGACTACTGCTGCCCAACCCCCTCCCTGATGCTGGAACCCTGCTCATCCACCAGAACACAAGACAGAGGGGCTCAGCCCTCACAGACACTGCGGTGCCTGGCTGAGACTGACACAAAAGGGGGTGACACACATTCTCATCCCCAGGCCTTAATCTACCATTGGAATAAAGAGCTGTCCAGTTCAAGACTGATGCCAACATTGGATCTCTCCAGTGATGCAATTCCAATTATTCAGGCAGGGCTGTCAGTGATTTTTTGCTCTGGTAACTTGCAGCCCTCCTCTAACATGCAGACATGTAAAGGTACAGGGACTAACCCCCTCCCGAGCAAAAAAAACCCTGGTCCCAGAGTTTATAAATTTTTTTCAAAGCTGCCTAGTCTCCTAAAATAGCTACCAGGGCTCAGACACATCAAGCCCATGTATAATTTCAACAGTGACCTTAAGTGAGCAGTACTACAGACCACAGTCTGACAGTGACAGGAAGTATAACAACATTGCATTTACGAGGCAGGTGAATGGGTCCATATGTGTGAAAGCATCCCACAAAATGAAACGCTTTACGTTAAAAGAATATGTATGTCTGGTGGAAGGCTATCTGGCTGCAAGAAGCACATCAGCAACTTCGGGTGACACACCAACTCATGAAATAGCTATGTCTTCAGGAGCCAGGCATGCAGATGCAGGGACTTCAGGTCAAGATGGACCAGAGACTCAGCCCGGCCAGGTGGCGCTGAGGGTTGAGGTGCTGGATGCCACACCTTGCGCCACGCCGGTGACCCGAATTCGCGAGCGAGCTTGGGTGACAGGGGTCGGCAGGGGAGGGACTGGATTGAACTCCCACTGGGCTGCTCTCCTGTCCTGGGGGGAGAGCATTGGGGACCTCAGCGCTCTGGCAGCCCCTGGTGGAGACCGTGGGCGCTGCAGTTGCATGGGGCTACACATAATAGCATGCCTGACACTGGCAGGGTTGCCGTGCACCATAGCATCGGGAGTGCACACACAGGGATAAGGGCAGGCAAAACAGAACATAGGAAAACCCCAGTTCCAGGGGTAGGTGACGTCACCAATCCCCATGTCCATGACTGGGTCCAACTCAGCAGACCTTCACAGACCCTCTGCCCAGAGGCCCACATCCGCAGCTGGAGTCTACAAATTGAAGAGCGCCCAAGGTAGGAGGGGCGGCCCCAACCCAGAGGGGTTAAGCTGGGGATGCCAGCTGTGAGGCGAGGGTGGAGGAGAGGAAGGTTTGGTCGGGGGGGACTTCAGGCAGGACAGGACAAAGTTTGGATGTCTGAGAGAGACTCCTGGATCCGTGACCAGAGGGAAAAAGAATTGAAAAAAAAAAGAAAAAAAAAGATGAACCAGAGACCCCCTGTCTTGTGACAACAGGTTCCTGCACAAAGGCAGAGGTACTGGAGGCTCCTCTGCTTGTTGTTGCAGCAGTGGATCCCAAATCTGCTGAGGTAATAGGGATGCAATGAAGCTGAAGGTCACACTCTCCATCTCCAGTTTCAGTAATACTCTCTGTATTAATGGAATGGGAGAAAATGCATACAAAAACTTTCCTTTCCAAGAAAGGGACAACACATCTCACCAAAAAACTCTAAGCCCTGGAGCAAGTGAGCAAAAACATAGTGTTTTTTTGTTGTGTGGGGATGCAAAAAAGCTCCTACTCTGGATTACCCCACTTTGGGAAGGAGTCATCTACCGCTGAGGTCAACAGTTCCCATTCATCCATCTTGGACTGTGACCCACCTACATTGTCTGCTAAGGCATTTTGGATACCTAGGAGATGCATGACTGACAGCTCTAGGCTGTGTTCCAGCACCCAGTACCACACTCTCATTGCTTACTGACACAGGGAATATGAATGAATCCCACCTGTTTGTTTAGAAACATAGACTTTGATAGCAGATAAGGGCCACTTAGCCCACCACTCTGTCCATTTTCCTACCTTTTGGATAAGCTGTAGATCCTAGTTAACCAACAACCTACTTCTTCCTACACCCACTAAAATTACTTTATGTCAGTCCCATGCAGTCTTGAATCCACCCACTGATTTTGACACCACTACCTCCTCTGGAAGGCTGTTCCAAGCATCCACCACCCTCTCTGTGAAAAAATACTTCCTCACGTTGCCCTTGAGCCATCCTCTGTCAAACTTCAAATTGTTCCCCCTTCTTCTTTTTTATCCCTTTTTCTGAAAGTTGCTACCCTGTTGGACTTTGTTGATTCCCTTGAGGTACTTAGTTAGTTAATACTTTGTTACTTAATATTGCAACCAAGCATTAAAGTACAGGTTGAAGTTCTACATTGCATAAAAAGATAAGCATTTATATATAGCAGATCCAAAACATAAAATGTTACCATTTTAGAACAAGAAAAGATTACAAAAAATGTAACATTCATTTCTTCACATTCAAATATTGCAAAAACACAGATTTACTGTAAGTCTGAGTTCTTACCACATGTTTCTATCATGTCCCCCCCTCCCTCCTTTCCTCTAAGGTATACATATTAAGCTCCTTTAGTGTCTCTTCATATGGATTCTGGTGCAGACCCTGCACCATTTTAGTTGCCCTCCTCTGGACTGCCTCCATCTTGTCTAGGTCCATATGGAAATGGGATCTCCAGAACTGCATGCAGTACTCCAGATGGGGTCTCACCAACTGTCTGTACAGAGGGATAACAACTTCCTGTTTTCTACTGGTGTTGCCACTCCCTATGCATCCCAGTATCTCTCCAGCCCTCCTTACTGCCTTCTCATATGGCTTGCCTACCTTAGGTTATCTGATGTGACTACCCCCAGGTCCAGTTCCATTTTTGTTGTTGGTAGTACCTCCCACTGTGTACTCTTCCCTGGCTTTTGTTTCTAGGCGCATTATTTGTACTTCTTTGCATTGAATCTAAGCTGCCATATTTTGACCATTCCTCCAACCTTGCCAAGCCCCTTCTCATTCTTTCCACCCCCACCCTTGTATATCAACCCTGCTGCAGATCTTCTTGTCATCTGTAAAGAGGCATACCTTTCCTTCCAGCCCCTCAGCAATGTCACCAATAAAAACAATAAAGAGGACCGGTCCTAGTACTGAACACTGCAGAACCCTACTTGTAACCCAACTTTCCTCAGAGTGGACTCCGCTTACTATTACCCTCTGTGTCCTGTTGCCCAGCCAATGTTTTACCAAGGTTACCACCCTGGGACCCACTCCCAGACTGGCTGACTTGTTTATTAATCTTTTGTGTGAGAATGTGTTAAATGCCTTGCTAAAGTCTTGTTAGACCACATCCACAGCCCCTCCCTGGTCTACTACTTTGGTCACATAGTCAAAGATATCTATTTGATTCATCTGACATGACCTCCCCACTGTGAATCCATGCTACCTTGTGTCCTGTGCCCTGCTGACCTCTAGGTGCTCAACAATTCTTTCTTTCAGAAGTGATTTCATAATTTTCCCAACCACCAAGGTCAAACTAACAGGTTTGTAGTTTTCTGCCTCTGCCTTGCTCCCACTTTTTTTTTTTGAAATTCAGCATCTTTATTAAAATTATGTCTTAGCACAGAGTATATAACAAAGACAAATGTGCCGCACACTGATAACAACAAAAACAGCTTAATGGTGACGTGACACCAGAATGTCACTGGATCAAGTATAACCAAATAATAATGAATTTAAATGCTCACCCCTCCCTCCCCATACCCTCCCCACCCCTCCCTGGAGTATGCCTTATTACAAGCAGCGAAACAAATTGGTACAAGTAAGCGAATAATAATCCAGCAATGACAAGCATCAAAAGGAAGATAAAACAAGTTGAAACAGTCAGAGGCATGTATTACATAAATCTACTTCAAATATAAAGCATACAGTTTACCCCATTTCTGACTAAAAGAAGCCATACAGTTTGGGGAGCTTGCTATTAACCTTTCAGTGTTAAAACAAAGCGACATTTCTTTCAGCCATTCAGCATATGATATGGCCAGCTGGTCCATCCATTGCTTGAGAACCAGTCTCTTGACTGCTATGGAGATTAGAGCCATGTGAAATCTACACTCTCGAACTCTAATATTGGAGAACACCCCTAGAATACATATTTCTATGGTAAACAAATCACCCAATCCCAGAAGGGGATCTAGATTAGTTTGAACTGCATTCCATAATGCAGCCACCTTATCACAATGCCAGAAAATGTGTATCAGGTTCCCTTCAGCCACACCACACCGTGTACAGTTAGCCAGAGGTAGTCTGCCATAGTTTGGCCAACTTAACCAGTGTATAGTATAGATTATTTAAGATATGGCACTGCATGAGTCTGTGCCTATCTTGAGTAAGATACCTATGCATGTCCACCCAAACCTGACTCCAAATCAAGGAGGAGTCTGGCAGAAGAGAAGTCCACATTTTAGAACCTGTAAGGGCATTAGGATATTTGATATCCAGTAAAAAGGAATAAATCCTGGAGATTCCATGGGCCTTATTTGCACATTCCTGTATCTGATCTAAGAAAGGCCTGACCTGGGACAGCATGAATGTGGTCCCAAAAAGGAACACCATAGGATGCCTCTACTGAAATACCTTCAAAATGTGTTTCTGAGGAATATTCAGTTTGGCAATTATGTTGGTTGAGGAGAGGAGAGAATCCTGAGAAAACAAGCTTTCCACAAGAGTATCTTGTAACTGAGGAAGCCAGTCTGCGGAAAGCGGAGAACCTCCTATTTTGATGTTAGGGTTTAAAGTGAGGGGTTGAGCAGTATCCTTTTTGGATGAAATGTTAAAGAAGTTCCAACACTGGGTCAAAATCTTTATAGCAATCCCCACAGTTGAATTTTGTATGGAAGGGGGTAATGCCGAGAAAGTGTAATAAAAAACTCTGGGTGAGTTAAGATTATGCATATCCAGGAGCCTCTTCTCCAACAGTAGCCACATAGGAGAATTTTCATCGGGTATGGGCTCAAACCATCTCCCCATTTTGAACAGATGACTTACCCAATAGTAAAAAATAAAATTGGGGAGGCGGAGTCCACCTCTCTCCTTTGGTAAATTAAGTTTAAGGAAGGCCTGTCTAAGGTATTTACCCTGCCAGATGAATTTAGAAAGAGCAGAGTGGAGCTGTTGAAAGTAAGACGATGGGAGCCAGATATTCAATAAATTTAAAGGGTAGAAGAGACAGGGTAGTACATTCATCTTTATAATACTAATATGACCCCATAATGACAAAGGGAATTTGACTCATCTCTGGAGATCTTGCTGGATATTCTGCACCAAATCATCCAGATTGAGACTCCTGAGAACCTCTGGGTCTCTAGTGAGATGAATGCCTAGATATTTGATTGAGGAAGAGGACCATCTCATACCGAAATGGGAGAAGTTACCTTGGTGCGTGAGATCATTTAATGGAAATATAACTGATTTGTATAGATTTAACTTATAGTTAGCTACTCGTCCAAACTGCTCAATAATTTGTAATGCATGTGTTAATGAAGTTTCTGGGTTCGCCAAATATAAAAGAATATCGTCTGCATAAACTGAGAGGGTCAGAGATTGCTGGAATGCTGAACAACCTGTAACCTGAGATGAATTCTTAATACTGATTAAAAGGGATTCCAAATATAAATTAAACAAAAAAGGAGACAGGGGACAACCTTGCCAAGTGCCTGTAAACAGGGGGAATTGAGAGGAGAAAACCCCATTGCTATAAATTCTAGCAGTGGGAGCCTTGTATACCGTCCGAATCCATTGAATGAAGGTTTCTGGAAAATCCATTTTTTTGAGGGTAGCCCAAAGAAAATCCCAGTTTACCCTGTCAAAAGCTTTTTCTGCGTCTAATGAAACTAAATCCATGGGGGTCTGGGAGTCTTGGGCAACCTGAAAAGTATGTGAGAGGATTCTCAAGGGGTCAGCAGAAGATCTGCCTTGCACAAACCCCACCTGTTCAGGACTCAGCAGATGAGACCAAATCTGTTTAATTCTAAGAGATAAAATTTTGGTTAACATTTTTATATCATAATTTAGTAATGAAATCAGACAGTAACTGGCTGGCTCATTCTGGGGTTTATCTGGTTTCAGGATCAGGACTATCGTGGCTTCCAGCAAAGTGGGGTCTAGGGGATCTGAGGTAAACATATAATCAAAGAGTTTCAAGAGAAGGGGAGCTACCTCCTTACAAAAGACTTTATAGAAGTTAGAGGGGAAACCATCAGGACCTGGGGATTTGTCAGGTGCTAACCCCTTGATTGCTTCCTCTACTTCAACCAGGGTAATGGGAGAGGCCAGGATCACACACTGCTGGGCCTGCAGGGAGGGAAGAGTAAGGCCATCCAAAAAATGTTCAATTACGAGAATGGGAAACTGGAGGAATACCCTTACTGTATAGGTTCCTATAAAAGGATTCAAAAACCTGGGAAATATCTTGAGGAGAGGTTTTAATAGAGCCATCTGGAGAGTATAGTGCAGGAATCAGTCTTGAGCTTTCTACTTCCTGCAATCGAAGGGCTAACATTCTACCTGGCTTCTCACCTTGGTCTAAATAACGAGCTTTAGTTTTATGGATGGCATATTCCGCCTTTTCTCTTAGCAAATCGGCATATTCATTCCTAAGCTTCAGTAGGGATTCCAGATCAGATTGGGAAGATGAAGAGGATAAGCTATTTTCAGCCATCCTTATTTGATTCAACAATGAGATAACTTTAGCCTCTCTCTGTTTTTTCCTTTTGGAAGCTAGCTTAATGAATTCACTCCTAATGTAACATTTAAAAGAACACCAAATCAGGTCCTCCCTACATGTGGAACCTGTATTGAAATCTATATAGGAAGAGATTTATGACTTAATGTGGGAGATTATTCAATCCTCTTTTAGGAGTTATGTGTTTAACTTCCATGTGGTGTCTCTTTGAAAGTTCGGATCAGGGGAGATTAAAATCCATGCTACAGAATGATCAGATATAACAATTGGTTCAATTCCTGTCTGGTGAGTACTAGCCAGAAGAGTGGTGCTTATTAAAATGTAATCAATTCTGGACCATGACCGGTGGACCTGGGAGTAAAAGGAGAAAAGCTGGCTATAGGGATTGAACAGACGCCATGGGTCACATAGACCCAATAAATCCATAAAATCCCTCAGAGCAATTTGCGGAGGGGTAAGGGGTGTTAATGGCCTATGAGTTTTGTCTAAGTCTTGCGATGGAGCAATATTCCAGAAACCCCCTAGAATAAGCAAGGAGGGCAAAAATGCGCTCAGTTTGTCGGCCATACTCATAAGAAAGTCCGCATCCCCTCCAACTAGACCATAGATTGCCCCTAACACCACCCGGACATTGTTTAATATACCCTTAACAATAATAAATCTGCCCTCTTGATCTGTTAGACTTTCTTCTGCCACAAATAATATATGTCTTTTAACCAAAATTGCCACCCCACTACTAGATAACGACCCACAGGACGTGAAAATTTGAGAAAAACCCTGTCGACATAGCCCGTTTGTTTACGAGGATGTGAGGTGGGTTTCCTGTATCAAAAGAATGTCAATATTTAGTAAGGCACAGTTTTTGAGAACCTGATATCTTTTGGGCAGATCCCTGATGCCTCTGACATTCCACGTTGCAATCTTAATTGGCACCAAAGTCATGTATCTTTTTAATGAAAAAAAGGAAGCAAGCACCATTGACTGACCAGACAATCCCAAAAGGCACACTTCAGTCCCACCCCCCAACCCCCACAACCCCTGTGGAAAGGAATAAGTAAGGGAAAGTTTCCCTTCCCAGGGAGATTCGTAAAATAGTTGAGTCACTGAGAGAGTAGAAAATCTTAACCATCCAATAGTGGACTCAGACCATGGAGTCAGTAGGGAAGAGACCAAGACAATAACAGAAACCCCCTCCCCCAAACCCCTCAACCTATGTACAAAAGGTCCCTATCTGTGTACTAGGGAAGATTCCAGAATCCTTATTACTTGTAATGAGAACCAGACCCAATAGGCTGCACTCCCATGAGAAAGGGTACACTACGTTTAAGAACCAAATCTGATTTAGAGCACCATGGACTGAGTCCGAGGAGGAAGGCTTACTAAAATGAAATGCTCTCTGAACCCCATATCTCACAGGAAGTGCACCCTTAGCCCCCTTCCTAGGTGCGCTATGCATTGCTCCTGAAGTTTCCTCCATCCCGAAGCTTCCCCGCCCATCGACCCTCTGGAGAGCTGGCAAACGAAACCCCTGACCAACACTGCAGTGGTCCAAAGGGTTACAATTTGACATGCCAAAATAATAATGGGAGTCCTGAAATCCACCTGTCAACTTGCTCACTCGCAAACCCCACCAGACTATCCCTCTCCCAAAGAGGTGCATGCCTCCCAACAGTACTTCTTGGACCAGACTTACCCAAAGGGCCAACACTTGGGAGATGGAAGTCCTTGGGGTTCCCAGTGAGCTTACTGCCCTGTTTAACTCCTTTGAGGTGAACCCTGCACCGAACAATGCGAGGATATAAGAGGGAAACAAACCAGTGGGACCAACAGGTCTGTTCACAATAACAACTTACGGAAACGCCTCTGAAAAAAGGTTCCCACCCACCCTCGCCCCAGAGCACATGAACACTCCACTGAGCCAGATCCAGGCCCACTAGGCCTCACTGCAACCTCTCCCGCCCACCCATCCACTCTCCGAGGAACCAGAGGAAAGGGGAAAGGGGAAAGGAAAACATCAAACAAGTAAAAGGAAAGAAAAAAAAACACAACTCCAGAGCAAAAAAGAACAATTGCCCTCAGGCAACTGCAATGAAAAGTTCACCCTGCTTTAAACAGGTTAGGTAGTCTGCTAGGAAGGTCCGTGGCAGCTTGCTCCAGGGAATCATACACATACCATACTCCGTCTACTGTCACTTGTAACTTAGCAGGGTAGAGCATCTTAAATCTTATTCCTGCCGTGATTAGCTTGTTGACCGTAGGATGAAAGGCAGATCTTCTTTGTCGAGTTTCATAAGGGAGATCTTGGGTGATCCTCAACTTGGAGCTGCCCCACAATATAGCCTGGAGCTTCTTTGCTTTAGAAAGCACATGTTGCTACTCCAGAAAACTTAGGAATTTCACAGTTAAAGGCCTTGGGGATGCACCAGGTGGGGGTTTTGGCCTCAGGAAATGGTGGGCTCACTCAAAGTAGTACTGTGGGTTGAGGGGAGAAGGGCCAACAACCTTAAGGAAAAATTTCTGCAGGAAGGCAATGGTGTCAGAACCTTCCTCCGATTCAGGCAGACCCAGGATCAGCAGATTATTCCTTCTACTTCTCCCCTCTAAGTCTTCGGTTTTCAGTTGGAGTTTACTAATTTGCTGTTTCAGATGTACGATTTCTGCTTCTGATTTCTCTCTCCATTTCTCCGGAGAAGAGGTTCTCGCTTCTGAGTCTCCCATTCTTGTAGATAAGGAGCTTAGGTCTCCACGAATAGATTTCAGCTCTGCCGAGATATCCTCTACAGTTTCTTTAAACAGGAGCAATTTCTGAAGAAAACGGTCCTCAGTAAGAGGAACCGCTGATGTGCCAGAAGAAGCAGACTTGGGAGCATTCCCAGAACTTTGATGTTTCGATTTCTTGGATGATTTTTCTGGTGTGAGGTATGTCGGATACCGGCCTGCTTCATCTCCGCTTCCATTTCGTCTGTAAAGCCAGTTACGTTATTGCAAATCAACCAAAACTCTGCCACGGAGATCTCAAATGATAAAGAAGCTTAGAACTGATGCCTAACTTGTACCCCTTGGCAAATGAAGGGCAAAAAGAGGGTTATAAGCGGTCGATAAGCGGGAGCTCCAGAATAGTGCTGCTTTCAGGCACCCTGCATCACATGACCCCTTGCTCTCACTTTTGTGAAGGGGAATAACATCTGCCTTCTTCCAGCGCTCAGATACCACACCATCCTCCCATGATTTATTAAAAAAGGTAGTCAGTGATGTCACTAGTTCTCCCCTTAGTTCTTTTACAGTTCTGGTGTGAATCCTGACAAGCCCCATTGCTTTGTCTACCTTCAGTTTTAGGAGTTCTTTTAGGACCCTTTCTACTGTGAATGGACTGGTATCGACCTCACTATCCAGAGTGCATCTATTGTTTGGTTTTGGTACCTCCCCTTCCTCTTCTTTTGTGAATAATAAGCAAAAGTATTCATTCAGGATCTCTGCCTTTTCATTGTCACCCTCTGCCTTCCTCCCTCCCCTTTATTGAGCCTTACTATCCCTGCCTTGATCTTTTTTTGCTCTTTAATGTAGCTATAAAAGGTTTTATCCTCCTTTTTAGCCAAGTTGGCTATTATTTCCTCTGTTTGGGCCTTTGCAGTTCTGATTGTCTTCCCTGCTTCCTTCTGCTTTAATTGATACAGTTCCCAGTCCTGCTCCTTTTGTGATTCCTTATACTTTCTGAATGTTATCTTTTTCTCCCTAACCTTCCCCATCACCTCTTTTGAGAGTCATAGTGTTTTTTCCTTTGTTTTGTTTTGTTTCACACAAAGGCTTGTTGCCTTTGTGATGGCAGTTTTGATTTTTCCCCATTGTTCCTCCATGCCCTCCTTCCTGCCCATTTGCTAGTGCATTCCTTATGCACTCTCCCATTTTGCCAGAATCAGCCTTCCTAAAGTCCAGTACCCTCGCCTTTGTATGGCTTAACTCTATGGCTGAGTTTATTGTGAATCACACTGTTTGCTGATTGCCTGTTCCCAGATGGCTACCCACTTCTTAATCTGAGATCATCTCTTCATCCCAATTTAAGAGTACCAGGTCTAAGATTGGTCCCACTCAAGTGGGTTCCAACATTAGCTGTCTGAGGCAAGCCCCCTGCAGGGCACCAAGAAGTACCCTATTATTGGATGTGGCTGTAGCAAGTGTGCTCCAGTTAACATCTGGCATATTCAGGTCCCCCATCAGTAATATCTCTCCTTTTTCTGCTAGCATAATACGTGACTCTATCTTTGTCTGTCTGTATCAACAAAAGACCTGGAGTCAGATGCTCCTGAAAAGGCTGGAGAATGTACAAAACAGCAGTCATCTCAAGGCATTTATGTGCAATTTGGTTTCCACCTGGGTCCAAGAACCCTGTGTTTGTTTAAGGGCCCTGGTGTGTCCCCCACCTGGATACAGATGCAGCCAAGTTGAGAATCAGAGATGGAGCTGGTATGAGAAATGGAATGCCCCTTAAGAGGCTGTGGTGGTCCATCCACCATGTCAGTGTTTTCTGCAAGGGGGACTTGACAAGCACCTTCTGGTCCACTGCAAATAATTTATTGTCCAAGGTCCTCTCTATTCATTGCATAGGTAGGCACCTATGACCTTATGAATGGTCTACTCTGTATGTCTCTTATATATTGTATCCACTTTAACTCATTGTATGTAAAGTACTTACAATTTGTTATCCTGTTAAGTTTCTGCATGTCTGTACTCTCCCGGGTCGTGCTGAAAATAATCATTTAATGGCTAGTGCACTTACCTGGTTAACAAAAGCTAAATAAATAAAATTGATCCTACTGTACTCTGAATGCTATTGTGGAATCTGCATGTGAAAGTCAGCCAGTAGTTACAATGGCTGCTGCCCATGAGTCCCAGGAGACATAGACATATTCTGCCATGGACTTAAAGACTGTTTTATACCTGTAGCACTTGTTCTTTTGCTCTATCCAGGGGCAGGACCACATAGCCCTGCTCTGTGTCCAAGACAGCACCTATGTACTGCAGCTTGGCAAAGAGACAGTACAGACTTTGGCAGATTCACTGTAACCCCCAGGTCATCAAACAATTACATGGTTCAGGACAGGGTATGCAAGACTTAGCTCCTGGAGCTGAGATTTAAGAGCCAATTGTCAAGGTATGGGGAGACATACAAGCCTTTCATGCAAAAGGCTGCTGCCACCACTGCCAAGCATTTGGTAAAGACCCGTGCCACAGAAGATAAGCCAAAGGGCAATACTATGAACTGATAATGCTGTCTTTCCAGTACCGATCTCAAATATTGTCTGTGATGTTGCTTGATCTTGATATGGAGCAAATCCAGTGCCCTGTTTGTACCAGGAAAATCAAAGCTTGAAGAGAGGCCATGTGAAACATCCTGTAATCTATGTAAAAGTTTAGGTCTCAGATCTAACACAGACCTGAGATCTCATGTCCATTTGTGGACCAAGAAATATGTGGAGTACACCACTTTGTTCTTCTGATAAGAAGGCACTGATTCTATTGCATGTTTGTTCAGCAAAGCTTGCACTTTTTCTTTCAGCAGGTACAAGTATCCTGGAGGATAAGCAGAAAGTGGTGAAGGGTGCTCTGGAGGAGGGGTCTTTAAGAGCTCCAGAGCATATCCCTTTGCAGTTATCTTCAGAACTCATTCATATGTGGTAATCTCCCTCCATTGTGTCAGATGACATGAGAAACAGCTCCCTACAACCACCTCTGGAGGCAACAGTGGTGTGGGGCAGGCCTATTTGAGTCAAGCTGAGCTGGTGGGTGAAGAACCACCAGCTTCACTGGCCTTTAATACCTTGGAATGGGCCCCAGGGGTGAGGGGACCTGGAAAGGCTCCACTGCCCCGGGGGGAGTCACGTGATGTGCTGCCAAGAGTCAGCACTCCTCTCGACCTCACCTTCCCCTGCACTTTCATTTTGTTATTTTTGCACTAAGTTTTTACTTTGTTTGGCGATTTTACATTTTTGAGGTACTGCATACCTGTGCAGGTGCTCAGATTGTTCTTGAACTGTGAAGAAAAGGAGGTAAAAATGAAAATGGCTCCACCACGTCACACTCCTCCAAAGACATCTGAAAAGGTTAAAAGTTCTAAACATATGAAGGCACAGGCAGCACAAGCCAGCAGGCCTAACTCTTCTTTTACAGCCCTCTTGGATGAAGATTTCATATAGGAATTTCATTTTTAAGGATGCTATACAGCTGCTTACTGAGGTGATTAAGGCTCTCCGGATGGCAACGGAGTCTTTAACTCAGCAGGTCGGAGATACAAAGGCCCACATCATCTCCTTAGATGACTGGCAGTATAGGTTTGACCACAAGATAACTTCAGTATGCCAGAAGATGACCTGATTAGAAGCCCATTTGGAAAATCTTGAGGGTAGGAGCAGGCACAATAATGTTGTCATTCTCGGTCTCCCAGAGAGACTGGAGGGCCCCAATGCAGTTCTGTTTGTGCTAAAACTCTGCAAAAAGCTGGTGTGACCCTCCTCCAATGGACCAACCTACATTATAGAATAGGTGCGTCAAATATTGCAGGCAATGCCACCTGCGGGCTCACCTCCTCACCCTTTCATATTTACATTTTTAATCTATTTTGATCTACAGCATTTATTGAAACAAGTACAAGACCTACAAGATGTTTCATGGGAGGGCACCAAGGTTTGGATGGTGCAGGATTTGCCCCTGGCAGTGAGGCAAAAGTAAGCCACTTACCACTCTCTTGTTTCCAAACTTCTGGCAGTGAACCTCAAATTTTTGTATGCTGTATCCCACCCGCCTTCAGGTTATTTGCAACAAAGTGCCAAAAAGATTTGAATTGGCAGAACATGCTCACAGAGAGCTGCCCATTCTTTTCCCAGATTTGTTAAAGGCACCGTGAGTGCTTGCTTAATACAGTATATGATGCTGGAATAACTGGCAGTTGGATAGTGCTCCCTAATGGATCTATGTACTTCTGTTTTGAGGTTTGGGCTACTGTATGTTGATGTTTTAAAACTTGGATGTTATTTCTTTCATTGTTTGTCAGACTGGGAGTAGAGTTCTGGGCTTTGGCTTGCGTGGACTGCATATTGTTCCTGGCTTCCTAGCTGACGGTTTAACTTTTTTGTTGTTAGTTTTCTAGCAGACAAGTATTCCCTGTTTGGGTCAGTTGAGGGTCCACCAGCTTCCTTGGTTTCTTTGACTAAATAGATGATTACCAGTGGATGGTTTTACAGACCCATTACTTCCCTTATAGTAGCAGACTGGCTCATAACTTTTTTGGTGTTATGGCTAGAAGGAATTTTGAAATATTTTCCTGAAGTACTGTCCCTGGTGTCTGTCTCCTTGAGACATCGTATTTCAGAATCCCATTGAAGATTGATGGCTATTGTATGGGAGACAGAATTCAACAATGTACTTTGATTTTGGACTCCCCTTGCTCCAGGTTCACTTTGACTGATGATGCACTGATTGGATCCTCCATGGACTAGTTCTATATTATATTCATAGAATGCTGACATTTGTTCTTGGGGGATTGTTTGCCTGTTCTTTAATGTAAACTGTAGGTTTGCTAGTGTTTCTTTGATTTGGTTATGGGGATATCTGGAGGGGGTTAAATAAGGGTGTTTATAAATAATGGTTTTGCTCTGTTTTATTTGTATGAAGGGATAATGAATGTTACTATATTGGGGGTTGAAGGGGTCAGGGAGATCTTTTGGGGATTGATCCTTCCTGAACATGTCATGGACCTGGGTATTTTGGGGGTGCAGTAGGCCGCACTGGGGGAGTCAGTTTATTGTGCTGTTATTATTATTTGGGGATTTGCATTTTTTGGTTGGGGGTCTTGGGGATTCTTGTATTGTCTGTAAGCTTGTCATTTTGTTATGAGAAATCATAGGAGTGGGTTCTTGATGGTTATTACGGGGTATATTTGGGGAGAGGATGGCCCTAGAGGACAACCTGTCCCTGAGACTGTGACCGTTTTCTTTTTTGATTATGGATGATGTTGTTATAATAGTCTTACAGTTTTGCTATGGGTAGTATGTATAAATTCATAACATGGAATATTAAAGGACCCCAAGAGAAACGGAAGCGTTGTATGATCTTGTGTCACCTTAAGAAGATTCCAGTGAGGGTAGCTGTTTTGGAAGAGATATAAATGAGGCCTGAGGATGCTTCTCACATTTGGAGAGAATGGTGGGCCAAATGTTTGGGGTGGGGAATAGCAACAAAAGAGTCTGTGTGGTTATATTGATAGCCTGAAGGTTTGCTTTCCAGTTGATCCAAGAATGCTGGGATCCTAATGGGCACTTTCTTTTTGTGCATGTCTTGTTGTGACTCACAGAAGTTATATTGGGTTTGGTATACAGCCCCAATGTGGACTCCCCTACATTCCTTGTAGATTTGGTGTCTAAGTTAGCTCCATTTGCTCTTTTTCCTGTGTTTCTAGGAGGGGACTGGAATCTGATGCATCAAACGGACCTACAGTAGATAGGTCTCTCTCTCACGGGAAGGGTCTTTTTCTTTTTTCAGTTGTTTAACCAGGAGTGACACACTAAGCTGAAAGCTTGTTTACAGGTGCAATCTGGGAGCACAGGGAAGTTAAGTGACTTGCTCAGGGTCACACGATATATGCAAGTGGAGGCTGTGGAATTCAAACCCAGGACTCCTGATTTGCAGCTCAGAGCCTTAAACCTCTGTGCTGTACTGCCTCCCAGACCTAGGGTCTGTCCTCAGGATAGCGGGTTTTGAGGCAGCTGTTAGGTACTTTGGGTTTGGTGGACCCTTGGACCCTTGGTGTGCTCTTCATCCCATGGACAGGCAGTATACCTTTTACCTCTCCCCCCACAATATATTATTCTGGATTGATTACTTTCTTGCTATTAAGGACTTTCTTGTTGGACTTTCGTCTTGTGACATTCAGTCCATGGTAATTGTGGACCATGTGCCAGTGACTATGGAACATGATGTCCATGGGCTAGAGGAGCAGGACACGGTCTGGAACCTTAATTCACAACTTCTTAAGGATCTCCATACTCTTAATATCATACAAGCAAAAGAAAAAGGAAAATGAGAACATTATGGTTCTCCAAAGAAGTGGTAAGGGTGGTGAAGGAGAAAAGGGTGGTATTCAAGAGGTACAAGGAAGCACAGAGAGGGAGGACAGGGATATATATTAAGCAAGGCAGAAGGAAGCAGGTAAGGCAGGTGTGGGATCAAAGGCACAAACTGAGGAATGGATTGCTAGGTGGTGGATAATGGGGACAAGACTGTTTTCAGCCATGCAGATGAGAAGAGAAGAACTGAGAGGCAGGATTTATTTATTTGTTTATTTAAAGAATTTCACTAGGAAAGCATACTGAACTGAAATAGTTTCTTTCCAGATGCATCCTTGGAGGAGGGGAGGGGAGGAGGGGGAGGGGGAGAAAGGATACAAGATGATTAAAATACAGTGAACAGTAAATACAGAAAAAATGCAGAATATCCAGGTAATATACATAATAAATTACACATACATACACAAAACCTAAGTGCACTAGAGTTCTGATGACACACAGGTAATATACAATCATGTCAACCAAACTGAGTAATTTCAAGCAGATGGATAGGGGTACCAGTAGCAGGTACAAGAGGGAGTGGTGAGTTTAGGCAAGAAGAGGGCAAGAGAGAAAGAGGAAGAGGTAAACTGGGTGTGTAAAGGGAGAGATAGTGTACCCTGAAACCAGATAAACAAGTAATATTTATTCAGCACAGAGGGAAAATGCATAGCAAGGCACAATAAGCAGAGAGGGAAAATGCACAGCAAGGCAGTGAAGGAAATGTCTTTCACACAGTTCCACGTGACCTGTGACCTGTGGTCATTAGCAGAGCCTACCTGTTGGAAATGCATTTCCACACCAACTTGAATGACAGTCTGTTTGTAGCCCCTCCCCCTCAATCCTTTCAACTTTTGAAGAAGCAGTTCTTATTAGCGGTGAGAATGTTTCCACAATTTTTAGTATCTGTGCATTTTTGACATACTTAAGATTCTCTGTTGAAATATCGTTCATCTATTTTTAAAGTTGTTTTTACTATTCTGCAATTAGTGCAAATCTGCAATAAGGATGGCAGCCCCCAGCAGTTTTTAAAACTCACCTTTCCTGAAGTCTCTTTTCTGTCCAGGTACTGTACTTCAAACACATCTGTGATGACTGACAGCAGGGTACTTCTTGTAGTCAGGGTGCTACTAGCTGTCCTGCTGACAGCCTTGATCAACAGCTCACTGGAAACAGGTGTGATTCAAAAGGACTGGAGAAGGACTGACGTGGCCCCTCTACATAAGAGCAGCAGCAGGGAGGAAGCTAGCAATTATAAACTTGTCAGTCTCACTTCAGTGGTGGGGAAATTAATGGAAATCCCACTGAAATAAAGACTGGTTGAGCATCTGGAACCCAATGGGGTGTATGATCATAGCTAGAAAGAATCCACAGTTGGGAAGATCAGAATGAATCTGACGGATTTCTATGAATGATTGACCAATGAAATAGATTGGGGAGGCAGTGGGCATGGCCTAGTTAGACTTTAGCAAGGCCTCAACACTGTGTTGCACAGGAGGCTGATTAAGAAGTTGACCAGTTTGGGAGTGGGATACACATTGGTAAATTGGGTTAGAAACTGATTAATAGGATTGAAGAAATAGGGTGGTGATTAATGGTACTCACTCTAAGGATGGGAACGTGACTAGTGATGTACCACAGGGTTTGGTACAAGGACCAGTCCTTTTCAATGTCTTCATAGGGGATATTGCAGAAAGACTGGAGGAGAAGGTATGCCTTTTTGTAGTGGGGGAGGTACTGACAGTCACGAGATAGGAAAGAGACCTTCAGGTTGTTATTTCAGAGGACCTTAATGTGGCAGCACAGTGTGACAAGGCTGAGGATGGTGCCAGTGGAATGCTGGGGGTGCACAGAGACAGGTGCCTACATCAGGAGGAGGGAGGGAGGTGGTACTGCCACTGCATTGCTCCCTGGTATGATCCCACTGGGAGTACTGTGTTCAGTTTTGGAGACCATTCCTCAGAAAGGACATGGACAGGGTGGAGGTGATCCAGAGGAGGGAAAGTAAGAGGTTGCAGGAATTCCATATTTCTTCTGTTTTATACTAATCAATTTGGCAAAGTGCTAGGAACTATTTAACAGGAGTAGTAAGTCTAGAACATACGAACACAAGTGGAAGCAGATGAGGGAATGTTCAGGAGGGACGTGAGGAAGTTTTATGTTCCAGAAGGAGAGTCATGGAGCCATGGACAGTCTACCAGCAGAGGTGGTGAATGACAAAATCATTATTGGTTTCAAGCATGGCTGGTACAGAGTTAACGGCTGAGTAGTTACTTAGGGGTAGTAGTAAGACAGGGAGCAAGGGGGTGCATAGTGTGGACAAAAACCTGATATTGACAAAAGGTTTCAGGGTATGATATTGTGTTACAGGCACTAATTTGAGCACTGGTCCTTTTCTGCTGTCATTGTCTATGTTTCTATGTATTTTTTTCATATTTTTGCTTACCTGGAGTGTGACTTTCTTTGCTAGTTCTGGTGGACTACATGGATCTCTTAGGACAGAATTTTCAAAAAGGGCAGACGTGGACACAAACGTGTGTTGTATCTGCTGTATATACCTCTGTCTTAATGTGCCCCAGCAGCTTTGCTGTCTTCTTTTTAAAAGGTGCATCAGTTTGTGAGAAAAAGTCTCAATTATTGATAAACAATGACACAGATGTGATTTTAATTTTTTTTTGTTGTTTGTTTCCTGCAGCTGCGCCTTTGTTTGCTGCAAACCTCAGATGCTTTTAGTTGATCTATGGTCTAACAGTTTGAATGCATTTCTCTCTTGAACATAGCAGCAGATGTATCTTGAACAGGTCCTTTTGAAACTCCTTCCCTTGCTTCTTTCTGCCCCTTCTATTTTTTTAATGCTTCTATATTTCTATATGGTAACTGTAGTTGGATATGTAATATTATAGTTGCGATACACATTTGTTGATAAAAAAGGCATGGACTTTTGAAAAAAGTTTGTTTCTGAAGGCAGTTCCTCGTTTGACATTTGGTAAGGCAACATCATCTTCAAGGCATGGGGGGGCACATCAATATTTTATAAATGAGATGACTTCCTTGAGGAATTAAAAGTAACACATACCACATGTTTATTGTTACTGGAAATATTACTTTCACATAAAAGATTTAAAGCATAACCCCATTGCAACATAAGGGTATTTTGGAAAAATTACTTCAATGAACTTTTCTTAGGAAATTGCTACTTTCTGTTTACATGACACATGATGCAGAAGTATTTGCAGGTTATTGCTTTTCCATTTCAAGTAGCAACTTGAATAACTGATAAAAGAAAGACACTTTTAGATTTGATTGATGAAGCAGCATCAACAGTAATGTCATTAGAAGGCCAAATGTCTGCAATGGGTTGAAGCAGCAGTGCAGCAAAGTGAAGTAAAAAAAAAAATAAATAATGAGGTTACCCCTTCCTCACAGTGTGGGTTCACTACAGAGTGCCTCGACCCGACTGTGTTAAATGTTGCTCTCTCTGGACCTTGTCTGAACTTTGCTGGACTGCAGGGCCAGTGTAAAATGAAGAGCACTTGGGCATTGGGAGTGTGCTGCATATTTAAGAGCTGCCATCTGCAGCTACTGTGCATTCGTTTTCCACCAATGTAGAGTTGAATTATGTACCTAAGCAGGATTTTTCCCAGCCTCCACCCCATCTACAACAAAAGGATTCAGGGACTGTTTTAACATCAGACAAGGACATTCAATGCTCAGTGACTTGAGAAACTTTCTAAATCACTGTGTCTGAGATAAATACCCATGAGTAAACATGACTGCCATCACCCTTCATTGTCTTTGTCTACTGGAACTCAGAAATGGGGTCAGAGGGCAGATCAGCCCAACAAATTGGGTTGCTTTATCTTTTTACTGAGCCACAAGGACTATTAAAATGTTACCAGACTCATAACTTCACCCAGAAGAAACATGTCCACTCATGTTTCAAGGAACAGGCTGATAGACCCTCATAGGGTGAGTCAATTCAGCCCAAACCAGTTAGGGATTTGGAAATTTAGAGAAGACTTGGGTTGTCCAGCTCTTAGTAAATCCCAAAGCAATGTGTTCCCTGCACTCAAAGATAAGCACAGGTTTATGGTAACTATATGAACAAGCATTTGTCAATGCCGAATGTTGATTGCGTTGGTCTGTTGAGCTCGCTCAGTGGCCCTGTGTCAGTGGCTCAGTGTGTTTATACTTGTTCTGCTGAGGAAGAAATCTGCAGCTGTCCAACAGAGCTCCATTGGGGTGGCTCACTCCCCCCTTCTCACTTGCTCATTCTGTTTCTCCTGGCGCTGCAGGCTGCCCTTTTGCACTGGGCTCCTGCCTGTTTTGGTGGCTTTTTCTATCCACAAAGAAATCCACAGCTGTCCCAACAGAGCTCCATTGAGGTCACTCACTCCCCATGTCTCACTCACTCATTCTGGCTCTCCTGGCACTGTAGACTGCCCTTTTGTAGCGGGCTCCTGCCTCTGTTGGCGCCTTTTTCTGCCCACAAAAGAAATCTTGGTCCCAACAAAGCTCCGTTGATTTCGCTCACTCCCCTTCTCTCACTCGCTCATTCTGTTCTGCCAGCGCTGCAGGCTGCCCTTTTCTACTGGGCTCCTGCCTGCATTGCTGCCTTCGTATGCCCACAAAGAAATTTGCAGCAGTTACAATACAGCTCTGTTGAGCTCACTCACTCGCTCATTCTGGTTTCCCTGCCACTGCAGGCTCCCCTTTTCTGCCCACAAACAAATCTGCAGCAGTCCCAACAGAGCCCCGTTGAGCTCACTAACTCCCCCTCCCTCACTTGCTCGTTCTGTGTCTCTTGCTGCTGCAGGCTGCCATTTTGTACTGGGCTCCTGCCTGCATTGGCGGCTTTTTCTGGCCAGAAAGAAATCTGAAGCAGTCCCGACAAGCTCCACTGAGCTCGCTCAATCCCCCTCTGTCACTCTCGCATTCCGTTTCTGCCAGCGCTGCAAGCTGGCCTTTTGTACTGGGCTCCTGCCTGCATTGCCACATTTTCTGCCCACAAAGAAATCTGCAGCAGTCACAGTAGAGCTCTGTTGAGCTTGCTCACTACCAGTCTGTTACTCGCTCGTTCTGTTTCTCTTGGCGCCGCAGACTGCGCTTTTGTATGGGGCTCCTGGCTGCATTGGCACCTTTGTCTGTCCACAAAGAAAACTGCAGTTGTCCTGACAGAGCTCCATTGAGGTCGCTCAGTCTCCTTCTCTCATCTCTCATTCTGTTTGTCCTGGTGCTGCAAGCTGCCCTTTTGTAAGGGGCTCCTGCCTGCATTGGCGCCTTTTTCTGCCCACAAAGAAATTACAGCAGTCCTGATAGAGCTCCATTGAGCTCACTAAGTCCCCTTGTCTCACTCACTCGTACTGTTTCTCCCATCACTACAGGCTGGCCTTTTGTACTTGACCCCTACATGTATTGAACCTTTTTCTGCCCACAAAGAAATCCGCAGCAGTCCTGACAGCGCTTTAGTGAGTTCGCTTACTCCCCCTCCCTCACTCGCTCTCTCATTCTGTTTCTCCCAGTGCTGCAGGCTGCCCTTTTGTACTGGGCTCTTGTGTTGGGGCCTTTGTCTGAACACAAACAAATCCACAGCAATCCTGACAGAGCTCAGTTGGGCTCGGTCACTCCCCCCTCTCACTCGGTCAATCTTAATCTGTCCCAAACACTGATTTCCCAGAGTGACTGTGCTATTGTCCGTCAGTAGTGCAAAAACATATTTTAGTCAGGATGTGAAAAATGACAGCTGTAGTGTTCATAAGGAGTTGTGAAAAAATGCCACTGTTGAAAATGTGGCGTGACAGTATTACATATTTGCAAAATTACAAGGGTGTGTAGAAACAGTTCAATGCACGCTTGTAACACAGTCACGTTATGGAGTTTCATCACCAAATTTTTAACATAGGGATTTTAGGACCTATGCTCATGAACAGTGCCACTGTCATTTTCTTAATCTGTCCCGAACACTGATTTCCCTCAGCGACCATGTTATTCTGTGCCGGAACTGTGAACACACATTTCAGTCACGATGTGATAAATGGCAGATGTATTGCTTATAAGGTGTGAAAAAATGGCACTGTTGAAAATCTGGTGTGACAATATTGCAAATATGCGAAGTTGCAAGGGTGGGTGGAAAGTGCACAACGCACACTTGTAACACAGTCAATTGATGGGCTATCATCACCAAATTTTCAAGATAGGCATTTTAGGACCTCTGCTTATGAACAGTATCATTGTCATTTTCTTAATCTGTCCTGAACAGTGATTTCCCACAGAGACCGCTCTATTCTGCGCAGGAAGTACGAAAACACATTTCGGCCAGGATGGGGAAAATGACAGCTATACTGTTCATAAGTAGGTCTGGGAAAATGGCAATGTTGAAAATCTGGAGGGAAAATTTTACAAATTCGTGAAGTTATGAGCATGCATGCCAACTGCACAATGCACGCTCGTAACACAGTCATTTTATGGAATATCATTACCAAATTTTCAACATAGGCATTTTAGGACCTCTACTCATGAACAGTGTCACTGTCATTTTCTTAATCTGTCCTGAACATTGATTTCCCACAGCAACCGCGCCATTCTGCACCAGAAGTGCGAAAACACATTTAGACCAGGATGTGAACAATGACAGCTATACTGCTCAGAAGGAGGTGTGAGAAAATGTCAATGTTGAAAATCTGGTGTGAAAATATTGTAAATTCTCGAAGTTATGAGCATGCGTAGCTACTGCACAACACATGCTCATAAAACAGTCATTTTTTGGATTTTTCCCACCTAATTTGCAACATAGGTTTTTTGAGAGCCCACCTCATGAACACTGGTGCTGTCATTTCATTAATTGACGCCGAAGGATGATTCTGCACAGTGACCGCGAAACCAGCTTTCGGGGCTGATTAATGCCATGACAGTTCAAGAATTCATGAAGAGAGTTCCCAAAAACTCCATGTTGAAAATTTGGTGAAAAAAATCCCAATAATTCCTGAGATATGCACTAAAGTTGAAAAAAACCCTATTTATTACATTATACAGCTTACCGGCATTTCCTCAGCTCGCGGTCAGCTTTGAAGAGTGCAGACGTGTTCCCGGTCCACTGAAGATCATCATGCTGGAGCTCAGAGGTAAGTGTGCGGTGAGGGTGTGGGGAGGCAGGGTGCGCCAGTGTGTGCGTGCAGGTTGGGTTGGGGCAGAGGCCGGCGCTGAGGGACAGTTTCCTTTTTACAGGTTAAAAAAAAACGACGTCACGGGACCATTTTCCCTTCACAGGGGTATCTGGACACTGGAGTGGACTCCCAGCATGCCACCAGAGGATTTAGTTTGGGGGCCAGCAGTAGCCGATGGGGGATTGGGCACCCCATCGGCAGGAACAAAACGGGGGGGGTGGGTTACAGAATGCCGATGAGGAGTGGGCTCCTCCGTTGGCAACAGCAGAAACATGGGGCACCACAGCCAATGGGGATTAAGGCCCCCGTCGGCAAGTAAACATGGTGGGGAGAGGAGGTTATATTGTTTGTGAACACGGCGGCAAGCCACCGCCATATTTGCAAACAATATCAGGGGTTTGACATCACGCTGTGCAATGACAGGTCACTCTCTCATTGCAGCGGATGGCTGACGCTGCAATGACGAGGTGGCCCCTGATTGCAGCGGCTGATTTTTTAGAAAGTTGTAGCACGCTGGCAGAACTAGTGTCAGCGGCAGTGTGCCACGTCATTGGGGGATGGGGGACAAGCCTTTGCAGTCTGTGGGGGCATTGGGCACAACAGTGCCACACCTCCACAACCTGCTTGTGGAGAAACTGACGCAACATGTTTCTTGCGCATGCGTGCAATCAAAATAAAAATAGAACAGTTACTGCTATAAGACAGTTCTCTTTTGCCTGGTATCAGAAATCAGATGGAAAAAATTCTGAAGTCACCAGCTTATGTATTTTGATACAAGGGGTCTCACATTCTAACGGGATCAATTCATTTTATAGTAATAAAAAAAGTTACAGCAAGTAGCAATGATGCAAATACATTAATGAAAATGAAAAATGTGCAGATAGCAGTCAGAATGGCTAAAATAACTGAAAAAAGGCTCTATGGCCTGCAACAGAATGGGGAACCAGCCTTCACCTGTATCATCCCCAGTGCTTTGGTCCTCACAGCCTTCATGGGGAACATGGCTTACCAACGCTATGTCATTACTTATATAGTGCATTAGTTGCTATAGCTACACTGTCTCATTTTAAGTTCTTATTTGTGATAGGACAGGGTTTTTACAACTCAAGATGCCCTCCAGTTGTTCATTTATTGGCTACCCAATATTCAGATATGTTTTAGACCTTTTTTGTCAAATTAATCATTTCAACCACTATACAAGACACTAGTGAGGCCCCACCTGGAGTACAGTGTACAGTTCTGGAGACCATACCTACGTAAGGACATAGACAGGGTACAGAAGGTTCAGAGGAGGGCAACAAAGATGGTGCATGGATTGCATCACAAGTCCTATGAAGACAGGTTGAAGGAACTGATCATGTACTCCCTGGAGCAGAGAAGGGAGAGAAGGGATATGATAGAGACATACAAGTATCTTACGGGGGGAACAGGATGCAGGAATACACTATTTTTAAGTGAAAAGATGTTCCAGGACTATAGGGCATGGGATGAAGTTGGAGGGAGGACGATTCAGAGGAAACATGAGGAAGAATTTCTTCACAGAATGGGTGGTGGACAAGTGGAACACCCTGCCAGAGGAAGTGGTGGGGGCTGAAACAATCACGGGATTTAAGAATGCATGGAATAGACATAAAGGAATTCTGGAGGTCAGGGGTAAGAGGCAACAGACTTCTAGGAAAACATAAACTGAACTTACAAGCTCAAATGGGCAGACTGGGTGGGCCATAGACCCTTATCTGCCGACACTGTCTATGTATCTATGTATCTAATTTTGTTGCCTTTGTTACCACACAGAATCTCTCTTTCCTCAGCAGTTGCTGTTCTCTCTTTACATACTGTCTGAACATTCTGTGACATCAATAACACCATTCCAGGCCGTTCAGATAAATAGCATGGAATGGGAGTTACTGATGTCATAGAATGTCTTAGAAATATGAAAATCAAGAGATGTAGCTGGTGAGAAGAGTGGAATTCTATGTAGATTTGAGGGTACCCAAAGCTAGATTATTTATTTCTCAAAAATTGGTCGAAGTGTATCAGAATACATAACTGGTATAGAAAAGAAGATGGAAGGGCAATTAACTTTGTAAAAATAATTTACTATCTTCTTTAATGATACTTTTTCTTTGGCTATACTTCAATGATAACAACAGGAATGTTTCATTCTGCCAAAACGTTTGAAAATTTTAACAAAATACTATGAATTATAATGATAAAAGGTGCTATGTGCAAAACAAAGTGACTTGGCTATTTTTAAGCAGCATAAAAACATTTTAGTATAATGAAATTTATGTGTTTCCCCTAATTGCCTGAGGGTAATTTAGCATCGCAATACACAGGGAACTCATTGCCAGATCGGCCCCACAATGCAGCTGCCCAGACATCAGTGTGACAGCAGTGTGGAAGCAGATGTCCTCAAGTGGGGCACACCACTGGCTTCATAAACAGCCAGGTGCAGACTAACACCAGTGTAAGCCACACTGGTGTCTAACAGCTTAGTCAGTGTAAACAGCTTAATCTGGTTCAAAGTCAGCTGACATTCATCTGTATCCCCCTCCCTCGGGTCGTGCCTGAAAATAGGCAGAATTTGTCTAGTGCACTTACTCGGTCAACAAAAGCTAAATAAATAAAATAAAATAGGGCTAATGAGTGCAATTCTGGGCCACCAAAAGGATCAAGAGTATGAAAGCTATGAGGAGAGGTTAGCAGTAAGGATGAGGCAATGCTATACATGTATTCAGTGAATGTGCTGAAATTCTACACTTTTACCTTTGATTCAGCCCAGTCAAACATTTGGGCCACTTTGGATAATTTTGATCCTTGGCCAAGTAATTGAAAAAATAACAACACTTTAGTCCACCCCATGTTAGCAGAGCTAGTCCTATAGCCACCATTTTCCCCACTGCAGTTACTTACTACCCTCCTTCCCAGACTTTTTTCACATTTGCTCACCCCTAGTTGAGTGTCCTTAACGTATGTATATTGGAGAAAAGCAGGCTGCGAGAGGAAATGATGGTAGTCTTCACAATATTTAAGGATATTGACAAGATCAGACAGATGTTTGACCAGGGGTTCTCCAGGAGGACACAGGAACACACCCTGAAGCTCAAGGGTGATAGGTCCATGGCTAATATTAGGAATGCACTTCTCTCACAGGGATATAAACCCATGGAACAGCCAAAAGTACCAGCAAAGACAATGGCAGTACAGGCCTTCAAGGAAAACCTGGACAAATTCCTGCTTGCTAAGGGAATGACTAGAAACCCTGGGTAGTAGTAGATTGACTCCAAACAGCACACGTGAAAGAAGCTGAAAATTTAAGACCAATAACAAGTAGTTATTGCCCCCAAAATACTTATGTACTAACCAATCGAAGGAAACACTATGTTAGTGCAGGCTTGGCTGATGACCACACTCACTCCAGTGTTTTGAGTCCACCAACTCTTCCTCATGGGGCATGGTCTAAAGCTTCATTTTGTTATTTTTGCTGATAAACAAGTATTTTGTTTGGTGACAGGTACTAATTGTTGGTCTTATATCATCAACTTCTTTCACATGTGCACAGGGAAGCTTTGTGCTGTTGGGAGATTGCCTCTAAGGCTGGTAAGACCTGCTAATTAAGCTCATGGAGTACTCCTTGAGTGAGAAAAGGTTGTTTAAATGTGTGGCTGTAAAAGGCGTAGCAGGACCATCCCACTGGCACAGCAGTAGAGCTGCCGCTCATGACACCATTGACTGGGTTCAGTAGACAGTCTGAGTTGTTAGGGTCCAACTGGGGGGGGAGGAGGATTGAGCATCCCAGAGGACACTCTCCTCCTCCTCTGGGGTGTGTGGACAATAAGCTCCACCGCAACACCACAACCTAGGTGACAACTGGTGCCAGTACCAGCGGATTGGCTAAGGAGGTGGGAAGACACTCCCTGCAGAAGAAGTCATTGCACTTTACATGCAGCATCATGCTGCCTGCTTGGGGGGGCAGAAAACAAAGAAAAACCCTTCAGCTGTCGCAGGATAAAGCGGACATCCCTCTACAGTCCCCAAACTATCTACTGGGCTCTGGGTGGGCTTCAGCTAGCATGGTTTCTGGAGGGGGAACTGGAGTAACCCCAGCCCCACCACAGGAGAAATCCATGGGGATTCAAGCCAATGCCAGAGCTAAGTCACAGAGATGGTGCGTGGTGAGGTGGGGGGGGTCTGTTGGCAGAGAGAGTGAGCCAGCAGGTGTGTTAGGGAGAAAAAGAAAGTAAAAAAAAGGTGTAGCAGCTGTGAGGTATAGCAATATCCTGGTGTACTGCCCCTCAGGATGGGAACAGGAGTTCCCACAGGAATTTATAGATGTTATCATTGCCCTGGCATTGAACGCTCTTGGCTAAATAGTGCTGGGAACTTAAGTACACAGGTGAAATGATCAAAACTCACAGTTTTCTCAGCAGTTCCTTCAGTAGAAGACTACACTAGGCCTTACATTGGTGGTTGCATCTGTTACCCAAGAACACAGCCACACCTTCAACCTCATCTTCTTTCTGCAGCTGAACATCTTGGATGTCAGGGTGGATATGATCTATTATTGAGATCATCTAGCCATGCTGTTTCTTGCTGAGGCCCCAGAAAGCTTTCATCACCTGTGGAAATGGTTTGATATAACCATAAATGTAATCTTGAGACAAGACAGACTCAAGGCAGTATTGGGCATCTCAGGATTGGTGAAGGTGTGTGAGTGAGGTACCAACTTAGCCACAGATGGCAATAACATGGCTACCTTGACTGCTTTGGACTCACTTGCACCAGTTCATGTCCACCCATTAAACTTCCACCACAGATCTTCATGATATAATGACAAGCAGACATGGTTGAAGGTAACAGGGTGGGGTTTGGAATGTTCTTGAAAGAAGTCTGGCTCTGTGGAAGACAGGATGGCTCTGAGAACCCATTATAAGGGGTATCAGAGGCAATCACTCTGAAAAAGTCAAAGTTCCTGTTGTGTAATTGCCAGACTTAAGAATAAAGCAGCTCAACAATTCTGTACTGTGGACATATTATTCCATCCCACTTATCTGCAGTCAATAAAGCAAGTAAATTGAGAGGAGCCGCTAGTTGGAGACTTCAGTCTGTTGGATATGGAGTGGAACCTTCCAAGTGCAACTTTGGCAAGGAGCTGAGCCATCATTGACTCCCTATAATGGGCCTTTTCTCAGCTAGATAAAAAAAAACACTAGGGAGGGCAGTACTGGACCTGGTGCTAACAAAAAGGGACTGCATTACAGATGTCACTGTGGGTAGTCTTGGGTGTGGTTAATCATAAACAAAGGAGTAGAGATGAGCAACTGGAGGACAAGGGTCCCGGACCTCCTGAGGGCAGATTTTAAAGAAATGGCAAACTGTCTCATAAAACTGCCTTGAAGGGGGGTTGCCAGGAAAGAGGAGAATCATTGTTGGAAAAAAATAAGGGGTGGGGTATAACTAAAGCAGCAAACCTCTACATGAAAGAGGCAATCAAATTAAAAAGGAAAAGGAGACCATTATGGTTCTCCAAGAAGTGGCAAGGGGTGGTGAAGGAGAAAAGGGTGGCATTCAAGGAGTACAAGGAAACAGAGGGGGAAAGACAGCAATGTATACCAAGCAAGGTAGAAGGAAGCAGGTAAGGTACTTGAGGGAGCAAAGGTACAGCTTGAGGAACGTATTGCGAGAGTAGTGGCTAATGGGGACAGGACTTCTTTCAGCTATGTAAACAAGAAGAGAAGAATCTAGGGGCAGGATAGTGAAGATTAGAAAGAAGGAAGGGGGGCAAAGTGTAGAAGGGGACCAAGAAAAAGTAGACATGTTAAACAGGTAATTCTGCTCAGTTTTTACAGTAGAGGAAGGAGAGGGCAAACCTCATAGGAGAAGAAAGAATATGGGGGAGAGGGAAACATCTTGAAAGGACTGCAGCCCTGAAGGTGGACAAGGCTATGGGACCAAACAGAATACATTCTAGAGTAATAAACATGCTCTTTCATCACTCCCTGGTATGCCTCCAGCTGGAGTACCATGTTCAGTTTTGGAGACTGCATCTCAGAAAGGACATAGGCAGGGTGGAGGTCATCCAGAAGAGGGCAAGTAAGATGGTACAGAGATCGCAGGGGAAGCCCTGTGAGACAAAACAGGCAGTTCTCAATATGCCCACTCTGGGAAGTGAGGAGACAGAGAGAGAGAGAGAGAGAGAGAGAGAGAGAGAGCACAAGAAAGAGAGAGGTGTGAAATGTTCAAGACCTTCAAGTACCTTACAGAGGTGAAAAAGGTGCAATTGCAGAGCCTCTTTCAAATGAGGTCCAGCACTGGGGGCATGCAAGAAAGCTAAAGGGAGGGAAGTTCTGGAGAGGTGTAAGGAGATATTTTTCCTCTGAAAGTGTGGTAGTGCCTGGAAAAGACTTCCAGCTGAAACCGTGAAGGATAGAACATTTGGCAGATTCAAGTATGCATGAAATAAATATGGGGTATATTAGAACAGGGTCACTAACACATAGGGTCTGCTGATGTAGAATAGGCCGGGAAAATTTGGACAGACTGGGTAAGCCAAGCAATCTTTTTCTGCCTACACTTTCTAGGTTTTTGTGTTCAACAACAATTAGTTGAACTAGCACAGGCTGTCCCACTCCAGGTATACCTAAGTATTATAACAAGCATTTGTCAATGCCGAATGTTTGCTTGCTGACATTGGCAGTGGTAGTGTAGAAGTTACAGAGCTGCGTAATAGGAATGGCAGAGAAGTACTGAACTGAAGCCAACCCCACCACCACCCTGCAGAGAGTGACAGGCATTGGGGTGTGCCTTTGGGTCGTCAGGCATAACGGCCATGCCATTTCACCACACCCCACCCTGCAGACACTGACAAGTGTCACGGTGTTCCTTGGGGTCTTTGGCCCTTATGCGCACCCCATTTCATTAGGAAATATGGTGAGATGGGTGCGATATAGGAGAATGGGGTGAACTTTGCGGCTGAATAGTCCAAGGCATACCTCGATGCCTCTCACTGGCTGCAGGGTATGGAATGGTATAAGCATTACAGGCAAGAATCCCAAGTCACACCCCTGATGCCTGTCATTCTCTACAGGGTTGAGCGTTATGGTTGGAAACCCTAATACCTCAGGCATTCGTTGGTATTTTCACTCCAAATTTTCAACATGTTTTTTTTGTGACCCCACCACATGAACAGGGGGAATATCAGTTTGTTAGCCGAAAGCTGCTTATGCACAGCGACTACGGCATTTAGCACCACAGGTGCAAAAACATTCCAAACAGGATGTAAAAAATGACAGCTGTACTGTTCATGGGGAGGTGTAAAAAATGGCAATGTTGCAAATCTGCAGTAAAAATATTTAAAAAAATGGTGAAGTCACGAGTGTACATAGAAACTGTGCAATGCACACTCGTAATATAATTACATTAGGGAATTTTTTACAGCAGATTGTCAACTCAGGCATTTTGGTATCTCCGATCATGAACAGTGTCACTGTGATTTTCTTTATCTGTGCCGAACAATGATTTCCCACAGCGACCACGCATCTCTGCACTGAAAGTGTGAAAACACACTTCAGCCATGTTGTGAAAATGACAGCTGTACTGTTCATAAGGAAGTGTGGAAAATGCCACTGGTGAAAATCTGACTGAAAATATTACAAAGTCATGAACTTACGAGGGTGCGGAAACCGCGCAATGCTCACTGTAATACAGTCATTTTATGGACTTTTGTCACCAAATTTTCAACATAGCCATTTTAAGACCTCTGCTCATGAACAGTGTAACCTTGATTTTCTTAATCTGTCCTAAACATTGCTTTCGCACACCAACAGCACCATTGTGCGCTACATGTGCGAAAACACATTTTGGGTGACATATGAAAAATGGCAGCTGTACTGTTCATAAGGAAGTGTAATAAAATGGCAATGTTGAAAATCTGGAGTGAAAATATTAAACATGCGCAAACTTACGAGCATGCATAGGAACTGTGCAACGCACGCTCATAAAACAGTCATTTTTAAGAATTTTTTCACCAAATTTTCAACACAGCCATTTTAAGACCACTGCTCATGAACAGTGTCACTGTGATTTTCTTAATGTGTCCCATACATTGATTTCGCACATTGACTGCGCCATTGTGCTCTACATGGGTGGAAACACATTTTGGGCAGGATGTGAAAAATGACAGCTGTACTGCTCATAAGGAGGTGTGGTAAAATGGCAATGTTGAAAATCTAGAGAGGAAATATTGAAAATTCGTGAACTTACGAGCATGTGTAGGAACTGCGCAATGCACCCTCGTAAAACAGTCATTTTTAGGAATTTTTTCACCAAATTTTCAACATAGCCATTCTAAGACCTCTGCTCATGAACAGTGTTACTGTGATTTTCTTAATTTGTCCCGTACATTGATTTCGCACACCGACTGTGCCATTGTGCGCTACATGGGCGGAAACACGTTTTGGGTGAGATGTGAAAAATGGCAGCTGTACTACTCATAAGAAAGTGTGGTAAAATGGCAATTTTGAAAATCTGGAGTGAAAATATTGAAAATTCACAAACTTACAAGCATGCGTAGGAACTGCACAACACACGCTCGTAAAACAGTCATTTTTTTGAATTTTTTCACCAAATTTTCAACATAGCCATTTTAAGACCTCTGCTCATGAACAGTGTCACTGTGATTTTCTTAATTTGTCCCGTACATTGATTTCATTCACCAACTGCGCCATTGTGCACTACATGGGCGGAAACACATTTTGGGTGAGATGTGAAAAATGACAGCTATACTTCTCATAAGAAGGTGTGGTAAAAGGGCAATGTTGAAAATCTGGCTTGAAAATGTTGAAAATTCACAAACTTATGAGCCTGCGTAGGAACTGCGCATCGCACGCTCGTAAAACAGTCATTTTTTGGAATTTTTGCACCGAATTTTCAACATGGGCTTCTTGAGAGCCCACCTTATGAACACTGGCAGTGTCATTTTGTTATTCAGGCCCAAAGGGTGATTTCATGCAGTGACCACGCAGTGACTGTGAAATCACCCTTTGGGCCCGAATAACGCCATGACAGTGACATCGTTCATAAGAAGAGGTGTCCCAAAAACCCCATGTTGAAAATTTGGTGCAAAAATTCCAAAAAATGCCTGAGATATGCAATAAAGTTGAAAAAAACCTATCTAGCCCATTATACAGCTTACCGGCATTTCCTCAGTTCGCGGTCGACTTTGAAGAGTGCAGACTTGTTCCCAGTCCACAAAGATCGTCGCGCCGAGCTCGGAGGTAAGTATGGGGTGAGGGGGTGTGGGAGGTGGGGTGCAGTGGGTGGGTGCAGGTTGTGGGAGGGGCTGGGAGACTACGTGGGACCATTTTGCTTTTCAGGTTGAAAAAAAAAAACGCAGGACGCTTGCCATGCTGGGTGGGCTCCAGCTGGCACAAGGATTGGGGCATTCAGCTGATGGGGGATTGGGCACCCCATCGGCCATGGCATTTGTTGCCATGCTGAGTGGGCCCCAGCGTGGCACCTTGTACTGGGCGGTAGAGGAAGCCGACGGAGGATTGGGCACCCCTGCCGGCTACTTTATGAGTTGCCACGCTAGTGGGCACCCATGCGGGCATTTGGGAGGCTTTTGAGGGGCACAGCACAAGCCGATGGAGGATTGGGCACCCCCATTGGCTATACGTGTGTGTGTGTGGGGGGAGGACTGCACACAGTATGCGTGCGTTTCTGTCTGTGTGTGTGTAGGGGGGAGCTGCGCATGAGCAGGCAATATCTTATCGCTGCTCACTGAAGCGTAGCTCTCCCTTTCAACTGTATGCCACTGCATTTTGGAGCTTGTCATAGACAGCTCCAGCATGCATTGGCTTACAGGGGCCGCGTCTGACAACACACTGACTGAATTGGAGGAGGAGGTGACACACCTCCGAAATCTCGGATGATGGCACTATGTTTCATGCACATGCGTGCAAGCAAACATAAAAATGAAAAACAGCAGATATACTGAGAAATGGCAAAATTTACTGCGGTCACATGAGCTGCCAAAAATGTAGCAAGAAAACCCCAGCGCTTTGCATCATCGGAGTGATGCTTCATCAAGGGGTGGGTCCAGTTTGCAAACAGCTGACATTTATACAGAGTTGTTAAAGTACCAGTTCAGAATGTATAACATTCATACTCATATCTAGCAATACAAAACAAAAGAAGCCTGGAATGAACTCCAAGCTACTTTTGTTTTGTATTGCAAGATATGGCCATGTGCCAGGAACTATTCAACGGGAGTAGAGAGTCTAGAACATGAGAACACTAGTGGAAGATTGTGAGGAGGTGGTATTCAGGAGGGACTTAAGAAAGTTTTATTTTATAGAGAGAGTGGTTGAGTCATGGAATAGTCTGCCCACAGAGGTGATGAATGCCAAAACAATTAACATGTTCAAGCACAGCTGGGACAAAGTTAAGGGCTGAGTAGTTACTTGGGAGGGCTAGAAGTAAGAGAGAGAGCAAGGGGGTGGATAGTGTAGAAAAAAGCCTTATATTAACAAAAGGTGTCAGGGTATGACACTGTTTTACAGGCACTGATCTGACCATTGGACTTTTTCTGCTGTCATTGTAAATGTTTCTGTGTATTTTTTCATACTTATGCTTAACTGAAGTGTGACTTTCTGTGCTAGTTCTGGTGAACTACATGAATCACTGGGCACAATTTTCAAAGGGGCAGATGTGGACACAAATGTGCATTGTATCTGCTATATCTGCCTTAATGCCCCTCCCCAGCAACCCTGCTGCCTTTTTAAAAAAAATGCATCAGTTTGTGAGAAAAAGTCATGATTAGTGGTAAAAAATGATACTGATGTGATCTGATCCTTTTTTTTGCTGCAGCTGCACCTTTGTTACAAAACTCAATTGCTTTTAGTTGATCTATGGTCTAACAGTCTAGATGCATTTCTGTTCTGAACATAGCAGCAGATGTATCTTGAACATGTGAAAATCCTTCCCTTGCTTTTTTCTGTCCCTTGAGTCTTATATTCTAATGCTCCTTCATCTTCCCTGTAACAGGACACATAATATTCTGCTTGCAATATGCATTTAATTATAAAAGACGTCATAGCCTTTTGAAAAAAAAAAAATTTTCTGAAGGCAGTTCCTCATTTGACATTTGGTTAGGCAACATTTCCCTCAAGGCACATGGCACAAAAACATTTCAGTAAATGAGATGACATCCTTGAGGAGTTAAATGTAACACAGATCAAAGTGTTTATTGCTATTGTAAATGTTGCTTTTCCTATAAAGGACTTAAAGTATGATACTGTATCAACATAGGTGTATGTTTTTCTGAAAAATGGTTTCAATTAACTTTACTGATGAAATTGCTACTGTCTGTTTATATGACTCATGATGTTGAAGTACTTGCTGGTTATTGTTTTCCATTTCATTTAGTAATTTGAATAACTGACAAAAGAAAGTCACTTTTATGCCAAGAATGTCTGAGCACATATACTTGGTTGACAAAGTCACATCAACAGTAACACCATTAAAAGATCAGGGGCTCGAGTCTCAAAGAGGGCTTAGCTTGGCATAAGCTGTGGCAAACAGCAGCTTTTGTTGAAGCCCGATGTGCCAGGTACCCTGCATGAGATTCTGGTACAGGATGGGTCCCTGTGCCTAAGTCCCCACACTTTCAGCAACCTCTTCTGTGCAAGAAACACATGGTGCATGGGAGGGGTTTGCTGCAGGCTTCCTGCTGCAAAGGATAGCAGTCATCCCATCCCCGATTACTTGGTAAAATGAAAAAAACCTTCCCTGATGGTCTAGTGCCCCACCCACCTGATCCCCACTGTTACCCCTATCATTTACATAAAACATCCCCATCTTGATGGTATAGTGGCTGCCACCTGATCCCAATGTCACCGGTAATATTTACTCATAATATATCCCATCCTGGTGATCTAGTGCCCCCCCAGCAGGTAGTGCCCACCACCCTGCCCCCCCATGCCAAAACACAACTGGCAACCGGCACAGCCCACCTCACACTTGGCACACACACACACACACACACACACACACATATTTGCATATGCAGCCCATGATGCTTTGCATTGTGTGGGCATGTGTGATTTTGTATTTTTACACACACATATATACCTCTTAACTAAAGATTCTTAACTCCAGGGGGGTGCATGTTTGGTGGGGGACTTGTAAAATAAAAAGAAAATACTGTGACGTGAAAAACTATTGCGCTCCCCAGACCCAAACCCTGCACCCTCCCAACCATAGCCAGCCATCCTCACCACCACTCTACATGGCCAGCTTGGCAGCCTTCTGCTGCACTGCCTCCCACATACCTTCCCTCCTCTTCCATCGCCTGTGGTGTGGTTCTTCCAGTAACCTTCATCGACTTCTTTTTCAGCCATTGCCTTCCCCTCGGGGTAGCCCACAACACAGGCACTGAAACTGAGTCACTCATATTTGAGTTGCTCAGTCTCAGTCACTCTTTTGATGGGATACCTACTGTGTGTGAATGGAGCCTGATTCTTGGATTCTGTTGAAGAGCTTGACCCTTGGTGTCCTTGCAGGTAGCTATATCAGTATCTGAGCATTGGTGATTTGGTTGTGCTTGCCCTCTATTGTTGTTTACTCCCTGCAATTGGTTTTCACTATCTGCTCTTTCCAATTTGCACTGTCTGGTAGTGTGACCACTAGGATGCCATAGCTCTGGTCTCTCATCCCCGAGTTCAACCTATTCATTTCTGGGACTTATGGTTCCAAGTCTGAGGTCAGACCAATGTTGTTGTATCCAATTTAGGACTTCATTGGGAGATCTACTCTCAAAGAATTGTCAGTTCCTGTTGATAAAAAAATTAGTGAACCCTCTAAATCTGTATTGTACACCAGCATCCCGGAGTGTAGCTTTAAGGGTGTTACACGACTTACATATTTGCACAACCTCATGTGAGAAGTCCTGATAGGCAGAACTATGGGCTTCTTTCCATAATAAGTCCCCTTTATCTCTGATACAGCTGCAAAATTTTAATTTTATGGAAAAATGAAGAAGATAAGCTGTGATCAGTCATGGCCTTAAACCTGAAGCTGCAGGGGGCCCCTGGTTTGATGTGCTCTCTCTACCTCTATGGGTTCCTGCCAATGTGGACCAAGGAGCTTCAGCATGAATCCTGTCAGAAACTGTTCCATATTTGCCCCGTCTACCTGTTCAGGGACTCCAAGGATTCTGATATTATTTTGTCTGTTTCTGTTCTCTTGCTTCTGAGTTTATTTGCATAGAAAATTTAATTGGTACTCATGATCATCTAGGTGCCCAAGAATGTTGTGCTGGAAATCCTACAGATCGAGTACCTGTTGCTCCATCGTGTGCATGTGATCAGATAATACTTTCATCTTCTCGGTAGTGGAAGAATTGGCTATTTTCAGTTCTGCCATGTCTGCTACCAATGTCTCTAATAGTCGGGTGATATACCCCAGAGATGCTTGGTTGTTGGTATCCTGATTGTCAGCTTTCCCCTTTTCTACCATGCTTGAGCTCAGTAGTGGAGTGTTCCACAGTGCAGGGCCATGTGGGTGTCAAGGTCTGAAGAATAGCAGAATACTCCAGTAGCACTCCAAATATTCCCACAGCTCTAAGAAGATAGTTTTGTTTTTAAAGCAAATCTATTCAATTCTTCTTTTGAAGGGATTTGGCTGACTGTGAGGCAGCACCTGACAGTGCAATAATGCTGACCTCCGTGCAACCAGAGCACAGTTAACAACTTCTGTGTACACACTCAGCCACCCCATGGACCACCGGGTACCGAACACACCATGAAATCAGTACTGTCCTGCACAATTTGTAGCTTCTGAGGCCACAGTCCATGCTGTGTGCAGTCAGATTGCATTTTCAGACTGCAGTCATGCACACAGACAGATTATGTCCCTAAGTTGGTGAAGTGCAATAGGGATAAGCCAGGTGAAGTGATCCCACTGTGCAGCCTGTCGCAGAGAGAGAGAGAGCAACCAGAAGAGAGACAATGTCAGGCAATGGTATGGCAATCTTGTGTCTGTGTGACAAGCTGTGGCTAGGGGACACAGAAACACCACACAATGCAAGACAGCAAGACGTGCATGGCAGCTGTGTAGCCTGTGAGTTTGGATACAGAGCGTCTGTGTGCATGTTCCACCTGCCACTATGCTGTCCAGTTTGCAGATAATCAGCAGTCTGAGTGTGCAAGGAGGTAGTTGAGAGTGACAGTAGCCATGTGGTCTGGAGTGTAAGACAGAGAGAGAGAGAGAGAGAGAGAAGACAGTGGGAGACAGTAGGTACCAAAGTTGCGGCAATGTGCTGCATCTCTCTCTGTCTGTCTGTCTATGTCTCTGTCCGCAGAAACAGTGGAAGCAATGATCAGCAGTACAGAGCCCTCAGAGAGGCTGTAATACAGGAGAGCAGAAGAGAGAGTGAGTGTGACAGTGGTCACCCAGACTTCCTTTTCTGGCACCCTCCCCCCAACAGTGGCTGCCCCATTTCCTGTTCCCCACCCTCAGTGCACAGACGATAGAGAGAGTGGGAGATAGCATCATCACTCTTCCACACCTGCACCATGGCTGAAATGTCCTGTGATGAGACAGCAAGAGAGAAAACATTGGAATGTTGTTTGTGTTCTCCCCTTGCTCCCCGGTACAGAACAGTGCTACAATTTGTGTGCAGGAGATACCTGTGTATTTGTTGTGTGTGTGTGTGTGTGTGTGTGTGTGTGTCTCTCTCTCTCTCTTTCTCTCTTTCTGTTTCTCTCAGTGTCTTTTTCTTTGGGAACCTCTAAGCTGCTTTCCCACCTCCCATACAACAAGTTCTCTGTGTCCCATTCTGCCACCCCCCCATCCCGGTGAGCGAGAGAGAGAGAGTGAGAGGATGCAACTGAGTTTTTTCCCCAATGTTCAAGAATAGAGTTTGGTGCTTAGAGAGAATGTGACACAGAGAAAGTGAGGCAGGGAGAGTAACAGTGAGAGAGATAGAGAGACAGAGACACTGGGGTAGCAGCATTGAAGAGACAATGTGTGCTATGTCCTCTCTCTCTCTGTGTCTGTGGATAGTAATGTGTTAGGGAGGACATAGTGGGGAACAGCACATGCAAGCGGCATATGCGTGTGTGTGTCTCTCTCTCTCTCTCTCTCTGTCTGCAATTCATAAGAGAAAGAGACACAGACATAGAAACAGAAACTGTCAGCAGATAAGAACTGCCTGGCCCATCTAGTCTGCCTGTAAGCCCGTGTACTGGATTACTGCTTCTGGCCCACTCGCTGCTGTACCTCTATGGTTCCCCTATGCCTGTCCCAAGCATGCTTGAATCCAACAGCCTCCCATAAGTAATACAGCACTCACATATATGGCTGTACACAGACAATACTGCATTGATAGTAACAGGCAATAGTAGCAGTGCACTTGAAATCAAAATGCAGTTGGATTTTAACAACATGGGGGGGGGGGTTCACCAAGTCAGGCCTAGTGATGAACACCAACAAAACAAAATTATTATAGGGTCCAACCCAAAGGGAAATAAACGGGTTAAATATTAAGGTAAACAATAATGTTGTCATAGAACAAGTGACTGAATATACTTACCTGGGAATTACTTTTGACCAGAATATGACTTTTGTGGAACATACAGGATTACTAATTGATAGGGTGAATAAAAGGGTGGGAGCCCTACAAGAACAACTAAGTGCCTAACAGAGAACAGTAGGAGAAGGGCTACTGAACAATTAATTCTCCCGGTATTGACCTACGGGGACCTTTTGTACCGTACCACAAATAAGATATTACTAAATAATTTAGACAGAGTGTATTACAGGACTACAAGGTGTGTTTTGCAGTGTAGTTCAAAAATACACCACTGTAAGTTACTGACCTCTTTACAATGGTTACCACTTGAAATAAAATGTGCCAGGAACTGGCAAAAACAAATTTAGAAATACCACACATAACAGTCCTTTGCACTACATATACAAAAATGTATATGGAGTGTGTGATCAGAACGACTCAAGACCAAAAAGATCTAGTTATTTGAATACAATTTCCATTGCTATTGTCAAGAACAAATATGGGGGAAAGACACTGTGCCATCAGGCAGCAAAATATTGGAACAATCTGTCCCAAATAGCACGTACATTTCCATTGTACAGCCAGTTCATGCAGGAATTAATTATACCAAGTTCTATAATGTGCCAATGTTTCAGATAATAACTGAAGGAGGACTACTGAAAGTCCCGAGGATGTTACTGATTTGTGATGAAAGTAAATTATATATACTGTATGTTTTGCAAATGACTGTTTGTTTATTTAAATTATTGTAGTAAATGTTTCAATGTATAGGCAACCGGTAAGAAACAGGATAATCTTGTAAACTAGGCCAACCTGCCTAAAGATTTGTTTTTCCTGTATAAAAATAAAGTTTTTACTACTACTACCACCACTACTACATCCACAGTGCTCACTCCCACCACCTCCTAAGGCAGACAATTCCACATGGCCACCACCCTCTCTGTGAAGAAGAACTTCCTCACCTTCCCTCTTAAACTTCCACCTTCCAATGTCGTGTCATGCCCCCTCTTTCTTGTGCTCCTCCTGTATTGGAAAATGTCTCCTCCCTGCACCTTGTTTATATCCTTGAGGTACTTGAATGTTTCTATCATGTCTCCCCTTTCCCTCCTCTATTCCAGTGAGTACATATTGAGGCCCCTTCAACTTTCCTCATGAGTCTTGTGTTGCAAGCTCTGTACCACTTTATTCACCATTCTCTGGACCATCTCCAGCCTGTTAATATCCTTACGAAGATGCGACCTCCAGAATTGCACACAGTACTCCATGTGAGGCCTGTCCATGGTTTTATATAATTACATCACTACTTCCTTCCTTATGCTGGTGATACCCATGCCTATGCACCCCAGCATGTCATCTGTCACCCCTCCCCCCCGTTTCTGCTGTTCCTCCCCCCTTTGGTATCACCCCCCTCTTCTTCTTAGTAAATACCGAGCAGAAGTAATCATTTAGCACTTCTGCCTTATCACACCCTGCTTCCACCCAACCCCCCTCCTTCCTAACCCTTACTATGTGGTCCTTACAACTCCTTTTCTCCCTGATGTACCTAAAGAAGTCATTCTCTCCCTTCTTAATGCCTTGTGCCAGCCTGAGCTCCATATATGCCTTGGCTCCCCTTACTGCCCATGTCACCTCCTTTGATTCTGTCAGGTGCTCCTCCCTGTCCTCCCCCCTCAGTGTTTTCTTGTACCTCCTAAAGGCAGCTCTTTTCCTTCTCACCTTTTCCATAACCTCCTTGCTCAACCAGCTTGGCTTCTTAGTCCTAGCCTTCTTGCTCTGGGCCTTGCAGCAGGTTTTGGTTGCCTCCACTGTCTTCAGTTTTATGAGCTCCCACCTCTGGTTAGTGCCCATACTAGTTTGAATTCTAGCCAGGTAACCTTTTACCACTTCCCCCATCCTCCCAAAGTTGGCCCTTCTGAAGTCCAGCACTCTTGTGCCAGATTCCACTCCTTCCTTGCCCATATCCAATGTGAGCCATACTGAATGGTGTTCACTCCCTGACAGCAGTTCTTCCACCTTAAGTTCTCTCACAAACTCCCCACTTGCCAGCACAAGGTCAAGGGTATTCCCTAACCTGGTTGGTTCACTCACCATTTGCTGCATGAAGCTGTCCTGGATGACATCCAGCAGTACCTGCTTGCTTCTATTCCTGGTTGTTGGGGTACTGTAGTCCATTCTTGGCATGTTAAAGTCCCCCACAATCACCACACTGCCCTTCTTGCAAGTCCTTCTGATCTGTCCCGCTAGTTCCCTGTCTAACTCCTCCATCTGAGAGGTCAGCCTGTACACCACTCCCATTCTGAGAATCCTATTCTTGGAATCCAGGATTTGCATCCAAAATGACTCCGTACTATGCTCCTCCCCCTTCCTCCCTTACACATTTCAGTCCTTCCTTCACATTTAGTGCCACTCTCCCCTTTCCCAATCACCCTGTCCCTATGAAATAACATGTACCCTGGTACAGACAGGTCCCAGTCATTGTATTGGGTGGTCCATGTTTCTGTGATGACTGCAATGTCCACCTGTCCCTCTGCCATGAGCACCTGTAATTCTGCAGTTTTCCTCCCAAGGCTCCTAGCATTAAGGGTAACCACCTTCCATCCTTTCCTTCCCCTCCCATCCTGCCCTCTTTTACTAGCATCACCAATAGTATTTGCCATTTGTCCTTTGTCACTGTTGTAGGGTGTAAGCTCATATGATTTCCCAATCTGTGGTCTCTGCGTGTCTCTTGTCCACTTGCCACCCCCCACTCCTAGTTTAAATTCCCAACTTCCTCTATGTACTCCTCCATCCTCTGTTTCAACACTTTCTTTCCCTCCTCACTCAAGTGTAGTCTGTCCTTGCCACAGACTACTGTCTTCCCAGGTCCCTCCCCACCCTCCCAACAGCCCATACCCTTTTAGCATGACACCAGGTTCTTAGCCATCTACTTATTATTCCTCTATTCTCAGCTTTCTTGTCATGCTTGCCTTGGGCACTGGAAGTATCTCTGAAAAAGTTTCTGATCTTCTTGCCCTCTCACATAATTATCCTAGTTCCTCAGTCCTCCTCTGGACTATATCTACTGTTTTGTCAGCCAAGTAATTCGTCCCAAGATGTATAATTAAATGAGGCTTGTCCCTTCTCCTTCTAGCATATTTCAGAACAGAGTGTCCCACCCTTTCCACTGTCATTCCTGGCATGGCCTCCACCCAAATGTTACTATGCCTCTCCCCCTTGCTACCCCAACTGACTCCTTTAATATTGAGTCCCCTAGCATTAAGATTCCACCCTTCTTACTACCTGCTTGCTTCCATTCATCGCCATCTCTCATTCCCAGCTCCTCTTCTTCCTCTTGTACATTATTTCCCCCTTTTGACCCAGTTTCAATTTTCCAAACAGAACTTTCCCCCGCTCTGGTTTGGTCCAGGCATTTATCAATTACTCCTCCAATTGCATCACCTGCCTCCTCCTTCTTCCCATCTAGCAGTGCAAAACTATTTTCTGAAGACCCTTCACAAATGCCCGCTTCCTCTCTCTTCATAGTAACCTGCTTTCCACTCCATGACTGTTGCTACTTCTTCTCCTCCCCTCACAAGTCCCTGTCTCCTCCTTCCATTTGTCTTTTGTCTCCTGACCTGGTTTCCCTGGCAATCATTCTTCCTGGCCTGGGCCCCTTTGTCTCCTCTTCCCTTCCTCTGATCCTCTCCTCACCACTGTTGGCTCAAATTGCCCTTCCTCATCTCCCTTCCTCCTTCCCTCCAGTATTGGGCTCAACCCGCCTCCAGTCTGCCTTGCCTGTCTTAGTTCCTCCTGCAGACCCTCGATCTCCTTTCTAAGTTTCTCTATGTGGTTGCACACTAAACATCCCCCCACCCTCCAGGCAATTTTTAGAAAGATTGGTGCACCGCAGTTGTTGCAGCCTACCACCCTCCCCATTGCTCTCATTGCCCACCAGTAAACCCCCACCCTTCCAGATGAAGGATACTAAACACTCCCCCAAGTCTCCCTTAACCCCCCATTAGTGCAAAGCATTCTTCTCCTTTTCCTAATTTCCCTTATCCCCTTTGTCGTACACACCTAGATAGACTGAGCAACTGCTTTTTACATTCCTATCCTTCCTGTCCACACCCAAAAAGAAACTTTAAGTAACTATTGCACAACCTGCTTCAAACTCCTACTCCTCCTTTCCACAATGCAAAGAAGTAACCATGACAGCTCCTTGTTTTGCAGTTATTTCCCTTCCACTAAGCAAGCAGTCACCTCTTCACTCACTGCTGTTCCTTTCCTGGATGTCTGCTTGTGCTATGACAGGTACACGTCATTTGCCCTTTTGGGGAAGTGATGTCAGAACCCCTGGTAGAAAGGAAATCATGGACCTGGTTAGAGTGGGACCAGCCCGTGCCTTCCAGAAACAATCAGGTAGCTGAGGTCCCTGGTCAGACCATTAGCACCCTTCCCCCACTATTCACTAAACTTTGCAGCTAGTGAAGTCAGCAAAAAGCAATCACAATTCCACTCAAAGCACAAAAAATAGGTTTGATACCAAAAGAAACAGGTCTCCAATTCATACAGCCTCACCAACAACACATGAAAATAGGCTTGGAATTAGAAGATATAGGCCCCCAATTCAAAGAAACAGCCCCAATATAATCACACCAAATAGGTTTTAAATCAGAAGAACTAGGCCTCCCCAAACACAGCCTGCTACACAGTGAAACATCAAACAAATGAGCCCACTTATAGCCACCAAATATGTTTTAAAATTCCAACAGCCCCAAAACAATACCATACTAGCCCCTTAGAATTAGTAAGAAAGAAAAATAGCCATCTACCAAATAAAATCCACAAGAAACAATGTAAAATCAGCAAGAAGAAACTACTGTACTGGAACTGATCTGATCCCTTCCCCTTCTGGTTTCTTCTGATATTATTCTGCTATGTTGATGCCACCATTCTTCCATTGCAGGTGTTGGGGATCTATCCGATTCTACCTGAGGAGCTGCAGCAGGAGATGAGGTGGCATGGATTGATTTCATTGTGTGCTGAGTTTTAGTTGGCACAAATAGTGCTGGTTGTAGAGTTATTTCCTGATAAGGACATGGCTAAAAGAGTGTTTCAGCCTGTTTTATAAAGCCAAATATCCGGCTGTTCTTCACAAATACATTTGTAGCATAACTAATTGCTGTGATTTTTATTGGTGTACTAATATCATTAAGGGTATATAAAGAATGCATGTTCCTGTATGTATCATGTCCTTTGAGGAAGGAAATTCAGTTTCCAAAACACATAAGGAACAAGTATTTTGCACATTTGCACCGAATAAAACTACAGCACTTTATATTGGTGAGCAGCTTTTTCATTTTTCGGTTGGTGTGTGCCGTGATTTTTTCTGCTTGTATGGACTTGAACTTTATCTCTGGCACCACCGTCCCAGTGCAGCCTCTTCTTGTTTCCTGCATTGCATTTTTGAGCTGACTGCACGGGTTACTGCATTCAACACATGGGCAGTGTAAAAACCATCTGTCTAAGCTCTTGTTTTCAGTGTTGCTTTTTTCTGGCTCGCTACATACAGGACTTTTAAAGCATGATTCAAACCATGACAGCTTCTATGGAGCAGACACCGAATTTCATGTTTACAGACATAGCTACTGGCTGCAACACTGATCTATTATCTTTTAAATGGACTACTTACAGAGGTGGAATGAGCTAATCCTTTTCTGCTCAAAGCTGTAATACCTGTACACAACACTACTGGAACCGCACAAACTGCTGGCTCATTATGGGATGCCTCAAAACAGCTAGAAAAAAACTGTTGTTAAGGCAAGAAAAATACATTGGAATATCGAAAACATGGAGGCATACCCTCAAGTTCAACTGGTGCTGAGAGATCTGAGAATTCTTAAGGAGTTGGCATTCAGTTTGGATGTTGATTCCTTCATGCAGTAATGGAGACAAATACTAGAAGTCTCCAGAGAGCTGATGTCACTTATTATTAAGTATGAACAGGAAGTGAGTGAAGTCCTTAAAAAAGGTATTCAAGAACTAGAGAAAAATATCCTGTTTTTTAAAGATAATATTGATTTCCATATATGCAATTAGAAATTGAAAGAAACCATTGAAAAGCTAGACTTTGATTTGAAAAGAAAGACGTTGACAAACTTTAAAAGAGATATGGAAGACTATCAGTATGGGCATCTGTGTCATTGGAAAAAGCAAAAGCAAAATAACAGTACTCCATTTGGAGAAAGAAGGGTGTCTTTTAACTTTAGCATGGACTATAGTGGCACAGAGACTGCTGCCTCAGGGAAAGAATCATTCAAGGTTAACAACGCTGCACTTTCTGAGAAACAGATAACGATGAGAAGCACATGCATTACCAGATACCAGGGTTTTCAGTCTGTACTTCAGAAGGGGCCAGGCAGGGGCCATGGCAGAGTTGGGTGAGGCAGAGGAAGACAAGGAAGAGAGGAAGAAAGAGGAGGAATAGAGCAACCAGATTTCTAACAGAACAGGGGGTGCAGCAACAACAACATTTCAAACAGCCATGTTACCCCCCGAATCAGTACACCCCTCCCAATCAACCACAGAGCCAATATTGTCAACATCAGAACCATTATCAGGCACAACAACAACCCCCAGATCCCTGCACAAAACTCAATATCAACAATACAACCAACCTCCTCGGATGCAACGGGGCAATTACAGAAAGTAATCAGCCTCTCTGATAGACCACTGATGGGCACAGAGGAGGAGAAGGGGGTTTTGAACAGAGGACTTACGTTTGCCCCAGTGGTAGGAATCAATACATTTGGGACATATCTTGATCTGCAGAAATTTTGTAGAAATTTATGTTTAAACTCTTTCTGTCATAAAATTTCGGGACAGTATGTTACTGCTGAGACCAATGACCTAATGGGCAACAGCATCTCTTCAGGTGAGACACTTTCTTACATTGACATTAACAACAAACACTTTAAGGGAAATCTGTATTCTATCCTGCACCTAGTGCAGCCATACTGACTTTTTAAAATGTGTGAGAGACTGATCTAGAAGTTTTGTTTTCACAATTGTCTTGCATAAGATATGACAATATGTCGAGAATGAAAAGATGTGTATTAGAGAATTTGAAACAAGATTAGTCTATTGTGATCAAGCCAGCTGGTAAAAGCAGTGCAGTGGTGTTCCAAAGCACCATTAATTATATTTTTAAAGTAAATAGGCAATAGTCTGAAAGCACTTTTTATCAGTGACTTGAATCAGATACCATCATCTTTCTTAAACATAGGGTGGATGAGTTTATTATGGAAGCACTACAGAATGGTTGAATTGATTAAAATGCTATAGATTATCTGATGGTAGATTATCCTGTATGAGCTACTATATATATACTTTACCCAAAGTGCACAAAGAATTTACAACCCCAGCTGAGGTAGGTCCATAGTGAGTGAAGTGGGGTCCCTCGCTAAGCCACTATCCCAATATGTAATTTGCCACCTCAGATCCTTTGTAACACAACTGGGGTCATATACAGGAGATACTGGTGATATCCTACAGATATTGGGGGATACAGAGGTGGGTTCAGAAGCATATATGATTACCTTAGATGTTGAAGCTCTATATTCCAACATAGCACACAAAGATGCTCTTGACAGTCTAGTCTTTCTTCTGAATACAAGAGATATCAATGCTGTACCAGGTACTGAATTGTTATTGAAATTGTCTGAATGTGTTTTAAAATTCAATGCTGAATCAGTACTATCTTCAAACTGGAGAGACATCTATGGTTTGCTGGCCAAGGCACCTAGCTTCACCTGAGCTCTTTCCTTCTAAGACTGCTTGAAAGGCAGAGTAGAGAAACTTACCAGAGCAAGGGAGAAGGATTAAGACTTAGTTTGGCTAAGCAGATTTACTGTGTGGTGGTGTTTTTAATTTTTACTCACAGGGATTGCTACTGTTTGTTGCTAACATTTCATTGCTTTATTTTTTCTCTGATTCAAATTGTTGTTGCTGGTATACCTTCTTCTGCATTATTACAAGGTGTGCCTACAGATGAATGCAACAGATTACTGCTGTAATCTCTCTGATTCAAATTGTCTTTTGCAAGGTATATCTTCTGTTACTGTTTTATTTTTCTCTGGAGCAAAGTGTTTCTTACAGGGTATATCTTCTCTGAAATTACTGTATTACAGGTGGAGCTTACATTTTGTGACTTTTTATCATTGGGCTAAGCAAAATTACTGTTTGACACTGTGTTTTATTTTATTCTTGTTTGTTGAAAAGGTTTGTTGTCTCAGAGGTGTTTCAGTCTCCTTCTCACATTGAAGGAGCTAATTGCTTTTCCTCCCACAGCTGTTCCAAAGGATTAGGTGTGTATGTGGGTGTGGAGCTGGCAAACTGTCAGTAATTTCCAACAGAAAGAAGGGTTAAAAAAGTCAGGTTAGTTGATATCTTGGAGGTAGAAGACTTGGTTTGCTGGCCAAGGCACCTAGCTTCACCTGAGCTCTTTCCTTCTAAGACTGCTTGAAAGGCAGAGTAGAGAAACTTACCAGAGCAAGGGAGAAGGATTAAGACTTAGTTTGGCTAAGTAGATTTACTGTGTGGTGGTGGTTTTATTTTTTACTCACAGGGATTGCTACTGTTTGTTGCTAACATTTCATTGCTTTATTTTTTCTCTGATTCAAATTGTTGTTGCTGGTATACCTTCTTCTGCATTATTACAAGGTGTGCCTACAGGTGTGTGCTAACAGATTACTGCTGTAATCTTCTGATTCAAATTGTCTTTTGCAAGGTATATCTTCTGTTACTGCTTTATTTTTCTCTGGAGCAAAGTGTTTCTTACAGGGTATATCTTCTCTGAAATTATTACAGGTAGTGCTTTACAGGTTTTACAGTTTTATCTAACAGTAGGATAAGTTTTCAGGGTTACTGCATTTGTTGTTGACTGATTGTTTCTGCTCTTACCTCCTTGTTCTTTCGTCCGTGGTTCTTCTTTTTAGGCAGGGGAAGGGCCCAGCCACCCACCCCCATCCCCAACCACCCCACGCTACACTCCTTTTATAGGGTACCACAGTTGTGACATTTCCTGTGGCAGAGCAGGAAGGGGCGGATCAGTGGGGCCTCCACAAGGTGATCTCATTTACAGTGCACTAGTAATTTAACTTGTTATAACAAGTTAAACAAAGCACAATTAAACCATTACTTGCATTTTTTTTCCTTCTAATTACTCTGACTAGGTTACAAACCCAGCAACTTATTTGGAATGGATTTCATTAACTGCAGGTACTGTGGAACAATTTTCAGAAGGACAGTCTTACAGGATTTAGGACACTGTCCTACATGCTGGGCCTTTGGAGATCTTAGCTCTCAGCTCCGGCAGCATGGGCAGAGATTGCACGCCTCAAATTTCATATTGAAGAGGAACATTATAAGAACCACCCGCCATTTCCCCAGCATCCAACAGAAAACCTCGACTGCAGAGGGTAGTTGGTCCAGGAGGTTGGCAGGTGGTTAGGAGGAGCAAATCAGGTGCCCCATCATTCTCTGCTCTCCAACACATTACCTCCAAAACCATATAAACACTACAAACAGGTATCTGCCTCTATCTCTGAAATCAAATAAAGAGGGCAGAAGACACTGCAGAGCAGGACACTGCAGCACAGGAGCTAGCACAACAATACTCACCCAAATCAGGAACCAAAACTAAACAAGCACAAAGGAAACTAAAAACTTCTGATCATAGGAGACTCCATGATTCGGGAGTTGATACCCATCTCCAGCCTAGGGGTGATGGTCAGATGTCTCCCAGGTACATCAGCATGGAGAGACACTGACCGCATTGCTAAAATTGTTCACAAAGCAGGAGAAAACATTGATGTCCTAGTACACATAGGGACTAATGATCTCGCCAGCCGTCAGTTGTGGAGACCAAGGAACACCTGACTAGGCTGGGTGACAAACTATCATCTATTTCGTCCGGCATCTCCTTCTCTGAGATCCTGCCAGTCTGAGAGAAGGGAGCAGATGGACGGAAGGTCAGAGAAGGAGAGATAGGGGAGCTAAACACGTGGCTCAAGGACTGGTGCCAGGAAAAAGGACACAGATTTGTAGGGAACTGGCAACAGTTCTGGGAGCGAACGTTCTTTAAATTTGATGGACTGCATCTGACTAAAGAGGGAGTCAGTGCATTGGGGCAGAAGTTTGACGTCTTTGCAGAATATTTAAACTAGCAAATGGGGAGAGGGGTGCAGCACCCCATACGTCGAATGGGAAGAACACCCCTCCCCCCTCAGCTAGTGGTCAAACAGGAATTCAGCGTGTTTGCAGTTCATTTGCATCACCAGGTAAGAAAAAGGTTTGTCTCCCATACGATGCACAGGGTAATGCCAAACTTCACCCAACAACTAACACACCAAAATCTGGCCAATGGAAAATCATGTATACAAATGCTCACAGCCTGGGAAATAAGATCCCAGACCTGCAGGCAATAATGTCAGAGGCTAAACTGGACATAGTAGCAATTAGTGAGACGTGGTTTACCAGTAACCACACTTGGGAGACTTCAGTACCTGGCTATGTATTGTTCAGAAGAGACCGAGGTGCAAAGGGGGGAGGGTGGCCCTATGTTAATGAAAATATCAAAGCTACAGAAATTCAGAATACACATAAGGAGCCAGAAGAACTGTGGGTCACCCTGGAAACAGGAAATGGGACAGCCATAAGAACTGGGGTTGTCTACAGGCCCCAGACCAGAGGGAGGACATAGACACATTACTGTTAGAAGATATACAAAACATGACAGCTAAAGGGGAGGTTCTGATAATGGGAGACTTCAACATGCCAGATACAGATTGGTCAATACCAGCAGGAACATCTGCCAGAACTAGACTCATAGTGGATTCCCTGCAGGGGGAGGGCCTCAAACAACTGGTACAGCAACCCACAAGAGACAGGGCTATCCTAGATCTAGTACTGACTAACAAAGAAGGGATCACAGATCTCCAGGTCATGACCATCACATGGTATGGTTCAATTTGGCTACTACATCTAAATCATCCCATTCCAAGGCAAAAATATGGGACTTCAGAGGAGCTGACTTTGATAAGATGGCCAACAGAGTTAAGCTAGCCCTGGCAAAAAGAAACACAGGTGAGGAGGTACAGGCAAAGTGGGCAAGCATTAAGGATACAATACTTGAAGCAACATCCCATTGTGTTAGACAGAAAAGGAAGTGCAAAAGAAGAAGGAAACCACTTTGGTTCTCAAATACAGTAGCAGAAAAGGTCAGAGCCAAAAGGCTGGCCTTCAGAAAATATAAGGGAACACAGCGGGATGAAGATAGGGAGGCATACCAAACTGCCCTAAGGGAAGCAGGTAAGGCAGTAAGGCAGGCAAAGTCCCAAACTGAGGAAACACTAGCACGAACAGTAAAAGAAGGTGACAAGACTTTCTATAGATACATTAGTGAAAGGAGAAAGTCCAGAGGGGGTATTGCTAAGCTTAATGGAGAAAAGGGAGCATGTGAGGAGGAGGACCCTTTAAAGGCATCTATCCTAAATAGATACTTTTGCTCAGTATTTACTGAAGAGAAGGTAGGGCAGGGCCCACAGCTCAGCATCATGGACACAGGGGGGAGGGAGTTGAGCACTACTCCCTTCACAAAAGAAAGGGTCCTACAAGAGCTTGCTAAGCTCAGGGTGGATAAGGCAATGGGACCTGATGGCATACATCCCAGGGTACTTAAGGAGCTAAAGGAGGAACTAGCAGAGCCATTAGCAGAATTGTTTAGTGAGTCTCTGAGCACAGGAGAGGTCCCAGAAGACTGGAGAAGGGCTCATGTGATCCCACTCCACAAGAGTGGTAGCAGGGAGGAGGTGGGGAACTACAGACCAGTCAGTCTTACCTCAGTAGTGGGCAAGATTATGGAGGCACTCCTTAAGGAAAGGATAGTGCAACACCTGGAATCCATAGGGGCACAGGATCCAAGACAGCATGGGTTTACAAAAGGAAGGTCCTGTCAAACTAATCTCATAGATTTCTTTGACTGGGTAACCAGAGTGGTGGACCAAGGGGGAGCAGTTGATGTCGCCTACCTTGACTTCAGCAAAGCTTTTGACATTGTTCCACATAGAAGATTGATAAATAAGCTAGGTAGGCTCAGGGTGGTCAGAAGTTGGTCAACTGGGTGGCAAACTGGTTGACTGGCAGAAAACAGAGAGTGGTGGTAAATGGTATACAGTCAGAAGAGATGCAAGTCACAAGTGGGTACTTCAGGGATCAGTCCTGGGGCCAGTCCTATTCAACATCTTCATTAGTGACCTCAAGATGGACTAGAGGGTAAGGCTTGTCTGTTTGCAGATGACACCAAGATCTGCAACAGAGTAGATGATCCAGATGGGGTGGGCAGAATGAGAAGAGATCTGGATAAACTAGCAGAATGGTCAGAAGAGTGGCAACTGGGATTTAATGCAAAGAAGTGCAAAATCATGCACATAGGGAAGAGAAACCCTGAAGCCACTTATAGGCTGGGAGGGAGTTGCTAGCAGTCACAAAGGAAGAAAGAGACTTGGGCATCATCATCACTGATGACCTAAAATCATCAAGCAGACCTCTAAAGCAGTAGGTAAGGCTAGGGGGTGTTAGGTGTATTAGTAGGGGTATCCAAGTCGTAAGAGGGAGGTAATAATCCCTCTGTACAAGACATTGGTTAGGCCCCATCTGGAGTACTGCGCAGTATTGGAGGCCACACCTTCACAAGGACATTAACCAAATTGAGGCAGTCCAGAGAAGGGCAACAAAATGGTGCAGGGACTGCATCAGAAGACATATGAGGACAGATTAACGGAGCTCAATATGTATACCCTTGAGCAAAGGAGGAGAGAGGTGATATGATCGAGACATTTAAACACCTTAAGGCATAAACAAGGTGAAAGAGTCTAACATGTTTAAATATAAGAAAAATAGCAGGACAAGAGGACACAGCATGAGATTAGAGGAGGCCGATTAAGGGGAATGTGAGGAAATTCTTTTTCACAGAAAGGGTGGTAGATGCATGGAATGGCTTACCACAAGAAGTGGTGGCTATGAATACAGTGCAGGGCTTCAAACAGGCATGGGATAGGCATAAGGGAGCAATACAAATGACTATGAATAGGTAGGTCACTGACAGAGCAAAGGCCGATGGCACATTTATAAGGTAGAAAAAGAAATGGGCAGACTGGATGGGCCTTACGGTCCTTATCTGCCGTCAACTTCTATGTTTCTATGTTTCTATGTTTCTATGTTTCTACCTTTGTCTCCAGCCTAACAAATGTCTATATGGGAAGGTGGGAGAACATACACTTAGGGACTCTGACATTAATCCATTTTTCAATAAAGTGTCACTTTATAGACGATTTATTGATGATATTTATTTTATTTCAAATGGTGAACTTAATGAGTTAGATGAGTTTATCAGTTATTTGCACAGTATTAATCAGAATTTACACTTTACCGATACTACAAGTCGAGAGCAAGTAAATTTCTTGGATTTATGCATTAGCAAGGACAGAAAGGGTAATATCATTACAGATGTACAGCATATTGTAAACCATGTGAGAGGAATACCCTTCTTTTATCCTCGAGCTGTCATCCCAGACATGTTATTTAAAACATACTTAAAGGCCAGTTCCTTCAATAAGAAATAATTGTAGCACAGATGAGGGATTTGAACAGGCAGCCTCTGATTTTAAGGAAAGAGTTACGGACAGAGAATATCCATCTGAACATATTAATACTACCTACTGTACCAGGAAATCAGGGATACCCCTAGATCTGAGACTATGCAACATAAGAAATCAGAGGAACAAGAGTTATACACCATTTTACAGTTTCAATATTTATGCTGAATAACTTTATCCTGAATAATCAATTTATACAATTTTTCTCTTTTATATTTCTACAGCTATTGCAATATACTGTATATGAACACAGTCATCAAATTGAAGTCACACTGACACCAGTTTTTGCATCATAATTTGATTATTTTGACATAACACATGCAATAGTTTTAATTATTTTTAGTGCATCCTAAATATTACTAGGATGTTTGTGAATTATGTTTTTAACTTAGATGTTTACATTGTGATTTTAATGAGCACTTTTTGCACCATGTCTCTTCCTGATGATGTCATCATTAAGGGTATATAAAGAATGCATTTTCCTGTATGTATCAGATACTTTGAGGAAGGAAGTTCAGTATTTTGCACTCTTGTACAGAATAAAACTACAGCACTTTATATTGGTGTACAGTCTTTTTCATTTTCATGTTGTCTTGCCCATGCAGTGCATGCTTTGAGGCTTGTGGTAGGGGGCAGGACGAGGTTTCTGAACATAGCCAAGTTCTTCCCACAGACATCTCCTAGGTTAAGTTTGCAGTCCCCCCGACACCTTCTGTAAACAGCAAATCCCTCCCATAACACATCCAAGACCCCATTTCTTCTCCAGAGTACATACAAACCTCAAACCCCACACATAGGATTCTTTTGGCTGACTCCAGGGATGAAGCGATCCACTACACCTGCTTGCATATATACAACACACCTTTTAATGTCAGAAGCTCACATTATTGTGCTGGCACTAGCAGCATAAAGGCAGGCAACAGTTCAAGGTAACACTGCAGAAGAGGGATTGTTCACAATACTATTTGCCCTAGACAGGCTCTGGGACTGCGTCCCAATATAGAATGATTCCTGCATAATTTCCCTCACTATATAGGCAGCTCCTTTAGGTATCACATCACCCAAGAGGTCGCGATACCACAAACGCTAATGAAGTAAAGGAAGGTTTAACCTGATGCAGTCCAATAGCAGCAGATGCTCACGGTGGATGGCAGGGTGGGAGGAAACTACTTAAGTCTAAGCTACAACTACCCTTCTAGCACCGGTTACATTTGTCTAACACTTTCTCCCTCCCTAACACCACTTGCAAGCATAATCCCCCTCCTAACATCTGGCAGTCTCCTATCCTGCACATGTCTTCTACTCTGAAGGGTTCCCAATCAGTATCCCAAAACAACATGGAATATGACGGCAATCCCTACCTTTTCTATGATATATAGTGGATCCCTTTGTATCCAGTTATTCCAGAAAATCTGATATAGACTTCAGGAGAGAGATGGTGTGTAGCCCCGGTTAACAGTAAGAGGGCACACTGCAATGTGAGAAAGTGTCTAACCAGGATGGATCTAGTATTGCTCAAAATACCCCTATTCTATTCTTCAATATTTGCAGTTGTTACTGTGGTTACAAAACTCAAAAAATATGACGGATATTAGGAGTTCCCCTCTGACTCCCCATCCAGGTCATCCCATAAGTGGCCAAATGTCCATCCCATGCAGACATTCCTTTTCAGAAATAATTACAAGAACAAAGCAGTTCATATGTCAGTCTCATGTAGTTTAAAGTGGCTGTCATACACAGCATTTTGCTGTATGGCTTGCAGAATACCCAGTTGGCATATCACCTCTCTACATGGGGATGAGACGGGTCTCATTCGTAGAACAGACTCAAACCTCCATCCTTGTAGTGCTCCTGAGTGGCAACACTTGTTGGAAATTCCATACCCTTCTGATTACACTGAAGGAACTTCAGACACATTTCCTACAAAACAGTACAAGGTTGTTATATGTTACATGGGTGCTTATCTTTACCTCCACTTTATAGCGTTGTAGGTTAACGTTTACAGGTGTGTTATACTGTTTGACTGCTTTCAAAGGTCTATTATTTTAGACCACAACAGGGTCGAGAGGGACTGGGTTGTGGCAGGGTTGGAAAGGCTCATTCTTTAGTAAGAATGATGTGGTGGGATTTTGTTTTTTATTGTAGATGGCCATTCTGGACTCAGAGCCTGAGTTTATTCTACAGATTATGGTATTGATTATGTGGTTGTTATGGGTAATGGGAGGATGGAAGGGGGTACTAGTGGGTGTGTTAGATGGGGATGGTTTATTGGACAACAAGATCAGGAGGGACTGGGTTATGCCAGGGTGGGGGGGAGGTAGGCTCGTTCTGTAGCACGGGTGTAATATTTTTATTATAAGGAAGATGACTTAGGATTTTAGAACATTGGGGGCTCGATTTTCAGAGGGTAATGCAGGGTTTGGATCAAGTCCTGCATCAAACCAGTTTCCTGGTGCAGCTGCACCAAACTCATTGATGCAACTGCACCCAATTTTATTACATCGGGCGTAGTTGCAACAGTTTTGTCAGTTGACTGTAGCTTGCACCAAAGATTTGGCACAAGCCCTGTAACAAGGATCCCCTAAATGATGTAAATCATTTGCTGTAGAGGCATCTAAAAATTGACTGACTGCTTATTTGTTTACTGAGTTATACAGTGTCATTTAATCCTGCACTTTTTGTCAACTGAAAGCTCAGTTTTTGTTTATTTACTGCTTGTTTGTTTATTGTTTAGAGGAGATTTCATTCTTTCATTTGGTTTTGTTGAATGTGTGACATTTTATACGCTAATATTCATTTCTGTTGTACCTTTTCTGTGAAGCATTCTGAGTCCAAGGGCTAGAGTGCTCTTTAAATAAAGTTGCCTGCCTTGCCGGAAGTGGGTGGGGGCATGAAGAACCTAGAGTCCTTACAATCATTAATTACTATGTTACAATGTTGCTTTGTATACTATAAACAAGCACTTGTCAATGCTGAATGTTGCTTGCTTGTATGTGCTTTTTAAGTATTTGGAAGTGATAGTTCCATGTCTTCCTCCCAAGACATCCACTGTGTCTTTCCGTTCAGTATTCAGAGAAGAGTGGGAGGGGCAAGGGCCACAGCAGTACAGAAGTTGCCAAGGGGGTGAAAAGGTGGACAATAGTCCATTCAAAGTCAAAAGAGTCCTGCAGGAGCTCACTAAATTGAAGGTGGACAAAGTGATGGAACCAGATGGCATACGTCCAAGGATATTACGAGAACTGCAAAGGGAGATAGCAGTACCTCTGGCAGCTATGTTCACTGAGTCATTCAATATGAGTGAATTGGAGGAGGACACATGTGGTCCCTGTACACAAGTCTGGCAGCAGGGAGGAGGCAGGGAACAATAGGCCATTCAGCCTCACCTCAGTAGTGGGGAAGATCATGGAGACATTTCTTAAAGAAAGAATAGTGGGGCATCTAGAAGCCATCAGAGCCCAGGACCATAGACAGCATGGATTCACAGTGGGGACATCATGTCAGACAAATCTGATTGATTTCTTTGACTGGGTGACAAAGGAAGTGAATCAGGGTGGGGCAGTGGACAACGCTTACCTTGATTTCAGCAAAGCCTTTGACACCATCCCATATAGGAGGCTGATAAACTAGCTGGGTAGGCTGGGCATGGGGGAAAGGATGGTAAACTGGGTTAGAAACTGACTAGCAGATAGAAGGCAGAGAGTGGTGGTAAATGGTGTGCAGTCTAGGGAGAGGGGGTGACCAGTGGGGTGCTGCAGGGATCGGTCCTGGGGCCAGTCTTGTTCAATGTCTTCATTAGTAACATTGCAGAATGTCTGAAGGGAATTTTTTCACAACATTTTCAACATAGCCATTTTAAGACCTCTGCTCATGAACAGTGTCACTATGATTTTCTTAATCTGTCCCAAACAGTGATTGTGCACACCGAATGCGCCATTGCGCACTACATGCACAGAAACACATTTTGGGTGACATGTGAAAAATGACAGCTGTACTGCTCATAAGGAGGTGTGGTAAAATGGCAATGTTGAAGATCTGGATTGAAAACATTGAAAATTCGTGAACTTGCGAGAGTGCGTAGGAACTGCTCAACATGTTCTCCTAAAACAGTTATTTTGGGGAATTTTTTCACCAAATTTTCAACATAACCATTTTAAGACCTATGCTCATGAACAGTGTCACTGTGATTTTCTTAATCTGTCCCAAACATTGATTGCGCACACCGACTGCGCCATTGTGCGCTACATGCATGGAAACACATTTTGGGTGACGTGAAAAATGACAGCTGTACTACTCATAAGGAGGTGTGGTAAAATGGCAATGTTGAAAATCTCAAGTGAAAATATTAAAATTTGGAACTTCGAGCATGCATAGGAACTACGCCGCGCATGCTTTCATAAAGCAGTTGTACGGAATTTTTACAATTTGCAACTTAGGGTTTTGAGAGCCCACCTTATAAACACTGGCACTGTCATTTCATTAATCAGTCCCAAATGGTGATTTCATGCAGTGACTGTGAAATCGCCCTTCGGGCCCGATTCATGCCATGACAGTAACTGCATTCATGAGGAGGAGTCCCAAAAACCCCATGTTGAAAATTTGGTGCAAAATTCCAAAAAATGCCTGAGATATGCAGCAAAGTTGAAAAATCCCTATCTATCCCATTATACAGCTTACAGGCATTTCCTAAGTTTGTGGTTGGCTTTGAAGAGTACATACATGTTCCTGGTCCACCGAAAATCATTGCGCCAGACTCCAGAGTAAGTATGGGTGGGGTGGGGGCAGGTGCGAGTGGGTGGGTGGGGTTGTGGAGGGGCAGGGAGAAGTGCCGGGGACAGTTTTTGTATTTACAGGTTTATTTCTTTTAATAAGATGACGAGGGGCATTTGCCACACTGGGGTGGGCTCCCAGCTTGGCAGCTGGAAGGCTGTTTGTTGAGGGTGGCTGGAGCCGATGGGGGACCGGGCACCCCCATCAGCCATAACACATTTTGTTACACTGGAGTGGGCTCCCAGCATGGCACCTGGAAGCTTTGGGGGGTGTGGAGCTGATGGGGGATTGGGCACCCCCCGTTGGTCATACAGTGTGTGCGTGGGGGGGAAGGGGAAGGTGCATGAGCATGCAGTATGCGTGTGTGCGTGTGTGTGTGGAGGGGGGAGCTCTGCTCACTGAAGCAGAGCTCTCTCTTTCAACTGTATGATGACTGCATTTTCAACTGCTGTCATAGACAGCTGCAGCAGTGATTGGGGAACTGGGGCTGTGCCTGAAAACACTCTGACTGAATTGGAAGACGGGTGCCACACCTCTGAAAACATGAATGATGGCACTATGTTTCTTGCACATGCATGCAAGCAACATAAAAATAATAAAGTTGAAAAACAGTGAAAAACATGGACCATGATTCCGTCCTCAGGTGTTAGTCTCAGTGTCATGATTTATGACATCATCAGAACACCCCCCCAATGGATTCCCAGCCTTGATGTGCACTGTTGTGCATTATACACATTATTGTGTACCTAAAAAAAAAGAAAAATCACATGCTGTGTGTACTTCTGTTGACATAGCTGTGCATGGGCTTAAATGATTAAATGGAAGGAGTGAACTATGTGGAAACAGCACAGAGCCATACACACACACAGCTATGAAGCAGGTGCCAAAATCATCAGTATAATAAGTAAAATGGAAGGAGCTGCTAGTTGGAGACTTCAGTCTGCTGAATGTGTAGTGGAACCTTCCAACTGCAACTTTGGTTAGGAGCTGGTCATCATTGACTCCCTAAAATGGTCTTTCCTTAGCTAGTTAAGGAACCCACTAGGGATGGGGCAGTGCTGGACCTGGTGCTAACAAAAAGGGACTGCATTACAGCTGTCACTGTGGGCAGTCTTGGATGTGGTTTAACATAAACAAAGCATCAGATATGAGCCACTTGAAAAAGATGGTCCTGGACTTCCAAGGGGCAGATTACAAAGAAGCAAGAAACTACCTCAAAAACTGCCTTGAAGGTGAGGGGAGTGCCAGGGAAGAGTAGCGGCACTTTGAGGAAAAATAAGGGAGGGGTATAACTAAGGCAGGAAACCTCTGCATGAAGGAGGTAAGCAAAAGAAAAAGGAAAAGGAGACCATTATGGTTCTCCAAAGAAGAGGCAAGAGGTGGTGAAGAAGAACAGGGTGACATTCGAGAGGTACAAGGAAACCCAGAGGGGGAGGACAGGGATGAATACCAAGCAAGGCAGAAGAAAACAGGTAAGGCAGTTGAGGGAGCAAAGGTATAGATTGAGGAAAGGATTGCTAAGGTGGCGGCTAAAGGGGACAAGACTTTTCCTGCTATACAAATGAGAAGAGAAGAGAAAACTGAGGAGAGGGTTAGGATTAGAAAGAAAGAAGAGGAAATTGTGTATAAGGGGACCAAGAAAAAGCTGACATCTTAAATAGGTAATTCTGCTCAGTCTTTACAGGAGAGGGAGGAGAGGGCAGACCACCAGTGAGAAAAATATATAGAGGAGGTGGAGGTGGACAGAAGTCAATTCTCAGATGAAAATATCTTAAAAGGACTTGCTGCCCTAAAGGTGGATAAGGCTATTGGACCAAACAGGATACATCCCAGGGTACTAAAGGTGCTCAGGGAGCTGCTAGCTGTCTTGGTAACAGCATTGTTCAATAGCTCACTGGAAACAGGTGTGGCCCTGAAGGACTGGAGAAGGGCTGTTGAAGTGGTCCATTTCCTTTAGAGTCACAGCACAGAGGAGGCTAGCAATCATAGGCTGTCAGTCTATCTTTCATAGCAGGAAAATTAATGGAAACCCTACTGAAGTAAAAACAGGTTTACCATCTAGAATCCAGTGTGCTGCAAGACCACAGGCAACACAAATTCATGGAGAAGAGGGGAGGTTATGCCAAAGGGATCTGATAGATTTCTTTGACTGGGTGACAAGAGAAAAAGAGCAGGCGAGTGCAGTGGATGTGGCCTATCTAAACTTGAGCAAGGCCTTTGAAACTGTGCTGCACAGGAGTCTGATTAGAATACTGACCAACTTATGAGTGTGGTCCAAACTGATAAATGGGATAGAAACAGGTTAATAGCATAGAAGAAAAAGGGTGATGGTTAACTGCGTGCACACTAGGGATGGGAGAATGGCCAGTGGTGTATTGCAATGTTTGGAGCTAGGACCAGTTCTTTTCAATTTCTTCATGGGGAATATTGCAGAAGAACTGGAGGGGAATATATGCCTTTTTGTAGGTGACACCAAAATCTATACTATGGTGGACATGTGAGTGTGTGTGAAGAAAATGTCTAGGGACCTAGGGAAACTAGAGGAGTGGTCAGAAACATGGCAGTTGGGGTTCAATGCCAAAAAGTGAAAAATCATGCCCTTAGTGCTTAAGAAACCAAGTGCTGAGTACAGGAAGGTGGGGGAGGTACTGTCAGTCAGCAGTCAGAAAGGGACCTTGGGATTATTATTTCAGAGTACCTTAAGGTTGCAGCACAATGTGGCAAGGCTATGGGCAGGGCTACTGTGATGCTGGGGTGGACAGGGAGGGGTATTTCTAGCAGGAGAGGAGGAAGGAGGCAGTGCTGCCATTGCATTATTCCCCGGTATGACTTAAAATGGAGTACTGTGCCCAGTTTTGGAGATGGCATCTCAGAAACGACATGCACATGGAGGAGGCAGTTTAGAAAAGGCAAGTTAGATAGTGCAGGATTTGCATGAGAAGCTCTATAAGACAAAACTGAAGGATCTCAATATGTAAGCCCTGGGAAGTGAGCAGAGAGATGAGGGAGAGAGAGGTGTGAAACCCTTGAGACCTACAAGTACCTTACAGAGGTGAACCAGGTGCAGGTGCAGAGCCTCTTTCAAATGAGGACCAGCACTGTGACAAGGGGGCATGCAGGGAAGCTAGAGGGAGGGAAGTTCTGGAGAGGTGTAGAGAAATATTTTTCCTTTGAAAGTGTGGTAGTGCCTAAAAAAGACTTCCAGCTAAAGCTATGGAGGATAGAACATTTGGCAGATTCAAGCATGCATGAAATAAATATAGAATATATTAGAACAGAGGCAGGGTCGCTGAAAAACAGATAGGGTCTACTGATGTAGAATTGGCAGAGAAAAATTGGATGGACTAGGAAGCAATGCAATCTTTCTCTGCTGATAATTTCTGTTTTTGTGTTCAACAACAATTAGTTGAACTAGCACATAAAGTCCCACTCCACTCAAGGTATGCATGAGTATGAAAAATGAAAAACAGCAGATATATTGTGAAATGGCAAAAATGATAGCAATCACATGAGCTGTCAAAATGCAGCAAGAAAACTCCAGTGCTTTGCATCATCGGTGTGATTCATCAGGGGGCGGGTCTAAGTTACAAACAGCTGACATTTATACAGAGTTCTTAAAGTACCAGTACAGAATGTATAAAATTCATACTCATATCTAGCAATGCAAAATAAAAGCAGCCTGAAATGGATTGCAAGCTACTTTTGCTTTGTGTAGATATGGCAATGTGCTAGGAACTATTCAACAGGAGTAGACAATCTAGAACACCAGGACATGAGTGGAAGCTGGTGGGGAAGGGATGTTCAGGAGGGTCTTAAGAAAGTTTAATTTTAGAGAGAGAGAGAGAAAGAGAGTGGTTGAGTCATGAATACTCTGCCAGCAGAGGTGGTGAATGCCAAAACAATTGACACTTTGAAGCACAGTTGGGACACAGTTAAGGGCTGAGTATTTACTTGGGGGGGGTAACACTAAGACAAAGAGCATGGGAGTAGATAGTGTGGAAAAAAAAAACAGATATTGACAAAAGGTGTTAGGGTATGATATTGTGTTACAGGCATTGATTGCACTGTTGGTCTTTTATTGCTGTCATTGTCTATGTTTCTATGTATTTTTATGTTTGCTTGCACGCATGTGCAAGAAACATAGTGCCATCATCTGAGTTTTTCAGAGGTGTGTCAGCATCTTCCAATTCAGTCAGTGTGTTTGCAGGTGTGGTCACAGTTCTCCAATCACTGCTGGAGCTGTCTATGACAGCAGTTGAAAATGCAGTGGCATACAGTGGAAAGAGGGAGCTATGCTTCAGTGAGCAGCCCCCCCCACACACACACACACAGATCAACTGTGTTGGTTACCTGATAGATTGCTGTAGTCCTGTCTAGCTTCGAGAGACAAGCCACACATCATTACTTTAATAAACTGTTCCCTGCCACAGCAGGACCACCAAAATGTGTGGGTGCCTAACAGTCCTTACTCACACCAGGTCTCCAAAGCACACCTTCATGGACTCCATGGGTTCTAATCCTCCAGAAAAAAAATACCTCAGCATTTGATGTGAAAACTCAGACTTCGTTGTATGTGTAATTCCAAGCATTTTCTCTTACTAGACTCTGTCAATGTGAACTCCCCACTGCTAAAACCTATGCAAACAAACTGTACTACCTGCAGCTGAAGCAAAGAACAGCCAGAATGCACAAAGGAGAACATACTGCTATGCATTTCAGCAGCAGCCAGTGGGGGAGGTTTTCATGACTGAAGCACTTTAATGCACCTTTTAGTGCTGTCATATACACACCCCTGTGCGGTAATTCACTAAACTGCACACTTAGTCTGGTAATGCAGCTTCAAAATAATTTTTTTTATCTGAATTGCCATGAGCTGGCATTTTTATGTGACTGCAGAAACCAGATGCTGTTTGTCGGCCATGTGTCTGCATTCCCACACTCATCCCCCTCACAACTTTCAAACAAAGCCAGTGGTGCTTACTGAATTGAGAAGAGTTACATGGATTTCAGAAGTTGTGCCAGATACACTGCACATTGTCTCATCCACTCTCTTTGTTTCAAACCTCCACCTCCACTTCTCTTGGGCAAAGCATGAAGGCTAGTTCACACTAGCACATTCAGATACTTAATAATTCACACTTCCTTTCAAATCAGGGAAAGACATGTTGTTGGTCTATTACACTATGAAAACAAGCATTTGTCAATGCCGAACGTTCGCTTGCAGGTATTTGCAGTGGTATTTGGCACTTGGACATGGCTTAAAAAAAATCAGTGAGAAAGAAGTACAAGCATTTGTCAATGCTGAATGCTGCTTGCTTCTATGTGCTGTTTAGGTATTTGGAAGTCATTGGAGTGCAAATATTGAAAATTCGCGAACTTACGAGCGTGCGCAGGAACTGCGCAATGCACACTCATAAAACAGTCATTTTTAGGGATTTTTTCACCACATTTTCAACATAGCCATTTTAAGACCTCTGCTCATGAACAGTGTCACTGTGATTTTCTTAATGTGTCCCATACGTTGAGTTCGCACACCGACTGTGCCATTATGCGCTACATGGGCAGAAACACATTTTGGGCAGGATGTGAAAAATGACAGCTGTACTGCTCATGAGGAGGTGTGGTAAAATGGCAATGTTGAAAATCTGGAGTGAAAATATTGAAAATTTGCAAACTTACGAGCGTGCGTAGGAACTGCGCAACGCAAGCTCGTAAAACAGTCATTTTTAGGAATTTTTTCACCACATTTTCAAAATAGCCATTTTAGACCTCTGCTAATGAACAGTTTCATGAGATTTTCATAATGTGTGCTACATTGAGTTCGACACCGACTGCGCCATTGGTGCGCCATATGGGTGGAAACACGTTTTTGCAAGATGTGAAAATGACAGCTGTACTGCTCATGAGGAGGTGTGGTAAAATGGCAATGTTGAAAATCTGAGTGAAAATATTGAAAATTCATGAACTTACGAACGCGTGTGAACTGCACAATGCACTCGTAGAAACAGTAATTTTAGGAATTTTTTCACCAAATTTCAACATAGCCATTTTAGACTTCTGCTCATGAACAGTATCACTGTGATTTTCTTAATGTGTCCCATACATTAGTTTACACACGACCGTGCCCATTGTGCGCTACATGGGTGGAAACACATTTTTGCAGGATGTAAAATGACAGCTATACTGCTCGTGAGGAGGTGTGGTAAATGGCAATGTTGAAAATCTGGAGTGAAAATATTGAAAATTCGCAAACTTACAAGCGTGCGTAGGAACTGCGCAATGCAGGCTCGTAAAACAGTCATTTTTAGGAATTTTTTCACCAAATTTTCAACATAGCCATTTTTAGACCTCTGCTAATGAACAGTTTCACTGTGATTTTCATAATGTGTGCCATACATTGAGTTCGCACACCGACTGCGCCATTGTGCGCTACATGGGCGGAAACACATTTTGAGCAGGATGTGAAAAATGACAGCTGTACTGCTCATCAGGAGGTGTGGTAAAATGGCAATGTTGAAACTCTGGAGTGAAAATATTGAAAATTCACAGACTTATGAGTGTGCATAGGAACTGTGCAACGCAACTCGTAAAACAGTCATTTTTAGGAATTTTTTCATCAAATTTTCAACACAGCCATTTTAAGACCTCTGCTCATGAACAGTGTCACTGTGATTTTCTTAATGTGTCCCATACATTGAGTTTGCACACCAACTACGCCATTGTGCTCTACATGGGTGGAAACACATTTTGGGTGAGATTTGAAAAATGACAGCTATACTACACATAAGGAGGTGTAATAAAATGGCAATGTTGAAAATCTGGAGTGAAAATATTGAAAATTCATGAACTTACAAGCCTGCGTAGGAACTGCACAACTAACGCTTGTAGAACGGTCATTTTGGAATTTTCCACCAAATTTCAAATAGGCTTTTAGTAGTTCACCTTATGAACACTAGCACTGTTGTTTTGTTAATTGGGCCCAAAGGTGATTTCACGCGGTATTCTGAAATCACCCTTGAACCCTGAATAACTACATGACAGTGACAGAATTCATGACAAGGGGTCCCAAAACCCCATGTTAAGAAATTGGTAGCAAAATTCAAAAAATGCTCAAGATATCGCAACAAAGTTGAAAAAAAACATCTAACCCATTATACAGCTTACGGCATTTCCTCCAGTTTGCGGTCGGCTTTGAAGGTGCAGACGTGTTCCCGGTCCAGCGATGTTAATCGTACCGAGCTCTGGAAGTAGTATGGGGTGAGGGTGTGGGAGGCAAGTGCACTTGGTGGGTGGAGTGCGGGTTGTGGGAGGCGGGGGAGACTGCGTGGGATCGTTTAAATTTACAGGTTTTCTTGTTTCTATAATTGATGATGGATGTTTGCCATGCTGGGGTGGGCAATCAGCATGGCAGAAGATGGCTGGGGGCTGTGGAGCCAGGGGATTGGGCACCCCCTTGCGGGCAGAGCAATGGTGATGTTTTGTCGCTGGGTGGGCTCCCAGTGTGGCAGCAAAGATTTGGGGGGGACGACTCGCTGCAAGCACCAAGCGGTGGTTTTCTTTGAAGAGAAGACCACCGCTGTCATCCACAGCACCGCAGCGTTTGGTGCAGGTCAGTCAACACTGCTCAACAGAGGAGGATTGCACAGGGCAGGCATACCTCCAAAGTGTCCCATTCTCCCAAGACGTCCTCATGACGTGCAAGTGAATGTAAAACAAAAACAAATGATGGACTTTAGAGGATACAGTAGCAGTGCTATCACATTGATTTTGCATTTTCCTGTAACTCTGGTGTTGCAAATTTTCTCCCCATTACATTTCATTATTTCATGAAGCAAGTGTGCTCTGATGCCCTCGAAGCAAACTGATTATTTACCTTTAATGGACCAACATAGATGTAACAACAAGAACAAAAGTGCTCTAGTTTTCAGACCAACCAGTCCTTCTTCAGAAGCTCATGGCAGTTGTTTAGAAAATACAATACTATAACAGCTAGATAATGCAGAGAAAACAGAAAAATCTCATTGGTTTAAAATACTCATTTAAAAAAAAAACAGAAGATGATGTCAGAGAAGTTTAATAGTACTATACTGTTTTCAGCCAGAAGTTACCTTGGTGGTGTTCCACCGTGGCTGTGGAACACACATAAAGAATCCTACTGTATATAAATTTAATTGACATAAGATATACACTTGCTGATGCAGATAACTCAAGCTCATGAGTGTCAACAGTTAGTATAAGGATGTGAATACTGAAAGGCAACCTCACCAGATTAAAGACAAACTAAGATTGTTATAGGGCTCATGAAGTTTCAATGTCTGCATTATAGACAAGAATTTACTCAGTAAAGTTGTCTTGAAGACATAAGTGCACACTGTGTGATGTGTAAAACCTAGCTGGACCTGTCACCCAGCTGTAATTCCAGCATAAGGCCTTCAAGAAATTTCAAAACCTCATGACTATATAAATGATAATTTAAATATAAATTGATAATATTAGCATCAAACAAAAAACTCTAGTCGAGGAACCTCAAGAAATTAAGACCACATGGCTGATATGTACTGATGTCAATATACACTGAGAATGTAACAACTTGATGTACCACAAGTGTCTCAAGGAATCTGAAAAAATAAAATGTAATTTATCTCCTCCTCTTCATACAAACAATACCCTAACCCACCCCATACTACAATGTGGGTGGGGGAGATATAGCTTTGAGGAGATGTCTCTCACCCCTCCTTTATTCCTTCTTCTCTCTCTCTCTCTCACACACAGACACACACACTCACTCTCTCCTAGTGAACCTATATTCACTTCAGTCACTCGAATTGTTCCTCAAAAGAATTCAACTTGTCATGAATTCCTGTAGAAAGGATTATGTCTGATGCCCTGTAACCAATGCAAGTCAATGGGAACACTTCCTGTAAATGACTCCTATAGATCTGGGAGCTCCTGCTGTATGTAGTCTCGTTGTCTTACAATATAATTCTATTTTAATGCAGTGCATTCAAAAAAAATTATACTGAAGCAAATGGTTTGTTGCCTTTTACTCAACCAATATACATGGATGTTCAAAAAGAACAATGTGTCTCAAGTGTTTGGCCCAACAAGGTCTTCTTCAGAAGCTACATTAGTAACTTATAAGGGATGTTCTAGCTGTGTGACAATGGTTTCAACTGTGCTACTGAATTTGAAAAACAGCAATTAAATAACTTAGAATAATGCAGGATATATAAATGAAATCAGCGCGCACATGTGAAGGCACTGTTGTCATGTCAAAAGACAGCAACAGTACAGCAGCTACGTGAATTCACCTGCTTTTAATTGCTGTTTTAAAAGGGGGATTTTTTTTAAATATCCTGGGCTGGATATTCAAAAGGGTTGTGCCATGCGCAATAGGGTTGCACTAGCGCAAGTCTGAAAATGCGCCATTCCGCTGATATTCAGTGGAGGCAGTTGGCCGATCCGAAAACATGCTGAGTAACAGCGCACGTAAATGAAGTCTCACTGCTGCAGGGTGGAACCATGCATAAAGAGCGCAATGCGATATTTCAAGGCTTATGAATGTGCAACAGCGGATCAGCCAGAAGCTGCACCATGGCGGAAATGAGCCGAAATAAAAGGCTCAAGGAAGAGGTGCAAGAACGCTCAGGAAGCCAAGAGGCAGGGAGAGACAAGGAGGATGAAGAGGGCAGGCCACTGAGAGCTGAGGACAAAACAGGGGCAAGGAAGTGTGTGGGGCCACAGACTGCAGAGGCCAGTAGGTACCTGGTGCAGTGGAGGTAGCAGTCAGGACAGCGGGGTAACAGAGCAACAGCAGGGGGGAACATAGGCCAGGGGACATGGAAGTGCCAGCTTCCATATGGAAGCTGTAATGAGAGGTGAGAAGGCATGCTGCAGGGATGTGGCTATGGAAGGGGTCTGTCGGCAGTATCACCACAGGCAGTACTGTGCCGCATCAGCTTTGAGCTGTACACGGATGTTGAGATTAGGACCGGTACTGCCTGAACAGGGCAATACTGAGGTGGTTCTGTGAGCTGTGCAGTGATGTGATGCAGGCACCTCACGATGGAGTCACGCTCTGTCAGTGGAGACAAAGGTAACAGCCTGCATGTGCCTGCTCACCATGGGTACCTCGAGGCCAACAGGGGACACCACAGGCATAACACAGTCGGCCATGTCATGCATCCTCACCCAATTCCTCAGTGCACTGCTGCCACGATGCTGGAGTACATCCATTTCCCCAGCAACGCGGCAGAGTGTACAGCAAACATGCAGGAGTTCCGCCGGGTAGCACATATGCCTGGCGTGGTTAGGGTTGATAGACTGCACCCATGTAGCTAGATCTCATACCCGGCTCCGATGGGGCGCATACCAAACTGGAAGGTTTCACCAGTGTCAACTGCCAGGTGGTGGTGATGCCAGTGGCGATCATCAATGTCTGTGCCACACCCTGGTGGAGCACTTGATGCCTATATGGTGGGGTCTGCACTGTGCCATCGATTCGAGTGGGGACTATCCCACAGGACATCTAGTGGGTGAGTATGCATGTAGGGAGTGGCAAAGTTGGGGCAAGGGGTGGAAGCCACAGGTGCCATGGTAGTGGCACACAGGGCTATGGGCATGGAGCTGAATATGATATCATCTCACTCATCTCCAAACAGGTGACAGCGGATACCCACTTGTCCCTGGCTGCTGGCGACTCTACCAGCGCCCACATGACCCCATCACAGTAACGCTATGATGAGGCACATGCCGCCACATGCAGCATCAAGTGGGTGTATGGGATGCTTAAGGCACGCCTATCCCTAGACATCCAGCGGTGCTCTCAGTACAGCTCTCAAAGGCCTGTGGGATTCCTGGCTTGTTTTGTCCTGCACAACATGGCCAAAAGACTGTGGGATGGCTGTGACAGGTTGAGGAGGGGGAGCATATGGGACGCTAGTGACGCTGGTGATGATGGGATGAGCAGACCTCTCATGGTCGGCTGGACCCTTATCGATCCGCAGGCCCAGCTGCAATCGGGACACCATCATGGAGGAGCATTTCAAGACACACAGGTAAGTCATGGGGCCATGCAACCAACACTGTTCTAGCGCAACCCACAGGCACAGGGTAACACTCCAGGGTGCATGACGACAAGGGGAGTGGAAGGTCAGGCACACAAACACACCATCAGGGAGGGGTGAATAGTTACATGCTATACAGACACACACACACACACACACACCACCAGGCACAAAGCATACATGGGCAGGTGCACAGCAGAGCAGGAACAGACATGTAGAAACACACAGATCCATGGACCACCCCACCACCTGTACTGTCTAAGTTACGTGTGTCAGATACTGGGCACCCTTGCATTCTTGTGTACAGTACATGCATCATCATGCACACGCACTGTGGACAGCAGTCAGGTGGGTGTGCAGGTGGTCCATGTGTTGGTGTGTTGGCAGGGCACCCACCAGGTGCACTGCCCACCATGACACACATTGCACACAGGCAGCACCAGACAGGGCCGCGGCATTGGAGACAGTTCGTGACAGGTGGCACTGTGCCATGGCCACCTCGGATGCGGGAGGCCCTAACGCGACCCAGCAGCACTGGCAGGCTGAACAAGGGCTACATGGGGTGGCACCGGCGTACCAACAGGGGGTCCCACTGCGCAACCCGTGGTGTCTGCACAGGGGTCTGCAGCATGCTGAACATACCTGCGCAGGGTGCTCGGGATGTCCACAGCAGAACCCGCATTGACAGGCTGGGTGTCTCATGATGCCGGAACAAGGAGTGTAGAGCACACATGTGGGTGCGCAGTACAGGGCACCTGACTGTGTGCCCACGTGGCTACCATACGACCAATGCTCTGGTCTGCCTGTCAATGGCGGCAGTCCATCCATCCATATCTGGACCATCTCTGCAAGGATCATTGCATTGTCCCTGCTGTGCCACTCCACAGCCACACACAGTGCCTCCACGGATGTTGCAACCCACATCTGCTGCTGTACTGATGCCCGCAGCAGGTGGGTGTGCTCATCAAATGGGTCGTCTGCCACTTCAGCAACCTGTCCCCCAGGGTATGGAAGGGCCTGATGCTCAACACCCCTTGAAGGTGGGTGCTGTTCACCAGGACCAGGTATGGGTAAGTCAACAGGTGGTGTGCATGTGCCACCGCTGAACCCTGTACTCCCAGACCTGGTGGGTGACTGCTGCTGCTGCCCCTCCAACTGCTGTGCCCCAGGGACCAGTCGTTCCACTGCTGTGTCCACAACAGTGCCAGAGACCTGCACAGCCACCGATGCTGCCCCACCGGTGCCAACAGGCACAGCCTGGGACTGTGCTGACGTGCTGGCACACACGTTGGAACCAGCTAGGTCCAGGGGCACGTGCTGCCCTGCTGTGTGTCCATAATGGGACACACATGTGTCACTGCCCATTGCAGTCCTTGCATCATCAATGGTGCAGGTTTGTGCAACAGCCACAGTCACAGCATGCTTGCATACCAGACTGCTGTGACACAGGATGGGCACCCCCCACATCTGACTCACTCACATCGGAGATGGCAGCCAGGCATGCACACTGGTGCAATGCATGCCGACTGGCAGCAGAGGTGGATGGACCCTCCTCCAACTCTGGCTGGATGTCCACACTGCATGGTCCCACCACCACTGTCCCCTGCAGATGCACAGGATCTGTAAAAGAAAGTGAGAACATGTTAGTGCACGGGATCATACTCCCCCCCACCACCACCATGTCATACCGTGCAGTGATGGGCTTCCACCTGTCTGGAAGCCACCTCCTGGAACACCCTCAATTGCACCGCGCTGCATGGATGCAGCCAGACGGTCCTCTGCCGGGGTCAGCTGCACCACCTCTGGCTGGCCCCGCACTTGTGGCAGTGCCGCCCTGAGGCTGCCACCTTCTTTCACCCGTCTCCTGTCGGTCCCAATCTTTTTCATATTCCTGCATGAGCGCTGGTGGCTTCCATGCAGGTTTACAGCATGAGCTACCCCCTCCCATGCAGCAGCATGGGCCTGAGGGGTGCCCCGCCGTCCACTAAGTAGTGGCTCCTCATCCAGGTAGGCCTGGAAGACTGCCTCTGTCTCGGACTTCGTGAAGTTGGGACTCCTCCTTCACCCACCATCATCCTCCTCACCCAGACCTTGCTCGGCCATGTCAGTCTGTATATGTGGAAGTGGACACCTGTCACTGTGCAGTATACAACATAATCCCATGACCATTGCCCAGAACATCACACAGCATGCAACTCACCTCTCACCTGCAGTAACCGACTCTGGCCACCGCAGATCACTGACGCACATTTATAGCGCAATGCATGCAAATTAGGAGTGGAGCAACTTTAATGAGATGCAAATCGCGCCACTGCACCTTTGAATGGCTGATCAGATGATTTTCATATGTCAGCTGAATATCGCGCTTTTGCGCTTTGCGCAATACGGTTGAGCCAGCTGAGCTAAAGGCGCATTTCTGTGACTGCATAGTACACCACATTGCGCATGCCCAGGTAGCTTACGCAGGCATCTGCCGCGCAGATGATGTGCTGTGCACGATCAGCAATTCAGGACATGGCCACTATTGTGCCAGTGGCACTACAGCACTGGTCACCACATAGCGCTGTGGCATAACTGTGCAATAGTACACTGTGGCACTGGCACACAGGTGATTGATCACGCTGGACGTGTAGACGTCCGATGGCGCTGTGCGTGGCCTTGCGCCACAAACCCATGACCTTGTGCATGACCTTTGCCCCCTGGCGCTGTATGTCTGGCATGTCTACGGCTCTATTGCGCTGTTCGGTAACAGCGCGATGTGGACCGACGGCGCTATACGAACAGCACAATAGGGACTGATGGAGTTGTATTGCGCAACATTTCCATGTGGGGTTGCCGTGCTGCGGACCGCCATATTGCCTACTATACAACTGCAGGGATGGCATGCAGGAGAGCTCCACAGTGGAGTGCGTTGGAGTTGGCCAATCTGGTGGCTGTGGTGGAGCCCCACCATGGGTCACTGTTTGGGGGAGAACCCCTGCACATGGCCCACACCCAAGTGTGGTAGCAGGTGGTGACCAATCTGGAGCAGGCCACTGGGCGGCGGAGGACTCCAGAGCAGTGCAGTCACCGGTATGGTGACCTCCGCAAGAGGGAGCAGGAACTGCTGAAGCACCTCAGGTCACATGCCAGGAGGGGCATTGTGCCTAGGCCAGGTGGGTGTGCTGTCTATGCACCTGTATTGTCCGCATGGGTGACACTGTGTAATGTGACCTGTGCATGGGGGTGGGTTGGGCTATGATTTGCTGTGATGGTGTTTGCAGGTGTGTGCTGTATGGGTCTGGCTGTGTGGGCAGGCACACTCAATGGGGCAGGGGGCTGTCTGCTTTGGGATCTCACCGATGTGTTTCTCATCACTTGTCTCCCACAGGTGTGGAGGAGTGGAGACGGGCCCGGGCTGAGGCAAGGAATGGCGGTGCACAGGTGGCTGGCAGAGGTGGCATAGGTGTTGGGCCACAGCAGCACCAGCAGTGGCTTGATGAGGGTGAGTGTCATTACATCATGGATGCTATTGCATGCTGTGGGGGGGGCACGGCCACCATCCATGGACAACACTACCATGCACGCAACAAGTGACAGTCATCACTGTCCAGTGGCACTGCATGTCTGTGAGTGCGTCACTGGTGGTCCATGCATGCACTGGGCACATGGCTGTGGCACTAGCATCCCACCACGTAGCCACGTCACTGGACAGCCTTGGTTGTGCTGTGATGGACATGGGCGGTGTGTGTGTGCAGTGGTACACATGGCTGTTGCTGCCTGGTTGGGCATATCTTGTGCACGGTCACTGTGGGTGGGTGCAGTCCATCACAGGAGCGGGGCACTTGGCTGTATGCCATGCATGATGGGTGGGATTCAGGGCTATGGACAGTCACAGCCATTGACTCTGATCCCTTGTCCTAGGTATCCAGATCCTGCGACGCATGGAGTGGTCACTGCAGCGGCTGACACAGGTGGCCATTGATTCACTCACCATCCTATTGGACCTTCAGTGTCATGGAGTGAGGCATAGGAGGAGGCCCCGGGCCCAGCACCAGCTGGCAGGAGGCCAGGCTGGCAGGTGGTAGCTGCCCATCACCTCACCCCACCTTCCCTCTCCCGGCTGTTCACCCCTGCCTCTTACCCACCCCTACCTTATACCCATACCCATACCCCCACCCCTGCTTTGTATATATATGTACATAGTTCTATTTGTTGTTCTTCTTATTCTTGTTTATTACATTTATATATTTTGATCTGAATACTGTGGTGGTCTCTGATTTGCAGCTGGCTATAGGTGTTCAGTTGCAGTGGTGTGCATGGCATCTGGGGTGGTATGGTCATGGGTATGTGTGTGCATGTGCGTGGGGTGGTGTCTCTGGTGTGGGTGTGGCTTTCAGTCAGTATTGCTGTGTGCTGCCACCCACTGCTGGGTGCTCATGGTGGGTCTGGCTTGTATGGTTCTGTGGTACACGAGGTTGCAGTGTGCCAGGGGGATGTGTGGAGATTCCTGCAGTGCTGGTCACTGCTCATGGGTGGTGTCTTGGGGTCACAGTGCAGGGTGTGCTGTGCACAAGGAGGGGCTGTTGTACACTGGAGTGGTCCGCCCCCTTTGTGTGGTAGTCTCAGCTTGCCAATGGGTGTGCTGGGGTGACACGGCCGGGATGTGCTATGTTTGCTTGTCCCCATGGGCCGGTGGATATTCCATCCCTCCCCCAGTTATGCTGTGCTTGGGGTGTGGGGGTACAATATTAGTTCTGCAGTGTGTCCCTGTGCCCATCTGTGGCATGGGTGGTGGGCCCCTGCCTACCTCCCTGGTAGTGCAGTTCCATTGCTCTGCTGCTGGGGGTCTCTCTGCTTGTGCTATGGCACCTCTGGACTGCTCAGCTGGGCTGCCTTTGTTGCGCTATGGCGTATCATCTCTGCTCAGCTTCCCCTTCCTGGTTGCGCTATAGCGCAGGTTGTGCGATATTCAGATGTTGGCTGGTTGCGCAATTTGACTTGCTCCATGTTTGAATATCGCATCTATTGCACATGTGTGCAATTGACTTGTGCTTGCTCCTGCTGTTGTGCACTTTTTGGGCACAGTTTGAATATCCAGCCCCCTGTAAATAGTTTCACAATAATTCCCTCATACCTTTTTACCAAGTGTCTGCTCTACATAATTCAATGGTTGGCAGCTCCTCCACAGCACACAAATGAACAGAGACTATTTTAGTTGTCATTTTTCATATCTCGCCCAAAATGTGTTTCCGCGCATGTAGCGCACAATGGCGCAGTTGGTGTGCGAAATCAATGTTTGGGACAGATTAAGAAAATCACAGTGACACTGTTCATGAGCAGAGGTCTTAAAATGGCTATGTTAAAAATTTGGTGACAAAAGTTCATAAAATGACTGTATTACGAGCGAGCATTGTGCAGTTTCCACGCACCCTCATAAGTTCATGAATTTGTAATATTTTCAGTCCAGATTTCCACCACTGGCATTTTTCCACATTCCCTTATGAACAGTACAGCTGTCATTTTTCACTCCATGGCCAAAATGTGTTTTCGCACTTCCAGCGAAGAAATGCGTGGTCACTGTGGGAAATCACTGTTTGGGACAGATTAAGAAAATCACCATGACACTGTTCATGAGTGGAGGCCCAAAATGCCTGTGTTAATAATCTGCTGTAAAAAATCCTCAAACTAATTACATTATGGGTGCACGTTGTGCAGTTTCTACGCCCACTCATGACTTCACCAGTTTTTCTGATATTTTCACTCCAGATTTTCAATATTGCCATTTTTTTTACACCTCCCCATGAACAGTACAGCTGTCTTTTCGATCCTGTTCAAATGTGTTTTCACAACTGTGGCTCCTAAATGGCGAAGTCACTGTGCAAAATCAGCTTTCCGCTAACAAACTGATATTGCCACTGTTCATAAGGTGGGGTCACAAAAACAATGTTGAAAATTTGGAGCAAAATACCAATGAACGCCTGTATGCTCCTCAGACACTGACAGGCCTCAGGGGCGTGATTTGGGATTGTCGCCTGTAATGCTCATACCATTCCACCCCACCCACACCCGCAGCTAGTGAGAGGTATCGTTGTGCCTTGGACTCTTTGGCCTCAAATTTTACCCCATTCTCCTATACTGCACCCATCTCACCATATTTTCTAATAGAATGGGGTCAACATAAGGGTCAAAGACCCCAAGGCACACCATGACACCTGTCGATGTCTGCAGGGTAGGGTGTGGTGAAATGCCATAGCCGTTATGCCTGATGACCCAAAGGTACACCCCAATGCCTGTCAGTATCTGCAGGGTGGTGGTGGGGTTGGCTTCAGTTCAGTACTTCACTGCCATTCCTATTATGCTGCTTTGTAACTCCTACACTACCAGTGCCAATGCCAGCAAGCAAACGTTCGGCATTGACAAATGCTTGTTCATTTATTTATGCTTACCTGGAGTGCAACTTTCTTTGTTAGTTCCGGTGGACTACTTGGATCATGTGGGGGCAGAATTCTCAAAAAGGTAGATGTGGAAGGGTTCATATTGTCTGTTTTATCTTCCTCTGCCATAACATGCCCCAGCAGCTCTGCTGTTTTCTATTAAAAGTCGTATTAGTTCATGAGAAAAAGTCACGTTAAGTGGTAAAAAATTACATGGATGTGATTTGAGGTTTGTTTGTTTCTTTTCTGCAGCTGCACTTTTGGTTTTTGCAAACCTCAGATGCTCTTAGTTGATTTATGGTCTAACAGACAGTTTTTATGCATTTCTGTCCTGAACAAAGCAGCAGATGTATCTTGAATGGGTTCTTTTGAAAATCCTTCCCTTGCTTTTTTTGTCCCTAGAGTCTTATGTTCTGATGCTCCATTATGTTCACTGTAGCTGGACACATAATATTCTAGTTGCAATATGCATTTATTGATAAAAGACATCATGGCCTTTTGAAAAATGCTTTCCCCTAAAGTCAGTTCCTCGTTTGACATTTGGTTAGGCAACATTACCATCAAGGCACATCGCACAAAAATATTTCACAAAAGAGATGACATCCTTGAGGAGTTAAATGTAACACAGATCAAAGTGTTTATTATTATTGCAAATGTTACCTTGTATATAAAGGATTAAAGTAGGATCCTGTATCAACATGTATGTTTCTAAAAAAATGGCTTTAATGAACTTTACTTATGAAATTGCTGCTGTATGTTTATAAAACACGTGATGCTAAAGTATTTGCAGGTTATTGTTTTCCATTTCAAGTAGTAATTTGAATAACTGACAAAAGAAAGTCACTTTTATGCCAAGCATGTCTGAGCACAGACACTTGGTTGATAAAGCACCATCAACAGTAACACCATTAGAAGGCCAGGAGTTTGATTCTCAAAGAGGGCTTAGCTCAGCACAAGCTGTGGCAAACAACGGCTTGTACCACAGCCCAGTACACCAGGGACCCTGCACCAGATTCTGGTACAGAAGGGGTCCCGGCACCTGTCCCCACATTTGTGGCAACCTCTCCCATGCAAAAAACACATGGCACATAGGAGAGGTTTTCTGCAGGCTTCCTTCAGCAAAGGATAGTAGTCCTCCCATCCCCAATCCCCTAGTAAAACAAAAAAAACTTCTGTGGTGGTCCAGTGGCCCCCCATACAATCCCCGGTGTCACCCATAACATTTACATAAAACATTCCCTGTCCTGGTGGTATAGTGGCCCCCCCCCACCCAATGTCACCAGTAATATTTATTTATAATATCCATATTCTGGTGATCTAGTGGCTCCCCACCCTAGCAGGTAGTGCCCACCATCCCACTCCCCTATTCCAAAACAAAGCTGGCAACTGGCACAGCCCAGCTCTCACCTCCATGGCCGGCCATTGACTGAACTGTCACTGAGTGAGTACTGGCAACTGTGGTTTAATGCCAAAAAGTGCAAGGTACTGCATTTTGGGATGAAGAACACAAGGAGGAGTTACCAGCTGGGGGGAGTGCAGCTAGCCCAGACAGAGGAGGAGAAGGATCTGGGGGTGCTCATTACAGGGTCAATGAACAACTCGGCACAATGTAGGAAGGCAGCTGCAAAGGCCAACAAAATGCTGGGTTGCATTGCAAGGGGTATATCCTTGAGGCGGTAGGAGGTGATTCTGCCACTGTATAGGTCATTAGTTAGACCGCACCTGGAGTACTGTGTGCAGTACTGGCACCCGTATCTGAAGAGGGACATTAAGTTACTGGAGGGGGTGCAGTGCAGGGTGACAAAGATGATCAAGGGGCTGGGGGACTTATCATACGAGAGAAGGTTGAGGGAGTTGAACATGTACTCACTGGAGGAGAGGAGGGACAGGGGGGACATGATTGAAACCTTTAAATACATGAAAGGAATAAACAAGACAGGTACAGAGGGGCTGTTCAAAGTAAGGGAGGGGAGGGACACCAGGGGCCATGATATGAGAGTGGAGGGAGGAAAGTTCAGGAGGAAGATGAGGAGACACTTTTTTACAGAGAGGGTGGTGGCTGGGTGGAATGCGTTACCTGCAGAAGTGTATCCAGTAGAATAGTGGATTACTTCAAAAGGGGATGGGACAGGACAAGGGGGAGGGTTAATGAAGGGGAAGGATGGAAGGGAGGGGCAGCTGCAGAATAAGGGGTGCTAGCTGCACATTCGAGCAGACTTGATAGATCTCTAGGCCTTTATCTGCTGGCAAATTTTGTATGTTCGTATAGTATATGTGTGCACTGATTGACAGTCAGTCAATGAGTGCATACACTATACAGCAAGTGCTCAGTGACAGTTCAGTCTGCAGCCGGTTGCTTAGCTGAGAGGTGGGCTGTGCCAGTAGCTGGTTGTGTTTTGGGATTGGGGAGTGGGGTGGTGGCCACTATCTGCTGGGCTGGGGGGCCAGTAGACCACCAGGACAGGGGATGTTATAATTAAATATAGCTGGTGACATGGATGTGATTTGAGGTTTGTTTGTTTTTTTGCTGCAGATCTACTTTTGTTTGTTGCAAACCTCAGATGCTCTTAGTTGATCTATGGTCTAACGGTTTTTGTGCATTTCTGTCCTGAACAAAGCAGCAGATGTATATTGAACGGGTTCTTTTGAAAATCCTTCCCCTGCTTTTTTAGTCCCTTGAGGCTTATGTTCTGAAGCTCCTTTATGTTCACTGTAGCTGGACACATAATATTCTAGTTGCAATATGCATTTATTGATAAAAGACATCATGGCCTTTGAAAATATTTTTTTCCCCCTAAAGGCAGTTCCTCATTTGAAATTTGGTTAGGCAACATTACCATCAAGTCACATGGCACAAAAATGTTTCACAAACGAGATGACATCCTTGAGGAGTTAAATGTACATGGATCAAAGTGTTTATTGTTATTGTAAATGTTACCTTGTATATAAAGGATTAAAGTATGATCCTGTATCATAGAAACATAGACTTTGGTAGCAGATAAGGACCGCTTGGCCCACCTAGTCTGCCCATTTCCCCAACTACAGGATAAGCTTCAGATCCTAGTTAACCAACAGCCTACTTCTTCTTACCCCCCACAAGAATTGCCTTATGTGTGTCCCATGTATTGCTGAACTCTCCCACAGTTTTAGACACCACAACCTCCTCAGGAAGGCTGTTCCATGTGTTAACCACCCTCTCTGTGAAAAAATACTTCCTCACATTGCCCCTGAACCATCCCCCCATCTTTAAATTGTGTCCCCTTGTTCTTGCTACCCTTTTGGACTTTGTAGATTCCACAGAGGTACGTAAAAGTTTCTATCATGTCTCCCCTCTCCCTCCTTTCCTCAAGGGTATACATATTAAGCTCCTTTAGTCTCTCCTCATATGGCTTCTCTTGCAGACCCTGCACCAATTTAGTTGCCCTCCTCTGGACTGCCTCTATCCTGTCTATGTCCTACGGAGATGGGGTCTCCAGAACTGGACACAGTACTCCAGATGGGGTCTCACCAACTGTCTGTATAGAGGGATAACAACTTCCTGTTTTCTACTGGCGATGCCTTTCCCTATACATCCCAGTATACCCCCAGCCCTCTCTACTGCCTTCTCACATTGCTTGCTGACCTTAAGGTAATCTGAAATGATTAACCCCCCAGGTCCCTTTCCATTTTTGCTGTTTTTACTGTACCCCCCCAACATGTATGCTTCCAAAAAATGGCTTTAATGAACTTTACTTATGAAATTGCTACTGTCTGTTTAGATGACACATGATGCTAAAGTATTTGCAGGTTATTGTTTTCCATTTCAAGTAGTAATTTGAATAACTGACAAAAGAAAGTCACTTTTATGCCAAGCATGTCTGAGCACAGACACTTGGTTGATGAAGCACCATCAACAGTAACACCATTAGATGGCCAGGGGCTTGATTCTCAAAGAGGGCTTAACTCAGCACAAGCTGTGGCAAACAACAGCTTGTACCACAGCCCAGTACACCAGGGACCCTGCACCAGATTCTGGTACAGGAGGGGTCCCAGCACCTAAGTCCGCACATTTGCGGCAACCTCTCCCATGCAAAAAACACATGGCACATAGGAGAGGTTTTCTGCAGGATTCCTTCAACAATGGATAGCAGTTCCCCCATCTCTAATCCCCTAGTAAAATAAAAAAAAATCTTCCATGGTGGTCTAGTAGCCCCCCCATACAATCCCCGGTGTCACCCATACCATTTACATAAACATCCCCTGTCCTGGTGGTATGGTGGCCCCCCACCCAATGTCACCAGTAATATTTATTTATATTGTCTTATCCTGGTGATCTAATGGCTCCTACCCTAGCATTAGTGCTCACTAACCCACTCCCCTATACCAAAACACAGCTGGCAACTGGCACAGCCCAGCTCTCACCTCCATGGCTGTCCATTGACTGAACTGTCACTGAGTGCGTACTGTATACTATAAGCATGCACTGATTGATGGTCAGTCAATGAGTGTGTACACTATACAGCAAGTGCTCAGTGACAGTTCAGTCTGCAGCTGGTCGCTTAGCTGAGAGGTGGGCTGTGCCAGTCGCTGGTTGTGTTTTGGGATTGGGGAGTGGGGTGGTGGACACTATCTGCTGGGTTGGGGTGCCAATAGACCACCAGGACAGGGGATGTTATAAATAAATATAGCTGGTGACATCGGGGATTGGGTGGAGACCACTAGACTGCCAGGACGGGAGATGTTTCATGTAAATGTTACATGTGGCATCAGGGATTGGGTGGGTGGCACTGGACCACCAGGATGAGGGTTATGTTCAGTGAATATTACTGGCACATGGGGGCTGGATGGTGGGGACCATGACACATTGCCGCAAACAGATCAACTCTCTCAGAGGTGAAGTTTTCTAAGTTCCCTTAGACCAGCCCTGGTTGGTCTTAGAATATTTAGAATGTCTCCCTCTAGGAGTGTTCTGAGAATCACACACTCGGGGGTACGGCAACTTGTATCTTTAACATACCTCCTAGTAACATGTTGCAGCCCATTGTGGGGGAACCTGGGTGGCACAAGCCCTGTTTGGGGCAGGCAGCCTGTGATTGACGCAGGCTGCCATTGAGAATGGCTCCTGGTGCATCATTTGGCGCAAGGGGCACTTTGCACCATTCATTGTGGCATAAACCCCTTGCGCTGCACCGGGAGCTTTGAGAATCAAGCACCTGGTCTCCCTAATGGGTTAAAACAGCAGTGCAGCAAACTTTATAAACAGTGATATATGACAGAGGATGAATAAACATGGCTGCCCCATCTTTCATTACCTGTGTCCCCTGGGACTCAGCAATAGGGTCAGAGGGAGATCAGCCCAGCCAGTTGGGATGCTCGATCCTTATACTGAGCCACACAGACTTCTAAACTGTTCAAAGACATGTTACTTCACCCAGTAGAAACATGTCCGCTCATATGTCAAGGAGCAGCCTGACAGCCCCTCCCAGGGTGAGTGACCTCGGCCCCAACCAATTAGGAATTTGGAAGCATGAGAGAAGATTTGGGTTGTCCAACTCATAGTCAACCCACAAAACAATGTGTTCCCCTCACTCAAAGTTAACCATAGGTCACCACGCCGGCAACCCATGTTCAGGAGCGAGCGTAGGTCATTGGGGGCTGGCAGGGGAGGAGAGGGATTGAGCATCCCATGGATGGCTCTTCCTCTCCAGGGAGGGGGATTCATGGCAGTCGGTGCCTCACTGCCCCCTGGCAGAGGCTGGGGGGGCAGGGCCACATGCTACACACTGGGGTTAAGTTGGGGCAGATGCCTGGATGGGGATGCGCATGGACTCGTGCGTGCTCATGCCCAATGGTGTCATTGCATGCCTCCGACTCTGGGGCACAGAACAAGAAAATGGTGGCACCTTCTGCAGCTTGATGGCCATCTGTGTGTGTTCACTTGGTGCTGGCACCTGAACTGGATCCTTTGTGGTGGGGAATTAGTGGGCTGTCTGCCACCCTACTGCGGGGGTTAAGCCACAGGGGTTACTGGGTGCCAGCAGTCCTAGTCAAGATGGATGGCGGCCGGATCCCCCTAATGGCTGGATGCAAGGCTATGGGGATGTGTCAAGGTGGCCACAGGAGGATAAATACCATATAAAAAAAAAAGTTAACCATACGTTCCCAGTAACTATTTAAAAATAGAATAGATACTGCTTTAAGACAGTTTCCTTTCATCAGGTATCCAATATCACAGAGAAAAAACTTGTATTCTGCATGCTGACAGCTTATTTACTACTCCCCCTCCTCTGCCCCACTTGCCCTTAGCACCCTCTGCATCCCCCTTATTCACCACCCCCCTTCTGCCACATTTACCTAAGGCTTACACACTGTTATGCGCACCTCTATAGCTTAGGAATTTCCATCCAGGCCTGTAACGTGTTTCTGCTGGACAGGAATATAAATAATCTTTCTTTTTTCTTCTATGGTTTGTATATGACATCCATACACATCCTGCTCCTGTAGGAACTATATATATATCTCTTATGTTCGGGTTGTGTTATGTATATCTTTCTTGTACATGTGACTTGGAATGTAAATACTCTGCTCCTATCAGTATTGTAAACATGCCGTTCCTTTTGTATTATGTATATTTATATGTAATTGTACAATTTATCCTGCCAACAGCAGGTCCACCTTGTAAGTGAGCTTGCTCAATGGTGATCGCCTGGATAAATAAAGATTTGATTGATTGATTGATTATTTATTTTGAAACAAGGGGTCTCACATGACTAACTGGTTCAGTTGATGTTATTACATCAATAACAAAATCTGGTCAGATCCACCATGGCTGCATAATGAAGTTAGTGAGGTTGTGCTGAATTGTGAAGGAGGCATGGAGAAACAACACAATGCTTTTTAACTAGTAAGATTTGTTTTATTTTCTATTCTAAGACAGACAGATTATTAGGAAAATATATGGAGGTGTAGATTTCAATGGAAGGAATGGTAAGCAATATCGGTTTTGTGTAATGATCATATACTCATAGCAATAGAAACAGACTGATTCAGAACCATGGAACCCCATCATCAGAATCAATGATGAATGCACATTTCATTATTCATATTGAGGTCAATCAAACCAAACATCATGACTCGGATAAATCACATTAAACTGAGCATATCTGAGGCAATGTGTGAGATACAAATACAGGTAACTACAGCAATAATCAGTTAGAAGCAGTACAAGTCAAAAATAAGCCCTATAACAGCCCCTTAAAACGCCAGTGTAAAACGAGCAATTTCCCCAGCAAATCAGTCCAGAGTTCATCCAGCAAAGTCTATCAATTGGAGTGCGGGCACAAAAACTCTTAAAGCTGAGTCCCAAACACCTCTTCTGAAACAGGTAGAGGAGGGAGGTACTTCAGTACCTATTACAGTCTTGATTCCTGTTCCCACACTGGGCAGAGAGCTCTCCTGAGCTCTGCTGAGTTCTGCAAGTGGGGGTGGTGGGGTAGGCCTATTACAGCCTTGATTCCTGGTCCCACACTGGGAAGTGAACTCTCCTGAGCTCCGCTGAGTTCTGCAAGTGGGGGGGTAGGCCTATTACAGCCTTGGTTCCTGGTCCCACGCTGGTCAGTGAGCTCTCCTGAGCTTCACTGAGTTCTGCGAGTGGGGGGTTGGGGGATAGGCATATTACAGCCTTGCTTCCTAGTCCCATGCATCCGTACCCACAAGCCACTTCCACAATGAAATCAATGAAAATGAGACGGAGAAATGCACTTTCTCCTCAGTGATATATGACTTGCCAGTGGAAGGTGTGACAGAGATATTTTAACAAGTGGAAGGAAGGAAGGTACCAGGGTCAGAAATCAAAGCACACTACTGAATGGATCGGCCACAGAATATGTGAAGTGCCTTATGGTGGATTGACGTGGGGACAGGGGTTGGATTTTGGTGCCGTAGAGATGCATCGAAGTGAATAATTATGCTGGAGACAGTTCGATCACTGGTAGCTTCTATTGTGCGCAGATGATCAGAGTGTCTGCAGCTTAATTACTCACTTAATGTGTGAATGTGTCAGCAAATGAGTAGTGGCTTCAAAGGACCCAACTACCCCTCCCACCTCAGCCTGCAAGTGACCAACACTGACAGGAAGTCACACATTTTATGTAAACAAAAAAAAAAAGAACAAGGGGGAAAAACTCTAAATCACTACTGGCCCCCCTCAGACTAGGGGCCCTGTGCAACTGTTCAGTCTGAGGTATTAATTAACCAGCCCTGATGCCCTGTCCAGAGTAGTCCCCAAAAGGCATATTAGTTTTTTTTACTGTTTTGAATTATTATTGTTTTGTGCACCATGTGTCATTTGTTTAGCTCGGTTATTGCCAGTGCTGCAAGTTTTTGTTTTTCCTCCTGATGTAAATATGTGTGCCTCACTGAGCACCATATTCTGTATGTAGGCTTATTATGTGGTGCTTTTTACAGTTAAATAATGTGTAGTAATGGAAATATTGTATGCAGTCCCACAATTTCTGACACTAACGCACTGTCAGCGTGTGTTCCTGTTTAGGAGTTGCTGATTGAAATGTGAGTTTGCGATTCTATCACAAGGGACTCTGGGACATGACATTGAAAGGTATGCATAATTCACAGGGCATTGCACTTACTGTTGAAATGCTGATGCGTTTGTATTTATTGAAGGTAGATTGTTTTTAGTAGCCATGGAGGAAAAGCACAAAATGTTTTATAACCTTAGCAATCCATAGTATTGATTTTTGTAGAATCAAGTACCAATCAGTGCCAAGAAAATATTATCTTGCCCCACGGCTGAATCAATTTTGTTTCTTTTTTTCAGTGTTTTGGTAACTGGGTAAGGCCCACTAGGCACAAGTGCCTGTTTTCAGGGGTGACCTGGGAGCACTGGGAGGTTAGGTGACTTGCTTGGAGTCGCACAGTTTGCAAGTCGGAGGTTGTGAGAATCAAACCCAGGTCTGTTCTGCTGGATGTACCATGCTCATTCACAGCTGGATACTCTAACCTCTGTGCTATACTGCCATCCCTATTGGAGGGACAGATCTAAGTTTTGTTTCTGCTTCCTCCACAAGCATTAAAATTGATGACCCAACAGTACCTACTAATACAGCAGACATCATGGTGCAATGCTCTGTGAATTGTGCATGCCTGACTCATTGCAATATCACTTCTGGAAGCCCCTTGTGACAGAACTGCAACTTCACATTTCAGTCAATGAACAAATCCTAAATAGGAACCCACACTGACACTGCATTAGTGTCAGAAATAGTGGGATTGCAAAACAAATATTTCAACTTGTCCACTTTATTCAACAAATATTTACATCAGGCAGCAAAAATAAATCCAGCACTAGGATCTGAGTTACCCAACTGACACATAGAGATCTGCCTTTGTAATAGGAGCTGAATGCTGATTTATCCCTAGCAAGTCAAGCAAACCACAAGGGGGAAGAACGACCACCCAATATCATAGTAAATCATTGTGTTGTCTGTATATCCATGGCACTTCCAGATCCTTACCTTAGGGTTATGTATGCCTGATAGACTGTTTGATGCACATGTGACCTAAGTTTCAAATTTCGATCCTCCACCAACCTGGGTGTCTTAAGTCTTTTATGTGCATCGAACAGGCTAGCAGCACACTCACCAAGTTCCAGTGCCAGGAAAAGACCCAGGATTCAATATAAGGTCATTTGCCTTTCAATAATATTATTATCTGGCACAGACAGTAGAACAAAAGGACATATAACTGCCTGATTGCAAGCTTATAGGATATAAATGATCAGGGTTAGCAGTAACAAGAAAGCTAGGGTAGTGGAAATGTCTCCACTGCAGTTTATGCAGGGAATGCATCAATCTGCATCATGATTCTTCACAAAGACAAGTTAGGACCTCAGAGGGAACAAACTATTTTCAAAACAAGTGCCTTTAGCAACCAGATTAGGTCCTGTTAGGAGGAGTCCCTTACGTAGTGACTCCCTCCCAGGACAGTTCTAACTCCTCCAACCATTCACTGCCTGCATAGTGTGGTACACTCCCCTTACATAGCAGAGTGTACACACACACACACACACACACACACACTAACCACAGCCTCTCTATTGCAGCGGTCAACTCTCCTCAAGTAGTGGGGTGCACCTAACTGTCAAAAAATATTCCATGAATGACCATCTGGACAAAACACAGTGTGGTACACATTAAAAGGCTAAAGGTATCCCCTTAATCAGCAAACAGGTGCCAGAAAAGGTTTTTGCTTCCCGGGAAGTTCTCTCTCATTCCTAGGCCCTCTCATTGTCCAAAGACATTCCAGGAGAAATCCTTGTTGCTCTGGCGATCCACGCGTCACCCAAGATGGCATTTTATCACCAGCACCCCTCCCTCACTCTGCTCCTTGTCCAGTGATCCTTCTTCCTCTCTCTATGTGAGGGGCTCAATACACTCACTCGCATGCATGACTAATCCCCTGTTTTGTGCATGCACCCTATGAAGTGCTCCACCATCTTAGGAGGACTAGTCCTCACTATTACACATGCCCAGTCTTTGTGCATGCACATGGTGAGTGATTCCTCCATTTTACTACTGGCATAGTTCTCCCCTCTCTTAAAGGACACCAGCATCTCTTTTTAAAAGGACATATTCAAATAATCAAAACAGACTTAACGACAGGCCACAGAACAAACTGTCAAGGGGATATAACAACAGTCCACTAAGCACCACTTTTAAGGGGCATTTCAACAACAGATCTCACTGCATATTGCAGAAGAGATAAGACAGTACAGTGCAACCATATACTAGTTTTCACTGGTGCATAGATTTAAAGCGGCTACTCAGGATACATACACCCATTTCAAGAAATTAAAGCACTGCATGTATAAACAAGGCACTAAAGGTGTAACACGTAGTATCGAAAATAAGACACTGCATGTATAAACAAGGCAATAAGGGTACAAAAGATTGTACTTTAGGTAAATAAAGCACCCCAGAACTACTACAGACAACTAATGTATACATTAATTGTCTTACAGATGTTGACGGCCAGGGAATGCATATCAAGCAATGCCTCCTTGCTACCATACCACAAAGGCTTACACTGCCCTACATGCGAAGGGGACAATTCCACCCATGCCATGGACACTCAGAACCCCAAGAGACAGGACTGGCAGGCCAACCCAGTGACAGTAACCCTCCAAAAAGCCATGGCAGCTATGATGGAAAGTCAGCAAACGTTTATGATAAAAGTACTGGAATGGATGTCATCCATGAATAATCCCAGGCCATCAACCAATAGAGCTCCTAGAGAGAAGACACTCAGGCAGGATAAGGCACAGTTACCTCACCATGACCAAATGCCACAACACAATCACAATGAATCAGAGGATTCATAGGGAGAAGAATTAGAACAGGGGGAGGAGGAGGAGGAGGAGGATACAGGCTCACCTCTCAAAAGTGAAGTTGAGCCAGACCAGGAACCTATTCTGGATGAACACCCTCCAAAGACAGATACCCCATTCATTACTTCAAAACAATTCCCAATACAAAATATTTCAGACCTCATAAAATGGATTCACACCACACTGGGCTTCAAACTGTCCCAACCAGCCCTGGATAGTGACCTGGACCCAATGCTCCAGAAGCTGCCCAAACAAGAGAACTATTTCCCAGTGTGCCCGGCCCTCAATGACATTATACTGAAGGAATGTGCATCACCCAATCTCACCAGACTTCCAGAAAAAAGAGTGCTTGACAGAATGTATCCACTACAAGAGGATAAAATAAAGGCTTGATGCTTGTCCCCGCCCCCGAATAGATCCAAAAATAGCAGAGTTGAACAAGAGAACAGTACTCCCCGCTGAAGGGACAGTTGCCCTACGGGACCCAGTTGACAAAAGAATGGAGGAGTTGCTGAAGAAAATATATGAACTCTCAGGCCAGATGGTGAGAACATCCACCACAGCCTTCTACACATCCAGAGCAATGACTATATAGCTAGAAGATATCGGAAAGAAACTACCTCCAGACTCACAGGAGGCTGAGCTGCTACAACACTCCTTAATGGCAGCTAAGTATATGGGGGACATGTTGGTCGATTCATTGAAAATCAACACCGGGTCGGCGATGATAGCCAACAGGGCCAGGAGGTCACTATGGCTTAAACTGTGGGATGTGGATAATGAGTCAAAGGCTAGACTACACAAGCTTCTCTTTCAGGGAGAAAGAGTTTTTGGAGATGGACTCCTGGACTTTCTGAGGTGATGAGGTCGAGGAAAAGACCAAGGCATCAATAAGGATTCCAGCTATCTACCATCAGACGGGGGCCAGACCTATGGACAAAGAACTAGGGGAGACAGAAGATTCAATCAATCCTTTCGAGGTAAACGAAACTCCTATCAGGGAGCGTATGGTCAACAGGGTACCTACCAAAGCAAAGGAAACTCCTCGTACCGGAGTAGAGGGGGACATGCATGGGGGGAAATTCACCACCCAGAGAGGCAGGAATAACAGAAGAACAAATCAATGACTACCTGAGATACAGCATACCCCAACTACTGCTGTTACATCTCAACCCCACAGATACCATTAGGGGGTAGACCTCAACTCTTTAGCCAAAAGTGGCCAAACATGACCTCAGACAGTTTGGTCAATGAAGTAATCACAAAGGGTACTCGATCGAGTTCAGGGAACTACCTTAATGAGACCGCTGGATCATATCCCCGTTAGCCACATGAAAGTGGCCAATACAACAGGTACAAGACATACTAAACTCTCTGATAAGGTCACAGTCAATACAACCAGTACCCCTAGAAGAGACAGGAAAGGGAATTTATTAAATATTCTTTCTGGTACCCAAGAAGACAGGAGATCTCAGACCAGTACTAGATTTAAAGATGGTCAACAGATACATCACACACAAGAAATTCAAGATGGAGACCATACTTTCCACACTAACAGCAATAAGACCCGGTGACTACTTAGAGTCCATAGACCTCAAGGACACCTACCTACACATCCCCATGAGACCTACTCACAGAAAGTACCTACGCTTTCAAATATTGGGACACCACTTCCAGTACAGGTCCCTTTCATTTGGACTAGCATTTGCACCAAGAGTATTCATGAAGGTATCAATTGTACTAGCAGCAAGAATCAGAGAACAAGGAATCCATGTTATTCCATACCTAGACAACTGGCTAATTTGGGCCAGGTCACCACAGGAGACAAGAAGAGCCAACAATCAAACAATTCACACCCTACAAGAACACGGATGGGTGATAAATTGCAAAAAGAGCTGCCTTACACCATCACAACACACAGAACATCTGGGAGCAGACATAGACACAAACGAGGGACTCGTACGGCCAACACACAACAGAATACTCAATCTCATAGCAGTCATGCACAAACTACTTCAGTCTGCAACACCAACAATAGCTTTAGTACCAACAGTCCTGGGATGCATGTCATCATGCATCAATCTGATACCGAGGGCACAATGGCACATGTGGCCACTACAGACCCTCCTTTTGCAGTACGGTTCACCATCAGAGGAAAACTTGCACCAGACAATAACCGTGGACAACAAGACAAGGAAGTCATTACTATGGTGGACACACATGGAGAACCTGACCAGAGGAACACCGCTGGAGATGGTACACAATGTCACTATAGACACCGACGCAAGTCTACAGGGATGGGGAGTGGCAATGGGACACAAAGCAGCACAAGGCACTTGGTTCCCTACAGAAAAGAGACTGCCGATCAACGTATTAGAAATGAGAGCAGTGTGCAACGCACTGTTCCCTACAGAAAAGAGACTGCCGATCAATGTATTAGAAATGAGAGCAGTGCGCAACGCACTAAGTTCATTCAAGAAACAGATATAGGGGAAACAGTACTAATAAGATCAGGCAACAGACCCATGGTAGTTTATATAGCCAAGCAGGGAAGTAGCAAGAGCAAGAGACTATTGAGGGAAACAAACTATATAATGATATGGGCCCAAGCCCACATTCAACACCTCACAACAATACACTTGGCAGGAAAACTAAACACAACAGTGGATTGGATCAGCAGGAAACAGATACACCCGGAAGAATGGCAATTGTACCCAACAATATTCCAAATGATACAACACAGATGGGTACCATAACCATGGACCTCATGGCCACCAACAAGAACAAACAAGTGACAAAATTCTTCTCCAGATTCAGAGAACCCCAGTCACAAGGGACAGATGCCCTATCAATTTGGTGGACACACAACCACTTTTATGTATTTGCACCATTTCCACTGATACCAAAAGTACTAAGGAAAGCATGTCAGTCACATAGGATCATATTCCTAGTAGCACCATACTGGCCAAGGAGGGCATGGTTCGCAACCATAATGGCAATGGCAATGGACAGCATGAGATTACCAAACAAACCAGATATTCTTTTACAGGGACTGATAACACACCCAAACCCAGGCAATCTACAACTCACGGTCTGGCTCCTGAAAGGGAGAGATTGCTGAATGCAGGATACCACACTACGGTAATCAACACCATGCTACAATCTCGCAGAAACATGACAACTTCAACATACTCCAGACAATGGAACATATTCAAGAAATGGTGCGATGACAAAGAGATATATCCGTCGCAAATACCTATGGCAGAAATTCTACTATACTTACAACAGGGCCTGGGCAAGGGCCTACAGTAGTTCCATCCTCACTAAGAGTTCAACCCTCAGCCATCGGAGCAGCACTAGGTATAGTCGAGGGAGCATACCCTGGATCACATCCGGATGTCTTACGCGTCTTAAAAGTAGCAAGCAACATAAGACTGCGTATAAAGAACAGTGTACCATCATGGGATCTGACATTGGTGCTAAATGCCATTACTAAATCACCTTTCAAACCACTTACAGACACCACCGATTACTGGGTGGTGCAAAAAGCAGCATTTCTCATAGCAATATGTTCAGCCTGCCACATCAGAGAGATGACAGCACTGTCATGCAAAAAACCCTTCACAATATTCACACAATAGGGAGTTACACTTCATACTGTACCCTCATTCATCCCCAGAATTGACTCTACCTTTCATAACAGTCAACCAATACAACTGTTAACCTTCTATGAAGAACATACAGATAGCAGAGAGAAAAACCTCCACATATTGGATGTCAAGAGAACGCTCTCAGAATACCCGAACAGAACTGCACACATCCGGAAGAAAGAAAGACTATGTTATAACAACAGGACACAAGAAGGGAGTAGCATCAGTCAAGGCCATAATAGTGACCTGGTAAAAGAGGACAATTACTGAATCCTACAAGTTAAGTAACAAGGTCCCACCAATGAGAATCAAGGCCCACTCAACTAGAGCAATGACCACATCATGGGCAGAACAAAATTCAGCCACGGCGCAAGAGATTTGCACTGTGTCATCTTGGTCCAATATATATACGTTCACAAGACAATATAGACTGAACACCGAAATTCCAACCTGAAATTCCTTTGGAATTAAGGGGCCAATGACAGCCACACTAGGGGAGAAATAAGACGATCATGACCATGAGACAATACTAGACACAGTCACGTCATGTTCTCCCCTCCCAATTTAGTAGGACACTGCTTTTGAATCACCCTAAGGTAAGGATCTGGAAGTGCCATGGATATACAGACAACACAATGGTAGCTTACTCACGCGGTAAAGGTGATTATGTTACTGTATATCCATGGCACTTCATTCCACCCGAGGGAGCATGATAGAGCAGATAAGGACATTTGAGACTAAAGCAACATAAATGCATGCAAGACATGAATGTACAACAAAGCATTATAGTAATCTCATTAAAGTAGTATTAGAATCCTGAATACACTTTCTAGAGTAATGATTACTGTCTGTGCATATACCTAACAAGTTATTTTACAGCTATGTAAATACTGAAACTGAAGACACCCAGGTGGGATAAGGGGCTTGGTGGAGGACCGAAATCCGAAATTTAGGTCACATGTGCATCAAGCAGCCTATCAGGCATACATAACCCTAAGGTAAGGATCTGGAAGTGCCATGGATATACAATAACACAATCACCTTTACCAGGTGAGTAAACTACCATTTTCATTGACAGAAACTGCTGCTTCCATACAAGGGATAGTCGGCTCCTAATGCAGTAGAAAGAGAACAGTTGCTTGAACTGCCTTCTCTCTCTCTCTCTCTCTCCCCCCTTCCTCATGCTTCAGTTAGACTGCTCTGAAAGAATTACTGAATAGTTCATTAAAGCTTTAGGCCCTGTGAATTTCATTGTTGCACTGTCTGGAGTTAAATTACTGACAGCCTGGTTTGTATTATGCAGAACTGAAATTCATGTCCTCACCCAAATTACTTAGGAACTGTGACTGGCAAAACTAGATCCACTTTTTTTCACAAGGTTTAAATAAAAAATGCACCTGAAGCAAGGAGGAAACATGTTTTATAGCCTTAGCAATACATAGTATTTATTTTTCAAGAATCAGGTGAGACAGTGACAAGGGCAGATTTTTTTTGCAGCATGCACATAGATCATGTAGCTTTCACTGAAACTAAAAATGTTTTTCTAGTCATTGCTTGATGTTTGATTTTATAAAAATAAAGACAATCTATAACTAAGGCTAAAAAAACTTTTGATGCTTTGTCTCATTGCTTTGCATGTATTTCTCATTGCACTTTCGGGCTCGTGTCTAGGTCTCTCTCCCTCTTTCTCTCTCTGTATCTCTCTCATTCTCTCCCTCTCTCCATACCAGCAGGCCTTCTCAGGAAGATGCTAGCAATGCTAAAATGTAGGAATGACAGCTTACAAAAAAAAAAATAAATTCTGGACTACCTCTGGACAAAATATTTATTTGTATACAATTCCCAGAGTGATTGGTTAGAACCTTTTTTTTTACATCGAGCACTTCTGTACAGTTGCACCTCTATCACTGCAGTCACAAGCTGCAGCCATGCCACAATGAGAATGCCACATAGAGTTAACACTTTAAAAAGACAGACACACGCTCTGTTTTTATCTGCAGTGACTGATACTCCTGTTAATCAGTCACACCTCTAATACTGGTAGTCACAAATCACAGACATAACACGATGAGAATGCTACAGTATTCAATCACCAAAACGTAGAACATTCATTTTCATTTCACTGTTGATCTCTTTAAATGTAAGGTGTTGGAGGTGTGACTGTACAGAAGTGCTTGATGTTACAAAAAATCATTAAACCAGTCAGTGTGGTGTCTGTACTGTATTAGCAGTACAAGACCATCAGTTGTTTCCCATTATTTGATTGTATTTTATCTCAGTTTCTTTTGGTGACCTGCCTGTCCCTCTCTCAAAGGAAATCACCCCCACCATTCCATCCCATATACGTGCATCTGCTGTCTAGCCTAAGCATTATGCACTGTTGTATTTGCAGCAGTCAGTTTGGATTGGATAGTCATTAAAGATCAAAGGCAATGCTACTTCTATTACAGTCAATAAAATGCTTAGATAGGAAAAGCTCTCTCTCTCTCTCTCTCACTCATGTTAGTTTCACATTCCTGATTCCAGCATTCCATGATGGGCTTCATGCAGGAAATCAGTGTGCTGGTGACAAGGTGCTACTTAAGCAATAAGGCATGACAGGGTGTGTGTTATTGTGTAATAACATCATTCCTGGGGGTGGGTTGAAGCAAGAGATGAAACCGAGTGCTTCCGACACCCCAGGAGTGATTTTATTACACGATAACACATTCCCTGGAGTGCCTTATTGCTATTATACAATGGCTCATTTTAAAATAATATTAAAAGTTTAAAAAACAAGTTTCGTTGTACTCATTGTGTTTTTTTTTTGTATGAGAACCATCTTTTTTGAAATAAAAGAAAATATAGTACAGTAGGTGGTGCTGATGGTAATACTGTGGGTTTTTTTGTGCGTGGTTCCCCCCCTCCACCAACACACTCACATTTTTTTTCATCATCGTCATATTTTTGCTGCTTGACTGGGAGCAGATGAAAATGTTTCTTTAGTTTTGTTTCCCCTGTGAGAAAGATGTGGACAGTAAAAAAGACGAGAGTGCAGCCGATTGGTAACTTCAGGTTTCCCGGTCCTACTAACTAACTGGACATCAATTGGAACCTGTAAGTTACAGGTCTTTTTTTCTTTTTATTTCAGGAAACTGCTTTTTTTTTGGTTTTTGAAGGAGCAAAGTATGTTGGTTTCAGAAACTGCTGTGGGGGTTAAATGTAACTGCCAGAGTGTTTGAGTTTTGTGCATATAAACGGCCGAGTGCATGTGGTTTGAAAGACTGAGGCAGTTACAGTGAACTACAGGAGTCGACATTTACTCTGAATAGTGTGGCTTTTATTTCTGTTGTCTGAAGGACTGATGCAGGCAGACAAGGAACGTTTGAGTTTGTCAAACGGTGAGCGGTTAAACTGTGATGGTTCAGGGCACTGCAGGTTTCCCAGTGGTTTGTGTGGGGAGGGAGGGGGATTTGTGTCACTATACTGCGAGTCGCTTGTGTGCCTGAACTTCATACAGTGATGTTATTGTTCAGTAACATCACTGGTCCAGGGACACACTGTCCAATCAGAATTGGGGAAATTTTCTTGCCATTGTGTAACAATATGTCACTCACAGTTTAATTTATTATTAGAGCCGTCTCACCAGCACGCTGATATGAAATCCATCATGGAATGCATTCATAGTAAATCTCAATGAAACTAATGGTGAAAAATATGCTGCTGTTACTTTTCTGTTTTCTTTTTTCAACAACTTTATTACAAATTAAACTATGTATGCAATCCAGCACAGGCACTAGGGACAAAAAAATATTCCCTGCATTTACCTTTAGCCCAATAATGCAATAACCAAACAGAAGATTGGTGTTTGCACATATACAATAAAGACTGCATTTAAATCTATAAACTGTTTTGACACAACTCTGGGCTACTTTTAGCCATATAGATGATGACTTAAAGTTCTGTGACCTAAAGTGGGGTGGTGGGGGTGATAGAAAAAAAAAACTAACAAAAAACAAAACAAAACAAGAATGTGCTAATAAAAATGGCAGGAAAATAATACAAAAGAAATCTGAATCCTCTGCCATGGCTCACAGTTACCCCTCCCCAAGTGCCTGCCATTACTCTTTCGCCTTTTTCCAATCCCACACCTATGTAACTGAATCTTCTTAATCTGACCAGGGAGAAGTGTCTTGCTTCCTTACACCAGTGGACTGGTGAACAGATAGGTCTGCAGAGACTGAACAGGGAGAGAAGAGCAGAGCAGACTAGGTGGGTTGAGCAATAAAGAATAGTTTGTCTCCATGTGTGCGTCTCGATGCTAACCAAAACTAGTGATTCTAAGCCTTCATTTATTTATCTCTGTGTCCTTTGTGCATTTTCTTGATTACACATGTAAATAGGTACATACTATTATACTAAAGCAACATGGTTTAGACAAGGGGGGAGTCCTCACATTGTTCTCAGGCATCAGTAAGAACTTTTAGTAAGGAACTATTTTAGTTATATTTGTTAATTTGTAGTCTATGAAAAATTATTATATATCGAGGCATTGCTGCTGCTTTGATGTGGTGAGTATATTATGGTTCTAATCACTGCACAATCCTTAAAACGCAAAGCAGAAAGAGTACCCTTAATTCCCTCAAATGTACCTGCTATATTCAGACGTATATCAGTTAATTAGAAATTAACAATAATAAAATTGAGTTGCTTTAAAAATGTTCACATTGCTAGCAGAGAGGTGCAGAGGTCATAGATGCGGAAGAGTATTGCTACAGCAAAAACTTCTCATCTGCAATCTACTTTTGTCAAACAATATAAAAGCAAAATAGTTCCCAGCAGTGATCAGCAGTGGAACTATGAATGGAGATCTGATTGTGTCAGTCCTGAGGAAAATAACATGAGAAAAATAATAAATGCAATTTGTGTTAGAACATTTAAGGACAGTGATAGAGGGACATCTGTCAAGTACCCAGTAAAGGCTCAAGGAAAGAAAGAGAGGAAACAGATATACTGATCAGCAGTTGGGTTGGGCTTTCATACAGTTTTCTCTGCCAGAGTCAGATCCTAGCATCTAAGGCTCCGTCCACACTGCACCACTCAGACCCCGTAACGGATAGAAACCATTACAACCGGGGAGCGGTGCAGTGTGTCCACACTGCCACGTGTCCGATATGGGACCGGCACCACCGGTCCACACTTCAGGAGCCAGGCAACCATTACCATGGCACCCAATCCCACATTGCAGCTTGAGCTGTGCTAGGGGACCAGTGCCATGCATCCACACTACACCCAGTAACATTACCGAGGCATAACCAGCTTCATAACTGTTGTTGAAACCACCTCATATGTGGTTTCATCAACGGTTACAAAAACACCTTCTGTAATGTTACAGTTATAAACGCAAACCATTGTGGTAACGGTTTGGGCACTCTGTAATGTTACAGAGGGGTAGTTTGGACAGGGCCTAAAACACAGAGACTTCGCTCTGTAATCTGCGCAGATAGATTGCATTGCACTATCAGTGGATCTCAACGAGAGATAAGACAGACTGCTTTTCCCACAGGAATTCCTGCTGCTTTCACACACACACACACACACACACACACTCTCTTTGTCTTTTGTATGTACTGCTGATCCTGCCTGTTGCTAATTTTTTGCAGGAGGGAACACCAACTATCTGACAACTGAAAGTTATAGCACATCTTGTTTTGCCAACTCCTCTCTCTGTCAGTAGTTAATTTACACCTTGTAATTCACTGATGTCATGCAATTCTCTGGCATTGGTCACAGTCTCAAGAAATAAAAAACAGAATCCAGATTCCTTCATCTGCATCCGACACTGGGTGCAACTGAGGACTGTAACTATCTCCCTTCCCTATGGGGTGAGTGTGTGTGTCTACTTAATTTATAGGGTTAACATCTTACTTAAAATCTTGCTGCCTTGATGTATTTATTGACCCTGCAAAATAATTAGAATGGCTAGGTCAGAACTTTGGCATTCTGAAAAAGGCTGACCATACTTTTCAGCTTCAGACACTGTGGCCCAGACATTCAAACTGTGCCACAAAGTAGTGCAATAGCAGGAGCAGGCGCAAGTGCAGTGTGCCTATGCGCAACACGTGTGATATTCAAACACAGTGCAGGCCAAGATGTGCTTGTGCAACACAACTGAATATCATGCCAACCGTGCCATGGCACAACCATGGATGCGCAGTGGTGCAGGTCTGATGCACAGTAGCACAACCAGGGATGCACAATGGAGCAGTGGAGCAGCGCATTAGCACAACTAGGGATGCACAGGGACAGGATGCAGGGGTTCACCACCTATGGAAGACATGGGCATAGGAGCAGGCAGCAGAACAGACATCGCCCCCTATGCCCCATGAACCACACAACCTGAGGTGAGCTGGAAGAACTACCAGCCCATGAACCCCAGCAACAATTCCACATCTGGGGCATGTTGCCCCAGCACACTCCCTGGCAAGCTGTGACTGGAACACAAGGATGTCCTGCCACCCTGTGCTACACCATCCCACCAATGCAGAGCACACCCTGCACAGTGATCTCCAGACACCCTGCCCAGGAGCAGCGCCAACAGTGTATGTCACCCTATGCATGCCATCACCCCCACCGTGACACTGCATCCCTATGCACCATGGAGCTATGCAAGGCAGCCCTACCTTGAGCACCCTGCAGTGGGTGGCAGCAGCCACTGAAGCAACAACTGCAGACACAGTGCTGCCCTGCATGTCCTCCCAGGGCCACAGCTGAGAGACTGACCCTGCATTGGTACACGAGGTACTCTGCATGTGACAGGGCCTTCTCTGGACCCCACCACCAGTGGTACAGCACCCGCACCCCCACTCAAGCACATATCCTGTCCCAGTACTGGCCCCAACAGCCAGCATAGATGCCCATAGTGGTACCCGGAAGCATGCACCACACTAGATGCAACACAGTGCATGGACAAACACCCACCCATAACCAAGGGCACACCAACACAGGGACACAATAGCGGGGCAACAAGCCTGCTGGCGTGCAGCCACAGCAGCCGTGTCCCCATGGCCAGCACCCCTTCATGGCACAGGTGTTCCAGCCACCCTGTGCATGTACCATGAATCCGTCCACCACCAGCATGTGGCTGGAGCACAAGTGATAGACATTGGAGCACATTCCCTGCAACAGACACAAGTGACAGCATGGGGGGACAACAACAGCGGAGGCCACAGTGCCACCCAAGGCAGATGTGCACCATACCAGTGACAGGAGGCAATCAATCATTGCGCCAGGTACAGGGGGTGGCCAGCATGCACAGCCACCACTGACATGCCAGCAGACTGTGCATAGCACAGAAATACAAGGGAGTCTGCTGCACAGGCCATGGACAGTCTGAAAGGGGTACCATGGACACAGTGCATGCACCATGGACCACTGCACGCAGGAGTCCAGTGCACAAAGAACAACACACATACCACAGACAGTGACCAAGTCCCCCGCCCACACCATAGGCAGGTCCCTGCTGGACACACACACATGCCCATGCCTGCACCACCCATGATGCCATGCACACCACTGTAGCCAAGCACTTGTAGTCCACTGCAAATCAGAGATGACCACAGTTGTCATAACAAAATGTGTGTATTGAACAGTATAAACAATAACACATATATACAATTATATAAAAGGGTGGGGGAAAGGGCCACAAACCATGTGGGAGTGGGCATGGGGCAGGGGTGAACAAATGGGAGAGGGAAGAAGGGGTGTGAGGGTGGGTCCAGGGGGGTTAGGTCACTCAGGGAGCATGGAGGGCCTATTACCTGCCCCATTCTGCACTCCATCTGCTGTAGAATCTCCAGGGATGCCTGCACTAGCTGCAGCAGCTCCTGCACCCCACATTCCATCACCATCCAGCGATGTCCACCTAGGACAAGGGAGCAGAGTCAATACGTGTGACTGTCCATCCCCCTGCAGCCCACCCATTGTGCATGACATACAGCCATGGGCCACACCCCTGTGATGGTGTGCGACCACCCACAGTGACCATGTCCACAAGACCTGCCTACTCAGGCACTCACAGCCACATGGACTGCTGCACACATGCACCACCCACGTGCCTCACAGCACCACCGTGGCTGTACAGTGACATGGCTATGCGGTGCAAAGGCAGTGGCACAGCCATGTACCCAGTGCATGCATGGACTACCAGTGATACCCACCCACACATGCAGTGCCACAGGACAGTGCTGAGTGTACCGTGTGGCATGTACAATGGTGGAGCCAAGGGCTGGTGGCCATGCCCCACCACCAACCCTGCAACACAGCATGCACAGATGTGATCGGAAAAAAAGGCACTCATCTGCATCCATAACAGCTGGGCACTGCTGTCCCATGGCCGGTCCACCATGTCCCTGCTGCTGTGCATCAGCCCTCTCCCACTGAGCTCTGGCTTCCCTTTCTCGATGTAGCTTCTCCGGGCCTAGGGTGCAAACATGGAGAGGGGAACAACAGTACAAACCAGTAGCAAAGCCCCCCCACCAGTTTGTGTGATCCCACACAGCCCAGCCATGCCGCAACCCCACCACCACCACCACCACCACACCCACACTGGATGGCCTCCACCTCCCTGCATGGTAGACACATGCACACCGCGCTACCCGGATGGATGCTACTAGTGTATGGATGGAGCACCTACCTGGCCATGGCACAGCACCTCACCTGGTGCATGCCCGTCATCACCACAGCCTACCTGGGTCCCTCCACTGGATGTCCCCATGCCAGTGGAGACACTGCTCAATGCTACGGGCAATCTCTGTTGGCTCCTCCATGACATCTGCCACCTTCTCCCACACGGCGCTGCATGGCCTATCTAGTGGGTCTTCTCCAAACAGGGCCCCAGCATGGGGGTTCAACAATAGCCACAAGGTTGGCTAGCTCTAGCACTCTCAACTGTAGTGCTGTCCTGCTTGCCATTTGCCATGCAGGCCAGATAACAAAATGGTGCTCTGTAGCTCATGTACCCCACATGCAGATGCTGCATGGTACAGTGCTGCCTTTCCTCATCATGCTGTCACTGAACAGTGTAATAGGGTGCACTCATGCGAACGCATGGCACCTAGAGGGCAAAGGTTGACCGCAGGGTCAAGGGTCTGTCGCGCATGGACTGCCACAGCACTATTGGGACTCCCTGCATGTAGCACAGTAGGGTGCCTGCGTGAGATGCCCTGCAGTGGCCTACTGTGCTGTGGAACCATGACACCTATGGTGCTCCAGGACACGAGTGCCATAGACGAGAACAGCACACTAGCACCACTGGCATAGTGGTGGCCATGCCCTGCACTGTCTCCCGTGCTCAGCACATCATCAGAGTGGCAGGTGTCAGCATCAGGACCCTGGGCATGCACCGAGCAGTGCCTACTGCACACGTCACAGAGCTGCACCATTGTCTGAGCATGCTCAACACCATTGCGCAAGGTGCAACAGCGCGATATTCAGCCAGCATATGCAAATCAGCTCAACAGCTATTTCATGGCACAGCCACTGCAATAGCATCCACTTAAAGTTGCATCTCACCTCATTTGCATGCATTGTGCTATATAAATATATATATGGAGGGCCATGGGGCTGCAGAGGACATAGTTTGGTATTGCAGTCTATTGTGGTGGGTTGCATGCTGTTTGGAAGTATGGACTGTGCTGTGTGAGAGATGCATGAGACTGCACATTCAAAGGTAACGCCTGTCATTCCCACAGGCTTTATAATGACCGAACGTGAGGAAGAGGAGGAACAGGGATGTGGGAGAAGGAGGGAGGAGGCCCAACTTCACCCAGGTGGAATCAGATGCTCTGTTCGAGGGCTATCTCAACAGGAAACACCACAGGCATGTGCTGCGGCATGGGGTGAGGTTGCGCTTGCCGTGAACCAGCATGGCAGCCACCAGAGGTCTGTGCAGAAGTGTAAAAAGAAGGTCAGCACAGACAAGAGGAGGATAAAGGACAAGGTGCCTGCCATCAGGACAGCATGTGTTGCAACCGGTGGTGAACAGCCAGATATGCCACACCTGGTTCCACAGGAGGAGCGGGTGACTGGCAGCATGTGGCGTTCTGCCATAGAGGGCGTTCTTGGTGGTGGCTTCCAGATGTGTGGCAGCCCATCATGGCATGGTAGGTCCTGTGCTGTCACTGTGTGGGAGGTGAGGGGAATGCCACAGGGTAGTTCGGAGACATTAATGCTACTGTGTTCCCTTACAGCACCAGAACTTCTACATGGGTCCATGATGCTGTATGTGTCCACTGAGAGTGGTGCCCTGGAAATGGAGGAGCACCCATCCACCTCCACAGGTGTCTGAGGGACAGGACCACCGCATACCTGCCTGTCTGTCCGGACTGAAGATGGTGGTGCTGGTGCAGACAAGGCCCTGCCTGTGTCCCAGCGTGACAGCCCCCATGGACTCCAGCGTGCTGGGACACCGACTGGTGCCAGATCTGGCACCGATGATGATGGATCACACATCCCAGACTGTGATACATGTGGGATGCAGGATGGTCCCAAAGCAGGAAAGGGCATGGGCATAGCCATGGGTGGTGCGCCATGGAGGCCTGTGTGACATCACAGTCCCAGCCTGTGCCTGTATGCCCCAGTGGTGTGCGTCCAGGCTGGTAGGGCTGTTGCAGCTGCTGCAGTGGCACCGGTGAGCCCTGGCAATTGGCGGCTAGAGGGCCAGTGCCAGCAGTCAGCCAATGGTGATGGGGAAGGGACAGTGTTGGGGCCGGCGGCAGTGCACCACGTGTGGATGTGGTCTAACATGGCTCTGGTGTGCAGCACCCATCATTAAGGGGTGCTGTCCAGCAGAGCCAGGAACACCATGAATGACAGCGTGCCGAACCAACGGAGGACCTCTTTGATGAGCACAGCCACCTACTCCAGGCTTCAGTGGATCAGCAGTTGTGGCTTGTGACTGCAGTGGATGCACTCAGGGCAGTTCTGGGCCAGGCAGAGGAGCAGCACAGCAGAGACCACAGTCTGCTCCTGGCAGAGATGGCCCAGCAGTGGGAGGATGTGACCAGTGCCATTGACAAGGAGACACCTGCATTCACAGCTGTCATGGCCACATTGGACACCCAGTTCATTGCCCATGAGCTGCAGACACTGCACAGTGTCATGTCCACCCCCCATTCCCTGCATCATGTGACAACTTTCACGTCGACACTGGGTTCAGCTGTGGGCATACCGAGCACTCCTGGTGCGGGCATGTTCGGTGAGCTGCAGACCCCTGCATGAACATGGTCTCATTCCCACAGCGTCACCCCGCAGGGCTGTCGGTGCCACCCCATGAGGCCAATGATCAGCCTGGCATGGCTGGCAGGTCTCAGTGGGGCTGTCCATGCATCTGTGGTGGCTGTGGCTCTGTGCCACGTGACTGACCTGTCTCCCGTCATGGCCACTGTCTGCTGCTGCCCTGTGTGCAGTGTGTTGTGTATTGTGCGATGCATGGGTGGTGTACCCGGCCCTGCACACACACGGTCCCAGTCCACACCCTCCTGGCTGCTGGCCACTGTGGCATATGCATGATGATGCCTGCATTACGCTGTCCGCCAGTGTGCAATGGTGCCCAGCATCTGAGACACGCACAGTGATGGCTACTGGGCATGGTCGTGTGTGGACCTGTGTGTGGGTAGGGGTTGCATTCGGGGTTGGCATGCCTTCTACCCCTTGTGCATGTCTTGTGGTGTGTGTGTGTGTGAGCGTGTGTCATGTTTAGTCCTGCCCATCTCTGACAGCGTGTGCGGTTCCACGCTCAGACCCATTCCCTTGCCCCATCCGCCCTTGTGGTTTGTCCATACCTGTCTGTGGGTTGTACCCTTGCCATTGTTGTTTGCACATGGCCCCTTGACCTACCTATGTAAGGGGTGGCTGCCCATCACTGTCTGGACCGGCGCCTTATTGTCCCCACCGCTGTCCCCCTCCTCGACCTCTATGGCTATCCCACAGTCATTGGCCATGTTGTGCAGGATGCAGCAGGCCAGGTATAGCCTGCAGGCCTTTGAGGTGCTGTGCTGTAAGGCACCACCAGATGTGTCCAGACACCAGAAATGTGCCTTTAGCATCCCAAACACCCACTCGATGATGTTCCATGTTGTGGAATGTGCCTCATTGAAACGTAAACTGCGATGGGGTCGTGAGGCACTGGTATGGTGTGAACAGCCAGGGACGGAGTGGGTAGCCACTGTCACCTGTGAGTAGAGGGTGGACATTAGTAAGCTGGTCTGCATCGCTCTGCCATGGGCCATCAAGGCTGGTACCCATGGCACCTCTGACTGTGTACCACCCCAAGTCTGCTCATGTCGTCTTGCATGATGTGCATACTCACCCACTAGGTGGCCAGTGGGGATGTCCCCACTCTTGAACCTGTGGCACAGTGTGGACTGGTGCCAGATGAAGGCATCATGTGCCTCCCAGGGTGCATGGCACAGATATTGGTTATGCACCCCCCGGCATTACACACCACTAGGCAATTGACGCTGGCATATCCCTTTCGGTTTATGTAGGACACACCGTCTGGGCCAGGTGGCGTGTGGATGGCCACATGGATGCAGGTCAATGGCCCCGAGCACGCCAGCCATACGTGCTACCCTGTGGACCTCTTGTATGTGTGCTGCGTGCTCCACCTGTGTGTTGGGGAAATGGATGTACTCTGCAGCATGTGGCAGCAATGCGCTGAGGAATTGTGTGAGTAGGCATGAAGCAGCTGACTGAGTTATACCTGTTGTGTCCCCTGTTGGTCTCTGGAAGGTACCTGTGGTGAGCAGACACATGACAGCTGTCACCTTTGTCTCCACTGACAGAGCATGGCTTCTTCATGTGGGTGCCTGCTTCTCATCACTGCACAGCTCACAGAGCCACCTCAGGATCACCTGGTTCAGGTGGTACTGGCCCACAATCTCTGTGTCAGAGTAGTGTTTGAAGGTGGTGTGGGCTTGGTATTGCCTGTTCAGGGTGTACCGCCTATGGGCCCTTCCACAGCCATGCCCCCCCTGCTGCCTGCCTTCTCACACCCCTCATTACCACCTCCATCTGGAAGGTGGCACTGGCCATGTCCCTGGCTGGTGTTCCCCATCCTGATAGCTGTTATCCCATTTCCCCTGCTGTCCCTTTGTGATACTCCCCCTGCACTGGGTACACCTCCAGCCTTTGGCTGTGGCTGTCCTGCCTACTGCCACTGCTCTCAGTCCACTGTAGCACCTCCCTAGCACTCCTGCAAAGTGGCACAGGCTCCCCACTCCTTTACTGTTCCTGGTTGTATTCAAGTATGCCCTGTCCTGCTCCTGCCCAGTCCTGCTTACTGCTACCCTCTGCCTTGTTCCTGCCACCTTGCTCCTGCCTGTGGCTTCCCTGTAGCGTTCTTGTGCCTCTCTCTTGTTCCTTTTTATTTTGGATCATTTCTGCTATCGCGTAACTTCCGCTAGCTCCCCTATTGCACATGGTGCATGCAGTTGAATATTGTACTGCACATTTCATCCATGGTTCCTCCCCCTATGGTTGTGCATGTATTCATTTCTATTGCGCTGTTGCGCATTGCAACTTGCATGGTGCAGCTGCCTCCCACTGCATATCGCACAATGGTGCATTTTTGTACTTGTGCTGGCACGTCTCTGTTGCACATGGCACATACCCTTTGAATATCCAGGCCAGTGTTCGTGTATAATTCTGTTTATGTGGCAAATGTGGGTACATATTACAGGCAATGCAACTATTTCTTTTTAGTTACATATACTTTATTGCAATTTTTTAGAGACATGTAACAAGAATACTGTGATTTGCTATGCTATTTGCATTTACTTTAGGACAACAGTGTAATTAAGATTGAGTACAGTTTAATGAGTTATATTTATTTTAATGACTGCATAGTAACTGATCTTATTCAAAACAGTCAAGGCAACTAGCTATGCCCCAATATGAAGAACATCTGTGTTGATATTGACTTATAACACAGGATATGATGGGCACCTTTGGGACAATCTTGCAACGATTGAGCACAGGTATATATGTATAATGAATGTATGTAGCAATGTATCCTATTCAAACAATGAACACAAATAGTTATGTCTCAAATTTTATTCATACCTTACTAATCCTTTTACAAATCTGGCATTCACCCCTTTTCTATTCTGCATTTCCAAACCATCTTTCCTCTTCAACATTGGCTCACTCCACTGATACAAACTGTGGTGATGTTTTGTCTTCCCTTAGATCGATTTTTTTTCCTCTACAAAACTACTGATTTTAATTAACAATGGATTTATGATCATGACACACTTGGGAGACCTGCTGCTTAAAATGTGCTTTTTAAGAAAAAACAAACTTCCCTTCTTCTGGAATTGAACTCCGCATCAGTGACCTGTGATGACTAGTTTGCATGCCTCATATTTTAATGTAAGTTGCCTATTTACTGATATTGGTAGCACAAAACAAACCCATAGTGGAAGTAGAACAGAACAGAACAGAACTTCAATGAATGCATCTCCAGTGTTATGTAATGAATCTCAAAGCAATTTACTGTACAAATCAGTAAGTGGGCAACTGACGTTAAGATATTAGACATTATACCCCAAGATATGCTGAGGAGAACGCAATTCCAGATCATTAATAACATGTACTTTACCTCCGTTACATTGACCAAAATGGATAAATCCCCTTCCTTGACCTGCAAATAGCGTAATCAAGAGGAAGGCTCCCTCTACCATATTTTTTTGGGACTGCGCAAAATAGCCCCACTCTGGGCTCTTATGAAACAAAAGGCTGACCCCATTCTGGAGGTGGCTGAGCACACTCAGCCCGCTGCCTTCCTAGCTGGGGATTAGTCCCAGGCATACCTCTCAAGTGTCCCTCATTATGAGGGACATCCCTCATTTTGCCCCTTAAAATTTCTCTGTCCCTCATCCATCCCTCATGGAAAAGTGCTGCCCACACAAAGGTGCTGCTGTAAATTCAGTCTCTAAAGCAGAAACTCTTAATATTCTAAAATATTAAATCTAAAATAAACTTTGTATAAGTAAACACTATGGTTTTCATAGTATTCTGAGCTTGTATCTCCATGTTTGAGGATGTGTCCCTCATTCTGAGGGTCTGTGTCGCTTATTGTCCCTCATTTTGGGTGTCAAAAAAATGTCCATGTCCCTCGTTTCAGTGACAAAAGGTTGAAAGGTAGGCTCCCAGGTATGCGTTACTGAGTTTAAGTACCATTTGGCTCAGTTGGTCATGCTGGATAAGAAATTAGTGCTCTGACACTGGTTAGACAGTGAAATCATTTCTTACTCTGAATGTCTGCAGAAACTTCTCTATATTCTTTCTATAGAAAAGATTATTGCCAGTACTCCGTAACAGACTACCAAGGTTTGACAAAATCTGGAGTAAATTACAGACTGTATATTCACTATAGTGGTGTACATTCATTTCAATCTGGTGCACCACCCATAGAAGAATATGCTGATAACCATGGTGGGGAGGGAGTGAGAGGGGGGCAGGGGCTGTTTGTGTGTCACTGTCTGTTTTGGAATTTGTATTTTGTTATCATATGTGTATGAAAGAGTGTGTGAAAGAGTGTGTGAAAATTAAATAAAGCATTTTGAATTTCAAAAAAAATATATATTAGACATGCAAGCTAGTCATCACAGTCCACTGATGCTGAGTTCACTTTGAGAAAAAACATACTGTACTTCTTTTTTTTTTCTTTTGGAGTACTTATGCAAAATAATAAAATAAAAATCTGAGTCCACTCTGTGACTGCTGCCTGTTAATGTAATTCACTTAGCTTGTTCAGCTTCTCTCTCTCTCTCTCTGTCATATGACCCTTAGGCCAAGAAGAACTGAGCATGAGAGAGAGAGAGAGAGACCTGTCACAGTATTCTTCATTGCAGTTCTCTCATTACTTCTATACCATTCAACTGTCCCTAATTTTGCATAACATTCTTATGTTTGCTTGTGCACATTCGCAAGAAACATTATGTGACAGCTTAGGGAGAGAAGTGGGTTGTGGAGGTGAAGCAGTGTAGCAGCCAATGGAGGCACAGCATTTGGGGGCTTGGCAGTGGTGGAACAATGGAGGCACAGTGAGCTGATGACACTGGCTTCCAAAAGTTGCACCAAGTTGGAACATTTTCACCGCAGCAATCAGGAGCCACCTCATCATTGCAGCATCAGTTATTCCGCTGCAATGAGGGAGCGACCTGTCATTGCTGGGCAGAACTTGCCGACTGTAATATTGTTTGTGAACATGGCGGGTGGCTTTCCACCTGTTCACAAACAATATTAAAGTTGCCCTGAGCCGAGGGGGTGGCAAATTCCCCTTGGCATCATGTGCCCCCTACCACAGCAGTGTTTTTGTCGACAGGGGCCCCAATCCGCATTGACTTCAGTTCCCCCTGCAATGTAAAGTTGCCAATGGGGGAGCCCACTCCCCGTCGGCATCATGTCCCCCCTCCCAGTTTAATTTGCCGACAGGAGAGCCCATTCCCCATCAGAATAATGTGCCCATGACCCAAAAAACACTGTAAATTTGTGCCGAGGGGGTACCCAATCCCCCTCGGCTCTTTTGCCCCCCCCGGCATGACGATCTTCAGTGGACCAGGAACACGTCTGCGCTATTCAAAGTTGACTGTGAACTGAGGAAATGCTGGTAAGCTGCATAATGCAATAAATAGGATTGTTTCAACTTTAATGCATATCTTAGGCATTTTTTGGAATTTTGGCACCAAATTTTCAACATGGGGTTTGTGTTACCCCTCCTAACGAATTCTTGAACTGTCATGGCATTAATCAGGCCCGAAGGATGATTTGGCAGTCACTGCACAAAAATCACCTTTCAGGACAGATTAATGAAATGACAGTACCTGTGTTCATAAGGTAGGCTCTCAAAAAGCCTATGTTGCAAATTTGGTGAAAAAATTCCTAAAAGTGACTGTTTTAAGAGCGTGTGTTGTGCAGTTCCTATGCACACTCGTAAGTTCACAAATTTTTAATATTTGCACTCTGGATTTTCAACATTGCCATCTTACTGCACTGCTTATGAGCAGTATGGCTGTCATTTTTCACATCTCGCCCAAAATGTGTTTCCACGCAAGAAGCGTTACAATGGCACAGTCGGTGTGTGAAATCAATGTATGGGACACATTAAGTAAATCACAGTGACACTGTTCATGAGCAGAGGTCCTAAAATGGCTATGTTGAAAATTTGGTGGAAAAATTCCTAAAAATGACTATTTTAAGAGCATGTGTTGCGCAGTTCCTACGCACGCTCGTAAGTTCACGCATGTTTAATATTTGCACTCCAGATTTTCAACATTGCCATTTTACCACACCTCCTTTTGAGCAGTACAGCTGTCATTTTTCACATGGCACCCAAAATGTGTTTCTCTGCATGCAGCGCACAATGGCTCAGTCGGGGTGTGCAATCAATGTTTGGGACAGGTTAAGAAAATCACAGTGACACTGTTCATGAGCAGAGGTCTTAAAATGGCTATGTTGAAAATTTGGTGACAAAAGTCCATAAAATGACTGTGTTATGAGTGAGCATTGCACAGTTTCCACACACCCTCGAACGTTCATGAATTTGTAATATTTCCAGTCCAGATTTTCACCAGTGGCATTTTTTCACACTTCCTTATGAACAGTACAGCTGTCATTTTTCACAACATGGCCAAAATGTGTTTTCACACTTTCAGCACAGAAATGCATGGTCGCTGTGGGAAATCATTGTTCAGGATAGATAAAGAAAATCCCAGTGACACTGTTCATGATCGGAGGTCCCAAAATGCCTGTGTTGACTCTCTGCTGTAAAATATCCCCAAACTAATTACGTTACAGGCGCGGCGCTGTAACTGTTTCTACGCACGCCATGACTTACCAGTTTTTTTTTTATATTTTCACTGCATATTTTCAACATTGCCATTTTTTACACCTCCCCATGAACAGTACAACTGTCATTTTTCACATCCTGTTTGGAATGTGGTTTTGCACCTGTGGTGTTAAATGCCGTAGTCACTGTGCAAAAGCAGCTTTCAGCTAACAAACTGATATTGCCACTGTTCATGAGGTGGGAGTCACAAAACAACCATGTTGAAAATTTGGAGTGAAAATACCAATGAATGCCTGAGGTGATAGGGTTTCCGACCATAACGCCCCACCCTGTAGAGAATGACAGGCATCAGGGGTGTGACTTGAGAATCTCGCCTGTAATGCTCATACCATTCCACACCCTGCAGCCAGTGAGAGGCATCGAGGTGTGCCTTGGACTCTTCAGCCCCAGAGTTCACCCCATTCTCCTATACCGCACCTATCTCACTGTATTTCCTGATGGAATGGCATGTGCATAAGGGCCAAAGACCCCAAGGCACACCGTGACACTTGTCGGTATCTGCAGGGTAGGGTGTGCTGAAATGGTGTGGCTGTTATGCCTGATGACCCAAAGGCACACCCCAATGCCTGTCAGTCTCTGCAGAGTGGTGGTGGGGTTGGCTTCAGTTCAATACTTCTCTGCCATTCCTATTATGCAGCTCTGTAACTCCAGCACTACCAATGCCAATACCAGCAAGCAAACATTCAGCATTGACAAATGCTTGTTATTGTGTCTCTCCTAAATATTGTGTTTCCATGACCAAATAATGAGGATTCTAAGCACAGAATAATGTCAAATATAAAAGTTGCACAATTGCTGTTCTTTAGGAAATGCATGTTAAACTAAGCCCCTTGTTCTACCATTTTCCTGAGTAGTATCACCAATTTGAAGTTGTGTCCCTGATTTTTGTCCTTTGTCCATTATTCTTTTTAAACCTTGTCCCCGATTTCTGAGGGAGGAGGTTGAGAGGTAAACTCACCTCTCTCATGCCCCACATCACTGCTGTGTGGAGTCTCAATCCCTTGGTTCTGCTGGCTGCTTGGTTCCGGGCTGTCAAGCTCATAGGGAGAGTGACCAGCCAGCATTAAACGTGTATTTGTGAGCTTGGAAACAAGAGTGCTTGCCTACTATTCAAATGGAAATAGCTGCTGTTCTTTTTTGTTTCATGTGTGGATGCATTTTAAGAATGGGAAGATGTTCTTGGAATGACTTCTCTGTGTGAGAACATACTCTTTCACATAGTTCATTAAAAAGTCTTCATAGCATAAGGGTCATGCTCTACAATGTTTAACAGAGAAAAAAATATGCAATAGTAAGTGAAATTTTTTCATTAAGACCCTTCCTTTTCTTATGTGAGAGGGAGAGGAGAGATAGAGTGAAACAGAAACACGGGTGGGAAAGTGGGAAACCAAAACCCTAACCCCTCTCCTCCATATATGTAACAATAGTGTAGTCAACCACTGTGCTTCCCATGAAATGTTAATTAGATTACTTCATTATTTTTATCATCTCTGTCCATCCGGCACCTCACATTAAAATGCTGACTATTAGAAAAATGACATCAGAATACTTCTTGTAAGAGACGAGTGGTTAGTTATGAAGAGCTGGTAGTAAACACCTCTAAAGGCGCCGGTGCTTTTGCCTATCTTGCCCCATAATATTGGGACTCCTTCCCACTAACCATTCACCAGACTCCGTCCCACATTGCTTTCAAGCAAGCACTTAGAAATCATCTAATCCTGTCCAGCAAGTGCTCCTGTTTCAAACCACCCTAGGCCTATCTGACCCTAATCTACTCAATATCTCCCTCCTGTATTCGATTTGTCCCCCCTACTATCTGTGCACCTCCTTCTATCAGTCTTTCTTGTTATCCCTGAACATTTCCTCACTTTTACATAGATACATAGACAGTGTCGGCAGATAAGGGTCTATGGCCCACCCAGTCTGCCCATTTGAGCTTGTAAGTTCAGTTTATGTTTTCCTAGAAGTCTGTTGCCCCTTACCCCTGACCTCCAGAATTCCCTTATGTCTATCCCATGCATTCTTAAATCCCGTGATTGTTTCAGCCCCCACCACTTCCTCTGGCAGGGTGTTCCACTTGTCCACCACTTCGCTCTGTGAAGAAATTCTTCCTCATGTTTCCTCTGAATTGTCCTCCTCCAACTTCATCCCATGCCTCTAGTCCTGGAACATCTTTTTCACTTAAAAATAGTGTATTCCTGCACCCTGTTCCTCCCTGTAAGATACTTGTATGTCTCTATCATATCCCCTCTCTCCCTCCTCTCCTCCAGGGAGTACATGTTCAGTTCCTTCAACCTGTCTTCATAGGACGCGTGATGCAATCCATGCACCATCTTTGTTGCCCTCCTCTGAACCTTCTCTACCCTGTCTATGTTCTTACGTAGGTATGGTCTCCAGAACTGTACACTGTACTCCAGGTGGGGCCTCACTAGTGTCTTCTATAGCGGAATTATGACCTCCCTTTTCCTGCTGGTGGTGTCCCTGCCTATACATCCCAGCATCCTATTTGCTTTACCTGCTGCCTTGTCACACTGTTTCCCTACATTGAGGTCATCAGAGATGATAACCCCAAGATCCCTTTCCTGCTTGGTGCATGCTATATCCTCACCCCCCAACTGATATATTGTGCCAGGGTTTTTGTGCCCCATATGCATTATCTTGCACTTCTTTGCATTGAATTTCAACTGCCAAACCCCTGACCATTCTTCAAGTTTCTGCAGGTCCCTTCTCTCTCTCTCTCTCTCTCTCTCTCTCTCTCTCCTCTCTCTCACCCTTTATTCCACAGGTCGAATCAGCTGCACTTAATATAAACCTTGTTGTCAATATTTTGTACAATGCTTGTCATTATGTTTATTGTTTCTACTTATTGTATCCTTGAATCTCTGATGTACTGTTTTCCCTTATTTTTCTTTTACAGTACCCATGTTTGCTATTGTTCCACTGTTCTGTTGTTGTACTGTCCTGGGTCATGCCTAAAAATAGTAATTTCTTGGCTAGTGCACCTACTCAGTTAACAAAAAACTAAATAAAAAAAAAATAAAATTGTTCAGTACTTCAGGCTTGCTTGGTTTATGTTAGGGAGCTTTTGTTTTTTGTAAGGTGCCTGTGCAGCAACTTCAAAGAGAAGGTCTGGGCACTTGTTGTCACTTGTGAGAGGTGTGTGTTAGCCATATCTGACTGCTGCAGCTTTAAAGGACACTTAGGTGAGGACAAAAGTGTGTGTGTGTGTGTGTGTGTGTGTGTGCGCGCGCGCGCCAGCGCACGAGTGAGGTGGGGGGGTAACTTTTTTCTTCCTGGTCTTAAACACTACAGAGCATGACATTTTTATGTATTTACTTATTGAAATGTTTCTCTAGGGAGGCACTCTGAGCAACAAGTCGTTCGTCTCCCGGTGTGACCTTTCTTGAACTATCTGAAACTGCACATTTCTCCAAAGAAAAGTCATTCCATGAACGTCTAGAAGTCATTCATGAACATCTCCCCCTTCAGGAAAAAGTGCTTGGCTCCACCATTCACGAACTGTAGTCCCCATGGACTTTTACACTTTTTGCTTCTGCAAGGATGGTGATTATTAGATGCTGTGGAAAGGGTGGCAAGCCTCAAAGACAATTGCAAAACTCAAGCGGCAACTTGAATTTGACACTTTGCCAATACATTTGCATTTACACCTTATTACAGAGTGCAGATAGTCCAGTCCATTTTATTACTGGCAAAAAGAACCACCACAAAAAAACTATAGCATGATTAATGTGTACAGTAAATCACAAGTGCCAAACACAATAACTACAGATGTACTGAAACAGTTAAACAATTCAGATATTCTGGCCATTCTAGAACTGACAAAAAGAACTGACATAAAACATACTGCAATAGTTTGAAATGGACACTGGTAATTAGATGACTAATTTGTACTTTTTACACATGTGTTTAAGCGGTGCTTCAGTTTTGCAGAAATTGTTTAAGTGTGTGGGGTGGGGCTGTAATCACAATATGAAAAGTCTGCTGTTGCTAATATTATTGCTAACTCAAAATGCAGGTGTTTCATTTCCAGTTCAGTAATAAAGAGATGAAACAAAAGGCTTTGTTACTTCATTAAATAAGTGTCTAATATCCTTTATTTTATGTCCGATTCAAGGCTGCTGTATTTTTTTCGATCTCTTTTGCCTTTACCCTTGTAATAAGCTAAGATGTTGCATAGTGGAGCTGTTGGTTGTCTTACTGTGCAGTATACCAGGGCTGCCGTTTTTGTTTCAGTTCTACTACGTGCTTTTTTTTTTATAAAAGTCCCTGTTTATTTCAAATAGTTTAGTAGTACTCCAGGGCCAGGCGGCAGAGTTTGTTGAGTGGTTTACATTGCGCTCGGACTATCTGACTGACATGACAGCTTCGGAAGGCTGTGCATCGCAGAAGAACTGAGCAGGTAGGTAGCCTAGGCAGAGGTGGACATTTGTGCAGTTTACATTTTGCAGACAAAGACGTGTGATCCCATTTAGTTTTAGAGGTTAACTTTTTCTAATTAAATGCACATGGGTAGCAGTTTTTGCTTTTCTACAATAGAAAAAAGTACTATTATTGTTCCGCTCCTGGTTAAACAATTAAAAAAAAATCTTCTTATCTCTGTTTCCCCTGCTGCAATAAGTGGGGCAACACTGTCAGCTAGGCTGGGGACAGAAGTTTCTCAACATTACATTACAGAGAGGAAATGTCACAGTCACAGGGCGAAACATACTTTGGCTTTTTTCGGGGGTTGGCTCTAGGATGATTTTATCTATTATATTAATGTGTGTTTATTTCATTCACTGAAACACGCTATTGCTATCAAGTGAGAATCTGTTGATATTTATTGGGACTGTTTGTTACATTTTCTTTTATCAGCTTGAAATGTCTAAGCAATTGGTTGCTTGCTACTGAACAGCCATAGTGTCTATTGAATTTGTTCTCTGTACAGGCAGCTGGCATGCAGAGAGACAAGATGCATGCACTCCTTTTGGCTTCCAGCCATACTGTTATTAATTTTAAGCAGCAAACAGGGACTTGCCCATCTTTGAAAAGCAAAAGTGACGTCTCTCTATCTCTTTCTCTTTTTCTGTCTCTCTCTCTTTCAGAAGCTTTTTGCGTGTATTGATGTAAGATTCCCTGTAACAGCATGTGCAAAGCTTCCTCTTGTAGCTGCCAAAGTTAAACTACTCCAACAATTGCAGTTTTACTCAGTTAATTAGCGAGTTCCTTACTTAGGTAGATCACTACAGAAAATCACACAGATTCCGTGTCAGGTAATAGACTGCTTTGTTAAAATCTTTTTTTTTTTTTTACATCACTATTTCAATTCAGAATACAAGTTTCCATGACAGAAAGTGCCTGCTTTTCATGAGAATCTTTTTTTTACAGCAGTATTTCAATTTAGAACACAGGTTCCATGACATAAAATGCCTGTTTTTCACGAGTTAATTAATTTCAAAGCAGTCTACTGCCTGACACCACATCAGCAGCGCCACTGGAAAACTGTGGAAAAGGTTACCAAAAAATTGCTGGAAATTGCAGCGATCTACTATAGACCCAGAGTGCTTCACAATAAATCTTTTAATGTTTTCTGCAGCATAGCACCTTTTATTAGTCAGTATAAATTGTTAAATGAATACGCTGGCACCTGAATATGTTTAAAACATAAAGAAAAGTTTATGTTCTTAAAAAGAATACTAAACTGATAAGCTATTGTAAGCCTATCTTCCAAAATGTAAAAGCACCTGCCACATACAGTGCTAAATAGATTCTATAAAGAGAGCCACAGCAAATTAACATTAAATAAAGCCAGAATAATTTTTTTTTGTTTGTTTCTGGCTGTAGAATAATGAAGCATAATCAATAGCTGTTTACACTGCTCTGCCAGCTGTTCACCCACTTTGGTACAAGAAAAAATAAGCAGATAGAGAGGTGAATAACTGAGTTTTAGTAAAATGTTGTTAAAGTGTTTAATAGTCAAAATTTGTACTATAGATAATGTACACTATTTTTGAAATCACATATTTAAACATACGAACATACGAAATTTGCCAGCAGATAAAGGCATAGAGGTCTACCAAGTCTGCTCGAACGTGCAGCTAGCACCCCTTATTCTGCAGCTGCCCCTCCCTTCCACTCTTCCCCTTCATTAACCCTCCCCCTTGTCCTGTCCCATCCCCTTTTGAAGCAGTCCACTGTTCTTCTGGATACCACTTCTGCAGGTAATGCATTCCACCCAGCCACCACCCTCTCTGTAAAAAAAGTGTCTCCTCATCTCCCTCCTGAACCTTCCTCCCTCCAGTCTCATATCATGGCCCCTGGTGTCCCTCCCCTTCCTTACTTTGAACAGCCCCTCTGTACCTGTCTTGTTTATTCCTTTCATGTGCTTAAAGGTTTCAATCATGTTCCCCTGTCCCTCCTCTCCTCCAGTGAGTACATGTTCAGCTCCTTCAGCCTCCTCTCTTATGATAAGTCCCCCAGTCCCTTGATCATCAATGTCACCCTGCGCTGCACCCCCTCCAATAACTTAATGTCCCTCTTCAGATATGGTTGCCAGTACTGCTTGCAGTACTCCAGGTGCAGTCTAACTAATGACCTATACAGTGGCAGAATCACTTCATCCCTCCTCGAGGATATACCCCTTGCAATACAACCCAGCATTTTGTTGGCCTTTGCAGCTGCCTTCCTACATTGTGCCGAGTTGTTCATTGACCCTGTAATGAGCATGCCCAGATCCTTCTCCTCCTCCTCTGTCTGGGCTAGCTGCACTCCCCCCTGCTGGTAACTCCTCCCTGGGTTCTTCATCTCAAAATGCAGCACCTTGCACTTTTTAGCATTAAACTCCAGTTGCCAGGTGTCTGACCAGGTTACAAGCTTTGCCAGATCATCCTGCAAACCATGCTATCCCCCTAGGTCATCCAACATCACTCCTACCTTGGTATCATCAGCAAACAGACTGATCTTGCTCTTGATGTCCCATGATATGTCTGCAATGAATATCCCAAACAACATTGGTCCCAACATTGAGCCCTGTGGAACACCGATCTTCACTACCCTTGGGTGTGAGAGCTCCCCACCTACCACCACCCTCTGTTGCCTTCCCTGAAGCCAGTTTCCTACCCATCTCACCAGCTTTGCACCCCCCCGTGCCTACTAAGTTACTTCCCAGCCTTCCATGCGGCACCGAGTTGAATGCCTTACTGAAGTCCAGATACAGGACATCCACTGTGTGGCCCCTGTCCAGTTGCCTAGTTACCCAGTCATAGAACTCCACCAGGTTGGCTTGGCAGGATCTGCCCCATATGAAGCCATGCTGTCTGTTGTCCTGTAGTCCTTTGGCCTCTAAGAGGGCCACCAGCCTCTCCTTCAGGATAGTCTCCATTAGCTAGGCACTCGGGACAATCAAGCAACTGAAGCAACAAGCAGCTCACCTGAGTAGCTGAGGAAGCCAAATCTCCAGCCTGATAACTTTCGAGGCAGCTCTCCCAAGCTAGGCACTCGGGACAATCAAGCAACTGAAGCAACAAGCAGCTCACCTGAGTAGCTGAGGAAGCCAAATCTCCAGCCTGATAACTTTCGAGGCAGCTCCCCACCCAAGCTAGGCACTCAGGACAATCAAGCAACTGAAGCAACAAGCAGCTCACCTGAGTAGCTGAGGAAGCCAAATCTCCAGCCTAACTTTCGAGGCAGCTCCCCACCCCCAAGCTAGGCACTCGGGACAATCAAGCAACTGAAGCAACAAGCAGCTCACCTGAGTAGCTGAGGAAGCTAAATCTCCAGCCTGATAACTTTCGAGGCAGCCCCCAAGCTAGGCACTCGGGACAATCAAGCAACTGAAGCAACAAGCAGCTCACCTGAGTAGCTGAGGAAGCCAAATCTCCAGCCTGATAACTTTCAAGGTAAAGAGAGCCTCTTCTCTTCATCTGGACGCCTGCAGAAGGGTGCTACCTGATGAACACTTATATTTTATGAACTTTGTTCCTGTTCACCACTGGGTGGGCTTGTTATTTGATTCTCTTTGTGCTACTAATGCTGAAGTGTAAAGCTAGGGACTCACTGGCTTTTCTAGAGTTGCCTTGCTGATTTCATCTTAAAGCCAGATATACCAAGCAGCTAATATAGATCAGACTTGTTTAATATGGTGGTATTTGGAGCTAATTGCTGATTTCATCTTAAAGCCAGATATACCAAGCAGCTAATATAGATCAGACTTGTTGAATATGGTGGTATTTGGAGCTAATTGCTGATTTCATCTTAAAGCCAGATATACCAAGCAGCTAATATAGATCAGACTTGTTTAATATGGTGGTATTGAGCTAATTGTGCTTGTTACTGAAGGCATTAGGTTAGCTGGGTCCTAGTGTGACCTCATTTTGGAATAGCCCTGTTTGCTTAGAGGAGCTCCTTTGTGTAAGTCACAACATATTCTCCCGCTGCATAGTAGTGAGAGGCTTTGTTTTCTCCACAACATAGGCAGCACCCCCAAGCTAGGCACTCGGGACAATCAAGCAACTGAAGCAACAAGCAGCTCACCTGAGTAGCTGAGGAAGCCAAATCTCCAGCCTGATAACTTTCGAGGTAAAGAGAGCCTCTTCTCTTCATCTGGATGCCTGCAGAGGGGTGCTACCTGATGAACACTTATATTTTATGAACTTTGTTCCTGTTCACCACTGGGTGGGCTTGTTATTTAATTCTAATTGTGCTACTAATGCTGAAGTGTAAAGCTGGGGACTCACTGGCTTTTCTAGAGTTGCCTTGCTGATTTCATCTTAAAGCCAGTTATACCAAGCAGCTAATATAGATCAGATTTGTTTAATATGGTGGTATTTGGAGCTAATTGCTGATTTCATCTTAAAGCCAGATATACCAAGCAGCTAATATAGATCAAACTTGTTTAATATGGTGGTATTTGGAGCTAATTGCTGATTTCATCTTAAAGCCAGATATACCAAGCAGCTAATATAGATCAGACTTGTTTAATATGGTGGTATTGAGCTAATTGTGCTTGTTACTGAAGGCATTAGGTTAGCTGGGTCCTAGTGTGACCTCATTTTGGATTAGCCCTGTTTGCTTAGAGTAGAGCTCCTTTGTGTAAGTCACAACATATTTTCCGCTGCACAGTAATGAGAGGCTTTGTTTTCTCCACAACATAGGCAGCACCCCCCCCCCAAGCTAGGCACTCGGGACAATCAAGCAACTGAAGCAACAAGCAGCTTACATGAGTAGCTGAGGAAGCCAAATCTCCAGCCTGATAACTTTCGAGGTAAAGAGAGCCTCTTCACTTCATCTGGACGCCTGCAGAGGGGTGCTACCTGATGAACACTTATATTTTATGAACTTTGTTCCTGTTCACCACTGGGTGGGCTTGTTATTTGATTCTCTTTGTGCTACTAATGCTGAAGTGTAAAGCTAGGGACTCACTGGCTTTTCTACAGTTGCCTTGCTGATTTCATCTTAAAGCCAGATATACCAAGCAGCTAATATAGATCAGATTTGTTTAATATGGTGGTATTGAGCTAATTGTACTTGTTACTGAAGGCATTAGGTTAGCTGGGTCCTAGTGTGTCCTCATTTTGGAATAGCCCTGTTTGCTTAGAGTGGAGCTCCTTTGTGTAAGTCACAACATATTCTCCCACTGCATAGTAATGAGAGGCTTTGTTTTCTCCACAACATAGGCAGCTCCCCCCCCCCAAGCTAGGAACTCGGGACAATGAAGCAACTGAAGCACAAGCAGCTCACCTGAGTAGGTGAGGAAGCCAAATCTCCTGCCTGATAACTTTCGAGGTAAAGAGAGCCTCTTCTCTGCCTGGATGCCTACAGAGGGGTGCTACCTGAAGAACACTTATATTTTATGAACTTTGTTCCTGTTCACCACTGGGTGGGCTTGTTATTTGATTCTCTTTGTGCTACTAATGCTGAAGTGTAAAGCAACGGACTCACTGGCTTTTCTAGAGTTGCCTTGCTAATTTCATCTTAAAGCCAGATATACCAAGCAGCTAATATAGATCAGACTTGTTTAATATGGAGGTATTTGGAGCTAATTACTGATTTCATCTTAAAGCCAGATATACCAAGCAGCTAATATAGATCAGACTTGTTTAATATGGTGGTATTGAGCTAATTGTGCTTGTTACTGAAGGCATTAGGTTAGCTGGGTACTAGTATGACCTCATTTTGGAATAGCTCTGTTTGCTTAGAGTGGAGCTCCTTTGTGTAAGTCACAACATATTCTCCCGCTGCATAGTAATGAGAGGATTTGTTGTCTCCACAACATAGGCAGCTCCCCAAGCTAGGAACTCGGGACAAGCAAGCAACTGAAGCAACAAGCAGCTCACCTGAGTAGCTGAGGAAGCCTAATCACCAGTCTGATAACTTTCGAGGTAAAGAGAGCCTCTTCTCTTCATCTGGATGCCTGCAGAGGGGTGCTACGTGATGAACACTTATATTATATGAACTTTGTTACTGTTCACCACTGGGTGGGCTTGTTATTTGAGTCTCTTTGTGCTACTAATGCTGAAGTGTAAAGCTAGGGACTCACTGGCTTTTCTAGAGTTGCCTTGCTGATTTCATCTTAAAGCCAGATATACCAAGCAGCTAATATAGATCAGACTTGTTTAATATGGTGGTATTGGGAGCTAATTGCTGATTTCATCTTAAAGCCAGACATACCAAGCAGCTAATATAGATCAGACTTGTTTAATATGATGGTATTGAGCTAATTGTGCTTGTTACTGAAGACATTAGGTTAGCTGGGTCCTAGTCAGACCTCTTTTTGGAATAGCCCTGTTTGCTTAGAGTGGAGCTCCTTTGTGTAAGTCACAACATATTCTCCTGCTGCATAGTAATGAGAGGCTTTGTTTTCTCCACAACATAGGCAGCTCCCCCCCCCCAAGCTAGGCACTCGGGACAAGCAAGCAACTGAAGCGACAAGTAGGTCACCTGAGTAGCTGAGGAAGCCAAATCTCCAGCCTGATAACTTTTGAGGTAAAGAGAGCCTCTTCTCTTCGTCTGGACGCCTACAGAGGGGTGCTACCTGATGAACACTTATATTTTATGAACTTTGTTCCTGTTCACCACTGGGTGGGCTTATTGTTTGATTCTCTTTGTGCTACTAATGCTGAAGTGTAAAGCAAGGACTCACTGGCTTTTCTAGAGTTGCCTTGCTGATTTCATCTTAAAGCCAGATATACCAAGCAGCTAATATAGATCAGACTTGTTTAATATGGTGGTATTTGGAGCTAATTGCTGATTTCATATTAAAGCTAGATATACCAAGCAGCTAATATAGATCAGACTTGTTTAATATGGTGGTATTGAGCTAATTGTGCTTGTTACTGAAGGCATTAGGTTAGCAGGGTCCTAGTGTGACCTCATTTTGGAATAACCTTGTGTGCTTAGAGTAGAGCTCCTTTGTGTAAGTCACAACTTATTCTCCCATTGCATAGTAGTGAGAGGCTTTGTTTTCTCCACAACATAGGCAGCTCCCCCCCCTTGCTAGGCACTCGGGACAATCAATCAATTGAAGCAACAAGCAGCTCACCTGAGTAGCTGAGAAAGCCAAATCTCCAGCCTGATAACTTTCGAGGTAAAGAGAGCCTCTTCTCTTCATCTGGACTCCTGCAGATGGGTGCTAACTGATGAACACTTATATTTTATGAACTTTGTTACTGTTCACCAGTAGGTGGGCATGTTATTTGACTCTCTTTGGGCTACTAATGCTGAAGTGTAAAGCTAGGGACTCACTGGCTTTTCTTGAGTTGCCTTGCTGATTTCATCTTAAAGCCAGATATACCAAGCAGCTAATATAGATCAGACTTGTTTAATATGGTGGTATTTGGAGCTAATTGCTGATTTCATCTTAAAGCCAGATAAACCAAGCAGCTAATATAGATCAGACTTGCTTAACATGGTGGCATTTGGAGCTAATTGCTGATTTCATCTTAAAGCCAGATATACCAAGCAGCTAATATAGATTTGACATGTTTAATATGGTGGTATTGAGATAATTATGCTTGTTACTGAAGGCATTAGGTTAGCTGGGTCCTAGTGTGACCTCATTTTGGAATAGCCCTGTTTGCTTAGAGTGGAGCTCCTTTGTGTAAGTCAGAACATATTCTCCCGCTGCATAGTAATGAGAGGCTTTGTTTTCTCCACAACATAGGCAGCTCCCCAAGCTTGGCACTCGGGACAAGCAAGCAACTGAAGCAACAAGCAGCTCACCTGAATAGCTGAGGAAGCCAAATCTCCAGCCTGATAACTTTCGAGGTAAAGAGAGCCTCTTCTCTTCATCTCAACGCCTGCAGAGGGCTGCTACCTGATGAACTCTTATATTTTAAGAACTTTGTTCCTGTTCACCACTGGGTGGGCTTGTTATTTGATTCTCTTTGTGCTACTAATGCTGAAGTGTAAAGCTAGGGACTCACTGACTTTTCTAGAGTTGCCTTGCAGATTTCATCTTAAAGCCAGATATACCAAGCAGCTAATATAGATCAGACTTGTTTAATATGGTGGTATTTGGACCTCATTGCTTATTTCATCTTAAGGCCAGATATGCCAAGCAGCTAATATAGATCAGACTAGTTTAATATTATGGTATTTGGAGCTAATTGCTGATTTCATCTTAAAGCCAGATATACCAAGCAGCTAATATAGATCAGACTTGTTTAATATGGCGGTATTTGGTCCTAATTGCTGATTTCATCTTAAAGCCAGATATACCAAGCAGCTAATATAGATCAGACTAGCTTAATATTATGGTATTTGGAGCTAATTGATGATTTCATCTTAAAGCCAGATATACCAAGCAGCTAATATAAATCAGACTTGTTTAATATGGTGGTATTGATCTAATTGTGCTTGTTACTGAAGGCATTAGGTTAGCTGGGTCCTAGTGTGACCTCATTTTGGGAATAGCCCAGTTTGCTTAGAGTGGAGCTCCTTTGTGTAAGTCACAACATATTCTCCCGCTGCATAGTAATGAGAGGCTTTGTTTTCCCCACAACATAGGCAGCTCCCCCCCCCAAGCTAGGCACTCAGGACAATCAAGCAACTGAAGCAACAAGCAGCTCACCTGAGTAGCTGAGGAAGCCAAATCTCCAGCCTGATAACTTTCAAGGTAAAGAGAGCCTCTTCTCTTCATCTGGACGCCTGCAGAGGGTTGCTACCTGATGAACACTTATATTTTATGAACTTTGTTCCTGTTCACCACTGGGTGGGCTTGTTACTTGATTCTCTTTTGTGCTACTAATGCTGAAGTGTAAAGCTAGGGACTCACTGGCTTTTCTAGAGTTGCCTTGCTGATTTCATCTTAAAGCCAGATATACCAAGCAGCTAATATAGATCAGACTTGTTTAATATGGTGGTATTTGGAGCTAATTGCTGATTTCATATTAAAGCTAGATATACCAAGCAGCTAATATAGATCAGACTTGTTTAATATGGTGGTATTGAGCTAATTGTGCTTGTTACTGAAGGCATTAGGTTAGCTGGGTCCTAGTGTGACCTCATTTTGGAATAACCCTGTGTGCTTAGAGTGGAGCTCCTTTGTGTAAGTCACAACTTATTCTCCCACTGCATAGTAGTGAGAGGCTTTGTTTTCTCCACAACATAGGCAGCCCCCCCCCCTTGCTAGGCACTCGGGACAATCAATCAATTGAAGCAACAAGCAGCTCACCTGAGTAGCTGAGGAAGCCAAATCTCCAGCCTGATATCTTTCGAGGTAAAGAGAGCCTCTTTTCTTCATCTGGACTCCTGCAGATGGGTGCTACCTGATGAACACTTATATTTTATGATCTTTGTTCCTGTTCACCACTGGGTGGGCTTGTTATTTGATTCTCTTTGTGCTACTAATGCTGAAGTGTAAAGGTAGGGACTCACTGGCTTTTCTAGAGTTACCTTGCTGATTTCATCTTAAAGCCAGGTATACCAAGCAGCTAATATAGAGCAGACTTGTTTAATAAGGTGGTATTTGGAGCTAATTGCTGATTTCATCCTAAAGCCAGATATACCAAGCAGCTAATATAGATCAGACTTGTTTAAAATGGTGGTATTGAGCTAATTGTGCTTGTTACTGAAGGCATTAGGTTAGCTGGGTCCTAGTGTGACCTCATTTTGGAATAGCCCTGTTTGCTTAGAGTGGAGCTCCTTTGTGTAAGTCACAACATATTCTCCCGCTGCATAGTAATGAGTAGCTTTGTTTTGTCCTCAACATAGGCAGCTCCCCCACCCCCAAGCTTGGCATTCAGGACAATCAAGCAACTGAAGCAACAAGCAGCTCACCTAAGTAGCTGAGGAAGCCAAATCTCCAGCCTGATAACTTTCGAGGTAAAGAGAGCCTCTTCTATTCATCTTAACGCCTGTAGAGGGGACCTACCTGATGAACACTTATATTTTATGAACTTTGTTCCTGTTCACCACTGGGTGGGCTTGTTATTTGATTCTCTTTGTGCTACTAATGCTGAAGTGTAAAGCTAGGGACTCACTGGCTTTTCTAGAGTTGCCTTGCTGATTTCATCTTAAAGCCAGATATACCAAGCAGCTAATATAGATCAGACTTGTTTAATATGGAGGTATTTGGAGCTAATTGCTGATTTCATCTTAAAGAAAGATATACCAAGCAGCTAATATAGATGAGACTTGTTTAATATGGTGGTATTGAGCTAATTGTGCTTGTTACTGAAGGCATTAGGTTAGCTGGGTCCGAGTGTGACCTCATTTTGGAATAGCCCTGTTTTCTTAGAGTGGATCTCCTTTGTGTAAGTCACAACATATTCTCCCGCTGCATAGTAATGAGAGGCTTTGTTTTCTCCACAACACAGGCAGCTCCCCCAAGCTAGGCACTCGGGACAATCAAGCAACTGAAGCAACAAGCAGCTCACCTGAGTAGCTGAGGATGCCAAATCTCCAGCCTGATAACTTTCGAGGTAAAGAGAGCCTCTTCTCTTCGTCTGGACGCCTGCAGAGCGGTGCTACCTGATGTACACTTATATTTTATGAACTCTGTTCCTGTTCACCATTGGGTGGGCTTGTTATTTGATTCTGTTTGTGCTACTAATGCTGAAGTGTAAAGCTAGGGACTCACTGGCTTTTCTAGAGTTGCCTTGCTGATTTCATCTTAAAGCCAGACATACCAAGCAGCTAATATAGATCAGATTTGTTTAATATGGTGGTATTTGGAGCTAATTGCTGATTTCATGTTAAAGCCTGATATACAAAGCAGCTAATGTAGATCAGACTTGTTTAATATGGTGGTATTTGGGAGCTAATTGCTGATTTCATCTTAAAGCAGATATACTAAGCAGCTAATATAGATCAGACTTGTTTAATATGGTGGTATTGAGCTAATTGTGCTTGTTCCTGAAGGCATTAGGTTAGCTGGGTCCTAGTGTGACCTCTTTTTGGAATAGCCCTGTTTGCTTAGAGTGGAGCTCCTTTGTGTAAGTCAGAACATATTCTCCCGCTGCATAGTAATGAGAGGCTTTGTTTTCTCCACAACATAGGTAGCTCCCCCCCCCACAAGCTAGGCACTCAGGACAATCAAGCAACTGAAGCAACAAGCAGCTCACCTGAGTAGGTGAGGAAGCCAAATCTCCAGCCTGATAACTTTCGAGGTAAAGAGAGCCTCTTCTCTTCGTCTGGACGCCTGCAGAGCGGTGCTACCTGATGTACACTTATATTTTATGAACTCTGTTCCTGTTCACCATTGGGTGGGCTTGTTATTTGATTCTGTTTGTGCTACTAATGCTGAAGTGTAAAGCTAGGGACTCACTGGCTTTTCTAGAGTTGCCTTGCTGATTTCATCTTAAAGCCAGACATACCAAGCAGCTAATATAGATCAGATTTGTTTAATATGGTGGTATTTGGAGCTAATTGCTGATTTCATGTTAAAGCCTGATATACAAAGCAGCTAATGTAGATCAGACTTGTTTAATATGGTGGTATTCGGAGCTAATTGCTGATTTCATCTTAAAGCCAGATATACCAAGCAGCTCATATAGATCAGACTTGTTTAGTATGGTGGTATTGAGCTAATTGTGCTTGTTACTGAAGGTATTAGGTTAGCTGGGTCCTAGTGTGACCTCATTTTGGAATAGCCCTTTTTGCTTAGAGTGGAGCTCCTTTGTGTAAGTGTCACAACATATTCTCACGCTGCATAGTAATGAGAGGCCTTGTTTTCTCCACAACATAGGCAGCTCCCCCAAGCTAGGCACTCAGGACAATCAAGCATCTGAAGCAACAAGCAGCTCACCTGAGTAGCTGAGGAAGCCAAATCTCCAGCCTGATAACTTTCGAGGTAAAGAGAGCCTCTTCTCTTCATCTGGACGCCTGCAGAGGGGTGCTACCTGATGAACACTTATATTTTATGAGCTTTGTTCCTGTTCACCACTGGGAGGGCTTGTTATTTGATTCTCTTTGTGCTACTAATTCTGAAGTGTAAAGCTATGGACTCACTGGCTTTTCTAGAGTTGCCTTGCTGATTTCATCTTAAAGCCAGATATACCAAGCAGCAAATGTAGATCAGACTTGTTTAATTTGGTGGTATTTGGAGCTAATTGCTGATTTCATCTTAAAGCCAGACATACCATGCAGCTAATATAGATCAGACTTGTTTAATATGGTGGTATTTGAAGCTAATTGCTGAATTCATCTTAAAGCCAGATATACCAAGCAGCTAATATAGATCAGACTTGTTTAACATGGTGGTATTGAGCTAATTGTGCTTGTTACTGAAGGCATTAGGTTAGCTGGGTCCTAGTGTGACCTCATTTTGGAATAGCCCTGTTTGCTTAGAGTGGAGCTCCTTTGTGTAAGTCACAACATATTCTCCCGCTGCATAGTAATGAGAGGCTTTGTTTTCTCCACAACACAGGCAGCTCCCCCAAGCTGGGCACTCGGGACAATCAAGCAACTGAAGCAACAAGCAGCTCACCTGTGTAGCTGAGGAAGCCAAATCTCCAGCCTGATCACTTTAGTAAAGAGCCTCTTCTCTTAGTACTGACCTCCTCCACAGGGTGCTACCTGATGAACACTTATATTTTATGAACTTTGTTCCTGTTCACCACTGGGTGGGCTTGTTATTTGAGTCTCTTTGTGCTACTAATGATGAAGTGTAAAGCTAGGGACTCACTGGCTTTTCTAGAGTTGCCTTGCTGATTTCATCTTAAAGCCAGATATACCAAGCAGCTAATATAGATCAGACTTGTTTAATATGGTGGTATTGAGCTAATTGCTGATTTCATCTTAAAGCCAGATATACCAATCTGCTAATATAGATCAGACTTGTTTAATATGGTGGTATTGAGCTAATTGTGCTTGTTACTGAAGGCATTAGGTTAGCTGGGTCCTAGTGTGACCTCATTTTGGAATAGCCCTGTTTGCTTAGAGTGGAGCTCCTTTGTGTAAGTCACAACATATTCTCCCGCTGCATAGTAATGAAAGGCTTTGTTTTCTCCACAACATAGGCAGCTCCCCTCCCCCCAAGCTCGGCACTCTTGACAATCAAACAACTGAAGCAACAAGCAGCTCACCTGAGTAGCTGAGGAAGCCAAATCTCCAGCCTGATAACTTGCGAGGTAAAGAGACCCTCTTCTCTTGTCTGGACCCCTGCAGAGGGGTGCTAGCCCGACGGCGCTTCGCACCGACTGCCCTGCCGCCCGCCACTCCTCCCACCCAGGGGCGGCTGTCAATTTAAGGATCCACCCAGTGACATCACATCCAGGTGTTATCACGTCCTGTTGCCCAGAACCTATCTCCCCACTTTCCCATTTGCAGGTTTTACCTGCTGGCCACTAGAGGACCTATGCCCCTCACTGACTCTACTCCTACCTCTACAGCACTACTTCCTGGGATCTAGCTCACCACAATCATTGGCCTGCCTCACGCTCTGCCTGTGCCTATCCCCACTAGCAGTGCACTTACCCACTTACCCATCTGCTAGTCACACTGTGCCCTGGCACCCCTCTCTCCCTTGCTCCTGAACCTCCTCTCCTGCCCCTTGGGACCTCTGTGTGTCCCCATTCCCCTGCCCTCCCCTAGCTTTCTCTTCACCTCAGGCACATCTGGGTTGTCCTCTTATTCTTGCTTTCCCTCCTGTCCTCCCTGCCCACTCCCTGCTCCCTTGGCCTCCCCTCCCCCATGTCAATCGTGGGAAAACCTCTCACCATCTCCCAGCCAGGGTGTTAGTCATGCTACTACTCCTGTCAGGGAACATTCATCAAACCTGGCCCGGTTCCCAGGAGCTCCCCAGCTGCCACAGGCCTATGCATGGTCTCCATGAATATCTGTAGCCTCCTAAAAAGTTTGACTCACTACAATGCCTGGTCACATCAATTAACCCTGATGTCATCACCCTGGTTGAGACTTGGCTGCCGAAATCCTCCCTGACTCTAGTCTCCTTCCTGGTTACACCCTTTTCGGTCCGACCATGTTGGGAGGCAGGGCGGTGTGCGCTATTTATGTCAAGGAATCTCTCCCTGTACTAGCTCTGCTCCCATCTTGGCTCCAGGGGCCCAGGCGCTCACGCTGAAACTAACCCCTGACCCTTAAAGGGACCCCTTTATCTGACTACTGCACACGTGCTCCCAGGGACCAAGCGCGGGCCATTGCCTCTTACAGAATACCTTACCTCTCTACCTCCTTCCGCTGATCAAATTCTGGTGGGTGACTTTAATGTCAACTGGCTCAGCCTTCCTCCTACTCTACCGAGACTCCTTTCTGCAATAGACCTAACGAACTAGTTACCCACCCTACCAGGACTAACTCCAAGACAGGCTGCAGTACCCTGCTTGATGTAGGTATTCACCAACCACCTAATCGGATCCCCAATGTACAAGTCCTCCCAGACTCTCTCAGCGATCCTCCCCATTCTATTCCACTGGTGGACCTCAGTCCCCAAACCCATTTGCACAGTCCACATGCCGGCATCTAATTCCTGGTGGACTGATAAAATTTAATTAACTTCTGTCCCAAATTGACTGGTCTCCTATACAGGCAACTCCTGACATTGACACAGCTCTCCTTCTTTACCCAAACTTTTAATAATGCCTGTGATATCTTTGCCCAGTGTTGACCGCCATTCTAAAAGGAAGAATGCCCCTAGGTTGCCCAGCTTTGATCCACCAGCTCCAAACATCAGGACAAGCCTATGGCACCGTGCCATTGAGACTGGCGGCCCAATGACAGGCGGTTATATACTGCCACCTGAAACAAGTGCATTCGGGCCATCAGGAAAGCGCTGTCTGAGCACTATCGGTCCTCACTCACTCGCTCCATGGGGGAATCCCAGAACCTTCTGGGATAACATTAACAGTTAAATGGGGAGTGCACACTTCCACCCACCCATAGATCAACATTAATGGTGTGATCTCCTCAGACCCAGCCCTCATAGCCAACCACCTCACACCTCATTGACTGACCTTAGCCCTATCCTCCCTACAAATTTTTTGACCCTCCTCCCCAGCACCTGCCGTGAATCTTTCTCGCCCTTATTTTCTCCTCCACCGTGTTTCTGCCCAAGAACTTAGGCCACACCTTGTCACTGCCCTCAAGGTAATAGTACAGGCAGTGACACCCTGGATCTGTGTGTCTCCTCTGCTGGTCTTAGACACAGTCCTTACCTGATCACATGCCTCATCAACCACTCTCTTTGCCTGGGAAGGTTCCAACTGCCTGGAAAGTCACCACTGTCACCCCTATCTTTAAAGGTGGTGATAGGACTGTGGCTGAAACTATCGACCGATTTCATTCTCTCCTCTCTCCAAGGCCTTGGAAAAAGTGGTGGCCTCTCAAATCTCTGACTACCTCTCCACCTACAATGTCCTTTGTCCTGAGCAGCATGGCTTCCGGCGGGCCACAGTACCAACACAGCCCTCTAGAGTTCTCCAACTTTCTCCCTCCTCCTTAGACACTGGTTCTCTGGCTGGTGCTGTCTTCATTGACCTCTCAGCTTTTGACACTGTCTCCACCCCTCTTTCTTGATGCCCTTAGTCTCTCTGGTTTTGCTGCTGGGCCTATCTCCTGGTGCAAGTTATCTGTCTGACCGCTCACAGTGTGTAAAAATTAATGGGACCTCTCAGACATCTGTCCCATCTTTCTGGGGTTCCCCAGGGCTCCATTCTGGGCCCTTACTATTCTCTCTTTTACCTTAACACCCTTCATGCTCTTGCTCGGGGAACATTCTATTGTGCTGATGATGCAGTCATCTTTGCCTCAAATCGTAACCTTACTGCCCTCCAGAACCCTCATGCAGAAGTCCTTCACTGAAGCCGAGGGCTGGTTCAAGGAACATAGATTATGATAAATCTTAAAAAACAAAACCATGTTCTTCACTCATCCCCAAAACAAGTCCTGCAACTTCAAACTCCTCATTCACTCTGGGTCCTCATTTCACTCGAACAGTTTGCTCCTATAAATACCTAGGGATCCATTTTGACCCCTCCTCTCCTTCCATGGACACATCGCTGCCCTAGCCACTGCCACTAATATCCGATTGGGCATCTTACATCGGTATAAACACTGCCTCCCGGAGGCTCTTCGACTCATGTCACCTCCTCTATCCTGTCCCTAGTGGACTATGGACTGCCGGTGTATGGTGCTGCTGATCAGGCCGCACTCCATAAAATTCGCGACTACTCTGAATAAGGCCTGCAGGTTAATTACTGGAGCACCGGGATGACACACACCTGTCTACTGTATGCCAAAGCACTGGTACTTGATCTCGATGCGCCTCAAATATCTTACCTGTACCCTTACAAAAGACCCTCCTTGGGCTTTCCCCACCAGGATTGACCACCACCACTCGCCGCTCTGTCCCACTAGTTCATACTCGGACCTGGAAAACCTCTTTGTTATCCCTAGAGCTAGGAACTCTCACGGCCAAAGAGCCTTCAGCTTTAGGGCCCCCTCCTGGTTCAGCACACTGCCCCCTCCATCTCCAGCTCCAACTATATCGTGCTTTCAAACTTCCTTACGAACCACCTTATTAACACCCGATGCTGTAACTGCCACTAGTCAAAGCGGCATTTTAATACTTATGACAAAGCTTATTACTAAGCTGCTAAGGACAACATAACTCTGGTATTGTTTGCATCCATCCTACCTGTACCAGCTTGTTTGTATCTATGTCTTAATTTACTGTTATACTTATGTGTTGTACTGCTATACTGTGTGTTTTGGTTTGTCTTACTGTGACAAGGTACCTTTGTAAATGAGCCTATGGCTCAAAGGTTTTCCAAACTGCTGTTTAAATAAAATAAAATAAATAAAATAGCTTACCCACAATGGATGTGAGGTGCACTAGTCTATAGTTTCCCATTCATCCTTGGGACCACTCTTGTGGAGGGGCATCACATGAGCCATCCTCCAGTCCTGAGGTATACACCTTGAATGTAGAGAGGCATTAAATAGGTCTGCCAAAGGTCCTACAAGGACCTCTGCCAGCTCCTTCAGTACCCTGGGGTAGATGCCATCTGGTCCTGGTGCTTTGTCCACCCTCAGTGCCTTCAAACCTTCCCAAACTCTGCCCTCCATGGTTTCCCCATCTGTCACCCCTTCCCCCCTGTTTCTGCCATTTCTCCCCCCTTGGGTGTCACCTCCCTGTTCTTTTTAGTAAATACTGAGCAGAAGTACTTATTTAGTGATTCTGCCTTATCGCACCCTGCTTCCACCCAACCCCCTCCTTCTTAATCCTTACTATGTGGTTCTTACAGCTCCTTTTCTCCTGACACCCTAAAGTCCTTCTCCCCTTCTTAATGCCTTGTGCCAGCCTGAGTTCCGTAGATGCTTTGGCTCCCCTTACTGCCCTCGTCACCTCCTTCGATTCTGTCAAGTACTCCTCCCTGTCCTCCCCCCTCCCTGTTTTCTTGTAGTTCCTAAAGGTAGCTCTTTTCCTCCTTACCTTTTCCATGACCTCCTTTCTCAACCAGCTTGGTTTCTTAGCCCTAGCCTTCTTGCTGTGGGCCTTGCAGCAGGTTTTGATTGCCTCCACTATCCCAGGCTTTATGAGCTCCCACCTCTGGTTAGTGTCCATACTAGATTGAATTCTGGCCAGGTACACTTTTACACTTCCCCATCCTCCCAAAGTCAGCCCTCCTGAAGTCTAGCACTCCTGTGCCAGATTCCACTCCTTCCTTGTCCATATCCAATGTCAGCCATACTAAGTGGGGGTCACTCCCTGACAATGGTTCCTCCACTGTAAGTTCTCTCACAAAGTCCCCATTTGCCAGCACAAGGTCAAGAATATTCCCTATCCTGGTTGGTTCACTGACAACTTGCAGCAGGAAGCTATCCTGGAAGGCATCCAGCAGTACCTGCTCACTTCTGTTCCTGGTTGTTGGGGTACTCCAGTCCACTCCTGGCATGTTGAAGTCCCCCACAATCACCACACTACCCTTCTCGCAGGTCCTCCTGATCTGTCCTGCTAGTTCCTTGTCTAACTCCTCCTTCTGAGATGGTGGCCTGTACACCACTCCCATTCTAAGAATCCTATTCTTGGAATCCTGGATTTGCATCCAAAGTGACTCCATACTACCCTCCTCCCCTTCCTCCCTTACACACTTCAATCCTTCCTTCACATATAGTGCCACACCCCCTCCTTTCCCAATCACCCTGTCCCTACAAAATAACCGGTACCCTGGCACAGACAGGACCCAGTCATTGTATTGGGTGACCCATGTTTCTGTGATGGCTGCAATGTTCACCTCTCCCTCTGCCATGAGCACCTGTAACTCTGCAGTTATCCTCCCAAGGCTCCTAGCATTAAAGGTAACTACCTTCCACCCCCCCATCCTGCCCTCCTTTACTAGCACCACCAATAGTACTTGCCATTTGTCCTTTGTCATTGTTATGGGGAGTAAGCTCATATGGTTTCCCAAGCTGTGGTCTCTGCATATCTCTTGCCCAATTGCCACCCCCACTCCTAGTTTAAATTCCCAACTTCCTCTATGTACTCCCCCATCCCCTGTTTCAACACTTTCTTTCCCTCCTCACTCAAACGTAGTCTGTCCTTGGCATATAGACTACTGTCCTCCCAGGTCCCTCCCCCCCAAAATAGCCCATACCCTTTAGCACAACACCAGGTTCTTAGCCATCCGTTAAATTCCTCTATTCTCAGCTTTCTTGTTGTGCTTGCCTTGGGCACTGTAAGTATCTCTGAAAAAGTTACTGATCTTCCTGCCCCCTCACATAATTGTGCTAGTTTCTCAAACTCCTCTGGACTTTATCTACTGTCTTATCAGCCAGGTCGTTTGTCCCAAGATGTATAATTAAATAAGGCTTGTCCCTATCCCTTCTAGCATATTTCAGACATTAAATCTGGGGGTTATTGAGGCTGGCAGTATAATCTAGAGGTTAGAGTAACAAACTGTGAATGAGCTGACTACATCTAGCAGACCTGGGTTTGATTCCCACAGCTTCCACTTGCATACTGTGTGATTCTAAGCAAGTCATTTAACCTCCTCAGTGCTCCTCGGTTATACCTGAAAACATGCACTCGTGCCTAGTGTGCCTTATGCGGTTACCATAAAATGTAAAAAAATATCAGTATATTTTTACTGCATCATACAGTAGTCAGGGTACCCTGTAATTTACCTTTGTTTTACTGTGGCTGCAATGATTTTGTTTAGTTAAAGATAAATATTCAGATACATTTTGTGTTTTATATGCTTGTTTTTAAACTTTAGACATGTTTTATTATAGTCTTTCCATGTGAGCATCTAGGGGGTAGTTGCTAAGAGTGAGATCACTGTTAGCAACTAGCTTATTCAAGTTTAAAATCAGCAGGGTCATCCAAAAATCCTCAGCTGTTTGAATCAAAACTAGTCTGAATGAAAGCATACTCACAAGGAAAAACTGGCCCTGCCACTTACAAAAAGGCTTCATAGTTAGCACCCCATTTAAAAGACTGGGATAATTTGCACCTCCTCTCCCATCTTTTGTTTCACTCTGTGTGTTAACAAAAAGCTTTCTGATAGACTGCTTCAACACAAAACAAATGTAAATTGTTTAAGTGTACTTATGCTTGGCCAGTGGATTTTGAAACCAGACAAGACATGGATTCAAAAGAAATCAGTGTCACATAAAACTCTTGCCCTACCTTGCACTGCATTGTTTCAGCCAAACCCAAGTCTGCATGCAAAATTGTCAATATATTTGAGAGTATCTTATTAAAAATGTTAATACTTTTTACACAGTTCAATACAAAACCCCAAAAATTGCAAGAAATTGCGTAACATGTCAGTTTTTGCGGAGAATGGTGAAAATTGCAGATTCCGAAAAAAAATTGTGGGTGCAATTTTTCAGTGGCCCTGCATATCAGTTACACTTTCTGTCACAATCTACTTAACATCACAGAGTAACTGAGTACAACTGTGTAAAACTAATTTTGTGACTCCTTGTTCTCTGCACAGGCAGCTGGCATGCAGAGAGTCAAGACACTTGCACTCCTAGTGACTACCGCCCATTCTCTCTCTCTCTCTCTCTCTCTTTTCTCTCTCATCACAGGGACACATACCAGATTCTACAAAGCAACATTGGTGTGATGCAGTGATTCCCACTGCATCACTCATTCCCACTCGAACAAGTTTGCTCCTATAAATACCTAGGGATCCATTTTGACCCCTCCCTCTCCTTCCATGGACACATCGCTCCCCTAGCCACTGCCACTAATATCCGATTGGGCATCTTACATCGGTATAAACACTGCCTCCCCCTGGAGGCTCTTCGACTCACAGTCACCTCCTCTATCCTGTCCCTAGTGGACTATGGACTGCCGGTGTATGGTGCTGCTGATCAGACCGCACTCCATAAAATTCGCACTACTCTGTATAAGGCCTGCAGGTTAATTACTGGAGCACCTAGGATGACACACACCTGTCTACTGTATGCTAAAGCACTGGTACTTGATCTCGATGAGCGCCTCAAATATCTTACCTGTACCCTTACAAAAAAGACCCTCCTTGGGCTTTCCCACCAGGATTGACCACCACCATACGCCGCTCTGTCCCACTAGTTCATACTCGGACCTCTGGGAAAACCTCTCTTGTTATCCCTAGAGCTAGGACCTCTCACGGCCAAAGAGCCTTCAGCTTTAGGGCCCCCTCCTGGTTCAACACACTGCCCCCCTCCATCTCCGAAGCTCCAACTATATCGTGTTTCAAAACTTCCTTACGTAACCACCTTATTAACACCCGATGCTGTAACTGCCACTAGTCAAAGCCGTACTCAATACTTATGACAAAGCTTATTACTAAGCTGCTAAGGACGACATAACTCTGGTATTGTTTGCATCCATCCTACCTATACCAGCTTGTTTGTATCTATGTCTTAATTTACTGTTTTACTTATGTGTTGTACTGCTATACTGTGTATTTTGGTTTGTCTTACTGTGACAAGGTACCTTTGTAAATGAGCCTATGGCTCAAAGGTTTTCCAAACTGCTGTTTAAATAAAAATAAAAAAATGCAGCTAGCAGCTTCCCCAGTAATGTTGCATTATTTTGTTTTGGGCTTAGATAGAAGTACTGGCGGAACAAAAAACAGTTCAACACCATGCACTTTACCCTGCATCTATAAATCGTGTCAATAATTAGTAACCACTGAGGAATATAATCAGATAACATCACACTAGTTCTTCTTGCTCTCAGTAGCAACTATGCCATCACCGACAATAACATAAACACTTAAATGTGTTTCCACAACCGCAGACTTGGCATCACTGTTTCACACAGCAGCAGCCTTGTGATCAGAATTTTTTGCCCTTGAAGAGAGAAATGGGATCACAAACAGACAAAAAAAAAAGAACTTTAGGAGCTGCTCGAGTGGAGGTGGGGGTAGATCTTTCTCTGTCCACCATGATAGATCCACCTCTTGCCCCTCCCAGAGGAACCCCAAAAAAATGTAGGGGTAGATCTTAGGAGCTACTCGGGTGGAGGTGTGAGTGGATCTTAGAGAAAAAAAATGCTCCCTCCCAATTAAGGCAGAAAATAGTGCACTGCAACCATTGAATAACTTGAAAGTGCATGCATTTGAGGGCGGAGAGCATTTCTTGGAGGTGGGTAAGGTGGAGGAGGCTATTTACACCTTCAGCCAGGTCCAGGGACGGAAAAGATGATGTCAGCCCTTTCCTACATGCAAAACATCTGCAGGCTTCTCCCATGCAGCCATAAAAATCACAGCAACTAGTTATGCTACTAACGTATTCATGAAGAACAGCAGAATATTTGGCTGTACAAAACAGGACTGGCATGCCGGGGTGGTCATTGTACAACCAAATATCTTGCTGTTCTTCATGAAGATAATGTATTCATTGCATAACTACTTGCTGTGATTTTTTTTTTTTATTGGTGTAACACAAATTGAACCAGCTGGTCATGTAAGATCCCTGCTTCTAAATAAATAAGCTGTTGGCTTGCAGAATACAGTGTTATTTTTTTCCTTATGATTTCTGATACATGATGAAGGGGAACTGTCTATAGCAGTATGTATGCTATTTGTTATATAGTTACCGGGAACATTTGATTAACTTTGAATGCTGGGGACACATTGCTTTCTGGATTGTCTGTACTTTATCGAGGGCAGAAGCCAGGCCATTCCCAGCACTACTCCTTGCGAGAGAAACAGCAGCTCACAATAAACACCTTTAGGATGGTGGAGCAACATTTTATTGGCTATGTTATATAGCTTGTAGCAGCTGGCACCAGCCCCGTAATCTCACACACAGGCTAATTTAGTTAGCAAAATGATTACCGGGCAATTGATAATTTTTTGGTGCACAGAGGGGATGTTTTTATTTCAACTATATGGCCTCATGGGGAGCAGTACGAAATACCGACTACATGAAGGTCGACAATCAATTGACCGACACTGAAATACCAACACGCTCACAAGATCGACAACATAAATATCGAAAAATGAATGACCGACAGGGAGAGAGCGAGAAACTTTCCTTTGAACTATTGAGCTGAAAATAGCACCACAGCCTGATGACTTAAATAAACATAAGTAATGCCTTGACTGCACTCACTAAATTAAAACAATTACCTGTAATGGTGAGAGATCTGTGTTGTTATAAATGTAAAACTCAAGCAGTTAGGTCTTTTCCTTCAGCTGGAAGGTGACTGTTAGGGATCAGGGTTTCACAACATGAAGAGGGTTTCACTGAGCTGGACTGTCTTTGGAGCCATATTGATAAACATTTAGCTGTATGTTACTCCCTGTTTTGGCTACATGGAGGATTTCCTGGCTCAATTGTGTTGGTTTCAGGCCCGGTTTGCAGATTGCAATCTGCTCTTATGGAGGTGGATGGTGCTGTCATTTGGTGCTAGGGATTTTCGGAAGTAAGAGAAGAATACTGGATGCCAGCTTGTGGGTGCGTGAAGACACCGTGGGTACTAGTCTAGGGTTGTTCTGCTGCGCCAGCCAGAAAGAGAAGGGTCATTGTGGTGCTTCTCAGGGAGTGATGTGTGTATTGTTTTTCAAGTCCTACTAATGATATGGTGGCATATTTTAAATTATTCTGATCTCTGTTCACTGTGAAAGACGAAGGAGTAAGAGAACAGAGTCCCTCATGGCCACGTTGTGTGAAAGAAAGTTGTATGTCAGCCCACAGCATTCTTATCAAACTGGTTGGGATTCGAGGGGTGAGCACTGCACTGTTACTGAGTTTTGCAAGTTTATTCAGTGGTATACATGGATGATGGCTGACCTTATCTTTACCTTGCCTTCTTAAACTTTTTAGTATCCCCATAAAGAGGTTGTAAATTCTGTATCTTTCATTATGTTGAAACCTCTGCTGAGGTGAGGCTTATTCAAGTAGCTGTTTATTCCAGCATGTAAGGAAGCCACAACTGTAAATACTGTATGTTTCTCCCTAAGCTGTTTTTTACTGTGTGTGCACTCGTAAGTACACCTGGAAAGTACAGCCTATCGGTCATTCATTTTTCGTTATTTATTTCAGCAATCTTGTGAGTGCGTCGGTATTTAGGAGCCAATCTTTTCTGTGTCGAGATAATGAGAGTCGATATTTTGTACCAGACCCCCCTCATGTCCTGTGGGTAGTTTATGAAGTTTTTTCCTGACGTATCACTTCCATTCACTCTTTTGATGTCCCCCCTTTTGAGTTATAGTATTTATATCCTAGTTACAAATAAAAGATGTCTCTGAACAATGAGTGAAGAAGAAATGATTGTGATGACCAGTGCAGCTGGTGAGTCATTTAGCCTGTTATATACTGAAGTGCTGGATACCAGATGACAAAGAACAATTTGTCTTTTAGAGGGTAAGCAAAACTTGGTATCTGATGCCTCACAGATGAGTTTTTTTGAAATTAGAAAGACTCTTTTTTTTTGCCCCCTTCAGGCGATCAGCTTCTGCTCCGCACACCACACTCCCCATGCTGAGGCTTACCCCCTAGTCTGGGTCACAGGGCATGTGCCCCTTCCTATGGACAATGGTCTTGAGCCCTGGCTTACCCCTCAGGGCAGGGCTATGGGACCGGGCCCCCCCGGTGGACATTAATTATAGCGGGAGTGGTGGCAGACAGGGCATCAAGGTGAGGACAGATTTTTTGATGCTGTAGGGAATCCCTGGGGGTGGGGATGTGCAATGACAGCAGTGTCTTCTCCTCCCCCCAATGTAAAGTGATTTTCCCCCAGCCTCTGCCAGAGGTCCACAGAGCACTGGACACTCTTCCCCTTCCCTCCTGGAGAAGGAGAGCACTCTCTGGGATGCACAATCCTTTTCCCACCAGCCAGCCCTCTGACTTCTGAGTCCATCTCTGAACCTGGGATGTCAGTGCCGCAAGTGGACGCCTTGTCACTACGCCAGCAGGCTGGCCAGAAAGGCTCTTAATAAGTGAATTAAACATGATATATGACATAATTAGCCTTGGAAAATATGTAGCTATAAGGCAGGTGCCACGTGGCCTGCAGGTCATAAAACCCCCACTAGATCCAGCCCAGTGGTGCAGAGGGCTGAGGCACTATGTGTCTTACCTCTCACTATGCCAACAACCTGGGTTAGGTTGGGGCAGTGGAGGTTGGCCATAGAGGGGAGGATAGAGAGACCAATGGACTGCTTTTCTCTCCCAGGGTAGGGAGGGATGCCATCTCACTCATTAGCTACCATCTGGTAGAGGCTGGTTGATAGTGCCAGAGTATGAATGATGTGTAAGGGAAGGGCTGTGGTGCCACAGCATGTGTGCACCAGCACACACATACACGCGTGTGTGCTGTTGTGGCAAGGGAAGACAGAAAAATAGAAAATGGAAAGGCTCCAGCTTTTTTTTATTTAAAATTTTATTGGTTTGACACAACAAATAGGAAAAACAGTTACACTGATATCCGACCATTAAAAACATTATACAACTATAATAATGAGACAAAGAACTAAGAAAGGCAAACAGCAGAGAGTTTCAAACAGTAATGCACCTTAGATAACATAGACAAAGGAGCAAAGGAGGGAGAGAGGTGATATGCTCGAGACATTTAAACACCTTAAGGGCATAAACAAGGTGAAAGAGTCTAACATGTTTAAATATAAGAAAAATAGCAGGACAAGAGGACACAGCATGAGATTAGAGGGAGGCCGATTAAGGGGGAATGTGAGGAAATTCTTTTTCACAGAAAGGGTGGTAGATGCATGGAATGGCTTACCACAAGAAGTGGTGGCTATGAATACAGTGCAGGGCTTCAAACAGGCATGGGATAGGCATAAGGGAGCAATACAAATGACTATGAATAGATAGGTCACTGACAGAGCAAAGGCCGATGGCACATTTATAAGGTAGAAAAAGAAATGGGCAGACTGGATGGGCCTTGCGGTCCTTATCTGCCGACAACTTCTATGTTTCTATGTTTCTATGTAACACAGTTCATAAGACGTGACTGTGAAACAGTACTAAAATACGTATATTGGCAAACATTATGTTACTGAGTATCTAAACAGCAAAGAGGTTACATTTCAGTAACAGAATCAAACTGTCAGTTCCAAGAAGGGGGACCAAGTTTCAAGAAACTTAGTCTTTTTAAGCAGCAAATGACTGATCCTCTCATTTTGTGCTAAGGCAGACATGTTGTACCAATCAGTTAGAGAAGGTATGGATTGTGCTTTCCAATGTGCAAGTAATAGGCTTTTGAGGGCCAAGGAAGCTGACAGAATCCAACTAACCTGCCATTTGGGGTGTGAGCTTAGCTGAGAGGCAAGCCCCAATATAAATGTCTGAGGAGACAACAAAACCTCTGAACCTGTGACTGTCTCATACGTTCTATGAATTTGTTCCCACAGTTTGAACACCGGATGACAGTCCCATAACATGCGCAGAAGATCAGCATGAGGTTCAGAACATCTCCAACCAATGCCAATGGGACACAGACCCATTTTTCCAACCTGGATGGGGAGTACAGTAATAGTACTGATGTAGAATTTTAAATTTTTTATAAAAAGGGTCTGAGAAATGGAACTTTATGATTGGCTGCAAACATTCTAGTAGCCTTATGTTAAACTTTTATTAACATACATGTAGAATTTAACCATATGCTGAACAAGGTTTAACACTGTTTAAAAACCTGTTTTATTATAATAGCAATAAGACACTCCCAGGGATTATGTTAATAGTCAGTTAATCACCCTCTAGGGGCATGTGGCACTCAGATACACCTCGTGCCACAGTACGCCCCTAGAAGGTGATTAACAGACCATTAACATAACCCTTGGTCATGCGTTATTGCGTAAATAGTCCTACCCTCGACCTCGTTATATGTGTAGTAGGTATTCTTCCAAGCGAATGCCCATCTTCTAGAGAGATACTTTGCCTTAGGGCAGACTCCCATTTAGATTTTACGGCCTCACCCACTAAGGGAAAGTCAGAGCTGCTATAAAGTAACTTATATAGCTTGGAGACTCCCCTCTTTGGAACTAGTGGCACTACAAATTGGATTCCGCTCCTGGCCCCAACTAAGGAGTACCAAGCCTGGGCCCAGCATTGAGTCCTCTAAGGCCTTCCTGATTTGCAGATATAAAACAAAATAAAATTTTGGAAGTCTGAATTTTAGACTGAGCTCCCCAAAAGACTTTAATATATTAGTTTCTGGGTCTATTAAATCCCCTACATTGGAAATACCTAGTCTGTGCCACTCAGGATTTGATAGGTGTTTACCTCCTATCTGTGTAGTTGGATTGAACCAAAGGCCCTCCAAATGTGGAGGCAGATTCTCCAAGTACAGTTTGTTTTGCAACAACTTGACCAATTTAACAAAGCTAAGAATACAAGGGTTATTCCGGGTTAAGGCTCAACCTGGCCTAAACAACAAATCCTAAGGTTTATCTGCCTTACAAAGCTATTGTTCTACTTCAAACCCTAAAGGTGAATCCATAGCAAGGGATAAAAGGTGTTGCAAGATAGGCCTTTATCCTTTATTAATGTTCCTATTGTATGTGCTGTAATGTTCTTTAGAGTTAAGACACTTTGGGCCAGATATTTAAAACTTAGAGCTGGGTGCAAACCATTTTTGCAGGTTTAGCGCAGGTCCACTATACTCAAAATGTCAAATAGCTTGTGCAAAATGCATTAGCGCCAGGCAAAATGATAATGTATGCAAGGGGCAAACTGAGGGGGCATGTCAGCACAATGCTATATTCAGCGAATAGCACTGCACAAAGTGGTTTTGCATGATGTAGTGCAACACTTTGCTCAGAGCAAATTACCACCCATGAAAAGGTAGTCTTAACTCTTGTCAAACCAGCTTTGCACGACTTTGTGACTTTACGTGACTTTTGCATGACTTTGTGTGACCCTAATCAATAAGTATAACACACAGAAATAAGCCAGACGTAGAGGAAACATGCTGCTCACTGACGGCATCACAATGATGCCATCATCTGCCACCAGTCCCAGCCATGCTGGCAGTAAGTGGTGACCCGGCTCTCAGTGGACACCATGGCAGTGCAGTCATATATCACACACCTGCAGACCACCCTTCAGTGGACACCAACACATGCCAGCACATACATGCAGCACTGTGGATATGGAGGGTGTTGAGGGGAGGGTGTACAAGTGGCCAGGCTGCACCACAGACTGGGTGCAGCCACAAGGCTGGGAAAAGCCACGCTGTTACATGGGCCAGTGCTGGGAATACTCCAACACCAGTGTGTCTGTCTGATTGTATGTGCCCCCCCAGCCACATACCACACATCTGTACAGACACCACAGCACACACACAGTCACTGTCTATATGTCACCGTGAGCATCCCATGCCAGTGGTGCAGCATCTGTGGTTCACACAACAGCATAACAGTAATGTCTACTGTCAGTAAACACCTGCAAGTTGGATCTGTCACTGTGTACAGTGCAGTGGTCATCACTGCCCTACACACCATAGGCATTGCTGTGTCCCTCACACTACTGGCCCCCCTTGCTACTGTAGTACCTGCAGTGCACTGTAGCATGAACTACAATTTGACAGTTGCATGCAGCGCCACCACCTGTGCCTGTGCTGTGTAGTCCCCTGGGGCACAATATGCTACCACCATGCACTCCCAGACTGATCTACAAGTGCAACTGTGGGCAGAGCTAGCCAGCCCCCTGTATTTCCAGACTGACCTACAGGTGGAGCTGTGGGACCCTACAATAATGCTGGGTAAACTGCATGCAAATCAGGTCATAATGACATGCTAAACTGGATGTTTGCCCAGAGACTACCTAAGTAGGCTCATTTACATGTCACTTTTGAATATAGCAACATTTAGCACTGGGCAAATGATTTAGCTCCATGCTAAACCTGTGCAAATGTGTTAGTGCCATACAAACATTTCAGAAATATTGTACATTTTTGCACAATGTAATTTCACATGCGCTGCTGCTTGCAGCTTTACTAAGTTCATGCCTTTGCTGTCACACACATTGACCACATAGTTCACCTCTACCTTCCTTCACATCACTGTGAACTTGACTGCTGTTGTGGTGTGCACTTCCTGGTTGCTATACTCAGAGCTGTCGTATTCCTGGGCTATGTTTGCACGCACTTCCAGCACAGTTTACCTGGCTTCCTTGGTACGCTATATTCAGCAGGTTTAGCACTGGGGCTATCCCTTTTGAATATAGTGGGCTATTGGGTCTGGGCTAATTTAGCATGCTGGGCAGTGCTAATTTAGCCCCTGGACAAAGTTTTGAATATCTGGGCCCATCTCTTAAAAATGACTGAAAAAGCTAAATAAAATAGAACAAAATTATAAATAGCTAGTTTGGGTCTGGTACTAATCTAGATAAGAAACATACAGGTTTATGATCATAAAAGTCATCACTCTTGGATCAAAATAGTCAAACTAGACATTTAGCCACCAGTAGCAGGAAAGGGTCTGCAGGAAGCCAGCTTAAGGTCAGCCAGAAACAGAAATTTAGAAATCAGATGTTACAGGTGTTAGACATGGAACCACAGTGACACCTGCTGGATGAGATGAAACTGTTGCACCCCAAACTCTATCCCAAAAGTGGTGGGTGTGGCTTGAAAATGACCAGACTGTATTTATCAGGCACACATTTTGAACATCAGAGCAGTTTAGCTTGCAGTCAAAAGCCTGAGGACTTGGAGGGACTCAGAGCTGAGAGAACTGTATCTGTTATATATTTTGGTTAAAGTATATGTGGGTCTTTTGGGACTACCCTTAGAACAAGACCTGCATTTTTTGTGGAAACCTGATTTTTCACATGCAAAACAGAAATTCTGATTTTAAGTCAGAATTTGGGAACAAGAACTTCACTGTTCAAGATAAATCCTAACTTTTGAAAAAGGACACTCAGAGACTGACTTTTAATCCCAACAAATCTTGTGTTTCCAAATAACTTTTCTTCACCTACACAGAGTGAAGGTTATTCTCAAAAAGGACACTTTTCTGGATTTTGAAATCTCAGAATAATATATAGTATAGAACAACAGTATATAGTATTTTCTGTAAACCATCCACTGTTTTTTTTTGGCACTGTCTGCATTTCAAAAATCTTCCAAACTATAGAATTTACTGTGTTGTTTTTATTTAAATAAACTTTTATGATTTTCTTATCAACTCTGCCTGGGGTCTGATTGTGTGATCTAACATTTTAAAGAAGGGTTTTGAAAAGACTGCAGTGTATGCCTTGTTAATGAAGACAGTAACTGCTCGGCTATCCTACAAAACTACTTAGGCAAGAGGCTGTCAGTGGCAGTGGTGGGATTCAAACCCAAACATAGTACAGAGTCAATGGGACTTGAAACTACAGTTTCCACCCTCCCACTGGGAAAAAAAGAAAGTTGGTAACACTGTCTGAATCCTACATCTGCTCACAAGTTCTGTAAAAAAGGGGCTCTTCCCTGCAAAAAGGAGGTCCTGCCATGCCCAGGGGTTTGGGCTTGTGACAAAAGGGGTTATGCAGATTGTTTAAAAGAAGCCAGTTGGTACATTTCCTACCAAGGTACAGTAATTCAAAGCCTCCTTGAGATCAATGATCTCTGAGTTTGGATAAGGACAATCTAGGTGGTTTGGAGCTCCACAAGAAAGTCCTAACTATACCCGTAATCCTTGAAAATTTTGAAGTACCAAACAGCAAAGGGGTATCTTGAAAGAGGTTGAGGGGTCATTATTTTAAGTGAATTGATTTTCCTCCCTAATGTTATAGATAGATTAGCCCATTTTCCTAGGTCAGCATTAATTTCCTTTAGAAGGAGATCTAGATTAATGTCCACCATGGTGTGGACATTGATAAGTATCATCAGCCTCAAATAGATAATCAAGTCCTTCTGCCAGCATTCCTTTTCCTGGAGACTTACACCTATGACCCCCCCCCCCCAAAAGATACCTGCAATGACTGTTTTTTTTCCCAGTTAACTATAAGGCCTGAAATACCTGAAAATTGTTGAAGTACAGTTTTGAGCACCTGGAGGGAATCACCAAAGTGAGATAAGGTGAACAACAGATCATCTGCATATGCAAAGGTTTTATTAGTTACAGACCCTGTTTTGAAGCCCTGAATACTAGCACAAGATTGAATGGTCCTGATGAGTGGTTCAAGTGCTAGAATAAACAAATGAGGGGAAAGCAGACACCCTTGCCTGATCCCGCTATATAATCTAAATGAGGAGGAGACTTTACCAATTGTTATCACCTCTGTAGAATGGGCACTGTGTAAGATTCTAACTCATTAAATTAATCCCTTACCTACGTTATAAGTCTGTAGTTCCTTAAAAAGATATTCCCATTCTAAGGTATCAAAGGCCTTGAAAAAAGTGTATAGACAGGACAGACCAAGGTTTTTTGGCCAACTGAGCTGAGTATATCACACTAAGAATCCACCTAACGTTCCCCATACCTGACTTGCCAGGGATAAAACCCCACCTGCTCCCCACCTACCAGTTTGGTAAATAGATTCTGAATTCTCAGGGACAGTGCCTTTGCCAAGATCCTGCAGTCTCAATTCAGCAGTGATATTGGTCAATAGCTCTTGCAAGTTATGGGGTCCTTGTCTTTCTTAAGAATCAGAGTGATCTAGGCCATGCTGAGTGAATCTGATAAAATGGATTCTTGAAAAGCTTCATCAAACATTTTACAAAGATATTTTGGAACTAAAGGACCCATCGCCATATATAGTTCTTCAGGTATACAATCGGGGCCTGGAGCCTTGTTATTTGGAGAATTCCTAATAATCTGAGTTATTTCCTCAACTGACAAGGGTCTCTCTAGGGCATTCCAATCTATATCATTTAGGAGAGCAGACTAGAGGAGGCTAAACATTCTCATAAGGAGCAGTTCTCTGTTGTGGCATAGCTGGAATATAATTCTTTATAGAATTCCATAAAAACCTTATTAATGTCCTTATTTGCAACTTTAATGCCCTCCTGTTTATCCCTTGTCACATAAATCAGATTTATTCCAGGGGCAGGATGGGGGGTAGGGGTGAGCAGACTCGATGGGTCAAGAAGGTCCTTTTCTGATGACATACATCTATGAATCTAGGACTGCATAGCTCTGCTCTGTGTCTAAGACAGCACCTATGTACTGCAGCTTGGCAAGGAGATAGTACAGACTTTGGCACATTCATTGTAAACCATGGGTCATAAAACAATTGCCTGGTTCAGGACAGGGTATGCAAAAGTTGGCTCCTGTAACTGACTTTTAAGAGCCAATCATCCAGGTAAAGGAAGACATACAGGTCATCCGTGTGAAGGGCTGCTGCCAACACTGCCAAGCATTTGGTAAAGACCCATGGCACTGAAGATAAGCCAAAGGCCAATACTCTGTCTCTGATAATGCTGTCTTTCCAGCACAAATTTTAGATATTGTCTGTGATGTTGCTTGATCTTGATAGGGAGCAAATCCAGTGCCCTGTTTGTATTAGGGGACTCAAAGCTTGAAAGGAAACCATGCAAAACGTCTTGTAATCTATGTAAAAGTTTAGGTCTCTTAGATCTAACACAGACCTTAGATCTCATGCCCATTTGTGGACCAAGAAGTATCTGGAGTAGAACGCTTTGTTCTTCTGACGAGAAGGCATTGATTCTATTGCACGATGGTTCAGCAAAGCTTGCACGTTTTCTTTCAGCAGGGACAAATATCCTGGAGGATAAGTGGTAAGAGGTGCAGGATGCTCTGGAGGGGGTTTAAGAAGTCCAGAGCATGTCCCTTTGCAGTTATCTTCAGAACTCATTCATCTGTGGTAATCTCCCTCCATTGTGTCAGATGACGTGAGAAACAGCCCCCTATAACCACCCCTAGAGGCAATAGTGGTGTGGGGCAGGCCGATTTGAGTCAGGCTGAGCTGGTGGGGGTAGAACCACCAGCTCTACTGGCCTTTAATGCTTTGGAATGGGCCCCTGGAGAGAGGCAACATGGAAAGACTCCACTGGCCTCGGGAGGAGTAACGTGATGAGCTGCCGAGTGTCAGCACTCCTCTCAACCTCTACGGCCCCTGCACTTTCATTTTCTTATTTTTGCATTCAGTTTTTACCTTGTTTGGTGATTTTACATTTTTGAGGGGCTGCCAAACCTGTGCGGGTCCTCAGATTGTTCTTGAACTGCAGAAAAATGGAGGTGGAAATGAAAACAGCTCCAATGCATCACACTCCACCAGTGACCCCTGATAGGGATTAAACTTCTGCACATACAAAGGCACAGGCCACACAAGCAAGCAGACCTGACTCTTCTTCTATGGTCCTCTCGAATGAACATTTCCTACAGGAATTTACTCCTATTAAAGATGCTATACAGCTGCTTACTGAGGAGATTAAGGCTCTCCGGATGGCAACAGAATATTTAACTCAGCAGATCAGAGATCCAAAGGCCCACATCAGCTCCTTAGATGACAAGCAATATAGGCTTGACCCAGAGATGACTTCAGTATGCCAGAAAATGGCCTGACTAGAAGCCATTTGAAAGACCTTGAGGGTAGGAGCCAGTGCAATAATGTTGTCATTCTCAGTCTCCCAGAGTTAGGGGAGGACCCCAATACAGTGCTGTTTGTGCAAAAACTCTGCAAAAAGCTGGCAGGACCATCCCTCAATGGATCATCCAACATTACAGGATGGGCACATCCAGCATTGAGGGTGAGGCCTCTGGAAGGCTCACCTCCTTGCCCTTTCATATTTCAATTTTTAAACTATCTCGATCAACAGCATTTATTGAGAAATGTACCAGACCTAAAAGATGTTTCGTGGGAGGGTGCCAACCTTTGGGTTGTGAAGGATTTGCTCCTAGCAGTGAGGCAAAAGCAAGATGCTTACCACCCTCATTTCCAAACTTCCTGCGGTGAACCTCAAATTTCTTATGCTGTATCCTGTCCACCTTCAAGTTATTTGCAACAGAGTGCCAAAAAGCTTTGAATTGGCAGAACATGCCCACAGAGAGCTGCCCACTCTTTTCCTAAATTTGTTCAAGGCACCGTGAGCTATTGCTTCATATATGATGCTGGAGTAACTGGCGGATGGTGCTCCCTAGTGGATCTATGTACTTTTGTTTTGAAGTTTGTGCTACTGTAAGTTGATATTTTTGACCAAGTGGAGGGTAGCCTATTTCATATCTTGTGGGAATTTCATCCAATTGCAGCTCTCTAGGAGGACATTAAACAGTGGGCAGACCCCCTGCTTGGACTGAATAATTTATTTACCCCGGAGGTTTGCCTTCTGGGCAATTTCACTGGAGTAAGGGCTCATATGCGTAGATTCCATATGTCTATAATTGTCCTTTTCCTCAAATCTCTCATTCTCCACCACTGGAAAGATGCTGATGTCATCCCCTATATTGAATGGCACCAATAACTATTAGCCAACTTATGAGCAAAAAAAATGGTGGCAAGCCTCTGTAACTGTACAAAATTATAGAAGGACAAATGGGAGTCTTTGCATACCTTATACAGCCTATAAATTTCCTTTGAGTTTCACAGTTTTGGGTAATGTGAAGCCATGGGGGGGATGAAGGGGTGGAGGGTTGGGGGGTGAGTATATTTAGTCCTTGTATTGTCCTTTTTGTACTGTGGTACATTATTGTCTTGTGTACTGTTTTATTTTGTATGTTTTCTTGTTGGAAAAACTGAATAAAGTCAAATTTGAAGAAAAAAGTTGATGTTTTTGAACTTGGATGTTAATTCTCTCGTTGTGTGTTAGACAAGTAGAGTTCTGGCTTTGGCTTGTGTGGACTGCTTATTGTTCCTGGCTCTTTAGCCGATGGCTTAACTTTGTTGCTGTTAGTTTTCTTGTGTGCAATTATTCCCTGTTTGGTCAGTTGAGGGCCTACCAGCTACTTTGGTTTCTTTAACTAAATAAAAGATTACCACTGAATGGTTTCGGAGGGTTTTACAGACCCATTGCTTCCCTTCTAGTAGCAGACTGGCTCATGACATTTTCAGTATTATGGCTAGAAGGAATTTTGAAATATCTTCTTAGAGCACTGTTCCTGGTATCTGTCTCCTTGAGATGTCATATTTCAGAATACTATTGAAGCTTGGTGGCTATTGTATGGGAGACAACGTTCAATCCTGTGCTTTGATTTTGCACTCCCCTTGTCCAAGGTTCACCTTTGCTGATGATGCACCAATTGGATCCTACATGGACTAGATCTATATTATATTCATAGAATGCTGACATTTGTTTAGGTGGGATTGATTGCCTATTCTTTAATGTAAACTGTAGGTCTGCTAGTGTATCTTCTATTTGGTTATGGGGGAATCTGGGGGAGTTAAATAATGGTGTTTATAAACAATGGTTTTGCTCTGTTTTATTTGCATGAAGGGATAATGAATGTTACTATATTGGGGTGTAAGGGTTAGGGAGGTCTTTTGGGGATAATTCCTGAACATGTCATGGACCTGAGTATTTTTGGGGTGCAGTAGGTCACACTGGGGAAGAGTCAGTTAATGTTGCTGTTATTATTATTTGGGGATTTGTATTTTTTGGGTTGGGGGTGTTGGGGATTCATGTATTGTCTTTATGCTTGCCAGTTTGTTATGAGAATCCATAGGAGTGGGTTCTTGGTGGTTATTATGGGGTATATTTGAGGAGAGGATAGCCCTATAGCACAACTTTCCATGAAACTGTGACCCTTTTCTTTTTTGATTATGGATGGTGTTGTTATATTATTCTTGCAGTTTTGTTATGGGAAGTATGTATAAATTAATAACATGGAATATTAAAGGAGTCCAAGAGATAAGGAAGCACTATATGATCTTGCATCACCTTTAGAAGTTCCAGGTGGGGTAGACATTTTACAGGAGACCCATATGAGACGTGAGGATGATTCTTAATTTTGAAGAGAATGGGTGGGCCAGGTTTACGAGGTGTGCAATAGCAACAAGAGAGGGGGTGTGGTTATATTGATAGCCCAAAGGCTTGCTTTCCAATTGATCCAATAATGCTGGGATCTTGATGGGTGTTTTCTTTTTGTACATGGCCAGTTGGGGCTCACAGGAGTTCTTTTAAGTTTAAAATATGGCTCCAATGCAGACTCCCCTATGTTCTTTGTAGATTTGGCATCTAGGTTAGCTCCATTTTCCCATTTGCCTGTGTTTCTAGGAGGGGACTAGAACCTCAAACAGAACTAGAGTAGATAGGTCTAGCTCTCACAGGAAGGGTCTGCCCCCAACATAACAAGGTTTGAGAGAGCTGTTAGATACTTCGGGTTTGGCAGACCCTTGGTGTGCTCTTCATCCCATAGACAGGCAGTATACCTTTTGCTCCTCCCTCCACAATACGTCATCCCAGATTGATTACTTCAGATTGATTACTTTCTTATTATTAAGGACTTTCTTGCTGACTTTGGTCTTGTCACATTCAGTCCATGGTCATTTCGGACCATGCCCCAGTGACTATGGAATATGATGTCCATGGGATAGAGGAGCAGGACAGGGTCTGGCAACTCAATTCACAACTTCTTAAGGATCCCCATACTATTAATATCATGCAAGTAAAAGAAAAAGGAAAAGGAGAACATTATGGTTCTCCAAAGAAGTGGTAAGGTTGGTGAAGGAGAAAAGGGTGACATTCAACTGGTGCAAGGAAACACAGAGGGGGAGGACAGGGATATATATACAAAGCAAGGTAGAAGGAAGCAGGTAAGATGGGTGGTGGACCAAATGTACAAACTGAGGAATGGATTGCTGGGGGTGGTGGTGGCTAATGGGGACAATACTTTTTTCAGCCATGCAGATGAGAAGAGAAGAACTGAGAGGCAGGATTTATTTATTTGAAGAATGTCACCAGGAAAAGCATACTGAAATAGTTTGTTTCCAGATGCATCCTGGGGGGAGGGGGAGGAGGGATTAAAATATGATTAAAATACAGTGAACAGTGAATATAGGAAAAATACAGAATATACAGGTAATATACAGAATAAATTACACAAATGTATACAAAACCTAAGTGCACTAGAGTTCTGGTAATGCACAGGTAATATACAATCATGTTAACCAGGCTGAGTCATTTCAGGCAGATGAATTGGGGTACCAGTAGCAGGTACAAGAGGGAGTGGTGCATTTAGACAAGAAAGGGGCAAGTTAGAAAGAGGAAGAGGTGGACTGGATGTGTAAAGGGAGTGAAAGTGTACCCCAAAACCAGAAAAACAAGTAATATTTGTGATAGGGTGTGGGTGTAGATAACTCAAACACAGGCAGAGACAAGAGACAGAAATCCAGGCTGTGGTACGCAATAATGTCTTGCGTGCCATTTATTTTTAAAAGATAACCAAATTTAAACTCAGACAATGGTAATATAAAGAAAAATAAAAAAAAAAACTTAAAAAGCAAATACAAAGAAAAACCTAGCTCACCAAGAGCTTTGTAAAAACACATTTTTCACATAGAGTGGAAGTAGTATAAATCACATTCCAACTATCATCTATATTATCCAGTAGTAGAGATAGGACTGATCTCTCCCACTTATCTACCTCAAATGAGCTCAGAGTCTTCTTAAATATACTTTAGGACAGGTATCACTAGTCACATGGTCTGTTTGATCCACCTCTAATTCTAATAACATAAATTTCCTAAGCTAATACAAGATGTTGGGGAACCAGACATAATACAAACAATAAAACAGCATTTTATTTAAAGGAAGGAAGCACATTGCATAATATAAACTCATAAGTGTAAGACTGAAAAAGGGCTTGCATGGCAAATAGCTAATTAAAGTCATGAAGCTCTGCCCACAGGGTGATGTCAGATTGTGCCATTGCCCTATAAATAAGCCTCATTCTGGGACGCCTGCCTCCTAATAGTAGCCTTGTCTTCACAGCCTAGCAACTGAAGCTCGGTAAGAAACACAAAGATAAAATGAATAAATAAGCCTTCCACATTTTATATTATATTTAAACATACCTTAAGTGTACACAAGACAAATGGCATTTGGTCAGAATATGCATAATAGTTTCTGTTGGCTCTACAGCCGACAGGAAGAACTTTTCAATCAGGCCCTTAATGTTTTGTTTCACTTAGGCTTTAAAGCAAATGGTGAAAGCTTGTTCAGCCTCCAAAGACAGGTCTAGCAGTCGCTTTTATCAAGCCACATGTCTTTCCCTGTCCTGGCTGTAACACCAATCTAGCTTAGAAACCCAGCGCCAGCCTCGTAACTTTTTCAGGCAGGGAAAACAGCAATTACAGCTCAAGCAAATTAAACAAAACTACCTCTTTGCATACTTTTCTGGAAATATTTCTGGGAATTAGTCCTGGTACCATATCTTCTCTGCTTGTGTCAGTAGCTACGGGTGTTTAATTCACACTGCATGGCTTGTGTAGTGCACCATGGCACGCAGAGCTGGAATCCTGCATATCTTGTATGTCAGACCCCTTTTTAGCTCACACAACTAGCGATTTTCTTTTTATTTTAGTACGCTAAGAAAACTGAGCTCCCACTATACAATCATTTAAATACAATGCAATACTCATAAAGGGAAGCAGAATGAGATTTATTTACTTACAGCTGGCTTTGGTTAATACAATAGCCATGCTGGGGGGGGGGGTTCTAGGCATGGAATTTATAAACTAGCCTAGTCGCCCACTGCATCTTAGATCCTCAAGATAAAAGAGGAATAAAGAGGGAACAGGCATGCTAGAGAGAGATACTATAGTAGGAGGCCACCTCACTATAGTAGAAATTAGAAAATAGAGGACAGAGGAGCTGCTGCATCAGATTTGTTAAACAGGGACAATGGGGGGTCTGCCACATTCTGCACAGAGGGAAAATGCACAGCAAGGCACATTCAGCACAGAGGGAAAGTACACAGCAAGGCAATGAAGGCAATTTCTTTCACACAGTTTCATGATTACTAGCTTTCTGCACCTGCAATCATTAGCAGTACCTACCTGCTGGAAGTGCATTTCCACACCAACTTGAATGACTGTCTCTTTGTTGCCCCCCCATCCTTTCAACTTTTGAAAAAGCAATTCACATTAGCAGTGAAAATTCATCCATTATTTTAGCATCTATATATTTCTGACACACCTAAGATTCTCTGTTGAAATATCGTTCATCCATTTAACCATTTCTTTCAACTCTTTTTAACTTCTGTTTACCGGATATCCAGGGCCTCTTCGGGCAAGACCCACTCGGCTAGCACTATCGCCCCACCTGAATCCCTCCCGGGGAGGCATCTGGGACAGTGTCCTCCCTTCTGAGCCCAGGAGTGAGAAGAAGACCCAGGAAAGTCATCCGGGAAGGGGCCAATGATGGACATGTGCGCTGATCCTGGGGACCGCAGTTTACCTCCTGCTGCCAGGGCTTTTCTCCGTATGTGGTTGCCCCAATGAGGCGGATATGCAATAACGTTGGTGCTGCAGGGAATGGGAATGCCCCCTCTACAGACATCTGCCACCACCTTCCCCAACTCATGTCTCTGCCTAATGCAGTTCCCCCAATCTCCATAGGGATCTGCTGTAGGCAGAGAAGTCCACAGGATCACACCCGAGGAGAGGAGATCAGTCCTCCAGATGCTCAATCCTCTTCTCACCTGCCGACCCCCGACAGCCCGAATCTGGTCCTGAACTTGGGTCACCAGTGTTGCACAAGGTGTGGCATCCAGCACCTCAACCCTCAGTGGCACCAGGCCTATTTAACCATTTCTGTGTTCACTGTGCTTGTGCAAGGAATGTGTTGGGGCTACATGTCAAATGATAGGTGTGTCTCTGCCAAGCCAATTACAGCAGAAGCTACAATGGGTTTGGCAGTGTACACCAATGAACAGGCACTCTGGGCATGACAGCAGTTCAGCTTTGCTGACGTGGCACATGCTGGACTTGAAACACATTAACTGCTCTAATGGGAGCGCTTCATTTCTTTCTGTAGCCCAAATTCTGGCCATGCGCATTAGAGTGCACAGTAATGTGCATGGCCGGAGTTATAGCCACTATATTTTCTCTCCCAATCTTCTCTCCTCTGACCCCCCCCAAAGACTTCAACATTAGCCATGGTGTGGCTTTCTCTCCCAGTTCTCACTTTTCACCCCCTGCTTCAAAACTAGCCAGGTTGTGTTTTTTTCTCCCTTCTCCCAGTGCTCTTTCTCTGCCCCCACACTTCACCATTAGCCGCAGTGAGGCTTTCTGTTAAAGCCAACATCGGAGTGTCCCCTTTAGAAATGGCCAGAGTGGGTGGGCCAAGTGGTCCTTATTCGCTGTCAAAGTCTATGTTTCCCTGTAAAAAAGGAAAAGATCCCCCAACATTTTTTTTATGCCTGAAAAAAAGAAAACAGTCCATCTTCATCTCCTTCATCCCACTCCCCCATCTCAGCCCTCCCACTGCCCATCAACCTCCCTGTACGCTCCCCTTACACTATACTTACCTCCAGAGGTTGGTGGCGTGATCTTCTATGGACCGGGACATGTCTGCACTCTTCAAAGCTGAATCGCAAACTGAAAAATCAAGGTAAACACCGTATAGTGGCTGTCAATGGGGGTTTTAACTTATGTTGATATCTCAGTGATTTTTTTGGAATTTGTACCCCAGATATTCAACATAGCCTTTTTGGGACCCTACCTCATGAACACTGGCACTGTCGTTTCATTACTTAGTCCCAAAAGGTGATTTCGTGGTCACTGCCCGGAATCACCTTTCTGGACCGAGTAACAAAACGACAGTGCCCATAATAATAAGGGGAGTTCCCAAAAAAAAATGTTGAAAATTTGGTGAAAAAATTCCCAAAATGACCTTATTATGAGTATGTGTTGTGCAGTTTCTATGCAAGCTCATAATTTCACCAATGTTTGATATTTTCACTCCAGATTTTTCACATTGTCATTTTTTCATACCTCCTCATGAACAGTACTGCTGTCATTTTTCACGTGCTGCCCAAAATGTGTTCTTACACCTGTGGCATCAAATGGCACAGTTGTTGTATGAAATCATTTTTATGGATGGATTAATGAAATCATAGTGTCACTGTTCATGAGGTGGGGTCCCAAAAAGGCCATGTTAAAAATTTGGTGCAGAAATACCCCAAATTGCCTGAGTTACATGCGGTCATTGAAATTTCGCTACGCATGTGCATAACTTTGGAAAATTTTTATATTTCACTCCAAATATTCAGCATTAGCAGTTTTTCACACCACTTCATGAACAGTATAGTGGTCATTTTTCACATCCTTACTGAAATGTGTTCTCACACCTATGGCACTGAAAGGTGCAGTCACTGCATGAAATCACCTTTCGGGACTGAGTAACAAAATGATAGTACCACTGTTCATGAGGTGAGGTCCCTAAAAGCCCATGTTGAAAATTTGGAGTGAAAAAACCAACAAACATCTGGGGCATTAGGGTTTCCAACCGTAACACCCTCTCCCCACCCTGCAGAGACTGACAGGTGTCAGGGGTGTGCCTTCGGGTCGTCAGCCATAACGCTCACTCCATTCCACCCACACATCCACCCTGTAGCCAGTGACAGGCATCAGGATGTGCTTGGGGTCTTCAGCCCTAATGTTTACCCCATTTTCCTATACTGCACTTATCTCAGCTTGTTTTCTTATAGATGGGGTGACCATTAGGGCCAAAGACACCAAGGGACACTGCTATGCCTGTCAGTGTTTGCAGGGTGGGGTGGGGTGGGGTAGAATGGCATAGTTGTGGCTGACAACCCAAAAGCACAACCTAAACCCCTGTCAGTCTTTGTAGGATGGGGCGTTAGGGTTGAAAATCCTAATACCTCATCAAGGAAGTAAATCAGGGAGGGACAGTTGGCGTCACCTACCTTAATTTCAGCAATGCCTTCAACGATGTGCAACACAGAAGGCTGATTAACAAGATGGGTAGTCTGGCCACGGGGCACAAGCTGATAAACTGAGTTAGAAACTGGCTGACAGACAGGTGGCAGAGGATGGTGGTAATGGGATCAAATCTGGGGAGAAGGGATTGACCAGTGGGGTACCTCAGGGATCAGTTCTGGGCCATTTATGGTGCAGCTTCCACCATGTGGCACCCGTTACTCTCACTGCTGCCTCCTCTCTCCTCTGAGGCCAGTACCAGTACCAAGCACCACTGCAAACACCTGCAAGTAAACGTTCGGCATTGACAAATGCTTGTTAAAGTTGTTTTTACTGTTTTGCAATTAGTGCAAATCTGCAGTAAAGATGGCATCCCCCAACAGTTTTTAAAACCCACCTTTCCTGAAGTCTCTTTTCTGTCTAGGTGGTGTAAGTACAGCTGTGATGACTGACCGTATGGTGCTTCTTGTGGTCAAGGAGCTACTAGCTGTCCTGCTGACAACCTTGATCAACAGCTCACTGAAAACAGGTGTGGTTCCAAGGATTGGAGAAGGACTCATGTGGCTCCTCTACATAAGACAGGCAGCAGGGAGGAGGCTAGCAATTATAGGCTGGTCAGTCTATCTTCTGTGGTATGAAAATTAATGGAAACCCCACTGAAATAAAGACAGGTTTAGCATCTAGACTCTAGTGTGCTGCAAGACCACAGGCAGCACCAATTCACGGAGGGGAGGGGTGGTCATGCCAAAAGGCTCTGTTAGATTTCTTTGACTGGGTGACTAGAGAAAAAAATCAGGGGAGTGCTGTGGACATGGCCTATCTGGACTTGAAGAAGACCTTTGAAAGTGTGCTGCACAGGAGGCAGATTAGGATATTGACCAGCTTAAGAGTGTGGCCCAAACTGGTAAATTGGGATAGAAGCAGGTTAACAAAATAGAAGGCTTGGTGTGAAGCAAATAAACAAATCAAAACAAATGAAAAAAAACATTATGGTTCTCAAAAGAAGTGGTGGGGGAGGTTAGGAAGAGAAAGATAGCATTCAGGAAGTATAAGGAAACAGAGATGGAGTAGGACAGAGAACTGTACCAGTTAAAACAGAAGGAAGCAGTGAAGGCAGTCAGAGTAACAAAGGCCCAAACTGAGGAAAAGATAGCCAACTCGGTTAAGAAGGGGGATAAAACCTTTTATAGCTACATTAGGGAGCAAAGAAAGACTAAGGCAGGGATACTGAGGCTGAATAAAGAGGAAGGTGGCTGGGCAATGAGCGACAGTGAAAAAGTAGGGATACTGAATGAATAATTCTGCTCAGTGTTCACAATGGAAGAGCAGGGGGAGATACCTAATCCAGTCAATAGAAGTACTCTGGATAGGGGGATTGATATTAGTCCTTTCACAGAAGAAAGGACAATGAAAGAACTCTTAAAACTGAAGTGGACAAAGTAATAGGGCCTGATGGGATTCACCCCAGAATTCTAAAAGAACTAAGGGAAAAAACTAGTAACACCACTGACTACCCTTTTTAATAAATCGTGGGAGGATGGTGTGGTACCTGAGGACTGGAGGAGGGTGGATGTGATTCCCCTTCACAAAAGTGGGAGCAAGACAGAGGCAGGAAACTACAGACCTGTCAGTTTGACTTCAAAGGCAGAGAAAATGATGGAATCACTTCTGAAAGAAAGAATTGTTGAGTACATAGAGGCCAGTGGGGCACAGGACCCAAGGCAGCGTGGATTCACAGCAGAAAGGTCATGTCAGACAAATCTAATTGGTTTCTTTGACATGGTGACCAAAGTAGTAGACCAGGGAGGGGCTGTGGACATGGCCAACCTAGAGTTTAGCAAGGCATTTGACACAGTCCCATACAAAAGATTAATAAACAAATTTGCCAGCCTGGGAGTGGGTCTCAGGGTGGTAGTCTGAGTAAAAAAAATGGCTGGACAACAGGACACAGAGGGTAATAGTAAATGGAGTCCACAGTGAAGAAAGGGGGGGGTTACTAGTGGGGCACTGCAGGGTTCAGTACTGGGGCCGGTCCTTTTTAATGTCTTTATAAGTGACTTTGCAGTGGGACTGGAAGGAAAAGTATGTCTCTTTGCAGATGACACAAAGATCTGCAACAGAGTTGATACGCACGGTGGGGTGGAAAGGATGAAATGGGACTTGGCAAGGTTGGAGGAATGGCCAAATCTATGGCAACTTAGATTAAATGCAAAGAAGTGGAAAGTAATGCACCTGGGAAACAAACACTGGGAAAATAATGGTGGGTGAGATACTGACAACAACAACAATGGAAAGGGACCTTGGGCTAGTCATATCAGAAGACCTAAAGGTGGGCCAGCAATGTGAGAAGGCAGTAAGGAGGGCTGGGGGGGATACCGAGATGCATAGGGAGAGGCATCATCAGTAGAAAATAAGAAGTTGTTGGCCCTCTGTACAGACATTTGGTAAGACCACATCTGGAGTACTGTGTACAGTTCTGGAGACCCCATCTCCACAAAGACATAGACAGGGTGAAGGCTGTCCAGAGGAGGGCAACCAAAGTGGTGTGGGGTCTGCACCAGAAGACATATGAAGAAAGACTAAAGGGGCTTAAGATGTATGGCCTTGAGGAAAGGAGGGAGAGGGGGTACATGATAGAAACTTTCAAATACCTCAAGGGAATCAACAAAGTCCAAGAGGGTAGGATCTTTTAGAAAAACAGATGTGCAAGAACAAGTGGGCACAATTTGAAGATAGAGGGGGGATGGCTCAGAGGCAATGTGAGGAAGTATTTATTCACAGAGAGGGTTGTAGATGCATGGAACAGCCTTCTAGAGGAAGTTGTAGAGTCAAAAACAATGGGGGAATTCAAGAATGCATGGGATAGATATAAGGCAATTCTAGTTGGTGGGTAGTAGGAGGAAGTAGGCTATTGGTTAACTAGGATCTGCAGCATATCTGTTAGGTAGGGAAATGGGCAGACTAGGTGGGCCAAGCGGTCCTTATCTGCCATCAGATTCTATGTTTCTAAGAAAAAGGGTGGTGGTTAACGGCATGCACACTAGGGATGGGGGAGTGACTTGTGGTATACTCCAGGGTTTGGTGCTAAGACCAGTCCTTTTTAATTTCTTTATAGGGAACATTGCAGACGAACTGGAGGGGAACATATGCCTTTTTGCAGGTGACACCAAAATCTGTAATATGGTGGAGATGCAGGGGCGGGGGTGAAGAAAATATGTAGGGACCTAGGGAAACTAGAGGACTGGACAAAACATGGCAGTTGGAGTTTAATGCCAAAAAGTGAAAAGTCATGCCCTTAATGTATAAGAAACCCAGTGCTGAGTACAGTATAATGGGGGAGGACTGACAGTCAGCAGTCAGGAAAGGGACATTAGGATTATTATTTCAGAGTACCTTAAGGTTGCAGCACAATGTGGCAAGGCTGTAGGAAGGGCTACTGGGATGCTGGGGTGGACAGGGAAGGGTATCTCCAGCGGGAGGAGGGAGGCGGTGCTGTCACTGAATTGCTTCCTAGTATGATCCCAACTGGAGTACTGTGTCAAGTTTTGGAGATTGCATCTCAGAAAGGACATAGACAGGGTGGAGGTGATCCAGAAGAGGGCAAGTCAGATGGTGCAGGGCTTGCAGGGGAAGACCTATGAGACAAAACTGAGGGATCTCAATATGTACACCCTGAGAAGTGAGGAGACAGTCAGAGACACAGAGAGAGAGAGAGAGTTCTGAAATGCTCAAGACCTATAAGTATCTTACAGAGGTGAACCAAGTGCATGTGGAGAGCCTCTTTCAACTGAGAACCAGCACAGGGACCAGGGGACATGCAGGAAAGCTATATACAAACAGAGGGATGCTAAAGGAAGGGAAGTTCTGAAGAGGCGTGGGGAAATATTTTCCTCTAAAAGCATGGTAGTGCCTGGAAAACACTTCTAGCTGAAGCCGTGGAGACTAGAATATTTAGCAGATTCAAGCATGCATGAAATAAATATAGGATATATTAGAACATGGTCACTAAGAGATAGGGTCTGCTTATGTATAATAGGCAGGGAAAATTTGGACAGACTGGGCAGGCCAAGCAATCTTTTGCTGCTGACAAGTTCTATGTTTTTGTGTTCAACAACCATCAGTTGAACTAGCACAGAAAGTCCCACTCCATAGATACATAGATACATAGACAGTGTCAGCAGATAAGGGCCTATGGCCCACCCAGTCTGCCCATTTGAGCTTGTAAGTTCAGTTTATGTTTTTCTAGAAGTCTGTTGCCCCTTACCCCTGACCTCCAGAATTCCTTTATGTCTATCCCATGCATTGTTAAATCCCATGATTGTTTCAGCCCCCACCACTTCCTCTGGCAGGGTGTTCCACTTGTCCACCACCCGTTCTGTGAAGAAATTCTTCCTCATGTTTCCTCTGAATCATCCTCCCTCCTACTTCATCCCATGCCCTCTAGTCCTGGAACATCTTTTTCACTTAAAAATAGTGTATTCCTGCATCCTGTTCCTCCCAGTAAGATACTTTTATGTCTCTATCATATCCCCTCTCTCCCTCCTCTCCTCCAGGGAGTACATGTTCAGTTCCTTCAACCTGTCTTCATAGGACGCGTGATGCAATCCATGCACCATCTTTGTTGCCCTCCTCTGAACCTTCTCAACCCTGTCTATGTCCTTACGTAGGTATGGTCTCCAGAACTGTACAATGTACTCCAGGTGGGGCCTCACTAGTGTCTTGTATAGTGGAATTATGACCTCCCTTTTCCTGCTGGTGATGCCCCTGCCTATACATCCCAGCATCCTATTTGCTTTACCTGCTGCCTTGTCACACTGTTTCTCTACCTTGAGGTCATCAGAGATGATAACCCCAAGATCCCTTTCCTGCTTGGTGCATGCTATATCCTCACCCCCCCAACTGATATATTGTGCCAGGGTATTTGTGCCCCATATGCATTATCTTGCACTTCCTTGCATTGAATTTCAACTGCCAAACCCCTGACCATTCTTCAAGTTTCTGCAGGTCCCTTCTCAATCTGTCTACACCCTCTGGTGTGTCTACTCTGTTACAGAGCTTTGTGTCATCAGCGAACTGTGAAATTCTGCCTTCTAGGTCCTGTGCAATGTCACTGATGAATATGTTGAATAGGACCGGTCCCAGCACTGATCCCTGTGGTACCCCACTGGTCACTCTTCCCTCTGTGGAGTGACAGCCATTTACCACCACCCTCTGTGTCCTGCCACCTAGCCAGTTACCTACCCACCACACTACTGTCCTGCCCACACCCATATTCCCCAGTTTGTGTAATAGTCTTCTATGTGGCACAGTGTCAAAGGCCTTGCTGAAGTCCAGATAGGCCATGTCCACTGCCCTCCCTGATCCACCTCCTAGTCACCCAGTCAAAAATTAAATGAGGTTGGTCTGACATGACCTCCCCTGGTGAAACCATGCTGCCTTGGGTTCTATAGTCCATGGACAACCAGATGTTCCACCAATATCTCCTTCAGTAGTGCTTCCATGATCTTCCCCACTACCGAGGTGAGGCTGACTGGTCTGTAGTTCCCTGCTTCCTCTTTGTTCCCACTTTTGTATAAGGGGACTACATCTGCTGTCCTCCAGTCTTTGGGTACCTCCCCTGTTTCCAGTGATCAGCTAAACAGGACAGCCAGAGGTTCAGCCACCACCTTTCTTAGTTCTTTAAGGACCCTGGGGTGCACCCCATCTGGCCCCATTGCTTTATCAACTCTTATTACTTCCAGTTCCTTCAGGACCCTTTCTCGTGTAAAGGGACTTGTGCCCATTTCTGCACCATTCTCACCCCTTGTACCCTTCAGACTCATTCCCTCCTCTTCCTCAGTAAAGACTGAGCAGAAATACCTGTCCAATATGTCAGCTTTACTGTTGTCATCCTCCACGCCCCCATCCTCCCCCTTCAGTCTCACTATCCCTCCCTTTGTCTTTCTTTTTTTCACTTATGTACCTGTAAAAGGTTTTGTCCCCTCTACCCACTGATTTTGCAATGTGTTCTTCTGTCTGAGCTTTGGCTTCCCTTACTGACCTCCCTGCCTCCCTTTGCTTCTCCTGGTACTTCTCCCTATCCCCTTCTGCCTGTGTCATTTTGTATTGCCTGAATGCAATCTTTTTGGCCTTCACTTTCTTTGCTACCTCTTTGGAAAACCATAATGGTCTCCTCTTCCTTTTCCTCTTGCTAACCTGCTTAATGCACAATTCTGTTGTTCTTGTAATCCCCATTTTAAGTACTGACCACTGTTCCTCAACCCCTGATTCCTGTCCCATTGCCCTTAATGCCTCTTTCAAGTATCTCCCCATTTTCTCAAAGTCTGCCACCCTAAAATCCAGGATACGTGTTTTTGTGTGGTTTGGTTCTGCTCTTTCTGTGATTTCAAACCACAATGACTGGTGGTCACTGTTCCCCAGGTGCTCCCCCACTGTTACCCCCATCACACTGTCCCTGTTTGTGAGCACAAGGTCCAGTATTGCCTTCTGCGAGTTGGTTCCATGACCAGTTGCTTGAGGAAGGCACCCTGAAGGAGTCCAGGATAAATCTGCTCCTGGTTGATGCTGCTGCTGGGATGCTCCAGTCCACATCTGGAATATTGAAGTCTCCAACCAGTACTACCTCACCTTTGTCTGCCATCCTTTGGATGGCTAGCATCAGCTCCCTATCTGTTTCTTCCTCCTGGGCTGGTGGTCAATAGGCCACACCTGTGCGGATGGCTGTCCCCATTTTCCTTTCCAGCTTAACCCACGGTATATCTCCCCCAATTTGTTCCTCCTGGATCTCTGTGGCCCTTATGCCATTTTTCACATACAGTGCCACTCCTCCTCCTCCCTTCCTGCCTGCTCTGTCTCTTCTGAATATGTTGTAGCCAGGTATGGCCATCTACCAATCGTGGTTATCATTACACCAGGTTTCAGTGATGGCCACAATGTCCAGGTCTGACTGCACCACGATAGCCTCCAGATCTTCCACCTTGTTGCTAAGGCTCCTGGCATTTGCACACATGGCTTTCCATGATTTGACCTCCCTAGACTGTTTCGCTGTTCTACACCAGCCCCTTCCTTGGTTGTCCTTTTTCCCTGGTTCTCCTTGCTGTCTACCCTTCTACTGAATTTTGCCCCTTTTCTGCCTATCCACCTCTTGGGCACTAATCTCCATCTTTTGCACACTGCTTTGCAGATATAGCCACTCCTCTGGTTCACTGGTTTCACTGCTAGCTGTGGGGAGTGAGCAAGTAGGTACCCTCCTTGCTGGCCTGCCACCCCCTCTTTGCTAGTTTAAATGCTTGTCAATGTAGCATTTAAACTTATCATTGAGTGCTTGGATTCCCCTCCAGGATGGATGCAGGCTTGAACAAACCTCCATCCTCCAGGTGGGTCCCCAGTCACCAATGAATCAAACCTTCTCACAGCACCAGTTCTTCAACCATGAGTTAAAGTTCCTGGTGCATGCACTCCTATGTTCTCCTTGCCTCTCGTAGGAAGTACTTGAGAAAGTGACAGAAGTAGCTACTTGCTTGAGACCCTCCCCAATTTCTAAACTCTTCCTGAACTTCCTTTGGCTCCCCATTTTCCAGGTCATTAGTACCTAGGTGGATAATGACATCCAGCTCACCCTCCCGTCTTGCCTTCCCAGTGATCCCCAGGATCTTCCCACCATCCCTCCATGCCGTGGCACCTGGTAGGCACCTCACCTCCCTGTCCTTTCCCTCCTGTGTTCCTAGATGGATCCCTCTGATGATGGAGTCCTTCACCAGGATTCGCTTCCTCCTCCTCTGGGGTCCACTGCTTTCCCCGCTGAGGTCACCTCCTTGGCTAACCTCCACATCCTTTCCTTCTACTTCTCTGGGTACCTCTATTTGGTTGTCCTCATTTGCCAGTGTGGCATATGAGTTCTTGAGTGGAATAGGATCTGGGATGTGCCTCTGCCTGACCGCTCTAACCCTCCCTGAGCCCACTGTCATCCAAGTGCTCCTCGTTCTTGGCATCCTTTGAGGCAGTTGAATTGGACTGGGAGGTCTCTGGATAGGGGTGATGGTAATCCTGACCCAGTTTACTTCCGCTCTGAGTCTGGCTACCCTATCCCACAGTCCAGAGATGCATGCAGATAGGGCAGCCTCAGTGTCCAGAAGGTCTGCCTGAATATGGCTGCCCCACAGCCACTGCATTGCACCACTCTCCACTTTATACTGCAATTATACTGCTATTCCACTACTTGTCTGCTACTGAAGCTCTCTTAGTTCCCTTTTTATTAATTTACTGTCCTAAAATCCTGCCACTAATCCTCAGATAATTTTCTTTAAAAAAAAAAAAAAGAAAAAAAGAAACCAATAAATAAATAAATGAGTCAAAACACTTGTCATGTTGAGGGTGGGCTTCTTCCCTCTTATGCCCCTCCTACTTCACACCCCTTACTATACCATGTGTTTAGCTCCTGTCAATCAGATTTAACAGGACATATAATTAAGAGTTGGGGGAAGGGGAGGGGGCAAATATTTGCAGCAATTAAAGACAGCACAGAATTACACCACCACTATGTTTTAAATTTTCAACAGCCCCAAAACAATTCTAAGTAAAGACAACAAAGAAAGTACAGTGTCACTAAAAGCCCACAATCTAAGTTTAAAAGAAAAATAGCAATTACCAGTTGCTCTAAAGCACTGAATTGAATATGTTTCCGTCCTTCCCCTTCTGGCTTCTTCTGAGAAAATAAAACTCACTTGCTACCTCAACTCTGACTAAGCCCCACCTCCAGTTATCACGTAGCTGAGGTCAGAGGCCAGACAATTAACACCCCTCACCCAACTACAGGGCAGTCAGACAAGCCAAGATAAAATTTGCAGCAATTAAAGACAACAGAGAATTATACCACCACTACGTTTTAAATTTTCAACAGCCCAAAAACAATTCTAAGTAAAGACAACAAAGAAAGTATAGTGTCACTAAAAGCCCACAATCTAAGTTTAAAAGAAAAATAGCAATTACCAGTTACTCTAAAGTTACTGAATTGAATATGTTTCCTTCCTTTCCCTTCTGGCTTCTTCTGAGAAAATCTAACTCCAGGAATGCATAAGTATAAAAAAATGAAAAACAGCAGATATATTGGGAAATGACAAAATTTTTTGGAGTAACATGAGCTGTCAAAAATGTAGCAAGAAAACCCCAGCGCTTTACATCATCGGAGTGACCCTTCATAAGGGAATGGGTCTAGGTTGCAAACAATTGACATTTGTACAGAGTTGTTAAAGTACCAGTGCAGAATGTATAAAATTCATACTCATATCTAGCAATACACAATAAAAGAAGCCTGGAATGAAATGCAAACTACTTTTGCTTTGTATTGCTATGGCAATGTGCTAGTAACTACTCAACAGGAGTAATGAATATAGAACACGAGGACACGAGTGGAAGTTAGCAGGGAAGGGATGTTCAGGAGGGAATTAAGAAAGTTTTATTTTACAGAGAGAGAAAGAGATAGAGATAGAGAGGTTGACACATGGACAGTCTGCCAGCGGAGTTGACGATTGCCAAAATAATTCATACTTTTGAGCATGGTTAACAGCTGAGTAGTTACGGGGGGAAGGGGTAGTGGTAAGAGAAAGAGCAAGGGGGTGGATAGTGAGGACAAAAGCCTGATATTGACAAAAGGTGTCAGGGTATGATACTGTGTTACAGGCACTGATTTGACCATTGGTCTTTTTCTGCTGTCAATGTTTCTGTGTATTTTTTCATATTTATGCTTACCTGGAGTGCACCTCTCTGTGCTAGCTCTATTGGTCTACATGGATCACTTGGGGCAAAATTTTCAAATGGGCAGACATGGACACAAATGTACATTGTGTCTGCTGTCTCTGCCTTTGCCTTCATGTGCCCCAGCAACCCTGCTACCTTTTTTTAAAAAAAAAAAGATGGATCAATTTGTGAGAAAAAGTCACGATTGATGTGACCTGAGACTTTTTTTTTTTTTGCTACAGCTGCGCCTTTGTTTATTGCAAACCTCAGATGCTCTTCATTGAGCTATGGTCTAACAGTCGGGATACATTTTTGTTCTGAACATAGCAGCAGATGCATCTTGAACAGGTCTTTCTGAAACTCCTTCTCCTGCTTTTGTCCTGTCCCTTGTGTCTTATGTTCTAGTGCTCCTATATGTTCACTGTAGCTGGACACATAATATTCTAGCTGCAATATGCATTTATTGATTAAAAACATCATGGCCTTTTGAAAATAGTCTTTTTTTTCCCCCCGAAGGTAGTTCCTCATTTGACATTTGGTTAGGCAGCATTACTCTTAAGGCACATGGCACAAAAACATTTCACTAACAAGATGACATCATTAAGGAGTTATCTGTAACACAGCTCAAAGTGCTTATTGTTATTGTAAATGTTACCTTGCATATAAAGGACTTCAAGTATGATCATGTCTCAGCATCGGTGTATGTTACCAAACCATGGCTTTAATGAACTTTACTTACAAAATTGCTACTGTGTGATTATATGACGCATGATGCTAAAGTGTTTGCTGGTTGTTGTTTTCCATTTCAATTAGCAATTTGAATAACTGACAAAAGAAAGTCACTTTCATGCCAAGAATGTCTGAGCACAGACACTTGGTTGATGAAGCCCCATCAACAATAACACCATTAGACAGCCAGGTGCTTGATTCTCAAAGAGGGCTTCGCTCATCGCAACCTGTGGCAAACAGCAGCTTGCGTCGAAGACCGGGGCACCAGGTACCCTGCACCAGATTCTGGTACAGAAGAGGTCTTGGTGCCTAAGTCCCCACACTTGAGGCAACCTCTCCCTTGTGAGAAACACATGGCATATGGAAGGGGGTTTCCGCAGTCTTCCTGTGGCAAAGGATAGCAGTCCCCCCATTTCTGACCCCCTGTTAAAATAAAACAAAACTTTCCTGGTGGTCTAGTGCACCCCCCACCCAATCACTAGTGCACCCGTAAGACTTACATAAAAATCCCACGTCCTGGTGGTATAGTGGCTCCCCTGATCTCTGATGTCACCGGTAATATTTAGTTATAATCTCCCTCTATCTCTGGTGGTCTAGTGGCCCTCTACCCCAGCAGGTTGTGACCACCACCCTGTTCTACATCTTGAAACACAACTGGCAACTGGTACAGCCCACCTCTCACCCTCTATTGCTGGCCATTGACTGATCTGTCACTGAGTGCACACTGTATAGTATATGCATGCACTGATTGACAGTCAGTCAATGAGTGCATACATTTTACAGTACATGCTCAGTGACAGCTCAGTCGGTGGCCAGCCAAGGAGGAGTGAGGTGCAGTTGCCGGCTGTGTTTTGGGATGGGGGACTAGGGTGATGTGCACTACCTGCTGGGGTGGGGAACCACTAGACCTCCAGGATGGGGGATGCTACAAGTAAATATTACCAGTGACATTGAGGATCAGGTGGGGCCATTAGGCTGCCAGGATGGGGGATATTTTATGTAAATGTTAAGAGTGACATTGGAGATAGGGTGGGGGCCACTAGACCACCAGGATAGGGGATGTTTTATGTAAATGTTACATGTGACAACAGTGATTGGGTAGGGGGCCACTAGACCATGAGGATGGGGGTTATGTTAAATAAATATTACTGTCACATTGGGGCTAGGGAAGCGAGGACCCTGGCACATTGCTGCAAACAGATAAACTCTCCCAGAGGTGAAGTTTTCTAATTACGCTTAGATCAGTCCTGGCTGGTCTAAGGGTACTTAGAATTCTCCCTTTGGAAGAGTTCTGAGAATCACATATTCAGGGATGTAGCAACTTGCATCTGTCACATGTCCCCTAATGCCATGTCGCAGCCCTTTTTTTGGCGCACGAATGGCACAAGCCCTGTTTGGAGCAGGCAGCCTGCAGTAGATGCAGACTGCCATTGAGAATCACACCTGGCACATCATTTGATGCAAAGGGCACTTTGCACAATTCATTGTGGCACAGATCCCTTGTGCTGCACTTGGAGCTCTGAGAATCAAGTTCCAGGTGTCCCCCAATGGCCTGGGTTAAAACAGCAGTGCAGCAAAGTCAAGCAAAAAGAACAAAAAAAAAAAGCAAACAAACAAACTGATGCTACCGCTTCCTCACAGTATGAGACTTACTAGAGACTGCCTTGGCACTGACTGTGTTAAAGGTTGCTCTTTCTGTTCCCAGTTTGATATTTGCTGGACTGCAGGACCACTGTGATACGAAGAACACGTGGGTATTGGTAGTGTACTGTATGTTAAGAATTGCTGTCTGTTACCACTGTGCATTCACTTTACAGCAATGTTCTTGTTATTGTTCCTGTGTGTTAGAGCCTTAATTGGCTTTTATGCACTGTTGTGGTGTCAAAATAAAAAAAATTGGATAGTTAATCAAATTTTTGCTCGGCTTCATTTTTTGGTGCAGAGCTGGTAGGTGTGTCATGACTTTGCTTTGATTCTGCGACTTTTCCTGACCTCCACACCATCTGCTATGGAGGGTTTCAGGGATTGTTTTAACATCAGTCAGGGAGTTTCAATGCACTTTATAAATTATGATGTTTGAGAGAGGACGAATAAACATGGCTGAACCATTCTTCATTACCTGTGTCTCCAGGGACTTAGCAACAGGATCAGAGGGTAGATCAGCCCAGCCAGTTGGGTTGCTCAATCCTTATACTGAGCAACACAGACTTCGAAACTGTTTAAGGACATGTTACTTCACCCAGTAGAAACATGTCCACTCATATATCAAGGAGCAGCCTGACAGCCCCTCCCAGGGTGAGTGACTACAGCCCCAACCAATTAGGGATTTGGAAGCATGAGAGAATACTTTGGTTGTCCAGCTCATAATCAATCCACAAAGCAATGTGTTCCCCACAATCAAAGTTACCTTAGGTTCCCAGTAACTATTTAAAAATGGAATAAATACTGCTTTAAGACAGTTCCTTTTCACCAGAAGTCAGAAACCACACAGAAAACATTACATTGTATTCTGCAAGCCGCTAGCTTATTTATTTTGAAACAAGGGGTCTCACATGACCATCTGGTTCAGTTGATATTGTTACACTAATAACAAGCTTTGTCAATGCTGAATGTTGGCTTGCTGGCATTGGCATTGATAGTGTAGGAGTTAGAATTGCAAAATAGGAATGGCAGTGAAATATTGAAGTAACGTCAACATCCCCACCGCAGAGACTGAAAGGCATTGGGAGTGTGGCTTTGGGTCAGCCATAACGCTGATGCCATTCCATCTCAGTCCACCCTGCAGAGAGCAACAGGTGTTGGGGTATGCAATGGGGTCTTTAGCCTTTATGCTCACCCCATTCCATAAGGAAATAAGCTGAGATGGCTGCAATATAGGAGAATGGGGTGAACATTAGTGTGACAGAACCCAAGGCACACCTCAATGCCTGTCAGTGACTGTAGGGTGAGAGGTGGGGGTATAATTCTGTCAACATTATGGCTGAAGAACCCAAGCTATGTCACCTATGCCTGTCAAACTCTATAGGGTGAGTGTATGGTAGGAAACCTAAACACCCTGGGTGTTTTTTGGTATTTTCACTCCAAATTTTCAACAGTGAAGTTTTGGGACCCCACCTCATGAACAGAGGCACTGTAATTTCATTACTCAATCCTGAAAGGTGATTTGGCACAGCAACTATGCCACTGGGAGTCACAGGTGCGGAAACACTTTTTGGTCAAGATGCGAAAAATGACAGCTGTACTGTTCATGAGGAGGTGTACAAAAATGGTAATGTTGAAAATCTGGAGAGAAAATATTAAAAATTTTCCAAACTTACGAGCATGCGTAGATACTGTGCAATGCATGCCTGTAATGTAGGTCATTTCGGGGATTTTTTGTAACAAATTTTCATCATGAGCATTTTAGGACTTCTCCTCATGAACAGTGGCACTCTGATTTTGTTACTCTGTCCCAAAAGTTGATTTTGCACAGCGACCTCACCCATTGAGCACCACTGGTGTGAAAACATGTTTCGAGCAGTTGGTGAAAAATAACAGCTATACTGTTATAAGGAGGTGTGCAAATGTTGAAAATCTGGAGTGAAAATATTAAACATTCTTGACGTTATGAGCATGCGTGGAAACTGCGCAATGCACGTTCATGACATAGTCACTTTTTGGAATTTTTTCACCAAATTTTCAACATAGTCATTTTTGGACCTCAGCTCATAAACAGGGTCATTTTGATTTTATTAATCTGTCCCGAGTATTGATTTCCCACAGCGATCACGCCATTGTGCACCACATGTGTGAAAACACATTTTGGGCAGGATGTGAAAAATAACAGCAGTACAGTTCATAAGGAGTTATGAAAAAATAGTAATATTGAAAATTTGGAGTGAAAATATTAAAAATTCTTGAAGTTAAGAGCGTGCATGGATACTGCACAATGCACACTCGTAACACAGTCATTCTGGGGAATTTTTTCACCAGATTTCCAACATAGACTTTTTGACAGCCCACCTCATGAACAGGGACACTGTCATTTCATTAATCGGTCTCGAAAGATGATTCTGTACAGTGACCGAAAAATCACCTTTCAGACCGAATAACGAAATGACAGTGACTGATTTCATGAGGTGGGGTCCCAAGAACCCCATGTTAAAAATTTGGAGCCAAAAGTAAAAAAAATGGCCAAGATATCCACCTAAGTTTAACCCCCCATCAATTATGCCATTATATAGCTTACTGCCATTCCTTCAGTTTGCAGTCAGCTTTGAAAAGTGCAGATATGTTCCCGCTCCACTGAAGATCACCATATTGACCTCCGAAGGTAAGTATGGGGTAAGGAAGGTGTGGGAAGCTGGGGTGCACAGAGGGTGGGTGTGGGTTGGTGGAGGGGGTGCTGCAGACAATGAGGGACTGTTGTCTTGTTTCACAGGGGAAAAAAAAAACTTCTGGGGAAGGTTTTTGTTTTTACAGGTGACACTAAGACATTTGAGCACACTGAGGTGAGCTCCCGGTGTGCCACCTGTTTTGTTTTGGGGGGGACTGGAGATGATGGGAATTGGTCACCCCATTGGCAAACAAAGCATGTCTGTGTTGGGAGGGCCTGATGCCAAGAGGGATTGGGCACCCCCATCGACAGACAAATATAAACTGGGGGGGAAGGGGACTCCTGCCATTCTTGGGCACCAATCTTTTCTTAAATCTGTTGCAACAGTTCTTCTATTTCTTAGCCTAATCTATCCTTCACAATTTCCAGTCCATAAGGTTTGCCACCTATGGGCTCCCCTTCTCTTTCTTGACTATGCTGTAGTGTCCTCTTTAATTTTCCTTTTCCCTCTCAGGTCCTCATACAGGGAGGTTATTGTGGTGACCTCCAAGCATATGTAAATATGTTGCATTTGTCATTGTTGGATTTAATATATAATAGCACTACAATGTCATAAAATACCTTGATGTATATACCTTATGTTTATAAAACCTCTAAATGATGAAAATACCATGGCACCAGGTGTTTTTGATAAAGGTAAAAATAACTAGTTGACTGTATTATACAAATTAAGTTATTTGAGCTATTTAAAGTGCATATAAATTGCTGTAAACTGAACAAGTCTGAAATTTCATGGTGACTTGCATATATCCCATGATGCTTTGCATTATGTAAGTATGTGTGATGTGTTTCTTTGAAACTTGGCTTATTGTCAATGCCCTTTTGGGCAACCCATGTTTTAATGCTTCTGCATTTAGGTTCTTTGTCTTTAGCTTGCTTTTTGTTTTTTAATTTGAGCCCCCGCCACCCAAGCAAGCAAACAAGGCCCGCATGGGGTGGAGGCTGAATCTCAACTGCCAAGTTAGATCAGAGATAAGTGTCAGTAGGTGCTGGCTAAGTGCAGAGAAAGGACATAGTTGGTTGCTGCAAACTGATGTACTGAAGAAGGGATATGCCATTGCTTAAGATTAGCCGCTGCATTTTGAATAAACATCACACAGAGATTGTGTGTAGAACTTGAAGTTTGGTGTCTGGTCAATTTGTTATCCCACAACCCCTCCACTGACTTGGTGTTAGAAGTGGGATAACTTGCTGAAAGCATCTGGACTGGCTGAAGAGAGATGTTTTCTGGTGGATATCGCCCAGATATCCCAAATGGACTGATGCACCAGAAGTTACCAGAGAAAGAAGTCTGTGGAGTTCTGACCAGGACCATGGCAGACAGACAGAGAGAAGCTACTGCCTGGACTGGACCTGGAAGCTCAGGGGAAGGCCAAGCCTGAAGACGACAGAGAGATGCAGGTCGAGGCAGACTAGAGGTGTGAGAGACAACACCCAGGAGGTGAAGACCCTCATAAGGATGATCCACTGGATGAGTGGGCAATGGCTAGAGGCAGACTGACTATGCAGAGAAGTGGAACACTCATGCCAGGTGCTCGAGAGGTCCTGCCAGAGAGTTTGGATAAAGAGTCGGAGGAAGATTTTTTGTGGGCTCAGTTTGAGGAGGACCCCCTGACTGAGCAGGATATTCCTTTGTTTCCTGTATTCCCAGGATGTCACCTGTTGGAGGTCTGAGATGCAAGTATGGAACTTGAATGTGAGACCCCAGGTAAGTCTGTGCCTAGTGATATTGTGCTGGGGTTGAAGACTCCAAGCAAGCAAGACGTGTATGAGGTTGAAGAATCTTTTTCTTGTATTGATACAGCTAAATCTATTAACAGTATTGACCAAGGTACTGTATACTGCAGGCTAAAGATGATAATATTGCCAAAATGTTACAAAATGTTAAGATCAAGGAGGTGGTACATGTGTTTTATTTTTATGTTTTTGATGGAAAACCTACAAAGGAAGAGGTGGGTGGAAAATGGACTGGAACCTGTGTCTGGGTAACACCAAATGAGTGTTTACCCTCAGGTGTCTATATCTGTAGCAAATGAGTGAGTCAAGAGATATATGGGGATGATATAGAGGGGTTGAACCTAGGACTGGGCCCTTGCTAAAAACTGACATGTCTGGTGGGGTTCGAGCAGGTAATTACTCACCCCAGAGAAAGTCTTTCTATGGTACTGTACTTTACAGCCATCCAGATTTTTGGTTGACAAACGTTCCCTTAAAGCAGATGGGAAGGTAGCATCAGTCTCTGTTGAGAAATGTGTAAATGCCTCAGGGTAAAGCATGATGATATCCACTATGTTTATGATAGAATGTTTATTGTTAATAGGGACCCTGAGACAGAGCTTCTGAAGATGGATGGGTGGAAGCTCCATCCCTTCCTGGGACAGAAAGGTGTTACACAGTCTGCAATAAGTGCTTCCCTCTTAAGGTGAGGATATGAGACAGGGATCTCCTGCCACTCTTGAGGACTGACCTTTTCTTAAATCTGTTGCAACAGTCCTTCTATTTCTTAGCCTAAACTGTCATTTACAATTTATAGTCCATAAGGTTGGGCACCTATGGCCCCCCCTACCCTTTCTTGACTATGTTATAGTGTCCTCTTTAATTTTCTATTTCCTTCTCAGGTCCTTGTACAGGGAGGTTATTCTGGTGGCCTCCGAGCATATGTAAAACAACAGGTTGAGTTTATCGTTGTAGGATTTAGTATATAATATAACTACTATGTAATAACATACCTTGATGTATATACCTTATGTTTATAAAACCTGTAAATGATGAAAATACCATGGCACTAGGTGTTTTGATAAAGGTAAAAAGTGCTAGTTAACTGTATTATACAAATTAAGTTAGTTGTGCTATTTAAAATGCAAGTAAATTTTTGTAAACTGAACAAATCTGAAATTTCATGGCGATTTGCATATATTTTATTTTTATTTAGAGTCTAGGATTACAAGTACCTTTGAGCCAAGGCTCTTTTACAAAGGTTCCATGTCAATTGGGTACAATACAAACATTACATAGAGCTGAGTAACAATGCAGAAATGGTGCACAGACATTTTTAAGCAGCTGAAATACATTACATTGAGGGCAGGTGAGTACCAGGGGGCAGGGTAGCCAGAGGTAACTGAGGCTTGGAGTGGACACAAAAAGAGCAGTGCAAGCATGGGCATATGTCAGGCCTCAAAAAAGTGCTTGAAGGTAGGGGGCAAAAACAGGAGGGGAGAGGAGGGTAGGCTGTAGGAAGAGGAAGAGGGGGGTAGGGGTAGAAGTGCTAGGAGGGAGATCAGATTATATGGGACAGTGGCAGGAGCTAGAGGCAGCTAGGTGGAGATGAAGGTTGGCTTTGAACGGGCCTAGCTTTTACAAAGAGGAGATGTCTTTGTTGAGTCCATTAATCCAGCTAGGAGCTCGGTATACAGAGGATATTTGGCCCTGTGTAGTGCGGCACCGAGGAATGTGCAGCATTTCATTTTCTGAAGCACTAGTGAGGCGGGGTTGTGTGCTGTATGGAGAACACTTTGGACTCCGGGGGGAGCAAGATGTAGCATATCCCATGATGCTTTGCATTATGGAAGTATGTGTGATGTTGTGTTTATTTGAAACTTGGCTTATTGTCAGTCCCCTTTGGGGTAACCCATGTTTCAGTGCTTCTGCATTGAGGTTCTTTGTTTTTATTTATTTTTTTTTATTTTTTTATTTGAGCCCCACCACCCAAGCAAACAAGGCCTGCATTGGGCTGGAGGCTGAATCTCAGCTGTTAAGATAGATCAGAGATCAGTGTCAACAAGTGGTGGCTAAGTGCAGAGAAAGAACATACATAGTCTATTGCTGCAAACTTACATAGAAACATAGTAGGTGACGGCAGATAAAGACCACAAGGTCCATCCAATCTGCCCATTTCTTTTTCTACCTTATGAATGTGCCATCAGCCTTTGCTCTGTCAATGGCCTATCTATTCATACTCATCTGTATTGCTCCAGTATGCCTATCCCATGCCTGTTTGAAGCCCTGCACTGTATTCATATCCACCACTTCCTGAGGTAGGCCTTTCCATGTATCCACCACCCTTTCTGTGAAAAAGAACTTCCTCACATTACTCCTTAATTGGCATCCTTCTAATCTCATGCTGTGTCCTCTTGCCCTGCTATTTTTCTTATATTGAAACATGTTAGACTATTTCACCTTGTTAAAGCCCTTAAGGTGTTTGAATGTTTCGATCATATCACCTGTCTTCCACCTTTGTTCTAGGGTATACATGTTGAGGTCCGTTAATCTGTCCTCACATGTTTTCTGATGCAGTCCCTGCACCATTTTGGTTGCCCTTGTCTGGACAGACTCAATTTGGTTAATGTCCTTGTGAAGGTGTGGCCTCCAGCAATGCACGCAGCACTCGACATGGGGCCTACCTAACCAGTGTCTTGTAAAGAAGGATTATTACTTCCCTCTTATGACTTGTGATACCCCTACTAATACACCCCAACATCCCCCTAGCCTTACCTACTGTTTTAGTGGTCTGCTTGGATGATTTCAGGTCTTCAGTGATGATGATGCCCAAGTCTCTTTCTTCCCTTGTGACTGCCAGCAACTCCCCTCCCAGCCAATAGGTGGCTTCAGGGTTTCTCTTCCCTATACTCATGATCTTGCACTTCTTTGCATTAATCCCCAGTTGCCACTCTTCCAACCATTTTGCTAGTTTATCCAGATCTCTTCTCATTCTGCCCACCCCATCTGGATCATCTACTCTGTTGCAGATCTTGGTGTCATCTGCAAAAAGACAAACCTTACCCTCCAGTCCATCTGCAATGTTACTGATGAAGCTTTTGAAGAGGACTGGTCCCAGGACAGATCCCTGAGGTACCCAACTTGTGACTTGCATCTCTTCTGACTGTATACCATTTACCACTACTCTCTGTTTTCTGCCCATCAACCAGTTTGCCACCCAGTTGACCAGGAATGCCAAATTTTAGGAATCTTTGTGGGTGCTCATTGCCAGTAGTTAGTATTTTTCCTGTGACCCATTTCCCTAATAATCCTCTGTTGCAGGCTGTGCTCAAAATATTGAGGGTGCTTTTTTCAACTTTGTGGGTGCTGGAGCACCCAAGCATCCATGGAATCAGCTCCTATGCAGTTGACCAACTTCTGACCCATCCCGAGCCTACCCAGCTTATTAATCAGTCTTCTATGTGGAACAGTATCGAAAGCTTTGCTGAAGTCAAGGTAGGTGACATCAACTGCTCCCCCTTGGTCCACCACTCTGGTTACCTAGTAAAAAAAATCTATGAGATTAATTTGACAGGACCTTCCTTTTGTAAACCCATGCTGTCTTGAATCATGTGCTCCAATGGATTCCAGGTGTTGTACTATCCTTTCCTTAAGGAGTGCCTCCATAATGTTGCCCACTACAGAGGTAAGACTGACTGATCTGTAGTTCCCTGCCTCCTCCCTGCTACCACTCTTGTGGAGCAGAATCACATGAGCCCTTCTTCAGTCTTCTGGGACCTCTCCTGTGCTCAGAGATTCACTAAATGGTTCTGATAATGGCTCTGATAGTTCCACCCTTAGCTCCTTTAGTACCCTAGGATGTATGCCACCTGGTCCTATTGCCTTGTCCACCCTGAGCTTAGCGAGCTCTTGTAGGACCCTTTCCTTTGTGAAGAGAATTGTGCACACCTCCCTCCCCCTCCATGTCCATGGTGCTGAGCTGTGGGTCCTGCCATACCTTCTCTTCAGTAAATACTGAGCAGAAGTATCTATTTAGAATAGATGCTTTTTCTTGGTCCTCCTCCACACACTCCCCCTTATCATGTTTCATCTTAGCAATACCCCCTCTGGACTTTCTCCTTTCACTAATGTATCTAGGGAAAGTCGTGTCCCCTTTTTTTACTGTTTGTGCTAGTGTTTTCTTGATTTGGTCCATTGCCTGCCTTACTTCCTTCCCTGCTTCCCTTAGAGAAGTTTGGTATGCCTCCCAATCTTCATCCAGCTGCATTCCCTTATATTTCCTGAAGGCCAACCTATTGGCTCTGACTGTTTCTGCTACTGTTTCTGAGAACCAAAATGGTTTCCTCCTTCATTTGCTCTTGCTTTTCTCCCTGACACAATGGGATGTTGCTTCAAGTATTGCATCCTTAATGTTTGCCACTTTGCCTGTACCCCCTCACCTGTATTTCTTCTTGCCAGGGCTAGCTTAACTCTTTTGGCCATCTTATCAAAGTGAGCTCCTCTGAAGTCCCATATTTTTGCCTTGGAATGGGATGATTTCATTTGAGTGGCCAAACTGAACCATACCATGTAATGGTCACTGGTCCCCAGGTGACCTTCTACCTGGAGATCTGTGATCCTTTCCCCATTAGTCAGTACTAGATCTAGGATAGCCCTGTCTCTTGTGGGTTGTTGTACCAGTTGTTTGAGTCCCTCCCCCTGCAGGGAATCCACTATGTGTCTAGTTCTGGTGGATGTTCCTGCTGGTATTGACCAATCTCTGTCTGGCATGTTGAAGTCTCCCATTATCAGAACCTCCCCTTTAGCTGTCATGTTTTGTATGTCTTCTAACACTAATGTGTCTATGTCCTACCCCTTGTCTGGAGGCCTGTAGACAGCCTCAGTTTGTATGGCTTTCCCATTTCCTGTTTATAAATAGATACATACATAGGCAGTGTCGGCAGATAAGGGCCTATGGCCCCACCCAGTCTGCCCATTTGAGCTTGTAAGTTCAGTTTATGTTTTCCTAGAAGTCTGTTGCCCCTTACCCTGACCTCCAGAATTCCTTTATGTCTATCCCATGCATTCTTAAATCCTGTGATTGTTTCAGCCCCCACCACTTCCTCTGGCAGGGTGTTCCACTTGTCCACCACCCGTTCTGTGAAGAAATTCTTCCTCACGTTTCCTCTGAATCATCCTCCCTTCAACTTCATCCCATGCCCTCTAGTCCTGGAACATCTTTTTCACTTAAAAATAGTGTATTCCTGTACCCTGTTACTTCCTGTAAGATACTTGTATGTCTCTATCATATCCCCTCTCTCCATCCTCTCCTTCAGGGAGTACATATTCAGTTCCTTCAACCTGTCCTTATAGGACTTGTGATGCAATCTATGTACCATCTTTGTTGCCCTCCTCTGAACCTTCTCTACCCTGTCTATGTCCTTACGTAGGTAAGATCTCCAGAACTGTACACTGTACTCCAGGTGGGGCCTCACTAGTATGTGTCTTTCCAGGGTGACCCACAGTTCTTCTGGCTCCTTATGTGTATTCTGAATGTCTGTAGCTTTGATATTTTCATTGACATAAAGGGATACTCCCCTTCCCCATTTTTGCACCTCGGTCTCTTCTGAACAGTACATAGCCGCGTACTGAAGTCTCCCAAGTGTGGTTACTGGTGAACAATGTCTCTCTAAAGGCTACTATGTCCAGTTTAGCCTCTTGTCATTGTTGCCTGCAGGTCTGGGATTTTGTTTCTCAGACTGCGGGCATTTGTGTACATGATTTTCCATTGGTCAAGTTTTGGTGCATTATTTGTTGGGCGAGGTCTGCATTTCCCCTGTTCATCATATGGGGAGCCAGATCTTTTGGGCAAATATCTTGCTGTTCTTCATGAATATACTGTATTTATTGCATAGCTACTTGCTGTGATTTTTTTATTGCTGTAACCGATCTAGAGGGAGATAGCATTTTGGAAATCCAAGCAAGGTTCCAAGAACTTGCCAGAGTCTGTCGGGATAATGGATACAGCATTTCCATTTCAGAGATATTGCCAGTACCAAAAGCCTCAGTGGAGAAAAAAATGAAGCTCACAGGAGGTTAATGACTGCTCAGGAAGTGGGGTGAAGAGAGTGGGTTGGGGTGTTAGGAACTGGAAAGGAGTTTGGGAGGATAAGGGACAGTATGCCAAGGACAGGCTTCATCTTGCCCCATTAGGGAAGGAAGTCCTTAAACAGGGATGGCTGACTACATTCAAGAAAGGTGGGGTTTAAACTTGTGAGGGGAGGGATATGAGGGTTGACTAGAAGCCCTCTCCTCCAGATGAGGGAGTAGCCTCAAGCCCAAAGTGGGGAGGGGGGAAACAGACTGGGATGGAGGTTTCAGGAGGAGCAGAGGGAGGATGGAAGTATAAGGAATCTGGGTGGGGTTTGACAAAGGGGATCAGGGATAAGGGGTGGGGGTTGGTGTTAGTAAATGCCAGGAGCTTGGGAAACAAGTTGCCAGAGTTCTAGGCCATGCTGTTCGGGGGTGTGGATGTGGTGGCGGTCATGGAGATGTGGGCCAACAAAAACCATGACTGGGACCTAAACGTGCCGGGGTACACTATGCTTAGGAAGGATAGAAAGGAGGGCAGAGGGGGTGGAGTGGCTATGTTCATTAGAGATGACATAGAAGTTGCTAGGGTAGAAGAGGCAGAGGGAAATGTGGAGGCCTTATGGGGCATCTTACGATCCCCAGCAGGAGATAAGGTCAAGCTGGGTGTAGTATATAGGCCCCCCGGAAAGAGTGATGTTCTAGAGGATGGTTTGCTGGACAACATCATTGCCCAGTGTGGACCAAAAGGGGAAGGAGTGGTGTTGATGGGGGACCTTAATATGCCAGGTACAAACTGGGGAACCATGTCCTCTAAGGTGGCCAAGGAGCAGAGGCTGCTGGGTCGGCTTCCAGGATGTGTTCTTAACACAGCATGTGATGGAGCCCACAAGGAGGGACATGTCCTGGACGTGGTTCTGACAGATGGGGATCTGTAAGGGACCTGGTTGTAGAGGACCCTCTGACTGGGGAGACTGACCACACTGTCTGGTTTCAAATAAGCATGGGGGAGGGGAGATCTAGGACACTGGCAGTGGACTTCAGGGGGGCAGACTTTGTGGGCATGGGAAATATTCTCAAGGATCACTTGAAGGGGATTACATCAATGACAAGTGTGGAAAGGAGATGGGAGGTCATAAAACGGACTTCATGAGGCAGTCAGGATCTGCACTAAGTTGAAACGCAAGGGAGCAAGGTCACATAAACCATGCTGGTGGTCCAGTGAGGTACAGGTAGCAGTCAGAGAAAAGAAGGCGGCCTACAAAAAATATAAAACAACAAGAGGGGATAGGGATAAGGAAATGTACCATCTTGCATCTAGAAAAGTCACCCGGATGGTGAGGGGAGCAAAGTCCAGTAAAGAGCAGCAGCTGGCACAGAGGATACATGGAGGGGAAAAGGGGTTCTTCTGTACATTGGGGAGCGGAGAAAAACTAAGGGCCATCTCAGCAGATTGAGATCAGAAGGAGGGTGGGTGGAAGAGGCGAGGGACCAGGCAGAGGTATTTAACGAGTACTTTGCCTCTGTGTTCACTAGGGAGGGGGATGGGATATCTACAAAGCAAGGCATGATGGGGGATAGAAGCGGCAGTGAGTGGGATCAGGGGAGCAACAGAAATGGAGCAAGAGGGAGGGAGAGGTACCCCAGGGTGTCACATCTGGATAAGGATAAAAAGGCCAGTAAGGTGGAGGGGACAGATGATGCTATCTCCACCAAAAGGGTGGTTATCCCTCAAGGCCCTAAAGAAATACAAATCTCCTGGACCGATGGCATTCAACTGAGAGTACTATGGGAATTGGGGACATACTGGCTGCACTTTCATGGAGCTCTTCAACAGGTCACTTGAGACAGGGAGGGTTCCTAGGGATTGGCGAGAGGCACATGGTGCCAATCCACAAAGGGATAGAGGAAGTATCAGGTAACTATAGACCCATCAGTTTGACCTCGGTGGTGGGAAAATTAATGGAGAGTATACTAAAGGAACGATTGGGGGTGTACTTGGAGGAGGTGGGAGGTCTGGATAGTCGGCAACATGGGTTTGTGCCAGGTAGATCATGTCAAACCAATCTTGTGGAGTTCCACGAATGGGTAACATCAGAACTGGACAGGGGAAAGCCTGTGGATGTATTATTCTTGGACTTCAGCAAGGCTTTTGACTCTGTCCCCCACAATGGTCTGGTGGAGAAACTGATGGGGTTAGAAGTAGGCCCTTTGATGGTCAGATGGATTGAAAACTGGCTAGCTGGACACACCCAGAGAGTAGTGGTCTGTGGGGAGCTCTCGAACCCTAGAGAGGTTGGTAGTGGGGTACCGTAGGGCTCGGTCCTGGGTCTGATCCTGTTTAATGCATACATATCGGACATCAGGGAGGGTATAGGGTGAAATGAGTGTCTCGAGATGACTTCAAGATGGGAGCAGTAGTTGAGGGAGAAGAGGGAGGTTGGCCCTGCAAGGGACCTGACACCCTGGAAAGCTGGGCTCACACATGGAAATTAAATTTCAATATCACCAAGTGCAAGGTGTTGCATCTTGGTCGGGAAACCCTAAACACAGGTACACCCTGGGAGGGAGGCGCTGGAGGCCTCAATAGGGGAAAAGACCTAGGGTCATGGTGTATGCATGTATGAATAACTCTGAGCAGTACAGAGAGCTAGCAAGGCAAACAGGATGTTGGATGCATCAGAAGGGGATCACCTCTAGGAGCAAGGAAGTGATTCTGCCGCTGTACAATGGACTGGTTAGACCACACCTTGAGTACTGTGTACAGTACTGGAGACCACACTTGAAGAGGGACGTACAGCTCCTGGAGAGGGTACAGAGGAGGGCAACTAAGATGATACGAGGACTAGGGGATTTGACGTATGAGGACAGACTTGAGGAGCTCTGCCTGTTTTCATTGGAGGAGAGGAGAGACAGGGGGACATGATTGAGGTCTTCAAGTACCTCAAGGGAATAAATAGGGTAAACATGGAGGGATCTTTAGACTAAAGCAGGAGGTATCACCAGAGGGCATGGTTTGAAGTTGGAAGGTGGAAGGGTGAGGGGGGGAAGAGGAGGAGGTTTTTCACTGAGAGGGTGGTGGACCCTTGGAATGCACTGCCTGGTGAGCTGGTTCAGAGATCCACAGTGGAGGGCTTCAAGAGAGGGTGGGACAGACACAGAAAGTGGATTTGTCAGATGATGGCCTGTCCCAGGGGGGTGGGGATGGATGATAGGGGCTTCTGGAGCACAAGGGAGGGCAGGGCCTCGGCACCAAACTAAGGATCTGAGGTTCGAGCAGACTTGATAGACTGTAAGGCCTAATCTGCTGGCAAATAGTATGTTAGTATGTTAGTATGTAACCCAAACTGAACCAGCTGTTCATGTAAGATCCCTGCTTCAAAATAAATAAGCTGGTGGCTTGCAGAATACAATGTAATTTTTTCCTTGTGATTTCTGATACATGATGAAAGGGAACTGTCTATAGCAATATTTATTCTATTTGTTATTTAGTTTCCTGGGAACCTTTGATTAACTTTGAGTATTGGGAACACATTGCTTTGTGGATTGTCTGTATAAATTATTGAAGGCACTAGCCAGCCCCTTCCCTAGCACCACTCCTAGCGAGAGAAACAGCAGTTCACAATAAACACTTTTAGGATGGTGGAGCAACATTTTATTGGCTATATTATTTCGCTTGCAATGGCTGGCACCAGCCCCATAATCTGGAGCACAGCTTAATTCAGTGAGCAAAGTGATTACCGGGCAATTGATACATTTTTGTTTCCCACTATTATATTATATTAGTAATAAACCCTCACTGAATGCTTATGTCACCTTGTATTTGTTAATTCACCAAGGCTAGTTCATGGTTTTCCCTTTAGTCTATATCATCCTAAATTTATGTACTATTTTATTAACCCTCGCTGTTAGTTAAAGGTTCAAACCTATGTCATGTCTCATGATTGCCGTATGTAACTGGATGCTTGCGTAAACGGGCAGCACTGTTCACATGCCTTTCCTGTATAACCAATAAAAATGAAATTAAATGAGTTATAGTATTTGTATCCTAGTTACAAATAAAAGATGACTCTGAACAATGAGTGAAGAAGAAATGATTGCAATGACCAGTGCAGCCGGTGAGTCATTTAGCCTGTTATATACTGAAGTGCTGGATACCAGACGACAAAGAGCAATTCATCTTCAAGAGGGAAAGCAAAACCTGGTATCTGATGCATCACAGATGGGTTTTTCAAAACTAGAAAGACTTTTTATTTTTGCCACCTTTGGGGAATTGTCTCCTGTCCCATGTGCCACCCCCCCCATGTCCAGGCTTACCCACCTGAGTGGGGCTGCCGGGTTGTCACCCCCTTCCCACAGATAATGGTTTCAAGCCCTGGCTTACCCTGGGGTAGAGACATGGGACTAGGACCTGCCCCCCTGAAGCACATTAATCACAGTGTGAGCGGTGACTGGCAGGACATCATGATGGGACAGGTTTTTTGATGTTGTAGGGAATCCCTGAGGGTGGGCATGTGCAATTACGGCAGCATCTGCTCCGCCCCCCCCACATCGTGAGGTGCTGGCAGCAGCAGTACCCCCAGCCTCCACCACAGATTCACAGAGCACTGGACAGTCCCCCCCCCAGAGAAGGAGAGCAATCCCTGGAATGCTCGATCCTTCTCCCCCCAGCCAGCCCTCCGACTCCAGAGTCCACCTCTGAACCTGATGTCAGCACCGCAAGCAGACACCTTGCTACTACACTAGTGGGATTGCTAGAAAGACTCCTAATAAGCAAATTAAACATGATATACAACATAATTAGCTTTGGAAAATATGTAGCAGTAGGGCAGGTGCCCCGTGGACTACCAGTCCTAAAAACCGCATCAGAGCCAGCCCAGAGGTGCAGAGGACTGAGGCCTTTTACCTCTCACTGTGCCAGCAACCTGGGTTCTGGAATGAGCTTGGGACAACTGGGGTTGGCCGATGGGGGGGATGATAGGGAATCCAATGGACTGCTCTCCTCTCCCGGAGTGGGCAGGGATGCCATTTCACTCATTGACTACCATCTGCTGGAGGCTGGGTGGTAGTGCCAGAGTATGAGCAATGTGGAAGGGAAGGGCTGTGGTTCTGTAGCATGTGTGCACCATCACGGAGATAAGCTTGGCAAGGGGAAGGGAGGAAAATGGAAAATGGAAAGACTCTGGCTTAATGAAGCCTTGCCTGCCCTGCATCACCAACTGACCGCTGTCCCCAATTCCTGATGTGAGTCACCGGGTGGTGGGAGGATGACTCTCCCCTTCTTGGCCCCGCAGTGTGGGGTAACCCATGAGGACATGCATGGGGTGAGTTGAGTTGGGGTGTGGGTGCTGAATGGAATGAGTCTGCTGGAGCCGACCTGCAGAAAAAAAATCTGAATGGAAAAAAAAAAGAACAAACATCAGGAGGCTTAGCAGATTTTAAACCAAGCAAAGAATGGGAAACTGCTGCTAGAGACTGTTCAATGACTGTTGTGCCAACTCAAACCAGGCAGCTATTTACTCACTCACACTCACATACACACAAGAACAATACAATAAGTACAGCAAGCCAAAGCTTTATTATAACAAAATATAATACAAAAGGTTATACATCACCGATTCAATAAAGCATCATCCAAGCCCTCTTCCAATGGCTGGGAAGCCCTTGTCAGCCTGGCCTGAGGTCTCTCGAACAGAACTGGCCCCACAGCGATCGTCCACCCTGCAGGAGAGGCTTCAAACCAGGCATTGAGAAAGTCCCATTTTATATGTTTTATCTGGTATTTAGAAATGCTAAACCATCATGTCCTAAGCACTGGCCAGGTGCCCAGAACATCACGAGTTCAGCATGACAAACACCACTTATTCTCATAATAAATAGTTGGCATTCATTAGATCATCATGCCCTAAGCACTGGCCAGGTGTCCAGAACATCATGAGCCAAACAATGCCAGAGATTCTCACAACATCTTGTATGCGACCTTCAAGTCAGAAAAATACACTGTCTGAAGCAAAACATAATAATGAGGCTATCTAAAGAGCAAAACACCAATTAAATGAAGCAGCATGTAAAATGGAGTCACACAATACAAAATGGAGTATAAAATGACATACATTACATGAAATAGCATACAAAATGGAGTGACAATAATCAACATATTATACTATCACTACAATCGGTCCTTTGATTATTGTGAATACGATTTGTATGATATTGGTACCATAGCAAAATTACTACGAATATAACATGATAAGTAACAAGTCCAAATAAGCAAGATAATTGTCACTACAGCAATGATTATGATAGGATGTGTCAGAATATTTAACACTTTTGTAGCTGATGGAGACCATCCTGTAAAAATATCCCACCAATAATGAGTAGTCTCTTGTTGAATCTTGGAACTTAAATCAATCATTTTATTTTTAACTATCGTAGTTTGCACCTGACTTTGCACTAATGATTTATTTCTTATTGCCAAATGAGCCTGCATTACATCTGTTTCCTGAATTATCTGTTTAATTTTATTTAACGAGATATTCAATCTTGTTTGATCTAAAATATTGGGCTGCCAATACAAAATAAGCTTCTGCTCATTATCAGGGACCTGTGCATTTTACTGTGGTGGATGACATTACAATCCAATGATTACTAGGAATCCATGATTTGAACACGGTCCTCCACACATATTCATTATTACTCATTAAATCACTCTGGGCCTTATTTCTTTGCATTATAGAATACATATGTCGATTGTGCATTCTGTCCAATCAATAAATCGCGAAATATTTTCTGCTACTCCCATTCCCATACCTGTGAGGCATTAAATAACTGCAAGAACTCAAAATCATAATTCAAAGTTACTCTTTGGGGTAAGAAAACAGTTGGCATCCATTGAGCTTGTAAGTTAATTAAGCTAAATACATCAATTCCTACTGCCTGAAGCCTGTTAGTCAGTGTTTCTATATCCACACTATTTAAAATTCCATGCCTGCCCCTGCTCCGCTAATAGCGATTACCAAGCTCTTTTATATTTGCATTTTCTACTAAACAGAAACGTTATGTTAAAATGGATTACATTTTTCTGATACCGCTGCGCTACTGATGTACATGTGGATGGAACCTTAACTATACTATCATTGCTAATTACAGGATGATTTTTCAACACTGTAATGTGATCTGCCCAAGTAGTTCTATTAGTTATTGCAGTAGCATTCATGCAGAATAACGTGTCTATGTCAATCAAAGTAATACTTGCACTGAAAATGTCTGCTTGATTCATGCAGCAATCAAGTCTATGTTGTACAGTCACCATGCAACTATTCGGTAAGTTGCAGCATCTAATAGCAGTCTTATTCTGCAAAGAGATTTCATCTGTTTCGTAGGCATATTGTCCTGAGCCACCAGTTGTCATCCAGAGATTGACCCCTGGTGAAAATGTCATGTTCAGTACCACACACTTCTGTCCGGATGGGCAGCTAAAGTTCCCTGGGTTCTATCTTTGGTATAATTTTTCCAACTCCAGGTTCCTTTACAACCAGTGTCATTACAGTTAACCCTTTGAATCCTTCCTCCAGGGTAACTAGCTCTGCCAAATGGACCATAAGACACACCAGCATTCCTTTTAAAATCCATTGCTGACCTAGAAAGACACAAATTTCATTATTCTCGAAGATAACATTTATGTGCAGGCACATATTCCCATTTTCTTTCCCTGATCTGATAATTAACACTGTGTTGTCTCGTCCGGTGGCTATCACCTCAGCTGGTTCAGGAGGGCCATTTGGGTTTGTAACCCATATTTTGGCACCATTGTTAAAACCTCCTGTAGATCTAAAACCTTTATCCCCCCTTGCTGTTAAGAGTGTGGGGCTTGTCCCTTATAGGGTCACTTTGTTAACTGGAATAATTAACAATTGAGCCACTCTGTCATACTGTTTGAATTAACAGATTTTGTTCTCTACTATTCAACAAAATTACTTTCACTTCTCCTTGGTAATCACAATCAATCACCCTTCAAAATTTGTATTCCTTGAGGGTAGTTCTGATTTAGGTGCTATCCAACCACAATGTCTCAGTGGAATTTATATTCCAATACCAGTTTCTATCACTTGAATGTTTCTGCTATTTATTCTGTATTCTTGAAGGGCATGTAAATCAAGTCCAGCAGCTTCTGGGTTGCCCTGCAAGGAGACAGAGCTCCTGGTGTAATTTCCCAATATAACACTGTTTCTGTAGTTGAGTAAGCCTGCACTTGCAAATTAGAGTTATCATTGCATTAAGGGGTCTCAGATTCTCCAATTGGTCTATTATTTAAAATCTGTAATGCTTCATGCAAATTCTCTTTCCATTTTTGTAGGTCTCCCCCAATTGTCCTTTCACAATATGAGGGTTGGTCTTTGTTGCCCATGTTGGCATATAGGACACTAAGCAATCAAGTTTAACTAAATCCAATGTTAGGGTACACCCTACTATATGCCCACACCTGTAGTGGCTTTTCTCCCAAATGTCCACATTTTGATGTGCCCATTTGCCAGTCCTGATAACTGCTGACTTTGAGTTTTTTCAATATCCACTGGAAGAATCTTAGCTTTTTCATCTGCAATAGAATTATATTATCGTTCTAGTGTATCTGAAGCACAATGAGCATCAACATGAAATACAGTGGTCTGAGTATTTTGCACCATAGTCCATATTTCCTGCCACAGTTCTTTTCCCCATATTTCTTTCGAATAAATTATCCACTCATCCTTAGCCCAAGTGGGCAGCCAGGTTGTTAAACCATTGGCTACAGACCATGAATCAGTATAAATATGACATGTACCTTGCAACCTTTGTGAGTATTACACTGGAAGGGAGGAAGGGTAGCTTACCCCCTCCCTCCAAGCTCCTACTGGTGGAAGACACAGCTCGAGGTGCAAGAGACAGCTCGAATACTGTAGCAATAAAAAGGTTAGCTGTGAAACACAGACAAACAACAAAAACAAACACACATCAGTTTAAAAATAAAACAAGATTATTTCCATAGGATAAAAAAGCTAAGCGTCCTGGGTTCCTTATCCTAAGCATGACAAAATGTCCAGATTGATGGTAATACAGTCACGCATATCTCTGTAGATGGTAAACTCTCAAAACAGCTGTAATAGTCCTTTTTCAAAATTGTAAAGTTTGTTCCTCTTCACTTAGAATACTAGTTTTGCAATAAAAAGTCAAATTACATGGTTCACTCTTGGTGTGCTTTCATGAAAACATACATTTTGTGTGAAAGTTGTGCTTTAGGCATGGAATACACATCAAGTTTGAACTGGTAGTAACCTAAAATGTTGAAACACAAGAAGGTCAAATAACGTGCAAAGGTCACAGTGTGCATGCAAGGGTCATTCAAACTCAACCATTCCTGTAGTGTCCTTGAACACCACCAATATTAAAATATCTTTACACAATAAAACTGCTGGCCAAGACAGTACACACACATACACATACACAAAAAGAAATACTAACACAAAATAAGACTGACATTGTTTCACACCAATTTGCTGAGGTAATGCCCATAGTTCCATTAGAAAACTGTATGTGGTTTAGATATATGTGTTGCCTCCTGCCTGTCTTGTAACACTGACAATTTTTAAACTAACACATTTATACATATTGCCATGCCAAATCTTTCCAGAACAAAACACTGTTTAAACACATCATCTGTAAGTGAACACATCTCAGATAACATGATTACACCTTTTGGCACATAACTAAAATATGGCACTCGCTATTTTGCAAAAGTTTCTGGTTTTAACTAGAAAGTATGATAAAGTCATTTATAGTTGTTAACACATTACATTTTCACCTAGCAGTGGCTTGGCATTGTTTGCAACCACAACTCTTCTGCACATTGCAACTATATGACGTCATAATTCTTCACCATCAACACTACCTGCTTCAACCAACGACTACAAACAAAAGTTCTTCACTGACCCTATCTAGGCAGCACAAATGTTCCATTACAAATAAAGTTGAATTAAAACAGTCAGCTATGAGGCAAAGAAGCTTCTTCTTCCTTTTTTTCTGTAACCTGTTGTGCACTGAAGGCAGTCAATCCTATCTCGCAACCTTGACAACAGAACATAATTACAGAACACAGATATAAGCTAGAAAATATGCATGAGAAAGACGGAGCATTACCTTGTTTAGTATGACATACAGAAATAAAACAGACAGACATAAAACAACTTTGAATAAAAAATTCAGACTTACCCGGTGCCAAGGTATTTTTCTTCTTCTTTTCCGATATATTAGTCTAAGTAAGAAACTGACTGCAGGACCTTCGTGATAATTTCCAAATGCTGCAGCTATTAACTCTTTCAGTTGTTTTAACCCTTTCAAAGCGTTTTCTTTTTGGCCATTTTAGCAACCTGCCAAACCAAGTCTTTTTCCCCAGAGCTCTGGTTTGCAGTTTAAAACAAACAAACAAAAATCTCTAACAGTACTAGGTTGAGATCCATCTGTAGAGGTCCCCAGTACTTGGGTTTAGGATCAAATGTATAGAAGAAAACTTGAAACTACACAGATAGGCAACATGTAGGGGATTTTCAAATCATCCTGTCTGTAGTCACCTACTATGCGTCATATCCACAGTAGTTTATTTTTCTTTCTAGATGTTGCTTATCTAACTTTATTTATCCAGCCGCCGTTTTTTCCTAAAAGCAGCTCTGAACTGTGAGCCATCATTGGCTCTAATAGTATATACTTGCAGCAAGCACAAATTACAAGTATAAAGGGCAGTTGCCCTTGCTTGTTTGAGCCTTAATACACCTTTAAAAAAAGAACTCATCCTTTTCCTAAAATAGACATTTTATTTTTGAATCCTGCACGACCAGCCAAAAATGTTGTGCCAACTCAAACCAGGCAGCTATTTACTCACTCACACTCACATACACACAATAACAATACAATAAGTACAGCAAGCCAAAGCTTTATTATAACAAAATATAATACAAAAGGTTATACATCACCGATTCAATAAAGCATCATCCAAGCCCTCTTCCAATGGCTGGGAAGCCCCCTTGTCAGCCTGGCTAGGAGTCTCTCGAACCGGGAACTGGCCCCACAGCGATGCGTCCACCCTGCAGGAGAGGCTTCAAACCAGGCATCTGGAAAGTCCCATTTTATATGTTTTATCTGGTATTTAGAAATGCTAAACCATCATGTCCTAAGCACTGGCCAGGTGCCCAGAACATCACGAGTTCAGCATGAAAAACACCACTTATTCTCATAATAAATAGTTGGCATTCATTAGATCATCATGCCCTAAGCACTGGCCAGGTGTCCAGAACATCATGAGCCAAACAATGCCAGAGATTCTCACAACATCTTGTATGCGACCTTCAAGTCAGCAAAATACACTGTCTGAAGCAAAACATAATAATGAGGCTATCTAAAGAGCAAAACACCAATTAAATGAAGCAGCATGTAAAATGGAGTCACACAATACAAAATGGAGTATAAAATAACATACATTACATGAAATAGCATACAAAATGAAGTGACAATAATCAACATATTATACTATCACTACAATGACTTTTGTGAAGATAATTATTAAAGATGATACTCGAGGGGCGCATGTGCAGACGCCAAGCTTAATGGCTGCCTAATTGTTCTGTCTCATCCCAATCCTCTTTGAAACATAAGTTTTTGCTCTCCATACCATTAACATTGGAGTTCCACAGGGTTCCATCCTGGGCCCCCTCCTTTTCTTCATTTTTATCAACGACATCACCAGGGACACTACCTCTTGCTCATCCCTCCTCTATGTGGATGAACTCATCCTGCATTCTTTTTTTTTTTAAATTCAAGTTTATTGTAAGTTTATGCCCAGGTCAGAATTACATTATTCACTTCACAAGGTTTACCTTATAACAAGTTCATCTCATCATGGCTAGATTTCCACTATACAGTCCATTCTGTAAAAGCAGTAAGAATTACAATCCACTATTAATACAGTTGGCTCATCACTTCATTCTAAGATACTTTACAGTGTGTGGGCCTCCCTTATGCCTCCTCACCCATATCCACCCCTGGTCCCCTCTCCTTTCTCCTCACATCATGTTGTTATCTTTCCACACTACCCATTGAGCCCATTTACGGACAAAGACCTGTATGCAGGAATTAATTAAGTACATCAGCTCCTCCATCTCCGGTATTTCCTGCATTATCTCCATCCAATGCTGGCTGCTTAGGATTCAGCCATTTTCTGGTAATTGCTTTGTGTGCGGCTGCTAAGAGTATATTCCATAGGTATACTTTATCCTGCCCTTTGACCCCACCAGGCGGCAGTCCTGGGACTATATGTTTTATTCCAGTGTCCTCTGTTACTGTCAGGATTTCTCCCATCACCTGTCTGATCTGATTCCATTACTGAGTGAGATGTGAACATTGCCAGAATATCTGGAGGTGAGAAGCCCTTGATTCTTGGCATCCCTTCCAACATGTTGGAGGGTGGTTTCTTTCCCATTTGTTTTTCATCACTGGAGTGATAAAGAAGTGTGTTCTCACCTTCCACTTGTACTCTCTCCATCCTGGAGAATATGTGTTTTTATTTGCTTGTAAGAATATTGTTTCCCAATCTCTATCCTTCAGCCTCTCCCCAATCTCGTCTTCCCATCTTTTTTTGATAGGTTCCGAGTGGTTGGTCTCCTTTCTCTGAGAGCTCCATATAGAGCTGATATGTGACCTCTGACTCTTTGAAGTGTTAGAATCTCTGTCATGATGCTCAACAGGCTGTCTGGGGCTGGGTCCCAAGCTGCTTGGGCCCTTAATATGTACATGTGAGTTCTAATTTGTAAAAATCTAGTGGTCAGTTTGTCTCAGGTGGAATTTCTCGTTAAATTGGTCAGTATATTATCCCCTTCCATGAATTGTTTAAGGGTAGTTAGGCCTAGCCTCTCCCACTTTCTGAAAGTTAGATCCTGAGTTGATGAGGTGAAATCTGGATCCCATGCAAACCATCTCAGTGGCCATAACTCTTTACTAAGTTTATATTTGGTCCACAATCTCTGTATAACCCAAAGTGTGTTTCTCACTGTCACTAGGGATATAGTGCTGTCTTTTTGTATTTGTATGGGATTTGTAACTCTGGCACCCAGTGGAGCTCTCTCTGTGTTTACTATTTCTATATTTTTCCAATCGGCTATGCAATCCTGTGCTGATCACAGGAGGGCATTCCTTAGGTGGGCTGCAAGACAGTAGTATTCCAGGTTTGGCAGTGCCCTTCCCCCATGCTTTTTATTAATGAACATGGCTGCATTTTTAATTCTGGGTCTTTTGTTTGCCCAGACAAACATCATGATGTTTTTTTGCCATATTTGTAGTCGGTTGTGATATATTTTAATGTGGAGGCACTGAAAGAGATATGTGTATATGGGCAGTATATTCATTATAACTGTTTGCATCCTGTCATAAAGGGGCAAGTTAAGAAGCTCCCAACCTTCCATATCCTTCCTTATCTGACTCACTAGGGGATCGAAATTATTTGTGAACAATGTTGCAATATTTTTAGTAATGTCTGTGCCTAGGTATTTTAACTTCTGAGAGTTCCAGTTCACAGGGACCAATTGGGTGATCTCTGGACAAGGGCTGTAGTGAACTTTTAGTACCTCTGCTTTTTGTTTATTAAGGGCATATCCTGAGTACCAGCCAAACATATCTAGGAGTCTCCACAGTCAGGTCAGGACATATATAGCAGGATGTTGTCTGCATAAAGGGAAACCTTATACTCCATGCCCCCAACCCTCACCCCATAAATCCCCATATCATTTCTAATGGCTTGGGCTAAGGGCTCAATGTAGATAGCAAAAAGGATCAGTGAGAGCGGACAATCTTGGCGGGTACTTCTCTTGAGCCTGAACCTCTGGGAAATGCCCCCATTCTCCCTAACATAGGCCTGTGGGGATGCATATAAAGCTTTAATTGTCTCTATGAATGTCTGGGGGAACCCAGATGTTCTAAAATTGTGAATAGGAAGCTCCAAGTAACCCGATCAAATGCCTTTTCGGCGTCAAGGCTCATTATGCATGCAGGGATGTGTTGTCTATTAATTATGTCTATTATAATAATAGTTTGCTTGGCCCCTTCAGGGGCTTGTCTACCCTCTATGAAGCCTGTTTGGTCCAAATGTATTAGGCCTGGTAGTATGGGGTTTAGGCGAACTGCTATTATGGCAGTGAGGATCTTATAGTCTACATTTAACAGTGAGATAGGCTTATATAAGCTACATTCTTTGGGGTCCTTCCCCTCTTTGTGTATAACCATGATTGTGGTGTAATTGCTGTTGCACAAGGCCTCCTACTCCTGGCCCTTCTACTCCCAGCCTTGGCCTATGGCGCAGTCACCTATCTAGGTGTCACTAAGTCCTCCCTCTGTAAATGGGACACCACCTATAACATTTGCAGCTATGCCTCTGCATCACCAAGTTTTAAAAACCACCACCAGCTCTATGCTGACTTAAACTGGCCCTCTCCCACTGCCCATCGACTTCAGTCCTATGGTTCCCTAACTGATGGAATAATTAGATCAGGTCTCCCTCAATCTCTTGCTTCCATGCTTCACTTCCAGTCCCCCCTCCTATGGGCTCTGATCTACTGACCTAGCCCCTTTCTATATCCCTAGATGCAAAACCTCTATGGGTGCACAAGCTTTTTCTCACTCAGCTCTGAAGTACTGGAACGCCATACCTCAAGCTATCCGCCTAACTCCCACCCATGCCAGTTTCAAGAAACTCCACTGAGATTATCTATGTGCTTCTAACCCCTGTGCTTGCTTCCACCCGCTGTAGATCCCTCTTCCCATTTCCTCACTATCCCCCCTGTATCTACTCCCCTCCTATCTGCTTTATCACCTCTCTCTAATGACCTTCCCCCTTGCACACTCTCCACCAGCCTTCACCTCTTTCTCCCCTGCCTCTACCACATCCTCCACTCCCTCCTCTCTAAAGCTTAACTACCTCTGGGCACTTATTGTTTATATATATATATATATATATATATATATATATATATATTAATTATATTTCCTTATTATTTTACATAAAGGTAATATACCTGAGAGAACTGTACAGGATGGCACATTATGACCGATGACATACACTGTATAGCAGCTGCAGAGTGACAATATACAACATTTGAAGAAATCCCTGAATCTGGAAAAACGATGAAAATACCCCCATCCCCTCACCCAGATCCCCAGGCCCCCATCCCCTCCCCCAGGATGTGCCTTCTATAAATGAAAAAGAAAAAAAGAAAAAAGAGAATAAAAGGAAGAAAGGGAGCTGATCCTGATACATATGAGATGCATAAAGGTATATCAGCTGCCAAGGTAGCTAGAGGTGTACCCAACAGGACATTAATTAAAATAAAGAGCATATAATTTGCCCCATTTCCACTCAAACAAAACCAGACAATTCCAAGAACTTGCTATTAACCTTTCAGTCTGAAAACAGAAAGAAATTTCACTGATCCATTCTGCATATGAGATAACCAATTGGTCCATCCAATGCCTAAGGACCAATCTTTTGATGACCATCAAGATCAAAGCCATGTGGAATCTACACTCCATCACTTGTATATTGGAAAGCATCCCTAGGATACAAACTTCTATAGTGAATAAATCATCAAGGCCCAAAAGAGGGTCAAAGTTAGATTGGATGGACTGCCTTCTCACAGTACCAGAAAATGTGTACCAGGTTCCCTTCCACTGTGCCACACCTTGTGCATAGAGTTGAAGTTAATCTGTTTAATTTAACCAGTTTAACTGGTGTATAATACAAGTTGTTCAATATATGGTATTGAGTGAGTCTATGTCTGCCTTGAGAGAGATACCGATATGTAGCTACCCAAATTTGTTCCCAATCTAGAAGGGTGTCTGGCAGAAGAGAAGACCAGCATTTGGAACCAGTCAGGGAGTCTGGGAATTTAGTGTCCAGTGGGAAAGAATAAAGCTTAGAAATACTATGGGCCTTAGTTGCCTGTTCCTGTATCTGGTTTAGGAAGGGTTTAATTTGAGACGGTGTGGGATTGGAGCCGAAGCTGGAAGCCACTAGGTATCGTAACTGAAAAACTTTAAAAAATATGCTTCTGATGAATATTATACTTGGTCAGAACCTCCCCAGAGGGTAGAAGAGAGTTATTCAGGAATAAGTCATCGACACAGCAATCTCTCTGCTGAGGAAGCCAGTCTAGAGAAAGTGGGAGACCCCTGATCCTAATATTTAAATTAAGGGTAAGAGGTTGGGAAGTGTCTTTCCTGGGAGAGAGATTGAAAAAATGCCAGCATTGATTCACCACCTTGATAGAAGTACCAATGGCACTCCCCTGTAAAAGTGGAGGCAAAGTGGATAGGTTATAATAGAGGAGTCTGGATGGGGGAAGGCCAAACTCGGTTAGAATCTTTTTCTCAAGTTGTTCCCAAATTGGTAGAAACTCATCCACCCTCTGGTTGTACCACCTCCCAATTTTTGCCATGTGGCTTGCCTAGTAATAGAGCATAAAGTTGGGAAGATGGAGCCCTCCTTTCTCTTTGGGTAAATTAAGTTTTAAGAAGGCTCTCCTGGGCTGTTTACCCTGCCAAATAAACTTGGAAATGGACCTGTGAAAGTTATGAAAATAGGACATTGGCAGGAAAATGTTCATTAGGCTAAGTGGGTAGAAGACCCGAGGCAACACATTCATCTTAACAATATTAATACGACCCTACAGCGATAAAGGGAGGGCAGACCATCTCTGAAGGTCTTGTTGAATTTTAATCAATAGATTGTCTAGGTTAAGCTTCCTGAAGAGTTCCAGGTCTTTAGTTAGGAAAATGCCTAAATATTTGAGAGAGGAGGGGGCCCATTTCATACCAAACTGGGAAAAGTTGACCTGAAGCATGTTAACGTTCAGTGGAAATATGACTGATTTAGCTAAATTCAACTTGTAATTAGCCACTTAGCCAAACTGGGCTATAATGTGTAGTATATGTGTTAGAGACACTTCAGGGTTAATCAAGTGTAAGAGAATATCATCAGCATAGGCCAAGAGAACCAGAGACTGCTGCTGAATGAAACAACCCATGATCAGTGGAGTTTTTGATACTGAGAAGGAGAGGCTCCAGATATAGATTAAACAGGAAAGGTGACAGGGGGCAGCCCTGCTGGGTGCCTGTAAATAGCAAAAATCTAGAAGAAAAAAACCCTGTTACAATAAATTCTGGCAGTAGGGGATTAGTAGACTGATTTAATCCATTGAATAAAGACCTCCGGGAAGCCCATTCTCTTTAATATAATCCAGAGAAATTCTCAATGGAGTCTATCAAAGGCTTTCTCAGCATCTAATGATATCAGAGCCATAGAGATTTGTAAGTCCTGGACGGCTTGAAAAATATGTGAGAGAGTACGCAGGTGGTCTATAGAAGACCTGCCCTGCACAAACCCTACTTGTTCGGGACTCAACAAGTTAAGCCAGACCCGTTTGAGTCTAAGGGATAGGATTTTCATTAGGATTTTAATGTTGCAATTAAGAAGTGAGATTGGGCGGTAACTAGCAGGATCGGTCAGGGATTTGTCTAGTTTCAGTATCAGAACAACAGTATCTTCCAGCAGGGAAGGGTCCAGAGTGGTAGCGGTAAACATGTATTCAAATAATTTCGTGAGGAGAGGGGCCAGTTCCTTCCCAAATGTTTTATAGAAATTAGAGGGGAAGCCATCAGGTCCCAGAGCTTTGTCCGGAGCAAAATCTTTGATCACCTCCTCCACTTCCGTTACCATGATAGGAGTAGTCAGAGCTTCTCCTAGGTGAGTTTGGAGGGTAGGAAGGGGCAGGCCCTCAAGAAACTGGTCTACTAGGGAATGAGAGAGGTGGAAGGCACCACTGCCGTAAAGTTCCTTCTAAAATGACTCAAAAATTCATGAAATATCCCTAGGGGAAGTTTTAAGAGAACCACCGGAAGATAATAATGAGGGAATCCATCTCGATCTCTCGATTTCCCTCAAACGTAGAGCTAGCATTTTACTGATTTCTCCCCTTGATCGAGAAAGAGGGCCTTTGTTTTCAGGAGAGAATACTGTGCCTGGTCTCTTATCCAATCTGAGTACTCATTTCTAAGTTTCATTAGGGTTTCTAGATCAACTTGGAAAGAGGAGGAGGAGAACTTATTCTCTGCCAACCTAATTTGCTTTGACAATGACATGATCTTGGCCTCCCTCTGTTTTTTCCTCCTAGACGCGAGTTTAATAAATTCGCCCCTGATGAAGCATTTAAGGGAGCACCAAAGCAGATTTTCCCTCTCGATTGAACCTGTGATGGTCTCAACAAATGAGGTGATTAGGGATCTAATATGGGAGACTATGCCCTTGTCCTTGAAAAGCTGGGTGTTTAGTTTCCAGGCGGTGTCTCTTTGCACCTGCGGGTTTGGGGAGACCAAAATTCAAGCCACTGAGTGGTCTGACACAACTATGGGCTCAATACCAGACTGGAGTACTCCCGACAGAAGGTTATTGCTGACTAGTATTAGATCAATTCTGGACCACGTCTTGTGTACTTGGGAATAATAAGAGAAGAGTTGTCTTGTGGGATTAAGTAGGCGCCAAGGGTCACACAGGCCCAGTAGATCCATAAAATTCCTCAAGGCTAGCTGTGAAGAGGAGAGTGGTTTCAGGGGTCTATAAGATTTATCCAAGTCTTGTGAGGGAGTGATATTCCAGTCCCCCCCAATTATTAACATTGAGGGTAAGAGTCGACTCAACTTTTCAGCCAAGGTCATGAGAAAGTCTAGGTCCCCCCCCCTACTGGGGCGTAAATCACCCTAATGTTATCTTTGCATTATAGAGAAAACCTTTCACAATAATGAATCTACCTTCACTGTCTGATAAAACCTCTTCTGCCAGAAAGAGAATGTGTTTCTTAACCAGAATGGCCACCCCCCTGCTAGAGGATGACTCCCCTGAGGCGAAAACCTGAGCATAACCTTGACGGCGAAGCCCATTGACTTCTGATGAGAGCAAATGGGCTTCTTGCATCAAGAGAATATCGACATTCAGTAAAGCACAGTTTTTGAAAACCTGGTACCTTTTAGTTAGGTCTCTGACACCTCTTACATTCCACGTAGCAATTTTAAGCGCTGTAACACTGATTGTCAAATATACAGTGCAGCAATGGAATATGAAAAGATGAAAAGCAGACCACCCTAGAAGCACATCCTGCCCTCCCTCCCCCAAAACCAACCACGACCAGATTCCACCTCCACCCTTCCTCAAAACCAGTAAAGAAAAACTGAAGCAGTGTAAATTTCAGACATGATATTACAACCTTTACCAAATCATGAACTAAGAAAGAGAGACCCCTCCCCTCCCTTCCCCCATCCTCATCCCTAAAACTATGTACAACTGTACTCCCGACTGCTTCCTGAGGAATACTGAAAGTGATATTGCTTGGGTCAGGGAACAAAGCACCAAAAGCCACCACCAGATGGGTGTACCAGGAGGTAATCGTGAACCGGTACCCTGAGGAAGTGTCGGCTAATAAGTAGAGAGTAATTCCGTCGTAGGTACTGAGAACTTCCTGGCTGAAGAAACCCCCATCTGGGCTGCTCCCCCCTCTCCTTGGTGCATTTAGCAGTCCCACCAGGGCCGACCCTCCTGCGGAGCCCCCCCCCAGACAGGTAAATCAGAAAAAGCCTACCAAAAGACTGGGAAAGTTGAGAACCTGACCAAAATCTTGGGGTTATTCAGAGAAAGCCCCATTAACCTGGATTCAATACAACCAGAACTCACTAGAGAAGGAGAGCTCACCAGGGGCCCCTGGATTCCAGTCTTCGCCATGAGAAAATAGCCCCTGATCAAATTGCTGACCAACTGATTCACCACCTGCCTCCAACCTCCCAACTGCCATCTGAACTCCTTAATCCCTCAAGAGAGATAACCAAACTACATTACCCGCCTAGGTTTTGAACTAAATAGGGTAAGGGATAATAAGCCTGAGACCGCAATGGTAGTGCTAAGAAATGGAGTCAGGTCCGCAGCTCAGGGGGCCAACTTCGGGCTTCACCGCCATCAAAACCATCAGTGGCAAAAAATTATGTTCCCAAATATAGGAGTGTGTTAGGGCACAAGCAGGATCAGACTGACATCTTGCTAACCCCCCTCCAAAATGTTCACCATAACAACAGCAATCCTTGTTGTCTAATATTGGCCCAGCTCATCTCTTTTCTCAAAAAGCCTCCCCAACCCACCAACCCCACCTGATGAATACCCCAGGATATCCTAGTGACCGCTTCTGTCCAACTTGCTGTAAAATTAAGCAAGCCTAATTACCTAAGCCGGGGAAGCACAGTAGGAACCGGGGGAGCAATAGTTACTAGGGGGACCAAAAGGTCCCACCGGTCCCACGTCGTGTAGAAACCGCCTCTACACCCCAAGTTCTGACCCCCCCAGAGAGCAGGCCCCATGAACCACCACACAAACCAAGCCCACTCAACCCCCCAACAGATCGCTCCAAAGCCGTTCCCCACAGCCACCAGAAAATCCAGACGAGAGAGAAGAGAAAAGCCAAAAACAAAAGGTGAGAGTCCAAAAATGCAGCATGTAGCAAGAGGTAACTTCTTGGCGCTGTCTCAGCGATTCGGCCCAGTTTAAACAGGTTAGGCAACTTGATTGAGAGATCTGATGCCGCTTTATCTGGGGATTCGTAGGAGAGCCAAGAACCATTGATGGCAACTTGTAGCTTGGCAGGGTAGTTCATTTTGTAGTGAATGCCTGCTGCGATCAGCTTGCTGACTAGAATTGAACGCTGAGCATTTTTGCCTCATCTCGAAGGGAAGATCCTGAGTAATATGTAGCTTGGAACCACTCCATTGAATTGCCTTTAATTTTCTTGCCTTTGATAATACATGTTGTTTTTCCAAGAAGCTTAGAAATTTAATAATAATAGGTCTTGAGGGGCTCCAATGGCAGATTTCCGTCTAAGAGAGTGGTGAGCACGTTCAATATGATATTGTGGATTAAGAGGGGAAGGCCCAACGACTTTGTTTAGAAACTTCTGGAGAAAGAGATTAATGTCAGGGCCCTCCTCAGACTCGGGGAGGCCCAGGATCACCAAGTTGTTTCTTCGGCTCCTTCCTTCTAAGTCTTCCATTTTGAGTTGCAGTTTACTGATCTGTTGTCTGAGGTGAATGATTTCTCGGTCTATCTTTTCCCTCCAGGTCTCCAGGGAGGAAGTTCTGGCTTCTGAATCTCCCATTCTGGTTATTAGGGCACTGAGATCTCCCCTTAGTGATTTCAGCTCAGCAGACATATCATCCAATATTTCCTTAAAAGGTATTAGCTCTTGTAAGAAACAGTCCTTGGTAAGAGGAGTTGGAGAAATATTGGAAGGGGGTGGTTTTACTGCAGGCCCCGAATTCAGGTTTTTTGATTTTTTTGAAGATTTCTCCGGCGTAGATGATGGAGTGTGCTTCATGCCAGCAGACCTCATCTCCGCTTCCATCTCAATCTGCCTCCAAGTGCATTAATATGCACAACACAAGATGCTGCCAAGTACCGAAGAGTGTTATCTATACTCTAAATGTAGAATGGAACTCTAAATGTCGAATTTGTAGGCTGAAAATAGTTAAAAGATGGGTGGGTAACGGGAGCTCCTTGAAAATGCTGCCTCTAGCTGCACTGCATCACGTGACCTCCCGTATATTGTTTATATCTTGTCCAAACTTATCCATTTTTTGTACTCAGTAGTTTCAGTTATTTGTACTTGTCCATACCTATTTAACTTTTGTCTAATGTTATGCTGCTAGTACCCTGACCTGGTCTCTAAACTGTATTTCGCTCAACCTTCAATGTTGATTATTCTGACCCCCCCTCCCACTGTAGTACCTATTTCATGTGCTGCATCACATGGTGTGCTTATGTATTGTCCACTTGTATTCTCCTGGGTCGTGCCTGAAAATCGGCATTCCTATGCCTAGTGCACCCACCCGGTTACCAAAAGCAAATAAATAAATAAATAATAAATAAATTCCATGATGGGGGGACTACCTCTCTCTCTAGCCAGACCAGATTAAAGACATTCTGTAGTAGAGGCAATGTTTCTGCTAGGAATGCTTTATAAAATTTGCTACAGAACCCACCCAGGCCCGAGTATTTACCTACCTTCAAGTTCTTTATGATAGACCCTATTTCTGTCCCTGAAATCAGTGTCATCAGGGTTTGTTGTTGTTCCTGCTTAAGTTTGGGAAGCTTTCGTTTTCTGAGGAAGTGATTGGCTTCCTCTGAGAATGTTACTTTCTGAGGGTGATATAATGCTTTGTAGTAGGTGACAAAGGATTCTGCTATCATTTCCCATTTATGGGATATATTTCCCTGGGTAGGGTGTCTGATAGCTGTGACATTAGCTCGGGCTACCCTTTATTTAAGTCTGTAGGCTAGTAACTTGGTTGCCCTTATCCCCCCCATAGAAATATTGTTTTAAATATTGGAGGGCCTTCTCTGTTTCAATTTTGTTTATGTTTTGTATTTTATTTTTAATATTTGTTATCTCTGTTTCTCTATCCTTATTCCATTTCTGTTTTTGTATTCCTTCTGTTGTTCTAAGCTGATCGCGTTGAGTATCCAGCTGTTTTCTTGTTTCTCTCTTTTTATGTGTGGCTATAGATATTATTTTTCCCCATACCATTGTTTTTATTGTATCCCATAATATCTGGGCTGTTATCCCTGGCCTATCATTTGTTTAATGACTTTCTTAATTTCTTCCTTAACTTCTTTGTCCCTTAGCGGACTAGTGGTTAGTCTCCACTGGGTTGGCTTCTTCAGGAGCTCCAATTCAACCTCCACCATTATTGGCTGATGACCCGACAGTGTGGCTGTACCCACCTGCATTGAAATGAACAGCGATACATCCTTAACATAAGTAAAAAACATGTCGAGCCTTGAGTACGTTTTATGTCTAGCAGAACAGAATGTGTAGTCTCTGGCTGATGAATATTTAGCCCTCCATATGTCTGTCATTCCCATATTCCTCAGGGCTCTGGCAAACCTCTTGGCCACTCTGCCTTCTGCTGTGGGCATACCCAATGTGGAGTCAAGTTTTCTGTTCAAAATTACATTCCAGTCACCCCGAGCAATAATGATGCCCTTGGCTTTCTCAGCTATAGTCTTAATGAGACCTATGTAAAAGGCAATGGAGGAGACCGGAGGGGCATAAACATTGATCAAAATGACCTGAACATCCTGTATCCTCTCCAAAACTAAGAAATATTGAGCTCCAGGATCTGTCACCACCTCAAGTTTTCTCAGAGGGTATGGATGCTGACAGTAAAATTGCTACCCCTCTCTTTCTGCCTTTATCCAGAGAGGCATGATATAGTTTAGGGTACTGTCATAGGCTGAGGGTGTAATGATGGACACTGACACAAAAAGGTAGTGTGGCAAGGCTAAAAAAAAAATTGCCAAGCCTAAAGCTTTATTAAAGTAACAGCAAAAAGAAAATATAAAACTATTAACTTTGCAGGAATACAGAAAGAAACATAAAAGGACAGAAATAAATGAAAGCTTCCACAGGCAATATCAGCAAACGAAAAGGCCGCCTGGGATTTCAATTATCTTAGTCTGTAGGCACAGACTCTCAAGTGGAACTGTACTGGCTGATCCCATAATGAATCTGAAGGTATCACAAGAATGAGTCTCCTTTTATCCTAGGGATTCAACAGGTGATCACTTCAGACTCCACCCCCTATAATCTTCAATACAGATTTTCATTTATAAAACACTTTCATTTCATTCTAAGCAAAGGGGCATTCAATATATCTTCATTACAAAATATTGACATCCTGAAATCAAATATAATACAGGTTTTACTAAAAACAGCACTCTTGCCAAGTTTAGCCCCTCCCTCAATCTGTCCACAGTACAACTATAGTGAATATGTGCCGGCTGACTACTAGGGAAACAGCAAGAGCAACAAGTGCAAATGGCTGTGAGGAATACCTCTGGCTAAAGGCCCAAATACTCATTATCTGGTAAGCTTCACTCTTTAAAATTAACAGGAGCCAGACTGCTAAAAAAAGGAGTAAAACTGAAAAAGGTCCAACATTTATCTTACGATGTCTGAAATACTGCACATTTTTGTTTAGAAGTTTCTTTTGGGAGTGCTAAACACATTGCTGCACAAGCAAACAAAAGCAGTTCCTTTAATTTCATATCTGCTTATGTTTAATGCAGTTTGTGCTGCTGTTATATTGACTTTGCCGTGTCACCTTACAACACTAAACCAAAAATAATAAAGTTAAACAGTAAGGAAAAGTAAACTGTTTTTGGGTCAAAATACTGTTGCTAAGGCATATCTAGGGAACCTTACAACAACACACTAAGGGACTGGGTGACCAGCAGGCAGGCTCTGACTCTTTTTACCATCTTTATTCTTCTTGTCTGCCTAAATAAACTAAGTGCTTGCACTGTGAGGAGAATTGCCCTGTATTTGGCATGCACATTTGTCTCCTGGGCATTGCTTAAACATGAAAAGAGGAACTACTAGCCTACATATGCTAAACTCTGTGTCTATACCCTGTAACCTATCATGGGGGTGGTACTGAAGCTCCATACTGGTCTTTTTAATGGAATGAAAGTGATAGAAAGGGCCTCTTATCCAGGTGGCCTGTCTGGAAAAAGGGAATTAAAAGTGGGAAAGTAAGGGAAAGGACAGAAAAGATATTCAGAGAGTGCTACTGCAGTAGACTTGTGAAAGAGAATTAGACAGGTATTTGGAAATTTAATAGCACACTTTCACAATTCCTCCCCACTTAAGAGGAAACTATAAGGGGTACATTATCCTACTTATATCCCATAGTTTCCTAACTACCAAGTCTTATGCAAAATTAACAGATCTCTCACTCTTAAAAAGGGAGAAGTGTAGCTTTAGCCCACCCACTCCCAAAACTCCACCCCGGGGACCCTTATTAAATAATACACACGTAAAAGGTTATACCTAACCCTTCTTGCTACTTTCAAATTCCCTGTGATCTGCATATGTATTTTGATCTGCCCCATATCGGGGCATAAAGTCAGTGTTCTTATTCGCTGTCCCAGGTTGATGGTGTACTGTGAACCTATAGGGCTGTAAGGCCAAGTACCACCGATTTTTCTTGGGTTTTTATCCTTCATGTTATGAAGCTAACAAAGGGGGTTGTGGTCAGTTAAAACCTCAAATTCTGAGCCCCACAGGTAAAACTTGAGGGCTTCAATTGCCCACTTGATAGCCAGACATTCCTTCTCTATGGCGGAATATCTTGTCTCTCTCTCATTCAGCTTACGGCTCAGGTATATCACGGGATGTTCTTCTCCATTTACTATTTGAGACAGAACAGCCCCTATGCCAGAGTCTGAAACTTATGTTTGCACCAAAAAAGGAACAGTGAAGTCACGGCTTCTGAGTACTGGTGCTGCACAAAGATGTGCCTTAATGGTGCAAAAGGCTTTTTCGTACTCTGGTGTCCATTTAACAGCATTGGGGTAATGTTTCTTTGTCAGATTAGTAAGGGGTATAGCTAAGGTGGCAAAATTAGACACAAACCTCCTGTAATAACATGCTAGTCCTAAAAAGGCTCAAACTTGTTTTTTTATTTAATGGTCTGGGACATTGGGCCACAGCATCGCTTTTACTTATTTCAGGTTTAACTTTCCCATTACCCATTATGAACCCCAGATATCTAGTCTCTTGCATAGCTATACTACATTTCATGGGATTTATAGTTAACCCTGCTGTTGTAAGAGAACGGAGGACAGCATCTAGATGTTGTAAATGGGCTGCCTAAGTGGGGCTGTACACTATCACATTGTCCAACTATGCAGTGCAATAGGACTCATGACGCTGTAAAGTTCGGTCCATCAGGTGCTGGAACGTGGCTGGCACACCATGTAGGCTGAACGGCATAGTGACAAAATGGTACAACCCAATAGGCGTGGTAAATGCTGTTTTTTCTTTTGAACGCCTGATCCAAAGTGATCTGCCAGTAACCCTTTGTCAGGTCAAAGGTAGCAATGTATTTTGTATTGCCAAGTCTATCCATGATGTCATCAATCCATGGCATAGGGTACGCATCAAATTTGGAAACAGCATTTAGACATCTGCAATCCAGACAGAGACGCATACCACCTTCTTTTTACTTACCACAACTATGGGAAATGCCCAATCACTATTTGATGGTTCAATTACCCCCAACTCATGCATCTTCTTTACTTCTTTCATTACTTCGTCCCTGGTCCTCTCAGGTAACTGGTATGGCTTTTGTCGGATAGGGCTAGGGGAATTAACTTCAATTCAGTATTCAAAACCGTGTACCAACCCAGGTTTAGAGGTGAATGACTGGGAATACTTACTAAGAAGGTGATCTAACTCTCTCCTCTGCTCTGTCATCAGCGTGGGATTAATTGCAAGATCACTCATTTCTCCATCATTCTCTAGCTGCCTATAGTCTACTTCCATTTCACTGGTATCACTCTCTGTGCAAATAAAATACCCTGGGGTTGGTCTTTCAACAAGTTTACATGGTATATCCTCTTTTTCTGACATCTGTCCGGTAGTTCAAGTTCATATGTAACAGATCCTGTTCGTCTTAATATAGTATAGGGGCCCTGCCATTTCATCAGTAACTTGTCAGAGGAGGAGGACAACAACAACAGAACCTTATCCCCTTCTTGGAATGACTTAGTTCCCACACCCTGGTCATAATACTCCTTCTGCATTGCCTGTTTGCATAAATTGTCCTGATGAGCCATCTGTGTATATCTGACCAGTTTGGAACGTAAGTTCATTAGACATTCAAGGGTGGTACTGGTGTGTTCCTTTTTATCTTCCCATTCCTCACTGACAACATCTAGGGGTCCCCTGGGGTTGCTACCATAAAGTAACTCAAAGGGGGCAAACCCTGTAGAAGCCTGTGGGACCTCCCTATATGCAAACAATAGGAGTGGAAGGTAAACATCCCATGTTTTTCCCTCATCTTCCACATATTTCTTCAACATTTTCTTCAAGGTCTGGTTGAATCGCTTAACCAGACTGTCTGTTTGGGGATGGTATGGGGTGGTGTGGATAGCCTCCACTCCTAATGTTGCGTACAGTCATGCTAGCATCTGTGAACAGAAATTGCTCCCCTATGTGGTAGGATTTCCCTTGGTATCCTCACCCAACTGAATACTTTAATTTATTAATCTGCTACTTTTTCTGCAGTTACAGTGCGGAGTGGGATAGCCTCAGGATACTTGGTGCAGTAGTCACAGATTACCAATATAAATCAGTTTCTCTTTGCACTCTTAGGTAAAGATCCCAGTACATCCATTGCTATAAGGCTGAACAGAACAGTTATTAAAGGCAGTGGTTGGAGAGGGACCTTATCTTTTTTTGTAACAGAGGCCACTTTCTGACACTCTGGGCAACTGCAGCAGAAGTCTGCTACTTGAGGATGAATACCTGCCCAGTAGAACCTTAATAACAGCCTTTGTAAAGTATGATCCCTACCGAAGGTGTCCTGCTAGGGGAAGCTCATGAGCCAGTGATAGTAATTTTTCTCTGTAACGAGTGGGTACTAACAGCTGGTCAATTTGTTCACCCGTAATGGGGTGTATGTATCTCCTATACAGTAAACCATCTGTTAAAATACATGAGGGCTCATGGTCTTTTCCTATAACCCCTACCATCTGAAAAAATGGCTGTAAGATTTCATCCTTTTGTTGTTCTGAACCAAACCCTTCTTCCTTAGATATAGATGAACCCCCTTTGTCAGCAGACGCAACGTCAAAAGTTGTAACATCTACAGTTTTAATAGCACCCTTTTACAACATATCATGTTTTAGTGTCCATTGACGTTTGTCCCTCTTTCTTTCTTGTTGAGATTTAGGGTTTTTCCAGGCTCGCCATAGACCTTATCATCAAATGCAAACAACTGAGCCCACTGCTGTCCTTGTCTGGTCTGGGCCCAGGCTGTCAGGGCACAAACATTCTCATTCACCTGCATCAGACTGAAAAAGTCAGGAAAATCATGTCCAAGTATAATAGGGTCAGGCAGAAGGGGAACCAAACCAACAGTCATGTCACGCACTTTCCCTTATACCTGTAAAGTTAAGTCAGTCATAGGATACTGATGGATGTCCCCATGAATGCAGATCACTGCTGTTTTTGTCCCCCTTTTTGTGTTCTGCAGCTGAACCAAATCAGTTCTCACTAATGTTTGTTTGCTGCCAGAGTCTATCAACCCAGTAGCCTCCCTGTTGCCAATCTTCAGTGGTGTGACATACTGTCCCCAATTTGCTAGGGCCAACTGGAAAACTGTGGATTTCCTCTGGAGGCACTTTCAGGCTATATGCCCCTTTCCTTGGCACTCCCTACATATGATGTTGGGGTTGAATGATCTATTAAATGGAACAGTCTTTGAATCCCCAATACCAGTACCAGATGAAGAAGAAAAAGAAGAAGAAGTGGGTCTTACTGTGGGCGGAGTCACACCAGAACCAGGTTGTCCTAGTTGTCAGTTGGGAATGGGCCATTAGATAGTCCTCATCCAATGTGATGGCTTTTTCCGAGGTGTCTGGCCAGTGTTCCCTCACCCACACCTGTACATCTGAGGGTAGTATACAAATGAACTGTTTGATTATTATTATTTCCAACATCTGTTCTATTGTTTTTACCCCTGGTTGCAACCACTTCTGGCGTAAGTCCTTCAATTTGGTATATGTTTCTCTGGGAGTGTCTGTGTTATGAAATCTGCATGTCTGAAAACGTTGCCGATATGTTTCAGGGCTGATGTCATACCCTTGCAGGATTGCCTGCTTAATAGCATCATAGTTCTCTGCCTGGGTGTTGTCCATATGGCTGTAGGCCAGCTGTGCCTTTCCAGAGAGGTATGGTACTAAGAGTATAACCCATTGGGTCCTAGGCCACCCACATGTCTGGGCTATTCACTCAGTTGTAGTCATGTATGCTTCAGTGTCATCAGTAGCACCCAATTTGGTCAATTTTATGTCCTTAGGTCCATCTACAGGGGGAGGATTACATATTTCAAGGTCTCTGATGGCCCTTAATGTATCATTCTACCTGGACTCATCTCTCTGAAGATCCATTTCCCTTTATTTGTCCATGGCAAGTTGCTTAAGACACAGCCAGTGCAACAGGCTCTGTATATCCTCTGGGGGTTCATCACCAGTTTGTTCTGTAGTGGTCCCATCCTCGCCATCCTCTCAGTACCTCCTCTTTTTCCTCTTTGGCTGCTTTTTGCCGGACATCTGGCCCCAACCCAGGCAAAATGAGTCTCTCCATGTTTGGCAGCCATGGTTCATTTGCGGACACTGCTGGGCTTGTCGAGGACCTGCTTTTCTTTCTTCTCCTGCATTCAGTGTCCAGTTACTGGGAAGTACCAGTATCATCAAGACGTCCCACCACTGCCACCAGTGTCATAGGCTGAGGGTGTAATGATGGACACTGACACAAAAAGGTAGTGTGGTAAGGTTAAAAAAAAACACCAAGCCTAAAGCTTTATTAAAGTAACAGCAAAAATAAAATATGAAACTATTAACTTTGTAGGAATACAGAAAGAAACATAAAAGGTACAAGAATAAGCAAAAGTTTCCACAGGCAATATCAGCTAATGAAAAGGCCGCCCTGGGATTTCAATTATCTTAGTCTGTAGTTGCAGACTCCCAAGTGGACCAGTACTGGCTGATCCCAAAACAAATCTGAAGGTATCACAAGAATGAGTCTCCTTTTATCCTAGGGAGACATCAGGCGATCACTTCAGACTCCACCCCCTATAATCTTCAATACAGATTTTCATTTATAAAACACTTTTATTTTATTCTAAGCAAAGGTACGCTCAAAATATCTTCATTACAAAACATTGAAATCCCTGAAATGAAATATAATACAGGTTTTACTAAAAACAGCACTCTTGCCAAGTTTAGCCTCTCCCTCCACCTATCCACAGTATAACTATAGTGAGAAATGGGCCAGCTGACTCCTAGGGGAAACAACAAGAGCAACGAGTGCAAATGGCTGTAAGGAGTACCTCTGGACAAAGTCCCGAATACCCATTACCCGGTAAGCTTTACTCTTTAAAATTAACAGGAGCCAGACTGCTAAAAAAAAGGAGTAAAACTGAAAAGGGTCCAACATTTATCTTACAATGTCTGAAATACTGCACATTTTTGTTTAGAAGTTTCTTTGGGAGCGCTAAACACATTGCAGCACTAGCAAACAAAAGCAGTCCCTTTAATTTCATATCTACTTCTGTTTAAAGCAGTTTGTGCTGCTGTTATATTGACTTTGCCATGTCATCTTACAGTACTAAACCAAAAATAATAAAGTTAAACAGTGAAGAAAAATAAACTGTTTTTGGGTCAAAATAGTGTTGCTAAGGCATATCTAGGGAACCTTACAACAACACACTAAGGGATTGGGTGACCAGCAGGCAGACTTTGATTTTTTTTACCATCTTTATTCTTCTTGTCTGCCTAAATAAACTAAGTGCTTGCACTGTGAGGAGAATTCCCCTATATTTGGCATACACATTTGTCTCCTGGGCATTGCTTAAACAATGAAAAGAGGAACTACTAGCCTACATATGCCAAACTCTGTGTCTATACACTGCTGCCTTTCATGGGGGGGAGGGGTACTGAAGCTCCATACTGGTCTTTTTAATGAAATGAAAGAGATAGAAAGGGCCTCTTATCCAGGTGGCCTGTCTGGAAAAAGGGAATTAAAAGTGGGAAAGTAAGGGAAAGGACAGAAAAGATATTCAGAGAGTGCTACTGCAGTAGACTTGTGAAAGAGAATTAGACAGGTATTTGGAAGTTTAACAGCACACTTTTACAAGTACCCTTTCGTTTTTTAATTTTAAGACATCTGTGGGGCTCAAGTGGGTCTGTTGGATAAAATTACTATCACATCACTGGTCTCTGACAAATTTCTGTAATTGCTTCCTCTTAATTGAATGATTAATCTTATTGATGTTATAATATTTTAGTATTAACTTGAGCCATTGCAACTTCTGTGGTTTCTTCCTTTTAATCTAGCTGGCTTCTCGATGTTGTGATGGGATCCCCCCCCTTCTGAAACTCTCCCCACATCTCTTAATAAAATATTAGATTCTAGCCATAGATATCTTTTCCTCCAATAAGGATCTAGCTCCTTGTTTATGAGTATCTTAAAATGAATCCTGTGCTTCCGATTCTGATACTACACCGTTACCTTTAATGAACTTAAGTGTAAACTGGATAACACTTATAACTTCTTCTCAACTTTCCCCAGTAGGTGGGGGTATAACCATATTCAAACTCTAACCTTTTTCCAGGTTCTCAAAAGAAACAACATAAACATACTGTAGAACTTACGTGGTATATAGTTGGGGTTCTAGCTCCTGCCAGTCTCCTCCAAGACTCAAGAGCTATTTTCAGATCCCAGCTGAGTAGGTGTTTAAACCGTTCCTCCGTTTGCTCTAATCTAGAGATTTGTACCTTTGGGATTCCCCATTTGTGACCCCAGTCAGACCAACTATTTACATCAATGCTTCTTTGGTCAGCCCTAGTTAGTATTAGTGGGCTGGCCTGTGCCATTCTAATGGCACTGGGCTCGTAAGGGTGATATCGGGCTTGCCCAATCAGGGGGAAGTCTTTAGGATAGTGCCCTCTTCCCCTGGGCATGGGCAACATCAGCAGCATGGCTAAAAGTAGTTGATGCATAGGCATTATACTAGAAATACATCTCCTCCTGCCCATCTGCCCTTTCCTTTGGGGGGGAGGGGGGCCCCCATCCACTAGAGGGGTCTATCCCCTCCTCCTCCATTCATAGAGCAGGGCATCCATCTTTACTGTTTCATGATTCGACCTCTTCGCAGGTGTAACCGTGTGTAGTGAATCTGCTCCCTTCACCCTGAATTCTCATTCTTTCCCCTTCCCTTGCTATTATTCCTGCTGTTCCTTTGAGTATTTGCTGATCTTACACCAAACCAGGTGCCAGTTCTGTTAGGTACTTAAAGCACCCTACCATCTATGTTGGCAATAGCATTTGTCATCCCTCCATCTCAAATAATGAAAGGTACCTTTTTTAGTTAAAGCAGCAGTACTACGAAAAAAATGTTTTGCTTTTTTGACAGTTTATTCCCTGTGCCCTGCTAATCATATACCTGGTACTCTTTCTCACCGGCATTGTACTATTGCCGAGTAATTTGCTCAGTTATTCTCTGCTTTTGTTTACATTTCTGCCACTAAGCATGTTGCACTGAAACTCCCTCTGCTGCCAACTGCACATGTTTATGACTTGCAGAGACATTGGGAATGGTCAGCAGAGGATCCCTCTGCTGTTGTCAAAAGATGTGATGTGACCTGAAGAAAAAGCGCAGCTGAAATTAGTCAGACGCCATATTTGTTGTAGTGCTTCAACACTTCAAATAAATTGCAAATATCTGAAAAACTAAAGACAACTGGAAGAAAAAAACATTTACAGATATGGAAACTGGAACTTTGGCCGCATGCTTACAGCCAAAAAACAGAATTTTGATAGGTCACTTCCTGATTTTGTAATACTGCTGCTTTAAGACCTTTAAACTTTTATGCCACGGTGTAAGGCAAAATCATTTTTATTACATATTTCCTGCCCTCCCGATTCAACCTTTAAGTCACATTCAGTTAACATTTGAGCTGCCTATCATATTGTTTAATATTCCTGATCCCTACAAAGTCTCAAGACAGTCCGTCTGGTACACCATACACCCTTATATTCTGGCACCTGCTCCTGCCCTCTAGATCATCCAGCTTGCTCATTAACTCTCTTTCTCTTGTGAGGAGGAACAGTAGGATCCTCTCATGCTGATCAGCCTGGTCCGTGATGTTTGTTAGACCCAGCTCCTGCTGATCGGCTCTATGTTCAATTTCATTTATGTCCACTTTTAACTCTGTCAGGGAGGCATCTATTTTGGACACAGTCTTGGCAGTTTGTAGAATCGATGTCACCAGTTGCATGCATTCTTCCTCCGATGTGGTCGGGAGCACCATTCGGGCTTCATCTTCCCTGGACTCAGGCATTGTGGCTGTTTTTTCCATTTGTAGCATTTGCTGCAGCTTTTGTGCTGGAGTGTGAGCGTTCCTGGTGAGTAGAACCTTCTATCTTGTGGATATCGCAGGTGATCGCATATTAATTTACCAGTGGATGCCTTTAGATTAGACTTGGGGCTTGGCTGAGAGAAAAGTTAAGCCACCATCTCGCTGCTGACATCACCGGAAGTCTCTTCCTGAATCCTAGCTCCAAAAATGTATCTAACATGAACTTTAAACTCTCCTCTGCCTCCCTATATATTCAAGCATGGCTCTCTGTCCACGAGCTCCTTCTAAGTGTGGGCAAAATGCAAGCTATTTTCTTTGGCTCTGCCTCTAAACTTTGATCTTGTCAAAACTTGCTCAAGGTATTCTGCTCTGATGATGCTCTAATAGGGACTGTGAGCTCTTTCAAATTTCTTGGCATCCTACTTGATGAATCCCTTGATTTTGACCTTCACCTCCAGGCCACCTGTAAATCTGTTAACACCAAATTAGGGATTGCTTTTAAAACATGCTACTGTATGTCTTAACCCCTTCCGCCAGAATGACCATTGCTCGAAGCATTTAGCTCCCTTCACTCACCTATGGTGTTGCTACTTATACTGCTGTGCCTAAGACCACTCTTTGCAAATGGGATACTACTTATAATAATATTTGCAAGTATGCCTCCTTATCCCCTCAGCACAGACATCATTGCCAGCTCTATGCTGATCTAAATTGGCTCTCCCCCTCTGCCCTCAGACTCCTCTCCTTTTGCTCCCTGATAAATAGTGTTATTAGATTGCAAACTGCCTCATCTCTTGCCACCTTGTTGCCCCCTCAATCCTCCTCCTCCTATGGCCTACGCTCAGTTGATCAATCACTTCTATACGTACCGAGGTGTAAAACCTCAAAGGGTGCCTGTGCTTTCTTTCACGCTGCCCTGAAGCACTGGAACTCCCTTCCCCGTTCCATCCGTCAATTGCCGACTCATGCTATCTTTTAAAAGGTACTGCACAATTACCTATCCAAATCTGTCCCCTGCTCATGGTCTGATCCTCCTTAGTTCACTCATCTACCTAGTCTACTTACAATGCCTCATCCCTACGCAAATTACCTATCCTGGACTAGTTAGTGCTCTGAAATCCCCTCTTAGATTAAATTTTCTGTTGATTTTGCCCTTCCTTGTACAAGTTTCTCTACCTTTTATCCTCATGTTCATTCTGTGTTTGGACTTACCCTGTATTACATCATTTTTTGTTTTCTGCCCTGATTTTTTCCCCTAACTACAAAAATTGTACTCCCCCATTTATCCTTATATACATTTTTTGTGATTGCACCTATCATTGTATGTTGCTCAGTTATATTGTACTCTCCCACTTATTCCTCAATGCTTTATTTTGTGGTTGCATTTACCTCAAATTACTTTTGTACAACTAGATCTATACTGTATGTCTCATATGGTATTGTCTCTTCCATTTTGTGAAATTGTTTCTTTACCTCAATATTCCTGTTATGTATTTCTCTGCTTTGTAACCTCCCAGGACATGCCTGAAAATAATAATTTCTATGGCTATTGCACCCACTCGGTCAACAGAAACTAAATAAATAAATAAAATAAATAAATAAATGCAGACAATCTGTGGGTCATCTCTGCACACTGTTGTTGAACAGTATCTACTCTGCAACTCTTATTTTATATCGATGAGAGATCGGGTTCAACTCTTATTCTCAAGGTAACAAATTGTGGATGCTCTCATCAGGTTCTGACAGCCACATGGCCCTACACAGTGGAACCCTCCACTACTGACCTGAAGCATGGAAGAAAAGAAGAAAGCCAACATCAGAATACCAGTAGCAACCAAGCATCTCTGGAGTATATCACCTGACCATTAGAGACATTGGTAGTGGACATGGCAGAACTGAAAACAGACAATTCTTCTGCTACTGAGGAGGTGAAAGTATTATCTGATCACATGCACATGACGGAGCAACAGGTACTCGATCTGTAGGATTTCCAGCACAACATGAAGGGTGAGAGGGACCTAGGGATAGTGGTAGATGTCAAAATGAACAACTCTGAGACCTGTAGGAGGGCAGCGGCAAAGGCAAATAGGATGCTGGGATGCATCGCCAGGGGGATTACCTCCAGGAAGGCAGAAGTGATCCTTCCACTGTACAACTGCTTGGTAGGCCACACCTCGAGTATTGTGTACAGTTTTGGAGGCCACATTTAAAAAGGGACATTGCACTCCTGGAGAGGGTCCAAAGGTGGGCAACCAAAATGATCTGGGGCCTGGAGGAGAGGACCTATGAGGAGAGGCTCAAGGAACTCAACATGACAGGAGAGATTGGGGGACATGATAGAGGTCTTTAAGACATGAAAGGGATCAATAAAGGAGGCCCAGTCAGGGTGCTCCAAAGGAAGGAGGGTGGGGCAACAAGAGGTCATGGGTGTAAGCTGGAAAGGGGCAGGTTCAGAGGGGAGAGGAGGAGGTGTTATTTCACTGAAAGGGTGATGGAGTCATGGAATGCACTGCCCAGGGTGCTGGTAGAGATGGAGACTGTGGACAGGTTTAAGAAGGGATGGGACAGGTATGGGGGAGGGTAAATCTGACCAGGCACAATGCAGGTGGAACTTCTGGGACTGGAGACAGTATAACCCAAGGGGGAAGGGGGACACCAAAATCGGGACACCAAAATCGGTCCTCAGTGCGGGTGCTGAAAATTGAGCAGACTCAAGAGCCCATTAGGCCTATTCTGCTGGCATTTTAGTATGTTAGTATAACATTCTTAGGTGCCCAGATGATCATGAGTGCCGATTAGATCACCTGTAGGAATGAGCTGAGGAGCAAGAGAACAGAAGAAGACAAAATAATATCAGAATACTTGGAGTGCCTGAATGGGAAGAAGGGGCATATATGGAACAATTTCTGACAGGATTCTTGGTGTAGCTCCTTGGTCCATGTTGACAGGATTCCATAGAGGTAGAGTGAGCGCATCGAACCAGAGGCCCAGCGGCAACTTCAGAGTTAAGGCCATTACCGATCATTGCTTATTTCCTTTGTTTTTCCATAAAAGAAAATTCTGCAGAGCTATCAGAGATAAAGAGGATTTATTTTGGAAAGAAGCCCATATTTATCTATCAGGACTTCTCACATGAGGTTGTGCACATTTGTAAGTCGTATTAACATCCTTAAAGCTACACTCCAGGATGCTGGGGTACAATACAGATTTAGAGATCTCACTCTTTTTTTTTGTCAACGTGAACAGACAATCCTTCAAGGGTAGATCTCCCAGTGAAGTCCTAAACTGGATACAACAACATTGACCTGACCTCAGACTTGGAGCCACAAGTCCCAGAAAGCTATGGGTTGAACACAGGTATAAGAGGCCATAGCTATGGCATCCTAGTGGTCACACTACCAGACAGTGCAAATTGGAAAGAACACATAGTGAAAACCAAGTGCAGGAAGTAAACAACAACAGAGAGAAAACACAACCAAAGCCCCCATGCTCAGATACCCATATAGCTACCCGGAAGGACACAGAGGGTCAAGTTCTTCAACAGAATCCAAGAAGCAGGCACCATTCATATAGCCACCAGCAAAGGCATCTATGCCTTGATTCAACACCTGCATCTCTACCATCCAAAGCAGTGAGAGAATACCCTCCCTCACCACAGCAGAGAAGGACTGGCTCTGGTCACTCAGTGCGGAAGGAAGTAGAACCCCCCCCAGAAATAGACCTGTCATTGTGGGCTGCTCTGGCAGTAGAAAACTTGGATATGAAATGCACAACCTCACCCCCATCATCGTGGTTCTGGAAGAAAAATCATTTGCAGGGCTGGTGGCCGCCACAGGAAATTGAAAAGAATGAGGCAGCGAGAAACTCCAGGTGGCAAGTAGGTCAAGGATGTACAATTCTGGGACTAATCACCCTGTATCCTTGTATAAAAGAGTCACTCGACTCCAATAGTTTTTCAGTACTAAGGTAACATTTTATATATGTTCCGTATTGTAAAAAATGTTATATAATATGGGCTGCCTGAGCAATTATCAGGGTTGCATGCTTTGCGGCTTGCACTGGGGGGGGAGGTTTTGGAACACAGTCAAGTTCTACCTGCAGACATCTCTTGAGGTAAGTCTGGCGGTCCACTGCCCCCAGACACCTTCTGTAAACAGCAAATCCCCCCCTCATGTAATAAATCTCAGAGCCCCATTTCTTCTCCAGAGTACAGGCAAACCTCAATACTCCCACATATAGGCTTCTTTTGGCTGGCTCCAGGGATGAAGTGATCCCCTAACCCTGCTTGCACATATTGAGCAAACCATTTAATGTCAGAAGTGCAAATTATTGTGCTGGCACTAGCAGCATAAAGGTACATCAGCATGGAGAGACACTGACCGCATTGCTAAGATCATGCAGGAAGCAGGAGAAAACATTGACATCCTGGTACACATAGGGACTAACAATCTCACCAGTCTGTCAGTTGTGGAGACCAAGGAATACCTAACCAGGTTGGGAGACAAACTGTTATCCATTTCATCTGGCATCTCCTTTTTTGAGATCCTGCCAGTCTGGGGGGGGGATGCTTCTAGTTCATTTGCATCACCAGGTAAGGAAAAAGGTATGGTTCCCCATACAATGCGCAGGGAAAATGCCGGACCTTGTGCAATAACTAACACACTAAAATCTGGCCAATGGAAAATCACGTACACAAATGCCCAGTCTGGAAAATAAGATGCCAGACCTACAGGCAACAATGACAGAGGCTAAACTGGACATAGTAGCAATTAGCGAGATATGGTTCACCAGTAACCACACTTGGGAGACTTCAGTACCCGGCTATGTACTGTTCAGAAGAGACTGAGGTGCAAAAAGATGGGGGAAGTGGCCCATTATGTCAATGAAAATATCAAAGTTACAGAAATTCAGAATACACATAAGGAGCCAGAAGAACTGTGGGTCACCCTGGAAACAGGAAATGGGAAAGCCATATGAACTGAGGTTGCCTACAGGCCTCCAGACAAGGGGGAGGACATAGACACATTACTGTTAGAAGATATACAAAACATGACAGCTAAAGGGGAGGTTCTGATAGTGGGAGAATTCAACATGCCAGATACAGATTGGTCAATACCAGCAGGAACATCTGCCAAAACTAGACACATAGTGGATTCTCTGAAGGGGGTACAACAACCTACAAGAGACAGGGCTATCCTAGATCTAGTACTGACTAATGGGGAAAGGATCATAGATCTCCAGGTGTAAGGTCACCTGGGGGCCAGTGACAATCACATGGTATGGTTCAGTTTGGCCACTCAAACTAAATCATCCCATTTCAAGGCAAAAATATGGGACTTCAGAGGAGCTGACTTTGATAAGCTGTCCAACAGAGTTAAGCTAGTCCTGGCAAGAAGAAATACAGGTGAGGGGGTACAGGCAAAGTGGACAAGCATTAAGGATGCAATACTTGAAGCAACATTCCATTGTGTTAGGGAGAAAAGCAAGAGCAAAAGAAGGAGGAAACCACTTTGGTTCTCAAAAACAGTAGCAGAAAAGGCCAGAGCCAAAAGGCTGGCCTTCAGGAAATATAAGGGAATGCAGCGGGATGAAGATAGGGAGGCACACCAAACTTCCCTATGGGAAGCAGGGAAAGCAGTCAGGCAGGCAATGGCCCAAACTGAGGAATCAATAGCACAAACAGTAAAATAAGGGGACAAGACTTTCTATGGCAACATTAATGAAAGGAGAAAGTCCAGAGGGGGTATTGCTAAGATCAAAGGGGATCAGAGGGAGAGTGTGGAGGAGGACCAAGGAAAAGCATCTATCCTAAATAGATACTTCTGCTCAGTATTTACTGAGGAGAAGGTAGGGCAGGGCCCACAGCTCAGCACCATGGACTCGGGGGGGGGGAGGTTTGCATGAGTCCTTTCGTAAAAGAAAGGGTCCTGTAAGAGCTCGTAAAGCTCAGGGTGGACAAGGCAATAGGACCTGATGGCATGCATCCCAGGGTACTAAAGAAGCTAAGGGTGGAACTAGCAGAGCAATTATTAGAACTGTTTGGTGAGTATCTGAGCACAAGAGAGGTCCCAGAAGACTGGAAAAGAGCTCATGTGATCCCACTCCACAAGAGTGGTAGCAGGGAGGAGGCAGAGAACTACAGACCATGCAGTCTTATCTCAGTAGTGGGCAAGATTATAGAGGCACTCCTTAAGGGAAGGATAGTGCAACACCTGGAATCTATAGGAGCACAGGATCCAAGACAGCATGGACTTACAACAGGAAGGTCCTGTCAAACTAATCTCATAGACATCTTTGACTAAGTAACCAGAGTGGTGGACCAAGGGGATGCAGTTGATGTCACTTACCTTGACTTTAACAAAGCTTTTGATACTGTTCTACAGAGAAGATTCATTAATAAGTTGGGTAGGCCTGGGGTGGGTCAGAAGTTTGTCAACTGGGTGGCAAACTGGTTGGCGGGCAGAAAAAAAAGTGGTGGTAAATGGTATACAGAAAAGAGATATAAGTCACACGTGGGATACCTCAGGGACCAGTACTGGGGCCAATCCTCTTCAATATCTTCATCAGTGACATTGCAGATGGACTGGAGGGTAAGGTGTGTCTGTTTGCAGATGACACCAAGCTCTGCAACAGAGTAGATGATCCAGATGGGGTGGACAGAATAATAAGAGATCTGGATAAACTGACAAAATGGTTGGAAGAGTGGCAACTGGGGTTTAATGCAAAAAGTGCAAAATAATTCACATAGGTAAGAGAAATCCTGAAGCCACCTTGGGAGGGAAGCTGCTGGCAATCATAAGGGAAGAAAGACACTTTGGCATCATCATCACAAATGACCTGAAATCATCTAAGCAGACCTCTAAAGCAGTAGATAAGCAAGAGGGATGTTGGGTGTATTAGTAGGGATATCACAAGCCAGAAGAGGGAGGTAATAATCCCTCTTTACAAGACACTGGTTAGGCCCCATCTGGAGTACTGCATACAGTACTGGAGGCTGCACCTGCACAAGGACATTAACAAAATGGAGGCAGTCCAGAGAAGGGCAACCAAAATGGTTCAGGGATTTCATCAGAGAATATATGAGGGCAGATTAACGGAGCTCAGTATGTATACCCTTGAGCAAAGGAGGGAGAGAGAGGTGATATGATTGAAACATTCAAACATCTTAAGGGCATTAACAAAGTGAAAGAGTCTAACATGTTTCAGTATAAGAAAAATAGCAGGACAAGAGGACACAGCATGAGATTAGAGGGAGGCCAATTAAGGGGTAATGTGAGGAAGTTCTTTTTCACAGAAAGGGTGGTGGATGCATGGAACAGCCTACCTCAGGAAGTTGTGGATATGAATACAATGCAGGGCTTCAAACAGGCATGGGATAGGCATAAGGGAGCAATACAGATAAGTATGAAGAGATAGCCCATTGACAGAGTAAAGGCCTATGGCACATTCATAAGGTAGAACAAATGGGCAGACTGGATGGGCCTTGCAGTCCTTATCTGCCCTTAACTTCTATGCTCTATGTAAGGCAGGCAACAATTCAAGGTAAAACTGCAGAAAGAAGATCGTTCACAGTACTATTTGCCCTAGGCAGGCTATGGGACTGAGTCCCAATATAAAATGATTCCTGTATAATTTCTCTCACTATACAGGCAGCTCCTCTAGGTATAGCATCACCCAACAGGTTGAGATACCACAAACGCTGATGAAGTAAAGGAGAGTTTAACTAGATGCAGACCAATAACAGCAGATGCTCACAGTGAATGGCAGGGTGGGAGGAAGCTACTTAAGTCCACGCTCCAACCACTCTTCCAGTACAGGTTAAGTTTGGCTAATGCTTTCCCCCCTCCATAACACCACTTGCAGTCGGACCCCCCTCCCAGCATCTGGTGATCACTTATCCTGCATATGTCTTCCTCCCTGAAGGGTCCCCAATCAGTATCCCCGATCAATATGGAATAGGATGGCAATCCCTACCTATGATACATGGTCGTTCCCTTTTTATCCAGTTATTCTGGAAAATCTGATAGACTTTGGGACAGATAAGGAGATGGTGTGTAGCCCCTGCTAACAGAAAGAGGGCATACTGTGAGAAACATAATATTTTCTGAAGGAGAGACAGAATACAGAGGTAATTATGTTGTGTTGTGTTGTATTTTACTATTTTTTTTCAGCTTGCGTATGTACCCTATACTGCCTCTGCTTGATTACCTCTGTATTCTGTCTCTCCTTCAGAAAATATTATGTTTCTCACGGTTGTACCTCCGTCTCACCTCAGCCTCTTGGGGTGTGTGAAGAATTAGTCCAGTTTCTCTGACTGGGCCCCTACCTGGCATATTTATTTATTTATTTATGTATTTTATTTATTTATTTATTAAAGAGATTAACCAGGTAAGCATACTGAGCAGGAATCCATTCGTTTCCAGATGTGACCTGGAGTTACAATACATTAAATTTCTAAGTTACATGGGTACATGGGCAGTGGTGGCATGAAAAACAGGTACATAATGGTACAGACAACAGGTACAGCAGCTAATTACCTGACTATTTAACTTCAAAGACTGTTTTGTACCTACTGGGAAAATCAATGCTACCTCTGTTTTGTAATCTTCTCCTAAACTCTGTACCCCATATGTTAATGGAAATCCTGTTGTTAGCTTACCTTGCTTTTGTACCTTTTTCTGTATTTGCTACTGTCTGATAATTCCCTGTAATTTGCTCTGTAATTCTCCCGGGTCGTGCCTGAAAATAGTCATCCCTATGGCTAGTGCACTTACCTGGTAAACAAAAACAAAATAAATAAATAAATAAATACTGCAATGTGAGAGAGCATCTAACCAGGTCTGAACTGGTATCTCTCAAAACACCTCTATACTATTCTCCCATCTATGGAGTTGTTACTGTGGTTAGAAACGTCAAAAAATATGAGGAATGTGAATGAGTTCCCCTCATACTCACTCATCCAGGTCATCCCATAAGTGTCCAAATGTCCATCCCATGAGAACATTCCTTTTCAGAAATAATTTCAAGAACAGGGCAATTCATAAGTCAGTCTCATGTAATTTAAAGTGGCTGTCAGACAAAGTAGTTTGCTGTATGGCTTGCGAAACACTCAGTTGGCATATCAACTCTTTCTACAAGGGGATGAGATGGGTCTCATACATAGAACAGACTCAAACCTCCATCCTTGTAGTGCCCCTCAGTGGCAAAGCTTGTTGGAAATTCCATACCCTTCTGTTTTCACTGAAGAAACTTCAAACAAATTTCCCATAAAACAGTACAAGGTTATATGTTACATTGGTTCGTATCTTTATCTACTGTACAGTAAATAGAGTTCTAGGTTAAAGTGTTCAGGTGCGTAAACTGTTAGACTGCTTTCAAAGGTCTATTATTTTGTTTCACTATACAGTATGCATTAGGAAAATAAACTGTTTTCTTAATAGAGATACACCCTGAATCGTAGTGGATATATATTTAAGGGACAAAGTTAAACCCCCTCCTTCTTCCTAACTGTGGCATACTCCGTCAGATGACAGAATTTTCAGTAGGTTCCCCTGTACTGTCACCTGGGACCCATACCTTCTACAGGAGGCAGATCACTTACCAAAGGCACTTACAATATAAGCACCTCCCTTTTAATACCCAGACAAATGGTAGACCCTCTTGTGAAAGAGGCAACTGGGGGAAGGGGAGCTAGAACAAGTAGTCAATGTGACTAATCCCAGAAGTAGTGACAGAAAATATGAGGTGAGATGCATTGCCTGGAATTTGAATGGACTTAGTCACCCTGCAAAAAGAAACAAAGTGTTGCAGCATCTGAAATCATTAAGGGCAGAAGTAGTGCTTATCCAGGAGACCCATCTCACCCCTAGATGTGTCCATTGGCTGCAGAAGAATTGGGTCAGTCATATAATTTACAGTTCAGCACCAACTAAATCTAAAAGGGTAGCTATCTTCCTACATAAAACACTACTCTAGTCTGGAAGCCTACTGAGTCAGTGTTGCATGCTTTATGTTGTACAACAAAACCATGCAATGGGAACAGCACAGTAGGGAAGAGTGAAAGAGTGCCAAACCGTGAAAGGGTATATGTGTGGTAGTATACCCTCTCGCTCTCCCAGGAAAAGAATAAGACATCTGCTATGACAGGACACTGGAGAGCAGCTGCTGTGGCTCAATGGGATGAGTCACTGACAGAAAAAGAGGCAGGCAGTGTGTTTGGAACAGGGTTCAATTCCCAGTCCCAGATGCATGGATTTTTTCATTTTATGCACTTTGAGCAATTTTAACTATTAACCCCTTCCCCCAGAGTTAGTTGTTTTAGTTGGGGGGGCTGGGGGTGTAGTACTCTCTAATGGGGGGTGTGGGTGAGAAACCCCTCTGCAAATCAAAGACTTATGCTCCTGGCAGTATATTGTGCTGTACTGGCAGTGTAATATTTTGCAGCATCATAATGTCTTACGACATTATGACCTTCTGCAGTCTGGAAGGAAGTTAGCATGCTATCTGATAACCTGGGCAGATGGACGGTAACTCTTTTCTTGTCTCATGGAGGTGACCTCATATTAGCAAATGTTTATTTCCCAAATTCAGATGATGGCATCTTTTTTCGCCAAGTCAATTAAGCCATAATAGACTTGAAGGGTAGAAAGGCGAAGATGGCTGGGTTGCCACATCGCCCTGTATCAAGTTAGGAGACCACTCCACTTCAAACTTATTTTTTTAACCTTTGTAGTATTTTTTATGACAGATTGTGAATGAAACAGGTCTCAGTTTCGATATAACTTCACAGTCTGTGTATCGATGTGTTGTACAGAAATTCGCAGTTGCTGGTCGGGTGAGCTATCCATTTGGTCCGAGTTTCCTGTTAGCTCTGGCATTTTGTTGAACAAGCATGGTTAGTGTGCAGCTGAATTATCAGCTGTTGAGTTCCTATAGTGCTCAGGGACACTTTTGTTTTGTGTCTGGGCTATCTTTTGGATTGCTGGTGCCGGCACTATAAGACAATTTCGGCAGTAGTAGTAGTACGATGCTGGAGCACCACAGAATTTAATTTCCAGTGAGCAACCTTGGAAGCCTATGAATTCTGATGTTCTGCCATGAGGTCACAGGATCGCTTGCACTTGGCGTGCTGATATGTGTATTTTTAAATTATTACAGGTATGATAGCTTTGCCTGAGGGTCTTTAAACTAATGAACCCGATCCTGCCTTTATTTACTCCGCTCAGAGTGCATTTTTTTTTCTCTTGTATTTTTTCACAGGTGTGTGTTTTATGACTAAAAACTGGAGTGAGAGTTGAGAATTGAGCTGGAAACTGAGGTCTGCTTTAGAAACTTCACTGAAAGTATCGTGGGCCTGTATATGTTGGCTCCATAAGAGGGATTAAGCGATGGTATGCTGGAAAAGTCTTTTCTATTGTTTTGAGAACTGATGATTTATGGAGAATGAAAAGACTTAGGAAATGTAGGAATCTGTAGCTTCAGAAAGTGGATTTCTGAAAACAGGTCTTAAGACGAATTTTAACTATGGGACAGTAGAACTGCAAGTACACATTCACATTTTAAGTCCTGAAATTTTTCTCTCGTTTATCCTTGTTTTTCAGGGTCCCAACATTTTGATGCAAATGATGGACTCCCGATTTAAAGGATCATTAAATGATTGGGATAAAATCAACTGTCTGAGTGCGCAGTAATAGTTTGGTTAAAATGTGTAATTGTGGAATATGTGCTAATTTGTGTTTTTACAGTCTAACTGGTGTGATATTTTAATGTTAAATCATAGAATGAAAGGTCTACTTGACTGCTCAATGAGCATGCCTAAACAATATGAATTGGCATGCAGTAATCTGTTGATGGCTTAAATTTGGGCTTGAAATGGGTAGCCATGCTGGGCCTGATGTTGGGCTCTGGGGGCCTAAATGTGATGAAGAACATTTTAGACAGGTGGAATTAGATGGGGACTTTAGAAACCAGCATATGACTTCTAATTTGTGCTTGGTATATGAATCCTTCCATATCTGGCAAACACCTGGAGCACGGAGCAGCATGAGCTGCAGGGTGCACCAGGAGTTATACCAAAAAGGGGTAGGTATTACTGATAATATATGATTTCTGAATGTTGGTCTAGAGACAGAATCTTACCACCTTGTTTGAAACAGAGTACTTTAACAGGTGGTCCTGGAGTCCCAAATGGGTCACAGTTATGGTGTATGATCCTGTTTCTAGATTGGATCTGAAGGTCATAAATGCTCCTTAAATGGTTGTCTCTGATGTTCAAATACAGAAAGAAAAGAATGGACAGATTGATTGCTATGGTTGGGGTATACCTTTAGGTGATTTCTCACTCTGATTGGTTTATAAATCCTCCCATACCTGGGGTTAAGGAGCACAGGGTGGAATGACCTGCGGGGTGCACCTGGAGTTTTACCTAAAAGTTAATGGTGTTACTGATTAACATAGAAATCCTAATAGTAGGCTCAGAGACCAAGTGCTCTCAATCTGTAATGTCACAGTATTTTTGTAGGGCATCTTGATACCTATACAGGGTCTCAATAAATGTGGCCCAATTTTCTTTGTTTAGATTCAGTGTGACGACCGCTGGAGCTATGAAATTTGGACCACTAGTATAATTGAGCTTCTAGAGAATATTTAAGAATCTCCTTTTATTTGTAGCCTTTCTACTGTAAGGAGAGCTTAGATTAATTGCCTCTCCATATTACGATTTGATTTTTAATATAAATGTGTACATATTATTAGAGATTATCAACAGACCTGATTTTAAGATAATTGCTTATAATTAGTTCACTGTACTGGTGAAAGTTAAAGTATATGTAACTGTACCACCTATATATTGCTAGAGATGTATTGTAATATCTCTCTTTTTTTTTTTTGGTTTTGTAATGTTGTAATGATTTCTTAACCAAGCAACAATAAACTAACCAACTGACTTGATGGGTAACAATCCTAAAACCCCAATACTCATTGAAGGTGACTTGAATCTTGCCCTTGACACATTCTAGGATAAATCCGTCTTCAAACCAGACTCACACCTCAAAGCTCAGGAACACTACAAACCCTCATGTCTGAATGGGGCCTTTCAGACGTCTGGAGGCAAGACCATCCAACCAGAAAAGACTACTCCTTATTTTCGGTGATTCATTGATCATTCAGTCACATAGATGACTGGTTAGCCAACAGTGCAGCAGCCAAGACTTCATACAATACCTCTATAGAAAACATTGTTATCTCTGATGATGCCCTAGTGGGCATCACATTCATACACCCTGGTGAATACCCAAGATCACCCAGATGGCACTGTAACCCTCTCCTTCTCCAAGGTCCCAAATTTCACAACTGGATCATGGCAGAGGCAACTCTATACTCTAAAGAAAATGCAAATCGGGAAGTATCTGCGGGAACCATATGTGAAGCCCTTAAGGCCTTCAAAAGAGGGAGGATTATCTCCTTCTTGGCTCACATAACAAGACAAGGCTCAAGAGGTGGAATCCCTGCAAGTGGAATTGCAATTAAAGGAATCCCTCAGGTTCAAACATAACCCTCAGATAATACCTGACCTAGTGGCTACCATAATTGGTTTAAAGTATAAAATAAATACCATCCTTCAGCATAAAGCAGAATGGCTGCTCCTTAAAACCAAACATAAATTTTAGGAATATGGAGATGGGGGGTGGGGCAAATTGTTAGCCTGTCACCAGTTAACAAAAGGCCAAATTTCAACAGTGACCCTATGCAACAGGTAAGTCACAATATTCATTGACCATAAGGACATCAACGAAATTATGCGGCAGTACTATGAAGAAATCTATGCCTTCCAATCAGCTGATCCCTCCAACTCTCACACCCTACAAGACTTCTTGGGTACTATCTCAATACCCACTCTTTTGTCTCCCTTACAAAAAGAATTAGATCTCCCTTTTTCTGAAAAAGAGATTCACACAGCATTGAGATATCTTAAGATTGGTAAAGCTCTGGGCAGGGAAGGCTTAACAGTGGACTTGTATCAAATAATGCCCCAAAGTGTTATCCCACATCTGCAAGCGGCTTTAAATGGGGCCAGAGACAATAAAAGCATCACCCCATCCACCATGAAAGAGGCACTGATAACTCTACTGCCCAAAAACTCCAACAATCCCCTTGGCTGCACCATCTTTAGACTGATCTCACTTATTTCCATGGATACAAAGATTTTGGCCAATAGTGCTGCCGAACTGATTAGAAAAAGGATCTCTCTCTCTAATTCATCACATGCAGGCTGAATTCTGCAAGAAGATAACAGGAACAGATAATTTACACAAGGTGCTGAATTTGAAATGGTTCACAGTAAATTCTACCACCCCATGGCAGTGAGAGCGATTGATTTTTGTAAAGCATTCGATTCAGTGGAATGTGGCTACCTGCACTCAGTGTTAGAAAAATGCAGAGTGGGATCTTATTTCAGAAGCTGGGTCACATCCCTTTGTAACACCCTAAGGGAAGCTATCCTCACCAAGAACTCCACCTCTGCACCATTTGTGCTATACAGAGATATGCACCAAGGATGTTCCCTGTCCTGCCTCATATTTCTACTTGCCTTATCCCTTCACTAGAAAACCTGGATTCTAAGAACATCCACAGTATACAGATCAAATCCAGCAATTACCTTGTGAATGTGTATGCAGACAACATACTCCTCCCAATGGTCCACCTCTCACAATCAGTACCACATATAATGCAGATACTGGAACCCTTCGCACCCACATCTGGGCCACTTGTAAACTGGAAGAAAACCACCATCTCCTCCCTTAACATGGCATGTGATGCTGCATGCATGATGTGCACCAATATCGTACAGGCTCCGGATGGCTTCTCTTACCTGGGAGTCAAAATTCCCACTAAATGATCAGAAATAGTGTCAGAAAACTATATCCCTACACTGCCTGTTTTAGAGCAAGAAATGAGAAGATGTAAACAGATATGTATGACATTAGGAGGGAAAACAGAAGCCATCAGAATGTTTGTATTTCCCAGGCTGGCCTCTCTATTTCTCAACATCCCTCTCCCAGTACCAGGCAAAATTCTCCATAGATTTCACTGCTTCATTGCTTCTTTCTTATGAGAAAATAAAAACCATAGACTCAATAAGTACAAACTCAGGGCATACTGGAAAAAGGGAGGATTGGGCCTCCCCTGGCTCGAAGGATATATATGAGCATACAGAATGGCACAAGCCATAAGGAGGTTTCTTCCCACGTCAGATAATACTGCACAGTAGGTCCAACTGGAGCAACACCTGGCTAACACACCATGGTTGGGGCTCATCATGGGCAATAGAAACAAGAAGGCTACTGGAGACAACCCTATTATAGGTAAAACCCAGTTAGCATGGATGAAATGTCTCAGACTTACACAATGTCCCAGTGAAGCTATGCCCCCCAGCCAATACTCTGTCATATGGCAACATCCAAACATACTGATCAAAGAGTCTCCCATATGCTGGAAGGATTGAGGAACTGTGGGAATAAGGACTAAAGCAGATATCTCTCTACCAAACTCAGAAATCCTCCTATCTTTTGAACAGATCTAATCCAAGTTTGGAATTTCTAAAAATTATTTCTGGAAATTCCTACAACTTAGGGGGAGTAATATCAGGCTATAAACACACAGTAGCAGAGACATGGGAATGGACCTGGTTACATGAAGCACATAAACCAGATTTCACCAAGGGACTTGCTGGTAAGGTATATGGCATCATTAGGGATGCCCAGCCTAATTGCACAGCCAAATCCAAACAGACCTGGGAAAAGGAACTACAGTTAACCATTCCCCAATCTCAGTGGGAAGGGAGCATCAGGTGGGCACACCTGGCATATAAAGATAGCAAAAGCCAACTGATGCAATTCAAAATCCTCCACTGGTGATACAGAACCCCAAAGAACTTGCATAGGTAGGGACTGATCCCACACTCAAATTGTTGAAGATGCATCGCTGGCAATGTAGGGCTACAACACATCTTATGGCAATGTCCCAAACTTATGCAATAATGGACAATGGTGCTGGAAGGCTGCTCTGAAGTACTGAACTTGAAGGTTCCACATCACGTGGCTCTAGTGATGTTAGGGGACGCCTCTTACGTATACCACACAAGGTGTGCCCTTGGCAGCAGGCTGGACACTTTTAGCCATTATGGAAGCAAAAAGAGCTTTCCTTATGAGATGGAAGTAACCCACACCTTCCTCAATCATGACCTGGCAAGCAGCCTTACAAAAATATGAATATACGAAAATGCCAGTCGAAGCATACCTTACAGTCTATTGAGCCTGCTCGATTGTGCAACTAGCCCCTCAACTTGCAGCTGCCCCACCCTCCCCACCCTTCTTCAACATAACCCCCTCACCCTACCCAACCCCTCTAAAGCCACCCACCATTCTACAGGACACCTCCCCTCGGGCAGAGTGTTCCACCTGTCCACCACCCTTTCTGTGAAAAAATGCCTCCTGCATTCCCTCCTGAATCTTCCCCTCTCCAACCTCAACTGATGCCCTCTCGTATCTGTCCCTCTTCTCAGCTGGAAAATCCCTTCCATATTACCCTTATTTATCCCCTTGAGGTATTTAAATGTCTCGATCATATCCCCCATGCCTCCTCTCCTCCAGGGAATACATGTTCAGCTCTACTAATCTCTCCTCATAGGACCTCCTTTCAAATCCTTGGATCATCTTTGTCGCCCTACTCTGCACCCCCCTCCAACAACTTGATGTCCTTCTTCAGGAACAGGCACCAGTACCGCACACAGTACTCCAGGTGAGGCCTGACCAGAGACCTGTACAGGGGAAGGATCACCTCCTTATTCCTGGAGGAGATTCATCTAGCTAAAAACCCTAGCATCCTATTGGCCTTTGCCACCGCCTTCCTGCACTGAGCCGAGTTATTCATGCTGCTTATTATAATCACCGCCAGATCCTTTTTTTCCTCATTAATTTCCAGCTGTACTCCTCCCAGCTGATAGCTCCTCCCCTGGTTCCTAGCTCCGAAGTGCAGTACCTTGCACTTCTTGGCACTGAACCCCAGCTGCCATGTTACTGACCACTCCTGTAGTTTGTTCAAGTCCTCCTGTAGCCTTCAATGTCATCTACCACAGCTCCTATCATCATATCATCTGCGAACTGACTAATCCAACTCCAGACCCCATGTGAGATATCAGCCATGAATATCCCAGACAACACTGGTCCCAGCACTAATCCCTGTGGCACCCCGCTCATCACTTCCCTTGGTGATGAGCGCTTCTCCACCACCACCACCACCACCACCGCCACCCTCTGCTGCCTTCCATTCAGCCAGCTGATGATCCATTTTATGATCTTTATACCCACCCCATGGATTCCAGCTTTCCTCCCATCTGCTGGATCTGATGGAGACAAATCTATGTTGATGACCGTCCTGGAGACCATTATCCTCCAAGAAGGTCTCCAGCTGCTCCTTTTGTAATGTTTCCATGAACTTCCCCACAATCTATGTGAAGCTCACTAGTCTGTAGTTTCCCATCGCATCCCTAGGGCCTCTTTTGTGAATGGCACCACATGGGCCATCCTCTAGTCCAGTGGTATGCATCCTGTGTCTAGGAAGGTATTGAACAGGTCAGTCAGTGGCTGCACCAGGATCTCTGGCAGTTCCCTGAGTACCCTAGGGTGGATGCCATCTGTTCCCGGTGCCTTGTCCACCTTTAATATCCTCAGTCCCCCCAGAAACCTGTCCTCCATAATCCCTATGTCAGCCACCCCCTCCCCTCCACTACTCCTCCTTGGGGCATCTGCCCCCTTTCTCCTTAATGAACACAGAACAGAAGTAATAATTTAATAACTATGACTGTTCTCCCCTTTCTCCACCCACTCTCTTTCCTACCTAATCCTCACAATTTGATCTTTGTTCTTCCTTCTTTCTCTGCTCTGTCTGAAGAAGTCCTTTTCTCCTTCCCTAATGCCCTGTGCCAGTCTCAGTTCTCTTGAGGCCTTGGCCACTCTGACTAGCCTGGTAACATCCCTGGACTTCTTCATATGCTTTTCCTTCACACACCCTTGCCCCCCATTTCTTGAGTTTCTGAAATACTTTTCTCATGAACCTTACCCCCTTCATAACCTTCCGAGTCAACCAACTGGCCTTGGCAAAGGTGGCTGCTTTTAAATGGCTCTCATGTGTCTCCCAGGATAAACTTCACACATACACTAAAAAATGGGCCTATCCTTTGATTCCACTACTTCCGGCTCCATCCAATTTTCCAGGGCAATAAAGATCTGCCACAGAAGCATACTGTGTGCATTGTTTAAGTGCTACCCACATTAGTGAAACACCTCCTACTCAGCAATGATCATAACCTCCTCTCAGTCATGTGACTTAGGTAGCCTGGCCATCCATCACCAAAGATTTTCAGTTGCAACAGAAAAATCAATGGGCTTCAGACTTCCTCCATCTCTTTGTTTACAACCACCCTAAAACATGTTATCATATATAAAATAAGTAACTTTTTCTAATGTCTAGTAACCTGATCGTAATGTTGAACTAGCAGTGTGGGCAACTCCAATGAATGTCTACCTACTACTTTAGCCCATCTGTGGGCTTCCCAAGCTGCTCCTGTGGCCTTGGCTCTCTCCGAGCAGACCACTGCTAACAGACCACCCGACTGACCCCCGGACAGATTCAGACAGCCCATCTGTGGGCTTCCCAAGGTGCTCCTGTGGCCTTGGCTCTCTCTGAGCAGGCCACAGCTAACAGACCACCCGACTGATCCCCGGACAGATTCAGACAGCCCATCTGTGGGCTTCCCAAGCTGCTCCTGTGGCCTTGGCTCTCTCCGAGCAGGCCACAGCTAACAGACCACCTGACTGACCCCCGGACAGATTCAGACAGCCCATCTGTGGGCTTCTGAAGCTGCTCCTGTGACCTTGGCTCTCTCCAAGCAGGCCACAGCTAACAGACCACCCGACTGACCCCCGGACAGATTCAGCCTAGGAACTGCCACCCAGGCTCCCAGCTCCTAAGCCACGGGATTCCTGGCTACCAGGCGGTCGGCTCCCCTCTAGCCGACGCTCGCGACTGCAGACATGGACCCAAGGTCCTACAAGGAACGGCAACTGCTGCAGCCAACCGGATTGCGAGCATCCCCTCAGACCACACTCTGATTGGTCCCTGGCAGAAGCCAGCTTCTGCTCTTTGATTTTAAACCCTAAAAATGTTTATGTTGGGACGAATGTTAAAAAGCCGAAGTGTTAACCCAGTCTGTAATTGAAAGGACTTGAATTGTGGTTTGGGAAAGAAATCTAGTGTCTACAGCCCTTTCCCTGCATATGTGCACTGGCCCTAGACACTTTTGGGTGCCAAAGTAATACACACCCTTTTGTTCTGCAAATTTTGGACTTCCCGCTATTCTGTCTAACCCTTTATGTGAATCCCCTTTATCAACCCTCACTCTCCTTTTCTCTCTCTCAGCCAAGGAACATTCACCCAGGCTCCCAGCTCCTAAGCTGTGGGATTCCCGGCTACTGGGCGGTCGGCAGCCTCTAGCCAACGCTCGAGACCGCAGACACGGACCCAAGGCTCTACAAGGTAGGGCAACTGCCGCATCTTTTTTGACCGCCCCCTTCCCCCACCTCCACTGATTATTAAATACAGTACCTCCTGCCAAAATATTAGTACATGTCCCCTGGCACAGTGCCCCACCAATAGAGACTTAGCTCGTGACCCCCCTCTTCTCTGTCCAGCCTACGGGATCCAACTCTCAGGGTCTCGCCTTACTAAAACACATAGGCTCTCCTTGGCTGTGCCTTCACCACTAAATATTTGTAATGCTATCAAATTTGGGTCGACCTGGATCGGAAAGCAACTGATAAGCTGCATTAATCCAGCAACCCCACTGGCCCCTGGGCTAATTGAGTGGCTCCTTTTTTGAGGTACCATCATGTCGGGCCCTATATGGCTTCTTATACTGCCCCTTCTTCTGCTGATACCAGCTGCCCAGCATTGGACACCTGAACTACCATCATGTTTGGTCTACAACGGCACCTTGTGCTGTATACTACATGGCAACTTATCCTTTAATTGCCTCTGTGATTCCAAGTACCAATACCTCGAACCCTGCTCTTGGACCACACATACCAGTAGTACTTATAACACTCCCCCACCACAAGGCCCACCTCCCACCACGCAGACTTCTATCTCCTCCCCGCCTATTGTGGTAGGGGTACTAGCTCTTACTACAACAGATCAGCTCTTCTATGGTGGCTACTTTCCAGTCCCTAAAAACATCAGCTCTACTAGACGGGAGAAAGGCAGGAATTACAAGCTTATAATTAGCGCTTTTAGAAAATCCTACTTATCCTCCTGCTATGTTCAGGCAACGTAGAACTCAATCCTGGCCCCTCAGAAGCTATTGCTTTGCCAGCAGATCTAGCAAATTTAAAAGGAATAAGCTTCTTGCATATTAACGTATGTAGCCTCCTTAAAAAGATAACCTTAATACAAACCTGGGTAAATCATACCTCTCCTGACATACTTGTGATTTCCGAAACTTGGCTTAGACCCAGCACCACTGATAGAGAAGTAAACATACCCAACTATACCTTGTTCAGAGCTGATAGGCATGCCAGAGGAGGAGGGGTAGCTATCTACGTTAAAGACAAATTTTCTGCCTTCTGCTTATCCTCGGCATCTGTTGCCAGCGAATTCGAATGCCTAATTCTCAAAGTGGAAATTACACAGACTACTGCACTCATGTGTAATAGGATGCTACAGACCACCGCCTGCTGGCCTACAGCTTGTGTCATATCTAAGTGACAAGTTGGGACAGGGCTGCCAGAAACTATTATTTTAGGAGACCTCAACTTGACTGGCTCTCTAACACAGCTGCTCCCTTGCATCCTTCTGTGATGAACATGGGCTGACGCAACTTATTACTGAACCAACACGCCCAAACAGGAAGAACCCCAGTAAAAGTACACTTTTGGATGTGCTAATGGTGAGCAAACTCATCTCTTCTCCCACGCTGATGTCTTCTTCTCAGACGCCAGCGACTATTGTTTTATTGAGGAGTAAGATCCACCAACAACCCAGCACCCATCAGCAAGTTCTCTATGAAGAGATCCAGGCGCAACTTCAATGAACATGCCTACCTAAACGAGCTTAGTACTCCCTGAGTGGCAAGATTTCTACCTGGCCAAAATGATTACGTCAGCTTACAATATCTTCCACAACATTCTATCAAGGGCCCTTAATAAGTATGCTCCCCTGATTAAAGTTTGAACTAGGACCAAACATGTAAATGGTTCACCCCTCAGATCAAGTCCTTGCTTCTAGAAAGAGATAAGCTCTGGAAAAAAGCGCGCAGACTGAACACTGCAGAGGATTGGAACCAGTTCAGGAGACTATGAAATTTATGTACCAAAACAATCAGAGAATTGAAGGCCACCTTCTTCAAATCCGAACTCGACTCTGCCACAAACACCCGAAACAAGCTCTGGAACACAATCAATGATCTGCTAGGCCACTCCCCAGGAAATTCACTCCCGACCAAGATTACCTCTGGCAACTTGACTATAACCGAAAAGATGGATATACTTGAAGCATTCAATAACCACTTTGCTACTGCAGGCATGGCATTTGATAACTCCCCTGCAAACATACTTTGCTCCCAGACTGCCAGCCAACTGCCTGAAACTCCAATAGTTTCGCCGCCTTTCTTGCTTCAGCCTTCCCCACTGAAAGAGGTAGAGGACCTCTTGCTTCAGTTGGATACTAGAAAAAGTGCTGGGGCCGACACCCTTGACCCTTACTTCCTAAAAATTGCCTACCACGTACTAGCAATACCCGTCACCCATCTTTTTAACTTATCCCTGTCTCAGGGCACCTTACCACCTATATGGAAGACAGCACATGTCATACCACTGTTCAAATCAGGTGATCCTGGCGATCTCAATAACTACAGGCCAATTTCCCTCCTTCCGGTCCTGTCCAAGCTCCTAGAGAAATTGTAAATGCACAGCTAAGGACTCACCTTGAGTCTAGGGAACTGCTAAATCCTATGCAGTCTGGATTCAGAGCTAAACATAGCACTATCGCAACCCTCGCCAAAGTTACTAACAACTGGCAGCGTAATCTTGAGAGCAAAAACTTTATTTGTGCTGTTTTCCTTGATCTAAGCAAGGCTATTGACACCGTCGACCATAGTCTGCTCCTCTCCTCCCTTCAAACCATAGGTGTGGACCCCTTCTCTCTGCGTTGGTTTACTGACTATCTTACAGGGCACCTTCAACAAGTTAAAGCCGAAGGAGGCCTGTCCCCCTTAAAAACTCTACAAAGAGGGGTACCTCAAGGTTCTATATTAGGGCCCTTACTTTTTGCAATCTACATTAATAATATCGACTACTGTATAAAAGAAGCCAACATCCATCTGTTTGCAGATGATACAGTTCTCTACGTGAGTCGCCCAACACCTGAAGCTGCCTGCAATGACTTACAGTCAGAATTCAACCTTTTGCAAAGCCAACTCCTCCAAAAAAAGCTACTCCTTAATGCCAAAAAAAACTAAAGCGATGGTCCTCTCCTTTAGCCATACAGCTAACCCTGTGTCCAGTGGGACAGTTCCCCAAATTACCACAGTTCTAGGTGAAAAACTAGAATTTGTTACAAAATTCAAGTATCTGGGAGTTTGGATAGACCAAAGACTCTCCTTCATTGAACATATCGAGGACTTGCTAAAACGACTTCAACAAAGGCTTGGATTGTTCTTCTAGAATCAACCAATTTCTCACCAGAGATGCCAAGAAACAACTGTTCCAATCCATTTTCCTATCATTGGTTGATTACACTGACTTCCTCTACAGCCAATGCCCCAACTCTTACATGGCTAAACTGGACACACTCTACCATCGAGCACTGAGGTTTATAATGGGACTCCCCTTCGACACGCATCACTGCACCCTATATGCGGCAGTGGGGTGGACATCATTAAAGTTCAGGCGCCACAGAAACACCGCTCTCTGGACCTATAGAACTATCTCTAATAAGCTGCCTTACTATATCTCCTGCTGTCTTCCGCTGAGTATAATTGGGAAATACGCATTAAGAAGTTACTCAGCTATTACACTTAAAGTACCCAAAGCAAAATCCTGCTTCGGCAGGACAGCCATAAGCTTCGTGCTACCTACCTTATGGAACGATCTACAAAAAAAACTCAAATTAAGCACTCTTATCGGTATAAATGCCTTCAAGATGCTTTATTTCCATACAATCAGAGAAGTATGTAACTGCTTCACCCACTCAGACCCAGTACCAGTGTCTGCACAGATATATAGCCACGCCTAGACCCAATGTTTAGTACTGACCCCCCAGCTTGCTCCTCACCAGCCTAATTGTTCTCTCTCTGTCTTATCCCCCTGTCTTATCGACACTAGGCCTGTCCATCCCCTTATTCTTCCTTTCCTAACCTCAGTTAGGAGCTCACTACCATAGGTTGTGACATCCTACCATGCCCCGTACTTATAGCATTCAATCCCGGGGCTCACACTTACTCCTTTTCTCCATCCACCTTCTCTACATTCCATTTTACCAACTCCTTTCTGTGCACCGTGCCCTCCTAGCCTTTCTCCCCCCACCTCCCTCCCTTCCCCCCTACCTTCACCTCTACCTGGTGTCTATTTTTCCTTTTTTTTCTTCCGATACTTCCTCCTGCAACCTTCGATAACCTGCTTTATCTTCCTATAGACACTTCTATGTATGTAAATACCGTGTAATCTGTACAATATCTGTATAATTCTATGTACATATGAACTTCTTTTTCTTCCTCTCTGTAAAGAGTATTATCTGTATTACCTTGTAAATACCGTGTTGACCTGTATATACAATTGTTCATGCTCCACTCAGGTCCATCTTGCAAATGAGCTTCTGCTCAATGATGAACGCCTGGTTAAATAAAGACTTGATTGATTGATTGATTTTAATGCTTTTTTGAAGTTATATTGGCCTACCTGATAAACGTGCATGTTTTGTTTGTAATGTTATACAGTATGTCATACTGTACCTGTACCTTTTATCTTTCATGGAAATCACAATAAAATATTTCATGAAGAAAGATGATATAAGTATTAATCTTCTGAGAGATGAAATAAGTAAACTGAAAGAGAAACTAAAACAATTAAAGCTGACCCTAAGTTTAGAGAACTGGACAAAAATCTAAAGGGAAACTTACTAAATATGAGTGAGAACTTACTGAAAACAAACAGAATAAATTAAGAGATGAATCTAACTATTATAACGGAATTTTTTTTTCATTGGCCCACCAAATCTCGTAATCACTCAGTTAGTCGTGGGAAACCTAAATAACGTAAGCAAGGTAAAACAACCTGTACTAAAGGCATGAATAAGAAACCATCCAGGGCCACAGTTTCTGAATCAGATTTTAAAGTCAGTGGACAGGAAGAGCAATCAGGTACCTTTGCTGAGGTTCACTTTCAGAGGAGGAACACGCAAGGCACAAGGGGCAAGAAAAAAAACCAGATTCCAACCAGCAAAAGGAGGACAACAAGAGAGAAGGGGGTAAAGGAGCCAAAAGCAAAGCAGCCAAGGAGGTCAGAAAGGAAGAAATGCTTGAAAATATAGTCAGTAGCAATCACTTCTTAACAAGGGATTGTTCTTTGCCCCCCCCCCGAATGATTCTGATGCAAATGTTTACCTTTTGCACTTAAATATCTAATTCCTATGCTTTGTAAGACACTTTGGAAGCAGTAAGTTGTATAGGGCATTTGCTAGCCTGCTACTGGATGGAGAAGTGTGTTTCTACATCTGTCAAGCAGGAGATTGCTAACTGCGTGAAAATCCTGAGATTAACATTTTGAGACTGGTGTGACTGTCTGTGTGAGTAACCCCCCAACACATGGCTCTTTTATGGGTGCAGAGAGACATTCCCGACCAAGGGGGTTTGCCAAGACCCTGAATTACATCTCAGTGTTCATGGAGTCATGTTTGGAGATTTGGGGATGTTTGCGCTGGTTAGGTGGGTGGGTGCGTGCTCATAAACCAAAGCTGTGTAGTTGCTGGTGTGTGTGTGTGTGTGTGTGAGAGAGAGAGAGAGAACCACTGATGCTAAAAGCAGCTGCCTATTAGTCAAGGTATGAATATTATTTCCCTGAATACCATGAATAGTATGCTTATTGAGTTAGAAGATCTTCCAAAATAGTTGACTGTTAGGCAACTATGCGGGAAGGACTGTTCAGTGAGATTTCTAAGCCTCACAGAGCCTTGTTACCCATGTCAGAGACCATTTCACGCTCAGAGCCAGGAACACCATGTGACTTCTTCACTCAGAACTGACAGAGAACATGAGACCGTCATTTCAGAGAACTGCCTCTTCAAATTTTCAAGACCTATAACAGTAATTGGTAAGTACTGTAGTCTGATCCACATCAGCAGTCATGCCTGGCTTTGTGACTGCATTTTTGTTTTTAAGTTTTTTATCTGTTTTGTTGCTGGGCTCTGCAACAGGGCCCAGGAGGGCTGTATACAGTATGTATGACACCCCTCTCTATTGCTTTCACTTTCACACAGCTCCAGTGTTTTTTTTGTTTTTTATACTTGCCCAGTTTCGCGGCCTTTGGAGGGGGCCTCATACCCCCACTGACTCCTTCCACCAGGTCCCGACGTAGCGGGATCCCTGGCTTCATTGTGCTTCATTGGCCAGGGTTGATTAGATTTTCCCCCCATTTTCTACCCATCACCTGAGGGCGCTGGGACAAAGGACATATGTCCAGATGGACAGCATGCAGATGCATACCGCCGTCAAGCACCTGACAGCATCCTCCATCCGTTGACTTCATATAGTCGTGTGCCCCATCGCCTGTGTTTCCACTGGTGGAAGGGCTATGGGTGCATATGCTACCTGGTAACCAACCACATCTGGAGGAGGAGAGCATCTATTGGGATGCTCTGTCCTCCTCCCCCCATCTGACCCCCTGATGGCTCCAGTCTGTTTCCAAACCCCGGTCGCTGGTGCAGCGTGAGATGTGGCATCTAGCATCACAACCCTCAGCGCCATCGGGCAGGCTCAGTGTGATTTTTTAAAGCAATTTTTAATTGACTGGCCTGCATACCAGTCTACTTTCTATTGGGATCAATGTCAAGAAGTAATTTTGAGCTTTGCCACTGGAATGCATTTGGAGATGTACATGATGCTTTTTACAATCATGAAGCAGTGAGTGGTGTTGCTTGCCATTGGCTGTTGCCTCTGCTGCCTCATATTGTTACTTAAGTAATTCATTATGATAGGGTGTGGCTTATGCTGAGATTTACCATGCTTGATGTGGCTTGGTCATTAGGCTGCACGCTGAGTGACCAAATCCACACCAGAAGTGGGTAAATCCCAGTATAACCCACACCCTGAAGTGTTTTTTTTGTGATTATACAATGGCCTCTAAAAAACAAAATTGTTTTTTAATCTTTAGTTTACTGGTTTTAACTTTTTTTAATTGATTTTTTTGTAATATCCATCCTCTGTGTTAAATAGCACCTTGTTGCTAGGGAGATTGTGTCTTATTGCTAGGTAGATTATGACAGGTGTGGGTACCCCTCCCCCCCAAGATTTAGACCGCCAGAGACAAAGTTGCTGGTATGTTTCTTTTTCTTTCTTTTTATTTTTATATGCTGCCAGCCTGGTACATTTGGAGTTGATGCTCAGTTTGTGTCATGTGCTGTGCACGTGGTGCCAGTGCTAACTAGAGATGCAGCAAAGTTTAAATTCCTTGCAAAGTGCAAGCGAAGTGGCCAGTATGCGTTTGTTTATGGCTATGTGAAATCCTCATCTTAATGGATGACTTCACCTTATTTTTATACAAAGGTGAAGTGTGTGATAAAGAAACAGCCCACAGATCACATGAGTCACAGACTCACACAGTCTGCAGATCACATGCTGCAGGCAGGAAGTTAATCAGCCAGACAGTAAAATAGTTTCACTTTTGCCTTGCCTAGACTTGGCAAAGGAGCTTTTGTCTGTAGCAGTAAGGAGAGAGAGAGAGAGAGTTATATCTTGAATATTTACTCAAATTTAGAGCTTTTTTCATAGTTTAGTTGCCTATTTGTTGCTTTTAGTTGTGCCCCTTTTGATTTCGATTCCTTATTCCTCGTCCTGATTCCTTAGTTTCCATCTTTTTATTTTTGTATCTGTAAAGTTGATCTTAATAGTGATTTTTTCTTTTTGTGAGCGTAAAATGGAGAGAGGTTGTTTTGTTTCCTCTGGGGCATGCAGAGGACAGCCTGTGGGGCCATGTTTGTGTGGTGGCATCCCATGTATCAATCGCAGTACTGTATTTAGTGCTGTTAGTAGTGCTCCCCTCCCTAAAAGAGGAGGCAGTGGTGTGATGCAAGCACCCCCACCAGTGGCACATACCACTGCCCCCCCACCACCTGCCATCGCCCCTGTGGATCAGCAGCAGCAGGAGCTGGAAGTCATACAGGAGCTGCAGCAGCAGGTTGTCCTCCCCCAATTATGCACCAGCACCAGGTCATAACCATAAGATCTGGGGCCCTTCCTCCTGTGTCCGGTCCTCCACGCAGCTCTGTTGAGTGGGAGTTCTTCACTTCACTGCCTGGTGATCTCAGTGTTGTGAAGTACAAGATATGCGATGTGCTTGTGCATCATGGCCCCAGGGGTAGTCATCTGGGGTCAGGTGGGCAGCGCACGCACCTCGCTAACCACCACCATATGGAGTGAGAGGCCAATGTGGAAGAATGTGGAGGGAATCCACCTGCTGGGCAACAGGTGGCAGTACTGCCCTCACCTGCATGGGGTGCGAAGTGCAGAAATACCAGGGAGCAAGTGGCTGCTCCAGAACCTGCACCTGCATGTGATGACTCTGGAGGAAACCTTGCAACAATGCCTGCAACCCAGGCTGATTTGGGTGTTACGTGCAGTGTGATATACCGCCTTATCAACAGGGTGGAGAACCTTGAGGAGTGGTTGGAGCATATAGAGAGTCACCAATTGCAGATTATGTCCATGCTCCAACTGCTGCTGTCTGACCACAACCTAGAACCTTAGAGTTTTTGTTTGCTGTATAATTTTCATTTTCTGTTCTTTCTTTCTCAGTCCTAACCTTGTTTCCCACCCAAATCTTTTAGAAACACCCTCTGAAACCAGTTTAAAGAAAGTAACATAAAAAATGCTGTCCTTCCCTTCCTTATATAGTTATACGTTTTATATATGTGTGTATGTGTGTATATATATATATATATTTAACAGTGTCAGTGGCTCAGTAGGTAGCACACTCGCCTCTGAGGCCGGGAGATCAGAGGGCTGTGGGTTCAGTTCCCACATCTGGCACTTAGGTTAATATCCCACTGTAGTACAGCATGAGAGAGGTGCTGCACTTCTGAGATGCCATCTTTCAGATGAGATGTTAAACGGAGGTCCCATCTGCCTGGATTGGTGGTAGTTCAGGTGGATGTTAAAGATCCCATGGCACTTATCAAAAAGAGCAGGGAAATTTTTTTATTGCAAAAACAAACAAATAAATACAGACAGTGTGAAATCAACCAAAATAATGCTCAAATCACAAGATAAAGAAAAATCAGGATAACTCTAATAAGAAATACAATCATACATATTTTTAGACAGCTATAAAGAAAAATTTATAGAAAACCCAAATGAGAAGACTGTAGACTAATGTGAATTTCCTACCACCCACCCCTATTAAATTAATCCATAGATATTCATTACAGCAAATTTAAAACAGAAGTGACAACAAATTTCAAGTTATAGGCGCATCATTATCTGTCACTCAAGGTAAACATTTCCAAAGTGGCGATACAGGAGGATTAAGGATCCCTCACGTGTTAAATCAAAAACTCACAGCATTACGGTAGTGATGGCTTTTTCCACGCCATGCACATGCCCCATCTCACAGGAAAATAGCATACAGTGACACGCTCAACCACGACATGCTACCAAAAGTCTGTTTATTGCAAACAATAACACCTTGCGCACGTATGTGAAATGTGACCTTTTCAACGTGCACAGTATTTGCACCACACCCGGCTTAACTAACTTTACAAATTCATTGAAATAGAAAGACCATTTCCATGTTGTACCACTGCACTGTTTTATTTTTCTGTACACCCCCCTTATGCACTTAAGTTTCATCATTTGAACAATATTCGTACCGCAGCACTGTGTTTCCATTATATTTGTAATCTTACTACAGCTTAACCCCGGCTTTCCAACTGTACGGTACATTCTCAGCATTGTCCTCTGCCTCGGCTCCTTTTGCCTCCTGATCTGGTACGCAATTTAGAATATACAATATATTTGTTTTTTCTTCTGTGGGGGCGCTCCACCCCCCACACCCCCCATGTTCTATTTAGTAATTTGCACAGCTGCATTTATTATTATGACTGTTAGTTTTATTCTTTACGAAGGAGTGTACTGGTAGCCGGCAATGGGCGGAGCAGCAGTCTGCAGCTATGGTGAAACTGCCGTAATTATTCTTGAGCACAAGAGGGGTCCTTAATCATCTGGTATCTGCTTCAAAGTTCCATAATCCAACTCCTGGATAAAGTCTGTTTCTCTGACTTATATAATTTAGTCAGTTCTAACATCACTTTATTATATAATTCTTCATGATTACTCTCTTTTTGTTGTAGTGTATATCCACATCTTACGAGCCAAATATTCCACTTCAGGATACACATTATTAACTGCGGTGTACTCTTATTCCAACACTCCCATCCAACAGTAAATATTCAATACATTAAATTCTGATGTGTTATAATACTAAATAGAGGCTTTTTTTCATTTCTGTGCTAAAACCCCCCAAAAAACTGAAATAAAAGAACAGGAGAAAAATAAGTGATGCGCCATTTCTTCTTGCTGGATACAGCTTAATCTACTACATAATCTTTCTTCTACTTTCTTGTGCTTTTGATTCTCTTTAACATTTATTTTCTCGTGACATGCTAGCCAGTGAAAGTCCCACATATGATCTATAACTCTAGAGTCATTTAGAAATTGCAATAAAGATTCTCTGTGCTCAGCTGGGCATTTTCTAAATACTACTTCTTCGTGACATATATTTGACAATAACCAGAAACAGAGTTGTTTCCTAGATAAGGTCTGAACCTGTTGTGTAGTCACTTCCCATTGCCTGAGTCTCAAAAATGTACATCTAATGTACTCAGGCCTTTCTATTGATTTTTTTAATACTTTTAATGCTTTTAGTCCCATAGACTTAGCCACTGGGAACATTTTTTCCTGAGTAGCTCCCCCATACCATAACATGTTGTCCAAGTAAAGGTTAAATTTGTATGTATAAAAAAATTGAAAAAAAAAAGGATTTAACATATTCAGTTCTCCTTGTTTTAACAATAAATAACGAATATTTATTTTTATAGGATTTAACCTACTTCTCCAGCAAGCTTGGAAAAAAATGCTAAGTAACTCTGTCTCCCTATGTTTTGGAGGTGGGAAAATGTAGCTTAAAAATGAAAAAATAGGGACCAGCAAAGTTTTAATAAGAAATACCCATTTCTTTTTCTCCAGTTTCCCTCTGTTTCACTGGCTGAATTTTTGTTTCCCAATTTCTATTTTTTCTTTCCAGTTTAACTCATCCATATCACCAGGCCCAAACCAGATCCCTAAGATCTTTATAGATTCAGGTTATATAGTAATCCTTGTAACCATTCTTCTAAAAGCTAAGGTGGAATTCAATCTTTATCCAAGACATTTCCCTAAATTCAAAGAGGCTCCTGACATTTTCCCAAAAGTCTTATATATTTCTATGGCTGTAACTAAAGACTGAGTGTTATTGACAAGAAGAGTCATATCATCTGCATACACTATTATTTTATGAGGAAAAATTACATCTCTTATTTGTACTGGTAGTACTGACTCATTATTAGCTATAGTCCTTAACAGTGGGTTGATAAAAAAAACATAAAATGAGGCTTAAAGGGCAACCCTGCCTTATGCCTCTTTTTAAATGTACCAAGGGGCCCTTCCAGCCCTGTACCACTGGTGTTACTGTGACAGTGTTGTAAATACTTTGTAACCACCCAATTACTTCTTCTGGTATTTATTTCCCATAAGACTTCCCATAAAAATACATGACTGACCCTGTCAAATGCTTTTTTGTGGTGCAGAGAGACCAGGTAGCCATCCAAATGTGCAGTATTACCTAACTCCTCAAATTCTCTGATAAGTAGTAAGTGATCCTGCACTTTTCTACCTGGAATAGCATAGGCTTGTGCTTCCAAGAGAACAGAATCTGCCACTAAAGCCAGGCATTTTGCCAGAATTCTTGTTAATAATTTAAATTCTGAATTTAATAATTGGCCTCCAGTTATTTAATGAAGTTTTATCCCCTTTCTTGTAAATGTATGTTACTATACCCATATTCATAGTCAAAGGAATTTCTTTAGTTTCTAAAAATAAAATTAAACACAGCAGTTAATTCAGTCATTAATTCTCCTCCAATAGTTTTAAGAATTTCATTTGGTAGACCATCAGGTCCTGGGTCTTTACTCAGTGCCAACACAGCAATAGCTTCCTGTACTTCTAATATTTGAATGGGTTAAGACAGTTTCCTCAAAATATCTGCTGGTATAATTGGAATATTCAAGTCAGCAAGATATTTTACACAAACTTCCTGGTCCACGTCTTAATAATTGTATATTTTAGCAGCATATTGATTTAAAATATTTAAAATCTTTTCCTTAGTCTTATACTCTGTTCCATCTTCCCCTGTTAAAGAATTCATTTCTTTAACCATTATAGTAGCATTATAATTATAAAAGGGACATACATCATTTATTTTCCCTTTTGCTCCAAACTGTTGTTGTTAGAGTCTGCGTTTTTTGGGCGTGGTACTCCTTCATTCATTGCTTTACTGTGTTTATTTGTGTCAAGAGATTTTGTCCCATCACTTGTGTTATAGAGAGTAGGTGTTGCAACAATTTTCTATGATATAGGCAATTGAAATATTTTTTTTTATTTCTGTCTTTACTTATGTGTTGAAAAGTTTTCTGTACATCCATTTTCATATCTACCCACCATTGACAGGGATTGTCATAGGAAAGAAACACAGATTTCCTTGCCACTACAAGATGACAAAGCATTTTTAAAACATATTCCTCTAATAAAAGTGAGATGTTTAATTTCCAGAAACCTGTCTCTCTCTGTAAATCCTCCATGGCTCCTAGTTGTATACCCACAATTGCACGATCAAAGAATTCTACTGGATATGTTGTTGCTGACAGGATATTAATATTTTTAGATGTAAAAATATGGTCTATTCTGGAGGTTAGATGTACCTTTTGAAAAGTTGGAGTATGTGTTTTGATAAGATGGAAGTAGGAAACTTTTAATTTAGCTTTTTCTACAACTTTTGCCGAATGGTTAGAATCACAATATGTTTTAGAGGTTTTCGACAGTAGGGGACAGTTAAAGTCCCCAGAAAACACTATGTGATGTGTTCCATACAAGAAAGGCTGGATCTGATTCAGCAAATCACAGCATTCAGCTTTTGTCTGGGGTGCATACAAATTTACCAAACAAAACCAGAGACCCTGTATAAGCACATGAAGAATCAGTACTCTAGCTGGGACAACATCAAATATTTTTAAGAGTTGCATCTCAGCTAATTTGAACAAAATTCCTAAACCCGATCAGGGTTCCTCCTCAATGGACCAATAGGAGGCACCAGCAAACCAACCTTTTGAAGCTAACTTTATTTCTTTCAGATGGTACAGTCTGACATCTTGCAAAAAATAAATGCCAAACTGGAGACCCAAGAGAAAAGAAAGCATGATCTTTCTTTTGCTGTCCCACTTTATACTATTTACATTCATAGTATAACATGAGAAGGGAATATGCATGACTCACTAAATTATTTGTATTTTCCCCATCTTGTGTTCTGCCTTTTTACTTTTGCTTTTCTTTTTTGGGGACCTTTTGCCATCTCTGGCTTTTCAGTGTCTGTAGTGACTTCAGGTACAGAAGACAAAATAGAAGAGACATCAGAGTCCTCTTCTGTGTTTTCCTGTTGTAATATATCAAACTTGTTGGATATAGGCATGGACCTTGTGTTCTGAGGTGTGTGTAAGTCAGAGAATTGAGTATTATGCTTAACTGCAGGTACGGTGACATCTTGATCAATCACTGGATGGTGGGAGGGGGAGCGGGCATTAAAGCTCCTACCTTCTCTAGACCAGAGGTTGAGAGTCTCTCCTCCTCCATAGTTCCTGTGTCCATCTCAGGTATTACATTTATTTGGGCCAATGTATTCTCTTGGGCTTGATCTCTTAAAATAATGTCAGTAACAGGAGTATCAGTCTGGTGGGACACTACAGGATTAAATGGGGAGGGGGCACCATATTTTCCCTCCTACTCTGTGCTTACTGTTTATTAAAGCCCAACTTATTCTTTTGTGTAAGGGTAATTAACAAATGTTGTTCTTCCCCATCTGCCTGTTCAGGGCTATTGTGAGCCGCCCATTTACAATTCTGAAAAGTATGTCCAGGCTCACCACAAAGGTTACAGTACATTTACAGTCGGTAGTGCATTGAGTCCCTAAATGCCCCAGTTCTCCACAAACATTGCATCTGATCTGATCGCAGATACTACTCAAATGTGCTACTGAGCCACACTTGTAGCACATCTTTGCCTGTCCTGCATAGAAGAGTATCTCTCGATCTCTACCTAAAAAGAAAGAATTTAGTAAATGCAATATACTAGTATCTGTGGTTTTTATCAGGACCTTCACTTTTGACCCCCCCAGTCCAGATATTTTCTGAGTCTAAAATGGCAGTAGGCTCTTAAATAATTGTACATTTCTGCTTTAGCCAGTAGGTAAGATCATTCACACTGACACCTTCATTTCTAAAAAGTACCGTGATCACTTTTTTGGGCAGGTTTTGTTAGTGGAATTGCAATATATGAGGTCCACAAGGCCATTTTCTTTAAAGTCACATACTTCATCCAAAAATGTTCCAAACCATTCAGAGACTTGAAGCTAATGTCAAATGTTGTCTCACCAGAAATGTGAATGAGTTCATATATTTCATTAGGAAAAAACTTAATTGATTCCTTTAAAAGATTTCTAGCAACAAACAGCCTGTCTGGTGGCTCAGACACACCTACTGAATATGATAAACAAACTGCATTATGCCTTTTAGCAAGAAAAATTGGAAATTTGAATAAAGAAGAAAAGGAGTGAGGTGCTTCTTTAATTATAAAATTCAAAGGCCTTTGTGGTGGTGCACAAGAGTCAGTGGGGCATCCCCCAGTTTTAGTATTTGCTGCTTCTTTCCCAGGAACTGTCTGCTGTTGTGGAAGCTGTAAAATAGGATTTTGAGTGAGAGCTAACTCAGAAGGTACCTCCAAGTCTATATTTTGTTTATTCTGAGTTTGCTGCAATGTTGTATTAGAAGGTACTGGCATTTGTATAAGTGATTTACCAGAGGCCTACTGACCTGTACTATTATCCCTTTCCCATCTGACCCCCTGCAGAGCCTTTTCCACTGACCAGGATGATGTATGGGCTGTTTCTGGGGTTCCAGCACATCCTAGGCTAGGCTCTTTACTGCCTATAGTTGCTATTCCCGACGCTATTGCTGTTCTTGAGGTTAGCCATTACTGTAGGAGCTCCACTTGCTCTACAGCTTCTTCCCAATCTCTAGAAGAATCCTTTGATGCTACTATGTCATGAACGTCCAGCTGTGTCTGTTTGACAGATCCAGCTGTTTTGTCAGTTTGAAGTTCTCTGAGTTTCTTATGAAGCTGCATTTTTTTTAAATAAAAAGCTCTTCTCTTCAGCCTCTATTTGTTGCATGATTTCTGCTTCTGCAGGATTTAAATCACTCTTCTTCCCCTGAACATTCAACACTGTAATATTATCATCACTTAGGCCTGTAAAGCTATCCTCTGGTAATTCAGGAAAACAAGAAGTTTTAGCATACTTGCAGTCAGTGGGTTTATATATTTCATGCACAGCTTCTCTAGGACTTTTCTCAGATTCTCTCTTTCATTCCTGCATTTTCTCTGTTGGTTCAGTAGACAGTTTTCCAGCATCCAGTTCTTTCTCCACCTCCTCCACTTCCTCCTCTACATTCTGTCTTGTAGCCATCTTGGAAAGCAACTTTGGGGACAGAGTCTCTCCCTACTGGATAGTAGGGACATTTCCCTGGTGTCCTGGAAACATTTCCATAATTCACTAAAAATACCACCAACAGCTTAATCTGGTTCATGGTCAGTTGGCATTCACTGTATCCCCCTTCCCCAGGTAGTGCCTGAAAATAGGCAGGATTTGTCTAGTGCACTTACACGGTCAACAAAAACTAAATAAATAAATACAATTATATTCCTAATCCTAGTTAATAATCTTTGTTTAGAAACAGGACATTTTTTTTGGCAGTAGTGTTTTCTTCCTGTCTTGTTGTCTGTGTTAAAGCAGCAGTGCAATAATCTGTCAAAGAGCAGGTGTGCACTGTCAGGTACCCAGCCCCCTTCAAACATATATGATAGATGACTTTGTCCAGTGTTAATGGTATTAATAATTAGAGACCCGTATTTTTCTTAAATCAGAAATAACAAGAAATAAGAAATTCAAGGTAAAAAAAGAAATAACATGAAATTCACAGTGTAACAAAATAACAACAAATTCAAGGAATAAAAAGAAATAAAAAATACAAAATATAAAAAGAATAAAATAAAAACACATGAATAAATTGCTTTTGGGGGTAAAAATTTAATAAATGCTTGCAGCAGTTGCTGTTTATGCTCCATTGTTACCACAGAGATGGTCCACAAGTAAGCGACAGTGGAGTTGTTTCATTCACAAAACCTTTCAAGACCATAGCGTAATGCTGCTTAATACAGTGTAGTGAACTAGGAATGTGATTTCTAGTGTGTATGAGGTCATTTTGAGGTAGTTTATGGATATAAATGTGGTAAGGAGAAATAAAACTACATTTTAAATGAATATAAAGAAATAACAAGAAACTCAAGAAAAATAAAAATGATAAAAAATTAAAAGAATTTCATGGGTCACTATTAATAATACACCATACAGTCCCATCTATTGATATATGAAAGGTCAGTATGCCTCTCTGTCCCCTATCCACAGCTTAATAATCCACAGCAATTACAACAGAATACATTTTCCAAAAGTTTATTTTGCTGGCACACAGATGGAGGTTCCACTCCCCACATTGCAATCTGAACCTTGTTGTGCAGTACCCGTGCTGTGTCGAGGCAGAGGTGGTAAGTAATGTTATGTGGAATTTATCCTACTGTGATGATTGTGGATCATTAAGTTGTAGACAGTGACTGAAAGCCGTTCTAGCACCCTGAATATGTACCCACAGAAAAACAGAGGCATTTCCTGAACCTGCTGACATGCCACCATGCAGGCAGGCACCCCCATGTAAATTTTGTAACGTTAGAAAATGAATGTTGAGTGTGTGCTCATCTAACCTGTATGGGCACGATCTTTCTTTAGCTGTTAGTGCTATTTTTAACTGCAATTTAGAAAACTGAAAGCGATTGCTGTAGTAAGTGTCTGTTACTCCGCTCCTGCAATCACTTTTATTTCTGTAAATTGCAACACTAAGTAGTATGAGATGCTCTAGAAATATTGTGCCCATACATATCAGTGGAATGTATACTCTCAATGTCTCAGTTCATTTACTGACATCCCCAAATTAACATTGGTGTGCCTGCCTGGGGGTTGTGCCAGCAGGTTTTAGACACTGTTGTGTTTTTCTGTGGGTACACATTTGGGGCACTCTAACTTTGTTACTTGACAGGACCACATGGTTTTATTAATAGCCCTCAACACTGGAGTATATCAGCTATCATATATGTTTGAGGGGTACTGTGTAATAGTAACCACCTGACAATGCACACCTGTTCTTGAACAATTTTGACCTATACAGTTTTACTCTATTTTCAATTGTCCCTTATTTACTGACTTGTTTGTATGATACCATTACCTTTTTTCAGATATGAAAGAACAATAGTGCTCCTTTTAATCTTGTTTTCAGCCATTGTTTAATCAGTTTACCCAGCTGTTTTTGTACACCTACTGCTCTGTAATGTAATAGCAGTGTACCATGTCCTGCTGGATAGCATGATACTTAGTTGTAGTCACAACAGAAAGGATTTGGAATGATAGATGTACAAAAATCAGTGTGACTACAACAGTGTGACTGATGAAAACCTGCCACAAGTAAGATTAAAAGGAGCACTGTTTAATGAGCATGGGTCATCGGGGGCTGGGGGGGGAGAAGGATAGAGCATCCACTAGACTGCTGTCCTTCTCCAGGGAGGGGGTGTTTCACTTCCTGATGCCCGGTTGCCCCCTGGCGGAGGCTGGGGGTCAGGGCACGGGGTGACAGCATCGGAGAGGAGTCTGGGCAAGAGGCCTGGGGGAGAGGCATGTGGACGAATGTGCTCCTACCTCCACTGGTGTCATTGCACACCCAGGGCTCCAGCAAGGGGTGGAGTGAATAAGGGAAAAAGGTGGCACCTCTCGTGTGGCTTGATGGCCATCCACGAGTGTTCATCGGAGCCGGCACCTGTACTGGATCTGTGAGGGTGGGGAGTTAGGGGGGATCCCTGCCACCCCACTGTGGGGGGCAAGCCACAGGAGTTCAGGGTGCCAGCAGAGACAAGTCGGACGGTGGCCAGATCCTGGAAGGGATGTGAGAAGTACCGGGAGGCTGAGAGGTGGCTAGGAGGATAAATAGAATTAAAAAAAAAGGAGTGCTGTTTATAATGTCATATGTGAAAAAATGCTGGAATCCTGAATTCTTCACAAAGGAAAACGGGAAAAGGTCAATTGCCAGCAATTTCATGACAGCAACATTCAGTTCACATGGCACTGCATGATTTGGTGGGTATTTCATGTTCCAGGCAAAAAGACTGTGCATTGGCTGCGTTGTTACCCATTTTGCATGTGGAGTGAAAAAGGGCTCTGCTTTGTGAACTGCCATGGGTGTGGTACTTTTGCTGTGTGATGCTGAGGGGTACACAGGGGACAAGTCAACAAATGATGTTATTTTCCCTGTTTTAAGCACGGGGTTGATGTTGGACTAGAAATACTGCATGGACCACTGCCACTGCTACTCTGACCACTACTTGACACTTCAAAATCCTCCTCCTCCTCCTTCTCCTCATGCCTATAATAATCCTCAGGAGTAATTTCACCACAGCTACAAGCATGGCTACTTGGGCTACTTCCACTCAAGGAAGGGGATACCATGCTCAATAAGGTGAATAAGGATGAATGCCCCACTAGGGCATTAGCTCCCTTCTGGTGCTGAGTCCACAGTGCCATATGCCTGCTCTTCAGATGTGTATGCTAGCTCCCGGTGCCCAGATTGCTTCCCGTATTACCACACCTCACACATGCTTGGCAAAGCTGGCATATTGCCACTGTTTCATCACTTGCATCTTGTACAAAAAAAAACAAAAACAAACAAGGGATTTTGAAGCCCTACTTTTCACATGTACATGATGCTGCATATTGGACTTCAGTTTTTCAGACACTGAAAGGGGGGTGTACTGCATGAATTCTGTTGTTGGGCAGACTTGGACTCTACCTCACCATCACAATCTATGACTATTAAAGAGTCATCATCCAACAGGCACAGCTACATCAGAACTTTGAGGAGGGGTTGATTTACTAATGGACTGTTTGCACACAGCCACATTTACTTTCTTTTTCTCTGGTTCCCAACTGGGGTAGCTGAAATCATCATAATCATCATTCACATTCACAATTTCAGTTTGGATGCTGTCCTGTGGAGAACATGCTCCAACCACAGTCTCATTATGATCATCCACTATTTTTTATTTAACATTTGAATCATTGGATGGCCCAGGAATAACCTCAACAGCAATAGAAACATTACATCATGACTGTGAGTCATTGTCAGGATTAGAATCAGGTTCAACAACTGTGGGGATGGGGATGGGGTGTGACAGTAACTACAATCCGACACACGTCTTTAGAGTCCACAATATTTTGGAAACCTGTTAACTTGTCACAGGTTAAACTTCAGCCAATAATCATGCCATCAGCAACTTTACTAACACCACTGGTGGAGACGGAGACTACAGTATCTCTAACCATCATTGAAGCAACTGATTGGGCTGTGAAAAACAATCTCAGAGAAATCCCTTACTGCCATCAATTATGCCCTTATGATGTGTACTATCATGCCCATAACCTTGACTACTCTTGTCACTAGCAGCAGAGCCATGGCCAGAAACATCTGTGCATCCACATTTCTTCGAAGGCATTTCTTTTGGATTGCACGCAAAATTAACAACAAATTTAGATTTCTGAACTTTGGGCCAGATGGGAAGCCAAAAAACAACAACTGTAGCTTACAGATGGAGACCGGGCCCTAAACAGATGCAGACGCACAGACAGATGAAGATTGCGCACTCAAGAGATGCAGCCACACAGGCACAACAACACCTTAACCAGTGGTCACACAAATCAAAAATGGGAAAAATAATACCTTTTGCGGGGGGAGGGGAGCGGCAGTACCAATCCAGTAAGTGGATAGAAGGAAGCAATAAAAAATACTGTAGACGGATAAGAGACTCAGAATGTTGAGATTACAGTGTGGCACAATAAATTGTGTCTGACTCAATGGAATGCATACACACACACACACACACACATACACTACAGGTAGTGTGCAGAAAATTTAACAGTTCAGTACACTTTCACCAAATCTTTTACAGCAACTGAAAAATCCATTGCACCACAGCAAACAGCAAACAATTATCAAAATTTCTACAGGCTTTACTGTGTATACATGGATACACAAAGACTAACACACTAGCTACCCAACAACATTTAAAAAGATTGCCTTTCTCACTGTGAATCTCCTTTCGCCAAAGAAACACCACTGCCCCGAAGTACACTTCTACAGTGTCTGTCAGTACAGAAACTAAATAGACTAAATTAACATTCAATATGCACACAAAATCAATAAACACTTGATGATATCAACACACAAGGGTTTCCTACAATTGATATACTAAATGTTGTGGCAAAAAAGGCATTTTTAAAGGTTTTTAGAGTGTTTGACTCTCACAGCTCTGAGATCAAACTGTCTCCAGCTTTCCACTATACATACTATGCTGAACTGAGGCTGTGCAAGACAATATAGAGCCCCTGTGACCTGCCATCCTATGAATCACTGCAAAATATGCCTTAGAGAGCATTAACAAGGCGAAGTTAATGCGAAGCTCATTCACATCGATGGCGCTTCATTTAAAAAATAAGGGAGAAGTCATACACAAAATGAAGTTATCATGAAGCCATTGTAACCAATGAAACTTCATGTCCGCCAAATAAGGTGAAGTAATGCACTTTGCTATTTGGAGTGCTAGGCAAATTCAGTGTTTATACACAAAGTACTCTGGGTAGCGAAATTTGGGGACTTCGCCCACCACTAATGCTGACAGGCTGTTATAGAGAGGTTGTGCTTCTGGGTTCCATTTTCTGTAAGGACAACATAACACTGTGACTGACTTTAGTTTTTTTTTTTATATCTTTTCAGAAAGTGATATTTTTACTGGAGGCTTTCAGGACATTTATTGATGATGGGAGGTGTCAACTGCTGTAGAGGTGGCACTGGCAGGCAGCCAATCTCTTTTTTTTTACATAAAAGGCAGAGGCAGTGTGCTACAGTTCTCAGTGGCAGTTCTGACATCAACTGGCAGAGTGTGATGCAAGTGTTGACTGGATTCCATAAGTAGCGGTTTGCTTCCTGGGTGACTGCCTGTTTTGCTGAAATGGAATCTTCTTTGTTTTTATGTTTTTTGCAAATGGGGTTATAGGGCCATTTACTGCATTTGGTTGATCAGTTGCAGTTTACAGTGGGGATTGTAGAATGTCATAGTGGACCCCATTCATGAACCACAGTCAACAGTGGTAAACAGTTAAGAGGTGACCGGGGAAGAAACGATTAAAGGAGAAAAAGTTAACAAAACCATTTTTGACCTGATGTGGGTTTTGCTTATGTTTATATATTTTTTTATTTATTCTTAATGTTCCACCAGTAGTTCTGGCTTTAGTGGGGAAAAGAAGATGGTGGCATGGATGTTTTCAATTATGGGAGTTGGACTGAATTGTTTTCCAATGCAACTGACTGGTGCCTTTTCCCATGGCTTATGCCAGGATTTACCATGGGTAAAAGATGCCAGGCAGTGTTAGCAGAGAAAACTTGTGAACTGATGCACTGCTTTTATACTGCTGATTTTGTGTACCTTATAAGCTGCTTGTGTGAACACAGGAAGAGAGCTGGATATTGCAGTTCTAAGACCAAGCTATGAACTACAGGAGTTCCTGTCTTGTGTGAACATCTCTAGAGCAAACACATTTTATGTAGACTAAAGGTGTTTTAAACATTTTCTACCTCAAGATTTAAACTTGTAGCAGAGACTTATTTTTAATATAACATGGGACAGAATTGTTTAAGTGAGACTACATTACATGCGGTCACATGATCTGTTGTTTCTTCCAGGTCCAGAACTACAAAGGCAGCGCGCCATGTGAGTGGAGTGAAGAAGGGTGGAGCAAGCATATGGTCGCTGCACGTGAAGACACATGCACAGACCAGTGCATCTCATGCTGGTTTTGTGGGTTTGGTGAGTGCAGGCAGTGAAGACAAACAAGCCAGAAACATTACCTGTAAGACATAAGCAAAGTTTCATAAGACTACACAGCCTGAAGGACATTACTTGGTTGTTGACTGTAGCAAACAAATGGCGGACAATATTATGACAATCGAAGGAGATGTGGGCATTAAATATCCAAACTGTGGAATGTACTCTATTATCAAGGAGAAAGCAATTCCCAGATCTTGTATTTGTAACAAATGTAAGCATATAGAGACCCTAGAAATGGAAGTGTATGAGTTCAATGTTCAAATAAAACTGATAGAAGAGGGTCAAAAAGAAGTATTTAAAAGGCTTAAGGAGAGAGATAATCAAAGTATAATGGTGGAACTTGGACAAGAACAAGCACCACTACAACAAGATACTACTGGTGGTGAAAGAAACCAAAAATGGGTCAGCATTAACAAATGATCATACAAGACCTGACAGTGAACTGTTAGTATGTAAAGAGTTTGACAGAAACACGTTGAATAGGCCACATTTTATGCATAAGAAAGGAAATAGAGAAAAACAGGCTGCTAACTCAGATGAAGAATGGCATACAGTTCAGAGTAATAAAGCTGCAAAAAAGAAAGGGCAGAGAGAAGACTATTTTAATTTAACAATACAAAACTGATCTGAGCCAGTACAAGAAGTTTCTGAACAAACTGCTCATGTAACCAAACAACATAAAAGCCAACCCTCCACATCACAAGCTTGCACAATAAATATGGGAAATTAAACTGTTACTAACATGGAATGTTCAAACCAAAACTTGATGGGTGATGGGATAGAGATGATTAAAGAAATTAAAAATACCAAGCAAATTGTAGTAGTAAGAGATTCGATTATTAGGTATTTAAATAAATCTGTCCATAAACATGATAAAGCAAAGAGAACACTGATTAGTTCCAAGGGAAGTAAAATACGAGACATTACTTTAATGGCTGATAACCTCCTCAAAAATAATGAAAAAAGGGCTTTCATAATTGTCCATGCCAGAGCAAATAATATCATACATGACTCAATATTTAGAATAAAGCAAGATTACGTGGCACTGTCTAACTTCTTAAACTTGGCTTTGAAGTTGCCTTCTCAGAAATACTGCCTATACCCAAATGTTCTGCATATTACTTGGCTAAAATAAAGGAAATTAATAATTGGCTGAGATACTGGTGCATGAAACAAAATAGCAAGTATATTAGTAATTGGGAAGGTTTTGATCAAAAAACAACTATTCTGCTGGGATGGACTCCATTTTAAGTAGGAGGGGAACTGCTAAACTTGGTAAACAACTAGTTGACTTTAGTTCTCAATAATTAAACTAACTTATAGGGGAGAGAGTTTGGTAATGACAAACTCTCTAAAACAGTCTAAAAACACAGTCGGATAAAAGAAAACAGGTATTAAATTTACAGACTAAACATCAAGATAAACATAATAGAACTGCAAATAAAAAGTATAACCTTAAAAGTACTGTTAACCAATGCTCAAAATCTAAGAAATAAAATTAATGAGTTAACTTACATAATGATAATGAGTGACATAGACATTTGTTTTTTTTAATACAGCTGCTGTTTCTATGCCTCCTCCTGACAGTCCTCTTCTTCCCAACCCCCCAGCTCTGACCCCTAGAATTGCCGGGGCTTACCTTATGCCTTACTCGGGAGCGGCACCTGTGGGGAGTCGGGCGTCATCCTGCCGCTGGGGATTTTTTCTTTTTTTTCATCCCTTTCTGCCCACACACCATGCAATGGGTGCAGCAGCTGTCTCCACCTCCGTGGAGGCAACCAAGCACCCTGGGCATGGGTGAGCCTCCTAGCTGTGTCATTCACAGCACAGACTCCTCCACCCCAAGGAAGGAGAGCTGTGACGCTCAATCTTTGCCTCCCCCACCAGCCACCGAGTGACCCGAGTCCATTCCCATACCTGGGTTGCCAGCGTGGTGCGAGGTGTGGCATTCTGCACCTTAACCCTCAGTGCCACCAGGTCGGACTATGACAGAGACATTTGTGATATTACCGAAACATGGTTTACCGAGGAAAAGTGGGGAAGTACAATACCTGGTTATATATGTTTTGATAAACAGAGAACATCTAAGAGAGGTGACGGAGTGGCACTATTCATTAAAGAACCTTTAAAACCATATGAAATCAACCCAGCAGGAAGACAGAAAAGGAAAATGAACTCATATGGACCAAGGTGTCCCTATTGTTTTCTATTCTGACCTTGGATTAAGATATAGATCCCCTAATCTAAAAGCAGAAGAAACCATCAACTTCCTAAATTACACTGAAGATATGAATCTGTTAGGGGATTCTATCCTCATGGAAAATTTTAATTTTTACCACATAGATTGTGCATCTGGGACTAGAACTCGTACAGCATAAAAAAAAATATATTGAAATTATCTCTCAGAATAACTTGGAACAAAAAGTACTCACACAACAAAATATACTAGATTTAATTTTTGTAAATTTTGATATTGGTTCACATAGTGCTAAAGTACTCCCCAGTTGGTAGCAGCCATATGACAATACAGTTAGAAATCCAAATAGACAAAATCAAGCTGACTAATGAGGTAAATACATTGAAAAACTATTGCAAGGCTGACTATATTAACATACAAAAACATCTTAACTGCTGGGATTGGAGAACAGAATTAAAGGGAAAAAATCTTGAAAATACTTGGAGAATATTATATGATAAAATACAGACTTGTATACAGCAGTGGGTCCCAGATAGGAAAAAAATACATTAAAAATAAAAAGGTACCCGTGTGGTGGAATCAGAAGATACACAAGAGTATCAGAAAGAAAAACAAACTATAAAAAATATAAAAAGAGAACAACGGAGATAAATTTGAATAAATATAAAACTTCAGTTAAAATACGTCAAAAAATTTATAAAAGAAGCAAAGCAGGCAATGGAGAGAAAGTTAGTAACCAATGTTAAAGACAATAAAAATTGTTTTACAATTACACAGGTTTACTAAAAGATAAAAACAATAATGTAGGCCCAATAATAACAGAGAATGGTGTAGTACATAATGAAAAGGATATGGCCACTGCACTTAAAGGCCCAGATATTCAAAAGGGTTGCGAAATGCGCAACAGGGATGCGCCAGCACAAGTTCGAAAATGCGCCATTCTGTGATATTCAGTGGGAGGCAGATACGCCCTCCGAATCACAATGCACAAGAGCACAATGATAATGAATGCATGTGCAAGTGAAGGGGGAGGAACCATGCATAAATGGTGCACTGCGATATTCAACAACATGCACCATGGACAATAGGGGAGCAAACAGAAGTTGCGTGATAGTGGAAATGATCCAAAATAAAAAGGAACAAGAGAGAGGCGCAAAAACGCTACAGGGAAGCCACATGTTGGTGAACTGCAGGCAGCCACACAGGCACACAGAAACTGGGATCAGGACAGGGCAGGAGCAGGATAGAGCACCTGGAACCACCAGGAACAGAGAAGATGTAGGGAGCCTGTGCCACAGTGCAGGACAAAAGGGAGAAGTGCCACACAGCACTGAGGGCACCGAAATGTGGGCAGTACAGCCACTACAGGGAGGTGTTCCCGGTGCAGGGGGAGTAGCAGCAGGGACAGCCGGGGAAACAGAGAAACAGCTGCCGGGGGGATAACACAAGCCAGAGACATGGCCACTGCCACCATCCAGATGGAGGCAATTATGAGGGGGGTGAGAAGGCAGGCAGCAGGGGGGTGCAGCCGTGGAAGGGCCCGTCAGTGGTATGCCCCCAACAGGCAGTACTGAGCCTGCACCAGCTTCGAGCTGTACACTGATACTGAGATCGTGGGCCAGTACCACCTGAACTGGGTGATCCTGAGGCAGCTCTGTGAGCTGTGCAGTGATGTGATGCAGGTACCCACACAACGGAGCCATGCTCTGTCAGTGGAGACCAAAGTGACAGCTGTCATGGGCCTGCTCGCCACAAGTACCTTCCAGAGACCAACAGAGGACACGACAGGCATAACCCAGTCGGCCGTGTCATACCTCCTCACCCAATTCCTCAGCGCACTGCTGCCACATGCTATGGAGTACATCCATTTCTCCAGCACACTGCCGGAGCACACAGCAAACATACAGGAGTTCCACAGGGTAGCACGTATGCCTGGCATGTTCCGGGCAATAGACTGCACCCATGTGGCCATCTGCATGCCACCTGGCCCTGAAGGGGCTGTATACATGAATCACACAGGTGACAGTGGATACCCACTCTGTCCCTGGCTGCTCACACCATACCAGCGGCCCATGACCCCATCGCAGCAATGGTGCAATAAGGCACATGCCACCACATGCAATGTCATTGAGCGGGTGTTCGGGATGCTGAAGGCATGTTTCCATTGCCTGGACATGTCTGGCGGTGCCCTACAGTACAGCCCCTCAAAGGCCTGTGGGCTATTCCTGGCCTGATGCATCCTGCACAACATGGCCAACGACTGTGGGATAGCCATATAGGTCGAAGAGGGGGACAGCGATGAGGACGCTGGTGAAGATGGTGATGGGCAGTCCCCCCTTGGTCTAAGGGACTCCTGACCGATTCGGATAGCACAGCTGCACTGGGAAACCATCAAAGAGGAGCACTTCAACCAACCCAGGTAAGTCATCGGGCCATGTGCAGCCACCAGTGGCAAGGGCACAACCCACAAACGCCCATGGAAAAACCCCAGGGGTGCATGTCATTAAGTGAATTGGCCAAGCATGGAACCACACATTCTGTTAGTGATGGGCAAGGTCTAACATGGCACGCAGTCACACATACACACACACACACACCCACCCACAAGGCATGCACAAAGGGTAGGAGGCATGCCGACCCCCACCGCCACCCCTAGCCACATACACGTCCACCGACCACCATGCCCAGTGCCTGTCATTGTGCGTGTGTCAGATGCTGGGCACCATTGCACCGTGGTGGACAGCACAATGCAGGCATCATCATGCACATGCCACAGTGCACAGCAGCCGGGAGGGTGTGCAGATGGAACGTGTGTTTGTGCAGGGCCGGGTACCCCACCCGTGCATTGCATGTTGAACAACACAATGCACACAGGGCAGCATCAGACAGTAGCTGTGGTGGCCACAGTGCCACGGCCACCACGGATGCATGTGTGGCCCCGGCAAGACCCGCCAGCAGTGACAGGCTGACCAATGGCCTCATGGGGTGGCACCGACGGTCCCCAGGGGTTCCGCTGCGTGAACGCAACCATGCTCTTGCAGGGGTTTGCAGCACACCGAACATGCCTGCACCAGGTGTGCTTGGGATGCCCACAGCTGAACCCCATGTCGACAAGGAGGGTGTTGCATGACGCACGGAATGAGGGGTGGACATTGCACTGCATGGTGTCTGTGACGCATGGGCAAATAACTGTGTGCCCATTGTGGCCATGACAGCTGTGATTGCTGTGTCTGTCTGTCGATGGCAGTGGTCACATCCTCCCACATCCGGTCCATCCCTGCCAGGAGCAGAGCGGTGTCTCTGCTGCGCCGCTCCTCTTCCTGGTGCAGAGCCACTCTGAGTGCATCCACCACCATCACAACCCGCAACTGCTGATTGACTGCTTCTTGGAGTATGCAGGTGTGTTCTTCTAAGAGGTCATCTGCCTGATCGGCATGCTGTCCCTCATGGTGTTCATGGCCCTGATGGGCAGCACCCCTTCAGAGTGGGCACTGCACACCAGGGCCAGGCCTGGGCATGTCCACAGGTGGTGCACTAACGCTGCCCCCTGACACTGTACCCCCATGGCCATTGGCCAACTGCTGACACTGCCCCTCTGGCTGCTGCTCTCCAGGGCTCAACGGTGCCGCCACAGTGGCCGCAACAGTTCCACTGTCCTGGACACACACCAGTGCTGCCTCACTGGTGCAGACAGGTGCAGGCTGGGACTGTGATGTCACGCAGGCCTCCATGGTGGCACCACCCACGGCCATGCCCATGATGTCACCTGCTGTGTGGCCATCCTGCGGCCCACATGTATCACTGTCCATGAAGTGAGCTCCATCATCATCAGTGACAGATCCAGCATCAGCTTGAGTCTCAGCATGCTGGCATCCATGGACGCTGGCACGCTGGGACACGGGCAGGGCCTCCTCCACACCTGCTCCACCAACATCAGTCTGGAAGTCTAGGTGAGCCCACTGTCACCCTGACCCTCGGATGCCTGTGGAGGTGGACAGGCCCTCCTCTATGTCCATGGTATTGCCCTCAGTGGACACGCCCACCACCGCTGACCCATGTAGACACTCCGGAGCTGTAAGGGAACACAGTAGCATTAATGTATCTTCCCTACCTTGTCCCCCCCGTTGACAGACCAGGACCTGCCAAGCAGTGACGGGCTACCACCCATCTGGAATCCACCACCTGGAACACCCTCGATGGCACAATGCCACATGCTGCCAGCAACCCGCTCTTCTTGTGGGGTCAGGCGTTGCATGGCCGGCTGTCCCCCACCGGTCGCAGCCCTTGCTGCCCTGATGGCAGCTACCTTGTCCTTAATCCTCCGCCTGTCCATGTCCATCTTCTTTTTGCACTCCTGCACGGACTGCTGGTGGCTGCCATGCAGGTTGATGGCACGCACCACCTCTTCCCATGCAGCAGCGTGGGCCTGTGGTGTTCCCCGCCGTCTGCTGAGCAGTGGCTCCTGGTCGAGGTAGGCCTCAAACAGGGCATCTGTTTCTGCCTTTGTGAAGTTAGGCCTCTTCTTTCTCCCACATCTCTCTTTCTCTTCCTCCACCTCATGATCGCTCATTTTTCATCCTGTGAGAATGACAGGTGTTACCTGTGACTGTGCAGTCCCATGCATGTCCCACACACCACAGTCCACACTCCCAAACAGCATGCAACTCACCACAGTAGACTGCAATAACAGACTATGGCCACTGCAGCCCAATGTTGCATTTTTATAATGCAACGCATGCAAATGAGGCCAGGTGCAATTTTAAGTAGATGCAAATACAGTATCTGCACCATTGAATGGCTGATTAGCAGATTTGCATATGCCGACTGAATAGCGCGCTGTTGCACTTTGCGCAATTGTGTTGAACATGCTCAGGCAAGGGTGCATTTCTGTGACATGCGCAGTACACACTGAATGGTGCATACCCGGGGTGATGACACAGACACCTGCCGCGCTGATGACGTGCTCTGCACAGGAGGCAATGCAGGGCACGGCCACCATTGTGCCAGTGGCACTACTGCGCTGTTCACATGTATGGTGCTCTGGCACTTGGGCGACATAGATGCACTGAGGCCACAGTGCGGTAGGCAGCTACAGGAGGTGGCACACAGGCACCTAATCACGCTACACGCAGTGAGTACCAATCGCGCTGTGGTGGTCCGTGTGCAAGAGACCCCTGACCCTGTGCTGACCTTTGACCCCTAGGTGCCATGGGTGCACCTCTATTGTGCTGTTCGGTGACAGCATGATGGGGAATGACAGTGCAGTACCGCGCAGATTCCGCACTTGGTGAACGTTCCCTACAGAGCGCCATTTTGATACCAAAACTGGACAGAATGGCAAGGAGAAGGGCGCCCATCTGGATCCAACTTGAACTGGCCAATCTGGTCCAGTTGGTGGAGCCCCATGCCACTGCCCTATTTGGGGAGGCACCTCTGGAAAGGGCCAGGAGTGTGGTGTGAGAGGAGGTGGCGGTGGCCCTGGAGGAAGCCACAGGAATGGAGAGGATGGCAGAGCAGTGCAGGCACTGCTATGGTGACCTGCAGCAGTGGGACCCAGACAGGCTTGCCTGCCTGCCTGCGGGCACGGCCAGGTAGGTACCCCATCCATACACTGTTAACGTCCATACGGGTATCACAGTGGCATGTGTCCAGCACATGGGGGGCCATCCAGTGCTGGCCATGGTGGTGGTATCAGGGTGGGGGTGGATGGGTATGGCTGTGTGGGATTGCACACACATGGGGGCAGGGGGACTTTGCTACTGGATTGTACTGATGTTCTTCTCTCCATGTCTGCACCCTAGGCCCAGAGGAGCACCGGCGGGCAAGGGAGAGGAGGTGGCATGAAGATGACCAGCAGGTCGGGAGGGATGCCAGACCAGACAGGTGCTGGGAGCAGCCTGATGATGGTGAGTGTCTTACATCCATGATTACTATTGCATGCTGTGTAACAAGGCAGGCAGCGGGGCATGGCCACCATCCATTGACACCACTGCCATGCATGCAACTTGTTACAGTCTGCACTGTCCAGTGGCACTGCATGTCTGGGAGTGCGTCAATGGTGGTCCATGCGTGCACCCGGTACATGGCTGTGCCACTGCCTTCGCACTGCATAGCCATGTCACTGTACAGCCACGGTGGTGCTGTGCAGGACTTGGGTGGTGGGTGTGTGCAGCAGTCCACATGTGTGTGTGTGCCTAGGTAGGCAGGCCATGTGGAAACGATCACTGTGGGTGGTCGCACACCATCACAGGGAGTGTCCTACGGCTGTATGCCATGCACAATACGTGGGCTGCAGGGGTATGGACATTCACACTTATTGACTCTGCTCCCTTGTCCTAGGTGGACAGTGGCTGATGTGGCTGGAAAGGGCCATGCAGGAGCTCCTTCAGATAGCAAGGGCATCACTGGAGTTGCTCCAGAGATTGGACCAGCATGGTGTCTGGAGGCGGCGGACCAGGAGGCAACACAGGAGCGGGGAGCGGGGCAGCCGCTAAGCCCTCCATGCCCAAAGATTGCCCCAAGATTCACCCTACCCCCCTGGACCTACCCTCACACCTCTTCTTCCCTCTTCCATTTATTCACCCCTGCCCCTTACCCACCCCTACCTGGTATGTGGCCCTCACCCCCCCTTATGTATATACTTGTATATAGTTGTTGGTACCTTAATATAATACATATGTTTTGTTATGCCTACTGTGGTGGTCTATGATTTGCAGAGGGCTACAGGTGTTCAGCTACAGTGGTGTGCATGGCATCAGGGTTGTTGCAGGCATGGGCGTGTGTGTGTGAGTCCAGAGGGGAACTGCCTATGGTGTGGGTGGGGGAATCAGTCACCGTCTGTGGTTTGTATGTTGTCCTGTGTACTGGTTGCCTGTGCAGTGGTCCACCGAGCATGCTCTGTGTCCATGGTGCCCCTGTCAGACCGTCCATGGGCTATGCAGCTGACACCCTTGCATGTCTGTGATATGCACCATCTGCTGGCTTGTCAGTTGTGGCTGTCCATGCTGGACAACCACTGTACCCAGCACAATGCCAGGTTGCCTCCTGTCACCAGTGTGGTGCCCTTCTGCCTCAGGTGGCACTGTGGCCTCTGCTCTTGTTGTCCCACCTCCATGCTGTCACTTGTGTCTGTTGCAGGGGATATGCTCCACTGTCCTTCACTTGTGATCCGGCCGCATGCTGGTGGCATCCAGCTTCATGGTGCCTGCGTAGGGTGGCTGGCACACCTGTGCCATGTAGGGGTGCTGGCCATGTGTACACGGCTGCCGTGGCCACACGCCAGTGGCTTGGTTGACCCGCTACTGTGTCCCTGTGTTGGTGTGCCCTTGGGTATGGGTGGGTGTTTGTCCATGCACTGTGTTGCATCCTGTGTGGCGCATGCTTCCATGCAACACTGTGTGTGTCTGTGCTGGCTGTTGTGGCCAGTGCTGAGATGGGATGTGTCCTTGGGAGAGTATGCAGGGTGCTGTTTCACTGGTGGTGGGGTCCAGGGCATGCCCTTTCGCATGTGGGGTACCTCGTGTGCCGACACATGATCGGTCTCTCAGCTGTACCTCGGGGGGGATGGGCAGGGTGGCACTGTATATGCAGTTCTTGAATCGCTGTCTGCTGCCGCCCACTGCAGGGTGCTCATGGTGGGGCTGCCTTGCATGGCTCCATGGTGCACAGGGTTGCATTGTCACAGTGGGGGTGGTGGCATGCATGGGGTGTCCTGCACTGTTGGGCGCTACTCCTGGGCAGGGTGTATGAGGATCATGGTGCAGGGAGTGCTCTGCATTGGTGGGATGGTGTGGCATGGGGTGGTCGGCCCTCCTTGTGTGCTGGTCACAGCTTGCCAGGGGGTGTGCTGGGGCACCATGCCCCGGCTGTGGGTTGGTTGCTGGTATCCATGGGCCGGTGCTTATTCTGGCTCTCCACCAGTTGTGCAGTGCATGTGGTGTGGGGGGTGATGTCTGTTCTGCTGTGTGCTCCTCTGCCCATCTGTGGCATGGGTGGTGGGCCCCTGCATCCTGTCCCTGCGCATCCCTGGTTGTGCTGTTGCACTGCTGCCCTGCTCCATGGGGCTTCCCTGGTTGCACTATGGTGCATCTGGACTGCTCCACTGAGCATCCCTGGTTACGCTATCGCACATCTGGACTGCTCCAATGAGCATCCCTGGTTGCGCTATGGTGCAGGTGGCACGATATTCAGTCATGTACTGCTTGACCTGCGCAGCTTTTGAATATCATGCTTCTTGCACATGGGTACAGTGGACTTGCTCTTGCTCCTGCTGTTGTGCACTTTTTGGGTGCAGTTTGAACATCAGGGCCAATAAATATTTCTTAAGCATATACAGTGTACAGCAACATGATACAGAGAAAACACAATGTCGTGGAGAAGATTGTTTGACTTTTTCACCAACAGAAGTAACCGAGGTTATTAAAAATATCAAAACCATGAGCTTAGCAGGACCTGAGTGTTTTAGCCCAATATTTTTAAAGAAATTAACAGCACAATTGGTTGGACCAATCACATTGCTTTTTAACACCTCATTGTAAAAGGATAAAATAATAAATGGATGGAGTAAGGCCCTAGTTGCCCCTATTTTTAAAGGTGGGGATAAACTGGATATTAAGAATTACAATCCCATCAGCTTAATGTCCATTTTGGGGAAGATATTTGAAAGGTTAATACAAAAATGCATCTCTGGGCATCTACATCAAACTGGACATTTGGATCCAATGCAGCATGGCTTTTTTCAGGGAAGACCGTCTTGACCAATCTGATAAGTTTTTTTGATCCACCGAGTTCTGCATTGGATAAAGGAATATCTGTGGGTGTGGTCTTCTTGGACTTTTCTAAGGCCTTTGATAGAGTCTCCCATAATATATTAATTGAAGAGTTAATTAAACTTGATTTACAACCTATTATCATTAGGTGGATAAAGTCATGGTTGGAAGATAGAAAGCAAAGGGTTGCAATAAGAGGGTATCTGTCAGATTGGGGATCAGTGACCAGTGGTGTGCCACAGGATTCTGTTCTTGGACCCATGTTGTTCAACATCCTAGTATCATCAATGCAAGCTGCAGCAGGGACCTGGATGAGTAAATATGCAGATGACTGTAAAGTTAGAGGTATTGTTACAGATTTGGATTCCGCTATACTTTTCCAACAAAACGTGGATCAACTTGTAAAATGGGCAAATGAACATAAGCTCATTTTTAATGAGGCTAAATGTAAAGTGATGCATTAATGCAGAAATAATCCTTGCTATGACTACAAATTAAATGGTATTCAATTACAGGTAACCAATGATGAAAAAGACCTTGGGGTGCACATAACATCAGATCTCAAGTATGATAAACAGATAAATATAATTACAAAAAAAATTTATGGGATATATCACTGCATCATGAGAAATATAAAAAGCCATGATCCAGATGTCATTGTTCTATTATACACCTCTCTGATTAGACCACACCTGTAGTACTGTTCTCTGTTTTGTGCTCCTTACATGATAGAAGGTAAAAGCAAAATTGAGAAAGTCCAGAGGAGATGGACATAAAAAGTTAATAACATGAATAACAAACCATACAGTGAAAGAGTACAGGAATCAAACCTGTTCTCTGTGGAATACAGGAAAATAAGTGGAGACCTATGCCTTGCATTTAAAGCATACTGTACCATAATGATGCTCTTTTAGAAACATTAGGGTTAGAAAAACACACTTCTAATATTACATGTACTAGGTCACATACGTGTAAATTCAGGGGAGAAGTGAATAAAACTAATAAAAAGAACCAATGGTGCAATCAAAGAATTATTACATTATGGAATACAGTTTCTAGATATGTAATTAATAGTGAGAATATGGAAACTTTTAAGAAAAGACTGGACACACATATGAAAGTAAGAAAGTTTTCCTACCACCATTAATGAAAATGGTGGCAAGTTCACTAAAGGACTTAGGTCTACAGAATGTGTAACCCCTTCTGTGATTCTATGATTCAGTCAATCAGAGTAAAGAATTCTTGGACCAAACTGCAATACAAATAAATTGACTGAGTGTAAGCTAAAGTGTGTATTGAGACAGATAAGTAAGTAGTGAAGGTCTATGGAATGTGGAGGGAGTTCTTCATGGAATAATTCAAACTGTGCACTGGAGCCAGATGTCCCAATGGAAAAGTTGCCAGGAAAATATTTGAAAATATAAAATAATCCCAGGACTAGAGGGCATGGGATGAAGTTGGAGGGAGGACGATTCAGAGGAAACGTGAGGAAGAATTTCTTCACAGAACGGGTGGTGGACAAGTGGAACACCCTGCCAGAGGAAGTGGTGGGGGCTGAAACAATCTCGGGATTTACGAATGCATGGGATAGTCATAAAGGAATTCTGGAGGTCAGGGGTAAGGGGCAACAGACTTCCCGGAAAACATAAACTGAACTTACAAACTTAAATGGGCAGACTGGGTGGGCCATAGGCTCTTATCTGCCGACACTGTCTATGTATCTATGTATGTATAAAATGTCCACAGGCCTGGCTATGGAGTGAAAAGTTAAGTCCTTCATTTGGGAGCTTCTGCTACTGTGCCAAAATGCACTGCCCCGACCTCACTGCCTGCACTACTAGCCAGGACTGCTACTTTCATTGCCAATGCTCCGCTCATTTTGAAAATGGAGTTCTGTCTCTGGTTTTGCGGCCCTCCACTGATGCACACAAGCTCAGTGAAGCTGCTTCCAACCCTGCTGCCTGCCCCTGGGTCAGGTGAAATGGTGCTGTCATCTGCTATTGAAGGATCCTTCACTCCCTGCCCCGCTTCCTGCTCTGGTGTCAGGCAGCAATAGTGCTTTTGCTTGACATTTGCAGCTCCTCCTCTCTAACCCCCCTGCCTGCTTTGGGGGAGGGGAGCAGTAGTGCTTTTGTCCAGCGTGGGAAGCTCCACCACTTCTGACTCCACTTGTTGAACATGTCACTCTCTACAGGATGGGGAAGGCAAGCACCAGAGACAACTGGGATGGGATCATTGCCCAAACAGGCCCATCAGAGAATAAAAAAAATCTGCCCCCTTTCTGCCACATACTTATGTTCTTTGCCCAACCTGGCCACCAAGGAAACAGAAAAAAACTGACGCCCATTTACAGTTAAACTGTGTAACACAAAGAATGTAGAAAAGGACAGAATTTATTTTTGTATGATGCCTTTCATACATATGGTATTCAAAATGTTTTACAAAGCACACAATTAAGGTACAGAGAGCATAGCACAGGGACTGTAGAATAGAATTTGATTTTATATAGTGCCTTTCCTTCTTACTGTGTCCCAAAGGAACAGTAACATTGAATAGAATCTGAATTTATATAGCACATTGCAACTTATTGTATCCCAAAGTGTTTTACAAAGCATAGGAGTTAGATACTTTTAGTGCAGGGACTATAGAATAGAACAGATTTTAGTTTTATAGTGCTCCTTTTCATATAAACGTTATCCCAGTGTATTTTTAAAAGCACAGGAGTTAGGTACTGGTAGTGCCGATAATGTAGGCTATAATAGAATTTGGCTTTATACAGTGCCTTTCATATATATATACTGTATCCCAAAGTGTTTTACAAAGCTCACAAATTAGACAGTGGTAGCGCAGAGAATACACAATGAAGTAGATTGTGGTTTTATATACTGCCATCCATGCCCAATGTATCCCAAAGTACATTACAATGCACAGGAGTTAGATACTGGTAGTGCAGTGACAATAGAATAGATTAGAATCTGGATTTATTTTGTGCCTTTCCTACTTGATATATCCCAACATTTTTTTGTAAAGCAGCTGCATCAGATACTGGTAGCACAGGGACAATGGAATTGATTAGAATTTGGAGTTACACCGTTCCTTTCCTACCTAGTGGATCACAAAGTATTTTACAAAGCACAGGAGTCAGATACTGGTAGCGCAGGGACTAGAGGTGCACTAGTGCCATTCCGTGTTTGAATGTCTTTCTCCCAACTACCTGAAGAGTCCAGTGCTCCACTTAACTGATCAAAGAATGAAAAAAGTGTCCCCCTCTATCAAACTATCTGATGGGTCTGATGCCTAGCCCACCAGGGAATAAAACTACTGTCTGCCCCTCTTCCCCTCAACTATTTGACTGGTCCAGTGCCCAACCTGGCCCACTGGGGAATAAAAGCAATCTACCCCCCCCAACTACCTCATGGATCTGGTGCTCAATCTGGCCTTTCAGGGAATAAAGAAACATTGTTACCTCTTTTCCCCCAAGTACCTGACAAGTCCAGTTCCCAACTGGGCCTGCCATGGACAAAATCCCTCCCCTACCAACCTGTGGAGTCTGGTATCAGATCTGGCAAGTCACAGAATAAAAATAAAACTGCCCTCCTCTCCTCCAACTACCTGAAGGTCTGGTGCCCAGTCAAGGAATAAAATAATCTCCCCGTGGAACCTGGATCATCAGGGATGAAAAAAAATCTGGCCCCTCACCCCACCTATCCAATGGGTCTGGTACCCAACCCAGACCAACACAATGGCCAAACCCAAATGAAAAAGCATCTTCCGTAATGTAGTGGTCCCATCCCCCTCCCTGGATTCTGATCACTGTCCTTAAATAACTTAAATGTATTCCCTGGTAGTCCAGGTCCCTTCCCCCTCCCCGATTACTGACCCCATATGAAAATTAATTTTCCATAGTGTAGTGTTCCCCACCCCTCTCTGGTCACCGATCACTGTCCTCAAATGAAGTTAACTTATTCCCTGGTAGTCTAGTGTCTCCCCCACCCTGTCTAATGATTGCCGGTCATGTAAGAGCAATAATGCTCCCTGGCAGTCTAGTGCATCCCCCCCCCCAGTGATCACAGTCAATGAGCAGTACTGTATACATTAGGTGCTCCAGGAAAGCTCAGTCAGCAGCCAGCTGTGATGGTGGGAGGAAGGCTATGCTGGTCACCGACCATGGCTTGGGATGGGTGGGCGAGCAGGGTGATGGAGCACACTGACAGGGTTGGGGGTGGGAAGTCCACTAGACTGCCAGGGAGCATTATTGCTCTTATGGGAACAGTGATCATTGGGAGGGGACCCTCTACTACCAGGGAATAAGATGACTTTATTTGGGAATGGCGATCAGAAACCGAGGGGTGGGTGTGACCACTACACTATGGAAAATGCTTTTTCATCCGGAGTCAGCAATTGGGGAGGGACCCCAGACCACCAGGAAATTAATTTATTTATTCAGGGACAGCAATTGGAGAATAGGGAGGGACCATTACACTACGGAAGCATTATTTTTCTTATGAGTCAGCGATCAGAGAGGGAAGAGGGACCCTAAACTACCAGAGAATACATTTATTCATTTTGGGATGGGACCTCTACACTATGGAAACATTATTTTTCATATGAGTCATGGAGGGGGGGAGGGACCATAGACTACCGGGGAATAGATTTATTTATTTGGGGATGGAGATCAGAGAACGGGGAGGGAGTTAGGGGATGCAGTACCTCCACTAATCACTAGGGTTGCACAGATTTCCATCAGGTTTGGGTCAGTGGTAATTTCTCCATGTAAGGACCTTCACAAAAGCCCCTTGCATGAAGCACAACCTTTGTGCACTGGACTGCAGGGATATGCAAGTCTCCTCCCCCTCATTTGCATTGTGGCCCCACTCACAACTTTGTTCGGGGGCAAACCCAGTTTCCAAGGGCAAAGTGGGCTTTGTGAATACCAACTCCAGGCAAAACCCAGTTTGTGCCTGGGCACAGTTTTGTGAATCAGCACCTTGTGTCAGTTCACATCAGCCTTGTAAATCACTACAAAATGAATCTGGTGGTTGTGGGTGCAAGCAGCAACCAATAGGGTAGAGGTCAGGTACAAGTTCAAGTTCCAGTGCCATCTGGACATATTTTTCTGAGCAGGGGGATAATAAAAGGAGAGTTGTGTGTTCACACTGTGACCAGAGTTTCACCCATGGTAAAACTATTGATAAACTGAGCACAACATGTTTGGAACCACTTTTAGAAAAAGCATCCTGACGTGGCTAACTTGGATAAAGCCCCTGCTGGTGTTGTCTCTTCACGCCACTGCACACTGTAATTTCAAAAAGCAAAAACCAGTTCCTGACTCTGTTGAAGGTGGTGCTGGTGGTGATGGTGGCACTGTCAGTCAGCAAGTGACAGAAGACCAGCGAAGTCCTTGCCCAAGTACTCTGACAGGCACAATACTAAGTCTCTCACAATCCAGTTCTGACTTTGAGACAGCAGATGTGCAGTTTGTGGTGCCCCCGCCCCACAATAGCCTAAATCACCGGCATTTGTTCCCTCAGGAGCCAGAGCCAGAAGAAAGGCTATACTAATTCAAAAGTCTACTCTCACAATAAAGGAAGCATTTCAGGCCCACACAAATTTCTCAACAAACTCCCCCACAGCTGTTCGTATCATGAGACTCATAGGTCAGATGATCACACATCATTTGCGACCTTATTCTATTGCTGAAGATACTGGATTCCTTAGACTTCTACATTTTTTTACAACATTGATACCACATCCCATTGCAAATAACTTTTTCTTATACAGACATGCTAACAATCTATGAGGCATGCCACAGTCACAGGTGGAGAATTTGCTGACCCAGGCTTTTGGCAGGGTTTTACACTGCAGATCTGATGTATGGACCAGTGCAAACTTGCAACATGCATACGTCTTACTCACAGCACACTGGTGTTCACCTATACCAGTAGCACAAGTTGACATAACTGGCATTGCCTCCTTGCCTGCTTCCTCTGGCCTTGGCTGTAGCAATACCCCATCTCACCAGATGTGTGCTCTCCTTAGTGTTGCAGTCCTTCCAAGCAAACACACTGGTGTTAACACCCTTAAGTCTTTGCAAGAAATGCTTAGCTCCTGGATTCTGAAGGAAAGAATTGTTGAGTATCTAGAGGCCAGAGGGGTACAGGACCCAAGGCAGCATGGATTCACAGCGGGAAGGTCATGCCAGACAAATCTGATAGATTTCTTTGACTGGGTGACCAAAGTAGTAGATAAGGGAGGGGCTGTGGACATGGCCTACCTAGACTTTAGCAAGGCATTTGACACAGTCCCACACAGAAGATTAATATACAAGTTAGCCAGCCTGGGAGTGGGTCCCAAGATGACAATCTGGTAAAGAATTGGCTGGAAAATAGGACACAGAGTAATAGTAAATGGAGTCCACTCTGAAGAAAGGGGTTACTAGTTGGGGTACCGCTGAGGGTTCAGTATTAGATCGGTCCTCTCAATGTCTTAATAAGCGACATTGCAGAGGGACTGAAGGAAAGAGTATGTCTCTTTGCAGATGGCACAAAGATCTGGAACAGAGTTGATGCACAAGGTGGGGTGGAAAGGATGAGAAGGGACTTGGCAAGGTTAGAGGAATGGTCAAATGTATGGCAGCTTAGATTCAATGCTAAGAAGTGCAAGGTAATGCACCTGGGAAACAAAAACCAGAGGAAGAGTACACAATGGAGGGTGAGATACTAGCAACAACAAAAATGGAAAGGGACCTGGGTAGCTATAGCAGATGACCTAAAGGTGAGCAAGAATGAGACGGCAGCAAGGAGGGTTGGGGGATACTGGGATGCATAGGGAGAGGCATCACCAGAAAACAGGAGTTATTATCCCTCTGTACAGACAGCTGGTCAGACCCCATCTGAGTACTTCATGCAGTTCTGGAGACCCAATCTCTGCAAAGACATAGACAAGATGGAAGCTGTCCAGAGGAGGGCAACTAAAAGACAGGGTCTGCACCGGAAGACATATGAAGAGAGACTTATGAGCTATTATGTATAGCCTCGAGGAAAGGAGGGAGAGGGGGGACATGATAGAAACTTTCAAGTACCTCAAGGGAATCAACAAAGTCCAAGAGAGTAGCATCTTTCAAAAAAAGAGGTGTGCAAGAACAAGGGGGCACAATTTGAAGATGGGGAGGCGGCTCAGAGGTAATTTAAGGAAGTATTTTTTCACAGAGAGGGTTGTGGATGCATGGAACTGCCTTCTGGAAGAGGTTGTGGAGTCAAAAACAGTGGTGGAATTCAAGCATGCATGGGACAGTCATAAGGCAATTCTAGGGGGTAGGGGTAGGAAGAAGTAGGCTGCTGGTTAACTAGGATCTGCAGCTTATCCATTAGGTAGGGAAATGGGCAGACTGGGTGGGCCAAGCGGTCCTTATCTGCCATCAAATTCTATGTTTCTATGTTTCTATTAGTATAATAAGCTTGTATGTTGGGATCTTTATTACAGATAAAAGGACGAACATGGTAAAAGCAGTTTGGATGGCCTCTTCCAGGGAATCCGCTGCTTTGGTCATACATTGAACCTTGTGGCCACTTGTGCTTTCCAGAGCAATGTAGGTGCTTCTCATATTATTGATTTTAAGAGACATCTGCAGGCATTTCCACAATTCTGCTAAGGCAACTAGAGAGCTGCAAACTGTTCTTGGCCAACTGATTTACCAAACCATCAAGTAATCCAAGATGTCAGTAGATGATGGAAGAGCGCATTTTATATATTGCAATGCTTGCTGGAACAGAAGCGTGTTCTGCATTGAGCAGAATATTGGTGTGGTACTGTTATATAAGGATGAGGACATCACTCCATTGGAGAAATGTAACTGTGACCCAAGCTCCAGCACAGCTTCACTGAGTCATGACATTCCAGCTGTCTGTCTCCTCATGTCAACCATGGAGAGTTTCCAAGAGTGCAGCACCACTGACCTGTTTCCAGAACCCATCAAAACACTCATTAAAGGACTTACTAGGAAGTTAAGATCATGGTTTGCATATGTACTTGGCAATACTGGTTACGTGTTTGCAACCATGCTAGACCCAAGATTCAAATGTGAGGCACTGTGTCTGGCCATGCAGTCACAGAGTGAGTACCAGCAGCAACTGTGTACTGAACATGATGGATTCATAAGGGAGATGGAGCTGTACTGTTTAGAGGATGCTGGTTGGTCAGCCACTTCTGGAACAACTGGAGTGCATGGCACTAGCAGCCTAAGTGACAGTGGTGTGGGTGGTGACATGCCACTGCCAATGAGGTTGCCTGCTGATGTAGGAAGACAGGGTGAGTTGGCAACACAGGCCCATAACACTGTGGCTCAGGTTACAAAAGCACATCATTATGATTGGTCGCTGCTCAAGAGTTCTCTGCTGAACAAGCAGTGGCAGAGGACATGTTTTTTGCCACACTCTGCTGAGCAGATGCTCACTAATTATTTGGATGAGCCGATTGTGGACTTTAATGTTGAACCTCTTGCCTCCTGCAACATGACAAAAGCAATCATGTCCTACTGTGTCCCAAGTAGCATGTAAATATCTTGTGTGCCCTCTGGCAAACGTACCCTCGGAATGTCTCTTCTGCACTGCAGGAGATATTGTTCAGCTGCATCACTCCCGTTTGCAGCCGGAACATGTGCAGCAGCTTCTGTTTGTTGAGCTCAATATATATCTGCATGATTCTTTCAAATTAATAAGGTGTACTAGCCACAGACAGACAATGTGCTGTTACTGCCTGCCAGCTTGGAATATTGAATTCACTTCTGTACTTTTGACTTTCTGATCTCTGTTCTACTTTTTCACTTAGTTAATCTTTTTCTCCCCCACATTGGACAGCCCCTATCCACCTGGACCCTCCAGCCGCATCACTGTGACATCCACTGGGATATACCCTCACCCATTACCCCCAAGGCTTGCCCCACCCAGTGGGGTCCCCCAATCCGCTACCACAAACTGGATCCAGTAGGTGGACCGGTGAACTCAATGAGTTGGGTGTGGGGGCCTGTGAGGGTTTATGCGCCATCCTGCCAATGAGGATTTTTTTCTGTTTTTCCTCTCCTTGAGGGGTGCGGCATACAATGAAAACATGATGGGTGATCCACAAACCTGTGTGCCATGCATTCATGTCTGCCGCCCCCCTGCTCAGTCTGTGGCAGCCCCAGGTGCCTTTCCCCTTCCTTACCACTAGGGGCTAGGCATATGCTGGGATTCTCCACTCCCCCCCAAGGAAGCTGGTCCTCTGAACGATGGCTCCTCCTCCCCCCAACCGGCCCACCGATAGCCCAAACTTGCTAATGAACTCGAGTCATTGGCTTCACAAATGGTAGTGTTGCTGCTGTGTTGGCAGGCCAGCTCATGTCTGCTCATGATTTTACTGACAAAGATTCTGTAATAATAATAATAATGCTGGATGTGGTTGCACTTTCTGCATTTGGTGTTTTGACTGGCTTTATGTATCAGCGTGGAACAGATGGTAGCACATCTGCCTCTGGACCAGAAGGTGGTGGGTTCTTGTCCCACACTGGGATTGGACTTGCACCTAACATGCTGGCATCTGAGTGCAGTATTAATGGGGTGTTGTACTGCTGTGGTATGCCATCCTTCAGATGATACACTAAACTGAGATCCCTCCTACCCGTCCTGGTGGGTGTCCAGGTAGAAGTAAAAGAAACCAGGGCGCTCTTAGGAAAGAGTAAGGGACATTCCAAGTTTCCTGGTCATCACTCCCCTTCCCATAAATTGGTTCATGCAATTGTCCAGGCTGTGTGTGGGTGCTAATGTGCGATATGACTGCCACTACACATTCAGTCACTTCACTACCAGTCTAGCATTGCTTGCAAAGCGCTTTGGGGTACATTGAGTATAAAAAGCGGTATATAAATGTTGATTCTTCTTCTTCTTTTTCTTCTTCTTCTTCTTCTTCTTTATGACTACTGCTGCTGTTAAAATGATAATGGTCTTGGAAATGACTGAAAATCTTGCTCTCTTATTTACTTATTTGCAATGTGCCATCTCTTGTCCTGGTATAGCCAGGCACTGGGTTTCAAAATTTACTTACTATGTCATTAATTTTCAGGACAGGCAGTGATCAAAATAATAGTATGCAAAAAAAATTAACGTATTTAAAAAACATAAAAATAAAATATGAAATAGAAAAATAAAAGATCATTAAAAAAAATTAAAAAAGTATGAGTCTGAATATTTGCTCCACTGTGCAACTTAGCTTTGTTTTCCTGTTTCCAAAACCAACATAGTCTTTTGTTTTCAATCTCTTCCTCTGCTTGCTGTGCAACTCTTTAATTTGGTGATTCCCTCCTGGCCTCCAAAACAGATGTTCTCTTCATTTTTTCAGTAGCATTTTTTTCAGTACATCTATCAGACAGAACGGAACATGTAAAGAAAATGCTTAATCTGTTAAAGGAAAACACCAGTTACCTTTGTGCATTCCCCTGTCAGTGCATATGCCCCAGATTCGCATTTCTGTGTAACAAAATCCTTTTTTCGAACTGCATTCTCACCATTTTCAGAAGCAAATAGTTTAATACCTTTTATTGGACCAACATAGATGTTACAAAAAGAAAACAATGTCTCAGCTTTCAGATCAATCAAGTCCTTCCTCAGAGTCCAAAAGCTTAGAAATTTTCTTTTTGTAACATCTACTGTATGTTGGTCCATTAAAAGGTATCAAACTGTTTGCTTCTGGATCTGTACTTACAAGGACCAATATGGCAACTAATCTATTTCTGTATGTTTTCATCATTTTGGCATTTAACCTTAAGTTTAAAAAAGTGCTTGAATACTTCCATTTAGCAAGGCTGCTGGTAGCTGTCTCATGGGAGCCGATTGCTCCCACACCCAGGATATGCGAATGTACTGTTGCCGAATCAGTGCCTTCTGGCAGGGGCACATTAGCATATCCAGAATGAGGGCGTGAGCGGCTCCCACAAGATGGTCACTGGCATGTGGCAGCCTAGCAAAAAGGATGTTTTTGAGCACTTTTTTAAACTGAAGTTTAAATAGCAAAATGCAGTTAGAAAAAATGTGTTTTTTTTACCAGAAACACTAATCAGAGGCATAAATATGTACTGGCAGGAGAGCACATGAAGGTAACTGGTGTTTTTCTTTAAACTATGCTTATGCTGTCTGACTCTGTATCAATGTAATGGGTCCAATTCTCAAAGCTTCTGGCAGGGTGCAGGAGGCTTGTGCCTCAAAGAATGGTGCAAAGTGCCCCTTGCAAGTAAAGATGCACCAGGAGTGATTCTCAAAGGCAGCCTGCATCAACGGCAGGCTGTCCACCCTAAACAGGGTTTGCACCACCCCTGTGCCCAGAAATGGGCTGCGACAAGGTGCTAGGGTGCATGTGTCAGATGCAAGCTGCCACAGCCCCATAAATGCAATTCTTAGAAATCCCACAGAGGGTGAAATTCTAAGTACCCTTAGACCAGCCAATTCTCCTCTAAGAGAACTGCCTGTTTGCAGCAATGTGCTGTGGGAGGTGGTCCCCCCTCCCAATCCCCAATGTGACTCCTAGTGTAATGTAACAAATATTCCCCTTGTCTCTGGTTGTTACGCATCCCCCTTCCCGATCCCTGATATGTCCCCATTTAATAATATATTAATTATGCCCCGATCTCTGGTTCTTGTGCATCCCCCTTCCCGATCCCTGATGTGTCCTTATTATATAGTGTATTAATTATGCCTCTATCCCTGGTTGATTTGTGTCCCCCTTCCCAGATACCTGATGTGTTCCCATTTTATAAAGTAAAATGCTGACCTCTTTCTTGGTGGTTTAGTGGCCCCTCCACCTCCCCACCCCAGCAGGTATTGCCCACCTGCCCGCTTCTCCCTGCATTCCTGAAAGAGAAGAGCTGGCACCAGTACAACCCTCCTCTCACCTCTGCACCCGATGCTGACTCAACTGTCACTGTGTGGACCACTCCATGACATTACCACTCAGTGACAGTTGAGCCGGCACTGGCCGCGGAGGTAAGAGGAGGGTAGTCCCTGTGCCAGCTCAAAGTCCCAGTTTTAGATCCTTCTATATGTTTTCTGTTGAAAAGTCCTGGTTTCGCAGTAGAAAAGTCATTGTTTACTGTAATTCAGCATAAACAATGACTATTCTACATAATTAACCCTTTTTATTTGGATTTTTTGCCACCCAGCAGCCAGTCAGTGACACTGTCTCAGTCCTGGACTCCTGTATCATCGCTAGGCAATGGGTGGGGGATGCTTCACTTCTCTGGTGAATCACCATCATCCTAGTGACACACTGACTGTTGTGGGTGACCTCCAGGCTCCTTTGACCTCCAGAGACTCCTTCTCCTTGAGTGCTGAGTAGTTTGACTCTCTCGGTCTCATCTTGAGTCAGTCAGTATGCAGCCAGTGCTTGTGCTGTGCAAACTGGCAGGATCCAAATCCGATCCTTCCTCTAGACTACAGAAGAGCAGACATTTGGACTTGGAGTGGGTGCTGTGGACTGACTTTGCCTCCTTTGCTTGCCTCCCATCACCCAAATTTAGCCTGGTGCAAGTGGTGCTGAGTTCTCCTCCCTACATCCCATCCAGGCTTTTCTACCATCCAGACTGCAGGCTTCTGCAGAAAGTCTGCCAGTCCTTCCACTCAACTCTTGGGCCCCTGATCCACCCATGACATCTTTGTCTTGCTGCAGTGCTGCTTGGTGTTGATGATGACAAGCCTGCACAGAGTGCAGCAGAGAGAGAGACATCACCACCATTTATATGGCAAGTTTAAATGAAAGTTTATGATGAATTTTGTTTTTGAATTAATGGGGAGGGATGTCAGGGGTATGCCAAAAGTAATGCTGGCTTGGCACATTTTCAAAAATCCTTGGCAGACATTGCAATGGCACATTGTTTACAAAAACGGAAAAAAAAAGAACTGGCCCCAGTACAGAACCTTGAATGACTCTTTTTTTTAATCTTTGCATTCTGTTACTGGAATAACTCACACATCGTTTAAACATGTGAGTTACCTGCCATAACCATTTCTCTATTATTTTTTATCAAAAGATTAAAGTCCATCAGCTCAAAACCCCCTAAAGTCAAAATAATACAACTTAACATCAGGAGAAGAATCCTGTGGCAAAGATTGAATGGTAATGTGCGACTCTGAAGAGGAATTGCACAGGATATGGGGGTCAGAAAGCGTGAACAGGAATATTATCCAATAGGATTTTGCATCCAAAAGAACCAAAAAATATTGATACAGAGGCAGTATGAAGCACTTCAGCTGAATGTAATATATATGCTTCTTTCAAGGGTACCAGTCATGCTCATTTCAATTTGTTTCCCAAAACCCCAACTGGTAGCTTACCTGCACGATGGGGAGAGCAGCACCAGGCTGACGAGGAAAGAAGGAATGGGTTATGGAATTAATTCTTCTTCGGGGGAGGAGGTCAGTATTTGGTCATTGTCTTCACTGAAAGAGTGGTGGTGGTTGCCTGGAACAGTATTCTAGTCTCGTGGAGGGGCTCATCACTGAATGCAACCAGTCTGCACTGTATGATGTGTGCAGTTGACACTGTACTGTGTCATATGTACGGCAGCCAGCAGGCACTCTACTGTGTCACGGTCACATGCCAGCAGTAAAAGCACTGCAGCAGCAGTTCTCCATCGCAGGATGAATCTTTCACTACCCAGCCCACTCAGTGACTATAGGTCTGAAGTGCACCTGTAACTGTTTGGATGGGGGCAGCTGCAACATGGCTAGTCAACAAGGGGGCATTCCAGTTGCAGAGTGAGTAGTTGGGGAATGGCTGGTGGCTCTTTGCTGGGCAGGAAGAGTGGGGGTACAGGCAATGGCAGCATGGTTGGCGGGGGGATAAAGGTACTGTATGTTGGCTGTTTAGTGGTCTCTCACCCGAGCTCTCTTACCCCTCAGTCTCATGAGCATTCCCTCTAGACAGAGCAGCATGTTTCCTAGGCCACCCCACATAACAAGCATAGCGGCATGCTCCAAAGCGCCACAGGGATGGATTCAGGTTTCAGCTCTTGCCAGCATGACTGCTGTAGTCCAATGGCACCCATACCAACATGTTATCTGATGTTTTGTGGCATTCACCTCCCTCACTTCATCCTATTCCAACTTAATACCTGATGTTTAGTAGTACTCCTCCCAGATGATGATGATCCTGGACAGCCCCCTTGCTTCCTCAGTTTAACCGATGTGAGCATGACACCTGGTGTCCAGTGTTACCCCCTCTCAAAAGCTAATGACAAGCAAAGTGCCCCTTCTCCCTCACTCTATGGCTGGCCTTCTGAACTGTATTTTAATGGGAGGGTTTTAAGGCCGAGATTCAATGGGCAGGGCAACAACGTCACTCCCCCATCGAGCTTAAAAGGTCACAACATCCTGGGTTTTGCCAGGATTCTTTTTCATTGCAGCTGGAGGCACCACTCTTCATCACCCCAGCTCAGCCTTTTCCTCCTCTCCCTGCAGGTACCTCCAGCTCGCTCTCTTGGCGTATTGCCTTTTCTCCATCTTCCTTAGATTGCTGCTTCCCTCTGTCTCTCACTTCTTGTGGGCTCCCTTGCTGCCAATGTTTGGCAGCAGTCTTATGTGTTTATCCTTTGCTCTTGCCCCTCCCGCTTTTTGCTGGTTGCCTGGTTGCCCTTGTCTGCACCTTCGTTGGTCCAATTCTGCTCTCCATTTCATGTTGCCGGCACCCCTGCACCCAGCCGCCATGCACCTTGGTGCAGCTCCATGTCATGCTCCCTCATTTCGGTGCTGCCTCTGCTCATCTTGTCTCCTTGTCTTGCCACACTGCCCCAGGAATGCCTTCCCTCATTCTGTGCTCCAGCTGTTGCTCTTACTGTACCTTCCATCTCCTGCCTGTACTGCTCATTCTGCCATTTCTCTCTCTCTCTCTCTCTCTCTCTCTCTGCTGTGTTCTATCCTGGCTCTTGTCTGCCTGTTCCCTTCATCTGCTCATCTCAGGTGCTCAGGTTTGTCTCTCCTGTGAGCACCTCTGTGCCTGGTTCCTTGCTTCTGTTGCTCATTTGACCACCTCCAACATCGCTGTCTGCTTCCTTGTGTGCCTTCATACATGGGTTTGTCTAGAGGACATCCAGCCATACCTCTCCTCCTCTCAGTGCTAGCAACCTTAGCACTGCCCTTCCGCTATCATAGCTCAGGACTGGAATTACATAGCACTTTGTTATTTTCAGCTTTTTAAGTTGCCTGATGGTGTGCCCCTTCTTGTTAGTGCTAATGACTGTTTCTACCTACTTGGTTTACTTATTTTCTGGTTTCTCTGTCCAGACATCACTCTCTTTAGGTGAGTCATCAATAAGCCTCTGCAGAGCACGAGTGTGTTCGTGTGTGGAAATCATTGCATTGTGTAAAATTCAATCCAGTTGTGCAGTCTGCATGCAGCTCATGTATTTCTCTTCCTGCAGTTCCATATTTTCCGTTCTCTCTTCTGGTGAAATATTGGGCATGCTTTTCCATGAGCCAGACTGTCTGGGCGATGCTGGGTTCTGGACTCTGGATCTTATGGCCACCCGAGCCGCAGTGTTATGGCCACCCAAGTCACAGTGTCATTTCTAGGTTGCTTTCTGCAGTATGCTGCATGCAACTGACTGCTCGCCAGTTCTTGAGTTGTCCTTTCCATCTCATCTCAGTTGTCTTCTTCTTCGGTGTCTTTATGTACCTGCCATGAGTGATGTGATGGTTTTCAAGTGCCCACTGCTTGGTTGATTTCCTAGCCCTCTGCTCTAGTTCTACATCCACTCAATGCCTGTATCTTCCAGGTGTCACTCATGTCTCCCTGCCTGCTAGTTTGTTTCCACCATTCATCTTTGGCTGCACTTGACTATTGGGGGTTTATTCATGTTGTGCTGTCAGCCTCAGATGCCTTAATTCGGCCTGCACTTGATATTTCTTTTGGGCATACCTATCGTCACTCATATGCCCACCCCATCGATCCGCGATTCTCATGCCGCATGTATCAGGTTCCTGATTCCATCCATCATCAGCCATCAAGGATTCACTCCTGTCATGGCTTCTATCTCTCTTCATGCCACGGTTTATCTATTCACTTGCTCTGCCGTTCACATCATTGGGCCATCTATGGCTGACTCTATCTGGCCTTCCATCGAGTCTGGCCTGTGTGCCACCTCATCCAGCTCGCACTATTGCCATACTTATCATGGATCATATACCACCTAATCCGACCCACCCCATGCAGTTCTCATCCCATACTGGCTGGGTCCTATGCTATCCTATTGATCTCCCTACCATCCTTTGTCCTTTAATACATCGCTTTCCAGTACCTGCCTTCACGGCATCAATCCCCCCTCGTACCTCTTTCTTTCCTGTTACTTTCCTCAGCCTAGCACTTATTCTCGTCCTGACCGTCATGGATTCTTTCCACTCATGGCTTCCCTCCTCATCGTACATCACCTGATTTGACTCCCCGTGATCCATCCTGATCCTACTCTCTGGTTCGCATACCCTCTGCTTGCTGACATGCCTTCTTGGCCTCAGAGTATGCCTCCTTTGGGGGAGCATCATTGTTTGCATCACTCCACAGAGCATGATACCTCCGTTCAAGTTCTTTTCAAGTTCATTCCCATCTCCTCTTCTTCCAATGCCGTACCGGCTCTTCAGGATTCACTCCACTCATGGCCTGCTATCGATATTTCTTTTTGGGTGTACCTACCATAACTTCTATGCCACCTATCAATCGAGGCCATCCTGCCGCACGTATCGAGTTCATAACTCCAGTCATGTAGAGTTCATAAATCCAGTCATCATTCACTCAGCATTACCTCAAGGTTTATCTATTTACATTGCTTACTTGAACATTCCTATCATTGAATTTCATACTACCTCATCAACTACAACCTCAGGGTATAATCATTCAGGGTCTAATCATTTACATCACATAATCAAGCATGCCTGTTCAACCTCAATGTCTGCTCACTCGCATCGCTGCATCAAGCACATTGCTCAATCAAGCCTGTCTGCATTATCATCTGTCTCCTCATCAGCACATCTGGAATCTCCTCATGAGCAAATCTGGATACCCCTTACTCCTCTGACTCATACATGGATTTACTCCCCCATCCTTGCTCCTCTGATCTCCTTGATCCTCTGATCTACTATCTCTCATTGACTACTCGAGCATACCCTCCATGGGTCCCTGCTACCTCATGTTCCTTATTTAATCTGAGCTTCTTTGGCATTTTTCCCTATCCCATCGTCATCCTCCCTACTTACATCCTTCATCTATGAACCATTCTCTTTACTAACATATGTCCTCAAATCAAATGTCGTCAGCCTGGAGGGAAGGCGACCTAGACCTTGGATCCCCAGAGGTTTCCTCCTCAAAGGGTTTTTTTTCCTCTCCTTCGTGTCCACGGTCATGCTATTAGTTAGAGTTAGTGCTTTCTTCATCTTAGTTAGTTAGTTAGTTAGGTTCCGCTGTTGGATGGAGGTGGATGCTGGCACTGCTTTCCCCCTCTCTCCTTCGGAAGTTAGCCTTTCTCTTCACAGAATTCATTCATCATCCTCGCCTATTCGAAGCTTGACATCTTTGAGTATTCTTTTTGGGTTTCTTCCTAACCTACCTTTAGCTGACACATTCATTCCTGGCACCTGTAGTGGGGAACCCTCCTCTAGGGTTCCTTGCATCGTAACCCTACAGGGTGGTATATCCCATGGATAGATAGGAGTAAAGCCACAAAGCAAATCAAGTTACACAAGCATCATCTCATAATGTCTCATTCAGTTGTGTAAGCACATCTAACGGGAGGGCTATAAGGTTGAAGTTTGATGGGCGGAGCTACAACGTCACTCCCCCATTGAACTTAAAAGGTCACAACATCCTGGGCTTTGCCAGGATTCTTTTTCATTGACCACCATCTGCCCCTTCTCCTCCAGAGGCTCATCTTGCTTCCCCATGGACTTCCTCCTAACCTACCTTTAGCCGACGCATTCATTCCCGGCTCCTGTAGGGGGAAACCCTCCTCTAGGGTTCCTTGCATCGTAACCCTACAGGGTGGTATATCCTACAGATAGAGAGGTGGAAAGCCACAAAGCAAATCAAGTTACACAAGCATCATCTCATATTATCTCATTCAGTTGCGTAAGCACATCGAATCATTAAGTTCAGACAACAGAGGAACAGAAAAGGGCAGAGTCTGTTGTCATGTTGGGTGGGGAGGGGGTCCCACTGCATACCATGGCTCATGATTGTATGGGGTGAGGTACAAAGATGCCACTGGACACAAGGGATCATGCACCACATGATGGGGAGTGGGGTATGCCACTGGATACCAGCAATGGCAGTGCACATACTACAGTGCAATTCCATCACTGCATGTGGCACAGCAGTGATGGCAGTGCATACGGCAGAGCACAGTAACAGTGATGCACATGGCACAATGTAGTGTTGGCAGTACACGTGTCACAGTGCAGTAACAGCTAAACACATAAAATGGTTCAGTGATAGCAGTCAGTAGTAGTAGCAGTCATATTGTAGCACTGTGATGGCAGTGCACATGACACTCCATAGTGATGGCAGTGCATTAGGTACAGTACAGTGCTGAAAAACTCCATGGCATAGTGCAGTGTCTCCAGTGCACATGGCACAGTGCCAACACCTCACCATGCCACATGCACTGCCAACACCTTGCCGTGCGGTGTGTATTTTTTCCCCCGAAGTAAAGGATAGGTAGGAAAGACATATAATAGTTTGTTTTCAGTTCAATAAAAGCCCCAAAACTCAGCACAGATCACCTACAACCCTAGAGCTTCTGAGGGCCTAGCAGCCTCCAGACCCCCAGCCTTCACTTTGCAATGGGTTGACTGGTTCATTATAACATTATTGGTCAGCCCAGACACTTAACCTTGCCCGCAAGCCCCCTGTCAGAGCAGTCAGATTCTCCCACATGAATGACTATAGGGGAAATTTTTGTTTCCCCTGGAATCAGGGATAGGAAAGCCATACCAAAAGTATGTTTTTATTCAGGAAAAGCCCCCAAACTCATCACAGAGCATCTAAATTCCCCAGAGTTTCGGGGGGCCTTCTGGTGCCCAGACCCCCCGGCTTGTATTGGATGGATGTCTAGTTTTTTTTGTTCTTGGGAGGTGCTGCCCATCATTTGTGCCATAATGGAAATAGCCATTGCTGCCCGTATCACTGTTGCCACCTCAGCCACTGTGACCACCACAGCCACCACCACTGCTACAAGAACTACCTCCACTGACACTGAATCCACTTGTATTATAACCACTGCACTTGCTGTTACTGTGTTGACTTCCATGCCCATGGCTACAGCAGCTACTGCCCCTGGGTCTGTGACCTTGACCACCCCTTTCATGCTGTCCCAGCATAGTGTTTGTGCTGCTCATGAGCCAAATGTTGTGATCAGGATGGTGCGGAGCACATATTTGGCTCTGAATATGTTCCTGACCCTCAAAAATTGCCATCATCATTATATGAAAGTGACACCCACCTTAGTGATTTTGGTAGTGAAGCAGAGTATGCATCCTATTTGACTGTTAAAAATAAACAAAAACAAGAAGCAGAGAAAAGGACGACTGGTGCTGACAGTCGCAGGCCAGGCGAGGAAGTGGGTATCCCTCATCCTGTAAAATAATAAAAAAAAAAGCAAAGCAAACTATGGTAAACTTTCAGAGAGTTTTGCAAGCTCCAGATACTAATCCTCTGGTCATATGTGATAATAGCGACCGCCATAAGGCGAATGCTATTATCACGAATTGCATTATCGCTGAAAACATTTTTGGTGATGTGCAGAAAAAGGTGACTGGGTAACTGCGCTTCACCCCCCGCACCCCCCTAACTAAAGATTCTCAACTCCAGGGGGGTGCATGTCGGGGAAGGGGGCCACAGGCTGGTTTAAAATTAAATCCCACAGCTGTGGGACGCTGTAAATTATACCTGCCCCCAGTCCCGTACCCAGGACCTGCTCCCTCAGAGCCAGCAACCCTACCCACCACACCACACAGTTGGCTTGGAGGAGCAGGCATACTACAGGGTCACAACCCTGTTCCCCATCCCTCCACATCCTGTTGCTCACCCTCCCTTCCTGTCACCCATCCTACCCTCGCTGTCACAACCTTCGCTGTCCCCTTACTATCATCCATGATGATAGCGCCCTAATATGGATTGTTGTTTTGACAGTCGGCCATATGCGGTCACTATCATCACGGTATGCCATTCCTCCAAGTCAGACACTTGTTAAGGAGAAAGAACTGGGTGTAGGAGCTAGATCTGAAAGGTGGAAATATGCAAACAACAAAAAAAAGATGGTGCCATGGCCACTCTATTGGGGCAAGTGATGCTGGTGTACATGGAAGAGGTAAAAGTATAGCAAGACTGCATTTCAGTACATTATATGCACTTATACTGCACTAGTTTGCCTTCTGGCAAATTGTCCAATATTGCAAGTGTCCATAATAATGGCTGTCTGAATAAAAATGCCATTTTGTAATAGCAGGGAGACAAGTTACACACATGACAAAGTACACTAAGCACCAACTAAACATTAAAGAGCTAGTGTACTGAGTAAAACTATAATTAGTTTTTAAAAGCAGTCAACCATTACCTTTTATATCTGGGGTACTTTTTCTTTTCCCTTTGGGTAATTAGAAGATTGTTTACAGATGTTACTAGATGTAAGAAGGGAGGCAGTATACTGCAGTGGTTTAAGGCTCTAAGCTGCAAATCTGGTGACATCCAGCAGACCAGATCTGGGTTTGAATCCCACAGCTTCCGCTTACATACTGTGTGACCCTGAGCAAGTCACTTAACTTCCCTGTGCTCCCAGGTCGCACCTGTAAAAAAGCTTTCAGCTTAGTGTGCTATTCCTGGTTAAACAACTAAAAAAAAAAAAAGATGTGTTATGTGGAACAGCACTGTGCCTGGCAGCTGATGTATCCAGCTCTGTCTCCCCCCATTACATATTCAACACTGTGACCTTGTGACCAAGGTGACGCCTGTTCCGCAGATCCCAGGTATGCAGGCAGTGTATGGGGGTGCATATTTCAAATGTAGAGTCAAGGTTGTATAATGGTGGTCAGTCAAGCCCTGGAAGGTCACATGGTGGAGGGAAGTGACTGTTAAAGTTGTTTGCAAGGTTTCACAGTGATGGGGGGTTATTACAATTGTTATTGTTCAGTGATACATTTCAGTAGTTCAATTTGAGTGGTTACACTGTAGTGGGGGGTCAAATCCTAGAGTAGTGCAGTAGGTGGCACTGTGGTGTAGAAACATTTTCTCCATATGTTTGGGAGGTTGCCTCTTGATAGAGAGGGATTCTTGCAGTATTGTGGGCGATCACATTGGGGAGAACTGTTAATCCCACCAATAGATAGTCTCATGGTTGTCAGAGTTGGTTTGTCTCATATCTGTAGTTGTGGTTTAGCCTGAGTACCTAATACCTCCTTGATGTATTCATACACTTGAATAATTTGAGAATTTTTTATTGTCACCATATGCCGGCAATAACCGGTTGTTATTAGATTCAGTTCAATGTCAAAATAGTGCATCAATATTAGCGTGCTTCATTAAAGCGCATGCAATGCAGCGCTAAGCACTAATCATGTTGCAGCTTATTGTCACATGCACTGCAAAGCGCATATCACTGCATAGTTAAAAATTTACATGTGCCAGTAAATGTTGCATACCTGAAGCTATTTATCTATGAAGTGACACTATTATGAATTGAGGGAGTGCGGGACGGAGTGGTTTGATGAATCGACTGTGTTTCTTCTTGAGTTGTCCCTGTAAACAGTTCCTACCACTTAGTTCCTACCACTAGTCATCATGGAAACCCAACCCAGCCCTGCCCAGGCCAGCACAGCATAGACTCAGCAAGAAGGAAGCTGGCAAGCAGCAGATGGTCCAAGATCAGATATTCCTGCTGCCACAATTTAGTGAGTTGTCTCACATGTAGTGGCAGCATGGTGTTTCATCCCATCAATTGCCTCTTTAGTTGCAACAGTAGCAGGGTCAGGGACATGATTATGTTCACCAGTCTGTTTTACCACTCTGTTCCCCTCAAGATGTAGACAAGCAGTGCAGTGGCCTTTGTCATATTGCAAGCATTTCCAGTATGTTTTGCTTGTGGCGGTTTGTTCCTTTCTGAAAAGAAATCTGTCAAGTGCAGCAAGACTGCCACCCTTCTGACTAGTGACAAAGTGTACCTCCATTCTTTCATTCTTAAGGGCAGGCAGTATAGGTACTTTATGCAAATATTTAGTTAGTGCACCACACTTCATTTTGGACATGTGCTATACTGAATGAGGGCTAATTTGGATCTGCGATGTTTTCTATGCACTATGATGAATTGCACTATTTTGGTTGCACGATATTGACCTTATGCCATTAGATTCACCCCACCTGGGTGTGAAGTTCATTCTAATCTAAGTTGGTACTACTTAAGTTTCTCTCCCTCCAGTACAGTCCTGGTAGGATGTGGTTCTGGGGTGAGACACTCATCTGTAGGGACTGTGGGGCACTCTTCTCCAGGGATGTGCTCTATAACAGGGGACACTGCCCATTCTGCAGGACTACAGCAGAGCTCTGTGCTCAGTTGGTAGCAGCAAGAATAAAGATATCCCAGATGCACACTCAGCTCAGCAGGCGCTTAACCCCCCTCTCCTCCACTCCCCCAGAGACCCACTGGTGCAGGGAGGTGGGGTCCAGGAGAGAGAGAGGTGGCAGCCATAAGGAGGTTGTCCAGCCCAGATACATCCAGATGGTGAATCACTTTGCACCCCTAGAGGAGGCTTACACTCCTGACTCTGCAAGGGTGGGCCTGGGTCAGCAGAGGATGACAAGCAGGACAGCACCTTGTTACCCAAGGGGGACAAAGCTAACAGGAAGCTCCTAGTATTGGGGGACTCAATGATCGGGGGATAGACAGGATGTTGGGGAGGTCAGATGGGAGTAGGTTGGTCCGATGCCTGCCTGGAGCATCAGCCAACCAGGATTTAAATAGAATAGGGAGAATGATGGCGAGGAAGGGGGGGCTGAGGATGCTGGTACACTTTGGTACCAATGACTTGCCAACCAGTCAGTGGAAATGGTGAAATGGAACTTCCGTAGACTAAGGCTCAGATTGGTGATACATTCATCCTCCTTGGTCTTTTCTGAAGTTTTCTCTGGGTGGGGAGGGGAGCAGATAGATAGGATAAGCGGTGCTGAAAAAGTTGGCTTAAGGGGTAGTATTGGGACATGGGATACCACTTTATAGCATAATTTGTATTATTTTCCAGTGTGACTGTTTTAATTCCACTAGATTCATAGAGATCTGATGACAGAAAAGGACCATCCTGGTCCATTGAGTCTGCCCATCCCCCCCTCCTTACTTGTCCCTCCCACCCAGAGGTTCACACCTCCGCTCCCTAGACAACCCCCTGTGTTTGTCCCATGTCCTTTTGAATCACTCCACTATTCTGGTCCCCACCACCTCCTCCGGCAGACTGTTCCAGGGCTCCACCACCCTCTCCATGAAGAAATGCCCCCTAACATTTCTCTTAAACCTGCACCCCCACCCTCAGTCCATGCCCTCTAGTTTTTGCACCTACCTTCCCTGTGAATAAGCTCTCCCCCACTTTATTAATCCCCTTCACGTACTTGAACTTCTCTATCATGTCCCCCCTCACTTCAAGTCTCCAGTGGGTACAAATCCTACACCCTCAATCTCTCTTCATATGGCTTCCCTCTTAAGCCATGTACCATCTTAGTGGCCCTTCTCTGGACTCTCTCCATGCCATCTATGTTCTTGCATAGCTGAGGTCTGCAGAATTAATAATAATAATCTTTATTTATAAAGTGCAATATTCAGTTACCAGAGCACAGCACATACAAAATGAATTAATTCAATAAAAATTCAATAAATAAGTGAACAGTTTAAATTCTAATAACCATAAAAAATCAATATATAGTAAAAGCCTGTTTTAATAAGTGCGTTTTAAGGCTAGTTTTGAAGCTCTCCATGGTCCTGCACTCTCTAATCTGATGAGGTAGAGAGTTCCACAGGGATGGCGCTGCGAAAATAAATGCCCAGGCACCAGATGATTTCAACCACACCCTGTAAACCTCTAACAACCCCCTATCAGATGAGTGGAGAGGATGTCCTGGGCTGTAAGGAATCAAGAGCTCTTGCAGGTAACTCAGTCCCTGTCCGTACAGGGCTTTGTAGGTCAAAAGACCAATCTTGAAGGTGATCCACCACTGCATAGGCAGCCAGTGCAGATCGCGCAGCACAGGGGTAATGTGACTGAAATGAAAAGTCCCAGTTGGGGCCTCACCATGGACCTATAGAGTGGCATCAGCACCTTCCCGCGTTCTGCTAGTTATCCCTGTCCCTATGCATGCCAGCATTCTAATTGCTATGGCCACTGCCTTGCTGCATTGGGTCCCCACTTTAAGATCCCCTACCTCCCCGGAATGCACCCCATTTGCTACCACCGTCTGACTTCTGCCCATCTGCCAGTTCTCCACCCACCTTGTTAACTTCTGCCCCACCCCCAAACTCTTCAGTTTATTAGCCAATCTTCTGTGAGGCACAGCATCAAAGGCTTTTCCAAAGTCTAGATAGGCCACGTCCATTGCCTGTCCCACCTGATCAACCACCCTTGTCACCCAGTCAAAGAACTCAGTCAGGTTCATCTGACATGACCTCCCCCATGTGAAGCCATGCTTATGTATCTCCTGCAGCCCACTAACCCTCAGGTAGCTAACCACCCTTTCCTTTAATTTTGCCTCCATCACCTTACCCACCACCGATGTGAGACTGACAGGCCATAATTGTCCTCCTCTTCCCTGCTGCCACTTTTGTGAAGTGGCACCACATCTGCCCTCTTCCAGTCCTCTGGCACCCACCCTGTGTCCAGGGACAAGTTGAACAACCTCACTAGTGGTGCCACCAGCTCCTTCCATAGCTCTCGGAACACCATAGCATGCAGGGTGTCCAGAACCATAGCCTTGTCTGTCCTCATATTTCCTAATTCCTCCCTGACCCTGTCCTCGCTGATTGGGCCAGGATCCACACTACTTCTACCCTTCCCTTCTCCTCTAACACTGTACTGCTTCCTTCTCCCTCTATCATGAAGACTGAGCTGAAGTACCTATTCAGCACCTCTGCCATCTTGAAGTTGCCTTCCACTGTTACTCCCCCCTCCCCCCTCTCCCTTTACCCTTACTATCCCCTGCCTTGCTTTCCTCTTCTCCACTATATACCAAAAAAAAGTTTTATCACCCCTTTTGGCTTACTGAACAATCTTCTTCTCTGTTTCTGCCTTCAAGCCCTCCTAATCCTGTGCCCCATCACCCTCAGCTTTTCCTTGTAAGTTTCTGTGTCCTCCTTCCCCTGCGTCCTCTTGTATTCTCTGACTGCCTTTTCTTTCTCCCCTATTGCCTCCCTCACTTCCTTGTTGAACCAAAGTGGCCTTCTCCTTCTTTTGCTCTTCCTCACCTTCCTCATGCAGCTCTCTATGGCTTTTAATATCCCCCCCTTGATCTCGTTCCATAGATTCTCACCCCCCCATCTTCTCCTTCCCCTCCATTTCATCCCAGAATAACTCCCTCACTCTGGGAAAATCTGCCTGCCTGAAGTCTAGGACCTCCATGATGGTTCTACTCACTCTCACACTCTGCTCTGACCCTGAAGCCTACTGTGTTATGGTCACATGCTTCTAGGCTGACCTCCACCCCTACTCCCTCCACATTATACCCATTGGTGAGGACCATGTCAAGTATGTTATCCCCCCGGTGGGCTTCCTGACCAGCTGCTGTAGAAAGACTCCCTGGAGAGACTCAAGGATCTCCCTGCTCCTTGCTGACCTAGCTGATATGATATTCCAGTCTGTATCTGGGAGGTTAAGGTCACCCACCAGCAGACTCTTCCCCTTAAGCACCATTCTTTGAACAGCCTGCAGCATCTGCCTGTTCACTTCCTCACTCTGCGTTGGAGGTCTGTACACCACACCCAGCCTTATTGATGCCCTAGCCCTCTTCTCTATTGTGATTCACAAGATTTTTGCTTCCCCATGCTCCTCCTGCCCTTCTTAGCCTTAATATCCTCACTGATGTACAGCACAATCCCCCCCCCCTTTCTGCCTGCCCTATCTTTCCTGAATAACCTGTACCCCAGGACACCCACCTCCCAGGTCTGGTGCTCATACCACCAGATCTCCATTATGGCCACAATATCCAGGCCATCCCCCACCAATATTGCTTCTAAGTCTACCATCTAGTTCCACAGGCTTCTTGGGTTTGTGCAGAGTCCTCTCCACTATATACCTCCCCTCTCCCTACCATTTCTCTCTTCCCTGCCTGTTCTAAACCCTGCTCCCTTTTGCAGGGGAGTGCTTGGTAGTCCATTCTGTCCTGCTGTTGAGCTCTCCCTCAGCCTAGCCCTGTACTCCCACTTACTAGTTTAAACCCCCCAAGACCATATCAATGTACCCTTGCAGTCTCCCCCTCAGTACTCTTGCCCCCGTCACTTAGATGCAGCCTATCCTTCCAGTATAAGTCATCATCCTCCCAAGTTTCCCTTCACTCTCCTATACAGGTGAACGCTTCCTGTCTGCACCATTTTCTGAGCCATTCATTGAACTCCCTGATTCTTTTCTGCCTAGCAGTGCTGGCATAGGGGACTGGCAAGACCTTTGAAAATGCCAAGGATTTAGCCTCTTCCAGGCATCTTCGTGCCAGTGCCTTAAACCTCTGGACTTCCTCCACTTCGTTGTTTGCCAGGTCATTTGTTCTTAAATGAATAATAAAGTGTGGTTTCCCCACCAAACAAGCCCACTGCCTGATTTTCTGCATTGCCTTCCCCACCTCCATCCCTGGTTCACAAAATACTGACCACTGCCTATATGTAGGACCCTTGCTGATACAATGTATCCCCTTAATGATGGAGTTCCCAAATACCATGGCATTCTCTATCTCCACAACTAGTGGTTCTGGTCTTGTTCCCAGCGGACCCCCAGCCCGGTCCTTTTCTAGTGATATAGGAGGGTTAGTGATATAGGAAATGGGCAAATGGGGGAAAGGGCAGACTAGATGGGCCACTTGGGTCCTTTTCAGCCATCAGATTTCTATGATTCTATGATTTTCCTCCTAACTACATCCTCCTGCCCTGAGCTGCCTACTTGACTCCCCTGGTACCCTCACTGAGCTGCCACTTGACCTCCCTGGTCGTCCCCCAGTTCTCCTCCTGTACTTACCCTGTCAAAAGGTTCTGGCCCCTTCTTTACCAATCCCCCCTCTGGTCCCTGAACTCTACCTTCCTCGTCTTCCCTGCTAACCTGAGCCCCTTTCCTGCCTCCCCCCACCACCTTCTCCCCTTGCTTCCCTGCCTTGCCTCTCCACACCTTCTGCCTCCCTTCTTACTCATCTCCCCCCCTTCGCTCCCCTCATTGTGTCTTTATCCTTTCCCTTCAAGCCTCCCCCTTCCACATCCTTCCCACTGGCCACCTTCCCACCCATGCGTCTTTCCATGTCTTCCACTCTTCCCATCCCCTTTTCCTGACCTCTACTTACTGTTCCCCACAATCCCTTCAGAACTCCCCCCTCTATTCTATCTGCCAAAGTTATGTGCCTGTTTGACAACATAATCCCACACCTGCATATGTTTCCATTCCCCTTTCTGTTGAGGTATGTGCTCTTCCTTGAGCCCTTGGAGTCAGGATCTGGTTAAAATGGTATGACCAAAATCACGCATACAATTATAGCGTGATCAAAATAGTGCTGGAATAAATAGCTGGCTGGCTAAATAGTGATTACCTTTATAGAGCCAGTAGAACATGCTGTGTACCCTGTGTGCAGTCAAAAAAACTAAGTAATCAGCCTGAGTTCCCTCCTGAGTACTAACAGTACTCGAACAAGCTAGTAACTGATTGGTTTGGGACACACGGAGGTGCAGCACATCCATTCTAATTACAGTCCCTAACCCCTTCCTAACAGTTCCTTCCAGAAGATACACACATAATGGCATGCTATGTTGCTTTATTCAATTAAAGCTTTATTTCATGCAATGTTAAAAATGTGCTCATACAAAAATAACACCTCAAGCCCAGCCATTCCTCATATAAACACAGCATCAATTTTTCCAACATTCTGGCATGATTTTAAGCTTGCAACTGGAAATTGTGTGCAATCTCCCATAAGTACTCCATCCTGGGTCTCAAATTGTGCACAGACACAATAACTGTGATGTGTTCTGCTGGGTCTTTATATTTCTTGTGAACTGCACTCGCAGCAGACCCTGCAACCAACTGCTCCATCTCCGTGCTGATCATGTGTTGCTCTGTCTTAAGAAGTTCAAAAAACTTCCAGATAGAGAGGTGGGGGTGGTGTGCTCCTGCAAGATGATTAAACCACCTGTGCCAGGCTTCGACAGCATTCACTGTCCTGGGGAGACCATCAGCAACTGCATCATAACAGCTCCACAGAGAGATCTGAAACATTGGTCTTCTTCGCCTTCCCTTTGCAAGTGGTCTCCCGAGCCACATATCCTCAAAATAATCTACCAGATTGGATAGTATCTCACCGTTTGTCTGGTAGAACTGTCTGTATCACTTCATTGAAAGTAGCACAAACATCTGCAACAGGCACACAGGCAATAGCAAGCAGCATGCGGACATTTAGTGCAAAGTTGGGATCAGTAGTGTAAGGACCACAGACATCAGCAATTCCTGCACTTTTCTGCACACAGCCTGACACATGGAAAAAACAGCCCCTCATTTTACAGTTTGGAAATGATTGTTGAAAGGCTCTAATTGCTGCTAGCTCAAAGTCAGTAAGTATTGTCACTGGCAACAATATGCCACATAAATTCTGCAATTCCATAAGCACTTTCATGTAATCTGCTGCAGGTCTCTTGCACACTAAAATGTACACAAGTGGAATGACTTTGCCATACCTGATAGCATGAATGGTGTATAGCTGACTGAATATAATAATAATAATAATAATAATAATAATAATATTAACTTTATTTTAAAAGCACCTTTCAAGAATATCAAGGCGCTTTACATCAAACACAATATACAATATCAATTTAAAACATATAAAAATACATTAAAACAACATTTAGTTAAAACAAGCCATGCAACCATCCATACAATAGCAGATATTTATAAATAGTTTCCATTAATCATCCAGATAAGCCAAATCCCATAAGTAGGTTTTTAAATCTTTCTTAAATACCTCCATGGAGGTGCACTCCCCTAACCGGCATTGTAGAGAATTCCAAAGAGTGGGTACGGCATAAGAAAATGTTCTACTACCAGAAGATTTTAAATTCACTCATGGAATCTCTAACAACCCCTCGTCGGCTGAGTGGAGCGATCAGCCCGGGGCAGTAAGGCACCAGAAGTTCTTTCAGATAGGTCGGACCCTGATCATGAAGGACTTTGAAAGTCAATAAAATTACTTTAAAAGTGATCCGCTGCCGTATAGGAAGCCAGTGCAGTTCACGCAGCACCGAGGTAATATGACTGGATCTCCTTGTCCCAGTCAACAACTGGGCTGCAGCGTTCTGCACCAGCTGAAGGTGATGGATTTCAATCCCAGAAAGCCCAAAGTAAACGGCATTGCAGTAGTCCAAACGTGAGGACACAAAAGCGTGGACCAACGTTGGTAGGGAGTCAGACGGAACAAGGTGATGCACCCTGGCAATATTCCTAAGATGGTAAAAGGAAGTCCTGACAATGGCCGACACTTGAGTTTGAAGGGTCAGCCTATCGTCCAGGACAATCCCAAGGTTGAGCACCTGTTCAGAGGTCAGAAGTGACACACCGCCAAGAAAAATTCCAGAGGGCGTGCCACCATGTGACCTCGCTATCTGACCACCCGGGTCCACCACTAACACCTTTGTCTTCTCTGAGTTCAATTTTGACCATCTAGAATCCATCCACCCTTGGATTTCTTTCAGACAGTTGTTAAACACCAAGAATGTTCCATCCTGGTCAGGTGCAAAAGACAAGTATAGCTGGGTATCATCTGCATAGCAGTGAAACCTCAACCCATACTGTCTTATAATGTCTCCAAGGTGCAGCATATACACTGCGAATTACATGGGTGACAGCACTGAACCCTGAGGTACCCCACACAACAAAGGAGTTGAGCCGGAGGAATGAACCCCTGACACAACTCTTTGTGATCTCCCAGTGAGGAATGAAGTGAACCATTTTAAAACAGTTCCCAACATTCCACAAATTGACCTCAGGTGTGCTAACAACACCAAATGATCCACAGTGTCAAAAGCTGACAAGAGATCAAGAAGAACTAGAATGGAACATCTCTTCTGATCTCTTGCCCTCAGAAGATCATTATGCTCCTGAACCAGCGCAGTCTCGGTGCTGTGTCTTTTACGAAAACCGGACTGGAAGGATTCGTAGACATTATGGATGGTTAAATGGTCTTCCAATTGGGCTGCCACTACCTTCTCAATAACCTTCCCAATAAAGGGAAGATTAGAGATAGATCTGTAGTTTGAAAAACAGTCTAGGTCTAGAGTAGCTTTTTTCAAGAGGGGTGTCACCACCGCCTTTTTCAGGGAGTTAGGAAAGTCCCCAGACTCTAAGGAGCATCAGACTATTTGCACCATAACTGGACTGATGGTCTCAAGACAACCCAAAATTAGGGGAGTTGGTCCAGGGTCCAAACTACAGCTCGTAGGCTGCACACTATGGATGATCCTCATAATATCCACGTCTTCCAGTTGGCAAAAGGAACTCCAAAAGAATTGAGGTATTGTGAACTCGCACTGTTCCACAACATCACCCTTAGAGATTGCCGGACGCAAGCCCGCCCTGATGTCAGCCACCTTAGTTGCAAAGAACCGAGCGAGCTCCTCGCACTCTACTTGCGAAAAGGCTTTTCGGACTTGCAGACAGGCTGGGTTGCACAGTCTGTCTACAGTCCAAAACAACTGAGCCAGTTGATTCTGTACAACTGCAATCTCCCTGGACAGGAATTCTGCCTTCTTATGGGTGATTGCAGATTGATAGAATAATGTTCCATCAATCTAAGGTGGTCGGCATCAAGGGCAGATTTGTGCCAACAACGCTCTAACCTTTGCCCCTGTCTCTGCAACTCCCTCAATGTCCCATCGAACTGGGGGACCTGGGGTGAAGGGATAGGGAGTGCTCACGAACAGGAGCAATAAAATCCAGGGCCCCCATAATGGCCGTGTAATATAGTGGGACAGCTCTTGAAAGTCTCGTCTGCAAACCAGTGGTCACTTATTTTTTGATGCTCCATGTCAGCAATGGTAGTAAATTTACAAATTCTATCACTACCAGGGCCACTGTTATACTGGAGGAACTTTTCACTTTTGATGCTGTTAACAAAGAATGGCAGTATATTGAGGGATGTGACATCTGCTGGCTCTGGTAGTGGTTGGTCATGGGCCCTCCTGTTCCTTCTGACTGTTTGTTTCAAAAGTGGAACAGCAGATAGTTGTGGCTGTGTGTGTTTGGCCAAGTGTTCAGTGATAGTGGGCTGTACAGTGAAGTGAGACTTGCACTATTTTGTATGTGGTATATACTGCTGTGCTTTAATGTGCTTGCGATATTAAATACACGCTATATGTGCGTGCACTATTGCCGACGTGCGATTTTAACATGAAACCCTTGGAGTCCTCCTCTCCTTACTTCTCCCTTCTTGCCAGCAATCACTACATCTACCAGCTGGTCTGGGCCCCTTTTCACCCTGCCCCCCCCCCTTGTCGTGCCTGTTTGCTCCGTGTCCGTAGCTGGTCTCTCCCCTCCATCTTTCCATTTCTATAGCTCCCCTCATCCCCCTGCTGCTATTGTAGTTTAGTTCCCCCTCCCTCATGTTCTCCACCCTCCTTTCCATTTCCCTCCTTAGAATGCTCAATTCCACTTCTATCTGCCCTTATCTGATACATATCAGGCAAGACCCCAACCTCCACAGTGTTTCCATGAACACCACTGTACCACATCTGTTGCAACATACTAATCTGCCTGCTCTCCTGACTTCCCCCGGAGTTTCCCTCTCCATCCAAAAAGACTCATGCCCCTGCCCTCTCCACCGTACCGCGTAATTCATTTTTATCTTAAACAGTACCTACAAATACAATATTTAAGAGCCTGCTTCTCCCTAAAAAGCTCACCAAAATGTATCTTCCTGCCTCCCCAATAAACTGCCTACCATGCAGAACTTTAAAGAAAGCAGTCTCCCTCTAACTGTTCCAGTCCCCCTGCAACTTCTTCTATATGCCCCATCTTAAACAAAAATTTTATTAGAAATTTTAATCTTGTCATTGTAGTTATTGTTATAATTTGTAAGGGTGCCTTGATCAATTGGAAAGGCACCCCCTATAAATAAAGGTGATTTGATTTGATTTTAAACGGTACCTATACATTTAGTAGTTGCTGTAGTTTTAAATACTAGGAAAAATTAGAGTTCAATTCTAGAAGACACTACTTAGCACTTACTGTATCCCCCAACCCCCCACTCTGTAGCCCCCTCTGTGTGTGCTCCCTACAGTTAACCTAAAACTTTCCACCCTGTACACCTTGTGCTCGAGTCTAGGCTAAACTCCAGGGATTCCACTCAACACACTGTGTAGTGATAGCAGCTCTTTTTGTGGCTGTTTCGTTGGTTTGTGATTCTCACTGCATTAAAAACCAAAAATAAAAGAAAATGATCTGTAGTGTTGCTTGTCTCATGCTTTCTGCTTATCAGACTTTCCTGTCCCCTACCATTGGCAAACTATCACAGCAGAGCTTCTCCGACTTCACTATTATTCCCATCACTTTTGCCTTTACAGTCAGGATTTTGTTGCTGTGTTATTTGAACATAATTGTTTGTCTGCCCTTAAGCAGATCACTTGGGGTCAATTTTGGTACAGCAAAAAGTATCGCCTTGTCATGCAAGCTGAGTTTAGGGAGCTTCTCGATCCTTGTTGAACTCTGCACTGTGAGGTCGCTTTTCTTGGATGTCATTTTTTTTTCAGACAAGAAAAACACAACAGGGAGTGGAAAGTGAGTGAGAGGATGAGAGCAAACACCTGAGCAGAACATTTACAATGACAGATATTAATTAATACCTTGTTAAGGTGTTAACTGGTGGTAGATCAGTGTAAATTTCTCACTCTAGTGGCTAGTATAGCAGGTGGCACTGGTTTGGTATATCAACTGAATTTCCTGTTGAGGACCTAGGAAATGACTTTTGGCAATTGAATGCCGTTTGGTACATGCAGCGGTCGGTATTAACTGCAGACTGTATAAGTGGCACATACTGTATTATAAACAATGATGCAACTGAGGCATTGTATAGGCTGGTACAGAGCATGATTAGTAGGGGAAAATCTATCCAACCTCACAACCATGGCAATGAGCAATCATCTGCGGATAAAAAAATCCCCATCATTTCCTGTTGGGATCAATAGTGGTTTCCAGGGCTGCGCTTCATGTGAGCCCTGTGCTGGTACTGGTGGTGGTCCAGTTTTGTAGCTACACAGAGTGGTAGTGATGCTGATCATGTCAGGGAGCCTAACAGTCATCCTGTTCTCTCCCCAAGTACACCTCTCCCTTTGTCTGCTGGTGGTGAATCACCTTTTATCTAGTCTACACTAGGGATACTCAGCTATCCATTTTGCTAAATGGATACCTCAGATATCAGTAAAAATGTAGGATTTGGGATTTCTGGATAAAGCTGCTAAAAATCCTACATCCTAAATATTAAGAAATCAGTTCGGATTTGGCATCCGTTGTCATTTGTTACGAGGCCCCCCCAGCATCTGTAAAACCCCATGAGCCCCAATCTCTCTCCTCCTCCACCACAATCCCCTGAGAGCACATACTTAAGTGAAACTGAAATGTTAATTGTTAAATAACACTGACTTTCTCCTTAGTCCTCTGACTCCTTCCTCACTTTTATTATAGTCTCAAGCTATCCTTACAATAAAAACCTACCCCCACCCATGCTAAATCAGGGGCCCTCCCCCCAACCTGGCACAAGCTGCCATCCAGCACCCCCTAGTTCAATTACGCATCTGCCACCTAACACCCAATAGCTCACACATCCCTCCTTTCCCCATAGTACCCAAAAAAATGCATACCATTGGGTCAGGTTACAGAGCTGTCTGTGTCAAAATCAGTGGTCCTGATGGCTGCTGGCACAGTAGAGATACAGCTTGCAGTACCGATAACCCGGGTTCAGAAGTAAGCCTAGGACGTCGGAGGATCAGCCAGGGGAAAGGGGCTCAAGCTTCCAATGGACAGTTCACCTCCCCAAGGGTGGGTGGGTGAAGGGCCCTGGCAACAGGATTCCTCCTGGCAGGAGCCAGTAGGTATTGAGCTGACAGCCATCAGACTAGGGTGACTTATGGGAGATGGTAGACATTGGTGAGACATGTGTAGGAGCATGCATACTACCCCTAGACTTCATTGCACATCTGTTCCCATCGGGGACAGAGGAACAAGAAAAATCCAACTGGCTGGACAGGTGACATCACTCCACAGCCACCACATCCAACGTTCCATCCTGCCCCCCCGAGCCTCGACTCCACCCCAACCTTCATCTCCGCCTGTGGGGCCAAATGGACTGAGTTAAGGAAGCACCGAGGAGCTGATGGCAGCCCCGCCTTGGGGGGTGCAAGCTGGAGGGTTGCCCTTCAGGTGAGCCATGGGTGGGTTGGGGGGCCAAGGTCTCTACATAGGGAGGATCTCAGGCAGGACAGGATCAGGTTGGGAGATGACTGAGAGAGGTCCAGTTGGTGGTGACTGAAGGAAAAAGAGTTTAAAAATCTGTGATCCTGCAGTGGAGCAGCTTCGGTCCATGTAGGTGAATGAATAATAAAGTTCTTCTATAGTAACACCTGATTGGCCACTGATGAGGAACCTTAGCCTTGAAGTGGAGAGCTGGATTATGCTTAGTGTTGTGCGAAATTGGAATATTTCACCGGGCGAAATATTTTGCGGAATTAGTGCATTACGCAAAATATTTTGCCGGGTGAAATGTGAAATTTTGACTGCTTTTGTGAGCAAAATTTCACTCCCAAGCCGGTGAAATTTCACCTGTGGGTGAAATTTCGCCAATGCGAGCAAATTTTGTCATTTTTGGCGGTATTTCGCCACTCGCAGGAGAAATTTCACCATTGTTGGTGGACTGCTCAGTGGGCGAAAATGCAGATGAAATTGTGAAATTATGCCAAATTTTCACGAAACATTTCATGTGGCGAAATTGCCGATTTCACCTCAATTTCACTGATGAAATTTAATTTCACAATGTCTCTAATTATGGAAGTATGTGGCAGTAAGCTGGATGTTTTTCCCCACTGTTTATTTATTTTATTTATTTTTATTTATTGAATAATTGGAATTACAACCTTTGAGCTAAGTGTGAGCTGAGGTTTAAGTGTGAGGTACTGCACTATGCTATGCCTGCAGACCGGGTGACCATCTTTCAGCAGCAGCTATGCTCTGAACTCAGCATTTCAATGCATGGTTTGTGTGTGACAAGTACTGAGCCACCCAGAGAAGAACCACATGAGGAAGACACCCCTAATGAGGAAAGCGACTATTGGGCACAGCTCAGTTCATTTTTGCAGACAAAGAAAAAGAACTGAGCAGCAGCTGTTTCTTCCACCAGTTGTCTCAACTGCTTTTCCAAAGAGGCTCTGGGTCCTAGTTCTGTGTATACCCTGGACTACTGGAATAAACAGGTTACATACATTATCCCCTTACTTGGCACAAATGGCCATCAAATAACTTAACTCTCTTTGGCCAGTGTGCCAGCTGAGCAGATTGTCAGCACACCAGGGGGTGTGGTAGACCCTCACGGATGTACATTCAACTTGGAACATGTTGAGCAGCTTGTATTGTTCATCAAGTTGAATCTACCACACCTTGATTTCCAGTATGAGCAGTCGAAAGAGTAAAACAAAACTTTACCTGTATTGTTCCACATACAGTCTAAATGAGAATCCCAGAAAATCTCTATTGATGAAGTACCTGTTTTTTGTTTTACATTAATTTAATTTTAGAACGTAGGTCTGTCATGTCATGTGCACTGAGTATACTTTAGTTCTCTCCTTGTAATGCCCCATGACTGGAGCTTACATAAAAACAAATATCACATAGTTTGGGGGGTTCCAGTCAGCCTCCTCAGCCCCTGATTTGCAGGGCCCCTTTGGTACAGAAATAAGAGTAATTCAACAGACAAAATAGGTCCCCTGTGTAATTCTAAGGCTCCCTGGGTCAGTTACAGTAAGATCCCATGTGCCATAATGGGTAACTGCCTGTAGTGTGTCCCTGTAATGTGCTCTGACATCAGGGAGCTGTTTCTTTTATGCAGCTTTCCTTGTGCCAGGTTCCCCTGCTGATTCACTTTCCAGAAGTTCCACACCATGCAAACAGTTTCTCTCCCCTGCCAACATTTCCACGTAGCCAACCTTTTCCCCTCACAACAAGCACACAGATGAAAAACTCTAGTTTTCCCTTCCCCAGCTTGTAGCATGGACCTAAATGCCAGCAGTTCTTTTTAAATGACCAGCTCTCACTGGTTATTTTGTTGCCCTCCACATTGCTAGGGACTTAGCATCCCAAATGTTTGAGGGCTACAAATATGACCCACAGCAGTAGGAAAGTGGTGGTCGAGTGCAAGGGTGTAGGCAGGCATACTCACTGTACACATTTGTATACAGTTTTGTTGTGTGCCTGTCACAAACCATATGCCTTTCTGTTAACATTTTCATTCTAATCTGTAGTATTTGGGTTAGTGTAGGCCACTGAGGAGTATCTCTATTTAAACTTCTTTTGTTTAGGAGACAGATACATATATAACCTCTTTAGAGATTAGAGGAAGCATCTGACAACAATCTGACTTATTTGGAAGGGGGTGCCATTTGGAGAGGAAGTGTACATTTTTTAATGGGTGGGGGTGTAACTGTTGGAGCTTGTGTGTACAAAATGGAAATTTCCGTCTACATCTCTGGTCAAGTGCTACTTGGGGAATCAGGAGCTCTTGAGTGCAGTTGTCAGGCAAGCAATCTCAGGCACTGAAGTGCAGTTGGGGACAGAGTGTTTGGCCTGAGGGAGAGACAGGATGCAGGCATTTAGGGAAAGGAAATGACTTGCTAGCTGTCCTTCTCCAGCCCCTCCTTCAGTCAGTTTTTAACAATTTTCCTGCTGAGCAGCAGCATTTGCTGGCCCTCCTCCATTCAGCAGGGTGGTAGCTGGTCCCAACTCTGAGCAGTCTGGTTGACGGTTCCTTGAGGCAGAAGCAGCAGTTGGCAGTCTGGAGCAGTATCCAGGCTGCAGTTAGCGGCTGCAGTAAGAGCATTTTAGCATCACTTTTTTTGTTAAATTTAAAGTTAATTCCTCAGTCCCTCTTCTGTGGCAGGTGGCCATGGTGGTGAGGAAAGCAGAAGAGTGTTAGCAGTGAGAGTGGTCAGGCTTCCACAGATCGTCACCAAAGCAAGGTGTGATTATGCCTGAATGAAAGTGGTGGACGGCTACACTGGTGAGAAAGTGGGTCTGGGGCTGTAACAATCACAGCAGCAGCGTCCAGGCAATTCAGTCCCTAGGTCCCCCCTCCCCCCCAGCACTACAGCTGTAGCTCCAGATAGGGACAGTCAAGTCACAACACAGCCACCTAACTCCATCCGGTAACCTCACCGGCCACAATAGCACTACACCATAGGGTGGGGCGGTGTAATAGTGGAAGCACCAGTGGAGAGGCACTGTTTGACTGTAGTATTTAAATCAATAACAATGACACAAAAGACTTTAAAGGCCACAAGTGTCATACCAAGAAGGAGAAGCAAACTCACAGATAGCCAAGGCTGTGAGGGGGTGGGCAAGCAGTAAACAAATCTCCACCTGAGACAGATAAGATAGGCCTATGGGCTAGATGCCATCCCAACAAGGAGGGACCATCATGGAAGGACAGCCCAGCAGGGCTTAACTAAAAATCTGTAGATAGTAACAACGCTTGCAACTGACTCCACAGCCAGGGACCAGGACTTGCTTGCCTATTAATTCATTTCAGTAGCAGTTTTCACAGAAGGAGAGCTCCTCATAGCCATTGCAGTTCCCCGCTGCAACCAGAGGGGCAGATGAATAATTATTTATGCTAATATGAAGCACTAAATACAGCATTAAAAAAGCTACAGACTAACTGCATGATTTAAAGATGCAGAACTGATTTATTGTGTTATTTGAACAGCCCTGCAATTTTACTTCATTTGACGAACTGGTGCCCCACCAAACTGCATAGTTAAGACTTCCTATGTCCTTAACAGTAAAACACCCCACTTAACTGCCTGCTTTAAACTGTTTATGGGACTTGCAGTAAAATGCATTACCAGTGGTGTGCAGTGACTATTTTTTTTTTAAATTAAACAAGTTTTTATTGAAATATAACAATTCAACTCAACTATAACAAAACAAAAAACAAAATGTCACATATCCTGAAAGAGATTATTTACAGATAGAGTAACGTATCAGAGAAAATAATAACTACAAACTACTTAAACAATCCTGTCTATCCCCATCCCTCCCCCCAAACCTGCCACCCCCCACCCATCTCGAGGTACAATATTCCATATCTGTAGCTGCATTCATGATAATTAAGATAAGGTAGCTATCGACTAGTTGAATTATATCTTAGAGAGAATTGAGGTGTTCATGAGTAGCAAAACAAGATGATCAGGACAAGTAGAGGCATACAATTTCCCCCATTTTTTATTAAATGAGGATTTAAGGTGACGTACATTTGCAATTAGTTGTTCTGCACGGAGGGCAAAGGATAACTCATGTAACCATTCTACATAAGATATAGGAGCTTGAGCCAACCAATGTCTGAGCACTAATTTTTTGACTGCTAGTGAGATGACAGCCATGTGATATCTTCTCTCTTTTAGTAGAATTTTGGAGAAATCCCCCAGGATACAGATGGTGGGGGAAAAAGACCTTGTAGACCTAGGAATGGGTCCAATGTTGTTTCAATTTGTTTCCACAGGGGAGATACCTCCTCATAGGCCCAGAAGATATGTAGTATCAAGCCTTCCTCCTTGTTGCATCTGGAGCATATATTGGAGGGAAGACACCCCATTTTAGCTAGTTTGATTGGAGTATAATACATATTGTTTAGGATGCAATACTGAGTTAGTCTGTACCGGTCTTGAGTGAGGGGCCATGTATAAATCTTTCCATAGGTGTTACCAGTTAATGTCTACGTCAGGAAATAAATCATACAATATCTTTGAGCCCACTGGAGATGGGAATTGGGGGCTTGCAAAGAAGAGCTTGTATAATATGGAAATACCATGTGATCTGCATGTTGGACCGTTATTCTGTTGTAGATAGTCACTCAAATAGGAAGGCAGGGGTTTCAGTCCAAACGTTTTGATTATAAGATGTCTGAACTGGAAGAGTTTGAAGATATATGTCGATGGTAACCTAAGTTTAGCTAGAATCTCTTGTGAAGTCAGAATAGAGCTGTGGGAGTAACATTCTGAGATGGTGAGTTCAGGGGTTATTGGAAGCCAGCTTCTGGATAGCGAGATACCCATCTTGATGTTTAGGTCAAAGAGAATCAGTTGGGAAAAATCATGAGTTGGTAACAACTTGACATATCTACACATTTGTGAGACTACTCTTAATGAGATTCCAATTGAAAAGGAATGTAGTAACTTTGGTAAACTCTTTATTGGAGTAAAGAACATAGTAGCAGGAGATAATTTGTGGGAAGAAAATAAATCAGATTCAGTTTGTAGCCAGGTTGGGATATAATCTTGTTGCAGTAGAAGTTGGGATAGAGATAACTATTTTCCATATTTATATAGGTGACTAGCCCAGTAGTATAGTAAATTGTTAAGCAAACGTAACCCTCCTGATTCCTTAGGTTGGCTCAGTTTAAGGTAGGATCGTCTAGCTGCTTTGTCTAACCAAATGAATGAAGTGATATCTGAGTGAATGCTTTAAAAGAAGGATGGTGGTAGCCACATATTAAGCATATTAAGGGGGTAGAAGAGTCTAGGGAAGGCGTTCATCTTAATGTTGATTCTGCCCCATAACAAGAGTGGGAGAGTTTTCCATTGTGCTAAGTCTTATTGGACATTTTTCCATAAATCTGATAAGTTTAGCTTCGTAATAGTGAGAGGTCGAAGTTATAAAAATGCCCAAGAATTTAATAAATCGGGGGAACCATTTAATTCCGAATTTAGTGAAAGCCGAACTGTATGTTAGGTGATTGAGGAGGTGAATTTCGGTCTTGTTTAAGTTGAGTTTATAATTTGAGTATTTTCCAAATGTATCAATAATATCCAGTGCAGCTGAGAGAGAAGAGACCAGATTGGAGAAGTGAAGAAGTATATCATCCACATAGACCAAAAGCTGCGGGGTCATGTTACCCACTGAGATACTAGTGATATGGGGGAGGATTTCAAGCACCTAATAAGGGGTTCTAAGTATAGGTTAAAAAGGAAAGGAGAAAGTGGACATCCTTGACATGTACCTGTATAGAGGGGAAAAGTATCTGAATGAACTTTGTTACAATGTATCTTTACAGAGGGGGAGGAGTATAGGGATTGTATCCCTTGAATAAAATCTAAGGGGAAGCCCATTAGTTGCAATGTTGTCCACAAAAAGTCCCAATCTACCCTATCAAAAACCTTCTCTGCATCTAGAGAGATTAATGCCATTGATACGGAGGAGGTTTTTGCTGCCTGACTGAGATAAAAGAGTTTATGGAGATGATCCAATGAAGATCTGCCGGATACAAACCCAACCTGTTCTGAACCGAGAAGATGGGACCATATTTGTTCAATTCTGTTAGCAAGAATTTTGGCTAAAATTTTAATATCACAGTTTAATAAGGAGACTGGGCAATAGCTTGATGGGGAAAGAGAGGGTTTGTCTGGTTTAAGAATAATAATAATAATAGAGGCTTCTAATAAGGAGGAGTCTTGGGTCCCCCCAGATATCAAATATTGATAGAACCATAATAAGCTAGGTGCAAGGTCTTTAGCAAATACTTTATAGAAGTTTGAGGGTAGGCCATCAGGGCCTGGAGCATTTTCCTTTGCAAGGTTATTGATAGCTGTTTCTACTTCCTGTAGAGAGAGAGAGAGAGAGAGAGGAGCAGATAGGAAAGTTTGTTGTGGAAGCGAGAGACATGGTAGTGAGATGGAATTTAAGTATTCTAGTAATTCTACTTTTGAAGGGGGAAATGGGCACTGACTGTAAAGAGAGGAATATAATTGTAGATATTCACTATATCTCTGGGATGTGTTCTAATAGAGCCATCAGAGGCACTGATTGTGGGAACATTCCTGGATGCCTCAAGTTTCCTAAGACAGGGGGCTAATAAATGGTCTGCCTTTTCTCCATGTTGTGTATATTTCACCTGAGTCCTTAGCATTGCAAATTCTGCTTTGTCCTGTAGAAGAGAGGAATATTTGTTTCTTAATGATAGTAGGTTTTGTAGGGAGTCAGGGGAGGAAGAGGTGGAGACAGACTGTTCCAGTGATCGGATTTGGGTCAGTAAAGATAAAGCTTCAGCTTCTCTTTTCCATTTATGCATGGAAGCAAGCCTGATAAATTCTCCTCTCAAGAAGCACTTCAGAGCGCACCATTCATGGTCCACTCTTGAGACCGAATTGAGGTTGTTGGTAACAAATGTTTGAATCAGGGTGGGGATTCTGGAGATAACATAGTCCTCCTTTAGGAGCTGTGTATTCAAATGCCAGGACGTATCTCTTTTGAGACTGGTGTCAAGTACTAATGTTGCCCAAGCCACTGCATGATCTGAAAGAACTATAGGTTATATTGCCGTGTTGTATAAGCCATGTAAGAGAGAGTAAAACATAGTCTAAATGGGATGAAGAAGAGTGAACCATAGAGTAGAAGAAAAAAGTGCGAGATGTTGGATTCATTATTCTCCATGGATCACATAGTCCTGTGTAGTCGAGAAATTCATTTAGTGCTCTTTGGGCTGTTGATAGAGGTCTAAGGGGACAATTAGATCAATCTATATCTTGAGTGGGTTGGAGATTCCAGTCCCCTCCCAGTACTATTGGGAGAGACATAAAGGGTTGGAGTTTGCTTAGTAGGTCTAGGAAGAAATTGGGGTCCCCTCCCACTGGACCATAAGCACTCCCCAGGACTAACTCTGTGAGGTCCAACAATCCCTGAACCAGTATATATCTCCCCTGTGGATCTGCAATAGTCACATTTGCCTGAAAGGATACTGAATGATTCATGAGGATGGCTGTCCCCTTACTAGCAGTTGACATACAGATGCAAAAACTTGGCCAATCTCCTGTCTACGAAAGCCATTGGCTTCCTTGGTGAGTAGATGAGTCTCTTGAAGGAAAGAAATATTAGCGTGCAAAAAAGAGATGTGTTTAAGAATTTGGTATCCTTTAATGGGTTCACGGGCATCTCTAACATTCCAGGTCATAAACTTTGTTATAACACTAGCCATTATTGTTGTAAAATATCACACACAACCTATATTCTATATTTACAAAATGTACCTCGCCCCTTCCTCCCTGAACTTTCCCCATTGATTTTTTTATTTTTTTGTTCCACCAATGTCAAACAGCTAGAAAGGAACATTGAATCAGTTGAATGATCATATAAAGCCAATATCATGTTCAAATTTGTAGTTTGTGGAGCAATTGTGAATCTGACACCCTTATCCCCCCACCCACCCTCCTCAAAAACCTTAATAAACCTATATACAAATACTTCCCAACCATCTGATAGTTCACACTGAATTAGAATATCACAAGTAATGGTTGGAAGTCCCTTATGAACCCTGGGAAACCCTCCCCCCTGGTGGTGATAAGATACATGTGGTGGACTTTAGTTGCTCCACATATTAAATAGTAGATCAATATTCAGTCCAACCATATCTTCCCTGATAGAAAATACCTCAATAATCTCCATGGTATGAGTGATGTAACAGTGAAGCATGGAAACATATGCCAGGGGGGAGCCAGGGTACACCCCCCCCACAAACCAGAACATGAGGCTAGCCATCACTTAACTGCTACAACCCTTTTGCTTCCCTCCTCCCCCCCAACAATCCAATATATAAAGGAATTGGTAGAGTAATTACTAAGCAGGATGTGACACTGATCGCGCAATTAATATAAAATGGTTACCTACCTGTTTCTAGGTGGTATATAGCCAGAAACTTCAGGTTGGAGTTGAAAGTAGTAAAGGGATATGGAGAACTGCAGGGTGAATCTGAGCAATTGGGGCATTAGTAATCAAGAAAAACCAGAATAGTATGGAACAAGAACATCAGTAGGTTAGTCCAATAAAAGTATGAGGAGCATAGTGAAATAGAGGGAAAAAAGAGACAGAGTCCTGGCTGATCGCACCTTTAGACCTATTCAAAAGCCTCCAATATCATTTTCCTTAATGAATTGAACATCAATAACAACCATTAAGTTAACCAAATAAAGTCAAAAAGTCCCCTGTGTTCAGATGAATAGTGGATCAGTTAGTTGGGAGAATAATAAGCCCGGTGGATCTGATTCACCTAAAATACAGTCCCTTGGGAAACAGCAACCTGGAAACAAACAGTCCTTGCTATCGATAGATTGGCAATCAATAAGTTCTCAGTGAACTAGGCCGCAGTGGAAACATTCAGAGCTAGGATCAGGTTGGAGCTAGGATCCCCCACCTCAAGACAAGATCAGAGGCACCATTCAAACTGCCAAGTGCTGGGCATCTGGTCCTCATTCAAGGTAGGCGTCACAATCCAACTGACAGAAATCAAGGCAAAAAAGCAGGTTTAAATTGTTATCTTCATGGAGACTTGAACAGGGAGGGCAATCTCTTTCCTAATTCCACTTGGACTTGTAGGGCAGAATCGAATGAGAGCCATGTTCTATCTACCAGCACTTGCAGACGAGCTGGATAAGCCATGCAAAACTTAATGGTGGCAGCAATCAGCTTACATACAATAGAGTGGAAGGTAGCTCTCTTCTGTCAGGTTTCCAAAGGTAAATCTTGGATAATGCATAATTTTTTGTCCTCCCATTGCATGGTGTGTAGCTCTCTGATTCTAGTTAAGATGTGCTGTTTTTCCAGGTAATTCAGTAATCTGATGATCATCTGCCTGGGAGGAGCCGAATCATCCAGTTTCGGTCTCAGAGATCTGTGAACCCTTACGATTAGATAGGCAGGGTTGTGCGGAGATGAGCTGGAGATGTTAGCTAAGAGCTTTTGAGTGAAAGTGATAGCTGAAGAGCCCTCTTCACCTTTCGGCAAGCCGAAGATTAGAATATTATTCCTCTGACTATGGCCCTCTAGGTCCTCCGTTTTAAGTTGCAGCTTTGTTATTTGTTGTTTAAGTTTGGTTATTTCTGGTTCTGCTTTATCCCTCCAAGTTTCTAGTGAGCAGGCACCTGCTTCTGTGTCTGAGGTTCACATTTTCAGATCGCTCAGCTTGCTACGTACATTTTTGAGATCTGATGCTATATCTTGAAGAGTTTCTTTGAAGGGCATTAATTCTTGGAGAAATCTCTCTTCCATTAACGGCATTGGAGGAGTTAAGGCACTCAGTTGTTTAGAGGAGGTTTGCTGGTGGGACTTAGCTTTCTTGGCCTGCTTCTCAGGCGAGACTAGAGGTGTGTGTCTTTGTAGGGCCGCCTTCATCTCTGCCTCCATTGCAGCTCAGTCCACCAATTGCAATGCAAGAAAAAGGTTGTTAAGTCCTCTCAAATAGGCAGAGTCTATATTAGTTAGCAAGGTATAAGAAAATGTCCCCATTAGAAGCTGATAAGGGTGGATTACTGAAGGAGTTTGCAGGAGCACAAGGAAGAGTAGCTAGTGAGCCAAGCACATCACGTGATCTCCTGCAGTGACTATTTAGCAAGGCATGCGATGGGTGATCAGGGCAACTATAAAAAGCCGGGAGTCTGGGGGCCACCTAGGCCCACAGAAGCTGTAGGATTTTCCATGCTTTGTAGTGCATTTTGGGGGGTATTTTGACACATTTTAGAATGTGTATGCAACTACCACTATTACTCCAGTGTAAATAATGCAAAGGTGCCTTTGGGGGCTGTCTGATGCCTGGCCATGTGCTAAAACCCATAGGAAAGTGCTCTGGATGGATCTATGATGCCCTCAGGTGTTGCAAACATGCCCCAAATATGGATTCCAGATTACAGGGCCACCACTCCACAAGGTGTAAGAGTGTCATGGAGTGCTCTTTTTTGCATATTATTAAATGAAGCACAAAAAATATAAATAGGATATGCACAAGCAGGCAGAAATGTAGTGTAATTCCTTGTACAACACTGAATCCTGAACTAGAGTGCATTCCTGCTTGCTGTACTGTAGTTCCTAGTATAGACAGCCCATGTTAATACCTAACACACCTAATACATCAACAGCAGTGCAAAAAAAAAAAAAAAAAACAATAAAGCAAGGACAACAATTTTCTGAAAACAGTGGCCCTTTTAGGATGTTTTAACTGGGGCATACTTGAAGTGATTCTGCACGTGTTTTCCTCCCAAAATGTACTTTACAGGACACATTACACCATTCAAACAGGAACGACAACAGGACGAGTAAAAAATAAAATCAAACAAACAAAAATAACATTGGCTGCTAGAAAATACCAGCTCATTTTTTATGCACACCCCCATTAAATAGAAACTGTTCACATGAAGTAGTGAGGACAATGTTTTAACAAGAGTCAACAACACAGCATCCCTACCCACTCAAAAGCAAGTACTGTAGTTTTATTTATTTATATAATTATTTATTTATTTGCCTTTCGTGACCAGGTAGGTGCACTAGACAAAAACCTGCCTATTTTCAGGCATGATCCAGAAGAGTACATTGCAAACAAGAACATTATAGTACATAGGCTAATGTGCAGATCAGTGTATGACAGTGGTAAGAGACTGAAGTACAGTGGAGCAGGATACAGCAACTGCACTAGACAAGTTAACAAAGGTATAATTTGGGTACATATATACAGTTTTTGTACATAAGATCAGTAAGGTACAGATTAAGACAATAGTATAACAAAAGTACAGCAAATGAACAGTAAAAAACTGAATTTAGGGTATGGTGCAGTTCCAGCAGTTAAGGTAATTACAGGGCAGTAGGGTATTAGTTTAAGGTGTAAAACTGCATTAGGCATGCACTCATCGACAGGGTAGGGTTAGGAATCAGGGCAAGACTAAAGAACTAAGGAGGGGTACAGAGGTGGCTTTGGACCATTAAGGGCAAAGATGGGCTAGGAGCCTATTAAGGAGTAAGGTAGATGAAGGAAGGAGAAAGAGAAGTAAATGCCACAAGTACCAGCATTGGGTTCGGCTGAATTAGTTTTAGGGAGACAGTGATTAACAGCGGGGAGGGACAGAACAGGGTAGAATGGGATCAGAAGGGTAAAGGTCAGGAGCAAGAACAAGTATCTATGGATTTTAGATATGACGGCAGCTGTTTTTTAAATATTATGTGGGATTTAGAGACCCTGAGGTGATGAGCTAGGGAATTCCAAGTTTTAGGAGCAAAGCAGGCAAATGCTTGTTCTCCCATCTTAGTTGAGCAGCTAGGAACTTCAAGGAATGCCTGGGTATAGGACCGAAGTAGGTGAGTATGTTCAATTGGGGTAAACATAGTAGTTAGGGAGGCTGGTTGAGAGGACCTGATAATGTTATCAATTAGGCAATTAAGGACGTACTTTCTCCGGAAGTGGGGGGAGAGCCATTGCAAGGCTGAGTATAGCATACAGTGATGGGTGAGGCGAGGGCTGGCTAATGCAGACCTACTGACATTATTGTATGCGACATCCCATTTGTGAAAGAGACTAGCCTTCTCCTCAGAATATATATTTTATTTATTTGTTTTAGTTAACCGGGTAGGTGCACTAAGTGAAGGCATTGCCTATTTTCAGGCACGACTGGGAAGAGTTACAGACAGAAAAGGTAATACAATATATGGTGACACAGTTACAGGTAAACACAACTCCACACAGCATGGCCAGTGGTATGTCAACAGTTTGGAGCTACAGACAGTGTAGATAACTGGTAATACAACACACCAGAGGTTGGTGGATGCAACACAACAAGGCATTAACAACACTGATCAGATCAGGACAGCTAACCTTGGACATAATAATGTAATAGCAAGTCATACGAACATATGAACATATGAAGAAGCCAGCAGAGGAAGGTCATTTGGTCTATCAAGTCTGTTCATATTGCAGGGTCCACAGCTTGAGCTAATGTCCTTGCCCTCCTTCCCCACTTCTCCCATCCTCCCTCCATACCCATGTTCTTTACCTTCCTCCTATGCCTATCCCAGCATCTCTTAAAGCTGCCCACTGTCTTCAATGAGATGACCTCTTCCAGCAGCGCATTCCAAATGTCCAACCACCCTTTCTGTGAAGAAGTGCTTCCTCATCTCCCTCCTAAACCTCCCACCCTCCAGTTTAAGATTGTGTCCCCTCATGTAATGGTTGCCACTCAGCTCAAAGAGACTGTCCTTATCAACCTTATTTATCCCTTTCAAGTAGTTGAAAGTCCCAATAATGTCCCCCCTCTCTCTCTCTCTCTCCTGTCTTCGAGGGAGTACATGTTCAGTGCCCTCAACCTCTCCTTGTATGCCTTACCCTGTTGACCGGCTACCATTTTTGTAGCCCTCCTCTGGACCTTCTCCAACAGGTTAATGTCCCTTTTGAGGTGTGGGCACCAGTACTGAACTCCATACTCTAGATGTGGCCTGCAAAAATACAAAAATAGGCCGGATACAAAAATTGGTAAGTGCACTTAAACTTGTTGGCAAATAGGTATGGCCTGGCTAGATAGCATTAGGTGGGATTGTGCTGCACACACACAGATCAGTGCTCATGAGGTGTTTGATGGGGAGAACATAGCATTGGAAGTAGTACACCTGGGAAGTTGTAACTCTGGTTCCAAGGATGACAGCATGTCAAATGTGGTAAGCCAACCCAACTTTGGAGTTAGTAGATTTACAGATTTCATTTATATGAGGGAGAAATCCAGGGCTGGGTCGAGGGAAGCACCAAGGTATTTGAAAGAGAGGGTTACAAAGACCTGAGAACCAACCAAGAATTTTACATCTAATTCTTGGGGCAAGGTGCTAGTCTTTTTGGAGAACCGAAAAACATAGCTTGGGTCTTGCCGACATTTAAGACCAAACGAATTGAGGTGAGCCAGGTTTGGATATTCTGAAAATCAGAGGTAAACTGGCAGTTAATAGCTTTCATGGACCTACAGGAGAATGGCAGCAACCCAAAAGCTAGCACTTCCACAATGGTTTTTAAGTTTTTGGCCTTGTGCATACTGACTTTATATTTCTGGTGTATCACTTCATTTCCAGAGACTGTTGACTTATATTTCTGAGGTTAACCAGATGGTTGGCAGTTACTTTTGTCTTCCCTGGGGGTGGAGGTGGACCAGGTGAGGATTTGCAGCTCCTATGAGCTCTGAGAGTCAATGGGCTAAAGATGGGATAAATGAAAGACAGTGGTGTTGAATGTCCACTAAAACTATGCTGATTTCCTCCTCTCTTCCATCAATATCTGCCTCTCCATATCCACCAAAGTCTCTGCCTAGTGCTAATGCCATGTATTGCATCTCATGCGAGAACCTATGCAACTTAGGCCAGTGATTTTTTATGGCAGATGTTCCAAGCTGTGTGCCCTCCTTGTCATAACTAAATCTATCCTTACATAGAGCATGCTACATGTGTCTGATTTTTTTGTCCGCTCTAAGGAAATCCCACATCATCAACATCACCATTTTGATCTCATCAAGCAACACTCTTTGGTGCAGTGGCCAGGGAAGGCTAACATTTAATTCTTCTTCCACATATGTGCAACAGATTTGGTGCTAGTGGCTGCACTGTGTACTCCACCTACTGGGGTACTGGTCAAGCCAGAGACTGCACCAGAGTTAGGACAACTGGACAATGCTGCACTGGAAGTGTCCTGACTAGTAGCACAATCAGTCCTTACCCACCCTTGGGCCAGACCCCAGGCAGCACCAACATCCAAGTCAGGGACAAATTTCATCCTCACCCAACTCCAGCCTAATGTGATAGACTGGCTCCAGGATGGGCTTGTCGGCCCTTGACATTTCAGTCAGTTGTTCTTGTGAAAATCCACTTGCATATCAATGGACTCCCCTAGCAGTATGACCTCCACTAGAGGTGACCGCTATCAGGAAGCCCTGGACCATTGGAAGTGCAAACCATCCCTTGACCCATTTAACTTCCACAATCAATGGCATCTCATATTTTTGTGCTTACGATAAATAGGAGACTTGTTCCCAAAAGAATGAAGGGACTAAAGAAAATCCTGTTACCTACCCTTCATCTTCCCAATTCAAAGGCATACTCGTTGGTTGAAGGCAACTTGAGCACCAGTATGTCACTTCCTCTTCCATGGTCTTTAACTGCATTAGCGACCCCCTTGAGGCCCACCTTGTTGGAGGCACACCTTCTGTTCTTTCATGGACACAATAGGTGCATGACCTGGCACATGAGCAGTGTGCCACGTCATGGTTAATGCCTAGGCAGTAAATGTAGGTATCTAGTCCATCTGTAACAGGCATCTTTTGCCTGCACAAAATACATCTCTTGAACCCTGACTTCTGTTGCATTGCAAAGCAAGAACCACAGGATCAGGGAAGTAACTTGAGTCAAAGACTGAAGTAACACATCAAAAATAAACCCAAAAATCACTTAAACTAGCAGAATCATCAAAACACTAGCCAGAAGTGAAGAGGGAGGAGATCTGTTGCTTCCAGCAAAAGGAAAGGTCAGTGTGCAGAGGGGTAGTAGTACAGTACTGCTTAACTGCCATACTAATGCCTGCCTAATGGATGTACAAGAAATACCTTTTGCTTATCACATGATAAAGACTGCCTGCAGCATCTGAAGCAGTCACAGCCAATTTATTTTAAATCGAGAGTGCTTAGATTAATGGAATGTTCACGTGACATTGTCTTTATTGTTAAACCAGAATCTGTTAAATCAAACTGCATGATCAAGCAACCACTGCATTTTCCAGAGACCGTGCTACATAAATGCATGAGAACAACCACGCTGCATATTACAGAGACTTAAAAATGGGCTTTGAATCGATGATGGTGAGGTCTGCTCTGCACTTGGAAAGCACAGAAGGTTTTCCTGCCATAGCCAGTATGATAAGTCTAATTATTCATGAGCTATAGAAGCTCACTGATTGGCTGCCATACCAGTCTGAAATCTCTTAGAAATGCCTGGCACAGCAGCCACATGGCTGATCCCAGTGCTTTACACTGACAGCAGCTGGAGTGAAATGAAAGAATTGTTGTTGGCGCTGCTGTCAGTGTACATTAAGAAACGAAATTAAAAAAGAAAAACTGAACCGTTCATGTATTCCTGTTTATACCCACTACTCATCATGATTGCTCCTACCTCCAGCACATCAGCATAGCACAAACATTACCTCAGGAACCAGTGCTGGCATGCACTGCCCCCCCAAAAAAGTTTTACAAATATGTGTCATTATTGTGATTAGATTTTTAATTGCAATAATGAGCTCAGGGCTGCTCATTTCCTATCAATTAATGTCCGGCTGGGTGGGGTTGGCCCTTGGCTGTGCTTCATGCCATCTTTCCCACCAGCCAGTCATTAATCTCCAGGAAATGATTGGCTCTTTGGTCATCATTGCTTAATTAGTCATCTTAGCAACCACACTGGTTTAGTATTTACGGATCTCAGATGTACAGCGGATTAGGGTTCTTCCTTTTCACAAGTTCCACAGAGGTTCATCTTCCTTTCCTGGGATCTACTGTGGCTTGGATGTTTATCATTTTTTCAGGTTCCACAGAGGTTTTTCTTCTCTTCCCAGGATCCACAGCAGCTCAGAGGTGCAGCAGTTCTTCAGTTTCTTCAGAGATTTCTTCATTTCTGGGCTTCACCCAGCTTGGAAGTTCAGCATTTCTTCAGGTTTTCAGAGACTCAGAGGTTCAACATTTCTTCAGATTTCACAGATGTTCATCTTCGTTTCCTGAAATCAGTGACAGCTAGGAGGTTCAGCACTTCTTCAGTTTCTTCAAGGGTTTTTTTTTTGCCTTGCTCCCTTATCCTCCCTTTGGAGGTCTGCCCCATGCTCCATCCATGTCCTCCTCTTGCCCCTGGCTTCCCCCCCAGACGGGGCCACCGTGGGGGTCCCTCCCTAATGGTAACTGTAGGCTTAGCTCCAGCTTCCCCCCCCAGGTCGGGGCCACAGGAGAGAGGTCCCCCCCCCAGTGGATAAGTAAGGCCATTGAGGACGGCATTAGGACAGGGGGCATCATGCCAGGAGTTGTCACTTTTTCTTTCCTTTTTGTTCTTACTGCTGCCCAGGGGTGGGGATGTGCAATGATGACCAGCATCTTCCCTGCCCCCCAATGTGCTGGCACTGGTATGTGGCACCCTCAGCCTCTGCCAGGGGACAACAAAGCACCGTACACTCTACCCCCTTCCCCCAGAGAAGGAGCGCAGTCCCATAGATGCTCAGTCCATCTCCCCCCTGGCTGGCCTCCGACTTCCGGCTCCATTCCAAAACCTGGGTTGGCATCGCAAGTTGAAATCCAACTGCTGTGATGGCAGGTTGGTGAGTTTCTTTATTTCTTGGGCTCCATCACAGCTCAGAAGTTCAGCATTCCTTTGATTTCTTCAGAGGCTTCTTCATTTGCAGGGTCCCCAGCAGCTTGGAAGCTTAGGATTTCTTCCAGTCTGCAGTGCTACTTGCCATTTCCTTGGTGCTAGAGTCACATAAAGTAGAGTGTGACATCCCTGATACACCTTAGTGGAGGCATCAGTGAATAAGGAGAAAGGTATAGGCCTAGAACGGATCCCCGAGTTACTCCACTTCCGACCCCCATTAGGCTGGAGATGGACCACCAAAAAAACCTGCTATAATTACCGGCTCTGCCTTTTTCCCATAGGGAAACCATGGCGTAATTGCCATTATAAAGCATTTATGAGCCAATACTTTGTCTTCCTTTGGTTTCTTACTCGCCCGCTAGTTTGTCCCCTCACGCCACTTACCTCTGGCCGATTTCATCTTCGCCGAAACACAGCCTCCACACCATAAGAATTTGGCAGTAGGTAAGTTCTTTTTTTAAAACTGGTATTTTTACGAATAGAGAGGGGCACCAGAAGAGCTGAAAACAAAAAAAAAATCTGCCATGCTACTGACAAAAAATGGACCAGAGCATGGCAGCACCAGAAGGTCCAAGGGAACATCCTGTATTTTATATAATTGCTGAGGCAAAAAAGGCAGACCCGGCAATTATATAAAATAAAAAGGGTCGGGGGTGTCAAACTTGATTTTTACACACACCCTCGTTGTGGGATGCTTTTCACAAACTCCTCGGGCTTCGCCCTCGGGGTTTATGCAGCATCCCACAACTCGGGTATATGTAAAATCTCGTTACACACCCCGACCCATACTTTATTCTATATGTTATCGATCTGCTAGGTAGCTCCTAAAGCAGAAAGAAGCTGTGGTAGAGATACCAACATGTCTAATCTTAGCAAGGAGAATATTATGACCCAACAAGTCAAATGCATTTGTTACGTCTACAAAAACAGCTCCAGTCATCTTTCTTTGTCCATATTTTTGATGACATGGTCAGTGAATCTGACCAGATTAGTAGTATTGCTGTAACATTTTCGATCATGCTGGTGGGAGAGGGAGGATTGTACTTGGTCACATGGTCTATACGTTTTTGAAATATAATCCTTTACAGGATTTTACACAGGACAAGTAGGATGGACACAGAACAATAATTATCAAGCAGGGAGGGGTTTCCCACTTTAGAAATCAATACATCCCTGGCCTACTTCCAGGTTACTGGTAGTGTGGAAGTAGAAAGGAATAGATCATTTTTTTTTCATAGAGGATGTGCCATAAAATTGGCAACTAATTTAAGGAACTTAGGGTACAGACCACCACTGCCTGCAGCACCATGTTTGAGGAGGGCATAGAGAGTTCACAGATCTCTCTCAGGTAGGCTAGCTTAGAGTAAAAGTGTTGGGGGGGGGGGTCAGAGCTGGTGCAAATGTAATATCATCCTGGAGGTGCCAAGTATGATTGGGGTCTTTGAGGAGAAATTTTACTACACAAGAGGACAGATCAATAAATTTAATCTTGAGTGCATTAGCAGTGAGGTTGGATTATGATAGGACTGCTGCTTCAGTTTCAAGTTTCATAAAATTATGTTTGCTATTGGGTTTAATAAGTAAGTTTATTGTAGTCCAGAATTTCTTGGGGCTGCCCAGACTGTGTGACTGCTGGTTTTTGAGTTAATTAGCCTTGGGCTATTTAATCTCCTGTTCACAGAGATTTCTAAGCTGCTGATATTTATTCTAAGATGCAGTTGAAATACAGGTTTGTAATTAGCCCACACCTTGTCCCTTGGTAACATTTTCCAAGGTACTTCCATTGCAAGCCACCGGGTGTTCTCACCTTGGGTACGTCTGTTATTTGAAGGTAGTGCTTGTCTTGTATGAAGGAAAAGGCAGCAATGAAAATGCCACAAGCTGAATTAACGTCAAGCGTGGACCAATTGATTGCTTTGAGGTAAGAGAACACGCTTGATGAGTTTCTTCGTGTGCAGTTATTGCATAATGCATTGCATATTTCTTTGTCCTGAATATACTGTACTTGAAATATGTATCCTGTTTATCATAACAAGGCTGTGTGTGTAATGATCTTAAAATGGTATGTCCCTATTTCACATAGTTGCAGTCACTTACTGGAAGCCGGACTGCATGTGTCACTCACTGCTATTTGTCATGGTGTTTTATTTCTTTATTATGTAAAATTCTTCTAAGAAAGGGCATAGCCAGCCTTGCTCTGAGAGGTCACCGACTATTCTAGTTTCTCCAGTTGTGCACTCTTATGAAATAGGTATGATGCTAATATGTTTGCCCCAGACTGATTTATTTGAAAACAGTCATAGTCCAGTCACAAATGTAAAAGCATTTATTCCCTTCAAACAGACATACTAACATGCAACTTGCAAGCTCCCCCAGTCTCCAAGTGTTTCCACTCCTGAAGTAACCATGATACCATGCCTGCCAGCAGTCTCTTCAATTATTACAACTCCAAATATAAGCAGACTGCTATGCCTACCAGTGCCAACAGATTGCAGGTGTCTCAGCTCCTGAAATAAGCTGGCAACTATGCCCCCCACAAGGCTGTCCAAATGCTGGGGCCTCTTCTGTTTAACACTTATATCTTGGATATCAGAGATGGTATCAGGAATGTTATGAGCCTCTTTGCTGATGACTCCAAGCTGGGAGTGGTGGAGGATGGGGAGGAGGGTAGGTTAGCCCTACGGGGGACCTGGAGGCTCTGGAGAGGTGGCCATGCACCTGGAAGGAAGCTGAGGTTTAACACTGAGAAGTGCAGGGTCCTCCACCTGGGGGTCCAGAAACGCAGCTCATGTGTACACCTTGGGAGGGGTGATGCTGCAGGCTTCGAGTGTGAAGAGGGACCCTGGAGGGGTAGTGGATGCCAAAATGAACAACTCAGAGCAGTGTAGAAGGACTGTGGCAAAAGTGAACAAAAATGCTGGGTGCATAGCCAGGGGGATACTCTTAAGATGCTGGGAGGTGCTCCTGCTACTATACAACTGCCTGGTTAGACCGCACTTTGAATACTGTGTGCAGTTTTGGCATCTGTACTTTAAAAGGGATATTGCACTCTTGGAGAGGGTTCAGAGGAGGGTGACCAGGATGTTACGGTGTCTGGGGAAAAAGTCCTATGGGGAGAGACTCAAGGAGCACAACCTGTACTCCCTGAAGGAGAGATGGGACAGAGGGGACATGATTGAAGTCTTCAAATATCTTACCGGGATCAATAGGGTAAGCCAGGGTAGGGTGTTCCAGCTGAAAGAGGAGGGGCCCACTAGGGGGCACCCAATGAGGTGGGTAGGTGGGAGACTCAGGGGGGAGATGAGGAGGTGTCACTTCACTGAAAGGGTGGTGGAACCCAGGAACACTCTACCAGCTGAACTGGTGGCTGTGGATACTATGAAGGTGTTCAAGAGGGGCAGGGATAGGTATGGAGGAGGGTGTATCTTAATGGGGTTGGCCCTGGGGGGGACAGTCAGGGAAGGGGGGGAGACCTCAGGGAGGGGAGGCAGAAAACAATGCCCTGAACAGGTACTGATCCCCGAGCAGACTCAACAGATCATAGAGCCTACTCTGCTGGCTTCTTAGTATGTTAACACTCACTGCTTCCACTCCTGAAATAAGCTTGCTACTATTTCCACCAGTGACACCAGTCTACAAGTGCCTCAACTCCTGAATGCTACGCCCACCTATGCACCAGTCTCCAGGTTTTTCAACTCCTCAGATACGCTGGCTACTTTGCCCACTAAAAGTCTCTCCAAGTATTTCATCTCTTGATATATCCAGGCTACAATTCATTACTAGTCCCTCTAAGTGCATCAGCTCCTGAAATAAGCTGGCTAATATACCCACCACCAGTCTCTCCAAGTGCTTCCACTCCTGGAATTATCAGGATACTATGCCCACCAGTGCCAACAGTCTACAAGTGTTTTAACTCATGAAATATGCAGTCAACTATGCCCACTAATCCCACTAGCCTCGAAGTGTTTCAGTTTCTGAAATAAGTTGTCTACTATGCTTGCCACCAGTCTCTCCAAGTGTTTTATCTCCTGAATTAATGAATTAAGCATGCTATTAAGCCCACCAGTGCCACCAGTATGCCCACCACCAGTCTCTCCAACCACTATAACTCCTGAAATAAACTGGCTTTTTATTCATGCCAGTGAAATCAGCCTCAAAGCATTTCAGCTCCTGAAATGAGCTTTCTAGTAAGCCTGCCACCAGTCTGTTCATGTGCTGCAACTCCTGAAATAAGCAGGTTACTATATCCGGCAGTACCACCAGTCTCCGTGTAATTCAGCTCCCGAAATAAGCTAGCCACTATGCCCCCCACCAGTGTCTAAGTGTTTCAGCTACTGAAATAAGCAGGCTACTATGCCTGCCACTTGTCTCCTCAAGTGCTTCTGCTCCTGAAAAAGCCTGTTACTATGCCTGTCATTGCCATCAATCTCCTGATATATGCTGGCTACTGTGCCCGCCAGTGTCACTTCAAATGTTTCCCTCCAGAAAGGTGGCAGCTGCTGTGCCCACCGCCAGTCTCTCCAAGTGCTTCAACTACTGAAATAAGCAGGCTTCTATATCTGCCACCAGTCTCTCCAAGTGCTTCAACTACTGAAATAAGCAGGCTTCTATATCTGACACCAGTCTCTCCAAGTGCTTGCTCTCTTGAACTCGGCAAGCTGCTACGCCTACTAGTGCCACCAGTCTCCAAGCGTTTCAGCTCCTGGAATAAATAGGCTGCTATGCCCACCACAAGTCGCAAGTATTTCAACTGCTGGAATAATCTTATTGCTATGTACTGCAGTGCCACTAATGGCTCCAAGTGCTTCATCTCCTTAAATAAGTGGGCTACTATGTCCACCAACAGTCCCTCCAAGTGATTCCTATCATGAAATAAGCTAACTACTATACCTGTCAGTGTCACCCGTGTTCAAGAGTTTCAACTTCTGGAATACACAGGTTATTGTAGCCACCATCAGCTTCATCAAGAGTTTCAGCTCCTGGAATACACAGGTTACTGTAGCCACCATCAGCTTCATCAAGAGTTTCAACTTCTAGAATACACAGGTTACTGTAGCCACCATCAGCTTCATCAAGAGTTTCAGCTCCTGGAATACACAGGTTACTGTAGCCACCATCAGTCTTGTCAAGTGTTTCAACTCTTGAAATAATGCTGGCTACTATGCTTGCCAACAGGCTTTCCAATTGATTCCACTCCTGAAATAGGTAGGATACTATGCCCAGCAGTGCTACCAGTCTCTTAAGTATTTCAACTCCTGAAATAAACTGGCTACTTTTCCCTCTAGAGCCATTAGTCTCCAAGTGTTTCAACTCTTGTAATAAGCAGGCTATTATTCCCACTAGTCACCAGTCTCCAAGCGTTTTAATTCCTGAAAAAAACTAGGTACCATTCCTGCTACAGTCCTCACTCTCCAAGTGTTTTAACTCCTAAACAAAAGGCGGTTACTATGTCCACTAGCAGTTTCTTCAAGTGCTTTCTCTCCTGAAATATGCCAGTTACTATGTCCACTACCAGACTCTTTAAGTGTTTTTATTTTTGTCAACTCTCTTTATCTTTGGCTACCTGGAAACTCTCTTGGGCTGACCAAACACACCGCCACTGCTGTAACACCCACCTGAAGCCTGCCTTCTGAATCAGGGACAGACACCCTACCTACCTCAGACTAATGGACCCCCTGGCTCTGAGCCCCCTCAGGCAGTGCCACCCTCCTCTCTGGCACTCTATCTAGAATCCAGTGTGTTGGCCCAGACAAGCTGGAAGATTGGAAGAGATGGAGAGATGAGCCCTGTATTAGGTGAGTGGCAGCAGGGCACTGGAGGTAGCAGTCACCTATCCCAGGGCCAGGGCTTTTCTGGCATACATTCCCCCTGGAGCACATATGTACAATGATATCTGTGCAGGCCTGCTGCTGACATCTGCCTCCGCTCCACTCCCGAACAGCGTCAGCATCTGTAGTGCCCCCAATTTCCATCAGCGGTCACCAAGGTGCCGAACAAGCCCTGAAACCCTCCCAATGAGAGGAGAGGAGAGCAGTCCTCTGGATGCTCAATCATCGCCCTCCTCTGCCAACCTCCAGTGCCTGAGTCCATTCCCAAATGAGGTGTGGCATCCAGCGAGTCAACCCTCAGCGCCACCTGGCCAGTCCTCTTTTAAGTGTTTTAATTCCTGTAATAAGCAGGCTACTATACCTTCTAAAGTCACCAGCCTCCAAGTGTTTTAATGCCTGAAAAAGTTGGCTAATATTCCTGCTAGAGCCACCAGTCTCCAAGTTGTTTTTACTCCTCTAATAAGCAGGGCTACTATTCTCACTAGAGTCACCAGTCACCAAGTGTTTCAACTCCTGAAAAATACAGGTTACTATTACCGCTAGAGCCACCTTAACTTCAAGTGCTTTAAAGAAGGAGTGCAGCCAACATTTCTTGCATCAGTAAATTCAGAATTAAAACCAGCTTGTCTCCAATATGCCGCACACCAAAAATGAGGGGCCAGATTCTTAAAGCTCACAAAAATCCCACACCTTCGGGAAAAACTTGTCACAAGTGGTTTGCCACTTGTGGGACTGCAGGTCCTTCTGCAGCTATGGTATTCTCAAAAATGGAGCCAGTTTATGTCCGGCTCCATGATTTCTGGCAGCTTGTGGGTGGTGTTGCCATAGAAATCCCTCCAGCTGCAGAAGAATGTTACAGCCTGTGGGACCAGCCATAAAATCTTCTGCAGCTGCTGCAGTTGAGAAGACCAGTCTCTGCAGCTGCAGAGATTTTGGTCCACAACTGGAGTTGTGGTGTTTTTATTTATTTATTTAAAAGTTTTACCAGGAAAGGCATACTGAGCAGACTACTGCTCAATTCCAGATGCGTCCTAGGGGTTGTTGGGGACGGGATGATACATACATATCAAATACAGAGATACAAAATACAGAATATCGAAAATTCACAGATTATATACAAAAGATATATACAGGAATATAAACAGTATGTACACAGCAAGCAACAGACAGTATTATTTATTTCATTTTTGTTGACCAGGTAAGTGTACTTGACAAATCCTGCCCTTTTTCAGGCACGACCTGGGGGAGGGGGATACAGATGAATGCCAACTGACCTTGAACCAGATTAAGCTGCTGGTGGTATTTTTTTTAGTGAATGAGGGAAATTTGACCAGGACACCAGAGAAATTACCCTGCTCTTTTCGATAAGTGCCATGGGATCTTTACAATCCACCTGAACTACCACCAATCTAGGCAGGTGGGACCTCGGTTTAATGTGTCATCTGAAAGTAATTGGTAGAAAGTGCAGTGACAACTAACTGGGTCAGAGTTAAACATTTCGAGTAAGCCATAGTTGCAGCGAGCTGGAGAGCTGGCCCATTTCTAGTGTGGGACGTTGTAGACTCAACATTTGTGAATACAGCTCGAGATCTCCAAGTTACTTTGTTTAAAAGTTACAAGCCATTTTGTAACACTGATTTCGCTGCCTGTCCAAACAAAGTCTGGTCAGATCCACCACGGCTGCATAATGAAGTTACTGAAGTTGTGTGGAATTGTTAAGGAGGTATGGAGAAACAATACAATGATTTGTAAGTAATAAGATTTGTTTTAGCTTCTATTCTAAGGAAGGCATACACATTATTAGAAAAATATATGGAGTTGTACATTTTAATGAAAGAAATTGGGAGCAATATAGGTGGTTTACGAAAGAATCCCAGAGCAAATGCTAGTGAGGTATGTGTTAACCCAGATGATATTGGCTGGATAGCCACATTTTAAAGAAAACACAATTGCACATACCCCAATAATGCAGAGCATTATGGGAAGCATATGCAAATTCCCGTGATGGTACAGAAGAGGGCAGTACATGAAAAAGTAATGGCTGGCATGTGTTCAGCCTTGGTATTATTTATTTTTTTTTTTTTTTTTTAGAGAATCAAGGGTTTTTGTCCATTTGGTGATCTAAGTTATATGTAAGCAATGTGTTGATGTCAGGAAGTCGGGTGTAATGATGGACTGTAAGCAGAGAAAATGTGATAGTAACTTTCACAGGGGTGCTTTTGATAAGGGTAAGGTAGTTATGCTTGTGATAATGGGAATATTATGAAAGTATGAGGTCTATGCAGAAGTGGAGTATACATTTGCACAGTTTCATAAGTATGTGCGCAGAGTGTAGGCAAATGTGATATTCAGGTTTGTTTTAGAAATAGGTAAAAATAATGATACATGCAATTGATAGAAAGATAGATAATTACATAGTCATATAGACAAAGAGTGAGACACAGACAGACAGGCAGAATAGGAATGGCAGTGAAGTACTGAAGTGACGCCCACCGCACCTCCACCATTCAGAGATGGATAGGCATTGGGGTGTGCCTTTGGGTCATTGCCCATAACGCTCACGGCATTTCACCTCACCCTACCCTACAGACACAGATAAGTGTCGAGGTGTGCCTTGGGGTGTTTAAGCTTTACTCTCACCCCATTCCATAGGGAAATATGCTGAAATGGGTACAGTACTGTAGAAAAAAATGGAGTGAGCTTTGGGGCCGATGAGTCAAAGGCACACCTTGATACCTGTCACTGGCTGCAGGGTGGGGATGGGGTGGAATGGTGTGAGCATTATTGTTGACAATCCCAAGTAACACCCCTGATGCCTGTCAGTCCCTACAGGGCAGGGTGTTATGGTCAGAAACCCTAATGCCCCGGGCATTGTTATGTGACTTCTTTACCTAGCAACAGCATTTAATGCATTACATTATAAAGACAAGTAAATGTTTTTAATACATTTACAAACAATTACATAAACTTAAGGTTCTTTATAGAATAATTTAAATTTTGTAACAGTGGTAGTACACTGCAATTACCCAGACAACTTGAAAACTATAACTACTTTATATTGTACATTGACACCCCATAAGGACCTCCTTGAAATTGAGATGCAAATGTCACACATTTATCAGTTTTCTAACAGGAATATTTTACTATCCTAAATGCATTTCTGCTTCAGTAACTGCAGATCACATCTATTGCATGACCTACTTACTGACATTCTACACCTGCTATGCAATGTGCTGCTGCTTACTACACCAACATCATGAACCATAAAACAGATGACTGCCATAACTAGAGAGGCAGTATAACACAGTGGTTTAAGGTGCTGCGCTGGAATTCTGGAGATCTGGGATGGAATCCCACAGCCCCCACTTGCATACTTGGTGACCCTGTACAACTCACTTAACTTCCATGTGCTCCCAGGTTGCCCTAGTAAGCAAGCTTTCAGGTTAGTGTGCCACGCTTGATTAAACAATTGAAAGAAAAAGAAACACAGTATATTATTTTTCTTGCTTTATTTTGCTACTACAAGCTTTGACTAATACATCCATCCTAAAATGTACTTTTTATAGCATATGTGTCTGTGACCTAGGCAGAACTACACTTAAAATCTTACACATAAATAAATAAATCATCAGAATAATATTTATTTCCATAGTATCTCCTTCCTTTTCAGGTGCCCATGACACTATATATATATATATATATATATATATATATATATATATATATATATATATATATATATATATTTATGTATTTTAACTTCAAAGCACTAAACCTATTCAAAGGCACAAAACACAAGACTTATTTTCATCACACATTACTGCTAAACTTCAGGTCCCAGAGAGATAAAATGTAGAGCTTCCTATCTATTGGGGTGGGTTCTTCAGCTGTGTGTGTGTGTGGCGGCGGGGGGTATGAAAAGCTTTTAAGAAACAGACACTCTAGTATCCCAATATGGGATAGTCTTCTTTGGGTGACATATTTTCCTCCTTTGTGGGCTTATTCCTTAATTGTCATTCTTGTGTTGCAAGTGCTTGCTTTCCTCAAGTGCTGTAATTTCAGGATGCAGTTTCACAAGTGCTATATAAGGATGCAGTTTCAGGCACTCCTTAATTACTTTTTCTTTCCTTCTGAACCTTAAGATCTGATGCCCCAGGCAGCTCTGATAATCAGTTGTTCCAACATGATAGATCCACCTTATGCACCTCCCACATGAACCAGAAAAAAGGTAAGGGTGGATCTTTAGGAGCTTCTCAGGTGGAGGTTGGGGTGGATCTTACCCCCCCAAAAAAGAACTAATGCTGCCTCCCACTACTCAGGTTCCAGTTCTTGTACCTCCCATTTAAGAAAAAAAATAGTGCCCTGTAACCACTGACTAACATGAAATCATAATTATTTGTGGGCAGAAAGCATTTCTTGGAGGAGAGTAAGGTGAAGGAGACTATTTGCACCTTCAGCCAGTTCCACGGACAGAAAACATGACATCATTCCTTTTATACATGCAAAATGTCTGCAGGCTCTGCCCACTGCAGCTGTAAAAAGCTGGTTTATTGAAGAACTGCTGATAACATCACAATCAGACTTCACAGGCAGGACTCATGCCAGCAACCTTATATGACCTATTTCCAAAGAAGTTACATAAAATTGTAGTTGCAGTAAACATCTGAAAAAGAAAGCTGGCACCAGGTGGCTGTGTAGCGTTCATTTCCGGAATCTGAAGATGCAAGGTTCTTAAAGTGCTAGTAGAACCAAAAATAGCAGACAGGTACATGTTACAACTTTTAAGAAGTAGTCAGTTGTAAATTTTTATTTTTGAATTACTGTTATCTGTCCTTTTGCTCATCAACATTTTTATATAGAGAATAATGGATAGGTAAGTGTGTTATGGATTTTTTTCATAGACCCAAGGTGTGTGATGACCCATAAATCTCAAGAGTGAAGCTCAAGACGCGAGGTGGTCATCACACACTGAGGGTGTGTGAAAAAAATCCCTAACATCAAACTTATCTATCCTTTATTTTTTATATTTGCTGGTGTGGAGGTTTAGACTGTATTTCTAGCAGCTTGAAAGGAAAATATGTTTTTTAGCTGGAGTGCAGTTTTATTTTTGAACAAATTGAACTGTACATGAATAAAACCCTTTTGAAAATACTACAGTTGAAATACTTTTTGTGAAACAATGGAATGCAACGTTTTTAAATTCTGTTTCTTTGAGGACTGTCATATCAACTGCATTTCAGGATATTATGAAGTGTCATATCAACCGGATTTCAGATTATTATTGCCTTTGGAGCATAATAACCTGAAATCCAGTTGATACACATTTTAACAAAATGAGTAATCTGGTTGATATTTATGGTCATCAGTAATTATATGATAGTATTATGCTTATTGTTTTCAATAACACTCTGCCAGGCAACAGACATATCTAATTATGTTCCTCCTACTACATCAGCAACATTATGACCTCACTGACATTGACATTGCAGGTGACTTAATTGGTAGCTACTGAGTGGTTCTTCCTCAGCAGCTTGGTTGTCACAATGAGGTCATAATGTTGGCAACGGAGGAATAAAGCTAGATGTGTCAGCTGCCATACAGAACACTGTTCCTTGCATCACATCTACCAACATCTCATGGTTCTCCAGCTATATTTCATCTAGAACTCAATGTGTTAAAATTAATAATGCCATATCACCTATGCTGCCTGTGCGCTCAGGAGTTCCACAGGGATCTATCCTGGGTCCCCTGCTATTCAGCATCTACCTCAATGCCCTGCCTAAATCCTGCCCCAGCAACCTTCTCCTCTACACAGATGATGCTGTTCTTTATGCCACACATCCTGATCTTCTCTCTCTCTCCAGCGTACCTTACAAAACTCCTTCTCTCAGATTGAACACTGGTTTGCTGAACACAGATCGGTGGTCAACTTTAAAAAAAACTAAGACGATGCTCTGTGCCCACCGCCAAAACAGATCAAAGGATTTCCCCCAGAATTACTTTCTGCCTCTCTCATCCCACTGGAACAGTTCCAAAAGTATAAGTATCTAGGTATTACATTTGACTCTTCTGTCTCATTCCATCAACATATAAAAATCCTCAACTCCACCACCAACACCTGCACTGATCTTCTTTACAGATGTAAAGACTGCCTGCCACCTGAAGCACTTTGCCTAGATATTACCTCCTCAGTCTTATCGCTGGTGGACTATGGCCTCACAATCTATGCTGCCCCTGACCCTACGGCGCTTCATCAAATACAAGTAGACATCAATAAGGCCTGCCGGCTCCTCTCTGGTGCCAACAGAATACACATACCTGCACCCTATATGTGCTCACCAATATCCTCTCCCTTGAGGAATGACTATTATACCAGATCTGTCTCTTCACCAAAACAATCCACCTGGGTTTAAGCCCAATAGGTGTCTTGGCTTCTTTTTAGGCAGCCACCATCTCAGTGTCCACATGGGCTGCCCCAAAAACAATCTGGAAGGTGCCTATGTTCAGGACCACCCTGGCCCAGCGATCCTTCCCCCTTACAGATCCATCCTGGTACAATGCCCTCCCAACTGCTGTCACATCAATCACCAAACTAGGTCCTTTTAAAGCTGCCTTAAGGGCCCATATCCTTCCCTCACATCAATGCCAGTGTAACTGGTAAGCTGTGAATCCTGCACCATGCCACTAGGCCACGCACCCAACCTTGACCAAGCAGTGGAGAACCCTCAGTATTTCTAGCCTACAGGCTCCTCACCTCCCTTGGTTACCATACAGTTGCACTGGACTATGAATGCATTGTATTATGTATAAGACAAGGCCTTCCTGAGGTGGCTTACTGCCAACTCATATCATGCACTGCTTTAGCTACCAATTGTATAGGTCTTAACCACTCATTAGATAAATATTTCGATAGCTCTGCCCTGTTTTAGCTACCAAATGTATAGGCATTAACCCAGGCTCATTGTATTTATACTCTGTGTGATTGCTCACCCACATTTATTCTATGCATGTACTGTTTGAATGTCTATGTTTTATTCTCACATGGAGCCTTTGGAAATGAGTCTATGACTCAAAGGGTTGTAATTCCGATTTCCTAAATACATAAAATAAATAAATAAATAATGAGATCAGAATACAGTAATTAATTGAAAGGCAAAGACTTCTAATAAAAAGAGCAGCAATGTCTACTGGAGATAGAAACTGAAACTTAGAATTAGAGATACCTTCAGAGGAAGGACTTTGTTCTGTTTGAACTGTGTATGTTAAAAAAAAAATGATGTACATTTTTTACCTTTATTCTTTATTGTTATTGAGAATAATAAAATGCTACTTGCAAATTTTATAACTGCTCCTGGTATTCCTATGCTTTCTGTCCCAGGCCTTCATGATAAAGAGCAGTAAGACACTTCAGGGATATGGGTTGTTGGCTGATAACAGTACTACCCAAGTGCTGAAGGCACTTGGTGTAAATGCCTTGTGCCTTATTATGCAACTGGGGCGTGCTCTAATCATGCAATAACCCACACCCCATTGTGTCACATATGCTTACATATGAAATTTGTAAGGAAAATCTTATTGGCTGAGACTTGGTTCTAGCCATTTCCTTAACAGAGCACTACCAATAGTTAACAACCAGTCCCTGCCAGTGAGGACACAGCACATCCTTATTACTGGGCTGGTATGGAATTTTTAATATTGAATCCCCACTACACACATAACATGCATATAATATGTAATTGACAATCCATGGTAGTTTTTTCAATGTACTTTGTTGCTTTATCACTACCAAGCATGACCGCTGTTTCCCTTCCCAACCCCAGCTGTACAAATGCTAGTTCACCCAGTCAATTGCTCTTTCTAGCTGATAGCCCAATACCTTCAGTCACTGATACTGTTAGCGCATCCATTGCACTAGTGTTTTTTTAAAATAATTGCTACATACCTGCTGCTCACATCACACTCATCACTGAACTGTAAAGAAAAACTCATAGCATTTCTGGTTTCCCCTAGCATTATAAATATATATATATATTAGAGGCAAAAAACTCAATTTAATGCATTAGTTAGGGTTGTTCCACAGCGACAAAGTGAGGAAATTTGTTGTTAGGGTTGAAAACCTAACTCGAATCCACCCCCAGCACCACACAACACACAGACACACACACACATGCAAGTATGGGGAGGACCAAGTCAACACAACCAATGACAGACATCCAGCAGCAGGTGACAGAAATAACAAACAATTGTCTAAATGTACTACGAGACATCCCCACCCACCTGACCAGGTACTGCATGCTCAGTGGTGATCAACAGCAAAACTGAGGCCATGTACACCAAACGTACACATCCCTGATTGCAGCTGCACTCAACGTATCACACTTAGTAGTTGCATGGCCTTACCTACCGATGCCCCACACCAGACCACAACACATGTGGTGGGCCACCTGAGCAATAGAATTGAGCAAAACCAAGGAGTTGTACAGGTATAATATCTCTGATTATAACAAGGGTTTGAGAAATGCAGCTTTCTAATTAACTGTAAACATTGTAACAGCCTTATGTTTAGTTTTTATTAACATACATGTAGAGCCTAACCATATGATTAACATGGTTTAATGTTGCTTAAAAAACAGTTTTATTATGATAGCAATAAGCCACTCCCAGGTATTATGTTAATGGTCAGTTTATCACTGTCTAGCGACATGTGGCACTCAGCTACACCTCATTCAACATTAAACCCCTACAGAGTGATTAACAGACCATTTAACATAATTATTGGTCATGCCGTATTGCTTAATTGTCTTTATGAGTAGATACTCTCCCTCTGCTAGGCACTGCAGCAGCTTTGCAACACAGTGTCCCACCCAGTTACACCATACACTGTCTAGTTTCTGGAGAATGGCTGTGAATATGAACTCATGAAAATGAACAGTGTAACTTGATCATTACAGTCATCGAAACCTTAGTGTGATTATAACTGACAGTCAGTGATAGAGAATAAACCCTGCTGTCCTAGTACACTTACCCCATTGTGAGTTAAATCAATACTAGAAGACATTATGTTTATATCTACACTATACCTACTTGATTCCTGTTGTACCACAATTAACATAGTTATCACTTTGATAGCATCAGTGACAGAAGTGTGGCAAACCCAAACACTAGGCATACAGCCTGAGTATGAAACAACTGTTAAAAAATTACACTGTGTCCATAAGTGGCATAGATCACTCATTGCAACAATAGTAAATGTATCACTATTTGAATAAGTTAGTCATCACAGATGCAATGAGATTGTCTTTCTCAGGTACAACATACTCAGTAAGTGCCTACAGGAAAATCTATCCTATAGACATCTCCGATACAGGTACGTCATTGTTGGCTCAGTAGTGCTATGATATTTAGAAGTTGCTTGGCCTGATCCATGCAATTACACTGTTTCTTACATAGAATACTTTCTGCATCTTTAGTATTGAAACACACTGAAGGTCTATGTATGTACATCAGCAGTACACCTTCATCAGTAAGAATGCATCTGATACTGGCAGTACAAATTTCACAGCGTTGAACAGGCAATGCTTTTCCATACGTTTACATCAGCCTCTCTATCTTGAGTAAACCGCTGCAGTAAATGTACTACTATGTAAATCACATACTAAATGTAACTACTACTTTTATCTTGAGCATGCTAGTGTCTTGTAGTTAATTTATGTACTTCTTTAATTAATGTATACTCACTAGTGTTAAACCTTTCTACAACTGTGATCATGCACCTTCAGCATTTATGTTGACTAACGGCACAGTACCAGTTGTGGTGTGGTGGGGCATTGGTAGGTAAGGCCATGCAACTACTATGTGGTACTGCTGTGCAGCTGCAATCAGGGATGTACGCTTGGTGTACATGGCCTCAGTTTTGCTGTTGATCTCCACAGAGCATGCAGTACTTGGTCAGGTGGGTGGAAATGTCTCAGTACATTTAGACAATTGTTTGTTATTTCTGTCACCTGCTGCTGGATGTCTGTCATTGGTTGTGTTGACTTGGTCCTCCCCATACTTTGCATGTGTGTGTGTCTGTGTGTGTGTGGTGTTGGGGTGATCGGAGTTAGGGTTTTCAACCCTAACAACGGACTTCTCACTTTGTCGCTGTGGAACAACCCTAACTAATGCATTAAACAGAGTTTTTTGCCTCTAATTTCCCTTCTTTTTGAGAATGATAACGAGAAATAGTGAATGTAATGCAGCAGCGGGAGCGCGGGGCCCTTCTGCCACGTAATTCGGTGGCAGGAGCGCGGGGCCCAATGATGTCTTGTGACATAGTAACAGGAAGAGCAACGCAAACAGAAGCACTAACAGTGGTGCACATGGTAATGCAAGCGCAAATGAGAACAGAAAGGGCAACGCACATGGTGGCATAGACGGGAACGGTCTGCCACGTGATGTGTTGTCACATAGTAACATGGTGCCTGCAAACGGAAATGTCAATGGGCATGGTGACGCAAAGTGAAACAGAAAGAGAAACAGTACTGTAGACACAAATGGCAAAAAATAACAGAAACGCAAGCGCAAATGAAAACGCAAAGGATAACGCACATGGTGGTGTAGACGCCAACGGTAAGTGAAACGGCAATGAACTGCAAGCGGAAACGGCAATGGTAACAGTAATGTAAGTGCACAGGCTGGTTTTCCCCAAAAGCTGAATAGAGAAAGACAGTGAGTACAAAGAATGTATGCATAATAATGGGTATCGGAGCAGAAAATGAGGACTTGGAATACTAAATAGGTTATATCTCAGGAACCGTACGACATAGAAAAAAAATTTAAAAGTCATATGATTTACCACTGTCCTGGCTAATTTTGTACTGGGATAAAAAATTTTCTGACGAAAAGTCCGTATATCGCACCGTTTCCGAGATACGGGCCCTGAAAGGCGTGGCGAATGCCATAATGTTATCTTATGGGAAAAAAAGAGAAGTTCGGAGTGCCATAACTTTGCCTCCCTGTAATATTGTTTCACCAAACCACTGCAAGGCACATTTGTGGACTGTTGGCTGTCTTTCCTCCAAATTTCAGGAAAAAAGACCAAACCGTTATTTTGCAGCAGGGTGCCAAAGGATTCCCGTGATGCATCGGGTGCCGTAATGTTATCCTATGGGAAAAACCGTCAACTTTGGAGTTCCTTAACTTTGCTGCCATGTAATATTTTTTTAAATACAACACTGAAAGGCACATCTGTGAGATGTCAGCTGCGTTCCCTCCAAATTTCAGCCCAAAACTCCCCCACTCTTTTGCAGTGCAGTGCCAAAAAATTGCTGTCATTTTCCCACAGACTAGAAAATTACTGTCACAATTTGCGGAAGCTTTCGCAAACATTTGCGACACTTTCATGAGCATGAAAGTACTTTGCGAAAGTACTTTTTCCAGAAATCTGAAAAACATATTTCTGGGGTGTTTTACCCCAAAATAAATACATGGCTAGCATCCTCAGGGTCCGACTAGGTGAATACAAAAAGAATTAGGTTGCTAGAGGGTCCCAAATTTAAACACCAAGCATTTTTCTAATTACCAACTGAAAACAAAATGGCCGATTTGCGAAAGTAGCAGGCATATTTGCGAAAGTAAAAATGCATTTGAGAAAGTGTTGAACTTTTTGTTAACTTTTCCCATTGACTTATAATGGGAAATTGTTTTTTGAATAACTTTTGAACTGTTTAATATTTTTTCACCAAATCTTCAAAAGGCACATCAAGGACCCTGGCTGCACATTCCCTGAAGATTTTGGGCTGGTCGCGCAAACCGTGCGACCTGTACGTGCGACCGTAGAATTCCAGAAAAAGCGTAAATGTGTGTGCAAATCATGCTTAATAACTCTGCAGCTGTGCATCCAACTGGTACGAAACTTGGCAGATGTCAAGGCCTATGGTTCTTGATCATATATTCCAAATTTCAGGTAAATATGTTAAATGGTTGCAAAGTTATTAAGGTGCAAAGTTTTGGGGTTTAACATAGAAAAGGCTCCTCAACCCTAACTATGGTAGCACTACCGTGCTATCATAATATATATATATATACATATATATATATATATATATATATATACATATATATATATTTTTTTTTTTATATAAATAATCCAACTCCTGACCTCTCTCTCTCTCTCTCTCTCTGTCATGTTCCCACTTGCTCATTCACTCTCTCCCCATGTTTGTCATTATGAACATAAATACTGCCATTTCAGTGGCCCAGCACTAGACCTATAGCTTCCCCAATTGACAACTTCCATTTTCTGGAGCCTAATCTCTTGACAAATTGGTTAATTTATCAAATGATTTGCTGCTACTGATGCACTCACCCTGAAACTAGTTAGCTGTGCAGCAGTAGACTTGCCCCGGCAGTGCACATTCATCTCAGGTGCAGTACTTAATAAAGTACCAGGATTCCCCCCACTAATGTTGCTCTCGTCCTGGTGCATATATGTTTCTCACAAAACAAGTTTCTTGGTCATATATAAAACAAAACACTATAAAAATATAAATGAATGATCTAAATAAAGATACAAATGGACCTATGAATGCTGTGCTATAATTACCCAGTTACACAAAGGCAGCAAAAAGCTGGTGGCTGCAATTGGTGGAGGAACTATTTTTTTTTAACATTGCATCAAATTTTCATGTATTTCTTGGACATTTTAGGTGCTAAAAGCATAGCAGTGTGCATCTATTGTGGTCATTCATACTCTTTTTTGCATTTAGTTAGGTTCAAATGTAGATTCAGCATGAGGTGATTTGGCTGAATAATGTAATTGATGATGTTAGTGGCAGGGCTTTTAGGTCCTGGTATAGGGTTTCAGACCTACACAAGCCTGGGTTCAATCCCCAGCGCAGAACATTTTTTTTTCTCACTACAATTTATGTAGAATGAGACAAATTGTTACATGCCATAGCTGATATAACTGATAGGGTTTCAGCATGTTTTCTTTTTTTGGCTATTTAATAAACTTTATTGAACATTTCCAAATATAATGCACATACAGTTGATAACATAATGACATTGAGCATGTGTATATATCCTGCATTAAATCCTCCTCCTCTCCCCCCCATATCCTCCCCACTATGACTCCAGTAAGATCAGTACATGTTATTATTATATCCCCCCACTGCTATCTTCCCTCCCACCTAGTCAACTGAATCAGAATGGGCGAATGCATGTCTAACTCCTTTCCATTCTGCAGAACAATTTGCAAGTAACCTGTTATAAATACTATCAAGATATTTGGCTTCTAGAGATAAGAGAGTTGGAAAAATTACCCTTCATAATATTCCTATCACCTCCCAGCTAAGACTTGTGTGAGCTGCTCCCATCTCTTATTAAAAGCTCCTTATGAATGAAACTGAGTGGCTATTGCCTTTCTGAATTAAGGGCTACATGAAGTTCTTGTATCCATTCTCTAAATGGGGGTTGGGTTTCTTTTGTCCAAAGTCTCATAAAAAGGAACAGTGCTATAGCTGAAATGATGGACACATAATATTTATTTGTTTGTGAAGCAACCGCTGAGTGGTTACCAAGTACACATATTTCTACAGTGAAGTAGTTAATCCCTCTGAAAAGTGGGTCCAGAAAAGTTATTAATTTATCGCCAAAAACTCTGGATTCTTGGCAGGTCCAAATCATATGACTAAGAAAGCCTATTTCCTGGCGATATCTCTGGCAGACTGGACCCTGAGTCTTACCTATGTAATGTAGTTTAAGTGGGGTATGATATAAATTATGAAGAACATTAAACCTGACCAGGCACAACCTGCCTTGTTTAATAAATCTATAGACATTATTCCATATAGAGTCCCATGTTGAAGGGTCATATGAGAGGTCTGCAGCCTGTTGCCAATAATAGGCAGTCTGCAGGTGGCCTGACCCAACCTTGGTAACTAATTGATGGTATAGCTGTTATATTGGTTTGGGAGAAGTAGCAGACTTTAGTAAGTCTGAAAAAAAAGAGATGCCTTTGAAGACCAGATGGCCGGTCCAAGGGCAGTGTGCACACACATTGCTTAATCTGCAAATATTTGAAAATTGGAAACTCTGTGAGGTGAAAGTGATGCCACAGATCTTTTGTAATGATACATTTATTTTCTTTAATTAAGTCAGATAGGGTGGCAACGCATAAGTCCTTCCAAAAAGACTGAGTAATAACCTAATTTCCTATCAATAAATTCTGGTTATTAAAAAGTGGCTGGCCTGAATCATGCTTAATGTCTAATTTAAAGTAATGACATAACTGAATGTGCACATTCATTGCCCAAGCTAGCCGTGTGAGTTTCCAACTCTGGGATACTTTACTACAGGGAGTGTAGAGTAGTGAGGGTAAGGATATATTGTGTGTGTGGGCTATCCATCCTTCTATCCTGAGCCAAGCAAGGTCTGGAGAGTCATTTTCCGTGGGGTCTAACCACCACAGATATTTACACCCATAGAAGGCTAAATAATACAGAAAAAGATGGGGATATTAAGGCCCCCCCCCTCTCCTTTTGTCTCATCAACTTAATTATAGCCCTCCTAGGTCTTTTATCCAGCCATTAGAATGACGACCAGATAGTGTTGATCTTGTTAAACCATGCCAAAGGGAGGGCCATATTCAACATGGAAAGTGTGTACATTAGCCTCAGAAAAATGACTATCTTTAAAATATTAACCTTTCCCTAGAAAGATAATGGCAGGCATTGCCATCTTTTCAAATCATGTTGCATCCGAGATACCATGGGGTCTAAATTAAAGGCTTTCAATTTACCAATATCCTGTGTGAGTTTGAGTCCCAAAAAAGTGATTGAGCCAGGAGACCATCGCAGGCCTAAGTCCTCAGTCTCTGTATTTGTGCTAGTAGGGGTCAGAGAAAGGATGGCTGTTTTGTGCTGATTTAGTTTATAGCCAGACAACTGGCTGAATTCCTCTATTATCCTCAAAACTACCTGCAGGGAATTACTCCAGAAAGAAAGGTGTAGAAGAATGTCGTCTGCAAACATAGAGAGTTTGTGATTCACTGAATCTAACTCTATCCCTCTTACACCACTCGCAGCATTGATTTTTCTACCAAAAGGTTCAATATATAAATTGAATAACATGGGGGATAAGGGGCAGCCCTGTAACGTACCTCCAGTTAATGCTAACTTACTAGAAATAGTCCCATTACACAGTACTCTGGCAGATGGAGTTGTATATAGAATCCATCATATGATTTCTGCTAGCAGTCCATATCTAGGTAAGAGGCCAAATAGAAATGTCCAACTGACTCTGTCAAATGCTTTTTCTGTGTCTAGGGAGACCAGGACCTTGTCAGCATTAGACTCTCCAGCCGAGGACATCAGATGGAGGATCTTTCTAAAGTGATCATTGTAATATCTTCCTGAAACAACGCCCACCTGTTCAGACCCTGTTAACTTATCCCAGACATTTTTTAAGCGAGATGCTAAGATACTAGCCAGCAACTTGACTTCTTTATTTAATAACGATATTGGTCTATAATTATCTGGGCTAGATGGATCTCTGCCTTGCTTAGGCAAAACCACAATCCTGGCTTCGAATAAGGCAAGCTCCTTGATAGGGTCGGAATATAGATAATTAAATAAAGTCCCTAAATATGGGGTCAGGTCTTCTTTAAAACATTTATAAAAAGCAGGGGGACAGCTGTTAGAGTCTGGAGCCTTGTGAACCGACAACTTGTCTACTGCTTCCGATATCTCCTGGAGTGTGATTTCCCCTGTTAATGAATTTTGTTGGGGTATACCAATCCTGGGTAACACAATGTCCTGTAGGAATTTCTCACGTTTTTCATTGTAATCTTGAATTAGTGGAGGTGCCATATATAAATTCTGATAATATTCACTAAAGACCTTAACTATAACCACTGGATCAGTAGTCAACCTCCCAGTTGCCTTTAATGTGGAGACCCATCGAGCCTCCCTTTGCTGTTTGAGCCTGTTGGCTAGCAGCTTTCCCACTTTTTCTCCCTGTCCAATATTTGTTGCTGTCCACTTTGAGACCACCCACATTGTTAAGGCTAGAGTATAAGCCACGTATTTGGCTCTCAGAGACTGCAATTCCACCTACGCCTGGCCAACTGAATATTTGTTCAAATGGGTCTCTAAAACTCTGATATGGGCTAGCCAATCTTCTACCTACTGGGATTGTTTATGCCTCCTAATAGTGGCAAGTCTAATAAATTCACCCTTCCATATTGCCTTAAGAGAGCCCCAAATAACATCTATAGCCTGGATAGATATATATAATTGGTGTCCCATGAGGCTCTAATAAACTTTTTCATGTGCTCTACTGTTCTCTCTCAGACAGCAATTGGGTGTTAAGGGACCATGAACTAGAAAGACGATGTTAGGGTGATAATCCCAGCCGAAGCCAGATGGGTGAGTGGTCTAAAAGCACCCTAGGATGTATACCCACTTCTTCGACTCCTTTTAATGATGATGAGCTGAAGAGAAAGTAGTCAATCCATGAATACACCATGTGAAGAGAAGAAGAAAAAAAGTAAAATCCTTCTCCAATGGAAAATGGGTTCTCCACAGATCTGAGAGACTGAAGTCCTTCATAAATTCCCTGAGGGCACATTGGGCCGGGGAGAGACCTGCCCATCTGTGATATGATCTATCTAAGTCATTCGAATAGACTAGGTTCCAGTCCTCTCCTAACAGGCAAGGGATATTATGAATCGAGGCTAATATAGTGGAAGGGGGGGGGAGTAGGAGTATCTACACTGGGGCCATATATAGAGCCTAAGAGAACCTCCACCCCAGCTAAATTCCCATGCACCAACACATATCGACCATCTGGGTCACACCAAGACTTAATTTCCTTGAAGGGGACTTTTTTGGGATAAGTATTGCCACCTCTTTCCATCTAGTATTGATACCCACCCCACATGCCTGACCTACCCAGAGCTTGCGAAGTCTGATCAAATGATCCATATTAATATGAGTCTCCTAAACATGGCAATATGTGGGTGATATCTATTAAGATGCCGAAGAATAGTATATTTTTTAGAATTGTCTTTTCCTCCTTTAATGTTCCATGAAATAATATTCCAACTCCCCATATCTCTAAGATATTTGCAACTGTCCTAAATGGAATGTTCCACCTAAGCACCCCAAAAAAGTGAAGAGTTTCTTAAAAAATATTCCCTTCCCCTGACACCTCCCTTGAAGGTATCCCCCTTCCCCTGAGCCCTCCTATAGCTAAATCCCTAACCCCCACACCCCCATATAATCCCCCACCTTATCTACAACTCAGACTTATTGCCCCCTCCTAAATGCACTGGCCATCATGCCCTAAGAGGAGCAGCCCCCATTATATTTAGTGGCACCCTGATTGGGTGCCTGGTACAATCTACCCACAATGCCAATTGTATTTCTGAGTGCCCAGCTTAACACCATTGTGCAACATCTACTGCTGGGGGAGGTAAGCCTAGTACTGCAGTAAATAGCTATGGAAGATCCAATTTAATTAACTGTAGAATAGTAAGTCATGTACCCTCCAATAGACAGCATACCCATAACACTTTCTTCTAGGCTAAAAGAATAAAGTTCTTGACCATCCACAGCCAGCCCCCTCTCTGAGTCTGAAGTGTTTTTTCCAACTTTAAACACACAAAGTACATTTTTTCACTTTTCTAGTTTATAAAAGAACTAGACTTTGAACTTTAAAGAATGAGTAGGGAAGGTAATTTTAAGGTCCAAACACCAAGCCAGTGCACTCAAATTGTTAAAGTTGATCATAACTGTATGAAAGAAAACAACAGCTGTGCATTTTCCTCAAGGGGTAGTCTTGAAGTGTCACTGATATTCACACAGTGACCAGTTGTCGGTGGCTCCAGACAAGCAATCTCTTGTACAGTCATATTATGCCCTATTACATCCAGATCTTTAAAATGAAAAGGGGTGCACTGAGCTACCAGCAGTGAAGTAGATTGAATACACAATACAATGCAAACAAATAAAATAGAAAAAAAAATATGGTTTAATAATAACCTCTCTTACACACAGTAAAGGGCAAACCAGCTCTGACAGAAGAAATTCTCCTAAGTGGCACTTAAGGAACATCTTGGGTGAGTCTCCCAGTGCTGTAGAAATAATTCCCTAGTTAGCTGAGTTGGGTATCCAGATGAGAACCATCCCCCTTTTCCGAACAGATTAGGGAGCAGAACTGTTAAGTTAGTCGCTGCTTGTTCTGCCGTCTCACAGCACTGGATGACTGATGGCAAAGAGACCTCTAAATGGGAGAGATATAACATCCTGTGCCTGATTTTATCTACCCATAGCTTGGTTTTTAAAGGATGGTAGGGGTCCCTTTCTTGCCTGACTTTAAAGGTTAAATCTGGAACTAATCTCGGACGGTTTCCTTCCCATTCAATTTTTTCAGCGTTTCTAGCCACTTTCAGGATATAGTCTCTGTCCAGGTAATTCAAAACTTTGAAAATGATAGAATGGGGTGGTTGATCCGATAAGAGTTTAGACCTGATAGATATATGTGCACGTTCGATTACATATGTAGGCCCATTGGGTGAGGGGCCTGCTATGCGCACACAGAGCTTCTGGATAAATGTGATTGTATTGCTTCCCTCATCACCTTCTTGCAGTCCCAATAACACCAGGTTGTTCCAATGAGATCTGCCTTCTAAATCATCAACTTTGTCATCAAGCCTTTTGACTACATGTTTGAGAGCTATATTATCTTTTTCCGGTTTTGTGATTCTGTCCTCGGTAGATGAGATCCATGCTTCCGAATCCGAAACACGCACAACCAAACCAGATAGAGTCATCTTTCACTCCCATAACTCCAAAAATAGAGCAATTTTGATCATGTGGATATCTTTAGAAAGCTGATCATTCGAGAGGCCCCAATGGTGCTGCATCGAATTCGGCTCCGGCGACATGCTTCTGTGGGGCTTTTGGCTTTCAGCCCTACCATGACATCTTGCTCTTCCTCTTCTTCAGCAGTGCAACTCATCTCTCGAAGAGGGACATTATCAGGATGCTCCATATTTCTTGATGGAGAGGTAGGGTTCTTTTTAAAACGTAGCGGGGAGAAAAAAGTGTTAATTCGCATATTAAGAAAGCTGTACCAACACGCTGTCTACTCCATTAAGGGCATCACGTGACTCCATTTCAGCATGTTTTAAGTTATATATTATTAGTAACTTGAAAGGTTTCAACTGAGACGTTGAGGTTTAAATGCAACTTGGGAAAAATCACTTTAAACAAACTGTTAATTATGAACATCTACTGCAGCTATGTGTGTGGGGGTCTGCACTCACTGCTGGATGTCCTTTGCCAAGCATCCATTTCGTGTCTAGGAAGCCTAGTACAGTGGTAGAGTTACAGGCTACAAATCAGTTGAGGATTGAAGTCCTGTGTTAGATCCTCAGTGTGGAACATTTCCTTTTCTTTTTCATTACCAGCTATGAAGTATGACACAATTTTTTAGATGTCATTGCTGATGCTAGTGATAGATGTTTTGGATGATTTGAGATTCTACACTGCTGATAACTTTAAAAGTTCCACCTCAGATGTTGAAGATTAAATGCAACTTAGGAAACAGTATATAAACAGACAGATTGTAGATTATGACAATTCACAGCAACTGTGGGGGGTCTGTACTCAATGCTGGATGTCCTTTGCTATGGCATGTATCACCTGTCTAGGAAGTTTAGTACACTGCAGAGCTATAGGCTACCAAGCAGCAGTGGGTAGGGGGCCTGGTTTTGATCCCCAGAATGGAACAATTTTCCTTTCTCACTACAGTTTACGTAGAATGAAATACATTCTTAGATGTCATTGTTGATGTTAGTAACAGACTTACCGTGAGGATTAACATTCCATATTGCTGATAACTCGAAAAGTTTCAGCTCAGACCTTGAGGTTTAAATGCAGCTTGGGAAACATTACTGCAAATAGACAGACTGTTCATTACAAAAATCAGCTGTAGCTGTGTGAGTGGAGTTGAGTTCTGCACTCAGCGCTGGATGTTCTTTGCCATAGCATTAATTCCCTGTCTAGGAAAATTTGTATGACAGTAGAACTACAGGCTACCAGTCAGTACAGAGTAAATGTCCTAGGTTTAATCCCCAGAGTTAAACATTTTTTTTCTCTTTCTCATTACAGTGTATGCAGTATGAGAGTAATTGCTGTACCTCTAGTACCATTGGTACTTTTACATTTTTGTTATTCCTGAAAGTACCCATTTTATTAAAGGAAAAAGACATAACAATGAGTTGACTGTAACAGGTTTACCACATGGCCAGTGGTTGAAGGAATTCACCCTGCAGCCTCATGCCTTGCTATGACCCTTGGTGTGTGATAAACCTAGTACAACCAATGCACCGTCGTGCCTTATTGCTTATGTAAATAATCCAGCACTTTCTTTTTATTGAAAAGTTGTAGTTTGTGAGATATCTGTTTCAGAAACAAGCAAGCAAGTCACAGTTACATAGAATGTGATGGCAGATAAGGACCACTTGTCCCACCTAGTCTGTCCATTTGTCTCTGTCTATACTGTCAGTGCAGACCCTACTCTGTCTCCAGCTTCCTCCTCCCCTACTTCCCAGCTAAGATTCTCTTGTGCCTATCCTACACATGCTTAAACACCATCACTCTGTTTGCCCTCACTACCTCCACTGGAAGACTGTTTTAAGCACCCACCACTTTTTCTATGCCAATGTACAGTACTTTCTCACATCTCACCTAAATGGTCTCCCGTCCAGCTTCATTGCATGTCCCCTTGTTCTTGTGCATCTTTTCCTGTGAAAAATACACCCCATACCTTGTTCAACCCTGTGAGGTATTCACAGGTCTCTGTCATGTAATTCAGCCTGTTCTCATAGGGCTGCTGATGCAGCTTCTGCACCATTTTAGTTGCCCTCGTCTGAACAACTTATGCCCTGTCTATGTCCTTCCTGGGGTGTGGTCATCTGCATATAGTGTTATACATTATACTGTTGCAAGGACATTTTCTGCCCTCTGATTGGTCATTGGGTGCCTGGAAAAGTGATGTTATTTCACAGTAACATCACTGTATAAAGTACAGGCTCACAGATAACCTCATAACACACTGAGAAATCATGGCTCACCTATTTAATTCTTGCTGCTTTCCTTATGAACCAAGTGGCTTCACTGAACCAGCACAGCACCATTCCACCCTCCCCCCCATACACACACAGTCCATTGCTTGCACCTCTAAGCATCTCAGTACTTTCAATGTCAGTGCAAAAAAATGTATTTATTTATTCAGTTTTGGTAACTGGGTAAGCCCACTGGGCCCTGAAGGTCACTTTTCAGGGGCGACCCAGAGTTAGTTACACAGAAGAGTATTACACATACAGAGAGAACATATAACAGGTGGGTGCCTGCAACCATTTCAGCTCAAATATAAGGAGCAGCCCTTTAGCACCACTGGCTTCACTGCTGCTGGCCCCATGACATAATGCAGCATGTGCTCACTCCTATGCACTCGGCTGTTTCCCAGAGAACCACATGCAGTGGCTCTTTCTTAAACTTTCATAAATAGTATAAGTAATTGAGTTACTCCACTTCATCAGCATCTAGTAGATTCCTGAAAACAGAAAAAAAAGTTTGACTAAAACAAAGCTGTCACTTGAAACGGCATCTCATTATCTGCTCCTCAGCAGTAGCACGAGTGGCATTGAAAGCTTGCTCCACACACCACTCAGCTTTATCCCAAAAGAAATGACTGCACTGCTTATGGACAAGTTAAGGAGAGAAATCAAAAACCCAGATGAATAAAAAACTGGCACACTACATAAATGACTCTTTTTTTTACCCACTATTACTTAAAATTACTTCCGAAGTACTGGAAGTAGGATCCCTGATCCTGAAGTGGCCTCCGGTCCCTGCTCCTATCTCAAGACCGGGAAAAAAGATCTTCAGAACAGTAGCTCTGCAATCAAAACTGGCATCCAGAGCAAGGTAGGGGTGGGGGTTGGTTCAGGACAAGACAGGAATCCACAGTGTAAAACAGCACCACCTGTTGAACACAACATTACCACAGCACTATGTTTTTTATTCAGTATACCTCCCGGTGTAACAATTAAATAAAAAAATATATTTTTAAAAGTATTTTTATATTTATTTTTCTATTACTACAAATGAGCCATTGTATAATAGCAATAAGGAACTCCAGGGTCTGTGTTACTGTATAATAAAATTGCTTCTTGGGTGTCGAATACACTCGGCCTGCAGTCTCATGCCTCAACCAACCAAGGCATGATGGAATTACACAATAACACACACACTGCTGTGTCTTATTGCATAAATTATAACCACCCTTTCTCCCTCTTTGTAATACCAAATAGATGAATGTCAAAGTGGATGTGTAATGGCAACAATCAGTAACCCTACCTAGTGCTCTGCATTTGTTTTTTTGGGTCATATAAATACCCAGCTGTGAATACTTCACTCAGGCTTCAGTTAGTTTCTACTGAGAGAGCCTATTCTCTCATAAATACGTGATTGTTTGCAGATCCTGCACTCACCTTTGGCATTGGATTCTGTGATTAAGAGCTCTATCCTTAATGGTACCCTGGATACGCGGGACTTGTGTATCTGGGGTGGGTTGGTCCTCAGCTGTGTGAGCCAGTGCCCCTGCTGTCTGTTGGTGTGGAGTCATGCATTGGGGCAGGATGCAGAATGAGTGGGTAGAGTGGGTCTGGACCTCATGAATCCACTCAAATGCCCATGTTGGTCTGTCAGTAGATCCTGCATGTGAAGGGTGCAGGAAATGATAAGATATGGCAGTCCTTCAGGACTGCAATATTCTAGTGGCTAAACTCAGGTTTTAAAAGTTGCACCGGCCTGTGCCAGTGTAGTCTCTCAACCCTCCACAGCAGTTCATAGGTCTTAGAGCAGATGCTTTGCTTACAACTTTGAGGAGGCAGTATAGCGCAGTCGTTTAAGGCTCTGAGCTGTTATCCTGGAGACCTGGGTTTGAATCTCACAGCCCCCACTTGCATACTGTGTGATCCTAAGCAAGTCACTTAACTTCCATGTGCTCCCAGGTTGCACCTGTAAACAACCTTTCAGCGTAGTGTGTCTCTCCTGGTTAAAACACAAATAAATAAAAAAAAGTGGTCTCTGTGGAGGTCTGGAGGCCAGGTGGTGGGGGTACATAAATACTACTATAGTCATCAGGGTGGTGAAGTCTATGCCCCCTACTACAGCCATCTGCACTGCCCAAATCTGTCTGAGGATAGGGCACATGCCTGCCCCATCCACTTGCCCCCTGCCCATGTAGCATGGCTCATGGGTGTGATCTGGTGCAGGATGTACGCTCATCCCCTGTTGTGTAACCACTTTAGCCTTCACCACTTCCACTGGGGAGGGGATGCATGTCCGTCCTGCACCACATAACACCCATGGGCCATGCTAAATGGGTGGTGGGCAAGGGGGTGGGGCAGGCATGTACCCTATCCTCAGAAGGACTTCAGCAGTGTAGAGAAATGGATGTTAGTTTAACTTCTTGAATTTATAAATCCTAGTTCTTAGATTGTTAATTTACATTATAAAGATTTTTTCACTGACCAACACCAAGGAGGCACTTCTTCATGGATGGTGTGGTGGGTGCTTGGAGCAGCCTCCCAGCAGAGGTGGTGGAGGCTAAAACAGTTTGCATTATTCAGAAGGGCATGGGATAGACACAAAGGGATGTTAGAAGTAAGGAAAGGGGGAGTGCAGACTGGGGAGCGTGTGGGGTCTGCGATGGAACTGTAGGAGAGATGGGTAGGGTGAAGCGGGTAGGCCAGGAGGTCCTTATCTGCCAACACCTTCTATGTTTCAAAGTTTCTGTATGGATACCATGGTGTAACCTGACAGTGAACGTCCTGTGCATAGGGTGCACTATGCCACTTTTCTGAATCCTCCATATGTGCGAGGGGCCCGGAACCTTTTGAGAATCAGACCGTAAGGCTGGGGAACAGAAATGTTATACCATATTCAGTATAGAAATAAACAAAGTCTAAGTTATTTTTGTACTATTGACCACATTGATTAGCAATAGTTGGTTATAGCCAATGGGCTTGCTTTGAAACAAGAGGAAATAGCTTGTTGGGACAGGATGAGATACAGATGATGTTTAAATTAAGGTCCTGTCCACACCGCTGTTCTTTTTTAGAAATGTTTTTTGAAACATTCTGTATTCCATGTTGGAGCACGGTAGTCTGTAAGTCCAGACAGTGATCTGACTCCATGCTTGCCATTCTGAGTTCCTAGGCATGCTTGTGGCAATACCAGGCACTGCAGTGCATGCTGGGATGCTCATGAGCAGATGTGGAAAGGGATCAGGATACAAATTACATCGTTGGATGCTGGAGCTCATTGTGAAGTTGGGGATGTAAGTACATTATCCCCTTTTCTTTTGGACAGCAAAATAAAAGTCACTGAAGTCAGCGGAGGTTGCCTTAAACTGTGTTACAGCTTGGTTTTCATCCACTCTACTGTTAACATGATTTAAGGCAACTATTTAGGTCTGAAACCATGCTCAAAATCTGCTCTGATCAGGTTTCAAGCATGGTTTTTGAACAGTTTGCAGCACGGTTTAACCAGGCTGCAGCGTGGACATGAACCATGTTTGCCATTCTTGTAATGCTACCAACTGCTAGTAACTTTACAAGAACACCAGTGCAGACAGGGCTTAAATGGAAGAAGTAATGGATTTGTTTAATTACAGTCTATTCATTTTATTAAGTGTCGCTAGTGGGATTAAAACCTGGGTATACAGGTTTAAAGCACTGTACTATTATGACATGGCCCAATCATCTGCCTCCTGTTATTACGCCCCACCTCCTGGATCACATCTGGTGCTCCAGTTTTGCAGCTTAGCATTCTAACAATTTTGGCCATGACCAGACTATAGCTAATGAATCACATTAGAAAAGGTAATTCAGTTGAAAGGTTCTGTACCTAACTCTGTTAGCATCCATTAGACTGTGTCACTTGTAAAACTACATCCATAATAACATCACAATAGGTAACCATGATAAGTTACAATACTGAAATAGGATTTGTAACAATTAGGCAACTCTGGACCTATAAGAAACCATCAAAAGAAAAGAAAATTACAGATATATTTATAATGGGTATATCTATCTACCTATCTATCTACCTATCTATCTATCTATCTATCTATCTATCTATCTATCTATCTATCTATGTGTGTGTATATATATATATATATATATAGTATATGCACTGTATATATAGAATAGTACATGAGGTAATGAGTATAATGAGAATTTTACACACACTCAAGGTGCCGGATGCTACATAAACCTTGAGAGCCAAGCTTGAGATGGTTTATACAAGCATACAATACTGAAGGTGTGTGTAAAATTTGAGTTTCACATACTACACCATGTCTTGTTTTATATAATTACGTTGGAGCGTTCATTTGCCACAGCAATTACCTAAATATAAGGCAACTGCTTCCATGCTGAGAAGAGTGAGGAAAACTGTGTGCACATGGGTACTGTTAGGGATGCAGTATACACAAGAATGGAGTGACTGAAACCAGCGTACATTTGCTGTTATAACCACCTGGTTATAATGATGCACTATAACTGGGGTTCCCTATGGGAGAAAATGCTCCACAGTTATATACATTTCATGCAGATGATTTCCAAAAATACCTTGTTTACTGAACCACAAGTCAGCACCTGTCAACAGGAGATCCTTGCTCACTGCTGACAGACAGGAGGGAAAAGTACAGGGGAAAAAAAATTTGAAATGTAGGACCAGCTGGGGCTTTGCATTCTGTGATGGGGCACCTATTCTGGGGTATATTTCACTATGGGAGCTCTGGAACACCTGAATATGTATTTGTGGAGGGCACCAGGAACTCTGGGACACTACACTTCTCACTTGTGAGTGCTGGAATCAGGAGTCATGAGCACACACATCCTGCAATGTAGCAAAACAGGATTCACTATGTCTGCTGCAGGCTCTCAGATGTACCACCACCCTTTGCCACCAGGTGGCAGTAGAGCAGCACAGCCTGCTCCAGTGAATGTGGAGTGGCATTGGCTGAATCTGTGCAGAGTGGCAATTCCACTTTTAAAATTCTATTCAGAATTTTATCTAATTCCCTAAAATGCCAAAAACCTTATCTTTATAAACTGTTGAGTAATATACCGCAGATTATATAATCTGTGGAATATTATTCCATGCTTTGTGTAAAATGAATCTGCAGTTTAAGTATACCATGTATTAATGACCTGCAGTTTAAAAGATTCTGCTTTTAGAATTTTGGAATTCTCTTCTGACAGAATTCTGTAGCATTAGGCGGAATTTCCGAAAGTCTGCAGATTTTCAGCGGAAGAGAAAAATGAAAATTCTGCATGACTCTGTCTGTTACACCCCACACACTGAGGAGCAAGAGAGTGTACTCTGGGACAATTGCTCCTCCTCCTGCCAACCTTCTGATGCCACAAGGTTAGGTTACAAACCTAGACTGTTGGCACTGTGAGTGGCAGTATTGCTGCAGTACCAACAGCTGGACCATCCAAGGCATTGTTTCTTTTTCCTTTTATCAGTTAAAAGGACCTTTGTAGGGTGCTTGTTGTTATAAGAGACTCCGAATGTGAGGTTTAGGCAAGAGGGCCATGAAGCAAAACAAAGCAGTCCTGGCTGCCAAAACCTCACAGAAGGGGTCTCTTATAACACAGGAGACACTTTGCAGAGGCTCTATTAATTTATTTTGAATCACATGAGTTAGCTAGAGTGAATTTTAAGTTATTAGCATTTTTCATGTCAAAGGTAAAATGAAGCCACCCCCTGGCTGTGAAGTAGAATGCTCCACTCCTGATATTCTTGCAGAAGACATTGCTGTACACGTGGTAAGACATAGACTGGCTCTGTGTACTGGTTGAAATCATTTCATTATAATGCTAATAAACAGACTTTACACTTGACTATTTATTTATTCATTTATTTATTTCAAAGTTGGTGACCAGGAGAGGCACACTGAGCCGAGGCTCATTTCCAGGTGCAACCCAAGGGGAATGGAAGAAGGGGGAGTACAATTAAATAATTATCAAACTAGTGAACTTTTCTTAACAATAAGTTAAGGAAGAAGAACAAACTGATGTGTCTGGGAATACAAAAACAACCTGCATTCCTATCTTGAGTATAACAAATTACTTTACAATATGTCACATAAAATGAACAAAATGACACACAAATGCAGAGTGGTCACAGCTATAAATAGTACAATACCATACAATGGCCAATATAAGAGGGACAATGACACATGAGGAAGTGGAGCAATGACATTACAGTGATAGGTAGATAAATGAAAAGGTTGGTCATGTGGGAACAATGTACATAGCAAAAGGAGAATGATGAACTGAGGTAAGGATAGCATAAGAGGACAACAGAAGGGGGAGCTTGCATAGTCAGTCGGAGGAAATCAGACCAGGCTGGGAAAGAGGGAGGAGGGGCAGAAGTGGGGGGGAGCCAAAAGGGAGAGAGTGCATTTCAGGCAGAGTAGACAGGATGACTGCATGAGAGATAGTGGAAGGGAGTTCCAAAAAGAGGGAAGGCAATAGAAGAAAGCTGACCAGTACGGGATGTTGGAAGAGGAAAGGAGAAGGTATGGGTATCTCTGAAATGGAGGGGATATGAGGATGGGGAGGAGGGGAAGAGCAGAGAGAAGAGATAGGATGGGAGGGACTCGAGTCTGGATTTTTAAATAAGGAGGATGGCATGGTGCACATGACACTATTGAAGAAAGGAGAGGGAGAGGAAGGAATAGAGAGTACAATGAGGGGTGCAGGAGAGGCATTGATTGCAAAGCAACAGAAAACATTGTAAAGTGAGTCCTGCCTGGCTAGAGTGGAGGCAGGGCAGATCCATAGATTTCATTGGCATAATCAAATAATGTAAGGATCATTTTAGTTAGCAGCTCTTGGCAGGCAGGAATGGAGAGGGAGTTTTTATTTCTGTACAGGATTCCCAGCTTGAGGTGAAGTTAAGAATTAATATGATCTATATGGGAAGAGAAGGCTAGTTGGTTGTTGAGCCAGACTCCTAGGTATTTGAAAGAGGAGACTTCATCAATGACAGTGCCATGAAGGGTGCAGAAGGAGTGAGGTGTGGAGAGATTAGCCAGTCTTGAAGGGGTTGCAAAGGACATCAACACGGTTTTCTTGGCATTTACTCTGAGACAAAATACATTATTGTCTGCATACTTATGTATGTTTGAGAAAGAACAGGCTGATGGAAGATAGTTGAGGAAGATAGAGAAGAGGACTGGACTTCAGATGGAGCCTTGGGGAACGCCAGCAAGAATAGGTGGGGTGGAAAGGGTACCACCGGTGAAAACACGATGGGTCCAACAAGAGAGGTAGAAGTGGAACCAGTTGACAGACGAGGAGTAGATACCAGCAGAGCTGAGTGTTTTGTGTAGCAGAGGTTGGGAAACAGAATTGAAGGCCTAAGCAAGGTCAATGAAGATGGCAGCTGTTGTGTGTCCACTGTTCATGTTGGTGAGGATGGAGTTAGTTACGAGATGGAGAGAGGTGACAGTTGAGTGATTGGACCTAAAACCAGATTGGAAGAGGGAGAGGAAGTTGGATGAGTTAAGGAGAGGCAGGAGAGAATGAGGGATTCTTGCATCTTGCTCAGAAGGAGATGGAGAAATATGGGTCAGTAGTCCCCAGAAGCAGAAGGGTCACCTCCTTCATGCATGGAAACCACTTTAGCTATCTTCCATACCTGGGGAACAGAGCAAAGGGTGAAGGAGAGATTCAGCAGATGGATAAGAGACAGAGTGATGGCAGAAGCAGAAATTTGGAGCAGGTAGGGGTCAAGACCATCAGCAGTGAACTTATGAGGGTTTAGGGAAAGAAGAGCATGGTAGACTTCATGACTGGAGGTGGTTGGGAAGGTGTAACCCTGGGACGGGGGGTGGAGATCAGGAGGAGCTAGGTTAGGGGGGGTGCACAAGTAATGAAGAAGGACTTGAGGAGGGAGGCCACAGAGAATGGGTCAGAGATGGGTGTCCCATCCATTGTAAGTAAAGGGGATGTGGGTTTGGAAGTGGTATCAAAAAGTGAGTGAAGAATGCACCAAAAGTTGGAGAGAGAGCAAAGGTTTTGATGCAGCTTTGATTTAAAATATGTTGCATTTACTGCTGTGATGGCTTTGTTGCATGCATTCCTAAGGGATTTGTCAACATGCAGGTCAGAAGGCAAGAGAGAGGAATCAAACTGGGCCCAATAGAGGTTACGAGATTTGCATAGGTGAATGATGCCTGCTGAAATCCATGGGTGATGGCAGCGTCTTAATCTATGCCTCCTGAGCAGGGCGTGGGTATTCCATATTTTAAGAAGAAAGTGAGTGAATATAGGGAGGGCAGTGTCAACATCAGGTGCTGAGTGCATAAGTGACCAGTCTAATGGATGGAGATCCTGGATAAGTGCAGCCAAGTCTATCGACTTGTATGAACAAAGTCATCTGTAGATGGGGGGAAATGGGGTACACATATTTTGTTGACACAGTACTTTATCAGGTGATCACTGAAGATAACAGGGAGTGTGGCGACTGCTGCAGTTCAATGGGGATAAGAGGAGAGTGCCCAATTCAGGAGGGAATGATTTTGTGAGGTGGGGTTGAACCTGGTAGGCTCCTTAATTAGTTGAGTGAGATCGAGGGACTTTATATTTTCTGTAAGGGGTTTGAGGGCTGGAGAGATCCAGTTATGGTTAAAGAAACTGAGCATAAGAATCTTGGCCTCTGAGCTGAGGGTAACCAAGGAGGAAATGGTGTCTATGAGGGAGGTAGAGGAGATTTTAGGGGAGGCATACTTGACAGCAACAGAGAGGGGGAAGGAGGAGGGGAATTTTAGGAGAGTCAGCTATCAGAGTGTCTTCTAACACAACATTAATTAGGTTGTTTATGAACTCATTAACATGTGAAACAACACTGAATGAATTTGATAGTAGGCAGAACATGTTTGAATAACATTACAGTAATGCTATTTCAGTGCACTAAACAACTCTCGGTACTGAAGTAGTCATTTTCAGTGTGAACACATACAAAGAAAGCATTGTGTGATAATAGCAAAAAAACATTAAGCAAAGAAACCAGTAGAGAATCTGACTGGAAAAAAAAGCCATGTAATGTAAAAAAATCTCACTGTAGATAACTTTTTATGGCTTCATGGGGAGCCATGCAGACATATTGCTAGCATCAAAAAAGGGGTCTGAATTCATAATGCAGCACAGCATTTGTTGTTACAACGGAGTGGAATGGAACCAAAGCTGTATTCACTAAACTGTGTTTCCTCCCCTCTTTCCTCATTCCCCCTGCTGTGTTGTTAGGAGGGAGTGGAATCCCTCCAGGTCCTCCCATCTGCAGTAGTAGTAGTAGTTCAGGTTTGATGGTTCATTAGCAGCTCTCCGTGGTAAGGTAATTAAATCACATGCTCCTTTGTTTATTGTCTTCCTTTTTCAAAAAAGTTCAGCAGTTTGCTATTTATAAAAAAAAAATCCTTGCCAAATAAATTTCACTATTTTCTGAAAAAAGGCCACTAATAAATTTATTTCACAGTGCTGGCAGCCTAAAGATTAAATCAAAAAGGCACTGGAATGTGCAGTAGCTCAGGTTTCACAGTTCATTAGCAGCTCTCTGTGGCAAGGTAATTCAATCACAGATATATCTGTTTGTTTATTGTCTTCTTTTTTCCAAAAAGTTCAACATTTGAATGTCAACAATTAACAAAAATAAAGGGAAACATAATGTGCACATCAGTTCCTTTGGCACACCAGATCTTTACAACCTCTTAATAGTGCAATTATCTGATATATTTAGGAGTAACACACACACACACACACACACACACACACACACACACACACACACACACACACACCGTGCATCACGCCATATGTTGGTGGGGTTCGGGGGCGAACCCCCTGCAAGAGAGAGATGGAGTTCCAAGTTGCTTTTTTTGTTTGTTTGTTTGTTTCAATTGGTAAGCCCAGGGGCACTTTTCAGCCAAGTTGCTGGGTGCAGTCCAGGGCAGTTATGGAACAAACTGACACATTAATTGAAGTGGATATGTGCTGAGTGGTGGAAATTAGAAGACGCATACTAGCTTCATGCATTACCCTTGCCGCCATCCCACCTCACGATGGGTGAAACTGTTGCTGCCAGCCTGCTCAGAAAAGCACCACCAACTCTGTGATGATGATTGGTTTGGTCATGGCCTTAAACTGGAAATGAGTGGTGATAAAAATTAAGATAGTAGTAGCAGGGATCCCCAGCAGGACTGAAAAGGTTGTGTAAGGTATTGGTGACCCAGTTCAATGAGTTGTGGCAGCCAGGGCTAATGATGCAGAGTTCTCTTTGGGTGGACTTTTACATTTGTTTTTTGTTTATTTTTGTGTAGGTCTCGACGGTTGGTGAGTTGTCTGGTCTGGTTACTGGCTTGTCTCTGGTTCTGCATTATTGCCACCCAGCTCTGATTTGATCTGGCTTGACTAACTTGCTGTGTGTGTACTGATTGTGACCCACCCACCCCCAGTACTGCAGCTACTGGCAATGAGGGTTCTAGTGTTCTGACTAACTTGGACTTTGTTTTAAATGTGTGCCTTATCCAGTTTAATCTCACTTATCCCTGCCCCATGGCTTGTCCCTCCACTTCCTCACAGCGCTTGGGTTTCAGTGTTTCCATTTGGGATATACAGGTGAAAGGGCAGTGTCTGGACCTGAGAGGACTTGTGTCTCCTATGGCCATTTTCCTCAGGACTTTGTCTTCAAGCACATGCTGGTATCCTCCTAGCTGGTGCGACTAGCATCCTGTGGCCATACTGCAGCACAGATCCTGTCCCTCCCTCCCCAGAGGAGGAGGGTGTCCTATTCTGGTCAGTCCACTGCCACTGCACCTCTTCTACCCTACCTGGGATACCAACCTGTAGCTGGTGACTGGTCTTGCCTCCAGGATCTCAATGTATTGTGAGGCTTTAATGAATTGACTTGGTTGTCAGCTTTGGCAGGGACTATTTGCAGCCAATCATTTTTGCTTAAAATAAATTTGCAGAAATCTTGGGAGTACACCTGCCTGGGAAAAATTACTTTAAAAAAAAAGAACTGTCAAATTACAATGCTTTGATACCCTTGCATGTCAGCATGACTTGTGCTGCCCAGCATCTGCTGTTCCACCTTGGCCAAAAAAGAACCCCCCCCCCATTTTCTGACCAGTGTATGGGCCTGCACACATCACTTTCCCCCTTCCTTCCTCTCTCACACACACAAATAAAGGGGAGGTTAAATAACTGAACTAATAACATTGCAATATGCCACCACTCAGACTCAACTGAAAAAAAAGCTACTGCATATTCAGGTTACTGGCACTATTTAATATTAAGATAGTCAGTGCTGCTGAAATCTCATTTCTGCATTTAACAATGCTTTAGTTATTTGTGGGGGTTTTCTTTCTTTTTCCTTATTTTTTTGTTACAAACGACACTGACTGACATGTATATTCCACATCACCTCCCATAAAAAAATATATATATATATATATATATATATATATATATATATAATACACTGTCATAGTCCAAGATCTGTGTAGGTAGCCAAATTAGTCTCCCACACTTCTCCACAGTCCCCCATAGTCTCCTTTCACTGGAATCTAAATCATAAAATCATTAATCCAGTAGAAGTAAAAACAACAGAGCAGAGCCTGTACAAAGTTAGCAATGGACATGCATAATCTAGAAGAGCCTTGGCAAAAAGAAAATGACCCTAAACCAGGACTGACCATAATAAATGATGCTATAAATCAACCAACCTGAATCATTGGTTTGTCACTTATACTATGACTGCTTTTAGTTGCCTCCACCACTCGTCAACCCCACCACTCTCGCATCCCCCTTCTCCAGGTCTACTCTGATACATCTCCCCATTTCAGCGAGGTCAGTCCTCCTGAAATCTAAACGCTTTGCCTTTGAGTGAATCAGTTTAGTTCCTGTCTCCATGCTAAACCACACTATGTTGTCATCACTGGATTGCAGTTGTCCTTCTACGTGGACATATGCGATTCTGTCCACATTAGTCAGTACTAGGTCCTGAATTGCCCTGCCTCTGGTGAGATCAAGGACAAGCTACCTGAGACCTGACCCACTCTAGGGAATCCAGAATGATTCTGTTTCTGGTTGAAGGTGCTGCATGGGTGGTCCAATCCACACCTGGCATATTGAAATCCCCCATTAGCAGAACTCCACCATTTGTTGCCATGGCATGTATGTCTTCCATTAACTCCCTATCCACTTCCTCCCTCTGTGCTGGAGGCCTGCAGTTCACCCCTGTGTGTATAGCTGCATCATTGCCAGTTTCAAGGGAGACCCAGAGTGCCTTAACCTCCTCCTGCCTACCCTGCACCTCTATTGCCTTTATACCCTCCCTGACGTATAAGGCGACCACTCCCTTTTTTACCCTCTCATCCCTCTGAACAGAGCTTAACCCGGTACATGTATGTCCCACCCTTGATTTGTAATGTACCATGTCTCAGTTATTGCTTCTTTACCCATGTGCTTTGTCTTCTTAATCTTTGCTATGTTTTTCATATTGGCAGTTTCTCTGATGCCAATATGAGATAAGCCTAGCTGTAAACAGAGTATATTTTATGAATTAAACTACACCTTAGAAATTCAATGTTTTCCCACATTGAATAGACATTAAGAAGGAATATTCATGTTTGATTTGGATAATAATAATAAAAAAAATACCAATTATGCATGGTTTTGTCTTTATCTTTACCATTGTAACTTGCAACATGGTTAAAACATGCATTTCATAAGATTTTATTTAATGTTAATATTACATTACATTCAACTCAGGTGAGAGTTTTTTTCTTGATACACAGTGTTTATGTAAGAAAACAAAGAATAGTAACTGTAATATAGAAATCAGTTATGTGTCATCATTAGAGTCTGCTGAGTGCAGTGCGGGTGACTACTCAAAACAGACTATGAGATGTTGTATTGCTTCATGATCATTTAAGTACATTAATTAAACAGACAAGTTGCACAGAAATTTTCTATTACTATATTTTTAGGTAAGCATTGTGTCCATTTGCTTTAGCAACACAAAGTGTTTATGAGTAACACTTAGGAACTAATACATTGCTACTCTACAATATGAGGTAAGCAGAGTGCATGGTGAACACCTTTATAATATGATTTTTGACATCTTGTGTTGTTGATGTTTATTACTCATGGCATGCATTACTTTTATTTGATAAACTCTTAGCAATAATTTATGAACTACTACAGAGCATAAACTAACAAGATTTCAGTTATGTGCACATGTGTTCAGTGTCCACTGATCAGCTATTAGTACAGTAGTTCACTAATAGATATCCCATCACTGTGGGCACTGCAATGTCATTTTTCTATTCAAAACCACAAATAACATTATTTTCAATTCAAATCAAAAAACCTCTGCCTAACTGAACTATCAAACAATAAAAACAAAATAGAAACTAGACAGCACAGTGTGTACGGAAATCTTGTTTAGTATGTTCTCAGTAGTAGTTGTAGCTCATAACCATTTATTAAGAGCCTTTATCAAGTGTTGTATTGTATATAATAATGTGGATTAAGGATGGGCTGCTGTAAATTAGTCACTCTGCAGATGTGAGCAGATTTGTGTTATTGCTCAAGTCTGTCAAATACATCTCCAGCTATGATATGATAAAAATTGAGGGGACTTGACAAATGCAGTTTGCAATTAACAGTTCCAACTTTACCAGTGGTGACTAAACCCTCACTTTAAATCTGTGGTGAGAAGCTGATCCAGAAGCAAATGATTTTATACTTTTTATTGGACCAACATAGATGTAACAAAAAGAACAAAGTACTTTAGCTTTCGGACCAACCCACTCCTTCCTCAGAAGCGTAATAACAGTTATTAAGAAAATCCCATGCTTTTAACACCCAGATCATGCAGAAAAAAAAAACAGAAATAATTCCCAATGGTTTATATATTTAAAAAAACAACACAAGACTAATAAAAGAAGCTGAGAATACCAGTTCAGCTTCAGCTGTAAAAGGCTAGCGGTCAGATGTGCTTGGAGCCTAGTGTCATGTGAGGAGTGCATTGTACATAAACTAAAGTGTCTTATAGATACCTTCAGAGTAAGATAAGGACATCTGGAACATACACCTGTATAGCTCAATTATGGGTGCAGTTCATGAAAAACAAACCCCCACTCAGATTGTCATAATTGTAAGTAAAAAATAAGCCACAGAAAATAGAGCTGCAAAAAATAAATATACATGGCATACAAAGGGTTTAAAGTAAAGTTTACCTAATGTGACCAATAGTTGGAAATCTTACTGAACTATACTCTCAAACTGGTTATTGTGCTTCATAAATCTAAGTCCTTTAGTGTTGTAACAGGAGTTTATACATGATAATATAAATTAGCAGTATAAGAGCCAAACAAAAAGCTGCTTGTCAAAGACCACCAAGAAACTAAGACCATGTAATCTGATGTGTGCAGATTTCAACTTGATGTACTAAAAATATCCAAGGAATCTGAATAAGAAATCATAGGAATTAAATAGCCCCCCCCCAGTGCGAAGCTGGTCTGACAAGATTTATCTTTGGATTACTTAGAAACATAGACGTTGTCAGCAAATAAGGGCCTTTGGCCCACCCAGTCTGCCCCAGTATCTCTAACAATTGTGCCTTTTCATGCCTTGCTGGCATTAGATTGCCCTCCTCTGTACTGCCTCCAGCCTATCAATGTCCTTATGTAACTAGGGCCTCCATAACTGCGCACAGTGTCTGAGGTGTGGCCTCACCAGTGTTTATACAGTGGAATTGCTACCCCCTTTTCTCTGCTGGTGACCCCCCCGCCTATGTATCCCAGCATCCCACCAGCCCTCCCCACTGCCTTGTTACACTGCCTACCCACTTTGAGGTCATCAGAGATTATCACCCCTGGGACCCTTTCCTGATTGGAACATTCTATTCTCCCCCTTCCCAGTTGGTATGCTGCTCCTGGATTGTTCTGCCCCCCCCCATGTGCATTATCTTACACTTTTTTGCATTGAAATTGATCTGCCAATCACTTGACCATTGATTATTTAAGTTCCAAAAGCAAGAAGGATTGAAATTGCCTATGTCTTTTTTTTCATGTAGCATTTGCATCACAGATTAGGTTGGTGTAGCAAGCCGTGCATGTGTGTCTGTGTGTGTGTGTGTGTGTGTGTGTGTGTGTGTGTGTGTATCAAAGGATCTGTGTGTCCACAGCCAACAGTACCTTTTACTTCATTACCTCGATGTTTGTAATTCTCTTTTCATTTTTCAACTAGTGAGGTATAAATGTGGGACACTTACATCGCAATTATAGAAGTACAAATAAGTCACACAAAAAAACTTTAGCTCTCATCATATTAATACATCAGCATCCACTGTGTCTCTGACCAGAATTTGTTTTAAAAAGTCAACTTTACAGAGCAGATTAAACTGGGATTCACCCATACAGGCTTCCTGGCAGCTGAACTGCAGTCTTTCTCTCATATTGTCACTTTATCTATCTGACTGAAGTGCTGACCTCAGATTGTAAACAAAACAAAAACAAAAAGAAAAAAAAAACCTCCTTTAATATTTATTTTATTTTTTATTTTACAGTATAATTGGAATTACAATCCTTTGAGTTATAGACTCTTTTGGAAAGGCTCCACGTCGTTTACAAGGGGTGGAGGGAGAACCAAAGTACAAGGAAGACAGACGGAATGAGCAATTATATACAGGTTTCAGTACAGACAGTTTTTTATACAATGGTTCCATGGTGGTTACAGGGGGTGGAGAGACACAACACAATTTTTTTTTTTTTACGCTTTGATTTTTCAGGTTACAGAATTGACATGGCACTTGAGAGGCATTTTAAAAGCTTATGGGAGGCATACATGTGGGCCCAAGACAGAGCTAAATGCAGAGGGTGGAACGTAGGGACTAGGAAGTCCCAGAGTCAGTTAAGGGGATGAGGGGGGAGAGAGCAGGCCTTATTGGCATTCACATTTAGAGTTTTCAAGGAAGTGTGTTCGAAGGCCTGTTTTGAAAAGTGCGATGCTGTGGATCTGGGAGAGAGTAGGGGGGAGGGTGTTGAGCCATTTGGGGGCACAGTAGCGGAAGGATCTCTGCCCTAGAGATGTTCGACATGGGGGGACCGTGAAGGATGAGGTAGCTGACAGTCTGGTAGTCCGTCTGTGAGGGGCCGGGCTGACGATGGGGAGTAGTCTGGCTGGAGTAAGCTGGAGGTGGATCTTTTTTGCTAAGATGCAGGTTTAATATTTGAGTCTTTGATGGAAATTAAGCCAACCTGTTTGTGTGTACAGGTCGCAGGTGTGGGTGAGTCTGTCACAGCCAGTAACGAGGCGGCAGGCTTAATTAAGTGCTGTGATTATGCTACTTAGGGTGGAGTTGTCAGCAGTGCCGTAGATAACAATCCCTTAATCGAGAAGTGAGAGGATGGAGGAGGTGACAGCTATCTGCATGGCATGGGCAGGTAGGTTGTTCTTGATCCTGTAGAGAGTACCAATTCTGGAGTTAATCGCTGAGAGAGGAGGCGTACATGTCTGTGGTAGGAGAGGGAGGTATCTAAGGTGACACCTAGATATTTAAAATGAGTAACATGTTCCAGATGGGTACCATCCAAGTTTGTGATTGGAGTTTCATCTGGCTGTGTGGGCTTTGGCGATGTGCAAAGGTCATGGACTTGTTTGGAATAGTTAATGATCAGGCGGTGTACAGTAAACCAGTTTTCCAGCTCCTGAAAACCCCTGAAGGGAGAGCTGGAGGTGTCTGGCTGTGGGTGTTGCCAGTAAAGAACAGCATCATCAGCAAGTAGGAAATGACCGCTGCAAGCTTTGGGGAGTGAGTTAAGGAAGAGTGTAAAAGCAGTGGGCCCAGAATAGACCCCTGTGGAACACCTGAGCACACAGGTTTGGGGTTGGAGATGGTGGAGTTGATTCTACTTGCTGAGAGCAACCCGAGAGAGGTAGTTCTTGAACCAGGCCGAGACCTCAGCGGCTACATTTAGTTGTGGCAGGACCTGGATGAGAAGATCGTGATTGACCGTGTCAAATGCCTTTGTTAAGTCTACATAGATGGCCCCGGCAATTGATCCTTGGTCTAGGGCCCCATGGATGAACGTGGTTAGTTCAGTGAGGGCCGTGATGGTGCGAAACTCATGTTGTTCCTAACTTAGGAGGTTGTGTCTCGTAAGGTGCTCTGTAAGCTGGTCTGAGACTATTTTTTCAAGTGCTTTGGAAAGAGGAGGGAGTATTGAAACTGGTCTGTAATTACCGGTGTAGGTGGGGTTGCATTCTTTAAGATAGCAGCGATCAAGGCTTTTTTCCAGTTAGAGGGGAATTGGCCGAGGCAGAGTGAAAGGTTAAGAATTTTTGTGAGATGGGGTAGTGTGACATCGAGGGTAAGCCTATTCAGTTTTAGGTCCAGGGAGTCATTGCTGAAGCGAGTGTTAGCGATAGCTTTGGAGATATAGCATTTGGCCAGGTTGTCGGGAATGGTTCTGAACCGGAACAGGGGTGGAAAGTCTATATTCTCTGGACATGGTGTGGGGGGGGGGTTGGGAAGGTGGAAGAAATTTTGGGGGAGGATATGTGAGAGGTCAGAGAAGGGGTCGTTGAGGGCTTCAGCGATTTAGCTCAAATAATGCTGAGCAAATTAAAACTTGCCATTTCCAAACCTCTGCAAGTGTAACTGTTACCGTGCTATCTACACTATTACTTTCGTACATGTTTAGAGTGACAGCAGCACCCACCAACTGCAACAGTGTGTTTCAGTGAGACATTCAATGGATTTATAACACAAAAAGGGAGTACTTTACATATTTTGCCATTCATGCAAGTGCACAATCAGAACAACATTCCAAACCAGATAACATGCATACTTGATGCTACCTCATGGGATAATCTGACTCATTTGGGCCTCATGGGATAATCCCCTATGTATACCATGCAAAGAAGCGCAAGATCATGCACATACGGAAGAGAAACCCTGAAGCCACCTATAGGCTGGGAGGGGAGTTGCTGGCAATCACAAAAGAAGAAAGAGACTTGGGCATCATGATCACCGATGACCTGAAATCATCCAAGCAGGCCTCCAAAGCAGAAGGTAAGGCTAGGGAGATGTTAGGGTGTATTATTAGGGGTATCACAAGTCGTAAGAGGGAGGTAATAATCCTTCTTTACAAGACACTGGTTAGGCCCCATCTGGAGTACTACGTGCAGTACTGGAGGCCACACCTTCACAAGGACATTAACCAAATTGAGGCAGTCCAGAGAAGGGCAACAAAATGGTGCAGGGACTGCATCATACGAACATACGAAATTTGCCAGCAGATAAAGGCCTAGAGGACTATCAAGTCTGCTCGAATGTGCAGCTAGCACCCCTTATTCTGCAGCTGCACCTCCCTTCCACCCTTCCCCTTCATTAACCCTCCCCCTTGTCCTGTCCCATCCTCGTTTGAAGCAGTCCACTGTTCTACTGCATACCACTTCTGCAGGTAACGCATTCCACCCAGCCACCACCCTCTCTGTAAAAAAGTGTCTTCTCATCTCCTCCTGAACCTTCCCTGCTCCAGTCTCATATCATGGCCCTGGTGGCCCTCCCCTCCCTTACTTTGAACAGCCCCTCTGTACCTGTCTTGTTTATTCCTTTCATGTATTTAAAGGTTTCAATCATGTCCCCCCTGTCTCTCCTCTCCTCCAGTGAGTACATGTTCAACTCCTTCAACCTCCTCTCATATGATAAGTCCCCCAGACCCTTGATCATCTTTGTCGCCCTGCGCTGCACTCCCTCCAGTAACTTAATGTCCCTCTTCAGATACGGACGCCAGAACTGCACGCAGTACTCCAGGTGTGGTCTTACTAATGACCTATACAGTGGCAGAATCACCTCCTCCCTCCTTGAGGATATACCCCTTGCAATACAACCCAGCATTTTGTTGGCCTTTGCAGCTGCCTTCCTACACTGTGCCGAGTTGTTCATTGACCCTGTGATGAGCACACCCAGATCCTTCTCCTCCTCTGTCTGGGCTAGCTGCACTCCCCCTAGCTGGTAAGTCCTCCTTGGGTTCTTCATCCCAAAATGCATCACCTTGCACTTTTTGGCATTAAAGCCCAGTTGCCAGGTGTCTGACCAGGTTTCAAGCTTTGCCAGATCATCCTGCAACCCCTGCCATCCCCCTAGGTCATCCACCACGCCAACCTTGGTATCATCAGCAAACAGACTGATCTTGCTCTTGATGTCCCATGATATGTCTGCAATGAATATCCCAAACAACACTGGTCCCAACACCGAGCCCTGAGGGACACCGCTCGTTACTGCCCTTGGGTGTGAGAGCTCCACCCACCACCACCCTCTGTTGCCTTCCCTGCAGCCAGTTTCCACCCATCTCACCAGCATTGCACCTGCCCTGTGCCTACTAACTTCCTTCCCAGCCTCCATGTGGCACTGAGTCGAATGCCTTACTGAAGTCCAGATACAGGACATCCACTGCATGTCCCCTGTCCAGTTGCCTAGTTACCAGTCATAGAACCCGACCAGGTTGGTTTGGCAGGATCGCCACGTATGAAGCCATGCTGTCTGCTGTCCTGTAGTCCTTTGCCTCTAAGAGGGCCACCAGCCTCTCCTTCAGGATAGTCTCCATTAGCTTACCCACGATGGATGTGAGGCTCACTGGTCTGTAGTTTTCGTTCATCCTTGGGGCCACTCTTGTGGAGAGGGCACCACATGAGCCATCCTCAGTCCTGAGGTACACCCAGAATGTAGTGAGGCATTAAATAAGTCTGCCAAAGGTCCTGCAAGGACCTCTGCCAGCTCCTTCAGTACCCTGGGGTGGATGCCATCTGGGCCTGGTGCCTTGTCCACCCTCAGTGCCTTCAAACCTCTCTCGAACTCTGCCTCCATGATTTCCCATCTGTCACCACTTCCCCTCGTCTGCCATTTCACCCATCTTGGGTGTCACCCCTCTTCTTTAGTAAATACCGAGCAGAAGTACTCATTTAGTGCTTCCACCTTATCGGCATTCTGCTTCCACCCAACCCCCCTTCTTCCTAATCCTTACTATGTGGTCCTTACAGCTCCTTTTCTCCCTGATGTACTTAAAGAAGTCCTTCTCCCCCTTCTTAATGCCTCGTGACAGCCTGAGTTCCGTAGATGCTTTGACTCCCCTTACTGCCCTTGTCACCTCCTTCAGAAGATATATGAGGGCAGATTAATGGAGCTCAATATGTATACCCTTGAGCATGGGAGGGAGAGAAGTGATATGATCGAAACATTTAAACACCTTAAGGGCATTAACAAGGTGAAAGAGTCTAACATGTTTAAATATAAGAAAAATAGCAGGACAAGAGGACACAGCATGAGAATAGAGGGAGGCCGATTAAGGGGAAATGTGAGGAAATTCTTATTCACAGAAAGAGTGGTGGATGCATGGAATGGCCTACCTCAGGAAGTGGTGGCTATGAAAACAGTGCAGGGCTTCAAACAGGCATGGGATAGGCATAAGGGAGCAATACAGATGAATATGGATAGATAGGTCATTGACAGTATAAAGGTGTGTGGCACATTCATAAGGTAGAAAAAATGGACAGACTGGATGGGCCTTGTGGTCCTTATCTGCCATCAACCTCTGTGTTTCTATGTTTCTATGGGAGTGCAAATACATTTATTTATTTAGTTAACTTTGATGACCAGGTAAGTACACTGGTGGAAGAAGCCTTTATCAGTGATGTCCTGGGTGTAAATGCACAGATAAAGTATTTTATTTATTTTGAACAATATCAGAATTATAATCCTCTGAGTCAGAGACTCCTTTACAAAGGTTCCATGTCACAGTAGTACAAAAGATTTCCAACAAAACATTAAGTAGGGAACATAGTTTCCTAACAGACATAGTACAAAAGACAGTGAACAAAGGTACCAGGTACCGTAGGTTGTTAAATAGTAGGAATTCATTGCAAGCAAGGAGGAAGGTGCCACTCAGGCTCAGAAAAGTCATAGTGATACATAAACAGCAAGTGATACCAATATATACGGGACAATATGTAAAGAGAAATATATACAGAACAGTGATAACCTGTTACAGTGAAAAGGCATCATGTGCAGCATTGAATTCAGGTTAGTTACATTTGGCTAAGAATAATAGACAAGGAAGAAATAATATATTGTACACAATGCAATACTCACATGATTTCAGTTACAGAGAGTGCACAAAGGTAGGGCAGTTGTATCTGAATACAGTTACTCAACAGGAGGGGATAGAAAGGGAGTGAAAATGGTATGAAGTAATGAGATAGGGAGAGGAGGAAAAATGGGAGATAGTGGGAACATTGACATGTGGCAGAGAAGTAGAAGCATTTCAAATGGTTTGTAAAGGCCAGGGCAGAGCTGTTATTTTCACTGGAAACATAGTTACTGTGCAGATAATGTGTTATTTGCACAGTAGCTATGTTATCTGCATAGCAGCCACAACTTGTGCTTTTCACATGACCTGGCTCCCAGTGAGCAACACATCAAACAGTAGCACTGTCACTTTAACAATAAAAGTAAACAGCTCAGTTTGTCATTAGAGATGGGTGAAGTTAGAAAAATTCATTCCTCAAAATAATCTGCAAATTTATCACAATTTGTGGAGTGTTGATTGATCCATGAAGTGCAAATTTCACCACAAAGTGCGGAATTTTATCTGCAAATGGCAAAATTTCACCTGTGAATGGCAACATTTTTCCATTCATGGGTGAAATTTCATTGTTCACTGGTGAATTTCCACACTTCATGGTGAAATCCCAGAGAAGTCACATACCCAGATTTTCAGCCTAACAGCCAAACTTTTCAGACTGTTTCATAGAGTCGAAGTGGGTGACCTCACCGGAACATCGCCAGTGAATAAAATCATTTCAACATCTGTTCTGTATTTGTCATCATTAGTAAAATGGAAAAGAAAGAACATCTGTAAACAGATATTCATTTACATAATACACAATGTTTTCTACCTGCAAGACACACACACACACACACACACACACACAAAGTAGAACTCCCATGGTATATACCAATTATCCCATGAGGTAGCTTCAGATATGCATGTTAGCTGGTTTGGAATGTTGTTGTTATTGCACGTCATCTAGCTCATTTTTATCACACTAAGTATACTCAGAATTGTATTCTCATAAGGGAAAATGAATTTCTGAGCGTGGTCAGTGACAAACTTTATTTATTTTCCCCCAGACATCTATTAAAAATGATGTATTATGGCTCAGCAGGCCTTTAGTGATAACATTTTTTAATAAATAAAATCTACGTAGGCGTTTATTTTTTTATTGAATATATGGTACGCTATGTAGTTTACATTTTTTACATTTTTACTTTGGCAACTTTTTACCATTTCTATCACCTAATCTAAGCACCTGTTGTATGAATCAGATACACCATTGGCTGACTTAGGATACCATTTGTATTTTCAATCAAAGGTAGTTGGATTGTTGCTATCTCACTTACACTTAGCCTACACTCAAACACATGTGGTATACAGTACCACAACTACAGTTAGTTGAGGCTATTTAAAGGGGGGGCGGGGCTGTTACTGGGCAGACTAGATCAGTAGTTCTCAGAGTTTGTCACAGTGAGCCTCCCCAAATCCATGGAAAAGATTTTGAGCCTCCCTCAAAAATTGAAATAATCTTGGGCCTCTCCAAAGAAAAATAACATACTGTACTTTGAGCAGTACACCATGAAAAATAGAAACCCCTTTTAAGTACTTGGCTCACATTCAGTTCTTTGTCTTATACTGACTTGGAACTTTTGAAAAAGAGCCCTGTGCTCCAAAGTGTTATCTGAATAACAAACAAATAAAATAAACAAATATTATTCAGCTTAATTTAACCCCCCACCCCCACAGGCCAACCTACTTTCTGCAATTTTCATTCTTGAACCATTGTTACCCCTTGTTGCAGTACCTTCATGGGTCAGACTACTTCCTCTGTTTCCTCTCTCTCTATATGAAATAACCTTCCTACATACTTTGCCTCTTCCTCCTTCTGCTTTCTAAGCAACATCTCAGGGATTATGTTGTTCTTCCTACTATTGTTTTAGCACTTCTATGCTCAACTTTGTACTTGAGCTGTTCTTGCCATCAGTTTACAAATTGATCTAATTACCACCACTCATTATTGTTCATATTTGTTTGCACTATTGCTCACTGTGTATTTATTAATTGTTTTGCAGTTACCTTTTGAAATGTATTCGCCCCCACCCTTCCCTGGTACACCTGAAATGAGCCTTGGCTCATTCACCTTCCTTTGTCACCTATTACTAAATAAATACATAAAATTCATCTACTATTATTATCCTCTTTCAGTTTGCTTCATCTCTTCACACAAAATATATAAAACTTAAAATTTAAATACAGTACTTTTTCAGACTTGCTTGAGCCTCCCCTGGAATAGGTTGGGGCCTCCCCAAGGAGGCTGGCCTCACCATTTGAGAACCCCTGGACTAGATGGATCCGCAGATCCACTTCTGCCATCAAAAATCTATATTTTGTCTCTATGTTACACCACTTTGCCTTGTTAGGATGTGGGCTGGAGGATCACTGCAATTAAATATGGTACCCCCTATGCATGACAGATATTTGGTCTAGCACGTTCTCTGGCATGTGAGCTTTGGAGTGAGGAACTGTTTGCCAATGAATTGTGTCCAGTCATTGCATTGCTCTTATCCAGACAATTAGTAGAAGGAGAGTGCCTGAAATATTGCATTGTTTTGCCCATGAACCCCTGTCCAGTAAGCATTATGCAGTATTCCAATATAAAAGGGTTTGGGGCACCACTTTTGAGGCTCTGCAACACTTGCTCTAGTTGAAGCATAAAGAGAGAAGGGACTGCCAGAGTTGTGATTGACAGTGTTGTATGAACTTGGTGGTCTAGTAGTGAACACTTACTGTTTCTTATCCAGAATGAGAAGAGAGTTGCTGAAAGATGATGGGAAGGAGGCATCTGTTAGGGAAAGGGCAGAAAAAGCCTAACTGTCCCCTTAAGGGACACATCTCACTAAAGGACTTTCATTTAAGGAATGATAGGTATTGATTTTATAAGAACCCCACAGGAGGAACAGCTTTGGAACTGTGTCTGTGTGTAATCCTGCTGTCAACAGTGGCCATGAAGGTCAGTGCCACTAAACACCATTACATTGCATTGATGTTCACACCACAATATAGGAGATGCAAGCAGTAGCAACAGAGGCAGACTAATGGAGCCCTTGTAGGAGAATGTGAGGGAGATGAGCTAGCAAACATTTCTTTGTAGAAATTGTAAACAGTGCTCATAGGAGTGGAATACAACCAATGGTGTGAATAAGACTCTTGGGCCTGCTACTGCAGAATTTGAAATTAGGTCAGAAGGTAATGGGTTGGGCATTTGAAAACTCCATGTTGGACTGAATCTGTGGAAATCACCAAGGCAGAGCACCATCTCTCAAACTGTCTGTTATTTCTACTGCTTCCCTACTGGACTGCAGATAGGGGCCCTGTGTTGCTTAACCCAAGGAAATCATCCAGTTACACACCAATGACCACTTGAGCTCCCACAATCTTGATCAGAACCAATTATCACTTTGGCATGGCACACACTAGATGACCTTTAGAGGGGCTAACATGGGTGCACCCACAGTGAGAAATTAGGACAGAGTACGTTTTGAGGTTGAGGTTGGCGAAATATTGATTTTCATACTTCTGATTTCTCCTATTTGTTCTCTTATCCTTTCCTTGCCTTATTTGGGTGTGACTAAAGCTGTGTTCTTTTGTTACATAGTTACTGCTTGGTATTCTTTAGTGTAATAACTGGTAATGTGGGCATTTATGGGTGGGAAACTGCCTGATGGTAGAGTAATATTTCCGGGGGGTGTTATTAGTCATACTAGTTCATCAGATTCCCTTGTACCACACCAGATAGAGGCACTACATAATATTTATTTTTATACAGAGTAACTCGAGGACCTGATCCCAGATTTTCCCCTTTGTGAGATACACCTCTTCCCCATGGATCCTGGGTGGATGTTACAAGAGGTTCTTTTCCCTTTCATACAGCGTCAGCATTGTGAACTGAATATGGCATCATGATTAACCAAAAACTGTCATTTGCCTTTCACTGCTCTTCAACCAGATTGGTCACTACTGATGTAACAATGACAAAGGTCACAATGTTGATGAGGTATGAAATGGAAAAAAAATGCTTCCTGGAACAATTATATTTTGTACATCTGTCTTGGTATTACTGAGTAGAAAATCGTCTAACTAAAAGGAAAAAGAATAATGCTTTTAATAAAACCTAAAATTGCCATTGTTACAAAAAACTAATTACATCTTCAATTTGCTGTGTTTGGCAGCACTAGTGCTTTAAAACCTGCGTAATGAAATATTTGTTCTAGAACATGCAGCATCTGTTATTCCAAAAGCCTATAATTAGGAATTGATTGTCAGTGGTGTGGAGGGGTTGTGGGATAACAGATGGACAGCAAACACAACTTCCAGTGCAATAGAGCTTCAAGAAACCACTGCACCAACCTTATCCACCAAGCAAAGGCCAACTTCCGGAAGGAGCAGCTTAATAAAACTTGGGGCAATGGGAAGAGTTTTTGGGAGTACATCAAAATCCTTCTTGGGAAGGATGAGAAAAAAATCCCCAGCTCACTTAACATCAACAATGCCACGGTTACTGATCCATGGCACATTGTGGATTCTCTCAACACGCAGTTTACTGACCTGACTGGAGTGCTACCCCCAGAATACCTGCACCCTGTTTGGGAACAAACCAACTGTATGCCTCAAGGGGGCTCAACCCCTGTCTTCTGCTTTAAAAAAGTGTCAGTGAAGGAGGCTTACAAACACATAAAAAAAATACTAAGCAAGACCAGATTGGGGAGTGATGGAGTTGATATGAAACTCCTATCCCTAATGCCGGATGTCATCATCATGCCAGTTGCAAAACTATTTAACAAATCGCTGGCTTGTTCACAATTCCCTGGGATATAGAAACAGGCTCTCCTGATGCTGGTGCACAAGAATTTGATATGACATGCACTGCCAATTATAGGCCAATATCCATCCTTTCTTCCTTATATAAAGCCCTGGAAAAGATTGTGGCCACCCAACTCACAGATTACCTCAACAATACAACCTATTATGTCCCAACCAACATGGCATCAGGCAGAATCATAGTACCTCCACTGCCTTGCTGGACTACACTGACTACTTGCACATGGCACTAGACCAAGGAAAAGTGGTGGGGTCATTTTTCATAGACCTCACTAAAGCCTTTTACACTGTCAATCACTCTCTCCTCCAGACTCAACTACAGAACCTGGGGGTTGCAACCACTGTTGTCTGCTGGTTCAAGAACTACCTAACACACAGAAGCCAACTTGTAAAAATTGGGCACACAGTATCTAGCTCCAACAGGATATCTTTAGGGGTTCCACAGGGGTCAATACTGGGGCCCTTACTATTCAGCCTCTTCCTAAATAATCTTCCTGAAGCCTGTGACACTAAACTGAAACTTTACACAGACAATGCTGTACTTCTCACAAGCAGTTCATCAATAGTCACACTCCACTTTGAGCTGCAGGCATCCTTCTACAAACTGGAAGACTGGTTCTGTAGTGATAAACACCTATTAAACTACAAAAAGACCAAGGTGATGCTCACAGCCAGCCCACAGCACAAAAAGAAGCTCCCTCCCCTCACCATCTCCAATAAAGTCAATGAGCCTCTCGAATAAGTTAACTCCTTCAAGTACCTGGAGGTCACCTTTGATGACCCCCTCACCATCACCCAACAGATCGACACAGTGGTAAAGGCAGTGAACACCAAGATGGGTGTACTCTATAGGCATCAAAAGTATCTCATTTCAGAGGCCCTCCATCTCTCAGTCTCCAGCCCCATCCTTTTTACTGTCAACTATGGATTGGTGGTCTATGGCACAGCAACAGACACTGCACTTAAAAGGATTCACATTGTCCTCAACAAGGCATGTAGGCTCACAATGGCTGCAGATCGAAATACGCACACCTGCTCCTTATATGAGGAGACCAATTGGCTGCCACTAAAGAACAGGATTATATTCCAAACATGTCTCCTTGGAAAAAAGGCGCTAATGGGTAAACTCCCCACCATGCTTTTCTAGCATCCTAACACCAAGTGCTACCAGCTATACCACCAGAGGCAGGATGAGGGGGGACCCTATCAACACCTTTCCATTGAACTGTGCAGGGACAGCATGCTTCAGCTATAGGGCCCCCCCCAGTGGCTCAATGAAATACTAGTGCACATTCTAAACTCCCAATGCATCTTGCAATCCAAAAATGGCCTAAGGCAACACCTTCTTACTAGGACTATTTGTGGCTGCCACTAGGACTCTAACACCTTTAATGCCCACTCACCCACACTTTCCTTCCCCTTCCTTTTACCCCCACTCTTCCCCCTTGCCCTTTCCCTCTGTCTTCCTTTCCTCCTGTGCCTTTTCTCCCATTAGATCAACCTTATAACCCACCTACTACCACTACCTCCCAACCTCCTAGACAAAACCACTTATTTTGGCTGCCCACTCTCCCCCCCCCGTCTCCCCTCCCGCTCACCTTGACTCCTCCTTGGACTCTCACACTAGGTGTCACACCTCTTTATCTCCTTCGCTACATGCAAACACTGCCCTTTTACCCTAGTTGAATGCTCTTGATGCTGTACTATCACCATTGGTACTATGAATGACATTGTAACCTTATTGTATACTAGCTACCTACTATTCGAGTGTTGTATATAACTTGTTTGTTATTGTTGTCATTGTCAATGTTTGATGTGGAACCTTTATAAAAGAGCACTAAGCTCAAAGGTTTGATCCGAATCCCTAAATAAATAAATAAATAAAACCTGGGTAATATCCTATCCAGGGTGTTATCTCTGCCTGCATGGCCTGCTAAAGGGATGTCATGTCCCAGATATTTGATTTGGGAGAAGAATTTTTCTGGAACCATTAATTGGTCTATTACCTCTCTAGTTCTGGGGTTCATGTATTCTTGATACAGTATTCCCTGTTTTACAGCAAACTGAGGGGCACCTTTTTCCACTCCCTTCCCCACCTGTGAAAAAAAAGGGTTAAGTGAAGGGTCTGCTTTTTGCTCATGCTGCATATCTCATTTAAAAGTATGTCCCAAGTCTGGCTGTACACCAGCATGAATATCAATCCAGTCCTTCTTTAGCTTTCTCTTCTCCACCTTAGTTTTATAGTCCTTGCTAGGATCCTCAAAAACATCATCATCAAATTGGAACACAGATGGTAAATGTCCCATCTTCATTTGAGCTCTGATAGTTACAGAAACTACAGCAGAGTCCTGGCAACATAACAATATAAATGAAGCAAAGTCTGGGTGGTCATGCCCAATAACAACTGGCACAGGTAGGCAAGGCATAAACTCCACTTCTACCTCATGTGTCATTTTTGAACAGTCATTTGTATGGTGTCTGTAGAGTAGTGAAGGGTATCTCCGTGCACAGAAATGACTGCTGTATTCGATCCTTTATTATTCCCAGTCACCAGATCTGCTCGCACAAGAGTCTGGCGGCTCCCTGAATCAATCAATCCCATCATCTGCTGTGATTCAGTCTGCACAGTAGCCATAAAATGACCAGAGTTTGCTAAGTATCTCTCTTTATTTCCATCTGCACCTGTTTTATGCGGAGCCATTTCAACAACTCCCTTACTTCTGCAGGTGAAGTGTCTTCAAGAGGAGACAGTTTCCTCAATTCTTCCACATCCTCTTGCATCTCTTCATCACCTTCAGGCGTGGACTTCCTCTGAGCTCCCATGTCCAGTCCAGGGAGCAGCTTCTTTCCCAGAGTGTCAGCCATGGTTCAGGTCAGAACCCCACAGACTTTATTCTCCGGGTTCTCCTCTGGCAACTCATGGTGCATCGGTCCACCTGGGATATCTTGGGTGATATCCACCAGAAAACATCCCTCTTCAGCCAGTCCAGACAATTCCAGCAAGTTATCCCACTTCTCATACCAAGTCTGTGTAGGGGTTATAGGAAAACAGATGGATGGATGGATAACAGATGGACCAGACATCGAACTTCAGGTTCAACACACTGTCTCTGTGTGAATTTAATATAAAATACATGAAATAAGCTTCTGCAATGCCATATTCCTTCTTCAGTACATCTGTTTGCAGCAACAGACTATATATGTCCATTTTCTGCACTTAGCCAGCACCTACTAACACGGATCTTTGATCTAACTTACCAGTTGAGATGCAACCTCCACCGCTATGTGGGCCCTGTTTGCTTGGGTAGTGGGGGCCCAAAAAGGAAAAAACAAAACAAAAACAAGCTATAGACAAAGAACCTCAGTGCAGAATCATTTAAAGAAAGGTTACTCCAAAGGGCATTGGCAACAAATCAAGTTTCAAAGAAATACAACATCATACCTACTGCCCTAATGCAAAGCATCACGGGATATATGCAAATCACCATGACATTTAGTCTTGTTCAGTTTACAGCAATGCACATGCATTTTAAAAAGCACAACTTACTTAATTTCTGTAATAGTCACCTAGTACTTTTTACCATTATCAAAAACACCTAGTGCCATGGTATTTTCAACATTTACAGGTTTCATAAATGTAAGGTATATACATGAAGTTATTTCATGACATAGTGCTATTACATACTAATCAAACAACAATAAACACAACCTGTTTTACATTTACTTGGAGGTCACTACAATAACCTTCCTGTATGAGAATCTAAGAGGGAAAAGGAAAATTAAAGAGGACACCATAGCATAGTCAAGAAAGGGGAAGGGGTGAGCATAGGTGGCCAACCTTATGGACTAGAAATTGTAACGGATGCATTAGGCTTAGAAATAGAAGAACTGTTGCAACAAATTTAAGAAAAGGTTGGTCCTCAAGAGTGGCAGGAGCTCCCCATCATGAGAGGGAAATACAAGCATTTCACCATAGTGAGGTGGTAGGAAGAGCAAATGGTTTGAATGTGTATCTTGTGGTTTACAGGTCTCACTACTGCACAGCAGCAGTGCCATACTGGCACCTAATTATGTTTGCTTGCACGCATGTGCAAGAAACATAGTGCCACCATCTGAGTTTTTCAGAGGTGTGTCAGCATCTTCCAATTCAGTCAGTGTATTTGCAGGCATGGTCACAGTTCTCCAATCACTGCTGAAGCTGTCTATGACAGCTGTTGAAAATGCAGTGGCATACAGTTGAAAGAGGGAGCTACGCTTCAGTGAGCAGCTCCCCCCCCCCACACACACAGATCAACTGTGTTGGTTACCTGACAGATTGCTGTAGTCTTGTCTAGCTTCGAGAGACAAGCCACACATCATTACTTTAATAAACTGTTCCCTGCCAAAGCAGGACCACCAAAATGTATGGGTGCCTAACAGTCCTTACACATGCCAGCTCTCCAAAGCACACCTTCATGGACTCCATGGGTTCTAATCCTCCAGAAAAAAAATACCTCACTATGATCCTGGTCACCTGAAATAAACCTGACATTTTAGTATCTGTTTTACATCTTGGCTCAGTTGGGCAATCAGCACTGTAAGAACATAAATGGACATATAAATGGGGACTATAAGAACATGCCGTGAGTGTTTGTGCCTTAGTCCAGCTGTGCAACATCAGCCTGAAGCTCAGGTAGGGCTTACTGATTTTTTTAAATATTTTTACTGCAGATTTACAACATTGCCATTTTTTACACCTCCCCATGAACTGTACAGCTGTCATTTTTTACATCCTATTCGGAATGTTTTTGCACCTGTGGTGCTAAATGCTGTAGTCGCTGTGCGTAAGCAGCTTTCGGCTAAGAAGCTGATATTCCCCTGTTCATGAGGTGGGGTCACAAAAAAACCATGTTGAACATTTGGAGTGAAAATACCAACGAATGCCTGAGGTATTAGGGTTTCCAACCATAATGCCCAACCCTGTAGAGAATGACAGGCATCAGGGGTGTGACTTGGGATTCCTACCTGTAATGCTCATACCATTCCACACCCTGCAGCTAGTGAGAAGCATTGAGGTATGCCTTGGACTCTTCGACCCCAAAGTTCACCCCATTCTCCTATATCACACTCATCCCACTGTATTTCCTAATGAAATGGGGTGTGCATAAGGACCAAAGACCCCAAGGAACACTGTGACACTTGCCAGTGTCTGCAGGGGTGGGGTGTGCTGAAATGGTGTGGCCGTTATGCCTGATGACTCAAAGAAACACCCCAATGCCTGTCACTCTCTGCAGGGTGGTGGTGGGGTTGGCTTCAGTTCAATACTTCACTGCCATTCCTATTACGCAGCTCTGTAACTTCTACACTACCACTGCCAATACCAGCAAGCAAACATTCAGCATTGGCAAATGCTTGTTTTTTATGTTGTGCTTGCACAAGAAATGTTTTGCTACCAATAAAATGGCATTTCAGAGGTGTGCCTTTGACTAGCCCAATGCAGGTCAAGCTGCTTTGGACTCATCCATAACAGACCAATGATCATGCAAGCTAAGTATGACAGTTGTTCACAGTTTATGGGCAGCAATTTTGTGTAGTTGAAACAAATGAAGTGGTCCAATGATAGAGCACTTCATCCATTTAATTTGCATAATGACATCCCCCTTCCCTCCATTGCTCCCATTTCCTTGCCCACCCACCCGCTCTGAAGAGAACAAAGCACCTAGTGACTCAATCTTACCAAAAGCAACACATTCTTATTTCCTGTTCTGGCACCATGAGATGCAGGATCCTATACAACTCCCTCCCCCTGCAACATGCATTCTGTTCAGTCAGGTGGGCAAGCAAGCAACTAGTAAGGAGTTACAGGTGGGGGTTGCTGTGTGTGTGAGCAGGTGTTTCTGCAGGAGTGTGGCTCTCTTCTTGTCTTGCAGATTTCCAACACAGCATTAGAAAGAGAGACTGAGAGAGAGAGAGAGAGCGTGTTAGACAGCGAATGGCTCCTTCAAAAGACAATTCCTTTTCTCTTTCTCTCTCTGTCTGGATAATTGCTAGTCTCAGAGTTCTCCCTCTCCAGCACAATCTCTGCTCCCAATAGTCTGCTCCCAACAGCAGGACATGTGGAATTGCTGTGTCTCTCCATGCTCTGCCTTGTTAGTCATTGGGTTCATGTGGTCCAGTTTCAGAAGAGTGTTAACTGTCAAAGAGGGAGAATTATCCCTACCACATGTCACCAGCAGTTAAAAGCGTCCTGCACAGGGTGAAAGAGTGAGACAGAGACACAGAGTAGACAGACTACAAGATGATGACATTAGTGCTATGCAAAGCACTGATCGGCAACAGATGAGTTGATTGTTCCCCCACCTCAACCATTATTAACAATCCCCTTTCCCCTTGCACTGCTCACTGACAGCAAATGCAGTGTAAACAGAGAGAGAGACCAGGTCCAGCACATGAAATTGACAGTTGCACAGTGAATAAGTCAAAGTTGCTGGAGTCTTCTTCTCTCTCTCTCTCTCTCTCTCTCTCTCTCTCTCTCACACACACACACAGCAAATACAAACAACTAATGTTTAAGCAATAAAGCACGGCAAGGTGTGTGTTATCATGTAATAACATTACTCCTGGGGTTGGTTGAAGCATGAGGCGAAGCTGAGTGCATCCACCACCGCAGGAATTACTTTATTACACAATAACTCACACCTTGGAGTGCCTTATTGCAATTATACAATGGCTCAATGTTACAAAAAAAAATAAATATTTTGAGTAGATTTTTAGTGAGGCAGCATGTCTTTGTTTCTTAAGAGAAAAGACAACACTGCAGGTGGAGATCAGTACAGCGATGTTATTGTGCAATAATATCACTGTCTTAGGCATACACCGACTAATCAGAGCCTCAGAAATGTTCTTTCCATTGTATAATTGGCATTGATAAATGCTTGTTATGTCTGCTTGCATGCATACTGGTGCAGTTCCAGGGCCTGATAGTGTCTGCTCTGTCATCCAATGGATGACAGCTTGCAGGGGGCCTGGCAGTCAAAACCCAACTGCATGAATGCTAATGATGACACTAACTTGCTGATGGATGGAAACATCTTACATATTAAATAATGCAGCTGCACCATTACATAGATACATAGATGTCAGCAGATATGGGCCTCTGGTCCACTAGTGTGCCCATGAATGCTAATTACTGTGCTTCTTCAAGCTCTCCCCTGTGGCTGCTCACTACCCAGCTACTCCCTTTTACAGTCTGCTGCTTGTGTGGTTCCCCCCTCCTGCCTGACTCAAACTTTCTATATGACAGGTGGCAAGTGCTCATCAATCCTGCTGCCAGTATTCCCCCTCTTGGTGGACCCAGCTTTACTCTCTCCTTCCAACACAGACACTGGGGTGACCTTTCCTAGTGCCCTTTATCGCTCCAACAGAGAATGTGAAACTGGGATGCTCGCCACTAGTGCCACCAAACAGCAAACTTACAATGGGTTGCCCAATTCCCAGTGTTGGTACCTGAAACAAAGGAAAATAATCCTCACCATCTTGTCTCTCATCATCTTCTAAACTTTTAAAAAAAGGAAAGTATCCCTCTACATTTTCCACTTCCTGTGACCATCTGGCATCCCCCCCCATCCTCTCTCAGTACCCAGCATGGCACACCCCTATGCACCCCTCACTTACCATTCTCCTGAACTCCAGTGACAACTGGCACACCCTGCCACTTTTAACACAGAACGTAAAGTGACTGATACAAGGTAAGTTTGGATAACGCTTTTTCATGCATTTTAAACTTTTACTCATAACACTGACATTTTTTAATACTTTTTCCCAAAATTTTCAGCACAACCTTTTTGGGATCCCACATTCATGAACAAAGTCTTGATCATAAGATGGGGTCTTAAAAAATACAGTGTTAAAAATCTGGGTTTAAAATGTAGAAAAATAAATAAATACATTATGAGAAAACATTGATTTTTTTCAACATTTATTCACAATTTTGTGCTTTTTACAGATGTTGGACCTATATTTTACATATAGCCCTTTTCATACCCCACCTCATGAACATGGCAGATGTAATTTTTCAAATCCCCTCTGAAACATGATTTCACAGTTCCTCCAAAAAAATCACTTTTCAGATGGAATTTAAAAAATTCCATATGTCTAGATGATATGGCTGGCTCAGAAAAGACTATTTTGAAAATTTGGAGTTAGAATGTCAAAAAACAACAAACCAGACTCTTCTAATGCCTACAGGAATACAAATACTTCATTAGTTGTAGTACAAAAACACCCTTTTATTTTCTTCTTTCAATTGCTTTTAGTTTTATTTTCTTTTATATGTCATTATTCTGGGCTATAACCAATCTCTCATTCACATACAAAATGTCACTGTTTTAGTCTGTTTCTGAAAATCAGCAAAAGCTCAGACCAGATTGGATGCCAGATATGCCTGAAGGGAATTACAGATGCAGTAACTGTGCCCAGTGTGGAAGCACAAGGAATATAAAGATGTTTGATCACCCCAAATCAGGGAAAAAGTACAATGTAAAGGGGTTTATTAATTGTTCCAGTGAAGGTGTGATATACATGCTTACATGCCCATGTGGCACAGCATACATTGGAAAGACAAAAAGAGCTTTAAAAGCCAGACTAGGAGAACACAAGACTGCAATGCAATACTAAAATATAAAATATGCTAAGGCAAAACATTACCTTGAATCAGAACATGGGTTAGACACAGTAACACACATAGGGGTGGAAATGGTACAAATACCAACAAGAGGGGAACATTTATAAGACCTACTTTAACAAAAAGAAGCTTACTTGATCCATGAGCTACAAACCCTTGCTCCAAGAGGACTGAATGATGATGATGTTGGACTAGACACTTATTTAAGATTCTTGTGCTGTAGTGGACTGATGAATATTTGAACCCTTGTTTTTTTTTTTTAGAAAAAAATAGAGAAAAAGCAAAATTGTGTTTAACACATTTGTATGTGGTAGAAGGGTATAAAATAGCTGTTAGGAAGATAATTAACTTAACACATATCAAATACAAATAGAAATATAGGCACTTGCACTTTAAATAAGGAATGTACATGAGATGAAACGTACAATGGATTTAGTATAAAATGCGGAAAATGTTGAGAAAAAAATTACAATATTAAATATAGAAATGTATGTCAAAAACATGTCTTGCACAAATTTTAGGGCATTTTTTGGTTTAAAGTAGAAGGCATATATAAGAGGGGTTTAAAGGGAAACACATAGTTTATTAATAAAAAAAAACAAAGAAAAAATAATTCAATGAGAAATGAAGGATAACAACTGTTAAAACAGAGCCCACTGTGGTTGAAAAGAAACAAGTACCATGTAAATAGAGTTATAAAATGTATAAATAACCTGAAGGAAGGGTGAATTGAAAGTGTGGCATAGCCAAAGTATGAATAAAATACAAGGAGCAGCCACATAGAATGTTGATAACAGTTGCTAGACAATGCAAAAATAAACAACTCCCACTGTATGACCGCTCTGATGATAAGTCATTGGCTCTGAACATCAGCACATTTTCAACATGATGGACAACAAGTGAAAGCAACATGTAGCAGCGAGCAGTAAGCAACAGATACATGCAGGAGTGGGGTATTTGAATAGTAAAAGCTGCATGCACAATGAAAGAATGAGTCCAAGGAGCAGCGACCAGCTGTGCTGTTGAGAAATCTAATGAGTGGCATACTTCCAAAATGGACTAGGCAATTGAGCCAGGAAACTAAAAGAAAAATGAAAAGTTGAAAATCAGAACCAAGAGAGAAAAAAAGAAACAGACTGGTACATTGACATTTTTGTATGTGAATGAGAGATTGATTATAGCCCAGAAAAATAAGAAGAGCATATAAAATAAAATAAAATGAAGTGCACTTAAAAGAAGGAAATAAACAAAACTGTTTTTGCACAACTAAAGAAGTACTTGTATTCTTGTAGGCATTAAAAGAGTGCAGTTTAACTGGTTATTTTCATGTTTTTGAAGTAATTCAAATTGACCTTGATTGTACCTCATACACCAAAATGTATCAATTGACATACTCCTCAATGTATTCTCTAATGCCCTTCAAAAATTGTGAAAAATGCAAATAAGCCTTCAAAATAAAAACTGAAAAACTGGTAGTACTCTGTCATGTACAAGCCCTTCGATTATACCTTAAATGCCATTTTTTTTAAAGTACAGTATTTCAAATAGTCCTGAAACATCAGTAATAAAGTCTTCAAATTACCCTCAAAGACTAGTAAGCAATTACGAAAAAAATACTTACTTTTTCTTTTATTCCCAACATTCACAGCATGATGGCACCTATAACCAGATGGTTTCAAAATGGAAATGCCGCTAACTACATTTATTGCATTAAGGACTACCACACATACATTTACACATATTAAAGAGCCACAAACATTTTTTATATTTGCTTGCATGCATGTGCAAGAAACATAATGTGATGATCCAAAATGCAGTACCGATCAGTTGAAAGGGAGAGCTCAGCTTCAGTGAGCAGCGCTCCCCCCTCCACAAACACATGAATGCAAGCATGCATATTGCATGCTCATACACTCCTCCCCACACACACGCTGTATGGCCAACGGTGGGTACCCAATCCCCCATCAGCTCCACCCCCCCTTAAAAAGCTTTGTAGGTGCCACGCTGGGAGCCCACCCCAGCATGGCAAAAATTGTTATGGCCGATGGGGGTGCACAATCCCCCATTGGCTCCAGACTCCCCCAAACAGCCTTTCAGCTGCCATGCTGGGAACCCACCCCAGCATGGCAAAAGTCCTGCGTCATCTTCCTAAAATAAAACAAAAACCTGTAAAAAAAAAAGTTCCTTCGGCAGTCTCCCTTCCCACCTGTGTTCACCTTCTGCTCACTCTGCCTCCCCACACCCCAAACTCACCCCATACTTACCTCCGGAGCTTGGTGCGATGATCTTCGTTAGACTGGAAACACATCTCCTCTCTTCAAAGCTGACCACGAACTAAGAAAATTCCAGTAAGCTGCATAATGTAATAAATAGTTTTTTTTTTTCAAATTTGCAGCTTATCTCAGGCATTCTTTGGAATTTTGGCACCAAATTTTCAGCATGGGGTTTTTGGGACCCCTCCTCTCGAATTCTATCACTGTCATTGTGTTAATCAGGCCCAAAGGGTGATTTCATGGTCACTGTGCAAAATCACCTTTCAGGACTGATTAATGAAATGACAGTGCCAGTGTTCATAAGGTGGGCTCTCAAAAAGCCTATGTTGCAAATTTTGTGAAAAAATTCTTAAAAATTACTGTGTTATGAGCATGCATTGCACAGTTCCTAGGCACTCTTGTAAGTTCACAGATTTTTAAAATTTGCACTCTGAATTTTCAACATTGCCATTTTACCACACCTCCTTATGAGCAGTACAGTTGTCATTTTTCATATCTCACTCCAAATGTGTTTCTGCACATGTAGCGCACAATGGCACAGTCGGTATGCGAAATCAATGTGTGGGACACATTAAGAAAATCACAGTGACACTGTTCACGGGCAAAGGTCTTAAAATGGCTATGTGGAAAATTTGGTGAAAAAATTCCCAAAAATGACTGTTTTAGGAGTGCACATTGCACAGTTCCTATGCACGCTTGCAAGTTTGCAAATTTTTTATATTTGCACACCAGATTTTCAACATTGCCATTTTACCACACTTCCTTATAAGCAGTACAGCTGCCATTTTTCTCATCTCACCCAAAATGTGTTTCCGCACATGTAGCACACAATGGTGCAGTCGGTGTGCGAAAGCAATGTTTGGGATAGATTAAGAAAATTACAGTGACATTGGTCATGAGCAGAGGTCTTAAAATGGCTATGTTGAAAATTTGGTGACAAAAGTCCATAAAATGACTGTGTTACGAGTGAGCATTGCACAGCTTCCATGCACCCTCATAAGGTTCATGAATTTGTAATATTTTCAGTCTAGATTTTCACCAGTGGTATTTTTCTACACTTCCTTATGAACAGAACAGCTGTCATTTTTCACAACATGGCCGAAATGTGTTTTCACACTTTCAGCACAGAAATGCATGGTCGCTGTGGGAAATCATTGTTCAGGACAGATAAAGAAAATCACAGTATCACTGTTCATGATCGGAGGTTCCAAAATGCCTGTGATGACAATCTACTGTAAAAAATCTCCAAGCTAATTACATTATGGGTGTGCGTTGCACAGGTTCTACACATGCTCGTGACTTCACCAGTTTTTATGTTGACGTGCTTGTGCAGCCAACATCGCGGGACAGTGCAGCTTTGGAGGTGAGGTCATTGTTAGGCAATGCAGGGCACGCACCAGTAGGTGCATCCTGTATTCTCCAATCAGCCTGCATGCCAGCACCACACCATGCATACATAATGTGGAGAGCACATTTAAAAAAAGATCTGCTGTAATCCAAGCAAAGCTTGCCATATGCAGCGGTCCTTTCCTTGCTGTGCTCGCCGCCATTATGTGCATGGTTGGCAAGCGGGCGACCGCCTAACTACTGCCGACTTTGGTGGTGCCCAATTCCTCTGTCAGTTAAGCCCCCTGCTTTCTTTGTGTGCCAATGGGGGAGCCCAATCCCCATCAGCATAAACCCCCACACAATTGTTGAATGCTGAGGGGGGTGCCCAATCCCCCTCAGCTCATGCCCCCTGCTTTCTTTGTGTGCTGACGGGGGTGCCCAATCCCCATCGGCATTACTTCCTCCTCCCCCCCATGTTGTGTGCTGACGAGGGTGTCCAATCCCCTGTGAGCTACAGATGCCCCCCCCAAACAGTTAGGTGGCATGCTGGGAGCACACCCCAGTGTACTAAATCCCCTGCAAAAAAAAAAAAAATTCCTGCAATGTTATTTTCATTTTTTTCCCTGTAAAATGAAAACAGACCCTCATAGTCTCGATGCCCCCTTCCCCACCTGCACCCACCCACTGAACACCCTGCCTCCCCTCACCCCCCTCACCCCATCCTTACCTGCAGAGTCCGGTGCGACGATCTTCAGTGGACCGGGAATACATCTTCACTCTTCAAAGCCGACTGTGAACTGAAGAAATGCTGGTAAGCTGTATAATGGAATGAATAGGGTTTCTTCAACTTACAAACAAACGAACATACAAAATTTGCCAGCAGGTAAAGGCCTAGAGGTCTATCAAGTCTGCTCAAATGTGCAGCTAGCACCCCTTATTCTGCAGCTGCCCCTCCCTTCCACCCTTCCTCTTCATTAACCCTCCCCCTTGTCCTGTCCCATCCTCGTTTGAAGCAGTCCACTGTTCTACTGCATTCCACTTCAGCAGGAAACGCATTCCACCCAGCCACCACCCTCTCTGTAAAAAGTGTCTCTCATCTCCCTCCTGACCTTCCTCACTCCAGTCTCATATCATGGCCCCCGGCCCTCCTCTCCCTTACTTTGAACAGCCCCTCTGTACCCATCTTGTTTATTCCTTTCATGTATTTAAAGGTTTCAGTCATGTCACCCCTGTCTCTCCTCTCCTCCAGTGAGTACATGTTCAGCTCCTTCAACCTCCTCTCTTATGATAAGTCCCTCAGCCCCTTGATCATCTTTGTCGCTCTGCACTGCACCCCCTCCAGTAACTTAATGTCCATCTTCAGATACGGACACCAGTACTGCACACAGTATTCCAGGTGTGGTCTAACTAATGACCTATACAGTGGCAGAATCACCTCCTCCCTTCTCAAGGATATACCCCTTGCAATACAACCCAGCATTTTGTTGGCCTTTGCAGCTGCCTCCTACATTGTGCCGAGTTGTTCATTGACCGTGTAATGAGCACACCCAGATCCTTCTCCTCCTCTGTCTGGGCTAGCTGCACTTCCCCTAGCCGGTAACTTTAATGCATATCTCGGGCATATTTGTGAGTTTTGGCCCCAAATTTTCAACATGGGGTTTTTGAGATCCCTTCTCATGAATTCTTGCACTGTCATGGCGTTATTCAGTCCTGAAAGGTGATTTGCAATCACTGTATGGAATCACCTTTTGGGACTGAGTAATGAAATGGCAGTGCCACTGTTCATGAGAGGGGCTCTCAAAAAGCCTGTGTTGCAAGTTTGGTGAGAAAAATCCAAAAAATGACTGTTTTACCGACCATGCATAGCAACTGCGCAATGCACACTCATAAGTTAGTGCATTCTCACTATTTTCATGCCAGATTCTCCACATTGACATTTTACCACACCTTCTTGTGAACTGTACAGCTGTCATTTGTCACATCCTGTCTGAAATGTGTTTTTGCATTTCTCTGGCACGGAATAGTACAGTCATTGTGAGAAATCACTGTTTGGGACACATTATGAAAATGACAGTGACACTGTTCATGAGCAGAGGTCCTAAAATGCCTGTGTTGAAAATTTGGTGACAATACTCAATAAAATGACTGTTTTACGAGCGTGCGTAGCAACTGCGCAAAGCACGCTCATATGTTAGTGCAATTGCAATATTTTCATGCCACATTCTCAACAGTGCCATTGTTCTACACCTCCTAATGAACAGTACAGCTGTCATTTTTCACATCCTGACCAAAATCTGTTTTCGCAGTTCCAGCGCACAATAGTGCGGGCGCTGTGGAAAGCCTGTGTTCGAGACGCATTATGAAAATGGCAGTGACACTGTTCATTAGCAGATGTCTATGTTGAAAATTTAGGGCCAAAAGTCAATAAAATGAGTGTTTTATGAGTGGGTGTTGCGCAGTTTGCACGCACGCTCGTGACTTTGTGAATTTGTAATACTTTGATTCCAGCTGTTCATCATTGCCATTTTTCCATATCTCCTTATGAACAGTACAGCTGGCTGAAATGTGTTTTCGCATGACCAGGGCAGAATTGCACGGTCACTGTGTGAAATCCCTTTTCAGGACACTTTCAGGAAATGACGGTGATACTATTCATCAGCAGAGGTCCTAAAATGCCTATGTTGAAAATTTGGTGGCCATAGTCCAGACAATGATTGAGTTGCAAGCGTGCATTGCACAGTTTCCATGCACCCTTGTAACTTTGTCAATCTGCAATATTTTCATGTCACAATTTCACCACTGGCATTTGCGCACACCTCATTATCAAGAGTCCAGCTGCCATTTTCCACAGCCTGCCCAAAACGTGTTTCCGCAGCTCTGTCACACAGTGGCATACTCGCTGTGCAAAATCACCTTTTGGGACACATTAACAAACTCTCAGAGCTATGCCTCTCCACGACCGCCACTGCCAATGCCAGTGCAACTACATTCGGCATTAACAAATGCTTGTTTTAATATTTTCAATGCAGATTTTCAACATTGCCATTTTTTACACCTCCCTATGAACAGTACAGCTGTCATTTTTTACATCCTGTTCAGAATGTGTTTTTGCGCACGTGGTGACAAATGCCGTAGTCACTGTGCAAAAGCAGCTTTTGGCTAACAAACTGATATTGCCACTGTTAATGAGGTGGGGGTCACAAAAAAAACATGTTTAAAATTTGGAGTGAAAATACCAACGAATGCCTGAGGCGTAAGGGTTTCTGACCATAATGCCCCACCCTGTAGACAATGACAGCCATCAGGGCTGTGACTTGGGATTGTTGCCTGCAATGCTCATATCATTCCACCCCCACCCACACCCTGCAGCCACTGAGAGGCATTGAGGTGTGCCTCGGACTCTTCAGCCCCAAAGTTCACCCCATTCTCCTACACCGCACCCATCTCATCGTATTTCCTGAAGGAATGGGGTGTGCATAAGGGCCAAAGACCCCAAGGCACGCCATGACACTTGTCAGTGTCTGCAGGGCAGGGTGTGGTGAAATGGCATGGCCGGTATGCCTGACGACCCAAAGGCACACCCCAATGCCTGTCAGTCTCTGCAGGGTGCTGGTGGGGATGGCTTCAGTTCAATATTTCACTGCCATTCCTATTATGCAGCTCTGTAACTCCTACACTACCAATGCCAATGCCACCAAGCAAACATTTGGCATTGACAAATGCTTGTTCTTCCTGTTAGTGACCTGCTTGCATTCACCTTCACATTGTTTGCTGCACATAACTGAAATGAAAATTGCAGCAAAAGATATTGCTTGCTGCATCAGTTATAAGAAGGCATTTCTGTGTATCTTCGGTCCTGTTATATATTTTCCCACCCCCTCCCTTGCACTGCTTTCTGTCTCCTTCCAAAGCTGCACAGTACTTACCCAGACTGTGGTGTCTACCTAGCCATGGTGTCTGTCTTTCTCTTGTCCATCTGAACTGATGGCAGCTCCGAAATCTGCAGTGGTTGCCACTCAACTGCTCTCTCTTGGATTGCTACCTTTCTGACCACCATCTCGCACACTTTCCAACATCCCAGTAATGGACAATAGGACAAGTAAGACAAAGGTGTAAAGGTAAAACAAACTTGTAATGTACATTTAACAAGAAACTGCATGCAAACACATTCAATTTGCAGGTAACAACTACAGTATAGCACCCCCAATGACACCTACTAGCAGAGGAACTATTCATTACACAAAACAGCAGTATGCTAATATTTTTTTCTTTTCTTAAAATAAATGTGTACACAAAACCCATTTTATAAGTACAGTAACACACTCCAGGTTATGGGTTATGCTCTGATTAACACATCTCTATAAGTCTGTCGCTTTGTGCCTCACTATTCTCCTAGGTATGTGTTTATCAGTGTATAACCCACACCCTGGAGTGCTTTTATCCCAGGGAACCATATATGTTGCATGCTTTAATTTTTTTCACAGGAAGAGTGATGTTAAACTAAGGGTATTCAAGACCAGACAAAAATATAAAAGATAACTGTTGTGTTTATTGTTTTCAGTTATTGCAAAAAATATTGCAAAGACATTACATTAAAAGGGCAGACTAGGTGGGCCAAGTGATTCTTATTTGTCATCATATTCTATGTTTCTATGACATCCTCATACAGAGTATTATAAAGCACATTCCGTAGCTACATGACAATAAATATCTAGCAGTCTTTTTACTGCACTTTGTAATCATGTACAACAGGAAGGTGCAGTATATGTCATGTCATTCATCTGTCAGAATATGAGTGGATCCCCTTAGTTACCAATTATGTTTACCCTCCCCCCCAGTAACAGACAGAGGTGCTCCATTGAAAGATAATCTTATAAATCAGTAACTAGATTCCTTACCTGGCATAATCTTGTAAATCAGTAACTAGATTCCTTACCTGACCTGGAGAGATCCTCAGCAGGTGCCTTGAACCAACTGGTGGGTGCCTCAAATTGATTGGTCTTACCTCACCTGGATTCTAATCTTTGCTTTGCCAATCAGCCCTTCCCAGGCTGACCAGAGGATCTCACAATACTCAATAGAAAGTCCCCTTCTGCTGCATGATCCAAGGGCAATGGTCCTTTGGCTATCATGCACCAAAGTGGCTAAACTCAGTCCTAGGAGACCTTCTTACTGAACCCAAATTAGGGCCATTCAAACTAAAACTCTGTTCCCACCTCATTGGCCACATGGCTTGATCATACTCACAATAATAAAAGTTATTGGCCTAAGCTGCTGAATCTACCTCACCAGCACATCGACCCATGGACAGTCTCCTGACCTCCCTTTCCCACTCCCTTTATTGCCCAATCTGCTCCCTACTTCTCACCTCCACCTCCCTCCCCCTCTAAGGCAGGGGTGTGCAAATCCCATTACCCCCAGTCCAGGGCAAGTAAATTTCATTCAAGCGCAGGTACAGAAACAAAGATCATTTCATTATAATTACTGGCTTCCTCTTTTTCCCATAGGGAAACCATAGTGTAATTTGCCATAACAAAGATGTGTTTATTACAGCAAACACGTGCACAGTTTCTCTTGCCCAGTGCATGACACAGCTCTCCGATCCTGGCTGCTCGCTGGTGACCTACTTCTCATTCTCCCAAACAAACCATCACTTGGAATCAGTGATAAGTAATTAAAAAATCAGGGATATAGTACATAAAAAAACAAAAGAAAACAATTGGACTGTCAACTGTGGGGAAAAAAGGGTATAAGCCAGACCCCTCACACTAAAATCTGACCTTGGCCAGTGACCGCACAAGAACATCTTTATTTTTATTTTATATAATTGCTGAGGTGAAAAAGGGAAACCCAACAATTATATAAAATAAAATATGGATCAGGGTGTATAAACTCGAAGTTTACACACACCCTTGGGGTTAGATGTTATGTATAAATCCCTTGGGTGTGTGTAAACTTCTCATTACACACTGTTACCCATAGTTTATTCTATACGTAATGAATAGGGACAAGTAAAAATTCAGCTACAGTCATGGCTAGGCAAGTAATAAAATTTTGATTTGAACATCCCTGCTCTAAGGTGCCCCTGCCACCTCTTTCTTCACCCTGTCTACCACCAACCTCTTCTGCATTACCTTTTACCCTACTCCCCCTTCTATTCTTCCACACTCCCCCTTCCTCCCCCACACAGACCCCACCCTTCATCAACTAAATCTGCTAATCTCCCTCCCTTTCCCCTTCACCCTAGTCACTTTCCGATTCTCTGCCTTGAATCTCTCCTTTCACTCTCCTCACTGACAAAGGGAAGCTCAGTTTCTCTAGTTCCCTGCCCTGATTCATACCACCCTCTTTCCTCACTCCTTTCTTTAACCAGCACCGTATTTTCAGCCTATACTGTATGTACTACAGCCTTACTGAGTTGAACTACCCCAGTTCTATTGAAATCAGTATATTTACCCTTGTCTGTATCCTAATTAGTTAGCCCTAGATGCTTGTTTACTTGTTTGTATGATCTTTACTGTATCTATCTATGGTTACCTATGTATCTTTGCCTTTACTGTATGTATCCTTAGAGTATTTTATCCTTCATGATGCGGAACCTTTGCAAATGAGGTACTAGCTCAAAGGTTGTAATCTAAGACTTAAATAAATAAATAAATAAATAAATGTGATTGAACATGAAACAAAGAATCCAAAGTTCTGTGAGTAAAAAAAGTTTGCTTGTGGGTGAAATTCTCAGAGCTAATTTGTGGTTACAGATCTCCATGGGAACTCTTTGAGGAAGGATAAAGTCCTAGCTAGTTACTGACTAAATCCACTGATGCATGTCAGCAGGTACAAAAAAGAATAGCTGCGTGCAGGAAACTACCCCTATGACATGTGCTGCAAGCATGTATTTTGTGTTAAATTGGAACTGAGTGCATGCCTCTTGCATGTATGCAACAAGCAGGTAGTAATTGTCTGAAACTACCTCTGAGCTACATGTTCTTCAAGCATGTATTTTGAGTTAAACTGGAACCAAAAGCATGCCTGTGTCATGCATGAAGCAAGCAAGTGGTCATTTTCTCAATCCATGCATTCAAAACACATATCCACTTATAGCACACTATAAATGTGCACCCATATTGGTTTATTTATTTGAAAAGTTTTGTTACAGAAATAATTATATGAAATGTTTTCATGCCGTGCATATAAAACTACCCATGTGATATGTGTGCTGCAATCATGATTTAAATGTTAAATTGGAACCGATTGCATTCATGTGGCATGCAAGCAGCACGCAGGTATAGAAAGCATGTTTTTTTATGTTAAATTGGAACAGACTGCATGTATGTAGCGTGCGTGCAAAAAGCAAGTGCTCACTGATAACTGCACAAATAATAGTTAAGTGATTTACTCAGGATCACACCACATGCAAGTTGGGGTTGATGAGATTCAAACTCATGTCTTTAGGTCTTCAAGTCCTGGTTTGCAGTTTAGTGCCTTTACCCACTAAACTATACATATAGCTTGTTTGTCCTGCAATACAAATCTGCATATATAGGCATGCGTGTGGCATGCTCATAGTCACTATTACACTTTTTAGTTTTCTTGTCTCCTCCCATCACTGCTGCACAGCTGAACTGTAGCACACATACCAATGGAAACACATGTAGTACTTCCCACCCCAACACACACACACTTATCCATAAAACTATTTACTGTAATTAGTGTACTTCTGTCTGGCCTGTACTTCTATTAATATCTCTCCATAGTTTTGAATGCTTTCATGCAAACAGACTTTAAGGGGAAGCACAAAAGTAATAATAACTCAACACCCCATCCACATGGCCAATTGCTCACCCCTTGCACACACGCTGTAACAGGTGTGGCCATGGTGTTACAGACAACCCACCAAGTATAGATACAAGTTAAGAGTCTCTTACCTGAAAACAGCAGTGCTAGGGAACCAGAGGCTGGAGTCTCTAAGCAATGATATCCATGAGTCAGATGCTAGGGCATATCCTCTTGAAATGAATGGAGTTATTTTTTATTACTATTTTATACATTATGATAGTGAGTTGGAGAATAATGGCGGCCACTGTTCTAGTATCAAGGCCCTTGTTAGTCGAGTGGCGGCCTTCATAAATCTCCAATTCTGCATTAATAATGTATGCAATAGTAATAAAAAAATACCTCCATTCATTTCAATGGTGCATTCACCTGCAGTCTCCCTTGCCCTATGTCATAATGTACCTGTGTGGGAATGTGGAGGTCAGCTTCACTGGGGGGGCATAAACTTAACTATAATGGGGCTGTATAAGTCTGTGCATACCATACCACTCAACTGTCCATGAATGCAAGGGACAGCCCTCATTTTTCCCTGGTCTGCTACTCATCCATCACTCATAGAAAATATACTGCTTACACAGAGGATGCCCTGTAAATTTAGGCTTTAAGGCATGTACACCATTTTAGATTTCAGCAAGGGGGAGCCAACAACCATTGGAGGCCAGGTGCAAGTTAGCCCATAGGTGGCAAGCTCTAGAATGTCTGGAATGCCTCTAAAAGCTAAAACATATTTGTTGTGACTGAAAACTGGTAAGCAAATCAGGAAACATTCAAGTGTATAAGATTCATCTGTCTACAGCCTAGATCAGTGTATCAGATTTGGGCTTAAACCCACCCAGTTACAAACCATTTTTTTTCCATGCTGAAGTTCTGTAGCCCTACCCCCCAGAAATAAACTTTGTCCCAATTTCTATCCATGACTTCATTCCATTCAGCACTCATCCTGTATGGGTTGTGAAGCCACTCAAAGGTGCAGTAATGTGAAAAACACATCACTATTTCAGTCCCTGCTCCAGTCCCCAATCATCCAGTGAAACAAGTGATTTACTTTTACTTACCTGACCATCTGGCCAGTAATTGTGGCATTTCCCAGTGTACAGCCAGCCTGGTTTTCAACCTGCTCCTCCTCTGCCCTTCTGCCAGAAGCTTACTGTAAGAACTGACCATCCTAGGTCCCCAACATGGTCCACGACCAAGTCACCTTGCCAACCAGACCCACCAAGCCTGTGCTGCTTGATTCTTGCTTGGTTGCTGCTGTGGCTGCTGCCACACTGCACTGATCAAGGCCTATGAAGGCTGCCTACACCACTGTCATCGCTGCTGCTAAGCCTAGCTTGCTGTTGTGGGGGGTTTGTGCTGTATTTTTTATGAGGTGAGCATAGCAGAGTAAGTAAGTAGCCTAGTCTTGAGTTAGCTTCAGGCTCACCCTCTGTCCCTTCAGCACCATGGGAAATGGAGACCCACTAAGAGTAGACCAACAAAAAATGCCCCCACAACACTGCTATTGAGAATTCAGTGCTCACCCACTCTCCAAAGCTGTAGTGTGCAGCCTATTTACTTTGTGGTGGGAAAGAGAGTGTTGCACCAATGAGACTTAAGTGCATTTGCTTGGCTGGAGCTCTTCCATGTCACACGTGATGGCACTGCCACTAATAGGTGGAGAGAGTGGACAACATAATACAGGCACAGCGGAGTCAGGAGTGAACCTGCAGCGTGAGTGCACGCAGGCCAGAGGGCACTTACTGTGCAAAAGATTAAATCCAAATTTAATGCCATTATTACCATACCACAAGAACAACCTAGGCTCAAATGCGGGTGCACAGGTAACTGCCCTCCCTCTCTCCCACCTAAATATCACCCCTGCTTTATGGCAGAAACTCATTCTCAGGTGCTAATATCAGTACAAGTAAGTACAATAGTTTCCACTGTGTTCTGGGGTACTGTATCTCTATATTTCAGGATGTGTCCTGATCATTGTGAGGATTAGTGTCCCTCATTGTCCCTTATTTTGAGTGTCCATGTCCCCCATTTCAGTAACAAAATGTGAGGTATGTGCATGCTTCCAAGACCCTACTCAGCACAAAGAGTGCTGAGCATGGCCATATGCTCCATACAGAATGACAAATGGAAAGTAAGTGAGCTGAAAAAGTCATGGAGAAACACATTTGTAGCACTAAATATACATAAGGAGATTTGCATGGCCCAAAACAAAAAATGCAGGCTTTACAACACAGAGGTCCCTCTTTGCATGTCTGCAATGGGGGATGTTGACTGACTATATCCCAGGCATTTAATGAAGTAAGCAAACGATACTTTACAAATTAATGGCGATTTAATGACAAAATTCAAAAGCCATTAAACAACTTGCAAAAGGATCAGAATGAATGAGTTTACCTAATTTTGATATGAAATCAATGAAAATGTATTTTAATGGTTCTAATTGCTAGCTGTAGTAAGAGAAATAGAAACCAATGTGTTTTTTAGATGAGATTTGCACCAGCTTAGTTGCTGTACATATAGCAAGCATGCAACTCACAAACCTGATGTAATTTTTAGATGTTTGCACCAGCTTACCTGCTGCACACCTGTCAAGCTTGCAGCATGCAAACATGATTTGCTTTTTAGATCTGGTTTGCTTAGGTTCATTTTGTGTATGCTAACTGCATGCAAACATTGCACAATTAAGCATGAGGCATGCATTCTGCATGTACACAGCACACTTATATTTCTGTAAGGGTTTTACCAAGAAAGGCATACTGAGCAGACATACTGCAGAACTGGAAAATTTCACTGTAAAAATATTTTCCCTATATTCACGGGTGAGACTCATTCCATGAAAATATTTTTTACAGTGAAAATTATCTGACATGTATCAAACACAGTACAGTGTCTATGAACCTTGGCTCAGAACTTAAACTTAAAAGCAGGGCAAGGGGATGTTAAATAAGTAGCCTTGAACGTAAAAGTTAAAGGTAAAATTAATGAAATAAAGAACCAAAAAGGAGCTGACAACAAAATGACCACAAAGTCGACTTCCTGGTTCTCTGATCGGCATGTCAGCTGACTTGTGGTAATTTGCTCACTCACACTCTTGCACCTCTGTATCCCACCATCCTCATCCTACCTAACCCTACTCAAAAACACCCCACAAGAAAGAATAAAAGCAGAAAGCAAGAAACTGACTGCTGACTGCTGACTGTTGATTGTAATCAACATTTGTTTCTTCCCATGGAACACGTGGTCATGAACAGCAGAGTCCTCGATCCTGATCCTCTGAAAATGTACCCTATAGATGAGTCTAATGTGCCTTATTCCCGTTAAAGAACATAAGAAACAGACTGCACTCCTCAAAATTAGGATGACTCAACAAAGCACAAACACCGGGATGAATTTCAAAGCTTTAATGCTTTATTTCAGAACACTCAAAACTCAAAGCTAAAAGGAAAAGAAAATGTTAATTGTGGTTGCCATTTATTACTTGGTATGAAAGGACAAAAGAAAGCCAGAGCCCATCAATACTGTTCCCCATATAATGCGGGACATTATTTATCTATTATCCCTCAACCAAACATTTAATTTGTTTTTAAAGACAGTGGCACTAATTGCCTCTACCAATTCTTGTGGCAAGATGTTCCATACAATGGATGCTTTTACTGGAAAAAAGTTTCCTCTTTTGCTGGTTTTATAAGTTTTTACTTTAAGATGTTTATTATACAGTCTCAGAACATGTCTCCTTTTGGAGAGTGTTAGACCACATTTTTCCCTTAGATCTGGTGAATTTATTAAATAAAAACCATAAGCATATCACCTCTTAATCTTCTAGTTTGAAGAGAGAAGAGACCAGTAGCTTTTAATCTGTTCTGATAATCCAAGTTTGTTAATCTTGGAATCATTCTAGTTACTCTCCTTTGAACCTGTTCAAGAATTGCTATGTCTTTTTTTTTGGTTTGAATTCCAGAAAGGGGAGCCATAGTCTAGATACGGTCTACTGTATGTCCAATACAGTGGAATAAGGCATTGTTCAGTGCGATTAACAAAAGTGCATTTTATTTGCCTCAAAAGTCTGTTGGTCATGCAATCAGTTCTAACACAGTGATCATTTGTTCTAAGTTTATTATTAACATATATCCCTAAATCTTTTTCACAATTTGTTGAGTGAAGTGGTAGTCCGTTTATATTACTGTATATATTGTTTTTGGATTATTGACACTGAAATGTACTACTAAACATTTGTCTTGATTAAACTGCATATGATTTTCATTTGGCCAAGTTGTTAATTTTTCCAAATCCTTCTTTAATGCAGAAATATTTTCTTGATTATTAACCTTGCCCCCCAATTTAGTATTGTCTGCAAATGTAACCATGAAGTTATTTGGCCCTGTTTGTAAATCACTGATAAAGAGATTAAACAATGCTGGTCCCAAGACCGACCCCTGTGGTACACCACTTGTCCCACTACCCGAATCAGACAAGATATCATTAATTCTGACTCTCTGAGAATGATTTGTCAACCAGTTTAAAGTCCAGTTGACAATATCAGGTGACAAACCTAGATTGTGCATTTTAGTAATGAGTTTTTCATGTGAGACTTTATTGAAAGCTACACTAAAGTCCAAAAGAATTACATCAGTAGGGATACCCACATCTAGTAGAGTGCTTATATTATTGTAAAAAGATATCATATTAGTGGTGCAGGAATACTTAGGAGTAAACCCATGCTGATTTGAATAATAAATTCCTAATTTTTTACAATCTTGATCTATTAGAGACGTCATTAATTGTTCCATTAATTTACCAGCCACTGAGGTCAGGCTAATTGGACGATAATTTTTCACAGAACTTCTATTGCCTTTTTTAAATATGAGAGTAACTATTGCTGAATGCCAATCATTTGGTACAATGCTTTCTTGTAAGGATTTGTTGAAGATAATTGACAAAGGTATAGAAATATTTATAGAGGTTAAGATCAGAAACCATGGATGAATACTGTCTGGGCCCAGACTAGTATTTTTTTTTTTTAGTTTTTTGATAGCCTGTATAATATCAGTTGGACATAACCTATGATAATCTATGTGGTGAACTTTAAATGAACTAATCTGTGATTTTTGAGAGAAGACAGAAGAAAAGTACTTATTAAAATATTCAATGTTTCTATATCAGATAGAGAAGAGTCATTGGTTATAATGGGACCAATGGTCCTTGATACACCTTTTTTACTATTTATAAAGGAGAAAAGAGATTTGTGACAGTCTTTTGTGTGAGCTAGTTTAAATTCTAGCTTATGTTTTGCCAATTTAATAGATTTTTTTTAAGTTTTTCACAGATAGTCTGTATTTATGTAATAAAGTATTCTTAAATGGAACAGGACTATTCTTAAGTTTCCTAAAAAGTTTAATTTTTATTTTTATCTGATTTTTAATTGCCTTGTTGAACCAAGGGGGAGTTTTTCCTTTATTATTAAATTTCCTCTTAGATGGAATAAAGGTATTTTCCAAATAATGTACAATGTTTTTAAAAAAGTCCCAAGCTTGTTGTGTTGTAAAATTAAGAAGGTAAGAGTCCCAGTTTATGTTTTTTAAGTATTCATTGATTTTAGAAAAATGTTGCTTTTTTATAATTTTTTTTGTACAGTATAACTTCCTTTGTGTAGTTTTAAACTGTTGAATTTCAAAAAGAACAGATGAATGATCACTGGTCCCAAGTGGATCCCAAATTTGTAAATTGCTAATTTGTTGCTCTATGTTAGTAAATAATAGATCCAAAATATTAGGACCTCAAGTGGGTTCAGTAACAAGTTATTGTAATCCAGTACTAACTACCACATCTATTAGTCCTTTCTCAACATAGGACTGTCCTGAGAATGAGTCCCAGTTGATATGAGGGAGGTTAAAGTCACCAAATATTACAGTATCTTGAGAATCTGAAATATGTGTAATTTCTTTAAACATATCAGTTGTGTAATCTGAATTTGCAGATGGAGGTTGATAGATGTTACCAAAAGTTATATAGGACTGCTCCTTCAATAAGATTTTAACCCATATAATTTCCAAAGGAAAGGGACAACACACTTCAAAAGAAGGAATATAATTTTGTATGTACATACAAACTCCACCGCCTTGCTTATCTAATCTGTTTTTATGATATAACTTGTAGCCTGGAATTTCTTTGGACCAAATTGAGGATGCATTCCACTAAGTTTCAGTTACTCCCACCACACCTATATTTAAAGTTTTACATTTGGCTTTGAGTTCTGCTAATTTGAGTTGGTTTAAAGATCTTGCATTCAAAGCTAGGAATTTACATTTAGTTGCAATAATATTTTGGTAAGTATTCAGAGACTTGGGACTAGACCCATTCTCCCCCATTGTTTTTAGTTTAAACAATGATTTATGATTTTAGTGATACTTTTCCCCATAAGTGTACTACCCCTACGACTGAGATGTAAATCGTCCCAGTAAAACAAGGAAGAATGATCTGAAAATGATTTCCAGTGGGTAATACAGGGTATATCCTGCTTAAAACACCACTTTTTCAGCCATTCATTTAGGGCTGTGATTTTCTGCGTCATGGTAGTTGTTGCTTTCGGGACAGGTAGAATTTCAGATACACATACACAGCAACCCCTATCAAGTAACAGGTTACATAACACCACATAGTCCTGTTGTAACTGATTAAATGAGGTGCTGTTTATATCATTAACACCGGCATGTATGATAACCAATGGATTTTCCCCCACGTTTTGTAAAATTTTAGGCATCATGGAGGTAATGTCAGATACCCTGGCCCCACGGAAGCTAGAACAAGTGTGGTTGCTCTTATCACTATTGCATACCCCCCATCAATGTGCTTGATGATTGAATCTCCCAGGACTAACACTTGTTTTGAGACAGTATGGGTACAAGAATCAGAAACAGGTGATTGTTTAACACACTCTGGAGTGATTAACTTAATAGGTATTGATTTGGTAGCTTGAGACTTACTAGGACAAGTATTCATGGGCATTAATTCCTGATTGAAAAGTGTTTTTAAACCATTATTATCAACAGAGGGTGATGCACAGGATAAATCATGTAGCACTTCATTGTTTGATACAGTCAATTGCTCAAACCTATTACGAGCTTCAATAGGGGCACTACTGTGATTTGACCACCCTTCCTTCTTTTAAGAGGCTTTGTGACAATGGTCCAGTCATCATTATCATGAGAAGAGAGTGGATAATCATCCACCTTATATGAGGGGGCAGAGGCAACAGGATATACTAGTACTAGTCATTATAATTGTCTCCTCATCAGGAGGCATATAAATGCTACCTACATGTGAAGGAAATTGTTCATTAGAATGAAGTTGTCATCCATAAGATCAGTGTAACTTTCCAGTTCCCTTATATCAGTGGAAACTGGTTTAATATTAAGCAGAAACGCTATCTCTCCTTCAAGAGAAGTAATCAGATGGCAATTAGTACATACATACTTGATCCCATACTTTCCCTCACTATACATCAAACATTGCATACACGTACTAAGCGCTTTTTCCATTATTAAAGGTGTATATTTACTATGTAGAGGATATGCTAAAATTATCTTATCCAAGTGTGTCTAATGCCAGCAGTTTCAGCATGCCCAGCGGACACAGCAGACATACGCAAATGCGCGTGTCTCTGCGCGCATCTCCACGCACCCTAGTTCCCCATTCACTCATTCTCTCATTCCCTCTCTTTCTCTTAGACTGCATCTGTCCCATACTGCACCAGTCAGTCTCTCACTCTGTTTCCATGCCAAACCATGCTTCTGGAAGTATAGATTCTTACAGTGACTAGTCAGTGTTTAAAAGGCATATATTATTAAAACAGCTAATGATCAGGTAGTGCAAATATTTATTTTCGCTAATATGTCGAGAGACTCAGTATCATGAAAGAAATTTTGCGTAAATTTTTCTAGTTCTACAGTAGCTCATTTTCAGATGCATACTGGGGGGAAGGGGAGTACAGTTTATTTTACACAGCAAGGATTCAAACTAATATACAGTACATACAATTACTATATGTGTGTGTATACATATATATATATATATATATATATATATACACATATATATGTTAGAGGCAAAAAACGCTGTTTAATGCATCAGTTAGGGTTGTTTCACAGTGACAAAAGTGAGGAAATTCAATGTTATGGTTGAAATTCCCTTTGCACCCCTCCAGCCCACCCCCTCAACTGTAATCGGGGTGGTATTCCAGGTGAGGCCTTACCAATGTTTTATACAATAGCATCACCACTTCCTTCCTTCTGCTAGTCATACCGCTTCCTATGCACTCCAGCATGCCACTGGCCCTCCCTGCCACTTTTGTGCACCCGTAGGTCTCTTTCCTTTTTGGTGACAGTCAGCTCATCCATCCAACCTGTAGCTCTCCTCAGGATTCCCTCTACCAAGGCACATTATTTTGCACTTCATCTCATTGAACCTCAGTTGCCACATCTCCAACCATCTTTCAAGCTCCTCCAGGCTCCTCTTCATTTTCTGCATCCCTTCTAGAGTATCCACCTTTTTGCAGATTTTGTGTGATCTGCAAACAGTCAGACCTTTCCTTCCAGCCCCTCTGTAATGTTGCTAATGAAGACATGGAACAGGACTGGTCCTAGTACTGATCCCTGTGTTATCCCACTGGTCACCTCCCTCTCCTCAGATTGTATCCCATTTACCACCACCCTCCATCTCCTATCTGTTAACCAGATCCTAACCCAGCTCACCACCTTGTTTCCCATGCCCAGACTACCCATCTTGTTAATCAGTCTTTTTAAGTGGGATGGTGTCGAAGGCTTTGCTGAAATCTAGGTAGATGATGTTTACTACCCCTCCCTGATTTATTTCTCTAGTCACTCAATCAAAAAAATATGTTAGATTTGTTTAACATGACCTTCCTGCTGCAAATCTGTGTTGCCTCAGATCCTGAGCACAGGGGGATTCCATATGTGCCACTATCCTTTCAGCAGTCTCTCCATGATCTTTCCCACCACTGAGGTGAGGCTGACTGGTCTGTAATTTCCCACCTCCTTCCTACTGCTGCTTTTGTTCAGTGGGACTACATGTTACCTTTTCCAGTCCTCTGGAACAACACCTGTGGTGAGTGATTTTGTGAATAGGGCTACCAAAGGCACTGCTAATTCCCTTCCCAGCTCCTTTAACATCCTCAGACAGATGCCATCTGGCCCCATGGCCTTATCCACCTCCAGCTTTGTGAGTTCTTCTAGAACTCTCTCTCCACTCTGAATGGACAGGGGTCCACTGCCTCCCATACTGCCTCTGCAACCCAACTGTGATCCTTGACCCTCCCCCTCCTTAGTGAATAATGAGCAGAAGTATTTGTTCAGTATTTCTGCCTTGTCCAGATCCCCTCCTTACACTCTCCCTTCTCCCCTTAGAGCCTCACAATCCCCCCTCACCCCGTTTTTTCTTCTTTCACTGATTTGCCTATAAAATGCCTTGTCCCCTTTGTTTACAGACTGTGCTAAGCCCTCTTCTGTCTGCACCTTCACCCTCCTAACAGCCTTCTCTGCTTTCCTTAGACAAACAAGGTCCACCTCCCTGTCCTCCTTCCTTTGGCTCCCCTTATATTCCTAAAACTCAGCCTTTTAGCCCTGACTTTGTCTCTCACCACTTTGGAGAACCATAGTGATTTCCTTCTTCTTTTCCCTTTGGCCACATTTCCTAATGCATTGGTTTGTTATATCCACTATGGCTCCTTTCAGTTTCTTCCATTGGTCTTCCACCCCTTCTATTATCCCTCCCTCCCTTCCCCAGGACTGCTGGTATAGATCTACCCTTTTCAGTGAAATCCTCCCTCCTGAAATCCAATACTCTTGCCCTTGCATGGGTTAATTGAGTCCATGTCTCCATGCTGAACAACACCATGTGGTGGTCACTGGATCCTAGCTGCCCTTCCACCTGTATTTCTTCAACTCTGTTCCCATTGGTCCATGCCAGGTCCAGAACTGATGTGTCCCTGGTTGGCTCATGCATCAGCTTCCTGAGTCAAGGCCCCCTGCAGAAATTCCAAAATGGTTGTGCTCTTGGTTGAAGCAGCCACCTGGGTGGTCAAATCCATGTCCAGCATACTGAACTCTACCAGTAGCAGGATTTCACCTTTAGCTGCCATGTTGCATATGTTCTCCACTAGTTCAATGTCTTCTTTCTCCCTCTGTGCTGGAGGTGAGTATTGCTGTTCCATTCCTTAACTCCAGGGTGACCCAGATTACCTCAGCCTTCCCTGTCTTCCCAGCACATCTGTAGCCTGTATACCATCTCTGATGTACAGGGCCACTCCTCCACCCTTTTTGCCCTTCCTATCCCTCCTGAACAGTGTATAGCCTGGTACACTGACTTCCAGCCATGACTAGAGGAGTACCACATCTCTGTTATTGCTACAGTGTCAAGGTCTGCATCTGCCAACAAGGCCTCCAGGTCTGGAACCTTATTTTCTAGGCTATGGGCATTCATTAGCATGACCTTCCATGTTTTACTGTCTGTCCTCCCTCTGCTCTTGTTCTCCTTCTCCAGCATCTTCTCCCACCCCTGTTTTCTTTCCTATGTATTCTTGCTCCCCCCATATCACTCATCATACAATCTTCACCTACATGCCCCTCCCTGGCTGCTTAAGCTGTTCCTGTAGTCAACTTACATTCCTGAATATTCCCATGTGGGGTGTTTCTAAGCCTCCTGACCCTCCTGACTCTCCCCCCTTGACCAATTAAAATGCTCACAGCTGAAGCACCTAAACTTCTCAAAAAGTACCAAGGTCCCCTTCTTGGACAGATGCAATCCTTCCTTCTCATACAAGCTTGCATCTGCCCAGGTCAGACCCCAGTTCCCTTTGAAGCCAAAACCATCCCTTCCATACTAGTCCTTCAACCAGGAGTTGAAAGTACAGATGTGGAATGCCCTAGCTTCCCCTGTGCCCTGGACAGGTAGCAACTCTGAGAATGAGATGGAGCATTCTATCTGTTTCAGGTTCCACCCCAGCTTCCTGAAATCCTCCTAGACTCTGGCTAACTCTACCCTTTTCCTGGCCAGGTCATTGGTCCCCAGGTGGACAATGACATCAAGTTACTCCCTCCTAGTGATTGCTGTAGTGATCCTATGTATCCACTTCCCATACCTCCATGCAATGCTTCATGGGAGACACTTGACCACTCTCTCTCTCTCCCCCCTGCTAGGTGTCCCTAACTCCACTTCCCAGACAATAGAGTCCCCCACTAGGAGAAGCGTTCCCCTCCTCCAGGGTCCTCTGCCTTACTTCCCTGGGGCTCCATCCTGGAGGACCCTCCCATCCTCCCTGGTCCCAGCCTCATGTTCCTGAGTGGGGCTGTGTCCAAAAACTATCAGCCATGGAGTCCTCACTCAGTGGCTCCTCACTCCACTCACTGTGGTCCAGATACAGCCAACTACAAACACACAGTCACAAACTTATCAGCTAGAGTCATTCAGTCCTGCTGCAACTAAATGAAGAATCACATTGAAATGGCAGTTAAGATCTCACATTTGAACTGCACTAATCTCTGTAATATGATGCCTACACTTAAAGTTCACACACAGCCAATTACAAATACACAGTCACAAACTTATCATCTAGAATCCCTTAGTCCTGCCCCAACTAAATGAAGAATCACATTGAAATGGCAGTTAAGACCTCACATTCAAACTATACTAATCCCTGTAATATGATGCCTGCACTTAAAGTTCACACACAGCCAATTACAAACACACAATCACAAACATTTCAGCTAGAATCCCTCAATCCTGCCCCAACTAAATGAAGAGTCATACTGAAATGGCAGTTAAGACCTCACAGTCAAACTACACTAATCCTTGTAATACGATGCATGCACTTAAAATTCAGACACAGCCAACTACAAACACAGCCACAAATTTATCAGCTAGAATCCCTTAATCCTGACCAAACTAAATGGAAAAGCACACAGAAATGACAGTTAGGAAAAAAACTTCAAATTCAATTACAAACACACTGTCACAAATGCACCAGCTAGAATCCTTCAATCCTGCCCCAAGAGAATGAAGAATCACACTGAAATGGCAATTAAGAGCTCACCTTTGAACTACACTAATCCCTGCAATGTGATGCCTGAACTTAAAGTTCAGACACAGCCAATTACAAACACACAGTCACAAATTTATCACCTAGAATCCCTTAATCTTGCCCAAACTAAATGGAAAGGCACACAGAAATTGCAGTTAAGAAAATGCCTCAAATTCAATTACATACACACAGTCACAGACTCACCAGCTAGAATCCCTCAGTCCTGCTCCAATTAAATGAAGCATCACACTGAAATGGCAGTTAAGACCTCACATTCAAACTACACTAATCCTGTAATATGACATTTGCACTTAAAGTTCAGACACTGCCAATTACAAACACACAGTTACAAACTTATCAGCTAGGATCCCTCAATCTTGCCCAAACTAAATAGAAAAGCACAGAGAAGTGGCAATTAAGAAAATACCTCAAATTCAATTACAAACACACAGCCACACTCACCAGCTAGGATCCCACAGTCCTGCTCCAAATACATTACAGAACTTATGTTGCCAGCAAGACAGTGCAGCATGCCACTGCTGGACTCTGTCATTGAGGCACAGGTCAGGGAGCAAAGGAAAACCATGAGAAATTTAAAAATTCACAAACAGTGTTTAATTTCTCTCAATAATATCAAAATAAAAATAAAATTGTACACTATAACTATTTACAAAGGCAGTGCAAACACAGAAAAGAAAATCTTTCTTCTGAGTGTTTCTTCTCTTAATTCCAAGTTTCAGTCTCAGTCTCTTACTCTTGTTTCTCTAGCAAAAGCATTGCTCTTTTATAAGTCTTTGTCTGGGAAATCATTAACAGAGCTTGCTTCTCACAGAATGTTCTTGTAAGTTTACAAAATATTCTTGTCAATTTTGATGTAGGTGCAGCAAAACATTACATGGTGACCCAGAACTGACCTCTTGTTTACATGTCTGCAAAAGGCTTAAAAACTGCATCTCAGGTTAACCCCTGACATCCAAATAGCATTTTGCAATCATTTCGACAGTATAACTATATACAGCTTTAAACAAAGGGATCCCAGTATCACATACTGTTTTACATATAGATTCACGTAAATTTTTTTAACTGCATATATGCAAGGGGGAAGTTCCTAGGTCTCACAAAAATATTTGGTTGCACAATCTGACAGACACATGACAGAAAAGAAGAGGATAGAACAGACCGTTGCATTTAAACTCTTTCTGCATAACAAATGGGGCAGGGTCTTATAAATCCTGTCACATACCCCCCTCTTTAAGAGATAACATGTTTTACAGAAACAGGTTTCCAAAACTTTCTATTAAATTCCCATCTAACATTAGCTTACAACTTTTACAGTTTGGTCCATATGCAGTATAGCAAACAGAGAGTTTCTTTTTTTTATCACAGCTCTATTTTTCTCACCTGCAGCCACAGTCCTGCTGTTAATCCTGCCACCACTTCTCCACTGCTAACCCTGAAGCTGACATGCCCAGCTGGCATATGCAGCTACAATTGTTGAGAGGGGACCCCCCATGCCCCTGTAACCAGCGTGAATCCACTACCGGCACATGCCTTATGCAGGCATCGTTGGCTGGTGGAGCTGTGGCCATTAAGCTGCCACAGACTATGCTGCCATTTTCCTCCCTTTTCTTTCCCCTATGGGAGCATGGACATGCAATGACATCCATACACAGCATGCTGATATCTGCCATGACCCTGCTTAGCACCTGTGCATCCATAGTACCTCTGGACATCCTCAGGGACTGCCAAACCATGGCATGCAATCACCCCTTTCCCCAGGACTTGGAGAGCTGTCATTGGATGCTAAATTCTAGTCCTCTCTTGCCAATCCCCAATGAACGGCCTCATTTCTGAACCCGGGTCACCGGCATACAGCGAGGTGTGGCGTCCAGCCCCTCAACACCACCAGGCCAGTTAAACAGAGAAGTTTCAACTCACATTTTTTCAACTTTCAGAACTCTCAGTTCCTGGTCCATATCTTGACAGAAAATCAGCATTGACATTCTCTTTCCCAGATTTGTGCATCACTTTAAATTTAAATGACTGCATTGCCAGGTACCACCGTGTGGTTCTGGAATTTTTATTCTTTATTTGGTTAATCCAACATAGAGGATTGTAATCTGTTATAAGTAAAAAGTCAGCTCCTTGTAAATAAAACTTAAGGGACTCCATGGCTCACTTTACTATAACGCATTCCCTTTCAATGGTGGAGTACTTCTTTTCTCTGTCAAGCAACTTCCTTCTGATATATAGAATGAGATGTTCTTTTCTATCTATATGCTGACCTAGGCCTACCTCTGATGCATCAGTCTGTAACAAAAATTGTTTCTCAAAGTCAGGGCTTCTTAAAACAGGGGATGAACATAATGCAGCCTTAAAGGCCTAAAAGGCCTCGCCACACTCTGGGGTCCATTTCATACTATTCGGGAACTATTTCTTTGTGAGTTCAGTGAGGGGAGCAGCTAACTCGGCAAAGCTGAGAACAAATCTCCAGTAATAACCAGCCAGCCCTAAAAATGACCTGACATGTTTCTTAGTTTTGGGGATGGGGCTGTTAGCTATAGCTTCTATCTTTAAACAGGTCTTGAAAACTCATTTATGGAGACAAGCATTTGGTTCATTGTTTATTGTGAAATATTCAGAAAGATCTTTGAGTTACAGACTCATTTACAAAGGTTCCACATCATACAACAGGGACAGTACCAACAATTGATAAGCAAAGATGGCAGTACAGAATATTTAAATAATGAAGGATTACATTACGTATTCATAACATGAGGTACAGGGTAGCTCAGGAGAGGGGATTTGGTTAGTATAGTAGAGGTGTCACAGAAAAGTACAGCCAAACAGTTGCAGAAGAGTCTTTGACTGATAGTTGGTAGAGGGTTAGGATAGTATTTGCACCGGGAACAGCGATAGTTATAGGAGATGATGGGACAGCAAGATGCAGGATAGTGCCAGGTGCAATCACATACATTAGAGTTTTGGTGGCATTCCCGAAGCCTAGTTTTAAAGGGACCTAGCCTCATTTCATTTGCTATTTGGATAGGGAGAGAGTTCACCTGTTTAGGGGATTGGTAGCAGAAGTCCTTTGACATTGGGAGGTATGAAGGTGGGGAACCCATAGCAGCTGCTTGTTCAAGTTTCTCATGAATCTGGCTGAGTCAACTGGGTGGATAATAGAGGAGAACGAGGAAGGGGCAAGTCCTAGGAGGATCTTCTTAGTTATTAGGCATGTATGATACCAGATTCTGCCATTAAGGTTTAGCCATTTTGAGGAGTTGTAAAGTGTGCAGGTGTGTGTGCGGCAATTACAGCCTAGGATGAGGTGGCAGACTTTGTTGAGTACAAGGTGGAGATTGTTTAGTGCTGAGCAGGGGGCAGCACAGTATATGGTAATACCATGGTCAAGGAGGGCAAGGATGGAGAAGCTGACGGCAAGCCGTAGGGCCTCTGGGGTGAGACAATGTTTGTGTCTATAAAGCACACCTAGTCTCAAGTTTAGAGTCAAGGAAAGGAGGAGAATTTGTTGTTTATAGTTGTGGGCTGGGTCCAGAGTGATCCCTAGGTATTTAAAGTAGCTAACTTGCTCAAGGGGGTGTGGTTGATAGTGAGAAATGGTGAACAGTGGTCCTTGCGAGGGTTCTGCGGGTGGGAGAAGATTATGACTTTATTTTTCTTGTAGTTGATAATTAGCCGCTGGTTGGAAAACCATTGTTCTGCTTCATGGAAACTATGTTGGAGTGTTTGGTGGAGATTAAGTGGGTTGGAGTTAGAGGTGAAGAGTGCTGCATCATCCACATAGAGGAGCAGGTTACCGGGGATGTCCAACTGGAGAGAGTTTAGGAATAGGATGAAAAGTAAGGGGCCAAGAATTGACCCCTGCAGTACTCCAGAGCAAACTGGGAGGCAGGGGGACAAGACAGTGTTCTGTTCAGTGTTCTTTACCTGTTGTGTTCTATCTGACAGGTAACTGGGAAGCCATTTTCAAGTATCGTTGGAGAAGCCACTGGAGGAGAGAGTGTTTAGGAGAAGGGCGTGGTTGACAGTGTCAAAGGCTTTAGAGAGATCCATGAAGATGGCACCTGTGAGGCGACTGTGATCCAGGGCAGAGTGGACATGTGAAGTGAAAGCAAGGAAAGGCAGTGGTGGTATTATGACCCTTATGGAAACCATGTTGTTGGTCACGGAGAAGTTTGTATTTAGTCAAGTGGTCAGTGATTTGGTCAGCGACAATTCATTTTAAGGCATTGGGGGAAGAGAATGGATAAGGGACGGTAGTTGTTGGGGAGGTGCGGCCCCCACTCTTAAAGATAGGGGTGATGTTGGCCAGCTTCCATTGGGAGGGAAATTTCCCTTGACAGAGGAAGTGATTTAGGATATGACTGAGAGGGAGGAGGATTTCCTGGAGAGTAAGGCAAAGAAGTTTCAGATCAAGGGGGCCACTGTGGTTTGTTGAGTGGCTAAGGGCTTTGTCTTGGTAGGGTCTGGCCTCTGCAGGGGACAGAACTTGAAGGAGGGGCAAGGAGGGGTGGGTCTGGGTCAGCGGGGATCAAAGAAGTTAGGGAGAGAATATGCTTGAGATTTGTGAAAGTTGAGTTTAGGGCTGAGACTATGCGGTGGGGGTCCTTGGAGATGTCACCATCTATTTCTAATTGGTCTGGGAGCTGGTTTGGGGATTTGCCACAAAGTTCCTTAATATTGTTCCACCCATCTCCCCAGAAGGAAGTTAAGGACGCTTTGTACTAGTCCACTTTGGCAGTGTGGAGGGGACACGTGCACTTGTTATGAGCCTCCCGAAAGTGTTGCATGTCAGCTGGCTGTTTGGTTTCATTAGCAATAAGCTAAAGGAAGTCACACTGTTTCATTAGGCCCAGGAGGTGATCAGAGAACCAGGGGACCTGGTAGCCTTTGGACATTTTCTTGGTAAGGGGAGGCAAATTTATCACAGATCCCATTGAAAGTGGAGGTAAATAGATCTAGTGCCAGATCGGGGTCTGGGGTGTTAACGAGGGGGGTCTAGTCCCAGTTTCTAAGGAAGGCCTTGAGTTGGGTGAGTTTTCCAGGGCCTAGTGTGCACTGTAAGGTAATTTGGGTGGGGGTTTAGGTGCCCTGCAAGACCAGGAGCAAAGCACAGGAGAGTGGTCTCTTAGAGCATTGGGGAGTACTTGGGTGTTGGTAATTCAGTGTGAGTGGTTTGTGAAGACCAGATCCAGGAAGGAGGAGGTTTCTGTATGGGGATTTGTTCTGGTGGGTGAGGTGATAACCTGAGTGAGGTTGAGCACTGATTGATTGAAGTATTTCTGATTGTAGTAGTGGTTTTATGATTGTTTTCTATTTTAATGATATTGTGATGTATGGAGTGTTTAATTTGTTTGGTGCCTTGGTTTTTGAAAGGTGCCTTAAAAATAAAGCTTATTATTATTATTAATATTATTATTAGTATTATCATCATTTTGGGAACCTCTGTCTTGACTTCATCATTTCCCAAAACATAGCCCAGATATCTGGTTTCCTGCATGCCCAATGCACACTTGGTTGGATTAATTATCAGATCTGCCTTTCTGATCGATTGAGCAACTACTCATAGATGTTCTAGGTGGCTTTTCCAGTTTGGACTGTACACCATGACATCATCCAGGTATGTAGCACAATAACCAGTTTGAGGGGATAAAATTACATCCATGTACCACTGGAATGTAACAGGTGCACCATGTAAACCAAACAGCATGGTGGTGAAATGATAAAATCTTTTAAGAATGGCAAATGCAGTATTGTCTCTGGATTCATTAGCTAGGGGGATTTCCCAGTAACCCTTAGTGAGAGCGAGGGTATTAATATAGTTGGCACTTCCCAGTCTGTCCACCAAATCATCTATTCTGGGCATAGGATAATTGTCAAATTCTGACACTTAAGTTTCCTGAAATCAAGGCAGATTCTTACACCCCCTTCTTTTTTGTTTGCAATCACCATTGGTGATGACCAGGCACTTCTCAACTCTTCTGTGATACCCGTTTCTTAAATATTTTGTATTTCCTTAACCACATCAGCTCTTAAACACCCTTCTGGTAATCTGTATGTCTTTTGTCTAATAGAGCAAGCATTCCTTGTCACTATTGCATGTACAACCCGTTTTGCTTGGCCTGGTACTGTGGTAAAAGTACTGTTAAATGTCTTTAGCAAGTTACACATTTCTGCAGCTTGTTCAGAGGTTAAGGAAACATTCACCTTTACAGCATCAGCAGTTACAGTTTGTTCTAGTCTATCATAACTTACATCCCCATCTTTCTTACCAGTTTCTGGTAAAACTAGCAAAGTAACCTTTGGTGTCTTTTCAACCCATTTCTTGAGAAAGTTAGCATGGTGTATCTTAGTAGGATTTTTCCTATTGGGGTCTAAGCCACATAGTTAACTGTGCCAGTATGTCTAAGTAGTTTATAATCTATTTTCTGTAATCTGTAACAGTAGCAAGACCTTTTCATCTGGCATAAAAACTTTTTGTTTTACCACATGGTCATAATACACCTTCTGATGGATTTGGCCTCTTCCTGATTACTATGGGCAATTTCAAAATAATTTGCCAGCTTCTTTCTCAGGGTATATATATATATATATAGGCTATAGATTGTTTCTGAGTGGGGTTATCTTTCCATGTTTATTTTATTACATCTAGTAGCCCTCTAGGTTGTCTACCATACAGCAATCAAAATGGTGAACAATCTGTTGATGCCTGTGGCACTTTTCTGTAAGCAAAAAGCAGGTAAGGTAAGTATTGGTCCAAGTCTTTCCCTTCACCGTTTACAAACTTTTTTTTTATTTCAAGTTTATTGATTTTCTTCAGAAATGCTCATAAGTGTTATACATGAAATGGATACAGACATGGACATACAAAAAATCCACCCCATCCCCTTCCCCTGTCTCTTCTTATATTCCCCTCTCCCACTTCCCCTCTACTGGTACCAGTAGTATTTAATACCAAAACCAGTGTACAGCATTTGAATTTCACATGATTAGCTTGTTATAAAACTGTTTCTGACACTACAAGGTATACAAGACAAGTAAACCTTCTCACCTCTTTCTGTAAATTCCCATGCGATTAGTGAGACTAGCCATTATTTTCACAGTCCTTAAGTTAATGAGGAACTCTTGCAACCATTCTGTGTAGGGGGGAGGAAGAGAGTCCTTCCAATGTTTTAGGACCACTTTCTTGACTGACATAGTGATCGTCATGATATGATAATTTCTTACCATAGATGGCAAATCTGTAAAATACCCTAGCAGACAAACTTCCGAAGTAAAGTAATCCTGTAAACGAAGTAGGGGATCAATCCTGGTTCTAATGATGTCCCATAATGGGGTAATGGTGGCACATTCCCAAAACAGATGGAGCAAAGTACCAGAGCCATTACTGCATCTGTTAGATGTTGGAGTCTCTGCCCTACCCATTCATTGCAATTTATGAGGAGTCAGATACACGTCATAGAGGAATCGCATCTGCATGAATCTTAATCTGTCTTGTGTAATGAATTTATGACAGGTTTCCCAAATTTTTGACCATCTAGATGATGAGTTAGGGTACAAGTTTTTCCAGTAGTTGGGAATGCCATCCACTTTTGGAAAGATCAGTGGGTAAAGAAAGGTATACAAGGAGGAGACAGCATGTGGGGCTAAGTCCAAAATTCTGCCTGTGGGGACCCAGTTGTGGGGGCCATCCAAATTCTCCTTATTTCCATAATATGCTATGAGCATGTGATGGAGCTGATAAATTTGAAATGTCCATTTATTGGCTAGACCTAATTTTGCCAACAAATCAGGGGTAGTAAGCCATCCCTAGGTTTGGTTGTGAAAGTCTTGAACCATACGGTGCTGCAAGTGTGGAATCCAGTTACCTGGAATTAGCTTCCCACCCAATCTAAAATCGAGATTTTGAAAGACAGGTTGGGAAAGGTCATAGGTGTTGTCATATTTTAAGGTAGCACATAACTGTGTGTGTGTGTGTGTGTGTGCAGACTGAGTGTCCAATTAGGTTGTGCCATAGAGTAGAGGGCAGCTTTTTATATTTAAGAAGAGTAGGGCTGTGGGATTTATTCCAGTTGAGGCGATTAGTTCTTTTTCTATTGTGAGACAAGAGGGAACATAGTTTGATGAGTCCAGTGCAACCGAAGGTGATGCCCAGCAGAGATATTTACTTAGGTGACTGGCCCAATGGTATAAACTAAAGTGAAGCAATTTTAGTCCTCCTAAAGGTTTGGGGGCTGCCAGTTTGTGGAATGCATGTATTGGGGACTTGCCTTTCCAATGATAGTCTGTTATACTAGAGTGGATGTGTTTAAACCAAGTTTTGGAAAGCCATAAGTTTTAGAGATTTAGGGGATAAAAAAGATATGGAAGGACATTCATTTTAATGATGTTCACACACTGCCATATAGTCGGCAGAAGATTCTGCCATCTTTTTAAATCTTGTTGCATTTTTTTATATAGATCTTCTAAGTTCAGTTTACGCAACTTGGCACCACTAGTTGATGGGTATAATCCTAGGTATTTTATAGATTTAGGAGCCCAATTAAGTCCTAACTACAGAATTCTCTGTTTATACACCTTAAGATTTAGAGGGAAGACTGAGGATTTCTCTGTGTTAATCTTATAATTGGAAAGGGAACCATATTCCTGAATTCAATTAAATAGGGTAACATGTAACAAGATGCATACACTACTATTTTATAATTGATTAAACCTAATTTTATGCCATGTATCGTAGGGGATTCCTGGATGGACACTATAAGGGGCTCTGAGTACAGATTAAATAATAGGGGGGATGGGGCACCCTTTTCTGGTTCTGGCCTCCAATGGGAAGCTAAAAGAGAGAATCCCATTGCAGAAGACTCCTGCGGTGGGAGTAGAGTTTAGAAGTTGAAGCCAGGAAATGAATTTAGCAGGAAAGTGGAATCTATGAAGGGTCCTAAACAAGAACTGCCAGTCTACCCTGTCAAAGGCCTTCTCCGCATCCAGAGAGACCAATTCCATGGCTTGGGAGGCATCTCTGGATGAGGAGAAGACATGAGACAGATGGCAAAGGTGATCTACTGAGGACCTGCCCTTCATAAAACCAACTTAGTTGGAGCTGATAAGGAAGGGGAGAACACATTCTAACCTATGAGCTAGTAATTTGGTGAGAATTTTTAGCTTACAATTAAGAAGTGATATAGGCCGGTAACTGGTTACTCGTATTAGGTCCCTTCCTGGTTTTGGAAAAATTACAATCATTGCCTTCAGCATTCTAAGATCTAAATCAGCTTCATTTAGCATCTTTGAGAAGACCATCAGTAGCCATGGGGCCAACTGAGGTGCAAAAGTTTTGTAGAAGTTGGACAAGTAACCATCCAGTCCTGGGGCTTTATCAAAGGGGAGGTCCCAGATAGTTTGGATAATATACTCTTCAGTGAAAGGTGTAACAAGCTCATCAATTTGGGTGGGAGTGAGAGTAGAGGGTGGGGAGAAGTTTTCTAGGTAGAGATCTATCTTATCTTGGCATGGGCAGTTGGGCATTTGTGCATATAGTTTCTAGTAGTATTGTTCAATTTTTTTATTTCCTTGGCTTGGGTGAAAGGCAGTCCCTGAAAGTTGGTGTGTATTGCAGTAATGCATTTTGATGATTCTAGTTTTTTAAGCCAGAGGGCCAAGAGCCGTCCAGCTTTTTCTCCTTGCTCAGTATAGGCAGCTTTTGTTTTAAGAATTGCCCATTCAGCTTTTTCTCTGAGTAATTCAGAATATCTATCCTGTAGTTTTATAAGAGCTTCTTTTTCAGTGACTGAGGTTTTCATAGATATCACAACATACCACAACATATTCGGCTACTCGTGTAGAGAAAGGAAATAATCCCATCACTAGGGTACATTTATAAATATATTTTATTTATAAAAGCTTAGCACTATTAAATCACACCATCATCAACATTAAGTTTACTTGCTCTTTATCAAGATGGTCTTGATAAAGAGCAAGTGGGCTTGAAACTTAGATGGTGATGGTGTGATTTGCTGTGGTGCTACCTAGAAAAAACTTTTTATAAAATAAAGTATATATATAAATATATCCTAGTGATGGGATTATTTCCTTTCTCTATGCGAGTAGCCAAATATGTTGTGGTATGTTATGATATAGTAATTAGTATGGCATTGCAGGAGCTCTGAGGCTGCTAGTTTGGTGATTTAGTTTTCATAGATATGTATTTCTCTTTGTTTCTGATTTGGGTTAATAGGGTTTTAGATTCCTGGGTTTCTTTCCGCTTCTTAATAGCTGACCATTTAATGAATTCCCCTCAAATAAAGCATTTTAAAGCACCCCATTCAATGGATGGGGATTGCATGGTGCCCCAGTTGGTGAGTTTGAAGGATTCTAGGGACGTTATTATACTATCAGTGACTTTTGTGTCCTTCAATAATTGGTTATTGAGTCTCCATTGTTTATCCAATCCCCAGTTTAAAGACAGGGAAAGAAAGCAAGTCACTATGGAGTGATTTGAACCTGTCCCTGACTCTGATCTGCTGTCCATTAGCCCATGTGGCAGGGATTTACTTAACCAGAAATAATCAATGCACAAGGCTGAGCCATCAGCGGAGTGGAACGTATATTTCCTTCCTGCGGTACGTAATGTCCTCCAAGGATCATAGAGTCCCATATGGTCCACCAAGTCTCTGATGGCTCTTTTTTGGCAGGAGGGAGACCCCTGGTCCTGAAGCCAGATGTTTTATCTAACATGGGGTCGAGGGGGAAATTCCAATCCCCCCTAGTAGTATTGGAAAGTGGGAAAAGGCTGTCAGAATGGAGAGAAGCTCAATAAAAAGAAGGAGAATCTGTATTTGAGCCATAGATACTTACCAGTGATATGTTAAATGAATGGATTTTTCCTATGATCAGTACATATCTGCCAAGTTTGTCTTTGATACAATGCTCACATGTAAAGGGAAAAACCCTAGTAAGCAGGATCGCTGTCCCTTTACTGTTATGGGAATCATAGATACATAGATACATAGACAGTGTCGGCACATAAGGGCCTATGGCCCACCCAGTCTGCCCATTTGAGCTTGTAAGTTCAGTTTGTTTTCCTAGAAGTCTGTTGCCCCTTACCCGTGACCTCCAGAATTCCTTTATGTCTATCCCATGCATTCTTAAATCCCGTGATTGTTTCAGCCCCCACCACTTCCTCTGGTAGGGTATTCCACTTGTCCACCACCCGTTCTGTGAAGAAATTCTTTCTTATGTTTCCTCTGAATCGTCCTCCCTCCAACTTCATCCCATGCCCTCTAGTCCTGGAACATCTTTTTCGCTTAAAAATAGTGTTTTCCTGCACCCTGTTCCTCCCTGTAAGATACTTGTAATTCTCTATCATATCCCCTCTCTCCCTCCTCTCCTCCAGGGAGTACATGTTCAGTTCCTTCAACCTGTCTTCATAGGACTTGTGATGCAATCCATGCACCATCTTTGTTGCCCTCCTCTGAACCTTCTCTACCTGTCTATGTCCTTACGTAGGTATGGTCTCCAGAACTGCACACTGTACTCCAGGTGGGGCCTCACTAGTGTCTTGTATAGTGGAATTATGACCTCCCTTTTCCTGCTGGTGATGCCCCTGCCTATACATCCCAGCATCCTATTTGCTTTACCTGCTGCCTTGTCACACTGTCTTCCTACCTTGAGGTCATCAGAGATGATAACCCCAAGATCCCTTTCCTGCTTGGTGCATGCTATATCCTCACCCCCAACTGATATATTGTGCCAGGGTTTTTGTGCCCATATGCATTATCTTGCACTTTTGCATTGAATTTCAACTGCCAAACCCCTGACCATTCTTCAAGTTTCTGCAGGTCCCTTCTCATTCTGTCTACACCTCTGGTGTGTCTACTCTGTTACAGAGCTTTGTGTCATCAGCTAACAGTGAAATTCTGCCTTCTAGGTCCCGCGCCATGTCACTGATGAAGATGTTGAATAGGACCGGTCCCAGCACTGATCCCTGTGGTACCCACTGGTCACTCTTCCCTCTGTGGAGTGACAGCCATTTACCACCACCCTCTGTGTCCTGCCACCCAGCCAGTTACCTACCCACCACACTACTGTCCTGCCCACACCCATATTCCCCAGTTTGTGTAATAGTCTTCTATGTGGCACAGTGTCAAAGGCCTTGCTGAAGTCCAGATAGGCCATGTCCACTGCCCCCCCTGAACCACCTCCCTAGTCACCCAGTCAAAAATTCAATGAGGTTGGTCTGACATGACCTCCCCCTGGTGAAACCATGCTGCCTTGGGTCCTGTAGTCCATTGACAATCAGATGTTCCACCAATCTCTCCTTCGGTAGTGCTTCCATGATCTTCCCCACTACCGAGGTGAGGCTGACTGGTCTGTAGTTCCCTGCTTCCTCTTTGTTCCCACTTTTGTATAAGGGGACTATATCTGCTGTCCTCCAGTCTTTGGGTACCTCCCCTGTTTCCAGTGATCGGCTAAACAAGATAGCCAGAGGTTCAGCCACCACTTCTCTTAGTTCTTTAAGGACCCTGGGGTGCACCCCATCTGGCCCCATTGCTTTATCAACTCTTATTGCTTCCAGTTCCTTCAGGACCCTTTCTGGTGTAAAGGGAATTGTGTCCATTTCTGCACCATTCTCACCCCTTGTACTCCCTTCAGACCCATTACCCTCCTCTTCCTCAGTGAATCCCCTGCAGTGAACACCTGCCCACCTGCTGTCTCCTCAAAAGTTTCTCCTCTGTTTGTAGGAGATGGTACTCCCTTCAGACCCATTACCCTCCTCTTCCTCAGTGAACACCTGCCCACCTGCTGTCTCCTCAAAAGTTTCTCCTCTGTTTGTAGGAGATGAGTTTCTTGCAATAAGATCACATCACAACACAAACTATTTAAATGCTTGAGCAGCTGCATTTATTTAACAGGGTATCTTGCTCCTTTTACATTCCATGTACAAAATTTGAAAGATTGCGCTATATCTCTGAGGTACAACTATTAGAACCATTCTGGTATCTCTGAGATCGAAACATGACCAGCTGATTTGTTTTAATTGCTTCTTAAATTGGCACCATCCCTCCTATTAGATAGAAATTACAGAGTTATCCCTGATGTACTACCCCCCAAAATCCCATTGTTACCTTTTATTACCCCCAGTTCCCCTCCACCCCAATAAACAGTATTACCAAAAAAGAAGTGATAACAATATCCTTCTGATTCCTAGAGTGTAACCTTAATTTGATTGTACTACAACAAGAACTACCCCCACCATGCTTGTCCATGGCGATCAGCAGACTGAAGACCCTTCCTCCCTCCTCCCCGCTCACCCGACTGCAACTGAACTTGTTGCATTTAAAACACAATGAAAGAAGCTGCACAAATATCCATGCTATATATTCCTGGCATAAACCATTGAAGATAATACTCAGTTTAGTTAAAGTTTTGAAAACTAACACGGAACGATGCAGTCCAAAATCAGCAATTTAAGATTTCTATAATTTCTCCCAATGATTAATACCTGCAATTACCAGGATATTTTCAGTGATCAGTAAATAATGCAGGGCGCTTCTGTTTAGGAAATCCACTGCAGGGTCCACTTCTTAGAAAGATGAGACCGGGATCCATCCAGTTGCACTTGGAACTCTGCAGGATATACCATATCGAATTTTATCCCCAAGGTGATACGTTTGGACACAATCAGATGGAATAATGTCTGGCGCTGACATACGGTTGCAAGCAGGTCTTGTGTTACCCAAATCTTCTGTCCTTCCCACAGAACATCTTGTATTTCCTCAGTTTTTGAAGTATATGTTGCTTCTCTTGATAGTTAAGGAAGCAGCCTATGAGAGGCCTAGTTGGAGCATTAGGTGAAGGGATAGGCCTGAGGCCACGGTGTGCTTTCTCCAGGATATAAGTCTGCCCAAAGGAGGAAGGCCCAGCTATTTTTATTAGCAGTTTTTGTACAAATGTGAGGTTATCCATCACTTTTTCCCTCTTGGGGATGCCAATTATCACAACATTATTGTACCGATTTCTACCTTCTAAGCCTTTGATTTTATTCTCTCATTTATTGATAGTCTGGCAGTTTGTAGCTATGAGTGCATCCATTCTGTCTGCCCGCTTGTCTGTGGAGATGATGTGGGCCTCATTATCCAAAGTGCGCCTAGTGTTGTCCTCTAGAGCATCAGAAATCACCTTTACATCGGAGACAAGTGAGTGTATTTAGTCTTTAAATGGTTGGAACTCCAAAATAAATCGTTCCAAGGTGAGCAGAGTCAGCTCTGCAGCTACAAGAGGAGAAGCTGAAGCTGGATATGAGCAGCATGAGGTAGTAGGATTTAGACCTGGGTTTCTTTGGCTGCTTTTCTGGCATGACAGGCAGTGTATGCCAAGACACCACCTGTTGCATCCCTGCTTCTATTCTCCAACAAAATTCATCTTCTAGGGAACCAGGTAAGGTTCTGAGAGCTGCTGGGAACTGTTTTATATCTTTTCTTTAAAGAAAATGAGGTTAAAAGTTGAAAAAGCTAGCCGGTTGAGTGGAGTACTAACGGAGCACATCCTATTCAGTGAGTTGCATCACATGACTCTTTACAAGCCTTTTAACATGCATTTTAGGGTTTGATTAAAACGTTCAGCAAGACCGTCTTTCTGAGGGTAATAAGTGGAGGTTCTTATGGCAGTGATACCTAGTAGTTAGCAGAGCTCCTTCAGTAATGCAGCATTAAAATTACTACCCTGATCAATAATAATCTTTTTAGGTATGCCCATCCTGCTGAAAATGTTGGCAAGCTCTGCTGCCACTTTTGGTCCAGTGACAGTATGTTTTGGAACTGACTCAGGGTACCAAGTAGCATAGTCATGTACTACCAAAATGGATCAATTACTCTTTTTACTTTTATTTAAGGGGTGAGACACATCCATTGCAATTCTGTTAAAAGATACATCTATCAAGGTTAGATGCACTTTGTCTTTATTAGTCAGTGAGGTTACTTTCTGACACTCAGCACAAGAACTGCAATAGGTAGCAACATCTTCATGAATTACAGGCCAGTAAAATTGGTACAGCAATCTGACAAGGATGCAATCCCTCCCTGAGTGACCAGTCCTAGGACTATGATGTGCTATCTGTAACAACTCAGATCTATACTTTTGTGGTATAACCAATTGTTCTATCTGGCCCTGTGTCTAAGGTTTAACCCAAACTCTGTACAGTAGCCCATTACATTTTTATGTTGTCTTGCATGTGCAGCACAAGTAACATGTTGTGGTAGCTTGGAGTGGAGTAGCAGGTTTTGGAGGTGCGGCCATGTTGTGGGCAGTGGCGCCACTGCTTTTTTGGGCTGGTCTCTGTAGCATGAATGAAACAGCATGCTGTCCATGACAGCACTGTAGAAGCGTGCCACCAACTTGAAACAATTTTGCCTCTGCAATTAGGGAGCTCCTTGTCATTGCAGGGCATGCCTTGCCTGGTGTAATATTTCATAAACTTTTTTTTATTTAGTTGTTTAACCAGGAGTAGCACACTAAGCTGAAAGCTTTTTTTACAGGAGTGACCTGGGAGCACAGGGAAGTTAAGTGACTTGCTCAGGGTCACACAGTATGCAAGTGGAAGCTGTAAGATTCAAACCCAGGTCTGGTCTGCTGGATGTCACCAGATTTGCAGCTCAGAGTCTTAAACCACTGTGCTATACTGCCTCCCTATGGTGGCGGCTGTTGCTGTCTGCCTCTCACAGTCCCCAGGAAGCCAACTTCAGGGGTGTCCAGTCCCTCTGTCAGCATACCCCCTTCCCAGTTCAATTGGTTTCCTGATGGGGGAGCCCAATACCCATTGGAATAATGGCCCCTTACTTTAAATTGTCTGCCAAGGGGAGTGCCCAATCACCCTCAGCATCATGTCCCCCCCCCCAAACACAGACATGCTTTCTTTGCTGATGGGGTGCCCAATTTCTGTCAGCTCCAGTACCCCCCAAAACACCCAGGTGGCACACTGGGAGCCCACCCCAGTGTGCCCAAAGCAAACCAGGAAAAAAGAAAACCTTCCCATGAAGTGTTTTTGTTTTTTAAATCACCAGTAAACAAGAAAACAGTCCCTCGCTATTTGTTGTTGCCCCTCCCCAACCCACACCCTCCCTCTGCACACCCTACCTTCCTGCACCCCCCCTCACCCCCATACTTACCTCCGGAGCCTGGCGCGATGATCTTTGGTGGTGTGGAAACATGTCTGCACTCTTCAAAGCTGATTGCGAGCTGAAGAAATGTCGGTACACTGTATAATGGCATCAATTGGGGGCGTGTTTAACTTAGGTGTATATCTTGGCTATTTTTGTGACTTTTCTCTCCAAATTTTCAACATGGGGTTCTTGGGACTCCAACTCATGAACTCAGTTACTGTCATATTGTTATTCAGTCCTGAAAGGTGATTTCACAGTCACTGTGTGTAACTATCTTTTGGGACCGAGTAATGAAACAACAGAGTCACTGTTCATGAGGTGGGTTCCCAAAAAGCATATGTTGCAAATTTGGTGAAAGAATTCCAAAAAATGGCTATGTTATGAGCGTGCATTGCACAGTTTCCATGCATGCTTATAAGTTTGAGACTATTTAATATTTTCACTCCAGATTTTCTACATTTTTTCACACCTCCTTATGAGCAGTACAGCTGTCATTTTTCCCATCTTGCTTGAAATGTGTTTTTGCACATCTAGTGCACGATGGCGAAGTCACCATGGGAAATCAACATTTGGGATACATGAGGAAAATCATAGTGACACTGTTCATGAGCAGAGGTCCCAAAATGCCTATGTTGAAAGTCTGGTGAAAGAATTCCACAAAATGAATGTGTTATGATCATGTATTGTGCAGTTTTCATGCACACTCGTAACTTCAAGAATTTTTAATATTTTCACTCCAGATGTTCTACATTGCCATTTCTTCACACCTCCTTATGAACAGTACAGCAGTTATTTTCCACATCCTGCCCAAAATGTGTTTTCACACATCTGGCACAGAATGGTGTGGTCGCTGTGGGAAATCAATGCTCGGGACAAATTAACAAAATCATAGTGCCACTGCTCATGAGCGGAGGTCCCAAATGCCTTCATGAGGTGGGATCACAAAAAGCCCATGTTGAAAATTTGGAGTACAAATACCAACAAACGCCCAGGGCATTAGGGTTTCTAACCATAACTTCCCACCCTGTAGAGACTGACAGGTGTCAGGGGTGTGCCTTTGGATTGTTGGCTATAATGCTCATGCCTTTCCACCTCCATCCCCACCCTGCAGCCTGTGACAGGCATCATGGTGTGCCTTGGACCCTTTGGCTCCAAAGTTCACCCCATTCTCCTAGACTGCACTCATCTCAACATATTTCCTCATGGAATGGGGGTGAGCGTAAGGCCCAACAACCCCAATGCACAATGCAACACTTGTCTGAGTCTGCAGGGTAGGGTGAGGTGAAATGGCATGAGCGCTATGGCTAACTACCCAAAGGCACACCTCAATGCCTGTCAGTCTTTGCAGGGAGTGGTGGGGTGACATCAGTTCCATACTTCACTGCCATTCCTATTATGCATCTCTCTCTGACTTCTGTGCTACCAATGCCAACATCAGCAAGACAACATTCAGCATTGACAAATGCTTGTTTAAACATAGGTTCATCCTGTTTTGGTTTCACCTCAGCTGCTCAAAATAACCCTTGAGAAACATTTTTAGTTTACCCTGAAAGAAAATCACAATCAGTGATCAGTTCTGTTTAAGCATTTTCATGTGTTAACCCCTTATGTCCCTCTCTGTTTTTTGTTGCCACTGCTTCTTCAGGCATCAACTTTTTTTCCTGGACTTCCAGACCTTGGAGCTGTGCTCAAATAAGTCCAAATCAAAATCAGTGAAAGGAAAAGAGTCCCCACCATTTGAGATTATCTTTGCTCTTGTCACCACAGCTGCTGAAATGTCAGGATTTACTTCCTCTTTGATTAACTCAATAAATCTTGAAAAGTCATTTCCAATAATCACAGGTACAGGTAACTTAGGTACTATCCCTGCTTTCATTTGCTGTGACACTCCATTTATTGTCAGTCACTTGACTGGTGGGATAATATTGAGTGTCCCAGTGGATGTAGATGACACTAATACCTGGTCCTTTTGGGCATTGTTTTCCCAGCAGTACAATATGCACTAGGGTCTGTCTGCTTCCAGAATCTATTAGTCAGTTCATAGTCTTATCACCCTCACATCTGTTAAGTACTTGCCCCAATTTGCTATGGAAAAATCTGCTCCAGTGTCACTCTTCATACTGCAATTTCTTGCAGTATGACCTGGCTTATTACAGTTATAGCAAATAAAATCTTTGGGTACATATTTCTTACCCCCACCAGAGTTCTTATCAGACTTGAAGTTTCCATCGTAAAAAGAGTGTCTTACTGGTGCTTAGCTGTTACTTCACTGCTGTGGCATCTGTCTGGCCATTGGTAGTCTTCAGCCAAAGAAACAGCATTTTTCTTCACGTGCTGGTCAGTGTTCTTTTACTCAAAGCTGTACATCTGTAGGCAGGATGTTGATGAATTGCTCCATTGCAAATGTGTTGATGATCTGTGGGACTGTTTTGCCCTCTGGTTGGGGCCATTTCATCAGGAGTTCTCTGAGTGAGGTGAAGGCTTCTCAAGGTTTGTGGACTGACTTGTACTTTAGAGACAATAATCTCTGCCTGTAGGTCTTTCCTGAGATGTCATATCTCTTCAGGATTTCACTTTTCACCAGATCATAGTTTTCTGACTGTGCAGTGTCCATATTGCTGTAGGCAAGTTGAGCTTTCCCTGTCAGATAAGGTACCAGTATTATTGCCCATTGCTGCTTTGGCCACTGGCAGGCTGCAGCAGCCCTTTCAAAAGTTGTCAGGTATGCTTTGGTATCATCCAAGGGACACAACTTTGTAAGTTTAATCTATTTTAAGTTGTTTGTGTCTTGTTGCTCTGTTGGACCAGTGCCAGATCCTCCAGCTTTGATAACTTGCATGACATCCATTCATAGATGCACCTATTCTATTCTTCACTGCTTTTGTCACTGCAGCTCTTCTTTTCTCTGCTTCTCGAGTTGTTGCATTTCTTCTTTTCTCTGTGCCATTAAACATTGAGTCTTTTTTTCTCTCTGTTGCATCTCCCCTCCTCTTTGTTTCTCCATCTCTGTTTGTTTTATAGCCCACCATTTAAAAAAGGCACTCAGGCTTTCTGGTTCTGTCACTGCCTGTTCTTTTTTTTCCCCATCACTGGTGCTGGCTATACAGTTTCAGCTTGGATTTTTGTCTCTGCAAGTTTGGCTGCCATTCTTCTGTTACTCACTCCTGGACTTGCGGCAGCAGAATACATACCTTTCTTCTATACTTCCCTGGTATTAGGTCTAGTACCCATGCACAAAACTCCTGGCTTAGAGTATGCACAGCACAAATCCCACTTAGGCTGACACCATGTGTTGTCAAGGCACAGTTCAGGAAGCATAGAAAAACTAGAAGCAGTTTCAAGATTCACAAAGAGTGCTTTATTGTTCTTGGTAACAGCAAATAAAAATAAACTTGTTAAGTATAATTATTTACAAAAGCAGAGCAAACAGGGAAAATAAAGTCCTTCTTCTGAGTGTTTCTTCTCTTAATTTCAAGTTTCAGTATCTCAGTCTCTCACGCTTCTTGTCCCTCTAGCAAAAGCATTGCTGATCTTTTATAACAATACATGATGACCCAGGACTGATCTCTTGTTTACATCCATGCAAATGGCTTAAAAACTGCATTTTAGGTTAACCCCTTGAGCTCTAAATAGTGTTTTGCAATCATTTCAACAGTATAACTATATACAGTTTTAAACAAAGGGATCCCAGTATCACATACAGTTTTACATATAAATTCACATATATTATTTATAGCTGCATATATGCAAGGGGGAAGAAAAGACAGAATAGCAAGTGAAGGCAGGGAGACAGCGAGAGGCAGAGAATTGTGAAACAGTTGGAGTGATCAGTTTCAAGATCTCACAAGGAAATTTGGTTGCACAACCAGACAGACAGGAGACAGAAAAGAAGAGAATAGAACAGACCTTTGCAGTTAAACTCTTTCTGCATAACAAATGGGGCAAGGCCTTATTCAGTCCTGTCACAGGGTCATCTCGCAAATTTCAAAAACCTCAGAAAGCAATGGCTGTCAATGGCCAAGCAACAACATGCCACATTGCATTGCAGGCAACTAGAGACTGGAAGAGACTCAGGAGCTGATAATCAAGGAGGGCTGGTTGGGTATTTTACAGCCAAAGCAACACCTGATGGTGGACTGGGGAGCTTAATCCTCTATCAGAGGGAGGGATGCTGCCCAGGCACTTTCTGGCAATGAGTCTCTGTACTGACAGGAGGTAGATGGTGAGTAAAAGGTCATAGGAGGAAAATGGGAAAAACCTGGAGCTGACAGTATAGCCTATGGGTTACAGTAATGAGCTGTGAAAGAGCTTGGTACATTCAGCAGACATGAGTTTGATTTCTGCAATCACCACCTGCATACTGTGTGACTGTGAGCAACTCACTTACCCTCCACAGTGTTCCTGGGTCATGCCTGTAGACAGGCTTTATGCCCAGTGGACCTCACCCTGTTACCAAAAAATTAAAAAAAGTAATAATAGTGGTCGGGGAACTGTGTGCTTTTGATTGCAGAGTAGTTTGTTTTGTAGGGCAGAGCTATTTTGTCAATGGCAGTGTGACTGGAAGAGACAGAGACTGACCATGTGATGACAGGGGACCAGCAGGAAGCCAGCAAGATATAAAGTACCCTCACATACAAACATGTCATCACTTGAGTATCACAGAGCAGGATTGCCTCATCTGCAGGCCAGTCCACAGGAAGGCTGCAGTGGACCCTGACCATTGGAGAGGGGAGGAGACTTCAGGAAGTGGTTAATAGACTGGGGTGGGGGCTGCAACCCTGCAGTTAGGAAGAACAAACTGTGTAGGGCAAGAAGCAGAGAGAAGAAGGAGCAACACTGAAGGAGGGAAATACAGCTGAACTATAGTAGGTGTAAAAGTGCTTACGACTAGGAGGAAGTGTAAAGCACATAAATCAAGACAGGTAAACTATTGCAGAATTTGTGGAATCATGATACAATCCTATCTAAGGTGCTACCACAAAAGCATCAAAAAAGGTGACTGTAACTGCAGAGATGGCATATAGTAAAATCTGCTCTGTGTCACTAGTAACCAAATCAGCATAAAAGAATGCAGGAGTAACACTGTAGTGGGATGTGGGAGGAGTGCAGGGGGTGCAGGACAGTGGAGACCCAGAGTGGGCTTTGGGAGTTCAGCCTCTGCCTGAATTACAGGAGGTCCAGGTCATGACAGCTGAACTGAAAGCAGCAAGGGCTGAAATAAGACGCCTGATGGTTGCAGCCAGTGGGAGTCATAGGATGTTGTTGCTGCAGGCACTACAAAGGCCAAATCAGGCCATAGCTGGTGGTTGGTCAGTGGTGTTATGGAAGAAGGGACATGGGAAATGGTTAAAGCCTACAGAATCTGGGCTGTGCAGTAGCAGCAGTTATGCAATATTGTGGACAGAGGAGACCCAAGTGATCATCTCAGGGAAGGATGGATCCAACATGTTTAACAGGCAGGCACTGTTGGAGAAAGACAGGCCAAGGACAGAGGAGGGTCCCAAAAGGGGGTAAGAGGAAGGTACAAAAATTGGTGATTCTGTAGTGAGGGGATATGGCTAGGGAAGTGGGTTTAACACCAGATGGACAAGTAGTGGTAAGCTGCTTCCCAGGGGAGACAGACTCATATCCAGGGTGATGGAACTCAGGGAAGAGGAGGTGGGAAGCCAGATTCTGATACTGAAAGTATGCAAAACAATCTGAACAGGACAGCTACATCACACCAGCAACACCAAGGAGTGACACACCCAAAACCTACACCTGTCACCTGTATGAATGCAAAAGGAATAACAGTAGCAGAACTAAAGTTGCAAGTAAGTGACTTGGCATTTCCCCGACCCAGAATCATTTCCCTAACCCCCAAATACTGTATCACTGGCCTGAGCCCCCCAATCAGTAAATCAAACACACAGACTTTAGGGCAGCAATCACAGTGGGTCAGCAGTGAATATAACTATTTTGAAAACAGCTTGAAACAAACTTTATTGTAAAGCATGTGCAAAGTCATTTATTTTAGAAACATTCTGCAGAATGTACCACAACCTGTGGTGCACATATCAGCGTGCTTTTAGGAATCAAGAAGTTTGCACAGCAGTCCAAGTAAGCAGCATTAAATTTGCACAAAAGGCCATTACTTATCCAAAATTGTCTATGTGGCTTGAATTGCAAAAATACATGTATCAACCACTACTAAATGTTCCATCAAGCACCTCTCCAAGCACAACTGAAGCCCCCCCCACATGACCAATGTAGTAACCCTGCTGCTTAGTAACACTGACTTCAGCCTCCCAATATCAGAATCACTGCCCTGAGTCCCTCTCTGTCCAGTACCATATCACTATCCAGAGCTCCCTTTACCAGTTATAACTGCGTTTCTCATTTGAATGAGTAAGACTGCCCTGAGCCATGTGGAACCAGTGTCACTACCTTTAGTGACCTGTTGGTCTAGTGTCACTGCACAGAACACCTCCTGACCCCAAAGTAATTTTCCCAACCCCCCAACCCAGCTCTAACCACCCCCTATATTGCAGTGTTGATGCCCTTGAGTTTTAGTGCCCACTACCTCCTGGCAACTAGTGTCTGGGACCATGCCGCAACTCATATCACAGCTATGATCCCCCATAATAGTTTTGGCCATCCCTCAACCCAGTATTACACTTATGATCACACCCCAGTAACAGCCCTGTTCACTTATCCAGCGTTTTATTACAACCATGACCACCGCTCACCTCAAGTACACAGCTTTGACCACCCCCAGGCTGCTGCTCCATATAACAATCTGATTACCCCTTCCAACCACAATATTTATTTATTTGAAAAGGTTTTATAAGGTAATCCATAGAGAGAGACCAATAGTCTATTTTACAGATGTGACCTGGAAGGAGGAGGAGAGGGAAGTAGAAGCCAAGTTTTATAACAGAAAAATTATAGGGGTGTGGTAGCGTCCCTCTCATTAGGGTTGAGTAAAGTGTTTAATGTTAAACCCTAATTTGTGTACATTAATAACTTTAGTGTAATTTGACAAAACAGCCAATATTTGGCACACAAGGTCGGGCTTTCAGAGTCTCAAAATGTGAAAAGTTTTGTTTGACAGCATTTTATTGAGTTTTTGAGATACAGACTGACAAAAAATGAAAAAGAAAAAGTGTTTTTGTCCCCTGTACTTAACGTTGCACATTTTTTGCTTTCACCTAAAACTTGGATGGTGTGGATTTTTTTCATTGGCATTTTCAAGTTTGAAGGGGCCCATACTAAGGGTGTGCTACATGAAGGTTTTGTAAAAAAATATTAAAGGATTTCAGAGTTATAGGGATTTTGTAGTTAACCAAGAAATGTGAAAGAGAAAAAATGATCATGTGTGCTTATTTTCATGAGTTACATGTTGTGCTGAAATAAAATACAGACAGTGTGAGAAACAATACTGCTTGTGCTGGCCGCCATTCTTTTTCTTTCTTGTAAATTCACAGACATTGAACATACATGAAAATGATAAATTTTCAAAAAACAAACACCTAAACATAGCTAAACTGGGCTGGCAGTGCAGCCTAGAGGTTAGAGGAATGAGGTGTGAACATACATGTTTGATACATCCAGCAGACCAGTCCTGAGTTTGATTCTCACAACCTCCACTTATATACTATGTGACTCTACGCAAGTCACTTAACCACCCAGTGCTCACAGGTCGCCCTTCAAAACAGGCACTTGTGCCTAGTGGGCTTTATCCGGTTACCAAAGACTAAAAAAAAAAAATAAACAACACCTGTTTAGCTAGAATCAGGTGTTTGTTTTTTGAACAAATTACCAGAAATAAATTTTCTGGGCACTCTAAAATCCAGCGTGCCCAGCTTAGCAAGAGGAGCGGTTCACCCACATTCCTTTAATTATTTATTGATTTGTTTTATTTGGGTAATGTTTCACCGGGAAAGACAACATGAATTATAAGCAGCTTGTTTCTAGAAGTGTCCTAGGTGGGGGGTTACAAGAATTGGGGGAAAAGGCAAATGCATAGCAATAGCAGAGCAATTCAAGTGCAATTACTTAAACAAAACAGTGTAGTGTAATTACAGAGCAGAAATAACCCAGACCAACTGGACGGGGTAAACAAAACCATGTTTAGATATAACATACATTGCAACTACCCAAGAGCAGGTGATTAAGTAAGGTAAGGTAAGGTTAGAGGATGAATCACACATTTGCAGTACTAGAAGTAGTAGGTTGAGCACATGATTCAAAGTGCTATTATATACCCAAGGGAGGGCAGTTATAAGACAAGTGGGGAAGTGGACAAGTGAGTTGTGGAAGGTGGGGGATGGAAGAGGGAGCGGGAGGGACAGCCAAGATCTAACCCCCTTCAGCATGATGAGAACCCTGCAAGGGGGACAGAACCAGGCAGAAAGGGAGGGGGGAGAGAAAGGGAGTGAGGAGGTAGAGAAGATGGGGCGAAGGAATGGGTGGGAAGGAGAGGGATAAAGAAGAAGGGATGTGGGTGGGTGATGGATTTGAAAGTGGGGAGAAAGAGAGAGGGGGAAGAGAGAGAGAGAGAGAGAGAAAATATACCCCTTCAGGATGCAGAGAACCTTGCAAAGGGGTTAGGATTAAAAGTGTGGGTGGGGGAGGAAGAAGAGTAAAAGAGAGGGAGCCAGGATCTATACCCCTTCAGAATGACAGAGAACCCTGCAAGCGGGACAGGACTAGACAGAAAACATGTGAGACATGAATGAGAATAGTGGGACTTTCCTGACATCTGCAGCCACAGATTGATTTGATTTATTTTATTTAAAAGATGCATAGGACACAAGATACATTCTAAGAGAAACAAGTCTTGTTTACAGAATGTCCCAAGTTCTTATAGTAACAATAACATCAACTAAAATACATGCAATCAGCTAAAACAAGTGCAAATTGATTGTTCCTGCAACAATAATCTTTGTTGACCTTGTCTGAAAATACCAAGGGTTGGTGAAATTCTAGACTGGGGAAAGAGATTATCCCAAGAGAATGGAGCTGCATGTGAGAAACAGTCTTTCCCAAGGAATATGTGAAACTTGGGCAATAAAAAAACACGTTGAGGCATGTCTATAAGGCTGCTGTGTGGACAGACACTATAAGCCTTTCAGATAAATAAGTATGGGCCTGCTTGTCCACAGTTTTGTAAATAAGGGATAGCAAAGGGGAGGTATATCTGGAAGAGAGGAACAGCCAATTTAATTGATGCGCTACTGTACAATGGTGCTTCTCTCATTTAGATTTTGAAATGGAACATAGTATCTGATAATAAACAGTGTTTAAGGGAAGAAGATGTGAAACAGAGGCACGGCAATAAATAACATTGTCATAATCTAGGATAAGGGAGAATGGCTTGGACAATAATATGTTTATTTATTTATTTATTTGAAACGTTTTGCCAGGAAAGTACACTGAGCAGCAATTGCTCATTTCCAGATGCATCCTGGGTGAGGGAGGAAAGGGTAACAAGCAAGCAAAAGTTACAGCAAGATCAGCAAATGCAGGCAACCAGATAGAGAGTAATTGTGTAGAACAGCTTACAGTAAGTACTGTAAATTAGACCTTATACATTTACACAGAATTATACAATAAGTAATAAGAACATTGCACATTTGCATGTATTTATACATTTTTTAAGCGCTTGATGGGGTGTCTGACATCACTGAGAGTTGCATGCCCAAGACATCAATAGGTAAGTGGGGGGATAAAGGGCAGTTGTAAGTTGAAGAGAAAAATTTTGAAGGAGTGGATGGGGAATTAATGGCAGTTGCAAGTGGAGGAGAATACATTTTGTAGCAGAAGGAGAGGGCAGTTGGAGAGCAGGCATGGTGAATGGAGGGAGGGAAGTGAATTCCACAGTTTTGGGAAACAGAAAATGCAGCTTGACCAGAAGCAGTGGATCTAGGAGGAACAGCCAATATTCAAATGTCATAGCTTCAGAGGGAGTGGGTGGGGGGTAGGGAGAGATAGAGAGGAGGAGAGGTAGGAGGGGAGAGAGCCAGACCACAATTTAGATAACAAATTGGCATAGTGGGAACAACATCTGTTATCAAAAGAGGGGAAAGAAGGAAATTGATAAGAGATCACAGTGGTGGGTGTAAGGAGGGCAGTTACGGGAGAACGAAGAGAAGAAATGGTATAGAGTGTCCAGTCTCATTAGGACATTTTGGGAGCAGCACAGTAGACTACATCATTGTAGTTAAAAACTGGTAGCTAATTTTCTGGACCAAGGTGCACCGGGAGACAGAGGAATACATTCTCAATTTCTATACAAGGCACTTAGCTTGGGGTGCAGTTTTTAGAGTAAGGCAACCATGTGTCCAGAAAAGTCGAGGTGCAGTCCAAGATTGGCAGGCAATGCCTGGCATGTTTTAGTTGACCCATGCTTGATGGAAGTTTGAAACAGTTCTGTTAATATGAGTTTTAAAGGTCAAGGAGGAATAAATAATGAGACCAAGATGTCTAAATTCACTTACAAGCTCAAGTGGATGGTAATTTAGATTGATTGAAAAGGAAGAATTTTCCAAAGATGAAGCAGATCGAAACCCAGCATAGCTTGAGTCTTTTTACCATTTAGAAATAGTAGGTTATGAGAAAACCAGTTCACATGTTTTTTCTAAGTCACTCTGGAAAGTTGAAGAAGGAAGACATGGATTTTTGTGAGTGTGAAAAAGAACCATATTGTCAGAGTAAAATCTGACTGAGCAATGGTCCACAACAGAGGGTAGGGGGTCTACAAAAATATTTATTTATTTATTTAGTTTGTGATAGCTGGGTAAGTGCACTAGACACAAAAGTGACTATTTTCAGGCACAACCTGGGAGGTTATAACATCAATAGGAAAATAAAGTGATAATACAGTAGAGTATAGGAGTACAACATATTAGGTATACAATTAAAATGGATAACAATTTGAACAATTTGAGGTGACTGGAGAAACATTCCAATCTACTTCATATCAGATGTGAAAGTAAGTGCATATAATACTATAGCATTTAAGGATATAGTTAAAATTGATAACGGTTTGAGCAATTGGTGTAACCAGGAGACAATACAGACATTTCACATATCAAAGCACAACAAAGGTAAGTGCACACATAACAGTTGATTACCAAAGTAGGTTTCAACTCTATTCTACAAAACTGCCTATAACATAAAGAATATGACACCAAAGAGGGAGCAAGTAGGTAGGAAGGATTGAGGTAGTACAACCTTACAGGGAGAAAGTAGAAGGGGGCAGAGATGTGTAAGAGGTGGGGGAGGAAAGGAGTGGTAAGACAAGTAGAAACTATGAGGTTTAAGTACTGTAAGAGGACAGAGAGACAGTTATTGAGTAGGGAGACAGGGATCTAGGGTGGTTTAAAACAATTGCACTGTGTACTCTCAATAAGCAGAGTGTGATGTCTCTTTTTACGTTCGCTTGCGCGCATGCGCAAGGAATGTTTTGGGAGAGTAGCACACTTTGGAAGTGTGCTTCTCCCATCCAGTGCACTGCTCCGTTGGTCTTGCACCAATGGGTGTAGGAGCTCTGTATGACAGAGGTGTTCCTCGGCTTCCAAGGAAAGCACTGCTGCCATACTGAGCACCGCCGTCCCCCCTTTGCGTCACGAGCTCCCCCCGAGCGTGTCATGTCGCCTCCCCCCAAAGCTTTGGTGCCACACTAGGAGCCCACCCCAGCGTGGAAAACTTTGTTTGCCGACGGGGGTGCCCAATACCCCATTGGCTCCACGGCCCCCCCCAAACCATCCTGCTGCCATGCTGGGAGCCCACCCCAGTGTGGCAAATGTTGCCTTTGCTTTGCCAATGGGGTGCCCAATCCCCCATCGACTCCTCGGCCTCCTTCCTCCCTCCCTGTGTAGTTTTCTGACGGGGGTGCCCAATCCCCTGTTGGCACCTTACCCCCCCAGTCATCTTGTGCCATGTTGGGAGCCCACCTCAGCATGGTAAATGGTCCCATGTCGTCATTTTTTTTAGCACCTGTAAAATTAAAACAGTCCCACGGCAGCTGCCTCCCAGCCCCCCAGGACCAGACCCACCCACTGCGCACCTTGAAGCTTCCCCACACCCCCCACCCCATACTTACCTCCTGGACTCCGTGCAACGATCTTCGTGGGCCAGGAACACATCTGCACTCTTAAAGGCGATCATTAACTGAGGAAATGCTGGTAAGCTGTATAATGGGCTAGTTAGGGGTTTCAACTTTATTAGATATCTCAGTCGAGCTTTGATGAATTAACATGGTTTTTGGACTGTTCATGAATGATGTCACTATCATGGTGTTATTCGGGCCCCAAGGGTGATTTCACAGGCACTGCACAGTCACTGCATGAAATCACCCTTCAGGCTTGAATAAAGCCATGACAGTGACATCATTCATGAGAAGAGGTCCCAAAAACCCCATGTTGAAAATTTGGTGCAAAAATTCAAAAAATGACTGTTTTACGAGTGTGCGTTGCACAGTTCCTACACAGGCTCATAAGTTTGCGAATTTTCAATATTTTCACTCAAGATGTTCAACATTGCCATTTTATCACACCTTCTTATGAGTTGTACAGCTGTAATTTTTCACATCTCACTGAAAATGTGTTTTCGCCCATGTAGCGCTCAGTGGCACAGTCGGTGTGCGAAATCAATGTATGGAACACAATAAGAAAATCACAATGATACTGTTCATGAGCAGACGTCTTAAAATGGCTATGCTGAAAATTTGGTGGCAAAATTCCTAAAAATGACTGTTTTACGAGCGTGTGTTGCGCAGTTCCTACGCACGCTAGTACATTTGCGAATTTTCAATATTTGCACTCCAGATTTTCAACATTGCCATTTTACCACACCTCCTCATGAGCAGTACAGCTGTCATTTTTCACATCCTACCCAAAATGTATTTCTGCCCATGTAGCGCACAATGGCGTAGTCGGTGTGCAAACTCAGTGTATGGGACACATTAAGAAAATCACAGTGTCACTGTTCATGAGCAGAGATCTTAAAATGGCTATGTTGAAAATTTGGCAAAAAGATTCCTACAAATAACTATTTTATGAGCTTGCATTGTGCAGTTCCTGCGCATGCTTGTAAGTTTGCGAATTTCCAATATTTTCACTCCAGATTTTCAACATTGCCATTTTACCACACCTCCTTATGAGCAGTACAGCTGCCATTTTTTCACATCCTGCCCAAAATGTCTTTCCGCCCATGTAGTGCACAATGGTGCAGTCGGTGTGTGAAATCAATGTATGGGACACAGTAAGAAAATCACAGTGACACTGTTCATTAGCAGAGGTTTTAAAATGGCAATGTTGAAAATTTGGTGAAAAAATTCCTAAAAATGACTGTTTTATGAGCATGTGTTGCACGGTTCCCACGCACACTCGTAGGTTTGCGAATTTTCAATATTTCCACTCCAGATTTTCAACATTGGCATTTTACCACACCTCCTCATGAGCAGTAGAACTGTCATTATTCACATCCTGCCCAAAATGTGTTTCCGCCTATGTAGCACACAATGGGGGGTAACAAAAAGGTCATGCTGACAATTTCTTGTGCAAATACCAGCAATCGCACAGGGCATTAGGGTAAAGCACCATACATGCCAAACACCACTGCAAATACCTGCAAGTGAATGTTCGGTATTGACAAATGCTTGTTAAATGAGGCATGACTAGGTGACTGGCTTATTTCAATGGTTAGTGAGTTCCAGTAACTGGGGGCCACCTAGGAAAACTTGTTTTCCCTTTGTAAGTGTTACATCTGGGAATGTGCAGTAAGGAAAGATCAGCAGAATGGAGACCAGAGGAGATGGTCTGTGGAGTGAGTGCAGTGACAAGAGAGCTAGGCATACTGAACCTCAGGATCCTGCTCAGAAAAGCCCCAAGAGCAAGGAGCCAGTGGACCATTGGTGGGGGCCAATTAAGGTCTGCATAGAGCAGGCAGTGATGTTTTAACTAAGGGGATACAGAGGCATAATGACATATGTTATTTTAGGTTATGTCCCATTTGTGTAGGGAGGTTTTAGATACATTGCCATAGACTGAAGTTCCACATGCAAGGGGTGGGAGAAGAATTCCTCTGGCAATGGCCAATCTTGCGGAAGGGGTGAGAACGTGGCTAGTTCTGTAATCTAACCTTGGCTTAGTATTGACCACCTTACACACAGTAGTAATATGGATCTCATAGTTAAGGGATCCATCGAGTAAACCCTCCAGGTATTTAAATGAGTTTGCCACTTCCAAAGGGGTACCATTCACACTTACTATTTTGAAGAGATCATGACTATTTTTCAGTTTGGCAGGTGAGCCAAAAAACATAGCCTGAGTCTTGCTAATGTTAAGAACCAGTCTATGACTAGTGATCTAGGATTGTATATTTAGGAAGTCCCCCAATTGACTATGATTGAGAGTAAGCACATTATCAGAGCTGTTATAGAAAATGAATTGGCTGGGGCCCAATGCCAGGCAGCTTGAGCCGCTTCTCTCTGGTCTTGCTCTTAGTCTGCTGATCACGAAACCCACTAGGTCTTCTTCCGGGGGTAACTCATTGACTGGGTCATGTGCAATAGACTGGATGCTATCACCAACTCTGGGATCCTCCCTGATGCTATAACTGATCACTCCCCAACTTTCTGCATCCGTGGCCTCAACTCACCCAAATTCCCCAGCAGAGTGATCCAAATGAGGGACTATTCTAAAATGATCCCCTATAATTACCTTGAGGATCTGTGTTGAGTTGACTGGTCCTTGCTGTTGGCCACAAATGACCCTGACTCAGCTCTGGATCTCTTCCTTGCTGCTCTCATTCCCTGCTAAACAGGCACGCACCCCTCACCAAATGCAGGGTGTGAGGCACTGTCCCAAAATGGCTTTTACTCCCTCATGAAAGAAAGGGACAAATGCTGGGTAAAATTCAAAATTTCCCACAATAACCATGACCTCGTTGAGTATCAGTGCCTCAGAAACATATGCAAGCGTGCAATACGTACCGCCAAAAGTGAGTATTGATAGTCTGCCCTACTCGACTTCACAAACAACCCCCACGGATTCTGGAAAAATGTCAGAAACCTGGTTGGTGGGTCCATCATGGAAGAGCCTCCAGATATGTATGTTGGGGGGACCCACTGCAACAACCCCCATACTATCATCTCTGCCTTCAATTGCGCCTTCTCTGATCTGACAGTCCCCCCTCCCACCTGTCTCCCTGCCTCTGAACTGCCATGGGCCCCTCTCGCGTCTGCCCTTCTACCTCAAGCGGATTACAGTTGGCAAGACCCAGGCACTCCTGGCAGGGCTCTCCCACCACATGGGGACTGGTTATTACTGCCTTGAACCCAAGCTCTTTAGCCTCAGCACTCCCCTCCTTGCTAGACCAGTTGCACATATCTTTAACTCCTCTCTCATTTCGGGAACCATCCCAGAGGTATGGAAGATAGTCAAGGTGGTCCCCTTCCACAAGCAAGGTGACCCCAAAGACAATAGCAACTATCGCCCCATTGCTATACTATCAGCCATCAGCAAGCTCCTTGAAAAGGCTGTTGCTTCCCAACTTTTCCACTATCTTGAGGGATACTCTGTTCTCTCTCCAGCCCAACTCGGCTTTAGAAAATGGCACAGCACATCGAAGGCACTTGCTGTATTCACCTCCGAGATCAGATCTGCTACTGATCTAGGTTTCCTGATGGGGGCAATCTTCATCAATCTTTCCAAGGCCTTCGACCAAGTGGATCACTCCCTCCTCCACACCACATCACACTCCCTCGGTCTCTCTTACCGTGCCCTTGAATGGTTCTCAAACTACCTTGCAGGTAGACAGCAATTCACCTGCTACAACTGCACCAACTCAGCCTTTTCCCAAGTTAGCTGTGGGGTCCCCCAAGGGATCCGTCCTGAGTCCCCTACTGTTCTCTCTATACATCAATGGATTGCTCTCTGCAATTACCCATGGTGTTCCAATCTTATACGTGGATGACCTTGTAGTCCTGGCCAGTTCCCGTGATATCAACTCCATCAACTCTCAGCTAAACACAGACTTTGAGCATATCCAAAATTGGCTTAAGGACCATAAGCTCATTGTCAACTTAAAGAAGACCCATACCATGCTATTCGGGTCGGAGACTCGCACCTCTTCCTGCCCTGCTCCCTTAGAAATCCATGGGGCAAATGGTGACTTACTGCCAGTCCCTGACTCAACCAAATACCTAGGGGTCACCCTTGATCCCCAACTTGACCTCACTACACACATCAGGAAAGTATGTAATGCCTCTAATGGCAAGCTTAGCCTTGCCTACAGAGCCAAGGACTGCCTCACTCCTGCCACCCGACTAGCCGTAGCTAGGGGAATACGCCTCCCTACACTATGCTATGATCTCATTGCCTTTGCCTTGGTCTCCAAAGCTCAACTCACAAAATGGGACAATGCATACAACAACATATGCTGTTTCACTCTCTCTGCCCCCCCCCCGCCTAACGCATTGATGTGAGCTTTACTCACGTCTGGAGTGGCTCCCCCGCGAAAAGCACCAAACATTTGTCCTAAGCATCTTTGTTGACAACATAGTCCAGATTGCCAGCCCCTCAGTACTTACCCTCCCCATAATCCCCCACCCCAAGCTACCATCTCTGATCTTGTGCTTCTCAGGCCCAACTTGTTGCAAGGACATGCACCCTCACCGGTGACCGGGCCTTCTCAGTCCACGCGCCTAAAATGTGGAACTCCCTTCCCGCACTAGTGCATGCCTCACCCTCCCACCACTGCTTTAAAGCATCCCTCTGGCTTTTTCTCAAGACTTCTGTGACCTGCCTATGCTCCACCTAGGCCAGGTGTACCCTCTACCCCTCCTGCCCCTGGGGGGGGTGAGGGGAGGTGCTGCAATTATATCCATACCCTCCACCAGTATAGTTCTCACTGCCTCCCCTTATTGTGCGCTTACTATATATTGTCATTTTCCTTTTTCTCCCTGTCTTTGTATTATCATGTACTATGTAGTGTTGTATACTACAACTTGACTGCCTGCCTAGCCTCGCTTGAGCCTGATCTGTACCTCTCACCACTGTAGAGCCTGCGGCTCCTGATTGTAATTCTGTTACATTGTATTCTATTTACTTAGCGTGTATCTTGTTACCTGTATGCTCTGTAACTCTCCCGGGTCGCACCTGAAAATAGGCACTTGGTTGTCTAGCGTGCTTATCTGGTTAACAGAAGCAAATAAATAGTAAATAAATGAGGTTGTCAGCATACAGCAGTGATGAGCAGGAGGGGGCATTTTCTCATTATATTATTAATGAAGATCGAGAAGAGGAGAGGTCCTAGGATGGATCCTTGTGGCACCCCAATGCCAATGACTGTTTCGTCAGAGGTTGCAGAGTTGAACTTTACAACTTGCATCCTGTTGATAGGTAGCCATTAAACCAGTTCATGGACTGTGCCAGGAAACCACGGATAGGAGGTTAGCTAGCAGGAGGGGGTGATCAACAAGATCAAATGCCTTTGTGAGATCAATAAAAACTGCTCCTGGTAGAAGACCCTGATCCACAGCATGTAGTGTATCACTGGTTAGTTGCAGCAGGAGAAGTTTGGGTGTTGTGACCCTTTCTAAAGCCATATTGATTTGTGGACAGGAGGTTATACTTGGTGAGGTGCTCTGTTACCTGTCTTGTGATGAGCTTCTCCAGGATTTTGTTTAAGACAGATAATATTGCTAATGGTCTATAGTTTGCTAAATCCTTTTTGTCAACTGTTTTAAAGACCAGTGTTGCTTTGGCCATTTTCCAGATATCTTGCACTACTCCTTCAGAAAGAGACATAGTGAAGATTTTAGACAGTGGCCCTGCTACGAAGGGGGCAGCCAGCATGAGGAGCTTAGGTTCCAGGCAGTCAGGCCCAACCCGCAGTGCTGTCTGATATGGCATTGAATAACTTGAGTGCATCTGTTTTGGAGACAGCATTAAGGTACAATGGCAGTCCCACTGGCATACTTTTGGGGAGGAGATATTAGGAGTAGAGAGTGTGGCAGGGAAGGCAGTAGTATATTTGGACAGGTCTGAAAAGTGTTTCTTGAAAGCCTTTGCTATTGTGTGTGGATCTGAGCAGTGGACTCCATTCACTATTATGTCATTTGTAGTATGGTATGCGTGGATCTGAGGATGTTTTTTAAGTGTGATCAAAATTTCCTGGGGTCAGCAGCCATATCCACCAATAATCCCTTGCACTGTTGGCTTTTTGCAAGCCTGATTTGCTTCTTTCACTCCGTGCGCTGTTTCCTATAGAAATGAGTGTTCGCTTGGAGGCTCGAAGTTTTGAATTTTCTCCAGCATTTATCCCTAGCTTTCAGTGATGTGAGTAAGTCCTTGTGCAATCATTTGGATTACTGGTTACTCGTTGAGTGTGAAGGGAGGTATGCTTATCCTGAAGTGATAAAAACTCACTTAGAAAAAGGTTGAGGATGACATCAGTGTTATGGGTCCAGTAGATAAAGGACCAGTCAATCATAGCGACATTATGTAAAAAGTCAGCTTGGTTTAGATCTGCATAGTTCCTGAATGATATATAGCATGGGGGAGATATGGAAATTACTGAGTGACTCTATATACAGAAGACCGGGGAGCGATCACTTATTGTGTCTGGCAGAGAGCCCACAGCCACAACTCCATCTATACGATTAGTCATGACCCAATCAATGAGGATGCTAGAACCATTATTTTGTGACACTCTTGTAGGGTCAGTTATTACCTGTCGTAAACTGTAACTCTGCACCAGGGATTGAAATGTACCATGGGATTTACTCAACCAATTTATATTCATGTCCCTGAGGATCAGTAGTTCATTCTGCCCAGCTGTTGAAGCTTTGTGGTTCAGTAAATCCTCCAGGCCACATTGTCCACCTTAGAGAAGATTGTAAGCACATGTAATGTGAAGTTCTTTGCCCCTAGGGTTAGGATAATATGTAGTAACTCAGATGTAGAAGTATAGCTATCAGTCACTGGGGACAGGTTAAGGTGGTTTTTGAAATAGACTGCCATGCTCAGCATGTTTAGGGAGTGGCCTATCCCACCTTAGAACATTGTAATTAGGGAGTAGGTAGCAGGTATAAGGTATTGAGGGCTTTAGCCATGTCTCTGATATACATAGGACATCAGGATGGTCGCTGTCGACCCAAGCATCAGTTTCTACATGGTAGTGGACCAGACTTCTAATGTTTAGGTGAACTATGCACAGACCCTTTGTGCCATAACCGGTAGTGCTTATGAATACATGGCTGGGTATAAGACCCGGTTTTACCTCAACGTCTCCAGACAGCATAAGGGCTAATAATATCGGGAAACATACTTTACAAGGCACAAAAGGAGGGATTAGATAACCATGGAGATGCCACAGTTTTGCTACTGACGCCACTGAGGAGCAGATATGGAATCCTGGGAGGGGTGCTGGGGTAACCTCAGAGTACCTACTTGACTGGATTATCATGAAGGAACTGGAAGGGGGACAGGATCAGATCTACAGTACAGTAGCTTCTTGTTTTACATTGTTTTTCATGGATTCTACTTGGTAGAATGTTTATTTTCTTTCTTACTACTAAGGGCTAGCAGGGTATTGTTTGGGGCTGTTGGAATTTTGAAACCTGTTTTGGTAGCTAAAAGTGGGCTCATTTGTTTGGTTTATGGTGTGGCAGGCTGCATTTGTAGAGGCCTATTTCTTCTCTTTTAAACATAATTGGTGTAATTTAACTGGTCTGTTTCTTTGAATTGGAGACCTATATCTTATAATTCCAAACCTATTTTGATGTATTGTTGGTGAAGCTGTTTGAATTAGTGTCCTGTTTCTTTGGGTAGCAAACCTCTGTTGGGGCTTTGAGTAGAATTGATTCATTGTTGCTGGCTTCACTAGCTGCAAAGTTTTGAGTGGGGGAAGGGTACTAATTTGTCTGGCCAGGTCTCACTCAGCAGGGATGCAGAGCTGAATCAGGTGTGGAGTCAGTGCTTTGGCTTCTCAGAAGGAACTGGAAGGGGGACAGGATCAGATCTACAGTACAGTAGCTTCTTGTTTTACATTGTTTTCATGGATTCTACTTGGTAGAATGTTTATTTTCTTTCTTACTACTAAGGGCTAGCAAGGTATTGTTTGGGGCTGTTGGAATTTTGAAACCTGTTTTGGTAGCTAAAAGTGGGCTCATTTGTTTGGTTTTCGGTGTGGCAGGCTGCATTTGTAGAGGCCTATTTCTTCTCTTTTAAACATAATTGGTGTAATTTAACTGGTCTGTTTCTTTGAATTGGAGACCTATATCTTATAATTCTAAACCTATTTTGATGTATTGTTCGTGAAGCTGTTTGAATTGGTGTCCTGTTTCTTTGGGTAGCAAACCTATGTTGGGGCTTTGAGTAGAATTGATTCATTGTTGCTGGCTTCACTAGCTGCAAAGTTTTGAGTGGGGGAAGGATGCTAATTTGTCTGGTCAGGTCTCACTCAGCAGGGAGGCAGAGCTGAATCAGGTGTGGAGTCAGTGCTTTGGCTTCTCAGAAGGAACTGGAAGGGGGACAGGATCAGATCTACAGTACAGTAGCTTCTTGTTTTACATTGTTTTTCATGGATTCTACTTGGTAGAATGTTTATTTTCTTTCTTACTACTAAGGGGCTAGCAGGGTATTGTTTGGGGCTGTTGGAATTTTGAAACCTGTTTTGGTAGCTAAAGTGGGCTCATTTTGTTTGGTTTACGGTGTGGCAGGCTGCATTTGTAGAGGCCTATTTCTTCTTTTAAACATAATTGTTGTAATTTAACTGGTCTGTTTCTTTGAATTGGAGACCTATATCTTATAATTCCAAACCTATTTTGTTGTATTGTTGGTGAAGCTGTTTGAATTGGTGTCCTGTTTCTTTGGGTAGCAAACCTATGTTGGGGCTTTGAGTAGAATTGATTCATTGTTGCTGGCTTCACTAGCTGCAAAGTTTTGAGTGGGGAAGGGTGCTAATTTGTCTAGCCAGCTCTCACTCAGCAGGGAGGCAGAGCTGAATCAGGTGTGGAGTCAGTGCTTTGGCTTCTCAGAAGGAACTAGAAGGGGGACAGGATCAGATCTACAGTACAGTAGCTTCTTGTTTTACATTGTTTTTCATGGATTCTACTTGGTAGAATGTTTATTTTCTTTCTTACTACTAAGGGCTAGCAGGGTATTGTTTGGGGCTGTTGGAATTTTGAAACCTGTTTTGGTAGCTAAAAGTGGGCTCATTTGTTTGGTTTATGGTGTGGCAGGCTGCATTTGTAGAGGCCTATTTCTTCTCTTTTAAACATAATTGGTGTAATTTAACTGGTCTGTTTCTTTGAATTGGAGACCTATATCTTATAATTCTAAACCTATTTTGATGTATTGTTGGAGAAGCTGTTTGAATTGGTGTCCTGTTTCTTTGGGTAGCAAAACTATTTTGGGGCTTTGAGTAGAATTGATTCATTGTTGCTGGCTTCACTAGCTGCAAAGTTTTGAGTGGGGAAGGATGCTAATTTGTTGACAGGTCTCACTCAGCAGGGATGCAGAGCTGTATTAGGTGTGGAATCAGTGCTTTGGCTTCTCAGAAGGAACTGGAAGGGGGACAGGATCAGATCTACAGTACAGTAGCTTCTTGTTTTACATTGTTTTTCATGGATTCTACTTGGTAGAATGTTTATTTTCTTTCTTACTACTAAGGGGCTAGCAGGGTATTGTTTGGGGCTGTTGGAATTTTGAAACCTGTTTTGGTAGCTAAAAGTGGCTCATTTGTTTGGTTTACGGTGTGGCAGGCTGCATTTGTAGAGGCCTATTTCTTCTCTTTTAAACATAATTGGTGTAATTTAACTGGTCTGTTTCTGTTTAGATTGGAGACCTTTATCTATAATTCCAAACCTATTTCATGTATTGTTGGTGAAGCTGTTTGAATTAGTGTCCTGTTTCTTTGGGTAGAAACCTATGTTGGGGCTTTGAGAAATGATTCATTGTTGCTGGCTTCACTAGCTGCAAAAGTTTGAGTGGGGGAGGGGATAATTTGACTGGCCAGGTCTCACTGAGCAGGGAGGCAGAGCTGAATCAGGTGTGGAGTCAGTGCTTTGGCTTCTCAGAAGGAACTAGAAGGGGGACAGGATCAGATCTACAGTACAGTAGCTTCTTGTTTTACATTGTTTTTCATGGATTCTACTTGGTAGAATGTTTATTTTCTTTCTTACTACTAAGGGGCTAGCAGGGTATTGTTTGGGGCTGTTGGAATTTTGAAACCTGTTTTGGTAGCTAAAGTGGGCTCATTTGTTTGGTTTCGGCATGGCAGGCTGCATTTGTAGAGGCCTATTTCTTCTCTTTTAAACATAATTGGTGTAATTTAACTGGTCTGTTTCTTTGAATTGGAGACCTATATCTTATAATTCTAAACCTATTTTGATGTATTGTTGGTGAAGCTGTTTGAATTGGTGTCCTGTTTCTTTGGGTAGAAAACCTATGTTGGGGCTTTGTGTAGAATTGATTCATTGTTGCTGGCTTCACTAGCTGCAAAGTTTTGAGTTGGGGAAGGATGCTAATTTGTCTGGCCAGGTCTCACTCAGCAGGGAGGCAGAGCTGAATCAGGTGTGGAGTCGGTGCTTTGGCTTCTCAGAAGGAACTGGAAGGGGGACAGGATCAGATCTACAGTACAGTAGTTTCTTGTTTTACATTGTTTTTCATGGATTCTACTTGGTAGAATGTTTATTTTCTTTCTTACTACTAAGGGGCTAGCAGGGTATTGTTTGGGGCTGTTGGAATTTTGAAACCTGTTTTGGTAGCTAAAAGTGGGCTCATTTGTTTGGTTTACGGTGTGGCAGGCTGCATTTGTAGAGGCCTATTTCTTCTCTTTTAAACATAATTGGTGTAATTTAACTGGTCTGTTTCTTTGAATTGGAGACCTATATCTTATAATTCCAAACCTATTTTGATGTATTGTTGGTGAAGCTGTTTGAATTGGTGTCCTGTTTCTTTGGGTAGCAAACCTATGTTGGGGCTTTGAGTAGAATTGATTCATTGTTGCTGGCTTCACTAGCTGCAAAGTTTTGAGTGGGGAAGGGTGCTAATTTGTCTGGCCAGGTCTCACTCCAGCAGGGATGCAGAGCTGAATCAGGTGTGGAGTCAGTGCTTTGGCTTCTCAGAAGGAACTAGAAGGGGGACAGGATCAGATCTACAGTACAGTAGCTTCTTGTTTTACATTGTTTTTCATGGATTCTACTTGGTAGAATGTTTATTTTCTTTCTTACTACTAAGGGGCTAGCAGGGTATTGTTTGGGGCTGTTGGAATTTTGAAACCTGTTTTGGTAGCTAAAAGTGGGCTCATTTGTTTGGTTTTCGGTGTGGCAGGCTGCATTTGTAGAGGCCTATTTCTTCTCTTTTAAACATAATTGGTGTAATTTAACTGGTCTGTTTCTTTGAATTGGAGACCTATATCTTATAATTCTAAACCTATTTTGATGTATTGTTGGTGAAGCTGTTTGAATTAGTGTCCTGTTTCTTTGGGTAGCAAACCTATGTTGGGGCTTTGAGTAGAATTGATTCATTGTTGCTGGCTTCACTAGCTGCAAAGTTTTGAGTGGGGGAAGGGTGCTAATTTGTCTGGCCAGGTCTCACTCAGCAGGGATGCAGAGCTGAATCAGGTGTGGAGTCAGTGCTTTGGCTTCTCAGAAGGAACTGGAAGGGGACAGGATCAGATCTACAGTACAGTAGCTTCTTGTTTTACATTGTTTTCATGGATTCTACTTGGTAGAATGTTTATTTTCTTTCTTACTACTAAGGGGCTAGCAGGGTATTGTTTGGGGCTGTTGGAATTTTGAAACCTGTTTTGGTAGCTAAAGTGGGCTCTTTGTTTGGTTTATGGTGTAGCAGGCTGCATTTGTAGAGGCCTATTTCTTCTCTTTTAAACATAATTGGTGTAATTTAACTGGTCTGTTTCTTTGAATTGGAGACCTATATCTTATAATTCTAAACCTATTTTGATGTATTGTTGGAGAAGCTGTTTGAATTGGTGTCCTGTTTCTTTGGGTAGCAAAACTATTTTGGGGCTTTGAGTAGAATTGATTCATTGTTGCTGGCTTCACTAGCTGCAAAGTTTTGAGTGGGGGAAGGGTACTAATTTGTCTGGCCAGGTCTCACTCAGCAGGGATGCAGAGCTGAATCAGGTGTGGAGTCAGTGCTTTGGCTTCTCAGAAGGAACTGGAAGGGGGACAGGATCAGATCTACAGTACAGTAGCTTCTTGTTTTACATTGTTTTCATGGATTCTACTTGGTAGAATGTTTATTTTCTTTCTTACTACTAAGGGGTATAAGGTATTGTTTGGGGCTGTTGGAATTTTGAAACCTGTTTTGTAGCTAAAAGTGGGCTCATTTGTTTGGTTTTGTGGCAGGCTGCATTTGTAGAGGCCTATTTCTTCTCTTTTAAACATAATTGGTGTAATTTAACTGGTCTGTTTCTTTGAATTGGAGACCTATACCTTATAATTCTAAACCTATTTTGATGTATTGTTCGTGAAGCTGTTTGAATTGGTGTCCTGTTTTTTTGGGTAGCAAACCTATGTTGGGGCTTTGAGTAGAATTGATTCATTGTTGCTGGCTTCACTAGCTGCAAAGTTTTGAGTGGGGAAGGATGCTAATTTGTCTGGCCAGGTCTCACTCAGCAGGGAGGCAGAGCTGAATCAGGTGTGGAGTCAGTGCTTTGGCTTCTCTAGAAGGAACTGGAAGGGGACAGGATCAGATCTACAGTACAGTAGCTTCTTGTTTTACATTGTTTTCATGGATTCTACTTGGTAGAATGTTTATTTTCTTTCTCTACTAAGGGGCTAGCAGGGTATTGTTTGGGGCTGTTGGAATTTTGAAACCTGTTTTGGTAGCTAAAAGTGGGCTCATTTGTTTGGTTTACGTGTGGCAGGCTGCATTTGTAGAGGCCTATTTCTTCTTTAAACATAATTGTTGTAATTTAACTGGTCTGTTTCTTTGAATTGGAGACCTATATCTTATAATTCTAAACCTATTTTGTTGTATTGTTGGTGAAGCTGTTTGAATTGGTGTCCTGTTTCTTTGGGTAGCAAACCTATGTTGGGGCTTTGAGTAGAATTGATTCATTGTTGCTGGCTTCACTAGCTGCAAAGTTTTGAGTGGGGCAAGGATGCTAATTTGTCTGGCCAGGTCTCACTCAGCAGGGAGGCAGAGCTGAATCAGGTGTGGAGTCAGTGCTTTGGCTTCTCAGAAGGAACTGGAAGGGGGACAGGATCAGATCTACAGTATAGTAGCTTCTTGTTTTACATTGTTTTTCATGGATTCTACTTGGTAGAATGTTTATTTTCTTTCTTACTACTAAGGGGCTAGCAGGGTATTGTTTGGGGCTGTTGGAATTTTGAAACCTGTTTTGGTAGCTAAAAGTGGGCTCATTTGTTTGGTTTACGGTGTGGCAGGCTGCATTTGTAGAGGCCTATTTCTTCTCTTTTAAACATAATTGGTGTAATTTAACTGGTCTGTTTCTTTGAATTGGAGACCTATATCTTATAATTCTAAACCTATTTTGATGTATTGTTGGTGAAGCTGTTTGAATTAGTGTCCTGTTTCTTTGGGTAGCAAACCTATGTTGGGGCTTTGAGTAGAATTGATTCATTGTTGCTGGCTTCACTAGCTGCAAAGTTTTGAGTGGGGGAAGGGTGCTAATTTGTCTGGCCAGGTCTCACTCAGCAGGGATGCAGAGCTGAATCAGGTGTGGAGTCAGTGCTTTGGCTTCTCAGAAGGAACTGGAAGGGGGACAGGATCAGATCTACAGTACAGTAGCTTCTTGTTTTACATTGTTTTTCATGGATTCTACTTGGTAGAATGTTTATTTTCTTTCTTACTACTAAGGGGCTAGCAGGGTATTGTTTGGGGCTGTTGGAATTTTGAAACCTGTTTTGGTAGCTAAAAGTGGGCTCATTTGTTTGGTTTATGGTGGCAGGCTGCATTTGTAGAGGCCTATTTTTCCTTTTAAACATAATTGGTGTAATTTAACTGGTCTGTTCTTTGAATTGGAGACCTATATCTTATAATTCTAAACCTATTTTGATGTATTGTTGGAGAAGCTGTTTGAATTGGTGTCCTGTTTCTTTGGGTAGCAAAACTATTTTGGGGCTTTGAGTAGAATTGATTCATTGTTGCTGGCTTCACTAGCTGCAAAGTTTTGAGTGGGGGAAGGATGCTAATTTGTCTGGCCAGGTCTCACTCAGCAGGGATGCAGAGCTGTATTAGGTGTGGAATCAGTGCTTTGGCTTCTCAGAAGGAACTGGAAGGGGGACAGGATCAGATCTACAGTACAGTAGCTTCTTGTTTTACATTGTTTTTCATGGATTCTACTTGGTAGAATGTTTATTTTCTTTCTTACTACTAAGGGGCTAGCAGGGTATTGTTTGGGGCTGTTGGAATTTTGAAACCTGTTTTGGTAGCTAAAAGTGGCTCATTTGTTTGGTTTACTGTGTGGCAGGCTGCATTTGTAGAGGCCTATTTCTTCTCTTTTAAACATAATTGGTGTAATTTAACTGGTCTGTTTCGTTGAATTGGAGACCTTTATCTTATAATTCCAAACCTATTTCGATGTATTGTTGGTGAAGCTGTTTGAATTAGTGTCCTGTTTCTTTGGGTAGCAAACCTATGTTGGGGCTTTGAGTAGAAATGATTCATTGTTGCTGGCTTCACTAGCTGCAAAGTTTTGAGTGGGGGAAGGGGGATAATTTGACTGGCCAGGTCTCACTGAGCAGGGAGGCAGAGCTGAATCAGGTGTGGAGTCAGTGCTTTGGCTTCTCAGAAGGAACTGGAAGGGGGACAGGATCAGATCTACAGTACAGTAGCTTCTTGTTTTACATTGTTTTCATGGATTCTACCTGGTAGAATGTTTATTTTCTTTCTTACTACTAAGGGCTAGCAGGGTATTGTTTGGGGCTGTTGGAATTTTGAAACCTGTTTTGGTAGCTAAAAGTGGGCTCATTTGTTTGGTTTTCGGTATGGCAGGCTGCATTTGTAGAGGCCTATTTCTTCTCTTTTAAACATAATTGGTGTAATTTAACTGGTCTGTTTCTTTGAATTGGAGACCTATATCTTATAATTCTAAACCTATTTTGATGTATTGTTGGTGAAGCTGTTTGAATTGGTGTCCTGTTTCTTTGGGTAGAAAACCTATGTTGGGGCTTTGTGTAGAATTGATTCATTGTTGCTGGCTTCACTAGCTGCAAAGTTTTGAGTGGGGGAAGGATGCTAATTTGTCTGGCCAGGTCTCACTCAGCAGGGAGGCAGAGCTGAATCAGGTTTGGAGTCAGTGCTTTGGCTTCTCAGAAGGAACTGGAAGGGGGACAGGATCAGATCTACAGTACAGTAGTTTCTTGTTTTACGTTGTTTTTCATGGATTCTACTTGGTAGAATGTTTATTTTCTTTCTTACTACTAAGGGGCTAGCAGGGTATTGTTTGGGGCTGTTGGAATTTTGAAACCTGTTTTGGTAGCTAAAAGTGGGCTCATTTGTTTGGTTTACGGTGTGGCAGGCTGCATTTGTAGAGGCCTATTTCTTCTCTTTTAAACATAATTGGTGTAATTTAACTGGTCTGTTTCTTTGAATTGGAGACCTATATCTTATAATTCCAAACCTATTTTGATGTATTGTTGGTGAAGCTGTTTGAATTGGTGTCCTGTTTCTTTGGTAGCAAACCTATGTTGGGGCTTTGAGTAGAATTGATTCATTGTTGCTGGCTTCACTAGCTGCAAAGTTTTGAGTGGGGAAGGGTGCTAATTTGTCTGGCCAGGTCTCACTCAGCAGGGAGGCAGAGCTGAATCAGGTGTGGGTCAGTGCTTTGGCTTCTCAGAGGAACAGGAAGGGGACAGGATCAGATCTACAGTACAGTAGCTTCTTGTTTTACATTGTTTTTCATGGATTCTACTTGGTAGAATGTTTATTTTCTTTCTTACTACTAAGGGGCTAGCAGGGTATTGTTTGGGGCTGTTGGAATTTTGAAACCTGTTTTGGTAGCTAAAAGTGGGCTCATTTGTTTGGTTTACGGTGTGGCAGGCTGCATTTGTAGAGGCAAATTTCTTCTCTTTTAAACATAATTGGTGTAATTTAACTGGTCTGTTTCTTTGAATTGGAGACCTATATCTTATAATTCCAAACCTATTTTTGAGCATTGTTGGTGAAGCTGTTTGAATTAGTGTCCTGTTTCTTTGGGTAGCAAACCTATATTGGGGCTTTGAGTAGAATTGATTCATTGTTGCTGGCTTCACTAGCTGCAAAGTTTTGAGTTGGGGAAGGGTGCTAATTTGTCTGGCCAGGTCTCACTCAGCAGGGATGAAGAGCTGAATCAGGTGTGGAGTCAGTGCTTTGGCTTCTCAGAAGGAACTGGAAGGGGACAGGATCAGATCTACAGTACAGTAGCTTTTTGTTTTACATTGTTTTCATGGATTCTACTTGGTAGAATGTTTATTTCTTTCTTACTACTAAGGGGCTAGCAGGGTATTGTTTGGGGCTGTTGGAATTTTGAAACCTGTTTTGGTAGCTAAAAGTGGGCTCATTTGTTTGGTTTACAGTGTGGCAGGCTGCATTTGTAGAGCCTATTTCTTCTCTTTTAAACATAATTGGTGTAATTTAACTGGTCTTGTTTCTTTGAATTGGAGACCTATATCTTATAATTCTAAACCTATTTTGATGTATTGTTGGTGAAGCTGTTTGAATTGGTGTCCTGTTTCTTTGGGTAGCAAACCTATGTTGGGGCTTTGAGTAGAATTGATTCATTGTTGCTGGCTTCACTAGCTGCAAAGTTTTGAGTGGGGGAAGGGTGCTAATTTGTCTGGCCAGGTCTCACTCAGCAGGGAGGCAGAGCTGAATCAGGTGTGGAGTCAGTGCTTTGGCTTCTCAGAAGGAACTGGAAGGGGGACAGGATCAGATCTACAGTACAGTAGCTTCTTGTTTTACATTGTTTTTCATGGATTCTACTTGGTAGAATGTTTATTTCTTTCTTACTGCTAAGGGGCTAGCAGGGTATTGTTTGGGGCTGTTGGAATTTTGAAACCTGTTTTGGTAGCTAAAAATGGGCTCATTTGTTTGGTTCTACGTGTGGCAGGCTGCATTTGTAGAGGCCTATTTCTTCTCTTTTAAACATAATTGGTGTAATTTAACTGGTCTGTTTCTTTGAATTGGAGACCTATATCTTATAATTCCAAACCTATTTTGATGTATTGTTGGTGAAGCTGTTTGAATTGGTGTCCTGTTTCTTTTGGCAGCAAACCTTTGTTGGTGCTTTGAGTAGTATTGATTCATTGCTGCTGGCTTCACTAGCTGCAAAGTTTTGAGTGGGGGAAGGGTGCTAATTTGTCTGTCCAGGTCTCACTCAGCAGGGAGGCAGAGCTGAATCAGGTGTGGAGTCAGTGCTTTGGCTTCTCAGAAGGAACTAGAAGGGGGACAGGATCAGATCTACAGTACAGTAGCTTTTGTTTTACATTGTTTTCATGGATTCTACTTGGTAGAATGTTTATTTTCTTTCTTACTACTAAGGGGCTAGCAGGGTATTGTTTGGGGCTGTTGGAATTTTGAAACCTGTTTTGGTAGCTAAAAGTGGGCTCATTTGTTTGGTTTACAGTGTGGCAGGCTGCATTTGTAGAGGCCTATTTCTTCTCTTTTAAACATAATTGGTGTAATTTAACTGGTCTGTTTCTTTGAATTGGAGACCTGTATCTTATAATTCCAAACCTATTTTGATGTATTGTTGGTGAAGCTGTTTGAATTGGTGTCCTGTTTCTTTGGGTAGCAAACCTATGTTGGGGCTTTGAGTAGAATTGATTCATTGTTGCTGGCTTCACTAGCTGCAAAGTTTTGAGTGGGGAAGGGTGCTAATTTGTCTGGCCAGGTCTCACTCAGCAGGGAGGCAGAGCTGAATCAGGTGTGGAGTCAGTGCTTTGGCTTCTCAGAAGGAACTAGAAGGGGGACAGGATCAGATCTACAGTACAGTAGCTTCTTGTTTTACATTGTTTTCATGGATTCTACTTGGTAGAATGTTTATTTCTTTCTTACTACTAAGGGGCTAGCAGGGTATTGTTTGGGGCTGTTGGAATTTTGAAACCTGTTTTGGTAGCTAAAAGTGGGCTCATTTGTTTGGTTTTGATGTGGCAGGCTGCATTTGTAGAGGCCTATTTCTTCCTTTAAACATAATTGGTGTAATTTAACTGTTCTGTTTCTTTGAATTGGAGACCTATATCTTACAAGTCCAAACCTATTTTGATGTATTGTTGGTGAAGCTGTTTGAATTGGTGTCCTGTTTCTTTGTGTAGCAAACCTATGTTGGGGCTTTGAGTAGAATTGATTCATTGTTGCTGGCTTCACTAGCTGCAAAGTTTTGAGTGGGGGAAGGGTGCTAATTTGTCTGGCCAGGTCTCACTCAGCAGGGAGGCAGAGCTGAATCAGGTGTGGAGTCAGTGCTTTGGCTTCTCAGAAGGAACTAGAAGGGGGACAGGATCAGATCTACAGTACAGTAGCTTCTTGTTTTACATTGTTTTTCATGGATTCTACTTGGTAGAATGTTTATTTTCTTTCTTACTACTAAGGGCTAGCAGGTATTGTTTGGGGCTGTTGGAATTTTGAAACCTGTTTTGTAGCTAAAAGTGGGAACATTTGTTTGGTTTACGGTGTGGCAGGCTGCATTTGTAGAGGCCTATTTTTCTCTTTTAAACATAATTGGTGTAATTTAACTGGTCTGTTTCTTTGAATTGGAGACCTATATCTTATAATTCCAAACCTATTTTGATGTATTGTTGGTGAAACTGTTTGAATTGGTGTCCTGTTTCTTTGGGTAGCAAACCTATGTTGGGGCTTTGAGTAGAATTGATTCATTGTTGCTGGCTTCACTAGCTGCAAAGTTTTGAGTGGGGGAAAGGTGCTAATTTGTCTGGCCAAGTTTCACTCAGCAGGGAGGCAGAGCTGAATCAGGTGTGGAGTCAGTGCTTTGGCTTCTCAGAAGGAACTGGAAGGGGGACAGGATCAGATCTACAGTACAGTAGCTTCTTGTTTTACATTGTTTTTCATGGATTCTACTTGGTAGAATGTTTATTTTCTTTCTTTCTACTAAGGGCTAGCAGGGTATTGTTTGGGGCTGTTGGAATTTTGAAACCTGTTTTGGTAGCTAAAAGTGGGCTCATTTGTTTGGTTTACGTTGTGGCAGGCTGCATTTGTAGAGGCCTCTTTCTTCTCTTTTAAACTTAATTGGTGTAATTTAACTGGTCTGTTTCTTTGAATTGGAGACCTATATCGTATAATTCCAAACCTATTTTGATGTATTGTTGGTGAAGCTGTTTGAATTGGTGTCCTGTTTCTTTGGGTAGCAAACCTATTTTGGGGCTTTGAGTAGAATTGATTCATTGTTGCTGGCTTCACTAGCTGCAAAGTTTTGAATGGGGGAAGGGTGCTAATTTGTCTGGCCAGGTCTCACTCTGCAGGGAGGCAGAGCTGAATCAGGTGTGGAGTCAGTGCTTTGGCTTCTCAGAAGGAACTGGAAGGGGGACAGGATCAGATCTACAGTACAGTAGCTTCTTGTTTTACATTGTTTTTCATGGATTCTACTTGGTAGAATGTTTATTTTCTTTCTTACTACTAAGGGGCTAGCAGGGTATTGTTTGGGCTGTTGGAATTTTGAAACCTGTTTTGGTAGCTAAAAGTGGGCTCATTGTTTTGGTTACAGGTGTGGCAGGCTGCATTTGTAGAGGCCTATTTCTTCTCTTTTAAACATAATTGGTGTAATTTAACTGGTCTGTTTCTTTGAATTGGAGACCTATATCTTATAATTCCAAACCTATTTTGATGTATTGTTGGTGAAGCTGTTTGAATTGGTGTCCTGTTTCTTTGGGTAGCAAACCTATGTTGGGGCTTTGAGTAGAATTGATTCATTGTTGCTGGCTTCACTAGCTGCAAAGTTTTGAGTGGGGGAAGGGTGCTAATTGTCTGACTAGAGGCCTCAGCTACCTGATTGTTCTGGAGGACTTGGGCTGGTCCCACCCACCCAAACCCCTCACCCCACCCACCCCTGGTCAATTATTCCTTTGTACTAGGGGTTCTGACATCACCTCCTCAAACAGGCAAAGGATTTACACCTGTCATAACAGAAGCAGACATCCAGGAAAGGAACTGCAGCAATTGAAGAGGTGACTGCTCTCTCAGTGGAAGGAAGTAAATGCAAATCTAGGCTTTTCATTATTACTACTTCACATAGTTATTGCATTGGGTAAAGGAGGAGTAGGAGTTGAAGAAGATTGTGCTACTTAAAGTATTTTTGAGTGTGGATAGGAATATAAAAGCAGTTGCTCAACATATCTTAATGTGTGCAACAAAGGAGGTAAGGGACATAAAGAATGTTTTGCACTGATAGAGGGGGAGTGGGGACTTGGGGGAGTGTTTGGTATCCTGCATCTGGAAGGGTGGGGGTCACTGGTGAGCAACACAGCAATGGGTAGGGTGGTTGCTGCAACAACTGCGGTGCACCAATCTTTCTAAACATTGCCTGGAGAGTAGGAGGATGTTTAGTGTGCAACCACATAGAAAAACTTAGAAAGGAGATTGAGGGTCTGCAGGAGGAACTAAGACAGGCAAGGCAGATTGGGGGTGGATTTAGCCCAATACTGGAGGGAGGAAGAAGGGGAGATGAGGGAGGGCAATTTAAGCCAACAGTGGTGAGGAGAGGCTCAGAAGAAGGGAAGCAGAGACAAAGGGGCCCAGGCCAGGAAGAACGATTGCCGGGGAAACCAGGTCAGGAGACAAAAGTCAAATGGAAGGAGGCAATAGGGACTTGTGAGGGGAGGCGAAGAAGTGGCAAAAGTCATGGAGTGGAAAGGAGAGAACAGGTTACTATGCAGAGAGAGGGAGCAGGCATTTGTGAAGGATCTTCAGAAAATAGTTTTGCACTGCTAGAGAGGAAGAAGGTGGAGGAGGGAAGTGATGAAATTAGAGGAGTAATTGATAAATGCCTGGACCGAACTGGAGCGGGGGGAAGTTCTGCTGGGAGAACTGCAACAGGGGTAAAAGGGCATAATAATGTGCAGGAGGAAGAAGAGGAGCTGGAAATAAGGGAGGGAGATGAAAGGAAGCAAGCAGGGAGTAAGAGGGGTGGAATCTTAGTGCTGGGGGACTCAATACTAAGAGGAGTTAGGTGGGGTAGCAAGGTGGAGAGGCATAGTCGCATTTGGGTGGAGGCCATGCCAGGAATGACAGCGGAAAGGGTGGGACAGTCTGTTCTGAAATATGCTAGAAGGGTGGGACAAGCCTCATTTAATTATACATCTTGGGACAAACGACCTGGCTGACAAGACAGTGGATATAGTCCAGAGGAGGTTTGAGGAACTAGCACAATTATGTGAGGGGCAGGAAGATCAGTAACTTTTTCGAGATACTTCCGGTGCCAAAGGCAAGCACAACAAGAAAGCTGATAATAGAGGAATTTAACAGATGGCTAAGAACCTGGTGTTGTGCTAAAGGGTATGGGCTGTTGGGGGTGGGGAGGACCTGGAGGATGGGAGTCTGTATGCCAGGACAGACTACACTTGAGTGAGAAAGGAAAGAAAGTGTTGAAGCAGAGGATGGAAGAATATATAGAGGAAGTTGGGAGTTTAAACTAGGAGGGAAGTGCAGTTGGGGAAGAGATATGCAGAGACCACAGGTTGGGAAATCATATGAGCTTACCCCCATAACAGTGACAAAGGACAAATGGCAAGTACTATTGGTGATGCTAGGAAAGGAGGGCAGGATGGGAGGAGGGGAAAGGTGGAAGGTGGTTACCCTTAATGCTAGGAGCCTTGGGAGGAAAACTGCAGAGTTGCAGGTTCTCATGGCAGAGGGAGAGGTGGACATTGCAGCCATCACGGAAACATGGGCCACCCAATATAATGACTGGGACCTGTCTGTACCAGGGTACAGGTTATTTCCAGAGACAGGGTGACTGGGAAAGGAGGGGTGGCACTATATGTGAAGGAAGGACTGAAGTGTGTAAGGGAGGAAGGGAGGAGGGTAGTACAGAGTCACTTTGGTGCAAACCAGGATTCCAAGAATAGGAGTCTTAGAATGGGAGTGGTGTACAGGCCACCATCTCAGATGGAGGAGTTAGACAGGGAACTAGCGGGACAGATCAGGAGGACCCATGAGAAGGGTAGTGGTGATTGTGGGGGACTTCAACATGCCAGGAGTGGACTGGAGCACCCCAACAACCATGAACAGAAGGGAGCAGGTACTGCTGGATGCCTTCCAGGACAGCTTCCTGCTGCAAATGGTCAGTGAACCAACCAGGTTAGGGAATACCCTTAACCTTGTGCTGGCAAATGGGGACTTTGTGAGAGAACTTACAGTGGAGGAACCGCTGTCAGGGAGCGACCACCACTCAGTATGGCTCACATTGGATATGGGCAAGGAAGGAGTGGAATCTGGCACAAGAGTGCTGGACTTCAGGAGGGCTGACTTTGGGAGGATGGGGAAGTGGTAAAGGGTACCTGGCCAGAATTCAATCTAGTAAGGATACTAACCAGAGTTGGGAGCTCATAAGTTGGGGATAGTGGAGGCAACCAAACCTGCTGCAAAGCCAGAGCAAGAAGGCTAGGGCTAAGAAACCGAGCTGGTTGAGCAAGGAGGTCATGGAAAAGGTAAGGAGGAAAAGAGCTGCCTTTAGGAAATACAAGAAAACAGGGAGGGGGGACAGAGAGGAGTACTTGACAGAATCAAGGAGGTGACAAGGGCAGTAAGGGAGCCAAAGCATCTATGGAACTCAGGCTGGCACAAGGCATTAAGAAGGGGAGAAGGACTTCTTTAAGTACATCAGGAGAAAAGGAGCTGTAAGGACCACATAGTAAGGATTAGGAAGGAGGGGGTTGGGTGGAAGCAGGTGCAATGAGCAAGGCGAAGCACAGTATTTACTAAAGAGAAGAGGGGGGTGACACCTACGATGGGTGAAATGGCAGACGAGGGGGGGAGGGTGACAGATGGGGAAATCATGGAGGGCAGAGTTCGAGAGGGTTTGAAGGCACTGAGGGTGGACAAGGCACCAGGCCCAGATGGCATCCACCCAGGGTACTGAAGGAGCTGGCAGAGGTCCTTGCAGGACCTTGGCAGACCTATTTAATGCCTCACTACATTCGGGGTGTGTACCTCAGGACTGGAGGATGGTCATGGGTGCCCTCCACAAGAGTGGCCCCAAGGATGAACCGAAACTACAGACCAGTGAGCCTCACATCCATCGGGGTAAGCTAATGGAGACTATCCTGAAGGAGAGGCTGGTGGCCTCTTAGAGGCCAAAGGACTACAGGACAGCAGACAGCATGGCTTCATACGTGGCTGATCCTGCCAAACCAACCTGGTCGGGTTCTATGACTGGGTAACTGAGCAGCTGGACAGGGGACATGCAGTGGATGTCCTGTATCTGGACTTCAGTAAGGCATTCGACTCCAGTTCCACATGGAAGCTGGGAAGGAAGTTAGTAGGCACAGGGGCAGGTGCAATGCTGGTGAGATGGGTAGGAAACTGGCTGCAGGGAAGGCAACAGAGGGTGGTGGTGGGGGAGCCTCACACCCAAGGGCAGTGATGAGCGGTGTCCCACAGGGCCTCGGTGTTGGGACCAGTGTTGTTTGGGATATTCATTGCAGACATATCATGGGACATCAAGAGCAAGATCAGTCTGTTTGCTGATGATACCAAGGTTGGCGCGGTGGTGGATGACCTAGGGGATGGCAGGGTTGCAGGATCTGGCAAAGCTTGAAACCTGGTCAGACACCTGGCAACTGGGCTTTAATGCCAAAGTGCAAGGTGATGCATTTGGGATGAAGATCCCAGGAGGACTTACCAGCTAGGGGAGTGCAGCTAGCCCAGACAGAGGAGGAGAAGGATCTGGGTGTGCTCATCACAGGGTCAATGAACAACTCGGCACAGTGTAGGAAGGCAGCTGCAAAGGCCAACAAAATGCTGGGTTGTATTGCAAGGGTATATCCTCAAGGAGGGAGGAGGATTCTGCCACTGTATAGGTCATTAGTTAGACCACACCTGGAGACCGCGGCAGTTCTGGCGTCCGTATCTGAAGAGGGACATTAAGTTACTGAGGGAGTGCAGCGAGGGCTACAAAGATGATCAAGGGTCTGGGGACTTATTACATGAGAGGAGGTTGAAGGAGTTGAACATGTACTCACTGGAGAGAGGAGAGACAGGGGGACATGATTGAAACCTTTAATACATGAAAGGAATAAACAAGACAGGTACAGAGGGCTGTTCAAAGTAAGGAGGAGGCACCAGGGGCCATGATATGAGACTGGGCGAGGAAGGTTCAGGAGGGAGATGAGGAGACACTTTTTACAGAGAGGGTGGTGGCTGGGTGGAATGCGTTACCTGAAGAAGTGGTATGCAGTAGAACAGTGGACTGCTTCAAACGAGGATGGGACAGGACAAGGGGGAGGGTTAATGAAGGGGAAGGGTGAAAGGGAGGGGCAGCTGCAGAATAAGGGGTGCTAGCTGCACATTCGAGCAGACTTGATAGACCTCTAGGCCTTTATCTGCTGGCAAATTTTGTATGTTCGTATGTTTGAGTAAGCAATCTGTAACTACTTGCCTGTGTCAAACAACCTACTTCTGAATGAGCTCGCTCAACGGAGTTTTCCTACAATAAACTTGAACGTGAACTTGAAGTGAAGTCATCAGGGTCTATACTTCCTTGCAGATATAGGTCTGGCGAAACACCAATTATGAGTAAGCTTAGGGATAGTAGAACCAGGCTGAGAGTCAGCACTAACAGGGTTTGACTGGCCATCATTAGTTTAAAACAAACAGAAAAAAGGTGTTAGAGAACGGGTCCTGCAATCAGATTCACTTTTATAAGGCCATCAATTTAGGTGTAGGGGTGAACAGAAACTTTATAAAGTTTAGTAACTTTTGACTTAGTATTACTTTGGGATTAAGTCCAGAGACACTAACGGGGCACAATTAGCTTTGCCCCCTTTTTGTGGTACATCTCAATAAATGGGTCTGTGAACACACAATCATGAGGTAGATAGTGTAGAATGCTTTTGCATTAAGAAAAAGTGTCCAGCTTTCCAATTTTCATAAAAGTAGATTGTTTACCATTTCTGACGGTCTGACTTTAAATGTTCCTTGTCCAGAAGCTGATCACCCAGAACATGCATCTGTGGGGAGCACTCCCATAACATGCACATTTTAGTACCCACTTGAGAAAAAGCACAGCATCCATTACAGCATGTTATTATAAAAAGCTCCTGGTAACCACAAGCACAAACTGAGGCCTGGTTTAGCTGCTAAGTACTTCCCCATGCTGGTGCCCAAATCTCGCACATGCACAATAGTGGCCGGGGATAAGATCTCATGCATGAACAAGAATGTGCTGCTGTTGTGCATGCATGGGTATTGGGAAGTATTTTGCAGCTCAACCAGTCCTCGGTTTGTTTTTGTAGTTCCCTTGAGCCTTTTCTAATAGCACGCTCTAATGGATGCAGTGCTTTTTCACAAGTGGATACTAAAATGTGCATGCTATGGGGCACTCCCCATAAATGTGTGTTCTCAAGCATGTTCTCAGCGCTGATCGACTTCTGGTCTTGGAACATTTAAAGTCAGATGGTCAGAAAATGTAAACAATCTACTTTTATGAAAATTGGAAAGCTGGACACTTTTTTCTTAATGCAGAAGCATTCTACACTATCTGCCTTCTGATTATGTGCCCACAGACCCATTTATTGAGAAGTACCACAAAACAAGGGGCACAGCTGACAGTGCCCTTTTAAAGTAGATCCACTTTATAGGGCCAGCAATGTTGGTGTAGGAGCTAGCAGACACTATACAAATCTTAGCAACTTTGGCATGGTTATCAAAGCCCTCTAGTGGCAGAGTTGTATAATGTGCTGCATTTAAGAGGTACAGGAGGACACAAAAGGATGAGGACAGGGAAACCTACAGGGGAAAAAAGAAAGGAGGCAGGGCAAAATATAAGAAGGGTTAGGGAGACCACTAAGGAGAGGATAGTGAAGCAGGCAAGAAGGAAGGACAAATCCTTCTTTAGGTACATTGGAGAAAGAAGGGCACATCATGGGGTTGGGATGATAAGGGAGGAAGGGAATTTTGAAAAAGCAGAGGCATTAAATAGCTATTTTGCCTCAATCTTCATGGAGGAAAGAGAGGGCAGGGAACCAGGATGTGCTGGGGAGGGTGACAGCCACAGGCAAGTGAGTGTGTCAGAATTCACAGCTGAAGGGGTAAGGGAAGAGCTGGGTAGACTTAGGGTGGGCAAGGCAATGGGGTGTGATGGAATATGCCAAGGGTCCCTCAAGGAAGTGAAGGATGAACTGGTGCCGCATCTGGTGAGGCTGTTAAACTTGCTCTTGGTCACAGGGGAGGTGCCAATGGACTGGAAGAGGGCAGAGGTGGTCGCACTACATAAGGGGGGGGTGGAAGAATTAGGTCAAAAACTACCTTCCCATTAGTCTTACCTAGGTGGTGGGGAAGGTAATGGAAACACTACTTAAGATCAGGTTGATAGAATACTTGGAAATGAATGGCATGCAGGATGATAGGCAGCATGGCTTCACCAAGGGATGGTCCTTTCAGACTAACCTGGTAAGGTTTTTCAATGGGGTGACACAGATAGTGGACCATGGAAGAGCAGTGGATGTAGCCTATCTGGATTTCAGTATGGCCTTTGACACCGTTCCATATAGTGGAATGGTACATAAGCTGGACAGACTAGGGGTGGACAACAGGAGCATCAGGTGGGTGGAAAACTGGTTGAATGGAAGGAATCAGATGGTGGTGGTAAATGGGACACATTACAAAGAATGGGCAGTGACCAGTGGGATGCCACAGGGGTAAGTGCTAGGACCAATACTTTTTAACATCTATGTTGGTGACCTAGCAGAGGGTCTGGAGGGGTGGGTGTGCCTGTTTGCAGATGATACAAAGGTCTGCAATAGAATGGATTCACCTAGTGGGGTGAAAGTCACGAGGTGGGACCTGGAGAGGCTGGAGAGGTGATCTGACACCTGGCAATTGAAGTTTAATGCACAAAAGTGCTCACTGATGCATCTGGGGAGGAGGAATAGGAGGGAAACTTACTACCTTGGGGGGGTGGTGATTAAGGAGAAGGAAACGGAACTGGACATGGGGATTATGGTATCTTGTGACCTCAAGGTAAGCAGCCAGTGTAGCAGGAAAGGCAAATGAAATTTTGGCCTGCATTGTGAGGGGTTTTAATAGCAGGAAGTGGGAGGTGCTAATGCCATTATACTGAACCATGGTCAGGCTGCATTTGGAGTATGGGGTGCAGTTCTGGAGGCCTCACCTATGAAGAGATGTTGAGTTGATAGGAAGAATACAGAGAAGGGCAACCAAAATAGTACAAGGAATGCAGGATCTACCCTATGAGAGAAGATTGAGAGAGATTAATTTGTACCCTCTGGAGACTAGGAGGGAAAGAGGGGGACATGATTGAGATTCTCAAGTATCTGAAGGGAGTAACTAAGGTGGAAGGTAATAGCTTGTTCAAATTGAAGAAGGGAGTGAACATGAGGTGACATAGTCTCAAACTGGAAGGTGGGCAATGCAGAGCTAATGTCAGCGACAGTTTTTCCCAGAGAGGGTGGTGGACGCCTGGAGCAAGCTGCCGGAGGAAGTTTTGGCAGCTGAAACCATGGAGGGGGTTTAAGAGGGCTTGGAATAGATTTAAGGAGTTGGGAAAAGAGGGTGGAAGCATAGCAGAGGAGGGGGGTAGGGTGTTTGGTAGACTAGATGGGCCGTGGGGCCTTTCTGTGCCATCACATTTATGTGTATCTGTATATCTGTGAGGAATGGACTGATAGAGTAAATCTAGCACTGTACAGCCCTCTAGTGGCTAGAAGATAAAATCTAATAATGGAAAGGTCAGTACACAGAACAACAAGCATTTGTCAATGCCGAATGTTTGCTTACTGACATTGGCAGTGGTAGTGTAGAAGTTACAGAGCTGTGTAATAGGAATAGCAGTAAAGTATTGAACTGAAGGCAACCCCGACACCACCCCGTGGGGTAATGACAGGCATTAGGGTGTGCCTTTGGGTCATCAGGCATAATGGCCACACCATTTCACCACACCCCACCCTGCAGACACTGACAAATGTCACAGTGTTCCTTGGGGTCTTTGGCCCTTATGCACACCCCATTCCATTAGGAAATATGGTGAGATGGGTGAAATATAGGAGAATGGGGTGAACTTTGGGGCCAAAGAGTCCAAGGCATACCTCGATGCCTCTCACTGGCTGCAGGGTGTGGAATGGTATGATCATTACAGGCAAGAATCCCAAGTCACACCCCTAATGCCTGTCATTCTCTACAGGGTTGGGCGTTATGGTTGGAAACCCTAATACCTCAGGCATTCGTTAGTATTTTCACTCCAAATGTTCAACTTGTTTTTTTGTGACCCTACCTCCTTTATAGGGGGAATATCAGTTTGTTAGCCAAAGCTGCTTATGCACAGCGACTACGTCATTTAGCACCACAGGTGCAAAAACATTCTGAACAGGATGTAAAAAATGACAGCTGTACTGTTCACGGGGAGGTGTAAAAAATGGCAATGTTGCAAATCTGCAGTAAAAATATTTAAAAAAATGGTGAAGTCACGAGCATACACAAACTGTGCAACGCACACCCATAATATAATTAGGTTGGGGATTTTTTTACAGCATATTGTCAACTCAGACATTTTGGTGCCTCCGATCATGAACAGTGTCACTGTGATTTTCTTTATCTGTCCCGAACAATGATTTCCCACAGCGACCACACATCTCTGCGCTGAAAGTGTGAAAAAACGCTTCTGCCATATTGTGAAAAATGACAGCTGTACTGTAAATAAGGAAGTGTGGAAAGATGCCACTGGTGAAAATCTGTACTTAAAATATTATAAAGTCATGAACTTACGAGGGTGCATGGAAATTGCGCAATGTTCACTTGTAACACAGTCATTTTATGGACTTTTGTCACCAAATTTTCAACATAGCCATTTTAAGACCTCTGCTCATGTACAGTGTAACTGATTTTCTTAATCTGTCCCAAACATTGCTTTCGCACACCAACAGCACCATTGGGTGCTACATGTGTGAAAACACATTTTGGGTGGCAAATAAAAAATGGCAGCTGTACTGTTCATAAGGAAGTGCAATAAAATGGCAATGTTGAAAATCTGGAGTGAAAATATTAAATTCTCAAACTTATGAGCATGCATAGGAACTGCATAATGCACACTCGTAAAAGTCATTTTTAGGAATTTTTTCACCAAATTTTCAACATAGCCATTTTAAGACCGCTGCTCATGAAGAGTGTCACTGATTTTCTTAATGTGTCCCATACATTCATTTTACACATCGACTGCACTATTGTGCGCTACATGGGAGGAAACACATTTTGGGCAAGATGTGAAAAATGACAGCTGTACTGCTTATAAGAAGGTGTGGTAAAATGGCAATGTTGAAAATCTGGAGTGAGCATATTAAAAATATGAATTTATGAGCGTGCGTAGGTACTGCGCAACGCATACTCATAAAACAGTCATTTTTTGGAATTGTTCCACCAAATTTTCAAAATAGGCTTCTTGAGAGCCCACCTTATGAACACTGGCAGTGTCATTTCGTTAATCAGTCCCAAAAGGTGATTTCATGTAGAAACTGCGAAATCACCCTTCGGGCCTGAATAACGCCATGACAGTAACAGCATTCATGAGAAGGGGTCCCAAAAACCCCATGTTGAAAATTTGGTGCAAAAATTCCAAAAAATGCCTGAGATATGCAACAAAATTGAAAACCCCCATCTATCCCATTATATAGCTTACCGGCATTTCCTCAGTTCGCGGTCGGCTTTGAAGAGTGCAGACGTGTTCTTGGTCCACTGAAGATCATCACTCCAAGCTCCAGAGGTAAGTATGGAGTGAGGGGATGTGTGGAGAGGCAGGATACACAGTGGGTGGGTGCGGGTTGTGGGGGGGGGCAGGAAGACTGCATGGGACTGTTTTCTCTTTGCAGGCATTTAAAAAAGATGATGTGGGACATTTGCCACACTGGGTGGAGCTCCCAGTGTGGCAGAAGACTAACTCGGGGGCATGGGCCGACAGGGATTGGTTACCCCGTCGGCCATGGCATTTGTTGTCATGCTGGGTGGGCTCCCAGCGTGGCACCCTGTGCTAGAGGGGTGGTAGTGAAGCGGCGAAGTTGGGCATCCCCATCGGCTATACCACTGAGTTGCCACACTGGGGTGGGCACCCAGCATGGCATTTGGAAGGCTTTGGGGGAAGCGCAGCACAGCCGATGGGGGATTGGGCACCCTCGTTGGCTATAGAGTGCATGTGTGGGGAGGAGCATGCAGTGTGTGTGTGTGTGTGTGTGTGTGTGTAGGGGGAGCTGCATATGAGCAGGCGATATCTTATCGCTGCTCACTGAAGCGTAGGTTCCCCTTTCAACTGTATGCCATTGCATTTTGGAGTTTGTCATAGACAGCTCCAGCATGCATTGGTGGACAGGGGCCACGCTTCCCAACACACTGACTGAATTGGAAGAGGGGGGTGACACACCTCCGAAAACTCGGATGATGGCACTGTTTCTTGCACATGTGTGCAAGCAAACATAAAATATTAAACAGATATGCAGTAACTAACTAATGGAGCAGAACAGACAATGTATCCAAGTTCTGTATCCAAGTTAAGAAATTCATGTCTCTTGGCAAAAAAGGCACACAGTTTAACAGGCAGACAGAACTTTTCTGGCTATAAGACCTCAGATTAAATAAAATAGGACTAAGTATAGACCCTTGAGGAACTCCAGTGAAGATAGGGAGAGGAGGAGAAAGGTAACTTTTCCAGAAAACACATTGAGTTCTCCTGTGTAAATAAGATGAGAACCAGGTAATAACCTTTGTCAAAAAGCCATAAGCCGACTGATGAGTTAGGAGCAATGAGTGGTCACACGAAAGGCTTCAGATAAATCAATAAAAACAGAATCTACAAGACACCCTATATTCAGTGCCCAAGAGGCAGCATCATGAAAATCAATCAGTGCTGCTGGGGTAGAATAATTTGATTTGAGGCCTGACTGAAAATTGGAGACAGTCTAGTAATTAGCTAGATAGTCAGTAATCTAAGATAGGACATATTTTTCCATGAATTTAGAGATTACTTGGAGCAAAGAAACTGGGCGGTAATCTTCTTCCAGAGTAATGTCCCTATCTTTGTGTAAAGGATAACTAGAGAATGTTTCCATGCTGAATGAAAAGTTTGGATGATAAGAGACAGATTAATAAAGTGGGTTAGAAGAGGGGCCAAAAGATATCAGTGCTGCATTTATGTAAAAAAATGTCTAGGTTATCAATTCCCTTAGCAGTATTTTCTCTCAGTGAATAGCAATTTAAAAAACAGATGACATGTTCAGGAGAATTTTAACAAAACCTAATTTTTAGACACAGTCCAGCTTGTATTTCCCATTAGTGCTGTAGACCTCCTCCACATCATTTATTACTAAGACAATTTGTATAAAAACAGGATATTTGCTCCTGAAGAGTTTGTCTATTCCAGCTGCTTTCTCCCTACTTGAGGTCATATAGCACTGCTTGCGACATCTCATTTTCTCTCCTAGTCACAGATTGTGATGTCGCAACAGTGGATCATGACTTGAAGTAGGGAGTACGCTATAGAGGCAGATGGACTGGAAAGGAGTGATAAGGAGAAAAGATCACGTCTTCATGCAAATTGTCTTAGAAATAAATAATGGTATAGAGAAATATAGAAAACATAAATGGGTTGCAGACAGAGTTGTACTTAATTTTTATGTTTTTTAAAGTTTTTATTGAGGCGCCAGTAGCTGTTTAAGTACTTCACCAGATTTAATACACCTGAGGTAAAAGTTAGATCTTTATTTAGTTGTTTAACCAGGTATAGCACGCTAAGCTGAAAGCTTTTTTACAGGAGTGACCTGGGAGCACAAGGAGGTTAAGTTACTTGCTTAGGGTCACACAGTATGCAAGTGGAAGCTGCTGTATTCAAACCCAGGTCTGGTTTGTTGGATGTCACCAGATTTGTAGCTCAGAGCCTTAGACCACTGCGCTATACTGCCTCAAGAAGGGGAAGGAACTTGAAGGAGGGGAACCTGCTAGGGAATCAAATGACAATCCAGTAGAAGGTAAACCAGCCTTTTTCAACAGCAGAGCAGGAGCCACAGAAAAAAAAATATTAAACATACCACAAATACTTTCTTTGGAGTACTCAGTAGAACCACCATAGGATACATTTGTAGTGGAAGGTGTGGAGGTACCTTACAGACAGTCAACCATATGCCAGCATTTCTTTGGATTATTTCTAACATTAGCTAGATCTGCCTTGAAGTAGGAAGATTTAATATTTTCTCATAATGGAAACACAGTAATTATGAAATTTACATAAATCTTTCATGTCACTGGAATATTCAGTTTTTCTGCCTTATTTTTTACAATTTTTCTTGTTTCACATTACAAGCAGAAAGAAACAACAAAATAAAACATTGAGGGGATCTTTGCCTTTTACTACAACTTATCTCAAGACTTCAGTTGGGTAAGAATAAAAGGAGTCACCCAAGGAACATGTTTGGAATTCACTTTAGTTTTTTTTTTTTTTTTTGAAAAAAGGGGTGTGTTGCTTGCAAAGTAAATTGAACTGATGAAAGAAATAATCCCAGTCAGCATTTAGGTTAGAAAAGAACAGCTCCCTCCAGTTAATCTTGAGCAAATCAGAGTGAAAGCCTCCAAACTTAAGTTCTTAGGAGTAAATTTGAGAGGGGAAAGATTCACCTCAAAAGAAACAAGGACATGATCACTGAATAAATGTACAGTACCTGGTACTAGAAGAGCTGACTGGAAGCTCGGGGGAGAAACATAATTAAATGTAAGATTGTAAAAACCTTTTAGTTTGAGTTGAAACGTTAGATATTTAATTAACTGACGCAAACCAAGAGGGGCAAGGGAAGACTTTAATATGAGACCCCTGCTGGATAGCCAGTTTGCCTTAAAGTCTCCCAGGAAGTAAATCAATGAGTGCAACTTTATGAATTTGGTTCATTTGAGTTTAGGAAGGCAGTACAAGCTGACAAATAAAATCTCCTTGTCAGACAGTTTTATGGAAACAATCACAGAATTAATAAACTTACCCGTAGTGTCAGACTTTGCAAGTGAATGTGAAATGGATGAGTAAACATGTAATACAGCACTGCCACCATGCCTGTTCCTATCAGATCTAAAATGTGTATAGTTTTTTTTTTATTTATTTTATTGAAATCTAGGATTACAAATACCTTTGAGCAGGAACTGCTGGTTTACAAAAGGTTCCACGTCGAAGGAATAGGGGTTATACATACATACAAAGGTCGACATAATAATGCATAGTTACACAATAAAAAGAAACAAGAAACATAGGCTTAGGAAATTCCAGTAATTCAAAATGTGGCAAATGTTAGGTAGCATGACATACCAGTCAAAGGCAATCTTAGAAATACTGTAAGTGCTGCAGATGAGAAGGGGGGTATGCAGGCAGGAAGGCCATTGATGGAGGGTAGAGGGTGAGCGAAGAGCTCTAAAGGGAGGGAGGGAGGAGGATAAAAGTCAGGAAATGCCTGGGGGAGGAAAGGAGAGGGGCAAGGGGAGGATAGGTAGGGCAGGTGGGGGGGGCAAGGCAGGGAGAGGTAGCTGTCAAGACTGAAGTGGAGGCCAGTGAGCAGTTTTGAAGGTTGATGTCTGAATCTGGAATGGTGGAGTCTAGCCAAGTGTCGGTTACAGCAAAAATGAAAGGGTGTGAAGCAAACAACACATTTACCGATAGGTCTGTTTTGAGGAGGTGACTTTGAACATTAGAATGAAAAAAAAAAAGTTTGTGAAGGTGATGGCCAGGTTTTGTTTCTATGTCACCTGCTACTAGTAATAACAAAAAAGTCAGTCAATAAGTAATCGAATAACATGTTAAGAAAAAGAGTATTTTAACCATTATTTACCCAACATAGCCACCTAGGCTTATGGGTAATGGCACTGAGGGAACAGTATTTGATACCTCTCAGAACAGAATGACTACAAAAGGGATGTCAAATCAGGGTGAGGGAAAGAAAAAAAACTTATTTGAATCCACTTTGCTGTGTCTTAGCAGAAGAAATATATGGGAAAATGGGGTAAAATCAAAAGAAATAATACAATAGTAAAGAAACCACATATTTAAAACTTGGGACTGGCTGGGATAAAAGTCCCATCTTAAATAGCTATCTAGAATCAAAGATTGATGAGTAACCTTTGTCACAAATCCTGAAATAAGTGCAGATACAAGTTGTGTATTTGACCCAGACAGTAAACTGTTTTCTGTGTCTATCTTTGTTTGCCTTAAAAGGCAATTCCAAACTTTCTCAGGAAGTGATTACATCACAGAGACTTAATCAGCCAATAGCTTGGGTAACAGACCTGAGAACAGTATTATAAGCAAGTGTTTATAGCAAACTCATCAGAACAGTTAATATTTTCCTAGTCAAACTATCTCTTGTTGGGAGCTGCAATACTGAACATAGGATTTGCAAGAAAGCGAGTTGTGCTCACAACAGAGGAGGAACCTTCAATTGTCTTTGCTTTGTAGCAGATATACTGCAGGTGGAGGCTGCTTCTAACTGAAAGGTGAAATAAGGAATTTACAATTATCAGGAAAAGACAGTCTTGTTACAATTCTTAAGATTTTCAGTGCAGGAAGAGTTTAAAGCACAGCTGACTTATTTTGGGACTGACTGCTTTCAGAGCACAAACCACCAGGCTGTTTTGGGGCTGGGGAGGTTTACCTGTGTCTGACTTGGATGTCTGGATTTTTCTCTGTTTGATTAGCAGGGGATTTTCTCTGTCAAATTGTTGTGTATAGTATCTTGCAGACAGGAAGGCACTCATCGCAGCGGTGGGTCAGAGCTCTTAGCTGATTGTTTTGTGAGGGCACAGTTTAGGCCCCACCCTGGAAATAGTTCCTTTATACCTGGGGTTCTGACATCATTTCCTCAAGAGTGCAAGGTGCATATCAATGTCATATCCTCTCTAGCACACAGCACTGAAAATATACGCATACACATTGTATAATATCTATATATCTATATATCTATATATCTATATATATCTCTATATAACAAACCAATCACTCACACAAGCACACACACACAAAAAAAAGTACATAGTCATGTGGGGAGTAGTGCAATGTAATGGCTGTGGGGCAGCAGTCTTCCGGGAGTCTCTCTGGAGGCTGAGATGCTGCCCTATTTGCAGACAACTCTCTGAAGTTGCCCGTCTTCAGGCCACACTGGACTGTAGTAAGAGAACCTTCCCCCAGGCCAGACTGGATGGTAGGGAACGACCCCCCCATCCAGGGAGCACCAGAGCCACCACCACTACCTCAGAGGTTGCAAAGAAAGCACAGCAGTTGGACCACAGTGAGCTCATGGAGGGTGAGGAGGGTGGAACAGAGGCACACCCAGTCAGTTGTTCCACTCCACAATCCATACACCATTCTGGAAGAGCACAGCTCCCCTATGGATGCACCCACAGAGGAGATTAAGGAGGCTGAGGACACCTGTCACAAGGGAGGCCCACAGGAGGGAGGCAGAGGATGCCACAAGGAAAGGAAGCAGCTCCTGGTGGGGGACTCAATTATTAGGGGGATAGAACCGGGGGGAGCAGGGAAAACTGAAGTAAAGTGCCTGCCTGATGCCATGGAAACGTAAGGGAGCAGGAAGCATCCCTCAGGATCAAGGAACAGCTGCACGAGTTCGAGCTGGATGTCATTGTCCACCTAGGGACAAATGACTTGGCTCAACGTGAGCTTAGAGCAGTGCAGAAGGACTTTGTAGAACTGGGGAGGGGTCTAAGACAAGTAGCACACACAGTATCCTTCTCAGAGGTGCTGCCTGTAAATGGCATGAGTGAGGCAAGGGTACTTTGCACCATGCAGTTTAATGAGTGGTTGAAAAAAATGGTGTGGAGCACAGGGGTTTGGCTTCATTGGGGACTGGGGTTCCACATGGAAGGACACCAGCCTATACTGGCAGGATGGTCTGCATCTGTCCAGGAAGGGAACAAGTCTTTTGAGCAATCGGTTTAAATGCATCATTGGCAAGCTTTTAAACTAGTCGAGGGGGGAGGCACTGATAAGCAGCAGAAAAATCCCAGCCTCTCCCTACAAAACAGGGTACTACATGGGAAAGACCGAGGTAGAAAGGTCAGTGGGGGATGCTGCAACAGGAAGTAAAGCCATCAAAAAAATGGAAAGCAATGAGTACCAATGCCCGTAGTCTGAGTAACAAGCTTCCTGATTTAGTGGCCTTGAAGGAGGAGGAACATCTGGATATCATGGCAGTCACAGAAACATGGTTCTCACAAAACCATGACTGGGACATAAACATACCAGGATACACTATCTACAGGAGAGACAGAGAGGGTAAAAGAGGAGGAGGAGTAGCTCTTTACATAAGGGAAGGAATCAAAGTAACAGAACAAAAGAGAAAACAGGGAGGAGAAGAAGCATTGTGGGTAAATTTGGAGACCGGCAATGGCACCACAATCCGCACAGGGATTGTATACAGACCCCCTTCTCAGGGGGAGGAAATGGACAAGAAAATGATAGAAAGTATACTTAGTATGGCAAAAAAAGGGAGATATTGCTGATGGGTGATCTGAATATGCCAGATGTTAACTGGAGTGCAGTTGCAGCAGCCACTTTGAAGAGTGGGGTTATTCTAGATGCCCTACAGGGGCATGCCTTAGACAACTAGTATTGGAGCCCACTCGAGAGGATCAATCTTAGACCTGGTTCTCTCAAATGGAGATGAAGAGAGGATCACAGATGTAGATGGGTAGCCATCTGGGAACTAGCGACCATCGAACAGTATGGTTCACATAAACACAGCAATAGAGTCATGCTTACAAAAGCAAAGGTATTGGATTTTTAGGAGGGCTGACTTGCCAAAATGGGTAAGTGCCTAAGGAATGCACTAGCAAATGGGCAGGAAGGAGGGTGGAAGAACAATGGGAATGATAAAACTGCCATCACAGAGGCAACAAGCCTTTGTGTAAGCAAATAAACAAAACTAAATAATGTAAGAAACCACTATGGTTCTCAAAGGAAGTGGCAGGAAGGTTCAAGAAAAGAAAGCTTCAGGAAGTACAAGGAATCACAGAAGGAGCAGGATAGAGAACTATCAGTTAAAGCAAAAAGGAAGCTGGAAGGCAGTCAGAACAGCAAAGGCCCAAACCGAGGAAAAGATAGCCAACTCAGGTAAGAAGGGGATAAAACCTTTTATAGGTACATCAGGGAGCGAAGGAAGACCAAGGGAGGATAGTGAGGCTTAATAAAGGGAGGTGGTGCAGAGGAGACTGTAAAGGCAGAGATACTAAACAAATATTTTGCTCAGTATTTACAAAGGAAGGGGGGTACCTAGGAACAAACAGTAGAAACACACTGGATACAGAAGTTGATACCAGCCCATTTACAGAAGAACGGGTTCTGAAAGAACTCTTAAAACTGAAGGTGGACAAAGCAATGGGGCCTGATGGGATTCATCCCAGAATTCTAAAAGAACTAAGGGTAGAATTAGTGACATCAATGACTACCCTGTTTAACAAATCACAGGAGGATGGGGTGGTACCCGAGGACTGGAGGAGGGCAGATGTGATTCCCCTTCACAAAAGTGGGAGCAAGGCAGAAGCAGGAAACTACAGACCTGTAAGTTTGACCTCAGTGGTAGGGAAATGATGGAATCACTTCTGAAGGGAAAGAATTGTCGGTATCTAGAGGCCAGAGGGGCACAGGACCCAAGGCAGCATGGATTCACAGCAGGAAGGTCATGCCAGAAAAATCTGATAGATTTCTTTGACTGGGTGACCAAAGTAGTAGATCAGGAGGGGCTGTGGACATGGCCTACCTAGACTTTAGTAAGGCATTTGACACAGTCCCACACAAAAGATTAATATACAAGTTAGCTAGCCTGGGAGTGGGTCCCAAGATGGCAGCCTGGGTAAAAAATTGGCTGGAAAATAGGAAACAGAGTAATAGTAAATGGAGTCCACTCTGATGAAAGGGGGGTTACTAGTGGGGTACCGCAGGGTTCAGTATTAGGACCAGTCCTCTTCAATGTCTTTATAAGCGACATTGCAGAGGGACTGGAAGGAAAAGTATGTCTCTTTGCAGATGACACAAAGATCTGCAACAGAGTTGATGCACAAGGTGGGTGGAAAGGATGAAAAGGACTTGGCAAGGTTAGAGGAATGGTCAAATGTATGGCAGCTTAGATTCAATGCTAAGAAGTGCAGGTAATGCACCTGGGAAACAAAAACCCAGGGAAGAGTACACAATGGGGTGAGATACTAACAACAACAAAAATGGAAAGGGACCTGGGGGTAGTCATATCAGATGACCTAAAGGTGGGCAAGCAATGTGAGAGGGCAGCAATGAGGGCTGGGGGGATATTGGGATGCATAGGGAGAGGCATCACCAGTAGAAAACAGGAAGTTATTATTCCTCTGTACAGACAGCTGGTCAGACCCCATCTGGAGTACTGCGTGCAGTTCTGGAGACCCAGTCTTCGCAAAGACATAGACAGGATGGAAGCTGTCCAGAGGAGGGCAACTAAAATGGTGCAGGGTCTGCACCGGAAGACATATGAAGAGAGACTAAAGGATCTTAATATGTATAGCCTCGAGGAAAGGAGGGAGAGGGGGGACATGATAGAAACTTTCAAGTCCAAGAGAGTAGCATCTTTCAAAATAAGAGGTGTGCAAGAACAAGGGGGCACAATTTGAAGATGGGGAGGCGGCTCAGAGGTAATTTAAGGAAGTATTTTTTCACAGAGAGGGTTGTGGATGCATGGAACGGCCTTCCAGAGGAGGTCGTGGAGTCAAAAACAGTGGAGGAATTCAAGCATGCATGGGACAGTCATAAGGCAATTCTAGGGGATGGGGGTAGGAAGAAGTAGGCTGCTGGTTAACTAGGATCTGCAGCTTATCCAGTAGGCAGGGAAATGGGCAGATTGGGTGGGCCAAGCGGTCCTTATCTGCCGTCAAATTCTATGTTTCTATGTTTCTATGTAACCAGGACAAGCGATTAAGAATACATGTAGTACAACAAATCTAAATGCTTAAGTTTTAGTGAATAGTAAGTTAAAAAGCTTAAATACTATAACCGATTAAATAACTTGGTCAACTTGGAAAATAAAGGTAGAACAAAAGCAGAACTGCAATAGGGTTCCTGATTCTGCAAAAAAACAGCAGAGAAAAAGCAATGTAAAGCACCTCAAAGTAACATTTAAGAATAAGAAATCACAGCTAAAATTATTAGCCCAAAAAATATACTGTCAAAATAAATTGCAAGCTGGAGGTTAATGTCCAAGGGCAAAATGAACAGAAATAAAAAGGTGGCTTACAATCTTTTAGCAGATAAAATTGCAAAGGATGGTATTGTAGTTCCCCTGGCTCACACCCAGGGAAACATTTTAAAGTTATTTTTCTGGTAACACACTTATTGAAACTAAATAGGAACCCAGATTATAACAGAGGTAGCTGATGTGGTCACAAAATGTCAATTTGCAAAAATCATGTGGAAACATAGAAACATAGAATTTGACAGCAGATAAGGACTGCTTGGCCCACCCAGTCTGCTTACTTCCTTACATATTGTATAAACTCCAGATCATATTCGATCTGTAGTTTACCTTCCCCTTCCTACAACTAGGTTTGCCTTCTGTCTGTCCCATGCATTCTTGAAGTCACCTGTTGTTTGTGCCCCTATAGAAAGAGGATAAATCTTCAAATCTCTCTGGTAAATGAAGCTACCAACTGGCAAATATTGATGCGGTAGAAAACTTCAAAACCTTCTCCCAAGTAAAGTATGCAGGAAACAGCATTCATCAAAGCAAGAATTCTGGTAGGTCTGTCTCTCCAGCTGCACCAGAGCTCTGCAGAGTGTAGATTTGAAAATGAGGGTGAGAAAAAAATCAAGGATAGGGTGCAGGTAGCTGACCTGCAGAAAGGGTCCAGTTTGATAAAATCTGCTAATGATAAGGCACCGTTTTGGTAACAAATTCTTCCCAAGTGGCACTCATGCTCTGCACTTGTGCCGGTGGGTAGTGCGGGCTTTTGTAGTCGGATAGCCCCAACCCATTGCTCCATAACACAGATGCTGGCTCACCCCTGAACTCCCTGCCAGCTGTGCTTCCACTAACTTTCTGGCAGAGCACCATGAACTGGTGAAGACACGAAGGTTGACAGCACAAAATCCCTGAATGAAAGCTAAGTGCTGGCTGGTGGCATGGGCATTTGTAATAGAACAGCCCTGTCTCCTTGCTCCATAACACAGCTGCTGGCTCACCCCCCAAGTCCCCTTCCTGCCTGCTGTTTTTTGTCAAAACCTTGCACCCCGATGGTTTGGAATTTTGGCCAGAAATTTTCAGATTATAAAGGGCTTGGCGCACAGACATGCCTTCTGCTGGTTTGTTGACAAAATATTAATCCATTCCAGAGTTATTAAATGTTAAAAATTCCAGTTTTGAACATGGTCAATAAGCACTCCAAAATAGGTACTGTATATGAAGGGGTGTGGCTTGGGTGCCTACAGTCACCTCATAGCTCATGAATAAATCTTGCACTTATTTCCATACATTATTTTTAAAACTGAGAGAGTTAGAAAAATCAGGTGAAAACTGCAAGCTGTCCCTCTGTGGGAAGCTTGATCTGTTCAAAATCATTGTTTACAACAATTTCTTTTTGGTTTCACCTGTTCACTTTCCAAGAAGAACAGTTCCTTATGTGCCCCATGTTTTTAAAATGTCAGTCTAACCATAGGCCATTAATAATAATGAACTGATTTGCATAGCCATTTTTTAAAATTGAGGGAATTCGAAATATTGGGGGAAAACTACAACCTTTCCCTCTTTGGGAAGCTTGGTCTGTTCAAAACCATTGTTTACAACAATTTATTTTGGATTTACTTTTTGGATACTGGCAGATTCAAGATGTGAATTGTTTTGAAACAGGGACTTCAAGTCAGTACGTTAAACATTAGGGCTATAGAAGGAAAGTAGTGATTTTTATGTTTGCTTGCCCGCATGTGCAAGAAACATAGTGCCATCATCGGAGATTTCGGAGGTGTCACCCCCTCCTCCAATTCAGTCAGTGTGTTGGCAGGCGCGGCCCCTGTAAGCCAATGCATTTTGGAGCTGTCTATGACAAGCTCCAAAATGCAGTGGCATACAGTTGAAAGGGGGAGCTACGCTTGAGTGAGCAGCGATAAGATAAGGCTGCTCACGCGCAGCTCCCCCCCACAGACAGAAGCCCACACAGGCATGCGCGCACTGTGTAGCTGGACGGGTGCCCAACTCGCCGGCTGTGCTGCCTCTGCCTCCCCTCAAACCCTTTTCTGAAATGCCACCCTGGGTGCCCACCCCAGCGGGCAAGTAATTTAGCTGACAGGTGCCCAATCCTCACGGGCTGAATGCACTTCTTAATCAGCTCCCCAGCACGCTGGGAGCCCACCCAGTGTGGCAAGCAACCATAGGCCGACGGGGTGCCCAATCCCTCATCAGCTGAACACACCCCTAACCATCCTTGTGCCATGCTGGAAGCCCACTGCAGTGTGGCAAACGCATCACATCGTCTGCTTTTTTTTCCCTGTAAAGAAAAAACAGTCCCATCGCAGTCTCCCCACTCCCCACAACTTGACACACCCACTGTGCACCCAGCCTCCCCACACCCCCCCTCACCCCATACTTACCTCCAGAGCTCGGCGCGACGATCTTCGGTGGACCGGGAACACGTCTGCACTCTTCAAAGCCGACCGCGAACTGAGGAAATGCCGGTAAGCTGTATAATGGGCTAGATAGGGGGTTTCAACTTTGTTGCATATCTCAGGCATTTTTGGGAATTTTTGCACCAAATTTTCAAGATGGGGTTTTTGGGACCCCTTCTCATGACTGATGTCACTGTCATGGCGTTATTTAGGCCCGAGGGGTGATTTCGCAGTCACTGTGCATTCACTGCACAAAATCACCCTTCGGGCCTGAATAACACCATGACAGTGACATCATTCATGAGAAGGGGTCCCAAAAACCCCATCTTGAAAATCTGATGCCAAAATTCCAAAAAATGACTGTTTTACGAGCATGCGTTGCGCAGTTCCTACGCAGGCTCGTAAGTTCGTGAATTTTCTATATTTTCACTCCAGATTTTCAACATTGCCATTTTACCACACCTTCTTATGAGTAGTACAGTTGTCATTTTTCACATCTCACCCAAAATGTGTTTCCGCCCATGTAGCACACAATGGCGCAGTCGGTATCTTGAAATCAATGTATGGGACAAATTAAGAAAATCACAGTGACACTGTTCATGAGCAGAGGTCTTAAATGGTTATGTTGAAAATTTGGTGAAAAATTCCAAAATGACTGTCTTACTGAGCGCGCGCTATGCATTCCTACACACTGTAAGGTCGCGAATTTTCAATATTTTCACTCCAGATTTTCAACATTGCCATTTTACCACACCTTCTTATGAGTAGTATAGCTGTCATTTTTCACATCTCACCCAAAACTTGTTTCTGCCCATGTAGCGCACAATGGCGCAGTCGGTGTCTGAAATCAATGTACGGGATAAATTAAGAAAATCACAGTGACACTGTTCATGAGCAAAGGTCTTAAAATGGCTATGTTGAAAATTTGGTGAAGAAATTCCAAAAAATGACTGTTTTACTAGCGTGCGTTGTACAGTTCCTACGCACGCTTGTAAGTTTCGAATTTTCAATATTTTCAATCCAGATTTTCAACATTGCCATTTTATTACACTTCCTTATGAACAGTACAGCTGCAATTTTTCATATGTCACCCAAAATGTGTTTTCGCACATGTAGCGTACAATGGTGCTGTTGGTGTGCGAAAGCAATGTTTAGGACAGATTAAGACAATCACAGTTGCACTGTTCATGAGCAGAGGTCTTAAAATGACCATGTTGAAAATTTGGTGACAAAAGTCCATAAAATGACTGTGATATTTAGTGAGCATTGCTGCTCGCAGCACCCTTGTTACTTCATGACTTTGTAATATTTTCAGTCCAGATTTTCACCAGTGACATTTTTCCACACTTCTTATGAACAGTACAGCTGTCATTTTTCACAACATGGCTGAAGTGTATTTTCACAGTTTCAGCGCAGAGATGCTTGGTTGCTGTGGGATATCATTGTTCGGGACAGATAAAGAAAAACACAGTGACACTGTTCATGATTGGAGGCACCAAAATGCCTGAGCTGACAATCTGCTGTAAAAAATCCCCAACCTAATTATATTACGGGTGTGCGTTGCACAGTTTCTATGTACGCTCGTGACTTCACCATTCTTTTTAATATTTTTAGTACAGATTTGCAACATTGCCATTTTTTTTACACCTCCCCATGAACAGTACAGCTGTCATTTTTTTACATCCTGTTCAGAATGTTTTTGCACCTGTGGTGCTAAATGCCGTAGTCACTGTGCATAAGCAGCTTTCAGCTAACAAAGTGATATTCCCCCTGTTCATGAGGTGGGGTCACAAAAAACACATGTTGAAGATTTGGAGTGAAAATACCAACGAATGCCTGAGGTATTAGGGTTTCCAACTATAACACCCAACCCTGTAGAGAATGACAGGCATCAGGGGTGTGACTTGGGATTCTTGCCTGTGATGCTTATACCATTCCACACCCTGCAGTCAGTGAGAGGTATCGAGGTATGCCTTGGACTCTTCAGCCCCAAACTTCACCCCATTCTCCTATATCGCACCCATCTCACCATATTTCCAAATGAAATGGGGTGCGCATAAGGGACAAAGACCCCAAGGAACACTGTGACACTTGTCAGTGTCTGCAGGGTGGGGTGTGGTGAAATGGCATGGCTGTTATGCCTGACGACCCAAAGGCACACCCCAATGCCTGTCACTCTCTGCAGGGTGGTGGTGGGGTTGGCTTTAGTTCAATACTTCACTGCCATTCCTATTACGCAGCTCTGTAACTTCTACGCTACCACTGCCAATGCCAGCAAGTAAACATTCGGCATTGACAAACACTTGTTTATGTTGCCTTGTATGTGTATGTAAGCAACATCTTCCGGTAGTACTAGCAGTGAGAGGTGTGTCAGTGTTGGCGAATGCAGGGCAAGCTTTAGTAGGGACCTCCCCTCATTCCCCAATTAGCCAGCAAGCGAAAGTGACGCAAAACTTATGTAAAGTAGCCACAACTTATAAGAAATGTTCCACTGCAATCAGAGACAATCTCGCCATGCAGCTGCGGAGATGACACACCTCCCATATGTGCCTTTCCTGGTGAAGCATTTCAATAAATATGGTGGCTCCTGCCATCTGCCGCACAATCCCCAGAAAGCTGACTTTGGGGGTGACCAACCCCCCTGTCAGCATGCCCCCCAGTTCAATTTGTTTGCCAATGGGATACCCAGTTCCCATCAGCATAATGCCTCCCCAGTTTAATTTGTTTGCTGACAGGGGGTGCCCAGTCCCCATCTGCATTGTGTCCGCCCCAAACACAAACTTTCTTTGCCGATGGTGGTGCCCAATCCCCATTGGCATCATGTCCCCTTCCCATCCCCCACAAACTTTTATTGCTGACGGGGGTGCCCAATCCCCATCAGCTTCAGTCCCCTATCCAACTCATGTGGCATACTGGGAGCCCACCCCAGTGTGCCCAAATGTATTTTTATAAAACATATAAAGAAAGAAAACAATCCCCTGACGTCAGTTTTTTTGTCCCTGTAAAAAACCAAATGGTCCCTCATCATCAGGATGCCCTTCCTCCCCAACCTGCACCCACCCTCTGTGCATCCCACCTCCCCACAACCCCCCCTCACCCCAAACTTACCTCTGGAGGTCTGGTGCAGTGATCTTCGGTGGAGCAGGACATGTCTGAACTCTTCAACAGCTGACTGTGAACTGAAAACCACAGTGAGCTGTATAATGGCATCAATGGGAGGCTTGAATTTAGGTGGATATAGTAGCCATTTTTGGGAATTTTGAAATTAAATTTTCAACATGGGGTTCATGGGACCCCATCCCATGAACACATGCACTGTCATTTCTTTATTCGGTCCCGAAAAGTAATTTTGCTATCACTTTGCAGAATCGCCTTTTGGGACTGATTAGTGAGACAACTGTGCCACTATTCATGAGGTGGGATCCCAAAAAGTCTATGTTGCAAATTTGGTGAAAAATTTCAAATAAATTACTGTATTACAAGCATACATTGCACAGTTTCCATGCGCGCTCGTAACTTCAACAATTTTTAATATTTTCACTCCAGATTTTCAACATTGCTATTTTTACACATCTCCTTATGAACAGTACAGCTGCCATTTTTCACATCCTGCCCCAAATGTGTTTTCACACATCTGGCGCAAAATGGTTTGGTCGCTGTGGGAAATTAACTTTCGGGACAGATTAACAAATTTGCAGTGCCACTGTTCATGAGTGGAGGTCCCAAAATGCCTATGTTGAAAATTTGGTTAAAAAAAATCCCCAAAATAATTGCATTACGGGCATGCCTTGTGCAGTTTCTGCGCATGTTCATGACTTCACCATTTTTTATATTTTTCACTCCAGATTTTGAATATTGCCATTTTTTCATTCCTTCTCCTCCTCATGAACAGTATTGCTGTCATTTTTCACATCCTGCCCAAAATGTGTTTTTGCACCTGTGGCACCAAATGGCACAGTCACTGTACAAAATCAACTTTCAGCTAACAAACTGATAGTGCCAATGTTCATGAGGTAAGGTCACAAAAAGCCCATGTTGAAAAATTGGAGTGAAAATGCCCAGGGTGTTAGGGATTCAAACAATAATGCCCCGATCTGTACAGATTGACAGGCATTGGGGGGTGACTTGGGATTGATGGCTGTAATGCTCATGCCATCCACCCCCACCCTGCTACCAGTGACAGACATCGAGGTGTGTCTTGCACTGTTCAGCCCCAAAGTTCACCCCATTCTTCTATACTGAAACCATCTCAATGTATTTCCTTATGGAATGTGGTGAACATAATGCCCAAAGACCCCAAGGCACACCGTTACACCTGTCAGTGTCTGCAGGGTAGGGTGAGGTGTAATGGTGCAAGCGTTATGGCTGATGACCCAAAGGCACACCCCAGTGCCTGTCAGTCTCTGCAGAGTGGGGGTGGGGTTGGCACCAGTTCAATACTTCACTGCCATTCCTATTATGCATCTCTTTAAGTCCTACACTACCAATTCCAATCCTAGCAAGACAACATTCAGCATTGACAAATGCTTGTTAATGTATATTAAAATAGACATTAGAGTATTGGTTTTGTGTTCCTGTGAACTGAGAATGTTTCAGGCAATTCAACAGATTAGAAATATGCAAAGTTAAAAAAAAAAGACTTTGGGCAACAAGGAGAAACAAAAAGTATTCTTGGCTGTTTTAGTCTGGAATTGTCTTGACTTTGAAAAACAGAGCATTGATACAGTGATATCAAATGAGGCAATACAGTGTAGTGTCTAAGGCTCAGTTAACCCATGCTGTAGGAACATACAAAGTCAGGATGTAAAGTACAGAGCAAGCAATTCGCTGACAGCACCTATGGTACCTTGACATTCTGCCAGCCGGGAGCCACAGCATCATTCCTAGAAAAGAAATTCAAATAACAACCAGAAAACCTTAAGAAATTACTTTGAGAATGAGTAAAAATAATGAGGACATACTGGCAGCAAACTGCATTATTGCAGGGGGCTGTGTCCCTGCAACCCCCACAGTTTAATATAATCAACTCCATGTCCTAGCACTGTAGAGAAAAGGCATATAAGAAGTGAAGAAAATAATGACAGGAGCCCCATAATCTGTGTGTTAGTAACTTTACTCACATTATCAATGACAGCCCATGGAGCAATGTTATGCATGACAAGCCTTGTATCTGAGAATACCGTGGCACAATACTTGGCACCTGTTGGAAACACACTCCTCCACACACTAAAAACCACTCTAAGATGGCTCAGTTACCAGAACTGCACACACTGAATCAGGTACTCCCAACATCAATCACTGCAGAGACACACCTGAGACCACTCCAACACTCACACACCTTAGAAGCCCAGCACTCATAAACTGCTTTCACTCAGCATACCAAGTGACAATAAATCAAAGTAGCCCCAGAAGCCACAGCAACATCCTGGCATCATGTTTATCGTGCCACAAATCAGTCGGTACATTAACAGGCTACCCTAAGGCTCTGGGCTATGAACCTGGACACCTGAGTTTCAATCCCTCAGCCCCCACAGAATATGGTTAAAAATTGTTTTTTTTCTAGTAACTCATGCATTTGTAAAAAATAATTATAGAAAAACACTCGTGTTTATGAAAACTAATTACAGAAAAAGTACAATCTCAAAAAGTAAGGAAATTCATTGCAAAAAAACTTTGTTAGTGCACTAGTTAGGGCTAAAGCAAAAAAAGTAGGGAAATGTGGCATTGGGGTTTCCAACCCTAACACCCCATCCCCACTCTGTAGGCAGCGACAGGCATGGGGTGTGTCTTGGGGTTGTCAACTTTAACACTCTCCCCATTCCATAAGTAAGTATATTGAGATGGGTAGAGTATTTGAGAATGGGGTGAGAATTAGGATTCACAACCCCAAGGCATACCCCGCACCTTTTGCTGCCTACAGGATGGGGATGGGGTAATATGGTTGGAAAGCCTAAAGCCACATTTCCCTACTTTTGCTTTAACCAAACTAGTGTATTAACAAAGTTTTTTGAGATATATAAATATCTGGCAATCATTCACTGCTAGATTGGATTGTTATCAACTGTGCCCACAATATGAAGACAGCAGGTGTGCTCCCTGACAGCATTAGCGACCACTTACCAACTTAATGTATTTAACATAACTTCACCAACCCACCTCCAAAACTCATTCTGGCTAGGGACATGTCGCAATTTGATGCTCCAACTTTTCAACAGTCCATCTCAGGCATGGACTGGAGTCCAGTTAACCTCCTGCCACACATCAGTCAGGCACTAGACTTCTTCATTACTAGTTTCTCCAGTACAGTAAATCCTCACGCCCCATTACGGAAACAGAGATCCAAGGGCATAAAAGCACCAGGATTGATCAAAGACCTCAGGAAATTAATGACCGCCCGAGATAAGGTGTGGCTTACTTATTAGCATAGTAGCTCCCATAAGGACTGGTAGGTTTACAGGCAGATCAGGAACACCTGTAAAAACTCACTCTGCAAAGCCAAGCTAATATTCTTTGCAGACTGAGCATCTCAGTAACCCTAAGACATTCTTGAAACAGATTAATTCCCTCACGAAAGGCAAAACTACTGTCAACCTGAGCTCCCTCAATGCAAAAGGTACATTCTAACAGACCCGCCATCAATTGCCAGTGCTGTTAATGAATTTTTCACAGATCTGGATAAATACACTGCACACTACAGTACCACAATCGACCCTTTCCCTTTCCTCCACCCCAGACCTGACATTGATCAGCGGCTTGCCTTTCATCTGAAACTGACAACCCTGAAGGAGGTTTGAAAGCTACTTTCCAACATAAAATCTGAAAGTCCCCTGGGTTTTAACTCACTAAACCTAAATTCCTTAAAATAGGTGCTGAGGGGCTTGCTGAACCAGTGCGGAATGAGATAAGTTGGTCGTTCCTCACAGGAATTGTACCAGAGAAATGGAAAGCAGTTGTGGTAGTTCCTATTCACAAAGGAGGCCCAAACATGTTAGTTGAGAACTATCGACCCATCTCCATTCTGTGCCCACTGGTAAAGATACAGGAGTGTATCATTTAAACCAACTACAGGATTACCTTGAAATGCATCACCTCTTCTTCATATAGCAACACAGGTTCAGGAAGAACCATAGTACCCTAACAGCCCTGATAAAAATTAAGTTGTACATTTTTTCAGCCATGGACCAAGGCTATGCCACAGGCACTGCCTTCATAGATTTAATGAAGGCATTTAACCTGGTAAATCACAGTCTCCTAATACATAAACTCCTCTACGTAGGTCTCACCAGTAGTGCACTCACATGGTTTCATAGTTACCTTTCCCATTGATCGCAAAGGGTAAAGTGGTCCGGGGCCCTCCCTGACCTTAGACATATAAATTATGGCATGCCCCAAGACTCCATCCTGGGGCCACTATTATTCTCACTGTTTATCAATGATTTGCCTCACAACTGTGGCGTGCCTCGGTCTACCTTTACACAGCTGATGCTATCATCTACTGCTCCTCTGAAGACCTAATGCGGATAAACAATTGCCCGGAATCTGATTTTCACACTCTTGACAAATGTTTTTTGCCCATCCATCTGGTCCTCAAGACCAAGTGCATGTTGTTCCATAACCATGCCTCTGCCCTGCTGGCACAATATCCCCTCACAGTTTACTCTCTGGATGGAGATGCCCTAGAACTCATCCCCTCCTTCAGATGCTTGGGTGTCACTCTAGACCCATCACTCCCATATGAAACCCAAGTCAATATATTGACTAAAGCTATCAACCAGGGGTTAGGCTTATTGTATCACCTCTGTCCACTCCAGTTTATGGCCTCATGTCATAAAATTGCTCTGACCACTCTCCTCCCTATACTTACTTATGATGCCTCACTTCTCCACAAAGCGAGGGTCACCGTCTTTTCCTGCTTCAGCCACCTCTAACTGAGGATCAGTTGCTTTACACTTGGAGCTGATTCTCTGCTCCACCACTGTAGAGTTCTCACATCCCTAGAAAGCAAATTCCATTACATCTCTATGTAACTCATGTTTAAGCTTGTACACAACTGCACCCTCCCCCCCCTTGCCTGGGCGACTTCATCAAATGTAAACATTCCCAGCAAACCCTACATTCTGTAGCCTTCCCCATGCTGGCAACACCAAATCCCCGGCTGGTCTTTGGTGGATGATCCTTTGCCTTTATGGCTACTTCCTCCTGGAACTCAATCCTGCCTGACATTCTCTCCATCACCTCCCTTACCCAACTCAAGCACAAGCTATCACTTTACCTACTGTCCCAGGCCCTCCATTATGCTGGGGGAAGCCTCCTAGGAGTTCCTAGGGTTAGGTTGTGGCATTCTGGGATAGATCATTCTCAGTGGCTGCACCTACCCTGTGGAACTCCTTGCCTGGTTATATAAAGGAGGATCCCTCAGTGGAAGCCTTTAAAAAGGGCCTTAAAACTTATTTGTTCCAGCAAGAGTTTTATTGATTATTAATAATGTTTTAAAATGATTATCCAGTTTTATATGAAAGATAGATCACTGTATGTTCTCAGTTGTATTCTTGTATATGTATATTTGTGTATGATTTTAAATGTATGGTCTTATTGTATAGCTCCCAGAGTCTCAGGAAATGGGCGCTTTCGAAATAAAATATCTATCTATCTATCTACTTGCCCCACCTCAAATGCCTCTGTTTTCACTAACTGGCACCCTCTCTTCCCAACTGGCATCATGAATAGATTCTCCTGATTTCTGAAACTGCTCCCTGATGCACTCATAATTCTACTGTGTGTGAATCTTATTCTTTCCCATTGTTATCTTATGGAATTGTCCTGCATTAAACTGATTCAGTTGTTTCTTTGTATTTCATTACACATTCTAGATGCAACTTCTGTAACTTTTTATGAACTCAATTACTGTACATACCTGTTATTAGCGCTTTATTGCTAGCCACTTGTTAAACCTTTTCTTTGTGTAAAGAATTCACACATTGCTTATGTTGTCTTGACCCGGGTCGCCCCTGAAAAAGGGACTGTATTGTCTGAGTGGGCTCATCCAGTTACCAAAAGTCAATAAATAGATGTATATTTAAGAAACATTGTGTAGTGCCAGTGGTTATGATCCAATGCTGATGACCTGAGTCTGGAGTTGAGCTCAGCTATCCAGCTGAATGGAATGAGGGTAGTGGGATGGCACTGTTATACATCACCCCTGCCCCAAGCCAGGGAAGGAAAGCTGCAGGTTGTCTGCATGGGCCTGGATACCATATAGTGAAGACAACTGTCCTCTTGGTGTAGAGCCCTACACCTCTGCACCCCTGGATGGCAGTGGTCTGGTGCACTGGCTGACAGATGAATTCTTTTCCCTATGCAGCTGTTTCTGTGGCCCAGAGGGTCTGCACTTCCACAACCCACTAGACATCCAAATGATTTCTTGACATCTGTCACTGCAGTTCTGTAGGTGGACAGAGTCTTTCCACGGCACAGGTACCAAAGGTATCCCGTTAAAATCACTATCGCATAGTAGCACAAAAATAATAGTGATTCAATAATCACAATTTCAATTGAAGACCACTTAATAAAAGCTGTGTGACATATATAGAGTTGCCACCTGCCAGAGGCTAAATAAAAATTGTGAATGTGCTAAATCACAATTCATGCTGTAACCTGATAACCAGATGCAGAAGGGTCAAGGAACACTGAGGAGCAAAGTGACAAAGGAGACAGTTGGGGCGCCAGATGAAGGAGACACTATAGAAGTCAAGGAACACTGAATGAAGGAGTCAAAGCCAAGGGCTTTGACACTAAATGCTGTTGGGATGGTTGGTAACCAGATAAGATTCTGGAATCCTGGTAAGTGGTGTCAGGGCCTTCTCATATGTCACCACCGGTCAGTGTCACTATGGACATGGAGGAGGGAGAAAGAGAGCTAACAGGAAGAGGTGGGGGCAGTGGATATAAAAGTGGCAGAATGATGGTAAAAAAAAGACAGGCATTAAAACTCTGTCTGTGAATGGATGTTTCATGATGCATTCACTGCTTGTGTGCACGGCTTGTATAGAGCAGTTTGTGGCTCAAGGGGGAGTGACATTCAGGGGTCTCACACGTGCCTGCAATCCATACTTATACAGGGAAAAACACCCTACAATTCCACCGCCACCACTCACTATTATCATGCAGCAGCTAATATTGTTGGCGCTATAAAGTAAGGGCGCGTTACTAGCACTCGCTATTAAATAGTTGCCCATAAGTTATTCGTGGTTTTGTAATTGTGATTTTAACATGGAACCATCCCAAAGGACTGTGCACATCTGCATCTGTTCATGTTGGTCCTGTAAATGAGGATATGATTCACTTACATCAAAAAGAAAGGAAATTCTTTGTAAAAAACGTTGTTAATGCACCAATTTGGGTAACTTAATGCCATAGGAAAATGTGGCATTGACCATAACTCTTCCCCGGAAGCAAAAAGGTAATAATATTAGGATTTGGGCTCTCAAGAGTCTCGACAACTCAGTGGTGAGGTCTTTCTTGGGGTTGTCAACCCTAATGCCCACTCCATTCCCTGAGCAAACAACATCACACATGATCTCCTCTCTTCAAGTAGAAATTAAAATACCAGAGAAGAAAAAGCAGCCAGATGCCATCTTCAATTATCCTAGCTCAGTCTATGCAGCACCACAATACTTCAGGCTGATTTCAACAGCTGTTTAGCTTACCACAGAAACATCAATTACTTTTCTCTCAGTCATTTGTGGGGGTTAGATGTCATGTGTGAAGTTATGGTGTAAAGCCAGAGCAAGGATGCATGGTGGTGGCATCTGGCAGATTTTTACTTCTCTCTTACAGGTTTTTTTTTAATTTTTTATATGCTACATTTAAGTTGTCTTGAAATTGGGGGAAGTAGGCACGACAGTTTTTATGCATAGGCTAAGTAGGCTGCAGCCCAGGGGCACCAGCTGTTTAGGTGCGCCTGGTAATGAAAAACACTAATTAAAGGAAAACTCCACCCTCATATCTTCTAAATGTTATTTGTTTTCATATCAATAGACAACTCTTTTCATGTAGCTGTTAAGGATGCGTGCAAATGTTTTAGTCTGTTTTTACAATTTATACTAGGCCCTGTGATTGCCCTGGGTGTCTCCATTTCATGGTTGTTGAAACTGCATTGTCTCTGAGTGTGTGAATATTTGTTCTCGTACTCCCTCTACTACTATTAGCAATTCTGGCTTTGGCTTTGCCAATGTTTTTTTTTCCCTTACCTTTCAGTAGTAAGAACAACAACTATTGGAGAAGGATTTGCTCAGGCAAATATGCACGTCTGGTTTCAGACAAGTCCCAGTCAAGCAGAGTTGCTGAGTTAACCCACAATAGAAACAGTGATGAAAAACATGGGAAACAGTTTGTCCCATCCTACAGATCAGATCTTATTGCAGACTGTTTTGGGAATCCCTTGTATTTCTAGAGAATCTGGTTTATTCCCTTAATATTAAAATGAGAGTAGGCAGTGTGGGTTGTGAGACATTGCATGGGTTCCATTAGATAAGTATTTTTTTTTTATTTTTCAGTTTTTTTTCAATCTGGATTTTATCCCTGCTATGCCACCATCCAGGGATCTACCATGTTTAAGTAGAGCTGTCATGGAGACAGTAGCTGGGTATTTTTTCCCAGATTTTGCCCACTATCTTCCCTCCTCCCCCTCTGGTGTGGGCAGTGCTATTATTGGTCTCCTGCATGCACAATGTGCCTCTGTGGAAGAAGCCAGCTCCCTGGCCTGACTGCAAGGGTTCCTGAGTGCAAGAAGCTGCCACCACCCCTCCCCAGTCAAAGTGAGCTGCCTCTCACCAGCAACCTGGTATGTCTCCTGGTTCTGCAACCCAAGTGCGCTGCCATGCCCAGTTCATCTGCATGACAGCACAGTGCGCTGTCCTTGGGCCATCAACAGAGCTTTGTAGCTGTGGAGGTCAGTAAACATCTGATATAGATGAGTTGTCATCTCTATAGGGGAAAGAGAGTAAGCTCCATGCCATGGTGCACCAGTCTCTGAATAGTAGGTCTTTGTGTTTGCTGATCACCAAATCTAAAGATTTTCAGATCATCTAAGGGTTGGTGAAGATTTTTATCTGTTGATCTGTAATATCAGTCATGAGGCATTTCCATTGGCTTCTAAGACACAGATACTTGTAGTATCTGCAGCTTTTTTTTTTTCTCTCACATCATTTACTTATGAGCACGGGGGAGTACATGACATTTCCAGCCTATGGGTGCCATGTAAGTTAAAGTGGCTCTGGAAGTGAGAGAGCACTGAATCAGACTCCTGACTCTTGGCTTCCTCTGCCCTCAAAGAACATACTGCACCGATTGTGCAAGGGACATCAGGATGGGTGCATCCAAAAAAGGCAGATGAGATTGCACTGCTGCTAACTAGACCCTGAGTCAACTGTCTTCCTGCCAGTTGCTTTGATTGTTTATGTGCTGAACTGCCTGCTTTACTAGCTTGTTGTTGCCTGCAACTGATTATTGGGTTGGATAGCACTCAAGGGACACTTGCAGAGGAAAGGACTGAAAATTTCAAATGTACGGAAGGCACATGCTTTGCTAGCATGCAGTCTGCCCCTCCCCACCCACTGTAGCTCACTCACTCTCGCAGCCTGCCTGTCTTGACTAAGTCATGATAGTTGGACTTTTTGCTGTGCTGTGGGGCAGAATCAGCCTGCACTTTTGCAAACAGCCCAAAACTCAGATGAAGCAGCAGGAACAGACAACTAGAGATGACACTTGAAAAGTGTATCCTCCCCTGAAAAAACAGGCATGGAGTGACCATGCCATTTTCCCCCGATCCTGACCCCCGCTGGCCACCAGAACTGCTCTTAGCTCTTGTCTGCCACACCACAGAGTGTGATACTATCAGTGAGCAGGAGCTGTCAATGAATGAGCATGTGCTTGTACAAAGCACGCACTCATTCATTGACAGCTCGGTGGACAGCTAGTCGTGAAGGATGGAGGTGGGCTGTGCTGGTCACCTGCTGAGGGACATGATGGGGGTAGAACAGGGTATTGGGGGGCTACCTGTTGGGGTGTGGGTCCACTGGACACCATGGGATGAGGGAAATGTTCTACTAAGGGGATTGGAAATAGGGAGAGGTCCACTAGACACCAGAACAGCTAGGGAGAATTAATTAAATGTTGTTTTTTTTAAATTGGGCCCACAATCAATGGGTGGGGGGCCAATAGACACCAGGGATTTTATGACTTGGGAGTGGGAAGGGACTGTTAGACACCAGATTTTTTTTATATGGGACTGGCTATTGGCAGATGGGGGGACCACTTGGCACTAGTTATTTTTTTTTTATATTGGGCTGACTATCATTGGGCAGGGAGGCACTATTTTTCTTATATGTGGCCTGTGATCAGCAGTTCGGGGGAGGACCACATTTTAGTACATGGGGCCAGCAATCAGCAGGAGGCTGCAGCAGATGGTGATTGGAGGAGGGGATTGATATGTTAAACTGTGGGGGAGAAGTCACAGAACTGACCACTGACAGTGATCAGTTCTGTAGATTTTTTCCCTGCAGTTTAATACATATCCCTCTGTTGGTATATTTATTCTGCTGTTTTAGGGTGTAATTTCCATGAAAGTTACCAATATAATTTCTGAACTTTTGTGGGCTTGAAAAGTCAGACTTAGCGGAAATTCCCCCAGTAGAATTTTTTTTCACTCACCTCTAACACAGAGAGAGACACCTGTCTTAAGGGGATTTGGGGGGTATAGAGGGTATCAGATGCTTTAGACAAATAGCAGTCGTGGATTTCCAGAGTGCCTTGCAAAGCAATCAATTGTGGTTGCATTCCTGCAGGGTAACTGTGTTATAGTATGTGGTTAGAGCTTATTCTCCACAGGAAATGGTGGCTTTCCAAAGCTTACTGTAAGGCAGTTCAAATGTAAAAAAAGTTGTACTATTGTTCTGACATCACATCCATAGTACAACAACTGTTCAGCCTTGATCTGCTTCCTGAATAGTTCACTCAATGTAGCTCTACCAAACAAAATTGAGAAAACATGGCAGAGTGATTTAGCAAGATCCTAGTAGTGAACACTGCTAATTTTGACACGAGGAGCCACACACACCGCTCTGTGTCACAAAAGTGAAGTTCTTTTTTATTTCATTTGAAAAATAAACAATGCTGGACATATAAAACAGATGCCAAAGTGAGTGTGGAGAAGCTGGAGCAAGTGACACCACATAACACAGAAGGTGACAAGCAACTGAAAGAAACAAAACAAAAATACATAAGCCCTAAGCACATACTGTATAAAATAGTGGATGGGTGACCATCCACAGCTAAGACTGTGTTTCCATCTCAGGTGTTGATGTCATTATGTAGACCTCTTGAGGTCTCTATGATGTCATCAACGACCTCGATGGAAACACAGCCTTGTTGTGGATGGTCACCCATTTACTGTTCTATATGTAGTAATGGAGATTGTAATAATGAAGATGAGCCAAGAAGTCTCTGTTTACATTGTTTACTTTGTGCCATTTCCACATGGTCACAAAGACATGTCTACAAACCCTGCCTCCATTTATCCTGTACTTGTATTATCAGTTTTTCCTTTAATCTTCAGATATTCAAACTACAGTGACCTGGGAATCAAATTTAAAATGTCAAATACAGTTTGGAGTGCATCAAGTGCAGATCATACATTCAGTCTTTGTTCTAGCACTTGTTATTAACTATACCTACAGCAGAGTTTCATGTATTATTTAAACATTGGGGTGCTTGATCTCAAGAACCTTTATTTTGCAGTAAAATAATATGGGAAACAATTGTTGTTTTGACTTGGCTGTTATTAATTCCATGCACTCCTCAGTTCTAGACTTAATCCTGTGTCACTTCCTATAGTGAAGTGTCTTAAAACCTCAACGTAAACACCAGCGCTTTTAAAGAAAAGCCAGAATGCTTTCTGAGACTGTTTTCTTTGATTTCAACATTAAACCAACCACAAGAACATAACAACTGACAAAATGACACATGGCTGTCTATTCATTTACTATATTGGGTAGGAGGAAAAAGTGCCTCCAAAAAGATGATTAAGACCCATTACAGCTGTTATGAGAAGACTCCCTGCCAAATGCAAGCAGTACTCCTTTGGTGTGAGTATTGTTTACTTATTTGTGCTCACTGCTCAGGGTGACCTAGCCTTCAGGAATATTTTCCACAACCAAGCTGCTTCTACCATTAAAAACACAATGAACGTATATGTACTTATCTCTCTCAAAGTCCATTTCCAACACTGAAGAGCTGTACACTCTGGACTAGTTACCCTGTCTTACCACACATGGACAGCACTGTGCTGGGCTCACCACAGCATCTGATGTCCATCAGAAGCATTTTTTAATACACTTTGATGCGACTAATTTTCTAACATAGAAACACAGAACTTGATGGCAGATAAGGACTGCTTGGCCCACCCAGTCTGGCCATTTCCCTACTTAATGGATAAGCTGCAGATCCTAGTTAACCAGCAGCCTACTTCTTTCTAACCCCACCACCTAGAATTGCCTTATGACCAAGGCCCCTAGAATTCTGTGGCCACAGAATTTTGCACAGAACTTGCAATCTATCGCAGAACTTCTGCAGTGCCGAAGAATTCACTCTTTTGGTAATTTTTTTATTAATATTTCTGTTTATCCATAGAATCTGGTTCCCTTCCTCTCTTTTTATATCCAAACCCCCCCATATGTTCAGAATGTGATGTTATCATTGCTATATCATACATTAGCTAATGAAATGGCTGCATTCTGAAACAGAAATGAACAGTCACTTATGTACCACAGCTCCCACTGCCAGAGATGGTGGCACAGCACATCATGCGTGGTGATATTTGCTCAACCTGCACTGCAGCCTAATACAGTTTTCAGTCTTACATTGTTGCACTAGGGCCAACTTAAACAAAACCTTGTCAATAGCACAGACTTGTTACGTCCATACCCCACTTTGTACAAACCTTTTTGTGCATTTAAGGTATAGAGGTGCTATCTGAAATGAATAACTGGCAAAATGAATTTTACTGTAATTTTTAAGAAAAAGAAAGTAATTGTGACCAGAAAAGTGGTTTATAATAATGTGTAGACCTGTTGAAAGAATAGACCTGTTAAATAAATAATTGCCCTGTACGCATTTTTGCCAGGGTTATTGACTACATATTGTCATTGGTTGATAGAATCACCTAAAAGTTATTGAGAAATGTTGTGTGCAGGGACTGCTGTTGGGCCTGAGGGTAGCATGCTGTGTTTCTGTGCCAGCAAGTCAGGTTCAGAGATTAGCTGTGGGAGCTGGCTGGGCAACACAAGGACTGGTGGAACACATCACTGCTTGGAGCCTGGGAAGGTATGGTGCAGTGTTCTGTCACATGGTGGACACATTGTGCTGGTTTGGAGAGCCCTATCTCACAATCGGTTCACATGCATGTCATTGCCTGATGGTGTTACGCAGTGTGTCAGGGAAAACAGGTTGACTTGAAAAATGAGTTTTGCAATAACACTTTTATTCCATTTCCAATGGGACCTGTAGAAATGAGGATGCAAGTTCATGGAAATTACAAAAAGTATACACACACACACACACACACACACACTATCTCTGTCTCTCACCACACACACACATTTGTATGTATGTTACAGATTGCATACAAATACATAGATGATACACAGTGGGAACCTCATGAGTGTTGTAGAAAGCACATACAAATATATAAGTGATAGACAGTGGAAACCTCATTAGTGGGATAGATAGCATGCTTGCAGAAATACCATATTTATCACATAAGCTCCCCTCTGCATATGTCATTTATGTAGCAGGTTAGGACCTTAAGGGAGAGACATTTGTTTTGCCTTTTTAGGCATAAAATTATTTTTATAAGTCTGTTATTTTTTGAACTAGTGTTACTGTGATTTCCACCATCCTGATTGCTATAACCACTGCCATGAAGGTGAAGTCAGGATGACAAGCTGACACCGTGATGTGGTAGTTTGTTAGTGCCGCAGAACTTCCACAGAAATTACAAATCACCGCCGCAGAAGTTCTGCAGCAAATGGTAGTCTTGCTGCAGAACTTGGTCCCACTGTGCCGCAGAAAAGTAGGGGCCCTGCTTATGACTGTCCCATACATGCTTGAATTCAACCACTGTTTTTGACTCCACAACCTCCTCCTGAAGGCCATTCCATGCATCTACAACCCTCTCTGTGAAAAAATACTTCCTTACATTACCTCTGAGCCGCCCCCCCTCTATCTTCAAATTGTGCCGCCTTGTTCCTGGACACCTCTTTTTTTTGAAAGATGCTACCCTCTTGGACTTTGTTGATTCCCTTGAGGTACTTGAAAGTTTCTATCATGTCCCCCCCCCTCTCCCTCCTTTCCTCGAGGCTATACACATTAAGCTGCTTTAGTCTCTCTTCATATGTCTTCTGATGCAGACCCTGCACCATTTTAGTTGCTCTCCTCTGGACAGCTTCCATCTTGTCTATGTCCTTGTGGAGATTGGGTCTCCAAAACTGCACACAGTACTCCAGATGGGGTCTCACCAGCTGTCTGTACAGAGGGATAACAACTTTCTGTTTTCTACTGGTGATGCCTCTCCCTATGCATCCCAGTATCCCCCCAGCCCTCCTTACTGCCCTCTCACATTGCTTTCCCACCTTTAAGTCATTTTTTGCTAGTTTTTTTCTTCTTCTTTAGAGCAGGCCCATTAGCAAATCTCTCAAGCACCACTGCCAACCAACCTCCCCACCTCCACATTAGAAGATATGCCTAGTCTCATTAAATCACTAAAGAGCCCTCTCCCTGGACCTATATCCCAACACAAAGCTTTTGTTTTCATGGATGTGCTTTTTAGTATCTTAAGTTCCTGCTTCAAGACCAAATTGTATGTACAACTTTATATATCAAATACAGATGTAAATATAATGTGGTTCTAGACTGGGAAAACTATTGTGCATCCCCCCTTCACAATATCTTTTTTTTTCATTTATACTTTGTACTCCTTAGGAGAGTTGGCAAGTGACTCTGACACCTCCTTTAGGGGGACTCATCTTTCCAGTTAGGCACCTCTGCACCAGTCCCACCAGGTGAATTGCCCATGCCCCCCCCCGTGACAGGGCTGGGGGAAAGGAGAGTCGACTTTCCTCCCACCACCAGAAGCCAACATCCAGATTCCAGGGGTTGGTGTAGGCACAGCCAGCCATCACTAAGCCTGCCAGCTTATGTTTTTCCTCCAGTTTGCTCCCCAAGGCCAATGAACGTGCAATGGGTTGGGCAACTGTCTCTGCCTCTGCGGAGGCAGACTTTACACCCTAGACATGGGATCTCCCCATTCTGGGCAGCCCACTTGTGCCAACTCCCAGCATCACTGGGTGTCAGTCTACAGCATGCTGCACTATCCCCCCTTCCCTGAGGAAGGAGAGCTGTCAGAAGACGCTCAATCCTTCTTCGTCCAGGCCAACACCTGAGCAACCTGTGTCTGTTCCTGAAGAACCCAGGTCACCGGCGTGGTGCAAGGTGTGACATCCAGCCCCTCAGCCCTCAGTGCCACTGGGCCTTCCCATATATCTGAATGTAACCCCTAAGCAGCGCTACTCCAAGGGCTACAGCCCCTGCCTTGTGGGCCCATACAAGATTGAGGGGCCTGGGTTCACAACATTTATTTTAAAATGATTCTTACCAAAGATATTACATTGCGCTGTGCTTCCACCAAGAGTATAGCTTTAAATGGGCTAACTTTAAACCTGGTACAACCATCTGGGATGCTGTACCCACCCACATTACCACACAGACACCCCAGACTTGACCTGGTAACATTTCCCCACATTCAGTACCTTTTACCATTTAATAGCTTGATGCTAATAATATGCAGTTGGCACAAGCATCTGCAAAACAACAATACACTGTTTATTTACATGGGGAGGGGTTAAGATGGGTAAGAAAGAAACAGAGGTCATGCTATGCACATTTTTACATTCAGTTTGATTTGGTTTGGGTCAACATCATACAGGCACATCTTAAATCACATTTTAATAATGTTTCCCATCAACCATTAGAAATAACCAGAGCCCTGGCTGCCTAATTGGCTACAATAAATCAGTTAACACAGTTCTCATTAATACCCACACTGGTACCAGTCCCTATAATTGGTACGAGACCCTGCAATCCCAACCTTAACCTGAGTAGCCATTGACCATATTCCATAATATAGTGCAGGACTGATGGACAGTGCAGCTGTATGTTGACCAGCTAAATAAGAATCATAGAAACTGTCAGGAGAAAAGGACCCCATGGCCCATCCAGTCTGACCATAACCCTCCCCCCCCAGAAAGATCCCCTCCCCCCTTACCAGGCTCTCCCTTGCCCGTTAGGCCGATGTCCCTATCCCAGGCTCTTTTAAAGCTGTCCATCCACTCCCACCACCCATTCTGGCAGACTATTCCATGGTCTTACCACCTTTTCAGTAAAGTACCTCCTCCGATGTCCCCTCTGAATCTTTCCCTCTCCAGTTTGTAGGCGTTCCCTATAGTGGAATTGTTCTTAATCATTTTGAAGATGTTGTCAACTTTCACCTTGTTCATGCCCTTCAAACACTTGAATATCTCCACCATGTTCCCCCCTCTCCCTCCTCTCCTCCAGTGTGTACAGGCCTAGCTCTTCCAGTCTTTCCTCATAAGACTTCTCCTGCAGCCTGCTCACCATCTTGGTTGCTCTTCTCTGGACCCTCTCCAAGCTGTCCTTGTTCTCTTGTAAGTATGGCCTCCAGAATTGGACCCCATATTCCATTTGTGGCCTGACCATGGTTTTGTAAAGTGGCAGGATCATCTCCTTCCTCCTGCTTGTGAATCCTTTCCCTATGCATGACATCATTCTGAGTACCTTTCCTGCAGCTCTGTCACACTGATTCCACACTTTCAGGTTGTCTGAAATCATGATTTTTCAGGTCTCTTTCCTGTTTTGTTTCCTCCAGTTCCTCCCCCTTCGAGCCAGTACTTCACCTTTGGGTAATTTCACCCTATGTGCATAATTCTGCACTTTTTGATATTGAACTTTAGCTGCCACTTTTCTGACCACTCCCCTAGTGTCGCCAAGTCCTCCCTCATATCTTCCACCCCTACTCTACCGTATCTGTAGAAAAGATGAGAAGATTAAGAATTCTGCTTGGAATTAGGTTTGAAATATTTAACACTTTAACTATGTACAGTCTCTTTAGATTGGTACCGGGGCTGCATTTTCTCACAGAAGACTTCTCTGCAAGCAGGTTAAAATTAAGTGCTCTTAGTGGGCATATTCCCTGAAGGACAGATTAAACTGCAGGCAAGCCAATAGCTGGGTCCCACGTAAACTGACTGTAGAGGTTTTAAAACTTGACGATGGAAACAATACTTTAACCTTTGAAGACTAAGCTCTTCTCCTAGGCTGAGAACACTTGCAGTATAACCAGACCAGTTACATTAAGCATATTTATATTTCTATGCCTACATCCAGCACATTTATCTCTAGAACATTGTCCAAACCAAGGACCTCTCTTCACTTCTTTGAGCACTTTTATATTCTTAAAATTTGCATTGAGCACATTTACTTATTCAAAACAATGGTCCAGGCTGAGGACATATTTTCTCTTCTTCTTTTAACATATTTATGTTCCTTAAAACATTTGTCCATTCCAAGAACATTCTTTTACTTTTTCTTTGGAAACCAACCACGCTCTTGGCAATAGCGGTTCCATTAACTCACATGGGCTGTTTCCAATTCACTTGCAATTCTGCACTAGCTGAATTGGGATCTTTCAAATTCCACTTACAATTTAGTATTAGCTTACTTGAGCACTTTCAAATTAACTTGTAATTCAGACACATTTATATATTTACTGGCCCATTCACGGTCGCTCAACTAATATGGGTCCACCCTGTCTGAAAACTGATCAGTTGCAGGGTGCAGACAAATGAACAGTTCCAAACCGTTCCCTAGGGCTTTGTTGCCTCATTAATCTTTTTTTAAAGGATTCTTGCAGATACAAGTTTACTTAGTCAGGCATCCTCTAAAGAATGGCTCTCCTTCATCTGAAGTTCCTGAAGACATCAGCCTTCTCACTGCTGAGGCAGGTTCAGCTCTCACACCTAGCTTGGCATGAAATTGCAGGACCAACATTTTACTAAATGTGGAAAGGATCTGAGCTAGCCCCTGGAGGACATTTACTGGCAACACCCAGGCTAGCAAGTTCTGCTTCAGTTCATCACCGATTTCCTCTTTTGACAGGAAAACGTTCTCCCTCCACTGTGGAGGGCTTGCACTGGATAACTAGGCCCATTTGGTTTGCTGAGGGCCTAAGACCCCACCCCTGTGGGAGGCTTCCTCTTGAATTCATATGCTTAAGCAGTCAGAAACATTGTCTCTTGTGGGGCTTTGCTGAGGCTCCTTATTGGTTGAAGCTATTAATTGCTCCAGCTCTGATTGGCTGACAGTTGTGTCAATCACAGAAATGAATTATTTATGAAGCCTCCTTGATGCACTACAGGTTCCCCATATTGGCATCTAAAGTTAGGTCCCTACAGTTCCCCATAAGCATGTGGTAGTTTCTCATGAGTGTTGGCAAAATTGCTATAAGTCCAGGCTTAATTATATTTTAATTTAATTATATTGCTGTTACTACTGCAGTGCTGTTTTGCATTACTGTGTCCAGCATTATGTTCTGTAATGTTGATATATTTGTTTAAAATGTGCTTTTTCTCTTTTCTCCATTCGGGTATTGATGCATCACGAATCATTACAGTAGCATTCCGCTAGTCACAAGCTCTTATCCCCAACACATGCAAGAATTATTTCCTGACATGACATGAATTTGAAACAACTTGTTTCTCTGTTTTTATCCACCTTTTCTGTTCTTTTAATTGATCTGTATTTAAGAGTTGTGGCTGCAGAGACCTCACGTCTCTCGACAAAACGCACCTGTACAAAATGTCGACGCTCTCTTGGGTGGGTCTGATAGTTGCAGCTTGCAGCTACCAGTTTGTATTCTGCAATAAAAGGTTTTGACTAACATTAATCCTTCTGGCTGGAGTGTTTTTTGTTTTATTTTCTCATGTTTAATGTAACAGATCCCAAGGATCAGATTTAAGTTTGATCAGTTTGATTTTTTGATTTAAGTTTTCATTCCAAACATTAAGACTCATTTATTTGTTGTAGTGAACAGTGGATACATATTATATATAGCGGGGAAAAAACGTATGAACCAATGTGAAACTAAAAAGTAAATGAAAATAAAAATATATAACATGTAAAGTAAACAAGACTTAAACATTGTTCAGCTTTACTGTTTCTTGTTATATTTCCAAAGCATGTCATGATGCCCTCCTGTGATTATTTTTATTAGTATGTTGTTGTCACTGTCCTTTTTCCTGTGGAATGGCACTTTTCTTTTGCTCCTGTTGCCACCCTAGATTAAGGATTGTATGAGTTACATGAGAAAGTCATGGGGTTTGGAGTTTTGACAAGTGCCAGGAGGAGATATGTTCTACACACCTGGTGGAAATGACAACGTGACAGTTCAGCTCACTGCAAGGCAAGGATGAAAGCTGAGAGGAGTTTACCCACAGCTTACTTGGCATGACAGCAGTGCAGATTACATGACAGGCGATGGGACACTGACAGCTGAGAGGTAATAGAATCAATATGGGAAACAGGAGTGTGCAGCAGGGCAGGCAGGCACCACATAAAATGGTGTTACGAGGAGACACATGTGGCAGAAAGCAAAATGAAAACTCCGTAGCATGCACATGAAAATAATCAGCACAATCAAGCAGCAACACAAAGGTTTAATCTTATAAATGGACCTTATTCTGTAGATACCTCTATACTGCAGTGTGTGTGTGTGTGTGTTTGGGTAAATGTGGTTCTATTTGTGTATGTGCAGATGTGTGTGTCTTAAGTTCCTTGCTTTAAGGCTTGAAAAACTGCTGCATTTCCAAAACACACCCAACACTAAAACACTTAGGCCCAAATATTAAAAGTTTTGCATCAGTTGCAAAGTGGTTGTGCCTGCATTGCACCTGGTTTGCACGAAACTGCAATATTCAAAGAGGATCCTTGCATGGGCTAAACCTTTTGCCTCTTGTGCAGAGATAATGTGTGCAGTGAGCAAAGGCAGGGGTGGGACCATGCATATTGGTGCAATGTGATATTCATCGTGTTAGTGCTGTACAAATGAAATTGCACAGGTCACTGAGTGCCATGAGATTACCACCACAAAAGGTCATCTTAAAATGGGGCAAACCCCAGAGATGGGCACAGACACTGCAAGCCACAGCACAAGATGGAACTTGGGGGAAGCACACATAGTCTACCTAACTGAGTTGATCCTAGAGGATAAGGAGTGGACCAATGCTCACACTGGGCCCATACATGGGCCACAGAGGAGCCATTCTACACACGAACAGCACAGTTCATGAGTCACCTACAAACTCCTCATTAATGACTAGATGGTCAGTGGGTACAGGCACAACCAGCCCATGCTCAGGCAGCTTTGTGAGCTCATGCATGACCAACCCCAGACAGACACTCGGTGCAGTCATGCATTGTCTGTAGAGTTCAAAGTGATTGCTGCAGTGAGTTTCCTGGCCACCCTAACATTCCAGACACCAGTGGAGGACACCACCAATATCTCATAGTTTTCTGCCTTGTACCTGCTGGGACAGATCTGAGATGTTCTGCTGGACCATTCCGGTGAGTTTATCATATTCTCCAGCATACCAGAAGTACAAACAGCAACCATGCAGCTGTTCCTTTGGGTTGTGCACATACCATCTCTGCTCAGTGCCACTGATTGCAACTATAGTATGTTGCGTCCAGGCACCCACTGATGATGGAGTGGATTCCTATCTCAGTAGGAAGGGGTACCACTCCATCAATTGCCAAGTGGTGTGTGTTGCAACAGGGTGCATCATCAGTATCTTGGCTCAGTACTCCTGCAACACCCATGACACCTTGATATGGCACAACTCGATCCTGTGTGTGCAGTTTGAATCTGGGGACATCCCTAGGGGCCACCTGGTTGGCGAATATACCCCATAGGCCACCCCTGTTGCCACTTATGGTACATGAGGGGTTAGAACACTGTATCAACAATAGATCCCAGGTTTTTCAGGGTTCTTGGGCAGACTGGATGGACCAGTGATCTTTTTAGGATGTCATTGTCTATGCTTCTATGTGACACTAACCTATGCCCCCAGTGCCCATCCTCTACGTCCATGGCTTCTTACAGCCATCCTATACCCCACATCCATTGCAGAGGACAGGTACAATGTAGCACACACTGCCACATGCAACATCAAGCATATGTTTGAAATGTTCAAGATACAGTTCTGGTGCCTAAACCATTCTGGTGGTTCCTTACAGTATACCCCTCAGAAGACCTGTATCATATTCCTTGCTCATTGTATACTGCACAACATGGCACTCAACTGTGGACTATTCATGTCTGTCCCAGAAGAACACCCTGCACCAGATTTGGAGTGAGAGGGCCAAGGGATACCAGAGTAGCTTGGCAAGTATAATCCCAGAATAGGCAAGAGGGCTGAGGAGTACAGAGCCTGAATCATAAGACACATCTTTGGACACAGTGGGTGAGTACAAACCATACAGGAGACTGTTATATGGTTAAGCAATGTATTATCAAACAACAAGAACAGAGCATACAGTGCATCATGCTAGGTAAGGTGTAAAAATGAGGGATATAGAAATGCATTGCTACTAGGCAAGGTGGTTGCAAATAGGGCACACATAGACAAAGAGGTCCATGTTAACAGTGGGTTCTAAAGGGGTGTCAGCAGAGATCCATGCCATGCAGGTGGGGGGACAGGGGTGGCATGGGGCATTATAGGCTCACCAGGCATGGGGTAGAAAATGAGGAACACATGATGACAGTCCATGTAGAGGGGGACCCACAGGGCTTACACAAACATATGTGCAAACCAGGTGGGGTGGGGGGCTGTTGTACAGGCCCTCAATGCCAGGAATACAAATAGGATTAAATGGGCTAGGTCACAGATGCAGATGACAGTGTCACAAGGGCACTGTGGGAAAGTAGAGGAAACATGGTGGCGAGGGGTTGAAATATGCAGCCTACATGTGTCCCCTATAACCACCCTGGGTGTGGATTGTATGGCTGTGTTCTCTGAGGTATGGCTGGGGGGGACCTCATCCATGGTATGGGGGATGAGCATGCAAATTCATTTATCAAAGTTTATTCAAAAATTGGATAGTTGTAACAATACTCCATTGAGCAAAGCTAATTTAAAAGAAGGTTCTCCAATTTGTACACTCATATATCAACAGATCACTTATACAATAACAATTAATAAATATACACATACAATAACCAGACATTTTCTTACAAAAAAAAACAAACAATCCAATAAATATAGAGCAGACAGTGACTGTACACAAATTTAGGTGTCAGGAGGGCTAAACCTCACTTTCAGGTTCTTGGCAATATTGGGAATGCAAGGAATCATAAACGTGTTGCATAAGAGTAATAAACTTGTTTATTACTACCAAAGGATAAATCACAGTTTCCTTAAGCAGTTCTTACCAATACAAACTGGAAGCCAGTGCTAAACATTCCCTATACTTCGAGGTTTCTCTGTGTCTCTTGGGGTCTCCAAGGTGTCTCTCATTATATACCTATGATAATTATTATGGTTACTGTAAGATAGAAACATGTCTAGTTACAGAGATGAGCCCTATTGGCTAAATTAGAAGTGGCTCCATGGTCCAAGATAACATTATACAATTCTGTAGTAGTCATCAGTTTGTAAAACAAAAGAGTACAGTATACAGAGTCTTACATAACTCAGTGTAGTAGTACACATCACCAAAAGGTGGCAGTGCCGATATATATATATATATATATACACACATATATACACACACATATATATATATATAAAATCATTACAAGGACACAGATGTCCTGATCATCTTGTAAGCAAGAAATACACAGAAAATACATAGAGAATATAAATGTATTAGCAAGCAATGTGTATTACAATAATATGCGTACATATTCTGACATCTACTCTTATATGGTAGATGCCCTTAGCCCTGTAAGTTAGTATAACATATGCCTAAGCACTATCTGTCTATGGTGTACCTCTGGGGATACCAATAAGGGTGCAGGGACCTCATGTAAAATTCCCCCCTTGTTGCCTCCGAGGGCAACACAGGCAAATCAAGGGGAAGATCAGGGAGCAGGGGCCATTTACAAACACAATGAGTGAGCTTTGTACAGGAACTCCAGCTTGCTCATGGTGTTGGTGCAGTGTGCACCATAGGCAGCATAGCATAATAATCAAGAAAAAGATCAAAAATGTTTGTATAATAACAAAACCTTTAAAAGTAATTTCTAACCATGTGTTAGTCAATGCATCGTTCATATCAACATCATTGATCAATGAAAGAATAGTTTCATTAGCTTTGGTAATATTATTGCTGGTGTGGATGAGGTGTGTGTCCTTCCTCTCTAAAAGTGATTTTAATGTAAATGACAATGGATCTATGTGTACATTAAAATATGGTAACTATTCAGAAAGGGTGAGCAGATAGTCTAGGTTACCATCAATAATGTCCACACCCACAAGGGGGATGGAGGTAATAATGGTATATCCAATAACAGACTTCTGATGGGGAACAAAACAGAAATTGGAATAATCAATAACACATGTTACCATTCCATATGTGTAGGACTTATGATTAGTCACCACACAGTACTCCCCATCTGAATGATATTGCATTTTAACAGTGGTGAGATGCCATTTTTGCAGCTGTACTGGGCAGGCGTAGGTTGTCTTGGAAATCCGTGCTAACAGGCGATGAACCTCCATACAATAAGACTAGAAAGGTTTGTCTGGAGCCAATGTTGAGTCCAAAAAGGCAGTGTCATTGGTGCTGATGTCATCGTCCATGGAAAAGGACCAATCAATGCTGTTGGGAGAATGACCAGTACAGGTTAAATAACATCAAATAAGTCACATCGACACAAGTAGATATATTGTTTCTTCACACAGCAGTCTGTGTGCAGATCGACCCAGGTGTCCAGGAAAGGATGAAAAAACCAATAGAGGAGGCAAGTCCAAGCATTCTCTGTTGATGTCGTCATCAAGGTGCCCAATTAAATGTACAGCAGTGAGCTTGGCGAACAAAGCTGTAGTGGGATCAAAACATGGTAAGGAGACAGTAAAAGAAACAAACATGGTATCACTGATAGAACATTTTTTAGCAGTAAAACAGGGACCAGTATTAGGGTATCTGGTCACAAACCCAAATTCCTAGCTGTAGGAAGAGGAATAGTAAGAGATCGTTGCATATACATAGCAATACAGCCAGGGGTTTTACATCTTGTACAATACCATTTGGAAATATGTCTGTCATGTATGATATCAGGGATTCTTCCAGATTCTAGATCATGGAAGAGATTGTTGATGGTAGTGATAATGTATGAGCCATAGGCTGAGCATAAGATCTCATGGGCAATATATTGCTTATCTGCTTCTTTGTTGTTTTGTGCAATGAGCTCATTAATCTTTTCTTTAGAATCAGTAAATGCCTTAGCAATGTCATGCATATTGTAAACAGTGGGCTGGATATTCAAAAGGGTTGCGCCATGCGAAATAGGGTTGTGCCTGCACAAGTCCGAGATTGCGCCATTCTGCCATATTCAGCAGGAGGCAGTTGCACCCCCCAAGGCAAGCTGAGCAACAGTGCAATGCAAATGAATGCATGCTGAACTGGAGGGGGAAGAACCATTCATAAACTGCACAGCCCAATATTCAGCAGGTTGTGCAGAGTTGTGCAGGTGCAACCCCCAACCTGCGCCTGCATAACTTTGAGCCAAAAAAAAAAAGGAGTAAGTCCAGGGACACCCACAGGTGAGCTGCCACATTGCAGGGCACAACACAGCAGCTGCCACCTGTGGCTGGCCCTCAACCTACTCCCCGTCCCCCCCTGCAGCCTGATTGTGGGCAAAAGTGTAAAAAAAACCGACCCCTCCCAACTGGCCTGATCCACGGGCATAAGCTTAAATAACCCCCACCACCACCCGATCTGGGCAGCACAGAGTCCAACCCCCAAGGACATATCCTGGTGGTCCAGTGGACCGCTAAGCCTGATTGGGCTGCAAATGTTTAAACCCCACCCCCAAGAACATATCCCTGGTGGTCAATGGACCGCTAAGCCTGATCGCGGGCTGCATAATGTGGCAACAGCTCCCCAAGACTATATCCCTGGTGATCTAGTGTCCGCCCACCCCACCCACCCATGAAGCCCCACCACCCCGCTCCCCAGCAGGCGGCAACATCCCACCCGCCTGCCACCCCGCCTGCCTGCTGACTGTCTGCCCAGTAGGGCTGCACGCCCATTGGTGCAGAGCAAGATCCAATGGCGTGCAGCCCATACCGTACAGGGCAATCCAGATATGTGAATGAATGTGAATTCATCTATTCACATATCTGGACTGCCTTGATAGTATAGCTGCATGCCCATTGGCTCTTGCTCTGCACCAATGGGCATGCAGCCCTACCAGGAAGTCAGTCGGTGGGCTGTGGGGCGGCAGGCGGGTGGGATGCTGCCACCCACCGCTGCCAGGGGAGCGGGTGGTGGGCTCGTGGGGGGTGGAGTGGGGACACTAGATCACCAGGGATATGGTCTGGAGGGTGTCACCACATTATGCAGCCCACGATTGGGCTTAGCAGTCCACTGGACCACCAGGGATATTTCCTGGGGTTGATACTTTGCTGCCCATGATCGGCCAGTCGGGGGTGGGGGGAATTTTTACACTTTTGCCCACGATCGGGCTGCAGGGGGCATCGGTCCCCGAAGGCTGCTGCCTGGCAAGGCACCAGGCACAAGTCCTAGGGGATTGGCGCACCTGCATGCTAATGGCATGCAAATGGGGCCATAAATAGATGCAAATGGCCCACCCTGTGCCTTCCATGTATTATGGGCCCATTTGCATGTCACCTTTTGAATATCAGAAATTTGCACATGGCACAATGGTACTTATGCCACCGCAACTTGAATGCTCCACTTTGACCACTTTCGGTGGTGCAAGTTCCACTGCGCCATGCACAGTGGCTATGGCTGGGGGTTGATATTCAAAGGAGTTGCTCAATAGCGCAAATCCTTTGAATATCACCCCGACCACATCCCTGCACAACTATTTTGTGCAGCGTAAGGGCTTGCACCACAAAATAGTGCAGTTTGAATATCCAGCCCAGTGTATCCTTCTTCCTGACTGAGGCCATCCACACCATGCAACAATGGGGGTAGTATATCATTTACTAAACCAGTCTGAAATTTGCCTGAATGAGATTTAATAGCAGCAATGTCTGCTTTATTCCAGATAGACATAGCTGTACCAAAGAGACCTGTGAAAGTGCCTGTTGCACCAGTGACATCAGAACTATCAACTTCACATGTATTACGTTTATGACTTTGATCATCAGGGTTGGATTTTCTCCTGAAATTGCCTCTATGCTCGGTGGTATGTACCCCAGCAATAGAGTCTTGAGTACGAATTTGAAATGCTGCTAGACTATCAAGCAACAACATACTATAAAATGCTGAATTGTTAATATTATGACACATACCAAATTCTCTCATGTTTCAGTAAGATTTAACAACACAGGTATATGCATAAATTGTAAATTGTTAATCAGTGTACCAGGTATGGCAGTAGCTGTTAGGCCACTGAAAGGACCAGGGGTGTGCTTTGGACACTCCAAAAGCTGTTTGTCAGTGGATGATAACACAGAAATGTACATGGCGGCAGATGCCACATTGTGTACAGCACAAAATGTTAGAGCAGAATCCTTAGACAAAGAATTACAATATACAGGGTCAATTAAAGCAGTGATATTGTATAAACCAGAATGTCTAAGAGCAGTTTGTAGCAAGGACAGAGAACCTTTTGGGGATAATTTAGCATTGGGCCAACCCTGGAATGTTTCCTTGAAGAGTTTGACCGCAGGAGAATTTGTCCTTGCGATGTGGTTTGTCACTCAATTTGAAGGGTAGATTTATCAGGAGCAACAACCGAGGCAGTGAGGTAAGCATCAGAATCTTCCTGGACAGTAATCAAACTATTGGGTATTTTGATGGACACACCCTCTGGAGCAGATGCTGGATGATTAAGGTGTGGTAGGAGGTTCGGTACCATACATTTCAGGGATTTATTTGACTCTAAAAAATTGATTAGCGTTTAGCTCATAAAAGTGCTAAATCTTTGTGAAAATGCATAGCTCTTGCCTCACTGTGTTTAACAAACACAACACTTCTAGAACATCTATATAAATACTTTCTGTACAGTTAGTATAGTCCCAAGAAAAAAACTGCTAATCAATTATTTAAAACCCTGCCTTGGATGCAAGGGATAACTCCTGAGATGAGGAGAAAATGGAACAAGATAGCTATTTTGTCAGTGTATCTGAAAAGCCAAATCACACATTAGTAGGTTAGTACTATTCCACCCAATGGGGTGAGGAAAAGTAATTAAGCTACTTTATATAGATTTAGTTGGTTTGCATGTAACCATTTGTCAGTCAATTTATTGTTGTGCAAGAGTCTAACTTGATAGACTGCTGGACTGAGCTTGTTTACAATGGGGTGCAGGCCTTCCCATTTATTAGAGGAGTGTGTGGGATGTGCAAATCGAAGGACCATTACTTGATCTCCAACCTGCCAATCCACTTCTTGCGCATGCTTGTCAAACTGTACCTTGGACTGTTGCTGGGCCTTGCCCATGCAATTGGCAGCATACAAGTGTGCCTGCATAAGGTCTTTTCTGAGTTTTTCCACATATTGGTCTACAGGCACATGGTCTGCAGTGGGGGTGTGCAGGTCAAAAACAGGTGTTCAAGTAATCGCATCTGTCTTCCAGTCATCACCTCGAAGGGTGTCGACTGGGTGGTGGCTAAGGGTGTGCTCATTATTGCTTTAAGGAGTAATGGCAATAGGGAATCCCAGGTTTTGGGACTGTCCTCAATAAATTTGAAAAGCATTTGCTTAATCCATTTGTTGGCTTTCTCTGCTTGACCTGAAGATTGAGGGTGGTAGGGTGTGTGGAACTTCTGTTGAACTCCAACGAGTTCAAGGGATTCTTTCATCAACTCACCTGTAAAACTGGTTCCTTTGTCTGAGTCTACCTTAAGAGATAGGACCCACCTGGAGAAATTTTGTTCCACCAGGATTTTGACAGTGGTTTTAGCAGTGCATGTCATAGTGGTGAAAGCTTCGACCCACTTGGAGAAAAGATCGGTTATCACAAGAGTGTACTTGTTTTTTCTACTGGTCTTGGTCAGAGGACTCATAAAATCAATCTGTATGACATTCCAAGGGCCAGAGTGTCTTTGTGGTAAAGGTTTGGCATTTCATTTGGTGGGAATGGGGTTGTTTTGTGCACAAACCAGGCAATTGTCTATGTACTGTTTGACATCTTTGGTGACACCAGGCAGTGGTCTTGAGCCTCTGGAGGGCATTTTCCACTCCCTGGTGTCCACTAGTGGTTGTATCATGCACTTGGTGCAAGAATTTGGACCTAAGGTGTCTGGGGACTACCCACAACTTGGTGGTGGAATCATCTGGTTGATACCAGATGAGCTTGTCATCTGGTGACAAGTGTAACTTTCCCCTAATACCTCCAGTAGGGGTTATATGTGGGAAGTTTTTCTTCAGTACTCTTGTCAAGGAATCTGAACACCTCCTCGAGTTCAGTATCAACATGTTGGGCTGCTGAGAGGTCCAAGGGGGAGAAAGGTTCAGGGGTCTTCCTGACTGCTGCAATGTGTATAGCCGCATTGGCCTCTGGATGATCCATCATCCAGTTGTCCCCCCCTCGGGCCCCTTCCTTGGCAAGGGTGTCTGCTGTGTTGTTGAAGGCATGGTAGGGGTCATGTAGGGAATGGGCCTTAACTTTGTGTATATAGAGTTTGTGTGCAAATCTTTATCCCAGTGAATGTATGTATATTACTAGTTCTTTGTACTTCACTGGGCTGCCGTCAAAAGAGAGGAAGGAGTTATTCTGCCAGAAAGGGAGAAATTCTGTAAGAGAACAACAAACCCAGTTAGAGTCTGTGAAAATGATGGTATCCTTGGTCCCATACTGGATGAACTCAAGGGCACAGGTCTCCACTGCCATCTCTGCATACTGTAACGATGCTGCACTGCAACGTTTAGAGATTTTAGCAGTGTTGCCATGGGGTAAATTACTAAGATACCGATCCCTGCAAATTTTTTCTCACTGGTAATAGGAAGCTGAACCACCTGTAAAAACATGACACAAAGAGGTACTCTCAAGTATTTGTGGCATGGCAGAAAGGAAAGGACCTGGAGCTGGGAGATCAGGTGGTTGCAATGTACAGTCATGGGGTTCTCCTTGGGAAAGGAGTCCAAGTGCCAGCATGGATGGAATTTTGGTTGGGTGCACCTGTATGTCTCTATCCTGGAGAAGAAGTGACCAGTGTGTCAGTCTGGTGTTAGAGACTGACCCATCCTTCACTCTGTCTGATAGCAGAAAAGTAGTTGGGGTGTGGTTAGTATTAATAATCAGTGGAGAGTACCCAGTGATGTACAGAAAGTGTTTTACAGCCCAGTAGGTGGCCAGAAGGTTCCTTTAACAAAGGCTGTACTTCTATTCAACTGGGGTCAAGAGCTGTGATGCATATGCAATGGGTCTCAAAGTACCATGAACCTTCTGGGCCATCACTGCTGACATGGCAATGTCAGAGGTGGCACATTCCAAATGGAATGGTAGTGTTGGATTGGGTTTAACCAGAGCTGGAGGTGAGGCCAAGTCCTGTTTCAGTGACATCACAGCCTGGGTGTGTATGGGACCCCAGGTCCATGGAATGTCCTTTTTTAGTAGCTCATTTAGAGGAGCAGCCTTTTGAGCAAAATCACAGATAAAATCTCTGGAATAATTTACCATACCCAGAAACCTTCTAAGAGTTGCCATGCTGGTAGGCAATGGCTGGTCTTGCAATCCTTCTATCTTTTTCCAGGTAGGGCTGCGGCCTTGGTCAGTAATTTTTAGACCCAGAAAGACTACCTCTTTCTGACATAGCTGTGCTTTTGCTGGGTTACATTTGAGGCCTGCTGTCTGGATGAGAGTCAGTAGTTCATCCAAGAAATCCAAGTGTTCCTGCATGGCAGTTGCAGCAGCAGGTCATCCACATACTGCAAGAGACACTGGGGAGTAAAGAAACCTTCAAGGGTGTCCATCACGTGCAGATGGAACAGGGACAGACTGTTATGGAATCCCTGTGGTAAGCAGGTTGACGTGTACTGTCTACCTTCAAAGGTGAAGGCAAACTTATATTGACTTTTGGGGGCCAATGGCAGTGACCAAAAACCATTTGAAAAATACATGGCACTGAACCATTTAAGGTCAGGGGTCAAAAATCATAGCACATCAGGTGTGGATGCCACAGTGGGAGCACAACTGGATGACCTGGTTCAGTTTCCTGTAGTCAATAGTAAGTCTCCAGGCACCTGTGGGTTGTTTCACGGGCCACACTGGGGATTTGGCAGTGGAGACATATGTTCTGATTACCCCTTGATTGAGGAGTAATTTTATTGTTTCTCAGAGAGAAGGCAAGGCCTCAGATGGAAAAAGATATTGCCTTTGTCTCTCATGTGCTGGGCCTGGCACTTCGATGACAGTGTGCATTCTGCCACAGTCATGTTAGTTGAGAGCAAATGCTTCCAAATGCCTTTGCACAATGGGTAGAAGCTTCATGAAAAGCTCATGGTTCTTGAACAAATCTATAATGTCATACTCTTTATTGTTGGCAGATATTGTTGCCACAATGTGTGAATCAGGGATCAAGATGGTATGAAATTGGTCCTGAATTTGTATCAATAGCATGTTAGCTAGATCCACAACACAGCCATGGGGGGCAAGAAAGTCAATCCCAATGATACTAGGGTGATCATGCAATACCATCAGTTGGAAGGTGTGTGAGGCCTTCAAATGACCCAACTCTACAGGTAGTAATAGAAAGTGGTATGCAGATAGCCTAGTACCGTCTACTTCTGACATGTTGGTCCTCCATCCGGTGGACCAAGGAGATGTGGCTGGGTGGTCATCATATAATGCAGACACAGCCGCGCCTGTATCCAATAACACTGTAAGTAGGCGGCCCCCGATCTCGGCCTCAGTGCAGGGCCTTCCATTTGTATCCAAGACCAGCTTGTTTATAATCCAGACCAGGGCCTGTAATTATCAGTCTGTATTAGTGGTAGCATGGAAAGTTTGAGCCTGGTTCCTCTGAACCACTTCACTATGCTGCACTGATTTTATATAGGGAGGTGCTTCTGGGTTCAGGACTGTATGGGCCTGAGGGCCTGTACTTCCGATGTCACCATGGCCCGTTGGGGCCTAGGTTCCCGGTTGTATGGCAACAAGGGACTGAGCAGGAATGGCATCTGTTACAGAATGCACTTGCCCCAGGAGCTCTGTAAACTTCCGATTCTCTTCGGCTATTTCCCTATATGAAGGGCCTGGTCTTTGTTGTTGTTGATCCTTATTCTTGTGGTGCTTCTTATTTTTATGATAGTTCTGGTTCCCACCCCATTGTTGCTGTTGCTGTTGTGGTTGTTGTTGGGCCTGCTGGGGGTATTGGTTGTCCACAGGAAGGGGCTGTTTGTGTTTGACCTGCCCTCCACCATGTAGTGTGTCGTGGCCTCTTGAGTAGGCTCCATGGGGCTACTTTCTTGGAACCAGAGCCCAGATCATGGATGTAGAGTTGGCATACTCTCTCAGTTTTCTGAAGGATGTCAGCAAACCTCTCCGTGGTGGGATAAGTGGTTGGCTCTCCCTTTTCTCTTACTGCAGGGATCTTGCTCCTAAGGAACAAGGTCTTATACTCAATAAGATCTACATCCGTAGCTTCTTGTGTGAGTTGTTTCCTGCTCAGTAGGCCATCCAGAGTCTTTGGTGGTAAGTCACTGGACTTTCCTTTGCATTTTGTTTCACAGGGAATGCAAGCATCACTCGTACTGTGCCTGGGCGTGTGCAGAAATGAGTTTAGCTGCAACCTTGTCAAAGGTGACATTGCCGGCCAGGCAAATGGCATCGAGGAGGTTGCCTCACAAGCCAGGATCGATGGTCTGGCATAGGATCTGGACCTGATAATCTGCAGTGAGGCTAAGCGTCTCACGTTTGGAATGCACCTTTTCCAAGTGGCAGCTGAAGTTGTCGGACGGGCTCACTTGACCAATACTGTCAGCTATTTGCTGGACAGAGTAGGCCATTTGTAGGGGATTAGTGGGAAGATCGGGTGGAGGTACATTTTCTTGGGCACCATCCAAGGCTGCCGGAGTTGTGGCCTCCACTGTAGAGTGGACTATGCCCTCCTGAGTACCAGTTTCATGAATAAGCTGCCTGATTTGGCCTTTCAAAACTCGCTTATCCCTCTCTGGAATGGACACACTGTTCACCGCATTATCCATCATTCTTTCTATCTCCTGCCTGTCTTCCACATTAATTATGGCTATCGGTGGAGCCTTTGGGACCAGGCCTGGGCCTGCTCCCCCCTATCATGGGGCCGTCATGTTGGCGTCTCCCATGATGTGCGTCACGATGTCGAGGATGTAGATCATGGTGTAGGTGGAGTGGAGATCCGCCATGTTGTGGATAGCTGGGTGGGGTCTCTGGGACATAGAAGGGGTGTGGCTGGGTGTTGTACTGTGAAATGTCATCATCTGAGACCTCCTCTTCAGATGATGTAGTTAAGGCAGGAGCTACGCCTCCCATCGCCTTAACATGGCCAGCCAGAACCTCTAGCTGATTGTGCATATTCACCATCTTGGAATCACATTCTGTATGACTCACATTTGCAATATCCATTTCAACCTCATCTTGCATTTGTTTCTGCAACACTCTATACACGGTGCTCAATTCACGTTTGTCCCTAGTAGCCACTTCTAAGTCATTACGTACCTGGTTTATCTCATCCTGTAGCTCTCCCATTTCCTCACTCAACTGTTCATTCGCTCTACTCAACAAGTCATTCATATTCAAAGCCTGCCCCTTATCCTGTCTCAAACTTTCACACTCCTGCTTCAACATACAAATTTCTTGCTCTCCAGCCTGTGCTGAATGATGCAAAAGTGAATCCTTTTCATTTCGCAGTGTTTGAAGTTCAGACTCCAAATTCTGCTGCAGTCTAATACATTCCATTTCCTGCAAACCCATTTATTGCTTAGAAGCTGAAATCTGCAGATCAAGGGTTCGAAAACCTCACCTCGGAGGCTTCCAGAGCAGCATAGAAAGCCGCGACCAACAGCTCTTTGGCATGACGCTTATTGGCTGTTTGTCTCGTCTCAGAGTACTGGTTTGAAATCCCCAGTATAGGGTTTTCGGATTGACTTGCTTCCCATGCAAAATCAGCCCATCCTCCATGGGAGACAAAGAAGTTAGAGACATCAGCTCTCAGTTCTGTGCAGATATTTGATACGGTGGCCATTGTGTAGGAGGGAACGAAAAATCGAACTGTGAAAAAGGCGCCGTGCTATGTATCGATCCACAGCAGGAACACTTTACACACAGTCGGGCTACTGTATACTTTTGTAGGCTTGTAATTCAAAGCTGCTGTGGAGTGGGTGGAGTTGGCATCGACCACACTCAAGAATGTCAGCCAGACTTTGCAAGTGACTACAGAGTGGTACGAAAATGGGAGAGGTGGTGTGGAAATGCACACCTACAGTCTCCGTAAGGGAGGAAAAAATGTTAAGCAACAAGTGAAAGCTTACAAACACCAAATATTGCCTGCACACAGTCGACAATTTTCAGGAGGTCTAAACCTTGCTCTCAGGTTCTTGGCAATATTGGGAATGTAAGGAATCACAAACACATTTCATAAGAATAATACACTTGTTTATTACTACCAAAGGATAAATCACAGTAGCCCTAAGCTGTTCTTATCAATACAAACTGGGAGTCAACGCTAAAAGTTCCCTATACCTCGAGGATTCTCCATGTCTCTTGGGGTCTCCGAGATACAAGATTCAGTGTTTCACATTATATAACTATGATAATTACTATGATTAATGTAAGATAGAACCATTTCTAGTTACAGAGATGAGCCCTATTGGCTAAATTAGAGGTGGCTCCAAGGTCCAAGATAATATTATACAATTCTGTAGTAGTCATCAGTTTGTAAAACAAGAGTACAGTATACAGAGTCTTACATAACTCAATGTAGTAGTACAAATCGCCAAAAGGTGGCAATGCTGACTTATATATATATAATCATTACAAGGAGACAGATGTCCTAATCATCTTGTATGCAAGAAATACATAGAAAATACATAGAGAATATATATATATATTAGCAAGCAAAGTGTATTACAATAATGTGTACATATTCTGACATCTGCTCTTATATAGTAAATGCCCTTAGCCCTATATGTTAGTATAACATATGACTAAGCACTAGCCATCTACGGTGTACCTCTGGGGGTACCAATAAGGGTGCAGGGACCTCATGTAACCCAGGTTAACAGTGAATTGCAGTAGAACTGTGGTTTCAAGGCTTTATCAAAAAAACAACTTCTAATTGGACTGAGTTGTACAACCTGATTAATCGATCTAAGGTGAATTGGCATATTATTCCAGAGAGAAAGAGAGAGTGAGATATACAATGCCCCAGAAAGGAATACGTGCATACTTTTAGATTAAGGCGAGGTACTTCAAATTCCAAACCCTAGGCTGACCTTTAGTTTTCCCTAGACTTCCTCACTGAAAACCCATCTAAGATATATGGAGGCATTTTACCCTGAGATACCCTGGGCTGGTGTTACCTACCTCCAGCCACAGCCCTGCGGGGTACTGCCCACAAGGAGGGGCAAGTCACGATCTGGTGTGCACAGCATTCTCATTGATCTTGGAGTCCTGGGTGTAGTAGTGTTCCCATTCCGGCACTCTGTGGTGTGGGCATACACCATAGTGTCCATTGTGGGGTGACACTACTCCCACTGGACAGGTTGGAGCTATATCCAGCTCTCCAGAGCCTGCAACCATGGCTGCAGTCTCTAGCATAGTGGTGCACAGGCTACCCCTGAGGTGGTCATACCAGTGTCCATAGTGTGGTGCAGGTCATGTAGAGCCACCATGTGCTCTTTATGTCATGCATCCACCTGCTGCTCTGCACATTGCATGTCTTCATGCAGCATGTGGTGGAAGAATGCCACCTTCTGCTGCACAGCACTCAACGGTGCACTACAGCAGCTACTGGTTGTCAACTGCGCACCACTGTTGCTGGGGACTGTCCATTGGGACAGTGTCAGACTGCACCCACTGCTGTTGAATTGGCTAGGGCTGCACCACAGTAGGTGCTGTGATTTGTAGTGGGTGCAGCTGGCTGACTGTAGCCAGTCCAGTGTGATGAGCGAGGGGTCATAGGGCTGTGACCCTGCCAAAAGATGCATCATGGGGAGGCGCAGCAGTAACCTACCCTGAAGTATCAGCTGGGGTGGTCGGGTGGCAGCCTTACCAGGGGTTAGGTCTTGGGTTTTCACAGTGGGTGCTGTACCAAGGACTGTGGTGGCCTGCGCCCCTGTGGCTAGTGGGTTTCATGGAAACAGCAGGTTGGCCCCATAAGTATGAGAGCTGGCAGGGGGTAGCTCCCCTGATATGGGGAGAGTCTTGCCTGTTCCACACTGACAATGTAGGCATCATCATCCTCACCGCTGTTCACTGGCTGATGCAAACAGATGGGTAGTAGGAGCTGCAGATGCCAAGATGGTCCTTGGGTGTCCTCCTCTTCATCTGGTTTGATGTACTGTGCTGTTGGGAGAGGAGAAGAGAGTTATATAGTACCATACCATACAGGGCAATGTGCAGGCCAAGTCAGCACACAAGCCCAGTGTGCAGTGCCATGTTGCGCAAGCTGTACGTGCAGTGCACCAACTATATCCCGCAGGTACTGGCACATCTCTACACCACTGAGCATACACTCCATTACCATGGGACACATAACCCAGCACCAGAGTGTACATGGCCCAGCACCAGTCTGCTCACACTTCAACACCTGTGTGCCTGCATCTAGCACCACTGGGTACACACCCCACCACCAGTGAACACCCAAATTGCATCTGTGGGCACACATCCCAACACCAGCAAACACACATTCAGCATCAGTGAACACACTCCCCAGTAGCAGCGAGCACAGACTTCATCACCAGGGAGAACACATCCTAGGAATGAAGAGCATACAGGCAACATTGGGTTGTATATGCTGGCCCGACAAAAAAGATTGCGACTGGCATTTCAGAGATGGGCTCCATGTCAACCGCAAGTTGCAGTCGGCATGGAGCTGCACAGTTCGGCAGTGTTTTTCACATCAGGGGACTTTGTTCCCTGAACACCCCATGTGGGAGACACCCCCAAACTAAAAGGTTCTAACTCCCATTTGGAGTTATTTTGGGGAAGGGGTGCAGGTTGTAGGAAGTGGTTGCCCCCTTCCAGCAACAGTTCCACAGCAACATGGTGCTGTAGTTGATATTGATGCATGTCGACATAGAAATGTCACTGTTAGGGTGGCATACTGGCAACAACACATAGGGTATGGTCATGGAGCTGCACACAGATGGATACACACTGGGTGAAAGAGAAATAGTAGTGTGCCTATAACCAATGTGTTTCACAGCACTGGCATATGTATGTACTCATATCCACATATGCCCAGACCTATGGAAAGATGCATGGCTAGGCAGGTCCCACTTGGCTTTTGTAGCTGCCACCTGGCACTACTGTCACCTCTACAGGCTGTGGATGAATGTTGTGGCCTCCTCTGCAGGATACAGGGTACGTCAGCCACCAATGCCTGTGGGCCCCACTTGTGGAATATAGCTCCCTGTGCTCTGTTGCCATGACCTCCTTCATACTCCTTTGCATTGCAAATTATTGTTTGAGTTTCTTTGTCCACAAGTGTTATTCTCCTGTTTCCTTTGATGTTAATCTGTGCTTGTTCATCAGGTGATCTGCCACAAGTCTCACTGCTTCACTTGTTCTCTGAATATTCATGTTAACTGCCATGTCAGGCACTTCTTCATAGCCCAGTCACTGACCCCAAAGGAACCTTAATAAGAAGTAGCTCTCACCCTCTGTCTGTGATGGGCGAATCAGACCTCTGAAACTGTGGTTTGGGGTGGGGAGGCAAGGTCTGTGATACCAGAGTCAGAAGGCGCTACTTTTTGTGCCATTATTCCAGAACTGACAGCACTGTGTCCAAGATGGCCACCAAAGTCAACTGCACATGCATGAGTATTGCGCATGTACAGTTCTGTTACACTGGCCATCTTCTGTACAGCTAATCTGGTGCAGTGTATGGCTGATCTGATGTGGAAAGATCTCCAATTAATGTTTCACCAGAGTTCTCACTGCTATGTCTCTCTGCTTTCTGTTTCTTTCTTTTAAACTACATAAACACTTGTAAAAGCTCTGCACAGCTGTATCGGCTCTGACCAGAGTTTGTTTTACTTCCAGGTACTTTCCAAGTGACTTTCAAACTGCCAACACATCAGGGCAGGTAAATCCAATCTATTGGGTTTTAATAAATGTCAAAAAAAATCTTAATTTCTGCGGTGCATCACCTGTTTTAAAGAGCAGCAGACATCCACAGGGCAGGCAGCTCATGACAAAAGAGACATTTTGTTAATGATGTGTGATGTTTGGGTTTCTTTCTTCGAAGCCCAGCCCCTTCATTTGAAAATAAATAATTTTATTTGGCTTGCCAGGCAAACTCAGTGCATTAGCCAAAGAGTTTTTTTTTTGGCTTGTTCTGCATCCTGATCAGTCATCTTGTTCTTTTTCCTTTACAGCTGATCAGGTTCTGTTGTGTTCACTACTGTCTTACTGGAATATGAAGAGGGAAAAAAAAAATGTTCTGCTCGCCCTTGCCTGCAGACATATATCCCTGCTGAGATATGAACTGCAAAATTATACCGCATATAAAATGCATTTCTTATAGCTGCTGGGCAAATTAGAAGCAATATACTGTTTGGGCTTCCATGTGGCTTGCTAGAGTGTTTCACAAAGTTTTTGTTGCTAGTTGCAAAGTTTCTTTATATTTTTAGGACTTGCTATATTTTATTTTGAGCATTGTGCCCTGAGTTGTAAGAGATGTCCGTTTAGTGGGGATTCAACTTGGCAGTTTTCCGCTTTCAACTTTGGGGTCTCGGATGGATTTCAGAGACTGGGGCTTTTAGATGCAGCTGACTGAAAACTTATTCTGTGGGTCATGTAAGGATTTACCACAGCTGTGAGGTGCCAGTAAAAGCCGATTAGATTTGAAAATTCTCTGACCCATTCGATTATCTTGGATTTACTGTTTATGGGAACACATGGTGAAGAAATCTCTACAACAAGGTTTAGGAAGGATACTGCAGCAAATGCTGTCCTTCACACCAGTAGCTCACACCCTAGAAAACTGATTTCTTCAATACCTTGTGGAGAGCTGATATGTTTAAAAAGGAACTGTTCTGATGAAACTACATTTCAGTAACAAGCAATATGCCTGAAACTCAGACTATTAGACTAAGGGTATACTGAACAAATCCTGAATGAAGACCATGAGCAAGTTAATAAATTGAAAAGAGATGACCTACTGACCCCCCAAAAGCAACAAAGAAGTAAGATTGATAACAAAAGTAAGACATCTGACTCTTCTACTATAATTTTTGTAATAGAATTTATCAAGCTGGTAGGGAAGTTTGGGGGATTAGTTCACAAACTTTATCCCATGGTACACAAAGATCCAGTGCCGAAGGAGGAAATTGCATCAAAACCAAGGATGACATTCAGCAAAGGTCTCAGCATAGGTGACCTTGTCACTTACAGTCATTTCATTTCTACCTTCAATATGGACAGTGGCAACAACTGGCTGAAAAGTAAACCAAAGGGCTTCTTCAGATGTGGAAGATGCAATATGTACAAATTTGCAAGCCAATGTAAAACATTCTACAGTGGAAATACTACTGTTGATATCATAAAATTTTTTCCATGTACCACCCCATTTGTAGTATATACCTCTAGGTACAATTGTGACAGTTGTTATGAGGGGAGAACTACAAGACCAGTGAAAGAAGGCATACAAGAACATGGCAGGGCAATTTTGAATGTTACCATGCATACTGCACTAGGTGCACATTTTGCTGAAACACACAACAGCAAGCCTGACAAACAGAAATTCACTGTTCTTGAATATGTAGCGAGGTTGCCCAGGGGAGGTGATAGACTGCGTAACCTTTTGCATAAAGAGACAAAATGGATTCTTGCATTAAAAACTGCAATATAGCTAGGTCTGAATGATGATATCGATTTTTCACCTTAGCTCTAAATGAAACCTAACTATTGATAGTCATTTACTGTATCTCTTCTTTCTGTTTTTAGGAATATTTGATAAGAAGATAATTGGAAATCCCAGTCTGCACCCCCCCCCCCAATCTGTTTACCCGAATAATGGTCTGGAAATGCTCCACTCCAATAAGCACAGATTTTTTTTTATTCATTTAAAGTCTTGGTTACCAGGATAGGGACACTGAACCAAGGTTCATTTCCAGGTGCAACATGGGGGTACAAGCATAACAGGGAGAGTTAAGCAGGACATATAAGAATACAATACAATTATTGGTGATTGGCAAGACATGCATGGTAATTTGATAGTAAATGAGGATAAGGAAGACTAAAGAGTACAGTAAAATTAAACAGATAAATGTTGATATGCATACATGGCAGGCAGAGTTGCGCAAAACACTGAGATCAGCTGGGGGTAGGGTATTTCCTACTCTGTAATAACCTTGACAGTTTTTGATATTTCATTCAGTATCTACAATTACTCCACCTTGTTAAAGTTGTTCATTTGCTAATCTATCTGCCCTCCCCCACGGTTCCCTCCATATGTGCCAACATTCAAATCAACCAGGGTTTAAGACAATTATATGCAACCAGTCCCAGGTTTAACTTGCTTTCTATCCACCCAACATTACCCCCAATGGGCATGCCTATATCAAAGCAACCACCACCCCCCCCAATTATCCAAGCTCCCATTTCACGAATTTAACCCAAATTCATTTAATTTCCTTCTCAGCAGAATATGAATTTATGTTTTATAGTTGTATACCAAAGTATGACTTTCTTCTCTAAATACAGTTTTGAATTATATGTACTTTCTATAGTCACCCTTATAACTGGTGAAATTATAAGTTAAAGTACATTATTTATGATTGTAAATACTTATAAAACCAGTGACAATAAAGGCAGACATAGAGAATTATTTTTTAAGTTTTCTTAACAAGTTACAGTATGTACCTTACATGGATTAATTTGTATAATGCTCAACACGTTAATTATGTGTCTCACTTTAAATCACTTGTTTAGAACCAGGTATGTCTGTTAACACTCAGACCCTCCCGCTGACAAAGGCTCCAATTTGGGTTGAAGCACTGGGACTTTGGGTGCTTGTCTGGGTCACTGTTACTTCAATAAACTACTTTGTATTGCGAGTTACTGTTTGAGTTTCTTTGTTGATGAGTGATGTGCTCAAGTTTCCTTTAATGTTCTTATGTGCCTGTTCATCAGGTGCTTCAATGTCAGTCTCAATGCTTCACTTATTCTCTGAATTTTCATCTCAACTGCCATGCCAGGTACTTCTTGTAGCTCATCCACTGGTCCAAGGAAACAATAAGAAATCCTCCCCCTCTGTCTGTGATGGGTGCATTAGGCCTCAGATACTGTGGTTTGGGGTGGAGGGGTAAAGCCTGTGATACCAGAGTCAGGAGGGCTGAAGTCAGCACTTCAGTGATTTGGTGATGCTGTGATCTGTGTGCAACAGCGGTTGGGATGAAGGTCAGGGCTGTGATACTGGAACTCAGCAGTGGGCCAGGGTTATGATATTGGAGTGGTAAAGGAAGGTCAGTGACAAGTGTTTTAAATGGGAGTTGGTTGACAATTTCTGGACTATTATAATGGGATTGAGAGGAGGTATAGCCCGTTAATTATTGTTTAATTCTTAATTCTCTTTTATTTTACATGTCTAACTCTGACTCCTACAACAATTATCAGATAGGTAAATGATTTTGTTCTCCATGCTTCACTGTATTTATGTGTTCTCCTGAGCTGCAGATTCTTACTTCCAGGTACCTTCCAAGAACCTTCAAACTGATGACAGATAAGTGCAGGTAAATCCAGTCTAGCTGGTTTTAATAAATATTTAGAAACCTAAATTGCTGCAGTGTATCTGTTTTAAAGGTCAATTGACACCCTCAGGGCAGGCAGCTCATGACAAGCAGCTCTCTGCCTGATAGTTGTAATCACACGGCATTTGAATTTTTTCAGCAAAGTATTATTTAAATAACTCATAGAGTTTCAGTATCACTTCTAAGTGTCCTTAGCACTGCCCCTTAAAAAAAATAATATAATGATGGAAAGCAGGAAAGGAACTGCAATGCTACAGTACTAATAGGAATTCAGAGCCATTTAGGGAAATGCAACCTTTATACCTAGTTTAAGGCAACTGTACATGTTAAGGAAATGCTAAAGTATAGTGTACTACCCTTTAACATGATATGACAAAGGGGCCAGACGGGGTAGTGTGACTCAAATGCTTTTGTGTACCTTCATGTTTATAGTGCAGCTGGCAGAGTCTGGGGGGGCCTACAATGAAATGGGGGAATACAAAAAAACATAAAGTTGGTGTGCAATAAAATGGGAGATTACACTGAAAGAGGAAGTGTCACCTGCCCATCCATGTCTGTGTTTGTGCCTCTCCCTGCCACAGTTGGTGCACTGAACTCTGGGACTGTGATTCTGGGAGTGTGGGATGTTCTGCATGGGGGGTCCATGACTGACTGCCCTATGTTGTGGCTGTCCAGTCCTTCTACATGATGCTGCCAGGCTCCTTTTCTTCCTCAGGGTCTTTCCCTGTACTGGCCTTGCTGGTATCTGTAGGGGAAGGGTGTAGAGCTAGTGATTGTGCAGGCACAGTTGTGGGCAGTACAGTGCAGCATAGATGTGCTCACTATCATACATAAGCTGGTCAGTTGTGTCCTGCAGGTCAGCTGTATGGTCATCACCACCTCATCATCCTCATCCTACCATCCACCAGTGCCATAGGTAGATCTGCTGCAGGGATAGAGGGAGTGCCACAGTCAGTGTCACTCTAGCTAGAGGAGGACAAGCAAGGTTTTTCTCACTTGGAGCCATGCCATAGTCAAGCCAGAGGTCTGACTTGACTCTATGAGCCAAAACACAAGCCAAGCCCTAGCTACTGCAGGCTGTTTTCTGCATAAGAAGTTAATGTTTCAGATACTACACTGACTGCTCAGGCTGACAAAAATGCTTACTTTGACCATAATTGACTCAACTTGATATGGGCTCTCAATTGCTTAAAGAGGTCGAGCCAAGCCAGGCACAAAGTTTGAACCAGGCTTGTGCCTGGTCTGGCTTGTCCAGCTCTAATCCTAGTGTGCACTGAGCCCCAGGTGCAAGACTATGTACACTTATGGATCCATGATGGGTGTTTGACAAATTTCTCATCGAATGCCCCAACAGTAAAACTGGCAGGTCGACTGCATTTAGCAGTTGGCTGCCAGTTTCCCAGCACAGGAAGTGTTTCCATATGAGGGCTTCACCCCTGAACCCCCCCCCCACTAAGGATTATCAACTCTGAGTCAGAGCTGATTCAGGGGGGGTGCAGGACCCCTAACAGACAGTGCCCAGTTTCAGCGGGTCCCCTACAGTGGCATGACACTGTAGTTGCTATGGGGGACCTCACTGTCGAACTGCACTGTCAGGTGGGTATACCGAACACTTACCTAGTATGAGGTAGAAACATTCCTCCTCAATACCCGTGGTCACCGAGCCTTGCACAAGTTATTACTTCTGTGCTCCACCAACATGGACACATCTTTGACTTGGTTTTCTCCTTTGGGCTATCGGTATGTCACCTAAGGATTTATCTGATCAGTTGGTCAGATCATCACATGGTGATGTTCTCCTTCGGGGCCCTCCCCTGTGGTTCTTCCCCTGTGTAGATGGTCCAGTACTACCCTTTAAGACTATAGGAACTTCTATAAAGGGTACAGTACTCTGGGGAGTACATTCATTTTTATTAAATTGATTATCCCAAGCCAGGAGATAGGTAACCACAACAACCTCATCAGGTCCCACCCTGACCACTTTCAATGTGGGTGTAAAGCTCCAGCTGTATAGTAAGGACAGGGACTTTCCTACTCTTATCCCCTGGTATCTGTTGCTTGTGGATGCAGCCCTGTTTGGCGTCTTACTCCTATCCCCCAGCCTTAACTCCTGAAGTCATCAGCTCAGATTTATCAAAATTAATCTGGTATCCCAAGAATGTGAAATTCTTTCTATGATTGTTGTAGCTGCCAGTACTGATGCTTCAGGCATGGCACATCACTGGCATACAAGGAAATTTGTACTGCCTCCCCATGCTCCCTCCTCCACCCCTCACCTCTTCTACTACATGGATTGCTTCTGCTAAGGATTGTATCATTAAGACAAGTGGGAGGTGGAGCAAAGGGCACCCCTTCCTCAGTCTCCTGGCCTGATCAAATCCCACTGTTAACCCCCCATTTATTAAAATGATGGCCCAAGGTTTACTGTACAGGAGAAAGATAGATAGATAGATAGATACTTTATAACGGGTCCCTTCTTGGAGGCTCAAAGCAATACAATTTCTTAAAACAATAATCAACATGAATTTCCAGCAACACAATGCTAAAATAAAACAGCAAATTCTATCAGTCTTTTTTAATTTTTATTTATTTAGGTCTCAGAATACATATACCTTTGAGCTAAGAGATCTTTTACAAAGCTTCCACATCAGCGGAAAGGACAACAGATTAAACTGGACAGTAAAGGATGATACAATAAAGTGTAAATAGGAGGTACAAAAATCATAATTTACATTAAATCATAATGGACAGTCAACGTAAAACAACAGAGACACATTATGCTAATCAGTTTCAGGCACAGGAAAATGCATACAGTACATTGATATCAGCCAGCATGCTTTATCAAGACAAACAGGCACGGGGTGTAGGATGGGATGTGGGAGGGTGGGCTGGGAGGAGTAAGAAGGGGAAGGGAAGCACATGAGGAGAGGTGGGGCAAGGTCAGGGGGATAAAGGGGGAGGGGTAGGGGGATGCATTGGGGAGGGATAGGAGGTAAGACTGCTGAGTTACTATGAAAGAAGTTGAGTGCTAAGGTCAAGGTTTGGGAAAACATGGTTAAGGGAGACAGTCACAGGTGCTAGCTTTACAGAGTAGTGACCAAAGTTTGGATTTGAAAGGGCCAAGCTTAGTTTTGGAGGAGATATCACTGTTGAAAGCATTCATCCAGAGGGGGGCTGTGGGATAACAGATGGACCAAACATCCAACTGCAGGTTCAACACACAATCTCTGTGTGATGCTTATTCAAAATACAGGAAATACACTTCTGCAATGTCATATTCCTTCTTCAGTACATCACTTTGCAGCAACAGACTATATATGTCATTTCTATGTACTTAGCCAGCACATACTGACACTGATCTCTAATCTAACCACTTTTGAGTGAAAACCCTTCATTCCAGTGTGGACCCCATTTGCTTGGGTAGTGGGGGCTCAAAAAGAAAAAAAAAACACATTAAAAACAAAGAACCTCAATGAAAAATCACTGAAAAAAGGGTTACTTCGAAGGGCATTGGCAACAAATCATGTTTCAAAGAAATACAACATTATACATACTTCCATAATGCAAAGCATCACATGATATATGCAAATCACCATAACATTTCAGACTTGTTCAATTTACAGCAATTTACATGCATTCTAAATAGCACAACTAACTTAATTGTTATAATAGCCACCTAGTACTTTTTACCATTATCAAAAACACCTAGTGCCGTGGTATTTTCAACATTTACAGGTTTCATAAACATAAGGTATATTATGACATAGTGCTATTACATACTAAATCCAATAACAGTAAACACAACCTGTTTTACATATGTTTGGAGGTCATAACAATAACCTTCTTCTATGGGGACCTGAGAGGGAAAAGGAAAATTAAAGAGGACACTATAGCATAGTAAAGAAAGGAAAGGGTGCCCACAGGTGGCCAACCTTATGGACTAGAAATTGTAAAGGATAGATTAGGCTTAGAAATAGAAGAACTGTTGCAACAGATTTAAGAAAAGGTCGGTCCTCAAGAGTGGCAGGAGCTCCTTATCACAGGGGCCCTGTAGATGAACGATCTTTGCCCTTAGGTGGTTCAGTGATGAGAGACCTGTAGGAGCCAAGATTCCGAATCTTGGGTGTGGCATGGATTATGGGGGGGGGTTAGAAGATCTTGTACTCCAGGTGGCAAGAAGCCTAAGGTTATTTGTCACTTAAAACACAACAGTCAGTACAGTATAGAACATTCAATGATTATATATTATATAGGTCATATGCTTGATTAAATAGAAATGTTCTAAAAATGGCTTGGCAGTGAATTCCACAGGGCTGGAGCGGCAACAGAGAAATCATGATCCCCAAATTGCCAAAACCTGCCCTGGGAACCACCAGGACGCAACCTTCAGAGGAATGGAGAGTGTGAGTCAGGCAGTGAGGAACCAGGAGGTCTTACAGATAGTCTAAAGGACTGGGAAAGGTGCTCTAAATCTTAATCTCTATCTCTCAGCAAAATATTGCTCTGTTTTATAAGATGTCTTTTTATTGCAATTTGAAACTCCGCCTCTGTTCTTGCAAGTTTCATGTCCTGTCTTTCGCAAAATGGGGTACTTTTTGCAAGAAAGTCAAAAGGACTGGGAAATATGCTGACAGTAACTCTATCTTCTCTCAATACCCATGCTTTGTTACCAAGACAGAAGAAACTCAATTTTACAAAAAAAAAAAAAAACATACTGACAAGGCATTTGGATTTTGGCATACTGCATTGCTAACAGAGTGTATTGGGGAAGGGGGAACATAGTATGTACATTGAGTACTGGTAATTTTCCCTTACAAAACTGCTGTGACTGCACTGTACTACAGTGTGAGTCACTCCTCTGCCCTACAATGATGCCATTGGGAGTCAGAAGCCCAGCAGCTGAAAAGAAGAGGCAAGTGCAGCAGGGTTAAAGCAGGACTCAAAAACATATCCAAATTATGAAAGGCAGAGTACACCTTGGCCATAAATAAAAAATGCACACACCCTTTCAGGTCTAGTACTGCATATAATTACTACAAAATGTAACTTTTTGGGCCATCATGAAAAGTGCTCTTTAACAGAGGTCTAATATGTGTTAATTCCTGCTAGTGGTGGATGTGTTAGCCCTTGTAAAATTATCATTTTAATGTGGAATACAACATAGATGAGTCTGAATGTAGATTAAGTAACAACCTGTCAGGGAGAAAATACTAGGGACCAGATATTCAAAACTTGTGCCTGGCGCAAAATCGATTGCACCATGATTGTGCCACATTTGCACAGGAGTGCTACTGTAAATTCAAAGGCCTAATAGCACCAGCACAACATGATAGCACCAACGCTATGAGAAAATGTATGCATGGCACAAAGTGAGGGGAGGTGACATGCATACAGGCGCAATGGTATATTCAAAAGCATAGCACCACGCAACCGGTGTTAGCACAACATGTAGTGCAGCGTAAATTACTGCCCATGAAAAGGTGGTCTTAATGCTAGGCAATCCCAGGATGGGGGCATGCACACAGCAGCAACAGGGAACAAGGCTGTATGCATCCAATTAGGAGCCAGTGTGGGCGGATGGTTACCCTGGGCCACTCCACATGCACAGGCACATAAACTGTGAAATGCAATGCCCCAATAGTGCTGTAAAGTGAACACTCATGTAAATGTTACAATTGAGCTAGAACACCACTTGCAGCAACAAACTATTTGTATGGTATTGTAATGTAATATGTACCTAATATGACATTTGTGTATTGCGTGTTGTTGTGCATTGTATGCCATCATTGTACACCATTGCATCTCAGCCCCACAATTAGTGCCTCTGGGTCATTCCTGACACTGGGCCTTGGCTTGGTGTGCTTACCTGGTGAACAAGGTGAAAAAAACAATGAACTGAACACATGCATGGCAGATACATGCTGCACACAGATGGCACCTCCCATGTCACCATCATCTGGCACCAGTCCTAACACTGCCAGGCATTAGTGGGTGACCCAGCACCCAGTGAACACCATGGCAGTGTGTCCATGCAGCACACACCTCCAGTTCGCCGTTAGGGTACACCTATACAGTCCACAGTCTAGCAGACACATGCTGCACAGGGGGAATGGAGGGTGTAGATGGGAGGGTGTACAGGTGGCCAGGTTACACCACATAATGTGTACTGCCATATGGCTGGGACATCCACACAGTATACATGTTCCACTGATGGGACTGCTCCTGACAGCAGTGTGCCAGTATGATGGTATGTGTGGCCACCCCCTGGGGCAGATACCCTACACCTGTCCAGGATCCCTGCACACATGGACAGCCATGTGTATGGTAGCATGGGGATCCCATGTCAGTGGTGCAGCACATAAGGGTCACAGGACAGTATGACTGTGGTGTCCACTGCCAGACCACACCTTCCAGCAGTGCTTGTCACTGTGTGGCTAGCACCAGTCACTGTTACCTGACACTCTGTAGACACTGCTGTGTACCTCACAGTATTGCCTACTATGGTACTGTACTATCTGATAAACTGTGGCAGGAACAGCGATTTGCCTCTGGCATGCAGCACGACCACCCATTCCTGTAGTGCTACTCCCTTGGGCCACATTAGTCTTTGTATCTGTGTCCAAACCAAGACTGCATCTAATGTTTTGTGAGCTGTGAGCACACCATGAATCTGGCAACCAACCTGTAATACCAGTCAAACCTAGTGGTGGAGCTGTGAGCACAGAAAGAAACATGGCTACTAATCTGTAATTCCAGTCAGACCTACAGGTGGAGCTTTGTGCACCATGTTATAGCGCCGGGCAATCCACGTACAAAGCAGGCTGTAATGAGATGCTAATGTGGCTGTTTGCCCATGGATTGCCTGAGTAGGCTCATTTGCATTACAATTTTGAATATAGCAAACTTTCGAGCCAGGCAAATAGGATTGCACCTAGCAAGCATGTCAGCACCACTCAATAGTGTAATATTCTATTACATGGTTCTGCAGTATTTGGCCTGCACTGTTGTTTGCTGCTGTTGTGCTCCACTGCTTTGCCAGCACACACGTTGCCCACATTGTTCAGCCTTGCCTCACTCCGCCTCTGTGTGCACTGGGTCGCTGTTGCAGTTTGCACTGCTCTTGGTTGCTATATTCAGTGCTGTCTTATTTGCTGGGCTATTGCTGCACTGCACTCTTTGCCCTGTTTGCACACTTCATTTGCATGCTATATTCAGCTCATTTAGCCCTGGAGCTATTCCTTTGAATATGGCGTGCAAATGGTTCCAGGCTAATTTTGCTAGCTGTGCTGTGCTGTGCTAATTTTGCCCTGGGACAAAGTTTTGAATATCTGGCCCTAGGTTGTCTAGGTTGGCTACTGCATAGAAACCCACAGTGAGGTTTCAAAACAGCATTAACTCTACCACCCTCATTTACAGGGAGGTGGAATAATTGTTTTAAAGTGCCATCCTGAGAAATCACCTCAGTTGAATGACATGTGTGAATGATCACAGCCTTCCACCACATCAGAAAATTATTCAGTTTGCAAACCTCACCAGTGAAAACAGGACATTTTGCTGACATGCCTTTCCAGTATAAACAAATTCTGGTCAGAGCCGATATGGCTGTGTCAAGCTCTTAACCTGTACAGTGGCAGCGTGGCTCTGGGAATGATGATACTGGAGTGGTAGCAGCAGCAGTTTCTGAGTGGATGGCACAGCTGTTGGAGCTACGATGGTGTGCCATTCTCAATATGGTGGCGGTGACAAAACTGCACATATGTAATACTCGTGCATGTGCAGCTTTCCCTGAAGTTCATTCCCAAAGTAGTGCACCCTGGGGAGGTGGGTGATCATGCTGCAGAGGGGAGCTCCATCAAGGAGGACAGCACCAATAGGGTCAGCACTGTCCAAATGTTGCCACATCACTGTAAGAGAATTCAGGGTCGTGTTCCGGTTGTGACCCTCTGTTCTACTACAGTGATGGCAAAACATCTGCAGAGCTCTACCCACGCAGCCATAAAAATAAACTGAAACTAAATCTCACTGCAGTATGCTATGATTCAGCATTCGCATCCCTGGAGAAAAGGACCACAACATAAAGGCACCAAAATAAATAAATAAAAAAGAATACACATTTGTCAACTTTTTTACAAAGCCTGAAACACAGTTTTTACAGCAATGTTTTCTGAATGTTGCTGCCTGTTTTACTTATGAAAACTTTTGCACATGAACTCCAAACTTTGAAGAAACAGGTTCTATAAGCTTGCTGACAGGGAAGACTAGACTCTGAGTTCTGAATATGACATCATCAGTATCTCTTCACTGAAACTAGCTTATTTGAACAGGCAGTGAATTTAGGGTTGCAAAATGACTTGTAACTTTTAAACAAAGTATCTTAGAGATCTCATTTTTAGCATGAGGCTGATTGGTGCAATGCTGATCAAAACTCTGAAACGTATTGATGCCATAAATTTTGACTGTAGTTCCTCTTTAAACTTTGTATTCAAAGATTTTTCAGCTAATACAACAAATAAATTTTAGCATCTAATATGTTTACAATTCCAGTAGCATTCAAGGAAAATACATACAGAAGTAAATATGCACAAATATAAGATATATAAGCATATAAGCATTCCCAGGATGGTCATAAATGTGAGGTACGAGGATAACATATTAAGGCCACACACAGAGTCTGGTTTGGAGTATAAGTCCAAGAGTATCAGCAAATATGATACATATCAGACTACATATAGATATAACGCTACCAGGACAGGAGGTTTCTGAAGTGCATGAATATTCTCATAAAGAAAAACTATGTACACAAAAATATGAGTGCAATATAGTATATACAAAGACCACATTACAGAAGGAAAATGAATCTGGAAGGGGTTGCAAGACAGTTGATTGAAAATAACTTCTAGATATATCGAAATCCAAGGTGGGGGAACATGGATAGGTAGGTCCTCCAATGCCTTGCCTGGGGAGTGATAGCTGGGAGGGAGGATTCATTGAGGATCCAGTGGTAAAGGAATGTAGCTAGGAGTAAAAAGGACCCCAGGTGGAAGATAGCAGATGCAGGGTTTGGGTTGCAATATGTGACATAGGATATGTGGTGAGCTGAGAGAGTTCGACTAAAATATCAGAGGTGGAAAGAATTTTGATAGATTGCCATCTGTGCAAAAGGAAGCATTTAGCCGCTACACTTGCATGGATTATGAGATCTCTTTGGACCTTATTGAGGTGCCAAGCTCCACTAATATGGCCAGTGAGGGAATGTCCCGGTGAACGTGGAAATAGAGTATGCAGTATCTCAGATAACATATTTTGAACCTTAGGCAATGGCTGGCCAATAGAGTATGCAGTATCTCAGATAACATATTTTGAACCTTAGGCAATGGCTGGCCAGTTCCACAAGAGGTGGAAAAGATACCCATTGGGGCGGTGACACCTCCAGCACTGATTGGATGAGATGAGGTGGATGGCATAAAGCACCATAGGGGTACGGTACCAACAATGAGGATTTTATTTTGGACCAGATGGCCTTTTTGGTCCTTGATTTGATTACAAACTATTTTCCAGCATTGTAGTCATTTTTCCTCAGTAACAGTGTGGCCTAAGACCTTAGACTATTAGGTCTGGGCAGAGGTGGTTTGGTCAGGAAGGAGCTGTCTAATGTGAGAATATATTAACCCAGCTTTGCTGGATTTTGTAGCAAGCCACTTTGAGACTGGATGCATAGGGCATGGGATGGAAAGGTGTGAAGCTGGCAGAGAGTGAGTACTAGGGCACTGCATAGTTGTAAATATTTCCAGAATTTGGGCTTGGATAGATTGCACCAATGTTGGAGTCCTTAACTCACTGAGGCCTCATGATCTCCTTGAGAGTTTCACCACTTGTGGCCTGTATACTTTTAACAGTGCAACCTGGAGCTTTCTGAGCAAAATCAAGTCATAATCAGCATGTCACAAACAAATGTGAATAACTCATGAACCGTAAGTGTTACATACAACGGATGAGTGGCAAAGTTGTTCAGCACAAAGTTACCTTTCCAATGGTACTATGCACTTAATTATAAGTAGTTCCTATCTTTTTCTATATTGGTTGAAATAGCAAAAAAAAACATTTTTCAGTAAAAAGACAATGGAAACAATTTTTTGTGGGAAAATATTTAGTGTGTCAACACCAAATTAAGCATCCAAATATTAGATGGAGGTACAAAACTAATTTTGTACTAAAAAGCAGTTTTTCTAATATGATGCATGTATTTCTTTTCTGTTTTATTAAGGTGGCTAAGTGAAGCTTGAGAGACAAATGTCAGCCATTAACACTATGCCATACAAAAATGCGAATATCTTCTAAAGTATACATAACAGTCACAAAGTATCAGTGGCAAAGTCGTTCAGTAGAACATTATCATTCCAACGGTGCTATGCAGTCAATTCTACTCACTTTGTGAAATATTTAAGTTTTAAAGAGTGACGTCCTTAGGTGTCAAAAGTCCTCAGTGGCACAAAGTCCAGGACGTCTGAAGGCGTTAAAGACTTCAGGAGTATGTTTTCTGCTGCTGCCTACAGGCGTCTTGGGGCCTCAGTGAGTTAAAAGAAATCAAGGGTGACCAAGTGAGGGGTGAGCAGATCTAGGAGGTTAAAGATGCCCTGGTGTTTCCAACTGGCCCAGCTGAGGAACTTCCCACCTACTTGGACAGAGGAGCTATCCCATAACAGGGTGACAGCTGGATGGGCCAGAGTGAGTCCCATCCATTTGCTTACTTGTTTCCATGTTTAAATTGATGAGGCAATAGTGAGGGGGAGATCTTTGAGAGGTTCATAGCCAGGAAAGAGAAATACTGAGGGGGTTGAGGCATTTAACAGGGTGGTTTCTATGGAGGTCCACATTGGTAAAATTTGGCAGTCTTCTTCAAACTATTTGGCTACCTTAAAGGCATAGTTGTAGCCCTGAAATCAGGGTAGATTCCATCCACCCTTATGCCAGTGCATATGCAGTTTATTCTGACCACCGTGAGGAATTCCCAAAGGATCTGGTCAATTAAGGTATTGATATGGATGATCCACATCTGGGGGATTGTAACAGTCTGGTGGGAGAGTAAGAGGAATATTTTAGGAGCTGTTATCATCTTGATTGCCTCAATCTTACCTACACAGATAACTGTAGTGCCTGCCTAAGTGTAACATGGAGCATATAGCATTCTAAAATATAAGAAACAGAGCAAAACATAAACAACAACAAATTAACTGATAACATTATACTGGAAATGAGCAAATCAACAAGGATACTATGAAAACACTGAGTAGTAGGGATCACAGAAGAGAACTGGGCAAAGATCTCACCTAAGGCTCACCTCAAATCCCGGGGGAAGAGCAAACCAGCATAGTGCCGCTGTCTGGTTGCTAACATGGATAACAAGTCTCTATGTCAATAGGTAATTGTCGAGGGAAGACTTATCTATGGAAAGGAAAAGGGGTCAGAGATTGCAGACCCCTCCTTCCAAACAGTAGCACAAAAATGACAGATGACCCTCATCATGAGGAATAGCTGTAGGGATAACCGAGGGAATTGATATCACTGCGGGGTGACACAAGGGGACAAGGATTAAGGTCTAAGAGCTCCAGTAAGAGTACTTACAAGAGAATGAGTCAGTGGTACCCCCAGTATAGGACCACTAGTAACTGAATATTGACTATCAGAGGTATTGTAGTATGGGAGGGAGTTAGAGGGGGAGGAGAGAAGAAAGAGAGGGTGAGGTGAGAGGAGAGAAAACAGAGAGGAGAAGGGGGAACATAGGATCTACATAGACAAAAGATTTTAAAAAAGAATATCAGGAGGGAACAAGGCCTGCCACTTGACACAGGATCATAATGTCACAGACAATATACAACATACAATTTTTTTTTTTATTGTTGACCGTAAAAAAGCCTTACAATGTATAAATTACAAACAAAATACAAATGCAGACAATGACATATAGCAAGAATAAATAGATTTTAAAAAGACCCTAGCTGTCTGAATTTCATTACTTTTATATCTTTGACAGAGAAACTTATACAACTATATTGTCACAGGATCTGAGATGTGTACTTACATGCAGGGGAACTACGGTTGTTCTTGTTTCTGTTTCTTTCTTATCCTAACAATGGTCTTTAAATATTTGGCAACCTGTTTAATCATGTTATCATCAGCAGTATTAAACAAAGTAAAAGTCAGTTCATTTTTTTTTCACAAATTGGGCCAATCCAAAAATGGGCATAACCAATACTGTCTAGATTAAATATACCATGGACAACGCCAACGTATATGATATATATATCCTCCCTTTCCCCTGTGTGACAGTCACATAGATCTTGTGTTTTAGGCAACTTTTTATATCTCACTTTGAGCAAATTGCTTTCCAGAAGTTCCAGCTTGGCTCTTATAAATACATTTCTCAATGATTTATCCAGTAACCCATCCCAATGGTATTTATAATCAAAACTCAGATTTGATGCATATCATTTGGCATACCTGGAGCATTCTGTTTCAAGCAAGTCCTCTTGTACCCTGTAATTATTTATTTTGTTAGGTATACACTTTTTGTATTTTAAACTCAGGGTAATATTCTTTTCATTATATAATTTTAATACCGTCAAATCATATTGATCCAATTTATTATATAACCTCTGTAACTAGCTTGCATTCCCACACTTATTGCTAATCTATTTTAGTTGTTCACAGAAACATAGTTTAGGTAATTGTGTATCTTTTAATCTGGTTAAACATAGCCAGCATTTAACCTTTCTCCCATCAATAAATGAATTCATCACCGGCCCAATGGCACTGAGGGTTGAGGCGCTGGATACCACACCTTGCGCTACGCTGGTGACCCGGGTTCAGGAACGGACTCAGGTTGCCGGGGGTCGGCAGGAGAATGGAGGATTGAGCATCCAAATGGATACTCTCCTCCTCCTGGGGTGGGTTAAAGGGGGTGTCCTCAGCACCCGACACTCCTGGGGCCAGTGAAAACACGGGCTTTCAGGGGCAACAGCAGCTCTTTGGAGCCGGGAAGGGGAAGGCACTTGGCAATGGCATGCATCTGCACATTGTCTGCCTGGACATACGTCCCCTGTGCCAGCATCCTCGGGGCAAGGTGAGCTAAACAGGGAAAAAGAATCCATACACCCCTTGCACCCCAGCAAGATGGGGCAGGGGCTGCCAGATGAATGCCTTGATGGGTGGAGCAGGAGAAGGTATGAGGCCTTCTCTGAAGCTGTGGGAGCTGGGCAAGTGCAAAAAAAAAAACCAAAAAAGGATTTTATATTTAAGAGTCTGAGTTCTGCCCTTAGATATGCTGCTGGGCAGGATGGTGTTAACTCCAAAGTTGATTGTATGACTTTATATGTTGGCTCATAAAAGCTTCTGCCTTATTACTTTCCCACAGCTCAGCAGCATAAAATATCTGTGCTCAATATTTAGATTTAATGGCTGTTAAGAGTGGCCTTATAATATGACCTCCATAGGAGAAATCAAATCTCCTTAGTCCAGCAGCTGTTTTCCCTGACCTTAGTATGCATTATTTGCAGATATTGCATCCATTTATTATTAGAGGTACTGTATATGTTAAACCTAGATATGTATACTGTGTTACACTTTCAATTTTATTATTTCCCATTCTCCACTGGTTTCTTATTTTATTAGTGGCAAATATTATTGTTTTAGTTTTATTATAATTTATTTTCAGCTTTATCTCCTGTGTATAAATTTCCAAGGCATCTAATTGTTTTTGTAGGCCTGACCCAGTTTGCAACATTAATATAAAGTTGTCTGCATATGTTAAAATGGGGGTTGACCTAACTCCTATCTTTGGGGCATCTGAGTCCACTATGTCTAACTTTTTAATAAAGGAATCCTTATAAATATTGAAAAGGATTGGAGCAAGGATGCAGTCCTGCCTAACTCCATGATTTATTCTGAAAGACTTAAAGAGTTGGTCTCGTCCCCCAGCTCTAATCCTAGCTCAGGTTTTGCTATATAATGAGGTTATTATTGCTACTAAAGATAAATCTATTCACAAATGATATAGCGCATGTCAAAACCGCACACCAAACACAGTGTATAGCAACACAGCTGCAGCACATAATGTTGACAGCAACAGAAACAATGCATCCCCGAACAGTCTTATTGTTTTTGTGGGCGGCTTAGCCCCCTGCACCTCTCACATGCCCTGGACTATTTATAATCAGCTCTGAGGGAGTGTGGACACAGGGGAAAAATAAAAATTTGCTGTGGCACTTAGCCATCAGCACACTGATGGGAATTGTAAAAACAATTCCCACACCAGGGATTCAAACCCTGGTCCTGCTCTGCTACCCACTGTATGGTCAGGTGCTCTAGCCACTCCACCATGGGAACGGCTCGACCAAGCGCCCAACCAGCAGTCACTAAAGGCACTTCCCCTTCCTATTCAGAGTGACAGGAGTAGTGATACTAGTGTATCATTCATAGACCCCTGCAACTCTGAAGCACTGTGCACTACAGATTGTGCAGTTCTTCATGCACGGTTTAGTCCATGCTAAAATCACCCGGTACCCTGTCACTTGATGCCACTCGTAGCAATGTAAAAACTAAAGGGAAGTGCAGGAGGAGGGAAACTCGGGCCTAGCAGCCAATGGAGGGATAAAAAGCCAGCATGCTATATTGTGACCAGACCACTAGTATGCAACAAAAACTGATCCAGTATGATAGTGACAACTAGGACAGCCCTCCTGCTAAACTTAAAGTACCATGTAATGAGCAAATTGGTGTAAATGTATTGGAGTTCCAAACCAGTATACCATTAAGCCGGGCTTTGACTAGTGTACCAGAGAGTTACAGTGCCAGCCCAGTTATAAAGGAGAAGGTCCTGTAACATGCAGGGCATTAAAGTACAGGGATTGGGAGGGTGATCAGGTCAGCTAGAGCAAAGAGACCAAAAGTGCTAGGGTATTGGTAGGTAAATGAAAGAATGACTGGCACCGAGCTACAGAACAGATGGAGCATGGTACAGTAGGTTAAAAAAGGGGGAAGAGCGAATGAGATTAGAGAAGTCATATGGACATAAAGGTAGAAGGAAGAATAAGCATGGGTAGGGTACCTTTCGGAGTATGAGCAAGGAGTGGCAGGACTCCATATCCAGTGTGCTGGTTTATTAAGAATATGGAGGCTCTTCAATTCTTTGGGTCAGCCAATGTCTTAATAGCAGTAAATAAGGGAAGGAGCAAGTTTCTGAAACAGCCATGCATGAGACACAAATTGTAAGGATGGAAAATGCAAAACGGAGCAACTAGAAGAAGTAGCAAACCCTGAGTAGAATAAGAAATGGGGGCATTAGTGCATTCTTTGGATAAGAGTGATGTTTGGACCCACATGAGCAGGGGATTCCTTACAGTAGGCACCAAGTGGATGCCATACAATAAAAAAGCAATGTTTTATGGGGAGCCGGGGGGGGGGGGGGCTGTTGAGGAGGTAGGCAAGAAAACATGTATTGGGACCCTTGCATATGCCTCGACATAATGATACTGAGTATGGCCCCATAATGCACAGAAATCAAAGCAGGACGATCAAAGCAAATACCTTTCCCTCGTCACCCCCAGTAACCCCTGAAGTGAAGCAAAAAAAAATATTTATTTAATAGTGCCCATAGAATTAAGTGTCAGACACTGAACTAAGAAACAGAAGGGTTAACCATTAGCATTATGTACATTAACATCAAGGCAGATAACAGTCTAACTATTTTTCTGTACCTCTCAGTAGCCAGCACATCACTCGAGATAGCAACTATGGTCTTGGGCCATGGGCTACAAAAACAACAAACAATCTTTTTTTTTTTTCTATTTGTGAACTCTATTTATGCTTCCTATTCGCAGACCCCATAGAACCTCTGTCTAGTGGGACAACTGGGACTGACATTCTCCCACTCTGCCTGAGATCCACTGACTCGACCTCCATCCCGGGGTGCCCCTGTACCTCACCCTGACCATACCAACCCCCCCCCCGGCTCTAAGTCTTCCAAGGTGGGACCTCCAACTCCTCTGGCATGCTATCTATAATCTAGAAGGTGGCTGGAGTGAGGGTGAGAACTGGAGGTCAATCAGATGGATTCAGCAGTGAGTGTGGGTGCCATCTGTGGGTCACACCTTCACCTTCCCGGGTACCAGGGATTTTTCCCTTTTCTGTGTCCCAGGGGTGTGAACATGCAATGCCATCAAGTTCACAATGGGCATGCTCCTGCACCCATGTGCAAGATGTCTGCCACTGTCCCATACCCTGTGTGTGAGCCACCGCAAGTTGCAATGCTCGCAGTCTCCATTGTGAACTGCCAGAACTGCGGGATGCACTACCCTCCCTCCCCAGGAGAGGAGAGCAGTCAATTGGATGCTCAGTCTTCTCCTGCTCATCTGACCCCAGGTGATCCAAATCTTCTCCAGAATTTGTGTCATCGGCATGGCACGAGGTAAGGCATCCAGCCTCAGCCCTCAGATCTACCCAGAAGGCCACAAGAAACAATCTTAATGGCATACCAGCCATGAAATGATATTCAGGTGGTAGGGCAGTGTGAGGAAGACAAGATGCATGGTGTTCACAGTTTTTTTTGGGTTTGATAACATGGTCGGTAGTCACCAGTGAGGGCTGGGAGGTGGCAGGCTCAGGTGCAGTGCTGTAGGCTGGATGCAAATGGTCAGGAGAGGACCCAGAGGGTCTGAGAGAATCACAGGCCTGCAATAAACATGGAGCTTCAGCCTGCATTGAAGAAACATCCATTGCAGTCTCCTGGAGTAGAGAATCTCAGTGGTTGTTCTTCAATAGAGGGAGGGCTCCCCATCTGATTCACCAGAATAATCACAGTGGTTATGACTCCTGGATCTGTCAGGGATGTGGGTGGAGGGGTTCCTGGTGCCTTCCCGGTTTCGACTGTGCCATTTGTGCCTGGGAGCAACATCCAGGGAGCCTCCAACTTGGTTGATGTGGTTCTGATGGGAGGATGATTGGAAACCAGGGCCAAAGAAGAGTCCATTCAGGCAGGTAAGTGGTCTTCTTCCTCCTCTCATTGTCAGGTATGGAGGTTTGAAGGCAGTATGACCCTGGGGCAGTGGGCCTGGATGAACTCCTTTGCAGCTTCTGTTGTATGAAACACCTTCAGGACCCTATTATGTAGTATGCGGAGCATAGCTGGGTAACTTAAAGAGAAAGAGACCCTGGCTCTGTGTAGGGCTTGGTGGGCCTCAGTGAAAGCTCTGCATCAAGCAGTTAAATCTTTAGAACAGTACTAAAAAATCATCACTCAGTTTTCCTGCCATTCCAGGGTGCCCAGTTTGCATGCGTGCTCACTGCAGAATATCTTCCTTAACATGAAAATGTAGCAATCTAACAGTTATAGACCTCGGGTTCTCTCCGTGTTTAGGTGGTAGGGCCAGCGAGCCATGGGCCTTTCGAGGAAAAAAAAATGGAAAGGACAGCATGCTTTAAAAAAGCAATTGTGTCCCATAATTGAATTTGCTTGGGAATGCCAAGGAAGTGTAAATTGTTTCTGCATGTTGCCCCTCTCTGGTACCATCCTAGAGAGGGCCAGTACCCTTGCCGTATAGGCTTAACCACGGTTGAGGGGCCTGGGATCCCATAACTTGTTACACAAGAATAAAATAAAAATGTGGGTGCCTACACCCAGAGTACATTTAATGGGTCTGTTCTCTGCCAGTACAACCCCCTGGAATGTCATATCAACCCCCTCCCCAAACAGTTACCCCAGCCATGGACTTTTAGGGCCAAACATCCCTGCCCATCACATTTGTCTTCTTCTTAACTTCAGCTACTAACAAGCTCACAAAAATCAGGCTCTTGAGTCAGACCTTTTTAAAACAGCAACATTACATTTATTAACATGGGGAGGGTTAGGATGGGGTAAGAGGAATAGAGGTTATTCAACATTTTAAATTTGCATTTTAAAGATTTGGCATTTTCTCACCATCATTTCCCTTTGGTCCTAAATCCACATTTCAAACAATGCAGCCACCATTCTAGCTACCTAACTAACTGTTGCCAGTGTTAACATACCCAGAACCCCCCAACTGGTACCAGTCCAGAATGAAACCCCAAATTCAGTCCCTGGGTACCCAGATCTTACAGTTGCAGGCCTGAGGTGCAGCTGGTCAGATAGCGTTGGTGCACTTGCTGAATTAAATAACTTTTTACATTTTCCTCCATTTGCTCTAACTCCGTCCTTATTCCCAGCCCAAGGGGACATGGGTGAACTATATACAGTCCCCAGGATTTTGTAGGGCAATTTCTGCTGTTACTGATGATTCCACAGAATCAGTCCTTGGGTGGCACAGTTGACTGAAGTCCTGGGTTGCAGGAAACAGCTTTTGCAGAACCGAGCTTGATGCTTGAACAAGTCAAAGGGGACACAGAGGCTGCAGCTCAGATCTTTGACTTGCTTGAAGATCTTGCAGCTTGGCCTCTTTGGCCTATTGAGGCCCGATGCAGAGCATGCATGCAAAAGGTCAGAGCACCCTAGCACTCGGGTACAAGACCCATGGCCCCCTGCAACCAGCTGACCCTACTTAATGTGGGTTAGTGAGTTCCCCACCTGGCTCTGAGTTTCAGATAGAACCGTTAGATCATTTTGCTCTTTTTCTTCATAACGTGCCATGGTGTGTAGCCAAGCAGTCTCTGTTACTTTCCCAGTCTCCAAGATTCCAGGGGGTGGACAGTCTGAAAATCCTGGGTTACTACAAGTCTTTTCTCTTGCTGTATCTCAGGATCAGACAGCAGGTACCCGACCTCAAAAACACCTACTTGTCCTTCTGCTTTCACAGTCTCTCAGCCTTAACACAGCAGTCACTCTAGTGCTCTGGCTCACACACAAGCTTAGCTGCTCTTTCTTAGCAACACATAGAAGGTCTCTTTTCTCACTGTGCAGGTGCTAGTCATCTTCCAACAAAAGAGGCTCTCTCTTCACTTCAAGATCACTTGTCTTTTTCTAGGCTCAGACACAACCCTTTCCTTTTTTCCAGGCTCAAGACACAACCTTTGTCTTTTTCTAGGCTCAAGACATAACCTTTTTCTTCATCTGACCTCTATGGTGTATATTCACAACACAGCAATCATTTCTCAGGAACCTGCAGCTTTATCCCATTTCCAGTAATGCTGCTTGCACAAACTTTCTTCTCCTTACTCTCATGATGGGGAAAGGCACTGCCAGCCCTGGGGGACAGAGTGTTGGCAGCCTCTAGGCAGGCCCTTTCCGAGCCTTGCAGCCCCATTTTCTCACAGAGGCAAGGACTCCCCTCCCTGTGGAGGGTCTCTCCCCAGAGTGACTTCAGAATCAAGAATTATGTCCTTTTGGGGGCTTTTGGCAGCTCCCCATTGGCTGGAGCCACTGTCCTTAACTAAAATTAATATGCACAAAGCTCTCTCGATGCCTCATTAGTTGCACAAACGGTGCCAGAATAATCCCTGGTATTTTCTCCCAAGAGTCTGTTCATAAGCCCCAGAATCCTCCTGTGAAACTGTTGCTGGTGATCGGCTGGCTGTTGTCACATGTTGGAGTCATATGGCTGCTGAATAAACAGCTACACTAGAAATGCTATAGTGTCCCAAATTCAGTGTCCTTGTACAGCCAAATTGTTTACTTTAAATTGTTTCCCCACACAAATACAGCCACCCCATGCCCTTTAAAGTGACTGCACCAATAATTATTTTTCATTAGCCCTTTTGCTGTTGCTGCTGCCGTTTGTTATTGCCCCAAGGCAGCACACATAGTCTCTTTACAGTCTATTTAGTGTTCCACCTTATGGCCTCAATGCAGCCCTACAAATACAATTTTGTCTTTATTTTCACACAACAATGTAATATCCTCTTTTTCCTTGCACACCTTGCAGCTTTTATTAATTTTCATTTTATTCCTTGCCTGTCGCTAGTGCTAAATCATAACCCTGAAGTGCTAGACAGGCTCTCCTTCATGAAGTATTCATGAGCCACCTCATGAATATTAAAGAGGCAGCTCCTGAATCCTCAAGCACGATTGGCACTCACCAAAAAAATGCTCTCGTCCCACTCCTGCAGACTGTCTAGTCCAGCTAATGGTCCTGGTCACTCTTTTACTTAGCCCATGAACCGGGACCACAGAAGAGACAGCCCAAATGGCTGCCAAAATGACCGAACAAAAATGTGCTTCCTGCGCATGCACGGCATGCTGGATAAACACCCGAATGTACAAATACAAGCTGGCAGCTCTGCATGAATGCTTCCTCAGCCCCACTCTTGCCAAACCAATGTGGGTGCCACAGGGAGGATCCAGGGAAACATCAGGGACACAGAGAGCAATGGCAGGACCTGGAAAAAAGAAATGGGAGTGGAACAAATCTGGGGGAAATGGCAATTAGGTAAGACCCTGGGACAGGGGGTTACATGCAACCTCAGTTTTTGAGGTCATCTAGCTTTGCCTTTAAAGACTATATAACTTTGTCTTGCTCCCATAATATGGTAAGCAGTTTCTTGGATGAGTCTGTTATCTGGGCTACTTGTTTTTCGGTCACCATTATCCTGGTGGAGAAATGCTCTATTTACTCTGAGTGTTTGAAGGAGCTGTGTTTAAAATCCTGTAGTTTGGCTGATAGCTGTTAAAACATCCCTTCAATTTTCTCCATCTTGGTAGTTGGTGCCACTGCTATGCTGTGCACTAACCTGAGTGGAGATAGCTCTAGTAGAGGGTGAGGTAGAAATGCTGGTAATTTAACAAGAAGGACCAGACTAACAGCAGAAATGGAGGGCTCAGGTGATAGCTGGTAGCAAACTTGTATGCTCTTGATGATCTTTGTCAAGACAGATAATGAGGGTGGCAGATGCCTGAAAGAAAATCAGGAGGAGAGAAAATTTAAATTCAAGCTGCCATCTATATCACATGCTAACCACACTCTACAACTCTGTATTGCCATATAGAAGTTACTCATCACTTTGCCACATCTCTGGCACCTCTCCCTTTTCTTGAGCATATCTTCCTAGACATTTTATATATTTAAACTTTTAATATTGCAAGGAAGAATTATAACTCTGCACTATGACTAAATAGCAGTCGCAGACAACACATCACCCAGTGGATTAGAACTGGGATCTCAATCTAAACAGAACAGTTATCTGAGCTAATAGGAGCTGCTGTAAAACCACCCATAATTTTTTTAATGCTTTATTTATTTATTTAAACATGACGGGGATTAACAAGACACACAAGATAGGGGAAATTCAAAAGTTACTGTAAGTAACACTGTCACTTTAAGGACTAAATCAAATAAGTACAACTAATATAGAAACAGACCGACACAGTAATTCGCTTTTGCACATAAAACTGTGCTACAGAAATAAAATGAGAAATCCCAGACCACAGACAAAATAATTCAAAAGAAAGACAGAGGAAAACTAATCAGACTAATGCTCACAGTAAAAGATCAGGTTATTGATCCTCATCCTGCACTACATTAAGAGACTTTGGAGAGGTGAACTGCAAAGGGTGCACGCACCAAGAAAAAAAAAGGATGAGAGGACATGGGAAGCACAAAGGTAGTAGCAAAGTAGGATCAGGTAGAAGTGGGTATGCTCTAATACCAGGCCCAGGTAACAAAATCAGAGAGCTACAGGCGATGATGGCAGACACAAAGTAGACCTTGTGGCCATAATGGAAACATTGGCTTCAAAAACTAACAACTGGCAACTGATGGCTCCTGGGTACTTGATGTTCAGGAGGGATAGAGAAACAAGTAGGGAGAGGAACAGCCCTTCTTGTCAAGGAGTGCATCAAGGTGATGGAGAATGGGTGCATCAGGGGCAGTAATGGGGACACTGAGTTGCTGTGGGTGCAACTCATGACAGCCATAGGGCAACCAAAATGGTGCTGGGTCTGCACCAGAAGACATACGAAGAAAGATTAAAGGAGCTTAATATGTATACCCTTGAGGAAAGAAGGGAGAGAGGGGACATGATAGAAACTTTCAAGTACCTCAAGGGAATCAACAAAGTCCAAGAGGGTAGCAGCATCTTTCAGAAAAAGAGATGTGCAAGAACAAGGGGGCACAATTTGAAGATAGAGGGGGGATGGCTCAGAGGTAATGTGAGGAAGTATTTTTTTCATGGAGAGGGTTGTGGATGCATGGAACAGCCTCCCTGAGGAGGTCGTGGAGTCAAGAACAGTGGGGAAATTCAAGAATGCATGGGACAGACATAAGGCATTCCTAGTGGGGGGTAGGAGGAAGTAAGCTTTTGGTTAACTAGGATCTGCAGCTTATCTGTTAGGTAGGAAAATGGGCAGACTAGGTGGTCCAAGTGGTCCTTATCTGCCGTCAAATTCTATGTTTCCATGTTTCTATGTTTCATAGGCAAGAAACTGTGGTTGGGAGTGATCTGTAGACCTCCAGGGCAAGGGGAGGGGAGGAGAGGAACAGAGAGTTCAGAGAACAGTAGGAAAGAGGGATAGCTAAGGGTAAGTAGTGGTAGTGGGTGAGCTGAACCTGCTGGATACCGATCGGGATGCTCCAGTGACAGGTGCACCAGAAGTCAGGCCTTGTTGCATGCATTTTGAGACTGTCTGCTGGTACAGCTAGTTAAGGGACCCACTAGGCTGACTTTCTTGATGTGATGCTCACCAAATCAAGGAAGAAAAAATAAAGAATTGAAAGGCTAACTAAGGTGGACAGTGTGATTGAGGTGGATAGGCAAAAGGCTGCCATCCTAAACATTTACTTTAGCTCAGCTTTCACTAGGGAGGATGGTGGGCCCTAGCCATAAGTTGCATCAAAGCAGCCACTAAGGGGTCCCAGAGATGAGGCAGCCAGCATTTACTAATGAAAGGGTCCTGATAGAGTCGGCAGTCCTATAGATTGATAAGGCCCCAGGGCCAGGTAAGGTGCATACAAGGATACTCTGGGAGTTGGCAGCAGAACTTGTTCATCCTCTTTAGGTCTGTTCAACAGCTATCTGAAGGTAGGGGTAGTTCCCAAGGATTGGATGGTGGTGGAAGTAGTTCCACTCCATGGATGGGGGGGGGGGGGTGCAAGAAACAAGCACAGAACTACGGACCTGCCAGTCTTACTACTATTGTAGAGAAACTGATGGAGTCACTGGTCAAAGGTGACCTTGTAGACTACTTGGAGAGCAACTGTCTCCAGGATATTAAACAGCACAGATTAGTGGTAGGGAGGTCTTATCAGACTAATCTGATAGTTTTGTTTGACTAGGTCACAAAGGAATTGGATAGGGGCCATGCTATGGATTTGCTTTACTTCGACTTCAGCAAGGCTTTTTACTCTGTGCCCCACAGATGCTTGCTGAAGAAGATGGAGGATCTGTGTGTGGTTAAGGTCATAATAAAGTGGTAAGGAACTGGCTAAAGGGGAGGCAGCAGGGGTAATGATCAATGGAGTTAAATCAGAAGACAGGAAGGTCACAAATGGGGTTCCAAAGGGATCAGTCCTGGGTCTGGTCCTCTTCAACATGTTCATCAGTGACAGTGGTGAGGGAACCCAAGACAAGCTGTGACTCTTCACAGATGACATTAAGCTCTGTGGGAGGGTGGATAGTGACATGGGAATACATGAAATGCAGATAGACTTGCAAAAGTTGTAGGGGTGGTTAAGTTGAAATTCAATGCCAAACAAATGCATGGTAATGCACTCGGGGAACAAGAACCCCAGGACAGAGTACTGTATGGGAGGGGTAAGACTTAGTACCACAGCTGAGGAATGAGACTTTGGAGTTATCATAGGCAACTCACTAAAGCAATCAAGTCAATCCAGCAAGCTTATAGCAAGGCATGTAGGATGCTTGGATGTATAAGAATGAATACTGATGGCAGAAAAAGAGATGTAATACTTTTCCTGTATAGATCCTTGGTGAGGCCACACGTGGAGTACTGTGCCTTTTCAGTCATCTGTACCTCAGGAAGGATTGGGATAGGCTAGAAATGGTGCAGTGCAGGATGGCAAAAATGATTCAGGGCCAGCAGGGAATGTCCTATGAGGAGTGCCACAAAGTACTGAAACGTACTTGCTAGAGACCAGAAAGAAGAGAAGGGATATGATAGAGACCTTTAAATTCTTAAAAGGAATTAACAGGGTAAACTGCCGGGGATTATTTAACTTGCATACTAGCTCATGGTCATAGTCATGAGTGGAAACTAACTCACAAAATTGCACAGTTTGCTACAAACGCTGAACCAAGGAGCCATCACTGTAATGTACTTGCCTCACTCTGCTGGCCCTACTTTGGCCACAGACTTCAGTACCCCCTATTATGTAACACTTATAAGCTCATCAATAACCACCATAGCTACTCTAGCTGGATTACTAGCCCCAAAGTGCTCCAGCAAGCTGCTTATACTACTGGACTAAGGCTCCTCGAAGAACCCTAGATCAGAACCACAGTAGGCAGCAAATCCTGTGCCTGTGTTGCCCATAGGCTTTGGAATAAACTCCCTGGACACATCCAGCTAGCTACTTCCATAGGGATTTTCTGAAAGGGTCTATGCATGCATTCACTTGACCATAGTCACTGCTCCTGTCCCAGTAAATAACTTTTCTTCTCAGAACAGTCCCCTCTCTTCCTCCGATATCTCTCCTGTTCATCCTCTACCCTCGACTCATCCAAGCATGTCTTGACACTAACTAACCAAACCCTGTCTTACAGTATTGTGATTGCTATGCATTTCTGTTAGTTAGATAAATACCCTACTGTATGTAATCTTGCTTTGCATGGAGCATTGTATTTCTGACCTTGTATTGTTTGTTCAAAAAATGTACTGTACTATAGAAATGCTTCACTCTATGTAACTTATTTTGGGTCACCCCCTGAAAAAGGGCCCTTAGGGGCCCAGAGGGCCTACCCAGTTAACACAATTTGATAAATAAATATAAATGAATAAGTAAATAAATAAGGGAGGTTCAGGAGAGATGTGAGGAAGTATTATTTTACAGAAGGGGTGTTGGAGCCATGGAGTAGGCTGAGAGCTGAGGTGGTGGGTGCAAACATAATTAGTGGTTTTAAGCATGGCTGGGGCAAAAGGAAGGGTATAGTGGTTGCTCGAGGCATCAGAATTGGGGAGGAGAATGGAGGGAAGGATTGGGAGGGCAAGGACCCTGGAGGGACAGTAGGTCCCAGTGCTAAATAGGAAACTCAGGCAGACTGGATGGACATTTGGTCTTTTTCTACTGTCATTATCTGTGTGTTTCTTTACTGAGCAGCCTTGCTAGTTGAAACGCCTCCCCACCCCCACACAGCAGTGCTCAATTAGACAAAACAAGTGTTTTAAACTCTATAAATCAGTAAAACTAGAAACAGCATTAATCTAGACTATAAACATTGGGAGATGGGGAGCCCATATAGGTCATATCTTTAAACTGAGTCCAGCTTCCCATTATGTCAATGGCAGCAACGTGTGAGCCATGGGGGCGCTCTTCAGTGGTGGGGCGGGGCGTGCCCTGGCAAGCCCCCTTGTAATTCCAGTACTGAATCTAGCTACACAAGGCATTCTTGATCTTCTCTGTGAACAATTTGGTTCAAAATACTCCACTTTAGGATTAGTTGTAAAGGTTTTTGTTTTGCTTAGACAAGCAGGGACAGACTTCTCACCAATTCTTTTTACAAAGAATGCATTGAGCACAACCTTGGCACGGCATACAGCTCATTTCAATACCTTGTGACCTCCATTCCCATATTACATAGTGAACTGTACTACATGAATTAACTATGTGAACTGGAACAACTCTGTGAGGGGATTAACTTTGTGAACTGCAACGAATTTGAAAATTAATCCACAAAGTGAAGTTATCCAAATTTGCACCCCATTGATTATGACTGAAGCCCTGACAGAAATTCCCCCCAACCCTGTAAATAACAGATCTGCAAAAGTTTAGGCATTTTGAGGCATACAACAGCCAGTGTAACTTTAAATGAATCTTTTCTTTCTTTTTACTTTTTACTGTCTGAACACTCTTTTAATGCAGGCAATACACACTGTCTTCAAACTATGATTTATGGTATCAGTGAATCCCTCTGGCATTCAGTACTTTAGTGACAGGTGGTTTGGAGCTGGGAACCAACACAGATATAGTCAAAGTGTTTCCTTATTTCTGTCCAAAAGGATGCACACAGGTCCTCTGGGAAATGTAGTTTTGCACTGTCAAAGGTCGAGATCAATTTTATTTATGAAGCACCCAAGCTCTATGGATCTGAGTTAGAGATGGTGAAGTGGATGAAATTGCTTCACAAAATAATCTGCAAAGTTGCCAAAATTTGCAAACTGCAAACTACCGACTTAATGAAGTGGCATTTTGATGTAAACTGACCTAAATTTATTGGCGCAGTTTTCATTTCACCATAACGTCACCTGAGAAGGAACTATTTTGCCAGAAAACCTCATTTTGCAAAGTGACGGAGTGGCGAAGAAGCAACTTTGCGAAGTAAGTCGCGAAGGTGACTATCACAACTTCACCAGAACTTCACCAGCGAAGTAAAATTTCTCAGCATCTTTACTCTGAGTGCTGCATTTCTACTCTGAGTGTTGCACAGAAACAAAAATATGTAATTAGCAACACAGGCAATCTGATTAACAGCTTAAACTACTAATCCAAACTGAGACAAATAAAGCAATCCTAATTAAATAATTTCGCCAATTTAAAAGATGGGTTTTCGGCATATCTTTAAAAGCCTACATTAAGGGACAAAAGTGCAGATGATGAGGAGCAGTATTCCACAGCTGGGAGCTGTCCAAATGCCCACACCTCAATGACTCATTTTTTTCCATTAAAATGTTTATTGATTTTCAAGGCTTACAAACCTTAAAGAGATCTTGGAAGTTTATCTTGCACTTAAGTGATTTATAGGTATTCCCCCAAACTTGTTTTGATCAGGGCAATGTTATTTGTGTTTGTCTAAAATGAGAAGTACAGTTTCTCTTGTGTTCAAGGCTTTCTTCCAAGTATGGTGTTTACTGGGTATTTTTCAGCTGAGTTCATTTCAGGGTGTGGCGCTGAAGCCAGTGATGTTGCTGCATGCTTTTTTTCTTTTGCTGGTAAACCTTTAGCAACTGGCACCACAGTGGTATCAGCTATGCTAGCATCTTGCTGCAGCCAAGGCGTAATTGTTTGGTTGTTTAAAAATGTTTTATGTACTAGTCTAGTAAACATTTAGCTTATCTAGTATGGATGCTATGATATGCATCTGATTCAGTAACCCACATGACATTCAGACTATGTATAGTAAGTGCATTCAGTTGTCAGAGTTAAAATAGAGAATTGGTCATTGCTGTATTGGCCCTTGTACAAAAAGAGATGAACAAAGTGGATAACTTTATACCTTTTATTTGGCCAACAAGAGATTTACAGAAAGTAAACTTTCAGTCTACGCAGAACCCTTCATTAGAAACTGAAGCTTAAATTTTGTAAATCTCTTGCTAGTCCCATAAAAGGTATCAAATCACCCACTTTGTTCCAACTTAAAATAGTATGGAGGTTTGCTTCTGCCTTTATGTATTCAGGTTTGCTGCAGTCTTTATTTCATCAGTGTGAAAGTTGACTGTTTGCCGTGGGCTAGCTGTGTTTTTTTTAAACCTTAACTCCTTTTCTACCCTTCCACAAGTAAGGTAACTTCATCCCATTATAAAGGTCGACACAAAGACAGCCCTTCATTCCCCCTCAATCACCAGTCATTACCTCCTTTAATGGTACTGCAAGACAGGCAGCTAGTTTAAATTTCAGCTGCAGATACAGATTTTCATGCTATAAAATGTATTAATTACTTGGAGGCAGTGGTTAAATTGAAATTTCAGAGGTGGTAGAGATCGGGGGCCAGATATTCAAAACTTTGCATCAGGTGCAAACTGATTGTACCACGATTGCGCCACATTTGCGCCAGATTGCTACATTCAAATGGCCAAATAGCAGCAGTACAATATGTTAGCGCCAAAGCTAAAAGATAATATATGCATGGTGCAAAGTGAGGGGGCAGGGACATGCAGACAGGCATAACGGTATATTCAAAACTATAGCACCAGACATCGTGCGTTAGCGGACAGGTAGTGCAGTGCAAATTATCACCTATGAAAAGGTAGTCTTAATTCTGGGCAGACCAAGGACGGGGGGCACGGACACAGCAGTAACAGGGAACAAAACTGTATGCAGCCAATGAGGAAGCTGTGAGGGCAGACAGCCACCCTGGGCTACCCCATATGCACAGGCACCCACACTGTGAAATACAATGCCTCAACATTGCTTAGAAGATATCATGTAAATAATAAAACTGAACCAAAACTCCACTTCCAGCAACGTACTATTTGTGATTGTGTTTAATGTGACACTAAGCTGATATTTGTGAATTGTGTGTTGCTGTTCACTGTATGTATATATTGTACACTGTATCATCTCAGCCACACATGTAGTGGCTCCGGGTCATTTCTGAAAATGGGCCTTGGCCCAGTGTGCTTAACTGGCCAACAACTTGATAAATAAAAAGATAAATAGCACATGAATGGTAGAGACATGCTGCACACAGATGGCACCACCCACGTCTCCATCATCTGGCACCAGTCCCAACCTTGCCAGGCATTAGTGGGTGCCTCAGTGCTCATCAGACACCCTGGCAGTGCTTCCATGCATCACACACCTCCAGTCCCCCCATTGGGTTACACTAACACAATCCAGAACACACATACAGCACTGAGGGAATGGAGGGGGTTGAGGGCAGGGTACATAGGTGGGCAGGCTGCACCACATAGTAGGATACTGCCACAAGGCTGGGGCCATACACACAGTGCACATGTTCCAGTGTTGGGAATATCCTGACACCAGTGTGCCTATCTGATGGTATGTGTCATGACCCCCCCCCAAGGGCACATATTGCACATCTGTACTGACTCCATGGCCCACATGGCCAGCCATGTGTATGTTGCTGTGAGTATCCCATGCCAGAGGCACAGAGTATGTGGGTCACAGGAAAGCATGACAGTAGTGCCCACTGTCAGAACACACCTGCCAGCTGAGCCTGTCACTGTGTGAAGAGCATCAGTCATTGATGCCTGACACATCATAGGCATTGCTGTGTCCCTCACAGTACCGGCCACTATGTTCCTATAGCATTTGCTATGCACTATAGCAGGGACTACAATATGTCCATGGCATGCAGCACCACCACCTGTGCCTTTGGTGCTAGTCTCCAGGGGCACAATAATCTCTGCTGCTGTGTACCAATGTACCCCGTACCTACCGACATGTTGATGCAGTATGACATACAGGTGGTGCCACGAGCAGACCCAGCCTGCAGCTACCGACCTTTACTTCTAGTCTGATCTACAGGTGAAGTTGTGTGCATCCTGCAATAGCGCCAGGCAATCAACATGGTAATACATGCAAATGAGGTCATACTGAGATTAAAATGTGGCTGTTAGCTCATGGATTGCCTAAGTAGGCTCATTTGCATATCACTTTTGAATACAGCAACATTTTGACCCGAGCAAACGTTTTAGCACCGGGCAAATGAGTTTGTCCCACGCAAAACTGTCAGAACCATAGCATAGTTCTGCAGTATTTGGTCTGCTCTGTTTGCTGATTTTGTGAATCCACTTCTTTGTTTGCACACACATTGGCCATGTAGCTCACAATTGCCTTATTCCATGTAGGCACTGGGCTGCTGTTGTGATTTGCATGGCAAAGTTGCTATATTCAGAGCTGTCAATTTTACCGGGCTATTTTTGCACTGCACTCAAGGCCCTGTTTGCACGATATATTCAAATGATTTAGCCCTAGGGCTATTCCTTTGAACATAGCATGCAAATGGTTCTGGGCTATTTTTCACGCTGGACATTGCTAATTTTGCCCCGGGGCTACGTTTGGAATATTGGGCCCCAAATGTCATAACTGCCGCTAGTAATATAGTATGTCATTAACTTGTAAGCGATACCGGTATGCATGCACAGGCTGGGAGATGATTGCATTTTCATCATTGCCATTTAGTTTAACTGTTTATTAACTTCCTAAACTGATACAAATGCATTAAACCGTAATAATTTTTATGAATAAAATGCATTCATTTTTATCAAACTACGAAATCAAGCAATAAGGAATGACAGTGACACAACAGTACTTAATACAACTTGATAGACAGCATATACCACACATTTAATTCGACTTCAGACACACGTGGTTTAATTTTTTTTTTCATTTTTCAGTCAGTTTCTGATTCAGTCACAAGTGAATTCTAAGTGGTCCTGCTTTCTGACAAAGTTTGTAACTTTCCATATTGATTTGTATGCATGTTCTTGTAACCATTCTGTGGCCCCTTTCGAAATCCCTCTCTGGGGCCCCTCTCCATTCCATGTAACCCCTTATCCTTTGTGCCTGAACTCCCACCACAGCTTTGACCTTTAAATGCTGCAAGCAGCGGAAGTAGCTAAAGCTCAGCTAGGGTCTGCACAACGTAGACACAAACTGGACAGACTAGGTGGGCCAAGTGGTTTTTATCTGCTGGCAAATTCTGTATTTATATGTTTCCATTTACTAAGGCAGCACTATGCTGTGAATTCGGGGGACATGTGACTGTATGGTCCTGCATAAGAATTACTTATGCAATTAAATATATTTTCTTTGTTCAACATGATTAAACTAAATTTTCAGGGCAACTTTATTTACTCTTTGGTAACCAGGTAAGGCCCACTAGGCACAAGTGCCTGTTTACAGGACTGACCCAGGATTACTGGGGTGATTAAACGACTTGCTCATGGTCACACAGTATTCAAGTGCAGGTTGTCAGAATGAAACCCAGGTCTGATAGATTTATTTTTATTTATTCTTTGGTAACCCTGTAAGGCCCAGTAGGTGCAAATGCCTGTTTTCATGGGTGACATGAGAGCACTGGGCAGTTAAGTGACTTACTCAGGGTCACACAGTGTGCAAGTGGAGGTTGTGAGAATCAAACCCAGATCTGGTCTGCTGGATTTACCAAGCTTGTTCACAGCTCCTTACTGTAACCTGTAGGCTATACTGCCAGCCCAATACAAGAGGGGGAGGGTATCATGCAAAACTAGAAAATAATTTATTTATTCTTAAATGTAACAAACCAACAGAATTACCATTCAACCATTTCCAAAAATAAAACCACATGAGTGAGCCCAACTAATGCACTTACTGTATTTTAAGGATATAATTCTTGAGTTTTACCTTATTGTACAGAAACTGTGTATTTTCTGACAGCAACCTTTTAACATTTCAGCATAAATGATTACACACACACACACACACACACACACACACACATATAGAGTCCCGACCAGTTATACCAGCCATGCTTTATGCTGTATATATATCTATACACACATCTTCTAATAGTAGTTTATAAACTCTGCCTTCTTTTCCCTCCAGTACACCAGTCAACCTCCTGTCCCGGAGTAGAGACAAAGAACCACAGGCAGAGATACTACATGGCAACAACACTCAGGCAAAGTCAAAAGCAAGACACTTTCTAGTGCCTTAATTATGGAGGTAAAATAATTTTCTGAGAGAGAACTAGACTGACAAAATTCCATGATTCAAATCCCAACACGTTTCTGATAGAAATCCCCTATAAATGGATTTAGTACAGATAGTCACCTCTTTGCACTGGGTAGGGTTCAGACATGATGGGACTAGGAATAAATGAGTCCCCTTTCAACTTCGGTGTTACAGTAGTTATTAGGATAGGTATGCCAATAATAAATGTAGGGGACCTGAGGATATTTCTATACTGAAATCAGGAATATCTCTGAAAAAAATCAGAGACAGGTTTGAGAGAGAGAGAGAGTGATGCTTTTTTTTGTTAAAAATAAACCGTGGGCTGACCAAAATGGCTGAATCGACTTCCATGCACTTTAATCTAATATAAGAGAGAACTGCCAGTTCAGCCAACCTTGGTAAAAAGCTAACGTAAACAAATTCAGGGAATAGCTCTTTACCAATGAAGGCAACAATCATCACAGACAAACTGATAATTAGTGAGCCCACTCACTCAATGGTTCATAAAACTTTAAATACGTTTTTATTTTCTGAATTTATTGAATTCATAATTTGTGACACTGTATAAACACTTGTCTTAAAAAGAGAAGAATAAATTCAGAAAATTAAAGTTTTTTAAAGTTTTATGAACCATTGGGTGAGTGGGCTCGCTAATTACCAATTTGTCTGTGATGATTTTAATGTAATAGCCATATTTGTTTTCTTGTCTTCACTATGAACTCCTTTTTAATTGCATGACATCGGGGCAGCTCAGAGGTAATTTAAGGAAGTATTTTTTCACAGAGAGGGTTGTGGATGCATGGAACTGCCTTCCAGAGGAGGTTGTGGAGTCAAAATCAGTGGTGGAATTCAAGCATGCATGAGACAGTCATAAGGCAATTCTGGGGGGTGGGGGTAAGAAGAAGTAGGCTGCTGGTTAACTAGGATCAGCAGCTTGTCCAGTAGGTAGGGAAATGGGCAGACTGGGTGGGCCAAGCGGTCCTTATCTGATGTCAAATTCTATGTTTCTATGTTTCATCATTTTACATAGTACTTTTTAGGGCTGTGCTAATACCAGTTCCCAAATATTCAGTATTCGAAGTTGAAAAATGTGGTATTCATTATTCAGGTGGGCTGACAGGTGGGTATTTATAAATAAAAGATTGCCCCCCCCCAGCCAGCATTAAAATAAATATTTTAACCCTGGTGTCTAGTTGTCCCACCCCCACTAGCCGATTGCTGGTCCAAAATGAAGAATCCACCCCCTCCTCACAGAGACTCTCACCCATACCCCCTGTCCCCAAGTGTATTAATAAATAAAACAATTCCCTCATTTCCCTGGTGTCTAGTGGACCCCCCACTCCCCACCCTGTCAAGTAGTACCCCCCATTCTCTTCCCTTCCACCCATGACCGTGAGTGGCCCACTGGCACAGCCCTCTGCTCACCTCCACAGCCAGCAGCTCGACTGAGCATTCAATGAATAAGTGCATGCTTGTACAAGCATGCACTCATTCATTGACAGATTCAGCCAGCTCTCACGCTAGGTACCACTACCAGAGGGGCTAGAGGGTTGCTGCTCCAGTCACCGGAAGGAGGGTAGGATGGGAGAATGTCATTGGGAACCCCTAGGGGTCCTAAACGACATTCGTCCCCATCCTACCACCTCCCCCACTGATGAGAGAAGCAGCTCCCCTTCCCCTCTAGCCCCTCTGGTAGTGGTATTAGTAGCAGTGTGAGAGCTGACTGAATCCAATGAATGTGTGTGAGCTTGTACAATCATACACTCATTGATTGAAAGCTCAGTCAGGCTGTCAGCTGTGGAGGTGACCGGAGGGTTATGCCGGTGGCCCACTCAGGGTCATGGGTGGGCAGGAGCGGGGTGGAGAGCACTATTTGACCGGGTGAGGGGTTTACTAGTCACCAGGGAAATGAGGGAATTTTTAAATTGTTTCTACATTTGGGGACAGGGGTATGGCTGAGAGTCTCATAGAAACATAGATGTTGACGGCAGATAAGGACCACAAGGCTCATCCAGTCTGCCCATTTTTTCTACTTTGTGAATGTAACATAGGCCTTTACTCTGTCAATGGCCTATTTATTCATACTCATCTGTATTGCTTCCTTATGCCTATCCTATGCTTGTTTGAAGCCCTGCACTGTATTCATATCCACCACATTCCATGCATCCATCACCCTTTCTATGAAAAAAAGAACTTCCTCACATTACCCCTTAATCAGCCTCCCTCTAACTCATGCTGTGTCCTCCTGTCCTGTTATTTTTCTTATATTGAAACATGTTAGACTCTTTCACCTTATTAATGCCCTTAAGGTGTTTGAATGTTTCTATCATATCACCTCTCTCCCCCCTTTGCTCTAGGGTATATATATTGAGCTCCGTTAATCTGTCCTCATGTTTTCTGATGTAGTCCCTGCACCATTTTGGTTGCCCTTCTCTTGACTGCCTCCATTTTGTTAATGTCCTTGTGCAGGTGTGGCCTCTAGTACTGCATGCAGTACTCCAAATGGGGCCTAACCAGTGCCGTGTAAAGAGGGATTGTTACCTTCCTCTTACAACTTGTGATATCCCTACTAATACATCCCAACATCCCCCTAGCCTTACCTACTGCTTTAGCTGTCTGCTCGGATGATTTCAGGTCATCAGTGATGAAGATGCCCAAGTCTCTTTCTTCCTTTGTGATTGCCAGCAACTCTCCACCCAACTTATAGGTGGCTTCAGGGTTTCTCTTCCCTATGTGCATGATCTTGCACTTCTTTGCTTTAAACCCCAGTTGCCATTGTTCAGACCATTTTGCCAGTTTTTCCAGATCTCTTCTCATTCTGCCCACCCCATCTGGATCATCTACTCTGTTGCAGATCTTGGTGCCATCTACAAACAGACAAACCATACCTTCCAGTCCATCTGCAAAGTCACTGATGAAGATATTGAAGAGGAATGGCCCCAGGACTGATCCCTGAGGTACCCCAGTTGTGACTGGCATCTCTCCAGACTGTATACCATTTACCATCACTCTCTGTTTTCTGCCCACCAACCTGTTTGCCACCCAGCTGACCAACCTCTGACCCACCCCAAGCCTACCCAGCTTATTAATCAATCTTCTATGTGGAACAGTATTGAAAGCTTTGCTGAAGTCAAGGTAGGCAAAATCAGCTGCACCACCTTGGTCCAGCACTCTGGTTACCCAGTTAAAGAAATCTATGCATTTAGTTTGACAAGACCTTCCTGTTGTAAGCCCATGCTGTCTTGGATCCTGTGCGCCTATGGATTTCAGGTGTTGCACTATCATTTTCTTAAGGAGTGCCTCCATAATCTTGCCCACTACTGAGGTAAGACTGACTGGTCTATAGTTTTCTGCCTTCTTCCTGCTACCACTCTTGCGGAGCGGGATCATCTGAGCCCTTCTCCAGTCTTCTGGGACCTCTCCTGTGCGCAGACTCACTAAACAGTTCTTCTAATGGCTCTGCTTGTTCTACCCTTAGCTCCTTCAGTACCCTGGGATGTATGACATCAGGTTCTATTGCCTTGTCTACCCTGAGCTTAGCGAGCTCTTGTAGGACTCTTTCTTTTGTGAAGGGACTTGTGCACACACCTCTCCCCCCTGTGTGCATGGTGCTGAGCTGTGGACTCTACCTTACCTTCTCCTCAGTAAATACTAGGCAGAAGTATCTATTTAGGACAGATGCATTTCTTTGGTCCTCCTCCACACACTCCCCCTTATCCCCTTTGATCTTAGCAAGACCCCACTCTGGACTTTCTCCTTTCACTAATGTATCTATAGAAAATCTTGTCCCCTTCTTTTACTGTTCATGATAGTGCTTCCTCAGTTTGGGCCTTTGTGTGCCTTACTGCTTTCCTTGCTTCCCTTAGGGAAGTTTGGTATGCCTCCCTATCTTCATCCCGCTGCATTCCCTATATTTTTTGAAGGCCAACTTTTTGGGTATGATCTTTTCTGCTGCTGTATTTGAGAATCAAAGTGGTTTCCTCCTTCTTTTGCTCTTGTTTTTCTCCCTAACATAATGGGATGTTGCTTCAAGTATTGCATTTTTAATACTTGCCCACTTTGCCTGTATTCCTCTCCTGCATTTCTTCTAGCAAGGGCTAGCTTAACTTTGTTGGCCATCTTATCAAAGTCAGCTCCTCTGAAGTCCCATATTCTTTGCCTTGGAATGGGATGATTTAGTTCCAGTGGCCAAACTGAACCATTCTATGTGATGGTCACTGGCCCCCAGGTGACTTTCTACATGGAGATCTGTGATCCTTTCCCCATTATTCAGTACTAGATCCAGGATAGCCCTGTCTCTTGTAGGTTATTGTACCAATTGTTTGAGGCTCTCCCCCTGCATGGAATCCACTATGTGTCTAGTTCTGGCGGATGTTACTGCTGGTATTGACCAATCTGTATCCAGCATGTTAAAGTCTTCCATTATCAGAACCTCCCCTTTAACTGTCATGTTTTGTATTTATAACAGTAATGTGTCTATGTCCTCCCCCTGGTCTGGAGGTCTGTAGACAACCTCAGTTTGTATGGCTGTCCCATTTCCTGTTTCCAGAGTGACCCACAATTTTTCTGGCTCCCTATGTGTATTTTGAATTTCTGTAGCATTGATATTTTCATTGACATAAAGGGCCACTCCCCCCCCCTTTGCACCTCAGTCTCTTCTGAACAGTACATAGCCAGGTACTGAAGTCTCCCAAGTGTGGTTACTGGTGAATCATGTCTCGCTAATGGCTACTATGTGGCTACTATGTCCATTTTAGCCTGTGTCATTGTTGCCTCCAGGTCTGGGATCTTGTTTCCCAGACTTCGGGCATTTGTGTACATGATTTTCATTTGGCTAAATTTCAGTGAGTTAGTTTTGAGGTGAAGTCCAGCTTTTCCCCTGTGCATTGTATGGGGAGCCATACCTTTTTCCTTACCTGGTGATGCAAATAAACTACAAACATGCTGAACTCCTGTTTGATCACTAGCTGAGGGGGGGGAGGGATGTTCTTCCTATTTGATTTTATGCAATGCTGCACCCCTCTCCCCATTTGCTAGTTTAAATATTGTGCAAAGACATCAAACTTCTGCCCCAATGCACTGACTCCCTCCTTAGTCAGATGTAGTTCATCGAATTCAACAAACTTTTACTCCTAAAACTATTGCAAGTTACCTACAAATTTGTGTCCTTTTTCATGGCACCAGCCCTTGAGCCACATGTTTAGCTCCCCTTCTCCGACCTTCTTTCCATCTGCCCCCCCCCCCATCCTGGCAGGATCTCAGAGAAGGAGATGCCAGACAAAATGGAAGACAGTTTGTCTCCCAGCCTCATCAGGTGTACCTTGGCCTCCCCAACTGACCAGCTGGAGAGATTGTTAGTCCCTATGTGTTCCAGGAAGTCGATGTTCTGGTACACATCTCGGCATGGGGCGGCGGAATTCTTCATTTTGGACCAGCGATTGGCCGGGGATGGTGGGACCACTAGACACCAGGGATTAATATTTATTTTAAAGCTTATCAGAAGGGTGGAGAAGGCTTTTTTTTCTTGTGTAACAACCCCATGGCTGAATACTGAATACCAACCTAATAGTGGACTACTCGGTATTCGGCCCCGAATATTCAGATAGCCCATTATTCATGGTATTCAGAAAATAATATTTGGCTCTTGCACAGCCCTAGTACTTTTATTTTGCCTTTCATTCATAAATATACACACACAATTTAAAGCAGCAGCAAATTAAATCTGTAATTTTCATTGTTGTTGTTGTGTTCTGCTTTATGCCCAGATCCAGATCGTCTCAAACCCAGCCAGACTACAAGCAGAACACAGTTTTTTCTATGATCCCCACCAAGAGCTAGCTGAAGCAGAAACAGCCTATTAAAATATCTTTTCACATATCTTTAATTTATTTTCCAAAGATCAGGCAGACCTGGTACTCATTTCCTGCCAAGATTCTTGCAAGTTAAGCTCTCCATTGTCTGATGATTCTCTCTCAGGTGGCAAAGTAGGAGTGTACTGTAGCAGCAGCACTTGCCCTCCATGGCTATCCTGCACCAATGTACCAACCCCCCCTTTTTATATCCTTCATAATAGGCCTAGACTGAGAACATTTGACTCCTGCCCATTTAGCAAGTTTTGGGCACTAGTAGGAACCTTTAAAATACATTAAAAAAAATTCTATTGGTGCTGACTTTCAACAGTACAGATGATTAAGCAGAGACTTTCCAAACAAGGAAGAACAAGCCTGGAGGCTGGCAGAGGAATAATTCACACAGACTTTAGTGCAGAAGCAGCTGGGGAAAGAGTTTAATTATGGCCCTGGACTCCCCCTCCAGTTAACATGATGGCTGGCATAGCCCTTCTCTCATCTCATTCGTCCGCCACCATCTGACAGTCATGGAGAGAGGAGAGAGAGAGAGAGAGAGAGAGACAGAGACAGAACAAATGGGATTGGATAATGAAGGTGTGCCTGAGCAATTCATATATTTACTCTTTCGTCATCAAGCCATGATGTGTGACTTTTATTTCAACAGTAATCCATGGTTAATTAGGGTCATGTACCCAGCATAAAGCAGATAAGCAATGTGAGCCCCCAGGAGTGATGGGAGTGATGACATCAGAAAGAATCATTGACCTTGATTGTGTTGCTTATTTTTTTGGGGAAAGGACACCATATGTTCTCTGTTTTTGCATGGTGTGGTGCAGGCACACACACACACATGTGTAGTGTGCATCATCTTGCACCTAGTATCATTCCTTCCCACTAAGCTACACTGCCACTTGTGGACACCAGATGGCAGTCATGCACTGAAGCTGGCTGCCCTCCCCCGAAGAGGAGGAGGAGGATAGCTTACTCTGGGATGCTAGATCCCCCCCCCCGCAGCCAGCCTCTGGAGACTTGGGCTCACTTCTGAACCCAGTTTGCCAGTATCGTACACAGTAGCGCTAATGTTTGAAGTTGCTCTTAAGGATTCTACATTAAGAACACATTTTCCAAACTGCTGAAAACACATACTAATCGTAGATTATAGTTATAGATTGAGGGTGTGCTCCTGACCAATGAGTGTTCCTGTCTTCTGCACATGAGACACTCTTATTCCGTGAAGTATGTCTCATAGATGCCCTGGAAACAGTCATGATCTGAGACAGTTTTTAGCACACATATTATTGCCACTTGTTGCTGTATTAGAGTGGTTTCACTTGTGTTCAGCTTGAGCCAGAACAGTTCAGTTTTGCTTTGCTTGTCTTGCTCCAGCTGAACACATGTAACCACTCTTATACAGAAAAAAGTGACTCCGGGGGACATATTAACATATAATATTTCCACACTATGGAAATAATTATCAAATGTCATGGGTTATCTATGCAGGCAGTAGTGTATATATGAGTAAGGCACTGAAGGACTGGAGATGGGGGTAGTGGTTGTTCTACAACAAGTGATCATACAATAATTTCATAGATTGCAGGGGCAATATTTAATTTCTGAACACATGTAATAATAAATCTGTCTCTTTTTCATGATGCAAGATTAGTATACAGTTTAATATAAACTGTGATACAACAGTTGTAACAGAATTTAATTTGCAAAGTTTTTCCACGAAAAAAAAAATTATTTATTCTGGATTGTTCTTAGAGATCCATTTTGTGACCAAAACACCACAGCATGGATAAAGAGAATTAATCACTTGAAAGCACAGTTAAATAAATTGCAGATCAGGCAGCAAAGAAGTGTCAAAATGGGCAGTTCTGTACTGTATCAGATTGTCATAATGCATGTGGAAGAAATTTAACTGTGCACTTTCATAGGTTGCCATTGAAGGACAAAACTCTTCTTGATCTGTAGGTACGAATACAAGTTGAAAGAAAATACAATTAAACAAAAAAGTTATGTGTGTAGTAATCATTTTAAGGAAGGTGATTATGAGTTAGCAGGTAAATTTGATTCAGAGGGGACAAGTATCATACATTCCTGCTACTACATCAGAGTTACCAACAAAACCTAGTAATAATGGAAGTGTGCAAAACAAACAAAGGTGTGATACTTTACATTATAATAAAATGGGGCTCAATTTTCAAAAAGGGACAGAGCACTTACATCAAGCCCTACATTAAATCCATTGTTTGGCACAACTGCAGCAAACGTTGGTAACTGTGTCTGATTTTAGTACATCAGGTGTAGTTTTGACACTTTCCGTAGTTTATGGCAGCTTCAGCCAAACATTTGTAGGATCATCACACCAGGGGCTTGCAGCGTTCACAGTGGCTTTGAAAATTGAGCCCATGGTATGAATTTGTGTCTGTTTTATTTTTAACATGAAAGGCAGAATAAGTCATGATAGGTTGCTTCCAGGTTCATCCTAGGGGGTTGTGTTGCATGAACTTGTTTTGTTGATGGGGAATGGTAGCCAAGTCACGGGGAACTCTCCCCTGTTCTTCTTCAGTAAGGTATATGGGATCTTGTACTTCCACCTGGGACAGTGTGATGGGCAGAAGGGACCTCCATTTGACATCCCATCCAGTAGACAGCAACTCACAAGCGCAGCACCCTCCTCATACTGCACCAAAGTATCAGTTACAGTATACGTACTGCTCTATGTGCCTGGTATGGGGTTGGAATCCATAGCCATCTTCTAGCCCCAGTGGCAAGTGTGCTACCTGCTGAACCACTGACACTGTACCCGTTACACACAGCTCCATAGCTGTATTTCTCTAACCTTCAATTACTATTGTTTGTGTGCTTTAAACAAGATGAATGAAACTTGTTTTTGACGTGTTGTTTCTTACTTATCAAAAAAGTTATATTAACAAAAATCACACCTTTTACTGTTTTCATAAGAAGCAGCAGGCTGATTGGACTTGACACTGGACTTGCAGATTTCCTGCAGATGGCACTTTGACCATATGCTAACAGCTTGCCAGTCAGGTACAGCGTTGGAACATTATTTTGCTTCAGACGTGCCCCAATAGACCCATTGTGAAGCATCACGCCTATTGGGCATTGTGCTGGACCTTAATCTTGCTCAGTACAGGGGCTGGCTACCAACGTACAAGAACCAATGTGCCTGTTTGTAAGTGCATAACCTGCGTGACCCACACTGAAGTAACCACATCAGTTCAGAACCCTCTGTCCATGCTGCATTCTGCCAGCTGATCATTATTACTTTCTGTTAATTAATGATTTACTAATTAAAGTTGAAAATTTAACAATATTTAGGGAGGCAGAGCTGAATCAGGTGTGGAGCCAGTGCATTGGCTTATCAGAAGGAACTAGAAGGGGGGCAGGGTCAGATCTATAGTACAATAGCTTCTTGTTGTTTTTACATTGTTTCTTGTGGATTCTACTTGGTAGAAGGTTATGTCTTTTCTTTCTTACTACTAAGGGGCTAGCAGGGTATTGTTTGGGGCTGTTGGAATTTTGAAACCTGTTTTGGTAGCTATTAGTGGGCTCGTTTGTTTGATTCACTGTGTGGCAGTCTGCATTTGTAGAGGCATATTTCTTCTGTTTTAAAACATAATTGGTGTGATTTAACTGGGTCTGTTTCTTTGAATTAGAGACTATATCTTCTAATTCCAAGCCTATTTTCATGTGTTGTTGGTGAAGCTGTTTGAATTGGAGTCCTGTTTCTTTGGGTAGCAAACCTATTTTGGGGGCTTTGAGTAGAATTGTGATTCATTGTTGCTGGCTTCACTAGCTGCAAAGTTTTAGTGCAGAGCGGGGGAAGGGTGCTAATGGTCTGACCAGAGGCCTCAGCTACCTGATTGTTTCTGGAAGACTTGGGCTGGTCCTACTCCCAAACCCTCACCCCACCCACCCCTGGTTCATTATTTCCTTTATACCAGGGGTTCTGACATCACTTCCTCAATTGGGCAAAGGATATGCACCTGTCATAGCAGAAGCAGACATCCAGGAAAGGAACAGCAGCAAGTGAAGAGGTGACTGCTATCTCAGTGGAAGGGAAGTAAATGCAAATCTAGGAGCTTTCATTATTATTTCTTCACACTGATATTGCATTGGGGAAAGGAGGAGTAGGAGTTTGAAGAAGGTTGTGCAATGGCTACTTAAAGTCTCTTTTTGAGTGTGGATAGGAAGGATAGGAATATAAAAAGCAGTTGCTCAACATATCTAAACATGTGCAACAAAGGAGGTAAGGGAAATAAAGAAAATGTTTTGCACTGATAGAGGAGGGGAGACTTGGGGGTGTTTGGTATCCTGCATCTGGAAAGGTGGGGGTCGCTGGTGAGCGACAGCAATGGGTAGGTGGTAGGCTGCAACAACTGCGTGCACCAATCTTTCTAAAATTGCCTGGAGTGTGGGAGGATGTTTAGTGTGCAACCACATAGAAAACTTAGAAAGGAGATTGAGGGTCTGCTGGAGGAACTAAGACAGGCAAGGCAGATTGGGGTGGATTTGGTCCATACTGGAGGGAGGAAGAAGAGGAGATGAGGGAGGGTGATTTAAGCCAACAGTGGTGAGGAGGGTCAGAAGAAGGAAGCAGAGACAAAGGGGCCCAGGCCAGGAAGAGCGATTGCCAGGGAAACCAGGTCAGGAGACAAAGACAAATGGAAGGAGGAAATAGGGACTTGTGATGGGAGCTAAAAGTGGGCAAAGTCAGTAGGAGTGGAAAGGAGGAGAACAGGTTACTATGAAGAGAGGGAGCAGGCATTTGTGAAGGGTCTTCAGAAAATAGTTTTGCACTGCTAGAGAGGAAGAAGGTGAGGAGGAAATGATGAAATTAGAGAGTAATTGATAAATGCCTGGACCAAATGGAGCAGGGGAAGTTCTGCGGCGAATTGCAACGGGTAAAAGGAAAATAATGTGCAGGAGGAAGAAGAGGAGCTTGAAATCAGAGAGGGAGATGAATGAAGCAAGCAGGAGTAAGAGGGTGGACTCTTAGTGCTGGGGACTCAATACTAAGAGGAGAGTCAGGTGAGAATTATAGGGAGAGAGCATAATCTCACATTTGAGTGGAGACCATGCCAGGAATATGTGGAAAAGGGTGGGACAATCGGCTAAATATGCTAGAAAGGGTAGGGACAAGCCTCATTTAATTATACATCTTGGGACAAACGACCTGGCTGATAAGACAGTAGATAGTCGTCTAGAGGAGGTTTGAGAACTAGCACACCATGTGAGGGGCAGGAAGATCAGTAAATTTTTCAGAGATAATTTCTACAGTGCCAAAGGAAAGCATAATAAGAAAGCTGAGGATAGAAGAATTAAGGGATGCTCAAGAACCTGAGTTGTGCTAAAAGGGCATGGGCTGTTGTGGGGGAGGGAGGGACTCAGAGGACAGTAGTCTCTATGCTAAGGACAGACTACACTTGGAGTGAGAGGAAGAAAGTGTTGAAACAGAGGATGGAGGTACATAGAGGAAGTTGGGAATTTAAACTAGGAGTGGGGGGTGGCAGTTGGGGAAGAGATATGCAGAGACCACAGGTTGGGAAACCATATGAGCTTACCCCCATAACAGTGACAAAGGACAAATGGCAAAGTACTATTGGTGATGCTAGGAAAGGAGGGCAGAGAGGGAGGGGGGGAAGGGTGGAAGGTGGTTACCTTAATGCTAGGGAGTCCTTGGGAGAAAGAACTGCAGAGTTACAGGTTCTCATGGCAGAGAGAGGTGGAGCATTGCAGCCATCACAGAAACATGGGCCACCCAATACAATGGACTGGGACCTGTCTGTACCAGAGGTACAGGTTATTTCATAGGGACAGGAGTGATTGGGAAAGGAGGTGGGGTGGCACTCATATGTGAAGGAAGGACTGAAGTGTATAAGGGAGGAAGGGTAGTAGGTAGTACAGAGTCACTTTCTTTTGATAAATCCAGGACTCCAAGAATAGGATTCTTAGAATGGGAGTGGTGTACAGGTCACCATCTCAGATGGAGGAGTTAGACAGGGAACTACCGGGACAGATTAGGAGGACCCATGTAGAAGGGTAGTGTGGTGATTGTGGGGGACTTCTACATGCCAGGAGTGGACTGGAGCACCTCAACAACCAGGAATAGAAGGGGAGCAGGTACTGTTGGATGCCCAGCCGGGACACAGCTTCCTGCTGCAGATGGTCAGTGAACCAGCTAGGCTAGGGAATGCCCTTGACCTTGTGCTGGTAAATGGGGACTTTGTGGGGAGAACTTACAGTGGAGGGAACAGCTGTCAGGAGTGAGCCACCACTCAGTGTGGCTCACATTGGATATGGGCAAGGAAGGAGTGGAATATGGCACAAGAGTGTTGGACTTCAGGAGGGCTGACTTTGGGAGGATGGAGGAAGTGGTAAAAGGGTGCCTGGTGAGAATTCAATCTAGTATGGACACCTAACCAGAGGTGGGAGCTCATAAGAGCTGAGGATAGTGGAGGCAGCCAAGAATCTGCTGCAAAGCCCAGAGCAAGAGAGGTTAGGACTGAGAGGTCCGAGCTGGTTGAGCAAGGAGGTCATGGAAAGGTAAGGAGGAAAAGAGCTGCTTCTAGGAAGTACAAGAAACAGGGAGGGGAGGACAGGAGGGAAAATGACACATAATCAAGGAGGTGACAAGGGCAGTAAGGGAGTTTCAAAGCATCTATGGAACTCAGGCTGGCACAAGGCATTAAGAAGGGGGGAGAAGGACTTCATTTAAGTACATCAGGGAGAAAGAGGCTGTAAGGACCACATGAGTATGGATTAGGAAGGGAGGGAGGTTGAGGCGGAAGCGAGGGTGCGATAAGGCAGATTCATTAAATGAGTACTTCTGTTTAAAATATTTACTAAAGAGAAGAGGGGTGACACCCAAGGTGGGAGAAATGGCAGAAGCGGGGGGAGAAGTAGTGACAGATGGGGATCATGGAGGGCAGAGTTCGAGTAAGTTTGAAGGCACTGGAGGGTGGACAAGGTGCCAGGCCCAGATGGCATCCACCCCAGGTACTGAAGGAGCTGGCAGAGGTCCTTGCATGACCTTTGCTGATCTATTTAATGCCTCACCACATTCGGGGTGTGTACCTCAGGACTGGAGGATGGCTTATGGTTGCTCCTCCACAAGAGTGGCCTCAAGGATAAACCGGGAAACTACGGACCAGTGAGCCTCACATCCACTCGTGAGTAAGCTAATGGAACTATCTGAGGAGAGCTGGTAGCCCTCCCAGAGGCCAAAGGACTACAGGACAGACAGCATGGCTTTCTACAGGCAGATCCTGCCAAACCAACTTGTGGAGTTCTGTGGACTGGGTAACTAGGCAACTGGACAGGGGCAATGCAGTAGATGTCCTCATCTGGACTTGTCAGGCATTTACCTGTGCCACATGGAAGGCTGGGAAGGAAGTTAGTAGGCACAGGGGGTGGGTAGCTGGTGAGATGATTAGGAAACGGCTTCAGAGAAGGCAACAGAGGGTGATAGTGGGTGGGGAGCTCTACACCCCAAGTGCACTGACGGTGTTCTACAGGGCTCGTGTTGGGACCAGTGTTGTTTTGGGATATTCATGCAGGCATACTTCATGGGACATCAAGAGCAAGATCAGTCTGTTTGCTGATGATACCAAGGTAGGCGGTGGTGGATGACCTGGGGATGGCAGGGTTGCAAGATGATCTGGCAAAGTTCAAACCTAGTCAGACACCTGGCAACTGGGGTTTAATGCCAAAAGTGCAAGGTGCTGCATTTTGGGATGGAAGAACCCAAGGAGGAGTTACCAGCTTGGGGGAGTGCAGCTAGCCCAGACAGAAGAGGAGAAGGACCTGGGTGTGCTCATTACATGGTCAATGAACAACTCAGCACAATGTAGGAAAGCAGCTGCAAAGGCCAACAAAATGCTGGGTTGTATTGCAAGGGGTATATCCTCAAGGAGGGAGGAGGTGATTCTGCCACTGTATAGGTCATTAGTTAGACCACACCTGGAGTACTGTGTGCAGTACTGGTGTCCGTCATTTGAAGAGGTACATTAAGTTACTGGAGGGTGCAGCACAGGCGTACAAAGATGATTAAGGGGCTGGGGGACTTATCATACGAGAGGAGGTTGAAGGAGTTGAACACGCACTCACTGGAGAGGAGGAGAGACAAGGGTGACATGATTGAAACCTTAAATACATGAAAGGAATAAACAAGATGGGTACAGAGGGGCTGTTCAAGTAAAGGAGGGAGGGCACCGGGGCATGATATGAGACTGGAGGGAGGAAGGAAGGTTCAGGAGGAGATGAGGAGACACTTTTACAGAGAGGGTGGTGGCTGGGTGGATTACGTTACCTGCAGAAGTGATATGCAGTAGAACAGTGGACTGCTTTAAAAGGGGATGGGACAGGACAAGGGGGAGGGTTAATGAAGGGGAAGGGTGGAAGGGAGGGGCAGCTGCAGAATAAGGGGTGCTAGCTGCACATTCGAGCAGACTTGATAGACCTCTAGGCCTTTATCTGCTGGCAAAGTTTGTATGTTCGTATTTAATGAGGTGACTGATGTTATTGACATTCATAAGTAAAAATTGCTACAGAGTAAAGAAGCAGTCTTGAAGAAGTTTAGAAAGTTAACTACAACTAGTACAACAGAAACTGGACAAGTGAGAATAAAATATGCCCAAGAGTACTTCTGAAGAAGCTAGGCACTCACCATGAAAGGAACAATTCACAAACAGGAATACTGGTTCGCACTCTGCTCTGCTTTGGAGTGGAAATCAATATCCCTGTTTGTGGACTGCTCCTTTGATGGTGAGAACCCAGCTTCTTCAGAAGTAGTCTTGTGCATGTTGTTGCGCGGAGCACCCAGCTATGACTGTGGCTCTTTCTTTGTGTTGCTGAGAATAAAATACATTTACAAAATAGACTTAGAAAGTCATGACCTGTGATTGTACAAAACCATTATGTGACTGTGCATCAGATCATGTACAACCATCTGTGTTACCAATATTTTATAAGTTTGCAATGTAAAGAGTAATAATCACATTCAAAGTTCCATCTAACTACAATATATGGGTGTATTTCATGTCCAGTACAACTTTTTACTCAAATCAACCATATCATAGCAGTTGGAAACATTTGTATTCAATTTTTTTATTGATTTTTAAAAATGTACTGGTTTTTCCTTAAGCATCATAGTCAAGGCCACTGATTTACAGTGATTAAAGTAATGACATTCTGCTTTCAAGACTTGAAATTTCAGGCAATGCACTGGTGAGCATTAGTCTAATTTTCATCTTTTATGAGGCTTTTACTGCCATTTCATTTAGCATGTGTATAAATAATCAGAATAAAAGAAGGCTTAATATACTGAGCATTAAACGAAGCAAACTGTAAATAGTAGAAGAGCAATTATAAAAAAAAACAAAATATAAAGTTCTGTAGATTTACTGATCAGGCATAAAATGTCAGATTCTGTGAAATTATTTGTTTTTACTTGTGCACATTCAGTGCAAAATCTATAGTTTTACCAGGTTTTCTGTTACAAAATGAAAACCAGTGGCCTTGATCATAACAAAACATTTTAGAAGAGCAATACAACTCTTTAGGCTGGGCATTTCTCCGTTGAAGTCAATGTACTACTTTATGGCTGAATGCACTTGATGACACATTGTGACTCAGTTTCTCTGGTATATGCATTATTCAAATAGAATGCACACAGTGATGTTTTTTTATTTTTTATTTAGTTGTTTAACCAGGTATAGCACACTAAGCTGGAAGCTTTTTTACAGGAGCGACCTGGGAGCACAAGGAGGTTAAGTGACTTGCTCAGGGCCACACAGTATGCAAGTGGAAGCTGTGGGATTCAAATACAGGTCTGGTCTGCTGGATGTCACCAGATTTGCAGCTCAGAGCCTTAGACCACTGCGCTATACTGCCTCTATGTTGCTTATTGCTTCATAATTTCTTGTTTTACATTTGATGCAGGGAAAGTCCCACAGAGCCAAAGTTCATTTATATGTGTGCATGTGGAGTACAGCCTGTTCTACTCTGTGTAAATACCAGTTTCTCCCTTCTTATAATATTTAGGATTACACTTTTACACACTTCGTTTACATTGCAATGCCTTCTCAAACAGTGATGCAGGAGACATATCTGATGCAGCATTAGCCCTGACTATCCTGGGGTCCTGTGAGAACCTCCTTGCTCGGCCTCATTTCAGACGTCATGAAGCCCCCAAGGAACATCCTCATCCCTACCATGGCCTCCCTATATTGTAATTTTCACCTTGTTTTGTGCAATTTTTGCACTTTACTTGAATTAGAATATAGAGGACCAGGAAGAAAGGAGGCCAACTGGACAGCTGAGACTTTTTAAGGGCCTCTCTGTTCTTGAGGCCCGATGCAAATGCATAGTGCGCACCATGCTAAGGCTGGCTCTGATCTGATGTAGGGGCATATCTCTATTTGACTGTTGTTCACTATCAGGCATTTGAGGATTCCTGTGCCACAAGGGCAGCAACTGCATGTTAGCAATGTCTCTCAGATGGAGCACAGAGGCCTCCCCAGCAATGAGTGTCTCACATTATCATCTCCTTACTTACCTGTTGGTGTGCTGGGCACAGCACCACAGCTCATACTATAGCCTGCCCCCTGCTAGTCGCTGGCAGTCACCACATTGCCTCTGCTGGAGGTAGCAGTTCCAGAAGTGTGCTGCAAGAGGGACTGCAGAAATGCAGAAGGTGGTGAGTGGGAAAAATGGTCAGAAAAAAATAACAGCCCTGAAAATGGAGAAGGCTCCAGCATTGATGGGATGTACCCTAGTGTGCTATGGGAATGGGCACCAGAACTGGCTAAACCATAGGCTTGACTTTTTAGCATCTCTCTACTGTACAGTCATGGGTGGTTCTGAATCTTAGGCAGCTGAAATTCAATGGGCCAGATTTTCAAAAGGTGATGCAAGGATTACATCAAGCCATGTGTCAGGTCCATTTTATGATGCAGCTGCGCCAAACACCTTTGCCGCAACTGAGCCAACTTTTAGTGCATTGGGCTCAGTTATGACAGATTTCACACTGTGTAGCAGCATGCATCAAATATTTGGGGCAAGCCTCATGAAAAGGGTGCCTGGGATTGACACAAGCTAGGCCAGCAACATGCTTGCCTAATTTGTGGAAAGCGGTGCACAGCATAGAAAATTTCAATTGCCAGCCGAGAGAATGCCGCAAGTCCCATGTGCCAAATGATTGGTGCACCAGGGGCTTGTGGCATTCTAGGGGCTTTGAAAATCTGACCCAATGTCAAAAAGTGCAAAGTAATGCACATAGCGATCAAGAATCCCAGGTAGGAAAATTGAATGGGAGGTTTTAAGTTGAACAACTGCAACTAAGGAATGAGTCCTTGAAGTCATCATAAGGGATTCCTTAAAACAATCTAGCCGATGTAACAAGGCCTACAGTAAGGTAATCAGGATGTTGAGGTGTACTGAGAATGCATTTTGATTGGGGTTGGCGAAAGTTTCAAATTCCACTTTTGTGAAATTTCGGCAAAAATGCGCAATTTTCATGGAATTTTCTGAATTTCCACCATTGGCGAGATTGGAATCTTCCAAGTGTATTTGGCAGATTTTCATCATATTCCATGGACTGTTTGCAATGAACCATAGATAAATACAGAAGAACTGCGGAATAACAGTTCTGAGGAATTTTTTCTGCAATTTGGTGAATTATTCCACAATTCATGTAATTATTCTGCAGTTCAGTAATCAGTTCTATGGAGTTTTTCTCCATGGTTTAATAGAATAGTCTGCATTTTATGCATTTATTCTGCCATTCTAAGTCAGAAGTTCTGCTAAAGTTGCTAATTTGATTTCCACACTTACACAGAAGCGAAAATCTGACTTTCACTGAAATTCTGATGGCAGAAAGTTTACTGTGCCCAATTCTAGAGTCCTAGCTTAAAGAATGACAAAAGAGAGGCAGGGATGGTTCAGCTTAGTGTAACCAAAATGGTCACCTGAATATGCTAGATGTTAACTGGAGCACCTTTGCTGCAGGCACATCCAAGAGCAGGGTCATTCTTGATGCCCTACAGGGGGCATGGCTCAGACAGCTAGTGTTGGAACCCACTGGGGAGGGAGCAATCTTAAACCTGGCATTTTCAAATGGGGAGAGAGAAAGGATCTCAGATTCAGAAGTGGGTAGCCATCTGGGAACAAGTGACCACCAAACAGTGTTGTTCACAATAAACACAGCTATAGAGTTGAGCCATACAAAAACAAGAATATTGGACTTTAGGAGAGTAGACTTTGGGAAAATGAGAGAGTGCCTCAGAATAGCACTAGTAAATGGGCAAGAAGAAGGGGTGGAGTCACAATGGGGAATAATCAAAACAGCCATCACAGATGCAACAAGTCTTTGTGTGAAGCAAATCAACAAAACAAAATGAAGGAAAAAAACACTACAGTTGTCAAAAGAGGTGAAAGTGAAGGTTCAGGAAAAAAGGAAATATAAGGAAACACAGAAGGAGCAGGGCAGAGAACTTTATCAGTTAAAGCAGAAGGAGGCATGAAAGGCAGTCAGAATAGCAAACACACAAACTGAGGAAAAGATAGACAACTCTGTTAATAAGTGGGATAAAACCATTTATAGGTATATTATGGAGTGAAGAAAGACCAAGGGATGGATACAGAGACTTAATGAAGGGGAGGGAATGTGGGCAGAGGGTGACAGTGAAAAAGCAGGGATACTGAACAAATATTTTTGCTCAGTATTCACAAAGGAAAAGGAGGAGGAGGTACCTAAACCAAACAAGAGAAACACTCTGGATAGGGGGTCGATACCAGTCCATTCACAGAAGAAAGAGTTTTGAAAGAGCTCTTGAAACTGAGGGTGTACAAAGTAATGGGGCCTGATGGGATTCACCCGAGAATTCTAAAATAACTAAGGGCAGAACTTGTAACAACACTGACTACTCTCTCTAACAAATCATGGGAGGATGGGGTGGTACTCAAGGACTGAAGAAGGGCGGATGTGATTCCACTTCACAAAAGTGGAAGCAGGGCAGAAGCAGGAAACTACAGACCAGTTAGTTTGACCTCAGTGGTAGGGAAAATGATGAAATCACTTCTGAAGGAAAGAATTGTTGAGTACCTAGAGGCCAGTGGGGCACAGGACCCAAGGCAGCATGGTTTCACAGCAGGAAGGTCATGTCAGATGAACCTAATAGATTTCTTTGGCTGGGTGACCAAAGTAGTAGACCAGGGAGGGGATGTGGATATGGCCTACCTAAATTATAGCAAGGCATTTGACACAGTCTCACAAGAAAGACTAATATATAAGTTAGCCAGCCTTGGATTGGGTCCCAAGGTGGTAGCCTGGTTAAAAAACTGGCTGGACAACAGGATGCAATAGGTAATAGTAAACAGAGTCCACAGTGAAGAAAGGAGGGTAACTAGTGGGGTACTGCAGGGTTCGGTACTGGGACTGGCCTTTATAAGTGACACTGGAGAGCACCTGGAAGGAAAAGTATGTCTCTTTGCAGATGACACAAAGATCTGCAACAGGGTTGATACACAAGGTGGGGTGAAAAGGATGAAAAGGGACTTTGTAAGGTTGAAGGAATGGTCAAATATATGGCAGCTCACATTCAATGTAAAGAAGTGCAAGGTAATGCACCTGGGAAACAAACACCCAGGAGAAGAGTATATAATGGGGTGGTGAGATAATAACAACAACAAAAATTGAAAGAGTCCTAGGAGTAATTATATCAGGAGACATAAAAGAGGGCAAGCAATGTGAGAAGGAAGTAGGGAGGGCTGGGGGGGATACTGGGATGCATTGGGAGAGGCATCAACAGTAGAAAACAAAAAATTGTTATCTCTCTGTACAGACAGTTGGTGAGACACCATCTGGAGTACTGCATGCAATTCTGGAGCCCCCATCTCTGCAAAGACATAGACAGAGTGGAGGCTGTTCACAGGAGGGCAACCAAAATGGTGCAGGGTCTGCAGCAGAAGACATACGAGGAACACTAAAGCAGCTTAATATGTATACCCTTGAGGAAAGGGGGGGGGGGCATGATAGAAACTTCCAAGTATCTCAAGGGAATTACCAAAGTACAAGAGGGTAGCATCTTTCAGAAAAAGAGATGTGCAAGAAGAAGGTAGCACAATTTGAAGATAGAGGGGGGACGGCTCAGAGGTAATGTTAGAAAGTATTTTTTCACTGAGAGGGTTGTGGATGCATGGAACAGCCTTCCTGAGGAGGTTTTGGAGTCAGTAACAGTGGGAGAATTCAAGAATGCAAGGGAGAGACATAAGACAATTCTAGTGGGGGGGGGGTAGGAGGAAGTAAGCTGTTGATTAACTAGAATCTGCAGCTTATCCATTAGGCAGGGAAATGGGCAGACTAGGTATGCCAAGCGGTCCTTATCTGCTGTCAAATTCTATGTTTCTATGTTTGAATATATCCTCCCTAAAGACCAGAAGGGAGATATGCTATATAGACCTTCAAGTTTCTGAAAGAAATGAACAAGGTAGATTGTGGAGAAATATTCAGCAAGACAGGTTGTTTAAGAACACGAGGACAAGAGCGGAATTTGGCAAAGGAGAGATTCAGGAGGGATGTTAAGAAGTTTTAATTTACATAGCAAGAGTGGTTTAGTCATTGAAACAGCATACCAGCAGGGATGGTGGTGGCAATAACCTTTAATGGTTTCAGATATGGCTGGGACAGGGAGAAAGCTTAATAGTTACACAGTGGGAAAGCAGCAAGGCAGGGGCAAGGGGGGAGGTGAGGGCAATAAACCTGATTAGACATTAGATACAAGGGAAGAATATGATAAAACTGTGTATATTTGATACATGCCAATAGTATTTTTTTTTCCAATTTGTTTGCTTCTATGTTCCCCCCTTCCCACTTGTCACCCTCACAGTAACTGTTACCTGTGTGCCACGGGTGTCAGTATCACAGCAAGGACAGCAGTGTTTCTCCCCCCAGCTAGCAAACAACTATGTTCCCAAATCTGGGTCATCAGGGGTGTGAGTGATTGCCCTACCAATATGCAGATGAGTGACCCTATTATTTACGGTCAGGCAATGTTAAAGCATTATTTTTTCAGAAAATAATATTAAAACAACTATAATTTTCTGACCTATAGTGCTGCCCATGTAGATGTCACATTAAAATTATAGTTGTAGATGGAAACAAGTTTAGAGATGCATTTGTTCAGTATCCCATGTATAAAGTGACCACGACTGAGCGCTTTCTGAAAGGACAACTCAATTACAATGCTTTTCCACAGGGCTACCTGGCAGGGAGGGTGACTGGATAGGGGGTTCAGCAACTACAGCAATAGGATGTCACTATGTATACACAAGCATGGGGGTGGGGAAGGACCATGTCATGTAACGGGCTGAAGGGGAGGAGGGAGGGTTTGTGGAGTATAGTGTGGCAGTGGGCTGCCAAGCTTGCCATGTGGTGTGGTGGGATGGTGGCAGGCTGGGGTTGGGAGGGTGCCAGGTTCAGTTCTGGGTGAGCTTGTTTTTGTGCTTGGTTGTTGTTTTCTTTTTTTTTTACTTTTGCACCCCCCCCAACATGCACCCCCCTGAAGTTGAGAATCCTTTAGTAAGAAGATGCGGGGTGCAAAGCCCCCAGTGGGGGTGTATGTGGAGGGCATAGCCCCCTACATAAAAACAGAAATCCTACATCTCAGGCACCATTTTCCTCTTCATCGCGAGTCTACATTGCTGACATTCATTTTCGGCAATGTAGACTTGGCCGAACGGCGATCGCTATTACTTAGTCACAGTTATCACATGGAACCATTTGTTCAAACTGAAGAAACAAGCTCATCAATAGACACTAAGCACAAAGCTGCAAATTGTGATTTATTAAACCAGAGGCAGTTTTCAACACACAATTCAGAACTAGTTGGACATTAATAAATGATATTATGGATCTCTATCTGATAAAACCAGATCAACTATATGCATCTTCAGAGCAACAAAGCACTAATAAAGAAGGATGTATTTATGATTATAATAATTTAATATCTAAATAAAATATTACCACATATGAAATAAGTACACAAACTGATTTTCAATTTTTTGAAGACAAAATTGCAAAATAATGAAACATCTAGTGATGAAGAAACAGAAATAATTACTAAAGATAATACTAACAGTGATCAAGACTATATTCCCATTCATACTGATGGTGAAGAAGATGCAAGCAACTACATTATAGGGAGTGAAAATGAGAACGGTGAACGTCCATAATATATTTTCATAGAATGAGACAAAGTATCGTTAATATTAAGAGTACTGTATGCATTCAGCCAGGCTGCTCACAGCCACTGAATGCTTCACCAAAAGTAAATCAGTCTGGTACATTACTCTGTATTACAACACAGTGCCCTGCAGAATATACTTTTAAATGGAGATCACAGGATTGCATAAACTGTGTATCTATTTTACATGTCTTACTGCCAGCTGCCATTTTAGTTGTGGTGGATTATTTTTCTAAGTTTTCAGAACTCTGCAAAACTATGACAATCACATTTCTTTCTGTCTGTAGGTGCTTTGATGTCCAAAAAATTAAAAAGTCCAGCAACAAAAGAGGTTTTGCTATTACATTAAGAAGAGATTATACAAACATTTTCTGAAAAAATGCAAATCTTTTCTGGGATGCAAGGCATGATAGCCCTGTGAAAAACTTAGCACATATACAATGGTTGAACATGTCAGGGATGTATTGTAGATCAACAAACTGTGAAAGTAACTGAGGTTAAAAATAGTTACTGGCTTGAGCCAGAGGGTACAACACAAGCATTAGATAGTCATAAAGACAAGAACATGCAAATAGATATTCTAGCAGGAGATATGCACGTCATAATTCAGAAAATATTATGAGGAAAATACAGCTCAGTTAAACATGAATTTGATTTATGACATATTGCTAAAAGTTTAAAAACATGACTTAGAATTGCCAAATAATAAAAACAAAAAAAAAGCAAAAGAGACTGGACACTGGATACAAGCAATTGTTAAGTATGTTCGGTGGTCAGCAAAAATTTGCAATAATGATGTTGAAAATCTGAAGGAGCACTTCTTTTCTATTTTGCACTATATCACAAACTGACGCAATTGGCAAAATGGAGGACGTTTTTCTGGACCACCAGCACAGCAGAAGCGTGGTCACTTGTGGCGCTGATGACCTGGGCTTGGGAACAAACTCGGGCTGTCAGAGGACCAGAAAAGGGGAGAAAGCTGAGTGTACATTGGACTGCTAACCTTCTCCTGGAAGGGAGTGGATTTGCTACTTGGCTATACACCAAATTGTAGTGACAGCTGGGGATAGGTGAGCCAGGGACCAATACTGAAGTCAGACTGGTGTAGCCATGGGAGAACCACAGACAGGAAAATCCCCTTGATGTTAAGCAGCATGAAGCCTGGGATGCTTGAGGGGATCCAGTAGACTAATGTTTGGTATATCCCTGAGCTGAAGAAAAGGAGAACAACAGATGCATAAAAAATGGAGAAAGTTTTAAGAAATGTGACCACCCTCCATACACTCCAGAGGATTAGAAACTGAGGCCATGGTTGAAAAATACATCTGTCGCTCCTAAAAGGGCCCATTTACAAAAGTTCAGATTGTCTATACTTCACCTACTGTATGTGAGGTGCATAGGCAAACCTAAGTCTCCCCATTTACACCATACAGTGAGTTGACCTTGCACTCACCCATTTTATAACCACCTTCAACAAAGCCTGTGATATATTCACTCCCCTCTCAAAGCAAGTTGTGAAAACCAGAACCACCCCCTGGATCACACCCTCACTACTAAACCTGCTACAACAAAGGGACAACCTTTGGCACAAGGCCCTTGACTCCCAACGCACCCAGGATAGACAGCTTTACTGGGAGGCACGCAATAAATGTACATGGGCCTTGTGGCAGGCGAAAGCTAATTACTACCAACAAACCCTTACCTCCTCCTGGGGAGACAGAAAAAAATTCTGGAGCAACATAAAAGAACTCAGTGGAAAATCCTGCTCCCCCACCCCTACCCAACTCAATCTAAGTGGGGATGTCACACAGGATCCCTTCACTATCGCAGAAACCATTAACTCCACCTTCTCGGACCTCTCCCATATCCTCCCTCCTAATTTCTTCCACCCTCCCCCCGAAACCTCATGTAATGTCAACTCGCCTCCCTTCCGGCTTCGAGTCATCCCTTGCAGTGAGGCAAAACACTATTTTACCAAAGCTATCGCCAATACCCGTTACAGCAATGACCCCCTTGATCTTAAACTCATTCGGCTTACCCTGGATGTCACATTACCCCACCTTACAAAAATTCTCAACCTCTCACTATGCCTCGGTCAGTTCCCCTCAACCTGGAAGATATCCATAATCACTCCCATTCTGAAGAGCGGCGACCCCACTAACACCAGCAACTATAGACCTATCTCAATACTTCCACCTCTCTTCAAAGCACTGGAAAAAATAGTCTCGGACCAGATAACAGAACATCTAACTAAACAAAACCTTCTCAGCCAGGAACAGCATGGTTTCCAGACTGGCCACAGTACTGTCACTGCACTTTCTGAGCTCATCTTGTTCATCCACGAGGCCCTTGACCAAGGCTCAATCGCAGGGGCAATCTATGTGGATCTGACCAAGGCATTTGACACGGTCAGTCATGAGCTACTGCTTTGTGTCCTTCCACAACTAAATGTGGTCCCAGATGCAACTGCCTGGCTCAAGGATGACCTCTCAGGCCAGTCACAGCAAGTCAGGATAAACACCACCATCTCCACCTCCAAAACAGTTTGCTCTGGGGTCCTGCAGGGGTCTATACTTGGCCCACTGCTTTTCACCCTCTTTTTAAATTCTCTCCCTAAGTCGTGCAGCAGTCATCTTCTACTCTACGCTGATGATGCAGTACTGTTTTTGAAACACCCTCAACCGAACGCCCTCCAACTGGCCCTTCAGGTTTTTTTTTGGGAGCTAGAGAACTGGTTCACTGAACACTGCCTGATCATCGACTATAAAAAAACTAAGTCCATGACCTTTGCGCATCATCAAAGCCCACATAGTCAGTCAGCACTCCTAATTAAAAACACACTAGGCGCCCCACTGGAACATGTTACAAACTTTAAATACCTGGGTATCACATTAGACACCTCCCTCTCCTACCATAGTCACATCCAACTTCTCTCCTCCACTGTCAACGCCAGAGTGGGCATCCTCTACAGACTCAAGCACTGCCTACCCGCATAGGCCATGCAACTTGCAGTCACCTCCTCCATCCTCTCCCTAGTTGACTATGGAATAGTTATATATGGCTCAGCCGAACCCTCCATACTAAGCAGTATAAACACTGCCTTGAATAAAGCCTGCTGCCTAGTCACAGGCAGTGACAGACTAACCTACACCTGCGATCTTTATACTTTGGCTGGTAGGCTAAACTTCCAACAAAGACTAAAGTACCACACCTGCATCCATGCAAAAAAGATACATCTTCAGCTAGCCCCCATCGGCTTACTCCCCATCAGTGCAGCATCCCTCAGGTGCAATACAAGACTCGCAGCAAACTCATAATTTCTGGTCCCCCTTTGTAGAACATCCCTTGGGAAAGATCCTTCTGCTACCATGCCCCTCTCTGGCTCAATACGTTACCACCCCCACTCTCTCAGACCCATAGCATCTCACTATTCAAAACAGGCCTCAAAGCTCAACTACTTCAGAGTGCTAAATGTGACTGTGGCTAACGTTGCCTACCCAATTTGCTCCCAAACCCTCCACATTCCTGACACAGGGTCTCTCTAGACCCCATGAATCAGTATCCTACAAGTCTCTGTCAAGGGATTCCAAGAATGCTGCCTAATACCTTCACTGGTTAAATAAGTTCAAGCCTGGACTGCTCTGTCAGTACTGATACTGTAAATACTGCCTGTTTATGTACATCTTTGACTGTATTTGTTTACCCTCCACCCCTTGTAACTGATGTGGAGCCTTTGCAAAAGAGTCTGTGACTCAAAGGATTGTAATTCCGATTGTATTCAATAAATAAAATAAAATAAAATAAGTTGGAAAGCTGCACAGCAGGGTTCCAGTGAACTCCCATCGGCTTTTACAGCTGGTGTGTCTGCCTGTGCACACTTTATCTCCCAGCTACCCACACAGGAATGCATCATGGGTGGTCTTGGGGCATTACTGGTGTGTACCCCCTATTTACTAAGCTGTGAAATCAGTGCTGAGTGCTGGGTGAGGGGGGAACAAGTTATGCAAGACTGTACCATGCTGTAACTGCTGTGTGCCCCCCCAAAAGAAACTTGCTAGCACTGGTGAACTGGGAACCCCTTCCACAGTGCTGCCTCAGCCCACTGGGCTGAGCTGGGGGGCTGGGGACAGCCAGTCAGGTACATGACCATGGTGTCTGAAAGGTTGAGTCCCACACCTTCCTAGGATCCCCTGCACATACACAGCAGGGTATCTACTGCAGGTCATAGGACAGGCATCTCACTGGATGCTCACATGTGCCCCGTGATCCACCCCCACTCAACTGCGATCCACACCTGCACAGCTGCACACCGGTGTGCGAGACCACAGAGAGAAAGGGTCCCCAGTCTGTGCTCAACTGTCTCTGAAAAATAGAGGGTACAAAACTCTCCCTGCTGGAGTTCTATAAGGTTCCTAAGACAGATTTGACTGCCCCATGCTTAGTCTGTCACAGACATACTTGAGTGTAACACTTGAGTCTGTGTCAAACAACAGTGAGCGAGGCAAGAATGTATGGGTCAGCTGTTGCATAGGTAAAAGTGGGAGAATTAAGAGATTTGAGCTTTTGATGATGTTGGCATTACTGGTATTATGCTAAAAAGAAGCTTTAAATGGTTCAGAGTGAGAGGTGTGTCTACCCACTGAACATAGTAAGATATGGCTGCAAGACCAGAGGCTGTAGTCAAAGTTTATTTAAAAACAGAAAAAGAATGGTACCATAAAGCATCTATCCTGGTCCCTGCTGTCACCATGCTGTTTCAAGTTCAACGCTTACACATTTTGCCATCCAAAACATGGCGCTTGCATTATGCATTCACACTATACAGCATACAGATGCACTGCCTGGTAGAGCTAGGGAAACTAGGGAGAGTTGAGGACCAGTGGGCAAAAATAAAAGAGGACATTGAAAAAGCTACAAATCTCTGTGTCAGGCAAGTTTGCAAGGGTGACAGAAAAAAGAAACCGCTGTGGTTCTCTAGTGAGGTAGTGGAAAAAGTAAGACACAAGCAGATCTTAGGAGTAAAGCAAGGGTGGTGGTGCAAAACAGAGACAGAGTAGGGTCTGCATTGGCACTATAGGTAGGGAAAATAGGGCAGACTAGGTGGGCTAAGTGGTCCTTATCTGCCGACAGCTTCTATGTTTTTGAAAGGCTTTAGCCTGTGGTTCAATGGCTGAAGCAACAGCCACTCCCCCCGACCTATTTAAACTCTTCCTTCCTGCTTCATTCAGAATTATTTTTCTTTGTGGCCAGAGGCTCTGTGTATCATCTCTCTGGACCTGGCCTTTCCTTGGGCCCTGCTCCTCCCCCTTCTGCATTAGTTGTCTCCTACTTTCCCTTGTGCTTGGAATCTGCTGGCTGTACCGGACTCTCTGCCTGGGTTGTACTTTTGCTTCTGGGTAAGTATTTTGCCTCCGGCTGCAGTCTGTATGAGCTTTATCTCAGTTCTTTCTCCCTTCTGCTCCAGTGCTTGTGTTTGCTTTGTTTGCTTTTTGGAGCTTTTTAGTTCTAGTGCCCCTTGTTTGCTATGTTATATTCAGATGCATTGCTAATCTGGCTCTCATTTCATTTTATCATACTTCAGCAATCTCTCTCTTATCTGTACTTGTTATCAGTGTGCTCTCAGTTCCAGTTGCTGTTTCCATGCAGTCCCTGTGCTCATCACCTTAATTGTTTACACCTGCCACACTCAGTACTGGCTCCCCTTAGTAGCTATAACTCTGTCTTTCATTCCTCTGGCTGCTCTTGTGGTGTCCTGCCCTACTATTTTACTCCTCCATCCTGTGTTTGTGTTATTCAGTCTCATTTGTTGCTATTTCCTAATATTTCCAAACCATACTTTTACAAAACCTCAGCAGTCTGTCTCTGACTTCTACCATACTGAAACTTCAGCATTTAAATTGGCTCCATTATTATTTTTTTTTTTAACTTACAAACATTACCGTTGCTGTCTGGTCTCATGGTGCTCAACTTGTGTCTTCCCTGTTATTCCCACCGTGGGAGACTGTGATGTCTGATGGGGCATTGTGGTTCAACTGGCAGGAGCAAGTTCACGTGCTTCTCCTGGTATTGGTCTGCTCCTTTGCCTCCATGGTGTCTGTTATCCATGCATAAATATATTAACCTTGCAGCCTACATGGCTATCAAGATATTCACTGCATTCCATTACTGTGTTGCTAACACTCCCTACTTGAATAACCTAAATCTTCCTTAATGGCATTTAAGATATTCATGATATTTATATCAGTTCTCTATTTCTGCTGCAGCCATAGCAATTATTGTTTTATCTCATTTATGAAAATGATCCTTCCAATTTTTGACTACTGTGATGAAGTCTACAGCGCTGCTCCCAAGTCTTTCTTTTCTAAGTTGGATGCACTCTTCAACTCCTTCCATCGCTTTGCTCTGAACTCCCCTCTCTCACTCATCACTTTGATCTCTACCATTCTGTGTCTTTCCCCTCACTCTAAAATAGACGCCACCTCCACTGTGCTAAATTCATCTCCAAATTTTGGTTCAGCTCTCTCCCATCATACCCTTCCTCTACACTATCAATCCCTCCACCTCCTGCTCATTCTCTCAGATCATATAATTCCAGCACCTTGGTAGTCCCTCATCGTTCCACCAATATAAGTCAGGCTGCATTCTTGAACTGTTTCCCCAAACTTTGGAATGCTCTTCCCCAGCAAATATGTCACTCCTCGTCCCCTCCTTCCATCTCCTCAGCCCTTCATAATTTCCTCACTGTAAATTGTACTTGCTTTTAACTCATTAGCTTCATTCCCGCCTGCAATCCCATTGGCCCTGCATCTATAACTGCACAATTCTACCACTTGACCTCTATTAATCTCCCCCTCACATGATTTTTCTATCCATTTGGCTTTCTCTGCACTTATCTCTTTTAGGCTTATGTAATTTATACTAAAGGCTAGAACTTTTTCAGCTGTTTGTGATTTTACACTGCTATAGCACTTCCCTTGTATACTACTGTTGTACAACTTGTCATCGCCGTATTTTGTCATTTTAACTTGAAGATTGTGTTGCTATTATGTACTTCCCACCACCCTCTCCCCCAGGATTCACTGGGAGATGAGCAACTTGTTGTTCAGTGTGCTTTTCTGGTGAAACTATTTAATAAATAAATAAATAAATAAATACCGTCTCGCTAAACCTCATTGATTCAATTTCTAGCATCATAGCCTCTCACTACTTAATCGCCTACCTTCTATAACACCATTAATTCAGCTTCCATAATGGAATTGGCTGGCTTGTTTTTGCTGGATTTGCTCATATCAGTCAATCATAGTTAGCATTCCTATCAGTCAGTCTCATCAGTCCATTGTATCAGGTAATCATATCTCCCAACTTACCAATATCCAACAGATGGCTGCTTGCTTTGCCTGGCCTCCTCATATTTAACACTTCATAGTTGACTGTATGCTCTCACTTATAAATCAGAAGCATGCCAACCATGACCTTTACTTTCTAAAACACTGGCACTGCCGCTGACAGTCTCACTCTGCACTGAAGTCCACACATCTTGAGCATTCAAAACTCGGGGTGCGGTTCTTCTCATCTGGTCAACAGTGGGAATGTCTTTGCTCCAGGTGGAGCTTCAGCCATGCAGTCAATCGATGGCTCTCTCTTGATGTAGAATTTAAGACTTTAGCTATGAGGGATGGTGCCCCTCACTTCCAAGAGTGCTCCTTTAGCTAACTGAATTGAGTTTGGTGCTGCCCTATAAGCTATTCTTCCAATGACCACCTCTGGTTCACCTAGTCTGTTTTCAAATGATAGGCTGGCTGAGTGCCTCAATGATTGTTGCTCTCCTTCTCCTCCTCCTGCCTTGGGGATCCTGCAGTAGCTTCAGAGTATATATTGTTGCAGAGGGCTCTCGCAACCCTTCACAGTGATCCCATTAAAGGGATCATGAGAGCTTTCCACCACACTGGAATATTTTCCTCTCCTTGGATTGGGTTTCTAAATTGCAGCAGCAGAGCCATCACTAAATACAATATCCCTAGCCTAGAGGGAAGGCAACCAAGGCCTTGGATCCCTAGATGTTTCCTCCACAAAGGTTTTTTTCCTCTCCTCAGCCCCAAAAGTCATAATTTTTAGTTACTTTAGTTGTAAATTCAATAAGTTACTTAAGCAGGTTTTTGCAGTTATTTAGGTTGATTTCCACTGTGGAATGCAGAGGTATTGGGCCCTCTTTGGCATTTCCTCTCTGTTTGGGAAGTCATGCTCTCTCGTTATAATTCATATGATCTACATTAAAATCATTATTCATTTTAGTTATATCTGACCATTACCCTCATCTCTGCTGACCAATATGTATGTTCAAATCTCAATACCAACTCATTACCTATGTGATGCTTTCTGATGTACTCTCTTTTTGGACTTTTCCTAAGCTACAATACCTTTAGCCTAAGGGAATCATTCTCACAGCACCTCTAGTGGTGGAACCTTTGTACAGGGTGCCTGCCTTTGGCATCCCTACAGGGTGGTTTTCACCAGGCACAGAGAGGTGAATGGCCACAGCAAAGTTTATTCAGCAAGTGCATAAGCACAACACCACACCAGGTTGCATAAGCTCATCGAATTGAAAGGCTTTAACCTGTGATTCAGTGGCCAAAGCAACAGTCACTGACGCTCCCCCTCTTTACCTAGTCAGACTCTTCCTTCATGCTTCATTCAGAAGCATTTTTCTTTGACCCACCATCCTCCCCCTCCTCCTCCAGTGGCTAGCCTCTCTCCCCCCTGGGGCTTTTCCTAAGCTACCTTTAGCCTAGGGGAATCATTCCCATAGCTCCTGTATGGGTGGAACCCTCCTCCAGGTTTTCTGCCTTCAGCATCCCTACATAGTGGTACTTCGATGCACAGAGAGTTGAACAGCCAGAACAAAGTTTATTCAGCACACCACACTTAGTCGCATAAGCAGATTGATCTATGTTACTGTTTCTATTTGATTAACCACTCAAGCTGGGATTATGTGTTGTTTATATTTTTCATGGTATCCATAACCTCAAAGAGTGAACTACCTGTTGCTGGCTAGTCAATATTTTTTTAAAAATGAAAAAAAAAGAATAAGAATTCTAATGTGCCACAAAACTGGCAAACAAAGCAGTTTTCATTCCTTGAAATTGTGATGTATTTGTTGTGCATGTGCGTGTAACACTGTGCTAGTGGAATCTACCAACATTTTGAATTCATGTATTCTAATATACAATGCACGGAGGGAGTTCTCCTGACCAATCAAAGGGCTTATTTCCTCTGCACGTAACAATCTTATTCTGTAAAGAGGGTCTCTTGCACAGCTGCTATGGAAACAGGTAGTTGTTTTTATATGTTAATATATTATTGATCAATCTTGATCAATAATATCAATTAATCAAAAGTTTGAGTGGCTGAAGAGTCATTACAAAAGACACAACAGTAAAACATCATCACATCTAAATAAATACATGCATCTACACACACACATATATATATATATATATATAATACACAAACACATATACACACAAGGCATTTTGATCAATACTATATTAATACCATTGCAGAGACTACTCTTATAATTGTAAGAATGGTCTCACTTATATCCTTAGGGTATCAGAGCATGTTCCCCATGAATGCATGTGACACTGGCAGATTTAAGCTGGAGTGCAGGAGCTTACACCATGTCCCACTTTGATGAGCTGCAGCTAGAGGCTCACAAGCTGCAAAGTACTGTGTTAACATAAAAAAACAGAGGGGTAGATAAATTCAGCAGCAATTTAATTACTGTTCTCCTTCTTGTCTATGTTTATGACTGGAAAAACCTGCAAACCAGCAATTGAGTAATCAGTGGGGGTGTGTGTGTGTGTGGCTGGCAGCACACCATGAACCACTGCATAAAACAATTACTAACCTGCATCATCAATGAGCATGTCTTCCATATCCTGAACCACTGCCATTTCGCCCATACTGTTTGTTTTTTGTTGTTTAGTGGGTCAGGCTGACCATGGTGATTTACTTTCTGTGGAAAACAAGGTTAGGAGAGTTGACAAGAACAACAAAACTTACTGGTCTGGTGAACAATTTGCTCTGGTGGGGGTGGAGGGAAATGGGGGAATCCCATCCCTGTCAATTGCTAGAGATGGAGACCACAAAATGAGAGTAAGCCATACAATTCTAAGCACTAACTAAACTGAGCTGGATGGTTGCCCTGGATAGAATGTCATCCAAGTCCTCCTGCAAAGAGTGAGCTGGCAAGATTTATTTTCAAAGTATTTCTTCCACAGTTTAGGGAGTGTCTACAGTAGTCATTGTAAAACTGATTCACTTGTAGCAGTAATACTTATCTTGCTGGGAAAGATTGCTGACCAAACCATTTGAACTTTAGTAATTAATTTGTCTAATTTCATTTGTCAAATGCATTGCCTAAGTGTTTTCGGGGTGGAGGGGTGTTACCTGCTACATGTCATGTAAGCTGTGTGCAGGTACAGGTACAATTATTTTATTTTTTTATTTAGTTTTTGTTGACCGGGTAAGTGCACTAGACAAATCCTGCCTATTTTCAGGCACGACCCAGAGGAGGGGAATACAGATGAATGCCAACTGACCCTGAACCAGATTAAGCCATTGGTGGTATTTTTAGTGAATGAGGGAAATTTGGCCAGGACACTGGGGAAATTCCCCTACTCTTTTCGATAAGTGCCATGAGATCTTTAACATCCACTTGAACTACCACCAATCCAGGCAGATGGGACCTCGGTTTAATGTCTCATCCGAAAGACGGCACCTCAGAAGTGCAGCACCCTCTCATGCTGCACTACAGTGTCAGTACTGGGATATTAACCCAAGTGCCAGATGTGGGAACTGAACCCACAGCCCTCTGATCTCCCGGCCTCAGAGGTGAGTGTGCTACCTACTGAGCCACTGACTACTGCAATTATGATAGTCTTTAGAAGTCAAAATTCAGTTAATTTTTATTGTTTTTCTTTTAGGTAATACCCATACATGTGCATAGAAAAGTTGCATCTATAGAACAGCAATTTTTGTGATGCATATGATTTTATATTCTGCAACATTTTCAAAGCTTATGTGCAGATGCCAGCCGGTGGTGTTGAGGGCTGAGGTGCTGGATGCCTTAACGCATGCTACACTGAAGGTGGCTCAAGAATGACCACAGGTCATCAGGGTGCTGCACGGGGGGTGGGGAGGAGCAGGATTGAATAAGCCGGCAGGCTGTTCTCCTCTTTCGGGGGTGCTGGTGGTGGGTTGTTGCCCCCTCTATTTCCACTCCCACTGGGTGGAGGTCTGTTGGATAGCATAGCATAGGAGGGAGGGGGTAGCAGTTTTGTGGGTGGGTGGAAGGGGCTTAGCTTGCACCGCGATGTGTGTGTATATGCCTCCCACGCAAGCATGGCTGTGTGCCAGGGACTTGGCTGGGGCAGATAATTAATTTTTACACAAATAAACATAATCATTTTAGTTATCTTCAAAGAGTGACTTGCAATGGCTCCAGGATGATAGATTGCACTCTAGTAATAGGTCTCAATTGTGACATCTGGAGCACTTCTTTGTCTAAAACTCTATATGCCCAGTGAATTCAGCAAGCTGTTCACAAGTGTGGAATTCACCCTGAATTTAGTTATTTATTTTTTGTGTTTCCTTGCACTTGCCCAAGAAACACCTTGGGAGAGTATGGCATTTGAGAAGTGTGTCAGAGACAAGTACAATGCAGAGCACTGTACAGTGGGCATGGCCCAGACACACCAATGACCACTGAAGGCGAGTGTGATGGCCACCAGAATTTCACATTGGAGAGCCAGCTCGCACTTCAGAGAAATCAACCACACCAATGAGACAGTGCACTTCATTCCTCTCATTTGCATAGCTGGCATCTGCAGACCCTCTCGCTCCCTCTTATTGCTGCAGTCCGCCCCACATGAACCCTCCATTCCCTCACCAGTCCTAGGCCGGTATCTTTCATTAAACCCTACCGCTGCCTCCCACTGCTGCTGTCCTCCCTGCTTCTGTCCCAGCCCTGGCATCTAATCAAACCCTCCCACTCACTTCCACTGTATGCTGCCCGCCCTGCACCCTCCATTCCCCTGCCAACTTTGGGGTGCCCCATCACCATGTAGGCATCATGTACCCCCCAACTCGTGGCACACTGGTATCCCACCCCAGTGTGCCTAATTTTTTTTTTACCTGTAAATAAAGAAAACCATCACCCTATCGCTCTCTTTTGTTTAAACTGTGAAAAAGAAAATGGTCCCTCGTCATCTTCCCAGTCCCTCCCCATCCCCACCCTCCCACGGGCACCCACTTCCCTACCCAAACTTAGCTCTGAAGGTCAGCTGTCATCTTCTGAGGACGAGACACAATTATTATTCAAGGACAGGAGTGGTAAAAAGAAGGCAGGAGGAATATTAATCTATTTTAAAGAAAGTCTAGATGTGTTTGAAAACTCCATAAAATGGCATTCTCAATCTGAATGTGAATAATTCCAATTTTGTATAGCTCTTGGTGGCTGCCACAAGCTTAAGATTTGCACAGTTTACAATCCTCCAAAAACAGCTAGCAGGGGTCTAGCTGATTTATTAGAGCTTTTATTTTCTGAAAGTAGATCCGAGGACCTAGAGGTCCTTGGCAATTTTAATATACATTGGTCTCCTTATGATAACCCAGCACTGGAGTCACTTATAACAAGTGCAGGGCTTGTGCAGGTAGTTTCTACCTATAGTAGAATGAATTTGGTAAGCAGTAATCATACTACTATTGATTGGATTCTCACTAATAACTTTTCTAAAATAGCAACTGAGGGTACTCTCCCTGATGCTGTGAGCAATCATCTTGCATTTTTTTTTTGTGTATGGAGGTGTAATATATCAAAACCCCCACCTAGATTTATATTATTCAGTAAATTTCCATCAGTAATTTCAGTAATTGTCAGTGTCAGTGGCTTAGTAGGTAGTACACTCGCCTCAGAGGCTTGGAGATCAGAGGGCTGTGGGTTCAGTTCCCACAACTGGTATTTGGGTTAATATCCCAGTACTGATACTGTAGTGTAGCATGAGAGGGGTGCTGCACTTCTGAGGTGCTGTCTTTCAGATGAGATGTTAAACCAAGGTCCCATCTAGTTCAGGTGTATGTTAAAGATCTCATGGCACTTATCAAAAAGAGTAGGGGGAATTGTTTATTGTAAGAATCACAAACATGAGTACATGTGTCACAGAACAAGACAAAAAGAAAAGTCAATGAGAAGATAATACATTCTCAAAAAAAAGGATAACAAGGATGCACTGCAATTTAGAATAAAGCAACAGATATACAGCAACAGAAATACTGAAAAGAAGTAAAAAAACATAACACGACTACAGCTGTAAGTACCTCAAAAGATTTCAAATCCAATAAACATGTTTCCAGTATTCATGACACTGACGAGCCAGCAAAAGTCCCAATTCAGCACTGATTCTATATGATTAAGCAAAACTGAAGGCAAGGTATAAGTATGCCGTAAGGAAAATTGGCATCATGCTTGCCACATATAGAACCTGATGCAGGTAAAAATTACATTCAGTGTGCTGGGATAATACTGTGAAAAAAATGGAATAATCCCCAAGCACCAAGTACTCATAAGAAACATATCTAGAACCACCCCATCCCCACTTAGAAATCAGAGCTGCCCAAAAAAGTTTGGCATAATAACAGGAAATAAAGAAATGTTCCTTGGTTTCTTCCACCCCTATATATTCAAGGCGAATGCACTGTCGCTCAGTAACAGCTTTATGCTTTAGATTTCCTTTGACCCCCAATCTCCCATGACAATTAAGCCAAGTTACGTCCCACATCTTAGCAGGGATGCGTTTATCAGTAAGGACTCGTAAGACCAGATGAGTTTTGGAGGGGAAACATCTCAGAAAATCAGCAGTAACTAAAAAATGCCTAGTCATTATCTCAACATGTAAGGCCTTTCTGGAATTCAATGAACCACAGGTTGAGCAAGTTTCCATGTTCGTAGTTTAGCTACTAACAAATAGATAATTGAAGGGGCACCCAAATTTGACTTAATAGTAGGAGCCTCAGTAGACCACCTGGCCAAAAAATCCTTAATCACAAAAAAACCTTCCAAAAATCCCAAGGATGTGACATGTATTGTGCAGGCTCCTTAAACATAGATTTAAGGAAAAAAGAAAAATAAAAAACTAAAGGATTAATCATGCTAAGGCCACCTGCATTAATCCGCAAATAGGTAAAATCTCGCTTGACTGGGTTCAACCGACTTCCCCAAAGCACTTGAAAGAAAATGCTATATAAACGAGTACCATACTATTTAGGCAATGGAAATTCAGAACTGAAGTACAAAAACATGGGAAGAAGAAATTTGTTTATGACCATAATACACTTTTGCTTGGAAAAAGTCCAGGATTTCCATAATTGTGCCTTACATTCACCCAATTCAATGCATGGTGTCCAATTAAGGTCAGCCAAATCCCCATTACCAAAAAAAACACCCCAATATTTTTATAGGGCCAGGAGTTATAGTTATCTGCCCAATGGAGGAATCAAAAGGCCCCTCCCCTAAAACAATCCCCAGACTTTTTTCAAAGTTGACTGTAGTCCCAGAAATAGAATTGAACTGAGTCAAGGTATCTAGTGCAATTAGACCAGCAGCTTTGTCACGTAAAATAAGACACATATCATCTGTGTATACAGCCAAAACCTGAGGGGGGGGCCACTATCGCAGGAGTAAGGCCCAAAATATTTGGATGATGGAGTTCCCGAATCAAGGGGTCCAACACAAAAGTGTACAGTAAAGAACTGATAGGGCACCCATGACGTACACCCCTACAAAAATTTACTCCATCCCCTAATAAACCATTAACCAAAGGATAAATTTTAACCCAAGGTCTAAATTTCAGGGAAAATCTGTAGCGGTGAAAAACTTGAAACAAAAAATCATGGGAGACTTTATCAAAGGCCTTTGCTTGGTCGAGTGACAATAAATATCTCATAAGTTTCTTCAGTCAGCTACAATCACAAATATTCTGCAAAAGTGTTAAATTTTGCTGAATGTTTCATCCAGGGATTGAACAAGTTTTTACTGAGTGAATGAGAAAAGGGGCAAATCGTTAAAGCCTGTGACACAGAATAGCAGAAAAAATTTTGTAGTCTGTATTCAGAAAACTAATCGGCCTCCAATTGCCAATGTCATGTCTATCCCCTTTCTTGAATAAAAAAGATGGTTAGAGCAGCAGAGAATTCTGAAGGCAGTGTGTCTGGGGCTAGCATCTCATTATAAACATGAGCCAGGATGCCACTAAAATCATCCCCCCAAAATTTATAAAATTCATTAATAAGACCATCTGGTCCAGGGGAAATGCCATTCTTCAAAAGGGTAATTTTCAACCTGACCTAGTCCTGGGTTATAGGTAGATCCAACTCCTGTGATTGCTGAGGAGTCAGCACAGAGGAAGCAAAGGAAAAAATATAATTCCAAGTACGCATTGGCTGAAAGGCCAGCCCATGTTGGTCCTGTAGAACACTTTGAACAATATGCAACATGTCAACATCAGTTGTTTTCAGGATACCCCCTGAATCAAAAAAAAAATCCATAAGTTTTTCTCCAATGCTTGTTTGCAAGCTGAGAAAGGGTGAGGGACAGGAGAGGACTTAAGGCCATAGGATAAATCATCATGCAGATGACAAGCCTTGCCATACTGAAATTGTCTCATTTTAGTTTTGAGAAGGGAAATCTTTTCCTGAATGAGAACATCCGAGGAAGTGGGGAGGGGATAATAATTTATAGAGCTGGTCCCAGTGACCTAAATAAGTAATCTAATCCACAGCCAAGGATTTCTTATCAAAAACAGAAGAAAAGCGCTTGAATTCAGTTTTAGTGGCCACCCACCAGTCAATCCAAGAATCATAAAGCCCAGCTACCGACCGCTGGCATCCAAGCACCTCAAGAAGAGCAGTCTGAAACCGAGACTGAGCAAACAATACAGGATTCAGCTTCCATCTTGTGGGAATTGCAGGAAAATGAGGAGGAATATGTGAAAGATTAAAACAAACTTTCAACAACATATGGTCAGAAAACTCACAAGGGGTCAGACAAAACTTAACGGGTATTAAATGGCGGGAAGAAAAAAACAAAATCAATTCTGGTAGCATAACTGCTCTGTCTATAAGTAGGCCCAGCATCAGAATGAAGAGCCCTATATGTATCTAATAAAGACGCTTTTAAGATGAGTTTATGAAGAGCACGAGAATCACAGTAAACTTTCTGTTGTACCTGATCCTTAAATTTCAGATCCAGACCACAGTTAAAATCACCCCCCGAGATGATGTGCCTAGGGGAAAAAATATATTGCTCTATATCATGGAACAGGTCAATCCTGGCAGATTTAACTTGTGGAGCATAAATATTAATAAGGCGAAGGTGATATCCTTTGTAAAAGCAATCCAGAAGCAGTGCCCTCCCAGGGACAATATAAACCATCCAGAGAACCTGAACTTGAGTGTGGCAAAAGACAATCCCGACCCCATCCGCAGCATCAGGACCAAAGGACCAAAAGGAAGGCCCATGTACCCATCATTTTTTGGTTTGAAAAATATCAAATCGGGAAGTAAATCTGGTCTCCTGTAGAAATAAAATGTCTACAGTTAGAGATTTACAGAAATGTAAAAATCCCAAACACTTCCTAAAATTTTTAATGCTGCAGGTGTTGAGGGAAACCAAAGTCAAAGAAGCCAGAGATGTAATTTAAGTTTTGCCCTTTTTGCATTTATGCCCAGATTTTTTTTGGACTCCAGTAAGTCAGGACCTCCTTCATCATCACATTCCATTTCAGATACAACCCCAGATTTAACAGAAACATCGGACTCTGAGTCTCCATCCTAATCCTGCAGGACCTGAAAGGTATTCCATGTAGAAATAATAGCAGTCTGAGCAATTTCCTTTACATGAGACCTTGTAACCCGTTTGGGGTGAGGCATCTGAAATTCAGATGCCGGGGGGGGGGTGCATAGTAGACGCTTCGGACTGAAAATGCTCAGGAGCTGTGGGAGGCTGTTGAGCACCAGGAGCATCAGGGCTGGGATCTGAAGCAGGAGGCTGAGGTTCAGGAGAACCTGGAGGGGCCAAGGTGGAAGGGCCTGCTCCAGAGGTACCATCATCCACAGATCTAGGCCAGAACCTATCCTGAGCCTCTGAGAGCAAGGTTGCCTTATCTAAACTCTCTTGATTGTTTTGCCCTGCATAAGGACACTGATGGTAGGCATGGCCTTGTGCATCACAGAGGTCACAGTGGAAAATATTATGGCAGATCCCACTGTTGTGATCCAGCTCCCCACAAAGCGCACATTTAATTTTATCACAAGCGCTGCTCAAATGGTGGGTACTGCCACATTTGTAGCAGGCCTTGGGCTGACCGGGATAAAAACAAACCCCCTGTCCTTCCCCCCAAAAAAACCTGTTTGGGATGTGCTGTACATCATCCCCCACTGTGCATAGAAACATAAAACAGAATTTGACGGCAGATAAGGACCGCTTGGCCCAACGAGTCTTCCCATTTCCCTACCTAATGGATAAGCTGCAGATCCTAGTTAACCAGCAGCCTACTTATTTCTACCCCCACCCCCTAGAATTGCCTCATGGCTGTCCCATGCATGCTTGAATTCAACCACTGTTTTTGACCCCACAACCTCCTCCGGAAGACCATTCCATGCATCCACAACCCTCTCTGTGAAAAAATACTTCTTTACATTACCTCTGAGCCGACCCCCCCTCTATCTTCAAATTGTGCCCCTTTGTTCTTACACACCTCTTTTTTTGAACGATGCTACCCTCTTGGACTTTGTTGATTCCCTTGAGGTACTTGAAAGTTTCTATCATGTCCTCCCTCTCCCTCCTTTCCTCGAGGCTATACATATTAAGCTCCTTTAGTCTCTCTTCATATGTTTTCCAGTGCAGACCCTGCACCATTTTATACTTATACATTTTAATCTTAAATTTCCAACTCCCAGTCCAAATCCCTTCACCATTAATGATGGGTTCAGGAGGACCGAGCACAGTACACTTGCTTTCCAACCAATAAAGTATATCCCCCACAGTAACTCCTTCATTCCTAAAGATAATGTTAACTGTCTTAAAAAGATGCTTAGTAATAGGAAGAGCCCAAAAAGGTGTCCATAGTGGAGTGGTTTTCAAAGTCTCATATTTCTGCCAAAACTTTTCAAGGCACGCAAAAGACTGAAAACTTATATCGAATGTGTTCTCCCCTCTGATATTGATAAGGGCATTGATATATGAGGCCTGAAAGTTCATCAAGTTCTTAAGTAGCCTCCAAGCAACGATAAATCGATTAGGGCATTCCTGGAGGCCCCCTCTATAGCGCAAGAGAATGGCATTACACCTGGGGGCCTGTTCAAATCTATTATGTCAGAATAGGTCAGAAAAGCAGGGCCAGATCAAAACTGATCAAGGGGAAGGAGGGGCAGAATTATGAGGCAGGTCAGTCCCTTCCCCATCAGCAGCGTTCTTGTCAGAAGTAGAAGAAGAGTTTTTAGAAAAGTCACTTGGTGATTGTGGAACCAGATCCATTGATTCATGTAGATTAGTGGAAGCTCCAGAAACAGGAGGTGGTTCGGGCGTAAAGGACATCCATGCAGAGTCAGGGAGCCAATGTCCATCCCAGAATATCCAGCCTGTGTCTGCCAAGGCCGAATCTTTACTCCAGTCGGCCGAAGGAAAGGCAATGTCAACGGCTCTCGACTTCAGCATTCCAGCACAAGAAGCATCTGACAAGTGAGTCATCCCAGAGGCAGGCTCAGTATGCAGAGACTGACAGGCTTCTGTCAGATATGAAGGAGCCGCAACAGAAGCACTGCTGCCCCCGGTGACGTCTGCAGTAGAAAAAACCTGTGCATAAACAGGGATCTTCTCTCCAGAGGGCATCTCTGGAAATAAGGTCACAACTCCCTCTGCACATCACAAACCATGCGTATCTCCAGTACGTTCTATAGATATGTTCATAGCAAGAATTGCATCCTGGGGCAGAGCCAACTCAGGCTGAGCACTACAAATCACCAGACCATGTCCAAGAAAAGCGTCCATCTTCGTGGAAGGTTGAGCACTGTCTGCCATTCTGCAGACTAGCACCAGCAGCACCCCCTACCACCAGCAATACAGTAGAGGATTTTCCCTGGTGTTCTGGCCAAATTTCCCTTATTCACTAATCTGGTTCAAGGTCAGTTGGCATTCATCTGTATCCCCCTCCCCCGGGTCATGCCTCAAAATAGGCAGAATTTGTCTAGTGCACTTACCCGGTCAACAAAAACTAAATAAATAAATACAATTTCAGAGGATTTAGCTGAAGATTTAAATAAAATAGATTGAACTTACCTGGATGCAATCCCTGAGGTTAATTGTGCAGTGTATTATTTCAATAAAACTCTAGCTGATGTTCAAGACATTTTTTCCCCTAAAGACTAGAAGGATCAGAGGCATAGTAAATAAATGGATAACATCAGATTTATTCAAACATATGAAAGTGAGAGATTCTGCCTGGCAGCTCTATAAAAAGCTAAAAACAGACCACAATTTTAATAATTATTGGCGATTACACAATTTATGTAAGGCCAAAATAAGATTGTGTAAGTCAGAATTTTATCAGACTAAACAGCAGAATGATTTGAATAACGCTAAGCAATTTTGGTCTGCTATTAAGGAGTTGACTGCCCTTAAGGTTAGTGCTGCACGAAATCAGATGAATGTTGATGGGAATCTGATTTATTTATTATTACTGAAGCCTTCATGACTAAATTTATTGATTTCTCTACTTATATTAAAGATTTTTCTTCCTCATACTCCCAGGATCGTTTGTGTTTGAAAGAGAATCCTTTCACTTTTTAATTTTGGCAAATTAGGCCTAGTGAAATATTGAGATTACTAAAACAATTGTCTGTCAGTAAAAGCTCTGGGCCAGGTGAGCTTGATGTAAGGTTTTTAAAACTTGTAGCTGAGTATATATATGTTCCATTAACTAAAATTTATAATCTATCTTTGACTACGGGTGAATTTCCATCTTCTTGGAAAAGTACAATCATAAAACCTGTGCACAAAGGTTGATCAGTAAGTGAGTTGGATGGCTAGTGTCTCATCTCTCTGCTTCCTGTTTTGGGGAAAATGCTTGAAAAAAAATTCTGAATCATCAGTTGGTGGAGTTCCTTGACTCTGCAGACCTCTGATCCCCAGCGCAGCATGGCTTCTGTAAACATCATGGTACTGGTACGGCCTTGGCCAGATTCACGGATTATGTTGGTAGAGTATTGGATGATGGTAAGCTTGTTGGAGCTGTGTTTGTGGATTTGTCCAGGGCCTTTGACTTGGTAGACCATTGCTTGCTGCTCCAGGGGTTGGAGGACCTCAGAGTTAGGAGCTCCCCTTTGAGATGGTTTGGCAGTTATTTAATTGAGCATCCACTGCAAGTTAACTATCACAGACTTCTGTCTAGAAACATAGAAACATAGACTTTGACGGCAGATAAGGACCACTTGGCCCATCTAGTCTGCCCATTTCCCTACCTACAGGATAGGTCTAGGAGTAAAATGATGGAGGTGGGGGTACCCAAGGGCTCCATCCTGGGGTCCCTACTTTTTTCTATGTTTGTTGATAACTTGCCAGATTATCTGCCACTTACTGAGGTTTTTATGTATGTGGATGATATTATTCTTTTCATCAGCTCACCATCAGAGGATGAAATACAATCAAAATTGACCACTAGCTTTCAGGCACTCAATTTGTGGCTACGTTCTCATTGCCTTCTTTTAAATTTAAAGAAGATAAGAAGTATGCTTTTCGGATCTAAGTTTAGGTTAAATAGAAGTAATTCTCGAGATTGTAAATTGTGAGGGTGTTATTTTGGAGCAGGTTTTTCAGTTTAGGTATCTAGGACTTAATTTAGATCCTTGCTTATCTTATTCATTACATATCAAAAATATTTGTAGAAATATCAATCAAAGATTGGAGGTTTTGTTCAAGCTGTGGAATTTATTAACTAGGGAAGCAAGACTGGCAATAAGTCAAAGTGTTTTGTTGTCAATCTTGAATTATAATGCATTTTTATTTGTAAATCTGGCTAAGTCTGATGCTTCATTGTTAACAACATTTCATGCCATAGGCAGATTTGCACTAAAGCTTTCATTCAGAACACATGATTGCAATTTATATTTAGCAATGTCTTGGCTTTCCCCATCTTTATATTCTCAGTATAGTTTAAGTTGTTTAGTTTATAACACTCTTGCTTTGGGTACAGTCTTTCCTTTGTTTTCATTGTTAAATATTAAGAAGCTCAATAAGGAACTACGCTGTAATGCTTCTGTCATGTTAACTATTCCAAAAACAAAATCTGGATTGGGTCAGCAGGCTTTTTCTAATTATGCTCCAGTATACTGGAATAAGATTCCGTGCACTTTACAACATATTGTTGGGAAAAATGCTTTTAAAGCACCAGTGAGACAATATTTTTGTAAGTATGGTGGTGTGTAATTGTAATTGTATTGTATTGCAATACATTCGTAGTACATCTTGACTGTAGCATAGATTATGGTCCCATGTCACATTTGAAAAAGGGCCTTGGCTCATATTGTTTACCCGGATAACAAAAGTTTAAATAAAATTAAAAAATAAATCTACACTCTTCAAAGCCGACCTGCAAACTGACTAATCAAAGGTCAGCGCTGTATAATGACAGACAATGGGGTTTTCAACTTAGGTTGATATCTCAACCATTTTTAGGAATTTTGGACCCAAGTTTTCAACATGGGGTTCTTGGGACCCCACCTCATGAACACTGTCACTATCATTTCATTACTCAGTCCCAAAATGTGATTTTGGGGTCATTGCATGGAGTCAACTTTTGGGACTAATTAACAAAATGACACTGCCACCATTCATGAGGTGGGATGCCAAGAACCACATGTTGCAAATTTGGTGAAGAAATTAAAAAAAAATGACTGTGTTGTGAGTGTGCATTGCAGTTTCTACTTATGAGCCTAACTTCAACAATTTTTAATATTTTCACTCCAGATTTTCACCATTGCCATTTTTCATACCTCCTTATGAATAGTACAGCTGTCATTTTTCACATCCTGCCTGAAATGTGTTTTCACACCTGTGACGTAGAATGGCGCGGTCACTCTGTGAAATCACCTTTCGGGATAAGTGAACTAAATGAGAGTGGCACTCTTCATTAGGTGGGTCCCAAAGAGGCCATGTTGAAAACTTGGTGAAACAGCTCCAAGAAATGGCCAAGTTATACCCGGTCATTCAAAATTTTCTATGCATGCATATAACTTTGGTAATTTTCAATATTTTCACTTCAAATTTTCAATATAGCCTTTTTATTACACCACCTCATGAACAGTACAGCTGTTATTTTTCACATCCTACCCATAATGTGTTTTTGTACCTGCGGTGTGGAATATTGTTTTCCCATAGATTTGAAAAATTTCACTGACAGGGTTTATGTGGTGGGGTGTAAGATGACCACTTGCTGCAATTTTGGTTCACTTGCTAGTAACTGTGGAAATCTTAAATATTTGCATCCCACTTTTTTAATTTTTATTTTTACTCCTGCTCTATGACCCTCTCTATCTGGAGGGAGCCCCAGCCCTGCAGCAACAGTGGAAGCCAACCAGCTACTCCAGGGCTTACCGGCCCCCAGGGTGGGTAGGGTGACCCACCCCCAACATGACCGGATCAACAGCACCAAGACTGGATCCAGTACAGTGGCCATCGCTATGACTATTCAATGGTGGGGCCTGCAAGCTCCCTCCATCATCCACCCCACATTTTCAGCATAGCCTTCTTATTACCCAAGCTTCTGTATTCAACTGCTGTCCAAAATAGGACAGCTTGTCAAAGCATAGTTCATGCAGGCTTTTTCTCCCACCAGAAATTCAACTAACACAATACACACCTGCCACTTTAAACCATTCAAGGAAACATTCGGCTTTGACAAATGCTTATTTCATATGGGATGGTCTCTGGATGCTGCATTTTGTGGTGAACTGGCCTGGATTTAAATAGGAGGGAAAGAATTCTCAAAAACAAAACAAACAAAAAACAAAACCACAGGATATGCTTGCTGAAAGATTATAAATCGGTCAAAACACTAATAGAAAGTGAGATTGAATTTCAGGCTGGGCCATCCAGCATTCCATATCTCAGTTTTATAAAATTATGAGGAGGAGGAGGAAAAATCATTTTTTTAAGCAATTGTTTATTTATGTCCTGTGCATGGCATCACGGTAGGCTCTGGGAGTACATGGGAATACTAGCAAGGTGAGCGTAGTATTTGGGGTTTGTGTACAAAACTGAATTTCCTGGCTACACCCCTGGCTGCCTTACACTATGGACTAACTCTGTTGGCACTGTGTGCAAGGTGTAAAGATCTCCAGTCACAGTCTCTGACCTAAACAATAGGAGGATAATTGTCACAGACCTGACACATAAAAGGCTAATGAGCTGCAACATGTTCTGTGATATTTCAACGCATGGAGTCTGCACCAGTGGGAGTTGGGACAAGCTTTGAAAGCAGCAAAAAAAATTGTTTCTGCACTGATTGGTCCATAACTCTTACTGTCCATGCACACTTCATGAATGTACTGGACCAAACAAAAGTCCCACCAACTTGTGTTTCCTTATACAGCTTTTTCACCTTGGGGTGATAAAAAGGCCTTCAGGTATAGGCTATGTCCCTTTTGGTCTTCTTAGTCCTGCCTGCCTACCATGCCCGTTGCTACCCACAGAGAAGCCAACTGCATGCAAGAGCTGCTTGCTCTTCACCTGCCTTTTCAGCTTCTGAAAGAGATCCACCAGTATTTGCCCACACGTGCCTACCACCACAACACAGACTCACACAAAATACCAGGCAGCTGCTGTTCTCCAGTTCCTGACTGCCCTGGGGTTGCCATCATGCCAAATCTGACTCTAGTTGACCATTAGTCTGACTCCCGCTTCCAGCGGCTGCCCAGCTGCTACCCATACCAACTTTGGTTGTTCTGGCCTGCTCTGGAGTGGATTTCTCAGTCACCATCAGCTAGAACAGTAAGTGCAATTTTGCTGGGGAACCCTGCAAATAGGGCCAGGATTGAAACTGTGTAATTCTGGGCTTGATTTTAAAAAAGCCACAAGATTGGTGCACATTGCACCAATCCACTCCTGCAGCAAACTCCAGGGAAACCATAGACCCTGCATCATATTTTAGTGGAAAAGGGGTCCCTGAGTTGTCGCTCCGGTGGAGTGTTGCTCCAAAGAGTTGGCACACTAGAGGGGTTTGTTAGAGTGTCCCATCAAGCCTCACCCTGCCCAGCACAACACCAGCCCAAAACTGCGATGTTGGAGGGAGCAAGCCTGTGAGGTTGGGTTTCACAGACCATGGTCCTTGCGGAGGGTGCCACAGTGGATGACTTGGGCACACTAGGTGTCACAGGGTACACATGTAGCACTAGACAGATGTGCCCTGGACAGTGGTACCAACCTGTGGACCTCCTATACCTGGAACACCCAGGCATTCATGAATGGACCCTGTCCCAGACCCCCTGATGTCCCTAGCCCTGGCAGCTGTCCCAATGCTTGCACAATTCCCAACCTGTGGATATATTTTACAGCTGCAGGGTACTAGGTACCAACACGCCATGCTGCAGCTACACTGACACCATTACCTGCAGTATGTCACCACTCAGCAGGCTGTACTGCAGAAAAATGTTGCACTGCCCTGGTTACATCCCCATCCACCAACTGCAAGTAGTACCTTGCAGCCATTGACTAACACCACATGTCAGGGACTCTGCAAGCTCCAAGAAGGCTGCCAGGGCTAGTGGCACCAGGGGTCTGGGACATGGTCTGTGCATGCATTCCAGGGAATACCATGTCCATGGGGCTTTACCCCTGTCCAGGTTACAGCTTCCCTGTGGCATCTCTGTACCCTGCCACACCCGCTGTGCCCATGGCACCCACTATGGCACCCCCAGTTCCAGCTTCAGTGTTCTCTGCCCATGCAGGTTTTACTCCCTCCCTTGCAGCATGCTCCCTGCCTTATGGAGCAGGGCTGTTGGACCAGATCATGGCTCGTCTAACCACAGCCTTGACTTGTGGCCATGATGGGGCTTCCAAAATCCCAAATAAAGGGATGCTACAGCCCTGTTGTGGTGCAAGCCCCCTTTCACCTGGGTGCACCACCTTTTTTGGCTCAAGGGTGTTGCAGGGTGGGTCCAGTGCATGGCTTCCTGATTTTGATGTAGCCTGCGTATAAAAATCAAGATTGCCACAACATTTGGTGCAAGGTGCCACTTGTGTCAATTTCTTTTGGTGCTGGCTCCTTGCACCAAATTTCATCCTTTGAAAATCAGACCGTCTATGTTTTTTTGGGGAGATGGGGAGGTTTTTATTCAAATTATTTTAGCTTAAAGAATTAACATTCACTCACAGATGTTTAGCAGGGACTGGAGAAGTTAACTGCTAAAACCAGTTTTCCTACGAAGTGCTCCCTAAAACTTTACCCTGTTACCTTTACAGTTTGTTTACCCAGGGTGCCCTTCTGATATGTAAAATCTCATTTATGGTGGAATCCTGATGTTATCCAGTTTTGTAGTGGAGGGGTGGTGGGGTGTGGGAGGCTGAAGCATGGGGAGGTAGAGTGACCTGCTCAAAATCACATAGAAAGTGGCTCTATTAGGATTTTAATCTGGGTCTTTCTCAGAATTATTGAATACTGCAAACCTAAAATGTCATAACAGCTCTATTATAGTGTTCTCATGACATTTTAGGCTTGAAGTATTCAATACTGGAAATAAAAAGTGTTTTGGGAGGAGTACAATTTGGTGGGGATTTTTTTTTTTTGGTGGGGCAGAGAATGACTATGCACCGAGTTGTTAATCTTAGAACTTGACACCCAAATTGCGTTCTCTTGAACTAAGTCAGCTGTTTTCTCAAACTGGTTACTATGAATTCCTGTTTGCATAGTGAAACCATCAGTAGTGTATTGGGAGTGAATTCATATTGGGATCAGTTGTTTAGGAGCTTGGTAAAGCCATTGCAACTGAATCTCACTAGCAGGTTACAACTGTCATCTTGTAATGGAAACATTAGTTTTTAAATGGGTATTTTCTGCATCCCACCAAAGAAAATCCATTACCTACTGTACACTAAGACATAATCAGTAATTATAGGCCAGATATTCGCAATTTGCTCTGATTAAGCATTTGTGGCTAGTCCTTGAGAACGTTAGTGTGCACAATTTACTTCCAAGTCTGCAGTCCAAAGAACATTGAAAGGTAGTGAGCACTTAAAGTGAATTTATTGCCCTTTGAGAATCCTTAGAAAGCCATATTAAGGTCACAATCTAGTTTATATATTGGGTGCAAGTAGTTAAGAAAACTAGGCGGTCCTTCAGCACACCCTTCTGTGCCAATCCTTAGTTTTGTATATGTTCCCATAGAACTACACTACTCACGCACAGGAATAGTTTAATTTTTCATTTTATTTAAAAAGTTGTGCTTGTTTTTATTAAACAGCTTCTTATTTATATAAACCTTAGTAGTTTTGTTCAGTAACAATTAAAGGGTAGATCCCAATCCACAAATGTTCAGAGTTTTTACTTTACCAGTCACAGGAAAACATTTTCTTTTCAGGCTCCATTTTACTTTTTTCATGGTGCAGTTGCCTAATCCATAGAGTTTATTTTTCCAGCCTGGTTGGTGTTACCATACTTTGGTAGCTGACCTATGGCTACAGCCTTTTGTTCGACCGTCTGTGCGCACCGAAGGAAATGATTCAGCTAGCTGTACCTCTCCGGTTACTTTCAGGTGTCCTGACTCCTTCTTGCACAAATCTTTCCAGCCTCCTTTACCAACTGTCATGGGATCCTCCGTACAAATGTGCTGACATTTCGGAGATCAAGTCTCCATTTTCAGAGCAGATTAGTTCAGGGGGAGTCATTGTTTTATTGAAATTTTTCATTTCTTGTTCCAAATCAATCTTGGATGTAATCTAATTAAATGATATAGCACAACCTTTTAAACTCCTTATAATGCATCCAGAACTGTGGTGGTAAATTGTTCTGAGCTTCCATATTTAATTATTTTCCATTAAATGCACTTTTACAATCATTGGGTAAGAATGTACAATGCCTCCCCCCTAAACTAATCAGCTCCGAAGAAGGAGACTTGATCTTCGAAATGTCAGCACGTTTGTATGGCAGTTGATCACATGACAGCTGGTAATGGAAGATTTGTGCATGAAGTAGTCAGGACACCTGAAAGTAACCTGAGAGGTTTAGCTAGCTGAATCATTTCCTTCGGTGCACACAGACGGTCAAACAAGAGGCTGTAGCCACAGGTCAGCTACCGAAGTATGGTAACACCAACCAGGCTGGAAAAATAAACTCTCTGGGTTAGGCAATTGCACCATGAAAAAAGCAAAATGGAGCCCAAAAGCAAAATTTTTTTCCCTTGACTGGTAAAGTAAAAACTCAGAACATTTGCGGATTGGGATCTACCCTTTAATTGTTACTGAACAAAACTATTAAAGTTTATATAAATAAGAAGCTGTCTAATAAGAAAGAGCACAACTTTTTAAATAAAATAAAAAATTAAACTATTCATGTGCGTGAGTAGTATAGTTCTAAGGGAACATATATAAAACTAAGGATTGGCACAGAAGAGTGTGCAGCTGGATCACGTAGTTTTCTTACCTACTTGCACCCAATATATGAACTTAACCCTACCATGTTGCAGCCAGTGCCTTATCTAGCCCAGAGAATGGTTTTGAGCTACACTAAACTGTAATTCCACAGTCTAGTTTATATTTCATATATGCCTGCATTTATCTTTCCTTTGTTAATCATTTCTAGGTTAATCTGCATGGGAAAAAGATGCCTGCCTGCTGCACTTTATCTGCTTCCCCTGTGTAATCTTTTGCTGAAGTTGTAATCCTGTTTGCAATATCACAGTTTGTTGCTCTGGGCAAATGTCAATGTTACCAACAGAGGATTGTGTCTTAGCAGATCCACTGTACAGGACAAGGACCTTGTTCCCATTGTAAATGAACCAAGCGATAAGGAATAACAGGAATTGAGAAAAAGTTAACTTTTAAAATTTAAAAATTATAAGCCAATTTTGTGTCTAAAATATTACATTTTTCAGAGGATACTGAGAAATAAAAAAACTCACTGAAACTGCTAGGCACCTTAACCCTATGGTAAGAGTAGAACAGAATTTCAAGTATGCTAGAAAATGCGGAGCAGGAAGCAGAGTGATGCTCTCACTGCACCATGGCCACAAGTCCTGAGTGCCTTCTTGAGGTGCTCTCTACCTCATCAGGTACAAGATTGCCTGACCGTCCAGAGTTTCAAAACTGCATTAAAAACTTATCTTTTTGATCAGGCTTTTGGTAACTGAAGTGTTTTTATGTGGTTTCATATTTATTGGAATTTATATAATGTATGCAATTTTACTTTATTTGTTTTTATTGTACAGGTGCCTTGGTTTTGGAAAGGTGCCTTTTTATAAATAAAAAAATTGATTGATCCACATTACGGTGCCCTTGTTCCTGCACTCTTGTTTCTGTATCCTTTGTTTTTTTTTTTTACTTTCTATCGATGCTCCCCTGCTCCACAAGCACCACCTATTCAGAAGTCACTAGGGCATATGCCCTCTTCCTCACTGCCTGGAACCCTCGAGTGAACCCCCAGGTAGCCTTGGCTATTCCCCCCAGGCAGGGGCAAGGTGGGGCCCATACACTCTGAACTTCTGAGTTTTATCAGAGTCACACTGATTAAGGCAGGCTGGGGAATATGGGAGTCTGTGCCAGAGGTCCATTTATCCAGCACTTCAGGGAGACATTTTCCCATTTTTTTGTGTGGCATCATGTGCACCCTGACATCTAGGCACACGCACCAATGTCTGTCATGCCTCCCCCATTGGTATGGCTTGGTGACTGCTGCATCTTTGGCCTCCACCAGAGGTCAGTCAGGTGCCAAGCCTCATCCCCACTCCCTTCCCTGAGAAGGCGAGCTGTCTTCTGATGCTCAAGCCTCCTCCCACTGGCCAGCCCTTCATCTCCCTGGGCATGTTCTTGAATCTGGTTCGGTGGCATCACGAGTGGTAACACTACTGCTATGATGGTGGGCCAGCCCCCATGTCCTTTTGATGGGATACCCCTTGGCTGAGCTAGTATGCAAGTCCCTTTTTCAGGAGGAGTTGTGTTTATTACTGAGCCAGAAATGCAGAGTGTGTGCGAGTGTGTGTGCGTGTGTGTGTATGTGTGTGTGTGGTTTGTCAGAGTTTGCACTTGTTTAAAATAGCAAGGCTCACAGCTGAGAATGTTTTTCCCTTTTCACATTTTTTTTAATGAATGTAACTTGGATAAACCCCGAGCTACTGTTTCAAGCCTTGCATAATTTGTTCAACAGTACCTTGGTACTCAGTTGCAATTTCTAGTTGCATAATGGAGAAAGTGTTGGAGTTCCAGGACATATGCAATCTCTAAGAGTTTGGGGGAGTGCGGAGATGGGATGATGTAATGGCATGGTTCGTACTTCAGTCAATCATCCTCCATTCCTGCCTGCAAAATCATGGTATCTGGAGGGAAATATTTGCATGAGTAATACCTAGGGGAAGGGGTGCTACAGCAATCCAATTCCAAGTCTACGACATCTACTGGCTGCTAAGCTAAGGAGGTAGCAACTGTTGGAGACCCATGCTCTTTACACTGAGTGTTCTGAACTTTATTTACACTGTCTAAAAAAGGAAACAATCCCATCCATACATCTGAGCCCAGACATCCTTTCTTACCAGTTCCTTGAAGACGTTATCTCACTTAGACATTTTTAAAAACTATTCACCATCTAACACAGAGGGATCTTTCTCTTCCTCAATCACCAACAGCTGGCTTACTCCAGTGGTGCACTGCTTGATCAGGAGAGACGAATAGTATTTGGGCCCAGTGCTTACAGATAAGATGAGGATCATTGCTGTGCACTGGATGGTATCTTCATTTTCAAAATAACCATGCGTCACATCATCAGACATGGAGCTACAAACTTGGAACACTGTAAAAAGCAATGTGTTTGTGAAAACTGATTTATCATGTTAGAATATTATTCATTCTTTTTGTTTGCAACTTTTTGTCTGTATTGGAAGCTGTGCACCATTCCATGTGGGATGGTTATGAAACGGGTAGTTCTGATGGATGAAATGAGGACATGTGAAATGTCTAAACTAGATGTCTTAAACCATGTATCATTTTGGCTAATTTACATAAATGCATTATATAGAGATTTTTTATTATTTTTTTCTTTTGATAATAGGGTAAAGCCCACTAATGCAGTAACAGATTGCTATGCAGGGATGGGAGTGAAACTAGGGAAGATGCGTGGTTGTACTAACAGAACAATCAGGCATCCCCTCAGCATCGCTTGTATCCCTCCGAGACAGGCATTACTGTTTTCAGCTACTCTGTGATGGAAAGGGAACTAAGAGATTGGGGAGAGGGGATAAGCAACCATTTGCTTCTGAAACTGGGTCTAAAATATACCATTTCACACATGACATTTTCCAAATGTCCCAGGGGAGCATGCCCTCAGCCTCCCAGACAGGTTTGCTTTTTCAGACCAAGTTTACCCCCTCTTCTGTAAATTCCTGGATCCGCCACTGTGTGAGACCACATTTTCAACTGTAAGCATGGTTTGCATGGCTGTATTATGATACATGATAAACATTTCATCTGTTGAATGTGAGGAAAGGAAAAGAAAGAATCTTGGTGATGTTGCTAGGCATTAATGATATATCATTTATAATTCATTGCAAAAAAATAATTCATGCACTAGTTAGGGTTAAACCAACAAAAGTAGAGAAATGTGGTATTAGGGTTCCCAACCATAATGCCCCAAACCCACCCTGCAGGCAGCAACAGGAAAAACAGTTAGTATTTGATCTCTCATGCATCTTTGCAAATCAGGTGCAGGGTGTGCCTTAGGGTTGTCAGCCCTAATGCTATCCCAATCCATCAGTAAATAAGCTGACATATGTACAATATATGAGAATGGGGTGAGCATTAGGGTTGACAACCTCAAAGCATGCCCCATGCCCGATCTGTGAAGACACAGTACAGGTCAAATAGCAATGGTTTTCCTGTTGCTGCCAGCAGTGTAGGGTTCGGGTGTTAAGACTGGGAACTCTAATGGCACATTTCCTTGTTTTTGTCTGTTTAACCCTAATTAGTGCATTAACACAGTTTTTTGTGGCCAGCCCAATGGTGCTGAGGGTTGAGGCACTGGACGCCACACCTCACGCCATGCCAGCGACCCGAGTTCGGGAGCGAGCTTGGGTGCCGGGGGTCGGCAGGGGAGGGACTGGATTGAGGACCCATAGGGTAGTTCTCCAGTCCTGAGGGGAGGGTGTTGGGGAGCTCAGTGCTCCGGTGGCCCCTGGTGGAGACTGGGGGCACTGCAGTAGCACAAGCTGCACATAACCATGGTGTGCCTGATGGCAGCAGGGTTGCCATGTGCCAAGTATCAGGACCTTGCACATGCTGGGGAGGGAGGGAAACAGAACACAGGAAAAACCTGGCTCATGGGGCAGGCGATGGCACTGGTCCCTCATGCCTTCTGCTGGGTTTCACTTCGGATGGCCTGACAATATCCTCCCCTGGCACTCTACCTGCAGCTGGAGTCTGACTCACAAGGAGCCCAAGAGGCATAGGGCTACCCTTCTCGGGTGGGTTAAACCGACGGTGCCAGCTGCAGGTGGGGGAGAGAGGGTAGGTACAGTCCAGAGGGAGCCTCAGTCGGGCAGGACAAGGACCAGTTGCCTGAGAGAGGTCTTCACGAGCCGAGACTGGAGTGAAAGAAAGTTGAGAAAAGAAAAACATTTTTTGCAATGAATTTCTTTACTTTTTGAGATAGTATAAGCGTATCCACATTTGCTTGTGAGAGCACAAGGGCCTTCCATCCCTCCATAGATGCATACATGTATGTTGCTGTAGAAGCACAGAATCTGGAGGGCTCTGAACTTCCATTTCTGCCAACACAGCCATTTCTTTCCTTCATTGTATGGCTTCTTTAAATTCCAATGTTATCCTATGAGAATTAGCATTTTTTTATTTCTTATGTTTTTTTTTTGTATAGTGCCCCTAAATGTTAACAAGGGGGCTATGTATTATTCTTGTAATACTTATTAAGACATTTGTTTTGATATATGGATCATCCCTAAATTCCAACAATGCAGGGAGTTATGGGTAGTTGAATTTCCAGTGTTATCTTATAGGAATTTTCATTTTTTTTAGTATTGCTGGCAAATATTTTTTTGGGGGTATGTGTTATAGTAGCAGTACTCATTAAGACCTTTGATTTGATATATAGATTGTCCCTTAAGTCCAAATATTGTGGGAATTATGGTGTGTTACATTTCCAATGTTATCCTACGATAATTTTCATTTTTTAAGTTTTTATGTTTTTTTATGTGGGCCCTAAATCTTTTTAAGGGGATTATGTATTATTCTTGTAATGCTCATTAAGACCTTTGTTTTGATATATAGATTGTCCTTAACTCCAGATATTGAGTTAGTTATCGCTTGCTGAAGTTCAAATGTGGGAAACAAAGTCCAAAATCTTTTTTCGGATGGAGGCACTCTTTATCATATGAATGAAAAAAGCATCCAGGAAAGGATTCCTTCAAAAAAAAAAAAATATTAAAAAAAACTAAGTTCAGAATCTTTTTTCATTTGAAGGCATCCTTTTTCATATGCTTTTTTCATTCATGTTCATATGAAAAATGAATGCCTTCATATGAAAAAGGAATCAGAAAAAACTAAGTCCAAATCTTATTTGTATGAAGCCATCCTTTTTCATATGGACCAATTGTTTTTTTGTATGCCCATGCGAGAAAAGAAAATCAGCTCATGAAAAAGGAATTTTAAACGTTAAAATAATACATTCCTGGGTAATTTTTCCAGAAATGAGTAAGTACAGAATCCACCTAAAGGGGTCCCAATTTGCAAGATATTTGTGTTGGTAAGTGTGCAGGAGGTCATGTTTGTGAGTTTGGAAAGTTTAAAAAAAAAAAACTGAAACAAGATGGCAGCCATACAAAAATGATTTTGTTTCTTCACAAAAAAGGATTAGATTACCTCCATACAAAAAAGGATCCTTTTTTGTATGGACTAGATTATTTTTTCATTCCAAGCAGCTATCCAAAAGACAGTACTGCGTCTGCTCAGAACTGAAATTTTTAAATTTAATAACTTTGGAACAGATTAATATATTTGTTCAGGCAAAGGCAAGGCAAGGCAAAATGTATTTAAAAAATGCCCAATCCCAGAGGCTCTGGGTACCGTACAAATAAATAAACACATCTTCAAGAAGAACGCACAGGTGCATAACAAATTTAAAAATGCAGAATAATAGCACATCATATAAACATCATACACAGTCAATCAAAAATTAGTAATTCAATCCTGAAATGCTTGGGAGAATAGGAGGGCCTTAAGGTGGGCCTTGAATACCTCCAAAGTAGGGGCCCCCTTAACCCCAGGGGGCAGCGAATTCCAAAGGATGGGGGCAGCAATACTTAAAGCTCTATCGCAGGGTGATCTCAACCTCATCCAAGGAATTGCCAGGGGGCCTCCACAGGAGGAACAGAAGGGGCAGACAGAGAGGGCCGGTACAAGAAGGTCTGACAGTTAACCAGGGCCCTGCCTGTGTAGGGTCTTATAGATGAGAAGACCCACCTTAAAAAGGATCCTCTACCTAACCAGCAACCAGTGCAGCTCACGCAACACCGGTGTAATATGGCAGAATTTTGGCTGCCTAGTAAGTAACTGGGCAGCTGCATTCTGCACTAGCTGTAGTCTGTGGAGATATTCTTCCATGACCCCGAGGTAGAGCGCATTACAGTAGTCAAGCCTTGATGTAACTAAGGCATGTATCAAGGTGGGACGGACCAGAGGCCTTGACCTCCGGGTCCAGTGATGGTTTCTTTAAGAGTGGTCTCACGAATGCCTCCTTCAAGGAATCAAGAAAGACCCCCTCAGATAAGGAACACTGGAAAATTAGAGCAAACACTGGGCAGACGGTGCCAATGTGTTTCATCAAGAAACGCGCCGGCACCGGGTCCAGTTCACAAAAGCTGTGCTTCAGATTGGTTGCCTCCCCAGTTACCTCACTTACCTCCACTGGTCTAAACTCTCCCCAACCACACAGAGTGCACTCAGAACACTTCAGGCGATCACTGCCAGTGATGACATCACTGACTGAAGAAGCCTTCTGCTGGATACTGGACACTCTGTCTGAGAAAAACCGAGCAAACTCTTCACATTCAGCATTAGTAAAAACCTTCTACGGCTGTAGACAAGCAGGATGAAGTAGCCTGTCCACAGTCCGAAAAAGTATAACTGGTCAGTTCTTCCTGTCAGCAATCTCCCTGGACAGGAACACTGCCTTCTTATGGTTGATTGACCCATGATATACATTATAATAAGGAAAGTCAAATGCCAGCACAAGCTACTCATAGCCACTTCCCACAGACTTCAGGATTTTGTCAATTTTGCCACATGCAGAGAATAAAGGAAGCAAAAAGACCTTCTTAAAGTGCTAAAAAGTGCTTCATTTTATTTAAATGCACAAATGCACCCTGCTTCCATACAAAGCTGAACTTTCTTACAGTGGGCAAGTTTGTATGGAAGCAGGGTGCATTTGTGCATTTAAATAAAATGAAGCACGTGAGTAGCTTGTGCTGGCATTTGACTTTCTTTACTCTACTTGTTTTCACCAAGCACAGTTCCCAGGTGCAGGCCTTAACTCTGTTCTTTCATATACACATTATAATGTACATGCAGGGCCAGCTTGTCCCCCTCCAGTGCGGACCTTCTCCAGCAGCGTTCTAACCTCCAACCTTTTCTCTTCATCTCCCTGAAAATTTCAGACCAAAATTCCAAGCTGTGTGGGTGCAAGGAGATGACAAAAATAAAAACAACAGCAAAAATATGGTGATTTTTTCAACTTATTTTGTTATCTGGATCTCAAAATCCACACATCCAACTGGAGCAAACATGGCACATCAAGAGAGCTACTCCCCTGAAACTGTGCATGCAAACTTTTGTGCAAATCTGTTGAACAGTTATGAAGATATTAAAGTTATAGTTTGAGGTTTAACATAGAAACCCCTGCTCCACTCTTAGTGGTACTATCATGCCACTAAAACAATAAATAAAAATTGATACACGTTTAGTAATGTTAGAACTGCACATGCATTTAAATAAAGCATACAGTATGTCGAACTGTTCAAATGAAGCTTAATTCTCATGTTGTCCAGTGGTACATCCTGCCACCTTAATTATGATGAAAGCATTTGTACACACCTCCTCCCCACCCTGGATCATCCACTACTGTAGAAACCACTATTTCTATAGTACAGACCATGTCCTCATCATTTAAATGGCTACCAGGAAAGGCTGAGAGAGGAATATACTCACTGATCCAGACAGGCTTTTGTATGGAGAGATGGTGCAGGACTGTGGTTTAAGGGTGCTGAGTGCCAAGTGGATGGACTGGTGTGGGGGTGTACAAATATTTTCTTTGGCAATTGGGTTTGGAGAAGGATGACAACTGTACTACCAAAGAATGTCACTATTTTATTGGGGACTGGTGGGGGGGGAGGTAAAACTGGAGGACCAGGGAATTAACTTTCATTTTCTTAGTGACTGGGTTGGGAGTGGGAGGGGGTAACCAATTGGGCACCAGTAAATGAGCCTTGTTATTCTCTGGGGTGGATGCAGGAGGAGTGGTGCAAGTTGACTATGAGTTTTTAGTTTCATAGTTTCATAGAGTTTATGGGCTCAGAGGTCAGACGCCATTTAAGAGCTCACCACCTGTATAGGTGGATTATAGTCTAATCTAGGGGAAATGTGTTTTCTTATTACCCATAAACTGGTCTAGTTGTTTTTTAAATATGTCCATAGTCTTACTTTCTACGACTGTTGTTGGCAGTGAGTTCCATGGGGCTACGACATGTTGAGGGAAACATCGGCTTCTCTTACGGGTTTGGCAGGTGTTTCCGAGATGTTTAAATCCTCATTAAAAATTTATTTATTTGGCCTGGCATTTGGGGATGATGTTTAGTTTTATTATTGCTGCCTATTTATTTTTAGATGTTTTAACTGATTAATGGTTTGTTTTTATATTGTATATGCGCTTTGGTTCTGGAAATGTGCTTTAAAAATAAAAATATGATTGATTGATTGATTAATTTGAGGTTAAGTGTTCTTGTATGCACAGTAGAATTACTGTTCACTAGCCCCAAGATTTTCATAAGCAGTGGGTTGTGCATGACCTTATATGTTAAGCATAGGTCTCTGCAAAGTTGTCTGTATTCCATGAAGTAAAAATCAAGTTGTATGAGCCTTTCTTCATATTCTACATTAGTCATATGTTTAATTTTTTTAGTGATTTTCCTGTGAATACCTTCAATTAATATTTTTCCTCTTATTGTTGCAGGTGCACAAAAGCGACAACAACAATTTAGGTGAGGTCTAACCAAGCTAGTGTATAATGGGATTATGATCTTTGGTTCTCTACTCTTTATATGTTTTAGAATACAACCAAAATGCGTTGGCATTTTTACAGCTTCATAATCTTCTGAATCAAATTGAGAGAGGTACAGTATATCACTGCACTGCCAGGGATTCCAGCTTCATATTCTTGGTGTACATGGTGGGATGAGGGTTATCATTAGACTGCCAGTAATTTATACTGTGGAGGGGTTCACTGGCACTAGTTCCTGATTGTTTATGTAGGGCTAGGTGGTGCCAGGGAGGGAGGGGGTTATGAACTACTGTGTGTTTTGAAAGTGGGACATAGGGCCCCATATTCAGAGCCAGCCAGATTCTTGCACAGAACAGTATGTTGTGCAAAAAAGATCTATTGGCTGGCTTTGTTGCCATATTCAAACAGAATGTGCCATGAGAACAGATCCCACATTCTTTATGACTATCAGACCCTGGATGCATGGCACATAGCAAGTGGCCGCCATGTATGGCGTGGCACTTCCAGGGTGTGGGTCTGAAGGCTGCCCATAGAGGAATGCGTGGTGCATTATTGTATGCACTGCAGCCCCCATGTGCGATATTTAGCCAAAACATGCAAATGAGCCTATTGGGCATGTATGGCACAAAGGGGCCATTTGCATGCCCATTATGGGCTCATTTGTATGGCTGTGCACAGCAGAATGCACCGGGCCAGCCCCCTCCCCAGCCCTGATCCTCACTGAAAGAAACAAAGCAGCGCTGATGCTTCTATTTCCATAGTGTAGTGTCCTTCCACTCCAGCCTCTATCCCCACTGAAAGAAACAAAAGGGGCTTTTATCCCTTTAGTTCCATAGTGTAGTATCCCTATGCCCCAGCACCAAGCTCTGTCATAAAGATAATATTCTGAGTCACTTTTCCATAGTGTAGGGATCCCCCACCCCTCCACCCCAGTAGGCAGTAATCCACCACACTGCACCTCCCCATTCCATCCTGTGCAGTGACTGATGCAGCCCTCCTTATCCTGCCACAGCCAGCCACCGACTGATTGTTACCCACTTTTGCACAGTAAACAGTATAAGCTCAAACAATGAATGTGTACTATTTACTGTACTTAAGCAGGAAAAGATTAGTCAGCGACTGGTCGTGGCAGGGTGAGGAGGCCTGTACCAGTCAGAGGCATGGGATGGGATGGGGGTGCGGGGTGGCGGGTTACTGCTTACTGGGAAGGGGGCTGTCCCTACACTATAGAAAAGAGGTTTCATGGATCCTCCTCACCCTTCCACGGCCAGTCTCTGACTGTATGTTTGCATTTATAAACTGATCACAAGGATATAAATAAAAATATACAAACTAGACATGCTATTTTGAAAACTTGAGTGTAAACGTACCGGTATTGCACATACCTGCTAGGAATGGGTTAAAGAAGCACACCACAGTAAATGTCAGTACTTACTCACAATGCCACAGCTAGATCATCTATATCCAGACATAGGACCCTATGCACTATGCCTACGTGCCGCGTAAACTGGGCGCATAGGCATAGACACACGGGAATGCCACATGTCAGGGTCCAGTGGACCCCCCGCAGCATTTGTGACCATTGCAGAAGATAGGTACATGCCTGATGCCCTGGCTGCACAGAGAGCAATGCGCTGGGGGCAGGCCAGGGGCATGCCAGCACTACGTGCTATTTACTTAGGTGCTTTGTGCTGGTTGCATTGGTGCAGGGAACAGCACAGGTTACACAGGGTAGACCCTGCCATAACCCACTGTGCGCCCCTATGGACACCACCTGCCGGGCATGGCAGGACATGGAAATGACCTCCCGTGCTGCCATGGTCCACTAGGCAGTACAGGAGTGGGCTGGGACTGCTGATCGGGTGAGTGCCCAGCACCAATCGGCAGGTACAGGTGATGGGGCTTGGTGGTGGCAGTGCCGGGGAGGACACTGTCCACCTTTAGGGGTGTGGGGTCAGGGCACGGGGTCATGGTCTGGAAAGGGTCAGGGCATAGCTGCATTGAGGGAACACAGTCCTATCACCGGGGGTCCATCAGTGTGCCAGAAGGGCACCGGGTGCCACAGACTGGGCTGGTGGGAGAACGAGCTATAGGGCCCATGCCACATGGGTCCGGGTGCCTGTGGTAGGTGTGCACTACCCTGGACTGGTGCCTCGCTATGTGAGGGATCCACTTTGGGACCTGGGATGGACATCTAATTGGATGCCCACCCGGGACTGCAACTTATCCTCTGGCCATTCTGTGAAGTCCTGTGCACTGGGGAAGAGAAGCTGCGTACAGGTGCATGCCAGTTGTGAATACCGGCATGTGCTCACCTGTCCATGGGTGCAGAGCTGCGTGGGTGGGGTACGCACATTTTCTGCATACCTCCACCCCAATCGTGCATAGCGGCCATTGGTTGTGAAACCTGGAATTAATAGTAACACATATTTCAATCAAACATTGCTGTCTAACTGGTAGAATCTTCATGCCGCATATTAACTCCCAAATTGTGGACATTACAGTACAGTTAGCACATAAGCACCAGCTGTTATCTATAGTCTCTGTAGTCCTGCAATATCCTGATCTTCAGAGTTAGTGCTGCTTGTATCTTTAGGGGAAACAGGAATGTTAGCAAGAAATGGCTCAAATGCAGAATCCATGACATGATGAAATGTAGATGTCAAATATTCATCTTCATCTGAAACCAGATCGCTGTCTTTATCACTGTGTATACTAGAATCCATGGAATCTGCTATCATTACTCTGATGCAGTTGCTCTTAGAACTGGAATATTTAGTCAGTTGGATTTTTGTTAATTAAAGTAAGCCAATTAAAAAAGATATGTTTTAAAATTATATTTGAAACTTCAAGATGTAATTTGGAATGAACAGTATGAGGAACAAAATTATAAATCAATACACAGATGATATAAGGGACATTGTTGAATGTTTAATCCATCACAGTCTTGCCTAAGGCAGCCTATAGCCACATCAGTCCACACCTCCACCCCCTGATTGCTGGTCCAAGCAGCCTTAATATGTCAAATCCTATCTCCATGGTGGTCTATTGGACGCCCCCTATGTCCAATTACCATACCACTCCCCTGTTCTATCCTGCCCAAGCAACACCCTTCCCCACCCTGGTGGCTTTCCACTAAGCCCCATGGCAAGAACTGATCACTGCTGCCACCTACATAGGAAGACTAGCAAAGCCCCTCTTCCCTCCACATGGACTGGCAGCTGCTTCTATAGAAGACACCAGCTCACTCCCTATTACTCAGAGGGTGGCTGGCTAAGATGGTGAGCAGAAAGGTTTTGCTGATTGCAATCTCTATGTGGCAGCAACAGTTAATTCCTGCCATACTGGGTGAGCTGAGTGCCATTGTGGTGGTGGAGGTTGCTGAGAGGGTAGGACAGGGAGGGTGTGCATTATGCAATAGGGCAATTTGTTGATTGTCTATTAGACTATCACGGAAATAGGATTTGTCATATTGAGACTGCTCAGGCAGTCGATCAAGGAGTTGGTGGAGACACTAGATTGCCAAGGATATGTGTGTTTGCATATTTACATACATCATACTTGTGACTGATTAGTGAAGAAAGGATCATAAGCATATAATGGCATGCAAATTGCCCCTCAGTGCTTTGCATGTCGTCTCCCTTTGCTCCTGTGTGTCACTTTCCTGCTGGAAGGCTGTGTTGGTGTAGTCCATCATCACTGTGGGCCAGCATTCCCACACCTCCCATATTCAGACACGGGGCCTGATTTTCAAAATCCAGGGAATGATGCAAGGTGCCTGCGTCAAACCTAAAAGACTCTTATGCTGGCTCTCTAGGGCTGTTTCTCCATGGTGTTTTCAGCCAAAAGGTGAAGCCCGTTCCTGGGCAAGCTCCACTTCCGTCGACCGGTGGGAGGAAGCCACCCGCCAGACCCAGCACAATCACCACATTCCTGGAAGACTCTTTCCCCCGTACTATCCCCAAGTGAAGCCCCTTCCAGGGCCAGCTCAGCTCCGATTGACCAGCGGGAGGAAGCTGCCGGCTGAACCTAGTACAATTGCTACATTCCCGGAGGACTCTTTCCCTGCTACTATCCCCAGGTGAAGCCCCTTCCTGGGCCAGCTTTTCTTCCACTGACTGGTGGGAGGAAGCCACCGGCCTGACCCAGTGCAATCGCTGCATTCTCGGAGAACTCTTTCCTACTACTGTCCCCAGGTATGGCACCTTGGAATCAGCTCCTAAGCCAGAGAAACAATTGGCTCCCAGCCACTGGAGGAGGAAACCTATTGGCTGCTTTTAGCAGCTGACAGGCTCTGATTGGCTGCCATTTATGCTGGCTCTCCAGGGCTGTTTCTCCATGGTGTTTTCAGCCAAATGGTCCATGACAGCCTGTGTTACTCTCTACCCTGTATCTATCCGGGGTTTTTGGACTGGGAATTTGTGAGTGCTTTAATTTACAATGTTGGGGTAGCTATGGGACTTTATTTAACTTTATGCCCAATTATTTAATATGTGGGACTGTATTTTTATCTTGTGCCTAACAAATCTAATAATCTGTAGGACTGTATTGCTCTCTTTCCTAGTACACCATGCCTATTTCTATAAAGTGCTGTATGATCTTTGCTTGCACTACCTAGTACCTTCCCTCTAAACTGCAAAGGGGACCCTCTAACCTAATCTACTCTTCTAACTAATTTAACTCAGAGCCTGGAGAAGGATTCCCCCTCCCCATGCCAACCTCGCTTCTTCTACAACCTCTCCTTGCTCTGTGAAACCCCCACCATCTAGCTCTAAAAACTAACCCCATTATCTCAATTTCCTTTTAAATCTGAGCCTGGGTAGGATTCCACCTGAACCAGGCTCGACCTATCCCTAATTATCTAATATTCTCCTGCTCTAAAATCTAGCTCTACTGCCAGATACTGACTGTCCCTAGATTAATTGGATTCAGTTTTCTCCCTGTACCTCTCCCCCTGCCACAGAAAGACCCCTAGTGTCCCTGACTAAAATTTGATCTTGGCACCAAAGCAATGGCCACCGACTGTGCTGGCTGAGCCCCCCTTCCCAGTCTGTTCTTGATTTTCCATTTATACCCTCAGCACTAATCCTCTTACCCCTGCCCTGCAGTTAAGTGCCCATCCAAGCCTTTATTTCTGGGCTATAACTTAATCCTTTCCTGTCTCTGCTCCCCCAGGTGAAGCCCCTTCCTGGGCCAGCTCCACTTCCATCGACTAGCAGGAGGAAGCTGCCAGCCGGACCCTGAGCAATTGCCGCATTCCTGAAGGACTCTTTCCCCTCTACTATCCCCAGGTATGGCACCTTGGAACCGATTCCTAAGCTGGAGAAATAATAGGCTCCCAGCTGCAGGAGTAGGAAACCTATTGGCTGCTTTGAGCAGCATACAGACTCTGATTGGCTGCCACTTATGCTGGCTCTCTAGGGCTGTTTCTCCATGGCACTTTTGCCAAAAGGTCCATGGCAGCCTGCGTTACTCTCTACCCTGTGTCTATCTGGGTTTTTTAGCCCACCCTAGGCCACCTTAAATACACGCTGACTCTGCCCACCTTACTGGACAACCTCTCTATTGGACAATTTTCTCACCACGTGCTACTAAGTACTCTTAAGTGGGACAGTAACGCTATCCTCCACAGTTGTCTTCAATAATCAGGGAGCAGCATAGTAAGATTTGTTTAAGCTACTCTCTCCCCTAACCTCTTGTCACCAGCTGATAGTGGGCCCGACTCCAGGAAATTGTGCTGAAAAAGCTGGATCTCTCCTCTCTCTCTCTCTCTCCCTCTCTTGGTGTTGGATTAGTCTAACCCTTCCTTAGTTCCTAAGTGCATTGACCCCTGTCTCTGGGCTCAAAGCAGTCTGAGGACATTCTTCCTGGGCACGTTGCCTTAAAATAACATATCCTTTCTCTGCTCCTGGTAAGTCTAATCCTAGCTTTTTCCTCCTAACCTCAGTGCTAACTCAGTATTAACTCAGCTCTCATTCCCTGAAGAAGGTAAATACCCCTGCCAGCTATTCCCTTTTCTTCTCCAACTCAACCCTCTTTCACTGATGTGGTAGATATCCATGCCAGCCTTTCCTCTGCTCTTCTCAACTTTGTCTGCCTTAATAATGCAAACATGCTCCTCCCTATGACAAAAAGTATTTTGCTGCTCTACTCCATCCTGGCCTTTCTTCAACATAACTTAAATTATAAGGTCAAGACATCTGCTTCTCCGCTTTTATCCTCAACCACTCTCTTACCTCCTCATCACAATGTACCTCATACCTCAAATGTGTCCACCCATAGCCTCAGATATCCTGACTTCGCCCTGCGTGACAAAACAACTATGTGCATTGGCCAAGGAACTTGCCTAAGTCTCCATTTATACACCCACCTATTATCCATTCCCAGCTTTGTTTGCTCATGCTTTCTGGTGACATTGAATTAAACCCCAGACCTAGCAAGAAGGTTCTACACAAACTCCAATCTCCCTGTCCCACCTGGTCTGAGATAAAACGATTCAAGTTAGCACACATGAACATCCAAAGCATCAGACGAAAAGTGGCTGAACTTGAATGCTGGACTCAGCAGTACAAACCTGATGTTCTTTGCATAACATAATCCTGGCTAAAACCCGCTATACAATCCCATGAAGATCCAGAATGAATGGAGTGGGGTGTTGATTTACATCAGGGCTGGGCTAGATGTCAACAAACTGTCCAACATAAACATTGACCCTGACATTGGTTACCTATTCATCTCAATCACCCTTGGCTAAATCAAATTGTTGACCATCGGGTGTATCTACCTACCCCCCAGACTTGCATCCACTTCCTTCACAGATCTCTTTGCCAGTCTTGACACCATCCATCACAATGACACCATAATCTGTGGAGACTTCAGTCTTGACTGGCATTGCCTTAAAAATGGTCTCTATCTGTCGGCTATATTTAATGCTAAATTCGAACAACTTATCAACCAACCAACTAGACTTAATATGAAGGCAGGGAATCACACGCTACTTGACTGGATGTTCACTAACAACAGGTCCCACATCAGGGCTGCGGGCATCCTCCCTGATGTACTAAATGATCACTCCCCAACTTTCTGTATCTGGAAAAATAACTTTTACCACCCTCCCCCCAAAAAACTTCAACTCCAGAGACCTAACATACTTTAACACCTCTGAATTTCTGCATAACCTTGCTTCCTCTGACTGGACCCCTAATCAGGCTCTAGAATGCTTAATCAACACCTTCACCTCCATCCTTGACCTTCATGTCCCCTTCAAGTTGAGAAGGTCCAAAGGAATTTACTCCCCCTGGCTCTCCAAGGAGCTCTGGCTCCTAATGCACTCCAGAGAGAAGGCATGGTGAGCCTGTAAAAAGACAGGGATCCAAACCAATTAGAATTCCTACTGGCAGTTGAGGAATGCCTGCAAAGCTAAAGTATCCAAATCTAAGCGGAATTATCTACAGTCCCTACAAACAAGCAACCTCGGTGATCCTAAATGATTATGGAAGCACATCAACACCCTTCTTAAGGGTGACAAACAGACCACTCCCCAGGTCATGATCCTGAAAGGCTCAGAGCTTTCCTCACCATCTGAGATCACTGCATGAATAAACTTAATTCTACACTGACCTCGACGTGTACAAGGTTGATCTCTCAGATACCCACCCACACTGCAATCACCCTATACTGCAGCTCACCACCCCCTCTTTCATATAAAACTTACCTAATGTAAGGAAGTCCTTAAGCTCCTAACTGGTCTTAACCCTTATAGCTCTCCTGGCTTTGACACCCTGCCACCCAGATTCCTTAGGATTGGTGCACCTGCACTGGCTCACCTGATTGCCCAGTTGGTTAATCATTCTCTCCTCACACACTCCATCCCAGACAAATGGAAAACCACCACTGTCATCCCAGTGCACAAATCAGGCCCTGTTAATCTCATTGAAAATTATAGATCTATTTCCATCCTGTGTTCTATCACAAAAATCCAGGAGAGACTCCTATATAATCAGCTGTATTCTTTCCTTGAACAGACTAACACCCTTACAATACATCAATATGGCTTCAGAAAATCTCAAGGGACCGAATCTGCTCTTTTGAAGGTCACCTCTGACATTTTTCATGCCGTGGACCAATGTAGTGCCACGAGAGCTTTCTTCATTGACCTCACAAAGGCCTTTGACCTTGTTAACCCTTCCCTCCTCATCTCCAAACTGCAATCATTAGGTCCCAGCTCCAGCTCCCTCTCCTGGATCTCAAACTATTTATCCAACTGTTTCCAATGCATCAGATGGGTTGGTGGCCTCTCCTCCCTATCTCCAATCACTGATGGGGTCCCCTAAGGATCTATTCTTGGGCCCTTATTTTTCTTGATCTTTATTGACAACTTGCCTCTAAACTGTGGGGAGGGGGGGAATCTATCCAGCTTTACGCAGACGATGCCATCTTATACCCGCATGGCACTGACATCTCCTCTATTAAATCCAATCTGGGAAAATTACTTCCAACCACTGGAAGACTGGTTCAAATGTAACCTACTGGTACTGAATACAAAGAAAACTAAATCTATGTTGTTCCACTATACATCCTTTGACTTAACTTCTCAGCCCTCTCTGATTATCAGCACATTCTCTGGTCTGCCTCTAGAAGGTGTGGGATCATTCAAATACCTGGATATGATCCTCGACGAACACATGTCATTCAACACACATGTGAACAGCGTTATTAAAACCACAAATCAGAAACTTGGCCTCCTCCATCATACTTCCCCCTACCTTACTCCTTGTGCTAGAAAGACCATTGCCTCGGCTACCCTTCTCCCTGGTTTATTCTATGGTGCGCACATAATTCACTCAGTCAAGACCACCACCTTGGCCAACCTCAAACAAGCCTACCACAGGATAACTCACTTCACAGACACAGCACCAGCTTGGGCACACCCTGTGACATTCTTAAGTCACTAGGCTGGTCATCCTTCGAGCTCAGAATGGACTTCCTTGTGTTATGTACCACATTCAAACTCATCGCCAGGCTGCTCACTGTAAAATCCTTCTCCAGAACCCTTCGCCACTCTCACCTCCCATTGCTGAGCCTTCCCAAAGTTTGCCTAGCCAGTGACAGGTGATCCTTCCCTTTCTCAGCACCCCAAAAATGGAATAATCTCCAACATAGATTACGTTCATGTATGTCTCTTCCCCTGTTTAAAAGAAGCTACAAGGAAATCTTCTCCCCCCCCACCATCTGCAGTGGCAACTGTACTTAACCCCCTCCGCTAACCTCTTTCCACCCTTCCCTATCACCTGCACTTTGTGGCTCTACAGTCTTCTATGGTAACCCCTTCTCTTAACCCTAGTGCTCCCTCCATCTCTCAGATGACCCTCTCTGGCTTTCCTATTTTCTCCTAAACCTCTTCCCTCCCCAGCTATCATCTCCTCCCTCTCTTATATCTTGTGTATATATATTTATTTATTGTTCTGTGTAATGTTAGATGTTACATTCACTGTGAAAATTTCCTGCCTCAGGATTGCGGTCTCATGCCTTCAACACAGTGGTTCCAAGCACAACTATAGGATTATTGACCCTGGACCCTTCTGGACCATCATTATCCTGCAGCTGAGGAAACTGACTGTCTATGCCTTAACACACATGTATATGTGTGTATTGTTCTCCTGCTACTTATTGTACTCTCTCAATTTATGTTTTACCTCTTGCATTTTTTTTTAGTTAATTTGTTTATCCTCCTGGTCCCTGACGCCAGTACTTCTTGCCAGATCCCCCAGCCCCATCCCCCGCTCACAGCTCTTCCTCCAGCTGCCCCACAGCTTGCCCCCCATGGTAGGCCAGTGGGGTCCTTCAACCCATCTCTTTCTCACGGATTCAGTGCTGGAGAGGTGTTGCTGCTAGTCACGGGGCGGTGCCTGCATGGATTGGCCGATATGGAACATGTCAGGACCCTTGTCCTCCGGTGTTTTTCCCCCTAAGGCAAGGACGTGCAATGATGCCACAAGGAGTGAACGCACATGCTAGCATATGCATTCCTCCAAGTGTCTGCCTCACCTTCCCCTGCTGTAGCCTCGGTGCGCCAGACCCCAGCCTCCGCTAGTAGCCAGTAGTGCACCGATTGCTGGTGTCCCCCTCCCTGGAGAAGGAGAGCAGTCCAAAGGATGCTCCATCCTTCTGCATCCCGCTGACCCCCAGTGGCCTGTTTTCATTCCTGAACACAGGTCACCAGCGTGGTGTGAGGTAAGGTGTCCAGCGCCTCAGCCCTCAGCGCAACTGGGGTGATCACCTCTTGCATTTAACTGTATTTGTACCCACTCATGGAATTGTCATTATTCCCTGGGTCACCCCTGAAAAAGGGACATGACTATCTCAGTGGGCCCACCCGGTCATCAAAATTCAAATAAATAAATAAGTGCCAGCTTGCATCAAAAGATGAGGCATTCCTGATTTTCGAACGCAGTCTGCATCAACAAGGGGAGCCACTGCACCAAAGGGGCATTGCATCAGTATTGCACCATAAAACAGGGTGTGCTAGGTCACAAGGGGGCTTGCACCATGGTTGGGCTGCAACATCCCCCTTTTTTTTTTTATTTTACAAGCCCCACCATGGACACAGCAAGGCGCTCAACTTAAACCAGCCAGGAGGTGGTCTAAGTGACTTGCGCCAGTGCCACACACTGTGGCGAATAAGGGGGATCTAAATCTTAGGTCAGTGGGCAGAAGGGGCATGGGAGGTGGAATAGGGGGAGTCGAGGTGATAGCTGGCTGGGCATGACAGGGAGTGCGGTGTCACCTGGCAGGGTGCATCTGCTTTTGTATTAACATTGTTAATGTCTATTAAACCGCAGTAGTGATATGCAAAGTACTGTACCTATTACTGATACTGTAAATTTATATGTATATACACTGATCAAATCTAACACAGCCATGGAGTGGCAAGTGATATATCTGAATAACATGGCATCATATTGATACATAACTCGGCATACTTCAAAACTATTAAGTTATACAGACCGTAAGGTCTGCTGAGTTACGTATCAATATGATTGCATGTTATTTGGATATATAATTTGCCCCTCCGTGGTTGTGTTGGATTTGATTAGGGTATATATTTACAGTATCAGTAATATGTACAGTACTTTGTATATCACTGCTATGGATCGATAGACATTAACAACATTTATACAAAAGCAGACGCCCCCGTTGGGTGCCACAACACTTCCTGTCATGCCCAGCATTCACTCTGAGTCCCTCTATGCCACCTCCCATGCCTCTTCTGTCCCTGGTCCCCTCCTGTCCAGCACATTCACCACTCCCACAACCATTCCAGCCCCTCTAGTGTTGCACTGGGTGGGGGGCTGATCCTTCTGGCAATTCCTGCAGGTACTCCAACTGTTAGGCACAGCTGTTGGCTTGCAGCATACCTGTACAGTTCAGAAAATGGGACCTCAGGTCACTTATCAAGGAAGAGATTTCCCATGTTTCATGGAGAAAAGCCATGTGTCAATAAAATGGTTTGATGCAAACCTTCCCCCTCTGGATACACCTATAAACAATCTAGCATAGCTTATTGTGTCTTTCCTAATAAAAAATAAACAAAGTATGGATTGCTTCTACAGAAATGTAATACTTCAAATGTAAAGTGTAATCACTGGCATTCTCGACAAGTATCAGCATCAGTGAGCTGGTTCATGACATGCACAAGATGTATGGTATCATGCTGTGGCATATGATGGTAGCACGTGAATATGGTGAAGTCAGAAGGGTGAAGTAATAAGGGTGACAAAATAATGGTGAAAGCTTAAATGGCAACATACAACTAATGATGACCATGCATTAATGGTGACTCTAGTGGTATGGCAATGTTCAGCGTCAAGGAGTGCCTCAGAGTGGTATATTTAGAGTTAGGGGTATTTGGCAACACAGCCCCCCATGGGGTGTGTGGGGGCAGAGCCCCCGATGTGAGTAAAGGAAGCAAAGGTGTGCGCAGGTGTGGAATAGGAGAAAGACACACAGACATATTGTGTGGTGGAAATCAATGTTATTTTCGCTGTTTCTGATGATTGCCATAATTTGAGGGGTGCCGTTTCTGCATTCACCATTTAGGTTTCACCGTTTTGACATTTGCCTTAATTGACTAGCCATTATCACATGGAGCCACATATGACGTAGACTCACTATGTTACTATCTAATATATTCACTTTCATCCTCCACCTACAGCATTACACAAGGAAAGCTTGTGATTAAGTTGGAATGCCATATATCATGTCCCTCACTGGACTTCCATGGTAGTCCAGTAAGCGTGACCAGGTTGGCTATGTTACTCAGCCTTTGTTGTGCCAGTGAGTAAACCCTCCATATCCTCATCTCATACTGACCTTTTGGAAAATAATATTCTAGTTGGCTATGTATGCAGACTAAAATTTCCCCTTCATAAATAAATGTTCCATCTCTTAGGGCTAACGATCTGTCCATATAGGTGTCTGTTCCTTTCTTTGTCCAGGAGAGGTTAATCGGCCCTGTCCCCACTTCCCTCAGCTGGTTCCCCTTCCCGATCTCTCATCTTAATCAGGGCTCTCTCACAAGTTTCCCCTCATGAGGGGGCCAGAGGAAGGAGGGCCTTCCTCCCCCCATTACAATAATCTAAGGTGGACCAAAGGTGAGATCCCAGGTGGCAGTGCAGGCTCAGGGATGAACAGGCAGAGCTACATTAAGCCACTGACATCCCTTTTTCCAGTTTTTGCCCACCCCTCACCATAGGGTATCAGCCTCATGCATGGAGGTGCAGTAGTGTAGCAAATTCCCAGAGGGTCTGGGTGCAAGGCAATGTTACAGGGCCCCTCCCCAGTTTTGAATGAACATCAAAATTATGATTTGGGCCCCTCAAACCTCGTGGGCCCGGGTGCAACTGCACCCCCTGCACCCTTGTAGCTATGCCCTGTGGAGGTGCACATACCTGACATTCCCCACAGAGCCCTTGCTTTTTTGGCACTCACACTGCACTACCAATAGACCCCCACCTGGTGGCAGTCTAAGGCCGGACCAACATGGCTGCCCACCCTGAGAGACAAGAGCTGTCAGATGCTCGATCCTCTCCAATCCCTGCTGACCCCCAATGACACAAGTCTGTTCCTGAACCTGGGCCGCCAGCATGGCAGGAGGAAAGGCACCAGCACCTCAGCCCACCATGCCACCAGGCTGGCCCACTAAAGGCCTAGCTTGACCTGTACTCTGCAAATAGCTATGGATCACAGAGCCATGCAATGCTGTATTTGAGGAACTGGAGAGCAGTGTCACACACAAGATGAAATCTAAAGGCAAAGATAAAAAAAAATCCCTTTACTGACACTTCACTTCAGAATTAATTTCCCCAAATATATTTTTAAATTATAAAAAAAATATAAGGGAGTGGCCAAGAACACCAATCTCCCTCCACCCCCGTGTGCATCTATGCTGAAGAGTCACTGTTCATAGTGTAGTGACTTTATGCACACCATTATCATAATAATTACTGAGGGCTACCACTAGACCTGTGATAGTGTTAGCCCTCCAGTTTTCCATCTCACAACTATTATCAACTCACTGGTGTATGCCAAATATCTGAAATGTATGAGATTAGAAGCTGTCAAGTATGGCAAAATAGGGGTGACTGTCTGCAACTACCCTTTAAAACAGAGAGTTATTGGATTTATTGTCTTAACGCAGTAAATCCCAATAGGCTCAATCTGAAATGTGAACCATAAACCATACATCTGAGATAACAACTAGCAAAAAATACCCCCCCCCGATAAAAGAGCAAGTAATTTACATTTTGATTGTCATAAAGTTTTTTGCTACTGATTGTAGCCATCTGTATTTACAATACTAGGATGTTTTTCTAATTAACTGACTTCCCTTCTATTGCTCCACACCATCTTCCCAAAACCTCCCAACCTACCACCACTTACTATGAGACCGAAATGTCCTCAAACTTACTTTCTTGAACTGAAAAGAAAAGATCTATTTTTTAAATTGTTTGTAATATGATAATATTGATGTTCATCTTTGAGTTGTTCTTTCTAGGTTTTGAGATGCTTCGGCAGAAATTTGAAAGTTAATGAATTCCATACTTCTGCTGTTCAGAACCGTTTGGTACCCAGGATTTGCCCTTGAATTTTTAAGGGTGATCACAGGACTCAGTTGCTGGTGGGACTTTGTTACTTTTCATTTCCTGGCTATAGTGTCACAAGGTATAAATACCTACCCTCTTTTTAAACTACAGAACTTATATGTCGAGTGAGCTAGTGACTTTTCTGGTACCTATTTGCTATATTGCCCTAGCAAAATGTGTTAATATTTGAATATCTGATTAGTCATGACTTCTCTACTGCAGTGTTTATTTCTGATTGTATTTTTTTTTTTGTCAACTTTATTTATCCTCCTACTTCACTATCACCCAGACTATCTCCGATGTGGTCACCCAATGTTGCTTTCTCCCACGTACCTGAAGTCCTCCACCACTGTTCCGGTGTGCCCATCTCCACCTTCACCCAGACCGCCCGACCCGGCTCTGAGTCCCCCACGGTGGGACCACCGATTCCCACTGGTGCTCTGTCTACAATCAAGTGGGATGGCCAGGCTTCATAAAACACCAGAGATGAAACAGAGGACCCAGCATTGGGCATGGGTGCAGCACCCCTGGACCCACCTTCGCCTACAGGGGATAGGGCCCTTTTTCCTTCTGGTTCTTCCCCCTGGTGCAGATGTGCAATGGTGTCAGCACATGGAAGGAACACTCCAGCAGCATCCTGCAGATGCCCTTCAACACCAAACCAATTAGCTGTCCCTTCCTATGGTGTAACACCTCCCAGGCACTGCCAAGAGATGCCACCAGGAGGGGAATCCCTCAAACCCACCCCAGGAGTGAAGAGGAGAGCAGTCCTACAGATTCTCAATCCTCACCTCCCCTGCTGACCCCCAGCAGCCCGAGCTTGTTCCCAAACCTCGGTCGCCAAAGTGGTGTGAAGTGTGGCATCCAGCACCTAAACCCTCAGTGCCACCGGGTCGACTGTATTCTTTAAAGTGGATTTTTTTCTCACTGATTTTTTTGTATTATTCTGTTTAATTATCTGTTTTATGATTTTGTAATCAGTGCATTATCATGATGACATCAGTGTTGTGAAATAAAATTTTGCCGGCGAAATTACAGTGAAATCGGCAATTTCATTGTGCTAAATATTTTGCGAACTTGAGAAATTTCATCGGAAATTTCGCTGCTCAGTGCCCAACTATATCCCATTCCCTATTGTCCAGTGGTCCCAACCCCTGGCCGATCAGGGGCCCAAATTCAACAATTCCCCATCCTCCCTGCTGAGATTTTCATCCCTGGTGTCTTGTGGCCCCCCTGGCTGATCACCAGCCAAAATTGAATAATTTCCTCTCTTGAGATTCTGTATAATAATTAAAAAAACACACAACTCCTGGTGTTTAGTGATCCCAGCCCCCACGGCTGATCCTGCATTTAAATTCAACAATTCACACACCCCCATTGAGATTTACATCCCTGGTGTCTAGTGGTTCCCCCAGCCAATCACTGGCCCAAATTAAATAATTCCACCTCCGCAAGATTCGGTTTAAAAAAAAACAACTCCCTGGTGTCTAGTGGACCCCCCAACCTTTCATCAGATAGCTCCCCCCCACTCCCTCCCCAGTACCCTGAGCTGACCACTGGCACAGCCCTCTACTCACCTCCATATACGGCAGCCCAACTGAGAGCTTCAGTGAATGGCGTGCTTGTACAAGGCCTGCTCGTGGTACTGGGGGGAGCTGGGAGGAGGGAACTATCTAATGAAAGGGTGGTAGGTGGGTCTACCAAACACCAGAGAGTTGTGTTGTTGTTTTTTTATTATTATTTTATACTGTACTGAATCTTGGCAGTGGGGTGGGGTGGAACAGGGAAGATTATTCAGTTTGGGCTGGTGATCAGCCGGGGGAGGCAACTAGACACCAGGGATGTACAGCTCGGCAGGGGGATTTTTGAATTCGGGCTGATGATCAGTTGGGTTGGGGAAGGTGTGGGACCAGTAGTGACACTAGATATGGTTTTACCATGGCGAAATTTCACCTGTGAGTGGTGAATTTTGCCATTTTTACCTTTATATGTCCCATATTACCCACCCCCTCACAAAGCCTTGTTTGTAGACGAAGCACTGTGGTAGTCTTCCATATTGGGTACCTGGCAGTGGCTCACATGTATTAGCAGTCTGACTAATAAATTTATTTTGTGATTCAACACAGCAAGTAAGCGGGTTTCTGTTTTTCCATTTGAGTGCAACTGTTTTCCGAATCAATGCATTGGTGTATAAGACAGGTATGTTAAAAGTGTGAGACAGTCCCAACTGTGAGTCATGGAATGACTTCAGTTCTGTCATCCCCACTGAGCCTAGCCAGACCCTCTGCAGAGAGCCAGATCTTGAAACCTCCCAGATGGTGGGCTATGAACCAAGGAACCCGACATTCTACTTTAAGGCTGTTTCAGTTAGACACCTAGAAATACATCATTAGGGTACTTGGCAAAACTAGGTGTGGCAGTGACTGAGTTGACATGAAGCTACTTGCCCTGGTGGTAGAGAGGAAATTTCCCATCCCATATCATCTCATGGCTAAAATTTTTACCTTTTCCCTGTGCTACTCGCAGTTCCCTAGAACTAGAAATCCCCGCTGGTTACACTGGTTTTCAAAAGTGAAGATCACACTAGCCTTGTCAGTTTCAGATCCATTTGTACCCCCCGCACTTCATCTAAGGCCCTTGAGGGAATAGTCTCTGACCAACTTGTCACATTCCTCGAACAATACAGTGTCCAGTATGTACAGCAGCATGGCTTCTAGAAGCTCTGCAGCACCAACATGGCACTGTTGGAATACACCAGCTATGTTCATGAGGCCCTTGACAATGGTGATCTAGTTGAAGCTATATATATATATATATATATATATATATATACACCTTACTAAAGCTCTTAACTTGGTCAACCATAAGCTCCTACTTAATAAACTCCTTGGCCCCGGATTTGTCACAGAACACAGTTGACTGGTTCCACAGCTGTCTCACCAATAATTCCCAGCAGGTAAAGTGCGATAAATGGTAAACACGAGGTTGTCTCAGGAAGATCATGCCAGACCAGCCTGGCTGACTATTATGACTGGGTAACAAGGGAACTGGACATGGGCCATGCAGTGGATGTCCTGTATTTGGACTTCAGCAAGGCATTTGATTCAATGCCACATTGAAGGCTGGGTGGTAAATTAGAGTATCTGGGGTGGGGACAAAAGATGGTGAACTGGATCAAGAACTGGCTGAAGGGGAGATAGCAGAGGGTGGTGGTGGGCAGGGAACTCTCAACACCTAGGTCTGTGACAAGTGGGGTGCCGCAGGGCTCGGTACTAGGCCCGGTGCTGTTTGAGATCTTCAAAGAGGACATCTCACATGGCATCAGGAACAAGATCAATCTGTTTGCTGATGACAACCAAGATTGGGGCAGTGGTAGATGATCTAGAAGAGTGGCAGGGTTTGCAGGACAACCTGGCTAAATTGAAGGACTGGTCAGATACGTGGCAGCTGTGGTTCAATGCTAAGAAATGCAAGGTACTGCACTTCCGGGAAAAAAACCTAGGGAGGTCCTATCAGTTGGGAGGAGTACAGTTAGGCACCATTGAGGAGAAGAAGGATCTAGGGGTGATTATTATGGGGCAAATGAACAACTCAAGTGTAGGAAGGCGGCAGCTAAAGCCAACAGGATGTTTGTGTGTATAGCTAGGGGAATCTCCTCCAGGAGAAGGGAAGTGATCCTGCCTCTGTACAGGTCATTAGTGAGGCCACACCTTGAGTACTGCATGCAGTATTGGTGGCCATATTTGAGGAAATATATTAGATTATTGGAAGTGGTTCAGCACAGAGTGACAAAGATGATCCAAGAATTGGAGGGCAAACCATATGAGGGAAGACTGAGAGAGCTGAATATGTACTCCCTGGAGGAGAGGAGGGATCGGGAAGATATGATTGAGACTTTCAAATACATCAAAGGTATAAACAAGACAGGAATGGGGGGTTATTCAAGTTGAGGAAAGGAAAGGGAGGCACACAAGAGGGCATGATCTCCATCTGGAAGGGGGTAGGCACAGGAGGGAAATGAGGAGACACTTTTTTTACAGAAAGGGTGGTGTCTAAGTGGAACACTGTGCCTGAGGAGGTGGTATCCTGCAAGACAGTGGGCAGCTTCAAAAGGGGATGAGACAGGGTGAGGGGGTATTTGTGAGGGGGAGGGGAGGGATGGGCAGCTGCAATGTAAGGGATGCTAGCTCCAAATTCAAGCAGACTTGATAGACCATGCGGCCTGTTTTTGTTGGCAGATTCGTATGTTCATATAAATACTTTTCAGGCATTAGAAGAGCATCTATTGGTGTCCCCCAGGGCTCCATTTTGGACCCACTCCTATTTGCTCTCTTCATAAATCAAACACCCGATGCTTTTGAGACAGTCAACGTGCTCTTGTATGCCGATGACACAGTTGCCTGTTCTAAAAACCCTAACCTTGACAGCCTTACTGCTGTTCTCCAAGGTAACTTTAGGTTACTTGAAAGCTGGTTCTCCAACAACAAATTAGTCCTTAACTTTCAAAAAAGCAAGGCCATGCTCTTCTATAGCCTCCTACAGAAGTGGAAAGTTCCACCCTTTGTCATTAGAAATGGCCAAGGACATAACCTTGTACAGGTGGATTCCTTCAAATACATTGGAGTAACTCTGGATGACACCTTATCTTTTGCAATCCATGTTGGCAGTCTGGTGGCAGTAGTTAACAGAAGACTGGATACCCTGTACCATAATAGGAACAGTCTCACGGGGGGTGCTAGTTACGCTTTTGTGGCCAGCTCCATTCTGTCACTTTTAGATGATGGGCTCCCTGTCTACACAGCTGCTTGTGACTTTGTGGTAAACAGAGTAAAGTTGATGTGTAATTAGGTGTGCTGCCTTTGTACTTGGTGCAGATAACTGCACTCATAGTTGTACCCTTTTTTTTCGCACTCACTAACTGGCTACCTTTACCCAGCAGAATAAAGCTCCAGACCTGTTTCCTAGACAAAAGGTGCTCTTGGGCCTAACACCCCTTGCTTTAACAAACTGCTTTTCACTGTCACCAACCAATACAACACCAGAAACATTGCCGGGAATGCCCTTAATCCTTCTTTCCAGTGCACTTAGCCAGGCAAGCGGTCATTTGCTGTCAGGGCCGCTAATTGGTTAAAGAAATTGCTTGATACACTGCTGAATTTTCCCAAGTTTAATCAGTTTAATAGATCTTTGCAGTTTGCCTTTGCAGTCCAATGCAATTATAACTGTTGAACAGTTTTATTTGGTTTCTCTGTGTACATAACCTTTGAATTTTATACAATGATCTTGATGAATTTTTTTCAAAATTGTATGTAATTGTTCTGCTTTAAGTGCGTTGAGCATGACTTGTCTGCATTTCCTCTGGAACTGCTTGTTATCGTAATGTTTTTGTGACTATGTATTTGACATGGAACCTTTGTAAATGAGTAATTGTGCTCAAAGGTAATCTCCAAAGATTTTAATAAATAAATGGATACAGAGATAACTGGAAATGCTGCGGTATATGGGATCCTGAAGAAAAAGCCTTTATAATAAGTTGCTCTGTATAACCTTCAACACCATCCCAACAGTTTCATATAAAATATAATTAGTACTGAGTACAATATTGTAGCACACTGTCATACTTCAAATCATTCTCTTTTATTAATAAACATAGAAACATAGAATTTGATGGCAGGTAAGAACCACTTGGCCCGCCTAGTCTGCCCATTTTTCCATATCTACTGTATTACCGCAGACCCTACTTGATCTCCGTCTCCACCCCCACCCATGCCTTACCCCTAAGGTTCCCTAATGCCTGTCTCGTGCATTCTTGAACCCTGCTACAGCTTTTGCCCCATCACCTCCACCTCCACTGTCAGGCTGTTCCAGGCATCCACCACTCTTTCCTACATTTCCCCAGAGTCTACTCACCTCCAGCTTTATAGCATGACCCCTTGATCATGAACATCTTTTTCTCTGAAAAATGCTTCCCTCTGGTACCTCATTTATACCCATGAGGTATTTGAAAGTCTCTATCATATCCCCCACTTCCTTTCCTCCAGGGTGTATATATTAAGGTCCTTCAGTCTCTCCTCATAGAGCTTATTTTACAGACATGTACCATTTTATTTGCCCTCCTCTGGACCACCTCTGCCATATGTATGTCCTTCCAGAGATTTATTTATTTATTTATTTTATTTTAGTCTTTGGCAACTGGGTAAGGCCCACTAGGCACAAGTGCCTGTTTTCAGGGGTGACCTGGGAGCACTGGCCAGTTAAGTGACTTGCTCAGAGTCACACAGTATGCAAGTGGAGGTTGTGAGAATCAAACTCAGGTCTGGTCTGCTGGATGTCTCAAGCTTGTTCACACCTCTTTCCTCTAATCTCTAGGCTATACTGCCAGCCAATGAGATGAGGTCTCCAGAACTGGACACAGTACTCTAGGTGAGGTCTGACCAGTGATCTCTATAGAGGTAATGCCATCTCCATCTTTCTGCTGGTGATACCTCTTCCTGTACACCCCAGCATTGCACTAGCTCTCCCAACTACCTTGCCACACTGCCTGGCCACCTTTAGGTCATCAGATATGATTACCCCAAAGCCTCTTTCCTGTTACTGGTCATCAATGATACCCTTCCCCCAATATTATACTCCACCTCTCGGTTTCTGTGACCTAAGCACTTGATTTTGTACTTTTGAGCATTGAAACTTAGCTGCCATACTTTTGATCACTCCACTAACTTTCTCAGATCACTACTTATTTTTTTCACCCCCTCCTGGAGTGCCTACCCTATAGCAGATTTTAGTGTCATCCACAAAAAGGCAGACCTTCCATATGAAATTTGCATCCAATGTATTGTACTCACATCCTTCTTTGATCTCTTGTATTAAGTACTGCATTGAGGCTGACTGTAAATAATAATAATGAATAAAGCATATTTAATTTAAAAAAAAAGCCAGACCTTCCAATCCAGACCCTCTACAATGTCACTAATAAAGACATTAAAGAGGACCAGTCACACTCTGATCCCTTTGCCACCCTATTGGTCACCCTCCCTTCCTTGGAGTAAACTCAGTTTGCCACCACCCTCTGTCACCTATTCCATAACAAATTTCTTACCAACTTTATCACCTTTGGTCCCACTCTTAGGCTGCTCAGCTTGCTTACGAGTCTCCTGTGTGGAACGGTGCCAAAGGTCTTACTGAAATCTAGGTAGGGCACTTCCACTGCTCCATCTTGATCCAATTCCCTGGGCATCCAATCAAAGAAATCTGTCAGATTTGTTTGACATGACCTTCCCCTTGTGAATCCATGCTGCCTCAGATCTTGTAACCTACTGGATTCAACATATTCCACAATTCTTTCCTTCAATAGTAATTACATTAATTTCCTCAGGACTGACGTTCAGCTGACTGGCATGTAGTTGCCATCCTCCTCCTCCCTGCTAACATTTTTGTGAAGTGGGACTACATCAGCCCTCCTCCTGTCCTCAGGAACCACTCCCATCTCCAGTGAGTGGTTGAACAGGGCTGTCAGAGGTGCAGTCAGTATCTCCCTGAGCTCCCTCAATATCCTTGGATGCACCCCATCTGGGCCCACTGCCATGTCCACTTTCAGATGTGCGAGCTCCTTCAGGATTCTCTCTACTGAAAATGTACTAGTGTCTACCTCCATTCATTCGATGCCCCTGTTTGTGTTCTGTGGCCCCTTGCCTTTTCCTTCCTCTGTGAACATTGAACAAAAGTAATTGTTCAGGATGTCTGCTTTTTCATGGTCTTCCTGCACCCAGTCCCTCCTTCTCTTCATAGCTTTACAATCCCTCCCCTGGTCTTCCTTTTTTCACTTACATACCTGAAAAATGTCTTGTCCCCTTTCATTACCGCCTGGGCTATTCTCTCCTCTGTTTGCACCTTTGTGCTCCTTACTGCTTCCCCTACCTTCCTTCCTTTGTTTTTCCTGATCCACCACCCTATCCCCCTCCCTCTGTGTCTTCTTATACTTCCTGAATGCTAAATTTTTTGCCCTTACCTTCCCAGCGACCTCCTTTGAGAACCATAGCAGTCTTTTTTTCCTCTTGCTTTTTGCTCACTTGCCTGATGCAGAGGATTGTTGCCTTCTCTATGCCCCCTTTGGCTGGCCGAGTGGTGCTGAGGGTTGAGGCGCTGGATGCCATACCTCACGCCACACTAGCGACCTGGGTTCAGGAATGGACTCGGGCCACCGGGGGTCAGCGGGGCAGGGAAGGGTCGAGCATCTGGAGGACTGCCCTCCTTCCCTGGGGGGGAAGGGACACAATTCAGCCATCTGGCTACCCCCAGTGGAGACTGGGAGTTTCTTCCAGCAGTCATGGTCCAAACAATAGGAATCGGCCAAGGTGACTCTCCCGCGGGCGTATGCTGGAGCTCGCACGTACTGTGCTGGAGTGCACGTACAACTGAGCCAGTGGGGGGGGGGAGTAAAGCTGAATACCTCCTGATCCGCAGATAGGCGAAGAATCCACCTATGATCTGGCTACACTCCCGCCATCAGACCCACCATCCATGGAAACCCCCCATTCCAGCCCGGCACTTTGGATTCTAGATAGAATGCCAGGGCAGCTGGCCCTACCCCAGAGGGCTCAGAGCCAAGAGAATTGCTGGACTGGAATGGACTGGCTCTGGTGGGTTTCAGACTAGGAGGTAGAGCCAGTCATGGGGCTGCTGGAGAGAGTTCCACGGGGCAATTGGGGTGCATAAACAGAATAAAAAATAAATAAATAAATAAAAACTATGCCCCCCCTTTTAGCTTAGCCCTCTGTTCCTCTGCTCCATCCAAGTCTTTCTCTCCTGCCAGGGCATCCCTGAGGCATTCACACATCTTTTTAAAATTTGCTCTCCTGAAGACTAGGACCCTCTCCCTTGTGTGATTCAGTTCTGCCGCCGTTCTTATATTGAATGAAACCGGTGACCACTGGTCCCCTGGTGGCCCCCCACCTTGTCCCCATTAGTGAGTACAAGGTCCACAATTGCCCCATCATGAGTGGAATCTCTTACTAGTTGCCTGAGGAATGCTCACTGCAGGGAGTCCTGGTTGTCCCTGTTCCTAGAAGAAGCTGCAGCTGGGATGCTTCAATCTATATCTGGCAGATTGAAGTCCCCTACCAGTAGCACCGTTCCTTTATTTGCCATCTTTTGGGTGGCTTCCACTAGAACCTGATTCAACCCCCCACCCCCCCGCTGGAGGTCTGGAGATCATGCCAATGTGAATAGTGGCTCCATTCCCCATCTCTAGGGTGATCCACAGTACCTCTGCCCTCCCTGTGTTCCCTGTATCTCTGTTGCTTTTATGCTTTCCTTCATATAAAGCAGCATCCTCCTCCTTTCTTTCTTACCCTGTGCTTGTTGAATAGATGATGGCCTGGAATGGCTAGATCCCAGTCATGCTTCTCAGTGCACAATGACTCGGTAAGGGTGACACTATCTAGGTCAGCCTCTGCCTCTATGTCTGTAATTTTATTTTACAGACTTCGAGCATTTGCGCACATGGCCTTCCAGATTTTGCTACTACTCTGCTTGTCAACCCCCCTTTTCCCAACTTACCTTGCTCCTTCTGCGCTCATTCCCATCTCCCTTCAATACCATTTTGCTTTTTTTATTATTAGGTACTCTTGGGGATTCCTCTCCCTTAGGGTTCTCCCTACTAACTACTTCAGCCTTTGGGGGAGCAATTAATGCCTCCCTGCTTCCTTCTGCCACCCCATCGGCTAGTGTAAATGTTCATCAAAGTAACATTTACACCTTTCACTGAGGATTGTGGTTCCCTTCCTAGATGGAAGCAGGCCATCTCCTCTTTATAGGCCCTTATCCTTCCTGGTGAGACCCCAGTCCCCAATGTAGCTGACCCCCTCCTCTCTGCACCACTCCTACAACCATACATTGAAGCATCTGGTATGGAGTACCCTATCCTCACCCCTGCTGCAGACAGGCATCACCTCAGAAAAAGTCACATAGTGTGCCACCTGCCTAAGACCCCTCCCCAGCACCCGGAACTCCTCCTGCATTATCCCAGCCTTGTCCCTAGCCAGGTCATTAGTCGCCAGGTGGATATAACATCCAGCTTTCCCTTCCTTCCTGCTGTACTAGCAATCCTCAGGATCCGCTTTCCATCCCTCCAAGCCATAGCACAAGGTAGGCACCTAACCTCAATCTCCCCCACCCTTCTTGTTTCCAACTCATAGAAACATAGAAACAGATTTTGACGGCAGATAAGGACTGCCTGGACCACCTAGTCTGCACATTTCCCTAACTATTTAAACTCCAGATCCTAAATGATCAGCAGCTTCACCTCTCTTTCCTGTCCTTAGGGTTGCCTTCTGTTTATCCCATGCATTCTTGAACTTACCAATCATTTTAGCATCTATGATCTCTGCTGGGAGGCTGTTCCATGCATCCACCACCCTTTCTGTGAAAAAATACTTCCTCACATTACCCCTGAGTCTCCCCCAGCCTCATATTGTGACTGCTTGTTCTTGCACATCTTTTTTTTGAAAGATGTTGCCCTCCTGAATTCTATCCCTCTTACAACTGAGTCCCCCACCAAGAGTTGCTTTCTCTTCCTCTGGGGTCCTTTGCCACCCTCCTTGGGGTCTCCACTATGGAGGACCCATACATCTTCCTTGGTCGCTAGCATAGGTGCCTCCATGGGACAATTCAGCCCTGCCAGATTGGTGTAGGAATTGTGTAGTGGAACCGGATGGGGAATGTGCCTATGACCCACCATCCTCACAGTTTCAGAGTCCACCATAGGCCAGCTGCTCCTCCTCCTCCTTTGGCAACCTCTGCGGTAATGGTGGCAGACTTGATGGTTCCTGGGTGGGGGAAGGGATCCCCTAAATCCTTGTCAATGCGGTCTGAAGCCTAGCAACCTCCTGTCTCAGACCAGAGAGGTACATGCAGATGTGGTAGCAGCACAGTCTCCAGAAGGTCTCCCTGAAAACTGCAGCCCCACAGCCACTGCACTGCATCACTGTCAGCATAATTTCTATTCTGTTTCTCTTGGAAACACTGTACTTGGTCCCTTTTCTCTTGCTAGGGTTTACCTACCTATTACAATGTTCAGCTAGTAATACACTGTATTATTAGTGTTCCTTCTTTTAAAACCTCCTTCTTTGCCTACTGTGGCACCAGTAAACAAATACAGTACATCTTCCCTGGTTTATAAACTCAGACATACCATTTATTGTGAAAGGGACAACTGTAGTCGGTGTATGATGCATCCTGCCTTTTACACAGGGTCACTTTCAAGCTGGCTAGAACATGTGACAAACCTTTTCATTAAGTACGGGCTTGAGGAATTGCCAAAATGTGCTAACAGAAACATCATTATAAGTCTTATATCTTTCAGAAAATTGCTAATCACTTTATGAATAGCGATTTTGATGCAATTACTCATTCAAGATTTGCTAAATGGTACAGTAAGAATGACTATATACATACATTTAAATATTATTTGGATATCTTGACTTATCTTCTTAACAGAAGAACATATCCTAGATATAAATTTGAGATGTTTGATTCCGATGTGCTGATGGCACGGTTTGGAAAGTCCTCCTCCCTAAGAGATGTGCTATGTAATTGTAATAACAGGGCTAAGGAAGATTTGAGGCATGTGGTACTGTACTGCCCATGGTACAATAAAGCGAGAAAATGCAGGATTTCATCCATCTTGGATTCATTACAGTTTACTGATGAAAATACTATATTGTGTATTTTGTTTACGCCTGAAGATGATTACATTGTAATCAGAGTAGCAATTTTTAAAAAACATTCAAAAAGATAGAAAAAGAATGGCAAATAAATATGTGTCCTGTTTTGTCAAGTAATATTTATTATTTTTCAACCCTGGCTATATTATACGAAACTTTATGCTCACTGTATTGAATATATGATCTTCCCTCTTATCTCAAATCCCTTCTTTCCCCTCCTTCTTCTTCCTCCTACTCTCCCTGCAACAATACTTCCCATTCTCCTTTCCTTCTAGAAAATCTATTGTTGGCCAGTCTGCTTTTTCTTACCACTTTCTAAAATGGTCCTCCCTTCCCATGGCCAGATTAATGGATGTTGGGGCCCTACTCCAAGTCATATTTTGTGGTTCGGGGGCCCCTAAATGCCAACATACCACTCTTCCGCGGCACTGGGCTGGCAAGGCGGCAATGGCCAAGGTACTCAAGCAGAATCTCCCTGCACATGCCTCCTTGAATAGCTATTCTCTCTGCCAAAACCAAAAACCTGAAGCATGTATTATTGAAGCAATCAGTGGGGCTCACAGCTCCCATCATCTCCCTGCTCAAGACTCCTTCAAGCTCCAAACCTGAGAAATGCTCAAGCTCCTTGACTCCGCAATGCATCTGCCACAATCTCCCTCTTTGCAGCTATCTTTGCCCTCAGTTCTCTCTCTTCTCCCACTGTTTCCTCTATTGTCATTGCTGTCAACCTAAAAGTTGCTTTGCCGCTGAGTTGCCATCCTTGCCCCTACTCCAAGTCATTGATGCCAAAGCAGCTAAAGAGAGTTGTGCCAAGACTGAGCCTTAAGAACCCTGCAGATGACTGTAGTCACTTCAGAGATTGTTTCCTAGAGCAACCTGCTGCCCAGACAAAACTGTGCCAGCCAGAAAGTCCCACGTAGTCCCACAGTTAGTTCGTCAGGTGACTTATCAGCAGGATAGCACCCCATGGTCCACTGTGCCAAACTCAAATCTTATCAAAGACTCAGTACTCAGATTACTGAACACAGTCCACAGCTTAGTTGGTTTCTCCAATAACTTATTTCATTTTGCAGCTGGACACTGCAGCACACAGACTAGTCAGCATACCTGGTGTGGCCTGCCTTGGTTGGCCTGACTGATGTGATGACTGTCCTGATGATTGGACTGGAGAAGGATAAATGCCAGCCTCAACCTGATGGTGGACAGATGAGATGTCTGAGATCCTTTCCTCAAGATCATGCAGGCGACAGTGACACAACTTGGCCTGGCACGGGAGGACTCTGAGTCCTCACAGCAGGACCACAGGCCCAAAATAAGCAGCACTGACTGACACTGGCTACACCGAAAACACCAGTAGCATGTGACATGGCATACCAGGTGGCGAAGCCAAATCTGACATTGTCCCCCCCCCCCCGTGGCCCGCTCTCTCTCTCTCTCTGTCTCTTTACTACTATTGTGTCTTCTCAGTCGAGATGAAGACGAGATTGACCACCGGCACCGAAGAGTTGACTGACCATCGGTGTCCACAGCTCTCTTGTCCTCCTCCTGGACTCCTCAGACACACCGTGATGCCATGCACACACATGCACTGATTCCCACTCCCCAATAGTCGCACCTCCAGAGGACCTCTGATGGACATGATTGGTTGTGTGGTGGGGTCAGGGTAGATCAGAGGCAGAGCCAGAACTGCCCGTCAGACTGAGAGGCTCACTCTTTTCGTAGGCAGCCGCGAGGGGGGCAGGCTGACCAATCAAGGACGGGGCCACTTGGACCAGGGCAGGGGCTGACTCCGGGAGGTGGGAGGTGCTTTTTGGGCAATTTGGCTGGTCAGCGGCTGCAGCAGTGGCCCAGTACAGGGATTGAAGAAAGTAAATAAGGTAACAGTGGGGGCCTTCCTGAACTATGGGGTCCTACGCCTTGGCGTAATTTGCATACAGGTTAATCCGGCTATGTCCCTTCCCCCTTCCTACTCGTTCTGCCTCTTTTCCTTCCTACATAAAATTTCTTCTTTCTGATTTGTCATCCTACCTGCAAATGCTTGTGTCCCATCCTCTTTTTCTACCTTCTCTAGTCTACTCTTCATACTGTTCTGCTGTTTTCCCTCTCTGTATATATTAGAGTGTGTGTTATTTTCTAGATGCCTTCATTTACTCTTCTGCTCTAATATATGATTCTGCTTGTAAAACTATAGTATTGTAATTTACTTTGTTATTTTTTATTGCTAACTATCTCCTACTCCCCCAGGATTCATTTGGAAATGAGCTGTTTTCAGCTCAGTCTGTTCTTCCTGGTTAAACTCTTAAATAAATAAATAATGTTTATGTAACATTGTGTGGATTTTTAAATGTTATTCACTATAATTATAGCTAAAGTATGATTGAACAATAAACTTTACCTACCTACCACAGCGTCACTATCATTTTCAACACTTCCTACAGTAGTGCACTATGAAAGTATTAAGTTGAACCTAACATGATCACACAATTCCTGAGTACTTTCCTAATGAAGTAAAAATCTTTTAATCCTCCACCCTCACGAGCCATTGCAATAAACCATTATTATGGTGAACGTATTTATCACTAACCTCAGAACATGGCAAGTAGTAATAATTTCACCACAATTCAACTCCTCCCACCCCCATAGTTTAACTCCATTCAATTCAGTAACCTTTGGCCTAGATATTACAGCACCTACATGGAGGCATGTTATATCATGGATTTGTTTGTGATCTTTTTTTTCTACTTTGTAAGTAAATGGATGAGAAACCCCTCTGGGCAACTAGTGAATTTTATAGCATGTAAATTTGTATCTGCAGCTGACATTTCAACTAGCTACCTGTCTTGTAGCTGCTTGAAAGGAGATAAGGATTGTGGGAGATTGAAGGGCTGTCTTTGTGAAGTCTTTTACAGCAGTGTGAAGTTTCACTACATGCGGAGGGTGGTAGAGGGGTTAACGTATAAAAACAAGCATTTGTCAATGCTGAATGTTGTCTTGCTGACATTGGCATTGGTAGTACAGGAATTAGAGAGATGCATAATAGGAATGGCACTGAAGTATTGAACTAACACCAACTCCCACCTTGCAGAGAGTGACAGGTGCTGAGGGTGTGCCTTTGTGTTATTGGCTATAACGCTCATGCCATTCCACCTCACTCCACCCTGCAGACACTGACAGGTGTCGTGGTGTGCCTTGGGGTCTTCAGCCCTTACACTCACCCCATTCCATAAGGAAATAAGCTGAGATGGATGCAGTATAGAAGAATGGGGTGAACGTTAGGGCTGAAGACCCCAAGGGATACCTTGATGTCTGTCATTAGCTACATGGTGGGGGTGGAGGTGGAAAGGCATAAGCATTACGGCTGATGACCCCAAGTCACACCCTCGACACCTGTCAGTCTTTACAGGGTGGGGCATTAATGGCTGGAAACCCTAATGCCCTGTGCATTTGTTGGTATTTTCACTCCAAATTTTAACATGGGATTTTTCGGACCCCAACCTAATGAACAGTGGCACTATAATTTCATTACTCAATCCCCAAAGGTGATTTCACAAAGTGACTATGCCATTATGCACCACAGATGAGAAAACACATTTCAGGCTGGATGTGAAAAATGAAAGCTGTATTGTTTATGAGGAGGTGTGAAAAAAATTGCAGTGTTGAAAATCTGGAGTGAAAATATGAAAAATTGGTGAAGTTATGAGCGTGCGTAGAAACTGCGCAACACACACCCATAACGCAATAATTTTTACGTTCACTTGCACGCATGAGCAAGGAACGTTTTGGGAGAGTAGCACACTTTGGAGGTGTGCCTCTCCCTTTCAATCCACTGCTCAGTTGAGCAGGCGTGGCGGTCATGCACCAATGGGTGCGGGAGCTGTGTATGACAGCGGTGGTCTTTGCTTCAAAGAAAACCACGCTGTCAGTACAACACCCGTCATGCCACCCCCGCATCACGCTGCCCCCAAATCTTTGCTGCCACGGCGAGCCCACCCCAGTGTAAAACGTCCAGCGTTGATTGCCAACGGGTGCCCAATCCCCACTCGGCTCCACGGTCCCCCAAGCCATCCTTCTGCCACGGTGGGAGCCCACCCCAGCATGGCAAACGTCCTGTGTTGTTTGCCAACGGGGGTGCCCAATGCCCCGTCGGCTCCTCAGCCCCCCCCCAGCCATCCTTCTGCCACGCTGGGAGCCCACCCCAGCATGGCAAACATCCCACATACTTTTTTTTTTTTTTCACCTGTAAAGCAAAAACGGTCACATGGCGCTTCTCCCAGTCCCCCCTACCACAACCCGCACCCACCCACTGCGCACCCAGCCTCCCCAACCCCCCTCACCCCATACTTACATCCGGAGCTCGGTGCGACGATCTTCGGTGGACCGGGAACACGTCTGCACTCTTCAAAGCCGACTGCGAACTGAGGAAATGCCGGTAAGCTGTATAATGGGCTAGATAGGTGGTTTTCAACTTTATTGCATATCGCAGGCATTTTTTGGAATTTTTGCAGCAAATTTTCAACATGGGTTTTTTGGGACCCCTTCCCATGAATGATGTCACTGTCATTGCGTTATTCGGGCCTGAAGGGTGATTTCGCAGTCACTGTGCGAAATCACCCTTCAGGCCCGAATCATGCCATGACAGTTACATCATTCATGAGAAGGGGTCCCAGAAACCCCATGTTGAAAATTTGGTGCAAAAATTCCAAAAAATTACTGTTTTACGAGCGTGCATTTTGCAGTTTCTACACAGGCTTGTAAGTTCGCGAATTTTCAATATTTTCACTCCAGATTTTCAACATTGCCATTTTACCACACCTCCTTATGAGCAGTACAGCTGTCATTTTTCACATCCTGCCCAAAACGTTTCTGCCCATGAAGCGCACAATGGCACAGTCGGTTGTGCAAATCAATGTATGGGATGCATTAAGAAAATCACAGTGACACTGTTCATTAGCAGAGGTCTTAAAATGGCTATGTTGAAGATTTGTGAAAAAATTCCTAAAATCACTGTTTTTATGAGCGTTACGCAGTTCCATGCGCTCGTATGTTTACAAATTTTCAATATTTGCACTCCAGATTTTCAACATTGCCATTTTACCACACCTCCTCATGAGCAGTACAGCTGTCATTTTCACATCCTGCCCAAAACATGTTTCCATACATGAGCACAATGGCGCAGGTCGGTGTGTGAACTCAATGTATGGGATACATTAAGAAAATCACAGTAACACTGATCATGAGCAGAGGTCTTAAATGGCTGTGTTGAAAATTTGGTGAAAAATTCCTTAAAATGACTATTTTATGAGTGTTCATTGCGCAGTTCCCACGCACGCTCGTAGGTTTGCGAATTTTCAATATTTCCACTCCAGATTTTCAACATTGCCATTTTACCACACTTCCTTATGAGCAGGACAGCTGTCATTTTTCACATCCTGCCAAAATGTGTTTCCGCCTATGTAGCGCACAATGGGGGTAACAAAAAGGTCATGATGAAAATTTATTGTGCAAATACCAGCAATCGCACAGGGCATTAGGGTAAAGCACCATACGTGCCAAACACCACTGCAAATACCTGCAAGCGAACGTTCGGCCTTGACAAATGCTTGTTTTGGAATATTTTCACCAAATTTTCAATATGGGCATTTTGGGACCTCCCCACATAAACAGTGGCACTGTGATTTTGTTAATCTATCCCAAAAGTTGATTTCCCACTGCGACCACGCCATCCTGCACCACAGGTGCGACAATGCATTTTGGGCAGGGTGTGAAAAATGACAACTATACTGTTCCATAGGAGGTGTGAAAAAATGGCAATGTTGAAAATCTGGAGTGAAAATAATTAAAATTGGCAAAGTTACCAGCGTGAGTTGAAACTGCGCAATGCACGCTTACACTCCAGTCATTTCTTGGACTTTTTCACCAAATTTGCAACATGGGTCTTTTGGGACCCCACCTCATGAACAGTGGCACTGTTGTTTCATTAATTGGTCCCAAAAGGTGATTCAGTGCAGTGACCGCAAAATCATCTTTCAGGACCGAGTAATGAAATGACAGTGACATGTCCACAAGGTGGGGTCCCAAGAACCCCATATTGAAAAGTTGGGGTCACAATTCCTAAAAATGGCTGAGATATCAATCTAAGTTGAAATGCCCCATTGACTCCCATTATACACCGCTTACCCAATTCCTCAATTGCAGTTTGACTTTGAAGAGTGCAGGCGTGTTCGTCCAGAGAAGATCGCTGCTTCTGAACTCCAGAGGGTAAGTATGGGTGGGGGGTGAGGAGTGGGTGCTCAGTAGGAGGGGAAGGGGGACTGGGGAGACGACGGTGGACCATTTTCTTTTTTACAGGTAAAAAAAGAAACAACAAAAATACGCCTGGGGGATGGTTTTCTTTCTTTTACAGGTTTTAAAAAAACATTTCAGCACATTGGGGTGGGCTTCCACTGTGCCACAATAGTGGTGGAGGAGCATGCAGATTACAAATGGGTTTTGGGGGCACATCTGACACTGGGAGTGGGCATCCCGGTGTTGGAAACATTTTGGCACACTGAGGTGGGTTTCCAGTGTGCCACATTAATGGGGAGAGTGGGGGATACATGCCGACACAGGGATTGGGCACCCCAATGTCAGCTTTCCTTTAAGTGTGTGTCAGGTGGCAGGAGCTGCAGCTCATTACTTGTTTCACCAGGAAAGGCACACAGAATAAACAAGTTGTTGGCGAAGCAAGGGTCAGGGACAGAGTGCTGGGTGGCAGGAGACGACAAGGTTGCGAGGGAGTGGGGAGGTGCCACTGCAGTGACTAAACTGTTCTTGATTGCAGTGGCAGATTCATTTCAACTCCTTGGCTCTCTTTGAAGCTGCTGTCATCGGCAGCTTACCCCTTGATTGGTGGCTGAGGAGCTCACCTTTTAAAGCATCTGCTGCTTTGGCCACAATACTGACACACCTCTGAAATGTGGTACTGTTGCAAGATGTTTCTTGTACATGCGCTGTGCGCATGCATGCAAGCAAACATAAAAAACAGCTGGCACATGGAAAACTGTCCAACTTTTTTTTGACTCTCACACTGATAAAATAAAGACTGAAGCAAACCTCCATACTACTTTAACTTTGAACAAAGTGGGTGATTTGATACCTTTTATTGGACTAACAAAAGGTTTAAACAATTTAAGCTTTAATTTCAGATGAAGGGATCTGTGTAGCCTGACAGCTTAAATGTTGTAAGTCTCTAGCTGGTCCAATAAAAGGTATCAAATCATCCACTTTGTTCCTCTTTTTGTTCAAGAACCAATACAATAATGAACAATTCTCTGTTATAACGTTGGTAACTAAATGCACTTACATACACTAAATGCCACATGTGTTGCTGAATCAGATGAATACCATCTCACCCATACTAGATAAGCAAATTATTTACTAGGCTAGTACATAAAACATTTTTAAACAATCAAACAATTACCCCTTGACTGCAACAAGATGCTAGAGCGCCTGATACCACTGTGGTGCTGGTAGCGAAAGGGTTAATCAGCAAACCAAAAGCATGCAGTAACTGTCACTGGTTTCTGCAGTTTCTCATGTGCCACGTGCTGAAACAAACTCAGCTGAAGAGATCTCCAGTAAACACCATACTTGCAGGAAAGACACGAATACAACAGAAACTGCAGTTCATATTTAACTGTGCCCTAAACAAACACAAACAACACTGCCCTGATAAGAAAAACCTTGGGGGACAACTGTAAATGGTCTAAGTGCAAGATACATTTTCATGTCCCCTTTAATTAACAGAATATATGTTAAATGACCAAAATACTGTAAAAAAGAACTGGCCAAATAACATTACATTGTGCAGACTACTCTGTGGAGAATAATAATAGTGGAAAGGAAGGGGGTGGGGGGAGAAAGAGCTGTAGATCGGGTATGGTCTGTGGTAACAGTGTAGGTAGGGAGGAATGGACAGATTGGATGGGCCCAGTGGTCCTTATCTACTGTCAAAGTCTTTGGGCCTGGCCGACGCGATGGCGCTGAGAGTTGAGGCTCTGGACGCCACACCTCGTGCTATGCCGGTAACCCGGGTTTGGGAAGGGACCCGGATCTTCTGGGGTTGGCTGGGGGAGGGATGGAGGATGGAGCGTCCCAATGGATGCTCTCCTCCCTCAGGGTGGGATAGAGGCGCATTGGAGCTTTGAGCGTCCTGGGAGGTGGGGGTGGATGCACCGACTCTCGAGAACATAGCGGCTGCCTCTTCGGGCCAGGGAGGGGGCGTTGTTAGGCGCTGAGAGGAGCATGCGTCAGCATGCAGACTCTCTGTGCCGTGATCTCAGAGAGCCGAGTTAAGGGGGAACTACTTGAGGAAAAATGCCCTCCGGTCACCTAGATGAAGTCCTCCGGAGCCGGCCTTACCACCCTCCTACCAGGGGCAGACCCCAATGTGCAGCTGCCGTAGGGGGAAGGGGGAAAGGGGGGCCTCTTCTCACCCCGCCTGGGGGGTAATCTGGGCCATCAAAGGACCCCCAATGGCAGTGTGGCACTCTAGGGGCAGACCAAGCTGGATGGTAGAGGTGGGGGTCGTCATTCCTTGTAGGATGGAAGGAGTGGTGATTGGAAGGGACAGTAGGAGTGGATAAAAAATAAGTAGGAAAAAAAAAAGTCTGTGAGCAGAATTCATGAAGGGAAAATGTTAAAGTTTCCCTCCACAACTGCCGATGCAGACTGGAATCGTCCACAGCTGCGGCGGTACCGATTGACAGCAGCGGCAGTTGCAGAGGGTGCTACGGTGGGTTCCACTGCCCATAGCAGTCTCCTGCAGCTGCAGTGCTGTCCATGACAACAGCATCCACAAGCTTCCGTATTCCGTGGAGCCGGTCATATACCGGCTCCACCTACGTGAATTCCCTCAGCTGTGGGCAACCTGCGGCTTGGCAAGTGGCTTCCCACTAGCGCCGAGGTTTTCCCGAAGCTGCGGGTCCTTTTCCCCATACGTGAATCCTGCCCTATGTTTCTATCTTTCCATAATCATGAACATACAGATAAAGAACAAACCTAAAATAATGAACTTAGTAATACTGAATAATCTGTACTTGTTTTAGTTATATAAATGCAGTAAGAAAAAACATGGTACTATACTGTACAGATATGTCATCTGTAAGACGTGTGCTAGGATAAGTGAAGCTTAATCATATCATAGCTACTGATAGCAATAAAGATGTTTATTTCATCAAATTTAAACATGGGGACCAAATACTTTTAAATCTTAGATGTGCCTACTATGTGGTAGCAGATTCTTTCATTACTTATCAGGGTTCTTTAAAGGTGCCTTCTTTATGCATCTGATGGGGTTGACCTCATGGCACTGTGTTGGTTAGCTGTCAATGCCGCTCATGAACTTTGTTAATTATTTTGCTTGCCGTCATGTCCTGGGTCATGACCAGCTACCATGTGCTACTGTAAGCTACCCAAAACCTGAGCATTGCATAACTGAATGTATAGTTGTAATCCTGCGTATATAAATTTGTGTAACTGTTCACTGCTCCTGTTGTGTGTCATTTGCTTGATCCCAGGCTACTTTTTTGTACTATGCTTTAGTTTGTGTTTATTGGTCACACTGTTATACCCTATTGGGTTGTACCTGAAAATAGGCATTTACTTGCCTACTCAGTAAATAAAAACTAAATGAATAACTTGCTAGCAACATCATTCAGATAGTTCTACCATTCTGTTTGTGTCTGTGTGTGGGGGGGGGGTGGATTTCCATGTAACTAACAGAAGTCTTTTGCTCTGGAGCCAGAACTGAAGCTTGACCATGCCTTAGAGCTGTTCTGTGAGGAAAATGAAGATGCCAACACAACTAAATTATTTGGTGCCCCCTCTGGTAGTAACCCTCCTGCAACTACTCCTCTCCTACACCCTGCCCCACAATTCTACTTCAAGGAGATCCCAGTGCATGAAGCCAGAACCTATATTTGGAAGGCCATTCACAACGCAGGCTACAGTGGTGACTCCCTTGACCTGAAGTTGTTAGCGCTTGTCCTTGAAGAAGTCCTTGAACTCCTGACAAAGGTCCTCAACCTATAACTAAGGATGTCCCAGTTCCCATCTCGCTGGAAACAGGCGACCATCACACTGGTACACTAAAGTGGAGACAAATCACTGCACTCCAACTACAGACCTATCTCCATCCTCCCTCCATTGTCTAAGACCCTGGAGCGCATCGCCTCAGACCAATTAGTCAAGTACCTGGAAAAATACGACATCCAGTGTCCTGAGCAACATGGTTTCTGAAAAGGGCACAGTACCACCACTGCAATATTAGAATTCATGGGCTTCATTCATACCACACTCGATCAAGGAAACTGTGTAGGAGCAGTATTCATCGACCTTACGAAAGCCTTCGATACTGTGAACCACCCACTCCTACTCAAGCAATTATCAGACACTGGGCTCTCCAATTATGCACTGCTCTGGTTTTCAAGCTACCTTGGGGAGAGGGTCTAGTGGGTTAGGATTTCCAGTGTCACCTCGGAAGAAAAGCCAGTCCTTTCAGGGGTCCCACAAGGGTCCATACTGGGGCCACTACTCTTCAGCCTCTTCCTCAACGACCTTCCCGTGTCTGCCACCAGAAATTACTGCTCTATGCTTACGACGCAGTCATGTTCACCAACCACCAAAACGCAGAGCTCCTCGAGAAACAATTACAGCTTGAATTCATGCGCATCGAAGAATGGTTCAAGTCACACAAACTGGTCATGAACTACAGCAAAACAAACGTTATGACCTTCTACAATGCCAGGAGCAAGTACAAATCCCATGACCTCACCATCCTAAACCAAACAGGGACCTTACTTGAACACGTTCCTGATTTTAAATACCTAGGTGTCACATTGGATAGCTCACTGTCCTACCATCGGCACATAGATTCTTTCGCCAAAGCCACCAACATCCGTATAGGCCTGCTGTATGGGCACAAACACTGCATGACTCCTGACACTCTCTGGTTGGCTATCAACAGCTCTGTCACCTCCATCATCGATTACGGGCTAGCAATTTATGGCTCTGCCTCCGCCTCTGCCCTCCGCAGAATTACAGTTGCACTCAACAAAGCATGCAGGCTGCTAATTGGGGCTGACCGACTTACACATACTTGGGACCTGTACACTCGGGCAAGATGGCTTCCTCTCATCAGCTGAATACAGTATCAAACCTCCCTCTTAGCCAAAAGAGTCCTCTTCGGGGTCATGCCCCCGGGCATTGAAAAGCTCCTCATTGACCACCACTGCACCCAGAGAACTAGAAGTTCACAACAACTAACCTTCCTTGTCCCCAGATGCCGGACTACCATGGGCCAGAGGACCTTTGCCCACAGAGCACCACAGTGCTTATTTCCAAGATTGCCCTTGGCTGGTATGTCATGCTACCTAACATTTGGCACATTTTGAATTAAGTGAATTTCCTAAGCCTCAGTCTCTTCAGTCTCTTACTTCTTTTTATTGTGTGACTATGTATTATTATGTTGACCTTTGTATGTATGTATACCCTCCATTCCTTTGACGTGGAACCTTTGTAAATGAGCAGTTCCTGTTCAAAGGTATTTGTAATCCTAGATTTCAATAAAATAAAAAATAATGTTATTAATGCTAATACTGAAATTGCTATTTCAATGCCTCTCTTAAATGAACAAATTAGGGGGCACTTCATGGTACAGGGATCAAGGAATCAAATAAATTAAGTGTTAATTTCAAAGAGATGAACAACAGGGCTGAGGAGAAAATGTATGTTCTGTCAAGACCAAATGAGACATCCAACTATTAAAGTCTTTGAATACAACCAGCCAGATGGCACTGAGGGTTGAGGTGCTGGTTCAGGAATGGACTTGGGATGCCAGGGGTCAGTAATGGCAGGAGAAGGCAGAGCATCCAGAGGACTGCTCTCCTGTCTTGGGGTGGGTATATGGGGTTGCATCACTCTATACTGGCCTCTAGTGTAGATTGTGAGCACTACAAGTAGCATTGCCATAGAAGGGGTGGGACAGTGGCAGAGTTCAGCACTACGTGTGTAGACATCATTGCATGTCCATCTTCCAGAGGTGTAATTATATGGAAAATACTCTCCTGACCACAAACATGATGCTTCTGACAGGATACCACTCCATCACCTCCAAACAAAGCCCGATTCAAGGGGCATGGGCTCAAGGGTGATGGGGTCTCTCTTCCATTCCCCCTGGGAGGGCTCCTCCATGGGGGGGGTAATCCACAGTCCTCTCTAATTCAGCTGGATTGTGGGGGAGGTTGGTAGGTGCTAGAAGCACTGAGATCCTGTGTACAAAACTGATCGAGGGAAGTCCCCCCTGTGGCAAAGGGAGAATAAATAGAATGTACTGTACAAAAAAAGTCTTTGAATACATGTTTAAGGATGATTTAAAGAATTTAATGGCAACTCCTTGTCCACCACCATTCTCCAACCTCTCTGCTGGGGAAAGACCAGCTCTTAAAGAACTACAGTCTGTGCAAAATAATGTAATTAAACCGGCAGATGGGGGGTAATGGTGGTCCTGCATATTGATCAATACATTAAAGAGATCTTGAGACAGTTGAGTGATGAATCCTCTTATGAAAGACTTACATATAATTCAACTGCCTCATTTAAAGAGGATAGGACATTATTTATAATTGGTAGCTGTTGATAATGTTTCTATTTTCAGAAACAATATTCATAACCCCAAATGATCGATATTTAACTGTGCGTGGATAAAATGTGATGTAAAAAACTATATTATGCAATATTTTGTTTTTATGGGCAACAATCTGTTACTGTTCTCTTCAAGGAACCAATAAGTTGGAGTTTTAGCTAGTGCACAATATGTGTACAGAACTCTAAGCATGGTTCTGATAGGGTAATAGCTCATGCTTAGCCTTCTGTACATAAATCATGATATAGTAAAAACTCCAAACTACAGGTTCCATGAAGAAAACTGTATAAAATGTTGTCCATAAAAAGAAAACAAATGAAAACACAGTTGTTCACATAAGTGGTTATTCAGGTACAGTTTAATATGGGTCATTTGTGGGGGGATTTAATTTCTGTAAATAGGAGCATTACCAGCATTGCCAATTGACACACATTTCATGTCCCCATTAAAGTGATTTTGGATGAACAAATTGGCAGGGCATTCTCAACGGGCATACTGGATAAAAGTGAAGTTACTGACTTGAAAACAGACCATCCTATATGCCTAACTACAACCACCCTTCCCAAAGTGTGTGGCCCTAAACTCCCTCTGGCCAATTATCCTTGTCCTCCACTTTTCTCCCTCTCACCTTACCCCTCACCCCATTCCTCCCCTACCTCACCTACACCCTCACATCTTTTAGCTCTTCAGACTTCTGTCCCCTCTACCTTGTACTTTTTATACCAACTCCCCCCAGACAATGGCCCTTCAGCCTGCCCACTCCTTCCTGACGCCCACCCACCCCTACTGAGTGCTCATCTGGCCTTACTATCCTTTTGCTGTCTCTCTGCTTGAAATACGGTATTTTGTATGTTGAGACTCTGCAACAATGTTTACCTTTATTTGTATGTTAACCTTCCATCCTTTGACGCAGAAACTTTGTAAACAAGCAGTCCTTGCTCAAAGGTGTTTCTAATCCTAACATTTAATAAATAAATAAATAAATAAATAAATAAATAAATAAAAGTCCACCAGTCTGTGGGGGACTCTCATGGGGACCAACTGTATCTGGCACTGGGTCTCTCAGTGAGGGTCCTTCTAGATATGTGGACTACTTTCCAAAGAAAGTGGTGCCTAAGGCTCACAGCTAGCTATAAGACACCTCGGACCTCATTCTTAAAACTGAGGATATGGAATAGAATCAAATTATTGTTGCTTAACAGTAGACATTGTTCGCTTGTACACTTGCATTAATCACATATTAGGTTTGAAGGCTGTTGAAGAAGCAATTTTGGGAGATATAGATTTGAGGGGTGCCCCAACATGATTTCATCTTATCCATGCTGCATTTTGTGTGACATCATAGTTATTTTCAATTTAAGAAAACAATAGCTTCAATGTACGGCTAGGGGTGCTTCCTTGGCACCATCATATGCTAACATTTTTATGGCATCATGGGAGAAGAAAGTAATTTTCAGTGAAACAACCCCACACCACCTCAGACACATTATATGTTGGCATCGATTTATTGATGACATCATATGTGTCTGGGGTGGAGGTTTATAGGAGAGTTCAAATTTTGTACAATGGCTGAAGCAGAATCAGTTTAATATGCAGTGTACCTACAAGGCAAATGTCAAAGAAACTGAGTATGTTGGCATCAAGCTACAGTAGGTGTAAACAAGGGAAATAAAGTCACATGTTCCCCATTTAGGAAACCAACTGACATTAACTACCTCCTTAGGGCAGAAAGCTTTCACCCCAGAAGCCTGGTTGACAGCATCCCACATGGCCAGTTTTTGAGCATTAAGAGGAATTCTTCTTGAAAAGAAGTCTATGAAAAGGAGGCTGGGATGCCAGATTCAGGTAAAGAGGCTACTCTGCATCAGTGGTAGAGAAAGACTACAAAAAAGCAGAGAAAGTAGACCGTGCTACTCTGTTCAAAACCAAAAAATAAAAGGTCAAATTTATCAGGACACAACAAGGTTACAGTGGTGCCCATCCATTAGGCTTAGATGGGAAAAATATGAGGAATTATCTTACTCACAGAAATTTTATGTATCAGAGCAGAACCAAAATGAAATAGACCTGGTTTTTGTAGCTGTAAAAATGCAATGTTTGGTAATACTGGTATTTTTTTTTTCTGCACCAAAAGATAGCAGAACAATTTGATTTGAGATGTTATATTTATTACCATACAACTTTTACTGTGTATGCTGGCTGGAGCATCTGGATACATATATTTGGTCAGGATCATCAGGCCCCCCAAGACTGTGTACAGGAACACATAAGGGCAATGATACAGGGGAATGAAAAAAATGCACTGGGCTTCCACTTCAAAAATTATCATAAATATAACCCAACAGCATTGCAACTTAGGGCCCTAGAACTAGTACAGCAGTTACCATTGGGAGGGGTTAGGACCCATATTCTCCTTCAGTGAGAAACATATTGGATCTCTCGATGAAGTGCATTACAACTCCTTGGGCTGAATGAACAAATGGATTACAAACCATTCCTGGATTATACGTTTCTGTCGTTATTCTCAGCGTAACTCAAGTACTTTTTATGTCATGTCTAGTTTTCAATAAATGGTAATAATCTGCAATAAAATAAGATGTTGGTCCATTATAGGACACATTTGGAGGAAAGTAGCTATACAAGTAACATGATATTTATGTTTGCTTGTGCGCATGTGCAAGAAACATGTTGTGACAGCTTGTGGTAGTAGCGGGTTTCAGAGGTGTGGCAGTGTTGTTGTCAATGCCATGACTGCTTTTGTGGGCTCATCTGTGTGGCACCAATGAATGAGCACACTAAATATGACAGCAGTTTAGAAGCATGCCACCAACTTGAAAGAAATTTGCTGCTGCAATGAGGGAGAACCCCATCATTGAAGGGTGATGTATGTGGCGGAGTTACAGCTTTCTTCTGACGCACTCTTGCTCCTCGGTATGGTCCTCACTCTTTGCCACCCCCCCCCCGGCTGTCCATTAGCTGCAGTACAGCTTTCTTTATTGGCAGCTCCAGCCTGCCCCTGTACAGTATCTCCCCAGTCCGTGCTCCTCTGCATCCCCACAACCCCATATCCACCTCTTTGCTACGATAGCCGCGGTGTGGCAAGTGAATGTTCAGCACTGTGGCAGCAGCATTACACCAGGGCACTTGCTGCGGTCAATAAATGCTGTGCCCCAGTCTGTGCCTGGCGCTATAACCCTTACAGTGCTGTGCACATCAGTCAGACCCATGGTAAAACTTATTTCATCTCCTTCATCATGCCCTCCCCGAGACTCAGACGCTGCTCATAAGTCAGTCAAGTCGGCCCAAGCCCTGTCCCACCGTGACTGACTCCACAGCTCCTCTGTGCTGGCACTGTGATGTAGAAGTCCTGACTCTGGCCCTCTTTTCTGTTACTTTTGGAGACGGGTTGGACTTCTGCAGTTTTGGACACTGATGCATGGCCGACAGCCTGCAAGCTGCCAATAGCTGATCAACTGTGCTGCCAGCAAGGGAACTGCTTAGTTTTTTCACCACCTGCCTGATCCCTCAGTCACCCCAGGAGCCACCCACTGCTAGCCGGTCAATCTTTCTGATTTCTTTGACCAGTGAACCCCCCATGTTCCCACTTTCTCCGGTTGCGACTTCTGTCTCTCCATGATCATTGACTGCTCTCTGTAGTGCTCTGCTGCCATTAATATTGGAACTGACAGCATCACCGATGAAGCGACACACACAAGCAAATCAAAACAACAAGCTGCAGCATCCATGGTCTGATGCCTAGCAGCAGACAGAGACAAAGTCTGTGGCTACTGTGGTTACTTGGTTGTGCCATTGGAATCAGGATTGATCATCATCGCAGCTAGCATACTGCAGCCAGTTCAGCAAGGACCAGGAGCTAGCCTCACTGTCCTCAAGAAAGCCTGTACTAGTAGGTAGTAACCTACCACTACAAGGCTAGACACTGCACTACAAGTAGTAGCCACCCTGAACCCCTGCCCAAGTGCCCAGCTAGTAGCTGCTCTGGGCTTCATCTGTAGCAGTCAGTACTTCTGCACTCTCGTTCACACTCTGCAGCACTGAGTCAGAGAGCCCCAGCATCACCACAGCCCCAGACTGGACTCCAGTCAGCCAGCACCAAGCAAGAGAAAGGACAAGACAAGAGAGAAGCTGCCTGCCTGCAGAAATTGAACCACAGAGGTAGGGTCCTGCGTCTACTGCTATGCCTAGAGGTATGTGGCTCACTGGGCTTATTTGTCTTGGTATACTGTGGGGAGGGGACTCAAGGGAAAGAAAACACAGCCTCCTGACCCTGCCACTGTGGGTGAACAATCCATGAGTGACCAGTTTTGGAGCTGTTGGTGGTGGACAGCTGCTGGAAAGGGGTGGGACAGATGACCCTGCTTCTTCTGGTAGGGGGGATTGTCCCCACTTCTCCTGGCTTTGTGGGGGTTCGGGAATGCCTCAGCTTCTCCTGTCTTGGGGTGGTGGGCCTTACTTTGTCTAGCTGAGGCGTGGGAGGTATGGTCTTGCATCATCTGGCTTTGGGGGTATAGCAATGGCCCTGCTTTTGTGACTCTGGGTCCAGGTGGGGGCTGCTTTATCTAGCTCATGGGTGGGGGGGTATGATCCTGCTTCTTCTGGCTTGGGTGTATGGCTATGGTCCTGCTGCTTGTGGCTCTGGGACCAGGATGGGGATGGCCCTACTTTTTTTGTCTTTTGGTAACTGGTAAGGGTCACTAGGAACAAGAGCCTGTTTTCAGGGGTGACCCGGGAGCACTGGGGACGTAAACTGACTTTGTCAGAGTCACACATTATTTTTTTTGTTTGTTTGTTTTGTTTAACCAGAAGAGACACACTAAGCTGAAAGCTTGTTTACAGGTGCGACCTGGGAGCACAAGGAAGTTAAATGACTTGTTCAGAGTCACACAGTATGCAAGTGGGGCCGTAGGATTCAAACCTAGGTTTCCAGGTTCACAGCTCAGAGACCACAACTCATTACTTTAACCTCTAGGCTATACTACCAGCCCCCTGCGGTGGTGGTCCTGCTTTTCCTGACTTGGGGGGGGCTGCTTTTCCAGGCTTGGGGGAGGGAGACCCTGCTTCTCTTGACTTGGGGGAGGGTTACTAAAGCAAATGATGAAGGCACACACCTCCCCCAGCCAGGAGAAGCGGGGTCACCCTCCCACACAATCCAGGAGAAGCAGGACCGTCCTTCCCTGAGCCAAGAAAGCAGGACTCTCCATCCCTAAGAAGGAGTTGTTTAATGCCTTGAAGTGCTGCTGGGGCTTGTTAGGTCAGAGGTCTGTTCCATTTGCAAATGTTTCAAGAAGTTTGTATAGAACTCTTTTGCACTAATTGCATTGTGCACACTTTCTACAAGTAAAGGTTTTGTGACTGATACTCTGGAATGCTTGTCAAGGTTGCCACCTCTTTTTCCATCCTTCCCCCATGCAGGACAAGCAGGATCCTTCCCTCCCGAGCCTGGAGAAGCAAGGTCATCCCCCCTTGAGCTGCTTCTTTTGGCTTTGGGAGGGGTCTGTTTCTTCTGGCTAATTGGCTTGGAGGGGGGATTTTCTGCTTCTCCTTGCTTGGTGGGAATGGGGAGGGGAATTAGCAGATGGCCCTGTTTCTTCTGGCTCAGGTCACAGTGGGATGACCCTGCTTCTCCTCCTGGCTCTACTACTGGGAGAAATGTATGCAGAACCTGCCATGGGAGGTGGCAGGAAATCCACTGGGCCTGGAAGGAGAGGGATAGCCAGGCACAGAGCTAGGCTCTAACTTAGAGCCTAGCCTACCTGTCTGTAACTATGGGAAAATTTAAAGACGATGGGGAGGCATAATTAATGGTGCAGTTGGTTGAGGATTCCAATTCTCGGGAAGCCAGCAAGGCCCAAGGATAAGGTGTCTGTAGGCAGAGTGCAGCCTTAAAAAGGAATTGTCAACAGTTCCACTGCAAAACCACAGAACCCATAGGTCCCCATAAGGTAAATCGCACAGGTGGTGATTTTGTAAAATAAATTTAAAAGTTTACTTATAATTTATCTGGTTGATACTACAATGCTCAGCCTGACATTACTATTGCAGAGTCTCTCGCAGCAAGCCCTTTCATGCTGTGCCCAACGAGTTCAGCTGCTGGGGACTCCAGTTTGACATAGTTTGAAATGCTTCTCAGAAAATAATAAAGACAATAAGTGCATATTTGTGCTTGGGCTCCACTTCTCATCCACTGAGGGAAACACTTTCCGTGGTGGATCGGTACCAGATCCCAAAGGACAAATATGCACTTGATATCTTTTGTTATTTATTTTTTTTATTTTTAAGTGTTTTCCCCATTTTCACCTTTCCTGTCCCATACACACACATGTGTGGAGGCACATGTACACCTCAGGGCACCCTCCCACTACACTGCTGCCCTCTATTGCCTACGCTACCCACTGTACCTCTACCCAGTGGAAGTGGAACTACAGGGGGGTGATGATCGCCTCAGGAGAGGAGAGCTGCCTTTCAGCTGCTCAGTCCTGCTCCCCCCATCCTGTGCTGGCTCTCCCAATGACACTAGGTTGTTTCCCAACCCAAGTCTCCGGCGTACATATCTTTTGTTACTTTCTGACAACTGTACTGTCTAATAGACCCCAGCAGCTGAGCCAGTCAGATACATTGTGAAAGGACTTGCCGTGAGAGACTCTGTACTACTACTGCAGGGCTGAGCATTGTGGGATCAACCACCAGATAACTTTTACAGTTCTTGGTTATAATTTATTTTTAAAAATTACTGTAAATCAGATTTACCTAATGAGGACGTATAGGTACTGTGGTTTTGCAGGGGGGAAAGCTGACAGTTCCCCTTTAATCTACTCACATACCTTCCCTAAAATTGATCTGTGTTTTTAAAGTTGCTTTTCTTATTTTTTGTTGCATGTATTTAGGAAGGGAAAGGATTATGTTTTGCCTCCATGGAGCTAAGCCATGAACCCCTTTCACTTCCTTGTCCTGAGTGCCAAACCCACATTATGTGGTCAGCATGGAGGCGCGCTCCATAGACAGTAAAAGGGCTGTTTTCCTAATGTTTATTATGTTTTAGATGCCCATTCTGAACAAATCAAAGTCCCCCTACCCCTGGCCCCCTCAATTAACAAGACCCTTATTAGTTGGGGGCGGGGGCTTTCATTTTTTCAGAAGAGGCATGTAAAATATAAAAATAAAGATAGAAAAAACAGCCCTATTACTGTCTGTGGAGCATGCTTCCAAGCTGTCCAGATACATTGTGTTTTTAATTTTCTATTTTTACCCCCTTCCCATCCCAGCACTGTCACCTGACTATATTACATGGTGCCACCTGTTGCCTTTTAGACTCCCCCCATGCAGCTCTGGCTTACCCCCCCCCAGGTGGGGACAAGGTGGGGGAGGCACACCCTGAACTCCATCCCCAGAGGAATCAAGTGTTCATTGTAGAGTCTGTTTATACTGCAGCCCAATTGGGTCCTCATGTCAGTGTTGCACTGTGAGAGGCATTTTTTCCATGTACGCCCTCCCAAGAGTGTGATGCACCACAATGCCAAGGCTTATGCCGTCTTCCTTCATGATCTCCCCCTGCTGTTACAGGTGTCAAAGGTGTGATGCCTGTGGTCATCACAGAGGTCAGGCCACTCCTGGGCAAATGTGGCCCCTCCTCCCAGAGGAGGAGCTGAGCAGTCCATCAGACACTCAGACATCCTCCCCCTGGCTCGCGCTCTGACTCCTGTTTCTGCTCCTGAACCCAGGTCACCAGCGTCACAAGCGGAAATCAAACTGCTGTGCCAACAGGCCAGCCTCAACCTCTCCAAATACATTACACAAAACGTGCTAGAGTCAGGGCTATGCTGAGGACAAGGATGTGGAAAAGGGATCTGCAGCTTGGCTCCACAGAGCCAAATTACAATCCCCTTCCTAAATACTGGCAAAAAAAATTATACACAAATTGATTTGGGGGCAGGTAAGTGTCCTTTTTGCTTTCTGATGCGAGTACGAGAAGAGGGTGATCTTTGAAAAATGTACTGCACGACACAACCCTATAAACCAGTTACTTTCAGCAAGTCTTAGATGGTAACCTGCAGTAGGAAATATGTGGCATCTTCTGCATACCTAAAGAGATAATGGAGCAAAGAATAACATGCATTTTGCATACTCAAACATTTTATAAAAGAACAAAAAACTCAACAAAATTAAATGCCATTTTTATTTCAGACACACAACATTTATAATTTGTTCAAATACTTCAAAAGGCAGGTGCGAAGGAATCTGCATGCATGCTTTCCATTACGGTTTCTATAGGTGTCATGGCTGCCAACTGTGGTGCCCATACAGTGCCCTGGTACCCAACAGAAGCTGGAGCCACACTGAACAGCAACTCCTTGCTGCACTTTCTGATCCTTTTCCCTGCCTGCCTTCTGACAGAGAGCCCTGAAGGGCATAAATAATACCGCCAGAGCGACAATTCGGTAAGGTGTGTGTAGGTGCTTCATCCCATGCCTCCTCCATCTCTTGCTGACTTTTTTTTCCTTCTATACCCACAAAATATTCAAGGGCTCAGGGAGCCCCCACTAGAAGCCCAGGGAGGGTATTACTGTAAAGGTAAAGGCGGCTACGCAAGACGAGGCTGGTGCTACCACAAACACTTTAGGTTATTACTGTACTTAAAAGAATGCTAGCCCACTCCTCTAGGGAGCTTGCCCAGTAGACCATCAGGGCATAATTCAACACAGTGGCTCCCCACCAAGGCATTTCTTAGCCCTCACAACCACCAATTCCACTCCTTATTTACACAAAAAGGTCTACTAGTCCCCCACTAGCCATCAGTAGCCACTTGGCCTACTGAACAAATTACTGGCCACTTAGACCCCATTATGAGCAAAGGGGTTTTAAGCAAAGCTCCATTCCCCAAACCACACCCCCTTCTCTCTGCTTTTGCTCATCTTACATCTTTTTCTTTCTTAACTAACCTAGTATTCCTTCTATTTCTAGAGGTCTGACAAGACATGGACTCCGACCCCATCAGATAAGTACAATTTAATTTCTCTTCTGTCCTTTACATCCTATTTAACCTCTTTAAGGAACGTGGATCCATTGTGATCCCCTTGTCTCTTCTTTTACAGATGCAGTGCATGACATCTTCCCATTGAACTACCCTATAGCACCTTGCACCCAGGTAAGTCCCTCTCTTTTTTACCTACATTTCGGTGGGTTTGCTGTAACAGGGCAGTCACTTCACTGCAGACTTTCCTTTTGTAAAATTACCTGCTGTTCTCAGTTGGACACGCATAGGGTGATGTTCCTCTCAAATGGCAAATGTATCTGTACTACTTAATTCTATGTCTCTTGTGTGCCTTAATTATGTGATGTATGCACTGCATTCCATAACAGTTTGATATTACAAGAAATACGAGTTTGCATAGCTCAAGTTGGGTTTGAGTTTTCATTGTTCAGTTGTGACTTTGTTTTCACAAAGTCCTAGAATGTCTTCCCCTTTGAAGCAAGAAGATTAATGTTCCCCAGGTTCCACAAGTCGTCAGATCACTGGTTTGCTTTTGGTTTTCTAGATCATTGAGTCATTGTTTTTGCTACACATTATACTGTGTAATATGGTGCTGTGTGGGCCTCTGCACAGTGGGGTCCAGTGGTTGTGCTGGCTTCTCTGCCTGCTGATGGCTGCAGGAGGGTAAGACCATGGGGCATGAGGGTCCAGGTGAGGGGAACGAGTGGTTTGAAAAAATGGTGTTTCCCTCTGAGGCAGGGTGGCAACCCAAAGGATAAAAAGGAAGGGTGGCAGCCCAGGAGGGACCAGGAAAGAGGGGCAAGTGGTTTAAAAAATCTGTATTGGACTCTGAGGGAGGGTGGGAACTGCAGGGGTGGTCCAAGTAGAAGAAATCATATTGGCGTTGTGGGGGGGGGGGACCCAAGAGAGATAAAGGGAGGGTCAGAGCCCAGGATGGCCCAGGTGAGTGGGCACGTTGTTAAAAAAAGATTGTGTTCTCTCAGAGGAAGAACGGCAGCCCAGAGTGAGTCCAGGTATGATGGGCAAGTGGTTTAAAAAATTTGTATTGGATTCGGGGATGGTGGGAACAGGGGGAGGTCCAGGTGGAAGAAATGTTATTAGTGTTTGTGAAAAAATGATATGTGGAGGTGGGTCTGGGAAGGAGAGATGGAAGAGACGTGAAATGTATTCTGTGAAAAATGTTTTTTTTTTAATTAAATGTACATGTCAAACAGAGCTGCTGTGGTTCCCTGGTGATGGAGGGTCTTGGGGATGTGACTGGCAAACATGAAGGAAAAACAATTGTAATGGCCCCCGGTGAGGGAGGTGGGTGGGGCAGTCAAATAGACTGGCACAGAACAATTTTTCCCACCATGTATAACAGTCAACTGGGTCCATCCCTCGCTCCCGTGGTGTGTCCATGCCTCATTGCTGTGGTTCCTCAGTGATTGGACCATTTTGTTAAGTGTGCAAGGTTACGGCGAGTACATGGGTAATTGATGGCTGGTGTGGGTGCTTGAGTGAGGAATATTGTTTGAGTACTGGTGCTGGTTTGAATGGACCTCCGTGGGACTGGCTACCTTGATGTGGTGCGGAGGCTTGTCACAATGCAACATTGACTAAAAGCCAATCAGTCTGAAAACTGTTGGTGATGGTATGGCTAGTGATGTGTGCCTGTAGCTCTGTGGGACTGACTACCTTGATGTGGTTCAGAGGCTTGTCACAATGCAATATAACTAAGTCAGTCTATTTTTCTGACACAGGTGATTTGAAGCCATTCTTCCTGTATGGGAGTGTGTGTGTGTGTGTTACATCTCTTATTTAGAGTATACACCACACACAAAATGACGCTTGTGTCAGGTGAGAGGGTGCGGTCTGCACTTGGACAGTGGGGGGAGGGGTAGCATGGCATGGATGATGGGGGGGATAGCAGTGAGTCCACCTGGTGTATAAATCTGAAATTCCTGGCTCCATAGGCACTGCTGCACCTGGGGCTCCACTGTCTGACCATTTTTGCTGCCATCCATTTCCGAATGGGCGCTGTGTGGCTCACTATATGGCAGTCTCCCAGCTGCAGCATTTCCTCTTCACAAGCCATTCATTGCATTTACATTTGCCACTGAAGTAGTGGCTATGGTACATGGAGAGAGGCACACCTATACTGCCTTCCTTCTCCCAACGAGCTCCTGTTCTCCTTCCCGCATGGAGCAGGCCACAGCCTGAGCTCCATACGGGCTGGGAGTTGAAAGCAGTGCCTGGTATTTTCACTTCTAGTGTAGCCCATTCATGCTAGCAGTAGCAGCCCCAGGATATAATTTTGCTTCCTGTATTATTGCCTTGTTGCCGTCCCTTGCAAGAGCTGAGAGTGTGCCACCCGATTAATGTTGGCTTCATCAGATTCAATTATTCATCAGATTCACTATTGGTAAGTGTTAGACTATTCTGAGCTGTGCAAAATATGCTGTGTATAATATTTCATTAAAGAAAGTGCCAGTTCCTGGCTGGTTCTGCTTTTCACCCCCCCCCCACACTTGTTGCTACCCAGTTCAGCCTACACATTTTATTGTTGTAGTACAGTATTTCGCTGCTCCTCTGCATATAATTTAGCTTCTGTACATCTGTGCTTCATTATCTTGAACAATTTGAGCCAGTAGAGCTTGCGTGCCTATTCCTTTTTTTTTTTATCTCATTACTTTCTGTGTTTTCCAGAATTCCATTTCCTAAGGGTGGACAAATGAGTTAGGTCGACGAATAAATGAGCAGCTAGTCTACTTATTTTGCTGTCCCTGTCTCAGCTGTACCTGGCTGTAAGTAATATAAAAGCGATCACTGTGGGACTCTATTGTGGGGGGGGGGAGTTAAACAGACAGGCTCCTTGGCCTTTCTGCCAGCAGTCCAACCCAGTCCACTGTGGGACTCCATTTGGGGGTGGGGGAGCTAAATGGACTGACTGCTTGGCATTGCTGTCCATGCCTGGCAAACCCTGCACAAGGTGTTGTTTATTTTGACTGAATTCTTCTCCACATTCTGTGCATACAGTGTACTGTTAATTGTCTATTCCATACATGAAATACCTGGCTATCAGAAACTGTTGCTGGCTGGCCATTTTTTTTTTTTGAGGGGTGTGCTGGCCATGTTTCTGGGGGGGTTGCCAGCAGTGAGCCTGGTGGGCTGGCAGCTGTGAGCTGGGTGGGCTGTGTGTCTGGGGGTGGTGGCTGCTACTGGCTCTGTCTAGTGGGGTGGACTTGCTGGCTGTTCATGCTGGTGAGTCAGGATAGGGAGAGCGGCCGTAGGGAAGAGTACAATGGTTGGGGTAGCCATGCTGTTTCGTCGGGTTGGAGTTAGTGTGCAGGTTGGTCTGTTGTAGTATGGAATGTCCATGCAACTCTATCTGGGTGGGCAAAGTGGCCATGCAGCTACATCTGGGTGTCAAAATGGTTGGGCTGGTCCATCAGGGTGGAGAGAATTTCCTGCCTGGTGAGGTGAGATGTGGAGAGTGTCCATGCAGCTCTATCTGGGTGGAGAAAGGAAGACTAGTCTGTTGGGGTGGGACAGTTGCCATTCTTGTCTATCAGGGTGGTGATGGTGTTCAGGCTGGTCTGTTTGGGTGGGGAAAGTGGCTGCACAGTTCTGTATGGCTGGGCAAAGTGGTGGTGCAGCTCTGTCTGGGCTGGGAAAGTGTCCAGGCTGGTTTGTCAGGGTGGGAAAAGTGGCCGGGCTGCTCCATTGGGGTGGGGCTAGTGGGGGGAGATGGTGTCTAGGCTGGTCTGTTGGGGTGGAGAATATGTCTGAGCTGGTCCGCCAGGGTGGGGGATAGTGTGTAGGCTGGTTCATTGGGGTGGGGAGTGTCCAGGCTGGTCCAGGGTGGGGTGAGTGTCTGCACAACTCATTCTGGGTTGGGAAAGTGTCCGTGTAGCTCTGTCCAAGTGGTGAAATTGGCTGTGCAGCTCTATCTTGGTGTGAAAAGTGTCCAGGCCTGTCCATCTGGGTGGGGATAGTGTCTGTCCTGGTGTAGTGGGTTGGGGAGAGTAACCTTGCAGCTCCATTTGGGTGGGAGAGTGGCTGGGCTGGGTTGCAAAAGTGGCCATGCTGTGCAGCTCTAATATGGTGGGGAAGGTGTCAAAACTGGTCTGTCTTGGTGGGGAGAGTGTCTGGACAGGTGTGGTAGGTTGGGGAGAGTAGCCATCCTGGTCTGTCTGGGTGGGGAAAGTGGCCGGGCCGGGTGGGCAAAGTGGGTTCGCAAAGCCATATTCTGCTCATGCTGCCAGCCTGCCAGAGGCTTCTAAGTTCATCATTTGCAGGCATTTAGAGTCCAAAATAGTACTTTTAGTCTGATGACTGTTGGTGTATGGCTAGTGGTGTGGTGGCAAGGCTAGTGGTGTGTGACTGGACCTCTGTGGGACTGGCTACCTTGATGGTACAGAGGTTTGTCACAATGCAATTTGTAGCTAAAAGCCAGTGTGTGTTAGCCTGACAACTGTGGCATGGCTAGTGGTATGTGCATGGACCCCTGTGGGACTGGCTACCTTGATGTGGTACAGAGGATTGTCACAATGCAATATTGTAACCAAAAGCCCGTCTGTTACTCTGACAACTGTTTGTGACAGTGTGGCTACTATTGTGGTGGCACGTCTAGTGGTGTGTAATTGGGTGAAAACATTTCAGAAAATGACTGCATCACAAGTGTGCTTTGCACAGTCTCTACACACACTTAATACCAGCATGCAAACATTCAGCATTGACAAATGCTTGTTAATTTATGTTTTTGCTGCATGTGTAACTGAGAATCGTTTTTTTATGATTCATGAAATAGCACTGTTATTTATGAAATCTCTTTGCACTGCTATTTGACATGGATATATAATCATGCTGTTTTAAGTCACATGATCAGTTTGAAATTGTAATGACTATTTCTCTGTTTAATAACTGTACTGTGACTGAGAACACTCCCCTGAAGAAGCCCCGTATGTAGGGCACTATGTAGGGTATGCCTGCATGAGTTTAGCTCTTGAATGGCTTGATAAATTATTTCTTTGTAATCTACCATTGAGTGCTTAGCTCATTTATTGTTTTTACCCTTAATTTTTGTAAGTTCTTATTTTATGAAATGATCCCTAATATGAACAGTACTTGTGAGAAGGGAATCCTGCATGCCAGCATATTCTCACAGGTACTATGTACTTTACTGCAAATTCTCTTAATAACTGACTAGCTCCAGAGCATATATAATGTGTGCACCGTGTTCTTGACACCTTCAGCGTGCCTCATTAGGTAAAACATTTGTGCTCTCAAGTCTTTTAGGGAAGTAGTAATAGCAGTGCAGAATTTTAAACTGGACTGTTCTCCCCTGAACCTCCCTTCAACATTTATATGCATTAGTCCAAGTATCAGACAAATATTTTGCAGTAATACTCTTACCCAGTTCTGCTTCCCATTTTGTTTTCAAGGTTTGTGTATGAGTACTAAAGCTCTATAGTGTCATTGCATGTTTTATATACCATACTCATATCTTTCTGTAGTAGTGCCACTTGAATTATCCGTTGCCATTTTCTATGCTAAGACAAAGCGAAGTCCCCACCTAACAGTGAATCCTGCAGAGATTTCCTATATTGTAAGTAGTTCACAAATTAAAATCTATTTAAGTTGTATTGGGATTTCACCTCCTCAAAGGAAACCAGAGTTTTAGTGTATGAATCTGATAATCCATTTACAGTTGTAATTGCAAGCTTATGCCTTCCTATGTCCACTAGAATTCTACTTTTATAAAGTAGTTCTGGAATATTCCAAATCATACTTAGATGCATGGGAAAAGCCTGAAGCTTGAGTACTGTTTTAGTCTTCCTAGTAATATTGTGGGGAACTAACGAAAAAAGGATTATTCTCAAAACTTTTAGGTACATGGATAAATAGAAAGTCTGGCGTTTTGTAAAGGGCTACTATCTGTCTTTCTGTAAGTAGCAAAAGATTGTGAGAAACACTGGCACCTGTACTAAGGGCACACTGTGTGCTCAAAAAAATCAAGATGAATACTGCAATAACTAAAGTGCTTCGGTTTAATAAAGTGCGTGTAATATAAGCAATGAAAAACACAGTATATGTAGTTCAAACAGTTCAGCTTACAGCATCCAAAAATACACTTCATTCCAAATGGATAAAAGCAACAAGCCAAGGAGAATGGCTGGTATCCAGCTTAGCACAAGCAGTCCAAAACAGCAGAGCCCCGCCCACATCACCTGACATGTTTTGCATGCCACTCATGCTGTATGCTGAACTGTTTGAACTACATGTACAGTGAGTGTTTTTCATTGCTTATATTATGCACTTTATTAAAGCGAAGCGCTTTAGTTATTGTAGTACTCAACTTGATTTTTTTTGAGCAAACACACAGTGTGCCCTTAGTATAGGGTCCTCTTCACAATCCTTTGCATTTTACTTTTGACTGAGCACTGTACTGCCCTGGTTGTGATCATGACTCTTTTGCATGCACTTTCTGTAAGTAGCCAAACAGGAGTAAATTCATCCACTTGGTTGGTTAGGTAAAGTACTGCTTCTTTAAACAGGAAGGCCAGGTGGTATTTTTCCAACCAGGGAGCTCAAAATGTCTTGCTTCCCATGGCACCCTAAGCTTGGCCAGAGAAATGCTCAGAGGCTAGTCTCCCCACAAGAATTTTCTGACAAGTTTCTCTAAATGTTTAAATCTTTTTCTACCTATTTCAACAGGTATGTTCTGAAAAATATAAAATAACTTTGGAGCTACCATCATTTTGGTTGTGTTATCTCTCCTCCGTATAGGCATGTTATGGTTTTGCCACTTGGTTGGATCTGTTTCTGTATTCTTTAGTAATGGGGTGAGGTTAAGCTCCAGCAGTTTTTTGGGGTCATTTGGAATTTTGATACCTAGGTAAGTGATACTGTGTTTGGACCAGGAAATGTTGTCTAGGCAGTCCACTTTAATAATGTTAACAAAGTTTGGGTTCAGGCACATAGCTTAGATTTTAATCCAGTTGACCACTACCCAGATAACTGAGAAAAATAATTTAATACTATTTTAAGATTTCTGAGGAACTAGAGGGGTTGTATGTGGTTACTAGAATATTGTCTGCATATGCATACACCTTATTTGATATTTTTCCTGTCCTGACGCCTCTAAAAAAGGCAGATTCTTGACTTTTCCTGATTAACAGCTCATTTGCCAGGATGAATAAATAAGCCAGTGCTGGGCAATGTTGTCTGGTGCCTCTTCATAAAACAAGTGATAGGGAGACGGTTGTGTTAGTATTTCAGCAGCGGGAGTTTTATAAAACATTTCAATCCATTGTATGAAATCCTCTCCCATGTTAATTTTCCATGGTGATTTGTATAGGTAATCCAATTTGAGGGACTCTGTCTGAAAAACATCCAAAGAATCATTTACCTTTTAGTGGATGCCCATATGGTGTTAATGACTGTGTGTACGTTTTTCAGTCCTGATATCTGTGGTATAAAACCAAACTATTCCTTCCCAATTAGTAGTGAGCAAAGTTAGATTAATTTCCCTGTGGAGAAAGTTGCAATTCCTTTTTATAATGACCTCTTTACAGTAGTAGGAAGATTTCAGTAAAAGAGCCAAGCAGCAACAAGATGTATACATGGGGTGGGATATTCAAAGGGGTTGTGCGTGGCGCAACAATGTTGCACCATGCGTAACCCACTGATGCCCCTTGATGTGTTATTCAAAAGGGGATGTTGTGCCAGGCAGATCCCGATGTGCCGGGGTGCACCAGTATTGTATGCGGTGCAAGTGCAGGGGGCGTGGCCATGCATATTCCGCACATCCTGATATTCAGCCTGGGATGTGTGGTGCATATGCCTACTTGTGCCACACACTGGTGCTCAAAGTTGAGCCACAAAGAAATAGGAGCAAGGGTTGGCCACCCAAAGGTGAGCTGCCGTCTTGCAGGGCACAACACGGCAGCTGCCAGCTGTTGGTGGCCACCTGAGCTCCAGAACCAGGGTCTGTCAGCGTCATGCCCCCTTGCCACAGGCAGTGTACTAGAAACAAACTCCCTGGTGGTCCAGTGGACTGCTTCCAGCCCGATCGCGGACATAGGAATATTAAAAGCAGTGAAACTTAACCCTGGTGGTCAGCAGTGCCTCCCCACCTGCCACTGAGCCCACCAACCCTCCTCCTCCGTCAGGCGGGTGAGCAGCACCCCACCCGCAAGCCACCTGGCCTCCCGCCGACTGACTGTGTGCAGTATGGCTGCACGCCCATTGGTCCACAGTGTGGGCCAATGGCCATGCAGACTGTGCCATTCTACTTAGTCCAGATATGTGAATGGATCCATTCACATATCTGGACTGTGTAGTATGGTATGGTCTGCACACCCACTGGCCCACACAGTGGACCAATGAGCGTACAGTTGTACTGTATGCAGTCAGTCAGTAGGCTTCTGGGCAGCTTGTGGGTGGGGTGCTGCCGCCCACCTCTGACTGGGGGGAAGGGGGTGGTGAGGCTCAGTGGGCAGGTGGGAAGGGAGTACCGCTGGACCACCAGGGTTAAGTTTCACTGTTTTAGTTTACCTATGCCAGCAATCAGGCTGGAATTGGTCCACCAGACCACCAGGGATATTGGACTTGTTTTATTTATTACTTATGTCCGTAATCGGGCTGGAAGCTGTCCACTGGAGCATCAGGGATATTGGACTTGTTTTATTTGTTACTTAAGCCCACGATCAGGCTAAAAGCAGTTCACTGGACCACCAGGGATATTGGACTTGATTTATTTATTACTTATGCCCACAATCGAGCAGCGGGGCACTCTGCTGTGCTGTGCAGGGGGCGTCAGTCCCTGATGGCTGCAGAATGGCAGGGGCCAGGTACAAGTTGCCAGGAATCTGCGCACCTGCATGTAAATGAGTCCATAATTACATGCTAATGGCCCCTGTTCTGCCTTGCATGCATTATGGCTCCATTTGCATATCCACCGCTGAATATCGCAGTTCCTGCACCTAGTGCAACCGCACTTGCACTGGCGCATCCCCTTGCTCCTCTCTTACCACTTGCACTGGTTCAGTGCCACTGCACCATGCACAATGTGGAGGCCATGTTGCCATATTCAATGGTGCTGAGCCATAGTGCATCACCGTTGAATATCGCCCAGCACACTCCCAGGCGCATCCCAGTTGCACTGCACCCGGCTTGCACCCCTACCTGGTGCATTTCTGAATATAGCACCCAAAGAGTACAACAACTGAACTGACACATAAATATAAACATATTGATAAATTACAAAGTGAATATGAATGCTAGGTCAGAAAAAAAATACTAAAAGGTATACAGGTACATAAAAAAGTAGAGAAAATTATTATTTAGTAATGGGAGACATAACTTTAATATCGAGCTAGTGCTCTATACAGAAATCGCAGCCTAAAAAAATAAGAGCAAGTATGGAATCCAAGATGGGAGAATCCAAAATAAAAAAATAAATAAATAAACTAGAAGGTATTTAATTATGGTAAAAAGTTGGATCCGATTCCACCTGAAATAGCACCCACTTGTGCCAAATCAATTTAAATATTTCCATATGATCTAGATAACAAAAGGAGCATCTCTCATAATTAATATATCGAATTTACTAGCTGTATCCAATTGTAAAATGAAGGGACTTGAAAAGTAAGCCACAATCTGGTAATAATCTTCTTTGCACATACTATGAGTATTAGTAATAATTGTAACTGTCGCTTTACTTATTCATATATCAGGCAGAGGGATATGCAGGAGAATTAAGCTTGGAGCTGTCTGGGAAGGAATGTCGAAAAGAGAAGAAAAGACCAACATAATTTCATTCCAGAAAAGCATTAGGAAAGGGCAGGACTAAAATATACGGGTATGATCAGCTGTCAGTTCCCCATAGCCCCGCCAACATGCAGAATTACCTTGATACTTTGCCACAATTAATGGGGTCTGAAAAAAAAAAATGCATCCAGCATTTCCATAAAAACTCTTTCAAGTAAAAAGAGATTGCGGGCCAGATTTTCAAATGCCTATTAATGATTCAACCCCTTCCTACGTGCCAAACATATGGCACACGGGGATTGCAGCATTCACTTGCCCGTCATTCAGGATTTTCCATCCCTTGTGCCTGGCACTGCTCCATAGACCACAATTTGTTGGTCTAGCTTGCACCACTCCTGGGGGACAAAGTACCGGTTCTTGTGCCAGATATGTGATGCAAGCTGCCGGAAAGCAGGGAAACTGTTGCAACTGCACCTGATAATGAAAAATCGGTTGCAGTTGCGGGAAAGGGGATCGTCACACAGCCAGATTCAGAGTCCCATGGCACAGGGCTGGATATGTGCCCTATACCACCTTTTGAAAATACTGCCCTGTAAGTTTGTTCAAAGCAAGACAATATCTTTCCAAGAGTAAAAAATCACAATGCTGATGGAGATCACTGTTCCATTTATTTAGGATCCATAAAGAAGACTCAACTAGATGAGACTGAAGCGCAGAATAAATATAACCAATTAAATGAGGACAGATTTCCCCATGTTAATGATGTTGAACTCAGACAAATAGTGGTGAAGGAGTTTTGGACATTTGTCGATGAGAAACCAATAGTGTACCAAGATAATTTTGGAGCTGCAGGTACTGATAGTAATCAGTAGAAGGAATAGCAAATTGTGCCTGTAACTCTGAGAATAAACAGAGTCCCTGCAGACCAGTGGCTTGATGGTAATATACCAAGCCCTTTGTAGCCCAGTGTTATGAGAACAAGTCAGATTTTGTTAGGTGATTTTGAGAATCCTAGGCTAAAGCAGCTAATAAGGTATGTTCTTCAGGTGGAAGATATTTTTGAGCTATATGCCAAATCCAAAATGGAACCTGCATGAACCTAGTGAACTTAGAAATAGGCAGATAATCCAGTGGGGTTGAAAACAAGATTCGATTCAGATCATAAAGATTGTTTACCGTGAACTCAATATCTTTCCAATAGCTATGATACTGTATGTATTTAACAACCATATCCATAGTTGACAAGCTAACATGTACAACTGCAAATTAGGAATATTGAGTGCACACTGAGAAATGGGAAGATATAAAAGGGCTAAACGTATCCTGGGTTTTCGATCTGTCCAAATGGAATGAGAGATCATATGCTGCCAATCCCAAAAATAAACTGAACTGGGAAAAATGAATAAGATTTGGAGAAAAAATAAAATTCGGGGTAGAACTTTAGAACAGGTAATGTCAATCCTTTTAAAAAAGGAAAAATGATACTTCGACCATGGGCTAAGATCTGACACAATCTCAGCAGTTAATGGCTGAAAATGGAATAATTCTAAATGGCCCAAATTTGAGAGATAACTACCCCTAGGTATTTCTGACAATTTTGGTTCCAATGTACTGGAAGGATAGCTGAAATAGAAGGAAGAAGAGTATAATAAAAAGTTCAAATTTTGGTTTTATCTTTATTTAAGCGGAACCCAGCTAATGATTCAAAAGAAGCAAATAATTCAAAATTGATGGAAGGGAAGGGAAGAGTCAGTATTCAACAACTTAAGCAAGATGTCCTCCACAAATAAAGAAATCCAGAAATCACACCATCCAAAAGGGATACCCGAGATGGAAGGAGAGTGATGTATGTGAGAGGCTAGGGGCTCAATATTAAAGAACAAACACTAACGGGGATAAGGAGCATCCCTGAGAAATTTGCAAATCTGACCAAATTCATAAATTTAATCTGCCAATTCAACTTCAAAATATCAATTTTGCATACTTCACCTACAGTATAATTGCAGTTCTAAGGTGAAGTTTACTATGATCCATGAAAATGGAGCTATATTACCATGCAAAGGCTAAATTCAGTGCCGTGTGATGAAGAAAGAGTTGGTGTTCAGTGTGCTCAGTATCTTTGTACCTAAAGTTTTCTGAAAGTGTTTAAAACATGTAGTGTTATCAAACAAATCACTCCATTAAGTGTTTACTGTGCCTTGTGACTCTAGATTAAGAATTAATTGTTTATTTTTTTGTGATTTAGTTAGTTTACCACTAACTAAATCACAAACAATTTAGTTAGATTATCACTAATCACTAGAAAGTGGGACTGTGCCGGAGGGCTAGAAAAGGGCAACAGTAGTCAAGCTCCACAAAGCAGGGAGCAGGGAGGAGGCTGGCAATTGCCATCTAGTAGGCCGCATGTCAATGGTAGGGAAGTTGATGGAGGCACTACTCAAACAGAGAATCATAACGTATCTGGAATCCAGTGGGCAACAAGACCAAAACAGCATGGGTTCATAGCAGGTAGGTCTTGCCAAACTAACCTGGTCGACTTCTTCAACTGTGTTACAAGGATAGTAGATCCAGGAGTGGTAGTAGATGTCATCTATCTGGACTCTAGCAAAGCATCAGCTCTGTTCCACACAGAAGGCTGGTAAGGAAACTAAACAACATGGGAGTGGCAAGGAGGTGGTTGAGTGGGTGAGTAGCTGGCTGAGGAAGAACACAGAGGGTTCAGGTAAACAGGGTATTTTCAGCTGAGAGGGAGGTGACCAGCAGGGTACCACAGGGTTGGTACTGGGTCCCCTACTCTTCAATGTGTTCATACCAGACATTGCAAATGGGCTGGAAGGCAAAGTGTGTCTGTTTGCTGATGACGCCAAGATCTGCAACAGAATGGACTCCCTGAGGGTGTGAGGAGTATGACTTCAGATTTGAAGAAGCTGGAGGAGTGGTCAGAAACATGGCAGTTGAAATTCAATGCCAAAAAGTACAAAGTCATGCACTTAGGCAGAAACAATCCCAAAGAGGAGTACTACCAGGGGATCGAGAGAAGCTAGCCTACACCAGCCAGGAAAGATACCTAGGGGTCATTATACCAGAAGACTTGAAAGTGGGTAAACAGTGCAAAAGGGTGGCACTAAAGGCAAGTAGCATGCTGGGCTGCATAGGGGAGGGATATTACAAGTTGCAGGAGGGAAGTGGTGTTACCACTGTACAGGGCACTGGTGCGCCTCCTCTCGGAGTACTGAGTACAGTACTGGAGACCGCACCTCAAAAGGGACATAGACAGATTCGAGACTGTGCAGAAGAGGGCCATGAAAATGATTCAGGGACAGTATCATTTTCAGAATAAACTAAAACTTACCATATAGTATACCAGGGCCAGGACAGGCTGAGGGAACTCAACATGTACTCCCTGGAACAGAGGAGGGAGAGGGGTGACATGATTGAGATTTTGTAATATCTGAGGGGTATAAATAAGGTTAACATTCAGGAGCTTTTCCAGTTGAAAGAGAGCAGGAAAATGAGATGGCATGCCATGAGGCTGAAGGGAAGGAGGTTCAAGAGTAATACACGGAAGTTCTTTTTTACAGAGAAGGTGGTGGACCCATGGAATAGCCTACCCAAGGAGGTAGTGTGGGCCAAAACAGTAAGTTTGTTCAAGAATGCATGGAATAGACATAAAGGTAGCATACGGAAAGGCAAAGGAGGGGAAGGGGAACAGCTCCAAGTAGGTTCTTGGGCAGACTAGATGGCCCTTGCAGTCCCCTTCTGCTATCACTTTCCATGTTTTTAGGTAGTTTTGTCTTCTGTATTGAAAGGTAGTACTGTAGGGTGGAGGGGACCTGAGTTAGCTGCATCAAGAAAAAGGAAGGTAAGGCACATCCTTTTCTTTCCGAGCAGCACTATAATGCTGTTGTAGTGAGTGTTTTGTGTGACTTTTTTCCCCTGTTTTCTGGAGTTTGCTATTTTAGATCTGTAGACCAGTTAGGTGAGTTTTACTGAATTTTTTCCCACTGTAGTTTGACAATATTGATTTCATTTTTATTTACTGATTGAAGTTAGAGTATTTTCATGTACACAGTACCATTATAATTACCTGAGATGTTGTGTCTTGCATGTGTCCCCCTAGTCCCTTAAATCCATGTTGTATATTGCTTGTGAAGAAAAAAAACTGTGGTGTTTTTATTGTTTACTGTCTGTGTTCCTTAATAATGTCTGGCAAAGTGTTGGGTAGTCTTGCTAGCCCCTTAAATACCTGTCATGTATTGTTTTTGTAAAAAAAAAAGAATAACGAACAAAAACAAATGCCTGCTGTTGTTAACTGTCTGTGTACAGTACTTCAGTAAAGACTTGTAAATTGTTGTGCTGTGTTGTGTTCCTAAAGCTACATATATAACAAAATGCCCATAAGGAGATGCTCTGGTAAAGTTGGAGTTGCTGGCAGCGGCAAACAATCTGAGAAGAACATGGTTTCTGTGGTTTCGAAAGGTACCATAACCACTAGTGATGCAGGTTCAACAGGGGCCAGTGCTCCGGGAAGTACTCGACAAGGAGCAGTTGCTGCAAGTGGGGACATTAGTGTGGCCAAATTTTTCTCATCAAATCTGAGGCATCAATGCTGGTGGGTGCTGGTGCTGGCAGTTCAGGTGGTGGAGGCAGGGACAACATGAATAGTCCAAGAACCTCCAAAATGTCTTTGTCTATGAATGCAGATGAGGATGAGGACCTGGAGGTGGTTTATGTTCCCCAAATTGGTGTTGTTAAGCCTGAGCATGACTCATACTGTGATGTGGGAGATCTGAGGGTTTCTTCTTCACACCCGGTGCAGACAATTAAACAAGAAGAAATCAAATTGGCTGTGTTAACATTGAAAAATAATACATCTCCAGGCCTAAACAGCATTAATTCATATTTTATCAAACAACCATAGATGAATTGTTATCCCCATTAACTATAATTTTCAATAAATCATATTGCACATGATCAGTCTCCTCTGACTGACGAGTTGCTGCTCTGATACCGATAAATAAAACAGGCAATAAAGCATCTAAGGTAAATTACCATCCCATTAGTCTAACCTCAACAGTTTGCAAAATTATGGAGAAAGTACTTAAAACAAAATTGAACAAGAATTAACTTCTGAAGGCATCACAGACCCAACACAGCATGGCTTTGTAACGGGGAGATCCTGTGTCACTAAATCACATTCTATGAAACTGTAAGCAGTAGTATAGACAACAATATTCCAACTGATGTATTTTTGGATTTCAGCAAAGCTTTTGATGGTGTATCTCATAACCATCCAATAGATAAAATGTTAAACATAGGGTTAAATAAACACACTGTAAAGTGGATAGATAATTGGTTGTGTAACAGAACTCCGTGGGTTAAGGTATCTGCCACTGTATCAGATGAAATACCAGTTAACAGTGGGGTACTCCAGGGCTCCGTCTTGGGGCCAACTCTGTTTGGAATCTTTGTGGGTGATTTAAATCATAGTATAACTTGTAACTTCAGTAAATTCACTGATGATGTCAAAATTTAATCAGAAGTAGATACAGCAACTAAAACTTGACAACTACAAACTGACATGATGAAAATTGAACAGTAGGCAAAAGCAAACAAGATGTGTGTTAACCTAGAAAAATGTGCAGTTATTCACTTAGGAATACAAAACTCTAGCAGTGATTACATACCAAATTACACTACTATTAATACAGTTTGTTCACAAAGGGATGTAGGCGTAATAGTTAATAACCTATTGTCCCCTAGTGAGTACTGCAGTCAGATTGCAAAAACAGGAAACCATATACTAGCTGCTATTAGAAGATTATTTATTACCAGGAATGAATACTGCATCATTCCCCTATATACATAATTTATTCCTCCATATACAGATTATGCAGTTGCTTTCTGAATCCCTTTTTTAAATAAAGATAAAACACTAATTGAAAGCATGCAGAGAAGAACTATTAAATTAATAATGAGGTTAATAAATTTACCCTATAAAGAAAGGTTAACATCTTTGGGTCTCTATGATTTACAACAGAGGAGAAACAGGGGTGATTTACTTGTACTATTGTATTTATTAAATGACCAACAACTTATAGAACATTATGATATCCTCTTGGCCGAAAATCCTAATAATGGAAGATGACATAACAAACAAATCAGAACTCCAAGAGCCCATACTAATAAACACAAAAATTATTTCACAGTTAGGGCTGCATCCTTTGGAATGCATTGCCACAACATATTATAGATATAAAAGAGCCTAACAGATTCAAGCATGCATTAGACACCTATTTTCTATGTATGGATAGCTGATATTTCTCCTTACTAGTGTAAGGAAGGTGGTCCCGATGGTCTTAGTGCCCTCTTCCACCTTTCAAACAACCAAGTAATACAGTGGCCAGGGAATCAGATGCTGCTTAGAAGGAGATACAGGATGGTGAAAGTGAGGACCAGAAGAAAGAGAACAGATCTCAGGAGATTAGCAGCCTAGGTGAAGAAGGGGATGATAATCTTGACCCTCTATGGGAATACAAGAAAAAGAAAAGTAAATGGCAAGGGAATTACTAAAGGTCCCCCAGTCTACCAGCTGCTGGCAATATTGAGACAATAATAATAACAGAGGATGAGACACCAGTTGCAGAAATGTGGAAATCATGCCCCAAAACATTAATTTCTAGCCCTCCACTGTCCCAGTACCACATCCACTGCCATTTGAAAACAAGGGCCACAAAATCCCTAGTTTGTGATTTTTACATTCTTGCCCCAGCTAATGAAATAGGTAGCTTTTATCTATGCATTACAGCCCTGTTGACACAGGTATCCAGGGTAGTATCTGATGCTGGTATGGGAAAAAACTGTATGAAGCCCAGCTGTGCTCATAGTAACATTCTTGGTATTCACCAGCATGCCACACTGGTGACAAGGAGTGTAACAGGCTCGCACATGGGGCAAAAAATGTTAGAAGTGCTCTTGACTAAAATTGATGACTGGCTGCACCCACTTTCCTTGAAAAAGAGTTTCATAGCAAGCGATAATAACTCTAATCAGGTGAAATGCATCAGGGGTTGGAGGTTTCTCTGGGTTCCCTGCATGACACACTGTCTTAAACTTTTAGTGCAGGAGTTTTGGTCATGTCCTGAAATTAAGTCAATGTTTATTGTGGTCTGTTGCAATTGTGCCCATTTTGCTCATTACAAAAACTCCCATGACCATTTTAGGCAACTGCAGATCCAGAATCAGCTGCCTCAGAACCATCTCCTGCTGGAAGTTATCCCATGATGGAACTCAACACTGTATGTAATCGAGCATTTGTACACGCAGTATAAAGCTATTTCTGAATACCTGCTGCTGTACACAAACCATGACAGTTCTAGAGTATCAATATTTCTCACAGCTGAGCAATGGTGACTCATGGATGGCCTGATCATGATTCTGAGGCCATTTGAACATGCCACGTAGACAGTGAGGTGGGGACACTGCCTCATCATTCAGGCCGTGACACTGCTAAGGATGCTGAATCAGATCTTGGTAAAAGTGCTAAAGACAGGCAGAAATAGGGCAAGCTGTGCATTAATGGAGCATATGCTGTAAATATTAGACTGCAATACCCATATTTCTAGCATTCTGTAAGCTCCTAATTTTGAAATTGCCATAATGATGGACCCATGCCATAAAGATGCCTGTTATCAATACTTGAAGGTGGGCGTGGTCAGGTACAAAATCCAACTGGTCAGCTCGTAAGATGGGTTCATGGAGCACAGATGTTATGGTCACAGTTATGTAAGGCACAGCACGACAGTAATAACAGACCCAGGTGTTACTACCACCTCAGTTACACAGGCTGAAAAAACAGGACTGCTCACAGGACCAATGACCATAAATATACTTTGGGAAGCTTTGTTTCAGGTGATAATGCAGAAATGGAGGAGGAGAAGAAGGAGCATGGTGATGAGTCGGCAGGACTGTGTGCAGTGTAGCGTATGGTGGATGCATATTTGGCAGACATCAGGGATCTGAACATACTGGAAGTGCCTCTGCTATACTGGAGTAGCAAAAAGTTACTGCGTGGCCAGCCTGACCTCCATAGCAGTGAAATATCTGAGCTGCCCACCCCCTAGTGTAAGTGTGGAGAGGGTATTCAGTTAGGTGAAAGCCATTGTGCAAAACAGGTATACAAATCTATTACCTAGAAATGTTGGCATGCTAACATCAATTAAAATGAGTGAGGGGCACATTCCACCTAAAGCAAGTGCATCTGTGTTTGTACCACAGGATGGTGGCGGTGATCAAGAGGAAGCAGAACAGCACGGTGATAGCAGCAAACTGTCTTCCAGTAAGGTGGGTGAGGTGGTTTGGAGAAGGAATTCCCAAGTGGGGACAACTCCAGTCAGGATGACTGTGAGGGCTGCTTCAATGATGACGATGATGATGATGGTAGCAATACATAAACCAAAAAAAGTTTTAGATCCCTTCTTTCCTCCTTATAAGTTTAATCCTTTTCCTTATGACAGACGTTTTTCCCCCTGACAATATTTTCACTAGGTTGTGCTGCACTTCAATAAATTCTTATAAATCCATCTGATTAACACCATGATCACCATGTGTCCTCTCGTATGTAATGCTTTGCCCACAGACGCAGTATAACATTTTTCGATGACTGCCATACCCAACCAACATACCACACATCCAGTTAGCCATCACTTCAGCCATCCTGCCAGCAGCTCCACCGGTCAGCCTCTAAACCATCCTGCCACTGCCAGCAATCCCACCAGCCAGCCTGTAAGACATTCTGCCAGCAATCTCAACAGCCAGTGTGTCGGTCATCCCAGCAGCCAGCCTACCACTAGCTGCCAAGCTGAAGCCAGACCTCAAGCCAAACCAACAGCCACACAGCAGCCCCATCAAGGCAGCAGCACCTGAAGTATAACAAAAGCCAATATTGTATGCTGTAATGGTTAGTCACTTTCATTGTTGTTCCCAGTACTGATCCTTGCAGTTGGTACCACTGTTTATCACTGAGGAGGAGACCCTCCACCTTGCTTTCAAGACATTGAAATATGTTTTTTTCCTTTTGTCTCCCTCTCATTTTAGATAGCACACCAGAAGCCACAGTGTAAAGAGTCAAAGATGTGTCTTCCTGTGCCCTGGCACTGCTGTGCAGTACATGGCATGGTCATCACTTATTTGATGGTAAGTATCTGATATTATTTTCTTCTATTCCTAAGTTTTAATCATATATTTTTCATCCACAGGTAAACAGGGACAGAGAGTTCATGCCAAGCAGCTCATGTATGTTTTTTCCCCTCAACTGCACCCTGTAGGCAGCAGTGGCTGTAACTGTCTTTCACAAATATTCTTCTTTGAGAACTAAGTCAGTTCTTCTATTGATTTACTATTACTAACTCCATGCCACCATGGATCACTAGTTGAGTGAAATTCTGAGCAAAAGAAAAATTAGGGAATCTTCATTGAATTCAAACCCTGAACCTGTGATTTATGAGGTGGTAGATTGGTCCACTACACCACAAAGCTTGGACAACAAGGAAACTAAACTATTTTGCTTTAGAGGCTTCAGATCTGCATGTGCCACCTCCAAGGAAGCATGACCAAGGAGACTTGTTGCCCCTGAGGCACTGCTGCCTCCAGGGAGACTTCTGTGCTGCCCCAGGGAAAGTTGCTGCCTAAGGGAGCACTGCCCCTGGGGTGAAGTTGAGGGCAAAAAACTTACATCAGGCTAAAGAATCTCTCTTTCCTTCTTCATAGGTTACAAGTTCAGATTCAGAATGAGTGACATGAGGAGCCAATGGATCTTTCCTTAAGCCATAGTGGTAGCAAAGTCAGGCTAACTGATTTTTTTTTCTTCATGGCTGACACAGAAAGGAAGGCTTGGAGACAGTTGACAGTTGGTATACTATCTGTGTGGTTTGCAGAGTCAGACTTGCCCACCAAAATACCTGGAAATGTCCAAGTGGGCCCCCCTTCTGGGTTCTTGGCCACCTTTGGCAAACAGATTAATCTGGTTCCATTTCAGTGGGTTACCATCTGTATCCCCATCCCTGGGTTGCCCTTGAAAAATGAACTTCTAGTCTCAGTGGGCTTACCTGGTCAACAAAATTCAATAAATAAATAAACTCAGAAAATCTTTGCATGTTTTCTAATTAAATAGAATATCTTTGGCACTGCAGGTAAATGTAAGAGTCAAACACAGAGCTAGTGTATAAAATTTATGTGGCATTCTAACATATGTGTCTCACCCTGGGCCCTTCCTGTTGATTTTTCAAGAAGGCCCCTGTATATACTTTCTAGGTGGGCCCCCAGTACTTCAGTCTGACACTCATCACCCATGGTGCTCACATTAGTAAGGTCTACATAATTTTCCCTTAATGTCTTCATAGGTTTCTCACTCCTCTCATGGTGTGGTATGGTCTAATCCAGGAACAAGAGTTTTCATCCTCAGCTGCTTCTGTCTGGGGAACTGTCCTTCCATATCAAGGCCAGGCCATCATAAATGTGTAGTAGGTATCCTATTATAAAGTTATTTTCTGTTCTAACTTTTTAATTTTGTTTTCCTTTCTCAGGTGTACTGCAACCCATTATGGACTGTACTACAGCATCTAAATAATCTGTATTTATTCTTCACATCAGATCTGACTGTGCTACATCATGCTATTAAGATGAATACCTTGTCCCTCTACAGCAAGCAAGCCATTGTCATTCTGTAACCTCTGCCACCACAAATTGACGTGTTCAGCCTTGCCAAGTAATGTTGTTTGGACCTTGTTGTTCTCCAGCACTGTACATGGTGTACACTCAGTATATCTACTGCTGTGCATCATCATGGAAAACAGTTCTCCAGCTGGCTCAGTTGCCTCACTGTATGATTTGCAATTTTCACACATATGCAAAATACATGAAACAAGAGAAATATGAGAAGATGGTAGTCCGTGGCCATAGTGACTGAGATTGAACACCTAGAAAAACAGCTACTCAATCTCAGTGACTGTGATCATGGCTACCTAGGGAAGAGGGTGACCGGATACTGCGGTTGGCAAAAACCATGACAGGAACTTGCATGTATACGCGAGCACCCATGGGGGGGGAGACATGAGGGAGGAATGAGATGTGCGAAGGGTTGCAGCGAACAGCTGCCAAGCCAGATCCCTGGCATCATGGGGAGGGTGGTCTGCTGGGAGGCATGTTGTACCGGGTTCTGGTCCAACGTGGTGTGGGGTTATTTTTTGCTGCCTGGTGACATGTATTGCCCCAAGTTTTCCACCCTGACATGCACCCCCTGGAGTTGAGAATCCATAAGTAGGGGGGTGCGGGAGCAGTCCCTCACATTAAAAATGAGACCTGTAGGTCTTGGGTACTGTTTTTCAGTGTGCTGCCAGTGTGCATCGCTGAAATTATTTTTTGGTGATGTACACTCGCCATAATAGCAATTGCTATTGCTCAGTCACTATTATGACATGGAACCGGATAAGACAATTGCTATCATGATTTCTGACCTATGGCAACAGTCCTATGATTTTAGAAGAAATAAACAAATGAAAAAATACTTGCCTTCCCATGCTACGCAATAGTCCAAAATTAAATAACCATGGGTAACACCCATGCAGCAGCAGCATCACATTGCCACTGTGATAAATACCTTCAAAGAGAGAAACAGTGATAAAAGGTGCTGGATTTTCAGCACAACAGAGATTAAGTCCCACTCCACAGATGGCCAATGAGGACAGAATTCTCTGCACCTGTGGATTTTGGGATTTTCAACTCACACAGCTGCCGAGGATGTTACACCTGGTCTCACCAGGCATAGCAATTTGGCACAGCTACACCGAAACAACAGCTGCAAGGAGCCAAAAACCAGGGTGACAGTCATAAACTGTCTCTCTCTTTGACAATAAAGCACATGCGCGGAAAACTGAAGCTCTGCTCGTGAAGCCTCACTTGTGGCAGTTTTTCCATGCACTTGCACTGATTTTGGAAGGGGGGTCTGAAAATTCAGCCCAAGATGTTTAGAAATACAGTGGCTTCAAACACACTTTCACACCCACAGAACAACCAAAAAGAAGGAGAAAAATACTTACCTTTGCTGGTATGTCTGTACAGCTGCACCAGCTATCAGTATCAGCAACTTTTGGACTTGTTGGAGGACTGCCCATATCTAGGAATCATGAGAATTTTCCAAAACAAAACAAAACAACAAACTTTTCTTTTCCATGCATTCTTGTGCATCTTTCTGACAGTTGTTGGCAGTTGCACAGCACAGCACAGCAGCAGCAGCACCTAGCAGCAGCAAAGCATTTTGGACTTGTGTGTGCACTTCTCATTTCTGGGTGTCATGAGAATTTTCCAAGACAAGACAATGAACTTTTCTTTCCTGGGTGGGGCACTCATGTGTATCTTTCTGTCAGATGTTGGCACGTGTACAGCAGCAGCAAAGCACTTAGAAATCCCAGTTACACTGTATGAACTATGCTGTGGCAGCATGATGTAGAAGCCTGCCCAGTTCTTTGTCACACTCAAGAACAATACAGGGAAATGAAGTTATATAAATTGGGATTTAGGCATACTTCACAGTAACTGAGTAGCACAACAATAGTGTTGGGGCACTGCACAAACACATAGCATCGTATCACATATCTCTACCTATAGCTGACTATGATATATGTATTTTAGTAGTTGAAAAAAATCAAGGAAAGTGACAGTCAGATAGTGACATGAAAGTTAGACAATACATATAATATAGGAATTTAGGAAATATGTATTAAGACAGTAACAACAGTACATAGTGAAACAAATATAAAGAAAAAGAACATTGAGTGAAGCAACACAAACAGATTGTTAAGATAGAATTTTGTATTTTTAAACCTTTTTTGGGGGGAGGAACAAAAGAGTACAAAACATGGAAAGACTAGAAAAAGATAGGACATACTTAAAGTAGAACATGTAGAAGATGAAATGGCTGAATGAAAAAAAGATCATATGCCCGGCCCACCACTACCACCCATGCCACCACAGTGGATTTCCTCCATGCCCACCACTGGCTTCTCCTGATTCGCAGAGATTATTTTGATGTCTTTCTCTACCTCATCAAGTCACCTACAGAGGTCCCCTACTTCCTCCCTTAGTAAGGCAAGCTCAGCTGCTATTGCTTCTGGTGGTGGTGGTGCTGCTGTTGCTGCTGGAGGAGGAGCATCAACTGCAACAGGGGCACTGCTTGTTGTGGTTTTGCCAGCTGACCCCCATGGCATGGGAACCTCCACACCGTCCATGGCCATGAACCTCTGTCTGTGTGGATGGGCCATCATCACCATCCCCACTCATTGCTCCTGTCACCTTTACCTCCCAAATGGTCTGGTGATGGCACATTAAGCGGATCAACTGTCCGTCAGTACCTACATGGGTCCCCTTCTTGCCCTGGTGGACACACTTGCCACATAAGCTGCAGGTCACTTAGATTTGCAGTAAAATAATTGCAAATCAGCAAGGACTTGGAGTATGGGAGGCATTGGTGGCATTGGTGCCAAGGTGCTGCTGCTGGACAGGGCTCCTCTGCAAGGGGGAGATGGTGGGATGGTGCTGGAACCACAATGGGGGAGGCACTAGGGGTTCTTCCTTCTCCATTTTTTGTGGCTCCTGCTGCTGCTCCTGTTGCTCCTCCTCCTGATGGTCCAGGACTGGGTCAACAGTATGGCTGTCCTGTTGCTGAGGGCTTGGTGCCAGGGCTGCCACTGCTGCTGCTGCTGCTGCAGTGGGAGAAGAACTGGGAGTGCATGTGGGTATGGTATTGATAGGGAAACTTCCCAAAAAACTGAAAATGATTGAGACACATGGCCCCACCATGGGTGTGCACACTGTTATATCCAAGCTGATGCCCCTTCCAAATAATTTTTTGTCTGTTAAAATAAAAACAAAGGAAAGAGAGAGAGAGACAGAAAGCATTAAAGCAAAAAAAAAATACCCAAAAAGATAAAAAAAAAACTAAATTTAAGAAATGTTTATGAACTAAGCTACAAGAAAGAAAACACTAAAAGATTGAGAAAACATGTTTTTTAGACACTTGAAATAACACTTGCTTTCATAGTAGTAACACATGCTCCTAACTTTTACTCTGTCTGACTACAAATGAGAATCTGAAAGCGAGTCAGACAGTTCCTGTCCTGGGAATGTACTTTGTGACCTACAGAAGCTCTCCAATGTGACAAAATACTTTGTTTTTGACAAATGTCACCTTTGCAATGCTAAAGGTGAAATTACAAGGCAACATCAACACAGGCAAATTTCCCATTAAACAGAAAAACTTTGCAAAATTATACACAAATGTGGATTTCAGTAATGTGCCTTGACTTTGCCTGCAGACTAAAACTTTGCAATGTCTCTATTCCCAATCAGTCTGGCAATGATTCTCCTCAGCTTCCTGGCTAATATTCTTTGTCAAAAGTTTATAGTCTCCATTTAATAGAGTGACTGGCCAGTAGCTTTCACATTCTAGAGAGTCCTTTACTTTCTTTAGAATGAGAGTGACACACGCTTCATTCATAGAGTAGCATAGTGTACTACCATTGAAGACTTCAGCAAGTACTTCTGCAACATAGGTTTGAATGATTGGTCCTAATAGTTTATACAACTCTCCTGTCATCCCGTCTGGGTCTGGGGTTTTATATGGGGAGAGATCCCCAATGGTTTCAGTGATTTCAGTCAAGTAAATTGGTTTATTAAGGGATTCTTTGTCCTGATGGTTTAATTTAGGTAAATTCACAATAGTTACAAAATGTTGCAATAAGTCTGCAGGGCAGTTATTTTTGCTTTTGTGATATCTTAACTAGTAACCTTTCTCTGTCACTAAAAAGACACACAGCCTCAGCACAAAAACATTGAGGCAAGGGTTGCCCAAAAGGGCATTAGCAACAAAGCCAAGTTTCCAGGAACTACTTAATTACACATACCCCTTTAATGCAAAGCATCACAGGATGTATATGCAAATCACCATGATCATTTAGGCTGCTTCTGCTTTAAGCAGGAATGCATGCCAAAGGGCCTCTCATACAATCTGCAAAGGGTGAAAACAGAATATACAAACACATGTTTCATCCTACAAAGGACTTCTCACTGTGCCTTGTCTGAATCTCATTCCAGCTCTAATGTGGTCTTACAGGTTTCAGTCATGGTGGACCCAAAATAAAAATGCAATCTAAAAAGGAAAATAAACTCAGCACAAAAGTACTGAGGTAAGGAATATCCAAAAAGGGTAGTGGCACCAAACTTACTGTAGGTTTCCAAGCAATACAACATTAGAAATACCCCAATGCTACACAACCAGCAGAACCAACCTACATTTTCATGGTGACTTCATGTATATTCCATGATGATTTGCATAATGGTGGTATGTGTACTTCTATATTTCTTGTTCATCTGTCGCTGTTTTTTTTATTACTGTAATTATGTTTTGTACCTGCCTTTTTGAAATTTCTGTTTATTGTATTTTAAAGAATAGAGCATAGGCACATATTACAAGCATATATGCATGCCACATATAGCAATAAAAACAATATTTAGCTGCATACAATTAATGCCAATTCTATAACATTAATTGAGTATGGAATCTGTATGTAACCACATGAGGGGAATACACAATTTAATAACTGGAAAAAAAAATAGTTAAAAGCGTAAATCAAACCACACTGCAGTCAATGCTATGATGGAGACTAGAAATCAATTTAAAAACACTATCAAAAGAAAAATCCTTGCTACATAAACAGCCTTTTAGAACTCTGATGTACTTAATGCACAGTTAGATAATCTTCAGAATATTACGAGTTTTGCATTTGCTCTGGCCCCAGCATAAAGAAGTAAAGCATGAGGTTATCATTGAATAAACAGTTAAACAGTCCCCAACTATAGGATCAAATTACTCACTGGACAAACATTTATGGATCAGTTTACTCAGAACCTATTTATTTGGTGCATGCAAATTACCTCTGAATAACCCAGACAACCTTTAATGACTAAGAATAGAGATAGGACTGGTGTTTACTGATAGGGTTTCATACTGCATGTATTAAAGCTTTGGGAAGTGATGTACCCTGCTTGAACAGAACTTACATTACCATGGTCAGTCTAGCTACCCAAATTTCCATAAGTGAAAGCAAGTTATGCTTCCGGTCTGCACCTGTGGCACAAAAATACCATGCAGTGGTTGCCATCTCAGGAGTACCTTCTCTTTTGTAAAATAAACACCAAAAAACCATCCCTGAATCATCAACACCTTAAGCATTATAGAAGACTATATAAAAGTTTTAACCACCTAAAACTTTTGCTGACTTAGGCCATATATATGATCTTTGGATTATCCCTGTCTTTCCATAATCTATATTCTCCCCCAACCATTCATCACATGACTCTACGATGCTGGTTCAACAATTTCATTGTCGACCGACATTACAGCGATAGTTTTATGTTGACCACAGTTTCAGTCGGCATAAAACTGTTCACTAGAGACTTTGTTTTCTTCAGGGGGCATCACGTTCCCCCCCCTGTAACTAAACTTATCAACTCTGAGTCAGAGTTGATTTGGGGAGGGGGTGCAAGACCCCCAGAAAGCAGTGCCGGGTCCTGTGGTGACAGAACTGTGACCTGTCGATGTTGTCGCTGTGCTGTCATTCATGGTGCAGCTTTCACTGTGTGATCTGCATATGCATCACATTAGTAAAAATCTCATATTTTATCACACCAAAACAAATGAGCGGGAAGCACAGTTAGTATAGTAGCACAATCCATATAATACAAGCATAGGACTTCATGGGTCATCTCAAGAGGTTCTTGGCAGTGACAGTAAGCACCACAGTTTATAAGAAGAGCAAGTTGTACCTGCTTTTTCCTCAGCCTATATGCTAGAAGCTTTCCTGCTTTTGACCCTATATCCTAAAAAAAACTGTCTAGTTTGATACAAGGTGGGGTTTTTTTGGCATTTGATGTGTATATTTTTTAATGCTTTATTTTATCATGATGATCTTGTGTAACAACTGTGGGTTCCCTGAATCTGGTAGTATCTTTATAGGTTTGTTTTAGGTGATGGAGCCTTTCGTCTTTGTCTGCAAGCTTCTATTGTGTTTCTTTATTTTTAGCTACTGCATAACTAATTATATAGCTATGATAAAAGACTCAAATGTACCCCATACACATGTATAAGATACTTCTCTGGTGTCATTAATCCAAAAGAAATCCTTAGCCTCCTTACATACCTATTTTGGGGGCTTTTGGTCCTGAAGTAGTGATACACTGAATCTTCCATCTGAATTTTCTTTTCCCAATGAGACAAAGAATTTGATCAAGGCATTGTCTGAAAGTATGTTGTCATTTATCTCTGCTGAGATCATATCAGTACACGGCCCATTAGAAACTAATAAATAGCCAATCTGACTATCATGAGTCATGTTTAGAAAAATAAAATGAATAGTTTAGCCCTTGTGGGTGTGTAATCCACTCAGTTTAAATCCTCTGACAGTTTAAGCATTGCCTCCCTGGAATTGGTTAGTTTAACTTGGGTAGTGTGCTTGTTTCTATCAAGTAAAGTAGCAGGTCAGTCACTTCATTAAACTCCCTGCCCAGGATGATATCACACAAAGCTGAAAGGTAATCAAATCAAAAAAAGGGGTTTGATCAATATTTGGGACAGAGATGTTGTATATTGCCAGATTTGTGCCATTGATAGCATCAGTTAAAATGTGGAGTCTGTGCTCCTGAGCTGCATACTGGTTAGTTTTGTAATGTTGATGCCTTTTCTAATAAGAATGGCAGTCCCTCACTTTTTGACATTAAAGACACTAAATTCAAGTTGGGTCACCAATGCTGTACTCAGTTTTATTGCATCTTGGGGTAATAAGTGTGTCTCTTGTAAAAGTGCAATGTCTATTTAAATTTTTTGCAAATAGCTAATAGTCTTTTTTTCTATTGACAGGTGAGTCCATTCCCTTGATGGTTCCACAAGGCTATTTAGTGAATGCTTGAGGTCATAATATCTAATTTAGTAAAGAAATATATAGACTTTTGGAGACACTTTGAAATACTAAGTATGATATACCATAAACAAAGTGTCATGTAAGAATAAGGAAATATATAATTTGAAATAAAGGAAACAAGACTGTAATGTAAACTGTAATGAAGCAACTTCAGAATTTACAAAGTAGGCTGCAGTTTCTCTGTCTTTGTTGGTTGACCTAATAGGTTACTAGTTCTATAAAAACTAATATTGCAGTGAACACTGCAAAGCCTACAACTATATCTAGATAGCCAAACTGTATCTAGCAGTTCTGTTAAACAGATTATTAACTATAAGGCTTAAAAGAAAAACAGAATACTGCACTAAATATCCTTGTGACAGGCTTGGATAAGACTCTGTCACATTTGTTATGCAGAGAGTTAAAAGCAAGGATCTGTTCCGTCCTTCACCTTTTCTACTTATCTGTCTTTTGCCTGTCTGACAGTGCAATCAAGTTTTCCTAAGGCACCCAGGGCTGGCCATCGTGATGGGTCCTACAGTTATTTATTTATTTAATATTTGATATCCGGTTCCTGGTGTGACCGGAGGGAGAGGAGTTACAATACAGCAAATGACAAATGAACTTGCAAAGTGCAGCATACAAATTAATAAGTTTCACAGGCAATAACCACCCCGGCTTTCTCCCTGTCTTCACTTGCTGTTTCTGTTTCTTTCTCTTCCTCCTTCTCTGTGGTTACAGAAATATAGGTGGATCTTTATGTGAAGCAGGGATCCCCTGATTTACAAATGTGTACAGTTATTTTGTTGGAAATATATTGCAGAGGGCTATTAGGAAACTGGAAAATATAGCAAGCTGTAACACAAAGATTTGACCTGGAGAAACCTTTTGACTTTCTCAAGCTTGTTAACAGAACTGTCTGCTGGAGGCATTTCTAAACATCCGGTTCTAATTTGTTACACCTCTGGAGCCTGCAGGTACCTGCTCAGGAAAGAAATAGACACAGCTGTTGCATTTTGTGAAACACAGGATGCAGTTAAAAATTATAAAGCTGTTGTTTTCAGTTTTAGTTTTAGATTTAAGTTGAAGGTTAAGATATTCTTTCAGAAGGATGATGTTTGCTTGGACTGCCTGTGTTAAAAGCCATCCTGTACAAATGTTATTATTTTTATTTTATTGTTTTTTATAATAATAATAATGCTTGACATGTGAATTTTGTAACTGCTTTTGGACTGCCTATGCTTCCTAACCTTGTCTGTACAACAATGCTACATGAAAAACTGTTTTAAAATGTAGCATTTCTCATAAAAAAAAAGATAATCTGAATAACAAATGAACATGAAAATGAGTTTCTGTAAATAGAAACTATCAATCTCATGTATTTGTATGCTGACACTGGAAAAAAACTCCGAGGTTGTAGCAGTAGTAGCAGTAGTAGTGGTAGCAGTAGTGGTAGCAGTAGTAGTCATAGTACTAGCAGTAGTAGTAGCAGTCATAGTTGTGGGAGTAGTGGCGGTAGTAGTAGCAGGGGTAGTAGCATCAATAGTAATGGTAGTAGTAGCAGTAGTGGTAGAAGTAGTAGCAGTAGTAGTAGCAGCAGTAGTAGTAGTAGTAGTAAGTAAGTAAGTAAAAATGTATTTGTTTAAAGCACCCTTCCCAAGCTCAGGGTGCTTTTACAATAATTCAAACACTTTAAATACAAACCATATAAAAACAATAAATATAATGACCATAAATAACCCTTAGTTATCAAATCCCCGAGAATGCTTGCTTAAAGAGGATTGCTTTTTAACTGTTTTTTAAAACTTTCCATAGTCAGGTAATCTCATACAGTATCTGACGAGCTAGAGAATTCAACAGAGTAGGTGCCATATAGGCAAACGATCTTCCTCCAGATGTCTTTAAATATACCCTGGGTATCTCTAGCAATCCCTCGTCAGAGGATCGGAGTGAGTGGGTGGGGCAGTAAGGCACCAGGAGTTCTTTCAGGTAGTGAGGTCCCAAATCGTGTGGGGCCTTATAGGTCAGCAATGCGACCTTGAAGGTGACTCACCACTGTATAGGCAGCCAGTGCAGTTCACGCAGTACCAGTGTCATATGGTTAGATCTAGAAACTCCCATCAACAACCTGGCTGTTGCGTTCTGCACAAGCTGCAAGCAGTGGATATCCACCCCTAGCAGCCCTAGATAGAGGGCATTGCAACAATCAAAATGACCATTGACAATGGCATGGACCAAGGTAGGAAGATCTTCAGGCAGAACCAAGTGTTTCACCCGGGCTATATTCCTTAGATGGAAAAAGGCAGACTTGACTACAGCCAGCACCTGCACCCTCAGGGTCAAGCCCTCATCAAATACCATGCCCAGGTTATGCACTTGGCCAGATGCCATAAGCGGAGCCCCCCCAAGATATAAACCTTTCCCCACCCAAACCCCTGCTGTCCTCACTCCAGGGTCCACCACCAATACCTCAGTTTTTCCTGAATTCAACCAAAGCCAACTAGTTCTCATCCACTTCTTTATCTCTAGCAGGCAGTTATTAAACACTGTGATGGAATCAGACTCCTGTTCAGGTGCAAAAGACAGGTAGAGCTGAAAGTCATCAGCATAACAATGAAAACTCAACCCATACCATCTTATAATGTCCCCCAATGGAAGCATATACACCTCAAATAACATGGAGACAGCACCGAGCCCTGTGGAACCCCACAGGGCAGCCAGTGAGGAGCCGAGGAATAAATCCCCAACACCACTCTCTGTGATCTGCACTCAAGGAATGATCAAAACCAACTGTGGACTGCCCCCCCTCAGTCCACAGAAAAAACAGAGGTGGTCGAGCAGCACCCCGTGATCCACGGTGTCAGATGCTGCTGAGAGATCCAGAAGAACCAAGATGGAATGGGTTCTCCACTCTCTCACCACCAGGAGATCATTTAGAACCCAAACAAGAGCTCTCTCCATGCTATTCCTTTTCCTGAAGCCGGACTGGAGAGGGTCATAGATATTGTGGCTGGTCAAATGATCCTCCAGCTGCAGGGCAACCACCTTCTTGATAACTTTCCCTACAAAGGTAAGTTAGAGACCAGTTTGTAATTTGCTGGGCAGTCGGGGTCAAGAGAGGGTTTTTTTCAAAAGGGGGGATACTACCTCCTTCTTTAAGGGATCCAGGAAGATCCCTCTCTCTAATGAAACCACCACTGTCCCAGCCAGGACCGGGCCAATGACATCTACACACCCAACTAACAAGCGAGTAGGGCCCGGATAGAACTTACAGTAGGTAGGTCGCAGAGTCTGGATAATCCTCACTATATCCATGACTGCAGGTTGGCCAAAGGTGAACCAAGTGAACTGGGCATTAGTACCACTCGATTGATCAAGGCAAGGCCCAATGGATGGGTGCTGGCAGATCTCATCCCTGATGGTGGATAGCTTATCAGTGAAGAGTTTTGCAAACTCCTCACATTGCATTTGTGACAACGCTCGACTGGCCTGTAAACAGGCTGGATTGCACAGTCTGTCCACAGTCCAGAAGAGCTGGGCTGGTCTATTCCTCACTGTAGCAATTTCCCTGGACAAGAACTCTGCCTTCTTATGGGAAATTGCTGATTGGTAGATCTTATAATCTTCCAACAATCCAAGCCTAGCCACCTCCAGGTGAGTTTTCCACCAGTGTCTTCACTATCTTCATTCCTGCCTCTTCAGCTCAAGGACCTCCCCATCAAACCAGGGAGCCCCCAGCTGAAGAGTGCAGGGATGAACATTTAATTGGAGCAATGACATCCAGGGCCCCTACCACAGCCCTATTGTAGGCCAGGACCAGGGTCCCTGGGTCAGTGCTATCCATTGGAAATCCCGAGAAGTCCAGCTCCATCATTAAGCCTTCTGAGGTAACCCCTCTTAAAGGATGGAACTGTACTAACTCCTTAGGGGCATGCCTATTTTGGGGGGCTGCAAATCTGAACCTCAGGCGTGATGGTCAGACCAACTGGTTGGCTCCACCTCCACATTTGAAATCTCCATCCCCAGATGGAACACCAAGTCCAATGTGTGCCCCCCCTCATGGGTTGCAGAGGTAATAACGCATGACAGGTCCAATGAATCCATCAATTGGAGGAGGTTTTGACCAAATAGTGAGAGTTCATCATCAACCCAGGCACTGAAGTCCCTCAGAATTAGCCATCTGGGAGACTCCAATACCATTTCAGCAAAGAAGTCCGCAACCTCCTTCAGGAACTCCCTCCCATCACCTGGTGGACTGCAGATGAGAAGAGTCCTGTAGTCTGCACCTGCACCTACTATACACTCAAAGGTGTTGGTGTCTCCAACTGGCACCTCCCTGAGATCCAAATCCTGTCTTAAACAGACTGCAACCCCCCTGCCCCTCCAGTCCACTCTCAGGAAGAGAATCACTGAGGAGTCACGTGATGCGGCGCGGAGAGTAGCAGCTTCACCGTGAGCTCCGTCCCTCTTGCTCACTTAAATCAGCGAATACTGAGACCAAAACCGGCAATTCGAAAGATCCAGTCATTTTACAGCGGTTAAGATTCTCATTGCAAAAAATCCTACCTGTGATCGGCTCCAGCAAGATGTCTATGCCACCGGAGAAGGAAGGGCTAGTCCAGGAGTCAGAGACCAAACGCCCACATCGGAGTTCCTCGCCCACAGCCTCGGAGGTCGAGTTGTCTCCCACTCATGTGTACTCAGAGCTTTCCACCATCAAAGAAGCTCTTTTTAAGCTAATTGAGGAAGTCGCCGACTTTAAACCAGCATTGACCCAGCTAGCCCAGTGGGTTACAGACACGGAAGTGAGGATAACCTCCGTTGAAAGGAAGTTAGACAAAACTGATCCAGCTCTGACAGAAATCAAAAAATCAGTTACTAAGCTAGAATACCAATTAGAGGATTTAGAAGGGATGAATAGAAGAAATAATTTAGTGTTACTTGGACTCCCCGAGGGGGATGAGGGACCGAATACCATACTCTTTCTACAAAAGCTCCTGAAGCAAACGATGGGCCCCTCCCCAAATGGCCCTGAGTTCATAATTGAAAGAGCCCATCGGTCCCTTCGAGCCAAGCAGCCAGCATCAGAACCTCCCAGGCCACTATTCTTTAAATTGCTCAACTATTTGGATCGGGACTTTATTTTCAAGGAATCCAGGAAATTGTCAGCTATATTGTGGGAGGGCAAAAAATGAGGCTCGTCCCGGATTTGACAGTGAAGATGCGCCAACTCAGGGTGGCCTATCGCTCCATCACTTCTAAATTGTGGGCAGCCGGTATTAAACACCGAATGATGTATCCAGCCCACTTAGAGGTGTCCCTGAAGGATGGATCCAAATGCTTTGATTCGCCAGAGGAAGCAATAAAGGTCCTGAGGAAAAGCTACCTGGACTTGTTCTCCAAAGGATGAGGTGTTAACCTGTATTGTGAAGCATGTAGATCTCGGAAGGGATGTCTCTAGGAGATCCAGGATCATCTAGCTGTTACTGGAATTCTGGTGTGACCTTCCTCTTTTTGAGGGAGATATACAAGCTGGAAGTCTGCCGCACTTTGCTACATGACAACCTTGGACTATAATTATCTTTAAAGAATTTACATTAGAAAGTTCAATTCTGTCTTAGTAACTTGTTCATTTACTGAAGGTTATGTAAATCCTATCCTTAGCCACTAGAGGGAGCTCCATCCTTTGGAATGGGAGAACTGATGTAGCCTTAACTGCAGTTACTAAATTTTATTTTACGTTTTACAGTCAGGCTGGCTACAACCAAATGTTGCCACGCAGATATTGGTTAGGGCTTTCCCCATGTGGATTGAGGCCAAAGCAGCTGCGAGGTGTTTTTCTTTTTTCCTGATCTGTAACTTTAGGCGAAGTGTTGTATGTAAAGGTTTCACTAGAAGGGGCTCACTAGACCCTCAGTTCTTTATTCGAGTTCAGCTTTGATTTATGCTCCCTATTAGTCCTCGAAGTAGAAGTTAAAATTAAACCTTCCGAGGCCAAGAATATAGTGGCTAGTATCATTCAATTTACAGAGGATGGGGTTAACCTCAGTTCTGCCATGTGCAAGGCACAGGGCTCTGGTTTCCCGAATGCTCCAGCAAAGATCCGAGGAGGACAAGGGATGAGGCCCTGTTGCCATATGTCTAAAGCTATATCCTTATGGGTGGTAATGCATTTTCTTTAGCTCAAAGAGCTAGCTTATTAGTTTCTTATACCCATTACACACTTGGTAGTCAGCTGTTGGCAATATAGCTACCAATGTCTGGGGAGAGACACCGGTACTGAGAACCCAAAAGCAAAATGTTGGGGCTTAGCTGTTAGTATTCGCATAGTTTCTTCTGGTTCATTCTTTCTCTAAGGTTGGATGTTGGGGGAAGGAAGAGCTCACTTTCCAGCGCACACCATGGACCAGTTGTTCAGGTGTAGGCTACGAGCCGGGTTACCTAGTTGGATGGATAGGGCTGGAAATGCTGAATCTTGGTTACAGGGTTGGGGGTGGGTTAAGTTGCGGGTTATTGGGTTTTTTCTTTTAGAGGATTGGGGGGGCAGCAATTTAACTATTACATAGAGTATATTTGTTTATATTTGTATGGCTAATGGTTTAAACATCCTTTCCTGGAATGTAAAGGGAAGGAGAGACAACCAAAAGAAATATATCATTTTGAACCACCTTGCTAAATTTGACTCATCAATTGTGTTCCTTCAGGAAACTCATGTGTTATGTGAACAGCAACATTATTTCAAAAAAAGATGGGTAGGCCAGGTTTTCGGATCAGGATTTACATCTAATAAACGGGGAGTAGCGGTACTTGTGGCAAAAAAGGTCCCATTTACGCCATCAGAATCCATTTCTGATCCAGAAGGCAGGTTCAATTTTGTTGTAGGCAAAATTGGCAGCTTAGATATTATTCTGGGCTCCATTTATGGACCAAACTCAGAATCTCCTTCTTTTTTTATGCATTTGGTTATGGTTCTGGACCCTTTTTTAAAACTGCCCATCCTGTTGGGTGGCGATTGGAATCTGGTACAATCTAATGATTTAGATTGCTCTTACCATAGAGGAGATAAAAGATCTCCTACGCAGAGGGCTCTACAGGAATTCACAACATCGCTGGGCCTTGTAGACCCTTGGAGGATAATCAATACCTCAAGCAAAGAATTCACTTTTTTTTCCCCAGTCCACAAAAGTTACTCTCGCCTTGACTATTTTTTGATTAGTCCACAGTTGTTACCTTACATAGTGGATGCTAGTATTCTAGCCTGAGTAATTTCTGACCACTTGCCTATTAAGATGCAGTGTGTGCTGCCAAATATTTTAACAAGATCTCACTCATGGTCGCTCAATAATAAACTGCTGTCTGATGACCAAATAGTGGGGCGATTCCAAGTTTTCTTAGCAAATTCTATTACTACTAACTGGGGCTTGATCAGCACCATGGACCGGGCATGGGCCGCACTGAAAGCTACTTGGATGGGGGGAACTTATCCGTGTAGCATCGGTACGGAAAAAGAAAAGAAATAATTTTTTAGTCAATTGCCTAGATAAAATCAGGGCCCTGGAAAGCAGAGAGGTTGGCACACTCTCCCCATCGCAAGAGCAAGAACTCTCTGCCCTCAGAGCCATTTACTCTAGTGCCCTTTGGGAATCAGTTGAAAGATCTGCCTCCTTACTAAAAGCTTCATATATTGGCCAAGGAAATAAAGTGGGCAAGCTTTTGGCCTGGCAATTGAAGCAACACTCAACTGCCAAATGGGTCACAGCTCTAAAGCATCCTCAGATGAACGTCTTGGTTACTGACCCCGTGGAAATATTGGCATTGTTTCAAGACTATTACATATCACTGTACTCTGAAGAACCGAGAACTTCTGAACATGACAATAGGATGTGGACTTTTCTGGAAAAGATTACTTTTCCGATCATGACGGAGGAAGCTAGATTAGTCTTGAAAGCCCCTTTCTCAAGTAAGGAAATATCAGAAATCATTGACTCTCTAAAACCAGACAAAGCGCCGGGTCCCGACGGTTTCACTGGTTTATTTTATAAGACTTTTAAAAAGTCGTTAATACCCCTGCTACTCCAAGTCTACTCATACTGGTGTTCCCATGGGGTCAGTGAGCAAACATTGTTTGAAGCAAGAGTGACCCTTTTGCCCAAACCGGGGAAGGATCCTTCTGAAATAGGAAATTACAGGCCTATTTCGCTTCTTAACGTAGACGTTAAAATCTATGCCAAGATTTTAGCTAATAGACTGGGGAAAGTATGGAAAGGGTTTCTCAGTACAGAACAGGCAGGGTTCGTGGCTGGGCGATCCTCTGTGGACCACTTCAGGAAACTATTCTGCCTAATTTCCGCGTCTGGGGCTCCTGAGCTAGAGGCAGCGCTGGTATCCCTAGACACGGAAAAAGCTTTTGATAGAGTAGAATGGTATTTTATGTTTACAGTATTACAGAAATTTGGTTTTCCCCAACAATTCATTGACCAAGTTTGTGTCCTTTACTCATGCCCGTCGGCCAGAATCCAATGTAACAATCTTATTTCAGCTGTTTTCCCTTTATCCCGAGGTACCTGCCAGGGCTGTCCTCTTTCGCCGCTTCTTTTTAATCTGTATATTGAGCCTCTAGTCAGGGCCCTGAAATCAGACAATTTAATATGGGGTATCCATGTAGGCAACCTTGAATGTAAGATATCCGCCTTCGCGGATGACCTGCTTATACACACAGAGAACAACAGAGAATCCTTACCCCGGGCTTTGCAAATTATTTCTGATTGTAGCTTCTTTTCAGGTTATAAACTTAATAAGAACAAAACTAAAGTGTATACGTTATCCCCTCTTTTGTCGAGGGACTGGTGCTCCTCCTTGGGCTTACAATGGGAGCAGGATTGCCTGGTTTACTTGGATATTAGAATCTCAAAGGACCTTACTAACTTGGCAAACCTCAACCTATTCTCCTTGATTAAAACCATCAAAGAAGACCTGAAAAGATGGAATACGCTACCCCTGTCCCTCTGGGGTAGAGCTAATACATTAAAAATGGCTGTTTTGCCCAAAATTTTTTACCCCCTTTTTAATCTTAATATAAACCTGCCCAAGTCTTTCTTCAGACCCTTGCAGAGAATCTGTTCAGATTTTCTGTGGAAAGGTAAAGCCCCTCGCCGGGCTTACGCCAAGCTTACCCACCCAAGAAAACTAGGGGGTCTTCAGTTGCCTGAATTTTATGTTTATTACCTGGCTATTCACACCATGAGATTTGCACACTGGGTGTCTGGAGCTGAAGCAGCCCCGGATTTTGCCCCCTGGTTAATCTTGGATCGGTCGTTAACAGATATTTGCAAGGTAGATTTGGAAGCCTTGCTATATATCCCCTCGCCTAAAGTTCCAATAACATAAAATACTCCCCACTAGGTTGGGATGTGAAGGCCCTACAGCAGCTTTATTCCTTAATTCACAAACCTATTATAAAAGATCTGACGCAACCTTTGCTCAATAATCCAAACCTAAAAATAGGTAACCACCCAATCAATAACCTGCCAGGTAAATACCCCTTCAAAATTTGACTGGTATGCCTGGTTTCGGGAGACTCATTGCTACCGATATCTGCGCTAGCCACTAAATTCGCGGTGAGGCAGACTGATCTATTACGATTGTGCCAGATTCACCAGAGTGTAGGCTTTTTCTTAGGGAAAGGGCCATGGTCTGAAGGAGCCGGAGTTATGCTAGAAAAATTAAGAAAATTAGCAGAGGGCCAGAAAGCAATTTCCAAGATTTATAAGTCAATTTTGTCAGATGCAATGTGCATGTGTACTCCTACAGCACACTATTGGGATGTTACTCTTACTAAAAGATGGCCGGTCAAAACTTGGGAAAAATTTGGATTGATATCTATTCTTATATCAAGCAGGATAGACTTAGGAATATTCAATTTAACATCCTGCACAATCTTTACTTTACCCCTGCCAAACTATCTCGGATTTATAATACCTTTTCATCCAAATGTGAAGATTGTGGAGACTCATTTGCTACTCTATATCACAAATTGTGGGCCTGTCCCAAAATTGCTAAACTCTGGAATTCAGTCAAGCAACGGGTGGCTCCCTTTTTTAATATCTCAACTTTTTTTAATGAAAATACATGCTTATTGGGGATGTACGTTCAGATTCCAACCTTGCCTCAAAAGATGCAGGTGGCCATGATAGCCATGGTTACTAAATTGGTAATACTTCGGCACTGGCAGAGCAGATGGGAACCTTCGTTCAGGGAATGGTGGGACGAGTTTTGTTGCTTTAAATGCTGGAAAGATGTAGTTACCCATTTCTTTCAATCATTGGAAAAGTTTCATAGGTGTTGGGGTGGATTTCTTGTAAATCTGAAGAATAAATATGGTTATTAAAGGAGACCAATTTCGAACCCCACCAACCAGGAGTTCCCTTTGGCGTTAAGAGAAGATCAAATTCTCCCCTTCTGGTGACTGTGTCTCCCCCTAGATAGGTTGAGAACTTGACTTGGCCTAATAGAAGGGTGTCCCTTTTGCATGTCTTAGTACCCCTCCTCCTCCCCCCCTTCTCCCTTTCTTATTTCTTAGGCAGGGTTTCTTCGGTTGTCTCCCCCTCCATCAGTTCAGTATTAATGTCTGTTTTTTGCAATCCAGTCTTAATTTTGCCACAGTAAAAATTCATAAAGAGTGTAATTCTGTATAATATTTTTCATGTATTGCTGCCAAAGTGGGGTGGAGGCGGCTTTTTTTTTTTTTTTTTAGGTATGGTGACTCACAAATGCTGTCTTCCACTTCTCTGGCAATGTTTGTTTGGTCTTGCTTTTAGTTGTGTTGAATGAAATAAAAAATAAAGTTAATTGCAAAAAAAAAAGAAAATCACTGAGAACCCAGCCGGAACTGCAGATTCCAAAATAGGACCCGCATTTCCATTCATCCAGGTCTCGGTGATGCAAGCCATGTCGACAGAGGAAACAAGATCCGCAATCACTGCAGTCTTATTCCTAATTGACCTGGCATTGCTTAACACCACCCGAAAGGGATGGGAGTCCAAGGATGGCCTCACTTCCTTCCTGAAAAAATCAGAGTCAGAGCCCTTGGGCATGGGGACTAAGCAAGGAAAACTTCGCTCCTGTACCCATTTCGTCCCAGGGCATCTCCCGGCTTTTACTGTCCCTATCCACTCACGTCTCTCCCATCCCCCCAAGAGTTCCACAATCCCCATCTTCTACTACTCCTTCGTTTCAAAATGCTGAACATTCGGCATCTAAAATAAACTTCCGCAGTAAGCAGAGGTAATTCAAAAGGACAGAGATCCCTAAGTCTTGACGGAGAGTACTGCCTGGCCATCTCTTTAACACCCAAACACATATTTCCAACACTCCGATAACTCAATAACCATTCACCCCCACACAATCAATACACTTCCACCACCAACTTAAAACAAATTACAAAACAATACCCCCCACCCCCAAAACACAGTCCCAACTATAGCAGCACTGAACAGCAAAATACAATAAATACTCAAAACAGACTAAAAGCCAATTGGCAGAGTCCATGTTTGCAGTCCAATCCACTAAATTATTCAGCCCATATGTGTAAATCCATTGGAGCTCTAACCTCCAGTAGAAAGTGAGCCAAATAATTGTTCAAGCTGGGTCAATCTCTCACATTGCCTACAGCAATAAACAAATGGAAAAAGTTGAGCAATAAGCACTCTCACTGCCCAGTACTCATACAAAAAGCCCCAATTTGGAAGAATCTCAATGGTAATTAGTCTGGTTATAATCCTTCTGTCCTGGGAATCTCACTCTAGACCACAGATGACTCTCTGGATGTCTCTAGACTCCTTTATATCTCCATTTGCCATAACAGGGTAGATTACAAAGTCAGGAACCACCCCAAGGAAACCTCCTCCACAGCCATCCAGGGCAAAACCACCTAGCAAACAGAGGTTTTACAGAGAGCAAGGAAGGGCCCCCCAATACTCATACAGGAGGAGACCACCCCCCACTGAGCCCTTGGCTACAGCTGCTGGCCCTGGGTCAACTCTCCAGGAGACCCCCCAGGATACCTAGATCCACCAGTGAAATCCTGTCTGCCCTCTGGCAGACCCAAACCTGACACCTCCCACATGGATCCAGCAGCAGTGGTCATCCACCCAGGCAATATGGGCAACCCTCCCCAACCCACTCTCAGCCTCCGAAAACCAGAGAGGAAGCAGTTCATAAATCCATTGACAAAAGGAGACCGACAACACTCCAACATGGTCTGACCACCAGAAGTCACCGAAGCTGTCCCAAGAATGAACAAACCCCGCTCCAAAAGTTCCTTCCTGCGGCATCTTCAGAAACCGCTCCTCACACCACTTCACCAAAGATTCCCAGCCCCCAGCTCCACTAGCGGGATCTCAGTCAGGACATCATCCGGAGAAACAGCTGGAAGGTAGGGCAAATTAAAAAGATGAAGTAAGCTGTGCCAAGTGAAATTAAACTAAAGTTCCAGTTTTTAACTCTTTTCAGAAACTGCAAACAGGTGCCCTCACTCCAAGTCACTATTCCCACAATGCAATTTAATAGCTTACTAGCTCACTTAATTGGTCCTAACTAACTGCTGCTACTACACTAAAACTAAAAAGAAAACTAAAACTAAAACAACACATGAAATAAGTAAATAAATACAGTACAATGCTGCTAGTGACTGCTGCTCATGATAGCTGGCCCAGTGTGGCTGCCATCTTCATAATGTTTTGGATGCAAATCAAACTAGCAGTAGTAGTAGCAGTAGTGGTGGCTTTAGTAATTGCAGCAGTAGTAGCAGTAGTGTTGGTAGTAGTAGTAGCAGTAGTGGTAGTGGCAGTTGCAACAGTAGTAGTAATTGTGGTGGTGGTAGTAGTAGCAGTAGTGGTAGCTGTAGTAATATTAGTAGTATTGTCAACAGTAGTGGTGATAGTAGTAGCAGCAGTAGTGGTGATGACAGTAGTAGTAGTAGTGGTGGTTGTAATAATAGCAGTAGAACTAGCAGTAGCAGCAGTAGTGGTGGTAGTAGCAGTAGTAGTGGTGGCAGTAGTAGTAGCAGCAGTAGTAGTAGCAATAGTGGTAGAAATAGCAGTAATTTTCATGGTGGTGGCAGTAGTAGTAGTAGCAGTAGTGGTGGATGTAGTAATAGCAATAGTAGTAGCAGCAGTGGTAATGGTGGTGGTAGTAGTAGCAGTCATGGTGGTGGCAGTAGCAGTAGTAGTAGCAGCAGCAGTAGTAGCAGCAGTGGTGGTGGTAGTACTAGTAACACTAGTAGTTGAAGTGGTAGTAGCATTAGTAGCAGTAGTTGCAGTATTAGTAGTAGTAGCAGTTGTTATAGCAGTTGTAGTGGTAGTAGTAGTTGTATCAGTAGTAGTAGTAGTGATGGTAGTAGTAGCAGCAGTAGAAGTTGTGGTGGTGGTACCATTAGCAGTAGTAGTGGTGGTGGTAGTAGTAGTAGTAATGGTAAGAGTAGTAGCAGTAGTAGTAGTAGTAGCAGTAGTAGCATTCACAGTAGAAGTAGCAGTAGTTGTAGTAGTAGTATTAATAGCTTTATTTCTTTATGGCTTTCTTCCCTTGAGGCTGAGGGCACCATTATAAATGAACAAGGACAGAACACCAGCCTCAACAAAACACAAATGGACAATACTGAAATCAAAATTCAATATCTAATGGTAGCTGGCCAAAAAGGTGCTCCTAGGCCTAACACCTCCGGCTTTAACAAACTGCTTCTGCACTGTCTCCAACTAATACAGGAGCAGGAACATTGGTGGTGATGCCCTTAAGCCTCTTTTCTTGCTTACTCAGTTGGACAAGCAGCCATTTGTTGTCATGGCCAGTAACTGATTAAACAAACTGCCTGATACACTGCTGAATCTCACCCAAGTTTAATCAGTTTAAGAGATCTTTGTGGTTTGCCCTTGCAATCTAATGCAATTGTAACCATTAAATTGTTTTGTTTGGTTTCTCTCTGTACATACCCTGTGACTTTTTATGTAATGAACTGCATGGATTTTTCAAAACTCTATGTAATTGTTCTGTCATAAATGCTTTGAACATGAGTCAACTACATTTCCTTTTGAACTGCTTACTGTACTTGCAACGTTTTTCTGTGACTACATGTAACTTTTGTAAATGAGCACTTTTGCTCAAAGGTAATCTCTGAAGGGTTCCACCAAGTCACTTCAACAACCAAGTTGTCAAAATCCCAACATCGATGGGTGAAACTTCAACTGTCAAAGTTTCGCTCATAGGAAAATCACTTTTGTTTTTGCGGGGGCCTCTGCCCCCCCCAGACCCCCTGATCTTTTAATAATCAGCTCCGAGATGGAGTTGATTTGATTGGAGGCAAAACACCAGCAAAACCTGCACTGCTGTACAGTAAGAGCATTACAGTGACAATCTCAAATTTGTCACTTAAATGGTCTTTGCTATAATGTTTTTTACTGTTTCACCAGTATACAGTACGTCTCTGAAGTATTTCATAAATAAATAAATGAATTAAAACTTGCTAATAATAAATAATTACTAACACAAGTAACTGTTTTAGTACTGGGGATCAGCTTAGAACAGGGGATCTTGATCTCCAAAAGCTTGTGAAAGAGTTAGGTTTTCACACCTCTTTTAAAGCCCTTCACATGGGGCCCTTCCTCAGGGCCACTGGGAGAGATATCCATGGGACCAGATGAGCAACTTCAAAGGCCCAGTCTCCTGAGGCTTTAAGCCTAGTCATGTGAACAAGAAAGAGGTCTGGACTTCTTGTTGGGCTTCCAAGCAGCATGGTGGTGTAAAAGCAGAGCTCCGCTACACCCCTCACTAATCTCCCCGATTTGATGCCTTTAATGACAAACAACTTAAAAAAAAACAGGATTTAGATATCAGGGACATACATAAGAAGTATTGTAAAGAAGAAAAAATAAAAGAACTTGTACAACTACAACCAGTAGTGAGCAGAATAAAATTGTGCAGCAATGCCGGCCCAGGAGCCCTCCGACTCAGAAAACTCTCAAGCGCCAGCAGAACGGCAGGACCAGATGACCATACCAAATAATAAAGTGAGAAACAAATGCATATAGTTAGATACTACATACAAGGAGCTATTATCATTTCATGCAGAAATTGAAGATCTTTATGGAGAGCTTCGGAGAGATGTAGTGAGACTGGAGCAACGAGCTGATGCATCGGAGAGATAGGTAACAGCAGTAGAGAGCAGAGTAGGTGACATGGAGAATACAATTCAACTCTTACAAGATCAATGTATACAACTGCAAGAAAAACAAGAAGTTATGGAAAACAGAGCATGCAGAAAGAACCTAAGATTATTTTGCATCCCTGAAGGCTCACAAGGTCAGGATATTACTGAGTTTACTATTGCTTTGCTCAAAACAGCTCTTGAATTGCCCTCAGATATTCAATTATCATTAGAGAGAGTTCACCATGCACTGGGCCCACAGCCTACAGATCCAAATGCTAGGCCTCGATCTAGTATTATGCGCTTTCTTAGCTACACAGTCAAGGAGACAGTATTGACAGCAGCATGGCAAAAGGGCAAGGTCTTTTATGGACAAACTCATTTCTATGTTGATAACGATTACGCCCCACAAACTATGCATAATCGCAGAACATATGCAGACATCTTACCAGCTTTGAAGGAGGCAGCCATTAGATTCACAACACTGTACCCAGCCAGACTTGTGGTGCTACTTCCATTGGGAAGGAAGGAATTTCATACTGCAGAGGAGGCTAGAGAGGAGCTCCTTAAAGCAGGAATTCAAATAAAAACAAAATCCACATTAGGATTACAGAAAACTGACCCACCACACTGGCATATGGTGAATTTGGGCAGAACATGGAATTGTGGAGAAGTAAGAAAGAGGGGGAGCATTTCTAATCATCTGGCAACTTTCCGCCGATCGGCAAGGGGAAGAACCTGACTGACAGAAGCTGAAGCTTGGCTTTTGATTCCTCAATGGTCCTCTGGCTAGATGTCTTTGAAAGTTTATATCCAATGAGAGGGACTGAGATTTCAGTTGTCTGAACTGGGATCTTTATTAGATGACAACTCTCTCACAGGAGGTTGGACAGAGAAAAGAAACACTTAATAAGCGTACCTGCAGAGAACTTTGCCATAACAAAAACACAAGTAAAACATTTGATCTGGCTGTTTGAGCTGGCCCTGACAATCGCTTTGAAGGACGCAATGGATATAACTCTAAAGAGCAGATTATTGTGCTCTGCTTGATTTGTTTTCAGGGTTAACCTGACATAAGGGCCTGAGAAAAGTTGCCCTAGTTGAATAATATAAAATTTAGTTAATCAGAAAATAAACAATTTACTTTGGGTGGGGGGTGGAAGCATCTCCAGACATTACAGGGAAGTCCACTTTAAATCAAAGACAGACAGGTAGAATATTTTGAGTTAACATTTGGATTTTTATTTAGCTTTTCTGCATATTTATTTTTAATTTTTTATTAGGGGAGCAGTATATCCCTAGGAGGCCTGGGCATTTGGTGTTACCAGATATCCTCAGGTGACCCCAGACTATTAGGAGGCACACTTAGGGAGTAGGTTCTTAAACTCCCCTACCTTGGAAGTCATTTTTGTTTGCAATACAATGTATGTACATAGTTATCAAGACAAAGGTCAGACATATACTGACAATTTGCTTCAGATTTCAAAAGGTTTGATAAGATCGCAGCAGGAGATGTTTAAGAATAATCTAGACAGGAATGGCATAAAATGTTTCAAAAAAGTGACATTCAGAAAGATGGCTGTGAGGGGGAACATCAGTATGGTGATCCCTCAGGAATGGGATTATTAAGTTTGGGACATCAGGAGAGAATATGTTTTCATAAGGGAATAAGATGGCTACTCAGATAGCAAAAGCACTCTCGCTTAATATAATTGGGCTTAACAACCCTATTAAAAGGGTCAGACTATTCCAATATACCAAGAAACACCACAGTGATTTTTAGTATCTCCAGGAAACACACTTAACAGATACTGAACATGCAAAATTGAGTTGGGGAGCAGGTTTTGGGTACATGCGTCGTCCTTTCCTAAAGGGAAATGATGAGGAGTAGCCATTTTAATACCTAGGACCTCTCCTTTTCATTTAGAAACACAGTGCGTAGACCCAGAGGGAAGGTATGTAATCTTAAAAGGTACCCTTTATGGGACAAAGGTCACCTTAGTGAATGTGTATTTTCCCCTTCTTACATCTGTGTGTCTTTTTGAAAGATTTTTTGCAAAACTCCTAGACATTATGCACGACTGCCTTATCATAGGGAGAGATATTAATTTAACTTTGACACCTCTGTTGGATTCCTCTGCACCTTCCAAATATGGGCTAACATCAGCTCAAAGATTATTTATTTCTCAACTTAGGGCATTGGGTCTAATCGATGTATGGAGACATTTTTATCCTCTTTTGGGGGATATACATTTTTCTCCCTGAGACACAATTCTAACTCAAGATTAGACTACTTTTTCATGTCAAAAGAACATTTGGGCTGTTTGCAAGATTTAACTATAGGACTTAGATTTCTTTCTGATCATTCTCCCCTATTTTTGAGGCTAGATTTTAAAATACCAAAGAAATTCACTGGTTGGTGCTTGAATACATCTTTTTTAAAGGATAAAGCTTTTAGGGACAGCTTTAACTAAAAAATAGCTCAGGTTATTGCAGAAAATTTGTCACAGGAGACATCCAATACAATAGTTTGGGATACTGTGAAGGTTGTGATCAGGGGGAGATAATTGCATATTCAGCATGCAAGAAGAGATATTGGGAAACAAGATATGGTAAATAACATGAGAAATTAAGGGAAATACAAACAAAGTTTACCCCTATTACCATGAAGTCCCAAGCCCAGATTAATCAGACAAAGGCTGAGTTCCAGAAACTTTTAGACGAAAAAACATAACAGGCACTAAATAAAATATTTAAAACATATAGGTATGAGCGAGGGCCAAAAAGGGGTGAGAAATTTAGCCTGGAGGCTTAGGGGGCATAGGACAGCTACAATTGTAACACATTTAGTGGATTCAGAGAGAAAAACAAGAGCTCTTAACTCACAGCAGATATTGCAACTATTCCAGAAATATTATAGACAGCTTTTCTGAGAAACCACAAGGTCCAGAATTTCACAAAATCGAGGAATCCCCCCCCCCCACATTAAGAAAGCTAACTAAGGAAATGGAAATTAGATTAAAAGCCCCTATCAGATCAGAGGAAGTCAGACGTGCCATAAAAGAAAGTAAATCATTAAAAACCCCAGGCCTAGATGGATTTCTGTCCAAGTGGTACAAGACTTTTAGTAAACAACTGACTCCGTTACTACTAAAAACCTTTTTAGAAATTCAACAGGAGAATCCCCCTCCTCCATCATGGGATTACACTAATATTTCACATATCTTAAAAGTAGGCAAACCAGCAGAATTAACCTACTTCATATAGGCCAATATCCATATTAAACATGGACTACAAGTTATTTATGTCCATATGGGCACTCAGACTGGGGGAACTGTTACCCTATTTGATTAATTCAAATCAATCTGGGTTCATTCGAGCCAGAGAAACCACAGATAATATATGCACAATGATCCATTTGTTGGACCACTTAAATCAGAGACAGACACAGGCAGTGTTGCTCAGCCTCGATGCAGATAAAGCTTTTGATTGCGTCAGTTGGCCTTTTTTATGGGAAATTTTGCGCAAGTTTGGATTTCCTGGGGAATTCTCTAGCATGATACAAAGAATTTATACCTCTCCGAAGGCATATGTTAAAGTGAATGGACAGTCATCTTCAATGATACAGCTGGGAAAGGGAACTAGGCAGAGTTGCCCACTTTCCCCCTTACTGTTTGCCATATACTGTACATTGAGCCATTGGCTGAAGCTATAAGGCAACATTCTAATATTCAGGGGGTCCCCTTAGGAGGGAGGGATTTTACTATATCATTATATGCAGATGACGTATATTAACACTCCTAGAACCTGAAAAATCCATTCCAGCTACTTTACTAGTGATAGATAAGTTCTCAGAAATAGCTGGATACAAAATAAATATACAAAAAACAGAGTTATCATCTTTAAATTTAACCCCCTCTCAGTCTCTGAGGAACCAGATTCCTCTGAAATGGAAAAATAATAAGATTAAATATTTGGGTGTAAATATTCCCCAGAAACTGGAAGATTTGGAACTGTTTAACTTAGATCCTCTATAAAAAGAGATAGAGAATTTGGTTGGGAACTGGACACATCAGGTATTACCTTTTTTCAGCTCGCATACAAGCTATTCGGATGAACCTATTTCCTAACATGTTATATTATTTCCAGACTTTACCGATTATTCCATCACAGTTCTACTTTGCATCCTGGGCTAGAATTTTTTTTGAGGTTTGTATGGGCTGGGCAACAGCCAATGGTCAGATGGTCTATGTTACAGTTACCAGTGGCAAAGGGGGGGGTTGTAATCTTCCAAACCTTAGAGATTACGGTAAGGCAGTAACATGTAAAATAGTAATGACATGGCTGAATCATCAGGTAGAGAAACCATGGAAATTTATTGAATTTATACTAAATGATCTAGTAAACATTATCCCTATTATATTTTCCCCCCAAAATTCTTATCCACAGTTTTTATTTATTTTATTTATTTGTACATCGGTTTACAACCTTTTGAGCCAGAGGCTCATTTCCAAAGGTACCTCATCACATTGAGGACAAATACAACACAGACTTTTGGTTACAGCAAATGGGTTACATAGTTAGCAAGCACATGTGATTACAACAGATAAACAGATAAGCCAGTTTGGTTGCAATGGCACATTCTTGTACGATGGAAAGAGCAAGCAGCAGGATAATAGCAGTTCAATCAGCAGTGGGTGAGGATTTAAAAGAGGTTTGGTGTAGGTGCCACCCAGCGGGCATTGTCAGGGTACAGAGAGCTATGCCTCAATTATAGACAGATGCAGCTACTCATATTGAAGAGTTGGCTTCCAAGTGCGGTTTTGAATTTGGAAATCGTGGGGGCATCTGAGATGGGGCAGGGAGCGAGTTATACCAGGATGGAGCTCTATAGCAGAAGGACCTCTGTCCATGGGAGGTCCTAGATCTTGGGACCAGAAAAGTGGCCTTACAGAAGGTCCATGTACAGACCAAGGGTTATGCTTGGTGGAGGGAGGCTGTCAGCCTGGGTGGGAATAGCCTGAGAATAGTTTTTTTTTATTAGGCATGTTTGGTACCATAGACATTCATCTAGATTCAGCAGTATTGCCATTTCATAGAGCTGGCATGAATGCGTGAGCCTGGGGGCCCCAGTGATTAGCCTGCATGCCTTATTTAGGATGAGGTGAATTTTATTGAGGGTGGCCGTGTCAGCAGCACCATATACTGGTAAGCCATAGTCAACAAGGGATAATATAGAGGATGTAACCGCCAGACGGAGGGCAGCGGGGGGGAGACAGTTTTTATAGCAGTATAAGATACCTAGCCACACATTAGTTGCTGAGGCAAGTGCATCAATGTGGGTGTGGTAGGTGAAGGCTGAGTCAAAGGTCCAAGGTACTTGTAAGAGTGGTCTTGCTCTAGTGGTTGTTTGGAGCAGGGGAGGATATGGAGTGGGAAGTTGCTGGATTTGTTTTGGGGGTGGGCAAAGAGCATTGTTTTTGTTTTTTTGAGATTAATGACCAGTCTGTGCTCTTTAAACCAGGTTTCAGCATCATTATAGGATAGTTGTAGGGAGTCCTGGAGGGAGATAGGGTTATGGTGGGTGGCAAAGATGACGGCGTCATCTGCATACAGCAGAATTTTCCCAGTGCATGCACTGGGCAGGATGTTAAGGTAGAGTGAGAAGAGTAGGGGTCCCAGGATGGAGCCTTGAGGAACCCCTGAGCAGATGGGACAAGTTTTGGAAAGTGTCCCATTAATTGTGACACATTGGGAGTGGGCAGATAGGCAGCTGGTGCACCAGGTGAGAGACCCAGTAGAGAAGCCAGTGTGGCAGAGGGCATGCAGCAGGATGGGGTGGGAGACAGTGTCAAATGCCTTTGAGAGGTCGATGAACACCACCCTGGCTAGGGAGCCAGAGTCCAGTGAGGAGTGAAAGAAAGTTGAAAATTCAACTAGTGCAGTGCCGGTACTGTGTTCTGCATGGAAACCGTGCTGTTCAGGGCAGAGGATGTTGTGTTTGGTCAGGTATTCAGTGATTTCCATGGCAACCAGATTTTCTAGGGCTTTGGAGAGGGGTGGGAGTATGGAGATAGGGCAGTAGTTCCCGGCAGAGGACCTGTCACCACCTTTGTGAATGGGAGTAACAATGGTGGTTTTCTATGCAGTTGGGAATTGCCCTAGGCAGAGGGATTTGTTGAGAAAGCTGGTGAGTGGGGCAAGAACCTGATCCAGTACCAGATGGAGAATGCTGGGGTCCAGGGTGTCATCGCCGGGACTATTGCTTTTTAATGCTCTGACCAGGTGGGGTCTGGCTTCCTGAGCAGTTACCCAATGTAGGTAGAAGCTAGGGCGCTGGAGGACTGAAGCAGGTAGGGATGGAGGGTGACGGGTCAAAGAAATTACTGGGGAGGACAGAGCTAAGGCCCGTAAAGGATTTGTTAAGGTAGTTTGAAATGCTTGCTGGGTCCATAACGGTTGTGCTGTCAATGGTGATCTGGGATGGGGGAAGGGAGCGTGTGCTCCCATTTAATTGTTTGACATTATCCCAGAAAGTTCAGGCACACCCCCAGGAGGAGGCGAGAGTGGCCTGGTAGTGGTCGGCTTTGGCTTTTCAGATGGCCCAAGTGCACTTATTCCACGCAGCATTGTAGGCCTGTCTGTCAGCCATCCAGCCTGTTTCTGTGGCAAGATGCCATAGGTTATCCCTAAGCCTGAACAATTGTAATAGGGCAGGAGTAATCCAGGGCATGTTATGTTTTTTGGTTCAGGCAGCCATGAAGGGTGCGAAGAGGTCACAGGCTTTGTTAAAGGTTTGGGAAAAGAAGGCTAGGGCAGTATCTATGTCAGGAGTGTGGTGAATGGGGGACCAGTTTATCTGGCAAGAAATTGCTTGAAGCTTTTCAGCCCACCTGATCTGAAATGCCGGTGGAGTGTGGGCTGGGCTGTGATTCAGGGTGAGGGGATCACCAGCGGAATAGGATTGGAGAATGGTCACTGAGTGAGTCAGGGAAAACTTGGATGTCCAGGATTTTTTGGGGTAGGTTGGTGATGCTAACATCTAGGAGGGTGCTGGTACCTCTCTTAGGGTTTACTCTTGTGGGTTGGGAAATGAGTTGTATCAGATCAATGGCCGCAAAGGAGTCCCAGTTGGTGGAGAAGGTGGCACTCAGCCAGTTTATGTTAAGGCCCCCCACAAGGACTTTTTCTGCCTTGTGGGGGAGGAGGGTGAGATAATCAGTTAAGGATAAAAGTGCTGGGTTTTGGTTCTTTGGGGGAATGTAGGCAGAGGTGAGATAAAGGGGGCCCCTGGAGGGGTTGGAGTAAGTTTAAGGATAAGGGCCTGTGCCCCGCTTGCAAGGGCCAGTGCAGGGAGTGCTTGACCAGTGAGTGCATCCCTGGTATAGATTGCACAGCCACCCCCACGTTTGCCTACACGATCCTCCCGGTATAGGGTGCAGCCAGGGAGGGAGACAAAGGAGTCAGGGGTGGATTTTGAGAGCCAGGTTTCCACCAGTGCAAAGACATCTGGTTTGTGCAGCATGACCCAGCATTGGAGGGTATCATATTTACAGTTACAAACTTTACATTTGGAACCCGTTATACATTAAACGCTTGGTATGAGATAAGGGTGTCTACTACATTAACTGAAGTTTTCGGTTATTTTAAACTAATAGGCACAGAAAGTGTATCTTTGGAGATGGGTGCTGTTCGGGTCCATCAAGAATGGCAGAAAAAAGGTCTGCTTTTGTTATATCAATGCCTGGATGTGAATGGAGTACTGCCTTTTGCCACACTACAGGCAAAATATCAATTCCCCCATACACATCATTATAGATATTTACAGATTCGGACATTTATACAGAAAGAATTAGCATTAAATACTCTGCCCTCTCTCATGCCTATGTTGATGTCCCTTTTTAAGGATGCTATAGAAGGCAGGGAACAAATTCATCTAATTGGACAAATATGTAAAGCAATAAGAGACTTTTGGAAGAAATCCACTGAGGATATCTTAGGGAGATGGAATAAAGAATTAGGGACTCAGATACCTTATGAGAAATGGTTGGAACCTATTCCTCACTCGATAAGAGTATTACAGTCATCATACTGGTCAGAATATATATGGAAATGTCGTAGTAGATATTTTTATACCTCTGACAAAATTGCTAAATTTTTATCTATGGGGCATGGCCTTTGTTGGAGAGAATGTGGAGAAAAAATGGCAAATATAACACATATTTTTTGTACTTGTCCGAAAGTTACCCAATACTGGTTAGATATAGAAAAAAGCATACAAAATATTGTGGGACCAGAAATTAAATTATCCAGTCAGATGATTCTGCTTTATATTGGGGAAGACAGAAAAGTTCCACCAAGTAGAAATAAGTTATACTTGTACCTGGCAGCAGCTAAAAAGGTAATACAGCAACTCGCCTATGACGAATGGCTAAAGTACCCACCCTCTTTGACTGGCATCCATTGATGACTGAGATATACTATCTAGAGAGAAAAGTAGCTTCTAGAGCTGGAAGGAGGTCACAATTTGAGCTCCAGTGGAGGCCATGGGTTTTCCATATCTCACCTCTGGATGAAACATTTATTCCCTGATAGAGCTATTTGAAAGTGACCAATTTTTGTAGGATATGAATTTTGATCTAGCGTCATTTGATATATAACAGAATGATGTTGTAGAAACATGAATTGCCAACCTGAAGAACGTTCTGTGTATTGTGAGACAAAAGAGCAATACTGTATAGATATACTCCTGCTGTCAAATATATATATATATACTGCTATATAAAAAACAATAAAAAATAAAGAATATTAAAAAAAAAGAAAGAGGTCTGGAAGAAAGGTATCTCTGCACTCAGGTCTAAATGGAAAAAGCCAAATGGTCACATGGTACATCTTTTTTTGGTTTGTTTTAGGGATCTGACCATAGCATATTTCCCCATATTGACTTTAGGGATATACTTGCCAGTCATCATTTGTTCTTACTGTATCTGGGCAAAGTTCTCTGGGCCAAACCACCACCCCAAAAATCTAAGATATCTATAAGATTCAACTGAAGTTAGGTAAGCAAGATAAGTAAATGGAGATAACTACTGAGTCTATGTATTAGCATGATTTCAGATACTGCAAAAAAGGGTCCCAAATCTGGTTTAATTTATGTTACATCACCTCCTTGATCATAGAATATTCTTTCTAAATTTGCACAATCTATCAAAAGGTTTAGCCAATGCCTTACTATTGGGGGTTCACTGTCCTTTCAAGTTTGTAGAATTATCTTTTTTTGCACTAATCAAGGCTATATTTAAGAACATTTTTTTTCAATGGACCACTCTCTTAATCATTGGAAGCACCCACCAAAAATCAGGATGCCTGGGTCAAATGGAATATCAAGTCATGGTACCTGGCAGATTATCAAATAGTAGAGATGTGCAAAGTCTGTGAAATTCACTTCGCAAAATAATTAGCGAAGTTTGCCAAATTTCACAAAGCAATTTTCTTGCACTTCACGCAATTTTCGTCCAGCAAATTTTGCTGCAGAGTGAAAAATTTCACCAGAGAAATTTTACTCTACACTACTATTCATCCAGCTTAATGACAGAACAGTAAAATAGGAATCAGTTCAAATGAAAAGGTACAGCAGAAACAAGACTGCAACAACTCTGAGTATCACAATGGAAGAATTCTGTCTTCAGATAGGGGTTCTCATCCCCTTTAACATAGCCAGAGCATTAAACATATGATTTCGATCCACAGCTAATTATAGAGATTAAAAAAATAAACACCTTTTGGGAACCTCAATCTTGGAAGGATGAGCAGCACACAAGCAAGTGCTTCTCCAAATAGCAACAAATGTGTTTCTTTACCCAGGGGGAAAACTGTAAAAAAGAAAGGCAAATTATTCTGGGCAAAATGAGGAGAGGAAGGCAGGGAAGAAGGATGTTAAACACAACCAACACATTCACATTTAACAAAACTAAAATAATTATGTCACTGATATGAACATACATACGAATGTGCCAGCAGAAACAGACCACCTGGTCTATCTAAGTCTGCTCAAGTGTCAGCTAGCACCCCTAGTTTGCAGCTGCCCCCATTTGTTATCCCACTGTCACCCCCACCTCCCCCACCTCACTCTCCCTGTTCCCTGTCCCATGCCCTTTGAAACTGTTCACAAATTTATGTGATACCACCCATTCTGGAAGGGCATTCCATTTTGCTACCACCTTCTCTGTGAAATAGTGTCTCCTCATTTCCTTCTTAAATTCCCCCTCTATTCTTAGCATATGCCCCCTGGTGACCATACCCTTCCTTAACTTAAAGACCCCATCTGCCCCATCCTTATTGATTCCCCTCAGATACTTGAATGTCTCTATCATGTCCCCCCATCCCTTCTATCCTCCAGGGTGTACATATTCAGGTCTCTCAGCCTGCTGTCATAATTTGTCCCTTCCATTCCATATATCATCTCTGTTGCCCTCCTCTGCACCCCCTTCAGTAGCCTGATATCACGCTTTAGGTATGACCTCCAAATCTGCACACAATACTCTAAGTGCAGCCTTACCAGCAACCTGTAGAGGGGCAAGATCACCTCTCTTTGCCTGGATGAAAAAACCCTTGCTGTGCACCCCAGCATTTTGTTCACTTTTGCAGCCATTCTCTTGCACTGGGCAGTGTTGTCCATGGTCCCTGTTATCATTATCCCAGGTCATTCTCTTCCTCAGTGATCCCCAGCTTTACCCCTCCCAGCCAATATTCTCACTTTGGGTTCTTCACCACAAAGTGCATAACCTTACACTTCTTTGAACTGAACCCTAGCTGCCACCTCTCTGACCACTCCTCTAGCTTGGTTAGGTCCCCCTGTAGTTGCTTCCATCTCTCCTCTCCATTCACCAGTGCTCCAATTATGGTGTTGTCAGTAAACAGACTTATCTTGCTCACCATCCCTTGTGCAATGTCTGATATGAAGACCGGAACAATACTAACCCCAACACAAAGTGCTGTGGCACCCCACTCATCACCGGCCTTGGAGTTGAGAGCTCCCCTCTCACCACCACCCATTGCAGCCTCCCACTCAGCAAGCTTGTAATCCACTTCATTATTTTTGCCCCACCCCTACATCAATTAGCTTCCACCCAAGCCACCCATAAGGTACAGAATTGAAGGCCTTGCTGAAGTCCAAGTAAAGAACATCCACCGCATGACCCTTATCCAGCTCACCTGTCACCCAGTCATAGTATTGTATCAGGTTGGTTTGACAAGACTTGCCTGAAACAAACCCATGCTGCCTCACATCCTGGAGGCCATTGTCCTCCAGGTACGACACCAGTCTTTCCTTTAATATTGTCTCCATGAGTTTGCACACAATGGAGGTTAGACTTACTGGGTGATAACTACCCGGTTCATCCCTTGGTCTGCTCTTGTGTAATGGTACTACATGTGTCATCCTCCAGTTCAGTGGCACACATCCTGACTCCAATGAAGTGCTGTACAGATCCACCAGCGGGTCCGCCAACACCTCTGCCGTCTCTTTCAGCACCCTGGGGTGGATACCATCCGGCCCTAGTGCCTTGTCTACTTTCAGTGCCCTCAGTTCCTCTAGGACTCTACTTGCCTCAATTCTTCCATCTATTGCCTCCTCTCCCACTGTCCCCACCCTCCTAGACCATGGTGGTAGCAGTCCACCCTTTTCTTCCATGAACACTGAGCAAAAGTATACATTCAGTGCTTCTGCCTGCTACTCACCCTATTCATTCCACTCCCTACCCCTTTTTATCCTCACTATTGTTTCCTTGCACTTCCTTTTCTCCCTGATGTATCTGAAAAAGTCCCCCCCCCACCATTAATTCCCTGCGCTAATCTGAGCTTCTTCTGTGCCTTGGCTTCTCTTCTCACTTTTCTTGTCACCTCCCTGGACCGTCTTGCATACCCTCCCTGTCCACTTGCTTCCTTGTCCTTCTATACCACTGGTGTGCCTCTCATTTTGCTCTCACCACCTCTACTACCTCGCTGTTCAACCAGCATGGTTTTCTTGCTCTGCTCCTCTTACTCTGTGTCTTGGTGCAGGCTTCTGTTGCCTCTGTAACCCCCCTTTTAATAATATACAATTTTTGCTTTGCATCCAGCTCCTGCCTTATGCCCTCTAGTTTCCCTTTCAGTACTTCCTGCATCCTCCCAAAGTCTGCCCCCCTGAAGTTTAATACCTGGGTAACTGAATTCTCTGGCTCACCGCACATCATGATATTAAACTACACTGTTAGGTGATTGCTGTCGGCTAGTGGGTCCTTCATCTTTATTTCCTTTACTGCCTTCCCATTCAACAACACCAGATCTAAAGTGTTCTTTAGCCTAGTAGGTACACTAACCATCTGTGTCAGGAGACCCTCCTGGATTGCATCCAGGATCGATTACTCCCTAGACCTGGAGCTAACTGGAATGCTCCAGTCAACCCGCGGCAAGTTGAAATCCCCCATGATGACCACCTTCCCTTTTTACATACCTTTATGATTTGTCCTGCTAATTCCCTGTCAGGCTCCTCAGACTAGGATGGTGGTCTGTATACCACCTCACATCTTAGTTTCCTACCCCTTGAGTCTAGGAGCTGCAGCCAGATTGCCTCTGTTCTCCTTACTTCCCCCTTGTCCCTTGTGCATTTGATCCTGTTCTTCACATAGACTGCCACCCCAATGCCCCTCCCTTCCTTACAGTCCTTCCTGTATACTTTGTGTCCTGGGATTGACAGATCCCAGCCCCAGTGCTCAGTTGCCCACATTTCTGTGACAGCTGCAATATCCACCCTTCACACTGCTAAGAGTGTTTGTAGCTCAGCAGATTTGTTGCATAAGCTTTTTGCATTCAGAGAGACCACCCTCCATCCTACCCCCTTCCCTTCATTGGCCTCCATTTCCTTCCTTCTACTCCCTCCTTTTTCAGTCATCCTGAGTACTTCCCTGCTAGCCTGGGGGGTAGGCTGTGACTCCACTCTATCAGATCCCTACCTACCTGCTGTCTACTTGCCACCCCCCTCATCTAGTTTAAAGCCACCTTTGTTGCAATATACCTCCCTAGTCTTTGCTTTAATACCTCCTTTCCCTCCCCTCTCAGATGCAGCCTATCCCTTGCAAACAGATTGTTATTATCCCAGGTACTGCTCCAGCGACCCATAACCCCATATCCCTTAGTTTGACACCATTCTACCAACCATGTGTTCAACTCCCTAATCCTCTCCTCTCCTTTCTCACTGTGCTTGTGCAGGGTACTGGGAGCACTTCAGAAAATGCCACAGACTCCCCATTCTCCTCACACAGCCTTTCCACTTCCTCAATCCTCTCCTTTGTTACCTCCACCATTTCCCCAGCTAGGTCATTTGTCCTCACATCTACCACAATATGTGGTTTCCTCCTACCCCTCCTTACGCACCTTAGGATTGCCTGTCCTGCCTTGTCTGCCTTTAATCTTGGTAAGGACTCCACCCATATCTGACTGTGCCTCTCCTCTTTGCTGCCGTAACTGATCCCCTTGAGTATGGAGTCCCCCAACACTAGTACACCTCCCTCCTCTTTCCTTGTGCCCATTGCCACCACCCTACCCAGGTTCTTTTTTCTGGGGCCACTCAAGACGGTGCTTTTACAGTGTGTCCCAGAGTCTTCCCCCCTGCTTTTCTCAATTGGGACTCCTTCCCTTCCTCCTGTTTGACTGCCAACCTTCTGCTCCCTCCTCACATCTCTGAGTATTATCCCTCACCCTGCCATGCCATACTCAGTCTCTCAAGTAGAAACTGGTGTGTTGTAGAAAGAACTTTTTTATATAGCAGCTATGATATGAATCCTCTCCCCCACAGCACCCACAAGTTTTTTTTTAATGCCCAAAATAAAAAATAGAAATTGCAGTTGTCGGGTGACCAGCTCTACCCACCTGCCTCCATGGTTGACCAGTAAACTTTGTGAAGCTCTCTGATTAAAAACAAATAATACATAATTCCCCTTCGGCAGCATCCGACCCTGGCACCCACCAAGTCCAGCATCCAGTTATGCAAATATCCATATTTATAGTGAGAAGAAATTCCCAGCAACCTCCTCCTCCATGGCCAGCTGCCTTCTAGAATGAAAGAGCTACACGCTTGCTATAATAAAACCAGCTGATCACATGATCAGCTGGTTCTACTATAGCAAGCACCTGACCATTTTCATTCATGAGAAGACAGTCAGCTATGGAGGAGGGAGGGTTGTGTTGACAACCTTCTCACCATAAATATGTCTAACTATGCTGGACTGGGTGGGTGCCAGTGTTGGGTGCTTTGAGTGGGGGTTGGGTAGTAATGTATTATTTGTTTTTAATTGTTAGAGCTTCACAAAGTTACTGGCTGACCATGAAGGTGGGCCGATAGAGCCAGTCACCCGACACCTACAATTTTTATTAATATTTTATCAGGGACATCTATAAAACGAACAAAAAAAATTGTGGGTGCTGGGGCAGGAATATGCTTGTTTGAGAGAGGGGGAGGGATGAATTTTTTACTGCTTGTGTGGGCTTGGAGAGGAGGGAGGGAAGGGGCTGGTTCTTCTTTTTTTTTAATGGTGGTCAGTGAATTTTGCCCATGAATTTCCACAAAATTTGTGTAATTTGTGCAGAGCGAATTTCCTCTGGTCAGCCTTAATTTCACAAATTTGACAAAGTGTGAATTTTCAGTGCTCTGTATTAAATTTTCAGGTAAAGTTTTACTTTGCAAAATCTCTATTAAACAGATGCCACCCCAGTATTCTAGTAAAGAAGGACAGGTGATAAAAACATGTAGTAGAGACCCAATTTCCTTTAGGCATCTAAGGTATTTATTTGGTATTGTATTTTCTATTTTGTTTAATCTCTCAGGAGTGTAATATACCCTGTGCAATATATTAAATTATACAATGGCAAGAATATTTCCAGGGCTTTGATTGGTCAATGTGTGCCTGAGACAGTGATGTTATTACACAATAACATCACTGTATTGATTTATTGGATTGTTGTTTGGATGCCTCTTTCAGAAACAAAGATATATTGCTACACTAAAAATCTACTAAAACCTTTTTTAATTTTTTTTTTATTTTGTATAACATCGAACCATTAGATAATTCAGTAATAAGGTACCTACAGTGGAGTGTTATTGTATTAACGTTACTCCTTGGGTAGTAGAAGCACTCGGCTTTGCCTCGTACTTCAACCAACCCCAGGAGTGACATTATTACACGACAACACACACCTTGTTGTGCCTTATTGCTTAATTGAATTTGCTTCAATTTATTATTTTTGGATATATCCAATGTGCTATTTCTAATTTCTACCCAGTTTGTCTGTCTAGAGTATCTCCTAGATTTTATTTTCAAGCAAGGTATGTTTTATCTAAAGACACAGAGTGTTTTCCTATTCAAATAGTGTATTGTTTTCCTATTATTCTTTGTTCAATGATTATTCACAAGGGCATCCTCAATTTGTGATAATGGAATGTCTGAAAGATTGCCTACCCTTTTTCTTAGATAGTCCCTTATTTGTATGTTAAAGAATGTCCTTCTCCTATATTTAATCTTTCTTTTAGGGTTTTGAAATGTATAAGCTGTTCATGTTCATAAAGGTGTTTCAGCTGATATACTCCTTTCCTTTCCCATGTTTGTACAAAGAGATGGTTCTTTATAGTTGAGATCCTATTAATATATTTAATATATGAAAAAGGTGACACCTCATTGTTACACTGCAAAAATCTATAAGCCTCTTGCTATATCTTTGCTGTCAGTTTAGTTGTGGTGAGGTATGAATTAAGTTTTTATTATTCATTAAGTCACTATATAAAGCTCCAGTTATATCTTTTAGTGCTGAAGCTGTTTCTTTTATTTTAATCCAACTTGCTTTGTTATCTGGCTCAAAACAGCATGCTACTTGTTCCAGCTGGGCAGTATAATAATAAAGTTGGTCCAGTAAGCCTAGACCTAAGTTTAAGCTGTGTCCTTAGGTTTTTTTAGTGCTAGCCTTGGTTTCTTATGTTGCCATATAAACATTTTAATTTTAATGTCTAGAAGTTTAAAACATTTTTTTCTAACCCAAATTGGGAAGGGATTAAAATAAAAATAACAATTTAGGGAGAATAGTCATTTTGATTATATTTACCCATCCTATAAGGGTTAATGGTAAAAGCGACCATAACTTTAAGTCTTTACATATTATTTCTAGCAAAGGTTCATAATTTTGTGCATACAGAACTTCCTTATTTTGAGTGAGTATAACTCCCAGGTATCTTAACTTCATATTAATTGGTATAGTTGAGATTTATTTAAGCAATAATGCCCGACTGGGTGTTTGTCGTGCTGAGATAACATCACTCCTCAGGTTGTTGGGCATGAGGCTGGAGGCCGAGTGTGTCCAATAACTGAGGGGTGATGTTATCCCAATGACACATATCCTGGAGGGCATTATTGCTATTATACAATGGATCATTGTTATACAGTATCAAAAAAATCATTTTAAAGATGTTTTTGTGTGGAAAAATATTTTTGTTTTTTAAAAGAAGATGAAACAATGAAGCACATCATCAAGCACATCAAGCAGCACAGAATCAAACAAAAGTTCATCTACAGGTTCACAGTGAGGCTGAGACTAGAGCAGTGATGTTGTACTGAGATAACAGCACGGGGCCAGCCCAAGACTGACCAATCAGAGTCCAGGATTTTTTCTTGCCATTGTATAATTAATGTTTTGTATTGGGAAATTCTTTTGAATGGGTAGGATATCTGTTTTTGTATGGTTAACTTTATAGCCTGATACTTTTGAAATGTCTGAGATTAAAGACATAATTGGTTTTAGAGACGTTAGTGCATCATCTTGTGCCAAGAAAATTATAATGGGCTTGCCCTCACCTGGTGTCTGTGCCCTCCTTAAGCCTAGACATAGGAACGTCACTACAAGGAGATTCAATTCCCATCTACTACATATCCCACAATGTAGCATGACCCAAGGACAAAGATAATTCAACTATCAGGCATCCAACTGGCTCAGCTCTCTTGGCAGTGACATAGCAACCACTCCAACACTCGGCCTCTTCAAGTCCAAGCTGCGCCTCTCACTGCTTGTATCCTATGATTGCCCATCTTAACATTTCCACCATTCCAGCTGCACATGCCCCAGCACCCAGCACTTACAATCAGTCTTTGCACACCTAGCACCTTACCTGTCATATTCCTTCAACAAGGCCCCCTGGCTGCACTGTCTCCCACCCTCATCCACCTCCCCCCATATCTCCACTCCTGCACCTGCCCCAACCACCTCCTGTACTTCCCCTTACCCCCTGCACCTCCTACCCCACCTCGATCTCCCTACCATCACTTCCTGCACTCCACCCCTCCTTCCCTTGTCTTGCTCATAACTCATGTCTTCGCATTGGTTATTACATGTCTGTAAGTCAATAACTATATGTTTGTAACTAAGAATGATGACTGTTGCACACGCTGATGTGGAACCTTTGTAAAAGAGCTTCAGCTCAAAGGTATTGTAATCCTAGATGAAATAAATAAATAAACTAAATAAAATAAAAATCATCCAAATATATTAATATAGCATCTGCATATAAGGAGATAATGTGTTGTGTTTCACCTACTCTTATATCTTCTATTGCTTCTCTTGCTTCAATGTTTTGTGGGAAAGGTTCCATAAATAAAACAAACAAGAGAAGGGACAAAGGGCATCCTTGCCTTATCCCTCTCCATAGTTGAAAGTATGTGGAAAGTTGATGGTTGGTCTTTACTCTGTCCTTAGGAGAGTTATATATTAGTTTAAGTTGTATAAAATAATCCCTAAATCCAAATTTCTTCATTGTTGCCTATAAAAAATCCCAGTTTACTCGATCAAATGCCTTTTCCACATTCAATGTGATTAGTGCAGCATTTTTTGACATGTTGTAGTCCATTATATATAAGGTTCCTCTTCTATTGTTGGATAGCCTTCTGCCTTCCATAAAGTCCATCTGGTCTGGATGAACAATTTTCTGAATAACCGTAGTTAGCCTGTTGGTTAAAATTTTGGTGAAAATCTTATAGTCCGTGTTTAATAGGGACATATGTCTGTATGATCCTCAGACATCAGCTGTTTTTTCAGACTTTAATATTACTGATATAGTGGCCTCAGTAAAGGTAGAGGGCAACTTTTTCTCTTTCAAAAAATTATTGTATAGTCTGAGTAATAATGGTGTTAATTTGGCTGTAAAATGTTTATAAAATGATCACACAATACATCTTAAGCAGATCTCCTCACACAAGCAGCTGCATTTGATCCCATTTACTACATGAAGATAGTTCATGGTCTGTAAACTTTTCATGGAAACAGCGTCTCATAAATCAAGTCACAGGATGACAACATCAATTAATACCTCAAAAACAGAAAAGTGCATGATTGCTTCTGTGCTTCAACTCTAGTGCAAAAAGAGGGATACAGGTGCCTAAAGAGAGACAAAGCTTTACAAGTAAGCAGCAAGTAACTCTAATATATCTTTACCCGACCACGATCCACTTCTAGATGGCCCAATCATATCACTCCTCATGAGCTTCATCAAGGGGGTGTGGTTCACAATAGGAGGCTAAGTAAGAAATAAGGCACAACAAGGTGTTATTTATGGCCGGATAACAGCACACCCCAGGTGTATAATAAGACATAAGGTACTTGTGCCAAGTGCCTCTAGCACCTGGGAAGTGCACTTATCAAGCCATAAACCACACCTCGGAGTGTCTTATTCCACTTATAAAATAGGTATCCCTATAAAAATGTTATTTAAAAATTTCAGATAAAAAGTTTTAAAAAGTAAATAAAAAAATAGAAAAATAGTCCCTGTCTTTGTATAGTATTGGTAATGGCAGCATATGCAGAAGGATGCCACTAGAGGGCATTGGTGTCTGTGTGGTCCCCCCATCACACACACACAAGTTATACAGTAAGCTGTATTGTTTTTATGTTTTTTCATTTTCTTTTGTTTTGTTTCATTTATATGTTTTGTCAGGAGCATGAGATAACAGGATTTCAGTGGCAGTGGTAGGAAGCAAGCATGTCTGTTGGCATCGCTGTATGCAGTTTGATGCCAAGAGAGATGGCTACATGGGTAGTCTTTCATGGTACAAGGGAAAAATGGCAGTTTTGGTCAATGTTTTATTTGAAATAAACAAAGAAGAGAGTGCCTGGTTTACAGTGAGTGTGGGTGAAATGCGAGCATGTCCCTTCACAGCTGCCATTCCCATCCCCATGTTTTTTTTTCAAACCTGTGTAGTTGAATCAGTGTGGTCTTAACAACATGCATGCGGCTTTCCAAATTTAATGGCAGGCTCCTCTAACTAATTAAGACCACAGCTAGGGAGAGACTGTGAACTTTGTGAAGGAGATGCTTTTATTTTTAATTATTTAAAAAATGCCCAATCCAAAGCAGACTGACTCCAGATCATCACACTCATCACACTCAGAATACAAGGGTGTCCTAATTGAAGCAGCTTCTACTGGTGCATTGCTGATTGAGATATAACCAGGCTAACTGTCACTGATGGTGCAGCAAGTAGAGGGCATTTGCTGTTAAGGATAATTTTCAAAATAAAAACAAGGTTCTGTTGTTCTTTTAGTATTTGCCTCAGTGAGCTTGATTGTACTGCAGCAGAAGCAGGGGCAGACCAATGACTGTTACATGTAACCAGACTGTAAAGGGAAATGTTTTCCAAATGGTTTGTGGGAGCCATGGATATCAGCCTGCACTGCATCCTGGTTGACTGAAGAGGTACAAGTTAGTACAATATGCCCTGATAAGGACACAGCCAAGGGTACCTCTCAAACAATCAGGAGACAGAAAACTCCTGACCCATTTTATAAGCTTTTATAAAGCACTCGGGTAACTCATGGCAGTCAGTCATAAGGGACATTTCTTAAGAAGCCTATCACAAAGGATACCCAGTTTAAAAAAAATATGTGATACAATGTACTTCAAAAACATCACATAGTGCACATATTTGAACCATTAGCAATAAATAATAAAGTCAGACCTAAACAAAATGATACATACAGCCTGACTAGAAATCTATACATAGAAGACTTATCAAATAGACATTGAAATGGAACATGCAGCAAATGCTGTCAGACAGATACAAAATTGTTCAAAACTATCATTTACTTAACCTCTAGTTTAAGCAATATACAGGGGAAGAAAAGAATATGAACTTGATTCTGAGATCCTTGCTGTATGTGACAGGAGCTTCCATTTTCTGCCCTAATGGGTGAAGTGCTTGTGCTATTTCTCAAGACATATATGAATCCTCATACATTGTGAAGTCTGCCTTCTGATGTACCCCATCATTTTCTTCAATTGAATTACCTCATAGCAAAAGGAGGAAATCACGGCCTATTATTTTATGCAACATATCTTTAGATGCAACATATATGCTATTGCATGATTAATTTCTAATATTTACATATTTTCCTAAAACAAGATATACAGTACCTATATATTATATACAGTGAAACTGAATAATGATAGAAGAATTTCTGACTCCATCATATACTTATCATGAAGGTATGCTAGCTGCAATTTAAGACACTTTTTATAATACAAAAAATTCCTATAGCTACTGTAAAACTATAATTTTTAACCTAAACTATTAAGCATAATTCAGTTATTGTAATGTTAGGTCTATAACCTCTGTTTCTGCATATCATTACTACCCAGTACAAGAAATCCATTCACTGAATTGCAAAGAGGACATCCTTAGTGGAGCAGAGAGGGTCTGAGGACACATAAGGATGCAGAAGATATGGGGCCCTATATTCAAAACTTTGCCCCAGTGCTAAATTAGCCCTGCCTGGCTTGCTAAATTAGACTGGATCCAATAACCTCTTATATTAAAAGGGATAGCCCCAGTGCTAAACCTGTTGAATATAGCATGCTAGGGAAGCCAAGAAACTGGGCTGGGAGTGCAGTGCAAAAAATAGCCCAGGAATAAGACAGATCTGTATAGCAACCAGGAAGCACACATTTTTTTTTTAATTTTTCATTTGTTAACTGGGTAAGGAAACTGGACCAAAAGGCCCCTTTTCAGGTCCAATCCGGGACATAAGAAAGACAAATAGCAAGCAATAATAAAACAAAACAAAACATCGCATAAACAGTATCATATGTTGCAGATACAACATGACTTGTCAAGTAAAAAAGATTTAAACACAGCTTTAAAATGTAATTTACAAGTAATTAAGCTGATAGTGACAGGTAAATTATTCCAATAAAATGGGGCTAAATTACTAAAAGCACGGAGCCCTGACTTACATTTACAAACAACAGTGTCAAGCAACAAACCATTTGATGACCTAAGCATTGAAGGAATGGAATGTACAGATATCAAATCCGATAAAGGGAAGGAGGGATATTAATGAATAGCTCTAAAAATTAATAAATCAAACAAGTATTTAATACAACAATTTGGTGAAAACCAACCCAATTGGGAATATAACTCACAGAATGGGTACGATAAGGAACTAACAAAATGAAATGACTGTTACTATTATAAATAACTGGAAGAGTATGTAATTTCCTTGAACCCAACCTAAAATAAATTCCAGCAACACAGTCCAAATGGGGAAGAAGAGTACCAAAAACAATAGCTTTCCTAGTAGCAAAACTAAAAAAAAAGAATTAAATTTAAACAAAGTACCTAATTTTTGATTAATTGCCTTGCTAACATCAGAAACCTGCAAGGAAAAATTAAATGTAAGGTCCAACAAAACCCCAAGATACTTGACTTGCTGGACTTGATCAGCAATAATCCCACCCAAATCAAATACTTTTAAACATGGACCAGTCTTCAGCATTGCATTGGTTCCAAAGACCACAGATTTTGTCTTCTTTTAGTTGAGAATCAACAAATCGTGAGCAAGCCAATCAAAGATTTTGTGAAAATCAGACTGAATCTTAGCTGAAGTAACATCAATAGAGTTTCCCTGGCAAAACAAAATTAAATTATCAGCATAAAGTAAAATTTCACAATCAGAACCAACAAAAGATAACTGATTAATAAAAAGGGAAAATAATAATGAACCGAAAATGGACCCCTGGGGAACACCACATTCCAAAAGGCCCGTGGGGACACGATAGAATTAATTTAAACAACCTGTGATCTCAAAGACAGATAACCCCCAATACATGCCACAGAAGAACAGGCAAAACTCAGTTCAATGAGCTTACAATAAGTAAGTCCATGGTCAATCAATCCGAATGCCTTGGTCAAGTCCACAAACACCACACCAGTCATCAAACCGCTCTCAAAACCACCAAGTACGGTGTCTGTGAACCTGACCAAGGCAGCCCCCATCCCACAATTCTTTCAAAACCCATGTTGAGCATGACTCAATAACCCATACTCCAACAAATAATCATTAATCAGATTTGCAACAACCTTCTCCATCAATTTACTTGATTGATTAAGAATTGAGATAGGACAGAAGTCCTCAGTCAATTCAGCCTGTGATTTTTTAGGAATGGGGGTAACCTTAGTTTGCTTCCAGCTGGAAGGAAATTGCTGAGAAACCAATGATAAATTAAAAATATAACAAAGAGGGTCAACAATAAAGGGAATAACCAGCCTGAGAAAGTGACCATCCGGTCCTTCCCCATAGTTGCTAAACTTACTAGGCAGAGTATTTAAAAGCCTAAAGACCTTGACCCTATCAACCAACTTAAAGTTAAACCTAGGCCTAGTCAGATGAGGGGATCTAAAACCAAATCAGGATTGCTAACATTAGGTCCAGAAAAGGCCTGCCCCCTATAACTACTTAAATTAGTGAATTTTTCATTCAATAGATTAGCTATATCATTTGGCTCTATAGACTCAAGATCACCAAATTTCAGTTATTGAATATCATTTTTAGATTTAGAAGTTAAAGAATTTACATTATCCCAAAAAGTCTAAGGGTTTGACAAATTTGATTTAAGGTGATCATGATAAAAAAATTTTTTGGAATCTATGTACATGTTTTGTTACCAAATTTCTAAAATGATGATAGGCATTCAGGAAAGAGATAGTCAGGCTTTCCTTATATGTCTGCCAAGCTTGGTCTTTTTCTTTCACTCATTTTTTCTGCTTTGAAGTAAACCATTTATTTGGGGAACCCCTCAATGTAAGCTTACGCAAAGGATAAAAATCATTCTGAATAGGCAATAACAAATCACAAAAATAATCAACAGCCAAATTAATGTCAGGTATACATTCTAAAAAAGAGCAATGTAAGGAGGACATTTCAGCAAATAATACTTCAATACTGACATTCCTAAAATTATGAGACTGAATTATAGGTGGGGGAACTCTAACCCTCTTAAAATCAATAACACACTAGGTTGCCATGTGGTCGCTGACTGATTCTGGGAGTACACCAGAACAACCTAACATGCTTAATCTATTCAACATAACCCAATCAAGAATTGAATGATTACTAGTGAAAGAGTTTAAACAAGTTGGATCCTGAATTGCTTGTAGCTATGTTGCTCAGTTTTGCTATTCACCTGAAGCAGGGACCTGTCTGGCCCCAAAAGCTTGTGTATAATTCCATCTTTGTACAAGACACTTGTTGGTCCAATAAAAGGTATCAAGCCTTCCATCCTCTCCTGAATTACTTGTAACAAACCAAACTAATTTAATAGAGATTCCAAACTCAAATGATCTTTTTGGAGCCAATTTAAATGAATATCCCCCATAACCAAAGAATCAGAGCCATTCATAGATGAAGCAAAAGCCGACAAAAAGTCTCTTAATCCCTCAATCCCACAATTTGGGGGATTATACAAACACCTAAGTGTTAAAGTTTTGTATCCCCAAATCTGTAACCAAAGAATTAACCAGATTCAGATATAATGTCACCACTAGAATGTAAAACGTTTAGTACCAAAGGTTCTATATAATAAACAGCAATGTCTCCCCCATGTTTTTTACACCTTCGGTAGGCACACAATATTTTTTAGCTGGGCAAGAAACAAGCATTATCAGACAAAGAAGATTTAAGCCATGTTTCAGACACTAATACCAAATCAGGAGAATAATTTACAACTAATACCTCCAATTCTGCCAATTTAGGAATCAGACTTCAAGTATTCAATTGAATAACTATAAACCAATGCAAACTCAGATAAGTAGGGCAACCTGAATTTACAACATCACACAACAATGAACCAGGATTTTATTCAATGTCACCAGCTAATAGTAATAACAAACATTGTAAAGTAGCAACATCCCTCAGGCTGAATAAAGCAACCCAAGAGGGATAATGTAATAACATATCCCCACATACTCTAACCTCAGACTTTCTAACTAATAATAGGGGGAGTATAAAGATATTAATCTCTTGAAGCACAATCTAATTAGACATACCAAACTCATCAGTGGCAACACCCTCGATTTGACCTTTGCAACATATTGACCCTAAAACATCACAAGTCATTAAACAACCAAACAAGAATAAATTAAACCCCAGAACACTTCTTAGGGTACCCATTGTTCCTATTCTACCTTACACTTATTTAACTACCAATAACTTTATCCCAGCTACCCAGTCTCCCTCAGACTCCCAGTGCACTTTTCTGCACTTTGCTGCACTAGCTGCTCTGGCTGAAAAAACAGCATCTCAGTGCACAGTGATCTGAAGGAATGTAGAGGTGAACTATGTGGCCAATATGTGTGCTAGCAAAGGAGTGGAGTCAGTAAAGTTGCAAGCATCAGTGCATGTGAAATAACAGTGTGCAGACGTGCAAAATGTTTTTGAAACATTTGCATGGCACAGACACATTTACTCAGGTCTTGCGTGCGCTAAGCCATTTGCATGGTGCTATCATGTTTGCCCAGGGCAAAACTGTGCTGTCTTCAAAAGTGACATCCAAATGAGTCTACTTAGGTAGTCAGTGGGCAAACATCCAGATTAGCATCTCTTTATGTCCTGATTTGCATGCGGTTTGTCCAGCACTATTGCAGGGTCCCAAATCTCAACCTGTAGGTCAGTCTGGAAGTACAGGGGGCTGGCTGGGTCTGCCAAAGCTCCACCTGTAGGTCAGTTAGGAGGTAAATGGTGGTAGCTGCAGGTTACATATGTACAGAACTGCATAGACAAATGTGCTCCATGGGATTACATGGCACAGGCACTGGTGGTGGTACTGGATGAAATAGTCAAGCTGTAGTTCCTACTAAACAGTGCACAGCAGACAGTACAGTGACATGAGGGCCAGTGGTGATGAGGCACAGAACTGCCTATGGTGCATTGGGTGGCAATGACTGCTGCACTCTACTCAGTGACAGCTCCATCTTGCAGGTGTGCACTGACAGTGGAGCATCCCATGCCAGTGGTGCACACTGGCATGGGATGCTCATAGTGACATATACTTTGCTGGGTGTGTATGCTGTGATGTCTGTATAGCTGTGCGGTATGTGGCTGGGGGGCTCCTACCATCGGACAAGCACACAAGTGTTGGGGTATTCCCTACACTGGACCACATGCACTGCATGACATTTCCTAGCCGTGTTGCAGCACCCAGTATGTGGTGCAGACTGGTCACCTGTACAACCTCCATGCCCCCAGTGCTGCATGTGTGTACTGCCTTCTGTTGGTGTCCACTGAAGGGTTGTCTGCAGGTATATGCGGTCACATTGCCATAGTGTCCACTGGATGTCAGGTCACCACTCACAGTCTGGCATGGCTAGGACCATTGGTGGATGATGGCATTATGGGAGGTGCCAGCCATGTGCAGCATGTGTCTTCACTGTCTGGTTTCTTACTATGCTGAATATGTACTGAGTAGGGTCATGCAGAGCTGTGCAAACATTGCGCAGAGCCACTCAAAGCCACGATGTCGAACAAAACTGGTTTGCCCAGAGTTAAAACTACCTTTTCCTGAGTGGTATTTTGCAACATGCAATGTGTCATGATAAGTCATGCAAACACACTTTGTGTGGCGATACTGTGCTGAATATCACATTGCGCCTGCATTCATGAACATGCCTCCTCAGTTTGCCCCTTGCATACAGTATACCTTTGCCTGATGCTAATGCAGTTTGCCTGTGCTATTTGGCCTTTTAAATATGGCAGTCCCATGTAAACCCCACGCTAACCCCATGCTAACTTTTTGCGGCCAGTGCAAAGTTTTGAATAAAGTGCCCCAGACAGATAACCCAGACAAAGCCCATATAAATCCTTGTAAGTTGGTAAACCAACTTTAAAGGTGGCAGCAGTCACTCTTACTCACATAATTGACTGGTAGCATCAATAGAAGTTGTCAATTCTCTTATTTCTAATAGTGAAGCTTTTCTTTGGTTAACAGATTAGTGACATCCAATAGTTAAGCTCTAAATCAGTATGATTTTGTACTGAAATCCTTTCATTAATTAACTGTTATTCTATAATTCAGCACTGCCCAACTATGAAGGGCCAATGCAGACAAGATAATTATTAATATAAAGTCCACATGTAGTGATCTTTTAACATGGAGAAGGGAGGCAGTAGCATACAAATATTAATGCCAAGCTCACTAGGAGACTGCTTAAGAACTAATGTGGCACAGGTTATTAGGTGCTACAGCTTGCAGAGGCCATCCAGACTTCCCAGGATTCCAATATAAAGTATCAGAAATCAGAGTTTGCTAGTGCCAATGAGAATTTATCCCACATTAAAGTCAGTGCAAATTCAGTCTCATTTGAAGATATGATGATACTTCCATCCTGCTAAGCACATCTTTGGTCCACATTAGGAGCAAGCTGTGTGACAATTAACTGCTGGTTTATACTGAATTATGGCCTTAAAACAATACTTGTCCATACTGAACTGGGATGTAAGCAGACACAAATTATAACATTCTCTTGAATGTCCACATGAGACCATAAATATTAATGAATGTAAATTTACCAATATGTGTGGTGGTGATGGGAGGAGAGGCCGAAAGCACTATGCCTGCTAGAGTTGAAAGGAAGAATTATGCTAAAACATGCTTAAATTCAACTTATACTGAGGGACATCCACATATTACTCATCTGCATATGTGTCATGTGTTTGGTATAAAACAATAAGTATTTAAACCTCAGCAGAAGTTCTTTATGGTGTCTAAAAGTATTTCAGTCTGAGCTATGTACAGTATAGAGGGCCTCATGTTTTTAGATCGGTGCATGCCAGTCAATGAACTGGAGGAAGTAGGTAGACAAAGATTACTCTACAAAAGGTCATTGGTTATTTAATCAACCTGTTTCCACAGTTTGTGAGGATCAGTGAACTCTTACATGGCACCCTTCCATAACAAGTTAGTTGTGCTGTAATGGTCACAATAGCATGTCCACTGTAAGTTAAAGCAGTCTCTGTCTATCAAAGTGTGGATGTTCTAGTCCAGTATTGGAGTTTAATGCTAAATAAAACTTGATATATCAAGAAAAACTAAAGCAACTAGAAGCCATTAAGTTCCCCAACTGCTGCATGGCCTGGAAGTGATCTCATCTGTGAGATTTGTTTTTATTTATTTATGTAGTATTTGTTTACCAGGTAAATGCACTAGACAAGAATGTTGCCTATTTTCAGGCATGATGCAGGAGAGTTACAAACAGTGGAACATTGAACAGACAGGAAACACACTGGGCATATCACAACAGGAATTTGGCCAAATTTGAACAACAAAGCAATGTTTGCAATTGGAACCAAGACAATTAAAATGGCAGGAAGAACAGAGAAATACAATAATTGAGTGCACTAGACAAGAATGCTAATTATTTTCAGGCAGACAACCAGGAAGAGTGGCATGCAGCAGTACAGGCAGGAGTGCGGTATCCAAGCCAGAAATTGATTTATGCAGCAGTGTGTCTACAAGACAGTCAATACAGTAGGTCAATTAACATTTTGATACAATATTGAGGAGACAGTACTCATGCAGGTGGATACAAGTGAAGATATGAGAGTAAGTGCCATTAGTGGAGCAGGTATAGCTACTAGTTGGGAGGCACAGGAATGTCAGAGCAGGAGTAAGTGTCAGAGTCCCTAAGGAATAATTGAAGACCATTTTTAAAAGCTTTGTGGGATTTGGAGTGTTTGAAATTTAGAGGAAGGGAGTTCCAAGTTTTGGGTGCACATATTGGAAAGAAAAGTTCCCCTTTTTTGTGGAACTTCTATGAAGTACAAGAGGAGATTGTTCAGAAGATCTCAAGAGAAAGCTACAGCGGTAAGGTTTAACATATTGGAAAGGTTCCCAGGAGCTCAAGATCTGACAATGTTATCAGTCAGACAGACAGTAGTATAGAGCTGATGCGAGGGCAGTGAGAGCCAGCCTAGATGGGAGTAGAGTTGGCAGCGATGCATTAGCCCGGGTGCAGAGAGTGCAAATCGACATATGCTATTATAGCATTTGCTCCATTTTTGGAAAACTCCTTTGTTTGCTTTCAGATGGTCCTCAGAGCCATATGCAAGACAATCATGGATTATACCCAGAGCTATAGCAAGCCTGGTGACAGAATTGAGGGAGTACTTGATTTTATAGGTCAAGCCCAGTTTTATGTTCACCTCCTTACATGTGGCTGCAATGTGAAGGTTGAAATCAAGAGATGGATCAAGTGTGACCCCGAGATACCTGAATAAGTTAACAGTCTCTATGGTGGAGCCTTCTGGGCCCTGGATTGAGAGGGCAGAGGTACAAGATGTGATTCTAGGTGAAGAGCCAAAAAGCATGGTCACCGTTTTCTCAGAGTTTAGAAAAAGCTTGTTTGGTAGCAGCCTCAAAATCAGATTGAAGATTAGTATTTATGGAGGGCGGGTCTTAGTATTCGAGTAAAGTACCATGTCATCTGCATAGAGGATCCTAGAGGAGGAACAGGGCAGAATGTGCAAATTGTTAATAAAAAGAGTAAAAAGGAGGGGGCCAAGAATAGATCCTCAGGGGATTCCAACAAGGGTGGGGGGCAAGTCAGAGATTTCAGTTCCTATTTGAATGAATTGCTTTCTTCCAAAGAAGTAGCTCTCAAACCAAGAGGTGGCATCCTGGGAGAAGCCAAGTGCCGACAACTTGGATAGCAGTAAAGGGTGATCTACAAGACTGAACGCCTTTGTGCGATCAAAAAAAATTTTCCCTGTGAACATGCCCTTATCCTTTGCTGTTAAGACATCATTAGAGAAATGAATTAGCTTGTGATATTAGCAAATGCAAGTCCATTCAGGAGGTTTGTTGCAGTGAAGTTGGATTTCAGTGAAGAAGATACATGAAGTATGGAAGTAGAAACAATAAGGTTATTCAGTGGGTCGTCTCAACATGGATCAGATTTCCTTAGACAATATTGTTTGTGGTCCGGGGGGGAGGAGGGTTACTGAGCCTGTGTTTTCCCCTTTGTATAATTCAGCAAGATCTATATTTTAGTAATTCTTTCCTCTTTTTTCTTTAGGGAAGTGATGTAAAAAACATGATTACTGCCCCTTGGAATTTATTAGCTTTGGCTGCTTGTCTACACAGGACATCATCATGCCCTGTTTATGAGATCATAATTATCTGCACAGCAACAGAATGGGATGTCTTAAACATAATAGTGACTGCAGAAGTAGAAAAGAAGACAGTGAAAATAGGGCAGAGATTTCAATTTCCATGCATATGTCCTCAGTAATAAATGAATAATGGCAGCAATTACAAAAAAGGATGAAATATAAGCTATATCGTGTCTAGACTGTAAGTTTTTCAGAGTTTAAAGCCCTGTTACACTGAAAGCAAACATTTAGCATTGACAAATGCTTGTTTTATAGAGGTGTTTCTTCCTCTGGCAGTCTACTTGCTTTATCACATCATCTACCCCAGCTAAGATCCAAATCTTTCTTCTGCTCCTTTTGCCATCACATTGGCGGAGATCCATGGAGAAAAGTCTGGGTGTACAGATGACTGTTATTCTGCCAGTAAAAGGGGTTGGTATTTTGTCACCCGCTTTCTCTCATTTCATTCTCCTATGTTGAGGCACTCAGTGGAAGCCCAACAGGACTCATATGTAAGCAGCCTCTTTCCTATGGAAAAACAATCTCTGTGGCTACTGTTAAGGTGGCTGAACTTAGCACCTGACCTCCTCACCCAGGAGCTCTGCCATAAAACAGCACTACCCCAGACCTCATCGGGCTGCCAGTCTTGAGCCTGAGTCCATTGCTGAAACTAGGCTGCAGACACAGCAGTAGGTTACATTGCTGTGGGGCCACTGGGTGGTTCCACTTCTCTTCCAGTCTTGTCTCCTTCTCCTTCCTTAATTTTTTCAGTCTAGCTTCCACAAGACCCACTTCACAGTCATGTCCCTTCTATGGCTAACTGACTGTCATCAAGTGGATGGACCAGGAATTGGTCACTTCTGCTTTCTTTGTCAACCTCACAGAGGCCACAGTGTTTCCCATCCCTTCTATTTGACAAACTTGTGGAGTAGGTCTCTCTGATATACTAAATGTATTAGTTGGTTCTGTTTGGTAGACACCAGTTGGTCCAAGTAGATGTTACCCTCTCACACCTTCTCAACTCCTCAGGACTCTTACATTGGGACTCATCCTATTTTTCTTCTTCCTTAATGACCACCACAGTATATGCCTCCTTGAATATCCACATGTATGTGGATGACACAGTACTTCTTGCATCCAGAACTTTGGAAACTCAGCAGGAATTCACTTTTCAGTCTCCCTTCATCATCATTTAGCACTGGTTCCCTACAAATCAACTATCATTTAATGCCAAAGATAGTCTCCATGATCTTTGGTAGTAAAATGACTCTTGCCAGGTCCCCATCACCCCCATTTTCAAGGCAATAAATGTCGTACCCCACCTGAAGAAGTTACCCATTTCAACTATTCTTGGGTGTAGCCTCTATCATAGTCTCAACTTTCCTTCCACATTGATTCTATCCATAAGAAGCTCCTCTTCAAACTTGGTGCACCACAACACAACAAAACCATGTCTGCTTGGTTATTGTCCTGAATCTAATTCCCCTGGTGTTTTTTTGTGTGGTATTTATTGATTTTATGGGGGGGGTTATGTCATTTATTCTGCTCTCCTCTGGCCCTCTTCAGCTGCCAAGGGTCCAGATCCCACCATGGTAAGGAGACCATAACCGAGTGCCAACTATTCCAGGAAATGAGGATCTAGGCCCAGTGCTGGCTCTTCCATGCCTTGCCACTAATAGGTCATCATGAGGAAAGACAGATAGGACTGGAGAGGCTGTTCAAGGAATGCCTCCCTTCTCAAGGGCCACCAGGATCCAGCTGTTTTATGAGAAATTCAGCAGAACCTCCCAGATAGAGGATTGTATCCTTGGGAGTTCTTCTCATCTCCTACCAATGTCACTACCATCCAGGATTGTGGGCTTAGGTTGAATTTTCATCTTCCTGTGTTTGAATATGTGGATATGATATATAGTACCACTCTTATATCTACCTTAGCCAGACTAGACATCCTGTTCTTCTCTTTCTGTCATTTTGTCTCCAAATACTCTCTCCACCCCCACCACTGCTCCCTCTGTTAAGTCCACTTATTACTCTCCTTCATCTCCTGGCAGCAATTATATGGTGCTTACTTTCTCACAAAATTCTGCTTCAGCTGTCAGCCTTATTATCTCAACTGCCTCCTTCCTCCACTCCTTCTGCTCCCTTCACGTCTCTGATTATGACTCTTTTTTTCTGTCCACCATTTCCAAAACCTCAGCTGGACATTCGGCCTTCTCCTCCCACCACCTCTTTTGTGGCACAACCGCTCTCTGTCACTCTGAACCTCCTGATCTTTCTTATGCTTCAAAGTTCTCCTTCATGGCTTCTCTACCAGCACTTGCCCCAGCAGCTAGCTTTCTTTTCTACCCCTTTCATTTTCCCTCTGTCAATAGTTCCCCTCTAACTCTTTGTCTTCTAATGTTCTTCCTTTGTTGGTCCAAATGTGCAGTTCACCCTTGTTCTCTGCTTGGTTTGACTTATTTTACACTCTAAAGGCTATTCTTCTTTTTAGCTTTGTTACACAGTTTTCTTCCCTGGACACAAGTTACTTTCCTTGTATTTTACTTTAGACTGCTTCATTGTACCTTGTATCCAGTTAAATTTGTTTAGGTATTGTTTCCCATGTTGCATTATGTACAGTATTGTAACTGATACTTTGTATTGACCTGTATCAATTATTAATGACTTTACTATTTGTTGTTTGAAGTCATTGTTAAAGGAATAATGCTTGACAGGGTGGGAGTTATGCTGGGATAACATCTCACTCGGGTGGTTGGGCCGAGGCCACTGCCGAGGGGCGCCTAATACCCGAAGGGATGTTATCCTAGCATACACCACCCTGAGGGCATTATTCTATTATACAATGGCTTGTTGTTTTATAATAAAATAAATAATTTTAAAGATTGTTTTTGTTTGTGTAAACATATTTTTGTTTCTTAAGAGAAAGAGGCGGTCATCATGGTGGTGGTCATCCATATCATCCAAACGATCAGCAGGGGGTTATGCCAGGATAACATCCCTGCTGTGACAGTCAACTGACCAATCAGAAACCAAGATTCTTTCTTGCCATTGTATAATTTATTATATTCCCAATAGTTATTTGGAAATAGTTCCCAAAAAACCACTGACCCGGAGGAAAATATTCCTGCGCTTTGAGTCTGTTGCAGGACAAAAGTTTGATAGGCATATGAAGTAGCAGACTCCACAGTGGAGTCTTCTTCTTCATATGCCTATCAAACATTGGTTATACAATACTCCCCCATCCTCTGTAACCTCCCTATCTCCTGTGTGTCACACCTTGAAATGAGCCTTGCCTCAGTGTGCCTCTTCTAATTGTCAATTTTTTTAAATAACTAAATAAAAATAAATATTAGCACTATACTTACTTTGTACAGTAGTTCAAAGCGTAGACTGAAGAAGGCAATTGCCCATCAAGTCTTCCTCTTCTTCCAAGGATGTATTATTTATCTATCCTTAATTTCAGAATGCTGACTGTTTTTGCCTCCACAAGTTCTCTTAATAGGACATTGCATTGCCCTACAATGCTTATTATGAAGTATTCCCTCTGGCTATTTTTCTTAACATGTTCAAATTTCAGCTGCCTATTACTGAGTCTTAGACTGCTCTCCTTTTTCTTATTTTCAAAGCCACATTCAGCCTTCAAGTTACTATCTTCTAGAATTTTGTAGAACTGGAGCATATTTCAATCCCCAAGGAATGCAGATCTTTCTCTCTGTGACTCACATTAGTGACAGTCCCAATTCCTAGTGTTCCTTCAGCTAGAGAACTGGAGTGCAGGTAGGCCCTGCCAAAATACCTACCCAAAATGTGCAACAAAGTGAGTCAGCTCCTTGCCCCAGGAGGAATACCTCTACAGCTGCTCTTACTCCTGGTGCTTGCCCTGGAATGCAGATACTCCAGCATAACTACCTCCACCTGCCAGCAGGACCATCCTATCATATAAAGTGAAAAACCTGCACAGTGGGAGACTGACCCTGGAGTGCCACCCTCTACTCATCCCATAGAACATCCCTCATGTACCCCTACTGTCACATGGACCCTTACTCCAGCTATATGACTTTCTCCTTACCTTCACTTTGTGCTTGGCCCCCTGCCCCCTAAATGTGCTTCACAGGATGTACTGGGGTCAAACGTAAAAAAAGCCTTGCTGAAACTATGTAGAACACTCATTTTAATCCTACTACTGATCTTGGGAAACATTCACCCTAACCTTGGTCCTCTTCCAACCCAGACTCAGACCCCCACTTCACTGGGGCCACTAAAGGTTGTGGCCTTGAACATTTGTAGTCTCTTAGCTAAAGTAATGCAGTTTGAGGCAAGGATGGCTCATACTCAGCCAGACATCATTGTGCTGACCGAGACCTGGCTCGCCCTGAGAACATCGGACACGGTTGTCTCCATCCCCTGGATACAATTGACATAGGAATGATCCTTCTGGAAAAAGAGTTGGTGGTTGCATTATCTACTCTTGCAGCCACCTGTAATGCCACAGAATCCAACTGATGAATGACAATAATGACAGTCAATGCCTAGCAATAAAAATCCTACTAGGCAAGGGGCAAAAAGGCCTGATTGTTATGGCAGTGTATATAATGCACCAGAGCAGCAGCAAGTAGGGCTAGAAGCCTGTGCCAGTCTCTACACTCAGGCTAGCCAGAACAAGGAGTCAGTTGTTCTAGGGGACTTTAACTCTAACTGGCTTGCCAGCTGTAGTGCCACTCACAGAGATCTGGTATCTGGACTCTACCTAACGCAAGTGGTCAAGATCTGCACCAGAAAAAACTACTGCATGGGTACAAGCACTCTGATTGACTGGGTGCTAACAACTTACCCCAAAAGGCTAACAGAAGTCAAGGTTCTCCCAGACACCCTGAGTGACCACTCACCCATCCAATGTGAGTGGATGACGAAACAGGCCAAACCTCCCCCCAAATTGGTGAGGAGTAGAGTTATGAAAAATAGCTCTATGGTCAACTTCAGGAATCACCTAGCTGAAATAGACTGGAGCTTCCTTGACACCTGCCTCTCTGTTGGCAAAGTCCTCCACCTCTTCCTCACTCATTTCAGTGCTGCTGTGGACAAGTTTAGCCAGTACTGTAAGAAGATGATAAAAAGTTATAGTATGGACTGGGTCTTCCCCCAACGACTTGGTATGATGCAGCATAGGGATCTCCTCTGGCACTGGGCCAGGGCAATAAGGGCAGCTATAGATGTACAAAACTACAAAGCAGCATGAAACAGGTGCACATGGGAAATCCAACAGGCTAAGGCTACCTATCACAAGAACCATCAAGCCCAATGCTGGGGGGAATGGAAAGAAGTTCTGGGCCTCTCTTAAAAACCTCCTTGGGTCTGATGACAGGACACCCCCTCCATGCTACACCACAATGATGAAATTATACTTGATGATGCCTCAATGGCTAATATCTTTAATAAGACATTCACAGACTACAGTGCTTTCCTTCCTCCCAGACCCACTACACAACTGTATGGAATGCTATCCGCAACCCATTTGCCCCCCTCTCCCAACACCAGGCCCAGATCAGCCTTCTACTTCAGATAGGTTACCATAAAGGAAACAAGAAAATACTTTGCAGAAGTCCTGGGAAAAACTAGGATGGGAGGAGATAGAATCAATAAGAAATTGATCACCATTGCCCTACCTGAGGTTATCGTACCCATCTCCAAACTGTTTAACCTGTCACTCCACCTGTCTGCTTTCCAAGTTACCTGGTCTGGTCACCCTCGTATACAAAAGAGGTGGCCGAGCACTAGTAACCAACTATCAATCCATCTCAATTCTGTCCCCACTCTCAAAAGCTCTGGAGAGAATCATATTCAACCAACTCATGGAACAGCTACATAAGTCCAACCTCCTCTGCCCCCAACAGCACAGCTTCCATAAGATGCATAGCACTAGCACTGCTCTATTTCATGTCATGGATTATGTGCATGAGGCACTGGACCAGGGCCATCTGGCTGGGGAAATCTATATAGCCCTAACCAAGACCTTCAACCTTGTAGATCACCAGCTGCTGCTTCACAAATTAAGCTGCTTAGGGCTATCCCCTGACACAGTCAGTTAGTTCTCCAGCTATCTGACAGGGCTCTCTCAGCAGGTGAAATTCAATGGAGCTGCATCCGGGACCACCAAATCACAGTAGGAGTCCCCCAGGGGTCTATACTGGGCCAGCTCCTGTTCAGCCTTTTTGTGAACAATCTACCAGATGCGTGCCCTTCTTCTGAGATCCTGCTCTATGAAGATGATACTGTGGTGTTCTTTCAAGACTCCTACCAAAATCACTCACTAGAAACCTATAGTACAACTTTGACCTACTGCAGGACTGGATCAAAGATAGCCTGCTAGTGCTCAATAGCAAAAAAAAAAAGATGATGCTCTTCACCAGCTGTCAAAAGAGTGGAGCTACTTCCTCCTTCACAATAGCCTGCAACTCACACTCCATTCTTGAGCAGGTGTCCTCGATCTGGTACCTAGGGATCACAATAGATGAGTCCTTTTCCTTCGATGAATATATAGAAAACATTACAGCTGCAGCCAATAGAAAGTTAGGGGCCCTCTGTAGGCTTCAGTTCTATTTCACACCTGAGGCCAGGGTCTAGGCAGTAAAAGGTACAGTCCTACCCATCCTGGACTTTGGTAATGTGGTGTACAGTGCTGCATCTAATGCCAGCCTGCACAGAGTCCATACTACCATTAACAAAGCTTGTCACTTTGTATTGGGTACAGATCACCTTATGCACACGTGCAACCCATACATTGGAACAAAATGGCTTCCCCTCATGGATCAAATCAAGCTCCACTCCTGTGTTCTAGGGAACAGGGTCCTTCTAGGACTTGCACCTCCTTCTTTTCAAGCTTTGTTCCATCCAGCCCCTGCAGAGCGTTCCACAAGAAGTGTTACATCTCACACACTAGTGCCTGTCAGAAGAACAGCCTTGGAGAGGCATGCCTTTGCAGTAAGTGCCACCACCTGGTTAAATGGGCTCCCTCACGCCACTACAAGCCTTACCTGATTAGGGCAATTCAAATACAAAATTCAGAAGTCCATCTCCACCCCTGAACATTATTTCTGTCTCACTCACCAAAGAAAAATGTAGCCTTCTATGTGCACATTGTCACTCCCTGACTCACTTGCACTATCTAGTAGGTCCTTCGAAGCTTACTAGCCCCTCTTTCTCCCACTGTTCTAACTATCTACACATTTACCTGGCCTACTAACTTCAAACAATCCCATACTGCCATCTCCACCTCCACAATGGCTAACCACTCCTGAACCGAACGCTAGTCACCTACTGTTTTTTCCCTTCTCACCCTCTTAGCTTGTTGCATACTCTCACCTAACAGTTTTACTGACTCCAGTGACTGATCCTTCAACTGTCCCCTTCAGGAACTGACTATGCTATATAGCTACCATCTTTGAGTACCCATAGCTTGCAATTTAGTTTGACTTTTGCACTTTAATAATCTCTGTTAACATGTGACTACTTCCTCCTTGTCTTCTGCAACTAAGCAAGGGCTTAGACTATGTTTCTGTATATCCTATCCTATCACTTGTAATTTGAAACACACAAGTTGTACTAAGTCCCCTACTTGATGTGTATTTGACAATGCCTATTAGCTGCTACTGTTTTCCCCTCAATGTATGTACCTATTTGCTTGCCCTTCCCATGTTTGACAATGATCCTTTGTAAAAGAGCTTTTAGCTGAAAGGTTGTAATTCTGATTTCTCAATAAATAAAAATATCTTTCATTATTCTTCTTTGGCTGGCCATTTTTAAAAGTTCTTTAAAAACGTACTGTTTTACTTTAAGCGTTGGCCTGGCTTCGTGTTCTAATGTTTTAAATCTTAATTACTTATTCTTACTGTTTTAAATCTAATCTGTTTGTTCATATTGCAAGGTGCCCAGAACCATTGCGATTGGGTGCCATATAAATACAATTGCCTTGATTTTCCACCAAATTAAACAGGCTGAGTTCCTCAATCCTTTACTCATATGTCATTCCCTGAAGTGTCTTGATCAATCTAGTTGCCTTACATTGTACCTTCTCCAGTATGTTTACATGTTTTGTTAAGTAGGGGTTCCAAAATCGTGTTTCAATATCCAAATGCGGTCATACTTACGTCTTTTTAATTTTATATTTTATTAAATTTTCCATTACATTACAGAATGAGAAAGGTACATTACACACTGCCTTCTAGATACAAATGCCTTCTTTATTCAGCCAATTAATCTATTTGGTGTTAATACTGTACCATTATCTTGCATTGCTTCTCTTGAGAAGGATCATCACTAATTAATGTTTCCAGGTCTCTTTCTGCTTCTACTTTCTTTAAAACCTCCCCTTCCAGACTGTAATCTCTCTGAGGGTTATTATGCCCTAGATGAAAAAAACATGAATTTCTCTGTATTAAAATACATTTCATTAATGTTTGCCCAGCTTTCGACCTCCTTTAAGTCTGTAACCAAGGTATCATATTTGTTATCTGCACCCACTTGCCCACCTAACTTTGTATCATCCACAGGTTTTTTTTTATCTAGCTCTCAATGTTTTTATGTAAATCACTAATACAGATGAAAAAAAGTGCAGGACCCGGGATTGACCCCTCTGGAAATCAACCTGTCACCTTTCCTGCTTCATAAAACACACCTTTTATTCTGCCGTCCTATATTCTGTTCTCCAACTAGGTTTCAACCCATGCTACAATTTTGTTTCAAAGTCCCATCTTTCACATTTTTTTGTATCAGCTCTTGATGTGGTACTTTATGAAATGCATCTTTAAAGTTCAGGAATATAACATCCACTGGGATATTGCCATCCAAGCTTCTACTAGCTTTCTCATATAATGTAATTAAGTTAATCATGCATGATATTCCTGCCTTGAACCCATGCTGCATGCCATCCCGTAACACCTTGGACTTGATCTCATGTATAAGTTTAACCCTGATTAGTGATTCCATGATTTTGCACAGTATTGCTATCAAACCTACAGGCATATAATTTCTTACCACTGCTTTGCTCCCTTTCTTGTGGATTGGATTCATTATTGGTCTCCTCCAATCAGAAGGGACCACCACCTCATTATATGAATTATAAAACAACTTTGGTAGTGGACCAGTTGTGTAATCCTTTGTTTCCTTGATTATTATTGGGTGCAACCCATCCAGTCTCAGTGATTAATTTATTTTGATTTTGCTTAGTGCACTCATAACCTCATTCTCCAAAAACATGTTTACTCATGTCTTGTCCATCACTTTGTTGTCAATTTACATTTTTGCATGGTACTGCACACAGAACAAAAATAGTCAATTATATTATCTGCTCTCATGTTTGGGTCACGTAACAACTTCACTTTATGATGTGTTGGTCCCACTGATCTGTCTGACCCTTTGCAATTGTTTACATCTACAAAACATGTTTTATTATTGTCGTTTGAGTATGTGATTTTAGATTTCAGTTTTGTCCTCTCTTTTGTTATTAGTTGTTTTGTCCTTTTGGGGCAGGATTTACAAAACTCTTGAAATTCCTGCAGCTGCAGGAAAACCCCAGCACAAGTGGGTTGTCACTTGTGGATCTGCAGTTTTCCCACAGCTGTGGGTATTCAGAAAGGTGGAGCTGAATTGTGGCATAGGAATTCACAAAGGTGGAGCCAGAGTATGACCAGTTCCATCATTTATGGCAGTTTATGGGTGGAGTTAACAGGGAAATTCCCACAGCTGCAGAAAAAATGTTATTGCCAGTGGGACCAGCCATAACATCTTCCACAACTGCTGTGGCTATGAATAACAATCTCCGCAGCTGTGGAGATTTTGGTTCACAACTGGAGTTCCAGTGTGGGACTTAGTCACAGAAACATTTGTGAATCCAGCCCTTTAGCTGTTCCCTATAATTATGTGTATTTGTTTCATTTGGTCTGTCTCTTGATTTGATGTAAGCCTTTTCCTTTTTTTAATAACTTTCTTTTAGTTTAGTAAAAGATTTTGTTACAACACAATATAGTATAACCATAACACAAAGGAAGTAATGACACAAAATTCAGTTATATAGTTTAGTGGTAATACTCGTACCCAAACATAACCCACCCCTCTGTCAATCCCAAAATCTAATATTTGTGAAACTGAATAATCTTTAGATATACCTGGAATGAATTCGAACAGGAAAAGCATCTTAAAAATAATTGATATAATTGTGTAACACTGAGTAGGTCTTTAAGTTACAGAGCCTAGACAGTATATCGGGGGTTGGTAAAGGGAATTGGTATACTAAGTTATAATAACAATAATTTATAAATCCTGCCACATTTATCATAACATTTGGAAATGTTATTATGAAATAAATAAATCAGCCTGGTGATCTGTAAGTTAAGTCTGATATTCAAAGTCCATTCATTCATATTTAAGGTCTGGTTGTCTAACCAATGTTTTACTATAAGTTGTTTTGTTGAGATGACTATTATAGATATTAAGTCTGTGGCAGATGAACCATTCACCATACTAAGATTTCCCAAAATGCAAGCCTCAAAGGGAAAGGCATGTTGTAATGGCAGTTTCTTACCCAAATCTATTTTAATTAGATTCCATGTGTGTTGTGATTTAGGACAATCACAGAGAATATGTCTAATTGACCCTTCTGCCAAGTTACATTTAAGACACCTATCTGAGTCTAATAAACCAAATTTAAAAAATTTCTCAGGGGTCATGCAAGCGTTATGCAGTAATTTGTATTGGGTCAACCTTAGATTGTCTAATGGCATGTATTGGTAGATGTTATTCCATAAAATGGCCCAATTTTGAGGATTATTTTCAGTCTGTTTGTACCAATAGGATGGGATGAGAGGATCCAAAGTGTATTTGGAAGTCAATAAAAATTGATAAAGTTTGGAAATGGGGTGAGGCTGTGTACCATGATATTCCATGTCTTTTAAAAGATTTTGAGAGTCAGAAAGCCACGAGGTAGGCCCAAAGTGATCTTTTAAGGCGATTCTGATTAACAGTAATTTACTTATTTTTTGCTTAATCTCTCATTGTCTAATACATCTTGAAGTGGAATCAAGGAAGCATTCATTATGCATAGAATAATGCATGGCATTGTGTGTTTAACAAGTTTTTATACACACCCGAGCTGTTGTATGCTACATAAACCCCGAGAGTGAATCTCAAGGGGTTTATTAAAGCATCCAACACTGAGGGGTGTGTGTGTAAAAACTCATTAAACATACAACCCCATGTTTTGTTTTATATCATTGCTGGAGACATTTTCTCACCACATCAATTGTATAAAATAAACAGCTACAGTCTGGTCCCAATGGAAGTCTGTCAGTGGTCTAGGAGTCAAACAGGACTGCAGAGAGGCAAGTTGTTTTTTATTTTGTATTAGCTTAATGCCGAGTGATGGTGGCGGAAGCAGAGTCAACAGTGGGTAAGTGTCGGCAGGCTGTGTGAGCAGAGGCAGGTGCATGCGTTGGAGCGAGGAAACCTGGTGCATGTTTGCCTTTATATCCCACCAGTTATAATGGTGAATTATAACCTTGTTTTCCTATGGGAGAAAAAACTCCCCAGTTATTATAAAAGAGTTAACCATAAGCCTATTTTTTTCAGGAAACCAGTTAATGGGAATATTTTCCCAATTAATTTTGAAATTAGGATTACCAGCAATAGCCTGATATACTCTATGATATCCAGAAGAATCTATGAAGAACATAATTTGTTGAAGTATTTTCAGAGAAGTCCCAATAACTGATGATTTCAATTTGGAGGGAAGTAAACTAAATTTGGTATAGAGTATTGCTTCCGGAAGTATATTAAATTTTTTCATCAAGCTAAGTTCAATATCCAGCCATATAGGAGTATAATTATCACTGTATTTCAAAGGGGACAGCCATTTGATATATGTATTAATGTGAGAAGCCATATAATATAAAACATAGTTTGGTAGTTTAATCCCCCCTTGCTCTTTAAGAAGGAATAATTTCCTCATGGTGATTCTTGGAGTTTTTCCTCCCCAAATAAATTTGGTGATTTCTGAATATAATTCACTGAACCATTCCATCGGTATAACGACATTTAGCATGGCAATAGGATGAAATAGCCTGGGGAAAATGTTCATGTTTATTATGATAACTCTGCCCCAAAATGAAAGGGGAAGATTAAGCCATCTTTTCAGACCTTGTTTTCTTGTAAAGAATAAATCATCCAGATTTAGTTTTATAAAGTGGAGATGGTCTGATGTTAGATAGATACCTAGATATTTTAATTTTTGGGGTGATCAGGCAAAACCCAGATAGATAACTTCACTTTTAACAGAGAGAGTATTTAGAGGCATAACCTCTGTTTTTTCTACATTTAATTTATAGTTAGAGAAGGTACTGTATTCCTGTATAGTTATGAAGGCCACTTTTATGGAGGTTTCTGGATTAGAAACATGTAATAATATATTGTCAGAGAAAGCGGAAATCCTGAGTTGGGAATTTCCACATTTAATGCAAGAGATTTGAAGGTTAGTGTTAAGAAAGAAAAGAAGAGGTTCCAAATATAAATTAAATAGAAGGGGGATAAAGGGCAACCCTGACAGGTTCCACACTGTAATTTAAGAGGGTTGGAGATTAATCCATTACAACTCAATTGAGCTATGGGAGTAGAATAAAGATTTTTAAGCAAGCTTATACAAGTTTTAGGGGGAAGCCAAATCTAAGGAGAGTGAGAAAAAGATGTTTATAATGGACCCTATCAAATGCTTTCTCTGCTTCCAGCGACACCAACATCATAGGGGAGCTAGAATCGCTGGACACAGAGAAAATGTGAGAGTTTTCTAATATGGTCAGAAGCTTGTCGATGAGAAATGAAACCCACCTGCTCTCTAGAAATTAAGGGATGCCAGATTTTTTTAATTCTCTGAGTCAATATTGAGGAGAGGATTTTAATATCATGATTGATCAACGAAATTGGTCTTTAACTCCCTACTATATTTTCTGATTTGTTGGGTTTGGGAATTAGAATTATAAGGGCTTCTAGAAAAGAATTATCTCTAAAGCCATTATCAAGCATAAAATTATAAAAACTCTGAAGAAGCGGAATAAGGGTCTCTTTAAAAGTTTTATAAAAATTTCCTGTAAACCCGTCAGATCCCGGAGATTTATTTACAGCTAAATTGTCAATAGGTTCTTCAGTTTCCTTTTGCCCAGTATGGTTAATCAGTTCCTTAGCTTGACATAAGGTAAGTTTTGGGCAAATAAATTTATTTAGGTATTCCTGTATCACATCAGCGGCGGGGGGGGGGGGGTTGTTCATTGGACTGTATAACTGTGAATAATATTTTTTAAATTTCAACATTTTGTCTTTTAGGTCAGTTCTAACTTTGTTAGAGTCTGTAGTTTTTATTGACTCACTATATCTTGGCTGTTCCTGATGTTTGAGTCTATTGGATTTTGGCTAACAGTTTGCTAGGTTTATCTCCCAAAACAAGGGCCAGACTAGGTGGGCCAAGCAGTCCTTATCTGCCGTCAGATTCTGTGTTTCTATATTTGGCCTTAGTTTTCAAAATAACAAATTCTGCCTTCTCCTTGGTAAGGGAAAATATTTTATGTTTGCAGTGTTGTAATACTTTCTTTTCTAAGTCAGAAAGTGAATTGTGATCTCTGTTTCCTAGTATATCTGTTTTCCTGGAGAGAGTTTCAATTTTCTCTGAAAGTTGTTTCATTTGTTTTGATTAAAACCTGATGAAATCTCCTCTGACATATAAGAGCTGCCCAAATAATATCTATTCTGTCTACAGTGTTAAGGTTTTTCTTCCAAAAATTAGTAATAGAGAGATTAATGTACTTAATAATATATTCTTGTCTAGGAAGGGTATTATTTAATCTCCAAATGGTCCTTCTAGGATGAGGTTGAGGGAGGGAGATATGCAGATTGATCAAAGAGTGATCAGAAAGGGATCTTCCTAATATTTGTGAACTATGGATCTTGCATATCCAAGACATAGAAATTAGGAAAAAGTTGATACATGAGTAAGATTTGTGGACCGGAGAATAAAAAGAAAGTTTTTTGGTGTCTGGGTGTAGAGTTTTCTAAGGATCTGCTAAACCACAGATGTTTAAAAATTAAGTGCTTGTCTCTCTAACTGGAGTGAAACACTTGAGGGATTAGATCTGTCTATAATAGGGTCTAATGGGGTATTCCAATCCTCGCCAAGTAAGATTTTATAAGATAGGAAGGGAGATAGGGAAGTTTAAAGATTAGACAGAAAAAGGGAGGTGTTGGCAATAGGGCCGTAGATAGAACCTATAACTATAGTTGTTTGATTATACTTCCCTAAGATAACAATATATCTTCCTTCTAAATCCTGGACCTGTATAGGAGTAAAATTAAAAGATTTGTTTACCAGAATAGCTACCCCACATTTTTTTTCTTTTCCTTTATTTTTTACCCTGTTCATAATCCGTAATGGAATGTTCCCCATATTTTTATAGTTCCTTTTAAGGGGCACACATTTATTTTCCATTTCCAATAATTTATTTTTAATGATTAACCCATATTCTTCAACTGTTTTCCCCTCCATATTCCTTTTCTAGTCCCAATTACTCAGGCTCTCTCTTATCTTAATAAAGTGTGCTTTCAAGTAATTTTTAACCATTGTTGCCCCCCTCTGTTCTAACCAGTTTTGTACTTAGTTTGAATGTGATGGTATTATGATCACTGGTTCCAAGGTTTATTTATTTGTATATTCAGATACAACACTGTTTAGCCAGAGTAACTCGGTAACAAAGGTTCCTCATTACAAAAATATTTAGCAAACAACAGAGTTTAAACATAACAAGATATACATGTTACCTACTAGATAGAGAGCAGCACACATAATGTGCATTGTCAGGAAACAGTCAGACAAAGGTAAAACTTGAGGGTGAGGGGATAAGGGTAGGGGGAAGTAACAACTTCTAGGGCACTGTTAGTTGCCATGGAGGGGCATTATTCCGAGGTGGAGATGTATCAATGGCAACTGCAGTTGGGGTTGGGGGTGAGTAATTGTTTTCAAGTGTTCTTGAATTGTACAATTTTGGGAATATTTAGTAGGGATTCTGGTAACTTATTTTGCCATTTTGGTACCCCAGTGGCAAAAGAGTGTGAGACTTGGGTTGTTTTGTGATATGGAACTGTGAATGCATTTCTAAGTACATTCTTAGTAGACTGATGTGTTGGGATTAGACAAAGTAGGTTCTGGATTCCAGCTGGTACAAGGCCCAAAAGTGCTTTCTTGCCAAGTAGTCATGTTTGGAATGTTATTCTGTCCTGCAAGGTGAGCCATTTGGTCTGGGCATAGAGGGAGCAAGGGTGTGTTAGCCTATCTGCACCAAAAGTGAATTGACAAGCACAATTTTGGGCTTGTTTGACTCTGCTGAGGATGGTTTTGGAGGCTGCACCACATATTGGGATTCCAAAGTAAGGGGAGGATCGAGCTGGTTACAGCTATATGTTTTGCTTCTTGAGGGAGGCTGTGCCTATGCCTGAATAATGATTCACGTTTTTTTATTGAATGTGTTGACTAAGATGTCCACATGGGGTGGAATTTTTTTTTTTTATTTTAGTCTTTGGTAACCTGGTAAGGTCCACTAGGCACAAGCGCCTGTTTTCATGGGTGACCGGGGAGTACTGGGCAGTTAAGTGACTTGCTCAGAGTCACACAGTACGCAAGTGGAGGTTGTGAGAATCAAACACAGGTCTGGTCTGCTGGATGTACCAAGCTCATTCACACCTTATTCCTCTAACCTCTAGGTTATACTGCCAGCCAAATGAAATGGCATCACCTATTGTGACACCTAGATATTTAAAGGTGGTGACTTGTTCTAGAGTAGCATCATTCTCATTGAGGATTATTAGGGGATGAGCTTTTCTTTTCATTTGTGGTCCAGCGAATAATATTGTTTTTCTCTTCTTATAATTTAAAACTAGTTTATTTTGTCTGAACTAGTTAAGACTAGTTTATTTTGTTAGACCCAACTAACTCAGCTCAGGGAGTATGCCGGACTCACTGGCACTGTAATTCACTGACTTGAGTCCTTTTCATGGGATAGAACCCAGAGGGTGGTTCTAAAAATATTATTTCTCAAGCCCGGTAGTTCTGTCCTGTGGCATACCCCAGGGCACAGTCCTATCCCCAGTGCTGTTTGTGGTGTACATGCTACCCCTGGCCGTGGTCATTAGACAGTTTGGGCTGGGGTTTCACTGCTATGTAGATGTTACCCAGCTCTACATGTCTTTTTCTTCTGGGACTCTGGCTATCATCGATGTGTTTAATAAATGCTTGACCAAGATCCAGAATTGGATGGCTTCCAGCTGGCTGACCCAGAACACAGAGAAAACTGAAATATTAGTGGTTGAGCCGAGCCAAAAGGGGGGATTGGCAGCTGGCACAGGAGTGACTGGGCTTTGGCTTGGTGACTCTGGATTGCTAGCCTGCCCTAGGGTAAAGAATCTGGGAGTCATACTGGACAAAAGTATAACAACGGAGGCCCAGGTGTCTGCAATAGTCCGGAATCGCTTTTATCATCTTCTGAACATCCACCAGATCAGATCTTTCATTCCCCCCAAGACCTGGCAACACTGATTCATGCATTCATGACCTTGAGGCTAGACTATTGTAACATTCTATACCTTGGGGTTAGTGGGTTAGTGGGAGTATGCTACAGCACCTGCTGTTGTTGCAGAATGCAGGCGCCCAGTTACGCATGGGCTTGTCAAGATCATGCCATATTTCTTTGGCATTATGTGATCTGCACTGGATGTTGGTGAAGTGGTAGATCTAATTTAAAATAGGTTTGTTAACCTACAAAACCCTACACAGACTGGGCCCAGCCTACCTGAGAGAGATCCTGCACCTGTACACCACAGTTTGCCCACTCCAATCTTCCAATGACGGCTTCTTGATGGTCCTGATGACAAGATTGAAAGCTTCAGGTGATTGGGCCTTTAAGGTAGTGGGCCCATCACTTTGAAAATCCTTGCCCAGGATTTTGAGGGAGGCCCCCTCAGTGGATGTTTTTAAAAGGGGGATTAAGACATATTTATTCCAGCATGCCTTTGGAGAAGCTTTATAATGTTTACAGAATAGCTATAGTTTTATTAAGTTGTAAGTTTTAGCATATTTATATTATCTTATTAAATTGTATATATTTAACATTGTTATGGTATATCATTTGTATTGTTTTATGGTCTATATTTGTATTGGTATCAGTATTGTATTGTTTTATGTAGTATTTTATTGTAATGGTGCCCTGGGCCTCAGGGAAAGGGTGCCAGGTATAAATAAAATCTACTACCACCTACTACTACTGCTACCAATTTCCATATATTAAATTGTGGATGATTTATCTGTAACTACCAGATCTAAAATATTACAATGTCTTATTGGTTTCATAACCTTTTTTTCCAAACCATTTGCTAGCAATCCATAGACAATGGCAGACTCATACTGTGACCCCACAGCTAAGGTCTGCCTAGGTTATACTTAGAAGATTAAAATCACCCAGTGCTTCAGTGTATCCACTATCCAAAACACTTATAATTTCTTTAAGAAGGGCTTCTGTGTAGCTATGATCACTGCTAGGTGACCTGTTACATATTCTTAAAGTTACTTTCCTTCCTCAATACTGTATATTCTTAGCTGTAGCCATATGCAATCAACACCTTTATTGTCTTCTTTATTGTTGTTTATATCATTACATTCCAGGTCCTCCCTAACATAGACATATACCCCTCCTTCCCTGCTATCTATTCTGTTTCCATAGACTGGTTTTGTGAAGTACAGAGTAAGGCATTGGGATTCATTATTTTGGTGACTGCCCCATTAAGCATATGGGAGATGAGCACTGCATAACAAATTAGAGGCTTTTATTGGGAAGGGGAGTGGCTCAACTGACCACTCCTCTGATTTTCTCAACTCAAACAAGCAGCATCCTCCAACTCCAAGAACCAACTGTGGTACAGTCTCACTTCCAGGAATAAAGCAATTGTCATCAGATCACCACTTCTAGCAAACTGTGTCTAGGTGACCATTGGAGATTGGTTCACACAGGCATTGACTGACACAGGAGCTGAAATCTCAGTCATCAACATTAACATCCTGAACTACAGAGCTCTTCGTCAGTCACCTCTTGTGTTCCAGTTGACTTAAAGTGCATCAAAGCAGCAAACACCACTTTGGTATCTATCACAGGTGTTGTCCACTGCAAGCACACTTTGGCTCACAGCAAGCTACTGCCAAGTTCTACCTAGTGTCTGATCTACAACCATCAGTGATTCTTGGCATAGACTTCTTGACATATCACAAAGCAGTACTGGACTTTGCTTCAGATAACTGTCAGTGGACCCCCAGAGGCATCTTGCAGTTACGGACTCAGTCACTGTGGCTCCTAAGACAGAGATGTTTTGATTGCCATGATTTGAGGTGAACCACTCCCACAAGGTGTTGTTTGCATCACCACAGGATCCCCCACTCAGCATTCTTCAGGTCTTATCTCAGGAAACACCTTGTCTGCTATGCACAATGGCACCATATTCCAAAAATGCTGCAACTTTACAGAAGAGACAGTCATCACCTCCAATGGTGCCAATGTCAGAAAGTTTGTTTGCTTGTCTGCTGGGGACAAATTCCATCTCATGCAAGAAACTTAGCCTGGTTCCACCATCTCTACACCTGTCAGCACTACCACCACCACTTGAGTTTCACCAGTGTTATCCCTTAGTAAGCGGCTATTCTCTACCAAAGTTCCAGGAGCTACAACAGATAAACAACAGCTTTTGAATTTTCTGGAGGACTACACAAATATCTTTGTTAGTACATACAATAAGCTCAGATGTTGTGATATCCTGCAACACACCATCGAGGTGCAGCCCAGTCAGAAAACCATCCATCAGTGAGCTTACAAAGTGCGACACAAACAGAAACAAGTCCTAAAGGACATGATGAAAGACATGCTTGAACAATACATTGTCGGTAAATCTAAAAGTCCTTGAGGTACAACATGTCTGCTGGTGGTAAAGGCAGACAAGGGGTATCACTTTGTGGTGGACTACAGAAAGCTCTATGCTGGCATGGTGCTGGATGCTCATCCTTTACCCACAGCAGAGGATGTCTCAGTTAGCAGTCTTGGTGCAGTCAGCCCAGCCTATATAACCATGCTGGATCTTCAATGTGATCCAGCTTCGCATCCATACATAACTTGGTGCTGTCACATGGGGACTTTTTCAATTCAAATGACTGCCAATGAGACTTGAGAGCAGTCCGGCCACATTGCAGTGTGTTATGGAAGCTGTACATTGTGGGTTATCTTGGAAATCTTGTTTAGTCTACCTGGACAATGTTATGCGCTTTAGAAGAACTTTTCCAGAACACCTCCAGTACCTCAAAAAAGGTTTGAATGCTTCCATCAAGCTAGCCTTAAGTTTCATTCAGAAAAGTGTTGTTTCATACAGCATCAACTTCACTACTTGGGACATGTTGTTAGTTCTCAAGGCATCTCTCCAGATGCAGACAAGCTCTCAGCAGTCAAAGACTATCTAGAACCTAAAAACCTCAAAGACCTCAGAACTTTCCTAGGCCTGTCTGGATATTACTGAAAGTTAATCAGTAACTATGCCGAGATTGCAGCTGCAATGTATGCTCTCACCAAAAAGGGACACGAATATACATAGACATCTGAGTGCAAAGATGTCTTTGATAACTTAAAAGATAAACTGATCTCCACTCCAGTACTGGCTTACCCAAGGTTCAACCAACCCTCCAAACTCTACCCAAACACTAGTTCTTTTCCAGTAGGTGCTGTGCAATGTAAAGTTCAAGACAGAACAGAATGAGTTGTTTCCAACCTTGGGTGCTCTCTTTCCTTGGCTGAGTACAACTATAGCGTCACAGAAAAAGAATGTCCAGCCATGATATGTGCTGTAAAAAAAAATGACTGCTAGCTCTGCTACTCCTCATTCACAGCTGTTATTCACCCTGTCCTCAAATGGTTGTCCAAAATGAAGGAACCAGTAGAAAAGTTTGCCCAATGCATTACAATCTCCAATCCTACAACTCTGAAATTCAGTTACAAATCAGGTTGACTTCACTCCAATGCTGATGGTATTAGCTGAAGACAGTATCTCTCTGAATCATCCTCAGACAAGGAATCCTGCTTAGGTCTTCATTTCCACATCACAGGCTTGATTTCTGTGGACACTTCTATAGCACCTCAAGTTGCTTTGCTGCTCCCAAATGCTTCTTGAGAAAGAAGTACCAAATAAGCACTCTGCCAGCAATATACATAAAGAAATAAAACAAATAAGAATGAACTCGAATGAAGATAGAGTCCGCAACACTTTACCCCATTGCTTCATGTCTTCTCCTAATCAAAAGTAAAGCCCAATACACCCATAGGGGTACATGTTGCAACTGACCACAACCATAATGCATTGGATTTCCAATTCTTGGGCTTGAAATGTGTGGAGCTCCACAAATGAGGTGGGGAATGGGTAAACAAACATTTGAAAAAGGAATCTAAATGGATTTACATCATTAGAGACCTTTTTGGTTTTGAATTGTTTAACCAGGAGTAGCACACTAAGCTGAAAGCTTGTTTACAGGTGTGACCTGGGAGCACAGAGAAGTTAAGTGACTTGCTCAGAGTCACACAGTATGCAAGTGGGGGTTGTGGGATTCAAACCTAGGTCTCCAGATTTGCAGCTCAGAGCCTTAAACCACTGTGCTATACTGCCTCCTTTTCCCCACAGGGACTAAATGACTGTCTGGATGTTACTCTATTTTTGTCATCTCTTACATATATTTCTCCTCCCTTTTTATCCCTTCCCTCTCTCCTCCTTCCCCTTCCCACCCTCTATTTTTTTCGTCCCATCTTCTTCTCATCATGTTTGCCTTCTTTCCTCCCCTTCCGCTATTTCTCCTCTCTTTCCTCCCTGCAGGATCCTCTTTTTATTATTAATATTTTTTCCAAAAACCTGTATATGGATGCCAAGACAATTTGTCTCTTACAAGTAGCATTTGCTATTGTTGTCTATATAAGGTTTGAAATGAATTTATAGTTTTAGACTATCTATATATGGATATTTTATTATTAGATGTATCACTTTGCTATCTGTGTCTCTGCAGGACTCATAAATTGATCTAAAGTGCATTTGACCTTTTGCAAACTCTATTGACCTCTCAGTATTGTCAGGTTCTTTGCTCATATTTTATCATTTGTATTACTCACTTAGGGGAGCACTAATTGTTATACAAATAAATGTATGTGGCTGTCTGTCCTTTTGCTTGTGATGCACTTATTATGTGACTGTTCTTTTAAGAAACACAAAATAAACTGGGAGTACTGTGCACCATAGCCCTGCCCCCTGACAAAGTGTCTCGGAGAAGACACGAAGCACTGGCATAAAGTGTTGCAGACTCTGGTCCTGATTCAGAGAGGTGGACACAAGGCTTGCATCAAGCCTTTGTCCAACCCGGTGCTGCATCAACTGGTTCGGTACACCGTGTACCCAATACACAAAGGTCATGTCGTTCACTGACACTTTACCCCATTTATGGTGGCTTGTGCCAGACATGTGGTGCAAGCCCCATCATTGGGCTGCAGTGGTAGACTAGTGAAAGCTGGTCTACCATCAGGCCATGGATTCACCAGCTGTGCATTGTGTCCTATGGCAGGGAGTTTCTGACCCCATCTGCCTACTATGTTATGTCGTACGTGGGCTTATGGCAGTCTAAACCATCTGTGAATTGGGCCCCATATCTTCAGCCAGGTTTGCTCTAATTTGTTATATTTCTTTATGCATATTGTTAGCAGAGCACTTCCTTTAGTGCTTCTTCGTTGTTTATGTGTTGGGATAGCACTAGCTACTTAGGAGGTGCACAGGTCTATTGTGTCTTGTGCTTCTTCAGAAAGTAGCACAAATCCTCAGTTACTGCAATCCACTGAAGAGCTTTTCACTTCCTCTGCATCTGCTCTCTCTCTGGTAACTGTCAAACCCTAAAGAGCAGATACACAATTTACAGACATAATCACTTACTTAGAGTCTGGGAATCTTCCACAAAAGAAGCAACATTGCCTGGATGTTCTTTTCCTAGTTTTACAATACTTCTTCAGTGATGTTGTGCTTTTTCACATCTGAACCAATGAAGTCAAGGACCAGTGCTTGGACAGCTAGTTGTGCTTATTTCTTCAGTCAACACAGTTCTTCTCTCTGCTTATGCATCTCTGGTTTTCAGAGGTCATACGGGAATTCACAGAACTCTCAAAAAGACAAGACTTCACTTTTTCTGGCCTTACATGAACAAGGACATTGTCCAATTTGTCATGTCCTACCAGCCCTACCACCCAAAGAAAGCCTCCTGCCAAACTAACAAAGGCACACAATGTCCCAATGCCTGTAGCTTCAGAAACATTTCAAAAAGTTAGCACAACATTCTTGGATCTTTACCAACATGCTCTGACTCTTGGTAGCAAATACATTCTTGTTTTTGTGGATTACCTTACAAATTACCTAGAGCCCATCCCATTAAGGGACATCAAAGCTGCTACTGTAGCAAATGCCTTCCTCATCACAACTACAGTATGTTCCATCACAGTACCCCCTCATACCTGTATTCAGACAGAGGCACTATCTTTCTACCATTGTTTGAGAAATGTGCAAACTCCTCAACATAAAAGAAGACTCATACAACAAGCTTCCATCTGCAATGCAGTGAACAAAGAGAAAGAATGATGTCTACCATTCTAAACATATCATCCATGTACCTGGATGAAATTCACTATACTTGGGGACTCTAAGTAAGTGATTATGACTTCAATCTGCCAGATGTTGATTGGAGCCTCCTAGCAGCTGCCTCAGCAAGAGGAAGGGACATCCTGGACTCCATGCAAGGAGCATGCCTCAAGGAGCTAGTGCTTGAGCCAATCCAGAAGAGATCGATTTGGGACCTGGTACTAACCAACAGGGACAGAGTCACAGATGTCAAGATGGGTGAACACCTGGTGCCAGTGACCATTGCACAGTGTGGTTCAATATGAGTACTGTGACAGGGTTAAGTCACACAAAGGCGAGGGTCCTGGACTTCAGGATAGCAGACTTCGCTAGAATGGGGGTATGCCTCAGGAAATCCCTAGCAAAGGGGGTGAAATGGAGGGGAGTTGAGGAACAATGGGCCCCTCTAAAAGGAGCCATAATGAAGATGACAAACCTTTGTGTTTTGGAATTAAAGGCAAGAAAAAAATAAATCCACTATGGTTCTCAAAGGAAATGACAGGGTAGGTAAGGGGGAAAAAGTTGGCTTTCAGGAAATATAAGGAAACACAGAAGAAGGAGGAGAACAGGGCAGTGTATCTAGAGAAGCAAAGGGAGGCAGGAAAAGTGGTCAGGAGTGCAAAGGCACAGAGAGAGGAAAAAATAGCAAAAGACATGAAAAAGGGGGACAATACTTTCTACAGGTATATTAGTGAAAGGAGAAAGACTGGGGAGATTGTAAGGCTAAAACAGGAGGAAGGAAAGGGCATGGAAGTAGACCAGGAAAAAGCATCAATTCTGAACAAATGTTTCTGTTCAGCTTTCATGGAAGAAGGGGAAGTGGAGGGACCACAGCAAAGAAACAGGATTGGAAGGGAGATGGACCACAGTTCATTTACAGAGGAAAGATTCCTAAAGGAACTCACAAAACTGAAGGTAGACAAGGCAATGGGACCAGATGGGGTACACCCTAGAATATTAAAGGAGTTAAGAGGTGTTGACAGCACCACTGACAGCCCTGTTCAACAATTCACTGAATATGGGAGTGGCTCCAGTGGACTTGAGATGGGCAGATGTAGTCCCTCTCCACAAAAGTGGGAGCAGAGAGGAGGCTGGTAACTATAGACCTGTCAGCCTGACCTCAGTGGTGGGAAAAATTATGGAATCACAGTTAAAAGACAGGATAGTGGAGCACCTTGAATCTAGCAGAGCACAAGATCTGAGGCAAAATGGATTCATGTCGGGAAAGTCATGTCAAACAAATTTGATAGATTTATTTTGCTGGGTGACCAGGAAAGTGGATTGGGGGGGGGCAGTGGATGTGGCCTACATGGACTTCAGCAAGGTGTTTGACACCATTCCACACAGGAGTCTTGTAAAAAAGGTGGTCAGCCTGGGATTTGGGACACAAGGTGGTGAACTGGGCTAAAAACTGGTTGAAGGACAGAACACAGAGGGTGGTGGTAAATGGAGATCAATCCAAGGAAGGGAGGGTGACCAGTGGGTTGCCAGAGGGATCAGTTCTTGGGCCAGTCCTGTTTAATATCTTCATTAATAACATTGCAGAGGGGCTGGAGTGGAAGGTATGCCTCTTTGCAGATCACGCTAAGATCTGCAATAGGGTAGACACTCTGGGAGGGGTGGAAAAAAAATGAAGAAAGACCTGGCTAAACTGGAGGAATGGTCCAGAGTGTGGCAGCAGCTAAGATTTAATGTGAAGAAGTGCAAAACCATGCACTTGGGATGCAGGAACCTATGGGAGGATTACACGATGGGTGGAGAGTTATTATCTGTCACAAAACAGGAAAGAGGTCTGGGGTTGATCATATCTGATGACTTAAAGGTGGCCAAACAATGTGCCAGGGCTGTGGGGAAAGACAGTGGGATGCTGGGGTACATAGGGAGTGGTATCACCAGCAGAAGAAAAGAGGTGGTGATGCCATCATACAGGTTTTTGGTGAGACCTCATTTGGAGTACTGTATCCAGTTCTGGAGGCCACATTTCCATAAGAACATAGACAAGGTAGAGGGAGTTCAATAGCGGGCATATGAGGAGAGACTGGAGGTGCTTAATATGTATACCCTGGAGGACAGCAGAGAGGGGAAACATGACAGAGACGTTCAAATACCTAAAGGGAAAAAATAAGGTCCAGGTGGGTAGCATCTTTCAAAAAAGGAGGTGCTCTAGAACAAGAAGGCATGACATGAGATTAGAAGAGGGAAGACTAAGTGGTAACGTGAGAAAGTACGTACTTCTTCATAGAAAGGGTGGTGGAAACATGGAACAGCCTCACAGCAGATGTGGTGGGGGCAAAGTTGGTAGAAGGATTCAAAAGTGCATGGGATGGACATAGGGGAACCCTATTAATTAAAAAGAGGAGGCAAAGCCAGAAATAAAGTAGAATCTGTGGAATTTTCCTAGTAGGTAGGGGAAAAAGGGCAGACTAGATGGGTCTATCGGTCCTTATCTGCTGTCAAATTCTATGTTTCTGTGTTTTGGACTGCATCTTTCCTTTTGTTCAGTTTGCCTACAGTGCAAGCCCTTGTGTTGACAGTACAGAGTACGCGCCATTCTTCTTGGCCAATGACTGTCATCCAAGAACTCCACTGGACATTGATCTTGCACTGTTAGAAGTTTCAAAATCAGCTGCCACTTACATTATTCCTGTACTGGAACAGCTTGTACTTGCCAGACATGTTGCAGTCACCATACTGGGACAGAGAAAATCTGCCATGCAGAATATGTCAGCAGCCAAGTGACATGAAACTTCATTTTCTGTTGGGGACACTGTCTACTTGTATCAACCTGCTTCCATTCCAGGCACCACAAAGAAACTGCTCTACCCTTGAACTGGTCCTTTCTACTTTATAGAAAAGCTTTCTTTAGTTCATTTCCAACTGGACCACAAGACAGATCGAATGCTTGTGGTTAATAAAATCTGCATCAACATCTGAAGCATGGGTACCTGAGTACCACCCTTCCAGATGATGCCAGTCCTCTGAGTAATGAAGCTGTACTTGCACCTTCCATCCTTTCAGAATCAGAATTTCCTCCTGATAACATAGAACTAGCTCCTTCATATTCTCAGACTCCTAAATCACTCCAGCTGTATTCTTTTGCACCTGACATTAACTCAGATGAACTTCCCAGGACTTCTCAGCCCTCTTCTTCTCAGGACTCTGCTGTGCATACCCCTTTGTACCAGATCGAGAAGATTATTCACAAGAAATTAATTACTGGATCCTGGACTTATACAGTCAAATGGTGTGATTTTGACAGCTCACAAAAAGTTGTGGTTGCATTTGCAGACCTTACTCCATCCTGTCAAGAACTAGTTCAAGCAACTCAAAGTCATCAACCATCTCAACAAAACAGAACATTTGATGCACATCTTGAATCTTTGTGCAACTGAACTTAGTGTTCTTCGAGATTACTTGTTCTGTTGCCTGTAGTGTTCCTCACTGTCTGTGCTTAATTGCTTTTCTGCTGTAAACATCCTAATGTACCTGTTTCTATTAGGGCTGTACATGGGCTGAATAGTATTTTCTGAATACCATGAATAGTAGGCTTCCCAAATATTTGGATGCATTTTCCAAATAGTTCACTATTTGGCCACTATTCAGGAACTACTATTTGGTGAGATTTCCAAGTCTCGCAGAGCTTTGTTGGCCAATCAAAAACTGTCTCTTGAGCTGAAAGGCAAGCACACCATGTGACTCCCTCACTCTGAGCTGGTTGAAGATAGGAGACAGTGGTTTCTGAGAGCTACTCTGCAGTACTTCTGAGACCTTAAACTAAATAGACTTTGCTTCACAGGCTTTTTGGGTCAGTACAGTTTTTTTGACGAGAGTCAGAAAAGCTATGTTTGGCTTTCTAACAGGTATTTTGTCCTTTAGTTTAGTTTATTGTTCTAGGAATTACTACCTTTGAGCCAGAGGCTCTTTTACAGAGGTTCCATATCAATTAGGTACAGTACAAAAAAGGTTACATAGATAACACAACAATTTGTGCTGTGTCAAGAGCGAGAAAACATATACAAATACATATCAAATCATTTGTGCAAAAGGACATGAGATATCAATAATCACATTATTATTACAAGAAAGAAGGTCATGCCAGATTAGGAGAAACAAATAGGGAAAAAGTCCAGAACAGAGAGGGTAAGTGAAAGGTGTGGGGAGCAGATAATAGTAAGAGAAAAGGTTTCCCAAACATGTCTTTGTCAAATAACAGAACAGGGTGGGTAGTGAGAAAATAGGAGGTTTAATCAGGGCAGTCACAGGAGCTGGAGGTGGCAAGGTGAGAGAACAGCCTTGATTCGAAAATACCTAGAGAGTTGGAGGCAGTAATATGAGTGCTGAGGGCATTTTGCCAGCTGGGGGCACGATAGGCAAATGTCCTTATTGCTGTACTCAGTTAAAGGGACTAGGAGGGCTGTCTACTGACACCCCTTCTCTGCTGCTGTCCTACATAGCTCCAGTGTGATTTTTTTTGGGTGAAGCACATTTTATTTTTGTCTTTTGTTTTTTTACTGTTGTCTAGTTCCAGGCTTGGTTCCTTGCATGACTGATGAGGGTGTCACCTAACTCCCCCTCCTGAAGGTCACTGCTTATGATTTGCTGTATATGTGCATAATATTTGATTTTGTGAGGCTTCACCCTGCATGTGTATGCTTAATATATTTTTTCATGAGGCAGGGCCACACCTGTGCACAGCTGTGTGCACACAGATTTTGAAATGTTCAGTTCTAAGCCAGTCAGGTTTGACTCACTGAATTATTATTGTTAGTCCTCTGATTCCAGGGATAGATCCCTGTACACATGAGGAGTGTGTTGGCTGACTCCCCCCACCCACTTCTACAGCCCACTGCATACAGTTAGCCTGTGCTCGTGAAATATATCCCCCACCCTCGTGAGTCTGTGCCTTGTGTGTGCACAGCTGTGCACATGCATTTTCTTTGTTTGTTTGTTGTTGTTTTGTTAATTAAACCATTGCACTTAGTGGGTCAGGCTTATCTCACTGAGTTGACTGAATATCATACTGTCTGATGCTTGCTCAGTTCCATGTTTGACTAAATAGGTTGCCTTTTTCTTCCCCCTTCTTAGTAGCAGTGTTTTTCCTTACTGCTACTTTTTTGTGGCTCACTATAACTGGTAAGATTGGTGTATTACTGTAGTTCCACAAGCACTAAGTACATCATCACACACACAGGTACTACAAAGTTATAGTTAGTGTTTTTTTCACAGTAACCACTTGTGATCTGATCCATCATGTCTTTAGCAGTCTTGCAAACATGATTGGTCCAGCCCCAGCAAAGCTTCTGCACGGCTGGCCCCAAGTGGTGAGGGACAGGATGATAGACCCACAAACTTGCAGCACATCCAGGCAATAACTGCTAATGTTGTCCCTGGGCTGCCAAATCCCCACACAATCTATATAGGACAAAGGAAGGAGGGGTCAGTAACAAAACACAGTTAAGAGCAGTGGAGCATAAAGTTGCCAATACATTTGTTTGTGCTAAGGCTGGAGGATGCCAATAGAACCCTGGTGCTTTGATCAGAACCTGGTCTTTGTCAGGGTGCATGTCCAGAATGTAAAAATACACTATGAATATACAACCCTTAAAAAAACACACACCATAAACAAGTGAAGTTTAAATGAATGAGACTGAGATGCCCTTGTAACAAAACAATCCACAACTAACATACCCAAGGATGTAACACTGCATCAAGATTATAAAACAAAGTTCATACAGTGGTGCCAGACAGTACACAATGCAGTATCTTGCAAAATTACTGCAAAACGCTGCAGTATGCTACAAGGATTAGTGTAATTTAATGGCAATTAAGCCCTCTAGTCACCCAATATTTTGTGGCATGTCATTTATTGCAAAGTACTGACTTGCATCTTGTTTTGCTCCACTGTATATCATTGATACATAATACAATTCCAGAGAAGGTGGTGAGATAGACTACATAGACAATGACATACAGGTGTCTCTCTTTATTCGGTGGGCTCAAATATTGTTTGCCCCAAGCAAGCCTTTTAGTTCTTGTAGCATTGGTAATAGTACTGCTACTACTAATACTATTAGCAGTACTACTACTACTACTAGTGTCATCACGTGTTCCAGCTGTACGTTCACTGTCACATCCTGTTGAGCAATACTGGGGGGGGGGGGCATTATAGCATACATGCTTTGTGCAGGAAGCAGCAGACACCACCACCACCAGTGTTCCCACTGCTACCACTATGGCTGCTACATCCACAGCCAGTGTGCTTCCCACCACAACCAGTGCCATTCTTGCACTAGCCATCCTTTCAGTTGTCACCGCTACTGCAGCCACTGCTACCACTATTCCTATGCCCATGGCCAAAGCACCTTCTACCCCGTGTATGTGACCATGAACACCCTCTAGTGCTGACCCAATGCAATGCTTGATATCGTTTTCAGAGTGCTACGTGTGGGGTGTGATGGATCGAGTGTGTCACATGAAGCTTGTGTTGCATTAGTGAAAGCTCAGTGTTGGTGGTTATAGAGTCATTGGGATGTATACGGCATACCAGGTTCAGTGGGTGATTAATGGTGTTGCTGAAGTGATTTTTTTTTTTAAGTTTCCTTAAAAAAACACCTTTTCTGGCCAAATACCAAATACTGAATAACGAATACTGAACACTTGGGACCTGAATTCTGAATATTTGGCTGAATATTCAGGCAAAGGTATTCGCACAACCCTAGTTTCTATAGATAAATGTATTTTGCTAATGGTACTGCAACTGCATTAACTTTTTTTCTCTATAGGACTGTCTTCTTCCAAAATGACAGTTCCACGTGCTGTTTTCATATTCTGCAACAGTTTGTTGGAATTTTGCATATCCTATTTGTGAGGTAATCTCCTGCTGCTATGCCTTGCCATTTCTTTTCTTGTTCCTTCCCTGCACTCTGGCACGTGTTGCTCTGACCAAGCTTCAGGTTGCTATAGTGTTCACTACTGATACTACTCTGACTGGTCACCACTGTACTCCAGCTCCTTCCCTCTCACAGCAGTAGAGTACCCCCACGGTCAGGCTGTGTTGTGTGGTGCTTGATATGTTCAACTATTTTCATGTTTTATACTGTTACATTATTGCTTGTTCGAGTGGTACTCATTTTCATGACCCCAGGGGAGATGGAAAGTACACAATTAAGTATGGGGCTTAATGTTTAGGCAGCTGCCCCTTTAAGAGCACTTAGAACAGGCATGTTGCCACTTGTTGCACTGCCAGGCAATGTCATGTTATTCCAGGGAAAGTCTGGGAAACCACTCTGTCTGAGGTATAGCCTCATGGTGTGCAGAAGTCTTCTGTGATGAATAAATAGCTTTCTATTTTTATGCATCAGACACTGAGCAACACCAAATCACCACAGTCTGTACACATGATGTTTCAACTTCCTTCACCCGAATCATCCTACCATGTCTCAGTGACAGCCACTATGTTGATATTATCCCTTTTTTAGTATTATTTCTAATTCAGTTTTCTTGATAATACTAAGGCTTCTGGCATTAACTAGAAGGAACTATAGTAAATACAAAACTCATTACAAAGTTGCTCAGAACTGATGAAGTTAGTTCATGACGACCTCACATCCTGGGGAAATATTTCCAAAAAAAAAAAGGCAGGACAGTGACATGTAAAACATCAGGTTTATTCTGCTACTTGCATCAAATTATTCTGCAAAAAGAAACTTGAGCTTCAGCACTGTACATATCGTTCTATTTTAATAAAGCAGTTTTGTTTACTTAATATACAAAATGTATTATGTAAAACGAATGGAACCATAAATATGTTTTAATATTATTTCATTTATGTAACACTAAACAAATGTGGGTTGTAAATAGTTTATATTGTGAAACCTTGTCTACTGATATAGAGAAACCTACAATACAGAGAAATTAAATGTTTTGCACGTTTGCAAAACTAACATTTTAAAATAAATAGAATTTTCAAAAACATTTTACTTTATTTACTCAAAATCAGTTTCGAACTATCAAACATTAAACTTAAAAAACTTGAAATAAGACTATAACATGACTTGTTGACAATATTCTGTGTTATAAACCTCTTCAGAGCTAAGAACTGATGCCCATCTAGGGAAAAACAATGAATGCTGCAGAACTTTGCTACAGTCTGTTATTTGGAATGTTGCTTCAGTTAGTGAAGGTCTACATTTTTCACAATTTGTCACAGTGGAAAAGGCCTATTCGGCCTCAGGCAGAATTCTATGGGATTCCAGAAGATGAATTTAACATGTCTGCAAAATAATATAGAATATCTCTTCTTGATGTAGATAAATGCAAAATGGGGAATGATTTCTTCCATAGGAAAATCCAGTTATAATTCACTGTTATAACCTGTGGGTCATAATGGTGAACACATGTGCTCCGTGTCAAGTCATCGAGTAGAATTGCAGTGTGGCACAAACAGTGGAGACAAAACTGTGAAACCCAAACCCACACATCCAGAATACCGGTGTAGATTTCGGGGAAAATAAGATTTAATATTACACCACACCGCCATGGGCCACCACTCCAGTGAAATATTGTAATTTACCTGTGTTTGATTCACAAGCTGTATTCTGGATGTGTGATTTTGACTGTTGTGGATCTGTTTGCGCTGTTTTGGACCGTGTTGCAATGCCATTCGAGGACTTGACATGCTGTGGAACACATGCTTGGTTTTCCTCAGTCTGTGCATGTATACACTGCTTGCCATATGCACACACTACTCTCCAGTATCTCCACACCTCCGTCCTTCCATTCACAGTATTTATTACAGATTTTATTACCTGCCAATTGCCAACACCACATAAGCCCAGTTCAATGCAGTTTGTGGTGCAGTTCATGGTTTTCCCAGTTCACAGTCACAAAAAATTTGAAAGTAAAAATGGTCCTTCATCCAAACTGTCGATAAACTAACACTACCGTTCAGTTCACCTAGTGAGACAGGAAAGAAAGAGAAAGAGAAAGAGAAAGAGAGCAAGGGAGGAGCAGTGATTGCAAAGAGCCAACATTAAAACTTGTGGTGTTGGGGGACTTTAAACAGCAGTGCCAATACTGCTTTATTTCTATGAGCATCAGCACCATCTTTAGGAGGCAGTATAGCACTGTGGTTTAAGGCACTGAGTTGCAAACCTGGAGACCTGGGTTTGAATCCCACAGCCACCACTTGCATATTGTGTGACCCTGAGTAAGTCACATAACGTCCCTGAGCTCTCTGGTTGCACCTGGAAAAAATCTTCAGCTAAGTGTACCCTTCCTGGTTAAACAATTTAACCTTTTTCTTCCCTTCCCTATCTACTGGCCATGCTGTTCCTTTTTTTAATTTAAATGAACCAGGTGAGAAAATGCTTCCCAGCAATTAGATAAAACAACCCATGGGTAGGTATGCAAAAAAACTTGAATTGTAAACACACTCTCAGTGTGTGGTGCTCTTATAAAACACTTGAGGTTCACTCTCAGAGTTTGTGAAGCATCTAACACCTTGGATGTGTATAGCATTCTCATTATGCACACCTGCCCATGTTGTATGATCTATTGTACTTGGGGCTTAATTCAGTAACATGAGATCTCTGTCCCTGTGGCCCTCCACCATTAATCCCAACACTGCCCAAAAGCAGCCCAGTTCCATTTCTAACTCTGTTGTGGATATCTTTAAGATGTGAATATTCACCATGCAGTTAACCTGTTCCAGGTCTGACATTAAATACAATCATATAAAAGAATGTATGAGTAAAAAAGGAATAGGGTGCAGAAACACAGAAAACTGCAGACAGACAAAGGCCTTACAGTTTGGCTAGTCTGGTCTATGAGGTATTTGTACATGACATTAATTGCATTGAATTAAAAAACACTGTCAACCCCCTTTGACCTCAAAGTATCCCTAGTCTAAAAAACACATTTTCATGATTGGTCACATTCTGTAGAGAATGCCGATATAGCTGGTTGCTTGATTTTGATTGTTGTTTTTTGATTTTTCCTTACAAAAGTGAAAAACAGAATGCCCACCATGCTGGTGTTACCACACAAAACATGTTTGTTTATGTTCCTTAATCAACTCCCACTGCATCTTTCCAGGACTTGGGAACACTCTAAACACAGTATAGCCCCTCGTAATGCAATGGAAGTAGAAGATCCTATTGCATCATGAGTGACTGCACTGATTGGGGGTATTTCAAATGTTCAGGAGGTATGAAACAAGAGAAAATTGAATATTTAAAACAAAACATGGTTGGGTATAACAGTAACATTACATTAGCATGGTTTCTAGTTCTGTTACGCAACGATACAGATAAAACAAGCAGCTGCATTAATTAATTTTAGAGAAGGTAAGCAATTATAAAGTGTGGGGTTTAACTAGAAATAATGTGATGCAAGAATGGGTAAGAGTGTCCCTTTTAAGCAGTAGTGCAACAAAAATGAATTTTCTAAAAAGCTAGTTTCAGCTAAAATTAACATGACTATTAACATATCTTGCAAATCTACTATTCTAGACACCTCCAATGCTATTCACCATTCATTTTTTTCTATACTCCAACCCTTACCTACAATGCTATTTCTAGACCAAATGTGGCAGCCATCTTTTTTCTTGAGAAAAAAAAACTGCATTCAAACATTTAGAAAATACATACATTTTGATGTAAGTAGAAAATTGTACCACCAAATAAAACTGGAAGATACCTGGAAACTTTTATAGTGAAAAAGTAGGGTCATTAAATGCCCAATTTTGTTGCACTGTTGCTTTAAATTGCTTAACATTTTCTTTTGCTATCTGTCTCTCTCAGTATGAAACTGTTTTTCAGGTGTATAAAGCTTCACACATTTGCCATATAGTATTTCAGGGTGGGGGCGGGGTCAAGAAGTTGGAAATTCCATAAAATCAAGTAACATTTGCGTTGAAAATGTGCTTTAATGTGATAGAACTCATGTTTTGCTAGAATGTATCCATTTCTGCTGCTGACAAATTTTGAGTTTTTGTTTTTATTACAGCAAAATATGTCATAAATGGTGGAAATAATCACAGAATTTGTAACTGGGTGCAAGCGGGAGATTAACCTACTTGTCACCCTCATAGCACCATCTTTTCATTTCATTTTTTGACCACAGCCATTCTGTTTGTTAATAAACAGAAATATTTTATTAGTGCAACGAGCAAAAAAACTGAACTAGAAATGCAATATTTAAATAATGGATATTCTTCAAATAATCAGGTTGGCAGCATAGGAGGTGTGATCAACAATCTGTGAAAGACTTGGTACCACCTCCAAACCTGGGATTGAGTCCAACTTGGTTTGATTCTCACAGCCTTCTCTTGCATGCTGTATAATCCTGAGCAAGTCACATAACCTCCATGTGCTCCCAGGTCAGCCCTGTAAATGGGCCTTGCACAGTTACCAAAAGAGTAAAAAAAAATAAGAAGGGCAAGTGAGGGTCATATTCCTAGTTTTTGTTAGGATTTTACGATGAAATCAGTTCACAAAAGAAACAAGGCTAGAAAACAGGGCAGGTTAACTTTTATTTATTTATTTATTTATGTATTTGAAAATTGGTAACTAAGAGTGGCACACTGAGCCAAGACTAATTTCCAGGTGTGACCCGGGGGGGTGGGGGTTAGAGCAAGAGTACACAGAAACAAGCAACAAAATGGTACAACAAGCAACATAATAGTACAGTATAAAGTGCATACAGTGCACCAAAACACAGACCATAGCCATGTTTACATGGCTGCAGCACTATAACATTTGTGCTGCTTCCCTTCTGCTGCATTCTCATTAATGGTGTCAATTCACTGTTCACACAGCCCTCCCTCATGCCGATGCATGTTGCACCAGAGAGGGTCATTGGGGCAGGGTTAGGAGCAGTGGAGGAGTCTGGGAGTGGCTGCAGTATCAGAGTGAGTGCCACAATGCATTTGCCCTGCCACATAATACATTGACTCTGATAAATGTTACCAGTTCTGCTCCGGAACAAAACAGGATCCAAAGCACTCCTAGCACCATCTGGTAAGTGTTCAGACTGCTGACTTTGCAATAAATCAACCTGTTCACATGGTTTGATGTGCTGCAAAGGTGGCAGTATAAACATGTCTAGTAATAATACAGAGGCAGTAGCATAAGCATCAAAATGGTATAATGAGCAGCATAGAAGTCGAATGTAAATTGCATGCAGTGCACAAAATACGGGTGATACAATGAGCAACACAGTGGTACAATGTGACTCGCATGGTATGCCGTAGCCACAGTGAGAAACATTACAACGATGTCACTGACAGCGACAAGAACAACAGGTCACTGTAAAGTCCACTTGGGACCCTGATATGGCTTCCTCGGGTGTTTTACCCCCTCCCCGAGTCAGCTCAGACCTGGATTTGATAATTGTAAAGGGCATAGAATGCAGGGACAGAGCACATTACTTTTCCGACTGCACAATGCCGACCACAATTGTTGACAACATAGTGCCATCACTGTAACAGTGATCGACAGATTTTCTGTCAAACTGGCATTGTAGAAATGATTCACATCTGTGCCCAGCAGTACAGATGATAAAAAAGTGGCAGTGGAATAACAAAATGTGAGCAAAAAGAGCCAACACATTACAGTTTGCTTGGCAGGTGCATAACATACATGCCACCAAAAACAAAATGCAGAATCAGTCAGACCTTCTGATAGGAGGAGAGAGAGGGAGAGAGCCTGATGCAGGCAGGGGCTTGGCAGGAGCAGGACTGGTCAGGGAGACGTTTAAGCTGGCATTTGAGGCAGAAACAGGAGGGTGAAAAGCAGAGGGGAGATTGCTACAGAAAGATGGGAGGCAAAATGGGAAGGCAGATTGCCCAGCAGAGGAGTGGGAGTCTGGAAGGGAGAAGGTGTGTGAGTCTGTAGAGTGACGGGCAAAGGAGGCAGGAGTAATAGAAGAGAGGAGGTTAGAGAGGTGTGGAGGAAGAGACTCAATCTACTATTTTGAGATGATCCAGTGAGTTAGGTGCCATGAAGTAAGGGGAGGAATAGAGAGAGAGAAATAGAGGGAGCAGTGGTCAGTACAAAAAGGGAAATTTGCAGTGAAAGAGCAGAAAGCATTGCAGAGGGTGCCCAGCCTGGCGAGGGGGGGGATGAAAGAAACTTACAGACAAAAAAACACTTCCCATTTCTTAAATGAAGCACCTATGTGAGTCCAAATTGTCTTCTCAGTTAACTAAGATGGAAACCCAGCAGATCTTTTAGTATTTACTTTTGAATATGATCATGGGTTTAATAGTCCCATCCAAATCAATACTATCCACTGAACTAGACACAGATTTGAACAGTATGTACTGACACAGCATCTGATTGGCGAGAAAAAGTAAGACCAAAGGAATTTGCAAATTGGTCAACTTTGGACTCTTCTAAAAAACATTTCAACTGGAATCTAGCCATGGACTTCTAAATTATCTTTCTGATGAGTTTTCAGATGGTTTTTGATATTTATTTGTTGATATCTATTAATTGTATATTGGAGGATGAAATACAGCATGGCGTCACTCTAACTTAAGTACTTGGAAAGTGGTAATGATGTCACACTTAGGAGACATATAAAAGAAGCACATGTTGTAAGAATTATTACCCTCTCCAAAATGCCATTTGATGTACAAAACACTGTTGGGTATTTTGTGGCAAGTGATGGGAATGGTCCATAGCTATAAACCCAGCATCTCAGCAATTGTGAGTATGAGTGCAATGAATCTTTCATACTGGCATTCTTTTCTTTTGTGTTGTGTCTTTTTTGCTTAGGCACTGTGAGTGTGAGGTACGGATACTTTTTTTTTAAAAAGAAAGGCTAGCAGAATATATTGAATCCAGGGGGTTACAAAGAAACATAGAATTTGACAGCAGATAAGGACCACTTGGCCCACCCAGTCTGATAATCTTTTCCTGGGTTTCCTCTCCTGTCACCACAGATCTTACTTGAGCTCTTGCTCTCTCCCCCTTGCTTTCCTATTATTGTATTTCATTTTTGTTAACTGGGTAGGTGCCATAGCCACAAGAGCAACTATTTTCAGGCATGACCTGGGAGGTTATTAAGATTCTCTGTGCCTATCACATTCATGCTTGAAGCCCACCACTATTTTCACCCCCACCAGCTTTGTTGGGAGACTGTTCCAGGCATCCATCACTCCTTCAGTGAAGAAGTACTTCCTCACGTCTCTACTACAATTTCCCCCTCTAGATTTGGTGCATGTCCTCTTGATGTTGTGCATCTTTATTTCTAAAAAAAACTCCAATCCAATACTTTATTTAACCCTGTGAGGCATTTATCAGTCTCTATCATGCCCCTCTCTTCCAGGGCGTACATATTCAGGCCCTTTAGTCTCTCCTTGTAGGGCTTCTGATGCAGACTCTTCACCATTTTAGTTGCCCTCCTCTGGACAGCCTCCACCCTGTTTAAATTCTTCCTGAGATGTCATTGCCAGAACTGAACACAGTAGTCCACAGTAGTCCACAGAGAATCTGTCCTGAAAGAACTCCTAAAACTCAAGGTGTACAAAGCAATGGAGCCTGACGGGATTCACCCCAGAATCCAAAAAGAACTAAGGGAGGACCTAGTGACACCACTGACCACACTTTTTAACAAATAATGGGAGGATGGGGTGATACCTGAGGACTGGAGGAGGGCAGATGTGATTCTCCTTCGCAAAAGTGGGAGCAAAGCAGAAGCAGGACACTATAGACCTGTAAGTTTGACCTCAGTGGTAGGGAAAATGATGGAATCACTTCTGAAAGAAAGAATTGTTGAGTACCTAGAGGCCAGCGGGGCACAGGACGCAAAGCAGCATGGATTTACAGCAGGAAGGTCATGTCAGACAAATCTAATTGATTTCTTTGACTGGGTGAACAAAGTAATAGACCAGAGAGGGGCTGTAGATATGGCCTACCTAGACTTTAGGAAGGCATTTGACACAGTCCCGCACAAAAGATTAATAATCAAGTTAGCCAGCCTGGGAGTGGGTCCCAGGGTGGTAGCCTGGGTAGCAAACTGGCTGCACAACAGGACACAGAAGGTAATAGTGAATGGAACACATTCTGAAGAAAGGGGGGGGTTACTATTGGAGTACCTCAGGGCTCAGTACTGGATCCAGTCCTCTTTAACATCTTTATAGGTGACATTGCAGAGGGTCTGGAGGGAGAAGTATGCCTCTTTGCAGATGACCCAAAGATCTGTAACAGAGTTGATACACAAGGGGGGTTGAAATGATGAGAAGGGACTTGGCAAGGTTGGAGGAATGGTCAGACATATGGCAACTTAGATTCAATGCAAAGAAGTGCAAAGTAATGCACCTGGGAAACAAAAACCCAGGAGAAGAGTACGCAATAGGAGGAGAGGTACTAACAACAACAAAAATGGAAAGGGACCTGGGGGTAGTCATATCAGATGATCTAAAGGTTGGTAAGCAATGTGAGAAGTCAGTAAGGAGAGCCAGGGGGATACTGGGATGCATAGGAATGGGCATCACAAGTAGAAAAAAGGAAGTGGTTATCCCTCTGTACAGACAGTTGGTGAGATCACATCTGGAGTACTGTCTGCAGTTTTGGAGACCTCATCTATGCAAGGACACAGACAGGATGGAAGCAGTCCAGAAGAGGGCAACTAAAATGGTGCAGGGTCTACATCAGAAAGAATATGAAGAAAGACTGAGAGAGCATAATATGTATACTCTTGGTGAAAGGAGGGGAGAGGGGACATGATAGAAACATTCAAGTACCTCAAGGGAATCAAAAAAGTCCAGGAGGGTAGCACCTTTCAGAAAAAGAGATGTGTAAAAACAAGGGGGCACAATTTAAAGATAGAGGGGGGAATGGCTCAGGGGTAATGTGAGGAAATTATTTTTCATGGAGAGAGTGGTGGATACATGGAACTGCCTTCCTGGGGAGGTTGTTGGGTCTAAAATAGTGGAGGAATTCAGACATGCATGGGACAGACATAAGGCAATTGTAGTGGGGGGTGGCAGGAAGTAGGCTGTTGATTAGCCAGAATCTGCAGCTTATCCAGTAGGTAGGGAAATTGGCAGACTGGGTGGGCCAAGTGGTCCTTATCTGCTGTCAAAGCTTATGTTTCTAATACCTCTTCTCCCATTTTGTACTCTGGCTCTGGGTTTCTGCACCCTAAGTAAATGATTTTTCCACTTTTTCACACTGAAAGCTGCCATGCCCTTGACCACTCCTCAAGCTTTCTCAGATCTCTGTACATTTTTCCACCCCTTCTGGAGTGTCTGCCTTATTGTAGATTTTAGTGTTATCTGCAAGGAGGCATGCCTTCCCTTCCCTTCCAGTTCACCTGCAATGTCACTTATAAAGACATTGTAGAGGATTGGTCCCAGTACTGAGCCTTGAGGTTCCCTGCTGGTCACTCCCACTTCCACAGAATGAACGCCATTTACCAACACCCTCTGTCGCCTATCCATTAACAACATTTCTTACCCAGTTTACAACCTTAGAACCCAGCTCTAAGCTGCTCAGTTTCCTTATGAGTCTCCTATGTGCTATTGTGTTGGACGCCTTCCTACTATCTAAGTAGCCCATTCCACTGCCCCACCCTGATCTATTTCCCTGGTAATCAGTCACTGAAATCTATCAGATTTGTCTGACATAACCTCCCCCCAAAAATTAATTCATGCTGCCTTGAGTTCTGTAACCCACTAGATTCAAGATACTCCACAGTCTTTTCCATTAGCAGTGACTCCATTAACTTCCATATTACTGATGTCAGACTAGCTGGCCTATAGTTGCCAGCATCTTCCCTCCTACCACTTTTATGAAGCACGACTACATCTGCCCTCCTCCAGTCCTCCAGAACTGCTTCCTTTTCCAGTGAGTTGTTACATAGGGTTGTCAGAGGTGCAGATAGTATCTCCATTAGATCCCACAATATCCTTGAGTATTACCTGTCTGGCCCCATAGATTTGTTCACTTTCGGATTAGTGAGTCCCTTCAGGACTCCCACTTCTGTAAATAGACTTGTGTCTACCTCCCTCCCCCAGTGCTCCTGTTGCTTTTATGTGGCCCATCCCCTTCTCCTTATTCTGTGAAGACTGAACAAAAGTATTTGTTCAGGATATCTTCTTTTTCCTGATCCCTCTCTGCACAGTCCGCCCTCTCTTCTTAACCTTACCATCCCTCCCCTTGTCCACTTTATTTTATGCATCTAAGAAAGGTCTTATCCCTTTTTGTTGCCCCTTGGGATATAACTTCCTCAGTAGCATTTTTTCTCCTGCTTTTACTCATGTCCTTTGTGCAGAGGTTGCTGCTTTCACTATGCCTTCCCTTAACCTAGCCCACTGTTCCTCCACCTATGCAGATGCCCCCTCCACCCCCGGCTAGGTCTTCTCTGAGGCATTCACACATTTATTTGTCTATATCTGCCCTCTAGAAGTTCAGGACCCTCCTTCTTGCATGGTTTGCTTCTGCTGCCATCCTTATGTTTAACCACACTGCACGGTGATCACTGGTCCCTAGGTGGCCACCCACCTTTATTTCTGCAATACTGTCCCTGTTTGTAAGTACCAGGTCCAGTATTGTCCCATCAGGAGTGGGATCCCTGACTAACACCCTCTGTAGGGAGTCTAGGATGTCCCTGCTTCTAGCTAAAACTGCGGCTGGGAGGCTCCAATCTATATCTGGCAAATTGAAGTCTCCCACCAGCAACACCTCCCCCTTTTCTGCTATGGTGAATAACATTCACTAAAAGTACCACCAGCAGTTTAATCTGGTTCAAGGTCAGTTGGCATTCATCTGTATCCCCCTCCATGCAGTCCTGCCTGAAAATAGGCAGAATTTTTCTAGTGCACTTATCTGGTCAACAAAAACTAAATAAATAAATGAAACTTTCAAATGCCCTGTCCAGTTGCTGTAGAGGTCTGTAGATCACACCAGTACAAATAGTGCTCTGGTGCAAGACCAACAACAGTGTGGATTCATGAGAGGGAGATCATGTCAGACAAATCTGATAGATTTCTTTGACTGGGTGACCAGGGATATAGATAAGGTAAGGGCAATGAATGTGGCCTACTTGGATGTCAGCAAATCCTTCAACATTGTACCACATAGAAGACTGATAATAAAATTGGATAGTCTAGGAGTGGGAGCCAAAGGTGTTAACTGCATAAAAAACTGGTTAATGGATAGGCAGCAGAGGGTGGTGGTAAATGGCAGTCATTCTAATGAAAGAAGAGTGACCAGCAGGGTGCCACAGGTTCCAGTATTGGGGCCGACCCTGTTCAACATCTTCATAAGTGGTATCACCAAAGAATTTGAAGGGAAGGTATGCCTTTTTATAGAGGACACCAAGATTTGTAACAGGATGGATACTCAAGAGGTGGTGGAGAAAATGAGAAGGAACCTTGGCAACCAGGATGCATGATTAAGGGTATGGCAGCTGGAGTTCAATGACAAAAAGTGCAAAATCATGCACCTGGGGCATAGAAACCCATCTGGTGAGTATAAAATAGGTGAGGAAGTACTCTCAGTCACTAAGAAGTAAACTGACCTAGCCAGCCTGGTGGCACTGAGGGTTGAAGTGCTGGACACCATACCTTGTGAGACATGGGTTCAGGAACCATCTCAGGTCATTCGGGGGTTTGCACGTGTGAGGAAGCATTGAGAGCCCATAAGACCACTCTTCTTCCTTGTGGAGGGGGGATAGTGCTGTGCACTATAGACTGACACCCAGCGGTGGCTGCATAACGGTACAGGCAAACAGCCAGAAGGGAGTGGGACCCACATTCAGGGTGAGAGGCTACCTCCATGGAGGCAAAGCCCAGCCATTTGCCCATTGCATGTTCATGGGTCCACAGGGAGAAAACCAGGAGTAAAATGGAGCTGGCAGGCTCTATGTTGGCCTGACTGCCCCCACACCATCCCCCCAGAATCTGAATGCTGACTTCTGGGGGGAGTCAGCAACTCCTCTCCTCAGCTCTATCATGGGGGGAACAACTAATGAGGGATCTACTGGGGAAGGATCAGTGCAGGATGCTGGGCTGGAGAGGTGTGCTCCTCTGAGGGAGGAACCAGAGCTGCCTGCCAGCTCCTCGGAAGGTGGAGAAATTGTAAATGAAGAAAAGAAGGAAAGAGACCTGGGGTTTATAATATCTGATACCTCAAAGTCACAGGACAGTGTAACATGGCAGTGAGCAGGGCCAGTGGATTGCTGTGGTGCATAGGGAGAGGTATCACAAACAAAAGAAGGGAGGTGATATTACCACTATATAGATCATTGTGAGACCACACTTGGAATATCATGCACAGTTCTGAAGGCCATATCACAAAAGGCATGGACAGGGTAGAGGCAGTCCAGGGGAAGGCACCTAAAATGGTACATGAGTTGCATGAGAAACCGTACGATGAGAGACTTATCTCAATTTGTACACCCTGGAGAGGGAGAGGGACATGACATAAACCTACAAATATCTGATGGGACTGAAAAGGGTACAGGTGGGGAGTCTGTTCCAAATGAGAAAGTGCAACAGAAGAAGAGGGTATGCAACAAAGCTAGAAGGGGGAAATTTAAGACAGATTTGAGAAAATATTATATCACTGAAGGAGAGGCTGACACCTGGAACAGCTTGCTATAAGAGGTAATAGGGGCTAAAACTGTGAAGGGTTTCAAATATGTTTGGGATAGACATAGGGGAATAATATTAAATAAAAAGAGAGGTCACTGGAACCTTGTAAGGGTCTGATGGGCCAGAATAGGCAGGGAATAAACTGGGCAGATTGGGTGGGCCAAATGGTCCTTTTCTGTCAATAAAGTCTATGTTTCTATGTAAAAGATGTAGGAAAAGTGTCCATAGAAGCAAAGAATAATCTGAAACTATAGAAAAATACATGCAATTTAAGCTGAACTATTGCTACATGTATATACAAAATTATTCCCTAAAGCATCCTTTTAAAGAAGTACAGCACTGCTGGGGAGAAATTTGGAAAACATAATTGTCACACTTTAAGTGTGTGTGTGGGGGGAACTTTTTTTTTATTTGTTTAGTTATTCGGAAAAAAAAACTTTGAGCACAAGCTCTTTTACAAAGGTTCCATGTCATAGATTGCAAAACAAAGTACAGTAGGAGAAGGCAAAGGTACATTACAATGAATGATACAGCTTGGATTCAGAACCTACAGAATAACTCAAAAACATAGGTACTAGTTAAATAACAAGAAAAACACTTTATGGGGAATAATCAGCCACAAAGTGCCTTGTCAGTACTTCAGAGGGACATGGATAGCAGACAGAGGGGTGAAGAGGGAGGTACAGAGAGAGAGAGAGAGGTAAGTACTGCAGTGGAGGTGAGAGGGGGGGAAAAGGGACAATAAGGTATAGGGAGAAATGGTGGGGTGAGGGGAGTCAGAGTGGAGACAACATGCTAGAGTAAAATGGTGGGGGGTGAGGGGGAATGGTCAGGCAGCCAGCATTACTAATGACTGTTTGGGAAACTCACTGGACTGTGAATTGGGGAGGGGGGGGTGGCAAGTGCCAAAGAAGCATGATGGAAATTGATTGCTGGGGCAAGTCATGAGACGGGACAGAGGGAGGGGGTACCTGAGGCCTGCCTAGTGCTTGCTGGGGGGCAGAGAGAGCAGGTAGGCTGGACTCAGGGGCAAGTACACTTAAAGAGTGTTACTAGGTGCTGTTTGAGTTCGGTTTTCAATCGTGCTAGACAATTGGTGGCCAAGAGGTTCCCATGAAGTTCATTCATCCATGGGGGGGCAGTAGGCAAATGCACATTGCCGAAGTGAGGTGCAATGGAAGAGCATCACCAAGGCCCCTGCAGTCCTTCCTCTGGTGACCTGTAATGAGTTGGCCACCTTGATGAAATTGCCTGCTCAATGTTTTATCCAATAGAGCCTTCTTCCCTAGAATGCAAGTCTGGAATTTGACCCTGTTTCTTAATGACAGCCCATTTGCATGTTCATACAAAGTACAGGTGTAAGTGCTATGCTCAGCATCCAGGGTGAGTCTGCAGGCTTTGTTGAGCGCAGTCTGAACCCTCTTGAGCGCTGTGTCTGTTGCTACCCCATAGACCACTAGTCCATAGTCAATACTAGATATAATTGAGCTGTGGATTGAGAGGTGGAGGGCCCCTGGAGAGAGGCATTGCCTGTGCCTGTACAGGACACCAATCTTGGTATTGACTGTCTTGACCAGAGAATCAATATAGTGCACAAACATGAGGGTGTCATCTATTATGACCCCGAGATACATGAACAAGTGAACATGTTCCAGTGGCCCACTGCATGAGTTAGAGATGATGAGGCAGTGGTGCTTATTTTTGTTGTGGGGGCTGGACATAAGCAAGACCTTGGTCTTCTTGTAGTTTAGCAGTAACTTATGACTATTGAACCAGTCCTCGAGTTTGGAGAAGGAGTTCTACAGCTCAGATTGCAGGGCAGTCTGAGATGTGCTGCTGCTCAGGAGCACAGCATCATCTGCATACAATATGAGTTTAGTGCTGCAGGCTGCAGGAAGGTCATTTAAGAAGAGGTTGAAGAGTAGGGGCCCCAGTATTGATCCCTGGGGTACCCCTAATGATACCTCTCTTGCACTGGATACTGTTTGCCTATTTTGGCACATTGATTTCTCTGTATCAGGTAGTCTTGGAACCAGCAAAGTGCATTGGGTGCCACACCCATGTTTCGCAGTTGGGTCAACAACAGGGGTGGTTGACTGCATCAAAGGCTTTGGTGAGGTCAATAAAGACAGACCTTACCAGTTTACCTTCATCCAGGGCATTATGTGCATAGTTTGCGTAGTCCAGCAGGGCAGTGGTGGTACTGTGATTTTGTCTGAAGACATGCTGGTCGGGGCATAGTAGATTATACTTATTGAGGTAGTAGATGAGTTGACCCTCCACAATTTTTTCCAGTGGCTTGGACAAGGGGGAGAGGATTGAGATGGGTCTGTAGTTGACTACCAGAGACTTGTCACCTCCTTTATGCACTGGTGTAACTACAGCCTGCTTCCAAACCGCTGGGAATTGGGCCAGGGCAAGGGACTTATTGTACAGCATGGTAATGGGTACTATAAGAACGTCCAGGGTGAGGGATAGAAGTTTCATGCCTATCCTGGCACTGCCCTAGTATTTTCTTGAACACAGTAAGGGCATCCTTCACTGTCACCCTTTTAAAGTAGAAGTTCAGGTGAGAATACTGGGTAGACACATTGTTGGAGTGGTTCAAGCCAAGCTGAAAATAGGCAAGTGGTAGTACTGGCATAAGATCTGTAAAGGCCTAATTGAAGGCTTCTGTTACAGCTCTAGAGGGTCTGTAGTAGGGGTGTTAATGATACTGAGCAGCTGAGGGTGTTTCTTGTCCTCCTTTCCAAGGATGCTTTTGATGTTATCCCAGTATCTTTTCCCATCACCCCAAGAATTGCAAAGCTGGGCCTTGTGATAGCTGACTTTGGCGAGCTAGATTAGCTTGGTGCAGCAGTTCCTGGCTGTTCTGTAGCTCTGGTAGTCATGCTTGCTACCTGTGTTTCTGGTCTTCTCCCAGAGTATACCCCTTTCTTTCAAGTGGGAGAAGAGCTCCCCATCAATCCAGCCATTTGCCTGCCCCCAAATTTTTCTTTTCGTGACCGGGGCATAGATGTTGCAGATGGAACTGATAATTTCATGTATGTTTATATTTACTTGAATGTGATAAATGTGAGTTTCAGACATTGACATTTACCTTGAGGGAAGACTATTAAACCACAGAAAATTAGATCAAAAACTGTAGTGAGAAAGAAATAATGTGACCGACTGGGACCTGAACACAGGCCCCTGGAATACTGTCCCAGTTCTCTAACCACTGAGATACAGGCTCATAAGCCTGTGTAACTGAGAATGCAGCCTAACTTATTGTCACAAGTGCTGCTAGATGTGCATCAAGAATTGCACATGCTATATAGAAACATAGAATATGACGGCAGATAAGGACCGCTTGGCCCACCCAGTCTGCCCATTTCCCTACCTGATGGATAAGCTGCAGATCCTAGTTAACCAGCAGCCTACTTCTTCCTAGCCCCACCCCCTAGAACTGCCTTATGACTGTCCCATGCATGCTTGAATTCCACCACTGTTTGTGACTCCACAACCTCCTCTGGAAGGCCGTTTCATACATCCACCACCCTCTCTGTGAAAAATACTTCCTTAAATTACCCTGAGCAGCCCCCCTTCTATCTTCCAATTGTGCCCCCTTGTTTCTGCACACCTCTTTTATTGAAAGATGCTACCCTCTTGGACTTTGTTGATTCCCTTGAGGTACTTGAAAGTTTCTATCATGTCCCCCCTCTCCCTCCTTTCCTCGAGGCTATACATATTAAGCTATTAAAAATGATAACTTGTATGCCATTTATTGCTGTATAGTGAGTAAAGTGCTGTAGGTTCATCCAAATGTTGAAAAAATAGTCTGCAAACATGCCAATGCAGTTGCTGTGATGCAGTTGCTGTGGAACCACTGCTGCATGTTTGCATCCAGACCTTTAAAAATCCAAACCGATATCTCTTGAAGGTATACCGCGAGGTGGGTGACCGCAATTGAGAGACCCCTGAAAGGGTGACTCAATTGAGGCCTATGTCACAGCCACAACCCAGCAGCTACAGCAACCAGATGGGGTTGGTTGGTGACCCTAGTGACAGGAAGTTGGTACAGGTAAGTTCTTGGGGGGTGGGAATGAGCATGCTCGGTGAGGGGTGGAAGAGGATTTGAGGGGTGGTGCTGGAGTAGGCTGCTGAGTTGGCCCCATGGTGTAGTAGCAGGTCGTCTCACAGCTTTGGTATGTAGGGTGCTGAGTTCGGGTCCAGGTGCAGGTTTGTTTTTGTTGCACCAAGCCAGAATTTAGTTTTTACGTTTTGTCCCCCCCGACCCCCGACATTCACCACCGGAGTTGAGAATCCTTAAGTAGGGGGTAAGGGGGGTGTGCAGCTTCCTGCTTAAATGTAAAAAAATGCAAGTCCCCTGTGCCATTTTGTTGAGAGCCGAGGAGTCAGAGCGCCAGAACTGATTTTCGGCACTTTGACTTCGCCGTAACAGTGATCATCCTTTGGTAGTTGCCGTTATCACATAGAACCCTCTTGAAGGAGAACTACACTAAATCTGTTATTTTTCTCTGTTGAAGCTGATTTTTAAATATCGGGTTCAAATTATGATATTGTGCTAGCTACACAGGCTTTTTAGTAATCCTAGTAGGTATTTCTGATTTGAATGCTGCTGCTAAGAACTGTTTTTGAACTGTATGATGTAGACTGTGTCCCTGCTCTGTTATTCTATTGCTGGCACAATGCATTCATGTTCTACTACAGAACTCTATGGTTGTTAGGGACATAACTACATCAGACAGTTCTGGAATGGTACTTACCACTAGATGGTAAAGCGAAGATATACACTGAGGTTAATGCCTGTATAGATGGAACAATATCACAATTTGAACCAGTACTTTAAAAAAAAAAAACAGCTTCTATTGGGGGAAAAATGACTTCCAGGTTCAGCACAGTTCTCCTTTAAGATACAAGAATTATACATGCAGTAACATTAACTTACAGAAGTTCCTTTGAAGAAGTCTACCAAAACTCCTGAGTTACAGGGTACTCATATTGTGTTCATTCTGTCATCATCTTTCTGAAAAACACTACAGCTCTGGAGTTAGGTATAGTACATCTTAACAGCATGGAACAAATGAAAAGTTTTCAAATGTGTAGCAATGTACTGGCATGCAGCAGAAACGTCTATTTTTTCCTGAATTGAAGTAGCAAATAATATAGAATATACTATGAATGACTGCATATGGGTAAATAGTGTTATTCAATATGAAAACTAGAGTAATGTCCAGTTACTTTAAATGTAGCACCAGCACTTTAGCAGTGCTACAGATATAATTATTGGGCATAATTCTAGATACTTATTAAGATTCATTGTGCATTTCTCCTTCCCTTCTTTACTGCTAAGGACCCTTTTTTAAATAAAATATGATACCATGTCCATTAGACTATATCAGCCCTGATTGCATGTTCTCCACATGAAGTCTTAATACATCATGATGCAATTGAGCAATAAAGCATGAAAGGGTGTGCATTGTGCTGGGATAACGGTATACCTCAGGTTGGTTGAAACATAAATTGAAGCTGAGTGCTTCCATCACCCAAGAAGTGCCATTATCCCAGCACAATGTACACCATGGAGTGCCCTATTAGGATTATGAAATTGGTCAAAAACATATGATAAGATATTTTATATAAAAATAAAACATTTTATTATATGAACAATATAGACAAAATAAATAAGCTAAATGTTACAAAAAAAGTCTTCTTTGGTTTGTTTTATACTGTCTGCTTGGCCAGTAGGTGGCACCAATGCTACATATAAGCAGCTCTGTTTGCTATTAGGGCAAGCTTGGAAGCCTCAGTTTCCACTCTCCACAGCATGAAAGCATCATGTTCAACTGTTTGTTTTAACTGTTTGTTTTACTTCTACTGTTTGCTGTGTAGGCATTTAAAAAAAATATTGCTAGTACTGCAGTTAGAAAGATGATTTACGTTGGTTGTATTGATAGAGCTGAAATGTGAAAAACCACTGTGAGTGAGCATAAGGGAAAACCTTGAGTGGAGTCGCAGTTGGCAGCATGAGGATCTGTGGTTGGCAGCACCAGGGGAAAAGATTGTGAGGAGCGGTATCAAGAGAAGACATGATTGGCAGCACCAGTGGGAAAATCGTTAGTAGTGATGATATTTGTTGCTAGATTAGTTCTTCCATGAATTCTGAGCAATCGGAATGATCAAGGCAGTTTGAAGAGTCATCGAGTTTCTGAATAGGAGCGACTATGTATGTGGTGGCAGTGGGGATGATTTTAAAAGAGTTGTGCTCATGACTGAGGCTATTATCAGAGTCTTGATCAGCATATTTAATTTAAAAAAAAAATATGATGGCAGCAACCTGTTTGGCATGGAAGGTAAATGATTCCAGGCAGCCATGTCTAGTGCGGGCTTATGTGCCAGTGTAGTGATTTGCTTGGTAAGGAGGTTTGAATAGGTGAGCAGACCTTTCTCCTGTGCTGTTGTGCTGGGATATCATCATGGGGTTTTGAAGTCCTCAACCAATCTGGTGCACCCCTCCAACTTGACACCCTGACAACTACACTCAAATAAAGACCATAATGGAGACATTCACTATAATGGTCCAATTTTGAGTGTAGCTTTCCTCTGGTGTTCTGCCCCCTCCCGGAAAAATTCCTACCTGTAGTTGATAATCCAAAATACCGAGGAGTGTGGGAGGTAGAGCCCCCCACATGGGGGTGTGGGAGGTGCAGCCTCCCAGAGAAAACACTTGTGTTTCCAACGGCACAATACAGGTGTTGGTATTGTGCCATCGCTATGTGGGAAGGCAACATTTTCACTGTCAACCTCCCTCGGTGCTTCCCAGCCAATCAGGTTCCTAGATTTCTTTCTATCCATTTCATAATACTGGGGAAAATACTGTGATGTCAGAAGATGAGGACTTATCAGTATAAGCAGCAGGAGTAGATGATACTTTAAGAACCAGTTCTGTTAAAGTCTGGATTTTCCAAAACAAATGCCATTTTCTGAAAAGAAAAACCTTTTCAGAATCTTTTTAAAGTTCTACAAGGTTCAGATAATTTTCATAAGAATATTAGTTTTGTTAGCTCAATATTCTCCCTTAACAGGTTTTTAATCAAACAGGAGTTGGTAAAGGGGACACAAGCCCAATAAACAGAAAGCTGGGGTTCAGAAAGCACCAAGGGTGCCATAACTGGTCACAACAACAACAAAAAAAAACAGGTCATGTTCACAATGGTGTTATATGAAATGTTGCGTAGCACTAATTACAATATGTGCTTGCTTTTAGTTTAATTTCTTCCAGTGCTATTCACGTAAAGGGCTAATGTACTGCCTAAATCTAACCTTAGTTTTTAAAAGCAGACAGCTATTGCCTTTTACATCTGAGGTACATGTGCTTTTCCCTTTGATTAATTATAATACATTTTTTACTTGATGTTAGTAGGTGTAATGTGTGGAACTGCACTCTGCTTGTCACATGATTTATCTAGCTCTGTTTCTCCCATTATATCATCAGCATTGTAACCTCTCTGACTGTGACATCACAGCTGCCTGGGAATGGCTACTCAGCAGCTGCCAGGTCAGTCCCCTGTGATGTTATACTCAGTGAGGTCAGAGTGCTGATGATTGTATGGTAGAACTATAACAAGTTTGTATTGTATTTTAGCCTTTAGTAACCAGGTAAACCCACTAGGCACAAGTGCCTGTTTTCAGAGGTGACCTGGGAGCACTGGGGGGGGGGGTATGTTGCTTGCTTAGAGTCACACAGTACCCAAGTGGAGATTGTAGGATTCAAACCCAGGTCTGCTGGATGTACCAAGTTCATTCATAGCTTATTACTCTAACCTCTAGGCTATGCTGCCATCCCTAGAACTAGATTCAGTATGTCAGTTGTGAGGCAGAGTGCTTATCCACATATCCAGCATAATGCTATTGCATCGAAAATTTTCTAATGAGGAAGGGGAAATAAAAAAAAGTTACAGCTAGCTATAGTACCTCTTAAAAATGTTAACATTTTTCTGTCTACTCTTTTTGGTTCTACTAGCTTTTTAAAAGTCAAAGTTTAAAATATGTTACAACATGAGGATGCTGCTTTAGGGGTCTGTGTGGTGCTATAAACAATCAGAACTGTGGCTAAAGAGTATAAATACAGCACTCGATGACCTCAGTGTGATATATACAAAATCAAGAAGGATATCATATGCAGTACATAGTATTCCATGATTTATTACATGGAAATGAGAATAAAAAATTATGGATAATACATAATGGGTGCTGAAAGTCTTCCAAATCCTTTACAGTGAAACACACAAGGCTGTTTTTGACTCTCAGTACCTCTCATGTATTGTCTGTGAGTTTTTATACTCTTTTAAAATACAGTACTGTTATTTGCACTTTTGCTAAACAAAACCCCTACAAGATTTTGAACATTGTAATATGACTTGGATTACTACTAGAAATTTTCCTAAAAGAGCTTTTCGGAACCTTGGGACACATTTCAGTTCTCCATCCCTCATGAACTCTAATGGATACAGATATTCTATTTTATTCAAAAATCAGCCACATATCTGTAAACTTCAACGTAACTGTATGGCAGGTAATTAATTACATGCAGCAGTAGTGATTACACTGTAGTTACACATTTGGTGTTTGTGACTGCTTTACAACTGCATATGCCGTTAGAGTGTAGTTACACTGTAACTACAGTGCAGTTAAGAGAACTTAAAGTGCTACCCAAAAATCCTTAGCAATAAAGAATAAGGGGATGAGGAAAAAAAAACGAGTATATCTGCAATATAAGCTGACTTGTATTTGAAAATAATGTTTTTCCAAAGAGGTAATCCTGTGTGGCAGCAATTCAGTTTATTATTTGAGCTAGGAACACTGTTAATTATTTGTAATAGATACTCTTTACATTTGTATTTTGTATCTAGATTGACTTGTATCACTTGCTAATTAGATCAAACATACTTATTTTACTGTTTGTGTTGTAGGTCAGCAACAGGGAAAAAAAAGTATACAACAAAAAAAGGAAGATGTGGTAGGATTCTATCTACATTTTAGCTTACATCTACTGTAGGTGAGTTTTTAAATTAGCAAATACATTAAAATCAAGAGTTAAGACTATGAATTAAAAACACATATGCCCAAAAGGTTATTAATTGAGCAACATTACTATATGTGTGTTCCAAATATGCAACATCCCATTTCCTGCATAGACTATAAAAAATGATTCTGGAACTATAATTCCTACCAGAAATATTTAACTTCTTCAGTTATGCTAAAACTGTCATTTGTGAATTAAACAATTTGTATTAATAATGATGATATTATTTAAATGTTTTTGATACAGTACTACACATAATTGTGTGCTGATATCTGTATTTTATTTTTTTAATTTTCATAAAGGTATCATTTTCTGGTCATTAGTTTTGGCAGTGACCAACGTCTATGCTGCAGAAATAGGGATGTTGCATATTTAAGTTTATGTAGCTTACATTAGTGAACTGAGTTGCTGTACAATCCTACTGTACTCAAAAAGAACAGTGGGGCAAATTATCTGCATTTGCACTGCAACAGTAATCCAAAGATTTATTCCTTTGACTTTATATATTATAGTAGTAAACATAATTCTATAAGTTTAATAAGGAGCTGAAGGCATTTTTAAAGAGAATGAGTAGCTTTTAAGGGAGACAGTTTGTTGCAGTTACATGATCTGCAGTATAACTTATTGTAAGTCTTCTATGATCAAAGCATGGTACAACATTCAGAACTATTTACATTCATAAAAATATTTTTTTCTGAAGCTATTCTTCAGTCTTGCAATGCCACAAGCCTCCTCGTCTAGTAGCTTAGCAATGGTTCAGAACCTTTGCATGGATAGTCCGATATTTAATGTGTGTGCCTTGTCCAAATGCTCAAGGGACTTGCAGTTCCCAAATTCCACATAGAAAATCAAATATTCCATTTATAGCTGGGCATAGCACATAATTCAGCTGACAAAATTCGTGTGAGATGGGATTCCATTTTAAAAATGCGTTTTGGAATTTCTTTTTTAATGCCATAGAGCATTCCTAAGTAAACTGTGAAATAATAATCAGTGCATTATGTAATCCATAGCATATTATTGAATTTTTTTTAATTATTCCATGGTTTATGTAAATTGTGGAATACTGTTTTATAGTTTATGTATTCTGTGGATTACTAAAGTTAAAAACAATTCCAATTTTGTAATCTACTTCTGATGGAATTCCATAGAATTAGATGGAATTTCTGAAATTCTGCAGAATTTTGGTGGAAACAGAATTTAAAACTTCCCAAAGCTCTAATTCCATTACAAAAATAATTGATGATTCCTAACCTAGGGAGCAGCAAGTTGTAACAGAGAAAGCTCACTCTGCAGCAGATTTTAATCTTGACTTGGGGACCACATGACACTTCTGTACACAGCATTGCACAAATAATACAGTAATTATTTTCTAGATTTTGTGGGACACACCTCACTTTATAGGGGGACAGTCAATACCAAGGGCCCCTCATACAAGTGTGGGGCTTGTCCCAAAGTGCACTTTGTGTGCAAAAACATTTTGGTTTACTTACTGTTTACTGTAGTATATTAGATTGTGTCAGCCTAATTTTGTTCGGCTCTAGGCTATCTTCTGTTACCACAAATCCCAAAATTCCATTTTGGCTGACATCAGAACACTGGGCAGCAATTAGAGATTCAATACTCTGCAGTACATGTTAGAATTTATATCTCATTTCAAATAAGTAAGGTTGTGATCCTAAAGGGGTTTCCTGTATCAGAATTCTAAATAATCCATGAACTGAAATCACTCAGAAATGACCTGACCTGAAAGTGACAGGGTACACATTATATAAAACAGATAGTTTTTCATAAATAATGATACCGTTGGCATGAGATAATAAGTGACATATTAAATACCCTGTCAGGCAGACTTTCTAGTAGCTGTCAGTCATAACATGGATTGTTAGGCAAGTGCTTTAATTATGCCTAGGGAAAAACACAACAATTCATCTCAATCTTTTTATCACAGGGAATGGGAAAACATACTGTCTGCAGAGTTATAGGAGAGGACTCACAATTATTATTTGCAAAAAGAATACACTTGTTAAAGAAGCACTAATTTCTAATTGCACTACACTGAAAAAGTAAATTGATATCCATGTCCAAAGCTTTCCTCTTCTGTAAAGGTTTCAGAAACAAGAGGTTGTACAATAGTGTGATACAAAAAAACACAAGGAAGCTTATTTCTAAAAATAAGGTCCAAGACAGTCTATGTCTACCCTTTATTCTGGTTTTGCTGGCATCTTACAGGGTTTTATAATATCTGAGATATACTAGTACCAGAGGCTGGAATACTAAACTCCAATTCTGGATTGTTAGGCGATATTGCCAACACCTTTAATTGAGTTTCATTTTACTTTTTCAAAGGATGAGCATTCTGATCTTACTGACACCTTTGCAATCAACAAAGTTTTGTTTATGGGCAGTCACCCAATTCCCCTACAAAAATAATCAGATTATATAATGTTACTGTAAAGGAGGACTGTGCAAAATATGTAGTGCCCTCAGATTGGTCAATTCACATTATGCCACAATTCATGAAGTAATTCTTCACTATGCAGCATAAAACAGCTGCTTAGCGGTGACGTTCCACACTATAAATAGCTTTTCACTACATCAGCTGTGATTGTGAACTTCATTATTCTCAGCTCCACTAATTGTGTATTTCATAAACTGTGACGTTACACAAACATCTGCACTTTGCTGAGAAATTTGTGAACCGCCAATTGTTTTCACTTGGCCCAGACCAGCTGTAAAAGTGTGAGTCTTCCCTCCCAGGGTTGTGTAGCTACTACTGTAAGGTCACTACAGTATTTCTTTCATTTGACATTTCAAATTAACTGCCATTTCAGGGTAGTCTTATTATGTGTACTCAGGACTTGAAATAATGTTAGGGCTGTTAATATGAAGTCTTGGCCACACAGATTTTTAATGGCAGGGAGACTTTGGATTAATTTACAGTATCACAAGTGAAATAGCAAGTCTCTAATTAATTTATCTGCTTATAAAGGATTAAGTTGATATCTGGTGTGATTATAAGAATCCAAGGCTACTAATTTTTTATTTTTATTTTTGCGTTGTTTCACAAGTGACACATATATAGCAGTATGTCTAAGCTTGCTGAAGTGTTACCCTGAATGAGAACCTAAAAATAATTTTACTGGCCCCATTCCCAGAAGTGTTTCTCTTATTTTATGTCTGAGGCAAAAATAATAATAATAAAACTTTTGAGAAAATCCTTATGAAAAATGGAGAACATAGGCCTGGTTTAATGCTGCCTGAGCAGCACTCTGAAGCACTATCCTTTTTCTTCTGCAAATTAAAAATTGTTGGATACAACTCTGGATCATTATACTGTACTATATGTACAGGAGAAGCAACAAAGTCCTCAAGTTGTCTCCTGCGATTCAGTGGAGATACCTAGAGAAGAAAAAATATCTGTGACTGTGTGAACTGCAGGGAATCTATTTACATATCTCCACAGATTTTGGAAAATAGGTTGCCAAATTATCTAACACTACTGTACACATAAGTATTGGATACTGTATCCAGATAAGCCATATAAATGATTGGAATAATTACTCAGATACCTCCATATCTGCTCCTAAAATCAGCCTAAAATTGCCATTATCCTAGGTAAACCCCCTGAAATAGTTTGTGTTCCCAGTGCTTCTGCACAGAGCACCTGGAAAGAGCGGCCTGCTCCCCTGTTTTATTCACAACACATAAAGTGCATACAGTACTGGAATATCAGATATTTAAGCAATAACACATGCTGGTGTGTGACATGCCAGGATAATGTCATGCCTTTGATGGCTGGTCATATGGCTGCAGACTGAGTGCATACAACACCTGAGAGGTAATGTTATTCCCCAACAACACACCCTTGAGTGTATTATTGCTATATACAATAGCTCTTTTGAAGAAAGATAAAGAAAAAAGATTGAAACACATTAAAGTTTAAATAGTTATTTTTTCCCAGATTTTAGTACTGACTGACACAGCCCACCTCTCACCACCATGGCCAGCTGCCGACTATGTTTCACTCTAAGCATGTTCTATAAATAGTTTACGATCAGTGAATGGCAGCAGCTGTCATTCATTGAGTGCATACTATTTACAGTACGCACTCAGAGTGAAACACAGTTGGCAGCTGGCTGTGGTGTTGAGAGGTTGGTTGTGCCAGTTGCCAGCTGGACATGGGTGGTGGGGGGGAAGGGTGGTCCAGCAATGCTGGGTGAGGGGGGCATTGGACTACCAGTAGGTGTACATACAGAAAATACAGTACTGCTGTATAGTTTTATGCAGTAGGTGGTGGCAGTTTTCTTTAATGTGGGCTCACACTTTCTGGCTCTCCCTCTATTTCATTTTTGTTTGTTCTGCTTGACACTCCTGTTCAGCCTCCTAGCTTAGCCTCTCACTGTGGATTTATTTCACCAGCTCTGCTGCCTACCATAAGATGAGACCATAGACAGTGATGAAAATGAGAAACCGAGTGAGGACTGGAGCAAGGCTTCTGGTTTTGCAAAAGGCATTGGGAAAGTCACCTGCACCTTGTGAGAGTAAAAATGTGGAAGCTGGTTGTGGTTTCCCTCACCCTGGGACCAATAAAATAAAAGAATAAAAGATAAGCATCTCACAGTGGAGTTGTGGGGTGCAAGGCAGGTGCACATGCTGAATACTGAGAACAACTGCTCATAGCGGGGGTTTAAAAAAATAGCGATTTAGCTGTTCAGTGGTTTTTCCTTACAGCTATAAAATAACAGTGTAGGCAGGCATTATGAGTTATTGGGTGCTTTTGTTTCAACAATAACAATGGGTGAATGGGGGGAAGGGGCGCAGTGATTTTTTTTAAATATGGTTATGTGTGCCAGATATTCATACAATGATGTTATGTTTGACTTATGAATGTGGTCATTGACAAATCCGAGAGCAAGACATTTTCTTGCCATTGTATAATGTTCATTGTAAGTGTTGTTAAATATTCAGGAGCATAGCAGAGCTCTTGATTGGCTATTGTAATAGCCATTAATGTCTTAGAAATGACCGATTCTGTTTCCAACTGACACTGTGTGGCATACACAGCTCGCAACAATTTACCTAAAATCTGTTAGTAAAATTAAATGGTTAAAACAAAAGTTGTTATTGTGATTAGACTTATAATCACAACAGCAACCTCAAAATGGGTAATTTCCTTGGATTAATGACCAGCTAGAAGGAGTTGGCCCTTGTCTGCATCTTGGATCAACCATTCCCCCAACCAGACATTAAACCCTTGGAAATCACCAGCTTCTCAGTCATTATTGCTTAAATAAATAAATAAATATATTGTAGCAGATAGGTGTCCAAATTCACAGACCCTAAATGGAGTAGCAGTAATTGGAGCACCAGTCTTAGTGTCGGATACAGGATTCTAAAAATAGTCTTGTGTAAGTAATTAAAGGGGACCGAGTTAAAGGGGTTGGGCAGTCAGCAACAAGACAGAAAACTTGTGAATCTATTATCTCATACTGAGCATGATAACTCTTGCTAGTGGAACATGACAAATTCATTTTTGTTGTGTTAAAAATATACTATGTGGGATTGTTGTATGCCACTTAAATGTCAAAGAATGGCCCTGCTGCAATGAAATCTTTAGTAATGCTGGACTCGCCAGGCTGCTACTCTCCTTAGGGCCAGTGACTTTGTACACCAATCTGCTTGCTGTATTTTTTGTTGGTGTTCACTTTCCTCCTTGTTTGCATCCAAACCAGATCTGGTTTTCATTTTCCTGTGAATCCTGAAGATACCATAGATGATCAAAGTGTCTCTACTACAAATCAATCATTATTTTGTTTTCATGAAACAGAAACAGTTGTATTTTCAATCCTGACACTGTCTTCAGACAAGCACCATGGACCAGATGTTAAAAAGAGGCTCAGTATAAGGCTCCAGTACACCTATGGTCAGTTTCATGAAAGTGCCACAGTTCACAGCACCTTCCCCTTGCATGACTGCTTGCAATAAAAAGTCACTCTCAAATGTCTGAAAGGTGTGCAGATTGCATCTGTGTCCATGCATGTTTACCTATGCCAAGGTACCACAAGCATGGCCTTTTGACATGTGAAATTGGTCAAAAATATCAACATGATAACCAACAGATGAAACCTTGAGTGTGCATTTAGGTTTTGAGTAATATTTCACTGAGGAACATTTCTTCTTCGTTTATGATGCAAACTAAAAATGGATAACAGTAGCTCTGTTAAAAACTGATGGCAGAGTCAAATGTTAGACAATATCATTGTCAACACAGTATGTCAGATTTGTTTCACATTTCTCTTTGTAGTGCAAGGAGAACTCCTGGTGTGCATTGGCTTGAAAGTGCTGTAGCTTGTGAGAGAAATATTGCAAGCGTATAGGTTATTAGGGTTATTTGAGGGGTGTCTTGTATAGTATAAGAGACACCAAGTGTGAGGTTTAGGCAAGAGGACTGGGAAGTGAAGCTGAGAGCTGAGCTGTTCAGTCTGCTGAAACCTCAAACAGGAGTTTCATATACCATAAGCAACAAGCCTTGGCAGCTGTATTAAGGTATTTATAATCACTCAAGTTTGATGGAGTGATTTATCAAAAGTTTTAAATATATATATATTATATATATTTTTTTTTTTACATTTCCAAAGTTTCATTAGCTGTCCTCTCCCTAGAAATGAAGTACAGCTCTCCACTTGCAACACTCCTGCACAGAAGACCACTGCATGGAGGACAAGTAGCAAAGTGACTCTTTGCACTGATTGGCTGAACTCACAAAAGTTTCTTATTATTGAATTCCTAGTTCATGACCTGGAAGGTTGCAGTGTTTTGTGCAGCTTACAATTGTTGGTGGTTTATCCATAGCTTATGGTGCATGGCTACATTCATGCAAATGTTAAAGGGTGCATGAACCTAGTTTTGGTCTACATACCTTCTTATAATTAGGGATTGGTGAACATGTGAGGTCTGTTTAGTACCCATGGCATTTTTCTTCATGTATTCTTGAAAATAATCTTCTTTTCTTATATAAGGCCCTTGGTTAATGCTGCCTTTTTAGCACAGTATTACGTTTTAGTTCTCTAACCCAGATGAGAGGAAGCCTACAAGGGAAGCATTTCATGCAGACTTGCAAGCAACCAAGGTCACTAAGTTCTGGCAGTAATAATTAATTAAGCAATAATGCCAAACAGGGTGTGTGTTGTGCTGGGATAACGTCATGCCTCAGCTGGTTGGGCACGAGGCCATAGGCCGAGTGCATCCAATGCCTGAGGCGGGACGTTATCCCAAATGACACACACCCTGGAAGGCTTTATTGCTATTATACAATGGCTCATTGTTATATATAAAATAAAAAAAATAATTTGAAAGAATGTTTTTGTTAGTGTGGAAAAATATTTTTGTTTCTTAAGAGGAGATGCAAAATAAAAAGATGCTACTGGAGCCTATCATCTAAATGGGCTCACAGTGAGGCTGAGATAACATCACGGGTCCAGCCCAAAACTGACCAATCAGAGTCCAAGATTTTTTCTTGCCATTGTATAATTGAAAAATGAATACTGGGAAAAAAAAAGCAGAATTAAAAAGGGGCCCTAAATAAGAAAAATCAGACAATTCCAAAATAAACACACAAAAAAATACACTGGGGTACTATTCAGAATTCACATACTCTCAAAGTTCCAATCATATAACAAAATATGTAAAAAACAAGGTTTATGTTTTCTTTAAGCCTAGTTTGTTTAGGTTGTGGCTTTTTTATAGAACAGTCTAAACATATGTCTGTTTTTTACATGCTGTGACTGACCTTATTTCCCCCAACTGAAACATGCTTTAACAAATCCAGTAAATACTATCCAGGTAAATATTGTCCTCAGCTGTTGAAGAACGGGTGACTAAATGTTTTGGGCAGGATTTTAAAAAGGATCTGTCAAGAGTATCCTGGTGGCAATTTTCCAAAGAGAAATCTATCCAAACTATTACACAATATATTAGCGTCCAAATTTTGAGTAAAAAAAAAAAAACATAAAAGGTGCTATTGTGGTGTAGAACTGATGCAACTCACATATGTGTAAATTTCCTTATCATATACTGTGACTTTTTATTCACACCAGTTGTATCTTTGGAAAATTATAGCAGGGCAGCTCAGACAAAGTCAGGCAGACACAGATGCAGGTACAGTGTATATTTGTCTCTGCATCTGACCCTTTTGAAGATCCAGCCTCTCATCTTTAGAATGACCTAAATTGTGAAACTGTTCAGGCTAGATTCACATAGGTTTGCTGCAAGCTGTGTCAATGGCAGCTTGCACCAACTGTACCTGTGTCCTGGACCCTGCGCCCGATTCAGTATCGGACTGGGTCTAGGGGTCTGCATCCTGCGGCATCAGTCAAACAGATGGTGTAGCCACCACAAATGCCAGAAGCCGCACGATGGGTGGGCAGAAGATGCGGTCCAGAATGGACCATGGCAGTGGGATGTCCCCCAAGCCCTGATCCTGATGATGGTATGAATGTGCCCATATGGGCTAACGGACCCTCCCCCAGCCCTGGTCCCAATCCCTGACAGTTGTTATTACAGCTGTAACAGTACTGGAACAAATCAACTGGTATACCAGGTAGCCCTGGTAGTCTAGTGCCCCCCCACCCATCAGTGCCGGACCACCCTGCTCCCCCCCGCACCACCCGTATCCAGTCAGCGACTGGCACAGCCCACCTCTCACCACCATGGCCAGTCACTGACTGTGCTTTGCTCTAAGCATGTACTGTAAATGGTATGCACTCAGAGAATGACAGCTGCTGTCATTCATTGAGTGCATACTATTTACAGTATGTGATCAGAGTGAAGCACAGTTGGCAGCTGGCTCTGGTGGTGAGAGGTGAGATGTGCAAGTTGCTGGCTAGACACAGGTGGTGAGGGGATTGGGGTGGTCTGGTACTGCTGGGTGAAGGGGCCACTGGACTACCAGGGCTACCTGGCATAACGGTTGATTTGTTCCGTTATTGTTATAGCTACAATAACAATTATCGGGAATCGGGACCTGGACCGGGTATCTGGGCTGGGGAGGGTCCATTAATCAGAATGGGCATCACGTTATACATACTCAGGGATTGGGCTGTTGTGGGCGGTAGCTTATGAGGGCTATATTTTCCAGCAATAGGGGCACATCGGCAACCCCCGGTGGATGGCAAAGACCACTTATGCTAGCTCATAGTTGACATAAATGTTCTTTGATGGGTGTCCACTGGGGGTTGTTTCTGAATCCCAGTTAGGGAACTTGGCAGCTGCCCTTTCTGAATAGGGTGCAACTGCTGCCGTAAACCCCCTTGCACCATGTCTCAGTGGGGTTTATGGTGCTACAGGTGGCTGATGCCCACCTTGGCACAAGCAGCCTGCAACATGTCACAGGCTACTTTCCTGACTCCCAAATGTCACAACACATGGCGCAAAGTGCTACTTGCACCATTTTTTTTGGCACAAGTCACTTTGCACCATGTGTAACCTTTTGGGAATCTAGCCCGAGATGTCTAAACTTCAGGCGCCAGATTATCAAGACCCCCAGGAATTGGAACAGGTGCAGGAAAAATGTGCACAAGTCGGTTTTCACTTGCAGAGCTAAAGTGTTTCCCGCATGCACCAGATTTTCAAAAATGAAACTGTTTCATGGCTGGATCCGTGGTTTAAAGGAGCTTGCAGCCATTTTCTGGTGCAGCTGCACCAAAATGTTATGGCTGGTGGGACCAGGCATAACATCCTCTGCAGCTGTGCCTGCCACTTGTGCGGAGTGTGGGCTGAAAATATGAGATTTGTTTCCACACCAGTTGACTACAACACAGGATTTAGTGCCCCAGTTACTTGAAAATCTGGCCCCAGATCTCTGCAAAAGTGATGGAAAAACAGTCTCTAGTGAACATATCATGCTGACTGTTTCAGGATCAACACAAGATATTGCACACAAAACTACACCCTGTGTCATTGTTAAGACAGGTCCATATATTTAAAAGCTCCAAACACAATGTCATTCGGAGCAAAATCAGTGTCCAAATAGATGTGGGAGTTTTTGCTATTCACCGATATGTGAGCGTGTTCACCTAGTGAAATGAATCCAGCTTGGAAGAGGCTGTGGTACGTCTTGTTGGTCGCTGCACCCATTACACATGCTGTCTGAGAAGTGCTCAGAAAAGGTTCTCCATTTATTTCTATACCAAGGGATAACTCAATCACCTTTCCTGCACAACCAGCTACTTTAAATTGCAAGTGGCAATATACAAAATACATTCCCGGCCCCTTAATGACAAGGGATTTATTGATGTATGCCATTTCTTGAAGAATCATATCCTCAGTTATCCAGTCCAGAATAGGATGGTTGCTTGATGGTGACACTGGAGAAAAGTAGAAATAAATACATTTTTAATAATTTTGTATGTTGAATTTTAATCATCATAAATGACTGAAGAACTGACAAGTCTGTTAACTAAAATGGTTCATTCAATAGTCAAGTGCAGGAAAAATTACCCACAGCACACCACCAATATAACAAAGAACTAAACAAACTAGTAATCCTTTTCTGTAGTAAGAAAACTATCTAGCCTTCATTACGATGTATCTTTTGTGAAGCAAAGGCTATTAAACTTGCCAAATAAAGTATGATGGGGAGATTTTAAAACTATCCATAGGAACTGTACAACATTTTAGGTACAATCCCACAAAGGGAGCAAAAATGTTAAACATATCTGAAACGTGGTGTAATTTTCTGTGCAGTTGCCACCAGTTGCTGTTTTTTAGGTCCCATCGCAAAGCAATGAAACTGCTGAAAGTGCAGCAGAACATTTGAAAATAGCAAACAAACATTTTGGGTCATTTCAGATACTCAGTCGCAACTCCAGTAAGGAGCTGCAGCTGCATCATCCCCTTTGAAAATCAGACCCAATGCCTTTGTGATAGGAATTGATTCCTTCAAAGAGCAGGGTTGAGAACACTGAATTGAAACAATAGGACTAGAAGGCTTTATACACTTTTTCCCTTCTATGATCAAGATTGTTTGGTTCACTTTATTTGTATTTACCAGCTAAGTCTGCTGAAACCTAAAGAGCTTATTTAAAGGACAACCAGCACTTCAACCAACAGCAATAAATTACATAACAATTGGACCAAGAAACAGTAAATAAGAGCCAGGGGTGTCATTTAGGGGTCAACGGGTTGCAGTCAAGACCCCAATCATTTCTTTGCAACCCCAATGATGCCCACTGCAAACCCAAAAATAAGGTTTTTTTAGCATTTTCTTATATAAAATTAAGTGGGCGGAGGAGCTTCACAACCCCTATGATTCTATTGAAATGGGCTTTTGCAACCCCTGTGATTCTGGTGAAATGTTCACTACTCCTGTGATTCAGTAAAATGATGCTCCTGATAAGAGCACAGTCAAGAAGGGAAGAATACTGAACATGAGCAGGACTTTCAAAACTCTTGTGATGACTTGTGGCACATTCATGCCACATTTCCCAAAACCGCACTTGAAAAGTAGATCAATTCTGAATGGTCTATCTTTGTTAGCACACTTGCCATAAATTGTGATGAATACGGCACCTTCTGCATATGGAAAAAGATGCATGTGCATTTTTTTTTTTTTTTATGCAAGCTGCTGCTAACTCTGCAAACTGTCACAAAAATGATGTTAAACTATGGGGGGAGGATTTTCAGAAACTCGCATCTGTTTTTCCGGACATGATTGTTGAAATCCATCCCCGGAGTTAGACCACTAAAAGTTGGTCCAGCACAAGCTGGCCTGGTGGCGAAGAGGATTGAGGTGACTTGGGTGCCTTACCTTTTCCTACTCTGGTGACCTGGGTTTGGAAATGGACTCGAGACACAGGAGGGTGGCTGGGAGTGGAGGATTGAGCATCTAAAGGACAGCTCCTCCACTGGGGATGGAAGGTTGCTGCCCACAGTGCTTGACTGCCTTCTCATGGAGGTTTATTGAAGGACTGCTCAGGACACCATATTGGAGTGTAGGGACAGTGGCCATCGACGTCTCATGCATGGCAGAATGCATGGGCACATGCAGACAGCATTGCACATCCATTCCTCCTGGGGATAAAATTGGAAAATGGCTTGGTGCAGTGTGCGGTGACACTGACATCTTGCAGGCTCCACACTGGCTACAGAGCCCCCTCCTTACATCAGGTCTGTTTCTGCCAGCAGTAAGGTACCTACTGTCAACCCCCACCATGGAGGCAAGCTGTGGGGGAAGCACTGGGATGGAGGTAAATCCCTGTGATGCCGAGTGATCGGGCTGGGGTGCTCGGTGGAAGGAGGTGCCTACATTGAGGCACAGCAGGCAAAACAATTAACTGCAAAAAAAAAAATTGGTCTAACTCCCAGGATGGAATTCCACACTTGCATCTAGAAAAGGGACATGATTCCTACAGTTGCGGCAGAAACTGATGTAAACTGTGGAACTGTGGTAAATGTGTCCAGCTGTATATGAATTGGATGCAGACAACTGAATGCATTTGAGTGGATGCAGCATGTAACTGAAATAGGGACACAAGTGCTATATCTGACCATATGAAAATCCTGCCCTTAGTTTTCCAAAACTGCCAAGAATACTGATAACTCTTAGGGGAAGCCATACTAAATGGAGCACACCTTTTAATTAGTTCAAATCTTTGGAAATGATTTTTGTACAGTCAACTGCTGTTTGATTTTTTTTTACATGACAGTTATGTATTCTGATCTGCTTTGACCAATTTTTGATAAATATATTTGTTTATTTATTTATTGAAATTTCAGACAATACCTTTGAGAACAAGCTCATTTCATAGGTTCCACATAAGACGAACAATACATATTTGAAAAGTATGAGATGTAGAACAAACCAAACACAGAATTATACAAAACATTATAACAGTATATAAATAGAGATGTTCTGGGGTCACGTGATGGCAGCCTGAGAGTCGGCAGTGCACCGCCGGAGCTCCACCACTCGCTACATAATTTGGGCTTTTACAACGCACCATCGGACTGAATTTCTTTTCATTTCTGGTAGCTCGGATCCTTGTAGAGTGCAAACTCGCCCTTCAGACCCGTAACATAGAGTCTTCATGAAAAGAAAGAGCATGAGCTTTCGCCTCCCCAGACCCCGGAAAAGAAGGCCGCTAGCGGGCCAAGCAACAGGCTGCTAGCTTATCGAAGCTACCCACTACGGACGCCCCGCTGTCAGAAAGTAGGTTTCTCGAAGTTATGCAGCCTCTTCAATCCTCTGTAGTGGCTATTGCTGAAGATATGCAAATGGTCAAGAGATTGGTGGATACTCTGTCTAGGAGGGTCGGGGACGTGGAGGTGAAGTTGACTTCTCTTGAAAATAAACACCTTGGGCATGAGACAGAACTAGTTATGGCCAAACGGAGATTAAAAAAGCTTGAGGAGAAATTAGAAGATCTAGAGGGATGCAGTCGGAGGAATAACCTCGTTGTGATCGGGATCCCTGAGAGAAGAAGAATACGGTACTTTTCTTCAGAAGTTTTGAAGTAAAGTGGCAGGGGCTCCCCCGGGGGAGGGGAATATATAATAGAAAGGGCTCATCGGGCTTTGCGCCCCCGGCCCACCCAGGGGCAGCCGCCCAGACCCTTGATTGTGTGATTTCTAAATTTTTTGGACAAACAACACGTTTTTGCCAAAGCAAGGGAGAGGAAAGAACTGTTGTGGGAGGGACATAAAATTCGAATCATCCAGGATTTGCCACATTCCATGAGGTTGAGAAGGCAGGAGTTGCATCCGATTGTCGCTAAGCTTGTTGCAGCATCTAAATCATACAGAGTTAAGTATCCTGCAGTGCTGATGTACATCATGAAGAGAAGTGGCTATCCTTTGATTCCTATTCACAAGCTAACAGGAGCTGCAACGCCTGTTTCAGACCTCTTTAAAGGATGATGCTCTCCTTGCACTATATCTTTAATGGCCTTACTTCGCGGATCATCAAGATATTAATTTGAGGACATGGAGATGTTCATATAGAGTATTTGCAAACCTCCTGTCGGTTCTGTTTGTTTTTTTTCATATATATTATTTCGGAGTCTCTCAGCGTTTCAGCGACATGCACCACCTAGTATCGGTCTATGGATCTTGTGCGATGAAACTTTGCTAACGTCTCAATTGTGGACAACCCCTGTTTTTCCCTTTCTCTTTTTTCTCCTCTCTCTACATTTGGGATTACCTTGGAGTCGACTTTCTCAGCGCATACGGCTCTCCTTGTCTCCATTGAGCTATCTGAGGATTGGGCCGAGTTTGAGGAAATTTTTGAGTTTTTGACCCCAGCATGCAGCTTGCCTCTTTGGGTGAATAAATTTGGTCCAGACGGTTTTTGCAGCTGAAGTACTGTTGCAGTCGGGACTCATTATTCTTTTGGGATACCATTGATGGTAGACTTTATGTACTGAGCTGCTCAACTCCACGTGGATGGGGGGGTGTTTTGTTTTTTTTTGTTTGTTTTTCTTCTTCCTGCAGCATACAATTTTAGGCAACTCGGACTTCTCGACAGGACTGGCAATTGTTGTGTTTTCCTTTTTTCTCTCCCCCCCCGTTCCTCTTTTTTTTTTTTTTTTTGAATTTATATAAGCTGCATAACTTAGTGTGTGTGTGGTCACCTACCAAGTTGTTAGATATTTCCCTAGTTTACCCGGGAAAGGCCTATTCCAATTTGATCTAGTCTTAAACGAGACAATTAGTGGTCTGTTGGGGCTATTTACTTTTCTGGGTAATGACTTTCCAGCCCATTTGGTGATTAATTGTCTTCTCTTTTCTCTTGGTGAGTGGGGGCTCTGGGGGTGATGCGGGTGGTATTGGGCTGTTTGGAATGTTAATCATGTGGCATGCTTTGTTTAGGAGGGCAGTCTTTTGGGACTGGGGGCTAGGTTCTGTTTTAGATTGGGGGGATTCTGGTCTACTGTATTTCTTGGGTGTTGGGAGGGTTGGGGTTTGGGGGTTGGTTATTTGTTTGAGATTTTGGGGCGGACTATCAAGGTTACGAGCTAATTGAAGTACATACATATATCGGGGGTCAGGGAGTCAGTAGTTATGTCATGGAGACCTCTGGCATAATTAGCCAGGGCGCATTTTACTCAGCTTGCCCTAAATCTCGCTTATTTCCTGATGGCTTGCAGTTACAAGCTCGTTAGTTGGAATGTTAAAGGAGCCAAGGACAGGGTCAAGAGGCAAGTGGTATTAAGGCACCTCCATCATTTGGGAGCGCATATTGTTTTCCTTCAAGAGACACACCTAAAAAGAAACAACCTTCACTATTTCAGAAGAGCATGGGTAGCGCAGGTGTATGGGGCCGGGGAATCAACGAAGAAGGGCGGCGTGGCTATTCTTATTGCTAGGAACATCCCTTTTAAATTGGTAAATGAGTGTTGGGACCCCGAAGGCCGTTATGTAATTGTACATGTGCAGTTTGCTTCGCAACCGATTATATTAGGCTCTATATATGGCCCTAACAAAGATTCCCCCTCTTTTTTTATGAACCTACTGCGCTTAGTGGTATCCGACATATACAAACCTACGTTTATAGGGGGAGATTGGAATTTGGTGTTCCAGAATGACTTAGATAGGTCAAGTTTTGTAGGCGGGGTTATCGCCTGCACAAAGAGCCCTCAGGGACTTCATTAATAATGCAGCCCTGGTGGATATCTGGCACACACTCAACCCTGAGACGCGGCAATATTCCTTTTACTCACTGGTACATAACTCCCATTCACAAATTGATTATATTTTAGTAAGTTCATCAGTGATACCTGATGTGATACAGGCGGAGATTTCTGCAAGGGTTATATCAGACCATGCTCCAGTCAGTGTGATATACAGGCAAACCTTAGGGGGTAAACGCTCACCTCAATGGAGACTAAATTGCCAAATTTTAAAAGACGAGTCCTCTTTGGTGATTCTCAAAGATTTTATTAAGCTTTTCCTAGAGGACAATCAGGACTCAGTAGACCAGAGAGATCTGGTTTGGGCTGCCATGAAATGCCCTTAAGGGCGAAAGTTAATTAAGATTGCCTCAGAAACAAACGTGTTCAGAGGGATAAGCTCGACACCTTGCTAACATCGATTAGACGGATAGAGACTGTTTTATCTCGGTCTTCTTCTGAATCGGACTGGGTTAGACTGCATCAGCTCCGGGCACAGCACTCGGGCTTAGTGATGCAGTAAGCTGAGTTAGCACTTTGGTGAGCGAGACTTCAATACTTGGATATAGGCGAGAAAGCTGGAAAACTTCTCGCTATGCGTATTCGACATCTGGACTCGGATCATCACATTCCGGGTGTTCACACGGCTCAGGGGGGGCCAGTTTGCACGGACCCGCAGGAAATCTCCAGTGCATTTGGGGCATATTATCAGAGATTATACTTGGAAGATTCCGAATCCAAGCCCTCAATGATGGAAATTACCTCATATCTGAACTCAATCTCTCTCCCAAAATTACCGCCAGATGAGGCGGCCGAGATAGGTGCCCCAACTTTTGGAGATTTACCAAGCCATTCAGCAGATGCCTTCTGACAAGTCCCCTGGGCCTGATGGGTTTCCTAGCAATTTTTACAAGGTATTTTGCCCTGTCATATCCCCATTTTTGTTAACTGTTTTTCATTACTGGTTCGAGCATGGTATCTCCGACCCAAATTTCCAAGAGGCCACTATCTCGTTAATTCTGAAGCCGGGGAAGGACCCTTACAATATGGACAGTTACCGTCCGATATCTCTCTAAACACAGATATTAAAATACTGGCTAAGGTTTTGGCTAATAGATTATCTAAAGTCATGGATAGGTTAGTCAACAGGGAGCAAGTGGGCTTTATGAGGTGAGATTGTCCCAGTACCCTCAGTAAATTGTTACATCTCATTGATGGAGGCCAGGGAATCTAAAATACCAGCAATACTTCTTTCTCTGGGCTCGAAAGGCCTTTGACCGGGTGTCCTGGGATTTCCTTTTCACTACCCTTTCGGCATTTGGGCTACCTGAAGTTTTCTTAAAATGGGTTAAAATATTGTATTCCTCTCCCTCTGCACCAGTGAAATGTAATGGGGTGTTATCGCCACCTTTTAAGTTAGAGCGTGGTACAAGACAAGGCTGCCCCTTGTCCCCATTACTATTTAATTTGTATCTGGAGCCTTTTTTGTGTAGATTAGCGCAGAATCCACTCATTAAGGGTATACAGGTGGGGGAATCTAGGTATGCATTTTCAGCTTACGCGGACGATGTGTTGCTGTACATTGAGAATCCGGGGATCTCTGTACCGGCGGTTTTGAGGAGATAGATGGCTTCTCCAAAGTATCTTATTATAAATTGAATCAGGCTAAGACCAAAATCCTCCCCTTAAATCACACTGTCATAAAAGCAGACCTACAGATGTTTGGCCTCGGTTGGGAGGCCAAATTCCTTACATATTTGGGCATTAGTATTAGCACAAGTTTACCCTCGATGATTAAAGATAACCTCGGTAATCTGGTTCAAATTATCTCGTGAGATCTGAACAGATGGTGCTCGATCTCTCTGTCTATGTGGGGAAGGCTGAATCTCCTTAAGATGAATATTCTCCTGAATATTATATCCTTTGGGGATGCTCGCACTTATCTTCCCAAAAAATGGTTTATTAGTTTACAGAAAATATTTAATTCCTTTTTGTGGCAAGGGAAGAGAATACGTAGGTCTTATATCAAGTTGACAGCCTCAAAATTCAAGGGAGGATTGATGGCCCCCTCTCTGTTTTTATATTATGCAGCGCAACACATCTGTAAGTTAACTTTGTGGGCCGATGGACATAGGCTCTCTGGTTATTCCCCCCTATGGTTAGATATCGAGTGTGACCTGGCGAAAAGAATGAAGAGTTCTTTACACGCCCTCTTATTTGTTCCCCAGTCCATTATTTCTAAAATTCCCATGAACAACCCCATGGGCTGGTCCTTGAAGGCATACATTCAGTTGCAAACTCATCTTGAGTCAAATGGTGGCTATTGGACAACCAGCCTATTTTTGAGAACCTCAAATCAAAGTAGGGGTACCACAGTACCCACTGCTTTTTGGCCCAGATAAGTCATTTTTCCAATGATTTTTGGGAACAGGTCGCTTATGTCCTTTGACCAGCTGAAGAGACTCCATGGGATTCCTGACCATTATTTTTTCAAGTGGTTACAGCTTAGTAAAGCTATAGCTCGGGTTTTTCATTCAGTGCCCCTGCTGCTCGTGCACGGTTAGCTTGGATGCTTTGTTAACTGCTGCCCATAACACATCCAGTTTCCAAAGTTTACAAGTTACTTCAGGAATGGGACTACAGGCTCCCCTCAGGTGTTTGTTACTACTGGGCAGGGGTCTTAAATATCCAGGCTACCCCGAATCTTTGGAAAAAACTTTGGGTCACTATGTATAAATTTATTAAACAAGACAGGTTAAGGATGGTACATTTTAATATTATGCATCATCTATATTTAACTCCTTCTCATTTATTTAGGCATGGGGCATCTCCCACGTCTTTGTGTTGGAAATTTAAGAAAGAGGAGGGAACTTTGTACCATATGCTATGGACTTGTCCGGTTATATGGTCTGCCTGGAATACCATTTCCAATCCCTTGGACCCTGTCCTTGGCTCACACGATAGGTTCACCCCGGAGATTTGCTTATTGTTTCTTTTTCCCGGAGGCACCTCCAAGACTTGGAAAGCCTATGTTTCACTTGTTTCAGCTGTAATGAAATTGTTAATTCTAAGACACTGGGCGTCTGATAAATCACCGTCTTTATTAGAATAGTATCAGGAATGTACTTTAGCTTTACAGCTTGAGAAGCACATTGCATATATGCGGGGCAAGCAAGAGCGCTATGCATATCTCTGGGGCCCTTTAGATGTATTCTTTATGGCCCGGAAACCCTAGATCCAATTATCTTAAGTTTTATGTATTTGTTTTTGCTCCCTGTTGCTCGTAACCTGTGGGGTGGGGGGAAGTGGGGGGATGAGGGGGGATGAGGATAGACTTTGGGCTCCTTTTCTCGTCTGGGTATTAACTGAAAGTAACTTGCATCTAGTTGTGGTGAGTTTATGCCAATATCTTGTGCTCTCTGTTTACTTTTTCATTGTCTGTCCTCTAGCTTGGGTATGTTTATAAAAATAATAAAGATGGTTTAATTACAAAAAAAAAAATAGAGATGTTCTAATACATGTGGCATTGTACAATGTATGCCAAGGTGCATATTTGATTAAAACCTGGAATTCAAAGGGCCATATTAGAGGGGGTGAGGTCTTATGAAATGACCCTTTACAGGAAAATGAGAACAGACTCAGCCTAATATCTAATAATCATCAAGGTAAGGGATGGCATCAGCCCAGAGGCCTCGTCAGAGGTGGGAAGGTACGGGACAAAGCATTTTAAAGTGAACGAAGGAGCTCAGGAGATATAATGGGGGAGGGAGAAAGCCATAGAGGGGTGAGGGGAAACAGTGGAAGGGATCAAGAGGAAATGTGAAAGGAGGATGATTAGCAACTTAGAACAGTTATTTACATGCTGAGAACAGTTATGCATAAGGTCAGGATAGCATAAGGTTAGAATAAGTGCTGGTCACAAGAAGGAAAGTTATTGGAAGCAGTCACAACTGGCATCAGCAACTAGCTGTTGCTTAAGTTTAACCTTGAAGGAGGTGGATGCTGAAGTGATGCCATGGTGCAGTGAGTTCATCCATAGCAGGGCACGGTAGGCAAAGGACCTTTACCCCAGAGAAGTGCAACAGTGGTGTATAGTAAAAATCTGGCTAGCAGAGCTTCTGGTGCAATGACGGTTGATAGTGGGGGTAATAAGCTTTTGCACTTCTGGGGGCATTTTGCCTAAGCTTACTTTTTGGACAGTAAACATGTTTGGTAAATGAGTCTACATTTGAATTGGAGCCAGTTAGCCTGAGCTTATATGTCGCAGGAATGGGACAGACGGGCTGAGCCAGTAAGGAACCGGCATGCTTTGTTGAGTGCAACTATAATGCGGCGAAGAGTTGTTTCAGTAGCTGATCCATAGATTGGTAAGCCATAATCAATAAGTGAGAAAAGAGAGCTTTGAATGGTCAGGTTAAGAGCCTCTGGGGTCAGATATTGCTTATGCCTATAAAGTAGCCCAATGCAGGTGTTAACAGCCTTAGCAATGTTGTCAGTGTGATAGGCATAGGTCATTGTACTGTCAATAGTATTCCCCAGATAGTTAAAGAGCTGAACTAGTTCCAGGGGAGAGCCCTCTTCATTGGTGATAGAAAGAGGGTATGTTCTGTGCCTATTTAGGGAGCTGGAAAACAGCATAGTTTTAGTCTCGTTGTAATTCATAACCAACTCATGCTTATGGAACCATCTTTCTATGACTGCGAAGTTACTCTGTAGCCTGGATTCAAGAACCTTAGGGTCTGGATCACTGATAAACAGGACAGCATCTTCAGCATATAAAAGGATGTGACCCTGACAGGAGTAAGGAAGGTTGTTGAGGAAAATGCTAAACAAAAGAGGGCCCAAGGTGGACCCTTGAAGAACTCCAAATAGGACAGGTCTGCTATCCGAGAGGGTGTTACCAATCTTCACCTGCTGTGTACAGTTGTGCAAGTAACTTTCAAATCAGGCTACGCTGTCACAAGCTAGGCCAATGGTGGTAAGCTGTTCGACCAGGAGGGCATGATTCACTGTGTCGAAAGCTTTGGTTAAATCAATGAAAGCTGCACCAACCAGGTGTTCTTGATTTAAGGAGTGGTGAATAAAGCCTGTGAACTCCAGAAGGGTGGTAGTGGTACTGTAACCATTTCTGAACCCATGTTGTTGTGGGCATTGTAGCTGATATTTTTCTAAGTATTCAACCAGTTGGTCAGCCACTGTATGCTCAGGAGCTTTCAAGAGTGGGGGCTGGACAGAGATAGGTCTGCAATTCCCAGTAATTATGAGATCCCCAAACTTATGCACTGGTGTCACAGTGACAGATTTCCATTTCTGAGGGTATTGAAAGTAACTAAGTGATATGTTAATAATATGTGTTAGAGGTGACAAAATGTCATCTAGCGTAAGGGCTACAAACTAAAGATGCGGGGTGTCACCACTAAATCTTGATTTCCCTAATACCTCGAGTAGGTAATTCCTGGCTTCATGGGCTGAGAGGCTTTTAAAGTAGAAAGAAGGATGATAACGGTGCTGAGTCTCTCTCCCAGAGTACTCACTTGTGAGGGGGTGAGAGAAGTAGCCAGGTAGCAGGACACCACTCAGGTCCATGAAGGCATTATTAAAAGTGTTAGCAATAAGTTTGGGGTCGAGTGAGGGTACACCACCAATGTTAAGCATGGTAGGGGCAGATCTGAGGTGTCTTCAAGTGTGTCTTAATGTTAAGGTTAGTCCAAAATTTTGTGCCATCATTCCAGGTCTGAGAGAGCACTTCCTTATAATATTGATTTTTAGCTGCACGAACAGCCCTGGTGCAGTTGTTTCTAGCCGCTTTGTATCTCTGGATGTCGGCCTGGTCACACAGGGACCTAGACCTGTGCTATAGATGATCCCTCGCATTCAGAAGCTCAAGGAGGTCCAGCAAAAACCAAGGATTACAGTGGCCTTTGATTTTACGCTTTTTATGGGGGGGGTGCCTATCACATATAGCATTGAACTGAAGAATAACTTGGTTGAGGGCAATGTCAACGTTGTTAGTTGTGTAAACCATTGACCAGTCCTGATTACACAGGTTATATAATCTAGCTTCTGGGGTACCTTCAGATCTACATGGAGATGTATTCTCTTCAGCAGCTAGTGCTCTTTCTTTTCATATTTTTGAGGCATTCCATGACATCAGTTACACAGTTCTATGCTATTTGTCTGAATGGCCTGGAATGGTGTTACTGATGTCATAGAATGTTCAGGCAGTATGAAGAGAGAGCAGTAGCTGCTAAGGAGACAGGGAATCAAGGTAGTTATAAAGGCAAATCCTTAGAGTAATAATTTAACAAAAAAAGTCAAAACATATCAGAACACTGGATAGACACTATAGGGGCAACAGGAGGACATCTAGAGGTGTACACCACTGTTTCCCATCACTTTTAACAAAAGCTAAAGCACACTAAAAATAGTGCACATGGGCACCTAACAAGACAGGAGAAATAGGATAATCAGAAACTGAATAAAGTGTTTAGGAACAAACATGTCACCAAAACATGCACTGCTTTTTAAAGGGACACTGTCAACTCCTTTAAGCCTCTAATTATCCTTAGACTGAAAAACAGATGTTATGGTGGTTCCCATTCTGTAGAGATTGCTGATGTAGCTGGTAACTTGACTCTGATTTTTTTTCTTTCTTTTTAAAATAAAAAAAATAGACTGCTAACCATGCTGGTGTTACCACACAAAAACATGTTTGCATTGCTCGAATGTGGCTCAGTTGGTAGCACATCTGCCTCTGGACCAGAAGGTCGTGGGTTCTTGTCCCACACTGGGATTGGACTTGCACCTAAAAATCGCTGGCATCAGGGTGCTGTACTGCTGGGGTGTGCTGTTCTTCAGATGAGACGTCAAACGGAGGTCCCTTCTGCCCATCCTGGTGTTGTCCTGGTGGGTGTCCAGGTGGAAGTAAAAAACCCAGGGCACTCTTTGTAAAAGAGCAGGGAACATTCCTGGTGTCCTGGCCAACATTCTCCTTCCCATAAACCTGTTCATGCAATTATCCAGGCTGTGCATGGGTGCTGATGTGTGATATGGCAGTCACTTCACTACCAGTCTAGCATTGCTTGTAAAGCGCTTTGGGATACTGTATATGAAAAGCACTGTATAAATGCTGATTCTTCTTCTTCTTCTTTGATCAACTTATACTGCAACGATCCCGGACGTAAGAACACTCTTAACAAATTTTAGGCACTCATGATGCTGTGGGAGGAGAGGAGACTATTGCATCATGAGTGGCTGCACTCTCTGGGAGTGTTTTTAATGTTAAGCAAATAAACCATAAGAGTAGATCACGGATTTGAAGCAAAATAAGGCTGGGCATAATTGTACCATTCCCATGCATTTCAGTTCTGCTAAGAAAGGAAGCAAATAAAACAGCCATTACAGCTGTTGCTAGTGCTTCATGCAAAAGTCTGAAAATCCAGGCCAATACGTTCACATTGTCCAATCTTTCCTCACAGGTCTTACCCTACTGCCCTGCACTATTTTCATAGCCCTCTGCTGGACAGTCTCTAACCTCTCCTGGTCCTTCAGATGCGGGTTCCAAAACTGCATGCAGTACTCCTCAGTGCGTCTCTTGTTTTTCTCTCCTTGATAACCGTCCTGATGCAGCATTACACAATCTTTAATAATCCTACCTTAAACACTTCTGATTTTCCCTCCACCTCTTCTATCCTTGCTACTGTACCCATGTTATCCTGTAGTAGCCTCTGCATGCTATCAAAGTCTGCTTTTCTGAAGTCCCACACCTCTATTGCTCCATTTCCCCTTGCTGCTTCCACTTGGACTGCCAGTCACACTGTCTTGTGGTCGCTTGATGCCAATGGTTGCTAGACTGCTGTGTTTTGGACCCACTCACTCCTTGTGAGCACCAGATCCAGTAGTGCTCCTTCCCTTGTAAGATCCTGGACCAAATGAGTAAGGAATGCTTCCTGGCATACCTCTGCTAGGAACTGATTCTTTGCACTTATCCCGACTGGGACTTTCCAGTCCACGTCCGCATGTTGAATTCCCACATTATCACTACTTCCCCAAACTTGGATGTCCTCAGCAAAATTTTCTCTTGTTCCTTGTCTGCCCCTTGATGCTGGCTTGGTGTCCTCTAAGCTTGTATCTCCACCTTTTAAAGATGTCCTTCCATATATGGGCCAGTGTACCACATTGTCCCACATTCTGAGCATCCCAGCATCCTATTAGGAAAAGGCTGCTAAAGCAACAATACTAGTTAACCAGGAAGTGTGCATCACTTCCCAGATTTTTGCACTGCCTGGTAATTTAAAATGTAAGATTTAACTTTTGCTGTTTACTGCTGTTTTCTGGTAATTGGTTCCCTTGATTTTTAATGTATTTATAATTTTGTGTTGATTCACAGGAAATATGGCAGTCCCCATACCATTTCTTGTTTTGCTCCTTTTGTTACCTTGGTTGTCCTATAAACACAGCAGACAAAGGAAAGGGTGGCGCATTCCCGTTACATCAGGCCAAATAACCAGTGAGAGAATGACAGCACCCCATTTCCCTCAGAATCCAATATGGCGCTCATCTTAAGAGTGTGAGCTAAAACTGTCAGAAATGATAAAGAATATAAAGAAAACAAAACAAAATTAAAAGCAAAGGATTTGAGTTATGTCAATTGTGGGGCTTGTTTGACATAACTATTGTAAAAAGTACATTTTTATTAACTAGTACTGCTGCTTATTATCACCTCTAGTTCCCTTTTCTTTTTTGACTGCGCTACTGTGATTCCCATTATCGCAATATTCCAACTGTAGATTTTTGTTCCAGGTGCGCATCACATCGCACTTTTTGGCACTGGACTACAGTTGCTTAAGTCTGGTCCACTGCTCCAGCTTTTCTCAATCCTTTTTCATGCAGCTAACCTCTTCATCACTGTCCACTCTCCTGTATGAGTTCTGTGCCATCTGCAAACAGGCTCACTTTACATTGTAACCACTCGCTGTTTTTGCTTATAAGAGAAGAATCCCTATTGTTCTGATTGGCTGGGAGCATCACCTGACTATCCAGGTATCAGAGCATGCCCAGACAGTTCAGAGCTAGATGGCTATTTACACTTCCTAATGAATCTATGATCTATTTTATTGGAGGAATAACACTCTTTGAGGTGTCTGGATATGCTGATATATGAACTTTTCAGGTGGTTGAAGGCACTTGGGGTATGCTTCATGCCTCACAATGCACCTGATGTGTTTGCATATCAGACCATGCCTGCACACTTTGGCAGGTGATATTCCTTACATATACACACACATAAACATATATATATGTATATATACAATATTAAGTAGTATTGGCCCCAGGACAGACCCCTTTGACACTTCACTTGAGAGCCCCCTGACATCACAGCATTTGCCATTCTGGACCAGTCTCCAAGTCCTGTTTTTCAACCAGTTCTTATTCCACCTAGGTAGCCCTATCCCTAGTCATAATTCCCTTTTCTTCTGTATACGCCTCCTATGCAGTACCTAATGAAAAGCCTTTCTGGGGTCTAGATACAAAACATTGACTGTCTGGCTCTGTATCTACCATCTGTGTCATCAAGTTGAAAAAAAATCAATTAAGTTTGTTTGACAGGATCTACCCCACCCGAAATAGAAATGTGCAAAGTTTACAAAACTGCTTAGCAGGAACTTTGCAGAGTTGCCTGACTTTGTAAAGTGTGAAGTGACACTTTGTTTAGTTCTTCACCCAGAAAAGTACCTATTTCCCATGACAACATGTATGCATTTATGGCACTTCACCAGAAAAGGTATCAGAAAAGTGCCACTATGCATAGTATTCACCAGGTGAAGTAACACTTCGCCTGCAAAAACTACACAAAGTGTTTCTTGAAAAAAAATTATTTAAACATGGCAGCCAGTCCTCACCCACTTTGAGCTACAGTTTCCCCGCTATCACCCAAACCATTTTCTGATACATACTCCCACCTTCCACCCTCTAGCATCCACTTCCCTGCTCCCCCTTGCTGCATTGGCAACTTTTTATATTATATCCTTCGCCACCTGTGCCACGTCAGTTAAGCAGCCCTGCTGCCTTCTCCCCACACTATCCCTGTCCCCAAAGTCCAAAGCTGGGGTTCTGTGATAATGTCACAGCTTTGGAAAGTGTTGGTTTTTAGTAGGTGATAACTCGGCAACAGAAAAGGAATGCCCAGTGTCAATGGTGAAACATACAGAAAAAGAAATTATGGTGAGTCCAATAACATTTCTTCTTTATTGCATGTAGAATAAGATAGCCATCAATGCACTGTTTTCGGTGTAATTTTGCTATTTTCTGTGGAAAAGAGTGGCAGAATTCTGTGGATTTCACAGGGGCAGAATTCCACAGATCACATGAAATTCTATGGAATTTGGGTGGAGGCAGATTTTTACATCCCCGCGTAGCACTAGGTTTAAGATTTATCAGACAAATTAAGATCGAAGTGCCCTCATCAACAGTGATAAACTATCCTGCTCATTTGTCTAGGTTTGCATGGAAACATGGAGCCTATCAGCAGGAAAATGCCCCTTCTGTCTACCCACTCCTACTTAACTAATAATAAACCCATAGGGAAGAGCACACAATGGGGGGCGAGATACTAACAACAACAATAAGTATTTGTCAATGCCGAATGTTGCTTGCTTCTATGTGCTGTTTAGGTATTTGGAAGTCATTGGAGTGGAAATATTGAAAATTTGCAAACTTACGAGAGTGCGTAGGAACTGTGCAACGCACACTCGTGAAACAGTCATTTTTAGGAATTTTTTCACCAAATTTTCAACACAGGCATTTTAAGACCTCTGCTCATGATCAGTGTCACTGTGATTTTCTTAATGTGTCCCACACTGAGTTCGCACACCGACTGCGCCATTGTGCGCTACATGGGCGGAAGCATGTTTTGGGCAGGATGTGAAAAATGACAGCTGTACTGCTCATGAGGAGGTGTGATAAAATGCCAATGTTGAAAATCTGGAGTGAAAATATTGAAAATTCGCAAACTTACGAGCGTGTGTAGGAACTGCGCAATGCAGACTCGTAAAACAGTCATTTTTAGGAATTTTTTCACCAAATTTTCAACACAGCCATTTTAAGACCTCTGCTCATGAACAGTGCCACTGTGATTTTCTTAATGTGTCCCATACATTGATTTCACACACCGGCTGTGCCATTGTGCGCTACATGGGTGAGATGTGAAAAATGACAGCTGTACTACTCATAAAAAGGTGTGGTAAAATGGCAATGTTGAAAATCTGGGTGAAATATTAAAATTCGCAGAGCCTCGTCGTGCGTAGGGAACTGCATAGCACGCTTCATTAAAACAGTCATTTTAGGAATTTTTTCACCAAATTTTCAACATAGCCATTTAAGACCCTCTGCTCATGAACACTGTCACTGTGATTTTCTTAATTTGTCCCGCACATTGATTTTGCACAATCGACTCGCCCATTCTGCGCTACATGGGCAGAAACACATTTTGGGTGAGATGTGAAAATGACAGCTGTACTACTCATAAGAAAGTGTGGTAAAATGGCAATGTTGAAAATCTGGAGTGAAAATATTGAAATTTCGCGAACTTATGAGCTCGTAGGAACTGCATAGCATGCTTTCATAAAACAGTCGTTTTTGGAATTTTGGCACAAATTTTCAACATGAGGTTTTGGGACCCTTCTCATGAATGATGTCACTGTCATGGGTATCAAGGCCCGAAGGGTGATTTCACAGTCACTGCGCAGTCACTGCACAGTCACTGCGCGAAATCACCCTTCAGGCCTGAATAACGCCATGACAGTGACATCATTTATGAGAAGGGGGTCCCAAAAACCCCATGCTGGAAATTTGGTGCCAAAATTCCCAAAAATGCCTGAGATATGCAACAAAGTTGAAACACCCCTTTCTAGCCCATTATACAGCTTACTGGCATTTCCTCAGTTCGCGGTCGGCTTTGAAGAGTGCAGATGTGTTCCCGGTCCACTCAAGATCGCCGCGACGGAGTCCGGAGGTAGTATGGGGTGAGGGAGGGTGGAGGAGGCTGGGTGGCAGTGGGTGGGTGCAGGTTGTGGGAGGGGGCTGGGAGATGCGCCACGGACCGCTGCTTTACAGGTTTTAAAAAAAAAGACGTCAGGACGTTTGCCATGCTGGGGTGGGCTCCCAGCATGGCACAAGGACATTGGGGGACGTTTCAGCCAACGGGGATTGGGCACCCTGCGGCCATGGTATTTGCTGTCATGCTGGGGTGGGCCTCAGCGTGGCACAAGGACGGAGGATCGCCGACGGGATTGGGCACCCTCGGCCAGGACTGCTTGCCATGCTGGGGTGGGCTCCCAGCATGGCACCTACTGGAGGGGGACACAGCTCAGCCGATGGGGATTGGGCACCCCGTCGGCTATACCAGTGCGAGGGGCACGCGCCTGTGTGGGGGAGCTGCGCGGCAGCCGATATCTTATCGGTGCTCACTCAGCATAGCTCCCTTTCAATCAGAGTGTTACTGCATTTTGGAGCGTACATAGACAGCTCCAAAATGCATTGGCAGGCCGCGCCAGCACACTGACTGAATTGGAGGAGGAGGTGACACCTCCAAATCTCCGATGATGGCACTATGTTTCTTGCACATGCGTGCAAGCAACATAAAAATGGAAAGGGACCTGGGGGTAGTCATATCAGATGACCTAAAGGTGGGCAAGCAATGGAGAGGCATTATGAGGGCTGGGGGATACTTGGGTGCATAGGAGAGGTATCACCAGTAGAAAATAGGAAGTTGTTATCCCTCTGTACAGACAGCTGGTGAGACCCCATCTGAGTACTCATGGCAGTACTGGAGACCCAATCTCCGCAAGGACATAGACAGGATGGAAGCTGTCCAGAGGAGGGCAACTAAAATGGTGCAGGGTCTGCACTGGAAGACATATGAAGAGAGACTAAAGTAGCTTAATATGTATAGCCTCAAGGAAAGGAGGGAGAGGGGGAACATGATAGAAACTTTCAAGTACCTCAAGGGAATCAACAAAGTCCAAGATGGTAGCATCTTTCAAAAAAAGACATGTGCAAGAACAAGGGGGCACAATTTGAAGATGGGGGGGCAGCTCAGAGGTAATGTAAGGAAGTATTTTTTTCATAGAGAGGATTGTGGATGCATGGAATGGCCTTCCGGAGGAGGTTGTGGAGTCAAAAACAGTGGTTGAATTCAAGCATGCATGGGACATTAATAAGGCAATTCTAGGGGGTGGGGTAGAAAGAAGTAGGCTGCTGGTTAACTAGGATCTGCAGCTTATCCATTAGGTAGGGAAATGGGCAGACTGGGTGGGCCAAGCGGTCCTTATCTGCCATCAAATTCTATGTTTCTATGTTTCTATAGAGGCTCCTCCTCACTCCGGCCCTCCCCCCCTTCTTCTCCGGTGTGTTTTTCACCAAGCTTTTGTCTCTGACCCATCCTCTCATGAATCCTCCCACTGATTTTGCTGAAATCCCCCCATCCCACAGCCAAGTCCACACTTCTTCCACCCTTTCCACAAAAACATACTTCCTGGTATCCCTCTGAAAATTGCCCAGCCCCACCAGGTTCATGGAGTTGCCCTAGTACTTTTGTTCCCACTTGGCCCTGGTATTTATGTTTCCATGTGGTCCAAATGATTAACTGCCATCCCCTTTGTTTAACATGTGGAGGTATCTGTATCTTTTATCTCTTTCCTTTCTTGCCTGAAGTGTGAACATCGTCAGATCTAGTAACCCGTCTTCGTATGTCCTCTCCTGCAGTCCCTGGGTCATCTTGCTTGCTCTTCAATGCACTGCTTCCATCCCTTCGCTGTCCTTCTTCCAATGCATGCTCCAAAACTCCCCACTGTACTCCAGGTGAGGCCAAACCAGTGACTTATACAGTGGCAGCAGCACTCCCCTTGTCCTGCTGGCAATCGGTCGCCCTATGCACCACAGAAATCCTATTCACCATGCCCACTGCTGTATTGCATTGTGCTGCTGCCCCAGCATATCTGATGTTATATATTAATATGTCCCCCAGAGCCACTGATTGCCTGACAAGAGTGGTTTCATGCATGTTCTGCTTGAGAGAGAACAACGAAGAGAAGCTAGACATATTATTAAATTATCGTATTATTAATTGAGCATGATCAATAATGTTTTTTTTTTTTAAACTGCCCCAGAATGTGCCAGTTTCCCTGGTATCTGTGCATGAGATGCTCTTCACAGAATAAGAGTGTTCCATGCATGGGAGAAAGGAGCACTTTGATTGGTCAGGAGCACTCCCTCAGTCAATAATATTAGTCCCAAGTCCTCTTGCCCCATAGTGCTTTCCACTACTACCTCTCCATCCCTTGCTCAGTGCTGGAATTTTTTGGCTCAATGTGGACCACCTTGCATTTGTTGGCATTAAATGTTAATTGCCATACTTTTAGCCGCCTTTCCAACCTACCAAGGTCCTCATTGATGATTTTGACCCTTTCCGTAATATCCACCCAGTTACAAACTTTAGTATGATCCACAAAAAGGCATATCTTACCCTAGATACCTACCTCTATAATGCCAAGAAATGTGTTGAATAGGACTGGTCCCAAGATAGATGCCTGTGGCACCACTCTAGGAACCCCGCCCCCGACATCTGTGTACTACCAATCTACTACAGTGAAGCTTGCTAGGATCAAGCACAGTGTCACAGCTTCACTGCTTGACAAAAGGGATCAACTCCCATTGAAATTGCATTGTTTCCTGCAGTAACTGTACTGCAGAATTCAGCAGAACTGGGCTTCATTCTGGCAAGCTTCAATGTACCACCCTCTGGGTCCTATTAGGGAAAGGGAAAGGGGAAGTTGTTTAACCAAAAAAGGCACACTAAGCCAGAGCTTGTTTCCAGGTGCGACCTGGGAGCACAAGGAAGTTAAGTGACTTGCTCAGGGTCACACAGTATGCAAGTGGAAGCTGTGGGATTCAAACCCAAGTCTGGTCTGGTGGATGTCACCAGATTTGCAGCTCAGAGCCTTGGACCACTGCGCTATACTGCCTCCATAATTACTTAACCAATATCCCACCCACATAGTAATTTGTCCCCTACTCCAAGGTCCTGTATCTTCTTAACCAACTTGCCGTGCAAGATGGTATCAAAGGTTTTATAGAAGGCACAGTGCAGTACACTATGCCCACAGCCTGTCCTTTATATACTGCCTTTCTCACCCAATTACAAAAATGAGTAAAGTTTGTCTAACACAACCTCCCCCCACTGCAAATACATTTTGTCTTCTCTTGTGGTCACTTTGCTTACAGAAAAGTCCTTTCACATATTATGGTATCCAGCAGTTTACCCATGATAGACCATAGGATGTCAGGTATGGAGTTCTCCAGATCACCCCTGCTTCAACTCTTGTTTAGGGGAACCACATTTGCTGTCCTCCAATTATTTGGTACTATCCCTGTCTCCAGAAAGCTATTGAATAGCTCAGGTAACAGTTTGGTTTGGACCTGCCCCTTCTCCCTAAGCACGGGTGGACGTACCTCATCTGGGTCCATGCACTTATCCACTTTGAGGGCCTGATCCTCAAATGGTTCCAAGCCCCTCTGCACATGTGGAGGGCCAGGAACAGCTGAGGAGTTCACCCTATGTGCTGGATGTGCACCATTGGGGCAACCCCATGGCATCCACAGTGAAGATGCCTACCCCCTCGACATCCAGTCTCATCTGCATGCCTTGCTACTTGGGTAGGCAGGACTGGTGCAGACAAGATAGCCTGGTGGAGACTCCATACAGTCCTGAAACCTATCCCCATGGTGTGGAGGGTGAGCAGAGGCAGCAGGAGTTATTCCATCCTAGGGGCAACAGTAGAGATTATGCATCTTCCCCCACCCAGACACAAACCATGTCAACACACTCAATCAGCCTTTTAGTTCTGGTCCCCTGCCCTAAGAGCCTCTGTATTAGGTGGGGGCATCATCAGCACCAAAGGGTGTTCGCTCTGTAAGTACGTAATTTCTATTGGAGGTACGGCAGTCCTAGAAACCTGCAGTATACTGCCATGCCCTGCCCTCCCCCCGCATAGCATAGGCATCAAATTCAATGCCCGTGGTTTGGCCCCAATCTGCTCACCCCATCTGCCCTTTGCCACAATGGATGGCTCCACACTAGCAGATCAATGGAAGGAGCTGTGGATGCCTGACAGGTGAGCAGCCACCTGCAACTTGCACATATCTTGGGTGCCTTTGAGGATCGGGTCCTAAATGCACTTAAGCCATTGAGTTCCCTTTTCATTGAAATGGGATCCTCCTTGGTCACTTCCCCTCTGCCCTTTGCTCTTATGGTACAGTTAGCAATTGGTCTATTGTTCTCCATTGTGAACACTGAGCAGAAATATCTGTTCAGATCGTTCACCTTTCCTTTACCTTCCTCTTTTCAATCTTCTCCTTGTTTCTCCCTGACTATTCTTTCCCTCATTTTCCTCTTCTCCCTTCTGTAGCAAAAGAAGATCTTACCTCCCTTATTTGTGACTTCTGCAATCTCTTTTCCTTGTTAGCCTTAGCCCTCTTCACTATCCTGTTGGCCTTCTTCATCTTGGTGTGAAACTCTACCCTGTCTCCTTCTGTTTGGCGTGTTTATTTTTGTCAATGCCTCTTTCTTAGCCCTCACAGCCTTTCCTACTTCCTTTGTGAACCATAATGTTGTTCTTTACCCATCTTTTTCTTGTTGATAACCCTTACACAGAGATCTGCAATCTCTCTGTTTTCCCAATTTTGTTATCAATACCCATTTTGCTTCCATGCCCTCTGCCTCTCTTGGGTCTATGTCAGTTAGCTCCCACGTTTTCGCTCCCCGTCAACTCGCTCCCGACGACTCGCTCACTCATCAATTCACTCCCGCCGATCTCACTCCCTGACAACACACTCCTGCTCCTTATCCCGATTGTACTCCCAAGAAAGCCAAATGGTAACCTTTTATCCGTTGAAGACCCCAACCTCCCTGTTTCCAATGTGCCCGAGTTTCCCTCTGTTGTACCTCGGCAGTTTACCCTTCCTCAGAAAGGTGCCAAACAGTCTTTCAGTTCTGGCAAACCAAGCATCACATATTATACTGGAGAGGTAGCTCATCAAATATAGCAATTTTGCTGTGTTGCTTATTTTCAGTGTTTTGATGTTACCTTCGAGTGACAGGTGTAATGCTGCCCAATGGTCACATTCTGTATGAAATGTGTGTAACGTTGGTAAGATTTAGTCTGGGAATACATGCATTAATTTTAACACCTAGATATGTGATAGCCTCCTGGGAACATGTTAGTCCCTACTGCATGAAGGCAAGGGAATTACAGTTGTTTGTGATGGACAACGCTTATTTAATTTTTATACATTTTGAGACCTGACACTTATGCAAACTGTCAGGAGGGCTGGCACGAAAGACTCGGGATGAAATGAGAACTAATCAGAGCTGTATCAGAATGTGATCTAATGGCAAGATGGGGCACCCCTGCTCGGTTCCTTTCTGCTGCAGAAATTGGAGGGATAGTAAGTCATAGGTCATCACCCTGGCTGTGGAGCTACTATGAGACCATCAAACTATCAAACCAATAGTGATGATGGTGGTGGTGGGGGGGGGGTTCCAGTGGGATGCATGTATTAAACATATATTTTGTAATGCTAATGAGTTTAAAGTTAGAGAAAATCAGATATGTTTGTGCTGCTGACTGAACATGAAGTGATGGGGAGTCAGTTCACAGTAGTGGCTGTGGCAACATCACAATGCAGAGACATCCCGCATTAGTGGGAGTGAATTGACAGGGAGCAGAATGCCACAGGAGTGAAAAAAATGGGAGCAAATTGTCGGGAGCGCATTGTCCAGGAGTGAATTGATGGGAGCGAATTGACGTGCTCCCACCTCTCTTAACCCTCTAGTTTCTCCTGCACAAGCACCCTCATTCCTCTGAAATCAACCCTCCTAAACCTGAGGGCTTTAGTCTGTGACAGATTTTTCTCTGCCTCCAGTTTTTTTTCACTTATTTATTTTGTGCCTCTATTCTTTCAGCCTTCATCAGGTTCCTCTTCAGGCCTCACAAAGCCTCAGCCCCATCACCCATCTTCTCCCAGTGTGTACCTGCTCTCCTGCTGTGTACCCACAGTATCCCCTCTCCATGGTGGAGGTCTTTGGGCTGGCCCCTGGCCCTCATAAAGGCTACACTTGTGTGCAGGGAGTCAGCCTGTGTTCATCTGCTTCCAGTTTGATGCTGAACCAAACTGATGCCAAAGTGATGTTCATCAGTTCCCAGTGAGTCCAGTACCCTCACTGCCCTTACACTGTCTTTACTGGTAAATACTTAGTCTATGTTGGCTGACTCCCTAGTAGGATTCTCACCTCTCTGGACAAAGAATGCATCCTGTAACATAGAAACATAGAATTTGTCAGCAGATAAGGACCACTTGGCCCATTCAGGACTACTTGACCGATTCAGTCTGCCCAGATAGTCCCTGTTCTGTCTCTCTCCACAGAGCTTAACTTGTTTCTGGTGATCTTGTCTTTACCCTGGCTATTCACTAATACTCCCTTGCATCTATCCCATATATGCTTCAATCCCCCTACTGTGAGACTCCTACCAGATGTTGGCTTCTTGCAGTAGTGGCTACTGGGATCTTACAGTCCACATCTGGCATGCTGAAGTCTTCCAGTAACACCACCTCATCAAGCCCTGCTGCCCTTCTGATCTCTTCTTCTAATTCCCTATCTTCTTCCTCCTTTTGAGATGGTGGACTAAGCCACCCCTATTCTGGTATTTCTTTACCCCTTCAGTAACTACCTGCACCCATCTTGTTTCTACTTTAGTGAGTTGTAAAGTATGTATTTTAAAGAGTTGGAGGATGTATGCACTTTTCTTTCAACTGGCAAAATAAAAACTTAAATTCAAAGAAAATAGTATACTCAGTTTACAACAAATTAATAAAGTGAATTTCCTGGAAGCAAGAGTTTAAAAATAAAAGAAAACCAGTTACATGAATCAGTTTTATTGTAGTATTTCTATTTACAACAAGGTTTCTGTGTATCTGATGGGAGACATTACTGAAAAGAAAGTGTGGTTTATCTAAAGGAGATTGTTCAGTGACCGTAAAAAATCTGACTCACTATTCATAGATAGCATATTGTGCAGGCATTTGTGAAAGGGATTTCTGTTGAAATCAGATGGGTGTGTACCAACATTATTTCCAGCTGGGCTGCCCCTACCCACCTAATGTTTAAACATGATGTAACCTTTCTGAGAGATGATCTTTGATCTCCTGGGCGTGCCTCCTTAAGTCTGGCATTGAACTCTCTCCTTTGGAGAAAACTTACATTTGCTCAGTGATTTTATTTGTGAATTCTTCACCATCATTGTTTTTTACTTAAACATATTTGGCCCCAATTCAGCATGCTTAGCTATGCACAGGCAGCTCAGTTTGGAGAATAGGGGAGAAAATATGATCAGTTGTATGGGTTGTGGCTCTGCTACCTTCAAGAAGAAGTTCTGGGAGGCTGTGTGTGTGGGGGGGGGCAGTGTGTAGGAAGGTTCATGGCTCTTAGTGTGAAATTGGCTGCCTACAGGACTGAAGTGAAGTACAAGAGGAGCAACATCACTTGAGGCCCAGTGGGGACTGCAGTCCTATCACTGCAGTGCACACCTCATATCTATACAGCGAGATGGATCGCAGTGTGATGGGGAGGAGGGGGTGGTACAATGAAGGAAACCCCAGGATTACACACCCAGAATAGACATGTGCCTCTGTTGGAATCTATTCAGGAGAATTGTACTAGCACAGAGGCAGCTGTTTTAAACCCTGAATGGGGCAGTGTCCAGTGAGGATGAGTTAAGAGTGTAGGGTGTCCTGGCAAAACAAGAAACAGTAGGAAGCATTTCATTGTGTATGAGGACTCCATAGTTAGGGGTACAGGGAGGGTAGTATGCCACTCAGGATGGATTGATAGATCTATTCAGTGCCTCCCAGAAGTTACTGCAGAAAAGGCCACAACATCTCTCTGAGGACTGGGAGGGTGCCCCAAGACTGGAGGGTGGCCCATGTCATGAAGATCCACAAGGGATGATCAAGAGAAGAGGTGGAAAATTACAGGCACATTAGCCTGACATCAGTAGTTGGCAAGGTGATGGAGGGTATTGTCAAGTGAAGGCTATGGGGGTTACTGGAGCAAACTCGGTATTTAGATGATAGGCAACATGGCTTTGTCCTGCGAAGATTGTGCCAGACGAACCTTGTTGAGTTCTATGACTGGGTGACGAGGACCCTGGACCAGGCTAGGCAGGTGGACGTCCTCTTTCTGGACTTCAGCAAGGTGTTTGATTTGGTACCCCACAGTGGCCTGCTGGCTAAGCTGAAGGAAATGGGGGTAAGGAGACAGTTGTTAAGATGGATAGGAAATTGGCTTTCTAAGCATACTCAGAAGGTGGTGGTTGGAGGGCTAGCCTCATTCCTAAGGTGGGTTACTAGTGGGGTGCCCCAGGGGTGAGTGCTGGGGCCACTCCTGTTCAACGCTTATGTCTCAGACATAAGGAAGGGGATCAGGAGTGAAATGAGTCTGTTTGCAAATGACTTAATGCTGGGTGCAGTGGTGGATGAGGAGGAGGAGGAGGGGAGTGTGGCCTTGCAGGAGGACCTGGAGGCTCTGGAAAGGTGATCGGGAAAATGGAAACTAAAATTCAATGTGGGGAAGTGCCAGGTTCTGCACCTGGGAGTCAGAAATCTAGGCCTGGGGTATACCCTGGTAGGAGACACGATTCAAGTCACAGAGGGTGAAAGGGACTTGGAGGTAGTAGTAGATGTTAAAATGAACAACTCAGAGACCTGTAGGAGGGCAGTGGCAAAGACAAATAGGCTGCTGGGATGCATTGCCAGGGGGGATTACCTCCAGAAAGGTGGAAGTGATCCTTCCCCTTTACGACTACTTGGTTAGGCCACACCTTGAGTATTGAGTGTTTTGGAGACCACATTTAAAGAGGGATATTACACTCCTAGAGAGGGTCCAAAAGAGGGCAACCAAAATGATCTGGGGCCTGGGGGACAGGACCTATGAGGAGAGGATCAAGGAGCTTGACATGCACACCTGGAGGGATGGGGGGACATGATAAAGGTCTTTAAGTACATGAAATGAATCAATAAGGAAGGCCCAGTCAGGGTGATCAAAAGGAAGGGGGGGGCAATGAGAGGTCACAGGTGTAAGCTGGAAGGGGGCAGGCTCAGAGGGAGAGGAGGAGGTGGTGTTATTTCACTGAAAGGGTGGTGAAGCCATGGAATGCACTGCCCAGGGAGCTGGTAGAGGCGGAGACTGTGGACGGGTTAAAGAGGGGATGGGACAGATGCAGGGGGGGGAGGTTAAATCTGACCAGGCCCAATACAGGTGGAACATCTGGGACTGGAGACAGTGTAACCCAAGAGGGAGGGGGAGACACCAAAATTGGCCCCCAGTGTGGGTGCTGAAAACCGAGCAGACTTGAAAGACCATTAGGCCTATTCTGCTGGCATTTTAGTACGTTAGTATGTTAGAATGAAGGTCAGAATGATTTCTTAAGTCAGGGAATGTCATATCACCTATATATAAGACTGTCTTACACGCTGGCCCATCACTGCAATGGTTGGATTTCTGCTTCCGATGCTGGGGTCCCGGGTTCGGGAACGGATCTGAGCAACTGGAGGGCCAGTTGGGGAGAGAAGGATCAAGAGTCCCTAGTATTGCTGTCCTTCTCCAGGAGGGAGGGTGGTGTGTACTCAGTCCAGGAGCAACACCTGTCAGAAGCTGGGTCCATCGCGTAGCACAGATACCTACAGAACTCTGGGGCAGGGCAGATACTGGCCATCATTGCACGTCCCCGCCCCAGCCTACAGGAGAGAAAAATCTTTGGCTGGCCATCTCTGTGAAGCCCTGCCCCGCAGACTTCAATTAGCCTCCTACAGCAGCCGGCTCTCCCAACTAGGACCAGTTTCACGGCACTGCAAAGCCACAACCCCACCCTTGGGGGTTAGCCAGGGGTGCCCAGGAGAGCACAGGCAAGATAGGAAGTAAAAGTGTGAGGCGCCGTGACCAGGGTGGATATTGATGGCCGGATCAGCAAAAAGTACAGTAGTTAAAAAAAAAAAAAGACTGTCTTACACATAGGGGAAACGTTCCAACAATTATAGTGCATGGTAGAGCACTGTTCTGCATGGAAATCTATACCTAGAACAGTGTGGTTGTGCTGCAGTAGCTACTGTACGTCACTGTGTTTGTTGTGTTGCACTAGCTAAGTAGCTACTGCAGCACGACAACATAGAATTCATTCATGCATGCTCATTCAGGTAACCTCAGATCTTCAGAAAGTGGCCATGGAGGAGAGATCTGGCCTGGTGAGCATTGATGAACAATCAAAAAAGTAAGGACACCGACTATAATTAATGAGTGCCCAAACCCTGTACAAGACAGCGTATGAGTGCTCATACACAACAATATTTTTAACTCTCCAGGTTTCTGTGGTAATGAGACCTCTCGAGCTGCACTCTTGAGGTCTCCAGTTACCACGGAAACCTCTCTAGTGAAAAATATCCTCGTTGTATGTGAGTGCTCATATACTGTCCTCTGCGTTAACTAGGTACTGTACAATGAGCCTGTGAAAGCTAGCAATAAGACAGTACAGTGTGGGCTTTAAACTGAGATAATCACCTGCCCAGGGGCATCGTGTGATACGATGCCACAGATAGAGGGCCTATAGCTCTGGAAGGATGGTTATCACAGCCTAAGCCCACACTGGAGTGTCTCATTGTGCTTATAAAATGGGTAACTGGACATTTATTACAAAAACAAAATTAAAAGAATCACAAAATAAAATCATTTGTATTCAAAAGTAAAACAATTTCTCCATTGATAAGTGTTAATAGTGGGAGTTGTCAGGTTTGACATTAGTTTGTTGCCTGCTGTGGTTCTGGAGGTCTCGTCTCCATGTCCCCACCCCCCTTTAGCACTGTAAAAACATTTTTTTCCGTAGAACCACCTATATGTTCCCTCTATCTTCTGCCTCCCCCTACCCCCTGAAGTATTAATATTTCAAGATTTTCTTTTTAAAATACGACAGAATGTTCCCATTATGCAGTTTTCTTCAGTTAACCTGCTGATTATGGAAGGGAGCAAGAAGATACTGTATCATTACTTGTAGGACCATGTCTGATGGTGAGTGAGCAGGCAAAGTTTTAGTTCAGAATAGTTGTTTCATGTTAGGTGTTTTTATTTTTTTTTCATATTCTATTTATGCTCCTCCTTGACAACCGGCTCCCTCTTTCTATCAGCCCCCAACCCCATCCCCCGATGTCCACCAGTTTACTCACCCCCTAGCTCAGTGATGTCTAGCTGGCCAGGCACGGAGCAGGCAGGGAATCGATATGCTCCTGTACATCACAGCTGTTTTTCCGGGCTTTCTGCTCTCCCTATTGCCGGGGCATGACACGACAGCGGTGTACATGGAGGTGTGCGCATGCTACGGAGTCCTGCAGCACCCTCCCTTCACTGGTATCCCTGACCCATTCTGCCCGCAGGCCTCCACCTGGGGGCAGCCATTTGATGGGAGAGCCAGGTAATCCTCCTCGGAGAGGAGAGCTGTCCTCTGGACCCTCAATCATCTCCCTCCCTTGCCGACCCTTGGCAGCCTGCTCATATCACGAACATGGGTTGCCAGTGTGGCAGGATGCAAGGCATTGATGTATAAGCCCTTCATGCCACTGGGCCAGCCATTCAATGTTATTTTTAATTGTCTCTTTGTAAAGTGTGTTAACACAGCAAGAAGTATAAAAGATCGCTGAAAAAAAAAAAAATGTTTGTTTTCCAGTAGGCAGCAGGGGGAGGTGGAGTGGTACACAGATGCTACAGAGCAAACAACTTGCAACCTGAAACAAGTAACAGGAGATGAATATTAACTTCCACATACAAGAAGAAACAAATGGAGAGTTTTCTTGCATGCTGCATACTATTTGGATCAAGGTTGGACAGGTGAGCAGTACAGCTTAGGGGTGACTAGGTCTTCACGAGAACAAATGCTCCTGCGACTGCTACACCTATGCCTGAGCTGACATGTCCAGCCATTGATACCACCACTTCTTCCCCCCCGCTGCTCTTACCCCATTTTCACTTATTATACTATCTACCCCCTTCAACCACCCTCCCCTCTCTCACCATCCCACCACCCCTCCTTCCCTTTCACCCGTGTTTCCTTTACTCCGTACCCCCTCCTCTGACAACTGCCTCTGGCTGCATCTTTGTGTCCCCTCCCTTCATTTTCCTCCTGATCTCTGTTTTGTCCGCCTTCCTACCGAGACCTCAGTGTTCTTCCACTGGTCCGCTACTTGGCTCTTAACCTGAGTGTTTCATGAACCTGTCTCCAATTGAAATATCATCTTACCATGTCGTTTTTGATCCTACCTCTAATCACCATATATTGTTGTACGATGACTATGTTCTCCTATTTTGTTTGTGTGTCAACCCTGTTGTTATATTTACCACTGATGTGGAACCTTTGTAAAAGATCCTTGGCTCAAAGGTCTTTGTAATCCTAGATTTAAATAGATTTAGATTTAAAATGGTGCCTGTTTTAAAATGAAAATCCTAAACTTGAGTAGTGATATTTTTTGTCATGTGGCATAATAGGACCAGCACTTATTTTTACTGGGCATTAGGCTGAGGTAAATGAATGGATGCAAGCCTGCCTCTGCCAGTCAGTAGCAAGAATGATCCCTACCCCTTTTATAATGTGATTTAAATTATTCAGGTTGATAACCATCTAATTTCTTCAGCTACTGAGAAACTTTCCCCCTACTCCTTGGACTAGGCTAAAAATAAACAGAATTGGCCAGTCCTCTTTTCCCAGTCAACAACAGTCAAATAAATAAAAATAAATAAATGAAATGATACTCCATCCATCACATTCTCCCAACTTGTCCAGAGATGACTGCCTACTGACCCATTTATACAATGGGTGGACTTTCATTTTCAGAAGCAGCCCTTCAAGTGTGTAGTAATGAATTATGAAAGTGCATCAGGCTGATTCGCTGCCCTTGTAAAAAAACATTTAATAACCTAGTTGCAGATCCAGAGTAATTTAAGTTCAGAAGGAACTCTAGATCCTTCATGTCCACCCTCCTGCTTCATGAGCAGATACAAATAAGTATACAGTGCAAACGTACAAATTCATAAATATTAAAAAAAATTCCATTCTCACCAGTGTTTATTGAGTTAGTGCTGAATTGTTTTTTTCATGATTAGCTTTATACATTTGCTTATGTGGTTTTGTAAAGGTACTTTTAATGTTTATGAGTGCCAAACTAAATAAAGATGAATAATATTGCTTTTGTCAAACGTTCATTTTTTTTTTCGTCAGTAGAAGCAAAACAAAAGAAAACAACAAACAGCACTTAGTTAACTTTGGTTATGAGGTGGATGGGGTGGGCATCTTACTTGATAGACCTAGAGTCTGTTCTGACCTTATAACTCACCCAAGCAAAACCTGACTACCACTCCCGGTCTGCTGTGAGATTGTCCTTAAAATGATCCCTCTGGTGTTTGGCTACATGAACGTAGACTACAGTGCTGCCCCCCAAAACCACCCTGTCCAGACAAGACCCCATTTTTGCACTTCTTTTGCCACTTTACTGTAAATGCCCTGCCACTCTACTCATCATTGTTCCCTTTACCTTCTCCCTTCCCTCCCTTATGTGTTGGAGTCTTCTCAACAGCTCATTATTTTGTGCTAAATCTTGAGTGTTCCCCTTCCTGCCTGCCCCTCTGCTCTTTTAACTGCTTCCATTCCATCTACAACTCTCTCTGCACCTCAGACACCTGCTCCTTCTCCAACCCATGCTGCAAAATCTCTGTAGGTCAGTCTGCTTTCTCTGTTCATCTCCCGTAATTCTGGAATAGCCTCTGTCTCCCTATATGTATCTCTTTTCCTCTATTCCCTCTTAAATCCTTACTCAGTGGTCACGTCTCTCTCTCTCTCTCCTGTTCCCACAGTTATCTTCTTCCCCTTACTTTTTTTCTGCTCCCCACATTTCTCTTCTCCTTTGGTTCACTCCATGCTCTCCTGCCCTTTTTACCCTTTCCCTTTCCCTCCATCTGTCCAACAAATGCCATTGTTACTAAATAGGATGAAACATAAATTTAGGGGGGGAAGGAGTGGCTACATTACACAACATCCTGTTTATGATGCATACTGTTTTTTTTTACCAATGAGATAACCTGTGAAGGAAATATGAAGCCTACTGTAGATTCCTATTGTGTATTCATACTTTTTAAAATACACTCCAGACTCTATATAAAACTACTTTGGGGAGTCAAGCATTTTGCATGTTATTGTGAGATGTGCTACATAGAGACAGACCTCTAATGGGGCTTAATGGAGTTGGAAGGAATTATTTGCATAATTGCTGGTGAGCATTCTTAATTCTCAGATAACATGTTTCTAAAATGTGCTACAACCACCCAGTTGTAACTGTGCTTTACAACTGAGCAGCTGTAATCACTCTACGTGAATAAAACTAACACTGTTTTTGATCTCAACACTCATTGCTGGAGTTAGTCAAAACCCCCTATATTTATTAAAAATGCCTCATCAGAATTTATAAAAAGAAAGACATGAGTGGGTGGGTGTAAAATGGAATTTTACACACACACACCCTCGGCTGGGATACTTTTATAAAGTCATTAAGCTTTTCAAGATTTTCAAGATGGAGACCACGCTGGGTCAGCCATCAGCTTAGCTCAGCAGCATTGCTAGTTTTTAGTGTTTTTTACTTTTTTTTATTTATTTTGTTTACTTCATGAAGTTTGTTGTGGTTAAATATCAATAACTGGAAATATTGGAAGTTGCAAATGGCTCAGTTTTTCTTTTCCGACTGCTGTTTTCGGCAAAACCCGATTTACCTGACATTATTATTGGTTGTGACTTTCTGCATTTTACATAGAAACATAGACTTTGATGGCAGATAAGGACCACTTGGCCCATCTAGTCTGCCCATTTCCCTACCTAGAGGATAAGCTGCAGATCCTATTTAACCAACAGCCTATTTCTTCCTACCCCCACAAAAATTGCCTTATGTCTGTCCCATGCATATTCTCCCACAGTTTTAGACCCCACAACCTCCTCAGGAAGGCTGTTCCATGCATCCACCACCCTCTCTGTGAAAACATTCTTCCTCACCTTGCCCCTGAGCCGTCCTCCCTCTATCTTCAAATTGTGTCCCCTTGTTCTTGCACATCTCTTTTTCTGAAAGATGCTACCCTCTTGGATTTTGTTGATTCCACTGAGGTACTTAAATGTTTCTATCATGTCCCCCTTCCTCCTTTCCTCAAAGGTATACATATTAAGCTCCTTTAGTCTCTCCTCATATGGCTTCTCTTGCAGACCTTGCACCATTTTACTTGCCCTCCTCTGAACTGCCTCCATCCTGTCTATGTCCTTGTGTAGATGGGGTCTCCAGAACTGGATGCAGTACTCCAGATGGTGTCTCACCAACTGTCTGTACAGGGGAATAACAACTTCCTGTTTTCTGCTGGTGATGCCTCTCCCTATACATCCCTATTTTCTGATGCTGGCGTATGTACAGCATGGTATATGTGACTTTGTATCATGGTGCAAGCATTAGCACCGAAGTCTGGCCCTAAATTGTTTTGGGAGCAGTCAGCTAATACAAGATGGTGACGGTAATGGGCTGCTGCTGCTGTGGAAAACAATCTTAAGGGGGACTGTGGAGTATGACTAGCATTAGGAACTTTGGTGCTCTGTCTTTTTTGGAGTCCTGCTCTGCCTGGAGTTAGCCTGCGTGAGACTGCTGCAACTAGATGAGTGAAACTGTTATGCTGTTCTGGGAACCCTGTCTGAAGTGACTGTGAGTAAGTCTGAGCAGTTAAGCTCGAGGAGTGGTTAGCCAGATGGGCTGATCCTGAGGTGGGTACGGAGTGTAGCCTCTTTCCCTGGGGGTGTCAGGGGTGTTAGCCAAAGGGTGGGCATTGCCCAAGCTCCTGGAGTTGCAGAGGTCCTCCTGACGGTGGTCGGGTTGCTCATGTTGCTCAAGTGGAGGGAGACCATTTGTGCTCTGAGGACTTCTTTAGGGTTGGATCAGGGCCTGGCAAATTTGAACCATTGGAGGACCTCTTGCAAAGGTGGTTGGTGCTGTGGGACTTCAATGCCTGGGTCAATGATGAACTCTCGTATTTTGCACAAGACTTCCTTCAACTGATGGTTTCCTTTGGCTTCACACAGTTGATTAACTCTGTGAACCATATAGAGGGTCATTCGTTGGACCTAGTGTTTCTGCTGGGGATTGAGATCTCCGACATGGTGGTGGAACCTGTCGGACAGTCCGATCACCACACTATAGGGTTCAGTTTTTGTGGTCCCCTCCCCAATAGATCTACCCCTATGGAGATGGTCAGGTACCTCCCTTTGTGGGGTTTGACCACTGATAGTCTTATGGTGGTCCTGGATCTATTGGGGAGTTTGTGTTAGCACAGATCCAGAGGGTCTTCTGCTAGCCTATGATAAGATGGTGAGGGCTGCTCTGGGCTCCATTGCTCCTGTCCTGGTTCACCCACTCACCCTTCACCCTTGATCACTTTGCTCTGATGGGTCCTTGAGAAGTTGAGGAAAGTGGGGAGAAGGTTGGAATGATGTTGGAGAAAATTGGCCTAGATGGTGAAAAACTTAGACTGATGTCCCATTATAGGGATTATCAATCTGCAGTCTCCTGGAAGAAAGTTGAGTTCCTGTCCAGGGAGATTGTAGCTGCGAGAAGCTGATCAGCTCATCTTTTCCGTACTGTGGGCAGGTTGTGTAATCCAACCTGTCTCCAGAATCTGAGAGCTTTTTCACAGAAGAAGTGTGACGAGTTTATGCGATTCTTCACAGGTAAGGCTGACACCATCAGGTCTTAGATTCACACAGATTGCTGAAACGGGCAGAGCGGAGATCAGTGCAAGGCTGCAAGCACCCAATTTGTCTGGTCAGATTTTAACCAGCTGGTGATCGAGGATATCATGAAGATGATCCAGGGCTTGTGACTGATTTACAGTAGTTTGGACCCTGGTTCAACATGCCTCCTTATTGGATGCATGGAGGAAATCAGATCGGTCCTTGCTGAGATAGGTGTTTTCTAGAGACTGGGGTGTTTCCGGACACCCTGAAGGAGGCAGTGGTTCACACCCTCCTGAAAAAAAACATCACTCGACCCTGACTGTCTCACAAATTACAGGCTTGTCTTTAACCTACCATTTGTGGGTAAGGTTATTGAGAAGGCTGTCGTGTTGCACTCAAGGAGCATCTGACCACTCACGATGTCTATGATCCTCTCAAGTTCGGTTTTAGGAAGAGGCTTAGTACTGAGACCATGTTAGTTCAGGTACTTAATGATCTCCTGACAGCAAGAGATCAGATGAGTTGTTCCATCTTGGTCCTCCTGGATCTCTTTGCAGCATTTGATACCATGGACGATAGGGTGTTGCCAGAGTGCCTGCAGCTTTTCTGTGGACTGTCTGGTACAGTACTCAGATGGTGTCATTCCTTCGTCACTGGCAGGATGCAGAGAGTAGAAATGAGTTGAGAGTTTGAGAGTTTTCTCCTTGGCTCTACTCCCCTGCCCTGTGGGGTATCGCAGGGCTCTGTGCTTTCCCCTGTGTTGTTTGCAGTGTACATGCTGCTGTTGGGGGAAATTATTAGGCGGTACGGATTGAGTTTTCACTGATATGCAGATAATATTCAACTGCACATGCCTTTTGTACCAGAATAAAATGATGCTGTCTCAGTCTTTAACAACTGCCTCTCTGAGATTCAGGATGGGATGAGTGCCAACTGGTTGAGACTGAATCCTGAAAAGATTGAGGTGTTGGTTGTGGACCCATGTCATCAGGTTGAGATGATGCAGACTGGGCAGCCATCATCCCTATGGCTGGGTGGCAACCAGATGATGACCTCTGGCCTGGTGCAGAATCTGGGCATTATGCTTGTTAGTGAGCTGATGCTTATGTCTCAGGTGTCGGCCATTGTCAAGACCTCATTTCACCATATGAAGACTATCACCCAGATAAAGCACCTGGCCCCATCTGATGACCTTCCTATACTGGACAATGCCTTTGTAACCACACACCTTGATTACTGCAATGCCCTATACCTAGGGCTACCACGGGAGGACCTTCACTGCCTGTAGCTGGTGAAGAATGAAGCTGCCAGGTTGTTGACCAGCTTATCAAGATCTTGTCATGTCACACCTGTGCTCCAAGGACTGCACTGGCTGCCAGTGCAGTGAAGGATCTCCTTCAAGGTTGGCTTACTGACCTATAAGGCCCTACATGGACTTGGACCATGGTATCTGCAAGATCTCCTTTGTCCTTACTGCCCCCTTTGTCATCTCTGCTCCACCAATGAGGGATTGCTGGAGATTCCAAGGGTCAGTTTAACAATTTCAGGTGCTAGATCATTTGTCTTTGCAGGTCCAGCCCTGTGGAATTCTCTACCTTGCCGGGTTAGGGAGTGCACATCCGTTGAGGCCTTTTAAGCTGCCATAAAAATCTATTTCAATTGCCATTCTGTGATAGTTAATCTTGTTGTTTTATACATGTTTTTTAATTTTAAATTTTAAATTTTTCTGAATTGAATGTCTAATGATCTATGATTTTTGCAAAATGCTATGATTTGCTGGAATAGCATTCCATAAATAAACTTTGCTTTGCTTCACTCTTGGAGTTTATGTAGCATCCCACACCTTGTGTGTGTATAAAATTCTGGTTACACACACCCACCCATGTATTATTCTCTATATAATATTGATATAAACAACTGAACAAATAGTAATCTAATATTTTAAAGCACTTGAAGCAGAGTAAAGCTACAGTAGCTATCACTAACCTCTGAGATGAGCCGCTGCTGCAAACTGCCTGGAATGCGTAATATTTTTCAGGAACTTAAATCCTTTCAAGAAATCAAAACAAACAGCAGTGTTATTCTTGAGACATTGCACAGAAATGATATTATTTAATATAGTTTATCTCTGTTATCACATGCACCTATGCAAAATGTTGTGTTAAGGGTACAACTGACAAGCCAAAAACTTTGGGAAGACTTGGTGTATATAGAGTTTGTTGAGGGGATAGAAGGTGAGAGTATAATACATTTCCCATTACCTTGAATCCCCAAGGGGAAAGGGAAAAAAAACTTGTGAGCACTCATCTAAGGGGTCTTCCAGACATAAATCTACAGCAATCCATAGTCCTCAAACTGGGGCACAAATGAGACTGCATAACAATTGCCAAATATGCTGCAATATTGATTGAAAGTCCTCTTACATTTCAAAAGTGCTGATGCTCATACAGATAGAGCAAGGTACAAAGTCACTGCACAGTGCTGAGGCATTGGATGCAATGAGCAGGTGCTTCATGGTCACCTCACATCATCACTCTGACACTAGGGGGTTATAGTGTATATGGAGCATTTGACACGGTTGGCACAGATTGCTACTTAAGGAACCCCTGCCAAGCTCAGTGACTTGAGTCCATTCACAGACCCCAGTCACCATTGTGGCAAGAAGTAAGGTGTCCAGTGTCTCAGCCTTCCGCACCACCAAGCTAGCTGAGATTTCAACGTTTTTAATAGTACCTGCTCCCCTGGCATGACCATCATGTAAAACTTCCATATCTTGGTGTGGTGATATGCTGCTTACCATTAAACATATGTGGCAGTACTATGTGAACACATCCACTGTATGACTCTAATATGTACATTTAAAAAAACTCTCAATGGCAGAGATTTTCAAAAATTGCAAGGGCAGCCATTATTAATGACTGAAAAATTCATCATAACAGCTATTACAGTCATTTCCAGATGTAGCCCTGTAGGGACATAGTTTCTGTAGTAACAGTCTGTCAGGTAATTTGCTCCTGTCTTCCATGCAATGCTTTTTTGTATCTTAAGCCTGCTGTTTTATGATATTTCTTTATTTTAACATATTTATATGTTGCCTATATTTATACTAACGTTTAGCTTTTAACTGTACGGTGCCCAGAGCCTCCAGGATTGGGAACCTAACAAATGAAATTTGCCTTGCTTTGACTTGCCCATTTTTTAAAAAAATCAGTGTTCTGCTTCATAGTACTCTTCAGCTGAACTGATGTCACTGGATTCTGGAACTGCTAAATAATTACAGCATAAATACTGGGCAGTAAAAAAGCTGCATTAATATGGAACTCTGAATAAGGGAAAATTAGGACTATTCCAAAACAGTACAATGGGGCAATTAAACAGACTTTGCATATTGGAGACTCTTAAAAATACACTGATTATGAATTTAAGGATATCACAAATACATTTTAGTTAAAAAAATAAACCATATGATGATATGTTATGCTGATTAATAAATAATGATGCTTTTATACAGCCACTGCTCTCATTCTGAATGGAGTCACCCTATTCTGCGCCATATAAGCAACACAGAAAATAACTATATTTTCCACACATGGCAAAATGTATTTTAAATATACCACAATTGTACACTTTCTGGTATACTTAAAATGCTGTATATGAATGACTGGGAATATTTATGTGGGTAGTAACACATGGTAGGGTGTGTGTTCACTGGACTCCACCAATGTGTGTTGAAACATGAGGTTATAGGTTAAATGCTCCTCAGCACCCAATGGAGCAGTTCCTATATCCCCTAATGAATGCAACACCACAGAGTGTGTAATTGCATGTATACGCTGGCCTGGTAGTAAAACATTTGACTTAGTAAACGCAGCACCATGCATTTGTGAGTACACATTGACATGGCTGGTCCCCTTGTTCCTCCAGTCAGAGAGGCCTGATGACCCCAAAGCATAACCCAACACCTGTTAGTGTGTGGAGGTTAGGGTGGTAGGGTTCGTAACCCTAACATCGAATTTTCAAACTTTTGTAGCGGTAATAGCAACCCTAACTGATGCATTAACAGAGTTTTTCATAATGAATATATATATATTCCTTGCAAAAAACCTTTAACGCCCCAATAAAGGTTCAAATTAAAACCACAAAAGTAGGGAAATGTGATGTTAGGGTTTCCAACCCTAACCCCCTCCCCAACCTTAAGCAGCAAAAGGAAAAAAAAACAATTAAGATTTTTGATCTCCAAAGTCTTGGTGAATCAGTGGTGGGGCCTTCCTTGGGGTTGTCAAACCTTCTGACCCCTCCCCCCAGCCTGTAGCCTCCTGTCCAAAGCACAAGGTAGAGCTCCAAGATAGTGCCTCATAGTGATACATGCTTCAAAGGAAAAGAAGCATGTCTCACCACATGTTGACAATGAAATCTGTTGAACATTTCTTAATGTAGGCCCTGCATGAAGAAAGAAGATTACATCTGATGTTGTTTGCTCTGGGAATGGGGTGGGCATTAGGGTTGAGAACCCCAAGAATGAACTCACCACTGATTGGCCAAGACTCCAGAGACCCAAAACCCTAATTTATTTCTCTTGGTGCTTGGGGTGGGGGTGGGGGAGAGGTATTAAGACTGAAAACCCCTAATGCCACATTTCCCTACTTTTGTTCTGTTAACGTAACCCTACCTATTGCATTAACAAAGCTTTTGCAAATTATTTTCTTTCTTTTTGAAATAGTGAAACAATATCCTCATTCATGCAGTGCACAGGGCCCTTTGGGCCCTGCACCATGGGAAGATTCTGTCCACCTACAGAGGTGCAGGGCCCTTGCAGTCTAAATGCTCCCCAGTGTCCCACACTGCTGGAGGGGCTTTAAATGCTGACATGTGGATTGGGCCCTCTGATGTTGGCTAATTAATAAAACAGGCTGTGGGGGGGGGCATCTGACACTGGGGTAGGCATCCCAGTGTCAGATTATGTTCATAAATAAACAAGGGACATGGGGATGGTGATTGGAGGTTGAAGGGGTGCCACTAGACACCAGGGAATAAATGGGTACAGTGATCAGGGAGTGAGGGGTGCCACTAGACACCAAATGGTGACTCACAACTCACTCTGCAGCTGGCAGCAGGAGTTCATCTGCAGCTGAAGAACTAAATAAAATCTACTGTTCTCATACAGAGTATGTGGCAGAAGGCTCCTCTCGCTAAGCTGGGCACCCAAGATTTTGGATTCCCAGATAAAGTATTTGTGGCCCTAATTCTGAAAAAACAAACACCAGAATCTAACTAAATGGGGCACATTTAGATAGATTCTGGCATTTAATTTGTAAAATGGCAACATTTTTATGTATTTTCTACGCTTTTCGTTCATAGAAAAAAAAACAAGATGGCTACTTGCAAAAAAGAATTTTCTTCTACACAAAAAAGGAATGGATCTTGCAGGAATGAATCCTTTTTTGCAAGATCAAATCATTTGTCAAACTTTTTACCTCTATCCTGGAAAGTGATCTTCCCATAGGAAATAATGGGAACTTAAAAACTGAATAACTTTGCAACAGATTAATATTTTTTCACCAAACAAACACTGCCACTTCTATTACCCATTTTCTTTTTACCATAAAAACTTTATACTAAAATTCCACACTATCTGGGTACAAGATGATCAAGAAAAAACTGCAAAAAGTGGCAACTTTTAAGGTTTTTGCACTATCCAGATCTCAAAATCTACACATCCAACTGGAACGAAACTTGCCACATCAAGAGATCTACAACACAGGACAGCACTTACCTAATTTTGTGCAAATCCATTCATCAGTTACAAAGTTATTAAAGTACAAAATTTGAGGTTTAACATTAAACAGGCTACTCAACCCCAACTATAGGGGCATGGCTGTGTCCCTATAATATATATACTGTATATATATATATATATATATATATATATATATATATATTCTTTGCAAAAAAATCCATTAATGCAACATTTAGGGTTTACACTAAAGCAACAAAAGTAGGGACATTTAGCTTTAGGGTTTCCAAACCTAAACCCCCCTACCCCTAAAACAAATCAGGGGTGCAGCCTTCCTTGGAATTGTCAACCCTAAAGCTCACACCACTCTATACACTCCAAAATCATACACACCTAATGGGGTGAGCTTTGGGTTGACAACACTAAGGAAGCCTGCACCCTTTATTTGTTTTAGGGGTGGAGGTAGGTTGTTAGGGTTGGAAACCCTAAAGCCAAAGTTCCCTACTTCTGTCACTTTAGCCTGAACCCTAAATGTTGCATTAACAGAGCTTTTCTGCAAAGAATTGCCCTACTTTTTGAGATAGTGTAACCTCATTCTCTGGGCCCTGCACTCCCAACCCTCCCTAGATACAGTATATATGTTGCTGTGGAAGCTTTCATTTGTTGAACAACAGCAACCAAACTGTCATTATAGGCTTCTTATTACCCCACCTAATGTACCCGTTACTGAAAAGGTTCAAATCCCCACCAAATCAGGAATCGCCACCACCGCAACATCATTTTTTGTTTGTTTGTTTTTGCTGACTGGGAAAGGAGGACTAGACAATTCTGCTTATTTTCAGCCTCATCTGGGGGAGGGGGAAAACAGAAGGACACTAACTGACATTGAACCAGATTAAGCTTTTGGTGGCATTTTTAGTAAATGGGGGAGGTGTGAAAACACAGTGTTGGCAGTATTTGAAAAATGACAGCTGTCACATTCATGAGGTATTGTAAAAAATGGCCGTGCTAATAATTTGGGGTCAAAATACTTAAAATGTCCAGAGTTACAAGCAAATCTAGCAGAATGTCAATGGATTCACAGAACTTTGCCATGTGTACGTTTTTTTACCCCAAATTTTCAATGTACACTTCTTATGACCCCATCTCATGAGCAATGGCAGAAAAAATGTTAAAATCCAGCCCAAAAAGCGATTTCACCAAGCAACCATGAAATTGCCTTTCAGGGTTGATTTGCATAATTGCATTGACATTGTCTATGAGGTGGACTCTCAAAAAGGCCATGTGGAAAATTTGGTGTAAAAACATGCAAGAATGGCAAAGTTATGCATCAAAGCTGAACACTCCATTGAAATACACTGAACTTTCCTCTGAATTTCCAAGAATATGCAAGCAATAAGACATGACGAGGTGTGGGTTATGGCCTGATAAGAGCACACCCCAGGTGCATAATGAGGCATGAGGCACTTTCACTGAGTGCCTTTAGCACCTGGGAAATGCTCTTATCAGGCCATAACCCATACCTCATCATGTCTTACCAAGTATCTTTAAAAAACAAAATAAAAAAATGGCAAAAAAAAAATGGTTTTCATAGCTGAAGTGGTAAAATAGTCCCCCTATTTAGGTAGTTTCTATAATGTGTGATGTGTAGTTCATTGCACCCCCCAACTCACATGCAGACAGGTACTGCTGTGGTTGTACTGTCCCTCTCCACACAGTGTATTAATCCCCACTATTGGCACAAACCTGATGTCTAGTCTGCTACCAAGGAACAGACAAAGCATTCCTTTTTTTTTCACAGTGAGAGGCTTGTTTGATTAGCAAAGTGTCTGTTCCTTGTCTGTCACCATTGTTGTCAGTGCTACAATTGCAGTTTCTGATATCCGGCACTCGCTCTGTGTTCCGCTGTTGATGTAGGGTATACCTTTTGAATAACTTTCTTAAAAAAATCTTTTATATAAAAGGGGCAGTGGAGGAGTGGGTCTGTTGTTTGATGTGGAAGACATGCTGGTGGCATGTGCATCACTGGTCCACCTCATGGTCAGTTTTTGAGCAGCACAGGTTTCACTTTTGTTATGAACGTTTTTACTGTAAGGTGATTTTCATCACCTTATGCTTTGCAGTTTCTTGTGTGTGCATGACAGAGAGGTGGGGGCTAAAATGATGGTTGTCTTCATGGAAGTAGAGAGATTCGGTGTGATCCCTCTCCTGGTGCTGCTGTTCTGGTTCAGAAATATCCAAGGTGAGGGCAGTGGGAGAATGTTGGCACGGACTGATTTTATGATGTACTATGGATCAGTTGGCACAAGTAGTGCCCATTGAATGATTACATCCTGATAAGGACATGGCTGGGAAGGGCTTCCAGCCAATCAGAGTGCAAGACTTTTTTTTGCCCATTTTATAACAGTAGTTATGCTCTGATTAAAAACATCTGGAGTTCCCATGACTCTCAATGCCCTTTAGGTAGACAGCTGCATAATGAACTGATTTCAATATTTAAGGAGCAAATCACACTGAAGGCTCTTAGGTTAATGTAATAGTGTTGTCTGTGCGAGTTTTGGGTTTCAGCTGCATTAATAATTGGATGGCTTGTGTGAGTGTCCTTTGAATAAAATCTTATTTGTTGCATTCAAAACATCATCGCTCAAATGCTTTGTAGAACAGCCCCTGTTTAAGCCCTGTATTGGATTATAGCTACTGTGAGGATGACTTTGATTCTGAGTATTCTTCTACATTACACTTTATACCTCACCATGTGTGACTGATTACCCTCATATGCAGTTTATAAAACAAATCCATGGTCTGGTTCAAAGAGCCTCTTTTTGTTTTCCTCTCTAGAGAAAATGAGCAAAACACGGGTCCGGAGTCAATTGTGCTGACTCACTGCATGTAATATTGTTGAGATTGAATAGATTAGCATCAATTATAAATGAGAGACAAAACAGCAGGGATCATAACAATTATTAAGAATGACTGCCTCCTGATACAGCGGGTGGTTCTCTATGTAATAAATGCTTGATTGCTATTTAGTTCCCTCAATTAAACCATCAAATTCCTGCAGATTTTAAGATGGAGAATACAGGTAATACAAAACCATTACTGTTTTATTTTTTCCCTGAGCATTCTGTTTTTAAATGAGATAGCAGCCCGTGTTTGTCAGATTCACAGAATCTAAATCTCTACCACTGTAAAAAATTCTAGTAACAGTGTTACTCTGATTGGTTTTGCTTGGAAATTCATGCTGAATATCAGAAATATAAAGTCTTGGTAATTTAAAATATATTTTTATTGCAATTTAAAATCAAACTAAACTAATACAAAAATAGCAGCTATGAAGAACATCTGTACAAATTACGTGATCATTTCATGGTTGCCATGACAGTCACAATACATCTGCAGGTAGTCCACAAATAACAGCAGAAACCAAACTTTTAATCCACAGGATCTTAAATAAATTCTTGAGGGAGATTGTGTCAACCCCCCTTACAATGCAAATTGACCCCTACCACCATTAAGGGATCCTCAGTCCAAATCAGGCTGACACCATGATGGAAGGGCACTGGTTGTTCGGAAAAAGGCAACTTAAGATGTCAAAATTGTGCTTAGATCCCAATATCTGGAAGCTGAATCTTTCTACTGGGATGCATTCCCAAACCATGCAGCCCATTTGGACCAGATCCAGAGTGGTCTCAAGCAGCCAGTGGACAACAGTCACCATCTAAATCATATATAGCATAATATTAATTTGTTCAATTGGAGCTCTTTTTTAATATTAGCTAGGGAGATTTTATTCATAAAAAATAACAAAGTTATGCAACAATGTTTAAAACCCAACTGAAATACATTGAACCGTACTTACCTTACTTTTTCATATAGCAGTCAGCATTTCCAGTAGCAAGACATGTCTTCGATAGGAGAGTGGGTCTTCACCCTGAGACCTGTTCAGGTGAGTGAGTGTGTGTGTGTGTGGGGGGGGTGGGGTGGGGTGTGGGGTGTGGGATGGTGCTGAGTGGGAGGTTGCGGTGGAGAGTCAGATCAGCGGGGGACCATTTTCTTTTTTGACAGGTTTAAAAAAAAGACATTGAGTGGCTGTTTTCTTTGTTTCAGAGAGTATATCAATGGGAGGATGGGGGTTGTCATTAGACACCAGAGAAAGCAAAAAAAAAAGTGAAAGGGATGGCCATTAGACAGTAGGGGGTGCCACTAGACACTAGGGATAAATACTATAATTATGGGGACTGCACCGGAGGGTGGAGGGTGCCACTAGACATAAGGGACATGCTTCATCATTATGGTGATGGGATCAGAGGGTGGGGGTGCCACTAGACACCTGGGAAAGCACAAAAGTGAATGGGGACAACCAGCAGAGGGTGGGGGGTGCCACTAGCACCAGGGATAAATATTATAATTACAGGGACATGATTGAAGGGTGGGGAGTGCCACTTGACACCAGGGAAATACTTCATAATTACAGTAATGGGATCAGAGGGTGGAGGTACAACTGGACACCAGGAAAAATGCAAACATTATGGGGACAGTAATTGGAGGACAGAAGGATGGGGGGCACAAGACACCAAAAAAATATTACATTTTCATATCACATTCTTTATTTGGAGATAATACATCTGAACAAAAAAAGCAGAAGTGAGTTACAAAAAAGGATTTGCAATAAAAAATATCTGGCTTGATTCTACAACAGTAAAGTACAGAATCCACCTAAGGAACTTCTGATGAGCGGGATAGATGTGTTGTGTCTGCAGGATGAAATTTTTGCAGGTTTTAAATATTTTGTTTTAAGGAAAAAACAGAGACAAGATGGTGGCAAATAAAAGAAAAGGATTTTTTCTTCATGAAAAAGGATTGGCCCCATAAGAAAGGGATTCCTTTTTCATTTCATACAGCTATCTTGCAGTGCTACTGATCATGCTCAGAACTGAAAATTTAAAATGTAATAACTTTGCAACGGATTAATATTTTTTTCATTGAACCAGCAAAAGGTATATCTGTGGGCCAGACCCTTTCTACCCTGAAAATTTCAGACCAAAATTCCAAACCATTTGGGTGCTACAGGTGTTACCAAAAACAGCTTAGAAACAGCAAAAAAAAAACACCTGGAAAATTAACTTTTTGCACTATCCAGGTATCAGAACCCACACATCTGATCAGGACAAAACTTGGCACATCCAGAGATCTACTCCATAAGACCATGCAAGTCTGTTGAAAGATTGCAATGCTATTAAAGTGCAAAAATTGGGATTTAACATTAAACTGCCTACTCTACCCTAACTATTCTGGTGCTATCGTACCCCTATAATCTATCTATCTATCTATCTATCTATCTATCTATCTATCTATCTATCTATCTATCTATACAGTATGTATATACACCCCCCCCACACACACTCACATCTCCCTCTATATCTATTATAGGAGTGCAATAGTGCCTCTATAGTTAGGGTTGAGTGGGATGTTTAATGTTAAATCCCTAACTTCACACCTTGATAATGTCCCCCTTTTAATGGAATTGCATGCAGTTTTGTATGCATGGTATGAGGGGCAAGGTCTCCTGATAAAGCAAGTTTCATTAGGGATGGATGTCTTGATTATGAGATCAGGAGAGGTCAAAAAGTGGAAAAATCTGGGTTTTCAACAGATATTATGCTCTCACCTACATCCAAGATGGCTTGCAATTTTGTTCTAAAATGTTCTGGTTAGAAGGGCCTTGCAGTAGAAAGAGGCCTTTTTTTTTAGCTTTGTGAAAACCTAATAATTGGTTCCCAAGTTATAAGGATTTGAAATCTCAGTTCTGAGTATGCTCATTTGGGCCTTTTACTTAAACAGGCATGTCTGATGCAAAAGAACAATTTCTGGCTCACACAAGAAGAATATTTGTTTGTTGGCCAACATTCTTCTTTTGCGAGAAAAAAATTATTTCACATAGCCGCCATCTTGTTTTACATTAAAAAAATGGAAACCCATAAAAATGATACATTGGGGAAAAAACAAACAAATGTAGGCCCTCAATACTATCATTACAGCTGTGGTTAAGTTGATTATCCAATGCCACTGGATGGATCAACAATCCCCCTCCTACTAGGAATGGCATGAGGAAATTCTCTCTGTCTCATGATTGCAGAAATTTATAGACACCCTTAGATTTGCTTTAAAATGTTATCAGAAGAGATGGGAGAAGCTACACACCCTTCTTTTGCCTTTGTGATATACATTGAGTATATTGGGACATTCGAAGCCTAACTTGTTCTATATATATACTGTTTTTCTATTATTATTCGATCCTTTGCATTGTCATATATCATTAACATAATCACCTTAAATTGTCTATATTCAAATTTCAGCTATAATGATTATATGATTTAATATGGACTCAAGGTATATTATGTAAGTGTCCTTTCTATCTCTGGCATTGTACAATTTTTTTTGATGTCGGTTGATTAGGACCAAAGCACACCTTTTTTCTCTATTGATATACATCTCATGCTATTGTTTTTTCTTTTGATATTCTTGTATTATTTTGCCTTTTGATAAAATAAAGTTAGTTAAAAAAAAACACATGGGAGGTAAATGGGACCTGTTTAGCTCGATTCTGGAGATTATTTTTCAAAAAACAGCCCCAAAATGTGGCTTTATGACATCTGTAAAATCCTAATTGGAAGGCTTAGTGAGAGCTCTGGATTTTTCTTTCATGAGCCAGAATTCTTGCTTCATGAATCTCACAAAAGAAGAATCTCTTCTCATGAAAGAAGAATTAAATCTCACAAAAGAAGACATTTCTTGTTTTGTGATCTTTCATAAGATTTGTTGTTTCATGATCTTGTTTCATATCAAAAGAAGCTCATAAAAGAAGAATTTCTTCTTTCATGAGGTGATATTCTCTTTTGTGAGGTTTTTTCTTTTGCACTCCTCCTTTGTGAGACCATATGAAAGAAGAAGAAAATCTGCTCAAGAAAGAACTTTGTAGAGAAAACTTCTTCTAATAACAACATTGTTTTAAAAGATTTAACCCTACATTTTCAACATTGCCTTTTTCTGACCTCATCTCATGAACCAGGAAGGTGAAATGTTTCAAATTTGACCTGGAAGATAAGTTTTGGTTGCTTTACAAAATTATGTTTTGGGCAGGATTTGAAAAATTTCACCTGAATGGTTCAAGAGGTGGGGGATCATAAAAAGGCCATGTTAAAAATATGGGGTCAAAGTATTAAAAAACAACAAAGTTATGTAGAAAGGGCCCTGTACTTCTGTATCTGAAGCTGCATGGAAGAGCAGGGCCTAGACAGACTCCTCAGTTGGTGCGTCTGCATCTGTAGCCAGAAGCAGATGGATGGACTCCTCACTTGGGACAGGGTCCTCTGGGCCCTGTGTGTCTGCATCTGTAGCTGCATGGAAGTACAGAGTTTTGAGGGCCCTGCACTACAAGTCTAGAAATGGCTATAGATTGCAATGTGGGGAAGGAGGGAGTGGCACCCTGTAAAAGCAGATACTGTAGTTTACTTTGTATGCACCTATACATGTTTAGGGGGGCATATAATTGTAATACTAATATTTACATCTGTCATCTTGGGCAGAAGTACAGGGCCCTTTCTACATAACGTTGTTTTTTTTTAATACAAGATGGCTCCAGGTAACAACCGTAGATTGCCACTTCCACTGATTGCAGTCCATATACAGTCTACTGTATATCCATTAGTAGACCTGTAGCCCATTCCCTACATAGCATCATCAAAATGCCATATTAGGGGCATGGCTGCAGCAGGTGCTGAGTGGATTTCAGAAATACAGAAGCAGTATAGTAGGTACAGTAAACTGAACATCTAATTAATTTCTGACTGTTTATATTTGAAATAGGGGTGGTTTAGGTCCTTGGGTCAAGTAGCTTATTGCCATGAGTTGCCTAACCATTGATGACAGTAGCTCTTTATTTTTATTGTGAGTTCAAGGGCTAATTAAAACTTAGACAACCCCATTGTCTAACTACAAAGCTGCTTAACTCTACCTTTACCTGAGTTATGCCACCTGGCAAAAAAACAGCTGGCATTCATCAAGCTGTTGGTAAAGTGGTTTAGCAAAATAATGAGTTACTTTAGCATCAGCTTTATTGCTTTATGGAACATGTTTGACATACTTATTTAAACTGTTTCACACATCTCAACAGTCTCATAATGCAGTCAAGCTGACTTTGCACAAAGTTTTTTCAACTACGTGTTTATTTTAAGCTTTAAACTATAACCCCGGCATTAATCACTTTCCTGCTTTCCTTTAAATCAAGTCAGGCATTCCAAAACCAGATGAGATAAATTAAAAATATTGCAAAATCATCCTGTCCCGGTCTTCCATTGTTTTTCAGAAGTTAAGATTTGTGGGTTCTAAGCCTGCAAATCTAAGCTTTTCGGCAGCCATAAAGTGATTTGTTCATTTTCAAGTGGGGTCTTCTGTTGCTGTACTAAACTATGCCATCTGTAAATGTTTTTTTTCACACAAACCTGAAGTCAAGGCTGTTGTCACATTTTAAAACTATAATTTATTATTTACCTGTAACTGACAAAATGTGGGTGAAAATAGCATGCACCTTCACCTCAGTTTATTTAAAAAGGTATGCTCAGTAGGCTTTTCAAGCTTTTCAAAAATATAACCCCTATTGTCAGCTCCATTCACAAAGTTCAAGCTCCAGGTAACAACCATAGTCTCAGTCTTAACAGACAGACAGACATACTGTAGCTAGTGAGATAGATAGATAATAGATAGATAGATAGATAGATAGATAGATAGATAGATAGATAGATAGATAGATAGATAGATAGATGGATGGAGAGACAGACAGACAGATTGATTCAGTATATTATAGTGTCATGATAGTAGTTAGGGTTGAGTAGCCTGTTTAATGTTAAACTCAGTATTTACTCCTTAATATCTTTGGCTCTCTTTGACAGAATGAGCTGACATTTTGTACGTGTTATCTAGTAAGCAAAGTCGTGCTGTGTGGACATCTTTCGGGACATCAGCTTGTGTGGTTTCTGAGATCTGTATGAATAATTTTATGAAAGAAAATACATTTTTTCCTATACTTAACATTATTTTGTTTTTTTTGCTCTCACCTACAGCCTACATGGATAGGAATTGTTGCCCCAATCTTGCTGGGGACATGTGTCATCCCTCAAGGTAGTGCCTTTGACAGGTCCAGTGAAAAAATATAAAAGGGTTCCAGAGTTATAAGGCTTTAAATGTTAGTCCGACTTGCGCATGCACAGTAGGGGTTTTGAGATAACATTTCTGGGCAAAAGTAAATAGTTGATGCTGCAAATGCTTGTTTTTGGTTTTGCACCACTGAATTGGTAGGACACCAAACATTTTTGGTGCAATGCGAAACACCATCTTGTTGATTTCTTCCAGAAACTGGCAAATGTAGAAAAGGCACAAAAATGCTGTGATTTTAATTTAAACATCAGAACCTAGCTAAATGGGATCCATTTAGCTAGATTCTGATGTTTGTTTTTAAATATTGTTCCCACATATATGTTTTCTGGACACTCAAAATCCCTGGAGCCCAGCTTAGCGAGCAGTGCTTTACCCTGCATTCTCTGTATGAGAACAGCATGATTTTCTTGACTTCTGCAGCTGCAGCTGGAACGCATGCTGCCAACTGCAGATTCAGCTGTGAACTGCCATTTCTCTGGTATCTAGTGGCACCACCACCCTCTGATCCAAATACTTTATTTTATTAAAATATTTTATCCATTAGTGTTAGTGGTATCCCCACCCTCTTTTATATATCCCTGGTGTCCAGTGGCACCACCACCCTCTGATCCTCAAACTAAATATTTTGAAACTTTCTCCATTGCTGTTTATAGTACCCTCACCCTCCTGTTTGTTTCCTTGGTGTCTAGTGGCACCTCCACCATCTAATCTCTGTATTTTATTATTTGTCATCAGTGGTTAGTTGCTCCCCCTCAGGAATGTTTACATTCCTGAAAAAAGAAAACAGTCCCCCATCTTTTTTAAATCCTGAAAAAAAGAAAACAGTCCCATGTTGTCTCCCCCGTTGCCCTCTCCATCCCTACCCTTCCATTGAGCACCCACCCCTCACACCACCCTTGCCCCATACTTAGCACTGGAGGTCATAGACTATCATCTTCTGTGGACCAGGACATGTCTGCATGCTTCAAAGCTGAACCACAAACTGAGGAATAAAGGTAAGTGCCGTATAATGTATTTCAATAACGTTTTGAACTTATGTTCATAACTTTGCCATTTTTTTTAATTTTTCACCAAATTTTCTACATATCCTTTTTAGGAACCCGCCTCATAAACCCTGTCACTGTCATTTTGTTAATCTGGCCTAGAAGGTGATTTCATGGTCTCTACATGAAATCACCTTTCGAGACCATATAATTACATTTCACCACCACTGTTCATGAGGTGGAGTCCCAAAAAGGCTATGCTGAAAATTTGGTGAAAAAATTCCGAACAATGGCTGCATTATATGAGTGCATTGAAATTGTTCTACACATGAGCATAACTCTGATAATTTACACTATTTTGACTCCAAATTTTCAGCATAGGCAATTTTTTATACCACCTCATGAACAATAGAGCTGTCAATTTTTCACATCCTGTCCAAAACAGGTTTTTGCATCTGTGTTGCGGAATGGCGTTTTGGCACTGATTTGAAATGTTCACTTACGGAATTTATGAGGTGGGGTCATAAGAAAATTATGATGAAAATTTGGGGTCAAAAATATGAAAAAATGCCATAGTTATGAACATTCACTGCAATTCCGCTACTCCCATTTATAACTTTGGAAATGTTAAATATGTTAAATATTTTTACCCCAGATTTAAAACATAGCCTTCTTATTACCCCCACCTCATGCATGTCACTGTCATTTTTCAAATCCTGACCAAAATGTCTTTTCGCACCTGTGGCATGGAATGGCATTGCAGTTGTGCAGAATTACATTTTGGCAGGGATTTAAAAATTATCTGTACCAGGTACATGAGGTAGGGTAATAAGGTGGCTATGCAGACAATTTGATCACTGTTTTGCTATAAATGTAAGTGCAGTGACCGGAGGGCCCTGTGCTTCCACAACTACATATGATTACGCATCTACGAAAGTATGAGAGTACAGGGTCCAAAAGAAACATTAAAATGCAGATAATATTAAACTATCTCAAAAAGTAAAAAAAAAAAAACTGCATTAATACTCTAGTTGTGGTCAATGTCACAAAAGTGGGGAAATGTGGCATTAAAGTTTCAACCCATTACACCCCACCCCCATCCTGCACACACTAACAGTCATTGGGGGGTGTCTTAGGTAGAGATGCAGCAAATTTAAAATCCACCAGCGAAGTGAACTTGAAGTGGCCACTTCGCGTTGGCACTTTGCTACGTTGAGTGCCCCACAGGAAAGGCTCACATTGCCTTATTATTACTTCATGTTGTCATTCCACCTTAAACATGAAGTAAGGTGGAGTGACAACAATATTGGCAGCATCCCACCCACACGGTCACCAGAATGTGTCCCCAAAGAATGTCCCCAAAGTGCTACTGTCTTGTGTCCAGAAAACTCCCCTGTGCTGATGAAGTGAAATTATAGTGTAACAAGAAATGCAAAGTCTCCCAGAATTAATGGCGCACTCAGTCATGCATGCAGTGGTCAGGTCACACACAGAGTCACCAGAATTAATGTGCATCCCCAAAATGCTACTGTCTTTTGTTCAGAAAATTCCCCAGTGCTAACAAAGTGAAATGAGAGCATAACAAGAAATGCAGTCTCCCAGAATTAATGGTGCCATGCAAGCGCACAGACAGAATAAGATTGCGCTGCACACTCAAAGGATGCATACAAAAAGGCACAGCAACACCTAACCAGTACTCACAAGTCACAAATCCAAATCTGGAATGAAATACATTTTGCCAGTTGGGGGATTAGTGCATGGCAGTAACAATCCACTACCAGTAAAGATGCCACAAAGCAGTATAAAAAATTCATGCAGGTGCAGTGGATAGCAGGTTCACACTGCTGCAGTTATTCTGTAACACAATAAAAAGTATCTGATTTAATGGCACACATTGCACACACACACACACACTCACACACACATACACAAGTAATGCATAGCAAATTGAAAACCTTTAGTAATATAACAAAATGTTTTAAACAGATAAATTGTACAATGCTGCACCACAACAATCAGCAAAAAAAATGTCAAGAATTACTTAAAATATTACTGTGTGTACATTAACACAGTTATACAAGACAAATATAACCAAAACAGAAAGACTGCCATTTTCTCCCAGTTAAGCTACCTACACCACAGATATGCCCCTCCCTCAAAGCAGATTTCACCGTACACAGACTGACTGTTCTAAATTAACATTCAAAATCCACCCACAACAATAAACACTCGATATGAGCACAGAAGTGTTTCCTACAATCAATGTACTAAATTTTGAGCAAAAAGTATTACTCAAAAAGGCATTTTAAACAGCTTTTAGAGGTTTTGAATCGCAGATCTCTGAGAGCAAACTGTCTCCAACTACCACTGCACACACACTACCCAGGCCAGAACTGAGGCTGTGCCAAACATTCTAGAGCCTATGTGACCTGCAATCCCATGAATAACTGCAGAATTTCATTTGGAACTCAATTACAGGGTGACGTGAGATGAATTACATTGATTTCAATGTACTTCACCTTAAAATTGGTGGAGAAGTGGTTTTGGGGAAGGCGGAATAATGCAAAGTCATTGGTTTTGATGGACTTTGTATTCCTTATTATGAAGTGAAGTATTCCTCTTCACATTGTGGAGTTCTCGGCGGATTCCACGTTACTCAGCAAATCACTTCACGGAGCAAATTGGGGCTACTTCGCTCACCACTACTTACAGTACTGTAACTCACATGCTGTGCGGGAAGGAATGTGAATGCCTATGGCTGTACTTCTCCAATGGGCTGTAGCACAAAACTCCCAGACTTAAAAATGCTTCTTAATGAGTACAATGGTGGAGTGGTGAAGCCTGGAGAGATACTACAAAACGTGCTTACAATACATCTAAGTAACTAGTAAAAAAATGAATGTTGTGATTCATGACGTGATCATGAATCATGATTTGTGACTGCATTTGTGACTGTGATGATGAAGAATGTGATTCAGTGTCGATGGTGTGAGATAACCAATATGAAACTGTACTGGGAACGCAAATGCCTATGGCTGTACTTCCCTGATGAGCTGTAGCACAAACTCCCCAATTTAAAAATGCTCATTAATGAGTACAATGGCGGGGTGGTGAAGCCTGGAGAGATACTAAAAAACATGCTTACAATACATCCAAGTAACTAGTCAAAAAAATTAGTGTTGTGATTTGTGACATGACTGTGAATTGTGATTTGTGACTATATTTTTGACCATGATGATGAAGAACGTGATTCAGTATCGATGGTGTGACATAAACAATATGGAACTGTATTGGGAACACAAATGCCTATGGCTGTACTTCCCTGATGAGCTGTAGCACAAACTCCCTGGCTTAAAAATGTTCATTAATGCGTACAATGGCTAGGTGATGAAGCCTGGAGAGATACTACAGCACAGGCTTACAATACATCCAAGCAAATAGTAAAAAAAATAATATTGTGATTCGTGATGTGATCATGAATAGTGATTTGTGACTGCATTTGTGACAGTGATGATGAAGAATGTGATTTGTATCACGAGTGACTCGTGATGATGGTCTTGACTTAAAAATGCATATTAATGAGTACAATGTTCATGCAGAATTAAGCACCACACCTGTCCAGTACTCTGAAGGGAAGCCAAAAAAACAACTGTGACTTAAGTTACAGATGGAGATTGGGCCCTAAAGAGATGCAAATTCACAGACAGATTAAGATTGTGCTGCACGCTGAAGAGATGCAGATGCAAAGGCACATCACCTAACCATTGTTCACCATCAGAAATTCAAATCTGGGCCAGCCCGGTGGGGCTGAGTGTTGAGGCGCTGGATGCCACATCTCACTCCACACCGATGACCTGGGTTTTGGAATGAGCCCTGGCTGCTGAGGGTCGGCAGGGGTGGGAGAGGATTGAGCATCCAGCAGGACAGCTCTCCTCTCCTGGGAGGGACAGGGATCCCTAGTCAGGAGGCGGAGGCCAGAGATGCAGCAAGCACTGATGATGTAGACAAGGGGTGGGGGAGTGGCAGATGTCGGTTCCATGCCTTGATGTCAGGGCACTAGCCACTCCCCAAGAAACAGGGGAAAATGCCCTTCAGCTCCGGCAGAGACAGAGCACTGGAGCTTGCCCTCGATCTGCGGCCGCCCACCTGGCAACCTCCTGACCGACGCTACTGACTGCTCGGTGTGTTAGGGCCCACCTCATCCCCATCGGGGATGGTAAAACCAAGCCTGTACAGGTTGGGCGGACCGCAGAAGGAAGACTCCTTGGTGCTCCCGAGGAGACCAGAGTTGAGGGGAGGAGAGGAGGAATAAATACGAAAACAAAAAAAATAAAAAAAGAAATTCATATCTGGAAAAGAATACCATTGCTGGTTGAGGTGGGCCATGGGGGGGAGGGGCAATGTATTGCACTGCTGCAGTAACAGTCACTAGTACTAGTAAAGATACTACAAAAAGTACAAGAATCACACAGCTATAGTGGATAGCAGGTTCACATTGCTGATATTATTATGTGGCACAATAAAAGGTGTCTGATTTGATGACACGCATCACACACATACACACACACACTAAGTAATGCGTAGCAAATTGAAAACTTCAGTAATATAACCACATATTTTAATCAAACTAAAATGATGCACTGCTGCACCACAACAATCAGCAAAAAAAGGCAAGAATTACTGAAAATATTACTGTGTGTACATTAACACTGTTATACAAGAAAAATATCACCAAAATAGAAAGCACTGTCTTTTTCTTCAAGTTAATCTACCTACACCACAGATACTCCCCTCTCCCAAAGCACACTTCCACTGTCTCTCAGTACACAGACTGAATGTCGTACATTAACATTCAAAATCCACACACAAACAATAAATGCTCAATGATATGAGCACAGGAGGGTTTCCCATAATCGATAAACTAAAGTTTCAACAAAAAAAGACTCAAAAAGGCTTTTTTAACAGCTTTTAGAAGGTTTGAATCACAGACAGCTCTCAGAACAGATTGTCTCCTACAGCTTCCTACACACACTACCCCAAACTAAGGTTGTGCAGAACAATCTAGAACCCATGTGACCTGAAATCCCATGAATCACTGCAAAATTCACCTTAGGAGCTTAAAAACAAGGCAAAGTGAGGTGAAGTACATCGTTTTCAATGTACTTCACCTTAAGAATTGGTGCAGTAGTGGTTTGGGAAGGTGGAGTAACACAAAGTCATTGTTTTCAATAGACTTCGCCTTCCTCATTATAACATGAAGTACTCTGCTTCATGTTGCGGAGCATTCAAAAAATTCGCCTTCACTTCGCAACTCACTTCGCGGAGTGAATTAGGGCCACTTTTGCCCATCTCTAGTCTTAGGGTCATCAGTCCTAACACTCACCCCATTCTCCTATACTGAACCCATCTCAGCTTATTTTCTTATGGAATGGGGTGAATGTTAGGGCTGATATCCATAAGGCAGAGCCCCAGTGCCTGTTGGTATGTGCAGGGTGGGGGTGAGGTGTTAGAGTTGGGAATCTTAAAGCCACATTTCCCTACTTTTGTGGCTTTGACTTTAACTAGCACATTAACACAGTTTTTTCACAACATATATATTTGTGTGTGTGTGTGTGTGTGTGTGTGTGGAGAGAGAGAGACATAGCAGGCAGTTTCAATTGCTAGTTACTCTTCTTCAACACTTATTCACTCCCCTTTGCAAAGATGAAAGCCTTTTTTACAGTACACATGAAGATGGTTATCACTCACAGCCAATTAATATGCATACTTTCTTAGATGATTTTACTTCTTATTCCATGTTCTAATCATGGTAAAACACTGTTGCCAGCCCGCAGGTGCAGCAGTAGTGCTACCACTTGTGACGTAGGTGAGCCGGGTTTGGAAACAAGTCCAAGTCATTGGAGGGCTGGCCGGGGGGGAGGAAGACTGAGCACCCATTGGGTTATTCTCCTCCTCCTCTGGGCAGGGTGGGCTGTGGGTCCCACTGCTATACGGCCACCTGAGTGATCATGGGTGGAAGTGTAGTCTAGTAGCATGTAGAAGGAGGGGAAGACATCAGCTGAGGTCTGGAGCAGGGGCATGTCTTGATGTACCCTGCCTCCTTGGACCTCCCAGTACACCACTGTCCTTGAGGATTATGGAGGACCAAAACATAGAAACATAGAAACATAGAAGTTGACGGCAGATAAGGACCGAAAGGCCCATCCAGTCTGCCCATTTCTTTTTCTACCTTATAAATGTGCCTTCGGCCTTTGCTCTGTCAGTGACCTATCTATTCATAGTCATTTGTATTGCTCCCTTATGCCTATCCCATGCCTGTTTGAAGCCCTGCACTGTATTCATAGCCACCACCAGAAAAAAACAGAAAAGTCCCACACCCACTCCTTGTGATGGGCCCTGGTGCCAAGCCAATTTGATCAGGTTCTGGAGTGCTCAGTGTGGACCACCTGATGCACTACAGTGAGCTGGAGGAGAAAGGACCGGGGCTCCCCCTCCTTCCCATCTGGAGAGGGATAAACTGAGGCTGGATGGGGGATGGCCCACTGCAGCTCATCAGAAAGCCTGGCAGATCCCCATGGACACTTTGGGAGCCCTGGAAAGAGAGATGCAAGTGCAGTGAGGAAAGAGGCATAACGTGCATTAAAAAAAAAAGTAGAACATTTACCATGTGCACAGTACCACAAATGAAGTGCACACATACAAGTTTTTTTATAGTTAACTGAAACCAAGGATCATGGTAACACCCTTGGTTAAATGATTTATGTTACAGCCATTTTATGCGCCTAATGTTAATTATTAAAAAAAATAGAAATACTGTTTTAAAGCAGCAGGACTTTGTTTTAGTAGTCATGTAGTCCTGAGTATCTTAGGTTCTTCATTCTTGTAATTTAAATTCTATCAGCTATGTTTAAGACTGAGTTTAATTACATGTTTTGTAATTTGCATGGCTCTACAATAAACATGGCAGCCCTCAGCAACTTTCAACAATCTTCCCCCCAAGATCTCACATTAACTGCACCCATTGTATTTGTAATGCAGATAGGTCAGGGGGTAGCCAGCAGATGTTTCTGATGGCCATCAGCACACACCCCTGATCTGCTTGCATCTATGATGGTGAGCCTGGCAAAAGACCAACAACTTTTATGAACCCTTCAAAATCTTCTGTCTTCCCTCAGGAATGAAATAAAACAAAATAAAAAATCAGATACTGTATAATGATATTTTGGTTGGTCCTAACTACCAACAAAATTATTATAATCTTTGTTAGCTAGCACTACTGCTTTAAAAATGTTTATCTTTAAAAAAAAAACTTTCCATGACAGACTTGTGCATGCTTTTACATGCATGAGTATACCTTTTATTAAGTTGGAGACCATTCTGAAGATGCAGTGTTAGCCAGCAAAACAACAAACAGAAGGCTATTTTTGTTCAGCAGAGACAACACCCTTAGGCCAAGTAATAGTTTATGTATAGAAGCTTTTAACCCTTTGCTACTCTTAAACACTGGGACTACTTGAAATGTCGGAGATGAATGACTCAGTTTCTTATTGTCCATGACAACGTTCACAGGCTTATCTCAGTACTGTAGATACTGTAGGCACAGTATAGACTTGGACAGGTACCTACAAGACTGCCTTTAAATGTGCTTTTTCTCCTCTTGTTTTTTTCTTTCTATATCTTTCTGCAGTATAATACAGTAAAGTGAAATTGGCATACTGTATTATAATATATCATTTTAGGGTATTATACTGTGGAAAGAAATTCCTCAGAACTATCACTGAACTGTGGAATAATTACATGTATCATGGACTGATGTATTAAACTGTAGAACAAAATACCTTAGAACTGTCATTCCACAGCTAATGTGTATTATTTCACAATTCAGCCAGAAAAGTTTGCAGAATGGGGTGGAAACTTGCCAAACATGTTCAGAAGGTTTGGATTTCACCAAAGACAGAATTTGGAAAATTGTGAAATGAATTAGGAACTCTTAGATTCTGAAAAGTTCTCTTGGTGAAGTATCTTGAATCCCATGAGCTGCAAGGCCAAAGGCAGAATGGATTCACAGTGGAGGGGGTTCATGCCAGACAAACCTGATTGAGTTCTTCAACTGGGTAACCAGGGAAATAGATCATGGGAAGGGCGGTGGATATTGCCTGAACTTCAGCAAGACCTTTAACACTGTGCTGTTCAGTAGACTGAATAAGAAGTTAAACAGCCTAGGGGTGTGATTCACACAGGTGAATTGAGTTAGAAACTGGTAACAGATAAGCAACAAAGGGTGGTGGTTAATGGCATTCACTCTAATGATGGGAGAGTGACCAGCAGGCTGCCGCATGGCTCAATGCTGGGTCTTCTTCGATGTTTTTATAAGTGACGTTGCAGATGAACTGAAAGGGAAGGTATACCTTTTTCTAGATGACACCAAAATCTGTAACAGGGTGCACAATAGGGAAGGGGTAGAAAATGAATAGGGATCTTTGGAAACTGGTCAAGAGCATGACAGTTAGGGTTTGATGCAAAAAAGTGCAAAATCATGCATCTAAGGCATAGGAACCCAAGAACTGAGTATAGGATGGGGATGGGAAGGGGTAGGGAAGGTACTGTCAGTCATTAAACAGAAAAGTGACCTAGGGACTATCATATCTGATGACCTCAAAGTGGCAGGGCAGTGTGTCAAAGCAGTGGGCAGGGACAGTGGGATGCTGGGATGCATATATTGAACTTAGAGTGTTGAGAATGAATTATTTTAGCTCATGTGAATTGACATTATTTTCCTCATTCCATTGCCTTTTCCAGAATATCCCCTTCCTTCCCTTCTATCCTATGGTAGCAGTGCTTGCAGACTAATAAGTTATATGCAGGTAAACAAAGGAGTGATTACTGATTAGTGATGAAGAATCCATTTGGATTCAACGTGCCTTGGTAACTTAATGTAGTTCACTTGTTTGTTTGTTGCTACAATACAATAAAGATCTGCCTTTATGCAATATTTGCTACTTCAGAGTTTTTACTCATTCCTTTTGTGCTCAACTGTTGCTCATTTGCTTGGCTTGATTCTGTTTTCACTGGTTGCAACAAAACCCCTTTACTATCTGGCCAGTTACTTGCACTTTTCAAGTTATGTGCAGCCCCAGGCAAATTGGTAAATAATCAGTCCAGTAGGGCAGCAAATTCCCAGAGGTCCTGGGTGCAAGGGTATGTTATAGCACCCCCCCCCAATTTTGAACAAACATCAAAAGTATGATTTGGACCCCTAAAACCTCATGGGCCCAGGTGCAAGTGCACCCCCTGTACCCCTGTAGCTACGCCCCTGCATTAGTCATAGTTTTTGAAGGACAATCCAACTTATCAAATGTTATCATAAGATCATCAAAGGAGACTGTGATCTAAGAACATCATCTACTGTAGATCAAGATTTAATCATCCAACTTCAGATCACCAACTGATGATTATTGACTATTTTTGTAAGCTTAAATTAGCATGATGGTTGTAGATGATCTGTGGATGATCAAGTGCTGATCATTGATGATTGTATTAGTTCAGTATTATAAAATTGCAAGTCACAGAAGTAATAAAGTTTTATTTGTTACAATGATGAAAATATAAATATCACATATCAGCAAAGGCAATTTAATTATTAATTGTAATTGAAATTATGCAAAGTCAAGTTTTAATCCCATTAAGAAGAGTACATGCAATGTCTAGTATAGTATACACATTTGCATACCTAATTTGCGTATTTCAAAACCACAGTTTATGAACCAAAACAATGGTAACTTCTAGTTTTAAATTAATTTTGTATTGACAGCATTAGTTTGCAGACTATTAGGAAAGGATTTGAGCGCAAATGAGATACTTTTTAGGAACTCACCACAACCAAAAATGAACCACTTAAGGGAGCTACATAAACCAATATGACCCTTTATAACTTCAGTAAGATGTGAAGTATTAGAGTAAGTATAACTGAAAGCAGTGGGCTTCTAGAAAAGAGGTATCATAACTGATCGTTCCAATAAAGATGTCTAAATATAACAAATTCCAAAAGTACAGAGAAAAGATAAACTGATTTTTTTAATGTGTTACTGTAATCTTGACCAGGCACAGTCATGAAAAATCATGATAATAGGAGATCAATAAACACAATCACCATAACTTCATGGTTTTTGACTGGTGGCAAATTAATGTCAGTCTGTTTAATTACTGTTAATTATGATCACAATGATGGTTTCACTAAGGCAGGGTTACTGAGGCTGAATAAAGAGCAAAGTCATTGGGCAGAGAGAGACAGTGAAAAAGCAGGGATACTGAATGAATACTTCTGCTCTGTATCCACAATGGAAAAGCAGGGGGAGATACCTAATCCAGTCAATAGAAGTACTCTGGATGGGGGGTTGATATTAGTCCTTTCACAGAAGAAAGGGTTCTGAAAGAACTCTTAAAACTGAGGGTGGATAAAGCAATGGGGCCTGATGGGATTCACCCCAGAATTCTAAAAGAACTAAGGGAAGAACTAGTAACACCACTGACTACCATTTTTAATAAATCATGGGAGGATGGTGAGGTACCTGAGGACTGGAGGAGAGCAGATGTGATTCCCTTTCACAAAAGTGGGAACAAGACAGAGGTAGGAAACTACAGACCTGTCAGTTTGACCTTAGTGTTAAGGAAAATGATGGAATCACTTCTGAAGGAAAGCATTGTTGCGTACCTAGATGCCAGTGGGGTACAGAACCCAAGCTGCATGAATTCACAGCAGGAAGGTCATGTCAGACAAATCTAATTGATTTCTTTGACTGGGTGACCAAAGTAGTAGACCAGGGAGGGGCTGTGGACATGGCCTACCTAGACTTTAGCAAGGCATTTGACACAGTCCCGTGCAAATGATTAACAAATTAGCCAGCATGGGAGTGGGTCCCAGGGTTGTAGCCTGGGTAAAACACTGGCTGGACAACAGGACACAGTGGGTAAAAGTAAATGGAGTCCACTCTGAAGAAAGGGGGGTTACTAGTGGGGTACCACAGGGTTCAGTACTGGGGCCAGTCCTTTTTAATGTCTTTATAAGTGACATTGCAGAGGGACTGGAAGAGAAAGTATGTCTCTCCACAGATTACACAAAGATCTGCAACAGGGTTGATATGTAAGGTGGGGTGAAAGGACGATAAGGGACTTGGCAAGGCTGGAGGAATGGTCAAATGTATGGCAGCTTAGATTCAACACAAAGAAGTGCAAAGTAATGCACCTGGGAAGCAAAAACCCAGGAGAAGTGTATTCACTAGGAATCATTTTTATCCAGTGATTTCTGTTTTTGTTTTTATTTGGAGGATACTGTCAATGTGGCTGCCCTTAAAATCAAGCCACTGTTGTACATTTTATCAACAAATTACAAATAAATTGTATTTTAGTGCTGAACTGGGATATGCGGAATATGGAGTGGCAATTCTGCTTTTTAAATTCCGCAGAATTCTGCTGAAAATTTCTACGTAAACCACAAAATAATTATCTGTGGATCACACAAGCCATTGAATCATTTTCTGGGGATTGCAGAAAAAGAATCTGCAGTTAATGTCAACTATGGATTATTAATCTGTGGAAGACATTTTGCAAGTTGAATGTTGGAATTCTGCTACTCTCAGAATTCCAGAGAACTTTCTGACATTCTGCAAAATTCCATTCCATCAGAATCTGAACATTCCACACAGCAATAGTGCTAAAATGTATTTATTTATTTAAGGTTGTTAGACAGGAGAGGCACACTCTCGAGCCAAGGCTCGTTTCCAGGTATAACCTGGGGAAAGGAAAATTGGGAGAGAGTGAAAATTACAATAGTGAGAGCTGATAATTTACAGAGTACAAAATTCTAGGGTAGAAACACATGGTAAAAATATTGAGTACGAGTAGACAGCATACAAAAAGCAGTTGTGTAGTACATAGGTAAACACTGTCAATACAGAGTTGAGATACTAGGGTACAGAAGCATGGCTTAACACAAAGTACAAAAATTAAGAATAAATAGAATGCATTAGCACAGAGATGCAGAGAACAAACACAGCAATATCCTGCAGAGTAGTCTAGGGTGAGAGAGATTGGGGAAGGAAGGTGGGAGAGACAGAAAGTGGGAGACAGAAGGAAAGAGGGTATTGGGGAGATCAAGATAAGTGCACAAGCAATTGCCTGTTTGCTGAACAGGGGTATAATGAAAATGGAGGGAAGGGGGGGGTCTGCCTAGGTGTGGGCATGAGTCCGGGGAAAGTGGATGAATGAGATAGGGCACTTTTTAAAAGAGAAAGGGAAGGGGTCCATGTCTGATGTGGGGGTAAGGGAATTCAAGAGTGAGGGTAATCTGTAGGAAAACACCGCAGAGCCAGAGAAAGAGGAGGGCCAAGGGACAGAGAAAGTATGGGAGTCCCTGTACCTGAGAGGCCTCAGGAGAGGGGGACAGGAGAGAAGAGAGGTAGGAAGGTAAGGAGTCAAGCCAGAACTTTGAGATGAACAGAACAGAGTGGAGCTGACGAAGGTGGTGAAGAGAAGTAAAAGAAAGGGATGAATAAAGAGAGTAGTGATGAGTGTGAGAAGGTGCGTTAAGAGCAAAGTGGCAAGACTCATTAAAGAGGGACTCTAGCCTGGCAAGGGAGGAGGCAGCGGCAGTGCATTACACAGTGTCAGCATAGTCAAATGAGGGGATTATCATTTTAGTTAGGAGCTGATGCCAAGTGAGTAGGGAGAGATCATCCTTGTTTCTATTCAAGGCACCTAGTTTTGGGTGAAGTTTAGCATGAATGCATTTGGTATGCTTAGCATAGTCAAGCCTGGAGTCAAGAAATACACCTACGTATTTGTAGTGTGGGACAACATCAAGTGAGGAGACGTCCAATGTGGTAAATATGAGAAAATTAACAGACCTATGTTAGTTAATGATGTAGACATACACATAGACAAGACTAGCAGAAAAGAATCAATGGTCCATCCAGTCTTCTGGTGGTACCCTATATACCCCAGGACCTAGTGTATATGCACAATCTTAGCCCTTCCCATCAACCCTCATAGTCCCCTCCCAGTTTCTGTCATCCCGAGCAACCCCTATACCCTTCATTCTCTACCAGCCATGCTTGAAGCCACTAATGGTTTTAGTACCCACTGCCTTGACTAGTAAATTATTCCATGGTTCCACCACCCTTTCCATAAAATAATACTTCCTCATGTTCCTCCTGTACTAAGTTTTCATTGTATACACTATAAAAGGGACATTTTTGGTTGGGGCTCACTTAGTTGTCTCTTTCTGTCTAGAAAATGTTGACGACTTCACAATAAACTGATTTTAAACTATCCTGCCAGTGTACTGTTTTCATCTTCTTCCTCCATGTCCCAAGGCTGCTCCAGGTATGTCTGTCAGCTGGGCTTGGGCACTCATGGTGACTCTGTGACTGGTGCATAATTGAGAGTGAGCATCCAAGTGGACAGTGCGGCCCAATTTGCATGGTCTTGTCATAGTTCCATACAGCATGGGCAAAAACTGGGTATTAAAGTTGGGAAGTGAACTTGTCACTACTTGCAAGTTAAGACTGTTTAATTTGCTGACTACAGTGCGGGAGGCCAGCCATATTTAATGAGTTGTGTCCCGCTACAAGACAAAACTGCATACATTTTATCACCACACCTGTTGTCATGTGTTTTTTCTTATATACGGTATATTAGCATGACACTGTGGGCTATTGCTCTTCACAACAGGATGGATGCCCTTATATCACCATATCATCCATTAGTAATAGAGTCAAAAGACTAAAGCATTTATAGATAACATACTGTAGGTATAGAACCACAATTTATGGTCTACAGTATATATGCATTTAAACTTCCAATAGAGGTTTATATGTTTACTACTACAGAATGCAAGTGATAAACTATGACGCAATAGTCTTAGCTGCTACTACTGTATAATTACCAAATTCATAGTGCTATATACCATACAGTATATTGAAGATAAGGTATTGTATCTTGATTTTTAACTGACACACTGACAATAGCCGATACTCACAATATAGATTTGGTGGCCCGGGGGAGTAAACCTTTTTATTGAAACAAGTACAATTTATATTTTCATAGTGGGTTGCTACAAATGGTTGTTATATTTAATCTTTGGTTGACATTTTAGTTGAAGCTGATGAATGTCTTTCATTTGCAAACTATATCAGGGTTCCATTTTAATACTGTTTTACTAGCCCAGAGTAGTACAAATTGCCCGACAAGTGCGCATTCCCTGAACTTTCCTGCTGTGGGTAGTTTGGAATTCCCCCTCCCAGATCTTGTAGATATCTTCTCTGGTGTCACATGGCATCCTCCACCACCCCAGAACCCCAACCATACCACCCTGGTCACCCATGGTGGCTAGTGCAAACTCTCTGTTCACTCCAGCTGACTCACTCAGCTGCAATATTGATATTGTATATTAGCTAGTATATCAACATAGGAGTTTGACATCAGATGGAATTGCTTTCTGGGTAAATGCAAATATTCTGTTTTTTAAACAAAACCTGCTGTTTAAGTCAAATTGATCCCCTGCACTTGATCCCAAGAATGAAGATAGAATAATGCATATTTTTTTATATATATTTTTGTCTAGCCAATTCTAGTAAGCACTTCACAGCAGAAATGTGAATAAAAGGGGGGGTAGATGATTGTTTGTTTTTGTGGGGGCTTCACCCTCCACACCCCCAATCTCTAAATAACCAACTCTGAGTCAGAGTTGGTTCGGGGTGGGGGTCGGGAGTCACAGCATCAGTGAACAGCAGACCATCATAGCAACCTAGCAAGATTTGTCGTTGTGATGGTCTTTGCTATTAAAATGTCATTGTGGTGGTGTGCTACCTATGCCACTCCAGGGTGTGGATTGTGCTGGGATTTATCCATTTCTGGTGTGGTTTACTCACTTGGACTACGGGCCTCATGACCGAACAACACCAGGCATAGGTAAATTCCAGAATAACCCTCACTTGAGTAAATCTCAGCATAACCCACAACCAGGAGAGGTATATTGCTTAAATATGTTTGGGCACCATAACCATGGGGTAAGGTAGTATAACAATGTAGAACAAAGTGTGACATAATGATGTAATATTACATACAGGATAACTTGACACCTCATTGGTAGCAGTTACATTGACCCCTTCTCAAGTAAAGGACATTGATCCCTTTCCATGTTATACTGGATTTGAAGCTGGATAAAGTCTTACAGTCCTGAGTATCAGAAGGAAGATTGTTCCATGTTGTGGGAGCAAAACAGGCAAAGTATCTGCTAACAGACTTTGATTTGGGAACCTCCAGTAAGGTACTGGATGAAATGTGAAGAGTTCTCTTTGTGGCATAATTTTTAGAACATCTTTCAGGCTAGGAGGATGGGTGCAAAGCAATAGCTTATGTGTTAGACACAGTACTGGAAATTCTAGTTTACATTCAAGGGGGCCAATAAAGGAGGGAGAATACCCTCAGCGATGTTCTTTGCAGGAGACACTTGTAGTGAACTGGCCAATTTTGTTCTATAATCCTTTGATCTTACTGAGCTGTCTCCTTGACAGAGCATAGCACTGAAGCTCAATATAGTAAACTTAGGTAAGAGGATACTGTTAGCAATGAATAGTCATGCAGATGGGATGAGATAGTCTTTAATCTGGAACACAAGCCCAAGCTTCTGATGGACAGATTTTGACAGTTCTTCAATATGTGGCTGGAAATTTAAGTCCTGATCAAGGTAGGTGCCAAGTTATTCTGTAGTATCGACTACCTCTTTGAGAGAGCCAGATATGGAAGATTATATTAAGTAGATTACTTCTGTTCACACCCAGCTTCCTGGAGCTAAACAGCATGGGCTTAGTCTTTTTGGAGTTCAATACCAATTTATTCCTGTCAAAACAAACTTCAAGTATCCTAAAATCCTCTGCCAGACCTGCATTTAAAGAGACAGGATCAGAATGACTTTTATATAGTACTGTGCATCTGCATAAAGGAGCGTCTTAGCTCCACCACATTTTTCTGGCAAGTCATTAATGAATAACAAGAAAAGCAAAGGACCAAATATTGAGCCCTGCTGTACCCCATCTGTGACAGGTCTAAGGGAGGATGAAATGTGTTTCCATTTAACCAGTTGCTTCCTCTCTGATAGGTGAGATTTTTTTTTCTGTAGGTAGTTTGTATGTTTTTTGTTTTTTTGTTCCCTGATCCCATGCATCTCGGCATTCTGCACATGCATGTGGAGGTATGCACACCATGCACTAAGGGATGCCTCACCCTACCTGCAATGCTGTTACCACCTGAACCTCCATCCGGTGTTGGCGGGACTACGGGCAGGTGAGCCCCCCACTCGGGAGAGGAGAGCCAGTGCTCAATCCTGCTCCCCCCTCCCCCCTTGTGCCAGAACCCTGACAACCCGAGGTTGTTTCCTAAACCAGGTCTCCAGTGTAGCGTGAGGTAAGTCATTCAGCATCTCAGCCGTCAGCACCACTGGGCTGGCTCCGAGCAGTATATCACAGTAAACTAAGTTCAAAGCTTTCTTTAAATCAACAAAGATGGCTCCAGCTATTAAGCCAGGGTCTATTGCCCAAAAGATATCTGATGTCAGCCAGATCAAGACATTATCAGTGCTGTGATTGGACCTAAAACTGTGCTGAGCTGAGTGCAGGATGCCATGTGTGTCCAGAAACCTTTACTAACTGCATATAAATGAGTCACTCTTGAATTTTGGTCAGAGGGCAAGGCAGAGAGATGGGTCTATATTTTCAATAGGTGCCTTGTTTCCTTCTTGTGGACATGGACCACCAGTGCAACGTTCTATATAGTAGGTAGCTTATCTTGGATGAAAGGTTTATTGAACAGGTCCCAGAATGGGGACGTTATGATGGGGGCTGCTAATTTGAGTAATCGGGGTTCCAAGTAGTCATATCCAGATGAGGAATCCACGTTTATCTGTTGAGTTGAGTGAGGACATCATTCCTAGTCACTAGTCTGAAATTCCATTTAGAGGGAGAGTCAGAGCTATCGAGGTGATGGGAGGGATGCACAGCTTATTAATTTCTGGAGATTAGCAAAGCAGCTGTTAAAAGCAGTAGCCAGGGTGACTGGGTCAGTGAGAACTGTGCCATTATGCCAAATTTCATCTGTTAGGGAGTGAGAACGTCCCTTTAGGAGACTGTCTACTTGGCTCCAGAAGTGCATGGGATCAGTGAGGTTCTTGCCTTGAAGGTTTCGGACATGTGCAATTTTCACTCTTTTGAGCTCATGTTTACATGCATTTCTAAGCCTTCTATAATTTTGCCAGTCAGTAGCAACGTATGTTGATTTGTAAAGCTCCCAGGATTTATTCTTTGATTACCTGACCTGATGCAGATCAGGGGTTAGCCATTTAGAGTATAGCCCCTTTACCCTTCTCTGGAAAAAGGGGTTATGTTTATTGACCACACTTGAAACCTTTTTCTGGAAGAACTCAAAGGCCTCATCAACTGTGTTGAACTATCTAATGGAGCTCCAGAGTACCTCAGTTAGGCCACTAAGATATTTAGCTACATTAAACTTAGAAAAGTCATGGACTGATATGACTCTGGGTGAGGGCCTTGGGGCATTGTTTTTCCACACACACAAGACAGGAAAGTGGTCACTCAAAGAGTCAGCAAGTATGCCCCCTGCCTTTATTCTGCCTACTTTGTTTGCAAGGATCTATTTCAGAGAGGAATGGTTACCAGTTTTAATATTCATCTGCATCAGATCTATAATAATTTGGTGGAGCCAAAGTATTTAGGGCTATGCCTGGTCCACATTCTAACCAACTGATGTTAAAGCCACCAAGCAAGATAATTTCACCCAGATTTTGGTCAGTCAAGTAAGAGGTGATAGCAGAGTGGACAGCCTTGGCCACTAAAAAGGAGTGATATATTCCACCAATCAGAATAGACTTGTTCTCTCCAAGTAAATACAATGAGCAACTAATCTGAGGTGTCTTGGGGGATGGGGAAAGAGATCTCTTTACAATTTAAGTGGGACCCTAAATAGATCATTATTTCCCCACCTTTTTTAACTACTCTGTCCTTCCTAAATGCTAAGTAATTTGAGATGTCAAATTCATGTGAAAATTCACAAGGCTTGAGCCACGTTTCTATGGACACTAGAACATCAAGTTTATCGAGGTTAGTTAATGCTTCAATTTCTTGCAGTTTAGGTCTCAGACTTTGTGCATTCATGTGTCCCAGCTTGAGACCCTCAGCATTTAGCCTATTTGGGTTGGGGTTTGAGCTCTAAATGAAGTTTGAAGCCCATTGTTGCCGGTGTGACTGTTTGTGTGATTTGTGTGTGTGAAGTGGGTTGAGTAGTGAGCCACATCCATTGACTTCCAGTGGTAATGAGGCTCTCTACAGTAATTTGACCAGGTTTGAGCCCCTGACTTACTCTACACAGGCAGGGTGATACGATGAAAGTTCTTTCAGTGCTTGAAGCTGAAGCTTGCTGGTTGTGTATTTGTTTATCCAGTGATGGCAGTCTAGCTTGCTCATGATGGTGAGGCTCTAAGTCGCTGCCCATTGTTGGTAAGGGTGGGGAACTATGGGAAATCCTGCCACTTGCACAGTATACTTTCATTATCCCTGGTAGTCAGCTGGATACTTCTCACATACCCGATCCCCATTATTTCAAATTGTTCTTGTTGTCCCTGGTAGTCTTGTGGACCCCATCAGTCCTACTATGTGATGCCCACCCCCTTATTCCCCTTAGCAGTGGTGACCAGCAGAGACCCACATCTCAGCTCCAAGGCTGGCTGCCATCTCCCTCATGCTATTATTGTATTGATATAGCAATTGTTTTTACAAACATTTCTTCAATTCATAACTTCTTTACAATGTTTTTACCAAGCTTGTGAGATGGCCTACTTACTCCCCCAAACTGGCTACTTGTAAATCCCAACTGAAAGATGTTGGTTGCCAATTGCCTTCCAAAAATACATTTGAGGGGACTTTACATGTAACCACTTCTGTGTTTATGGATGATGGTGGTACATGGAACATACAAATTTATGAATTACAGTTAAAGGCAATTTTATTTAACAAGAACAAGAAGTCCATCTGAATGTGCACTTTGTGGTTTGTTGGACCTAGTTGTGTTATCAAGACTCTTAAAAGTATTTATAGCTATCCAAAGTGCTAGAGCAATACAATACTTACATGTGGCAGATGACAGCTTGCCACGGCAATGTGAGGTGGGTCTGTGCTAGTTGCCATGTTTTAAGGGAGACAAGATGATGTGCTTGGAATACAAGGAATGGGGAGGGCACTAGACTACCAGGGATAGTAAACATATATAATATCATGTTTTAGGTACTATGTGTTTATGGTGGTGATGGGGCTGAGGGAAGGGTCAAATATTTGTTATTATTTTAGGGCTAAGGATGGACTGAGAAGTAAAGCATGAGTGTTTGCACAGTGTGTGCATGTGTGTTCAGTTTGTTACTGCAGTGTGTGCCTTATTTATTTATTTGCTTTTAGTAACCGGGTAAGTGTGCGAAGCATAGAGATGCCTATTTTCAGGCACAATCTGGGAGGGAAAAAGTTGGAGTACCTAATAACAAACAGTGAGACCAGTACAACAATGGGTGCAACAGAGGGTTAACATGTCCAAAGGACACATCATCAGTGCCCAGTAAAAAACAGTTTGAGACAAGAATCAAAATAGAATAACAAGTTCAAGTTTCAATAGTCAAAGTATAAAACAGGAGAGAGAGAGAGAGAAATTACAAAATACAATAACAATGCAGTTCAAAATTGAAAAGTAGGAACACGATAGTTCAACTAATGAGCAACCAGGGGCTGAAGGTCCAAAGAAAGTATCTGAGTAAAACAAAAGTAAGAGATATTCTATGGATGGAGGGTGGATTTAAAGGGAGGGTGGGAATGGCAAAGCCTGGAAAGGTGGCAGGGGATAGGCATGCCATGATGAGGGCAGGAGGTAATGTAAGGTAAGGGAAAGTTTGGGGAGAGACAGGCAGTATGAGTTGTCTCATACCGTACATGTTGGTGGCCTTTTAGTACCATTGGTGCTTTGATTATCAGTGCATTTAGCACTGATTAGTTATTTATAAGTTTGTATCTCCGTAAGTTGTGATTGTTTATGTACATATGGGCTGTTTTATGATGATATTCTATATTGTTACTTATTCCCCTTTTTTGAAGCTTCTTGAGCCCCTAGGATAGGGTACTCCATGAATAAAATTGCCCTGCCCTTGACTTGCCCCCTAGTAAGGGCAAAATATGGACCTATGGACTGTTTTCAGCCTTTATACATTCTTTGAGAGGCCTTTTGGCACCTTACAGTCCTGTTAAAGCTGAACCAGCAAAATTTCCTTCATGGAGATTTGCATATGCTATCCATGATGCCCTGCATTAGGGGGGTACGTGCACTTTTGTATTTCCTGAACTTTACAATTTTAAGTTACAGGAGCGTATTCCTATCCATCCATTGCACCCTCCCCTATTTGTAGAGCATGAAATTCTTGACAGTTGCCATGATATTTCCCTCTGTTCACCTGTCTCATGAATGTTTCTTTTCTCTCTCTCTTTGTTTTAAATTGCATAGCACTTGAACAGAAGGGGACAGCATTAAACACATTTGTTCATGCAGGTTCATAGCTAATATTGTGGGAGTGAAACTGGGTGGGGAGAAGTCTGTCCAGAATATTAACATCATAATCAATTAGTTATATATTACACAGAAGTACTTAGGATCCATCTTGCATGCCCCCTCAGCTACAGTCTGTTGACTGTACTTAGAGCACTTTGAACATCCAACAAGTATATATCCAGGTTTATCAGCTGGAATGATAATAATGTCACTACTTACTGTACTTAGAGCACTTTGAACATCCAACAAGTATATATCCAGGTTTATCAGCTGGAATGATAATAATGTCACTACTTACTGTACTTAGAGCACTTTGAACATCCAACAAGTATATATCCAGGTTTATCAGCTGGAATGATAATAATGTCACTACTTACTGTACTTAGAGCACTTTGAACATCCAACAAGTATATATCCAGGTTTATCAGCTGGAATGATAATAATGTCACTACTAACTGTACTTAGAGCACTTTGAACATCCAACAAGTATATATCCAGATTTATCAGCTGGAATAATAATAATAATGTCACTACTTATGCTGTGTAACCCATGATACTATTTTCTTTCAGGGATCTCTATATTTTGAGTGACATCACCAGACAGATAGTGTATTTGGTGACTGTCAACAGAAATTCTTCAGAGACTTTGTTCTGCTATAGAACTGTTTTACAATCTGGAGGAGAAACAAAACTGCACGTGTTAATGTTTTGCATATGTGGCCCAAGGATTACGCCTTAGACACAAACATTAGTCAGCTGCAAGTACTGTAAGAAGTACTTACTTGGTACTCCGTAGATGGAGGGTTCGACACCCAAGAAACACGCACCATTCCTGCAAAATGTGAGACTTTATTTTGTGACTCAGACTGATAGCAGACTGACTTTTTTTAGATGGATGTTATAGATATTACACAAAGGCAAATGCACAGGCAGACACCCCCCACCTACTTTAAGAATGCTGCCCTCACTCCCACTCTCTACCAGGCACACAGCAGGCACCCTTTCAGACAGACTTGCCGAGCACACACTTTCAGGCAGGAAAACAAATACAAACTTTCTCAGACATGCTTGCCGAGACTAAGACACACACCCTCAAGCTTTTACTCCTGCTTGCTCTTTTCATGTACTGCCTTTCAACTCTTGCCTCATGGACATGCACTCACTTGCATATGTACTGACACAGGGAAACTCCAGTTTGTAGACCTCTGCTGGTTCACCGTAGGTTAAACAACAGTGGGGGCTAGTGTTTCCAGCACTGAACTGTAAAACAAGTTACAGTTTTTATTCCCACCACAGACACTGGCTATCGGGCCTGGGTTTAGGTTCATTTTATTGTCCTTCTCCTTCTGCTTTCACTACTTAGTAGATAATTTTCATAAAACATTTTAAAAACATTTTAGACAGTGCATTCAGTTTTTGTGCAAAGCTGCACTTTGCTGCTAACATATTTAACATTGTTCTTTCAATTATATTTGCAAACATTTAGAGTATACTGGTTCTACTAAACCTACTTCACAAATCCACCCAGATAATAATAGTAATAACTATATGAACATACGAAAATGTCAGAATGACAACAGCTCTTCCTGATGCAAAAAGCCACCTGCATAATTGTTTACATCTTGGGGGGGGGGGGTTAAGTAGGGAGAAGACCCTATAGTGATACTCTCTGCAGGAGACACCTGCAGTGAACCAATTCATTTTGTTGTATAAACCTTTGTTCTCACTGAACTCTGTCTATCTAACAGAGCATAGCACTGGAGCTCCATATAGTAACTTATGTAGGAGGATACTGTTAGCAATGGATAGTCATGTGGATGGGATGAGGTTGTCTTTAATCTGGAACATAAACTCAGGCTTCTGATGGATGGATTTTGACAGTTGTTCAATATGAGGCATGAAATTTAAGTCCTGGTCAAGGTAGACACCAAGGTATTTTATAGTATCCACTACCTCTGTGTGAGAGCCAGATAAGGAAGTAATATTAAGTAGATTACCTCTGTTCACGATCAGCTTTCTGAAGCCAAACAGCATGGCCTTAGATTTTTTGGAGGTTAATGCCAATGTATTCCTTCCAAACCAATCTTCAAGTGTCCTAAAATCCTCTGCCAGACTTGCTTTTAAAGAGGCAGGATCAGAATAACTTGTATATAGTACTGTTTCATCCACGTAAAGGAATGACTTAGCTCTACCATAGTTTTCCAGCAAGTCATTAATGAATAATGAGAAAAGCAAAGGACCAAGTATTGAGCTCTGCCATACCCCATCGGTGACAGGTCTAAAGGAGGATAAGCAGCCTTTCCATTTAACCAGTTGCTTCCTCTCCGATAGGGAGTTTTTAAACCAGTGACAGGAAAGTTCATCCAAACCCAAGGAGCTAAGCTTAGCTAGCAGTATATCATGCTTGACTAAGCTGAAAGCTTTAGTCATCCCTCGCTGTGCCACGGAGAGATATATCAGTCCAGAATTCCTATACATTCTGATTCTGTTGGCAACCCAATGGCTAAATCAACAAAGATGGCTCCAGTTGCTAGGCCAAAGTCCATTGCCAAAAGATGTCTGAAGTCAGCCATATCAAGACAGTATCAGTGTTGGGGTTGGACATAAAACCATGCTGATCTGAGTGCAGGATGCCATGTGTGTCCAGAAACCTTTTCTAACTGATTATAAATGAGTCACCCTTGAGTTTCATCCAGAGAGTAAAGCAGAGAGATGGGTCCATAGTTTTTGATAGGTACCCCGTCTCCTCACACGTGGAAAGGGACCACCAATGCAACTTTTCATATAGTAGGTACCTTGCCTTGGGTCAAAGATTTGCTGAACAGGTCTCTTAATAGGGAGGCTGTGATCAGGGCTGCTGGCTTGAGTAATTTGGGTTCCACGTTGTCACATCCAGGGGAGGAATCTACTTTTAATTTATTGGCTGAGTGAGGTTATGCTCCCTAGTTATTCATCTAAAATGAAATTTAGTGGGAGATTCAGAGCTATTAAGGTGATGGGGAGATAGGGGACTGGGAAGACTGCTGATGCAGAGCCTTTGAATTTCTCTAGATTAGAAAAACAGTCATTGAAAGCAGTAACCGAAGATGTTGCTTCAGTGAGAACTGTGCCATTATGTGAAATTTCATTTGTTAGGGAGTAAGGGAGTAAGAACCTCCCTTTAGGAGACTGTTTACTTGGTTCCAGAAGCACTTGATGTCAGTAAGATTCTTGCCTTGAAGGTTTAGGACATGTGCAGTTTTTGCTCTTTTGAGCTCATGTTTACATGTGCTGTATTTCTAAGCCTTCTATAGTTTTGCCAGTCCCTAGGCAAAGTGTGTTGATTTGTAAATCTCCCAGGCTTTTTTCCTTGATTTCTTGAAGTGACGCAGGTCAGGGGTTAGCCACTGGCATGGATTTAGTTCCATACTGATGGACTACGGGCTCAGTAATTATAGACCATAGACATTGACTCTTGTACAAAATTGTTTTGTCACTAGAGGACATATAGTTTAGAAGAATGCTCTGCAATTTGATGTTAAATTATAACAGTTGATAATGGGCACTTTTTATAGGCATCACCTTTTGCAACACCTCCTGACCTCCTTATCTCTGCTTACTATAAATTGCCTGAAATGTTCATAATTTTTTGGTTTTCACCTTGGAGTAATGCTTCATATTCTAGATATCAGTTTTACCTTTAAGTAATAACCTTATTTCCACTGCCCCCCCCCCCATAAGCCCAAGGTTCTGTCCTTCTTTCATAAAAGTAATAATTAAATAAACTTGTTTTGAGAGACAAATACGGTTACAAACAGATCTGATCCTTGGGGTTTTTAATTTTAGTTCTTTCCTTTTTTTTTCCTTTTCCTTTTCTTCTTTAATAAGAAACTTAGAAATTGATTTCATTTTTGATTATATATTGCTAATAAATGAATGCTTTAAAACTGTTCTAAGAACTGTCATAAATTTGTTAATATTTCTTCACTACATAAATGCAATGGAGAGTATCCTACTGATGTGGAGTTGGGGAAGGGCCTTAGACAAGTAGCTCATACAGTTTCCTTATTGGAGGTGCTGCCTGTCTATGGCATGAGTGAGGCGAGGGTACTCCACACCATACAATTCAATGAATGGATAAAAAACAGGTGTAGAGCAGAGGGTTTTGGCTTCATTGGAGACTGGGGTTCCACCTGGAGGGATACACACCTATACTGGCATGATGGTCTGCATCTGTCCGGGAAGGGAAACAGTCTCCTGAGTGATCGGTTTAAATGCTTTTAATCTAACCAAGGGGGGAGGCACGAATAATCAGCAGGGAATTCCCTGCATCCCCCTACAATACAGGGTTCTAAATGAGGTAAAGACCAAGGTAGAAAGGTCAGTAGGGAGCAGGACTGGGGTAAATGGAGAAAGCAAAGTCAGTAAGGGCAGGGATGGGGCTACAAGAGGTAAAGCCATCAAAAAATGGAGAGTAATGAGTACCAATGCCCGTAGTCTGGGTAACAAGCTTTCTGAACTAGTGGTCTTGAAGGAGGAGGAACATCTGGATATTGTGGCAGTCACAGAAACATGATACACACAGCACCATGACTGGGATGTAAACATACCAGGGTACACTATCTGCAGAAGGGACAAGGAGGGTAAAAGAAGAGGAGGAGAATCTCTCTACATAAGGGAAGGAATCAAAGCAATAGAACAAAAGGGTAAATGGGGAGGAGAGGAAGCACTGTGGGTCAACTTGGACACAAGCAATGGCACCACAATCCACACAGGGGTTCTATACAGACCCCCATCTCAGGGGGAGGAAATGGACAAGGAAATTATATCAGGTATCCTTAGAATGGCAGAAAAAGGAGAGATATTGTTGAAGGGGATCTGAATAAGCCAGATGTTAAATAGAGTGCATTTGCTGCAGCCACATCAAAGATTGAGGTCATTAAAGATGCCCTGCAGGGGGCATGCCTTAGACAACTAGTATTGAAACCCACTTGGGAGGGTGCAATCTTAGACCTGGTACTCTCAAATGGAGATGGAGATTTAGAAGTGGGTAGCCATCTGGGAACTAGCGACCATCACAGTATGATTCATGATAAACACAGCAGTAGAGTCAAGCCATACAAAGGCAAGGTCCTGGACTTTAGGAGGGCTGACTTTACCAAAATGTCTGAGTGCCTAAGGAATGCACTAATAAATGGTCAGGAAAGAGGGGTGGAGGAACAATGGGGAATAATCAAAACTGCAATCACTGAGGCAATAAGCCTTTGTCTGAAGCAAATAAACAAAACAAAATGATGTAAAAAACCACTATGGTTCTCAAAGGATGTGGCAGGGAAGGTTAGGGAGAAAAAGATAGCATTCAGGAAGTACAAGGAATCACAGAAGAAGCAGGACAGAGAACTGTATAAGTTAAAGCAGAAGGAAGCAGGGAAGGCAGCCAGAACAGCAAAGGCCCAAAGGGAGGAAAAGATAGCCAACTCAGTTAAGAAGGGGAATGAAACCTTTTATAGGTACATCAGGGAGCGAAGGAAGACCAACGGAGGGATAGTGAGGCTTAATAAAGGGGAGGGGGTGGGAAGATGGTGACTGTGAAAAGGCAGAGATACTAAGCAAATATTTTTGCTCAGTATTCACAAATAAGGAGGGGGAGGTACCTAAACCAAACAATAGAAACACTCGGGATAGGGGTTGCTACCAGCCCATTTGCAAAAGAAAAAGTTCTGAAAGAACTCGTAAAACTGAAGGTGGACAAAGCAATGGGGCCTGATGTGATTCATCCTACAATTCTGAAAGAACTATGGATAGAACTAGTGACACCACTGACTACCCTCTTTAAAATATCATGGGAGGATGGGGTGTACCTGAAGACTGAAGGAGGGCGGATGTTATTCCACTTGACAAAAGTGGGAGCGGAGCAGAGGCAAAAAACTACAGACCTGTTAGTTTGACCTCAGTGATAGGGAAAATGATGAAATCACTTCTGAAGGAAATAATTGTTGAGTACCTAGAGGCCAGAGGGGCACAGGATGCAAGGCAGCATGGATTCACAGTGGGAAGGGAATGTGAGGAAATTCTTTTTCACAGAAAGGGTGGTGGATGCATGGAACGGCCTACCTCAGGAAGTGGTGGCTATGAATACAGTGCAGGGCTTCAAACAGGCATGGGATAGGCATAAGGGAGCAATACAGATGAGTATAAATAGATAGGCCACTGACAGAGTAAAGGCTGATGGCTCATTTATAAAGTAGAAAAAGAAATGGGCAGACAGGATCGGCCTTGCGGTCCTTATCTGCTGTCAACTTCTATGTTTCTATGTTAGATGAATCTAATAGATTTCTTTTACTGGGTGACCAAAGTAATAGATCAGGGAGGGGCTGTGGACATGGCCTACTTAGACTTTAGCAAGGCATTTGACACAGCACCACACAAAAGATTAATATACAAGTTAGCCAACCTTGGAGTGGGTCCCAAGATGGTAGCCTGGCTAAAACATTTGCTGGAGAACAGTACACAGAGGGTAATAGTAAACAGAGTCCACTCTGAAGAAAGGGGGGTTACTAGTGGGGTACCGCTGGGTTCAGTACTAGGACTGGTCCTCTTCATTGTCTTTATAAGTGACATTGCAGAGGGACTGGAAGGAAAAGTATGTCTCTTTGCAGATGACACAAAGATCTACAACAGGGTTGATACACAAGGTGGGGTGGAAAGGCTGAGAAGGGACTTGGCAAGGTTGGAGGAATGGTCAAATGTATGGCAGCTTAGATTCAATGCTAAGAAGTGCAAAGTAATGAACCTGGGAAACAACAACCCAGGGGAAGAGTACACAATGGGGGGTGAGATACTAACAACAACAAAAATAGAAAGGAACCTGGGGGTAGTCATATCAGATGACCTAAAGTTGGACAAACAATGTGAGAGGGCAGTAAGGAGGGCTGGGGGGGGATATTGGGATGCATAGGGAGAGGCATCACCAGTAGAAAATGGAAGTTGTTATCCCTCTGTACAGACAGCTGGTGAGACTCCTTCTGGAGTACTGCGTGCAGTTCTGGAGACCCAATCTTCACAAGGACATAGACAGGATGGCGGGAGTCCAAAGGAGGGCAACTAAAATGGTGCATAGTCTGCACTAGAAGACATATGAAGAGATACTTAAAGAGCTTAATATGTATACTCTCGAGGAAAGGGGGGACATAATAGAAACTTTTAAGTACCTCAAGGGAATCAACAAAGTCCAAGAGGTTAGCACTTTCAGAAAAAGAGGTGTGCAAGAACAAGGGGGCACAATTTGAAGATAGAGGGGGGATGGCTCAGGGGCAATGTGAGGAAGTCTTTTTTCATGAAGAGGGTGGTGGATGCATGGAACGGCCTTCCTGAGGAGGTTGTGGAGTTAAAAACAGTGGGGGAATTCAAGAATGCATAGGACAGACATAAGGCTATTCTTGGGGGTGGGGGTAGGAGGAAGTAGGCTGTTGGTTAACTAGGATCTGCAGCTTATCCATTAGGTAGGGAAATGGGCAGACTGGGTGGGCCAAGCGGTCCTTATCTGCTGTCAAATTTTATGTTTCTATGATGTTGCAAATATAATTATGAAATAATAATTTGAAAAGATTTTGTATGCATGCCTCTGTAACCTCACTTGTGCTTTTCACGTTTTATATGCATTGGGTGTATATCACTTTAATTGTTGTGCTTTGAAGGGGGTCACAATGTTGTATTCCTTTGACTGGCACCCTGAGGAAGGCCCTGTGTGGGGTTAAAGCTCTGGGGACATAGGTTGTTGATCTTTGTAGGTACTTCCATGCCACAATAAATCAACATTTGATTAATCAAACAACTGATTTTGTGCTTTTCTCTGCTGAGTGCCTTTTGTGTTGCCCACTTAGAGTATAGCCCTTTTAATCTTCTCTGGATGGAAGCACCACTTGTCCTTGACACAAAATTCCCTGACATCCCTAACAGTATCGTGCATCCCAAAAGACAATGTTTTTTGTGTGGGGCAATGCCCCCTGCACCCCCATTAGATGGGCTCTTCCCCCCCCCCACATTTAATTATAATCAACTCCAGGTCGGAGTTGTTCCAGGGAGGGGGTAGAACACTTGGGGAAGCCACATCAGTGAAAAAAAGACCATTACAGTGACTGTCACTATAATGGTCTGGTTTCTGGTTTCACTGTCGGGGTGTCGTGCTAGAGTGGGCCACCATCTCTGAACAAGGGGGAGATGTTTATTGGCCAAGATTAAAAACCTTTTCTGGAAGAAATTGAAGGCCTCATCAACTGCATTGAGCTTTCTAATGGAGTTCCAGTGTACCTCAGCTAGGCTACTAAGATATTCAGCTACATTAAACTTACAAAAGTCGTAGACTGATATGACTCTGGGTGCGGCCCTAGGGACAATGCTTTTCCTCACACAAAATACTGGACAGTGGTCACTCAAAAAGTCAGCAAATATGCCCACTGCCTTGATTCTGTCTACTTTGTTTACAAGGATAAAGTCCAGAAAGGAATGGTTACCAGTTTTATTTGTTTGTTTTTGATAATCGGGTAAGTGTACTAGACATAAAATACCTATTTTCAGGCACGACCCAGGAGAGTACAAGATGGCAACAGTCAGTAAATTTCAGTATTGACAGTACAGTATAGGAAACATGCAGATTACAATAAGGATTACAGTGAAAATAGAGGATAAGTACAGCAGTTTTGCACATTAGATAATTAGAGAAAATCATCAATAGACTGCGGACTGGGAATACAGAGTGGTAGTTTCAAAACAACAGTAGCTTGGCGAGCAAACATAGCATCAAAACATAACATCAGGTATTATGAACTGCACAATTTAGCAATTTAGAATTTAAAAGTGTCAGTAGTGTTGGAGAAGGTTAAGCAGAACGGTACAGAGAGAGAGAGAGAGAGAGGTGGGAACAAAACTGACAGGTAGGATAGAGGAGGAAGCAGGGAGTGGAGACACATTATGTCTGTATAGAGATGCTGTAAGAGAATTGAAGAATGGGACCAGAAGAAGAGAGTGAAACAGCAGAAAACACATGGGGGATTAAAATCAGTTGCAGGGGTCAGAGGCTATAAGGTGAGTATGAAGCAAGCATTTAAAACAATAATAAGTAAGGGATTGGCACATGGTTAGCAGTATAGCATTCCAATATTGAGGATCCATGTGGGAAAAGGCCAGGGATCCCATATTTGTTTTGCATCTAGGGACATGTAGAAGGCTTTGATCCCCCAAATGCAGGTAATAGTGAGGTTTGGCCTTATTTAGCAGGCAAGCAAGTAAGAAAGGGACACCAGAGTGAATTATACCATCAATCAGGGTGCTTAGGAAGAGGAAGTGGTCAGCTGCTGGAAAAGGCCATTTTAGATCCAGGTAAAGTTGCCAATGAAGAGAAAGGTGGTGCAATGGTAATGCATATTATTCATCTGCATCAGATTTTTAATAATTTGGTGGAACTGGGCATCAGCTGGAATATTTAGGGCTATGCTTTGCCCACATTCTAACCAAGTGATGTTAAAGTCACCAAGCAAGATAATTTCACCCAGAGTTTGGTCAGTCAAGCAAGAGGAGATAGTAGAGAGGGCAGCCTTGGCCACTTAAGGGTGATATATTCCACCAGTTAGAATAGGTTTGTTCTCTCCAAGTAACAGCCTAATAAAAAGCAACTCACCAGGGGTGTCTTGGTGGATGGGGAGAGAGATCTCTAAAATTTAAGTGGGACCTTTCATAGATTAACACACCCCACCTTTTCTCACTACTCTGTCCTTCCTAAATGCTAAGCAATTTGGGATGTCAATTTCATGTGAAGATATGCAAGATTTGAGTCATGTTTCCATGGCCACTAGAACATTAGGTTTATAGAGGTTAGTCAATGCTTCAACTTTTTGTAGTTTAGACCTCAGACTTTGTTTATTTATGAGTACTAGCTTGAGAACCTTAGAATTTAGCTAGATGGGGTCAGGTGCTTAAGCTCTTAATGATGTTTGAAGCCTATTGTCACCGGTGTGACTGCCTGTGTAATTTGTGTGTGTGAAGTGGATTGAGTAGTGAACCATGTCCATTGACTCCCATTGTTATTTTGGCTCTGTACAGTAATGTCACCTGGTTTGAGCCATTGACTTAACTCTATACTGGCAAAGTGATAAGGTGAAAGTTATTTTAGTGCTTGAAGCTTGCTGGTTTTGTTTGTGTCTATACAATGATGGCAGTCTAACCTGCTCATGAGGGTGAGTATTTAATTTGCCGCCCATTGCTGGTAAGGGTGGGAAACTATGGGAAATCCTTCCACTTGTACAATATATTTTCATTAGCCCTGGCAGTCAGTTGGACCCTTCTCGCTCACCCAATCCCCATTATTTTAAAATATTGTTGCTGTCCCTGGTAATCCTGTGGACCTCTCAGTCCTAGTATGTGATGTCCACCCCCTTGTTCCACTTAGCAATGATGACCAGCAGAGACAATCCTCTTACCTCCATGGCTGACTGTCATCTCCCACATGCTAGTATTGCATTGCTATAGCAATTATTTTTTACACAATTTTCTTTAATTCATAACTTTTTTAAACAAGATTTCACCATGCTTGTGTGATGGCCTACTTACCTCCCAACCCCGATCCCCTAATTCGCTACTTGTAAATCCCCACCCAAAAATACTGATTGCCAATTGCCCACTGAAAATACATGTGAGGGAAATTCACGTGTAACCACTTACATGTTTATGGGTGGTAGTGATAACTAGATCATCACACAAGCTTGGTGGGAAAAAAAAAAAAACTTTGAAAATAAAAGTTTGTGAATTAAAGTTAAAGACAATTTTATTTAAGAAAAAAAAAGAAGTTTGCCTGCATTTGCACATTGTGTTTTGTTAGACTTAATTGTTTTATCAAGACATTTAAATATACTTATAGCTATCTAGAGTGCTATGCTATAGCAATATAATTCTTGCATGTAGCAGATGACAGCTGGCCAGAGGTGAGAGGTGGGTGTGTGCTAGTTGCCATCACTTGGGGGACACGATGGTGAGCTTGTCATACAAAGAATGGGAAGGGGTCCACTAGACTACCAGGGATAGTAAAAACATAAGACATGTCTATTGTTGATGGTGCTGGGGGGTATTTTTGATAATTTTAGGGCTAAGGCTGGATTGAGAAGTAAAACACATGAGTGTTTTCATAATAAGTGCATGTGTGTGTTCAGTCTGTTACTACAGTGTGTGTTTCATGTTGAGCTGTCTCATATTGTACTTGTTTGTGGCCTTTTGATACTATTGGGAACTTGATTATCATACGATGGATAATACTAAGGATGGATAAGAAGCAAAAAGGAAGATTGCCATGAATACTCCTGCAATGTTTTTACTCTGTACAGTAACAAAGTTTCCATCCTGACAGAATATATTTGTCCAACTTGTTTTTGAACTCATTGCTTTTCTGCTAATAATAATATGAGTTGGCAATTAATTCCATATGTTTACGATTCGCATGTTGTAAAAATATTTACATTTTTCTGTTCTAAATGAGTTTCCTGTATTCTGTAATGGACATCCTCTGGTATCCCTAATGGTGCTTTTAAACTCTGTTTCCATTTCAACAAGCAGATAGGGGTCACCCACAATGTCGAATATTAGAAATAAATCACCCTGCAGTCTTCTAGTTTCGAGTGACATCAGATTGTGTACCTCTACATGATCCTTATATGTTTTATTCTTAATGCTAGCAATGTTTTTAGCAAATCTAATTTGTATATTCTCCAGAGTTTTACGTTCTCCATTTTTAAAGGGACACTAAAGCTGTGATGCCTACTCTAAGTGCAGTCAAATGTAGTCTCTAAATAGAGGCATTAAAACTTTAGCATCTCTAGAAACGTTTTTTTTTTAATAGACCATATAATTTTCCTCGATTTGTTAATGGTTTGAATTATATGATGTAAGTTCTCAAAGTTATCAGATATGGTAATACCTATATCCTGTTCTCTATTGGAGGTAAGCAGTTTTGACCCACTCAGCTGATATATATTTCTTGGATTTCTAGTGTCTAAATGCAGTACTTTGCATTTGCCCATGTTCAATTTAATGCCCCAGTTATTTACCCATGCAGTAATCTTATCCAGGTCTCAATGTATATCATCAATATTGGACTACGTATGGCAAGGGCCCCCTAACTTTGCATCACCTGTAAACTTAGCTGATCAACTAAATACATCATCAATCATATCTGATATGAAAATTTGGAACAGTAAAGGGACCAGGACTGAACCCTATGGGACACTACTTGACAACCTGCCAGTTTCTTATCGATGCCCATTTACAGTATAACTACTCTCTGATTTCTATCAGTCAACCACTTAGTAATCCAATTTATTTTGGATCTGTTGAAACTATATTTAGTAAGTTTCTCAATCAGAGCTCAGTGCAGCAGCAAATCGAACACTTTACTGAAATTGAGGAAAACCAAATCACATGGAACATAATATGTTACTAGTTTTTTTCATAGAAACAAATTAAATTTGTCATTGTATTTCTATCTTGCCTACGTCCATGTTGTTCTTTATCAATTTTATTTATAGTCTTGGATATTATATCTTTTATTAAACTCTCCAGTATCTTACATATGAACGAGGTGAGGCTAATGGGTCTGTAGTTTTTTGGATCTCGTTTTGTGTCTTTTTTATGAATCAGGACTATGCATGTTGTTCCCCAATCTACTGGTACCACTCCCTTATTTACAGAATCTTTAAATAAGATTTTTAATAGGTATGGAATATACTCTCACATTATGTACCATATAATATATGTCCTGAGATTTGATTTGGACTAGGCATGGTTTTTCCCTTTTGCCTAAGAATTTTCTTTTTCATTTCCTCTATCAAAAATATGATTTTATCACATGAAATGCTGTTACCAAGGTTACATTGTTTTTTATCTGACCCAAACGCATCACAAAAATGTTTGTTTAGTACTTCAGCCATTTCTAGATTATTATGAAGCAATATGCCATTATTCAGGATTGGGCCTACTTTGCTGGTTGTGGGTTTTTTAGTGTGTTTATATAAGCAAAAAGGCTTTGCTATTATCCTTCCTTGCGTTTGAGGCTAGGTTATGTTCACATATTTTCTTTGATCTTCTAATTTCTCTTTTACATTTCTTTTGAACTGTAATAAATGCTTCCCATGACTCAATAGTTTTCATCTTTTAGTGGGCTCGATATGGTTTATTTTCCCTATTTAGTAACTTTTTATTTTATTATTTAGCTACTTGGGTTTATGTTTATTTATTTATTTAGGAAATCAGAATTACAACTCTTTGAGTCATAGACTCATTTCCGAAGGCTCCACATCAGAATAAAACATAGACATTCATACAGTACATGCATAGAGTAAATGTGGGTGAGCAATCATACAGAGTATAAGTACAATGAGCACTGGTTAATGTCTATATATTTGGTAGCTAAAATAGAGCAGAGGTATTGACATATTTACCTAATGAGCAGTTAAAGCCTATACAATTGGTAGCTAAAGCAATGCATGATATGAGTTGGTAGTAAGCCACCTCTGAGATGCCTTGTCTTGTACATAATACAATGCATTCATAGTCCAGGGCAACTCTATGGTAACCGAGGGAGGTGAGGAGCCTGTAGGCCAGAAATAGTTTATTTTGTTGGTACTGATTTATCCCAGGAATATATTGATTGCTTAGCTGCAATATAGTACTTTTAATAAAGCACCATTTACCTTCAGTTGAGTTGTATTTAAGCTCCTTATCCCATGTTCTTCATTTATTTTTTTAGTGTTTGCTTTACTGTACTGGTAATAATTATAATTAAGAGGGAGCATTTTTTCCCATAGGGAAACACAGTTATAATTTTACATTATAACCAGCTGGTTATAATGGCAAACACACGCCGGGTTTCCCTCACTCCATGCATGCACCGGTCATCTGTCTTCCCGCTGTCACCCTGAACAGTGCACCACCTCGACAGCTACTCGCTCTCAGTGGTAAGTAAGCCTTAAAAAAAAAAAGAAAGAAAGAAACTGGGCAAACGTTAAACCTTATCTTACCATGCTAAAACCAGACTTGACCATGGCTGAACGGAAATATGTTTTTATTTTATACGATTGCTGTGGTAAAAAGATGCTGCCAGCAATTATATAAAAGAAAGGCTGGGTAGGTGGGTAAAACCCAAATTTTACACACACCTTCGGTGTGGAATGTCTTAGTAAACCCCCTCAAGCTTCAATCTTGGGGTATATGTGGCATCCCACACCTCAGGGTAGTGTAAAATTCTCATTATAACCCACTACCCAGCCATTATTCTCTGTGTATTTCTCTTGCATTCCATGTATTCCAGCATTATTTTAAATTGAACCATGGCATTAATAGAACACTGGAAATACTTAAAAGTAATTGGAGGAAACACATCAGATGACCAAAGCATAGTCATGCATTAATTGGTTTCCAAAAAGGGCACAGTACCACCACTGCACTATTAGAATTCACAGGCTTCATCCATACCACACTTGATCAAGGAAACTGCGTAGGGGCAGTATTCATCGACCTTACGACAGCCTTTGATACTGTGAACCACCCAATTCTACTCAAGCAGTTATCAAACATTGGGCTCTCCAGTGAAGCACTGCTCTGGTTTTCAAGCTACCTTGGGAGAGGGTCCAGTGATTTAGGATTGCTGTGTTACCTCAGAAGAAAAGCCAGTCCTTTCAGGGGTCCCACAGGGGTCCATCCTGGGGCCACTACTCTTCAGCCTCTTCCTCAATGACCTTCCCAGTGTCTGTCACCAGAAATTACTGCTCTACGCCGATGACACAGTCATGTTCACCAACCACCAAAATGCAGAGCTCCTCAAGAAACAATTACAGCTTGAATTCATGCGCATCGAAGAATGGTTCAAGTCACACAAACTGGTCATGAACTACAGCAAAACAAAGGTTATGACCTTCTACAACGCCAGGAGCAAGTACAAATCCCGTGACCTCACCATCCTAAACCAAACAGGGACCTTACTTGAACACGTTCCTGATTTTAAATACCTAGGTGTCACATTGGACAGCTCACTGTCCTACCAAGGGCACATAGATTCTGTCGCCAAAGCCACCAACATCCGTATAGGCCTGCTCTACAGACACAAACACTGCATGACTCCTGACACTCTCTGGTTGGCTATCAACAGCTCTGTCACCTCCATCATTGATTACAGGCTAGCAATTTATGGCTCTGCCTCCGCCTCTGCCCTCCGCAGAATTACAGTTGCACTCAACAAAGCATGCAGGCTGCTAACTGGGGCTGATCGACTTACACACACTTGTGACCCTGTACACTGGGCAGGATGGCTACTCATCAGCTGGATACAGTATCAAACCTGCCTCTTAGCCAAAAAAGTCCTCCTCGGGTCATGCCCCCGGGCATTGAAAAGCTACTTATTGACCACCACAGCACCCAGAGAACTAGAAGTTCACAACAACTAACCTTCCTTGTCCCCAGATGCCGGACTACCATGGGCCAGAGGACCTTTGCCCACAGAGCACCACAGTGGTACAATACTCTCAACAAAGAAACTCTTACTGCTGCTGCTCTTGGCCCTTTTAAGAGACAACTCCGACTTCATCTAATTTCAACTAGTCGTTGTGACTGCCTCGCCTAATCGGGGGCCCACCGCTCACTGCCTCCACTTCAGTCTTGAAAGCTATCTCCCGCCTTACCTCCTTCTACCTGCCTACCCCCTTGCCCCCTCTCCTTTCCTCCCCAGGGCATTTCTGACTTTTATCCTCCTCTCTCTCTCTCTCCTTTAAAGCTCTTACCCTCACCCTCTACCCTCCGCAATGGCCTTCCTGCCTGCATACCCCTTCCTCTCACTCTGCAGTGCTTATTTCCAAGATTGCCCTTGACTGGTTATGTCATGCTACCAACATTTGGCACATTTTGAATTACTGGAATTTCCTAAGCCTCAGTCTCTTACTTCTTGTTATTGTGTAACTATGTATTATTATGTTGACCTTTGTATGTATGTATACCCCCCATTCCTTCGACGTGGAACCTTTGTAAACGAGCAGTTCCTGCTCAAAGGTATTTGTAATCCTAGATTTCAATAAAATAAAAAAATAAAATTCCTTAGATATGCATGGCCATGCTGTGGACTGTGAAAAGCAACCATTAAGTCGATAGTATAGAGATCAGGAATGCGCGTTATACAACACAGAAAGACAAAAAATGACGATTCTGCCTGCAATAACTGTTCAGTGTTTCTGAACTATAGGTGGCGCTGGGAAAATATTTCTGCAAATGACTGCTGTACTGTGCTTGTAATGGGTGTTCAGTGTGTTCAGTGTAAGAACCTAGTGCATTGCAAACAAAGCACATTGAAATGTAATTGTGTCATAGTGAGGCAGGGTGGTGACAGGAGATTAATGGTGTGAAATGCGAAATATGTGCAAACTAGAAAGAGAGGACTACTTGAAAGTAGTAACTGTGCCCCACATGAGTCGTAGTGAAAAACTGCTGTTTCGGACCTAACTGCTTGACAGTGCTCTAATTGCTTCATAACTGCAGTAGCTGGAAAACAGCAGTAGTTCACACAGAGCAATGTGTTATAGAACAGAGTGGGACAATCGGGTTTGAGAGAATCTGTGTAGCACTCCACCTATTGGTGTGACTCCGGTACATATACTGTTGAAGTACAACAATCTCATACATATCTCCCACAATGTAGTAATGAAATAAATAAATTGGAGTGAGAAACTGAGGAAACAACAGTAAAGCAGTTGAACAGAAGAATAATGTATAACGTGTAATCACTATGTAATGTATATCTGCACACAAAATACAGACTTCTGAAATATTATAAATTAATAGGCACAATATTAATGGACGTGCAGTGTGCAATGTGCACATGCAATGTAAGAAAGACATACACCTTACAACTGAACCATCGTTTAAGAAATCACAGAATTCTTTCTGCACATATTAGTTTCATAATAATGTAAATGGCAGTGAAACAATAGTCTAATTGCACTTGCCATGTTACAAGAGCATTAATCCCCTTGACAGGAGGCATTTCCCAGGAATTAATCCATGGTTGTGTGGTAGGAAGCCCTCGGCCTCTGGCACCCCAACCATGCATTAATTCCTGGGAAATGCCTCCTGTCTCGGTGATTAATGCTTACCTCCACAATGCTATGGTCACTATTCCCTACTGGGGACCAATGTTACATGTGTCAGTTTCCAAATAATCAGTACACAACACAAGATCCAAAATATTGTCACCTCTTGTGGGCATACATGCATGGTGTTTTAGTTCTTGAGAGCAGTTTATTACCACCAGTACTACTGGCTATCATGTTTTTCCAGTTACTCTTTCCCATGTTAAAATCAACCATATTATAAAGTCACCCAGCTCTCCAGCAACCTCAATTTCTGTTAGTAGTTCATTGTAGGTACTCATGGAGCAGTTAGGGGGTCTATAGCAGACAGCTACGATCAGTGGGTTAGCAGGGTTCATCAGTAATTTAACCCAATTGCTTTCAGTGGTAGGACTAGTTTTTTAATAGTGTCTGTTATATCAATTGATTACACCATCTCTAACAATGCCACTCCACCTCCTCTTTAAGTTTGTCTATTACATTTATGCAAATAAAATCTATCAATACCATAATCCCACACCATATTATTGCCCCACCATGTTTCAGTAATGGCTGCTAGATCAATGTTATGATTTTTTTAACCAGAGAAGTTAATTTTTGTTTTGTCACACTTCTAGCATTCAACAGCATCATCTTTAAGCTTTTCCTTAGTTCTCTGCATTGCATGGGTTAACTTCTTTTAGGGAAAGTATCTCAGTAGGGGCAGGTAGAGATTCTCCCATTTCAGCCAGTTTAAATAGAAAGATGAAAAACACTGTTCAAAATTTTAATGCCAGTGTTTTTGCTCTGAATTTATTTAAATGCAGTCCATCCCTATAAAACAGCTATTTTTTTTAATCAAAACAATTCCAGTTATCAATGAACTCAATGTTTTTATCTTTACACCAGTTTGAAAGCCTATAGTTGATCATAGTAATGGTTAAAAGTTTTCATGGTGTGCTTTTTGGAGGGATAAAATTCCAGATATGGCAACATTGTATCCTTTTCTTTGTAATTTAACCCTAGGTTAAGTATGTCAATCAGGAAGTGGCTATCCCTTCTCCTCATATTCAGTTCTTGCCTCTCCCCCCTCTTCTCCACCTGCCCTTCTGGGTCACCAGTGTGCATAACCTAGAAACCTAGAAACATAGAAACATAGACATACCTACCCCATCCTTTTTACTCCAACAGCACTTGCGTACTACCTTGAGCCTGCTCCTGGTGCACTCATGCACTATAAATGGTTCTATCGTATTATTACTGTTTTGTATGTTTATATGTCTTTTGTATGATTTTGAACATGTATTGCAATTTACCCAGTGTTCCACTACTGTTTATTGTACAATGCCTTGGGAGTGCAGTTGTTGCACAATCTTACAATGTTGTATTGTTTGTACTACCCACATACTATTGTAACTGATTATCCTTCACAACCCTATGTAACCCCCTTCCCCCAGGTTGCACCATGAGATGAGCAACTTGTTGTTCAGTGTGCCCTCCTGGTGAAACATTTCAATAAATAAATAAATGTCTACACAGATATCTTTTTTGTGGTTTTTTCCTATGTCATTGCAACTTACATGTAATACAACTGATGATTTTGCTGGAAAATGTAATTTATTTTCAGTTTTAAATATCAGATTTTTTAACCCCTGGTAAGCACATAACTCTGGTGTTTAATTTATCATTCCTGCAGATGTGATGGAATCTCCTATAACTATTGCTCGTGGTGTTTCTGAATTGTTTTCCATGGAGCTATAGCCATTTGGATTTGACTCTACATCCTTTCGAACAGTCTGTGAAGATGTTTCATCGTAGTGATCAGCTCCCAGTGCAGTGTATTTATTTTGCAATTGGATTGGATTTCCATTTGGAACCACTGCCCTCCTACCTCTTTTTGTTTGCCTCTGGGTCACTAAAATCCAATCATCTCCTTTATTCACACAGTTTCTTTTAGCTTGGAATTCACATGGCTTGGGCTAACCGTTTGGTTCTCAGTTTCCTGTGTTTTCTTTTTCATGCGGTGTAGCTTAAGGAGTTATGGTATTTTGTTCTATGCTACTCACAAATCTTGCAATGTTATTTATCTCTATTGCATTATTTTATTCTGTCTTTCAGGTACTGATTTATTTTTGTGTATCATCTAGGGAAGAGCATTTTAAACAAGTATTAGTGGAAGTACAGCTGATCACAGGGTAAAATAAGTACATAAGACAGTTTGTGCATTTGTATAGATAATCTTCTTTCAATAGTAACTCTATGATGTCACCTGTTTGATTTATTTTGTCACCTTAAAATATATATGTAACAGCACCCTACCTAAGAAATATGTTTTCAAACCAGTATAGCTTTTGGCCTACTCCCTCAGTGGACGCAGACAGACGCAGCCTGCCTCTGCCAGCACTGCCTCTGCCAAATTCTGGTAGCCTCTGCCAACTTCCAGTTTGGTGCCCAGAATAAAAGATACTTTTTAAAAAACTATGGCCCTAGTCAGCCTTTAAAAAAGCAAACTAATGGCCACTGGAGTGCTCTAAAGTCGGCTCTAACTGCAGAAAAGCTGCAGCAGTAATTTTGTCACCCTTAACTCTCAGGAGATGTCAAAGGTCAGAACATGTGCCCCTTACACCAAAAGTGCCCTTAGAGATAACCCAAAAAGGTTTAAAATTCTTAGCAGCCCCTCTCAATGCTATTGGCTCTGGAAGTTACAATCTGGAATGCCTGATAGTGATTATCAATACATTTGGCACTGATTAGTCATTTATAAGTTTGTACCTCTGTAAGTTATGATTATTTATGTACATATGTGTTGTGCTATGATGCTGTTCTATATTGTAACTTGTTTCCCTGTTTGTGAAGCACCCTGAGCCTCTAAGATAAGTCATTCTATGAATATAATTGCCCTGCTCTTGATTTGCCCCCTAGTGAGGGCAAAATATGGACCTGTGGACAGTTTTGTGCCTTTACACAGTGTTTCAGAGGCCTTTTGGCACTTTACGATCCTGCATAAAGCTGAGATAGCCAGATTTCCTTCACGGCAATTTATTCATTTTATTTATTTCAGTTTATGATTTATACCTTTGAGTCCAGCACTTGCTTTCAAAGGTTCCAGGTCATTCTGAACAAAGATGACAAATATAACAGTGTTTACAGAGAACAGAAAACAGTTACACAAGCATTCAAATACCAAAAAAATCTTATATATCCTACTAAAGGTTGAAGAGGATAAGGTAAATAGGGTTCAGCCTTGTAGTTCACTATTTAGTTAGTCAGTCTAGCCTAAAGGGGGTAGGGGTCAGCCAAGGATGGCGTTGTCATGGTGGAAGTGGTTTGTCAGCCGAGTGGGCCTCGTTCAGGAATGGGGGAGTTGATGGGATAAAAAGAGGGGGTGAAAGGGAGAAGGTTGGGTGGCTGAAATTCAACCATATTAAAGCAGGAAAGCACAAATTTTTTTGTGTCAAGAAGGGATCTGAGCCCAGATTTGAAGGTACTAATCTTGAGTGATTCTGTAAGGTTAGCAGGTAACTCATTGTACCATTTTGGTCCTTGGCACAGGATGAAGTTCTAGGTGAGTTTTGTCCTTTTGAAGGGGATCACCAACCTGTCTGTAGCCGTGCTTCTTGTTGATTTGGTGGGAACTGCCGGCATAAAGAGGCAGCCCAGTGCAGGGGGAGAAAGCCCAAGAAGCACTTTTTCAGAAGTAGGCAGGTTTGGTATTGTGCTTTAAAATGGAGTGGGAGCCATCCAGTTTTGGTGTAGAGCATGCAGATGTGGGTGTCCTGGGCAGCCCCTATGGCTTGTCGACCGGCCTTATTTAGTAGTGTCCTGACCCTGTTTGGGCAGTTTTAGTGCCTGCCCCATAGATAGGCAGCCCATAATCTATGGAGGACATCACTGAACTACTGATGACGAGTTTCAGAGCATCTGGTGTCATAGAGTGCCTTTGGTAGTAGAGGACCCCAAGGTTTGTATTAGCTGACTTGACGACTGAGTCTATATGGCTGGAGAAGTTTAGTGTATCATCAAAGGTGATGCCCAAGTATTTGAACTTTGTTACTTGTTCCAGTGTTTCACCATTATGGTTCTGGATGAGCAAAGGCTGGTATTTCTTTTTGCTTTGGGAGGTAGAGAAGAGTAGACTTTTCATTTTTTTATGGTTTAGTAGTAGTTTGTTTTGTGTGAACCAGGATTCAAGCTTGAGCAAACTGTCTTGGAGTTCAGTTGTCATGTAGTTGTGATCTTTTCCAGCAACCAATATCACTGCATAGTCAGCATAGAGAATAGTGTTTTCTGTACATGCAGATGGTGCATAGATAATGAAGAGGCTGAAAAACAGTGGACCAAGAAAAAAGCCCCGCGGGACCCTGAGGGACACTTCCCTAGCAGATGATAGGGTGTCTCCAATTTTGATTTGTTGTGACCTGTTTGTGAGGTAACTTCTGAACCAGAGTACTGTGTCTGGGGATAGACCTGTTCAATGGAGGCAGTTTAGGAGTAGTTTGTGGTTAACAGAGTCAAAGGCCTTCCTAAGGTCGATGAAGACTGAGCCAGCTGCCTTCCCATTATCTAAGGCATCATAAAGCTGGGAAAAGTAATTAACAAGGGCAGTGAGTGTGGAGTGATTTTTTCCGAACCCATGCTGCTGTGGGCAAAGTAGGTTATATTTATCAAGATACTCTGTAAGCTGCTCCGAGACCATTCTTTCAAGTGCTTTAGAGAGGGGTGGTAGAATGGATATTGGTCTGTAGTTGGATAGTCTATCCATGATGCCGTGCACTAGGGGGTATGTGTAATTTTGTATATCCTGAACTTTATAATTTTAAGTTGCAGGATCGTATTACTGTCCATGCACTGCACTCTCCCCTATTTGCAGAGCATGAAATTCCTGACCATTGCCATGATACCTTGCCTCCGTTCATCTGTCTTCTGAATGATTCTTTTCTTTCTCTATTTAGCCATGTTTACATAGCAGCAGTGCTGTGGTATGTGTGCCACTTCCTTCCCGATGCTCTGGTTGCTTCTGCATTTACGCAGCCCACCCTCACAGTGCTGCAGGTCACTCCGATGAGGGGCTGTAAATTCACCAGAGTGCTGATGGAAAAAACAGCCTATGAGTGAAGCAAAGCGTCCTCACTGGTATTTAACTCACTCACTCTGCTACTGATCCCACAACTGTGTTGGATCAAAAAAATAATCCGACAGGCACATAAGGTGCTCCTGACAGTGTTTACACTGCCGACATTGCAGCACATCAACCCATGCACTGCAAAGTTGGCAGTGTAAACAAGGCTTTGATTTAAATTGCACAGCACTTGAACAGAAGGGTTAGGGCATTAAATACATTTGCAACATGGGAATTAATTCTGAGTGAAACCCAGACCCGCGATTAGTAGAAAAGCAACAGCTGAACAAAATGCAGTGGGTTTTAATCCCATAGTAATGCCTGCTGTTGCTATTCCTTGCAAAGCCACCAAAAACACATGTCGCAGACAATAATGCCCACAGTTGTACTACCCAGAGTAGCCACTAAGAAAATGTGATCTGTCAGTGCAATAACTGTTAGATCCCACCTACCCACCCTGTGGACATTGTGCTGTTGACGCAGATAGGAGGATATCAGTACAGAAACAAAGAAACAGACAAGTTAGGCATCTACCATGCACACGGAGAGCAAATATTTCTGCATGGCACAACACAGATAAGTAAAATATACATATAATGTAAGAAAATCTGTGTTTAAGGCTTATATTTTACCAGTAGTTTAGCACAGCAGATATGTAATCATGAAAACAACAGCAGTGAGAAACATGATTAGAGCAGTGGAAATAAGTGATCGCCGACAGTGGCACAATATGCAAATGAAATAGCAATCCATCTCAGCATATTTAACAGAGATAGAGTAAATCAGTTAATGGAGTACAATTATAAACTTTGGTACATGTAGTTATTAAAAAGAAAGCAACAATCACAGTAATCATTCTCTGTGCTTTCCATCACAAACCTGTTATTGTCTAAGGAAAAACCACACCACTATATGAATAAATAAGCTTGTGAGAAAGTGACATGTAGTAGACATTTTTTCTTTCAATGCATATTTTGTAAAGCAATGCAATAATGTGTATGTGTAACATATAAGAGGTGACAATATAACATATCTCATGTCCACATTGCCCTTGTTACAAGAGCATTAATCCACTCCAGAGTCAGGCTCTACTAGGGGATTAATGCCTGGTTTGTGGTGGGAAGCACTCGGCTTGTGGTCTCATGCACCAACCCCTCCCCTCGGCCAGGCATTATTTCCCTAGTAGAGCCCGACTCTGGAGTGGATTAATGCTTACTTGTTAATGCAGGTTCTTTGCTCCTATTCTGGTAGTGAGACTGGGTGAGAGGAATGCCTATCAAGAACATTAGCATAATCAATTAGTTACATATAATTGTAGTGACAGAAGTACTTAGAATCAATCTTGCATGCCCCCCAGCTACACTCCATTAACTGTACTTAGAGTACTTTGAACATGGAACAAGTATATATCCAAGTTTTTTTAGCTGGAATGATGTCACTAATTATGCTCTGTAACCCATAATGCTATTTTCTCTTAGGAATCTCTAATGTTTGTGGGACAGCACCAGAAATATAATGTATTTGGTGGATGTCAATAGAAATTCTGCAAATACATTGTTCTGCTTTAAAACTGCTTTAAAATCTACAGGAGAAACAAAACTGCATGTGCTAATGTTTTGCATATGTGCCGAAGGATTATACCTTAGACACAAACATTAGTCAGCTGAAAGTACTATAGGAAGTATTTACTTGCTAATCTGTAGATGGAGGACTCGATACCCAAGATCACACCAGAACCTGACACGCACCATTCCCGCAAAATGTCAGACTTCATTTTGTGACTCAGACTGATAGAAGACTAACTTGATTAGATGGATGTTATAGATATTGCACAAAGGCAAATGCACAGGCAAACACCCCCCACCTACTTTAAGAATGCTGCCCTCACTCCCACTCTCTGCCAGGCACACAGCAGGCACCCTTTCAGACAGACTTGCAGAGCACACACTTTCAGGCAGGAAAACAAATACAAACTTTCTCAGACATGCTTGCCGTGACTAAGACACACCCCCTCAAGCTTTTACTCCTGCTTGCTATTTTCATGTACTGCCTTTCAACTCTTACCTCAAGGACATGCACACACTCGCATATTTACTTACACAGAGTAACTCCAGTTTATAAACCTCTGCTGGTTGACTGTAGGTTGAACAGCAGAGCGGGCTAGTGGTTACAGCACTGAACTGTAAAACAAGTAACAGTTTTTAGTCTCACCACAGACACTGGCTGTCAGACCCTTGGTTTAGATTATTTTTATTGTTCTTCTCCTTTGCCTTCTCTACTTAGTACATGAGTTTGATTACAAATGTTAAAAGCCTTTTGTTTGTTTTTTACCAGGAGAGACACACTAAACTGAAAGCTTGTTTACAGGCGTGACCTGGGAGCACAAGGAGGTTAAGTGACTTAGTGATATACAGTATGCAAGTGGAGGCTGTGGGATTCAAACCTAGGTCTCCAGGTTTCAGCTCAGAACTTTAAACCAATGTGCTATACTGCCTCCTTTTGGACAGTGCGTTCAGTTTACTGTGCAAAGCTGCACTTTGCTGCTAACAGATTTAAAATAGTTCGTTCACTTATATTTGCAAACACTTAGAGTATACCGGTTCTCCTAAACCAACTTCACAAACCCACCCAGATAATAATATTAGTAGTAAGTATATGAACATACAAATATGCCAGTAGAAAAGAACACCAAGTGTTCCTGATGCAGAGCCCCCTGTACAACTGTTTACATTGGCTCTCAAACCCATGGCCCTAGCATGGGAAGTTAGAGGGATCCTGAGGAGGGAAAGGAATTCAATGAAGTATTCCCTCAAGGAGTGCTACCGAATGGCTTGTGGGTCTGAGGTAGACTCCTGACAAGCAGGATCATGATACCATAGCTGGGAGTGAGTTTCATGTAGGGAAACCAGCCATGCCATCTGAAGTAGATGAGGGAAGAACCGAAGACCGGAGCTGCATGCTGGGTTGGTAAAGAGAGAGTTATGAGATACAGGTTGAGATCATCTCCAAAGATGCTGTGCAGATCCCTGAAAAAGCTGAAAAACTGGGCACTTGTGGTTGCATTAATGGGTAGTTCCCAGGAGGAAGCAGGCTATGAGGTGCTGCAGTTTGAGCAGAGCTTGGCTAATGTCAGCACTGCCAGATGTGCAGAGGCATCAGAAGTTCTCAGTAGCTGGGGCATAGTTAATGGGTACTGGACCAGTGGGCAAGTTATTAGAACAGTTACTGGATGCCTTGTTTCAGCAGGCTGCTTCAGATGCACATACCATGAAATGGCTCACTGAAGGCAGAGAGATAAGTAACCATATAAATTCAGGGAACTGAGATTCCCATTGCAGTAATAAAGTTGGGATCAGGGAAGTGTATAAAGGATTGGAATTGCCAGGGATAACAAGGACCAGCTGAGTCCAAGACAAATGTTACAATTCATGCTGCAGACAATGCACCCACAATCACCTTCACCAGGTGAGTAAACTTCCACTGTGTAATGCATTATCTATGACACTCCCACAGACATTACATCATGGGTGTTCAAAAGCAGTGCCCTCAAGTGTCCTGGGAGAGAGAGAGAGAGAGTGAGCATTGAGGAGTCATGAGGCTTTTGCTGCATATAAAACTGCCTTGCCAAATCCCATTCAGGCTGTTAAATTAATATCCCCTTTATAGTGTTTGACAAAGGTTAGTGCTCTACGGAATATGGAACTCTGCTGGTGGAATTAGTGCAGAATGACCATTCCACAGGCAGAACTTCCACCGGAATTTCACTTGTTCGGCTGTAGAATTCCATCAACTGTGATCCGAGGGAACAGTATTTTTTGCTGTGGAAAATTATTCCGCAACTATTTCCACGGAATATGTTGAGATCCACAGAATAATATTCTTTGGAACAGTGATCTTACCATGGAAAATCATTCTGCAACTATTTCATGCTGCAGAATTCTGCCATTCCATTTCAAGTGGAATTCGATGGAATTTTGAATATTCCGTGGAATTTCATTCCCCTTGAACTTCAGAATTCCCCACATGTGTGTGTGGTTGACCACGTCAGTGTAGCGCATATGTTCTCTACTGATGCCAGGTTCACCTCCGCAAATGATGTTGCCACAGCTGTCCTGGAATAGGCTTTAACATCTTTTTGTTGCTTGTCAGTATGGGGCTTTGTAGGCCACACTGATCACTTTCTTTATCCAGGGTACTATGGTGGATTTTAATGCCACCATCCCCATTTTGTGGCCTTAGGTTATTATAAATAGTCTTTCTGATTTTCATTTGTTGTTTGTTCTTTGTAGGTATGTTCTTAGTATGGTGGGCATGCCCAGTGTGGCCAGCTTTGGTTCCTCAAGAGATAGCATGCTTGAGTCTATCACTGGTAGTTCGATGCTTTGACTTAGATGAAATTGAGAGCTCACCTTTGGAATGAAGGATGGAATTGTCCTTAGTGATACTGTCTCCAGGAAAATTGCAGGAATGGTTGTTTGTGCGAAGGAGTGATTAGTTCACTGATCCTTCTCGCTGACCATATCGCTATGAATAATACGGTGTTTAGAGACACCCAGGATAAATCTACTTCAGACAAGGGTTTGAAAGATGATGTGTTTAGTTCATGTGTCATAGAATCATAGAATTGTGCCAGCAGAAAAAGACCTTATAGCCCATCGAGTCTGCCTGATAGCCACCCTGGCCCCATGTAACCAGATTCAGGTTCCATGGGGCCATGATCTGTCTGATCTTTGGTCTTATGATGCTTATTGCTTTGAGGAATCTGATGACTTCTGGGTGAGACCCAAGTGGTTCACTGTTGATCCTACACAAGGCTACCCTTATGATAAACAGTTGCACCCTGAGTGATGATGGTGATAAGCCCTTGACTAGCCCTGTTGTAGGAAAAATAATATCTGTGGTACTGAAGCCTGGTCTTGTATGATACCATTCTCTCCGCACCATCTTAAGACTATTCCCCAGTGCCTCTTACAAGTCCCTCTTATTGATGGTCTCCTTGATTGTAGAATTGTGTTTATAACTGACTGATGGTATCCTGCCCTCAACAGTCTCTCATTTCAGGAGCCAGGCCCTCAGCTTGAGGGTGTGTGCATTCAAGTGCCATAGTGGGCCCTGTGTGAGTAGGTTAGGTCAGTTGGGCAAGCTCCACTGATCCTGGGCTATTGATACTACGGTGGTGAACCAGTAGGGGTTACCCTGTTCACCTAATAGGCTGTGGGATTGCTCCAGAGAATGCTCCCACAATCACCTTTACCAGAGAGTAAACTTCCATTATGGATGGTAATGAGTAGTAGTAGTAGTAGTTGAAATAGTAGTAGTAGTAGTGTTTATTGTTGACCATAAAAAAGCAATACAATCACACAATAAATAGACAGTATCAGATATATTACATTTAAAACATTCATATGAACATATTTACATATGAAAGAAGCCAGCAGGTACTGGCCCAAATGGTCTATCTTGTCTGCTTGAAATTACAGCATTGTTTATTCCACTGCTGCCACCCCCCGTACCTGCTCATTTTCCTCATCTAGGTTGAGCTCTCTCCTTGAGCTAAGCCACTACCTACGATTATTTTGCCCTTGACTATCCCAACCCCTTTTGAAACCATCCACCGTCTTTTGAGAGACCAGCTCCTCAGGGAGTATATTCCATGCAGCCACCACTCACTCAGAGAAGTAGTGCCTCCTCATCTTCCTTTTGAACCTTCCCTTCCCTCCTCCAGTTTCTTACTCTGCCCCCTTGTGACCCCCTCCCCTTTTAGCCAGAATGTGCCCTTTGTAACAGTAGTATTTATGCCTCTTAGGTATTTAAAGGTCTCAGTCATATCCCCCCTACCCCAACTGTCCTCCAGGGAGTACATGTCAAGCTCACTCAGTCTATCTATTCTCATAGGTCTTCTCCTTCATCCCATTAATCATTTTGGTTGCTCTTCTCTGGACCCCCCCAAGGAGTCTGATGTCCCTCTTCAAATAGGGATGCCAAAACTGCATGCAGTACTCCAAGTGCAGTCTCACCAGTGAACTGTACAGTGGCAGGATCACTTTTAACTTCTTGAAGTGATTCCTCTCGCTTTACTCCCCAACAACTTGTTTGCCTTAGCAGCCACCCTTCTGCACTGTACTGTGTCGTTCATGTTCCCTGTTACCATTACTCAAAGAGAAATTCAGTTAAGTTAAAAATACATATACAATAGAGAGGAATAGATAAGCATGTAAGAAAATTACAGGTCACATTGAATATCATGTTGGATTTGATCTAATTTTTTTTTCCTGATACGATAAATGGTTTGAAAATAGTTTGACAATCGTATGATTATGCTGTCATCTTCCGTATTTAATAAGATATTTGTTTGTTCATTCTGGGTAAAATTTGGCTATGTCAGATATGGGCCCATCCAATAGCTTCTTGATTTGGCATACCAGGGACAGTTCCATAAAATATGGATTAGGTCTTCCGTTTCTCCTACAGCACAAGTACATGCTTGTTCTTTTTGTTGAAAGATCATTGTATCTAACTCTTTATACATAGCTTTCAAAATTCAAATCTCACTTTCAAAACTGTGTTTCTTAGTTGTGGTTCAATAAGAACATCTAAATAATGTTTAAATTCAAAGTTGACATTATTCATGGCATACCATGCTAAGTATTTAGATGCCTTAATATTGCCATGTCCTCTTTCTTCCAAAAGTTATTTATTTTAGTCTGAATATATTGTTTTATATTTCAGACTTAAAGTAATATTTTTTCCAATGTATTGTTGTAAAATGGCAAGTCATATTGCTCAAGAGAACTACATATTTTCTGCAGCCAGTTTACTGGTTCACATTTGTTTTTAATCCATTTTTGTTTTTCAAGGAAGCACTGTTTGGGTATTTGAGTATCTAGTAACCTAGATAAATATAGCCAGTACTTTATTTTTCTAATGTCTATATACTGTACAGTAAGTTTTTATATTTACCAGGCCCAGTTCTCCCCTGAGATATTGAGCAGGGCAAGAAGGCTGTATTCTCAGTGTAGCTCTAAGGAGTTTGTGTACAGGAATCATTAGTGTGTCTGAATTCTTATTTTCCCATCTCTCAGCTGCGTATAAACTTTGTGGGAGATATTTGCCTATAATTGCTGTTAAGAGAGGCCTAATAGTATGCCCCTCCCATACTGAGTATTAAACTTCCCTAGACCATAAGCAGTTTTCCTTGCATAGGTGAGTACTGGCTGTATGTGCTTTGTCCATTTTATATTAGAACTGCTTGTAAGTCCCAGGTATGTATAATTGCTTACACATTCTATTTTGTTTGTGCTTATTTTCCATTGAGTTCTGAGCTGGTTTGAACCAAATATCATTGCTCTGTTTTTTTTTTTTAATTAATTTTTTATTTTAATTCCTGTGTGCCATCTTCCATAGCATCCAACTGTTTTTGTAGACCGTGTCTTGTTAATGATAATAATCAAACATCATTCATGTAAGCTAGTATTGAGCAGGATTTATATGCAATTTTACGTGCATCTGAGTCTTTATAATCCAGTTTTCTTAAAATGCTATCAATGTAAAGACTAAACAGCATTGGGGCTAGGACACAGCCCTGTCTTACCCCTTTATTTATTTTAAAGGGACTGGAGAGTTGACCTTGCCCATTTATTATGATTCTGATTCTGGCCCAGGTGTTACAGTATAAATTACATCGTGGAGCATGTTTTGTCAAAAACCCACACAAAATTGAAGCAGCCTTCCCAAAATGATGATTTTGGGGTAAGCCAGATGACTTTAGCAACAATGATAACTAGATTTAAAAAGGAAAAGGGAAGAAGAATGAGATATGGCCCACGAGTTTGCAAATCTGAGGTACTAATGTGAATTTTAAGACATGGCAGAGGTCCATTTTTAATCAAGTCAATAACCACTGATTTATATTTATTTATTTATTGATTGAAAAGAATCAGAATTACAATTCTTTGAGTCATAGTCTCCTTTGCAAAGGCTCCACGTCAAGTAAAAATAAAAGGTACAGAGGAAACACAGAAATAAAAAATATACTTTCAATAATAATGAAATAATAATAAAAATACACATACAATAATAATGAAATAATACAAGGTCATACAGCCCTGGCTTAAGTGTAGTTTGTGGGTTACATCAGCTGGGAGCATAAGTAAGGTCTCCGGTCAGAGTTAAGACAGGATACAGTTTCGTAGGATCTTAAGGGACCCAGAGTTGTAAAATCTAGACAGTGGGATTGGGAACGAAGAGGAGACATAGAGGAGGCTCTTGTGTACCATAAGTCCTAGGTAAGAGGTTCGGGGAGATAGAAATGTATGGATTACTGATGTTTGTGATTTTTATTTACACCAGAAAGTGCTGATTTTTGGTTGGTTTGCAAGGTGTCAAAACTGCTTGAAATGAAACACCTTTTTTGTGGAAAAATAAACACCTAAAACCAGGAACCCTATGTATAATGTTGCTATTATTGATATAATTGAAGGATCAATTCCTCATTCCAACATAAGTTGCCACAGTAGAATTCTTGTCACTGTATTGAAAGCTGTGGATAGGTCTATGTATACAACATATAATTTTTGCTTCATGATTTTGACGTATTTTTCAATTAAATGATATAATATTTAACAGTTATCTAGAGTTGAATATCCATTTCCAAATCTGTATTGAGCTTCACTGAGGCCTCATGTGTTACTGATTTGAATTAACAGCTGTTCTAATATTATTTTAGAAAAAAAATTCAAGTTTGCATCGAGTAAGCTTATTGGTGTATACATAGATGGAGCTACAGTACTCCCTTTTTTATGAAAGGGTACAATTTCTGCCCCCCACCAAGAGTTCAGAATATAATTATCTTGAATACATCTATTGTAAAGTGATGAATGTGGGGCATTCATACACTTGTGTTGCATAGAAATATCTCTGTGGGAATTCCGTCTGAGCCAAGGGCTTTATTATTATTCAGCGTTTTAATGGCAAAATAAACACCCTTGGGTGTAATAACTATTGGATTGTAGTTCTTTTGGTCTCTTATCTCTTTATTTTCTATTTTATGATAAAAGAGTATTTGTGTGAAATCATTTACCTATTCTCTTTCATATATATATATATATATATATATATATATATATATATATATATATATATGTCAGTGCTTACTTTATAATTCTCGGTCCCTCTAGCTACCAAATGCCAATATCCTTTGTCAGCTCTGTCTAATATGACCTTCAGCATTTGTTTTCAGTTTTCATGATGGTAAGTTATCTTTTTCTCTCTTAGAAACATTTTATATTTCTTTCTTTTCTACATTTAATGCTACATACTGTGTTCTGTCCTTATCATCTTTTACCATTCTTATTATGTCCTTATTTTTTACTTGCATGTCTTACATTCTTGATCAAACCATCCCTATGTTTTTTTGGGTGCCTATTTATTGTTACTTGTTTATATAACTTATGTTCTAGCTGACCAAACAGAATTATTATAATCTCCCATAGCTGACACATATTTAGTTTCTCTAGTTCATTGTTATCTATCTGGTTAAGATAGTATGTTACCTGTTCAGATATTTGTTCATCAAGTATAGGATCCCACCTCAATCTTTTGTTCATTCTGCACTTGCTGAAAGGGAGTGGCAATTCAACTTCTTTGTCTGTAAATACTTCCTTACTGCCAAGTAGTATCGCATATGTAATAGATGGTTTAGTCTGGGGGCTATTTCCATCAACTAAATTGTATTTAAGTCTAGTTGTTTTTCATGTAGTATTCAGAAAATTTGAATCACTATATACCTGTAATTATTCTCTTTTCCTGCTTTTGTGATACAGTCACAAAATAAAATTAAAACACCCCCCAAAGGATAACAGCTCTTGCTGTGCATAGGTATGATAGGATTTTCTTAAATATGTCTACTTGGATAAACCTCATCTGTGGAACATAAACATTTATTAATATAAAATGATGTGTATCTTTGGTGATATCAAAAATTATACAATGGCAAAAAAAGTTCTAGAAACCTGATTGGCTGCTGACCCCTAGAGACAGTGATGTTATTAGACAATAACATCACTGTATCTAGGGCAGGCATGGGGATGACCACAGAACAGTGACTGAAATACCTCCCTCCCTGTTGAAGCCACCGCTAACCCAACATGGCTTCACACAGGGCTCAAACTGTCAGGGCACCCCCACCCCACTCCAGGCAAACACCAGTTCCATTCCTCACTACTCCAACAAAGTGCAATGGCATATTTAAAAGTTATACACAACTGAAACACTCATTGTTTCAAACTATTTTCATTGATCAAACTGCCGCTGTGTGCGAATAGCTTCACTCTTCCTGCCTGCAGCTCACGCTTGCTCCTCAGTGTGAATCCATGCAAAACCCCAGCTACAATGAACACTTAAGCCCTCTGAGATTCACCTCCTTCCTAAACCCCCCTTGCTCCTGTATTGAAGAAAGTAGCCATATTTTGTTTAAAAAAACAAAACCAAAACAACATTTTTGTCCTGAGTTCTGCTGCTTGTGGCTAAGAGCTTTCACTCTTTGCATGTGCCCCCACGACCATTTCACTGAAAAGTTGCAGGCAGTGGTGGTAAGTAAAACAAAAAGAAATGTATTTTTATTTTGTTATTTTTCCCCAAGTAATAGCCTGCAATACAATTCACTTCTGCAGGTATATCCTCAGTTTCCATTGTCCTGCTGTACACTGTGATCTTCTCGGGGGTGCATGTCCTAAACTCTGCACAGCTCCCACAAAGCAATGGCCACGGGATCCATAAAAAAAAAATAGTTTCTCCCAGCACTCAATGGTCCCAGATGACATAGGGGTGGAGGAGCCAAACAAAAAAAAACTGAACTGAGACCCAAAAATTCAGTTGCTAAGACGGGGAAGAGAGTATTGGTAAATTTACTTAAGGGCAGACAGAGTTCACAGCTCCACCTACTGGACAAACATGAAAAATAACTTTTTTGTTAAATATACATCTACACATAAAATGTTGATAAATACTGTTTTAAAGGTGAATTTATTTGATTTTTTAATTTTTTTATATAAACAAGCCATTTTATAATAGCAATTAGGCATTACAGAGATGTGTGTTACTATGTAATAAAGTCACTTCTTGGGTGCTGAAAAAAAGTCAGCATGTGGCCTTGTGCTTCAGCCACCCAAGGCATGACATTATTACACAATAACACACACCCTGTCATGCCTTATTACTTAATTAGAACCCTTCCTGGTACTAACTCTATTAATTTTAATTATTTGCATATTATCTGAGTTAAATAAGATTCCTGTACCTGAACAAAGGTCATCTCTCTGTGACCAAAGTATCCCCCCCCCAATTTCATTCTTTCAAGGACTGTATAATATCCATATTTGTGTGTAACCTGGTGTCTTGAAGAAAAACAACATTATATGATAGATATTGTAAAACAGAAAAGGTTTTTGCTGTTCTCTGTTGATTTCTGATACTATTAACATTCAATGAGACACAGCTTACTGTTAGGTTAGATGTGAACAGAGTAGCTTTCAGAAAAAGGGAAAAGTATTGAATATATTCATTTGTTTCCCCTTTTGTGTAGTGCTCTGAGCCTCTAGGATAGGGCACTCTAAGTATAAAACTGCCTTGTCCTTGACTTGCCTCCTAGTGAGGACAAAATACAGATCTGTGGACTGCTGTTTTCAGGCTTTACAAAGTGTTTGAGAGGCCTTTTGGCACATTTCGGTCCCACTTAAAGCTGAATCAGCCCAATTTCCTTGGTGGTTTGCATATGCTGTCAATGATGACATGCATTAGGATGTGCTTGCAATTTTGTATTCCCTAAACTTTACAGTTATAATTTACAGGAGCTTTTTTCTGTCAGTGCATTGCACTCGCCCTATTTGCAGAGCATGAAATTATTGACCATCATAATAGCTTGCCTCTGTTCATGTGTCTCATGAATGTTTCTTTCTCTCTCTCAGTTTCAAATTGCACAGCACTTGAACAGAAGGGGAAGGGCATCAAATACATTTGTTCATACAGGTCTGTTAACTCCTATTTTGTGAATATCAGGGAGTGGGGAGAATGTCTGCCCAGAATATTAACATAATAATCAATTATTTACATATTATTGTTTTGACAGACATACTTAGGATCCATCTTGTATGCCCCCGGCTACACTTCATTGACTGTACTTAGAGTACTTTGAACATCAAATGAGTATATGTCCAAGTTTATCAGCTGGAATGATGTCCCTGCTTATGCTGTGTAACCATCAATGTTATTTTCTCTCAAGAAACTCTAATTTCTTGGGATATCACCAGAAATGAGATGTATTTAGTGGGTATCAACAGAAATTCTGCAGAGACATTGTTCTGCCATAAAGCTGTTTTAAAATAAACAGGAGAAACAACAACTACACATTCTAATATTTTGAATGCAGTATGTAACCCAAGGATTACCCCTTAGACACAAACGTTAGTCAGCTGCACATAGGAAATATTTACTTGTACTCTGTAGACAGAGGATTTCGACACCCGAGAAACACCCACCATTGCCGCAAAATGTGGGACTTTACATTGTCACTCAGGTTGATAACAGACTGACTTGATAAGATGGATATCATATATACTGCACAAAGACAAACACTCCAGCAGACACCCCCACCTATTTGAAGAATGCTGCCAACACTCCCACTCTCAGCCAAACACACAGTAGGCACCCTTTCAGACAGACATGTAGCATACACACTTTCAGCCAGGAAAACAAATATAAACTTCCTCAAACACGCCCGCTGAGACTGAAAAAAAACAACCTCAAATGTTTACTCATGAATGATATTTTCATGTAATACCTTTCAGACCATTACCTAATAGACAAGAAGTCATTTGCATATTGAATTACATAGGGTAACTCCAGTTTATAAACCTCTGCTGGTTCATTGTACGTTAAATGGCAGTGGGGGCTAGTGGCATAAGCACTGAACTGTGAAACAGCTCACAGTTTTCAGATTTGGTTCATTTTATTGTTCTTATCCTTCTGCTTTCACTACTTGGTAAATGATTTTCATAAAATATTTTAGAAGTGTTTTAGACAGGGCATTCAGTTTATTGTGGAAAGCTGCACTTTGCTGTTAACATATTTAAACTTGTTCTTTCACTTATATTTGTAAACATTTAAAGTATACTGATTCTCCTAAACTTACTTTACAAATCCACCTAGATAATAATAGTAATAGTAACAATATGAATATACAAATATGCTGGTAGAAGAAGGTCAATCAAGTCTTCAAGATGCAAAGCCCCCGGTATAATTGTTTACATTGGCTCTCAAACCCATGGCCCTAGCATAGGAAGATAGAGGGATCCTGAGGAAAGAAAGGAATCCAAGGAAATACAGTATACCCTCGAGGTGTGCTACCTACTGGCATGTGGGGCTGAGGCAGAGTCCTAACAAGCAGGTTTTTGGTGCCATAGTTGGGAGTGAGTTTTATGTAGGTGAACATGTGCATGCCATCCTAAGTAGGTGAGGGATGAACTGAGGATGGGAGCTGCATGCTGGGTTGGTAAGGATAGATCTGAGATACAGGTCACGATCATCTCCAAGGATGTTGTGCAGGTCCCTGAAAAAGCTAAAAAACTGGGCACTTGTCAGTGTCAGTGGTTCAGCAGGTTGCACACTCGTCTCTGAGGCCAGAAGATCGAAAGGTTGTGGGTTCTAGCCCCACACCGGGTGCTTGGGACAAATCCCAATACTGACACTGTAGGGCAGCATGAAGGGGATGCTGCATTCCTGAGGTGCAATCTTTCAGATGAGATGCAAAACTGAGGTCCCATCTGCCTGTTCAGGTGGACGTTAAAGATCCCATGGCACTTCTCGTAAAGAGTAGGGGAATTTTTATTCAAACAATATATGAGAATGTACAGAAAGCAAACAGGACGCGTTATTATCAGCATAGCTGAAATGAAATTAAGGATACATGGTTATAGTCACCTTTAAAGAGTAGATTATATACATGCTGTGTTCAAATTCCAAAGCAAATGTCAAAGAAAGGATTCAACAGAACTAAAAGGTGCTAAATGTATACTTATCTTCAGCATGCTTACCAATATTTCTTCCTAACTGCTATAATCTATCTTATACTTACAAGTCTAGAATTAATGCTGATTTAGCACAAAGACATAATAATACCCTCCAGATTGTAATTCTATACTTTGCATATTCGTGATTTTAACTTAAGACCTCTACTCTGAGGGTGTCAAGATTTCTTCTTCTTGGCCCTTTCTGTCCCAGTTTTCAAGTAATGCAAGCTAATGCATTCCATCTGTTCAAATATTGATCTTCTACCCATACTCTGTGGTCTTTTGTGTAATGTCTCATATGTTTTCAAAAATGAAGTGTATTTTCTGTTCTGACTGCCATACAATTTGCTGTATAGTTAACCTACACCTGGCTTGACAGATCCAATATTTCATGTGTGTAATTACAATCCTTAAAGTGCTAGTATCATAAGGAAAGTTTTCTCAGGGAGGGGGGTATCCCCAAATAAAACTTCTGGGGTAAGCATACAGGGAAGGAATTGTTCCCATCTATTCTGTAGGAAGACCCAAAAGGCTTTTGCAAAGGGACACTCAGAAAAAAAGATGCTGTATTATTTCAGGTTGGTCTACACATGATTGTCATGGGCAGTTCCTCTCTGACTTCCTATTATGTTTCAGGTTCTCTCTTACTTGTAGTTTCCCATGTATGCAGAGCCAGACTTGGTCCCACATATTGGGTGTAATTCTTTTGTCTGTTAGCATATCTGATATATATTTAACCTGCTCTGGTGTTCGTGTTAGGAAGGATGAAGGAACTGCATAATGAGTATCCTGAATTTGGGTATACAATTGTTTTCTATCCTGGGTTATGAGAGAGGTTTTAGTAATCTTCCACAATTTTAATTTCCCTATGCTGTCTCCAGTATATTTCAGTAGATTTGCCACTCTGGTTAGCTTGGTAATAGCGGATGTTGCTCCCCCAGTGTCTCTATGAGGTGGCGCAATTGATCAATTACCCATGGTGACCTCAAGGATAGGCTTCCTGTTAGTATGGGGTTTATATTAGCATAGATGAAAATGCAGTGATAAAATACTACTGGATTCACCATTTTGAGGCCTCCTAAGAATTTCTAAGTATAGGGTCCCTCTTTTAATTGGATTTAACTGGCTTCCCCAGATACTGAGGAAAAAAACAACTATTTAATTTTGTTTCTAGGTTCTGGGGTGGGGAGTAAATGTTACTTAAATATAAAAAACATTGGGATGAGCTAGGTCTTGACCATATAAACATGTTTTTTTCTTGCTCATCTTCCACTTATTCCATTGATCCACTCTATCTAATGCTCTGTTTATCATGAAATTCCAGTTATAATATTCAGAGTCTTGATTTCCAAAATATATCCATAAATGTTTTTCTTCCTTCTGGCTCATGGGAATATTGAGAATCATTCATATATGTACTGTTGGTTGCCCAATAGATAAACATTTAATTTTCTGAAGGTTTATTTTAGATCCCGAGATTTCCCAAAAAACTCGGCTATAATTATGCAGAGGTCATCTGCATAAGTTGGGTTTGGATCTCAATGTCTTGGCTGGATATAGAAAGGCATCGAATGTGTGGATCTATATTTATTCTCTGAATTAAGGGGTCTAGGGAAAGAATGTACAGAACTGGACTATGGTGGCATCCTAGACATACACCTACTTTTATCTCACAGGGGTTCCCTATCTTTCCATTAATATATTAGGAAATAGTTGCATGTTTATAACAGAGTTTTATCCAAGAGATGAATTCCTAAGGAAACCCGTATTCTGTTACACATACCCACAGATATGTATGTAACACCTTGTCAATGCCTTGATTTGATCTATATTGAGGATATAATCTCATAATTTCGTCATTATGTCCCTTTTCTAAAATTTCTCTAAGTATTACTAAAATGTCTGAAATCTTCCCTCCTGGAAGAGAGCATGTCTTTTGTTCACAAGCATATAATTGTATAGGCTGGTACATCTGGTAGCAATAAGGAGTTTATTTTTTTTTTGTAAAAGTCGTGTGGTAAACCGTCTGGTCCTAGTGCTGATCCTATATTTAGTTGTGCTATTACAGTGGCTGATTCTTTAGTAGAGATGGGTTAAGTTAAAAGTCTTATATCTTAGGCAAATATTCAGGGTAGATAACATCCCTGTAGCCATTTCCTGGGATCATCCAGGCAGGGACTTGGTAAACTAAACATCATGGAGACATATTGTTCTACTCCAGATATAATGCCCTGATTTCCTGTGCTTCTTCCTTTCTGTGTTGTTTTAATAGCTGAAATAGTTTTATGTTTGCTGCAAGATCGACAACTTTCAAAAGGATTAGTCTGATACTGATTTTATTTTGCACTGTATCTGTGTTCGAACTCCAGTTATTGTAATCTATTATATTGGTGGTTTGCTAGATCCTGTTTAATGTGTTGTATTTGCGATGATAAATCTTGTCCTGTTTCTACCTGTAGTGAGAAAAGTTTATACAAATGTTGTCTAAGACCTTAATAAGTGATATTTCTATGATGACCCAGGAGTTTCCCTACTTGTTTAAAACAGATGAAAAGTCTATCTTACTTTGTTCCCACCAGTCTATGGGGTTATTATATAAGCAAAACACTGATTTTCTTGCTTCTGTCTTATTTCCAAAACCCTGTAGAATATTTTCATCTTCTAATAATGACATGATTAATCTCCAATAACCTTTCCTCATTCCTGTATCCGGGGAAGGGGAGATTTTGACTTCTAGAAGAACATGGTCTGAAGTGGCTACTGGTACCACTGCTGAAAAAATGACTGGGAATTGGGGTTACATAAACTAGTAGTTCTGGTTTAAAGTGTTCCTCTAAAGTATGTAAATTGGGATGTCCTGTGGTAAGTGTGAAATACATCCACAAGATTTGTTTGTGACAACATTTTGTTTAAAAAGGCTGTAACACAAAACACATTTTCTGTAGCTGACCCTCTGTCACATTTATTTATTTTTATTTATTTATTTCAATCTAGGATTACAATACCTTTGAGCTGAGGCTCTTTTACAAAGGTTCCACGTCATTTAAATTTTCTTCAATTAAAATATCTGCCTAGCAAAACTATTTTCGATGTACATAGGTATGGTTGTATAGGCGTGAAGAGATGTACCCTCCTGCCTTTTCTTAAAGGGCATATACATTTATTACCCTAAGATCTTGTGTCTCTAGAGACCTATCTAGCAATTGTGCTCTACCAGGGAAAACAGCTATTATTTTTGTGATTTTATTGCAGGGTTATTCACACATACCCAAACCCCACTACATACATCTTCAGCAATGGACCAATTGGTGGCCCCCACAAAACCATTCAGGGCTAGTTGTTTGGAACTCTTGCAGTGTGTTCAACTGAGTATTCTGAAATATAATTAAATCATAATTATTTGTGGCAAAACCCACAAAGGTAGCTTTTCTCTTCCTTTCTGATTTTATACTATTTGTATTTAGGGAAACCACACAAAACTCAGTGTTCATAACAGTCAGTCAGTTTTTTTTCCTCAGGCTAAACCTTGTTTTCATCCATCTTTTTAATTTTTTTCTGTCTGGAGAGGGGATCTTCTTCTTCTCTCTCCACATGGACGTCCCTCTGAGAGGAATGCTCTGATTTCACATCAGAGTCTATTTCCATTTCTGATTGTCCCCACTGGAGTGATGTAAATTTATTTTACAGGGTAATGGGAGCTTTCTGGTTACTTTTATCTTTATCTTTCCATGTTTTTCCCTTAGGGATTGTTTGGCATGCCGCCTCTGGTGGGTTGGGGGTTGGAGCATTTCCTTTTCTGCTGAGGCTGTCTCCTTAGAGGGGATATTTTCCTTAGCTAGAAATCTAATTTGGCTTGATTGTGCTTGCCTCTGTATTCCTTGTTGAGGTAGAGGGGGAAATCTCTGATTCTGGAACAGCTGTCATCTGCTGGGGTGCTACCGTGGGAGGAGCCTAGTGAGGCATGCTTGGTCTCTGTTTTTGCCAATTTGCTTTATTAATATACAAGTTCTGTATTGCAAAATCTCCCTCTTCTGTGTTGTGTGCCACCCAAGGGCATGTGAAAAAAGAGTGTTTGATCTCATTGCACATATGATACAATGGTGTGGCTCTGCAGCTTCCCCCTCAAATATCCCATTGCACCACACTGAATGCACTTTAAGACTTCACATGAATTGCATATATGTCTGTGGGAATCACACACATATAGCAGGAGCATGGGGGTTCCTGGTAAAATAAAATGCCGTTATTTCTTCCCAGGTAGAAACAATTTGGGAGATGCTTTATGCCTGTGTCATCTTGATGGAGTTTAACCCTGACTCTTCATCCCCCTGTCCAAAACCCTTCCTCGTCCACAATAGAGTCTGAGGTTTCTTCCACATCACATTTCTTTTTCAGCCAATATATAATGCCCAAAATGAAAACTCCTTCATTTCGGAAAAGTATTGTATTTAAAGGTAGGTTTTGTTAAAGGTATGGCTTGAAATAGAGCCTATTGTGAAGACTCTTTACAAGTTGAAAAGGTAGTCCAAAACCTATCTAAAAGATGTGCTGAGTGAAAGCTGATATCGGAAGCAGATTCTCCTGGGGCATGAATAAGAGCATATACTTCTGCTGGCGAGAATCCAAGATCTTGTTTAATGAGCTGCTTGCCTACATAGCACAGAGCACAGGATCCAAGGCAGCATTGATTCACAGCAGGAAGGTCATTTCAAACAAATCTAATAGACTTTTTTGACTAGGTGACCAGGGACGTAGATAGGGGAAGGGTGATGAATGTGGCCTACTTAGATTTCAGCAAGGCCTTTGACACCGTCCTTCATAAAAGGTTGGCAAAAAAGTTAGGCAGCATGGGGATAGGCCCCCAGGTGGTAAACTGGGTCAGAAACTGGTTGAGTGGCAGCACAGAGAGTACTGGCGAATGGTGTTTAATCTGAAGAGATATACGTAACCAGTGGGGTACCACAGGGATCAGTCTTGGGGCCAGTCCTCGTCAATGTCTTCATAACAGACATTACAGAGGGGCTAGAGGGGAAAGTACGTCTTTTTGCAGATGACACTAAGATCTACAAAAGGGTTGATACTCCAGAGAGGGTAGAAAAAATGAGAAAAGATCTAAGCAGATTGCTGGAGTGGTCTGAAGTGTGGTAGCTAGGATACAATGCAAAAAACTGAATTGTCATGCACTTGGGGAGCAGAAATCCAAGGGAGGAGTACAAGATGTGGGGGGTACTGGTGGGGTACTGGCGGCCACCAAGCAGGAATGGGACCTGGAGGTACTCATATCCAATGACCTAAAGGTGACCAAACAATGTGAGAAGGATGTAATGGAAGCCAGTGGGATGTTGGAGTGCATAGGGAGAGGTATCACCTCATCATCAGAAAGACAGAGGTGGTTATGCCACTTTGCAGATCGCTGGTGAGATCTCAGCTACAATATTGTGTCCAGTTCTGGAGACCGCATCTCCAGAAGGACATAGACAGAGTGGAGACAGTCCAGAGGAGGGCTAAAAAGATGGTGCAGGGGCTACATGAAAAGCTCTACAAGGAGAGGCTAGGGGAACTCCTTATGTATTCCTGGGGTGGAAGGGGGCATGATAGAAATGTTCATGTACCTCAGGGGTGTAAACAAGGTACAAGAGGGTAGCATCTTTCAAAAAAGGGGTACAAGATGAAGTTAAGCAGGGGAGATTCAGGGGAACACATGGAAGTACTTTTTCACTGAGAGAGTGGTGGATGCTTGGAATGCCCTCCCTAAAGGTGGTGGTGGAGGGCAAATACAGTGAAGGGAATTCAAGAACATATGGGATAGACATAAGGGTACGAACAGATATGGGATAGACATAAGAGTATGAATAGATAGGCCACTGAGTGAGCAAAGGCTGACGGCACATTTACAAGAAATGGGCAGACTGGATGGGTCTTGAGGTCCTTATCTGCCATCAACTTCTATGTTTCTATGTTTCTATGTACCCTAGAGACAGGAAGGAAAGGGTGAGCTGCAGATCAGCTGGTTTTGAAATAGGCAGGCACAATGGGCAGACTGGGTGGGCCACACAGACCATATCTGCTGTCAACTTCAATGTTTCTATGTTTCTGTGACTGGATTTTCTTAAATATGTCTGCTCAGGTAAATCTGGTCAGTGGAACGTAAATATTTATTAGTTTAAAGTTCTGTGTATCCATGGTGATATCCAAAATTAGAACCCTTCCTGGTACAAAATCTATTACATTAGTTGCTTGCACATTTGCTGAGTTAAATAAGATTCCAAAGGTCTTCTCCCTACGACCAAAAGGATGGGCACCAATACCATTCCTTCTAGGGCTGCATAATTTCCCTATTTGTGTGTAACCTGGTGTCTTGAAGAAAAACAATATATGATAGATCATGTAAAATAGAAAAGGTTGTTGCATTTCTCTGTTGATTTTTAATAGAATTAACATTCAAAGAGGCACAGCTTACTATGAGGTTAAACATGAACAGGGTAGCTATAAGAAAAAGTGAAAAGTATTGAACATATTCATTTGTTTCTCTTTTTGTGAAGTGCACTGAGCCTCTAGGATAGAGCACTCTAAAAAAAAATTGCCTTGCCTTTGGCTTGCCTTCTCGTGATGGCAAAATATGGATCTGTGGACTGCTGTTTTCAGGCTTTACAGAGTGTTTGAGAGGCCTCTTGGCACCTTTCAATCCCACTTAAAGCTGAATCAGCCACATTTCCTTCACGGTGGTTTGTATATGCTATCAATGATGACATGCATTATGGAGTACATGCAATTTTGTATTTCCTAACCTTTACAGTTAACATTTATGGGAGCCTTTTTTCTGTCAGAGCATTGCACTCTCCCCTATTTGCAGAGCATGGAATTCTTGAGGATCATAATACCTTGCCTCTGTTCACTTGTCTCATGAATGTTCTTTTCTCTCTCTCTCTCTCTCTCTCTCTCAGTTTCTAATTGCACAGCACTTGAACTGAAGGGGGCAAGGCATTAAATACATTTGTTCATACAGATTCATTGCTCCTATTTTGGAAGTGAGTGGGATTTGTGAATCAGGCTAATAAGATACTGTTTTGGTAAGATGGATTTTATACATACCGCACAAAGACAAACACTGCGTCAGACACCCCCCACCCACTTGAAGAATGCTGCTTTCATTCCCACTCTCAGACAGACACACAGCAGACCCCCTTTCAGACAGACACCCAGAGCACAGACTTTCAGGCAGGGAAAAAAATGCAAACTTTCTCAGACATGCTTGATGAGACTGAGACACACATCCTCAAACTTTTACTCATGAATGATATTTACACGTACTGCCTTTCCGACTATTACCAATCAGGCATGCACTAACTCACGTATTTACTTACAGAGGGTAACTCCAGTTTATTTACCTCTGCTGGTTCCCTGCAGGATAAACTGCACTAGGGGCTAGTGGCATAAGCACAGAACTGTGAAACAGGTCATGTTTTTTTGTCCCGCCACAGACACTGGCTGTCAGACCCTGGTTTAGGTTCAATTTATTGTGCTCCTCCTTTTGCTTTCACTACTTACTACATGATTTAAAGCCTTTTAGGCAGTGCATTCAGTTTATTGGGCAAAACTACAATTTGCTGATAACACATTTTATTTATTTATTTTATTTCAATGTTGTTAACCTGGTAGGCCCACTACGTCTGGAAGATCCCTTTTTCAGGAGTGACCCAGAGTTAGTTACAGGTACAATCATTTGAGAGTAGGAACAATACACATGGTGCCAAGCAAGGTGAGAATACATTGCCAACAATGCACGAGACCATACATACATACATTGGTAGACAGATTAAAACATAGGTACATGCAGACTGGACATCCAACAGTGGGTAGTTTAGTACAAGGCAGATTATCTACAATAACATACTCTTGATACCACTCATGTTGGTTTTCACCCAAGCGTATTGTGCAGTTAGGAAGTCACACTTGGGTTAGCCTTGTTCTTGTTCAGACTGACCACAGTTTAAGTGCAGTTGCAGTGTTTGTTTTCCAGTAGGTGCTCTCGGAGCCCTTTTTGAAAGGATCCCAGGGAGCAGAGTAGTGGGGAGCTTATTTCAGAGCATGGGTGCTGAGTGGATAAATGATTTGCTGCCAGCTGCTTTCTTTATCCTGGGCACTTCCAGTAGATTCCTGCCATTTAAAATTGTTCTTTCACTTACATTTTCAAACATTAGAGTATACTGGTTCTCCTAAACCTACTTCATAAATCCACCCAGGTATTAATAATACTGCTGGCAATAACTATATGAAAATTCAAATATGCCAACAGAACAAGGTCAATCAAGTCTTCCTGATGCAGAGCCCCCTGTATAATTGTTTACACTGGCTCTCAAACTCATGGCCCTAGCACGGGAAATTAGAGGGATCCTGAGGAGGGAAAGGAATCCAGGGAAGTATAGCCTCATGGTTTGCTACCTAATGACCTGTAAGTCTGAGGTAGACTCCTGACAAGCAGGTTCATGATACCATAACGGAGTGTAATTTTCATGTAGGTGAATGAGCCATGCCATCTGAAATAGGTGAGGGATGAAAAGAAGACTGGAGCTGCATGCTGGGTTGGTAAGGAGAGAGCTATGAGATACAGGTCAAGATAGTCTCCAAGGATGTGGTGCTGGTCCCCAAAATAGCTGAAAAAATGGGCACTTGTGGTTGCACAAATGAGCAGTTCCCAGGAAAGGGCAGGCTACAAGGTGCTACAGATTGAGCAGAGCTTGGCTAATTTTATCACTGCCAGGTGTGCAGGGGGCATCAGAGGTTCCAAGTAAATGGGACATAGTTAAGATATACTGGATTGGTGCACAAGTTACTTAGAATAGTTGCTGGGTACCTTGTTTCAGTGGGCTGCTTCAGATGCACATGCCATGAAATGGCTTGCTAAGGGGAGAGACATATGTACAGTAACCGTATAAATTCAGGGAACTGAGATTCCCATTGTAATAGCTAAGGTGTGTCCTGGGAAGTGTATAAAGGATTGGAATTGAGGGGGATAACAGGGACCAGGCACTCCCACAGACATTACATCATAACTGTTCACAAGCAGTGCCCTGCAGTGTACTGGGAAGGACAGAGTGAACATTGTGGAGTCATGAGGCTTTTGTTGCATGTAGTACTGCCTTGCCAAATCCCATTCGGGATGCTATGTTCATATCCAATCTGTAGTGGTTGGTAAAGCTGTGTGCAGTGGACCATGTCACTGCAGCACATATGTTCTCCACTGATGCCAAGTTCCTCTCTGCCCATGATGTTACCACAGCTCTTGTAGAATGGGTTTTAAAGTCTTTTGGTGCTGATTAGTTTGGAGCTTTGTAGGCCTCATTGATTGCTTTCTTTATCCAGGATGCCATGGTGGATTTTGATGTCACCATCCCCATTTTGTGGCCTTTGGTGATTATAAATAGTCCTTCTGATTTTCATATGTTGTTTGTTCTTTGTAGGTATGTTTTTAGTATGGTGGGCTTGCCCAGTGTGGCCAGCCTTGATTCCTCAGGGATAGCATGCATGAGTCTATCACTGGTAGTTCGATGCTTTGACTTAGATGAAATTGAGAGCCCGCTTTTGGAATGAAGGATGATACTGTCTTTGGTGATACTATGTCCAGGAAACATTTTAGGAATGGTTGTTTGTGCGAGGGAGCACTGAGTTTGCTGATCCTTCTCGGTGAGCATATTGTTACAAGGAATAAGATGTTTAGTGAGACCCAAGATAAATCCACTTTGGTCATGGGTTCAAAGGGTGGTTTTGTTCTTTCATTTAGGACCAGGTTCAGCTCCCATGGGGCCATTATCTGGCCTGTCTCGGCTTTGATGATGCTTGCTGCTTTGAGGAACCCGATGACTTCCGGGTGAGATGCTGGTAATTCATTGTCAACCTTACCCAAGGATGCCCCTATGGCACAGAGTTGCACCCTGAGTGATGATGGGCATAAGCCCATGTCTAGGCTCTGTTGTAGGAAGAGAAGAGTAATATCTGGGGTATTGAAGCCTGTTCTTGTAAGATACCATTCTCTGCACAGCATCTTGAGACTATTCCCCAGTGCCTCTTATAAATCAACGTTATTGATGGTCTCCTTGATTGTAGGATTGTGTTTATAACTGACTGATGGTACCTGCCCTCAGCAGTCTCTCCTTTTCAGGAGCCAGGCCATCAGCTTGAGGGGGTGTTCATTTGTGTGCCATACTGGGCCCTGTGTGAGTAAGTTCAGTTGGTTGGGCAAACTCTGGTAATCTAGAGCCATTGACACTACTGTGGCGAACCAGTGGGGGTTACCCTGTTCACCTGATTGCCTGTGGGAGTGTTGCAGAGAATGCTACCACAATGACCTTTACCAGGTGAGTAAACTCCCAATATAGACGGTATAGTCTGGGGGCCTATTTCCATCACCTAAACTGTCTTCAAGTCTACAGTAGCTATTTTTTAAGTAGTATTCAGAAAGTTTGAATTGCTATACAATTATTCTCTTTTTCCGCTTTTGTCACACAGGCACAAAATACAATTAAAAGACACAACCCCCCCCCCCACCAGAGGATAACAGCTGTAGCTGTGCATAGGTATGATTGGATTTTCTAAAATATGTCTATTCAGGTAAACCTGGTCTGTGGAGCATATACATTTATTAGTTTAAAATTCTGTGTATTCGTGGTGATATCCAAAATTAAAACATTTCCTGGTACTAAATATATTAAATTTTGTTATTTTCACATTTATTGTGTTAAATAAGATTTCTATATCTGAACAGAGGTCTTCTCTCAATGGCCAAAAGGATGGACATTCATACCACTCCTTTGAGAGCTGCATAATTTCCCCATTTGTGTGTAACCTGGTGTCTTGAAGAAAAACAACAATATATGATAGATCTTGTAAAATAGAAAGGGTTGTTGCTTTTCTCTGTTGATTTTTGATACTATTAACATTCAAGTGAGGCACAGCTTACTATGAGGCTAATGTGAACAAGGTAGCTATCAGAAAAAGGGAAACTTATTCAACATATTCATTTCCTTTTTTGTGAAATGCTCTGAGCCTCAAGGATAGGGCACTCTAAAAATAAAATTGCCTTGCCCTTGACTTGCCTCCTAGTGAGGTCAAAATACAAATCTGCGGACTGCTGTTTTCAGCCTTTACACAGTGTCTGACAGGCCTTTTGGCATTGGCTGGCAGTATAGCCTAGAGGTTAGAATAATGAGTTCTGAATGAGCTTGATACATCCAGAAGAGCTGGGTTTGATTCCCACAACCTCCACTTGCATATTGTATGACTCTATGCAAGTCACTTAACCTCCCAGTGCTCCCAGGTTGCCCCTGAAACAGGCACTTGTGCCTGGTGTGCCTTACCCAGTTACTAGAAAGAATAAAATTTAAAAAACTTTACAATCCCACTTAGAGCAGTGCTAGCCAGATTCCCTTCATGGTGATTTACATATGCTATCCATGATGCCCTGCATTAGGAGGTACATGCACTATTGCATTTCCTAAACATCACATTTATAATTTGAATAAACTTTTTTCTGTCAGCTCGTTGCACTCTCCCCTATTTGCAGAGCATGAAATTCTTGACCATCATAATACCTTGCCTCTGTTCACTTGTCTCATAGGTTTCATAGGTTTGTAGAGAGCTTTCTGAAGACCGAAGGCCATTATAGCTTGCAATACTTTAGGGATACTCAGAGATATTGTTACTAATAAGGTGTGAGTCTAGTTTGTTTTTAAATTCCACCATACTGGCTACCACTTCAATGGGGAGCTCGTTCAATATCTTGGCCACCCTCACAGTGAACCAGTACTTTCTCTTACGTGTACTAAATCTCTCTCTCCCTTCAACTACAGTGGGTGAGCTCTGGTACTATATATCTGGTCTCTCAGTGCCAAACCCAGATGTTCCCACAGATGTTCATCAGTTAGGGCCCTATAGATAAGGCACATATCACCGCGTAATCTGTGAAATTCCAAAGAATCTCATGAATGTTTCTCTCTCGGTTTCAAATTGCATAGAACTTACATGGAAGGGGCAGGGCATTAAATACATTTGTTCACACAGGTTCATTGCTCCTATTTTGGGAGTGACTTTATGCTAGTTGCATAATCAAGCAGACTCAATAGACTAGATGGCCTTTTTCTGCTGGCAGTTTTCGTATGTCCATATGAGTGGCATTTGTGACTCAGGCTGATACGATACTGACTTGATAAGATGGATATTATACACCCTTCACAAAGACAAGTACTCTGACAGACTCCCCTGCCTAGTTGAGGAATGCTGCACTCTCTCCCACTCTCAGCCAGGCACACAGCAGGCACCCTTTCAGACAGACTTGCAGTGCATGTACTTTAGGCCAGGAAAAATAAAAACTTTCTCCGACACACTGTCTGAGACTGAGACACTCACCATCAAACTTTTATTCATGAATATTTTCATGTACTTCCTTTCTGATTATTACCTAACAAACATGCACTTACTCACATATGTACTTAGGCAGGTTAACTCCAGTTTGTAAACCTCTGCTGGTTCACTGCCAGTTAAGCGGCAGCGGAGGCAAGTGGCATAAACACTGAACTGTAAAACAGGTCACAGTTTTTAGTACCACCACAGACACTGGCTCTCAGACCCCAGTTTAGGTTCATTTTTCTTGTTCCTCTCCTTTTGCTTTCACTGCTTAGTACATGAGTTTCATAAAATATTTTAAAAGTCTGTTAGTGCAAACAATATATTGGGCAAAGCTGCACTTTGTCATTAACAGATTTAACATTATTCTTTCACTTATATTTGCAAACATTTTGAGATCTACTAAACCTACTTCACAAATCTACCCAGATAATAATAATAATAGTAATAACTATATGAACATACAAATATGCCAGTAGAAGAAGGAACATCAAGTCTTCTTGATGCAGAGCCCCCTGTACAACTGTTTACATTGGCTCTCAAACTCATGGCCCTAGCATGGGAAGTTAGAGGAATCCTGAGGAGGGAAAGGAATTCAGGGAAGCATTTCCTCAAGGAGTACTACCTAATGGCCTGCGGGTCTGAAGTAGATTCCTGATAAGCAGGTTCATGATATCATAGCTGGGAGTGAGTTTCATGTAGGCGAACCAGCTGTGCCATCCGGAGTAGATGAATTGAAGACCAGAGCTGCATGCTGGGTTGGTAAAAAGAGTTATGAGATACAGCATGAGATCATCTCCAAGGATGTTGTACAGGTCCCTGAAAAAGCTGAAAAACTGGGCCCTTGTGGTTGCACAAATGGGCAGTTCCCAGGAGAGAACAGGCTATGAGGGGCTGCAGTTTGAGCAGTACTTGGCTAATGTCTGCACTGCCAGGAGTGCAGGAGGCATCAGAAGTTCCCAGTATCTGGGACATAGTTCTCGAGTACTGGATCCTTGGGCAAGTTACTCAGAACAGTTACTGGGTGCCTTGTTTCAGTGGGCTGCTTCAGATGCACATGCCATGAGCTGGCTCATTAAGGACAAAGAGATAAATAACCATATAAATTCAGGGAACTGAGAATCTAAATGCAATAGCTAAGGTAAGACCAGGGAAATGTATAAGGGATTAGAATTGCCAGGGATAACAGGGACCAGGAAAGTCCAAGACAAATGTTACAGTTCAGGCCACAGCTGTGCAACTGTGTTCAAGGAATACTCACCAGAGTTTTATAACTACATAGTTGTTGGTCATGAGATCTCTGTGACCAGATAAATTAATAATTGTTCCCCAAGTACCAACGGCCTCAGTAAAGGAGAGCAAAGGCCTAGGCATGCCTATGTCTGCATATTTATTTCCATCAGATGTACTGTCTGTCTCAGTGGATCCTAAAGGAAAAGGTAATGGGGATAGTGTTGCAGATGTCATGGTAGGTGGTCACCTGGGGACCAGAGATCACTGTGCATTGTGGTTCAATATAAGTATGGTGCCAGAACCAAACCACACAAAGGTGAGGGTCCTGGACTTCAGGAGGGCCAACTTTAAAAATATGGGGGAATTTCTCGGGGATGCCCTAAGAGGGGGAGGACAAGTAACGAGTGGAGATACAGTGGGCAAAGCTAAAAGGGGCCCTAGGGAAGGCAACAAAGCTCTGCATCAGGCAAATAAGCAGAAGCAAAAAGAAAGAGACTGCTGTGGTTCTCAAAAGAGTTGACTGGGAAGGTAAGGGTAAATAAGTTAGCATTCAGGAGATATAAGGAGACACAGAGGGAGGAGGATAGGGAGATGTATCACAGGAAACAGATGGAGGCAGGCAAAGCAGTCAAGAGCACAATGGCACACATGGAGAAACATAGTCCAGGTAGTAAAGAAACAGGACAAGACATTTTTCATGTATGTAAGTGAAACGAAAAAAAACAGGGGAGGAATAGTAAGGCTAAAGAGGGAAGGGGATGCGTGTGTGGAGGGGAACAGGAAAAAGCAGGCATCCTGAACAAATATTTTTGTTCAGTGTTCATGGAGGTAGAGAAAGGTGAAGGACCACAGATAAGTGACAGGAGCATTGAAGGACAGGAGGTGGATACTAGTCCATTCACAGAGGAGAGAGTCCTGAAGGAACTTGCAAATCTGAAAGTAGACAAGGCAATGGAGCCAGATGGGATACATCCAAGGATATTGAAGGAGTTCAGAGAAGTGCTGTCTGCACCACTGACAGTTCTATTCAACCACTCACAGAAGACGGGAGTGGTCTTGGAGGACTGGAGGAGAGCAGATGTAGTCCCACTTCACAAACATGGTAACAGGGAGGAAGCTGGCAATTACAAGCCAGTCAGTCTGACTTTGGTGGTGTGGAAATTAATGGAGTCACTACTGAAGGAAATGATTATGGAATATCTTGAAACCAGCAGCTTACAGGATCCAAGGCAACATGGATTCACTGGGGGAAGGTCATGCCAGACAAATCTGATAGATTTCTTTGACTGGGTAACCAGAGAAGTAGAACAGGGTGGAGCAGTTAATGTGGCCTACCTAGATTTCAGTAAGGCCTTAGACACAGTTCCACATAGGAGACTATTAAACAAACTGGGCAACCTGGGAGTGGGTCCAAAAGTGCTAAACTGACAAGGAATTAGTGGGGGAATAGGCATCAGATGGTGGTGGTAAACAAGAGTTCACTCCAAGGAAGGGAGTGTGACCAGTGGGGTGCCACAAGGCTCAGTACTGGGACTGGTCCTCTTTAATGTCTTTATTAGTGACATTGCAGAGGGGCTAGAAGGGAAGGTATGCCTTTTTGCAAATGACACTAAAATTTGCAATAGGGTAGACACTCCATGGAGGGTGGAAGAAAATGAATAGGAATCCAAGAAAGCTTGAGGAGTTGTCAAGAGTGTGACAACTAAGTTTCAATGCTAAGAAGTGCAAAATCATGCATTTAGGGCATAGAAATGCTGGGATGGTGTACAAGATGGGGGGGGGAGAGGTACTGACAACCACCAAACAGGACAGACCTGGGCGTAATCATATCTGACGACCTAAAGGTGGCCAAACAGTGTGACAAGGATGTGGAAAAAGCCAGTGAGATGATTGGGTGCATAGGGAAGGGTATCACCAGCAGAAAAAGGGAGGTGGTGATACCGCTGTATATATCACTGGTGAGACCTCACCTTGAGAACTGTGTCCAGTTCTGGAGATCACATCTCTGGAAGAACATAGAGTAGAGGTAGTATAGAGGAGGGCAACTAAAATGATGCTGGGTCTGCACCAGAGACCCTATGAGGAAAGACTAAAGAACCTCAATATGTACACCCTGGAGGAAAGAAGGGAAAGAGGAGATATGATATAGACTATCAAATACCTTGCGGGTATCAATAAGGTACAAGAGGGAAGTATTTTTTAGAAGAAAAGATGCTCAAGAACAAGGGGGCGTGCTATGAAGCTGGAGGGGGTTAACCTTAGGGGAAATGTAAGGAGGTACTTCTTCACAGAAAGAGTGGTGGAGGCCTGGAACAGTCTTCCAGCAGAGTTGGTGGGGGCCAAAACTTTAGCGGAAATCAAGAAAGCATGGTACAGACATTAGGGAACCTTAGTCATTACGGAAGGAAGGGTTAAGCCAGAAATCAAGTAGGGTCTATAGTGTTATAGTAGGTAGATAGGGAAAATGGGCAGACCAAGTGGGCCAAGTGGTCCCTATCTGCCGTCAGATTCTATGTTTCTATGAAAAAGGGTGAGCCTGTCAGAAATTGTGCGATTGTTTACCAGGGGCTCATGGGGCGAGTAACTATCAAGATACCCCTAGACATAGTCATACCACCTGCCATGCCCACCCCAACTGAGCATAGTCAATTCGATTGGTAAACTGAGTGAGAGGGAAGTTGCACCATAAAGAAATTCAAGATGCTTCAGTAGTCCAAGGTACCATAAGGATACTCCTGAAAATGTTAATATGTGGTGCAGATATTGTTTTGTAAATAAAGGATTGGGTAATGACCAATCCTGGTCATAATCCTGACAAATGATCTAGAATATTTAGGACTATTTGCTTATTATCTGGTCTATCTTCCCAGGCAAACACACAAAAGCTATCTGCAGACGGCCTGGAGCAGATAAGATAGTGATCCAGAGTGGCTAATGTACTATTTGAGCATAGATTGAATCTGTCTCGGATATTTTGTGATAACCAGAATCATACAACAGGCATCTATTCTGAGAAAAATAAATCAAGAAAAAAACCCACACAGTATAATACCTCTCAAAGTTCACACCCCAGATAAGTTACTCAATCAGTACGAAAATAATTGATATGAGTTATCAGAATGTCAGTGAGGTGAGGACAGAAGAGCTTGGGATCTCCAAGATGGGGTATTTTTATGATTTTAAAAAGTTATGGTATAAGAGGTTTACAAAACCTTAAAAAGTCCAAACCCAAATAAAGCAGTGGGTCTGGATAGTTTGGAGGTCAGGGGCTAGATTTTTAGAGCCCTTGAAAATCCCACAGCTGAGAGAAAAACTCAGCGCAAGTGGGATGTTATCTGTGGAGCTGTACTTTTTCCCACCACTGCAGTATTTCCAGCAGCTTATGGCTGCTTTTTCCCCACAGCTGTGGGAAAATGTTATACCTGGTGGGAGCATGCGTAACATCTCCTGCGGCTGCGGTGGACAGAAAATTCAAATCTTCACAGCTGCAGAGATTTTGGACTGCAACTGCAGTTGCAGAAAGGGACTTAGTCCCACTTCATTTTGAAAATCTGGGTCCAAGTTTTTAATCTCTGGGGCTGCAGAAATACCTCAAGTTTTGACATATGTATATATATATATATATTTTTTTTTTTTGTCCCATGATGCCCAACTGATCTACCATCAGCCCTGCCACCTTGTCCATCCCCATCACCTACATTCTCCAGGACTTACCTTATCGCTGTGTTCCTTACTGGCTTACCTCCCAGGATGGGCCTACCAGTGATAGACTTCAAACTCCCCATCTTAGTCAGAGCTAGGTGTCCATAAGACTGCCACTGTTGGGGAGCTTTTCTCATTTTTCTCTCAGCTTTGTGGATACTGGGTATGGCCTTCTAAAGCACCCATGCAGGCATAGGCATACAACATGTAACAAAACATGCCAGTGTCCCCCACCCTCGGTCATTGGCTCCTGCTTGTTCCACCACCTCTGGTCACCTACATGGCTATACTGCAGCACAGTCTTAAAGGCCTCCCTCCCATTAAAGGGCAAGTGTCTGATGGAAGCTGTACCATCCTTTTCCAGTTGGCTCTCATATGACCCAGGCTTGTTCCTGAACCCAGATTGCTGGCATCATAATGATTTTGCTTCCACTGCACCGTTGGGTCAGCCTGGCATATATTTTTAATTGGAGATTTTGTCAGGGTATTTTCCCAGACTACTGGAAAATAACTAAAGTTATCCCTATCCCAAAAGGAGGAAATTGCTTGCATCCATGCAATTGCAGGCCCATAGCTCTGCTGTCCACCCTCTCAAAGGTTATAGAATGATTAGTGCACAGACAACATTATGATTACTTAGTGGAAACCAAGCAGATTACAAAGTACTAGCACTCTTTTAAAAATGTTCACAACACGTACACTGTCCTTGTTAATTTTAAAACTTTAGTAGCTGAATCTTTGGAAAAAAGAAGCAGGCAGGGGAAGTCTTCATGGACATGACCAAAGCTTTTGATCTGCTGAACCACTCATTATTGATAAATCGGCTACATGGGACTGACATACATTTGAGTCTCTGGAACAGTTCAAGACCTACATAATAGAAAACAGTTGGTTCCTATAAAGGACAAGTGTTTGGAGGTTAGGGGCTTGAGCAGGGGGTTTTCCAAGGGTCTATATTGGGGTGCCCCCTGTTCACAGTCTAGATCCAGAATCATAGAAATGGTGGCTTCTGCTATGACAAAAAAGAAGTTGCAGAGCAAACCTCAAGAACATTGTTTTGGCCTGACAAGGTGGTTCACCAGGTCAAAGCTTATCATGAGTGTTAAAAAAATGCACAAAGCATGGTGTTTAATATTAAACAACTAGATTTCTGAGCAGTAAAGAAGGATTCAAAGTTAGCGATGTAAAGGGAATCTAGGTGGGTGATTTAAAAATAATATGCATACGTTACCAAGGGATGATAATTGAACCAGGGTTATATTTTTCAAAACATGTTTCAATAGTAGTCAAAAAAGTAAACAAAAAATAAATAAATAAATTGGTGCAGTGAGGAGAAGATCAGATTGAGTAAGGAAACAAGAAAAAAAGTTCAGCAGAGGATTATAAATATATATACATATATATGAAAAAAACTGATTCAGTAAAGTTAGAAATGACTTATAATAGATTGGCTCAATTTGTTTTGAAACAGAAAGTGCATACACATGAGATACAGTGGGAATCATTACAAGTTAGGATAGAGGGGACAGGGGTTACAATGTTACATACAATTATCGTTACGGGAATCAATCATCCAAGGTATCATTTATTACACGTGGAACAAAATCAGCCCAAACTTGGCAATTTGTGAGAATCTAATTGTAGAGAGTTAAGTGCACCAAAAGTGATGTCCAGATTTGTGGGGGTGGTAATATCCTTCACAACAGCTACATCCTGGAATAAACTTAGTCTGGAGACTAAATAGAAAACCTCCCTGAAAATGTTTCAGTCAACAGTTTTAAATGAAATAATGTGTGTGTGCTTGCTTTTCAATTGTGTATGTATTGTAACTTTGTATATAATGTATTTCTACCTTACTTATAATATGGGAAATCGTATCACAGGAATGCACTTGAAAATAGGCTTTGGCTCAAATGTGTTTTTAATTGTGTAAAACTAAATTTTGCTACATGCCTACATACATACATGTGTATATATATACTGCAGAGGCATACAATTTAGCCACTCCTCCAGACAGCAAAGTGAATGTTATCAGTTAATGAAACTGCTCTGTTAGACCCATAACAAAGCATTGTTCCATCTTGTTCTTTAGTCTTCGTGATTTTCAACTTGGGTTGAAGCAGGGCACCCCTACAAAATGACCTGCTATATTTCAGTTGAACTTTCTGGAGGTAAATAAATTCTTAAATAAAAATATGCAGCATGTCTTTGACGTACATAAAAGCCAACAGCAACTGACAAGCTGATTTGCATAGATTCCTCGCTAGTGTTTAGGTACTTTCAGAATGACAATGCAATCTTGTCTCCACAAGCTGCAGAGTAGATGCACGTCAAATGGTTTTTCTGTTTGTTCCCTTGGCTGACTTCCATGTTTAAAATACCAAAGCTTGTAGGAAAGAGATTGACACATTTAAATATTGACTGGGTGTGAATGGATGGATTTGTCTGGAAGCAGGCACAGCTATACCGTATATTTTGTCTATTTCTGGCCCATCTGAAAATCCAGTTCTCTGAGCCTAATCTCTTATTTCTTTCTCTCTCTCTCTCTCTCTCTCTCTCTCTTTCTTTCTTCCTTTCTTTTTTCTTACTTTCTTTCTCTCCTTCCTTCCTTCCTTCATCTCCCAAACATCCTTAACCTCTCTCAATCTCAGATAAGGAAACACAACTGGAAGTACTCCAATCCATGTGAAATAGCAGGCAAAATGCAAAAGTGATTTGCCAAAAGTAACAAACTAACAGAATACTGTCCTCAAGGTGCAGCACTGAGATCACCAGTGCTTCGCATCATAGGCGTGATGCTTTGTCAGAGGAGCTCTGGTAACCTCTCTATATGCCACTGAAGATTGCTACTAAACATTATTGAATTGTAAAACACTTAAGTATACAGTGTGCAAACAGCCTTATAAAAGCAAAATCCATTCTGCTCCATTCTGATCTTGCAAAGCAAGCTCTGCCATTGTACAAGCAAATCATTATTACCATATTGTTTCATATATTCCTCCATTGCTAGGGCTTGTCAAGATAGCTGACTAGATCCTGTCATTAGCTAACAGAAAAGTGGGTGGTTACCTGGGCTATTATCTTTTCTCACAGATAATGCATTTTGGTTAGGTGGGGGGTGTCAGCATGTGTCTGGTCACTTGCCAAAAACGGGGCAGCATTTTCATTTCCTCTTTGTCTTATCTGTAACAGTAAACATTTCCCTCACTAATTACACTGTCAGACTCACATTGCAAATTAAGCGGCCTCCCAGTTAATCCTGTTCTGTGCTGCAGCTGAGAGCTGCCTCCAAGTTGATCCTTTGTTGTGGTGTAAATCAGCTGGGACTACTTTCTCCAGGTTATGGTGCTGTTTGTGCTGGTATTTAACAGTTAACCTACCTGTGAGCTGAGAGCTACAGTATTTTTAATTGATGTCTGTCTCTATGTGTGTGGGTTTTCATTTTGGCCTTGAATTGCAGTTTGGTATAGTGTCACTGTAATAGAAGTTTGTCCATTATTTTAGCATGTTTTTAAAGACTCTTGGAGCTGGTTGATTTGGTCTCCAGCTCATTGAGACTTTTAAATGATTTACATCCAGACCCAATGGTGTGTGTGTGTGTGTGTGTGTGTGTGTGTTGGGGGGGTAGACTATATCCTCATGGGCATTGCCAAGATATTTAGGCCCTGTTGCCCAGTGGAGTGCATCGATGACTGGCCTGCAAAGCAAGTAAGCACTAACGAATGATAGGGCGTAGAGTTATGAAGAATTATTATTGCACATTTGGGATGTGAGGCATGAGGGTAAAGTCTGAGGGCCAGCAACCACCCAGAAGTTCATTAATTCTGCCCAAGCCCATGCCTTGTCATGGGTTATTGTTCTTATAAAATGGTTTTAATAGTTAAAAACAAACATGAGAAAATAAAGTAAAATCTGAATTGCCTGGTAAAATGATGTTAATGCACTGTCATGTGACCAGTTTTAACCAATCAAAGTGCTTGTTTGATTCAAGCCATTTTATAAATCTACATTCAGTATTTCTTTCATATTAATGAGATCAATGAGTTTGTTAGTACATGTGGATCGCTGGGTACCGTGACAGGACAGAATAAAAAAAAACAGATTGTTTCCTTATATAACAACATTGCCATCACATGGCTAGCCATGTTAGTACAAGCATACTCTTACTCTCAAAGCACATTGCACTGCAGTGAAAACTATGGCAGCTCATAAAAAGGTGGCTGACAGTTTTACTTTGTGCCTTTCTCACTTCCAGTATGGCACATTTTCTTCAGTATCCACCTGAACTTGTAACCAATCCAGGCATTGAAAAAGGTTTACAGAATGAAAATCAAATTGCTATGGACATTTCAGGTGTGGCTACATAACACACCAGGTAGAGGAGGTATGCACATCCACCTGATGCATTTTGGAATACTAAAAAGTCCATGGAATTTCATGGATTCTGGTCCATGGAAAAAGCCTTGAGTATTGCAAGTCACATTACATGGTTCTCTGACAAATTCCAGGCAATTAAAAGCAGTGGACAGTGATAGATGGAAACACAAGTCTCCAGGTTTATGACCCTGTACTTTACATATTAAACTGCACTGCCTCCTCTAAAAGTATCATTTCAGCTTGGCCTTTCTCTGTTATGCTTTAAATGTCTAAGTACATGTTCTTCATGGTTTTCTGGACTAGAAACATTTAATGAGTTTATTTTACATTCCCATGGATTCTGTAATGATGTCCATTGCTTCCATGGAATGTCTATGGACAGCAACCAAGAAAATCCATGGAAAGGGATTATAATTTCTATGGGTTTTCCATGGACATCCTGGACTCCCTGTTAAACCATAGTAATCTCAGAGAAGACCAGGGAGTCAATTCTTGAAAGTTGATCCAGGGCTTTCACAAGCCCTGCGTCAAACCCTGCACTTCCACAAACAATTTATTGCATGGTGTGCTCCATTCTCATAGGTCACATGCGTTTGCAACACTTTACTCTTTTTATGGTGGCTTGTGCCATATATTTGGTGCAAACCCCTGTAAAAAGGTCCCCGAAGTTAGATCAGCAAAAGCTGGTCTAACTCAGGGCATGTGGTGCATGGGATCAGGAATCTCGGTTACTGGCCTCAGAATGCCGTAGACCCCATACGTCATGTGTTCAGCACACCCAGGGCTCACAGCATTCAAAGACCTTTGAGAATTGAGCCCCTGGTCTCCCAGGTAGTGGTGAGAGAAGTGGGTCCATTGGCAACTTCAATTCAACTTTGAGTTGGGGCAGGGCCAATAGATTTGGTTCAGCTTTGAGAATTTGGCTGGACCACTTTAGCTTCCAGTGCACTAACTGGTAGTAAATCAGCCTATAACCAGAGTAATAAAAAGACTTGAGGTCAGCAATGAATATTAATTGCAGTAGTTTACATGTCACAGGGACTTTTGGTACGCATCTGTGCTGGATTACTGTTTGTGGTGTTGCAACCGCTTCAGCAAAGCATATTAAGACTGCCATGGCTGAGTGTGAGTTCCAGTAATAGTTATAATAATAATAGTCACTGCCCATTGCTGACTTCAAGGAGTATGCCCCACAATAGTCTCTGCTTTACTTCCATGCCAATAACTATATTCTCTCTAGATCCACAGATTTTCAAATCACATACTAATACCCACCCCAAGAAAAACATGTTATGCATAAAAAACAGAGACAATTAAAACAATTCTATCTGACAAAGTATTTTTGTATTGTATATTCTGTTGATTGTATGTTATCTGCTGTTTGACTGGGTCACCTTTGAATCTAGGCATCTGTGCCTAAAGGTCTTTCCAAAAAATAACATTGAAATAAAAATGAATGAAAATACATTAAATGTAAGGCATTACATAGCCTTTCACAGTATTTTCCATACATGGGTGGATATTTTTATTTCATCAGATTTGTCTTGTTTCTTTTTATATTTAATTTTTTTTCCCTTAGTTTGAGCAGAGACACTGCCCACTGGCAGCAAAAGCTGTGTAGTAGTAGGGCAGAAGGGGGAGACTGAGCAGAAGAAGATCAGGAAACGGCAGACATCTAGAACAGGTATTTGTGCTTGCTTTTCACAATGGAGGGTAGAAAGAATTGATCATCAGGTATCAGTAAAGACAGAGGAGGGGGATGGACACAAGCCCTTTTTCTAAGAAAAGGGTACTGAAATGACTTGTTACCTTGAATATAAATAAGGCTATTACACCTGATAGACTACACTGAACAGTACTGAAGGATCACAGGGAAGTGCTCGCTGCCCTGCTGGTTGCTTTGTTCAGCAGCTCGCTGGAATCAGGTGTGATCCAGAGGACTGCAGAAGGGCTGACATGGTCCCTCTGCACAGGAGTGGCAGCAGAGAGGAATCTAGCAACTACAGGTCTGTCAGCCTAACTTTGATGGTGGAGAAGCTAATGGAGACCATACTAAAGGAGAGGCTAGTTGAGTACCGGGAATCCAATGGGCTGCAGTACTACAGGCAGCATGGGTTCACACAGGAAGGTCATGCCAAACAAATCTGATAGATTTATTTGACTTGGTGACCAGGGAGATAGACCAGGGGAAGGCGGTGGACATGGCCTATCTGGAGGTCAGCAAGGCCACCAACAGTGCCACTCAGGGGGTTGTTCTGGTAGCTGATCAGTTTGGGGGTTGGGGACAAAATGATAAACTCGGCATGGAACTGGCTAAAGGGTAGGAGGCAGAGGGTAGTGATAAATGGCGTACACTGCAGTGATGGAGGGGAGGGGACAACCAGTTGGGTACCGTAAGGTTAGGTACTGAGACCAGTGCTTTTTAATGTCTTCATAGGGGACATTGCAGAGGAATTGGAGGGAAATGTCTGCCTATTTGCATATGACACCAAAATCTTCAATAAGGAGGGAGACATGTGATGCAGTCAGCCTAGCAGGCAGCTCTTTCTACAGCTCCAGTATCACAGCAACAAATGCAGACTTTTCCAGTGATATAAACCAGCTTTCATTTCTCCTGCTGAAAGCCTCTATTTAATTGAATCGTTGGGTACCTTCATTTTCATTAGGCTGGTAGAAGAAATAACAGAGAAAAGGGACTGTCAAATAGGAGTGGGGTCTCCCCCAATACCACCCCACTAACAGTTGCCCAAGAGACTCAAACATGGCTCCCAACTAGAATCGCCACTGGACGTTAGCTCAGTAGAATCACCATTAGACACTAGCATAGCAGAATCAATGTCAGACAAATTGGATATATTTTTTTCTGAACTAGCCACCATGAAGATCCCCCAGGTAGATGTGGCTACAGACCTCAGGGCATTCAAGCCAGCTCTGGAGTTCCTGACCGGATGAGTCTCAGACATAGAAGCCAGGATCAGTTCAACAGAAGATAAGAAGACCAGGGATGATGCTCTAATAGCTGAATTATGCAAAAAAGTGTCCAAACATGAGGACAGAATCGAGGACCAGAAGGGGCGAAGTAGGCATAACAACCTGGTCCTTGTGGGTCTATCCGAAAGAGTAGAGGGGTAGAATATGATGAAATTCATTTAGAAACTATTGCAAACAACAGTGGGGCTGCCTGAAACAGGTACAGAATACCTCATAGAGAGAGAGAGAGTGAGCGCGAGAGAGAGAGAGAGAGAAAGAGAGTGCACTGGTTTCTCTGATGCCAGCCACCATCAGGAAAGAATCTGAGGGTTATCATCTTGTGCTGCTTCAGTTACCAGGAAAAGTTACACATACAAGCCCAAGCCCAGCAGCAGAAAAACCTAACTTGGGAGGGACACAGATTCCACATTTTCTGCAATGGCACCCCAGCCTTCAGAGATAAACAATTAGCCTACAAGAGTATTTAAAAAGCGCTCCACTGTGCCAAAATTAAAGTCAAGATGCTGCATCCTGTCTGACTGATGATTACCACAAAGGAAGGCACCCACAAATTTGTGAATGCAGACATCAGACAAAAAGAACCGTCAGTGGATTCCCCTTAATATATTCTCAACCCCACAGTATGGAACCCAGTACAAGTGGCAAAAGAGGGAAGGCCAACAAGTAGTATCATAAATGGGCAGAATATTTCCTGTAGTGTTTAATCCAAATCAGGACTCACTGTCAGTATTTGAACTGTGCCATCTTCCTCCCTTTTTTTCTCTTACTGAACTTGTCTTCCTAACTGTTAACCTGGTTGGAGACACCACAACTGATAAATGTTTCAAACTGACAAATCCACATGGTTGCCTTAAGTGGTGTCTTGTACCTAGTGGCACGCAACAACTTTCCTACTAGAGCTCTGCCATGGACATTCCAGCTCCCTTCCTGAACTTTTCCACTTACACTGGGATATGAACAAACAGCTGCCCCTACTGACAGCTCAACTGCTAAATGATCATCTGGGATGACAACAGAATGTCCACACACCATCTATTTGCACTGGACTGGCTGAGTTTGTTACCAGGGAGCCACACCTACCAGGCCTGCATGACAGCATGATGAGTTCAGTCACCACACAGCCACACAACCACACAGCCATGCAGGAACACTTCACCGCAAACAGCAAACCGGACCCAAACCGCTTACCTGCCGGTGCCAACTTGGAATACCACTGCACACGGAAATGACCCACCATTTTGGTGTGGTGCAGGCTGACTGAGACTACACAGAAATACAGCTGACCTAGACTGAACTCTTTCTCTCCAAATCTTGTTCCATCACGAAGACTTAGAGGTACTGCTCACTGATTGGTTTTTCCCTTGAATGAGGTCAACATAGCCAGAACCAGCTGAAATGCCACAAGAAAGATTCAAGGGACTGATAAATATAAACATACCTGCTGGCATGGAGGGGGCTATGGAAGACATCCTGCAAGACCCTCAATGGAGGGAGGGCATACCAAGAGAAATAATGAGATCCTGATTTCTGGTGAAAATCCACAATCATTGGTTACCCAGCCCTACATCACACATATGGTCACCGGAGTGAGGGAATTAGCCCTGATGTGGACCCTCATGGACCATTACCTCAGGCTCACCCTTTGCCCTTCCTAGATTGCACCACAATCAAGATTTCAGAAGGCACCAATCAGCCTGGCTCAAAATGCTACAATTGTTTGTTTATTTATTGTGTGGTTCAGTGTTTCTGTTTAAAAATGTTTTTTTTTTTCATTGCAACACTCAACCAGATAATCTGTTGGAAGCAAATCTGGTTGTTTTCTTACATTGATTTTACTACTACTGCAGCTCTTATAGAAGCCACAGAGCATTTCTCAGGGTTCCAGGCTACAGATACTGTAGCTCTTATATACCAATAGCCCACCACAACAGGAGGGTATCCACTGTTAAGAACCAGAGGAAACACACACCTCCACTATGTTCCATGTCTAATAACAGGCTTTACCTGGCAACCTGGAATATAAAAGAAGTACAGACAAAAGAGAAAAGTAACCAGGTGCTGAGGCACTTAAACACCAGCAGAACTAATATACCCTTCCTCCAGGAGACCCATACTATGACACATCAGGGAAATCTCTGGAGATGTGAATCGGTGGACCAAGTCTTTGTAACAGGGGATAGCAATAAGATATTGAGTGCAGCCATATTAATCCATGGAAATATGACCTTCGAACTCTCTGAACAAATTAAGGGACCAGAGAGATGCTACATCCTCATTAAAGGCACCCTTGGGAGGCGGGAGACAGTGCTGGCCTTAATATATGGTCCTAATAGGGAGGGTGCTCCCTTTTTCACAGCACTTCTTTTTGACCTCTTCAAATTCCCCTTTCTATTGATGTATGCAGCAGGGGAATGGAACCTAGTGCAAGGCACACAAAAAGATGGAACATGAGCCACCGGGCAAATCCTCTCCCATAGGCAGAGAGCCTGTCACAAAATGCAAGACACGCTAGGCTTGGTGGAACCTTGGAGAATACTACAACCTGATACAAGGGAATATACATTCACTTCACCACTACACCATTCAGAGTCTAGGCTGGACTTTCACCTCATAAACTCCAAATGCCTATGTGAAGTCCTAGGCTTTGAAATCCTCACAGGGGTGTTCTTAGAGCACTCCCTGTTACAGCTTATTATCCTACTGATAGCTCTGACTGGGATAAAGCCTGGAGGATTAACAACAACACACTAAAGGACCCCACCACTTTAAAAATAATTTAGGAGATAGTTGATACTTTCTTTCAGAAAAATCAGTCATCGGCTTCAAATCAAACCATCCTATGGGGGGCTTTTATATGCACTATCAGGGGCACGCATCTTAGCTTAGTGTCCACATGTAAAAAGAAACAGAGGGCAGAAGGAAATGGAAAGGGAACATTGTTTAACCAGAAGTAGCACACTAAGCCGAAGATTGTTTCCAAATGTGATCTGTGAGCACAAGGAAGTTAAGTGACTTGCTCAGGATCACACAGTATGCACCTAGGTGGCTATGGGATTCAAACCCAGGTCAGCAGCTCTGAGCCTTAACTCACTGTGCTATACTGCACTATAAGCAAGAGGGTTTTTTACAAGAGATTAGAAACTGGGAGAAAAATCTTAATGCCTCCTCAAAGGAGGAGGACTGGTTTGAAACACAGGGACAAATAATAGGAAATCTTGAGAGAACAGGTAGAAAATGCCATCGTTCAAGCAAGAATAAAACACATAGACCAAAGGAAGAAAGCAGGGAAATTGCTAGTGCTGAGACTGCAGAAACAGGAGACTTCCATTCTAGTCAAAGTTTTGTCACTGGGCCCCGTGACACCTAACCCCAAAATCAAGAAAGATAATCTCGGCCTTTGGAAACTTTCATAAAGAGCCTTACTTGGCAGAACCTGCTAGTACATCACAGGCAATACAGGAGTATACAACACATGCTAAGCTGCCTAAACCAACACCTGAACAGGCAGTCTTATTCTCAGATTCAATGCAAAGAAGTGCTAGGTAATGCACCTGGGAAACAAAAACCCAGGGGAAGCGTACACAATGGGGGGTGAGATACTGACAACAGTAAAAATGGAAAGGGACCTGGGGGTAATTATATCAGATGACCTAAAGGTGGGAAAGCAATGTGAGAAGGCAGTAAGGAAGGCTGGAGGGATACTGGGATGCATAGGAAGAGGCATCAATAGTAGAAAACAGCAAGTTGTTATCCCTCTGTACAGACAGTTGGTGAGACCCCATCTGGAGTACTGTGTACAGTTCTGGAGACCCCATCTCCGCAAAGACATAGACAGAGTGGAGGCTGTCCAGAGGAGGGCAACCAAAATGGTGCAGGGTCTGCACCAGAAGACATACAAAGAAAGACTAAAGGAGCTTAATATGTATACTCTTGAGGAAAGAAGGAGAGAGGGACATGATAGAAACTTTCAAGTACCTCAAGGGAATTAACAAAGTCCAAGAGGGTAGCATCTTCCAGAAAAAGAGATGTGCAAGAACAAGGGGCACAATTTGAAGATAGAGGGGGGGCAGCTCAGGGGTAATGTGAGGAAGTATTTTTTCACTGAGAGGGTTGTGGATGCATGGAACAGCCTCCCTGAGGAGGTCGTGGAGTCAAGAACAGTGGTGGACTTCAAGAATGCATGGGACAGGCATAAGGCAGTCCTAGGGGCGGGTAAGAGGAAGTAAGCTGTTGGTTAACTAGGATCTGCAGCTTATCTGTTAGGTAGGAAAATAGGCAGACTAGGTGGGCCAAGCGGTCCTTATCTGCCGTCAAATTCTATGTTTCTATGTTTCTATGTTTCTATTGCAAGGGGAAATTACAGAGCCAGAAATACTCAGCTATAAAGCCACTTACCCCCAGATAAGGCACCTGGTCCGAATTTTTCCCCTTCAACTTTTATAAGTCCTTACAAGAAGAGTTGGCCTCCCCCCAACCAAGCTATTTCAGGAAGTAAAGACAGACAAACATTTAGATCCTGCCTCCAATAAGCCTATATTACCCCAGACCCTAAACCAGACAGGGACCTAGAATATGTTGCTAATTATAGGCCAATAACCCTCCTTAATCTAGACATCAAAATCCTCGCCATGGTCCTAGCCACCAAGCTGGGGAGGGTGTGGTCCATGCTCACTGGCCCCAAAGAGGTGGACTTTACTCAGGGGAGACTGTCCACTTACCTCCTACAGAAAGTAGCACTCTTCATCGCAGGTATCCAGGGACTTGAAACACCCAACTGTGCTCATGTCACTAGGTGTAGAGAAGGCATTTGATAGAGTCATGTGGGCCTTCATCCTGCATACATTAGATGCCTTTGAGTTTCTGCAAAACTCTCAATAGCTACAAATACTATAGTATCATCCTTCTGTTAGAGTAGTATGTAATTGCATGCATTCAAGCAGGGTCCAGTTAGAGAAGGGGAACAAGGCTGGGTTGTTCTCTCGCCCTTCTTATTTATTCTGTACCTCAAGCCCCTCACTAGAACCATTCTGGCCAATGACTATGTGATGGGCATCAAAGTGAGATCCCAGAGATATAAAATCTGTACATATTCAAATGTTATCTTTCTGAACCCTCAGGAACCAGAGATAACCATTCCTCTAGTGTTGGATATCCTCCAGAAATTTGGCTCATTGTCAGGATACCGACTCAGTATATCTAAAACACAAATAATGTCCCTAATTTATCACACTTTCAGAGCTAGTGTAATGCAGTGGTGGTGGTGATGGGGGGGGGGATGACCTGGTGTCCAGATGGCTTTAAATACCTGAGGATACTGGTGGCAGTGAATTCAAAGCTAATGTTTACAAAAAAACCTAAGTAATCCTCATCACCACCTGAGACAAGATGTAAGGAGATGGGCAGACTTTCCTCTCTCACTTTGGGCCAGAATGTGATTAAGATAAATGTACTATCTAGAGTCCTACACCCTATCGATATGCTAAATCAGATCATCCTGAATACTTGGTTCACACTGTTCAAAATCTGACCTCACAGCTTTTTCTGGAATGGTTATGCCCCTAGGAAGACATATTTTAAAATGACACCCCCAAGCAACATGGCGGCCTACAACTACCAGATATCAAGCTATGATATGTGTCCTCCAAAGCCAGCCAATTCCTATGGTGGAAAACTAACACTAATAAACCAGCAATTAATCCTTACAATTCACAGTGGCACTCCATGGAAAAAGACTTACAGTATGTGCCAAAGAAAGTATCAATATTAGGGCCCTGCTAAATGTGAGCTACAGTAAGCCTCCCAGTAAAGACTACCCCAGTGGGTACTCAGTGAAGATATGCCACCAGCTCCATCAGCTACTCAAGGCTGAACCATTATTTGACCCCACCCAGCAAGTCAGAGGTAATTCAAAGTTCAACATCCAACACAGAACTATCCAGAAAACCTTTTGAAAAAGGCAAAGCTAAGCTCACTTGGCCAGTTACTGGAAGTTAACACATTGGCCACAGACACAGTCTTAGCTGTTCAGATGCGGTTCCCCTTTCTACAACCCCAACATGTAGTGGCAACATCTCTAGGCCTCCAACCATGGTCCTTTGCTGCACTCAGCTCCTGGGATGAGCTGGCCCAATTAGCACAGCAGAGGCACGCCACCTCACTCCTTTACAAAAAATTGAACTAACTTGCTGAAATCAGCTCACAGATCTTCATGAGTATTGATTGGGGGGATTCTGGAACCAATAAATCAAGAAACAAGGTCACAAATTAAGGTTGATGTATTAAGGTAGATACTGTAGCTTTAGACTGATGCAATACAAGATCACCCACAATTTTTTATTTTGCCCCACTGAAACTACTCAAGATGAAGCATCTTGAAACTGATGTATGCACTAAATGCCATTTGGAAAGGTGATTTTAAAACATTCTGTGGGACTGTACCAAAGCTAATCCACTATGGGATGCCATACAAACTGAAGTAAATCATTTACTGGGCTTAGACATGGCCTTTACCCCACAGATCTGCCTACAGGAACTGAGGCTCAGACAGCTGTTGAAACTATGCAGCTATCATATCATGCTGGTTGCCAGTGTTGTCAAGAAAGTTATAATGAGGCACTGGCTACATGACTCCACACCCACATATAGGGAATGGCACACTGCCATCCTAGACACCCTAAGGGTTAAAGACTACTCCAGTGGGTGGGTCAGTACAGATATGCCACCAGCTCCATCGGCTACTCAAGACTTAACCATTATTTGACCATTATTTGACCCCACCCAGCAAGGTTCCGTGTGGAAGGAGCTGTCAGAAGAGGTGGTCACAGTAAAGACAGTGGGGGCCTTTAAGAGGGCCTGAGACAAACATGTTGGAACCCATAGAACTGAGGAGGGGTAGAAGGGGGGAGGGAAGACACAGGAAGGGGGGGCATGGTCATTGGCATAAGCCATGGATCCTGCATCATTTACTGTGCAGACGCGATAGACCAAATTGGCCTTCTTCTGCTGACTATTTCATATGTTAGTATGTTCACAAGGGTAGAGAAAATTGTAGCTAGCATAAACAACACGTTAAAATCTTACAGAAGCAGATGGGAAACATTGCATACCTTGCTCTTGTTACCAAATTAACTAACCATGAACTCTGTAACATATTACACAAAGCTGTTAAAATACATTTGTGAAAGCTGCATCTGCTCAGCAATAGTGAGGCCCCCTTGAATGTTGATAGTGACCCAGGGATCATGCAATGTTTATGTACACCATTAGGTTTTGTTACTGTTGTTGTTAAATGTTGCTGTTCTTTGTCCAATTTTTTGTAAAAAGCAATAAAGCTTACTTGTTAAAAAAAAATCTGTACTAAAGAAGACATCTAGGTGAGAGAAGAGACAAAGTGGAGGGAACTTGTAAACTTTAGTGGTCAAGGGCATGGCAGCTGGTGTTCAATGCCAAGAAGTGCAAAGTGATGCACCTGGGACACAGGAACCCTGGAGCCAAAAAAAAAGATGGGAGAAGGTGTTGGCCATCACTGAACAAGCAAGGGACCTTAGGATTGTTGTACTGGAGGACCTCAAGGTGGGAGTGCAATGTGAAAAGTCTATGTGCTGGGCTAGTATGATGCTGGGTTGTATGTGGGGGTCATCAACAGCAGGAGGAGAGAAAGAGGGTGTGCTGCTAGTGTACTGCTCCCTGGTATGACCCCACCTGGATTACTGTGTACAGTTCTAGAGGCCGCACCTCCAGAAAGACATTGACAGGGTTGAAGTGATCCAGAGAAGGGCAACCAAGATGGTGCAGTGGTTGCAGGGGAAGCCATATGAGGAGATGCTAAAGGACCTCAGCTTGTACATTCTGGAAGTCAGGAGAGTGAGGGGTGACAAGATTGAGACCTTTAAGTACCTCACAGAGGTAAACGGGGTGCAGGGGGACAGCCTCTGCCAAGTGCAGATGAGTACCGGGACTACAGGACTTGCAATGAAGTTGGAAGGGGGCAGGTTTAAGAGGAATGTGAAGAACTGCTGTACTTCTTCAGTGAGAGGGTGGTGGAATCATAGAATTAACTGTCAGCTGAAGTGGTGGAGGTTAGAACAGTGGTGGAATCCTAGCCTCCACTGGATAGACTTATGTGCAGAATAATATAAAAATGGGAAGTGCAGAGAGACCTCTGGGACCAGATAGGGTCTGCTGAGGTTCAATAGGTAGGAAATTTTTGTGCAGACTGAGTGGACCAAGTGGTCATTTTCTGCCAACAGTATCTGTGTTTCAATGTTCCTGGTTAACCACTGACTAGATATCAGACTGGAGAACTTTGCAAGTCTGTGCATGACTGCTCAGATCACGGATTCTGTTGCTGTCCCTTTCACAATGGGTGGGGTCATGAGTCTCCTTTAACTGATCCTGACTCTGTGTACCCAGAGGCACACCTGATCATATTAAGCTTGTTGGTGATGACAATGTGTTAAGTTGTTGTGTCATCAGAAGGAGGAAGAGTTGTATTGTTAATGCAGGGAGTGGTGAGCTGGACTGTGGTGCCATTACCAGTGAAGGAGTCCAGGGATACTTGCCAACTGATAGTGCAGGGGTAAGGGCATGAATAGTAGTTGTTACTCACTGGAGATGTGAGTAATTGATTGGACAGTTAAAGTTCATCCTTGGTAAGTTGAGTTTGAGACATGCTAAGATTTTAATGTTCTCAGGATTTCATCTGGAGCAATGTGATGAGGCAATATTCTCAGTTGTAGTTTCTTAAACATCTTTCTGAAGTGACCAGTTTCAGAGGGCATCCAAAAAAATACTAAACCACATTAGCTAGTACAGACCAAATGACTTGCCTGTCTTGCCAGAATTTGACTGGATAACTGTTTCTGCAAGCCAGTAGCTCTCCTAGATAAGCCTTAATCATGTAGTGTGGTAATAGGTCCAAGTCTTCCTCCATAATGGCTAAGCAGCACTGAGAGTCAGTATTGAATAGAGGTGGGCAAAATTAGCAAATTCTGGTTACCCCTCCACAGTGACATTTCACCAGAGAGGTCCCCCACAGTGACTACAGTGCCTAGCCGCGGTGGGAGACCCACTGGAACCGGTGCTGTCTGTCGGGGGTCCTGCACCACCCCAATCAGCTCTGACTGGAGTTGAGAATCCTTAAGTGGGGGTGTGGAGGGCACAGATACATGGGGTTTGAGGCAAAGCCCACCATGAAAACAAAGATACAATTAGTGAACCCGCAGCCGATCGTGCATGCCCATTCTGCCGTGTCGCTTGACGGGCGTTTGACAAAATTCTTGTTGGACTCCTGTCGTGGATCCAGCAAATTCCTAATTCATGGAATTTTTGTTAAATTCTGTGAATTTTCACATTTCGTGACATTTTTCTGAATTTTTTGAAACATTTTAGTGGATATACCTCAATCTGTGTTAAAGCTAGGGATTTGGAATTTGGAATGCCTATAGTCTGGTACAGGCCCTAAAAACATGCCATGTTTCATAACATTTGGATGAAAGTTAGGGAGGTTATAGGGGCTTGAAATCTAGCAATTTAATATTCATGTGAAAATTTCTGAAAATATTTCTGTACTTACAACTTAGCCACCATTGGAGCTAGATAGTTGAAAACGTAGATGCATACTTTCTTGGAAGATTCATAGAAACTGCTAAATAGAGATTGTAGCTATGCTCTGCCTCCTGACATGATGTCCAGGGGTCGCTTCCAAACCTGGATTGTCAGCATAGCAACATGAGGTTCTGATGCTGGACCATGGTACTGTAGCTGCCTTAAAGCCTAATATTTAGGGTCAATGAACCTAACAACATTGATGATATTCTGTTCTCTAGCTTTAAACTTATAGGAGTTTAAAAATCAGCAGTTTACATAATTGCAAAATGGAATTTAAAAATTTCTGACAGTTTGGAGGCTTATAACTCAGTCAGCTGTAAAGCTAGAGATCTGAAACTTGGCACACATATGTAATGGCCTGGGCATGGGTAATGTCATCATAACAAATTTGGTGCAAATTGCACAGATGCTTTCAGTTAATATAGTTAACTGTAATTTTAAAATGTCTATATGTTTGGAGGTTTATATCTCAGTCACTTTTAAAGATAGAGATCTGACTCTTGGTACACTTCTGTATGGGCACTGGGACAGCCACCATACCACATTTGGTGCACATTGGACAAATACTTTGTAAATGAGATGTAAATAAGCAAAATCCCAATTTTAGTGACATTTTGTTGAATTTTCATGGAAATTTCATGAAATTCATGGAAGCAAAATCAGCATTTCACTGGAATTCCACTGACAGAAGATAAAATTCACCCATCCCTAATTTCGATAAGCTCTAAAATATCCTTAGTTGTGTCAGCATTGTCACTATCCAGGTATTCTTCAAGGATATGCTGACAGCTGGCATGGCACCAAGCACAGTCATCAGAAGTGGAGGAACAGTATGACCAGGAGGTTGTCTATGCACATTCTTGCCAGCTTCTTCAAGCTATCTTTCCTGCTCCACCTTAAGTGTCTGCAGCACTTTCTGTTGATATACAGTGGCAGCCAGCAAAAGGAAGAATAATACAGCACCATCACATCTCCTGTTGCAACCCAGATATCACTAAAGCCCCATTCAGTTTAGCAATTAATATCCCCTCAAGGTGCTCCATCAATATGATTGTTGATGGCAATGGTTACCACTTCACTCTATGCATCCTAGGGAAAGTACACATCTTAATATATGTTTCTTTTAACTGCATAGAAACATAGAATTTGACAGCAGATAAAGACCGCTTGGCCCACCTAGTCTGCCCATTTCCCTACCTAACGGATAAGCTGCAGATCCTAGTTAACCAACAGCCTACTTCCTCCTACCCCCCACTAGAATTGCCTTATGTCTGTCCCATGCATTCTTGAATTCCCCCACTGTTTTTGACTCTATGACATCCTCAGGAAGGCTGTTCCATGCATCTACAACCCTCTCTGTGAAGAAATACTTCCTCACATTACCTCTGAGCCATCCCCCCTCTATTTTCAAATTGTGTCCCCTTGTTCTTGCACATCTCTTTTTTTTAAAGATACCACCCTTTTGGACTTTGTTGATTCCCTTGAGGTATTTGAAAGTTTCTATCATGTCCCCCCTCTCCCCTTCTTTCCTTGAGGCTATACAATTTAAGCTCCTTTAATCTTTCTTCATATGTCTTCTGGCATGTCTGTCAAGCATGTGACGTACCGCCAGATTTAGTGCGTGAGCAAAACAAAGTGCATTCTGGAAATCCCCATCATTCATTGCCTTTAGCATGTGGATGTCACTGTTCATCATGAAGATTCTCACTCTCAGATCATGGGTGTGATATCCAGATATCTAGCAGTGATTGGATGAACTTTGGAATGTTTTCACCACCATGTTTCTATTGCATGACTGACAAATTAAGTAGGGAACAGCCTCCATTGGTATGCCTTTATGAGGCTTTCTGCTTCAATAGAAGCATCACAGACCAAGTATTTAGTGATTGTCAGTACCTCGACCCATCCTATACTCAGCACCAGGTTTCCTACACCCTAGGTGCATGATTTTGCACTCTTTGACATTGAACCCCAACTGCCATGCTTTAGATCAGTAATCAAATTTCCCCAGATCCCTGCACATTCTCTCCACCACCTCCTGAGTGTTCACCCTATTGCAGATATTGGTATCTTCTGCTACAAGACATACTTTCCCTTCCAGTTCCTCAGCAATGTCACTTATGGAGACATTGAAGAGGACTGGTCCCAGTACTGAACTCCGTGGCATTCCACTGGTCACTCCTCCATCATTTGCATGAGTGTTGTTTATCACCACCTTCTATTGCTTATCCATTAACCAGTGTCTAAGCCAGTTCACCACTTTGGATCCCAATCCAGGCTGCTCAGTTTCTCTATCGGCCTCCAGAGCAGCACAGCATTGAAGGCCTTGCTAAACTCCAGACAAGCCACATCCACAGCCTTCCATTTATCTATCTTCCAGGTCACCCAGTCAAAGTAATCTGTCAGATTTTTTTGGCATGAACACCCCCCTGTGAATCCATGCTGCCTGTAGTCTTGCAGGCCATCGGATTCAAGATACACTACTAGTCTTTCCTTCAGTAGGGTTTCCATTAATTTCCACACTGCTGAAGTAAGAATGGGCATACAGGTAACAGGCCAGAGTGAAATGCCGATTTTGGATTTCCCTGACGAAGAGGCTGGTTGAGCCTTGAAGCACTGGTGTTTTTTGCCCATGGTTCCAGCATTCACAGCACCTATGGTGATGGAGGTATAATGGAATGAATTGTGGAATTACAATAAAATAACTGTTAGCATCATCCTTGTTTGAGAGTGCTATCATTTCACTTCCTTCTAAAAAGCCTGTTGTGCTGGTTCTTAGTATAGGTCTCATTGGTGGCAGTGGATAAGTGCAAAATACTTTATAATGAGCATTATTGTCACACATACACACACACACTCTCTCTTGTTCTTTGTTATTTCAGTCATAATTCTAGCTTTTTATAAACTAAAGTATTGTAAATTCCTGATCTTGACTGTCAGGTATTACTACTAGGATATATATCACTCGTTCATTCTGCTCAGAGACTTGAAAGAATGAGGATGTAGCTGCTCTGATGGGACAATTTTCCTTTTTTAAAGAAAAAAAAGGAAACTGAGGTTTGGGGACTTTGCGGGTTTAGTAAGAGAGTAATAAAAGAAGGGGGCTTGTATCATCAAAAAGAGGGATGGGTTTGGGGTGGTGGCAGAAATCTTGCTTTTGCGGGTAAGGAAAGGGATTAATACAAGGGTGTCTTTTAATGTTAAGCATCACTGGGTACAGGGGGAGAGGGTTATGGAGTCTTAGCTGTGGGATAAGTTGGGATATTCTATTTAAAAACATATGGCATGGTGGGAGAGGGTGCGAGATGTGACACATGTGGCTTTATTGGGTCTTTATGAGGCAGTATAGCATAGTGGTTAAGAGCACTGAGCTACTAACTTGGACAATTGGCTTTGATTCCCATCGGTCTCCACCTGCATGCTGTGTGACCCAGAGCAAGTCAATTAACTTCCTTTTGCTCCCATGTTGCACCTGGAAACAAGTTCCAGCTTAGCGTGCCTTTCTTGGTTAAACAATTTCTCCTTTTTGGGGGGGGGGGGAATACTGCAGAAGCCAGTTTGTGTAGCTCTTCACAAGCAAAGTGCTACTTTGTTTAGCAAAAAATACATGAAGTAGCATTTCACCAGCAACTTCGCTAACATTGTGCTACTATGGTAATCTTCGCTGAGTGAAATAAGCACTCCTCTAGGCAAACAACTCTGCAATGTTGCAGCACTCCCTTCTCGAAGCCAGGAAGCTCCATCATGTATTTCACAAAGTGATGTTTCCCCATTTACTTTATTGGACATTTTTGGCAAGAAAAACTATGTTGAGGTGGGAACTGTCTCATTTCCAGTTGCATCCCTGATAGTGGGTGGATTTTTGAAGGAAAGCAAGACTGATCATGACGTGTGTTATCAAGGATACAGTAAGGGTGAGTGTATGTGGAAATCGTCAAGTTTGGCTCAGCTTTGATGCTTCAGGTAAAGACAATTTGGGACCTTGGTATTGGGGTTTAACAGGCTACAAATAGGAATAAGTTGCCTCTGTCAATCCCAACATTTTCTATCCCCCCTGATCTTCAAGTTAGATTTAAAAAACTCAGTCTGCAGCAGGCAGTGAGCCAGGAGATAAACATTATATCATAAAATAAATGCCTGGGGAGGGAGGAGGAGGGTGGAAGATGACTGGTGTGGTTAAAGGGGTCTTCATGGGGCTAGCCCTGGCCACCTGGACAGAGCTGAAGTGTTTTTCTCTAATTAATAGACTAAAGGTCGAAGCAGTCTCACATCATCCCGCAAATCAACTTTGCCAAATCTAAGGTAGAAGTGTTGCACTTCTGCACATTTACCAAATACAAATTCAGCATTGGCTCATCCTTAGTATACAGTACATACACACAAATTAACATCATAGGAACATAGACAATGTCAGGAGAGAAACAGCTTGATTCATCCAGTCTGCCCAGTTTTGCCCTACCTATAACCCATGACCTATTGTATAGATAGAGCTTCTGCCCTTACCTCCCCCAACTCACTGCCTTAACTATTAAGCACTTTATTCAGTCCCAGCCATGCTTGAAACTTGTAAGCATTAATCCACGAAAAAGGAGGGGTCTACTAGGGAACTAATGCCTAGTTAGGGGGGGTTGGGTCACGGGGCAGCAGGCTGAGTGCCTCCAGCCACCAACCAGGCATTAACCCTTAGACTGCCGACAGAATTAGAACACTTAGGAATTTTGGACTGATATATCAGTCCGCAGCCCTGCAAGGGTTAATTCCCTAGTAGAGCCTGACTTTGGAGTTGATTAATGTGCCTGTAACATGGCAAGTGCTAAGTGAGTAATGTTAGAAGTCAATGGCATGTGGAAAATAAATGAACAGCAAGTGACAGTATTGTTTGATACAATATTAGCTGCTGTTCAACTGTTTACTTCTTAATACATGTTGATGTCCAATGGGCGTGAGCACGTTCACAACTCAAAATATATTTATATTGTGGCTGCTGTTTTTATATAGCTTTGAAAGTGATGTTTACAAACAAATTTGACAGAAATATGATGAAACAATGTAATTTTCTTTTTTAGTACAGTGCTCTCTTCACTTGTTTTCCTTTGTTTCTACTTGTGATTGACTAATGCTTTCTGGGGAAATAATGAATATTTGCATATCTGGCATCTCATTTGGTTGTGCATGCAAAGGTATGCAAATATTCATAATATCCCCAGAATACAGTCTTCATTACAAGGAAATTACTGACAGCAGTGATTGGAGGTAAAGGTACACACAGAGCACTCATGGTATGTTTCTTGAGCTCTCTCTCAATTGTGGACTCCATTGGGTGGGTGGAAAGGCTAATAATTCCTCAGAGAGCAGTGAGCAGAGATTATAGCTCAGATAGCTCCCTCACAACTGTGGTGTCCATGGGTTTGCTGGGGTCAGCCACGAGAGCGGGCAAGATTTCTGCGGCGTGACCACAACCGCAACCATGTTCTAATTATTTCTCTTGCATGCTCCCATTGTGGCTACAAACGCTAGTACATTCTGAAGCAGTCAGTACTAGGGAATTAATCCCCACTGCAGAGTGTACCATGTGTTGTGTTTGCACCAATCTAGTTTCTGTCTTTGCCTATAACATTTCTTGCCATGTTACAAATTAATGCACCCACCACCTCTGCTGGAAGTCTGTTTCATGACTCAGCCACTTTCGCTCTGTAAAGTAAAACTTTCTCACATTCCTCTCAAATCTCCCTCCCCACCAGCTTCTATTCATGTCCCCTTGTTTTTGACCCACTGTTTCTGCTAAATATCATGTCCTACAGAACTGAAGTGCAGACTGTCACTGTGTTGGTAGAGCCCTCCAACCAGGTTTCTTTTTAGATCCCATCTGATCCTTTCTGCTGCAGCACACTGTGCCTATGCAGACAGTACCACACTTGCAGTATGCCTGCCCCCAGTCCTGACCACCTGTTCAGTCAACTGTTTAGTTTGAAACCTAGGAAGGCACCAGCCATCTCAGCCACCTAATTTGTAGACTTGATAGCAAGTGAAGAAACCTCTGCCTGTTAAGACTTCGATGGCTTGACAGCAACTGAAAAAAAATTCTGTGTTCTGGGACTTCCTGAACCCATTTGGGTGTTGTGTGACCCCTGTCACCTTGTGCAGATGTCCAGTTCCTTAGTGCTAATTATGGATCCAGGGAATCCATTGTTAATGAAAAATAACTTGTTCTGTGCAAGGGGATACATGGATATGCAATAGAACACACCACACAACTAGTAGAAAGTATGGTGAGCAATCTCAATATCAAATATGCTTTATGGAATATGAATGGGGACAATGTTATTATGAAAAGGTATATGGTCTTAAACCACTGAAAAGACTGCCCCCAAGAGGTGTTTTTGCAATCAACGCATTTAAAAACTAATGCTACTGTATACACTACTTTTGATAGGAATGGGTAGGTCAAGCTTTTTGTATGGGCCCAGACTCCAAGCATGCCTCTGTAGCCATATTAATTGTGTGCAATACAGCATTCTAATTAATGCAAGTGCTGGCTGATCCTGAGGGCAAATACCTTACTGCTACATGGCCAGATGGCCTTACTCAAGTTCTGTTGGAGTATATCTATGATCCTAACTCATGCAATCCAGCATTCTTCTCAATTCTTATTCAGTTATGGCAGAATTTGACTATATCCATATTATCAAGGCAGAGGACTGGAATTTGGTACAGCATGCTATGCTTGACAGATTCCAGTCCACAACAGTTACAGTGTCTTTGGGACAAGGAGCATTTGCTATCTTATGGGAACTCTTGGCATTTTAGATCTCTGGTGCACTGTTAACCCTGTGGCCCAAGAATGCAGATATTTCTTAAATGCCATGGAACTGAATCTAGATTACATTTTTTTTTTGGTACCAGTTTACCTTGTCTTCATGGTGTGCAGTGCTGTGAAATCAAAGAACAAATGATCTAAGAATATGGTTCTATCACAATGTCTTACAGAGTCAATTCTGGAACACAGAAATATCCTTCTTAGAGGACCAGTAATCAGTTTATTTAAGACCTCAAAACAGCGTAGCTCTCATCTCAAGCAACCTCCCCTTTTTTTGAGAGAACGTACTGTTATGTATGTTGTTAAAGAGCCCTCCAGTGACATGAGCGTGTTATAAGTGAGCAGAAAAGTCAAAGTAAAAATGGTGTCTGATAATTGTTATTTATTTTATTCTTTGGTGACTGGGTAACACCCAATAGGCACAAGTGCCTGTTTTCAGGGGTGACTTGGGAACATTGGAGTGGTTAAGTGATTTTCTCAGAGACACACAGTATGCAAGTGGAGGTTGTAGGAATCAAACCCAAGTCTGCTAGATGTGCTAAGCTCATTCACAGCCATTACTCTACCTACTAGGCTATACTGCCATCCTCTTTGCTGAGCTCCTTCATTGGTAAAGGGAAAAACAGTGTTTCTCAAGAGTCAGCACACAACAAAACCAGAGATGAGGACAGCGAACCTCCACTAACAACACTGCTCCAGAGAAACCAAAGTAAGAGCTATCTTTGAGACTGTTTTATGTGAGGAGAGAAAGTGAAACCAAGCTGCAGGCCAGACCTTCATTTGATGTGTGAGAATTCGGAAGGGGAAGAGTGTAACAACCTTGTGTGTGAGTGACTTTTCCAGAAAAGTCTGAGTTGTCCATGGAAGTATTGAGTAATCAAATTCAAATTCAAAGTACAAAAATGTCCATGATAATAGGACCTATGGGCTTTTTTTTAAATCACATCTTTATTTGTGCACCTGGCTGGCTGCCCCTTCAGCCTGATGGACCCCCCCCCCAGCTTTGTCACCTGGAATTACCGGGGCTTACCTTATGCCTGGTCTGGGAGCAGTGCCTGGGGGAGTCGGGTGTCATCCTGCCACCAGTGACTTTTCTCCTCCTATTTTATTCCCAGGGCCCTAGAAGTAGTCACATGTGTGTAGAGGCATGCATGCACACTACAGCCCCAGGAACAACCCCTTCCACCCTCCCTGTTGGCCTATGTCTAGGCACCCTTTCTGAGTCTGTACTGTCCCCTGGCTTCCACCAGGAGGCAGACAATAGCAGAGGGATGCCGCCTTCCCACCCTGGAGAGGAGAGCTGCCTTCAGGCAGCTCCATCCATCTCTGCCCCCCCTTCACCGACCTCTGATGACCCGTGCTCGCTCCTGAACCCAGGTCACTGGCATAGTGTGAGGAAAGGAGGCAGTATAGCGCAGTGGTCTAAGGCTCTGAGCTGCAAATTTGGTGACATCCAGCAGACCAGACCTGGGTTTGAATCCCACAGCTTCCACTTACATACTGTGTGAACCTGAGCAAGTCACTTAACCTCCTTGTGCTCCCAGGTCGCTCCTGTAAAAAAGCTTTCAGCTTAGTGTGCTATACCTGGTTAAACAACTAAATAAAAAAAAAAAAAGGTGTTCAGAGCCTTAGCCCTCAGTGTCATTGAGCCAGCCCAGATTAATGGGACTTTGATGAAAATGTGGAGCTCATTTACTGGGTATTTTAAGTATTTTCTGGTTGCAAATGATATTGTAGAGGACACGAATGTACCCACTTTTTTGAGTATGATGGGGGGGGGGTGCATTCAATTTACTTCACAGTTTAGTACAGCCTGATAAACCTGGCACAAAATCTTATGCAGAAATAGTGTTAGCATTACAAGCACACTTCTCCCCAAAGCCATTAGTGATTGCAGAGAGGTTTCGTTTTCATAAATGGAACCAAGAAGAAGGAGAAACAGTTTCCCAGTTTGTGGTAGTTGAAAAAAAGTTGGCTGAGCACTGTGACTTTAGCAGCATGCTAAATGATACTCTGTGAGACAGGCTGGTGTATGGGCTGCACAACGAAGCAATACAGAAACGTTTGCTGACAGAGGCTAACCTCACTCTACAAAAGGCTCTAGAAATTGCAGTTTCTGTGGAACTGGCTACAAAGGAAGCTTAAGAGTTAAGTGCATCTATGGAAGTGCATAAAGTGAACACAGAGAGAACAAATAAGGTGGCAGGCAGCCAAAGTTGCCTACTGTTGTGGAAAAGCTGATAATTTTGAATATGACTGTTGGTGCAAAGACCTGCTATGAGGGCACTGAAATAAAAGAGGGCAGGTTTCATGTGCTTGTAAAAATATGAAAGAGGCAGTATATGCAAAAGACAAACCAGATAGAAAAGATGAATCTGATGGAAAGAAAACAACAGTGTGATGAAAAAGGAAACACAAGCTGCATTCTGTGAAGCAGGAGCAGGACACAGAGGTTGAAAGTCAGTCCAAAAAGGAGGCACCGATACACATTTTGACTATGGTGGGCACCTCACAGGGCTACCCAGTTGCTGGAAGAGAAGCAACTCTGGATGAATGTGAACACAGAAGCTGCTGTATCACTGGTGTCTGACACCGTGTACAGAGAAAAACTGCAGCATCTGTCTGCGGCCAACAAAGATCATTCTGAAGACCTACATAGGAGAAACCACATGGATGATGGGTTCCACTGATGTCCATGTAGAACTTCATGGATAGTTTGTTAAATTACCACTGTGGTAAAGGCAACTACCCAGCTTTACTGGGTCATCGTGGCTTGAGAAAATCTGACTAAATGAGCCTGAGATATATATGATGACCAACGGAAAGGTGGATCTGACTGCCGTATTGAAGAAAGATGCTTCTGTCTTTGAAGGGGAGTTGGGGAGCATGAAGTACATTACCATCAAATTGACCATTAACCCTGACAGTAACCCAAAGTGGTTGAAGGCCAGAACAGTGCCATATGCCCTCAGACCAAAAGTAGAAGCTGATCTGGAGCATCTCCTGCAGACGGGAGTCCTAGTGCCAGTCACACATACTGTAGCAAGTAGGCCACACCTATTGTTCCAGTCCTGAAAAAGGATGGCTTAGTAGGAATTTGTGGGGATTTCAAGGTCACCATCAACCCTGTGTTGTACATGGAGCAATATCTACTTCCCCACATTGACAATCTCTTTACTTGTCTTGCTGGTGGACAAAAGTTTAGCTAGATATACCTGAATCTGACTTAACTACAAATGCACGTCCATGAGGAGTCATAGAAATTGCTAACTATTGTAACACATAAAGGACTTTTCAGATACCACTGTTTGCCTTTTGTAATAACATCAGCTCCAGCCTTATTCCAATAAGCTATGGACCAGCTTTTGGGTGGACTTCCAGGAGTACAGTGCTACTTGGATGATATTTTGGTGGTGGGCAAAAATGAGTAAAAACACCTCAAGAACCTTGATACCACTTTACAGAGACTGGATAATTATGGTCTTTGAGTCTGAAAAGACAGATGTGTATTCTTTCAGACCTCTGTCAAATATCTGGGGCATGTGATTAACTCTACAGGCTTCCATACAACTCCATCAAAGGTCAAGGCCATTGTGGGTGCTCCTACTCCTCAGAATGTGAGCCAGTTGCATTGTTTTCTGGTGTTTGCTTAATTACTAGGGATGATTTATTTCCCCATTTGGCAACAATTTTGAAAGCCTTGCATGCACTTTTCTGGCAGAACAAAAAGTTGAAATGGACAACAGACTGCAATGCAATATTTTATCAAGCCAAAGAACTGTTAGCAAATTCAACAGTTTTGACACATTTTGATCCTGCATTACTCACATAGCTGGTCTCCAATGCATCTCCCTATGGTGTAGGAGCACTTGTGTCTCACATCATGCCATCAGGATAAGAGAGAGACAGATTGCATTAGGATCAAGGATGTTAAGCAAGGCCAAAATAAACTATGTCCAAGTAGAATGTGAAGTGCTGGGAATTATCTTTGGCATCCGCAAGTTTCACCAACACTTGTTTAGGTGGAAATTTACACTTTTGATCATCCCTTGACTTCCATTTTCATACTCCACATGGGTATTCCATCATTTGTTGTGAATAGAATGTAATGTTGGGCTCTGTTAGTGTCTTCCCACACCTATGACATCATGAACCAGCAGTCGTTTTCTATTTCAGACAGGTAGAAAATGCACCAATCATGGCTACTCAGGTGAAAAAGTAGACGCAGGTGAATTTGCTACTGTCCAAGGTAATGAATGTCTTCTGAGAACTTAAAAGGGTCTTACGAGTTGATCACCCATGTTGCCAGAAAGATGGAGTTGTCCATTCAGTCTGTTTGCTTGTTATGGGGAATGCAACTTATTATTCCACCACTGTTATGACATCAGATATTGCAACAGCTACAGTTAGTTTATTGTGGAATTGTGCGTATGAAGCAAATTGCTCTATGCTACTTTTGGTGACCTGGCTTGAACCATGCCATTGAAGAAAAAGCCAAGATTTGTCTTTCATGTCAGAGTGTGTGGAATATGTGTCAGTTAGCACCTCTGCATCCCTGGGACTGGCCTGAATATCCTTGGCAGCATATTTATGTTGATTTCACTGGACCATTTGAAGGACATATGTTCCTGGTCACAGTTGACGCCCCCTCAAAATGGCCCGAAGTTGCTGTAATGACATCTACCACAGCAGAGAGCACAACTCAAAAACTCAGAGAAATCTTTGCTTGTTATGGCTTACCTGAACAGTTGGTTGTGACAATGTACCCCAATTTGTCTCCAAGGAGTCTGAAATGTTTAAGCAGTTGAACAGTGTTCGTCATATCAAGTCAGCACTGCATCAGCCAGCTACTAATGGACTGGTCAATACATTTGTCCAAACTCTGAAACAGGCTTCAAAATCAGCTCAAGGACAGGCATGGCTCCAAAAACACTTGAACACTATCTTGCTGTCTTTCAGGAATACAGCTCACACTACAACGAAGTTGTCTCCCACCTTCTTAATGAAAGGACAACAACAGCACACCTGTTTTGACCTGTTGAAACTGTCTGAGGCAAAACAAGTTGTGCACTGTCTACAATTTAGTTTATTTATTTATTTAGTTAGTTTGTGTTGACCAGGAAAGGAGGACTAGACAGTTCTGCCTATTTTCAGCCTCATCCCTGTGTAGGGGGGATACAGATGGATGCCAACTGACATTCAACCAGACTAAGCTGTTGGTGGTATTTTTAGTGATTGGGTGAAATTTTGTCAGGACATGGAGGAAATTCCCCTTCTCTTTTTGAGAAGTGAAATGGGGTCTTTAACATCCACCTGAACTACCACCAGAACAGGCAGATAGAACCTCAGTTTATTGTCTCATCCGAAAGATGGTACAAAACAACAGGCACAAGTCAGCATGTGAGAACCAAGGGCTTAAAGTAGAACTTTTTAGCCTGAGCAGTATGTGCTAGCTTGTAATTTTGCAGCCAGCGCAAAAAAGATTCCAGCAACAGTGACATACACTGTTATAAAATGGGCAAAGGATTTCAAGCAATCTGATTGGTTGTTAGCTGTGCATGAGATGTATCTAATGCACAGCTAAAACTAGAACCCCCATTTAGAATACACAGGCCCATTTTATAAGTGCAATAAGTCACTCAGGAGACGTGCATTAGACAGTTCTAATGCAGGGCTAGGGGACTGGATGCACTCGGCCTGTGGCCTCATGCCTCACTACATCCCCCTAGCTGTGCATTCGAACTGTCTAATGCACACCCCATCATGTCTTATTGCTTACTTAAGACTGAGAATGATCTTATCTAGCAGAGACATGTGGATCAGCTCTTATCAGGAGTTACTGTATCTTAGAACTTGTCCTCCGCTAGACATTATGAATGTCTGAACCCAAGTATGGTACCTGAAGGAATCCAACCTCCAGAATTAGCCACTCCAGATTCTTCTCTACACGCTGGTTCTACAGCAGATACTTTACCCCCAGCCATTCCTGAAGTGATGCCAGAAACTGTGCAAACATCACCAACTTCAACGCCAGCTGCTGCGCCATCTCCTGGCAGAGGTGCCAAAGTTAGCACACCAGAGGCTCGATGATGCTCCACCAGAGTGAGGAAACCACCTCACTGTTTAGCGTTATAATCAGTAGCAAACCCAACCTATTGGAGCAGAATAATCCCCAGAGTGAGCTGGGAATTGCAGCAGTTGACCCTCATTCCCTAGTTCAGAAACTGTTTTTTGTGTGTGTGTGTGTTGATTGGTATTGAAATGTTTTTGTTCATTATGGGACATTTTCAGTAAGGGGGGAGGAATATGTTAAGTATGTTGTTCAAGAGCTCTCTAATGGCATGAGTGTGTTATAACAGTGAGCACATAAGTGAAAGCAAACATGATGTCAAATAACAAGTCTCTTGTCTGAGCTCCTTCATTAGTGGAGAGAAAAACAGTGTTTCTCAACAGCCAGCACACAACGCCTACCATCAGGACCAGATCCCACCACGGTGTGGAAAGCAAACAAATATAATCCATGGGAAAACTAATCAGGCTAGTTGCAGCTTATAACAGAAATAGGAACTGAAGGTTGTATCTCTCTTAACAGCAATAAGGGGACCGTAATACTCTATTACTCTGCCATCACCAGATGCAAACTGGCTGCAACGTAATACTGTCAGGGTGCAATACCATGAATTGTACAGGGAACAAATACAGCATGCTACTTTCATGGAAGAGGTATAGATACACAGACCAGGGCAACCCAGCAGGCAAATTACTTACCCTAAGACTTCAAAAACATCAAGCCTCCAGGCTTGTACCTAAGATCAAATCTTGAAGAACAGGGATGATTCTCACTCTTGCTAAGCAAATTACAAATTAATTCAAAACATATCATAAACAATAATATACAGCACATATTAATCTGAGAATTGTCTTTTAGTGGCTAATCTTCCCACAATACTCCCATAAGAAGCTCGCAACATTGGCAATCATATTGATGTATCAGAGGTGCTTGAGCTATTTCATTTACTAGTGAAAAAAAAGCACTGGGACATGATGTCTTCTCCACATATTTTTATGGGCCTCAAACATAACCTAGCTACACATTTAGCAGACCTGTTTAATTTTGCATATGCTCAGGGCTCACCATCTCCCACTTCGCTGTAAGTGGTCATAATATATAGACTAAATAATGAGATGGTGTGTGTAATGAGAATTTTACACACACCAGAGGGGTTGGATGCCACATAAACCCCAAGAGCGAAGCTCAAGGGGTTTATTTAGGCATCCAAAACCAAAGAGAAATTGTAAAATTTGAGTTTTGCACACTACCCCATATTTTACTTTATATAATTGCTGGGTTTTGCTTTCTGGCCACAACAATTATATAAAATAAAAGTCAGTGCATTGCGGACGTGGGTCCGTTTGGCTGTTAGTGTGGTCTATGATCTGGTCGGTTGCTTGCTTAGTTTTCTTTCTTTATTTTGTGTGTGTGTGTGTGTGAGGTTGTTTGTTTGAGAAGGTAGCAGCTGTTCTGGTATTTAAAAAAAAAGAAATAACTTACTGCCCAGTTAGAGTGCTGGTGCAGTGTTCAGAAGGCAGAGCGTCGAGTCAGTATGGCTCGAGAGAAGATTACATAAGAACGGCAGCAGGCACATGTGCACAGCAAGGGAAACCCAGCACATGTTTGCTGTTATAAACACTGCTTTATAATTGCAAATTAAGTGACTGGTTTCTCTAAGGTAGAAAGTGAAACCCAGTTATCATATTGTTAATATAGCTGAACAAGGAAGCCAAATCAGTATTCAGTTGCAAGCCCATTTCAGTACCGAACATCAGTGCAAAACTATTAGAAAAAGTGTTGGCGATATGCCTAGGCAAAGCATGGGTGCAGTTTATTGGATCAGAATAGGCAGGTTGCATGAAAGGTCAAGTATCATTGGACCATGTGTGCAAACTATTTTATATACTGACTGTGTCCAGGGCCTGCACATAAGGAAGGACAGGGATAAATTACAGACAGTGCAGCAAAGGACTTCAAAGATGATTCATGGTCAGCAGGCCAAGGTGTAGGACGACAGACTGAAAATTCTCAATATGCATTCACTGGAGGACAGAAGGGAGAGGGGGTATATAATATAAGGAATAATGTATGGGTGCCCATAAACAATAAGCCTATGTTTTCATCAGGGGATTGCGATACCAATGTATGGACCTCGACAACAAAGCTAGAGAGGGCTATGCTGGTATCTCAACCCTGAGTCAGAAACACAAAACAAGTTGTGTATAGGCGCCCATATTTTATTTGATGTAGTGTATGATTAAAAAAAAATGTGGCTGGCACCTCTTGGTTTTTTTAACTGCATGATAATGCTGAAGTACAGTGAGCAGAGAAAGTACAACCAGGCAGCAGGGGACAGAGTGAGGGAATCACAGCTGCAGTTATGATGGGATGTGCACAATAAGGTTTTTAGAATGTGCCTAACAACTTTACAATGTGCACAATAATTTTAGAACATGCACAACAAGGTTTTTGAGCTGCTTGAATTCCATGCACAATAAGCCCTAACCATACACTGTAGAGACTTTCAAGGTCATGAAAAGCTTCAACTGAGCGAACACAGCAAATCTGTTAAGATCAAGAAACAGTGCATCCTTCAGGTGACGTGTGCTCAAGCTGGAGGAGGGAAGGTTCATAAAAGGAATTTAGGAAGAATCACTCATGGCAGGATGGTGGATGGGAGGAACAAAGATCCTGGCAAGGTTGTGGAGGAAAAAGGCAATAGTGGGTTTGAAGAATTTACTATCCTAACCCCGTTATGTTTACTCCTGCTACTTTCACCTTTTCTCCTGTGCCCCTGAGTTGAATTAGGAAGAGAACGAATCCTTTTTTTTCTTTTCTTTGATTCCCCAATGAGCAGTGAAGCCCAAGTCTTCTTAACATTAGTTACAGATACCGACTTGGGCTTCATTCGCTTTCTCACACACATTCCCACTATGCGTTCATGACATCTGTGCTAGACTCGGTCTTCTTGGTTGAAGGGTGGGCAGGCAAGATCTCTGTCACTCACAAAAGAATAACATCATTTCAAGCAGCTGTCAGTTGTGAGAAATGCTCATTTTCTCATTCCTGTTTAAAAAGAGTTTAGCATTGTGACAAACGATGAATTTTGTGAGGGGGAAGAGGACAGGAAGCTTAGCAATTACTGCATACTAATTATTTTTAAACCATACACTATAACAAATAAAATATGGGTGACCATACACAAGTCTCTTGGTGTTTCCATCTTGGGGTTGAGATAACATCATGGGCCTTTCAAGCTATGCTCTTAAGGTCCATATGCTGTTATCCCAGTCCCTTGATGGAAACATACAGGCTTGTTGTGAATGGTCACTCATACATTAGTCCTTATATAGCCAATAGTAGAGCATTACATAGAGTTTCTGTTGACATTCAGGGTATTTTATATCTCATACTTTCTCTATGTTAAAAGCATAATAGATAACTTACATTATCATATAACATATCATGTATGTATCACTTGAGTTGTTATTGGATTGGAAATTTACTCCCATTCTCATGTTTTATAACTGGTTGATATACTACTGCTTTACATGTCCTCCAGACAGAGTTGATTATATCACATGAATTTAGCAGGAGAGGGGAAGGGAAGGGAAGGGGGATAGTGTTTGTATTTTGTGTTTTAAGAAAACAGAATCAATTAATTATACTAAATTAAGAAAATCTATCCATGCAGGTTAATGATACAGGGAGTTCACCAGTCAGGCAGAAATTGGAAAAATAATTGATCCTGGAGACCCCTCCACCATCTATGCAGGAACACTGGGAGCCTTATTTATTGACTTGGCTACAAGTGAAGAAACTAATGGTTTATTTATTTATTGAAATTATTTCACCAGGAAAAGCACACTAAGCAAGAACTGCTCATTTCCTGGTGTGACCTGGGGGGAGGGGTACAGTGGGGAAGATGACAAGGGTAGTCCAGGTCCTGACATATATACATACAATCACAATACAGTTGAAAACATTTGACTGAAATAGTTGGGCGTAGATGACAATTTAACCTTACCTGTAGTATAGTAGCAATTACATGGGGAAGTCATGCTTTACACCTTGAAAACATACAATTAGATAATACAGCTGCATATGTTTGACAGGAATAGGTGAGTGTGGATTAATACATATACCTTAATAGTTGAGAGTAATAGTTACAATGAGGAAATCCTGCTAAGGTATTGGGTTGTGGTATATAATGAGATAAGAGTAAGTGCAAGCTAGCTAGCTCAAAAGTTGGGTTCAAGTGTAGTACATGGGTGTGGTTAGCAAAGCAGCACCATTGGGCCTACTGGGAGAAGAAATATAGGAGTGTCTGAGGTAGAATAGATTGGAGAGTTAGCTGCAGGAGCAGTTTACTGAGCAGTGGTTAGCAAGGGCATTGGATAGTGAGCGGACAGAGGAAGAGTGGTGAATTTCAGAGGAGAAAGAGTTCCAGAGTTGAGGGAAGCAGTGAGAGAAGGCAGCCTGGCTGGCTTGGGTCTGATGTCTGGGGACTAACAGGAGCCGGGAGTTTAGGGACCTCAGAGCATAGGTGGGTGCCAGAAGGGGCGATAGTACGGAGGTCAGGTACACTGGTTAACCAGTTCCAGGGAGTCTGGCAGCAGCCATCAGGGAGGCAAGCTCAAATGGCCCTGGTGTAGTTTGCTTGATCCAACTCCATACCATTGTAGGGAAGTGCCAGCAGAAAGTCAACAGACTGTCAGAGATCCCCAAATGGTCAGCAATGAGAACAGACCAGCACAAAACAGTGTTATCTGGGAATTGACTTAAATTTGGTCAGGATGTAGGAAGCACTGGCAGCAGCAGATAAGACTTTTTATGAGAGCCAGGTGATTGCTTAGGAGGCTGTTTGGCTCAGCAGTAGTTCATGAGATTTTATTTTGTATGGTAAATGGGAATGTGTCAGAAAGCAAGTGGGATCACCTTTTAAACAGGACCTGCAATTTCAGGTGAAACCTTGTCAGCCTGACTTGTCCAAGGATTTGCATCCCATGATACTTTGCACTAGCATAGGGGCTTTAAAGTACATGAGTGATTTAGAGAGATAAACAAAAACCCAACAATTTTGATATTTCTTGTCTCCTAGTATACTTTATCAGATCCCATATGCTACTCTTCCTGGAAACTGCCTCTTTAGTATACTCACTCTGAGTAATCTAAACATCCATTGTAGATGAAAGCCGTCAGGCACACACTCCACAAAAGTAGTACCACTAGTTTTTGAAACTACTGTCTGCTGACTCCACATACAAGATGAATACCTACACAATACCGTCTACATCTCTGAGCAGTTGGACACCTCTACGTCTTGAAATTCAGCACATTGCCAAACTTAGCACATCAAAATGAAATGTCACAAAGAGTAAAAGCAAACACCCCCAGATGCTGCCTTCACACATACCAGCAACTTGTGCAGCAGACCATGCTGACAGGGATTGGTTTAACATATCCCACCTACTGTAAACCACCCCCAGCTCTCAGTTCCAGTGTGGCATGTTGGGTTAGCACCTCGTCTAACTCACTGTAGCACACACCTTTTCTCTTTTTTCCATCTGAGTTTAATACTAAACCACACAGAGTGTGTCATGCAGTTTGTCAATAAATAAGCATCACTGTTGATTCAGGATACTTGTAATCATTCAGCATCATCAGTGCATCCTCCTATAGCGCTCAGCCACAGTACACTGTACCAAAAATGCCATACTGTAACTTCTCCTACTCAGCCTTTCCACTAGAAGAAACATGAAGTGATAGAAATCTAGAACAAAGAGTGGTTAGACGTCAGAAGATTAATTCTGATTCTGTTTCCGAGAAAATAAGTTATGGAAAAGAGAAATTACAAGTCATGCTTAACCACTTCCTGATGTAAGGTACAAGGGTATTGTCCTGGTGCCTATTTTCAGTTCTGGGCTGATCTCGAATGAAGAAAAGAAGATTAAAGTGCTAGTACAACCAGAAATGGCAGACAGCAAATGTTACTAGCTTTCAAAAATAGCCAGATTTGTTTTAATTCTGAAGCACGTTTTGTTTATTTTGCCAAGTCAGATGTCAACCACGTTGTATTAGGCATGAAGTGAAAAACAATACTCAAGCTGGATGTCACCATATCTTGTGCAGTTTCTCTTCATGTCTCTTCAAAACTGTACACTTATTTACTGTGACTGCATTAGTAGTGACCAGTCTGGAAGATGCTGAGTGGTTCTACAGTACTTACCACCTAAACAAAGAATTACAAATACATCACTTATGTTCACTGACAAAATATTAGATACACAAATACCATCTACTTTGTATGATAGTTTCACAAGGTCAAGCAATGCAAGAGTACTATGTAAAACATCAACAAAACATTTCATTCATAGAAATTAAAACAAATATGAAAATTGTTGAACGTTCATTGACTATTTATGGACCAAAAATATCAATTAAGCTAATACAACTGGGTTTTGAATTCAATGTAAAGAAAAATGTTTTTAAGAACAATATAAGAAATTACTTTGAAGAACAATCCATATTCATAGATTCATAGAAGTATGACAGCAGAAAAGGACCGAAACAAGGCCCACCAAATATGTGGTTGCTATGACTAAAACTGTGACTCAAATTACGAGGGTATTAAATCCCAAGGATTCCTATCCTGACCTATTCTAATGGTAATTTTTATTGTACATATTGTATATAGCTGATTGAAACAAATTTGTAAAGTGTGTTTTACACTTGTATTTTACTAGTGCTTTTAATATTAGATTTTGTCTGTACTCCAACTGTACCCTCCCCCAGGCGTGGCTGAAAATGGGTCTTTGATCCAGTCCACTTTCCTGGTAAATCAAATAAATGAAATTTAAAAATTAAATATTTGGTCATCTGTATTTTGTTTTTTTTTATTTATGTATTTGAAAGCTTGTGACCAGGAGAGGCACACTGACCTGCAGCTCATTTCCAGGTGTGACCTGAGGGCAAGGGAAGGGGAATATGTGTACAGATGCAAACTGATTTACAGAACCAGATTAAGCTGTTGGTGGTATTTTTAGTGAATGGGGGGAAATTTGGCTAGGACACTGGGGAAATTCCCCCACTCAAAAGTAGGGAGAACCTCTGGCTAATTGATGGAGGAGTCAGATGCAGCTCAGACACTGAACAGGATGGCTGGGATGCACCCTAGTGAGATTGGCCAGCATAGTGTCCCTGAAACATTTTCTCCGATGGAAACGGAGACCAAAGTTACAAATGAAACAGCTACAGCCTCAGCTAATGCTAAAGAAATGGAACTTGCCAACCGACAAGATGTTGAAGATCTACAAATGGCAGAAATGCAACTGAATGTTGTCAATAGAAAGTAGAAGGACAAGTGACTAGCCCAATGCTCAAAAATTGAATCTGCTTACTTACTGGAGAAAAAAATTATTGAGGAACAGAAAAAAAAGAAAACAAAACACAGAAGTTTCCTCCAATACCACAAATACCTCCAAAATCTTTGTTTTCAGAGCCACCAAAGACCCAGATGCACCTATGCACCTACCACATCCAGGCGCACCTAACACTCCTGTGCAGGAAAAGTGGTCTCTGAGTAGTGCACTAATCAATGCAGGTTAGCTGCAAACTGCTACCAGAGAATGGATTACCGACCCCTTGGTGCCGATCCTGGGGTCCCAACAACTGGTAACCACTGAACAAAATAGCAACCAAACCACTGGGGACACGCAAGCACCACCAAAAGAAACAGACCCTAATTCCATACCACTAACCCAGGAACTGACATTGCAAGAAGCAGGTATTTCTTACTCACCTCTTGATAATTCTACTGAAATTTTCTTTGAGTCTCTAACAGAAGGGGTGCCACCAATTGCAGATAACAATCCTACTGACAATCTGGATCAGAACAATGAGTCGACAGGCTCGAATGAAAGTTCTGTTCCTCCTGTAACTTATGCAAGTCTTCTGAAAAAACATTGGAATGAGCAAAAAGGAGGTACGCAGTCAGACTGAGATATTTTGTGGGTGTGGCATTACCTCAAAACAGATTTTATGTAGGAAAGCTTCACACTAGCAGAAGTGTATGCCCTAATTCATGCCCCAGGTGAAGCAACTTTTGATATTAGCTTCAGGTCAGCTGTTATTAGATAGATTCTGGACTCTATATACTACCCCTAAAAATACACCCCTATGGGTCCCTTTTCATGCAGTCCCTTTCACAAATCCAACCTTCAAGTTAGTCACTATACCATTCAGAAATGAAGGGGGTCAACATTTCAGATATTGTGTTTTGGTTAGAAAAAAAGGGGGGGATGCGGAAGGATTTTGGACAGAAAGATGGAAAGTAAAGGTGAAGTTGCAGCAAGATGATTCTGGCATTAAACAACATCCTAATTATTTTTTATTTAGGAAGAGATAAGGGGATCCTTTTCTACCAAGGACTGCCTCACTTCTGTTACAAATGTGGGTCCCACTGCCATATCAGTAACAATCGTGAAGTCCTGAAATGCCTCCATTGTGGGAATATGGGTCACACAGGGTTTCATTGTACTTTAACACCACTGTGTCACCTTTGTGATGAAGCAGGACACTCCTTCTTATCCTGTTCCTGGGCATCACATAATACAGAAAATGTAGATTATGAAGAGCCAGATTTTTATATAAATAAAGCCAACAGGCAGAGCCCAGGAAGAGATCACCGTGTTCCCTCTAGAGAACCCCAACCCAACCCAACAACAGGGCCCCCAACAAGGAATGAAGCAGAAAAAAACCCTGAGGCATATGCTGAGGAGGTGACTACAATTCTCCCTAGGGAGAACAGAACCCCAGAGACCAAGATGTCCCCCCTCCCCCTCAGAAGGGACCAGCATTCTAACTGGTTACCACCAAAGGACATAGGGGTACCTCTAAAAGTGATGACAGCATCCCCTTACAAAATGAATTCACTGCCCTACAATGGGAGGAGACAGAAATGAATGGGGATTCTGATGTTGCGTCAGAACATTCCTCCTGGAAATTAGGTACTTTGGATCATACAGAACATACACCCCCACTGGAATGGAAAGCTAAAAAGAAAAAAAACAACAATTAAGACAAGATTCAGTTTAAGAAAATAGAACCCCCCTGATTAAACACCAATAGCAAATTAAATTGGATATCCTTTTGGCCTGCTTCAGTGCCAACAGTCTAAAATTAGAGAGAAAAAGGAAATCCACATTTTCATTCTTTTCGAAAAATTAATATGATGTGGTATTGTTTCAGGATACCCACCTGTCCACTACTACCGAAATTCAAAACGCAAGTGCAAACTGGATCTGGGGTGCAACATACTGGTCTATAACAGAAACTGCCTGTAGTGCAGTAGGCATTTGCCTCAATAATCTCTTAATGAAGGCTACTCGAGTCCTGGATGTTTTTTCAGGTCGAGCCATGCTCGCAGATGTCTCCTTAGAACAACAGGGTTTCTGCTTCATAAATGTTTATGCCCCCCACCAGAATAAAGCTGGAATGGCACAGCTCCTTAGACTCTTACAACCCTATTTACTATCCGCAAGAGCAATGCTCCTTGGAGGAGACTTTAACTGTAGCAGGCATAAACGTGATCAAGGTTTAAAAATAGACAAAATATTTTGTGACGCAGGATTTCTGAACAAACTTATAAATCAAACAAAATTAAAGGATGTCTTCACAAAGAGCATCCTAAACCTCAGTACGCATATTTTAGAGGATCTATAAAAACCAGGATAGACTACTGGTTCGTAGCCCCATACTGCCCCATAGTCCATTTTATGGTACTCACTGTGGCCACTTCAGATCACTCCCTGTTGGAAATAAAAAATATCATACTCCAGTTCAAATTCAAGTTTATTACAAGGAAAAACTCCACTGAGCAGGATCACTGACAAGGAGGTCCTGATACAGTCAAAATTACACATCTTGCAATTAACAGAGAGTACACAAGATTACAGATGTCACATCAAAAATGTAGAAACAATACAGTCTGACATCACAGTTGGTCACCTGAGATGACCATAGGGAAAGGATATAAAGACTAAACACTACACTCTTAGACAAAACAGAAATTTGGCAGGGTATCCTAGACATCATATCAGCCGAGAAATAGTTTTTTTCCTCTATGATACCCCAGTAGAGTGATGAGAGCAGAGCAAAGAAGACGTTACCAAATTTTTTAAATTAACAGGATCATTTTCAGGTAGTTACAAAACCTCAAAAATGAGGAACTCAGAAGACAACTATATAATTTATTTTCCCTGCAAACAGAAATCAATCATGACTACTCTTCACAAATTAAAATTATTAAACAAGAAATGGCTTCTTGCCAATATGACAGAAATAGGTTTCTGGAATTTGAGCAAGGCTTCAACACTGAAGGTGACCAAGCTCAAGCGAATACATATGAAAGCTGTATGATGCGCACAAACAAGAAAACCATTACTTCCTTAAAAACAGAAACACAAACTATTACAAGAAATTGGAATATTATGACAGAGATAGTGCAGTATAATAATACATTATATGGCAAGGCTTATGAGAAGCCAGATGAAACCACAGAGTGGCTTCAAAATGGCCAATTATCACAACTATCTCAACAAGATAGGAACATGTTAATTACCCCATCACAGAAAAAGAGTTAGCAACATTCATAACACAACTCGCAGTAGGAACAGCACCGGGGGCCAGATGGTTTACCTCATACATTCTACAAGAAAATTATGACACACATGCTACCAGAATTACAGGCATTATATAATTATATGTTAACTCAAGACATTCTGCCAAAATCAATGTATTCTGGCCTACTTATATTAATACACAAAAATAGAGACAAAGAATTGTTGAATAATTGGAGACCAATTTCTCTACTAAATTCTGATTAACAAAAATACTAAGTAATAGACTACTTTCAGTCATCTCCCCCCCAATACACCATAATCAGGCATGCTCCTTTCTGGGCAAGAAAATATCTGATATATTGATTCCCATTAGAGAAACTCTAGAAAAAGGTAATAATGATGAACTAACAGGATACCTCCTCAATATAGACCAATCAAAGGCCTTTGACGGGGTCTCCCACCAATACCTACTGACCTGCCTAACAGGGTATGGGTTCCACAAACAATTCATTCAATGGATTCAGCTATGTTACAAACAAGCCACACTAACACCCTATATTAATGGATGTATTGAAAAACCATGTGATATAAGAACAGGAGTACATCAAGGATGCCCACTCAGCCCTATTCTTTATCTTATAACTTTAGACCCCCTCATACATACAATTAATATACACTCCAACATATAGTACAAGGACTTTCTTTCTCCAGCCAAGACAAAAAAAAAATCAAAACTTTAGCATATGCTGATGATTTACATATATAATAGTGCAAGATCACATCTCTGCCCTACCAGTAGAAAACATCTTTATATAATTTTCCAAGATATCAGGGTCACTGATAAACCTGCAAAAAAGTAAGTGTATCCCAGTCAATCATACACCATTACAATTTACCTAAATAATTAAATTCCCAATCACCACCACAGGTACAAAATTTCTGGGTATCTATTTTCGTTACCCAAATTCAGCTTATTACAATTGGGACTACATCATAAATATTGCTCTAGACAGAATAGCCTGATGAAACTAGTGGCGGATGAGCAAAAAGAAAAGGACATATATGATACATACCTTTTTACTACTTATGTTTTTATACCTCAGCTACAGTACGTCTATCCTCCACCAAAAATACTAGAAACTCGACTCCTCAGCTGCTTTTTCCAAGACATCTGGGGAAGCTGATTAAATCCAATCAAAAGAGGCATATAATACCTAAAAATAGCATTAGGTGGTTTGAAGATGATAAATCCTATTGAATTTTACTACAGCATTTTTTTGTGCTCAATTATTAAACCAATCTTCTCAGAAAGTCTCTCCATATGGTGCCCCTGGGTGGCAGATCATGTCCTCCCTCTAGTGCATACATGGAGACAGACAGAGACAATACCTAAACAAGCTAGAATAGCCGACTATCCAAAGACATTGGAAACAGTATCAGTTAACTAAAGGCTGGGAAAGTGACTATCACAACTTTCCAACCACAAGACAGGAAACAATTTATAATGCTCCTACATATATAGCAAGGCCACACAAAGAGCTACAAGATATTTCAGAACTACTAATGGATAACAGAATACCCTCCCCCCAGCTTTGGGATACATTATGGCTTTGTGTATATGGCAAACTACCAGTTAAAGACAACCTAAAATGCAAAGAGAAAACAGAACGTCTATGTCCTAGACCCTCATGCATAGAACAACAAGGAACTATGGACCACCTTTTTTTTGAATGTCCCTTTATTATTAATCTTTGGTCTTTGATACAAAGAAGATAGAAGCAATTTCCAACATACATAGCACTCCTAGAGGTATAATATTTAGGAATCTTCCCACAGTCAGGTGTCCAACAAAATAACAGTACTCTTAGGATAATCATGGCATGCCTAAAGAATTGGATCTGGCAAGCACAATGTAAATTCACATTGCAAAAAATTATCTGGACTCCAGAACAAATTTTACCATCCTTCCAGGATAATATACAAAGTATTCAGAGGCAGAAACAGAACTCAAGTCCCGAATCTTTCATGGAGAGATGGCTCTCCTTAGATTGGTTGTGAAAAGAAAAAAGGATTTTCAGTACAGAAAAGGATGCTATAAGAAAACACAAATAAAGGACGGGGTACTAAAATTAAAAAGATTACTTTAATATACTAATATTTTTTGCACATAAATATGTATGACTATTTACAGCCTTTGCCTTATGTGTAAAATATATTTGTTTTAACAAAAAGTATCTGATAAGGGGGTGTTATGACTTTAATACAAGTATTCTCTATAACTTATTAGTTTCACATCTTGTGGTTTCAATTAATCCTGCTCTTTATTTTTGTTATGTTTAAATTAATTTTATAAAAACAAATGTAAGTAGACAAATTTGACATCCAATGATGAAACCCCTTTAATGATTATGATTTACAAATGCACCACATCTGCTGTAAGTATGCATATGATGACATTATAATATACTCATTTCTGTTTTTCTTTTTCATTTCTGTATATATAAATATTGTATGATCATATATTTTATTTTAATAAAAACACCCCTACTCTCCTGCAGGAGGTTTCACTCTCTGTGTGGAGCATGGAGGATTCCAATGTGCAGGAGAACATCGAAGGAGAAGGAAGGGGTATGGCAGATGCTCAACTGATATCTATTGATTCTCAGGAAGAGAATTTGTCATTTTTTGATGTTTTAGAGGAGATACTGAGATGGAATTTGTTGATGCAGAGCAGAAACTTCAGGAGGACATGGAATTGAAGAAACAACAATTACTCTCTATGATATCTGAAGCTGAGCAACAGTATGCAACATGTAAAACAAAATTAGAAGAAAAACTAAAGAGAAAATGCACCTCTACTAGTCCTTTGAGCATGCCAGGTCAGAAATTTCAAAATTGCTTGGATGAGGAGCTCCCGACACCAGGACAACCTTCAGATCCCTTGGAAGGACTGAGCAGTATGCCTGTTTGAACTTCTGCTATATCTCTAGATGACTGAACACCGGAGAGAGCTTTGCAACAAGCTAGTTGGTGTTTTGAGAGGGAAAACTGGATCCCCAACTTAGCAGCTGCAAATTTACCAGGACAGACAGTCCAAAATATTTCTCAGGCCCACATGGAGGTTTCGGCTATAGATACTGCTCTGTGAGAAAAACAGCTGCCAGCTGCAGCAGATGAACAGCAGGACACTCCTTTTTTGGCTGCTTCATCATTTTTACATCCACCAAGCAACCAAACCATTTAGAGCTTTAGGTGAACCACCATTACCAGCTGTAGTAGTTCAGCCTGTTTCTCAAATGAATCCCCAGTCTTCTGGTAGTATTACAACCCCTATTCCTCAGACTGTTGCTTCTCCTATGGTTATGCAGTTGGTTGCTTTACCGCCAGATGCTCAACCTTTGCAAAAGAATCCACCTGTTCCTTTTACTCTGACATGGCCCCCACCCCTCACTACCTATTTCTCCCTCACATCAGTCCTCTAGTGAATTAGAGAATTACCCTTTTCAGTTGGTTACTAAAACTTCCACTGGAAAAGGTGTGACCAAACCATCACCACTGCCCCTAGAGGCATTGCCTCTGGATAACCATTAGGATGTTTTACAGTTGTGGAGTGATGATGTGGAAGAGATGGATTCTGAAGTGTCCATGCATTCTTTCCATAACAACTTAGTTACAGATCCGTCATCTTCAGTCCCTGTTTCAACTTTTTTCACTGACCTTTTGACCTGCCAGTCACAAAGGAAAAGGATTACCAGGTCCAGCAAGAAGAATTCTTAAACGTTCCTTCTTAAACAGACTATGTTTCTGTTTTAAGGCTAGCAAGCCTTAATGTAAATAGTATTAAGTCTGTTGTTAAATGGGTTACTACTTTTGCCTTATTGTATTAAATGGCATATGACATATTTTTTATACAGGACACTAGACTTCCTTCTTTTGCTGAAGTTCAAAAAGTAAAAACAGTGTGGCTTGGAGGTGAATCATATTGGTCACTGGGCGAAGATCAGTGTTATGTATGTGGGATATGCTTTACCAATCCAGATATTAAGGTACTGAAAATTATTAATACTAGTCCTGGTAGGGCTTTAATTTTGGACATAGCTTTTGCCGGGGCAACCTACAGGTTAATTAATTTGTATGCCCCGCAAACAAGGGCCTTAAGAATTGACCTTTTGAAGTGAGTGTCAACCATACCTCTTTACAAGTAAACAAATATTATTTGGTGGTGATTTTAATATTAGTTTATTAAGATCAGACAGTAGTCTCAAAACATCCAAAACATTTTGCTATGCAAATTTTTTACTTTCCTTGTTGAAACACAGGCTTAAAAGACTCTGGTGCCTCCCTGATATCTAAACTAGCTCACACTTTCTTTAAAGGTAAATTGTCTACGTGCATTGATTATTGGGTTGTTGCTCAGTTGCTCCCCATTTCTTTAGTCAAAAATATACCAGTTGAAACATCAGATCATGCACTTATTGGGATACATGTTTCATCCCCCCGAGTGCCGGGGAGAGTCTTTGTGGACTGAACACTAATTTATTAACAGAGTCAGACATTCAAAAACAGCTGGCCCAAATAGTACAATATAGGAAATTGTTCTGATTTTTATATGACTCTGTCCTGACTTGGAAGGAAGATGGTAAAAATTGCATCATTACCTTTTTTAAAGCACTTTCTCAGCATAAGGAAAATCAAAAATATACTGCATACCAAAAAACAAGACATGAATTTTTTTCCTTGATTTCTTCTCAGAATAGACAAGGAGTGGACTATTCTGCACAGACTGAGGCCCTTAAAGAAGAAACATTTTCTTTTCAGTATAACAGACAAATAAATAGTTCGTAGAGCAAAAGATTGATACACAGGGTACAAAATGCCATACAGATCCTTATGAGGACTGTCAGTCAAGACTACATAAAAGAAATATTACTGAATTACAGGATGAGAGGGGACAACTCATGTCAGATAATAAAGGTATTTTGAAAGAAATAGAAACACAAGTACAAAAGCAATTTGGGACTCCCACAAAACAGAATTAATACATGTCTGTACTATTACAAGCAACATAGTTACCCCAGGTGTCATTTACCCAAATGCAGCATTTGACCACACCTATCACCTCTTTTGAAATGGATACAGTGATTAAAAAACTACATATGTCTGTAGCCCCTGGTTCAGAAGGTATGCTGGGGGAAATCTATAAACTTCTTTGTCAGTTAATGCCTACAGAAATGTTGGAGGTTTATAACAGTTATTTGTCTGATTTAAAATTATCAGATAAAATGTATGAAGGGTTACTTGTTTTTTTTTATTTAAAAAGGGAGATAAATCGGACCTAAATAATTGTTGTTCTAGTACACTGTTAAAAACAGATTTTAAGATTTTGTCAAAACTGTTAAGCAACAGACTTTCCGCTGTCCTAGGGTCCACTACTCATGATACCCAGTTCTGTTCTGTACCTGGATGTTGTATCACAGATGCCCTATTTCTTATAAGAGAAATAATTGACAAAGGCAATAGTGGGCAAGTGCAAGGATTGTTATTCAGCTTAGACCAGTCAAAAGTCTTTGATAGGGTTTCTCATGAGTTGTTTGGGTTCTGTCCCCTTTTATTACATGAATTAAATTATGTTATAAGAATGCATATGTATGACCCTATGTCAATAAGTGGCTAGGGAACAGATGTAACATCAAGGTGAGAGTCAGACAAGGCTACCCACTTAGCCTTCTATTATATAGCCTAACTATTGATCCAGTTCTCAAACTTTTAAATAAATCTCCTAACATTTGTGGTATACATTTAAATTCTGAATCACCTGTAAAAAAAAAGTAGCTTATGCAGACGATTTGATTCTGCAAGTACAAAATAAAAATTCTGGTATTAGGCAAATGCTCTTCTTATGGCTGTTTCTTCTGTTCTAGGTTCTAAAATTAATTTTAAGAAATGTCAGTGCATTTCAATTGAGGTTCCAGCCCTTTCTGAGCAACACACAGCTAATGTTCCTATATCAATACAGCCTTGCAAAATCCTAGGAATTTTTTTTGTTCTGGAGATTTAGCTACATATAATTGGGAGATTCAGATAAAGAAGGGAAGGCAACAAGTAGCCAGGTGGAACCAATGGCATATGTGTATATTTAAAATAATCTATTTAATTAAAACCTTTTTAGTTCCCACATTTTTATTTTTAAGCTATGTCTTTCAAGTACCTCACCATTTAGAAGTTACTCTTTATGCAGTAGGGGTGAGCTGATATGTGATGTGATAAAATCATGTATTTCTCACCCCAGTGGAACAAACATCCTGATGACATATGCACCATGTGTATAAATGTGAACTCTTACATTTATACACATACTCGGTATGTCATTGGATCATTTATCATCACAGTGCATACGTCAGCATCCCACCCACCCTTGATGTTACATACTCGAAAATCTACAAGTAGACAGTGACACCCCTGTAATGATTGTATTGCACAAATCCATGCGTTACCTTTCCTGACTAAATAGCAGTATCTTAAAAGCAGCAATATCTTTGAAACAGTAACCTGAGCAACCTGTGAAGTCCTCTATCAGTATGCGATATGTTCCAAAACAGCTCCGTAAACTCTTCTGCGGTGTCATTATTTCACCCACCTGAAAACGCCAAAACAGGCTTTTTTTTTTGTGTCATGTAAAAAAACTAACACTAAACCAAATAAAAAGCTTCAGGCAAACTTTTAAACACTACAAAAACAGATGCAGCAATAAACTCCAGCAAGCGAACTGACAAATGTAGCCACCATATTTAACAAACGCTACAGCCTGCCCACAGATGAAGCACAACCTATCACAGTACACTCTTTTCCACCACATCTAACAACCAACCAACCAATGGCAACCTACAACAAGCTCATTCACAGAATCCAAATAATGTAAGATAATACCAAGTAACATACAAAATATCTTTTAAAATAAACGTAAGCTACTAAAAAAATGAAAATGGCAGAAAAACATGGCCCTATTGTATAAATCGCACACATCATGGGCAGATTGTGTGCTACGCAAAATATTCTCACTCCTGCATCATGAGCTCTGGATACTCTCACTCATGCCTTTGGCACTCGTGAGTATCCAGTGCTCACTCTGCAAGGGTGAGAATATTTTCCATATCACACTCCTGCCCATCATGTATCCTCTATATATTCCTGTTTCTTTACCTGTTTATGGGGGATCCGCTTGAACCATGTTGAAAGGCATACAATCTATATAGAGGTTAAAAAAGTGGGACTAGGAATGCTCAATCCAATTGTATTCTATAGCAGTGTTTTATTTCATGCAAATAGAATTCCACTTCTGAAGTCTGAAAATAAAATGTGAGTTCGATGATTAGTTCCCTCCCTAACAGAAATTTTTAAAGAATAGAAAGCCGAGGCTTTTGTACGTCAGAACAAAAGAGTACAAAAAATGATTCAAGTATGGATATATTGTTCTGATTTCTTAAAAATGGGGGTGTCACTTGCATGACATAGCTTTATGCACAGCTAGGAAAATTTTATATCAGGTAATATTTTTAAAGCATTTTTGCGATCCGCCTTTTGTACAGCATTCTATTTCTGATCAAGAACAAATAATTTCTTATTTAAATCATGACAGACTCCCTAAGAAATTATGGGATATAGTATGGTTAGGGTCTCAGGGTAAGATAAATGTTAAAGGCAATCATAAGCATAAAGAACTTACTGAGAGGTATTGCCTTAGGAATACATGCCATACCACTTTAGAAATAATGAATTGTTTATATTTTTCTTCTCCTTTTATTTTAGAGTTTTGGAATTTATTGGCCAAGAAATGGCAAAATAATTTTGTTTTTCATTTTTGACATCTGGAAGTTTATATAGAGATATTTTTTCACCAAACTGGTGTAATCTCGATACTGGTAGTCTCCATATATTATTGTCTGTTTTTCTTTATTGAATATGGCAGACACATTGTACATTTGTAAAATAATAACAGCACACAATTCCAGCTGAATTACTTTGCATATTTTTAAAAGAGTTAAAAAATAATTCAGAAAGAAGAACTGAGATTAGTTGGTCAGTTAGTATGGGAAGCCAGATGGGGCACCTTATGATGGTTGGTTTAATTGCTGAACTAAGTAAAATGGATTGAACATCCCCCTTGTTTTTTTGTTTGTAGTTTTGTTTATTATCCAACATCCAGTTTTTCTTTTGTGTCTGTTATGACTATATATTATATATATTCTTCATTTTTCTCTCCTTCTTTTCCTTTTTTGAAGATATTGTTCAGAGTACTGTTATGATTTGCATTTTTTGAATACAGCAGTATGTATAATGTCCTTTTCTCTCAAATATTTGCAAATATTTGTTTGTACATATGAATTTCTTTGAATATGAAATAAATTCCACTATGCTTATAGACAACTTCCATGTGATCTTTAACACCCACCTGAACAACCACCAGAACAGGACCTCATCCAAAAGACAGCACCTCAGAAGTACAGCACCCCCATCATGACGCTCTACAGTATCAGTATTGGGATTTATCCCACGTTCCCTGTGGGGCAAGAATCCACCACCTTCCTCTCTTCTGACTTCAGAGTTGAGTGAGCTAAATGCTGAGCCACTGACACTGATCCATGTCACATGACTGAGACATACCTATACAAACAAATCCACTGGGTAAACAGGTTGGAGAGCAGGGAATTGTTCATACTGAGTGGAAACACAAACACAAAGGGGTAACACCATGAAACTGGTGGGGGTACATTTATGAGCAATACCTTACAATATTTTTTTCATGGAAAGGGTGGTGGAAGGATGGAATTGGCTGCAGAAAAAGGTGGTCTGTGCAAAAGAAGTAGCAGATTTAAATGTGGATGGGACAGAGATGTGGGCTTGGTAAATATGGTATTAAAAAAGGAGGGCAGGTGTGAGGAGCAACTAGGGCTTTTACAAGACTCCCTAAATCTGGGCTAACTGGCCTGGCCTTCACTCTTCTCTCTGTTCAGTGCAGTGCATAATTTATGCACTCTAGCACACACTGTTCAGCGTATTCATGTATGAATCCATGTTCTGTTCATTATATTCAGTATATGAATCCATATTGTAGTTAGATTCATGTGGGACCTCTCACTTTATCACCTTAGTTACTTTAGATGGACTGCATATGCACTTTGTGTTGTGTATTTAAACAATAATGCACAACAGGGTGTGTGTTGTGCTGGGATAATGTCACACCTTGGGTGGTTGGGGATGAGGCTGCTGGCCAAGTGTGTACAACACCTGAGAAGTGACATTATCCCAGCACAACACACATCCTGGAGTGCATTATTATGATTATACAATGGCTTCTGTATAAAAAGAAAAAAATACATTTAAAATTATTTTTATTTTTTTTATATTTTTTTCAATGTGTAGGACTACTTAGGAGAAAAGTAGTTCTATTTGTTTTGGCCGCTAGGTGGCATAAACATTTCTCCTGACATGTCAGAGGCTACTTTCACCCCAAACAAGTTAAAAAAATAGTCCTTTACCATTAACTACTGTTAAAAAGCCATCCTGCTTGTAAGCGCTGTACTGCTTTTCTCCAGCTCATCAGCAAACCGCTTTTAACTACAGCATCAGCACTGAGACAGTCACAACCTCTCCACTTCTCATTCTTGTGTTTCATTTAAAAAAACAATTAAAAAATCACTGTCAGCTCACCCCATTAATCCCTGAAATCACTCATGACAGTTTCCCATTCTTACTTTTCACAACAAAAACGAGCAAAGTAAAAGCCCATCTGGAATCGGCTTCACATCAGTCCCCAGCTGTACTCTCAGATGTGTCTGTGTCTGTTGCCCACTCCACAAACACTGTAACTGCCAGCAAGCACAGCACTCTTACTTTTTAAAAGTAAAGAAATCATCTAACTAAAAGAAGTGCAATCAGCTTCACAGCCTAGCAGTCCCTCTGGTCAGAAATGTAGGATGCTTCACTGCAGTCCCTCCTCATCTCCTCGCAACCCGCCACACTGATCATACACCTGCCTTACCACATGTCACAAGCAAAAGTCAGTGGAGGACAAGGGAAACTGTCAAGGGTGACTTCAGGGCTGAACAGGGTGAGCTGAAAGTGATTTTTTTATTTTTTTTTTACATTAAACAGAGGAACACAAAGTTGAGAGTGTGGGACAGTGTGTCAGTGGTGATGCTCAAGTGGAGCATGGTTTACTGATAAACTGGGGAAGAGTGGTACAGCTCAGATGTGCAGGTTGGCTAGCAGCTAACTATAATGCTTTTTTTTCTTGTATGAGGGAAGGCAGCCTCTGACATGATGGGAGAGATGTTTTTGTGGGCAAGCAGAAATCTGGGAGGATTTGAGATGAGTCTGTCAGTAGTGTGGACTAATAGACTGCTGTGAAGCCGAAGGTAATCATGGACGTGCACTGATTTCTTTTTTTTAATGTGAGATTGGGTCATGTGTGTGCTTAGAGTAGATCAGTGATGTTTTACTAGGCTAACATCATGGGTCTAGCCCCACACAAACTGAGCAGCACCCAGAATTCTTTCTTGATATTGTATAATTTGTATTTTTCCACTTCTGATGTTTGTAATGCTTTTTTGTCTGTGCTCCCACTCTCTCTTCCCCTGAGTTGCACCTGGAAACGAGCCTTGGCTCAGTATGACTTTTCTGGTTACCAACATTTTAAATAAAATAAATAAAATAATTTGCATTAAATAGATAGGACTGGGCAAAAATGATAAGTCATGTGGCCATTGTACCCTGGAAGAAAGAAAGGAGAGAGGGGATATGATAGAGACTTTCAAATACCTCACGGGTGTAAATAAGATACAAGAGGGGAGCATTTTTCAGAAATAAAGATGCTCAAGAACAAAGGGTCATGCTAAGAAGCTGAAGGAGGGTAGATTCAGAGGAAATGTGAGGAAGTACTTCTTCATAGAAAGAGAGGTGGATGCCTGGAACAGCCTCCCAGTAGAGGTGGTCAGATCAAAAATTGTAGCAGGATTCAATAATGCATGGGATAGGTATAAAGGAATCTTAATGGGTTGGAATGAAAGGGTTTAGCCAGAGACCAAGTACGGTCTACTGTATTATAGTAGGTAGGGAAAATAGGCAGACTAGTTGGGCCATGCAGTCCTTATCTGCCGACAATCTCTGTGTTTCTAGGTTTCTGTTTTTACTGTATGTTTCTATCTGTGATGTCACATTCAGTGTGACCAACATGCTAAAAAGTTATCATGGGAATAGCACTAGATATCAGTTTGCCTTTCCTGGATAGAAAGGATGGAAGGAAGGGAGGGAGGCAGGGAAGGAAGGAAGGAAGGAAGGAAGGAAGGAAGGAAGGAAGGAAGGAAGGAAGGAAGGAAGGAAGGAAGAAAGAAAGAAAGAAAGAAAGAAAGAAAGAAAGAAAGAAACCTCCAAGCAGAGTACTTGTCCACATATTGCACACCTATTACTGCCAGGTAAAAAATAATCTAATAAGCTAAAGGGCAAACAACATATTTCAGAACTAGAGCAAAGGAGGGCAGATGTGGTTCCTCTGTTCAAAAATGCCAACAGGGAGGAGCCCAGCAATCACAGACCATTCAGTCTCACATCTGTGGTAGAGAAATGAATGGTTTCCCTGCTGAAGAAGAGACTGACGGTGTACTTGGAGATATGTGGGCTGCAGGACCACTGGCACCATGACTTCACCGTGAGGAGGTCTTGTCAAACAAATCTCAGGGATTGTTTTGACTGGGTAACTAGGGAGGTGGATCAGGGGAGGGCAGTGGATGTGGCTTATCTGGACTTCAGTAAGGCCTTTGACACTGACTGTATCACACAGGAGGCTGATAAAGAAACTTAGCAGCCTGGGGGTAGGGAGAAGGTGGTGAGCTGAGTATCTAACTGGTTAAAAGATAGAAGGCAGAGGGTGGTGGTGGTAAATGACAGTCACTCAGGGGACAGGAGAGTGGACTACCCCAGGGATTGGTACTTGGCCTTATCCTCTTCATTTTCTTCATGTGTGACTTTGCTGAGGAGCTGGAGGGGAAGGTGTCTCTTTGCAGATAACACAAAAATCTGCAAGAGGATGGACAACCATGAGGGGCTTGAGAGAATGTAAACAGATCTGCAGAAACTAGAGGTGTGGTCAAGGGAGGGGCAGCTGGGTTTCAGTGCCAAAAAATGCAAAGTCATGCACCTATGGTGGGGAAACCCAGGGGAAGTGCATAACATAGGGGGAGGTACGTAAATTTACCAAGCAAGAGAGGAACCTTAGGGATGATCATATCTGATGATCACAAGGTGGCAGGGTAGTCCAACAGAGCTGTAGACAAGGCAAGCTGGATGCTTGGTTGTATAGGGAGGGAGGGGGATCTCTAGCAGGAGAAGGGAGGTTGTCTTTCCTCTGTATCACTCATTTGTGAGACCCTACCTGAAGTACGGTATTCATGTTTGCAGGTCGTACATCCACAAGGATATTGACAAGAGGAAAGTAGTTCAGAGAAGGGTTGCTAAAATGATTTGGGGGTTGCACAAGAAATCACATGAGGAGAGACTGCAGGAGCTCAAAATGTACTCCCTGTAGGAGAGAAGAGCAAGAGAGGACATAACTGGGACCTATAAGCACCTCATGGGGTGAACAAGGTGAAGAAGGAGAATCTTTGTCACAGAAGGAGAAACACTAGAACACAATGGCATGCTAGGAAGCTTAGGGGGTGGGCTTAAAAGGGATGTGAGGAAATATTTCTTCAAAGAAAGGGTGGATGACACCTGGAAAAGCCTACCAGAAGAGGGGGTAGGTGTGAAGATAACTGGGAGCTTCAAACATGCATGGGATAAGCACATGGGTATAATAAATAGAAGAAAGGGAGGAGGGACAGACACCCGTGACCAAATAGAGACAAGTGTGTAGCGTTTGTGTTAGGCAGGGAAAATAAGGCAGACTAGATGGGTCCACCGGCCTTTTCTGCTAACACAATCTATGTTTCTAAATAAAATAACAGCTGAGGGGGTGGGGCGTGGCCAGCACCCCAGCATTATACCCATGTCTTGGGTGAGCTCCTATCCTGCAAAAGGAAACAACTTTAAAATAATATAATTTTTTTTATTTCTTTTCAGTTGAAAAGTTTTTTTCCCGTATAGGTGTTTATGCTTCCCCTTCTTTGGGGGGGGGGGTTGGAGGTAGTTGGCTCACTCAGTCTCATGCCTTCTTGAGCCAGCTCTCCACTTCCCCCACTGACATACATCTGACTGGAGTTCTCCCCAAGAGTTCATCCCTCATGGCAGGGCTGGAGAGGGAGGGCTGTCCTCCCCCCACAGTACATCAAGTTTGAGGTGGACCAGCCATGTCATGTACTGAGTGGCAGTGGGGGGCTGTGCTCCATTTTCAGCTTTTCTTCCCCACCCTACTGTAGTGTGTCAGACTCATGTATGGAGGTGCACTGTCTGATGTTCCCCACAGTTGCCTCCTAATATAACTGTTCTGACCTGCTCAACCCCTAGCCCTCTACCTGGGGGCAGTTTAGGCCAGGCTAACAAGCCTCTGCACCTTGGGAAAGGAGAGCAGTCCCTTTTGGCCACTCAATCCTATCCCACCCTTGCCAACCCCCCGATGACTGAGTCCATTACCGAACCCAGAATGCCAACATGGGAAAAGATAAGATGCACAACTCACCTCAGCCCTATTCGACACTGAGTTGGCTTTTCAGTTTTAAAGTTGATGGATAGTTAGCTACACTTGACTTCTGGGTGCAGGTGGTGTTATATTTAAAAATGGGGTACCCACAAGCAGCTGGGAACCAAGACCCTGCTAGAGCAGTAGTAGGCCCTGCTTAAGCCCCAGCGGTGTTTGCATGCCTGCAGGGTCAGGAGGTAAAACCCACAAAGCTGGAGCCAATACAAAGGACACTGCACATGTTTACACAGACCACCCAAAAGATAGATAAAAAAACTGGGTCCAAATGGGTGGTACAGGTAGAACAGAGGATGAACACCTTAGCTCGCTCTGTAGATGAATCTGGAAAAATGTCCTGTAAGCGCAGTGTTTACAGAGGACCATCAAACAACTAATAGCCACCTTGGCAACTGGAATTTGGGCTTCTCAGCCAACATTAGACTTTTGAGGATTGCAGAAGGCTCAGAGACAAGGGTCCTTGTGTCTTTCTTAAAATCCTGGCTAACACTGTATTTGTACCCAATAATGTGTATTTATTCTCACTTTCGCTTTGTACAATTTGTATCTCCTTATAAAACGTATACTCTCTTTGAACTTGGATGGTATGTATTCCTTATTAATTCTTATGCTCCTGTCCCTCCCCCAGGTCACTACTAGAAAAGAGTCTTCTGGGCTCTGTTTGTTTACCTGAAAATGTAGTTGTTTTAAATAAATAAGTAACAATGACTGTGGGGCTGGGGTTTGCAGTGCCAATAATTAAGGCTCACAGAATTACCCCACGCAGTCTTACACAACAAAACAAAGGTCCCTCACACTATCCTTTACACCATAACATCTGCTATGACAGAACAAGTTCTCAAAGCTGCAAAAGAACAATCATCCATAATGGTAGAGGAAAGTAAGAGTTTATATTTTTCCAGACTATTCCTACGCAACACAGCTTCAACAGAAAGGCTTTGTGGGGGTAGCAAAGAAGCCATTGGCAGCAGGTATCATCTATTGGATAACTTTCCCAGAATGCCTGCAATTTAACTATAAAGAAAAGCAAAATAGTTTTACAGACCCAGAAATTGCCAGGGAACTTACCACCAAGCTCCTGCTCAGGGAAGAGGACCTGGAAGGAAATGATCAATCGGAGGATGAAACCCACACACAGTGACTTGCTGTAAGAGACTGAACTTTCTTATTACTTGTGGTAGGGGTTGTCTGCTCCCTACCCCTGTTTCTTGCTGCACATAGTGAGGACTTTACAGTCTCTCTGTAAGTGTTGTTTTTTTTTTTAATATCAGATAGGGATAGTGAATTCTTCGGCTGTAAAACACTTTCTGTTCTGTACCTGTAATTAAGCAAATCTGTTGCAACAGTAATTTTCCTGAAGCTTTTCCCTTCTTGCACTCTATAAGGCTTCATTTTTTCCCTACTCACAGGGTGGCCTCCTGTGAGTATCTTTTGTATCCTTATGTAGTCTAATTGCTAATTTTCCATGATTTTCATGCTTTTCCACCCAAGAATTGCCCATTCTGATGTTTTTCTTCTAGAAGCGGTAGCGGAGCTTCTTTGCAAGTGTGTGCACGTTCGCACTGTGCAAACGTGCGAGAAGGACTCTGTGAGGGTGCGAACGCCCTCAGGATTAAGCCACTGTGCTCGCTGCAATGAAGTTAAGTTTTAACTTTAAAATGAGCATTTAAATGCTAACGCTAGCGGTAATATGCACATATGAGCTTCTGAGGAGTAAAATATATCTCTATTTTTTTGTTAGTACTTCTGTTACTTTGAAAGTCGTTGGAATGTTTGCAGCCAGTAGGTTTTAAGATTCTTTGCGTATTTAGGCACTGTTTCATTAGTGCTTCCATGTCTGTGCTGAAATAGAGAAGTAGCACTTTAGTCTGATGCTCAGAACCTCAGGGTTTGTAATTTTTCATTACAAGCGAAGTCACTGAAACTATTACAGTGTCTTGCAGCCAGCAAACTGTGTGCACTCACTCAAAAGTAAAGCAGGATTTGTGCTTTTTGGTGTTTGTAAAGCCACCTTGCTGAATTATATTAGGTAACATTTTATTAAGCTGGTCACATGATGCAAGCCATTTGTTTCACATGTTGTAAATAATAATAAAACTGACCTGAAAATGGCTTGTTTGTTCAGCAGCCTCTCCTCTCAGCTTTCCATCTGTGTATAGAGTGGCCAGTCCTTGCTCCACCTTATTTATGATGAAAGCTGATGGGAGGAGTCTGCTTTACTCAGAAAAGGGTAAAAACAGAAATTATCAAAGACTTTTAACTTCTGAGCACCAGAAATTCATGTAGCGATAAAGAGAATGTCTATACTAAAACTCAGGTGAAATTAAAAAGGTATTTAATGCTAAAAAGTTAGATTCATTCTGTATAGGGAGGAGTTTGCCTGTACCATGTGATCTGACAACAGTATAAATTGAGTGTGAAGAGTCTATCTCAGTCAATGTGTGGTAGGGAGGCAAGCCTACCAGTTGTCTAGCCAGTTTCTAGTCAATCCCTTTCTTCAGTGAATGTAACTGTAGAATTGTATTTTCATTTCATTTTGCTTAGTGTTCTTTTATGTTTTCACCTTCAGTCCATTTATTTTTCCTGCAGTATGAATAAATTTAAGTTTGATTTCTACAAGCCTGACCATGTGCTGGACTCCATTTGATCTCACCAGTACATTACTCGACTGCGACTCTGCTCTTGCAGACACATATGTACTTTAACTCCCATGGCTGTAATTAGACTGTGAGTTGCCTTTCAGACTCTAACACTTATTTTGTCATAATTATTGTATCTGTCTTTTGAATGGGGGGAATGGAAGTATAAGTAACAATGGTACACTGAGTCTGCCAGGAGAGCGAGTTACTCTATGTATAATATGTTTTGGTAGAAAGTTAATTCATTTAAATGTTATATAAACTTTGACAGGATCACTGAGGGATTGCTTTAAATGGCAGTTCTTGGCAGGAGAGGATGATTCAACATGGTGCTGTTCTTCTGAGCCATGTGGATCACTCTAAATGGTGGATTGGCCCCCTCTATCTTAGAGCTTCAAAGAGTCAGGGTGGCTGGGGAGATGTTTTCATGCCACCTGGCAATATTTTACACTTGTGTGTTGCCATGTCTCAGAGAAGTGCTGGTAACATCCCTTCTTAAAACCCTCCAGGTGGTCTGTTTTTATTGCTAACTTCGATGTTCCTCTGTCATCTCAGGTTGGACTGAGACCATAAACAAATGTTCTAATATAAAACTGAAACTTCTACCTGTTAATTGTGACTAAAGTAATTTGAAACAATGGATTAAATCCTGATTGTGAATTGTAAAATTAAGCAATAATGCATGACAGAGTGTGTTTTTGTGGGACTTACCCATGACTGGTGTGGTGTGGTCATGAGGCTGAGGCCAAGGGCGAGTGACTTAACCACACCAGGAGTGGGTAAATCCCGCAGCAACCCACACCTTGTGGTGCATTATTGCAATTATATTGTGGGTGTTTATAAATGCAAGAAAAGAATGGAAAAAGTATGATATAGTAACTGATACATTTCTGAATTTTAAAAAATTCTCTCAAAATATCCATACTGTGTTGGCAAAATAGTCTCCCCCTAAAGTCAGTAGGTGAAGGAGAAAGATTTTGTTTTGTTCCCTTGTAGGACCACTCTCCCAGCACCATGCACTTTTATTAGTCAGGTATGTATTTTTTTTTTTTAATTTGAGAAAAAGTTCAAAGTGGAGAGCAAGACTGGAGCAATGATCGGATGGGCAGCGTCACGTATAAAAATTCACTGGACAGCATGTGTCTGTACCTGAACGCTGTCCAAATGCTGAAGATTTTTTTTTTTTATTAAAAAAAATCTGTTTGTGTTTGCTAGTTTGTTGAATCAACTTATTGCTCTCTACCTTGAATGTAAACTTGAAACAGAGCAGAGATCCCAAAGCAGGGGGGAGAGATGGGAAAGAAGAGACCTGATGGATGTGTTGCTATCTTCCTTAAATGCTATTGAGTTTATTTAAAAATTTCATAACTCAATCAGTAAATAAATAAAACCAGCTTTTGCTAATAAAAGGGAGAAGAGAGAGTTATGGAATGGAGCTTAAAGCAGAAGGCAAAGGAACCAGTCCTCCTTCTGCTGGGTGGGCACATGACTGTGCTCACTGCTGCAGCATTCAAGACTTCAGCCACTCCTCCTTCCCCCGCACACATCAAGCAGCTCTGGATAAAGCCTCCCTTCCTCACTCACTCATTTAGCTTTGGAAAATACATCCTGGTCTCTCTTCTCTACATTTATGCCCTCCTGTACATGGACTTCAAATCAGACAGCAACTATGTGGAGCCCGGATCAGCATGTAGAGGCAGGGAGAGAGAGTGAAAGGATTTAGAGAGACTTCAGCTATGGTAACTGCGGTTCTTGCAGTTTCTGGAGTGACAGCTTTAGACGTTGGATGTGTGGGATTTGACTGACCTTTGTTTGTTGATATGTTTGGGGGCCGCAAGTTTTATTGTTTATTGCTGGGAATGGACTTGATGTGCTTTAAACATTTGTTGTGTGCTAGTAGATGTTTAGCTTCAGTCGTCAGAGAAAAAAATGGCAGCTGTAATGTTTTGAAAAAGTGTTGAGCGTGTTGTGATTTTAGGTCATTTTTTGTGAAGGCGTTAGCTGGTACTTTATCTGTGGGTTGTGGTGAGATTTAGTCACATCCAGATGGCCATCTTGAACAATCAGCTTGCAGGATTTGTGATGCCACTAGTACAATGTAGAATATAGCATGCATCTCACAGAAGGAGGAAACCTTTCGCTGCAATGCACTTGGGTGTGTAGGGACAAATTATCAGCCACGAGGGCATATAAAAACCTGCAGCTGGATTTTCAAAGGGCGATGCAGGGTAAGTATCAAGGCCTGCGTTAAACCATTTTGTTGGCACAGCTGCACCAACACCTTCACTGCAAACTGCACGCAATTTTAGTTGGTCAGGTGCAGTTACAACACTTCACCTGCTTTACAGCAGCTTGAGCCAAATATTTGGTGCAGGCCCCATAAAAAGGGTACCCTCGATTGCCACAAGCTAAGTTGGCTTCTCAAATGACAATTGGCACATGGGATAGAAAATCAAAGTTGCTGGCTGGAAGCATGCCACAAGCCCAGTGTTTAGTGCTGTGCGAAATGCGGAATTCCGCTGGTTAAATTAGCATGAAATGACTATTCTGGTGGCAGAAATTCTGTCAGAATTTCACTGGTTCTTCTGCAAAATTCTGCATACCAAGATCCATGGAATAATATTCCATGGAACATCATTTTTGGGTGGAAATTATTCTGTAACTATTTTCTGCTGTAGAATTTCACCATTACATTTCTATATATATATATATATATATATATATATAGATATATATCTATATATATATATATATATATATATACATATATATATATATAATTTAAATGTTATTAACTGTTTTACATAGATACTTAGATTCTGTCAGCAGATAAGTGCCTATGGCCCACCCAGTCTGCCCATTTGAGCTCGTAAGATCACTTTAAGTTTTTAGAAGTCTGTTGCCCCTTTCCCTGACCTCCAGGATTCCCTTATATCTATCCCATGCATTCTTAAATCCTGTGATTGTTTCAGCCCCCACCACGCTTTGGAGTTTTACATACATTCATCTCAATTGCAGTTATCATACAAACCATTGTTACAGATTATTACAGTTTTAATAGTTTCCATGGTTTACAATTTTTCTGAGGATGTATATATCGATTTTGTTCTTTTTCTTTCTTTCTTTCTTTCTTTCTTTCTTTCTTTCTTTCTTTCTTTCTTTTCTGTTGATGGTGTCCCTATTTCATCAGTTGTTTATACATTCTTATGGTACAATTTCTGGCCTATGTTCCATAACCCACAAAAAGCATTTATTCCAGAAACCACTGAAGTGAGTTATATGTAAACTGATTCCTGCTGTCAATTTCTCGAATTGATATATTTGTTACGACATCTTCCCACTCATTTTGAGTTGGATCTTCTGATTGTAGCCATTTTCTTGATATTACTTTTTTAGTTGCTGTCAGCAATATTGCCAGCATTTTGCTTGTGTGTTTGTTTTTAATATGTGCTCGGAATAGGAGCAGAAGTGCCACTGAGGGTGTTAATTCTCCTATTTCTGGAAAGAGCTCCTGAGTTGCTTTTTCGATGGCCTGCCGATATTGGTGTAGGCTTTCTCAACTCTGAAAAATATGTGTGTGTGTGTGTGTAGCTTTTTTCAAATTCGGCAGAATTTCGGCAGCATTTTGAAAATTCTGTGGAATTTCTTTCTGCCAGAATTTGAAAATTCCATACAGCACTACCTGTGCACCATACGTTCAGTGCACCTGGGGCTTGCAACACTCTCAGCCCTCTGAAAATCCAGCTCCTGAAGTATATTATGTGAATGTCCCTGTACAGAATGGGCAGTATCTATGTCCACTCTTGTGCTTGCATTGTTACTAGTAAGTACTTCCCCCCAGACAGTTTAATGGAAATGTGTGACTGTTATGACTGCATTCATTCACTATGTATACTGCTGCTTCTGAGTTCGCTATTTCTTGTTTGCATTAATTGCTTGTATTTGTGTCTAAAAATATAAAAAAAATAAAATTTAAAAAGAAACAAACAAAATAGCTACCTATTATTTACATTTAAAATATTCTCATGGGTGTACTGCTGTAGCTTTTTATCCATTCCCTTTTACCCTAGTACCCCTTGTATACGCCTTTGTCCAACAGTGAGGTTAGCCCATTGCAGTACTCACTTCTATAATGTCTGTACAGACACTATATGAGTTTGTGACACAGTACTGCTGACTGAATGTACTGCAGGTATATGAATTACATAAATATTGACACCGTGCAGACCTTAATTGTTGGAATTACCCTACTGTCATAATGGTCCCCCTGAGATCCTCCTGGAAGCCCAACATTATTCCCTTAAATGCAGTGATCCTGGTGTTCAAGACTCTAATTAAATCCATTTTTTCGACTAGATCTCTTGGATTGCAGTACACTGTGTAGTCTTGAAGTGGAGGTTGGCTGAAGCACATATTAAATATATGGCTGGTGAGGGCCCTAAGCTGTCTGAACACATACAACCCAGACTAGGGCTTCTGATTAACAAAACATTGATTTATGTGTTTTATAAAATGGACCATGGACATACTGCAGCCTCATTAGTTGATAAGCATCACTTGGCTGTTGATTATTCTCATACCACCTCACATCTTACTTGAACTACTTTTTTATGAAGAAAGCCCATTTTATATGTAGGATAGCACTCTACAGGGCTTGCATTTGTAAGAGGAATAGTGCACTTTTCTGGTGGTTTTGCCAATATGTATGTAATATGACCTGCATTGTTACCTTAAGACTACACACCCTGTTGTGTGTTGCCACTTACTTGACCTGATCAGCCAGTGAAATCCCCCACCACTGCAAGAGTCTTCAGATAAAAGTCATTGCTTCCCATAATATGCTTAATGAGGTTAACAAATGACAATACAACTGCTGAATAGTCTTCAAAGTGTGGGTTTGCCATGCTGTGATCAAGGCAAACAAACTGGAACATGGAACCAGATAAAAGAACTGGCCCTCAGTTTTTTGTTAGTATTTTTCCAATTCCCTTGTTGGCATTTAAAAGGAATTCTGAACCATTATTGATAAAGGATGTGTCACGGGGCTCAGTGCTGGGACTGGTACTATTCTTAGCTTTTGTCTCAGATATGGACAATCATGTAAAGGGCTGGACAAATGTATTTGCAGGATGATACAAAACTGGGTGAAATAGTATCAACACAAGCAGGCAAAGAACAGATACTGAATAACCTGAAAACTACTGAAATATGGTCCATCAATAAACAAATGTTATTTAATTCAGAAAAATGTATAGTGATGCATTTAGAGAAAGACAGTAACAAACAGAAATGCAGACTCAATGGCACATTATTAAAAGAAGTAAGTGAAGAAAGAAATTTGGCAATAATGGTAAACCACAAACTTAAAACAATCATTGCAAAAATAAGCACAGGGATAACAGTAAGTACAATAAAAAGGACATTCATAAATAGATGTAGTGTTGTCATATTACCTATTTAATAATCCTGTATACAGTCACAACTAGATGCCTGCTCTTCATTTTAGAGCCCTAATAACAAAGGGGATATAATGCTGGTTGAAAGGGTCCAGAAAAGAACAATACAAAACAGTAACAGAAGGCTCAACTCCTCAGATAATGCAATGGTTTCATTTCTGTCTTGTCTTCCACCTGTTAGACAATATTTTTGTGGCAGATGCCACTTCAAGGAATGGTGGGTTATCTATTGTCAGTATTGTATTCCTATACTCTTGGGAAATGCATTCCTGCTTTCATTTAATATGGTTACCAGTTTTCACAGTCTCCCAGGAAGTAACAGCACGTAGGAATTGACAGCCAACTTACAGTGATTGTTCCTTGTGCACAAACAGAATATTGCAAAACAATACAAATACAATGTAATTGTTTTGTTACTTAGTTGCACTTAGCTATTTGTTATCCTTACTGAGTGCATACTGTCATGTATTACAGTTTATGTCTTCATATTTTTGCTGTAATTTAATGTCAAGACCTACCTGCATGCCCCAGACTGTTAGGTTGGGGCATCACTCAATATAATTTTAATAATACTGATTTGTTTTCATAAACATGTATTTTAATACATTGTTCTTAAAACTGTTTATATTTGTAACTAGGGCCTAGGTGTTTTATCCTGCTTAAAAATAAAAGTGTTTACTACTGCGACTAGTATCCTGGCACTGGCATGCTTGCCACTGTCAGAAGCTGCCAACAGAGAAACCACCATTCCTGATGTCACTTAATGTAACTTAATGCATGAAGGAGATAAAAAGGCCGTAGCCCAAGTACAACTTCCTTAGGTCAGGTTATAATATATCATATTACCTCCTTATGATATTTATTTGTCCAAATTTCTTTTAAAATTGTCTTTACTGTCACTTATAATTACATGATCTGGGAGTGTGTTCCATAAATTAGTGACTCTTTTAGTGTAGAAGTATTTTCTTTTATTTGTTTAAAATTTTCTAACTTGTAATGGATGTCCCCTTGTAACCGAGTTTATGTCCTTGTACTCTATATTTAGTTCATTTATCATGATTGGATCATTCATGATTTCATAATAAAAGAGAAGATCTCCTCTCTTTCTTCTTGTTTCCAAACTGTGCAACTCAAGATACTCCAATCTGGTTAAGCATGTTTCAGTATAAAGATTTTTTTATTATTTTTGTGTATCTATGTTGCACCATTTCTAGTCTATCCACCTCTTTCCTCATATATGGACTCCAAACCTGATTACAATAATCCAATAATGGTCTGACATAAGATAAATATAGTGGCATCATTACATCCTCTGTCCTACTTTTTATATTTCTTTTTATTGCTCCAGTTGTTCAATTTATTTTTGAAACTATGCTACTGCAATAATCCCTAAAGTCCAGCTCATTATCTATCAGTATACCAAGGTCTCTTTCTGTTATTTTTGATTGTAGTATACAATTGTTAAGATGTATTTATTTTCTGTGTTTTTTCTTCCCATATGTAGTACACTACCTTTGTCAGTGTTTGACATTCCCCACTCTTGTGACCATTGTACTATGGTATCCAGCTCTTTCTGTATGAGTGCACATTGATCTTTTGTATTACATATACCACCTAGTTTCACATCATCAGCATACTTCATGATGTAGTTATGTATATTTTTACCCATGTCCACAGAGAAGAGCCTGAATATGACCGGACCCAACACTAACCCCTGGGGCACACCACTGGTCACCCTGCCATCTGCTGATAGGTACCCCTTAATTGTAACCTTTTGGGATCTGCCATGTAGCCAGTTTTTTATTCAAACAACAATATGTTTATCAAAATCAAATCTCAGCAGTTTTGCACCACTGCCCAGTGGGGTACAGAATCGAATTCCTTACTGAAGTCTAACAATATCACATCCTAATCCACCCCTTTATCTAGATGAAGTGGTATTTGCTGCAAAACGTTGTCTAATAGGTGGAAGACAAGATGGAAATGAAAACACTGCATTATCTGAAGAGCTGAACCTTCTTATAGTGTTTTGTATGGTTCTCTAGCTGCCCTATGAGGAGTTTCTCCACTTCATTAATTTTATGTGCTGACCAAAGCTCTGGACATCATGGAACAGTGTCTTTCTCTCTCAAATATAGAAACATAGACTTTGACAGCAGATAAGGACTGCTTGGCCCACCTACTCTGCCCATTTCCCTACCTAATGGATAAGCTGCAGATCCTAGTAAATCAACAGCCTACTTCTTCCTACCTCCCACCAGAATCGGCTTAAGTCTGTCCTATGTATTCTTGAATTTCCCCACTGTTTTTGACCCCACGACCTCCTCAGGAAGGCCATTTCATGCATCTACCACCCTCTCTGTAAAAAAAATACTTCCTCACATTGCTCCTGAGCCATCCCCCTCTATCTTCAGATTGTGTCCCCTTGTTCTTGCACATCTCTTTTTCTGAAAGATGCTACCCTCTTGGACTTTGTTGATTCCCTTGAGGTACTTGAAAGTTTCTAGCATGTCCTCCCCTTCCTCTTTTCCTCAAGGATATACATATTAAGCTCCTTTAGTCTCTGTATGTATGGCTTCTGATGCACACCCTGCACCATTTTAGTTGCCCTCATCTGGACTGCCTTCATCCAGTCTATGTCCTTGCTGATATGGGGTCTCCAGAACTGCACAAAGTACTCCAGATGGGGTCTCACCAACTGTCTGTACAGAGGAATAACAACTTCTTGTTTTCTACCAGTGATGCCTCTCCCTATATAACCCAGTATCCCCCAGCCATCCTTACTGCCATCTTACATTGTTTGATATGACTACCCCCATGTCCCTCTCCATTTGTGTTGTTGTTAATACCCCCCCCCACTATGTACTCTTCCCCTGGGTTTTTGTTTTCCAGATGCATTACTTTGCACTTCTTTGCATTGAATCTATGCTGCCACACATTTGACCATTCCTCCAACCTTGCCAAGTTCCTTCTCATCCTTTCTACCCCCCTTGTGTATCAAACCTGTTGCAGATCTTTGTGTCGTCTGCAAAGAGGCATACTTTTCCTTTCAGTCCCTCTGCAATGTCATTTATAAAGACATTTAAAGGACTGGACCAGTATTGAACCCTGTGGTACCCCATTAGTAAACCCCTTTCTTCAGAGTGGACTCTGTTTACTATTACCTTATGTGTCCTGTTGTCCAGCCAGTTTTTTACCCAGGCAACCACCCTGAGAACATCTCCCTGACTGGCTAATTTGTTTATTAATCTTTTGTGTGGGACTGTGTCAAATGCCTTGCTAAAGTCTAGGTAGACCATGTCCACAGCCCCTCCCTGGTCTACTACTTTGGTGACCCAGCCAAAGAAATCTATTAGAGTTGTCTGACATGACCTTCCTGCTGTAAATCCATGCTGTCTTGGGTCCTGTGCCCCAATGCCCTCTAGGTACTCAACAATTCTTTCTTTCAAAAGTGATTCCATCATTTCCCTACCACTGAGGTGATGCTAACAGATCTGTAGTTCCCCTCCTCTTCTTTGCTCCCACTTTTGTGAAGGGAAATCACATCCACCCTCCTGCAGCCCTTAGGTACCACACTATCCTCCAATGGTTTGTTAAAAAGGATTGTCAGTGGTGCTACTAGTTCTCCCCTTAGTTGTTTTATAAATCTGGGGTGAATTCCGTCAGACCCCATTGCTTTGTCCACCTTCAGTTTTAGGAGTTCTTTCAAAACCCTTTCTTCTGTGAAAGGACTGGTGTCAACCCCCATCCAGAATGCTTCTATTGATTAGATTAGGTACCTCCCCCTCCTCTTCTTTTGTGAATACTGAACAGAAGTATTCATTCAGTATCTCTGCTTTTTTACAGTCCTCACTATCCCTTCATTGGTCTTTCTTCACTCCCTAATGTACCTATAAACATTTTTATCCCCTTCTTAGCTGAATTGGCTATCTTTTCCTTGGTTTGGGCCCTTGCTATTTTGACTGCCTTCCCTGCTTCCTTCTGCTTTAACTGGTAAAGTTCTCTGTCCTGCTCCTTCTTTGTTTCCTTATACTTCTTGAATGCTATCTTTTTTCTCCTTAACCTTCCCTGCTCCCTTTTTTGAGAACCATAGTATTTTTTCTTTCATTTTGATTTGTTTATTTGCTTCACACAAAGGCTTGTTGCCTCTATGATGACAGTTTTTGATGTTCCCCATTGTTCCTCCACCCCTCCTACTTGCTTGTTTGTTAGTCCTTTTCTAAGGAACGTTCCCATTTTGACAAAGTCAGCCCTCCTAAAGTTCAGTACCCTCACTTTTGTATGGCTTGACTCTGCAGCTGTGTTTACCATGAACCACACTGTTTGGTGGTCACTTGTTCCCAGATGGCTACCCACTTCTAGATATGAGACCCTCTCTCTGTCCCTGTTTGAGAGTACCAGGTCTAAGATTGCTCCCTCCTGAGTGGGTTCCAATGCTAGCTGTCTGAGGTATGCCCCCTGTAGGGCATCGAGAATGCCCCTGCTCTTAGATGTGACTGCAGCAAAGGTACTCCAGTTAACATCTGGCATATCCAGGTCCCCCATCAACAATAGCTCCCCTTTTTCTGCCATCCTAAGTATGTCTTCTGTCATTTCCTTGTCCATTTCCTTCCCCTGAATACAACCCCTGTGCAGATTGTGGTGTCATTTCCAGTCTCCAGGGTGACCCACAGTGCCTCCTCTCCTCCCTGTTTACCCTTTAGTTCCATTGCTTTGATCCCTTCCCTTATGTAGAGAGCTCCTCCTCCTCCTCCTCCTCTTCTACCCTCCCTGTCTCTCCTGTAGGTTATGTACCCTGCTATGTTGACATCCCAGTCATGGTTCTCTGTGTACCATGTTTCTGTGACTGCCACGATATCCAGGAATCCCTCTTCCATCAAGGCCACCAGTTCAGTTCTTTCCAGAGAAGAACAACAAAGATGGTAAGATGGATGGACATCATAACACATGAAGATACATTAAAGAAACTGAAAAAGAGAAGGGTATGAGGGGACATGTTACAAATGTAAAGAATAATCAAAACACAAACACTAATAACAAACCTGCAGTTTCTCCACCAAACAAATGCACACGGACTAAGAGGGGACTCAAATCCAACAGTAACAAAACTGTACAAAAAATCTAGTAGATTCACACAACAGGTACCGACCTTGTGAAACACATTATCTGACTGGGTGACAAATGCAAAAACTATAGCTACATTTAAAAAGAGCATAGATAATTACATGACAAACAATAATTAAGAGATATAACCACTGAGAAATGGTTCTTAAATTGGCAATTTCCTTTTGCCATCTAATGTATTGCAGGGGGGTCAAGGGAGTGGGAAACAGTACTTTAGACGTATTAGGGAAAATGAAGAAGGGAAAGAATGGAAGAGGAATCTTTAGGCTTACAGAGGGAGGCAGAGTAATTGAGGAGAACGAGGATGAAGCAGCCATTCTTAATAACTACTTCTGCTCTGTATGCTCAAGGAAAGACAGAGGGCCTGTGCCAGACAGTGGCATTAAGGTGGCTGTAAGGGGGATCCCTGAGATGAGGCAGAAAGTATTTACCAGTGAAAGGGTTCAGAAATGGCTAGCAGCCCTAAAGATAGATAAGGCCCTGCGGCCAGATGGGATGCATCAGAGGGTGCTCACAGAACTGGCACTAGAACTTATTGAACTCCCAGTAGGGCTATTCAGTAGCTTGGTTATAGTAGTAGTAGTGTGTTTATTTATATCTGGCACCATTCCCTTGAGGCTTAGGTTGCCATTACAATAAAAGAAACACCAGTTGAGACAGAGGTAGTTCAAAAAGAATGTAGGCTAGCAGATGTAATGTTACTCCATATTGGGGGGGGGCAAATAGCAACTGGACTACAGACCTGTCATTCTTCCTATATTGTGGATAAACTGATGGAGACACTAGTCACAGAGGACCTTATTGACTATCTTGAGAGCAATGTATGCCAGGATAGTAATCAGTATGGGTTTGTGGAAGGGAGGTCTTGTCAGACAAACTTGATAGTATTTTTTAACTGGATAAAAAGGGTAATGCATAAGGGCCATATTGTGGATTTATTCTACTTTGATTTCAGCAAGGCTTTTGACTCAGTGCCTCAAGAAGGTTATTGAAGAAGGTGGATGATCTGGGCACAGTGAGGAACACAGATGTGTGAGAAACTGGTTGGAAGGGAAACAGCAAAGGGTTGTTGTTAGAAACAAATCAGAAGACAGCGGGATGAAGATAGGGAGGCATACCAAACTGCCCTAAGGGAAGCAGGTAAGGCAGTAAGGCAGGCAAAGTCCCAAACTGAGGAAACACTAGCACAAACAGTAAAAGAAGGTGACAAGACTTTCTATAGATACATTAGTGAAAGGAGAAAGTCCAGAGGGGGTATTGCTAAGCTTAATGGAGAAAAGGGAGCATGGAGAGGAGGACCCCGTAAAGGCATCTATCCTAAATAGATACTTTGCTCAGTATTTACTGAAGAGAAGGTAGGGCAGGGCCCACAGCTCAGCATCATGGACACAGGGGAGGGAGGAGAGCACTACTTCCTTCACAAAAGAAAGGGTCCTCAAGAGCTTGCTAAGCTCAGGGTGGATAAGGCAATGGAACCTGATGGCATACATCCCAGGGTACTTAAGAGCTAAAGGAGGAACTAGCAGAGCCATTAGCAGAATTGTTTAGTGAGTCTCTGAGCACAGGAGAGGTCCCAGAAGACTGGAGAGGGCTCATGTGATCCCACTCCACAAGAGTGGTAGCAGGGAGGAGGCGGGGAACTACAGACCGTCAGTCTTACCTCAGTAGTGGCAAGATTATGGAGGCACCCTTAAGGAAAGGATAGTGCAACACCTGGAACTATAGGGGCACAGGATCCAAGACAGCATGGGTTTACAAAAGGAAGGTCCTGTCAAACTAATCTCATAGATTTCTTTTGACTGGGTAACCAGAGTGGTGGGACCAAGGGGAGCAGTTGATGTCGCCTACCTTGACTTCAGCAAAGCTTTGACACTGTTCCACATAGAAGATTGATAAATAAGCTAGGTAGGCTTGGGGTGGGTCAGAAGTTGGTCAACTGGGTGGCAAACTGGTTGACTGGCAGAAAACAGAGAGTGGTGGTAAATGGTATACAGTCAGAAGAGATGCAAGTCACAAGTGGGTACCTCAGGGATCAGTCCTAGGCAAGTCCTATTCAACATCTTCATTAGTGACCTCGCAGATGGACTAGAGGGTAAGGCTTGTCTGTTTGCAGATGACACCAAGATCTGCAACAGAGTAGATGATCCAGATGGGGTGGGCAGAATGAGAAGAGATCTGGATAAACTAGCAGAATGGTCTGAAGAGTGGCAACTGATTAATGCAAAGAAGTGCAAAATCATGCACATAGGGAAGAGAAACCCTGAAGCCACTTATAGGCTGGGAGGAGTTACTAGCAGTCACAAAGGAAGAAAGAGACTTGGGCATCATCATCACTGATGACCTAAAATCATCCAAGCAGACCCTAAAGCAGTAGGTAAAGCTAGGGGGTGTTGGGGTGTATTAGTAGGAATTATCACAAGTCGAAGAGGGAGGTAATAATCCTCTGTACAAGACATTGGTTAGGCCCCATCTGAGTAACTAAGTGCAGTATTGGAGGCCACACCTTCACAAGGACATTAACCAAATTGAGGCAGTCCAGAGAAGGGCAACCAAAATGGTGCAGGGACTGCATCAGAAGACATATGAGGACAGATTAACGGAGCTCAATATGTATACCCTTGAGCAAAGGAGGGAGAGGTGATATGATCGAGACATTTAAACACCTTAAGGGCATAAACAAGGTGAAAGAGTCTAACATGTTTAAATATAAGAAAAATAGCAGGACAAGAGGACACAGCATGAGATTAGAGGAGGCCAATTAAGAGGGAATGTGAGAAATTTTTTCACAGAAAGGGTGGTAGATGCATGGAATGCCACCACAAGAAGTGGTGGCTATGAATACAGTGCAGGGCTTCAAACAGGCATGGGATAGGCATAAGGGAGCAATACAAATGACTATGAATAGATAGGTCACTGACAGAGCAAAGGCCGATGGCACATTTATAAGGTAAAAAAAGAAATGGGCAGACTGGATGGGCCTTGCGGTCCTTATCTGCCGTCAACTTCTATGTTTCTATGTTATGTTTCTATGTAAGACAGGAAGGTCACCAGAGAGGTGCCACAATGCTCAGTCCTGGGTCCATATCTTTTCAATATGTTCATCAGTGGCATGGCAGAATGAATCCAGGTCAAGATGTGTCTCTCTGCAGACAACGTTAAACTCTGTGGCAGGGTAGACAGCAAGGAGAGCGAAGAGACTTGCAAATGCCAGAGAGGTGGTTAAAGGTTTGGCATTTCAGTGCCAAGAAGTGCAGTATAGGGAACAAGAACTCCAGGACAGAGTATTGGATGGGGGGGTGGATAAAACTTGGTGAAGCTCTGAGCTAGGGATCATCATCAGTGACTCCCTAAAACAATTCATCCAGTGTAACAAGGCCTACAGTAAGGCAAACAGGATGCTGGGGTGTATAGGAAGGGGGACTGACAGCAGAAGGAAAGAGGTATTTCTACCTTTCTATAGATCACTGGTGAAGCCCCACCTGAAGTACTGTTCCAAGCTCTGAAATCCTCACCTAAGGAAAGATAATGACAGACTGGAGACTGTGCAGCATAGGGTGAGCAAAATGATTCAAGGCCAGCAGAGCAGATCTTACGAGGATTGGCTCAAGACACTGAACTCACTGGAGGCCAGACAAGAGAGGGGAGATATGATTGAAACCTTCAAGTTCCTGAAAGAAATGAACAAGATAAAGTGCGAGGAGCTAGTTAGCCTTAGGGATGGGTGAAGTGGCCCAATTTGCTCCATGAAGTGATTCATGGAGTGAATTGCACGGAGTGCTCCACAATGCAAGTGGAGTACTTGATGTTATAACGGGTAACACGAAGTCCACTGAAAACAATGACTTCGCGTTACTCTGCCTTTCACTTCGCCTTGTTTTTAAGCTCCAAAGGCAAATTTTGCAGTGATTCATGGGATTTCAGGTCACATGGGCTCTATGTTCTGCACAGCCTCAGTTTGGGGTAGTGTGAGTAGGAAGCTGTAGGAGACAATCTGCTCTGAGAGCTCTCTGTGATTCAAAACTTCAAAAAGCTGTTACAAAAGCCTTTTTGAGTCATTTTTTTGCTGAAACTTTAGTTCATTGATTATAGGAAACCCTCCTGTGCTCATATCATCAAGCGTTTATTGTTTGTGTATGGATTTTGAATGTTAATGTACAACATTCAGTCTGTGTACTGAGATACAGTGGAAGTGTGCTTTGAGGAGGGATGTATCTGTGGTGTAGGTAAATTAACTTGGAGAGAAAGACAGTGCTTTCTGTTTTGGTGATATTTTTCTTGTATAACTGTGTTAATGTACACACAGTAATATTTTCAATATTTCTTGCCATTTTTTTGCTGATTGTTGTGGTGCAGCAGTGCATAACTTTAGTTTGTTTAAAATATGTGGTTATATTACTGAAGTTTTCAATTTGCTAAGCATTACTTAGTGTGTGTGTGAGTATGTGTGTGATGTGTGTCATCAAATCAGACACCTTTTATTGTGCCACATAATAATTTCAGCAATGTGAAGCTGCTATCCACTGCAGCTGTGTGATTTTTGTACTTCATTGTGGTATCTTTACTGATACTAGTACTAGTGACTGTTACTGCAGCAGTGCAGTACACTGCCCCCTCCCCCCCTGCAGCCCACCCCAACTGGCAAAGGTATTCTTTTCCAGATTTGAATTTCTGATGGTGAGCACTGGTTAGGTGTTGTGCCTTTGTGTCTGCATCTCTTCAGTGCACAGCACAATCTTAATCTGTCTGTGCATTTGCATCTCTTTAGGGCCCAATCTCCACCTGTAACTTAAGTCACAGTTGTTTCTTTGGCTTCCCTTCAGAGTACTGGAAAGGTGTGGTGCTTAATTCTGCATGAACATTGTACTCATTAACATGCATTTTTAAGTCTGGACCATCATCACGAGTCACTCATGATACAAATCATGTTCATCATCATCACGGTCACAAATGCAGTCACAAATCACAATTCACGATCATTCACGTTATGAATCACAACATTCATTTTTTTTCTAGTTACTTGGATGTATTGTAAGCCTGCTTTGTAGTATCTCTCCATGCTTCACCACACCACCATTGTACTCAGTAATGTTTGTTTTTAAGTCAGGGAGTTTTGTGCCACACCTCATTGGGGCCCGGGAAAGTACAGCTGTAGGCATTCACATTTCTTCATCATCACGGTCACAAATACAGTCACTAATCACAATTTACAATCACGTCATGAATCACAACATTAATTTTTTTTTAATAGTTACTTGGCTGTATTGTAAGCCTGTTTTGTAGTATCTCTCCATGCTATACCACCCCACCATTGTACTCATTAATGTTTGTTTTTAAGTCAGGGAGTTGAACAGTGTCTACAGTACATACACAGACTGGAAAGAAGACTGACTGCACACATGCAGTTTAGCACAGTATACTTGCACTACTCAGAATACAAAGTGTCACACATACAGAAGACAACAAAAAAAGGGTATAATTACATACAAGAGTCGGGGATGGTGGAGGAATACATTTTATAACACAGCAAAGAAGGTGGGGGGGCACATGGTGTGAGGAAAAAAAAACAAATGAGGGATCCCATGGTGATCCAGCAGCAGTTCCAGCATGGACATAATTTGCAACTGATATCCTGCTATGTGATCAAGTGGCTGCTCCACAGCACTCACCCTCTCATTGTTCTCCTCGACAGCACTCCAGAGAACTGCCAAGTCAGCCTGTGCTACACTCAGTTCTCTGGGGTCCACACGTTCTACAGGCTGACCTACTGGTGGTGATGGTGTGGGTAGGGGTGCTGGTGGAGCAGCAGGTGCTGCTGTGGCCTTCCTCTTCTTAGGGATGCCGCAATGCACAGCTGCACCGTCTGCCACAGAATGGCCAGCAGGTGCAGGCATGATCTGTTCTGTGGCAACCTGCCACTCCAACTGCTGGTGATTAGGTATATGGGTGTGCTGGCCCCCAGTCCCCAGCTGAGTCCCCCAGAGGCCACAGTGCACCTCTACCTCACAAAGGCAGCACTTGACCACACTGCTGTCCCCCCAACACAGTCAAAATACTGCCAAACAACAGAGGTGAGGGGAGAACCAGGCACAGGCAGGGGGATGGCCAGATGAACTGGCAGCCGGCTGGTCATGGTGCTGAACATGGATGTGATCCACACCTGGACCTGGGGGAACAGGCACATCCTGCTCCAGAGGACCTGGTGCTGGACTTGGTCATGCTGGTGGTGGTTCAACTGCCTCAGAGTCAGGACAGGAGGTGGTGCTGGTCCTGATTCTGGGGGGGGCACTAACAAGTTTTGAGTGGTCCAACAGGAATGGGTGCCCATGCCCTCCACACATGTGCATGGTATGACGCTTACCACTACCACGCTCTCCCAGAGCTGCCCCCACCCCAGACATTCCCTCACCCTGGTCCATCTCTCCTACTGATCTCCGTCAGTCCAAGCAATCACTACTCACACTGTCACACAACACACACACACACACACACGGTCACACAGACAAACCACTAACTACTTATAAAGGTAAGAAAAATAAAATTTACAGAAAGAACAAATTAAGTAAAAAAGAGTACAGAAAAGACAAAAAAATGTAGCTTTTAAAAAAGCTGTTGGGTCTAAATCAAAGTTTAAATCACCTCCTCACTCTGACCTAAAAGTATCAGCAGTCACAAAACACACTATCCTCTCTCCATCTGCACTGGAGAAGTAAAAGTGTTTGCTTGTATGACTCACTTTCTTCCTGCCTAGCTAAAGATCATGTGACTTACAGTACTGTAAACCATGTGATGTGTGGGGGGGGCTGCCAAATCTGAAACACCAAGTGGATCACTTAGAATCATAATGAGGAACGCAAAGTCCATTAAAAACAATGACTTCACCATACTTCACATTGCCTTTTCTGCCTTAATGCAATGTGGTAATGACAAGGCGGAGTGAGCACTTTGCATTGCCCACTCCACTTAGTGGAGTGGCAACATGAAGTGCCCACTTCAAGTTCACTTCGCCTACGGAATTTAAATTTGCTGCATCTCTAGTTAGCATAAGTAGTGGATCAAGAACAAGAGGGCATGAGTGGAAACTGATGGAGGGTAGGTTCAAGAGGGAAGTGAGAATATTTTATTTTACAGAAAGCGTGGTGGAACCGTGGAACAATCTGCCAGCTGATGTGGTAGGTACCAAAATTATCAATTATTTCAAACACAACTGGGACAGAGTGACGGACTTAGTGGTTGCTCAGCGTGATAATGGTAAGGCAGGGAGCATGGGGGTGAATAGTGTGGGTTAGAACTCGGAATGGACAATAGGTCCTGGTTGTTAGGCATTCATGGGCAGACTGGATGAATCAGTGGTCTTTTTCTGCTGGCATGTTCTATGTTTCTTTCTCAGCATTCAAGTATAGTTTCAAAGTATCATATTTGTTTTAAAAAATACTTCATTTGTTGTTACCTAGTAACAAAGAGTAAACGTTACACTGTATCTGGTCAGCAGTACTGGTAACAGTGCCCTTCAAATCCATAGACAATTTGCTTTTCTTGTACAGGTATCTGTGAGGATCCAGGTCTCTACCGAGTAGGAACATGTAATGAATGGAATGAATAGTAACTATCTGACATGATTCTGATAATACTTTTTTAATACCCAAGTTTTCCACTGCCAAGCAAGTGCTCTTCTTTCCTCATGGAGAAACATTACACTCAGTGGCTTAACACTTGTAGGTTTGGGAGAGGGCACCTATGAATTTTGTTATATTGCCAGTAGTCAGCAAATCTTAAAGAACAGTTAATGTCAGAAGGAAAACAAAAAAAAAACATACTATTGAGACAGAATTCAACTAATAGATATTCCCCATGTTTACCTCCCACTGTATTTTATTACTAAGGACATTTGCATGGAAACAGGATTCTTATCACATGACCTTCATTTGCTCTGGCTGTTTATCTATGGTACAGGTGACATCATACTCCTCTCTTGAGGCAATAATAGCGCTTGTCGGTTACAGCTACTACATTTCAGCACATCCCATTTTGGTGACTGTATTTTATAGCGCATGCCAATACCAGCAAAATATACTGCAGACAGTGATGTTGGTGTCTGCATTCACCTTGTACATACCGTGCCACAATGATGTAGAGTACAGTACTCTAAATGCCATGTAGTGGCTCCTGGGGAGAGTCTCAGCTCACTCTGTCTTGTCACTGCTCTGTGTGCTGTCTGGTAGAGATTTGTACTTCTTCAGTACTGACAATAGGCTCAGACTGATGGTGAGACACAGAGTGAGCAGTGGGTAGAATGAGAACTGTGCCCTATATTTGCACCCGAGTCCAGTTGTTGTCAGCCAGTACCTTCAGGGAGAGCAAGCTGATAACTGTACTTAACACGATGATATAATTGTTGTTGTGATGTGCGCTGCCCAGACCCCCCCTATATTTAGTATACCAACTCCAAGGTGCACATGGACTCAGTGGGTATTTAGCAGGGTTGTTCTCTGTAAATAATCCAATTGCTGATATTACTCGGTACTGTAATGTGGCACTCACTGTAAACATATGCGTTTTTATTCATTCACTTAAATTACCTCTCTGTAATTGCATCACCGAATTGATATGCTGCCACTATTTCTCCAGTACCCAAGACTCATGTCACTGGAAAGGATTATGATGCCACCTGTAGACAAGCAGCCAGTGCAGATGAAGACCAAGTGACAGATATTCTCTAGTCATGGAAATGTCATAAGCTGTAAAGTATAGTGGAAAGAGGAGCATGGTGCATTTAAGCTACATCATGTGCACTACCTGAATTCGTATAATGTTCTCTCTGTGATGTCAGAGGCTTTCTAAAGGTGCAGGAAGGGATCCATCACAAAATGGATTGCCCATCTCTGCCACATTGGAGTTGCCTACTATTCATTTGATTTATTTGTAAACTATGGCCAGGAGAGGCATACTGTACAGTGGTCACTTGCTTCAATGTACATCCTAGGAGGTGGGCTAGGTAAACCTGTTGTCTTGCCATATTGGCTAGGACACCAGGAAAAACTCCTATACTTGTGGTTATGTGATAGGTTCCTGGAAGCATTTAGCTTGGGCTTGGAGTCGGGACATGATTACCCAGATGTCATGTGAGAATCTTAACCATGGATTTGTTCTTGTAAAGTAGGGCTGGTTGCAGAGTGGTACACTGATTCTTCTTCATATTCTTAAATATCAGGCATGTCAAGCTAGATGTGCATTAGCCATTCAGCAGAAAATTATTACATATGTAGGTTTACAGTTCTCTGCACAGCAGGCAATATGTCAAGTACACCAGAAAGATTTTTCTACCTTTTCTGCTGCCCATTTGAACACACTATGACATGGAATTTCCAGTGATATATATCTGTAAATAGGTAAGTTTCATTTTGTGGTAACTATGTTTTGCTCACTGATACTTTTATGTAGTTCATCTATTACTCATCAGTTTTGACAGTGTGTCTTTCCCTTTTTCCCTTTAGTTTTTTTTTCCTGATGTACTGCTATGATATTGTATGTGTGATGTTTTTGCTTTATTGTATTGTTTTTCTTCATGTTACTAAGCATTGCCACATGCTTATAACTGTCATGGGATCTTTCCCTTCTGCCTGGGCAGCCATCAGAGATATGCAAAAGGGACTTCAGTTAAGGTCTCATCTGAAGGACAGCATCTCAACCATGAATCCCCTCAGATTTGCACTGCAGTATGGTAGCACGTTAATTGAGTGATGTTATCTGCGAAAAGGAAATTCAGCGAATTAATTTAGGCGAATAGAATTATAACACCTGGCACATTACTGTCCATGGAGGAATACAGCAACTGTGGATCACAGTGACTACATTACAGTGACTCTGAATTACAGTGACTCTGAATCACAGTGACTACATTACAGTGACTCTGAATCACAGTGATTACATTACAGTGACTCTGAATTACAGTGACTCTGAATCACAGTGACTACATTACAGTGACTCTGAATTACAGTGACTACATTACAATGACTCTGAATTACAGTGACTCTGAATCACAGTGACTACATTACAGTGACTCTGAATCACAGTGACTACATTACAGTGACTGAATCACAGTGACTACATTACAGTGACTCTGAATTACAGTGGCTCTGAATTACAGTGACTACATTACAGTGACTCTGAATCACAGTGACTACATTACAGTGACTCTGAATTACAGTGACTCTGAATTACAGTGACTACATTACAGTGACTCTGAATTACAGTGACTCTGAATCACAGTGACTATATTACAGTGACTCTGAATCACAGTGACTACATTACAGTGACTCTGAATTACAGTGACTCTGAATTACAGTGACTACATTACAGTGACTCTGAATTACAGTGACTCTGAATCACAGTGACTACATTACAGTGACTCTGAATCACAGTGACTACATTACAGTGACTCTGAATTACAGTGACTCTGAATTACAGTGACTCTGAATCACAGTGACTACATTACAGTGACTCTGAATCACAGTGACTACATTACAGTGACTCTGAATTACAGTGACTCTGAATTACAGTGACTACATTACAGTGACTCTGAATCACAGTGACTACATTACAGTGACTCTGAATTACAGTGACTACATTACAGTGACTCTGAATTACAGTGACTCTGAATCACAGTGACTACATTACAGTGCCTCTGAATCACAGTGACTACATTACAGTGACTCTGAATCACAGTGACTACATTACAGTGACTCTGAATCACAGTGACTCTGAATTACAGTGACTCTGAATTACAGTGACTCTACTTATGGAGCTTACCCCCAGGGTCCAAGTGCAGCATGGTGTAGTAATCTTAGAAATGGGAGGGTTCAGGGGGCACAGCCCCACATGGGGGTGCAGGGGGGCATGCTTCACAAGGAGAGAGAGAAGGGATTGCATTATAAAGGGTGAGTCCCTGGTGGTTACGTACCTGCATGATGGAACTAAATGCAGAGGTTATGTCTGGGGTATCAGCATCAAGTTGCTGTAGGAGGTATAAGTATCTGACTGAGCTTCTTGTACCGGTGGTCGACAAATACACATCTTGTCCCTGTATGGGCTACCTGCTTGGCTTAGCATTTAAGTTTAGATACAGGTGTGATATGGTTGCTGAAATGTGCTTTGCTGAAATGTGCGGTCATTACATTTGACTTCGCTGTAATGGATTTGCTGAAATTGCCATTCACTAAAATTTCCTTGCTCAATTGACATAGAATCCTGCAGTACAATAGCCCAAGCTCCTGGTGTGGGATGAGAACCCTACTTTCCGATGTTCCAGCCCCAGAGGAGAGCATGCAACCTACTGAGCCACTGACAGAGAATAACAGTGTAATACATAGAAACATAGAACTTAACTAGCTCAAAAAGACTGTTGATCCACATCTGCCCAGTGGAGTGTACACTACTACAAAAAAGTACTGCAAGAAGTACCACAAAATACTTCTTTCCCTGTTTTTAGTCTATCCTGAAACATTACAGCTTGAGATCTGCAGAGTACCTGTCCTACACAGTTCCTAAACATAAAACTGAGATGGGTAAACATGTCTTTAATACAATCCTGGATGGGAACACCAAAATGCATCGTGGTAAATGATCTGAATCTGATGGCAGCTTCCAATGTATCCTAAAAAGGAATACTCTACTTAATGCCATCATTCCTACATTCTGTCAAGTGCTTTATAAGCCCTTGGAGCAGGTACAGTTTCTGCTGGACAGGAAAAATGGTGGATGAGATTTCATATCTTAGGTGACAACATTGATGGGAACAGTTGAGAAGCAGTGCCCCTTGTACCCTCCACTATAGCAGATCACTTAGATTTGGGGAGCAAAGTTCCCCCAGGTCCCCCGTGCCGCATGATTCTCTACCTCCTACCACAACTGTAGTAGTAGTAGTAGTAGTAGTACTATTACAACTACTATTAATAGCTAAAGTGCCAACGTGATCATGGATGGCATCAGGTGAGACTTCATTATGAGGCTGAAATCTCATCTGATGAGGTCAAAATCAAACATTTTGTGTCTGGCAGAAATTGATTTTGAGCCGAAGTCTGATTTATAGACACCAGTTCTTTTGTAACTATTGCTCATACAGTATGTGCATTGAGATCTTTTAAGTGTATCCTAACTGTTGCATTTCATCATCATAGTAACATAGTATTGTAATGACAGAATGACCATAGGATCCTTCTTGCCTACCTCTTCTGTCACTTGGCAATGACTAAACTCAGTTTGACTCTGAATATTAACAACCATTCAAGTTTATCAGCAAGAATGATACTCCTTATCAAGCTGTGCAATCCTCAATAACACTATTCATTAGGAATCTATCTAGTCCTGCTTACTTGGGCTTCATCTCTTTGAGGAGAGGAACATCCAGGATTGCACATGTTCACTGGTGCAGGACCCAGGTGCTATACCTTGGAGTAGTACTCTCCAAACACTGAAGTAGAAAAAACAGAAAGTCCAGCACTCCTCTTCTAGGCTTGTGGGAAAACTTTCAAGGCATAACACTAAATTGCAAATTGATGTCTGTTACAAAATGTTATTGGACTGACAATGGGTTTTGTTATGTGTATAAATCATCCACAGAATCCACGGGCCAGGTGCCCCAGCACTTTGCACTGGTGGAGCTCCATCAAGAGGGTGGGTACCTGGAGTGAGTCCATCCCTTTTGTACCTATCTGAACAGTAGTTAACCAATCAGGATTAACAGAAAAAAATGATTTCCATTGGTGAGTGATGCAAGTGGGGATTCAAACCCATAAACACCAAAGTGACATAAGGATCAATTAATTTAAAAATTATTTAAGAAAACAAACAGGGTAAGGAGAGAGGAAAGGTGGGAGGGGAACAGGGTGGAGCCAGTACTTGGCCAGTAAAGAGTAACAGTGCAAGAGGCACTGGGCCTCAAGGGAGGGAAGAGGAACAATAATGTAGAGGGAACAGTGATCAGCAAAAGGTGGGCACTAAAGGAAATGTTGATGGCTTATTCTGGCAAGTGACCTTATTTCAGTGGTAGTGGCTTATTTCTGGGTATCAGTGCATCAGGCGTGTGTAGGAAGGAGGGGTTGTTGGAGCAGTTGCTCCCTGGTCATGTAACATTTCTTCACTGAGCCAGTGTGTGTTGCCATGTCCATTACTCTATATCTGGGAAGTCTACTGTACAGTGGGAGGAACAGCTCATCAGCACCAGTGAGCATTCTCATGGGCACATGTGAGAAGCAACTCGTACAGCTTATCTCATAGTCCATTTTGTTGTCACTAGTATGGATGAGGTAAGCCAACCCAACAGACTGTTTTATCATTTTATAGCAGTTGTTTTAGTCCACAGTGCTTCATTACCATGCATAGTAACATATGAGTCACAAATAAAAGAAGACTCATGGACTATTATGATGGGCACCACATTGCTCAGTAGTTATAACACTGTAAATTGGTCTCCCTCGTGTAGTTATCTAGATTAGTCTAAAGATGTTCAGCATTTTAGACTCTACTTCAATAATATATACTGTAAGTTATTTCAGATACCCATTGTTCACATTGGAGAAACGGTTACTAAGAGGGGACATGATCTCAGTCTTTTACATCAGTGAGGGTGTACATAAGATGTAACAGACTTATATGTTTCATCTGGTGTCATCTGGCAGGACACAGAGACATCAACAAAACTGGAAATTCCAAAGGTGGTAAAGTTTAGGGTGATATTTGGAAGCAGTTGCAAACAACACGTTCCAAAAGCTATCATATTTCTTTATTAGCTGTGTCCAGACATACACAGTCAGTTTAACAGTGGTTGCTATTCATGGGTGCCAGAACATGGGGAAAGTGTGTGTGTTTGTGTGTTGAGGGGGGCTGTACTTCAAAGGGGCATGGGTTGAAAAAGGCAGATTTTGCAAGGCACTTTTTTATTCACAGACATACTGTATTAGAACATTTTTTTAATACAGAACAAAAGCAAAATACTGTATCATGCTTACCAACAAAAGCAAACATAAAAGTCATTTCAGGAGTGTTTGGTCCTAAGAAATCAAATGGAAGCAAACGGTCAAATTTTGCATCACATAAAGGCAGCTCTGGTAGTTACACTAAAATAACAGTGAGCTTCACCGTTTATTTGTAAAGAACTCACATAACCAAAAACTCCTGAAATGACTTGCAGTTTTCCATGTTTTTAATGATAGACACATGCAAGCTTCATTTCAGTTATGAATGTGTTTTTCCAGATAAGAGCTATAGTATGTATTATTAAATGAGCAATGGACAGAACTGCAACAGTATAAATCATTTTGTAAACTTAATTACAGAAATGATTAAAGGGGAATCTACAAACAAGGCATCAAATCTCCAGACTCTGCAGGATGCTCAGAGTTATTCAAATTGAAAGGGATAGGCATCCAACAGACATGGTAATTAAATTTCCTCCTGACTGACAGTGGAAACAGGTTTGAACTTATTTCATCATCTATCAACTTGAGGGGTCCGGGAGTGGTTTCTTGGACACATTGCCTTTTTGTATTTAAAATTTTTGATATAGTAAAAGAGTATGATGTAATATATTCTGGGAAATACTCAAGATATTATAGTGTGCAGAAATCTGACCATGTGCTGAAGCTTGGATATGCAGTAGCAAGCGGGAACATATTGGGAGGGCTGGCTAAGAGGAAGACCTCAAGGATATTTTAGGAAGAGAAATAAAAGTTTAATTCAATTGTCTTAAGCAACTTAGTGTAGTGTTATGCTTATGCAACTTAATGATAAGCCTTTGTGGTTGTTCACCTCTCTATTCCATGTGGAACATCACCTTGTATGGGTACAGGAGGCAAACAACCAACAAGAAGAGTTTCACCCCTAGAGGTGCTGCAGGAAGGATACCCTTAGACTAAAGGTTCCGTAGGAAGGAGCCCCAAGGAGAGAGGTAAGCCACTGGAGGAGGAAGGGATGATGGTGGGGAAAAGAAAAATGCTTCTGGGTGAAGCTAGAAGTCCTTTCTTATATAGCCAGACAGGAGGAGTGGCTGCTTGATCCAGCCCATCCAACCACAGGCGAAGCCTTTCAATTCAATGGGCTTATGCATCTTAGTGCAGTGATATGCTTGTGCAACTTGATGATAAACCTTTGTGGTCATTCACCTCTCTATTCCACTGGGAATATCACCCTTGAGGGGTACCGGAGGCAAGAAACCCTTGAGGAGGGTTCCACTACATGAGGTGCTTTGAGAAGGACTCCCTTAGGTTAAAGGTACCTTATGAAGGTGCCCCAAAAAGAGTGCTGAGCAGCAAACATTGCTTAAAAAAATGAGGAGTATGATTGACAGCAACCGGTGGGTTAACAGCCACTGATGACAAGCAGAAATGGATACAGATTGAGAGGTGATGGGTATGAAAGCTGAGAAAAAGGGCATGGCTTCCTAAGGAGAGAGAGAGAGACAGGAAAAGCATAAGCAAACCCACCATCCAACTACATCCAACAGCGGTACCTACCTAGGTATCCTAAGATCTCTTATGATATAAACTAACTAGATGTTATGACCTTCGGAATGAAGGAGAAGAAAAAAAAACTCTATGAGGAGGAAAACTCTGAGGATCCAAGGCCTAGGCTGCCTTCCCTCCAGGTTTGGGATTTGTTTAGTGATGGCTATGCTGCTGCAACTTAGAAACCCAAGTCAGGGGAAGAATCAATTTGGAGGAAGGCTCTCGCTCTGTCCTTCTAAAGGGAATGCCATGAGGGGGCTGCAAGCAAACTCTGCAGCAGAAGAGGGTTCCTATATGGAAGGCCCTCCCTCAAGGGGGTAGGAGGAAAGGAACAACTGCTGAAGGCACTCAGCTAGCCTTTTCAAAGCAACAGATGAGTCAACAGTTACCAGTGATGACAAGTCTAAGAGCAGACCAGGTGAACCTTAGGCGGTTGTGGGTGTGGGGAGAATAGCTTGTGAAGGTGCTGCCAAAATCCACTCTGTGAGCTAAAAGAGGCTCCTTTGGGCTTAAGGGCCCCACCCCTTAGTAGCTGAAGTCTTAAATTCTACATCATGAGGTGTCGGCGACTGGTAGGTCAATGGCCACCAGTGACGGTTAAAGCTGGAGAGAGGACATTCCTACTGAGAAGCTACCGGTGGGTCAATGGCCACCAAAGATGCAAGCTAAGAATGACCCAGCCCAGGGTTTTGCCTGTTCAAGATGTGGACTTCGTGGGTGCAGAGCAAGAACACTGGTTGCAGGTCAGTCCAGAGCCATGGTAAATTTATGGTCATGGTTGGCATGAATCCAGTTGAAAGCAGGCAACTGGTGGGTTAACATCCACCGGTGGTGCAATGGGACAAGTCAGGCATAGTGTATTCAAGACCCTCACATAGGTCAAAAAGTGTAACAAGACCTGCACGTAGGTCTAAGTAGTCAAGCTGACATGTTGTACCATCATAGGTATGGACGACATGTATGTCACAAGTGTGAAGTAAATGAGGGATGTGCTCCAAACATTTCCAAAGGGGAAGCCAAATCATTGTGAAATAAAAATTTCTCATTACTGTTCAATTAATAAGGTTTACATATAAACACTAAAAAGCCATTCCAGAACTGAAGAGCACATCCATTTCAAATATAAAACATACTGCACTTATTGGTCTGCTGCCTAAAATGTTTCACCATGTATATATCAAGTATAAGTTTAGGGATTTTAAACTTAACAATAAAGTACTCAGACAGTACAATACGGTCATAAACATAGGGTTAATAATAAATATTTTGAGACCCTACACAGTTCTGAAAAAATGAAGCAGAAGATGCAAGTAGTCCCATAACCTCCACGGACTAGGACGTAGAGAATAGGGACAGCACAGGGAGAATGTTCAAATGTATACGTTTTACACATTTATTTGTTTATTTTATTTAAAAGTTGATAACAGGGAAAAGCACCAATGAGCCAAGACTCATTTCCAGGTGCGACCATGGGAAAAGAAACATGAGAAAATAGTTTATCTGCATCTAGTAAAAAACACATCAGTAACAAGAAACAAGGGTCACGGTTACAAGACCCATAACAGTAGGTAACATTAAGGTACAGGAGTACAACATTAAAGCAAAAAAAAAAAACAGTTTAACTTCAGATAGCACCACCCCAGAGGCACTATGGGAAGGATTCCCTTAGGCTAAAGAGACCTTATGAAGGAGCCCCAAAAAGAGTCTTGAGCAGCAAAAGTTGCTTACAAAAGCAGAGGAGCATGACTGACAGCAACTGGTGGGTTAACAGCCACTGGTGATGAGCAGAAATGGACAGACTGAGAGCTGAAAGGTATGGAAAATGAGCATAAACATTTCAGGATGAACTTCAAAATAAATTGACAAACTTTGCTAAGGTTTACTTATATTTGTAGCCTGTTATATGATGCAAGCCTGTTATGTGATGCAGTTAGAACTTTAAGGAGAACAGCATCATGGCACCAGCTCAGAAGAGGGAAGCAGCTCACAGCATTGTGCAAAATACAAAAAATGGCAGCAAACCCCAAAAGGAATATACACAACAAGGGATGCAGAGAGGGTATGGAAATACATGCTGCAGGGGCAGCAAATGCAGATGGAAAATGGAAGGGGGGTTACAGGTAGCCGCAAAGTTGTAGGTATGAAACAAGAAAGACAAGCACAGGAACAAGTACAGACAAGTAGGAAGACAGGGACAGAGCAAGGAGCATGCACAGAAGATGGGGAGAAGCACACAGCCAGAGGCAAACAAACATAGTCCCAATTAAATGTAAAAACCGAACCAAGCAGAAAGGCCAGGCACAAACCAAACAGATAATCCAACAGCATGAGATGAGGGAAGCCCCTGCAGAGCCTTCAGCTATAAAGAAACAATGCTTCTGGGTGAAGCTGGAAAGCCTGCTTTATATAGCCAGGCAAGGGGCATGTGGATTGCTCCAGCCCATCGTACCACAGGCGAAGGTGAAGCATTTCAGTTATTGTACTATCAAACATTATGGTAATTTTAAAGAAGAAATTAGACAATTTGCTGGATAAGCATTTACCAGGTTGCTGTCAACAACATTAAGTGACAAAAAAAAAAAAGAAAATCAGTTTTTGATTCTAGTCATTGCAGCAAAGAAATATCTTCTGAAGGTGATCAAAACTAACTTATATAGGAAGAATGGTGGTGCATATCGAATAAAATGTATTGCACATAGAACGCTGCCATGATTTATGATGCTGTAGAAGGAAGGTTTTGACAATAAATGAGCAATGTGAGTTGTGTTTATCATCTCAAGGATTGGCATTGTGCTGACATGACCCTATTTGTAACCTAATGCCTCTGAGATCCCAATATGGAGTCTTGGGGCAAGGGGGAGCTCATTCCTGGCCAGGACAGCCAGTCCTATACTGATTGCCTGGTGGTACATAGCCATTATGGCAGTCTGCTGGGTGGTAGCATCTATGCACCCCAGAAGCTGCAGAATGGGTACATTGGTATTTTTCAGGATTCTTTGTACTGTGAGCTGGTCCTGTATCCTGCCCTGCAATGTCAGGACACTGAGTAACTATGCATTCCTGTAGTGGATTAGGTGTAGACAGATTAGAACAGTGGATTATTACAGCTGGAGAAGCTCTCTCATGGGCACAGGGAGCCTCTGGGGTATTTGCTAGTCCTACACACTCATATCAGGGTACATACAGAGTTTAATGGAGTTGTCCCTTAGAATTATCTTTTGAACTGTTTTGAGCTGCCTGCAGAAGTGCAGAATGTTCTTGCAGATTGCTGAGGCCAAGACTCCTAGTTTCTGTGGTAATTCCTGCCTGCATACTTGGCTGAAATAAAATATTACAGAAAAAACACCTTCCAGTTTTGGCCCTCACACAACACCGTCATTTAAAAGATAGCTGGAAGTGTAATCCTTGCTGGTCTGACTGAGGCCCCAGAGTCACTTAAGTGACTCCTAATACTACTGTCATCTTTTTCTCCACTACTGAAGTGAGTTTTTAGGGGTGATTTCTTAAGCACCCTAAGAAATATTGCACTATGAACTTAACTGTTATAGAGTTTTAAAGCTGGGAATTTTTATTTATTTTATTTAAAATTTTGGTGACTGGGAAAGACACACTGAGCTGAAGGTCATTTCCAGGTGCAATTCTACCTTCTCATGTATCTTGAGCTCCCAGCGTCCCACTGCTCCCTATCCCCTTCGAACTCAGTTCAGACCCTTCACCCCCTCTCCATCCTCTCTCCTCACTCCTCCCTCCCCCACTTGGCCTCTCCCGTTTTCTCCACCCAGCCCTCCCTTATCCCCACCCGCTTTTTCCCTCCTTGCACTTACTCTGATAGCACTAACTTAGCTCATTAATGTGTACCAAATTTCGTCTTTTTTTCCCTTAAGCTCTACTCCATAATAGTGCGCACCCATGTCCCCCAACCTTTACTCCAATTGCTACCTTGCTTCTTCTTTCCATCAGGTTATGTCTGTTGTTTTATTGCTTGCTACTATTGCACTTTACTGCCAGCTGCCTATCCATTACCTATTAATCCTGTTTTTGCTCAACTGTATATAAACTATTAATCCTGTTGTTGCTCAACTGTATGTAATTGTCTCCTGTCTGCTACTACCTATGTAACCCTCCTGGGTCGCACCTGAAAATAGGCACTTGGTTGTCTAGTGTGCCCCACTAGGTTAACAAAAACAAATAAATAAATAAATAAACTCGGGGACATGTTATAGTAAGATACACAAACGTAGATCGGCCCGGTGGCACTGAGGGTCGAGGCACTGGAAGTCACACCTTGCGCCACTCCGACCACCCAGATTCGGGAGCAAGCTTGGGTCATTGAGGGTCAGTGGCAATGGGGAAGGATTGAGTGTCCTATGGACTGCTCTCCTTCCATGGGAAGAAAGGTTTCCACAAGCCAGTGCACTGGCACCCTCTAGTGGTGGCTGGCGGCAATACAGTGCTTGACCGCAGAATGCAGGGGATTGAAGCTGCGGCGGATGTCTTTCCGGTGTGCACTGGAGCGTGCACATGCCAAGCAGGATGTCATTGTATATCTGAGTTTCGAGGAGGAAACTAAGAAAATCCCCCTATCAGCGGGTGAGGTGACTGCGACCATCGGTAGCCCAGGCCACACACATCCAATGTCCGCTCCCTCCGCACTCGTGGATTCCAGGGCCTCTCCAAGGGGCCAGGAAAGACGGGAGTCCTGAACCCAGTGAAGCTCACAGAGGATGGTTCAGGCAGGTAGTGGAGCCTAGGAGCTGTGAATGGGACCCCAAGAGCTGCCCTGAAGGTAGGGAGTAGAAATAGAGTCACAAAAAAAAAAAAAAGGATACACATACATAGAAGATGCAGCATATTTTGGAGAACAGATACAATTAAAGATACTTTCAGGGTTTTTAGTACTGTTACAAATAAGAACATAACAGAGCAAATCTTGTTTAGATTACATGGCAAACAACACAAGGGGATATAAACTAAGGACATCAAAAAGTGCTGATAAAGCAATCATTTTCTGCAACACAGAGTCTCATACTAGGTCACAACTACCTAGAGGATTGACATTGAGGACCAAGATCTTTTGGGGTGGCAAAGTTGCTGCTGGGGTCTTTGTTTAGGAGGCAGAGCTGATGGGGAGGGGAAGTTCAGCGCAGAGGTGGAGCAGAGACAGGTGCAGGGTGGAGCAGGAAGGAGGCAGACTAGCTTTTTAAAGGAGAGGTAGGCGAGAGATTTTTGAAGTTTGGGGGGGTTATTCCATAGAAGAGGTAGGCAGTAGGAGAATGCACTCTGGCCAGCAACTGAGTGGGGATGAGGGATTGAGAAAGAGCGGGGATCCCAGGAACTTAGACAGGACAAGGGGGGAGGGGAACACATGGATGAGGTAGGAGGAAAGGTAAGGAGGGAGAAGCCCAAACCAGAACTTGCTGAAGGATAGGGAGTGGACATGCCTCCATTGTGAGAAGGGTACAATGGAAAGAGCGAAGTAAAGGGAGTAGTGGTGCATACAGGGAGGAGAGTCAGTGGCAAATCTGCAGAAGGAGTTCAGCATGGTGTCAAATTTAGAGAGGGATGCAGCAGAGGTTGTGCTGTAGATGATTTCTTCATAGTCTAGGGATGGGAGGATCATTTTAGTGACAAGCTTGAGCCATATGGGGAGTGAGAGGGAGTCTTTATTTTGACAAAGAAATCCTAGTTTGGGGCAGAGCTTAGAGATTTGTGCATCTATGTGTGCAGAGAAGTTAAGATGGTCATCAAGCCATACCCCCAGGTATTTGAAGGTATGTACAGTATATAGGGTGTAATTGCCCTTGGTGAGAAATACTGGTGGGATCTGGATTTTAGAGAGCTTTAGAATAGAGCCCAAAGTTATAGAGACTGTTTTTTTTGTTATTGATGTTTAGGTTGTTTGCTTGAAACCAGGCCAAGACTTCATTAAAGTCCTATGAGAGAGAAACTTGTACGTCCTTTGTAGATGGCCCAGATGTGAATATGGCACTCTTTTCTGCTTACATATGTATGTGGGAATTGGAACAGGTAGAGGGGAGATCATTTATAAATATTGAGAACAGTAAAGAGCCAAGAATAGACCCCTGGGTAACACCTGCCAAAATGGGGAGTGGAGGAGAAGAAGAAGCGCTGCCGTATCGTACTGATTGCAGTTTTCCAATAAAATAGGAGTGAAACCAATGTGTGGAGAGAGATGCCAGACCAGCAGAGTGGAGTTTATTTAGTAATAGTGAATGAGAGATGAAGTCAAAGGCCTTAGCAAGGTCAATGAAAATGGCAGTGGTGATATGGCCCTTGTCCATGGCACAGTGGATGGTGTTAATGACACGCAGCAGGGAAGAAACTGTGGAGTAATGCTTTCTAAACCCTGTTTGGTATGGGGAGAGTAAGTCAGCTGATGTGAGGAAACCTAACAGTCTTGAGTAGACTAGTTATTCCTGGATCTTTGCGAGCGAGGGGAGGAGGGAGATGGGACGGTAGTTACTGGGGGATGATGAGTCACCACCCTTGTGTAGTGGTAAGCTGTTTCACAGAGGATGGGTGCAGTGTAGGTGGTGAAAGAGATGTTGAAAAAGTGTGCAAGGGGTGTGGCTATGGCTGCTGCTGAGAGGCGTAGCAGCTTAGGGCGTAGGCCATCTAGGCTTGATTTTGATGGTGGCTTTAAAAACATATAAAGATTATGTTAATTGGTTAAGTACTTCTTTAGACATCTGCCTTCAGAAATCAAGTCAGGAATTAAGAAAATGATGCAGTTTACTTAGAAATATTTACTTATTATTTGTGGCACCCAGGTCAGAAGACAGCTTACTTCCCACTCCCCTCCCTTCTCCCTCCCTTCAAAAATAGTAAAAGACAATTGGTCTGAGTTAGCTAACTCATTGTACTTTTGAAGATAATGGGCCTTGGCCCAGCCAAATTTTGTACTATTGAAAAAATAACTGAGTGGCTAAGCAGAGCGTAGATATTGATGGTTATGTGATCTTGTAGAGTACACAAGAAGTGGGTCAGAGGAACGCAAATCATATTCTTAGTCTGAAAATTATTTTACAAACAGAATTTGGTTTGCCTCTGCTCCCATATTAATGTTAAATCATACGGTGCAGTGATCACTGGCAGCTGAGGGACATCCCACTGTGATGTCCACAATGCTGTTCCTGTTTGTAAGCACCAGGTCTAGCACTGCCAGGTCCAAAGTGGGCTCACTGACTAGCTGCCTTATCCTTTTCATAGTGGATGGGTTAGTGGCTGAGAGGGAGGTGTTAATTGTTTAATGGGGGGGGTCTTAGGTACTTTTAAGTGCCAGCCTGTCCTAAGCCTTCATTGCAATTGTAAACTAGGCAGCATACAAAAAATTACAAAGAAGACCATGATTGCTTCTCTTCTGTCTTTGCATGTATTAAATAGGTACTTTGAATGCTCATGCATGAGTATTGAGGGGGCGGGCAGCTGCCATCCTCCCTACCAATAGGTTCTGGCACCGTTTTCCCTAATCTCTTAAAAGCTGCTTTTTGTGGTGGAATAGACAGAAGATAAAATATAGTTGATGGAGAGAAACAGCAAAGACACTTAGATTTATTATTTCTTCAATCACATACTAGAAAATTTTGTAATATACTACAACTGCTCTGTTGGTGTGTTGGTTAAGCAGAGAACACCTCATGCCAAAGAAATAAGTATAGAATGTGCTGTCTCCTCCTCTTGACACCATGACTTATGTCCTCCTATGCTTCTAAGAACAAATGCCATCTGATGCACCACATCACATTATTTGGAAACAAAAGTAAGCTGATTCATTTCTGAAAACAGAGAAAGCATTCTGAGTAAGCGTAACAGCTACAAAGAATCCCACTCAAGTGTTGCATTATGGGCAGCCCTACACATTTTGCAGCTAACTGTACCTTGGCTCCAAGAAGACATATGGATGTTCCACATAATGTTGGAATTACAACTAATTTAACAATTAAAAATACATCACCATGGCTTGGCCTAGTGACCTAGAGGTCTAAGGTGCTGGCGCCTTACCTCAAGCCATGCTGTCGACCCAGGTTCAGGAACAGTCCAGGGTCTCTTAGGGGTTCATGAGGTGAGGGTGGAATGAGCATCCCACAATGACTCTTCCACCTCAGGGAGGGGGGACTCTGAGTCCCACGGCTTGCCTGCTACCCAGCAGAGGCAGTACTGCTGGGACCTCCAGACAGGGGGGTACACATGCTCATGCAGCATGCTTGTGTGTCAATATGCATCAATGTGCATGCATTACTTGCAGATGTCCCAGAGGAGAAAATGGAGGAACATGCCTTGGCTCCCTCAGCATCCCCTGCAGTCACCGAATGACCCTACATGACTGGTCAGCCACTGATACAGCTCTGTGTAGGTGATGGATAACCCATAAGTCCACAAGATGGATCTGTGATGGGTCTGGAAGGATGCCGCTGGGACCAAGGAGGCAGGTGGAGAAACAAAAAAAGGAAAAAACTCATTACTGTTATAGAAACATTCGTTACCACTACACAAATAATACCCACTATTTATATTTGCCTTATCCTTTAAATAAAGTAATGGGATACACATTCTGTTCATTTTCTCTACACTTTAAAGACTAGTAGTACAGATTTGAATGGTGTCAGGTTGAGAGGCATGCTGGAGAACTACTAAAATCAGGAAGCATTTTGCAGCCTGTACTACAACTCACCTTGAAATAATGTAGCTGTAGTTGTTTATTTCTAGTGGTGCTCTTTCTCAGAGACACAGGGCGCCTTACAAAAAAGCGCAGAAGTGAGACAAGATAGATTAAAAAGTACAACACATCACAATTTAGGCAGTTAAAACAATTAAAATGTGTGTTGCATACCATTTGCCAACAGGCAAGTAATACAATGCCATATTTATACGGCGGTTGAGTGGAATGTTCAGCACTGGAAAATATGCAACACAATTCTTCATCATCTGGGATGTGTACATTTTAAATGAGTGGTTTCAAAAGAAATGTGAAAAAAGAACTCTTCATTATCATTTATGTATATGCCATCACTAGCTAATGGAATATTTATGTCATTTGTTTAGAATTAATGCTTTAAATTGTTGTATACTGTAAGCATTCTACATTTTTATTGTAAGTATTACCATGCAGCTATGTATGGCTTGTTAGAATGGCATTGTAAACAAGTACATTTTTGCTGATATGACTTGTCATCATTCTTTTTTAATAAATAAAACATAAATGAAAACTTTAATAGTCTTCAATCTGGTTTGTTGAGTTTAATAGCAGTAATATGGACAGGGAGAGGGTTAGGACCAAGAAGAGAGTATTAGAATTCAGGAAGGTTGATTAAAATAAGATTGGAGAAATTCTGACAGGCACCTTGCTAGGAACGGGAAGGAGATGAAGGTGGACCAGAAAGGGGCCATAATTAAGGAAGAACTGATGGTGGCCACCAGTGAGAGTGCCAAAATAAGGAACAAGAAATCCAGAACAAAAAAGCCCAGCTAGTTTGGCAGGGAGGTGGCCAACATGATAATGAGGAAGAAATGAGTCTTCAGGACGTACAAGCATACAGAAAGAGGAGGATAGGAAAGAATATTGTGCGAAATCAAAGGAAGTGGGTAGACCAGTTAGAGAGGCAAAGGCCAAGAGGAACTTGCAGCTAGCAGGGGGGGAGTGCAAAAAAGGAGGAGAAGGCCTTCTTCTAATACATAAGGGAGAAGAGAGATACAAGGGACTAGATAGTTTGGTTCAACGGGGGTGGGGTGGGCAGAGTACTTAACAAATATTTCTGCTCAGTCTTCACAAGGGAGGACAGTCCATTGAGGGGTGGGGAATGAGCGGGGGGGGACACAGACTGTGTAAGCCAAGCAGATAGGATGCATAAAGACCAAAAATGCCCTGAAAGTGAACAAATCACCTGGGCTGGATGGTATACATTCAAGGGTTCTGAGTTAGCTGGTGGAGGTACTGGGGCATGGGGTCATAATGTCGCAAGACATTATGCCGCATGGTAAAATCATGCTGCTGATACAGCGTGATTTCTGCCATGCGACATAAGTCTGTTTTTCGTAGGGAGCACAGCCCCCCACACCCCCATTTATGGGGGACTGTGCCCCTGAACCCCCCTAATAAGGATTCTCAATTCTGGGGGGGGGGGCTTCAACTTCAAATTGCACAAAACATGCAAAAAATAAAAGTTTCTGGGACCAGGAATCAAACCCAGTCCCAGAAGCAGCATCTGGGTTCCTTGCTGCAGTGGCTCAGTCCATCAAGCCATGGCAGCTGCTCAGCAAAACCCAGTCCCAGCAGAGGTCTTATCCTCTGCCTGGGATAATGCGAATGGCACAATACCACATACAGCAGCATTAGCTGTATTGCACCATTCGTTTTCAACCACGGAGCTACTCTGGGTTAGCTGGAATGTTGTATGCTATTAAGTGTATGACATTCTGACCCAGTACGAGGTACTGGTGTGTCCCCTAACAGACCTGTTTAACACCTCTCTGGAGATGAAGAATACACCCTTGGACTGGAGGACTGCACACCTGGTGCTTTTCCATAAAAGTCGACCAAGGAATGACCCTGGGAATTACAGACTGGTTAGTCTGACTGCAACAGCTGTCAATGAGCCACATTGTATACAGTATGTGCTCAATTTGGACTCAGTCAGAGGCCAGCCATGGTGGTGAGTGGAGAGCTGTGCTGGTCACTAACCAGGGTTTGGGCTGGGGGGAGTGGTGGGTCACCCTGCTCAGGGAAGGGTGGTGGTGGGGCACTATACTTACAACAGTGTACTGCACTTCACGGGCCCGGCAATCAGTGATGGGGGGGGTGTTTGGGACTCCACTAGACTACCAGGGACAAAGTGTAACAGGAACAATGGCAGGTGAGGAGTGGTGGGAGTACACTTGACTGCCAGGGTTCTACACCATTGTCACGGAGATGGCAGTCAGAGTTCGGGGTGGGGTGGGACATTACACTATAGAAATGGTGATTTTGACGTATCTCAGTGATTAGGTTTGGAGCGGGAGGGATACTACACTAAGGAAAAGGGATTTTGACATGTTTCAGGATCTGGGTGGGGTGGGACACTACATTACAGAAAAGGGGATTTTGACATATCTCAGTGATCAGGTTTTGGGGCAGGGATGGGACATGACACTACAGACAAAGGGATTTTGACATGTCTCAGATCGGGGTTCGCGGTGGGGGTGGGTCACTAAACTACGGAAAAGGGGATTCTTAAATATTTCAGTGATTGTGGATCAAGGTGGGGGAGGGACACTACACTATGGAAAAGGAGTTTTCTGTCACTGGTTCATAGATTGGGGTTGGGGGGGTAGGAGACCACTAGCCTACCAGGGGATGGGGCTGCATGGGAAGTGGACTGTTGGGGGAGCTTTGCAATGCCAGACTAATGCAATGCAAATGAACCCATAATGGGTATGCTAATGGCCACTAGCCCCCTGCATGCCCAATGGGCTCATTTACAGGGCTCCTTTTGTGAATAGCAATTTAGCATATGAGCACTATTGGCTGTGGGGCCATTTTCTTGGCTGGCTATGGGGGCAGTGCTACTGTATATCCTACCGCTTTTCCTGGGATAGGCTGCCCCTGCTGGCCCCTATTCACAGTCGGATGGAGCACTGCATTATCCAACTCTGATTAGCATGATAGCCCTTCAGTGCAACCACGAGGTGCAAACTTTTGTGCAGCACTTTGAGTTTTTTTTAATCCTGCTCATGATTGGTTAACAATGATGCCATGAGTGATTTGTAGCTCAATGTGTGTATCTGTACTGCCTACTTAAAAATTTAACATTGTGTAATATGTGAAACATGATATGTAGTGTCACATGTGCACCAATCTTAGCTGATATTGTACTTTCATCATATCGATTGGGTTGTTTTATTTTCCCTATGACCAGTTGTTGTCCCCCAGAACCCCTTTGCAAATGAGGTGCTGCATCTCATAAAGTGCTCTATTCATAGCCCCTCTGTTTTAGAGCAAATGTTATGGACTGGAGATGGAGAGCAACTATCTGGACCTAAAATACCCATCGGGTTTGATTTTCCACCCTGTTGTATGAAAAGATACTGTATTCATTGTAGGAGGTCATGACAAACAAATCTAATAGATTTCTTTGATTGGGTGACCAGGGAAATTGATCAGTGGAGGGCAGAGGATGTGGCCTATTTGGACTTTAGCAAGATCATTGACACAGTGCCACATAGGAGACCAATTAGGAGTTAACCAACCTAGGAGTGGGGTCCAAAATGGTAAATTTGATTAGAAACTGATTGAAGAATAGGAGACAAAGGGCTGTGGTTAATGGCACTCATTCTAAGGAAGGGAGTATAGCCAGCAGAGTAACACAGGTCACGGTACTGGGACCAGTCCTCTTCAGTATCTTCATAGGTGACATTGCAGAAGAGCTGGAAGGGAAGGTACAGTACACCTTTTTTTTGAGATATTTTTTTTTTTATTGGAGGTTCGAAAATACCTTTGAGTCAGAGACTCCTTTACAAAGGTTCCACATAACGTAATTTACATACAGAGATATACAGGTTACATAGCAGTACATCAGTACATAGTCAGGTTGTTACAGGAGCAATTGTGAGGCTAACAGTGAAAAAACTAGTGAAAAATTAATGCAAACACACAATACATATAACACACAGGTGAAGAGCTAGGCTGGGGGACACAGGTTTGATATCAAAATCTGCAACAGGGTGGACACTCAGGAAGGGGTGGAAAAAATGCACAGGGATATCGGTTCAGAAGCAAATGATTTATTACCTTTTATTGGGCCGACATAGATGTATCAAAAAGAACGAAGTGTTTTAGCCTTCAGACCAACCCAGTCCTTCCTTGGAAGCTTAGGCTTGGTCCAATAAAAGGTATCCAATCATTTTCTTCTGTATCTGTTCTTACAAGGACCAATATGGCAAAGACTAAATCTATATGTCAGGGATATTGGGAATCTTGAGGTATGGTCACAAACATGGCAGCTGGGGTTCAATGCCAAAAAGTGCAAAATAATGTACCTTGGGCATAGAAACCCAAACACTGAGATTAGAATGATGGGTGGGGGGAGTAATAACAGTCCTTAGGATGAGATGTCTAACCAAACTCTGGAGCTGATGGACTATCCCCTGTCTTCCTTAGGCTTATCTCCCCTGCCATCATTGCTCCACTCATGTTTATCTTCAACCTCACCCTGTCCTCCTCCTCCATGCCTGACCCCTGGAAAATTGCAATAATAATTCCCATCTTCAAAGCTGGAGATCCTCAATCCATGGACAACTATTGTCCGATCTCCATCTTTCCCCACCTAAGTAAACTGCTCAAGAAAGCCGTAACCATCAGCTTGCAGACTTCATAGGCAAATACAATCTCCTGTGAAGTCAACAGCATGGCTTTCACAGAGAACCATTCTACAACCACCACCCTCGCACTTCTAACCGATCACATCCTTGCAAACACGTACAAAGGAAATGCCACTGGCGCAGTTTTCATTAACCTCTCCAAAGCTTTTGATATGGTAAATCATGCCCTCCACCTCTCAAAACATAGTTGCCTTAGCTGTTCCCAAAAGGTCACAGCCTGGTTCAAAAGCTACCTCACCAATTGCTCCCAATTTGTGTGTACTGGCCCTGCGTGCACCCCCACCCTGCAGGTCTATACAGGTGTCCCCCAGGGCTCAATCCTGGGCCAGAAGCATAGAAACATAGAAACATAGATTTTGACGGCAGATAAGGACCACTTGGCCCACCCAGTCCGCCCATTTCCCTACCTAATGGATAAGCTGCAGATCCTAGTTAACCAGCAGCCTACTTCTTCCTACCCCCACCCCCTAGAATTGCCTTATGGCTGTCCCATGCATGCTTGAATTCCACCACTGTTTTTGACTCCACAACCTCCTCCGGAAGGCTGCTCCATGCATCCACAACCTCTCTGTGAAAATACTTCTTAAATTACCTCTGAGCTGCCCCCTTCTATCTTCAAATTGTGCCCTCTTGTTCTTGCACACCTCTTTTTGAAAGATGCTACCCTCTTGGACTTTGTTGATTCCCTTGAGGTACTTGAAAGTTTCTATCATGTCCCCCCTCTCCCTCCTTTCCTCAAGGCTATACATATTCAGCTCCTTAAGTCTCTCTTCATATGTCTTCCGGTGCAGACCCTGCACCATTTTAGTTGCCCTCCTCTGGACAGCCTCCATCCTGTCTATGTCTTTGCAGAGATTGGGTCTCCAGAACTGCACACAGTACTCCAGATGGGATCTCACCAACTGTCTGTACAGAGGGATAATAACTTCCTGTTTTCTATTGGTGATGCCTCTCCCTATGCATCCCAGTATCCACCCCCAGCCCTCCTTGCTGCCCTCTCACATTGCTTGCCCACCTTTAGGTCATCTGATATGACTACCCCCAGGTCCCTTTCCATTTTTGTTGTTGTTAGTATCTCACCCCCCATTGTGTACTCTTTCCCTGGGTTTTGTTTTCCAGGTGCATCACCTTGCACTTCTTAGCATTGAATCTAAGCTGCCATACATTTGACCATTCCTCTAACCTTGCCAAGTCCCTTCTCATCCTTTCCACCTCACCTTGTGCATCAACTCTGTTGCAGATCTTTGTGTCATCTGCAAAGAGACATACTTTCCTTCCAGTCCCTCTGCAATGTAAACTTATAAAGTCATTGAAGAGGACCGGTCTCACTGAACCCTCACGGTACCCACTAGTAACCTCCCTTTCTTCAGAGTGGACTCCATTTACTATTACTCTCAAGGCCCTATTCTCCAGCCAATTCTTTACCCAGGCTGTCATCTTGGGACCCACTCCCAGGCTGGCTAACTTGTATATTAATCTTTTGTGTGGGACTTTGTCAAATGCCTTGCTAAAGTCTATGTAGGCCATGTCCACAGCCCTCCCTGATCTACTACTTTGGTCACCCAGTCAAAGAAATCTATCAGATTTGTCTGTCATGACCTTCCGCTGTGAATCCATGCTGCCTTGGGTCCTGAGCCCCTCTGGCCTCTAGATACTCAACAATTATTTCCTTCAGAGTGATTCCATCATTTTTCCTACCACTGAGGTTAAACTAACAGGTCTGTAGTTTTCTTCTGCCTTGCTCCCACTTTTGTGAAGAGCAATGCATCTGCCCTTCTCCAGTCCTCGGTACCATCCCATCCTCCCATGATTTGTTAAAGAGGGTAGTCAGTGGTGTCACTAGTTCTACCCTTAGTTCTTTAGAATTCTGGGATGAACTCCATCAGGCCCCATTGCTTTGTCTACCTTCAGTTTAAGAGTTCTTTCAGAACCCTTTCTTCTGTAAAGGGCTGGTATCAACTTCTGTATCAGAGTGCTTCTACTGTTTGTTTTAGGTCCTCCCCACTTCCTTTGTAAATACTGAGCAAAAATATTTGTTTAGTATCTCTGCCTTTCACAGTCACCCTCTGCCCAACCTCTCCCTCTTTATTAAGCCTCACTAACCCTCCTTGGTCTTGCTTCACTCCTGATGTACCTATAAAAGGTTTTATCCCCTTCTTAACTGAGTTGGCTATCTTTCCTCGGTTTGGGCCTTTGCTGTTCTGACTGCCTTCCCAGCTTCCTTTTGCTTTAACTGATACAGTTCTCTGTCCTGCTCCTTCTGTGATTCCTTGTACTTCCTGAATGCTTTCTTTTCTCTTGAACCTTCACTGCCACTTCCTTTGAGAACCATAGTGGTTTCTTACATTGTTTCAGTTTGTTTATTTGCTTCACACAAGGCTTGTTACCTCTGTGATGGCAGTTTTTATTATTCCCCATTGTTCTTCCACCCCTCCTTCCTGCCCATCTGCTAGTGCATTCCTTAGGCACTCACCCATTTTGGCAAAGTCAGCCCTCCTAAAGTCCAGTACTTTTGCCTTTGTATGGCTTGACTCTATTGCCATGTTTATTGTGAACCATACTGTTCGATGGTCGCTAGTTCCCAGATGGCTACCCACTTCTACATCTGTGATCCTCTCTTCATCTCCATTTGAGAGAACCAAGTCTAAGATTGCTCCCTCTCGGGTGGGCTCCAATACTAGTTGTCTAAGGCATGCCCCCTGTAGGTGATCTAGAATAACTCCACTCTTTGAAGTGGCTGCTGCAACTGCACTCCAGTTAACATCTGGCATATTCAGATCACCCATCAGCAATATCTCCCCTTTTTCTGCCATTCTAGGTATTCTTTCTATCATTTCCTTGTCCATTTCCTCCCCAAGAGGAGGTCTATCTAACCCTATGTGCAGATTGTGGTGCCATTGCCGGTCTCCAAATTTACCAACAGTGCTTCTTCTCCTCCCTGTTTTCCCTTTGTTCTGTTGCTTTGATTCCTTCCCTTATGTAAAGAGCTACTCCTCCTCCTCTTTTACCCTCCCTGTCCCTCCTGTAGATAGTGTATCCTGGTATGTTTACGTCCCAGTCATGGTTTTGTGTGTACCATGTTTCTGTGACTGCCACGATATCCAGATGTTCCTCCTCCATCAAGGCCACTAATTCAGGAAGCTTATTACTCAGACTATGGGCATTGGTACTCATTGCTCTCCATTTTTTGATGGCTTTACCTTCTTTTGCACCTCCTATTTTGCCACCTCCTATTCTTTTTATTTATAAACTCCCTTCCTTCGGACAGTCTCTGTTGTCACTCACTCCTCTATGCAGATAACCTCATGCTCTTCTGCAGTGATAAATCCCACACCCACATTTCCTCCACTCTCTCACTAAACTATACTGCATCCCATAACTGGTTTGCTGATAACCTTCTCCTGGCCAATGCCAAAAAAACAAAATCAATGCTGTTTGGATCCAAGCCCTTCTTAGCTAAATGCAAGTCAGACTCCCATCTAAATATTGGATCCGCTGTTGGCCATGCCCTCAAAGAAGTCATGCATTTTAAATACCTTGGAGTCATATTTGACCCCTTCTCCCATCACATAAACTCTCTAGTCCTAAGATTCCACCAAAAACTAAGTGCTGCCTTCTGATTCCGGCAATACCTCATCCTGGAGACCTGACTTGCCATCATCCAGGGTAATCTTCTCCCTATCCTGGACTACTGCTCCCCTATATACTCCAGAACATCCACAACTGTCATGGCCAAACTCTCCAAAGTCTACAACTGAGCCTGTCAGTTCACCTTGTTGGCTCCGTATGCTACACACCGCTGTGCCCTTTACAGCTCACTAGGGTGGCTCCCGCTGCAAGCCTGCTTCAATCTTGCACTATACTGCATAGTTGATTCCACCATCTGTATTGGCCAGGAATATCCTCTTGCACCCCTCCTCACCATCTGTGCCTTGCATTGCAGCCTCCACTCCAACAGTATCTCCCCTCTGAATATCCTCAGGGTATTCACAAATATGGGCAGTAGAGCCCTCTCAGCAGGCAGCCCCTACTCTATGGAATAAACTGCCTGCTGAACTATGCTCTATTGACACCCAATGCTAGTTCAAAACCCTCCCCAAGGACTGGCTCCTGTTGGCGTCCACCTGCCACTGCTTTCCTGAGTAGTCCCCCATCACCTGTCCACCTATTCCACATGACTAGTGTCTCTACACGTCTCCCTTCCTTAATCCCCCTTTCCCCTCTTCCTCACCTCCTCCTTTCCCCCACCTGCCTCATCTACCCCTTGTGTCCTAGTCACTCACTGGAAAACCTTGTCTTTTCCAAAGTAATCCAATATATTTTTGACTGCTTTCTATTCTCCTTAGTACTGTTTTAGCCTAGTAGGACTACAAATTTCTAATCCTTGTATAATTTGTGATTTATAGTATTGTTTCATGTAATTTGCGACTTTATTTTTGCCATCTGTGATTTACAATGTCTTTTTGTAACCTTCTATTTACCTGTAACACTGTTCTTCTGCTCCATGACTACTGTTACATTATACTCTGTACCACAATACGTGCCCGGGTTGAGCCTGAAAATAGTCCCTGAGATCAGTGTACCTACCCGGTTACCAAAGTCATAAATAAATAAAAATAAATGTCTTAAAGTTCCTGGGTGGTTATTTAATCCATCCAACCCAGAAATTTTCATATACCAAACTGTTGCTAGGACATGCTAGAATACAGTTTCTCTTTCTATCTATTTGACAAAAGCATCCAAACACTTTTTTATATTGGAGCAGTCCAGGAATATCTGTTCCATTGTCTCAAAGGACATTACATATTCAGGCCTTCTACAGTATCGCTCTGACATGCTCTTATGATGATGGGTGTTCCTTACACTTAATTCCCAATATCAACATCACCATAATGTATTCCACATTCTCTGAGGTATCCTAGGTTCCAAAAGCTAGTCCAATATCCACTTTTTTCCACCGAATTCTCTCCAGCTACCACCCGACACCACAGGCTTTACCTCCTTGTGTGGCCTTAGCTCTCCTCTCCTCTTCCCCCCTGCACCAGACATCTCCCAGGTCTACCCTCTTGCCACCTCCAGCCTCCACCGGAGGTCACTCCTTGAGTGGTAGTCTCCCCAACCCTCACTGAGGAAGAGAGAGCAGTCCTCCAGATGCTCTAGATCTCCCCCCCCACGCCGAACCCTGGCTATCCGCACTCATTCCCGAACCTGGGTAGCCAGTATGGCGCGAGGTGTGACGTCCAGATCTAAAATCCACTTTACTTGTATTCTGGGTATACAACTAAAACATGGTTCCAGGCTGAAACACTTCTGGAGAATGCTACTTTCAACCTGTTTACCAAAGGTACAAGCAATGTTTGCCATTGATACTTTCCACTGCTTTCAGATTTAAACTGTGCTCAACCAACTATCTTGGGATCCTGTCAGTTAGATTTCAAAAATTCCCAGTATTTCCAGTGCTCCACTTCTTCAAAAAATAGGCACACCTATCCTGAAAAAATTAAATGCATGGACTAAGATGTCTTAGAAGTAATGGGTGTTAGTGTATAAAAAACAAAAAAAAATAAAATCCAGTTTTTCATGGCTAACCATCCTTCTTTTCACTACTTTTTATGTTTCAGTCCTTCTAATTGAATTTTACCTACTACCCCATAGTAGCTTAAAAAATACATTATAGAATCTAGCTGCTCAACTTTGCTGTAACAGAAAAATATAACTGCAGTAAGATATAAAAAAAGGAATTCAGAAAGTTTTTAACATATACACCCTTTTTCTTGCCGTCATTGGCCATGATTTCCATTTATCTATTTTGTTTTTGTCCCAGTATTAATATTTATTTCCTGTCAGTTATGGTGTGCCAGATCTTGTACACCAATGGTCACCCTCAGTATTGTAACCAGTTCCCGCTACCCTAACAGGTATTAATAAGGCACAGGAAGGTAGCATTTTCCATAGAAAAAGAAGCTTGAGGACAAGCGGTCATGCTATGAAGCTGGAGAGGAGGGTGGGGCTCGTGAAAATGTGAGGAAATACTTCTTCACGGAAACAATGGTGGTGGATGCTGGAGCAGCCTTCCAGCAGAGGTGGTAGGTGCCAAAACAGTGACAGGATTCAAGCATGCATGGGACAGATACAAGGGGACTTTGGTAGTAAGGCAAGGGGAGGAGATGACCAAAGATTGAGTGTGGTCCGCGGTGGCACAGTAGGCAGGGAAAATGGAGCAGACTAGGTGGGCCAAGAGGTCCTTATCTGCTGGCAATTTCTATGTTTCTATGATGTCCTTATTCCCCCCTGATATTCACAGCAAATGTACACATAGAATCTTCGAATTGTAAAGCCACAAATGTATCTATTTTACTTATTTATTTAATTCTTATATTACAATACCATAGAGCTAGAAGTTCATTTACAAAGGTTCCACATCAAAGTAGCACAATCAGACATATAAATTAGAAAAGCCAGTAGTATGGTACAGAGGACTGTCTAATAAAACAAAGTAGATATGTACATTATAACAGACAATCTTGAATCAGCCAAAGTTGACCTTGTTACGTTGTAGGGTGAGTGAAAGGAGGAATGGGTAGGATAGGAAGGTCAGAGGGGGGCAAGGAAGGGGGAAAAGAAGGTGAGTTACAGAGGGGGAAAGGGTATGAGAGGTGGACAGGGCAAGGGTGAAGGGGGAGGCTGGGGAGTAATGTTACTTATGGATGACAGTCACAGCTGCTAAGTGTGGTGAGGTGTTGGCAGAGTTACTCTTGAATGAGCCGAGCTTTAGTTCAGCCAGAATGACCTAGGGAAGCTCATTTAGCCAACTGGGCATATGGTAGGTAAAGGACCATTGTGCTTGTGAAAGTACAGCAGAATGGGACTTGATATTACTGTCTAGACGTGCCTCGGGTCCGGTGAGGGTTGATCGCTAGATTAAGGAGGTTTTTGGATGGCCAGGAAGAGGAGAGGGGTTAAGCCTAGGCAGGTTTTATTTGCTAGAAGAGAGGCCTGGTATCTCATTCTGCCCTTTAGGTCAGCCAGCTGGTCTGAACATGTAAGTCGCATGTATGGATGAGTCGGTGGGCTCCCCATATTAGCTTACAGGTTTTGTTGAAAGGGACCTGGGGGTAGTCATGTCAGATGACCTAAAGGTGAGCAAGCAATGTGAGAGGGCAGCAAGGAGGGCTGGGGGGATACTGGGATGCATAGGGAGAGGCATCACCAGTAGAAAACAGGAAGTTATTATCCCTTTGTACAGACAGCTGGTGACACCCCATCTGGAGTACTGTGTGCAGTTCTGGAGACCAATCTCCGCAAAGACATAGACAGGATGGAAGCTGTCCAGAGGAGGGCAACTAAAATGGTGCAGGGTCTGCACCGGAAGACATATGAAGAGTGACTTAAGGAGCTTAATATGTATAGCCTCAAGGAAAGGAGGAGAGGGGACATGATAGAAATGTTCAAGTACCTCAAGGGAATCAACAAAGTCCAAGAGGTAGCATCTTTCAAAAGAAGTGTGCAAGAACAAGAAGGCACAATTTGAAGATAGAGGGGGCAGCTCAGAGGTAATTTAGGAAGTATTTTTCACAGAGAGGGTTGTGGATGCATGGAATGGCCTTCGGAGGAGGTTGTGGAGTCAAAATCAGTGGTGGAATTCAAGCATGCATGGGACAGTCTTAAGGCCATTCTAGGGGGTGGGGGTAGGAAGAAGTAGGCTGCTGGTTAACTAGGATCGGCAACTTATCCAGTAGGTAGGGAAATGGGCAGACTGGGTGGGCCAAGTGGTCCTTATCTGCCATCAAATTCTATGTTTCTATGTGTTGATCCTTTTAAGAGTGGTGTCAGATGCAGTGCTATACACGACCAAGCCATAGTCTATTAGTTCATAGGAAAGGTTCAGGTAACAGCATCTGAGGAGGAAAAGGACCTGAGGGGATAATTTCTAGTGATCTGAAACATTCGATTCAATGCAAAAAGGCAGTGGCAAAGGCTGATAGGATGCTGGGATGTATTGCAAGGGGATTTAGTAGTAGACTGAGGGAGGTTATTCTACCATTGTACAGGTCATTGGTAAGACCACATTTAGAATACGGAGTAAGATATTGGCATCCATACCTGAAGAAAGACATTAATATACTGGAAAGGGTCCAGAGGAAAGCAACTAAAATGATCAATGGGCAGTAGGATAAAACATACAAGGAGATGCTTGGAGCCCTAAGGATGTACTCTCTGGAAGTGGGATATGATTGAGACCTTCAAGTACTTGAAGGGAATTAACTGCATGGAATTGGAGGGTCTTTTCAATATAATGGACAACACCACCAGCAGAAGAAATAGCCTAAAACTGATTGGTGGGGTAGATTCAAGAGGGATGTAAGGAAGCACTTCTTTACAGAAAGAGTGGTGAATGCAAGAAACAAGCTACCAGAGAAGGTAGTGGTGGCAACATCAGAGATATCCTTCAAAAGAGCCTGGGAAAAACACAAAGAAAAGTCATGGGACCAAGACAGGGAAAAGGGAAGGAGGCTGGGGGGGAGGGATCAGTGTCACTGGTGGAAACTTAAGGCCAGGACCCTACATTATTATTTCCAGCAGACATGATAGACCATGAGGTCTCCTTCTGCAGTCTATCTTCTTATGTTCTTAATGTCTGTGCCTATATAGAGTCCAATCCTAGAACTAACCATCTTTGCAACATGGTCCTCTTAGTTGGCGAAGGATAGAGGGCTGTTGAGGGTTACCCCTAGGCATTTGAAGGTGTGCACCTGTTCTAGTGGAGTATTATGGCTGTTAAGAATTGCTAACTGAGGAGATTTATGTTTGTTGTGTGGGTTAGTCAACAATGTGACTTTTATCTTTTTATAGTCCATAAGGAGTTTGTGCTTCGAGAACCAGGCTGCAACAGTTGAGAAATTACACTGGAGTTGCATTTCCGGAAGGTTCAGGGCAGGTTCACTGGTGAATATAATGGCATCATTCACATAGAAGAGTATGTTTATTCTTTATCCAGATACAGACTACAGTTCCTGCAAACATCTTAAAGCAGCTTTACGTGATTGTAAGTCCCGTACAACAATACATAAGTAATCTGTGTATGCAGATGTGCATGGGAAACTGTAACTCCTCCCCCGGTCCCTGTATACCTTTTGTATTTATATCTTGATCTAATCTGCTTAAGAAAGGATATAAATAGAAAATATACAAAATCGAGCTAAGTAAGTAACCCTGTCTAACCCCCTCTTGGATTGTGACCTAGAGCCCAGTACCCCCTTTACAATGGGAATTGACGTAATTGAAGCATGTAATAATTTTACCCAGCTAACAAAGTATTCTGGAATTCAATAGTTCCTCAAAACCAAAAATAGATACTTATGGATTACCTTATCAAAAGCTTTCTCCTGATGCAATGTCAGGAGAAATGCATGTGCCTGCTTATTATTTCCACATTCCTATAACTCTCTTAAAGCAGCAGTACTAGTTAACGAAAATTTCAATAATTTAGTTGGCAGTTAGGACATACCAAAGCATCAGTATCTGATTTTGTTTTGCTTTATTTAATTCCTGAAGCAAGAGATAGGATGTTGAATTTTTTAAAGGTTCTTGCTCCTTTCTCAGCTCCGCCATCATGGATGTAACTGGGTCAGGGTGGTGCTGTGCAGTTGGCATTCAGAAACATGTGCTGGCGACAGCCTGACATATCTGCATTATGAATACAGTGGGTGCAGTAAAAGTGTGACCTCCAGGAAGGAGATTTTTAAAAGATGATGGGGGCTGCCATTTTATTGTAGATTCATGCAAATTACACATTTTGTAATTTAACACAGTCTTAAAAATAACTGAATGAATTTTATTTTTATTTGTTTAACCAGGAGTGGCACACCAAGTTAAAAGTTTGTTTACAGGTGTGACCTGGGAGCACAGGGAAGTTAAATGACTTTTGCAGGGTCACACAGTATGCAAGTGGGGGTTGTGAGATTCAAACCCAGGTCTCCAGATTTGTAGCTCAGAGCCTTAAACCACTGCACTATACTGCCTCCCTTTGAAAAATCTAAGATTATCAGGAGTACATTACTGCTAAAAAAAGGTAGGATGACATTTGTTTGTGGCAAACTAGTACTGCTGCTTTAATAACAATACATTTTCTTCTATGGAGCGCCCTTGCACAGCACATGTTTGTGAGGCAGATATAAAGGATTTTGTTGTTTTGGTTAACCGTTTTCCTAACGTTTTGGTCTGAATCTTCCAATCTGTATTTGAAAGGCCAATTAGGTGCCAGTTTTTTAAGTAATTTTCTATTCCCTTTTTATGTAGATAGCTGATTAGGTCTTGTGACATCTCCTGTAGCAGACCACTCTGGTTCAAGACATAACTGTACATGTCAGCCAGTTCTTTCACTAAGTCTTCTACAAAAACATTGCATAGTTCCCTGGCAAACCAGCCCAAACTGCTGCTACCTCAGAATGTATCAATTTTACTGCATTGAGAACCTCCTAATTCGGGGCTTTATATACTGTATAACGCAAAATATTAGCTCACCTTATATTCCGCGCTGCTAAGTCACAGACACTTATCTGCATCAACTTATATTAGCGTAAATACGGTAGCTACAAAAAGCGTTCCGAATAAAGCCACATAAAAAGACCTTTGACAACAATTTTTGGGGAATTCACTGACCTCCACTTGCCCCAAATGTGCCACTGTTCAATTTCAAGCACGTGCAATCTGCATCCTGAGAGTCACACAAGCATGCGGTAGATGATTGGGGGGTTGGGGCGCAAGGGTAGCCGAAATTGAGAACCATGAAAGCAGCTTGATTTGTTCACTGTGAGTCACTCATAAGGATGAGGATGGGGATACAATGAGTGAAGGTGGGGGTTAATTAGCATGAGGAGACAGACCAAACAAGGATGCGATAGGTGATGAGGGAAGGAGGGGGAGTCACAAGGGTAGCAGGACTTAAGAACCATTACAACGGCTCGATTCTAGCACTGCAAGCTACCTTGTGGATATTACAGTACGAGCGACAGTGGGGGGGAAATTAGAACGAGGAGATGGGCAATGGGTGAATCGAACAAGGGAGCTGATCATGAGCCGAACATGAGACGACAGCCAATGGAAAATGGTTGGTGTTTTGCATTACTAACTAAGGTGACAAAAGGAATTTAACGCATTTGTTTTGGTTGCCATTACTTATGCTCTGATTAAGTTTAACAAGCATTTAGAACTGCATCACCCTACATTTCACTTTCAAATAATATTAGCTGTCAAAGTATTTCCGTGGTCACATAGCTATCAGCGGATATAGCGAATATATTTTTTCAGCGAAAATAAGGGGTTATATAGTATGTTGATTTCTACAGAAGATGGCTTTGGAAGGTTTTGGGCTGGCAGTATAGTATATAGGGATACAGGAACTAAGGGAAGACCTAGACCTAGCCAGGCTTTATACAGTAGTAGCCCAAGACATTGCCAGCTATTTCCAGATATTTCGTGAAATTTCTAAAGAGTTTCTCCCTGCTGCCCCTACTGAGAAAATGCAGAAAACAGGAGATTTCTCTAAAAATATCACATAAATGTTGTGAAATAGCTGGCAATGTCTGTGACTACTACTGTATTTGCTGTTTTCTACAGAAGATGGTTTTGGACGGTTTTGAGCTGGCAGTAGAGTATATAGGGGTAGAGGAACTAAGGGAAGACCGAGACCTAGCCAGGCTTTATATATGTTGATTTCTAAAGAAGATGGCTTTGGAAGGTTTTGGGCTGGCAGTATAGCATATAGGGGTACAGGAACTAAGGGAAGACATAGCTAGACTGGAAAAATGATCAGGGATTTGGTAACTGGGCTTCAATGGCAAGAAGTGCAAGGTGATGCACATTGGGGCAAGAAACCCAAGAGCAGAGTACTATATAGGAAAAGTACAAGTAGCTGATTCAGAGGAAGAAAAAGACCTCGGAGTAGCAATCACTAGCAACATGAGGCAGTACACACAATGCAAAAAAGCGGTAGCATAAGCCAGCAGGATGCTGAGATGCATCACAAGGGGATTCATCAGCAGACACAGTGAGGTTATTCTGCCACTGTATAGGTCACTGGTGAGGCCTTATTTGGAATATGAAGTGAGGTATTAGCACCCATACCAGAAAAAAGGACATTAAACTGCTGGAGGGGGTACAGAGGAGGGCAACTAAGATGATCAGGGGGCAGCAGGACGGGTCATATGGGGAGGGACTGGAGTCCTTGTGGATGTACCCATTGGAGGAGAGGAGGCAAAGGGGGGATATGATAGAGACCTTCAAGTACCTAACGGGTATAAACAAGGTAGTCTGGGAGGGTCTCTTCAATGTATTAGAAAATATCTACACCAAAGGACACAGCATAAAGCTAGTGGGAGGAAAGAACAGGAGAGATGTGAGGAAACACTTCTTCACAGGAAGGGTGATGAAGTCATGGAAGGAGTTGCCAGAGGCGGTCATGGCATCCAAGATGGTAGGATCTTTCAAAAGGGCCTGGTACAAACACAGAGGGAGGATGTGGGGACAAGGAAAAGGAAGGGGAAAGGGAGGGGAAGGGACACAAGAATCATTGTCAGGATAAAATATAAGAACCTGACACAAATCAGGCAGACAAGCTAGGCCTAAAGGCCTCCTTCTTCTGGGTACTTCTTGTGTTTTTATATAGTCTAGAGGTTAGAGTAGCAAGTATAAATGAGCTTGGTACATTCAGCAGACCTGAGTTTGGTTCCCACAACATCTACTCGCATATTGTGTGACTCTGAAGAAAGAGGGGTTACTAGTGGGGTACCACAGGCTTCCATACTGGGTCCAGTCCTTTTTAATGTCTTTATAAGTGACATTGCATAGGGACTGGAAGGAAAAGTATGCCTCTTTGCAAATGACACAAAGATCTGCAACAGGGTTGATACACAAGGTGGTTTGGAAAGCATGAGAAGGGACTTGGCAAGGTTGGAGGAATGGTCAGAAGTATGGTAGCTTGGATTCAGTGCAAAGAAGTACAAAATAATGCACCTGGGAAACAAAAACCCAGGGGAAGATTACACAATGGGAGGGGAGGTAGTAACAACAACAAAAATGGAAAGAGACCTTGGAATAATCATATCAGATGACCTTAAGGTTAGTAAGCAATGTGAGAAGGCAGTAGGGAGGGATGGGGGGATACTGGGATGTATAGGGAGAGGCATCACAAACAGAAAACAGGAAGTTGTTATCCCTCTGTACAGACAGTTGGTGAGACCCCATTTGGAGTACTGCATCCAGTTCTGGAGACCCCATTTCTGCAAGGACATAGACAAGATAGAGGCAGTCCAGATGGGGGCAACTAAAATGGTGCAGGGTCTACAAGAGAAGCCATATGAGGAGAGACTAAAGGAGCTTAATATGTATACCCTTGAGGAAAGGATGGAGAGGGGGGATATGATAGAAACGTTTAAGTACCTCATTGGAATCAACAAAGTCCAAGAGGGTACCATCTTTTAGAAAAAGAGATGTGCAAGAACAAGGGGACACAATCTGAAGATGGGGGAGCAGTTCAGAGGCAATGTGAGGAAGTATTTTTTTTCACAGAGAAGGTGGTGGACACATGGAACAGCCTTCCTGAGGAGGTTGTGGGATCTAAAACTGTGGGAGAATTCAAACATGCATGGGACAGACATAAGGCATTTTTTGTGGGGGGTAGAAAGAAACAGGCTGTTGGTTAATTAGGATCTGCAGCTAATCCTGTAGGTAGGGAAATGGGCAGACTAGGTAGGCCAAGTGGTTCTTAACTGCTGTCAACGTCTATGTTTCTATGTTTCTTAAGTTATTCACTTAAACTCCCTAGTGCTCCCAATGTCTCCACTGAAAACATGCTCTTGTGGCTAGTGGTCTTACCTGGTTACCAAAGAATAAAAAAAAACTCATCCCTTTGAAAAAAAGAATGAGATGCTTTCAATCCTTGTGGCTGTTGTCCAGCCAGGTCCAGTGTACAATGTAGGACAATTCTTTGCAGGGAAGCACTACCATTTTGTATTCGCCCCGATTGTCTTTTAATTGTATTACATATTGTTCACTTGCTCTTTAGACCCTTCATATGGGTTCAGCTGTTGGTCCTTACCCTGAGTTCCATATTCTTGTTCCATTAATAGTGTGGCACCCCATCATATTGTACTTTTTTATTTCTGTTTTCATTTTGTTTATTTGGCTAGTATAATCATCTCCTGTTTGTTTAGAAAGAGACAGTAAATTTTGCAGCTGCTTCTGGAAAACTAAATATTTCAAATACGTTGCATTATTTAATGTTTTGCCTGTTTCTGTTAAAAAGAAGGACTTCATAAAAAAAAAAGAAAGCAGCTAAGTGCTGTTCATATTGAACTAGTGCTGTGTAGCTATTTTAAGTGCTTGTGTGAATCACTAATTGAAAATTTCTGTTTGTCTCATTGATAGCTGTCACTGGAGCCCTGCACATTCAAGGAAGCAGGAAGAGGAGCTTTGTAGTCCATGTCAGGGGTTCTGAGGACTACAAACCTCGCAGATTACTGATTAAATCCTAGAATCCTAGTACAGGGTGTTAGAAGGGTACTGTAGAGGCTTAAAATCACTTACAAATGAAGAAATTAGTATTTTTAAAAAGATTTTAAATGAGTGTGGGTCCCGTGACCTTTGTAGCACTTCCGGGTTATGGGAGGGTATTTTATTGCGCCCTGCGGCGAGCAGGACAAGCCCGAGCGGGGCGAGCGTGCGACGTCGTGCATGACAATGCACGTGTCAGGCATAACAGGCGAAGTATTAAAGCTTAGAAGGAGAGGTTGAATCAGGACTAAATCGGGTAAATATAACAACAAAACTGTTTATGATAGTCTAACAGATCTGTTTATCCTGTAGTCGGATAGGCATCTGTAATTAGACACGTAGAGCGGTTAGTCCACTGTCATTCCGTTAAGACAGATCTTAGAATCTGCATAGCAAGTCTAAGTGAATAAAGTACTAATCAGCAGTAGTAATAACTAACTCCTAAATTATAGTCTGTTTAGGCTCTAGGGGGGTAAGAAATGAATATCAATGAGGGTATAGTTATCCTATCTACAAGGGAAATAGCTATGACCTGCATTTTGTGTCAAAGCTTTTGTTTGGAAACCAGTATAGGATTTGAGGCTCTAAAATGCACTCAGTGTATTCAGAATGTAGAGTTGAAAAATAAAATAGAAATTCCGGAACAAAGGATTATTGATTTAAGTAAACAAAATGAGATCTTATATTTTGAATTAAATGAGATCAAGAAATCCCAGACAACTGTCTCTATAAATCAAAACATCACTAAGGAAGATTCCTTGAAGAGAGCACGAGAGGAAAGTGGAGATAGTAGTGATGACTGGAGTCCAGTAATTAATAAGAGAAAAGCAAAGAAGGGAAGGAGGGCAATGGAATTTCAAATTCCTGTGGAAAATGGTTATCAGATCTTAGGAGATGAATCAATAAATGAAGGAGTAATTAATGAGAATATAATAAATAAAGAGGAATGTTCAGATAACCTTGGGGCTCGGAAAAATACTAATGAGAGAAATATTATTACAACTATTGCACAGCTACATAGTGAAGAACACTGTATTGTTATTAGTGAAGAATCCCCCACGGACAATAATCTAATAGAGCCCGTAGAAGTATCTGGTTGTTTTTCCGAACACATAGAGACAAGTGAAAGATCTGACCCAAGACAGGTTATAGTACTGGGAGATTCAATAATTAAATATATAGATGGGCATATCTGTAAAACAGACAAACAAAATAGAATGTGCTCAAGCTTCAGGGGTGCTTGGATTAGGGACATTGAGAGAGTAGTTCCTAACATCCTTAAAGATGCGGGTACAAATCCCCTAGTAGTAGTTCATGTAGGAACAAATGTTATAAATAAATTTACAACTAATGATATTAAAAACAGCTATATATCCCTGGTCAACACTTTAAAGTCATTAAAATCCAAAATTTGTCTTTCTGAAATACTGCCCATACCACGAGCATCTATGAAGACAGAAGTGAAAATAAAGGAAATAAATTAAAGGTTAAGAAAATGGACATTAAACAATAATGTAACCTGTATTACACATTGGGAAAAGTTTAACAATGATTATAGTCTTTTCAGCTGGGATGGCTTACATCTTAGTAAAAAAGGAAGTCATCAACTTGGTAAACAATTTTTGTCAATAATTGAACAACGTTTAAACTAAGTACTGGGGGGCAAAGAGGGAGTGACAAAGTGGAACCAGTGTCCTCGAGTGATGAACTTACATTCCTTATGTGTAATGCCAGAAGCTTGACCATTGTTAAACTAACAGAGCTAGCTGGTAGAATGGAAAAAGATAATTTGGATATAGTAGCAATTACTGAGATGTGGTAGAATGATGATTCCCAGTGGTCCAATGCCATTCCGGGATATAATTTATATTATAACAATAGAAGTAATAGAACTGGTGGAGAGATGTGTTTCTATATAAGGAATACAATTACAACAATGGATTTACCCATATTAATGGAAATGAGGTGGAGATAGAGGGTTGTTGTATACAGTTACAATACCTAAAGAAAAAACTCCTACTAATAAATATATATCGTCCCCCTAATGCTGATTTAGTATATGACCTGGCTTTGATACAACTCTTAGTAGAACATTCTGAAACATCTGATATCATCATTACGGGTGACTTGAACCTGTCAGGTATTGATTGGCAAAAACTCACTGCATCTACCAACACTGAACATAACTACTTAGGAACATTTATTAATCTAGGTTTAGAACAAATGGTCATGGAAGCAACTCGTGAAAAAAATATCTTGGATCTTGTTTTGACTAATATTCCGGACAAACTTAATAGTATAGGAATAGCTGAACCTTTAGGATCTAGTGATCATAACGCAGTCACATTTTCTATAAAGCAATTAAAAAATAGTTGCAGGGAAAATAAATATTGTTATAATTATTATAAGGGTAACTACAAAGAAATCAAGGAAGTATTGTTTAGAAACAACTGGAATATATTATATAAAGACAAGAGTGTAGATGAGTGTTGGCAGCTTCTTAAGGGAATGATATATGATTTAGAAGAAAGATACATTCCTAAGATTAAAATAAATAATTATAAAGGCAAAATCCCCATGTGGTTGACACCTAAAATACAAAAACAGATTAAAAAAAGCAAAAAGCATATAACAAACTAAAAGTTTACCCAAGCGTAGAAAATAGAATTAAGTATAAAAAAGAACTTAAAATCACCAAATCCCTTATTGAACATGAAAGGAAACAGACTGAATTTAAATTGTCAACAATGGAATATAATCCCAAAACTTTTTATGCGTATATGAATAAAAATAAGAATTCTAATCCACCAATATCCACTATTGTTAATGAAGGGATAGAAATTGAGAATGGATCAGACGTAAGTAACATATTTAATAAGTATTTTGGGTCTGTGTTCTCAAATAAAGATCCCATAAATGATATACCATATACATATTATAGTGCATATGAGGAGATAACTATAGGGGAAATAAAAGAGGCAATTGGAATTCTAAAAGAAACATCATCACCAGGGCCTGATAATATAAATACATTCTTCATAAAACAAACCTTGGATGCACTTTTGTGCCCATTACATATGATCCTTAATAAATCATATAAGAATGGGGAAGTTCCAGATGACTGGAAGCAGGCCACGGTAATACCAATATATAGGAAGGGAAATAAGAACAGAGTAGATAATTATAGACCTATTAGTTTGACGTCAGTTTTGTGTAAAATCATGGAAAGGGTATTGAAACAAAAGATGGATCAAGAACTAATAACTAAGGGTATATAAGACAATACACAACATGGATTTTGTAAAGGAAGATCATGTACAACAAATCTTGTTACTTTTTATGAGAATATAAGTATTAGTTTAGATAGAGGTATTCCAGTGGATGTTGTATTCCTTGACTTCAAAAAGGCATTTGATAAAGTTTCACATAATCTATTGGTTATGAAACTAATCAAGCTGGGAATTAATGGTTATACTGTTAAACGGGTCAAAGCCTGGTTGAAAGACAGAAGCCAGAGTGTAAGAATAGGGAAAACAATTTCTACTAGTATCATAGTAACAAGTGGCATGCCGCAGGGTTCGGTTCTGGGTCCTGCATTGTTTGGTTTATTTATTGGGGATCTGCAATTGTGAGTTTCTTGTCAGGTAAGCAAATTTGCAGATGACACTAAAATTTCAGCAGAAGTGGATTCGGAAATAAAAATCAACCTATTAAAAAAAGGTTTATTGATTATTGAAAAATGGGCAAAAGATAACAATATGTGTTTCAACAATGACAAGTGCCTGGTTATGCATTTGGGCAAAAAGAACCCCAATGTTGACTATATATTATGTGAGAACCAAATCAGGATGGGATGTTATGAACAAGATTTAGGCGTAATAGTAAATAATAAATTTGATTAGATAACAAAGTAACAAGTAATTCAAACAGGTAATCGTATTATTAATGCGATTAAAAAGCATTTATAACGCGAAACAAAGAATGTATAATAAAATTGTATAAATCATATATTAGACCACATGCAGATTATGCTGTTTCCTTTTGGGCACCATATCTGGAAAAAGATAAAAAAAAATGATAGAAAGTTTACAGAGAAGAATGACTAAATTAATACCGGAAATAAAATCCTTACCATATCCAGACAGGGTAAAAACATTGGGATTATATGATTTACAAACAAGACATGATAGACGGGATCTGTTGTTATTGTTTAATATTCTAAATGATGAACATCTTATGGAACTAAGTGGATTAACATATTTGGATAAAGTGTATAGATTAAGATGTAATAACAGGCAAATTAAAATACCAAAAGCAACTACCAACAAGCAGAACTAATTTTACAGTGAGAGCCGCTGTACTTTGGAATTCTTTGCCACAGTATATAGTTGAGCATACATCATGGAACCAGTTTAAAGTGAAATTAGATAGGCTACTGTTGGATAGTTAAAAGTAATTTCCCCCATTATTGTGGGGAAAGTGGTCCCGATGGGCCTAGTGCCTGCTTCCACTTTTAAAAACCAAGAGTAATACAGAGAGTAATATCCTCCTTGATGTCCAGCCATCAGGTTGTTATAGTCATCACCCATATCTGGAAGTGACTTTCTAGCTGCTATTAGAAATTTTAAAGCCTGTAATAGTTGTTTTATTATTCAATAAAGAGAGATTTTGTCTCCAGACACCTGTACCCCATTGTGGGTTAACCAGGTTTTGTGTCTGATTTCCTATTATGCTATTGTCTGAAGTTTCCATTGGTATAGTAGTTTTCCAATCACAATGTAACCAATCTAAAAGAAACAGATAACCAATGTGAGATAACAAATTACCTTTATGGATGGTATGGTCTGTCAGCTAAACTGTCTTTAAGTCTAGTTGTTTTGTACATAGTATTCGGAAAGTTTGAATCACTATATAATTTTTCTGTTTTCCCAGTTTTGTCACACAGTGACAAAATACAATCCCACCCCTCCCACTAGGATTACAGATCTAGCTGTGCATAGGTATGGTTGGATTTGTTTATAGTAAATATACCTATTCGAGTAAACCTGGTCTGTGATGCATAAACATTTATTAATCTAGAATTCTGTGTATCCATGGTGATATCCAAAATTAGAACCCTTCCTGGTACTAAATCCATTAATTTAGTTACTTGCAAGTTGAATAAGATTCCTGTACCTGAACAAAGGTCTTCTCCCAATGACCAAAAGGATGGGCTCGCATACCATTCCTCGAGGCCTACATAATTTCCCTATTGGTGAGTAACCTGCTTTCTTGAAGAAAAAGAACATTATATGATAGATCTCGTAAAACAGAAAATATTTGCTCTTCTCTGTTGATTTTTGCTACTAACATTCAAAGAGGCACAGCTTAGAAAGAGGTTAAACAGAACAGATTAGCTATAAGAAAAAGGGAAAAGTATTGAACATATTCATTTTTTTGGACTGTCTAGTGTACCCCTTTTCTGCCTTGCCTTTTTCTCCTTTGCAAGGAATGTGGATGTGTTGACACCTCCTCATTGTCAGTTGAGGGATCTGGTTGTGAGGATGTCACTAATGAAACATCAGTCTCCACTTCAGTGTCCACCCCAGGCTTTCTGAGTAGCAAGTTCTGTGAATATTTCCATCCTCAGAAACTTGACTTTTGGCTGCCCTCTCCCATTTCTCCAACAGGTGACCATCTGTAGTTGCTCCATCACTGGGATAGATGGGGGAGGCATTTCTTGCCTGAGAGGTTGCTCACTATGATCCATTTCCTCCTGGGAATGTACAGATGTGCCACATCTCCTGTAGGTTGTTTAGGAGCTTGTTCTGTTGTAGCCTGTAGTAGATTCCTATCTTGGAGTGGTGCAGCAGGCTCAGCCTTGGTTCCAGGAGTGCGACTAATAATAGGGACTTCTGTGCTTCGATCCCTAACTTCCTCTGCCAGCCCAGATGGGTGAGCAAGAGCAGAAGGGGGAGACTTTGGTCAGGAAATGTTCCTCCATCTGGATTTCTGATGCTGCTGCTCTGTCTCGTTTTTTTTCTGGACTATGTCCACATAATACTCCTGTTCTGCCTGCTCCATTGGGTCATTCTTTATTGTGAGAAGTCCTGGGACAATTTTTCTCCAAATGTCCATTTCCCTTGAATAATTTGCAGTACACAGGGTTCTGGTTGTGTATGCTTATGTGTCCTACAGTATGTCAGAACACAAAGAACATTTCATCTGATCACAGCCACTATTGAGCTGCGACCGAAATACACATCGAAAACATAATTTTAGCTGTTTAGTGTAGTATATGAAGCTCCAATCTCTTCCTAAGTAAAAGAAGTTTGGGAGGAGTTTGAGACCGGAGTCTTAATGAGGTACTAGCACTTTTATGTGCCATCCATCTGTCCAGACCAGCCCTGAATACAATATTGGTTCTGGGGCTCTGAATACCTTGCATTGTGATTTAAGTCAATATAGAATGTCTGATATACAAACCTTTTCACTTTTAAAAAAAGAACTGTAACTGTTTTTAAAGCTGGTTTAGTAAGAGGGATGACAAAAAAAGTGAGGCCATAATGGTATACGTTTGACTGTATGATATCTTTGCCAGACGTTTTCCAAGCCACTTTTAAAATTGACGTGAAATACAGAGTAGCCTGCCAAATACATATATTTCTGTGACTCGGAAGCTGAGGCTGTATTTGTTTAACAGGGTTCTGGCCATGAAAAGACAATCCAGGGGTTTCTCCATTCCTCCCTCGTATTTAATACAAATCACATTACTTCTTTTTGCTGGTTCAGCTAGGGAATGAAACTGCCTTCTTCCCTAGATTCTCACTGGGGGGCTGCCTGGAAGGGCCCTGATCAGAATCATCCACTTCACCTTTACTAGCCATACCAAGTCTTATGGGGAGGAGTAAGATCTGTGTTTTTTTAACATTTCCTGTGTGTCTCACTGCCTCATCCATATTCAAATCCTTTCTCCCTTACAGCAGTCTGCTTGGTACATTCACCTCATTTTCCTCTTCATCTCTTCCCTGTACCTCAGGCTCTGCAGTACTTATTTCCATACCATTCACTGTTTCCTTCCCAGATGCAGACAGTCCATTTAAACTTGATGGGGTGGGGTGGGGGCGTGGGATCATTAACATTTCTTCTGGTACCATATCTTGAACCCATTCTAATTTAGGGTTTTGAATAAGCTGAAATGTAAAAGGCATATGAATAGAAAGGTCACTTGCCTGTGTTCTCTGACACAATGACATACCCATACCCTTTTGTGGTGTACATATCCCTTCCTCCATCTGCAGCATTTATTCTGGAGTACACTTCAGAGTATGTGGATGTATTACATCAGGCTCCAAAATTTTTCCAATGTCAGAGGCTCTTCATTCATTGATGCATTGTTTTTGCCACCCAGCTCGGCATAAAGTCTCCTCCACCATCAGTCCTGAAGTGATATAGAGCTGGTGGTAGAGGACAGGTGTAAATGTCTCTGTGACATTCTGCTCAGTCATTCCCACCTGAGTCTCTGGGTCATCCCTGTGGTGTGTTCTCTGTTGCAAACACTCTTACCACCACAGTCACTAATGTACTCTCATTTGTGCTCAGCTGAGCTGAGTTTGTTATTTTTCCTACTGAGCACGAAGTATGAGAAGCAGGTATAGTTAACAGATGAGAAGAGCCACATAATTTCTAGAGGTTGTTTGTTTGTATTATATTATTGTTGTGATGGGTGCTCTGTTTTAATTCCCCTGCTTAGGCTGCTTTCTCCTCTCCCCCTCTTATACTGGCAGCATAGATGGACTGAACGGGACCTCATTAGCTGTCAGAGGATCAGCTGTGCTTTCAAAGGAAGTTTCCCCTATTTCTTCTGCTGGTGTTTTAGAAACCAAGCCACACTGAGCGTATTAAAAGAATGTACGCAAGAGAAACCTACAAGTTTTAATTATGGCTAAACATGATGAAAGAATTTATGATGATGGAAAGAATAATTTAAAGTACAGGAAAAAGGACACATGTCTTTGTTAAGGTATGGGAGGGCTTTGAAACATACTGAGGCAACAACCGAGATACTTAAGGGACATAGGATACCAAGAAGTCCAAATACAATTTTGTCTAAATTGCTGACATACTGTAAATGAAATGCTTGGAATGGAATATGTGCAGCTTAAACAGTGTGAACAGTTGTTTTTTGTGCTTTAGCCCACCATTTTTTGTCTTTTGTAACCTTTCAGATCAATTATTGTCCTTTAGAATTTTTCTTTGCATACTTTTAACATTAAATCACTGCACAGTAGAGCATTCTTTCATGAAGTTAGTTGTACAAGTCTTACTTTTTGATATACTAAATAACTTATCAAAGACAAAAATGGAAGCACCAAGTTAGGGTGACAGTAAACCTGTCGACCTCACGCATAGCGATGGCATAATACCAATGCAGGTATTGTGCCGCCCAAGCACCCGGTGTTTTCTGTGGGGGGGCTTGCCCCCGCACCCCCTGGACTTTAGGATTCTCAACTCCAGGTCGGAGTTGGTTCGGGGAGGTGGCTGGACACTGGGGGAAAGCAAAACATGGAAATGGACCATTACAGTGACTGTCGCTGTAGTGTTTTTTTTCAGTGTTTCGCTGTCGGGGTCAGGCAAAAGGGGGCCACCCAACCAAAATTAATTGTTATGAAATCAGATACTGAATCTGTACCACTGTATTAAGCTTTGACATTAATATAAAATAAAAAAAAGAAACTGGGCCAACATCAAACAGATATATGTATTCCTTTTCTGGAGGCATCTCTAATGTTTTTGCTGGGTTCTCAGGTATTGCAGCTGACACATTAACCAGATCAGCAGCTGGGAACTACTATCTGCAGTTTCTAAGCTGCAGCATTGTTGTTGAAAGAATGAATTCATTCATTCTCTACTCTTCTTTGGCTAATAATGCAAGTAAGTAAGCATTTTATTTGGGTACAGTTCTTCTACAGTTTTCTCAGCTAAATCTTCAATTCTCATTTCAGAGGCCTGCTACTGGGCTTTTTCAGTATCGACTTTCTGGCTATAGCTATCACTGAAAGCCACAACAACCTTAACAGGTGAAAGGGTAGGCAAAGATGACTTCTCTATACCTACAAGACCTCTGGGCTTCCTCAATACTCTGGGTGGGAAGGGAAGCATTCTCCTGTCCTGAGCAGCCATGTCACTGTCCACTCCAACCACCAGCACTCTCTTCGACAGAAAGCAGACAGCGACCTGTGCTAAAGAGTAGGGGATTTTTTTAATGCGTAAAAGAAAACAGCACAAATACATTATCCACTCATACAGTGCTTACACATCTGTCAATACATGAAAAAAAGGGAAACAAGTAGCAAACAAAATATCCGAAAACAAAGGGCAGAACCTTTCAATATTGGAGTGGATTACAAAATATAAGAAAAACTTTTTTCCTTACAGATATGTCAATTCAAGAGTACAGTCATAGTTGAAAAGATTAGAGAGTAACATAATCCTGTCCTGAACACAAAATAAATATATCAAGATATGTGAAACAATGCAGGGAAAAAAGTACCTTACAAGACTGTGTTTCTAGAGGCTGCAGCAGAGATCTATAGTATGCACAATGCTTCCATAGTGCCTTAAACCTATAAGAATGGAGGGATGAACATTCTCTGACATATATTCTTACAAGAGAAGCATTACTTGTGGCAACAGTTTTTAGACTCTCTGTGTGCTTCTGTTTTAATGAACATACACATCGTTCTAGCCAGAGATATCTGCATACTGCAAGAGTTAACCTCAAAGTACTGAAGAGTACAGTAATGTTTATTAAGATAAACAACACAATAAAGCAAAAACATCATACATACAATATAACACCAGTACATAATAAAAACTAAAAATTTACAGAACAAAAACTAAAGTGAAAAAGAGAAAGACACGCTGTCAAAATTAATGAGTAATAGATGAATCATATGCAGATATCAGTGGGCTAAACATGATTACCACAACACGAAACTTACCTATTTACTGATATACATTACTGGGAATTCCATGCCACAGGGTGCTCAGATAGGCAGCAGTAAAGGTAGAAAATCTTTCTGGTATACTTGACATATTGCCTATTATGCAGACAGTTGTAAACCCACATACTGTATGTAATAATTTTCTACTGAATGGTTAATGCACATCTAGCTTGCCATGCCTGATATTTAAGAATATGAACAAAAATACTCTGCACCACTGTGCAACCAGCCCCACTTTACGGGAGCAAATCTTTGGATAAGATTCTCATATGACATCATGGTCATTATGTTGAAAATTGGGGAAAATGTCAAAAAACAATAATGTAACATTTGGGTTATTTTCAATGTTTACTCACAACTTTCTGAATTTTGCAAATGTTGGCCCAAGACTTTCACCATAGCCCTGCTGTTGCCTCATTTCATGAACATATGTTATTTTTCAAATCCCCTTCAAAACATATTTTCACAATTGCTTTCTGACATCACCTTTCAAATGGGTTTTAAAAGATTCCACCTGTCTTAATTATAAGGTAGGGACATAAAAAGACTATGCTGAAAATCCGGGGTCAAAATTTTGAACAACAATAGATTTGGAAGAAATGTTGAATTGTTCCAGCATTTACTCATAACTTTATTACTTCTGCACATTTTTGCTCAAAATTCCTTTTTCCCTTATTTATTGAAAATATTTTGAGAATACATGCAAAGAAATTAAAATCAAACAAAAATAATGCATAAAAACAATACCAAAAACCTAAATCAATATCAATACCTATGCCCCACTTCCAAAAGAAGACCATCAGATAAACAGATATTAGTAAAATCAAACTATACCCTACCTACAGGGTGATAAAGTACACTGATGAAAAAAAAGATGAATCAATAAAAATATTTATATCCATACTTAAAAAAAATTGATGGCTTATACAAAAAAAATATATATATATATATTATGTGTCTGTTGTTCTTAGCCTTTGCTGATTGCACCGTGAGGCTTTCTGGCACCTCTGCTTAATGTTGAGCCAGTCCAAATTCTCTCATGGGATTTGCATATGTTTACCATGATGCTTTGCAATATTGGGGTATGTGCAATTGTGTTTTCTTTCAAATTTGGCTATATGGCCAATATCCTCTGGGATAACCCATGACTCAGGGCATTTGCTCTGGGGTTCTTTCATAGTTATTTTCCTTCTCTATTCCTTCTCTATTTTGGATGCCCCATGGCCCAAACAAATAACATCCCCCTTGAGGTGTGGTTGGCTTCCTCTCCCTGGGCTAAGACACAACTATGGCACACTGATGAGTCCAAATGAGAATGAAACATGTTTATGTGTCTGCTGTTCTTAGTCTTTGTTGATTGCACTGTGAGGCCTTCCAGCACCATGCAATTCTGCTTAAAGTTGAGCCAGTCCAAATTGTCTCATGGGAATTTGCATATGTTTCCCATGATGCTTTACATTATTGAGGTATGTTCAGTTGTGTGTTTTATACACACACACACACACACACACACACACACACACACATGTAGGGTCTCATTCTCTATTGTAATGGTAACATAAGAGTATGTATCTTTCCAAAATTTTCCTGAAATTTAAGAGAATTGTTTTCAATATTCATAATGAATTTACACAGTTGAAGGTTGTGCAATATTCATCTATTTATGTCTTTGATAACCGGGTGGGTGCACTGATCCAAAGGACCATTTTCAGGCATGACTCAAGCCACAGCATGGCACATTAAGCAATACAGGTGTGGAGAACAACAGTAAACACAGGCCTCAACAAGAGGTGCAGGAAATTACAGAGCAAGGGGTCATTACATAAAATGCAATTACATAAGAATACAAGACGTCAAAGAAGGCCAGCATACAGGTCAAAAATACATAGTCACAGGCCAGGCAACAGGCTGAAATATAAGTCACAAAACACAGAAACAAAACATAAGTCTCAGATGTGATACATAAAGTGCAAAATGCATTCAGGTACACTAACAGTGCACAGGTCAGTGAGCACATTGGAACTCTGAAATTGAGTACAACGCTTCCTCATAGCACATGGTGAAGGAACTTAGAATAGGGAGGCAACAGCAGAAGCCCTAAAAAGTGCTGGAAGAGGACAGGAGCAGTAGTGGTGAGTGTACCAAAGATGAGACACTGCGAATAGGTGGGGGGGGGAGGGCATGGAGGGAAGGAATGCCAGAGATTACCCAGGAGAGCAGTGGCATTTGACTTCAGACAGTAGCCACTCTTTGAAATTCTTTTTTAAGGAGTGATGGGAGGTTTAAGAGTGGAGAGATGTAGGTAGTCTATGCCATAGGGAGCGGGCAGAGATTGGAAAGGCTTTACTACTCATGGTAGAGGAGATTCATGGAACTACTGGAGGGGATGGATAATTTTCAGAGGCTCCTAGCTGCCACTCTGTACATGAGGAGGGATGAGTATTGGGACAGGTGTCCACCTCTCAGAGTATTGTCAATTAAGCAATCAAGGTCATAGTTGAACCATCCTTGCAGAGGAAGCCAACCAAGTGACTGGTACAATACACAATGATGGGTGGAAAAGGGGGCATGGAGGACAAAGGAACAGATACTGTTGTAGACTGAATTCAATCTACAGTACAGAGCTGAGGATACGATGGAAAAGACAGGAGAGCAATATTCAAGGAGCGGTAGAAGGTTTCCTTATGCAATTGCTCGGTGTGCCTCAGGTCACACCAGGAGATGAGCAACTTGTTGTTCAGTGTGCCTTCCTGGTAAAACATTTCAATAAATAAAAATAATAAATAAATAAGAAAGTAATTGCCATTGATGAAGCAGTTGTATTTCCGCTTACAATGCCAGTGACACAGGTTTGGGAACAGACTCGGGTGCTGGAGGGCTGGCCGGGGATAGAAGGCTTGAACATCAGATGACTGTTCACCTTCTCTCAAGAGGAGGGCAGGGAAGTGATAAGGTGCTTGCTGACTCCTGGTGAAGGCTTGGGGCACAGCAATGCTTGGGCTTCCACTAACTATTGGGGTGTGGTGAATGTCGGCATAAGCCTGATGTTAGTGGCATGCCATGCCCCCCAGGGAGCAAAAGCTAAAAGAGCCCCGAGGTCGACCAGATGATGGTCACCAGATCCTGCTGCTGCAAGACCTTGGGAAGTGCACAGACCATCACAGCAGCACCAGGCCAAGAATTGCACTGGCCACCCCACTGGTGCCTTCCCCCTCAGAGGAGAGGGAACCACCCGGTAAAGGGTTACGTCCAGGTTACCTGGGGGGCTGCAATATGGGGTGATGGGTGGCTGCACTGGGGAAGTGTGACAGTTAGGGCATAGGAAGATCTAAATGAGAGATGCCAGCCTGGAGCTGGAGGGAGCAAAAAAAAGAAAGAAGGTAATTGATTTAGGCGGTAGGCGACACCTATCTTCTGATTAACTCTGCACACATAATTATTGACATTGTTGGCAAATGTAAGGGAGGAGTGCAGAGTGACTCCTAAGTATTTAAAACTAGGGAAAGTTTCAAGTGGGGGACAAGCAGGCGTGGGTACAAGGAGCGAGTAGTTTGTCTTAGAGATCTTTGTGAGAAATGATTTGGATCCAAATAGCATTACTTTTGTTTTCTTTGCATTAGCAGAAGCCCATTCTTCAAAGCTAGGTACTGTATATCATTATCTAGCCAGTGCCTTAAAATGACTTGTTTAGTAGTCAAAACTGTAAGAACCATTATTTGTTTGTCAAATTCTTTAGGTAAAAAAATCATAATTACCAATGATACAACATTCAACATTAAATTTCTTTTTGATGTCCTTCCAGAGAGGACACACTAATGGACAATTCCAAAGGATTACACACAGATTACACAGAAATCTGCTGGCAGAAAAGGACCACATGGCCCATCTAGTCTTCCCTTACATCCTCCCCTGTTGTCTCAAAGTTCCAATATCCCTATTACATCGAGTACATATATCTGATTTTAAAAGACCACATTTAGCCAATTTAACAGCTGTCATGTAAGCATTGCATAAAATTTTAAATTACATTAATCTCAGATTATCTAATGGAATACATGTATGTATATTGTTCCAGTTTCTAGTCCAATTCAGAAAGTTATTATCCAGTACCATGTGCCAATATTTCAGCTGAATTCGATCATCGGAAAATTTAACTGAAAAAAAAAATTGTTATATGGATTGGCCATAGGGTGCCTATTAATATTAGTATTCTTAAGCCTAAGGAAATGTTCTTGGTAATCATACATCCAGGGAAATGGACCAAAATGTGAGGTTAGTGCTGCTTTTAAAGACACAAAGGTTTACAAAGTATTTTTTACTGAATTTATAATTTGCCAACATTTCACTAAAAGCTAATAAAAAGCCATTTTTTAATAAAGAAGCCACCGTTAAGGCTTCAGTTTCTGGGAACCAGGATTTTATAAAGACTTTATTATTAAGTTTAAAGTTATAGTTGTTAATAAGAATTTGGTTAATGTCAAAAGAGAGATGAATTCCTAGAAATCTGGCCTTTTGATTATGTACTTTGAGAGAAATTCTTAACACCGTGCTTTTAAGAACAACTGGTAAATTAGAAACCGTCATATGTAATAAAGCCAAAGGGGATAATATAATTTTTTTAAGAAGATATAACTCCACATCCAGCCAAATTTGTTAATAACTACAATTATTATTACATTATGGGTGATTCATTTAAATTATTTATTGATTTGGGCTGACATGCAGTAAAGTATAAAATTTGGTATTTTAATGCAACCCTGGGATCAAGAGAGCATTAATTTGTTTAGAGCAATTCTAGGTGGTTTATTCCACCATATACAATCATTAATTATACCCTGTAATGGGACAAACCATTTAAAGGGAGAAATAGATTCATCACATTTAAAGGATAAAAAAAGTCTGGGAAAGATATTCATTTTTACAATGTTTACGCTACCTAACAGAGAAAGAGAGGGTAATTTCCATCTGTTTATATCCTGTTTCAATTTAACAATTAGATTTCGAAGAGTTAAGTTCACCATTTGGGCTTCTGCTTGTCATAAATAGACTCCCAGATATTTGATGTGATTAGGTGACCATAATAAACCCAGCTTAATAATTTCTTCTTTGAATAAGCCATCATTTAGCGGCATGACAATTGTTTTATCTTTATTTAACTTATACTTGGATGCCAACTAAAATCTGTAATCATGTGTAGAACAGCTTGTATGGGGTTAATCAGATTAGAGTCATGCAAAAGCACATTAGCAGCATCTGCTGAAAGTTTTAAATGGGAAGAGCCAATTCCTTGGATACTTGAATTAGTATTCAAGAAATATAAAAGTGGTGCTGGATAAAAATTAAATAGAATAGGTGATAGTGGGCTTGGCAACAACATTTTCAAAAACAGATCTTGTGTTACCCCCACCTCATGAACATGACTGGTATCATTTCAACCCCCAAAAAAAAAAGTTTTGCAGTCTCTTCAGACAATCATCTTTTGGATGGGATTTAAAAACTTCCACCTGTCTTGGCCATAATGTGGTGTCATAAAAAGCCTATGTTAAAATGTTGGATCAAAAATTATGAAGAAACTGTGAACTTATAAAGATGTTATTTATTCTGCTGACTATTTGTTCAGTTCTAGAGCCCCATATTCTAACAGGTAGAATGGCACTAGTTAAGTTAGTGCCAGGCTAACCATGAATAGCACCGGCTAATGTGGTGGAGGCCATATTCAAAGACCCCTGGTGTGCTGTCCCCCAAGTGTGACTGCACAGAATATAATGCTGCTCCCATGCAAATGATGGCCCCCCCATGCATACTGAACACAGCAGTATACTCAGCAGTTTTGGCAGCATTGAACAGCTTCCATCACAGTGCTGTTTAACACTGCCTAAACCCTGTCCTTATCCCCATCCACAGTCAGCCCCAACCTGATCACCTATCCTGTAGCTCTCTTGGAAAATTCCTGATGGTCTAATGGTCTTCTCACACCCAATGGCCAGTCCTGAAGCTACCATGAATATTCTTGGGGGTCCAGTGGTCCCCCCATAAGGTCATCCAGCCTTCTCCAAACCCACCAACACATGTACCTCCTTACCACATCACCATTGCCCCAGGACCCTTAGCTGAGCTATTGCAAAAATGATAGTGACTGGAATAGCTGGCTGCTCACCACCTCTGCTTGTGGCATCAGGACCCCAATGAAGATAGCACATTGCAAATAGAATAGTGCCAGGGCTCCTATGGGCATAGTCACTATGCACTGCACTAAAATGACACCATATCCAGTTAGCACGCTCCCGTTGGTGTGCTCTAATTGTCTTGATATCACCCCTGAGCCAAGTGTGTGCTAACTGATCCACAGTGCTTCTTTCAGGGCAGTGCATATGGCCAGCTCTGAATATGAGGACCTATACCCCTCAGGCCAGTGGAACCCAAAGTTCACAAGACAATGGCTACTGGGGGTAAAAGAAAGGTATAGCCTAGAGGCTAGAGTAACAAGCTTTGAATGAGCTTGGTACATCCAGCAGGCCTGGGTTTGATTCCCACAACCTCCACTTGTATACTGTGACTCTAAGCAAGTCACTTAACCAACCCAATGCTCCCAGGTCACCCCTGAAAACAGGCACATGTGCCTATTGGGCTTTACCTAGTTACCAAAGACTAAAAAAATTAAAAATACTTATTTTCTAATGTTTTCCCTTTTTATATTACATTGTGTTCTTTTCATAATGCACCTTGGTTGCAGATATTTCTATTCCCGGATCTGCTTGTCCTCCGACTTATTCCACTGAGTGCTCATACCCTCACTGCCCTGAATTATCACTACCTTGCTTGCTACCTCACTTAGTCACTAACATTTAAAACAGGCAAGCCCCAATGTTTTTCTTTAATAGGTTGTCATTCTCTGATCCCTTGCCCTGCTTGATACTACCTAATGCAAGGACTAAAACTGGCACCATGTCTCTCTTTCCCCACCCACATGCAAGCACCTATCCCTGCCTGTCAGCCTGTTTACTCACCCCATCTCTTATAGTACAAACTTTGATGCCAAAAAAATCCACTTTTTTCCAATAGTCAGACGAGTGTCACAGCAGGTTCCTTTCAGTACCCTTTAACAACAGTTCAGCAGCAGAGGGATTATGTTATCAAAAACTAAATTTAATTTGTTTTTCTTGTTTTAAAATATTGGGAATTTATATAAACTTTTGTTAATACTGCTTAATGCACATACTAAGACATTCTAGGGTGGTAGTTGTACTGCAAAATAATATTCCTTGAATTACGTGATCCACACAACACTATTTTGCGGTTTACATAGAAATGCCTTTTCAGAATTCCATGAATTAAAAAAAGAGGTCAATTAGATTAATTTTGGTACAGTATTAGCCACTGCTAAGCAATTTAAATCTCAAATTGTAGTGAGAAAGAAATAGTGTAACCTACTGGGAATTGAAGCCAGGCCTTCATAATACTGTCTCAGTGCTCTAACCACTGAGCTACAGGCACACATGGTTGGACCTGCTGCTCCTGAACACACTTCCTTTCTCTGGTGTTGCATATTCTGTATTTAGGGCATCAAGACAGTATTGTGGGTGCCTGGGTTCAATTCCAAGTAGATCATATTATTTCTTTCTCACTGCACGGCACGTTGTAATTTAAATTTTTGTTTTCATTTTCTTTCATTCCTGAACCAATGTACACGTCTTTGAAGTTTTTTGTACGTTCCTGCTCACTTGCAATGACCAACATGAAAACATTAAGCATCTTGATGTGATGCAATGTACCATCAAGAACATGTGCTAGCATCATCATATTGCAGCCGCAGAATAAGTTTTGTATTTACAGTCAAAAGGCATGTTCAACAGAAGCACTGTTTAAATAGTGCGAGTGGTGGCTATCTTTAATGACTTGAGTCATTAATTACAAAACCAGTTATGAAAGTTGTTTCTTTAAATACCTGAGAAAATGAAAACACTTTACAAATTATAAATTTAAGTACTGTATGTCAGAGATAAATTTCTAAGAAATACATGTCTGCTAAAAAACTACATAATACATGCTGAACAACTTCTTCCTGTGTTTCTAAAAAGTTGTTCCCAGCCTTAGAACTTCAAATATTAAGCTGCAGCTCCTGTAAGCAGGAACTGCTAGTGCTAGTGGTTTTAAAAATAAAACCAAAGCTCAGCGGTAGTGTGTCTGAGGTACCAGCGACCCTGGTTTGGGAGCCTATCGGGGCATTAAAGGGTTGGGCAAAGAGAGGAGGATTAAGAATCCAGAGGACTACTCTCCTCCTCTGGGGAGGAAAAGCTGAAGTGCCTGGCATTAGACTGGCCACTAGTGGAGGCTGCTGGTAAAGCAGCTATGGACCACATGGGGAATGAAGGAGCGGCAGCAGGCAGTCTCCTATGCACAGGAGCATGCGTGGGGTGGTATAGTCAGCATTGCATATCAGCTTCTCCCAGGAATGGAAAATTCAGGAGAAAACAGATCTAGGCCCTGTACACACTAGAAGTCTTAAACCATGAAAGGGAGCTTAGGGAGCTTAACATGGTTTATGAAGTGGTTAACATGATTTAAAGACACACTGCAGTCAGACCTGAACTTTATTTAAGAACCGAGTTTAAACCGTTGTAGCTACATAATCTTTAGCCCTGTTTTAAAACGGTTTAAGGTAAATGCATTTACCTTGCAAGTGTGTACACGCTGCAGTGTTCCTCTTCCTATGCACAGCACTCAGTTGTAAAACACAGTTATTGACATTGATCCCTGGGTTTTTATAGTGTGTATAGGATGTGTGTTTTAACCCATTTTAAAAACTGGGTTAGGATGACAGGCCTTGCAAATGTAGATGCACGAACACTGTAAGTCTTAACCCATGTTTAAAAAAGTTTTATAAACTGATAGCAAGTGTGTACAGAGCCTTTGAGGCAAAGCAGCATGGAAGCCAACCCCTGAAAGGCTCCACACCAGCTACAGGGACGTCTCCTGGAATCTAATGCATTAATAGTAAGCAGTGGAGCCTCTGACTCCACCATGGGGGGTAAGCCATGGGGGAAGACTGGGATTGGAAGGTATGCCCCGATATGCCAGGTGATGGAATGGGGAGTCAGATGGCAAGCCTGCACTGAATAGGAGTAGAAGGAGTAGAAAAAAGATCAAAATATGAAAAAAAAAACAAAAAATAAAGACAGACAAGTGGTATCCAATGTAGATCAAATACTAATATTTCATCTAGATGAAATATTGATAAAGAACCTGTAATGTCAAATTTTGCTCCTGCCCTTTTCTGTTTCAGAAGAAGGTGCTCAGATTTTATTATAAAAAAATCAGTTTGAAGAACAAGCTCAGTTCTCACACCTCATAGGTACTGTGCCATCACAGCTTAAATTCAATGCAAAGAAGTGCAAAGTAATGCACCTGGGAAACAAAAACCCAGGGGAAGGGTACACAATGGGGGAGGAGGGTACTAACAACAACAAAAACGGAAAGAGACCTGGGAGTAATTATATCAGATGACATAAAGGTAAGCAAGCAATGTGAGAAGGCAGTAAGGAGGGCTGGGGGGGATACTGGGATGTATAGGGAGAGGCATCACCAGTAGAAAACAGGAAGTTGTTATCCCTCTGTACAGACAGTTGGTGAGACCGCAACTGGAATACTGTGTGCAGTTCTGGAGACCCCATCTTCGCAAGGACACAGACAGGATGGAGGCAGTCCAGAAGAGGGCAACTAAAATGGTGCAGGTTCTGAACCAGAAGCCATACGAAGAGAGACTAAAGGAGCTTAATACTTATACCCTTGAAGAAAGGAGGAGAGGGGGGACATGATAGAAACCTTCAAGTACCTCAAGGAAATCAACAAAGTCCAAGGTATAGCATCTTTCAGAAAAAGAGATGTGCAATAACAAGGGGGCAAAATCTGAAAATGGGGGGACGGCTCAGGGGCAATGTAAAGAAGTTTTTTTCATGGAGAGGGTGGTGGATGTATGGAATGGCCTTCCTGAGGAAGTTGTGGGGTAAAAAACAGTGAGGGAATTCAAGAATGCATAGGACAGACATAAGGCAATTCTAGTGGGGGTTAGGAAGAAGTAGGCTGTTGGTTAACTAGTATCTGCATCTTATCCAATAGGTAGGGAAATGGGCAGACTGGATGGGACAAGCAGCCCTTATCTACCATCAAAGTCTATATTTCTATGTTTCTATCACAGAGCACTCCAGCTTTGCTGTCATATTCTATGACATCACAGAATCTACCTGGTGTGAAAACCAGCTTATTCTTCATACTTGGGGTAAGTTATTCACTGCATGATGAACAACATTTTTCTGGTGAACAAAATATTGTTGCTTCAAAACAAACTAGCCCATATATATGAATAACATCCCTTTTCCATCTTTGGGTCAGATAATCTGAAAAAAAAGAAACATACATATTATGTGGATTAAAATGTCATAATAAATTAGTAATATAATGTGATGCCGGAAAGGACCTAGGGTCCTCCTTGTCCACCCTTCTTGCTGTACCGCATTGGCAAAACCCAATTTGAGTACTGTATGTTCAAGACACATATACATTTTAACTGTTCTAATGAACCTGAAGGGCTTTTTCATTTTGTTTTGCTGCTGTGATGGCATGCATCTGCTCATCCCCAAAAGGCTTTCCTGTTTTTGTGGCCCTCTCTGGCAGGTCTGCACTGCCCTGAAGAGCTTTCTTCATTTAGCTTGCCTGCTGTGATGAGTCTGCAGAACCCTAAAGGGCTTTTTTTGTTTAGATGGTCCTCAGTGGAAGGTCTACACAGCCCTAAAGGGCTTTTTCATTTAGCTTGCCTGCTGAGATGGGTCTGCATAACCCCAAAGGGCTTTTCTGTTTAGATGGCCCTCGGTGACAGGTCTGCACAGATATAAAGAGATTTTTGTTTAGATTGCCCCCCCCATTGAGTGTCTGAGCAGCTGAAGGGAGCTCAGCTCCCCACAGTATCTATGATAGTATCCACTACAGCTACCTGCATGTCCTTAATGTGCCCTTTAGGGTTCTAATCCATCACTGCCAGTGGTATCTCTATAACAATCCCTTCTAGGTTTCCATTCACCGCAGCTTCATCATGTCTGTAGGTGAGGTTAGAGTACAATATGGTTGGACGAGACTACCACCAACATGGTCTAGTAACCCCTTCAAACCTTTTTGGAGACTGTGCCACTTACAAGAATGCAGGTGCCTGCCACAGAGAGCCCTTTCCTTCCCCCAACCCCAGGAGAGCAATCAGCTGCCACGGTTGGAAATTATAGAATAAAAACAAATATGACTGAACAGGCACAACTAAGTGAGTAAGCTTGTATTTTGACTGACTTTTCTTCTCTAGAAATTTTTCTAGGGAAGTTGCTTGTGTTTGCGAGGTGCAGTTGTGTGGTTTCAGTGAATGCATGGTAAGGTACTGTATTATTAAGGACTGGTGATACACATTCCTCTAATGTCGAGGTCTAATAAATACATCAACCCTCTGTATTTTGTACTGGTAACAGCATTTAACAAACCAGGGAGGCTGCAGATCCTGAATATAAGTAATAAATTCTTTTAATCATGATTTAATATAATATCTGCAGACTTGAAAAACCTTTTTTTTAGATTTCACTGCTCTAACAGAAATGTAGAATCTGCCAGCAGATAAGGGCCACTTGGCCCACTCAATCTGCTTGCTTTTTTCTACCTTCATTTTGACTGCTGACCTTACTTGATCTACGGCACTTTCCCCTTCCTTCCCTTCCTTGACTTTATTGTTCCCTTGTACCTATCCCAGGCATTTTTGAACCCCCACAACTGTTTTTGGCCCCACCACCTCTGCTGGAAGGCTGACAGGAATCCACCACTCCTTCTGCAAAGAAGTACTTCCTCAAGTATCTCCTGAATCTACCCCTCTCCAGCTTCAAAGCATGTCCCCTTGTTCCAGACCACCATTTTTTCTGAAAAATACTCCCCTGTAGAGATGCAGCGAATTTAAATTCCACCAGCGAAGTGGCCAAATTCGCCTGGCAGAGCAATTAGCGAAATTTTGTCGCCTAAGACTGAATTTTGCCTAGGTGAAATTTCACCTTCTGCAGGTGAAATTATGCCTTGTGTGGTGAAATTCTGCCTTCCGCAATGAAATTTCACCTTCTTAGGGTGAAATTCCGCTTCCCACAGGTGAAATTTTGACACCAAAGGTGGAATTGCACCACAGAAGGTGAAATTTTGCAGCAAAAGGTGAAATTTTGCCATTCCACTGGGAGCAATTTCGCCACTCTACCAAGGTGAAATTCTGCATTTTGCTCCACTAAATGGTTGTGATTTCGTGGATTACTCCATGGAGCGAATTTTGCTCACTTTGCCCATCCCTACTCCCCTGCTGTACCTTATTTACCCTCGTGAGGTATTTAAACATCTCTATCATAACCCCCCTCCCTCCTCTCTTCCAGGGTATAAATATTGAGGTCCATTAGCCTTGCTCTGTAGGGCTGTTGATGTAGACCATGCACCATCTTAGTTGCCTCCTCTGGGCTGCCTCCACTATGTCTATGTCCCTTCTGAGGCAGAACAGGACACAGTACTCAAGGTGGGGCCTTACAAACAATCTATATAGGGGCAACACCACCTCCCTCTTTATGCTGGTTATGCCCCTTCCTGTGCAGCCCAGCATCCCACTAGCCCTCCCAACTGCCTTGTCAAACTGCTTAGCCACCTTTAGGTCATCCAGTATGATTATCCCCAGGTCTCTTTCCTGCTTGGCCATTGTCACTATCAGCAAAACTCCACCATTTTGTACTCTGCCCTGAGTTGCTGTAGCCTAAGTACATTATCTTACACTTTTTTGCATTAAAACCCAGCTGCAACATTCTTGATCACTACTCCAGTTTTTTTTCAGGTCTCTTTATATCAATCTAATAAAATGATATAAACACACATTATAATATAGAGAATAATTGCTATGCAACTGTGTGTGATAGATTTTTTTTTATACACCTGAGGTGTGTGATGACCCATAAACCTCCAGAGCGAAGATTGAGAGGTTTATGAGGTCATCACACACCATGGGTGTGTAAAAAGAATCCCTTAACAAAACAGTTGCATAGTCATTCTTTTTATAGTTACTGGTGCAGGGAGTTTTGTCCTTTGAAACATGAAAGTTAGCGGAGAACTGGTATGCCACACACACTCACACACAAAGCCACTGACTGTGTCTTCATATCCAATACAGACTTTTTTTTTTTTTTTAATCAGACTGCCACCAAAAAAAGTTCTGTTTGTTTTTTAAGGATTTATTTACTTATTTAAATTTTGGTAACTGGGTAGACCCACTGAGACCATGACAGTCCCTTTTTTGGGGTGACCCAGGATTAAACACAGGTAAGAACATTTCATGAAATTACAAAACATATACAGGTTGACAGTTGCATAAGTTAGCACAGAAATCAAAAGACAGTATTATAATGGGCTGGTCTATTCTGGTTCGGCCACTGTTTCCGAAGTGTCGAAACAGACTTGTCTGACTGGTACAAATGGCTGGATCAACCAGATATATTTTTAAGTTTGTAGGGGTAGGATCAACCAGATAGATATTGAGAAATGTAAAAAAAAATTCTGACCTTTCATCTAGAAGGAAAAGATTGAGCCGGGTGCTTGATAGCATAGGAACAGAGCCGTGATATTACTTGAGATGTATGGCACACCCACACAGTAATTAAGAGCCAATAAGGTGGCATGCTACAATTGATTGACACAAAATGCTGCAAAAGTGACATGAAATATAAAGCAAAACACCATAATAATGGCCGTTTGAGAGGTAGCTGTAAACAGGGTAGTAAAGGGGGTCTCCAGTAATTATAAATGGGTAAATCAAACATGTTAAATACTTAACAAACCTCACTGGTTTATCCTTGGTTTAAACACTTCTTTAATTGGCTCATAAAATGCAGGTTTATGTATATTCAATAATCTTTAGGTACTGTATGAAAATGTTACCGTATAGATAGCTTAGGCCAGACATCCGAATCCTTTCCACATACACAGCAACAGGGATGTTGGGGATAAACTATCCTGATAGTGTCACATGATCCTAAGCATTCATGAATACAGTAACCAAGAGCCTCTCTCATCAATACTTTAATGCTTCGCTTGACAAGCTGTTTTCAACGCATTCATATGGAAAAGATTACAGTGTTATATTGTAGTTATAATTTTCTGTAAGCAAGCAGGCAATTAAAATATAACTGCTAGAAAAGCTTTTCTTTTTCTCAAAAAATCAAGGTGGACAGAGTTGTGACATTTACCAGAATGAAGAAAATGTTTTGTTTCATATAAATGTGTGTATTCTGACCAGCTGCCTGCATTGAAGGGATGCAACTCACTCAGACTCGCACATAGACAGGATGGAGATTTGCTGCCTGCCAGTCAGAGCTCTGAGGATGGAGCCAGGTGGGCTCCGAAACATAAGCAGGTAATTTCGTAGTTGGCCAGAGTGAGGTGATGAAGAAGAACCACGCAGCGAAATATAGCAGCACTCAAACAGCTTTATGGCTGCCATTTTACATTTGGAAAAGTATGGAAGTGCATTAAGCTATGAGTGCAAGTTTAACTGAGAGAAAAAGAAATAAAGAACTGGTTAAACCCATAGAAGGAGATACGAAAGAGACGGTGTCGTCTTCCTTAACCAAGAAGTCTGTGACTCTGGCACTGAGGATTAGGCAGGCAACTGAGCCTCGAAAATAAGTGAGGATGCCATAAGATGAAGTGCCTGAGGAAAAGGAAAAACGGGTATAGTGACTGTAGAAAAGTAACTTTGAAACCTGTTTGAATGAAATGAAAGTCTTTCGTAATTTCCACAAAAAAGAAGGAAATGATAATGGAAGTGTCTGAAAGAAAAGTGGAAAACAGTTTTAAACTGTTATATTAAAAAGAAAAATCAGAAAGTGGTACTCTGAATGAAGAGTGGAGGCTTTTAGAAACCTGAATGCATATAGGCTTGTTCTTTTTACAGAACAAACCACTACACTTAAAATAATTCATTTTAACATTCGTTCTCGTAGAGCCCTAGCTGAAATGGACTACTTTGTTTAAAAAATATAGATTATAAAAAGTAACAACTCAGACCTAGTTAAAGTCTTATTAGACATGCTATTAGTTTATAGTGTATGATGGAATGTGATTCTAACTCACTTTCCATCTCAGCTCATACCTTGTTGTGCCACAGTTCAAAAGTTATGGAATGTTATTGTACCCTTCTGGGGTACAATCGCATTCCATGACCCTTGAACTGTACTACAACAAGATTTGAGCAAAGGTGGAATGCGCACAACCACACAGCACATATATGGCAGCATCAGTATAAATCTTTTTATTGTTCGACAAACTGTCATTATAATACATTCATTTCATCCACAAGTTTAAAATTCATATACAATCAGTATAATAAGGTTTCAGTGAAATTGAACACTTCCAGTTAAGCACAATCCCTCATTTCAACCTATACACTTTTTTATAAAAATTCAGCCTTTCTCATTTAAAATACAACCAGAGAATTATCTATTTAAGTCCCATTTGTAAAGTTAACATATCAATAATACTAATTCACATTCCATTTCTATAAGTTACAGAAGTCTCTGTGTCTAAACCAAATTAATCATGTATGGTGTATAGGTCATGTTGTGTGTAACAGTTCTTGGCCGTTATCTCTTTTTATCACTTTTAGTATGCACATTTCTCTATGTGATTTAGCGTTTTGGCAACACATTTGAACATGTCATTTTGCACTACCACTACTGAAAAAACAGCCATTTGTCAATGCTGAATATTTTCTTCCATGTATTTGTCAGTTGCTGCTGGTGGCACAAATGCTCCTGAATGCAGTGCAGGCAGCAAGGTCAGGAGAGAAAAGGGGTCAATCGTGGCTGACAGGGCAGTTGTTCCTGACTTCAGGGCAGGCAGTGGGTTGGGAGTGGAGGAAAGCCTCTGATGTGGCTGATAGGACAGTTGCTCCCAGCAGCATGATCAGGAGAAGAGAGCTGCCAGTAAAAAACAAAAACCAAAAACAAAGTAACAAAACTCTTCCACTTTTAGAATTTCACACTTCTGGTGCTAATGGAATTCTGCAGAATTTGGTGGAATTTTAAAAATTCTGTGGATTTGGAGTGGGAGCAGAATTTGAAAATTCCACGTAGTTCTACTCCCCGTGCTTAATCTCGGTGTGATCCTTCTCTGTGCTCCACAATGTCTCTCTGTGCTGTTTGATTCTTCTGTTCACCTAATGGCAACAACATTCTCTCCTGTATCTCACTCCTGCACTGTAACGTACTTTGGGATACAATATGTATGAAAGGTTGTGTTGTAAATAAAATTCAGCTGCTTTCCTTCCTTCATCCCCCAATACTGCATTTTTCAGAGAGCAAGTACACCTTCAGTACACAATATTAGTTTTAACTTTCTGTCCACAGCCAAACACACTGAGGCTCCTTGACTTTTAGTTTGCTTTCTTATTTTGGGCCCACCATGACCCAAACCCATAAGACCAAAATCAAGGTTGGCTCATTTTATATGGAGTGTGATGCAAACAAGGCACACTGATGAGTCCGTTGTAGGACAAAACACATGTCTCTGTTTTCTGTTTGCACCCTTTGCAGGTTGTCTGAGAGGCCCTTTAGCACCTTGCTTTCCTGCTTAAAGCAGAACCAGCCTAAAATGTCATGGTGATTTGCATATGCATCCCATGATGCTTTGCATTATAGAAACATAGAATTTGATGGCAGATAAGGAGCGCATGGCACACCCAGTCTGCCCATTTCCCTACCTAATGGATAAGCTGCAGATCCTAGTTAACAAGCAGCCTACTTCTTCCTACCCCCATGCCCTAGAATTGCCTTATGACTGTCCCATGCATGCTTGAATTCCACCACTGATTTTGACTCACAACCTCCTCCAGAAGGCCGTCCATGCATCCACAACCCTCTCTGTGAAAAATACTTCCTTAAGTTACCTCTGAGCCGCCCTCCTCTATCTTCAAATTGTGCCCCTTGTTCTGCACACCTCTTTTTTGAAAGATGCTACCCTATTGGACTTTGTTGATTCCTTGAGGTACTTAAAGTTTATATCATGTCCTCCCTCTCCTCTTTTCCTCGAGGCTACATATTAAGCTCTTTAAGTCTCTCTTCATATGTCTTCCGGTGCAGACCCTGCACTATTTTATTGCCCTCCTCTGGACAGCTTCCATTCTGTCTATGTCTTTCGAGATTGGGTCTCAGAACTGCACTCAGTACTCCAGATGGGGTCTGACCAGCTGTCTGTACAGAGGCATAATAACTTCCTGTTTTTTACTGGTGATGCCTCTCCTATGCATCCCAGTATCCCCCAGCCCTCCTTGTTGCCCTCTCACATTGCTTGCGACCTTTAGGTCATCTGATATGACTACCCCCTGGTCCCTTTCCATTTTTGTTGTTGTTAGTATCTCACCCCCCATTGTGTACTCTTCCCCTGGGTTTTTGTTTCCCAGGTGCATTACCTTGCACTTCTTAGCATTGAATCTAAGCTGCCATACATTTGACCATTCCTCTAACCTTGCCAAGTCCCTTCTCATCCTTTCCACCCCACCTTGTGCATCAACTCTGTTGCAGATCTTTGTGTCATCTGCAAAGAGACATACTTTTCCTTCCAGTCCCTCTGCAATGTCGCTTATAAAGACATTGAAGAGGACCGGTCCTAATACTGAACCCTGCAGTACCCCACTAGTAACCCCCCTTTCTTCAGAGTGGACTCCATTTACTATTACTCTCTGTGTCCTATTCTCCAGCCAATTCTTTACCCAGGCTGTCATCTTGGGACCCACTTCCAGGCTGGCTAACTTGTATATTAATCTTTGTGTGGGACTTTGTCAAATGCCTTGCTAAAGTCTAGGTAGGCCATGTCCACAGCCCCTCCCTGATCTACTACTTTGGTCACCCAGTCAAAGAAATCTATCAGATTCGTCTGGCATGACCTTCCACTGTGAATCCATACTGCCTTGGGTCCTGTGCCCCTCTGGCCTCTAGATACTCGACAATTCTTTCCTTCAGAAGTGATTCCATCATTTTCCCTATCACTGAGGTTAAGCTAACAGGTCTGTAGTTTCCTGCTTCTGCCTTGCTCCCACTTTTGTGAAGGGGAATCACATCTGCTCTCCTCCAGTCCTCGGGTACCACTCCATCCTCCAATGATTTGTTAAAGAGGGTTGTCAGTGGTGTCACTAGTTCTAGCCTTGGTTCTTTTAGAATTCTGGGATGAATCCCATCAGGCCCCATTGCTTTGTCCACCTTCAGTTTTAAGAGTTCTTTCATAACCCTTTCTTCTGTAAATGGGCTGGTATCAACTTCTGTATCCAGAGTGTTTCTACTGTTTGGTTTAGGTACCTCCCCTCTTCATTTGTAAATACTGAGCAAAAATATTTGTTTAGTATCTCTGCCTTTCACAGTCTCCCTCTGCCCACCCTCCCTCCCCTTTATTAAGCCTCACTATCCTCCCTTGGTCTTCCTTCGCTCCCTGATGTACCTAAAAATGGTTTTATCCCCCTTCTTAACTGAGTTGGCTATCTTTTCCTCGGTTTGGGCCTTTGCTGTTCTGACTGCCTTCCAAGCTTCCTTTTGCTTTAACTGATACAGTTCTCTGTCCTGCTCCTTCTGCAAATCCTTGTACTTCCTGAATGCTTTCTTTTTCTCTTGAACCTTCACTGCCACTTTCTTTGAGAACCATAGTGGTTTCTTACATCGTTTTGTTTTGTTTATTTGCTTCACACAAAGGCTCGTTACCTCTGTGATGGCAGTTTTTATTATTCTCCATTGTTCTTCCACCCCTCCTTCCTGCCCATTTGCTAGTGCATTCCTTAGGCACTCACCCATTTTGGCAAAGTCAGCCCTCCTAAAGTCCAGTACTTTTGCCTCTGTATGGCTTGACTCTATTGCTGTGTTTATTGTGAACCATACTGTTTGATGGTCACTAGTTTCCAGATGGCTACCCACTTCTACATCTGTGATCCTCTCCCCATCTCCATTTGAGAGAACCAGGTCTAAGATTGCTCCCTCTTGAGTGGGCTCCAATACTAGTTGTCTAAGGCATGCCCCCTTTAGGGCATCTAGAATAACCCCACTCTTCTAAGTGGCTGCTGCAACTGCACTCCAGTTAACATCTGGCATATTCAGATCACCCATCAGCAATATCTCCCCTTTTTCTGCCATTCTAAGTATATTTTCTATCATTTCCTTGTCCATTTCCTCTCCCTGAGAAGGAGGTCTGTATACAACCCCTGTGCAGATTGTGGTGCCATTGCCTGTCTCCAAATTTACCCACAATGCTTCTTCTCCTCCCTGTTTACTCTTTTGTTCTGTTGCTTTTATTCCTTCCCTTATGTAAAGAGCAACTCCTCCTCCTCCTCCTCCTCTTTTACCCTCCCTGTCTCTCCTGTAGATAGTGTATCCTGGTATGTTTACGTCCCAGTCATGGTTTTGTGTGTACCATGTTTCTGTGACTGCCACGATATCCAGATGTTCCTCCTCCATCAAGGCCACTAATTCAGGAAGCTTGTTACCCAGACTATGGGCATTGATACTCATTGCTCTCCATTTTTTGATGGCTTTACCTTCTGTTGCAGCATCCCCCACTGACCTTTCTACCTTGGTCTTTTTCTCATTTAGTACCCTGTTTTGTAGGGACAGGCTGGGATTTTCCTGCTGCTTATCAGTGTCTCCCCCTTTGACTAGTTTAAAAGCTTGCCAATGAAGCATTTAAACCGATTGCTCAAAAGACTTGTTCCCTTCCTGGACAGATGCAGACCATCCTGCAGTATAGGCTGGTGTCCCTCAGGTGGAACTCCAGTCCCAATGAAGCCAAACCCTGTGCTCCACACCATTTTTCCAACCATTCATTAAACTGCATGGTGCAAATTACCCTCGCCTCCCCATGCCATTGACAGGCAGCACCTCTGAGAAGGATACTGTGTGTGCTACTTGTCTTAGGCCCTCCCAACTCTACAAAGTCCTCCTGCACTGCTCTAATCTCATGATGAGCCAAGTCATTTGTCCCTAGGTGGACAATGATGTCCAGCTCAGACTCCCGTGCAGCTGTTCTTGTGATCCTGAGGATGCGCTTCCTGTCCCTCCAAGCCATGGCACCAGGCAGGCACCTTACTTCAGTTTTCCCTGCTTCCCCAGTTCCATCCCCCTAATAATTGAGTCCCCCACCAGGAGCTGCTTCCTTTCCCTGTGATGTCCTCTGCCTCCTTCCTGTGGGCCTCCCTTGTGACAGTTGTCATCAGTCTCCTCTGTGGGTGCATCCATAGGGGAGCTATGCTCCCCCAGAATGGTGTATTGATTGTGGAATAGAACAACTGACTGGGTGTGCCTCTGTTCCACCATCCTCACCCTCCCTGAGCCCACTGTGGTCCAACTGCTGTGCTTTCTTCACAACCTCTGAGGTAGTGGTGGTGGCTGTGGTGGTCCCTGGATGGGGGAGGTTCCCTTCCTACTGTCCAGTGTGGCCTGAAGACGGGCAACTTCCTCCCTCAGGGCAGAGAGTTGTCTGCAAATAGGGCAGCATCTCAGCCTCCAGAAAGACTCCCGGAAGACTGTTGCCCCACAGCCATTACATTGCACTACTCCCCACATGTTTATCTACTTTTTTTTGTTTGTTTCTTTGTGTGTGTGTGTGTGTGTGTGTGTGTGATTGGTTTGTTATATAGAAATATATATATATTATACAATGTGTATACTTATATTGTCAGTGCAGTGTGCTAGAGAGGATATGACAGTGATATGCACCTTGCGCTCTTGAGGAAATGATGTCATGTTGTCAATGATGTTATGTGGATATGTGTGATTTTGTATTTCTTCTATACTGCATATTACTTCCTTTGATTGATTTCCTTCTCTGCTGACAGTATTTAGTATGACAGTATTTAGTTAGTCAGTCATTTGTAGTTGTGACCAGGTAAGACAGACTAAGTTATGTAAGCAATAATACCCGACAGGGTGGGCGGTATTGTGCTATACCGGACTGCCATGGGGCGTAATGAGGCCCGACGCCGTAGGCGGAGGGTCTTATAGCCCCTGGAAGGTCTGGTATAGCACAATACCACCCACCCTGGAGGGTATTATTGCGCTTAGAAAATGGGCACTGTAAAAAAACACAAAATAGTTGAAAATCGTTAATGAAAAATACGTTTAAAGTAACCTTTGAAATAAAATATTTCCTCTGCCTGCATTTGACTTGTGTCCTGTCACACACACAGCCCAACATTTCACTTTCATTTTTTGAATTTATTTTTACATTCAGCAATTTTTAGCTTTATTAATACATTGTGGAAACTGGCCGAGGAGTGTTGGTAGCTGTGGAAACTGGCCGAGGGGTGTTGGTAGCGGGTGACTGAGCAGGGCGAAAAAACAAACGCAAGCCTTCAATTTACAGTGCTCCAACCAGACAAAAAGTTTATACATGTTTCATTTTATGTGCGCATTGCACAGAAGCCCAAAGAGCATTGGGGAATGGATTTGGGAGGAGGAGCTATTGTCCTTAAAAGAAAAGTGCATCACACAGACTCTACCCATGCCCAAAGTGCTCTCATACAGGCAGCAGACACCGGGATAAAGGTTCTTGCGCTGCTCCACTTTACGGCAGAGGGGAGTCAGATTATTAAGCCAGGCAGAAAGGCAGGCATGTCATAAAAGGCAGGGCAATGTAACAGTTAGAGCGCATGCTTGGGGACCAGGAAATCTATCCCCATGTTCAAATCTAACAGTCTAATGCTGCTGTGACCTTGGTCTTGTCACTGAACTCTCCAGTGTATTAGTCTTGTACAGCTGTATATAAATATGGGTAAAGGCAGGACCCCGCGGTAAAAAAAACGAGATGATGCAACTCAGCTAGGCTACACTGACAGCTAGGCTATACTGGATAAACTAATGCATACTTAAAAAACAAACAAAACATTATTTTTCAGAAGGTTCAACGTCAGAATCACTATTTTTATTTCGACTGGAAATAGAGTACAAGAAATTTAATAGTCAATGATCACTATACAATTACAACTGACACCTAACTATAATGCTACTGACCTCATGGCCACTAAAATAATAACTGATTAGGCATAATAATTTCAATTTGAAACAGCAGGTATGATTCTTTTACACATGAAGCCTCAAGCCTGATCCGCTGAGAGATGTTTGAAGTAGCTGTCCATTTCTGTTGATGTGGGATGGAGCGTGCCTGTCTTTAGCGGTGAGCGCGCAATGTGCTATCGTTATTGTTTTGAATGAAAAGCTAATTTTCTTACAAAAAAAAAGACGAGGAAATTTTAAATGGCCATTTTTGTCTTGCAGCCTGTACCTGTTTCCATCATCATGTACGTTTGTCTTTCAGGGGGGTCATCTCAAACGCTCACTCGGTAATCAAACAGTTGAAAACAGCTGCATTTTGTTTAAAAACTGTGGCTATGCAGTGATGGTTGAAAATACTTTAGTTTTCAGAAAAAAGGGAAAATGGGCACATGGATCTGGGCAGTTACTGGGTTGTGTTATGTTTCAGGAAAGTGCGTGTGTGTGCACGTGGGGGGCTCTCACCCTCTCTCTGAGGGATGAAAAAAATGGCGGCAATTTGAAATTGTGTGTCCAGTGCTTCAACCAATGATGAAGCAGGCTGGGCACAAGGATACTTGGCTGTGCATCAGGTAGGTTTGGGCTGGAACTTTTTATTTGGTGGGCATCTATTGTTTGATAGATGCCCACCTAAATAAGTGTCACAGCCAATCAGAAGACAGAATAGTCTTTGCCCATTTTCTAACGGGGGATAGGGGGTGAACACTAGACTACCAGGGATATTTATTGTAGTTACTGTATACCAGGATGGTGATCAGAGATTGAAGGAGGGGGGCAGAACCGCTGTACTACCAGGGATATTTGTGTTAATGTTATAGGTCAGCGATCAGACCTATAATAGGACAGACTATAATAGTTAAAGGTCAGCGATCAGAGATCGGGGGAGGGACCACTGGACTACCAGGGAATTTTTGGTTTTTCATGTTGTGTATGGCGATTGGAGATTGGGGAGGGACCACTTGACTACCATGGATTTTTTTTTTCATATTGTGATATGGCGATTGGAGAATGGGGAGGGGGACTACCAGTGTAGGTTATTTTTATCACTCTGGATGGTGATGGAGGGTGGGGTGTCCACTAGACCACTAGGGTTATTCTTGTCATCATAATGGGATGGCAGTCAGACAGTGGGGGAAATGAGAGGGACCACTAGATTATCAAGGATATTTAAGCAACAAGGTATGACCAGGGGTTAGATTAACAGTCCTAATAGCGTGTAATGTCACAAGGCACAGCCGAGTGCCATATTGCTCCTAGGGGGTGATTAACTGACTGTTAATCTAACTCCTGGGAGTGCCTTATTGCTATTATAAAAATGTTTTCCAAAAGAAAAGTGTTAAAGGTATCCTTTATGAATGTTTTTTTCATTTAGGGGGAGATTTTTAATAAAATAGTTCTTCCACCAGCAGTTTAAGAATGCTGGTTCAAAATCAGAATGCATCATTTCACACATTCATCTGTGCTAGAGGATGGAATGCTGACAGGAAGAATCCATGTGCCATGGTGATTAGGCTTTACATGACAGTATAACATGGATTAATGTAAGGCTGTTGGAATCGTAACAGCCAATCAGATTGCAGCATTTCTGAGAGCCTTTTTATAATTATTATTATCATACTGGGAGGGACAGTGTAGATCAAAGGAGAGGGAGGGTCCACTGGACTACCAAGGACATTTGTTATAATATTACAGAATGGTTATTAGAGATTGAGGAGGATGGGGAGGGACCACTGGAATACCAGGAACAGTTTTTAAGATATGATAAGATATGGCATGTTCGGATATCTTAAGATATCGTATTTTATCTTTAGTGCTGTGCAGAATGTGGAATTCTGTCAACAGAATAAGCATGGAATGACCATTCAGCTGGTTGAATTTTGTTGGTTCTTCTGCGAAATTCTGCCTGTTGTAGTCCATGATACAATATTCTGTGGAACAGAATTTTCTCATGGAAAATAATTCCACAAACATTTCTGCAGAAAATATTGAGATCAAACAGCATTTTTCCATAGGAAATCATTCTGTAATATTTCAGTGGAAAATATTGAGATCTTCAGAATAAAATTCCATGGAAATGTTGTGGAAGATCTCATTCTGCATTTTTCTGCTGTGGAATTTCGCCATTCCATTTCTGGCAAAATTCAGCAGAATTTCAACAGAATTTTGAAAATTCTGTATCCAAATAAGGATAAATCCTTGGATAGAAAAATCTTCACCACATCCCTCAGTGCCTGGTCAACAGTCCCTGCATGTATGCATCTGTTCTTGCAGGTCCCAAAGGGTCCTGTGTAAATGAGGATGCAATTCTACTAAATCAAAAAGAAAGGAAGTTATTTGCAAAAAACTATGTTAAGGCACCAGTTAGGGTGGCTTCATGCCAAAAAAAGGCAGGAAATTGGGTGTTAGGGTCTCCAATCCTAACTCCCCACCCCCACCCTGCGGGCAGCAACAGGAAAAAAACATTACAGTTTCACCTCTCTTGCATCTTCACAAATCAGGCATGGGGTGTGCCATGGAATTATCAACCCTAACATTCACCCCATTCCATCAGTAATAAGCTGAGATGGGTACAGTATATGAAAATGGGATGAGTGTTAGGGTTGGCAACTCCAAGGCACACCCCATGCCTGATTTGTGAAGATTCAAGAGAGGTGAAACCGTAATGGTCTTTCCTATTGCTGCCTGTAGGTTGGGGGTGGGGAGTTAGGGTTTGAAACCTTAACACCCAATTTCCTGACATTTTTTGGCATGAAACCACTCAACTGGTGCCTTAGCATGTTTTTTTGAAAATAATTTTCTTTAGGGGAACACCATACACTACAAAAAATTCTGAATGGGCAGCCCTATACCCAACCAGTGTGTTGTGCCACCTTGGGGTTCTGATTCCCACGGACCTCTCAAGCTTTGCTCTCGAGATCACAGGGAACCAGAACCCCTTGGAAGCACAACACACTGATTGTGCACAGTTGCCCATCCAGCATTTTCTATGTTGCTTTACACTGTTCTTTTATTATGCCTTTTGATTACATTAAGAGGCCAGTGGGGCACGGGACCCAAGGCAGCATGGATTCACGATGGGAAGGTCATGTCAGATGAATCTAATAGATTTCTTTGACTGGGTGACCAAAGTAGTAGACCAGGGATGGGCTGTGGACATGGCCTACCTAGATTTTAGCAAGGCATTTGATAAGGTCCCACACAAAAGATTAATACACAAGTTAGCCAGCCTTGGAGTGGGTCCCAAGGTGGTAGCCTGGATAAAAAATTGGCTAGACAACAGAGCGGGGTAGCAGTAAATGGAGTACACAGTGAAGAAAGTGAGGGTTACTAGCGGGTACAGCAGGGTTCAGTACTGGACAGGTCCTTTTAATGTCTTTATAAGTGACATTGCAGAGGAACTGGAAGGAAAAGTATGTCTCTTTGCAGATGACACAAAGATCTGCAACAGGGTTGATACACCAGATGGAGTGAAAAGGATGAGAAGGGACTTGGCAAGGTTGGAGGAGTGGTCAAATGTATGGCAGCTCAGATTCAATGCAAAGAAGTGCAAGGTAATGCACATGGGAAACAAAAACCCAGGGAAAACGTACACAATGTGGGGTGAGATACTGACAACAGTAAAAATGGAAAGGGACCTGGCGGTAATTATATCAGATGACCTAAAGGTGGGCAAGCAATGTGAGAAGGCAGTAAGGAAGGCTGGGGGGATACTGGGATGCATAGGAAGAGGCATCAATAGTAGAAAACAGGAAGTTGTTATCCCTCTGTACAGACAGTTGGTGAGACCCCATCTGGAGTACTGTGTGCAGTTCTGGAGACCCCATCTCCGTAAAGACATAGATAGAGTGGAGGCTGTCCAGAGGAGGGCAACCAAAATGGTGCAGGGTCTGCACCAGAAGACATATGAAGAAAGACTAAAGGAGCTTAATATGTATACCCTTGAGGAAAGAAGGGAGAGAGGGGACATGATAGAAACTTTCAAGTACCTCAAGGGAATCAACAAAGTCCAAGAGGGTAGCATCTTTCAGAAAAAGAGATGTGCAAGAACAAGGGGGCTCAATTTGAAGATAGAGGGAGGACAGCTCAGAGGTAATATGAGGAAGTATTTTTCACAGAGAGGTTGTGGATGCATGGAACAGCCTCCCGAGGAGGTCGTGGAGTCAAGAACAGTGGGGAATTCAAGAATGCATGGGACAGGCATAAGGCAGTCCTAGTGGTGGGTAGGAGGAAGTAAGCTGTTGGTTAACTAGGATCTGCAGCTTATTTGTTAGGTAGGAAAATGGGCAGACTAGGTGGGCCAAGCGGTCCTTATCTGCCATCAAATTCTATGTTTCTATGTTTCTATTATAGATAATAAATATGTGGTTTGATTTAACCCCTTGAAAGCAAAAATCTCGGTAGTTTAAAGTAAAACTTTCTTGGGGGGGGCTATATCAGTGCTAGTGTTGAATACATTTATTTCTGATATTATACTGTAAATATATCTTTTGGGCAACTACATCCCTCCCTTGTATAAGACTTGTTGATCTGAAGCTACATTGTGTTCAACTGGAGCAGGTACAGTACGTTCTTATTTTAAATAATTTCCTCTCTACACTTACTAAACACAAACCTTTCACTATCAAAATATTTTTTTTCCTCTGACATACTCAGTAATGCTTCAGGGCCCTATCTGCTTCTGCACATACTGTACTGAACACAGTAATTTCTCAACAAACACTGGCATGCAAGCATAACGGCCAATTTCAGTTTACATTCCATAGTTGTATTTGCATGCAGCTGATTCATGACTGATTGGTAGAAAGAATCTGCTGGTTCTTTTTTTAGCAGCTTAGGAATAGCAGAACTTAGTGAAAACTTTAAAAGTAGAGTAACACATCCCTGTTATTGAGCAAATGCTCAAAATAGAAACATTGGCTGATGGCAACACAAGCGGATCAGTAGTTCTGTTCACTATTTGATGCGTGTATAAATAAGGTACACATTTTTAATGTGGTGGTAATAAATAGTTACGAGATACTGTAGTTTACATTTTTAAATTATTTTTTTTACATAGTAACATAGAGGATAATATATGAACATCCATACACAACAAGCCCGAGTCGGCATTGAGATGTTTTTAGTAACATAGAGGATAGTATATGTGCAGCCATATACAACAAGCCTGCGTCTGCATTGAGAAGTTTTTATGGCAATCAGGAACACTCTCGAGGTTCATTGGTTACCACAGAAAATGTGAAATGAAAACATAGCCTTGTCTATATATGGATGCCCATACGTTATCTTTCTTAGTGTATAGGCATCCATACCCATTTGAGACACACTGCTTCCTTTCAGTAAATGATTTAAAAATAAAAATAGTTACAATGGATGATATAGAACTAATCCATGTCCTTGAGTATAAGTATTTAGGCATCTGGGAAGATAAAAACTTGAGTTTTGACCATATTGAAGTAATGACTAAAAAAGTTAATACTAAACTTTGGGCATTGAGATGTACAGCCTATTGTATAAATAAAAATCTGTGACAAACAATTGCAACACAACTTTTAATTCCAATTTTAGATTATGGGTATCATGTCTATGGTTTCGGAAACCATTCAAGTTTAAAGTAAATGGTGGTCACATACCAGCTATATTTAAACTTCGATGTGATTATAAAAGACTTATCACTGTGCAATGTATGATGAACTGGGATGGTTCTCAGTTGAAAACGGCAAAACTGATTTGAGCTAACTTGGTGAATAATATCTTAAATAAAAGTAAACCAGTAAGCCTAACTGAGAGGCTGAGAAAAACTGAAACAAATATAATCTAAGATTCAATAAACGGAGAATATGGTAACTCTATACCAAATAATAAATACAGAGAAATTGTATTTTCACAGGCATTTGCAAACCTGTGCAATAACATCAATACATACATAAAATTACTGGCATCAAATATAAGACATTTAATACAGATATGAAGCATGAATTGAGAGTATGTTGTAATTGCATAAGATAAAATAATTATTTGGCTCATAATTTTTTTTTTATATTTTTACACCAAATTTAGAACATAGTTTTCTTATGACCCCGCCTCACGAACAATGGCAGAGAAAATTTTCAACTCCTGCTTGAAGCTGGTTTCACACAAGGACTGTGAAATCAGCTTTCAGGATGCAAAAAAAACATTTTTGTCAGGATTTGAAAAATGACAGCTATTACATTCATAAGGTGTTGTAAAGATATGGCTGTGTTGTAAATTTGGGGTAATAATACTGAAAATGACCAACGGTAAGAGCCTGCATTCTCAAAATTCAATGTAGGCTCATAACCTTTTTTTTTTTTTTTTTATATTTTTAGCCAAATTATTTATTTTTGTCCTCATCTAGCCACCTCTCTGCACCCTGTTTCCACACATTCTTCAGGGGATCTGGCTGCCGTCCATCTCAACAAGGCCACTGGCACCCTGTAATTCCTGCGGCTTGCACCCCACAGTGGGGCGGCAGTGGAGCCCATCTCCCCACCCTTCATGGATCCAGCTCGGGTGCCAGCACCTGATAAACACTTGTGGATGGCCATCAAGTGGCGCAAGAGGTGACACTTTTTCCCCTGTTCACAATTCCCTGAGTCAGTGGGAGTGCAATGACAACGGTGGCCTGGGGTGTGCACGAGTCTGCATGTGTCCCCACCCTGGCATCTGCCCCTGACTCTCCCCAGTGTATGGCGTGCATCCCCGACCCCCAGCCTCCACCAGGGAGCAGTCAGGTGCCGACCATCATGAACCCCCCCTTCCCGGAGAGGGAGAGTAGTCCATCAGATGTTCGATCCCTCTCCTCCTCTGCCAGCCCCTGGTGACCCATGCTTGCTCCTGAACCCAGGTCACTGGTATGGTACAAGGTGTGGCAACCAGTGCTTCTGCCCTCAGCAACATCGGGCCATCTTTTAACCACATTTTTAACATAGCCGTCTTATTAGCTCACCTCATGAAGATGAGCAGAGAAAAATGTTCAACACCTGCCCAAAAGGGGATTTTGTGCATGAACCACGGAATCACCTTTTGGGACAGATCTGCCTAATGACAGTGCCACTGTTCATTGCCTATGTTAGGGCTACCATCCTATCCCAGGACATGTAGACCAAGACCACGGATTTCTCTTTTGAAGAAAACTCCTTGTTTGCAATCAAGACATAGGCATATATAAAACAAGTGGCTAAATATCAAACCACTTATAGAAGTAACTCAGAAAAGGAAAGGGCCTCCCCTTTCTGCAGACCTCATGGAAAGGGAGGCAAGGGGAAGGGTTACTACCCAATCCTTATGTCTTCTATGAGTATCAACCCTAAAGAGGTTACTATAGTGGCAAGGGTGGAAGGGGCACTAGGCATACAGCTGCAGCATCAGCCCCTAAGCCACAGCCAAAATAAAGCAAAACCTCTAACAGTTCTGCCCTGATCGTCCATTCGTTGCTTGGGGTGTGGGGGGGGGGACTGGCTTACTATTTCCAGGAACAGACAAAAATCCCCAAAGACATGTGGGTCCTGGAAGCAGTTAATAAAAGTTTGTCCGTGAAGTTAAAAAAAATTCCCAAAACTGCAGAAAGCAAAATTGTTCCCATTACACTATCCAACAGAAACAATTCTGCTGGAGTTAAAGGGAAAGAAACTACTGCTAGGAAGAGCAGTGGAAAATATCCCTGCCTTTCAGTGGGGCAAGGGACTGTTTTTCATATACTCCCTAATTCAAAAGAAAAATGAAGAAAGACAATTAATTTTAGACTTGAGATGTCTGAACAAAATAAGATCCAAGAGGTTCACACTGGGCTCAGTGATACAATCCAGCAGTCAGGTGATTAGTTGGGATCGTTGGATCAGAAAAACACCAACTTTCATAATCCAGTCAGGCATACCCACAGAAAAGACTTCAACTTCAGACTAGGCACTGCCAATATTAGTTCAGAGCCACTCCCTTCGGCCTTACTCTGGAACAGAGTTATTTTAAGTGTTGGCCAAGCTACAAAAAACTTAAAAACGTTAAATACTGCCCTGAGACAGGAGTTAGCAGTACAATAAAATTGCAGCGATTAAGATGTATGGACAATACGTATATGTTTGATTTTTAAAATGTTAATGTCTTTTTACTTATTGTAAATGTATAATTCACAGGGGCACCTTTGAAATAGGGATTTAATCTTAATGGTGCCATGTACTATTTTTCCTATATAAAAATAACAACCATTACTACTACTACTACTACTACTACCTTACTTCAGCACCAAGAGTTTTTACAAAATGTCTAGGTGTAATGGCAGCACATCTGAGAAGGCAAGGTGTGGCTGTTTTTCCTTTCCTTGACAACTGGCTAGTCTCAGGAAAAACATAACAGGAGGCAGGGTGCCCTATACAAGTTGTAAAAAGGCCCTTTGAGGGCCTAAGCTTCCTGATAAACCTACAGAAGTCACAAACAGAACCAACTCAAGTATTGGACTTCATAGGTGCAGAGCTGAATACCCTGCAGGGGAAAACTTTTCTCCCTCAGGCAAGGGCATCAAGCCTGATTATTACTGGGACAGCCAATGCCTTTAAGGGATTTTCTGCAACTGCTGGGAGATGTGACCTCTTCCACTGCAGTGGTACCATGGACTAGATTCTAGATGAGGGATCATTCATAGAAACATAGACAATGATGGCAGAAAAAGACCAAAGGTCCATCCAGTCTTCCCAAGTTCCCTATAATTTTTAGAATCTACTGTTCCTCAAGGGTACTAACCCTCCTCAACCCCATCCTCTCTCTCTCTCTGTTCTCCTCTTTGATACTGTTGCCCCCAGTAACCACTATTCCCTCCATTATGTCCCAGCCCTGCTTGAATCCCCTGACTGTTTTCACACCCACCTCTTCAGTAGACAGACTGTTCCAAGGTTCCACCGCCCTTTCCATAAAGTAGTACTTTCTCACATCTCTCCTTAACCTACCTCCTGTTAATTTCCATCTGTGTCCATGTGACTGAATTGATATTCAGGCTAAATAGGTCCCCACAGTTCACTTTGTTAATTCCTTTAAGGAACTAGAAGGTCTCTATCACATCTTCCCTCTCCCTTCTGATCTCCAGTGAGTACATATTTAGTGCCTTGTTGCACTCCTCATAGGATCTGTCCTGCTGGCCCCGAATAATTTTTGTTACTCTGAGCTGCACTGTCTCCAACCTATCCTTATCTTGCTGAGGTGAGGACTCTAGAACTGGGCACAGTACCACTTAAGGTACCCAAAAGTGGGACTCTCTGTCCAAACAAGGGCACTAGATTGGTCTTCCTCCAGCAATCCCAAACAAGTATCTTCACAACAGATGCCTCTCTTCTAGGGTGCAACACCCACTTGGAGGATTTTACTGTAAGTGGCACCTGGAGCACATAGGAGACTCAGGAATATATCAGCCTCCCAGAGCTCAAGGCAGTGTTCCTAGCAAGGCAAACTTTTTCCTCCCAAAATCAGGGTCGGTCTGTTCAAATCCAAACAGACAACACCACAACAATGTATTACATAAACAAGCAGGGAGGAACATGATCTTCGAAGATATATACAGAAGCCATGAAGATCTGAAACCCAGCCTATTTCCTGAATGTAGATCTAGCTGTAATACACCTACCAGGAAAAGCAATGTCCTGGCAGATTCACTAAGCAGAATTAGCCAAGGAAACCATGAGTGTTCCTAGAACCAGCAGGTGTTGGCACATTCAGAAGGTGGTGTGCAACAGAAGTAGACCCGTTTGCTTCCTAGAAGAACAACCAACTCCCATATTTCTGTTGCAATAGGAATAATCCTACAAGATGCCCTGATGCTTAACTGGACAGGATGGTTCCTGTATGCCTTTCTTCCATTTCCACTCTTACAGAGGGTACTCACAAATCTCTGCAGGGGGCCAGCAACAATGATTTTGATAGCACCAGACTGGGTCAGAGAGGACTGGCACTCCAAGGTCCTGAGTCAGTCCTGTAGGGCTCCAATCAACCTGCCCCTGAGGTTCACAACTTGCTGACCCTGTCCCAGGGCAGGATATCATTTCCAGGCCTTAGATCCCTATGCCTGATGATGTGGTACCTGAGGAGCTGGAATTCTATAAATTACATTTATCAGAGGCGGTGATGAGAGTGTTGCAGGTTTCTAGAAAACCAGCAATAAGGAAAGCATATGACTATTTTCAGGGACAACCTAGGAGACTTAAAGACTAATAACTGGAAAAACAATACTGCAAACAGTATACAAAAATTGAGGGCACTGACATAAGGGGGTAACAATTAATAGCTATCTTGAAAAAGCAGTTGTACAAACAAAAAATGTGACAGTCAGTTGCAGTTGAAAATGTGCTTGCTAGAAAAGAACAAAAACATGGTGCAGGACATAAGAAACAAAATCAGAAATATCAAATTTGCAGTGCAAGTACAAAAAAAGACAGCGTGCATTAACATTAAGTATGAAAGACAATACACATCAGAGGAATTGAGCAGAAACTGCAACAGTGCTGGGGTAGCCAGTCCTGAGGTTACTTGCAGGAACAAGGGCCAGGAAGACCCAATGAGTCCTTTAAAGCCTTACAGAAGATTGGATGATTGGGAAAGAGGCATAATTCTGGGTAAAGGCAGTACCAGTAGACAGCTGCATAGACTACAAAAACCAGGTTACCTAGGCCAGTATAGCACCAACTTTTGATGAGCGACTGGGAGTCGACAGATCTTTGTGAGCATGTATGGGATGGGTGCTGCAGATATCTTGCTAGGGAAGATTGAGAACCTGTTCAAAGGAATTTGTCCACAAAATAACCCAGAACAAGAGTTTACTGGCCAGCAGGGAAAGGCCATCCCAGGCCAATGTAGTGGAGGCAGTGGTGTGTGAGCTTCAACATGCTAGGGCAAAGCAACACACATTATTGTATGTTGCATCCATCCTTGAGAGGACAGTTTTTCTGTACCCAGGAATGCCAAAAGGCCATACATGGGACCTGATAGGTGTACATCTTGAGGTATAGACTCTCAGGCAGTCAGGGATAGACAATGTTTGACCCTAAAGGCCATGACCAGTTTAGCATTTATAGATTTGCTGACTGAGGAGACATAGAGGGAAAATCAAGTGAGGGGGCTTAGCCATATTTCTAAGTGTTTGAAACTGCTGACACCCTTGAGTTAGGGATCCATCTTTACTGCTGATGGAAAGTTTTGAGGGGGAAGCACAGAGTTTCATCCTGGAACCAAAGAGCACAGACATGGTCTTTTTGCTGTTTAGGGTGAGCTTGTTTGTGGATAGGTAAGACTGAGTGACTGTGACAGCATCAGAACCGGATTTTTAGAGTGCAGGAACAGTCTGAGCACTGTAATACAGGTCAAGATCAACAACATATAACAGCGAGTTGCTGCCAGAGGCAATGCCCGGGATAAGGGAGGTAAACAAAGAAAAGGAGTGGGCCTGGGATTAAGCCCTGGGGGTCCCCAAAAGCAATGCTAGCAAGGCTGGAGGTAGCAGACTGGAGGTAAAAGTATTGTTTCCTGCCAGTTAAGTAGTTGGAGAATCAGGAGTTTGCAGGTGGGGAGACAGCAAAGGAAGTGAGTTTGGTTTTGAGGAGTAAGTGACTGATCAGGTCAAATGCGACAGTGAGGTCATTGAACACTTAGCCAATTGGGAGTCCTGAGTCCATAGATAAACTGATGTCATTTGTCATTTTAATCATGGCTTTAGAGGTGCTATGTTTTTTTTCTTAAAACCATGTTGGGCAGGTGACAGAAGATTGTACTTGGATATATGGTTATTTACCTGTGATGCTACAATCCTGTCCAACACTTTGGAGAGTACTGAGAGATATGCCACAAAATTGAACAGATATGCCACAAAATGGAAGAGATTTCCAAATCTGATGTGCTTGCAGAAATATAATCCCAGTGCAAGCAGATCTGCCTACAGCTTTGGATTATCTAGTGCACCTACAGTCCCTAGACCTGAGGCCCTGAAGGTGCATTTGGCAGTGGTTTCAGCTTACACATCAGCTGTCAAAAGTAAATCTCTGGGCTCACAACCTGTTTTCAAAAGGTTACTCAAAGGCCTCAGTCATGTGTATCCTCCTGTGGGGGACCCTGTTCGTCCATGGGATCTAAATGTGTGTACTGCTCAGTTGATGGAGGTACATTTTGAGCCTACGGCTACTGCTGACCCAAAATATGTTACATGGAAAGCATTATTCTTAGTTGCTATTACATCTGCTAGGAGGATGAGTGAGCTGCCTGCCCTCTGCTCAGACCCAAGCTACATCATATTCCATAGTGATAAGACAGTCCTCAAGACTACTAGGACATGCCTCCCTAAGATGGTGAAAGAATTCCACCTGAACCAGTCAGTTGTCCTTCCTGTGCTTTTCACTGAGCATTCCAGTACAGGGGAGCAGAAACTTAATTTCCTGGATGTAAAGAGAGCACTAAGTTACTACCTCGACCACAGAAAAGATGTCAGGTCCAGCAGCACTCAACTTTTTAATCACCTATGGTGAAGTGGGAAAGGGTAAACCAGCAACTGGGAGAACAGTCCCACATTGGTTGGTGTCCTGCATATATTTCTGCTACAGAAGAGCTGGCAGAATACTCAGGGAGGTCTATGGACACACACATTCCACAAGGAGAACCTCTGTCTCTGTGGCAGCAGCAAGGGGTATCCCCTTTCAAGAAATCTGTAAAGCAGTTACCTGCAAAACAGTACACACCTTCACAAAACACTATTATCTGGAGGTACAGTCCAAAAGTGATGATGGTTTTGGAGCTGCTGTCTTGCATAACCTTTTTCCTAAATAGGTTCTGAACCCAGCCTCCCAAGGTACTGCTATGGGGTCTGCTATTGTAAAGCTATACTGATGGATTTCTGGAGTTAGAAGGAAGAATTATTCCCTGTAGTAATGTTATTTCTTCTTAAGGGATCCATCAGCAAGCTGTAGTATCCCTTACTTTGAGCTTGCTGTAGTATCCCTTACTTTGAGCTTGTTCAATGGTGATCGCCTGGCTAAATAAAGACTTTGATCGATTGATTGATTGACTTTGCCTCCCCTTTCAGAGCCTGAAAATATGTTCACACAAGAATCAATTCTTCTTTCAATTTGCTTGAGCATTACTTATTTTATTGCTGTTCATTCAGAAATGTTGATAGGCGGTCAGTTACAAAACATTTTGTACAAAAATGCTTGTTGCTTGCCTTAAGCTGGTTTAAGTTTTCCCAAAACGTATTTTTATAATACATTTATGGTAACCATTCAGCTAGTTTGGTGGTCACAGTTCCCTCTAATGTTAGAAGCAAATGTGACTGTTGGTGGGAGTGTGACCACAGTTCAGAGTTTGAACTTATTGTAGTTCTAATTCTAAGATCCCAAAATTAGCATAAGTTCTATCTCTGGGGCAACTCAACCCAGTGGACTTATTGTTGTTGTAAAGTTTACTGATGGATCCTTTAAGAAGAAACAACGTTGCTACAGTGAATATTTTTTTCTTACACCCTCCCCACCCCACCCATGCATTATTCTCTATGTATTACCATTAGTACTGTTTGGTGTAACCATGAACCCCTGGTGATATCTCCATCAGTGCCATAAAATTAACTCAAACCCTCATTGTATTGCTAGCATCACACAACAATAACTATAATAAAACATACTGCAGTTATTACAGATTCAACAGATTCAACAAGAAAAACAAGTCAGTGACTGGAAACACAAATTTAAGCTACCCATTGGATGTAAAATGTTGTGCATTGGAAGTGTGTTTATAAACCATTCCTTTCATCCTTTTTGAAAGAAACAGGCTGTCCCATCAGACACTTTCCAGTGTTACAAAACAGCACTTTCTTTAACAAAACATGCAAAAGTATAACATTTTAAGCACCGAAGAACACACACTGTACTTAAGCAAAATAACACCCACAATAGAACGAATAGTTGTACCATACAGACATTATGTGCACAGGATCCACACTGCACTTATTCAAAATAGCATCCACAAGAGAATGTGTTTTCATATCACACAGTAAATACTGCTGTTACAGCACCAGCATTGGGTCACAGGAACAGAAACTTTTAGACAATAGTATTTGGACAGAACTAAAAATAAAAGGATACCTGCTGAGAATGGTGTAAATGAAAACAGAACCAAGGCAAACTTTAATAGACTAGAAACAAATGAAAGGCAGTCTGCTATATAGGAGGGGGATATGGGATGGCAGGCATCCAATTTGCAAAGGTAGACCTACAGCATTTCTTAATTTTATTAGATATTTATCTATCCAGGATAGTCCAAATGAGATGCAACATCTCCATTTCCCGGTGAAACATTTGGAATAAATAATTTCAGCGGGGTCTTACTTTTACAGCTGGGAGGACTGATATACAAAAAGTTTAAGTGGATTGCTCAAGGTCACTCACTGAGTAAGCGTCTTACTGTAGCTTAGATTAGAACCACTCCTTGTTCCCAAGACAGTTCTGCAACCACTAGACCATGCTACTTTTTTGTTTATTCAATATGCTCTTTAATGCCCTAAATATTATGAGGTTCTGATAGTAATTCTGAGTGTTTGCACCTTTGTTACAGGTGCTGTGTGACAGTGTCACTGCTATGAAGAAACTTACTTGAAATATACAATCATAAGGTGAAATTAAATTAACTTTGTGAAATGCATTTGGTCTCGGAGTGTTTTACAACACAAAGTTAGGCATCGCAGAGCCTCATAGAAAGGTAAATATGCATACAGTTATTCATACCTGAGAGCATTTAACTTACTGTCTTGCATGTTAGGGCATAAGCCAAGATATGTACTTAGGAGAATGAAATCTCCTCTCCACAGTGCATGTACTAGTTATGCCATCATGACCAACAAGTTAAGCTACAGGCTCTATTTTAGTGAACTCCCCGCATTCTAATTCTTGCACAGTGCATTTCCTGGTTCTTTGGTATGCCCCGCAAAGGAATGCAGCTCAGACTGGAGCTAGCATCACCACCTCCGTTTTGCAGCATCCAGTGTTGGGTTGAAGCCAGGGACCACATTTTTTTTTTGTGTGTGTGCTTAATTTAGGGATTTCTGAGTCTTGTTTGAGAATATACATCCATTCATTAGGCTGCAGGTGCATAGTAGGCATACATAAGCCTAATGATTAAAATCAGGATACTAGGGCCTGGATTTTCAAAACTTTATATCGAGGAATTGTATCAGTTGTTCTGCTGCAGCTGCATCAAAGCAAATGCACGAATATGTTTGCAAGTCACAAGTGGGATACCTCAGGGATCAGTCCTTGAGCCAGTCCTCTTCATTATCTTCATCAGTGACATTGCAGATGGACTGGATGGTAAGGTTTGTCTGTTTGCAGATGACACCAAGATCTGCAACAGAGTAGATGATCCAGATGGAGTGGGCCGAATGAGAAGAGATCTGGGTAAACTAGCAAAATGGTCAGAAGAGTGGCAACTGGGGTTTAATGCAAAGAAGTGCAAGATCATGCACAAAGTGAAGAGAAATCTTGAAGCCACCTATAGGCTGGGAGGGGAGTTGCTGGTCATCACAAAGGAAGAAAGAGACTTGGGCATCATCATCACCGATGACATGAAATCATCCAAGCAGACCACTAAAGCAGTAAGTAAGGCTAGGGGGATGTTGGGGTGTATTAGTAGGGGGTATCACAAGTCAGAAGAGGGAGGTAATAATCCCTTTTTACAAGACACTGGTTAGGCCCATCTAGAGTACTGCATGCAGTACTGGAGGCCACACCTTCACAAGGACATTAACCAAATCGAGGCAGTCCAGAGAAGTGCAACCAAAATGGTGCAGGGGCTGCATCAGAAAACATATGAGGACAGATTAACGGAGCTCAATATGTATACCCTAGAGCAAAGGAGGGAGAGAGGTGATATGATCAAAACATTCAAACACCTTAAGGGCATTAACAAGGTGAAAGAGTCTAACATGTTTCAATATAAGAAAAATAGCAGGACAAGAGGACACAGCATGAGATTAGAGGGAGGCCAATTAAGGGTTAATGTGAGGAAGTTCTTTTTCACAGAAAGGGTGGTGGATGCATGGAACGGCCTACCTCAGGAAATGGTGGATATGAATACAGTGTAGGGTTTCAAACAGGCATGGGATAGACATTAGAGAGCAATACAACTGAGTATGAATAGATAGGCCATTGACAGAGCAAAGGCCGATGGCACATTTATAAGGTAGAAAAAGAAATGGTCAGACTGGATTGGCCTTGCGGTCCCTACCTGCCATCAACTTCTATGTTTCTATGCAGTTGTCAAATGTTTTGATAGATTTGTGTCTCTTGGCTCACTTCAAGACAAACAAATGACATGTGCATCCTTTATGTAAATCTGATGCACATATCATTTTTGACATGCAGCTTGTGGCACTGAAAACATAAGGTTAAACCACAAATCTTTGATAAGCATAATGAACTGAAATAAAAATAGCTGGGTGTTTGGTTGGAATCCTCACCGAAATAAGACCTTCACATTGACTCTGTTTTTAAAAAGACTGGTCCTTAATTAGGGGTCTTCTATCAAAACTGTTTTTGCCTTTTCCTTGAGATGAGTCCACAGAATGTAGGCATGACGTGTATGCACCATTTTAATCATACTGTTCTGAGTTATTAATGTAGCAAATTGGATCATGCACAGATTCAGCCATGTACAATCCAATTAGTTTGTTGAACTCAAGTTCACAATTGTTCTGTAAAACCATTTTAGACAGACTAACCATCTGGAATGGTAAGAACAACCTTTTAGAAGAGTCACAGAATGGGTTTAGACATGGAATATTGACCACTGATCATTGTTTTTCCTTCTTTACATCATGTAATTTTCACATATATTAAAGTCCAAAGGTCTAATCTTTTTTGTTTACTCTTCAATTTAAAATCAGCATTTGATACCATTTGTAGAGTGTTTTCCTGGCAGAGACTATTGAGGATGGGTATGGGTCCAATTCTTCTGGATACCTTCGACTCCATTGTGGCTCTTAGTGACGATTTATATGTTCTACTTCTAGCGCCATAACTGATATGATTAAGGGCAATGTAAGAGTTAGATAACAGTGCCTCTTAGCTATGATACTTTTTAATCTTTACAAGAACATGGTAATGACACAGTTACACAAAGATATTTATCACAACCCAAATATTTTGAATATATCTGTTGCCCATCTTGCTTTTGCTTATGAATTGTATTAATTTCTACATCTGTATTGAGTCGTCAGTGAAACACTGATAAAGAACAATATAAAAATAAGATTGTCAATAAATATGGAAAAAAAACAAAACTTGTAGTTTTATAACCTGAACAGAAGCAATGACATTTCTTAAACAAACAAAAGAGGGAACAATTTCTGAATACATATATGTGGGCATTACATTTTGCCAGAATTCACTTTGAAATTGCTATCTCAAAAGTATAATAGTAGTATGCATAGTAGGGCTGTGCGAATGCCTTTTCCTGAATATTCAGCCGAATATTCGGTATTCAGGTCCCAAGTATTCAGTATTCGTTATTCGATATTCAGCCAAAAAAGGTGTTTATTTAAGGAAACTTTAAAAAAGCACTTCAGGAACACCAAAAATCACCCATTGAACCTGGTATACCATATACACCTCAATGACACTACAACCACCAACATAGAGCTCTCACTAATGCAACACACGCTTCATGTGGCACACTAGATCCACCACATCACACACATAGCACTTTGAAAATTATATTGAGCATTGCATTGGGTCAACACTAGAGGGTGTTCATGGTCACATACACGGGGTAGAAGGTGCTTTGGCCAGGGGCATAGGGATAGTGGTAGCAGTGGCTGCAGTAGTGGTGACAACTGAAAGGGTGACTGCTGCAAGAATGGCACCAGTGGTGGTAGGAAGCACACTGGCTGTGGATGCAGCAGCCATAGTGGTAGCAGAGGGAACACTGGTGGTGGTGTCTGCTACTTCCTGCACAAAGCATGTATGCTCTAATGCCCCCCCCCACTACTGCACAACAGGATGTGACAGTGAATGTACAAATGTAACAGGTGGTGACACTTGTAGTAGTAGTACTAATAATGGTATTAGTAGCAGTAGTACTATCACCAATGCTGCAAGAACTAAAAGGCTTGCTTGGGGAGAACAATATTTCAGCCCACCGGATAAAGAGAGACACCTGTATGTCATTGTCTATGTAGTCTATCTCACCACCTTCTCTGGAATTGCATTATGTATCAATAATATACAGTGGAGCAAGACAAGATGCAATTCAATACTTTGCAGTAAATGACATGCCACAAAATACTGGATGACTAGAGGGCTTAATTACCATGAAATTATACTGCTCCTAGCAGCACGCTGTAGCATTTTACAGTACTTTTACAAGACATTGCATTGCGTACTGTCTGGCACCACTGTATGAACTGTTTAATAATCTTGATGCAGTGTTTCATCCTTGGGTATGTTAGATGTGGATTGTTTTGTTACAAGGGCATCTCAGTAGCATTCATTTTAACTTCACTTATTTAGGATGTGTGTTTCTTTAAGGGTTGTATATTCATAGTGTGTTTGCACATTCCTGACATGCGCCTTGACAAAGACTAGATTCTGGTCAAAGCACCAGGGCTCTATTGGCATCCTCCAGCCTTAGCACGAGCAAATTTATTGGCAACTTTATGCTCCACTGCTCTTAACTGTGTTTTGTTACTGCCCCCCCCCCCGAGTGCTTCCTTCATTCGACATAGGTTGTTTGGTAGCCCAGGACAACATTAGCAGTAATTGCCTAGGCATGCTGTACGTTTGTGGGTCTATCAACCTGTCCCTCACCACTTGGGGCCTGCAGTGCAGATGCTTTGCTGGGGCTGGACCAAGCATGTTTACAAGATTGCTAAAGACATGATGGATCGGGTCACTAGTGGTTGCTGTGTAAAACACAAACTATTACTATGTAGTACCCGTGTGTGTGATGCTTTACTTAGTTGTTGTGGAACTACAGTGATACACCAACCTTTCCAGTTGTACTGCACCACAAAAAAATAGCAGTAAAGAAAAATACTACTACTAAGAAGGAAGAAGAAAAGGCCAACCTATTTAGTCAAACATGGAACCGAGCAAGGAACAGACAGATGACATGCAGTCAACTCAGTGAGACAGGCCTGCCCCACTGACTGCAATGGTTTAATTAACAAAACAGCAACAAACAAACAAAAAAATGCATGTGCACAGTTGTGCACACACAAGACACAGACTAACGGGGGGGTATTTTTCACAAGCACAGGTTAATTATGTGCAGTCAGCTGTAGAAAGTATGGGGGGGGAGAGTCAGCCAACACACTCTTCATGTGTTCAGGGATCTATCCCCGGAACCAGAGGACTAACAATAATAATTCAGTGAGTCAAGTCTGACTGGCTTAGAGCTGAAGAAGTTGGTTGATGCCAAGAAGAGAGCCAAAAGAAACAGCGTGGGTTGGTGAGCGAGTGCAGAAAAGTGGCTGCCTAAACAGCAACCGCCCAACAACACAGAATGGCAGTATATGAGCGACTGTAGCCACAGCCCAGTAAGAGCGATACGCAAAAAGTGGCTGAAGTCTACCAGGCGACTGCCCCAAGCCTGTGCAGCAGAGAAGCGAGAGATTGTTGTGGTCCATCGCAGAATGGTGCACCCTGCAGCAGTGCCCCAAGGAAGGATGCCACAGGAAAGGTGAGACCAGACAGAAAGGGTCCCGGGATGGCAAGGGCACTGCTGGTAAGTGTGGCATGGGTGCTGCAGTAGGGCCATTGCAGTGTGCTGTGGTCCATGCCAGCATGTCACTGCAGGGGTGGTAGGCAGTTGCCTTGGACTGTTGTGGGGCAGGACACTGGCTTGCCAAATATGTATGGGGACGACATTGTGCATAGATGGGTGGCACTGCGGGGAGGTGGCACCTATGCATCATGTCTTGCACTTCTGTAAAGGCCCTTGCTGGGGGTACACTGTGGAGGGTGCCATCAGTGGTACGGGTGTACACTGTGTGGCATGCGCTGACACCATGTTGGTCACCCACACCACGTCACCCTGTGTCACTCGCCACTGTCCTGTCACCCACTGCTGGGCACTTGTGTCATGTCACCATGTTGCACTAGCTATGTACCTGTTGACAGGGTGCTGTCACCCACTGCCTGTCGCCCCATGGCACCATCATTCATTCTGACTCATCCAGGCATCCTCTGCTTCCTGCCAGCGCTCTCCCCACTGGTCACCATTATCCCCTCTCACCCTCCTTGCATTCTGCCTCATGCAGTCGCTCATTGTGGACTCATTCTCAGCGAGTCACCCTTATTACATGAAACCAATAAATTTATTTCAAAATCTGTGTGCACAAAGCTGTGCACTCATGTGGCCCTGTCTCATGAAAAAATATATTAAGTATGCACATGCAGAGTGAAGCCTCACAACATCAAATATTATACACATATACAGCAAATCATAAGCAATGACCTGCAGGAGGGGGAGTTAGCAGACACCCTCATCAGTCATGCAGGGAATCAAGCCTGGAACCAGACAACAGCAAAAAACAAAGCACAAAAATAAAATGTGCTTCACCAAAAAAAATCACACTGGAGCTATGTCAGACAGCAGCAGAGAAGGAGTGTCAATAGGCAGCCCTCCTAGTCACTGTAACTGAGTACAGCAATAAGGACAAAATACCTGTCAGAAAGCCAAACATAGTTTTCTTACACTGATCAAAAAAACTATACTGACCCAAAAAAGCCTGTAAAACAAAAATATATTAATTTTTTAGCAAGTTTAAGGTCTCAAAAGTACTGCAGAGCAGCTCTCAGAAACCACTGTCTCCTGTCTTCTACCAGTTCAGAGTGAGGAAGTCACATGGTGTGCTTGCCTTTGAGCTCAAGAAACAGCTTTTGATTGGCCAACAAACCTCTGCGAGACTTGGAAATCTCACCGAATAGAGTTCCTGAATAGTGGCCGAATAGTGAACTATTCGGAAAATGCATCCAAATATTCAGGAAGCCTACTATTCGTGGTATTCGGAAAATACTATTTGGCCCATGCACAGCCCTAATGCTTACTACTCAAGCTAAAGCAGCATTTAAATCATTTAACAAAAATACTGTGGTGAATCAGTTCCAGGGATTCTTAGTGCATTGAATACAACATCAGGACATCCCTATTATATGGAATTGAGGTTTGGGGAGGAAAAGGTATAGATGCCTTGGAAATAGTAATAAATACTGCCTTTCTTGACATTCTCAGACTTATCCAGGCAGTACTGACTGCAATTCACATCAATAATGTACAGTAGCACTGAAGAGACTCAAACTGAAGCAGTTTCTAATTTATCAAAGACTTAATGGTAAGCCATAAAATCCATACATGAGGACCACCGAGAGAAAGCTCCTTTTATAGGTCACAGTCTTTTGTGATGAACTTGGCCAATTTTCCTTACGAACATTGACTAACGAAACAAGATGTTCATATCTTCTAAAAATTGGCATACTTCCATCAGAAAGGTTTCCACGACTCTGTTTTGATAGAATCATAGAAATTTGATGACAGAAAATGACTCTCTTGGCCCATCAATTCTGCCCCTTGCCCCCTCCCTACTTTCTCTCCTCCCCCAGAGATCACCCTCTCCACCCTCTGGTCAACCCCTTGTGTCTGTCACATGACCTCTTTAACCCCTGCACTGTTTAGACCCCCACCACCTCCTCAAGTAGACTGTTCCAGGGCTCCACCACCTTCTCTGTGAAGTAATAACCCCTCACATTCCACTTAAACCTTCCATCCTCCACCCTTAAACCATGACCCCTAGTCCTAGCACCTACCTTTCTTGTGAATAAGCTCTCCCCTACTATATTAATCCCTTTCACATACTTACATGCTTCTATTATGTCTCCCCTCTGCCTTCTAATCTCTAGTAGGTACATGTCCAACTCCTTCAGCCTCTCCTCATAGGGCTTCCCACTCAATCCATGCACCATCTTAGTGACCCATCTCTGCACTCTTTTAATCCCATTGATATCCTTGAATAGGTGAGATCTCCAAAACTGAGCCCCACACTCCAGGGGAGGCCTCACCATGGTTTTGTAAAGAGGCATCAGCACCTCTATCCTTCTGCTTGTTATACCTCTTCCAGTACATGCTAGCATTCTGTTTACTTTGACCACTGCCTTGTTACATTGGATCCCCACCTTAAGGTCATCAGTGATTATGATCCCTAGATCTTTCTCCTGCTCAGTTGCCTTCATTTATCCCCCCAGTGTGAAATTTTCTGTGGGTTATTCCGCCTCATGTGCATTACTGTGCATTTCTTATCATTGAACTTTAGCCGGCATGTTTCTGACCACCTCTCCAGCAACCTTAGCTGTTCCCTAATAGCCTCCACACCCACAGGGGTGTCCACCCTATTGCAGATCCTTGTATTATATGCAAATTGGAAGACCCTACTCTGCAGCCCCTCTGCTATGTCACTGATATAGATGTTAAACAGAATGGGCCCCTGCACTGACACCTGGGGGACCCTGCTAGTCACACCTACCTCCCTGGAATATACCCCATTTATCACCACGCTCTTGCTTCTACCCATCAGCCAGTTATCCACCCACCTTGTTATTTTCTGTCCCACTCCCAAACTTTCCAGATTATTTACTAGTCTTCTATGGGGAACAATGCTGAAGGCCTTCTTGAAGTCCAGATAGGCAATGTCCACTGCCCCTCCCTGATCAACTTCCCTCCTCACCCAATCGAAGAACTCAGTCAGGTTCATCTGGCATGACCTCTCCTGTGTAAAGCAATGCTGATAGACATCCTGCAGCCCACATTCCACAAAGTAGTTGTCACCCTGTCTTTTAATATCACCTCCATCACCTTATCCACCACCAAGGTGAGGTTGACTGGGCAATAACTGCCTGCCTCCTCCCTGCTGCCATTCTTGTGAAATGGCACCACGTCTGCCCTCTTCCAGTCTTTTGGCACCCACCCTGAATCCAAGAACAAAGTGAAAAACCTTGATGGGGTGCCACTAGCTCCTCCCTTAGTTCTCATAGTACCCTAGGATGCAGAGTGTCTGGACCCATAGCTTTGTCTACCCTCAACCAACCTTATTCCACTCTGACCCTGTCCTCACTGATCAGGCTGGAATGCAGCCTTATAACATCCCATCCCCTTTCCCTAAACACTGGTCTCCTCCCTTCCTCTTGAGGAACAGCTAAATCTTTCTAGGTAAGGTTACCAGTCTGATCCAATGAAGTTCATTAAGGAGGTTTTACAACTGGTTGGATTATCTTAATTATTTGCAGACATGTTTTGCTATCCTTGCATAAAAATAAAATGTCAGCTCAAGAAAAAGGAGATAGTGTCAGAGCTAATGATATGCTTCTAGTAAAGAAATCCAAACTTCACACATGGTTTGCATCTAAGAAATCTTTCAATGGAATAAGATTGTATTTGGGATAGTTAAAAAACCAGGAAGGTTATAGACTTTTCACAAAATTCCAAATAGAACTAAATGAAAGCAATTTACTACTATACATACAAAAGCATCCAAATTTTCTGTCGCTAAATTGTTTATGTGGTTTTGGGAAACCAGATGGACTTATTGCATATCAGTATATTCTGACCCTTGTTTGAAGTGCAGAGACTAAACATGTTGGGTCCCATATTGTCAAATATGTTTTGCCCTCCAGTTTTGATAGTTTACTGATTATTTAATTCTGAAGGTAGTAAAGTATTAACCACAATGTACACTTTTTTTAAGGAGGATCAGATTGTGTCTTGGGAAGAACAAACAGAATAGTGTTTATTGGTTTTATTTTTTGTGTTTTGAGTTTGGATGGAACCATTTTTTTGCTTGATGAAACCTTATTTTATTTTGAGATTCCTGACACCAGTGTTTAGTGGTGTAGGTGACCAGGTCTGAACCCTTCACTGAGTTAGGTTACACAGCCACTACAATGGTCATTAGTGTATGGCTTCTAACTTACCTCCAGCTTGAATCTATTTCAAGTATATATTTGCAAATTTGAACATATGATTTTATAGGAATACCAATGCCTACTTGGAGCACTTTATATGAGTAAACTGCAAATATTTCAATCTTGCATATATTTCTGCTCTTTAGATACTTAACTGTATGCATTTTGTAATAATGTTTTTGATAACTTGTCATGGCTTTTAACTGATCAATAAACATACTTGAATGTGGCTAATTATTATCAGCTACAAACACTTGATATTCTCCATAACACATTAACTAGATTTGCACTAAACAGTTTCACAGACACCCATCACTGCCTAGTATTTAAAGATCTTGGGTGAATGTCCATAAAAGCTAGACATTAGTATTACCTTGCCCAACTTATGCATGGGTTTTGGATAAAGTACCACTTTGCCTAATAGATTTAATTAAGATAAAAAATACAATGTCAAGTTTATGCTTTGTAGCTGGTATCCAATTTAATATTAAATTACCTAAAATCACCCATGGTAGTAGTGATTTTGCATTTGCAGGTCCATTCCTATGAACAGCCCTACCAGTATATCAATGTCCTAGTAATGGCATGTTTTGCCAACCTCTGTTACAATTAAGCACTGTTTTTTAAAGCAGTGAGTTCACATTCTAAATTGTGCTGTTACTTGGAACTACTCCTTTGTCGTAATGAAAGTGATCTTTATTATCTATGATTTAAATTATTATTATGTGTGTTATATTGACAGTAGTGTTTTATAATATTGCTGATTGAAAAATGATTATTTGTATTTTTCTTTGTTACTGTGTTGTGACAACAGAATGGCATTGAAAATTAGCTGTTTTCAGCTATCTGTTTTATTTTAATTTTTTTTATTTTGCATTTGTTGAATTGGGTTGACACTTGATAAGAAATCTGCTGATTTGAAAGAGTGAGTTTTAAGCCAAGAATAATATTTAGCTAGGCCACCAGTCATAGATATAAGCTTGTACACAACCACTGTGAGCCCAAATCTAGACCTAGATCAAACCTCAAGTGGATACCATCAGTGGCAGGAGGTTTCCATAAATTCCATTGGTGTAATGTGTGTAAATTTGCAAAGCAAGGCTCAGAATTTGTGCACCCCAGTAATAATAACAAAAAAGGCCAGATACAAGACCACATTACTTGTGACACCACTTTTGTGGTGCACATATTGTGGTGTAGCTGTGACCTTGTATATGTGGGAAGGACCATCAGAAATCTTAAAACCCACATACAGAAGCACATCAGGTCTATTACAAAGCAAAGATAGGATACACCAGTGGGACAGCAGCATCTAGAGAAACATGGATCTAATCCAGCTGATCTAAAATGTATGGTTTTGGAGAGTGTAGCCAACTAGGGGGGGGGGCAAGACTAACTTCCTACTCAGAAAGGAGCTAGATTTACAATTTGCAAAGCTTGACACACAATGGTTCCATTGACCAATGGGGCCCTCGGCTATTTTTATTAATTTCCAGGTCTCTCAGTTTGATTTTGGTTCTCAGAGTATATGCTAATATTCTTGAGTTGTTAGCTGAAAACACGTATACTTTTTGTTCCTATTACATAGAAACATAGAATTTGATGAAGATAAGGACTGCTTGGCCTACCTAGTCTGCCCATTTCACTACCTAGAGGATAAGCTGCAGATCCTATTTAACCAACAGCCTATTTCTTCCTACCCCCCACAAAAATTGCCTTATGTCTGTCCCATGCATTCTTGAATTCTCCCACAGTTTTAGTTCTCACAACCTCCTCAGAAAGACTGTTCCATGCCTCCACCACCCTCTCTGTGAAAAAATACTTCCTCACATTGCCCCTGAGCTGTCCCCCCTCTATCTTCAAATGGTGTCCCCTTGTTCTTGCACATCTCTTTTTCTAAAAGATGCTACCCTCTTGGACCTTGTTGATTCCACTGAGGTACTTAAATGTTTCTATCATGTCCCCCCTCTCCCTCCCTCCTTTCCTCATGGGTATACATATTAAGCTCCTTTAGTCTCTCCTCGTATGGCTTCTCTTGCAGACCCTGCACCATTTTAGTTACCCTCCTCTGAACTGCCTTCATCCCGTCTATGTCCTTGTGGAGATGGGGTCTCCAGAACTGGACTCAGTACTCCAGATGGTGTCTCACCAACTGTCTGTACAGGGGGATAACAACTTCCTGTTTTCTGCTGGTGATGCCTCTCCCTATACATCCCAGTATCCCCCCAGCCCTCCCTGCCGCCTTCTTATATTGCTTGCCAACCTTAAGGTCATCTGATATGATTACCCTCAGGTCCCTTTCCATTTTTGTTGTTGTTACTGCCCCCCCATTGTGTAATCTTCCTCTGGGTTTTTGTTTCCCAGTTGCATTATTTTGCATTTCTTTCCATTGAATCCAAGCTGCCATACTTCTGACCGTTCCTGCAACCTTGTCAAGTCCCTTCTCATCCTTTCCACACCTCCTTGTGTATCAACCCTGAAAACACATATACTTTATGTTCCTATTTCCCTGCAAGATCTTTCTGTGTTTCTGTCTCTGTGAAGGCTGGACAATGATCTCATGTTGATCCCCTTCCTATTTCCCACTTGGATATTAATCAGTCATTTTAAAGGGTGATCATGTGACCTGGACTAGTATTTTTCTAGCTGTCCCCTGTACTTCTAGTACCAAGCTTTGTGCAGCCTTCTATGACATGGACCTCTATAGCTATATGGTAATATCAATTTGTATTTACATTTGTATATACCCTTGGTCAGTCAGTATTATGTGGCCTGCATTTTAGATTGGCACTTGCTTGCAGTGACTGTTCTAATTTTCTATTTTTTAATTGTTGCTATTGAACTACATTTATATGTTTTGTAATGAGCTTTGTAATGCAGAGTTTTGAACACTGTCATTTGCACTGTTTTTGCATGTAGGTATGACAACACTACTATATTAGTGTTTAAATGGTGACTCCTTTTCCATGGCCACTCTCCCAGATGAAGACTGTGTAGAACTAATGCTCAGGGGCAACTAGACAGTAGCTCACTGTCTGAAGTCTCTGTTCTGCATTTGCTACTGTTTTTGTCGGCATTGGTCATCTGCTATATTATTGAATCTGGTATGTGTTTAAGCTGTTGAATAAAGAAAAGCCCCACTGTTTGCACCTAACTTCAGTGACTTAATTGTGTTACTCGAGTGATGCGTACTTTGGCTTCGAGTTCGTGTTGGAGCTAGCTGCCCCTGTTCACAGCATCGACCCAGCACCACTTAGTTTGCAGCTCTACACTTTGACACTGGCTCTGTTTATATCAACAGGAACATACATAGTTCATTATAATGGAAACATTTTCCTCGTAGGCAATCGTGACAGTTCTGGCATGTTGCAGGGGTCAATACTGGGACTTAAGCTTTTCCCCTGTTTATATAGATGATAACTGCTGTTAAATAGCAGCGAACGGATTGGCAATCTTTTAAGTTCTGTGAGTTCTATCCATACTCCATGAGAACAATGCTCAAATGGATTATGACATCACTCACAGAATGAGGAAAATTATCTCACACCATTCACCACTGTTTGGCAGTGGTTGCTCTGTATAATATATGGTTAAGCTAATGTGCCATTCCTTCTTTCATTTGGATGCTTCTCACATTCTGTGCAGCTAAGAATGACCTCAGTATATGCTGCTTTGCCACTGAAAGTTTAGACTGTCAACTCTGCCTTCAAAAGCTCCTCTGTCCAACCCCCTACAAAATGACTCAAAGTGCCATTGTCAGGTCCTCCACCGGCAAAGCCTCAGTGCACAGCACTAGACAGAAATGATCTGTTGCTCTCAGTTGATTTATTCCTTTTACAAAATAAATGGGCTGGGGGAGTTTTCTGGAGAAACCTCTATCGATCATCCACTGTGATGAATTAAAATGGGGAGATCTTGCATGACAAATTTACTATGCTTTGATGAAGCTTTATCCAAAAATCTAGATGGACATATACAGTACCTGTAGACTGTGTATATTTGGATTCCACCAGGGCATTTGATATTATGTCTCACTGGGCAATTCTTGACAAAATGAAGAACATGGGTCTAAATGGCTACATAGTAAATTGTGTGAAGTCATAGTTGACAGGCAGAACACAGGTTTCAATACAAGGTTGCCTTTCTAACAATGGTAATGGTATGAGTGGCATCCCTCAAGGTTCCCTACTGCATCCATTATTGTTTCAGATATTTATTTCTGATATGCTTGACTGTGTCACAAGTTGGGCTGTTAAGCACACAGATGATGCCAAAATAGGTGGGATTGCTGAAACTCTCAGTGTTATACAGGTCAAGCCATCTGATTTAGTTCATATCGCCTGATGGCAATGAGATGGGGAATTTGTTTTAATACAGAGAAAAATGCTGTGTCATACATTTTGGGAATCAATTAATAACACATAATTACACCTTAGGAAAAGTAGCATTAAAACAATTAGACAATGAAAGGGACTTGGGTGTCAATATTGACAAAAATTTAGAATTCAAAATACAGCACACAACAGCTACTGCAGCAGCTAGTAGAGTCCTTTAGACAATTAGAAGAAATGTTTGCAGAAGATAAAAAGAGGTACATACACTATATCACTGTATGGAACCTATGTTCTGCCAAAACAAGACTTTGGAAGGCACCCATGGTGTCCTTATCTAAAAAAGGATATCTGAGAGATTAAGAATGTGCAGAGATGGCAATTAAAGTGGTATATGCTGAACAAAATAATACATATGACGATCATTTAAAAAATCTAACCTCATGTCCTTGGAAACCTGATGACTTAGAGGGGACCTGATGATAGGTTTAGAATACACTAGTGCAAAACTGAGAACTAGGGGACATCTGCTAAAAAAGGGAAAAAAAGTTCAGAACTAATAATAGGAAATATTTTTACACCATGCACATTGTAAACCCATGGAACAGATTACACTAGAGGCCTAGTGCCTCTCCCCCTAACTGGACATTTGGTGTAAGTGAGGAACTTGCAGAGGAATAACATTGGAGAGCAACAGACTGATAAGAAGTTTCAGGGGGAGGGTTGGAGGGTGGTCTCCTTGAATATGAGGAGCCTGGGTAACAAGTTACCAGAGCTTCAAGCATTGATGGCAGAAGGGGGGGGTGAACGTGGTTGCAATCATGGAGACTTGGGCCACCCTGCACCATGACTAGGACTTAATAACCCCAGGGTACAACATGTGCATTACAGACAGAAAAATTGAGAAGAGGGTGCTATATTTGTCAGGGATGGAATAAAGTACAGCAGGGAGAATGTTGAGAATGGAAATATGGAGCTGTTATGGGTCAACATGCAGGTTGCTAAGGGCAGTAGGGATAATCTTGGAGTAGTCGACAGACCACCATCCCAGTCTGAAGATCAGGGCAGAAAACTGCTGGACAGTCTAAAAAGTCACTGTGGTAAGGGCAGGATGGTGGTGGTAGGTGACTTTAACCAGCCAGAGGTAAACTGGAGCATCATGACCTCCTCAGCTGCTAGACAGCAATGGATACTGGACACATTCCAAGATGTATTCCTGGCTCAACAGGTGGTCAAGCCAAACAGAGATGGGAACATCTTGGACCAGGTACTGGCAGACAGTGACCAGGTAAAGGAGGTGGTAGTAGGGGACCCACTGGTGGGAAGTGACCATTGTGCAGTGTGGTTCTCCATTGATCTGAGGAGGGAGAGAAATAAATCCAATATGGAGGTAGTGGACTTTCAGTGTACGGACTTAGGCTGGATGGCTGTAATGCGAGAAGGGCACTTAGAGAAGATCACCCCAGACATGGGTATGGAATGCAGGTGGGAAATCCTAAAGTTGGGCCTTTTAAAGGCCACAAAAGCTGGCACAAAGATCTGCAGTGAAAAAGCTGGGTCATGGATACCCAATTGGTGGAATAAGAAGGTACAGGAGAGAGTAATGGAGAAAAGGCTAGCCTTCTGTAAGTAGAAGAGAACCCATGGGGTGGGGACAGGGAGGATTATATTAAGAAATTGAGCGAGGTGAGCAGGGTGGTAAGGGAAGCCAAGACATCCAAAGAACTAAGGTTGGCACAGGGGATCAGTGACAGAGAGGAATTTTTTAAATACATTAGAGAGAGGAGGACGTGTAGGGGCCATATTACTAGGATAAAGAAGGAAGGTGGGTTGTCAAAGGAGGGGGCTGAGCAGGCAGAGGTGCTAAATGAGTACTTCTCATCAGTCTTTATGAAGGATAAGGAAAGGCCAATTTCGCAGGAGTGAAGTAGGGCAAGGGGGGAAGGGGGAATATAACAGATGAAGAAATCCTGGTAGAGAGAGTATGGTGGAAGTGAGGAAATGGCAGAGGGATAACATGGGAGAGGAAGGGACTGAAAAGAAGGTTCAGGGGAGGGTTGGAGGGTGGTATCCATGAATTCAAGGAGTCTGGATAACAAGTTACCAGAGCTTCATGTAGATGAAGAAATCCCAGTAGAGAAAGTATGGTGGAAATGAGGCCTTATGTCCTTGAGAACAGACAAGGCACCGGGACTAGACGGGATCCACCCCAGAGTCTTGAAGGAGTTGACCAAAGTCCTGGCAGTGCATTTGACAGAGTTAATCAATACCTTCCTCAAATTAGGATGTTACCACTGTACTGGAGGATGGCACAGATGGTGCCCTTCCATAAAAGTGTACCTAGGGATGAGCTGGAAAATTACAGACTGGTCAGCCTTACCTCCTTTGTTGGGAAACTACTGGAGACCATCTTGAAGGAAAGATTGGTGGATTTCCTGGAAGTAAATGGCCTTAAGGATATCTGGCAACACAGATTTATGCAGGGGAGTGCTTGTCAATCTAATCTGGTCAGATTGTTTGACTGGGTGACAAGATCTTTAGATGGTGGTCAGCTGGTTGATGTCCTGCATATGGACTTCAGCAAGGCATTTGACTCTGTGCTGCATGGCAGACTACTGAGCAAGCTGTGGAATTTGGGCATGGGGGTTTAGACTGTCAAGTGGATTGGGAACTGGCTGAGTAGCAGACAGCAGAGGGTGGTGTTGGTGGGGGGAGCTTTCGACATCTAGGAGGGTCACTAGTGGGGTCCCACAGGGATCTGTTCTCGGTCCACTGCTATTTAATGCTTTCATAGCAGACATTGTAGAGGGATTTAAAAATAAAATTAGCCTGTTCACAGATTACTACAAACTAGGAGCAGTGTTGGACAGTGAGGAAGGGAGGAGAATTTTCCAGGAAGATCTGGAAAGACTGGAACAGTGGTCAAAAATGTGGCAGTTGGGATTCAGTGATAGGAAGGGTAGTGTACTACATTTAGGGGCTAAAAATCCAGGGTACAGCTATCACTTCGGGGTGGAACAGTTATCCACCTCAAAGGAGGAAAGGGATCTGGGAGTGGTGATCACAGGTAAAATGAATCACTCAGAACAATTTAGAAAAGCGGCAGCCAAAGCAAACAGAATGCTGGGGTGCATAGCTAGGGGGACCACATTGAAGAGAGAGGATGTTACCCTGCCACTGTACAAATCTAAGGTGAGACCTCACCTGGAGAACTTTGTACAGTTCTGGCACCCATAACTAAAGAGGGATGTCATGCTCCTGAAGAGAGAGAGAGTCCAGAGGAGTGCGTCAAAGATGATCAGTGGAATGGGGGAGAAATCTTATGAGGAGAGGCTGAGAGGGCTCAACATGTACTCCCAGGAGGACAGGAGGGACAGAGGGGATATGACCAAAACCTTTAAGTATTTGAATGACATCAACATAGTTAACACTGAGGATTTGTTTAGAGTGAAGGGAGAAGGGACCATGAGGAGGCATAGTCTAAAACTGGTGGGGGGGCACAGGAGATAATTGAGGAGTCACTGCTTCAAGGAAAGTGTTGTGGAGCCATGGAACACACTCCTTGAGGTGGTGATCTCACTGGAATCTGTGGTGAGTTTTAAGAAGGGCTGGGATAGATTCATGGGCAAGGTACAAGTAGGGATGGAAGTGAACAGAGGGAGAATGCAGGGAGGAAACCTTTGGAGGGAGGGAGGGAATACAGGAGGGGGCAGCAACAGTGTCTGAACTGTGAGCTTCGTTCTGAGCAGACACAATGACCCTATGGCCTAAATCTGTTGGCATTATCGTATGTTCTTATGTTCGTATGTACCCATGGACATAGTTCTGAGCAAGGACAAAATTGTATTTAAAAAGAAACTAGATAAGTATGTATTAAGGAGAACAAATCTAAAATATTATTATTAAGATACGTGAGCTAAAATGGGCAAAAGCCTACTGTGCTACTTCTCTCACTTTGGTATACTTTAGTATAATTGATTAATGCTGAAATTTTTAGTTATTTGGGTGCTTGGTATAACTGCTGCTGTCATTTAAATAGCCTAATTCTATTGTTAGGACTTGTGTGGCAGTGCATTCAGTTGCTCTGTTATGCAAAGGCAACCAGAACATCATGTGAAACTGCCAGACAACAGACCTCAGTGTTGGATTCCTGGTGATCTTGCATTATATTTAGCTTGACCATATACTACATGCTGTTACATACAAACATTTGAATCACATCAGCAGAAGAAAACCTAGTAGTCAATCAAGTCTGCTTATGTTGGGGAGCCCTCAGTGACCATTGAGGACTCCCCCCCCCCAACACCACACCCTTAGGAGGTCCTTGATTTATATGAGTTACATAAGACATCTTTCTTTGATATGCGTTCTAATAACTAATCCAATGATATTCAGTTGTACTTTCCCTTTCCTCCTGATTTTGCCCTGTCTGTCTCCTATCTGACCAGTTGCCTGAATGGACTCTAAACTGGATGACTCTGAATTGGCTCAGGCTGAATCCTGACAGCACTGAGGTATTATCTCTGAATAATGGTTTCCATGTGGAAGTCATTCCAAGTGCCTAGAGCATCCTACATACAATATTTGTTGGGGTGATTCTAGTGGAGCAGACCAAAATGGTTCATTGACTTGATATCATTCTGGACTAGGTACACCTCAGTGGTAGCTGCCGTCCAAAGGTTTTCATCATTTGAGAAATACAGCCAGGATTTGTTCCTGTCCCTTATCTACTGATCACAGTGCTTTGATCCATGCTTTTGTGACTGGATTGCTGAGTTTTAGGTAGAGATGAACTAAGTTCATAAACTTTGCTCTACGAATTAATCTGTGAATTTAGCGCAGTTTGCAGATTAATTCGCATCTGCGAATTGTGAAGTTCCACCCATGAAAAGTAAAGTTTCACCTACAAAGTGCAGAATTTTACCTGTGAATGGCAGAATTTCACCTGCAAATGGCGGAATTTCCCCATGATAGGCAGAATCTCGCTATTCGAGGGTGAAATTCTTCCGTTCATGGGCAAAGTTTCACTGTTATGGGTGAAATTCTGCTGTTCTCTGCCCCCCAAAAATGACAAAGTCAGGTTAGTGAATTTTCAGCCTGTGAGCAAAACTTCGCAGATTGCCCTGTGGAGGCAAATTTCCTGGCTTTGCTGGAAAATTTTAACTTTGCCGCATCTCTAGTCTTATATAGACTTGTAGAAGCCATTAATGAAGCATTTTCAGCTAGTGCAAAACTCAAAGGCCAGAACAGTATTTGGGGAATTATAGTTTGCTTGTAGAACAGTGTCAGTGTCTCAGCAGCTTGCACACTCACTTCTGAGGCCGAAAGATTGGAAGGTTGTGGGTTCTAGCCCCACAACACAATGTGGGGTAAAATCCCAGTACTGACACAGAAGTGCAGCATTTGAGGGGTGCTGCACTCCTGAGGTGCCAGCTTTTGGATGAGAAGTTTAATTGAGGTCCCATCTGCCTGTTCTGGTGGCCGTTCAGGTGGACATTAATGACCCCATAGCACTTCTCTAAAAGAGTAAGAAAAAGTTCCCAGTGCCCTGATGAAATTTCTTCCAGTCACTAAAAATACCACCAAAAGCTTAACCTGATTCAATATGTCTGTGTTCATCTGTACACCCCCGGAATGAGGTTGAAAATAAGCAGAATTGCCATCCTTTCCTGGTCAACAAAAGCTAAATAAATAAAGACCAGTTTTGTGGACCTGCAGTGGCTGCTATTCAAGCACCAGACTGACCATGAAGTACTTGTGCTTCCATTCTAGGGACAAGAGTTTCAAACAGCTCTGTCCTAGAACCAGCTGCCTGTAGTTTCAATATTAGACTCATATCTGCATCCATCAGGATTATGAACAAGCATTTGTCAATGCCGAGCATTGTTTGCTTGTATTTTGCTGAAATGTTTGCATGTAATTTTTTTTACATATTTCATTATGCGACTGATTGCAGCAAAGCAAGAGTGGGCTATTACTTAGAAAGGAACAGGTGGGGACTTAGAGAAGCCTGCTGTGGATTTTTCTTTGTTGAAGGGAGCTCCAGCTGCTACCATCGAACGTAAGAGAATTTGAATTGTGTTCCATATATATTTTTTTTAAACGTGACTGATGGTGGCAAAGCAGGAGTGGGCTGGGACTGAAAAAAGGAGCAGGCGGGGAATTAGAGAAGCGGCAGACAGAGGGTGCAGAAATACAGACACACACACTCAATGTCACAGAGAGGTCACACCAGCCCTTGACAGGCTGTCTGAGAAGGACAAGATGACTGTGGAAAAGTATTTTTTTTTTAAATAAGGTAACTTGTTTAAACAGCGAGACAGACAGCAGGAGAAGTGCCGGCATAGGAATGGGGGGTGGCTGGCTAGAAGAAATGCCCAAAACAAAACATGAGGAGAGGTGAGGGAGGACAAGGGAGAAACAATGTATGGGGAACAGAAGAGCCAAAAGGAGTGTGTGTGTATGTGTGTTGGGGGAGGGGGGGGGACAGCAAGGAAAATGGAGTGATGGAGAGGAGGGGGACAGTGTTATTCAAATAAAATGGACAATGTGCTTTTTCATTGGAGTGCTTAATTTGTTTCAAATACACAAAGTTTCCACCCATAAACTGTGAACCACTGTCATACTTAGCTTGCATTATCATTGGTCTGTCAAGGAAAAGCCCAACACAGCTTGACCTGTATTGGGTTAGTCACCTCTGAAATGCCATTCTCTGTAGCAAAATATTTCTAGTGCAGGTGCAAGCAATGTAAAAATGATCTATGAGATGGTCCAACAGCTGTGCCCATCATCTGAATTTGAATAAAAACAAATTAATGCAAATTGAATTTGTATAAGCGAGTTTGAAGGTCTCATGCACTTCAAAGGCCAGGACTTAAGGGCATTCACAGAGACCTGGTGAGTGACAGGGACACACAGGTAGAGGGATATATACTACTCTGAAGGGATAGGCTGGACAAGAAAGTGTTGGGGTGCGATGGAACATAAAAACAGATTTTGACTGCAGAAAAGAACTGCTTAGCCCACACAGTCTGCCTAGAAGGTCCCTACCTAGTCTGTCTCTGCAGACCATAACAGGTTTCTGATGACTCTCCCTCCTCCCTGCCTATTTACTAATATTCTCCTAAGTCAGTCCCTTGCATGCTTGAATCCCTCTACTGTTTTTGCCACCACCACTTTCATTGGCAGTCTGTTCCAAGCATCTACAACACTTGCAGTGAAATAGTACTTCCTCACACACCTCTTGAAATCCCCCCCTCCAGTTTTATCATGTGACTTCTGATCCTGGTTCTCTTTTTCATTTGAAAGAGACTCCTGTCTTGCACCCTGTTTACCTCTGTGAGGTACTTGTAGGTCAATCTTTTCCTCTCTTACTCTTCTCTCCTCCACGGTGTACATGTTGAGATCCTTCAGTTTCTTTTTGTAGGATTTTGGCGCAACCCTTGCACCATTGTAGCTGCCTTCCTCTGGATTGCCTCCACTCTGTCTATGTCATTTCTGAGGTGTGACCTTGTGAATTGGACATGATACTCTAGATGGGGTGTCACCAGTGAGTGATACGGTGGCAACACCACTATCAGCTATCTGCTGGAGATACCACTACCTATGCATCCCAGCATGCCACTGGCCCTGCTCATTTCTTTGTCACACTGTCCTGCCACACATGGGTCATCAGATATAATGACTCCAAGGACAGAAAACGATGGCTCTCTCTTTGTAAGGCAGGGATCACTGTGGAGGACAAGCAGGGCATCAGTGGAAAACAGTACCACAGAGAATCTTTGGGTTAAGCTTTGGGGGAAAAGGGTAAACAAGCTATCCTGAGGATGTGCTAAAGACCACCCCAATCAGATTGGTGGAGTATGATGCCCAGCTGGTTGAGGCATTTACAGAACATTAGAAGGCTAATTAAATATTCATGAGCCTAGCAAACCTGCTGATTGGCTACTGGATCAGTCATTAATGTCTTAAAAAGGACCAATCCAGCTACCAACCAATGCTGTGTAGCGTGCACAGCTCATGCCACTGTGCTCAAAACCTGTAAGAAACTAAAACAATAAAATCAAAAGTTGTAATTGTGCTCAAACTTATAATCACAATATTGACCTCGAAGCCAATCATTTCCTTGGATTCATCATCAGCTGGATGACGTTGACCCTCAGCTGTACCTGAGGCCGCTCATCCCCCCAACCGGACATTAATCCCTTGGAAATGACCGGCTGCTCAGTCATTATTATGTAAGACAAATTGGATGTAGCGGTGATCCTGGGGGACTTCAATTTCCCAGTCACAGACTGGCAATTTGAGTAGGCAAATGATTGGACTGAAACTGATTCCAGTTTTCCTTCAAGGACTGCTTGTTGGAGTAGCATGCCCAACAAGGAACTAGATTTGAGGCCACCCATGACATTGTCTTCAGCAGTGGAGTGAAGGTCAACTTATTTCCAGTTTAAATGTCCAAGCACTGGGATGGGAGGCAATGACCACAACTGGGTAATCTTCTCCCTTGTAAGCAGTTCCAGATCCTGGTGACATTGGTTAGATGGCAGCTCGGTATGGAAAGCATCATTGTAAGCTTCTGCTCAATGATGTCACAGGGTTCCAGAACTGATAGGTAATTAAAAATGAAAATTGGGTGGAAAAAAAGGGTAGCATTAAATTGGACTATTTCAAAACAATCTGACAAGACAGTACTCTGACATTATTACATGGCGTCATACATGCTCACATTTATAATTATATTTTATACTTGTTGGACATGAAAGACATACTAAGCTGAAGGTCATTTCCAGGGGCATCCTGGGAGCACAGGGAACTTAAGTGACTTGCTCATGGTCACAGTGTATGCAAGTGGTGGCTGTGGGATTCAAACCCAGGTCTTCTGGGTTGTAGCTCAGTGCTGTTAACCACTATGCTATACTGCTTCCCCAGGATATATTATATAGGTACACATATTATATATTTGTTAATTGGTTATGGTCCCTTTAAATTCATAAAACCAAATTCTTTCCATTTTGTTTTATGCAACACTAGTGTTGGTAAATCTGTGAAGATAAATTGTGTGTCAACCCTGTTGATGCTATACCCAACCCATATAGTAGAGCACTGTTTTGTATAGAATGGCATCCTTTTTAAAATGCTGTTGTAACACAGTTGAAAGGTCATGGAATGTAATTGCACCCTTCTGTGGTACAACAGCATTATGAAACTGCAGAAGTCAGTTTCATTCTGAACCCCAAATAACCACAACAGTCACATTTCACATAATGCTAAACACTATGAAAAATACAGGATGAGCAGCTTCATGTACAGCCAGTGTGTTCTGCCACCTCGGGGCTCTGATTCCCATGGACCTCTTGAGCTTCATTCTGAAAGTCAAAGGGAATCAGAATCCCTCTGTGGCAGAACACACTGGTTGTGCATAGTTGCCCATCTAGTATTCTCTACATGTTAGCTGCTGGGTAGGTCACAAAGTATGTCTTGAAGGTTGGGTACATCACAATGGAATACTGGGAATACTAACACAATTAAAGACCAGCTTTTGCATTGCTGATAACAATGTAATAACCATGTGCAGCACTGAAGCCTGCAGTTGAAATCAAAGAGAAACAGTTACGCCTTCACACAGACAGGAAATGTAAGTATTAAACCTTGTAAACTGATGTTGTATAAACCAAACATAAGATAACCTGACTCAAAATGTTGTGTTCATCATCACGTGTGAGGGGGCAAGATTTTCATAACTCACTTGTGGCTCTGTTACTCATGAGTTATGGTTGTGCCCCCTCACAATTCAAACTTAATTGCATGTACTGAGTTATCTATTCTATTCTATTCTATTTTATTCAATTCTATTCTATTCTATTTTTCTCTACTTGACTTCAGCCTACCTTTAATGTCTTATGCAGGAAACCATGGTAAACTTCTATATCCTAATCTTTTTAGCCATTTAATGATTTATTAATGTAATTTGAGCTATTTGGAACAGGGTGCTATAGAACTAGAATTGTGTTACCTTGACTAAATCAGCCTACTATCACCTTTTCAGCACACCTGCATTCACTGCTCTCCCACCCCCATATTCTGTGTGGTCCAAGTTTAAATTTAAAAGTAAGCCCCTGAAATATCTTGGATAATAAACCAACTGTATATGTAATGCATAAAATGATTATGTTTGAAGCCATATGTTGTGCTCACAGTGCTCAAAACCAATAAATGTACTATAACACTGTAGTTCTGTTATGTTTGTTAAGACTGTGTTAATGTTCCTAGCATTCTTCAGGCATGGCTGAAAACAGAATGAATGACCCTACCAACTTCTTGGTAAAGCAAATAAATAAATAAATATATTAGGTGAATCTTTCATTCATGCCTTCATCCCCTCCTGACTTGACTTCTGCAAGTCCCTCCTGAAAGGCCTCCTCAAGTCCTTTCTCAATAATCTCCAATATTTTTTTTGTTAGTTATTCAGTTTATTTCTCCTTACTGTTTGTAAGTAGTTTGGGTCATGTTCTCTGCTTGCTTCCCATCCACAACTTTACTACTGGGATTGGATCCTCATCCAGCACAGGCACAGGCCCTAGATACAGCCATACGATGTTGGCTTACCCCCCCCTCCCCAAGGCAAGGTCCTTCCATTCCAACTGGACAGGCTTTAAGCATATTTGGAAGGTGAGACAGGATCACAATGGCTGGTCCAGCATCGGAAAGGGGACATGATGGTTACATGATGTGAAGGCATTGGCAGCCTTAGGACATTCCCATCATGCTGCTACCACTGGAGGAGGAATTTTCCCCTTCTTTAATCCTGAGCCTTCCCAACTCCCTCTCATGAATGTATTCACTCATGAAGGTCTGAGCTGGGAATGCCTGGTGGTGTTTGGTCAGCCACATCATCAAAGGTGTTTTACAGATTTCCTTTGGGTGTCAATCCGAGAGCAGTGCAGTACAGCCACCCACCATGGGAGGAGAGCATCCAGGCAGATGATCTGAGTCCTCCCAGCAAGCCTCTGCTCCTGCTGTCCTGGGTTTGGAATGCAAACCCAGGTCACCAGCATGCCAGAGTCGTCCCCCACTGCTTGGCAGTATGAAGTTGGTCACTAGCCTCCAATATACCAAAAACCCTGCTGCATGCCTGAATCTTCAAAGGAAGCAAGCCATGCTAGTCCCCTGTGACTTGTGCTCTGGTATAAATATAAAACTCCTGACTAGCAAACAAAACTGGTACCCAGGTCAATCCATGAAAAATTCACAGCGACCTTAGTTTAAAGTACAAAAAAGTGACATTTTATTTCATTGGTATGTAGAAATAGAGTTAAAAATTATAGCATTTGTAGTAAGAAAAACAATAGACTCAACATTTTCCATGAAGAGTTTTTTCAGCAGTGTCTGAGTCCTCACGTGCTCATGCAACCACATCATACCTATCCTTTGAAAACAGCACAGGCTTCCAATCCATGTCCTCTGCAGAAATTACACAAATGCTCTACTTGCTTGATAGATAGTCATGGCCTGGCCCTATCCCTACTAGACTCGATTCCAAAATCACTGCTCTCCAACTTTGTACCTATCTTTAACATGCATAGTAATACACATAGCATTGTGGTTGTGGAAAGGACTTAGCATCTATCTTGTTTATCCTTTTTGACCAATAGTAGTGGCTATACCCCAATTCAATTACTGTGAAAGTTCAGAAAATAATTAATCTGATTGCTTTCAGTACTCTGTTCCTCATGTTGCACTCTTCATCCCTGAAGGAAAGTCCTTTAGCTCAGCTGTCTTTTCAATCTGGAACAGTCTGACTGCCTATCTCTTTTATCTAGATGCCGCCCATCATTTTAAATTCCTCCTAAAACCCTACCTCCATTTCCTAGCCTTTGGTTCTTTGTCCTATCATGTCATTATAGATGGAACAAAAACTTGTAGACCTCCTTTCAATACCTGGGTGTTTGACTCAACATTCACCTTGAACTTCTACTGTCACATTGATGCTATCCATGCTAAACTTCAGTCAGTCACTATAGCCACTAGCCTCAGCATAAGGAAGGTAGATAAGAACAGAAAGCATATGTATTATACCAAACAGCTAGGGAAAGGCACTGTGGGAAAAGAAGGTGGCCTTCAAAAGGTACAAAACCAAACTAACTTTTGACAATCTGAAGATTGGCACAAGCAAACAAAATGAGGCCAACTGGATCGTGAGGAAGGTGACAGCGGAAGATAAACTTACAATTACAGAGGGAGTAAAGGAAAGAGACAAGTCTTTTCTCTTAAAGATTGATGAATGCAGCAAGGTGAGGTGATGGTAGAACAAACAGAGGAGAAAAAAAGGTATCTAAGAGTTCTATGATTAGATAGTCTAATAACAATGCAATGTAATAAGGCAGTGGGCAAGACCAGCAAAATGCTAGGATGTGTAGGCAGGAAATCAACAGTAGGTGCAAGAAGATGATAATGCCTCTGTATAAACCCATGGTATGACCACACTTAAAGTATTTTATAGAGTTCTGGAATTCACGCCTGAGGAAGGATAGGGAAGGGAAGAAGCAGTTCACAGGAGGATCAACATGACGAGTAAGTGACTGCAGGGTAGGTCATGTACGGTATGACTGGCTGACCTTAAGATGTACTTGCTGGAGACCAGAAGAGAGAGATGGAGGACATGATAGAAACATGTATGTTTCTACCCGGAATAAACAACGAGAGCAGCAGGAAGTGTTCACCTAAAGTGCAAATATTCTGTAAATACAAGAGGAAACATGAACATGTTGCTAGCAGCATGTTTTTAAAGGACATCAAGAAATGCATTTTTTACAGAGAGGGTGATAAGCAAGTGGAACAGACTTCCCAGTGAGGTGGTGTCTGCAAAGACAGTGGAGGGGGTCAAGCACTGGTTGGATAGGCATATGGGTTCAGTGGGTAACACAAGGTGGGCAACAAAAGTGAAGTGGGGTATGATTGACTACTAGGGGACTCAGATGCATGGGTTAGGTAGGGACTAGGATAGACAGGATGGATTAGATAGCTTTCTTCTGTCAACAAATACTATGTTTCTATGGAAACTTCCCCCTAATCTCAGTGTACCATACAGGAATACATCATGCATCCCTCTCCTTGCCAGCTGGGAGATCACTGTGAAAATGATCATCCCTGACTTTGATACTGGGGATGCAACGTATGGTGTCACCACTAAATCCATCCTATACATACTGGGCACTCTTTTACACTCTTTCTGTTGCTTTGCCCTTGGTTGCTCCCTCCCCCCTCCATACCCATCTCTGCTTCCTCAGTTCATCCCTTACTCTCTATTCTCTTGAGGGAAGATGTCTATCTCATCTCCAAGTGCTTGTCTGGTTTCTGCTATATCAGCTCCCTGTCCTACCACATTGTCTTCTACACTTTCTCCTTGACATGCTTGTATACTTACATGGCAGTCTGCCATCTCATATTGGCTCTACTGACTCTGATCTAACCTCACCCTTGCCATCCATTCAGTATCTTCTCCTGCTGCCCTGAAAGCCCTCCTCCATAACTAAACATCCAACGTCTCCCTAATTTTGCTCTCTCCTAGTCTGTTTCATGCCATGCTTACTGCTTCTGCATTTTACACAAATTAACTTTGTTTACTGTCCCTTTTGAGCTAAGCTTCAGACAGGAGATTAGTTTAATTCAAATGTCTATCGTTACTGGTCATAATGTATTTATGTTGCTGTCATATTGCATGATTATTGTATCACACAGTTTATAACCTACTCAGCTAAATATTAGTTTTGCTTGACTTGTAAATTCTGCAATAAGGGGAAAACTGTTTAATCAGGAAAGGCACACTAAGCCAGAGCTTGTTTCCAGGTGTAACATGAGGGCACAAGGAAGTTATGTGGCTTGCTCAAGGTCACACAGTATGGAAGTGGGGGCTATTGAGATTCAAACCCAGGTCTCCATGTCTGCAGCTCAGTGCTCTTAACCACTACGATATACTGTCTCCTGAGTTTACTTTACAGTCGGTCATTCCTAGTGAAACCTTTATAAATAAATAACATAGTTAATAGTTAACTAAGTAACCAACAAAATACATACATACATACATAACTGCAATGACTGCAGATCCAGCCCACAGTTTATACTGTAGTTTTTTAAGTTTAACACTGCTACATTAGTATCATTGTACTTCTTACTTCTTCTGTAGTTGAATTTTGGCCTCCTCAAGTGTTTAGTGATATGGCACATTGTTTGAAATATGCTGCATTAGGAAAACTGATTTATGTTTTATAATACTAAAAAAGAGCCACCTGAGCCAATCAGAATACAAGAGCTACTGTCCCATTATTCTGCAACAACTGGACAATAAACTCAGTAATGGGACTGTATACTAATCTCTGCATCCTGACTGACTAACACCTACAAACTGTTTGTCACTATTAACATTTTATCACTAACCTGTACAGTAGAAATGACAGCCGGGAACTAATTTTTATTTCTCTGAACAGTTCTAATAGCATTTTTCTACTTCAAATTTCTTTTTAGCATACTTTTTATTTATTTTTTTATTTTATTCTTTTGGTATCTGGGTAAGGATCACTTGATACAAGTGTCTATTATGAGGCACTACCTGGGAGCACTGGGGTGGTTAAGTGACTTGCTTAGAGTCACACAGTATGCAAGTGGAGGTTGTGGGAATCAAACCCAGATCTGCTGGATGTTCCAAGCTCACTTGCAGCTAATTTTTCTAACCTCTAGACTATACTGCCAGCCCCAGAAGCTATAGTAGTATCTAGTACCCAGTATAATAGCTGTAATAGTGGTGACTATCCTCAGTAACTTATCTGGGGCTTTAGAAACACATCAGCCTGTGGCCTCATAATTTATGTGGTCCCAGATATGGTTGTTATGTTGAAATCCCCCACCACTATACTAGTATTCCTTAAGAAGCCAGTCATTTTCAAGGGATTAATGACTGGTTATGGGGACACCTCCCTCCAGCTAGCCATTCATCCAAGGAAGTGATCAGCTTCAAGGTTGTTTCTGTGATTATAAGTCTAATCACAATAACAACTTTCAATGTTATTTTTTTTTTGCTTACTTTTCTATTTTTATCGGTGTGGCACAAGCCATGCATCACAAGTACGTCTTATGTTTAAGACATTACGTGCCACTCAGCATCGGCTGGCAGCTGGCTTGGCTATTTCTAAGATGTTAATGACCAATCCAGTAGCCAATCTGGAACCACAATAGGCTCATCAATATTTAATTAGACATATTGGGCCTGATTCTCAAAGCCTCCAACATGGCGCAAGGTACTTGCGCCACAAAGAATGGTGCAAGGTGCACCTAGCACTGACAGACAATGCTAGAAGTGATTCTCAAAAGGCATCCTGCGTCAACCACGGGCTGTATGCCCCAAATTCGGCTTGTGGCACCCCTCTGCCCAGATATGGGCTGCAACATGATGCATGCGGCTTGCATCAGGGGCAGGCTGCCAGTACGCCACAGGTGGGATTCACAAAGGACACCCAGACAGCAGATTACTAAAGTACCCCTAGACCTGCATGGGCTGGCATAAGGGTACTGTGACACTCGCCCCCTGGGTGTGTTGGGAACTGTGTATCTGTGCAGGAGATGGGCCCCTGCCCTATCTCTGTTGTGCACCAGTGCCCCTGTCCCCCCATAACGCTCATTACTGGTGGTCTAGGGGACCCCTCCCCAAACCCCCAGTACTGCCCAATACAGTGCCATCATGCCCCCTACCTGGAGGTCTAGTGGTCCCCCATCCCACACATCTAGCAGGTGGTACCTGTCACCCCACACTCCCTCCAACCCGTACCCCAAGCTGGCTCTGGCACACCCCATCCCTCACCACTGCTGCTGGCTCTGACTGCATGCGAGCCTCCGCTGAACCTCTCCCATGAACCAGGCATGTGACACATGGGTGAGATTGTCGTATGTGTGGGCATTTAGGCACTAGGACCCATCCTGTAGCTGAATGTGGTGCAGGGTCTCTGGTACGTGGGATGTCGGTGCAAGCTGCTGTTCTCCACAGCTTGCACTGGATGCTTCCCCTTTGAGAATTGGGCCCATAATGTACTGTAAGCATTGGGCACATGCCCATATACTCTCTGTTGGACTATTGCAACCAATACGGGAAAATCCTGGTCAGAGCCTATGCTGCCAAGACTGTGATAGTAAACGGATTTCTATGTTTATAAAGCAGACATCAGAGAAGATCAAGATTATAAAGGAATTGGCTCAGACATTGTGCACTTTAATGTTAAAGATGCAGCAGAATTATGCTTCAGAATGACCTTTTAAAGGTCATAAGTTTTCCATGATTAAAAACTCAGATGCTGCACAAAAATGCAGAATCCACAGTTTCAGATGTTCTACGTAGATTGCTGTCTGAATGGGACTTTTGCTTGCAAATGTTTTGCAGCATTTTAGGGAAGCAAAACTCAACACTTTTCAAGGTGTGAATATCACTAAATGTTTCATAAAAGGACCTAATCAGGAAATGCAGCATGGTGCCACTGCCCCAACATTTATTCTGTAACATAATTTCTTCGTCATAGATTTCCATGTAATGTCTAGCCCATTCACTGGGTAAACTCAAACCAGTACACAGGAGTTTAAAACATAGCAAAAGCTTCAGTCTGTGGATGCAGAGCCCAAAAGGCAGAGGGTTACATTTTTGTGGGCAGAAAAACATACCTGGCCTGAACTGTTAATCATTACATGAGGATTAACACCCTGCATGGAACAGTTTAGGACAAGCAGAGGTGTAGGGATTATCCCAACTGGGGGTTAATCCAAGGTAAATGACTAGTTGTGATGGAGTTATTTATATTATAAGGCTAATGGCATTTGATCATTTGTTTGTTATGTTTAAGTTTCAAGTTTCAATTTTTTGCTGTTCGATTAGGACACACTCCATTTCTGCCAGCTGTATGGAATATTACACCTGCTAGGATAGCCACTCTGGAAACAGTTGTGTTTTATGAATAATTATGAAATGGGTCAAGGAAATCGTGCAACCTGATTGGCTGAGAAAATCCGAATCCTGCACTGATATCTCAGCAAAACAGCAGGGGAAGAAGTTCTGAGTCCTCTCAATCCTCCATCCCCCCGATCAGCTCTGGCATATCACTCCCCACTGTCTCTGACTTCCCGCTTGCACATCTTCACAATAAGATGAGGAATTACAAAATAGCACTGGGTCTAGCTGCCTGCCCACAATGTAAGTTACCTTTTGTGGTTTTTACTTCAGTTGCAGATTGCAGCTCGAAAGAATGCTGTAACTGGTAACTTTACCCACAGATTGCAGCTCCAAGAAATGACTTTTGGCTTCACCTCCCTTGTCTCTCACACCCTGGCTGCTGGTCAACCACCACTGTTGATCATCACACCATACAGCAATCCAGAAGCCAACACATTTTAAATTGTACAGGACATCATGCTGAACAGCTCATGAATGCACATATGAACACAGCAAATTTCTGTGATGGCATGCTGTCTGTTGAAAACTCTACATGTCCTCACTACTTCCATTAGTCCTACACATTCTCATATGCAGCAATGCTGCCACCTGATGGCCAGGAGGCAACACTGCAATGACCAGATTGGATTACTTTTTTCTTTTAAAACATTTGTGTTAATTTTTAAATTTCCATTTCCTAATACATGATTCAAAAGGTGTTTTAAAAATATCTTATTTACTAATGGTAATATGCCAACTTCATAATCAAAATAAGGCATTCTAATGTGTGCAGTGTGCTGGGATATCAGCACTTCTCTAGGGGAGGAAGCACTCCACCTTCAACATCATGCTTCAAGGCAGCCCAATGCATGCTGTTATCCCAGCAAAACACACCCTGTCATGCCATATTGATTAATTAATTATAGTCTTTTAACAGCATTTACAATGGTTTTATTTTATGGTTATTTCTCTGAAGAGCACAGATAGTCATTGAAGGAGCATACATGTGATTGACACCATGCAATGCTTCACCTGCAGAGTCTGCATGTAGTAGACACCATGTTGTGCTACACTACAGAGTTTACAAGTAGTTGGCATCACGGTATACAACACCATTCCACACTACAGAGTTGGCATCATGCAATACTACACCATGCTACACTACAGAGTTTACAAGTAGTTGGCATCATGCTATACTACACCATGCTACATTAGAGTTTACATGTCATTGGCATCATTGTATACTACACCACACTACACTAGAGTTTACAAGTAGTAGGTATCACACTGAACTGCATACACCATTCTTCACTACAGAGTTTACAAGTAGTTGGCATCACACTATACTACACCATGCTACATTACAGAGTTTACAAATAGTTGTCATCACTTTATACCACACCACACTACAGAAATTACAAGTAGTTGGTATCATTCAGAACTACATCATTCTACACCACAGAGTTTACAAGTAGTTGGCATCATACTGAACTCCACCATGCTGCACTACAGAGTTTACAAGTAGTTGGCATCACACCATACTACACCATTCTACACTACATAGTTTACAAGTACTTTGCATCTTGCTACACTTCATCATGCTACACTTCAGAGTTTACAAGTAGTTGGCATCATTCTAAACTACACCATGCTACATTACAGAGTTTACAAGCATTTGGCATTACAGTATACTACACCATGTTACACTACAGAGTTTAAATATAGTTGGCAACATTCTATACTACAATATGCTACACAACAGAGTTTACAAGTAGCTGGCATCATTCTATACTATACCATGGTACACTACAGAGTTCACAAGTAGTTGGCATCACATTATACTACACCACGCTATACTACAGAGTTCACAAGTAGTTGGCATCATTCTATACTACATCGTGCTGCACTACAGAGTTCACAAGTAGTTGGCATCATTATATACTCCACCATGCTACACTACAGAGCTTACAAGCAGTTGGCATCACAGTATACTACACCATGTTACACTACAGAGCTTAAGTATAGTTGGCGACATTCTATACTACACTATGCTACACAACAGAGTTTACAACTATCTGGCATCATTCTGTACTACACCGTGCTACACTACAGAGTTCACAAGTAGTTGGCATCATTCTATACTACATTGTGCTACACTACAGAGTTTTCAAGCAGTTGGCATCACAGTATACTACACCATGTTACACTACAGAGATTACAAGTAGTTGGCATCATTCTATACTATACCATGCTACACTACAGAGTTTGCAAATAGTTGGCATCACACTATACTACACCATGCTACACTACAGAGTTTAAATATAGTTGGCGTCATTCTATACTACACCATGCTACACTACAGAGTTTACAAGCAGTTGGCATCACACTATACTACACCATGCTACACTACAGAGTCTAAATATAGTTGGCGTCATTCTATACTACACCATGCTACACTACAGAGTTTACAAGCAGTTGGCATCACACTATACTACACCATATTACACTACAGAGTTTACAAGTAAGCATGGAACCTGCACTCATGAGTCAGGAAAGAAACACACTGACTTCACTGAAGTCCAATTTCAAATGCTTTAATGTCAATAAAAGCGAAGTGTAAACACGGACAATCACCGCACACCACTTGACTGCCCCAGCACTTCTAATTGGAATTCTTGTCAAGGGACATGATTATGGGAGAAAACCACCACCAATAAATACAGGCAATTAATGACTAAACATAGGACATCATGAGTATTATTATGACAATAGTATTTGATATAAAAAATTAGTATTTTTGAAGTACTTAGAAAAAGTTATCATTCATCTCATATCCTTATGTGAACATCATTTTAAATGCTGAATGCAGATAGTGCATCTATCTATCAATAATTTTTTCTGAAAAAATTAGAAAAGAGATGACAGTGATCTGTCACTGGCTGCAACCAGACCAAATCTACCTCCATGTCAAGAGAAGGGACACCATGCTGTACTGCATAGTTTACATGTAGTTGACATGGCACTACACTGCATCATGCTACACTGCAGAGTTTACATGTAGTTGGTGTCACACTATGTTACACCGTGCTACACTACAGAGTTTACAAGTAGTTGGCATCACGCCATACTACACCATTCTACACTACAGAGTTTACAAGTACTTTGCATCTTGCTATACTCATGGGGTAAAGTGTGGCACACATTGGTTAGCCCCATGGCCCCCATAGGCAATATTCAGCCCAAACATGCAGATGAGCCCATTGGACATACACGGCACTAAGAGGCCATTTGCATACCCATTACGGGCTTATTTGTATGCTAGCACTGTGGCCGAGTGTGCTGGGCTAGGTCCCCCCCAAGTCCTGATCCCCATCCAAGCAATACAAACATCAACCTTGGTTGTCTACTGTCCCTCCCCAGCCCCAATCCCCATCCAAGTAAAAGCATACATCAACCCTGGTGATCCAGTATTCCTCCCCAGCACCGATCCCCTGGTATTAGACAAATACATGAACTCCTGGTAATCTAGCAGTCCCTCCCCCCTTCCCCAATCTCTGATCACTATCCTGACTAGAAATAAATATCCCTGGTAGTCTAGTGCCCCCCCCCGGCAGGTAGTTTCCCACAACTCAGCTCCTGCCAAACCAACCTGAGCCAGCAACCAGCACAGCCCACCTCAGACTGCCACGGCTGGCCGCTGACTGAGCTATCACTGAGCATGTACAGTATATAGAATGCGCTCATTGGTTGATGGTCAAAGTAAAGTTGGCTTTTAAAGTTTTTCTATAAAATCAGCTTGTACTTTTTGTGACAGTGATCAGCTACAGTGAATGTAAACCCTAGTGTGAGCAAAGTGTGATGCAGTGTAGAGTGCTGTGGTGTGGTGTGTTGGGGTAGTTTCACATACATGTAACCACCCTCATTTCACTGCCAGAAAAAAAAAATCATTTGTCAATGCTAAATGTTCACTGCTGATTTTGCTTTTGTACTGGGTTTTGCTTGGACACATTTTTACTATGTATTTACCCAGGATAGAGGAAATGGGATGCAACATCTCATTTTCAGTGGTGGCCTGCTTTTACACATTGTTAGATTGAAATTACCCAGGATAGGGCAGCTGAGAGGAAATATTTACTTTTTAAGTGGGCTCCCACAATCTGATACCAAATGTCCAACAGTCTTTTTATGAGCTGAAATTCTAGTCAAGACAGGTGGAATTTTTAAAATCCCATCTGAAAGGTGATTTTGCCATGTGACTATGGAAAGAAGTTTCAGAGGGGATTTGAAAAATGACGCCTGACATATTTAGGAGGTGGGGTAACACAAGGGATATGTTGAACATTAGGGGCAAAATCTGTAAAAACAAAGTTATGAGTAAATATTGGAACAATTCAACATTTCCTAACAAGTTAATTGGTTTTTCATATTTTTAACCCAAATTTTCAACATACTCTTTCTATGATCACTCCTTCTGAGCATGGCAGGTGTCTATTATAAATAATGACCAAAACATCTGTTTGCGCCACAAGTGTGAAAACACATTTTGAGTTGGGTTTGAGAAATGGCAGCTGTCACATTCATACTGAGGTGGTGTGAAAAAAATGACTATGTCAAAAATCTGGGGACAGATTCACAAAACTTGCCTGGGTGCAAACCCAGTTTGCCTTAGGAAAACTGGGCTTTGTGAATAGTTGGTATTCACAAAGTACAGTTTGCCATGCAAGCTGGGTTTGCACCCAGGCAAAGTAGTGAGGGGGGCCACAATGCAAATGAAGGGAAAGGGACCTGCATATCCCCGCAATCCCATTCAGGAAGGTTTTGCTTCATGCAAGGGCCTTTGCAAAGGTCCTTGAATGGAGCAAAGTACTGAAAAAAAAACTGGCAGTAATCTGCACAACCCTAGTGGTCTGTGATGGTACTGAGGACCCCACCCCCCTTCCTGATCCTTGATCACCCACCCAAGTGGAAATAAGGACCTTGCCATAGTGTAGTGTCCCTCCCCTCCCTAATGCCCACCCAAACTGTTAAAATAATTTTTTCATATTGTAGTGTCCCTCCTCAGTGCCCAATCTCCCACCCCATGTGTTTCAGTACAGTTTCCATAATGTAGTGCCCCACCTTCCTCCCTGATTACTGATCCCTGTATGCAATATCCACTTTCCATAGGGTAGTGGTCCCTCACCCCTTCCTGGTCACCGAACATCAGCCCAATATGTTTCATTCCCATTTTTCATAGTGTAGTGGTCACTAGACCACCAGGGCCAAGGTATTACACATAGCATGGGACAGGATTCGCAAAAAGAGAGGGACCATTAGACTACCAGGGAGTATATGTGTCTGCTATGGGGCAGCGATCAGTGACCGGGGAGGGGGGAGGGACCACTACACTATGGAAAATGTGGTGACCAGGGAGGGGGAAGGACAACTACACTATAGAAAACGGGAATGAAACATCTCAGGTGGGTGATTGGTGACCTGGGAGGAGGGTGGGACACTGCACTATGGAAAATGGGAATGACACATATCGGGTAGGCGATCGGTGACTGGGGAGGGGACAGGGGCCACTACACTATGGAAAATAGGTATTGTCTACAGGGATCAGGGAGGGGCGGTGGGACACTACACTATGGAGAATGGGTATTTCCTATGGGGATCAGTGATCAGGGAGGTGGGACACTACATTATGGAAACTGTATTGAAACATATGGGGTGGGAGATTGGGCACTGGGGAGGGACACTACACTATGCAAGACTTATTTTAATATGTTGGGTGGACATCAGGGGAGAGGGACACTACACTATGGAAAATGTATTTTAACATTTTGGGTGGACATCAGGGAGGGGAAAGGGACCACTACACTACTGGAAATGGGTATTGTATATGGTGATTGGGGAGGGTGGGACACCACATTATGGAAACTGTATTGAAACATATGGGGTGGGAGATTGGGCACTGAGGAGGGACATTACACTATGGACTAATTTCTTTAACATTTCAGGTGGGCTTCGGGGAGGGAAGAGGGACACTACACTATGGAAACATTTTTTATGGATGTTGAGTCCACGATCAGGGCACGGGAGGGCACCACTAGACTATGGGGGGATGCGGCTGCACAGGGCTTGGGCTGGTTGGGGGGGCCTGCAGTGCCACACTAATGACATGCAAATTATCCCATAATGGGCATGCTAATGGCCAGTAGCACCTTGCATGGCCAGTGGAATCATTTGCATAGCTACTTTTGTGAATAGCACATTAGTGCCTGGGCATTATTGGCTGTGAGCCATTGTCCTGTTTGGCCATGGGGGCAGTGCTACAAGATATTCCATTGCTTTTCCTGGGTTGCCCCGCCAGCCTCTATTCACAGTCAAATAGCGCACCACGCTAGCCAACTGTGAATAGCAGGTTTGCCTTTAAGCACAACCGGGAGGTGCTGCCCAAACCTTTGCATGCACTTTGTGTTGTTTTCATAAATCCTGGACCTGGGAACAAAATACTGAAAATGACAAGTTATTAGAGTGCAATGAAAAGGTTAACATACTCTCATACCATTGTTGTTTTTTAATATTTGTATCCCACATTTTCAACATAATCTTCTTATGAGCTCACATAGCCTTCTTATTGCCCCATTTCATTAACAAGAGTGGAGAAAATGTTCAAGTCATGCCTGAAATCTGATTTCATGCCACAAGTGTGGAAACACATTTTGTCCAGAATATGTAAAATGACAGCTATCACATTAATCAGGTTGTGTGAAAAGAAAGCTGTGTTGAAAAGTTGGGGTAAAAGTATTGAAAATGACCACAGTTCTGTGCATTCATTGAAACATTTTAACATAGGCTCATAACTATGTTGTTTTCTCATATTTTTACCCTGAATTTTCAACATATTCTTCTTATTCCCAAAAGGTGATCTTGTGCCACAAGTACAAATATACATTTTGGCCAGGTGTCAGACAAGGCTTTGTTTTTATGGGGGTGGACATTTGGGGTGCTATAACTTTTTAACCAGAGGGAAGCACATAGAATGTTTAATGCCCCTGAACAGCAGAGCAGATCTACTATTATATATGTTTGAGGGGAGCTGAGTGCCCGACTGTAGGTACCTGCTTTTTAAAACAGTCAGGGACAAAGGTTTAAAATCAGGGACATACCTTGAAAATTGGTGATATCCACTCAGGAAGCTGGTAGAATAAGTGGTATAGTGTAAAATGCATTGTTTAAAGAAGAGCACGTCTGTAACATTAATGTCTGACATTAGGTTCTGCCTACAACCCCCACTGTTTGGTCATGGAAACACAATTTGTAGGAGGGATAGAGTAAAAGTCGGGTAAATTCAGGGACATCCCTGAAATTCAGGGACAGTTGGGAGGTAAGACTGCAAACAACAATGTAAGCCGCACACTCCAGAACTGTGCTTAGTGTGCTATGCTGAAGTGAGGTTTGCCCGGGGCTAACCTGACTGCACAGTGCTAACACATTAGCCTGGTGCAAACTGGTTAGCCCGGGACAAAGGGAGCTATATTCAAAGCTCCCATGCAAATGATCCTACTTAAGTAATCCATGGGCAAACAAGTACATTTGCATCACATTAAGTGCTGTTTAGCATATATTACCATGCAGTTTGCCCGGTGCTATTGCATGGAGCAAAAAACTCCCCCTTTTGGTCAGAATGTAAGTACAGGCTGGAAGCTGCAGGCCAAGGCATGCCCACAGCATCCCCTGTTGGTCGCAATGGAAGTACAAGCTGGAAGCAGCAGGAACTGTGTGCTGGCAGGTACAAGCAGTGCATACAACATAGCTATGTAGCACTGCAAACAGTACATAATGAGATATATAGATCCGTAGCGATCTATAACTATAGATCGATATAGAGACACATGCACATATATATATATATACACATATATATATATATATATATATATATATACATACACACACACACACACACACTACCAGTGGCCGCACATGCCCTGGATGATGCCCCCACTCCACACCAACAGTGGCAGCCCACAGCAGGTGTGGATGGAACACAAGTATGCATGGGGCAGGCATAAGGCAAACCTGCTGGGGATGGGGGGGATGTCATCTGTAGGGTCGCTGGGCTGTGCAGCACAGCCATTCAACATATAGGGACCTGGGCAGACTGGCTGGCTGGGCCAGGCAGCCCTTCTCAGCCATCAACGTCCTTGTTTCCATCTGTGTTGGTTCCACTCCCTGGTAGTCCAGTGGGCCCCCAACCCCATCCAGCACAATCCGACCCCAGTACATATATATCACATCAGTATCCCTGGTAGTCTAGTGGTCCCCACCCCAGCACTATCCGACCCCATTTGATATAATAATAACTCCATTTCCCTGGTAGTGTACTGGTCCCCTCACCCACCAGCATGTATCCCAGCCCCCATTTAGTGTAATAATAACTCAGTTTCCCTGGTAGTCTAGTGGTTCCCCCACCCCCAGCATGTATCCCAAGCCCCATTTGGCATAATAATAACTCAGTTTCCATGGTAGTCTAGTGGTCCCCCCACCCCCAGCACATATCCTGAGACCTGTTTGGCATAATAATAACTCAGTTTCCCTGGTAGTCTAGTGGTCCCCCCTCCCCCAAGCATGGCTTCCGACCCCGGTTTGAAATAAAAGAACTCAGTTTCCCCTGGTAGTCTAGTGGTCCCACCACCCCCAGCACTATCCTGACCCCCATTTGAAATAACACTAATTCCGTGTCCCTGGTAGTCTAGTGCCTCCCCTGCAGTGGCAACCCACCCTTCCAAATAGATTCCCAGAATGGAGCCAGCAACCAGCTCAGCCCTCCTCCTCCCACCACCACGGCTGGCCACCAACTGAGGTAGGAAGGAGCGCTCCATCCTACCTCAGTCAGTGGCGGACCATGGTGGTGGAAGGAGGTCTGAGCCGGTCGCCAGCTCCGTTCTGGGAATTTATTTGGATGGGCGGGTTGTCACTGCCGGGGGGGCACTAGACTACCAGAGAAATGGAGTTCGCTTTATTTCAAATAGGGTTCAGGATAGTGGTGGGTGTGGGGGACCACTAGACTACCAGGGAAACGGAGATATTTTATTTCAAACCAGGGTTGGGAGCCATATGCGTGGGAGGCAGGGATAACTAGACTACCAGGGAAACTGAGATATTGTATGTCAAACTGTGGTCAGGAACCATGCCTGGGGGAGGGGGAGCCACTAGACTACCAGGGAAACTGAGATATTGTATGTCAAACTGTGGTCAGGAACCATGCCTGGGGGAGGGGGAACCACTAGACTACCAGGGAAACTGAGATATTGTATGTCAAACTGTGGTCAGGAACCATGCCTGGGGGAGGAGGAACCACTAGACTACCAGGGAAACAGTTATTTTATTTTCAAACCGGGGTTGGGAGTCATGCTTGGGGGAAGGGGCAACCACTAGACTACCAGTGAAACTGAGATATTTTATTACAAACCGGGGTCAGGAGCTGTGCATGGGGGAGGGGGGAACCACTAGACTACCAGGGAAATGGAGTTATTTCATGTTCAACAGGGGTAGGGAGTCATGCTTGGGGGATCGGGACCAGTAGACTACCAGGGAAAATTAGTTATTATTATGCCAAACGGGGGTCGGGATACGTGCTTGGGGGTGGGGTAACCACTAGATTACCAGGGATACATCCTTTTTGTTATGGTCATTGGGGTTGGGATTCGTGTGGGGGGTGGGGAACATCGCTGCATTACTGCCAGTTTTTCTTTGGTGGTAGTTAGCACCGCGCTACAGGTTGTGCTAATGTCTGTAGCGCGGTGGTATACCTTTGAATATGCCATTGCACAAGCATTCAGGTCCCCTTCCCTGCATACATTATCATTCAGTGTTGGTGCTAACACCTAGTGCCGACGCTAAATGTCCTTTTGAATATTGCAGTGGGGTGCAAATTCGGTGCTAGTCCAGTGCAAGGAATTTGCGCCCAACGCTACCCTTTAAATATCTGGCCTTATGTATGCTAAGAAAAATGTTAAATGTGTTTGTTTATCCCAATCCCTTTCCCTCAGGACACACCTGGAAATGAGCAATTTGTTGCTCAGAGTGCCTTTCCTGGTAAAACTTTTCAAAGAAATAAATAAAAATGTGCAGCACTGCTGAACAGACAATTTTCTTTCAATATACTTCCCTCTATAGCAAAAACATAACAGTGCTGGACTGATGCATTTCTTTCATAACAGTTCACTGCCAAACTGACTCCTTCCCTCTGCTATGGAATACACTGCACTGTCGAATCTGCTCATGACATTGCCCAATTGAACATTGCATCACAGAATCAACATACCACCCTACTTAGTTCTACCAAGACATTTGTAAGCATTTAAAAAACTGGAAGTACAAAAACATGGACTACACATTACTTTTATTCACAGAGACACCAGAGATTGCATAACTGCCACTGTCAGTGCCATCAGTACCTGGCAGGAAATGTTATCACCCCAAGTGGTGGCCTAATTTCCATTAATTTTAGTGATTATTTAATATATTCTTTATTTTGTTTTAAACTTTTGGAATTTTTAATTTGTTTTTAATTTGCATAGTTAAAACACATTTCATACAATGTGTGTGGTACCGAAGGCACTCTTTATGCCTTATTATGTCCCTGAGCACATGGATATCAAAGTACAAGCCGCACTTTTTATCAGGGGTATCAGCAGGCATAGCACTGTACTCAGCAGAGTACAATAAAACAAGCATTTGTCAATGCCAAATGTTGCTTGCTTCTATGTGCTGTTTAGGTATTTGGAAGTCATCGGAGTGCAAATATTGAAAATTTGCGGACTTACGAGCGTGCCTAGGAACTGCGCAACGCACGCTCGTAAAACAGTCATTTTTAGGAATTTTTTCACCAAATTTTCAACATAGCCATTTTAAGACCTCTGCTCATGAACAGTGTCACTGTGATTTTGTTAATGTGTCCCATACAATGAGTTTGCACACCGACTGCGCCATTGTGCGCTACATGGGCGGAAACACGTTTTGGGCAGGATGTCAAAAATGACAGCTATACTGCTCATAAGGAGGTGTGGTAAAATGGCAGTGTTGAAAATCTGGAGTGAAAATATTAAAAATTTGCGAACTTACAAGCCTGCGTAGGAACTGCAGCAACGCACGCTCGTACAACAGTCATTTTAGGAATTTTTTCACCAAATTTTCAACATAGCCATTTTAAGACATCTGTTCATGAATAGTGTCACTGTGATTTTCTTAATTTGTCCCGTACATGGATTTCGCACATCGACTGCTCCATTCTGCGCTACATGGGCAGAAACACATTTTAGATGAGATGTGAAAAATGACAGCTGTACTGCTCATAAGCAGGTATGGTAAAATGGCAATGTTGAAAATCTGGAGTGAAAATATTGAAATTTCGCGAACTTACGAGTCTGCGTAGGAACTGCGCAACGCACGCTTGTAAAACAGTCATTTTTTGGAATTCTTGTACCAAATTTTCAACATGGGGTTTTTGGGACCCCTTCTCTTGAATGATGTCACTGTCATGGTGGTATTCAGGCCAGAAGGGTGATTTCACAGTGACTGCACGAAATCACCCTTCGAGCCCGAATAATGCCATGACAGTGACATCATTCATGAGAAGGGGTCCCAAAAACCCCATGTTGAAAATTTGGTGCAAAAATTCCCAAAAATGCCTGAGATATGCAATAAAGTTGAAACCCCCTATCTAGCCCATTATACAGCTTACCAGCATTTCCTCAGTTCGCGGTCGGCTTTGAAGAGTGCAGACGTGTTCCCAGTCCACTGAAGGTCATCGCGCCAGAGTCCAGAGGTAAGTATGGGGTGAGGGGGGTGTGGGGAGGCTGGGTGCACAGTGGGTGGGTGCGGGTTGTGGGAGAGGGGTCGGGAGAAGCTCCGCGGGACGGTTTTTGGTTTTCAGATGAAAAAAAAAAAAAGACAGCGTGGGACCGTTTGCCATGCTGGGGTGGGCTCCTAGCATGGCACAAGCACTTTGGGGGGGCGTTCAGCTGACGGGGATTGGGCACCCCGTCCCGACAAAAACAAACATGGGGCGTTTGCCACGCTGGGGTGGGCTCCCAGCGTGGCACCAAGCACCAGGCGTTTGGCGACGGGGATTGGGCACCCCGTCAGCTACATAAGTGATTGCCATGCTGGGGTGGGCTCCCAGCATGGCACCAACTCTGGGGGATGACAGCTTAGCCGGCGGGTTGGGCACCCGTCGGCTATACAGCGTCGCGGGAGCACACGCGCCTGGGGAGCTGCGCATGAGCAGCGCCTTATCGCTGCTCACTCAAGTGTAGCTCCCCCTTTCAACTATATGCCACTGCATTTTGGAGCGTGTCATAGACAGCTCCAAAATGCATTGGCTTACAGGGGCCGCGCCTGCCAGCCCAGTGCCTGAATTGGAGGAGGAGGTGACACACCTCCGAAATCTCCGTTCATGGCACTATGTTTCTTGCACATGCGTGCAAGCAACATAAAAATCAGGAAGGGACAACAAAAAAAGGAAAGCAAGGACATTGTGAGTCACATTGTGTCTGTGTCACGCTGAGCCCTTTTGCCTTTGTTGTTCACTATGGGGCACTGATGCCACCAACCAAATACACAAACAAAAACAACTTACCAGACAGGCAGAACTGGAGCTGGCCTACCGATGCAGTGGTTGGATTTCCGCTTGTGACGCCAATGACCTGAGTTCGAAAACGAGCCCAGGACACTGGAGGGCTGGCCGGGAGGAGACAGCTTGAGCATCCCATGACTGCTCGTTGTCTTCAGGTAGGGAGGGAGGGCTGCAACCTGGTGTTGGGCGACTGCTGGTGGAGACCGGGGTAGGGCAACATGTTGAGTCATTGCTGGGAAGTGCGTGGCTGACATCGGCTCTTGCCTTGAAGTCTGGACATCACAGACCACAAGGAAATCAGGAAAAATCACTCGCTGGCCACTGGATGATGGCCATCTGTTCCCTGAGTGCCTCCAGTGCCTTCCCTGGGCCTCCTGTTCCTTGGCAGCATCCCGGTCGCTAGAAGTATGTGCACTGGGGCCATCCCCTCTCCCCCGGTGCCTTCCCCCTTGGAGGAAGGGGACCCACCCAGCGAAGGGATACACTGGGATATCCCGGGATCAGCTGCAATATGAGGTCCAGAGGAGGGCTGGGTATGGACAGTGGAGTTGGGAGGAACATGTAGAGCCTGAAGGAGTGGGGACCAGCGAGCACGGGAGCAGAAAAAAAAAAAAAGACATGCAGAAAAACAAAGGAAGGAGGATTACAGGAAGAAACTGAATATTTAAACTCAGACATGGCAAACATGGGGGGGGGGTCTATTGTTGGTGTGGCATGGCAATGCATATTTTGGGTTATGTTTACATAATGGGGGTAGGGCAACAGTGCACCAGTTTTGAGTACAAGTTTAAAATTTCTGGGCACACCCCTGCTTGTTATATATTTATTTTTGCCAGGGCTAGACACTGAAACAAGAAGAGATAATTTCCAGATACACCCTGGGAAAAGGGGAGTCAGGTAAGTCATCCATGAGAATATAACAAAAATACAGTATGCAGAGAGGGACAAACTACATAACAGAATAAATACCACAAAGCATGTGAGAAGACAATACAAACTGCTGAAAAGATGGCTAAAAACTACACTCACACTTTATGACAAGTATCAGTTTCAATGCAACTGTTGAGTAGGTAATCCTTAAATACATGCAACAAGGGCAATTACGTTGCAGTTACATGTTCATTGCATGTAACTACATTCCAATTGCAATGCAGTTCCAATGTAGTTATACTGCAATTATAGTGTAGTCAATGAAACTTAAACTGTTATTAAATGCAACAAGCATAACATTATAAGTAGCAATAAACCACTGGATATGAACCCTAGTGGCTTAAAAATGCAAACAAGGCAGCAAAGTAGCATTTGGCAGGTAACATCAGGGGAAAAGTAAACTATCATCAGCAATTGGGGGACAACCATGGCAGCTGGGGGAAGGGGATGTGAGGGACTCAGATGCAGAGAGGAGCAAGACATGGAAAAGGAGAAGGTGAAGGAGGAGTCAAAGCAAGAGCAGATATGTAACTGTTGTTATACCCTGTCTGTATTACCTTCTGTCATATATGTGACGAGGTACCTTTGGAAATAAGCCTCTGGCTCAAAGGTTGTAAACCGATATATAAAATAAATAAATAAAGATATGCATTGTATGTTCAAGAAGAAGAAACATAATGCCACACTTCACTCAGTGGCAACTCCAGGAATTAATGGTATGGATGTCTTGTGACAGGCACTTAGAAACATGAACTGCAGTATGCTTGTAGTTATGTATTACTGCTAGGGCATGGCTTGGACATAACATATCTTTATCAGGGCATGTCCCCTGTTTGGTCCTAAAAAGTTGCAACCACTGCCTTTTAATTCCTTGGTACTACTTTAAAAATGGTTTGAAAATGGGTTATGCAGTTTGAGGTGTACTTTCTACTCAAATAGAAACAATAGTGGGTAGCTGGTAGTTGGTTCTAGGAGTGTATTATGATGACACACTACATGCCATGAAAGGTGTGTTGATAGGCTCAGATAAGGCCACAGGTAGAAGAAGAAATGAGCCAGTCAGAGGATTTTCCCCACCAGGCAGATAATAAAGGTTGATTTCACTTTGAGTACCGAGCACGGTTTCTCTTCATATGTGGTGAGGCACGGCTATAAAGTGGTGAAGAAGCAGTCATACTGAAAGCATACAGAAAGATTTTCATTACTCATTCACTCAGTCATCTGACATTTGTGTTGTTGCTGGTGACTGAGTCAAGGGGCTGCTGTGTGAAACAGAGTACAAGGGAAACGAGGCACAAAGACGGTGCTGTGGATCAAAAGGTCCATTTTAGGAATGATGACAGTCATGCCTAGTGGCGGCCCATTTTCATCCAATCCATGCAACTCTAATGTTGGAGAACGGCAAGTGAAGAAGAGAAAAGATATGTTTTCATTTGCTTGACATTAAATAAATAGGGGAACACTTCCTGTTTGTTCCGTGCTGCACTACCAAGAGTACCTCAGTTGTTTACTAAGTCATTACAAGTATGAATGCATCACTTGCTCTACTATTTACAAACAGATAATGTTGGAGAGACTTGAGGTGTATTTCGACAGTGAGGCAAGAACAATTAGGCTCTAGAATACATTTTAGACATATTTGTTTACAACTTATTTGCCCTGGATAGCTCAACTGTGATAAAACATCTTGTTTCCAGTAATTAATTGGCTGATCCTGTGGGGTTCAGCTTTTGCCCAGTTCCACATCTCGGTGACCAGGATAACTATGAGGTTAAGTGACCTGCACAAAGTCACACTGTGACCCATAATCTCCCAGTTCCCAAGGCAGTGCTCTTACCACTAGACCACATGGCCTTGGATGTGCAGCAGACAGTATTTTCAGTTTCAGAAGGCAAAAAAAAAAAACACTTTAACATTATTTTTTTAGAATGTTTCTTGTACAATACATAAAATAATATGCTGTTGTAGGTTTATGTTATAATCAGTAGACTGATATCTCTGTCTGTCTGTCTATCTACAGTATCTATCTCTCCAGCTAGCCATCTATCTAGAGACAGTATTCATCAGTCAGTCTGTCTGTGTATCTATCTGTATGTCTGTCTGTCTCTTTGCCTGCCTATCTATCTATCTATCTATCTATCTATCTATCTATCTATCTATCTATCTATCTATCCATCAACAGTATCTGTCTAGCTATTTTACTATCTATCAACAGTATCTACCAACATTATCTATATGCCTGTCTGTCTGTCTATCTACCAACATTGTCTGTGTGTCTATCATCAGTATATCTCTATCTATTTATATGTCTGTCTGCCTGTCTATCTATCAACAGTATCTATGTATCTACCTAGCTATCCATGTCTGTTTATCTGCCTACCTGCCTATGCAACTTCCATCCCTTGTTGACAAACTTACAGTTTTAATACAATTTTTTTTTTACAAAGAATGTGTGGCAAACAAGAACAGAAATGACAGGAAACATAAACTTAATTATTGAGATTTTCAAAATGGAGCCGGTGCAGACATACTTACATTCTTTGCCAACGTCTGCATCTGCCTGATGGTGCCAAAACTCGAGAGCACTATTTTAAAAAGCTCCTTAGTTTTTATTATAGAGTCCATGGTTTATGGCAGTCTGGTTTAGAAAAAGTGATATATGCTTCAAAAAATATTGCATGCATCAAACAAAATTATGCATTTGTCAAACAAATGGTGCATACATCAAAAAATGATGTATGCATCATTGGTATGATAATACTCCTGCCAGAGACCACTCTTACAGCTGTAAGAATACTCTCATGAGTATTCTTAGGGTATGAGAACCAAGAACTGAAGGTGAGCAGCTTGGATAGCCTTAGGATGTAAGTGAAACCACTCTTACAATCATAAAAGTGTTATTAGCATCAGTATTAGCATATTATTAATCAATGTTTATCAATAATATATAACAATTTTGAAACACCCAAATCAAATGTGCTCGTTTCCAGGGCAGCTACACATAAGGCACTCTTCACAGAATAAGAGTGTCTCATGTGCAAACAAAAAGAGCACTCTGATTCAGGAGTGCTCCCTTGGTTTTTAATGTCTGATATATGCCCCAGGATTTGAATGTAGACTGTTAAACTATTTAATAGATAATCCAACAATGCAGGCAAGTCTGCTTTGAAACTATGGGCAGATGGGTCTGGATTGAAGATGCTGTCCATTGTGTCTGAAATATTGTGTTTCTCAAGGTTTTCTGTTTGGTATCTGTAAGTAGCGCGTTACAGTACTTCACAACAGGTCATAAGCATAAATGCCTACCTGGGATATTGCTGACGTGTGGATAAGCGGTTGCCTTTGGATCTTCAGTACGTTTCCCACAGCTCACTTTAAATATAAATGTTTCTTAATTAGTAGGAACAGTGGCGTTAATTTTTTTAATCGAAATAGTAAAATGATAATAAAGCAGCACTGCTGAAACTACCCAGAATGAATTACAGTTCACACATAATACTTGTACAAACACATGTGGTATGTTAATTGCATAATTAACACGAATAGCCCACAAGAGTCGAAAGCTAATTTTTTTAACATTCACTTAATAAATTATTTCTAAATGCCATTGTTTATATATATATATATATATATATATATATTCTTTCTTAGAATAATGCTTGAAAATGCTTAGCAGGGGAATCTGCGTGATTTCCCTTGGAAATCCATTGCATGACTGGAGGGGGAAGGGCACAGCCTGGACCTCAAAGTCACTAACATGTGCAGTTTATTAGCTGGAGAAGTGTAGGGCCAGGAGTTCCCCAGCATCAGACCTAAGGTACAAACTGGCATGTAAGATTCTAGAGGATCATAAAACTGGTCGGTCCATCCCCATCATGGCCTATCAGTCACTGCCAGAGGCCAGAAGAAAGAATAATCAAACTAACTGGAAGCCATCGCACCATAGTTCTGCCATTTAGCCCATTGTGCAACATTTTGCACTAGCTGGACATATTGAATAAGCAGTATATGCACTTCAAATTTCTTCAGCATTCTATGCAAATATTTATAGTCAAGAACAATAACTTGAGACATGTACAGTCTCATTTTCAAGTATGTCCTTGGATTAGGTAACAAGTGAGTGCACCATTGACACTTTTGGTTTATTTTATGTTTTTGTTAACCAAGTAAGTATACTAGGCCAAGTATAGCCTATTTTCAGACAAATGACAAATGCAAACATTAAAAAATAAGGTACATTTAAGTCACAAATATCAAAATGTGCAAGTTACAGTCAAAGCAAGTACATATACAATGACACAATAGATAGTCTTTTAATTTGAATCTAAATTGTTTGTGGCTTGAGACATTTCACAATTTCTCAGAAAAAAAGAGTTCCAGAATTAAGACACATAAAAAGCAAGAATGTTTTTGAACCATCTTAGAAGATCAATAAAAGATTATTATGTATTAACTTTTCATTTCATTTGATTTGTAGTTCTGAGCCTTATGGTTAAAATAGCAATAATTCATATTATGATTGGGGAGAGTCTGTCACCTGATCAATCAGTAGTTTAATGCAAAAGACCTTTTAACAGCTGGAGACAGCCATCCCAGTTCAAAATATAAAGTGCATTGCTACATGCTGCAATTTTCTCATAATGCAAACCAACATATTAAGAGTCACAGTAGTGATTTCAGTCAGCACAGGAAAGGATGCTGGAGGCAATGCCACAGTGACTGTCAATACAGGACAAAACTGTTGTGAAACCTAGGGTACTACTAAATTAATGCTGGGTGCATGACCGTTACTCTTTCGTTGTTATTTGCAGAGTTAGTCATTCTAACATCCAGTACTAAAAGCTATTGTGTTTTACTTTTCATAGAACAATACAACCAAGAAGTGGAAACATATTTTTTTCTTTCTACTTCTCATTCTCCTTTCTGAGCTTCATTCTCCACGTCAAAGATACAAAACAATAAAAAAAGGCCCATTTTCACAAGAACTTTCATGTTTGCAGACTGAAAAGAAACTATGTTTCAACTATGCAGCCCATAAGAAAAAAAAATTATAATAGCTATGTTTCACCATTTTCAGTGCACTGCTACATGTTCAACAGATTGTGATGTGTCATGGTTTTTATAACCCTACACTATTTAGTGCTGTATTGATCAGCCATCTGTAGTGTAGTGGTTAAAGAGCTGGGAATAGGAGTAAAAGCCTAAGATTCAATTCCCACACCAGGTTGAACATTCATTAACTGCATTATTAAAATATGTTTCATGCTTTGTAATATACATGTCTAAACTTAGCAATACATTTTTATAGACCAAGGGATTGATTCACAAAATGTGCGCAGTCTCCCCTCACCTGTGGTGGGCTACGGACGGCTGTGGAGTGCCCCTTACAAGCAGGATGTGCACCCTTGGTTTACCTCATAGTGCCTATGTACCCCCTCTGCATGGCCATCTTGTACACACCAGGGCATATACTGACCACTCTCTAATGGCCCCCAGTCATGGGAGCATAGGGACAGGGCTACAGGTGTCATCAAAACAGGCTGAGTATCTTGGAAATTTACTGACAATGTTTGAAGGGGATATGGCAGTTTGTGGAGGACTGGACCAGGTTGCCATATCCTGTGGACCCAAACCCACACAGAGTGGGGGCCTCACTGCAGAGCCACTTCAAAAATTCTATTGGATGCCCAGTGATCTTGGCTGGAGTGCTGCTGTTGTTACCCATAGCCCTTGTGCAGGGGCTCCACACCAGCAGGGGGCAGGGGACAGGGCTTTGGATTGCATCATCCTCACATGGTCTCAGGGTGTTTGATGGCATGGCAGGGAAATTAAAGGAATAATGCTCTCCAGGGTGTGTGTTATGCTGGGATAACATCCTGCCTCAGGTGGTTGGATCTAAGGCCACAGGCTGAGGGCATCCAACACCTGAGAAGTGATGTTATCACAGCATAACACCCACCCTGGAGTGCATTATTCCTATTATACAATGGCTCATGAGTGTAAAAACAATGAAAAGATTTTAAAAAATACATTGAGAAGTATATTTTTGGTGATTATTTATTGCATAGCTTTACTTTTTTTAAAAATAGTGCTGATTTACAGTTTAGAGTATTAGGTGAAGCTTGTGTTGGAGCTGCTGTTATTGTGGCTCTGCACTCCTCCCATATGTTTTCTGTTGTTCCTAATTCCCCCCAGTTTACATGTACAGTTTATTTTTATTTCACTCTCTGTTTCCCCTCCTTTGCTGTTTCAGCAATGGCAGAGGTTGTCTTCCCCTGCATGTCAGAATGCTGCTACCTGCCGCCATGTGGAAGTCAGAGATCATCTTCCTGTCATGTCAGAATGCAGCCACCTTCAATGACAGAGGTCACCTCCCCCTCCATGTCAGAATGCGGCCACCTGAAATGGCTCCTGCACTCCATCTTGCCATGGAAGCTGTCTTCTCTTGGCAGAGCTTTTACTGTTAGTGGCAGAAAGGACTAATAGTAGAAAACAGCAAAAGGATATGGAAGTTAAACATGGGATTACACTCGTGCTAAGCTGAGATACTCAACTACTAAGCAGGGAACTGCTGTAATGCCAAACAGGGTTTCACTTTGATAGTGTCTGTGTGTGTGTGTGTGTGTGTGTGTGTGTGTGTGTGTGTGTGTGTGTGTGTGTTTTTGAAAAGTGAAGTGGGAATGGGTATGGGTGGATTTTGTGTCAGGTTGGGGTGAGAGGTAGAGATGCAGAAGATTTAATTTCTGCTGGCAAAGTTGTGGTGAAGAGGCCAAATTCACCACACAGAGCAATTCATGAAATTTTCTGCATTAGGTGGAATTTCGCCCAAGCGAAATTTCACCTTCCACTGCCGAAATTTTGCCTTCTGCAGGTGATGTTTCACCACAGAAGGCAGAATGTTGCTGTGGAAGGTGGAATTTCACCACAGAAGGCAACATTTCACCACAGAAGGAGAAATTTTGCCGTTCCACCAGGTGAAATTTTGCCTTTCTGCTGGGTGAAGTCTTTCCATTTCACTCCACGAAATGGGTGGAGTTTTGTGGATTGCTCCATGTAGCAAATTTTCCTTACTTTGCCCACCACTAGTGAGGGGTACTGATTCTGAGTTTGGTGGAGAGCGCCAATTCCAATGGGGAAGTGCTGATTTTGAACTTGGCAGAGACCACTGATTTCGAGCAGAGCAGGACTGCTGAAGCTGCTCATATGAACGGCTGTGGATGTATCATGTTTCAACATTTAAAGCAGCCGTAAGTATGCTGGGACTAGGGCCGGGATGTTATGCTGGGATAACATTCCAGGTCCAGTCCCAGTCTGACCAGTCAGGGAGCAGCATTCTTTCTTGCCATTATATAATCTTGTTTTGAGCATATCCCTGCAATTTCTGTAGATTGAACCTTGAAACAAGATTTCTATGTCAAAGAATATCTTGGGGGGGGGCATTTTTCTAAGTCCTTCATGCATCACTGAGGTTGTGCTACCCCTCCATGGTGCTGAATGAAAATACACATGTTTCTCTCAACATTTTGCTCAGATGAACTGTTCTTGATTCAAACTCAGGTATCCTTGGATGGCTTCTTTCTAGGTGTGTAACATAACTGTTCCAATAAAGAACTCACATCTTCATCAGTACAGCTTGACAGTGCAGTACATAAGCCAGGAAGTTAGCGAGAAAAGACCTAGTGTATATACCCAGGCACAAACCTTACATTTTGCATTGACATTCTTGTTAAACCATCAATGCTAGTGTTAATTTTCTTAGCACAATGTAATTGGTCATGTTAACCAAGACACAACTGGTGATTACTGCAGTTAGACCCCACCCATTCTTATTCCCACACTTTATGGGTTGTGTTATCACCAGTTGTGCTTTGCAGAATTTGGCCATGCCCTTTCAAAAACAGGCAGTGTTAAGGATACTGTAAGTCAGATGACTCAACCTCAGTAGCATCTCATGAACATAGGTTAACAAAATGGTTGAGGGAGACTCAAAACACTTGAAAATGTGAGATACTTTATATTTTATTATAAACATACAAAATTAAATTGCCACCTAGCAAGCTGGAGCCAACCAATGTTTTAGGGCCATGGGGCCACTTCCTCAGGGCACATGGTAGTCTGACTGCAGTATCAGATTACTGCTCTCTCCCTAGATGGAGTATTGTTACTCACGATTTATCCTGTAATCTTACAACTTAAAAAGCAAAAGTCATGGTCAGATATTTCTTGCTATTTCAGTGACATCTCAACAGACATTTCCCACCTGCCTACAGTACCACTATAGGGGCTCCAGAGAGAGGGTCATTTTAGAAATCCCACAATATAGCTGGAAATCTCTATGTCTTTTGCTGCAACTGTATATACACTTTCACTGGGATGCTATTCCCCGAGATGACATCCGGCAGTGAAAGCCAGGAAAGCTTGAAACTTCTGAAAGTTGTGAAAAATCCTATGGACAGAATGTCATGCCACATTGGTAGCCAGTGACATGATGCAGAATATCCAGCTATATAATGATATATCACAGGAAATCCCCATTCATATCAACTGGATCTCCAGTGAAATTTCCCTGAAATATACAGAAGATACAGAATATAATGCACCATGTCATTGGCTACCACTATACCATTTAATGAGGGATTACTTTGCTGCCTCTTCAATGAATCACATCTGATCTGGTAAGATCTGCACCTGCTTTGACTGATTTTGTATTACTTGATTTCAGTCTCAGTTTTCAGTTTGATCTTGTGTTATTTTTTCAGTATATCCTGTTCCACGTTTTGCCTGTTCTGTATTCTTGCTGCTAGTTGTCTGCACTTTATCTGCATCATGTAAAGTACTGTAATGTTATACTGTTTACCACTGTAATTCTTTCCCCATGTCATACCTGGAAATGAGCCCCAGCTCAGTGTACCTTTACCTGTTTTCAAATCAATCAATCACTAAATACATGCATACATACATACCTACCTACATACATACATTATGTTTTTTTAATTTATTTGGGAGGGCCACTCCATCTTGCTAACACAATCTCTGCTCTATCTTAGTTACACCTGCACTTTGCACACTGGGGCTGTACACCCTAGTTAGCGATCTATGAGCCAAATGTTTGAGTTTTCTTGTGCTAGTCTGCTTAATGACTTTGCCCATCCTGGCATATGCATGGCATGGATACTATTTCTGTGAATATTGCCTGAGAGGCCCTACATTTGAACATTCTCCATAGCTCCCTAATGTTTGATTTAAGAGCTACTCTTTTCTGTGAGGTTCATGACAGAGTGCATGGCAACAACTGTTTCCTCCCCTCCCCTACTAAACCATTAACCAGGGGATTACTGATTGACGTGAACCCATCACTGAGCACCATGGCACTCAGCAGATAAAATACAAATGGGAAATGGAACATTCCCTAAAGTTACTGTAACACAAACATTGGAAAATTTGTCTTAATTCATATAAGTAGAACTCTAAATACCTCTCTCCGTACTGACATTCTTAAGACATCTACCATTAAGGTACTTAAACAGAGGTGTAACCACTATTACTATATACAGTGACATCAGTAGTTTGCTATGCTATACTGCAACAAGACATTGTATTGTATGTATTGTTTGTGAATGCTTGTTTGTCACCAGAACTCCTTAACAACATGGTATCATTATAGAAAGAAGAGGCATACTGTAATTTATTCCTTACATAATCAAGCTATCCAGATTAACATGGTTATTTATTTGATTGTTCATGTATTTTTGTATTTATTTATTTAAGATGTTTTACCAGTGAAGGCATACTGAGCTGAAGACAAGTCTTTTCCAGATGTATCCTGGGGTAGCAGCAGAACTGAAGTATAGCAGATCTTGTCATCTTTGTCATCTTTGGTAACTGGGTAAGGCTCACTAGGCACAAGTGCCTGTTTTCAGGGATGACCTGGGAGCACTGGGCGGTTAAGTGACTTGCTCAGAGTCACACAGTATGTAAGTGGAGGTTGTGAGAATCAAACTCAAGTCTGGTCTGCTGGATGTACCAATCTAGTTCACATCTCGTTCCTCTAACCTCAAGGCTATACTGCCATTGACAAGAATGTGCCACAAATAACAAATATATATATATATATATATATAAATAGCAAGATACAGTTTGGTAAAAATGTCAAGCACAAACACAGAATAAACTTCCGCTAGTTAAGACCTAATGGACACATTAGTTGAATAATAGATTTGGCACTGACCATGTGCAAAAACCCATATGAGATGTTGCCTAGAAGGGAGATTGCTGGGGTGAGGATACCAGGTCAGAGTGTAGTTATAGGCAGTTACAGAAGTGAGCAGAAAGGTCATTATTTGGTTATCTGGTTAAAATAATAAACTATTGTTGAAAACTTTAAAACACCTACCTGGCATAACTGGCTCATTTCCAGGTTCTGGAGGGCTTGAACATGTGCTCCAAACCTACCAAAAACATTTAATGTACAACAAATTAGAAGATTAATACTTAGATTAAAAAAAGGTCAGTCATTCAAAGACGTGCTATCAAGCAGAGGAAAAGTGCCAAGTTACATGGAATGGCCAACTGCAAACTGCATACATGCTTATTGAATTTCCCCTGTTCTATTAGAAGTTCATTTCTTGCCAATGTATCTTTTCAGTATGTTGTATTTCCACAGTTTGCATTCTTGGTCATTACCTCCCGGGTCACACCTGAAAATAGGCATTTCATTGCCAATGTGCCTACCTGGGAAAGAAAAACTAAATTAATAAAATATATATGAATGTGTGATATCTTAATGATGGACAGCTCATCAAGGCTTGCTCTTTCTGTTAAGTAAAAGGCCAATGCCCACATTCTCTGCATAAGTGATAAATATGCTTAATGACAGTTCTCTCGAATTATAGAAACAAAATTTATATGGGGGAAAAATGTTACTGACCATGTTAAGACACAACTAATGATACCTTGATGCACCAAATGTGGGATTAAGGAACATTTGAGTGCTGACGTATTTTGGATCAGTGTTACTCCCGAGTCCCTTATTACTGGGTGCATGATATGGGGTTAGCTGCATTTTTGTTAAGCACCTTAACACATCCAAATAGTAAAGATATGATGAAAGTTTCCTGTTAGGGACAGTTGTACTTGCACACATTTTTTTTTCAAACAAGTTCCAACTTTATAGATTTAGTAACTCAACTCCAAAATGCAATGGATCTCCACTCGGTCTAGTACAAATGCTGAACTCTTTATGTCCCGCAGCACCACTCCCCAACTCTGGCTTTCCGTTTCATAATTGCCAGTGCTGTATATTTGCCTGTGGAAGCTTGTACCCGAATTCTCTTTTGCCCGCTCTCGTCTGACCTTAATTTCTGACTCCCCCCCACTCCCATACCCCCACACCCCCACATTCAGCAAAAAGAATCAAACCAAAATCAAAGGCATAGGAATATTTTCAATTATCAGTTTCTACATCACCAGGTGATGGTTCTAATTGCTCATTATTCAATTATTCAATTATCAACCATTGGTACACATACCAGTCAGCGACTGTGGCCATTTTCTGTCATTTTCTCTTTTACGATTCGCAATGGCGAGAACAGGTTTAAAGTTTGAACAGAATAAAGTTTGTTTTTAAACTAGTTTTACACAATCAAACCCCATACTTGGTGATTTAAATCAATTCCCGATGAAGTTGCTCAGTAATGACTGGCTTTAAACATTGTATTGAATAAAGTTTTTTTTTAAAACTGCTTTGATCCAATCAAACCCCGTAATTGAGAAAACTTGACCTTTGAACTGCTGGAAGTAGTATCATGGAGCTGGGAGATCAGAGGGGGGAGCCGATAGTGGAATGTGGTGCATCTGAGGCCAGCATCAGGTACGTTTTAACTAAATCAGGCAATTATGTTGTACAAAAAATGAATGCAAATCACTGTTCAGTTAGGGACAGACAAAACCAAGTGAATGGAAATTTTTCAATTGCTGTTACTGTTGGGGGATGAGGAGTCGGGAAGAGGGAAAGGTTGGGTGCTTAGATGTCGGGCAACTATGAAGGCGGGCAATGGTGAGTGCCAGTAATTTGCTGACCGGAAATTTGCTGTTGAGCAAACAAGCGTTGCTCAATGGAACAGATCTCTCTCCGCTTTGCTAATACTGCAGTACAGTTCATAGTAATCTCTGATAGAGAAACATACAAACATAGACTTTGATGGCAGATAAGGACCTTTTGGCCTACCTAGGCTGCTCATTTCCCTACCTATTGGATAAGTTGATGATCCTAGTTTACCAACAGCCTACTTCCTTCTACCCCCCACTAGAATTGCCTTATGTCTGTCCCATGCATTCTTGAATTCCCCCACTGTTTTTGACCCCACAATCTCCTCAGGAAGGCCATTCCATGCATCCACCAATCGCTCCATGAAAAAAATACTTCCTCACATTGCCCCTGAGTTGTTCTCCCTCTGTCTTCAAATTGTGCCCCTTGTTCTTTCACATCTCTTTTTCTGATAGATGCTACCCAATTGATGTTGGTTCCCTTGAGGTACTTGAAAGTTTATATCATGCCCCCCCCACCTTTCCTTGAGGGTATACATATTAAGCTCCTTTAGTGTCTCTTCATATGGCTTCTGGTGCAGACCCTGCACCATTTTAGTTGCCCTGCTCTGGACTGCCTCCATCCTGTCTATGTGCTTGCGGAGATGGGGTCTCCAGAACTGCACACAGTACTACAGATGGGGTCTCATGGCAATGAGTTACTTTTGCATTTTTCAATAGTTGCATGATGGTTTCTGTATCAAACTGAAAATTTGAAGATTATTAGAGAAGAGACATGTAACCATAGAAAATGATGGCAGAAAAAGCCTCTTGGTCCATCTATTCTGCCCATTATACTCTGTCTTATCCTATCCTGTCCTATCCTGCCTTGTCCTGTCTTACCCTACCCTACCCTGTCCTGTCTTGTCATACCCTATTCTATACTACCCTTCCCTACCCTGCCTCTGCCCTGTCCTGTCCTATTCTATCCTATCCTATCCTCTTATCCTATAACAAGATCTAGTATCCATACAGGGTCTATATGCTCTTTCTCTGTTAGGAGCTCTGCTACCCCATTGCCTACTTTGTGCCATCAAAACACTAATTTTGAGGGTAGCACTGCAGCAGTCCAGATACCATGCTTTTTAACAGCATATGGTAAAAGGGTCAGTGTATTAATGCTACCAAAATCTGAATATTGTATTCTGTGTGAAGTATGTAAAGAATGGTATATTCTTAAACCCCTAAACTGTGTAACATAATGCAAAATCAATATAAAGTATAGGAAAAGGACAACACTAGTTACCAGGATATTGGGCCCTATGATCAAATGCCTACACACCGTGTATCGGCAGCACATAGGCATGCCTACACCAATATGCCATGCAGTGTGACATTCATCATGTGTGTACTAGCACCCTGTACGCTGGATCCCTTGGCTGCCCAAGCAGCTATGCATCAGAGGTAGTCCAACGGTGTGCCAGGGGGTATGTTTGCACTCCGTGTGATTCACTAAGATGCAGAGTGCTGGCAAGGGCTACATAACAGGGGAGCCTGCCACAAAGTTTTTGCACTTTTACATTCCCCCAATGGTCACCCACCACTAGCAATCATAAGGAAACAATCAGGTACTTAGCCATGAGGTCATTATTGACCTGCTCCGTTTATATTCTAAACTGAAAGCAATTCCCCTCCACTATTTTTATCTAATGCTGATTTAAACTGGTTCATTGTGTCATAGGAGACCACTAGCTCTGGCAATACATTCCATTGTGCCACAACCAGCTAGGAAAACTAGGCCCCTCTTTGGTTTTTACAGTAGTTCTCACCCTTGAGTTGGTATTGATGACCCCGTTGGTGGTTAGATTAAATCTTTCCACTATACCTGCACATTCCCAGAGATCTGGCACCCTAGTGGCTTTATACACCAGACACATGTCGCCTTTGTAACCGCAATATTGCACTGAAAACAAGTCAAGCTGATACAGTCTCACCTCATAGGGCAAATCCTCAGCTCCCTTTATCATTCTAGTTGCATGCCTCTGTACACCCTTAATTCTCCTTACATCAGCCTTTAGTCTGGGTTTCCAGAGGCTCCCAGCATACTTGATGTGTGAGCAGACCAATGACACATAAAGGAGGACTATTATTGTTCTGTCCCTACTTTTTATTGTTCTCTTTATAGATGCTAAAATGCCATAGGATTTTTTAGTTGTTGAGGTACAATGATAGGTGAATTCCAGATCTTTCTTTATCCATATCACCAAATCTTTCTCTGCTTCTGTTTCAATCACCCTGGTTTCATCTATGCTGTCACTACATTATGGATTCCTCTTCCCTAGGTGCGTAACCTTGCACTTAACTAGATTAAACCTCAATTCCCTCCTCCTTGCAATGGCTACTAGTAAATCTATATTTTCCTGGAAAGATTTTGCATCTTGTTCATTTGTGAAGACTGCCCCTAACTTCATGTCATTAGCAAATTTTGTCAACCATGCTCTGGAGTTACAGTATAGAGAAGAGACAAAGATGGTAAACAGCACAGGGCCCAAGATGAATTCCTGCGGGACACCACTAGGAACAGAAAACCACCACGACATATCATTTTTGATACAAACTCTTTGTTTTCTGTTGACCAACCAGGCTGTAATCCATCTGATGATGGATGATTCCACCTCAATTTCCCTCAAGCTATTGATCAGTTCCTGGTGGGACTCTGTGTCGAAAGCTTTTTCGAAATCTATATATTATATGTCCACTGGGAGATTTTTGTTGAGTGTGGCACTCACAGGTTCAAAGAAGTTGAGTAGATTGGTTAAACAAGACCTTCCCTTTGTGAACCCATTCTGGGTGATATCCTTGTGCCCCCCCTCTTGTATATATTTTTCAAGGTGACCTTTTATAATGGACTCCAGAACTTTACTCAAGGTACTAGTCAAACTAATAGGCCGATAATTAGAACAGTCTGATTTGGGGCCCTTTTTGTGGATAGGGACTACGCTGGCCAACATCCAGTCCTCTGGTATCTCTCCCTCACCAATAGAGGACTGGAAGAGAGCACTTATGGGCTCACATAGAACTGGGGCTAGTTCTTTTAATAGTCTGGGGTACAAATTATCTGGCCCTGGGGATGTGGTTGATTTAAGGATTGCTAGCTTCTCTTTAACTATTTTAGACATTATTTTTAATGAACCATAAATTCCATCCTCAACTATGATCAGTACACACAGAAATGTGACAGCAGAGAAAGGCACCTTGGCCCGTCTAGTCTGCCCAACACCCTAGCTCCCCCCTTCTGTTATGCTTACACCCTCTTTTCCCAACCCCTTAATCTATCCCAAGCCCTCTTGAACCCTTCCACCATTTCAGCTGCCACTACCTCCTCCGGCAGCCTGTTCCAGGCCTCCACCACCCTCTCCATGAAAAACTGCTCCCTGACATTACCTCTGTATTGCCCACCTTCCAGTTTTAGGCTATGTCCCCTCGTGTTCAATCCCTTCTTCAATTTGAACAAGCTGTTACTCTATACCTTATTTATTCCCTTCAGATACTTGAAGGTCTCAATCATGTCCCCCCCCCCAGTCTCCAGAGGGTACAAATTCAGCCCTCTCAATCTTCTCTCATAGGGTACATCCTGCATCCCTTGTACCATATTGGTTGCCCTTCTCTGCACCCTCTCCATCAGCTCAACATCATTTCATAGGTGAGGTCTCCAGAACTGCACACCATACTCCAGATGTGGCCTAACCATGGTTCTGTGTAATGACATTAGCACCTCCCTCTTCCTGCTATTAAAACCTCTCACAATACAGGCCAACATTCCATTTGCTTTTCCCACCACCCTGCTACACTGGCTGCCCACCTTGAGGTCAGGCGATACCATAACCCCCAGGTCCCTTTCTGTTTCCTTCTCCTTAATCACCCCCCCCAAGGGAGTAAGTTTCCCTCCTATTCTTCCTCCCCAGGTGCATCAGCTAGCACTTTTTTGTATTAAACTTCAATTTCCAGGTGTCAGACCACCTCTCCAGCCACTCCAGGTCCCGCCTCATGGCTTGCACCCCACTAGGTGAATCCACCCTATTGCAGACCTTTGTATCATCTGCAACAGGCACACCATCCTCCAGACCCTCCGCTAGGTCACTAACATAGATATTAAAAGGTATTGGTCCTAGCACGGACCCTGTGGCACCCCACTGGTCACTGCCCATTCCCTGGAATGTGTCCCATTTACCACCACTGTCTGACTCCTTCCTTTCAACCAGTTTTCCACCCACCTGGTGATCCTGTTGTCCACCCCTAGTCTGTCCAGCTTATGTACCATTCCACCATGTGGAACGGTGTCAGAGGCCTTATTGAAATCCAGATAGGCCATGTCCACTGCTCCTCCCTGGTCCACTATCTGTGTCACCCCATTGAAAAACTCTTATCAGGTTAGTCTGACAGGACCTTCCCTTGGTGAAGCCATGCTGCCTATCATCTTGCATGCCATTCATTTCCAAGTATTCTAGCAACCTGATCTTAAGTAGTGTTTCCATTACCTTCCCCACCACTGAGGTGGTTTAGGCCCTTTTTGATGGACACTACTGAAATGTGTTAAATTCCTCTGCCATGTCTTTACAATTACTTTTGATACCATTTCCTGACTGGGGTGGACCCACTTTAGTGGTATTTTGATTTAAAGATCCTACATAGTTAATATATAAAAGGCCTTATGATTGTCAGAAACCTTTCCCACCAGGTTAATCTCAAAGCTTTTCTTAGCTTGGTAATCTCTTTTTTTAAGTTCTCTTAATCTCCTCTGATATTTATTTTTATATGGCATGCTGTCCTCCTTTTTGTATTGTTTATATGCTCTATTTTTCTTTTTAATTAATTCATGGATCTTTCTATTATACCAGGCTGGAATCTTGCCTTTTATATTATATTTTACTTTTGGTTGGAATATCTGTCCCAGTTATTTCTTGTATGAATCTTTAAATTCAGTCCACGTTGCCTGAGGTCTTAACCCTAAAATTTTTTTTTTCCAATCCCAATGTTTAACTCTAGTTCTGATTATATCTTAATTAGCTTTATTGAAATCCTGGACTTTAGTTATCCCCTGCTGTACACAGCCCTTTATTTCAAGATCCAACTCTACCATATGGTGGCCACTCCCAGACAAGGGCTCCCTAACCCTACTCCCCTTTATTTGATCCTCCAGCTTACTAATGACTAAATCAAATGTATTGGAGTTTCTGGTGCCTTCTCCTACATGGATTTCTAGGGCTAGTGCATCTAAAACATCAAGAAATGCAGCCTCACTTGGTGAGGAGGGGGTTCCCAACTTCCAGTTAATTCCAGCGAAATTAAAATCTCCAACTAGCAAGAGACATTTAGATGAGTGCAATTTTCCTGTTTGAGGTATAAATTCCATTGTTTTTACAGAATTCATTGAGGGCCGCCTATAATAGACCCCTACTATAATCTGCTTTTCCTTTGGGGGAACTGTCTGGATTAAGAGCTGTTCATATTCTGGGTCCTTTGGGTTAACAAGTTCAAAAGCTTCTATGTCATTTCAGACACACAATGCCACCCCACCTCCGCACCTTTCCTCTTTATCACATTTAAATAACTGGTATCCTTTAACATTAGTTCCCCAGTCGTCCTTGTTCCACCATGTTTCTGTCACTGCACAAAGCACAACACTTTCCTTAGTTGATATACATTCCAGCTCATCCTTTTTATTATTTAAACTGCGGGCATGCACTAATAGTATTTTCCAGTCTGTTTGTTCTTGAACTTTGAGTTGTTTATGGTGTGGCCAGTTGTTGTAAATACCCCTTTGGTTAGTTTAAAGAACTAGGTATTTTGGCACTAAATCTTTCCGCCAACACTCTAACCCCATTTTTATTTAGATGGAGCCCATCATTGGCATGTAGTTGGTAAGCATTATTGAATCTGTGCCAAAGTTCCATAAACTCAAAATTCTCATGTCTGCACCACCTTCTTAACCAGTCATTGAGTCTCACTAGATCATTAGTTTTCTGTAAACCTGCTCTCAGGACAGGGAGACTCTCAGAAACAATCAATGTACAGTTCTTAAGCTGAAGCTCCTTTCCAACTTCCTCAAATTCCCTCTGTAAATTGATAATACCTCTTTTCCCAATATCATTAGTTCCTATATGTAGGAAGATCAGAGGGTCTGTTGTATTTTCTAAGAGCCCAGGTATTAATTTCTTGAGATCTGCAATCCCTGCCTCTGGTAAACAAGATTACATCACCTGGTCTTTCCTATTTCTGCATATTATTCTGTCACATGATCTGAACATGGAGTCCCCTATGATAACTATGTCCTTACCCTTACCTCCACTTTGGATTGTATTATTCCTACCATTTGATACCCCACATTCTGCAGTAAATTTCCTCCAGTAACCCCCCCTCCTCTGGATTGACTTATCATCAGTTGATTGGTTGTGTGGATTTCTAGAGTCCTTTAGGCTTGCTTTAGGACATATTTCATTGCTATTTATACTCATTGCTTGCACAGTTGTGAGGTGCAGTGGAGGAATTTCCTCCTGGGGCTCACTAATACTTTCCAGTTCCAGCAGCTCATATCCATTTGATTTTTCCAGCTGTGGGTCCCTATCTCTTCTCCATTTACTGGACACCTTTTTTACAGTATACCAATTGTCCTCCTCAATAAATGTGCTCTCCACAGTGGAATCATCTAATCTCTCTTTTCTTTTATTACATGGTCCTTTATTAACTTGGTTGGCCACAGGCTCTCATTTTTTCTCCTCAATCAGTGTTTTAGTGTTTTGCACAAACCTTGCTATCTCACTTATATCAGTGTGCAGGGCTAGTTTTTCGTGGAGTGTTTTTATTTTAATATCTAATGTGATAATGTAAATACACTTTATACATGTCTCAGTTTTCATTTGCTCCCTTTTGCCTTTCATTCCACACACAATACATATGAACCACTCATTAGGAAACTGGTCCTGTAAACAGCTAGGTTCTACACTTTGTCCTACCTGGGAGCCAGTGGTCCTAGCCCCTATCCCCTCTTCCCCAGCTGACACAACAGACACAGCTAGAGCCTTAGCTGTGACACCTTTTCTGAGCTCATTGGTGCTGGACTTGCTGCACTTGCCATGCTCACAAATTAAAAGAGAGTGGACCGGAAATGCCCTGTCCTTCCTGCTTCCGGTCCCTCACTACAAACCCGCTTTTTTAAACAGTTAACCAAGGGATTTGTTTGCCCTTAAAAGGTCAGGAAAGAGCCCCACACCACAAAAGGTGCTCAAATCCAGTACCCAGAGAAGTATTTTGTTCAGTTTGAGCATTGCACAAGTTACCTGTGGTGTTGCCTAGCAACCATAGACACCAGGCACACTCTGCATTTCCCCCAGCAAGACACTCAAGTCAGTCAGCAAAAACACTACCTCCCAGCAGATGCTGGTACTACCAGAGCAGAACTGTTACCTCTGCTCACATCAGGACTCCTGCCACAGTGTTACCCCAGCACACTGTGCTGCCTTGTTGTGCTGTGGGTGGCTGTTTGGGCTAAAGCCCCATGATTAATCTTGATGGGGTATGCACCATCCCAGTATCCCCTGCCCTGCCTTCTAGTCCCATGCAGCCACAATCCTCTGCCACATGGCTGCACACTGGGAGGGGCAGGGGTGCAGTAGCATGGTCAGTGTTTGTGAATGCTAGCCTGCACGTACCTGCGTGCATGCGCATGGCAGCTTGGGTGTGTTCCATGCATTCCATGTGTAGTATGTGCATAGGTTCCATTGAATGCAGTTCAGTGCCAGTGGCTCAGCAGGTAGCATACTTGCCTCTGAGGGAAGAAAGATCTGAAAGTTGTTGTTTCTAGCCCCACAGGCACTTGGACTAAAGCCCAGTACTGACACTGTAGTGCAGCATGAGGGGGGTACGTTACTCCTGAAGTGCTGTCTTTGGAATGAGATGTTACACAGAGGTCCCATCTGCCTGTTCTGGTTGTTGTTCAGGTGGATGTTAAAGATCCCATTGCACTTCTTGAAAAAAGTAAGGGAATTTCTGTAGTGTCCTGGCCAAATTTCTAATGTTCAATAAAAAGTCCACCGACAGCTAAAACTGTAGAATCAAAAATAACATTTTGAAAAAAATATATATATTCTGTCTGGATTTGAACTTTAGGTTCTTGCTTAAAATTTAGAATTTTATAAGGTTTCTATAAAATTCAAACACAGGGTTCCTATTTCCCAACCCTCTGACATATTTGCTGAAGGTTTTTAATTGTGTATGCTCAGTTTACTATACTCCACATGTCCCGTTAAATGCCTACTATGCAGGTAATTTCTATTTCCTAGGTAGGTTATCCTGTGTAAATTAAGTATAAAGGGTAAGACTATGAATTTCTAATTAAAAATGGTATGAAGGGAACTTCAATGTTGAGTTTATAATAGTAAAAGAAGGGTATGTTGCAACTAGTGCTGTGTGAAATTATAAATTCAGCCAATTGAATTAGCCCAGGCATTTGATTCTACTTGCAACATTTTCAACAGAAGTTTCCTCCAATAAGAAAACAACAAGATTTTTAATGTAACCTGCAGAATTATTTTGCAAAAATAAAATAAGTTGTGGATATATATAGTAGAACAGAAGAGAAATTGATATGAACTATGTGGTTGTTGCTAAGGAAATAATGCCCTCCAGGGTGGGTGTTATGCTGGGATAACATCCCACCTCAGGTGGTTGGTGGCTGAGGGTGTCCAACACCCGAGAAGGGATGTTATCCTAGCATAACACCCACCCACCCTGGAGGGCATTATTCCTATTATACAATGGCTTGTTGTTTTATAATAAAAAATAATTTTAAAGAATGTTTTTGTTAGTGTGGAAAAATATTTTTGTTTCTTAAGAGGAGATGCAAAAAAAGAGATCTGCCATAGCTGCCATAAGCTCATCTGCCATAATGATCACAGTAGAGCTGTGAACAGCAGGGATGTTATGCCAGGATAACATCCCTGCTGTGATGGCCAACTGACCAATCGAAGTCAGGATTATTTCTTGCCATTGTATAATAAAGGAATAATGCATGACAGGGTATGTGTCATGCTGGGTTAACATCATGCCTGGGGTGGTTGGGTACGAGGCCATAGGCCGAGTGCATGTAGCGCCCCAGATGTGACATTATCCCAGCATGACACACACACTGGAGTGCATTATTCCTGTTATACAATGGCTAATGTTTACCTACGAGAAAAAAAATAAAAAGTATTTTTGTAACAGTTTTTGCTTGTTTTTTTTTGTGAGTGGAAGTGTATTTATACAAAAAGAAGTTCCCTTTTCTGTCTTTCCAACAGGTGGTGCTGTCTGCACAGTAGATGGATTTCCTTCTGTTTTGTATGTGCTTCCTGGTCAAATGTGTGATTTCATTTCATTGGATCTGTCACCCCCCACCCACCCCCAAACTGTATCCTGGTTGCAGTTGTCCCGTTCAGTTGCTGTTTAATATTGTACTGGAGATTATTTCAGTGGATAATATTTGTGTTTAGAGTTCTTGCCCTGTTACCCTCCTACCAGCCTCTTTCTGCCACCGCTCTCTAGAGGTCCCGCCCCATTACCTTCCAGACAGCCTCTGTCTACCAGCGCTTATAAGTGGATGCCAGTCAACCTGGTCTGTCAAGGCATAGGAAAGGAGGTAGGGAAAATGTATTTTTAAAGAAACAATCATGGCCAAAAGAAAAAAAAAATGGATGTGGGCTGAAGACCAAGTGAGGAGAACAGCCACATAGTGACTGTTTACAGACGTGGTTTCCTGCTCACTCGGTCGGTCGATTATTGCCACAGTGTTCTTTTATTGTGTGTTTTTCTATACTATTTTTTTTTTGGTGGGGGCAAATTGTGAATCAGACTACTGACAAGAGGACTGCCAGTCAAGGTAGTTGGCAGCATGTGTGACTTGCATGATTCAGCGAGTAGGGTACAGTTACTATACGAAGCAGCTTTAACATTTGGTGCATCTTCTATGTGCTGGGAGTAGATCTGTGATGTTATGCTGGGATAACATCATGGGTCCGGTCCCAGAGTGACCAATCAGAGGCTAGCATTCTTTTTTGCTATTGTATAATAAGGTTTAAAGAGCAGCTGATGCCTTCAGAAGACCTTTAACAAATCGTAACATTTAGGCACAGTTCAGCTTATACTTCACATTAGTTCTGTATTTCTCCTCACCATTATTTATTACTGAGACCATTTGAATGAAAACAAGATATCTGATCCTGAAAAGTTCATCTATTCCTGTAACTTTCTCCTTACTTGAGGTCATAGTGCACTGCTTGTGACATCACACTTACTCCCATGGCAATAGATTGTACTATCACAAGAGGATTATGACTTGAAGTAGGGAGTAGCCTATAGAGGCAGATGAACTCTCAGGTATAAAGATCCTTTGTTTATGCAAATTTTCTCAGTGTTAAACAATAGGAAGAAGAAATCTCTAGAATATATATGGAATCAAAGCTGAATTGCACCTAATTACAGTATTTTTCAAACTTTTCCTTGAGGCGCCAGCAGCTCTTTAAAGGGCAGCTGATATTATGATTTCTCTGAGGCTCCACTACCACACCAAGGAGCTGCCTGCCTGAAGAGCTAATCTGGGCAAAGTCTGAAGTTTTTCAGTTACAGTAAGTGTTGGTTATTTTATTCACTCTGGTTTGAAGTGCAATTAAAGGAGACGTGCCTGCATAAACATAAGGGGACGTGATGGCATAAACATACATTTATTTAACTTTGCAGGTCATTGTAGATGTTAATTAAGTTAATAAGTAATTTGCTTGAAACAGGAATAGATGGCCTAATTTCCAATATAATGAAATTTCAAAGTAATAACTTACAACAGTTACCAATTGCACCAACAGTAACTTATGCTGTTTTCAAAATCTCCATGAGTCAAAAATCATTCACCTTTATTGTAACAAGAGATGCAGCAAATTTAAAATCTCTGCGGTAGTGATGGCAAAGTGGCCGCCGGCGTTACGGCACTACTTTCATGAAGTGCCCATGGAAAGGCTCACTTTGCCTTGTTATTATTACTTCACGTTGTCATTCCACCTTAAATTTGAAGTAAGGTGGAGTGACAATAATACTGGCAGCATCCCACCCACACAGTCACCAGAATGAATGTGCATCCCCAAAGTGCTACTGTCTTGTGTCCAGAAAACTCCGCAGTGCTGATGAAGTGAAATGAGTGTAACAAGAAATGCAAAGTCTCCCAGAATTAATGGTGCACTCAATCATGCACTCAAACACGCGGGCAGTGGTCAGGTCACACACATAGTTACTGGAATTAATGTGCATCCCCAAAATGCTATTGTCTTGTGTCCAGAAAATTCCCCAGTGCTGACGAAGTGAAATGAGAGCGTAACAAGAAATGCAGTCTCCCAGAATTAATGGTGCCATGCAAATGCACAGAAAGATTAAGATTGCGCTACACACTCAAGGGATGCATACGAAAAGTCACAACACCACCTAACCAGTGCTCACAAGTCACAAATCCAAATCTGGAAAGGAATACATTTTGCCAGTTGGGGGATTAGTGCACAGCAGTAACAATCCACTACCAGTAAAGATACCACAAAGCAGTATAAAAAATGTATGCAGGTGTGGTGGATAGCAGGTTCACACTGCTGCAATTACTCTGTAACACAATAAAAGGTGTCTGATTTAATGGCATGCATCGCACACGCACACTCAAGTAATGCGCAACAAATTGAAAACCTTTAGTAATATACTAACATACTAATTGCCAGCAGATTAGGCCTTACGGTCTAACAAGTCTGCTCGAACTTCAGATCCCTAGTTGGGTGTTGAGGCCTCCCCCCCTTGTGTTCCAGAAACCCCCATCATCCATCCCCACCCCCCTGTGCCAGGCCATCATCTGATACATCGACTTTCTGTGTCTGTCCCACCCTCTCTTGAAGCCCTCCACTGTGATCTCTGAAACAGCTCACCAGGCAGTGCATTCCAAGGGTCCACCACCCTGTCAGTGAAAAACCTCCTTTTCTTTTCCCTCCTCACCCTTCCACCTTCCAACTTCAAACAATGCCCTCTAGTGATACCTCCCTGCTTTAGTCTAAAGATCCCCTCCATGTTTACCCTATTTATTCCCTTGAGGTATTTGAAGACCTCAATCATGTCCCCCCTGTCTCCCCTGTCTCTCCTCTTCTCCAATGAAAACAGGCAGAGCTCCTCAAGTCTGTCCTCATACATCAAATCCTCTAGTCCTCGTACCATCTTAGTTGCCCTCCTCTGTACCCTCTCCAGGAGCTGTATGTCCCTCTTCAAGTGTGGTCTCCAGTAATGTACACAGTACTCAAGGTGTGGTCTAACCAGTCCATTGTACAGTGGCAGAATCACTTCCCTGCTCCAAGAGGTAATCCCCCTTATGATGCATCCCAACATCCTGTTTGCCATGCTAGCCACTCTCCTACACTGCTCAGAGTTAATCACACATGCATCCACCATGACCCCTAGGTCTTTTTCCCCCTGTTGAGGCCTCCAGTGCCTCCCCTCCCAGGGTGTACCTGTGTTTAGGGTTTCCCAGCCCAAGATGTAACACCTTGCACTTGTTGATATTGAAATTTAATTTCCATGTGTGAGCCCAGCTTTCCAGGGTGTCCAGGTCCCCTTGCAGGGCCAACCTTCCCTCTTCTCCCTCAACTACTGCTCCCATCATGGAGTCATCAGTGAAGAGACTCATTTTTCACCCTATACCCTCCCTGATGTCCGATATGTATGCATTAAACAGGATCGGACCCAGGACCAAGCTCTGTGGTACCCCACTACCGTCCTCTCTAGGGTTCGAGAGCTCCCCACTGACCACTACTCTCTGGGTGCATCCAGCTAGCCAGTTTTCAATCCATCTGACTATCAAAGGACCTACTCCCAACCCATCAGTTTCTCCACAGAGTCAAACACCTTGCTGAAGTCCAAGAATAATACATCCACAGGCTTTCCCATGTCTAGTTCTGATGTTACCCATTCGTAGAATTCCACAAGATTGGTTTGACATGATCTACCTGGCACAAACCCATGTTGCCGACTATCCAGACCTCCCACCTCCTCCAAGTACACCCCCAATTGTTCCTTTAGTATACTCTCCATTAATTTTCCCATGACCGAGGTCAAACTGATGGGTCTATAGTTACCTGGTACTTCCCTCGACTCCCCCCCTTTATGGATTGGCACCACATGTGCCTCTCGCCAATCCCTAGGTACCCTCCCTGTCTCAAGCAACCTGTTGAAGAGCTCCGCCAGGGGTGCAGCCAGTATGTCCGCCAATTCCCATAGTACTCTCGGGTGAATATAACCAAATGTTTTAAACAGGCACATTCTACACTGCTGCCCCACAACAATTAGCAAAAAAATGTCAAGAATTACTGAAAATATGACTGTGTGTACATTAATACAGTTATACAAGAAAAATATTACCAAAATAGAAAGACTGCCTTTTTCTCTCAGTTAATCTACCTACACCACAAATACGCCCCTCCCGCGCAAAGCACACTTCACAGCACACAGACTGACTGTTATAAATTAACATTCAAAATCCACACAACAATAAACACTCTGATATGAGCACAGAAGTGTTTCCTACAATCGATGAACTAAATTTTGAGCAAACAATTTGACTCAAAAAGGAATTTTAAACTGTTTTTAGAGGTTTTGAATCACAGAGCTCTGAGAGCAAACTGTCTTCAGCTACCACCACACACACACTGCCCAGGCCAGAACTGAGGCTGTGCCAAACAACCTAGAGCCCATGTGACCTGCAATCCCATTAATAACTGCAGAATTTAATTTGGAGCTCAATTACAGGGTGAAGTGAGGTGAATTACATTGATTTCAATGTACTTTGCCTTAAAATTGGTGGAGAAGTAGTTTGGGGAAGGCAGAATAAAGCAAAGTCATTGGTTTCATTGGACTTCGCGTTCGTCATCATGAAGCGCAGTACTCCGCTTCACATTGTGGAGTACTCCTCGGATTCCGTGTTACTCAGTGAATCACTTCGAGGAGCAAATTGGGACCACTTCACTCACCACTACTTACAGTACTGTAACTCACATGCTGTACAGGAAGGAACACAAATGCCTATGGCTGTACTTCCCCGATGAGCTGTAGCACAAAACTCCCCAACTTAAAAACGCTCATTAATGAGTACAATGGTGGGGTGGTGAAGCCTCGAGAGATACTACAAAACATGTTTACAATACAACCAAGTTACTTGTAAAAAAATTAATGTTGTGATTCGTGATGTGATCATGAATCGTGATTTGTGATCGTGATGTTGAAGAACGTGATTCGGTGTCAACGATGTGAGATAACCTATATGGAACTGTATTGCTAACACGCATGCCTATGGCTGTACTTCCCCGATGAGCTGTAGCAAAAACTCCATGACTTAAAAACATTTATTAATGAGTACAATGGTGGAGTGGTGAAGCCTGGAGAGATACTACAAAACATGATTACAATACATCCAAGTAACTAGTAAAAAAATTAGTGTTGTGATTCGTGACGTGATCGTGAATCATGATTTGTGACTGCATCTGTGACTGTGATGATGAAGAATGTGATTTGTATCTCGAGTGACTCGTGATGATGGTCCTGACTTAATAACGCATATTAATGAGTACAATGTTCATGCAGAATTATGCACCACACCTGTCCAGTACTCTGAAGGGAAGCCAAAGAAGCAACTGTGACTTATTACAGATGGAGATTGGGCCCTAAAGAGAGGCAAATGCACAGACAGATTAAGATTGTGCTGTGCACAGAAGAGATGCAGACGCAAAGGCACAACACTTAACTAGTGCTCACCATCAGAAATTAAAATCTGGAAAAGAATACCTTTGCCGGTTAGGGCAGGCTGTTGGGGGGGGGGAGCAGTGTACTGCACTGCTGCAGTAACAGTCACTAGTACTAGTACCAGTAAAGATACCACAAAGAAGCACAAAAATCACACAGCTGCAGTGGATAGCAGGTTCACATTGCTGAAATTATTATGTGGCACAATAAAAGGTGTCTAATTTGATGACATGCGTCACACACATACTCACACTCACACTAAGTAATGTGTAGCAAATTGAAAACTTCAGTAATATAACCACATATTTTAAACAAATTAAAATTATGCAAAGCTGCACCACTACACTCAGCAAAAAAATGGCAAGAATTACTGAAAATATTACTGTATGTACATTAACACAGTTATACAAGAAAAATATCACCAAAACAGAAAGCACTGTCTTTTTCTTCAAGTTTCTCTACCTACACCACAGATACTCCCCTCCCCTAAACTACATTTCCACGGTCTCTCAGTACACAGACTGAATGTTGTACATTAACATTCAAAATCCACACACAAACAATAAATGCTCGATGATATGAGCACAGGAGGGTTTCCTATAATCAATGAACTAAAGTTTCAGCAAAAAAAAAATACTCAAAAAGGCTTTTTTAACAGCTTTTAGAAGGTTTGAATCACAGCTCGCAGAGCAGATTGTCTCCTATAGCTTCCTACACACACTATCCCAAACTGAGGCTGTGCAGAACAATTTAGAGCCCATGTGACCTGACATCCCATGAATCACTGCAAAATTTGCCTTTGGAGCTTAAAAACAAGGCAAAGTGAGGCGAAGTATATTGTTTTCAATGTACTTCGCCTTAAGAATTGGTGGAGTAGTGGTTTAGGAAGGCAGAGTAACACAAAGTCATTGTTTTAAATGGACTTCGCGTTACCCATCATACCACAAAATACCCCGCTTCGTGTTGCGAAGAACTCCGCGAATTCGCCTTCACTCCGTAAATCACTTTGCGGAGAGAATTGGGTCCACTTTGCCCATCTCTAATTGTAACTAAGGTATGGAACAACATATCACTTGGGATTGGACAGTCCAGATCCATATATCAATTTAAAACACTCTAAAAAACAACACTTGGTGGGGGCAGAGGTCAAGCAGGGCCTGTGATGGCAGGATAGGCTAGGCAGGGAAAAATGGAGAGAATGGGTGGGCCAAGCAGTCCTCACTTGAATTCAGAGTCTGTTTCTACTTCCATGATGGGACAGGATGTCATTGTTTTAAAAATGCTTAATTTCATACTGTATACAATACTCAGGTTAGCCTAACCCTATCTGTGAACAACAGTTACATGCCATTGTAAGACACTTTGCACGACACTTAACTTATGCTGTAAATAATTCTACAAAGCCTAAGATGTTATTTTATATTATTGTACTGTATGTTTGTCTATAATGTAATGCTGTTCTTAATCGTTATATAGTATTTCTGTGTATTATGTTTTTCTTGTCCAATCAGTGAAAGGGCCATGTGCACCAGTACATTTCACCCATTTATCGAACTTTAAATAAAATAATAAAACAAATAAAAGTATGTAAGTATGTTTTCATTTTCAAAGCAGTCTAATCCAGAGGCATTGGGTGCTGTACTTAAAAACAGCAAAATACCCAGAAAAAAAAATAAAATTAATCATACAATACAGTATTCATTAAAACCATTTAAGGCAAGGTTCAAGCATGTTTGTTAAAGACAAGGGTAAATGACCTTATCTTTTAAAGAGTTCTTAAAAACCTCCACCAAGGAGATACTTTGGAGGTCTGAAGGGAGAGTGTTCCGTAGGTAGAGTGCCAACATCACAAAAGCCCTATCTCCAGGGGATATAACACAGGCCCATGGAACCTCCAACAAATACTCCTAAGTGCAGCAGAGAGGATGATATGGAGTGTATGGGTAAAGGAGGTCTTTGATGTAGTTACTATCCAAATCATGCAGAGCCTTGAAGACCATCAAGCAAATCTTGAAGGTGGCATGCCATCTAACCAGTAGCCACTGCAGACTCTGCAGCATAGGTGTGATGTGTTGTAAAGTGCTTGTACCACAAATCAGCTGGAGATGGTGCAGCAAACCTCCAGAAAGCCCTGAATACAGATACTGTAATAGTCAAGAGGGCACAAAACATGAATCACAGTCACCAGGTTCTCAGATTTAAGAAAGGGCTTTTGCCAGGTGACATTTCTGCGATGGAAAAACCTGTGGCTGATGACAGCTGACACCTGAATTTCATTTGACAGCTTTTTATCCACTGTGATCCCTAGAGTTTCAGCCCTATACACATCTGTGAGAAGTTTGCCCCCAAGGAAGGCATGATGATATAATTCCTCTTCATTGCTGTTTGAGGAGGACCTGTTTCTTTGAGTAACAACTCTGGCTTTCTCTGATTGAGGCTAACCAGGTGACAGTCATTTAGTCACTCAGTTCCGACAAACATCAATCAGTTGTAGTCACTGATTTAGTACTGCTTAGGTGCAAAGAAGAGGTACAAAAGCATGTCATCCACATAGCAGTGGAAACCCAGATTATTCTGTAACACAGTTTCTCCGAAGGACATCATTTACACTGCGAACAGCATAGTGGACAAGTTCAAGCCTTGAGAGACACCAGATGGAATAGCAGCTACACTGGAGAAAAACTTTCCCAGTGCCATCTGCTGCATCCTACTGGCCAGGAAGGACTCAAGCCAATGCAGCATTGTACCAGAGAGCCTCCTAAACGTTCTCAAGTGACTAGTTGCCACCTTATGGTCCACACTGTTAAATGGTGATCATAGATCAACAAGAATGACCGAGTATTCTACTTATTCTCTCACCAAGAAGAGATGATTTGTCACCCTCTCAATTGCAATTTCCATGCAATGTCAAGACCTGAACCCTGATTGAAGTGACTGATAGTTTTATGATGCACCTGTGCCTCCATCTGCAACACCACAACCTTTTAATTACCTTCTTTAAGAAGGGGAGGTTTGAGACAGGTCTGTAATTTGTGAAGATCTCTGCATGGGAAGATGGTTTCTTAAGGAGGGGGATCAGTACTGCATGCTTCAGTGCAGAAGGGAAAGAACTAGCTCACAGGAAATCCTATATAATCCTAGTCAAACTGAGGCCAGGACCTCCAGGCTATCCAACAACAGCTGGGTAGGCCCTGAATCCAGGCTAGAATAAATAAGTCACAAAGTGAACATCACCGGTGAAATCCCCTGATCCAAGACTTGGTGAAATTCTGTCCAGAGCACATGAGCAACTTTATAGCCTCAGACTCTCCCAATGTTGGGAGTCGCCCAAGATTGGTCAGTTGCTGCTTTGATGGAGGACACTCTGTCCAGGAAGAGAGTACCACATTTTCTTGCATCTAACTGCTAAAACCATTCCTCTGGACTGCAGACCAGAAGGACATAGAAGTCTGTCTATAGAGCAAATGAGCCAGAATGATGTAGAAGTCTGTCTACAGCATAAAGTAGTTGGAATGGTCCATTTGTCCCATTGCAAACAACCAGAACAAAAATTCTACCTTCTTTTGGGTGAATGCCTTCTGCTACACCCCACAATGGGCCTCAGAGCCAGTTTGCCCTCCACTGAGCACAATCTTAATCCCACACCAATCTTTCCACCTTGTGTCTTCATTAACCACAGCTCCTTGTTATACCATGGTAAACTGCAAGGTGGGGACTAATGGCCAAGCATGAAGAGCCAGGCCAATATCTACCTCTAATTTCAAGGTTTTAACCCTTCCTTCTTCCTTCTTAGAAACAAAAATACCTATCCTCTATCCAGCTGCTGTTCTCAAACCCAGTACCCTTGCTATCAGAGTTGGCAGCTCTACCTCTTAACCATTGTATCTGGCTAGCTTATCCTTACTTTCTAAGACTCTCATAGTCTCTGACCCCCCCTAGTCTGCCAAAATATTTCACTATTTCTCTCTTGGTGCCACTGCAGGCATTGAACCCTGCACCCTTGCTATTTCACTCAGCAGCTCCACCACTCAGCTGTCACATCAGACAATATTTTTTGTGATAGGTTTTAAGACTCTAAAAGCCTCTAACCCCCATAGTCTGCCAAAATATTTTCTGGGTGCTACTGCAGGCCAGAGAACTGGTGGATGCACTGGCTCTCGAGGGGTTGGCGGCTCTGTTCATCGGAGTCGGGGAGGGGGGATGCTGTTGGGTGCTTCAGAGAGATGTGTGTCAGCACGTTGCCTCTCTGGACTTATGTCCGCATGCCGGCGTTCCAGGGGGTGGGGAAAAAAGGGACACAGAAAAATGGAAAAACTCCCTTGGTGGTCCTGGATGATGGCCACCCCGAGCCATTCAGACCACCACTAATTCTCAGGACAGACCCCGATGAGCAGGTAGGAGACTGGAAGAGAAGCACTCTAGGGGCAGATCCCAAGGTCAGGGGGCTGAATAATGGATGGACTGCCCGAAGGAGTGGACACTGAGGGCAGGCAGGAGGGGATATAAAGAAAGTAAAAAAATATATATATAACCTTCCAAGGATCCTGTATTTGATGCAAATGGTACATCTGGGACCCAATAAAGTGGACCATAGGTGGTTACAGAGGGCCTTTTCTGAATTCCTGTGGAAAGCTAAAAAGCCCAGAGTAAGCCTAAAAAGATTGCAGAGGGATAAGTATGCTGGTGGCATGAACTTCCCTGACTTGAGACTTTACCACCTTGCTGCTCAGGTTAGATATGTCAGTGACTTGGTCCACTGAACAAATTTTGCAGGTTGGCTGGACCTGGAGGAGCTGGCTTCTCTGGATAGGCTATCAGCTTACCTATGGACTCAAGAGGTATAGGAGGGGGTCTAACAGAAACCCTATGGTAGAATCAGTCCTCCTGGATTGGGGAAAGATGAAGAAATTAGGGGGGGGGTTGGTAAGATGAAACACTGTTATTGCTAGTAGCTGAGAATCTGGCCTTCTTGGCAGGCCTAGAGGATAAGGAGTTCAAGAAATGGGAAGAGAAAGGGGTGAAGTGTCTTAGAGACTTTTATGTCCGGGATCAGCTGGCCTCTGTGATGGAGCTGGATGGTGGTCTGGCAATGCCTACGGGATGTTTTTACAGGTTACTTCAGGTAAGGGCCTATATTAAAGGACTGGGCAGGGAAAGGGCCTCGGAGTCGCCCTTATCTCAAGTGGAGCACGTGGTACTACTGGCAGGGAAGGAAATAACAGGCCTGAAAAGCAGGATGGTTTGGTTAGGGAGATTGTATTTGCCAGATTACACTCATAAAGTCAGAGGCCACTGGGAGGTGGATTTGGGGAGAGAAATATTGGAGGGGAGTTGGAAAGGTATGTTGAAATTGCATAGAGACCACTTGATATGCAATAAATATCAGGAGTTCACATACAAATTTTTACATAGACTATACTGCCCCCCGTTTTGGTCCACAAATTTAAACCAGGGATCTCTCCTCTCTGTGCCAGATGTAACAGGGATTTAGGGACGTATATACATTATTTCTAGAGCTGTCCGAAATTGGGCCAGTTCTGGGGGGATGTGGCAAGGGACATTGGTGGAATGTTGGGCAGAAATGTGGAGATGGACCCCATCACTACTCTTTGGAATGGAGATGGCCAGATCTATGGACTGGGACCCTCTGCCTCGGTGGGTAAGGGTTCTGCTTGCCCTGGCTAGGCAGTGTATATCAAACACATGGGTGTCAGCGGCCACCCCTACCGTGACACAGTGGAAAGCCCTGGCAGTTCATGTTTTGACCCTCGAGAGACTGACTTTTGTGTTACATAACGGGGGAGAAAGATTCTGGTGAGAGTGGGGGCCGCTTGTGAGACCCCTCTCATTGGGAGAAATGCAGATTCTTTGGGAGGGTTATTAAAGAACGGTCCCAATGGTGTATGAAGGCAGAGAAGCATGAGTTTACAGGCTTGGGATGGAATACCTGAAGAACATAGCTTCCTGTCCCCATTCTTCTCCCCCTTCCTTGGAGTGGTGGGGATGTTCTGTTTCTTATAGCAGAGGGTTAAGCCAAGATTTCATGCCATGATGCTATTATAGGATTTTAACGTACAACTGCAGGATGTCTATGTTTGTTCTTGTTTGTCTTACTGCTTGTAGTAATAGTGTGAAGGGTTTTGAATATGCTAAAACTTTTTGGGCAAGTACAATTTGAAATATGGTCTGAGTAAAATGCATCTTGCTCCAATTAAGCTTTTATGCATAAAAAAAAAAGACATATGAAGAGAGATTAAAGGAGCTTAATTTGTATACTTTCGAGGAGAGGAGGGAGAGGGGGGACATGATAGAAGCTTTCAAGTACCTCAAGGGTATCAACAACGTCCAAGAGGGTAGCATCTTTCAGAAAAAGAGATGTACCAGAACAAGGGGGCACAATTTGAAGATAGAAGGGGGATGTGAGGAAGTATTTTTTCATGGAGAGGGTTGTGGATACATGGAATGGCCTTCCTGAGGAGGTAGTGGAGTCAAAAACAGTGGGGGAATTCAAGAATGCATGGGACAGACATAAGGCAATTCTAGTAGGGGGGGTAGGAGGAAGTAGACTGTTGGTTAACTAGGCTCTGCAACTTCAAGTACCTGGGCATCTATCTTGACTCCACCCTGTCTTTCTCCCACCATGTTGACTCTGTGGTCAAAAACATCCACCAATGGCTAGGCGTACTCTACAGAAACAGGTTCAGCCTCACCCATGAGGTCAAAAAACTACTAATCTCCAACCTCATTTCCTTCATCGGCTATGGGTCAGTACTCTACTCATCTGCTAACAACACTTTACTCAACAAAATCTGTGTGATCTTCATCTGTGCCGATAGATTTCTACTTAACAGGAAACATGACTCTCACCAATGTAATATGTACACCTCCTCCAAACAACTTCCTTTCCACTTCTGCACCACTTGCAGCTTTGCTCTGCTCATCAGAAGGGCCCTGCTTGGTCAAATACCTCCTGGGGTCAGCAACCTACTAACAAAGACCAACAACTGCAATAGCACAAGGATCATCAGCTTTGGTAAACGGACTGTACCCCACAGGAGAATCTCTATGGGCCAGCTTTCTTTTGCATACAAAGTGGCCAAAGCCTGGAAATCATTCTTACCAATGGAGACCACGTCCTCCACCTTTCATTCCTTCAAATCACAGGAAGCAAACATTTCCTCACAGTATCTCAAATACAACTGCCCATGGCATTAATCCCAGACTTAAGTAACTCTTGAAACCCAGCCCCTCCTACAGCAGCACCCTTAGAGTATGGTATTACATAGTTGGCCGCCCTGCTCATTCTGTATTGCTGGACCCAGTTCTTCTACCTGTGCCTAATTATTGAAATCTCATATCTGGTATTACATATTTTGGCTCTGGCTTTATGCATGTCTTTCCTATAACTAATGTTGTGCATCATGTTTTATGATGTATTTATTGACTTGGACACATTTGAAAAATGTCCCTTTGAGTTCAAAGATGTTCCAAACACAAATAAATAAATCTTTTAGGACTTTTTTGAGTTTAAGTGGAACCAAAAAGTGTTGGCCCATTCCCGGTTTTCAGGTACTGCAACAAAAGTGCAGCAATGATGAGGCAACTATCAAGGCCATTACATTGCATCTGAATGTTTCCCTTTAAATAAAAGGGACTAATTTTAAAGTGTGTTAATGCTATACGAATGCTGTGGTGACCCTGCAGTAGTGTATGGGGGGGTAGTGTATGTTCTTGAATGAGCATTTAAATATGCTTTGCTTTATTTATTTAAATGTATTTACTCAACAGTTTTACCAGGATTGCCAACATGGAGATACATTAGTTCTCACAGAAGGATACGGGGGACATTGATGCAATGCAATTCATACAATTTAAAACACAGTTTATACAATAAAGCAGTAATTCTAGCAGGGGGTCTAATTCTATTTTGATCTTTTCCCATAGGGGTGTGACTCTGGGGTATTCCCATAGGATGTGAAGGAGGTTCCCTTCTGCCATGCTACATCTTGTGCATTGATTAGTGGGAAGCTTACCCATCTTATATAAGTGGTGTGGGGTGAAGTATATATTGTGTGAGATGTGGAACTGTGTAAGGCATAGCTTGTCATTTGACACAAATTGGTATATGTCTGTACAGAGTTTGTCCCAATTGAGGGAAGAGTTGGGAAAGTTGGACATCCAGTAATTAGATTTGCCTGTTGCCTCTGGGAATATTTGCTCAAACAATAATGAGACCAGGTGGGAAACTGCATGTGGTTGCGACGCTAGAGAGGTTATTTGATTGAAAAATTCACTACGGTCTAAGGTACAATTGTTAATCCCAAACCAGGCAATTAACAAGTGCCTCAATTGGAATATTTTGAAGATGCGCCTCATGGGAAGATGAAGTTGAGTCAACAAATCTCTGCTGTTAGGAATTTGCCCTCCCACCAGGAGGTTTGAAACCAGTTTGCCTTGCAACTCAGGGAAACAGGTGGGACAGCATCGTACCCCCTATTTTAAAAGTTAGGTTCCCACATAGTAGCTGCGAGATAGCTTGTGAATTGTTGTACCTCTTGGCTCTGCATAATTGAGCATGGACCCATAAAGAGGTGTGCATTACTATGTTTTTGAGGCAAGACGGTAGCTTACTGGGAGATGAATAAAAGAGACTGGCTGAAGATATACCTAGGAGTTGAAGCTGCTGTGTTTCAATTTGAAGCCAGATTGGAGTATGGGGGGCTCCATGGCATTTATGGACCACCTTACATATTTGGAAAGGTGACTAGCCAGATAGTTGCTGTAAAAGTTAAGGAGTTTAAGTCCTTCTGAGTGTTTTGGAGCCCCTGGCTTGATATAGGCCTTACGAGGGCTTTTACCCTTCCAAATAAACAGTGATATGATTGAGTGACGGTGCTGAAACCAGCTACAGGGAAGATATACATTTAACATATTCAAAGGATAAAATATGTGGAAGAGAACATTCATTTTGATTACACCAATGCATGCCTGTAGAGAGAGGGAGAGGAAATTTCATCTTTCGAGGTCCTGCTTAATAGCTTCTATTATTTTATTTAAGTTAAGCTGTCTCACTAGTGATTGTTTCTGGGATAAAAGGATACCAAGGTATTTAATACTCATTTCCCAAGTTAGCCCTAGGTAGGCATATTCGGCAGGGATGGTTTGGGAGTTCAAGGGCATTAAAGTGGTTTTCTTTATGTTGAGTTTGTATCCAGAAAATTCCCCGAATTCAGTAATGAGACGGAACACTTCTAGCATGGATGAATGTGAATTAGATAGATGCAGTAGGATGTCATCTGCATAAACAGAAATTCTGAGATCAAAGGCTCCTACCAGAATACCTGAAATTAAGGGGGGGAAGTTTTGAGGAGGTATACCAATGGCTTCATGTACTGTATAGGTTAAATTGCAGAGGGGACAAGGGACATCCCCGCTGAGTGCCTGAGGAGTGAGAGAGATACCTTTTGAAAGCACCCCATTGCAATACACCCTCACTTATGGGTTAGTGTATAGTACACGTATCCAGTTTATAAAGTTTTCAGGAAAGCCAAATTATCTCAGTACCAAAAACATAAAGTCCCACCGAACCCTGTCAAATGCCTTCTCTGCATCTAGGGAGACCAGGGTCATGGGCAGTTCCACCTCCCCAGATGAGGAGAAGACATGTGCCAATTTTACTCAGATGGTCAGTTGATGACCTACCCTTCATGAAACCAACTTATTCCAGTCCAATTAACCCATCCCATACTCTCATAATCCTGGAGGAGAGAACTTCTGCAAATATCTTCATATCATAATTCACGAGGGAGATAGGCTGTAGCTGGAGACTCTGGCCCAGATATTCAAAGGAGTTGCACCTGGAGCAACAGAGTTGCACCGGTGCAACCCTGCATTGTGCCCAGGTGTGATATTGAGAAGGCTGCCTGGCACAGTGCAAATCCCGATGCACCGGAGCACAATGATAATGTGTGTGGTGTAGATGCAGGGGGGGCGTGCACATGTATATGTGGCACATCCTGCCGGTGCACTCCTGCACTGTGCCACATAGGGGTGCTCAAAGTTGAGCCTGTACAGAGTAGGAGCAAATCCAGGCCACCCACAGGTGGGCTGCCGTATTGCAGGGCACAACACAGCAGCCCAGCCATGGGTGGCCACCCACGCACCCGGAACACCATCCGCAAGCACTCACAACCCTGGTGGTCTAGTGGAACCCCCCACCCGTAGCCGCGATCACACGGTATTTGTTTTTATAAAGATATCCCTGGTGGTCTAGTGGTCCCCCCCTCCCACCTGAGTCCCCGATAACTGACAATATGACATCCCTGGTGGTCTAGTGGAACCCCTACGCCTGTTTCTCGACTGTGGTAAAATCCCATATTGAAATGCCCTGGTGATCCAGTGGCACACCCACCACCACCCTTAGAACCCTTGCCCCCTCTCTCCCCACCCATCTTGGCGGGTGGCTGCATCCACCTGCACACCGCCTGGCCATCCATCGAATGACAGGTACAGTATGGGCTGTAAGCCCATTGGTCCCCAGTGTGGACCAATGGGCTTGGGAACATCTATCTAGACAGTCCCAAATATGTGAATAGAGTTATTCACAGATTTGGGACTATCTATACAGTGTACCCTGAAAGCCCATTGGTCCACACTGGGAACCAATGGGCACAGCCCATACTGTACCTGTCATTTGGTGAGTGACTGGACAGTGTGCAGGTGGATGCAGCCACCATGATGACGGGGGAGCAGGGGTGGGTAAGGTGTTCTGTGTAGGTGGGTGGTGGGTGGGGGGTTCCACTAGATCACCAGGGACATCATATTGTCATTTATTGGGGAATGGGGGACTCAGGAAGGTGGGCTGACAACTAGACCACCAGGGATGGTCATGTTTCATACTCATTGGGGCATCGGAGACTGGGGGGCCACTAGACTACCAGGGATTATGTTATTAACATATACCGTGCGATCGTGGCTATGGGACGGGGATGCCCCAGGATCCCTACAGCACACATCATGCTGTGCAGGGTGCCAGGTGCAAGTCGCCAGACTGCCCTGTGCAAGGCATGCAAATGGGGCCATAATGACATGCAAATGGCCCCATGTGTGCCATGCATATATTATGGCCTCATTTGCATGCCCCCTGCTCAATATCGCGGGTGATGCACCTAGTGCAACTGCACTTGCACTGGTGCATCCCCGTGCTTCCTAATTGTGGCTTGCACTGGCACAGTGCCACTGTGCCATGTGCAGTTTGTGCGCTGACTATGTCGTATTCAACAGTGCTGTGCCATGGCGCAGCACCATTGAATATCACCTGGACCTGGCCCCGGCGCATCCCAGTTGCACTGTGCCCCTGCTTGCGCCACTGCCTGGCACAGTCTGAATATCCTGGCCTCTATCTATAGGTTTATCTGGTTTAGGTAACACAGTTATTGCCTCCAGAAGGGAGCAGTCTGTAATACCTTTCTGACAGAGGAAAGAAAAAACCTGATGGAGAATGGGGGCCAATTCCTTTGCTAGAGTTTTATAAAAGTTAGAGGGGAAGCTATTTGGTCCTGAGGCTTTATCAGATGGGAGAGAGTTTATGGCATCAAGAATTTCCAGGGTGGAGATGGGGTGCTCTAGGAGTGCCTTATGATCTTGGTTCAGGGAGGGCAACTGAGTTCAGGTATGCTTGGGCCGTCTCCTGGAAAGGGGGATTGATTTGAGAGGAGTATAGCTCACTGTAGAATTTATCAAATTCTTGGGCAATTTCTGTCAAGGATGTCTTAAAGGAACAGGTGGAATTTTTTAAATACCATTCAAAAGGTGATCTTGCAGTGCGATTACAAAAACTTGTTTTGAAGGGGATTTGAAAAATGACAGCTATGTTCATGAGTTGGAGTAACATGAGGGATGTGCTGAACATTAGGGACCAAAATCTGCAGAAATAAAATTTTGAGTAAATGTTGGAACAATTCAATGTTTCTTCATAACTTTGTTGTTTTGGACCATTTTTACCACAAATTTTTTACATAGTCACTTTGTGACCCCACCTACTGAACATGACAGGTGTCATTTATGAAACACTCGCCAAAGCATTTCTTGCTGCATGAGTGAAAACACTTTTTGGTCAGGATTTTAAAATGACACCTGTCACATTCATGATGTTGTGTGAAAAAAATAGCAATGTTGAACATTTGGGATCAAAATATTAAAAATTAGCAAAGTTATGCGTGGACATTGAAAAATTTCAATGTAGCCTCATAACTTTGTTGTTTTTATATATTTTCACACATTTTCAAAAGAGTCTTTTTATGACCCCACCTCATAAATCTGATAGGTGAAAATGTTCAAATCTTGCCCAAAAGTTGATTTTATGGAGTGACTGTGAAATCACTTTTTAGGCCAGATTTGAAAAATTTCACCGACGGGGAGTCAAGTGATGTGTGGATAGGTGGAGCTGCTTCCCTCAACCTCTCCAACCCTCCTTTCTTATTTTTATAACATCTAGTGTGTAACTGCCTGATTTTTGCCTCCTTGCGGTACTTTGACAGTTTTCTTACCTTCTTGGTTGTCATCAGTTTTTTCACTGCGGAATGGAGGCTGAAATGTGCACTGCCCCACCACGCCATACCCTGCCTTTGACACCGGAGAAGGAGAAGAATTCCAAACTTGCGAAGGCCCAGGCTCCCCTTGAGCACAAGCTATTTTGGGACTGTTTTGGGCTATGAGTTGGGACACTTCCCCTTGGTATTTTTCTGATTTATAATAAGCACGAGTGCGTCCTTTAGATTCATTTCCTGGAATATTAAAGGGGCTCAAGATAAGCGGAAAAGGGCTATGGTGTTGAAACACATTAAAAATCCATCCTGGGGCAGTCTTTCTCCAAGAGATCCATCTGCGTCGGGACGAGATTTCCCTCCTTTGGTGGGAATGGGTAGGGTAAGTTTTTGGTGCAGGGCATAGCAAAAAGAAGGGCGGCATTGCTATTTTGATAAATAGGCACACCCCCTTTAGCATGTTACTGGAACAGTGGGACCCAGAGGGATGATTTATGCTGGTTCATGGTTGACTAGGCCTCGTGGAAGTTTCATTGGGATCTGTATATGGTCCTAACATGGACTGTCCCCATTTTTATTTTTGATTTGATGATGCAAATGGAACCCTTTATTCATCTCCCTGTTGTCCTTGGGGGAGACTGGAATTTGGTTTTTCACATGGACCTGGATCAGTCTGGATCCTGTAGGAAGGGTCTTTCCCCAGGACAGTGGTGACTGAGTGAATTTATGGATACAATGGGGTTTCCCATTCACAAATTGATTTGTTTTTGGGTAGCAAAGAATTCCTTCACAGTCTTATGAAGTGTTCGATCCAGGCCACGGTAATTTCTGACCATTCACCTATACTGATGAATCATGCTATTGGTGGGTTAGAGGAACATAATAAGACCAGTTCCACTATGCAGTGGCAACAAGAAATTTGTCAACTGACTGCACAGTGACAGCACACCACCACCAACTGGTGTTGTGCTGTCACTCAGGGACCAAGTGTTTTCTGTGGGGGGTGCTCTGCCCCCCACACCCCCCGTACTTCAGATTTCTAACTCCATTCAGAGTTAGTTCAGGGATGGGGGAAAACACCTTACTGGCAACAGTGCCTGGAACATGGAGACCATCACAGCAAACTGCTGAAAATGTCACTGTGATGGTCTTTGCGGTCTTCCTGATTCTGCATGGTCAGTATACCGATAAGACCTGGTGCCTTAATCATTACCTTCTCAAAGATCCGGACTCCCTAGAAGTTATTTAAACTTATCTTACAACTTTTTCCAGGACAATGAGGGTTCAGTTCTGGCTCTGGATGTGTTGTGGGTGGCTGCCAAATGCGGATGTGAGGTGAATGCATCAGTTTGGCCACCAAGGCTAAAAAATGCCATGCTCAAAAGTTAGACGATCTTCTTGCTCAGATACATCAGCTTGAACATTCTCTCACTTCGAGGTCTGATGCCAACACCTGGTCCCAGCTGAATTCTCTTTGAGCCCAGTATTATGGCCTGTTGGCAGAAAAGGTGGACTTAGCTCTGCAGTGCACCATGATTCGTTACCTGGAACCTGGAGATCGGGCCAGGAAGCTTTTAGCTCTCCTATTACAGCAAGCTGAATCTCTCAGAGTCATATTCAGTCTCCTTCCCACACCTAGGGGGGAAACTCTCACCGTCCGGTGAGATATTGTGGAAGCCTTTCATGTCTATTATTGTTCCCTACATAGTCAAGGCCCTCCATCCTCAAGTCTCCTGGATGAGACTGAGGTGTATTTAAACCTACTTCCTCTCCCCTGTCTACCGAGCCACCAAGACTTTTTAAAAGCCCCTATAACTCAATTGGAAGTCTGACAGGTTGTTAAGCACCTCCAAAAGATAAGGCCCCCAGGCCTGATGGCTTTCTTAACATTTTTTATACAGCCTGTATAGATATTTTAGCCCCCTTTTTTAACTTGCCTATTTAATTTTTTGTTGTCTTCCGGTCTTACTGAGTCATACGAACATATGAGACTTGCCTGCAGAAACATGGCCTCATGGCCTATCAAGTCTGCTCAAATACATAGTTAACACCCTTACATCCTTGGATGTCCCTAAGAGAACTCATAGAAGAGAGTTATATCAATCTTTGAATTGGATGAGTCCTAATGATAGAAGGATATTTTATGTTTTGATATATATGGTCAATTCAGTTAGGGGTAGGGTACCAGAATACATTACCGATGAATTTCAGATTAGGACAATTAGAGGAGGGTTACGCTCTGCGGAGGGTATGGAATATGTTTTACCTAGCAGAAGGATGGAATTGGGTAGAGAACATTTTTTCTACCTGGGTCCTAATTTATGGAATTCACTTCCAACTTACCTGAGGCCAAATAGTTCTAGCCCTAACCTAAGTGAAATAAAAAGTTGGTTTAAATTTGAAACCGATAAAAGGTTAAATGATGAGTAATTATGTATGTTTCGCCTTAAAATAGGATACATAACTGCACTTTATGAATGTCTATTTTGTTGTTAATGTTGTTTGGATGTTAGTGTTATTGTAAATAATTTTATGTTATTGTTGTTGTTTTTTGTGTGTTTTTTTATGATTATGTTATTATGTATGTATGTATGTATTAAGGACCTCACTGGAAATGAGCTCGTCTCAGTTGAGCCTCCTATTCTTTTGCTTGTCAATTTAATAAAAATGTTACTACTACTACTACTACTACATTGCAACTGCCCACCCCATCCCCCTCACCTCCGGAAACTGCTCAGTGTTGTTTACCCAGTCCTCCCCTTGCCCTGTTCCATGCCCTTGCGAAACTGCACACTGTCCTGCATGACACCATCTCCTCGGGTAGAGTGTTCCATTTCGATACCACCCTCTCAGTGAAATAATTCCTCCTCATTTCCCTCCTGAACCAGCCCCTCTCCAGTCTTAGCCCATGACCTCTTGTGTCCCTTCACTTCCTCAGCTTAAACAACCCATTTGTGCTGGATTTGTTGATCCTCCTCAAGTATTTGAAAGTTTCAGTCATATCCCCCAACCCCTTCTCTCCTCCAGGATGTACAACCTCAAGTGTCTCAGCCTTTCTTCATAGGTTCTGCCTTCCACCCCCTGTATCATTTCTGTCGCCCTATGCTGCACTGCCTCGAGCAACCTGATATCCTTCATCAGATATGGATGGCAATACTGCAAGCAGTGCTCTAAATGCAGCCTGACCAAGGACCTGTACAGGGGCAGGATCAAATCCCTGTGCCTGGATGAGAACCCCCACACAATGCACCCCAGCATCCTATTGGCCTTATCTGCAGCTCCTAGTTACTACCACCCCTAGATCCTTTTCTTCCTCAGTGACTCCCAATCACATCCCACACAACCAATATTCCCTCCTCTTCTTCTTCACCCCGAAGTGCATAACTTTGCACTTCTTTGCATTAAAACCCAATTGCCACCTCACCAACCACTCCTCAAGTCTGGATAGGTCACCCTGTAGCTTCTGCCACCCCTCTGTGTCATCCACAACTACCCTCATCTTGGTGTCTTCTGTGAACAAACTGATCCTGCTCCCAACTGTTTGAGTGATATCCTATATGAGCAGGCCAAACCAACACCAGCCCCAGCGCAGAGCCCTGCAACACATCACTGGTCACTGGCATAGGAGATGAGACCCCCCCCAGCCACCCATTGCAGTTTACCTACAGCCATTTCCTGATCCAATTAGCCATCTTAGCCCCCGCCCCTATGTATTTCAGCTTTGCCCCAGCCACCCATGAGGAACAGAATCAAAGGCTTTGCTGAAATCCAAATATAGGCTATCCACTGCATGGCCCTTGTCCAACTCCCTTGTAACCCAGTCATAGTATTCTATTAGGTTGGTCTGGCATAATCCCCTGGAGACAAACCCATGCTGCTGCCCATCCTGGAGTCCATTCACCTCCAGGAAAGTTACCAGTCTCTCCTTGAAGATTGCTTCCATAGGTTTACCCACTGTGTAAATGAGACTGACAGGTCTGTAATTTCCCAGCTCATCCTTTTTTTTTTTTTTTTTTTTGCCATAAATATTTTTATTGATTTTCCAAGATAACATGTAAAGCAATCAAACACAGGGCAAGGTAACAGTCACAAAATGATATATAATTATTAATCAATAAACAATAGACATGGCTCTCTAAAGTCCATAGCCAATATTCTAGAACCTAAATAAAAGTTATTTAACAGCCTCGCACAATTGAGTAAACATACAACATTAGGAAGGGGGTTTCCTATCCCATTGTCAATAAAATAGTTCATTGCAGTAATAGTCAAATACAATATTCGTTTAAATCTCTAGGACAAGCATTGGAATGGGTCATCTACAGAGTACCTAATGGGAGGGGAAGCAATAAAAACATGAAAGCAAAAGCTATTAACTTAGCTATCTTTAGCGACAGCTTCAGACTGGTGGGATGAGTAGGGGATGGTTAGTGGAGGTCCACTCTCAAAGTGGGGGGAGGAACAGACAGAGCTGAGTTCTAGAATCACCAGAAATTCATAGATCAGCCATCCGGTCTTCTCCAGTGGCTCATCCTTTGGGCTGCTCTGGTGGATAGGCACCACATGAGCCAACCTCCAGTCCTGCAGCATGCAGCCTGTGTCCAGAGAGGTGTTGAACAGGTCAGCCAGCAGCTCAGCCAATACCTCTGCCATCTCCCTCAGTACCCTATGGTGAATGCCATTAGGGCATGGTGCCTTATCCGCCCTAAGTGCCTTCAGACCTCAAATATCTTGCTTTCCAGAATCATTCCATCAGTTACCTCTTCCCCCCATCCCCACCCTCCCAGTCCATGGAGGTAGTGGACCTCCTTCCTCCATCGTGAACACAGAGCAGAAGTATTCGTTTGGTACTTCTGCTTGTTCCCCCTCCTTCTCTACCCACCCCTCACCCTTCTTGATCTGGACTATCCAGTTCCTGCACTTCCTTTTCTCCCTTATGTATCTATAGAATTCCTTCTCACCCTCCCTGATGCCATGAGCCAACCTCAGCTCCTTAGTGGCCTTGGCCTCTGTTACTAACTTGGTTACCTCCTTGGACCATCTCGCTTGCATCTCCCTGTCCTTCTCCTTCTGAAAGTGGCTCTCTTAACCCTCATCCCCTCCAACACATTCCTGGTCATCCAGAATGGCACCTTAGCCGTGGTCTTCTTGCTCAGAGTCCTAGTGCACGCTACAGTAGCCTCCCTCAGCACAGACTTTATGATATCCCACTTCTCTTGTGCATCCATCTCTGACCTAATCTCCTCTAGATGCCCTCTCAGTATTTCCCTCATCTTCCCAAAGTCCACCCACCTGAAATCCACTACACTTGTTGCTGACACCACAGCCTCCCTGCTTATGCTGAGCATGAACCACACTGAAAGGTGGTCACTCCCAGCTTGTGGGTCCTCCACCCATAGCCCCCTCACCATCTCCCTGTTTGATAGTACCTGGTCCAATGTATTACCTAGCTGGGTTGGTTCATTGACCATCTGCACCAGGTGGCTATCCTGGAACACATCCAGAAGTACCTGTTCCCTGGCACTAGAGGTGGCTTGGGTTCCCCAATCCACCCCAGGTAGATTGAGGTCCCCCACAATCACCACACTCCCCTTATTACATACCCATTGAATCTGATCCACCAACACTCTACCCAACTCCTCAGACTGTGCCGTTGGCCTATACACCACACCTAGCTTCAGTTTCCTACCCTTAGAATCCAGGAACTGCATCCACAGTGCCTCTGCCCTCCCCTCCTCTCCTTCATTCATTGTGCATCTAATCCCATCCTTTACATAAATTGCCACTCCCCCATTTTCTCAGCCCTCTGTCTTTCCTATAAACCCTGTAACCGGGGATCACCAGATCCCAATCCTGGTGTTGATTGGCCCACGTCTCCTTGAAGGCTGCAATGTCCACCATCCCTATGTTTAAGGCAGCATGTAGCTCAGCTACTTTATCAGGCTCTTTGCATTGAGGGAGACCACCCTCCACCCAGTTCCCACTTTCTCCCTACCTCTTGCTCCATCTACCTGACTATTCCCCTGTGGGCCACCCTCATTACAAATGCTGCTGTCGTGCAGGGTCAGCTCATTCAGCTCTTCTACCTGGTGACCTCGCACACTAGCTGCACACTTGCCTCTCCCATTTCTTAGTTTAAAAACACCTTGAAAGCTATGTATTCCTCCAGTTTACACTTCAAGACCCCCTGCCAGCCCTACTCAAGCACAATCGGTCCGCTACATATAGGTCACTGTTGACCCAAGTGTTCCCCAATCTCCCACCAGCTCATACCCATGAAAGTGACACCACCCTTCCAGCTAAGAGTTAAACTCCACAATCCTTTCCTTCCTCGCCCTCATCTCCCTGGGTACTGGTAGAACTTCCAAGAAGGCCACCGAGCACCTAACCTCCATGCACAACTTCCCTAGTTCCTAAAATTTCTCCCTAAACAACTCCAGCAGACTCTTCCCCAGGTTATTAGTACCTACATGCATTACCACTTGAGGTTTTTCTCTTCCCACCCTAACACACCTAAGCAAAGCCTGCCCCACCCTACCCTACCCACTGTCAAGCCCAGTATGGATTCCACCCATATCCGACTGTGCTGTTCCCCTCCCCACCTGATCCCCATTAGTATGGAGTCTCCTATAACTACTACTCCACCCTCCCCTCCCATTCTCCACCTTTTTCCTGCAGCTACCTACAAACTCTTTCCTTCCCTTGAGCGTTCACCCTTTCCTGCCCACCAGCACCTGGACCTTCCCCCCTGCACTCCCCCCCCTCCACTTCCTGCAGAACCTCTCTTCCCCATGCTTGCTGCCCCTTTCCTGTGGCCAACTCACCATCTATGCCCCCGCCTTGCCAAGTGATAATCCACCCCGCCTTGGCTGCATCACCTTACCACTTCCCTGCCCTGTCCCCTCCACCTTACCTGAAAACCCTCCCCCCCTCCCATTTGGACTACCATCCCCTGCATACTTCCCTACTCTCTGCTGCCTGCCCCACTCCTGAGAGTCCCATCCTCTTCCTCCACTACCAACACCAGAACCGCATACCTGTTGCCCTCCTACTCCCCACTTCTGGCATTGTCTCTGTTGCTACTCTGATACAGACCCGCATTGCAGTTTGGGTACCCTTCTCCTCCCTCCCCCAGTCACATAGCTCGGTTCCCTTGTGCCTGGGGGTGCCAACTCTACCCTCACTCTGCCCCTCTCCTCTCTTAACCTCCTTATCTCTCCCACTAGCCAATTGACCTCAGCAAATGGGACATTCCAGTAGCTTCCACAATATATCCATCCAGACAGCCACCCCACAGCCATTACAGACCACCAGCCAGTCACCTCTGGATACACTTTAGACCTCCTTCCCCTTGCACCAGCCTTCTTCCCTGGAACCAACCCCACCTGGCATGACATCCACCCCCTATCCAGCTGTCCCAAACACTCCAGACCCCCCCGTCAGTTCCATCGCCCCCACTCCACCACCCTTCTTGTCCCCAGAGTTCTCATCATACACGGTGTAGCTGAACCCCCTCCCTCAGTCTACCTCTGATGTGCCTGTCCAAGTACCAAGGTGTATAGGTATGGTCAATGATCATCAAATTGTGAACACCTCCTTACTCAAAAAAAACAGTTGTATACAACCCACAGAATAATGCCAATTAGACTGCATAACCCCTGCCAATACACCTGCATCAGCACTTCACTAATCATCAGTCCCACCCGATGGCAGTGACCAGTGTCACAGAATATTACCCCCTCCCTCCCAGTACAGTTACAATCAACCCACAAAGTCACAGAGTATTACACCCTCCCTCCCACTACAGTTACAATCAGCCCACAGAATTGCACCCTTAAATAGTAAGACCCACCCAAACATATGAAAACAGTCTAGATGGCAAATATCGATTAACTCCTAGGGCTCATTAGCAGTTTCTGGCATATAAGATTGTACAGTACCTCGATTATGCAGTGCTTCCCAGCCCCCAGTGTCCAGGATCTGGGCCTTTAAAATGGTCAAGCTTGCATACTTGCTAGTCAGATCAAATTTAAAGTACATCTTAGTGACATCCCTACAGGGAACACTGCCCGCTGCTCCTCTCCTTATTGGCTCATGGCTAAAATGGGCAGATTATGTAGCCCATTTAATACTGGTGGTGGTACGGGCTGGGAGGCTGGGAGAAAATTCAAGCTGGGATCCTCCTGTTTCCCAGTTGGCTCCCCAGCTAGTCCTGTAGCTGTTCTGATGCTTGAACTCCCTCCACAGCTGCTGATGCTGCCCTGCTACTCCCAAGCTGACTGATGGTCTCCTCTGGTGGCCCCACCACATGCAGCTGGTGTCCTGGTGTGTTACTGGGCTCAGGATGCTGACTGCTGGTGCAACGCTGTACCAGGTCTGTGAATTTCTGCTTTTTCATTAGCACGGCTGGGCCTAGGCTACTTATAGCCCAGCCACAGTTTAAAGCCTCCCACCTCTTCCACCAAATGGACAAAATTCAATCTGGGAGCCTCCTGCTTTCCGATTGGCTCCTCAGCTGGTCCTGCTGCTGCTGTGATGCTCGAACTCCCTCTGCTGCTGCCGATGCAGCCCTGCTACTCCCCGGCCAACTGATGGTCTCCTCCAGTGGCCCCACCACTTGCAGCTGGTGTCCTGGTCTGGCAGTGGGCTCGGGATGGTCGCTGCTGGTGCGGTGCTATGCCAGGTCAGTGAATTTCAGCTTTTTCATTAGCATGGCTGGGCCTAGACAATCTATAGCCCAGCCACAGTTTAAAGTCTCCTGCCTCTTCCACCGATTGGACAAAATTCAAGCTAGGAGCCTCCTGTTTCCCTATTTGCTCCCCAGCTTGTCCTGCTGCTGCTTCAATGCTTAAACTCCCTCTGCGGCTATCAATACAGCCCTGCTACTTCCCCAGCTGACTGATGGTCTCCTCTGATGGCCCTGCCACTTGCAACTGGTGTCCTGTTGCAACACCGGGCTTGGGATGCTCGCCACTGGTGCAGCGCTGTGCCAGGTCAGAGAATTTCAACTTTTTTGTTAGTGCAGCTGGGCTTAGGCTGTTTATAGCCCTGCCACAGTTTAAAGTCTGCTGATCCAATGCCTGAACTCCCTCTGTGGCCACTGATGTGGCCCTGCTACTCCCCAGCTGACTGATGGTCTCCCCTGGTGGCCCCGCTGCTTGCAGCTGGTGTCCTGCTGCGGTACCGGGCTTAGGATGCTCATCACTGGTGCAGTGCTGTGCCAGGTCAGTGTATTACAGCTCAGCTGGGTCATCTTTTAACCAGGTCTGGCTCTCCCTCATTCTTAAGCCGGGGAAAAACACATTGTTCCCAGGCAACTACCGGCCTATCTCTCTCCTCAACTCTGGCTTGAAAATATTGTCCAAGTTGCTAGCCAATCGGCTTCTTCGGGTATGGGATGGGTTAATATCTCCTATGCAGGTCGGTTTTATGGTGGGCTGTTGGGCCAGTGACCATGTTAGGAAGTTGTTACACCTTATTTCCACATCCAGGGAGAGCAAGACTCCTGCAGTTCTGGTCTCCCTGGACACTGGAAAAGCCTTCGACAGGATGTCCTGACCTTTTATTTTTGCCACACTTAAGAAATCTGGGCTCCCTTCTGATTTTTGTAATTGGGTTAAGATACTGTATTGTAATCCCACAGCCAAAATTAGGTGCAATGGAGTTCTGTCTGCCCCCGTGGTGCTCCAATATGGTACAAGAGAGGGGTGCCCTCTGTCACCTTCTTGTTTAATTTATATCTAGAACCCCTCTTGTACCAAATTCAATGGAATTCATAGATCCAGGAGATTTTGGTGGGTAATTCTACTTACAAATTGTCTGCTTACACAGATGACCTCCTTTTATTTGTTGAATCCCCCTGGGCTTCGATTCCAGTGGTATTAAGGGAGGGTCAACATTTGTCAGCTGTGGCCAATCACAAGCTCAATCTGGATAAAACCCAAGTATTACCTTTGAACTAACATGTTTCCAAACAAGAGATTCTCGACCTGGGATTGTGTTGGGAACCCAAAGCCATCATTTATCTAGGTATACAAATCACTCACTCTCTTTCTGAGCTACTACAACAGAATATATCTCCCCTGTTGCAGGTTATTAAAGAAAGACTTGCAGAGATGGATGGCCATTCCTTTAACTTGTTGGGGTAAGTTAATGTTATAAAAATGAATATTTTACTTCACATTCTCTACCCCATGATTATGCTTGGTCTATTTTTGCCTAAACTATGGTTCACTCATTTACACGACCTGATAATGGATTTTCTTTGGAAGCAGAAAGCCATTTGCTGGGCCTATTTTAAGTTAACCCTCCCCAAAGAGATTGGTGGCTTACATTTGCCTAATTTTTTCTTTATTATCTGGTCCTGCATTCCAGTAAATGTTTCCAGTGGGACCGCTTTCCAGCTATCCCTGTGGATTTGACCTACCATCCCCTTTGGCTTACTTTAGAGGTGCAGCTGTACTCAATATATGGCTCCAGCTTGGTAGCTTGATATATCTTAAACCCTTCTCTTTGCCTCCACATCTTCATCAAACTCCCTTGGTGTTGTCTCTTAGGGCCCTAAAGCAATTATGTTCATATCTACAACTTGATTGGAGCAAGGATTTATCCCAACCCTTGTTAGGTAATCCTATTTTCTGAATAGCTAAATGCCCCATTCCAACTAATTTTTATCCACAGCTTAAAAATGCCTCGCTAGATGCCCTAAATGTGGGAGAGGGGTAAGCTATGCCCAGCTGCTATGGTTCAATAGCATTTTTCCATCCCAGTATATCATCCTTTCAAGCATTACCAGCTCTCTACAGCACTTGATTTCTCTAACGCATTTGACAAGGTCCTGCATGGGGAACTGGTGGATGCACTTACAGAGCACAACATTAAGGGGAATGTAACCTGTTGGATAGAATCATGGCTTTCCAACAGAAGACAAAGGGTCTGTACTAAGGGATTCTATTCAAAATGGTCGGAGGTGCCCAGTGGAGTACCCCAGGGATTGGTATTGGGACCATGTTTGTTCAACATCTACATTTCATCTATGTCTTGTAAAAATGATGTCTGGTTATCAAAATTTGGGGATGATACCAGATTAGGTGAAAAAATAAACTGCTTAGAGGATCTTGTCTCTCTACAGGGAGCCTTAGGTGAGATGGAGGATTTGTCTAGGAAGTACAGCTTGTCATTTAACATGGAAAAATGCACCGTAATGCACTTTGGGAAAAATAACAGTATGACACCTTACGTGTTAAATGGTAAAATCTTGAAAGCAGTCTCTGATGAGAGAGATCTGGGAATCAGAATTACACATGACCTTAACTTTAAACAACATTGCAGCATGGTGACAAAGAAGGCTGGTAGTATATTACATTGCATTATCAGACATATCAAAAGCAGGGATGGATATGTACTGATGCCATTATATACTTCACTGGTTTGACCACACTTGGACTACCGTTCATATTTCTGGTCTCTGGGCTATAAAACACAGATCCAAGCATTTAATAAGAATACAGAGGAAGGTTACATGGCAAATCCCGGAACTGAGGGGTAGGGAATATGAGGAGAAACTGGGGGAACTGGGGATGTACTCCCTAGAGTTTCAGAGACTTAGGCGGGATATGTGCCTGATTTAAAGGGCACTGTATAATGAAGGTCTGTGGGAACAGCTTGGCCTAGTTATTAAGGGGATGGTGTACTGCACCAGAGCATGCCCATTGCAGATAAAAGGAGAGAGGTTTCACACAGATAAAAGGAAACATTGGTTCAGCATTAGAGTTGCAAAAATATGTAATAGCCTTCCATTTGAGGTAGTAGCTAGTAAAACCATAACTGACTTTAAATCTAAATTAGATAACCACCATATATTAAAAAAGATCATGCGGTATAGAATATAAAGTTGAAGCGAGCTTTATGGACTCTGGTCTTCTTTGCTCTGATAAACCTATGTAACCTATGTTCATAGGTCTTTGGGCATGGCCCCTTGGTCTACTCAGCACTGTTCAACTTTTTTGGAGTGCTTTTCGATTGCAGAACAACCCCATTCAGTTTCTAAGTTTTATACATTATTCCAGCTTAGAGATCCGAGCAGATTAGTTGGTGTATGTTATTATTGGCAACATGCCCTCCAGCTACATTTGGACCCTGAAACTTGGCAAATACTCTGGAAGATACTCTATAAACTCATTTAACAGGATAGATACTGCCTCACCCAATTTTGTATTTTGCATAATCTGTATTACGCCCCCCCTAAGATTACATACGATGGGCAGGATACCCTCGGCTGGCTGTTCTCGCTGTGGCCAGGGTGAAGGTTTGCTTATGTGCAATCTTTGGGAATGTGCAAAGGCTGCCTTTCTCTGGATTGCTATACATACTTCTCTAGATCCCTTTTTGACGTTGGACTAATTTTTTACTCCTCAAGTCTGTCTTGTCGGGTATTATCTGAATAAACTATTTGGACTCGTAAAACTAATTAATTGAATGAAGTGAAGTAGCCCAATTAGCTCCAGAGTGATCCATGGAGTAAAGGCGAGTTCGCGGAGTGCTCCGCAACGCAAAGCAGAGTACTTCACTTTATAATGGGTAATGCGAAGTCCATTGAAAACAATGACTTCATGTTACTCCACCTTCCCAAACCACTAATCCACCAATTTTAAGGTGAAGTACATTGAAAAAAATGTACTCCGCCTCACTTCGCCTTGTTTTTAAGCTCCAAAGGTGAATTTTGCAGTGATTCATTTTGGATTTCAGGTCACATGGGCTCTAGATTGTTCTGTACAGCTTCAGTTTGGGGTAGTGTGTGTGTGAAGCTGCAGGAGACAATCTGCTCTGAGATCTCTGCAATTCAAGCCTTCTAAAAGCTGTTAAAAAGCCTTTTGGGGTCATTTGTTTTGCTGAAACTTTAGTTCATCGATTATAGGAAACCCTCCTGCGCTCATATCATCGAGCGTTTATTGTTTGTGTGTGGATTTTGAATGCCAATGTACAATATTCAGTCTGTTTACTGAGAGACAGTGGAAGTGTGCTTTGGGGGAGGGGCATATCTGTAGTGTAGGTAGATTAACTTAGGAGAAAAAGACAGTGCTTTCTGTTTTGGTGATATTTTTCTTGTATGAGTATGTTAATGTACACACAGTAATATTTTCAATAATTCTTGCTATTTTTTGCTGATTGTTATGGTGCAGCAGTGCATGATTTTAGTTTGTTTAAAATATGTTGTTATATTACTGAAGTTTTCAATTTGCTGCGCATTACTTGGTGAATGTGCGTGAGTATGTGTGTGACACGTGTCATCAAATCAGACACCTTTTATTGTGCCACATAATTTCAGCAATGTGAACCTGCTATCCACTGCAGCTGTGTAATTTTTGTACTTCTTTGTGATATCTTTACTAGTACTAGTACTACTGACTGTTACTGCATCAGTGCAGTACACTGCCCCCACCCCGTGGCCCACCCTAACCGGCAAAGGAATTATTTTCCAGATTTGAATTTCTGATGGTGAGTACTGGTTAGGTGTTGTGCCTTTGCATCTGCATCTCTTCAGTGCACAGCGCAATCTTAATATGTCTGTGCATTTGCATCTCTTTAGGGCCCAATCTCCATTTCTAACTTAAGTCACAGCTTTTTCTTTGGCTTCCCTTCAGAGTACTGGGCAGGTGTGGTGCATAACTCTGCATGAACATTGTACTCATTAATATGCATTTTTAAGTCAGGACCATCATAACACACGAGTTTCTCGTGATACAAATCACTTTCTTCATCATCACGGTCACAAATGCAGTCACAAATCATGATCACGTCACAAATCACAACATTAATCCTTTTTAATAGTTACTTGGATGTACTGTAAGTCTGTTTTGTAGTACCTCTCCATGCTTCACCACCCCACCATTGTACTCATTAACGAGTGTTTTTAAGTCGGGAGGTTTTGTGCCACACCTCTTCGGGGCCCGTTGAAGTACAGCCGTAGGCATTCATGTTTTTTTCATCATCACAGTCACAAATGCAGTCACAAATCACGATTTATGATCACATCACGAATCACAACATTCTTTTTTTTTAATAGTTACTTGGATGTGTTTTACGCTTGTTTTGTAGTACCTCTCCATGCTTCACCACCCCACCATTGTATTCATTAATGAGTGTTTTTAAGTCAGGGAGTTTTGTGCCACACCTCATCGGGGCCCAGGGAAGTACAGCTGTAGACGTTCGTGTTTCTTCATCACTATCACAAATGCAGTCACAAATCACAATTTACAATTACGTCACAAAGCACAACATTAATTTTTTTACTAGGTACTTGGATGTATTGTAAGCCTGTTCTGTATTATCTCTCCAGGCTTCACTATCCCACCATTGTACTCATTAATAAGTGTTTTTAAGTCAGGGATTTGGACAGTGTCTGCAGTACATACACAGACTGGAAAGAAGACTGACTGCACACATGCAGTTTAGCACAGTATACTTCAGAATACAAAGTGTCACACATACGGAAGACAACAAAAAAGGGCATAATTGCATACAAGGGTCTGGGATGGTGGAGGTATACATTTTATAACACAGCAAGGAAGGTGTAGGTGGAACATGGTGTGAGGAAAAAAAAAAAACTAATGTGGGATCCCATGGTGATCCAGCAGCAGTTCCAGCATGGACATAATTTGCAACTGATGTCCCTCTATGTGATCCTGGTGGAGCAGCAGGTGCTGCTGTGGCCCTCCTCTTCTTAGGGATGCTGCCATGCACAGCTGCACTCTCTGCCACAGAACAGCCAGCAGGTGCAGGCATGGTCCATTCTGTGGCAGCCTGCCACTCCAGCTGGTGGTGATTGAGCATATGGCTACGCTGGCCCCCAGTCCCCAGGTGAGTCCCCCAGGGCCACGGTACACCTCCACCTCACATAGGCAGCACTTTACCACACTGGTGTTCCCCCCGACACAGTCAAAAAACTGCCAAACAACAGAGGTGCAGGAAGGACCAGGCACAGGCAGGGGAGGGCCAGATGAACTGGCAGCTGACTGGTCATGGTGCTGAACAGGGATGGGATCCACACCTGGGCCCGGGGGAACAGGCACATCCTGCTCCAGAGGACCTGGTGCTAGTCTTGGTGGTGGTGGTTCAGTTGCCTCAGAGTCAGGACAGGAGGCAGTGCTGGTCCTGCTTCTGGGAGGGGGGGGCAAACAACTAACTACTTATAAAGGTAAGAAAAATAAAATTAAGTAAAAAAGACTACAGAAAATACAAAAAATGTAGCTTTTAAAAAAGATGTTGGGTCTAAATCAAAGTTTAAATCTCCTCGCTCTGATCTCAAAGTATCAGCAGTCACAAAACACACTCCTCTCTCTCCTTCTGTACAGGAGAAAGTAAAAGTGTCTGCTTGTATGACTCACTTCATTCCTGCCTAGCTAAAGAGCATGTGACTTACAGTACTGTAAGCCATGCATATGTGGGGCTGCCAAATCTGAAACACCAAGTGAATCACTTAGAATCTCATAATGAGGAACGGTTAGTAGGGTGGCAACGCCAAGTGCCCACTTAGCGCTCACTTGGCTGATGAATTTAAATTTCTATGTATCTCTACATAAGACCTATATGGCCTGATTTTGATCACCGCAAAAATTATAATCCTACATCACTGGCTGGCAACAAGAAATCTTACAAGCTTTATCTACAGAGAAGCATACTGCCTTCCTACAAGACAGGCTTGATTAGTATCAAGATTGCTGGGGGCCGCTAGAAACTCTTTCAGCCTTGTAAATGTTTTTGTAGTTGAGGATTATTGGGATGGTTGTTTTGCTCTCTTACTGGGTGCTTAGGTGATGACCCCTTATATTTTCTCTTATTTTTTTGTAGAATAGCGTACTTGTACTTCATCGGGGTGCAGAAGTAGGGATTGTGGCAGGTGTGATCTTTATTAGGTTTTAGGGTATAGTTTGTTATTGAAATTGTTTAATTGATTTTATATGTTCTGGTTTCATGTTGGTTTTGTTGTTTGTTGTTTTATTTCTCTGCACCCTTTGCATCTTTTGAAAACTTAAATAAAGTATATTAATATGAAAAATTTCACCTAACTTGGTCATGAGATGGGGTCCCAAAAAGGCCACAATGAAAATATGGGGGTGGGAGGGTGAGGGAAATATAAAAAAAATGACAAAAATATGAGTACAAGTTCAAAACACATTGAAATACATTGATGTGCTTACCTGATTTACTTAGTTCCCCATCCAGCACTGGAAGAGAGAAGACATGTCTGTGGTCCAGAGAAGATTATGGTGTTGGACCACTGGTAGGTAAGTAAGTGGTGTGTGGTGGGGGGTGCTGGGGGAGGGGATTGGGTGGGTAATGGCAGTGGGGGGGCAGCGGAAACAGACAAACAACATGCGGTATGCAGTCTGCCGGGAGGCACAACACTACTGGCAGTCATGCATGTTGCTCTTGGTCTTTTCCCCTGCATTCTTGTTTTCCGTGGCCAGTTTCTTTTCACCATAAAGTGGGCGACCCATTTTCAAACTTATCTTAAATAAGGCCAGGAATGCAGCAACTCTTACTATGAAGGGAGTGTATTCCAGAGAATAGGGGAAGATACTCTGAATGCCCTTTTCTCAGATTATTTTAAATGAGCTCAAGGAACAGATATGAAGCCTATGTCCACTGAGTGAAGGTGGTGGCTAGGAGCATATGGGATCAGGAGGTCTTTCAGGTGGCCTGGATCAAGACCATGCAGGGTCTTTTACGTTAACATGAAGCTGATGCAGCACCACATTGTCTTGAAGCGGATGTGGCACCACATTGTCAGCCAGTGCAGAACACTGAGAACTGGTATGATATGCTTGGATCGGGAGGTCCCAGCCATCAACTGCACTGCCACATTCTACACCAGCTGTAAGAGAGACAACAACTTCATGGATAGCCCAAGGTACAGAGCATTATAATAATCTAATCTTGATGAAACCAGGACAAGCACAAGTACTGGTAGAATAGTCTATTCAAAAAAGGGCTTCATCTGGGAGACGTTACAAAGATGGAAAAAGCCACTGCTGACAACAGCAGACACCTGGTATTCTAATGTCAGCTTGGAGTACACAATGACCCCTAGATTTCTAACCATATCTACAGCTTCCAGTGCAATGCCATCTTTGCAAGACAGAACAGAGCTGCTACTCATTGCTGATGAACTGAACTGACCTGGATCCACAACTAGCACCTCCATCTCCAATGGGCTCATTCTATGCCAGCTTGCAGTCATCCAGTCCTGAATTTCCCTAAGGCATTCACTCAATTCTGAGACAACCACCTTATCAGGTGCACAAGACACATATAGCTGGGTATCATCAGCATAACAGTGAAGTCCCAAGCCACAGTATCTAATCTTCCCAATGCCAACATATAAACGCAATGAACAACATGAGAGCTAGAATAGACCTTTGAGGCACGCTACAACAGAGTACAGTACTGCTTGAGATGAATGAGTCAAGTGACACCTGCTGCACCCTGTTGAATAAGAAGGACTCAGACCACCATCACCATAGCATCACCCCTGCATGTTCTTCATTTAGCCTCAGTTGAGCCACCAACACCCCATGGTCCATGATATTGAAAACCAAAGAAAGGTCAAGCAGAACCAAGATGGAACAATGTCGGCTATCCCTTGCAAGGAGGAGGTCATCGTGCACCCTGATCAAAGCTGTTTCCATACTATGGCTCAGTCAGAAATCAGACTGAAATGGCTCATAGATGTCATATTTCTCCAGCTGTTGTTCCAGCTGCACCACCATCTACACCTTCTCAATCAAGTTCCTTAGAAAGGGAAGGTTTGAAGCAGGCCTATAATTTGAGAGAACATCAGGGTGCAGAGCTTTGTTTTAAGAAGAGGCTTCATCACCACCCTTTTTAAAGAAAAGGGAAAAATCTCTTCAGTAAGAGAACACCCAACAATCTCCACAACAATTGAGCCTAGCAAACGCCAGTACTTTACAAGAAACCAGGTCAGTCTATGGTCCAATATATAGTAGGTGGGACTCAATCTGGAAACTTCCTGGAGAATATCTTCCATCAGCACCAGCTCAAACTCCTCCCTTAAAGATGAAGTGCTACATCCATCAGAGACTGGGTACTGTGGACTGAGGACAGGCTGTTTGAGGATATTCTAGCCTGGATACAGGACACCTTGTCCAGAAAGAACTGATTAAACACAATCACACCCTCCAAAATTTGAAAATAAATAAAATAAACATAATATACCGATCCACTAAGAAACAACTTCACAACACCCACAAGACTAAAAATATTTTATATAAATAACAAACACACCACTATTCAAACTAAATTATCTATACAAGCAGTCAACTACACCAAAAAAGGATTTACAGGATTGCAGACAGATAGGATTTAACAATTTGTCCAGAGTATTGAAGAGCTGAGCTGGTCAGTTCTTTCCAGTAGGAATCACCCATGATAGGAATGCTGAATTTTTCAGAGTGACTGCCTGCTGAAACTCATCATAATGAGATCTCAGTGCCAATTTGTCTTCCTCCTCCTAACAGGACCTTTGCCAACAATACTCCAACCTCAACCACTTTGTCTTCAACCTCCTCCGGTCACCATCAAATCATGGTAACCTGTGCTGGGAAATCACGGGGCGGATATGGAGAGGTGCTAGAGAGTTGAGTGCCATGACAAGAGTTATATTGTAGCCATCTACTATGGCCTCCACTCCCATCACACAGGCCATCTCCATGCCTGAGATGTCCAGTGCTGCGAGGATACCCTGAGGCTCCAGATTTGTACAAGAGTGGTAACTGACCATCTACACAGGGAAAGGTAACCAAGGAACCCCAGAAAGGAACTGCACTATGTGATGATCTGACTAGATGACTGAACAACATTGGCATTGCTAATGTCAAGACTCAATGAGAAAATCAGGTCCAAGGCATGGCCATGCTGGTGGGTACTGGAGGCAAATGCCTGTACAAATCCCAGGGAAGACATCACCTGGAGGAACTGATATCCAACAACAGATGATTCATTGTTGACCCAGGCATTACAGTCACCCCAAACAAGTTGTTTAGGTTACTGAGCTACCAGGATAGCCATGAAACCCTCAAGTTCCTGCAAGAATTTGCATCCCTATCCCGAAGGATGATCTATGAGCACAGCCTCGAGACTTGTATTGAGCCCACCTTTCACCGCCATGCATTCAGACAACCTGGTCTCTCCAATGTGGCATGCTGTCAATCCCACTGCAGATATAAAACAGATGGCTACCCCACCACCCCTGCACTGCTACCTAGGACAATGCAGCATGCAATAACCTGGTGGGAGGGATGTTTCCAGCACAGGTCTCAGTGATACATACCAGATCTTCTGAGGAATCTGCAATGAAAGCTTCCATCATGGCTGTTTTGTTTCTTAGAGATCTGGTGTTACAATGAACTGCCTTAAGGGGAGAGGCTGAGTCAGCCTGTCCATTGGCCACATGATGATCGAAAATCTCAGTAGCTTGGAGGATAGGGGTCAGGTATGGGGGACCCCATCCCTGAAAAATCTACTCCCTAGCTGCCTCCTGGGTACTGCAGTCCTACTTGTGCTACCCTCATCTATCTGTGTAGCAGCTTTACATTTTGAGCACCCCCTTGAGGACCTCCCAACCCCCTACAGTGGTCAACCACAGCTACCAAGATGTTACAAGGTAGCACCCCCAGAAGAACTTCACCCTCACAGTTGCTTTGCAAAGTGAAAAAGTATGGGTCTAGCCACTGTGTGAGACATCACAAACAATCACACCCTCCAAAATTTGAAAATAAAATAAACATAATATACCGATCCACTAAGAAATCACTTCACAACACACACAAGACTAAAAATATTTTATTTAAATAACAAACATGCCACTATTCAAACTAAATTATCTATACAAGCAGTCAACTACACCAAACAGTCATACACCTCACACACTCCAGATAACCTTGATATTTAACATACAAACACTGGAATCAATAAAGGGACTCAACCATCAGTTGCTTACACATAATAATTCATAAATGTACTTATATAATGATGCATGCAGTCCACTGTAGAGTCCAAAAAGTACAACAGAGATTGATGCAGTATAGAAGTCTAAATAAACGATGTTATATCAAAAAGAAGTAGTTTCTCCCCTTCTCTCACAAGAAAGAGCCACATAATCACAGAATAGAGTGCCCCAAAGACCTCTCCCTTCTCCTGTTCATGCCATTAGATTTGGAGGAAGCTGAATAGATGTTACAAGCTGTAGTATCCAAGAAAGACACACTCTCACAGAGAGCCTCTGATGAGTATTTGACAGGATGAGGGTATAGGACAGGAAGAGACACCTAGCAGGGGCTGGACAGATGGAGTATGGTGGCAATGGAGTACCCCAGCATGAGTCAACTGTGCAGTGGCAAATGGTCACCAACATGGAGAAGACCTCACAAGAGTCACCAGCTGAAATGCCACCTGGCTTATCTACAACCCCAAAGGTAAATCTCAGCCCAACAGCTACCTCCCATGTACAGGTGCTGGGCTCAGTTTACTCCTCACACACTACCCCAGGGGTTCACCAGCCAGAAGCACTGGGGAAAAATACAGGAGCAGTCAGGCAGATGCATTCAAACAGGTAGCAGACAGAACCAAACAGCTAGCAGTAGAGTGAGTTACCAAGATATGCCAGTCGCCAATCAAAACGTTTCTTCTCTGAATATGTCACTTCCAGAGCCACAGCACAGGTGTAATTCAAGCCAGGTCCTGTGCTGTCTACTTTCAGTTAATCAGTGTCTCCACAAATACAGAAAATATTTCCTCACCCATTGTGTTAGAATCTCCCCAGTTATACCAGTGTCTCCTTTCAGTTATACCAGTGTCTCCTGACAATTATCCCAATGTCTACTCCCAGAAATACTAGTGTTTTTCCAGTTACAGTATACTAGAGTATCAGTTACAGTAGTGTCTCTTCGCAGTAACTCCAGTGTCTCCTTAGTTTTGGGAGTGTTTCCCCCCAGTTACACCAGTGTCCTCTCCCTGTTAAATCAATATCTCCCCAGTAATGCCAGTGCTGACTTGCGGTTATACCAGTGTTTTCTTCTGGTTTTACCAGTGTCTCCCCCAGCTAATGCAGTGTCGCCCCAGTCAAAGCAGTGTGTCCTCCATGTTGAGGCTCTTTCTCTTCACGTTTTGCAGTGTCTCCTCCCAGTCACACCAGTGCCTTCTACCAGTTACACCAGTGTACCTGGGCAGTTGTACCAGAGTCTGCTAGATAGATAGATTGATAGATGGATGGATAGATGGATAGATGGATAGATATTTTATTTTTATAGCATCCCATTCTGGGGACTCGGAGCACTTTGCAGTTCATAAACTTAAAAACAGTACAAATTTACAGCATCAGTTAATTAACTGTTATACCAGTATATCTTTCTGTCAAGTTTCACCAGTACCTCCACAGCTATGACAGTATCATGTGTGAGGTATGGCAGTGTCTCCCCAGTTGTGGCAGTGTCTCCTAGTTGTAATAGTGTATCCTTCCACTAACATCAGTGTTTCACCACACCAGTTACATCAGTGGTTCATCACAGTTACACAAGTGTCTTATTCCAGTCACACCAGTGTCTTAATTGCAGCAGTCATGGCTGTCCCGGTGATGCTGAGGGTTGAGGCACTGGATGCAACACCTCGCTCCAAGCTGATGACCCGGGTTAGGGAACGAGCCCGGGCCATCATGGGTCGGCAGGGGAGGAAGAGGATTGAGCATCCGAGGACAGCTCTCCTTTTCTGGGAGGGAGGGGGGCACCGCTCAGCACCTGATTGGCCTCTGGCAGAAGTCGGAGGTATAGCAGGCACCTCAGCATACAGAGAGGGTTGGGAGGGGCGGACGTCAGTGGTGATGCCTTGACATTGGGGCACAGGCCACTCCCTTAGAAACAATGGGAAAAAGACCCTGCAGCACTCCTGGTAGATGGAGCACCAGGCCCCAATCTCCAGTGCCCCTACCTGACCTGGCACCAGCATCCCAATGAGACCAAGAAGGACTTCTGAGGATGCCCATACCCCGTGCCCACCTGGGGGATATAGCCATGGCTCCATGGGGGATGGACTGCACCAGGCTCCAGGTAAGAGGGTGGAGACTACAAGGCACTAGGTGTCTCCCGAAGAGTGGGAGCACTGCGGGGTTGGGGGAGTATAAACAGTAAGTAGAGAAAAAAAATTACAGCAGTCGCCTCCCAGTTACATTCGTATCTCCTTCCTGTCCAGTCCCAGTTTCACCAATATTCTACTTTCTTTACAGATAACATAGTAGTGTTAATAGTAGTTAAATAATGTTTTTTTAAAATGCACAGAAAAGGAGCACTGATTGAACCAAGGCTCATGTTCAATGGGGTCTCTGTATCATACTCACACTGTTCCACACTTAATGCATCTTATATAGTATAAAATATTAAAATATATAAATATCACAAAAATGAATACCCAGATGTTCAAGTTTATTGCAGGAAATCTCCGTTGAGCAAGCTCATTCACAAGGAGGTCCTGGGACGGGTATACAGACAAGTATACAATACATAAAGAAAGTTACGTAACAATACATAGCATACATAAAGAGTTCCCTGGATACAAAATGTTCATGATGAAAAGTAACACTAATTATATAACAATACATTGCATACATAAAGAGTTCCACCAGATACAAAATGTTCATGATGAGAAGCAAAACTAATGATACAGAGAGTGAGAGCCTATGATACCGTGTGATAGCTACACGGAAACCACGATAACGGCTACTAGTTTAATGACAGTTACAGGTGTCTTTTATTTTGTTAATAGCTATCCTTTTGAAAAAGTTAACAGGGACAATACTGGACAATTTCAGTGAGGACTGTAACCGATTCCAAATAGTTGGCAGGGAACATGAGATAGTACATTTGCCAATTGAAGTACGGGTCCTGGGTACATCGAGGAGGAGAAAATCAGACTTCCTGAGGGAGTAGACACTGTGGGATACGTGTACTAAGGAGGTTAGATATTGCAGAAATTTATTCAGAAGAAGTTTTAGAGTCCAGATACCAGCATGGAGTGACCGTCTAATGGTCAGCGAGGACCAGCCAACTGAGGCGTATAGAGCACAGTGATGGGTTCGGGGCAAGGAGTTTGTGATGAAATGAAGGGTACGGTGGTAGAGAATGTCTAGATTGTGGAGCTTGGTAAGTGCAGAGGAGTTGTAGATTATATCACCGTAATTAAGAAGGGGGAGGAATGTGGCCTGTAACAACCTGGTTCTAATCTCCATGGGAAAGAATGACCTGTTATGGAAGAAAAAGCCTAACCTCGCTTTTAGTCTCTTGGACAAGTCATCAAGATGATTGTTGATGGAGAGCTTGTTATCAAGCCAGAAGCCAAGATATTTGAACTTTGAGATTATTTCCAACAGTTCTCCTGGGGAGGTAATAATAAAGTCTTTAGGCAAGACAGGAATAGCAGAGGGGGAAGTACATGGGGAGAGAATCATGGCTTTCATTTTCTTGGCATTTAAGAGCAACTTTGCATTAATTAGATTATTTTCTAATTGTGCAAAGTCGTCTTGGAGAGTGTCCCTAACTCCTTCCAGTGAGGGGCCAGTTGTGTATAGGACTGTGTCGTCTGCAAAGAAGTGCAAGTGTGACTTGGTAATCTGATGGTCGAGATTGTTTATATGTAAAGAAAAAAGGATTGGGCCTAAGATGGAGCCCTGTGAGACTCCCCTAGCAGCAGGTAAAGAGGACGAAAACAAATCTTCTGCTTTAACTTTCTGAGTCCTTCTGGTTAAGTAACTGTTGAACCACTGGGTGGTGGATGGGGTAAAACCTAGTTTAGTAAGGCTGTTCACTAATAAATTGTGATCTACGGTGTCAAAGGCTTTACTAAGATCTAAGAATACTGCTCCCATTGTTTTCTTAGAATCCATTGCAGAAACCCAGTCATTAGTAACCTTGGCCAGAGCTGTAGTGGTGCTATGGTTGGGGCGAAAGCTGGATTTAAGAGGGTTTAAGACAGCGTGAGTTTCAATGTGGTTTTTCAATTGTGCATAGATCAGTTTTTTGAAGGCTTTTGAAAGGATGGGCAATATTGAGATGGGCCTATAATTATTGAGATCACAGGGATTACCCAACTTAAATAGGGGGAGAATATGAGCAAATTTCCAGCACGAGCGAACTGTGGTGGTGGAGATAGAAAGGTTGAATATATGAAGAATTGGGCAGTAAGGCAGGTGTAACCAAGTTTTATGAATATTGGTTCTAGTCTATCTTCTCCGGCACCTTTTTTGGTGTCCAGGTTAATAAGCGAATCTTCAACTTCTTTAAAGCTAAGGGTTAGCAGCTGGAATGAACAGGCTGAGGTAGACGGTGATGCGTTCAAGCTGTCTTGGTTCTTTACTTGGGTAGCGTACGGAGAAGAGTCAAATGCTAAGCTGGCAGTGACAAAGTGGGAATTAAATTCTTCTAGTATTTGGCAAGTACTTTCTATAACTGAGCCTTTGCTGTGGATCTTAGGTGGAACAGAGGGGGCAGTTGATTGACCTTCAGTTGACTTGAGGGTCCTCCAGATTTTGTAAGAGCTCCCTTTCGCCTGCTCTAGGGTAGAAACATAGAAGTTTGATTTAGTTGTGCGAATACATTTGACGCAAGCTTTCCTAGCTGCTCTAAATGCCTGCCAATCTAGGGGACTCTTGGTATGCCTAACCTGGGCCCATAGTTTATCATGAGTTGACAGTGCATTCTTGAGTTACAGAATAAACCAAGGGTGCGAGATTTTGCACGTCCAAACCTTGATAATGGGAGCATGTCTTTTAACCAGTGAAGTAATGTTGCCATTGAGAACATTAACATCCTTGTCTACTGACTTTGCAAGGAAGAGGTCTTGCCATCTGATCTTACTTACGTCAGTCAAATAGTTAGCATTATTGAACTTACGGAATGACCGTTTGGTGATGAATTTAGGGGGGAGGTTGACTTTGGCTTGTGATCTAGTGCAGATTATGATACTATGGTAACTCATATCATTATGGAAGACCACTGTTTGTAAGATTTTATGTGGGTGAGTAGTTAGTATAACATCTAGGAGTGAACTATTGGCTATTTTTATGGTATTGATCCTAGTGGGTTCACTAATTAATTGGGCATGGCTAAGTTCATCACAAAGGGATTTCAGGCCAAGAGATTTTGTTGACAGCCAATCCAGATTAAAGTCCCCAAGGATTATTGTTTCTGTATTAGCATTAATGATAAGGGTTTTGAGGATGCAAAGGATATCAGTTCCACCAGCAGGTGGTCTGTAGCCATCAATAATAGTGATGTTTTCAGAGGAAGGGAGGTGGAGCTTCAGTGAAACAATCTCTTATTCCTTATGTTTAGATTTGGTAAGAATATTGCTAATTGCGAACTTAGATTTAGCATAGACAACTACTCTGCTCCCCCAGATTCCCTGTCTGCCCTATACAGGGTGTAGCCCACTAAATTAATTTGATGGTCAGTAGTGTTTTTATTAAGCCAGAACTCAGTGACAATGATGAGATCAGGTTCTGTGTTGATCTCCCAGGCTTGTAATTGGGTTAGTTTTTTGGGCAGACTCAGTATGTTGACCATCATTATTTTTAATCCAGGTGCAGCTGCGAATTCAATAGGGAAGGAAAGCAGTGAAGGGGGACCTGGGTTTAGCTCAACGTTACCTGAGCAAAGAAGGAGAAGGAGTAATAATTTCTTTAAGGAGATCAAATGTGACCTGAGAGCTTTCTTCCTTTCTGGCTGACTGCTAATTGTTAACGAGGATGACAGCTGTGTATTAATTAGGAACGTGCTTGCATGGCAATTTGGGGCTAGGAGAAGGAATGCTTTATGAGACATTGGAGAAGGAAGTAGGGAAAGTGAGGAAGAAGAAGGTGAAGAGTGGGTAAAGGGAGGGGGCGTAAAGAGTGGCAAGTAATATAATGGTAGAAAATGGAGTAGGTAGGGTTTTCCAAGACAATGCTCGAATATTGAGTTTTATTGGGGTAGCATATGTCAGGAACAGAGATTATTAGTAACAGACAAGCAACAGTATAGTGTGCCATGTCTCACAGAGGAGTAGAGTTTAGAGTTAATAGGGTAATAAAGCAGAGTGATAGTGTGGGAGAAAGTGAAGGGCTTCTTATTCTTTTTCTTTTTTCCTTTTAATCTAGACCGTGGGCCTATAGGATGGCAAAGTAAACAGGGAGAGCATGGCTATGGTGTATTTAAAGGAGGACTGGGAGGGGGAGGAGGGGGTGGGTTGAAAATGTAGAGGAGAAAGCGTTCAGAGGAAAAGAAATACAGCAGCAAGCAACAGGGTAGATGACTGGACCAGTCAGAAGCATTCTGCAAAAAGGCACCCGGAATCGGGTTGGCTGACTTTGGAGCCGTACCTTCTTACAAGCTGGGTCCGAAATCAAGGAGGCAGCCATCAGCTAACGTAGCACCGTTGGGCCAGTGATCGGGAGTCTTGAGGTGGAGCATGGGCTCGCCCTGTTCAGGGGCAGCAGCTAAGGGCAGACAAAAGTTGGGAATTTACAGGGACTTTAGCAGAAGGGCAGGCAGAATAGCCAGAGATCAAGAAAATTAGCAGGACAAAGGAACAGTTTAGTTTCAGGCCAAGGGCGGCAGGGGGTAAAGTAGAGCAGTCTATCAATTCTTGAAAGAGCTGTAAATCACTTAGCAATTCAGTAACTCAGTAGACGTGCCAAGTATATTAAGGCAAACTGCGAATATTGACACTTATCCATTTTTAAAAGTGGTGCAGCAGACTCGAGATCATTGCCTTTTCATAGAATCAATCCACTACTGATTTCATGTGGGACAAGAGAAGGCCACAGGCCTGTAAATAGTATGGAGGCCATTCCATGCCTTAAGGATCATAGATAAAAAGGAAGAATAACCCACAGAATGTTTGCAGTACAGAGGTGATTATTTGATACTAAACAGTGATTGAGCCATTTTTATATACTTTAATATTTCAAAGACCATTTATATACCTTAGCACTCTTTGCATAAGACATTTATACATAAATCAGGTAGTATGCAAATGTCTCTGACCCTGTAGACTAAGCTAATTCAAATCTCTATATAACATATGGCATAACGAGGGTATCCAGGATTAAATATATACAGTGCATCTTTCTGGACAAGCTCCACTCCCATGCATAATCAATGTAGTGAGAATAATGCTTCTACTAATAATTTATTCCTGTGACTTGTATCACAAAAACTGGGGAAGCAAATGTGTTGCCTCCTTGTATGCAATAGGCATAACATTTGAAAGTATAGTCTTGGGTTTGTGTCTAGTAAAATCTGTGACAAATTTTCTCATGGAGGTCCAAGAATGTTAAAGGGTTGCACTACTGATCAAAGTGACAGAAATGCAAGGAGGCCAGGGAGAAAGGAGGGATAGAGGTACTGTGAGTCATCCTGGAGACAGGAGCTATAGCCACTATTCATAATGTGGTGAAATACAGACTTATATCATGGGGAGGAACTGGATAAGACACTGGGGGCAGCCATTAGTACAATGGCAGAAAAAAGGGGAGGTGCTGCTGGTGGGGGACGTCAATCTGTCAGATGTAGATTGGAGCTTCCAAAACATGGCCTTGTCAAGAAGCAGGGACATCCTGGTGCAGCACTGGACCCAGTGCTCACAAACAAGGAACAGTACTGCAGACATCAAGCAGGGAGACAACCTGGGGACCAGCGATCACTATACAGTGTGGTTCAACATATGATGACAGCAGAAGCAAACCACACAAGGTTGAGGATCCTGGACTTTAGAAGGGCAGATTTTAAAGAAATGGGTGAATGCCTCTGAGATAATCTAACTTGGGGGGGCTAAGTAGTGGGACAGTGGGCAAAACTGAGGGATGGCATAGTCCAATCCAATCCAACTTTATTTATAAAGTGCCTTTCGAAGTCAAGGTGCTGTAGAGACAAAATACAATATATAAAAACAGCTGCAATATAAATTATTTAAAATTAGTCTGAGGCAACAAACCTCCACACAAAAGAAGTAAGCAAAAATAGGAGTAAAAATAGATCACTGTGGTTCTCTATGGAAGTGACTGCAAAGGTTAAGGCTAAAAGGGTAGCATTCAGGAGGTACAAAGAGATGCAAAGGGAAGAGGATAGGGAGGTGTACCAGGAAAAGCAGAGAGACCCTCTGAGGAAGACCCATGTGTTGGGTCACTGTATAGGGGTGTTAGGTCTGTTGTTTGAGCCATGCTGTTTTAAGATAATTCAATAAAAACTCCCACCCACAGTTTGCTGTGTGCCAAGCTTTCCTTCTTTCTTTGTGCCAATTTGTTTGGCTGGAGCACATTTTTGGGAGGCAGATGTGTGCTTTTCCTCTTTTTATATTGTTCAAAAGCAGAGAGAAGCAGGGAAAGCAGTGAGGGGTGTAAAGGGGCAAACTGAGGTAAGGATTACCAAAGAGGTAACTAAAAGGATCAAGAGATTTTTTGGCACATAAATGAAAAGGCAAAGCCAAGGGGAGGGATTGTGAGTTAAGAATGGCAGGAGGCACTGGGCAGAAGAACAGGAAAAAGCAGATATCCTGAACAAATATGTCTGCTCAGTCTTCACAGTGGAAGAGGAGGGGGATGGACCACATAAAATGAGCAGAAACACTGAGGGGGAGGTAAATACAAGTCCATTCACAGAGAGACAGTCCAGAGACGACTTGCAAATCTGAAAGTGGACAAAGCTATGGGGCGAGAATGGGTACACCCAAGGGTGCCGGGAGAGCTCAGGGAGGTGTGGCTACAGCCCAATTCAGCAACTCACTGGAAACAGGAATGCTTCCAGAGGACTTGAGGGCAGCTGGAGTCCCGCTTCATAAAAGCAGCAGCAGGGAGAAGGCTGGCAATTGCAGACTGATCAGTCTGACATCAGTGGTAGAGAAGTCAATCCAGATGCTTCTAAAGGAAAGGCTTGTGGAGTATCTTGAATCCAGTGGGTTACAAGACCAACACAGTACAGATTCACAAGGGGAGGTCATGTCAGATGAACCTGATTAGTTTCTTCAACTGGGTGACCAGGGAAATAGGTAAGGGTGGGGCAGTGGACATAGCCTACCTAGACATTAGCAAGGCCTTCAACACCTTACCACATAGGAGGCTCATAGAGAAACAGGGCAGTTAGGGGGTGGGTCCCAATGTGGTAAACTGGGTGTGAAATTGGTTGATGGAGAGGTGGCGGAGGGTAGTGGTAAATGGCACTCTCTCAAGGGAAAGGAGATTGGCCGCCAGGATACCTCCGATATCAGTACAATGACTAGTCCTCTTTAAGAGCTTTACAAGTGACATTACAGAAGAGCCAAAAGGGAAGGTACACCTCTTTGCAGATGTCACTAAAATCTGCAATAGGGTAGACATGCATGAGGGGGTGGAGTGAATGAGCAGAGACCTGAAAAACTTGAGGAGTGATCAAGAGTATGGCAGCTGGGTGTCAATACAAAACAGTGCAAAATCATGCACCTGGTGCACAGAAAGCCAGAGGCAGAGTAAAGAAAGGGGGAAGAGGTGCTGACAGTCACAAAACAGGAAAGGGACCTTGGAGTAGTCATATCGGATGACTTCAAGGTGGTGAGGCAGTGTGACAAGGCAGTAGGTAGGGCTAGCAGGATTCTGGTGCACATAGGGAGCAGTATCATCAGCAGAAAAAGGGAGGTGGTATTACCACTGTATAGATTGTTGGCGAGACCCCAACTGGAGTACTGCATCCAGTTCTGGAGACCACATCTCAGAAGAACATAGACAGGGTAGAGGCTATCCAGAAGATGACAACTAAAATGGCGCTGGGGCTGCACCAGAAGTCCTAAGATGAGAGTCTGTTGGATCTTAATATGTACACTCTAGAAGAGAGGAAGGAGAGGGGGTACATGATAGCGACCTAAATACCTCATTAGGGTGAATAAGGTACAAGAGGGGAGTATTTTTCAGAGGAGAAGGTGTACGAAAAAAGGGGACATGTAATGAAGCTGGAAGGGGGAAATTTAGGAAGGATGTGTGGAAGTACTTCTTCATTGAAAGAGTGGTGGATGCCTGGAAAAGTCTTCCAGTTGAGGTAGGGGGAGCAAAAACAGTGGTGGGCTTCAAGCATGCATGACATAGGCTCAGGGGAATCTTGGTAGTAAAGCAGGGTTGGGGAGGGACAGCTGGAGACCAGGCAGGGTCTACGGTGACAGCATAGGCAGGAAAAAATGGACAAACTCAGTGTGCCAAGCAGCCCTTATCTGCTTACAAATTGTATGTTTCTGTGTTTCACTACCACCGGCTAGGTCCTGACTTACTTAAACTATTTATACAGAGGAATAAGGCATAACATGAGTATAGAACATGGCTAAGGTACACCACAATCCTCATTTAATTCCTACAGTATGTCAATGGGTTGCTTTTGCATTGTTTTGTAAAGTTGCCAATTTGCTGGCAACTGACATTGCTCTATTTAACATCATTTAGCAGCTTCAAGAGCTATATTTACAAACTATTTTTTCAACTCAGCTGGAGTCCATCTTTAGGTCTGTCATGATGCAATGAAAAAACTGAGTTGCAGCTCTGACGCAGTGATTGTTGCAAGACTTTGTACTTCATCCAGAAGTAGTTATGCAACTCCTTGAGTGAAGCTAAATGAACTCCAGTTAAAGTTTATTTAAACAGGAGAGGTTGTAAACACATGTGCCCTTGAAGAGGAACGCCTGTGAACATGTGTCCATTTTCATTGTGTCTTCTGTCAGAGTAGAATAAGACATACAGTAATAACAGTACAACATATACATCATTAATTGCAATAAACAATATGTAAGCATTTGTTTGTAAGACAGTACTATATTATTTAAAACAAGGCCAAAACAGTTCTCCTGTACATACATTTTTAAAGCTTTCATAAATTTACTGAAGGTTTGACAATTTTCTATGGTATGTGGAAGCGACTTTCAATGCTTGGTGGCCCTAAAGTCAAAAGTTGATTGTCTTCTGACTTGGTAAATGAGTTACCATTCATTTTCAAACATCATCAACAGTTTAAGCATCTACTCTAGTACATCATTATTTAAACTCTTCTATGACTAATTGTGTATAGCTATCTTGATTCAAGTGGTGGCCACCTTGTTTTTTCATATAGTAAGCAAGGATTTGTTTCACTATACGCTTGTAGGGCATATCTACAGGATTTGTTGATTACTATAATAATTCTGAACAGGTCTTCATCTTCTACACGAGTAGATTGCCAGAACATAGTCTATTACAGAAAAAGTAATTACCACTAATTATCAGGGTTCTTTTTTATTTTTTTATTCAAGTTTATTACATTATTATATAAATTTTACAATTCCATGTCACATTAAAGTTTTTATGAAAAACTGGTGGACGTCACTATAACACAGCACCAGGGATTAACTAAATTTCATTTTAACCTACAATACTGATTTTGTTTTTCTGCTGTTTAGCATTAATTACTACCTAATTCTTAACCAGATTTTTTTGTGATTAAAATCCCCTTGTAACTGGTTTGTTAGAGCAACCAGTTATTTATTCTTAGTAAAGACCGCACTGCATCATCCACACGTAGGATACCCATAGAATCTTTACATGCTTCAGGTCATTTGTTCACAAATATGAAAAGCACAAATGGCCCTGAGATAGAGCCTGAAGGAGTCCCAGAGCTAAGGGCATGTATTGTGAGATGGAATTGTTAAGCTTCACTTTCTGCAGTCCGTGAATTTAATAATGTTTTAACCACACTGGTGCTGGGCTTGAAAAAAACAACAGCATTTAAAATGGTTATGAGTAGGCTACGTTCAACTAAGACAAAGGCTTTTGATAGGTCAATATAGACCACACCTGCCCAGCTCCTTCTGCCCAATGCACTGTGAAGATAGTTTGTGCAATTAAAGTTGTAATTGTGCCATGTTTTTTTCCCTAAATCCATGTATAGCTGAGGTTTTAAATATTGTACTTATTAACATGGTCTGTTATTTGATCATATACAATGAGTTCACATGCCTTGGACAGAGAGAGCACGATGGAGATACAGCTATGATTTTCTTTTCCAGGACACTGTTTCCCTTATAAACAGAATCTCTACTGGCTGCTTCCATAGATCTGGGACCTTCTGGCTAATGAGTAGCAAGTTTATGACTTTATTTATAGGTACCTGCCAATTCTTGCAATTACTGTACCTATCCACAAAGAGGGTGTGGCTGATAATTAAATAATTTAGTTAAATAATTATGAAATTCCTGTACTCCTCGTCACTGTTAAAATCCAAGAAACTTATTTTGCAAAGAAATCTGTGTTCATGTAAGTTGATTCAATTGGTTCCCCTTACAAAAGATACATTTCAGATTGTGTCCCTTCATCTCCACAACCCTCCCAAAACATACCCTTAACACAATAGGTGCAGCATTCATTGATCAAGGCAAAATATTTCACCTTGTCTCATGTGTACTACTGCCAAAATAAACAAGATGGTCTGGGTTTCTCTGGTAGTATGTGTAACTCTAAAGTAGTCCTTTGCCTAGCTAACTAACAGTGAATAGTTTGTAATGGGCATCAGATCAAGTACACGTTTTACATCAATATATAGTCAACACTTAGATACCTGACTTTATCTGTTCCCATTGTCTTAAACGGATATCTGAGTATGATGGTTATTATATAAGTGTAGATTCTGTGACAAACATAGCAAAAGTAGGTGAGCCACAGAGACTGAAAAAATGAGTGTGATGGATAAGTGAGAGCCAGATAAATGAGTGCTGACTGTACAGGAGGAGTCCCAAGCCTATATGCTCGAGTCACTAATGTTCTCTGTTGGGGTTCATGATTAAAAGTAACTTGTAACAGCTTCTTTAAGCTCATCAGGTTGATAAAATAATTTCTGCAAAAAATCTTAGCTGCATTTTTGCGCTGAGACTTTGTAGAAGGAATTTGAAAAGATGTTATTTAGAGAGAGTTTTAGTAGATATTTTGATATGTTTAACTCTTCTTATTCATGCATCTGAGCTGAATCTGTTGGGAGAGACAGCTCACAGTTTCTATTTTGTTTGACTATAACCAAGCATTGCCAAATTTGGGTGTGCTATCTACTTTTAGGGAATATAAAGTATGCAGACAGAGAGCGTAGCGCATGTGCAAAGAGAGAGAGCAGCAAGTTTACATGTCATGTTGTGTGTTATTGCATTAGGAGGGTGGCATAGCTTAGCAAACTGAGTACCTAAGTAACTAAACAACTTATGTTAATAATTACTTTAATTGCCCATAGTCCTATGTGCTATTACTGTTAGGCAGGAAAGCAGAAAGATGACCGGGATCATAACCACATGGCTCTTCTGACTCAGAAAATGCTGAAACATGCCAGTGGAAGTACAGGTATGGAAAGAAAATTATTTCTATGCAGGGAAATACAAGGGACTGTTGTCAAGCCCTGATGTTACTTTTATGGAAAATCGAGAATCCAGAACCACAACGACTAAAATTATTATTTTTTTAAATTGAATTTGCTTCATTAAATGTTTCCAGATACAAGAACACACCATGAAAGTTGTATCATAAAACATTAGATATAACATTTAACACTATATACACACTTTATCTTAATTCACAATACCAACCCTCCCAGTTCCACCCACCCCCCACCCTGGCCCAGAGGAGAGGTGACTATTCTCTGGTTCCTCTAAATAACTGAAGGTATAACTGAGAGATACCTGTGAATCCTACTATACAGAGATACCTGTGAGTCCTACTATACAGGTCTATAAGGAAGTACAATAATATACACAGTAAAATAAAATAAAATATAGTACAGGTCTGTGCTCAATCCATTAATTGAGAACCTCCCAGATGAAAGGACTACAAATAAAGATCAGCAGAGCCATATCCAACATCTGAACTTCCCCACATGTACAGTAAAAATATAACATTCTACTTCATAAAGTTAATAAAACATATAGTGCTTCCCAGAATTTGTTATATTCATCCAGACAATCTGCTAAACAGGCAATAATCCATTCCACCTGCAGAGTGAACAAGGTTTCTTGATACCATCCTAAATATTGGGGAACCACTGAGTCACATCAATGCCTCAAGATAATTTTCTTGGTGTGGACAGACGTTAATGCCATATGGGGTCATTGATTCCCAAATAAGGTATCTGCAAAGACCCCAGATAAGCATATTTCTGAAAGAAAGGCCATCTAAGCCCAATAAGCAGTCCAGCCTTTGGTGAATGGCCTACCAAAGCGGAACTACTTTCTCACATGTCCAAAATATATGTAATAGAGTCCCTGTCTCTTTACCACATCTGGAACAAATGGGGGTTGGAATCTTGCCCATTCTGTGCAGTTTAGCCAGTGTATAATAGAGATTGTGATAGATCTGGAACTGCATAAACTGATACCTGTCTCATTTTAGATATTTATAGGTACTCCGCCATAGCTTGGGCCAATCATATGTCCTTTTTGGGGGGTGGGGCTCCTGTTTCCAGTAGTATACTAGACCCGGGTCTTTCAATTAGAGAATCTCATAATATTTATTATAGTAAGACAAAACCGCATGGGGAGCAACATCATTTGGAGCCAGGGTAATAATTTGTCACCTGTATACATTAGACCATTCCCTAGTTCCAACATGATGGACTAATAAGTGGGTGAATTGAAGATATTTAAAACTTCCCAAAGAGGGTATCCCATACATTTGTTGAGCTTCTAAAAATGTAAGCAATTTACCATTCTGTAAGAGATGCTCTGCTTTACTAACTGCAACACAGGGCCAGAGCATCCTGTAAGAGGTTGAGCACCAATTTTAAAATTAGGATTTCCCAACAATAGTTGGGAGACATCTCTAATTGTACCCATTTTAAGAAAAGGGCATAATTGTTCATGGGCCTGTGATAGCATACCTATAAGAGTATACAACAGAGTGTTGAGAAGTTTTTTCCAGGGGACATATTGGAATGCCTGGAGGTCCAGTCCTAACTGGTGGGATTGATATCATTGAAGATCTAACCATTGAGGAACATATTCTATGAAAGGTTCTATCAAGTCTCGGCCTATACCATTGGAAGTATCTGGAACTATGTATGGCTAGATAAAACAAGAAAAAATTGGGGACCTTCAGCCCTCCTCTATCCTGAGGGGCCATTCATTTGGACAGTGCTCTCTTAGGTGTATGATCTGGGCCAATAGGGATACCTGACACTTGTTGGGCTCTATTGATTTTCCTAAGTAAGCGCTATAAGAATAAATTAAATAAAAAAGGAGAGAGGAGACAGCCCTGTCTGGTGCCCTGTTGCAAATAAATCCTCCCTGGTAAAACCCCATTTCACAAAATATGAGCTGAAGGGCAGGTGTAGAGCACCTTGATCCATTGAATAAACTCCAGGGGGATATGGTATTAAGGAAATATATTAAACATATAATCCCATGAAACCCTGTCAAATGCTTTCTCTGCATCCAGGGAGACTAACACCGGAGGTGCAGATGACTCCCCGGATGCAGAGAAAAGATGAGAAAGCTTCTGTAGATGGTCTGCTGACAATCTCCCTGGCACGAATCCCACTTGTTTCTGACTAATCTGGGAGCCCCAAACAAAGTTCAACCAAGTGGTGAATACTTTAACCAGTTTCTTAAATTCAACATCAATGAGTAAAACAGGTCTGTAATTAGAAACGTGTAGGGGGTCCTTCCCAGGTTTTAACAGGACCACTATTAAAGATTCGGTCAATGCCAAATCAGAGATGCCATGTTTAAGGATGTAATTGAACCTACTGAGTAATAAGGGGGCTATTTGGGATTTAAATTTTTTTATAAAAATTAGGAGTATACCCATCCAGCCCTGGAGATTTGTCAGGGACCAGAGACAAAGATTAAAATGTTATCTCTGAGCATGTGGTTTGGGATGGTGGTCAGCTGGAATTGACCACTTTAGAGCATCCAGTCCAATTAGAAGTCAGTTAGTAGCTGTGGCATTAAACCAAGGGCGGCTTTTATTTAAACCTTAATTTTTTTCTTTTGGCTTGTATTTGAGGGCAGCTACTAATTGAGAGCAGCTTCTTATCAAAGATACATGGTAAGTGTTTTAAACTTTTGGATTTTTTTACCAGTGCAGCATTTGGTGTTACATTCTGTGTTGCTGGCCAGTAATTATGAGAGGTTGCCATCCACCACAACTACAGTTTTGAAAGAGTGATGATATTTTTTAAAATATTCATGTAAAAAATCTTTCAGGCATCTTTTCTGGTTATATATAACAATGGTCAGAGTTATCTTGGCAGGGCTGTAAAGCAACAGTCATGGGCACCTTACTGCATGGGCAAAACACCTTTTTGTTTTTATGTAATAAGTGTTATATAAAAAATCTTTTTAGGTTGTGCCAGATAATAGTTAGTTATTTGATCTTACCTCTCTGGACATCTAAGTCGGGACATGTTGGTAGATCCTTGTCATCTCCACTTCCCATTCAGGCCAGGGGTCTCATGGGGCTTCATTCTAGGACCCATCCTGTTCTCCGTCCTCCTTAACAAGCTACCTACAGCTTGTGCCAACTCGTAAATCCATATGTATGTGGATTACACAGTCATTTACACCTCCCATCCCTCCACTACAACCATAGAAGTTCTGCTCCAACAAGACTTTCACAATGTCCTTCTTTGGTTTCACTCTAACAAACTCTGGATCAACACATACACAAAAAACTGTCCATGACCTTCGGCACCAGCCAAAAATTGGCCAGTCTCCATACTCTGCCTATCTTCTTCACCTTGTATGGCACCCCTGTTGAAGTGGTTCATTCATTCAAATATCTCAGAGTGTGGCAAGACAGCAAACTTGATGCCATCCATGCTAAGCTCTGTGCCAAATTTGGTGCCTTGTACCTAAATAAAGACTGTCTATCTTCACAAGTGTGCCGTAATCATGTCACCAAAATGGTGCTCTGGCTCTTTCATTATGCAGACATTGCCCATGGCACCACTCTCTCCACCTTACTGGCCAGACTGGACACCCTGTGTAATGTCTTTTGTTGTTTTACTACTAACACTCCCTCTCATGCCCACCATTGCTCACTCTACTCCTTCTTACCCATTCTTCCTCTTCCATCAAACCACCAGAACCACTGTGCCTCATTCCTATCCAAATACTGGTTTTGAAACTTCACTCTTACCTTTCCTCCTCCTCTCTCCTCTCCTCTCTCTCCTCTCCTCTCCTCTCCTCTCCTCTCCTCTCCTCTCTCCTCTCCTCCATTCCCTCTGCCTCCTGTACCCTCTGCTCAAGGGATCCTTACGCTTTCACCATTCCTCATCCCCACTCCTTTGCAGGGCAATCAGCCTTCTCCTATCATTTACCTTCATTCAAAAACCTTCTGTCATTCTCCTTCCAGTTCACTAACCCCCCGTTTCCATCATGTACCAGCTCAAACCCCTTCCATCCCCCTGCTTCTGTTTTCCACCTACCTGATTACCCCTTATATTTACCTCCTTCCCTGGTGTAGGTGTGGCTGAACTTCTTGACTTCTGCTGCTTGCTTGTGTTGTACTTACTTGTGTTTTAATCATGCATTCTATTCCACTTTACAGTAACTGTGAATTGTGTCAATGCTATGTAATTGCATTTAACTGCATGCTGTGTCTATGTTAGGTATTTGCCTTCCTTGTTCCCTTCCCCTGGGTCACACCTGGGAATGAGCCTTGGTTCAATGTGCCTTTCCTGGTCACCAATTTTCAAATAAATAAATACATTTGTGTAGGCATGTGAGGCAACAATCCAGGCACTTCATTATTTAGGCAGATTACATTTTTGTCTTTAAACTAAGAAATATTACATAAAATAAATATTTTTGGGTTGTGCCAGACAGCAGTTGTAGTTATTTATGTCAAGCTGAAAAGCAACAGTCCAGGGCACCTTTGTACTAATGTCACTTTAGTGCAAATGCTTGTGGTATACAATGAAGGGTGTGGCTTGAGGAAAGTATAACGTTAGAAAGGTCAGAGCAAAGGACTCATTGTCAGGATAAGGAGAAGGGAAAGCAGAGATCATCACAACCAGATATGGTAGGTATTTGCCATTCAGCATCAGAAGGCAGACAGGGTGAGACCAGCTGATCTGGCTGATATGATATTAGATGAGGAAATCAGGAGGACTGAGCCCTAACATGCTCCACAACAGTTCTAACACCTAGGGAGGGAGAGGCAGTCAAGGGAAAGGTTATGGAGGATAAGGATTAATGAGTCTGAGAAGACCAGTGAAGGCATTGAGGAGATGGAGGGTGAGGAGGATGTTTGAAAAGGTGTGCTCTAGGAACCTCAATCCAATATACAGTATCCAATATCAGCAAGTGAGATCCTGATCATAACTACTGTATCTGATCCCACTAGTCAGCATGGTGCTAAAGGTCTTATAGATGTGAAAGATGGCACTGCGGGGGATCACGTAATGAGCTGAGTCTAGGAAGACATCTTCTGTGCTGCTCTGAGGCCCAAAGCTTCTTATAAAAGCTTTAAAACCTTTGGGAACAACTGGAGCTGCATTAAAAGAGCTGTATTGGGCTGGTGAGGTGCTGGGGGCCAGATCTGTGGCGTGGTGAATGAAGAGGTGGTGATTCAGTGGGCCAGCGTCAGTGTATGCCGTAAACAATCGGTGGTAATACCAGGCCACGCAAACAACTTGAAATGGAATCCGAGGTGGTGGAGCCCCTTGCGGGGAGATCACCTGCCTCCAAACAGCCAAAACCCCAATCCCCAACCCCTAGTGAACAGGAGGAAGTGGTAGGAAAAGAAGGGGGAGCTAATTCGAGTAATGAGGACATTCAGGAAATAAAGCAGCTTCTGCAGGGGCTGGTAGTGGATTTTTCAGCTGTTAAACCAGTGCTGCAATCGCTTGCACAGATAATGGGCGATGCGGAGGTTCTGATCGCATCTCAAGAAAGAAAAATGTCTGCAGTGGAACAGGAGCTGGTGGTGGTCAGAAGGCAAGTCAAGAAACTCGAAGAGAGACTGGAGGATCAAGAATCGAGAAGCCAAAGGAATAACTTGAACCTGGCAGGGTTGCCTGAGAGGGCCGAAGGGACAGACTGTGTTCTCTATGTACAGGACATGCTGCTCAAATTGTTTGGCCCCACTCCATATGGGGACGCCTACAACTTAGAGAGTGCACAGGACTCTGAAAGAGGTACCACCACCGGGAGCAAGACCTCGAGTAATCATTATGCGCTTTCTTAATTACAAAGAAACAGTTTATGTGCTGTCTGCAGCAAGGCAAAAGAAATCAATGCAGTGGAATGGTGCCACCCTGTGGTTATTCCAGGATCAAACACCTGCAGTGAGAGGAAAGCAGAAAGAATATCTGGAAATTAAAAAGAAATTATATCTGGCTGGAATTAAGTTTCGGCTACAGTATCCTGCCACGTTAGTGGTGCAACTTCAAGCAGGGGAGAAGCGTTTCCTTACTGCAAAGGATGCATTAGAAGGGCTACGAGTGGAGCTCCCCGACCTATTTAGAGCACCGAACTGAACTGTTTTAGAGGCAATGGAGAGTTATGGGAATGACTGGACTGGGATTATTGGGATACTAAAGTTTGCTACATTTAATTTGTCAAGCTTAATCCTTATTTAGACAATTTAATTGAAGGGTATCGAAGTGGGAGAGAAAGAGCTTTATCAATACATATGGGCTTAAAAGAGTTTACCGTGGGGAAGAAAGTCTGAAAGAGTTTAATATAGGGCTGGGGATGAAGAAAGCTGAAAAGAAGAGCAAAAGTAGCGGGGGTGAAGGTGTTGGAATATGATGGAGACTGGGGATCGGCCAAATATTTGAAATGGGATATGGAAGCCTACATAGTGGATGGAGGTGAGAGGGAGGAATGGACAAAGAGAGGCTGAAATGAAATCGTAGATGGGGCAAAGTATAGAGATATTGGAAAAGTCAAGAGCAAGGGGCTATATATGGGGGCCTAGTGAATACCTGGCCAGCTATAGAGAGTGGGTACGGACGCTATAAACGAAGGGAACTCAGAAAGGTGATGACCACTTCCCATCCTCAGAGTATCAGGAGGGTGTGTTCAAGGGGAGCATTTTTTCTTATCTGGTTTTCCTGCCCCGGGTTCCCTGAGATTGCCTTGCTCCCTATCACCCAGATGGCTTAGGAGAAAAGAAAGGAGAGATGGCTAGGGCGTTGGGTAAAATATAAATAATAGACTTTGGCTAGTAATATCTAGGAAGGAATCTTAGCCCTTGGGCGAGGGACTGAGAGCATGCTAGAGATGGCTTAATGTTAAAGGTTACTGTACTGAGTGGTATATAAGGGCCATAGGATGCCCTGGGGGAGGGGGCAGGATTCCGGGGTACTTGGATGGGAACAGGAGAGACTACAAAGGGGGTTTACGACCGGGGAAGGGGGTCAATTTCTGCTGCTACCCTCTAAGGGGAACTCGGAATAATATTAACTAATATCTCTTGGCTACGACAAGGAGGCTATTCCTGAACAGCATAATGAGGTTATAGGTAGGGATAGAGTGGAAAGCTAAATAGACTGAGGGTACCAGAAAAGAGAGATGTAGGAAAATAACGTAATCAATAGGGTAAGACTCTGTCTATGTTTAAGAATAGATCCCAGAGTTGGTGGAGGTTATGGAGGGGCAGGGGAGTAGCATAAGAAGGAGTTCACCGATGATCCGAGAAATGGAAGGCAGGCGATCTAGGGATCGGGGGCAGGGGAGAAGGGGGGAGGGGGTTGGGGATCTGGAAAGAGAGAGAGTCCACCACAATAGGAGCAAAGAAGGCAGGCTCGGACAAGGTTTCAAGGGTCAACAGTCCCAGTATAAGTTTTTGGCACGGCTCATGACAAGTGTTAGAGTAATCTCATGGAATGTTAAAGGACTCAGGGGTGGACATAAAAGAATGGTAATTATGAGACACTTGGATCAAATGGGGGCCCATATTGTTGCTCTGCAGGAGACACATTTATTGACGGAGGAGCTGAATAGCCTTAAGCGACTCTGGGTGGGGCAGGTTTATGGGATAGGCAAGGAAAGGGCCTCAGAAGGAGTAGTGATTTTAATTAGGAAAACTTGTTTGTTCAGCGTGGAGCAGGTGACTACAAGTGAAGATGGTAGAGGGATCTATATTTCGGGCTTAATATATGGTAGGGCTATTTCGGTGGCTTCTATAAATGTACCAACACCCCCTAACCCAGAATTCTTTGCCTCAATAGACAAGGATATAGCGGGTTTTTCTGGGCATTCTCTTATTCTAGCGAGAGATTGGAATGCATATGCTGACAATGTAGGAGATAGGATCCCGCCTATCAGAGGACCATTAACGAAGACTCAAATTGCTTTAAACAAACTGCTAGAGGTTGCGGCTCTGGTGGATCTGATATGGATGCACTCTGTGGGGGGTAATACTATGACATTCTACTTGGCGGCACACAAGACCCAATCCCGTATTGATTTCTTATTAGTTAATAGGGAGGTACTTATGGGAATTAGGGGATTAACTACAGAGGGTAGAACTTTTTCTGGTCACTCTCTGATCAAATTAATCTGGGAACCAAAACTAGGCCCACCTAGACCACCCCGATGGAGACTGAGTGACTCCCTATTGACGGAAACAGCAACCAAGGGTAAGCTTGAGGGAACCCTGCTAGAAATCATACAGCAACAATTACCTACGTGGCTCGATAGGAAGTTGGCATGGCCAACTTACAAAGTGTTATTTGTGGGAGTGGCTCAGGACCTGGCAGCTCAGAAAAATAAGCAGAGGAGGGCAAAAGAGGAATTTATCTTAGGGGCCATCAACTCATTGGCTCCACTTGAGGGGTCTACAGAGGAAATTGACGGGGAACTTAAAAGCCTAAGACGGGAACTAGAGGATATTGTTTATGGCAAGGTAGACTTCTGGCTAAAAAAGATTAAAGCGAAATATCTCTTGATGGGAGACGTCCCGGGACGCTTGCTGGCGGCTAGAGTTAGGGAATGGGAAGTGAGCAGAATGGTGACATCTATCTGGTATGGAGGGAAGCTTATAACGGATCCCCAGGAGCTAGCAGACACTTTTGCACTGTATTTTAAAGACTTATATCAGATTGGGAATACGATGGGGGAGGAAGAAATTAATGCTTTTCTGGAGGGAGTATCTTTACTTGTAATTGACCCCATTCAAGCTAGTGAATTAGCAGCTTCTATTGGCACAGCAGAGATTGTGGAGGTAGTCAGGTCTTTACCAGTGGGCAAAACGCCAGGGCCGGATGGTCTCACGGCAAAGTTTTATCAGACTTATAGCCACATTCTATTGCCTATGCTTCAAGAATTCTTTAATAATATAATGCAGGAGGGAGTGTCCCCCATATCAGGCGTACATTACATTAATCCCCAAACCAGATAAACCTAGGGATTTACCAGGTAACTATAGGCCTATAGCATTAATGAATCAGGACATCAAAATCCTTACAAAAATCTTGGCGAATAGAATTTGACGGATAGCACCGGCTATAATAAGTCAGGAGCAAGTGGGATTTATGCCAGGGAGGGGGCACATGATGCTTTGAGGAAGCTACATCATATCTTGAATTATGCATCAGACTCTCAATTACCCTTAGCCTTGATATCTTTAGACACTGAGAAGGCCTTTGACAGGGTCTCCCATCCTTTTCCTTTTGCCACAATGGAGAAGATGGGCTTTCCCGAAGGTCTTCTTAGAGGCATTAAAAACCTGTATGCTGCTCCGACGGCTAGAGTCCTATATAATGGCTATATCTCACAGGAAATACAGCTGGAAAACGGGACCCGTCAAGGATGTCCTCTTTCCCCGATATTATTTAATATCTACTTGGAGCCTCTGCTGAGAGCAATTAATAATGATGGAGATATAAGGGGGGTTGAGATAATGGGACGAGAATTAAAATTGTCAGTTTTTGCAGATGATGTGCTTTTGCATTTACGGGATCCGGTGGTTGGGTTTGAGAGGACTAGAGAACTAATAGGGCGTTTTGCTAAAGTTTCTAACTATAAACTGAATTTGACCAAAACTCAAATTCTCCCCTTGACGCCCCATGTATACAAGGCAGATTTTGCTCAGCTGCGAATTCAATAGGTGACTGATAAGATCAAATATTTGGGCATTTGGATTACAGGGAATATTGAGATAGGGGCTGAAACAAATATGGAAGGGACCTTGTCAGTTATTAGGGGTGATTTAGTAAGATGGAATAAGCTGCTCTTGAACTTTATGGCTAGACTTGGGCTTATCAAGATGAATCTGCTGCCAAGGTTGTTATACCCAGTGTATTTAGCTCCATATAGTATTCCCAAAAAGTGGTTCAGAATGATTAAAAAGCTACTCTCAGATTTTTTATGGAATCTTAAGCCTCCTAGGAAAAAATACAATGATCTGCATCTATCTCCCTCTTTTGGAGGGGTTAAGCTGCCAGACCTCCATTTATATTATGTTGCGGGACGGTTAGGTCTTATGACCCGATGGGGTAGAAGTAATGAGGGAGAAGCTTGTATCCCAGAATGGTTACATTTAGAGATCCAAATGATGAAGGAGGTAGGCCTCTCTCTGGAGGCACCCTTGTATGCTAACATAACTAATTGTTTTAAACAAGAGTTGGGAAGCCCAGTTTTGAAGGCGGCAGAAGCGTGGTGGTCGTTTTTGACTCGGGTCCAGAAAAAGGACCAAATGAAGGCCCAAGGACAACCGTTGTTGGGTAACCCCAACTTAGTCATAGGGAACCAGGTACTTAAAGGGAAGTGGTCTAGGTGGGTTTCAGGTTTGAAGTTAAAGGATGTTATTCAGGATAATAAGGTGGTCCTCCCAGTACAGTGCGATGGAATGCCCTCTTTCCATAAGATACAACTTATACATTTGCTGGAGGGGGTGCTAAAGAGGTTAGGAGGCCTTACAGACTGTTCATTTAAATGGGATGAGCTGAGGGAGATTGATCTGAAATCCAGGGCCCTATCACAAGTATACAAAGTACTTCTCAATTTTTTTGGTGAAATATTGACTGGGCTAACGTATGGAAGAATAGCAAGTATATTGTAATACCTAAATATAGGAGCTTACATTTTTTTACTGTTTCTAACCTATATTATACCCCTGTGAAGCTATGTGATAGAGGCCTAAGACAGACAGACCTGTGTTTTAGGTGTGGCTTGGAGATAGGAGATTTGTTACATGTGCTGTGGGACTGTAGCAAAATATCGCCCTTGTGGGATGAAATAAAGAGACGAATGGACCCAATGCTGGATTACTCGGAATTTATAATACTGGAGATACGCGCCTTAGGGGACCTATCGCAAATTTCTGGTGTTACACCTAAGTATCACTTATCCTTGATGGCGGCAGTAATTAAGTCATATGTGGTCCAGCATTGGAAGGATGACCAGCCCTATGTGTATAAACATTGGGTAGGAGATCTTATTGGGGCTTTGGATAGAATTAAGAGACATTTACATTCAGAGGGGAGGAAAGGGTTATATGCTACAAGATGGGCGGTATTGGAGGTGATATACTCTCAGCAAGAGGTAGACACCCGGACACAGGTCTGTCTGTTGGGCTGTGATTAGCTGGAGAAACCTGGGCTGGAACGTCTCAAGGGTATTAGAAACACTAGCAAAGATTGGAGGGTTTGATTGGTGATTGTATGTGAGGTGGTCGGGACTTGGAATGTGAATAATAGTTAGAGGTTAGGGTCTGCTTGACAAATTGGGGGGGACGGGGACTCTCTCTCTTTCCAGGGGACACAGAGGGGCACCACCCTTAATTAGGCATTAACTTAGCATGAAAGTAGGCTAAGGAGCACCTATCGGGCTGCAGATAATTTTCATGGGGGTAAGGGGAGAGGGGTCAATGTATAAGCAGCCTGAGGATCTTATTTTAAGGTGGTGATGAAGTAAGTCTAGATCTGGCTTGGAGGGGTGGTGTTACCTCTGGGTATGTAAATAGTTAAATTGTACATAGTTTACACAGTCAGTTTTGGATTGTGTGCCCTGGGGTAACCAGGTTTATGTTTGTTTTGTCGCTGTTTGGAAAATGAATAAAGATGTGTTTGAAAGATGGCACTGCCACCCATATAGTGGGCAACACCGCAGGACAAAATATTCCTAAAAAATCAAAAAGCAGACTGGAGTCACATAAGCAGAAAAAGTGCTTGTGTAAACATAGTCTTCACTCTTCCCACAGTGCATTATTGTCCCCCATTCAAATAATTTATTTGGGACTATTTGACTACTGATTCATCCAGTGAGAGTTGGGAATATGGCAACTATGCAAGGCACGTATCAATCATGGTAAAGCGGAGTCACCTCATTCACTGGTGGGTAGCACTTCCACTTTAATCACAGTCATCTGTTGATTTGTGAAAACCACCAGAGCATGTATGATGAGGAGCCAGGAGCACCAGTTATTCATAATAGCACACAAGAGTGGACAGAGGAGGACTAGGAAGAAGAAACTTGATAAGGAAGGCACCATTAGGTCTCTTCCCACTTCATGGAAATCAAGGAAAAATATCAGTTGCTTTTTATCATTGTAATAGGAGTCACATTTTAGTAGTGGTGACTGTCCTTGGTCATTTATTTCCATTTGTAAAATATTGATGAAAAAGGTTCTTGTTAGAAAATGTATTTTTCAGCCAACAATAGTGTGTGTTTTATAAAACAGTGTTCAGGGGATTTAATGCCCCTAAAACTGAAATGCTTGCACTTGATCTCTTGATTTACTTTCATGAATAATCCAGGCTTCAGGAAACTGATGGCAAAGTATTGTTCCAAATGAAAAGTGATTTGGCATATATATTTCTTGAACTGGGCCGTGCCCCAGCTGAAGCTGAGGAGTACTGTTGTGCAAAGCATGCCACATGCTTTGTCACACTAAGCAGCTGACACAATGCACTTTACCACTGATATGTCAATCAGTGGCTTCTCTACCACTATAGTATGTCTTTCTTGTGCATAATGGCCCAGTGAGCACAACTTCTGGCTGATTCACTGGCCACATGATTCATACCTTTGTATTGCATTCATCCTTGCTTCCACCCCTTAAGTTTGCTTACAAGAAACTTTATCCATGACATTTGCATCACAAGCGCAAATTGTGGCTAACACCTTGGTTGAGCTTCTGGAGTAAAATAATTCTCAGTTGCACTCATTATCTCTAAAAGGTGGCTTCATAGCTAGCAATAATAGGTGAAATGTGGTTGATGTGATAGAAGATGGTGGTTTTATGAAGTTCCATGCATGACACATTGTATTAATCTGGTACTGCAGGACTTTCTCATCCAAGCAAAAATCACAGAACTGCTCTGTATGTGCTGCCACATTTGTGGCCATTTTTGTTGAGTTTTGTTAAGTTACCTTTTGTTGACTGGGAAAGAAGGGCATGGACAACTTTCTTTTTAGCCTTGTCTGGGATGGGGGGCTGGAGATACAGAAAAAAACTTACTGATTGAGAATGAGTCAGGTTCAGTGGTTGAGAATTTTTAGTGAATTGCTTACATTTGACCAGGACACTGGTGAAATAACCAGAACAGGTAGATAGGACCTCAGTTTAATGTCTAATCCAAACTAAAATTGTATCCACTCATCCAAAGCATGGTAGTTGTTACAAGAGCTGCAGATAAAAACTAACTAGTGTCAGCACTGCATGAAACAAGACGTGGTCACATGATGGCACTCAACCCTCTAAATTATTGAGCCAATGTTCCAGCAGTACAAGGCACTGTCTGACTATGTGGTCATCACACCACACATGGTGTGTCAGGAGCTTCCATGAGCTTGCAAAATGGAGCTGTGGAATCTCATGGATGGTCTAGTTCTCATTGTACAGCCTTCTTCCTGTGCCACCAAGGTAGGTAGTGACCACACAGCATCCATAGGTCAAGCAGTCCCACTCCTGTGTGGACTGAGGCAGGCATTGTGCAATGTACATCAACAATCAGAAGTTAGGTGATGGTAGTGTTTGCACCACACTATTGGAACACATGTAGGCACTATTTGATAACTAGAGATGGCTGAAAACCATCCCAGATTCCACAGAGTACAAAGTATCACTGAATTAGACATCAAACATTTCTCTGGAGGTGGGCAAGAAGTGTTACAGCAGGTAAAGTATCACTTGATTGAAAAGGTGCACAGCAAATGAGAGCAAAGCTAGTTAAGATAAGGATGGCATCAACACCCCCAAAATCACTGTCTTTCTAAAATGATCACAATAGTGCCTCTTAGTCACTTTGGACACCAGCATCATCACTACCACTACCACCGTCACACCTTAAGGCTTCCCTAGTAGCAATTCCAACCATCTTAGGGCAGTATTACCAAAGGTTGGTATTGAGGGAAGCAGAGTAGAATGAAAAGGAAGACATCATTCATAAGTATGCAGAACGCATGGAGGTATATATGACTGACTCAAAGAACTTGTTGCAGGTCAATTGTGCCTTATTAGCCTCAGAAAAATCAAGTACATTTTTATTGTGTTACTACCTTTTTGTTAGACTAACTGAAGAATTTTTACACAAGCTTTCGAGACCTCTCAGGTCCCTTCATCAGGTGTAGGGAAAACTAGCTAGCATTTCAGAATATGTATGACAGGAGTTTGTGGGTCCTAGCTTGCTTAAGGGTAGGCCGAAAAGGAAGCAATCGGGCCACAAGAGAAGAACATCAGAGAATTGCAATCAGTCCTGCACAACAATGACAGACCATCCATTATATTCAGCAAACCACCTATAATATCATACAGACAACCACTGAATCTGGGAAGAACACTGGTCAGGAATTACAGGTAGTCTGTTAAAGTGCCAACAGAATATTGCTGCCAGAAAGTTGGGGCAATAATGTCACATGCATATCATGCCGCTAGGATTTTTTGCCATCAAGCACTGTTGCTGATCTCTGGGTTGCCCTTCTTGCCACTGGGGTGCAACCCAGAGTTTGTTATTTAAATATAAAGGGCATGCAGGGGGCATAGGCCCCCACAATTGCTGTTGCTCCAACTGCCTCATGGCAGATTGGCAGAGCACTCTGCTGGGCATTGGCCAAGTGCTGGTGACATATTTTAAGCCAGCAACTTGGTTGTCACTGCAGCGTGGGTGAACTGGAATTACAGACCCACAGTTCACATGGATGCATAAAGAACAAGACCATGCAACAAGCCAAGATGCAAAACATGCAGCATTACTGATGCATGTGACTCTGTCTACTCTCCATTTACCAAAAAGGAACATAAAATAAAAGGGTCTTTCCCATGCAACACCAAATATTTTACTTATCTATTAAGATTCCAAAAATGTCCTCATGGGTGGTGCAGTATGTTGGAGAAATTGGATAAACACATTGTAAACCAAGAATGGATACAGATCCACTCTCAAACATTCAGACAACCAGATACCAGTGACCAAACACTTCTCCCAAAACAATCATTCTTTGAATGATTTTAAAGTGGCAGTTTTGAGATGAAACCTCAAATTCATTTACATAAGACTTCTGTGGGAAGCAAAACTCAAGAGGCTTTGTTGAACAAATAAACATGGGCTGATGCTGATCAAAGATTCAGCCTTCCTCACACGTTACCAGATCCCAAACTAAATTTTGACAGTTTCCACTGCAGTTCTGGACGCTACCAATTAGAATCTGTTTATGTATGATTTAAATCAGTATAGCGCAGTGGTTTAAGGCTCTGAACTAAAAATCTGGAGACCTGAGTTTGAATCCCACAGCCCCGGCTTGCATACTGTTTGACCCTGAGCAAGTCACTTAACTTCCCTGTGCTCCCAGGTTGCACCTGTAAACAAGCTTTCAGCTTAGTGTGCCACTCCTAGTTAAACAATTAAAAAAAAAAATCTTCCTCTGTTGCTGAACTCTGCTGCAGGGACATACTTGACGTGAAAGAGCCACATATGTAGACACTACTTAATTTACTGAACCTGCAGTGTTACACATCCTACATACTGAATGGAACTTTTTTTAGCCATTGATCTTTTGCTGTGGTATCTCTTTGAAGTAGCTCACTATTTGCATGTCTGATCTCTCACCTTTTAATGACGTGAGTCCTATTTCCTGGTAGTCACATGTATTGTATTAAATTGCTTCCTTCATAGCCTGCCCTTTGTTAAGCTATTTAGGACCCACAAACTCTTGTATATATTCTGAAATGCTTGTTTGTTTTCCCTACACCTGATGATGGAATCTGAGAGGTCTTGAAGGCTTGTGTAAAAATGTTTAGTTTAGTCTAATAAAAAGGCACAGTATTACCACAAAAATGTGTACTGGCATCAAAGAACTTGGCAATTGATTAGGAGTCACTTTGGTCTGGATTGCAATGGTTAAGGAGTGGCCATCATTGTCTTCTGTTTTAATAACAGACAAACACATAAATCTTAAAAAAAAAACAACTTTGAGGGATTCCCATTCATAAAAATGAATACAGTATTTACTTACTCCCACACAACAGTATCACATCTCTACTACTACAGTTTAAGGACATATGAACATAGGAACATATGAACATGCCAACAAAATCAAGCCATTATGGTCTATCAATTCTGCTTGAGTGTGCACCACACAGTTTATTCTGCTGGAGCTGCTCCACCCTCCTCCCACCCATTTCTTCCCTTGATTTATCTCCCCATCCTCCACCCTCCCATAGAAGTGACCTTCCCTTTGACCCTGTGCCACCCCGTCTTAAAACCGCCCATGTTTTTAGTGAAAGCACTTCCTCCAGCAATTTGTTCCACCTTGCCACCACCCTTTCTGTGAAACAGTGCCTCTTCATTTCCCTTCTAAATCTTCCCCACACCAATTTCAGATGTGCCACCTTGTGAACCCCTGAATAGTCTGCAGCATCAGAAGTCATGCCTGAATATCATCCAGTTTCCAATTCAGATGATGAAGATAGAAATAGGATTCCAAACTCAAGATGATAACAAAGACAACCAATTGGATGAAACTGTTACTAATGAGTAGGTCAGTTTTTCTCACCTTCTTATAAAATACTTAAAAGAGCATTGCAAGGCAAGCTCATGTTCTGCAGGGGCCAACTCTAGTGGGCCTAGCTTTAGTCACTGCAAGCCTCCTTCTCCTCAAGGGCCTACTCACAAATTTTACCTTCATTCACTGCAAGCCTCCTCTTCCTCCAGTACTTTCTAATGCCTCCTCTTAGCCACTGCATGACTACTGCTCCTCAAGGGCTTACTCCAAAGTGTGTACCTTCAGTCACTGCTAACGCCCTCCTCCTCTTCCTTCAAGGACTACTTCAAAGTTTCTATCTTTAGCCATTGCAAGTCTCCTCCTACTACTCCAGGGCCTATTCCAAAGTGCCTACCTTCATTCACTGCAAATCTCCTCTGCTTCCATGATCTACTCTATGGTGTCTACCTTCAGTCACTGCAAGCCTCCTCCTCTTATTCCTCCAAAACCTACTCTGCCTTCCCTCAGCCATTGCAAGCGACTTTCTCCTGTTCCACCACAGAAGCCTCACCCAAAGAGTCTACCTTCAGTCACTACAAGCCTCCTCTCCTCTCCTCATTGATATACTCCACTGTGCCTACCTTCAGTAACTGTAAACTTACCTCTCCCCCTTACATGACAGACAGGCATAATTATCTAAAACCCTAGCAGGCTACCTTGTGGGCTGCTGTACCTCCTGTTCAGCTAACGACAATAAACATGTCAGACAGCCATATGGTTTTGAAAAACTGGTGGCCTGCCATGTGGATTGCTGAATGTTATATACTGTCAGGAACAATAATGTCAGACTGGCATAATGTTTTGAAAACCGACAGTCTACCACATGGGCCACTGTACCTGTTATTCGGCTAGTAACAATATGCATATCAGACTGACATATTATTTTTAAAGCACTAAAGGCCTGCCATGGGTGCTGTTTTATCTGCTATTCTGCCAGCAACAATAAACATGTCACACAGGCATAACTTCATGAGACGGTTGTGGACTACCCCCACGGGCTATTGTATGTACTTATGGCATACTGACTGCCTAATGAGAACCCCCTCCCCCTTATTCTCAACTTACTATTACTTCAATTCCAATCACAGTTACCAGCCCTGAGAGTTTACAGTCAGTATGTGTAAAAGCATCTGTGCTAAAACATGTTTTTAAACCCACCTCACTTCCAAACACGGATGCAAGCACAGAAAAAAAACACAAATGTCTATATTGCAAAATGCTTTTTTAAGACCATTTTACATTCATCCCATTTCCTACAAGAACTAGAACCATTCAATATACGAACATAAAAAAAATAACAACACTACGTCCAAAAATCTTTGTAAATTTGATGTTCCTCACGGCTTAGTGGAGATACCTTTCCCCATCGGGATAAGACTGCACACTGCCACAAGACTATTTCCGTATACTTCTTGCAGCAATGCAACCACGTGAACAGCATTTTGCACAACATGTGACCTGCACCACTATTCACCCTGCATGAAGTAGAGTTAACTTCACAAGCAAAGCACCTTGCATAGTTTTGCATAGTGTGCTAAGCCCCAGATCTGTCGAAATGGAATTACTATGCAAGGCTTTCATGAAGGGCAAAGTTTAAGGCATCGTCATCACTGGTAAAGAAAAACTTCACAACATCTCTACCATCTAGGGCTGGAAAAACTTCCTGAAGTTCTCAGTCACCTGAAATATGTGAAAACATCTGGGTTAATCTATCAAATTTTGCATTTCAGGACCGTTAAACTTCAGGAAGCTTTCTTCTGCCCAAGAAAATCCCCAAGCCCATTTCCCACACTTTTCCCTTACATTTAGATCCCTTCAGGAATGCACAGACATGCATCTCCACTCATCTGAGTCCTCCAGTGGGAAAACATCTCAGGTCCCTCTGGAACAAGAATGAAAGGCATGCAGACTGCAACTTTGGGTACTCACGAAATAAAGTTCTGTTAGAACAAGTGGCAGAAGAAGAAGCAATCTCATACAATGGTGGCATTCATTATTTCAGACTTGTAATGCTTTTCATACAGAACTACCAGTCTTGTACAAAATGGTAAGAAATGCCAATGTACTATTTCTGTGGGATCAGGAGAAAAACACCCCATTTTCCTTTAATCTTTGGCAGCTCACACCACCAAGCCAACTAAATCCAGATCCTGTAGAAACCAGTTCTAAAGTTCTCTGCCCCCTTGCTCATGAAGCACATCCCTGGCCCGCTGCTCCCTGTCCATGTCAGTGGCTCGGCAGGTTGCACACTAGCCTCTGAGTCTGAGAAGATTGAAAGGTTGTGGGTTCTAGCTCCTCACCAGGCACTTGGGGTAAATCCCAATACTGACACTGTAGCACATCATGAGGGGATGCTGCAGTCCTGAGGTGCTGTTTTTCAGATGAAACATTAAACTGAGGTCCCATTTGCCTGTTCTGGTGGTTGCTCAGGTGGACACTAAAGATTCCATGCCACTTCTCAAAAAGAGCAGGGAAATTTCCCCAGTATCCTGGCCAAATTTCCCCCATTCACTGAAAAAAACAAACACCAACAGCTTCATCTGCTTCAGTTTGTTTTGTTTTTCAATTATTTAACCAGGTGAGACACTCTAGGCTTAAAGCATGTTTAAAGGTGCAACCTGGGAGCATGAGGAAGTTAAGTGACTTGCTCAGGGTCACACAGTATGGATGTGGGGGGCTGTGGGATTCAAACTCAGGTATCCAGATTTGCAGCTCAGATCCTAAACCACTGCACCATACTGCCTCCAAACCCGGTGCAGTTTGTTCCCATCTGTATCCTCCCTCCCCCGGGTTGCCCCTGAAAAATGGACATCTAGTCTCAGTGGGCCTACCCATTCAACAAAATTCAATAAATAAATAAAAAACAAGAACTGTGGCCCATATCTTCAGGGGTACACCACTGTAAAGGGGGGGTTGAATGTGTCCATATAGACCAGCTGCTCTGGAAAGTTCTCACCATCATAAAGGGGAGTGGTGATGTCAGATTGTGTTTGAGCAGGAATTGCAGAAGGGAATCAAAATGCAAAAGATTCCCTTATGGAAACCCTGCCCAACCATGATCTGAGATTGCCACTCTGACCCAATCATAGGTGTTCTCAATGAGCATGCTACCCCACATCCCAGGATTACTCAGCATGGGGGAAGTGACAGAATTGTAGATCTGGTCTGTATTTATTATATATGGAAGTGAATCAGTTTGAGGGGATTGCAATGAGAATGAATGGTTACTACAGGATGTAGATGTTACAAGTTTGTTTGCATGGACCATGAAAGATTAGAGGAAACTATTTATTTTGCCCTCCTGGACAGATGCAAATAGCTGGTGGCAGACATTGGTGTGCCCTTGAAGAAAGCTAAAGTTAAAAAAAAGATAGGAAGGTTGTAGGGGCAACTGGTCCTGTGTGTAGCACCTGTTAAAAAACTGATTGACTGCATATTGTGTAACATTCAATGTACATTGTTGATTGTGCACTGCCTAATATATACTGTTCACTGGGCACAGATTGTTGTACTTGCTGTTTAACTTGCTACTGTTCTGTGGCCCCTTGACAAACAGGAACACTAGTTTCTGCCTCTATTTAATTGTTGCACCTTGCTCTGTCTCTCTCCAGCCTGCCATCCCTACCCCACAGCACCAAGCTGACGCAGGGCTTCGCTCTGCCAGCGGGCGGTCGCGCGCACCTAAGCCGACTCAGGGAAACCATAAGGCGGGAGGACAGCGAGCACTTGGGAAAGCGGTAAAATTTTTGCCCACCCGCCTCCTTCCCTCTTGTGTGTTACTTATAGGCATCTTCCGCTGAAATCTCTTCCCGCCCTCAGCATTATTCTAAACCAACGGACTGTCCACGGCTTGCTGATCCAACCAATCAGCAACTCACTACTCCCCGATAGCCAACTAACAATATCTCTCTCTCATAGTGGGAGTTTATTTCTGATACTTCTTTCACTGTCAGCCATGGGGTTCCACAAAGATGATGTCCCTGTCACACAAATTAGGGTGATCCACCCACCCAGTCTCTCTGAACCATTCCCTTTGGTTGATGCTCAAACCCTCACATATGCCCTACCATTGCTGCATCGACTACAGTGGTGTGACCACCAAAAAGAGACACATACCACCACACATGTATTTCAATCAAGGCTCCACTACTGGATATACAGATCCCCCTAAGCCTAACCACCAAACTGCTACTTGGTGTCTCGACACAATTCCTTAACCCCACATGGAGCACCCCAAAAGAGTGGCAACAGAATAAGAGAAGGAGGACCAAAGACAGCCCCCTTTCCCTATCACTGGCAGCCCTCACGAAACTCCTGCTCTTTCTATTGCTCTGTATTGGTAACGTGGAAATCAACCCTGGACCCCCTGAATGTATCACCTCTCCATCAGACCTAACCTCAATTAAAGGCCTCAGTTTCCTGCATATTAATGTATGCAGTCTGTTGAAAAAACTTACACTGATACAAGCCTGGGTTGCCCATACCTTGCCAGACTTTCTCATGGTATCTGAGACATGGCTCAAACCCACCACAGCAGACAGGGATGTTAGCCTACCCAACTATCAGCTATTCAGAGCTGATCGCCAAACAAGGGGAGGTGGAGTAGCCATACATGCAAAATCCGGTACAGCTGTATCCTGTATTGCTGCAACCTCTATGCCCAAGGAATTTGAATGCCTATCCCTAAAAGTCTCACTCCCCAATACAGCAGCTTTTCAGCTAGTTGGATGCTACAGACCCCCTCTGCTGAACACAAGCTCTTATCCCACCTGGGGAACCTGCTAAAGCCTAGCACTGAAGAAGTCATTATTCTAGGTGACCTGAATTTCAACTGAGCTTACCCAGGCTGCTGCACCTCTGGTATCATTCTGTGATACTTATGGGTTCACACAACTAATTAATGAGCCAACAAGAATTAATGCAAGGAATAGTAATAACAGCACACTACTTGATATCATGCTAGTGAATAAACCACATCTATTCACACGCTGGAGTGCTTCTCTGCGATATAAGTGATCACTGCCCCATCGCGGGGTAAGATCCACCAGCATAACAACAATCCCTGCAAAATTCCACATGAGGAGATCCAAGAAAAACATCAATATTGAAGGATATTTGCATGATTTAACTCACTCTCCACACTGGCAAGAATTGTATCTTGCCCATTCTGTTGAAAAAGCTCAGCAGGTGCTAAATAGCATTATAATAAATGCCCTTAACACCCATGCTCCAATCTCTAGTATCCGAATAAAAAACAAATCCTGTTGTTGGTTTTCAGCTGACCTCAAAGCTGCACTGCTGGAGAGAGACAAACTCTGGAAAATGGCAAGAAAAACCAAGAATGCAAATGACTGGATGATCTTTAGGAAAGCTAGGAATAGATACACCAAGAAAGTTAGGGATGCAAAGGCTGCCTTCTACTTGGCCGAGCTCGACTCCTCCTATCATAATCCTGCTAGATTTTGGGGTACCATCAAGGTTATGGTGGGGCAGGACACTAACACCTCCCTTCCAACTCAATTACACAACAGTTATGGCCCTATCACTGGCAAAATGGAAATTCTGGACGCCTTCAATAACCACTTCACAGCAGCTGGCCTTGCTTTTGACACCTCTCCAGCTAACCTGCTGAGGGAACAATTAAGCTCCCATTACACTGGTGCTCAGAGAGCTGACTCTTCCTTCAGCTTCAAATCTATACTGTTGAAGCAAGTAGAGGATCTAATATGGCAACTGGATACCAAAAAAAGTGCAGGGGCAGACTCTCTGGACCCCTACTTTCTAAAGATTGCATGCCATGTACTTGCAGTCCCCCTAATACACCTCTTTAACCTATCTCTAAACTCTGGCTCTATTCCCACACTGTGGAAGACAGCCCAAGTGGTTCCCCTTCTAAAATCAGGGGAACCTATGGAACTTAATAATTACAGGCCCATTTCCATCCTATCAGTGCTATCCAAGATGCTGGAGAAATTAGTGAGTAACCAGTTAAGGGAGTATCTTGACAATGCTAACCTCTTAAATCCAGCTCAATCTGGATTCAGGGCCAAGCATAGCACTATCACTGCACTAGCCAAGGTCACAAATGACTGGCAAACTGAATTAGATAAAAAGAATAATGTCTGTGCAGTATTCCTGGACCCGAGCAAAGCATTCGATACTGTGGACCACGAACTTCTACTATCATCCCTGCACTCCCTTGGCCTAGATCCACCCTCCCTTAAGTGGTTCAGATGTTATCTCACCAGTAGGTCACAGCAGGTAAAAGCTGATGGTGACCTATCCCCATTAAAACCACTGTTAAGAGGAGTCCCCCAAGGTTCTATACTGGGTCTTATCCTTTTTGCCATTTATATAAATAATATTGATTCAACCCTCACAATTCCTCTGTATACCTCTTTGCTGATGACACTGTTTTGTATGTGCAACCCTTCATCCTGCAGCTGCTCGTGAAATCCTACAAACAGAATTCTCCTTGTTACAATATCAGCTACTTGAGAAAAGCTTCTGTTAAATGCAAAGAAAACTAAAGCAATGATGTTCTAGAAACCAATGCTCCATAGCACCTCCTCCTTAATCATTCTCCCCAGCTATGCACTATACTTGGAAAAATCTGAGTATGTAGAAAACTTCAAATACCTAGGTGTGTGGATTGACAACAGACTCGACTTCACTCATCATTTAGAAGAACTGTTAAAACAACGTTAAAAGGCTTAGCCTTCTCTATAGATTAAAACCCTTCCTAAACAGAGACTCAAAGATGAGGTTAGTCAGGCCATTTTCTATCAGTTGTTGACTATGCAGACTTCCTTTATAGCCACTGCCCCATCTCCTACCTTCACAAGCTGGATACCTTATATCATAGAGCAATAAGATTCATTACAGATCTGCCATCTAATACCCATCATTGCTCTCTTTATGCTGCAGTTGGGTGGGTTTCCCTTCACCTCAGAAGGAACAGAAATGCAGCACTATGGATTTACAGAGCGTTATCAAAAAAACTTCCAAACTATATTCTGGACTGCTTCACCCAGACCATTCCTAGCTCCTATGCCCTAAGAAGCAACAACATCATCCTGCTCAAACTGCCCAAATTCAACACCAGGCTAGGGAGGGCAGCACTCAGCTATTCTCTAGCTATAGCATGGAACACCCTACAAAAATCCCTAAAACTGTCCAATATCATTCGATTTGCATCCTTTAAACAGCATTGTACAGTCTTCTTCACAGAGAAATGCAGTTGCTACCGCTAGAGCTAGCTCTATCATCTCACAATCTCCCTCCCAAAAAATTAACCATATATGGCATAATCCTTCCAGACAGACACCCCATCTTATGGCACCCAGTAATACCTTCACCATCCTAGTATTACATTATATTGTGTGTTTGCCATGGCCCCCAACTGGGATACGTATATACTGTATATACTGTAAATATTAGCTTAACTTTACTGTAACCAGTTTTTATCATGTGAATTTACTGTACATCACTGTGTTTATAAACATTTTTTCCCCTGTATGTATAACTGTTTTATATAAGTGTATGATGTATCTGTTGTGTATCAACTGTTGAACCTTGACCTTATCAGGTCCATCTTGTAAATGAGCCTTGCTCAATGATGTTCACCTGAATAAATAAAGATTTGATGATGATGAAATAGAGATGTGGCGAAGTCTTAATTTGCCAGCGAAGTTACCAAGAAATGGCTGAAATTCACATTTGCAGAGCTTCACAAAGTTTTTCCTGCCCTCATCAATTTGGACTATGCTTGAATCACAAAGTTTTCAATGGGAAGTGTGGAATTTCACCAACAAAGTGCAGAATATCACCCATGAATGGCAGAATGTCGCCGTTCATGAGTGAAATTCCAGGCAAAATTCTGCACTTCGCTGATGAAACTTTGCACTTCACAGCAGAATATCGCACTACTCTGATCATTCTGCACTCCATGAATTGAGTGAAATTCATAGATTAATTTGTGGAGCAAATGTTGCCAATTTCACCCATCTTTAATTGTAAATGAGATGATGCTCCTCAATGGACTTTATTTCACAGAGCACGTTCTTATTTATTTATTTATTTTACATTTATTAACCACGTAGGGAAACTGAAAAAGGTCCTTTTTCAATTCCAACCTGGAAGTGCAGCACAAAAATACAAATCAAACTATACAATATAACACCACAATTTAATAAAACAATTACAAGCATCCTGATCCAGCAGACATTGTTTAAAATTAGATTTAAAACTTTGCAAGGAACATAAAGACCACAGTGCTCTAGGTAAAGCATCCGAATGTAAAGGTGCTACGGTGGAAAAGGCTAAAAATCCCAGTTTAGTTTTACAAGCAAAAATATCAAATACCATAATCTTAGCTGACCTTAAATTAGATGAAACAGATCTAATTGAGACATGGTCAGATGAAGGAAAAGAAGTACAAAAAAAAACAGACTTAAAAATCATACACCCAAAAAAGTACTCAACAATAGAACATAGTGATAACCATCTTTCGGATGAGATGTTAAACCGAGGTCCTATCTGCCTGGATTGGTGGTAGTTCAGGTGGATGTTAAAGATCCCATGGCACTTATCAAAAAGAGTAGGGGTGATTTTATTTACAATAAGTCATAATACAACCATTCAGCGCTTATACAGAAAACACAAGAAATCTAACTTAACATGGACATACCGTAGAGAAATAAAAATTGCACATGACAGACACTTAATCTACATCCTAAAGGAACCATATTGTTCCCTTATTGATATTTAATTATATGAGAGAACTCTTTCTACCATATCAATACTTTTTTTCATTATAAAGTTGCCTATCTTTAATATATATATTTTGTAGTTCAGTTCCAGCATATGTACAAAATCCATCAAAGGTAGTTTTCTTTTGATATATGACCCATTGGTATCTAACTTGCCATAAACAATATCGTAAACATGCTAAAAAAAAAAACAACAAAGTAACTTTTTCATATATTTTCAGACTTGAGGGAAAGTTACCTATTACTAATATGTCATACGTTAGGTTAGCTATCCAATCCAAATTCCACTTTTTTGCCATATGGGCCCATAACCGATTTGAATAAGAACACTAAAGCAAAAAATGTTCCATGGTTTCCTCCTGGTTAATACACTCAGTGTATGGACAATTTCTTTCCTCTTTAGCTTTATATTTTGCAGTTCCTCTAATATTCAACTGACCATACATAATTAACCATTGGACCTCCCACATATATGGTGGTAACCTGGGATTATTCAATTGTTCCAAGATTTTATTATTCAGTACTGAAGGGCAATTCTTAAAACTAGGAGAAGTTGGGTAAATTTGGGCTAGAATGGATTTATATAGGTTTTTTGATGTAGCCATAGCTATCTGACTTTAGGTGACCTGCCACTTATATAATTTTTGTACAGCAGGCCTAAAATAGGCTGGTATGTGAATATGCAGATTTAGTTTAGGTACACAATGCAGCCAAGCTGTTAAATAGCACCCTACTGAGTCTCTAAACCAAAGGCCCTCATTGCACTCCTGAACTATCAAGCTTTTTCTTAAAGACTGGGAAAAAAACAAAGTAAAACAGAACACTACTGGATCTACCATTCCTAAAACCCCCCTTATTTAAGGCCAGGTATGTGTAATATCTCTTTACTGGATTCAGTCTACTACCCCACAGCATCTGAAAACAAATACTGTAAAGTTTGGTTTCAAATTGGGGTGGCAACGGAAATATAAGGGCTACATACTGTAAGCAAGGCAAAATTATTTTTTTTTATGATAAGAATTCTTTTTTATTTTGACAATCTAAGCTGTTTCCATCTCATTATTTTTCCTTCTATCTTTTCCAATACCCTTTCCCAATTGTCCTCTGGGAGATTTTGGGACCCGAAAAAAAACCCTAAAATAGAAAGTGGTTCTTTTGATATCTCAATACTATCATACTGCAAAGGAGCTTGTAAATTACTTCCCATTAACAATCTTCTTGATTTGGAATAATTTAATTTAGCATTAGAAAGTGCTGAATAGTATTGAAATTCTTTAAAGTATTCTCCAATTTGTTCGGTGTTACTAAAAAACAAACATACGTCATCAACGTATGCCTGAACCGTCAAATAAACTTGTGTCATTGGTACTTTGAAACCATGCTTTTGGGAGAGATGCTTAATGCTCTAATAAGGGGGTCTAAAGAGAAAATATACAGTAATGGATGCAAAGGGCACCCCCGATGTACCCCAGTTTTCATCACAAACCCTTTTGCTATTTTACCTTTTACCACGGGATATACCTTTGAAGAATCATATAATGATTTTATAAGCCTAATCACCTTCCCAGGGATCCTGAAAAATTCTAAATCTATAAATAAAAATAAATGATTTACTCTATCGAATGCTTTCTCTAAATCTAATGAAAGTAGGCAACCTGTTCTACCATTAATCGTCAAATTCTCAATTAAGTCCCTTACAGTTTCCAGTGCTGACTATATTTGCCTATTCGGTAACCCACAATATTGAACTGGAGAAATTACTGAGTTTGCCAAGTGCTTCAGTCTGTTATTTAATAGGGTAGTAAACATTTTATAATCTGAGTTCAACATTGTAATTGGTCTCCAATTTATATCCCCTCTATTTCCAGTTTTAAAAATATAAATCTGGAGTCCTTCAGAAAAATATGCTGGAATAGTACCCCCATCAAAAAAATGTATAAACCCCAAATGTAAACACTCTACTATTTCTGTTAAAAACATTTTATAAAAGAGGTTAGACAGACCATCTAAACCAGGAGAAATATTATCTTTTAAATCAGTGACTACCGACTCTATTTCTTGTAGGGAAAAATTCACCTTTATTTGCAATATCAGTTTTTTTTCTAAATTGGGGGGGGGCCTAAATATTTTTTTAAGTCCTGAACTGACGGGGAAGATAAAGGTTGCAAAGCTTGAAAATGTAATTCAATAATACTAGACATGGATTCCACATCATAAACTTTACCCTTATGATATTCTAAAAATTCCAAAGAAGAAGATTCCTTAATAGTTTTACACAATTCGTAGGGGTCTCCTATGACAGCTTTCTTATTATGATTATTAATAAAGGCTTGTAGTGTTCTAGCTCTGTCATATTGTAATAGCCTCATCTGAGTTTTGATATTATCAATTTGTGATGAAAAATCCTGTCTGGAGGAATTGGCTAATGTAATTAAATACTTCAGTTGAGATCTTAATTTTAAATATGAAAAGAATTTCAAATTTCTTTGATGAATCCCATAACATTTAAACCACTTTATACAGTCATTTTTTGTTTCCTCCCACCAGATTCCTAAATCGGGGTATAAGAATGCTACCGATAATCTGTCTTTTAAGATTAATTTGATAGAATTCTTTACCATAGTGTCTTCCAAAACTGAGGTATTTAATTTCCATTTATTTTTGTGAATCGGTTGCTTTGAAGTGCTCCCCACCTCCACCTGAATTAGTAAGTGATCCGAATACTCCACTGGAACTGTAGAAAAGAACTTAACTGGAAGGTTTTCAGATGAAAATAGGTAATCTATGATAGTTCCAGATTTTCCTTTAAAAAAGGTGCAACCTGCACCCTTGCTATTTAAGAGATTACATGTAGTTAAACCTGCAGCTTTGATAATTGTTTTCAGGCAGTTAGAATCACAGTTTATTTTCTTTGAAGCAGTACCCTTAAAATCTAAACTACAGTTAAAATCACCTCCCCATAAAACATGTAATGAGGTAACTAAATAAGGCTGAATTGCTTTCATACATTTAATTCTATCTGCTTTTGTCTGGGGATTATAGATATTAATAAATCTATAATTACTCGAATGCCATTTACCATCTTTGATTAATACTCTACCAGGTACTAAATCAATTAACTTATGTAAGACAAAGTGAAAAGAATTAAAAAGAATCCCTATACCATCAGCATTGTCTCTCCCAAAGGACCAATATGAAGGACCCCACTACCAATCTTTTTTAAATGAGGAAATTTGTTCCCATGAAAACATCCATGTTTCTTGCAAAAAACAGATTGATATTTTTTTGTCATGCAAAAGATGAAAAACTGCTTGTCTTTTGTTAATGTCCAGAATACTATGAGTATTCAGAGAGCCCCAGAGAAACTGCACCATGAATTCTGATCAAACAAAACCATCACTAAGGTTAAACTCATTTTTTCCTTCTTTTCTTTTTCTTTTCTTTATACTCCTCTATAGGAGTCCCTAAAGTATCCTGTGTAGATTTCTGGGAATCAGAGTTCCCTACCTCCATTTCAGAATCCCCCAAGTAGTGAAAAGGGCTGCATAAGAATTCTGTGTTTCTATTGACTCAATTGGGGGTGTTGGAATTACCTTTAAATTCCTACTTGACCTTCTTGGTGGTAATGGAGCAAGTAGGGTTGAGTCCCCTACTGATTTGTCTTCTGGGTCAACATAACAAACCGGCTCAAACAGTTCTTTGCTTTGCACTAATGTATTATCCATAATGGGAATTGGTTTGGACTCGGGGGGGCAGGATGGAATAGTTCTGATAACCCCAGGTTTGGGGTCTGCAGTATTCATGGGTGGGGGGGTTCAATCCAACCTGCTTTGCAACGTTTTGCCCCACTGCTTCTTGGGCCTGTTGGATTAACAGGTCAGAGCTCCCACATGAGGCCTTGTTTTTAGCAGCCAAGGGCATTCCCTAAAAGCATGCCTATGCTTCTCACACAAGTCACACTTTGTATGATTAGCACACTGCATGGTCACATGACCTACTTCTCCACAATTATCACATCTAGGTCTGTCACATGTGCTTGAGAGATGTATTTTGGAACCACACATAGCATGCTCTGGGTTGGCCGCTATAAAAACAGACCCCCCATCTTTTCCCAGCAAAAAGGAGTTAGGGATGTGTTCAATTCCTTTGTTGGACTGTCTTAATTTAACTCTAAACTTCCACCCTCCCATCCAGAACTGCTCTGAGTCTAAAATGGGCTCTGGGTCACTTTGGACCTCACATTTTTGTGATAACCAGTAGGAAATATCCTCAACATGGACTCCCTCATTCCTAAACATTACTGTGACATTTTTAATTAATGGTTTTGTTAAGGGAATTACTAAAAAGGAGGTCCATGTTGGGGCAAATTTTACCTGTCCATATCGTTCCCATAACAAATCTAATAAATAAGTAGAACAAAAACTGACATCAAAATTATCTTCTCCTGAGATGTTTATAAAAGCAAAAACATCTCTGGGAGAAAAATGTAATGATTCTTTTATAAGAAATTTCCCCACATAATATCTGTCTGGTCATTCTGCCAGCCATCTTTATATCTAATGTGCACAACATTGCGCCTAGGAGCTGCCTCTCTTTTAGCTTGGGAAAATAAAGTTGACATCAAAGGTTTCTCCTTGATTTGTGGGCCTTCGATTCATTTTCCTACAGAATCAGGCAGCCCACCATCAACATGACTATTTTTTAACTCAAGTTCCAAAGGTAGTGTTCTGTCCAAAGGTTCATTTTTTTTTTTAATCTTCTGGTGGATCCCTATGAGCCCCACCCGGTTTCCAGTCTGGGGATACATTACATAAGTTCAGCAATGTATCCCATGCTAAATCAGCAGTCCAAATCCCATTTGTTGTTTTCTCCCAGCCAGCTGCCAAAAGTGCACTTTGGGGCATCCACTTGTCATCATGGACTTGCGAGGTGTCCGTTTTGGGATTTGCAATCTTTGGAACCTCAGTCCTCTGTTTTGTAATATTATGCCCTGTTGCTAATGAAGCGTTTCCCAGTTTTGCAATATTTATTTGTGGGGTTATTGGTTTACAAAAACTAAATTCTGTTAGTCCATCTTGCTTATTTATTTCCGTCTGATATTTAATGGGAAATAAGGCTGCACCGCTACTGCTTGTCCCAACAGGCTTATATACAAAACCAGCCTCTTTTGTTAACTGTTCGGTTTGAAACACCCTCTTGTTTATCTGCTTACCACTGGCTACTAGTGTTCCACTCTGCTGAGTAGATGTAGTTAGTCCCGTTTCAAAAACCGGAGCCTTTAGTACTTCTTTGGGCTTTAGGCACTCTCCCACACTCGAGATTTCACTGCCAGCTTCTCTACAAGCAATTCTTTCATTGACAGACAATGAGTCAGATTTAGACTCACCCGCACCCTGGATAGGGTTTTCCAACTGCGCTTCCACATTCTCGCTGCCAAGCTGAACTTTCTGCTTGACAGAGGTGTCAGCTATCAGCTGTGTTACTCCAGCACAATTAGCCATTGAATCAGAATCCTCTGCTTTCATAGCTGTAAAGGACATTCCGTCATTTTCCACTGGGTCAACCAAAATATTAGAGAAATTCTCTGTAGTAGATATTGTCTCGTGAAAGATCTCTTCTCCATCCATATCCAGAAATTCTTTTAGCTGTGAATCAAACTCAGTTAGCAGTGCAGCCTTCTCGCCTGCTACTCCCACAATCTTCTCCCCCAACCATTCTCCAATGGTGGCCATCTTTGCAGAAAGACAGCCTGTCCCCCTACTGGCCAAACAGTAGGGGAATTTCCCCTGTGTCCTGGCCAAATTTCCCTCATTCACTAAAAATACCACCAACAGCTTAATCTGGTTCAAGGTCAGTTGGCATTCATATGTATCCCCCTTCCCTGGGTCGTGCCTGAAAATAGGCAGGATTTGTCTAGTGCACTTACCCGGTCAACAAAAACTAAATAAATAAATAAAATAAATTTGGGAATAAAGATCACAATGGTGAGTTTGAACAAGGGCAGACAAAACAAAACAACAAATATTGTTGTAAGTGATAGAAAGAGTGTTGTGCTCCTTACAACTCAATTTAAAATAGAGATTAGTCACATGGGGCCAGATATTCAGAATGCACCAGGCAGTTATGCAAGCCTGGTTGCAGTGCAACTGGGCTGTGCTGGGGCCAGGACCAGGCGATATCAACAGTGATGCGCCATGGCTCAGCACCATTGAATATGGCACGGTCAGTGCACATACTGTGCATGGCACAGTGGCACTGCACCAGCGCAAGCCACAGACAGGAAGCACAGGGATGCACCCATGCAAGTGCAGTTGCACTAGGCACATCATTCGTGGTATTCAGCCAGGGGTATGCAAATGATGCCATAATCTATGAAAGGCACAAATGGGGCATTTGCATGTCATTATGGCTCCATTTGCATGCATTGTGCTGGGCTTCAGGGCGAAATGCACCTTGCACCCTGCCAGGCAGCTGTCATCTGGGGTTGGCTCCCTGGTGGCCTGGTGTAACTTCCCCCTCCCATATGCCCAATCACGGGCACTAGTAGAAATATATTGTAACCTGGTATTCTAGTGGTTCCCTCCGCTGCCTGATTGCGGGCTGTAGTGTGTGGAAATAGAACCCTGGTGGTCTAATGGACCTCCCTCCCACTCTGTATGCCTGATCGTGGGCAGTAGTACACATATATTGTAACCTGGTGGTCTAGCGGTTCCCTCCACTGCCCAATCACAGGCTGTAGTTTGTGGAAATAGAACCCTAGTGGACCCCCCTCCTATCCCATATGCCCAATCATGGGCTTCTGTAATAAATGATGAATCCCTAGTTGTCTAGCGGTCCCCCTGCTGCCTGATTGCAGGGATCAGTATTACTTAATCTTTTCCTGGTAGTCTAGTGGTCCTCCTGCTGCCGGATCATGGGCATCAGTAATAAAAAAACATTACCTGGTGTTCTAGCAGTCCCTCTACTGACCAATCATGGGCATCAGTAATAATAAACCATTTTCTGGTAGTCTAGTGGTCTCTCTGCTGCCCGATCATGGGCTGTTGTAAATGCAGAATGTATCCTGGTGGTCCAGTGGTATCCCCCTCAACACCCTCCCACAGAGGACCCACCGGCCACCCGGCACCCCTCCTGTCATGGGTGGGTGGCAGCACTCTGCCCGCATCCCACCTGGCCACCTGCCAAATGACAGTGTACAGTATGATCTGTACGCCTATTGGTCCACAGTGTGACTAATGGGCTTGCAGACCATGCTGTACTACACAGGACCAGATACGTTCATTCACATATCTGATCCTGTGTAGTACAGTATGGTCTGCAAGCCCATTGGTCCACACTGTGAACCAATAGGTGTACAGATCATACAGTATGCTGTCATTTGGCGGCCGGGTGGTATGCAGGCGGTGTGCTACCACCTGCTCATGACGGGGGGGTGCCAGATGGCCAGGGGCCTCTGTGGAATGGTGGGGAGGGGGGACCACTGGACCACCAGACTACATTCTGCATTTATAACAGCCCACAATCGGACAGTGGAGGGACTGCTAGACCACCAGAACATTTTTTTATTACTGATGTCTGTAATCGGGCAGTGGGGGAACTGCTAGACCATCAGGACATGTTCTTTTAATACAGATGCCCATGATCGGGCAGCGGGGGGACTGCTAGACTACCAGGGGTTAGTTACTCACTACAGGAGCCAGTGATTGGGCACACGAGGTGGGAGGGAGGTCCACTTGACTACCAGGGGGGTCCAGGTGCTTTTGGACAGTGTTCCCACTGGGCAGGTGGCCACCCACAGCTGGCGGCTGTTGTGTTGCACCTTGCAATACAGTCACCCACCTGTGGGTGGCCAACATTTGAGCTTATATTTTACTGCTCAACTTCGAGCACCAGTGTGCAGTGCATGTAGGGGTTGCACCAGCATATGCACCACACATCCTGGGCTGAATATCGGGATGTGCCACATATGCATGGGCATGGCCTCTGCATCTGTGTCGCATAGGATTACATTGCGCCCTGGCACATTGGGATTTACGCTGCACCGGGCAGCCTTTTCAATATCCCACCAGGGTGCAATGTGGGGTTACACCAGTGCAACTCAGTTGCACCAGGTGCAGCCCCTTTGAATATCCCAGCCATAGTCAAAATGTGGGAGGAGGGAACCAGTAGCAATAGCTTTTTAAGTTTCCAATTTAAAAATAAACTTTAAAATTGTAAAGAATACACAGTTTCTGATTAATAGTCTGACTAATTTTGCATGAGCAAGAAAAGTAAGCCCAGGATCTAACAACACCCCAAGTTATTTAAATTGGTGCAGCTGTTCAATAGCAGAGTTAAAATTATCATGTAACAGTAAACAAGGACTTTCATGCAACATGTGAGAAGTACCAAATAGCATGGACTTTGTTTTTTTAGAATTCATTAGTAAAGAATTATTGGAAAACCACTTTCAAATACCAAGAAAATTCTGATCAAGATTAGGTGTTAACTCAGCTACAAATCTGGCATGTGACAACATTATCAGATCATCTGCTTAAAGGAGGGAATCACAACGTCTGCAAATATGAGGCAGTTGGTTAACAACAAGAGAAAATAGCAATGGGCACAAAATAATAAGAAATAAATATGATTTGCAGGTTAGCTTGTACAGCACATCTGTATTTGCTACTTCATTACCAAAGTGACATTTTTATGTCTGATGCGTGCCTACACACCAAACATTTAGCTACAGTGAAAGGCGATTGCCAGGATGTGTCACTGTCGAGCACATTACAGCTGAAAATAGCAGGGGCTCGGCAGTCTACACAAATGACCAGGCACTGTGGTCTTTACATCACTGGCTTCCTGCCTGTTGTAAACTCTGTGTATTTCAAAGGACAGAACTGCTCCAATCAGAAGACTTTGGTCCTTTCATTTGCATGAAGCCAGACGGTCAGCAAGCAGCTGATTGGCTGTCAGCAACAGCAGCCTGTCAGTGAAGTCCATGGGCCGCTGTACCCGAGTTCATGTAAATATGATTTTAAGCACTAAAAAGAAAGCCGAAATAGGGAACCTAGTTAGCCTTTTTAAAGGAGGGCTAAAATGCGCTCCGACAGTGGAGCCAGTATACTTTGATTTTACTGAAACCCACTTGGCCGAGTTTCAGAATTCTGACACCACATGTCTGACACATGGTTTCCCAGCATTAAAACTGTGCCCGCTGTGGAGTTTATTATAAAAATTAAGATGGGGTGCAGGGGGTGAAGCCCCTCAAAATAAGCAATAAACTCTGCTGTGGGTGAAATTTCACTGTTGGAGAAACTGTGTGTCGATCATATGGCATCAGGATGCTGAAACTCGGGCAAGTGAGTTTTGGTATTCCATAATAAATCTGTGGAGTCATGATACTGAGTATGCACATATGCATACATACATGCTCAGTGTCACAGCTCTACATTTGGAGTGTGATTAAAGTGCTTTTTAGCCCTCCTTTAAAAAAGTAACTAGTTTCTTGAGTCCGACTTTCTTTGTTGTGCATAAAAATATATTTTAGCTGAACTCAGGTAAACTCCAGTAGAAATAATTTTCTTTGGGATGTAGGCAGAGTGGGGTGCTCACCCCCGCTACCACTTCTTTCTTCCCATCTCCTGCAGGTGCCTGCCCCCCAACTCACTTTTTCCCATCTATATAGAAGTGTACATAAGCGGAGGTGGTGCCCAGCCCTGCTATTGCTTCTTTCAACCCATCCCCTGAAAGTGGCTTGCCCACCCATCTGCCCATCTTTGAACATTTTTGTTTCCAATGTAAGTGGAGCGGGATGCCCTCCTTCTCTGACATCCCTGTCCCCCAAGGTTATGCACCACCGCTCTGACAAGCCCCACACTGGGATGCCCAATCCTAGTGTTGGAATGCAGTCTGTCCCTCAGTGTATTTTTTTAAACACTGTAAAAGAAGAAAACCATCCATCGATGTCTGTTGCATCATTACTTCACTTGACCCACCTACTCAACACCCACCGCCATCCCCCAAGCCCTTACTTACCCATGGAGGGTCCAACACCATGATCCTCTGGACCTCAGACACATCTTCACTCTTCAAGGCTGGACCATGAACTGAGGAAATCAGGTATGCTGTTCAATGTATTTCAATGGGATTCCAAACTTAGTAGCATAACTCCATTTTTCAATATCTGTGCCCCCAATTTTCAACATACTTTTTTTGGACACCAATCATGAACAATGAATGGCATCAGGAAATTGTCCCGTGCTGTGATTTGGCAGTCACTGCTTGAAATCACCTTTGGGCAGGAATTGAAAGTTTTCTCCACCAATGTTCATGAGTTGGGGTCATAAGAAGGCTATGTCGAATTTGGTGAAAAAAATTGAAAAAAAAAAAAAGTTATGAGCCTACACTGATGTTTACAAACAGCTCATGACTTTGAATTTTTCAATATTTTGCCTCCATTTTCAAAATAGTCATTTCTTCACAGCATCTCATGAATGTGACAGCTGTCATTTTTCAAATCCTGGTCAAAATGTGTTTTTGCATCCTGAAAGGTGATTTCACAGTCGCTGTGTGAAATCACCTTTCAGGCAGGGGTTGACAATTTTCTCCACTATTGTTCATGAGGTGGGGTCACAAGAAGGCTATGTTGAAAATTTGGGGCACAAATGTAAAAAAAAAAAAAAACAATAAAGTTATGAACCTATGTTGGAATTTACTAGTGCATGCTCATAACTTTGATAATTTTTAATATTTTGACCCCAAACTTTCAATATAGCAATTTTCTCACAACATCTCATGAAAATGACAGCTGACCTTTTTTCAAATCCTGGCCAAAATGTATTTTTGCACCCCAAAAAGTGATTTTGCAGTTGCTGTGTGAAATCACCTTTTTAGGTAGAACATGGATCTTTTTCATTCTTTTGTTCATGAGGTGGGGGTCATAAGAAGACTATGTTGAAAATGTGGTTTAAAAACATTTAAAAGCAGCAACGTTATGAGCCTAGATTGAAGTCTGTGAATGCAGGCACATGACTTTGGTAATTTTCAGTATTCTGACCCCAAATTTTCAACATAGCCATTTCATCATAGAAGGCTATGTTGAAAATTTGGGGCATAAATATCAACATAAAAACAAAAAAACAATAAAGTTATGAACCTATGTTGGACTTTACAAGTGCAGGCTCATAACTTTGGTCATTTTTAATATTTTGACCCCAAACTTTTAATATAGCAATTTCTTCACAGCACCTCATGAATGTGACAGCTGTCATTTTTCAAATCCTGGCCAACATGTGTTTTTGCATCCTGAAAGGCAATTTCACAGTTACTGCACAAAATCACCTTTCAGGCAGGAGTTGAACATCTTTTATGCACATGTTCATGAGGTCGGGTCATAAGAAGTCTATATTCAAAATGTGGGGCAAAAAATGTTAAAAAGCAAAAAAGTTATGAGCCTATGTTGGAATTTATGAATGCAGGCTTGTAACCTTGGTAATTTTCAATATTTTGATCCCAAACTTTCAACACAGCAATATTTGTACATTACTTCATAAGCATGACATGTGCTATTTTAAAATCCTTTTTAAAATCCTGCACAGAATGTGTTTTCGCACCTCTGGTGAGAAATGACATTTTGGTTAACATACTATAAATAGTGATAAAAGTTTGTCATGGCAGTCATATACATCATTGATTCCATGATGTTTTATCTTTATTTAGGACTTCCATGACTTTCACTGGTGTCATCAGAATGTAGCAACGATGACAGTGCCACAACATTTACTACTGTTTACTAATGATTTCATTAACAAACAGCTAATATTTTTCAAGTCAAACTACCTCTGGCTGGAAGCTGCATTACTGAACATAGGATTTGCAAGAAAGTGAGTTGTGCTCACAACAGAGGGAGGTGAACCTTACAATTGTCTTTGGTTTGTAGCAGAGAAGGAACTAGAAGGGGGACAGGATCAGATCTGTAGTACAGTAGCTTGTTTTACATTGTTTTTTCGTGGATTCTACTTGGTAGAATGTTATTTATTTTTCTTTCTTACTACTAAGGGGCTAGCAGGGTATTGTTTGGGGCTGTTGGGATTTTGAATCCTGTTTTGGTAGCTATAAGTGGGCTCATTTGTTTGGCTCACTGTGTGGCAGGCTGCATTTGTAGAGGCCTATTTCTTCTGTTTTAAAACATAATTGGTGTAATTTAACTGTGTCTGTTTCTTTGAATTGGAGACCTATATCTTTTAATTCCAAGCCTATTTTGATGTATTGTTGGTGAAGCTGTTTGAATTGGAGTCCTGTTTCTCTGGGTAGCAAACCTATTTTGGGGGCTTTGAGTAGAATTGTGATTCATTGTTGCTGGCTTCAATAGCTGCAAAGTTTGAGTGCACAGTGGGGTAAGGGTGCTAATGGTCTGACCAGAGGCCTCAGCTACCTGATTGTTTCTGGAAGACTAGGGCTGGTCCCACCTCCTCAAACCCCTCACCACACCAACCCATGATCCATTATTTCCTTTATATTAGGGGTTCTGACATCACTTCCTCAAACAGGCAAAGGAGATGCACCTGTCATAGCAGAAGCAGACATCCAGGAAAGGAACAGCAGCAAGTGAAGAGGTGACTGCTCTCTCAGTGGAAGGGAAGTAAATACAAATCTAGGAGCTTTCATTATTACTTCTTCACATTGACATTGCATTGGGAAAAGGAGGAGTAGGAGTTTGAAGAAGGTTGTGCAATGGCTACTTAAAGTCTCTTTTTGAGTGCGGATAGGAAGGATAGGAATATAAAAAGCAGTTGCTCAACATATCTAAACATGTGCAACAAAGGAGGTAAGGGAAATAAAGAAAATGTTTTGCACTGATAGAGGGGGGAGAGGGGATACTTGGGGGAGTGTTTGGTATCCTGCATCTGGAAAGGTGGGGGGTCGCTGGTGGGCAATGACAGCAATGGGTAGGGTGGTAGGCTGCAACAACTGCGGTGCACCAATCTTTCTAAACATTGCCTGGAGTGTGGGAGGATGTTTAGTGTGCAACCACATAGAAAAACTTAGAAAGGAGATTGAGGGTCTGCAGGAGGAACTAAGACAGGGAAGGCAGATTGGGGGTGGGTTTAGCCCAATACTGGAGGGAGGAAGAAGGGGAGATGAGGGAGGTGATTTAAGCCAACAGTGGTGAGGAGAGGGTCAGCAGAAGGGAAGCAGAGACAAAGGGGCCCAGGCCCGGAAGAACGATGGCCGGGGAAACCAGGTCAGGAGACAAAAGACAAATGGAAGGAGGAGATAGGGACTTGTGCGGGGAGGCGAAGAAGTGGCAAAAGTCATGGAGTGGAAAGGAGAGAACAGGTTACTATGAAGATAGAGGGAGCGGGCATTTGGGAAGGGTCTTCAGAAAACAGCTGTGCACTGCTAGAGAGGAATAAAGTGGAGGAGGGAAATGATGACATTAGAGGAGTAATTGATAAATGCCTGGACCAAACTGGAGCAGGGGGAAGTTCTGCTGGGAGAATTGCAACAGGGGTAAAAGGGGGAAATAATGTGCAGGAGGAAGAAGAGGAGCTGAAAATGAGAGAGGGAGATGAATGGAAGCAAGCAGGGAGTAAGAGGGGTGGAATCTTAGTGCTGGGGGACTCAATACTAAGAGGAGTTAGGTGGGGTAGTAAGGGGAGAGGCATAGTCGCATTTGGGTGGGAGGCCATGCCAGGAATGACAGTGGAAAGGGTGGGACAGTCTGTTCTGAAATATGCTAGAAGGGGTAGGGACAAGCCTCATTTAATTATACATCTTGGGACAAGCGACCTGGCTGACAAGACAGTAGATATAGTCAGAGGAGGTTTGAGGAACTAGCACAATTATGTGAGGGGCAGGAAGATCAGTAACTTTTCCGAGATACTTCCGATGCCAAAGGCAAGCACAACAAGAAAGCTGAGAATAGAGGAATTTAATGGATGGCTAAGAACCTGGTGTTGTGCTAAAGGGTATGGGCTGTTGGGGGTGGGGAGGGACCTGGGAGGACAATAGTCTCTATGCCAAGGACAGACTACACTTGAGTGAGGAGGGAAAGAAAGTGTTGAAACAGAGGATGGAACAGTATATAGAGGAAGTTGGGAATTTAAACTAGGAGTGGGGGGTGGCAGTTGGGAAAGAGATATGCAGAGACCACAGGTTGGGAAATCATATGAGCTTAACCCCCATAACAGTGACAAAGGACAAATGGCAAGTACTATTGGTGATGCTAGGAAAGGAGGGCAGGATGGGAGGGGAGGGTGGAAGGTGGTTACCCTTAATGCTAGGAGCCTTGGGAGAAAAACTGCAGAGTTACAGGTTCTCATGGCAGAGGGAGAGGTGGACATTGCAGCCATCATGGAAACATGGGCCACCCAATATAATGACTGGGACTTGTCTGTACCAGGGTACAGGTTATTTCGTAGGGACAGGGTGATTGGGAAAGGAGGGGGGTTGGCACTATATGTGAAGGAAGGACTGAAGTGTATAAGGGAGGAAGGGGAGGAGGGTAGTATGGAGTCACTTTGGATGCAAATCCAGGATTCCAAGAATAGGATTATTAGAATGGGAGTGGTGTACAGGCCACCAACTCAGACAGAGGAGTTAGACAGGGAACTAGCAGGATAGATCAGGAGGACCTGCGAGAAGGGTAGTGTGGTGATTGTGGGGGACTTCAACATGCCAGGAGTGGACTGGAGCACCCCAACAACCAGGAACAGAAGGGAGCAGGTACTGCTGGATGCCTTCCAGGACAGCTTCCTGCTGCAAATGGTCAGTGAACCAACCAGGTTAGAGAATACCCTTGACCTTGTGCTAGAAAATGGGGACTTTGTGAGAGAAATTACAGTGGAGGAACTGCTGTCAGGGAGTGACCACCACTCAGTATGGCTCACATTGGATATGGGCAAGGAAGGAGTGGAATCTGGCACAAGAGTGCTGGACTTCAGGAGGGCTGACTTTGGGAGGATGGGGGAAGTGGTAAAAGGGTACCTGGCCAGAATTCAATCTAGTATGGATACTAACCAGAGGTGGGAGCTCATAAAGCTGAGGATAGTGGAGGCAACCAAAACTTGCTGCAAAGCCCAGAGCAAGAAGGCTAGGGCTAAGAAACCGAGCTGGTTGAGCAAGGAGGTAATGGAAAAGGTAAGGAGGAAAAGAGCTGCCTTTAGGAAGTACAAGAAAACAGAGAGGGGGGAGGACAGAGAGGAGTACTTGACAGAATTGAAGGAGCTGACAAGGGCAGTATGGGAGCCAAAACATCTACGGAACTCAGGCTGGCACAAGGCATTAAGAAGGGGGAGAAGGACTTCTTTAAGTACATCAGGGAGAAAAGGAGCTGTAAGGACCACATAGTAAGGATTAGAAAGGAGGGGGGTTGGGTGGAAGCAGGGTACGGTAAGGCGGAAGCACTAAATGAGTACTTCTGCTCAGTGTTTACTAAAGAGAAGAGGGGGGTGACACCCAAGGTGGGAGAAATGGCAGAAGCAGGCGGGCAAGTGGTAACAGATGGGGAAATCATGGAGGGCAGAGTTCGAGAGGGTTTGAAGGCATTGAGGGTGGACAAGGCGCCAGGCCCAGATGGCATCCACCCCAGGGTACTGAAGGAGCTAGCAAAGGTCCTTGCAGGACCTTTGGCAGACCTATTTAATGCCTCACTACATTCGGGGTGTGTACCTCAGGACTGGAGGATGGCTCATGTGGTGCCCCTCCACAAGAGTGGCCCCAAGGATGAACCGGGAAACTACAGACCAGTGAGCCTCACATCCATCATGGGTAAGCTAATGGAGACTATCCTGAAGGAGAGGCTGATGGCCCTCCTAGAGGCCAAAGGACTACAGGACAGCAGACAGCATGGCTTCATATGTGGCAGATCCTGCCAAACCAACCTGGTTGAGTTCTATGACTGGGTAACTAGGCAACTGGACAGGGGCCATGCAGTGGATGTCCTGTATCTGGACTTCAGTAAGGCATTTGACTCAGATCCACATGGAAGGCTGGGAAGGAAGTTAGTAGGCACAGGGGCGGGTGCAAAGCTGGTGAGATGGGTAGGAAACTGGCTGCAGGGAAGGCAACAGAGGGTGGTGGTGGGTGGGGAGCTCTCACACCCAAGGGCAATGATGAGTGGTGTCCCACAGGGCTCGGTATTGGGACCAGTGTTGTTTGGGATATTCATTGCAGATATATCATGGGACATCAAGAGCAAGATCAGTCTGTTTGCTGATTTTACCAAGGTTGGTGTGGTGGTGGATGACCTAGGGGGATGACAGGGGTTGCAGGATGATCTGGCAAAGCTTGAAACCTGGTCAGACACCTGGCAACTGGGGTTTAATGCCAAAAAGTGCAAGGTGCTGCATTTTGGGATGAAGGACCAAGGAGGGTTACCAGCCAGGGGTGCAGCTAGTCCAGATAGAGGAGGAGAAGGATCTGGGTGTGCTCATTACGGTGTCAATGAACAACTCGGCACAATGTAGGAAGGCAGCTGCAAAGGCCAACAAAATGCTGGGTTGTATTGCAAGGGATATATCCTCGAGGAGGGAGGAGGTGATTCTGCCACTGTATAGGTCATTAGTTAGACCACACCTGGAGTACTGCGTGCAGTATTGGCATCTGTATCTGAAGAGGGACATTAAGTTACTGGAGGGAGTGCACTGCAGGGTGACAAAGATGATCAAGGGGCTGGGGGCCTTATCATATGAGAGGAGGTTGAAGGAGTTGAACATGTACTCACTGGAGGAGAGGAGAGACAGGGGTGACATGATTGAAACCTTTAAATACATGAAAGGAATAAACAAGATGGGTATAGAGGGGCTGTTCAAAGTAAGGGAGGGGAGGGCCACCAGGGGCCATGATATAAGACTGGAGCGAGGAAGGTTCAGGAGGGAGATGAGGAGACACTTTTTTACAGAGAGGGTGGTGGCTGGGTGGAATGCGTTACCTGCAGAAGTGGTATGCAGTAGAACAGTGGACTGCTTCAAACGAGGATGGGACAGGACAAGGGGGAGGGTTAATGAAGGGGAAGGGTGGAAGGGAGGGGCAGCTGAAAAATAAGGGGTGCTAGCTGCACATTCGAGCAGACTTGATAGACCTCTAGGCCTTTATCTGCTGGCAAATTTTGTATGTTCGGATGTTCGTAAACAATGAGTCATTGAAACCTCATCAATGACAAACTTACAGCCCTAACTATAAATGGAATGTCATGCCTGCAAGGTAAACTCTAAAACAAGTTTCTTCAAAAGTTGGGGTCAAAACATTAAAATACAAACAAAAAAAAAATGTTTACCAAGCATCAAACATTTGGCATGGACAAATGCTTGTTCATTGTGGCTTTAGGTCCATCTGAGACAAATAACAAAAAGCTGGAAGTTCTGAAAGCTGGTACTTGGTAATCAATGTTACAGCTGTTTCCAACAGATGCTTTCACTATAAAAACAAATTCTGGTCAGAGCCTATATGACTGTGGAGAACTTTTAGGAGTGGCAAGAGGATTGAGAAAAGAATATGTAGTGCTCTCGCTGCACCAGTCAGCCTGCCACCTACTGAAGGTTGGGTTGTAGCATAACTGAAGCAGCTACAGCAAGAGAAGGTGGGGATGTGCCTGATGTCTGTATAAGACACACATGAGATTGTACCTGGAATACTGCATCCATATCTGTAGGCTCCATCTTAGAAAAAAAACATAGACAAGGTGGAGGTGGTGCAGTGGCAGGCAACTACAATGGAGCAGGCCATATGGGATAAGACCTACGAGGAAAGAATAGCCAAGTTGATATTTAAAATATTTATTTAATTTAAGTAAAACATTTAAACCATTTTAAATATTGAATTTTTACAAGACACGTCAGTTCAGATTCGATATATGATATATCGAATCTCAACTGGCATATCCTGTAAAACATCACTTACAGTGTGGCCATGCCTTCACCAATTATTTCTAATGAATTTGAATAATGTAGATCTGCTGAGAGGCAGTTTCAATGCTGTCTTCCTTTTACACATTTTTACAATGCGTTTTCCTAGAATATGCCTTCTGATTGCTACATTCTGTATTTAACCTGGATAGTTCACAGAAGATGTGGATTCTTATTTTCAGTGGGGCTCTAAATCTATACAATATTATGCTGCACTGCATAAAATCAGAATATGCTGAGGACAATATTTTACATCTGGTCTAGCCTACCCTGAATAAATACATTATAAAAATGGTAAAATCATGACCACACTGAAAAGAAGATATTGCATCTAATCTGAGACATACTGAGTAAATAAGGTGCAAAAATGTGTAAAACGAAGATCCCTATGAGAATGAGATGTAGCATCTCCCCTGCGCTATCCTGGATACAAAATATTGAATATGAAATGTTTAAAGAAAATCTACTGTAAACTGAACGTCCCTGTGTTCCACATAACCAAGACATATGTAGTTTATTTATTGTTTTACAACATATTAGATTGTAGTATTTATTTCTAATGTTGTGGCCATGTGGATGGTGTGTACACTCTGTGTATGTGTGTGTGTGTGTGTGTGTGTTTCCTGTATATAATAAACTATGTCTGAGACAGTACTTATCAGATGGTGTCTTAAGAGGTTAAAAAAGCATCTAATCTCAACTGGCATATCATGTAAAATATCACTTACAGTGTGGTCATGCTTTTACCTATTACTTCTAATGAATTTGCACAATGCAGATCTGCTGAGAGGCAGTTTCAATGTGGTTTTCCTTTTACACATTTTTACAATGTGTTTTCCTAGAATATGCCTTCTGATTGCTATGTACTGTATTTAGCTTTGATAGTTCACAGAAGATATGGCATCTTATTTTCAGTGGGACTCAACACCTATACAATATTATGCTGCATTGTATAAAATCAGAACATGCTGAAAACAATATTTTGCATCTGGACTAGGCTACCCTGAATAAATACATTATAAACATGGTAACATCATGACCATACTGAAAACAAGATACTGCATCTAATCTGGGCCATCATGAGTAAATACAGTGCAAAAATGTGTAAAATGAAGATCCCTATGTGAATGAGATATAACATCTCCCCTGTGCTATCCAGGATACAAAATGTAGGATAAGAAATATTTAAAGGAAATGTACTGTAAACTGAATTTTATTGTATTCCACGTAACCAAGACTGACATAAACAAACAGTTTCTTTATTGTTTTATAACATGTTAGATTGCAGTATTTATTTCAAATGTTCTGGCCATGATGACGGTGTATAGTGTGTGTGTGTGTGTGTGTGTGTGTGTTTGCTGTGTACAATAAACTACCTTTGAGACAGTTCTTATCAGATAGTGTCTTAAGAGGTTATAAAAACAGTGTAAATCTTTTTGGGAGATTACTTGCTGAAAAAGGATGACATTTAAGAGGTATGACTTTTTCTTGAAAGAGAATACCTGCCGAACTGAAGCTAGCAGCAAGAACATTTTTAAATGCTAAGTATTTCAATGTGCAAGTTGTTGCATTTCGAAGGGGGTAAACAAATTTCCTGTTTAATAGGCAACCAGTTTTTAACAATCTGTTTTAGTTTCCTAATGGCCATCTGATAAGCAGCTTGGAGTTTTGTCAACAACATTCTAAACAGAAAGAAGGCAGAAGTTAACTGTCATAGTGGTTTACTGTTATGGAAGGACACACTGAAAAGTACTAAAAAATGTATTCATCAGTATGCCAGTTTTCCCAAGCTAAAGCAAGATGACTGTAGGCTCCACCCACAGCCATAAAAACTAAACTAGGTTTTCTTCACATATGGAACTATATAACAGCTGTAAGGTAGCAGTATCTTGTACTTAATGGGTCTATTTGTTCTATAGACATCATAATGCACTCTTTGTACTGCAGATCTGGCCCTTTTGGTTATATCAAAAATGGGAGCAGGGCTGGCTTCAGATTTTCAGTCTCGCTAGCCATGAAATTCTTGAGACTGAAATTCTATCTGAACTTGGTCTAATGCCTTTTGCCCTTGGAAGCAGAGCACCTGGATTTATTTAAGAGAGACAGTGGCAGCCAGTGACAAGACTCACTATATATATTGATATAGTGGGAAATATCATAGAAATCCAATAGAAGTGAAAGGGGATGTCCTGTGATTTATGTATCTATATACTGTGCATATTTTATACTGGTGCAGTAGTGTCACTATGGTCAGGGTTGAGTAGGCACTTTAATGTTAAACCCAACTTTTTGCACTTTAATAACTTTGCAACCATTCAACTGATTTGCACAAAATGGTGCTTGTGTAGTTTTGTGGGGTAGATCTCTTGATGTGACAAGTTTCACTTCGGTCAGATGTGTGGATTCTGAGATGTAGATAGTGAAAAAACACAGAAAATCAATGTTTTTTTGCTGTGTTTTGTGCCATCACTTAGCACCTCCACAGTTTGTAAATTTGGTCTGCAATTTTCAGGGTAAAAAAGGCTTGGCCACAGAAGTGCCTGTCACTTGTTTGGTGACAAAAAAATATTAATACATTCCAAAGTTATTAAATCTTAAAAATGTGGGTTCTGAGCATACTCAGTCAGCACTTCAAAATAGCTGTATGATGTTTTTAGATGGGAACCCTTTTTAATGAGGTTTTTCCTATGCCACAATCTTGTTTTCCATTTTTTCCTAAAAATTAAAACCTGGAAAACCACACAAATTACATTATGGAGAGAGACCAACACATTTAACTTGCTTAGCTGAACCCCTTTGCTGGATTCTGCACTTAAATGTTGGAGAAATGCCCTTGAAATGCTCATTTTATCAGATTATAAATATTTTTTTGTGACTCACGAGTCATGAAAAAAATTAATAATCTAAGGGAAAAAATGAAGGGGCATTTCCCCAACATAAAACAGAATGCAATAAAGATCCGATATCAATATGCGTGTGTTGGATGTTGTCCATAATGTCATTTTTGTGCATTTTGTTTCCTTTCTGGTGAGGGGAAATCCTTTTTCGTTTGCTGCCATCTTTTCCCTGGCATCTAGTGCCACCCTCCTCACTCCAATCCACTCCCTATAATGATTTTGTTTATCCCTGATGTCTACTGGCACCCCGTCCTTTTGATCCCTCTCCCCATAATGATTTTGTTTATCCCTGGTGCCTAGTGGCACACCCTTCCTCTGATCCTGATCCCTGTGATTATTTTGTTTATCCCTGGTGTCTAGTGGCATATCCTCCACCTGATCCTGCTCCCCATAATGATTTTGTTTATCCCTGGAGTTTAGTGTCATCCTCCTGCCTCTGATCCTGCTCCCTGTAATGATCTTGTTTATCCCTGGTGTCTAATGGCACCCCCTTCCTCCAATCCCACTCTCCATAATGATTTTGCTTTATCCCTGGTGTCTAGTGACACCCCCTTCCACCCTCCGATCCTGCTTCCTGTAATGATTTTGAAATTGTTCCCATAATTTTATTTTACCTGTAAAAAAAGTGAACAGCTCCTCACCAATATGACCCCCCAACCCCCACCTGCCAGTCAGGATCAACTATCTCATACCCCACAGTACTCCCCCACACACACACACGCACTCACTTGAACAAGTGCCAAGGTGAAGCTCCATTCTCCAATCAAAGACACGTCTTACTGCTGGAACTGCCGACTGCAATATGAGAAACTAAGGTAAATGTGGTTCAATGTTTTTCAATGGAGTTTTCAAGTTTTATGCATAACTTAGACATTTTTGCATCTTTTGACCCCAAATTTTTAACATGCCTTTTTGGGGTGCCACCTCATGGACAATGTCAATGGAATTATGCAAATCTGGCCAGAAAGGTAATTTCATGGTCATTTGGTGAAATCACCATTCAGGCGGGATTTGAAAATGTTCACCACCCTTGTTCATGAGGTGGGGTCATAAGAAGGGTGTGTTTAAAATTCAGTGTCAAAATATGTAAAATGAGAAACTTATGCACATCCATTAAAATTTTGAAATGCTGGCTCGTAACTCTGGTAATTTTAAATATTTTGACCCCAAATGTTCAAAATATTTTTACCCCACCTCATTAATGTGACAGCTGCCATTTTTATGTTGGCATGCATGCACAGCCAACATCTTGCAGCAGCGGGGATTTGGGGGTGTGGTCAGCCATTGGGCGAATGCAGGGCACGCACCAGTAGGTGCGTCCCTCATTCCCCAATCAGCCTGCATGCCGACGCCACACCATGCATACTAAGCTGCCGAGCACATCTAAGGAAAGGTCCACTGCAATCTGAGTAAAGCTCATCATACATAGCAGATCCTTCCAACGTGCTCGCCAGCTAGTAGCATGGTGGCACAGTGGCCGCTACACTGCCGACAGCGCCGACTTCAGGGGTGCCCAACCCCAGTCGGCTTGCCCGCCCCAGAAGTATAAGCAACAGGGAGCCCACTTCCCATCGGCAGAATGTCCCCCACCTCATTGTTTGCCGACGGGGTGCCTAATCCCGCTGGCATCCGCCCCTTCCCATTGTACTGTGCTGGACAGGAGCCCACCCCTGCTGGCATCATGTCCCCTGCATCTTCTGTGCTGATGGAGGTGCCAAATCCCCATCAGCTACTGTACCCCCAAACAAAAGAAACAAACTGTATAAAAAGAAACTGTCCATGTGTTTTCCCCCTTCGGTACCTGTAAACTGAAAACAGTCCCTCGTAGTCTCCCCCACCCACCACCGCACCCACCCACTGTGCACCCTGCCTCCCCACACCTCACCACACCCCATACCTACCTCTGGAGTCTGGCATGATGATCTTCGCTGGACCGGGAACACGTCTGCATTCTTCAAAGCTGACCGCGAACTGAGGAAATGCCGGTAAGCTGTATAATGGACTAAATAGGGTTTTTTCAACTTTGCTCCATATCTTGGGCATTGTTTGGAATTTCTGCACCAAATTTTCAATATGGGGTTTTTGGGACCCCTCCTCATGAATTCTGTCACAGTTTTAGATGTTAGTCTGTCCCAAAAGGTGATTTTGCAGTCACTGTGTGAAATCACCTTTTGGGACCGATTAATGCAATGACTGTGGCAGTGTTCCTGAGGTGGGCTATCAAAAAGCCTATGTTGCAAATTTGGTGGAAAAAATCCAAACAAATGGCTGTTTTATGAGCATGCATTGCGCAGTTGCTACACAAGCTCGTAACTTCACGAATTCGCAATATTTTCATGCCATATTTTCAACACTGTCATTTTTCTACACCTCTTTATGAACAGTACAGCTGTCATTTTTCACATCCTGGCAGAAATGGGTTTCCTCACTTCCGGCGCACATTACCGCAGTCACTGTGGGAAATCAGTGTTTGGGCCAGATAGCAAAAATGACAGTGATGCTGTTCATGAGCAGATGTCCTACAATGCCTATGTTGAAAATTTGGTGACGATACTCCATAAAATGATAGTGTTATGAGCGTATGTTGTGCAGTTTGCACGCACGCTCGTACCATTGTGCATTTGTAATATTTTCACTCTGGATTTTCACCATTGGCATTTTTCCACACCTCTTGATGAACAGTAAAGCTGTCATTGTACATATCCTGCCCAAAATGTGTTTTTGCACGTCCGGTGAAGAATAGCGTGGTCGCTGCGCGACATCACTTTTGGAGACAGCTTGAGTACACGACAGTGACACTGTACATGAGTAGAGGTGCTAAAATGCCTATGTTGAAAATTTGGTGCCAAAACTCCATCAAATGCCTGTGTTACAAGTGTGCATTGCGCATTTCCCACGCACCCTTGTAACTTCACATATTTGCAATACTTACATGCCACATTTTCAACACTGCCATTTTTTTACACCTCCTTATGAACAGTACAGCTGTCATTTTTCACATCCTGCCAAACATGTGTTTCCACAATGCACTACCAAAGGCAATACCAGCGCGACAACATTCGACATTGACAAATGCCTTGTTCAAATTCTGGCCAAACTGTGTTTTTGCATCTGTGGCATGGAATGATGTTGCAATGGCACAAAATCACATTTTGGTGGGGATTTGGAAATTTTCACTATCGAATTCATGAGGTGAGGTAATATTAAGGCTACGGTGACAGTTTGGTTATGGTTTTCCTAAACATTTTAAGCACAGGGCCTGGAGGGTCCCATGCTTCCACTGCATAGGCAAATAAGGGTACAATTACACTATCTCAAAAATGATGGCTTGATAGGAGAGCAGGACCTGGAAGGCCTTCTTTCCCAAAGGTAAATAAGAATGTGATTATACTGTCTCAAAAAGTAAGGAGATTCATTGCAAAAAACGTTGTTAATGCAGTAGTTAGGGTTAAAATGACAGAAGTAGGGAAATGTGGCATATGGGTTTCAAACCCTAAAATCTCACCCCCACTCTGCAGGCAGCAACAAGTGTGGGGTGTGTCTTGTGGTTGTCAACCCTAATGCTCATCCCATTCTGATATACTGTTCCCATCTCAGCTGATTTACTCATGGAATGGGGTGAGTGTTAAGGTTCACAACCCCAAGTCACACCCCATGCCTGTTGCTGCCTGAAGAGAGGGAGTGGGGTGTTAAGGTTGGAAACCCAATTGCCACATTTCTCTGTTTTTGTCACTTTAGCCATAACTAGAACATTAATAACATTTTTAGCAATAAAGATATATATATTCATGGCAAAAAAATCCATTTAATGCATCAGTTAGGGTTGTTCCATAATGACAAAAGCAAGGAAATTCAATGTTAGGTTGCCACCTTGCACGATCACCCGCCCTATGAACATCGGGGTGTGTTGGGGTCGTCAGTCTAATTCACCCCATTCCATGTAAACAAGCTGAGGTGGTGCAGTGTAGGAGAATGGGGTGATAGTTAGACCGACAACCGCAAGCGCAATTGGAAATGCAACGTTACAGTAACAGCAACAATGATGCCAAAGGAAACAGAAACACAAACGGAAGCACGTACACAAACAGCAATGCACACGGTGATGCAAAAGGAAACAAACGCAAACAAAACCAGTAATGAAAATGCAAATAGTAACAGTAACGCAAATGCAAGTGCAAACGCAAAGGGTAACGCACACAGCAAAGTAAACGGAAACGCTAACGCAAACTGTCACAGAAACGCAAGAAGAAATGCTAACTGTAACATTAATGCTAATGCACCCACTTTTTGTCCCCAAAAAGTACATTTAGAAGCACAGTGATTACAGAAAATGTATACATAATAATGGCCCTCGGAGCAGAAAATGAACACTCGGAATACTAAATTGCTTATATCTCAGGAACCATACTACGTAAAAAAAAAATTAAAATTTCATATTATTTATGACTTTCCTAGCTAGTTTTGTACTTGGCTCCCTATGATGGGGGCTAAGCATTTTTTCCAAAGCAAAATTTGTATCTCGAAGCGTTTCCAAGATACGGGCCCTAAAAGGTGCAGCTGAAGCCATAATGTTAGCCTATGGGGAAACATGGTCAATTTTGGAGTGCTGTAACTTTGCAGCCATCAAATATTTTGTCACCAAACCACCAAAAAGCACATCTGTTGGATGTTGGCTTTCTTTCCTCCAAATGTTAGCCCAAAAGACCAAACTGTTCTTTTGCAGCAGGGTGGCAAACAAGTCCTGTTATTTTGTCCATAGTGTCGCAAAGTTGTGTCGTGATTTGCGGCACTTTTACAAAAAAAAAAAAAGTACAAAAGTGTGAAATGTGTGACACTACTTTGACACTACAGTTTATAAAAATTTAAAAAACATATTTATGGGGTGTTTAACCCCTCAAAAAAGACATGGCTAGCATCCTCAGGGCTCAACTAGGTGAACACAAAAATAATTGTTTCCTTATAGGGTCCTAATTTTAAATGCCAAGCATTTCTGTGACCAGCAACTGAAAACAAAATAGCAGATTTGCGACACTACAGGGGTAATTTGTGACACTAAAAACTACATTTGTGACACTGTCGAACTTTTGTTAACTTTTCCCTTTTTGCATAACTTTTGAACCATTTAATATTTTTTCACGAAATCTTTGAAAAGCATATTGGGGACCCTGGCTACATGTTCCCTGAAGGTTTTGTACTGGTTGCGAAAACCGTGTGACCTGTATGTGTGAGCAAAGAATGTGCCAAAAAGTGTAATTACCACATTCTAAAGTGCTACATAGTTCCACAACTGTATATCCAACTGTTATGAAACTTGGCAGATCCAAAGATCTATGGTACCACACCATACCTGCCAAAGTTCAGGCAAATCCATCATATGGTAGCAAAGTTATTAAGCTGCCAAATTTGAGACTTTAACCTTAAAATGGAGTACTCAACCCTAACTATAGTGTACATTACCATGCCATATATATATATATATATATATATATATATATATATATATATATATATATATATATAAAGTTGGACCAGCATAACATTCTGTGGTGATTTGCATATGCAGCCCATGATGCTTTGCATTGTGGGGGCATGTGTGATTTTGTATTTTCTTGAAACTTGGCTTCCCAGCCAAATGCCCTTTGGGGTAACCCTTGCCTCAGTATTTATGCACAGAGGTTCTTTGTCTTTTAAATAGTTTTTTATTTTAATGGGTTCACCACAATATATCCCAGGCACACTGCCTTAGGGGTAGCTGGTCCATTCCACTGGGGTGTCAAACAGACGAGGCATACTGATGAGTCCTGGTAGGACGAAACACGTGTCTATGTCTTCTGTTAGCACCCTTTGCAAACTGTGTGAGAGGCCTTTTGGCACCATGCAATTCTGCTTAAGGTTGGACCAGCATAACATTCTGTGGTGATTTGCATATGCAGCCCATGATGCTTTGCATTGTGGGGGCATGTGTGATTTTGTATTTTCTTGAAACTTGGCTTCCCAGCCGAATGCCCTTTGGGGTAACCCTTGCCTCAGTGTTTATACAGAGGTTCTTTGTCTCTTATATATATATATATATATATATATATATATATATATATATACAGTATATATATATATATATGCTACCACTATAGCCCTCTGTAGTAACACTGAGCATTTTCTTAAATATCTGTTGGCATTTGTATTACACCTGTGGAATGGTCTGGGATGTATTAAATGTCATTGTTTTCCTTCTCAGGGTTATAGAACTTATACGTTTGCCATATGTCATTTTGAGTTTCATCAGAAAACATTTTTATGGTGTACTAGATACTATTTTCAATTTCAGTTAAACCAGGATTCTCTATGGTACATCACCCTAGGCAGGAGCTCAGGGGGGGCAGGGTAGCCATCTGCTTTAGATCTACCTTGGGATTTATGGCATACCCTTGGGAGAGACCAGATTGTTTGAATGCATGGTTGTAAAAGGTAGGCCTGGTTCAAGTTGTAAAGTAGTGCTGATATACCATCCCCCCCTCGACATGGGCATGAATTCCTGCAGGAACAAGAGACTTTCATTGTTGACTCATGGTTGGGCCACACAAACTCTTGGTCTTGGGTGACTTACGTACTTGGGTTGGTGATGAGCATTCTCTTTTTGGAATGCAGTTCCTCTAGATGATGTCTTCCCTGGGCTTTGTATAGGCGGTTACCGCTGGTACCCACCAGCATGGTCATGTCTTGGACCTGGTTTTCTCAATGGGTCTTGAGATCAGTAATATCAGGGTTGATCTTGTCATTTGGTTGGATCATCATGTCATGCAGTTACTCTGCAGGGCTCCTCATTTAAACTTCCCTGTTGAGATTGTCAGATACAGCTCTTTTAGAAACCTGAAGCCTTAAAGCATCCTGGTGGTACTGTACATCTGGGGTATGAAGACTGCTTGTGTGATGGATTCTGAGGCAGCTCTGGAGGGTTACAATTTGGCCTGTTGACTGCCATTGACTCCCTAGCATTGTGTCATATACACCCCTTGATTTCCCACCTCAGGTCACCCTGGTATGATGTGGATCTGAGGAGGTTAAAAACTAAGGGGCACAGTTTGGAGCATTGTTGGTGGAGGTCCCACTTGGAGGAGGATAAATTGGTGGTGACAGCTCATTACAGTGAGTATCAGTGGGCAGTCACTCTGAAAAAAGTCAGTGTTCCTCTCACAAGTGATTGCTGCTTAAGGAACCAGCCAGCTCAGCTCTTCAACACTGTGAACAGACTCATAAATTCAATCTGTCTTCAGTCCAGCAGAGCTTTTTCTCTCAAGAAATGCAACATGCTTAACATGTTCTTTCTAAACAAGGTGACTGCCATTCAGGCTGGAATATCCCCATGCAGATATTCAATCAGTCCAGTTGTGGTGGAGATCATCAGGAGTTCCCTTGTGGAGGGGGTTTTCCCATCTGCCCATAAATAGGCTGTGGTGAGGCCCCACCTCAAGAAGCCTTCCTTAGTCCCTGATGATCCTTCCAACTACAGGCCCATCTCAAACCTTCCTTTTCATGGGAAGTTGATTGAGAACGTGGTGGAGGTGCAGCTGGACCAACACGTGCAGAAATGTGACATTTATGAGTGGTGCTGTGTGGAATTTTTAAATTCTGGCAGAATGGAATTTTGCAGAATTTTTGAAGTTCCACCAACATTCCAACAAATTTTTAATCAGAAGTGAAATAGCAGAATTCCACAGCAGAAAAATGTAGAATGTGTTTTCTGCAACATTTCCACAGAATTGTATTCTGTGGATCTCAAAACTTTCCACAGAAATTCTTATGGAATGATTTTCTGTGGAACAATGCTGTTCCACAGAATATAATTCCATGGATTACAGCAGCCGGAATTCCGAAGAAGAACTAGCAAAATTCCAGAGAAAATTCTGCCAGTTGAATGGTCATTCCACACTATTTCTGCTGATGGAAATCCACATGCTACCTAGCACTATTTATGAGCCTTTCCAATCCAGTTTCTGGTCTCGCCATACTACAGAGATTGCACTAACCAGGGTGCAGTGTGTTCTCCTTCTAGTGAGAGATAGTGGACAGCTTTCTATTCTTGTCCTGCTTGACCTCTCTTCAGCCTTTGACACAGTGGATCATAGGGTGCTGTTGGCTTGTCTGATGCACTATGTGGGACTCTCAGGAATGGTGTTATGGTGGTTTGAGTCCTACATGTCTGGCAGGGTGCAACAAGTGACACTAGGCTCTTTTATATTGAGTAGTGCTGCACTCTGTTGTGGTGTGTCTCAAGGGGTGATTCTGATCCCCACATTATTCACCATGTACATGCTGCCATTGAGGGAGATCATTAGAAGCTACAGCTTCGCATTTCATTGTAATGCTGATGCTGACACCCAGTTGCATGAGTGTCATGCCCCTGATGGTGGCGCATCTGTTTCAGAACTGAGTGAGCGCCTTAGGGAAATCCAAGACTGGATGGAAGCCAGCTAGTTTAGGCTTAATCACTCAACCCCTTAAAGACAGAGTTGTTACTGGTGGAATGGGGTCAGTCAGGTTTAAGACATCAAGAAGTAGTTGTACCTTTTCTTTGCTAGATGGTGTGGCTCCTCATGCTGCATGTAGAGTGAGAAATCTGGCGAATCTGGCGGTCATTATAGACCCAAGCTGACTCTAGAATTTCAGGTATCAGCTGTTGTCCACATTGGCTTTTATTATCTTTGAAACATTGCCAAGATCAAGCCCTATCTTTAACTGACTGATCTGGCAACACTGGTGCATGCCTTAGTCATGTCTAGATTGGATTGCTGTAATGCTCTTTACCTTGGGTTATCTATGAGGCTTATGCACCATTTGCAGCTTGTGCAGAATGTGGCATACTGACTAGTTGCAGGGACTTTTACTTTCAAGTACAACATGCTGGTTCTCCACCCTCTCCACTGGCTGCCATTACAGTGGTGCATCAGCTTCAAGACATGCTTGTTGATGTACAAGGCCCTGCATGATCTAGGGCCAGGCTACATGGAAGACTTCCTTGTTCCACACACTCCTGGTCACACCCTTTAGCCAGTGGAGGCAGACCTCTTGTCCATCCCAAGATCCCGGTTAAAATTCTCAGGTGATAAGGTGTTAGGTGTTGTGGCTGTAATCCTCTGGAACATCCTTCCCCAGGAGGTGAGAGGTGCTCCTTCATTGACTGTTTTTTAAAAGATCTTTAAAAACTCACTTTTTTATCTTACATTTTGGCCTGGATTCATGATTTTCTTTTAATGTTTCTTTTTATTTCTGCAGTGGATAGCCAGTGAAGCCCTTCATAGCAGCTTGACTCCAGGACTTGCTGGAATTTGGATGTCATGGGGCTCATGTTAAGGCATTTTATTGTTTATGCATCCCACCCAAGACCCACCTGAAAAGAGTCAGTCATGCAGTGACCTCAGTGCATGATTAGACACACTCCTGCCCCTGACATGTAGAAGTCTTCCAGCTCCACCCAACAGGGCCAGTCTGCATGGTCCAGGACTGCTGTACCCCTCCCCCAGGCAGTGCTATGGATCAGTAGGCATTGGGCACCAAGTGCCCTCCCTCCCCCTGAGAAGGTGAGCAGTCCCCTGGATGCACCACCTCCTATTCCCTGGCCAACCCTCTGATGTTCAAGGTCCACACCTGAACCCCAGTTGTCAGTGCCACAGGTGGCAACACTACTGCTGTGCTGGCAGGATGGCACTGAATTCATGACTTTAATGTTTTAAAGATTTATTATTTATTGATTTCAAATTCCATTTTTTGTACATGTTGCGAGATGCCCAGACCCTCTGGGATTTGGCACTATGTAAACAAAACTGCCTTGCCCATGCCTTGACTTGACAAACATAGCAAACTCTTTTTTTCTGATCTGCATAACTCAACCCCAAGTCACTCAACTATTCTGGTTTCCTCTTGTTTTACCTTTTCAATGTCTTCAGTATTTATACCTGGAACTGAGCACAGTATTCTAAATGGGTGTGCTGATCCTTTATACAACACTACAGTAAGTTCTACTTTCTTGTATTTTAGACCATGTATAAACATCTTAAAATTCTGCTTTCATTTTAACCATTGACAAATACTATGCTGAAGGTTTTACGGTTTTTGTCTATTAAACATTCTGATCTTTCATTAGATCAGTTCCTTGCAATATACTGTATGTCCATTAAGAGTAGATAAATGTAAAAATTCATCAGTTTTTTTATTGTTTGGTCACAAGGCTATTCCAATGACATTTACACTGCCAATATACATTAAATACTTTTCTTGCACAAATATTCATGCACATTGCAGTATAGGAAAGATTATTAATAATTTTGATTTTAAATTGACAAAGACAGGAAGGTACCCAACAGAAATATATTTATTTATTTATTTAAAATTGAGTGATCAGAATAGGCACACTTAGCTAGGGCTGATTTCCAGGTGTAACCCGGCTGGAGGAGATATGACAGGGAGTGAAACAGAACTAACAAAGTGACAACAATAGATGCATGAACATGTACAATAAAATCACAGTACAAGCCAAGAATAAGAAATAAGAAGTCTCTCTGTGACAAGGTTATTGATCCTCAGTTATGCACTTTGTATCCATTTCTGGTGCTACTAAACTGATTTTGATGTGGTGACAAAATGCAAGATGAAGTGGTAAAAAAATGTTAGAAAATGTACAGTAATTATAAGGTTCTGGCCTGGTTATGTACTGCACATTCCAACTTAAAGTTAGCTCAGTAATCTATATTGCTATGGAATTATGTAAAAGATTTAAAATGTATTTCTGTACACTCACCCTGAGAGGTATTTTCACTAACTGATTAAATAACTTTAGTTGTAGATTGGTATTGCATAAATGGTTCTTTGACCAGAATTAAACGGACTCCACATGTCGGGTAACTTGTATAAAATGATATGAAAATCCAAACTGAAACCACAGATGAGAATTTGTTCTGGGAACAAAGTAATATTACCTAAAATTTCTTCTAGCTGTTTCTTACCTGACACATTAAATATGACAAAATAGAACCATTTAGAGTACTTACGGTTTGTTTCCTTGTGCCCTATGCCTCATCACCTTGCAGTTTTTACACAGAACGCATTAACTACTATACTTTCATGTCCATAAACCAAGTTTATCCAAGCCTCCCTGAATCTGATTGCCCTTGTCTATCATATTGGGAGCTTTTTCAGTTTCATTAAAATACTGCATTTTGCCAGTGTTGTTGACTTGCCATTCTCCAATCATTTCTATATTTTGTGAATCATAGAAAAAATAAAAATAAATTTTGTTTTTATTTGCAAATGCTTAATTTTAATAGTGCATCGTTGCTTTTTTTGATCCCACATATGTTATAAAGGTCATACAGAGGCAGACACGCAACAGTCAGACTAGAGAAAGTGTCATAACCAAAAGAATGAAACATGCCTATTTTACTCAAGTGTATACGTATAAAAGTATCAGTATCAGTTCCTTGTTTGACTGATCAGTGGTCATTACACATTAATACAAATATTAACAGTACATTAAAAACATACAACACATTTACATGCACCCTATACATGATTCCACAACTCACTTCAGAGACTCATATATTTCGCAGGAATCCTTAACCTATGTGTCAGGACTACCTGAATAAATAGGACATTCATTTTTATCTTTTATACAAAATGACTTAAGAAGTATTTCCATACAGTCCAAAAGTGCTCCATTGTATCTTATAATAAAATCCAACAAATATTTTGTTTGCCATTTCTGATACAATGGAAGACAAATAGCAGTAGGATTTTTTTAATAATTTCCCCGATGCTTCAAATAAAAGCCATCAGTCTACTGAGGAAATTCCACTTCTGAAACCACACAGTAAATTCATGAAAAACAAAAGAATGACTATCAAAAATATTACTATTCATATTGTACATTACTATAGCAACCAAACAGAATGGTCTGGTTAAGGACCTAGGGATACAGCATCATTTTATTCATTCAGACATTTGTTGATTTCTGTTAACTGTGAACTGCTAATTAACAATATGAACAGCAAAAGCCTTGCATAGTGAGTTATGGAACATTTTGATTACTTCTGTTTGACACATGTAGCACAGTATGCACTGTCAGAGACTAGAGTGATCAGCAACCATTGAGCCATTTTTTGGATATACAGAGAAATACCCAGGGTAAGGTTTAGATTGAAAACAGTTTTTTTTTTTACTACAAAGTATGTTTCATTGTAAGAGCTAATGCAAGTTAGTAGATGGTGCAAGCATTGTAAACATATCAAGCCAAATTGTACATCTTATGTTCGTCATGCTCTAGAGCTTGTGGTAGTAAGTGTCTTACTAGGATATGTTAGAAATATTCCTCTTACAATTTAAAAGCTATAGGATTCTGCAAAATCAGGATACATCAATACATACATCAATACATACATAGACAGAACATGATCCATGGTCTTGTGGTTCTCTATTGTTTTCTGCAAAATCAGGATATATAGATGCAAACATACATAGATGTTTACAAACAGAAAATGACTTATGGTCTCGTGATCCAGTAAGTTGGATTTAACTAAAACTTGCAAGAATGTCTATGCAGTGACTGCTCTCACTAGTCTGGGACAATCACTGCACACATGGGGGAGTCATCAACAGTGGAGTGACATCAAGTGTGGGGAGCACAATATATTGTGGATACATTAGTATCACATTTTGCATGTAATCCCTCTTCTCTGCATATGCTTATTTATACATAGGGTACAATTTAATTAACAGTAGGGACTAATGCTATTAGATGAGTTTAAAAACAGAAGTATAAACAACAGGTTTTAACAAAATACTTGCTGTGGGATGTCAGTTGCAATACTCTTACAGAACTAAGAGATCAGACACTCAGAGGAAAACTACTTGTGGTACTGTATCGACAAGGGAAAAGAACTAGACCAAAAGACGACATAAAAGGCAAATTCCAATAGACATTCAAATCAGATTTCCACTGACTGTAATGTAAACACATCTAAACATAAGACTATTAGGATTTTAGATTCATAGGTTTCATATAGTAGGTTGTGTATGAGCAAATAGGCAGTTTTTCCCTTTAGTTGTTCACCTTTTCTCAAATATTACAATCTTATATTATTACTTGTAAGGTCATCATTCAGCCTTGCCTTAAAGATTGTCATGGTGTTACTAGCCACAATATCTCGTGGTAATCTATTCCAAAGTGACACTGCCCTCTGTGAAAACCACATTTCCCACTTTTTCGTGTGTGATAGTTCTCCTTTTAACTGGAGTATGTGGGATCTTGTATTGTATTCAATATTTTTTTAATTCTAACCCAATGCAGTCCAATAAATCGGGGTTACTAAAAGCTTTATAGATCAGACAGAGATAAAAGGAATATTTCTTGATGGCATACTTAAAAACCTATCAGGCAATTACAGTTTGTTTTGTGTAGAGCTAATATTATTGTTAAATAGCTATAAGTGAAAATTCTAATATTGCAACTTATATTATCACAATTGGGAGTCTGCTTAAAGATGACTTTATCCGCACCTTCGCCCCTACCCCTAGAAAAAGCAATCAAATACTGAACAAGCTTTGAGAGATGCTATAATATAGTATTTAAGAGTAAGAAAAATAATCAAAGGGTGAACATAAAATAGGATTTCAGAAAAACTAGATAATATGAAATGAAGTGAAAGATTTTATAGTTTATTATAATGTGTAATAAAGCACTTGCGATATGAACACATCAAATTAAATCAAAGTAGACGGAATTTTTTGAGATAACACATAGCATTTCACCTGCAGTAACTATTTAGCTTAACTGTGAACTGAAACATCATGTCTTTACACCCCACCAAAAAAGCATTTTCTAGGATTGAAGCATTGTGCTTATGGGATCAGGTGATATTGACTGTTACAACTGCCCAATCTCTATCTGAAATCAAACAAAACATTTAAAAGCCAAACTGTGCAGGTACTCGGTACTGCTGCTGCTTAACTTCATTTTACTTGGCTTAACATAGTATACGGACACATTGTATTTTATATATTTTGCTTGTTTTATACATAATATGCCTATTAGTTGTTATTTATGTTTTGAATTGGTCAGTCTATCTCTCTGTCTATCTATATCTGTCTGTCTGTCTGTCTCTCTATCTATATATCTAACTATCTATCTATCTATCTATCTAACTATCAAAATCAAATCCAAATGGTTTCCTGAAGATACATTCACACAATACCAGTTATTGCTTTTATTTTAAGACAGTGCAAACTGCATCACTGACTGACCGTCATTTAAAATAAGGAACAATTAAGTGCATATGCAGTTAATATAGAGTTGAATATGTTCAAAGCTGAAACCTATACTCCATGACAAGAAGAATTATTTGACATTATAAAAAGGGCAAACAGAAAGTCATAGTCTGATTGACTCATAGACATTCTAAGCCCCTAGATGAACTGCTGGAAAACCTGAGCCTGGGGCCTCATCACAAGAAGGCACAGCAGATCCATACTCTAGAATGGGGAAAAAAAGATCTATTTAAAAATCTAAGCATTCTAAAGGAAATGGTTGATCTGGCCCAGTGGCACTGAGGATTGAGGCACTGTATGCCACACCTCACACTATGCCAGTGACCCTGGTTAGGGAATGGACTCGGGTCACTTGGGGGCTGGCAGGGGTGAGGAAAGATTGAGCATCTGTAGACAGCTCTCCTCCTTCCTTAGGGATGAGGGACAGTGAAGTGTACTGTTTGATTGACACACAGAGGCAGCTGGGTATCAGCATGTACATGTTGCCAGAATGGGGACGATCCAACGTCCAGGGCATAAGGCTGTCTCCACAGAGGTGGAACCCAACTGCTCTGCCCATTGCACGTTTGTGGGGCCTGGGGACACAAATGTGAAAAATGGAGTTGTCAGGCTCCATGATGGCCCAGGACACCCGGGACCAGAGAACAAGCCCTCATAGAAGGGACAGAGCTGCATTTTAGGTAACCTATCTGCCGTAGTCAGTGGGCACACACTGTTTTATCTGTAATCAAACTATGTATTGTGTTAAAGGTTATTTCAGACTGTTTTATTAATGTAAACACGTCTGTCACATAAGCACAGCAGTAGAACAAGTAAATTTATTTTAGGAGAGTAATTAATCCCAAAGTTAATCATTATGTTACCCCCCCCACCCTTCCAAATTGTCCAGCTCCTTCCATCATCCCTTCATTGCCACCTTCTTGATACTGAAAGGTAATGTGGCCACCTAACTCCCTCCTAAACTCAGGTCACCTGCGCAACAGTACAATACCCTGCTTCTGGGCCATTGGGATGGTGAGGATGTTTCATACAAATAAAGGTATTAGCTTAATATTACCTTTTCATTTTTAATGCGGTAATGGAAGCACGCAGGATCTAGCCACTTTACCATCACAGGAAATTTGAAAAGTCACCTAGAAATAAATATTTTTTTCTAATGTGCTCACTTGACAGTCCTGTCTTTTAGAATGAATGTAAACCAATCAAAGGGTTTGACTCCAAGCTAAGAGAGAAGGTTACAAAAAAGGACTATCTTTTCTTATAAACCAACAAAGTATAGTTAGCAAATAAAAATAAATCTCTTTAAAACTTACGTAGTTGTAAAGTATTGCAAAAATGTATAGAACAGTTTTTTTTATATCTGTTCATTTTTATAATAGCATTAAGGTACTTAAAGGAGTTGCTTTACCAGTATTTAATCCAACCTCTAGGTGCATGAGAACCTCGGCTATGACTTGGGGCCTCATTATATACCAGAGGGTTGGCTGAACTACTGCTAAACCAACCCCTAATCATACCTTAATGCTGAAGAAACAGAATAACTAATAAATTAGAAATTGCAGTATGAGGGTCAGATATGACCCTCTGACTCAAAAACATTGGATGAACATAGCATATTACTCATTTCAACAAAAGACATGAAAGTACATTAAATCGTAGCACTACCTTAAACATCCTGTGGTCTGAAATGTGTTTCCTGTAGCTCTAAATATTAATAACTGTGACTCTCACAAGACTCAACTTTCCTAATTCCTGTGAAGATTAACCCACTCTTCTACCTGTGAAATGTTGCTTCTACACAAGTTAATCCCATTTGCACTGATGGATGTTATGACCTTTGTATGATCATCCTAGCCTAGAAAAGAATGCCAGTGCAATTATTCCAGTTACAATAGAGAAGCCAATTATTAGCTGTGCTTGTTTACCCAATGGTATTCACTTTCAAAAGCTTTCTTTAGGAGCTTGCATTTAAGCAGTGTCTTAACAGGTTAATTGAGTCATGCTGTTTGAATCACAGGAAATAATGACTTGTGTTTTCCATGTTTAAAAAAGCATTGACATGTCATGCATATATTAGGTGCCAGGCATAGCACATACACTATCTTTGAAAACAAGAACACCTTTGTCACCTTTCTTTAGTCTGTGCATGCCCAAACTGATTGGTCTACCCTTGTCATTGATTCTCTCCCTCACTATCACCAATAAAATATACTATAAGGTTGACTTGCTGAGATGAAAGTTTAACTAGCTTGATTGGTTGAATTGCAATACTATATTATGTATTTCAGAATGACCAGTATGCAACCGGTGTCTCCATATAAGTCCACTGAAAACAAACGTGGAATGTTTACAAAGAACGCTCTGCAATACTTTACTTATTAAACACCACTGACATTATTGTTAATTATTATTACTCCAGTATGCAACATGGTCTCCAATGCCTGCCACAAAGAAATATATCAACATATCTCCACATAAGCTAAACATATCAGAAGAGGCAGTTGTTTGATATATCTTTGTTTCTAAAAGCACCTGCAAAATGCTGCAGAAGACTAATACCTGTAACCCCTTTACTAATATAGTAGCTAAAAACTGCCAATATCAGCTATATCAATACAATACCTTCAATAAAGTACACATAATTTAATTCAATTCCATATTATCAGTCAAAAGAATCATCAGAAATTCTGATCCAAATACCACAAAAACACACTTGTCAGACTTATGCTACTATTATTAAAATGCAGATGTTTTTATGTTTCACTGTCTTATACCCTTATCCCAATAATAGATTTGTTTTGTTAAACAGTATTTTTTGTCAATTAGTCAATAAATTTTGGTTGAACTTGGTGAATAATTATGGTAAAGGTATAAAACAAAAGACCATCAAGAAGACAAATACCATATAGACAAACAATAATATGATACAACTAAAATATTAAGTGCATATCAAACAGCTCATATAGTGCAGATAAGCATAGAAAAAGTATTTTTTTAGTAATGATAGTATTATCTCTTTAAATAATGCTTCAGCTCTGCCCGTTGTAGGAAACCAATGGAAGGAAATGAAGAACAAGACTAAGTTAAAACACACACACACACACACACATACAAAACAATAAAATGAAGTTCCATTTCTGAAACAGTGTCAGACTTTGAGGTACTGAATACATTTATAAGCTGGAAGACAAAACAGGTGTTTACTTACATTTCTTTGAGATAGTAGCACTGCCATAGTTATTGCTGTGACTAGACTAATAGTGACGGATGCTGTAGTGATACGGCACAGAGCTTGGTTACTGACATTCATGCTGGTGTAGTCAAACTCATTCAGGTCTGTAAAACTGCAGCTACTGTGAGCTGTGCTCATTAAAAGTGTACATTAATATATACTCTCCCGCACAGCTTATCTCAAAACATCTGAGTAAAGTTCATACATATCTTTTCTCCTGACAGGATTTTCCCCATCTGATTGGCTCATAGGAACTGGAAAATAATTTTCGACTGTAAGAAAGCTGTGGGGGTGTGAGGAGAGCAGAACCAGAGAAGAGAAATGGCTTCATTTTCTGAGCAGGGATTTCAGCCCGGCAATCTTGCCCACATCTATCTGTGGGTGATGTCACACAAAGTCCTTACCCAGCCTTGTGGGTTGACATGTCTCCGGTTTAGTAGCATGTGCCCTGTACCTTTGATTTCATATTTTTTCAGGAGAGTACAGTAATCACTCGGATGTTTTTCAGTTGTATAACTTCCTGTTCACAAACATGTGCGTGGGTTTCATTTTCTTACCACTGCAACGCTTGATGTTCTGACATCTCTGTACTATGCTAAATCATTACATTATGTGCTACTAAATTTAGCTGCTGATTGTGATTATGATCTGTACCATATACTCTATCTGGAGTCACATGGATACCACCTACTTTCTTGTTTACATCAGTGATTAGAGATGGACAGGGTGGGTAGCATTGGGCTATATCTGTACACCCAGGGTATAGTGATGCCTGATGCCCCTGGAAATGCAGGTATAGTCCAAGTGAGGAGAGATGAACCTGTGTGCAGTCAGTATCTCCATAAAAGTGCACTAAAAACAAACTTGCAATGTTTACATAGAACACTTAACGATATTTTACTTATTAAACACCACTGACATTTTTGTAAATTATTGTTACCCCAGTAACAACACTCCCATCCTGGAGTGTCTTATTGCACTTAGAAAATGTCTATATTATTTAGCTGGGAGAAACAAAAAACTTAAACAATAATTTAACAAAATGTTATTCTATGTAAATATAGTATGTAAGTAGGTAAGCAAGTTAATAAGTAGTTTATTTGTCTGGTGCCCTACATTCTGCAGACTTAAGGTGCTTTATGAAAAAGCATCTTTTTGACAAGAAACATGTATCTGCATGTTGTTTCAGGAGTGCTGGCTGTTTGGCTTTTTTGTATGTTACAATAAACAGCTTTTAACGAGACCTAGCTTACAGGTCTTTTTTCCGGTCGCTTACTGAGATGCCTTATTTTGTTGTTTGATGTTTTGCCCCCTTTTGTTGTGGCTCCAGTGTTGTTCGTCAGTTGCCACCTTTTTTTCTTTGTCTATATCCAGTGAGTTGTAACAAACCCAGCATATCTTGGCAAAAATTCATAAACATAAAAATAATGCCATTCGATGTTGTAGTCATGGACCCTAGTTGGAAGATTGAAGTAGAGAGTTACACAACAGTGTGGCAGCCATGAACAAAAAGCCTGGTCCCCAGACTGCTTTAGACTTGACTGAGGAACCATTAATGGGCCCACCTCAGAGGACTGGAGTGGGCAACCAAGAGTGTGGGAGCACAGGAACTCTTTCAGGTAGACTTGGAACAGATCAATAAGAGCTTTGGATGTTAGGATGTTAACAAATCTATCTTGAAGCTGATGCACTGCCTCACTGGCAGCCAGCGCATAGTCCACACCACCAGAGAGATATGATCAGAAGTAGGGATGGGTGGGTAGTGGAATACCCAATCCTAAACTCTGCTTGTGGGTACCTCCACACAATCCTAAATTACCCTAAAAATACCATAATGCAAAACAGGTGGTTACTAAGGATAGGGATGTTACTTCCCTGATTTTTTTTTTTTACTGCCTTCCTACCCTGGCATTTTACTACCCTACCCAACCTAGTCTGGTTCCAGTCAGTAACATCATGGAACAAAATAAAGTGGACAAAAATAAAGCACCAAAAACAGTGTCACAATATTGGCAGCACAAAATGAAGCGTGCCAGAACAATGCAAGCCAACATGACACACAAGTAGCAAACAATGTCTACTGCATGGAGGCACTGCACTGGAACACACAGCAGCAGGCACCCATGCACAGGAACAGCACAGGGGTTCAGGGAGAGGGAACAGGGCAGGGTGCAACCACCACTGAGGGAAGCAGGCCACTGGACACCTACCATGGCAATCTAATGACCCAGGCACCCACATGGTGGGGTACCCCCATCCAAGATGCTGACTGATGGAGAACATGTACGGGGGTAACCACTGGAGGACAGGTAGACCATGGCCACCATGTGGATGGCCGTGTATAATGCAAGAGGCCAGGAGCACAAGCCAGCATGTCCCCAGCAACACACACAACACACGGGACAGGGGAGATGGCATGCTGGCTTGTGCTCCTGGCCCCTGTGTTTCTAGTGCAGTGTCTCCATGCAGTGGATGTTATTTGCTACCTGCATATTGTGTGGCCTGCATTGTTCTGGCACGCTTAATTTTGTGCTGCCAATATTGATGGTGACACTGTTTTTGCCGCTTTATTTTTGTCCACTTTATTTTGTTCTGCGATGTTACTGACCGGAACCATTTTGATAAATTATATTAATACCTATATAGGATCTTTATTTAAATGTGTCCGAATAAAAGCTGAAGCTGTCAGTTGTGTTTTGTATTGTTTTCTTTATATGGACAACATTCTGTGCAGTTCCTTTCATGGAACTAAGAATTTGGAGTTTTCACTATGTCACTTCATGGTTCAGAAATGTGAGCATGAACTTATCAGCACAGTGTCCAAGGTTCTGAAACCATGAAGTGACATAGTCAAAACTCCAAAATTCTTGGTTCCATGAAAGGAATCATGGTTGCATTCCCTTAGCGGCCTGCCGTGAGATTGTCCAGAAAATGATCCTACTGGTTTTTGACTATGGTGATGTAGTGTACAGTGCTGCCTCCAGGACTTCCCTGCCCAGACTGGACACTCTGTCCCACTCTTTCTGCTGTTTCATTCTTGGCTGCCCCCCACACACCCACCACTGTGCCCTCTATCAGTTTCTCTTCTTCCCATGCCTTGAGGGCAGGTGCCTAGCCACTGTGCCAGTTTCATGGGCAAATTATGGTTCAGATCTCTCCCTCCCTACCTCACCTCTATTCTTCCACCACCCTTACTTCTCACTCCCTAAGAAGCATTGATTATCATTCCCTAACTATTCTCTCCAGGTCTGCTTCTGCCATGCAGGGTGCCTTCTCCCACCATTTCCCTAAATTATGGAACACCCTACCACAGCCTATTCATCATGTGTCCTCCCCCAGGGCTCTTTATGACCTTCTCCTTGACCTCCTTGCACCTTCTTGCACCTGCTCCTATCTCCCTGCCTCTTACTCCATTTTTCCCTCTCGGTTTCATCCTCTCACCCTCCCTCTCCCACCCTCCCTCTTGTCCTCTCTCTTTGCTCTATGTCTCCCCTAACTCTTTCCCTGGATTCCCTGTCTTTTGGTGCATCTGTTCTCACAGCCACTGACATTAGCTGTTTCTCCCAGGTCCAGCATTTATATCTGCTTCTCAGCTGGACACTTACACTGTTTCTCTGAATTGTTTAATGCAACCATGCACTTAGCATAAGGTAATCCTTTATCTTGTTCCTTCTTGCCATGTTGGTTTAAATCCTGGCTCCCTGTACCAATTGTAGTTGACATGTTAACTGCTTACCCAATGTATCACCATGTTACTTCTATTTTTAACTGTGTACTATACATAATCAGGCCTATGCATGACATCAATGAGCTATGTGTAGGGCATGTAAGAAACATGCATAGGTGATTATGCAGGGACCACGCTCATGCCACCTGTGCGGGGCATGCACGAAGCACACATAGGCATCCATGTAGGCTGGCTGCATACAGCTATGCAGCCCTAATGCATGGCTTGCATGCAGCGGTGTGACCATGTAACACCACATGCTTGCGACCACTGCATGCATTTACAGCACTTGTATGACTCCCACAGGCGTGGTGCTTGGCACGCATACAAACATGATGGGGAAGGCTGCCATAAGGTCACATGCAGCAAGGTAGAGCTGCTGGAAGGCTGGCACAGGGCTTGACAGAGATAGCAAATGGCCACCAGCACCCCCCACAGTGGCACAGCACACCCCATGGCTGGTGCCATGGGCAGGACAGCAACCCAGGCCACCAGTCTCCATGCGGCAATGTGCACCCACCAGCCATGCAGCAGACAGACCGCATGGCACCCACCAACCAGATGCATGCACCATGTACCGCCAGTGGCATTGAGGCACAAAGCCATGCCTATGGCCATGCTCCCTGTGGAATGCAGCCAACCATGTGCAGTCGTGACACTGCCACTGGCACAACAGCCATGTGCCATTGCATGTGGCAGGACCAGGTGTGGCATGGGCAGCATGTGAATGCCAGGCAGCTAACCCAGGTGGCCTGATGGCAAGTGTCCATGCCATTGCCTCCTACACTGTGCACCACCTTGTACAGGCAGCCCAGAGTGTAGCACTCCACAATGGGTGCATGTGGGCCCCCCAGGCACAGACAACACAACCGTTCTGGCCTACATGGCCAGACCATAGGCTGCTCAGATTTCGCGCATGCAGCACACAAGCACAGGAAATCACAGGCCCCCCACATCAGCAGAGCACACCCTTCCCACCCACCCAAACCCTGGACACAGTAAACTCACCAAAGATCTCAGCCAACATGTCTTTATTGTAACAAAGGGTAATGCAAGGCAGGACCTAGCAGCAGGAATGGCAATGCATTTGGGAAGGCAGGGCCAGTCACTGGGTGGTGATGGCACTGATGCCACTGTCTTCCCTCTCCACATTGTCATGGCATCTGGCCTGCAGCAGTCCCCACGGTAACCCCTCCTTGCTGCTGGAGCTCACGTTTGTTTTCTTGACAAGCACCTTCCCATGCAGGACAGCATCATGCAGTGTAATTGCCCTCTGTAGTGCTGTGGAGAGAACAGAAATTGTAATGTCAGGGTGCATGGCCCATGCAAGGCAGCAAGACTGCTGCTGCCTGTGCATGGTGGTAGCCAGACTGGTGCCCCCCGCCCTTCACAGGACCACTGCAAGACACAGGCAGGCACAATGCCCAAGCCACAGGGACACAGTTGCCACACTGTCCATGCAACACTGGCATGCCACACGGTGTGTGTGGAGGACTGGTGGGGGCATGCACAGCCACTGCATAGGGTGGAGCAGCAAACCTCTGCCTGTTGGCCGTGTGCCATGGCCACACAGTGTTGCATTGGACAACATGCGTCAGGTGTGCCAAGTGCCAGCACGCAGGCCATGCCAGATACCTCCCGGTGGAACTGGTATGGGTGGGGAAAACAAGAGCACATGTACATGCCTTTTTGGTATGTAATACCACTCCAGGGCCACTGCAACACCCATGGACTGCAATACTGTACCCCTGCTGGACATGTGCATGTTGCACTGTGACGTGTGGACACAGCAGACCTGCACATGGGGACAGGAATAAACAGTACCCCTACCATAGCTAGGACCACTGCACAGCATGCACTCACCATGGAAGAGACAGTGGCCCACCACAGGTGGGTATAGTCTCCACGGTACCTGAGGACCTCATCCGCCACCTCCTTTTTCATGTACCGAGGAAATGGCAGCTGCCATCTCCTCCTCTTCCACATTGTTGTGAACACCATCACTGGTGCGCAGTCTGGCTGCTTACCGATGTTCAGCCCCATCTGCTGGGGCAGTCCTGCTGGTCTTGTCAGGGAACATAATGGAAATAAATAGGTTAGGACACTGCACAGCTGTCACACCATGCATGGTACTTACCCAGTCATTGCCCTGCACCATCCAGATAGTGCCAAATCCCCCTGAATCACAGTAGTTTTCCTCTGGAAGCCTCCAAGGGTGCTGCAGGAAGCAGTCAGACTTGTAGACACCACTCACTGCCATATTAGTTGTGGAATATAGGTGACGCACCAGGCAGGGCAACACAGGCACGTGTGCCAGCACTCATACACTGCCCGTGCTGGGCTATGCACATATGCTGAACACCATGCCCCTTTAAAGCCACACACAGGTGTAGGCAGCATCTTAAACCAGCATGCCTGGGGGGGCCATGGTGGACTGGAAATGGAATGGTGGATCAAGATGTGTCCCGGAATGCTGCTGAACATGCACCTTCTCCACCAGGAGCTGCTGCTGTGTTAGTGTGCCTATTTATGGCCATGGGCATTCAGACCATTGCTGGATGCCATGATGCTGTGGGAGATGCATTGAATTGAGTGTTTCAGATTGCTATGGGCCATGATAGACTGTCTGTGAGACATGGTCCATGACGAAGTTGCCCCACAGAGATGACGATCCAAGTTAATGTCAGTCGAGATAAAAATGTTTTACTCCCTTGTATACTATGCAACAGGGTCATTCCAGAGGGTAATGGGCAATACAGTGGGTGTGTGCCAGTCCTCTAAGTCACACACCATGATGCAGGTCACAGACGCCCTGTTGGCACACAATCAGCCACACATAAGTTTCCAGATGGCCAAGGTGGACATTCATGTGATGAAGCAGGTCTTTTGTGACATGCATGGCATGCCAAATATCTATGGTGTGATCGACTGCACCCGTATTGCCTTACTGGCACTGCCAACGGATGAAGAGGCATACAGGAACAGGAAGGAGTTCCACAGTGTGAATTGCCAGGTCATGTGTGATGCATGTGACATGTTCATGAACATGCGAATGAAGTACCTCAGTTTGTGCCATGACTCCTACAGTACATACTGGATGCATCCCTGCTGGGTGTCATGCTACATGCAGGGCGCATCAACAGCTGGCTGTTAGGTGAGCACTGCTGCTGCACTGTATCCATGAGCTCTCACATGTACCATGCCAACATGTGTGACACTGCTGTTTGTCCCCTGCTCAGGTGGCAGTGGATACCCCCTGAGCACGTACTTAATGACACTGATCCTGGCACCCTCCAGTGCAGCAGAAGGGGCATACAACCATGCACATAGGGGGACAAGGAGCATTGTGGAGTGGACCATTGGCCTCCTGAAGATGTGGTTCCAGTGCCTGGACCATAAAGGGAGACCATCATGCTGTCCCCAGGAAAGGCTTGCAGGGTTTTCACGGTCTGTGCCATGCTGCAGAACATGACCCTGCATCATAATGTTCCCATAACTGTGTTCCAACACCTGGATGGACCTACCGGTGATGTTGTGGTTGAGGTGCGTCACGGTCCTGAGATGGTTGGCATTCATGTGGCCCAAGCAGCCCTGTTAGTGGCACAGACAGTGGCTGCCATGCATTTATGCAGTGCCACCCATGTGTGCTTGACAGACATGCATATGCAACAGTGACTGTGCAGGCTGTGTGCATCACAGATGGGTCTCGCATGTGTGCAATGTGTGGGGTGGATGGTGGGTGCACGATGATGCCTCACTCTGAGTGCATCTGTATTGGGGTGGCAGCAGGGGTGGCCATGCCGCTTGTCTGTTTGTGGTGGATATGTTATCATGACCAGGTACACACATCCATGGTGTCATGTTCCAGCATGTACACCCTGTGAAGTGGTGCCAGGTCAGGTGGTACCCTTGAGTGCTCATGTGGAGCACCCACCACAGGACAAGCACCTCTTTTTCGTGGTGGCCCATCGGGTGTGTGGAACATCAATGCTGCTTGTGGGGCCCGAGATCTGCTGTGGGGATGGCATCATTCACATGTTCAGTGGCCCAGGGGGTCAGTGGGCTTGGCCTGCAGAAGAGCAGAGATGTGTGTTCCTGTCCTCCAGGTGTGATTGTTATATATCCTATATATCTCCTGTAATGCTGCTGTCACCTAGGTTCCTGTTTTGTACTTCCATTTTATGTACTATCCTGCTACATGTCTAACTTTGAACCTTTGTAAGCGAGCCTCAAGCTCAAAGGTATTTAATCCTAAACTTTAAATTATTAAATTCAAATAAATATCTATTCCTGACATCTCATCACACATTCCCCTTCTGCAGTGTGCTCTGAGTGGGACAGGAAGAGAGTCTCTAGTTGAAGTACCCCTGTACCCCTAACTTGAAGACTGGTACAAGGAGCCCCACCCCAGTACTGCAGATCAGAGCCCAGCCTCAGTGCTGCTAAACATCCCCCACCTCCCCTGAATAGCAAATACAGCTCTGGGAGCCTATCCCTGGTGCTATCAAATAACCTTCCAATACCAGCCTTGCAGAACTGAGGGCTCATTCTTGGTGCTGCTGATAGATCCCTGACCCCACCCCCAAAACAGTGACTATGGTATCAGGAGCCTAAAAATACCCCTCCCAAGTTAGGGTGAGACTGTGGGAGCACATGCTCTAGTGCCACTTGTTTAAGTGTGCAGCTGGGTCCTGTATTTTGTACCATTGAAGACTCTTGTACATCCCACCCCAATTTAGGTGTCACACTGAAAATTCATTCCCAATGTTACCCAATAACTCACCACAAGGAGAAAATGAAGAACGGAGAACCCATCCCCAGTACCACCAAACACCCTGTCCAACAGTGAATGCAGTACTGAGAATATCTATGGTGCTACCCAAAATCACAGACCCCAGGAATAGAACATATGGCTAGTGGTGGGCAAAGTGGCTGAAATTCACTCTGCGGAGTGATTCGCAGAGTAACGTGGAATCCGTGAAGAGCTCCACAATGCAAAGTGGAGTACTTTGCGTTATAATGGGGAACGCGAAGTCCATTGAAACCAATGACTTTACATTATTCCACCTTCCCCAAACCATTTCTCCACCAATTTTAAGGCGTAGTACATTGAAATCAATGTACTTCGTATCACTTTGCCTTATTATTGAGTTCCAAAGGCGAATCTGCAGTGCTTCATGGGATTGCAGGTCACATGGGCTCTAGATTGTTCTGCACAACCTCAGTTCTGTGTAGTGTGTGTGTAGTGGAAGATGGAGAGTTTTCTCTCAGAGTTCTGTGATTCAAATCCTCTAAAAGCTGTTAAAAAAGCCTTTTTGAGCCAATTTATTTGCTCAAAATTTAGTGCATCGATTGTAGGAGACCCTCTTGTGCTTGTATGATCGAGTGTTTATTGTTTGTGTGTGGATTTTGAATGTTAATTTAGAATAGTCAGTCTATGTACTGTGAAGTGTGCTTTGGGGAGGGTTGTGTCTGTGGTGTAGGTAGATTAACTGGGAGAAAAAAGCAGTCTTTCTGTTTTGGTTATATTTTTCTTGCATAACTGTGTTAATGTACACAGTAATATTTTCAGTAATTCTTGACATTTCTTTGCTGATTGTAGTGGTGCAGCAGTGTATAATTTCAGTTTGTTTAAAACATTTGGTTGTATTACTAAAGGTTTTCAATTTACTACATAATATTTGTAGTGTGTGTGTGTGTATGTGTGTGTGTGCGTGCGATGTGTACCATTAAATCAGACAACTTTTATTGTGCCAGAGTAATTGCAGCAGTGTGAACCTGCTGTCCACTGCACCTGCATGAACTTTTTATACTGCTTTGTGGTATCTTTACTGGTAGTGGACTGTTACTGCCATGCTCTACCCCCCCCAACTGGCAAAAGGTAATCTTTTCCAGATTTGGATTTGTGACTTGTGAGCACTGGTTAGGTGTTGTGCCTTTGCGTCTGACTCTGCAGCTCTTGTGTGTGTAGCACAATCTTAATCTCATTTCACTTCATCAGCACTGGGGAGTTTTCTGGACACTTGATAGTAGCATTTTGGGGATGCGCATTAATTCTGGTGACTGTGTGTATGTGGGGGTACTGGGGGGCTGCCAGTATTGTTGCCACTCCACCTTACTTCGTGTTAAGGTGGAATGACAATGCAAAGTATTAATTATAAGGTGAAGTGAGCCCTTCCTATTTCCCACTCCACATAGCGGAGTGACAACGTGAAGTGGCCACTTCGCGTTCACTTCACCGGTGAAATTTAAATTCGCTGCATCTCTACATATGGCACGAGAGATCCATCCTTGATGTAAATGGAAACCTCTCAGTCTGTCATCTGTTGCTCATCTCCAGTGCCACTGCCTACCTCCAACCACCCAAACAGTGAATGCCATACTGGGAGCACATCCCTAGTGCAGGTGAACACTGATGTACCACCATAGTTTAGGTACTGCAGTGGGAGCCAAATCCCACCATACGAATAGTGAATACAGCTCTTGGAGTACATCCTAGTGCTGTACAGAATTTTCAGATTTCATCAGACTCAGATTTTGTGAAATTCCAGAAAACTCTGCCAAATTCTGTAGAATTCTGTCAGGAGTGGAATTCTGAAATTTCAAAAGCAGAATTTTTTTGTGGATTATTAATCCACAGTTTCCATGAGCTGCAGATTCCTTTCCCACAATCAGTGGAACATTATTCCATTGCTTATGTAATCCACAGACAGTTATTTCTTGTTTTACAAGTAAATGTTTTTCAGACTTCTGCAGAATTCAAAAAGAAATTCCAGAAATCATTTCAGAAGCAGAATTGCCATTCAGTAAGAATTCCCCTGGTGGAATTCTACATTCTGCACAACTCTAGTCCATCCCTGCTGTTGTCAACTATTCCTGACCATCCTAAATAGGAGATGAAGCACAAGGAGTACATCGCCGGTGCTAATAACCCCCCCCCGACCCCGACCTCGACCCTAGTTTAAGTGTAGCATCAGGAGCTCAGCCCCTGTCCTGCCAAACACTCCCATGCTCCAAACCATGAATGCTACAATATGAGCCTACCTCTCTGCCACCAAAGACCCATGGCCACCAAAGTTTTTATTTTAATTACTGTTTATTCCCCTAGTCACCAACTGGTCCTTATCTGAGGATTTCTCTAGCCACATCAGCTGTCTTCTTCTGGACTTGTCCCCTACCTCAGTTCCCCCAGTGATTGCTATCACTGGTAGAACTGCGGGGGTGGCCTGAGCCTCCTGCAGAGTTTGAATTCAGGGAGAGGAGGGGAGCGTGGTTCATGGTGCAGGCCAGAGGGAGATAACCTTCATCCTTTGTTGGGGCTTTTCACTCTTTTTATTTCCCTGCTCCCTCAGGGCAGCAGCAGCTAAGTGTGCACAAGTGTGCATATGCAAATGTGTTAGCAGGGCACCAATCAATGCCCCCTCTCCCAAGCAGTGCTGCCAGCAGCTCTAACCATGGTCAGCATGGTAGTGCTCACTTGGCAGGAACTGAAACCTGCACACACTGGAGGAGAAGCGCGCTCGCTGGGATACTCAGTCCTTCCTCACCCCAGCCCATCTCTGACATCCCAGGCTGATTCCCAAACCTGGATCGCCAGTGTCAGAAGTTGTAGTGCTACTGTACCAGTGAACAGCTCCATGGTCACCCAAGTTTGGCCTAGGAATCCCATTCCCTGTGCCACTGACTGCCCCCATTTTCCCAAACAGCGTCCAACACTAAGCTAAGGGCACTATACAGAAATAATAAAAACATTCTGCTTCCTGCACACAGAGGAATCCTCACTAAGAGGATTCTGCCTATTTTTTACTATAGAGACATTGTTTAGGGTGCTGTTCCCAAGTCCACCCTAGTTAGACTGGACCCTTTCTTTCAATCCTTCTGTCACTTTGCCACTGATAACCCCTTGAGTACACTACATCATTGTTCACTGTATTCTCTCTCTCTCTCCCTCCCCTCTCTTAGAAACATAGAAACATAGACTTTGACGGCAGATGAGGACCGCTTGGCCAATCTATTCTGCCCATTTCCCTACCTACAGGATAGGCCGCAGATCCTAGTTAACCAACAGCCTATTTCTTCCTACCCCCAACAAGAATTGCCTTATGTCTGTCCCATGCATTCTTGAATTCTCCCACAGTTTTAGACCCCACAACCTCCTCAGGAAGGCTGTTCCATGCATCCACTACCCTCTCTGTGAAATAATACTTCCTCACATTGCCCCTGAACCACCCTCCTTCTATCTATAAATTTCTCTCTTGATACCAGACACCTTACCCACTGTGTTACCTTTACCTCCAGATTTTGGTTCGGCTCTCTTCCCTCCTAACTTACCTCTCTCCTCTCATTTCCCCATTCGTTCTCTTACTCTCTTTGCAATGCTTGCTCTTATTCATTGCTCTCCCTCAAATTAAATCTGCTGCTGGTCAAGCTGCCTCCTCATTCCGTTTCCTTGAGCCATGGGGTTCTCTTCCCTTTTCTATTTGCTCTGCTTCTTCCTTTCCTTCTCAAAATTTCCTCAGTGACTTCTCTATTCGCACCTGCAGTTGCTTTTGAATTTTGGTTTTGGACCCGTTCTACTGTAACTCCCATTCTTTGAATTAAGCACATCCCTTTTCCTTAGTACCATTAATTTCTTCTCTTACTTATTTTGTTATGCTGAGTAATATTGAACTGCTCTTTCATCAGTCCCTCAGTTTTACTGTACGTACCTTACTGACTTGTCAATTGTATTCTTAAGCAGTTTTATATTGTTTATTTTCTTATATTTATTTTCATTCTATTTTATTTTATGCTATGTATTTAGCTTCTGTTCTCTACTTTTCTCTTCCCCAGCCCCCAGGATGCATCTGGAAATGAGCTGTTATTAGCTCAGTATGTCTTTCACGGTAAAACCTTTGAAATTAATCAATCAATCAAGAAATACAGGCTCTTTCTTCTTACCGTACCTCCTCAGTCAGTCACAGTTTGTTTCCTATTAACACAAAAGAAAAATGCAGTTTATGATAATGGGAATCCCACAGTGGCCAGCAAGAGGTAAGAGATGGGTCTGTGGCCGTCACAGTGGGAGGGGGAATGGGGTGCGTGGGACCAGTTGACAGCAGGGACTGCTTGGGTGAGGGAGCAGAGGACCACTGAAAACCAGGAACTGCTTGGCTTTGGATAGGGAGAGGGAAGGGGACCCACCAGACACCAGGGAATGCATGGTTTAGGAAGGGTAGAGGGTGATGGAGAGCTACATCAGTGAGTCTTTGACATGGGGCAAAGCGAGTGAGAGGGGTGCCAATGGAATCTAGTGTGAACTCAGTAGCTACCTTTGGACAAAACCTAGGATGAGTGTGTTGTGAAACCTGATCCTTTTGAAACAAAAGGTATGGGCGATCCACAACTAAAGCCTGCAGCTCAGAAGCCCTCCAAGCAGATGTAATCAAGTATAAAATGAGTTCCACAGAGTCTGGTGTTGTGCCATTTACTGTAATATTTGTATAAATGATTTGAAATTGGCAGTCACTACTAGTAGTATACCAGAATTTACAGATGATTAGCAAAAAGCAAGGGTGATATGAACTGTGAGAGCTGGAAGAATGTTGCAAAAATACCAGGATAGGCTTTTGGAAAGAGCAGAATGATTACAAATGAAATTCTACATGGCCAAGTGGTGTTTGGGGCAGCACCTTAGGTTGCTAAATAAAAAACATGAAATGTACCTTACACGATAATGAAAAAGTGACCAAGGCTTCATGAGAAACTGAAACTTTTCAATCAGTCTGCTATAGCAGCAATCATATCACATTGTGTGCCAGCTTACATAACAAAGCTGTGAAATTTAGATACAAAGAAGCATCTATAGCATTCTATAGAGCACAAGTAGAGATGCAGCGAAATTTAATTTTGCTGGTGAATTTCTGGGGGAATGGGTTGGCCAGGTATATGGAACAGGGTCCTCATCTAAAAGGGGTGGGGTGGCCATATTGTTTGCACATGGTATACCTTTCTAATTACTCCAGGAAATTTGGGACCTGCAAGAGTGTTACATCCTATTATCAGGTAAGTTGGGAGCCACTCCACTGGTGATCAGTTCACTTTATGGCCCTAATATAGATTCCCCTTCTTTCTTTGCTCAGTTTGCCTCTTTGTTAGCCCCTTTTTCTGGTAGCTCAGTCTTTCTAGGCGAGGACTGGAATATTGTATGTCAGGCTGAGTGGGATAGAGTTGATGCTAGGTGCAGGGGTCTCTCTCCAGGCCAGAGAAGGCTGTGTGATCTAATGGATGATATGGGTCTGGTGGATGCCTGGCAGCTTTTACTTCTGTTGAACAAACAGTTCACATATTTTTCCCCATCCCACAGCACGTCTTCCAGAATTGATTATTTTCTAGTTAGCCAGGAAAGGGTGGCTATCTCCTCAACTTATTCATTCTATAGTGCTTTCAGACCATACCCCGGTTAGCTTGCTATATTCTTTCAGTGGAACATCAGACTGTACCACCCTCTGACATCTTAACTCCCAGTTACTAAACCAGCCGGATAGGTTAATTCATATCAAGAAATTCTTCAGCGATTTTCTCCAGTAAAATGAGGGCTCAGTTACTAGGACTGACTGACTTAGTGTGGGCAGCTACTAAGTGTGCTATTAGAGGGGAGTTCATCAGGCTTGCCTCTACCTGGGCTAGGAAGAATAGATGCAGGATGGACCAGCTTCTTCATGATTTCCGTACTCTTGAAGGCTCATTCAGTAAGAAGTCTACTCCAGAGGAATAGACCAAACTCAATGTTCTGGGAGCTCAATATACAGAGTTATTAGCCCAGAAAGTGGAGTTAGCACTGCACTGTTCCAAGATGAAGTATCTGGAATCTGGGGAATGGGGCTGGCAAACTTTTAGAGCTGCGGCTTCCCCAGGTGTAAGCTTCTAGGCTAGTCTCTGGTATTTGGGCTTGTCCAGATAACAGTATTTTAACTCAGTCCAAGCATTTGGCAGCCATTTTCAACTCTTTTTATATGGACCTATACACAGAAAGCCCCGCTGAATCTCCTTCTGCTGGGAACATTGCAACATTTCTAGATTCTGTGTCCCTTCTGGTATTAGATCCTTCTATGAATGGCATGTTGGGCCATCCAGTCTCTCTTAGTGAAGTCCAGCAAGCCATTTGACAATTACCACTAGATAAAGCTCCAGGGCCAAATGGTCTAAGCACTCAATTCTACCCTGTCTGCCTCCCGGAGCTAGTCCCTTTGCTTACTGAGGTTTTTAATTTTTGATTTACCCACAGTATTACTGATGCCTCTTTTTTGGAAGCGCTAATTACCCTTATTATGAAATCTGACAGGGATGAATTCTTCTAGGCAACTACTGCCCCATATCATTATTGAATACTTATGTTAAGGTCTTGTCAAAAATTTTGGCCAATTGTCTAGCTTTGGTTTTGGACTCTGTAATTGACCCTGAGCAGGTAGGGTTCATGGTTGTGTGCCGACCACCTTTGTAAGCTCCACCACATTTTTTCTCCATCTAGGGAGAGCAGAGTCCCTGTGGTCATACTCTTCCTGGATGCAGAAAAAGCATTTGAATGGGTTTCTTGGTCTTATCGTTTTTACTGTCATACTAAAATTTGGACTCCATAGGACTTCATGCACTGGGTTGATGTGCTGTACAGTGATCCAACTGCTTGTGTTTGGTTGAACAGTGTGCTTTTTGACTCCTTTATTCTTCAACATGGCACTCAACTGGGTTGCCTCCTGCTGTCCCCCCTGTTTTTTAACTTCTAATTAGAGCCTATAATACATAGTTTGTGTTTTGTCATCAGGGGGTGCGCAGAGTGTCTGTGAGTGGGGAGAGGTACACTGTGTCAGCCTGTGCAGAACACCTGCTCTTGCAGTTAGAGAAACCTGCAACTACTCTCCCAGTCAGTTCTCTGAGGGAAATAACTCATTTTTATTGAATTTCCTCATGCAGACTCAATGTGCATAAGATGAAAGTCATGCCACTCAGTGCTCTGGTAAACAGAGACAATGTTGCTCACTTAGGCCTTGCATGGGAATCTTGCTGTCTAAATTACCTGGGAATCCACCTCTCTCTTTCTGTCCCCACTATGAATAAAGAAACCTCACTTGCCTTGCAATGTTTTAAAACTGGATTTTGAGAGGTGGTCGACCTTATCTTTATCTTTATGGGATAGGATAAGTGTAATTAAAATGAATGTTTACCCCAGCTCCTCTAGCAACTGGGTATGTTGGGGATCTATCTTACTAAATCCTGGTTTGTCCATATACAGAGGCTATTTAATAACTTCTTATGGAAACGGTTAAGTGTCCGTAGGGCTTATCATAAACTAACTACCCCAAAACCCCAAGGTTGCCTCTCACTTCCAAAGATTTTTCTTTCTTACTGTGTGTTACATGTAAGTAAATTTTTCTTGTGGGAATCCACCATTAACCATCTTCTCCATCGGACCTACAAGCCTTTGTAGGTCTGCTCTTTGCCAAAAAGTTGGCATCTCTCTTCCTAGTTTACTTCACATTAAAGCCTTCCAACTCCCTAAAGTTCTGGGCTCCACTTCATAAGAATGATTGCTTAAGGTGAAATCTTAGGTGGAAAGGTACCTAGGTAGAGACTGGAGTAAGGCCTTGGTTCAGCCCATCTTAGGAAATCCCAATATTAAGATTTCTAACCATCCCATCCTTCCCTCTTTCTGTCCTCATTTTAAAAACTGTGCACTCTGCTCTATTCTAGTAGGAAATGGCTTTCAACCTTTTCAATTTATTCAATTTCATTTTCAAGCCACTAGTAGTTTTTATTTTAAGTATCTCCAGATTACCCAAGACTATATGGGCCGTAACCCATGGCAATCTTTGGACTTGGATATTTTTATGAATTTTCTTTGTATGGCAGAAGCTCTGCACCTGGTTTCAGCCTTATATAAATCTTTTCTGTCTCTAGATCCCTAATGTCCTACAGGTATTTGCTATTACTGGACCAAGTCACTGGACATTTCACAGGATTCCCACACTTGGAAAGCTATCTGGATTACCCTGTATAAGTATGTTAAACAGGACAGGCTCAGTTTGACTCAATTTCAAGTTCTGCACAACCTCTATTATACCCCAAATAAATTGTTTAAGATGGGCAAATTGGCTTCCCCAACCTGTTCCCATTGTAAAGCAGTGGAGGGACATCTTCGTCATGTCCTGTGGGACTGTCCTAAAGTAGCCCCTTTCTGACAATCCACAAAAATCTGATGGACCCACTTCTAAATCTTGAAGATTTGTTTACTCCCTTGGTTTGCCTTTAGGGTCTTTTCCTGTGAGGCAAGCCAGGTATTTGAAAAGCCCACATGTTGTTGATTGTGGCTACTGCAAAAATTATTCTCCTACGGCACTGGAAGGATGACTTTACTCCTTCATTAACTGAGTGGCATCAAAAGATCCTTACAGCGCTTGCACTTGAGAAACATATCTCATCCATGAGAAAGTGTCTTTCTTTCTCTCTTTCAAACCAGATGGGAGCCTCCTCAAGCTCTCTTCATAACCACTTCCCTAAGGTAGATATCTTCCTGAAATGGCAATAATTTGTTCCTGGCTACTACTGTACTGAGTCAATTGCTGGGCCTGTCCTAGTATAAGGCCTACTTACTGCTGAGCTGTGGTTATGGGTGGGGGAGGGGATATTTTTTCATTGTAGTGTTTAGTTGTTTTTTTTAATGTTTTTTTGTTTTCCCTTGTTTATTATTCTGCTTGTGTTCTGGTGGTTGTTCTTTAAAAATCTCAATAAAGTTTATTAAATAAAAAAATAACTTTCAAGCTAGTGATTGTAAAAGACCATGGTAAAAGACTTACTCCAAAGTCTCAGCGCAAGAACCAGTTAAGTGTGTGGGTGAGGAAGAGACTGCAATGGGCACATGTGTGGACTGAGGGAAACCCAACATGTATTTGCCATTATGACCAGTTGGTTATAATACTGAATTATAACTGGGTTTCCCTATGGCAAAGAAACACTCCCCTGTAATTATAAGGCAATTCTTCATGAACACAAGTTTTTATATGTTAGGCATGGTTAGGCCATCTTGCCACACTATATTAAAAAAAAACCTAATTGTGACTGTGTGAAAGGGCATTCAGTTCACTAGATTGTGATTTGAAACAAAATGGAAATGGTGCTCATGTGCTTTCCTAGTTTCTGTTGAGACCCACTGTTTACATTCTAAAAATGTTATTTTTCACATTTCTGTTAGGAACAGCATTCAGAACCCCCAATAAAAATGTCCTAACCATGTATCTAATTATTGTGTTCAAGAACCTGAAAGATACTGATAACACTAATAGAGAAATCTATTTATATTTGTAAGGGACAGTGAGACAGATGACATGTTCTTAGACTAGGGGGTGAGAAGAGATATGGAATGTGAGGAAATAAATTTTTTTGTTATTTTTTACTTTGCCTTTATTACTATTTTTATCTTAATCAGATACTGGATTTTTCATAATTCATCGTTCAGTTTATTTTTTAAATATTGTGATATGGTTCCACCTTCAGAATGCACTGGCCGTTAAGTGCCCCATCATTAGGGTGCCAAACCCACAAGTAGTTGATCAGGTTTCATGTGGGGCTGCATCCTCCCTTCATAGGATTATAACTCCAAGGAGATGGAACTTGGGGAGGGGGCGACAACTTTCGGGTTTGGCGCCCTAATGATGAAGTGTACAATTGCTGGTGCTCCAAGGATGTGCAGTGATTGATCACATGTCTCTATCATGATGAAATTTTTCACAGATAAAATACTCTTTTTGATCAAATTCAAGTTTTAAAGGAAAACTCAGTTAAAACACAAATAAGTTTATATTTCATATTTCTTTCTGAAATTCCCACCATTATTCTGTAATTACAAAGGCATTTACAGGAAATGAGGATACATAGCAGTCATTTCTGTTCTTGTTGCTTCTCTACACCTAACATCACAATTCTGTTTACGACACAATAATACATTGCAGTGGAGGCATTTATGTGATAAACAGGGTAACTGTGATGTAACAGGTGGACAAGCAGCCAGAGCAGATAATGTCTATAGTTTTTTTTTCCATATTCTGTTTATGTCCTGGTCTTCCCAACTGTTCCCTTCCAACTGCCGCCCCCACACAGCCACATCATCCCACTTTTCTGTGGCTTTCCTTTCACCATCATCCTCTGCTGCATGACTGTGGCAGTGCCCACTCATGGGTGCAGGGACTACATAGGGTCAGGATTCATCCTGCCAACTGGAGTGTTTTTCTTCCTGATTTTTGTCCTGGGGCCCATGGATGTACAATGGGTGCAATGTCCAAGCTCTGCTTCCACAGAGACACCCCCGGCATCCTGGACATGGGGTCCTTCCCTATGTAGTGGCATGCATGTGCTGCCACCCAACCACTGCTGGGTGGCAGTCAAGCAGTGTGCCACACCAACCCCCTCCCTGATGGAGAGCAGTCCTAGGGATGCTCGATCCTTCCTGTCCCCACCAGCTCTCGAGTAACCAGAGTCCATTCCCTACCCTGGATTGATCGCTGGCATGCCTGGAGTATGGTATTGTTTTTTAGCAACTATTTACACTCCAATTCCAGCATGTGCCCTCGGCATCCAATACCCCCAGTTCTGTCACCCTACATCTCCAGGACTTTCCTTCTCCCCACAGGTACCCAATACTGGGACAGAATCTATGATCAGTTGAAACAGCCTGGTCAGTAGGTGAGAGGCCTGCAGGGTACTAGCATCATCCTGCTGCCCTGATAGTTCTTTTACACCAGTTTACCCCCTCCCTCCCCTTGGAGTCAGTGGCATCAACATGCACATGCATGCATGCATGCAACAGGTGTGCACATGTGTAAGCTGCCACACTCCCCCACCCTAACTTGGTGGCCGCTGTGATGCCTCCCACAGTACTGTGGGGAACACTAACAAATAGGCACATGCAGCTGCCATCTACTCCAGCCAGCCCTCCACCACCCAGGCTCATTTCCAAACCAATGTCACTGGCATCATGTGCTACCACTGCTCCGATGGGTCGGCTAATCCAAACCAGCTTCTTGCATTATAACTCCAATCTGTTTCTTGACATTTCCTGCTTATAACTCAGAAAACATACAGTATGCCCAGCGGCAGTGCATCAATTTGGACACTAGATTTTGGAGTGAACCCTGGAGGCTGGTGCTTGGGTGACTGGTTGCAAGGGTATCACTACGATATCCCATCACTCACTACCCTGACACCCTGTAGCCTAACACCAAAATCTCAAAACTCAAAAACCCAACAGTGGAATTTTGCCCCCTGGTGAGATTGTTATATTAATTAAGGGGGGGCTTCACAGCCCAAAACATGAAATATAAGCAAAATCCCACTGTCAGGATTTTGAGTTTCGGGATTTTGGTGTTGGGCTACAGGGTGTCAGGGTAGTGAGTGATGGGATATTGTATATCCATTGTGAAAGATGCTGCTGATCGCAGCACATCCCAGCAGGGGATGGTCTGGTGTACATTCTGCAGCCACGATGATCCCCAACAATGGGCCATGGAGCATAGTACTCCAATAATAGGATGGCACTATGTGAAAGAGATGCTGTCAAATGCAATGCAGATCAGCAAAGGAAGGTCTGGTGTACATTCTGCAGCCACAATAACCCCCAGGAGTGGGCCACAGAGTGTGTTACTCCATTCATAGGATAGCAGCATGTGCAAGAGATACTGCCAATTGAAATGTGTCCCAGTAGAGTAGGGGTTGGTGGTGTATTCTGTAGCTGTTGTGACCCGTTTCAGTGGGACAGAGAGCTTGGGCCTCCATTAGGATGGAAGATAGCAGGAAGTGCAAGAACTGGCTCCAAGGGGTCTTGCAAGCCTTAGCTCCATTGATAGAGAGGCTCTGATGGAGAAACAGGGAAAACAGGATAGTCCCTATTGCCTTCAGAATGACAACCTCTGGCACACCCAGACTTCCTTACATTGATCTACAATGACTGTGATGAGGGATGACAAGGCTGGTGGTTGCCTTGGGTAGATGGGGTGAGGTTGTGGGGGGCCTGCATGGGGCAAATGAAGAACAGATAAAAAAAAATAAGCATGTCTGTGTGTGTGTGTGGTTTGAGGCACTTTGGAGCAGGCTGCAAGTATAATAGAAGGCAGTCAACGGTAAGTGCGTAACTGTAATGGTAGTGCTGGTGTGTGTGGGGGGATGGGTTACTGGTACAGAGGACTACAGGTTTTCTACCTTTTTTATTATTAACAAAAAAACACAAAAAAAGACATGTTAACCCGGCACAGCTTCACATTACTGGTTCGTTAAGTTATTCCCCGCACCATACATCAGATGCTTACACAGTATAGATATATATCTATCTTTCTATCTATATAGGTATCCCAGCTGAGATGCAGCTCCTCATTTCCAGTGGGCTCCTGCATCTACACATTTCCACAGCTGGGAGGACCACAGCACTGGGTGGTTAAAATTGCCCATAATTACAGAGTGAGTGTTTGGCTCTATCTAGACAGTTGAGCCCGAGATCTCCTGGTTCCCATGTCAGTGCACAAGATACCAGACCATATTGCCTTACAGCATCCTAATTCTCTCTTACCACACTGCCTCACAATTCTTACTTGTTAGTGCCCAAGCTTGGGAACCAGTAGCTCAGTTTAAAGTGATGCACATTGGGAAGAGAAACCCAAGAGTGTATTATGAAATGTACAGAGTGGTGCTGGAATGCACCACAGAGGAAAAGGGCCTAGGGGTCATGATACATAGGAGACTAAAAAAGTACACTGTATTGGAGCAGTGGGCAAGGCAATCAGGACACTGATGCACATCAGGCTCATTTTCTAGAGGAAGAGAGGGGTGGGGGTATAAGAACAAAACACACGAACCTTGTGTAAAATTACAACACAGGTCCAGGGTGAAGGCTGCTAGGCATATGCTAGATCTAAACTGCTAAGAGGGCCCCAGTAAATCCAACAACCATAAGCAATAATTAGAGTGTCCAGAGCAAGAACTGAGATTGTGCAGTATGGCTTTATCTAACAGATGGAAATCTAAAGCAGAAGTGGACCCCCAAGGGTCAGTAAAGGCAGGACAAGTACATTTCACGAACTCTCCTTGCATGCAGTACAGTTTGAGAACACACAAAAGAACATCTTCTTCCCATTTCCCAATGGTGCATATAGTGGAAACCTGGCCATGTACCCGAACATTTATCTCCCATGAGTGCACATACTGTGAAACTAAGCCACACACTCAGTACTCTTCCTCAAACATAGGTGCATTTATGTGAGACTCAGCCACACACCTAATCCTGCAGCATTGGCCTTTGCTCAGGTAAAACTGGCGCCCTTTGCTAACCAGTAAGCCTTGCCTTGTAAGCTTTCAGATGGTGTTCCTCCCACCCCAGCTGACCATTTCTGTCATTCTTCAGGGTTACACCACTGAAATTCCCATTCTCCACTGAAATGCTAGAGGTTCCACATCTTCCATTTCTGCCAATCACTGAGGCGACCACAAAACAAACTGCACTTTCCTGGTTAAACAGTTTACAGAAGTTCACCCTCCTTGGTGAACTAAAGGCACTGACAGATGTGTTCTAGCCTTATCTATGGGTGCAGACACACCCCAGAATACGATTTCCCTAAATATGGGGACATCCTGTCTCCTTAAAATAGTACTCAGGAACTGTTGTCCTATCCACTGGGCATGGAACTACAAAAGGCATTTCTCCTGGGTGGCAGGTCAAAACAGTGTCTCAACAGTTCTTTTCCAAGGCAGCCGAAAACACACAAAGGATCTTCAGGGGATTCCCCTTGAACCCATTGAGAACAAGCAGTTCCTTCCACTTCACTGGGACTGGAAATCAGGGAATTCTGCTGTCGAAAAGCTCTCCACCACTTCACTGGAAGCTGTAAATTGTAGTCCACACTAGGGTGAGAAGTGCTGGGCCCTCAACTCAGCCCAATTGGCAGTCAATCTGCCACTGTCACCTCCACACTGAAAACTCCTCTCCCTCTCCAACTGTAACTGAACATTCTAAGTTTCCCAGAGCAGTTGTACACACAAAGGGGTTATGCTGCTGTGAGAGTTTCAAATGACATAATAATTCTCTCATGCTAGCTGAATAAACAATGATGTCATTGTGTAAGAAGCCCCTAATGAGCTCCCTACCAGCTGCCTGCTACCTTTCTAACACTAATACTGATAGGATTCTAGTAACCCCAGAGGACTGGGTGGTTACATATATATTTAAAATTCCTTTACAACTGGTAAACTCTTACCTTGTAGATCAAAGTTGGGGTGCTAATCCTTGAAGTTGATCCTGAGGAATGGCAAAATAATAAATCAAAGGACACAAAGGACAAAGGGGATCTAAACTACATGTAAATCAGATTTAAAAACATACATATACTTACTGTATTCATTAGGTATGGTTTGATGTCGTCCAAATCCTGTAGAATAAGAGATATACTAAATAAAACTTTCTAGGGAAACCAATTAAAAAAACAGTAGATGGGGGTCATGGTCTGGCTCAGCCCAAGACAGCAGCATAATTCCTCTTATTCAAAAGGGATACCAGCTATCTATCAACATCTACACCATTCCAGACCAATGATGTAAGCCAACTGTGAAATACTTAACTAAGATCATTCATCTGCAGCCTCTGTGAGCTATTTCTTTGATTATACCAATTTCTGGCCTTCTTTTGGACTGTCCTTCTGGGTATCCAAGGGCCTAACATCATGGCTGATCCGGAATTTCAGCTTCCCTCTCTATCTAGAGTTTAACCCATGTTCCAAAAGCTAATCTCGGACATGAAAGATCTAAAAATTACTTCTCAGCACAATGCTGCCACTTTACAAACACTAGACTCTCGTCTTTTAACTACTGAGACTAAAGCTGTGCAAAACAAAAATTCACTTCAGGATCTGAAAGCAACAATCAGAGAACAAGATTGGGTCATCAAAAACCTTCAAACAAAGACAGATGACATCAAAAACAGGAACTGCAGGAACAATTTATGCTGTTTTGGCTTTCCTGAGGGTTCTGAATTAGGTGATAAAACAGCGCTCCTTTTACATCTCCTTCCAGCCATGCTGCATTTTACTCCTGAACTAAATAACATCGTTGAGCACTCTCACCACTCCTTGGGACCCAGACCAGGCCCTGAACAGAAACCAAGGCCTATAATAGCTCGTTTTCTCAACTTTGCACACGCAGAAATAATTTTAAGCAAGGTACAGGAGATCGGGGTTCTTATGTGACAGGAATATAGAATATCAGTCTACAGGGATTTCTCCAAAGACTTATCCATTAAAAGGAATGCTTTTGCCCCCATTAAGCAGACTCTGCACCAAAGAGGTATAAAATTTGCTTGTGAGATTTCCTGCAACTATAAGACTCTACCTTGGTAACTCTGTCAGGGATTTCGGCACCCCTGAAGTACTGTCAGCCTTTGTCGAGAATCTAAAACTAAATCAATATACAACTGATTCCTCAGGGTCTGCTTACCTGGACACAGTTTCTGCTCCCTCCCTAAATGGTGTCCGTACTGACTGGGACAATGGCAATCCTCCTCACGCTCGATCTGAAGCTGTCAGCACCCGTACTGCAATCTCTCAACTCAGGCAATTTGCGCAAATACTAGAAAAAAAAGTTTCTGGCTCTAAACCTGCAAAACCTTTTTGCTGCCATGACAAGAACATGGTCATACCTGCAACTGCTTTGAGAGAGGTTCCCTGTCGTTACTCGCCTATTCCTCTCAGCAATATGTTCGCTCCTCTGCAAGTCTTTTCCCTTTCTTCGCAGGAGGTCTTCACATCGCAACCTGCCACTGACAGTAATTCAGAGCCTGATGTTGTTTCAGTGGATTCTTTATGGGCAGAAGTCATAGCCAGCTCTCCTTTAAAATCTCTGGAGCCTCCTAAGAAAAAAGGAAAAGCAAAACTAAGAACAAAGCTCCCTCATCCTCTATGAGTGCTCACAGAGCTAATTTAACTTGATTTTGTCCTCACTGTTATTTCATCATACAAATTGCAATTTCTGCGATAACCAATTGCCTCAGACTACTCATAGGGTCGAGTGCCTTATTTTTTGTCTGAGTTTTAATTCAGCTTTTGAGTGATACCCTGACTGTCGCACTCAGCAGGTATTGAAAGCATAAGATGTACATCAAGGTCTACCTGTAAATCCTTTGACCACTGTACTCACATATAAGCTAATTATAAGGAGCTTCCTTATTCTACAAACTCCTTCTGCAGTTTATTAGGAGCTAATTAAAAAACTCGGGTAACAATTTACCTTTAATTAGCAAAGTTTATCCAACTCAAGTTCACCTTTGCATCTCTGAATCACTTCTTATTGGAGTCCCAGGCAGTGTTTTACATTTGGTACATAGAAGGCTTTCTCCTTTTGAAAATATACAACTTACGGCATATGTTTTGAACTTCGCTCAATGTTTGTCTGATTTACAATACCCATGGTATTTCAGGTACTGGCCTCTATACCACACATCTCACTTGTAACTTTTCCACCCCTTTTTACTTCCAAAATTCTGCTTCAACTATGACACGCCTTCTTCGAGCTGTCTGGTGCCCATATTTTACAATTTAACAAAAATGTTTTTAGAATGAACAGTCCAGTTGGAATCTAATTAATTATAGCCTTGCTCGAAGCCTAGGAACTACAACATCTCATAACTCAGAGTGTAGTTCTCCCCTTTGTAGGGGCTCACAGGGCCTAGCTCATAGACCCAGTCACCCCTCAATACAATCCCATGTAGGCAATTTTTGAGCATTTAAATACTACTTTACATCTTTATATACAAATATGGTTATTGCACCATTGCCCTCGAAGACTGTATATTACTCTTATTAAATTTACAGCTGACTGCCACATTCATGCTTACTAATTACATTTTGGTTGAGACTTTTGTCATGAATCACACTGGATAGTCCCTTCCCCAAAATAACACTCTGGAGCTTCAATGAGAAAGGTTATACATATATTCCTTTTAGGACTGCCTGTAACTTAATTTTCTCCTAATATGATGCAGAATTTGTAAAATCTGAATTATGTAACATTTTTAACTATGTTTACTCATTTGGGAGCTTCATCTTTGTCTGGTGGATGATACACAGGTTTGCTTACCTAATCATCCTCTTATTCAATCCTATTTTTGCATGACCTGGTACTGGTCTCATTTTTTTGATTGAAATATATTTACCTACTCTTCGTAGATGAGGTTTGAAACTGGTGCCCCATTGGTATTAGTATTGGTTAACAACTCTGATATAGTCAGAATCAAGTTCTAGTTAATACATCTGGTTTGTCTAATACTTTACATAATTAGATTGCTTGGTATTGATGGTTACTCCCTTGGAATTACTGCTTACAGTATTTACTATCCGCCCAGTTGTGCTATAAGAGAGTCTCTTAGTGCGACTGCACTGACTTATGTCTTGCTGCACAAGTTAAGGTAACATAATGTTGTATATAGTATTGTTGTTGAATGATTTCTGGTTAATACGTTTAATATCTCTTTCCACTATGTATGTTATAGAAAGACACAACAGTTATATCTGTTTAAAATTACTTCCTATATTATATATATATATTGCTTTTCTGGTCCTGCTCACTGTCCCATATTCAACCCCTATTTACTATTTGGCTGACTGATTCTGTTGACCCTGTGATGTCCTCTGCCACAGCCCTATTGAGTCCCTTTTTTCTTATCAGATCTCACAATTTCCTTATTAAACATTATGGCTGATCTAATTCATGGAATATTACGGGACTCAACTCTCCTTGTAAGCATAAACAAATGCTTTCACACCTCAAAAAACATAAAGCAAAGATTGCATTCTTACAGGAGACTAAACTATTGGTGGAGGACATCAACAGGCTTAAATGGGATTGGGTTGGTCAGTTATATGCTTCTTTCTCATCTAAGAACAGAGGGGTGGCAATATTGATTCATAAAAAACTAAATTGGACACTTAAAAAAACATATAAAAACAGTGATACAGAAGGCAGATGGATAATAGCTAGGTTTAACACCCCATCTGGCCCTTTAACATTGGTTAATGTATATGCCTCCAACTCTGATGCTCCTGAATTCTTTCACAGTCTAGCTCAACAAATTATAATTAATAACTTAAATAAATCACCTATTCTACTGGGAGGGGATTTCAACCTCGCATTGGACGCTCACTTAGACAGAAGTAGTATCTCTGTAGATGCACACCCCAGAGGTATTAATGCACTATCTTTACTTATGAAAGATTTTGACCTCACAGGTCTCTGGAGACTTTTTCTCCCCCACAATTGGGATTATAGCTTTTACTCCTCACTTCACAAATCCCACAGCAGAACCAATTACTGGTTTGCATCTCCTTCTTTAACTGATAAAGAACTCGAGGCTTCCATCCTTCTGATGATTATATCAGACCACTTACCAGCTAGTATTCATCTGCTTTGGGGTCCCCCGATACCTAAATCTCCCTCGTGGCATTTGGACCCATTATTAATTAAAGATCCAGAATTTATCCCATTGGTTCAACTACAAATACAAGATTTCCTTTCCTTCAATAAACCATCAGATACCTCCATGAGTACAATATGGGAAGCCTTAAAAGTCACAATCCGTGGAAAAATTATAAGTTTTGTAGCCCATCAGAAGAAATTTTGAGAACACCACCTTGTGGACATGGAAAAACAACTTAAGTAAAGAAACCCAATATTTAAAAAATATTAAACCCAACCCCAACTCCCCACTGCACCTAGAAATATTACAACTTAGAATGAAAATTAATGAGCTTCTGTCTTGTAAAACTGAATTAGTCTTATTCAAATGCAAACATAAATATTGGGAACAAGGTGACAATATGGCAAATTACTCTCTTACTAACTTAAAAATCAACAGATGGAGAGACACATAGCAGGAGTCAAAGACCATCTAGGTCAAATTCAAATGGATGACTCCTCTATTAACCATATTATGAAGTCCTTTTATAAAAATTTATATGCCCAACCCAAGTCCATCTCTAATACACACATACAACTTTTCTTAGATAAGATAAAACTTCCCCACCTTTCAGTACAAGACAAGGAGGCCTTAGATAAATCATTTACCCTACAAGTAATCCAGAATGCTCACTCATCGCTAAAATCTGGAAAATCTATAGGAGGAGATGGCTTCCTGGTTGACTTTTATAAAGCTCTTTCTGACACACTATGCCCCTTGATTTTTGATGTATTTCAGGAAGCCACACAAACTGACAAACTTCCTTCCACAATGACTGAGGCCATCATTGCTGTACTTCCCAAAAAAGACAAAGACCCTTCTCTCTCTTCTAGCTAGAGACCAATTTCCGTACTAAATACGGATGGTAAAATCTTTGCTGAACTTTTAACTTCTCACACAGAATCACTAGTCCCCAAGTTAACACATAGATCCCAAGCCAGTTTAATTAAAAATAGAACAGGCACTTATCATCTAGGCTCATTATTCAATCTAATGCAGAGAGCTAAATCTCTTAAATCCCCTGCAGCATCTATCGTTATTGATTTTGAAAAAAGCCTTTAATTTTCTAAATTGGGATTATCTGTATCAGATTTTACTACACTTTGGTATTACCAGTAACTTCTGTTCCTGGGTTAAATTGTTATATACTCTCCCTTCGGCTAGAATCTTGACCAACTCTACACTCTCAACTCCTTTCTCTCTTGCAAGAGGTATTAGGCAAGGCTGTCCTTTATCACCTTCCTTATTTATCCTGGCTGTGGAACCCCTCACTGCCCACCTGCGCCAATCTAATTCAGTTAAAGGGATCCCCATTGGTAACTCCCGGTATACCTCTTTATCATATGCAGATGACCCCTTAATACTAGTAGAAAATCTTGAAGAGGCTGGTCAACCATTAGTAAATAAACTTAGTGAATTTACTATGCTCTCTGGTCCAGCCCTAAATTACAATAAATCGGAAACTCTTCCCTCTAATTTTATAAATCTTCTATGAATACTTCTTTGGGCTTTTCGTTGGGCCCTTCAGGATCTTACATATCTCAGTATCAAAATCACTCTAATCTAGGGAAGGTTTGGGAATCCAGCTTTATCCCATTTCTAGCCAACATTAAGACCATACTAGATAGGTGGAGGTTACGTAATCTCTCCTTTACAGGGAAAATAGCAGCCATCAAAATGTCGATATCATCTAAAATACTTTACCTTTTTGCTAATATCCCTCTAGTTCTCCCCACTAGTTTCCTATTTAAACTTGATAAATTAATTGGCAACTTTATCTGGCATGGAAAGATTCCTAGGTTTAGCCACACTAAACTCCATTAGCACTGGTATATAGGTGGCTTTGGACTTCTCTGGTGTACAACTTATTTATGGACCTTTCATGCCACACAAACTACTATGTGGTTTTTTTAAACCATCTCCCAAATCACCATTATGGGTAGATATGGAATCTGCAGTTAGTCCAAGTAGTTGTCCCACCACCTTTATTTATAACCACCTTCCCCCTTTTTTAAGATCTCACCCTATCATTGCCCCCTCGGTATACTACAGGAAATGGATTCATAAATGATTAAACTCTAATCCAACCCCATTTTTCACACTCCTATATGGGGTAATTGGGATATCTTTCCCAAAAAGCAACCCATTTTCTGTCACACTTGGAAAAATAAAGGTATTCTCATGTTGGGTGATATTTAAAAAAAAAACTCCCTTAGATTAAAACTTTTCACAGATCTTTGTGTACAGTAGGGTTTGCCCAAACAAGACTTTTGGAAATATTTACAGTTACGCACCGCATGTAATATTTTTCTCCAGCATCCACATATGCATGCTTTGCGTGACCATCCTGTCTCCTCATGGATCAATATCACATCCCACTTAACTAGTACTTTCTATAAGGACATCAGAAATAGTCTACCGGATCAATCTCTGGTAGCTAAATCCAAATGGAGCCTTGTCATAAATTATAACATCACTTCTCCACAATGGCGCAAATGCTGGCTCCTCGGTCATAAAACTTTTAAGGACACTTGTAGCTCCCTTATCCAAACTAAAATTTTTCACCTATGGTATAGGACACCATCGGTACTACACTGTATGGGAATAACTAATACTACTAACTGCTGTTGATGTAATTCACCGAACAGAGACTTACTTCATAGTTTATGGAATTGTGACCCTATACTTAAGCTCTGGTCCAACGTCCACCAGTTTGCAGAGAAAGTGGTTGGTCACAATATCGTATTTGATCCTAATTTTTTTTGCTAGGCTTAGTTACCTCCTTTAATGTCGCCCTTTTTTAAGCTCAACTTAGGCTGCTAAATTTACTCTTTCTTCAAGTTAAGTGTCTGATATTGATGTCCTGGAAAACTACCAATTCGCCCAAAATCTCTGGTGTCCTCAAAAACCCCTCACAATACACTTCTTTTGAGCATATTACTTTTGCTGCTTATGACCGACTTAATGAATATGGGGAATGTTGGCAGAACTATTTCAACTATTTGAATTCCTTGAACATTTAACCAAAAAGCATTGTTAAACTATATAATATATTTTGCATGCTTTTACTACATTATTATGTTTCAGAAATGTTGTTGTCTCTCTTTAGGTAGTTTCTGTCTTTCCTCTCTTCTTTATCTGTAGTGTTAATCTCTCTCTCTTTTTTTTTTGTTCTGTTAGTGTTTTATAAGGTTTTTGGTTTTTTCTTCCTACGCTTCACTCAGTAAGAAGATAATTAAGTACTTAAGTTATTTAGCCTACACTGAACCTTAAATTGACAATTTCACTGTACTGTGTAAATTTTGCTTTAATATTACATATGCAATCTTAGTTATGGTTCATAAGCTGACCCATATATTTCAATGTATATCATATCATGGGGTGATATATGATATTTCTAAGCTTTCCTGATTTGTACTATTCTTGCTGTCTTTTGTACTTATGTTACAACATTTTACATAAGGAAGATTGTTTGTATTGCTATAACAATTTCTTGAATAAAAAGATTAACTAAAAAAAAAACAGATAGGAACATATTGCACTTCCATGTGGGAGACCTGCTAGTTCAAGTCAGGCCTTTGGGAAGAAGAAAATAACTTATAAGAGGAGATAAGAAAGTTGCAAAGCAAAAGCAGTGTTGTTTTGTTTGCAGTAGCCACCCATAATTATGTGGTCTAGGGCACTTTGAAGGCTGCAAGTATTTTTTTTTACTTTATTTTTTATTTTATCATATATCTTGAAAATATATATAATCCATATAGTGAACAGACCACAAGTAGGTTAAGGCAAAGGCAAAGGCAAGGCAAAGGCAAGTTTATTTAAAAAGACACCCAATCCCAAAGGCTTTGGTCGCCGCACTAAAATTTTACAGCATTTCATACCACATAAATATATAAAAAAAATAATAATAAATATAAATAAGCAAAATTATACCCCAAAAACTTGCAAAAATAGGAAAGTCTTTAGGCCATCCTTAAAGGCAATTATAGTGGGGGCCTCCTTAACTATAGCTGGTAAGGAGTTCCAAAGAGCGGGAGCGGCAACACTAAAGGCTCGGTCACCTGCAGATTTTAATCTCGCTCTTGGAATGACTAGGAGGCCACCACTAGAAGAGCAGAGATTACGGGAAAAGGAAGATGGTACCAGGAGAACTGACAGGTAACCAGGCCCTGTCCATGTAGGGCCTTATAGGTGAGAAGCCTCACCTTGAAGAGCACTCTCCACCTGACAGGCAGCCAGTGCAATTTGCGTAACACAGGTGTAATATGGCAAAATGTACTTTGCCCAGTTAAAAGCCAGGCAGCAGCATTTTGCACTAGCTGCAGTCTGTGAAGAGAGCCCCCAGAGACCCCAAGGTAGAGGGCATTACAGTAGTCAAGCCTAGAAGTGACTAAGGCATTTATCAAGGTAGGGAGGTCCAGAGACAGAACAAGGGGCTTAATCCTGGCAATGTTATGAAGATGGAAAAAACAGGAATGGACCACGGAAGATATTTGAACCTCCATGGACAAATTCCTGTCACACATCACGCCAAGATTTCTCACCCAAGGGGAGGCCATCAATGACGCAGCTCCTAGCACAAGTCCAGTTGTGGAGTCAGAGGCCAACCCATCACAAACTCTGTTTGACTCCACTACCAATACCTCAGTCTTGTCTGGGTTCAGTCTAAGCCAGCTGGAGGCCATCCAGTCGCTAATCTCAGCCAGACAGATATTTAACACATTCACTACGTTTGATGTTCCTGGGGCAAAGGATAAGTATAGCTGAGTATCATCAGCATAGCAATGAAAACTCAGACCATACTTTCTAATGATCCCCCCAAGGGCAGCATATATACTGTGAACAACATTGGGGCCAATACCAAACCCTGAGGGACTCCACACAAAAGGAGGCAGGGTGTAGATGAGAAATTTCCCATCACAACCCGCTGTCTCCTATTGGTGAGAAAGGACTCAAACCATTTGATGACAGTGCAGGTGAGTCCACACAACTCCCTCAGGCAGAGAAGCAACACACAATGGTCCACAGTATCGAATGCTAAAGAGAGATCGAGGAGAACAAGAATTGTTCTGTTCCCTCGGTCTCTAGCCCTGAGGAGGTCATTCTGCACCCGAACTAACGCAGTTTCAGTGCTATGTCTGGCCCGAAAAGCTGACTGGAAAGGATCATATAGCTCATGAGTCATGAGATGTTTCTCCAACTGAAGCGATACCACCTTCTCAACAATCTTCCCCAGAAATGGGAGATTGGAGATGGGACGGTAATTTGCCCTGACCTCCGGGTCCAAAGAAGATTTCTTTAATAGGGGTCTCACCAGGGCCTCCTTCAAGGCATCCAGAAAGATGCCCTGAGTTAAGGAGCACCGGGCAATCAGAGCAAACTCCGGGCCAACAGAGTCAATGCATCTCATTAAGAAACGCATTGGCACTGGGTCCAGTTCACAAAAGGTATGCTTCAGATTGACTGCCACCTCAATAACGTCATGGACCTCCACTGGCCTAAACTCTCCCCAACTAGGCGGAGTGCACTCAGCACACAACTGGCAACCACTGTCAGCAATGGTATTGCTGGCTGAAGAAACCTCCCTTCGGATCAAAGACATCCTGTCCGAGAAAAACCAAGCAAAATCCTCACAATCCTCATTTGAGGAAATTCTTCCAGGCTGAAGACAGACAGGATGAAGAAGTCTATCAACAGTCCGGAAGAGAGAGGCTGGTCAGTTTCTCCCAGCAGCAATCTCCCGAGACAAAAATGCTGTCTTCTTTCGGTTGATTGCCTCCTGATATGCTCAATAATGCGCACGCAGGACCAGTTTGTCCGTCTCCAGGTGGGACTTCCTCCAGCAGCACTCTAATTTCCGACCCATCTTCTTCATTTCCCTGAGTTCTCCATCATACCAAGGAGACCTCAGGTACGAAGTTCTGGGTCACACACGGATAGGTGCGAGGGAGTTGATGGTGTCAGATAGCACCTTATTATAGGCATACACACCGACACCAACAGCTCCGATGCATGCACCACCCACACTAGATAAATCGACTGCCGCCATAAAACCCTCAGGGGTAAAAGCGCATAGAGGGCGGCAGCGAATCATCTCAGCAGGGGAGAAACTTAGGGCTGGAGCCCCAAGTGTAAACTTCACCGTGCAATGATCAGACCAGAATACCTGATCAATCATAAGATCTACAATCTCAGTCCCCAGTGAGAACACCTGGTCCAATGTGTGGCCATCCCGATGAGTAGGTGCATCAACAGACTGCAACAGCCCTAAAAAGGACATATTTTGCAAAAATTTGCTGGTGCACCTTTGAGCTTTATCATCAGCCCAGACATTGAAAGCCCCCAGAAAAACACATCTGGGGGAATCCAACATCTCGCCGGCAACAAACTCAGCAAATTTGTGCAGGAAACCCCCCATCAAGTCAGGAGGGCGATAGATGAGGAGGATCCTGCAACCAATGCCGAGTCCTCCACGAATGGCCACACACTCAAACGAATCTGGGGTTCCCACCGGGGGCACGGTGAAGATCAGGCTAGATCTAAAACAAATGGTGACACCACCACCCCTGCGATTTTCTCTGGGGCAGTGCACAACGGTATATCCTGGGGGGACTGCAGCCTCAAAAACAAGGCCAGCATCATCTCCCACCCAGGTCTCCGTGATGCAAGCCAGGTCGACCGATGAAACCAAGGCAGCAATAATTGCTGTCTTGTTTCTGATTGACCTGGCATTGCACAGCACTGCCGTCAGAGATGTAGAGGGTGGTGTAGCCCCTCGGGTTACCTGACCACTCGGTCTGGTGGTCTCCCTGGAAATGGGCACCAACCACGTCTGGCTTCGCCTAGATGCCCTAAATAATCCAGGGCATCTCCTGGACCTAACCACCTCTATCCTTCCATCAGCCTGCTCCTGGTCAACCCACAGCCCACAAGCCGAGCAATCCCTTTCAATCCCCACTTCCCTGCAACACCTGATAGTAGTATCAGACACAGGGACACAGGGATAGGGAAAAGGGGACACAAAGCATGCAGCTGTGAGTTCCCATAGATGATCCTGGCCCCCACAGGTCACCCTACAGACCCCCTACACATTTCTAGTTTAAACAAGCAAAAAGATAAAATTTAATTTAACTAACTCAGACAATTTAAAACATTCCTTCCTTAAATAACCTAACACAATTTAAGATCTTCAGTAAACAGGCCCGCTTCCCTCCTCTCATTTCAAACAAAGTAATTCTGGCACTGAGTGGCGCTCACGCCACTCACAATGCTTGCGCTATGCTCACGCTTGCGAGCGGCGCTTACTATTATACAGACTCCTCCCTGCCCCCTCCACAGCAAAGTATGCTCCCCCACTCATTCCTCCAGCTCCAGCTGGAATCAGGCAAATCAACACGGCCTCTCACGCCGTGTTTTAGCCAGTTTGGGGGCTAATAGGCACAAGGAAGCAGCAAACAACAGGCAAGGAGGCAAGTCCCGACTAAAACACATGCACAGTTCCAGCCGCTAATGAGCGGCGTCCCACGACACAGAATGAAAGTTCAGGGGATAAAAAGCTGTCACTTACGAGCGGTACAAAATGTAAGTTTCAAGCAATAGAGAGCTGCCGCTTGCGAGCGGCGCTTACTATTATACAGACTCCTCCCCGGCCCCTCCACAGCAAAGTATGTTCCCCCACTCACTCCTCCAGCTCCAGCTGAAATCAGGCAAATCAACACGGCCTCTCACGCCGTGTTTTAGCCAGTTCGGGGGCTAATAGGCACAAAAGGGCAGCAAACAACAGGAAAGGAGGCAAGTCCCGACTAAAACACATGCACAGTTCCAGCCGCTAACGAGCGGCATGCCACGACACAGAATGAAAGTCCAGAGGATGAAAAGCTGCCGCTTACGAGCGATACAAAATGTAAGTCTCAAGCAATACAGAGCACCATTGGGAATACAAGTTGATCCTCTACAAAACAGGATATAATAGTTTTGCATCCACTATATTTTGTTACATCATATGAGGATACCTTCTTCATACTAACAAATAAAAGTCCCAAATATGCCGTTGGAGTGAGCCCATGAGCAACATGGCTAGCTTAACATTATAGGAGTGTACAGTCTTGTAAAATGAATCAAGTCCCCATAAGGGACTTAAGGTGCCATGTTAATACCTAAAGGAAAAAAGGCAAGTTCTAAAACTTAAACATTTTGCAGCAGCATCAGAGAACTACCTCAGGTAACATTTTAAACATCAACCGAGAGCTTCTCCTCTAAAGGATCAGCTAAGTAGTTAGAAAAAGACTCAGTCCCTCCATGTAAATTCCTCCATTTAAATTGTAGGCCTGTAACCCACCCCCTCTTTACCTTCATCTAATAATGTAATAAATCAAGAAAGTACAACCGAGGTTGTATACTAGGCCTTTTCCACTGTTTAAATGAGCCACAAGGTATACTAAATTAACCCAGCTTTGGATTCGGCCTCTAAACATACATCTCAGGCAAAATAAAACAGGATAACATTAGTCTACATTCAGATTCATTTCACTAAAGAGCTGATCAATTTAGCTTCATAAAAAAGGCATAAAGAGTCATTTAGTGTACAGAGTCACTTAACTGGAAAGTCTGCAGGCTGAATTAAGGAAGTTTATCACCGGAGCCTCCCGCTCAAGTGTCCCCATCAGTATCGTCACTATCGGAGGCTTCTTCACAGCATCTGGAGGTTGCAGCCATGTGGGTAGCCCATTTCCCAGCACCAACAGGGTCTGAAAAAAGAAAGACCTTCCCTTGGTGTATGATTTGGAGCCTCACCGGGAAAATCATGGAGTGCATGATCCCAGCGTCCCTTAGAGTCTTTCTCACCCCATCGAAACACTTGTGCCTCTGGTGTAGCTGATGTCTGGAAAGAAATAAACTTGATGATCCTCTTGCATTGTAGGGGTTGCTCTCCGGGCGTACCAAAGTATGCTATCATGGGTGCCAACAACAGACATAACGATCATCAGGGTCCAGGGGATCCTCCGTGTTCTGTGAGTAGCCTCTCAGATTTATTCTGTATGCTTTCTGGATATCCCAAGAGATATCATCTCCTTCAGGTACAAACTTTTCAGACAGCCATTCCTGGAGTTACATAATAGGGTGGTCTCCCACACTACCCTCTGGGAGGCCTAAAATCTGCACATTCCCCGATCAAGCCTGGTTTTCTAGGGCTTCCAAGGGTGTACAAAGATACTGATTTTCCTTCACCACAAGATCATTGGTGGTAGCATTAGAGTCTGTTTGCCACTGAACATCATGTAGCTCTTTTTTGAGACCATCTACTGCATTTTCCACAAGCAAAACCCTGCTATTAATGTCATCCACCTTTTGTTTTGCAGTGGATACCGACGCGATTAGGTTTTGAAGCTTGTGTCCCACTGAAGTGATGGTTTACTGAGATACAGTTTCTGCTTTGGCCTCCTGTACAGCTTGAGATCGCAAGACCCCACCAGATCCTTTGGTTTTTTCTGCTCCACTCAGCAGTCTGTCCTTTTTTGGGTTGCCTATTTTACTAATTAGAGGATGCTCAATCCGAGAGAAGCCCTCAAATTAATGTTACTTGATGGAATAATGTGGTTTTATTGCAATTTAGAAGAGTAATCACAGGAGAACAAAAAACTGCTGCTTCTCTGCTAGGGCCCACAGGCTGCAAGTATTTAATCTTGTGCCTGCCTGCTGGTGCAGCAGTTTTGTAACCACTTATAACTTCGGTGACCCAGTTTCAAAAGCAAACTCGGGCAGCTGTGAGGCTGACAGAGTTGAGGAGAATGAGTGCATCCCAGGGACTGTTCTCCTCTGGGGGAGGTTACACTGCTCAGTACACACCTGGCCCCTAGCAGTGAGCTGGGGAAGGGATCACCAGATCCTGTTATGGTGGTGGTGGAGGGGCAGGCAGATGGAGTCATCTCCCTGTGGGTGTATGGGTTGGCATCATGCCATCATTGCATGCAGGGTCTCTCCGGGGGAAACAATTCAGAAAACCTCCCATGCCTCAGGGCCTCTTGGCAAACTTGCAGCAGGGAGTGTTCCAGTGATATATGAGTGAGCCGAGGCAATGCAACTGCTGGGGCACATAAGGTATAAATTGTAAAAAAAAAAAAAGTATTTAGTCTTGGAAAGGGACAACGACAATTAAAAAATGTATTGTTTACTAAATTGTAAAATTTATGAAAGTACATTCTGAAGTGCAGAGTTTCTGTTTAAAAAGAGCAGGACACAGCCAAGGTTATGAACCAATTAATAATAAAATAAGAATCAAATCCAAAAATGTATATTGCAGGCTAAACATACAGTATGTGGCTGGCACAGGCGCGCGCACACACACACACACACACACACACACACACACACACTTACACTTAAGCAGCATAAATGACCAGAAAAACAGTACAACTAACAGAATTTTTCTATTATACTTTCAGCAATCAAAATTCAAACTGAGCAAAGCACCTTTTATATAAATAACCACATGGATTCAGAATCATTTTATTTATTTATTTAAGGGAATCAGATATACCATTGTGCTGACAGTATAGCCTAGAGGTTAGAGTAAGGAGCTATGAATGAGTGTGTTACCTGCAGACATGGGTTTCATTCCCACAACCTCCACTTGCATACTGTGTGACTCAAAAGAAAATCAGTATGCTTAAAAACTATCAATGGTACCAAATTTTGAAAATGAATCACCAGTTAGAACCTTGCTTATCAATACTGTCCAACCCAGATGGCAGGAAAATATTAACTAGATTCTGCATGGAATTATACACTTCAAATGACATTTACTCCTCTCAAAGAAGACATGGATTTGAGATAACGTGTTATTGCGATTGTAATTTGGGTTTAGAACATGACCTTAAGCACATAACTTTACATTGCCCTAAATAGGAACATAAAAGAACATTTTGGTTGGCCTCAATTTTGGCACCCCTCAGTCTCCCTCCTGAAGAACTGATGCTTTTTCTCTTTACATCTAATAATATCAAGATATTGTCTCATGTATGTAATGTTTTGAAGTCACTGAATTTGTAAATCATATTTCTTTGAAATTGTATTTTTAATGTCTATTTCATGTATGACTTGTTAAAGTTTTGCTCGACAATGTTACAAGATGAATTTTTAATTTTTAACTTTTGTAATGACTTTGGTTGATTAATAAAACATTTACCTATCTACCTACCTACCTACCTACCAACCTACCTGTGTGACTCTGAGTAAGTCACTTAACCAGCCCAAAGCTCCTGGGCCACCTCTGAAAATGGGCATGTGTGCTTAGTGGGCCTTACCTGATTAACAAAGACTGAATTAAAAATAAATAAAATGAAAAAAAAAATTTACTTCGAAGAGCTTTGCAGATCTATTTTTAATCTTTGTTCAGTAATAATTTACTCTTAAATATTTTATTGAATACCTCTTAGAATTTAGTATCCTTAGAGGTTGTATTATTCCATTCATGACTATAGATGATTAACAATGACTATAATTAGTCTTTAAAGACAAATTAGTGACAGCTTTAAAACTAAATTTATTATTTGAATTTGGTGAGAATCAGATAAGAAAGGAAGTGTGGTCTGGGAGGGGGGCTCAGCCAAAAAACCCTCTGCTATGGGGTGCTTATAGGTGGCTGAGTGGCCAGTATTGTACTTTGTAGCCCAGGTGGGCTAGTGAAGGCTATTTGGGATGTAGCAGGCCTGTAAAAGTAGGTAAATAAAAAAATGCATTGGTGATCTTGTGGGTTAGGAATACCATGGGGGAGGGCTACTAAGTAAAATGGTAGCCTTAGTGGTCTGGTAGGCTAGTTCCTTGTGGCAGTGGCCAATTCTGTTTTGAATAAAACTAGTACCCTTCCCTTGGGGTCTAATGGGGGCTGCCTGTGTTGGGGATTATGTGGAATAGTGGCAGGAGGAGAACAAGCTTGGTCTATAGTTGCAGCCAGATGTAAAGCGCAATCATGCTAAAATGAAAGTGCTTGCTGGCACTTGTAACTCCCAGCCCATATGGACCACAGGCTGTGGCCTACACTGCCTAAGTGGGAGAGAGAAATAGAAACAGGACCCAGCAGGAGGTGGAGAAGTTAATAGTGGAAGTGCCTCCCCCACCTTTCTGAACCATCACTCCAGTGGCAGTTTGTCATGCCCTAAGGGGCTGAAGCAGCATCAAGGAGAAGGCCATGGAAGAGATGCACCAGGAGCTGATTACACCACTCCGAGCTTGGATTAGAGGGTGGTAGGTGCTTCCATTAAGTGACTCTGCTCCCGCAGCAATGTTGAAGCCAGGAAGGGAGTAGAGAAGCAGCAGGAGCCACCAGAGAGTAAAACTGCTCCTGCAGTAATAATAATGCCGGGGGTGTTGTATGCCAGTCATTCATTTGGTGATTTTGCCATACCAGTGTTCAAAGGGTCAAACAGTTGCTCGATCATGGTGTGGGCTCTGTTTGGCACAGTTTATTGTTTCATAAAAAAAAGTAATTATTGGTCCTTCAGTGGTGCCCACAAGAAGAGCAGCATTTTTTAATAGACAGCGTGTCAGGAGTAGCATCGGGTATAGCAAGACCTCAAAGGATAGACCTAGTCCTGCCTGCAGACAGCAAGGCAAACAGCACACTTCCATGCCACCTCCTTCTACCTTCTCCCCAGGTTGAGGGGGTGAGACAGTGGCAGCACTATTTGGCAGGTGCTGTCCAACTAAAATGGACTATTTGTTTAAAAAAAAAGGGGGGTTTCCATGCCAAGGGCACAATAAAAGACTGCTGCATCCATCTGAGGGGTAAGGGCAAGATCCAGGAACAAGGACCACCCAACTGAGGTAAAATTCAAATGTTTTAAAATCAGACTCAACCACGGGAGCCCAGGGCATAGCCGGCCCTAAGCGAATTTACTGAAAGTTATTTAAATCACTCCGGCCAGGAGCATAGGGCAGGGGTGGGATTTGTTTGAATTAAGTAGTTCCCAAATGTGGAGCCCAGGGCAGACAGGTCCTGAATTGTATAAAATAGTAGTAAAAAAGGAAACTCCAGCAAGCCACATAGACTAGGGTAGGGTAAAGCCCTAGGTCCAAGCTAAGTTAGCTAGGTGGGCTATGGAATGAGATTTAGTAAGCCCAAATCTTTATTTTTTTAAATAAAATAAAGGTGACTTAGTCAGGGCAAGGCAAGCCCCCAGTTAAAGTTCTAGCCAAGCTAGCCAACTGGGCTAGTAAGTAAGGGCTATTTAGCCCTCAAGTTTTTTTTTTTTTAGAAATATCACTAGGTGGGCCAGGTGAAACCAGCCTCACATCAAAAAGGGAGAGTGCTCCACGGTAATAAGGGTGGCCAGTTGCCAAGTGGCTACCAGTAGCCAAGATAAGGCTAGTGCTTTCAGATTGTAAACGTCTGCCAATTTAAAGTACAGTAGGGTGTCAGCTCCAGCCATGACCAAGAGGAAGGGAGTGGACCCATCAGTTAACCAGCCCAGCAGCACAGTTGCCATACCCTAGCCAAGGGTTGGTAACTTGAGTAACTGACTGTAGCCCCCTAAGCAAGGGAGGGGCAATTAGTGTGGGATCCCTAGCATGTAGGCTAGCCAGAATACCCTCAGCCAATAGGATAATCCTCCTGTTAAGCTCTTTTAACCAAAGTATAATACCTGTGGGAGGGAGGATGTACCCCATGGTCCCCATGTACTGTAGCTAGGTAATGCACATACAGTACTGTATACATTACATGCTCATTGACAGCTCAGTTGGTGGCCAGCCATGGTTTAGAGTGGAGAGCTGTGCCAGTCACAGGCTCATGGTTGGTATGGGGGGAGTGGGGTGGTGGTGTACTTCATGATGGGGAAGTCTATTAGACACCTGGGAATGACATTACTGTATTATGCAGATAATTGGGGATGGGGGGGGCGCTAGACACCAGTGAATGGTTTTACTGTATTATACAGGACATTGGAGATAGGGAGGGTCCCTAGACACTAGAAATGGTTTTACTGTATTAGATAGCGGTTCGAGGATAGGTAGGGGGTCTACTAGACACCAGGGAATGGCTTTACTGTATTGGATAGGGGATTGGAGATAGGGAGGGGGTATGCTAGGCACCACAAAATGGTTTAATTGAAATTCACAGGGGATCAGGGATAGAGAGGGGGTCTGCTAGACACAAGTTAATGTCTGTACTGTATTATACAGGGGATAGTGATGGGGGATACACTGGACAACTGAGAATGGTGTTTTGTTATTACACAGAGGATATGGATGAGGAGGCAGTACCACTGGACACCAATGACTATTACATAACTCATCGGGCATGGGTGTAGATGGGAAGTGGACCAGTAGACCCCAGGAAAAGATTTATGTTTAACATCTGGCTGGCTCTCAGTGTGGGGGAGTGCACTAGCACCATAGGGAGTTTATTTTTAGCATCAGGCCATCAATCGGCTGGGGGGACCATTAGCACCAGGGTTAGTTCTCTGGAACCAGGCAATTGGGGGTGGCATCCCACAATCCAGCCTCACTCTCCATGCAAATGAGCCCATAATGGTATGCAAATGGCCCTTTGTGCCTTGCATGGTCAATGGGCTAATTTGTATGGGTTCATCTGCATATCGGAAATTTAGCACGGACACAAACCATTGCAGCACCCTATTTCGGGAGCCATATCTGTCCAATGCTAAGTGGCTTACCACTGGACTGACATGGCCACATATTCAGCTGAATAGTGCCAGTGAGCTATTCCAATGAATATTGCATTTTTGGAAACCTGGGTTAGCGTAGGGCACAGCACAACATTTTGTGCTGTACTTTATGTCTCCTTGAATACTAGGCCCTGTGTCTGCAAGGATTTTTGGTATATTAATTTACCACAAGAAAGCAAAGAGAAATGATAATGTACTAAATATGATTTTAAAATGTGTAAACAGTATATGCTATTGAAAAAATGTTTTTAACAACAATTATGGATATCTTACAGTTCACATTGAAATGATTGAAAGTGAATAAAGTGTTTGGTTGAAAACGTATTCATGTATGTACTATTTTATTGATACACAGCACATCATGAAACATATTTTTTAATAATAAACCACAGAAAGTTAAAATATTTACTACTGTTCATGCTGTGTGCCTTTTTTAAAAGTGAATGAGAAAACAGAGTTACAGAAAGACTGAACACTCAAAAAATGTAAAGTGAAGGTTCAGAATAATTAACTGCTTCATAAAATGGGTCATTTAAAGGGTATTTGAAGGGAAATTGGGAGTAGAAAATGAAGGGTAAATTAAAAAAATGTAAAACAAATGGTGGAATGGTATAAATACTGAGAAATGAACGGACTTGGAGAATAAAACACTTTCACTTTACGTTTTTTATTGAGCGATATAGAGTCATTACAAGATTTAAATATCATTAAAAATACAGCCATATGCCATACAAAAATACATGACAATAGACATATACTGTACAAAATAGCACAAAAAAAATCAGCAAAAGCTTAATACTTCATTAATAAAACTGGATCTCTTGTTTCAATAACCATAGTCGATATTGCACATCATTTCCATGTAAACTTATTCTTATTAATTAATATACTATTTCTTATAATCTTAGGTTATTAAGAAAGTTTACTAACTTTGTTAAAATAAAACAATTCTTAGAGTTAAATGACTTGCTTATAATTTCATTGGGGGAAGGGCCAATGAAGCCAATACTTGTCCAAGCCAAAACCTTTTTTTTTCATATTTAGAACAGAATAATATTATGTGTTTAAGGTCATCCTCTGCCCACAATCCATATGTACAATGTGGGTCTTTTATGTTTGGCCATTTCTGAGAAAAAATGATGTAATTTGACATGTAGCGCTCCATTCAGTATCTAGTTGGGAGTCTCCTCTCTTCAGGATTATCTTATATTCTAATGTAATCTGCTATTGAATGTTAGACTTTTAATCACTTGAACCACCTAAAGTGCTTCAGTTCTGATATCCTTATATGTTATCTTGTTTCCGTTATATCTTTAACTCTTAATTTAACAATTTGTTTTACATCTTTAATCAGCTTAATAAAAATCTCGGACAGAAGATGGCCTAAACCAAAAGTCAAAATATACTTACTAATATCTTTTATAATCTAGGATATGAAACCCCTCACCTCATAATTTAGAGCCTCTTCTAAACATATCTGTAGAAGCCTATATTCAAGTAACAGAAAAAGTTTCAATATGAATAAAATCATTTTCTCAATAACTAGATCATCCAGTGGTAGCTGGCCCAATTCCCTGCATACGATTTCTGCAGGAACTGATAGTGGAAGACGAAGAATATATCTATGAGATTTATTTATTATAATTTGTAGTGACCGTAGCGTCTCATCATCAGCCCAGATTTCTGAGCCATATAATAAGCTAGTTTTAATCTTAGCATTTGATTACTTTAATCAATCCTAAAATTGACCCATTCCCTACTTTATTATTAAATCTTTTAAATGCATTCACAGATGGTATACTGTAGATTTTATTTTAAGATATTCAATGTTCTTTTTCCAACTAGTATTCTCTGCAAATCTTAATTCAAGATAATCATATGCTTTGACCGTTTTCATTTTTCCATTCTCAATTGATAATAAAGATGCTGATTTTGTATAGTTTCCAAAGATTACCAAATTTATTTTGTCTCTATTGATTACTAATTTTTCAGTAATGCATTTTCCATTGAGACTTTTCAATTTATGTTGTAAACCTGTAAATGATGTTTATATATTGTAAGACTCAGATCATCAGCATATGCTAAACAGGGTATGCTTTTGGTAAATATTTTTGGAGAATGAAAGTCAGTATGATCCATAGCCCCTAAAACAGAGTTTATATAGATATTAAACAAAGTTGGGGACAGACTGCACTCTTCGCTGACTCCACATTTGATTTTAATTGGTGAAGTAAGATTTCTCAGTTGGTCATATTGTACCTTTGCCCAAGTATATTTAATAAATCTGGGTCTATATCATAATACCGTAATTTTTCCCAGTGTATTTTCCTATTAATAGAGTCAAATGCCATTCTAAAATCTATGAAGCAGCAGTATAATTAAGATTTTTTTTTTTACTTTGACATATTTCCAAATCAAATGTTTAAGTACAAAACAATGCTGTAGTGTGGATCAATGCTGTCTGAATCCATTTTGAAATTTGCTTATTAACTCTGTTTCATTTAACCAAGATTTTTCCATTTTGAAATTCACTTATTAATTCTTTTTCATTTAACCAAGATTTCTGTTTTATTTAACCAAGATTGAGAATAAAACAACTGAAAATGTACCCTTGTTTTTTGTATGGGATGACAACAACCTAAAAGACAGTAATTGCAGAGAGGTAATGATGACTGCAGGCTTGGGCGATGGGGCTGAGTGTCTACCTAAAGAAGATGGAGGACATGCACAGGGAAAAAATTCCATACAGAAAAAAAAAGACTAAATGAAAATGGATGCAAGAGAAGCATTGTTTTGATGTAGACATACTTATTATTAAAAAATATAATATAGAAACATGAACTTTATGGGGAAGAAAGTCTAATTTAGTTCTGATGAACAAGTTGATTGGGATTGGGGATCATAATGCCTATTGAAAAGCCCCAAATGGCAATGTTTTTAGAGTGAGTTTAAGGAACGATATAAATATTACTAAAAAGATTTAAGAGTACACTTAAGGTACATGAACAAAATGATAACATTTTAGGAGTAACACTGAGGTAAAATGAAAACTGAATTACAATTGTTTAAGTTTTTGTAGTACATTAGAGGTACAGCACATGATTCACTGAGGTAATCTTGAAGTGAAATGAAATTCACCCTTGTGTTTGCAGTAATTTTGGAATCATGCAGTAACTATTGAGTGGGTACTCAAAAGGCACTGAAACATTACTGAAAAGAAGGTAAGGTACTCTGGTTTGGTAAGGGTTCCCCTCTCAGATCCTGAGCACCTCTTCTGCTTTTACCTTCCTTACAGGTTTACTTAATTCCTTCAGTTTGTCTTGGTTTATCTCCATTTTACCTTCAGTCTGATGTCCCTTGTAGGAAAGCTTGACTGCTTCCCCCTTCCTTGGATAACTAAATCACTTTATTGTGTTTTTATCCCATCCCACATTATTTATGACACTATTTTATTACCTTCGGCACCTCTCTTTTGATGTATGTCTATTTATTATATGTACCTTCCAACTTTTCCACACCCCAAGACTTACATTAACTATTTCCTCCATCATACCAAGCCTGCTCTACTGAAATCTGGTGTCATGGCCTTAGACATGAAGTATTGGGCCCTAGTGATGTATTGAACCACACTGAGCTATGGTCACTTGTCCGCAGGACGCCTTCCACCCTGACATCTCAGAAAACACTGAGAATGATTAACATGTTTTCTTGCTGTTACACTCATTCAAGAGCAAAGTGTAAGACTAAGGGTGAGCCTATGCCAAACTGGAGTTCATGAAAGTGTTGAAACCTAAAACATCTGACACTGGCAAAATGGATTCAGAAAGAAGATGGTTGCACCACAATCTGATACTCCCAGCTTAGTAATGCAAAAGTGATACAAAAGTGATGCAACCATGGTGCAGCCTGCATTTGTGCTGCAAATACGCCATACATATGATGCAAGCATAATTGTGGTTTTGACACAGCTATGGAAATATAGCATTCTCGCTGTATATGTTAAATCAGCATGACACAGATTTGCATGTCCTGATGCAACTGTGTCATTTTTGAATACTTTTGAAAATACCAACCTAGACCTCTTAGTATCTCTCAGTGGGCTAGTGTGAGGGTCAGCCAGTGGGGTGTCACCTGGCAGTGTTGCTGTCCTTTAGTTAGCTCTTTCTATCAGAGCAAGGAGGTAGCTGAGCTTACTGAGGTGGATAGAACATTTCTAACTAGGGGGTATGCAGACAAATGCTATATTTGAAATGCAGGGTCTGTAAGGTAAACTGAGACTTTCAGTCATGGTATAAAAGGTACAGTACTTAGTAGGGGTGTGCGAGTAATGAATAGTATTTCCCAAATACCACGAATAATGCGTGATTCATTATTCATCTATGAATAATGAATAGTGGCACTATTTGTGTCTATTCTTATTTGGGAAATAGTACTTATGAAAAAAAAAAGAAAGAAACAACTCCCCAGACCAAGCCTTTAAAATACAGCCCCATCCCCCAACCCTTTGCTACAATCCCAATCACACCCTTCTCCCCCAGCACCCACAGTTTCATGTTTCAAAAAAATAATTTCTCCCACTATGGATGACCAGCACAATGCGCCCACCTCCACAGCTGGATGCCACCTTTAGCACTTTTCAGTTATCAAAACAATATCCCCTCCCCCCCATCCAGACAGCACCCAACTCCCACCTTCCTCCCCCAGCACCCAATTTTTCTTTTAAAAGAGCTGGCCCCCAGTGAGCGTCATTGAAGCCAACTGACAAAACCTGCCCTCCTCCAGAGCCTGCCACCTTCTAATGAATGAAAGTGCTCCCATGCTTGCACACATAGTAAAACAACAGATCAAATGATCATCTGTTTTACTATATGACCAAGCATGGAAGCACTTTCATTCAGTAGAAGGAGGCCAGCCATTAAGTAGGGTGGGCTATGTCAGTTGCCCTCATTGTCGCCTCCTGTGGGCCTTCTTTAGAAAGAAAACTGGTGCTGGGAGAAGGAGGGGGGGAGTTGGGCACTTCCAGGTGGGGGGATATTGCTTTGATATTTGAAAATCACTAATGATGGTAGCCAGCTGTAGAGGTCAGCAGGTTGTGGCAGTTGCCCATAACCGGAGGTTTTTTTTTTTTAAACATAAAATTGTGGGTGCTGTGGAGGAGGGAGGAAATGAGACTGTAGTAGAGGTGAGGTGGCGGGGTTGTATTTAAAGGACGGTGCTGGGGAGGAGGTTGAGGGACTGTTTCTTTAGCTTCCCTTTTTTTTGCAGGCACAAGAATAACAAATATGAATACCCACGGATAACAAATATAAATAACCAAATATCTGGGACCCTGAATTTGAATATTCAGCTGAATATTCAAAATAAGGTATTCACACCCCCCAGTACATAGTAGTGTGCTGGTCTGAGTCTGCAGGGGGCAGCTGAAAACCATTCCTGCAGTTAGCTAGGGTGATAACTGTTAATTGGGGGATGTGGCTTTGGCAGAAGTGAAGCAGTGGCCTGCATTTTGACTTCATTTTAGTTAGCTCTTGATATCAGAGCAAGGAGGCTGCTGAGCTGGCTGAGGCAGCTACAAAATGTCTAATTGGGGGTAAGTAGACAGATACTATATTAGAACTGTAGGGTTTGCAAGACAAATTGGGACATTCAGTCAGGGTATAAAAAGCACAGCACTTAGCAGTGTGAGGGTCTGAGCTGGGGGAAGGCTGCTGAAAATCGTCCTTGCAGCTAGCTGGGGGATAGCTTTAATCAGGTCTTGCTATCAGCACGAGGAGGCAGTTGAATGAGGCAGCCAGATTATTTCTGCTAGAACCTTTTAATCAGCCATCTAAGAGTTATTGTAAGGATCAGCACAGGGATGAGGTTTAGCAAGGAGCAAGTCAGTTGCAGGGATTGTGGGGAGCTCCTCTTCAGGGTTATGCTCTGAAGGAGGGGTCAGTTCCCCTTCTGCAGGAACTTTGCACAGCTCCATGCTCAGCAGGTAGCAGTGAGGGAAGAAATATTTCTTCTATGGCGCTGGAACAGCTGGATCCCACAGCCCACATCCCCCTCCCCAAGAGGGTCACTGGTCCCAGAGGGTGGAGAGTGATGGGGAGGAGGAGGGAGGAGGGTGCAGGGGAAGCCACAAGATGATCAATAAACCCTACACTATCCTGATGGCAAATCACTTTGCACCCCTGAAAGCGGCTCAGTTACCTGACTCCAGTAGGTGGGGGACTCTGGGTCTGTTGGTGGAATGGGAGTGATGAACTGGTGGTTAGCAGTGGTAAGAGACAGAAGCAAGGAACTAGAAGAGCCTTAGTGGTCTGAGATTCAATGATTAAAGGAGTAGAGAGGATAGTGGGTGAGTTTGGAGGATGAATGGGGATGATCGGGTACCTTCGTGGAGCAACAGCCATCTGCGTTTTAGAGAGAACAGGGAGGATAGCGAGACAGGGGGAGCTGGGGGTGCTAGTACACTTGGGTATTTGTAATCTGGCATACCAGCCTGTGAAGCAAGTGAAGCAGAACTTCCAGAGACTGAGGGACAAATTACAGGCAAACTCAGCCTTCTTGTGCTTTTTGAGGTCCTAACTATGTGGAGTAGAGGAGGAGGGAATGATATATAAGGAGTGAAGAGATAGAGTCGTTAAATGGATTTTTAAAGAGATGGTGTCAGGAGAAATGATATCACTTTGTGGGGGACTTCTGGAACAGGAGACTCTAAGAAGGTGGTGGTCTTCACCTAATAAGAGAGGGGACCAGTGCACTGGGGGAAAAGTTTGACATTTACATAATACAGTAAAGCTGACTGTGAGTGCACTTAGGCTAAGTGAACCATAACTGAGGGAGTGAGGTGGGAGAACCTAGTTAGTGCTCCTCCTGTACTGGTGACTGGTAACAATATGGTGAGCAAAAATAATGCTGAGGTTCAAAACCAAATTGTGCAAGCAGGAAAGGAGGGAATGCTTTCAGGGTGTGCAAGTAATAGAAAAAACTAAGAAGATAAGATAAATAGGGAAGAATGCAGGTATAAAAACAGCAAAAGAGGATACAAAGCTAGTTGAAAGTGGATCTGGTTTAATGCCAGGAGTGTGGGAAATAAAATCAGTGAGCTCCAGGCATTGGTAACAGACAATGAGGCAGACCTTGTAGCATCACAAAAACTTGGGCCACAGAGAATAATAACTGCAACTTCTCAGTCCCAGGTTACACAATGTTTAGATAGGATAACGGGAAAGACAAAGGGGGTACATCCCTATATGTCAGAGAGGGCATAGAGGCTACAAGGATGGACAGGAAGAAAGGAGAAACAGATTCACTGTGGGTTTACCTCATGGCACCCTCAGGCAGGAAAATATGGGTTGGGTGATCTATAGACCACCAGGACAAGCAGAAGAGAGAGATCGGGTAGAGGAAAGAAGGGGTAGTGGTGATAGTGGCTGATCTGAACTTGTCAGTTATCAACTGGGATATTTCAGCAGGCAGGTGCACTAGAAGTCAGGCCCTGTTGGATACACTGTAGAACTTTCTGGTGGTGCAGCTGGTTAAGGAACCCACTAGACAGGCTGCCATTCTTAAGTTGGTTCTCACCAACTTAGAGATGGTGGGTGGAGTGAGGGTAGGGGAGCCATTGGGGTCCAGCGACCATAAATCCATTTGGTTCAGGCTGAACCTTGTGACTAGAATTCCCTTGTGACTAGAATGCCCCTATCAAAGATTGAAGTCCTAGATTTCAGAAGAGCAGACTTCAACCGGATAAGGGAGCTGATTCGAGACAAAATGACCAAGGTGGACAGCATCAGAGGTGTACGGGAAAGATGGGGTATAATCAAGGGGGCCATTCTCGAAACAACAAAGTTATGCATGAGAACTGTTGCAAAACAAAACAGGTACAAGTGGCCAGCATGGGTCTCAAAATGGGTCAGAGGAGCAGTGAGGGACAAGAAAAAGGCTTTTAGCAGATACAATGAAAAACAGAGGGAGGAGGAATGGGGAGATTACCAAATAAAAACTAGGGAGGCCAATAGGATGGTTAGGGAGGCAAAGGCACAGACAGAGCTGCGTACTGCAGAAGAGGCCAAGGGTTGGGAAAAACAATTCTTCAGATATATCAAGGAAAAAAGGAAGCTTGGGAGGGTATTGTTAGACTACAGGGTGGGGGGTACCAGAGGAAGATGGACAAAAAGCAGCCATCTTTAATGATTACTTCTGCTCTGTTTTCACAAGGGAAGACAGTGTGCCTCTGCCTGACAGTGGCATTAAGGCAGCTGTCAGAAGCATTCCTGAAATAAGGCAGCCAGTATGTACCTGAGAAAGGGTCCAGAAGGGGTTTGAAGCCATAAAGCTAAAGCCCCAGGGCTGGATTCGATGCAACCAAGGATGCTCTAGGAACTGGCTGAACCACTAGTAGGGATACTCAGTAGCTCAATTCAAACAAGAATAGTTCTGAAAGACAGACTGGAGGGTGGCAGATGTATTCCCACTACACAAGGTGGGGGACAAGTAGCAACTGGGAATAACAGACCTGTCAGCCTTACCGCTGTAGTAGGGCTAGCAGAACTCTGTAAAATCCTGACCCTTATCAAACAAGAACTGGGACGCAGAGTGGTTCTGATTTAACAAAGTCCAAAATTTGTGGGGAGGCGGGAGGGTGCAAAAACAAGCCTCACACTCTTGAAAATGCAATCATTACTGAATTTGTTTAGGAACTCTTTTGTGTTTTCTCTGACATGTCTCACTCTATCTTTTGCCCCTTATTCTCAGGGCTTCATCAAGACTTTGTCTTTTTATTCTCTATAAAATAAATATGTATGTATTAATCAACAGCATAAAAATTAAGAAACCAAAAACAAATATAAACTGTTTTAAACAATCATGATTGTAGAGACAGAAACTCACTTTATCACACTCTTTTTGTGAGTCCATAGCACTGTTCAATTTACTTTTCATTAATTTACTTTATTTTGCCTGAAATAAGATTTTTAATACTTTTTCTGCCAAGTCTGTATTTTATTATTGTTTTATTTTAATATGTCTTTTACCACCTTCAGACAGGCAAAGGGTGGCACAACTATGCTTTATGGGTTTGTTTGTTTTTTGGCAACCTGCACAGAGCACAGGCATCCGACAGCAATCTACCCTCATGGTCTGATCTCGCTTTTCTCTCTGTCTCAGTCTGTCCTTTGCTTCTTAATTTTTAATCACATTTTCTGCCAAGTCTGTAAGTTATTCTTGTGTCTTCCAGCCATCAGGCAGGCACAGGCACCACTGTGCTTCTCTACTGTTGTGGAAGCCAGGCACAGGCAGGCAGCACAGAAGCACCATCTGATCTTTTTTCCCCGCTCTTATCTTCTTTGGTTTTGCCAGAAAATGATGCTGTCTCTTTCTCACTCTTGCACCGGCTGTGCAGTACAGGCTAGCAACAGCACACAGGTAGACTGCTTGACTTGCCTTCCCCAGGCCATCACCCTCAGCACACTTTGCTGCCACAGGAACAATTCAAAACAACATCAATCACCAGCAAGTCCCTCTTTTGTTTTGTAAGGGGTTTGGTGTGGTACTTTAGTTTAATGAAATCATAGGCTTTAGGTTTGTTCCCTAACTTGGCCCTCCTGCTGATTCAGTCTCTTCTGTCTCTCTCAGTCTCACTCTCCTACTCCAATCTGCTTGCAGGGTTACAGTATATACCCTGTGAGATGGCGTCATGTGACACCCATTTTGCTGCTGTTTTCCATTGGCTGCAGATGGCTACCTGATAACATTCTACATAAAGTGTGGTATGCCAGCAGCAGCATAAAGTGTCATCTTATTCAACTACTTCCCCCACCCACCCACCAAGGCACTAACCCTAAGGTCACCATCTTCACACACAGATTTTCTGTCCAGCCCCCTCCCACCAGTCCTAAAGAGCCAGGGAGTGTGGTTGGAAGGAGGGGAGAAACTGTCAAGTTTAGCAGCACACATATTCACTGCACAGAGGAAGAACAGACTGGTAGGTGAATCAGCGCAACAGTAGCAACATAACCCACTGACTCAGAACTAGACTCAATCAACTGAATCAATACTTATCCAAGTCTGTAGGTAAGCATTGGATCCAGTGGGGTTCTAATTGCTGGTGGAACAGTCTTTCCAGACCTACTCTGTAATGGGTAAATTGATGGAATCACTAATCAAAGAGGACATTGTAGACTATCTGAGAGCAATGGTTTACAGGATAGTAAACAACATGTGCTTGTGGCAGGGAAATCTTGTCAGACCAACCTGATGGTTTTCTTTGAGTAAGTAACAAAGGTACTTGATAAGGGCCACACTGTGGATTTACTCTTTTTCAGTTTCATAATGGCTTTCGGATCGGTGCCACACAGAAGATTGCTGAAGAAGCTGGAGGACCTGAGAGTAGCTAGGGACATAGTTAGATGGGTAGGAAACTGGTTGAAGGAGAAATGGCAGATGGTGGTGGTAAACAGGGTCAAATGGGATAGAGGGAGGTCATGAGTGGCGTGCCAGAGGGATCTGTTCTGGGTCAATACCTCTTCAATATGTTCATCAATGACATTGAAGAAGGCATCTGAGGCAAGCTGTGTCTCTTCACAGATGACCTGAAGCTCTGTGGAAGGGTATATTGTGACCAAGGAATTGGGGAGATGCAGAGAGATCTACAAAGGGTAGAGAGGTGGTCTAAGGTTTGGCAATTGAAATACAATGCCAAAAATGCAGGAATATGGGATGGAAGGGGTTAAGCTGCATATTACAGCAGAGGAAAGTGACCTGGGACCCATCATAACTGACTTCCTCAAACAATCAAACCAGTTAACAAGGACTATGGTAAGGCTAATAGGATGCTACGGTGTAATGGATGGGGTATTGACAGCAGGAAAAAGGAGGCACTATTACCTCTAGATAGATCACTGGCAAGGCTGCACCTAGAATACTGTGCTCAGTTCTGAAGTCCTCACTTAAGGAAGAACAGGGACAGGCTGGAGAGGGTGCAACAAAGGGAGACCAAGATAATTCAGAGCCAACAGGGTTGATCTTGTGAATATCATCTCAAGACACTGAACATGCTTCCACTGGAGACTAGGCAAGACTCGGGGGGGGGTGACAGAGACCTTCAGGTTCCTGAGGGGAATAAACAAGGTGAACTGTGGGGAACCATTTAGCAGGAGTTCAGAGTCAACTTGAAATCATGAGTGGAAACTGCTGGAGGAAGGTTTAAGAGGGATGTGAGGAAGTCTTATTTTATGGAAAGGGCAGTGGAGCTGTGTCACAGTCTGCCAATGGAGGTGATGGGTGCCAAGACTGTAAATGGCTTCAAGCATGGCTGGGACAGAGTGAAGGGTTTGGTGGTTGCTTAGGTTGGTAGCAGTAGGGAGGGAAGCAAAGTGGTGGACCAGAGGGATAAAACCTCATATGGACAATAGGTCCCTGGGCAGATAGGGGACTCCAGGAAGACTAGAGGGACCTTTGTTCTTTTTCTGCTGTCATTGTCGATGTTTCTATGTTCCAATCCATATCCTTCATTTCCCTGTCACCTCACAAGTGAAGTACATCTAAAAAGTGACTTTAGTGAGGCATCGTAGTTAGAATATGATGGTGGATATATTGTGTTATCATTTGTCAATCGTGTGCTGTTGATGCATATAGAAAATATGAGGAAATTAACAGAAGGAGAAAGGGATGCAAAGGAGGAAAAGTGCAGATAAGGGTTCCGCCATGCCAGTGTCAACAAGTAAACTGTCTGCAAGTGTTGGTGGTGGAGGAGAAGAAGATGGTAATGGTAGGACTGGGACTGAGAGTTATAGTCACAGGTCTGTAAAGACTAGGGCTGGGTACATGACAATACACCACAAAAAACATGATTCATTAGTCCCCAGACACTGACTGGTTCTTCTCCCACTCTAAACAGCCTTCAAAGCAGGTTAAACAGTGCATGTGGCAATAAAACCACCCTGAGCAATCTAGATGTACACCAGTTTTCCCCTCATCCTCCTTAAACTGCTTCCAGTTTCAGTTTTCCTACCTGAGGATAGAAGTTATACATCTAGAAATGTAAATACAAGCCCTGCACCAGGCTGTCTCATATAAAAAAATAGAAGAAAAGCAGCCCCAGTAGCGTGTGTGTGTGTGTGTGTGTGTATCTACAATTGCCAGTTCACCAGTAACCACTATATGATGTGCCCCATCCCCCAAATTATGCATCAGTAGCACCACTACACAGTCCAGTGGAAGGTGTCTGGTACACACAACACTGTTATACAGTCAACTGAGGATAAAGTTGAGATATTCATAGTAGTAAAGACAAACACGATATACCAACTCCAGGGCCAGCCCAGTGGCATGGCATTAGTGCTACCATCTGTCATGCTGCCAACCTGGGATAGTGAGTGGCCTTGGGTTGCTGGGAACTGGCTTGGGGAGAGAGGATAGACCATCCGATAGACTGCTCTCCTCCCCGGGAAGAGGAGGCTGCTGCCTGCTCTATTGCATGACTACCACGAGGTGGAGGCCTGCTAGTTAGGGAGCAGCAGGAATGGGAGGGAGCTGTAGGACTTCTATAGCACATGCATGCCTCTACATCTAAACATTAATGTGCATACCCCAGTAATGGGATGGAGGAAAAATCTGGAGGAGACAATCTAGGAGCCTGGATGGGGGGGGGGTCGATCCCAGTCCTTTCACAGAAGGAAGGGTTCTGAAAGAACTCCTAAAACTGAAGATGGACAAAGCAATGGGGCCAGATGGAATTCACCCCAGAATTCCAAAATAATTGAGCAGAGAACTAGTGACACCACTGACTACCGTTTTTAACAGATCATGGGAGGATGGTGTGGTACCTGAGGACTGGAGGAAGGCAGACGTGATTCCCCTTCACAAAAGTGGGACCAAGACAGAAGCAGGAAACTACAGACCTATCAGTTTGACCTCTGTGGTAGGGAAAGTGATGGAATCACTTCTGAAGGAAAGAATTGTTGAGTACCTAGAGGCCAGTGGGGCACAGGACCCAAAGCAGCATGGGTTCACAGTGGGAAGGTCATGTCAGATGAATCTAACTGATTTCTTTGACTGGGTGACCAAAGTAGTAGACCAGGGAGGGGCTGTGGACATGGCCTACCTAGACTTTAGCAAGGCATTTGACACAGTCCCACACAAAAGATTAATAGTCAAATTAACCAGCCTTGTTGTGGGTCCCAGGGTGGTAGCCTGGGTAAAACATTGGCTGGACAACAGGACACAGAAAGTAATTGTAAATGGAGTCCACTCTGAAGAAAAAGGGGTTACTAGTGGGGTACTGCAGGGTTCAGTACTGGGTCCAGTCCTTTTTAATGTCTTTATAAGTGACATTGCAGAGGGACTGGAAGGAAAAGTATGTCTCTTTGCAGATGACACAAAGATCTGCCACAGGGTTGATACACAAGGAGGCATGGAAAGGATGAGAAGGGACTTGGTAAGGTTGGAGAAATGGTCAGAAGTATGGCAGCTTGAATTCAATACAAAGAGGTGCAAAATAATGCACCTAGGAAACAAAAATCCAGGGGAAGATTACACAATGGGTGGAGGTAGTAACAACAACAAAAATGTAAAGGGACCTGGGAGTAATGATATCAGATGACCTTAAGGTTGGCAAGCAATGTGAGAAGGCAGTAGGGAGGGCTGGGAGAATACTGGCATGTATAGGGAGAGGCATCACCAGCAGAAAACAGGAAGTTATCCCCCTGTACAGACAGTTGGTGAGACACCATCTGGAGTACTGCATCCAGTTCTGGAGACCCCATCTCCCCAAGGACATAGACAGGGTGGAGGCAGTTCAGAGGAGGGCAACTAAAATGGTACAGGGTCTGCAAGAGAAGCCATACAAGGAGAGACTAAAGGAGCTTAATATGTATACCCTTGAGGAAAGGAGGGAGAAGGGGGACATGATAGAAACGCTTAAGTCCCTCAGTAGAATCAACAAAGTCCAAGAGGGTAGCAACTTTCAGAAAAGAGATGTGCAAGAACAAGGGACACAATTTGAAGATACAGGGGGATGGCTCAGGGCAATGAGGAAGTATTTTTACAGAGAGGGTGGTGGATGCATGGAACAGCCTTCCTGAGGAGGTTATGGGGTCTAAAACTGTGGGAGAATTCAAGACTGCATGGGACAGACATAAGGCAATTTTTTGTGGGGGGTAGGAAGAAATAGGCTGTTGGTTAAATAGGATCTGTAGCTTATCCTCTAGGTAGGGAAATGGGCAGACTAGGTGGGCCAAGTGGCCCTTATCTGCCATCAAAGTCTATGTTTCTATGTTTCTGTGCTGTATGAAACTCTGCCTCTGGCTCAGCAGTCCACTCTACCACCCAGTCATGGAGTGATCTGAATGTGTGTGTTGGGGGGGACTGCCCTCCTACTCTACAACAGGGGGGATCCACAGGGGAAATAGCTTTCACACCAGGAGTGAGGTAAGTGATGGCCACCGAGCACAGAGACAGGGCTGCTAGCTGGTAGCAAGGGAAGATAAAAACCTTTGTGGAAAACAATGATATATAGCAAACCCACAGTTCTATAAAAGCAAGCAAGGGGCACTCCCCAAAGCAGGTTGTAATGGAGAGTGTCAGTGAGTAGGGCATGGAAGTGGACCTGTTAATGCAGGCTGAAGCAGTAAAGGAGTGGGAAACATGAGAGGGGAAGGTGAAGGGGTTGGGGAAAGCACATGATCTATATAAGCAAGTAGATAGGAGGAAAAGGAAGAAGCCAGAGAGGAGGAGGAAGAAGGGAGACTCAGAGGAAAGAAGTGACAAGAGGAGAAGGAGGTGCAGAGGACAGAAGTATGAGGACAGTAGCAGGAGGAAGAAGAATGAGAGAAAAAGGCACATGAGAAAGTGCCCACATGAGAGTATAATAACGAATGAGAGGAGTTTGAAAATTTGATGTCACTTACACCAGTGACTAGTAGTGATAAGGGTGTTACTTGGGAGTGGGGGCCATCACAGGAGGAGATGGCAAAATTAAAAAAAAATATTAAAAAGAAAAAAGCTGGAAAGTACCTCATTCGAAAAATCTGAAGACAAGCCATACCTCATGATCAGCCCCATAGTACTTTACCAACTGCTGCTGTTGCTTCCCCTGCTTGCCTATCCCCAGCTGCACCATTCCACAGTGGATGAAAATTCCTCCCAAAGTACCTCCAACAGTCCATTGTATCTAAAATCTAAAGACATACTGTGCAGTGTGAGTCCTTCATTTTACATAGGACACCACATGAAAGCAGACTGTAATCAGTATGAGTCTAATCCAATGTCAGGACCAGAAGTCTAGGTGATCCTTTAAAACATATAGAATAACATATAGCTGACCATATGCAACAAGACTGTGTTTCCTTTCAGGGGATGTTGTGACCGGGAGCTCCTGCCACTCTTCAGGACCAACCTTTCCTTAAATATGTTGCAACAGTTCTATTTCTAAGCCTCATCTATCCTTTACTATTTCTAGTCCATAAGGTTGGCCACTTGTAAGTACCCCCTTCTCCCTCTCTTGACTATTCTGTAGTATCCTCTTTAATTTTCCTTTCCTTCTCAGGTCCTCATACAGGAAGGTTATTGTGGTGACCTCCAGATGTAGGTTGTGTTTATTGCTGTTGGATTTAGTATGTAACAGCACTATATTATAAAATACCTCGATGTATATACCTTATGCTTATGAAACCTGTAAATGTTAAATACCATGGCACTAGGTGTTTTTGATAATGGTAAAAAGTACTAGGTGTCTATTATAGAAATTAAGCTAGTTGTGCTATTTAAAATGCATATAAATTGTTGTAAACTTAACAAGCCAGAAATGTTGTGGTGATTTGCATATATCACATGATGCATTGCATTATGGAATAATGTTTGATGTTGTATTTCTTTGAAACTTGATTTCTTGCCAGTGCCTTTTGGGGTAACTGTTCTTTCAGTGATTCTGCATTGAGGTTATTTGTTTAAAACTTGTTTTGTTTTTCTTCTTTTTGGGCCCCTACTACATAAGCAAATGAGGGCTTGCATAAGGGTTATGGGTACATCTTAGCTAGTGTATTGGATCAGAGATCAGTGTTAGTAGGTGCTGGTTAAGTGCAGAGAAAGGCCATTTATAGGCTGTTGCTGCAAACTGATGTATTGAAGAAGAAATATACTATTGTAAAAGGTTATTTCTTGTATTTTGAATAAACATCACACAGAGATTGTGTGTTGAACCTGAAGTTTGGTGTCTGGTCCATCTGTTATCCCACAACCTCTCCACAGACTTGGTGTCACTAGTGGGATGACTTGCTGGAAGCATCTGGACTGGCTGCAGAGGGATGTTTACTGGTGGATATTGCTGAGATATCCCAGGTGGACTGATGCACCAGGAGTTGCTGGAGAAGAAAGTCTGTGGAGTTCTGATGAGAACCATGACTGAGAGACAGAGAGAAGCTACTGCCTGGACTGGACCTGGGAGCTTGGAGGAACTCCAAACCTGAAGATGATGAGATGCAGGTCGAAGCATACTGGAAGTGTGAGAGACAACACCCAGGAGGTGGAGACCCTGATGAGGATGATCCGTTGGATGAGTGGGCAATGGTTTGAGGCAGATCGACTACACAGAGAGGCTGAACACTGGTGTCAGGTGCTCGAGAGGTCCCTGCTGGAGAGTTTGGATAAAGAGTCGGAGGAGGATTTTTCATGGGTTCAGTTTGAGGAGGACCCCCTGACTGAGCAGGTTAGTCCTTTGTTTCCTATGTTCCTGGGATGTTACCTGTTGGAGGTTGGAGATGCAAATGTGGAACTTGAATTTGAGACCCCAGGTAAGACTGTGATAATGATGTGCCTAGTGATAATGTGCTGGGGTTGAAGACTCCAAGCAAGCAAGAAGAAGCCTATGAGGCTGAAGGGACTTTTTCTTGTATTGATGCAGCTAAGCCTATTAACAGTATTGACCTCATTGAATTTTTTGACTGGGTGACTAGGGAGGTGGATCAGGGGAGAACAGTGGACATGGCCTATCTGGACTTCAGCAAGGCCTTTGAAACTGTGCCACATAGAAGACTACTACACAAACTGGGGAATATGGTTGTGGGCAGGACAGTAGTGTGGTGGGTAGGTAACTGGCTGGGTGGCAGGACACATAGGGGGGTGGTGGTAAATGGCTGTCACTCCACAGAGGGAAGAGTGACCAGAGGGTCCCACAGGGATCAGTGCTGGGACCGGTCCTATTCAACATCTTCATCAGTGACATTGCACAGGACCTAGAAGGCAGAATTTCACTGTTCGCTGATGACACAAAGCTCTGTAACAGAGTAGACACACCAGAGGTGTAGACAGAATGAGAAGGACCTGCAGAAGCTTGAAGAATGGTCAGGGGTTTGGCAGTTGAAATTCAATGCAAAGAAGTGCAAGATAATGCATATGGGGCACAAAAACCCTGGCACAATATATCAGTTGGGGGGTGAGGATATAGCATGCACCAAACAGGAAAGGGATCTTGGGGTTATGATCTCTGATGACCTCAAGGTAGGGAAACAGTGTGACAAGGCAGCAGGTAAAGCAAATAGGATGCTGGGATGTATAGGCAGGGGCATCACCAGCAGGAAAAGGGAGGTCATAATTCCACTGTACAAGACACTAGTGAGGCCCCACCTGGAGTACAGTGTACAGTTCTGGAGACCATACCTACGTAAGGACATAGACAGGGTAGAGAAGGTTCAGAGGAGGGCAACAAAGATGGTGCATGGAGTGCATCACAAGTCCTATTAAGACAGGTTGAAGGAACTGAACATGTACTCCCTGGAGGAGAGGAGGGAGAGATGGGATATGATAGGGACATACAAGTATCTCACAGGGAGGAACCGGGTGCAGAAATACATGATTTTTAAGTGAAAAAGATGTACCAGGACTAGAGGGCATGGGATGAAGTTGGAGGGAGGACGATTCAGAGGAAACATGAGGAAGAATTTCTTCACAGAACGGGTGGTGGACAAGTGGAACACCCTGCCAGAGGAAGTGGTGGGGGCTGAAACAATCATGGGATTTAAGAATGCATGGGATAGACATAAAGGAATTCTGGAGGTCAGGGGTAAGGGGCAACAGACTTCTAGGAAAACATAAACTGAACTTACAAGCTCAAATGGGCAGACTGGGTGGGCCATAGGCCCTTATCTGCCAACACTGTCTATGTATCTGTGTATCTATGACTGGGGTATACTGCAGGCTAAATATGCTAATATTGCCAAAATGTTACAATATGTTAAGATCAAGGGTGTGGTACATGTGTGTTTTTTTAATCAAAAACCAGTGGAGGAGGTGGGTGGAAAATGGATTGGAATCTGTGTTGGGGTATCACCTAGAGTGTCGACCCTCAAGTGTCTGTATCAATAGCAAGTGAAATGAATGAATCAAGAGACATAGTGGGTTTATGTAGAGGGGTTTATCCTAGGACTGGGTCCCTGCTTAAAACCAACATGTCTGGTAAGGTTGGAGCAGGTAATTACTCTCCCCAGAGTAATTCTTTCTATGATACTGGACTTTACAGCTGCCCAGATCTTCGGTCAATAAAATATGAGGGACTTTCCCTTAAAAGAGATGAGAAGGTAGCATTAGTCTCTGTTGAGAAATGTGTTAATGCTTCAGAGTAAAGAATGATGATATCCACTATGTTTATGATAGAATGTTACTCGTTAATAGAGACGCTGAGATGTAGCTTCTTAAGATGGATGGGTAGAAGCTCCATCCCTTCCTGGGAATGGAAGGTGGTAAGCAGTCTGCAATAACTGCTTCCCTCTTAAGGTGGGGGACATGTGACCAGGAGTTCCTGCCACTCTTGAGGATCGACCTTTACTTAAATCTGTTGCAACAGCTCTATTTCTAAGCCTCATCTATCCTTTAGTATTTCTAGTCCATAAGGTTGGCCACCTGTGGGCACCCCCTTCTCCCTCCCTTGACTATGCTATAGTGTCCTCTTTAATTTTCCTTTTACCTCTCAGGTCCTCATACAGGAAGGTTATTGTGGTGACCTCCAGATGTATGTAAAACAGGTTGTGTTTATTGTTGTTGGATTTAGTATGTAACAGCACCATGTTATGAAATACCTCGATTTATATATACCTTATGCTTATGAAACCTGTAAATGTTAAATACCATGGCACTAGGTGTTTTTGATAATGGTAAAAAGTACTAGGTTTCTATTATATAAATTAAGCTACTTGTGCTATTTAAAATGCATGTAAATTGTTGTAAACTTAACAAGCCAGATATGTTGTGGTGATTTGCATATATCCCATGATGCATTGCATTATGGAAGTATGTATGATGTTGTATTTCTTTGAAACTTGATTTCTTGCCAGTGCCTTTTGGGGTAACTGTTCTTTCAGTGATTCTGCATTGAGGTTCTTTGTTTATAGCTTGTTTTGTTTTTCTTCTTTTTGGGCCCCCACTACGTAAGCAAATGAGGGCTTGCATAAGAGTTATGGTTACATCTTAGCTAGTGGATTGGATCAGAGATCAGTGTTAGTAGGTACTGGTTAAGTGTAGAGAAAGGACAGTTATACTCTGTTGTAAACTGATGTACTGAAGAAGAAATATACCATTGCAAAATGTTATTTCTTGTATCTTGAATAAACATCACACAGAGATTGTGTGTTGAACCTGAAGTTTGGTGTCTGGTCCATCTGTTATCCCACAACTCCTCCACAGATGTGGTAAGTCATACAGGTTCATCTGGAATTTTTTAATGTTGTAGGCTGATAAAAAATATATAGGTGGGGTGGTGAAGGAGAATGGGCCATTCAATGCCCTTTGAAACTCCAGACAGTTCCACAAAAATTGTTCCTAGCACTCCTTATGTTTGACTTCATGTCCATTCTAAGTCTCCCACAGCTTTTAAGACAACAACAGCCAGAAATGTAGTTGCAGTTCATATTTCAAAAGTAACTTATATACCACCAAATATATCTTGTGCTGACACCAGCACAATTTTATTCACAGAATTAATTCATGACATCTTGGAACAGTTTAAATATCCATAAAGGAATAACCACGCTATGCATAAAAATCCATCCATTCAAACTGCAAAAGTGCTGTGTGAAAGTATGCTGGTTTATTAATACATCAGTCGTTCTAAAGTGCAGAAACAGGCTGACAGAATTAATGTGCTCCAAATAGACAGTAGTGCAAATATTGCAAAAGTTATTGACAAAGGTACCAGGAGCTAGCTGCTGGTGTCAAATCCCCGGCACTTCGGATCTCATGTCCTTCCTCAGGGAACATGACTTATTCATTACCCACCACCAGTTTATATACTGCATGTGTCACCATAGCAACCCTACAACAATATTGCTTACAGGGTCTAATGATAAGCAAGTTATTATAGTGACCTCAAATTAAATACCTACTACAATGTTTATCACATCTACCCGAACACGTGGTAGCATAAAAAGAATTTATACAAAATTAGAATTAAAAAAGCTCAGACTGCTTATTCAGACATAATTATAACAGTATGTACATAACCCAGAAAGTGTCCCAAACTTTGTCAATATTTTTCCCACACATGCAGTCCTGTCTTCACAAAAATAGAATTAACATCTGCAAAGCTAGAATCAGATGCAGTAATGGAATCAACTATTTTTAATATTCTTCATCAAGAGGTTTCCTGCTGCTGTCATCTCAGTGGAAGGTGAACTGCAGTTTCTAACTTTGTAGTGAGCTTGCAGTTCAGATAACCACTACTATCAAACATGTCCTGCTGCATCCTTTAGAGGTAATTCCTGGGTTCTCATCCCCACTTTGCCATGTACTTCAGAAAGCAAGAGAACAAATCCTAAATATGACAACAACACACTACACTTAATCTAAAGTAATATACTTCTAACTGTGATACCATGGCTTGACATTTATGTACATTAAATACATTATAATTCTCAGAGATCAACTAGTTTGCAGTACATTTTCACAAAAATTGCTTATCATATACTGGTCACTGTGAAAAAAAATGGCAGTTATGCCAGTCTGCTCACCAGTTTAAATAAAATGAAAATGAAAAAAAACAAAAACAAGTATTATTATGCCCACTAGGTTTAAGGTTAATTAGCATAAATATCTATTCCATTTCTTTTTGAGGCAAGCGGCATACACAATCTACCCCCATTCTGGCTTCACATGCTCAATACTCATGTAGGACAGATCCTGTAAATTCTTGTTATGGACTCTCACAAAATGCCCACCTTCCGGGGGTATCCTCTCTCCTGCCAGTAATGTCCATGACATACTCCTGTATTTTTTTCTTTAACAGTCTAATAGTGCAGCCAGCATACACTTTCTTTACAGAAGCATGTCAGGGCATTCACCACAGATGTAGTATTACATGTTATCAATTGCTCAATACCAAGCCTCTTCCCAGATGTGGGTTGGATAAACACACTACCCTTACTAAAGTACATATCAATATTACAATTTCTGCATAGAAAGAAACCCTTTGGGGTGGTGTAACCAGCTCCTGGGTTGTCTCTGTAGTTTTTGGTAATGGTTATGCATGATCATCTTGTACACAGAGGCATGCCTAAAGGAAATACTAGGCTTTACTCCTAGTTTCTCCCTTAATATCAGATTTGCCAACAGGATGTGCCAATACTGCCTATTTTGCCTACTAAATGATTAAATCAAGGGGGAGGGGGAAGCAAAACTATGCTGATATATTAATTCATCTGTGATCCTAAAATGCATAAACAGGCTGAGAGAATTAAAGAACTCCAAATAGACAGTAGTACAAAATATCACAAAGATTAGTGACAAATTTACTAGGAGCTGGCTACTGGGGTCTGATCCCCTGCTCAATAGTATTAATATAATTGATGTTGAGGCTCTTTATTCTTCAACTAAACACTGCAGAGGCATTGATGGTTATAGACACCATCTCAGATATGGTGTGGATTGTGACATGGCTACTGTCATTTTAGAATTAATTGATTAAATTCTGAAGCATAATTATTTCAAACTTGCAGAGGAATATTACTTACAGTTGGTATGAACCATCATGGGCACATGTATGGCACATTTTTATACCAATTTTGTATGGGGTTATGGAGCAGGAGGTGTTTCAATATGCAGACAATATCATCTTGTGGTATAGATATATAGACAACATTGTCTGCATATGGAACAGCTCTGTGTAAGGTGTAGATTTATAGACTGGCTAAATAATGACCCTGTGAATTTAATGTTCATCTTGAGGATTGAATCAACCACTATTGATTTTTTAGATGTGATACTTATGGGGATTCCTGGGAGGGTAGTTCAGATGAGTGGCTATAGGAAGCCAGTGGCCATTAACTCACTGTTGATGGTAACCAGCACCCACTGTCAAGCACTCAAAGTTTCAATACCCTATTTTCAATTTCTTCATATACACAGGAACTGTAGCAATGAGGGTGTGTCCACATTAAGCACCACTGCGACCATTCCCATTGTGCTTCCACCCACACTAGATCTTGCAAGAGTCATATTGAAACAGTCTCCTGGAGGCACATGGAAACATAGACATCTGTACAGTAGGCAGAAAAAGACCAGTGCTCCATCAAATCTATTCTCAATGAGGAAATGCCTTACTTAATGAGTCAGTCATGGAGGGGGAACACATAGAGGAGAATATTTTCCCATTCATTCAATCATTGCTACACCTCAGGAGATACCCTCCTCATATGATTGTGGGCATTTTGGTGATGAACAGTGGTATTAATGTGTTGAAGGTGAGGGATGAAGGGACTTTTTTTCTCATGCTCTTTGTTTCCCATCTTCACTAAATTTAGTGGTGAGTTATGTGCTTGATAAACATGCATGGTTAAAAAGAAAACACTTGATACTCAGTTGGACCTCACTAGATGTTTCCATTGTTCCCCCAAATGCACTGTGTTCCTCCATCATTAAAAGCAGAGGCACAGTGTTTCTAAGTATTGCATAGCTAAATAAGTTTCCACAACATGGAACACCATCTTTTATATGGTGGAGAGACTTGTGGAACAGAAATCCTGTGGGCTATGGAATTCAAGGAAATTGCCTTCAGAGGAATCTGTCATGGGTGCAGTGAGTTCTTCAAAAGCTTCTTCCACTCATGTCAGCATATTAACATACCAACAAAGATGTCAGTGCAGAATCAACAAATCTAGGCATGATTCTTTCCATAGTGAGTCTACTGGAGTGCCAAACATGCCATTCTACAACTTTCTGCAACAACCAAATGAAGCAAGGCTGATGATAGTAATAGCTGATGGCATTGGTAGCAGTACTGATGATATCTATGATGATGGTGGTGGAGCAGGAGGTAACTTCATTAGTCCATCTGAGTATTCACAGCAGCATCCCTGTGCAATACTCATTAAAGAACTTGCAGAGATAATTCTTACCCAACCTGCACACAGGTTCAACAACATTAGGTTGGGGACACAGTTTAGCATAGCAATACTACTGGATCCCAAATAAAAAGATGTGCTCATTTCCCTGGACACATGGAGCCTGATTCTAAGATGAATGTCACAACTCACAGGGGTATGTGAGTTGTGACATTCACCACTATACCGGGGACTATGCACCCTATTCCAGAACAGGCAGAGTCCCCGGCACTTATGCCCTGTGACTTAAGGCAGCCGCAGGGCTGTACCACAGGAAGGGTGCACCAACACAGATCCTGCAAGCCACAGTTCACAGGGTGCAAGCGGTGCAAGGCAAGACCCCCCCAGAGCCCCACATCCCATTACCATGGCACTGCCCATAGGGCTGGGGAGGGGCTGGAGAGTCACAAGACCACCCTGGCACCTGGCATGTGGGAGGACAGGAGCTGCACCATGGGGGTACTACATGGGGTTGGGGTGAGGGGGGCCAGCGGCCCACATGGAGCAGCCCTGCCACAGGGGGTGTGATGGGCACCCATGGGGGACAATGGGGGGGTCGACTGGAGGGGCAGTAGGCTTGGTGGTGCGTTCCCGGTGGACATAGGTATGTATGGACCAGCTAGTGGCTGGTCTAACTGTACTTATGCTATGGTCTACCGGGTCCCACTTGGAAACACAATTTGTGATTCCACCAGCCACCCTCTTGGAATACTGGTGTAGTCGTTGCCAGCATCCCCCTTGTGCCATGACGCAGGGGGTTGTGGGCATAGTGAGTGGCATAACCCACATTTGGTGCAGGCAGCCTCCACCATGTTACAGGCCACCTCTTGGAATTGCGTTGGGTGTAATGCATGTCAGAAGGTGTGATTTGCACCCTAGGGATTGGGGCAAGTCACCTTGCGACATGCATAACCAGTTTTAGAATCAGGCCCATAGACTATATGAAACAAAATCTGTTGCATAAACATATGATGAAGCAGCAAAACCAGCCTGAAGAAACAGGCATGAATGTGCATACATAACCTCCTCATCTGCCTTTTTGTGTTGTCTGTGCCAGGTATAAGCATAATGACATTAAAGACTTGGATAGTGATGATCCTGAAATAGTCAAGGACATTTGGGAGTTTTTGGATATTGAATGCTGATGCTGTTTGAACATTTTGGCAGAAGATTTGAATGTATTGCCAGAAGACATGATACAGACTTTTCCAAGAGAGAAAAAATACAGAAGAAGGTTGTACTCCTAGTAGGGAGAGTAAAACAGAGCCACATTCTATTAATTTATTTATTTGCTTGACTTTATTTTATGTTGTGAATCAATTTGTTGACCCGGGATAGCCACAGTGAAATGCTGCATCTTGTTTTCTTTGGGATCCTGCTTTTACACAATTCTGCGACTGCTTGGGTGGGCTTACTGGAAGGTTAAGTGACTTAGCCAGTGTCACACAGTGAGCATTTTGGCCCTAGGAGAGTTTGAACTAGTGATCTCCTGCTTCCCAAACCAGTGTTTTAGCAGAAATACTGACAAAATCCAATTCTGGCAACACAGGTAAGTCATTTCGACTTGACTGGCTGGAGTAATTTTATATTTTCTCAGATGCCACTTAACATCGGTTGTTTTTAAAAGATGTTTCTGAACAGCTGGGGATATTGCCTCACCACATCACTCAAGGCTATATCCAGAGAATTTCTGAATTCTTATTCTTTCTTAATTTTAACTTACCATGGATCCACTTTTAGTATACAATTGATTATTCACATGCACAACAAGTGACATCTATTACAATTCCCACACCTACACCTCCTTGTGGCAAGCCTCCCTGCACTCCTACTTGTATTAGCACCCTCACCACTCATAGCAGTAGCAGTACAAGGCTACTCTGATGCACACTCCTGTTGCAAGGCCCCCTCCTCATAAGACTACAAAAACATTTTTCTGGGGGGGGGGTCCCAATGGAAATCACTGGATAAATCTTTTCAAATAACTTTAGTCATAGAACATGGCTTGTTTCGGTGTGGAAATGTCAAAGTAAAAGTTAGGCTGCTCAAGCGAAAAGCTCATCACACAAATTCAGTCATAAATCTTTCTTTATTTTTTCTTTTTCCAAAGTCTGTACAGCAGATTCCAATGTTTCGCCTGGATAAGGCTTCATCTGGGGAGCTGCTGTATCACATACTGCTGCTCCACCCCAAATCTGATGTGAACAAAGCAAATTTTCACCTTACTGTGAACAGCATGAAATAGGAATTCACCTTCCAACAGAATGAAGGTGAAATCAAATGCAACCAAGGAATTTTTGAAAATTGTTGGAAAAGAAAAATAAGGAATGCAAAAGCAATGCACATATAACAAGCTGATGAAATAGATGGTAGCAAACTTGTGGATGCAGACAGAAATACTGGCAGACAACAGAGCCGCATGGCCAAGTTAAAAGCTCCCCAGATGATGCCTTATCCAGGTGAAATGTTGGGACCTATCATGGAGACTTTGAAAAGAGAAGAATAAAGAAAAATTTAAGACTGAATTTGTGTGATGAGCTTTTTGCTCGCGCAACCTGACTAACTTTTGCTTTGACATTACAAAAACATTGACATTGTCATTAACAGCAAGCTCAATATGATAAGGTGCCACTTACACAGCGTCATCATCAGTTAAGTAAGACCTGTCACCCCACCAACTGTGACTGGAACACAGCAAGTTCTCCAGTCCAACCTCATGAAGTCACTTTTCTACAACTTTTACTACCACCAGGCAGGGGCTGTGTTCAAAATTCAAATAATATAAAAAATGACAATGTAAAAAACTAAAAGAAAGATCACTAAAAATGTCCCTCTAAAATATAATGAAGGGCATATAATGCATTCAGTTTAGATATTGGGCTAGTTAGCTAACAGTAATTAGCAGGGAGGTAAGGCCGAGACTAGAGGGGGTCAAATGCCTTAAGGTCAGCAATGAATATTAACTGTTACTGTGGTTCAGCACTGCCTGTGGTGGTCTTAGTGGGTTGCAGAATCTGTCACAACACCACAGACATAGCAATCTACAGCAGTGGTGTGTCAACACCACCTGACACAATGAGGCTACAGTAATAAATATTCATTGCTGACACCAAGGCTTTTATTACCCCCAATTTGTAGGCAGTTTTACTCAACGCTTATTACTACACTGGAAACCTAGGGGGTGCAATCCACAAAGCCATTCACATGTATGGTATGGACCACCAGGGATATGTTAGGGGTGTTTAAACAGTTTCAGCCCGCGATGGGGCTTAGCGGTCCACTGGACCACCAGGTGCTCATTAGAGTGGGGACACTTTGCTGCCGCACGATCGGGCTGGTGGGGGGGTTATTTCTGCTTTTGCATGTGATAGAGCCAGTCGGGAGGAGGGGGAATTTTATGCTTTTGCCCGCGATTGGGCCAGTCTGGGGGTTGGGGGATTTTTTACTCTTTTGCCCATGATCAGGCTGCAGGAGGCGTAGGTCTCCAATGGCTGCTGCCTGGCAGGGTGCCAGGCACAAGTCCTCGGGGATCAGTGCACCTGCATGCTAATGGCTTGCAAATGGGGCCATAAATAGATGCAAATGGCCCCCCCTGCGCCTTGCATGAATTATGGCCCCATTTGCATATCACCTTTTGAATACCGGAAATTTGCGCATGGCGCAATGGTACTCACCACCGCGAACTTGAATGCTCCACTCTGACCACTTGTGGTGGCACAAGTTCCACTGCACCATGCTCAGTGGCTGTGGTTGGGTGATATTCAAAGGAGCTGCTCAATAGCGCAACTCCTTTGAATATTGCCCCGCAACACCCCTGCACAACTATTTTGTGCAACACAAGGGCTTGCGCAACAAAATAGTGCAGTTTGAATATCTGGCCCAGAGTGTTTTCCTGCTCTGTGTAGAATGGCATGGAGCAGGGGATTGTGGTATTAGGTAGTTCCTGGAGGACTGCTATATCCCCATCAGATTTTTAAAACATTACTCCTAGGGTCCCTAAGGCCCTCAGCCCTCTATGCCATCTTGGAGGGCTGGTGGCATGGAGCAGGAAGGCCTGTGATAACCAATAAGGGGAAGCACATAAACACTATTACAGGTCCTTAGGCCACTTAATATTTTTACAACAATGGGTTTTTCCAGTTTTAAGAGCTGTTCTTATATTTCACCTGATGTATAAACTTGCTGTATTGTATACTATATGTGTAACTAACTACGATTCACCCCTGCAAAAAGGATCAATGATCTCAGTGGGCTAACCCAGTTATCAAAATTTAAATAAATAAATAAACTAAAATAAATAAGTAAGATTTAGGATCTCCTTTATTTAGAGATCTTCAATAAACCTAAACATAAACCTGCTGGAGGTGGTCCAGAAGAGGGCTACCAAGATGATCAGTGGTCAGCAGGTTAGGAAGTACGAGGAGAGGTTGGAGGCCCTGAACATGTACTTCCTAGAGGAGAAGAGGGAGAGAGGGGACATGATTGAGACCTTTAAGTATTTAAAAGGAATAAATTAGGTGAAGGAGGGGGGACTCTTCAAGTTCAATGGGAATCAAAACATGAGGGGACACTGTCTCAAGTTGGAGGAGGGGAGGTTTAAGAGAGAGTCTAGGAGACATTTCTTCATGGAGAGGGTGGTGGCTAGCTGGAATAGCCTTCTTGAGGAGATGGTTTTGTTGAAAATGGTGGGCAGCATCAAGATAGGTTGGAATAGAGTTAAAGATAAAATAATCATTGAGAGGAGGGTGGCCGGAGAGGAAGGGCTGGTTGGGGATGGGGGCAAGGTTAGTAGCTGATGCTGAAGACCCTGCAATATGAGCAAACTCGATAGACCAAATGGCCTTATTTTGTCAGGATTAGTCATATGTTCAGATTGAAAATAAAATGTTCTTAGAACACAAACTATGTTTGACTGCCCACACAAGACTGATCAGCAAAACATGCCCAATGTGCAGTGATAGACAGGATGGATTCAGGTTGGCAGCTTGTCCAGATGTCTGGTGTGAGATGCACCACTCTCTCAACAGCACTGGACAACATTTGTCTCAGGTTTTTTTTACATTCAATATCATAGATATCTTAAATTCCTTTGAGAATAACTATTTTCTTAATTATGTATTATAGTTAGGTTAAAGTTACTGTAGCAGTCATCTGAATCCAACATGTTTTTCTATGTTATATGGCAGCAAGCTAATAGCAATCATCTCTGAAATGTTCTTTATTAAGAGCAACTGGGTGGATCGAGCTATATTTGGCTTTATAGTCATGTTTCTTAGAAGGTATGCTGTTCCTTAAAGGGGGAGCTTATGAACACATGAACACTATCAGTAACACAAGGAGTCATTCAAATGAAAGGAAATGCTGGAGGTATTTTAGTATTGCTGTAGGGGCTGCCCCTGCTATCATCTATCAGGGACACCCCTGAGTATAGTGACCTACTATCAACCCTGTCACTTTCGCTTCTATTTTCAAAAATGGATTTCTCATAAATGTTATGTGATCTGTCTAGGAGCCCTTTAATGCAGAAGTTCCTAATGCTTTCTTTTTACCTGTGCTGATTGCCCATTTACAGATAGAGCATGTTTCCAACAACTCAGTTAAAGCACTAGCAGAAACATGTGACCAAACAGCTCTATGATGCTAAGTTGACAACTAACTCGTCAACCGACATTGCAGCAGCAGGCTCCCTGCCAACTGCAAGTTGTGGTTGCAAGGAGCAGTGCACAGCAGCAAATGTTTTTTTCTTCGTGGGGCTTTGTCCCTGCAGCCCCCACACCGCCTTACTTGTGGATACCAACTCCAGGTCAGAGTTGGTTCAGGGAGGGGGTTCAAGATGGGGGAGAGTGTTGCTGGGTCCTGAGCACATCCCCTACAGTGACTTGGTGCTGTTGTTGGCAGCAATGTTTATCGCTGTAGGGGTTTCACTGCGGGAAGTGTATACCTGACTAAACAAAAGATGCTATTTTTTGTTTAGTGTATTTTCCAGGTTGGGACTGCAACTCAGTCTTCTTTTCAGGAGAATTTGTTTACTGTTTTTTTCTTGGGCCTGTTCCTGTTGTGATTTATTGCCTTCCCTTACTCTCTGTCCTTCTCCCCTACCATGGAAACAATTTTCATTCCCTTATCCTCTGGTACACCTTGTGCCCAATTGATGGGAGGGCTGAAGCCTGAGGTTCATTGTAGGGGAATAGCTCCTCCCACATATCAAATGTAAGCCAGCCTCTTACAGCAACCCTTGCTCAGTGTTTTGTTTGCTTCACTGGGGCAGCTGTGTTGTCAATCTGGCTGTACACTCCCTGTTCTCCCTGCCTGCATCACTTTGTCCTTGCTTTCCTGATGTTTGTCTCCCCTGCTCTTTCCTTGGTTCCATGTCTTCTGGGCCAGCCACGCTGCTGCTCTGTCACTACCCCATCTTGTGTGCCCTCTTGTCACACTTTTTTTCCTCCTGGTTCCATGTCTTACCCTCTCCTGCATTCTCCCTCTTTCCCCGTGTGCTCTGCGACTGCTTCCTCCCCCATTCCCGTTGGTCTCATTGTTGTGGTTTCTGTCTCCACTCCCCTCCATGCCCATTCCTTTTCCCCTCTTCTGCCTCTCATATGGCATTCTCTGCGATTCACCCCTACCTTTTGGTGTCCTGCTCCTCTGTCCCTTTTCTTTGTTGCTTCCTTTTTTGGGTGTCTCCTCACTGTTTGGAGCCGCTGCTCCATTCTTGAGCTAGCAATTTTGGGTTTGGGACGCGTCCTGCATCAGCCCATTAAAGCTACCACTGCTTCAGTTGTAGACTTGACTTATCTGCTTACTGCATTGGGGACTGCAGATGTTTTGCTGGAATAACAGGTTCTGCCAGCTCCAGCAGCTTCATCATGCCACAGTCTGCTGTCAAGCTCCAATGGAGGTAATTCAGTAGTTCGGGATTCAATAAGACAACAAACAGTGTCTCTTACCTTATTTCGTCAGTGTCTGACAGTCAATTCAAGTGCTATTGCACAAACATGGCTCAGTAGATATGCAGGATTCCAAGGATGCTAGGAATTCCAGGCAGACTGTTACATTTCATCGTACCAACAGTGCTAGTGAACACCAATTTTCCAGATGTCAGGGCAATGCACTAACAGTAAACCACTGAACTACCCATGAGTGCCTTGTTATTGTTTCCACAATTAATGCATTGCCACAATGTTTTGAAGCATACCAAAAACTGGAAGCTGCATATCCTCAGTGATGCACCTGCACAGAGACACCTGTGTGTTTACCCAAGAAAATACATGAGAGTGCAAGAAAGTTTAATTTATTAAGCCCCTTAACAGTGATTGATGGCAGCTGAGGAAAACCTCTCACCTAAAACAGATATGTTCTGAAGACAATTGTAGGATGCTGATACTGTAATGAAAGCAGTAAACCATGACAAATAGTGCTTTTTGTTTCTGGGAAAGTTGGCTTTGTACCAGACCCACTGTAGCCTAGCATAACGCCAATGTTTTTTCTTATACATTAGGACTGAAAAACATGCTTATTTTTTCACTTAAAATTCCCTCAGTTGTACCTAACTAAAGATTTTGGAGTGTTGCATTTCATTGACTATTTTCGGGTCATTATTCCTCTACCTCCCATATGTCTCCACTTGTTGCCTCGTCAAAACGGGGACAAAGACCCAAACTCCGGGACACATCTTTATATATTGTTACTATTTACTCAGACAGCTGTCAGCATTAGGGGAGTAGTGCAAGGTGCACGTTCTGGAGACAAACTCATCTGTTACTGTTCTGACTGCCATTTGTGCTTTAATCCTCACTGTTTGGTCAAACACTCAATGTTTCTGAGGGTCACAGGAGACTTTAGGCACACAATCTGGGATATTCCGTAACATCAGGAACAGGTGAGAGGTATGCTAACCCCAGATAACACTCACTGCTCATGTACTTGACTACCAGTAATTGTTGCTCTCATTGCTTCCTTGGTGCAAACAAGTACCCATGCATCTTTGTTACCATAGGATCACCTGTTCTCAGTCATTTGCTATCCTGGTGGCAACATTCCTGCACACTCCAAATGTGGTTAAAGTCTGCTCCTTTCATAAACCATACTACTTGCCTTTATAAATTAATTCATCCAGTATCATCTTAGATTCAGTAATTATCTTCCATTGTTTATCTCTTGAGCTCATGACATTACTTTTACTTTGGAATGCACTGCTCATTACTCCACTAGCAGCTCCAACCAGGCAGAGTGCATTGCATTCCCTGTTCCGCTACTCATCTCATCTCATCTGCACTACCGTGTTAAGGACATAGCTAGTGGAAGCTGAAGCAATGTTATCATGAAACCACCAGGTTTCACTTGTTTCTTTCTTGCATCACACTCGTCTCCTCAAGGTCATGAAACAGACATCCAGACTTAAAATCTCTTTGTCAATGCCAGTATTCAGAAGGGCCTCTCCTTTGAGAACCAAATTGTTAACCTTCTACTGCTTGGCACACATTATCAGTAGCCTGAACTCTACTAGGCTATGTTCAGTAATGCTGTGGCAGCTTTATTTTCTTTTCTCACAGCTGTCACCAACAGCCCTCCAGGTTCCCTCTCCCTAACTCATTCTTTCAGGAGATATACGAGTGTAGGTAGAAGTCCTCCATCCTTCACGGATGGGAATCTCCAGTTTCATCAAACATCACATCTCAGTCAACTCACCAACCTAATGAGGCCTCCAACAGCTGCTTCTTCTATGACAGTCAAAGGGATTTGTTCTCCCTCTTTGCCACCAGAGGTAGACACTTCCCCCACAACTTGCATGAGAATATATAGTCCCCTATTCTTCCAAGGCTCATAACAGGGTCGATTTCTTCTGCCCAGGGTTCATCCTTCTGAAGTGCAATATGTAGCCGCATATTGGCACTCAGGCATCTCCACTTCTTCTCAATCTCATCCTTTTTCTCTAATTGGAACAAGAAACATTATCAGATATTTAGCATCAACTCCTCTTAGAATGACTAGACATCAGGCAAGTCAGTAGCCATTGGGCTTCAGAGATTTCCTCCACAGGGGTTTTCTCCTCTCCTGCATGCTACTGTCCATACTCTCCTTATGTTGGAAGAGGTCATCTCATTCAGTCCTTCTATTCCCAAAATACAGCCTGGCTTCTCTTTGAGGGCGGGAATAGAGAAAGGCCAAAGTTACAGTATACTCAAGCACTAAACTCTATTCACCAAACATTGAAATTGGAGGGCTAAAGCCCGTGGTTTAGTGTGGGGGACGAATAGCTCCTCCCACATATCAAATATAAGCCAGCCTCTTGCAGCAACCCATGCTCTGCATGTTTTGTTTCCCACCATCCTCCTCAGCCTCCTCCTCCTCTGGCATTCTACACACCCTCAGTGCTGGCCTTATATTCCCTAAACATCACCTGGCTCCTCCACTGAAGGTTGGAACAGAAAAAGGCCAAAGTTAAAGTATACACAAGCACTATACCACATTCACCAAATATTGACTGTCTTTATCATTGTCAGGCTGGTCCTATGGGATAATAGTGAAAACAAAAGAGCTACAGCAAGAACCGCGACTTCAAAATAGCACCTGCACATACAGTGACTACACACTACATCTATCATCACAAATCTGTACAACACTGCTGCACTGACTTTTTGAGGGGGACACTGCACCCCCGTTGTGGGAGGCTTTGCACCCTACAGCCCCCTTTAATTTAGGTTGTTAACTCTGGGTCGGATGCAATTCCAGGAAGGGTGTACTTGGGAGTAGGGGGGGATTTCACTGGAGGAGGAAACATGGGAAGCGGGAGCAAGCGAGGAGAAGGGGGCAACTGCAAATTCAGGATTGGGGGGGAGAAAACAAAGGCACAACACATCACAAGTCAAAAAAAAAAAAAAAAAAGGAAAACAGAAACACTCACCTAGAACCCAGGCTGAAGACACCTATCACAAGTACAGCTGACCACTCTAACTGCTACACCAAAGCGGCAGCTTGACAGCTCACCCTGCAGCAGAGTATTTCGCTACTTACCGGTCACTTTCTTCCTGTAGCACCTCACTCAAACAACCACTCGCTATAAAAACCGTGTCACCCTAAATGTATTTGCTCTTTTCCACCCACTATTATTGATTCAATCAATCAAAGTCTTTATTTAACCAGGTGATCACCATTGAGCAAGCTCATTTTCAAGGTGGACCTGGGTTTGTTAACAAGGAACAAGGGACAATATACATGGGATGCAACACACAAGAAAATAGTAATAATACAAATAAAGTGAGATACAATAATACAGTATATACAAAGTATCAGCAGGTAGCATTGACAGTGGTATATGTTTGGAACAGAAGATACAGCTAGTTTTGGGTAGGACACAATTTTTCATGAAAGTAAAGAAATATACATACCAGGTGCACTGAACACAAATAAAACCTAATATAAAAAGATATATAGTGATATGTTACGGAGAATTTAGAGCTGGAACCAGGTCAAAGGAATGTGGAAGGGACAGATATGGGGGTAGAAAAAGGGGAGAGGGAAGAGTCGATTATAGATGTGATCAGTCTTGTAACAGTAGTAATTAGAGTGTGCTAGGACTTATAGGAGTCACTGTTTAGGGTAGACAAGCACAGGACTCATTATGATGTAGATATAGAGATTTAAAAGCTGCTAGGCTGATGGAAAGAGTTAATTTCAAAGTTTTTTGCAGCTTGTTTTATGACTCGCCCATATTGCTTCACTCTTATATCGGAATACCATTAAACTCAGCCTTAGAGGAATCAGATACAGTCTGTGGAGGACTAACATTAGCATAGCATGCATTTGTTCCATACCTGGGAGCGCCTCTGTAGGTGGTACCCATTGACCCTTTAGTTTTAAGTAAAGAACTTTTTTTTTAATTGGGACTAATCCGACAGATTCCCCTTTATGGGATTCAAGCATTCACTTAGAAAATTAAACATTAGAGTTTCCAGGATCCCTTTTGGGGTTTGATTTTGTTTGCCCTGTACAGAAGGATGATTGCTTAGCCTGTCCCTTGATACTCCCTTTTGGTTGCCTGAAACAGCAGACTGTACCTGAGACACAGGACTCGTCTGACTCTGAACACTTGATCCATTTTTTTTTTTTGGCATTTTTAGTTTTCTACTATAAAAATATCCCTTCCAAGTCCCTGGCATCTTGACTCCAAACCCTTAAATGGCTCAATTCATATTTACATAGCGTGCAACAATGATGATGAAGACTACCATCACCGCTTCCTTCCAAGTTCAGTGGAGAAGATGAAGAAGAGTTGAGTCCTGGTGTTACTGTTCACTGACTGTATTCAGCAGCTCAGCAACATTACAATATGCTACTACAGCCTTGGAATTTAAATTGGTGATGTAAACAGTTTTCATTTATGCAGAGCACACTGATATGGTAGTGATGATAAAAATAAGGAGGATAGGGAATCGGAATGATGATTGACGATGACTTTACTTTTTTATTTAAGCAGGCAGGAACTGGTGTTGTCCAGAGCTACAGTAGTCCACTTTCAATAAATTAACAAATGTCAAAAACTCCCTGTATGGCTCAATCTTTCCCCCTTCTTTGCTTTAACAAAAATAAAAAATATTCTGCTACAAGGCAGTTCAGGATGAGAATGTGGTACAATACTCATTGTTCTGTCTATCTCTCTGTCTCTCAATCTCTATCTCTCTCTCTCTCTCTCAGTATCTCTCTGTCAGTCTCTCTCTCTCTCTCTCTGTCTCTCTCACTGTCTCTTTAGTTTCCTTCTTTATTTTTAATTACTTTTGCTGCCAAGTCTGTATTTTCTGCAACCTGCTAGCAGGTGCACTCAGGCATCACTGTGCTGCTCTGTTTTTCTGGAAGCCAGGCAGCCAACAAAGCAATGTTATCTGCCCCCCCCAACCCCATTCAGTCTCTCTCTCTCTCTGCTATTCCTTCTTTAATCCCTTTTATAGTATATGGTTAGGACTTACTCTGCATGGGAATCGGTGACTGCTCAAAAGTTGTTGTGCAGGTTCTAAAAGTTGTGCACATTTTGAAAGTTGTTTTTTACATTGAATAAGTTCTGCATGTTCTATCATCAGTTTTACCTGCGTGCCCCCTCGCACTCACTCCTGCTTTTAGATTTCTACAGTGCTGGTCAGTTTCACCTATACTCACTCCCCATTGCGTTCACTTTTGCCACTTTCACTTTTTGTCTCCTGTGCCTTGTTGAACAAGAGACTGGATCCCTTTTTTCAGTTTTGTTTTTTTTGACTCCCTGATGTGCAGTGAAGCCCGGGGCTTCCTGAAGTTAGTTTCAGAAATTGACTTGGGCTTCAAGCGCTGGCTCACACACAGTCCAGGTTTGCCTTCACTACATCTGCAGTAGACTCAATCATCTTGGTGGGAGGGTGGGCAGGCAAGAGTTCTATTACAAAACAAAAACAGCATTTGATAATGCTGTTATTTGTGAGAAACTCTTGTTTTCTCTCTTCTTTTTAAGAACAGTTTAAAATTGTGGCAAACAATGAGTTTTTGGTGGGTGAGGAGAGGAAATGCAGCAAAATGTGCTGCATACAAATAATTTTTAAACCATATTATAACAAATAAAATATGGGTGACCATACACAACTCACCTTGTGTTTCCATCTCAATGTCCTATGCTGTTATCACAACCCCTCGATGGAAACACAGACTCATAGTGCATGGTTGTCCATACATTATTCCTTATGTTGTGCTTTATCTGTTCTGTAGAACACAGCAGTCTCTTCTCACTCTCTTTCTTTCTCTTTGGCTCTGTCCTCAGCAGCCAGAACCCATATTTATGTTGGGGACAGGTTTTTTTTTTGCATAGTAGCCCCCAGCACAATCTTCCCTGTCTCTCTCTTTCACTAACTCCATCCTCAGCAGTCAGAAGCCACTATTAATGGGTACTTTTTTGTAAAATGGTAACTTTTCTTATGTTAAGGGGTATTTTTTTGTAAAAATGTAACTTTTATTAAGTTTTCTTTTGTAAAACAGTAACTTTTCTTATGTCATGGGTTTTTTAAGGGGATAAAATAAATTGTAATTTTTGTTTACTGGTTTTCTTGATTTTTGACCCCCTTGATCCTCTCCTCCAGTAAATCTTTCTCTCTCTCTCTCTCTCTCTCTCTCTCTCTCTCAGTTCCATCCTCAGCAGCCAGATGAAGCCCCTTTTTTAAACTGCATATTATAATTTTTTTTAATTATTCATTCTTGGATTACAATACCTCTGAGCACAGACAGCTCATTTACAAAGGTCCTACATCCGTGGGGAGGGGAGACAAAACATACAATGGGGTAAAAGTACTATGTTTCCAAATCAGTAAAATAAAGTGAGCAAATATATATGTATTTATACACAGTTTCATCGTTCTAATGGGAGGATAGCATAGATGAGAGGGGAAATGATAAAGATGGGAGAAAGAAAGAAAGAAAGATAGGAAGTGGCAGCCATTAGCCTTGTCAAGCTGGTGTGGGGGGGTAGGGATTAAAAAAGGTAGGTAGTGGCAGCCATAGACCTTGTCAAGCTGGTGTGGAAGGGTTAGGGGCAGGGGTGGTGAGGTGGATGGGGTGGTAAGAAAGGTAGAAAGTGGCAGCCATAGGCCTTGTCAAGCTGGTGTGGGAGGGGCGGGAGGTGAGGTGGACTGGGGTAGCCTGGGGTCTTGTCAAAGTGCGAAAAGGGGGGTCGTCGTTGAATGCTAATAGATTGGAGTCTCAGGTGAAGCAGTCACAAGAACTGTTGGCTGTGAGATGTTGGCATAACTTCAGTTTGAATGGTCCCAATTTAGGTATGATAGTTACATCACTATGAAGAGTATTAAACCAGTGAGGTGCTTTGTAGGCAAATGAGTGTTGCCCCTGGTCAGTCTGGCATCTTGGAACATGAAGATGATGGCTGTTCGAGCTTTGCATGTGCTGTGAACTACAATGGGGGCTTAGCAGGTTTGTGGTGCCTGGTGGCAGGAGGCCAAGAATTGCTTTTTTGGCTAAAACACAGGTTTGGTATTGGATCCTCCCGGAGAGCTGTAGCCAACCAGTCTCAGCATAATGATCACAGGTGTGGGTGAAACTTGTGGACCCTGTGAGTAGTCTGCATGCCTTGTTTAGAGCAATGGATATCCTGCACAACAAAGACATGGGGGCTGCTTCATAGATTACAAGACCATAGTCAACAATGGATATGACGGAACTATATATAGCAAGTCGGAGGGCTTCTGGAGTAAGGTATTGTTTATGTCTAAGTAGGAGACCAATCTTGATGTTGACAGCCTACATGATCTATATTTGTTTAGCATAGGATAGACAGCTGTCTAAGGCAACCCCTAGGTATTTGAAATGTGGTATTTGTCCATGAGGGACTCCAAGACAGTTTCTGATGGTAAGTGTATGGGATTTGTGCTTGTTTTGGGTGCTGCTGAACAGCATTACTTTGGTTTTCTTGTAATTTCGCCACTCGTGAGATATCATGATATCATTGGCATCTCATGAAGATAACTATGGTATCTTCACTCAGGCCATGTCATATTCCCTATATATATATATATATATATATATATATATATATATATATATATATGTACTGTGTGTATATATATATATATATATATATATATTATTATTATTTAGTTTTTAATTTTCTGAATAGGAGAACTTCCACAATAGTGTCCCTATTTATTAGTCAGTCATAACATGTAGTCCATTATTTGTAGTACAGGGCATACTTTACATCTATTTGTTACTCACAGAACCATTGATGTGAGAACTGGGGGGCCGCTAGGGCCATGACCCTGCCAGTTTTAAAAGAGATAGGGCCTGGCCCTAGCACTTTTTAGGGCTGCGTGGGCAGAGCACTGCAGACCTCTCGCTAAGGCTAGGAAAAAAAGCAGCTTGTGAATGAACAACCTCATGCGGTGACAAAAGTCACTTCCTCTGCCTTTGTGCACAATGCACTATTCTGCTGGCACTGCTTTTTACCTCTTTTCAACCCCCCACCCCCAGTTTTCACTCAGCTGTAGTTCCGGCTGCCTGGTGTACTCTATAGGAACCCTGTCCCCAACTCTGCTAAACAGCTGCCCAGAACACTTTATAGGAACCCCTCCTCTGCTTCAGCAAAAAAAAAAAGTACACAGTGATTTTTGTCAGTCTCGGTACGCACTTCATTTAACAGCATCGCGCATATGTGACTGCTGTAACTGGCCCTTTTTTCCCTTTCTCTTGCCAGTTTGGCTGCGGGGTGGAACTGGCCATGGGGGGGTTGCTGAGGAGGAAGAAAAGCACATTGCACACTCTGATGTCCGTGAAGAAGCTACACTGTAATATTTCTCTGTTTCTTACTCTCTCACATGAAATGCTTTGTATATTATATGTAATCTTACTGCTGCATGTAATTTTGTGTATCTACTCCAACTCCCCTTTCCCCCAGGAAACACTGTGAGATAAGCAACTTGTTTTTCAGCATGCTTTTCCTGGTGAAACTCTTAAATAAATAAATAAAGCTGTCACAGCCCAGTTATCTGACTCCTGAAAGTGTCATCCTGTGATCCTCCTTCTGTCTATCATGAAAAAGAAAGAGACAACCGTGGCAGCAAATGGGCAGAAGGAAGGGGTGGAGTAGACAGTTGCGCACCAGTGGTGTATCTGCTTGAATGGTAAGGAACCACTTTCCAAGCACTGGAACGAATGTGCTCCTAGTGGCTCAGAGCAGACATCGGAGTGAGTAGTCAGACTGACTAGTCTGGGACAGTGTGCTTTAGTGGTGGTGCAGTGATTTATCCAGTGTGCGTACTGAACAATGAGGATAAAAAGAAATATACACTTAGTAAAAATCTCTGCTCAGAGCTCAAGAGAGTTCCCCGCTTGCTGACTCTTTGGAGGAAGGGACAAGAGAGACAGACTTGTGCGGGGGGGGGGGTCCAGAACTGATAATTTTGGGAGGGGAAGAGATCGGAGTTGGGATGGCAAGGTTGAAAAGTGAGAGAGGCAGGTCTCAGTCTTGACAGACTTGACAAACAAGTAAATGAGAAAAAACATTAAAGATCAGCTCTTCAGCCTCCCTGTTGCAGCTAAGGGGAGCTGACTGAAAGAGGCAGAGCAGCATTCACGGAGGTGGCCATTATTACACAGGCCAGGGAAGGCTAGCAGATATTGTTTTGGAAATTGGGTGCTCACTGTAATACATTTAAAAAAAATATAAGGAGAAATTTATAAGAGCTAGCTACTACGGCTGTGCTAATAATGAATATTATTTCCTGAATACCATGAATAATGAGCTATTCGTTATTCAGAATATGAATAATGAATAGCTCACTATTCATCCATATTTGGGGAAGACTATAACCCCGCTTCCCCCTCACCCTCAAATAGCACCCAAAACCCCCTCCTCCACCCCCTTCCGCATTCCCCAACACAACCGGCACAACCCCACCTACCTCCAGGGCCGGTCGCCTGGGTTTCATTACTAAGTTAAAAGTTAAAGTCCTCCCTGTGGTCCAAGAAACAACAAAAACAGTTCAAGCTGCTAAATGGTGCATGCAAGGCATCAAACAGTAGACCATTCAAAAACGACAAGCCAGCACCACACCAAAGCTAGGACAATAGGCTTTATTACAAGTAAAATTACATACCCAAATTGGCATATATTGTGTACATATATTTATACTATATACATAGTGTAAATATATGTACACAATATTAGAGTGTACTATCGCTTTAAGTAACCGCTATAAAATAATGAATGCATGAAGTTACATTCCATCCCCCTGATGACGCACTAGGTGTGAAACCGGTTGGGGCCTTTTTGTATTCTGTCTCCTATCTTGCTGTGGAGCCTGCCCATTTGGGTATGTAATTTTACTTGTAATAAAGCCTATTGTCCTAGCTTTGGTGTGGTGCTGGCTTGTCATTTTTGTATAGTCTCCCTATAGTCCGTCCATTCTTTCTCCTCCCCATAGCCAGCAGCAGCCCCCACCTCCCTGTACACCCTGCCTACACCTAAGACCGTATATAAATGTAAGCAAAAGGCAGCCATTGCAGCCCGCCCTCCTCCACGTCCGGCTGCCTTCTTGTGAATGAAACTGCACTTGCTTGTGCTTATATAAAGAATGAGCTGATCACGTGGTCAACTTGTTCTCTAGATAAGTGCAAGCAAACATGGTTACAGGCAGGGTGTGGGGGCAGGCGAGGGCTGCTGCTGGCTATAAGGGGGAGAATGGACGGATGGACCATGGGGAGGACTTTAACTTTTAACTTAGTAATGAAACCCTGGTGGCCAGCCGTGGAGGTAGGTGAGATTGTGCCAGTCACCCCCAAAACAATTTGCTGCCTTTTTTTTGACACAGTTAAAGTGGTTGAGGAACTGGGGGGGGGGGGTGTTGGGTGTTGTCCAAGGGTGGAGGGAAGGGGGGTTATGTTACTTTGCCATATATGAATATTCAGCTGAATATTCGGTCATGCTGACCCCAAATACTGAATATTTAGCCGAATATTCGAAAAAAGGTATTTGCACACCCCTGCTAGTTACTAGCAAGCTAGCTGTTCCCCCCCCCAAGAAAAAGAACAGCTAAGGCAAGCAGCACTGCTGATCATAGTGCTAGAAACAAGAGAGAGGAAACTTAAGAAGAGGAAGGGGACAGCCAGAGATTGACCATCAGTGGCTGCAGCGCATATTGACATATTTAAAAATTAAAGCAAGTTTTATAGAATTAAAAAACTCTTTAATACAGTTTGTCTGAGAGAGAGAAGATTTGAGGAGGAGAGAGCTGACAACTCCAGCGTGGAGCATTGGAGTGGCTGCAGCCTAGAGAGCAAATATTACTGCAAAAAAAACTGAGTCAATACCTGCAGTGCACTGGGTGGGAAAAATTAAAGTCTGAGCCAGCACCAAGCAGAGAATGAAGTTTGCTTAATGCTAGTGGTAATAGGTTTCTTTTTTTTTCCTTCTTTCTTGGTCTATGCCTGTCTCTCCATTAGACTGAAAAAGGGATTCATGAGTAGAGCTGTGAGTTTCTCATGTGATGCTTAGCTACAGCTTTAAGTGAGTTTTTCTTTTTAATTTGGGGACTTACCCAACTGTCTTCCTGACTTTTTCAAGGGGGGAGTTCCCAAGTACTATATATAAATACTGTATCTGTTTTCCATACTGGTACACAAATTAGCAGACATAAAATAAACTCTGGTAATAGCCAATATGGCTATGGAGAGCTTTTAGGAGTGGCAAGAGCTTGGAAAATAATTTGTGGTGCTTTTGCTGCGCCGGAGTCAGCCGTAAGTAATACTGCAGCAATTACAGTACTGCACATGTAGGATACTCGCACATGTGAAGTTTGCCCTGTAGTCAGCCCTGCACAACATGGCGATGCTGACATAACTATGTATGCACGATAGTTATGCATGCACAGTTTAAGTCAACGCCACCATGCTGTACACGGTAGCCGTCAGTACTGCAGTTGCAGAACAGAAAAGTAGTTGCCTGGGATGTGAGTATGTTTATGCAGCCTGTGGAAGGGAAGGGATGCATAAACAGAATCACTGAAAACTATGTTGGAGCACTGTGGCAGCACATCAGACAGTGGTCTGTCCGATGTGTAAATTGTTGAGGCTGTATAATGAGGGCTATGTTTCTAGACATAGGGCAGATGGTTTGGGTCTCAAAATTCCATTTATGAGAACTAAAAGTGGACAGACAGCCTTTGCTTATATTGCTCCATTCATTTGGAATGAAATTCCCTGTGATATAAGGCAGTTACGTTCGGCTAAAATGTTTGCAGATGAATTAAGGATGTTTTTTGAAACTCAATCTAACTGTAAATGTTTTTTATGATTATCTTTTTTGTAACAAAGACATTTTTTGTCTGCCATATTTGTATTGTATATGTATGTCTTTTGTATTGAATACATGTAATTTTATGTGGGTCGTACCTGTAAAAGGAATTAGTTTTCCAGTGTGCTTACCCGTTAAGCGAATAAACAAACAAACAAACAAACATGCTTCCACAGTGCTGTTCTACAAATCTGATGATGGCATAACATCCATGGAACTTGGCCAATGCCTCCATACAAATCAGACTCAGGAGGAGTCTATTAACAAACTGGAGATCTGGTCTGGGACTTGCTTATCATCGCAGTCACTGTCTCATTCTTTCCTAAGCAGTAATTTCTGGCAAATGTGCCTTAACCATATTGATCTCAGTGCTGGGTTCTGGTTTTCCCCTGATTGTATTAGGTGGGGTTGGAAAAGTTTTGAAGTGGTAGCTGCCGGTGGTGGCGTGCTCTGGAAAAAAGTGGTCCCCATGCTCATCTGCACATGTTAGAAATTATGTCGTTCCTTGTTTTTGCTGTAAAGAAACTGACCCCTTTAACAAAAAAACAAGGAGTGAGTTATGGCCTCAGAACCCCCCCTTTTGATTCAAGTGAGAAATGTCATTATGGGTTTGCAGCAGATGTACAGTGGCAGCCATAGATGCTAATTTTGTTAAACAGTAATCAACTGTATGTATAAGATCTTTTTTTGGAATGTGTGCTTTCTTAATGTTGTTAATACCATTCCACTCTTGTGTACTCTGCCCCTGGATTTCTGTACCCTAAGTGCATTATTTTACATTTTTGTGTTCAGGACAAAAATACCTTTCAAATGAGGGTAGTCACTAATCTCAGTTCTTTATAGTTATTTATGTTTCCATGTGCATGTGCAAGAAACATCTTGTGGTAGAACAACATTTCAGATGTGTGTCAGGGACGAGCCCCATGCACAGCAATCTACAGTGGGCTTGTCCCTGGCAGACCAATGAGCATGCAACCAGACTGTGACACTAGTCACAGTTTCACATCTGGAATCCTTCTCTAGTTGAAGGAAATAAAGTGCTGGAATGAGAGTGCTTCATTCCTTTCATTCATGCCTGTACTGATCTTACTGCTTGTCTCCTAACCCATTCTGCAGATGTCCGGGAACCCAGCCATACACTGCATCCCCCACTCTCTGTGCCTTAAGCAGTAAACAGTCCTAGCAGTAAAGAACAAATAAATATTATTTATCCTTTTCCAGACAGACGTCCGTGTTGAACTTGTTTGTGTCTCTGTGTAAATGACAGTGTGGGTTCTTGTCGCAGAGCTCCTCTCTCTCTCTAGTGCTTCATGTGTGCCACAATGCCCAGCCTGAGCATTGCTCTCTGTGATGGTACCCATTGACCCACCCCCATGGATCTCCTAGTGTCCATGTTGCCTCAGTATGCCCCCCACCCCGTCTCACAATACAAGGAGCATGAGTGCTGAGAAGTGAGGCAGCATTGCCTGTAGTGCTGTAGCTTAACCCTGGATGGCGGGGAGAGGGAGACATGGGCTGCAGGGACAAACACCAAGAAGGAGAGCAGGAAGCACCCCCCCCGAAAGAAAGTGCAGGATCCAAAGAGGTGGTGAGTGGTACCAGTGTAAGGGACAGAGTGGAGCGAGAGAGAGCGACCCCAAAAAGTGACAACAACATGCTGAGATGTGGCAAGTGAGTGGAATGAGAGTGATCACCAGATGACAGGCTATCACTATCATGGCACCATCTTGGCAGTATGAAATTAGGGGCAGTGCAATGTAGTGACCATAACCACAATGATCAGTGGCTCCCAGACCTGCACCTGAACAAACATTCATGTAAATGTGTGGCCTATCCCCTAGCAGTGTCTACTCCATCCCCCCAACCCCTCCTACCCCCACCCCCAAGAAAGACACATCAACAATGAGAGACATTTCCAGTGTGGCATATATGTGAAGATCCAATCTGTTCCAGTCAGAGATGGTGTCAACCCCCCCCCCCAAACAAAGAAGTGGAGTACAGTGTGTGCTCAAGCTCAGTTGCCAATAATTTTATTTCCACTCACTCTTCTGGCACCTTGCTGTCAGTCTGACTCTCTGTTTTTTCTTTCTGAAGCTCAGTGGAAGCAGACAGAACATACAGAGAGGCAGAGAAAGTGGCAACAAGAGTGCCATGACCAGGACAGAGAGCAGTGCTGCAGAGTTTTTCTTTCACCATGGGGGAACATATGAGAGAGATAGAGAGAGAGAGAGACTGAGAGAAAGACCGAGAGAGAGACCAGGAGAGAGAGGAGACCGAGAGAGAGAGAGAGAGAGAGAGAGAGAAAGACCAGGAGAGAAAGAAAGAGTGAGACCAGGGAAGAGAGAGAGAGAGAGAGAGAGAAACCAGGAGAGACACAATGTAAAACAAACTTGGTGCATCTATTCCACCACTGCACAAAAAGAGCACCCAGACAGAGCCAGAGACAAATATGTGGTTCGCATATCTGCCCCTTCTCATTGACTAGCACAGTGTAGGGTGGGCACTGGATAGGCACCCCTGGGTAGTTGCTGCCTCCTACACCTCCAACTCACATCAACACATATGGAACAATCTGCAGGAGTCACAGACTAATGTAGGTTACCCATCTTCCCCTCCTCATCCATCCCACTCTACACAGGTTGGCACAGTGACAAGACGACCTCCAGATGGGCATAGAAACACAGACACATAGACTTTGACAGCAGATAAGGACCCCTTGGCCCACGCAGTCTGCCCATTTCCCTTCCTACTGGATAAGCTGCAGATACTAGTTAACCAACAGCCTACTTCCTGCCACCCCCCACTACAATTGCCTTATGTCTGTCCCATTTATGTTTGAATTCCCCCACTGTTTTAAACCCAACAACTTCCCCAGGAAGACGGTTCCATGCATCCACCACTCTCTCCATGAAAAAAAAATTTCTTCACATTACCCCAGAGCCGTTCCCTCCTCTATCTTTAAATTGTGCCCTCTTGTTCTTACACATCTCTTTTTCTGAAAGATGCTACCCTCCTGGACTTTGTTGATTCCCTTGAGTCAATTGGGCAGTTCAAGGTAAATAGTCAACTGTGGCCTGGCAGAAGTTGGTGATTTGTGCCCTTTTCACAACCGTCCCACCACTTCACATTAGCTGCCCCAGCCAGAGACAGAAATGTGAGTTGCACATTTTCCACACCACACCTGTTTCAGTCTAGCCATGTGGGCACCAGGTGGGTGGAAATGGGATTGCAGTCCAGATCCACTGGGTGGCCCAAAGTCATTGGCACCCAACACATCTTTGTGCATTTCTGTGCATGTGAAGCATTTTCTCCTTCCATTCCACCTCCTGCATGTTAGGAGCACTCTGCAGGAGCCAATGACAGTTGTGGTTCACACATCTCTTCATCTTCACCCATCCAAGTTCCATGAAAGTTGGCACTGGCATTGGGTGGGGCTCCAGCTAGGTGGCTTTGGGAGAATGATGCCCCATCCACCCATCCCACCTCCACACAAGGGTAGCACCCTTCAGCAGCCAGGGATAGAGATGCATGTTGCACATCTGCCCCTTCATACCCATCTCTTCTCCATCAGAGCTAGCATGAAGGTTGGAGTGGGATTTTGGGTGACTGGCACATCCTCATCCTATGCCACATGTCTACACTTGCAGAACACTGCTTCAGCCAGAGGATCTCCCACCTAACGTGCTCTACCCATGGAGAGCACTCTGAAGTACTGAGATATAAAAATATTAATCTTGTATCCTCTCCTCCACAACTGTTCCCACTCTGCTGGGTGGCTGGGTGTAGGATACAGTGGGTGCTCCTGAGTGACTGGTGCTCCCTCTTGAACTGCCATGTATCAACTCAATACTTTACAGCAGCCAGTGAAGAGACGTGGATTGCACATCTGCCCCATCATAAACTGTGTCCTTTCTCAAAACTTTCATACACAGGCTGGAGTGTGGTCTACGATGGTGGACATTAAGTGACTGCCCCCCATCCCACATCGACACATGGGAAGCACTCCTCCCTCTCCATTAAACATTTGCACATAGAGAGCCCTCCTTCCCCGTCATGCCTCCTTTGCATATGGGGAGTAATTCTCCTTCACCAGCCCTCTTCCACATTGTGGACATAGTGTTTATGTAATCGTATTTGGTCTCAATACTTGTTAAATCCAACATTGGACATATAGTATATACTAATGTAAAGAAAATTGCTTTGTTTTAATTTATATTATGTGTCCTTACTTTTTGTATTTCACACCATGTATTGTCCTTATCATTGCTTGTACATGGGATCTTTTTGCAAATGAGCTTGCTTAATGGATTTTTATCCCTTCACAATAAATTTAAACTTGAACATGGAAAGAGCTCTTCCCTCCATTCCTTCCCCACACTTAGGTTTCATTGCCCCATGTCCATACATTGTGAGCACTCATCCCCTGACCCCTCCAGTGCTTCTCCCACTACATTTCACCTCCCCCACATGGTGAGCACTTCTCCCACTGCATCCCACCCCCTCCATTCAACCTCCACACATGGGGAGCTTTCCTCCCACTTCATATCAGTTCTGTTCTTGGGGAGCACTCCATCCCTTCATCCCACTGCCCCACATGGGGATCATTGCTCCCCATCCATTCCACTCCTACACATGGGATCACCTCCACACATTTGAATCACTCCTCCTCTACCACAATCCCACCTCTGCATATAAAGAGTATTCCTTATCCCATTCCACCTTTGCATATTGGAGCACTTTGCAACAGTCAGAGACAAAGATGTCAGTCAGGCATCTGCCTTTCCACACCTATTCCCACTCCACATGATAAGCTCCAAGTAGGGCAGAACACTGGTGGGGTTGAGATGTAAAAAATGGGTTGCCCTGGCAGATGGTGCCAATACCCCTCACCACCTCTCTAAATGAGATGAGTCCCCTCCCCCAAATCAATCTTTATTCTTTTCTTCACTCACTACTTTTCTGCTGATTATCCTCCTGTTTGCTTGCCTTACCAGTCGCTCCCCTCCCAAGACAGTACTACAGGCCATTGGGCCAGAGCAGATTTTCCTCAACGTCTCCTGTCTTCTCTTCAGACCACACCAATAGTCCAGCCAGTGTCCAGCACAGTCAAGAAGATGCGCTGTGCATTACTCACAGCTTGGTGTTGGATGGGTCAGTTCTTTCTCTAGTAGACCATACTTCAAGTTCTCTCACAGTTCAACTGAGGCTAGAGAAGAGCAGCACACTGTCCCACTCTGCCACCACAACAGTCGATAGGACTCCACAACTTTCTCGGTGCTGTACAGATGACACAGCACAGCAGCACGCTTACTAGTCTGACTCACCAGACTTCCTTCTGTGACTGATTGCATTTGCCTGTTTTCAAACACCCAATAAACTTTTTTTTTCTAGTGTCTACTTACATACAGAATATTAAATATATCAAAATAAAATATAATTTGTTTGAAGAAGATAGAAGCTTTTATTATGGCTCGGCTTCAATGTATGGTTGGAGAATGCTGAAATGTCATCTTGATTGTTTTAATTCCTTATTGATATTTTGTATTTTCAAGTTAAATCAAATATATATTTTTTTGAGAAGATAGAAGCTTTTATTATGGTTTTTATTTTTGGTTTGGTCCACGTACACTGAAGTGTTGAAGCAGTGAGATCACCGCAATTTTGGCAGCCTTGCACCATTCCTCTGATCCTAAAAACGTGTATCGCAATGGTTGTATAACTGTAGGTCTATATTCAAATGGCTTTAATTCATTATTTATTTTATTTATTTGTTATGATCTTGGATTAACACCTTTGAGAACAAGATCATTACGTAGTCAACAACAGAGACCGCTGTACTCTGGATAGTGGGTTTTAAGGCCTCCAGGGTAAGGCTTTGCTTATGTCTATGAAGCAAACCAAAGTGGATGTTCACAGCCTTTGCAACATTTTCAATGTGGTAGGCATATGACATAGTGCTGTCTATAGTGACCCCCAAATATTTGAAATGCTGGACGAGTTCCAATGTACTTCCAGATTCATTTGCTATATTGAGTGGGTGTTAACAATGCCTATTCTGGGGACTTGAAAACAGCAAGGTCTTGTTTTTTTTTTGTTTTTTTTATAGTTCATAATGAGTTTTTGTTCTCTGAACCATCTTTCAACTGTAGTAAACCTGTCTTGGAGCTTTCATTCCAAGGTAAAGGGATCGTGGTCACTTGTACAAAGGACTGCATCATCTGCATTGAGCAGATTCAGACAGCTACTGGTGAGCAGGAGCCTGTTTAGAAATAAACTCAATAAAATGGGTCCAGTATGGGGCCTTGGGGAACACCAGAGCCAACAGGTCTACTGTCTGATAGAACATTATCAATCCTAACTTGCTGAGAGCGATTCGCGAGGTAGCTCTTATAATTACAAACTATGAAGAATGGTGTTAAAGAGTTCTTTTAAGGTTTCATAATTTGACCTTTTGCAATTTTAATGACCTCCCAATCCTGAAGTCAATTTGTTATGTCTAATTTCTTTGCTCAGTGCATCCACAGTCCAATATGATTTAGAATAAAATTACTTTAGAACAAAAACTGTATAAATTATCTCCTAGTTGAAAATGCATAGGGGATTAGTTGCACATACTTTTGTATTTCTCCACATTTTTTCTTCAGAAATTTGTAAAAAAAAAAAATATGAAAAAATAACACTCAACAGTCCAATATTATTTAGAATAAATTAACATTTGAACAAAGTTGTATTAACTTTGGGTTTGATTTTGTGCAAATATTAACTTCTCTCCGAGTTGAAAATGCACAGGAGATTAGTTGTGCATACATTTCTGTTTTCCACATATTTAGTGTGGAAATTTGTAAAACAAAATGTGAAAAAAATATCACTTGACCCTTTGCACAGTTCTTGATCGCCCATAAAGGGAATGGCTTAAAACTTACTTAGGAGTCATTCAAGATTTATCCCAAGGTCAAGATTTAGTAAGCTATATATAAATGTGTTTTAATAATAGAAGTTGCCAGAGGACATAATAAATGAAAAAAATCAGTGTTGCAGCATAGATGCCTAAATGTTTTACAGACAGCCATTGTCTTTCTTCTCTGTCTTTCTTCTTCCTCCTATCTGGTCAGTGTCTACTTCACATATACTGTAGATCTCATTGGATATTGCTGGCTAATAGTTACTAAAATTAAGCTGCTGCTTTTTTTCTGAAAATATTTAACATGATCCCATCCTGAAAATATCTAATGTGACCCCAATAAGCAGATCATTTTGTTTCAAGCTGGTAAGCACTAAAATATTCCACTGATGTACTAGTGAGTCATGGTGATCCACTGTTAAATTAGGCATGACAAGATGGTCTGGTCTCATTGCACTTAAAGTGGCATAGTGCTTTACAGAAATTAGGCTGTTATAAGTTCAACAGGAGTTATGGCAAACAAATGTAAATCTCTCTAAAGGTATACAAATTATACATAAACCAGCAGTATGGAAGTTGTTCAGGACAAACCAACCTTTCAAATGAGCTTAATCATTAAGCTGACTAATTATAATTTTTAAACTATGGTTATCTGATTACCTGAATTTTCATTTTTCTTCACAATTTTCACCTTTTGGATGGCTATATTTAAAAACTTCTAATGAATTCAGATTAGTGACTAGCCTCATTTGAAAGGTCATTGTGTCCTGAACAACTTTCATGTTGGTTGGATATTGGTAACTTGTATACTTTCTGAGATATTTACATCTGTTTGACATGACTCCTACTGTGTTCACAGAGAGAGAAAAAAATGAAGTTGTTTGGAAGACCATATTTTACAAAATATAAAGAATTCAGATTAGTGACTACCCTCATGTGAAAGGTCTTTTTATCATGAATAACTTTCATGTGGTTGTTTTTGTGTGGCTTGAACAGTTTTAAAGATATTTAGATTTGTTTGGAAACTGTGCACCTTTGCTTTCAGAGAAAGGCAGCTGTGAGTTCTGTGTCTATCATTCTGAACAGAAAGAAGGGAGTATTTTTTTTTTGAACTGCCACAGAGATTTGTGGTGCTATGGAAGGATACAATGAAAACTACTAAAAAAATGAGTTCCACGGAAACCCCATTTTCAAGCTAAAGTGATATGGCTGTAGGCTCTGCCAACTGCCATAAAAAGCATGTCTGCAAATCCCTCCTGTACATTGTGGCTAGATTAGGATCCTGCATACTGCCCGCTGGCCCTCATGAGTAAGGTGGCACTACTCTCTCCTGGAACCTTATTTTTGTAAGCTTGTCACTTGTTCACCAGTGATCAGCGCAGGCTGCCTTTGGAGCAGTTAGTGCAGATCGCCGGGTGTGCCAGTGACAGACTCACAAAAATAAGGTTCCAGGAGAGAACAGTGCCATCTTACTCATGGGGCCAATTGAGTTGTATTATTTATTCTTTTGTAACCAGGTATGGCCTACTAGGTAAAAGTGCTTGTTTTCAGGGGTGATCTGGGAGTTTATCACATCACAACAGCAATGGAAATACAGCAAAGACCACCACAGTGACAATTGTGGCAGTTCGATGTGATGGTCTGCTGGGTTCCTGACACTGAAGCCTCTGGGGTGCTCACCCCCTCCCCCAACCAACCCCGACTCAGAGTTGGTTATTTAAAGTCCGGGTGGTACAGGGGGCAGAATCCCTTGCAGGGAGATGGGGGCAAAGCCCACCACAGAAAACACCAGCTCCCCCAGCAATGGCACAACACCATTTGGTCAACACATTTCATGTCACCACAGCATGGTGGAACCACCTGAGAGCACTAGGGTGGTTAAGTGACTTGCTTTGAGATACCCAGTATTCAAGTGGAGATTGTGTGAATCAAACCCAGGTATGCTTTATGTATCAAGCTCATTCAAAGCTCAATACTCTAACCTCTATACTGTACTGCCAGCCAAGTCCATCATGATATACACCGCATGCTGCCGTATGATGTTTATTAACTAACCTATTTTTCTTTTATCTCTACAGATCCAAACAAGACATGGACTCCAACCCTATCAGATAAGTGTAGTTTTATTTCTATCCTGTCCTTTCCACCCTTTTGATCCCCCTAAGAGCTGCAAATCCTTTCTGATACCTTTTTCTATCTTTTTTACAGGTACGGTGCACAACATCTCTTCACGACTACCCCTTGGCACCCTACACTCATTTAAGTCCCTTTATTATACATTACTTTGGTGGGTTGACTGTAACAGGGTGGCTATGTCTGTCACAATCTGGGTCTCCACAGGTTAATGAGATGTCAATGTCCTTATCGTTTGAAAAAGTGAGGGTTAAAACTGAAAATCCCATTGGATCAACATGACCCAAAAGAACACATTTTCACAGAATAGTAGCTAACAGTTCTGTTACTGTATTTTTTCAGCACTTCATAATTGTAGCAGCTGTCAATTTTTTTAAATGCTGGCCAAAATGTTTTTTTACTTCCCCAAAGGTGATTTCATGGTCCCTGCACAAATCAGCTTTTGGGCAGGTGTTGAACATTTTCATGAGGTAGGGTCATAAGAAGGCTATGTTAAAAATCTGGTGTAAAAATATTAAAACTCAACAAAGTTAAAAGCCTACACTGAATTCTGTGACTGCAGGCTTGTACATTTGGTAATATTCAATATTATAACCCCAAATTTGCCAACTGTATGTTGAATTTTGCAAAGGCAGGCTTGTATGTTTGGTAATAGTTTATATTTTAACCCCAAATTTTCAACATAACCATTTCCTTACAGCACCTCATGAATCTGACAGCTGTCCTTTTTAAGTCCTGCCCATGGTGTGGTTTATCCTCCGGAGAGTTGATTTTGCAGTCCCTGTGCAAAATTACCTTTAAACCAGGAGCTGAACATTTTCTCTGCTGGCTTCATGATGCAGGTTCATAATACGGTTAAGTTGAAAATTTGGTGTAAAAATATTGGGCCCTATTCACAAAATATTTTGATTGTACACACCACATAACCCAGGCGCATAGTCACCCTGCAGCTGCCAGTGCTCACTGCGCCCTCTCTGCCCCATGCATGAAAAAGTTATGCCCCCCTATGCACCTGATCCCCTGGCCAATCTTGGAGCTCCATGCATGGGCAGTCTGCAGTGCAGGGGGGGGGCATGCCGGCACTCTGCATGATGCACAGCAGTGTGGAGTGCCTTGCATGGGGGCCATCAGCTACATGCACCAGAGGACAGCAGTAAGTGTTACGCACCTGCTTTGGATGCTGCTGTCAGTCCTGCAGGAGAAGGTGGGGGGTCAACAGACCACCCGATGGTGGATGCCCCAGCTGTTGGGGCACACTGGGTTGGCTGTGGTGAGTGGCCAGTGATTGCCCCCCCAGCAGCCTGCCTGGTGTTCTGTGCACTGGTACAATCATGGTGCCCTGTGGGCACAAGGTATCCACTGTGGGACCTGGGTAGGGGAAGCTGATTGGCTGCTGACCCAGGTCTGCACCTCCGTACCATCCCACCCCATGGACCTCCATGTGGGGGGGGGCTGCATAAGGTTGCTGGTCGGGGACCGTTGTTTAGTGAATGCAGTCCCCACGGGAATCTCCTCAGGTGAGGAGCAGCACACCCTGATACGCACCTCATGTGTGTCCTTTTGTGCATAGTCCCCATTGAGACAATAATGTACAATATTTTTAGCCCTAATTCCTCAGCTGCAACCCTATCTGCTCTGGCCAGAGTTTGTTTTTTTCAAGCTTTCACATCAGAAGTGTTGATTGACAGCAACTGCTGTCTGTACTTTCTTGACTAGCACCTCCTCCCTTCTCTACTCTTCAGTCAGTAAACATTGCTGCAGAGACTTAGATGTCTCATGACCAGGTGCAGCCTTGCACATTATTTCTTCTCCTGTCCTGCCCGCCCCCGTAAGCAACACATTATTATTTTAATCAGCCCATATGTCTAACACACTTATAATCAGCTTGAAGCCTGTTAGTTTAATTAACAACAGTTTAGTAGTATTTGGAACCTGCATTAATATAAAAAACAGTAAATCAAATTTTTTTTGGTGTGAATCAGATAATGGGGGATGCTACTGTGTGCAGCACGTTCTGTTATGTGTATAATTTTAAATGAACAACAACAACAACAAAAATGGAAAGGGACATGGGGGTAATCATTTCAGATCACCTTAAGGTAAGCAAGCAATATGAGAAGGCAGTAGGGAGGGCTGGGGGATACTGGGATGTATAGGGAGAGGCATCACCAGTAGAAAACAGGAAGTTGTTATCCCTCTGTACAGACAGTTGGTGAGACCCCATCTGGAGTACTGCATCCAGTTCTGGAGACCCCATCACCACAAGGACATAGACAGGATGGAGGCAGTCCAGAGGAGGGCATCTAAAATGGTGCAGGGTCTGCAAGAGAAGCCATCCGAAGAGAGACTAAAGGAGCTTAATATGTATAACCTTGAGGAAAGGAGGGAGATGAGGGACATGATATAAACTTTGAAGTACCTCAGTGGAATCAACAAAGTCCAAGAGGGTAGCATCTTTCAGAAAAGGAGTTGTGCAAGAATAAGGGAACACAATTTGAAGATAGAAGGGGGGACAGCCCAGGGGCAATGTGAGGGAGTATTTTTTCACAGAGAAGGTGGTGAACACACGGAACAGCCTTTCTGAGGAGGTTGTGGGGTCTAAAACTGTGGGAGAATTCAAGAACACATGGGACAGACATAAGGCAATTTTTGTGGGGGGTAGGAAGAAATAGGCTGTTGGCTAAATAGGATATGCAGCTTATCCTGTAGGTAGGGAAATGGGCAGACTAGGTGGGCCAAGTGGTCCTTATCTGCTGTCAAAGTCTATGTTTCTATGTTTGTATGACCAAGACAAGAACCATGCATTAAGCGTAATAATAAATGAATGGCACCCATACGTATTGATCATTGCATGTTGCAGAGGGGAGTGCATCCGTGACAGTCCTAGCATCCAGCCCAGGCAGCTGCTGCCCAATACATCATTTAATCAGAAAACTGCAAGTCAAAGCAGCACTCAACAGCAGATCTGCAAATTGGGGAGAGCTTAGAAAACATCAGGGACAAATGACCAAAATCAGGGACTCAACCTACAAAATGGAAACATTAACTCAAGAAGCATGCTATAGTGTGTTGCTAGCATGAAAAGCATTTCCTGAAGAAGAAAAAGTTGATTATAGCAATGATGTCTGGTAATATTTCTTATGCTTTAAATGCCTTTTTTTCAATGACAAAAATGTCAAGTTTGTGAGGGGCCTAGGAAATGTTTGAGGCTAAATCAGGGACTTCCCTGAAAATCAGTGACCATTGAAAGGGCAGGTCACAACAGGTATGTTCAAGTTAGTTCTGAAAACCAGGGATTTGGCAATGAACAAGGATAGACTGGCAAGTGGCACACACAGTTCAGTTTGAACGTTTGGAGCCAATGGCTGCCGTATAGAAGCTACAACACAAAATAATGCTTTCAGCCTAGCAGCACTTAGGAAGAGAGGTGATATTGAGCCAAGTGGCACTTATTGGGGAAGGGGTGATGTTTAAAATCTATATAACTTTGACTTCCTTTGGGCTAAATTATTATTAGGTGGGGGGCTGAAGGTGGTGTATGTTTTAATTGAAAATATTCAGTAATTATTTGTGTCTGCTATGGGTTCTTTCTATATGTGCATTGGAAGGGCAAGTTTTGTGTTACATTCTTTATGTACAATGATTTTTTTACTTGCTCTGGGTTCTGCAGCGGGCAGCTAGGGGTTGAAATGTACAGTGAACTGATCTGCTATGGATTCTGGATGTATATGATTTCCCGTAAATTAACAGTGATTGTTTTTTAATGACAGTATCTACTTTTGGTTTTATATATAATGCTTTGCAGTCATACAGTAAATGTATATCTACTCTGGGTTGTGGGCGGGGGACTAATGCTTTCCTTAAAATAAGCTATAATTTTCCTTTTACCTGACCAGATTCTGCAGACTGCATGGTTCAAGGTTTGTCTTACAGCTGTACCTTTGTATAATAAAGTTTACCATGTTTTTTCGCACCTTGACTTTTTTTCAGTTATGCTTTTTTGCACAATCTCCATTGAATGGGTGACACATGTTAATACTGATTTCAAAGATCGCTTGTTTTTGGCATGTATTCCTGATGCTACACACTTTGTACTGTATGTAGACAACTGACTGCCCTAATCTTTTTACAGTTGCACGTATTTTGTATTATATCGTTACTGCCTCCTTGGTAATAAATACATTTTTATATTACTATTGGTGCAGAATGCAGAATTCTGCTGGCAAATGTAGTGCAGAATGACCATTCCACCAGCAGAATTTCTGCTGGAGTTTTGCTGCTTCTTCTGTGGAATTTTCCTGCTGTGATCCATAGAATAATATTCGGTGATACATTATTTTTAAGCAGAAAAGCGTTCCACAACTATTTCAGTGTTAAATATTAAGATACACAGAGTAATATTCCATGGAACAACATTTTGTTAGTGGAAAATCATTCTACAGCTATTGGGGCTAGATGGGGTGCATCCCAGAATTCTGAAAGAACTCAGGGAGGTGCTATGGGTATCACTGACAGTCCTATTTAACAAATCACTAGAGGAGGGGTGGTACCAAAGGACGGGAATGGGGTGAATGTGGTACCACTACACAAAAGTGGGAGCAAGGTGGAGGCTGGAAACTGCAAGCCAGTCAGCTTGACCTCAGTGGTGGGGAAAATCATTGGAATCCATGTTAAAGAAAAGGATTGTGGCATACCTGGAGGTTAGTGAGGCACAAGACCTGAGGCAACATGGATTCACAGCAAGGAGATCTTGTCAAATACATCTGATAGATTTCTTTGATTGGGTAAACAGGGTGGTGGCTCAAGGAGGGGCAGCGGACATGGCCTGTCTAGATTTTAGCAAGGCATTTGACACCATCTCACACAGGAGGCTGGTAAACAAGTTGTACAGTCTAGGAGTAGGTCCCATGGTGGTACAATGGGTCAGAAATTGTCTGAGCAACATGACACCAAGGGTGGTGGTAAATGGAGGGCAATCCCAGTAGAGGGGGTGATCAGCAGGGTGCCACAGGATTCAGTTCTGGGCCAGACCTCTTCAATGTCTTCATTAGTGACATTGCAGAGGGGCTGGAGTGGAAGATAAGCCTCTATGTGGATGACACCAAGATAAGCAATTGGGTAGATACTCCAGATGTGGTGGAAACAGTGAGAAGAGACCTAGCCAAGTTGGAGGAATGGTCAAGAGTGTGGCAGCTTAAGTTAAATACAAAAAACTGCAAAGCCTTGCACTTGGGCCACAGGAATCCTGTAAAGGAATACAAAATGGGGGAAGGGGAGATACTAACAACAAGAAAACTAGAAAGGGACCTGGGGGTAAACATAACAGACAACCTGAAGGTGGCCAAGCAATGTGAAAAGGCAATGGGGAGGGTTGGAGGGATTCTGGGGTGCATATGGAGGGGAATCACCAGTAGAAAATGAGAGGTGGTAATGCCACTGTACAGGCAATTGGTTAGGCCACATCTGGAGTACTGTGTTCAGTTCTGGAGACCACATCTCTGGAAGGACATTGACAGGGTGAAGATGGTCCAGAGGAAAGCAACAAAAATGGTGAAAGGAATGCACCAGAAAACTTATGAGGAAAGATTGAAATACCTCAATATGTATACCCTAAAGGAAAGGAGGGAAAGGGTGGATATGAGAGACATTTAAGTACATCAAGGGAATCAACAAGGTACAGGAGGGCAGCATCTTTCAAAAAAAGAGATGTGCAAGAACAAAGGGTCACAATATGAGGTTGGTGGGGGGGGACTCAGGGGAAATGTGAGGAAGTATTTTTTCACACAAAGGGTAGTTGATGCATGGAACTGCCTCCTAGCTGAGGTCATAGAAGCTAAAAAGATTGGAGAGTTGAAGAATGCATGGGATAGACAGAAGGCAACCATGGTATTAGGAAAAAGGGATTAAGCTGTGGATCATTTAGGATCTGGAGTTTTAAGTAGATAGGCAAAGGGGAAGACTAGATGGGCCTGGTGGTTCTTATCTGCCATCAAATTCTATGTTTCTATTTTTCGGTTGCAGAATTCCACTATTCCACTTCAAGTGAAATTCAGTGGAATTTTGGCGTAATTTTGAAAATGCCACATGGCACTAATTGCTATGTTTGTTGCTATGTATTACTACTGTTATATTGCAATATTTTTGTGTGCATGGTTCACAAATCTGGTAAAAGATACTTGGTAGGGGTGTGGTGAAGACTTGGGGCAGAGACGATGGGGTGTGGGCCACTCCTTATATCATTGACCCTACAAGTTTCGAGAACCTTTCAACACTACTGCACAAACCTCCCATCCTTGCTGGTAACCAGACCCCCATAGCATTACAAATTGAATAACAGACAATGAACTGTGTATTACAAGGCTATAATACCACTGGGCGCTATGCACTGATGCGTGGGAATAATGTGCCAAAGGTGCTTATCCCACCCGCAGAGCTCCGCATCCATGGATGGAAGCACGGTGGCTGTACTCACAGTCACTGGCCACCGTGCGGCTCCCATCCATGTCCCCACCCTCCAGTGCGCAGATGCATGGAGGACTGTTCCATGAACTGGGCATGCATCCAATGGGATGCCCAGACCAGATCCACTATTGGATCCCTTGTGTTGTGGGGCGCTGAAGTAGGCAGATGATGCACTGTGCACCACCAGCACCAGGTCAGGTGGGTGACTGGCTGGCTACCCCAGCCCTCCTTGTAGTCCTCATGGGCAGAGGTGGCATGTGGGGGGGGGGGTCTGCTGGGTTCTGACATTTTCACCACAGCTGGAGGCAGCACCATTGGAAGGCACGTATCTCTTATGATGGGTGCTACCCAGCATAGCATGCACCCCATACACCCAGCACTCGGCACCTTTGTGAATGGTGCAGAGTGCGGGCACACCCCCGACACACCCCAGGCTACCCTGGTACATTGCTCTCTACACAGCTGGGGGATCAGGAGCATAACTGCCACACATCCCATCTGTAAATGCTGTGTAGAGTTCATGGGACCCCGCTCCATGGCATTCAGCTGTAGTGATGCCAATGCACCTCGTTTACTCGGTGCATTGGCATCGTGCATATAAGGCCATTAATAGGGTCTGTTGACATGCGAACCTAGAGAGTGAATCATGAGAGGTTCCAACATGTCATCAGTATCTCAAGATGGGTTTATATAAGAGGAGTACACAGTCCCCGAACCGTTATTTTTCGTAAAACATAGATCTAGTTTGTTTATCAGTATAAAGAAACTGCTTCCTGTCCTAGGACCTCAAAACATGCCCCAGCCTAACGATTCATCTCCATGCTCACTTCTTTTCTCTGGCACTGCTCTTGCTATAAAACACTCTCAATCTGCAACTCACCATCCTGCCCAGTCCATCATACACCTCAAATGAAGATGCACACAAAAAAAGAAATCTCTACCTTTTTATTCAAGCTCTCCTGTCCTAACACTCTTTTAAACAGCCTCTGACACATAATTTTCATAATGCACACATCAGCAGTCTCTTTTTAACTATATGAAATGTTTACAGTAAAAGTTGACTCATGGCTGCACATAGGATGCAGGATTCACAAAGAAAACCAAAAATCCTGCAGCTGCAGGAAAAAGGCCTGCAGCACTGCGGAAACACAGTTGCACGATATTCTGAAAGAAAAGTTGTGAAGGTGCAGAATTCCACAAAAATCCCAGCAGTTGCAGAAATTCAGCACATGCGAAAATTGAGCAAGTGCTGAAAATCTGCAACTGCAGATCCACAGCTGCAGAAATGGCTTAGGAGGCACAGCAACAGTGAACCTAATTAGCTGGAGAAGCAGACTTTAACATTTTTGCCATAGCATGAAGCTAAAAGCACCCACAGAGAAACCAGCGACCAGTCCCTCAACTGGGACCTCTGCAGCACCACAGGTACCAGCAATACCATGGCACCAGAGTGGCTGTCTGTCTCTGCTGGTCGTCTCTCCCCAGAGTGCTCCTGTTGCCTGCAGGAGTAACACTCACTGCAGACTGTTCAGGCTCTGCTGCCTGTGGGGCTGCCTGTGGGGCTTCAGGGGCTGCACTGAGACTGGTGGTGGTTGTTTGTTGCCATTCAATGGCAATGTGTGCTAATGTTGCTGTAACGTCAGCCACTGATATACCCACTGGGATGCTATTACCTGTGCCTGACCTCCACTTTAATTGTATTTCAATTGTTGGGGCACTACTGCAGTTTACTGAGGGAGTTTTATGTCTCATTGCAATGTGTGTAACATTCTTTCCGCAGCTGTGGAAAAACCTGGCTGAGAATAGCCTTTGAGGGACTGTGCCATTCTTATAAATGACTTTTTTCCTCAGGAACATCCACAGCTGCACTTTTTTTCACAGTCCGTACTGTATTTTTCTGCAGTTGTGGAGGTTTTTCTTAAAAGCACTCAAAGCAATTTTCTCTTTTCTTCCGTAGCTAAGGAGATTTTGGGAACTTAGGGAAGGTTTTGCACCTTCAGAAAGCTTTGTGAATCCTGCCCCAGGACTTTTGTAAACATTTCATTTCGTAATACCATTGGACATTGGCTCATTGGTGTTGTATGTGTTTGGGAGGTCAGAGACCCTATGTCAACTCATCACTTTTTAGTGGTACAGTACACACTTCTCCCTACTCATTAATTCATCTAGTGTTCTTTTAAATGTTTCCATGGTACCGCTAGTAACCACATTTTTTGGCAGGGAATTCCATGTGGTAATGACTCTGACTAAACCAGTTACTTCTTTCAACTTTCCTGTTAATTTATCCCTTTAATTTAAGTTTGTGTGACCTAGTACTTTTATTTATATGCTGTCTGCTTAGTCCTATGGTTTCCAATGTAGATCGATTTTTAGTTGCATTGAAGACATGGCAGAGGTCACCCTCTGTCTTCTGTACTCCACAGAGTACAACCCCAGTTCCCTCAGTCTATCTCCATATTCCTTGTTCTGCATGTTTTTGACCCTTTTGGTTGCCTTCCTTTGAACCTTTCTATTGTTTTTTATCCCTCCAATGCTTTGTGGGGGACAAACAGGGGAATAATATTCTAAATGGGGTCTGACGAATGTTGAGTACAGTGGGACAATTACAGCTGGTTCCCTGCTTTTTATATTTTTGAATATGTATCAAGTATCTTGTCACATTTTTTGACTGTTGCCTTTGTATGTACATCAAATGACAGGTTATCTGTAATTGTGACCCTAAATCTTTCTCATTAAGTTTCTTGTATCATGGTACTATTTCGTTTGTTATTCCATCTTTTGTTGGTATGTCCAAGATGCATAACCTTGCATTTATTTTCATTAAATCTTAATTTATTTCTGCCTTCCCATTGTTCCAATTGTGTTATATCTTCCTGCAGTTTTCTAGCTGCTGCTTCATTATTAACTATTGAACCAATCTTGCAATCATCTGCATATTTGCATAGCCACACACTGTCCAAGGTTTGCATCAGTATATTACAGAGGGCAGGTCCGAGGACCAATCCCTGAGGTAGCCCGCTTGTCACATTTCCCCTGTCTGACATATACCCTATTATTTCCTACTCTCTGGTGCCTATTTTCCAATGATGAGTACACCCATGCTATTATTTTTGGATGTTGCTGTATGTGGGTCAGTAGTTCCAACAATACTTTATGTGACACAGAACTCAATGCCTTGGAGTAGTCTAGGAAAACAATGTCCATGGACATACCCTTGTCCAGTGCGGCACTTACTGGAGCAAATCAGTTACCGAAACATGACCTACCATGTTGTGTGATATCTGTTAAAACTTCTTGTTTTACAGTGTGTGATTTACTATGTAGTCCTCTATTAAGCTCTCTAGTACTTTACCCAAGACTGATGTCAAGCTTATCATCCTATAATTTTGGACATCCTTCCTATCTCCTTTTTTATATATTGGTATCACTAGTGCCTCCTTCCACTCGGGTAATGTTGTACCTTCTTTGATTGATGCATTTAATAACATTGTAATTCATCCTACTAGTTCCTTGGATAGTTCTTTAAGGAATTTAGGACTAATGTCATCTGTCCCAGGTGACTTGTTTTGCTTGATTTTAATTATTTTTTTCTAATGCATTCTCTCTATTGAACCTAAGTTCCCTGTTAATGCTGCCACCTTGTGTAATAGTTATATTTAGTATTTCTTTTGCTTGATATGTACTTACAACATATCTAATAAATTCAGAAGCCATATCTCTTCCTTTACTTATTATCTCTCTTTCTGTTTCCAATGTCCCCACTCCTCTTTGGTTTCCTTTCAGTGATCCCACATAATTGTAGATTTTTTTCTTATTGTCTTGTGTTGTTGTTGCTATTTAAAATTCTGCATTTCTTTTGGATCTCTTAATAAAGATTTTGGTTTTGTTTGCCCCTTTCTTATATTTGTTCCAATTATTCTCTGTTGATTGCTGTTTATATTTACTATATAATTCCCCTTTTTCCTGATGCTTCTTTTATATCTTTACCCCATGCGCTGGCACTCTGCCCTTTATGTTATATTTTTTTTTTATATCTGGGACCCATGTCTCTATGCAGTGATCAATTTTTTGTTACAATTTATCCCAAATTTCACTCATTCCTGATCAATTCAATTCCTTTTCCTAGTCCACCATTCCCAGATAATGCCTCATATGATTATAATTTGCTTTGTAATAACTTTTTATTGTAGTTACACTTTTTACTGTTTCACAGGCTATATTAATTTTCATTTGAACTGTATTGTGGTCACTATCTTCTAACAGTTCTGATACTGTCAAATTGTTAACTTTATCTTCAGAATTACAAAAAATGAGGTCAAGTATGTTGTTCCCTCTAGTGTTTTCCCCAACCATCTGCTCAAGTTTTCTTTGAATCATTATATCAATGAATCTATGTTCTAAGAAGGTAACACCATCTAGTGTTTCCCAGTTAATTGTGGGAAAGTTGAAATCCCCTAACAGTAGGTAGTCTCTGTTTACAGTTAGAGTGCCCACTTTTGCAAGGAAACCATTATTCTCCTCAGTCTCTAAGCTCAGAGAATGATAACCTGTACCCACTGTAAGCATTTTAGTCATCAGTTGGATCTGGACCCATAATTTCTCAGTCTCCTCATTGCTATCCACCAGTGGTTTAATCACATGGACCTTGAGTCTTTCGTGTCTGTACAGCGCTATACCTCCCCTCATTTTTCTTTATGGTTTTTATGAAACTTGGTGTAACCTGGGATTTCTGTACTCCCATCTTCATCCCTAAACCATGTCTCTGTGACTGCAGACACAGTTTTAGTTATTCCATTTTATTTTGTAAGCTTCTAGCATTCTCTAAGAGGAGCCTTAGTTTGCTGAGATGTTTATTATTTTTTTAAATATTTTGTTACTCGCATCTGGTAAGACTTGTGCCCCCTTTTTTGTTATGGCTGTCATTTCATAAACTTCCTTTATCTAATTCCCTTTGCCCCATATCAATTAGTTTAAAATTTCCAAATACACTTTTTGAACAATTTACCTAACGGGTCACTTCCAGTTCTGTTCAAATGTAATCTATCTTGACCAAATAAATTCTGTTTATGTTGAAACGTTTCCCATGATCTTATGCTTTTAATCCCTTTTATTAGACACCACTGTCTTAGCCAGTTATTGATTTTGATTTTTTTCGCATACATTTTGGGATTCAACCTGGGGAACGGTAATATCTCTGAGAGTATTATGTCACAATCATGTGCAGACAGCATTCTATATATTTCTTTCAATGCATTAAATAAACTTTCAGCTGAGTTATGTCTGATGTTGTTTGCCCCAATATGGACTACTACGATGGGATTTGATGATGTGTTTTTTATTAAGTCTGGTATTATTGTTAATACTGTAGGTCTGTTATTCCCACATTTGGAAAGTAGCAGCTATTCACTAACTATTTCCCTAATTTGGTAGTGCAGTGATCAGTATACCTAACTATAGAATTGCCAAGAATATATACCTTTCTTTTGAGTCTAGTTTGTAATCTTGTTTGTGGATCAATGTTTGTTCTAATGTCCTTAGCATTTACATTTGTTTATATTCCATTTCTGTCACTACCATTGCCAAGTGGTATTTGCTGCTCTGTTTGGATTCCATTTTCCATGTTTGCACTATTAGCGATCTCTGTGAAGTCATTTGTTTAATTTTCTATGCTCGCCACTAATTCTAAGAAAAGTGTAAACTTGTTGTGTGTGGGAATACCAAAATTCATAGCGCTTCTACCCTTTTTGATCTTATTCAGCTGTTCAGTTTGTTGTAAGTCTCCTCTTCTTTCTGGTCCTTCTAACTCTTTCCTATCGCCTCTGAGCTAGATTCTCCTTTAGTTATTCCTTGTGATGTTTGTTTTGTATTGGTTAGACTTTTTATACATTTTAATTTGAGTTCCAGTCCTACTAGCGTTATCCTAAGTTATTTCAGCTCTATACACTGCTTACATGTATATTGGTTAGTTTCTAACTTCTGTCACGCTTTATTTGCAAGACACCATATTTAACTCCTATTTCTCCTCCTACCAGAGTAACATAATTGAAATCCATGTCAGTCTTAGTAGCTTAGCAGGTTTTGAGCAGTACTTAGTGTTTGAGTATGTGCTTGTTATACTTGTTTGTGACACTAAATGTTTAGGTTCTCTGCAATATACTTTTTTCACTGATCTTTTTCTAGTTACTAACACGTACCCCTCCGTTTGGCTAATCTCTTGTATTACTTCTGGTGCCTCAGCTCCTTGCTTAAGTCTGCTCACTGGAGCAGAGCATTATATGGCACCCTCATTGTGACATTGCCTCCTGTTGCTATGGCAATGCCACACACAACGACCTTCACTAAGCAGACTACGAGGGTAACCTGCCCTTAAAAGGATAAGTTATACCTCACCTAGAAGCAGAACCAGCTTCTCCAGAACCCTTCAGGTGTTAGTCCTAGTGCCTGAAACCCTCAAAGAGTGGGGGTCTCAGGTACACCTCAGTGACACAGCCCTTTTGTGTTTCTGACACCGCTCAGCCCTATGCAGCCTTATGCTGTAGTAGTGAATTAGTTGGACACACTGCTGCTTTCTGAAGCTTCCACACAGTGAGCCCAATAAAACAGTTATTTCAAATATCTGTGTTGCCTTCCACTGCAGTGTTCTGACTCAGCCCTTCATGGATGACTTGGTCATTCCATTCAACAATGTTAGTATGAGAAATGTAATGTCACAAGTATGGTATTATGGAAAATATATTTTATGGTTTTTGGATGAAGAAAAAGGTGCATCCATATATTTCATTACATTCTGTGTAAACCCAATATGTTCTTTTGAAACTTGTCCAGTTGTGAAATGTGATCTATGACTTTTAAAATAAGGAAACATCCTTGCATAATAGAATAGTTTCTTGAATTTCTGATACATGTGTGTGTTGCACTTGAAACATTGTTAGACTTTCAAAACAGTGCAATCAGGAGTGAAGTGAAACTGCACCACCACCTTGCTTATCAGCATTACTACTACCAGTCTTTACCAGTATCGCTATGCACCTGAAATCTGCTTAATGTTCTCACAGTCAGCTGCAATATGGCCAAAATTATTACAGAGGTGGTGAATCTTTCAACAGTAGATATACAAGGTAGCAAAACTAACTTTGAAAGCCCCATAAGGTACAGATAACTAGCTGAGGCTAATACTTTATTTTGAGAACTTAGGTGAACTGAAGACTGATTTTGTTAAAATATTTTTGTACATAAGTGCCATAAAGACATGCATCACTGTTCATTATGATAAGCATGTCAGCAGTACGTGTATAAGAGTTCATACAAGCGACTGGTACAACTGAAGGGGGAAGGAAACATTTCTAGGATCACTTCATTTCTGAAAGCCCATGCAAAGATCTTTCAAACAAGGTATTGGGCTTACCTGTGCATGTCAGGAATCATGAGCTACTGTAGAAATATTTAAATAATCTGTGAATTAATTCAAGACAGCAGCCATTTTATAGACTCTTGAGACAGAAAGTGATGTTTCTGAGACTCAAGCTGTATGTTGTTGTTAATTATAGCTTACCCCCTCAGTGACATCACTTTCTGTGTCATGATACTACAAAATGGCTGCTGCCTTGATTTCATTTACAGGTGATTATTTGTAGCTCAGGACTCTTGTCACCTATAGGTAAGCTCTATACCTCATTTATATGGCCTTTGCCTTGCAATTTAGAATTTGAGCAAACCCAGCAATGTTTCCTTTCCCTTTAACAGGTAAACAAACATGGCAAACAAAACAGTGAATGCAAAGAATTCATAAATAATTAACACAGCACAACAGTTCACCACCATGCATAATGTATCCTCACAGAAGTGTATCTTGAACTAACTACTCCTTTCACTATGGAAGGTTTCAGTTTTGAGTTGTTGTAATTGACATAGCCACATATTCCTGAAATTTCTGTGACATCTCAAGAGAAAGTCCCTATCTGCCTAGTACCACTGCTGGGCCACCAGAGAGAATCTCCTTTGAAATACAGCAAAATATGTGAATAAATATGACCATGTCTATCACTGCAGCAGTAGGGCTGTGCAAAATTGCCTTGCACATTTTTGAGGAATTATTCCTGCAAGAATCACAAATTCTGCAAAAATCACCTATTTTGGCCATAAAGAAGTGTAAACATTCACATTTCACATGCAAAAACCTGCCACTCCCATGCAGAAATGGTGTTTGCTCGTGATTATGTCCTCAGAAATGTCATTTTGGCACATAAAAAACAGATTTCTGCTTCATTTCATGATCTGTGCAAAAATTACCTAATTTAATGATTTTCACGCAAACACAAATTTAGCAAAAACTGATTTTCATCTAATTTTCACCAGCAAAAATAAACGGTTGCCCAACCTGACTCATAATATGCAGCAAACAATAATGAACAGTGTGCAAAAATGCTATACATAAGGCAATCAAAGAAAATTAGCAAAAGGGAATACAAGTCAGGTATGATGCAAGATGCAGAGCTTCAAAATATAACAAAACACGTAGCAAAATAAAACAAAACTATGTACACAATAAACAAAAATTCTGTAGAGAAGCTATGAGAAACTCTCCTTTCTCCTTAACAGCTTTCAGAGACTTGTGTTTGTGTCTTCTATCTTCTTGCTGCCACCACCTCATTTCCCCAGGAAATTAGCTCTTATCTGTTCAGGGATGGGAGGTCAACACTGTTCAGATCTGGTAGGGTGCTCTTCGGCTGATGGATGCCAGACAGAGTTCCCTGTTTGCCAGTAAAAATAATGCAGCTACTGTACTTTGCAAATAAGCCAATGATTCTATAAAAATAGATTATTTACTGCTAAAACGCAGGTATTACAAATTAAAAGGACATGTATGGTACAAAAGAGAGACACATTTACAGAAAAGTAAATTAATGGACTTTAACAACAGATGACGGAAAAGAAAACACATACTACAGTCTAATCTTCCACTACGACAACAACTTACCTACCAGCTAAGCTCAGAGAGAGCTTGATGCCTAGTCTATCTTTTATGTCCCACATAAAGCTAGCGGAACTGTAAATTCTGTTCTTACCATTGAAGTTCCTGAATGCCAAAGACAAGCATTGTAATTAAACCTTTGAATTTATAGCCTAAGGTTGAAACCCTCTGATTAGGTGATTTTTCAAACCCACCAACCATTTTAAATTCTGTAACAAGCTTGTGTTCAATTGCTCCAATCAGCTTACCAGTTATGTGTGTTCAACTAGTTAACTTCTGCAGCCAGATTCATTTAATGCTCCAAACACATTGAAATGTGTGTGTGTCCACCTCATGCATCTCTGATATTTATTACCCTATGCAGAGGCCCTGTGTTCTAGTGATGCAGAGTTCCCAGTGTTTTAAGTTAGCTTGACTGGCAGAAACACTATGGTGAAAATATAAAGAACACACAACATAGTTTCACTAACATAGGCAATTAACCAATCAGTTCCCATTCCTGTCACAGAAGTGAAAAAAGAATAGGGAAGGTTATGTTAGTCAACCAGGGAACTCTGGAGACAGGAGGAGGAGGAAAGGGACTGAAAAAGAGAGAAGCTGAGTATTTACAGGACTGATTGATTGATTTAGTTAGTTATTTGTTTTATTTGGTTTAACAGGTACAGTATGTGCACTAGATGAGGAACCAACTGTTTTCAGGCATGACCCAGGAGGTTACAATGATTACAAATGGGCAGATCGAGAAATCATCAGAACAGGTGCAATACATTACAAGTTACAAAACAGAACAAGGTAATAGAGAATTTGCAGTACATACAAAAATCATTTGATAAAACACAATAAAATACAAGATACAGAATACTGTGTTGAAGTGTATTCAGTGCAGACAAGTATACATTCAGAGCTGTACCGGATGACCTACCAATCCCTTAGGGCATAGCACTGTTAGGTACAAGAGCATGAATACTTCCAAAGTAAATGTTTACTAAGATCAGTCCTAGGCACTGAAAGAGAGATAGACTACAACAGGTGTCTGAGGGGAGAGTGTTCCAGAGTTTTTCCACAAACCTGGAGAAAGTGACATCACGTAAATTAGTTTGATATTTAGTGGTAGATAAAACGGCTTGACCTTTGAGTCCTTAAGGCATATGTACAGGGAGTCATTGTCAGGAGTGAAGACAAGGCAGAAGAAGTTTGGTAGCAAAGAACATTATCTATTAGGCATCCTAGGTTGAATGTATTTATGGATGTATGGGAGAGCCATTCTTATCCTGATTATGAAATGTGTATAAACAATCCAGAAAGCTGACTGGTGGAAGAGCTCAGAACTCAGTGCTGATATTCCATCAGAGCAGCACTGGTATAAGCTCCATGATCTCACTGACCTGTTTACTATACGCTGGCACAGTTGTATAAATATACTTTAGTTCACTTGTGTTCATAAAATCTAACATCTGCCATCTACTGGCCCAAAATCAAAATTACAGTTACTCAATGGGGATTATGCACTAATGTGCTCTGGGTACGTGCGAGACATGCATACTAGACCTGCTCAGCTCCGCAAATGTGGAGAGGCAGGAACCAGCTGGCATTCACTATTGCTGGCCACCTGTCCATGGCCCTGCTCCCCTGAGGCACAGCTGTATGAGGTCAGATCATGGGACACAGGTGGGCATCTAGTTGTGAATGGCGCTGTAGTGTGGGCATGCCTCTACACTCCCCCCAGTCCACCCGTCTGCACAGCTGTGTGACTGGCTGGAGAGATCCATCATGGAAGGGCTGCGCATTCCTTCCATGTGTGGCACAGGGGGCCGTAAGACCTAGTGCATGGTGGAGGCACTTAGGCATAGTGTGTAGGCTCCAATGTGACTACATTTTTTTTCTTTTTTTCTAATTTATTATTATTTAAAAGAAAGTAAAACATATATATATATATATATATAAATACAAACATATGAAAATGCTAGTAGAAATAGGCCTCACAGTCTGTAGAGTCTGCTCGATGGTTCAGCTAGCCCCTCATCTTGCAGCTGCCCCTCCCACTCCATCCCTCTTTAGATTTACTCTCCCCCTCACCCTGTCCCATCCCATCCCCTCTTGAAACTGCCCACCATCTTGCAGGCCACTACCTCCAGTGTTAGAGTGTTCCACTTGCCCACCACCCTTTCCATGAAGAACTGTCTCCTTACCTCCCTTCTGAATCTTCCCCTTCCAGTCTGAGAGTGTGCCCTCTAGTGTCCCTTCCTCTTCTTAATTGGAAGATCCCCTCTGTTTGAGTCTTGTTTATCCCTTTCAAGTGCTTAAAGGACTCAATTATGTCCTCCCTTTCCTTCCTGTCCTCTAAGGAATACATACCTAGCTTACTCAGCCTTTCCTCATAGGGCTTAGCCTCCATCCCATGATCATCTTTGTCACTCTACACTGCACTCACTCTAGCAATCTGACATCCTTCTTCAGATACAGTTGCCAGAACTGCACACAGTACTCCAGGTGTGGCCCGACCAATGACCTGTACGGGGTGAGGATTACCTCCCTACATTTGGAGGAGATTTCCCTTGCTATGCACCCCAGCATCTTGTTGATCTTCGCTGCCACCTTCCTGCACTGAGCAGAGTTGTTCATACTCCCCATTATAAGTACCCCTAGGTCCTTTTCCTCCATGGTGCTACCCAACTGTACCCCTCCCAGCTGATGGTCCCTCCCCTGGTTCTTTGCTCTGAATTGCCTTACTTCGCACTTCTTTGCATTGATCCCCAGCTGACATGCTTCTGACCATTCCTGCAATTTAGTTAGGTTGTCCTGAGGCCCCTTCCATCCCTTAATGTCATCAACCCCAGATGCCATTTTGCAGTTGTGTGCAAACAGTCTCATCTTACTTCAGATCCCATGTGAGATAGCAGCTATGAATAACCTGAACAGCATCAGCCCCAGCACTAATCCCTGGGGCTCCCTGCTTTCCACTGCCCTCGGTGCTGACAGTTCCCCTCCCACTACCACCCTCTGCTGCCTACCCCTTAGCTAATTTGTTATCCATGTCAGCATCTTCTCTTCTGACCCCACAACTTCCAGCTTCCCCCCAGCCTCCTGTGTAACACACAGTTAAAGGCCTTGCTGATATATATATTCATTGCAAAAACTTCATTTAATGCATCACTTAGGGTTAAAGTGACAAAAATGGGGAAATGAGACATTAGGGTTAAGCCCCTAACCTGCCCACCACCCCCATCCTACACAGACTGACAGATGACAGGGTGTGCCCTGGGGTCATGAGGCCCAACTCTTACCCCCATTCCATGTGCAAACAGATTCACATGCTACATTAAAGGAGAATGGAGTGAGAGTTAGGCTTCACAACCCCACAGCACACCCCAGTGTCTGTTGATCTGTGGAGGATGGGGTTGGGGTGGTGGGGGGGGTTAGGGGCTCAGCCCTAACATCTCATTTCCCCACTTTTGCTGCTTTATTCCTAACTGATGCATTAAACAAAGTTTCTTACAATGAATTTCCTTACTTTTTGAATAGTGTAATATAACTTGTAAATAGCAAGTGTTGGTGGGAGCACGAGGCTTCCCACCAAGCTGCCCATTTCTGCATAATGATATGTGTCTGTGGGGGTGCAGGGCCTCTGGGTCCTGGGCTCCCACGTACACATAGCTATAGAGCCATACAGCAGCCCTATAGGATAAGGAACCCTTGCAACACTAATTTGCCAATATCTCGGGAACCGTAGAGAGTAGGAAAACAACTCAAGTGTCATAATCATGACAGTGAGATGTCCACATGAGATAAGTTGGCCAAATCTGCATCTTGCATTGTTTATGACATGTGGAGGAAGGAAAGCACTGGAAAGGGACCCTTGGAACCCTTGTGACACCAATTTGACAATAGTTCAGTAACCATGAAATGTAGGAATAAAATTCCACTGCAGGTGTAATTTATGATTTCCAAATCTGTTTCTGGATCTTAGCATACCTAAAGGTGCACTAAGTAGAAAGTAGCAAATATTCCATATCTCACTTTGTTTTCAAGATACAGGCACCGACAGTCACTATAGGCACCACAGTGCTATTCTATGGAAAAAATCTCAACTTCATGATGGCATATCTGTGGAACCACTTAACTTTCCAACACCTAAACAGCATAATTCACATCTCTAGGGCATTCTCTTAATAGCCTGCAAATTTCATGTCAAAAGACCAAACCGTTAATTTACAATGCAGTTGGAAAATTTTTAAAAGTTTAAAAATTCCTAGTTCATGAGGTAACAAAATCTCCAACCATCAGATCAATCCCCATTGGCGAGCAATCAAAATCACTGTCCATCAGAAATCCTTAACCATCTGATTTTGGCCACCTGGTCTCTAAGAGATGGTCAAGGATTTTGGTACCTCATGAAAGAAGATCAGGTGATGGCCTAGGATTTTGACAGCTCACGGACTGTGATTTTGTCAGCTCACAAAAGAGGATTCAAAAAGACAATTTCCTTTCATGAGCTGACAAAATCCCAGTCCATCACCCGATCCCCTTCACTAGGCAGCAAAATCCTTGACTGTAAAGTCAATCCTCAACCGAGAGAACAGCCATCTGGTCACAAAGTGATGGTCAAGGATTTTGCGGCCTCGAGAAAGAGGATCAGCTGGCGGACTGGGATTTTGCCAACTCATGAAAGAGGATCATAAGTGAGTCATGGACAAGGAAGATTTAAATTTGAAACGGGTGTTATTTGGACAAAACAAAGCAAACCAAATGCAAGAGTTAGTAGAGGGTGCCTTATTACAATAAGAAGTCACTCGTGGAAGAAGCTACAACATTCTGTTTGGGGGAAAAAATGAAAACAAGATGGCAGCTCACAGTCAAGGAATTTTTCTGATGGACAAGGATTTTTTTAAATCAGTGTTCACGAACTGACAAAATCCTTGACCATGAGCCCAGTCCTCTTTTGCAAAACATACATATAAATCCTAGAGTTTTATTTATTTATCTATCTATCTATCTATCTATCTATCTATCTATCTATCTATCTATCTATCTATTTATCAAGTCTAGGATTACAAATACCTTTGAGCCATGGCTCTTTTACAAAGGTTCCACGTCAGAGAAATACAAATTATGGGGAACATCAAGACAGACATTACAACAAAGTGGACATTGCAAACAGAGTACAGATTAATACAGTTCAAGGGTAGCAATGTAACCGGGCAGCCAGTGGCATTTATCAGAGAAAATAGACAACAGATAAGAAGTGCCAGAGTCATAGAGAGAGGGGAGAGGGAAGAGGGGAAGGGGGAGAAGGAATGTAGGAAGGGTGGCAAGAGGGTGAAAAGTGCAGCATTGGGTATACCAAGATGTGAGGGTAGAATCCAGTGTGGAGGGGAGGGGAAGTGGGTCAACTAGAGCAGAAAGGGAAGTGGAGAAACAAGGTTAAGTTGGGCAGTCACAGGAGCTGTTGGTAGTGAGATAGTCCCGGAGCCTAGTTTTAAACATACCAATAGTTGGGGCAGAGGAGATGGTTGGGCTGAGGCCATTGAACCAGAGTGGCACTTGATAAGCAAAAGAGCATTGTCCCTGTGAAGTGTGACAGTGGGGGACTTTCACTAGCTGTAGCGTGGATCTCCTAAGGCACCATTTGTTAATTTGGTATTGTAACAGAGTTGAGACCCCAGAAGGTGCAAGGCCAAGGTAGATTTTTTTCACCATGGAGCAGGTGAGAAACTTTATGCAGTTTGATAGTTGGAGCCAGCCGGTCTGAGTGTACAGGTCACATGTGTGGGTGAGACGGTGAGCACCAGTGATGAGTCAACATGCTTTACTTAAGGCAGTTGAGAGGCATCTAAGGGTTGTGGTTGTGGCCGAGCCATAAATGATGAGACCATAGTCTATTACAGAGATTATAGAGCTCAGGACTGCAACCTTCAAAGCTTCTGGTGTGAGGCGTGGTCTGTGTTTGTAGAGGAGACCAAGCCGTGTATTAGCAGCTCTAGCTACATTATCTACATGAAGTCCATAGGAGAGATTAGGGTCAAGCTGTATCCCTAAGTATTTGAAGGACCCCACCTGATCTAGAGTGTTCCCCTGGGTGGTGGAGATAGCCAAGTGGTGTAGCTTGCATGGGTTATGAGAGCTGCAGAAGAGCATAGATTTGGTTTTCTTGTCATTGAGGACTAGTTTATGATTAAGAAACCATGTCTCTACAGAACTGAAACCAAGTTGAAGGTTGTGTTGAAGAGTTGTAGGATCTTTGTGAGTGGAGAATACAACAGCATCATCAGCATATAGTATGATCTGCTTAGAGCAGTGGTAAGGGAGGGAGTTTAAGAAAAGGCTAAAGGAGGGTCCCAGTATGGATCCCTGTGGGACACCTGAGCGAACAGGCAGGGTGTTAGAAAGAGCGTCCGCAATTTTTACTCTCTGTGACCAGTTTTCTCAGTAGCTTTTAAACCAGAGAGAAGAGACAGGTGATAGCCCGGCATTCAGTAGTTAGTGTATTAGTAGTCCATGGTGTACTGCATAGAAGGCCTTGGAGAGGTCGACGGAAACGGCCCCTGTGAGAAGGCCGTTGTCAAGGGATTTGTGCAAAGCTCCAGTGAACTCAAGAAGGGCTGTGGTGGTGCTGTGACCTTTCTGGAAGCCATGTTGTTGTGGACAAGGTATATTGTATTTATCCAAGTGGTCGGTAAGGTTGATCAGCCACAATGCGCTCGAGCGCCTTAGAGAGTGGGTGCAGTATGGAGATAGGGCTATAATTTGAGTGATTCGTCTTGTCCTCACTTATATGGACGGGTGTCATGGTGGCTGTTTTCCATAGGTCCAGGAATTTTCCACAGCTGAGAGAGAGGTTTAAGATTTTTGTTAATGGATGAATTACCTCATCGAGGGTGAGCAACAGAAGCTTAAGGTCCAGGGTGTCGCTACTAGATCTAGATTTAAAGATAGCTGCAGTAATATAGTGGTGAGCTTCATTCAGCCTTACCTTTCTGAAGTAGAAGAGGGGATGGTTAGACTGAGGGGCTGAGGTATTTGGGGAGTAGGCCCTGTTTTCAAAAAAGTCATGGGGTAGAACAGCACTAAGGTCTGAAAAAGCCGTGTTAAAGATGTTTGCGATCACCTTGGGGTCGAGGGTTGAGGATCCATCAACCATTAACATGGCAGTAGAGGTTTTTGGCTGCTTCCCTGTGACATCCTTGATATTGTCCCAGAAAGCACGACCATTTCTCCATGTATTGGTGAGAGCGTCATTGTCATAGGTGGATTATATTAGCCGTATGGCTTTTGTGCAGGCATTTCATGCTTGTTTGTAATTTTGGGTGTCCAGTTGTTTGCCAGTGGCCCTGGCAACTTCCCAGAGGCGATCCCTTAGTTTCAGCTGTGAGAGAAGAGCCGCGGTGACCCATGGGTTAGAGAGAGATTTTGTTTTGCACCTTTTAGCAGGGGCAAAGAGTTCGCAGGCTTTGTTGAAAATTGAGATGAAGTGATCAAGAGTCAAGTTAACATCTGTTGCTTCATAGATGGGTAGCCAGTCTTGTAGAAGCAGGTGTTGTTTGAGATGTGGAAGTTTTCCACGAGGAAGGGACTCTGCTAGCGATAATTTTGGGAGGGCTTAAGAATTTGTTAGACCATGCACACATGACTGGGGAGTGGTCACTGAGTGAGTCTGGGAGAATGGTCATATGAGAAATCCTTGTGGGGTGAGTGGTGAGGACCCAATCCAAGAGGGTACTGGTGCCAGTCTTGTAGTTAATCCTAGTAGAGGAGTTTACCATTTGTGTGAGGTTAGCAGCTGAGATGGAGTCTTTATAGGCACTGGCACTCAATGCTAACCAGTTTATGTTGAAATCCCCTTGTAGAATAAGTTCAGCTTCAGGAGGATGAGAGTTGATAAAGTTTATGACGTTGTTGAATCCATGTTTAGGGTCCCTGGGTGGGATGTATACGGAGACAATAGTCAGGGCTTTATGGTTGGGACCTTGGACGATTATCATTGGCAGAATCTGGGCTGAGGCAGAAAGTAATGGAGCTGCTACAGGGTACCAAGACAGGGAGTCTTTGATATAGATTGCACAACTACTGCCTTTTTTGGATATCCAGTCCAGCCTGTGGACATTGTAGCCCTGTATTGTTACTGCTGAGTCAGGAACTTTAGGTGTCAGCCAAGTTTCCACCACTGCAAGGATGTCAGGGTTGTGTTGGTATATGAAGGCTTGGAGTGCATCCAGCTTTGGTAGTAGGCTGCAGATATTAATGGTTGCAAGGGTAAGGGCACCTGGAGTTTGTTTGTAGCCTGAGCTTCTAGGGCCAGGATTGGGATGGACGCTGCCTGAGATGAGAAGGAGGAGGAGTAGGAGTTTTAAGGAGCAGAGTCGCAGCTCTTTGAGAGATAGTTTTGATTGTTGTTTCCTGGAGCAGATGTTGCAAGGTTCCAGGTGGTGTCCCATATGGACTGCAAGGTGGTACAGTGTAGAGAGGTGGCCACACTTGTTGAGAGTAGTGGTCGGGTTAAGTAACCAGGAATATCGAAACGGTGCACCAAGCACAAGTCTCGAGTGGAAGTGGAGAGTTCCCTTGGAGTAGCAGTGGAAACCAGAGTAGAGGGTGGCAGGGGTGGGGGTGGCTAGGACCAGGGAGAGAGAGAAGAAGGGGGCCAGGGCAAGGAGGAGGAGGGGAAGTGAGAGAAAGGCAGAGAGATCCCACATGGCTTACGTACTAGATAAAGAGATAGAGATATAGCCCTCTAGTGGTGAGAGGATATAATCTACTAATGGAAAATTCACTTCTAATATCAACTCAGAACTTAAAATGACTGTAAGAATTAAACAAATTATTAAACCCTAGCGCATAAATTCAACTAGAGACACAGAGGGAGATACAGTAGTTATAGGTGTGTTCAGCAGGAGATAGTGTGGGCCACTTGGAAATCAGCTTCCACTGGTACCAAATCCAAAAGTCAGGGCTAGTACCTTGCAGTACAGAGGATTTCTGAAAAAATGTTTAGGTTCCAGAAATTGAGGGGTCCGTGGCCTGGTCAAGGCACGCTGGATCCCTTGCAGTACAGAGGATTTCTGAAAAACTGTTTTGGTTCCAGAAATTGAGGGGTCCGTGGCCTGGTCAAGGCATGCTGGATCCCTTGCAGTACAGAGGATTTCTGAAAAACTGTTTAGGTTCCAGAAATTGAGGGGTCCATGGCCTGGTCAAGGCATGCTGGAGTGAACTGAGCATACTCAGAACCTAAAAATTAAAAATTAACTTTGGAACGGATTCATATTTGTTAACCAACCCAACACTGGATTATTCTTGGAACAAAACTCTTTCTATGTTCCAAATATCAGACCAAAACATCAAACAGTGTGGTCACAGCGCCATGGGCAAAAAAGTGTTAAAAGTGGTAAAAAACGCATTTTTCAGCACTTTGCTGTGCAAAAAAAGTATGTCTGATCAAAACATAATTTGGAAAATCAAGAGATCTACCATACAAGATCGCACATTCCACATTTTGTGCAAATCTGTTAAACAGTTGCTAAGTTATTAACGTGCAAAAATTGGGGTTTAACATTAAAGTGCCTACTCAACCCTAACTATAAGGGCCCAACTGTGCCCCATAATATATATATATATATATATATATATATATATATATATATATACATATATATTTTTTTGTGTTTTGTTTTGTTTTTGTTTGTTTAATATTCCTAATATACCCATTTCATGGTAGGAAAATGACCCTCTAGGGTGTTCTTTCTGTTGAACTAATGGCACTTCTGAAGCAGTGGCCATATGCTTCAACACACCTGAGATGCACCATTATCCCAGCACAAGGTACACCCTAAGTTGTCTTACTGCTAAAGTACAGGATGCAGTGAGAACAGAAAAAGTGGCAGTGTCTCCGGAATCAGGGGAGCATGGGTCAGAACAGGAGCAGGTGTGTGAGAAAAACACATGGATGAAAGATTGATGGAGAGGGAGGAGGAGTGTGGGGGGAGGTTATTCCAGAGGTTGAGAACATGGTGAGAGAAGGGTCAAAAAAAGTTTTAGATAGGGAGAGAGAAGGTTGGTCTATCCTGTCAACACAGCAGTGGAGTAGAAGGAAAGAAGCAGAAATGGAAAGAATGGAGGAAAGATTAGAAGGTAGATGACTGAGACAGAATTGGAAGAGAAAAGTAGCACAGAAGGAAGTACACCTGCCCTCCTGAGATGAGAGGGAGAGGTTTGAGAAGAGAGAGCAATGTTGGGTTTGTGGTGGACAGTTTAGGGTGAAACCACAAAAGGAATGGAAGAGTGGGTCCAGACAGACCAGGGCAGTTTTGGGGGGTGGTACCGTAAATCACACCCACATAGAAAAACACAGCGAGGATCCTCTTGAAGATGATCTCAAGGTGGACTGGGTTCTGCAGGCAGACTTGAGGCAGTACAGGGTGCAGAGCTTGGGAAACGACATTTTGTGGATGGCATAAATGTGAGCGGAGAACAGAAGCCTTAAGCCAGTCTTACGCTAAGGTATTTAATATAGAAACCAAGAAATATAGAAGCACAGAATATACCAGCAGATAAAGACCTCATGGTCCATCCAGTTTACCCTATTGTTCCCTACCTACAGCGATGCCACAGATCCTTACTCAGTCTTTGGACTTTAGATATGAGAGACTTCTTTAATGGGGAAATCCAGAATCGAGAAGACAAGGGGTTCGCATGCAGGCTGGTAAGTCACTTCTTGCTTCAAAAAGTTAAAGATAACATTTTTCTAGCACTAAGTGAGAACTGGTTTGGCCCACACCCACCGAATTTTCTGTATACTGTAGTTCTAGTATTCCCCTTGGGATAGCAGTGTTGTAAAAGTGATTCAGAGAACTGCAGTTCGCAGTTCTAGAGCACTTACAAAGAAACATAGAATTTGATGGCAGATAAGAACCGCTTGCCCCACCCAATCTGCCCATTTCCCTACCAAATGGATAAGCTGCAGATCCTAGTTAACCAACAGCCTAGTTCTTCCTACCCCCAACCCCTAGAATTGCCTTATGACTGTCCCATGCATTCTTGAATTCCACCACTGTTTTTGACTCCACAACCTCCTCCGGAAGGCCGTTCCATGCATCCACAACCTTCTCTGTGAAAAAATACTTCCTTACATTACCTCTGAGCCACCCCCTCCATCTTCAAACTGTGCTCCCTTGTTCTTGCACACTTCTTTTTCTGAAAGATGCTGCCCTCTTGGACGTGATTCCCTTGAGGTACTTGAAAGTTGCTATCATGTCCCTCCTCTACCTTCTTTCTTAAAGGCTGTACACAGTAAGCTCCTTAAGTCTGTCTTCATATGTCTTCTGGTGCAGACCCTGCACCATTTTAGTTGCCCTCCTCTGGACTGCCTCCATCCTGTTTATGTCTTTGCAGAGATTGGGTCTCCAGAACTGCATGCAGTACTCCAGATGGGGTCTCATCAGCTGTCTGTACAGAGGATAACAACTTCCTGTTTTCTACTGGTGATGCCTCTCCCTGCATCCCAGTGTCCCCCAACCCTCCTTACTGCCATCTCATTGCTTGCCCACCTTTAGGTCATCTGATATGACTATCCCCAGGTCCCTTTCCATTTCTGTTGTTGTCAGTATCTCACCCCCTACTGTGTACTCTTCCCCTGGGTTTTTGTTTCCCAGGTGCATTACCTTGCACTTCTTAGCATTGAATCTAAGCTGCCATACATTTGACCATTCCTCCAACCTTGACAAGTCCCTTCTCATCCTTTCCACCCCACCTTGTGTATCAATTCTGCTGCAGATCTTTGTGTCATCTGCAAAGAGACATACTTTTCCTTCCAGTCCCTCTGCAATGTTGCTTATAAAGACATTGAAGAGGACCAGTCCTAGTACTGAACCCTGCGGTACCCCACTAGCAACCCCCCTTTCTTCAGAATGGACTCCATTTACTATTACCCTCTGTGTCCTGTTCTCCAGCCAATTCTTTATCCATGCTACCATCTTGGGACCCACTCCCAGGCTGGCTAACTTGTATATTAATCTTTTGTGTGCGACTGTGTCAAATGCCTTGCTAAAGTCTAGGTAGGCCAAGTCCACAGCCCCTCCCTGATTTACTACTTTGGTCACCCAGTCAAAGAAATATATTAGATTTGTATGATATGACCTTCCTGCTGTGAATCCATGCTGCCTTGGGTCCTGTGCCCCTCTGGCCTCTAGGTCCTCAACAATTCTTTCCTTCAGAAGTAATTCCATAATTTTCCCTATCACTGAGGTTAAACTTCAGCTCATTGGAGAGTAAGAGCAAGCTCCAGTCCAGGCACCTTTCTTCTGTTGAAACACTACTAAGCACTGGAAACTGATGTAGGCCATACACCAGCTAAATCCCTGAGGGTCCTTGATGAGAGTCTGAGTTGCAGATAATGGCTGCGAATGGAGCCAGACATTTTTTTTAACTTGAAATATTCTGTTGAACTTTTCTACTGATAAGCATCTGAAAAACACAAGGAAACAGTGCTAGACATGGAAGAAACCAAAAATCTGTCAAGTGTAAACCAACCATAGAAAGTGCACTGAGGATAGTGCAAATGATCAAATAAAATTAACATTATCCACACACTACACAGCAAATAAAAACAAAACAACACATAAGCAACATAGTCCCAAAGCAGTTGATACAGATATGACATATTGGTAGCAGTTAAAATGGCGTATATTTTAAAATGTAAGCTAAATAATGTAAAAGGTCACCAGAAACCCTCAGGTCTAATCAGTGGGCTAATTAGCAGGTTGATGGGGAGGAACCATGCATAGATGTGAGTGTAGGAAAGAATCCCATTTACTCTAAAAAGCATCAGACTTGCCAGATGAGATTAAGGTTAACCAATCAAAAAGTGTGAGTCACAAAAGTGCAGAATGCCATCGGAGTATCAAAAAGGAAGAGGGGAATTTCATGATTTAAAGAATAACCTCTTGGCCTCCAAAAGCATGGCATCCGACAAGTGCTTTTGAGGTGAGGAAAGTGGAGGGAACCAAGAGGGAAGGCCTAACAGAAGTAAGACAGAAAGGGTTGGGATAGGTACTTGCAAACCTGTAGTACAGTTTCAAAGGACAGATTCTCTCCACCTGGTAAGGTGTCGGCAACTCCAAAGGATATGTAGCAGACCAGCCTTAGGTTGGGAACAACACCAACAAGATGATTCCACCATGATGTCCATTGACTGAAGATCCTGAGGTTTTTTTTACCAATGGTGCAGGAATTTGAAATGAATCAGGTGGATACTGGTATTGCAACAGGACTGATGGGTCAGATGAATACCAACAAATCAGTCATCATCTGATATAGAGATGAGGAGTTCCTTTTCCCATTTGCCTTTGTAATGACTAATGGCTGAGGTTAAGGCCTGACAGAGAGTACGATAGGTCTTGCCCACCCAGGCCACGGTTTTACTGGCTGTATATAGATTAGTGAGCCAGTCCCAAGAATTTTGAGGGGAGGGTCTCTTCCCATAATCTCAGATGGCAGCCTGGAGTTGCAAATATCACCAAAAATCAAACATGGAAATGGCATATTTGTCCTGCAGTTGCTGCAACAATAGAAGCTTGTCAGCTTGAAAAATGGAGATGCCAGCAATAAGCTGAACACCTCTGTTGACCCAGGCAGGCCATCGAATGGGATCATCACCAACAAGGAGATGGGGGTCATCACAGAGGTAGGTCAGAAGTCTAGAATGAAATCTTGTCATCAGAAGGGAAGCAGTATTGATATACAGGTGTCCTAAGTGCAAAGGGTTACACCATTAATAGTATGGGCCAAGAAAGCCCACCAGTTCTTATGCCCCAAAAGTAGGCTGAGACAGGGCACTTACATCATCACCACTTTCAGGTGGACCCATTCAGGGACATCCGTTGATGGGGGATGAAACCACCAATAGGCCTGGGACATATGACATGTCATAGCACCACCCTCAAACCAGGGAAGGCTGTGGCCAGAAGGGGACCAGTCTGAAAGCAAGAGGCAAAAAGAAACATGCAAACTCTGCAGAGGGGATAATGCTTCCTTCAGCTTGCTAGTGCCAGTTTGGCTCCTCATTTCAGTGTATAGACCCATTTGAAGGACCTTATGTCAAGGTGTGAAGTCAGTGCAAACTACAGAGAAGGCAATGTGATTTCAGTAATAAAGCAACAGTCACTCAACCAGAGACTCTCTAGTGAAGGACTGAGAAACACCAGTGTGAATATGGACCCCAGCTTGAGGTACATGACATAAGAGTTTAAGGTGACTTTTGCAGAAGTACAAGGACTGCTTTGCAGGGACCATTGATTCAGCATAAAGGTTTTCACAGCAAACTGTGTCCAGTGCAAAGGTAACATCCACCAGTATCAGTGGATGTTACCTTTGCACTCAGTAGATGTGTGAGGGATACTGGATGGTGAAAACTGAAGTTGCAGTTGGGACTGTGGCAAGCAGGGGACTCCAGTGATACCATGCACCTTACACAAAAGAGTGTAGGAGGGTCTGCAATTCAGATGACCTAGAGTACAAAGTTCTGAAATTCACTAACTGACATGAAAACCTTGGCAGTGTACAGGAGGCTTTCAATGCAGTATCCCCTGGCATTCACTCCAGTGTACGCAAAGTGGAATCTTACTGCTGAACAACATAGTGAAACGCAAAAATATCATGGGTCGTATATTATATGCAAATTACAATGAACATTTAGTCTGGTTCTGCTTTAAGCAGGCTTGCATGGTGCCATTGTCCTTTTTGAGTATCCCTTGTGTCATTGCTTTTGTGCTGAGGTTTCTTGTCTTTATAACAGTAAAATGTTTTGCCTTATGGGCAGTGTGTCACAGCACTGATGTAATATGCATAGTTTTGGCTAAAATAAACAACAAATGGAGATCTTTGGCACTGTAGTGAGGATGTATTGGCCAATGATTGGACATGCCCTGAATCTTGTTGATAACGTATTTCTTAAACTAAATGTCAAATGTTAAAGTTCCTCATTGCATAGCCTAGATGTTCAAACACAAAACTATGAATCAAATGTGACAAGGAAGTCTTTTTTTCAGACCTTTATGTCCTAGCCCAGGGCCTAAATGAAGTTCAGAGGAGTTAATCACTTTTAGAAAAACTTTAAAAAATAAAATATTTAAACATACTTCAACTTATATTTGATAGTGGTTTCTGTGTTTCCATTTTTTTCTGTTTCTATTGTTTTTCAGTACTAGGTTCGTAAATATGGAAACAACATATTTGTTACATACAGGTGATCTGGTCTTGTTGTTTAGTCATCCTCTAACAGTGCAGTCCTATCTTTGTGGCATCATAGGTATTTCTCCAGCAACGAACTGCGAGGTCACAAAGAGAATTATGATTTCAGCAAATGAGTGGCAGACACAGATGACTCCTGGTGAAAAGGATATTGTTAATCTGATAATAAAAAACAAAGGGTGTAGACATATAGACAATATATAAAAATGTGAGCTGAACAGCATCTCAATATTATGTTTTAATTTTTTTTTCTATAAAGGGTGTGTAGTACTGGGATAAGACAGGCTAAGTTCCAATCTATCCTATCCAGCCACTCTAACCAGTGACCACCTACCCAGGATTTGTCTGTCCAACACTTGCTTTCTCATGGGGTGCCCTCCATGGTGGGTCCAGGATGGGTATGGAAGCCCCCCGCCCCCATCAGAGCCTCACATCCAGATTTAGGTTGGCAGGGTCCTAGTGGTGGTATGGGTAGAAATATATATGCATCATATACACCCCTGGTTGAAGCGCCAAGGAAACTGCTATTGTTGTTGTTGTCAAGGCACTTTGTGGCTTAGTCACCACTGTCTGTGTTTTATATGAATTTTGGATGGATTTTTTCTTTTGCAGACAATTCTATCTCTGACCTATTTGTTACTGGGTGATTTAGCCTATTCCAATTTCCAGGGCTGCTGGTGTTTCCGGTGACTGACTGTACCCCTGGGGATGGTCCTCTCCTCAGTCAGCACCAAAATCCTGCAGAGGTGAGCACATGAACCTCCAGCCTACATCATATACACCTAACTCACCTTACTTTTTCCTCCTGTTTTCTCCGCTTCCCTACATGAGTTTTGCAGGTTAATGCATGTGTGCTGAAGCATGCATGCTCCACAGAGGCCGGCAGCTCCCTCCCTTGGTGCCACTCCTTTCCCATGCTGTTACAAGGCCTCCACCTGGTGGCAGTCTTTCTGCAGAGACAACATAGCCTCCCACCCTTTGAGAGGAGAGGAGAGGAGCCAATAAGCTGCTCAATCCTTTCTCTCCCCTCTCAGCTGACCCGCAGCAATCGAAGACTGCTGCCAATCTCGGGTCTTCTGTGTGGTGGGCGTAGCACTACCATTGTGTCACTAGGCTGGCTTCAGTTTTTAAACTTGTTAGGTGAAAATTTAATTTTAAATATCTAGCATGTGGTAGTGTCTCAAATGAAGATTGCAGACAAGTATGTTGCTATGAGTGACCTTCCATATGAGCACTGAATGCAGATTGAAATGTGATATTTTATAGTGTATGTGGTGTGTGTTTGTATGTGTGTGTTTGTGTTGGTATACTGTCACTGCAGTGACTCCCCGATGGTGATGACCATCACAGCAACAGGATTTGGGCAAAATCCGCATGTCGCTTTTTGATGGTCTCTGCATGGCCAGGGGATTGCCTCGCAGGGTGTTTCGCCCCCCGCTCCAACTCTGACTTGGAGTTGGAATCCTAGAGATTGGGTGGGTGGGGGGCAGAGCCCTCCACATGGGGGTGTTCAGGGGCACAATCCCCCTATGGAAACAAGGAAGCATCCTCAACACCGTGTTGCCAACACTCGGCAATGTCGCTGTCGGGGATGTCTCCATGTCCGCTGTCGCTGTGGCATGGTAAAACCGTGTGTGTGTGTGTATGTGTGTGTGTTGCTATGAGTGCCCTTCATTATGGACTCTAGAACATAGTTGATAAACTGTTAATATTTCTTGTATGAAAAGATCAAGTTCTGTGCTTCACTGTGGCAAATCAGAGTGCATCACTGCTTTGAATCTGTGGAACAGTGTGGTCTACAGCTTTAGAAAGACTACGTGGAGTACTGTGGAAGGTAACCCCCCCTTGAATTTGTAGAGCAGTGTGGTCTACAGCTTTAGAAAGACTACATGCAGTACTGTGGAAGGTAAACAGTTGAAAAGATGATGATTTATAGAGCTAGTGTAATGGCTGAAATTTGTACTAACTTTCAGAAGTCCGCCATCACTTCTTATATCTGAAATATTTTTTTTCTCTTTTTTGTTTTAATTGCGGTATCATCTGCAAACAGGCATTTCTTCTCTTCCAGTTTTTTAGCACATATAAAGACACTGAAGAGGACTGGTCCCAGTAGTGAGCCCTGTGGCACCCCGCTAACCACTTCTCCATCATTAGAGTGAGTGACCTTTTCCACTAACCTATCCATGAACCCAGCTCACCACTTTGGAGCCCACCCCCAGGCTGCTGAGTTTCTTATTAGCCTCTAATGTGGCACAGTATTGAAGGCCTTGCTGAAGTCCAGATAGCCGATGCCTATTGCCTTCCCCTGATCTGTTTCTCTGGTCACTTTGTTAAAGAAATACATCATATCCATTTGGCATGATATTCCCCATATGAACCCATGTTGCTTGTAGTCTTGCAGCCCTTCAATTCAAGATAATTATCCAATCTTTCCTTTAGCAGGGTTTACATTAATTTGTCCACCACTTAAGTAACAGTGACTGGCCTATAGTAGCAAGCCTCTTCCCTCCAGCCACTCTTATGTACAGAACCTATTCACACTCCTGGACCACCTCAGTTACATACTCCACAACTTGCACAGTGGTACGCTCCAGGACCTTCATAGCTGTACTCTCTAGGACTTGTGCAATGATACACTCCAGGATTTGCTCAATGATACACTCCAGGACCTGCACAATGGTACACTCCATATGTTGCTGAATGGTACACTCCAGCACCTGCCCAATCATATGCTCAAGGATGAGCACAATAGTAGACTCCAGTCCCTCTCACTCCAGGACCCACTCAATCGTTCACTCCTCTCCCTACACTACAGAACATATTTCACCGTGCAAGACCCACTCAGTGATACACCTCTCTCTCTTTCTCTTTCTAGTGGACAAACTAGAGCCATGGAGCATGTTTTAGCCCTGGACAATCCTCTCATGTTTCTTGGGAAACCAGTGAGTTAGCATAACATGACACTGATGTGGTAGCAATTCAATTTGTGGAGATCAACTGTAAATGAAAATAGTACAAATCTGTAAGTGATTTTCATTATTTCTATTAGTACAATTATAGATAGTATTAGCCAGTGATAGGGAAGGATTTTATTACAAATCTTTAAATAGCCTTTTTTATATTCCACTGAATGATAGCCAGGGTTCCATTTTGGATGTTATTGATTAAAAGAAGGACTTTTATTCCATTTGGTAATGGTGCCAAGTAGTCTTTCCTTATATCTTTCTGTTCCAGTGTCCCTTATTTGACTTTTTACAATATCAGTTTCAACTGTTCCATGTTGCTTGCTTAACATTATTTTTTGATATTATACCAGGTGGATACAGTCACAGATGAGTGAAGTGAAACCTCTTTCACAAGAGAGCTCAAGGGTGGGGGCAGGGCAGAGTAATAGAACAGTATCTCCAGAAAACCTAGACACATAATTATTTTTTTTAAGAAAACAGAAGCTAATGATTACTATAGAATTTAATAGAATTGAATGACAGAAACAAGGAACACAGACATAAATTGTTAAGACAGAATATATGGAGTTGCATTCAAAGCTAATTTCTGTACCAATGAGGGACATTTTTCCATCCAGGGAGACTATTAGTCTGGGTATGGATGGTTTAGCATGGTGATTAGACAGGAGTCAGAAAATGTTGTTGACCACTGGACAGCCATGGGAGTCTGTGAGTAGCTTTAGTCTCTGGGTCATCATGGGAGTCAGTGAACGACTTTGGCAACTGGACAGTGAATGTTGGTAAATGTTTTTGGCCACTGGACATCAATGGCAGTCGGTGAATGACTGTAGACCCAGAACAGTCAAGGCAGGTGTTGAATATAGTGAATGACTTTGGCCACTGAAAGTCATGGCAATAAATGCATTTGGCCACTGGTTGGCCACGGGAGGTGATGAATGTTTTTGGCTGCTATACAGCCATGGGAATCAGGAATGACTTTGGCCATGGCAGCGGGGCATAGGCGGAGGTTAATGCTTTTGCCAACTGAGCAGCCCTGGGAGTCAGTGAATGTCATTGACCACTGGAGGTATCCTAAAAAAGTGCATATGAGCAAAACACTGGGTCTGCCTCTCTGCACATCACTGTGTCCTGATGCTGTATTGTATATCCTGGCAATAAAACTGCTTGTTGGCAGCAGCTTGAAGTATTTACCTCCTTTTGCCTCCTGCAGGTGTGTGGCCAGTTTATTTTCCTGTAGTGTATGTTACCAATGAGCACCAGGTTTCTATGATCAGCTCTTTGTCATTTTTGTTTCCATGTTGTAATTTATTATGACATATCATCCATAATTATTATCAGTGATAGTCAAATATAATAAAATCTTGAAAAAACATAATTGCAGTCATGACACAAAATAATTTATCATAATTGCTAAAAGGTTGCCAGTCAGAAATTATGATGTTATTGCAATGGTGACTCGGTTAAAATGATGGTCTTGGACCATTATCTCTTTTTTTTTTTTTTTTATAACTGACCATGGTCCAGATCACTGCCATAAATATAGAAAAACAAATATGCAGTTTATCTTTTTTCGTACTGTACCTTTGAAATTCATGGTGTTCATCAGTTACAATGCATCAGTTACTCAAACACCCAGTATTAATTAATGGATTTTCTGTGAACAGTTTATCACTGCATCTTGTAAGAGTAAGTTGTATATGCAACATTATATATTTCATTATTGAATTGTCAGCAGGATTTCCCTTGGAAATGATTACTCCACACAATGATTCTCCGGATGCTCGATTGGCAATTCCATTTATTCAAAACTTTTTTTGTACAAACCAATACATCTTCATAAAACTACTTCACACGTTACATATTTACAAAATCACAACATTACATTGAAATGCTTTCTCGTTGTTCCTCCATTGCAATTTTTTGGGGGTCTGGATGCATGATCCGACACACTTCTCCAGCTCTTTCTGCTTGCTTTTCTATCCAGTCTATTTTTTCTTCTCTACATGGGGTCAGATACCCTTAACCCGACCCCCAGCCCACCCATTGCAGCCATGTGCGGATGCCATGGACCCCAGCCTGTGCCTGATTTCCTCCTCTCCTTTCCCTTCATCTTGTGCCCCCCCATCTGGCCCTCCCTTTTCCTCTTCCCTGCACTACCCTCACCATGTCCCTTGCTTCTTTCCTCTCATGGCCCTTCTGCAAATCTATCAAACCATTACCCTCTTGATGACAACCCCAATTCCCCATGTTGTTTTCCTGTGTACCCTTTTCTAGCAGTGCCCTAGGCCTCCACAGCCTACTGCTGTTGCCCTTGTTCAGCAGCCCCCACTTTCATTTTCTCCACCACCCTCACTCAGTGACCCTGCTCCATTTCAGCTTCCTCTTTTCCTTTCCCCAATCCAAAGAGTAGTTGGCTGGGTTCTGAGTCGGTTCCAGCAAAGAAGGGCGATCCCTTCCTCTGAAGCTCCTTATATTCCCCCTCTAGGACCCCTAAGGATGCCAACCCTGCCCCCTTCCCTGGAAAAATCCACTGGCTTACTGTCTACCTCCTCTGAGTCACTGGTGACCTCATGTAGCTCCTCCTCCACTCCCCCCCCCATGCGCCATTCTTCCCCTCACCTCCTCTTGGCTAACCTACCCTCCTCCCCTTGCTATCCAATCAAGCCCCTTGCCATTTCCCCATGGAAAACACTGACAATTCTGGTTGCCCTTAAATGGCAACCATACTTGTGCTAAGAAACTATTAAGTCATCATGGACAATGAACTATAGTTAACTATTTCTTCCTTTCTACTGTATTATTGATTTTATGCTTATTTTTAGAACTCACCTGTACGTTCCTCTACTTGCCATATTATAACAATCCATGCCCTATTCACCGCCACCCCCATTATTTTACCTTTTTTCCCATTTTGCATCTTAGTATATTATAATAACTGGTGACACCTTCTAATGACTGGATATTGGCACCTGATAAAATGTTGTAACAACCCACTGAATTCTGTAATAACTCAATAACGGGTTATTACAATGTTTTCTTCCTCATGCTCTCACGTCACTGAAGTGCAAAGAAAGCACACTGTATTAGAAACATAGAAACACAGACTTTGATGGCAGATAAGGACCACTTGGCCCACCTAGTCTGCCCATTTCCCTACCTAGAGGATAAGCTGCAGATCCTATTTAACCAACAGCCTATTTCTTCCTACCCCCCCCCACAAAAATTGCCTTATGTCTGTCCCATGCATACTTGAATTCTCCCACAGTTTTAGACCCTACAACCTCCTCAGGAAGGCTGTTCCATGCGTAGTTGTGTGACTACGGCGGCTGCTCAGAGATATGCTGGCTCACACAAATACAGTTTACAGTTTTTGTCTCTAAACCTTTTACTTGTTATTATAAAAAATTAAACCTGTGCAAGGTTTGTCTTATGAGGATTTTTCACACACCCTCGGTGTGTGATAGTCTCATAACCCACACCTGCACGGGCATTATTCTCTACATATAGCACAAAACTTCATTCTGTCATTTGAATTTTATGCCCCCATGATTCTGTACAAATATCATGTAATATATTTGTGACACACTCCCTTAACTCTCATCCTGGCTGCCCCCATAACCAATGGTCTTGTTTACTTTTTACATTGCTTTTTTCATTCTCTGGGATTCACTACTTGAGCCATGATTATGTTTTTCATGTACACAGACCTGTTGTTTTCTCTTTGTTATTACTGTTACACTGCCTACAGTATGGCCACCCTGGGTTGCACTTGAAAATGAGCCTTGGCTTAGTGTGCCTATTCTGGTCACTAACATCTAACTACATATATACATAAAAACTGTATTACTGTATCTTGTATGTTATAAATGGTTAACTTTACTTATCTGTCACCAAACAGAGGTTGTCAGTTTCATGATGTGAGTTAGTAAATCTCATGTGGAAAATTAAATTAAATATGTTTATTTCAATAAACCACATCTCGAAGCACAACATCAGAACCTTTGTAGGTGTAACAGGGGCTTCAGGAAACTCTTTATCATATTATAATACAGTGCCCTCTCTATAATTTTTCTTGCCATCAAACCACAAACAATTTCCATATAAAATATGCTGATATGGCTTATGACCTATTATTTATTCTCCTACATCCCATGACCATAGATGATGCTGAGTTAATCTCTAAATTTCCTATCTGTGTGATCAATTTCAAAAGAAAATGCTCTCTTGCACTTTAATCTCAAAAGCACTATTTTTATTGTAGCTGATTCTCAGATAGTATTGCATACTTGTTTTTGTATGTTGCATTTATTTATGAATACTGCATGTAATGTTCACATCGATATGTTCTCATTTAATTTTTTAACTGTAACATTGTAATGGGCAACATTTTTAATGTTTTGGAAGAACACTAAAGCATTACTACTGAGTACATATGAATTACATACAGCAGTTTGTCTTCTTTTGTTTTCTTTTGTTAATAGAAAAATAAATGAATGAGTGAACATTAAGGTATGGTATGGTGGCTTCGGTAGTTTGAAGCAAGAAAGGTAAAAAAAATGATCCTGTTTTTCATGGCTTCAGTACAACTAGTAATAATGGTTTATCCACAGTTACATGGCAGAATACCTACTGTGGTGCCACAGCAGCTCTTTCCTACGGTGATTTGCTGGGACCCACTTGGAAACAAGGTGATGCACCTGGAAGTGGCTATCCCAGTGGAGGAAACAAACAAGTAAATACACTTTCCATGCAGAATAAGGTAACATATAGAACAGGAAAGGATGGCAGACTTGCCCACTTCTCTAAATATTTGGAATATGCACAAGTGTGCATGGATATATGCTCAAGCTGGAGGTGGGAAGGTTCCTAGAGAGGATTAGGAAGTATTACTTCACAGAAATGGTGGTGAATCTGTGGAAAGAAACTTGCTGACAAGTTTGTGGAGGCAAAGACAGTATCAGGAAGTGGTTCACATATAAAGGAGTTATCAGATCAAAAGTGGAGGGAGGGGAAGGGAAGAGGTAACTAGGAGGCAGGATGGAAATAAGATCCTCTCCAATTATAGAATCTTAATACAGACTTGATGATCTGTTCAGGTCTTTTTTATGTCTGTCACTTTTCTATGTTTCTTTTTTTTTTTTTTTTAGTTGTCTGGTGCCCCCAGAAGCTCAGTCCATCTCCTTCCACCATTTCCCATGCACAGGCTTACTCCCCTGGGCATGGCTGCTGGGCAAGCACTTCCCAATGGATACTGGGTAGGCAAGACATGGCTTCCCCCCAGGTCAGGGCCATGAGAACAGGACCCCCCCAGGTGGATACGGGCAGCAGGGACAGTGGCGAAGCCGGCATCATGTGTGGGGGCCAGGGTGTTTTTCTTTGCTGCAATGATCTCTGGGGGGTGAGGATGTGCAATGACAACCAGCATCAACCCCATCCCCCTGACATGTGGCACCAGCCGCAGCGGTGCCCCCAACCTCTGCTAGAGGTTCATAATGTGCCAGACACTCAACCCCCCTCACCAGAGAAGGGGAGCAATCCCTGAGAAGCTCAATGCTCCCCCCAGCCAGCCTTCTGACTCACAAGTCCATCCCCGAACCCGGGATATCTGTGCAGCAAGTGGATGCCTTGTTGTTGCTCCAGCAGGCCAGCCACTTTTCGATGTTGCTACCTGATTCTTTATATCACTATTGCTCAATCTGAGGGTGTGAGGCTTTTCATAGGGCAGTGATTCTCAAGTCCAAAACCTGGTGGCCTCAAAGGACTTCTAAGTGTGACCACCAGAACTTACTGGTGGCCTTACTGCTTATTTTTACAACCCCAATACCCCTGAAACACACAACCATCCCCATAGAACCCAATTTGTTTCCAGTACAGTATATAGTATGTTAAATTAAGTCCCTGATGTAGTTTCACCTGAATTGTATCTCCTATGCGTTTTTTTTTAAATAAAAAATGTCCATTCCACTATCTTGATAACTGGGACCCTAAAGAGCTCTGTGGCCACAAAAAATTGTGCTGGTGGCTACCTGCAGCCATGGTGGCATCATCTGAGGAAGGGTTTTATGCCATACCTGCTGAGGACCCCTGAGACATTATGTCTTAGCTGGTAAAGCATAAAAAGCAAGTGCAAATATCTTACTAAATCACATTTTAATATATAAAACATATTTGTATACAGTATGTATGATATTTACATTCTTACCTAATATTGAATAAAGTGAGAAAACTGCTGACAGACTCTTCTTCAGAATAAGGATCCGCAAGTATCTCTTGGTATGATCAGCGGTCCTCAATGGCAGAAAGTTTGAGAACTCTGTCTGTATCTTATCACAAAATGTCAAGATGAAAAGAAAGGTTGTTGCCTACGTTGGTACTTTCCCTGCAGCTTCGGTGGGCTTTCTATGGAAATCATCAAGTGGTGGGAATTTCCTGTCAGTTAAAGGTGGGATGAAAAAATGCAAAGTGGTATGCAGATATCCAGCAGTGGTCATCTTCTTGCTTTTACATGCACTTCATTTACCAGTTGATGAAGTCACCCATTTCCACTTCACAGTTGGAGAGTGGGTCTGCAAAGTTGTGTAAAGTCGTAAGCACCCTTACCAATGACAAATACATTACAAAATCGAAGCTGCAAGCTGTATATCTAGTTTAATTGTTTTGACAAGTTTCCTGTACCCCTCACATGTTCAGAAACATCAAAAACCTAAATGTTGCCTGGTGGCAACCAGAGCTGACGAGGTAGATGACGTACCTTATGATGTGCTGGTGACCTGAGTTCAGGAATGAGCTCAGATTGTCCGGAGTCAGTCGTGGTGGAAGAGGATCAAACATCCTGCTCCCCTCTCCTAGGGTACAAGCCTGATGGCAGTGGAGCAAGGATGTCAAAGTATGGAGATGGTACAAGTGTGTGATGCATGTGCCGTATGCACACATGCACACACTGTGGAAGGGAGGAGAAACAGAAAAATGAAAAAGCGATGGCAGGGGTTTCAGGAGGCCTTGCTCACTTACTTCTGATCCACACTGCTAACCAGAGACCCAAGTTCTGACCTGGATTACAGACTGGGGACATAGAAAGGTCCTCCCTCCACTAGTTCTGCCATGGGGAACCTGAAGACCAGGTGAGTCCCCAAGGGAAACAGCCATCTGTCAGGGGAGGTGGGGACTGGTGAACAGCCACCCAGCTATCAGGGTGAAGAAAAATATTGACAGCAAATAAAATAAATAAATGCTCGACTTTGACCTATTCAAATTTAAGGTTTTCCACACCATGGTAGTCTAAAGTACAAGTCATAGTTTACGAGAGAATCCAAGGAAAATGACCCACAGCAGTAAGTGTAGCATATGCCATGTACAATAAAATTAGAAGTATGACATAAAGAAGGTGTTAATAACTAATATATGCATCTCCTTGGTGCAAAACAGTGAGGGATTGTGCTGGTGTGCTGAGAACCTGGGTTTATGCTTCTAGTCTGGGACATCAGGAGTGGTGGCCAGCAGAGGGGGTTCAGAGCATTTGATGGATGCTGTCCTACTGGGAAGATGGGAATTACTGCATCATTATCCTAGCTGTTCCTGGTGGTGGTATGGTGGAGGTCCCTTAATGTTGTGGGCAACCACACGCTATCTGGTAACCCCAGGACAGCCATCCACATGCACAAGATGTGGGAGGAAGAGGGGAGAAAAAAGTCAGAAATGCTACACCGGTATACTGGGTGATGTCCTGCATGGTTTTACCACACCAACAGTCCCCCACAGTGCGCATCCTGAGGACCCTTCCTGCTGATGTTGCCAGGTTAGATGACATTTCCTCTAGCTAGGCCAGGGAATGCCCCTAGCAGGGGAAAGTCAGCAGTGGAAGAGAACAGGGAACATTGTTCCACCACTAGATCCATGGAGACCCCCTGCAGGGGAAAGCTGGCCCCAGGGTCATGCGCAGCTCATCTGGAGGTCATGATGGAATTTCCAGTGGCAGTGAGGAGTGAGTCTGATGGGCATACAGGGCTTCTGCCAGACCTGAAGGAGTTAGGTGGCAGTGCACATATGAAGGTGGAAAGAAAACCTCCAGACATGAAGATACGTACTGTAAAATCCTTAACATGAGGGAAAACAGCATAACATGCATATATCACATTACAATGTATATGAAAATAACTACTTGAAACAGTGGTAGGATTTGTTAAGGTAATTGAATGAGCCAGATATGGACAGGGAGGTCATTATTTATAACAGCATGAATGGAGTTCCAGATAAAGGGATCAGAATGGGAGAATACAACATCAGGCAGAGTAGCTCCCAAATGTGACCCCAAATTACATGGACTCAGCTTATGTATAATTATACAATGGCAATGAAATTTCCTGCACTCTGATTGGTCAGTGTGTGACTCGGACAGTGATGATATTAAGCTATAACATCACTGGATTAAGTCCAGGCACACACATCTGACCACATAACACAAATCATGGTACCAGTCCTAGAGACACCGCTTAATCCCTCACACTTACCGACGGCCAGCCGCCCCTCCATTTTCGTAGCCTGTCACATTAACAAGCAGCACCACAATTCAGTAGCAGAATAAGACAAACAAATTTGCTGGCAGCATTTCGCACCGAAAGCGAGCGGCTTCAATAACCAGCTGACCGACTGCACACAACTTCAAAATTCCCGCTCTCCCTCGCTCTACATCGCAAATAAAAAAAAAAAAAATAAAACCACATAAAAAATACCAGCCTCCAGTCAGATTAGCAACTCTTAGTTGCTTACCGTGCTCCACAGCTACTTTCCACGACATTAAAAAGCGAAAGTAAGGCATAAGCAGAAACGGCATTTCAACGTCCCTCGCGTCACATAAAAGAGCGTCAATGACAAGCGCTTCAGCATTCTCCACACAAGATCAGCCAAGCAACAGCGCCACCCAGTGGTACAAAAAAATAGGGATTACTTTTTTAAAATGTGTACTTACCCACACAAAAATGTAATAAAATAAATAAAAACATACTTTTCTTTTTTAACACACGAACCATTTATAATAGCAATAAGGCACTCAGGGATGTGTGTTATCGTTAATAACGTCCTCCTGGGGTGGTGGAAGCACTCGGCTTAGCCTCGTGGCTTCAACCCACCCCAGGGTGACATGTATGTTAATAACACACACCCTGTCGTGCCTTATTGCTTAATCAACTGGGTTTTCAGAGTGGGTGCAGTTTTTTCCAGATAGAACAATGGCGGACAAGATTTTATATCTCCAGCACTGACAGCAATGGAGACGATTGGGGGCTGTGCCCCACAACCCCCCTCCCACAGGATTAGTTCATTTTAGGGGGGCAAAGCCATCCAAGCCCCCCCACCACCACCACTACTATACTTCTACTACAAGTACTACAAATAGTTGCAGTGCCTATAGGATCACATACGTCATCAGACAAGATTTTGTAATGACTCTGACATCTCATCTGGCAATGTCATAATCTCATCTGTCCGGCAGAAACTGCACCTGAGCTGGCTTTCCTTAGACAATGTCAAATAGTCTAAAATCTCAGATAAAATGTACCACTCAGTACATCTTGATTTAGAAAATATATGCAAAAGATTAAAGTATACTGTATTTAGAAGAACAGCAGGGACAACACTACAGCAGAAACTGCTCACAGACACACTCCTACCAGTTTTGGGCCACTGTTCCTCAATACGTACAGTAGCAGAGTGCTGGTCCCTGTGATGGGCATAGCAGTTGCCTTCTAATCTTTATCATTTCTCTCAGTAAAGCATTGAGAGGCAGGGCATACTGAAGCTTTATAGACTACTGTAGGTGGGAGCTGTGTGATTTAATTTGTTCTTGGGCATGTCTGTAAGGGTAGTAGAAACATTTATTGGCTGTGAAAAGGAGAGACTTGAGAAACCGTTGCAATCCTCCCCTGAACTAGAACAGTGCAAGTACAGGAACCTCGCCTATTGCATATAGTTCAAGTTTTAAGCTGCAATGTTGCCCCATCCCCCATTCAAATGACACAAGAAGAGCAAGACTTTTAAAAGGGATCGCCCAGGTTTTTCCAAAAATTACTGTTTGCATTGGAAGCACTTAAGTTGTGAAAGATCCCCCCAAAATTTGTATTTCCAGCATTCTATGATTTATAATTGAAGAAATCTGCATGAAAACAGCCCCTTTGCATCTTAAGTGACATATGTCCCTCAGGCTTTTCCCATTTTGAAGTCATAATCTTTTGTTTGTGACATCAGAATCACGTGCATAGTAACAGATTGTGCTGTCACATGCAGAGGATTATGACTTACAGCAGGCATATACAAAGCGAATAGATGTAAGGCCTGTTTACACTGCCACATTTGCACTGCAGAAACCTGAGTACTTGGGTTGCTGTGGTGCAAATGTGACAGTGTGGGCACTTACGCAATCAAGGTAAGTGGGTCGCTTCTCCTCTCATTGAGCCACAGCAGACTTGGGTATGTATTCTGGAGTGTGTGGTGTAAGAAACCAAGTGGACCAACTGCACTGCTCACTCCAACAGTGGACCAATCCAAAGCTGAGAAACTGACAGCTTGGGGGGGGTAAGGGGTATATAGCAGAGCACACCCGGCCCCTTACAAGGCCCTTCTCAGCATGACTTGCATCGGCATTGAGACAGGCTGTGTAGACATAATTTCACTGAATGAAGGACACTGAAGCAACACAGGGAGCAGCAGTTTAAACACGGTTGTAGTCTAGAGGAAAAAGACCCTGGGCTAGATTTACAGTGCCGCTGAAAGTCACGTGGCTGCAGGAAAAAAATGGTGCAAGTGGAAACTGCCTGCATTTTAGTTACAGGAGGGACACAAAAGACTTGTGGCTCTTGGAGACAACATAGGTGGGGTAACTTGTGGTGAAATTTACTTGAATTGGTGTATTTATTACTGCATGAAGGGTAAATTTGAGACCAGGAGAACCACTGATTGGCAGTGTAGCCCACTGGGTACCTATAAAAAGAAAACTCCGGGAGGGATCATGCTCCAACTGGCCTCAAAATACTGAAATTGTAGAATTAGAGAATGTAGACCCACTGACCAGATCTTGTTTTAATAAGAATTCTGACTACTTTCAATTTTTCAAAGAAAAAAGCAATTTATTGCACCATTTATCAATGTTCCTCAGTTCACACTCACTGCTTCTTCAGGATCTTAGTGTAATAAATCCAATATAGTTAGTGCATCCTTTCAAAATCTTGTCTGATTCTATTACGAATTTTTGAAATAGTTTGCGATCAATCAAATATGGGAATCTATTTTGCAGCTTCTACTTGTAGCTGTATATAATGACACTTTTATGAAGCCCCAAGCTTCTTTTTTCAGTTTTAACCTACTTCACCTGAAGCTTACTGAATAAACACTCTTTGGCTATAGGGGTGATAATTGTCTGGCCTGGGGCCTAAGTTACCTGTCAACTGAACTCCTACAGCCATTAGCACACCACCAGGAAGGGAGCAGGTTCTGCACAAAAGCAGCCACTGACAAAGTATCCAGCATATTGTCTCCACTGAGGTTAGGTCCAGCCTTATTGATCCAGAACAGGTTAGCTTTATGGCCACCCGTTTGTTATCCGACCACATGAGTAAATTGGCCCACATCCTCTCTGCATCCCAGGATTACATTAATCCAATGGCATTGCTTTCCCTGGACATGGAGAAGGCTTTTGATAAAGTTGACTGGCAGTTCTTATTTGCAACTCTTGCAAGATTCGGCTTGCCCCCTCAGTTTATTTCCTAGATCCAAGTGTTTTACTCCTCCCCAGTGCCTGTATTTGCTGTAATGGAGTTCTATTACCCTCCTTTTCTCTCTTTTCAGGTATGAGACAGGGTTGTCCATTATCCCCGCTCTTGTTCAATTTATATTTGGAACTGCTTGTTGTTCAGCTTAAGTTGCATCCAGACCTTAATGGAGTACACATTGAGTCTATGAACCTCAAGCTATCCACTTACATGGATGACATTATGTTGCATTTGTCCCACCCCACATCAACTGCCCATGTGGAAAAGAAATATATTTTGAATATATGTTTTAAGATATATTTTAAATAGTTTTTGAATTATATCCAAACATAGATTTTCATAATGGTTTTCAAATGCATGCATTATATCTCAAATTGGCTGGTTTTGAAATATCCGGGATATATCTGATGCATATATATCGGCTATTCCCTATACATTATTCTTTAATATTTCTAGAAATATCTAGTTAATATTCCATGAATTATTTGTTCCTTGAAGCAAGATATATCTTGAAATTATATATTTAATATTTATTAAGAAATATATTGACAATATTGTTGAGACATTATTACAATGATGAGATTGTGATTAAATATATTTGAAATCTTCTTGTGGTATTTAAAATGTATTAATTGTCAATATTCTAATGTAATTTTGAAATATTCATTAGTAATATCCTTTCTATATCTAACATATATTTTATATGTTCCTGATCTGGGTGTATTTAGAATAGATTATCTAGAAACATATGAAACATACAGTAGTTGGGAAACATTTCATCACATGAATGAGATGTTCTTTTAAATGTATTTGAAATATTCTCATGACATTGAAGATATGTTAAATGGTCATATTCACTGATATTTTTTGAATGTGCTTATGATATATCCTTTATACATATCTAATATATATTTTATATATTCATGAGCGGGTAGTAGTTTGCATAGATTATTAATAACTGTATTGGAAATACGTCGTTAATATGTCCTTCAAAGTATGAGATACTGTTGAAATATATTTTAAATAGTCTCATGATACTAATAATGTGTTAAATATTAATATTTATTTGTATTCTCTCTATATGCTAAAGATATATTCCATTTATATCTGATATATATATATATATATATATATATATATATATATATATGTATATGCAATATATTAATGATGTTAATATTCTGAATACATGTTCAAAGACTATAATGACTATATTGTGGGGACATCATTCTAAAGATTCTATAGTCCTGAAGTCCATCTTAAATATTCTCATGCTATTTAGAATGTCTTAATTGTAAATATTGTAAATACTGAAGAAATGGACCAGATCTATTCCATATATATGGGCTGGCAGTATAGCCTAGAGGTTAGAGTAATGAGCTGTGAATTAGCTTGGTACATCTAGCAGGCCAGACCTTGGTTTGATTCTCACAACCTCCACTTGCATACTGTGTGACTCTAAGCAAGTCACTTAACCACCTAGTGCTCCCAGATCACCCCTGAAAACAGGCATGTGTACCTAGTGGGCCTTACCTAATTACCAAAGACTAAAATAAAATAAATATATCCAATATATATTTCATATATTCATGTGGTTATCCGATACATACGTACAAAATGTTATTAAAAATTACGATCTCCAAGAGTAATGTATTTTTTTAAAAATATATGTTATATATCCAAAATATGTTCCAATCCTTTCTGTTGCTCTAAATTGTGCTTTTATTTATGAAAACATGTCCTACATACATCAAATGCATTGTTCATGTATATTTAGTATATCAATATTTTTAAATATATGTTCAACACATTTTATGACTATTTCATCACAACTGTGTTAATATATGTGATATATAGCCCATAAAGATTTCATACACATATTTTTACTGCACTTTTTAAATAGGTACAAAATGAAAGTGACATGCACATTTGTCATGCATTTTTAAACATAGAAACATAGACTTTGATGGCAGATAAGGACCACTTGGCCCACCCAGTCTGCCCATTTCCCTTCCTGTTGGATAAGCTGCAGATTCTAGTTAACCAACAGCCTACTTCCTGCAACCCCCCCACTACAATTGCCTTATGTCTGTCCCATGCATGTTAGAATTCCCCCACTGTTTTAGACCCAACAAGCTCCCCAGAAAGGCGGTTCCATTCATCCACCACTCTCTCCATAAAAAAAAATTTCCTCACATTACCCCTGAGCTGTCCCCCCTCAATCTTTAAATTGTGCCCCCTTGTTCTTACGCATCTCTTTTTCTGAAAGATGCTACCCTCCTGGACTTTGTTGATTCCCTTGAGGTACTTAAAAGTTTCTACAATGTCCCCCATGTCCCTCCTTTCATCAAGGGTATACATATTAAGCTCTCTCAGTCTCTCTTCATATGGTTTCTGATGCAGACCCTGCACCATTTTAGTTGCCCTCCTCTGGACTGCTTCCATCCTGTCTATGTCCTTGCATAGATGGGGTCTCCAAAACTGCACACAGTATTCCAGATGGGGTGTCACCAACTGTCTGTACAGAGGGATAACCACTTCCCTTTTTCTACTTGTGATGCCCGTCCTAAGCATCCCAGTATCCCCCTGGCTCTCCTTACTGACTTCTCACATTGCTTACCCACCTTTAGGTCATCTGATATGACTACCCCAAGTCCCTTTCCATTTTTGTTGTTGTTAGTACCTCCCCTGCTATTGTGTACTCTTCTCCTGTTTTTTTTCCCAGGTGCATTACTTTGCACTTCTTTGCATTGAATCTAAGTTGCCATATGTCTGACCATTCCTCCAACCTTGCCAAGTCCCTTCTCATCTTTTCTACCCCCTCTTGTGTATCAACTCTGTTACAGATCTTTGTGTCATCTGCAAAGGCATACCTTTCCCTCAGACCCTCTGCAATGTCACCTATAAAAGATGTTAAAGAGGATTGGACCCAGTACTGAGCCCTGAGGTACCCACTAGTAACTCCCCTTTCTTTGGAATGTGTTCCATTCACTATTACCTTCTGTGTCCTGTTGTGCAGCCAGTTTGCTACCCAGGCTACCACCCTGGAACCCATTCCCAGGCTGGCTAACTTGATTATTAGTCTTTTGTGCGGGACTGTGTCATATGCCTTGCTAAAGTCAAGGTAGGCCATATCCAAAGCCCCTCCCTGGTCTATTACTTTGGTCACCCAGTCAAAGAAATCAATTAGATTCATCTGACATGACCTTCCTGCAGTAAATCCATGCTGCTTTGGGTCCCGTGCCCCACTGGCCTCTAGGTACTCAACAATTCTTTCTTTCAGAAGTGATTCCGTCATTAATATCTATCATCTTTCATATCCATTTCCGTCACCTGGAAAATGTGTTCTACGTATGGTTACTTGTATGTTTAAAATACAAACTATATATTTCTTGCATTTATGTGGTGGCAAGCTAAAATTCTTAAAGCACTGGAGACATCACTGCATGCATTGAAATAGTTGTTAAATACTGTAGCACTGCAGCTAACTGCTTACTTAACTGTGTAAATATTAAAAAAACACATTAAAACCCAAGAACAAACAGTTTCATATTTTAAAGTTTTATTATATTTAAAAGTTCAACAATGTAAGCATCATGGACAGGCAGAATCATGATTCACCAATGAAATATAATAAAATAATAGACAGTATATCAGATGCTGGCATACCATCCCACGCCCATTGAACCGTTTCATAGCTTACATGAGCACAACAGGTGCTATCTGAAAGTAAACATTTTCCATTGAAAACTGACTTTACTTCTTGAAGTAGTACTACACTGGTGAAAAGTTTGAACAAAATTCTTTGGAACAAAAACTGCTTTTAAATCATCACTACCCACCAACTGAGATACAGTGTATGGTTTATTCGATCACCACCTCATTATGCATACTTGTATCAATCAAATAACTGTTACACTGCCCCCCTCCCTTAGCACCCACTTCCCTTCTCCACCCTACTGTCTCATGAAACATTCCTAGAATATAAAAAATATATACCCAGTCATACTATTGTATGATCCTGCCTTACCCTAACCCACCCCCCATCATCTAAGACGCACACCTATAACCTGTTCTGAAGTTACATTTCTGTCACAGATACCAAGAAAATAGTATTGTAGTTTACAGTAACAATTCCAACACCATAATAGGTAATGATTTTAACCAGTTTTAAAACAAGGCACAGTTAATCTACATTGACATCATCACCCTTGCATTTGGTCCTGATAGCATATAATTTTAGGTTTACGACAGTACTAATTTATTCTTTCATAGTTCCTGGATACTTCAGGAGCGTTGCATCTAAAAGGAAAAGAATGGATAATGTTTATTTTATGATTGTACCACTAATTCTCATCCAGTTCAGCATGTAGTCATGGCTGTCACTATACACCCAGTTTGTATCTGCCAAGCCACACTACCCTGCTCCCTGAAAGTTCTTTAAGATTTTGTCATGTCTTTTCATATGCTTCCAATACTGCCTCATGTTCCAGTCCTCCCCGGCTGCTGCCTGCTCTGTCAAGGAGCCTTACATTCCTGTTTTACTGTAATCTCCTTTGATTGGCCTCCTTAAGTGCACCGATGTTTGTTTACCTGCACTACGTATATGTGAGCACGAAGGATGTACAATCTACACTGCTCCCACTTTATAACATGGCTGTCCAAATGATGTTTCTGCCCTATTTTAAGCTTACTATTCATCTCACAGAACTGTAGTCTTGTTAAACATGAGTTGTTGCAATGGTTTGCCAGGTCATTAGTGCTGATCTTCAGGATAAAACCTTGCTTGGAATGACAGAAACATGATGTACTGTTAACTGTCAGTGTAAAAAGCTGCAGTTGACCCTTGTCATCCAGCTTCCTACAGCACCCTCCAATGGGTAAGAACAGTAGTACAGGGATTTTGACAGAGAAACAAATTCCCAAATGTACATGGTCTTTCTTTGGTGAAATACACACAGACCTGCTCAGTAAAAATGATTGATTAAACAGTTTATGTGCCATATCACTTTCATGTTGACTTTGGTTAATGTACCCAGTCATACTGTGAAAAGCAGTCTCTTCCATAATAGGTACACATTGAGCCATATCAGACACATTCCCAGAAGCACCATGTGTTACACTGATGATCTTCTATACAGCATTAATTCCTTTTTATGTTGGCTGTCACGCTTGCGCACCAGCCAACATCTTGTGGTAGTAGCACATTTGGAGGCATGGCCAGTGTTGGGAAAATGCAGGGCATGCATCAGAAGGTGCATCCCTCATTCTCCAATCAGCCAGCAGCAGGATCTGACCTCACGCATACCAAATGTGGCCACAAGAACAAAGAAAAGGTCAGCTGCAATGAGAGTGAACCTCTCATGCAGCTTGACTGCAACACTCCTCCCGAAGTGCAGGCAACATGGCGGCAGTGACTGCTGCCGCTGCCTGTCACAATGCCAATGAGGGAGCCCACTCAGACTTGCCATTTTTCCACACCTCCTTATGAACAGTACAGCTGTCATTTTACATATCCTGGCTTAAATGTCTTTTTGCACATCCAGTGCAGAATAGCGCAGTCGCAGTGCAAAATCACTTTTGGGGACAGTTTGAGGAAATAACGGTGACACTGTACATGGTCCTAAAATGCCTAAGTTGAAAATTTGGTGCCGAAAGTCCATAAAATGACTGTTTCAAGCATGCATCCTTGTAACTTCACAAATTTGAAATATATCCATGCCAGATTTTCAACACTGGCATTTTTTCACACCTCCTTATGAACAGTACAGCTGCCATTTTTCACATCCTGCCCAAAATGTGTTTCTGCACCTGAGGCACACAATGGCATGGTCGCTGTGGGAAATCAACTTTTGGGACAGATTAACAAAATCACAGCACTACTGTTCATGAGGGGAGGTCCCAAAATGCCTATGTTAAAAAAATGTGGGTGACAAACTCCCAAAAATAATTGGGTTACAGACGTGTGTTGCACACTTCCTATGCTTGCTCATGACTTCAACAATTTTTCGTATTATCACTCCACATTTTCATCATTGCCATTTTTTAGGTCTGCTCATGAACAATACAGTTGCCATTCTCCACATCCTGCCCAAAATGTGTTTTCGTCCACTGTGTCACCAAATGGCATAGCCGCTGTGTAAAACCACCTTTCAGCTAACAATCTGATTGTGCCGCTTTTCATGAGGTGGGCTCACAAACAGCCCATGTTGAAAATTTGGAGTGAAAATACCACTGCATGCCTACGGTGTTAGGATTTCCAACTGTAGCACTCCACCCAGTACAGACTGACAGGCGCCAGGGGTGTGACTTGGGATCATCGGATGTAATGCTCGCGCCATTCCACCCCCACCCCCACCCTGCAGCCACTGACAGGCATTGTGGTGTGCCTTGCACTGTTCAGCCACAAAATTCATCCCATTCTCCTATACTGCACCCACCTCAGTGTATTTCCCTATGGAATTGGGTAAGTATAATGCCCAAAGACCCCAAAGCACACCACAACACTTGTCAGTGTCTACAGGGTAGGGTGAGGTACAATGGCATAAGCATTATATCTGACAACCCAAAGGCACACCCCAATGCCTGTCACTCTCTACAGGGTGGGTGTGGGGTTGGCGTCACTTCAGTACTTCACTGCCATTCCTATTATGCATCTCTAGCTCTGGCACTACCAATGCCAATGCCAGCGAAACAACATTTAGCATTGACAAATGCTTGTTCTTTTCTTCTATGTCCTGTGATAGGCTCAGCCCCCGTACCACCAGTCTCACCACACATTCTCTCTGATTTACCTCAGGTGGCTATCCTCAAGGGGTTGTTCCTCAGTGTTGGGCCATCAAGAGGGGGCTCCCCTGATGATAGTCTTGAACCCAGCTTCAGTCAGACCATGTTACCAGTCTGCCTATCTGGCTCCACATCCCCCCATGGGGCTGCTGTGTCAAGCCATCCAGATGGAATACTTAAGCCGTTTAGCACTGTAGAGTTCCACAGGCAGTCAGAGTGGGACTGTCAGAGTAGGCCATCACTCATAGGCCATGTCATTGTGCATGGTTTTATCCCTTGTGATAGGCATGCTTTGAAATGACAGGCCTGTGTAAAAGTCTGCCACACCTCCTCACAGCTTGTTTTCTTGCAGCTGCTCCCTCTCTCTGGTCTCCCCTATGGCCAGTCATGCACCAGACACACACAACCCTATCCCACAAAGGACAGTAGTCCATTTCACACTCAGTCCTTCTTCCATGGTTGGTCCACTGGCTCCTTGTGTCTGTTCCTGAACCCAGGCTGTCAGCATCACAAGTCAAAGCCATATTGCTGTGGAGCATTGGTGCTTGCAAACAGTGTTTACCACTGTATATGAGGTGCTACAGTGTCATGCAAACTTTAGAATAGTAACTTTGCAAAGAATGTACAATAACACATTTTCATGTACTTCGGTGTATTGCAGGCTGAAATTTTTTGTAGGTCATGGCACTTCAAAGCACACACCTTTATCCAGCATAGAGATAGCATACTGTCATTTGGTGTTCTAAAGTTACGTAAAATGACCAAAATGCATAGTTTTTGTTGCTTAAAATACCAGTCAGCCCCCAAAATACAACTGTTTTAAAGGAGAATTGCCTTGTATTTGTGAGCGTTTGTTCTGTAGAAGCAGCATTGCTAATACTAGTTCTCATTCTGTTTTAGTTCCCACTCTAGTGGCCTTTTAGTAAATTGACTAGATGTTTCTTCATTACACTAAGGTGGGAACTTCAAGTGTACAACTGCATGATAGAAACATAGACAATGACATCCTAAAAAGGGCAGAGGTCCATCCAGTCTGCCCAAGTTCCCTATAATCCCCACTAAATACTGTTCCTCCAGGGTACTAACCCTCCCCATCCACTAAAAGAGCTGCAGTTATATCCTTGTTACAGACCATACATTGTTTTCAAAATTCATTCCTGTTGTAGTGTTGAAGTCTGTGACCCAAAGGGACATGAATTACATCATTCAGTTCCAAAAATGTGTGCTTACCAGCTGAAACAGCCACTAAGTTTGTTAAAAAAACAGTAAAGATAGAACAGTAACAGAAAGAATGGTAGTTTTTTCCAAAAGGCCCCACGCCTTGTGAATGCTCATCGCAACTACTCAGAAATGTCATTTTAATGCATGCCTGAAGTGATTGAAGCTGCTTTTTCAAAATTAATTAATGTGCTATGATGACACGGTTATGGGCTCTCTGTGGAGAATTAGAACGGTCAGGACCTGCACTCATTTCCAGGCTCTCTTTTTTTCTTGAATTTTAATTTTCTCTACTTTTTATATGCTTTCTGTGCCCCCCCCACACCAGCATCCCTCACCACCTGCCCACTTGACAATCCCCCCACACCAGCATCCCTCACCACCTGCCCACTTGACCATCCCCAGTCACCAGCTAGCCTTCCAATTCCCAGCTAAAAGCTGTTCTGGCTACTGGACATCTAGTTCACACCCTGGACTACAACCCCTACACCTGTATAAGCCTCCACTGCAGCCATTTCACCACTTGTGACACTGACCACCCATCCCTTTCCAGGCCCAGACTCTCTCCTACATTTAGCCATTATCAATGCACACATTATAACCAACACGCAGTCATGGAGCAGCCTCCCACCAACAGCAACCAGAATTAGACAGACTTTCCTGCGATTATCATCTTGCTACATGTGATCCAACATCATATGCTAGTTATAAATTAAGTGACAGCTGATCATGATATAGGAACCACCTCGTCATGACTTACAGAGTATAAGGATCGCATGAAAATTCATTCAAGACCACCTCGCTCTGTTCAGTCTGATAAAAGGATCTTCCAATACACATGTGGCAGCTGATCACCTTTGCTGACATAATTTTTATGTCATACTTTTATACATTTTACAAATATTAATAAATGCAAGCAGCACTATTTATAATTTAATATTATACTTTACGCCTACAAACCACCTTGATAAAAACAGTAAGCAAACAATTGGACCAAAACATAAAATGTGAATTGTGTAGATATAACGTCAGCTGTACCCACAGACTGGCCCCACCTTCGGTCGTTTACACACCTTTCACCGATACACACACATCCATCTTCAGGATCAAACTCCCTCCTACTTCCAACTACCCTCCATGCACACAATATTAACACTCATCAGGCATAGAGCAGCCTCCAACAGGAGCAGTCAGAACTAGATGGACTGTGATCATTACACTGCATGTTAACTGACATTATACGATAGGTACAAATAAGGTGACAGCTGAACATAATACAGAAACCACCTCATCATGACTTACGGAGTATAAGGATTGCGTGAAAATTTCTTCCAAGGCCCCCTCCCTCTGCTCAGTATGATAAAAGGATCACCCAATACACATGTAGCAGCTGATCAACTTTAATGACATAAGTTTTATGTCATCCTTTATTATACAAATATTAATACTCACAAGCAGCACTACTTACAACAAAATATTATACTTTAGGCCTACCAACCACGTTGAACAATAAGCAAACAATTTTTTTATTTTAGTCTTTGGTAACTGGGTAAGGTCCACTAGGCACAAGCGCCAGTTTTCAGGAGCGACCTGGGAGCACTGGGTGGTTAAGTGACTTGCTCATAGTCATGCAGTATGCAAGTGGAGGTTGTGAGAATCAAACCCAGATCTGGTCTGCTGAATGTACCAAGCTTGTTCACAGCTCGTTACTTTAACCTGTAGGCTATACAATAGAACCAAAAAAGAGAATGTGACTGGTGTAGATATACCATCAGTTATACTCACAGACCATCCCCACCTTCAGTCATTTACTCACCTGTCTTCCAATCAACCATCCATCTCCAGGATCAGACTGCCTCATACTTCCAACCACCCTCTATGCACACATTATAACAACCTAGCAGGCATACAGCATCCTCCTACCAGGATCAACCAGAATTAGATAGACCTTGATCAACACACTGTATGTGATCCAACATTATACACTAGTTACAAGTAAGGTGACAGCTGCACATGACACTGGAACAATCTCATCATGACTTGCCAAGTATAAGGATTGTATAGAAATTCATTCAAGGCCACCTGCTGCCTGACACATTTGAATCAAACCACTGATCAATCAAAATGACCAAATAAGAAAATGTTAGACATGTCACTATATTATCCCTCCACACCAACCAGCACCTATATTTTCACGACCAATCTCTTCAGTTCAACATGCCACTCTTCCTGCTGCTAGATCTCAAGCCTTGGACTATGGATCATAGAGATGCAATATACTTTTATTTTGCATTCGATATGTAGACATATGTCACAAAGTTTGCTTTCTTTCCTCATTTTGTGAAATGAACAGTTATTTCAATAAATTTTGATATTTAAAACTTTGCCGTGCTGTTTATTTTTTTCAAGATAAAATTTTACTTAAATGTCACAAAGCAGGAAAAAGTAAGAAATGGTGCACCATACACCCAATGAGGAATACCTACCCTACCTGTAAGGCACTGCACTACCACCATGATCTCCCCCACCACCACCACAACCCGGTGCTGCTGACCGGCACAGCACGCCACTCTCCAGGATAGCCATACACCTGCTTGAGCTTGAATGAGTGAGCGTGTTTATGTACAAGCATGTGCTCATTTATTGCAAGCATACACTCAATTTACTGAACTGTTTTGGGGGGGGGGGTGGCCAGACATGAGTGTAGGGCAGTTCCAGTCCCTTGTGGTGCTTGGAATGGGGGAAATTGTGTCATGGACACCATGATCCATGACATCATTCAACACATCATGACACCCCTGTCAGAAACTGGAAAAGCCCTCCACTCTTTTCCGCCAAAACAAAAAAAAATGAATGCATGCAAGCTGACAATGATTGAGCACTTGCCCGTACAATTAAGTGCTCACTCATTCCAGCACAGTCAAGTGGCTGACTGTGATGGATAGTGTAAGGCTGTGTTAGTTGCCCATTCATGGTTGTGGTGCTGGGACATGTGGGTTGTAGGGCTATACCTGCTGTGGATGGTGGTGGTCTGCTGGTTTTGTATTTATTAAAGGGGATTACTGGGGGGTGTGGAGATTGGTGTTGGTGGGGAAGGGACCAGAATACACCAGGTAATGTAATGTTACATCTGAGTCTGCGATCACATAAGAGGGGTGTTTCAACTAGACACCAGGAATTGTGAAGTTAGTGTTACATCAATATCCTTGAAGTGATCCTCCTGGCAATGCACCCCATCATTCTGTTTGCCTTTGCCACCTCCATCTTGCACTGTTCTGAGTGATTCATTTGGACATCTATCACCACCTCCAGATCTACTTTTCCTTCAAGACATTTAGCTGTTCCCCACCCAGATGGTAGTTATACTCTAGGTTCCTAGCCCCTAAGTGCAGTATATAACACTTCCCAGCATTAAACCCCAGCTCCCATGTGCAAGACCACAGCTCCAGTCTTTCCAGGTCCTCCTGGAGTGTCCGCTTCCCCTCCTCGCTATCCACCACTGCTCCTAGTTTGGAATCATCAGTGAACAATCTCGTTTTGCTCCCAACTCCCTCTGCAATATCTGCTATGAATACATTAGAGTGGCCCCAAGACAGAACCCTGTGGTACCCCAGTAGTGAGCATTCTGGTTGATGAAAGCATCCCCCCCCCGCTACCACCCATTGCAGTCTGTTGCTCAGCCAACTCCCAATCCATCTCACCATCTTTACTCCCACCCCTAAGTTCCTCAGCTTTCCTAGTAGTCTCCCATGCAGCCCAGAGTCGAATATCTTGCTGAAGTCCAGATAAGGGACACCAATCAGCCACTCACCATTCGGTGATCTTGTCATCCAGTCACAAAATTTGACCAGGTTAGTCTGACAGGATCTCCCTCTGAGAAAACCATGTTGCCAGACATCTTGAATAATAATAATAATAATAACTTTCTTTCACATAAGCGTCTTTCAAGCCATCAAGGCGCTTTACAACAAGATAAAACAATAATAAAATCAATAGTGAACAATATAATAAAAGCTGTCCGATGAACAAACTAATTCAGTACCCATAAATGCCTGACGCCATAAGTAAGTTTTCAACTCCTGTTTAAACTTTCCCACAGTCGTGCACTCCCAAAGTTGATGGGGTAGAGAATTTCAAAGGGAAGGGGCCACATGCATGAATACACGGGCCCCTGAAGATTTCAATGACACCCTTGGAATCTCCAGCAACCCCTCGTCAGCCGAACAGAGCTGTCACATTGGGCAATAAGGCACAAGAAGCTCTTTCAAGTAGTCAGGGCCAAGTCCATGTAGGGCTTTGTAAGTCAGTAAACCAACTTTAAAGGTGATCTGTCACCTAATCGGCAGCCAGTGCAGATTATGTAGCACTGGAGTAATATGGGAGGCTCAAGAAACCCCTGTCAACAATTGTGCTGCAGCATTCTGCGTGAGCAGCAGGCAGTGGATATCAATCCCAGGTAGCCCTAAGTACAGAGAGTTGCAATAATCCAGGCATGAGGTCACAAAGGCATGTACCAACATAAGTGGGTCCCCGGACAGAACAATTGCTTAATTCTTGAGATATTCCTTAAATGATAAAAGGAAGACTTGACGACCACCGACACCTGAGCTTGTAACGTCAGCCCATTGTCAAGCACTACCCCCAGGTTTCGCACCTGTTCAGATGAAGTGATCTGGGAGCCCCCAAGAAAAAGTCCAGAGGGTTTACCAGCCCACAACCCCTCTATCTGGCAACCCGGGTCCACCACCATCACCTCGGTCTTTCCGGCATTCAACTTTAACCAGCTCAAATTCATCCAGTCCTGGATTTCAACAAGGCAGTTATTAAAGACCAGGACAGCTCTATCCTGGTCAGGTGCAAAAGACAGGTAGAGCTGGGTATCATCAGCATAGCAGTGAAACCTCAACCCATACCATCTTACAATGTCTCCGAGGGGAAGTATATACACTGCAAAAGACATGGGGGACAGCACTGAGCCCTGAGGTACTCCATATGGCGGAGAGAATGGGTCCAAGTAAAAAATCCCAGACACCACTCTCTGACTTCTGCCAGTGAGAAAAGATGTAAACCAACTGAGGACCACACTTGTCAGGCCACAGATGGACCCCAGGTGCCCAAGCAGTACCCCGTGGTCCACAGTGTCACAGGCTGAGGAGAGATCGAGGAGCACCTAGATAGAATGGCTTCTCTGATCTCTTGCCATCAGGAGATCATTGGGCACCCGAACCAGTGCGGTCTCGGTGTTATGCCTCTTTCGACAACCAGACTGGAGAGGTTCGTAGATGTTATGGAAGGTCAAGTGGTCCTCCAGCTGTACCGCTATTACTTTCTCAATCACCTTCCCAATAAAGGGAAGGTTTGAGATTGGTCTGTAGTTGGCCAGAGAATCCGGGTCCAAAGAAACTTACTTTAGGAGGAGTGTCACCACTGCCTCCTTCAGGGAACTTGGAAACTCACTGGATTCCAGGGAGCACAGGACTATCTGTGCCAGGACCGGGCCAATAATATCATAACAACCCATAATCAAGGTAGTTGGGCCCAGATCCAAACTACAGCACATAGGGTGCATACACTGGACAATCTGCATGGCATCCGCGCACTCCGGCAGGACAGAGGTACTCCAGGAAGCTCGAGGTGAGGTGACCAGACACCTATCAACCGCAACCCCTGTAGAGCGAGTCGAGAGAATTTCTGACCTGATGTTGGCCACCTTATCCGCAAAGAACTGAGCAAGTTCATCGCACTTCAATTGCGAAAATGGTCTTTGGAGCTGAAGACAGGTTGGGTTGCACAACCTATCAACAGTTCAGAAGAGCTGAACTGGTCGGTTCTGAGTGGCAGCAATCTTCCTGGACAGGAATTCTGCCTTCTTACGGGAGAGCGCTGCTTGGTAAGTCTGATAATGCTCAACCAATCTAAGGAGATCCACATCTAGGGCGGATTTCCGCCAATGCTGCTCTAACCTACGTCCTACTCGCCACAACTCCCTCAAAGACCCATCAAACCAAGAGGCCGGAGGGCAAAGGGGGAGAGGACAAACACAGATGGAAGCAATCAAGTCCAGAGCTATGGAAATGGCTTTATTATAGGCTATGACCAGAGTTTCTGGGATTGAACTGGCTACAGGAAACTCCGAGAGGTCAATCACAGCTGCTAGGCCTTCAGGAGTTACTCCTCATAAAGGGTGGTAACTGATCATCTCCACCGGAGCAGGCCTTCAAAAGGGAGCACAAAAGTTAAACCTCACGGTGTAATGATCAGACTAACCGATAGGTTCCATCCCCAAGTCGGAGGCCTCAATCCCCAGGCAGAAGACCAAATCAAGAGAGTGACCATGTTTATGGGTGGCAGAAGTAACAAACTGTGTAAGGCCCAGAGATGTCATGGGCTGAAGGAAGTGTTGTCCAAACTACGAGAGTTTGTCATCAACCCAGGCATTGAAGTCATCCAGAACCATCAATCTGGGTGACTCCAGCACCATATCGACCACGAAATCCGCTACTTCCTGAAGGAATCGCTTCTCGTCCCCAGGTGGATGGTAGATGAGAGCTATCCTGCAACCTACACCTGCCACCAGAGTACACTCAAATGATTCAGCCTCCTCAACTGGTACACTGTTAAGGCCCACCTCAATCTTAAAACAGACCCCCCAATCCAATCTTGAACAGTGTATCACTGAGTACCCGGCCGGAATAGCAGCATCCAATATGGGGCCAGCATTTTCATCTAGCCAGGTCTCGGTGATGCAAGCCAGATCTGTTGTTCCAGCCAGATCTGTAATAATTGCAGTCTTATTCTTAATAGATCTGGCATTGCAAAGCACCACTTGAGTTGGACTGGTTTCAGGGGCCACCCCGGCTACTTGCCTACCTCAAATGGCAGTGCCCTTGGGTATGGGGACTAGACATGTAGCACCATGTTCCAGGCTCCATTTCACCCAGGGCATCTTCTAGGCCTAACCACAGCTATGTGAGAGGTCCATTCATTCACCCTCTGATGTCCGCAACCCCTACCCCCCCCCCCGCGAACAATACCTAGTGCACGACAGCACTGGTAAGTTGACAACATCAAGGGAGGAGGAAATGGGTGGAGGGAGCGGAGGGCGGAGGATGAATAGAGAACGACTGGGGAGGAGAACCTACACATTCCCCAGACAAATCCAAAAGCACCTAACCTGAGAAAAGACCCCCAAACAACAATAGTAAAATACCCAACAAAGACAGAACAAAAAATACCCACCCTAATACGTAATAAAACACAAATAAAATGCCACCGTGTCCCACAATAATTGGATAAGTCGCTCCCCTATACTTGACTCTGGAGCTACTGCTGTCCCCTAAAACAAAAAATTATGAATTATGAATTTATGAATTTACCCCCCCACGACGGCCAGGGAAGCAGGGGAGTCCAGTTACTCTCACTGCCTGAATGAAGGTCACAGTCTACACAGATGATGTACAAAACACAAAATTATGGATTATGAAATCACCACCCCCCCAAGCCCTCTCACGGCCAGGGAAACAGGGAAGTCCAGGTACTCTCACTGCCCGGATAAAAGTCACAGTCTGCTCAGATGATGTCCAAAATAAAACTACAAAATGTTCATCAGAAGTAAGATAAATAAAATAAATAAATAAATGGAAAAAAAATTGAAGTATATGGATGCCCAGGTCCTCTCACCACCAGGGAGACCACACAAGCGAGTTTAGGCCTTAGGGCCCTAGCAAAGCAGAATAATCCAAGATGCCAATCATCCATAAAAAGTGGGAGCCACAGCAAGAATCCAAAAAAGGGGAAAGTCCAAGGTGTTACTTGACTTAAAATAAGGAAGCCACAGGAAAGTTCAGTCAAATCAAAGCCAGTCAAAGAATTTGAAAATAACAGCCAGCAACAGACCACGGACCCTCCAACTCCATATCCAAGCACAGCCCAAAATAATTGCAGCCCCACCATGACACCTGGGTAATGGCCACACTGTAGCCAATCCCGTGAATCTAGGGGAACCATGATACACCAGACAGCTCCCTGACTGAGCAAGTACCGTGACCCCCTGTGAAGCAGCAAATTCAGCTGGCGATCGCCCAATGGAGTCGGGCACACTCTTGTTGCTAACCGTTGGTCACTCCAAGCAGATATTCCAGGGATTCCAGGTCCATAAAACACAGTCCCAGGCCCAGTACTCAGCTTCAGAACCAACTCCCTCCAAATCCAGAGTATCAATGGAAAATAAACCTCTTTCCACATTCAGCTTTCCACCCGGACTATCCTTAAAACAGACCAGTGCCCTCTCTTCAACTCCCCGCGTCCGCAAAGTTCCTCTCGTCTCCACACTCCTCTTCAGCTCCCTTCATCCCACAAGGCTCCTCACAACTCTTCACTTCTCACTCCTCTCTCCATACAACTTCTCTCCAGTCCAAAATAACCTGATTAAGTGAGGAGATTCAGTGAGGAAGTTCAGTGATAAAAATCACCGCTTTCACAAAGCGAAAATAGCTATAGCGGGATCATTCAAGTCAAACCACACAGACTGTGGAATGCAAATGCAAAAAAGGTCGCAAAAGCCATTCAATGCAGACTGCCACTATTATGTTACCAGCCCCTGTAAGTTAAAATAAAACAAATATAATGAAATAAAACAAAATAAAACAAAATAACGCAAAAGAGAGCAGGAGCAGATTACAGCATGCCCAGCCTGGTGGCCATCTTGAAAAAAAAAAGGTAATTTGTTTCCAAGAACTGCACCAGTCTTCCCTTCAGATGGTTTCCAAGAGTTTCCCCACTATTGATGTCAGATTTACCCATCTATAATTTCCCTATTCATTCCAAAGTCCACTGTTATGGAGGGGCACAGCACGTGCCATCCTCTAGTCTAGAGGCACACATTCAGATTCTGGGGAGGAATTGAATAATTCCATCAGTGGTGCTGCCAGGACATCCATCAACTCCTTTAAGACCCTGGGGTGGATACCATCGAAGCCTGGAGCTTTGTCCATTCACAAGGACTTTAGGGTCTCCCAATCTCTGCTTACCTGGATCTCCCCATCTGTTAGCATCCCCCTGTCCCCAACCTCCACCCTACCTCCAACTTATGAAGTTGTTCCCTCCATTTTATCATCTCAGCTAACCACTATCCCTGCCACTTGACCACTGTTCCAGCCCCTGGATCACTCTTCCCTTTATAGCTGACCACCTTCCTTCCCACTGGATGACCCTTTCTGTCCTCAAACCATCCTCCCACCCTTAGCTTACCTACTTCCCAACACCTGGATGACACTTCCAGCCCCTGGTCCAGGTCTAAGATGCCTGAAACAGTCTCGCCATCTACGTTCCCACTGTGCATAACCACCAGGACCAGCCCTGAGCCCCACACATTAGCCTCCCCTAACAATGTCTTGCCTATCTACAGTGCCCACCCAGGCCAGCTTTGGGACACCCAGACTTGTCTTTTCCACCTAAGGGCCCTTTTTCTTCCACCATAGCCCTAGGACCCCTGGCTAACATCTCTACTTACATCCCCCCTCTCTGCCACCCTGACTAGCAATTGGAACCCAGACCAATTTTCCCTACCCATCTCCCTGTCTCCCACCCCAAACCAGTCCTGGTACTGCTGGGCTGCCCTGCCTCACTCAGATCCTCATGGTATCCCACATGGACCAGCTCTGGGATGAATAGAATGGCCTCCCATGTCTACTTTTCCATTGTCAGTCAACTCGGACCAGCAGTGAGAGCACTGGCTCTGCCTCCACTACCTATGTGCTCCATGTACCTTGATCTGGATCAGTGTAGGAATCCAAGGACTAGCTTTTCTTAGCAACATCTCCCATTTTTGCACACCTAGACTATCCCTGGTAACCCATACTAGCTGTCCCCGCCAACGTCACCAAGTTACTTCACCCAGATAATCCTCTGCACCACCATACTAGCCTTCCACATCTATAAATTCCCTGCGTGCCCACCCAGTCCCACCCTGGGACCCCTAGACCAACTTTTCCCACCCATGTATCTATGTCCCTCCACCTGGATCAGCACTGTGACCTGGGAGAAAGTGGCTGGAGAGCAGCAAGAAACTGCTACTGAGTGTAGCCACTTCAGTGGCAGAGGAGGGAGACAGTGCGCAGGGCAGCAGGTGTCACCATTAAGTCAAGCCACTCCCACAGCAAAAGAGACTGAGGTGGTTCAAAGAGAAAAGAAGCAAGAATATGCTGTTTTAAGTGAAGCTGTACCATGGCTAAATGCAAAGCTGGAGGGAGGAGGAAAGAGGCACAAGGAGACAGAACAGCCAGAGTGGCGGGTGCCTCATGTTGAAAGTCACACTCCAGCTGTCAGCAAGCCCCAATGGACTGTAAATGTTAACTGGGAGGGGGACAATTTGGGCTTGGAATAGCCCCGAAACAGCAGCAACTCGCGTCAAAAGCCAACCTTGCCTCAAGCCAACCTGGGCTACTGCTGCAGCGTCATCCCTATAACAGAACTGTGCTAAAAGTGAAAGTGCCTGCAGAGTCCCAACACTTACTCCCAGCCTGTATGGAGCGCAGGTTGCAGCCTTCTCTGTGTGGGTGGGAGAGGGAGAGACAGAAGCTCAGTGGGAAGTGGAGGCCATAATAAAAGCACCTACATTCATCTTCCTGAACCACTGCTCCAGCGGCAATTGCCATGGGATATGGAGGTGACAGGAGGCAGCCTTGAAGAGAGCTACACTCACAGCTTGGAATGCTCTCTGTTGGGAGCAGTCAGGTCGCATCGCAAAGTGGAATGCAATACTGGCTATTTAAAACCCTGTAATGTGTCACACATCCCTATCCCTCACCCCCACTGTTTGGCACTACTTACTGGTATCTTGCTTTAGTTTTTCTTCTTCCACTGTTCAGGTTGCCCGTCCCTCAGCCACAGCACCTGCCACTTACTCATTAGTACTTTTCCCTATTCTCCCCACTATCATACAGTAATCATTTTTTTCTGTTTAACCGTTTTTGGGGTTTTTTTTTTTGCTTTTTTACCAGAGCTTTGTTCAACTGGCTGCTTCAAACTGTGCTCCAGCTGTCACACTCCTCTGCATGCTGCTGCTATGTGTCATCTCCACACCTCGATATACAGACATACAAATATTTTTTATACTGCTTCTTCGAAAACTGAACTAGTGATAACCCCTAACTCTTCCACTCTGGTTTCCTAACCTCGCTACAACTGCTACCAGCGCTCCCCCCAACGCATAGAAACTATCATTTTTTTTTCCTTAAACTGCATGCTCGCAAACCCAACTGCTGATGACTCCTCACTCTAGGTCACACTTCTGCTCTGGTTTGCAGGCCTCGTTACATCTGCCACCAGATGGGCTCCTGTTAAGTTCTTCTCGGCAAACTCTTAATGGTCTCGTGGCCCTCCCTCTTCCCTGTTTATTTACTAATATTCCCCTATGTCTATGCCACACATGCTTTAAGCCTCCCCTCCACCATGTTTCACTCCTGACCTCCAACACTAATGCTGTCAATCTGTTCCAGGTGTCTACTACCCTTTCAGTGAAGTAATAATTTATCACATCCCTCTTACCCCCACCACAAGTTTCATCACAGGCTCCCTGGTCCTGGTGCTCTTTCCTATTTGAAGGAACCACCACACCCTGTTCATCCTTATAAGGTACTTGTGGGTCTCCATCATGTCCCCTCTCTTTCAGGGTGTACATGTTCAGATCCCATGGTCTGTTCTCACAGGGCTTTTGCTGCAACACATGTACCATTTTAGTCGCCCTTTATACTGCCTCCACCCTATGGCCTTTGTAAGATGCAGCCTCCAAAGCTGGACACAGTACTCTAAGTTGGGTCTCACTAATGAATGATCACTTACAACACCACCACCTCCCTCCTCCTGCTGAAGATACCCCTCCCTATGCAGCCCTAACATCCTGCTAGCCCTACCCACTGCTTTGTCACACAGCCCTGCAACTTTAAGATCATAATAACCCCAAGGTCCCTTTCCTGCTTAATGACCATCCGTACCACCCCTAACTCTGTAAAGCAGCTTCTAGATTCCTATGCCCTTTGTGCATGATCCTGCACATTCTGTCATCGAACCCCAACTGACATGATCTTGACCACTCCTCGAGTTTCTCCAAGAGCCCTATGCGTGCTCTCTGCTCCCTTCTTAGTGCCTACACAACAGATTTTGATATCGTCTGCAAAAAGGCATTCCCTTTTCTGCCAGTTTTTCTGCAAAGTCAATTATGAAGACACTGAAGAGGAGCCATTCCAGCATTGAGTCGAGCTGCTTACTGTCCCATCACTGCAATCAGTGACATTAACCATCACCCTCGGACACCCATTAACAATTTTGCCCCCCAGCTACTATTCTTTTTTCCACCTGCATCTCTGGCTGGCCCCCTGCTGTTCAGCTACCACAACACCATCACACTGGCATCTGCCAGGACTTGCTCTGCTGTAGAATGGATCCAGTATGTGGAGGAACTGCCTAGGTAGCCAGGATACTTTCGCATGTTCTTCCATCCCCTAGGACAAGAGCGGCAAGGGTGCACAAACATGTGCACAGACATGTGTAGCACAACACCAGCCAATGCCTTCCCACCCATGAGCTGCTCCTGACTGCACTGCCACTTGTGGTCACTCAGTTGGCAGTATTACAATGGAGCTGGCTGTCCTCCTCCTTCCCTGGAAAAGAGCATCTCCTAGATTACTAGATCCTCCTCCCCTCCAGCAGGCCCCCAACGTGAGATCATTCCTGAACTCAGGTCACCTTCGCCACGGGCCACAGTGCTACCATTGAGCCAAATGGCTGACTCATTAACCAGTTTCTAATTAATTTCACCACTTTGGATCCTCCTAGGCTGTTTAATGTCTTCAGCCTTGCCCAACCTCCCTCCCCAACAGCCAGCCACCCTCCACTCTGCTAGATCACCCTTCCAGGCACCAAACTATCCTCGATGTAGCTGGAGAACTCTTCTAGCCCCTGCCTCTCTGATGATGAGCAACCTCACTGGAGCTAGAGCACCACACAGCCTCCAGACCAGTCTCTTCCCCAGCCAACCACCCACTATCCCTGCATCTGGACCATCCTCCAACTACATGTCATACAACCTTCATGCAGCTGGAGCACCACCCCGATCCTCCACTCCAACAGATCATATCTCTGCAGCTGTCCCCCCAAGACCCTGGACCAGCAGTTCCCAGCCAACCACTCTATCTATAGCTGGATCCACAAGAAGCCCTGTACCAGCCTCATCATCTGACCACCCACCCTGAAGCTGGACCTCACTTCCAGCCCCAAACTAGTCCCCCCACCACCAGCCACCCTCCCTGCTGCTGGCTCACTCTTTCATGCCCTGGACTAGCCCCCCCCAGCAGATAACCCTCCCTGCAACTCTACCCCCTGTGTTTGTTCCCACCCATAGACCAGCTCCCTTCCCCAAGTTGAGCAACCTCGCTGGAGCTGGACACCCAGATAACCACCATTCCCAGGAGCTGGACCCATCCTCTCTCCAGAGCAGAACCTCCCCCTCACCACCCTGCCTACAACTAGACCCCATCCCCAGATCACCCTTCCACAACCATGGACACCATACTTCTCAACATAGCATAACAAAATGTGAGACACTAACATATAAAATATAAATTGATGAGTGACTTTGAAATGAATAGCTGTATGAATTGAAAGAATCAAAGCTCTTCAAGAACAGGAAAATTACTCAAAATGTTTCCACATGCACAAAATAGATCAGCAGTCTGCGGCAAAAGAAAAAAAAAGTACACTAATCCCTGGATTACAAAATGGATTAACACATGCAGATATTTTAATCAAAAACAATATTAAAGGTGAAAACCAGCTCCCCCACTCACACACACACTCATATCTGCAGTAAATAATTCTTCCTTTATCAATCTGCAGGTTACTCCAAATTTTCTCAGATTAAAAAAGTTGTAGTCTTTTCTCTGTAAATATTGATAAATTGGCTTCTTAATGGATATATACACAGAAAATGCATTCTGAATTTGCTCATTTATAAAATCTTCCTGCTAGAATCCCCCCTGCCCCGATACCTCTTTAAAGTAACTAGTAAAAATTCCACAAATAAGTAATCTAGAGGCACAATGGACATTAGACACTTTAAGGAGTGATTTGATTGAAAATAAACTGTATTTTAAAGGCTTTTTCATAGGTTTTTGCCACATGAGTTCAGAGCAGAGAAAATTTCTTCATAACAAAATATTAATTGTGAAACCTGAGCAGCATTACAATTACAAAGCAATAAAACATGAGTAATAGAAGTCCCTTACTGTATTTAACATTTCAGGGAGTTAAAATGGTGTACCTTTCTATTTAAACATAAGCACTTGCCTTAACATGTGAATCTTAACTGCAGGCAATGCCTGTTGTTGCTCAAAATGGAGACCAACAATCACTGCTCATGCATTTCTTTTAGGCTGAGCAGGGACAGGAAGTGATTCTGGACAATGTAGTTCACTGAGTAGACTTTTGGAAACGTAGTTCAGTATAGACTTTTAAAGGAGCACTGCCTACTTTTTTTTTGCATCACATTATTTCTAGGTAAAAACCCACATTTTATGATTGCTTTTCCTTCTCTAAAATTCATTGGTGTTGCTGGTTGTTTTATGTCTCCTTGCTTAGTAGAACTGAAATGCATGGTAATGTACCCAGCCTTGATTGGCTAAATCCCTGAACTACTCTCTGACTGTAATCTTCATTTAAGATTCAGTAGTATTAAAAAAATGTACTTTGAAAAGCATTACAATTTGACAGAGCTGTATTAATGTCTTTCTTAGCATTCTTGATAGAGCAAAAGATACTGTAAAAGAAGTGATCATACTAAGGATCATACAAAGATAATTAAGGAGCTAGAAGGATAATCATAGAATCTTGTTGGCAGAAAAAGACCCTCTGGACCATCTAGTCTGCCCTTCCCAGCTTATTTATTCGGTCCCCTTCCCTGCAGTCCCCCTTGTGTTTCCTCACAGCCCCTTATGCCTGTCCCATGGCATCTTAAATTCTGTCACTGTTTTGGTCCCTACCACATCCTCCGGAAGCCTGTTCCATGCTTCCACCACCTTCTCTGTGAAGAACTGTCCTCTTACATCTCCCTGGCTGAATCTCCCCCCTGTAGCCCCTTGATACTGCACCATCCTTTTTGTGGAATAGGTTCCATGTCTTAAACCTATTGATAGCCTTGACATACTTGAACTTTTCAATTATGTTCCCTCTCTCCCTTCTAGTTTCCAAGGAGTACAGCCACAGTTCCCTGCATTTCTGCTTGTACAGTTTGCACTGCATATCCTGCAACATCTTAGTCACCCTTCTATGAACCCCCTCCAACCTGTCTCTGTCCTTGCATAGATGGAGCCTGCAGAACTGGACTCCATACTCCAGGTCTAAGCATAGCTCAGTAAAAGGGCATAAGTACTTCACTTCAACTGCAAGTGATACCCTTGTTAAGACATGCCAGCACCCCATTTGCAATTCCCGCCACCCTGCTACACTGGTTGCCTGCATTGAGGTTGCTGGATACTATTACTCCTAAATCCTTCTCCTGCACTGTCACCTTAATGTCTTCCCCCCTAGTGTGTGTCTTGCTTCCGAGTTGTTGTGCCCTAAGTGAATCACTGCACACTTTTTTTTATATTCATTTTTCTCCTCTGTAGAGTGGGCTGGTAGGTCATCCAGCTGCCAGCATCCACACTCCAGGATCCAGGTACATCAGTGACTTGCTCTCCCTACTCAAGCTGGCACACAAAGTATCCACTCCCCCCATGGGGGAACAGGATACAGTACCTGGAAGGAACACATCTTCATGTCCTGGGGCACAGCACATGGCCATCAGCTACCATGCCCTCCCTACAATTTTCCACCATGCTTTTCTCCCCTGCCAGTGCAGGATGTGCAATGATGTAAGTGCATTTACGTCCCAATGTCTGTCCTGCTTCAGCCCCCCTTCTATGTGCCACACCTCTAAAGCCTCTGACTACCATCAGGGGCCACAACAGAGCAATGCACACCCTTTAACCTACCCCAGAGAGAGGATGCTCAATCCTCTCCCTCACCACTGACCCCTGATGGCCTGAGTCCATTCCTGAACCCAGGTCACCAGCGTGGTGCAAGGTGTACCATGCAGCAGCTCAGCCATCAGCTCCAATAGGTCAGCTACTGTACATGTTTTGACACTGAACTTTAACTGCCATGCCTATGCCCATCCTTCTAAAGTCTTGAAATCCTGTCTCATGTCCTCCACTCCCTTGCTGAGTTGTAGATCTTTGTATTGTCTGCAAAAAGCCCACCCACCCTCTCAGTCCTTCTGCTGCATCCCCAATGTAGATGTTGAAAAGGTGGTGACCCAGTACTGATCCCTGGGGTACCCCGCCTGTCACCCCCCCATTCTCAAGTAGGTTCATAGGATGTTGATGAGTTAAGGGGACCAATGGTCCATAAGAAACTCACCACCTGTAGATGGAAATTAAAGACATCTATTTAATAAAATAAGTCTTTCTTTGTCCCATGTAGCAATCAAGTTTGTTTTTAAAGATAACCGTACTTTCACTGTTAACAATATTAGACGGTAATGAATTCCATACTAGAATTATTCTCTGGATAAACCAGTTATTACGCCTGTTTGTCCTATTAGTATTTCCTTTTAATTTTAAATTATGAGATCTTGTGGTAAAAGTGTCAGTATATCTAGCTAACATTAGAGTTTCCATAAGGTAGTCATCTTTAATTGTACTATAAACAAAACAGAGATCTCCCCTCATTTGTCTATATAATAAAGAGTACAATCCAAGGTGCACAAGTCTTTGATCATAACTCAAATTTTTTACAGTAGTTATTTGTTTTGTGATTTTTCTTTGTACTCCCTCCACTAATTGTTTACTTTGATTAGTTATTGGTGCACATAATGGAGCACAACATTCAATGTGAGGACGTACCAAAGTTGGGTAAAGGGGTAACATGATCTTAGTATCTCTACTTTTGATATTTTTTAGAATGCAATTGATAATTTTTATGACATTTTTTAACTGCTGTTTTATTATGCATTTCAAAGGTCAATTTGTTATTATCTCTCCCAAGTCAGTTTCAATATCGGTTTCTTGTAGTTGTATATCATTTATCATGTAAGTGTTTTTAATGTTATTACACCCTAAATGCATAACTTTACACTTTTTAATATTAAAACTCATTTTGTTATTTTTTGCCCAGAGTACTAGATGATTGAGGTTATTTTGCAAAGTAGCTGCAGATGATGTGTTGTTTATTTATTTATTTATTTGCTTTTGTTGACTGGGTAAGTCACACTAGACAGCCAAGTGCCTATTTTCAGGTGCGACCCGGGAGGGTTACAAGCTTGGATAACAGGTACAGTGACAGATTGGACTTGAACACAAAGAGTATTACATGTCATATAGTGAGAAAAAAGGCAACCAGTAAAAAAGACACCTGCCCGGGGAAGGTTACAGATGGCCTGGGAGAGTTAAGATAGAGCATATACCTATAGTGAGGGAGTCAGAGTTACATACAGTGGTGATTGCAGGTACCAACAAAAAAAAATTTACATACAGTGGTGTTGCAGGTACTAACAAAAATAACATTACATTATCCTAAATCTAGTCCAGTGACCAGGAGAGTAAGTGCAGCGGACCTGGGGTGCATGACCCCCCATGAGAGGATAGTTCAGGGGGCTACAGGGCACAAGGACAGATGGAGGAGCCCTTCAGGAATGCCCATAGAGATGTTTTGAACCCTGGATGGGAGGGGGTCGATCGAGTAAGGGTAAAGAACAAGTTCCATAGTTTGGGGGCATAGTTGGCAAATGCCTGATCACCTGCAAGGGTACGTGTTCTAGGGACCATGCAATTTAGTGCCGCTCTTGACCCTAAGGTGGTGGGATGAATTGCCAGGGAAGAAGGACAGGGAGAGGGCTGAGGGGGTGGCTGTTCTAATGATGTTGTCGATGCAATTCCCTATTATGAAGGTGCAATGTTTCTCTGGGGGGAGCCACTCAAGGCGTGTATAAAGGTCACAGCGGTGTGTCAGGGGAGGGGCGGAGAGTGCGAAGCAGCAGATGCTGTTGTAGGCCATGTCCCATTTTGATAGGTTGGATTTTGGCATAGGAGTGAAGGTCACTAGCCCATAACAAAGGGAGGGGAGGAGAACACCCCTGGCTAGGGCCATCCGAGCGGCTGGTGTGAGGTAGTTTTTGGCTCTATATGCGAGTCCGAGTTTGACATTTGTAGCCTTGCAGATGTTCCTGATGTGCAGGGAAAGGTCCAGCTGGGGGTCTAGGGTAATGCCAAGGTACTTGACAGCAGCAGCTATCTGCACAGGCAGGCCGTCAGCCCCATGTATTAGAAGAGGGGCAGGGCAGGATTTTGTTCTATTCAGGGACCCGAAGAGCATAGCCTGGGTTTTTTTGAGGTTGATGACAAGCTTATGCTCACACAGCCAGGCTTGTATCTGCTTGAAGTCAGAGTTCAGTTGGGAATTGATGGTGCTGATGTCTCGGGCACTATCCAATATGATGAGGTTGTTGGCATATAGGGTTGCAAGCCCATGGGTGATGATGGATGGTAATTCGTGATGAAAAGGGAGAAGAGCTTTGGACCGAGGACAGACCCCTTGGGGATGCCACATTGTACAGTGGTGAGGGTGGAGAGAGATCTGTTGAAGTTTGTGTATTGCTTCTGACCAGTGAGGTAATTGTGGAACCAGGCATGAGCGGGGTCTGAGAGTCCAAGGGAGAGCAGAGTGGTGCTGAGGAGGGAGTGATCTACCCTGTCAAAGGCCTTGGATAAGTCCAAGAAAATTGCACCAGTGAGGTTGCCCTGGTCAGTTGCAGTTCAGATCTGCGAGGTGACTACAGCGAGGGCGGTAGCTGTGCTGTGCCCCTTGCTAAACCCATGTTGGGCCGGGGAGAGGAGATTGTACTCCTGTAGGTACTCAGTTAACTGAGAGACCACAGCTTTCTCTAAGAGTTTAGATGTGGCCGAGAGAATAGCAATCAGCCGATAGTTCAGGGGATCTTCGGGTTTCCTTGTTTGAGGACAGGGGTGATCTTTGCTATTTTCCAGATATCAGGGATGACACCGGTGGTGAGGGAGGTGTTAAAGATGTGTGTCATTGGCCAGGCTAGGAGGTGGGCACCTAACCTGAGCAGTTTTGGCTCGAGGTTATCGTGCCCTGGGCCGGTGTGGGGGGGGGGAGGCTAACGAGCAGCCTCTGGGTCTCAGTGATAGACACCTGCTGTAGAAAGAAGGAGGGTCTGGGTGCGTGTCCGGGTTGAGCAGAGTTGGAGGGGTATTTTACAGGTGGTTTATAGTTTGAGGGCTTGGGGGAAGCGTGGGCAGGAGGAAGGGGGGGTGGTCTGTTCAGAGAACATAGTGTTAAAGGTGTTAGCAATTGTGTGGGGGCTATTGCAGCTGACCCCATCAATGAGCAAATCCATGGCTTGTCCTCTCGCAGAGCCCCCGACTGTGCTTTTTATGTTCTGCCAAAAACACAGTCTAATTTACAATCATCTGCATACTTAACTGTCCAGGTATCTCCAAAGGTTCGCATAGATGATATTAGAATTTTAAATAATGTCGGTCCCAAAACTGAGCCCTTAAGTACACCACTTGTGACCGATCCCCATTCTGAGAGATATCATCTTAGGGCTACTGTCTGTTTCCAATTGGTGAGCCATGAAGAAATCCAATTCACAATATTTTTTGGGATATTAAGCTTAAGGAGTTGTTCAATCAAGATCTTGTGTGAGTCCATGTCAAATGCCTTAGAATAATCAAGGTATATGACATCCACCGGTAGACCTTCATCAAGGGCCACACTCACATATTCGAAAAAATAAATTAAGCTGGTTAAACAGGATCTACCTGATTGAAAACCATGATGGTTAATATCTGTTAAGTTGTTCTGTAGAATATGTATTTCTACCCATTTTTGGATAAGTCTCTCTTACATTTTGCAAATAACAAAGCTTAAACTTACGGGTCTGTAGTTGTTCACATCTTTTTTGTTACCGGTTTTATTACTATAGCCTCATTCCAGATTGAAACGGTTTTACCCTCTTTCAGTGAAGTGTTAAAAAGAATGGTAAAGGGATCTTTTAATACATGACTCAATTCTTTAATTAATTTAGGGTGTATCCCATCAGGACCTGGGGAACCATTACATGTTAGGTGTGAGAAAGCTTTCAAAATCTCATTTTCTTTGAAGGGTGTCCATTCAGAACTGTAACATTCCAGAGGAATGGGGGTTAATTCTTTAGAATTAAATATACTTAGGAATTGTTTATTGAATTGGGTTGCCATTTCTGTTTCGTCACTAATTACTTCACCGTCTATTATTAATGGGCCTAAGTTCAGTTTATTACCATGTAATGACCCTATGTAGTTGAAACATCTTCATTAGTGACCTTGCAGATGGACTAGAGGGTAAGACTTGTCTGTTTGCAGATGACACCAAGATCTGCAACAGAGTAGATGATCCAGATGGGGTGGGCAGAATGAGAAGAGATCTGGATAAACTAGCAAAATGGTCAGAAGAGTGGCAACTAGGATTTAATGCAAAGAAGTGCAAAATCATGCACATAGGAATAGAAACCTGAAGCCACCTATAGGCTGGGAGGAGGTTGCTAGCAGTCACAAAGGAAGAAAGAGACTTGGGCATCATCATCACTGATGACCTGAAATCATCAAGCAGACCTCTAAAGCAGTAGGTAAGGCTAGGGGGTGTTAGGAGGGTGTATTAGTAGGGTATCACAAGTCGTAAGAGGTGTAATAACCCTCTTTGCAAGACACTGGTTAGGCCCCATCTGGGTACTGCATGCAGTATTGGAGGCCACACCTTCACAGGACATTAACCAAATTGAGGCAGTCCAGAGAGGGCAACCAAAATGGTGCAGGGACTGCATCAGAAGACATATGAGTACAGATTAACAGAGCTCAATATGTATACCCTAGAGCAAAGGAGGAGAGAGGTGATATGATCGAGGCATTCAAACACCTTAAGGGCATTAACAAGGTGAAGAGTCTAACATGTTTAAATATAAGAAAAATAGCAGGACAAGAGGACACAGCATGAGATTAGAGGGGGGCCGATTAAGGGGGAATGTGAGGAAATTCTTTTTCACAGAAAGGGTGATGGATGCATGGAATGGCTTACCACAAGAAATCGTGGCTATGAATACAGTGCAGGGCTTCAAACAGGCATGGGATAGGCATAAGGGAGCAATACAAATGATTATGAATAGATAGGCCACTGACAGAGCAAAGGCCGATGGCACATTTATAAGGTAGAAAAAGAAATGGGCAGACTGGATGGGCCTTGCGGTCCTTATCTGCAGTCAACTTCTATGTTTCTAAAAAGCTTTTTTTATTGTCTTTTGTATTTGTTGCCAACTGTAGTTCTAAATTTAATTTAGATTTCCTTATAGTATTTTTGACATTAGTTGTACTCTTTTTATATTGTTTCTAATTTTCATCAGTCAGTGATTTCTTAAATTTCTTATAATGCTTCCTCTTCCTATTAATGTTTTTTTTTTTTGATTTTCCCATTCCACCAGGCTGGAATCCTATGATTAATTTTATACTTTGTTCTGTTAGGTACCCATTTACTTATACAGAATTGTAATTTCTCCCAAAGTAAATTCTATACTGTGGTTAAGTTCTTGTCTCCAAGTTATTTCTCCCATTCCCAGCAGGCAATATATTACCTTATTTTTTTTTTTTATAATTGGCTTTATTAAAGTCTTTCACAGTAGTAGACCTTCTGATGTGTTTTGTAGTGATAATAATACTATATTTGACCATGTTGTGGTCACTGCTGCCTAAAGGTTCAAGGACACTAGGAGCAGTAATATCCTCATCATAATTAGTTAGGACCAGGTCCAGTAGATTGTTTCCTCTAGAATTGCTCAATACTAACTGTTCCAAGATGGAATTAATTGTAAAATCAAGAAATTTGTTCTCTAATGAACCAACAGCATTTAAAGTGGACCAATTAAAGTTAGGAAAATTAAAGTCACCCATCAATATATAATTTGATCGTACTTTCATAGTCTCCAAATGAAACAATAATCTTTCTGTTTCAATATTAGTTAACTTGGGAGCTCAATAAGCTAAACCAGTGGTTAGATGCTTTCCTGGAAGATCAATGTGGGCCCATAAGATTTCTGTATCCTGACTTGTGGCTTCGGTTGAGTCCACCACATAAGACTTATATTTATCAGATACGTAGAGCCTATCCCACCTCCATTTTTATTTTGTCTATTTTTTTGAGTATCTGTTATAACCTTCGATATCCATACCCCAGTCATTATCTTTAAACCATGTGTCTGTGACACCACATATTGCTATATTTTGATCTCTTAGAATAAGTTTGAGCTCCTCCATTTTATTTGTTAAACTTCTTGCATTGACCAATAGTATATTAATTTATTGGTCGTATGAAACAGGTTCGATTACATTTGATTGAGAAGTTAGTACATTGTTAAGAGATACAGATGCAAGCTGTCTCTCTCCCAGGGTGATTAGTTTAAATTGTGCTTTATAAATATGTTAAACTGTTTCCCAAGAACAAGACTACCTCTTCTACTTAAGTGTAGGCCATCACCACAATACAGTTCTGGATGATCCATAAATTCCTCCCAGTGTGCAATGCACTTTGTCCCTTGCTTACAACACCAAGAACGCAACCACAAATTAATGTTTTTTTATTCTATTATTAACAGATTTTGAAGCCTTAGGTATGGGAAGAATCTCTGAGATGGCAGCTCTAGCTTTTTTCCTTCCAACCAGTTCTATATACCCACCTGGTTATTTTACCACTCACACCTGTGCTTTCCAACTTGTTCACTAGCCTTCTGTGGGGGATGGTGTTAAATACCTTGCTGAAATCCATGTAGACCACATCCACTGACACCCCCGGTCAATTTCCTGTGTTGTCTAGTCAAAAAATTCAGTTAGGTTTTTCTAGCATGACCTCCCTGTCATAAATCCATGCTGTTTGTTAGCTAGGAGTCCATTTTCCTCCAGGTATTCAATCACCCTCTCTTTATTGAATGCTTCCATGACCTTCCCCACCACAGAAGTGAGGCTGACTGTGAGGTAATTTTCTTTCAAATCCCTGATGCCTCCCTTATGCAATGACACCATGTTTGCCTTCTTCTAGTCCTCTGGCACCATTCCTGAATCCAGTGACAGGTTGAACAGCCTTGTCAATGGGGCAGCCAGCTCTTCCCCCAACTCCTGGATCACTCTATGGTGCAGTCTGTCTGGCCCCAAGGCCTGCATAATTCCTCCCTAACCCTCTCGACTCCAAATGGATGGGTTAATCCCACTGGTCCACCTTCCTTTCCCCCTGAGCTCTGGCCTCCTGCCATCACCTTCTACCATGAAAACTGAGCAAAAGTACTTGTTTAGTTCTATTGCTTTCTTACTGTCCTCTTCAATTTGAGTTCCTCCCCCCCTTTAACCTTGTAAATAATCCCCTGCTTAGCCTTTCTCCTGTCCCCCATATATCTAAAAAAAGTTTTATCCCCTCTCTTGGTGTGTTTTGCTATCTTCTCCTTGGTCTCCGCCTTGGCCCTCTTTATTTCCTTCCCAGCTAGCCTCCTCCTCTCCCTATAGGCTTCCCTGTCATCTTCTTTCTGTGTTCACTTGTATTTCCTGAAGGCCCTCCTCCTGTCCCCTACCACCCTCACAACCTCCCTTGTGAACCAAACAGGTCACCTCCTTCTTGTGACCTTCCTTACCTGCCTTATGCACAAGTCCGTTGCTTTCTGTACCAGGGTCTTTAAAAAGCCCCGGAGCTCCTCCACATTGTCTTAACCCTCCATATCCATCAATTCCTTCCTCACCAGCTGTCTCATCATGTCAAAGTCTGCTCTCTTGAAGTCCAGGACTGTTGTGGTTGTGCATCTTACCTCCCTCCCCGCTCTAACTCTAAACTGAACCATCTTGTAGTCACTGTTGCCTAGTGCCTCTCCCACTCCCACCTCCTCCACACTCTCCCCATTTGTTAGGACATCTAGCAGGTTATTTCCTCCTTCTTGGGTCCTTGACCAACTGCTGCAGGATTGCAGCCTGCAGCATCTCCAGAAATGCCCTTCTCCTCACTGAGGTGGCCTCTGGGATGAACCAGTCTATGTCCAGGAGATTTAGGTCCCCTATGAGTAATGTTTCTCCTTTGAGGGCCATTCTTCCAGTAGCATGTGCCAGTTTTCTTTCCTATTCCTCTCCTTGCAAAGGTGGTCTGTGTACCATCCCTAGCCTTAGGAATTCACCTGTCCCTCTGCTCAGAGTGACCCATAGGAGTTCAGTCACTCCACTGCCTCCTGACCCTCCATAACCCTGATATTATCTTTAACATACAGCCCCCCTTCCTTCCTGTCCCCCCTGTCCTTCCTAAACAATCTATATCTAGGGGTTGTTGTCTTCGATGTGTGATATTCTGTCTACCACATCTCAGTGACTATAATTAAGTCTAGTCCCTCATCCTGTGTTATGGCCTCTAATTCCACCATTTTATTAGCTAGGCTCCTAGTGTTTGCTATCAGCCCCCCCCGACAAAGTCCCTTCCCAGCCCCCCTTCCCAGAGGTGTGTCAGACCCCAATGTATCACCCTTATCCTGGGGGGGAGGCCCACAGCCTCCCTTAGTTGCTGTCCAGAGAGTCTTTAATCCAGATCCCCCTTTGCTTTGTTTAAATTACATGACTCTTCAGTGTACTCCCTGAATCTTCATGGGCTAATGATCCCCATGTACCTATCATCTGCAGTGCATAACAATCAAGGTTATGCCCCATGATCAGAATACAAATTAACAAACTTGCATATAAAACAAAAGAAGTATTGAAAAGTCTTCATTTATCATTCGAAAGTATTCAATAATTTGTACTTCTAAAATCTGTGTATAATATTCATTTAGTAATAATTTACTCTTAAAAACAATTACAGTTGAATACTTAAAATTAAATATTCCTATAGGCAGTATACTCCTATGATTACAGAAGATTAAAAATTACTAAACTTAGTCTTAAAAGATGAATTAATTACTGCTTTAAAACATAATTTAGTATTCCACTTCAGTGAGGGTTAGAGACATAGGGCTCTACAAGGAGTAAACAAGGCAGGGGCTCGGGGCATCCATCTCTTTCCCAGAGCTTGCCTTAGAAGTTTCCTCTGTACCCCTCCTACTACTATCATTTATTTTCACTGAAGAGTGCAGAACATGGTTTCAATTTTAGCCACACATTGCATGAGGGTTCTTGTTTGGGCTGATAATGTTTTGCACTTGCCCCAATTTTGATCATTTGTCCCTGCATTTTAAGCTCTTCCCTGATGTGCAATTAATTAAGGTGCAAGGTTTAGGAATGAGGCATGGTGCATCCCCAGTTCTAGTCAAGCTAGCCAGTTAGGCTAGTGAATAAGGGTTAGATGGCCCCCCAAGTTTTTTTTTTATTCAGAATCACCGGGGGTGGGGCAGTTACAGGAAGAAAGCCCCAAAGAGTGAGAGTTCCCTGGGTGATAAAGGTGGCTATTTGAAAACAGTACCCAAGCTAGTGTGAAATGTGTAGAATTTGCCAAAATCACCCAAGGCTGACTGCCAACCTCTACCTGATCTTGGTAAAGCACCAATATCTCTAAGTGGCAAACTGGAGCTCTTAATAGCTCCATCTATAGGCTAACAAAAAACATGCTCCCACAGCTGCTCCCCAGCTCTGACATCAGTTGTGGGTGACTGTGGAATGCACCATTAGATGTACTCCATTTTAAATGCCATTGGGTATGATGGCAGGATCAACCAGTTAAAACAAAATTACTTCAAGAGGTACTCACATTTTTTATACAGTGGGCAAACATGCTAATTGGTGGGGAGCTCAAATCCCAGTTCTGTGGGGATTCAGGTATGTGCTGGGGGGCATTGAATCCTGGGGGATGACAGATTCTAATGGCTAAGGAGGATCAGTGGCCAGCTGCAAGTACTGGGGGGTGCTAAATACCCTGCTGCCAGAGCTGAGGGTGGGTGAACTGTGCTGCTAGGGTGGGTGAGCATGCTGCCATGGCTGAAGGGGGCTAGTGAGTCTGAGGCCAGGACTTAGGGGGGAAGGAGCTAGTGACATTGAAGCCAGTGATGGGGGTTCAGGATCATTTCATCATGGCAGGGGCATGGCTGCAGGCTTTCATTAACTTAGAGGACTTGGGGAGCATTCTGCCATAGCTGGGTGTGAAATCAAAAATCTACTGCCATCGCTGGGAGGAGGGGTTCATAAGCTAGCAAGGCCAGTGATGGGTGTGTGGCAGGCTGAAAGTTTCCCTAAGAACCTTAGGACATGCCAGATGAATATGGAAGGAGAGGCAGGAAGCTTACTTGGTGACCAAGATGCAAGAGGTTTATTTACCAGGGACAATAAAAACCAAGATAATTGTGTTTTGCAATGTTATAGGAAAAGAAAAAATTAAACAAATGGAAGCTTACTCAGTGACCAAGATGCAAAAGGTTTATTTACCAGGGACAATAAAAACCAAGATAACTGTGTTTTACAATGTTACAGGAAAATAAAAAAAATAAACAACAAAACAATGCGACTGGGACCAGGACCAACAATTTGTCGAACCAAGAACAGGGGGTTAATCCCTTTTAGTCCAAGTCTTGCATGCACTTGGCCAAGATGATGAAACAACTGATGAACCAAGCTTAGGCTTTTCATTATGTTGGCTGATCAGCAGGTGGGCAATGACCCCACAAATTGCTTTTGTAAACAGGCCATAATGGGGCATCCCCCGATGGAGCAGAACACAATGAGGAACACTGCTAGCTGCTAAGTGAAGAACTTGGTGATCCTCTGTGGCCCTGGGCAAGAAACTAAAGACTTCTGGTTGGCAGGTGGTTCTTTAGAAAATCCACTGCACTGATCACTTGCAGGTCCCCAGCCCCAGATGACCTCCTAACAAGATGACTGCTGACAGAATGATCTTCAGGCTGCCTCTGCAGAGTGACACAGGCATGTGCACACTTATAGACAGATGGTAAAATCATAAAAGGGCATGTATGACATTAACTGTGGTCCCTCAGGCTTGAGCTGGAGCGGCTCCTAAGCTGACTCCCTACTGGATACCTCACTAGCTGCTCTCTACCACTTACTGATGCAGGAACACTCGTGGTCGAACTTTGGAGCTGGCTGTTATTTTTGGATGTGGTTCTGCTGCAGACAGCGAATGGTCCGAGGACCTCCCTGGGTCAGTGTCAGGCTCTGGCAAAGCTGGTATGGGCAACAAAGGCAAAGTTGAATGTCTGGTACATTAGGGCACAATGCAAGCAATAATACCCAACAGGGTGGGCTGTGTTGGGCAATACCGGACTGCCCAGGGGCGCGATGAAGCCTGACACCACAGGCGGAGGGTCTTATAGCCCCTGGAAGGTCCGATATTGCCCATACTGCCCACCCTGGAGGGTATTAATGCACTTAGAAATGGGTTGTTTAATTTTTTTAGGATTACAAAGAAAAATATTAAGTAATTCTATAAAAATGACTACAGTCCCTTTTTTTGTTCTTTTGATGTAAAGTAGTCCATGACTGTACCTCTGGTAGTGTGCTGTATCAGCCCCCCTTCCCCATTAGTGTGAGCCCTTTCCTGTTTTGCTGCCCCATTGCTGAACTTTTTTTTTTTTTAATATGCTGTCAATAACAGGAGAAGATCGAAAATAAAGTTTGTAAATCTCTGCTGCTGGTATTGGTGGGGCACTCATTTGACATCATGGTACTTTGAATACCACAGTTTTATGCTGGCAGTTTTAGTAACAGGAAGAGGCGCGCGATGAAGATTTTAAAACTGCAATGACGAGTTGTGGTTTTGCAAAGCCGACTGGTGAGCTAGATTTTCTTGTGTGTGACTAGTGAATTAAATTATTAAGTGAGGCTGATTTTGAGGAGAACGTGTGTGCTTCTGTGGGGGGGATATCACACTCGGCCATTCGCTCAAGTGATGAGGAAAAGAGGGGCGGAGTAGCTCTCTATGTAAGGGAAGGAATAAAAGCAACTGAACAAAAGAGTAAACAGGGAGGAGAGGAGGCACTGTGGGTCGCCTTAGAGACTGGAAATGGCACCACAGTCCGCACAGGGGATGTATACAGACCCCCATGTCAGGGGGAGGGAATGGAAAAGGATACACTAGAAGGCATACATAGGATGGCAGAGAAAGGGGAGATACTGTTGATGGGGGACCTCAATATGCCGGATGTCAGCTGGAGCACCTTTTGCTGCAGCCACATCCAAAAGCAGAGCCATTCTCAATGCCCTTTAGGTGGCATGCCTCAGACAGCTAGTTTTGGATCCTATTTGTGAGGGAGCAATCTTAGACCTTGTACATTCAAATGGGGCCAGTGAGAGGATCTCAGATCTAGAAGTGGGTAGCCATTTGGGAACAAGTGACCACCAAACAATGTGGTTCATGATAAACTCAGCTACAGAGTCAAGCCATACAAAAGTGAGGGTTCTGGACTTCAGGAGGGCTGACTTTGGCAAGATGGGAGAGTGCCTTAGAAAAGCACTAGCAAACAGGCTAGAAGGCCGGGTGGAGCAACAATGGGGAAATATCAAAACTGCCATCACAGAGGCAACAAGCCTTTATGTGAAGCAAATAAACAAATCAAAAACAAAAGAAAAAGCCACTATGGTTCTCAAAAGAGGTGGCGGTGAAGGTAGGGAGAAAAAGATAGAATTTAGGAAGTGTAAGGAAACACAGAAGGAGCAGGACAGAGAACTGTACCAGTTAAGGCAGAAGGAAGCAGGAAGAGTAGTCAGAATAGCAAAAGCCCAAACTGAGGAAAAGATAGCCAACTCAGTTAAGAAGGGTGATAAAACCTTTTATAGGTATATCAGGGAGCATAGAAAGACAAAGGGAGGGATAGTGAGGCTGAACAGAATGGACTGTGGGTGGGCAGAGAGGGACAGTAAAAAAGCAGGTGTACTGAACTAATACTTCTGTTCAGTATTCACAAAAGAGGAGGTGGGGGAGGTGCCTAACTCAGTTAACAGAAGCATTCTGGATAGGGGGGTCGATCCCAGTCCTTTCACAGAAGAAAGAGTTCTGAGAGAACTCCTAAAACTGAAGGTGGACAAATCAATGGGGCCAGATGGAATTCACCCCAGAATTCTAAAAGAATTAAGCAGAGAACTAGAGACACCATTGACTACCCTTTTTAACAAATCATGGGAGGATGGCGTGGTACCCGAGGACTGGCAGATGTGATTCCCCTTCACAAAAGTGGGACCAAGACAGAGGCAGGAAAGTACAGACCTGTCAGTTTGACCTCTGTGGTAGGGAAAGTGATGGAATCACTTCTGAAAGAAAAAATTGTTGAGTACCTAGAGGCCAGTGGGGCACAGGACCCAAGGCATCATGGGTTCACAGCGGGAAGGTCATGTCAGATGAATCTAATTGATGTCTTTGACTGGGTGACCAGAGTAGTAGACCAGGGAGGGGCTGTAAACATGGTCTACCTAGACTTTAGCAAGACATTTGACACAGTCCCACACAAAAGATTAATAGTCAAATTAACCAGCCTGGGTGTGGGTCCCAGGGTGGTAGCCTGGGTAAAACATTGGCTGGACAACAGGACACAGAAAGTAATTGTAAATGGAGTCAACTCTGAAGAAAGAGGAGTTACTAGTGGGGTACCGCAGGGTTCAGTACTGGGTCCAGTCCTTTTTAATGTCTTTATAAGTGACATTGCAGAGGGACTGGAAGGAAAAGTATGCCTCTTTGCAGATGACACAAAGGTCTGCAACAGGGTTGATACACAAGGAGGCGTGGAAAGGATCAGAAGGGACTTAGCAAGGATAGAGGAATGGTCAGAAGTATGGCAGCTTGGGTTCAATGCAAAGAAGTGCAAAATAATGCACCTGGGAAACAAAAACCCAGGGGAAGATTACACAATGGGGGGAGTAGTAACAACAACAAAAATGGAAAGGGACCTGGGGGTAATCATATCAGATGACCTTAAGGTTGGCAATCAATGTGAAAAGGTAATAGGGAGGGCTGGGGGGATACTGGGATGTATAGGGAGAGGCATCACCTGCAGAAAACAGGAAGTTGTTATCCCCCTGTACAGACAGTTGATGAGACCCCATCTGGAGTACTGCATCCAGTTCTGGAGACCCCATCTCCACAAGGACATAGACAGGATGGAGGCAGTTCAGAGAAGGGCAACTAAAATGGTGCAGAGTCTGCAAGAGAAGCCATACGAGGAGAGACTAAAGGAGCTTAATATGTATACCCTTGAGGAAAGGAGGGAGAGGGGGCACATAATAGAAACGTTTAAGTACCTCAGTGGAATCAACAAAGTCCAAGAGGATAGCATATTTCAGAAAAAGAGATGTGCAAGAACAAGGGACACAATTTGAAGATAGAAGGGGGGACGGCTCAGGGGCAATGTGAGGAAGTATTTTTTCACAGAGAGGGTGGTTGATGCATGGAACAACCTTCCTGAGGAGGTTGTGGGGTCTAATACTGTGGGAGAATTCAAGAATGCATGGGACAGACATAAGGCAATTTTTGTGTTGGGGTAGGAAGAAATAGGCTGTTGGTTAAATAGGATCTGCAGCTTATCCTCTAGGTAGGGAAATGGACAGACTATTTGGGCCAAGCGGTTCTTATCTGCTGTCAAAGTCTATGTTTCTATGTTTCGTTACTGTATGCAGTTCACTGTTGGGAGAATCAAGCACAGCGGGACTTATGTGTGAAGATGCTGAAAAATGGAAACGTGGAACAAGGGAAGCGTGGGAGTGGTAATATCGGGTGGTGACGCAGAAAAAGCAGTCACAGGAGTGGTAGCTGAATCGAAATGTAAGATATGTTTGGGTAAGCTGTGAGTGGTATCGGGCGGTGACAGAAAAAGCAGTCACAGGCGTTTCAACTTAATTTGTATAGAAAACAAGTTTTTTTTTCTTGGGAGGTACTGAGTTTATGGCTTGGATCAGTTTGACTATAGTTCTGGAGGCACACGCACTGGGGTTTTGAAATGCAGTGATATGAAGCTGATCAGCTTGATGGCTTGCTTTACATTTGTTAAATATGTATTCTCCTTCATTTGGTGTAATTTATTTATGCAGCCAGAAGTGAGCACCAGGGAGGTGGGGTGCGGGTTCATGTGGCATCTGGCACTAAATTGGGCAGTGGGAGGGTGCAGGATCTCTCACTAAGCAAGAGAAAAAAATGGTGGTGGCAATTTCAAATTTTTTAGCGTGATTCTGGCCAATTAGCAAGCATAGTGGGCACAGGAATACTAGAAAGGGTGAGAGGGCACTTGAGCTGGGATTTTTTATATCCTGGTCATCTATGGAAAGTTAATGTAGCCCTCTGACAGATGTATCAGCCAGTCAGAGACCAGGAAATAAAAAGCCCATTTTCTAATCGATAGCACAGTTCAGTAGCAATGAAACAGTTTACATTTTTAAACAGACAGTTCAGTTATTGCAGGAAATGCACTCTCTAGGAGGCACTAGGCAGGCAACAGTGTAGTTCGGTTGGGGTGCTGGGCCACTTAGGCCATAGGACCATTGCCCCTCCCCAAGCTGGTGCTGCACCTGTAAGGATGGTTTTGCTCTGGTTGTTTCTGCAGCCACACCTCTGTACCATTAATATTACTAACCACCCCATGCCAGGATCTCTGGAACTCCTGGGCCTGGTTGCTGGACCCTCACGGCTTAGCCCATGGGTGCTGCACCTCTAATGTGGGCTATCCCTGCAGAACCAACTCCTGTGGCCAGGCCTGTAGGGCTCCCTGTCCAAACCCCACCTCCCTCATTAATGCTAATAGTGCCACTGCCCTTGGGTAGGGCCTTGTCTAGCCCTACCCCTTTCTGGCCTCGGCATAATCCTGGGCTTCTCTTCAGGGGCTGGCTCACTGTGGGCCACTGCTTCTGGCCCTGACCCTGGTGTGAAATGGCCCCACAGCAGAACAAAGGCTGGCAATCCAACTCATTGCCCCCTCATCTCCCTAGGGCTTCCAAACTCACAGTGCCCTGCTCCCAACAAGCAGAATAAAATAAAATAAAATGACCCCATGGGCTCAGGCCACACCAAAGCCTTCTCCCTCTCCCTGTCCCTCTGGGATTTCAGTCCACTGCTTGAGTTCTCTTAATTTCTCTTAGACTGTCTGCCCCCCAGGGAGCTCACTATGTCTCCCTTTTCCTTACTAGGGCTCTAGCCCTTTAAGGACTTTTACTGGGCACTCTGTCCCTTCAACTTTTTACTTTCTCCCTCCCTCCCCACTTTTCTAGTACCCATGGCACAAGTGTAATAAAAACTGGGCACTTGGCCCACTCACCACCATAGTCCGGGACTTCTGTGCTGCTGGGGAGACAAAAAAATGTGGCTGGAGAGCTGCACTCCCACCTGGCTTCTGTCTGGCCTGCGCGGCTACTGGGGTGGATCTGCAGGGTCCCAGGATCATTTTCTGCCTGGATCAATTTTTTGAGGCACCTCTTCGGTCTGCTGGTAGATACTCCCCCCCCCCTCGCATCACCTGTGGCTCTGAGGGAAGGGGACAGTTTGCATTGTGGAGCCAAGCTCCCACCCAATCCTGCTGCTGCTGCCACTGCTGAATGCTCCAGGACAGAAGAGGGAGGGGAGCGAGGCCAAGGGAGCTATAGACACCCTGCAGTTATCTTTTTCTTTCATCCATTCTCCCTGCATCATCCACCCTCCTCATAATGCCACCGACTGTCCTTCTCTAGCCACTCCCCAGCCCTTTCATAGGGCAGGGGAGGTCCTGGCTTCTGGCCAGGAGATTGGGCCACACAAACCCCGCAGGGAAGGTCTCCTGCCCATGACTCCCCCTTCCATCACTGAACGGCATGAAAAGAAACAAAGAGACTGGGTGGGTTATGTGGGACTGAGGGGGGCAAGCGAGAGAAGGGGACAGAAGAAAAAAAAAATTTACTTTGGGAAAAGGGTCCCCATTTCTTTGCTGTGCCCATAACTTCTGGGTACTACAAGTGCACTCAGGAGCCTGAAGACATGGCTATGGAGTTTGTTTTGTTTTTTAATTCAGTATATTTTATTGTAATACCGTAGCATAAAACAAAATTTCATGTTACACATCAGGTAAATACATTCCAAGGTAGTAGATATTATACAAAAGGAAAAAGATCTTGGATATAACATTGAAAACATTGAAAACATTCATTTTGGTCGCTACAGGTATCACAACATTTTAAATAACTGAACAGCTAAGTAACTTAAACCTACTAATCTGACAAATGGCTATGGAGTTTGATTAAGCCTGAGGCCAAGGATGGGTCTCAGAAGCCTGCCACCATCGCTGCGTGAAAGGGGGCCAAGGATCTAGAGGCCATGGCTGTTGTGCAGGGTAGGCTAGGGAGCCTGCCACTATGAGTGGTGGATTAAGGTAACTCATGCCAGGGATAAGGGGGGGTAAGGAACTACAGGCCAAGGATGGGGAGCCTGATGCCACTCAGTATGCTGGTTTAATGAGGGACTTAGTGTAAAAAGCGTTTCTGAAGAATACAGACTTGTTATCAAGGAAAGAGGATCATCCTGTCAGGAAAGGGGAGAGCAAGTAAGTATTGAGCTGTCAATACAGGAGAGAGGGGGTGCAGGATGGGTGAATCTTGGGTGGTATGTACTGGAGGAGGAGCAGGATAGTCAAGTATCGGGCTCCTTGTACTGGAAGGGAGGGTGGTGTGGCCAAGTATTGGGCTGTCCTTACTTTGAGAGGTGTTTGGGAAAGCCAAGCATCGGACTTTCAGCACTGGGGATGTGGGAGTATGGTTCAAGCCAGTACTGGATTGTTAGTACTAGGGATGTTGAGATGGCCAGAAACAGACAGTTGGTATCGGGAGAGGTGTTATGGGGCAGTTGAGTATTGGGCCATCTTTACCAGCAAGGAGAGTTAAGCCAGTATAATGATGTTCCATAAATGGAACCTCCCGCTACACGTTTCCCATTTTTGCTACTACCATCAAAAAGTATAAGGGGAGGGATCACAATTTAACAAAAGAGTGCTCACCACGTGATAACCTTCCACGTCTGACCTGCCCATCCACGCATGCGTTCTGATGTTTTGTGACTTTTGATTGTTCAAACACAGGGGCACAATCCATTTACTTGAATGGAGAGCCTTATTTTAAGGATGATTTAAAGATTGTAAATCAGGTTTTATTACTGAATGAGGTTGGAGTTAAACTAAAAAGAACTTTACTAGTTGAGCACTGGAATTGATTGCAATCAAAATTTGGAAATCAGCTGTAGAGAATATGCTCTGTTCAAGTGAATCAAGATTGTCCATATGCTCTACCACTACAGATGTCACAAAAAATAAAGCAGGAGAGGCAGAGCAGTAAGTCATGAACTGGAAAATGATCTTTGTGCCAGTCAGTAGACTTCTGATTCCTTCACTTTATTTTGTAGTTAATACAAAAAAAAAATTAAAACAAACCAGGTTAGCTCATATTGAGGTAAGCAAGCTCCGTGTTTCAGCTTTTCAGCAACAAGAAAGGTGCTATTTAAAAAGAAGCACAAAATATTTGTTGATTTGTCGATATGGGAAGCAATATTTATGAATGTTTGACAGAATACTGAAGTTTGGCTGTAGAGCTTTACATAAGGAATCTCTTGGTTAAGTAAGCATTATAACATGGGCTATGACAAATGACACAAATTCTTTTCAGTTTTTATGTTTGCTTGTGCGCATGCCCAAGAAACATCTTGCGACAGTGCGAGTCTTGGAGGTGTGTGTGTGACCTGGCCAATGTAGTGCTTGCTTGAGCGGGCATGTCTCGGTTGCGCCAATGGATGGGCGAGCTCGGGATGACAGCATCTTGGCTGCAGTGGCTTTCACTTGAAAGGAAAGAGCCGCTGCAGTCTGGTTTTTCTTGTTAACATCGCTCTGAGTGAGTGGGAGGGTCAGGCAGTGTGACAAATGAGGAGGGATTTCTAGTCTACAGCAGCAGGCAGTTCCTCGTCCAACTGATACTTATTACACTCTCTGCTTGAGACACACAGCCGAGTTCTTAGCATTATGCCAGTATTGTAGGATTATTACACACTGGATAACTTTTTATAAAGGTAACATGCATCTTATCTTAATATTTGGACAAAATGTGAAGCTGGGCAGATGACTGGGTATGCAGTAGTACTGTGCATTATAATATCAAGAATAATTCTATAATACTTCTACAAAGCGGACGTTGTGCCCTGAAACTTGGCACTACGATTTCACTTGTTTGTAAAATATGATGGAATGACAAATGCTAAAGTTTTGACTATGTGATTGGTACAGCATGCACCATAACCTATACCTCTTAAACCAGTAGCCAGCATTCATATGTCTAGTAAATAGCTACCAATAAATGACTTTTTATAGCAGCAATTAAGGCATGCCTTCTACAATATCTAACAATGAACTGACCAAGCTTTACAAAAGTACAGTGCAGACATTATACCATATAGTGAACTGTCCGAGATGAGTGGGGCAAATAAATACACATGCCACAATGACTAGCCCACATTGACTGCACTATGTATATGAAATGCAGACATAATTAAACTGATCCCCAGCATTGCTACCTCTAGTTCTTAATTGGCTGCTTTAAGATTCATGTGCTATGCGTATGGCTGTGCCGTAATTAAAACAAGAAGCATAACGACTATATACTGTTTTCCAAAATCTAAACTGTGCTTGTTTACTATAAGAAAAAGTTAGGCTGATGAATTTCAAGTGAGCAATGCTTGAATAGATTTGGGCTGGGGGTTGAATATTTGAAATAAAAAAAAAAAACAGCATCATAGCTACATTATTCAGTTGATAGACTTGAAATAAAAATGAACAATTAAGAAGTACAGTGCTCATATGTGCACAGGTCCCATGATCTGCTGTGCAGGTAGAGGCAAAGGGGAACTACAAGGCGTGCACTGCATAAGTTAGCAAAACTCCCACATGCTCTCAGCAGCTCATGTGGCTCCCACACTGCCTTCCACCACATTGCCCAAATGCCTGACTCTTTTCCACTGGCTGTTCCACTTTGGGAGCGCTGCCTCACGTGTTCCTCTAATCATTATTTATTGATGGGATAGAGTGTTCATGGAAGATCCAAGAGAGACAGATTAGATCAGCCCAGACTAGAGATTCACATTTCAGGTTCAAGTTCAGTGGGCAGGTCAACAACCTTCATTAACATAATTCAGTGCCTGAGACTTTGCTTGGAAGGACAGGAGGCAAGCCAGGCAGCTCTACTGGCAACTCCGAAAAGGCTATGATGACACCTACCAATTATATGCTTCATCGAGCAGTTACATTGACTTCATGCTTTATCACTTATATTACAGATAGAAAATCGTAAAAAAGGGATAAATAAAGGCATAAAGCATGTTCGACAGTAAAATATCAGTATGTGTACTGTTTTGGTTGTACATGAAAGTGTGAGGGTAAAGTTATGTAGCCCCGGCCTGAACTTCAAAAGCACCCTACAGGTATAAGCAACATAACTATTAAACAAACTTACAACTGATGATATATATATATATGTGTGGGTGTATGTATGTATGTACACACACACAAACACACACACGTTAAATGTATTTTCACATTTACATGGTGCTTCAGGTATTGTGACATTTCTGTGCCAGTTTACCATAGCGAAATGTGAGATCTCCGAAGACTTTGTGGTGGTTCTCAAAAGCAATATTCTGAAAATGCTTAGTATAGAGGAGTCAGTTAATTAGATTCTATGGTCACCTAATTTATTTCCACAGCTAATTAATATATGCCTTTAGCGTCTGATTTAGGGATGTATCAAAGATAACCATATTATCATTTCATTTCAACGACTGCTTCATGCTTAGCTGGATTCATTTACACACTAGACTGTATGAGAAACATGCATGTTAAACATAGTATAAGTAGTATTTTTAAACAAGCAAGGGAAGGTGATATACAACTTTAAGAATGAAGGTGGTATAGCACAATGGTTTAAGGCTCTGAATTGCAAATCTGGAGACCTGAGTTTGAATCCCACAGCCTCTACTTGAATGCTGTGTAATTCTGAGCAAGTCACTTAACTTCCCTGTACTCCCAGGTTGCATCTATAAACAAGCTTTCAGTTTAGTGTGTCTCACCTGATTAAACAATTGGACAAAACAAAGAAAATCAATTAAGTATGACACCTATGCTAACAACGCCATTTGCTATATACAGCAGTTTGTTTTCACTCATTTTAATGAGTTCCACTTGAAAGAAAACGCTCATTATGTCCCTGAAAATGGGACGGTTAGGAAACATTTTGTCATGTTCCAGTTCCACTTCCAAGTGAACTCTGGACAAGATAAACAAGACGTCAAAGCAGGACAGAAAGATGTTGTCCCCCCACCCCAGCTGTCAAGCACTTCCTACAACAGTTCAGGACTAATTCATTTGGTTTAGTTACTTATTTATGGTGATATCCTGGGGTTTCATGAAAGCTGTCCCTTTCTTTGAACAGTTTTTTTTTTCGTTATATTAGTCAGTGGCACGCGTCCCTTTGCAGCAGCAAGAAGTCTATTTTGGAATCCAGTAAACTTGACAATATTAGTTTTAGAAATCAGCTAAAATAAAGGTAAAATGGTAACAGTAAATGCCCCCTAAGGGATCATTAACTTCGACTGTATACAATTAAAGCCTTGCTGGTTGCTCTAACCAAATAAACCAGATTAATATGCTCCAGTTTATTAGCCAATGCATTATACAAGAGGAAATAATTATATTATAGGAAGGAAACAAACAATCTTTGGTAATTAACCAAAGAAGAAAACATATCTATGCTGGGGATTTCCCTTGATAGTTTAAGTTTAGCTAGCCACAATATCCTTAGTTTTAATGGCCCATGTGATTGAAGATGACAGCTGCTCCACATTTTTTTGATTATTACTGAAATATTTAGACAAAATCTGTATTTACCAACAAAATACAATTCATAATTGTGTGACCAGTCACCCAGTCACATAAATACACGGTTCAGCACAGAAACGTTCCCAGTTTTTAACTTGACTGCATGTGTTACCCACTGTTGCTGGAGTTTTACTGCTGCTGAGTAACCAGGAAGACATTCCAGGGTATTGTGATGGAATGCGTGATTTCACCCTGCCATTAGCCTTTGAAGATCAGATGACATTACTGTTATCAATGCAGGGAAGAAATCTGTTGTTATATTTTTAAGTAGTCATTTTTAATTAGGCAAGTGGCTGCAACATGCTCACTTCTTATCAACAGTGTATGTTTCACAGATGGTACTGTAGTGGTTAAGGTATCTGTATTACTTAGGTTTATACATTATTTGTTTTATTTTAGTACCTACGTCTTTATATATATATATATATATATTTTTTTTTTTGTTGTTGTCATTTCTACATTTCTGCTACAGAGTACTTTGCAACTGGTGCACATGAATCCCCGATATGAAGCCGTTTATAGTTTGGATCATTCTATTTTGGATGGCAAACCATATTCACTTGCCCAGTGGAATGACCGTCTCTGACAAATCAGGTATTTTATATTTTTTTTACAGTGACATGACAGATGGCTGCAAATACCAGCTTTGTTATGTCACAGTTACCTGACTCAATTGCAGTAAATGACCAGACCACCATAGCAGTCTAGCTATTCCACTACTTGCAAACTTCTACGCTCAGTGCTGCACATTAGGGTACATGCTAAATAATGACCTAGAACAAAACTGGGTTTCATTTGATAAATGTATTTATTTATTGGAGTCTAGGATTACAATTACCTTTGAGCCAAGGCTCTTTTACAGAAGTTCCACATCAGGAGAGTACATATATGTTAAACATGTTAAACAAGGGTATACAACATTAAAGAGAGCATACAACCATATTCATCAGTTCGGATATGGCATCATGGCAAACAGGATACATAAATAACACATACAAATAATCATTTCAGAAACCTAGAAGAAATCAGGGAGGAAGGGTGAGAGGATAGGAGGTGGCAGCGGAAAAAGACAAAAAGAGACTAAAAGAGAAAAAATAGATAAGACTTGGTATGTAACAGCCAGGGCCCTGCCATTCTTAAAGTTTATATTTGGGGAAATTGTTTAACCAGAAAAGGCACACCAAACCAGAACTTGCTTCCAGGGTCACACAGTATGCAAAGAAGGAGCTAATGGGATTCAAACCGACTTCTCCAGGTTTACAGTTCACTGCCCTTAACCACTATGCTATACTGCCTCCTATTTCATTTGGACCTTCAAGTAGCCATTGTGAGAATTCTGCAAGCAACCCATATTAGGTATGCTTTATATTGTTTCATTTTCTTTGTACTACCATGCCATGGTTTTCTAATTTTAGTAGACAAAAAAGAGTCAAGACATGAAAACAGCAATGATGTCATTTTTTGCATTACTGTAAAATGCAATAGGATACCTGCAGTTTGCCAGTGGCAGAAACAGCCCGTTAGCTTTAGCAACTCTTTGTATGTTCATGCCTACATACATTGTGTATTCACAGTAATGAGTCTGAGAAACATATAAGCCACAATATAGGCTGATAATATGACATGTTGCTAATTATCTTACTTACCTCTACTGTCACTATGTCCTGTGCAAAGACATGTCTGTCATACTAACATTGCACCTCTCCACACTGTCATTGTATACCTCCTTCAATACATTGTTCAATAGATATAAAATACATCAAAACCATTACAGTACATGACATCTCTTCTGTGATTGTTATGTCTTCCTGACTTACTAATGCTATTCATGTTTTTCACTATAGGCTAAGACAGAGAGACCCCCTGCTGTGTGTCAAATGCAGACCTCAAGAGATCCAATAGGAGATAGAAACACTGTGGCCATAGACTGCCAGTCTGATAGCATGTCACAAAACATACAAAGTATCACTCTCTGCTGCTTTTCAATGCTACAAAGTGCTCTATAGCAATAACAATTCTACAGATAAGATGCATCAAAGTACACCACTGGTCTCAAACCATGTTTACAAACTTAGAAATCCAAAAAGAGAAAAGGAAATCCGCTACCCTAAATCACAGGGCTGCTCAGCCACAAAAAAGAGCTTCAGCTTCAGTGCTTTTTATTAATAAATACTACTGCCAACTGTGTTAATGGTGAGCAAATTCGTAGGTGGTCAAATGGTGGTGGTGGTGGGGGGGGGGCCCAGAAAAAAAACTTTCCATAGCACTTTAAATGATGCAAAAATTATTTATTTCCCACAACTTAACTACAAATTGCAATAAACTGCTTACACCAATTCAATGTATTACAAAAGTACGATCTCCTAAAATACATATGCCCCACCTGAGTCCAGGGCATCTAGGCACTAGCCGCACTACTAGCCCCTGTGTTTTGCCACTGCAGCTTCTTGAGGGGCTGCAATTCCATATTCCCTTCATTCTTCAATACTCAAGGGGCATGTGCAACATAATTAGAAAATCCTAAAATTTAACAACTACCTTAACCACTTAAATGCAACTAAATTTATCAACAAAGTGGCCATTAAAGCTTATGTTCCATTAATATGTAAAACATTTCTATTGCAAATACATTTAAACATTGCTTGAAGTTCTAAAATAATGGACTGTTTGCATTAAATGTATTCACAGCATATGCAATTCAAGAACCTATGCTCTGCTATATGTATGACTGCATTGTTATACACTTTAGGTTCACAATGTGCATATAAATATAGCCTCTTACAAAAATGCAGTACCATGCCATATCAATCCATTTAAATAGGCAGCTATGTTAATTCTATTGTTCCTAATTCTAAAACAAATACTACACTCCAGATTCACAGTACCTAGTATACCTGCCACTCAATTCAATTTACTAACGTTCACCACTGAATGGGTTTGCCCATAACAGATTCAGACTGCGCTCATTATTCATGCTATTTACTCACTAAAACGAGTCACATGCAAATCTTATCCAATTCATTTGTAGCCCATAATTAAGGCTTCAAATTAACATTTATTGATCTTGACAGCAAAAGAAAAAAAACCTCAGAACAAGGACAGCCAGAAGTAATACAGGATGAGAATAAAGTGATTTGATCCAATGTTCAGTATGTCTTGCATTTTAAATGTTATGCTTCAGTTCTACATTAAATTGTATGTGATTTATTGAAAATAAAAAACCAAAATGATTTTTTTCCCCAATTGTTTAACCAGGAGAGACACAGTAAGCTGAAAGCTTGTTTACAGATGCAACCTGGCAGCATAGGGAAGTTCAGTGAATTGCTCAGGGTCACACAGTATGCAAGTGGGGGCTGTGAGATTCAAACACAGGTCTCCAGAGTTGCAGCTCAGAGCCTTAATCCACTGTGCTATTCTGCCTCCAATGTAAACTATTTATTTGTATATTTGGTAATTTAGTTAATTGTCCAGCAATTTAGCATTATCAAACACTATGCATTGAACAGTAATAGAGCCACACTACACCCTAGCAACTTTGCACTTTGATGACAGATCAATAAATATAAATCTGAAGCCTTAATTATGGGCTGAAAATTACTTGGATAAAATTTGCATGTGATTCATTTCAGCGAGTAAATACTGTCAATAACAAGTGCAGTCTGACTGTGTCATGGGCAAGCCCATTCACTGATGCACATTAGTAAATTGAATTGAGTGGCACTTATACTACTACACTTTGCACTTGGAGTTTAGTATTTCTTTTAGAAATAGAAACAATACAATTAACATAACAGCTTATTTAAATCAATTGATATAGCATGATACTGCATTTCTGCTAAGACTGCTATATTACATGGGACGTCTTCTAACAGATATATATTTTATATACACATTGTGAACCTAAAGTGTATAACAATGTAATCATACATATAGCATAGCATAGGTTCTTGAACTGCATATGCTGTGAAAACATTTAATGTAAACAGTCTATTCTTTTAGAACTTGGAGCAATGTTTAACTTAATTTACAATATAAATGTTTAACACGGGTGTACCAAGTACATACCGTCAATAATGACTGCAGTCTGACTCTGTTATTCACACTTCACATGCAGGTATTGGAGGAAATGGGTTGACAGCTGATCTCTTACTGTACCTGCACACTGAAGCTGACTTACATAGGCCAGGTGATCTGTTTCGGCTGACACTTTCATAGGTTTGTATGTTCACCATATACTGCAATAAATATGTCTTTATGGTATAACTACATTCTTAACATTACTATCTTTGTCATACCTCTGCATCCTTATGCTTTCTATGGCAAGCCCTACTCTGCACACCCTTTCGTTTTTTCCCTCATAAGTACCCTTCTCACCACCCGCCCCCTCAGTTGTTACTATCTCCCAGCACCTATGAACACCTGAAACTCTCTGCCATGACTGTTACAGCCCATGACACAAAGGCACACACCCCAACACCTCTCACTCTCTGCAAGTTGGGGGTGGCAGTTGGCATTACTACAATACCTCACTACCATTCCTATTATGCATCTGTCACTCCTGCACTACCAATGACAATACCAGCAAGCAAACATTCGGCATTGACAAATGCTTGTTTAAAAATATCATAAAGTCTTCCGTTTCAGTTTGGTATCCTTCCACTCAAATTGCCATTGAATCAAGTAGTCCCGGCTCTCATTGTGTTGCTTTGTTTGCTTTATGTACTTGGTTTTGATCAGTCTGACACACTTTTCTTAGTACCTGTTGACTATTTCTACAGTTAGAAACACAGATGTACCTCAGTTGCCCAATCTCTCTCTCTCTCTCTCTCTCTCTCTCTATAGGGAACTTGTTCCGTGGCTCTGGTGGACCTTTCTGTATGAGCTGCTGGCCATACAGCAGGTCTTCTAGGGCACCTCATGAATCCCTGTAGGCGCTGGCAGTATGGCAGCTCTTGGGAGGCAGGGGCAGAGTCTGTCTGTAGCGGTGTTGTGGGAAGAAACATCATTTTTATGCTATCTTCACAGTGAAAGGGAACTCGGTGCACCACATTGCAGCTCTTCTATGGCACCTCCTGCATTCATGGCTATACCTTAGGTCACTCTCCACACTGCTGCCCATGGTGGCTCTTCTACAGGACCTCCTGCATCCCTGGTTGTAGGTCAGGTCGCTCTCCTAACCCTTTTCGCATGAGCTACTGGCAAGACGGTGACTCTTCAACGGCAGATCCTGCATTTCTGCCCATAGCTCAGGTCACTCTCTGCACTGCAGCACACACCATAGGTCAGGTAGCTCTACTCAGCTTGCCAATTTCCTTGTGTGACCGCTTCCTCCTCCACGATCCATGTGGATGGGTGAGAACTATTTCCTGGCCCAGCACTGACCACAGCACTATGGTGCAAGGAACAGTAGGGGAGGGAGCAGCCAGCAACTCTTGTCAAGGATAACAGCTATCGCCTCACATACCAGGACTTCACTTAGACAGGGTAGTGACTCCCCAGACTTGAACAGGTTCCGACCATCCCATCCATATATCTTACAGCTAGACATGAGTAAGACATGAGTAGGGATTTTGGCTAACACCTACTCACTCTAGCTGTTGGTATAACATAAATTAATGTATGACCATGCAGAGTCAGTCCACCAATACCACTGCACTTTTCGAGGTGCCCATGTTATAACATTGATTATCTTAACCATAGACAGCTACATTTGAAAGAGCAGTTGACACCAACTGTAATAATGAGATGGCAAATCACACCAAGGAGTTGCCTGCCAAAAGACTTAATTTTGCACACTTAAGAATTTTCGGTTCTAGTACATAGGAACATATTTTACTACAGTTCTTCACTCACAGATTAATATAGCAAGCACACTGTCAGCTCAGTAATGAAACACTGCACCAAAAATAAGCATTTTGATAACAAAAAGTGGAAAATTGTGCTGCTGGTGTTTAAAATACTTTTTTACAATGAGTTGGGGCCTTTATAAAGATAGCATTAATAACTTTGAGGCAGTTCTACATGTATGTGTCTGTAGTAATTAGTAATTAGGGAGGGCAGAAAGCGTCCCCTAGAAAACCATGCCACTTCCAATGCATGTGGCTCAGTTTGGGTGAGATACAAACCAAACCAAGCCAGCTGCTTGGATCTCATACTCCACAGACTCACAATTATATGGCAGGCTTGATCACTGTCATGTGACAAACTGAGAGAGCTGGGGATGTGGTCACATGACACCCAGGCAGTGTGCACCTCAGGCGTACCTATGTCAACAAACTGGATAAGTAGCAGATAGTGCAGCTGATTAGCATGTCATTCTCCTACAGAAGGCAGGGGAGGAAAGAACTTGGTGTCTTGGTGTCCCTAGAGTTACCAAGATGCTGCACAATTGTTTTTTTGGCAACTGACCTCCAGTGGCCATGCTGAAGATGCACCCAGCACCCTTCTCTCTTTTTTGGCAACTGGTTTCAAAAAGCCCAGTGTCCACACAGAATTATTTTCGATAAAATGAGAGATGTAAACACTCAGAATGAGTGACACTTACCCTCATAAAGCAGGGAGTAAGCATGACACATAATAGGGAGGCTGGGAGTGCAAAATCAGAGCCAAGCCATGTTCGGCTATGTTCACTTCAAGTATCACAAAAACCAAGCCACTTGAATTCAAAATGGCTTAGTTTTCAAGGGAAGGCTTTGACCCACCAGTAGCTTGAATATCATTCTGTGAAATGTTTCCAGTGATTTTCACCACTAAAAAGCACATGTTGAAAATCTGAGGTCAAGACATACTAGTAGTTCAGACATTAAACAGCATGATACAATTTATCTTTAGCAGTGGCTCACCTATTAATATTACTGTCACTTCCCTGACTTTCCATGGTGATTTTCTATTAATAAGCCCCTTTTTCAATTAATTATACATATACCTTAGGTAGAAAATGGAAAATCTAAATCAAAACTAAACCTGAATTTGGCAAAGCTAAAATCAAATATAATTCCACCACAGCTTTGCCCATCCCTGGTAGTACATGTACTGTATACTTTATCAACATGTGGCATTGCCTGCAAAGTTAATAACATTATCTTTAGACAACCATCTTCCTCTCATGACTTTTAAATGTTTAGTAATTATCTGCTGAATATAGTGTATGACTGGTTTGGTAAATGAAGGTACAAGAGCAACACTAAACCAAAATAAAACATTCTATAATGAACAATTCTTAAATGGGTTATGTTAAATATGTGGGTGGGTTGGAAATGTGGGTAGACTGCCAAAATGATATCGGCAGATCTTGTGCAACACCATATGACTGACTGGACAACCATAATAAACTTTTATTTGATAAGACTTGGATCATGCATCAAAAAATGAGGTCACACAAGAGAACATTAATGTGCATTTAATAACAATGTGTCTTGTGTCTTTACATTATGTAAGAAAGATGTCTTGTATTGTAAGTAATCAAACAACAACAAATGCGACAAAGATGATTAAGGGGCTGGGGGACTTATCATAAGAGAGGAGGTTGAAGGAGTTGAACATGTACTCACTGGAGGAGAGGAGAGACGGGGTGACATGATTGAAACCTTTAAATACATGAAAGGAATAAACAAGACGGGTACAGAGGGGCTGTTCAAAGTAAGGGAAGGGAGGGCCACCAGGGGCCATGATATGAGACTGGAGCGAGGAAGGTTCAGGAGGGAGATGAGGAGACACTTTTTACAGAGAGGGTAGTGGCTGGTGTGGAATGCGCTACCTGCTGAAGTGGTATGCAGTAGAACAGTGACTACTTCAAACGAGGATGGGACAGGACAAGGAGGGTTAATGAAGGGAAGGGTGGAAAAGAGGCAGCTGCAGAATAAGGGGTGCTAGCTGCACATTTGAGCAGACTTGATAGACCTCTAGGCCTTTATCTGCTGGCAAATTTCGTATGTTCGTAAGACCGGAAATGTATTAACTATAAGATCATACGTATACAGATACAGTGAAATATGTGGAAAAAATACATTTTGGTTCCTGTTTTATTTTAATAGTCCACTGACTTCTACAAATAGTACATGGCTCACTGGGAAAACAATTGCAAAATTTCAATACTACAACCTGGGGCCTGAACCTGGAGGGTTACACTATGTTCAGGAAGGACAGGGGGGAGGGAAGGGGAGGAGGGGTAGCTATGATAGTCAAAAACTGCATTGGCATAGGGGGAGTAGAGGAGGCGGAGGGAACCGTGGAGGCGATTTGGGTCACCTTGATAACAAGGGGGGGCAAGAGAGTAAAAATAGGAGTGGTGTATAGACGCCTGCCCTGGCGGAGGAGCTGGAGGACAGTCTGGTGGCAGATGTTAGGAGACACTGCAGACTGGCAGAGGAAAGGTGGTGGTGTTAGGGGACTTAAACATGCCAGGAACAGACTGGGAGACTATGACATCCTCTGTGACCAGGGAACAGAGGTTGTTGGATGTCTTTCAAGACGCGTTCCTAACTCAGCAGGTGAGGGAACCCCACGGAGGCAAGGGTACTGGATGTGGTCCTGGCAGACAGTGACCAGATTGGGGGCCTGGAGGTAAGGGACCCATTGACGGGAGTGACCATGCCATGGTCTGGTTCTGCCTGGAACTAGGAGGGGTAGAAGGCTGCACAAAGACGAAGTAACAGACTCAGGGGCGGATTTTAAGGAAATGGGAAGGATCCTTATGAACATTTGATGGGATTGGGCTTCAGACATGGATGCTGATAGTAGGTGGGAAATCATCAGGAGAGGGGTGCAGGATGCTACCAGCACCTGTGCAAGAGTAAGACTTAAAATGCGTGTAGGGGCCCAAAACCCTGTTGGTGGGACCAGGGAGGTCCAGGAGGTGGTGCGGGGAAAGAAAGCAGCCTATAAGAAATTCAAGTGCTCAAAGAGTGAAAGGGATCGAGGGGAGTACGAGCTGATGGCTAGAAGGGCCACTAGAGTGGTGAGGGTGGCTAAGGCAAGGAAGGAGCAGAACCTGGCCAGGAAAATTAGGAGAGGGAAAAAGGGGTTCTTTAGATACATTTGGGAAAGACGAAGGGTGAAGGGGCAGATTAGCAGGATTAAATCAGGGGAGAGATGGGCACAAGACCCAGGGGAGCAGGCTGAGGTACTAAATGAGTACTCCCTCAGTTTTCACCAGGGAAAATGGGGATGCTGCATCTACATGGAGGAGACAGAGATAATGAGGAGGGGGGGACCCCACCACCGGGCAGGTCTGGGGAGAGGGGGGCATCACTGGCAGGTGGGGGGAGGGCTAAGCAGGAGAAGAGGTACCAGAAGTGGAAATCACAGCAGAGAGAGGAGGGAAGCCCTCAGCCCTTAAGACGGAGAAAGCACCGGGCCTGATAAATTACATCCTAGAGTGCTGAAGGAAATTGCAGATGTCCCAGGAAACCCCTGGCAGAGCTTTTCACTAGCTCTCTGAGGACAGAGGTGGGTGCCCCAAGACTGGAAGGTGGCATGTAGTGCCTATCCACAAGGGGATCCAAGGGAGCTGGCAGGAACTACAGGCCTGATCAGCCTGACATCGGTGTGGTGGAGCAGGTGATGGAGAGCATTGTCAATGAGAGGCTAGGGGGACCTGATAAGTCAGGTGCCTGGACGATAGACAGCATGGATTCATCCCAGGGAAATCGTGTCAGACAAACCTGGTGGAGTTCTATGACTGGGTGACAAGTGCCTTGGACCTGGGAAGACCAGTGGATGTCCTCTTTCTAGACTTCAGCAAAGCATTTGACTCTGTTCCTCACGTGGGCCTGTTGGATAAGCTAGAGAAATGGGGTGGGAAACCAGATGATTAGATGGATAGGCAATTGGCTCCAGGACTGGACCCAGAGGGTCGAGTTGGTGGGATAGTCTCATCCCAAGGAGGGTCATTAGTGGGGTCCCACAGGATCAGTCCTGGCCCCTTCTGTTCAACGCCCGTATCTGACATAAGGACAGGAATCAGGATTGAGATGAGTCTCTTTGCAGATGACTCGAAACTGGGGGCAGTGGTGGATGGGGAGGAGGGGAGGGTGGCCCTGCAGGGGGACCTGGAGGCTCTGGAAAGATGGTCTAGAAAGTGGAAGCTGAGGTTTAATGCAGGGAAATACAAGGTACTCCACCTGGGAGCCAGAACCCTGGCCAAGTGTACACCCTGGGGGGGGAATACTACAAGTCTCAATGGCTGAGATGGACCTGGGGGTGGTGGTGGATGTCAAGATGAACAACTCTGAGACTTGTAGGAGGGCAGCAGCCAAGGCCAACAGGATGCTGGGATGCATCACTAGGGGGATCACCTCCAGAAGGAGGGAAGTGATACTCCTCTGTATAACTGCTTGGTGAGGTCACACCTGGAGTACTGCATGCAGTTTTGGAGGCCACACTTAAAGAGGGACATTAACCTCCTGGAGAGGGTCCAGAGGAGGCAACTAAAATGATTTGGGGCTTGGGGGACAGGACCTATGAGGAGAGGCTTGAAGAGCTAAATATGTACAGATTGGAAGACAGAAGGGACCGGGGGGACATGATAGAGGTCTTCAGGTACATGAAAGGGTAAATAGGGGAGGAACAGTCAGGGTGCTTGGCAGGAAGGATGAAGGGGCCAATAGAGGGCATGGGTGGAAGCTGGAGGGGGAAGATTCAGGGAGAAAGGAGGAGGTGCTACTTCACTGAGAGGGGTGGTGGAGCCATGGAATGCACTACCTAGGGGGCTGGTGGAGGCAGAGACAGTGGAGGGGTTCAAGAGGGGTGGGACAGGTACAGGGAAGGGTTCAGGAAGCAAATCCAATGCAGCAAGAATATCCGGAACTGGGAAGGAGAAGCCAGAGAAGGCGAGGGACAGCAAATTTTATGGGTGGGGCTGGACCAAATGAGCAGACACGAAAGACCGTTAGGCCTATTCTGCTGGCATTTTAGTATGTTAGTATGTAACCTCCAACAAGAAAAAATATGATGCAAACAGTGATCACATGTTACTGACAGCTAAAAAACCCAGCACAGTAGTGCTCAACTCGCTTCAAAATCCTTGCAGTTGCTAATAACTCGTTAGGCACAAGTGAACAATCAAGACATATGGGTTAGAGATGTTGCGAAAAAAATTTTTGCACGGTACATTGATGCTAAATCAGCAATCACCATGCAAAATATTTCACCAAATGGCGGCGAAATGGCAAATTTTTAAAATAATTTCTACAAAACTTACAATAGGCATCTCTCTGGTGTCTAGTGGCCAAACCCACCCACCCCCACTACTCAACGGACAAAATTTAGAGGGAAAAAATTCTCCCTGGTGTCAAGTGGTCCCACACATGGCTGATCACTGGCAGAAATGAATTAAAGCCCACACAAGTTACCCTCATGTCCCAACTCCTTGTGCAAAAGGCAAATAATTAATTAAAACGCAAACTCCATGGTGTCTAGTGGAACATCTACACACCACCATGTCATCAGATAGTGCACCCTCTACTACCCCACCCAGTGCACCAATCGGGCCAGTGGCACAGCCATCCATTCACCTCCATGACTGGCACATTGATTGACTGCTTTAATAAATGAGCGTGTGCTTGTAGAAGCACACGCTCATTCATAGACAGATTCAGACAGTCAGCTCTCTCACTACACTCCAGTGGTAGTGAGAGCGCTGGCTGTATGAATCAAATGAATGAGCGTGTGCTTATACAAGCAGGCTGTCATTCACTGAAGTGCTCAGTAGGGCTGCTGGCCATGGAGGTGACAGGAGGACTGTGCCAGTGGCCTGAGTGGGGTACTGTGGGGGAGAGAGGTGGGCGTTATCTGATGAAAGAGTGGGGGAGTGTGTGGCTTACTACACACCAAGTAGCTGGAGGGATGATTGTTTTATTTACACCTACCTAGCTCATGCTCTAAAAACTACTCTAGTGCCTCAGCACTTTCTAGGCTTCTCTGCCTCCTCACCTACTGGGACTTCCCCTCCATACCATACCTCCTCACTTACTGACACTTCTCTCCATTCCATACCTCCTCACCTACTGGAACTTCCCCTCCATACTATACCTCCTCACCTACTGGCACTTCCTCTCCATACCATAAGTCCTCACTTACTGGCACTTCCTCTCCATACCATACTTCCTCACCTACTGGAACTTCCTTCCATACCATACCCACACCTACTGGCACTTCTTCTCCATACCATACCTCCTCACCCACTGGCACTTCCTCCATACCATACCTCCCTCACCCACTGGCACTTCCTCTCATACCATACCTCCTCACCTACTGGCACTTCCTCCATACCATACCTCCTCACCCACTGCCACTTCCTCCATACCATACCTCCTCACCCACTGCACTTCCTCCATACCATACCTCCTCACCTACTGCCACCTCTCCATACCATACCTCCTCACCCACTGGCACTTCTCCATACCATACCTCCTCACCCACTGCCACTTCCCCTCCATACTAAACCTCCTCACCCACTACCGCATCCTCTCCACACCATATCTCCTCACCCACTGCCACTTCCCTCCATACCATACCTCCTCACCTACTGGCACTTCCTCTCCATACCATACCTCCTCACCTACTGGCACTTCCTCTCCATACCATACCTCCTCACCTACTGGCACTTCCTCTCCATACCATACCTCCTCACTCATTGGCACTTTCTCTCCATGCCATACCTCCTCACTTACTGGCTCTTCCTCTCCATACCATACCTCCTCACTTACTGCCACTTCTCTCCATACCATACCTCCTCACCTACTGGAACTTCCTCTCCATACCATACCTCCTCACCTACTGGCACTTCCTCTCCATACCATACCTCCTCACTTACTGGCACTTCCTCCCCATACAATACCGCCTCATCCACTGCCACTTCCTCTGCATACCATACCTCCTCACCCACTGCCACTTCCTCTCCATACCATACCTCCTCACCCACTACCGCATCCTCTCCACACCATATCTCCTCACCCACCTGCCACTTCCTCCATACCATACCTCCCCACCCACTGGCACTTCCTCCATACCATACCTCCTCACCCACTGGCACTTCCTCCATACCATACCTCCTCACCCACTGGCACTTCCTCCATACCATACCTCCCCACTACTGGCACTTCCTTCCATGCCATACCTCCTCACCTTACTGGCACCTTCCATACCATACCTCCCTCACCCACTGCCACTTCTCCATACCATACCTCCTCACCCACTGGCACTTCCTCTCCATACCAAACCTCCTCACCCACTGCCACTTCCTCTCCATACCATACCTCCTCACCCACTACCGCATCCTCTCCACACCATATCTCCTCACCCACTGCCACTTCTCTCCATACCATACCTCCTCACCTACTGGCACTTCCTCTCCATACCATACCTCCTCACCTACTGGCACTTCCTCTCCATACCATACCTCCTCACCTACTGGCACTTCCTCTCCATACCATACCTCACCCTACTTGGCACTTCCTCCATGCCATACCTCCTCACTTACTGGCTCTTCCTCTCCATACCATACCTCCTCACTTACTGCCACTTCTCTCCATACCATACCTCCTCACCTACTGGCACTTCCTCTCCATACCATACCTCCTCACCTACTGGCACTTCCTCTCCATACCATACCTCCTCACTTACTGGCACTTCCTCCCCATACAATACCGCCTCATCCACTGCCACTTCCTCTGCATACCATACCTCCTCACCCACTGCCACTTCCTCTCCATACCATACCTCCTCACCCACTACGGCATCCTCTCCACACCATATCTCCTCACCCACTGCCACTTCTCTCCATACCATACCTCCTCACCTACTGGCACTTCCTCTCCATACCATACCTCCTCACCTACTGGCACTTCCTCTCCATACCATACCTCCTCACCTACTGGCACTTCCTTTCCATACCATACCTCCTCACTTATTGGCACTTCCTCTCCATGCCATACCTCCTCACTTACTGGCACTTCCTCTCCATACCATACCTCCTCACTACTGCCACTTCTCCATACCATACCTCCTCACCCACTGGAACTCCTCCATACCATACCTCCTCACCCACTGGCACTTCCTCCATACCATACCTCCTCACTCTACTGGCACTTCCTCCCATACAAACCGCCTCATCCACCGCCACTTCCTCCATACCATACCTCCTCACCCACTGCCACTTCCTCCATACCATACCTCCTCACCCACCACCGCATCCTCCACACCATATCTCCCTCACCCACTGCCACCTCTTCCATACCATACCTCCTCACCCACTGGCACTCCTCCATACCATACCTCCTCACCCATTGGCACTTCCTCCATATCATACCTCCTCACCTACTGGCACTTCCTCCATACCATACCTCCTCACTATTGGCACCTCCTCCCATGCCATACCTCCTCACTCTACTGGCACTCTCCTCCATACCATACCCTCACTTCACTGCCACTTCCTCCATACCATACCTCCTCACCCACTGGAACTTCCTTCCATACCATACCTCCTCACCCACTGGCACTTCCTCTCCATACCATACCTCCTCACCTTACTGGCACTTCCTCCCATACATACCCCTCACCCACTGCCACTTCCTCTCATACCATACCTCCTCACCCACTGCCACTTCCTCCATACCATACCTCCTCACCCACTGCCACTCCTCCATACCATACCTCATCACCCACTGGCACCTCCCTCCATACCATACCCTCTCACCCACTGCCACTTCCTCCATACCATACCTCCCCACCCATCCTCCATACCATACCTCCTCACCCACTGCCACCTTCCATACCATACCTCCTCACCCACTGGCACTTCCTCTCCATACCATACCTCCTCACCCACTGGCACTTCCTCTCCATACCATACCTCCTCACCCACTGGCACTTCCTCTCCATACCATACCTCCTCACTCTACTGGCACTTCCTCCATGCCATACCTCCTCACCACTGGCCTCCTCCTCCATACCATACCTCCTCACTACTGCCACTTCTCCATACCATACCTCCTCACCTACTGGCACTTCCTCCATACCATACTCCTCACCCACTGGCACTTCCTCCATACCATACCTCCTCACTCACTCCTCTCCCATACAATACCGCCTCACCACTGCCACTCCTCTGCATACCATACCTCCTCACCCACCGCCACTCCTCTGCATACCTACCCTCACCCACCACCATCCTCTCCATACCATACCTCCTCACCCACTGCCACTTCCTCCATACCATACCTCCTCACCCACTGGCACTCTCCATACCATACCTCCTCACCCACTGGCACTTCCTCCATACCATACCTCCTCACCCACTGGCACTTCCTCCATACCATACCTCCTCACCTACTGGCACTTCCTCTCCATACCATACCTCCCTCACCACTGCCACTTCTCCATACCATACCTCCTCACCACTGGCACTTCCTCTCCATACCATACCTCACCTACTGGCACTTCCTCTCCATACCATACCTCCACCTACTGGCACTTCCTCCACACACAATCACCTCACCCACTGCCACTCCTCTCCATACCATACCCCTCACCCACTGCCACTTCCTCCATACCATACCTCCTCACCCACTGGCACTTCCTCCATACCATACCTCCTCACCACTGGCACTCCTCCATACCATACCTCCCCACTGGCACTCCTCCATGCCATACCTCCACCCACTGGCACCTCCTCCATACCATACCTCCTCACCCACTGGCACTTCCTCCCATACCATACCTCCTCACCCACTGCCACTTCCTCCATACCATACCTCCTCACCCACTGCCACTCTCCATACCATACCTCCTCACCCACTCACCGACCTCTCCATACCATCTCCTCACCCACTGCCACTCTCTCCATACCATACCTCCTCACCCACTGGCACTCCTCCATACCATACCTCCTCACCCACTGGCACTTCCTCTCCATACCATACCCTCACCCACTGGCACTTCCTCCATACCATACCTCCTCACCACTGGCACTTCCTCCATACCACACCTCCCTCACTTACTGGCACTCCTTCCTCCATACCACACCCTCACCTACTGCCACTTCCTCCATACCATACCTCCTCACCTACTGGCACTCCTCCATACCATACCTCCTCACCCACTGGCACTTCCTCCATACCATACCTCCACTGGCACTTCCTCCCATACCATACCTCCTCACCCACTGGCACTTCCTCCATACCATACCTCCTCACCCACTGCCACTTCCTCTCCATACCATACCTCCTCACCCACTGCCACTTCCTCTCCATACCATACCTCCTCACCCACTGCCACTTCCTCTCCATACCATACTCCTCACCCACTGGCACTTCCTCCATACCATACCTCCTCACTTACTGGCACCTCCTCCATACCATACCTCCCCACCCACTGCCACTCCTCTCCATACCATACCCTCACCCACTCACCGCATCCCTCCATCACCATACCTCCTCACCCACTGCCACTTCTCCATACCATACCTCCTCACCCACTGGCACTCCTCCATACCATACCTCCCACCCACTGGCACCTCCTCCATACCATACCTCCCTCACCCACTGGCACTTCTCCATACCATACCTCCTCACCTACTGGCACCCTCCATACCATACCTCCTCACCCACTGGCACTTCCTCCATACCATACCCCTCACCACTGCCACTCTCCATACCATACCCCTCACCCACTGGCACCTCCTCCATACCATACCTCCTCACCCACTGGCACCTTCCATACCATACCTCACTTACTGGCACTCCTCCCATACCATACCTCCTCACCCACTGCCACTCCCTCCATACCATACCTCCCACCCACTGGCACTCCCTCCATACCATACCTCCCTCACCCACTGCGCACCTCTCCATACCATACCTCCTCACCCACTGCCACTTCTCTCCATACCATACCTCCTCACCCACTGGCACTTCTCCATACCATACCTCCTCACCCACTGGCACTTCCTCCATACCATACCTCCTCACCCACTGGCACTTCCTCCATACCATACCCTCACCCACTGGCACTTCCTCCATACCATACCTCCTCACCCACTGCCACTTCTCCATACCATACCTCCCCACCCACTGGCACTTCCTCCATACCATACCTCCTCACCCACTGGCACTTCCTCCATACCATACCTCCTCACCTACTGGCACTTCCTCTCCATACCATACCTCCTCACCCACTGCCACTTCCTCTCCATACCATACCTCCTCACCCACTGGCACTTCCTCTCCATACCATACCTCCTCACCTACTGCCACTTCCTCTCCATACCATACCTCCTCACTTACTGGCACTTCCTCTCCATACCATACCTCCTCACCCACTGCCACTTCCTCTCCATACCATACCTCCTCACCCACTACCGCATCCTCTCCACACCATACCTCCTCACCCACTGCCACTTCTCTCCATACTATACCTCTTCACCTTACTGGTACTTCCTCTCCATACCATACCTCCCCACCTACTGGCACTTTCTCTCCATACCATACCTCCCACCCACTGTCACTTTTCCTCCATACCATACCACCTCACCCACTGGCACTCCTCCATACCACACCTCCTCACCCACTGGCACTCCTCCATATCATACCTCCAACCCACTGGCACTCTCCTCCATACCATACCTCCTCACCCACTGGCACTTCCTCCATCCATACCACCTCACCCACTGGCACTTCCTCCATGTCATACCTCCTCACCCACTGCCACTTCTCTCCATACCATACCTCCTCACCTACTGTACTCTCCTCTCATACCATACCTCCTCACCCACTGCCACTCTCCATAACATACCTCCTCATTTACTGGCACTTCTCTCCATACCATACCTCCCCACCCACTGGCACCTTCTCCATACCATACCTCCCACCCACTGTCACTTTCTCCATACCATACCACCCTCACCCACTGGCACTTCCTCACCATACCATACCTCCTCACCCACTGGCACTTCCTCCATACCATAACCTCCTCACCCACTGGCACCCTCCTCCATACCATACCTCCTCACCCACTGCCACTCCTCCATACCATACCTCCTCACCCATTGGCACTTCCTCCATACCATACCTCCTCACCCACTGGCACTTCCTCCATGCCATACCTCCTCACTTACTGGCACTTCCTCCATACCATACCTCCTCACTCACTGGCACTTCCTCCATACCATACCCTCACCCACTGGCACTTCCTCCATACCATACCTCCTCACCCACTGGCACTTCCTCCATACCATACCTCCTCACCTACTGCCACTTCCCCTCCATACCATACCTCCTCACTTACTGTCACTTCCTCTCTATACCAGACCTCCTCACCCACTGCCACTTCCTCTCCATACCATACCCTCTCACCCACTACCGCATCCTCTCCACACCATACCTCCTCACCCACTGCCACTCTCCATAATATACCCTCACCTACTGGTACTCTCCATACCATACCTCCCCACCCACTGGCACCTTCTCTCCATACCATACCTCCCACCCACTGTCACTTTTCTCCATACCATACCACCTCACCCACTGGCACTTCCTCCATATCATACCTCCTCACCCACTGGCACTCCTCCATGCTCATACCACCTCACCCACTGGAACTTCCTCTCCATATCATAGCTCCTCACCCACTGGCACTTCCTCTCCATGCCATACCACCTCACCCACTGGCACTTCCTCCATCCATACCTCCCCACCCACTGGCACTTCCTCCATGCCATACCTCCTCACCTCACTGGCACTTCCTCCCATACCATACCTCCTCACCCACTGGCACTTCCTCTCATACCATACCTCCTCACCTACTGGCACTTCCTCCATACCATACCTCCTCACCTACTGGCACTTCCTCCATACCATACCTCCCTCACCCACTGCACTTCCTCCATACCATACCTCCTCACCCACTGGCACTTCCTCCATACCATACCTCCTCACCCACTGCCACTTCCTCTCCATACCATACCTCCTCACCTACTGGCACTTCCTCCCCATACCATACCTCCCACCCACCGCCACTCTCCATAATATACCCTCTCTCACTGGTACCTCCTCCATACCATGCCTCCCACCCACTGGCACCCCTCTCCATACCATACCTCCCACCCACTGTCACTCTTTTCCATACCATACCACCTCACCCACTGGCACTTCCTCTCCATACCATACCCTCCTCACCTACTGGCACTTCCTCCATACCATAGCTCCCTCACCCACTGGCACTTCCTCTCATACCATACCTCCCACCCACTGCCTCCTCTCCATACCAGACCTCACCCACTGCACTTCCTCCATACCATACCTCCTCACCCACTGGCACTTCCTCCATGCCATACCTCCTCACCCACTGGCACTTCCTCCATACCATACCTCCTCACCACTGGCACTCCTCCATACCATACCTCCCTCACCCACTGGCACTTCCTCCATACCATACCTCCTCACCTACTGGCACTTCTCCATACCATACCCTCCCTCACCCACTGCACTTCCTCCATACCATACCTCCTCACCCACTGGCACTTCCTCCATACCATACCTCCTCACCCACTGGCACTTCCTCCATACCATACCTCCTCACCCACTGGGCACTCTCCTCCATACCATACCTCCCACCCACGCACCGCATCCTCCACACCATACCCTCCTCACCCACTGCCACTTCTCCATAACATACCTCCTCACCTACTGGCACTTTCCTCCATACCATACCTCCCCACCCACTGGCACTTCTCCATACCATACCTCCCACCCACTGTCACTTCTTCTCCATACCATACCACCTCACCCACTGGCACTTCCTCTCCATACCATACCTCCTCACCTACTGGCACTTCCTCTCCATGCATACCACCTCACCCACTGGCACTTCCTCTCCATATCATACCTCCTCACCCACTGGCACTTCCTCCATGCCATACCTCCTCACCCACTGGCACCTCCTCCATACCATACCTCCCACCCACTGGCACCTCCTCCATACCATACCCCTCACCCACTGGCACTTCCTCCATACCATACCTCCCTCACCACTGGCACTCTCCATACCATACCTCCTCACCCACTGGCACTTCCTCCATACCATACCTCCTCACCCCACTGGCACTCCTCCATACCATACCTCCTCACCTACTGGCACTCCTCCATACCATACCTCCTCACCCACTGGCACTTCCTCCATACCATAACCTCACCTCACTACTTCCTCCATACCATACCTCCCACCCACTGGCACCTCCTCCATACCATACCTCCTCACCTACTGGCACTTCCTCCATACCACCTCACCCACTGGCACTCTTACCAAACCTCCTCACCCACTGGCACTTCTCTCCATACATACCCTCACTTACTGGCACTTCCCTCCATACCATGCCTCCCACCCACTGCACTTCTCTCCATACCATACCTCCCCACCCACTGTCACTTTTCTCCATACCATACCACCTCACCCACTGGCACTCCTCACCATACCTCCTCACCCACTGGCACTTCCTCCATACCATAGCTCCTCACCCACTGGCACTCCTCCATACCAAACCTCCTCACCCACTGGCCCTTCCTCCATACCATACCTCCTCACCCACTGCCACTCCTCCATACCATACCTCCTCACCCATTGGCACTTCCTCCATGCCATACCTCCTCACCTACTGGCACTTCCTCCATACCATACCTCCTCACCTACTGGCACTTCCTCTCCATACCATACCTCCTCACCCACTGCCACTTCCTCCATACCATACCTCCCTCACCTACTGGCACTCTCTCCATACCATAACCTCACCCACTGCCACTTCCCTCCATACCATACCTCCTCACTCACTGGCACTTCCTCCATACCAAACCTCCCACCCACTGCCACTTCCTCCATACCATACCCCCACCCACTACTGCATCCTCTCCACACCATACCTCCTCACCCACTGCCACTCTCTCCATAATATACCTCTTCACTTACTGGTACTTCCTCCATACCATACCTCCCACCTCCACTGGCACTTTCTCCATACCATACCTCCCCACCCACTGTCACTTTCTCCATACTATACCACCTCACCCACTGGCACTTCCTCCATACTCATACCTCCTCACCCACTGGCACTTCCTCCATGTCATACCACCTCACCCACTGGAACTTCCTCTCCATATCATACCTCCTCACCCACTGGCACTTCCTCTCCATGCCATACCCTCACCCACTGGCACTTCTCCCATACCATACCTCCTCACCCACTGGCACTTCCTCCATACCATACCTCCTCACCTACTGGCACTTCCTCACCATACCATACCTCCTCACCCACTGGCACTTCCTCCATACCATACCCTCACCTACTGGCACTTCCTCCATACCATACCTCACCCACTGCCTCTCTCCATACCATCCTCCTCACCCACTGGCACTTCCTCTCCATACCATACCTCACCACTGGCACTTCCTCTCCATACCATACCTCCTCACCTACTGGCACTTCCTCTATACCATACCTCCTCACCCACTGGCACTTCCTCCATACCATACCTCCTCACCCACTGGCACTTCCTCCATACCATATCTCCTCACCCACTGCCACTTCCTCCATACCATACCTCCTCACCTACTGGCACTTCCTCTCATACCATACCTCCTCACCCACTGCCACTTCCTCCATACCATACCCTCCTCACCCACCACCGCATCCTCTCCACACCATACCTCCTCACCCACTGCCACTTCCTCTCCATACTATACCTCCTCACTACTGGTACTCCTCCATACCATACCTCCCCACCCACTGGCACTCCTCTCCATACCATACCTCCCACCCACTGTCACTTTTTCTCCATACCATACCACCTCACCCACTGGCACTTCCTCCATATCATACCTCCTCACCCACTGGCACTCCTCCATGTCATACCACCTCACCCACTGGAACTTCCTCTCCAGATCATAGCCCTCACCCACTGGCACTTCCTCCATGCCATACCACCTCACCCACTGGCACTTCCTCCATACCATACCTCCTCACCCACTGGCACTCTCTCCATACCATACCTCCTCACCCACTGGCACTTCCTCCATACCATACCACCTCACCCACTGGCACTCCTCCATACCATACCTCCTCACCCATTGGCACTCCTCCATGCCATACCTCCTCACCTACTGGCACTTCCTCTCCATACCATACCTCCTCACCTACTAGCACTTCCTCTCCATATCATACCTCCTCACCTACTGGCACTTCCTCTCCATACCATACCTCCTCACCTACTGGCACTTCCTCTCCATACCATACCTCCTCACCTACTGGCACTTCCTCTCCATATCATACCTCCTCACCTACTGCCACTTCCTCTCCATACCATACCTCCTCACTTACTGGCACTTCCTCTCTGTACCAAACCTCCTCACCCACTGCCACTTCTCTCCATAATATACCTCCTCATTTACTGGTACTTCCGCTCCATACCATGCCTCCCCACCTACTGGCACTCTCTCTCCATACCATACCTCCCACCCACTGTCACTTTTTCTCCATACCATACCACCTCACCCACTGGCACTTCCACCATACCATACCTCCCACCCACTGGCACTTCCTCCATACCATAGCTCCTCACCCACTGCACCTCCTCCATACCAAACCTCCTCACCCACTGGCCCTTCCTCCATACCAGACCTCCCACCCACTGCCACTTCCTCCATACCATACCTCCTCACCCATTGGCACTTTCTCCATGCCATACCTCCTCACTTACTGGCACTTCCTCTCCATACCATTCCTCCTCACTTACTGGCACCTCTCTCCATACCATACCTCCTCACCCACTGCCACTCCCTCCATACCATACCTCCTCACTCACTGGCACTCCTCCATACCAAACCTCACCCACTGCCACTTCCTCCATACCATACCTCCCTCACCACTGGCACTCCTCCATACCAAACCTCCTCACCCACTGCCACTTCCTCCATACCATACCCCTCACCCACTACCGCATCCTCTCCACACCATACCTCCTCACCCACTGCCACTCTCCATAATATACCTCTCACTACTGGTACTTCCTCCACACCACACCTCCCACCCACTGGCACTCCCTCCATACCACACCTCCCCACCCACTGGCACTTCTCTCCATACCATACCTCCTCACCCACTGGCACCTCTCTCCTCCTCACCCACTGGCACTCCTCCATGTCATACCACCTCACCCACTGGAACTCCCTCCATGATCATAGCTCCTCACCCACTGGCACCTCCTCCCATACCACCCTCACCCACTGGCACTTCTCTCCATACCATACCTCCCCACCTACTGTCACTTTTTCTCCATACCATACCACCTCACCTACTGGCACTTCCTCACCATACCATACCTCCTCACCTACTGGCACTTCCTCTCCATACCATAGCTCCTCACCTACTGGCACTTCCTCTCCATACCAAACCTCCTCACCCACTGCCGCTTCCTCTCCATACCAGACCTCCTCACCCACTGCCACTTCCCCTCCATACCATACCTCCTCACCTATTGGCACTCCTCCATGCCATACCCTCACTCACTGGCTCTTCCTCCATGCCATACCCTCACTCACTGGCACTTCCTCCATACCATTCCTCCTCACCTACTGGCACTTCCTCATGTCATACCTCCCCACCCACTGGCACTTCCTCCATACCATACCCCCACCCACTAGCCACCTCCATACCATATCTCCTCACCCACTGCCACTTCCTCCATACCATACCTCCTCACCACTGGCACCTCTATACCAGACCTCCCACCCACCGCCACTTCCTCCATACCATACCCTCTCACCCACCACCGCATCCTCTCCACACCATACCTCCCCACCCACTGCCACTCTCCATAATATACCTCTCACTCTACTGGTACTTCCTCCATACCATACCTCCCCACCCACTGGCACTCTCTCCATACCATACCTCCCACCCACTGTCACTTTTCTCCATACCATACCACCCTCACCCACTGGCACTTCCTCCATATCATACCTCCTCACCCACTGGCACTCCTCCATGTCATACCACCCACCCACTGGAACTCCTCCTCCATCATAGCTCCTCACCCACTGGCACTCCTCCATGCCATACCACCTCACCCACTGGCACTCCTCCATGCCATACCCTCACCCACTGGCACTCCTCCATGCCATACCTCCTCACCCACTGGCACTTCCTCCATACCATACCACCCACCCACTGGCACTTCCACTCCATACCATCCTCACCCATTGGCACTTCCTCCCATGCCATACCTCCTCACCACTGGCACTTCCTCTCCATACCATACCTCCTCACTCTACTGGCACTCCTCTCCATGCCATACCTCCTCACCCACTGGCACTTCCTCCATACCATACCTCCTCACCCACTGGCACTTCCCTCCATACCATACCTCCTCACCTACTGGCACTTCCTCTCCATACCATACCTCCTCACCCACTGCCACTCCTCTCCATACCATACCTCCTCACCTCACTGGCACTCCTCTCATACCAAACCCTCCCACCCACCGCCACTCTCCATACCATACCTCCCTACCACTGCCACTTCCTCCATACCATACCTCCCACCCACTGGCACTCCTCCATACCATACCTCCCCACCCACTGGCACTTCTCTCCATACCATACCTCCTCACCCACTGGCACTCCTCCCATACCATACCTCCCACCCACTGGCACTCCTCCATACCATACCTCCTCACCCACTGGCACTTCCTCCATACCAAACCTCCTCACCCACTGCCGCTTCCTCTCCATACCAGACCTCCTCACCCACTGCCACTTCCTCTCCATACCATACCTCCTCACCTATTGGCACTTCCTCTCCATGCCATACCTCCTCACTTACTGGCACTTCCTCTCCATACCATTCCTCCTCACTTACTGGCACTTCCTCTCCATACCATACCTCCTCACCTACTGCCACTTCCTCTCCATACCATACCTCCTCACTTACTGGCACTTCCTCCATACCATAACCTCCACCCACTGCCACTTCCTCCATACCATACCTCCTCACTCTACTGGCACTCCTCCATACCAAACCTCCCACCCACTGCCACTTCCTCCATACCATACCCCCACCCACTCACCGCATCCTCCCACACCATACCTCCTCACCCACTGCCACTTCTCCATACCATACCTCTTCACCACTGGCTACCCTCCATACCATACCTCCCCACCCACTGGCACTTCTCTCCATACCATACCTCCCCACCCACTGCCACTTCCATACCATACCTCCTCACCCACTGGCACTTCCTCCATACCATACCTCCTCACCTACTGGCACTCCTCCATGTCATACCTCCTCACCCACTGGCACTTCCTCCTGTATCATAGCTCCTCACCCACTGGCACTTCCTCCATGCCATACCACCTCACCCACTGGCACTCCTCTCCATGCCATACCTCCTCACCCACTGGCACTCCTCCATACCATACCTCCCTCACCCACTGGCACTTCCTCCATACCACACTCCTCACCCACTGGCACTTCCTCCATACCATACCTCCCCACCCACTGGCACTTCCTCCATACCATACCTCCTCACCCACTGGCACTCCTCCATACCATACCTCCTCACCCACTGGCACTCCTCCATACCATACCTCCCACCACTGGCACTCCCTCCATACCATACCTCCTCACCCACTGGCACTTCCTCCATACCATACCTCCTCACCCACTGGCACCTCCTCCATACCATACCTCCTCACCCACTGGCACTTCCTCCATACCATACCCCTCACCTACTGCAACTCCTCTCCATACCATACCTCCTCACCCACTGGCACTTCCTCTCATACCATACCTCCTCACCCACTGCCACTTCCTCATACCATACCTCCTCACCCACTGGCACTTCCTCTCCATACCAAACCTCCTCACCACTGGCACTTCCTCCATACCATACCCCTCACCCACTGCACTCTCCTCCATACCATACCTCCTCACCCACTGGCACCCTCCATACCATACCTCCCCACCCACTGGCACCTCCTCCATACCATACCTCCTCACCCACTGCACTTCCTCCATACACACCTCCTCACCCACTGGCACTCCTCCATACCATACCCTCACCCACTGCCACTTCCTCCATACCATACCTCACCACCACTGGCACCTCTGACCATACCTCCTCACCCACTGCCACTCTCCATAATACCTCACTACTGGTACTTCCGCTCCATACCATGCCTCCCACCCACTGGCACTTCCTCCATACCATACCTCCCCACCTACTGGCACTTCTCTCCATACCATACCTCCTCACCTACTGGCACTTCCTCCCATACCATACCTCCTCACCCACTGGCACTTCCTCCATACCATACCTCCTCACCCACTGGCACTCCTCCATACCATACCTCCCCACCCACTCGCCGCTTCCTCCATACCAGACCTCCTCACCCACTGCCACTTCCTCTCCATACCATACCTCCTCACCTACTGGCACTTCTCTCCATGCCATACCTCCTCACCCACTGGCACTTCCTCCATCCATACCTCCTCCCTTACTGGCACTCTCCTCCATACCATACCTCCTCACCCACTGGCACTCCTCCCATACCATACCTCCTCACCCACTGGCACTCCTCCATACCATACCTCCTCACCCACTGGCACTCTCCATACCATACTCCTCACCCACTGCCACTTCCTCCATACCATACCTCCTCACTTACTGTCACTCTCCATACCAACCTCCCCACCCACTGCCACTTCCTCCATACCATACCCTCACCCACTACGCATCCTCTCCACACATACCTCCTCACCCACTGCCACTTCTCTCCATAATATACCTCTTCACCCACTGGCACTTCCTCCATACCATACCTCCCACCCACTGGCACTTCTCTCCATACCATACCTCCCACCCACTGTCACTTCTCTCCATACTATACCTCCTCACCCACTGGCACTTCCTCCATATCATACCTCCTCACCCACTGGCACTCCTCCATGCATACCACCTCACCCACTGGAACTTCCTCCAGATCATAGCTCCTCACCCACTGCACTCCTCCATACCATACCACCTCACCCACTGGCACTCCTCCATACCATACCTCACCCACTGGCACTTCCTCCATACCACCTCCTCACCCACTGGCACTCCTCCATACCATACCACCCACCCACTGGCACCTCCTCCACCATACCACCTCCCACCCACTGGCACTTCCTCCATACCATACCTCCTCACCACTGGCACCTTCCATACCATACCTCCTCACCTACTGGCACTTCCTCCATGTCATACCTCCTCACCTACTGGCACTTCCTCCATACCATACCCTCACCCACTGCACTTCCTCCATACCATACCCCCACCCACTGGCACTTCCTCCATACCATACCTCCTCACCCATCGCCACTCTCCATACCATACCTCCTCACTCTACTGCACTCTCTCCATACCAAACCTCCCACCCACTGCCACTTCTCCATACATACCTCCTCACTCACTGGACTTCCTCCCATACCATGCCTCCCACCCACTGGCACTCCTCTCCATACCATACCTCCTCACCCACTGGCCACTCTCTCCATACCATACCTCCTCACCTACTGGCACTTCCTCCATACCATACCTCCTCACCCACTGGCACTTCCTCCATACCATACCTCCTCACCCACTGGCACTTCCTCCATACCATACCTCCTCACCCACTGCCCTCCATACCATACCTCCTCACCACTGCCACTTCCTCCATACCATACCTCCTCACCTACTGGCACTTCTCTCCATACCATACCCTCACCCTACTGGCACTTCCTCCATACCATACCTCCTCACTACTGGCACTTCCTCCATACCATACCTCCTCACCTACTGCCACTCCTCCATACCATACCTCCTCACCCACTGGCACTCTCTCCATACCATACCTCCTCACCCACTGCCACTTCCTCTCATACCATACCTCCTCACCTACTGGCACTTCCTCTCATACCATACCCTCACCCACTGCCACTTCCTTCCATACCATACCCCTCACCCACTCACCCATCCTCCACACCATACCTCCCACCCACTGCCACTTCTCCATACACATACTCCTCACCCACTGGCACTTCCTCCATACCATACCTCCCCACCCACTGGCACTCTCTCCATACCATACCTCCCACCCACTGTCACTTTTCTCCATACCATACCACCTCACCCACTGGCACTTCCTCCCATACCATACCTCCTCACCTACTGGCACTTCTCTCCATACCATACCACCTCACCCACTGAACTTCCCTCCATGATCATAGCTCCTCACCTACTGGCACTTCCTCCATCCATACCACTTCACCCACTGGCACTTCCTCCATACCATACCTCCCACCTACTGCACTTCCTCTCCATACCATACCTCCTCACCACTGGCACTTCCTCCCATACCATACCTCCTCACCCACTGGCACTTCCTCCCATACCATACTCCTCACCCACTGGCACTTCCTCCATACCATACCTCCTCACCCACTGCCGCCTCCTCCATACCAGACCTCCACCCACTGCCACTTCCTCCATACCATACCTCCTCACCATTGGCACTTCCTCTCCATACCTCCCTCACTTACTGGCTCCTCTCCATACCATACCTCCTCACTTACTGGCACTTCCTCCATACCATACCTCCTCACCTACTGGCACTTCCTCCATACCATACCTCCTCACCCACTGGCACTTCCTCTCCATACCATACCTCCTCACCTACTAGCACTTCCTCTCCATACCATACCTCCTCACCTACTGCCACTTCCTCTCCATACCATACCTCCTCACTTACTGTCACTTCCTCTCTATACCAGACCTCCTCACCCACTGCCACTTCCTCTCCATACCATACCCTCTCACCCACTACCGCATCCTCTCCACACCATACCTCCTCACCCACTGCCACTTCTCTCCATAATATACCCCTCACTCACTGGTACTTCCTCCATACCATACCTCCCACCCACTGCACTCTCTCCATACCATACCCCCCACCCACTGCTCACTTCTCCATACCATACCACCTCACCCACTGGCACTTCCTCCACATCATACCTCCTCACCCACTGGCACTCCTCCATGTCATACCACCCCACCCACTGGAACTTCCTCTCCTGATCTAGCTCCCTCACCCACTGGCACTCTCCTCCATGCCATACCACCTCACCCACTGGCACTCCTCCATGTCATACCTCCTCACCCACTGGCACTCCTCCATGCCATACCTCCTCACCCACTGGCACTCCTCCATACCATACCACCTCACCCACTGGCACTTCCTCCATACCATACCTCCTCACCCATTGGCACTCCCTCCATGCCATACCTCCTCACTTACTGGCACTCCTCTCCATACCATTCCTCCTCACTCACTGGCACTTCCTCCATGTCATACCTCCTCACCCACTGGCACTTCCTCCATACCATACCTCCTCACCCACTGGCACTTCCTCTCCATACCATACCTCCTCACCCACTGGCACTTCCTCCATACCATACCTCCTCACCCACTGGCACTTCCTCCCATACCATACCTCCTCACTTACTGGCACTCCTCTGTACCAAACCTCTCACCCACTGCCACTCTCTCCATAATATACTCCCCTTTCACTGGTACCTCCGCCTCCATACCATGCCTCCCACCCACTGCACTCTCTCCATACCATACCTCCCACCCACTGTCACTTCTTCTCCATACCATACCACCTCACCCACTGGCACTTCCTCCCATACCATACCTCCCACCTACTGGCACTTCCCTCCATACCATAGCTCCTCACCCACTGGCACTTCCTCCATACCAAACCTCCTCACCCACTGCCTCCTCCTCCATACCATACCTCCCTCACCCACTGCCACTTCCTCCATACCATACCTCCTCACCCATTGCACTCCTCCATGCCATACCTCCTCACCTACTGGCACTTCCTCCATACCATACCTCCTCACTCACTGGCACTCCTCCATACCATACCTCCTCACCCACTGCCACTTCCTCTCCATACCATACCTCCTCACTTACTGGCACTCTCCATACCAAACCTCCTCACCCACTGCCACTCTCCATACACATACCTCCTCACTACTGGCACTTCCTCTATACCATACCTCCTCACCCACCGCCACTTCCTCTCCATACCATACCCCTCACCCACCACCGATCCTCTCCACACCATACCTCCTCACCCACTGCCACTTCTCCATAAATACCCTCACCTACTGGTACTTCCTCCATACCATACCTCCCCACCCACTGGCACTTTCTCCATACCATACCTCCCACCCACTGTCACTTTTCTCCATACTATACCACCTCACCCACTGGCACTTCCTCCATATCATACCTCCTCACCTACTGGCACTCCTCCATGTCATACCACCCTCACCCACTGGAACTCCTCCAGATCATATCCTCACCCACTGGCACCCTCCATGCCATACCACCTCACCTACTGGCACTTCCTCCATGCCATACCTCCTCACCCACTGCACTCCTCCATACCATACCACTCTCACCCACTGGCACTTCCTCACCATACCATACCTCCTCACCTACTGGCACTTCCTCTCCATACCATAGCTCCTCACCTACTGGCACTTCCTCTCCATACCAAACCTCCTCACCCACTGCCGCTTCCTCTCCATACCAGACCTCCTCACCCACTGCCACTTCCTCTCCATACCATCCTCCTCACCCACTGGCACTTCCTCTCCATACCATACCTCCTCACCTACTGGCACTTCCTCTCCATGCCATACCTCCTCACTTACTGGCACTTCCTCTCCATACCATTCCTCCTCACCTACTGGCACTTCCTCTCCATATCATACCTCCTCACCTACTGGCACTTCCTCTCCATACCATACCTCCTCACCTACTAGCACTTCCTCTCCATACCATACCTCCTCACCCACTGCCACTTCCTCTCCATACCATACCTCCTCACATACTGTCACTTCCTCTCCATACCAGACCTCCTCACCCACTGCCACTTCCCTCCATACCATACCCTCTCACCCACCACCGCATCCTCCTCCACACCATACCTCCCCACCCACTGCCACTCTTCCATACTATACCTCTTCACTTACTGGTACTTCCTCTCCATACCATACCTCCCCACCTACTGGCACTTTCTCTCCATACCATACCTCCCCACCTACTGTCACTTTTTCTCCATACTATACCACCTCACCTACTGGCACTTCCTCTCCATATCATACCTCCTCACCTACTGGCACTTCCTCTCCATGTCATACCACCTCACCTACTGGAACTTCCTCTCCGTATCATAGCTCCTCACCTACTGGCACTTCCTCTCCATGCCATACCACCTCACCTACTGGCACTTCCTCCATGCCATACCTCCTCACCCACTGGCACCTCCCTCCATGCCATACCTCCTCACCCACTGGCACTCCTCCATACCATACCCCCACCCACTGGCACTTCCTCCATACCATACTCCTCACCCATTGGCACTCCTCCATGCCATACCCCTCACCTACTGGCACTCCTCTCCATACCATCCCTCACCTACTGGCACTTCCTCCATACCATACCTCCCACCCACTGGCACTTCCTCCATACCATACCTCCTCACCTACTGGCACTCCTCCACCATACCTCCACCCACTGGCACTTCCTCCATACCATACCTCCTCACCTACTGGCCACTTCCTCTCCATACCATACCTCCTCACTTACTGGCACTTCCTCCATACCAAACCTCCTCACCCACTGCCACTCTCTCCATACTATACCTCCTCACTTACTGGTACTTCCCTCCATACCATGCCTCCCACCTACTGGCACTTTCTCCATACCATACCTCCCCACCCACTGTCACTTTTCTCCATACCATACCTCCTCACCCACTGGCACTTCCTCCCATACCATACCTCCTCACCCACTGGCACTTCCTCTCCATACCATACCCCTCACCCACTGGCACTCCTCCATACCATAACCTCCTCACCCACTGGCCCCTCCTCCATACCATACCTCCCCACCCACTGCCACTCCTCCCATACCATACCTCCTCACCCACTGGCACTTCCTCCATGCCATACCTCCTCACCCACTGGCACTTCCTCCATACCATACCTCCTCACTCTACTGGCACCCCTCCATACCATACCTCCTCACCTACTGGCACTTCCTCTCCATACCATACCTCCTCACCCACTGGCACTTCCTCCATACCATACCTCCTCACCCACTGCCACTTCCTCCCATACCATACCTCCTCACTTCACTGGCACTCTCTATACCAAACCCTCACCCACTGCCACTTCCTCCATACCATACCCCTCACCCACCACCACTTCCTCTCCACACCATACCTCCCACCCACTGCCACCTCTCCATAACATACCCTCACCTCACTGGCACTCCCTCCATACCATACCTCCTCACCCACTGGCACTTTCTCCATACCATACCTCCCACCCACTGTCACTTTTTCTCCATACTATACCACCTCACCCACTGGCACTCCTCCACATCATACCTCCTCACCCACTGGCACTTCCTCCATGCTCATACCACCTCACCTACTGGAACTTCCTCTCCGTATCATAGCTCCCTCACCCACTGGCACTTCCTCTCCATGCCATACCACTCACCCACTGGCACTCCTCCATACCATACCTCCTCACCCACTGGCACTTCCTCCATACCATACCTCCTCACCCACTGGCACTTCCTCCATACCATACCTCCTCACCCACTGGCACTTCCTCTCATACCATACCTCCTCACCCACTGGCACTTCCTTCCATGCCATACCCTCCTCACCACTGGCACTCTCCATACCATACCTCCTCACCCACTGCCACTCTCCATACCATATATCCTCACCTACTGGCACTCCTCCATACCATACCTCCTCACCTACTGGCACTTCCTCCATACCATACCTCCCACCACTGCACTCCTCTCCATACCATACCTCCTCACCCACTGGCACTTCCTCTCCATACCATACCTCCTCACCCACTGGCACTTCCTCTCCATACCATACCTCCTCACCTACTGGCACTTCTTCCATACCATACCTCCTCACCTACTGGCACTTCCTCTCCATACCATACCTCCTCACCTACTGGCACTTCCTCTCCATACCATACCTCCTCACCTACTGGCACTTCTCCATACCATACCTCCCACTCACTGGCACTTCTTCTCCATACCAACCTCTCACCCACTGCCACTTCCTCCATACCATACCTCCTCACCTATTGGCACTTCCTCTCCATGCCATACCTCCTCACTTACTGGCACTTCCTCTCCATACCATTCCTCCTCACTTACTGGCACTTCCTCTCCATACCATACCTCCTCACCCACTGCCACTTCTCCATACCATACCTCCTCACCTACTGGCACTTCCTCTCCATACCATACCTCCTCACCTACTGCCACTTCCTCTCCATACCATACCTCCTCACTTACTGGCACTTCCTCTCTATACCAAACCTCCTCACCCACTGCCACTTCCTCTCCATACCATACCCCTCACCCACTACCGCATCCTCTCCACACCATACCTCCTCACCCACTGCCACTTCTCTCCATAATATACCTCTTCACTTACTGGTACTTCCCCTCCATACCATACCTCCCCACCTACTGGCACTTTCTCTCCATACCATACCTCCCCACCTACTGTCACTTTTTCTCCATACTATACCACCTCACCTACTGGCACTTCCTCTCCATATCATACCTCCTCACCCACTGGCACTCCTCCATGTCATACCACCTCACCCACTGGAACTCCTCTCCAGATCATAGCTCCTCACCCACTGGCACTTCCTCCATGCCATACCACCTCACCCACTGGCACTTCCTCCATGCCATACCTCCTCACCCACTGGCACTTCTCCATACCATACCACCTCACCTACTGGCACTTCCTCACCATACCATACCTCCTCACCTACTGGCACTTCCCCTCCATACCATAGCTCCTCACTTACTGGCACTTCCTCTCCATACCAAACCTCCTCACCCACTGCCGCTTCCTCTCCATACCAGACCTCCTCACCCACTGCCACTTCCCCTCCATACCATTCCTCCTCACCTATTGGCACTTCCTCTCCATGCCATACCTCCTCACTTACTGGCTCTTCCTCTCCATGCCATACCTCCTCACTTACTGGCACTTCCTCTCCATACCATTCCTCCTCACTTACTGGCACTTCCTCTCTATGTCATACCTCCTCACCTACTGGCACTTCCTCTCCATACCATACCTCCTCACCTACTAGCACTTCCTCTCCATACCATATCTCCTCACCTACTGCCACTTCCTCTCCATACCATACCTCCTCACTTACTGTCACTTCCTCTCTATACCAGACCTCCTCACCCACTGCCACTTCCTCTCCATACCATACCCTCTCACCCACTACCGCATCCTCTCCACACCATACCTCCTCACCCACTGCCACTTCTCTCCATAACATACCCTCACCCTACTGGTACTCCTCCATACCATACCTCCCACCCACTGGCACTCCTCTCCATACCATACCTCCCACCCACCCACTTTCTCTCCATACCATACCCCTCACCCACTGGCACTTCCTCCATATCATACCTCCCCACCCACTGGCACTTCCTCCATCTCATACCACCTCACCCACTGGAACTCCCTCCATATCATACCTCCTCACCCACTGGCACCTCCATGCCATACCACTCACCCACTGGCACTCCTCCATGTCATACCTCCTCACCCACTGGCACTCCTCCATGCCATACCTCCTCACCCACTGGCACTTCCTCCATACCATACCTCCTCACCCACTGGCACTTCCTCCATACCATACCTCCTCACCCATTGGCACTCTCCTCCATGCCATACCTCCTCACTCACTGGCACCTCCATACCCATCCTCCCCACCCACTGGCACCTCCATGTCATACCTCCTCACCCACTGGCACCTCCTCCATACCATACCTCCTCACCCACTGAGCACTCCTCCACACCATACCTCCTCACCCACTGGCACTCCTCCATATCATACCTCCTCACCCACTGCCACTTCCTCTCCATACCATACCTCCTCACCTACTGGCACTTCCTCCATACCAAACCTCCCACCCACCGCCACTTCTCCATAATATATCCCCTTACTACTGGTACTCCGCCTCCATACCATGCCTCCCACCCACTGGCACCCTCCATACCATACCTCCCACCCACTGTCACTTTTTCTCCATACCAACCACCTCACCCACTGGCACTTCCTCCCATACCATACCTCCTCACCCACTGGCACCTCCCTCCATACCATAGCCCTCACCCACTGGCACTTCCTCTCCATACCAAACCTCCCACCCACTGCCCTTCCTCCATACCATGACCTCCTCACCCACTGCCACTCCTCCATACCATACCTCACCCATTGGCACTTCCTCCATGCCATACCTCCTCACTTACTGGCACTTCCTCTCCATACCATACCTCCTCACTTACTGGCACTTCCTCTCCATACCATACCTCCTCACCTACTGCCACTTCCTCTCCATACCATACCTCCTCACTTACTGGCACTTCCTCTCTATACCAAACCTCCTCACCCACTGCCACTTCCTCCATACCATACCTCCCTCACCCACTGGCACTTCCTCTATACCAAACCTCCTCACCCACTGCCACTTCCTCTCCATACCATACCCTCTCACCCACTACCGCATCCTCTCCACACCATACCTCCTCACCCACTGCCACTTCTCTCCATAATATACCTCTTCACTTACTGGTACTTCCTCTCCATACCATACCTCCCCACCTACTGGCACTTTCTCTCCATACCATACCTCCCCACCTACTGTCACTTTTTCTCCATACTATACCACCTCACCTACTGGCACTTCCTCTCCATATCATACCTCCTCACCTACTGGCACTCCTCCATGCCACACCTCCTCACCCACTGGAACTTCCTCCATACATAGCTCCTCACCCACTGGCACTCTCCTCCATACCACTTCACCTACTGGCACTCCTCTCCATGCCATACCTCCCACCCACTGGCACTCCTCCATACCATACCACCCACCCACTGGCACTTCCTCACCATACCATACCTCCTCACCTACTGGCACTTCCTCTCCATACCATAGCTCCCTCACCCACTGGCACTTCCTCCATACCAAACCTCCTCACCCACTGCCGCCCTCCTCCATACCATACCTCCCACCCACCGCCACTTCCTCCATACCATACCTCCTCACCCACTGGCACTTCCATCCATACCTCCTCACCTACTGGCCTTCCTCCATGCCATACCTCCTCACCTACTGGCACTTCTCTCCATACCATTCCCTCCTCACACTGGCACCTCCTCATGTCATACCTCCCACCCACTGGCACTTCCTCCATACCATACCCCTCACCTACTAGCACTTCCTCCATACCATATCTCCTCACCCACTCGCCACTTCCTCTCCATACCATACCTCCTCACTTACTGCACTTCCTCTCATACCAGACCTCCCCACCCACCGCCACTTCCCTCCATACCATACCCTCTCACCCACTACCGCATCCTCTCCACACCATACCTCCTCACCCACTGCCACTCTCCATACACATACCCCTCACTCACTGGTACTTCCTCCATACCATACCTCCTCACCCACTGGCACTTCCTCTCCATACCATACCTCCCACCTACTGTCACTTCTCTCCATACCATACCACCTCACCCACTGGCACTTCCTCCATACTCATACCTCCTCACCTACTGGCACTTCCTCTCCATGTCATACCACCTCACCTACTGAACTTCCTCTCCGATCATAGCTCCTCACCCACTGGCACTTCTCTCCATGCCATACCACCTCACCCACTGGCACTTCCTCCATGTCATACCTCCCACCCACTGGCACTTCCTCCATAGCCATACCTCCCTCACCCACTGGCACTTCCTCCATACCATACCACCACCCACTGGCACTCCCTCCATACCATACCTCCTCACCCATTGGCACTTCCTCCATGCCATACCCTCACCCACTGGCACTCCTCCATACCATTCCTCCTCACTCACTGGCACTTCCTCCATGCCATACCTCCTCACCTACTAGCACTTCCTCTCCATACCATACCTCCTCACCTACTGGCACTTCCTCTCCATATCATACCTCCTCACCTACTGCCACTTCCTCTCCATACCATACCTCCTCACTTACTGGCACTTCCTCTCTGTACCAAACCTCCTCACCCACTGCCACTTCTCTCCATAATATACCTCCTCATTTACTGGTACTTCCGCTCCATACCATGCCTCCCCACCTACTGGCACTTTCTCTCCATACCATACCTCCCCACCTACTGTCACTTTTTCTCCATACCATACCACCTCACCTACTGGCACTTCCTCACCATACCATACCTCCTCACCTACTGGCACTTCCTCTCCATACCATAGCCCCTCACCTACTGGCACTTCCTCTCCATACCAAACCTCCTCACCCACTGCCGCTTCCTCTCCATACCAGACCTCCTCACCCACTGCCACTTCCTCTCCATACCATACCTCCTCACCTATTGGCACTTCCTCTCCATGCCATACCTCCTCACTTACTGGCACTTCCTCTCCATACCATTCCTCCTCACTTACTGGCACTTCCTCTCCATACCATACCTCCTCATCCACTGCCACTTCCTCTCCATACCATACCTCCTCACCACTGGCACTTCCTCTCTATACCAAACCTCCTCACCTACTGCCACTTCCTCTCCATACCATACCTCCTCACTACTGGCACTTCCTCTCTACCAAACCTCCTCACCCACTGCCACTTCCTCTCCATACCATACCCCCTCACCCACTACCGCATCCTCTCCACACCATACCTCCTCACCCACTGCCACTTCTCTCCATAATATACCTCTTCACTTACTGGTACTTCCTCTCCATACCATACCTCCCCACCTACTGGCACTTTCTCTCCATACCATACCTCCCCACCTACTGTCACTTTTTCTCCATACTATACCACCTCACCTACTGGCACTTCCTCTCCATATCATACCTCCTCACCTACTGGCACTTCCTCTCCATGTCATACCACCTCACCTACTGGAACTTCCTCTCCGTATCATAGCTCCTCACCTACTGGCACTTCCTCTCCATGCCATACCACCTCACCTACTGGCACTTCCTCTCCATGCCATACCTCCTCACCTACTGGCACTTCCTCTCCATGCCATACCTCCTCACCTACTGGCACTTCCTCTCCATACCATACCCCTCACCTACTGGCACTTCCTCTCCATACCATACCTCCTCACCTATTGGCACTTCCTCTCCATGCCATACCTCCTCACTTACTGGCACTTCCTCTCCATACCATTCCTCCTCACTTACTGGCACTTCCTCTCCATGTCATACCTCCTCACCTACTGGCACTTCCTCTCCATACCATACCTCCTCACCTACTGGCACTTCCTCTCCTTACCATACCTCTTCACCTTCTGGCACTTCTTCTCCATACCATACCTCCTCACCCACTGCCACTTCTCTCCATACCATACCTCTTCACTTACTGACACTTCCTCTCCATACCATACCTCCACACCTACTGGCACTTCCTCTCCATACCATTCCTCCCCTCCTACTGGCACTTCTTCTCCATACCATACCTCCTCACCCACTGGCACTTCCTCTCCATACCATACCTCCTCACCTACTGGCACTTCCTCTCCATACCATACCTCCTCACCTACTGGCACTTCCTCTCCATGCCATACCTCCTCACCTACTGTCACTTCCTCTCCATACCATACCTCTCCACCTACTGGCACTTCTCCTCCATTCCATACGTCCTCACTTACTGGCACTTCTTCTCCATACCATGCCTCCTCACCTACTGGCACTTCCTCTCCATTCCATACCTCCTCACCTACTGGCACTTCCTCTCCATGCCATACCTCCTCACTTACTAACACTTCCTCTCCATACCATACCTCCTCACCTACTGGCACTTCCTCTCCATACCTTTTATCTGCTCTGCTTTCCTTCACTAGTGACCATACTAACATCTGGTTTTGTACTATTTTCCCTCCTCCCTCCTGTCTTAGCTTTAGGCTTTTATACTTTTACTTGGGTATGGTTATCTCAACCAGCACATTGACCTCTGAAATGTCTATACACTGTAAATATTATGTTTAGTCCTGCTGATTGTACCATTTAGTTTGGCATTGACCAATGAAATGTTTATACACTGTAAATATCTTGTCTAGTCCAGGTGATTGTATCACTTAGTCTCTGTAATCCTACGCTATTTTACCCATTGGCTTGTGTCCAGTGTACTTTATGACTACTTGTTCTATCAAGGTCCATCTTGAAAATGAGTATTGCTCAATGGTGTTTGCCTGTTAAAATAAAGATTTTGATTGATTGATTTTATTATCCACAAGGAGACTGGACATGTGGGTAACTCAGAGGGGGCTTTATTTAATATTGACTAGTGAGCACGGGGAAGGGGACCACTAGACAAAAGGCAGGTTTACTTTAATTTGGCCTGGTGACTGGTTGGGGGGCCATTAGTAGTGGTGAAATTGCAGAATTTCAATCACGAGCTGTGAATTTCATCATTTTGCAGGTGAAATTTTCCTCACTCCACAAATGACATTTCGCATTTTGACACACAAAATATTTTGCAAAATGTGTGAATTACACAAAATATTTTGCATGGCAAAATTTTTCCGTTTTGCACAACTTTACTGGGGGAGTTACTTGACTAGATAACAATAGACCTTACTATGGTCTGAATAATGTCAGCAAAGATATGGGGCTAGATTGCAAACATAAAAACAATAATAAACTTGAAACATTATCATTATGAAACATCAACATCTTTTGGCATAGCAGATATTGCCCAAAATGAAAAACAAAATCATTAACAAAGTCGATGCTGAGGCTTAAAATAAGGAAAGAGAAATAGTGTGCTCTTACAAGATATTTTGTGCTACAGCAAAAACTTATATGAAAAAATTGCTGGTAATCCACAAGAGACTAAGGATTGATTATAAAAATAATGTGCTTATTATTGGGCATAAAGCAGAGACATGAGACCTTGAAAACCGAAAAAGTATAAACTGCTTTACCCAAGTTCAAAACTGCTTTTTTAAAGGTTGGGTATATTTTGCATATAAATCATTAAATATATATATATATAATTTTTTTAAGTATTTATTTATCCTCCTGGCCACGTTCTCTGCATCCTGTTGCTTCTGTGCAGCCCGCCGGGAATCCGGCCACTGTCCATCTCATCGGCACCCTTAAACTCCTGTGGCTTGCCCCCCGCAGCAGGGTGGCAGGGAGCCTCCCCCAATCTCCCCACCAATTCTGGATCCAGTTCAGGTGATGATGTATACTCACAGATGGCCATCAAGCTGCGCAAGAGGTGCCACCTTTTCCTTGTTTCCCCCTTCAGGTCTGGTGGGCGTGCAATGATGCCAGTGGCCAGGTGCGCACACACTTCTGCACATTCCCCACATCCTGGTGTCTGCCTCCAGACTTCACTCCAATGTGTGGCGTGCGTCTCTGACCCCAGCCTCCACCAGGGGACAGTTGGGCACTGACCATTGTGAATCCCCCCTCCCCGGTGAGGGAGAGCAGTCTGTCAGATGCTCGATCCTTGTCCTTCCCTAACAGCTCCTGGCTACCGTGTTCGCTTCTGAACCCGGGTCACCAGCATGGTGTGAGGTGCAGTGACCAGCTGCTCTGCCCTCAGTGCCACCGGGCTGGCTAAATCATTAAATATATTTTAATGGTTTCTATCATAGTTGACATATATAAAGGCCGCAAACAGTGAATAGACATAGGTAAATCATGTTATATGTCTTGGACATGATCAAAATATATATTTGGTTAAAACAGAACTGCATGCAATAGTTTGGATTGTGAAAAACTTAATTTGGAAATAGAATAACAAAGAAATACATTTCAAATATATGTATAACAGATATTTCCAAATGATGATACATCTTGAATCATTCTGTGAATATCCTGAATATATCTGAAAATATATCTCAGAACTACGACCAATATCTGACATATATGTGAGATATATTTTGAGACACTAGGATATATTTCAGATATTAAAAAAATATAGATCTTTTCCATCCCCAAGGCCCTAACTATTATTAAAGTTTATGTTTTTTTGTCCAATTATATACTTAATCTAGAGAAAACTGCGGTCATGCCCTTAAATTCTCAGTTTCTTAAAACAGATATCACATCACTTGGTATGACATGGTCCACCCACTCACTTAAGTATTTAGGAATTTTCCTTTCCCATAGTGAGGCCAGGATGATAAAGCTTAACGTCACTGATTTACTATCTACCATCCAACAAGATCTTCAGCATTGGAGGACCCTGCCTCTGTCGACATGGGGTAGAATTAGTATTATTAAAATGAATATTTTACTCTGTCTTTTTTATCCACTTAATATTTTATATTTTCAGAGACCAGTCTCATAGTTTAAAATAATCCATTCCAACATATCAGATTTCGTGTGGCTGGGTAAACCCCCATGACAATCTTATTATAAATTGGCTGCCCCTAAATCTTGTGGCAGGCTTCAGCTTCCACATTTTGATCTGTACTATTGGGCTAGTCATGCCAGCAAGTATTTGTGGTGGCTGTCAGTGACTCCTGCTGTGGAGTCTTGTTCTTATTTTCCTTTATGGCTATCCCTGGAACAGTAGCTCTTTGGCAATGCTGGCCTGTCCCCCCCCAGGCCTTACAGAATGTGGCCACCAATGAGTTACTTGCCTTCTTGCACCCCACAGTAATTTGGGTGTCAGTCAGAGTACATGCACAGTTGTGTTCAGTCTTGAAATACAGCCATAAAAAGGACCCCTCTCAGCCTATCCTCTGGAACTCTTATTTCAAGATTGGTGGCAAAGTAATTCCTGATGCTTGGCTTCCCTCTTTGGTGGGCCTTGAGGTGTGCAACTTCCTCAGAGAAGGGATTTGCCTCTCATCAGTGGAAATCTTGCATCAGTTAGGACTGCATAACACAGAAATTTTCAAAGTGTTTCAAGTTCACTACTCTATAATATCATGGTTTGGTACATGATGTCATCTGGTAAACGAGAGTGAGTTTCTGAAGTCTTTAGGGTCTTTGGCTTCCCATCAACATTCTGTATCTAATATCTATGCTGCCTTATACCTCAAAGTCTTTTTCAAGTTAGAAGGAATATCCACATACTGGAACTCTGTTCCCGCAGTTTACCCTTGACTGGAGTAAGAGCTGGCGAGACAATTATATTATGCAAGATCGCCTGTGTCTTATTCAGTTTAATATACTCAACAACTTATACTATACTCCAGTTAAACTGGTTAAGATGCATAGGATTAAATCTTCTCTGTGTTCAAGATGTGGGACTTCAGAAAGAACTCCCTATCACAATTTTTGGGACTGTCCTAAGGCGGCCTCATTGTGGACAGCTATATAGCAGAAAGCAGATCCCTCATTGGGACTCGATGGGTATTTTTCTCCTGAGATTTGTCTGATTGGAAATGATCCCTGTGTCAATATCAAGGAGCGTAGATATTACATGGCCATGATAGCCTTGATGGTTAAGAAGCTAGTCCTCCATCACTGAAAGGATGATGAGTCTTTATCTTACACTGAGTGACTGCAGGAGCTCCTCTTTAACCTTAGAGTCAAAAAGATGATTGCTAGCCTACACAACAATCTACATAGATGTGATAGGATATGGAGCAAGCTGCAAACATAGTACACTTTGTAACCGGGGGTTGGGTGCCCTTCGTAGTTACTGCCCATTGTACCTATTAATTCCACAGCACCAGCTAGCAGTGTTCATGTATTGTGTGATGAAGCTCTGTGGGTGGGGTATGAGGGAGGGTGGGTGGGGAAGCAGAGAAGCAGGGAACTCTGGTGGTCAACTAAGGCAAGGCACTTGACTGCACTCTTCAACAGGTCCCTGAGTCTGGAAAGGTACCAGAGGACTGGAGGCAGGCAAATGTGTTCCCTCTGCATAAGGGGGAAGGGAGGAAGGAGGTGGGAAATTATGGACCCGTGAGCTTGACGTCGGTGGTGGGCAAGCTCATGGAGAAACTAATGAAAGTCAGGATCACCAATTACCTAGAGGTGAGTGACCTGATGAATCCAAGTCAACATAGCTTTACCAGGGGCAGATCCTGTCAATTTTTTTTTTTTTTTTACTTATTCTTTTTCTGCCTTACTGTCCCAGTCTCTCCACTCTCTCGGATCCCCACAGAGCCACACACATAACCCTATCACTGAGGAGTCTACTCCTAGAGTGCATACAGTGCCACTCCTGCAATTCTAGAGGCCTGGATAACCCCCCGGGTGGGGTGAGGAGAGATCACCCATACCTCCCTCAACATTCAGGGGAGCGTGTGCCTGCACAGCAGAGTCAGCCCTTGACTGGTGGATGTGCTGGACTGGATGGATCGTCTACTAGGAGCGATGAGGATTTTTTTCTAGTTCTGTTGTGCTCTACCCTGCTGACGTTGACTCTCAGGGAGGGCCAATAAGGTGGAGGTGCGGTGAGATGCATCTCCACTCAGGGACCTCAGCCAATGTCAGCCCATCCCTTCCATTGGCTTCCCCAACCACACTGCCAATACCTAGGTTCACCCAGGTGATGGCAGAAATGTGGCGGGGCTAGTTTACAACCCTCCTCAGAGAGGGAGAGCAGCTATCAGGTTCTCAATCCCTCTCCCCCCAGCCAACCCCAGTGACCAGAGTCCGCCACCGAACCCAGGTCACCAGCATAGCTCGAGGTGTGGCATCTAGTGTCTCAACCCTCAGTGCCACTGGGCTAGCCCCTGTCAAACAAATTTGATAGAGTTTTTTGATGCAGTCACCAAGGAACTGGATCGGGGAGGGGAGTAGATGTTGCTTATCTGGATTTCAAGAAGGCATTTGACTCCATGCCACACAGAAGACTGCTGTATAAGCTGTCATGCTTGGGGCTGGGGCAGAAGGTTGTTCAATGGGTGGGAAACTGGCTGGGGGACAGGAGGCAGAGGGTCATTATAAATAAGGTGGCATCCGGAGAGGGCACGGTCACAAGTGATGTCCCTCAGGGATCGGTGTTGGTGCCCCTACTGTTCAATCTATTTGTAGGGGACATCATGGAGGGCCTTGGGGGGGGGGGTGAATCTGTTTGCAGATGATATTAAAATCTGCAATAAGGTGGACACTCCAGAAGGGGTAGAAAGAATGCGGAGAGATCTGTGGAGGCTCTAGGAATGGTCAAAAAGGTGGCAGCTTTCATTCAACACAAGCAAGTGTAAGATCATGCATCTTGGTTACAGGAACCAGAGGGCAGGGTACTGTATGTTGGGCAGAGACCTGGAGGTAACAGAACAGGAAAGGAACCTAGGCATCACTATATCAAGAGACCTGAAGGTGGAAAGACACTGCTAGAGAGCAGTAGCTAGGGGCAGCAAAATGCTGGGCTGCATCAGAAGGGGGGTTACCAGTAGAAAAAGGGAGGTTATAGTACCATTGTACACCCATCTAGTTAGACCGCATTTGGAGTATGGTGTCCAGTTCTGAAGGCCATACCTCAAAAAGGATGTGGGGAAGCTGGAATGAGTTCAGAGGAAAGCAACAAAGATGGTAAAGGGGCTCAGTCACCTGTCCCATGAGGAAAGGTTGAGAGACTTGAACATGTGCTCCCTGGAACAGAGGAGGGAGAAGGGGGACATGATTGAGGCCTTCAAGCACCTTAAGGGTATAAACCAGGTACCAATAGAAAGCATCTTCCAGCTGAAGGGGAATCAGAGGATGAGGAGGCATGGGTTACAGGTTGAGGGGGACAGTTCAAGGGTAACATTAGGAAGCACTATTTCACAGAGAGGGTAGTGGATAAGTGGAATAGGCTCCCGGAGGAGTTGGTTGGAGAAGCAACAGTGGAAGGCTTCAAAAAGACATGAGACAGCCACAGGAGAATGTTGATGGGGTGGGGGAAACATGTCCTAGCAGATAGCTAGACAAATGGGCAGACTAGGTGGGCTTGTCAGTCCTTTTCTGCCATCACACTTCTATGAATCTGTCTCTTCACTATGGTGTAACAGTCATTGCTGGGAAGGGTGGAAGGTCAAAGGGTAAAAGGTAGGCCAAAACTGGGAATAGGAGCAACACCAATCTAGTGTAGGACTATAAAATGATTTAAACAAAGCATGGGGGAACACAAACATAAACCAACAAGCATTTGTCAATGCCGAATGTTTGCTTGCTGGTATTGGCATTGGTAGTGCAGGAGTGACAGATGCATAATAGGAATAGTAGTGAGGTATTGTAGTAATGCCAACTGCCACCCCCAACTTGCAAAGAGTGAGAGGTGTTGGGTGTGTGCCTTTGTGTCATGGACTGTAACAGTCATGGCAGACAGTTTCAGGTGTTCATAGGTGCTGGGAGATAGTAACAACTGAGGGGGCGGATGGTGGGAAGGGTACTTATGAGGGGAAAAAGTGAAGGGTGTGCAGAATAAGGCTTGCCATAGAAAGCATAGAGATGCAGAGGTATGATAAAGATAGTAATGTTAAAAACATAGTTATACCATATAGACATATTTATTGCTGTAAATGGTGAACATACAAACCTATGAAAGTGTCAGCAGAAACAGATCACCTGGCCTATCTAAGTCTGCTTCAGTGTGCAGGCATAGTAAGAGATCAGCTGATAACCCATTCCCTCCAATACCTGCATGTGAAGTGTGAACAACAGAATCAGACTGCAGTCATTATTGGTGGTATTTACTTGGTAAAACCATGTTAAACATTTATATTGTATATTAAGTTAAACATTGCTCCAAGTTGTAAAAGAATAGACTGTTAACATTAAATGTTTTCACAGCATATGCAGTTCAAGAACCTATGCTATGCTATATGGCTGATTACATTGCTATACACTTTAGGTTCACAATGTGTATACAAAATATATATGTGTTACAAGACATCCCATGTAATACAGCACTCTTAGAAAAAATGCAGTATCATGCCATATCAATTGATTTAAATAAGCAGTTATGATTATTGTATTGTTTCTATTTCTAAAAGAAATAGTAAACTGCAAGTGCAAAGTGTAGTAGTATAAGTGCCACTCAATTCAATTTACTAATGTGCATCAGTGAATGGGCTTTCCCATGACACAGTCAGACTACACTCGTTATTGACAATATTTACTTGCTGAAACGAATCACATGCAGATTTTATCCAAGTCATTTTCAGCCCATAATTAAGGCTTCAAATTTATATTTATCGATCTGTCATCAAAGCGAAAAGTTGTTAGGGTGTAGTATGGGTCTGTTACTATTCAATGCATAGTGTTCGATTATGCTAAAATTGCTGGACAATTAACTAAATTGCCAAATACACAAATAAATAGTTTACATTGGAGGCAGTATAGCACAGTGGTGTAAGGCTCTGAGCTGCAAATCTGGAGACCTGGGTTTGAATCCCACACCCCCACTTGCATACTGTGTGACCCTGAGCAATTCACTTAACTTCCCTGTGCTGCCCGGTCGCATCCGTAAACAAGCTTTCAGCTTAGTGTGTCTCTTCTGGTTAAACAATTGGGGGAAAAAATCATTTTTGTTTTTTTCTTTTCAATCAATCACATACAAGTTAATGTAGAACTGAAGCATAACATTTAAAATGCAAGAAATCCTGAACATTGGATCAAATCGCTCTATTTTCATCCTATATTATTTCTGGCTGTCCTTGTTCTGAGTTTTTTTTTCTTTTGCTGTCAAGATCGATAAATATGAATTTGAAGTCTTAATTATGGGCTGCAGATGAATTGGATAAGATTTGCATGTGACTCGTTTTAGTGAGTAAATAGCATCAATAATGAATGCAGTCTGACTCTGTTATGGGTAAACCCATTCAGTGGTGGACATTAGTAAAGTAAATTGAATTGAGTGGCAGTTATACTATGATACTGTGAATTTGGAGTTTAGTATTTGTTTTAGAATTAGGAACAATACAATTAACATAGCTGCTTATTTAAATGGAGTGATATGGCATGGCACTGCATTTTTGTAAGAGGCTATATTGAATGGGATGTCTTGTTACACATATATATATTTTTATATACACATTGTGAACCTAAAGTGTGTAACAATGCAATCATACATATAGCAGGGCATTGGTTCTTGAATTGTATATGCTGTGAATACGGTTAATGAGAACAGTCTATTATTTTAGAACTTCGAGCAATGTTTAAATTTATTTGCAATAGAAATGTTTTACATATAAATGGAGCATAAGCTTTAATAGCCACTTTGTTGATAAATTTAGTAGCATTTAAGTGATTAAGGTAGTTGTTAAATTTTAGGATTTTCTAATTATGTTGCACATGCCCTTTGACTATTGAAGAATGAAGGGATATGGAATCGCAGCCCCTGGGGAAGCCGCAGCGGTGAAGCGCAGGGCCTAGTAGTGCAGCTAGTGACTAGATGCCCTGGAGTGAGGCAGGGCATATATATGGTAGGAGACTGTACTTTTGTATTAGATTGAATTGGTGTAAGCACTTTATTGCAATTTGTAGTTAAGTTGTGGAAAATAAATAATTTTTGCATCATTTAAAGTGGTATAGAAAGTTGTTTTCTGGGTTTTCCCCCCTACCATTTGGCCACCCATGAATTTGCTCACCATTAACACAGTTGGCAGTAGTATTTATTAATAAAAAGTACTGAAGCTGTTTTTTTGTGGCTGAGCAGCCCTGCAATTTAGGGTAGCGGCTTTCCTTTTCTCCTCTTGGATTTCTAAGTTTGTAAATATGGTTTGAGAACAGTTCTGTACTTTGATGTGTCTTATCTGTAGACTTGTTATTGCTATAGAGCACTTTGCAGCATTGAAAAGTAGCAGAAAGTGATACTTTGTATGTTTTATGACATGCTATCAGACAGACAGTCTATAGCTACAGTGTTTCTATCTCCTGTTGGATCTCTTGAGGTCTGCATTTGACACACAGCAGGGGGTATCTCTGTCTTAGCCTAGTGCAAGACATGGATAGCATTAGTAAGTCAGGAAGACACGACAATCACAGAAGTGCTGCCATGTACTGTAATGGTTTTGATGTATTTTGTATCTATTGAACAATGTATTGAAGGAGGTCTACAATGACTGTGGAGTGGTACAACGTTAGTATGACAGACATGTCTTCGCACAGGACATAGTGACAGTAGAGGTAAGTAAGGCAATTAGCAACATGTCATATCATCAGACTATATTGTGGCTCATATGTTTCTCAGACTCATTATTGTGAATCCACAATATGTGTATGCATGAACATACAAAGAGCTGCAAAAGCTAACAGACTGTTTCTGCCACTGGTAAACTGCAGGAAACCTACTGCATTCTAGAGTAATGCAAAAAATGACATCATTGCTGTTTTCATGTCTTGCCTCTTTTTTGTGTAACAAAATTAGAAAACCATGGTATGGTAGTACAAAGAAAATGAAACAATATAAAGCATGCCTAATATGGGTTGCTTGCAGAGTTCTCACAATGGCCACGTGAAGGTCCAAATGAAATAGGAGGCAGTATAGCATAGTGGGTAAGGGCAGTGAGCTGCAAACCTGGAGAGGTCAGTTTGAAACCCATTAGCTCCTTCTTGCTTACTGTGTGACCCTGAGCAAGTCACTTAACTTCCTTGTGCTGTCAGGTTGCATCTGGAAGCAACTTTTGGTTTGGTGTGCCTTTTCTGGTTAAACAATTTTCCCAAATACAAACTGTAAGAATGGCAGGGGCCTGGTTGTTAAATACCAAGTCTATCTATTTTTTCTCTTTTAGTCTCTTTTAGTCTTTTTCAGCTGCCACCCCCTAACCTCTCACCCTTCCTTCCTGATTTCTTCTAGGTTTCTGAAATGATTCTTTGTATGTGTTATTCATGTATCCTGTTTACTGTGATGCCATATCTGAACTGATGAATATGGTTGTATGCTCTCTTTAATGTTGTATGCCCTTGTTTAACATGTATGCACTCTCCTGACGTGGAACCTTTGTAAAAGAGCCTTGGCTCAAAGGTAATTGTAATCCTAGATTTAAATAAATAAATAAATTTATCAAATGAAACCCAGCTTGCTTCTAGGTCATTATTTAGCATGTACCCTAATGTGGAGCACTGAGCGTAGAAGTTTGCAAGCAGTGGAATAGCTAGACTGCTATGGTGGTCTGGTTATTTATTGTAATTGAGTCAGGTAACTGTAATGCAACAAAGCTGTTATTTGCAGCCATCTGTCATGTCATTGTAAAAAAACACACAGGGGGAAAAAAAGCATTTACCTTAAAGTGTGAAATCCTCAACTGCTATTCATTTAAGTGTGCATCACTGACCTAATAGGGAAGAGAACAGTAAGATAATCTTTATTGTAAACTTCAGGTCCAGTCAGAAAGGAATGCATTGAACTTCTCTCTGTTTTTCTCTCTCTCTCTCAGCCCCCTTGCAACATGATGGGGGAGGGAGAGAGAGAGAGAGAGAGAGAGAGACAGAGACAGAGAGAGATAGAGAGAGAGAGAGAGATATATTTCCATAGTAGGAAAAAAAAGCATTTGTCAATGCTGAATGGTTGCTTGCTGGCATTAGCATTGGAAGTGCAGGAGCTAGACAGATGCAGAATAGGGATGGCAGTGAAGTATTGAAGTGACACCAACCTCACCCCCACCCCCACATTGCAGAGATGAACAGGCATTGGGGTGTGCCTTTGGGTCATCGCCCATAACACTCACGCCATTTCACCTCACCCTACCCTGCAGACACCGACAAGTATTGAGGTGTGCCTTGGGGTGTTAGGGCTTTACACTCACCCCATTCCATAAGGAAATATGCTGAAATGGGTGCAACATCCCACTATCAGTTTGCTGGTTTAGCTTCCCTGTACAGCTAAAATGCAAGCAATGTTCTCTTCTCACAGATATTATAGCACCTTGGGTTTGTTTGAATGAAAGACACTTTGTGAAACCAAAGATTTGGCCTAGTGGTTAAAGTGCACTGGTGAAAACCTGCATCCCCAAGTTCAGATCCCACTACTTCCTCATACTCACTGGGTGACTAGTGTCTCCATCTCCCAACTGGATAAATACAGAAAAGTAAAACTGAACTCATGCCACACTAGTCCCACATTTTCTGTGCTACTTTGCCTAGAATGGTAGCACTGCTGTATCTTTCCCCTCCTTTATTTTGTTGCACTGTTTTTGGTCAGGAAAAGTGCACTGAGCCAAAGCTTATTTTCAGATACACTGTGGGAGCACAGGGAACTTAAATGGCTTGCTCAGGGTCACAGTATGCAAGTGGTAGCTGTGGTATTTAAACCCAGGTCTTCAGATTTGCAGTTCAGTGTTATTCTATTTATGATCCTAAGTGCCAGCCCTGATCCCTTCCTCTCCAGCCCCCTGCCCCATCAACCAATGTCCTTCAGACTTACCATCACTCTGACCTCTACAGTACTTCCCCCTCATGGTGGGAGCAGCTGGGCTCACTCTCCCTGCTGCAGACCAGGCTTCCACATCCAGAGGGCCAGCATTACCTGTGCTGGGCCTTTGAGAGGCTGATTCATCATCCTGTTGGGGATTTACAGTGAGTTTTGCTGCTCGCACTAGGATACAGACTTTCTAGGGTGCGAAAGCTCATGGACACCAGTTTATGGAGCATGTCACAGCCAGCATTCCCCTGACAAGTATGTTGCTCCAGATGCATTGACACCTGTGATCACCCAGCTAGCAGTATGGCATTGGAGCTTACTACCCTCCCTCTCCAGAGGAGGAGTGTGTCCTATGGGACATTCAGTCCTCCTTCCCTGGCTGCCCCCCGATAATCAAGGCTCGTTTTTGAACCCAAGTAGCCAGCATCATGAGTGGCAGCAGTACCACTGCGCTGATGGGCTGGCTGCAGCACAGTGTGCTTAACCACTATGCTGTACTGCCTCCCTGGATTGCAAAATACCTAGGGTAAATGAAAGACACGATGTCAAACTGAAATTCTGATAAATGACCCTAAAACAATTTATAAAAAGTAATGGGGGGGGTGGGCTGAAATCAAACACATTCTGGGGGGAAAAAAAATACCCAAAGTGTTGAAATGTGCAGATAAGCGCAGACTGGCAAAAGAAAAGAGAAACAAAATCAACTTTGTAAGCTAAATACAAGTTACCAAAACAGGCCCCAAAACACCAAAAATCAACATTTGGGCAATTAAATCTTCAGTTTCCTACTTACAGCAACTGTGCATTGCTCTAGAAGCAAACTGCTGCATAGCTCTTTACTTCTCTGTCTGCCCTACTATACTGTCTCCACAAAAACACATGTGTAGCACAGCAGAGAAAGTGAAAACAGACACTCTACGTGCTTTCTACTACTTTCTGAAAATCACGGGACCTTTGCTTCATGCTGGACCTACGGGCTTGCGAGACAAAGTGCTCCTCTTAAGATCCTATGGGTCAGACCCTGAAAGTATGCCAGGGATTGAGTACCGCAGTGCCCTTTACAGTAAGACGTACAAGGTATGTCTTTAGGACCATGGACTTACCCCTTAGGCTGCCAACAGAATTAGAAAGTATAGGAATTTTGGACTGCTATATCAGTCCGTGGCCCTGCAAGGATTAAGTGTTCTGCACAGGGCACTAATGGGGTTAAGGATGGGGACACCAGTTATACTTTGGTGTCTCAAACATATATATACTGTAGTAATACCCTTTATAAAATGGCAAACTACTTCACACCACCTACAGCCAGAAATATATGTATATGGCTATTCCCGGCATGCATGCAAACACCGCAGATATCCCCCCAGCGAAAGTGGAGCACGGAGCTGGAGAGGACCTTCACATTCCAGGACTGGGCAAGAGTGTGGCAAAAAAGTTGAATGGCTGCAAGAGATACAAGGAACAGCTTCATGCAGTTTAAAATAATCCATAGATGGCACAGAATACCTCAGCAACTCTTTACGTGGGGTTTGGCTAACTCTGACAGGTGTTGGAGGTGTGCACAGGGTCAAGGATCCATCACACACCTGCTATGGAAATGTCTGGTTCTCCACCCCTTCTGGTAGGAAGCCCAATGGTGTCTTGGAGAGATCCTAACGTGTAAAATGACACTCACTGACTCCTTAGTAATGCTAGGCCCCCCTTCGGAGGCATTTGGCAGAGACCTTCCCCTGAGAGAGGGACACGGCTGGCTACTAGGAGCCCTGATAACTGCCAAATGTGTCATTCTGTGACACTGGCATGACCCTTTGGCCCCATGACCAAAGAGTGGCTGATGGAACTGCAGAAAATAGTGACCTATGAAAGAGTACATCAGTTTGTCATTGGCAAAATGGGGAAATATCAGGAGACATGGGGCCCCTACCTCTCATCTAAATATTGTACAGTTCCACAAGGGCACTATATGCCTCATTACTTGTTACAGTGACCCCCCCCCCCCCAAAGAAGAGGGCAGGAAGATTATAAACAACTTAATTAGTGGGCATTCAAATTATGAAGATGCAGACAACTAGTAAGCATCCTTTAAACTCCTTGCCATCATTTTATGATTACCATAGAACACATGAACCTTTGCCCACAAGGGAATGTGCATGTCTGCAGCATACCTGAGATGAGACCCTACAGTTGAGATGGAGGGCATAGGTCCACTCTCACCCAGATGGTATAACAACAGAGGCTGAGTGGAAGATGTAGGCAATACACACTCAATACGACAAGTTTAATGAATACTTAAATATGGTTTGTCTGATGAACGTGGTTAACATTATTAGATAGAATCAATGGTACTACAATGGTTATAGTACCTTACCTTTCTTTCATGTAAATGTCACTGTCATAAGACCCCATATGGGCCACTGTAATACTGTACTAAACTTCCAGTCTGTTAATCCATGGGAGAAATCTCAGCTAGGAACTAACTATGTAATGGTTTTAGAGTTAAAGCAATAAACTTTTCATTACAAAAATAAAATGGCAAGAGAAAATCTAGTAATTTCATTGGCTGAGAGATGTCAGCTGAAGATTACATCTCTATAAACACAGTCAGCTGACGAATCTCATTTCCCCTCCCAAAAAAAAACTCTTTACTGAACAATATCACTAAGCCTCTAAACAGAAAAAAAATGTAGCAGCTGCCATATTGACAATTCTAGCCTTTACTACACTGATAATTGCACATAATTTATCATTAATTCCTCACAATAGTTAAAGAAAAATCTGCACATGCAGACTTACAACACATAGCAAAACATATCTTATAACTTAAATACAACCATTTGCCTCCCTAAACACTTCAACTGAAGTGTGTGGCCTCTTCAAAAACAGACTCGAGTCAGACCCGATATGGCTGTGCAGAGCTATTAGGAGTGTCACCGGGGTATGTCATTCACAAGATGGCAGCGATGACAGAACTGTGCATACACGATACTCGCACATGCACAGTCTGAGTTGGTGGACATCTTGCGCACAGCACCTGTCACCCACAGTTGCAGAAGAAAAAGAAGTGCTCCATGAAATGGGTGTGTTTATATGACTGATGGAGTGGAAGGGCTGCATAAACACAACCACTGGACACTGTGCCAGAGCACTGTGGAGGCAAACCGGACAGCGGTCTGGTCACATGCTTCCACAGTACTCTTCTGAGATGATGATGATCGCATGATGACTTCGGAGCTCCTTCCACGCAACCATAAAAATCACTGACTTTGGCCATTCCACTGCTAACTCGGCTCATAAACCATGCCTCAGGATGCATAGAAAAACCACATGTCTCTTCTCCAGCATATCACACTTACATTATTCAAGTGTACTGCTCTTGAGATACACAGCCCTGCTGCCTCTGGTTTGTAATGTTTCAAGACAGGAAGTCTGATTCCCAATTCAGCGGAAGGCCAAAGTTGGGTGGGGGTGGAGCGCAACACTGTAACTCTTCGCCATCTGTGGCCGCGAATAAGAGTCATAATTCCTTAGCTTCCCAGGCCCATTTCAGAATAATTTCCCCCCAGTGAAACACTGTCAGAGAACCCCACCACATTCTGATTCTAAAATACCCACTAGGCAGCTCAACACCCTCTTCTACTGAGCCGCAATCCCTTATACTCACCTAAGCAGCCAAGAGCAGTAGACTCTGCCTCTTAAATCTATGAGCTGCCATCTTCAGTACAGGCTAAGCAGTGCTGTGCAGATTAAATGGGGGGGGTGTCTTCTTTGCTCCTGGTCTCATGCTGTGGACCGGCAGCTTAGTGCTGGGTAAGCATCTCATACCCCAGACTGGCAGCTTATTGGTGGGTAAAGGACACTGAAAGTTAATTTACCACACGGGGGGGGGGGGAGGTAGACTCACAGAAGATGGCAATTACCAGAAGTCAGGCTGGTGACACAGGAGCAGCATCACCAGCAGTAAATACCATGTCTGCAACTGGGAGCAGGAGCAGCTGCATGTCTCCTGATTCTAAATAATGCACTCTAACTCTGCCATCCATTTACTCAGCTGTTGGGTGTAGGGTGCAGCTGTTGTCCATTTAAAGAGCTGTTTAGGGGCAGTGTTAAACACTAAAGTTAGAAAGTAAGCAAACTAAATAGGGCTAAGACACATAAGAGGACGGGGGTCAGCTGCTATTCAGCACCTCCTGCTGGCTTCAGCTGAGTACACACAAAACAGGGAGTTCTTTATTACAAAATTTAATTTTTCCCACTTCATGTTATTGTACCCATTTCATTTCATTAGAAATACATTTTCTGTTTTTAGCTCAATGTAGCAATGAGTCATTTTATAAGTGTCATAAGCCACTTCAAGGTGTGCATTAAAGGATTTAAATGCACTTCCCAGGGGCATAAGGACACTCGGCCTTCAGCCTTGTGCCTCACTAATGCCCTAGGGCATTCATTAAAATCCTTTAATGTACACCCTGTTGTGGCTTATTACTTACTTATATAACACCCATGGTGTCAACGTTTCCTGATTTGTTCATACCATTGGGGTGAGTATAAATGAACTCAGTAAAATGTGTTATTAGGTACCTGCATGGAACATAAATGTTTAATCTCCCAGAAGGGTTGTTATTTTTCCTCAGTATGTTACAGTGGAGCCTGATCTACTTATTCCTGCAGTCACTTCTGCTTTCACTACTACAGTTTGAACTTCTGCTCACCATCGACCATGTGAATCAGATCATGGAACCCCCTATATGCTGTTTGCACTCGGCTCTAGGACCACCCACAGTTTTGATCAATAGTCTGTCAAATAATGGATGAAAAACATAAGCTAGACAAGCCTTCTGAACAAGTATTAAACCATTTCTCAGTCTGGGCTATCAGCCCAATCCCAATCCCATACAGTAAATATGACAATGCATGGGACTCGTGCATATATGCTTTTCATTTCCACTGCCATGTAGGTAACAATACCCTCTTGCAGTCGTGTCTGCACCACTCATTGCCAGTGAGCATTGTTGCCAACATTGCAGACTAAATAAAAAGCTTATATACAAGAGCCAAAATATCTCCTATTTATCAAGCTAGCTAATCTCCAGCTCAGCATTTATATTGAGGTTGGATATGTCACTTTCCTTGACCTTTGCTCAGAACAGAATTAGACAAGAATTAGACAGCAGATATCACAATAATGATAACATCATAATAGGCATGTGCAGCACTGAATCCAGCCATTCAACTCATAGCAAAACAGTGAAATCTTCACACAGAAAACTGATTGAAATTGTTATAATTGTTAAACGGATGTTGTATAAATCAAGTACTCAATGGCTTGACTCAGAACACATTTATCTCCACTTGCGCATGGACAAGAATTTCATAACTCTCTTGTGGCTTTTGTGAGATCTGGTCTTGCCTCTTCATCACTGGGGATAAATGACATATTTAGAGTCAGGTAATTAAGCGATATACCATGACAGGGAGTGGGGCATGGTGGGATTTATCCATGCCTGGTGTGGATCAGTCATGAGACTGCAGGCTGAGTGAGTAAACCACACCAGAAGTGGATAACTCCCAGCATAACCCACTCCCTTGAGTAGCATAATCTCATTATACAATGTCCCTCTTTTTAAACATTTTTTCAAAAAGGTTAAAGTTGTTTAATTGGGGGGAAACGTTTCCTAATTGATTTTTTGCTGTAGCAACCTTCCTCTGTATGTTACAAAGTTTCAAGTTGCTAGGTAGAATAATCTTTGTAGCAGATGGCAGACCCCCACACAGGTATCCTCACTTCTGGTTGCCTCAACTTTTTTGGGGGGGGGGGCATGCACAGAGCAAGAGACGAGAGGAGCAGTTTGTTTACTGAGAGACGAATACTGCATGGCAAGGGAGGCTGAGTGCGCAGTGATGCTAATGCAGGTTGACTGGGAGCTGCTTTTTTTAATTTAAGGGACACTGTCTTAGTTTCTGTTTTACATTATCTGCTTAATAAGTGTTTGTGGTTAGTTTGTTTGGTAGCCTAATAGGTTTTCATGCTGATAGCACTGTCACATATAACAAAAGATGTTGCAGATTAATGAGTATTTACAAATATTGTAGTCAGTTCAGCCCTCGCTAAACAGATGTTTATTTGTCCACCATTTCGTGAGCATGAATCTCGGTTTTAATGCATGCGGTTGTGGGCGAGCACGTTATTCATAAAGTGCGATCATGGTTATGTGATTCCCTCAAGAACTTGCACGCTTCCCCGAACACACACCTGTCAGATCCTGGTTGACAGTTCTGTGCGGTACATATCAAATCCATTCCTTGATAGGGAAAATTGATTGTACAGACTTCAAGCTGTAAAAATGTCTGAAGCCGAGGTATTTTTTTCTGTTGTGTGACATCTTTCTTGACATTTCAAGATAGTTCCCTCTATTTTCCCTCCATTCCCCCGTGACTGCAACTCTCACAAGGTTGAAGTGTCACAACCTGTACTTTTTTAAGAATGTACACATACAGCTGTTATTACTTTCCCAATGCAATCTCTCAATACCCCTCTCCATCCACCCACAATACGTTATTTTTTGTTCTCTTGAAAGTCTGCTATGAACAGCATCATGATTGACCTTCTTCATTATTTAATCAAGTGACCACTATGCCACTGTCCCACCGACATTACACACTCATTCACTCGCTCACTTTATGCTGTAGATTGTTGCTCACCATATCGCAATTTAATGGTCTCAATAATCATCCTGAAATGAATAGACGCATCTAACTAACCCTGACTGTTAGCACCTGTTTTGGGCATGTGGGCTTGGGTCGTATTTGTTTAAAAATAAAAAAAGACAATCACGGGTACATTTTGTTTTTACTTTCACCTTTTGCTTTTCTTTCCGATCAACAATCTGCAGTGTTAGTCTTGCAGACCATGTGTTTTGATGCACTGTAATGTTGATTTTCGGTTGCCTGTTTCTCAGTGTGTGTGTGTGTGTGCGTGCGAGTGTTTGTGTGTGTGTGTGTGTGTGTGTGTGTGTGAGCGCGCGTGAGTGTATAAGCCCCAGTTGTCACCAATTTTTATTGCTGTTTCTTCAGCATGGCATTTACTGAAAAGCCTAATCAAGAGGTTTTTTACATTACAAAAATCACCCAGGCTGATGTTTGTTTTCCCTACGATCGTTGCCGAGAGTGTCAGTAACAAATATATTCCACATGTTCCAGTTTCTCATCTGCACCCACTGAGAACCACACAGTGCTCTGCTGCCGGTAACCGTAACGCCTGAGTTACCATGTCACTACTTGGCTTCGGCCCTCATTGTCTGTCAGGGACCACAGTTTCACATGTTTCCCCCCCATTTCACATGTTTTCCCCCACCCTGTCCAGACAGTGCTCTGTTGCCGGCAACTGCAACGTCTGAGTTCCCATGTCACTACTTGGCTACGGCCCTCATTGTCTGGTGGATAATCTACTGTGCCCTTTTTCTTTTCCATGCAACTCTACCTCATAACTGCTGCCCCAAGGTACTGCTCACAGCTCAACAATAGGCTGCTGATGGTATAACTAGCGGCGCCGCTATGACGAGCGGTGCCAGGATTGGCGCAGCTATTTTCTTTGAAAGTTGTGGCACGCTTTCTGACTACTGTCACCGCCAGCGTCCATCCTTATTGGTGCCCACCACACACCCGGCCATGCACTGACAGCATTGGCCACATCACTGCCGAGCCCCCAGGACCTGCTACTGCAGCAACCTGCCACAACATGTTTCTTGCGCATGCGCACAAGCAAACATAAAAAGGGGAAAACTAGAAACATCCTACTAGGGTTAAGGATGCAAATGTATTTCCATGTATCACAGAAAGAATAGAGATTTAAAATGCTGGGAGTGGTATGGTGCAGTGGCTGTGGGGTGATAGTTTTCAGAGAGACCTTATGGAGACTGTGGAGCTGCCCCATCTGAACATATCCCTCTGGATTAAGAGAGGAGTTTGGTAGACATCAGGCTGAGTTGACTAGGATTCAAGGACCTCTCCCCCCACCAGCCACTAGGTTTGATACCATTACCACAGAGGATGCCAAGGAGGAAGAATGGCTGGATGACGGTGGGCTCTGGAGGGGTGTGGGTGGTAAGACAGAGGCACTTCCTTAACTGGTACCACTATGTAACTCCTACACTGCTCTGGCAGAGCAGGACTGCCAGGAGGAGGCACCCATGGTAGTGACCAAAGGGGATGTGGGGGTCCTCTGTAGTGGAGATCCTGAGAGGGTGGTAGTGGACCCCAGAGGAAAAGGAGGCTACTTTTAGTGGGGAAGCTCACCCAGTGCCATGACTCAGAGGAATGGTAAGAGGATCCTGAGGATAGCCAGGACAGCAGGATGGGAGGGAGAGCTGGATGTGATTGTCCACCTGGGAACTAATGAACTGGCTAGGGATGGGACTGCGATAGTGCAGGGGGAGTTTAGGGAGATGGGAAGGGGTCTTAGACAGGCATCTCACTCAGTGACTTTTGCTGAGGTGCTGTCTGTCTATGACAGGGGACAGGAGAGGGATTTCCACACCAGGCGCTTCAACTCATGGCTGAAGAGATGGTGCAATAAAGGAAGAGTTTGGCTACACTGGGAACTGGGGAGCCACCTGGGTGGATAAGGGCATATACAGGCGTAAACCGTGCATCCATCCAGGAGGGGAACTGCAGTCCTCAGTGGACAGTTTATATGTTACTTTGCTGGACATTTAAAGTAGCCGGGGGAGGCAGAAGGAATTGGGGAGTTAGAAGTTGCCCCCCTCTCCAAGCTGAAGTAGAAAGTAAGGAGAACCTGAGAAGAAAGGAATCCTCCAGAGTGCAAATTATTAAAGGAATCAACATGGCAGAGATAAAAGGGGAAAGTAACGAGAGCATTAAAGAGAGACGTAGGAAGGAGGGAAGGCAAAAAGGGTGACAACAAGCAAAGTAGAAACAAGATCTGGAAGACCATGTGTATGAATGCTTGAAGTTTAGGAAATAAGATTCCAGACCTAAAGGCCATCATGGGAGAGGCCGACCTGCATATTGTGGCCATTACCAAGTCATGGTGCACTGAAAATCATGACTGGTACATGACCATATCAGGTTATACTTTGTTCGGGAAGGACTGGATGAGAAGGAAAGGAGGGTGTGTGGTGCTTTATGTGAAGGAAAGCATAAAATCAACTGAATGCAGGGGGAGGCAGAGGTACTGTGGGTCATCCTGGAGACAGGGAGGGGAGCCACTATTAGCACTGGAGTCATTTACAGACTTCCAGCACAGTAGTGGCATTAGATAAGATACTGGTGAAAGCCATTGGAAAGATTTTTTAATTTTTATTTATTTCGTTTTTGTTGACCGGGTAAGTGCACTAGACAAGTCCTGCCTATTTTCAGGCACAACCCGGGGAAGGGGATACAGATGAATGGCAACTGATCTTGAACCAGATTAAGCTGTTGGTGGTGTTTTTAGTGAATGAGGGAAATTTGGCCAGGACACCCGGAAATTCCCCTACTCTTTTCGATAAGTGCCATGGGATCTTTAACATCCATCTGAACTACCACCAATCCAGGCAGATGGGACCTCGGTTTAACATCTCATCCAAAAGACGGCACCTCGGAAGTGCAGCACCCCTCTCATGCTGCACTACAGTGTCAGTACTGGGATATTAACCCAAGTGCCAGATGTGGGAACTGAACCCACAGTCCTCTGATCTCCCAGCCTCAGAGGTGAGTGTGCTGCCTACTGAGCCACTGACACTGCAATGGCAGAAAAGGGGGAGGTGCTGCTGGTGGGGGACTTCGATCTGCCAGATGTAGATTGGAGCCTCCAATCAGTGGCATCAGCTAGAAGCAGGGACATCCTGGACTTTCTGAAAATGACATTCCTCAGGCAACTAGTCAGTGAACCCACTCATGATGGGGCAGTACTGGACCTGGTACTCACTAACAGGGACAGGGTTGCAGACATCGAAGTGGGAGGTCACTTGGGGACCACTGATTACTGTATAGTATGGTTCAATGCAAGGATGGCTGTGGAATCAAAGCACACAAGGGCAAGTGTCTGGACCTCAGCTGGACAGATTTTAAAAGATGGGTGAATGCCTTAGGGATGATCTGCGTGTGGTGGAGAAACAGTGGGCAAAGATAAAAGGGAGCACAGTACAGGCAACAAACCTCTGCATCAAAACAAGTGAACAAAGGCAAGGGGAAAAGAGACCACTATAGTTCTCGAAAGAGGTGACTGAAAAGGTAAAAGCTAAAAGGGTAGCATTAAGAAGGTATAAGGAGACGCAGAGGGAGGAGGATAGGGAGGTGTATCAGAGGCAACAGAGGGAAGCAGAGGAAACAGTAAGGAGTGCAAAGGTGCAAACTGAAGAGAGACTAGCCCAGGAGGTAACAAAAGAGGACAAGACATTGTCTAGGTATGTAAGTGAAAAGCAGAAGACCAAGACTGGGATTGTAATGTTAAAAAGAGAACGTGATGACTGTGCAGAGGGGGACCAGAAAATGGCAGACATCCTGAACAAATACTCTGGTTTAGTGTTCACAGAGGAAGGAGAAGGATGGGCCACAAAAAAGTAACAAAAGTTTTAGAGGGAGTGAGGTGAACACTAGTTCTTTTTGGAGGTGAGAGTCCTGCAGGGACTCGATAATATTTCAATGTGTGGTACATAGCTCAGTGCTTGTGATACGTAAGAGCTGGGTAAGATATGACTAGTGCTTAGGTACATTAAAGCTGGACTGGTACATTAGTCAGTGCTTGTAATACATAGAAACTGGATGAGATATGACTGGTGCGTACCATGTTTGAGCTGGATGTGATATGGTTGATGTTAGAACTTGATCTTTTGGCCTTTCTCTATATCCCACCTTTGGCGGGATGCTAGGTAAGAATAGGATTGAAGACCTAGCGCAAGGTGAGATAAGAGCACCGGAGAAGGGAGGATGGAGGGTGAGTCCGATTGGCTCTAAGCAGAGGGAGCGGAAGCTGAAGGCTTGTGTGGAGGGTGGGGAGGAGCTATTCCCCCCAATTGAAATACAGGCAGAGCCTTCCAGTTTCAATGTGTGGTACATAGCTCAGTGCTTGTGATATATAAGAGCTGGGTAAGATATGATTGGTGCTTAGGTACGTTAGAGCTGGATTAGTACATGAGTCCAAGTGCTTGTAATACATAGGAACTGGATGAGATATGATTGGTGCTTAGCATGTTTGAGCTGGATGTGAGATGGATGAAGTTAGAACTTCATCTTTTGGCATTTCTCTGTATCCCACCTTTGGTGGGATGCTAGTTAAGAGTAGGATTGAAGGCCCAAAAAGAAGGTAATTACCGATGTGATTACCTTCTCCAGCTCCAGAGAGTGTGGCCAGTACCATGTAGGAGAGGAAAAAAAACCTTAAGGGAAACCTCCAAGGACCCATGGCTACTGACCTGCCCGTCCTCTGGGCATACTAAAATGAGAGTAATCTTAAGTATGGCAAGTATTCATAAGTTGTCTTATAACTAGATCCAGAGTGTTGGTTGAAGAGGCATATCCTGAGTTCGATTGCAGCAGGTAATCCTGGAAGACGAGGTACTAGCAATTGAAGAGTTTACCACAGAGAGTCAATAGCTTAAGAGGTTAGTGAATCCAAGTCCGTAAAATGTATAGGCGTAGAAGGAGAGGAATTGTGCAGTCGGGAGGGGCAAGAATAAACTGGTCGATGGTCGACCCTTGAGTGCGATGAAAGAAGAAGCCCATTCTAAAGGATGTAATGGATTATGGTGAGCAAGCAGCCAGGCCCACCTTGTGGGGAGGAGTGAGAGAGAATGGAGGATCTCACATGATCCGACATGCATAGTTCCAGTAGAGAAGGTGAGATCCTTAGATGGAATGAATTGAGCAGCAGCCAGGCCCCCTTTTTGCAGGCAAAGCAGGAATGTGCTGAGAGGTAGCCAGGCCCCTTTTTGAGGGGCAAAGCAAAATGGGTTGAGCAAGGAGCCAGGCCCTCTTGTGGGGCTAAGCAGGAATTCATGGAGCAGGCAGAAAGGCCCCCTTGTCGGGTGAAGCGGGGATAAACCTTTAGGCCCCCTGTGCGGAGTGAAGCAGGAATACGGTGAGCAGGTAGCTAGGCCCCCTTACGCGGCAAAGTGGAGACAAACCTCCAGGCACCCTTGCAGGGTGAAGCAGGAATTTGTTGAGCAGGCAAACAGGCCTCCTGTTTTGCAGGGCGAAGCAGGAATGTGTTGAGCAGCAGATAGGCCCATTTAAGGGCGACGTAGGAGTGTGTTGAGCAAGTTGCCAGGCCCTGTGCAGGGTGAAGCAGAGGACATGGCAGAACCCATGCGGTCTGCCAGTGCTCGGGGTCCAGTAGAGATGGCGAGACCACTATGTGAGTTGACCGATAGGAGACAGAATGCAGATGAGCAAACAGCCAGGCCCTATGTGGGCAAAGCCATACACAAAGTGGGATCCCTCATGGTGCACCAGTGCATAGGTTACAGTATAAAGGTGAGACCCACGTAGGTCGGCTGAGGTAATATGAAATTTATTGAGCAAATGCAAGGCTCTTAGCAGGTGAAGCAGCAAGCAGAAAAGATACCCCAGGATAACATTAAGTCCTTAAGCGGAGTTGAAGACCATTGTGGTGGAGACTGATATGATGATGGATGTCCTTCAAAGCTGTCAAGGGGAAGCGGAGATACGATCAGCAAATGGTTACTTGACTGGGAGCAGAGCTAGGTACAGTCTGGTGATAAGGTAAGACCACTGTCTATGCACAGTTAATGTATAGAAGCAGAAGAAGGCTAGACATCCTCGTTACATTTCCACGTCCTGTTGAACAATTCGATGAGAGCAGGAAGTCAATGCTGAAGATGAAGTTCCGGCAGATAGAGAGATCCAGCTAGTGACATCTGGACAAGGGATGATTGTCAATCTGATCGAGAGAGCTATGAGTGAAATGGCAGTGAAGCCTTCATGGACAGTCAGCAAGGCTGAAGATGAGTGCCAATGGGAACATAGTTGAGGACGCAGAAATCGTGGAGGATGAAATGATCGACAGTGATACTATCAGGGAACAGTTTTTTTTTTTTAACTATTTTATTAAACTTTTCCTTATAACATACAACAACATACAGAAATACTGGCAGGGAACAGTTATGATGCAGGAGGCTATGCGAAAAGGAGGCTTGCCTGAAGCTGGATTTCCACTGCAATAGTAGATTACAATTGAGTACTTTATCAGAAGACGGAGATTTGTCCTAAGAGGTCCAGGATTGACGAATACTCCACGGAGATGTGCGGCGTAGATACTAGGTTGGAACTGAACCAGAAACAGAATGGAGTGCAGTAGAAGAGATAATGAATGATGAAGTAGGGTAGGCCCAGGAAAGCAAGCTGGAGCATTAATCCATTGAGGTCCAGAGTAAGCAGTGTACAAATGCTAAAGTGATAGAGCAGGTATGAAGTGGTCAGCTTAAGGAAGACGAGACCCCCATTGGGGTCCACTGTTGAGCAGATGAAAGCTGTTTGAGTAAGGAGAATGCCCTGAGGTTCGATGGCTTCGGGATGGCAAGACCCCTACTTTTTGTGCTGCCTTTTCGCATTGCTTGGTTGCCTTTAAATCATCAGATATGAGTACACCTAGATCCCTCTCAACCTTAGTTTCTGTCAGCTGTTTCCCTCCTAGGGTAAATTTCCTGCCTGGGTTCTTACTCCCCAGGTGCATGACTTAAAATTTCTTGGCAAGAATTTCAATTGCCACTGTTTCGACCATCTTTCCAACGTTTTTAGCTCAAAGACCATTTCTGTGACCCACTTTTGCATGCCTACTCTGTTGCAGAACTTGGTGTCATCTGCAAACAGGCATACCTTTCCTTGCAAACCATCTGCGATGTCACTGATGAATATGTTTAATAGAATTATCCCCAGCACTGATCCCTGGGGGACTCTGCTGGTTACCCCACATTCCTTTGATAGAGTGCCATTTACCAACACCCTCTGGGTTCTCCCTTAGAGACAGTTTCTAACCTAGCTGAATATTTATGTCCCACTCCTTTGTGTTCCAACTTATTTATTAGCCTCCAATGTGGAACGGAGTCCAATGCCTTACTGAAGTCCCCTACTGGGTCCCTTTGCCGTATGCTCTACAGTGTATGACAAAATCATGCAACAGTAACAGTGCAGTAGTGCACCCTTTCACTCTCCCAGGCAGAGGATAAGACCTCTGCTGGGACAGAGGTCTGTCGAGCAGCTGCCGTGGCTCAACGGGATGATCCACTGGCCACAAGGGAGGCAGGCAGTGCATTTGGGATCGGGTTTCAATTCCCAGTCCCAGACACATAGAATTTAACATTTTTTGCACTTTGTGATTTTCACTGTTAACCCCCTTCCCTGGAGCTAGATATTCTAGTTGGGGAGGGGGTTCAGGAGTGCAGGGGGCAGAGCCCTGTGCAAAAACATGACATGCCACTGGCAATATATTGCACTGTATTGGCAGCATGGTGTATTGCTGCAGCATAATGTCTTGTGACATTATGACCCCATGCCCTGAAGTGCAGATACACTGTCTACTGCTACCCCCTGGTCCAGTGTTCTGGTCATCCAATTGAGGAAATCAAGGATGTTTGTTTGACATGACCTCCCTGCTGGGAAGCCATGCTGCTTTGGGTCCAGTTGACCAGTTGCTTTTAGATGCTGTATTATTCTTTCTTTCAGTAATGTTTCCATGATTTTCCCCACCACTGAGGTGAGGCTGACAGGACAGTAGTTTCCAGCGTCTTCCTTGCTCCTGTTTTTGTGCAGCGGTACTACCATGGCTTTTTACGTTTGCTTGCGCGCATGCGCAAGGAACGTCTTTGGAGAATAGGACTTTTTGGAGGTGTGACTTTCCTGTGCAATGCAGTGCTCCGTTCAGCAGGCTCGGCCGTCCTGCACCAATGGATGCGGGAGCTGTGTAGGACAGCAGTGGTCTTCAGTTCAAAGAAAACCACCGCTGCAATCAGTGGTGGTAATGTGTGTGTTTAGCATAATAGCACCTCTGTATGACCTGCCGAAACAAAATCCCTCCAGCTTCCTCCTCCTGTTGCTGTTCTCCCCGTTGCGCTGTCTGGGGAAAAGTTGGAGAGCGAAGGGAAGGAACCAGATGGCTTACTGTACACAGCTTTTAGGCATTGTTTGACTTGCAGTATCAGCTGAGCAGGTAAGCAATGGGACCCCCTATTGCAGCCGGGGTTTACCTCTAAGAAAGTGGAATTTGAATTTTGTGAATCCTCTTTTTGTCTCCTGGCCTGATTTCCAGTATTACTGTAATCAGAGCATCAAGAAAAGTGAAATGTTTTCAAAACGCAAGAGAGTAGTGATATTGGTAATGTATGTACCTTCATGAAAAACTGAGTCAGAACTGTTTAAGAACTGATAGAGGCTTATCTGCAAAGACTGTCCTTGGCACATGCCAATGATCTAGTGTCCACACTTCTATTGTGTTTGCCTTTTGACATGCTTGGTTATTGTTGTATTTTATTTTTCCACTTATGCCAGAAATCAGAGAAATGAATTATGCAAAAATCAGGATCAGATGACTGAAGTGCAGAAGTCTGATTAAATATAAGAGTATCATGCAACATCATTCAATAACCCAGTGATGCATTTTATGTGATGCGGTCTTATGTATTCCAACAACTTTCATAAATAATCGAGACAGAAAGCACTTCGGTATTTATTCTCACCTTCTTTAGTGCATAATGTAGTATCTATTGTGTACATTCCATAACAAACTTATCTAACCCCCACAAACACACACATTGAACAGATTTATATTTTAAGTTTATTTGTCTGTATCTTAGCGGAAAATGGCACTGTCTGCGTAGTATACTTATTATGATCGCCCATTCCCATTGTTCTTGAGACCAGTATCTCGTAGTGTTACTTAGCTCCTCGAATGTCTGGGCTAAGCCGCTGCTTCCCCATTTGTTGTATAGTAACTAACCAGTTTACATTATGGTATTAAAAGGCAGCATGCAGCACGCACAGAACCCGATTCTTCCCTACAACGGCCTATGAGTGAAATCGAATAAAATACTGCCAGCTCTTTAAAGTGATCTGAACTAAGGAGTTGGTCAAGCTCGGGTACTCAGCACTTAGTCCTGGGGAATGACATGCAGCAGGGAGAGTGAGGACTACGTGTTCCGTGTTCTGTTCTGCTGCAGTGATAAAGAGGGGCTATTTTGTTTCCTCTCGTTTTTGTCTTCTTCTGTCTCTCCCTACTACAATCCCAGGTGGGGGTGAGGTGCAACAGGATGCAGAACTAGCAGGGTAAAGGAGATTTTCTGCCCTCAAGGTTGCTTTGGAGGCAACACTGCACTGGAAGGGTCAAGGGTGCTGCTGCTTCCCACCCTGTCAGGGCAGTGCAGTGCTTTAATCTCTCCTCCTCGGCTGCCTGAACGCAAATTTCACTTTAGTGGTGGTCCATGGCGGCATCTTTGCAATGTCAGCTGGGTGAATACTGGGGTGGGTCAGGCGCACATGCCCCAGCCACCATTTTACATCAATCGTGAGCTACTGTGGGCCATGGCGCCTCTGACTGCCGGTCTCTCCAGGGTTGCTCGACCCGCAGTCCCGCTTGACAGGCTTAGTGTCCCAGGGCTGAATATTGTAGGTGTGGATTATTAAAGTGTCAAAGGGACAATGGCAGTCTGTGACCTATTGATAATGCTTGGCTTCCTCTTGGCAAAGTGCCCTCGAGAAGTGACATGATGTTGGCGTCCAGCATTCCTCACTCTACATAGCAGCAGCACAGGGCCTGTCACCCTGGCACTGCTGCCTATTCTCCTCACACTGCTCGGCGGCTCACATTTGGACTGACGGAACAATAAAATCAACCACGGTTTAAAATTCATGCACCACCATTAACTGACATCACCGACATGCAAACATATAAGCAGAAGCACTGATGTGTGCGTGTGTGTATGTATGCCTAGGTGGGTGTTGGAGGGAGGACGTGCACATCACTAACAATTACAGTAACTTTTTTGTATCATCTTATTGGAACATTTTCTGCAGCAAATCAAACCTACCCAAATGAGAACATTTAGCCTTTAATAATGTTGGGCAATTAACTAATATGACATAACGATGCATTTGATTAACGGCACATTAATCACCCTAGAGTTGTACTGTGGCACAAGGCATAGCCGAGTGCTACATGTCACTAGGGGCATTTATTTGACTCATAATTTAATCCCCAGCATGATTTATTGCAATTATTAACAACAACAAAAATGAGTGCTGGTATTGTTCAATCTTGAGGCTGTAGCTGTATAACAACTATGTTTTTTTCCACCTGAAATTTGTGATGTAGGGTCACTTTTTTCCCCCTTAGTAAGAGCGTTGGCTCCTCCGGGCTGTTCTTATTTTGGATGCCAGGGTAAAACGTTTATATTCAGTACCACTGCAGTCACAACATTATATGGTAGTCTGGACAAAAAGTACACAACAATTCTTTCCTACCTGTTTCAACCTCTCACCCAACCTGCTGGCTGAAACAAAGAACTATATTTATATTTGGCACATGTACTTTATAGTTTCCAGTGAGGCAGACTTTGATAATGGTCAAAATGTCAGAGACAGGCAAGTCTTGAGACAGAAGACATCAGAGTGTTATTGTCAGCTGTGCTATTTTTACGTTCGCTTGCGCACATGCGCAAGGAACGTCTTGGGAGAATAGGACTTTTTGGAGGTGTGACTTTCCTGTGCAATGCAGTGCTCCATTCAGCAGGTATGGCCTCCTGCACCAATGGATGCGGGAGCTGTGTATGATCGCAGTGGTCTTCAGTTCAAAGAAAACCACCACTGCAATCAGTGGTGGTAACGTGTGTGTTTAGCATAATGACACCTCTGTCAGAAAAAAAGACAATTGAGGTGAGGAGTGCCAGTGTGGCAGAGACGTTGTACTTTTACATTACAGCAGCTTGTAAAGATGGCCTGCAATGTGGCGTCCCCACCCCTCTTGGCCCTCAGACACACCTCTCACCAATGGAAAGTGGTGTGCCATCCGAGGAGCTGGGAGTGCCATTCATAATGCACCTTTTTACTGGCTGCAGCTAGGATCAGAAGTAAACAGAGGGTAGCTTACATTCCTACTGTAATCGGCTGTGATTAACCGGTAGGTTTGAACTAAATCTAGGCAATACTTGGAGATTTTCTGCCCAGCTGTACCTGGGGTTATGCTTTCAATATACCGGTCTCTGGTTTACTTTAGGGGTATACTATAGTGGCGCACCTACAGACTCTGAGCTCGTTGTAGCAACTGAGCAGAAGACAGATCGAAGTCTGAGAGACTCAGAACCAAGTTCCCATTGTATGCTTTTCTCTTGTATTTTTGCAGGGTATCAGAGGGGACATTGTGGTCGCTTGGCTCGGTGGCATGGAACTCTTTAGTGTAGCATGCCTACTACTGCTGGTCCGTGCCGAGGATGTGTGCAGTAAGCCGACATTCCAGAAAGAGAGAGTGTACCAGGAGCCTGAACTGAGTGGTCAGCGGCACGAAGATAACCAGAGCTTCCAGTATGACCATGAGGCCTTTTGGGGAAAGGAGGAAGCCAGGACGTTCGATCAGTTAACCCCCGAAGAGAGCATGGATAGGCTGGGGTAGGTACAGCAGGCTGTGTCCATGTGTCAGAGTGACAGCTGAGAGGCGATCTCCTCTGCACTTAGCAGTCTCTGGAGGCTTAGCTCCATCTTAGCTTTGATGAGTAAGGAAAAGCTGTTTATAGTAAATAATTAATGCATTGTTTATTACCAATGCCTTGATACATGATAATGTAGCTTTTCTTTTTGGCTACACGGTAATGTAGCTTTTTTGTCTTCAAAGTCTCTCTAGGAGCAATGGTATTGACTGTGATACTTACATTGTTTGCATAGTCATACAGGATCAAAGCTTTGACTCCTGGCTTAGAAGTAATATCATTCTGTCTATCCGCTTGTACTGTCATTTTTACGTTAAGCTTGCGGCGCATGCAAACGTCTTGGGAAAGAATAGGACTTTTGGAGGTGTGACTTTCCTGTGCAATGCAGTGCTCTGTTCAGCAGTGCGGCCGTCCTGCACCAATGGATGCGGGAGCTGTGTATGAGAGCAGTGGTCTTCAGTTCAAAGAAAACCACCGCTGCAATCAGTGGTGGTAACGTGTGTGTTTAGCATAATGACGCCTCTGTATGACCTGCCGAAACAAAATCCCTCCAGCTTCCTCCTCCTGTTGCTGTCCTCCCTGTTGTCTTAGTGATTGCCTACTCGTCATTTCGTTCAGCTGACTGGATCCAGAAAAGAATACTTGAGTTACAGTGATTTTTGCAAACGTGCCTACAGTACACATGTGTATAATAAAGGCAGTGCAAAGTGTTTCAAATGGATGGAATTTTTCATAGAGTCAACAATTACAATCGATCGACTGTAAATACAATAGGCGTGTGTAAGATGAAGAGGCTGCCTTCCACACAGTAGTTGCACTCCTTTCTCCAAGAGATACTTTTTAAAACGGTTCACAAAGTTATTTAAATCAACTGAGATGCTTTCCAAAATGCCAAGTGATTAACAGTTAAATGAACTGAGATGCTTGCCAAAATGCCAAGTGATTAACCCGTGCAAATGCATCTTAACTGACAGCGTTAAGACAGCGTTTTCGATGTCTATAGTACTTAATGTTGTAGTTTGATAGGGACAGATACAGATGTCAGTTTGTCATGGAGAACATGTACAAGGCAATGGTGTTTCTTTGTTAACATTGCAAATCAAAAGATAAAAAGGCATCTCACAAAATGCGAAGCTGTCATTAAAAGAACCGCTTGTCTTGGAACAGTGACATGTATAGATAGGCAAGAAATAATACTTTTTCCCATTCTTGCTTGCCTCTTCCGAGTCTCGTGGTAATAACAGCATAGATATAAACAGTGAAATATATAGTGCTTTGGTGAGAATACCTTCAAAATATTTGCCCTCTTTTCTCTGCCCCCCCCGACAAGGAGAAAAAGTGAGTTATCACCCCACCCCTAGTACTTAGAGCAGTGTTGATGAGATATGCAGGATTACAGAAAGTGTGTATATGAAAATCTGGGAAGTAAGTGTGTGTGTGTGTGTGTGTGTGTGTGTGTGTGTGTGAGGCATAGATACATGAGTTATTTGGTGTTCTTATGTTGACTGCCTGTTACAAAATAATGCTTTGCATCTGTGTCCAAGCACAATCTTGCTGCATTACTTAACAAGCATGCTGCCTTTGTGTAATTCTTTCCACAGCCTCAGAAGTTCACCTTGCCACTGGTGGTTGGGCCTACCTGCTGACATCTACCCATAACTCACCAGACCCAAACAATTTCTATCTCACTTCCCTGATCACCCACTGTATGCCACCATGTCTGGAAATAACCATGCCACTGCATACTGCCATATGCCAATACACAATCCACAGTGCACCCTGCTGCCTCATTTCACTGGGGTTGCAGTTTAGTGCCAAAAGTGCCACACACTGCAGATACCTGCAAGCGAATGTTTGGCATTGACAAATGCTTGTTTCCAGTCATATGGTACTGTACCATTCTCCAGGGACTTGTTGAAGAGGTCCGTTAATGGGGTGGCAAGTTCTTCTCTGAGTTCTTTCTGTATTCTAAGGTGGATACTGTCAGGTCCCATTGCTTTGTTGGGATTTAATTTTTTCAGTTCTTTCATAACTCTTTCTGTTGTGAAGGGATTTGTGTTGGCTTCACTGGTGCGGTGTCCTTCATTCTTTAGTACTGCTCCTCTTCCCTGTTCCTCTTTTGTGAAGACTGAGCAGAAGGTATTCATTTAGAACCTCTGCCTTCTGTCTGTCAGTTTCAATGTTCTGCCCCTCTCTAGTTCTCAACCAAACAATACCTCCCTTACTTTTTTCTTTTCTCCCTCATATATCTGTAAAAGATCTTGTCCCCTTTCTTAACCGCTTTTACTATTTTTTCTTCTGTTCATGCTTTGGCTATCCTAATTGCCTTCCCCACTTCCTTGAGCCTTGCTCTATATTCCTCCATGTCACTGTCCTTCTTTGTTCCTTTGTACTTCCTGAAAGCTCTTTTTTTCCCTTATACTGAAAGCTACTTCTTTAGAAAACCAAAGAGGGTTTCTCCTTCATTTGATTTTACTTATCTGCTTGGTGCATTCTGCTGTGGCCAGATTGATTGAGCCCTTTATGGCCATCCAGCTTACCTCCACATCTCCTCCTGCTACTACTTTGAGATTGTTTTTAATGCATGTTTTCCTTTTGACAAAGTTAGCCTTCCTGAAGTCGAGGATTTTCAGTTTTGTGTGACTTGTGTCCTCTGATCTTTTGATGGTGAGCCAGACTGACCTATGGTCGCTTGACCCCAGATTAATTCCTACCTTGACATATGAAATCCTGGTACTATTTGATAGTGCAAGGTCCAGAATCGCATTTTCTCTGGTGGGTAACAGCACCAGTGGTTTCAGTTCTGCCTCTTTTGGATCCATGAGGAATTCCATGCTCCTGTCCAATGAAGCCATGAAGGGGGACCAATCTATGTCTGGCAGATTGAAGTCCATGACAAGTCGTCTTTATCAGCCATCATCAGGATGGTTTCCAGCATCTTTTTGTCTCTATCTATCTGCTGAGCTGGGGGGTCTATAGATCACCCCAAATCAGATGGGGGACTTATCCCCAACTCCAAGGGTGACCCATAGGGCTTCAGTCTCAGTGTGTGCCATTGTACCTCTGTGGCCTTGATTCCTTCCTTCACTTAGATGGCCACCCCCCTCCTTTCTACCCTTTTCAGTCTATCCTGAACAGGGTGTACCCAGAGATAGCAGCATCCCAGGAATGGTTCTCATTGAACCAACCCATACGGAAAAAAGGTATATTTTAAATATATGGCAATGATGTTGATAATGTTTTTTTTTTTTTTTTTTTATCATAGAAGGTTTTATTGAAATTTTCACTTTTTGATGGTACACTTCAGGAATCATATATCTTAACAATACAGTTCTATAGAAGGCCAAGATAATGACAGAAAGCACTAAATCTTACAGTCCATGTGTCAATAGCATAGAAGTCACAGTGAGGAGCCATTAACCATGGGAGGGGGGCGTGTAGGTAACAGGTGTCATCATAACAGTACTAGTATAATTTCCTATAAGCAGCAGACAAATATAGATACTATAGATTAAGTCTACCTTAGCAAGGGTGGGTTCTCAGTGGGGGAGGGAGATTTATACAGTGGTGAGTTAAGGTAATCTCCCCATTTTTTGTAGAAGTAGGGAAGCTGACCTCGATGGGCATAAGATAGCCTCTCCAAAAGAACCAGATGAGCCATAGCTGCAAGCCATATAGTCATAGTTGGATTAATTATCTGTCTCCAGTGCATTAGTATAAGCCTCTTAGCTTCTAGTAACCCCAGCATAATCCAATCCCTGTGTATCCTGGGTAGAGGACTTAGCCCAGATGGGTCCCCCAAGAGCAGTGCAGTATCTAGGGGTATTTCTTTAATATTAAGGACCCTTGTGCATTCATGAGCAATATTGATCCAGAAGGGGACTATTTGAGGACCTGGTTGTTGGCATCTCCAGCAGTTGGAGTGAGGTAGACTACCTATGGAGTGTAAGAGGGCTTGGGTTCTGTACCAACACAAATGAATTTTGAGTTTCAAAAAGCTGCTCTTAGAGTCTCTATATCCATTATGTGCATTCACAAGACAGAGGGCCCAAGGGTCATCAGAGATAGCCATACCTATGTCACATTCCCATTTAACCTTACAGTGCTTAGTGGAATCTGCCTGGGCATCTCACCAGGTAGCATAGAATTTACCTATTCAGCCTTTTGAGGAGGGGGATTTGTGCAAAGAGGCAAGCCAAGCCCATTTATTATTTGATTTACATTGGGTTGAGAGGTCATTAATGATGCTACACATTTGGAGGAATCGCCAGAAGTCCATATTAGGAAGATGGAAGTGCTGTTTTAGCTGAGTGAAGGATAACAAAGTGTTGAAGTCAGGTAGCATCAGATCTTGGACATATCTTATTCCTTGGGCTTCCCATTCTGGCCATTTTATAGGTTTCCAATCAATAGTAAAAAGACTGTTCTGCCATAACTCAGCATATTTCAAAGGGGGGTGCCAGACTACTTTGGGGGTATGAGATAAAGCCATACAACGGTGCCAGCCATAGCAAGGTTAGATCATAACAGGAGATAATCCCTTATTAGGTGGGCAACCTGGGCCCAACAAGGATCTGAGTGGAGCTGAAGCCAGCATACTGGATTTGACCGTAACCTACAATGGTTGGGGTGGAGCTATGGGTGTAAACCATTTTGTGACCTGTGCGGCCACACTCACCAGGTGGTAACCTTGTAACCAGGGAACTCCCAGTCTTCCCTAAGTCCAGTGTGCTCCTAACTTATATTTTCCCCTTCTGTGAGTCTTCTCTTCCCACAGAAAGAAGGACACCAATTTCTCAAGAGAAGAAAATAGCTTGGAAGAAAGGTGTATCAGAAGATTATTGAACAGGTATGTAACTCTGGGAGGAAGAAACGTGTATAGCTGCCACTTTGCCAGGAAGAGAGAGGTGCAGCTTATGCCAGTGCTCCACTTCTGTGCAAAGTTGCTTCAAGAGGGGGTTGAAATTGAAGGATTCAAAGTCCGTCCAATTTGTAGGAATAAAGATCCCCAGGTAAGTGAAGCCTTGAGGCTCCAACTCAAATCTGTGCCCTGGAGACAATCCCGGGTGCAGAGTGAGTTAAGTGGGGCTAGGGTAGTTTCCCGCTGGTTGACTTGCAGTCCAGAGAGTCGAGCAAATTCTTGAAGGATGGAAAGAGCTACAGGGAGAGACTGCTGGGGGTGAGACGGAGTAAGGAGAAGGTCATCTGCATATGCTGCCACCACATATGACTTACCCCAAGTTCAGATGCCTGTAAGACCATCTGCACTGGCTAGGACCCTGATCAGTGGATCTAGGGCAACAAGAACAGGAGAGGAGACAGAGGACAACCTTGGCGGGTGCCTCTATACAGTGGAAAGGATGGGGAAATATCCATGTTCGTCAGAACTCTGGCTATAGGGGAGTTATACAGTGTCGAAACCCAACCTCGAAATTGAAGCCCAAAGCCATATAGAAGAAGGACTTCTTGAAGATAGTTCCATTCAATGAAGTCAAATGCCTTAGCAAAGTCAACTGCTAAAACAGCCATAGGGATCTTAGACCTAGCTGCCAGCCACTTCAGGTTAAGTAATAATCTAGCATTATCAGATCCCACTTTCCCAGGCATAAACCCTACCTGTGATGGGTGAATTAGAGAAGTAAGGACATCATGCATTCTGGCAGCTAGTATCTTGGCCAAGATTTTGGTATCCACCGGTAATAAGGATATAGGGTGGAAGTTTGCACAGTTAAGAGAATCATCAGATTTCTTAGGCAATAGAGTGATGAGAGCGTCCCTCATTGTGGTAGGGAGGGATCCTGAGGAGTGAGCGTCTTGCAAAGTCAGTAGCAGTGGATGTGCAATATCCTGCTCTATGGTTTGGTATAATTTGACGGTCATTCCATCCGGTCCTGAGGCTTTCCCCTTGGCCATCTGGGATAGGGCCTTTTTAATCTCACCCACAGTGATTGGAGCTTCTAAAAGGGAGACTTGGTCCAGTAATAGGGTAGGGGTAGGAAAGCTCTGGCAGAACTGGTTAAACCTTTGGGACAACAAAGGTTGTATTAGGGAGGACTGGGATTTATACAGGGTTTGATGAAAGAGACTCATCGACTCACTGATACCTGCCGGGTCCGTGGTAGTTGAGTCAGAGGACATACAGAGTGCATGAATTTTAGCCAATGCTTGTTGTTTACATAGCTGATAGGCTAAAAGCGTGCCTCCTTTATCCCCGTCCTCCCAGTATGTGTGCTTCTAGTGGAGCAGAAGCCATTCTACTTTATGGTGTAACATGGCATTAATTTGATACTTGAGCCCCACTATTTTCTGGGACAGGGAGGCATCCCTGGGTGCATTGGGGGAAGCTTTGAAATGGGTCTCCAGTCCAGAAAGCTCTGGCTGTAGTCTGTCCAGAGATTTCTTTTAGGCTTTATTCTGGCGTGCGACAAACGCAATGATATGACCTCAAAGGTTAGCTTTAAATGTCTCTAATACTATACTTGTGGATACTCCACACTCTGCATTTAGAGCAAAGTAGTCCAGCGTGGCTTTCAGCATGGCACTTTTGAATTCTGGGTCCTTGACTAAAAGGGGGTTGCACCTCCATCGTGTACTAGTGGGACGTTGTCCTAAAGGAGTGGTAACTAATACAGGAGCATGGTCAGAGATATGGATACTGCTTTATTGAATTATTCATAACTCCACTAGATGCTGCCATATTAGCTAGCCAGTAGTCTATGTGACTGTGTACTCCATGACAAGGAATAAGAATAGTCTCACCCTGATGGATTATCTCACCTCCATACATCTATGAGACCCCATTCATTTAGTAGTTCTTGAAGGGCAGCATGGGCTTCAGGGTGAGTCTTGGGGGGTTGGTTTGGACTTATCCAAAAAGATGTTGGATACTAAATTAAAATCCCCTCCCATGATTAGGGGTATAGTTGAAATGTCCTGCTGCAGGGTAGAGATAGCTTGGCTGAGACTGGGGAACAATTCTGCTTGGTCTGTATCAGGAGAATATACATTACCCAAGATCAGTTTCCCAGTAGGGGATTTCGATCAGACCAAAGCCTAGCGACCTTGTGAATCAGACCTAGATTCTTCCACCACCCAGGTTCTGGATCTCCGAATCAGAATAGCAGCTCCCTTAGATTTAGAACTAGCAGAGCTAGAATGAACTGCCCCAACCCAGGATTTTTTGAGCCAGGGTACCGACTTACTGAGAAGGTGTGTTTCTTGTAACAGGGCTATGTCTGTATGGAGAAAACAAAGGTATTGAATAATCTTAGTGCGTTTAATGGGGTGGTTGAGCCCTTTAACGTTCCACGATACAAGATGTAGTTCTTGGGCTTGGGGGGAACCATATTACTATACAGACTGAATGCCAAGGTACTTACCCAGCTGAAAACAGAAGACTAGGAAGTCACAAAAAGGGATGGGGTTCAGAACTGCAAACCTGATATCTACCCATATTTCATGGAGATCATATACCAGGAGGGTAGGACTGCACTGCTCTGGGGGAACCGCTTAGAAGTGTACCGACACCAAGAACAATCTAATGTAATCTGTAAGAAGCAAGAAGAGAGTTTGTAAACAGTGACACTGTCAATGCTAGTCACAATACAGTGAAGAATTTAACAGCAACTGACTAAATGGAATTACTATAACAATTCTAACAAGCATTCCTATGATAAGAGTTATAGAAGGTTAAGTGAAAGAAGGTACTGAACAAAGGGTAGTACCCTCAGCTATGCTAGCTTCAATGCTCAAATCTAGGGGAAGAAGAAGGCAAACAAAAGAAACTCAATTCTCCTCCTATGGTAACAATCCTCGGGTGTAATGCGAAACCCCAGGATGGGGGGAGGGGCGAGTGGAAAAGGGGTGAAGGGGGGTTTGGGCAAGGGGAGAAAAGGGGGGTTTGGGCAACTGCCCCAACCAAGCACTAGACGGGCCAGGCGCCAACAGGTGATCCAGTGCCCAACAGTGTAATATCTGTACTTGCACTGTATGTCGGGGGGTCAGATTCAAGTTATTCAATTGCTCCAGGGGGGAAGGATGGTATAAATTAGCCCCCCATTATGCATTATCAATTGAAAGTTCATAGAGAAAATATGCAGCTGATCAATATATTAAGACAGCATATGTGTGTATTAGTGCAGACACATAAAGTCCACTAGGAGAAATGCAGTGCAGACAGGCTAATTAAGTAATGTTCGAAGCCGCTACACAGTTGACAGTTCAGCTAATAGGTTTAGATTGCAGCTGGAGGTCAGTTTAGAAGTATTTAAGGGTTCACAACAGCTGTTATAGTGTTCTCGAGTGGCATTAGAACAGCCGCAGTGTATGATTTTTCCCCAGGTTTGAGCATTCCAGACAAGTCTACTGCTTCAACCAGAGAAGAATCAGGTATATCTGCCCAGTCCATGGGACAGTTGGTGGTTAAGGAAGATAAGTCCGGGTGTGGAGAGTGGCAGGCTGTTGGAGTGGAGGGGGAATCATCCCTCGCTAGTTTATTTATTTATTTATTACATTTTGGTGACTGGGTAGGCCCACTGAGCCCCGAAGGTCCCTTTTTCAGGGGCGACCCAGGATAACAATACAAGTTATAAGAATGAACAAGGACATAAGGAACATTTGAGGCATTGTGAGTTACATCATGAGGTGGTTACAGAAAAGAAAAATAGTGGATACAGGCATGGTTACAGGCATGGTAAAAGAAAAGCAGTGGATACAGGCATGGCTTACAGGCACGGTAAAAGAAAAGCAGTGGATGCAGGCATGGGTACAGGCATGGTTATCATCATGACATGTAAGCAATTGGTAGTACTTTGCATATAGTTTATTCAGGGGTTACACATGGCCTCTGGTGAGCAGTCTGTATAAGGCAGGTAGTAGGAAGGTTAAGCTGGGAGACGGGAGTTGGAGAGGAGGGGAGTACCTTAGGAGCTTTAAGTGCCATGACAGTGGCATGCGCTTGAGGTCAGCAGATGGGACTTAAGCCTGGTGCCGAAGTTCATGAGTGAGGAGGAGGCATGGACCTGGGGAGCACTGCACCTTAGTGATCCAGTGACAGTTGTCTGCTCCTTGAACGCTGTCATTGACGAGAAAGAGCTCCGGTAGATCTGAGAGGCAGGAGTGGTGGTTCAAATGGATGTATAGGGCTAGATGAGGCTAGTGGCACTGCGTGAGGTGAATTCTTTGTCCTGGGGGAATCAGCAAGAGATGGACCAGGTCCCTGTGTAAAGCGATCCTCCAGGGACTGCCTGCCCAAATTAAGGTTCCTAGGTGAAGTGTCGGACCGATATGGGTCCCAAAGCCTTTTGGGAGATGTAGGCTGAAGAGGAAGATTAGGCCAAAGCCTGGATATCCAGCACTCCACCTCACTGGGCGATTCTGAAAGAATCTCTCTCCCATCTGTAGACATCAGAAGTTTGGAGAGTCCTCTGAATCTATATTGAAAGTTGTGAGTAGCCAAGATTTTTTTCAGGGGAGAATGGGCACGCCTTCTACTAGCTGTTTCTTGTGAAAAGTCTCTGTAAATTGAAATTGTCACCCATTGCCACTTGATTTCTCCTGTGTCTTGAGTGGCCCTCAGAATACACTCCTTCATTGAATAACTGAGCAGATAGGCCACTATGGGTCTTGGAGATTGTGTACTCCTATCTCGCCTCGCGGTGATGCAGTGAGCTTGCTCAACTTCCACTGGTCCTCTCCAGTGTTCCCCTAGAATTATAGGGAGTTGTTCATTGAGGAACCTCTCCATAGAGCTGCCTTCAGCTCCCTCTGGGATGCCAATGATTCTGAGGTTATTGCAGCACCCTCTGTTTTCTTGTTCCTCCACTCGGGCTATTAATATCTCTATTTTGTCATTCTGCCCCTGTATTTTTTGTTGGAGCTTAATTTGTTGTTGCTGTAATGTTTCTGCCCATTGTTCTGCTACGTTGAGTCGATCTTGGAACTGTTGCACATCAGCTGTAGTACCCGTAAAGGTAACATTTGTATCATCCGCACAGGACAATACTGCCTCCAGCATATGAGTGATGTAGCTCAATGTGTCTCCCACTGATGTGGCTTGTGGATCTGTATCTGATCATGCATTGGGGAGCCCCCCAGAATCCATCTCTGAGAGCGTAGTGGGTACCAAGGGTAGCCCATTGACAGTCCTGTGTAGGTGGGTATCTAGCTGTTTTCAGCACTTTAATGTCGTGGCCTCCGCGGCCTATCCGCCCGAGCGACTTGCAAGTACCGGTGCCTGACACAACAATAACGCACCATGGAAACTGTAAACTAGTCACACCGGATGGTTGAGGATGGTTACCTGATCATTTTTAGAAGTTACATTTTATGTTGCATCCCAGGATTAGGCTGGCCAGCCATGGATTATCATCACACTCAGAGGAGTTCAAGATTTAGGCTGCCATTTTCTCAGTGGCTAGACCACGCCCTCCATGTTGATGATGTTAATAATATATTAAGAATATATTTTGTGGCTTACCATATATTTTCCATACAGCTGTGAAATATATGTTACCAAGTAAAACATATTTTAACTATATTTAAATGTACTTGATTGACTAATATATTTATCATGTATTTTTAATCATGCACGAATTGCAAATGAGTGTAATCACCACTGAACACACTGCAGTATGCTACTTTAACGGCTGTCACTGCACCATATGCACTACCATCATGCTAAGGGTGGCTTCCACGTGCACTGCTGCTACTGCACTTTGCCACATACACTGCACCATTGTGCTGTACAACTGCACTGCCAACATAGGGTTCAAGGAAGTGCGTGCACTGTGCCACATGTACAGTTGCCACTGTACTGTGACATGTGCACTGCCACCACTGCACTTTGTCAAATGTGTTGCTGCCACTGCAGTAACACATGCACTGCTGCAACTGTGCTGTGCCATTTGCATTTGTGACACAGGGCTAGAGGGAGGAACCACACTGTGCCACATACTCCGCCACCACTGCAGTTTTCCATGTGCACTGCTATTGCTGTGCTATCTGTAACACATCCTGCTGCCACTGTTCTGTGCTATGTGTACTTCTAACACAGGGTTCACCCTTATGGGGTAGCTTGTCTGTAGATGACAAGGACAGACTGCTCCAGGTAGGGGAGAGGCTAGTATGGATGACGTGTGTATCCTGCTTCAGTGATGGTGCTAGTGTGTGGGCCATGTTTCTAGCCACTGGAGCCAGCTTCCCATGTTGGAGGTCAGTGGAGCATGAGGCATGTGCCAGGGGGAGGAATGGGGGACTCAGACTCTAGAAACATGGCAGAGGGGGATCAGCCATTGTTTTCTGTGGGGTTGGCCACCTTGACATAGTACAGAGGCTAAATCAGTCCATGAGATTGTTACTAAAAAGCCAGCCATTGGTGCCTGCTTATGGCATACTGTATGTTTACTATTTTGTTACATCACCATAACCTGTGTGATCCGGTCTCCTGCACCCCAGTAGGCCTTCCTTTTCACCCAAGCCCAGCCTGGTGGCTCATCCTAGGACCCAATCCCAGCCCAATGGGTCCCACATCATCCAAGCTCAACATAGTTGCACTCCCTTATGTCTATGTTGCAGAAAAGGTGGCTTTAGCTGCTCAGACCATGAGATGATTAGTCTCTGTGTTCTCCTACTCCAGTCCTCTTTTGTTTCATCCGACTTTGGTGCTCTTCTAGGCAGGTGAGTGGATTCTCCTTCCTAAAGACCTTAGACAAAAATAACTCTTACTTTATTTCTACCCTCATCCTGTGCCTGTTATATGTATGCTACCTGGTCTTTACTTTCACTATTGATAATTCTACATATGTAATATATTTTCCCTTTATTTCTATAGATCTGACTGGAATTTGACCTCTGCCTAACAGATGAGTATACTTTCATTTACTATCTATCATATCTGTATAATTTTTCCCTATGAACTATGGATCCCCTGTGACTCCTGTGTAACCTTTGTTTTACAGATACTCCTCATCCACTCTCCAGAATCAGGATCTCCACAGAGGTTCCCTCACCTGGACCAGAAAGTATACATGATTTAGTTACTTGATTGGGGGCAGGGGGAGTTGGGCCATGATGGTGAGCCTGCATCCATTTGAGTGGGAGTCCAGTGGCTTGGTGCCATGAAGTTAGCTTCATAATGAGGGACAGCTGAAAGGTATGGAGGACAGTTGAGAGGTATGGGATCAGTACCTCCAGATCTGGCCCCCTATAGCTGGACCCCTCTCCCTGTAGCTGGACACCCACAACTGAATACTACCTGTTTGCTCATAGCACCTTCTCTGTGTGGCAACACCCTCTGCCGTGATGGATACAGCAATGCCAAGGGCTAAAATTAGGGAAGTCCAGTCAGCCCAGTGGCGCTGAGGGTTGAGGCGCTGGATGCCACACCTCGCTCCACACCGGTGACCCGGGTTCAGTGACATACTTGGGCTGCTGGGGCGTTGGCAGGAAAAAGAGGGCTGAGCACCCAACGGTGGCTCTCCCTCTCTTGGGAGGGTTCCAGGTCTGTCCTACTGCTTTATCGCCATCTCCTGGGTGAAACTGGGACTGGCGATGCGGATCGGGACACACAACGGGAGGGGCAGCATCAGCCGAGAGCCTTGCGGAGGGGCTTCGTCTTGACGCATGCCTCCCAATTGGCTCTCCTAGTGTGCCAGTGACTGCATGATATAGGGTGCACCAGAAAGAGAGGAAAATGGAGCCCGTCGCTCCTAGGTGATGGCCCTTCTAACTCCGGACTATGTCACCAGCATTCACCAAGGCTGACTCCTCTGTGTTCCGACCACTCTACCGTTGTTTAGGGAGGATTAGGGGGCCTTCCTTTACCCTGCCTGGGGGGTATACAAGGTACCTAAGGGATCTCTGAGTGAACTGTCACTCAACGAGCAGACTTCTGGGGGCACCAAGGAATGCTGTGAAGGCCTGAGGGGTTCAGAACGAGTGGGACGATGGTGCAAGTAAGGAGGATAGAAATAAGGTTAAAAAAAAGAAATTAGGGCAGTCACACATAATAAGGGATGCTTGAGAGGTATGGGACAGTCTCCTCCCCATATCTGGCCACCCTGCACTGCGGTGCTAGATATTTCACAGACAGCAGGGGCTGAAACTAATTTCTTCATCCACTAGCCAGCAGGGTTAGTAACTAGAAAAATCCATTAACCCAACAGTATTTTCACTAGCCCAGCACAAAGTAAACAGAAAGATTTGCATTGAAATGAATGGGCCCACTAAAATGTTTATAGGTCCATTCGTTCTAATGACATTTTTATCTCAATATTTGGGTAGCACCAGCAAACAGTCTTGGATCAGACAACTCACCTGCCCAATAGTAAGGGAGGCTGTGGGGTACGTGACTTCCTGTCACAAGCTTCCAAAGGGAGCCATTGGTGCTACTTTTGCAATAAGATGAGGAAGGGGCAATCATCAAAATGATGGATGCTACAACAGCCTCTTGTTTAGAGGGGGTTTAATTTCTGAATATGTTTCAATGGGCAGCAAAGCAAGAGTGTAATACCCTCAAAGATGGGGTACCCAGCAAGCCCCAAAAAGGTGACCTCAGGTGACCCTTATAATTTAGGTGGTAAGGGGGTGAATATGGTGGTAGGAGCCCCATAAAAACAGACTGTTTATATGCAGTTAAAAAGGTTTTTCTCCTTATTGCAGCATGCCCAGTGAAGGTGGCAAGAGCCAGTGTCACATCTGTGGTCCAGCTTATGCTGGACAGCTGGTCTTTAGGAGCTCAGCATCATGAATTCCGGAGAGGATACTGAGAGTGTCCAGTAATGGCAGCTGGGGGAGATTGAATTTGCTGAGAAGGAGAACAGTCAGGGGAATGCATTCAGGTGCTCCAAGAACAAAAGTGTGGCAGAATGGAGAAAGGGGATGCAGGGAGGTAAATTCAGAAGCAAAAGTTTGTACCTTCAGTCCTCCTCTCATACCCATGTAAGTTGCAGTGGTCCAGTAGTTGTGGTGGTCCCAAGAGCAATAATTGGCAGCCATGGTGTGGGCTCAGTTTAGCCCCATTTGTTGTTTTCTGTTTTCCGTTTTCCATTTTCCTTTTTTTTTTTTTTTAAGAAAAAGTAAATTGCAATCCCTTGGTGGTGGCGCCCACATTAGAAATACAAGTGTCCAGAGGAGCAAGCTACCCAGCAAGACCCCAAGGGAAGACCTCCCACCTGCCAAGAGCCTGCTGGGCATCCAGTGCAGAGTTAACCCACCTCCTCTCTATTCAGTTTATGCCTGGCTTGGGGCGGTGAGTCAGGGTCAGCACCATAAAGCAGGCACTGTCCACCTGAACTAATACTTAAATTAAAAAAAATATATTTTCATGCAGAGGGTGCAAAAGGACAGCTGTTGCCATTAGTGGGGTTAGGGCAAGGCAAGGCAAGTTTATTTACAAGACGCCCAATCCCAGAGGCTCTGGGCGCTGTACAAATTTTAAAAGCATTATACACAAACATTCAAGCAAAAATAGAATAGAAAACACAAACTATAAATAAATCATACTCTAAACATCAAATGCTTGTGAAAATAGTAGTGTCTTCAAACGGGCCTTAAAAACATCTATAGTGGGAGCCTCTCTGACCACAGCTGGTAGTGAGTTCCATAGAGCAGGAGCCGCAACACTAAAGGCTCTGTCACCAGCTGATTTCAGCCTTGTTCTAGGAACAGTTAGGAGGCCACCACTGGAGGATTGAAGGGGGCGGATAGAGGAAGTAGGTGTCAGGAGGACTGACAGGTAACCAGAGCCCTGTCCGTGTAGGGCCTTAAAGGTGAGAAGACCCACCTTAAAGAGGATTCTCCACCTGACTGGCAGCCAGTGCAATTCGCACAATACCGGTGTAATATGACAACATTTTTGCTGCCCAGTCAATAACCGGGCAGCTGCATTTTGCACCAGCTGCAGTCTGCGGAGAAGTCCCCCTGTGACCCCGAGATAGAGCGCATTACAGTAGTCCAGCCTAGATGTGACTAAGGTGTGTATCAAAGTAGGGAGGTCCAGAGGCGGAACAAGGGGCTTAATACTGGCAATGTTTCTGAGATGGAAAAAACAGGTACGAACCACGGAAGATATTTGGGCCTCCGTGGTCAGGTTCCTGTCCAGAATCACTCCAAGATCACGCACCCAAGAGGAGGCCTTCAATGACACAGCCCCAAGAACAAGTCCAGTTGCTGAGTCAGAGGCCATCCTATCACGAATTCTGTTTGACTCCACTGCCAATACCTCCATCTTTTTAGGGTTCAGTCGTAACCAGCTGGAAGCCATCCAGTCATTTATCTCGGTCAGACAGATGTTTAGCACATCCACTGTGTTGGATGTTCCTGGGGAAAAGGACAAATATAGCTGAGTATCATCAGCATAACAATGAAAACTCAGACCATACTTCCTAATGATCCCTCCCGGGGCAGCATGTACACTGCGAACAACATTGGGGCCAGTACCGAACACTGAGGGACTCCACAGGGAAGGAGACAGGATGTAGATGAGAAATTACCCATCATAACCCGTTGCCTTCTGTTGGTAAGAAAGGACTCAAACCAGTTGATGACAGTACCGGTGAGTCCACACAGCTCCCTGAGGCAGACAAGCTACACACAATGGTCCACAGTGTCAAATGCTGAGGAGAGATCGAGGAGAACAAGAATTGCCCTGTCTCCCTGATCTCTAGCCCTGAGGAGATCATTCTGCACCCGAACAAGCGCAGTTACTGTGCTATGTCTGGCCCAAAAGGCTGACTGGAAGGGATCATACAACTCGTGAGTCACGAGGTACTCTTCCAATTGAAGCGCTACCACCTTCTCCACCACTTTCCCCAAAAATTGGAGGTTGGAGATAGGACGGTAATTTGCCATGATCTCCGGGTCCAAAGAAGGTTTCTTTAAAAGGGGTCTCACCAGAGCCTCCATCAAGGCATCTGGAAAAACTCCCTCAAATAAGGAACACCGTACAATCTCGGCAAACACCGGGCCAACAGAGTCAACGCATCTCATTAAGAAACGCGTTGGCACTGGGTCCAGCTCACAAAAGGTATGCTTCAAATTGATTGCCACCTCGATAACTTCACTTACCTCCACTGGTCTAAACTCCCCCCAACTCGGCAGAGTGCATGCAGAACACATTTGGCGACCACTGTCAGCTATAGTATTGCTAGCTGAAGAGGCCTCCCACCGGATCACAGACACCCTGTCCGAGAAAAAACGAGCAAACTCCTCACAAACCTCATTAGAAAAAACCCTCCCGGGCTGCAAACAGACAGGATGAAGAAGTCTATTTACAGTCCAGAAGAGTAAAGCTGGTTGGTTCTTCCCGGCAGCAATCTCCCTGGACAGGAACAATGCCTTCTTATGGTTGATTGCCTCCTGATATGCACAATAGTGCATACGCAGGACCAGTTTGTCTGCCTCCAAGCGGGACCTTCTCCAGCAGCACTCTAATCTCCGACCCGTCTTCTTCATCTCCCTGAGGTCCCCATCAAGCCATGGGGACCTCAGGTATGAATTTCTGGGTCGTACACGGACAGGTGCGAGGGAGTTGATGGTGTTGGAGAGCACCCTATTATAGGTGTCAACCCCAGTGCCAACACCTCTGATGCATGCAGCACCCACACTAGACAATTTAACTGCCACCAGAAAACCCTTAGAGGTAAGACCCCGCAAAGGGCGAAAGCTAATCATCTCAGCAGGGGAAGGGCTTATGGCGGGAGCCCCAAGCGTGAACCTCACCATGCAATGATCGGACCAAGAAACCTGATCAATCCCGAGATCAGTGATCTCAAGCCCCAGTGAGAACACCAAGTCCAATATGTGGCCATCCTGATGGGTGGGTGCAGCAACGACCTGCGTCAGTCCTAAAGAGGACATACTCTGCAAAAAATCACTGCTGAGTCTTTGATCTCTATCATCCACTCAAACATTGAAATCCCCCAGAAAAACACATCTGGGGGATCCCAATGTTTCACCAGTGGTGAACTCGGCAAACTCCTGCAGGAAATTCCCCATCAGGCCAGAAGGATGATAGATGAGGAAGATCCTGCAGCCCGCGCCGAGACCACCGTGGATAGCCACACACTCAAAGGAACCTGGAGTTTCCACTGGGTGCATGGTGAAGGTCAGGCTGGATTTAAAACAGATAGCTACACCGCCGCCCCTGCGATTCACTCTGGGGCAGTGCACCACGATATACCTGGGAGGGACCGCAGCCTCAAAAATAGGGCCTGCATCGACACCCACCCAGGTCTCCATGACGCAAGCCAGATCAACAGATGAAATCAAGGCGGCAATAATTGCTGTCTTGTTTCTCATCGATCTGGCATTGCACAGCACTGCCATCAGAGGATTGGAGGGTGGTTCAGCCCCCCCCCGAGGAAGGGACCGCCAAAAGTGGATCTATTCAAATGTATTTAAAATCACTCCAGGAAGGGAGCATAGGGTGAGATGGCATCAGTATTCAAACTTACCTAAATTTATTTAACTCATGCTCCTAATTGGAGCATTCATTAGGTCAGGGATGGGCAGCATTCAAATTAAGTAGCTATCAGAGGCAGAGGGCAGGGCAGGCCCTGAGTTAGACATTAAACAGGGCTCCAGAAGGAGCAAAGGTTGGGGAAAGCCCCAGCTACAGCCAAGCTAGTCAGTTGGGCTATTGAATAATGGCTAGTTGTCTCAAAGGTTTAAATTTATTCAGAAATAAACACCAAGGGCCAGTTAGAGGAAGTAAGCCCCAGAGTGCCCCAGGGTTATACAGATAACTAGTAGCCAAGTAGCCACCAGTAGACAAGCTAAGGCTTTTGTTATAGGGGACTTCAGGTCAGTTACTCAGGTTACTAGCTCTTGGCTAGAGCTGTGGTAACTATGCTGATGGGATGGCTAACTGGTTGGGGCTTTGGCAACTATGCTGCTGGGGTGGCTAACTGCCTGGTGCACTCCCTTAGACTTGCTCCTGACTGGAACAAACACTTGAAATCAGTGAATTCCTGTACTTTTCTCTTGATTATTTTTGACAAAGTGCACCATACTATTGGACTACATACTTTATTACTAATGTACTATGGTATTATTTAGTTCTGTCTACTGTTATTACTAACACTGCAATAATTTTATACTTTGTTTTCTACCTCTGTATGTTTGTTTATCCAGTCAACTATTTTTGTATATTGTTTCTTTGTTTTGTATATAATTGTGTACTGTTTGTATTTCACTGACATGAAACCTTTGTAAAAGAACCCCTGGTTCAAAGGTAATTGTAATCCTAGTTATGAATAAATAAAAAATTCTACAATTTTACAACACTAGCTTGGCTGCTGTTTGCCACTTGGCTATTAGCCAATGTCCCTAAAGTCTCAACCACATAGGGGCAAGGCTATGGTAAGAAGTTGAAGGGAGTAAATAGATTGATAAGGTGGGATGGTTTAGGATGCCTTTTGATTCTGCTGTCTGAAGCAGTGCATTAGGGAGAGCAGAGGAGTGCAGCCAGCTAAGGTTCTCCCTTCCCTTCCACTTCGCACCTGAGGAACCTGTGATCTGGGAAAGCAGTGTCCAGTTTTCCTCAGATACATTTTGATTCTGCTTTCAGAAGCAGTGAATTAGGGACAGCAAATGGGTAGGGTCAGCGAAAGTTCCCCCTACCCTTCCAATATGCATCTGATGCAGCTAAAGGGAAAGGATCTTTGAATCTGGACAGCCATGTTTTTCCCCACAATTGTAGGTGACACAAGCAGCTTGTGACCCGCAGGAGCTGGAGGACCACAAGTTCAAGAGGATGCTGTCTGCAACTGTGTCTACTGAAGCAAGAGGATGGTGTCTGCAGGTAGACTGCAATTCTGCAGGTAACACTGAAGGAGTGGTGAACAACTAATGACAACTGGTAAGCACAGACTGTTCCTAATGTATAGTGTTACTGACTATTGCTAAAATGTTAAAGAGCAGCTGAAGCCATTAGAACACTCATAAAACATAATATTTCAATGTCTTACGCAGCCAGTATAGTGTTATGCTTGCGCAACTGTGTGGTTAGGTTTTTGGCCATTCACACTCTGTTGCAGAGGAATTACCACCCTGTAGGGGTACGAAAGGCAAGGAATCTTTGAAGAGGGTTTCACCTCTAAAGGTGCCATGGGATGATTCCCTTGGCTAAAGGTACCTTAGGAAGGATTCCAAGGAGAAAGGCGTTGCCGTTGGAGGAGGGTAGGATGGTGGGGCAAAGAAAAAGTGCTTCATAAAAGAGGCTGAGAGGAACTGCTTATATAGCTCAGGAAGTGGGAGTGGCAGGCTGCTTGTCCATTGAAACACATGCCTAGCCTTCCAATTCAATGGCTTATGCAGTCAGTATAGTGTTATGCTTGTGCAACTGCGTAGTTAGGTTTTTGGCTGTTCACGCTGTTCCAGTGGAATTACCACCCTATAGGGGTATGAAAGGCAAGGAACCCTTGAAGAGGGTTCCACCCCTAGAAGTGCTGTGGGATGATTCCCTTGGCTAAAAGTACCTTAGGAAGGATCCCCAAAAAGAAATATTGTAGTACGAAGCATATTAGCAAGCAGTAGCTGTGCAATATAGTAGATAAAACATGAGGCAGCTTGATAATGTAATGAGATGCTCAGGTTAGGGTGGCATGATTTTGATGGGTTGCATTAGAGAATGAGGGGACCTCCTAAGGAGAGAGAGAACAGCAGTGACACCACCCACCTCCATCTAACAGCAGAACCTACCTAAAGAAACTAGGGAACACTACTATGCCAACTAACAGTTATCACCTGAGGCACGGAGGGGAGAAAAAAAAAAACTCTATGAGGAGGAAATCTCTGAGGATCCAAGGTCTAGGTCATGTTCCTCCAGGCTTGGGATATTTTATTTAGTGATGGCTCTGCTGCTGCAATTTGGAAACCGAATTAAAGGGAGGTAGAAAACATTCCAATTTGGAGGAAAGCTCTCACTCAATCCCTTGAACAGGAACACCGTGGAAGGTTGTGAGGGTGCTCTGCAACACCGGGGGTAACCAAGGTGGGAGGAGGAGGAGAACAATGACTGCTGAGGCACTCACCTGGCCTACTCACTCTAAAAACAAACCAGGTGAACAAGAGGCAGTCGTATGGAGAATGCGGTGAAGGTGCCTTGCCAGTATGATTACTAGAGCCAAAGGAGATCGGAGTAACCACCCTTCACAGCTAGTCTTAAATTCTACACCAGGAGCTGCTGTCGCATCAGTCAACAGTTAAAGCCAAGCCTGAAGCGAGGACATTCCCAGCTAGTCCCAAGTTGGGCACACTCAAGATGCAGACTTAGAAATGCAGAGCGAGACCATCAGCTGCAGGAAAGCCCCTGCCAGAATGGTATGGCTGGCATGCCCCAGAAATTGATGAGGAGCAGAATGAGTATTGAGTGCTGAGACCTTGCAGTGATTAGATGGCAGTGAGTGAGCATTAAGCAATGATTGCATAACCAAGAGTGGACCTGCACGTAGGTCAGTAAGGCAGTGTCGCAATAGTCAGACCTACACGTAGGTCAGTAAGCAGCATCAACAGCAGGACCTGCATGTAGGTCATAGGAGCAGCACTATGACTTGTGGGGCAAGCCAGCCAGGCATTCAAGAAAGCCAGTGAAGGTGACAAATACTATAAGGATTTTCGGTGGTGGAGGCAGATTTAGAGCATAAGTGGCCACATGGGGCCACGACTCCCCAAACACTTCCCAGACCCCGCCGTAGGAAAAACAAAGTGATGGAAGGGCTGAGACCCACATGCTGATTATTGACACTAGTTTGCAGCATCAGCAGTAGCTTAGCTGACCTCCAAGAATAATAGTGTACAAACAGAGAACAGGCACGGCATCTCTGTTGAGTAACTAGGAGTTCTAAAATTCAATAGACATAGAATGGAGGGAGGCACAATGCTCTGAAAACAGTTGTCACCAGGCAGTGCAATGAAACTGTAGCAATGAGGTAGGAAGAATGAGTTGAGAGAGCATGATTGAGCAGCATAGCTAGGTCCTGAGTGAGCCTGAATCAGATGAAAACAATTGAATGTGTAACATGGGGATCAGCTATTGTTTGAGCTGAAACACAGATCATGATTGCAGATTATTGCAGTTGCATTGTAAGTAATTTAGAGTTGTGGGTAACAGAGAGCATGTAGTATGAGATCTGGTTTAGCACTATGCTAGGAGCTTAGAAAAAAGGCCCTCAAAAAGAAAAAAACCAAAACACACAAACACAGAAAACAGGGAACAAGGACTGAAAAAAGCGCATAGCCAGAGGCAAAATGCAAACCAGAAGCAGGAAAACAAACATAGAGGTCCAGCAGAGACAACCAGAAGCAGCAAGGTTGGGGGGGGTTCAACCCCGCCAGCTTCAGAGGACACACCAACAGATCCTCCTGCTGGCAAAGAAAAATAGCTTCAAAAGGAGTCTGAGAGGAACTCCTTATATAGAGTAGGAAGTGGGAGTGGCTGGCTGCTTGTCCACTGAAACATAGATCTAGCCTTTCATTTGCTCACAGTTCAGTTTGCACTTCCAATTAGTTCTGTATTGCTCCTCCCTATTACTGTACTCATTACTGAGGTAATTTGCATGAAAACAGGATCTTTGCTCCAGAAGAGTTTATCTGTTCCTATTGCTTTCTCCCTACCTGAGATCATAATGTGCTGCTTGTGACATCACAATTACTCCCATGGCAAAAGACTGTGATGTCACAACGGAGGATTATGACTTGAAGCAGGGAGTAGGCTGTAGAGACAGATGGACTGTAAGGGGTAAATATCATGTTTTCATACAAATTTCCTCAGTATTAAATAATGAGGAGGAGAAATATAAGACTATATGTGGAAAGCATGCTGAATTATTCCTAAATATATTTTCTGAGTCTTTTTTAAGGCATCAGCAGCTCTTTAAATCCAGGTTATAAAACGGGCAGACAGACAGTAAGTTAGGCTGTGCCTCAGGTGGGGTGCTAACGATTACTGATAATCTTAACCTTAGCTTCTACCTATGTAGGGAGTTTTATAAACACTCAGCAGGCTTCAATAGAACATTAGGGTGAGTGAGAAAGTAGTTAGCTGTATTGACTGTGGGGCATTCATCTCCAGGGCTAAACTTTGGAGGAGGAAGCATTGTTCAATATGTAGGACTTTCTGTGAGCTTCCTGTTCAGCTAGCAGCAACAAAGGAGGAAATATCCCCGCAGCAACTCCAACTAAGTTGGTGCCCACCCATCCCTGCTACAACAGAGGCCCACTGTCCCATGAGATTGGAACATGGTGGGAAAGGGGAGGTAAAGGAGGTTGGGTGGCAGGGGCAGTCACACAGCAGTCAGCTACACTGAAGAGATACCAGTAGCAAATTGTTTTGCACCCCTGTAAGAGGTACAGGTGTCTGACTCAAAAGGGGAAGGGGGCCTTGAGCCAGTACGTGTTGAGGGCAAAAAGACATGGTTACACCCAGGGACAAGAGTGGGCAGAGGTTAGTAAGGAGGATTCTAGTGATAGGAGACTGTGGTAAGATGTGTGTGTACAGGGAGGTAGGCAGTGCAGGAAAGGGGAAGGGGTGGTCAGATGCCTATTTGAAGTTTCAGTCTCCTGGGACTGGGAGAGGGTAGTGGAGGAGGGAAGGAAGCAGAAAGTGGTGGTAACTAGACAGCGGAGACAGTGCAGCAGGACTTCCAGAGATTGGGTGACAGACTGAAGAACCACTCGGCCTTACTGTCCTTTTCTGGGATCCTCCCTGTCTGGGGAATGGAGAAGGGGAAGGATAGAGTGAGGAAGGAGGATATCAGCATGTTCAGTGGGTGGTTAAAAGTGTGGTGTTGGAACGGGGGAACCACTCTGTGGGGACTAGGGTGGTGTCAGGAACTGGGGTACTACTCTGTGGGGACTAGGGTGGTGTTGGAACAGGGGGACCACTCTGTGTGTGTGGACTAGGATGGTATTGGAACAGGGGGACCACTCTGTGGGGACTGGGGTGGTGTTGGAACAGGGGGACCACTCTGGGGACTAGGGTGGTGTCAGGAACAGGGGTACCACTCTGTGGGAACTAGGGTGGTGTCAGGAACAGAGGTACCACTCTGTGGGGACTAGGGTGGTGTCAGGAACAGGGATACCACTCAGTGGGGACTAGGGTAGTGTCAGAGACAGGGGTCCCACTCTGTGGGGACTAGGGTGGTGTCAGGAATAGGGGTACCACTCTGTGGGGGACTAGGGTGGCTTCTGGAACAGGATGCTCTTCAAAGTTGATGATCTTTACCAGACAAGAGAGGGGACTAGTGTGTTAGGGCAGAGGTTTGACATCTACATGGGCAAACTGACTGCGGGGTAGGCCGGTGCTAGGGATTTCATGGTTAAGGTAGATGAAGTGGGAAACCTAGACGCAACTCCACAAGGTGTACAAGAAGTAGCAGCACATTGGAATGAGTTAAGGGGACCAAGCAGTACAGACTAAATAGACCAGCAAAAAATGGAAACACACAACACCAAGGATATCAAGGAATTTTGATGGTACATCATTCAAGAGCCATGATGATAACCATGTCTGTAACCACTCTATGCTTGAATAACCTATGTGATTAAAAGTTTCTGTCCACTGTATCATACCTTGTATTGTTATCCCGGGTCGCCCCTGAAAAAGGGACCTTCGGGGTTCAGTGGGCCTACCCGGCCACCAAAATTTAATAAATAAAAAAATGATGGGTGGGAGTATAAGAAGAAGAATCAGCATTTATATAGCACTTTTCTAACAGGGTTTCATAAAGTGCTTTACAAGCAATGCTAGACTGGTAGTGAAGTGACTGAATATGTAGTGGCAGCCATATCGCACATCAACACCCATACACAGCCTGGATAATTGCATGAACTGGTTTATGGGAAAGGAAATGTTGGCTAGGACACTAGGAATGTTCCCTACTCTTTGGAAAGAATGCCCTAGGTTCTTTTACTTCCACCTGGACAGCCAACAGGAAAGCATCAAGATGGGTAGAAGGGACCTCGGTTTAATGTCTCATCTGAAGGACAGCACACCCCAGCAGAACAGCACCCCTCTAATACTGCACTCAGGTGCCAGCCTTTTAGGTATGAGTCATCTCCTAGTGTGAGTCGAAAACCTATGACCAGGGACACTGGTTTACTGGGATTGAGAAAGGGTAAATTCCATTTTGCACATTGTAAAAAATGGTACTATCACCGGTGTCTGCTAAGCCAAAATCCGGTTTTACCGGTGTTTGGTTTTGTGTACTTTATTTAACAATTTTTAACTCTGCTAACATGCATTTTAGCAGTTTTGACCTCCACTATTGCACATCCTTTTGTCCTTGTACCAATTTAAAGTTATTTTATGTACAAAATGTGATGGCAGCAACAGCACTACAGCCCCCATCCCTGAGGTGTGATGGAAGCAGCAGTAAGGCCCCCATCCCTCTGGTGCGATGGCAGCACCAACAACACTACAGACCCATCCCTCTGGTGTGATGGCAGCAGCAACAACACTGTGCCCCCCTCTCCCTCAGGTGTGATGGCAGCAGCTGTACTGAGGTCCCTATCCATTAGGTGTGATGGCAGCAGTACCACGTTCCACATTCCTCAGGTGTGATGGCAGTATCAGCACTATGGCCCCCATCCCTCAGGTGGGACAGCAGCAGTACAACATTCCCCATCCACCAGTGGTTATGGCAGAAGCACTACGGGCCCCCCCACCTTTCAGGTGTGATGGCAGTAGCAACAATGCAGTCCACATCCCTCAGGGATGATGGCAGTAGTGACAGCACTATGACCCCCTTTCTTCAACCCCCAACACCCCACATGCACAAGTTATAAATTACTGGGTCTCTTTGCTTGTTAGAACTCAGATGTGAATTAATTTGAGCCACCACCACTACTAAGGTGGACCACATTTGTTTTTTCCTATCATTTAACTGCCTGAATTGGATTTCTGCCAGTGACACTACTGACCAGGGTTTGGGTGCTGGAAGACCGGCCTGGGGGGGGGGTGAAGGCTTGAGTGTCCAACAACCACTCGCCTTCTCCTGGAAGGGAGGGTATATTCATAGCTCAACATTTGCTGGCCCCAGGTTGAGGCTGGAGGCATGGCAACACATTGGCCCTCATTGCGGAACAGAGCGTGATGGACGTCAGCTTGTGTCTTGACATCATGTGGCCTGTCACGCTCCCACAAAAATGGAAAAACACCTGCTGGCTACCTAGAGGATGGCTTCTGGTCCCTCCATAAGCATGAAGCCCCAGACACATGTGTCTGTTCTGACCCCTGCCATGCCTGGGATATACAGGAAGCTCTTTAGGGTGATTGTCTTCCCTTGTTAGCCTCCCACAGGGATAGGAGCCCACCGACGAAGGGTTAATTCGGGTTACCTGGTAGCATGGCCATAAGGGGCAGTGGATGGTGGGGGGGGGGGACTTAGCAGCAATGGTAGGGGACTTGGCAGGCCTGAAGGAGTGGATGGCCAGGGGGTAGGAGGAACAAAAAAAAATGCCTGACTGCTTCTTTGAAATAGTGTCATCACCTAAAAAATAATTCACAAGTGATTATTGGAGGATCTTCTAATGCATCTCACAAACATGTGGATTCCTTTTTTCCCTTGGTCTCCATGAAAAGGGTGTCTCTCAGTTTTCATGACTGAACTCAGATGTGAATTGAGCACCACTCTACCCATCAGCATCATATAGCCCCTGGGATCTTACCTTCCGTGTGTCACTGAATGTGCTTTCAAAACCACTGGCCAAGCATAATAATAATAATAATCTTTATTTTTATTCCGCCTTTCAAAAAATCGAGGTGCAGAACAGGATTTAAAATACATCCAAATGACAAATCATAAAATAATTAATGACATCCACATAATAAATAATATCAGATCGACTGACTCAGTATCCTCCCCAAACGCTTTTCTCTATAAAAAAAGATTTCAAAGCTTTTTTAAAGTCCCCCACCGTCGTGCACTCTCTAATCCATAATAAAAGTACACTTAAACACGTAACATTTGCTTTTTATTAAAGCAGTCTGTCAGAAAACTTTTTATTGTCACAGAGACTGACACAACAGGTGGGAGAGAAGGTGCAAATGATGAAATGGGCAGACTAGGTGGGCCGTCGAAGTCTATGTTTCTATGTTTCTATCCCATTCACCTAAATAAGTAGTACGGCAGCTTGTGCCTTGTGAACATACTTTAATTCAGACTCACTTTCAAACAAACAACTGAGGATTTTGGATGGCCCTGCTGATTATAAACTTGAATAAACTACTTGGTAACAGTGATCCTGTGCTTAGCAATCTATATCCTAGATGTTCATATGCAAAAAATACAATAAAAACATGACTAAAGTAAAAACAAGCTTACTAAACCCATAAAATGTATCTGAACATTTATATTTACCCATACAACCTCATTGCAGCCAGAGTACAACTCAGATAAATTACATGGTACCCTGACTACTGTATGATGTAGTAAACATATATTGGTATTTTTTTGTAAACTGGGTAAACCCACTAGGCAAAACTGCCTGTTTTTAGAGGTGACCCAGGAGCACTGTGGAGGTTAAGTGCCTTTTGCTCAGAGTCACACAGTATGCAAGTGGAGGCTGTGGGAATCAAACCCAAGTCTTCTAAATGTACTCAGTTCGATCACTGTTTGTTACTATAACCACTAGGCTATACTGCCAGCCATAACATCCATATATAATGTTTTAATATATGATTTCAATAATAGTGCACAGTACCTACATTGAACACTTTGCAACATTTTACTAAAACTGAATTATTTCCCTCTCCATCTGCTTATGTTTTCTTACACAAAAGTGGGTGTACAGTTGACAGAGCACTGTAAATAGCCTGAGGTAGCACTACTGCTTGCAATGCCAGGGACTCGGGATCAGAAGTGAATTCGGGTTGCTAGAGGCCTGGCCAGGGGAGTAGGATCAAGCACCTGGGCGGCTGCTCTCTTCCTCTGGGAACGGTAGCTTGCAGGTCCTGCTGCTTTACTGCCACCTGGGTGACCACAGGCGGTGGTGCAATGAGGCTGCAGAGCATTTGGGAAGAGAGGAAGCTAGCCAGGATCTGGAGTAGCAGCATGTCTCTATGTGCCCTACGTCCTTGGATCCCCTTGAGTGTTGGTGCCCTCAGGGACAGAGACCAGAAAACCAGTAACAATCACCCCACATCAGCTGCTGGTAGAAGGGACTCAGCTGCCCCAGACTTCATAACCAGTTTCCATGAGGGACCCACTGGGCTGTCTGACACACATTAAAGGATTGTAGAGGGGTGACCTGGGGTCCTCTCCCTTCCCACCTGGGGGGGTACAACCTAGGCAGGATGGGTGCAGGCTCACAGGAGCTCCTGAGCATTACCTGGGGGTAGAGCTAGGGGAGACCCAGCCTAGGGATCTCTGAAAAGTGGAGACTGACGCTGTGAGAAGGGGGCAGAGAAAGAGAAAATTAAAACATTTAAAAATATGCAGAAATCTTAGGGATTCTGTGCAGTGAAATGCAATTTCCGTGAGGCACTGGTACAAGAATTCAAAATCCGCAAACCAAGCAGGATTCCGTGATTTTTACCGGTGTTACCGGTAAAAACGGAAAACCATTGTCCCTGCCTATGACCTTCCAATCCAGAGGCAGATGTGCTACCAACTGAGGCACGCTGACACCTAAGATAGAGGGTGGTGTGCCTCAAGACCAGGAGTCTAGATAATAAAATTAACAAACTCCAGGCACTGATAGTGGACTTTTGTCTAGATCTAGTGGCTGTTAGAGAAGCTTGGGCCAATGAGAATAACTTCTGGGATCTGGTGATCCCAAAAGATACACACCTTATACAAGTGTAATAGAGGGATGGGTAGAGGTGGAGGAGGGGGTGCCATTAATGTCAGGGAAGGAACAGAAGCAGTAGAGGATGTATCCATTGTAAGGAAAGGGGAGGCAAAATCATAGTGGGTAGAGCTCAAAGAGTCATCAGGTAGAAAAATTTGCCTGGGGATGGTTTACAGGCCACCAGGAAAGGACAGGAGAGGAGATAAATAAGAAACTGGGAGCAGAAGTAGAAAAGGGGCAGCAAAAAGGGAGGATGTAGTCAAAGGAGATCTTAATTTGCCAGACATCCACTGTGCCATTCCTGCAGCTTGGAATGCCAGAAGCCAGGTTCTGCTTGATACTCTGCAGGACTGCATGCTGGTGCAGCAGGTCAAGGAACCTGCTAGACAATCCGCCACTCTTGATGTGGCAGCTAATGGGTTGGCATCCATGGACTACAAAGTTGGGGTTGGGAGGAGCAATGGCTGCATGCATCCTTCATGTGGAGGGATACTCCTTGCCCCCCTCCAGTTGAACACAGGAAGAGGTAACACCATCTAGGCAGGGTGAAGGACTCAACCCTCTGCTGGCCTCACACCCTGTGACATGGCAGGTGTCCCATACAAGGATCTGTTTTGTGGCCTTTGAGGCCACCCCCACCACTGGGGGAAACTATGGGGAAGGCAGAAGTTAGACAATAAGTCCATGGGATACTGGAGTGATAGGGTTGGGTCAGTTCTGACAGGGACCCCAGCTAGAAGAGGAGGTATAAAAGAATAAAATGCAAAAAAAAAAATTAAGTTACATAACTTCAGTGCCTGAAGTTTAGCAAGGACAGTAAACATGCCTGCATCAGAATTGCAGATTTTGAGTAGCATAACAATATTTTCCCCCGAGCAGCGTATGGTCTTTTTTGTAGCACAGCATTGGTGAGAACAGGATAAATGTGTCAGTATCTGTTCTCTTTTTTTATTCATGTTCCCTACCGCAGAATCAAGTTCCATCAAGGCCACCCTTACTACCAGCACTACACCTGCCATGTTGTCAAGCTCACAATAACTACTGCATGGGTACTGGTAGTTCTCCCTCAAGTAGTACTGAGTGTACTACTTGACGGAGCAATTCTGTGGATGAAGTGTAACTGTACTGGGAGGGTAGGGGATTGCTCTGAGACATTCTCTTTGAAAGAAGTGATAAATGTCGGGTGTTGACGCAGGTATATTGGCTGGGGTCTGTGATCTTATGGGCACTGTTCTTAGGGTTGTATCAACCGTTTCTTGAATAAGGGTGTGTTCTGTGTTCCATTTTTTTTTGCTAAACAATTAGTTACCATTTTGAAATATGTGCCCATATGTTTGTAAGTCCCCAATTTGTGAAGCATGAGGTTAGGAAGTGTGTCTAGCATGGGACAGACTTTGAGTAAGGGGATTGTGTACAACTGAACCACTGCTGTACTGCCTGTCCACATATGGCATGCTGTACACAATGTCAGCCTGTAGTTTTTATTTTTGTATGGTTTATTTGAGTGGGGGGTTCCCCTATAGACAAATGAAACAATCGTCGGGGGCGCGAAGGCTCCCAACTCAAATAAACTGACAAAGCCACAATTAATAGCAAGTCACCCACAACCTGCCAATGTTAAAATCAATAGCAAGGGAAAGTGATGTAGCTCAGCTATAGTATAGCATAGATTATGCTATATTCGTAGTTTTTGCACTATGCCAATAGTGGTGGTCTGATGTTCTACACAATAGCCTTGAGAAATTGAGGGTCATTTCATGTGCTGATGTTATGGGGTGCCTATGTAAGTGCTGGTATTTCTGTGTGGACTATGAGGGCTGCTTTCCATGCTGTGTGCGCTAGGTATGCTGTGAGTGCTTGGGCCACTGGGGGCTGGCTTGGGGAAGGGTCAGTGCTGCGAATGATGGAGGACTAAAAAGTATATCATGATGTGGTATGGGGGCACTTTTTAGTACTAGATTTTGACTCATGGGTTCTGCATCATTGTGTAGTATCTGAGTTTAATAGCAGTGGGGGTTGTTGGGGCTTCGGAGGATGAATATACTTGTCAGTGAAGTCTGCAGAGGGAAGTGGTTGTAGTAGTGGGATTAGGGGAAAATACTTGTTTGAGGGGGTACTGTGGGCGATATTGAGAGAAAAGCTGTGGGTTCCTGTAGTGGGCTGGGGTGTGGTGGAGACCTTAAGAAACAGACTGCAAAATGAGTAGGGGGTACTGGAAAGCAAATACTTACAGGTGGTTAGCAAAGCTGAAAAGTAGCCTAGCACCTGTTATTCAGTTGAAATAGCTGTGTTTTTGAATGCACATGCAGAGTGCCTCTCCCCTCTGGTACCCACAGCAGGATTTATGCCAGCCCCTGTGGAGCAGCTGATAGGGCTGATAGAGGCCAGGATCACGTCCAACATAGGGGTATGCCCCAAGGCCGGAGGACTGGATGAGCAACTCCAAAAGGAAAATAAAGTTGTATAATTAATAAAAAAGAAGTGTTCCTCTGCATCCTGAGCCATCAGTTTCCCAAATTATATTTCAGTCCTGGCACCTGCCCTGTTTAATGATTTCAGGGGTAGTTGTATTTAAATCTTGGCTAACTCTGTTGCCCCACAGCGCAACAACTTTTTTAAAGAGTAACATTTGACCTAGTCCCCACCCCCAAGAAGCCCAAAGAAGCCTTACTGTACCTGCCTCCACATCAAATTCTTCTAAAAGTTTATTTTCTGAGTTACTGATTAAGGAAGGGAAGCAGGGATAGTGTTTTTGCTCCATAGAGCTCTGCCGCGCCAATGCTGATCCCTTCCACTTCCATGTACCTCTGCTGGCTGTGATCTGCCCCATATCCACCCCCGCACTACTACTTTGTGACATCACTATATGAGGTGCAAGGGGGCAAGTGTCTTTTGACATGGGGCTGTGTTTAAACGTTAAATTTTAGTAGTTTAGATGGCCAGTTGAAATAAATGATGGCCACCACTTAGTTAATTGATGGCCATGACTTATTCCGACTGGCCCATCTCCCAAGGTGCCCTTGATTGGTTTTCTAACTACTTGGCTGACTGCTCAAAAGTCAGAATTGGCACCTCACTATCTGACAAGCTACCGGTAAGCTATGGTGTGCCCCAAGGGTCTGTTCTTGGACACTTGCTATTCAGCCTCTTCCTTAACTCCCTTCCCCAGTCATGCTCAGGAAACATCCTACTCTACACGGACGATGCTGTCCTGCACTCCTCAAACATTGACCCCTCTCAGCTGCACCTCTCCCTCCAATCCTCTTTCTGGGAGGCTGAAAAATGGTTCACCTCTCAGTGCCTCATTCTAAACTATAACAAGACTAAGATAATGTACTTCTCACACCCATTAAACTCCAAGAAGGACCTCTGTCCACTACTACTAACTGCAAACCAGACCCCACTCGAGCAAGTGGACTCCTTTAAATATCTAGGCATCACTCTTGACCCAGCCCTCAATTTCCACCAACACATTCGCCAACTGTCATCAACCCTCAATATCCGGCTGGGCATCCTCTACCGGTTTAAACTCTGCCTCACTCCCGATGCCCTGCTGCTGGCAGTCTCCTCCTTGGTCCTCTCCCTTCTTGATTGCGGCATTATAATCTATAGTGCTGCCAGTGACTCGGCCTTATCCAGACTGTGGCTCTCACTCAACAAAGCCTGTCGTCTCATCCTGGGCTGTGATCATCTCACCCACACATGTTCGCTCTACAATACCACAAACTGGCTTAACCTAGATAACAGAATCCAGTTCCATACATGCCTCATGACCAAAAAGATTACCCTTGGACTCGAACCCAAGGTCTCTCCCCTCTAACCCAGCAGGCTCAGTCACTACAGCACACCCTCAGTGCTAGTAAGCAACTCCTCCTGATTCCCCAGTGCCGCACCTCCCAATTCCAAAGAACCTTCATCTACCGAGCCCCTTCCTCGGTCAATAAACTGCCTAGCATGCTCTTAAGCATGAACTGGCTTGGCTCTTACAACTCCTTGCTTAGGAACCACCTACAGTCCTCGAACCTATGTGACTGCAGCAGGACCTGACCTCTCCCCCCGGCCCGGATTCCATTGACCTAGTCCTGCTGTAAACTCCCCCCTTCCCCACACTCACACTCTAGTAGCTCCCTCTAGCCCTCATCTGGATCTTCACTGAACAGAGTTATTGTGGCTAATACTTGTATAGTTGTACATAATTTCCTTACTTGTTGTTCTATTTCTGTATTGCACCGTACTGTCCTCTTTGTTTTCAACTGTACCGACGTGGAACCTTTGGAAATGAGTCTCTGACTCAAAGGTATTTCTGAATCCTCAAAAAATAAATAAAAATAAATAAATAAACCACTAAAATGTAACTTTTAAACACAGCCCCATTCATGTCAGTGGACGCTCGCCCCCGCACTCGTCATATAGTGAGGTCACAAAATGTGGCGCGGGGGTGAATCACAGACGGCAGTGGTACAAGGCAGTGGAAAGGACTGGCACAGCGGAGCTCCATGGAGCAAAAATATGATCCTTCCTAAATCGGGGAACTCAGTAAAGAGACTTTTAGAATAATTTGATGTGGAGGCAGGTAGGGGTTCTTTGTGCTTCTCGGGGGGTGGATTCAATAAAGAGCACGATAGTTGCTCTTTAAGGTACTATAAGCTGCAGTGTGGCATAAGCATGTGTGCTAACAGTCGAGAAAAGGGGGTTGGGGTGTTGCAGTCTCCCTCATAGTGTCATTAGTGATGCAGACTGCTCTGCTCTTCCCCGTCACATGTGCCACACTCTCACTACTGCCTTAACAAAGCAGGTGCTCTAGGATTGAACTGTTTTGCTCCCTTCAAAAGTGTGGATCCTGGATCATGAAGGGCCACCATTGAAATATTAGTCATGGGGAGCTGTAGGGGTTGGGTAGAGTCTGATGTGTTCTTGGCTTCTGGCAAAGTGTCAGAGAACCAACATATTTAATTTTGGGGAAACAAAATATTGTGGAGGGGGGTGAGAAATGATTGTGTTAAGGATGGGGCAGAAGGACTTGCCTGGCTAGCTGGGAAGTAGGCGTGGGTGAATACCTTATTTTGAATATTCGACTTGAGCATTCGTGGCCCCAAATATTTAGGTATTCATTATTCGGTGTGTGTGTGTGTGTGTGTGTGTGTGTGCGTGTGTGTGACAGGCCACATCAACCATCTTATTTTCCTCACCTTGATGCTAATCTCCTAGCCATCCTCACAACAAGTTTCAATCTTGTCCCACCTTCCTGAGGTATTGCAGGGTTCAAACTTATTTATTTATTCTCAGTGGTCCAGCAAGGAAAGTAGTACCAGTCTGAATTCCCAGATTTACAGCGGCCCCAAGCTGTGGTGTTTATGTGGGGGGAGGAGTCCCTTTCCAGCTACTCTTTGGTTTCCAGTGGCACCCTCTGTCTACAACCCTTTACTTTCTGCCTCATGTATAGTAGAACTCTCCCTATATGCCCTCTCTTCTGTCCATTATCACTTCATTCCTCTCCCCTCCTCTGTAAGCCTTCACTGATATACATAATGATTCTCCCTCTCTTCATCCCAAGAAGTTTTCCATGGTGTCTAGTGGAACCTTATCCTCTTCCCATTCCCAAATATTCACCCTGGAGTCCAGTGGCGCCCCTCCCCCCAGCACCACAATCAAATGACTTGGTCCTGATGGAGGCCAGCACAAACTTCTCACCCCTTTTATCCAGCTGCCATCTAACTTGTAAAATTGCAATACAGAAAAACAAAATACAGTAATTAAGCCAGCCTGTCACACAGTGGTAGTGCTACTGCTTGCAACGACAGGGACCCGTGATTGTGAACAAGCATGGGGCATCGTGGGCCGGTTGAGGATCAAGGGTCCACAAGGATATTTCTGGGGAGGAAGGGCCACCAGCTCCACTATTCCTCTGCCACCTGGGTGATCACAGGTGATGGTGAAGTTGGAGAAGTGTAGTGGAAGGGAAAGACAAAGGCTGGTGCCGTGCACTACGCATAGGTCACATGCGTCCGCATGTGCACCTCTGCTGCCTGCATCGGAGAGGGAAGGGATACAGGAAAAAAAGGAAAAGGGTCCCGACCAGGCAGGATGAACACCAGCTCTCTGCAGCTACCTCTCCGGTGACGTGGCACTCCTCCAGTCTGGGACCTGGTCCATACAGTGAGACGCTTGGTCCACTAACCCCCTAGCAAGGGGAGGTGGAGGATAAATGGAGGACAGGGTTGATGGCAAGTCCATGAGAAGCCATGTGATGGGGATGTGGAAGCCAGTGCGACATTGGGCCTGGCAGACATGGGAAAGGAAACAAAATACAGTAATTATTACCCTTTCCCAACCATCTCAGCCTCACCAACCTCCCCATAGATGTCTCCTGAGTCATAAACTCTCCCACATGTTGGAAAAGTATTAATATAAACTGAAGCAGCACACTATGGATCCTGTCTCAACAGTTTCGCTGCTAGATCCAAATTCCAGCAATCTCTTCCAGTATTGCGATAATATGTGAGGGATATTACTGCCATTTGAGCCTGGTGGTGAGACTACTAAAAGAAGATGGGATGTGGTGCACTGCTTTGAGTTCCCCCTCCCCCCCATTAGTGTGCTTTCCTCCCTCTTGCCAGCCATCCTCCATTGGTCCTGCTCAGTCCAACCCTATCGCCCACCTTCTTGGGGACTTACCTCTCCCTCTTACTGACACCCTGGCTTACCCCAGTGGGGTCATCAGGAGGGGGCTCTTCCCCTGACAGAGAGAGAGCTGGTCAGTGCTTTGGAAGGGGAGTTCCTCATTTGCAGTGTTGGGCCTATGGTGTGGGGTGGATGTCCTCAATGCAGCATCTGGTATTTTTTCCATGTCCTGCCCTGGTCCCTGTAGAATGCTGAGATGGTGTGTGTGTGTGTGTGTGTGTGGGTGTGTGCATGTACACATATACTGCATTTCTGAGCATGTCAGGTGTGTCCTCTTTGCTTTCGTGCTTTTCTTGTGCTGCCATCTGTAGTCACCCACTCACTTACCCTCCCCCAGCTTGCTCTCTGACTTGGGCGCATTCTTGAATCTGGGTCCTTGCTGCAGTGAGTATTAGCACTACTGCTGTGCTGATAGGCAGGCTGCAAGAGTTTTTTTGAATACTTGTCACCTTGTGTATGAGTTTTCTTTTTTTTTTTGAAATTTAAACTTTATTCATTTTAACTAACATAACACAGTATAACATGGTAAAAACATGGTACAACATACAGAGATAAGGATTAACAACCTCAAACCTCTACCCTTATCCTCACCCTCCCACCCCACCCCTGGAGGATGCCGCCACTAAAAGGGAAGGAAAAGAAAGGAAGCAAAGGAGATAGGGAGGGAAGGAGGGAAGAGAGAAGCATCCAAGGTGGGCCAAACCCAAGGTCCTATCACCCGGAAAGGTACAAGCGTAAAGTTTCCATTTTTGTGAAAGCATGAGGCAAATCATGCCTAATACTGGCAATCAATTTTTCAGTTTTAAAACTATGTGACATTTCTGCTACCCATTCCTGATAGGTAATTTCGGATTGGTCAACCCAGTGACGGAGGACCAGCCTTTTAACAGCCATCGAAATAAGGGCCATGTGATATTTCCTTTCTTTGACCTTAATAGAGGAGAAGATACCTAAGATACAAATCTCGGGTGTGAATAGATTTTGTAGACCCAAAAGTGGACTTAGGTTATCTCGGATAAATTGCCACAAGGGAGCAACTTTGTCACAGGCCCAAAAAATGTGTAAGATATTTCCCTGGCCAGTACCACATCTGGTACAGTTAGGGGAGCTAATTTTCCCAAACTTGACTAAGTTTACTGGGGTATAGTACATGTTATTAACTATATAGAACTGTATAAGCTTATTCTATCTAAAGAGAAAAACGGTAGATCAGACCAAACCTGAGCCCAAGAATGGGGTACAGCCAAGCAGCTTATCCCAAACTTTGGAACCAGGCAAAGTGTCCGGAGTTTTGCTAAGAAGAAGGTGTGAGTAGAGATTAGCCACGGATGGGGTTCATTGACTTAGACTTAGCGGCTCTATTAAAGGACATATATTAGATGTCTTTCTCACCAGACCAAAATAACTAACTATGAGGTGCCTCAGCTGAAATACTTGAATATGGCCTGTGAAGGAATATGAAACTTGGACATCAGCTCCCGAGAGGAGCCAATAGAATCCAGAAGAAAGAGATCATCAACTACACAGTCTCGAATTTGCGGTAGCCAGGAGGGAGCAACCATTGTGCCCCTATCTTAACATTAGGGTTAGAGAACTAGGTTGGGCAAAGTCTTTGGTATTTTGTATGTTTATCGAGGAGCAGAACTGGTTGAAAACCTTTATTGAGGTCCTGACTACTGACTCAGTATTGTAATGGGAAGAGATGAGAGGTTGCAGTAAAATGCAGAGTGGGGATCTATATTGTGGGCCTTCAGCAAATTGACCTCAAGTTGCAACCAAAAGGGCCGATAAGTATTTGGGGAAGGGAGAGCCATTTGCCCATTTTGACAGGTGGCTAGCCCAATAATAGAATTCAAATTGGGCAAATACACCACCCATGGTCTGGTAGACATAACTTGAAAGCTTTCCTGGCTGTTTATCTTTCCAGATAAACTTGGTAACTAAGGAATGCATTTTCCGGAAAAAGGTCTTAGGTAACCAGATATTAAGTAAATTTAAAGGGTAGAAAATACGTGGAAGTATGTTCATCTTAATTATATTTATACGGCTAGTTAGGGACAAGGGAAGGTGGGTCCATCTGTTGAGGTCACCTTGGATCCGGTCTAGTAGATCATCTAGATTAAGTTTCCTAGTTATGGAAATATCACGGGCTAGGTATATGCCCAGATATTTAAAGTGATCGGGTGCCCATTTCATTCCAAACTGGGCTACATCCGCATGAAATAAGAGGGAGTTCAACGGAAAAATTTCGGATTTAGTCAGATTCAGCTTATAATTGGAAACTTCTCCGAATTGGTTGATAATTTTTAGGACTTCCTGAATGGAGTGGACTGGATCTGATAAGTGTAACAGAATGTCGTCTGCAAACACTGACATAGTGAGTGCCTGATGGCCAACGACACAACCAGTGATGGCAGGCGAAGATCTAATACAAGCTAGTAAGGGCTCCAAATAAAGATTAAATAAGTAGGGTGAGAGGGGGCATCCTTGATGAGTACCGGAAAATAAAGGGAATCTAGAAGAGAACACCCCATTACAGTACACTCTTGCGGAGGGAGAGCTATACATCGCCTTGATCCACTGGATAAATTGCGTTGGGAAACCCATCGTATTCAAAGTGGCCCATAAAATTCCCAGCTAACTCGATCAATGCCTTTTCGGCATCTAAGGCTACAAGGGCCATGGGCGATTGAGAGTTTTGGCTGTACAAAAAATGTGCTAAAGGGTTCTTAAGGGTCAGATGCTAATCTCCCTGGACAAAGCCTACCTGTTCTGCACTTAGAGTGGTTGCAAACCCGTTAGGCCGTAAAGACAGAATTTTGGACAGGATCTTAATGTCATAGTTAGTAAACTAAATCGGTCTATAGTTGGCGGGATCTAGAGTTGATTTATTAGGTTTGGGTAATAGAATTATAACTGCTTCCAGAAGTGAGGGGTCTAAGGGCCCTAAAGTGAGAATATAATTAAACAGTTTAAGCAAAACAGGGGCGAGTTCACTACCGAAAGCTTTGTAGAAATTTGGGGAGAACCCGTCAGGACCAGGGGCTTTGTCCAGGAGGAGACCGTGAATAGCATCTGTAATTTCCTCCAGGGTAATGGGAGTAGTAAGAACCTCACACTGACTAGGTTGAAGCTTAGGCAGAGAGGTGTGCTCAAGGAAAGCCGTTATACTGGGGAGTTTAGAGGGGGAGGTAGTAGAACAGTATAGGTTCCTGTAGAAGGATTCAAAACCCCAGCTATGTCCTCGGATTAGTTTTGATAGAGCCATCTTCCACAAAGATCCCTGGGACTAGTCTTGAACTTTCGATTTCTTTTAGTTTGACAAGCAGTCTACCAGGTTTATCTCCTGGTCCAGGTATTTGATTTAGTTTTCAGAATGGAGTATTCCGCTTTTCTCCCTAATTAAACCTTCATACTCATCTTTTAGCTTATAGAGATTTTTAAATTATCTTGGGAGAACGAGGTTGAAAGTTTCTCCTCAGCTGACTTGATTTGTTTAGCTAGGAAATTGGTTCTTTCCAACCTTACTTTTTCCTTCTAGATGATTCTTTGATAAATTCACCCCTTAGAAAACATTTTAGGAACACTACACCAAATCAAATCTGGAAACTGAATCTTGATTAACCTCTAGAAAAGATGAAATCAAGGTCTTGAAATGCAAGACCAACCGATCATCTTTCAAGATCTGTTATTAAGTTTCCAGATAGTGTCCCGCTGACCCAGAGGTCCTGGAGCAAGTTTAACCCAGGATATGGCATGGTCAGAAATGACTACTGGCTCAATATTAGTGGCGGAGACATTAGCTAGAAGATTAGAGCTCACTAAAATGTAGTCCAAAGTGACCAAGAGTTGTGGGCTGGGGAATAGAAGGTATAGGATTTAGTGGAGGGGTTGAAGAGTCTCCACGGGTCAACCAAACCCAGCAAAGAACAAAATTCTGTTAAAGCAAGCTGAGCCGGCGACGTTATTTGGGGATCTTTATTCGATCGATCTAGGGTTGGACTTGGAGGGATGTTCCAGTCCCCTCCCAACACAAAGTTAGATGGAAGGTAAGTGGTCAGTAGATCCGTCAGACCCATCAAGAATACGGCATCTCCTCCCACTGGACCATAAATAGACCCTAGGACAACTTCAACACTGTAGAGCAGACCCCAAACAAAAACGTACCTGCCATTGGTATCCTGAATGCTTTTCTTCAGCATAAAGGGGATATTACGTTTAATTAAGATAGCGACCCCCTTGCTGTTAGTGGATTGACCGGCCACAAAAACCTGTGAGAAGCCTTTAACTTTCAGTAATTTAGATTCCTGTACCGTGATATGGGTTTCTTGGAGGAAAAGAATATCCACCTCCATTAAAGAACTATTCAAAAGAATTTGGCCCTCTTGGACGCCTCCTCAGCCCCTCACATTCCAGGTGGCAATTTAACATAATTTAGTGTCATTAACCCTAGAAAAAAGTGAGTACGAGAGAAGCAACCAGGAATGACATCCACCAGGAAATCGGTTAGTGGCGGCAATCCCCCAAAACCCATCAACCCCGACCCGCCTAAAATATGTGAACATAGTACTCCCACCAGATTCAGCACATAAAGGAATATGTAACCAATCAATCAAACTCCAAATCGGCATAAACTTAGGTCGGGGTGACCATAACACTAGAGTAACATTTGCCGATTTATAAACCCAAATCCTCCCCAAACCCCAATATAGAACCCTTATAACTATGTACAAATAACCTCAACAACAGGTAATAGAGTACAACATTTAGATTTGCCATAAGGATTGAAAACCTCCTCCAACCATACCATGGCTTTCTCCTTGGTGAATTAAACCAATACCAAAAGCTGTGTGCAGCCCCAAAATAAACAACTTAATTAACCAGAGACACTGACAATTCGACCATAAAAGGAGGAAAAGCTATGGCACACCCTCCCTCGAAACAGTCGTGAGGCAGGATCAGACAGCAGTTTTCACCTCCGCCCCTCCCCCAAAACAACCATAAACATCTATCCCCAGCAGATTAACAGTGAAAACAGCAGGCAATTGGGAAGAGAAGGAAGATCTGCTGGAGTAATATTAGTAACACCAGAATTAATCACCAGGCCGGCGAAGCAAGACCGAGTATAAAATGGGCAGAAAAGGTGGAATTACCTTAAGGAGTGATCCTGGGGATGCAGTGGCCCAAAGGAGACTCTTCGTGAGGCACCGCATTGAGTGGAGCTGAAAGGAAGGCGGAGGTCGAATCAGCCGGATGGACCTAAATGGTCTGAAAATTAATCCTTCCCTGGAAACAGCACCCAGCATTAGAGTTCCAAGCACCGCATTGATTCAGTACACGAGGAGCCTCAGGGAGTCGGGCCTACGCAGCCTTCTAGGCCTCGCGGCCACCATCGGGATCCAACGTCTACCCTCCCCGATCAGGCGAGACCCCGTCAGGCCAGGTAAGACCAACCTTGGCGGGATTCAAGCGTTAGGTGATTAGAGGTGAAATTAAGGAAAGGAACCAGCAACAAAACTAAACCCCCATCAAAACAGGTTGCAAAGGCTAGTAATTAATAACTACATCAGGGTCCTTTGAACAGACTGGGGAGTCTCTTAGTGAGGTCAGCCAGGGCCTGATGAATCTTCGTCACGATTGCCCCATACCATCCAGAGTGACCACTAATTTTGCTGGGTAGATCATCCGAAACCGAATACCAGCGGCAATGAGTTTTTTGACTCCCCTGGTGATAGGCGGCCCTCTTTTTACGAACTTCATATGGTAGGTCCTGGGATATCCTCAGTTTAGCTTGGTTCCAGTGGAGAGAGTCGATTTCTTTAGCTTTGGCCAGGACATGTTGCCGCTCAAGGTAGCTCAGAAATTTAATTATGAGTGGGCGAGGAGGCGAATTCAGTGGTGGTCTGGGCTTCAGAGATCTATGGGCCCGCTCTATATGGTAAGACTGATTGATCGGAGAGGGACCGATGACTTTATTCAAAAAATGTTGGGTGAACTTGACTGCATCGTTGCCTTCTTCGGCTTCCAGGAGCCCCAGAATCAATATGTTATTTCATCTGCTTCGTCCCTCTAGATCTTCCATTTTAGCTTGGAGTCGCTGGATTTGCTGTTTTAATTTAGTAATCTCTGGATCAGTTTTGTTTTTCCAGCGGTCCAAAGCTGTAACGCTAGCTTCCAGATCCCCTACTTGCCGCGATAGCTCAGAGAAGTCTTTTTCGGATAGATTTAATTTCCGTGGAAATCTCCTGCAAAGTATCTCTGAAGGGCAGGATTTTTCAAGAAGCGATCCTCAGTCAGCAGGGCAGTTGAGGGCCAAGCTGCTTGTTTAGAGGGAGCTGAAGAGTTGATGTTCTTAGCTTTTTTGGAGGCCTTCTCAGGCGTCGTTGGTGGTGTGTGTCTCACACTAGCTGACTTCATGTCAGCTTCCATTGCTGCAGCAGCCCTAAATCAGCTTCAAGTGCCCTAAAAATTAGCTTAGAGATACTGGATGGAGTCAGCAAGCCTTTAGGGTCGCTAAAATGAAGTTAGGTGTTGATTATTTAGAAAAAGAAGGTTGTTTTTGAAGGTGGAGGAAGGGAGCCAGATAGGGAGCTGCTCTCAGCCACTCTGCATCACGTGACTCCCGTGTATGAGTTTTCTGACTAGGGGATGTGGGTGAGGAGGGTGGTGGGCCTGAGATGGCAGAAGAGAGGGATTTTTCTGTTTTTGTTTTAACACTACCTCAATGGGAAAGTCGGGGGGGGGTTCAAACCCCAGGAAATCTTACTGTATCTGACTTCTACAGTATGGTCTCACCATGAGACTGTCCCAGAGTCAAAATGATTAATAGAATCTATGCTAATCATGTAATGTTAGGCTCAAGCTCAGTTTTCAAATCACTGTTCCTAGAATATGTCTTGCAACTGTCAGATTCTTTACTTCGCTTGCCTAGTACAGATGCCTTGGAGAGCCCTTCTTCATCTTTCTTGAATCTTTTTTTATTTTTTTTGTTTGTTTGAAGTAACATTTATTTCTGTTAATTTTTTAAAGCCCTGTCCTTGAATTTACAGGTAGATTAGTTTAGATTTAGTGTTATACAAGTGTCTTTCGGTTTCTTCTTGGTTCATTTAACCAGTAAGAAATTGAACATTTATTTACATTTAAAAAGGATAAGTTATGTATTAAAACTTTCCTTGGGCCAGTTGTTTTATTTTCGGTACTTTACAGAGAAACTGGGGTAACTGTTGGTTCTTTTGTCGGTCGCTAAACCGACTGCAACAACAAAACAAGCATTTGTCAATGCCGAATGTTAATTGCATTGGTCCGTTGAGCTCGCTCACTGCCCCTGTGTCACTCACTCATTCTGTTTCTCCCGGTGCTGCAGGCTGCTGTTTTGTACTGGGCTACTGCCTGTGTTGTCAGATTTTTTTGCCCACAAAGTAATCTGCAGGTGTTCTGACAGAGCTCTGTTGAGGTGGGTCACTCCCCCTCTCTCACTCGCTCATTCTGTTTCTGCTGACACTGCAGACTGTCCTTTTGTACTGGGCTCCCACCTCTGTTGGCAGCTTTTCCTGCCCACAGAGAAATCTGCAGCACTCCTGACACAGGTCTGTTGAGCTAGCTTACTCACCCTTTCTCACTCACTCATTCTGTTTCTGCCGGTGCTGCAGGCTGGCCTTTTGTACTGGGCTCCTGTCTGCATGGCCACCTTTTTCTGCACACAAAGAAATCTACAGCAGTGACGATAGAGCTCCATTGAGCTCGCTCCCTCCCGCTCTCTCACTCACTAGTTGTGTTTCTCCCAGCATTGAGGGCTGCCCTTTTGTACTGGGCTTCTGCCTGAAATCTGCAGGTGTCCCGACAGAGCTCTGTTGAGGTCGCTCACTCCGCCTGTTTCACTTGCTCATTCTGTTTCTCCTCGCACTGCAGACTGCTGTTTTGTAGTGGTCTTCTGCCTCTGTTGGCATCTTTTTCTGCCCACAAAGAAATCCGCAGCTGTCCTGACAGAGCAGAGCTCTGTTGAGGTTGCTCACTCCACCTGTCTCACTTGCTCATTCAGTTTCTCCTGGCGCTGCAGGCTGCCATTTTGTAGTGGTCTCCTGCATCTGTTGGCACCTTTTTCTGCCCACAAACAAATCTGCAGCAGTCCCGACAGAGCTCCGTTGAGCTCGCTCACTCCTCCTCGCTCACTCGCTCATTCCGTTTCTGTCAGCACTGCAGGCTGCCCTTTTGTACTGTGCTCCTGCCTGCATTGCCACCTTCTTGTGGCCACAAAGAAATCTGTAGCAGTCACGATAGAGCTCTGTTGAGCTCGCTCACTCACTCACTCCCCCTCTCTCACACACGTTCCTTCTGTTTCTCCCACTGCTGCAGGCTGCCCTTTTGTACTGGGTCCCTGCGTGCATTGCTGACTTTTTGTGCCCACTAAGAAATCTGCAGCAGTCCCAACAGAGCTCTGTTGAGCTCAATCACTCCCCCTCCCTCACTCTCTCGTTCTGTGTCTCCCGCTGCTGCAGGCTGCCCTTTTGTACTGAGTTCCTGCCTGTGTTGCCAGCTTTGTCTGCCCACAAAGACATGTGCAGCAGTCCTGACACAGCCCCATTGAGGTCACTCACTCCCTCTCTCTCACTCACTCCGTTTCTGCCGGGGCTGCAGCTGGCCTTTTGTACTTGGCTCCTGCCTGCGTTGACATCTTTTCCTGCCCACAAAGAAATCCGCAGCAGTCCCAATAGAGCTCCGTTGAGCTCACTCACTCCTACTCCCTCACTCGCTCATTCTGTGTCTCCTGCTGCTGCCCTTTTTGTACTAGGTTCCTGCCTGCACTGGCAGCTTTTTCTGTTCACAAAGACATCTGTAGCAGTCCCAATACAGCTCCGTTAAGCTCGCTCACTCCCCCTCTCTCACTAGCTCGTTCTGTGTCTGCCGGTGCTGCAGGCTGCTCTTTTGTACTGGGATTCTGCCTGCATTGGCATGTTTTACTGCCAACAAAGAATTCTGCAGCTGTCTCGACAGAGCTCCGTTGAGGTGGGTCACTCCCCCTCTCTCACTCGCTCATTTCTGCTGGCGCTGCAGGCTGCCCTTTTGTACTGGGCTCCCGCCTCTGTTGGCGGCTTTTTCTGCCCACAAAGAAATCTGCAGCAGTCCTGACAGATGTCCGTTGAGGTAGCTCACTCCCCCGCTCTCACTTATTCATTCCGTTGCTGCCAGTTGCTGTAGTGTTGTGGTGGATTTCTTTGTGGGCAGATAAAGGTGGCAATGCTGCAGGCTGGCATTTTGTACTGGGCTCCTGCATGCATTGCCACCTTTATCTGCCCACAAAGAAATCCACCACAGTCATGATAGAGCTCTGTTGAGCTGACTCACTCACCCATTCTCACTCGCTTGCTGTGTTTGTCCCGGCGCTGCAGACTTCCCTTTTGTACTGGGCTTCTGCCTGTGTTGGCACCTTTTTCTGCCCATAAAGAAATCCGCAGCTGTCCCGACAGAGCAGAGCTCTGTTTAGGTCGCTCACTCCCCCTGTCTCACTTGCTCATTCTGTTTCTCCTGGTGCTACAGGCTGACCATTTGTACTGGGCTTCTGCCTCTGATGGCATCTTTTTCTGCCCACAAAAAATGTGCAGCAGTCCCGACAAAGCTCTGTTGGCCTCACTCACTCCCCCTGTCTCACTTGCTTGTTCTGTATCTGCTGGTGCTGCAGGCTGCCCTTCTGTACTGGGCTCCTGTCTGCGTTGCCCCCCTTTTCTGCCCACAAAGAAATCCACAGCAGTCACAATAGAGCTTCGTTGAGCTCACTCACTCCCCCTCTCTCACTCGCTCATTCTGTTTCTCCCACCGCTGCATTGCTACCCTTTTGTACTCAGCCCCTGCATGCATTGCTGCCTTTTCCTGCCCACAAAGAAATCCGCAGCAGTCCCAACAAAGCTCCATTGAGCTCACTCCCCCTCCCTCACTCACTCTTTCGGTATCTCTTGGCACTGCAGGCTGCCCTTTTGTACTGGGCTCCTGCCAACGTTGTCGTCTTTTCCTGCCCACGAAGAAATCCACAGCAGTCCTGACAGAGCTCACTCGATCCTAATCTGTCCAAAACACTAATTTCTGACATTGACTGTGGTATTGTGCGCCAGAAGCACGGAAACACATTTCGGCCAGGATGTGAAAAATGACAGCTGTACTGTTCATAAGGAGGTGTGAACAAATGCCAATGTTGAAAATCTGGCATGAAAATATTACTAATTTGCAAATTTACAAGGGTGCGTGGAACCTGCACAACACATGCTCTAACACAGTCATTTTATGGAGTTTCATCACAAAATTTTCAACATAGATATTTTAGGACCTCTGCTCATGAACAGTGTTAGTGTGATTTCCTTAATATGTCCTGATCACCGATTTCCCACAGCGACAACGCTATTGTGCGCCAGAAGAGCGTAAACACATTTCATCCAGGATGTGAAAAATGACAACTGCACTGTTCATAAGGAGGTGTGGCAAAATGGCAATGCTGAAAATCTGGAGTGAGAATATTGCAAAGTTGTGAATGTACGAGTGTGCATGGAAACTGTGCAATGCACATTCCTAACACACTCATGTTATGGACTTTCATCACCAACGTTTCAACACAGGCATTTTAGGACATCTGCTAATGAACAGTGTCACTGTCATTTTCATAATGTGTCCTGAACACTGATTTCCCACAGGACCACGCAATTCTGTGATGGAACTGCGAAAACACATTTTGGCCAGGATGTGAAAAATGACAGCTGTACTGTTCATAAGGAGGTGCAGAAGAATGGCAATGTTGAAAATCTGGAGTGAAAATATTATCAATTCGTGAAGTTGCGAGCGTGTGTGCAAACTGCGCAACGCACGCTAGCAACACAGTCATTTTATGGAGTATTGTCACCAAATTTTCAAAATAGGCATTTTAGGACCTCTGCTTATGAACAGTGCCACTGTCATTTTCTTAATCTGTCCTGAACACTGATTTCCCACAGTGACCACGCTATTCTGTGCCAGAAGTGTGAAAACACAGTTCGGCCAGGATGTGGAAAATGACAGCTGTACTGTTCACAAGGAGGTCTGAAAAATGCCAATGTTGAAAATCTGGCGTGAAAATATTGCAAATTCGCAAAGTTAAAAGCGTGCTTAGCAACCGCGCAATGCACATCAGAACAGTCTTTTGATTTCCCCACCAAATTTGCAACATAGGCTATTTGAGAGCCCACCTCATGAACACTGGCACTGTCGTTTCATTGGTGTCATTTCGTTAATTGGTCCCGAAAGGGGATTCCATGCAGTGACCGCAAAATCACCTTTTGGGGCCAAATAACGACATGACAGTGCCAGAATTCATGAGGAGGGGTCCCAAAAACCCCATGTAGAAAATTTGGTGCTGAAATTCCAAAAAAAGCCTGAGATATGCATCAAAGTTGAAAAAACCCTATTTATTCCATTATATAGCTTACCGGCATTTCCTCAGTTCGCGGTCAGCTTTGAAGAGTGCAGACGTGTTCCCAGTCCACTGAAGATCGTCGCGCTGGACTCTGGAGGTAAGTATGGGTGAGGGGGGTCTGGGGAGGCAGGGTGCGCAGTGTGTGGATGCGGGTTGTGGGAGGGGGCAGGGAGACTGCCGAGGGACCATTTCCTGTTTTGCAGGTTAAAAAAAAAAAATACATTGCGGGACCGTTTTTTATTTTACTGGGGCATGTGGCATGCTGGGGTGGGCTCCCAGCATGCCAACGGAGACTTTCTTTTGGGGGAGAGGTGTGCAGCCAGGTGGAGATTGGGCACTCTGTCGCACACAACAAAGGGTGACATTATGCCGACTGAGATTGGGCACCCCATCGCAGACAACAAAAAGTGGGGTTATATAATACTGATGGGGAGTGGCTCCCCATCGGCAATATAAATCGGTGCACTGAAGCCAACGGGATTGGGGCCCCATCGCAAATAAACACGGTCGGGGGCACATGCTACCGAGGGATTGGGCACACTGCTGGGATAGTATTGTTTAGAACACTGCAGCAAGCTGCCACCATGTTCACAAACAATATCAGTGTTTCAAGAACCCATCCTGTAATGATGGGTCGCTCCCTCATTACAATGAATGGCTGATGCTGCAATGATGAGGTGGCCCCTGATTCCAGTGACTAAATTTTTACAAGTTGGTGGCATGCTGGCTTAACTAGTGTCAGTAGTAGCATGCCACGGCATTGGGGGAAGTGGGCCAAGCATTAAAAGATTGTGGTGGCACTGGCCACAACCATGCCGCACCTCCACAACCTGCTTCTGGAGAAAGCTGCCGCAATATGTTTCTTACACATGCGCACAATCAACATAAAAAGTCCTTTGTTTTATCTGTGTGCATTTTCAACTCACAGAAAACCCATTTTTTTAAGGGTTTTACTAGTTACATCACTACCCAAAAAAAGAACCGGCCCAACGGGTTTTCAGAATTGCACAGAGTGTGGGGAACCATTTGCTAAAGCAGATCCTCATTTGGTTGGTGCTCTCTACCTAGGGTTTGACCACTAAAAGGCAGATTGTGATACCTGAAAAATGTTCCTCAGTTGACACTTGATAGGTGTTTGAACTGACTGAAAGAAACAATTTCCGAAATGGCTGCTGACCCAGCTTTGGATAAACCGTCCTACTCCCAGAAGGAGAAACCCAAAGAACCGGTTGAATACCCTCTGACCAGGGTGGTGGTTCCTCAGGTAAGAAGAGTACCACAGACACTGCCACTAAACTGGCAAGTTCTGCCAAGAAAAAGAGGAAGTTCAGAGGAATAAAGACTGCATAGCCTTGATGTCAAGAGAGCTATAAGCTACTACTTGGATCACACAAAAAGTCACAGGCAGGAGAGAACCCAGCTCTTCCTGACTTATGGAAAAGTGGGGTCCATTGCCCACTGGATAGTGGCATGTATCTAATTTTGCTACAGCAGAATGGAGAAAGAGCCCCCTGTAGGTTTCAGGGCCTACTCTACGAGGGGTACAGCTGCTTCAAAAGCAGGTGCGAGACATATCCCATTGTTAAAAATCTGCAAAGCAGCTACATGGAAAATGGTTCACACCTTTACCAAACACTACAGCCTGGATACCCTGACCAGAAGTGATGCCAGGTTTGGCACAGCATTACTGCAGATCCTGTTTTCTAAACAAGTTATCTACCCTCCTCCCAATGTATTGCTTGGGTAGTCTGTGGAAGTCAGAATACAATAAGATTTCCTGGGGTTTGAAGAAAAAAATTACTTACCATGGTAATCTTGTTTGTTTTTTTTCCCAAGGGAATCTTACTATATTTTGAGCTCCCACCCTACCTCCCCTACTAGAACCTATGGGCACTGCAACACAGCTGTCTGTGCTGTTTGAAACCCACGTATGAAAGGGTCCGTTTTTGGGCTTAGTTACTTGAGTCTCAAGTGTTGCCCATATTTTTACAGCTGTGGGCAGAGCCTACAGATGTTTTGCTTTCAGTGCCTTTTTAAAATGGTCGATTGTGGCACCTTCCATTGGACTTTTGGAAATATCCTTCTGAAAGTCCAACAGAGCTTGTAACAGTCTGCCGCAGTCGACCACTATGGAGCAACAGCCGCACAATTTTGACTGCTATTTCCGCATTCTGGGACAAGAACTGTGCATGCGCCCCTCATGATCATGCACAGTTCTGCTGGTGCTGCCATCTTGTGAATGGCATATTGCAATTCACCATACCTGGACATGTGTGAGTGCCATGCATGTGTAGTTGCGTCACTGTCACCATCTTGTGGATGGTATTCAGTGGCGCAGGTGGTGCTAGCTCACCAGATCTTCGGAAGCTCGCCACAGCTGTGCCGGCTCTGGATAGATCTTGTTAAATAAAGGGGATTGGTTGATTGTTGGGTGTTAATTCTTATTTAGTTATTAGTATAGTTTAGCCAGCTTGTTATTATGCATGCTCCATAAGAATCTGATGGTTGCAGGATGTAGTACAGGGGCAGTAGTTTGAGAACCAAGCTGAAGCCTAACATTCTGTGTTCAGCATAGGTTCTATTAACAATATGATGAGACCGTACCACAGAAGTATGAATACATTGAGATCCCCTTGGAAGAAACAAGATTACTATGGTTAAGTAAGTTTTTCTTGCACTGGCCTGAGGCAGTTTGCACTAAGTCCTTGGCAAGTAAATTAATGTTGCTATCAACCTCTATTATTGCCTGTTTTGTGCAGGATTTGGCCTCTTAAGGGCTTTTATAAAAAATTCAGGCTCCTTTCCCATTCCAGTGGCTGCACAAATAAGCAGAAGACCCCAAAGTATAAGCATCTCTTTTCCACAGTGTGAACATGGAAGGAATAGCAGTATTAGACATATATTTACAAGTAGAGTGGTTTACTGTCGATGCCTATCAGTGCAATTCATTCTCTTAAATGTAAATTCTCATCCATGTAATTAATTCAAAATGTAAATTGAAAATGGGATTAGTTACAGGCTTCCCCAGTAGCCCACCACATGTACAACCTGAGTTTAAGAGTGAGCTTGAGTCTCCACCTATGGACATCCTCCCACGGCAGCCCGCATGGTTTCCCAAAGAGATTATCAGTTGCTGGGGGAAGTAAAGATTGCAGGGAGCTAGAGGAAGAGGAGGTTGCAGTGAGTGCTGGATGTGCTGTGGGTATAGCTAGAAGGAAGAGGATTTGCTATTGACAGTGTTGGGAAGGGAGGGGGCGTTTCAGCTACTGAGTGGCATTCAGGTTGGCACTGATGCACCTAGCACAGTACTCCTACAAGAAAGCTTTAAGTAAGTGTCTCTCTTTGTTTTGGTTTATGTGTAATTTTTTTACCAGGAAAGGCACAGTTTGTGTTTAGGAGCATCCTGGAGGGTAGGTTGCATAAAGCCATTTTATTGACTGGGGGACTGTTTGCCGTGACACAGGGGAAACTACCCTGCTGTTTATTAACAAGTACCAAGGAATCTTTTACTTCCACCTGGACAGCAGCCAGCGATGGGTAGAAGGCACCTCAGTTTAATAGCTCATCTGAAGGATGGTACCTCACCAGTGCAGCACACCACTCATTATAGGGTCAATTATGGTTATTACTCCCAAGTGCCTAGTGTGGTGCTAGAACCCACAACAGTTAAATCTTCTAGCCCCAAAGGCAAGTCTGCTACCTGCTGAGCCATTGATAATACTGTCCTACTGAGCCACTAATAATACTGTCATACTGAGTGTTGGGCAGGGATGATTTGATCAGCTGACTGGGGCAGAGAACATGTCTTGGGGTTATGTGAGGGAACACAGTATCAGAGCTGCTGCCTTTTTGTTTGTATAATCTCTTTATTTTGCTTGATTCACACAATCGGCACTCTGTTCAATATTTGCGTATGTGGCTCTCACTCTACAGCCACAATCAATCACATAACTCCCTCGGGTCTCTTAATTGCTCATGAGTGGATTCCACCAGTGTCACCCTGCTGTGGGTAGGTACATTTGTCTCCCTGCATGTCTCTGTGGAGAAGCAGGCAACTTCCCAGTTGGGCACAACAGCTTTCAGCAGCAAAGCAGGTGATCTCGAGGGTGGCATGGAAGGAGCCCAGGAGACAATCAGCAGGTACAATGAATAAGCTTCTTTTCTGTTCATGCAACCTTTCTGTCACACATACTCTGCAACATCCTGGGTCAGAATGTGTGGTCTCATGCCGCCTAGGGCCCACTGGACCACCACAGAAAAGTAATTAAATGTAAGCCACCAGGATTATTCTCTTTCTTGTCTGCCTGTTGCTACCCTATTTGCTCTAAAGGTGCCCTTTTGTAAAGTACCGTGCCCAATAACTTCAGTATCACCTGATGAATTTACCTCTTAGTTCCTGCTCCTAATCTTAGTCTGTACACCAACCTTTAAATTCACCATATATTTATTTATTTAACCCCTTTCTCTTAGGCATTTCCCATCTTTCAATGAGAGCTCCCAAGTTCAGGGGCCCAATAACAACATTACCAGGACCATTGACTGTGTTGTTAGGGTGCTCTTGCACTCTCCTGCGTGAGACCAGGAAGACAATTGCTATCCAGGTGAGGTGTTTCCCTGCAATAGAAAACAGTCAATGAACCCACAGTCCAATTCCTTGTCCTGCCTGCTCTGTCCTCAAATCCTAGTGCCCTCTTGAAGTCCTGTAAAGAGGTTGCTACTTTGTGAAAAAAGCTGCAAATATAGAAATGTGGTTGTTAGTGCAGTGCAGTTCCTCCTCTAGTCTCAACTATACCTAGAGAGGGCGTCTGCCCTGTAGTTTGGGGAAGGGTGCTAATTGCCTGACCCGGGGCCTCAGATACTTGATTGACCTCCCACAGTCAATAGCACGCCACCTGGAAGGGGGCCAGTTCTGCATAAAAGCAGCCACTTCCAACATGTCCCGCATGCTTGTGTTTCAGTGAAGGAGTGGAACAGGTGACTGGCATTGTAGACGTTAGCAGGCATCCTCGGGGGATTCTGCCTGTTGATTAGGGAAAGGTAACTTCACTTCTGTGTACTACTTCCTAGAAACACCCTGCCTAGGGTAGGAGCATAAAAAGATTTAAACAAGGCACGGGGGAGCCCAAACAGAAATAAATAAAAGGAGAAACTAGAAATGCACTGAGTGCTAAGAGCACAAAAGTACCTCCAGCTAATACAGGGAGATTAGCGGTTGAGAATGCTGGGAGTACAGTGCAGTGCAATGCCTGTGGGGTGGTAGTTTTCAAAGAGACCTTCTGGAAACTGAAGTGCAGCCCCATCCATACACACCACACTGGATTGAGGGATGAAGTTGCTAGACGTATGACAGAGTTGACTAGGATTTGGGGGACCTCTTCCTTCCCTCCCCCAATCCAGAGGCCACTAAGTCTGCCACTGTTTCCTCAAAGGATGCCAGTAAGAGGAATGGATGGACTATGGTGAGCTCTGGAAGGTTGGCAGTGGTGGTACAGAGGCACATTCCTCAGTCAGTAGCACACTGCAAAATTCCTATGCCACTCTGGCAAGACGGGACTGCCAGAAGCATACACTCATGGTAGTGACCAAGGGGAGTGTGGTGGCCTTCCACAGTGGAGTACCCAAGAACTTTACCACAACTTTACCCCCTTTCTCCAATTTCTCCTTTTCTGCACCCTCAGTCACTGCTAGATGTCTGCCTTGTGCAGGCAGGGTCACCCAGCACACTGGTGGGGTATAGAAAGGTACTCGGATCAGGGTTGACTAGGGGCGGTAAGTGTGTTTATTTTTTTTTTTTGTTTGTTTGTTCAAGTTTGAAACATTGAAACATAAATTGTTGGCAGATGAGGACTGCCTGGCCCATCTAGTCTGCTCATAAGCCCTTGTGCTGAATTACTGGTGCCGACCCACCTGCTGCTGTAGCTTTATGGTTTCTCTATGCCTGCCCCAAGCAAGCTTGAATCCATCCACAGCGCTCGCTCCCACCACCTCCTGAGGCAGACCATTCCATGCTTTCACCACTCTCTCTGTGAAGAACTTCCTTGCCTTCCCTCTTAACCTCCCACCTTCTAATTTCATGTCATGCCCTCTAGTTCTTGTGCTCCTCCTGTATTGGAAAATGTCTCCCCTTGTACCTTGTTTATACTCTTGAGGTACTTGAATATATCTATCCTGTCCCCTCTTTTCCTCCTCTATTCGAATGAGTACATATTGAGTTCCCTTAATCTTTACTCATAAGTCTTGTGTTGCAAGCCCTGTACCGTCTTAGTCACCTTTCTGTGGATCGTCTCTAGCCTGATAATATCCTTATGAAGGTGCGGCCTTCAGAACTGTACACAGTACTCCATGTGAGGCCTGATTAAGGTTTTATATAATGGCATCACTACCTTCCTGCCTATGCACTCCAGCATGCCACAGGCCCTCCCAGCTGCCTTAGCACTCTGCTTTGACATTTTCAGGTCATCTAAAATAACCCCCAGGTCCCTTTTCTCTTTTGTGACTGTCAGCAATGCCACTGCCCCTATCCTGTAGCTGTCCCTAGTTTTGGGTGTCCCAGGTGCATAATTTTGCACTTGTTTGAATCAAACCTCAGTTGCCAGTCCTCATATCATTTTCAAGCTTCCTCCCATCCCTCATTTTCTTTACCCCTCTGGGATAGCCACTGTGTTACAGATCTTGGTGTCATCTGAAAACAGGCAGACCCTTCCCTCCAGTACTTCTGTAATGTCCCTAATGAAGATATTGAACAGGACTGGCACCAGGACCAATCCCTGAAACACCCCATAGGTCACCCCCCCTCCCCAGACTGCACCCTATTTACCACCACCCTCTGCCTCTTGTCTGTTAGCCAATTTCTAACCCAGTTTACCACCCTGTCCTCCATGGCCAGCCTACCCAGTTCATTTATCCTATGTGGAGCGCTGTCAGATGCGTTGCTGAAATCAAGGTAAGTGACGTCCATTGCTCCACCCTGATTTATTTCCTTTGTCACCCAGTGAATCAACCATGTTTGTCTAACATGATCTCCATCTGTGAATCCATGTTGCCTATGGTCCTGAGTTCTGATGGCTTCTGGATGCTCCACTAACCTTTCTTTAAGCAGTGTCTCCCAAGAATTTCCCCACTACTGAGGTGAGGCCAACCAGCCTATAGTTTTCTGCCTCCTCCCTGCTGCCGGATTTGGGTAGAGGGACCACATGTGCCCTCCTACTATCTTCTGGTACCACCCCTGTGTTGAATGACTTTGTGAACATGGTTGCCAGAGGTTCTGCCAGATTTGTGTAGCGGGACCATCCTCCTATCCACTGGTTACCACCCCTGAGTTGAATGACTCTGTGAACATGGCTGCCAGAGGTTCTACTATCTCCTTTCACAGTTCTCTTAATATACGTGGGTGTATGCCCTCTGGTCCCATCGTTTTGTCCACCTTCAGTTTAATGAGCCCCTGCAGGATTCTTTCCCCTGTGAATGGGCTAGTGTCTACCTCTTCACCCCCTAGGCAACTGCTGTGCTGCTGTAATCCTTGCCCTTCTTCATTCAGTATGTCTGCCTTTTCCCCATGTCACCCTCCTTGCATTCCCCTCCCTCTCTCTTGAGCCATGCAATCCCCACTTTTTTCCTCCTTTTGCTGATGTACCTGAAGAATGTCTTGTCTCCTTTCTTAACTGACTGTGCTAAACCTTCCTCAGTCTGACTTAGCAGTTTTGTTTTTGTTTCAGTTACTGGTTCCGTGTCCCCCTTCCCCTGAGTAGCCCCCTGTGGAGTAAGTCCACTACCCAAGTGTCAGACCCACCCAGCCTGGAGTTTGTCATAAAGAGATCTGGGATTGCATGTGGCATAGCCCCCCCCCCCACACATGGAAGGGGTGCAGGGAGCAGAAAAATATAGGCAAGGCACATTTTATTTTTAGGGCCCCCAGTCTCTGAGGCTCTGGGTACCTAACAAACAAAAAATAAAACAACAATTAATATCAGCAAATTACAAAAATAAAATTCAAATTCCAGTTTAACAATCTACTTCAATAATTAAAACAGTAGGACATTAAATCATTATGCAAAAGCTAGGCTAAAAATATGGGCTTTTAGCCTTTGTTTGAAAATATCAAAAAAAGAGGCCTCCCATGCTGCAGATGGAAGGGCATTCCCCAGGGTAGGCCCAGAGGCACTAAATGCTTGATCACCAGATGTCTTGCACCGAACCCTGGGAACATCCAGGAGGCCCCTTGATGAGAAGCGGGGGGAGCGAACAGAGGCTGCAGGTATCAGGAGCTCAGACAGGTAGCTAGGACCCAGTCCATATAGGGCCTTATAGGTGAGCAAACCCACCTTGAAAATGACCCTCCACCTGACCGGCAGCCAGTGCAGACCATGCAGGACCAGGGTCACATGACAGCTTGTGGACTGATACAGCTGGTGACTGGCTGCGCTGTTGGTTGAGAAAAGGAGGGGACCAGTCTGTCCTGGATATCTTGCTACATGTGGTCCCCAATCATGGCTTGGTGATCAAAGGGGGCACTAAATCAATGAACAACTTTGGGGTGGGGGTCTGGCTTGGGGGCACTAAAACAATGACAATTTGGAGGTGGGGGACTGGCTTGGGGGGGTTAAAAATGTTATGAGTTGCAATAATTTCAAAATTCATGTGGAAGAACAGGGAAGGGGGTGAGTGTGTATACTTTTAGTACATATTAAGCACTTTTAGTCTCTCTTCTTATGGCTTCTGTTGCAGGCCCTGCACCATTTTAGTTGACCTCTTCTGGACTGCCTCCATCCTGTCTATGTCTCTGCGGAGATGGGGTCACCAGAACTGTATGCAATACTCCAGATGGGGTCTCACCAACTGTCTGTACAGACGGATAACAACTTCTGTTTTCTACTGGTGATGCCTCCCCCTATACATCCTTGTATTTTCTCTGCCCTCCTTTCTGCCTTCTCACACTGATTACCTACCTTAATGTTATCTGGTATGACTACTCCCAGGTCCCTTTCCATTTGTGTTGTTGTTAGTATCCCCCACCCCATTGTGTACTCTTCCCCTGGGTTTTTGTTTCCCAGGTGCATTAACTTGACACTTTTTTGCATTGAATCTAAGCTGCCATATTTTTGACCATTCCTCCAATTTTGCCAAGTCCCTTCTCATCCTTTGCACACAAACCCCCATGTATCAACCCTGTTGTAGATCTTTGTGTCATTTGCAAAGAGGCATAGTGACTGAAAAAATCCCCCCAGTCTTTTCCACTGGCCCAGCTGGTGTAATTACTGAAGTGTTACCTTCTCCAATACAAGCCCACAGAACTGGCTAAAGGAAAGTCTTACTGGCTAGATACAAAATCTGCTAGCATATGGCTACTGGGACAGTGCCAATTTTAACACCAGCAAAGGAGGTGGGGCTAGCGGCTGGTGGCAAGGCAAGAGGTGGGACTAGTTTCAGGGGGTGAGCAGGGAGGGAGGCTAGTGTCTGGTGAAGGGGTTGCTTGTGTTTGGGGCTTTGGAAGATGGGTCAGCTGGGGTTGTGGACAGTGGAGTGAAGGAGGGGGCTAGTGACAAAGCCCGTGGAGGGAGAGTGTAGAGGGAAGTGTATGTGTTCTTCAGGTGCCTGTGGAGGTTGTGTCTAGGGGGACCTTGCAGGGAAAGCATGCAACAAGAGTGTGGGTGATGCTCAAATGGCTATGAAAGAAGGTGTGTGGTCTCTGGGAGTCAAAGAGCCCAGGAGGGAGATTATATCCATGGGCTCAGAAAAGTGGGGTGCCTTGCCACCTCAGTGTCACTGAAGGTTGAGGTACTTTATGCCACACCTTATGCCACGCCAGTGACTGGAGTTCAGGAGTGAGCTTGGGTAGCCATGGGTCAGCTGGGGGGGAGGTGAGGAGTTGGATTGAGAGCTGCTGATAGGCAGCTCACCAGTCCTGTGGAGGGATCTGGAGTCTACCAGGCTCTAGGCTGCCACAGAGTGGACACTTGGTGGTAACACCAAGCCCAGTGGGAGACTGGACTTTAGGCTGGGTTGGGGGAAGGGGCCATCACCTGAGCTATGGGGTGCATGCTCCCCTCCACAGGCATGCACAATGCTGTTCTGTGGTCCCAGGAATAGGAGGCAGAAAACCAAGAAAATGCTGAAGTCTCCTCATTGCTGAAGCAGGCTGGAGGTAGCAATGGGGAGAAAATAGCTCAATGAAAAAAGAGAAGAAGAAAGTAAAGTGGAGTGACTGAAGCAGGAAGGGGTTGTTCAGAGGGACTGTAGTGAGAGAAGAGGTTCCATGGAAGTTACCATAGGGCTTGATTCTACCTTAAACAATTCCACCAATGGAACTTTACAATGTATTTCTTGGAATATAGCAGGCATTAAAGAAAGACAACAGGATGAGGACTGGTTAAAGTATGTAGTAGCATATGATGCAGTCTGTTTACAGGAGACCTGGCATGGTGAAAACAATCAAACTGACATAAATGGCTTTCAAGTTATGCACTCGCCAGGTAAAAGGATTACTAAATGGGGAAGAAATTCTGGCAGGATAGCCATATATATCAATCAGAATAGTTCTCTTTATAGTGAATGCATTATGTTCAGAGATAATTTTATTGCTGCATTGTTGAAGTATGAAAGTCAGAGTTTAATAGTAATTAATGGTCATGTTCCTCCAGAAAAGTCCCCATCTTACAATATGATTATATGGGAACAATTAGGCAATCTACTAATTGAAACTATTACCAAATATTTGGAAGTGGAAATTTTATTGATTGGGGATTTAAATGCATGTATAGGCTCTTTTGATGGCTTAGCAGATAACTCCTTTTTTCAATGTGCAATAACCCCTTATCATTGGGGAAAAAAGAGTAACAAAAGATATGAAAACTAATAAAGCTGGTATTGCACTGATTGAAATATTAAAGAAGTGTAATCTATATCCATTGAATGGAAGGTTAAATGGAGACCAGTTGGGGGAATGTACCTATTTGTCGACTAGAGGAACATCATTGATAGATTTGGAATTATGGACAAGTCCAAGTGAATTTTGAGAAAGTTTGAATGTTAATCCAAGAACAGAAAGTGATCATTTCCCAGTTGTGGTTAGGAGTAAAATAAAGCAAACTAGGCAGATATCTTATGTTTAAGGTAGAATCAAGCCCTATGGTAACTTCCATGGAACCTCCTCTCTCACTACAGTCCCTCTAGACTGGACTGGAAAGGAGCATGGAAATCCTAGCCCCCCCAAAAAAGTCAGGGTACTAAGTCAGGTAGACATCAACATAGAGATGTCAATAGGGAGAAGCGCAGGGGTAAATGGAGAAAGTGACAAACGCAATAAGGACAGGGATGGGGCAAAAAGGGGTAAGGCCATCAAGAAATGGAGGGTAATAAGTACCAATGGCCATAGTCTGGGCAACAAGCTCCCTGAACTGTGGCCTTGATGGAAGAGGGATGCCTGGATATCATAGCAGTCACAGAAACATGATACACAGAGAACCATGACTGGGATGTTAACATACCAGAGTACGCAACCAACAGGAGAGACAGGGAGGGCAGAAGGGGGGAGTAGCTCTCTATGTAAGGGAAGAGATAAAAGCAACTGAGCAAAAGAGTAAACAGGGAGGTGAGGAGGCACTGTGTGTCACTTTAGAGACTGAAAATGACACCACAATCCACACAGGGGTTGTATACAGACCCCCATGTCAGGGGGAGAGAATGGACAAGGATATGACACAAGGCATACTTACAATGGCAGAGAAAGGGGAGATACTGTTTATGGGGGACCTTAATATACCAGATGTTAACTGGAGCACCTTTGCTGCAGCCACATCCAAAAGCAGGGCCATTTTTGATGCCCTTCAGGTGGCATGTCTCAGACAGCTAGTTTTGGAACCTACTCATGAGGGAGCAATCTTAGACCTCATACTCTCAAATGGAGACAGTGAGAGGATCTCGGATCTAGAAGTGGGTAGCCATTTGGGAACAAGTGACCACCAAACAGTGTGGTTCACAATAAACTCAGCTACAGAGTCAAGCCATACAAAAGTGAGGGTTCTGGACTTCAGGGGGCTGACTTTGGCAAGATGGGAGAGTGCCTTAGAAAAGCACTAGCAAACAGGCTAGAAGGAGGGGTGGAGCAACAATGGGGAAATATCAAAACTGGCATCACAGAGGCAACAAGCCTTTGTGTGAAGCAAATAAACAAATCAAAATGAAAGAAAAAGCCACTATGGTTCTCAAAAGAAGTGGCAGTGAAGGTTAGGGAGAAAAAGATAGCATTTAGGAAGTATAAGGAAACACAGAAGGAGCAGTACAGATAACTGTACCAGTTGAGGCAGAAGGAAGCAGGAAGGATAGTCAGAATAGCAAAGGCACAAATTGAGGAAAAGATAGCCAACTCAGTTAAGAAGGGGGATAAAAACTTTTAGAGGTATAACAGGGAGTGTAGAAAGACAAAGGGAGGGATAGTGAGGCTGAATAGAATGGATGGTGGGTGGGTAGAGAGTGACAGTGAAAAAGCAGGGATACTGAATGCATACTTCTGTTCAGTATTCACAAAAGAGTAAGTGGGGGAGGTGCCTAATCCAATTAACAGAAGCACTCTGGAGAGGGGGGTTGATCCCAGTCCTTTCACAGAAGAAAGGCTTCTGAAAGAACTCCTAAAACTGAAGATGGACAAAGCAATGGGGCCAGATGGAATTCACCCCAAAATTCTAAAAGAATTAAGCAGAGAACTAGTGACACCACTGACTACCCTTTATAACAAATTGTGGGAGGATGGCATGGTACCTGAGGACTGCAAGAAGGCTGATGTGATTCCCCTTCCCAAAAGTGGGAACAAGATAGAGGCAGGAAACTACAGGCCTGTCAGTTTGACCTCTGTGGTAGGGAAAGTGATGGAATCACTTCTGAAGGAAAGAATTGTTGAGTACCTAGAAGCCAGTGGGGCACAGGACCCAAGGCTGCATGGGTTCACAGCGGGAAGGTCATGTCAGACGAATCTAATTGATTTCTTTGACTGGGTGACCAAAGTAGTAGACCAGGAGGGGCTGTCGACATGGCCTACCTAGACTTTAGCAAGGCATTTGACACAGTCCCACACAAAGATTAGTAGTCAAATTAACCAGCCTGGAGTGGGTCCCAGGGTGGTAGCCTGGGTAAAACATTGGCTGAACAACAGGACACAGAAGGTAATTGTAAATGGAGTCCACTCTGAAGAAAGAGGGGTTACTAGTGGGGTACAGCAGGGTTCAGCACTGGGTCCGGTCCTTTTTAATGTCATTATAAGTGACGTTGCAGAGGGACTGGAAGGAAAAGTATGTCTCTTTGCAGATGACACAAAGATCTGCAACAGGGTTGATAAACAAGAAGGCATGGAAAGGATGAGAAGGGACTTGGCAAGGTTGGAGGAATGGTCATAAGTATGGCAGCTTTGGATTCAATGCAAAGAAGTGCAAAGTAATGCACCTGGGAAACAAAAACCCCGGGGAAGATTACACAATGGGGGGGAGGTAGTAACAACAACAAAAATGGAAAGGGACCTGGGGGTAATCATATCAGATGACCTTAAGGTTGGCAAGCAATGTGAGAAGGTGGTAGGGAGGGCTGGGGGGATACTGGGATATATAGGGAGAGGCATCACAAGCAGAAAACAGGAAGTTGTTATTCCCCTGTACAGACAGTTGGTGAGACCCCATCTGGAGTACTGCATCCAGTTCTGGAGACCCCATCTCCGCAAGGACATACTGTAGACAGGATGGAGGCAGTTCAGAAGAGGGCAACTAAAATGGTGCAGGGTCTGCAAGAGAAGCCATATGAGAAGAGGCTAAAGGAGCTTAATATGTATACCCTTGAGGAAAGGAGGGAGAGGGTGGACATGATAGAAATGTTTAAGTACCTCAGTGGAATCAACAAAGTCGAAGAGGGTAGCATCTTTCAGAAAAAGAAATGTGCAAGAACAAGGGGACACAATTTGAAGATAGAGGGGGGACGGCTCAGGGGCAATGTGAGGAAGTATTTTTTCACAGAGAGGGTGATGGATGCATCGAACAGCCTTCCTGAGGAGGATGTGGTGTCTAAAACTGTGGGAGAATTCAAGAATGCATGGTACAGACATAAGGCAATTTTTGTGGGGGGTAGGAAGAAATAGGCTGTTGGTTAAATAGGATCTGCAGCTTATCCTCTAGGTAGGGAAATGGGCAGACTAGGTGGGCCAAGCAGTCCTTATCTGCCGTCAAAGTCTATGTTTCTATCCATACTACAATCATTGATTCATATGGAAATGAGAACAAATAAAAAAATTATATGGAAATCCAAATCAACCCATACCTTTATAGATATTATTAATAATTCATTTTTAACTGAGAGTGTAGAGTCCTTGAGTGTATGCACTGTTGAACAATTGATTGATAGACTATATGGGCTTTTTGATAAAATAAAGACTGAATTGGAGCTTGCTGTTAATATAAATATAAATAAAAGAAGGGGATGGTTTGATGGTGAATGTGTGAAATATAAAAAAGCATCAAGAACATTAAACAGTATATGAGGCAAAAAACTAAAGATATATTTAAGGTCTTCAATCAATCTAAGAAAGAATACAAGGCCCTCTTGAAAGATAAACAAAGAAAGTATTACAGCAAACAATGGGAAGAAACGAATAGAGTAATTGTGAACAGGGATCAAAAAGCATTCTGGCAGCTAGTGGCAAGGGGTACAGCTAATCATAAAGATGGTATGAATAATTATATATCAGAAGTTGACTGGATTAATTATTTTACTCAGATATTTGCAGACCCAAATATGATTAGTAACACATACAGAATAGTGGGATTACAAAAACTGGAAATTGCCTGTCAGTAGGTTTATTTGGCTATTAATTCATTGAAACCACAGAAAGCTCCAGGTCCAGATAATATTCCAGCAGAAGTTTATCAGTGTAATACAGGAGTATGGTGTAGAGTATTGGCAACTATGTATAATAAATGCATTCTAGAAAATAAATATCTACATACGTGGAAAGGAGCATATATAATTCCCATACACAAAAAAAGGTAATAAAGGTAACCCTGACACATATTGTCCTATTAGTTTGTTGGATAATAATTTAAAAATATTTTCTAAAATAATACTTAACAGATTAAATGAAGCCATATTAGTAACAGGTGGGTTGTCCACTTTTCAAGCTGGATTCCGTAAGGAATTCTCTACTCTGGATAATATTTATATACTTGTTCATTTAATAGAGAAGTATGTATGTATTAGGAAGCAAAAATTGTATGTAATGTTTGTGGATTATTCAACAGCATTCAATACTATATCCTGGATAAAGCTTTGGGACAGCCTACTGAAACAAGGCATAGACAAAGCATTAGTTAATATTATACATGATCTATATAATAACAATTGGCCACAGCTAAGACTGGGTATGGGTGGACAACTTTCTGCTCATTTAGAAATCAATAGAGGAGTTAGGCAAGGTTGTGTCCTAACCACTATTTTATTCACATTATACATTGACAAGTTATTAATAGATTTAACTGATCAAAAATCAGATTCCCCTAAAATACAGAATCAACCCTGTTCAGTACTTGCCTATGCAGATGATCTGGTGTTACTTTCTTTGACACAGAAGGGGCTGCAGGAAAAAATCAACTTACTAGAAGATAGATCTAGAGAATTACAACTTAAAACAAATCTAACTAAAACTAAAATACTTATGGTTAGCCCAAATAATAGAAAGAAGGATGGAGTTTGGTTTTTACAGGGTAAAAAATTAGAAATGGCTAAATAATATGTTTAAAGATAATGGATTATGGAATCATCAATTCCAAAGATGTTTAGATACCCTTAATAAAACAATGTTGGGACTAGTCCGGTTCAATAATAAATTTGGTGGAATAAGTATAAACCCTTGATTAAAGTGATTAAATTTAAATTTGAATCCCAACTTTTATATGGTACAGAAATTTGGGCAGTGCCCCATATGGAAAAACTTACTATACCTATGTTTAAAAACTTAAGGACCATTTTAGGAGTAGAGAGATCTTGCCCTGCTTCATATATTAGATCAGTGCTTGGAATTACTAATATCAAAGCATTATGTGACATAAGACAGGTTAATTTCTGGATACGGATAGCAAGACTCCCGACTTCCAGAATCACTGCTTTGTGTATGGAGAAAAAACAGAAATGGGTTGCTATGGGATATACTCATGGACTCTGGTATCCAAAAGTTGTGCAATTGTTAAATAAATATAAACTACAAATATTAGCTGGGTATGTTAAGAAACAGATTTTATTAAGTAATAAATATAAGAAATATGTGACTAAAAAATAGGAAGCTTTTAGGAAAAGCAAGATTTAGAACATGTCAAAAACTCTGCTTACTCTAAATGGTTTGCGCTTAATAATCTCAACTTTGGATGTAAAGCTTATCTTGATATTCTGACTAATCCTCTTCTTAGAAGATCATTTACTATACATAAATTTGAGCAATTTGATAGCAGTGTTATAAGATGTAGGTATAAACAAACCACAGATGATAACTGTAGTTGTGCAATTGGTGGGCATGAAGATTTAGTTCATGTTATGTTGAATTGTACTTGGTACAATAAGGAACATGTGTACTGGCTAGGCCCTTTTATAAATACTATATGATCATGTAACTCTGACTCTCATTCTAATCCACACACAAGATGAATATTCTGTTGTAAGAATAGTTAATTTTTTTCTGGCAGCTAGTAAAATCAAGAAGAAAATTAGTAGTGCAATTACAATGGTCAGTTTCTAATTCTCTAACTTCTATATTTAAATATTTTTCTTTACGTATATGTATGTATTTATATTTTGTAATGTCTGTATGTGTTTTTGTTGACAACTCTATGAGTCAAACAATAAACTTGATGATGATGAGCGAGGAGGTGGTGTAGTGGGGATGCGTCAGGAAGTGAAAGGAGGGGATTAGTGTCTGGGGCAATGAAGGGGTGTTGGGGTAGTAGACTGGAGGGTGTACACTAAAGGGTGCTACTGTCATAAGAGGCTGTAAGAGAAACCTGTTAGTGGCAGGTGCTGTGGAAGGTGGAGGCTAGTGTCTGAAGTGCCTGTGTGGGTGGGGGGTTGAGTCTGGGTTCAAGGAAGGAGGTGGGGCTAGGGACTTGGCTGAAAGCTACTGTAGTCAACCATACAGATAAGGGGTATACACATTCCCATTTATTCTCAGGGGAAATAGGTTTCATTGGTAAAATACTTGAGAGCACCTTCCCAGCTTTTTTTTTGTATTTATTTATTTATTGAAGTGTATCTGTGGATTTGATACAACAAACTCTATAGTGACATACTACCTGACTGGGGTTACATCAGCTGCACCTGAGAAATGGGTCACTAAATGCTCACTGAGCTCTTCCCAGTGGGTCCCTCTGTGTACAAATGCCAGTGACCTGAGTGTAACCTATGTTTGTTTGGCTCAATTAAGCAGTTTATAAATGTGATAGTGGGTTTATTGCTGCTTTACAGTGGGATAGGGTTCAGAGATACTTGGGCTGACGTGTATGTCTAGGTTTGACAAGACTACGCTCTATGTCAGAAGAGGTTTGTGGACATAAAAATGGGGGAAACATGACAACTGCCAGCATAAAGCCATGTTCAATGCAGGCTCTGCACCACCAAGAAGTACCATACTGCCACCAGCCACCTAGCAACATTATCCACCATCCCAGGTCCTGAACTTGGACATTCAGTGCAGCTACAGATTCCCTGCATGGGGGGGGGGGGCAGTAGGGGAAGGATTATCAACCCCCCCCACCCACACACAGTGGATGGTGCAGTGAGCATTACAACTGTTGCCTTCATCCTGCCCTGTGTTGGTTGATGAATAGAGCAACGTTGTTTCCCACACCCGGGTAGAGCAGTCTTAGGGGTATTGAATCCTCACCCTTCATGGTTGCCACTGAGTGACCGAGTCCATTCCAAAACCCAGGTCACTGTTCTGGTACCTGTCTGGTATCTCCACACACACACACACACACAAAACCCACTTTTATCCACCCTTTACAAATCCTCAATTACTGACACAGTTGCTCAGTACATTTATTTTTCATACTGACTGTCACAGAGGGTGGGAAATAACAGACAGGACATTGTTTTAAGATTTAAAACATTCAGCTTGTGTGATATTTATTTACAAAACTTTTTGGATTGTAGAAATGCTATGAACTCAATACTTCTGTATCTATTCACTTACAGTTGACCTCTCCTTGTCACTTCCCAGGCTTAACTTACTTTTGCCCAGGAGAGGGGGTTATTTATACCCCTGGTCATGATCACCTGACCCAGACCCTTAACATCTAAAGCCTGCTTCTTTACTCAGTGTTATGATTTAGGACTTCTACATGAGTCCTCCATATAATAATCTCTTCTCTCTTATTTAGGACATCACAAAAATCCTACCATTCACCCTGTAGCCAGACATAAATAGAAAAATATAGTAATGAGGCTATTAGTTGCCGAGCAACGCTGAGGTAGTGACCATGGTTACAAGAAGAGTAACAGTTCCTGATCAGACTGTCCTATAAAATGGGGACATTAGAGGGCGCTCACTCCTTAGGGAATTCCCCCACAACAGCTGTAGCCCTGCTGAGGACAGCTCTGAAACAAACAGTAAGGTTTATTTGTATAGACAATAATAATATTACTGTTCTTCTTAATAATATTACTGCTTCTAAAACAACACAGTAGGCTAATACTACTAATTGTTTCCTACAGGTTTCAGACCATTAACCTAAAGCATGTGCTGGCAACTAATGCATTTCATTTCATTTATAGTATAATAGTATTCTCCTGAGTCATTACAGCTCTTTATAGTCTTCACAATCAGTAGAGCTTGTAGTGCTCTCAGCACAGTGAGAGCGACGGCTTGAAAAACAGCCAAACAGCAAAGCATTTGTTTTTCAGGTTGCCGTCGTGTCTATCTGTCCATTTCTCCATTCTGGCCCCAGACTGTGTGCATGTTCACAGGAGCATGATTTACCCTGTAAGCAGTCTTTTTACAGCATACTGAGGGGCTAAGAACAGAATGCTCCCTTCTTGCATGAGTCGCCTGCAGCATGACTTGCAAAAAGAGAAAGCGCTTCACTTTCACTGTCTGGTGGGTGGCTGATATTTCCTTATGCCTCACCGCCTCTTCTTATGCTGACCCCTTGGTATTTCTAGCTCCTCGTTGCACGGTGCTTTAGGAGCTGAAGATAAGAGACTAGAAAGGGGATACTCTCAGCATAAAAGACCTAAACATATTTTTAAACATTCTAACATTTTCTCTAACTCAGGTGGCTGCAAAATCAGCACGTGGCTGCCCCAAGTTACCACAGCAGTTCCCATTAAGATCTGGGATTGCATATCATACTTAGATCAGCAAGCCACATATTTTTCTGCTGGCTACTATACAGCACATAAAGATTTATTTTATTCTACCAACTATAACCATTTTATTTACTACCAAACGTTGTAATAAATCTGTACAGCCTTTCATTTATTTATTTTAACTGGGGTAACTGAATGAACCAAGAAGAGAAGAAAGCAAACAAAGTACTAAGAGGAGACAGTTGATATAGAAGAAGATAGTGCAGCCCTATCCCAGGTGGCCTACTTAGGATACAGGAAATAAGACAAATATGAAAATTAAAGGGGTACTGTTGCGCAACAGAAGTTTTTGTTGAGTTGAAGATAAAAGAAGATAGAAAAGGGTTCATCAGTTAATGTGTTTGTTTCTATACATAGGGAGTGTAGGACACTTTCTCACACTGACTCATTTTCCCTTTTATGTCTACAGGTTTGACAGGATGTTAACCAGGTGTAGGATGACACTGACCATACATATCAGATAAATATTGTTTTTCGTTTATACTACATTGTTTGTCATAGTTAGTTCATAAAGAGCTGCAGATCCTTTGTGAACCCATTGCTGTTCTTGTTTTACAGGTACAACTGGCTGGTCCCCTGAAACCCCCTTATTCCAAGCTCCACAGGAACCAGTTAAGACATAGGTAGTGACTGTAAGTATGGGTTTCCAGGGATAGTCTAGGTGGGCAAAAAGGGGAGATTTGCTAGGGGAAGCTCATCCTTGGATCCCAAAGCTGATTCAGATCAAGGAACATGGAGGATGTAGGTGGTGGAGGCAAATCCAGAGCTCCCGTGGCTCATCTGAGTGTGTTGATAATGGAAATGTAGGCATGGGAGGCCATTCCAGTCATCCCAGGATTGGTCCATGTTGAGGATACCACAGGTACAAAGGTGAGGCAGGCCAGCCCTGCAGTCTCAGGTTGGTTCTTGGTGGGTGAACTGGGAGAATATATTTGGGGAAGGCTGATATGGTTTCTAGTTGCTGGTCAGGGTGCGAAGAGAGGGCAGATGTAGGTAAAGGATGTTAGTCAGGGGTCCCAGGGTTGGTCCAAATGGAAGAAAATGGGGCACTTAGGTGGTAGCAACAAGTCTGGGGGTCGCAAGGCTGATCTGCGTGGGTACTGCAAACAGTTGAGACAGTGTTAAAGGAAGATGGTGTATGGGAACCAGGGCTGGTCCTGGTGGGTGGATAGTGGGAATGCAGGTGGAGTGGTTGTTTCTGGCATCTCGGGGCTGGAAGTTTGGTCCACGTGCTGGGATGTAGGTCAGCTAGGGGTAGGAGGCTGGTTTGGGGACAAAAAGGGTCATCTAGTGGGTGGGAGGGAGTGGACTGCAACAGTAGTCCAGTGACAGGGATACTGGTTGAATGAGATGAGGCTGGTACTAGTTCTGGAAGTGTTGTTGTCCAGGTGTTGGGAGAAAGCTAGGGGATAAAAGGCATTTCGGCAGGGCAGGAAGTATAAAGGAAATATATTGTTTGAACATTGGTTCTGATATAGATAGTGATATATAGATATAGATATATAAATGTATAGATACAGATACATATATAAATATATATATATATATATATATATATATATATAGCTACATACTGTATGTGCCCATTTGTTGAACTTGAGACTCTACTCCCTGATCACAGAGTCTCCAGTGATAACCAAGGGTCTTTTGTTGGCTTCCCCTTGTGAAATGACATTTGTGGTATGCTCATTTGTTTGATCTTTCTGGTTATAAGTTAATTCATCCTGTGCCTCTGCTGAAGGCTCGGATGAAAGTGGCAAATACCTGTTTGAAGTATATAGTGGTGATTTCATGTACATTTGCTTGCTATGGCTATGTAATGTGGAACGCAACTTATGTGTATTAACTGTCTGCCAACCCCCTGGTCTGGTTGTCCTTTGGGAAAGTGGTGGTGCTGCGTGGGGTGTGGTTTTGTGCTGTTGGCAGATTTTGTCAGATTCTGATCTGATTCTCAGATATTGGATTCTTAGATTTGCTGTCTGAAAATCCCAAATCCTAAACTGATTCCTGGAGTAATGATTGGTGGTCATTTCTTGGAATGGAGGCCTATGTCTAGTGGTGTACCTCAAGGATGGGTGTTTGGCCCTCTTGTTTTCCAAATATTTATCTCTGATTTATCAGCTGGGTGACAAAAATATGCCGATGACTGTAAGCTAGGTAGCACTTGTAGAAACTCTGAAGAATCATCTAGAATCCAGGAAGATCTAGATAAAATCATACACTGGGCAGCTAAATGGGAAATGTGGTTCAACCTTGACAAACGCAAAGTTATGGGTCTAGGTTTGAATAACCCCAAGCGTAGATATTAACTATGTGGTACATTGTTAAATTAAATACAACATGAAAAAGATTTGGGGTTCATTATCTCCAATGATTTAAGTTGTACAAAACAAATAACTGAAACTATAAGCAAATCAAATAAAATATGGTGGGGGGGCTCTGAAGAGAAATATCAGATTTAGAGATCAATCAGTGATTCTTCCATTGTACAGATCCTACATCCACCCTCACTTGGATTATTCATCACAGTTCTGCTGCCCTTTTACAAAAAGGAGATATATCACGGGTTGAGAAAGTACAGAGAAAAATAACAACTCAAATAAACGGTACAAGGGATTTGGGATACAAAGACAGGCTAAGCATACTTGGCCTTATGTCATTTGATACAAGACGTTTGAGGGGAGATCTATTGCTGATGTGGGAGGTATTACAGGTCCCATATTTAATGATTGAAATGGGTTTGGATTTTAAACAAATATCTATGGGAACTAGAGGACATCCACTGCAGCTAAAATGTCGGAAATGTAATTCCTTGAAGTGGAAATACTTCTTTTCACAGAGAGTTGTGAATACTTGGAATTGTCTTCCGTTAGAGACTGTTATCAGCGAATCCAAAAAATCTTTATAGTTGATAAACTAATACTGAGTGGAACAAATTGATCCTATTATGGGTAAACGCTAGGAGCTTAAAGGGGCCGCTGCCTTATGCTCCTGTTTTCAAACCTTAGTAGGAACTATTGTAAAATCCTAAAACCTATTCTTTAGGATTTGACTTAGGGTTTCAAACATGAATCCAAAATCCTATTTCTTGATCCTTTTAGGATTTGAAATGGAATCGGATTAGGACTGAGACGTTCCTAAAATCCTAAATCCCAAAATTAGATTGGAATCAGCCAATTCCAAGCATCCTTAGTAGGCTTCCCCATGCTGTGTTAAATTTAGTGCTGGTTAAAGGTGAATGACTGGCAGCAGTAGAGACTGAAGCCCTATGTTTATCCAGAGGTCCAGTACATGATGGCATTTGGGGTGTACTCAGTGGTGGGGTGGGCAGGGTAGAAAGCATCATGAAGGAAGCATGCCTTGCATAAACATATGGTTGTATAATGTGCACATCATGCCTACGGAGGGCCGGAGCAAATACATCGGCAGCCACTAAGGGGTGATTGACACTCCCAGGAGGTACACTGACAGGCATAAGTGGCAGATGGAAGCACCACAGGGGTGCAGGAACATACCAAGTACTGAGTGGTCAGGCACACTAAAGGCTTCCCTACGCTATGATGAAATTTGTGATGGTGAAATGTAAGGGGCTTACAGCACAGTAGTCTGAAAAATTCCATGCATATAGTGAACAGGTACAATACCGGTTTTTCCAAAACTGTAATGAAAATGTTGCTGATTGAAAGTGACAGAGTGACAGCACTGTAATCTGGAAGTCTCTGTTGTGTCACAGACCAGGTACAGTGTGAGCAGGCATGTTCAGTGCACGCTTCCTCTCACTGTGCTATATTAAGTATTAAACAAAGGACAGTGACTGAGAGTGCTGCAGGCTGCGGCCATCAGTTTATCTGCATGGTCATGGACAGAGTGAGTACCAATAACTTCAGTGTGATTCTGCGCAGTGGCCAGAACAGACCGAATTACAATGACCGCTTAAGCCCTTAGGACAATTTTCACTATTCCCTGAATTGATTTCATCGATCTCAGGAGAACCTTTTGTCACAAGCATTCTGAGCTCATTAAAACACAGCTTCATTGCTGGCCCATGGCAGGGCCTGTTCTGCTGTTTGCTGTAAAACACATACAGTAGTAGCCACGTGGCCCACAAGGCACCTGGAATATCAAGCAGAAAACTGGGAGGGAGCAGCTCCACATACCCTCAAACAGAATCAAAGCCAAATGGAGACACAGCCTATTCACCAGTTAGTGCATTAAGTATTTAAGGACATACAATAGCCATCCTGCTGAAATATTGATATATCCACAGCCAAAAGTCAATTTGTTGTTGTTTACATTCTCACCACTTCCTCAGGACTTCAATATGTCTGTAAAGTTAAATATGTATTTAATAATTTCCATATATGTATCTATATGAAAAACATTAATTCCAAGGGCAAATAAAACTAGTGAATAAAATAACTTTTTCTGTTTAAAACAGAAACCATCACCAGACATTATGCACAGTTCTTAACGCATGTTTTACACACACACACACACACACCAAGTAAGTACATCTCAGCTACTGACCTAAATGATAATTTCATCCTGCGGTTTAATTAGGTGATATTTCCTTGTTCAAATACCGCCTAAACTGAAGGAGAGAACCATTAAAGGCATACTGTATTCTCCTTCCTCATACCATAACCTATTAATATCAATTACACACTTAATTATTACATACCACAAAGTTCTCTTTCCAGAACTCTGTCTTATGTTAATCACTCCAGTCTTCCATCTCTTTTCTGTCACAGGAAAAAAAAAAAATTCCATAAATTCATATATTCAAATCAACAAGCCATGTAAGCAAACTAATCCTATATGATGCCTCATAATCTTTAATGCAGATCCCATATTTTTGATTTATAGGAAGTCTGGTGGCAGCAGCTGTAGTGAGGTGTAAAAGCAGTGGTAGGGGCAGTAGTGTTATGCATATCAACCCAGCTATACTTTACCTTACGCTAAAGGCAGGCTCAGAGTCACACAGACCAAACAGCCATCCCCCACACAAATAGAAACATAGAAATTGATGGCAGATAAGGACCGCTAGACCCACCCAGTTTGCCTATTTGCCCATCCTGTTGCAAAAACCACAGACTCCACTTGATCTCCTTTTTATATATTAATATTTTATTGTTTCTCTTTAACATTTACAGAGATTAATCTTGCACAAGCAACATAAGCCTAAATGCAAAGAAAAGCATAAAATTAATAATGAGACAAGATACATTCTGAACTAAACCAAACATACACTATAACAAGCATTTGTCAATGGTGAACGTTGATTGCTTGTTAAACAATTTGATGTTTTTCTGAAAAAGCCCAATGGAGAGTTTCGTCTGCATACCCACAAGACCTTCCACATTGCAGCACCGCCCCAGATGTGGCCTCACCATTGATCTATATAAGGGTAACACTACCTCCCTTTTTCTGCTGGTGATACCCCTCCCTGTGCACCCCAGCATCCTATTAGTTTTTCCTACTGCCTTATCACACTGCTTTGCTAGAGGTTGAAACATAAAAATTGTCAGCAGATAAGGACCACTAGGCCAATTCAGTCTGACTATAAGCTATGTACTTGACTATGGCTTCTGACCCTCCCTCAGTTGTACTTCTATGGTTCTCCCATGCCTGTTCCATGCATGTTTAACACCCGCCACAGTACTCATTCCCGTCACCACCTGCGGCAGACCATTTCATGTGTCCGCCACCCTCTCTGTGAAGAAAAGCATCCTTATATTCTCTCTTAGCCTGCCACCTTCCAATTTCATGTCCTACCCCCTCATTCTTATACTCCTCCTATATTGGAAGATGACTTTCCACTGTACCTTGTTTATATCCTTGAGGTACTTGCATGTATCTGTCATGCCTCCTGATTACCTCCTCTCCTCCAGCGAGTACATATTGTGGTCCATTAATCTCTGCTCATTTGTTTTGTGGTACAAGCCCTGTACCATCTTAGTTGCCCTTCTCTGGACCGTCTCCAGCTTGTTTATGCCCTTTGAAAGATGCGGCCTTCAGAACTGCACACAATACTCCATGTGAGGCCAGACCAGGGTTTTATATAACATCATCACTGCTTCCCTCCTTCTGCTGGTGCTACCCCTGCTTATGCACCCCAGCATGCAACTGGCCCCCCCGCTGCCTTTGTAGTCTGCTTTGACATTCTCAAGTCATGTGAAATTATAACCTCCACATCCCTTTGTTCCTTGGTGACTGTCAGCAACTACAACCCCCCCCCCCATCCTGTAGCTCTCCCTGGGGATTCTATGCTCCAGGTGCATAAATTTGCACTTCTTTAATTTAAACCTCACTTGCCACTCCTCAGACCATTTCTCAAGACTGCCTAGGTCCTTTCTCATTTTCTCCACCCCTTTCAGAGTATCCACCCTGTTGCAGATCTTGGTGTTATCTGCAAACAGGCAGACCTTTCCTTCCAACCTCTCTGCAATATCACTAATGAAGACATTGAACAGGACTATCCCAAAGACTGATTCCTGCAGTACCTTGCTGGTCACCCCCCCCCTTCCCAGATTGTACCGTATTTACCACCACTCTCTGTCTCCTGTCTGGTAGCCATTTCCTAACCCAGTTTACCACCTTGTCTACCATGCTCAGACTACCGGTCTTGTTAACAAACATCTTATGTGAGACAGCATTGTAGACTTTGCTGAAATTGAAGTAGGTGACATCCACAGTCCCCCCTCCCCACCATGATTACCTTCCTTTGTCACCCAGTCAAAGAAGTCTATCAGATTCATGTGACATGACCAACCTGCTGTTAGGCCTGACCAGGGTTTTATATAACAGCATCATTACTTCCCTCCTTCTGCTGGTGACATCCCTGCCTATGCACCCCTTGTAAATGCTTTCACATTTTAACCCAAATTTTCAACATAGTTTTCTTATCACCATACCTCATAAACCCCATAAGTGAAAATCTCTTAATCCATAGCAAAATGCCATTCCACACCACAGGTGTGAAAATTCATTTTGGGCAGGATGTGTGAAATGACAGCTGTACTGTTCATGAGGTTATATGAAGAAATGGCTACGCTGAAAATATGAAGTCAAAATATAAAAAATTGGCAAAGTTACACATGTGCGTAGGACAATTTCAACAAGTGCACATAACTCTATCTTTTGTTGGTATTTTTGCTTCAAATTTTCAATCTGGGCCTTTTGGGACCCTGCCTCATGAACAATGGTGTTATCATTTTGTTACTCATTCTCGAAAGGTGGTTTTGCATAGCGAGTGCGCTATTCCATGCCACAGGTGTGGAAACATGTTTTGGACAGGACAAAAGAAATGAAAGCTATGCTGTTCATGAGGCAGTGTGGAAAAATGGCTATGTTGAAAATTTGGAGTGATAATATTAAAAATTGACCAAGTTACACTTGTGCGTAGGAAAATACAAATGAGCACACGTAACTTGGGCGTTTGTTGGTATTTTTGCTCCATATTTTCAGCATGGGCTTTTGGGGATGCCACCTCATGAACAGTGTAATGGTCATTTCAGTACTCTATCCCAAAGGGTGATTTTGCATAGTGAACTGCGCCATTCCGCGCCACAGGTGCAAAATTCATTTTATTCAGGATGTGAAAAATTACAGCTTTACTGTTCATGAGGGGGTGTGAAACAATGGCTATGTTGAAAATTTGGAGTCAAAATATTAAAACTAACCAAAGTCACATGCGTGCGTATAAAACTTTCAACAAGCCTACATAACCGGTATTTTTACACCAAATTTTCAACATGGGCTTTTTGGGACCCCAGCTCATGAACAGTGGCACTGTCGTTTCATTAATTGGTCCTAAAAGATGATTCTGGTAGTGACTGTGAAATCACCTTTTGGGACCAAGTAACAAAATGACAGTGACAGTGTTCATGAGGTGATGTCCCAAGAACCCCATGTTGAAAATGTGGTGCAAAAATTTTTGAAAATGGCTGAGATATCAACATAAGTTGAAACTGCCACTGACAGCCATTATACAGTGCTTACCTTGATTTTTCAGTTGTGGTTGGGCATTGAAGTGTGCAGACATGTCCCAATCCAGAGAAGATGACAGCGCTTGACCTCCGGTGAGTAAATATGGGGTAAGGGGGGTGCAGGGAGGTAAGGGGGTGCAGGGAGATAAGTAAGCAAAGGGAGGGTTGGGATGGGAGATGGGGGATGGGGAGATGATGAGAGACCATTTTCTTTTTTACAGGGTAAAAAAAAATAATAAAGACTTTGGGAAAGGCTTTTCCATTTTTTAGGGTCAGGAATGTTTCGGCTTTGCTGTTAAACTCTGCCCGGACCCCAATCAAGGCCAACAGATGATGGGGCTGGCAGGAGCACTCAGAGGCCACCCTTTCAAGGGTCACATGGGGGGGGTAATGGCACAATAGACAATGATGGAAGGTTTTCTGTTTTTTTTCCAGGATAAACAAAATGACAAGAGACAGTTTTCTTTCCTTCAGGAAGAGTTTGCTGTACAATTGAGGACACTGAGGGATTGGGCACCCTCAGTGGTAGTATCTTATGTTTGGTGGGGTGTAGGGTGGTGGATGCTTAGAGGGAGGGTTGTGTGGGGGAATAACTTAAAAAAAGGGGCAGTTTTCAGCAATGCGAGAGTGAGAGACAGGATGTGAGGAGCTGACCGCAGCAACTCGCACATTGAGCTGCATGGTGATAGACAACCCTGCTGCAGCATGCAGTTTTACTGCTATGCTCCACCAGACCCCCAATTAAGGACAACAGATTATTGGGACAGCAGGAGCACTCAGTAGCCACCCAGGACCACGGAGCAAGGGGGCACACAAATCGTTGCATGTCTTGGTGGGCTGAACAGTCATGCAAATCAAAGGGCCATAGCTCTCTTGGATTAGAGCCGCTTCAGTCCTTTTAATTGCACGACTGTTCAGCCCAAGCAAAAGGTTGCATCAGGACCACATTGAGTGGTCATTGGGGTAGACTGCTGAGCCCCTGGTTCTGTGAACTGCTATAGGCTCGGCAGTGACACCCCCTGAAATCCCATATTGCCACAATACGTTGGTTTGTACAAGCGCAACCAACATAAAAATGAACTAAGGTTGTAATACCAAGCTAAATAATCAAAGTGGAATAGATAAGCAATGACCCACGCAGGGTTTGCGGTTATTGTGGATTAATCAACACCCCGGGTGCATTGTGAGGCATGAGGCTGCAGGCTGAGTGTCCTCACAGCACCTGGGGTTTTGATTAATCTGCAATAACCGCACACCATGGAGTGGGTTATTGCACTTACTGTATAACATGGGCCACATGTGGGAAGAAATGGACAAAAACTAGTGGAATAACAGGAACAAAATGTGGGAACTATTTTGTGTTCTTCCACTATTTCTGGTTGCAGTACCACAGTTTTCTGTGTTCTGCCACAGCAAAAATAGTTCTACAAACAGAAGTTTGTGGTAAACAGGCCTACAACTTTAAAATCAAGGAGCAGCTTGATCTTCTTATTATACTGTTAAAACTACAGTGTCTGTTGCTGCCATGCCGTCACCCGAACTGTCTCTCTCCCTGGACTTACTCATCCCTGTGTGCTGCTTTCAAATTACTAGACAGAGAGACAGAAACAGTAACACAGCTGCAGCAAAAGTGGAGATGCACTGCGTGAGACTGCAGAGGGAGGGGGACAGAGAGAGACACAGAGAACTGCTACAGCAGCACGGTGTTCTGCTACCAGTCAGAGCTGCTCCAGAAAGAGACAGAGAGAAACGCCTACTGCTGGAGAATGAGAACACTGCAGCCACTTTGTGAGCTCCCTTGCTCTGAATGGAACTTCGCTGTGCCTCTCTTTCTCTCCAACATGGGATGTGGACCGGACATTAATGGGGGGGCTTCAATATTTCACCCCTCCCTCCTCCCTGTAGTGCTGCCAAATGCGACAGACACACAAACACTGAGTAATTGGCAGAGGAAGTGCAGCATTACCACTCACAGACGCATCATCTCTGCCACTCGCTCTCTCTCTGTCCCTTGATAGCACTCTACATTCTGTGTTCTGCCTCTCTCACCCATCTGATTTCATACATGTCCTTCCTTTCCTCACTTGTAGTATGCTACGAGGACAGAGTTCATGGGGAAGCATGGAGTTCCGCTGGTCGAGTGGGTGGGAAGTCTCCCTACGCTATGGGCACATAGTTGCCATTACAGTTAAAAGATGGAGTTCTGCAGGGTGACTCAATGGGAAGTGTGGCGAGTATGCCACCTTAATACTACACAGAAGGGATTCTTGTGCCCAAAGTGAGCGAGTGAGTGGTCAGGCAATTGAACGGGAGGGAGAGGAGGGTCCACAGTGACAGCAAACACTAACACAGAGATTTAATGACTTGCTTCTGTTTACTATCTCACTGTGCAATAATAAAATCTTGCAGCTACAGGATATCACTCTCACAGACCTCATTACCAGAAACTGCGTGAACATGGATTAATGAATGGTCATGTGAGCTGTGTCTGCCAATCAGATCGCAAACATGTACAGTATGTGCCCATATTATAACAGAAAATACATACCTACAGACAAGTACAGGTACACTTGTGAGCTGCATCAAACTGTGAAGGCGGATCAAGTAGCATTAAATAATTTGGTCTGATTAAGCAACAAATAAATTCTCTCATTCTGAGCTAGTACAGTCATGCTGTTATACCATTCAGCTAAAGTAGGTGGAGATTGATCTTACCACTTTGATAACAATAATCTTTTGAGGGCTAATGTGGCAGAAAGGATCCAATTAGTCTGCTGTCTAGAGAAGGACCCTAACTGAGAGGAGAGACCCAAAACAAGTGTTACAGGAGAGAACATCAGAGTTAGCCCAGTGACTTTCTTGCAGATTTCGTGAATTTGTTCTCATAGTTTAGGGACCAGAGGGCAGCTCCAAAGCATATGTGACTCATCACATTTCCAGCAGTTACTCCCAGGACAGAACCCTATTTTCTCTAATTTTAGGGGGCAATAGTAATACTGATGTAACATTTTAAACTGAACCATTCTGCCCTGAACCTTCTTGCAAGTATGATTTGCATTTTTCCATGCAGAAATCCAGTCTTCCGCTGATATACTATGTAACCCCCCTACAAATGGGGGTTCCCAAAAAGTCTTCCTTGAGCTTGCTTAAATGCTCATTTCCAGGCTGGTGTCCTGCGTTTTAGCAGTCTAAATGTATTGCCAAAGAGTGCCTGTATAGCCTCTGTGTACTGTCTCTTTAAGAGCTGCCTGGATTGCAGTCATAAATAATCTGAAAGGGAGCTGTGTTACAAGATGCACTTGTTTGCTGATCATTTATTAGAGTAGTAATAATATTGTAGTTTGTTCTAACCTGCCTTCTTTGTAGCATGGACAGTTCTGTTTTTTCCATCATCTTGGTCCTGGACTGCTGAAATGGGCCAATCAGTACCTTTGGGGACTCTAAAATGGAGCCCGTCCACAGGGGCTTTGTGGGAGCAAAATTCAGTAGGAATTGTAGTTTTTGCATTTTGGCACCAAGACAGACCTGGAGGGGGAGCCCTTGTTGTGACTGACAGAAGAATCAGCCAACCGAACCTTTTGGATCCTGGGGAAATTCCCAGGCTGCTTGTAGCTAGTTTCAGTTTGAGTTGGGAAGTAAAAGAGGTAACAGCTCGAGATAGTCGAGCAGCAATCCTGTGTGGATTCACGTGGGAAAACTGTGAAAGGGCTGAGTTTTGGCCTGCCTCTCTGCCTGCTGTCCCTGAAAGGGAGAAGAGAGTTTATTCAGACTGAATCTGAATTGTGAGGATGATTTAATCCACAGAACTGTGACCAGACTTTAACCTGAAGGAGACCAAAGATTTGTTGAATGCGACCAGCCTGTCAGGATTTCTAGCCACCTTTGAATTCCTGGTTTGTGCAGAGATTCTGTAATTGCGACCGGATAGCAATCTGCCTGGTACAGTAGAATTTCTTACATGTAAATGTGCTGTGTGCTGTTAGTGGGTCATGATTTGGTTCCCCACTGTGTGCTGAACTGTGTTCTGCTTGCTGGAGGCTGCATCCAGCTCCCACGGACTGAATCCGTATTCATCTCCATTGGGCCTGAGCTTTGCCACACTGACCCAGCCAGACTACCCACTGCACAGAGAAAGCCATCGATGAGTGAACTGCCTGGGGATCAGCCCCCTGCTCATGCTTTGAACAGGAACGACACCTTGGTGATTCATGTGGGCCCTGCTTCTCCTGGCAATCCAGTTCAACAACCTGCTATCTCGATTTCATCCTGCCTGTGTCCTGTATTGGGTATCATGAGTAAATATCAGGGTAGCTCCCTGCAACAACAGCTAAATCTAAAGCGTTGTCATCTGATTGCTTTGTGGTATTTTCTTTCATGAACCGAGCCCTCCAGCTCCGGATTACAGATAGTGTGTGTTGTGCATGTTGCTTTCTTCCATCACAGGGCCCCAACCAGTTGCGAGCCGGCCTACCCCGGGCAACGTTCCTCGCTAGCCCACCATCTTCCTACCTGGGTACCCAGAGTGTGTGTTACTGTGTAGGGACTCTGAAGTGCATGCATAACTGTCAGATTGACATAGCCTTTAAGCAAATCAACCTGATTACGCCCCTCCCTTGTTTAAGTCCCCTGAATAAATCAGATCTAACTCTTTTGCATTTAACCTAACTGTGGTTCCAGTTTGTGCCAATAGTACTGTACTGTTGCTATTTGCTGTGCATAACCTTGTTTTACAGGGGGTCCCCAGGGTCGAGCTAGAGGAACCAGCCCTGGTGGTAAGTGCAAACAGTGTGGGTAATTGCATGGTGAATAAGGGTCATTGTGAAAGTGATTGTATATTGTTCAGGCCACTAGAAGGGAAGGGGGGGTTACAGTGTCGAGGAGGGCTGTGCCTAGGTTAGCTTGACCACTAACAACCCTGACCTCCGGGTGGAGGCACCAGTTTCAGTACCTAGGCCCCTTAACCTGCTACTAGTCAAGCAGGCAGGGGTAATAGCCCTTGGGATAGCGCCACCTAGGGGTTACATCTTGGAGGCTTACTGTTGGGATTTTGTCTTCTAGTGGCTGAAATTATGAATTATTGTCAAACATAAAATGGCTACCCCAACAGAAGTGGCTGTTCACCAGTTGGTGGGGTGGTGTACCGGGCAAGAGATTGACCCCCATAACGCTTTGCTAATACTGGATATACCTATGGGCATTAGTAAGGACACTGTTGAAGGGGCACTTTCTAAAGCTGAATGTTCGAAAAAAGCTGTAGTGGTGGGTCGACAGGCTGATTTAACTGCCCAAACTCTCATGGCCTTGGTGGAGTGTAGCGACCCCCTGGACAGTTCAAATGTGCCCAGACTATCACTCCAGAAGGGTTCCCAGCCACCTGGAGGGTGAGAACCAAAGATAGCAAGGATCCCTTAGAGGATGACCACCCACCGTTATCTGAGTCTTTTGAGGAGAAGTTTGCCAAGTTGTTACTAGAGGAGGGCAAAACTGTGGAGGAGTTAAGAAAAATTATTCCTGCCACCTGGGAATGTCACCTCCCCGCTATCCACACCCTCCCTAGTACCTGTTCTTTCACCAACTTCTGTACCTGCCTCTGAGCCAGCAAGTAATAGTGGCCCTTACCGCAAGCTCATGGTATTCTCTGGCATCCGCCCTACTTCTAATGGGGAAGTCGACCTGGAGACCTGGATAGACTCTGCTACTCTTGCGGTACAAGACTGGCAATGCTCTGAGGCTGAGAAAAGGGCCTGCCTGGGGGAAGCCTCCAGGGACCTGCCTTATGTACTTTTCACTCTCTGAGGTCCTCTGATCCTGACGCCAAAGCCCAAGAGTACAGTCACCCTTGAAAATGTGTTTGGGGGCACCACTAGTGTTGAGGCCTTGAAATGGAAACTTAAAGATGTTAGACAACAGCTGGGGGAATTGTTATCTACCTACATGGATCGATTAGAGGGAATCCTACAAACCATTTTTCGGAAAGGAGGCTGGGTTTTTAGTAAAGCGGACCAGGTAAGACTGGATCATATACTCTGCTCTGCCCAGCACTACAGCTGGGTGTTGCTCAAATTGCAACTGCATCAAAGGAAATCTGGTCCCTTGCCCTTCCATGTGTTGATAAAGGAGGTACGGGAAGTTGAGGAGGAGAAAGGCTTTTTGGAGCCCTGCGCAGTCGTAGCTGCTGCAACCCCTGCTCCAGGTGCAGGGTCAGTCGCTGATGGCCTGGAATCACTGCAATCACATGATGGAATCCGAAAACTAAATGTCAGCCCCGGGGGGCACAGCCAGACAGAGACTGCTACGGATTGTCCGCCATGGGATGAACTGCTGAGGGAGTTCAGAGAAACAAAAAACAGTCTCTTTATGAAGGCCGCTCCTGCGAGTACAGGCCCTGATCCTTACCCGACTGCATCTGCTATGGGGGTGGGGGTGCACACACAGGCATCTCCTACTGACAGCAGCTCAAAAATTGATGTCTTGACTATGGAAGTGAGAGAATTGAAGAGATGTCTCCAAATGCTCACCACACCACAGACAGAGGTGGAACTAAGGTTTTCTGTTGGTAGTACCCCCGCCTCAGCTCCCAGTGTGATGTCTTGGTCACACCAGACCTCAGAAAGCATATTTTGCCATAATTGTGGGAAGGATGGGCACATGAAGAGAGAATGCCGGTCCTCAAAAGACCTAGATAACATTGTACACAGACTTCAAGGGGAGCTTCGGAAAGCGAGACCATGGCCGAGGAGCACCAGAAATGACAACAGTGCAGGACTGAGAAATCCTAATTCAAATTTCTTTGTGGCTAAATCATCTGTCCAGGTCTCTGCTACTGCCTCTCCAGATTGGTCCAGAACAGTGGGCCCTTCGATGGAGACTTCTGTGAATGTCAATGGTATCTATGCTCGGGCTGTGCTCAATAGCGGGTCGTAAGTGACCATTGTATTCCAGGACTGGTATAACAAACATTTTTCTGATGTGCCACTGCAATCTCTGGAAGGTTTGCATGTGTGGGGCCTAAGTGACAGGTCTTATCCCTACCTAGGATATGTCCGGCTCTGGTTTTCTTTCCCTTCGACTGTAACTGGTGTAGATGAACAAGTAGATACACTAGCCCTGGTGTGTCCTTCTACAGGATTGTACGATGGGATTCCCTTGCTCATTGGAACCAGTGCCCACATGTTTGGAAGACTAGCGCAATTGTGCCATGAAAAACAAGGGGAAACAGACTGGGTGGGCACTGAGAATCCCAGTCCTGATAAAGAGAACCTATGATCTGCAAAAACAGACTACCAAAGCAGACGGAGATGAGCTGGTTGGGATAGTGTGGAAGAAAGATCCTGATTCTCTGGTACTCCCTCCCAATGCAAAGTACACCATTGAGGGAGAGGTTCGCATTAGAAAGGAAGTGAAAAATAAAATATTAATGTTGGATGCACCGGGTGATGGAAAGCTGCCAGAGGGATAATTGGTTAAACCCAGCATTTTGCCTGCCCATGCCCATGCCTATGCATGATGAGTGATGGTTCAGATTCGGAATGTGTCAGATCAGGAGGTCTGGTTGAACAGAGGGTGCACCCTAGCTACAGTACACTGCGCATATACTGCTGTATTACCCAAAAACTAGTACCCTGGTGAAAAGGAAAGAGTGACCCTGGACTTATTCAACTTTGGTGATTCCCCGTTGCCAGCTGAATGGAAGGCTAGAATTAGCAAGAAACTCGCCCAGGCAGACCAAGTGTTTTCATTAAGAGAATGGGACATGGAGCGTGTCCAGGGTGCAGAGCATCACATACGCCTGCATGATGACCGGCCATTTCCAGAGAGTTCCCGACGCCTCACCCCAGCGGACATAGATGATGTTAGGAGGCACCTGCTGGAAATGCTCACTGCTGGCATTATACAAGAATCAAGGAGCCCATATGCCTCTCCCATTGTGGTTGTATGTAAGAAGAATGGGTCCATGAGGATGTGTGTTGATTATCGAACCCTGAACTGGCAGATCATCCTAGATCAGCACACCATGCCCCATATACAAGATGCCCTGGATTGCTTGAATGGGAGCAAATGGTTCTTGGTATTGGATCTTCGCAGCGGATATTATCAGATTCTGATGGCCCAGAATGACCATGAGAAAACAGCTTTCATCTGTCCTTTGGGGTTCTACAAATTTCTGAGAATGCCACAGGGGATTTTGGGCACCCCGGCCACCTTTCATCGACTGATGGAACGCGCGGTGGGAGATGTGAACTTGTTGGAAAGTCTAGTATACCTAGATGATGTTATTGTGTTCATACACACATTAGAGGAGCATGAGACCTGACTGCTTAAAGTGCTGGACCAACTGGAAGACTTCAGTCTCAAGCTGTCCATCGACAAGTGCCAGTTTTTCCAAACCTCCGTGAAATTTGTGGGGCACATAGTATCTGCAGAAGGAATAGAGACCGATCCCAGTAAGGTTGAGTCACTGGCTACTTGGCCCCAGCTCCATAACTTGAAAGAATTACAGTGTTTTCTGGGGTTCTGTGGCTACTACCACAGGTTCATAAAAGACTATTCAAAGGTGATTCGCCCGCTCCTCAATCTTACCCACGTTTACCCCCTTACCAACTGTAAATACAAGAATGGGGCTGTCAAAGAACCAGAGAAAGTGTACTTCTGCACAGGTGAACCTTTTGGGCCCCACTGGACACTGAATGTGAAGCAGCCTTCCACAAGGTCATATATAAGCTCACCCATGCCCCCATCCTCACCTATGCTGGCCCTACCAAGCCCTATGTGCTGCATACAGATGCTAGTCTGCAGGGCCTAGGAGCTGTGCTGTATCAAGACCATGAGGATGGTTTGAGACTGGTCGCTTTAGCCAGCAGGAGTCAGACCCCATCAGAGTGAAACTATCCTGTGCACAAGTTGGAGTTCCTTGCCCTAAAATGGGCCATTGTTGATCAGTTTCATGAGTACCTCTGTGGGGCAAAGATATTGGTGAAGACCGACAATAACCCGTTGACCTATGTACAGACTTCAGCCAAGTTAGACGCCACTGGGCACCGGTGGCTCTCTGCCTTATTAACCTATGATTATGCTGTTGAATACAGAACAGGACTGAACCATATTGATGCTGACGCCCTGTCATGGAGGGTCTCTTCCAAGAGTGATTGGGTCAGGCTGTCTGAACTGGACATCTGAGCATTGTGCCAAAAGTTTGACAGAGATGAACAGATGTCTGCGGACACAGTGGACTGTCTAGTAGATTGCTTGGGCCCTCTTGATACCTGCATACCGGCTGCCTATTGCCATTTCTCTGCTCTAGATATTAGTGCACTACCTCAACTTGACAATGACAGTATTCAGTGGGCTCAATCTCAAGATCCTATGATTCAACCCACACTTAATGCCCTGCGTGCAGGGAAAGATGTGTCTAAGTTGTGTTTCCCTGGCTTGCGAACTGCCCTATTGGTTAAAGAAGGCCCCAGGTTGAATTAACTCAATCAGTTGTTATACAGAGAGACGGTGGATCATAGTGGTCAAGTAAACAAGCAACAATTGGTCCTGCCCATGGCCTGTAAACACTTGGTACTGAGGTCCCTCCACAATCACATAGGGCACCTCGGTATTGACAGGACTCTTGACCTGGTACGATTTTGATTCTACTGGCCCAAGATGGGGGCCGATGTTGAGCACCATGTAAAGACCTGTAGTCGTTGCCTCCAAAGAAAAGCCCTGCCTCAGAGGGCTGTCCCCCCTTGTCAATATCACTACCAGCGCCCCCATGGAACTGGTTTGCACAGATTTCTTTTGTTTAGAACCTGATCAGTAGAATATTGGCAATGTGTTGGTGGTTACAGATCATTTCACATGGTTTGCACAAGCTTTTCCAACTAAAGATCAAAAAGCCTCTACCATGGCCAAGGTGCTAGTGGAAAAATTCTTCGTCCACTAGGTGCCCCCCAGCGGATCCACTGTGACCAAGGCAGAGACTTTGAAAGTAGGCTAATCAAAGAAATGCTATCTCTGAGGGGGGTGCAGAAGTCAAGAAACACCCCTTATCACCTGCAGGGGGACCCTCAACCAGAAAGTTTTAACAGCATCCTTCTAGACATGCTGGGCACCCTCCATCCAAAAGACAAGCATAAGTGGAGCCAGCAGATTAGCACCTTGGTACACACATACAATTGCACCAAAAATAATCCTACTGGGTTCTCCCCCTACTGCCTCATGTTCGGGAAGGAGGCCCGACTGCCAGTTGATGTCAGCATTGGGGTCTCTCCAGATGGGGTCCGAGCCGAAAACTGCCAGCAGTATGTACAGAAACTGAAAGCTCAGTTGAGCCATGCATATCAACTGGCCCAGACAATGGCCACCAAGAGAAATCTCGCCAACAAAGAGAGGCACGATAAGAAAGTAAAGGCTCAAGAGCTACGGCCTGGGGACCGTGTGTTGTTACGCAGTTTGGGACTACATGGCAAGCACAAAATTGCTGATAGGTGGCACCATCTTCCTCGTGTAGTAGTTGGAAAGTTGGATGATCTATCAGTGTACAAGGTACGCCCAGAGAATAACTCCAAAGCTATCAAGACCATGCACCATAACCATTTGCTGCCTATCTGGCAAGTTATTATTGAAGCTGAGCCAGCAGATATTGCCTCTCCTGGGCTGGTGACTTGTGCTGCTGCAAAAAAGAGACATAGTCAACTTACCCCAGTAGTTACAGATTTAAGGTTTCCCTGCAGCAGGCCCAGAATGATAGTGACCGTCAGTCCACCTCTGATGAAAGTGACTATGGTAATGCCTATTATCCCTCCTATGAACTGAATCAGTTGTTTCATAGAAATCCTATGCAGAATCATGGAGATGAAGCTGGGCCTTCTGGACTGTCTAACCCCTCCAACTTCGTCCTTGGAACCAATGCTCCCTGAAAGTGAAGTGCAAAGTATTGCGTCTGAGGCTGCAGATTCCCTGTGTTTCATGGAACTGTGTCACTTGCCCGAAGAAGGGTCAGATGGTCTGAGTCTCTCTGGTGACACACCAGAACTTGAACAACAATATGAGAGTGCTGTCAGACCCCCTTCAGTGCCACAAAGCCTAATTGTGCCAGAACCTTCTCTAAATGAGCCAAGTGTTGTGAAGACAGAGCTTACAGAGCAAGGAGCTGGCAATGCTCCAAGTCTGGGCATTCCTATCTGTGCAAAGGCACCCCTCATGACTGATGAAAGCTCCAAAGTTAGTGCTGAAAGTACAGAGACTATGGCTGTTCCCCCCAGAAAGACTGGCCAAGCTGTCAAGAAAGAATTGCACTTCAGTTATGATTTTCCCGGGAGGCCAGTGGATTTGCCTCTCAATGTGGTTCACGAAGGTGTTTATATTTCTCAGAGCTCACTACCCAAACTAGGCTTAATGGCCAGTTCCAGGTTGATTGTTCTTCCTTCTCAGAATGGTGCCCCTGCCCCGTCCAGCCCCAAGTTAGCTGATAGGGAAGGGCCCCCTCTTACACTGTTTAATGTGCAGGAAGTTATAACATGAATCAGTATTGTGATGTTACAAGTATGTTAATCATAGTGGAATCAGTATCACATGTATGAAACGTGCATAAGCATTGTCATTATGGATATAGTAATGTGAAGTGTAGTGAATATGTATAGTAAAGTAATAAGTTAACTGATGCATGATGGTACAGACTTGATGTGGATGCCAAGTTTTCTCCAGGCAGGGAAGGGTATAACCCCCCTACAAATGGGGGTTCCCGAAAAGTCTTCCTTGAGCTTGCTTAAATGCTCACTGCCAGGCTGGTGTCCTACATTTTAGCAGTTTAAATGCATTACCAGAGAGTGCCTGTATAGCCTCTGTGTACTGTCTCTTTAAGAGCTGCCTGGATTGCAGTCATAATTAATCTGAGAGGGAGCTGTGTTAGAAGATGTACTTGTTTGCTGATCATTTGTTAGAGTAGTAATAATATTGCAGTTTGTTCTAACCTGTCTTCTTTGCAGCCTGGACAGTTCTGTTTGTTTCCAACGTCTTGGTCCTGGACTGCTGAAATAGGCCAATCAGTACCTTTGGGGACTCTAAAATGGATCCCGTCCACAGGGGCTTTGTGGGAGCAAAATTCAGTAGGAATTGTAGTTTTTGCATTTTGGCACCAAGACAGACCTGGAGGTGGAGCCCTTGTTGTGACTGACAGAAGAATCAGCCAACTGAACCTTTTGGATCCTGGGGAAATTCCCAGGCTGCTTGCAGCTAGTTTCAGTTTCAGTTAGGAAGTGAAAGAGGTAGCAGCTCGAGATAGTCTAGCAGCAATCCTGTGTGGATTCACGTGGGAGAACTGTGAAAGGGCTGAGTTTTGGCCTGCCTCTCTGCCTGCTGTCCCTGAAAGGGAGAAGAGAGTTTATTCAGACTGAATCTGAATTGTGAGGATGATTTAATCCACAGAACTGTGACCAGGTTTTAACCTGAAGAATACCAAAGATTTGTTGAATGCGACCAGCCTGTCAGGATTTCCAGCCACCTTTGAACTCCTGGTTTGTGCAGAGACTCTGTAATTGTGATCGGATAGCAATCTGCCTGGTACAGTAGAATTGCTTACATGCAAATATGCTGTGTGCTGTTAGTGGGTCGTGATTTGTTTCCGCACTGTGTGCTGAACTGTGTTCTGCTTGCTGGAGGCTGCATCCAGCTCCCACGGACTGAATCCGTATTCATCTCCATTGGGCCTGGGCTTTGCCACACTGGCCCAGCCAGACTACCCACTGCACAGAGAAAGCCATCGATGAGATACCTACCTGGGGATTAGCCCTCTGCTCACACTTTGAACAGGAACGACGCCTCGGTTATTCGTGTGTGCCCTGTTTCTCCTGGCACTCCAGTTCAACAACCTGCTGTCTCGATTTCATCCTGCCTGTGTCCTGTATTGTGTATCATGAGTAAACATCAGGATAGCTCCCTACAACAACAGCTAAATCTAAAGTGTTGTCATCTGATTGCTTTGTGGTCTTTTCCTACATGAACCGAGCCCTCCAGCTCCTGATTACAAATAGTGTATGTTGTGCATGTTGCTTTCTTCCATCACAGGGCCCCAATCAGCTGCGAGCCTGCCTACCCCGGGCAACGTTCCTGGCTAGCCCACCGTCTTCCTACCTGGGTACCCAGAGTGTGTGAATGTGTAGGGACTCTGAAGTGCATGCATAACTGTCTGGTTGATATAGCCATTAAGCGAATCAACCTGATTACGCCTCTCCCTTGTTTAAGTCTCCTGAATAAATCAGATCTAACTCTTGCATTTAACCTGACTGTGGTTCCAGTTTGTGCCAAGAGTACTGTACTGTTGCTATTTGCTGTGTATAACCTTATTTTACAGGGGGTCCCCAGGGTTGAGCTAGAGGAACCAGCCCTGGCAGTAAGTGCAAACAAGTGTGGGTAATTGCATGGTGAATAAGGGTCATTGTGAAAGTGATTATTGTATATTGTTCAGGCCACTAGAAGGGAAAGAGGGGGGTTACAGTGTCCTGGAGGGCTGTACCCAGGTAAACTTGACCATGAACAACCCTGACCTCCGGGTTGAGGCACCCGTTTCAGTACCCAGGCCCCTTAACCTGCTGCTAGCCAAGCAGGCAGGGGTAGTAGCCTTTGGGATAGCATCACCTAGGGGTTACATCTATTTCCCAAGTTCATTTCCCACTTTGATCTAGAGGCCTCAATTAGTAAGGAGAACTTGGTACAACTGCATAATAACTATAAAGTTTTGACCCCCTCCCCCCTTGGAACACTACTTAGTCTCTGGCTTTGTTTTCTTTCCTATCACTAGGTTTCCCCTATGCCTGCCCCATTCCCCTAATGAATTTGCCCCCAGCACCACCTCCACTGGGAGTCTGTTCCCTGCATTCACCATCATTTCTGTGAAGAAATACTTTATCAAGTTACCCCTTGGTTTACCCCCCAGCTTCATGTTGTGACTCCTTGTTCTAGAACATCTCTTTTTCTGAAAGATGCTACCTTCCTGTACCTTATTTATGCCCTTGAGATGCTTGAAGGTCTCTGTCATATCCTCCCTTTGCCTCTTCTCCTCCAGGGTATACATATTGAGGTCCTCCAGCCTCTCCCCTTTTGACATTTGGTTCAGACCCTGCACCATTTGTATTGCCCTTCTCTGAACTGCCTGTACCCTGTCTATGGATGTTCATACCACTGACCCCAAAACATCACTGCCATGGCCTCTTGACCGGCACTGCTGTACCAGGTGCCATTACTCTACAAGAGTACTGCACATATGAACTCTAATACACATGGTGCTGAGCGTGTTGTCAGTGGTGATCACTGTCCTTTGACTTTTTTCAGGGTAGTGAAATAAATATTTCTGTTTTTTTGGTAGTTAACAGTATGTCCTGTTGTTGAGCCATAAACTGTAAAAAAAAAATTAATTTTCATGTTTATAAAAGCCAGTATCCATATTTATTTTGTTATTTTTTATTGACAGTATAAAAGGCAAGTTAGTCCATTATATTAATATCTAAATTATTATGTTGATCATTAATGGACAGGGACAGGATAGGATATTTGGGGAGGAATTTACAAAACAGTGCCCTGAACTGTAAAGTGTGCCTTGAACTATAGCTAAAGCCTGGTAAGTAGAATTAAAGTTATTCTCATCCCCGACAGCAACACCAACACAGCGACCTACCAACCCATCGACAAAATCGACAGGTTGTCAACAGGTTGCTGTGTTGGTGCGCCTGACACAGGAGAACACTGTCTCCTGGTCCTGCACCCCCTCCGAAGACAACTCCGAATGGAGTTGAGAATCATAAATACAGGGGGTGCGAGCGACAGAGAAACCCTGTAGGGAGTTCAAGGGGCTTGCCCGATTTAAAAAAATAAAATAAATGGACTGGGAGGCGCATAGGAATTATATCGCTGCAACTTGCTGTTGACATAAAATCAATTGTCAATATTATTGCAAATTTAAAAAATAACTAAAAAGATGAATCTCTCAAGGACAACCTAGAAAATGAGTTCATGCATCGTAAAATGTTCAAAGTTCAATAATGAGTCAGTATATAATCAATTAACTATATGAGCAGAAACAGTCTTAAGAATCTGTGTCTGCTCATATAATTAATTGATTATATACTGACTCATTATTGAACTTTGAACATTTTAAGACACATCAACTCATTTACTAGATGGTCCTTGAGAGATTTATTTTTTTATTATTTTTTTTAATTGGCAATAATACTGACAATTGATATTATCTTGTATAATATATTGTTACAACAGTAGATTTTAATGTTTATGGCGTGTGTTAACTGGTTGAGAGTATAGTTTAGAAAATATCTTCAGATAAGTTTAATTCTGTATGAATGTTTTAAACAGTTGTTCATACAAGGTACATTTTTCTCATTCCCCTCTTATTTCCATACATATATTTCTGTTGTACAGTTTTTTATCATACAATACTATAAAGTTTTAACTTACATTTGTGGTATTAAATCTAAAGGTCTTGCTTTTTATTTTGAATGTATTCTCTTTACACACACTTTCATTAAGAATTTCAGTTACAGACTTTGCCTGCTTGAGTGTTCAACTTATCTAATGGATTTGACCTTGAAAAGAGTCCCACTAATAGCCAGCTAAAGGGATTCTTTTCATTCCATTTAAATTTGTGATTTTTTTTTTTTGCAAATAACTATATTTTATTGAAGACAGTTACCATATACAACACGTACTTCACATAGAGTTAGGTTACAGACAATGTTTGATCCTAAAACAGACCCCAGACCCATAAACTAAACAAAATTTCCCCCCATTATCCTCCCTCTTCCCTAACCCCCCCCACAGCTATCCAAGCGCTGAACTACTATTCCATAATGAAGATTAAAAACAATAAAAATTAATACAACTTAATTCGACCTACAATTGAAGGGTAAGAAGGACGAGTGGCACAAAATAAGGAAAAGGGTATGACACAGATTACCCCAGGTATTCAGATGGTGTAACAGAACCCAGGGACAAACACACAATGATAGAAGAAAAAAGTAGAAAGGAAAACAAGAAAGACACTGAATTGTGAATGTGAAAAAAAAGGGGGGGGCAATGAAAGAACCAACAGAGAGTGAATACCTACAAGAGAAAAAGTAAAAGAAGAAAGCAAAAAAAAAAAAAAAGAACCCAGGAACAGAGGGAAGAAAGGGAAACAGAAGGAAGTGGCATAATAGGTACCCCCCAACACCCGAACTTATCTTTAAGGCTTTGAATAAGTCCCCCCCAGCATCCAAGAAACTTAGTCAATGCCTTCCCCAACATAAAGACTAATCTTTCCGCATAAAGTGCATTCAGGAATTCTTCCCACCATTCCCTATATGTAGGGGTCCAATCATCTCGCCAATGGCGTAGAATTAACAGCTTAGTAACTGATGCAATCAACGCCAGTTGGTATTTCTGAACTTTACTTGGGACATGGGCATACATCCCAAATATACAAGTTTCCAAATTAAAAAAGGCCGAGAGATCAGTGTACGGACCAATCCAGAGTCTAACCGAACTCCAAAACCCGTTGATTTTTGGACAAAACCAAATTTTATGGATTGTAGTTGCCAGTGGGTCATTACAATCCTTGCATACGGAGAACCCAGGCCACTTACCGGTATAATCTTGTGGGACAGATACAAGTTATGTAATAACTTGAATTGAATATCTCTAACCTGTCTTGTTTGACATAGAGATAGGTATCCTTCCAGATTTTCTCTCATACCATATCAGTCCAGTCCAGAGCCAAATTAATTACCCAGTATAAGGGGACCGGGGCGGAGGTAGAGTCACTCCTTTCTAAAATATATTTATAGATTTTAGAAATCTTCCTACCTGATAAACTAAGTTCTCGTAGCTCATTAAATAAAACTCCTGCCCTGTCGGAACATTGGCTCTTACCTAGAAAGGCCTTAACGCTGCTTTGGATTTGCAGCATTTTTAATGTAAATTGAGACCTGACCCCAAATTTTAAGAGCAGTGACGATAATGGCAGCAACGAATTCCCAGAGAAAAAATTCGCAATTCAAATCTTAGGAGAGGAAGATGGAAAAAATCTTGTGATTGGTTGTTTGCCAATTAAAAAGTTGGGATTTCTCAATAGGGTTTGAGATAAGTCAGAGAATTGAGATATTTTTAACCTCGCACAGAGCTGATGCATAGCCCTAACGTCCCACCCTAGTGGGGTATCTCTAGCTATTCTAGGGACCTTAGCCCATGAAATATATAAAAAGGACTCCAAATCTAGATTAAGCTTCTTGGAAAAGGCTCGGTCAAGAGCAAGGCCAGGCAAGGATACCCCAGGGTCGCAAGCCCATAGAGCAGCTCTTGCTGCGTGAATCGCTAAATAATATGTGTAGAAATCAGGTAGCTGACGGTCACCTTTCTTACGTGGACGACATAATTTACTATAGGCCCTTCGTGGGGGGCCTCCTCCCCACAAAAAATCGGAACATAACTTATAAAAGGGTTTAAAAAAAGGATTTGGGGAGGTAAATATTTAAGTTCGAAAGAGGATAAAAAAGTTTAGGTAGGATCACCATTTTAACCGTATTGACCCTCCCTGAAAGGGTTAAAGGGAGTTTCGACCATCTATCCAGGTCATCTTATATAGATTTAAGTAACGGTTTAAAGTTTAAACTGACCAAATCCTCTAAGTTCCTAGAAACACGGATGCCTAAATACAATAGAGCCTCAGATTGCCACTGCAACCCCAAAGAAAGACACCAACTCTTTGAAAGGTATGAGGAAAGTGGATACACCATAGTTTTAGATAAAGTTTAATTTATATCCAGAGAATTCACTAAAGTTGGCAATGAGTTTTAATACTTGCGGGAGTGAGGTAACCGTATTTTGGACATGCAGTAATAAATCGTCTGCAAAAGCCGATAATTTGAATTCTGAATCACCAATATTAATCCCTTGGACTATTTGGTCCGACTTAATAGCTCTTATTAAGGGTTCAATGTAGAGGTTAAATAAATAGGGAGATAAGGGACACCCTTGGCGGGTTCCTCTACTTAAGGGAAAGGCTTCTGAAATTAAATTGTTGCACTGAATTCTGGCAGATGGACAAGTGTACAGAATTCGAACCAGGTGTATATATCTTTCCGGAATACCAAATTTGGCTAGGGTAGCAAACATAAATGACCATTCGACTTGATCAAAAGCTTTTTCTGTTTCTAGTGAGACCAGGGATGCTTCTGCCTGGACTCACTGACGCAGAAATTAAATAAAACAGCTTTCTGAAATGGTCAGCCGAAGAACGGCCCTCCACGAAGCCAGCTTGTTCCGGGCTTAACAAATCAAGCAATACCCTTTTAAGTCTAGAAGCCAAAATCTTGGCGAAAATTTTAACATCTAGGTTCAGCAATGATATTGGCCTGAAGTTACTTACTAATTCTGGAGATTTACCCGGTTTGGGTAGGAGAATAATCCTGGCTTCGAATAAGGTTTTATCATTAATCCCTTGATCAGCCCAGAAAGAATAAAGTTGACTCAACAATGGTACGATACGTTGTTTAAACAATTTTAAAAAAAAAGGTGTAAATCCGTCCGGACCTGGTGCTTTGTCTATTTTAAGCGAGTCAATAGCTTGCCCTATTTCTTCATCAGAGATAGGGGCAGTTAAACCCTGACCAGATATATCTGGCAATTGAGGGAGGGAGATATTTGCTAGGAACTCCTCCATCTTACTCATGCTTTGTGAAGAAATCAGCTGACTCGAATATAGGTTTTTGTAAAAATCAACAAAACCCCCTAATACGCCTTCCAGGGCCATAATCAAGTTATTGGAAACCGGGTGCCTCAAGGCTGTGACCCATTTAGCAGAAGCTTTCTGTTTTAGTTGCCAAGCCAACAATTTCCCAGCCTTGCTACCTTGGCCTAAGTAAAGAGCCTGAATTCTAGCGGCCGAGGACACCACCCTCTCCCGCAAAGTATTAGCATACCACGTTCTTAAAGTCGTTAGCTCTTGTTCCTGGCTCTCTGACCTTATGTTCTCATGGATGCCCTCCAACGCCCTAATTTTCCCCAGACAACTATCCAGATGTGATGTTTCTTTGGCCTTACGCTTAGATGCTAATCGTATTAACTCCCCCCCTCCATACTGATTTGAGTTCCGCCCAAGTTTGATCCACAGCCTCAATAGAACCCCAATTAGCTTCAATTGAAGTGGTCAAAAATTCTTTAAAGCGAGTCAAAGTACTAGAATCTTTTAATAAATTGTTATTTAATGACCAAGAATATGATCTCGAGGGATTAAATAATGGTAACCAGGACATTTTTATCGGGGAGTGATCAGAAATAACTCTAGGTAAAATCGTTGTTTCCAAAATACCGGTTAAGCAATTCTTACTTATCAAAAAGTAATCAATTCTTGAATATGATCTGTGGACCAGAGAGAAAAAAGTATAGTCTCTAGAAGATGGGTTAAATAACCTCCATGGATCTACTAAACCTAAGGAAGAGTAAACTCCACTAAGGCACTTTGGGCTGAAGAATATTACATCCTCTATTCCAAGAATAATCCAGCTTATTGGACTGAACTAAATTCCAGTCTCCCCAATCACGATTGGAATTTCTTTGAAGGAGGCCAATATCAATGCCAACTGGACAAAAAGGGCGGTGACTCTTGATTAGGTCCATACACTGATCCCAGCACTAAATTAGACCCATTAAGTCTACGGAGACAATATATACCTGCCATTCAGGTCAGAAATTATTTCCAGTGGATAAACGGAACCCTAGCAATCAATATGGCCACACCCCGACTACTCGAGGAGAAGCCGGCTCCGAAGACCTGACCAACCCACTTTTTCTTGAAGTGGGATAAACGATCTGAGAGAACATGAGTTTCTTGTAGAAACACTACCACAGGATTGTAATGAGCCAAATGATTTAATATAACAAATTTTTTACATTTGTCCTTCCCCCCTTTAATATTCCACGAGAGAATATTCAGCCCATTAGCCATAAATAAGTACTAATCTTCTACGAAAGGCAAGGATAGCTGTCCCCCTACTGACTAAAACCCTTCCAAAATTAATAAAATAAATGCTAGAAAACCCCTTTTCTAAAAAAGAAAAACACACACCCCCTTCAAAAAGTTCCCTAAAACTAGCTCCCCAGGCCTGTAGCCCACTCCACAGCCAATGGTTCATGAGTGCGCTATAGAGGCAGGGTCCCCTCTCCTTAACAAATTAGGATAAAATATTGTTATTATTAATTCGGTCCTGTGTCCACTTATACTAATAAGAAGAAAGGGGAAGGCTTTATTTAAAGTAAAAGGTGACTTGTATCTGGCTGAAGGAGAGTTAATTAACTGAAACACAAAAGAAGTAAGAGGAGGAGAATATTAGTTTCTAATAAGAACGGGCTGGAAAGCAGTCACAATACCGAGACATTTCTTGGTAGAGAAGGACCAAGACTGTGTATACAAATATATGTAATTTATAAAACAGCAACCTGTAGCTACACACTAACTTTGAAAACCCAAGAGCTATAACCCCCCCTGAAGTGACTTTTCCAGCGTTTGGTCACCTTACATCATTCAACTTATACCACATAGACAGACTTGGTAAACTAGCACTGTTTGGGGCTACAAGAAAATAAGATATTGGTAATGGATAATAATAGCTTGGTATTAATAAGCTAATAGCTCCCTCTTGCAGTCAAAGTCATGTACTACGCCTCCCCAAACACTCGTGAGGTTAAGCCAAATTAAACTCAGAGGCCAAAGTAAGATAGGAAACCATCGGTTAAAAGTCCTCCTCTTTAAGTCCATGTGTCCATAGAGAAAAGGAAAAAACCAAATATATTTAAACATGGCCTCTTTCTAATCTTAGTAACCCACAACAGACGGATCAAGTAATAAATCTTAAACTCCCAAATCGTTGCCCCATATAACAGCCTACTTTTGACACCAGAGAGAAACAGGTATCAAAGTAATCATTTTTTAGCAAAAAGTTCTGGAAACAAAGTCTCTAGGGAAGTTAAAGCTTCCTCAGCCGAATCATAATGCTTGTTCCCCTCCTTGGATGAGACCTCTAGTTTACTTGGGTATAACATCTCGATGACAGATCCCTTGCACATAACTTGGAAGTGATAGGTCGAAAAGCTGCCGCCTGGCGCATTTTCCATGTTAAGTCTGGGACCAAATGCAACTTCTTGCCCTCCCACTGAAAAGCAGCCAGCTTCCTAATCTCTCTCAAGATATATTCTCGATCCAAGTAGTTTAGTAACTTGAAGATGATGGGTCTCGGTGGGTCAGAGGCGGAAGGTTTGGCTCTCAATGCTCGGTGACCCCTTTCAATGATGTACTCCAGGACCGTTAGGCGAGGGACCAGCAGATTTTTTCAGCAGCTTCTGCAAAAAGGAGATTGTGTTGGGCCCCTCTTCTCCCTCGGGGAGGCCTAGCAGAACCAAGTTGTTGCACCTACTCCTTCCCTCTAAATCGTCGAGGTGATCTTCCAGCTTCTCCAGGCCCCGTTTACACTCTGTGGTTGTAGGCCCAGCTTTCTCCAAGGCTCGCTCGATTGATGAAATCCTGGCTTCAGCGTCCGTCACCCGACGGGCTAGCTGAGTTAGTGCCGGCTTGATTTCGGCTACATCTTCAAATAACTTAAATAAGGCTTCTTTTATTGTCGTTAAGTCCTCATAAATCTTGGTAGGAGTAATTCCCTCTGGTGCATTAACTGGCGACGAGCTCCAGCGTGGCCACTTGGCCTCAAGCTCTTGATCAGACGCTTGCATTTTGAAACGGCGATTAGCTCGATTAAGCCTTCTGGTGACACCTCCAGATATTAAACGATCGGAGCAATTTGAAACTGAACGTTAAACCCTTCGTTTCAATGCAGATCCACTCGTTCGGAGAGGGAGACCCTAGAAGCTGCAGCTACTCCTCCATGCGCATCACGTGACCCCCAAATTTGTGATTTTTTGAATAAGTACTTTTAACCAATGAGAATTTTTTTCTGTTTTTTTACACATGATCTGGGTGTTAATAGATTGTGATTCTCTGAACAATTGTCATAAGTCTCTGAGGAAGGACTTGGTTGGTCCGAAAGCTTAGACATTGTTTTCTTTTTGTTACAGCTATGTTGGTCCAATAAAAGGTATCAAACCATTTGCTTCTGCATCTTGAGCAGATAGGGAGTAGAGATGAAGTAGAGTAATTTATCTGGACAGATTGTGATCTACCCGCCAGGTAAGACCTAAACCAGTTGACTACAGAGTCAGAAAGACATGCCACATTTAGCTTATCAAGAAGTAGGGGATAACCGGCCCAGTGGCGCAGAGGGCTAAGGCACTGGACGCCACACCTCGCTCCATGCTGGAGACCCGGGTTCAGGAATGGACCCAGGTGGCCGGGGCTCAGTGGGGGGGAAGAGATTGAGTGTGCGGAGGACTGCTCTCTCTTCCCCGCGGAGGGCTGGGGCAATGACTGCTCAATGAGTGACCTCTGGCGGAGGCTGGGGGGTAGCCGAAGGAGCGTTGTGGCGTATGCCAGGGGGTGGAGCCACGGCATGCATTGCCTTGGCAGCTGGGCTCAACAGGGGTGGAAAAATCAAGACCCCCCCCCACTGATAGGCGATGTTGCCTCATCCATGATCCACACTCCTGAAGTCGGCCCGGCCCCCTCCGCTCTCCCCTCCCTCTCTAGACCGGTGGCTCAATACTTGCAGATTCAGCACCCAGGGGGGGCATCCCTTCCCCAGAGAGCATGCCCAGGGAATGCCTGGTGCTGGAGAGGAGTGGAGGGGCCAACTGGGGTCATGCAGGGAGGTAGAGATGGTGGATCAGAGGTTGCTGGACAGAGTTCGGCAGCAGGGGAGAAAAAGAGAATTTGAAAAAAAAAAAAGTAGTAGGGGATGTGAAACTGTGTCAAAAGATTTAGCAAGATCAACAAAAGTGGCAGATGTGATAAGTCACTGATCGATCCATTTCATTAAGGTTAGAGTCAGTAATCTGTAGGAGGGAAATAGAGGTGGAGTGGGGTTCTCTAAAATCAGAATGAGTGGGAGTGAAGAAGGAGGAGGAGGAGTCAAAGAAAGATGACAGTTGTGATAGTACAATATGTTCCTGTAATTTAGCAAGGGTGGAAAGGAGAGAGATGGTATGATAGTTACATGGTGAGGGTGGACCACCACCTTTAGGGATAGGAATGACTGTAGCCTGTTTCCATGCATCTGGAACAGTTGCAGAAGAGAAGGAAAGATAAGAGTAGAGTAATTGGCAGTGCAATGGCAGGGCCAGAGAAAAGTAGAAGGTTAGGGTCAAGGCCATAAAATAAAGATTTTTATCCATCTACAATAATTATTTGTCCATCTGTCTGTCCATCGATCCATTCATCCATCTGTCCATCCATCCATCCATCCATCTATCTATCTATCTATCTATCTATCTATCTATCTATCTATCTATCTATCTATCTATCTATCTATCTATCTATCTATCCATCTATCCATCTATCTATATCCAGAAATCCATATACTGGTGCCACAACCAATCTGTCCCCTCTCTCAGATCAGCTCTCACTTAATCATCTCACAATGTGCTGTTTATTGCCAAAAATGAGCTGTAAAATAAAAACAGACATCAGACACAGCAGGCCCAATCAAAGTGCTTTTAAGGGCATCCTCCAGATTTATTTATTTGTTTATTTTTGTTTATTCGGAAATAACATTTGAGCAATGTGCTCTTTTTCAAAGGTTCCATATCAGCAAAAGTGGGAGACAATACAATCAGATAACACAGCACTCAACAGATAATAATATAACCTGGCTGTACATTGCATTATATAGTAAGGAGGAGATCAAGTTAGCACAAATTGTATTTACATAGTATCATAATGGTTAAAGGAAAGGTATAACATGGTGTGAGAAGTTGGTCTAGGAAAGAAGGGGCTGTTAAGTGTGGAAAGCAGATTGGCCAAACTTACAAGTTATGGCTGCAGCCAGGAGAGTAGGCTTTGTCAGGGTATAAAGAAGGATGGCAGGTAAAGGTAGCCATAGAAAGGGTGGAGTGCTAGGAGTCTGCTGGTTAGCCCAGTGGGGGATAGCATTGGTAAGGGAGGGGAGGACAGTAGAGAGTGGTATGAGTGGATTTCACCGAAGGAAGGCCTAGGTGTGGGGGGCTTAGGAAAAGGAGTGGGAGGGAGAGGTCAAGAGAGTGAATTAGATGGTCAGGTGATGGGAAGATAGTTTGGCATGCATTGTGCCAAATAGTATTCTTGGCAATTACTTCATTTCATAAGACTCTCCTGTAAAGAGACCCTGCCCTGTAGAGGAAATCAGTTTTGTGTGGGTTGGGGATATGTGTTCACATTTCATTGTAAGCCCCGCCCCCCAGTCTTGGGCCATCCGAATGGTACAAGGTGGGGAAGGGCACTGTACAACCCAAAAAAACACAGTCCAAAGACAGTAGAAATGTGCTCATCACCTAGTTCTTCTGATGGCAATAGGTGGACCCTACTTAGGAGGGAGTATGAACGCTTCTTAGATGTAATTGGTGAGCTGCAGGGGCAATAGTGGTTAGCAGGCACAAAATGCACTCTTTAAATTGATTAAATCCATCATCCACTTGGGAATCAAAATGCAACAAACGGGTTTAATGAACAAGAAAAGTTAATGACCCACTCCATGAAGTGTGGTAGTAACACATTTGGTGGGGGCATCCAGAGGCAGACACCTTTGTTTTCCTGCTACAGTCTCTTTTGCCAACAAACTGAATAATTTCATGCATTAATCCCTGGAGCTGTCAAGGTTGTGTCCCTGGCAGCAGCAATACGGGGGCCAAAATAGGCCACACCTAGAAGAGACTAGTACTTAGCAGCACTTTCATTTCGATCCCCTTCTAGCATATTATGATTGGGATCTTTTTAAGATTAGACTCATGGTGGCTAGCATAAGGTATTAATATATATATATATATGTATATATATATATGTGTGTTATAAAAAATGAGATGATATGCGCATTGTTTTTAAATCATTGCAGGACACACAATTTTATACAGCACTTTGATATTACACTCAGCATTTTTTAATATCTGATTTTTGCTATGGTTATTTATATATCTTGCATCACTATGAATCTATTAACACTGATGTTATGCACTTAACCCTTTATAGCACATTATCACTTTAAATCTACATGTACTTATGTTCCCTGTTTTACTATTGGTGCTTCCTCCAGATGATGCTCATGCACAAGCGAAACCGGTAGAGGGTTTGTGGCATCCTGTTCTGCGATTGTCTGTGGTGTTTTTATTTTGTATGGAATAAAGCTGTAAGTTATTGACTTTATCCTGGGCTGTGCTGAGCTTTGTACTTTTGACTTCACACCTAGTACTTAGCAGCACTTTCATTTCAATTCATAGAAAGATAGAAACATAGAATCTGTTGGCAGATAAGGACCATACAGCCCACCTAGTCTGCCCATTTCCCTACGTTGTTTGGCAATCCCTTCTCTTATCTGAACTGCCTTTCCCCTGCTCCGTTGTACAACAGGGTGCCTTTATGCTTACCCCATGTGTTTTTGAATCCCTGTACTGTTTTCTCTTCTACCACCTCCACTGGTAGGCTGTTCCATGGATCCACCACCCTCTCTGTGAAAAAATACTTCCTAGCATTCCCCCTAAGCCTCCCTCCCTCCAGCCTCATGTTATGCCCCCTTGTCCTTGTGCACTTTCGTCTCTGAAATAAGCTCCCCTCCTGTACCCCATTTATTTCTCTGAGGTAACTGAAAGTCTCTATCATATCCCCTCTCTCCCTTCTCTCCTCCAGTGAATAGCTGTTTAGTTCCTTGAGTCTTTCCTCATAAGGTTTGTGGTGCAGTCTGTGTATCATTTTTGTTGTTCTTCACTGGACTGCTTCCATTCTGCCTATGTCCTTCCTGAGATGCGAGCTCCAGAATTGGACACAGTATTCTAGATGAGGCCTCACCAGTGATCTATACAGTGGCATCACCACTTCACTCCTCCTACAGATTATGCCCCTTCCTATGCACCCCAGCATTCTGTTTTTTTTTTCCCCACTGCTTTTTCACATTGTTTGGCTGACTTCAGGTCATCGGATATGATAACCCCCATGTCTTTCTCATGTCTTGTGGTGGCTAGAACCTGTCTCCCCCCAATCCTGTATTCTTCTCTTGGGTTTCTGTGTCCCAGGTGCATTATCTTGCACTTCTTAGCATTGAAACCCAACTGCCAAACCCTTGACCATTCCTCAAGTAGTCTTAGGTCATTTCTCATTTTATCTAGCCCCTCCTGTGTGTTGCCTCTGTTATAGATATTGGTGTCATCTGCGAACAAGCATACTTTCCCCTCCAGTCCCTTGGTAATGTCGCTTATGAAGACATTGAATAGAACTGGACCCAGTACTGATCCCTGTGGAAACCTGCTGGTCACCTCCCCCTCTTCTGATTTTTTGCCATTTACTACCACCCTCTGGGTCCTGCCTTTTAGCCAGTTACCAACCCATTTTACCACTTTAGAGCCCACATCCAGATTCCCCAATTTGTTAAGCAACCTTCTATGAGGAATGGTGTCGAAGGCCTTACTGAAATCCAGGTAGGCCACATCCACTGCCCTTCCCTGAACCACCACCCTGGTCACCCAGTCAAAGAAATCAATAAGATTAGTCTGACAGGACCTACCCTCAGTGAATCCATGCTGCCTTGGGTCTTTTGCACCTCTTGACTCCAGGAACTTCACTACCCTCGCCTTAAGCAGGGACTCCATCAGCTTCCCCACCCCTGAGGTCAGGCTTACAGGTCTGTAATTGCCAGCCTCCTCCCTACTTCCAGTGTTGTGCAGGGGGACCACCTCTGCCCTCCTCCAGTCCCCAAGTACCTCCCACGTCTCTAGTGATTGGTTGAATAGGGTTGTCAATGGACCTGCTAGGACTTCCCTGAGTTCCTTCAACACTCTAAGGTGAATCCCATCTGGCCCCATTCCTTGTCTGTCTTTACTTTTCCTAGCTACTTCAAGACTCTATCCATTGTAAATGGGCTGGTGTCCACCTCTCCCCTAAGTACATCTTTCCTCGTGAGTCTTGGCCCCTCCCCTGCTTCTTCCTTGGTAAATACTGAGCAAAAATATTTGTTCAGTACCTCAGATATTTCAAGGTCATCTTCCACCCACCCACCCTCTCCCTTCTTTAGCCTAACAATACCATTTCTGGTCTTCTTCCTCTCGCTAATATAATAGAAGAAGGTCTTGTGCCCCTTCTTAGTAGCCTGCACTATTCCTTCCTCCATTCTTGCCTTAGCTCCTCTGACAGCATTCTCTGCTTCTCCAGATATTTCACTCTGTCTTCTTCTTTCTGTGTCTCTTTGTATTTCCTGAATGCCTTACTTTTTTCTTGCACTTTCTCAGCTGCTGATTTAGAGAATCACAGTGGCCGCTTCTTTCTTATGCTTTTGCTAAGCAATCTAACACATTGACTTGTCACTCCTGCTATGGATCTCTTCATCCTAAGCCACAGTTCTTCTACCCCTCCCCCCATATCTTCTGCTGCTAGGGCAATTGTGAGCTGTTCCCCTATCACCATGAAGTTGGCCTTACGGAAATCTAGGATCTTAATCTTTGAATGGCTTTCTTCTGCCAAAGAGTTGATTCTAAACCAGAAGTTCTGTGGTCACTGGTAACAAGGGGACTGCCTACCTCAACATCCATGATTCTGTCCCCATTTGTCAGCACTAATTCCCTTCTTTTCTTCCATATCCTTACAAATCCTTACAACAGGCCTCTTTGGCTCACTTTCCATTCCTTCACTCTCAAAACACTAGACATTCACTAGGGACCATGACAGCATGAGACATTTCGACTGTCCCAATCCATTTTTCAAACTTGGCCTTTCCATGCACTTTCTCCACTGGGGGTTGGAGCATACAACTTATGGAGCATTTCCTTCACTTCAAGGTTTTAAATCAGTCAAACTGTCCTTCATTAGCAAAAATAGAACCACTGAAGACCTTCCAGACACCGAGTCAATGAGGCCAGTGCATGGCAGCTGGGCCCTATCCAGGCAGTCTGACATACCCCTGGCCTTTCCCAGTAACTCCTGACACTTTCCACTCCTGCAGTGATTCCAATTTCAGGACAGCCTTCACCCAGGGAACTAACTGCCATGCCACACAGAGCACCCGGACAATCATCCACCCTGCCCTGGTCCCAACCAACCATTCCCCACATGGACCTTTCCCTGCTTCCACAGGCTGCCCAGCTTGGGAGTCCTGAATCTGAGGCAGCTACCAACCAGGGGAAAAGGGGTAGAGCTGCCACCACTGCACCCTCAACAGTTCAGGCTGACACTTCTGGACTACAACCCTTGCCCAATTTGCAATGGCAGACCCACACAAAGGACACTTACTGACTCCACGATCTGCACTGCCCATGGGCAAGACTACTTAAATTACAAGGGCCCCATCAGTGCTTCCCCTATCCAAGTCCGAAGTTCACTTGGCAGGCTGACATCTTTCTTTCACTCCCTGGGCTTTGACTTTCAAATGCACTGAGAGGCCCCGAACCTTCAGCTTCAATTTCTCTCCCCTCACTCTCATAACCTGAATTGCCTTCTCTTCCACAGATCTTTGAGGGAGGAGGGCCAGGGTGGCAAGCTGCCCATCCCGGCTCCACCACGGCCCTCCGGCCGAACTTGCAGGCCAACACTTCTATCCCTTCACTTTCCCCGAGTCTCTCTCCTTCTCCCCCATTGGTGCCAGAATCCTTCTCGCTATATACCCCTGAGGATGGGGCCCCCTGTTGCCAACAAACAGGCCCTACATCCCAGACCTAATGGCACCAAGCACTGTTTCACTCCCTGGCTACCCTTAGCAACCAAATTTTTTTCTTTTTTTTTAACCAGGAGAGACACACTAAGCTAAAAGGTTGTTTACAGGTGTGATCTGGGAGCACAAGGAAGTCAAGTGACTTGCTTAGGGTCACATAGTATGCAAGTGAGGGCTGTGGGATTCAAACCCAGTTTTCCAGGTTTGCAGCTCAGAGCCTTAAACCACTGCGCTACACTGCCTAACTAGTTAGCGCCCAAAGGGTGCATACCCTTGCCGCCACAAAATGTTCACCTCCTGGTGAACGCCTAACCAGGCCACATCACCGACCTCCCAGCGGAGAGATATGCTATGAGTCCCCTTCTCCCCCCCAAGAGTCAGGGCACTAAGCTGGTTGCACCACCGAAATGGTGGAAATTAATGCACTTTAAAATGCCTTCCCTCCTAACACTCTACAATTTCACCAATTCCTTCTAGAGATAAATGATGACCCACCGCTAGGTCCCACAGACGTTGGCCAGGTACTGCATCAGAGGCATCCCACCCCCCCATCACTATAACTCCTTACCACTACATTTGCTACACTTTATTTCCAAAACTAATTTGAAAACCCTGCTGCCAGGAATGGGTACAAAAGTTTAACTCTTCCCCCAAAATATCACTTAAACCATGTATCATAACCCATCAATCCAAACATTAACAAACTACAATATTCTAACTTTTGCAACAGCATCAAACACCATTTAAACATTTGCTAACTCCAAAACAGACATACAACCATTCACACTCATGCTTGCTTCCAATTGCTCTTGAGCCCACACTACCAACATGCCCACTTTATGCGCACTTGTCCTACCATGAACATTGTAAGATAATATGCAATTTACTATAATCGTTATTACAATCAACATTATTAAAATGTGTTTTCTCTTTTTCTTTTCCTAGTTTGTGTTATTTCCAAAACCATTAAACATTAACAGCTATTAAAATAAAAGAGAAAAAATGTCACCATTAAATCAAGAGAGAGCCAAACCCCTTACACTATTTTGTTAAACAATAACTAAAAGGGCTTGATCTCACCCATAACATGGGAGTCCCAACTTGATTAATCCAGAAGGTTTTCTCAGATGCATGACCAATACCAGAGGGCATATCTTAAACAATCTCCATTTCATTACATAGGAGTGGGCAATGCCATGCAGCAAACTTTAAGCAAAGTAAAACTTGGGTTCTGGCTTGGTGTACTCATCATTGAAGGCATCTTTGCATATAATGTAATATTTAGTTCTTTGGCCTTCTACATCCTGGACCATTGCAAGGGTCTTAAACAGAGTCACTCCAGTCCATACAGTAAACAGAAACCTTTGCTTAGCTTTCTTAATGGCTTTCTGCTCATGTCCACCCAAGTCTAATGCACTTTCATGACTCTTGGCCTTAACTTTGTCCAGAGCTGCCTGGAACACTCAGTCAACCCTTTTCTCCTCAATCACATCCCATATGCGCTCATTAACAAAAGGGTAATTTGCTCTGGGGTATTCTTTTCAGATGTATCAACGAACCCAGCGCTCAGCCTGTGACCAATCTGGAAAGCTTCGCATGCTGGTTCTGGGGGTAGTATCTTTTAACAGCCAGACTTCTGAAGTATACTTTAGGTACCGAGGATCAGAGAGAAGGATAATGTCCATGTACTTACGGTGCTGCATGCAAACCTGGTGCAGCTGGGGAATGGTATCTAGGAACCTTTTTCTGGGAAAATGATATGGCTTGGAAATGTCCTGTTCCCACATTTGGTCATCAAACATGTAGGCCTTATATGATATACACCGGGAGGAGGGAGCACAATATATTCCTGCTCTTCTCCTGAACAGGACTCTCCCTCTGAAATAACTTCTTCTATGACCACATCAGGATGTGATCTAAAAGGGGCCTCTCCAGCCATGGAGGGGGGTCCTCAAGATCTCTGTACGGTATCTCCCACCACGGGGTGTGGGCCCAATGCAGGGGAATCAAAGGACCCAGTCCTACCTGCCACCCCATTGCCCCTCCCTCTGCCATGGGGAGGGTCAGTCACTGCAGGAGGAGAAGGGCTGGGCAGATGACTAGTGCCCCTCTCCCCATGGGTCACTTCACTTGCAGCCACCTCCAAATGCTCCCGGTTCTTCAAACTAGATGAAGCCACACTTGCTAAAGCCAAGGTGGTAGCTCAATTTCAGGTGGACTGGTACTTGATAGCAGGGTAAGCTGGAAAAATGTCATCACTTACCAGCACAATCCAAGCAGACAGATAAAACCTTCACCACGCCATGGGACTAATGGCAAATTACGCACTCTTCTGAGGTTCCTCCTTTCTGAGCTACATTCCATAGCCAAGATAACACTAATGCTAGCATGAGAACTAAACGGCTTCCGTCTCCTGAAACCTCGGCCGTGGTAAAGTTTTGTCAACGTTAGGTTAAAAGTACTTCAATTGTTTTTAAAAGTCCCGAGCACTCAGCTTCTCTCCCACACCACTACAAATGTGGCACAGTTCAGATGGGGCTCAATCAAAGATGGCACTCCCTGCCTCATGCAACATGACCCCCAGTCCCAGCTCGGCTACTGCCAACCAATCAACAGAGGATCCCAACATTCTGCATACATTAAGTGGATACTAAACGGTTCATGTTACAAAATGGAACTGCTATGAGGCGTGATGTTGCATGAGCTCAAAATGGTGTCTCCACATCATAAAAATTCCCTGGCAGCTCTCCAAAAGTCAGTCCAGTCACAAAACTTGTTCCCCAAGCAGTTCTTTCACATTCCGGACAAGCCCTCATGTTGTAAATCCCCACCCTATCTAGGGGCATTGGGATGGTAAAAGGTGGGAGGGGACACTGTACAACCCAAGAAAACAGTTCAAAGACAGTAGAAATGTGCTCATTATCTGGTTTTTCTGATGGCAGTGGGTGGACCCCACTTAGTAGGAAGCAGGAGTGCTTCTTGGATATAACCAGTGAGCTGCAGGGGCAATAGTAGTTAGCAGGCACAAAATGCTCTTTTTAAATTGATTAAATCCATTGTCCACTCCAGAATCAAAGTGCAACAAACAGGTTGAAATAACTCAGCTAGGCACTCGGGACAATCAAGCAACTGAAGCACAAGCAGCTCACCTGAGTAGCTGAGGAAGCCAAATCTCCAGCCTGATAACTTTCGAGGTAAAGAGAGCCTCTTCTCTTCGTCTGGACACCTGCAGAGGGTGCTAGCCCGACGGCACTGCGCCGCCATCCCTGCCCCGTCCCACAACCACCCTCCCACCCAGCGGCTGTCAATTTACGGATCCACCCCGTGACATCACATCCGGTGATATCACGTCCTGTTGCCCAGAACCTATCTCCCCACGTTCCCATTTGCAGGTTATACCTGCTGGTCACTAGAGGGACCTATGCTCCCTCACTACTTCCTACTTCTACCTGTACAGCACTACTTCCCTGGGATCTTGCTCACCACAATGTATTGGCCCTGCCTCACTCTCTGCCTGTGCCTATCCCCACTAGCAGTGCACTTACCCACTTACCCATCTGCTAGTCCACACTGTGCCCTGGCACCCCTCCCTTCCCTTGCTCCTGAACCTCCTCTCCTGCCCCTTGGGACCTCTGTGTGTCCCTGTCCCCCCTGCCCTCCCCCTAGCTTTCTCTTCACCTCAGGCACATCTGGGTGTCTTCTTATTCTTGCTTTCCCCTCCTGTACCTCCCTGCCCACCACCTACTCCCTTAGCCTCCCCTTCCCTCCCTCCCATATCAATCGTGGGAAAACCTCTCACCATCTCCCAGCCAGGTGTTGGTCATGCTACTACTCCTGTCAGGGAACATTCATCCAAACCCCGGCCCGGTTCCCAGGAGCTCCCCAACTCGCACCACAGGCCTATGCATGGTCTCCATGAATATCTGTAGCCTCCTAAAAAAGTTTGACTCACTAGAATGCCTGGTCACATCAATTAACCCTGATGTCATCACCCTGGTTGAGACTTGGCTGTCAAAATCCTCCCCTGACTCCCTAGTCTCCCTTCCTGGTTTCACCCTTTTCCGGTCTGACCGTGTTGGGAGACGAGGCGGCGGCTGTGCTATTTATGTCAAGGAATCTCTCCCCGTACTAGCCCTGCCCACTCCCATCCTTGACTCCAGGGCCCAGGCGCTTCGTGAAACTAACCCCTGACCCTTTAAAGGACCCTTTATCTGACTACTGCATCGTGCCCCCCAGGGACCAAGCACGAGCCATTGCCTCTCTTACAGAATACCTTACCTCTACCTCCTTCCGCTGATCAAATTCTGGTGGGTGACTTAAATGTCAACTGGCTCAGCCCTCCTCCTCCTCTACCGAGACTCCTTTTCTGCAATAGACCTACGCAACTAGTTACCCACCCTACCAGGACTAACCCCAGAGAGGCTCCAGTACCCTGCTTGATGTGGTACTCACCAACCGCCCTAATTGGATCCCCAATGTACAAGTCCTCCCAGACTCTCTCAGCGATCACTCCCCATTCTATTCCACTGGTCAACCTCAGTCCCCAAACCCATAGCACAGTCCATGCTGGAGGCGTCTAATACCTGGTGGACTGATAAAACTTAGGAACTTCTGTCCCAAATTGACTGGTCTCCATACAGGCAATTCCTGACATCGACACAGCTCTCTCCTTCTTTACCCAAACTTTTAATAATGCCTGTGATATCTTTGCCCCAGTGTTGACCCGCCGCTCTAAAAGGAAGAATGCCCCTAAGTTACCCCAGCTTTGATCCACCAGCTCAAACATAGGGACAACCTATGGCACCATGCCATTGAGACTGGCGGCCCAATGACAGGCGGTTATATGTGCCACCGAAACAAGTGCACTCAGGACCATCAGAAGGCCAAGTCTGAGCACTATCGGTCCTCACTCACTGCCTCATGGGGAATCCCAGAACCTTCTGGGATAACATTAAACAGTTAAATGGAGTGCACACTCCCCACCCACCAGATCAACATTAATGGTGTGATCTCCTCAGACCCAGCCCTCATAGCCAACCACCTCAACACCTCATTCACTGACCTTAGCCTATCCTCCCTACAAATTTTTGACCCTCCTCCCCAGCACCTGCCGTAAATCTTTCTCGCCCTTATTTTCTCCTCCACCGTGTTTCTGCCCAAAACTTAGGGCCGCACCTGTCACTGCCCTCAAGAGTAATAGTACAGGCAGGTGACTCTGGATCCGTGTATCCCACGGCTGGTCTTAGACACAGTCCTTACCCGATCACATGCCTCATCAACCCATCTCTTTGCCTGGGGAAGGTTCCAACTGCCTGGAAAGTCGCCACTGTCACCCCTATCTTTAAAGGTGGTGATAGGACTGTGGCTGGAAACTATCGACTGATCTCCATTCTCTCCTCTCTCAAGGCCTTGGAAAAGTGGTGGCCTCTCAGTCTCTGACTACCTCTCCACCCACAATGTCCTTTGTCCAAACAGCATGGCTTCCAAGCGGCCACAGTACCAACACAGCCCTCCTAGAGTTCTCCAACTTTCTCACTCCTCCTTAGACACTGGTTCTCTGGCTGGTGCTGTCTTCATTGACCTCTCAAAAGCTTCTGACACTGTCCCACCCTCCTTCTTGATGCCTTAGTCTCTCTGGTTTTGCTGCTGGGCCTATCTCCTGGTGCACCAGTTATCTGTCTGACCACTCACAGCTTGTAAAATTAATGGGACCTACTCAGACATCTGTCCCATCTTTTCTGGGGTTCCTCAGGGCTCCATTCTGGGCCCTTACTATTCTCCCTTTACCTTAACACCCTTCCACGCTCTTGCTCGGGGAACATTCTATTGTACGCTGATGATGCAGTCATCTTTGCCTCAAGTCGTAACCCTACTGCCCTCCAGGACTCGCTGCAGAAGTCCTTCACTGAAGCCGAGGGCTGGTTCAAGGAACATAGATTGGTGATAAATCTTAAAAACAAAACCATGTTCTTCACTCATCCCCAAAACAAGTCCTGCAACTTCAAACTCCTCATTCACTCTGGGTCCTCATTCCCACTAGAACAAGTTTGCTCCTATAAATACCTAGGGATCCATTTTGACCCTCCTCTCCTTCCATGGACACATCGCTGCCTAGCCAGCCACTAATATCCGATTGGGCATCTTACGCCGGTATAAACACCTCCCCAGAGGCTCTTGGACTCATGATCCCTCCTCTATCCTGTCCCTAGTGGACTATGGACTGCGGTGTATGGTGCTGCTGATCAGACCGCACTCCATAAAATTCACACTACTCTGAATAAGGCCTGCAGGTTAATTACTGGAGCACCTAGGATGACACACACCTGTCTACTGTATGCTAAAGCACTGGTACTTGATCTTGCAGGCGCCTCAAATATCTTACCTGTACCCTTACAAAAAATACCCTCCTTGGGCTTTCCCCACCAGGATTGACCACCACCATGCGCGCTCTGTCCCACTAGTTCATGCTCGGACCTCTGGAAAACCTCTCTTGTTATCCCTAGAGCTAGGACCTCTCACGATGCCAAAGAGCCTTCAGCTTTAGGGCCCCTTCTGGTTCAACACACTGCCCCCTCCATCTCAGAAACTCCAACTACATATGCTTCAAAACTTCCTCACGTAACCACCTTATTAACACCCGATGCTGTAACTGCTACTAGTCAAAGCCGACTCAATACTTATGACAAAGCTTATTACTAAGCTGCTAAGGACGACATAACTCTGGTATTGTTTGCATCCATCCTACCTGTACCAGCTTGTTTGTATCTATGTCTTAATTTTACTGTTATACTTATGTGTTGTACTGCTATACTATGTATTTTGGTTTGTTTTACTGTGACAAGGTACCTTTGTAAATGAGCCTATGGCTCAAAGGTTTTCCAAACTGCTGTTTAAATAAAAAAATAAATAAAAAAAAAAAAGGTTTAATGAACAAGAAAAGTTAATGAACCACTCCATGGAGCATGGGGGTAACACATTTGGTGGGGACATCCACAGACTGAGACCTTCATTTTCCTGCAATAGTCTCTTTTGCCAATAGACTGAATTATTTCATGCAGTAATCTCTCGAGCTGTCAAGGCTACAATCCTGGCAGCAGCAATACGCAGGCTGAAATAGGCCACACCTAGAAGAAACTTGTATTTAGCAGTACTTTCATTTCGATCCCCTTCTTTCCTTCCATATCCTTACAAATCTTTACAACAGGCCTCTCTGGCTCACTTTACATTCCTTCACTCTCAAAACGCTAAACATTCACTAGGGACTATGACAGCATGAGACGTTTCTACTGCAGCAATCCCTCTTTCAAACTTGGCCTTTCCATGCACTTTCTCCACCGGGGTGGGGGGGTACCATGCACTTTATGGAGCATTTCCTTCACTTCAATGTCTTAAATCAGTCAAACTGTTCTTCATTAGCAAGAACAGTACCACTGAAGACCTTTTGGACACCCAATCACTGAGGTTAGCGCACGGCAGCTGTGCCGTATGCAGGTAATCTTACATGCACCTGGCCTTTCTCAGTAACTCCAGGCACTCTCTGTTCCTGCAGTGATTCCAGTCTCAGTACTGTCTTCACCCAGGGGACTAATTGCCTTGCCACATGGAGCACCAGAACAATCTGCCACCCCTCTGGGGTACCAACCAACCGTTCCCCACATGGACCTTTCCCTGCCTCCACAGGCTGCCCAGCTCAGGAATCCCAACTCTGTGGCAGAAATCGACCAGGGGAAAAGGGGTAGTGCTACCACCACTACTATGCCCTCAACAGTCCAGGCTGACACTTCTGGACTGCAACCCTTGCCCAATTTGCCATGGCAGCCCTGCTCACAGGACACACACTGACTCCATGATCTGCACTCGCCCATGAGCAAGACTACTTAAATAACAAGGGACCCACTGGTGCTTACCCTACCAAGGTGTTGAAGTTCACTTGACGGGACTCCATCTTTCTTTCTCTCCACTGAATTTGGCTCCCAACTGTACTGACAGGCCCCAAACCTTCAGCTCCAACTTCTCCCCCTTCACTCTCATAACCTGAACTGCTGCACTTCTCTTCCATGGATCCTTGAGGGAGGAGGGCTGGGGTGGCAAGTGGCCCACGCCAGCCCCGCCATGGCCCTCCAGCTAAACCTGCTTGCAGATCCTCCAGTCCCTTCTCTTCCCCTGGATCTCTCTTCCTCTCTCCCCACTGGTGCAAATACCCCTCTCTCTATATATACCTCTGAGGATGGGGCCCCATGCTGCCAGCAAACAGGCCCTACATCACAGACCTAATGGCACCAAGATCTCTTTCACTCCCTGGCTACCCATAGCAACCAAATTTAACTAGTAAGTGCCCAAAAGGTTCTTACATAATATATCCCCAACCCACATAAAATTAACTGTCTCTACAGAGCAGGGGCTCTTCACAGGTGAGTTTTAGAATATATTAAGATGTGAATACCCTCAAACAATACACACAAAATTGATTGCCTTGACAGAGCAGTCTTTTTGCAAAAGAGTTTTAGAATATATAATGTGTGAATAATCCTCAGACACGCACACACACACATTCACACACACATATATAAATTTGGCTGCTACTACAGGGCAGATGCTCTTTACAGGTGAGCTACACAGAATGTATAAGATATGAACCACAAGAACTGAGGTTAAAGATAACCACTGAAAACATTGCTCCAGTTCAAAAACTGTGGTCCTGGGCTTCTGAATGGTGGACTTTGGCAAGATGGAGGACAATCCTGCTGAAGAAGCTAGTAGAGGTAATGGGCTTGAATGGGATTGAAGCCAAATGAGATGTCATAAAGACAGGTGTGGAGGAGGTGATAGCATCATGCGTGAGACAGATTGGGAAAAATAAAAATCAGACAAAGCTGATCTGGTTTCCAAGAGGAATGGGAGAAACAATAAGGTCAAGTAGGCCAGCATTCTGAAAGTATAGGGGTGGGGGGGATGACTGAGGCCACTGGGAGAGTTATTCTTGAAAACTGAAAGAGGGCAGTAGCATGGTTAGACAAGCATTTGTCAATGCCGGATGCTTGCCACTGGTATTAATGTTTTGCAGGGTCAAGGTGCAGATCCTGTGCCATGCCAGAAGAGTAAGGGTTGGACCCAGGGGTGGGGCAGGTGGCAGTTATGGTGGGGCCACAACTGACAAACTGAAGGGAATTTAAAAGAATAAAAAAAATACTGTTTTCACCATTCTCTGCTTGGAGTGGGGGCTGGGCTTTCAGTGTAGAGGTTCCTCTGTAGCAGTGCTGGTATAGTCTGGTGTACTTGGATGACTTTTTAGAAAGGAACGTGGCTCCATTCCCACCAGTCTGGAGTGCAAACATCATAAAACTGAACTGCAGGCTGTGGTAGAGCTGTGTTCTACGTTAGGAATAATTAGTGGTCCCAGCGACATATTTTTCTAACCTCCTCCTTTTCTGTCTTGGTAGTCTGCTGCAGCAGTGCCATTTTCCTATCTCATTTATTTCCCATTTTATACCTCGGTAGATTGGCCACCTACAGTACCTAGGTAGTCTCCCCTCTCACTATTTTTTTTCTTACACTTTTTTTTCTTTTCTGTCCATATGTGGAGCTAAAGTGCCTGCCATGCTGAATAAAATGCTTGATATGCATATGAATAAGAAAAACATGTTAAAGAGCAGCTGACACCGTCAGGTAAACTTTAGCAAAACAAAATCTTTAGACACAGTCAAGCTTGTATTTTACATTAGGTGTGCATTTCTCCTCCTCATTATTTATAACTGAGATCATTTGCATGTAAACAGGATCTTTGCTCCGGAAGTAGTTCATGTATTCCTGCTCCTTTCTCCCCACCTGAAATAATAATGCATCTCTTGTGATATCACAGGTATTCCCATGACAACAGATTGTGATATCACAACAGAGGATTATGACCTGAAGTACGGACTAAGTTATAGAGGCAGATGTACTCTAAAGGAACTCTTAAGGGCTAAAGATCATGTATTCATGCAGGTTTCCTTAGTAAGAAATGATGGGGAGGAGAAATATATAGAATACATATGGAATGCAGGCAGAATTGTACCTATTTTGTTTTTTTAAGTTTTCTTTGAGGCATTATTAGCTCTTTAAGAAAGTGCTTATAGTGCTTTGCCAATCATAAAATACCAAGCATATTTGCTGGCTGTTGATATAAATAAAGCGTAAAGGGTACTTTATATGTTTAAAATCCTGATTCTAAAAAGCCTGCAGTGCTTGAATTCAGGACAGAAACAGTCTACAGTAGTTGGAAGATGGCTGGAACTTAATGCAAAGAATGTGCATGATAAAGATAAGCCATTGCATCACCCAGACATTAACCTTGCCCTACTCTGACAGAGAGAAACATAAGAACAGCAGTGCTTGCTAGAGCAGATTTATCAATGTGTTTGTCGGCACAATGTTTTGAAGTTCACGCACTTCATGCCTGAGCAGTGTCACTGTCTGACTTGCAGATTATTGGTCAAGCCCCTTGCAAACTCTCTTGCATTGGATCACTACAATACACCTCGCAAAGTGCTCTACTATAGCAAAATGCTTTGCCTGTGGCAAGCATAACAAGCATTTGTCAATGCTGAATGTTGGCTTGCTGGCACTGCCATTGGTAGTGCAGGAGTTAGATGCACAATAGGATTTATTTATTTATTTAGCCTTTGGTAACCGGGTAAGTACACTAGACAAGTAGTATGCCTATTTTCAGGAATGACCTGGGAGGTTACAACACATAGGGTACAGGGTACAGTACATCATTACACACATCACAGTTTGTCATCACTTCAGTACATCAGATTACAGCACATTGCAGTACATGATTACAGTGCAGCATCATGTATAAAAACAGTGGAGAGCATCAACAGAGAGAAATAAACAGTACGTTTACAGGTGAGACAAATAGATTGTAAACACTCAGATCATGAACACACACAGTAATATGGCAATAACAGATTTGTTTTAGAGCAACCATTGTAGCTCTACCAGATGTTTGAGGTGGAGGACAGGTAGTAGCCACAGAGATTAGAGGCTCTGGCTGATGCCCTGGGCATACAGCATTGAGCTGGGGATACCCAGAGTTGGCAGGATGCTTCTGCAAGTGTGATCAGGGACATTAGCGGACAAAAGGCCATTAAGCTTAGGGAGGCCTTGGGCAGCCACAGGCCGAGTCAAGCTTCAGGATATCCCACAACGATTTGTGGAATCGCTGATGCGAGGGGGCGAGACGGACAGGCTCAGGAAGAGAGTTCCAGAGTCTGGGGGCACAAACCACAAAGTCTCTGTCTCCCATGAGGGTCCGAGATGAAGGAACTCTTAGCATCCCTGGAGCCTGGGACCTGAGTTGGTAAGGGGAGGGGTCAGCTGGTGGTAGAAGCAGGGCCAATCCCTTAGGGGTTCCTGTTCTCACCACTTTGCCCACTAGGCACCCTAGCCCAAAGTCCAGGTATTTGGCCGGGGAGAGCCAGTGGAGCTTTTCATAAAGCTCGCAGTGGTGCATGAGACACGGGGCAGCCAAGGCAAAGTGACAGATGTTGTTATACGTTGTTTGCCACCTCATAAGGTGGATTTTGGGGGAGTGACCAAATAGTTGCATTCATTAGCTAAGAGAGGGTAGGAGGACCCCTCTCGCCAGGGCCAGATGGGCCGCTGAGGTGAGATTGTGTTTGGTCCTATAGGCCAGGCCAGTTTACTGTTTGTGGCCCTGCAGACTTTGAGAATATGACTCCCTAGTTCAAGTTGTGGGTCTAGCGTAACCCCAAGGTACTTAACTGAGAGCACTGTTGGGAGTGGGGCTCCATCTGGACTGGTTATTTCCAGCATGGTTGGCAGGGCTTTAATTCTGGCTGCGGAGCCAAATAGCATGGCCTGGGTCTTTTTCAGATTCAATACTAGTTTATGATTGTTTAGCCAGGCCAGGACATTGTTGAAGTCCTCAGTTAGGTTTTTGTTGAGGGAGGCAATATCCCTGAGTGGGATATGATAACCAGGTCGTCTGCATACAGTGTGGCATTGCAGTTAGTTGTGGCCACTGGGAGTTTATTGATAAAGAGGGAGAAGAGGAGAGGGCCCAGGACCGACCCTTGGGGGATGCCAGAGGACACCAGTAGCAGCTCAGATAGAACTTTGTTGAAACAGGTCCTCTGCGTTCTACCATGCAAGTAATACGATAGTCAGTTCATGGCCTGGGGGGAGAGGCCAAGCGCCAACAGCTGCGTGCGGAGCAACTTGAGGTCAACAAGGTCGAATGCCTTGGATAGGTCAATAAATATGGCACTGGAGAGTTTGCCTTGGTTCATGGCGGCCCTGATGCTCCCGGAGACAGTGACCAGGGCTGTGGTGGTACTGTGCCCCTTTCGGAAACCATGTTGGGCCGGGGACAGGAGATCATGTTCCTGTATGTACTCTGAGAGCTGCTCAGCCACTACCTTTTCGAGGAGTTTGCTGAGGGATGAAAGGATTGCAATTGGACGGTAGTTGTCCGGGATTTTGGGGTTTCCTTGCTTCAGGACGGGGACAATCCTCACCTCCTTCCAGATTTCAGGGATGGTTCCCATGGCAAGGGATAGGTTAAAGATATGTGCTACTGGAGGAGCAATATGAGTGGACCCTAGTTTTAGTAACTTTGGTTCTAGGTTGTCAAGGCCAGGGCTGGAGTACTGAGAGAGGCCAGAGAGGAGCCTTGTCATGTCCTTGACTGTCACACCTCTGAGGTGGAGTTTTGTCTGTGGGGAAGATCCTCCTGCTCAGAGGGCAGGGGAGTGGGGGAAGTGGTCCTGTCGGTCAGGAAGAGGGCTGTGAAGGCTGACAGGTCAGAGAAGTGAGAGTTTAGAGCATTGGCGATGGTGCGTGGGTTGTTGCAGGATACCACTCTGATACTCATGTCAGATACCCCGGGGTGAGAGGAACCACAGACAAGGGATTTTATGCTACTCCAGAAGCTCCTGGGATCACTGGCAGAGCTGAGTAGGGCAGCCTTGCAGAAGTTGCTTTTAGCAATTCTGATTGCCTTCTTGCACTTGTTTCGGAGGGTCCTATATTGCTGGAGTAGGGTTCGATCGAGGGAACCTTTAAAGTGGGACCAGCATTTGTCTTTGGCCCTCATAAGGGCTAGGAGGCTCCCGTGCAGCCAAGGGGTGGTGGATCCCCTCACCCTCCGGGTGACCTTCGGGGCATGCTTATCTTGCAAGGCACCGAAGGAGGCAAGAAAGTGGGAAGCTGCCACGGATGGCTCGGAGGTGCCAAATACCTCAGCCCAGTCAATGCAACTTAGGTCCAGAAGAAACGCAGCAGGATCAAACCTGGAGAAGTTTCTAATCTGTATGACTTTGTGGGGTATTTTGGGGGAAGGGATCCTCCAAACACAGAAGACCAGTGAGTGGTCAGAGATGGAGTCAGGGAGTATTCTGGCTGAGGAGATCCTATCAGGGTGGTTTGATAGGATCCAGTCCAGCAGGGAGTTGGTGGATCAATTTTTTGGCCGCCTGGTAGGCTCCTGAACAAGTTGGGTCAGGGCAAGTTTGTCAAGTAAGGGCTCATACTGCTTCACATTACCCCTGGTCCAATTGAGGTTTACATCCCCCAGAATGATGAGCTCATTATCCCCAATGCAGGGGCTGACTGAGTCCAGGAGGTGAGTCAGTCCTGGAAGTCAGCCCTTCGGAGGATTATATGTACAGGCTACATGCAGTTTTTTTTCATTCCCAAGTAAAAATATTGCATGCAGTAGCTCACAAGGGGAGGAGAGGGATGGCAGGTGAGTAATCTGGGAGACCTTTAGGTGGTCTCTAAAATAGATCATAATGCCACCCCCCCCTTGTTCCCTGGTCTGTCCTGGTGGATGAATTCATACCCTGCAAGCTTACAGGCAGAGTCAGGTACTGAGGGTTTGAGCCAGGTCTCCGTCACTCCAAGGATATCTGGTTTGTATAAGGTGACCCTGGATACTAACTCATCTTGGTTAGGGAGCAGGCTCCTTATGTTGAGATGCGCCATTTTGAGGCCCTTGCCTAGACTCCACACCGGAGGAGTGGGGGCTGCCTGGTTAGTTGGGCCTGGGTTCATTTCAATGTCTCCAGCCCGGAGAATTATGAGGTAGAGCCAGGAGAGATATTGTCTTGGAGCAGCCAGGTCCCTGTGGGGAGTGAAGGCACGGTGTCTCTTAACCCTGGTGGGGCGCATAAGACATCTGAGGTCTAGGCACCAGATGGGAGGATGAATGGTCGTGGTGGTCCTGACTAGTGTGTTCGAGAACAGGAAGTCAGGTGCATCTACAGGGGGAGTCTTCTCCCAGCAGTCAACAGAGTACAGTGAGGGTGTGGAGAGCACGTGCAGTATGGCGAGCCCCAGTATGAGACCAGCTTGTAGCAGGAGACCACAGGAGGGGGACAGCATGCCTTTACCATTCACTGGGGGGAGCACCCTACCCCTCAGTAGGAGGTGTGGGCGCCAGGGCCACATGCTAGCCAGTTGCTTTGGACATCTGTGTGGTAAGGGCCCCATCCACCTTCTACTACTGATCGTAGCACAGCTAGGGGGGTTTAGGCCTAGGCAGTTGCACTTACAGATGAGGTTAGGGGTGAAGAAGAGGATGATCTAGGTACAAATTAGCTGTTTGGACACCTTAAATAACATGTAGAAATTTGTAAGTAGCAAACTACACAGTTAGAACACTAGGTGGATCAGATAAGTTACGGTACACAGTGAAAAATGTACAGACCCTACTTTCTACTTTTAGCTAGAAGCTGACAGGCTGGCACCATGATGACTATGAATACAATTTTTAGCAATGGCTATCTAGATCCTATTCAACAATTACCAATTCTGAACAAGTGGCTGTCATGTAGGGCACAGTGATAGCTAAGAAGTAGTCAAATTCTGTATAGGGTTGCGGCTGTCTAATAAGGCACAGTGGGTCCAATTTTGGACAGGACTATCTATTATGGCATAAGCTCAGGACTATATTCCTATAGGTAAGCCCTCAGTGATATGGCTAGACAGAGACTTGCCCCTTTTCCGGATTGACTATAGGTAATTAGGATGCCCAAAGCAGTGTGATCAGACTAGGGAATTAAGACGGACGGTGCCGCTGTGGACTAGTTTTACCTCCCTAAAATTGTCTGATAGGATAAGCAAGGTCCAGGAGGTAGAGTCTCCAAGCATTTAATGGGAGGAGGAGCAGGGTGGGGGGTGGGCCGAAAAACTCCTCAGCAGGACAAGCCACTCCCGGTAGCAGCACGGCCAAGGTAGGAAAAGTTAAAAACGGAGTCTTTCGTCGGTACAGCTGGAGAAGAGCAGCCGAGGAGGACCGCCGGAGCAAGCGTTGCCTCTGGCACCTCACTACTTGGCAATGGCTCGGCGATGGCGTTGGCTTAGTTTGCAAGGCGGGGGGGACCCTCGGAGGACAGGCCTCCCTCACCTCCCCTCTTGCCCTGGTCTCTGGGGATTCCTGTAGTGGCACAGGAGCGGGACCCTTCCTCCCTGATATGTAGCTGGGAGAGGAGCATCACCAAGTCCCCTTGGCCAATGGGTGCTTTGGACATGAAGGTTTGAAAGTTAAGTCCCGGGTTCTGAAGTGTAGATCTGCCCAGGGAAAAGCACTCGCTTCGTGGGTTGTTTCAGGCGGTACTGTGGTTGCGCAGGACAAATGACTCCCGGTAGCAGCACGGCCAAGGTAGGAAAAGTCTTAAAAGTTGAGTCTTTCATCGGTACAGCTGGAGAAAAGCAGCCGAGGAGGCCCGCTGGAGCAAGCGTTGCCTCTGGCACCTCGCTACTTGGCGATGGTGTTGGCTGAGTTTACAAAGGGGGGGGACCCTCGGGGGACAGGCCTCCCTCACCTCCCCTCTTGCCCTGGTCTCTGGGGGATTGGCAGTGAAGTAGTGAACTGATGCCGACCCCAGCCCCACCCTGCAGAGAGTGACAGGCACTGGAGTGTGCCTTTGGATCGTCGGCCATAACGCTCACACCATTTCACCTCACCCTACCCCATAGACACCGACAAGTGCAGTGGTGTACCTTGAGGTCTTCAGTTCTTACGTTCACCCCTTCCATAAGGAAATATGCTGATATGGGTGCAATATAGGAGAACGGAGTGAACTTTGAGGCCGAAGAGTCCAAGGCATACCTCAACACCTGTCACTGGCTGTAGGGTGGAGGTGAAATAGCGTGAGCATTACAGACGACAATGCCAAGTCACATCCCTGATGCCTGTCAGTCTCTACAGGGTGGGGCATTACTGTTGGAAACCCTAATGCCCCTGGTGTTTATTGGTATTCTCACTTCAAATTTTCAACATGGGCCATTTGTGACGCCACCTCAATAACAGTGGCACTATGAGTTAGTTTGCCGAAAGGAGATTTTGTACAGCGACTGTGCATTTTGGCGCCACAGGTGTGAAAACACATTTTGGGCAGGATGTGAAAAATAACAGTTACACTGTTCATGAAGAGGTGTAAAAAAATGGCATTGTTGAAAATCTGGAGTGAAAATATGAAAAATTGGTGATGTCACGAGCGTGCATAGAAACTTTTTTTTTTTTTAACCAGGAGAGACATACTAAGTCGACAGCTTGTTTATAGGTGCGACCTGGGAGCACAAGGAAGTTAACTGACTTGCTCAGTGTCACATAGTATGCAAATGGGGGCTGTGGGATTCAAACTCAGGTCTCCAGGTTTGCAGTCTTAACCTCTGCTCTATACTGCCTCCTCCAAACTGGGCAATGCACACCCGTAACGCAATTATTTGGGGGATATTTTTAACCAAATTTTCAACATAGGTATTTTGGTAATTTCAGTCATGAACGGTTTCACTGTGATTCTGTTAATCTCTCTTGAACATTGATTTCCCACAACGACCATGCCATTGTGTGCCACATGTGTGAAAACACATTTCGGGCAGGATGTGAAAAATGACAACTGTACTGTTCATAAGGAGGTGTGAAAAAAATGGCAATGTTGAAAATCTGGAGTGAAAATATTAACAATTGCCAAAGTTATGAGCGTGCATTGAAACTGCACAATGCAAGCTTGTAACACAGTTATTTGTTTTTAATTCTTCCATCAAATTTGCAAGATAGGGTTTTTGGACCCCACCTCATGGCACTGTTGTTTTGTTACTCGGTCCCGAAAGGTGATTTCACGCAGTGACCACAAAATGACCTTTCGGCTGAATGACAAGATGACAGTGCATGTGTTCATGAGGTGGGGTCCCAAGCACCCCATGTTGAAAATTTGGAGGAAAAATTGCAAACAATGGCTGAGATATCCACCTAAGTTAACCCCTCCCCCATTTATGCCATTATACAGTTTCCCAGCATTTCTTCAGTTCGCGGTCAGCTTTGAAGAGTGAAGACATGTTCTTGCTCCACAGAAGATCACCACGCCAGGCTTCAGAGGTAAGTATGGAGTGGGGGGGTGTGGGAAGACAGGGTTCACAGATGGTGGCTGCGGGGTGGGGAAGGGGGCACCGAACACAAAAAGGGACCGTTTTCTTTGTTTCAGAATAAAAAAATAAATAAAATAAAACCATCACAGACCATTTTCTTTTTTCAGGTATGACAACAATGTTGGGCACACTGGGTGACTTGGGGGGCTGATGTTGGCCACACTGGGGTGGGCTTCCTGTGTGGCATACAATGCGGGTGGGACAGGGACAGAAACATGCCGACAGTGGTCGGCCTTTGTAAAATAGAGGCACATTGCATTGGGCTCCCAGTGTACCACACAGTCCTTGGAAGGGAGGGTCATTTAACATGCCAGCAGGGGGATTGGGCACCCCCAAAGTCGGCTTTATAGGGTTCATGCAAGAGACAGTGGCAGATGCTTCCACCATGTTTATTCCAATGCTTCACTAGGAAAGCAGGCACATCGGGAGGCGTGTTGTTGTGCTGCTGCATGATGAGCTTGTCTCCGATTTGCAGTGGCACTTTCTTTACAAGTTTTGTCCACTTTACATATTTGTTGTGTCAATGCCTGCATGCTGGTTTATTGGGGAATGAGGGACACACCTACTAAAGTATGCCCTGCATTCGCCCACACTGACACATCTCTGAAATCTGCTACTACCGCAAGCCTGCGTGCCAAGCCAACATAAAAATGTAAAGCAGAGATGGAACTGAGAATTATGGAGACGGAGGAAACCTTTTTTAAGTACATTAGGAGAAAAAAAGGAAACCTAAGGAAGTCATTGCCAGATTAAAGAAGGAAGGATATGGATGGAGGAGGATGCAAGAAAAAGGTTGCTACACTGAACAAATACTTTTGTTCAGTATTCACTGTGGAGGGAGCCATTACCAGAATGCTGGGGGCAGGTCAAAGTAGGGCTGTGTGGACTGGAATTAGGACTGATCTTTTTTTTTCAATCAGTATTTTGTCTCCTTGGTTTGCTGGCCTGTCCCCCATATGGTCTGTCCCTCTGGCTCTTACCTTGTCTCCAGTGGTCTTTTGCCTCATGATCTGTTCAGAGGATCCTAACTACAGGTGTGGTCCTGCAGAAGGTCAGGCCATCATCTCTCTGCAGCCTGAGTTTTGTGGCCATTGTCCTTCTTGAGGGCTTCCATTGTGTGCCACGGCACCTTGTGTGAGTTCCTCCTCCCTGGAAATGTCCCTGGAGTCTGCTTACAGGGGCCCTTTCCCCTGACATCTGCCATGCTGCCATCTAGATTTTTCTAGTTGGCAGCTACCAAGTGCCCCCCCTTCCCAAGGAAGGAGTCCTAGGAATTCAGGTTCAATCCTCCCTCTCCCAGCCATTCCTGAGTGACACTTGTCCATTTCAAACCCCTTATTCACTGGCAGGGTGGGAGGTGAGGCACCCAGCACCTCAGCCCTCCATACCACTGGGCCAGCTAATTAGGACCAATCTTAAAGGAAAGGGTGCCCAGGGATCTCAAATTCCTGAAGATAGACACATTGCCAGCTTCTGATGGATTGCACCTTAGTGGGCTAAAAACGGTTGAGCAGACAATGATGGCACCTTCCGTAGGTCTGTTTAGCTTTTCACTTGAGCAGTGATTGTTCCCATAGATTGGAGGGTGGCAAATATCATGTGGATTTACAAGAGTGGGCAGGAAACTACAGCTGAGTTAGTCTGACTTTGATTATCAGCAAGCTGCTGGAAAGCATTATTAAGAACCAAGTAACATAGAAACAGAGAAACTGACTGCAGATAAGGACCTCTTGGCCCACCCAGTCTGCCCATTTTCCCTACCTACTGTAATACCACAGACACTGCTTGATCTCTAGCATAGGCCTCCCTTCTCTACCTATTAAGGTTCCTTTTTGCCTGTCCCATGCTTTCTTGAATCCCGCTACAGTTTTTGCCCCTGCCACCTCATCTGTGAGGTGAGGCTGTTCCATGCATCCACTACTCTTTCTGTGAAGAAGTATTTCCTCACGTTTCTGCTGAGTCTTGCCCCCTCCAGCTTCATAGCATGCTCCCGTATTCTTGAGCCTCTTTCTTTCTGAAAAATGCTCCTGTATTGTGCCTTATTTATACATGCGAGGCATTTGAAAGTCTCTATCATATCCCCTCTTTCTCACCTTTCTTCCACGGTGTACATATTGATGTACTTAAGTCTCTCCTCATAGACTCTCTGGTGCAGACCCTGAATCATTTTAGTTTCCCTCCTCTGCACCACCTCTGATCTGTTAATGTCCTTCCAGAGATGTGGTCTCCAGAACTAAACACAGTACTCTAGATGAAGTCTCACCAATGATTTATACAGCAGTATTACCACTTCCCACTTTCAGCTGGTGATACTCCTCCCTTTGCATCCTAGCATCCCACTGGCTCTTCCCACTGTCTTGTTGCGTTGTTCGGCCGCCTTTACATCATCAGATATGATTACCCCTGGATCCCTTTCCCATTTGATGATTGTCAGTACCACTTCCCTCATCTTGTATTCTGCCCTTGGGTTTCTGTGCCCCAAGTGCACGGTTTTGCACTTCTTCACACTGCCACTAGAGATGTCTAGAATATAAAATTATGCTCACATAATGCATATGGAAGAACCATTCCTATTCTGTGGAATTTTGCAGAATTTATGCGAAAATTCTCCAGAATTTTGCCACAATTCAAATTTAGTTATGTTCCTCTAATTTTAGACGTACATGCCCCAATGATGCAAGATTTGTCATGTCGACAGTTGATTATCACATACAAATATGTACCAAACTGTAGAGTCATAGGTTGAAAGGGGGCAGAGTTATATGTGGCCAAACATTTAATCAAAATTTTAATTTCAGTTATTTTGATCTACTTTTATAATTTCTTATCCACATTTCTCCACAGTTTCAGTATTTAGAGAATAATATAGCATTGGTATGTGCACCATGTTTTATGTCTCAAGCTCCAAAGGGGGCTATGTTATAAGTAGCCAAACATTTTGCCAAAAAATAAATTTATGTTATTTTAGTATAATTTTGATAGTATTAATTGAAATGTTATACAATTTGGCAGGTACTGTACACATGTTATCACTACATGTACATACTGTATGAACATAGTTGCATATTTCTAGATTCAAATGGAACTGAGTTATAGCCTGCCAAACATGTTGCCAACATTTAAATTTCAGTTATTTCCCTCTAAATTTAAAACAACATATCCAAATTTAACCAGATTTGAAGCATTTAAACTACTATGCCACATTTTCTTTTCTGACAAAGTTTATATTACAGCTTTACATGGGACTGAATTTAAGGTAGTCAAACTTTTACAACATTTTAAAATTACATTTTGCAAAGAATGTAAACTGAATATTTATAAACCCCTGAAACTTTAAAACTGGAGAGTGCAATGCCATTATATCTGGCAGGTTCTTATGCCATACAAGGAGACTGTGTGTGTCAATGTTATTAATTGCTTGCTGCCAGAAATTACAAAATAACATCTGTACTTAAAGACAAATTCCATGAATCTTTGTGAAGATTGTTGAATTTCATGAAAATTCCATGAAATCTGTATTTGCTAATTTCACTCAGCCTTATCTGGGGGATTCTAATTAAAGGATATGGGTATAAGAGGCAGGTAGTGCAGGGGGTCACCTGGTTCAGGAGTTAGATACATAGTTTCATGAAGAAATGGACAGCGGAGCTGGGTAGCACACCAGTGGTAGAACCCCCATTTGGAACAAGGCAGCACAGAGTGTCAGCAATTCCAACCTGAATGCAGGATATATAAGGATCACATCCAGTAGACTGATAATCCAGGGAGCTCGATGTACAAGAAAGTCTGGGACTTAGAGGAACTCAAAAAGACATAGTGGGGGAAGACAATGTCTGGGGCACCAGGGAGGAAGAATTCTGGCTATTCTAACAGGATAGTTTGATAGTTAAAGCAGTAGGAGATTTGTTTTAAGGGATTTTGTCACTTACATACGAAGATATGAAGAAGCCAGCAGAAGAAGGCCATTTGGTCTATCAAGTCTGCTCGTATTGCAGGGTCCACAGCTTGAGCTAATGTCCCTTTAAAGAATGTCACTTTAAAGAACAAAGAGGACATCAGTGGGATCAGTAGTTCTACTGAGTCAGTCTGGTTATACCAAGAATGAAGATGGGATGGCAAAATAATCACAGAGAGAGGAGAAGCAGGACTGCAAAAATCTGAGTCCACCTTATTAAATGAAGTTGTGATGTAGTATGTGCATTCTGAATGTTAAATTCCACAGCAAAGAATTCTGGATGCTTCATCTATATGCTACTATAAATGTTTGAGAAAATGTTACAATGTTTTTTTCTACTGTAAATTTAAAACTACAAAACAATTTCATTGACATTGAACAAACATGTCAAATTTTAAGCCTAAGACTGCAAGATCAGAGACGTTACAAATTTACACATTTTTGAGAGTTTTCACATTTTGAACCCCTGTAACTTGAACATCTCTAATCCAATTCTCTCTATATTTATTTTTTTCTGTATGTAGTTTGTAGGGTTTTTTCTCCCTGATCCCATCTCCTTGTGGAGGCATGCACACGTTGCACTATGAGACACCCTCTCTCCTCATCCCCCCCACCTGTGACATCACTGGACCTCCACCTGGCGATGGCAGAACTATGGAGGGCAACCAACTCCACAGGAGAGGAGAGCTGCCATTAGGCAGCTCAATCCTGCTCCCTCCCTCCCCCCATACTGGCTCCCTGATGACCTGAGGCCATTCCTGAACCTGGGTCACTTGTGTGGCTCAAGATAAGGTGTCCAGCGCCTCAACCCTCAGCACCACTGGTCCAGATTTCTCTCCATATTTAGAAGATTCTATAACCTTTTAAAAAAGTTATTTGTGTTGATTTACACATATCTAACTCTAAAGGTGCCTGCGTTATGTACAGATAAAATGTTTCATGAAATTTCCTGCAAAAAATAAAATGACAGGCTTTCAGCACATATAAATTTGAGTTGATGCATCACAATGTCATGAAATTTATCACATTTTTAGAACTCCTATCATCAAGGAATCCTTCCAAAAGTAAAAGTGCTGGCCCAATAGATGGCTGATGTACATGCAGATAAAAATGTTCATAACATTGCCAAAAAAATAAAATGACAGATTTTGAGCAAATATATGTTTCAAATCATCCATCCTAATTTCATGACATTTGGCAAATAATTGGAACTCTTTGGAGAGTGTAAGCATGCCAAACCATGAAGCTCTCGCTCAAACGATGATCACGTTATGAGCAAATTAATAAATTTCAAAAATTCCACAAAATTCTGACAAAATTCTGCAAAATGTAGTGGAATTTCATGAAATGTCATTGAAATTCCACGCGTTTAGAATTTTCATATTCTGCACAGCTCTAGTTGCCACAGTCTTGACCATCCTTCAAGATTTCTTAGACCCCTATTAATTCCCCCCCCCATCCACCCCTGGGGTATCAACCCTATTGCATATTTTAGTGTCATCTGCAAAAAGGCATACTTTCCCTTCTAGCCCCTCTGCAATGTCACTTGTAATGACATTTAAGAGGACCGGTCCTAGTTCTGATCCTTGTGGCATCTCGCTGGTCATCCTTCCTTCCTCTGAGTGAACTCAGTTTACCATCACCCTCTGTCACCTATCCCCCAACTATTTCCTTACCCAGTTTACCACTTTTGGTGCCATCCCCAGGCAGCCCAGCTTGTTTATAAACCTCCTATGTGTAACGGTGTCAAAGGACTTACTGAAATCTTGCTAGGCAACATCCACCACTCCACCCTGACCTACTTCTTAGGTCTCCCAGTCAAAGAAATCTATCAGATTTGTTTGACATGACCTCCCCCAGTGAATCCATGCTGCCACAGATTCTGTAAGCTGCTGGTTACAAGATATTTCACAACCCTTTCCTTCAGCAGTGATTCAATTATTTTCCCCACCACTGAAGTCGGGGTGACTGGCCTGCAGTTGCCAGCTTCCTCCCTGCTACAGCTTTTGTGAAGTAGGACTGCATCTGCTTTCCTACAGTCTTCTGGAACCACTCCTGTCTCCAGTGAGTGGTTGAGCAGGACTGTCAGTGATGCAGGCAACACTGCTCTAAGCTTCATCAATATCCTTCGATGTATCCCATCTGGACTCACTGCCTTTTCCACTTTCAGATTTGCAAGTTCCATAAGGACCCTCTCCTCTTTAAATGGACTAGTGTCCACATCCCTTCCTTCGATGCTCCTTTCACTTGTCTGTGGTCCCATGCCTTCCCCTTTGTCCATGAACACCGAACAAATATACTTGTTCAGGATGTCTGCTTTTTCTTTGTCCCCCTCCACTCACTTCCCCCTTTCTCCCCTTAGCCTTCCAATACCTCCCCTGGTCTTTCTCCTTTCACTTGTATTCCTGTAAAATGACTTGTCCCCCTTTCTTTACTGCCTGGGATATTTTCCCTTCTGTTTGTGCTTTTGCACCCCTGACTGCTTTCCCTGCCTCCCTCTGCTATTTATTGTACACCTCCCTATCCACCACCCTCTGCATCTCCTTATACCTCCTGAATGATAACGTTTTTGCCCTTACCTTCCCAGACACCTCTTTTGAGAACCATAGCAGTCTCTTTTTTCTCTTGGTTTTGCTTACTTGCCTGATGCAGAGGTTTGCTGCCTTTCCTATGGCCCCTTTTAGTTTTGCCACTGTTGCTCCACTCCACATTGCCCGCCCCCCCACCAGGGCATCCCTAAGGCATTCCTCCATCTTTGTAAAGTCGGCTCTCCTAAAGTCCAGGACCCTGACCTTAGTGTGGTTCAATTGTGATTCAGTAATTATATTGAACCACACCGTGCAGTGATCACTTGTCCCCAGGTGGTCACCTACCATGACATCTGCAATGCTGTCCCCATTGGAGAGTACCAGGTCCAAAACTGCTCCCTCAAGAGTGGAATCTCTTACTAGTTGCCTGAGGAATTCCCCCTGCAAGGGAGTTCTGGATGTCCCTGCTCCTAAATAAAGCTACAGTTGGGATGCTCCAATCCACATCCAGCAGACTGAAAGTCTCCCACCAGCAGTACCTCCTCCTTTGTTGACATCTTTTGGATGGCTTCCACCAGTACCTTTCTAGCTTTCCCCTCTCTTGGTGCTGGAGGTCTATAGATCATGCAAACTGCAAATTGTGGTTCCATTCTCTGTCTCTAAGGTGGCCCACAGGTCCTCCCTCCCTGTATTCCCTGTACCTCTGTTGCTTTTATGTTATTGCTTATGTAAATAGCCACTCTTCCTCCTTCTTACCCTCCCTGTCCTTCCTGAACAGGGTATAGCCTGGTATGGCTATATTCCAGTCATGATGCTCATTGCACTATGACTCAGTAATAGCGACAATGTCCAGGTCAGCCTCTGCCATAAAGGCCACAAGATCTGGGATTTTATTTCCCAGATTATGAGCATTTGCACACATGGCCTTCTAAATTCTTTTACCACCCTTCTTGTCAGCCCCCCCTTTCCCTTTTGCCTACTCTTCTCACCCTCTCTGCCTTCATTCCCATTCATCTTCATTTCTTCCATCCTGCTTTTTCTGCTTTTAGGCACCCTTGGGGATTTCCCTTCCTTAGGGGTTTCTTTAATGACTCCTTCAGCTTATGGAGGTGGACAGTTTATGTCTCCATGGTTTCTTATGATACTCCCATTAGCTAGTTTAAATGCTTGCCAATGTAGCATTTAAACTGCTCACTGAGGACTGTGGTTCCCCTCCTGGATGGATGCATGCCATCCCCCCATATAGTCCTCCATCCCTCCAGGTGGGACCCCAGTCCCCAATTTAGTTGAAACCCTCCTTTCTGCACCACTCCTTCAACCATTGCTTGAAGCTCATGGTATGGAGTACCCTATCCTAACCCATCGTACACAGACAACACCTAAGAAAAGGTCACTACCTGTACTTGTCTGAGATCTGTTCACAGCTCCCTGAATTCCTTCTGCACTCTCCTAGCCTCATCTAAGGCCAGTTCATTTGTCTCCAGGTGGACAATGACATCCAACTTTCCTTCCTGACCTGCTTCCCTAGTGATCCTCAGGATCTGCTCCCCATCCCTCCGAACAAAGGCACCAGGTAAGTAACTCACCTACCTCTCCCCCTTCCTCCCTCTCTTAAATGTCTTCCTCTAACAGTGGAGTCCCCACAAGGAGTTGCTTCATCCTTCTCCTCTGGGGTCATCTGCCATCATCCTTGGGTCCCCCCTGTGGAGGACCCCCACATCCTTCCTGGTCACTACACCAGGTGCCAGAGCAGTGTATGAGTTGTATAATGGTACTATCTGGGGGATGTTCCTCTGAACCACCTCCCTTACCCTTCCCAAGCCCACTGCAGTCCAGCCTCCTCTCCTCCCTGGCAACCTTGGAGACAGCAGTGGCAGACTTGGTGGTCCCTGGGTGGGGGAGAAGGCTTTTAAGAGTCAAGCCAACTTGTCCTGGAGTCAAATAAACTCCTCCCTCAGCCCAGAGAGGTGCATGCAGATGGAGCAGCATCGCAGTCTCCAGAAAGTCTCCCTGAAGAGTGCCGCCCCACAGCCACAGCACTGCACCACTCCTAGCATATATATTGTTTACCTTGCCTGTTACTGCTTTGCATACTCTTAATTCCTTTTTTACCTCTACCCTAGATGAGGTGTTTCCCCTATTCTCACAGCTTTACTTACTTTAAACCCTTTATTTTATTCTTACCCTAGATAGAGTGTTTCTTTTAGTCTCAACTATTTCTTGCTTTAAGCACCTTCCCTTAACTCTGACTCCTCCTGCTACTTCCTATCACATAATTTACTCCCTCACTGCCTCCTGTGCCTACCTTCTGAGTAGCAGAGGGTCTGGCTGCCAGCTGCCTCATTGGACTGACTCCGGTGGGCAGACAAGTAGTGGAATTTTTGGAGAGAAATGTTTTTTTGATTTCAAAGGTTTTACCATGAAAGACATACTGGGTTGCTGAGAGTTTATTTCCAGATGCATAGGAGGAGGAGGGGAAAATGGAATACAGTAAACCTTAACAACAGTATTCAATAAATAAGATAACTAATATGAATAATTGCTGGTACTTTCCCTCAGCTCAGTCCCCCTATCTCCATTTGCTGCTGTCATTTACAATATTTTCCTCTACACATTGCCTCCCTGTTCACCCCCTCTCAAGTTCTCCCTGTCTTAAAACTTGAACAGCTATAACACTTAAGATGGACAAGGCCCTGTTTTCTAGGCTGCTCACTAACCCTTCCTTTTCCAATAGTTCCCCACCTGAACAATGTACAGCATAATAGGATTTATGTTGATACCATGCAGGGTATAATGAAATGTTATGTTGTTACCATGCCAGCAATATTTAATATGAATTGAGATGTTATCATGCCTTCTGGGTATTGTTTTTGAGACACTTATGTTCATTATGTTGGCTCGTGCTTGTGTGCCAGTTGCCTAGCCAACATATTACAGTAGTAGCAGATTTGGAGGCGTGGTCACTGTGGGAGAATGCAGGGCACGCATCAGTAGATGTGACCCTCATTCCCAAATAAGGCAGCATGCAGGTGCCACACCAGCAACACATAATGTTGCGAGCACATCTAAGGAAAGGTCCGCTGCAATGAGAGCCAAGCTCGTCATGCAGCAGCACCTCCCGATGTGACCTTGCTGGTGAAGCACTTCCCTAACCTAAACATGTTGGCACTGACTGCTGCAACCACTTCATTTGCTGATGGGCAGCCCACTCCCCATTGGCATGATGCCCCCCCATTCTACATGTGTGCCGAGTGGGTGCCCAATCCCCCTCAGCATCATGCACCTCCCCAACATTCTTTCCTTGCTGACGGGGGCCCAATCTCTGTTGGCTTCAGTCCCTCTCTGCCTAGTTTAATTTGCTGATGGGGAGCCCACTGCCCATCAGCATAATGTCCCCAGCCCCCGATGTGTGCTGTGTGCTGAGGGGGTTCCCAATCCCCCCCTCGGCATCATGCATGCCCTCCACCCATTTCTGTGCTAACGGGGGGTCCAATCCCCATTGGCTGTGGTCTCTCTCCCCGTTATGCAGGTGGTACACTGGGAGCCCACCCCAGTGTACCAAACACCTGCAAAAAGAGAAAACCGATCCTCGTCTTTTTTTTTCACCTGTAAAAAAAGAAAACAGTCCCTTGCGGTCTCTTCTGACCCCATCCCGAACCTGCGCCCATCCTCTGCTTACCCTGCCTCCCCACACTCCCCCTTACCCCATACTTACTTCTGGAGTCTGGTGCGATGATCTTCGATGGACCGGGAACACGTCTGCACTCTTAAAAGCCGACCGTGAACTGAAAAAATGCCGGTAAGCTGTATAATGCTATAAATAGGTTTTTTTCAACTTTGGTGCATATCTTGGCCATTTTTGGGAATTTTGGCACCAAAGTTTCAACATGAGGTTATTGGGACCCCTCCTCATGAATTCAGTCACTGTCATGGCATTATTCTGTCCCGAAAGGTGATTTTGTTGTCACTGCGCGGAATCACCTTTCGGGACCAATTAATGAAACAACAGTGCCACTCTTCATGGGGGGCTGTCAGAAAGTCTATATTGCAAATTTGGTGAAAAAATCCAAAAAATTACTGTTTTGCAAGCATGCATTGAACAGTTTCCATGCACTCTCGTAACTTCATGAATTTGTAATATTTTCACTCTAGATTTTCAAAATTGGCATTTTACCATACCTCCTTATAAACAGTACAGCTGTCATTTTACATATCCTGGCCAAAATGTGTTTTTGCACCTCCAGCACTGAATAGTGCAGTCGCTGTGCAAAATCATTTTTTGGGACTGTTTGAGAAAATGACGGTGACACTGTTCAAGAGCAGAAGTCCTAAAATGCATATGTTGAAAATTTGGTGATGAAAGTCCATAAAATAACTGTATTACAAGCATGCGTTGTGCAGTTTCCACCCCCCCTTGTAACTTCACAAAGTTGCAATATTTTCATGCCAGATTTTCAACCCTGGCATTTTTCCACATCTCCTTATGAACAGTACAGCTGTCATTTTTCACCTCCTGCCCAAAATGTGTTTTTGCACCTGTGGCTCACAATGACATGGTTGCTGTGGGAAATCAACTTTTGGGACAGATTTACAAAATCACAGTGCCACTGTTCATGAGGGGAGGTCCCAAAATGCCTATGTTGAAAATGTGGTTAAAAAATTCACAAAAATAATCGGGTTATGGATTTGTGTTCCACAGTTTCTATACATGCTCATGACTTCACCAATTTTTCACATTTTCACTCCAGATTTTCAACATTACCATTTTTTACACCTCCTTATGAACAATACAGTTGTCATTTTTCCCATCCTTCCCAGAATGTGCTTTCGTCCCTGTGACGCCAAATGGCATAGCCATTGTGCAAGACCACCTTTCAGCTAGCAAACTGATTGTGCCACTCTTCATGAGGTGGGATCACAAAAAGCCCATATTGAAAATTTTGAGTGAAAATACCAACAAACGCCAATGACGTTAGGGTTTCCAACTGTAACACCCCACCCTGTAGAGACTGACAGGCATCAGGGGTGTGACTTGGGATCACTGGCTGTAATGCTCACGTCATTTCACCCCACCCCCATCCCCACCGTGCAGCCAGTGACAGGCATCAAGGTGTTCCTTGGAGTGTTCGGCCCTAAAGTTCACCCCATTCTCCTATACTGCACCTGTCTCAGCATATTTCCTAATGGATTGGGATAAGTATAAGGCCCAAGATCCCAAAGCACACCACAGCACTTTTCAGTGTCTACAGAGTAGGGTGAGGTACAATGGCATGAGTGTTATAGCTGATGACCCAAAGGCACACCCCAACACCTGTCAGTCTCTGCAGGGTGGGGGTGGGGTTGGCATCAGTTCAGTACTTCACTGCCATTTCTATTATACATCTCTAACTCCTGCACTGCCAATGCCAATGCCAGCGAGACAACATTCGGCATTGACAAATGCTTATTTTCTTTGTGTGTTGGCATATTATTCTTTGTCTGTATTCAATGATGTGGAACCTTTGTAAAAGAGCAAACTTGCTCAAAGGTTATTTCCAAATATTTAAATAAATAAATAAAATAAATCAATCAATAAAATAAACATAGCACCTTTGTGCACAATTATCCACCATACAGCAGGACTGGAATACCCATGGACTACTTTATATCAAAGATCTAATTATTCACATAGGTTAATTGATTTTTTTTTATCTTAACAAAAAAGTCCTAAATTATAATTTGCTTTATTTCAAAGACAAACCATATTTACAAATCAAGGGTAGAGCACAGGGCATGGTGTTTGTGCCTAATTATGTTAAGATTTACTTAGGAGTGTGTGACAGCAAATTGATATTGACAGCAGACGTAAACCTTTTCTGTAAAACAATAGACCTATATCAGCATTACATTGATGATTTATTCATGATCTGCAATGGCACACATGTGAAACTTGATAAATGTACAAAACAGAGGAGGACAGTGATGAAAATGTGAAGTTTATTATACATTCAGACCTTAGGAATATTAATTTTTTGGATATTCATAGCAAAAGACAGGACAACCAGATTGTAACAGATTAAAATTCCCTCCTGCATTTCAGCAGTTGTCATTCATTACATACTAAAACCAATGTTGCAGAATGCCAGTATTATCAAATTAAGCAAAATTGTGGCTATGATGAGATGTTTGAGGCAAGAGCTTGAGAACTTGACAGCAGATTTAGAATACAGGCTATCCAGAGAAGGTTATTAAGAAAGCCAAAACTATGGCTACTAATAAACCAAGAAGAGAATTACTTGCATATACCAAGGATAAAAACAGACTACAGGACAACACAATGTTAAATTATATCATTACTTCTTCTCCTTACCAGACCACTTCTTAATAGAAACCTCATATTCACCAGCTATAAGGGGTATTTCAGTACCTTCCTTGTTATACGCAGATGGCTTAGCTCTAATTTCCATTTCACCTATAGGCCTGAAAAAATATTTAGAAATTTTGTATAAGTATTGTGTGTAAAACCAGCTCATGATTAATATTCCTTAAACAAAAATGTTAATTGTTGGTAAACGTACAAACAAGATAATATGGGAAATTGACAATAAGGTTGTTGATGTTGTGAAATCCTGTTATTTGGGACATAATTTCTATTTTAATATGAAAATTAACTCTCATTTATCCTATATTGACAAAGTTGATCCAGTCTAGAAGCACCCTATTGACATTCAATTCACATTTTGGGGGTTCTACGGTTCTTCCTATGCTAAGAGCAATTGAAGCAAAGATGATGCCCATTGCCCTTTATGGCATTAAAGTTTGGCATTCTAACAGACTTGAGTCTTTATAAAAACATTTTTCTTCGCTATATAGAATTATCTTGCAGGTTCCCAAAACTGCAGCAGCATGTGTGGTAAGAGCCGAGTTAGGCAGAATTCAGTTGAATTATTTGGTGAAGGTAGCTAAAGTCACCTACTGGATTAAGCAGTTTGACCTTGATGATTACAAATTGATCAGTGTAGCGTTTTTTTTTTTTTTATCATGTAAGATTTTATTGAGGTTTTTCAAATATCACAAGCCGTATAAACGGCCCTCATACACCAAGCTTACAATACAGTCAGACATGCTAATACATAAGTAATGATTCTCAGGATACAGGATGTTACCTACAGGCACTATACTTTAAACATGTATGTCCTAATGCAGGTATCAATGTACGCCACTCTAGACTACAAAATGCAGATTTCATACAGTAGGGAAACTAACTGTCATGATCCTTCTATCTTGGCCAAAAGTTGCTCCGATCTGGTCACAGAAATCTGATCAAAACATCCTACTGTCAAACAATTCAGGTGTATATGACATAGTAACTAGTTAATAACGGTCTGTAAAGACCAAAGAAATTCTATCCTTCAGAACAATAGACAGTAAAGAAAAAGCCTAGAAGACCCAGAAACATAGGAACAGTGTGAGTAGAGAGAGTGACAATACCATAGAGCAGCAGTCAGCTATTACAGTGTTAGCAAACTAGGTTGCATTTTGTAGTATGGGGGATTTTGCAATAGCGGGGGTGCAACCGTACAGATATGGGAGTGTAGATAAGCTCCCCATTTCTTGTAGTATCTGTCAAGCCATCCTTGGCCACCGCTGAAAGCCTCTCGAAAGTAGCCAATCTAGCCATAGCAGAACACCATTGTGAAATCACTGGGGGTGCAGATTGTCTCAACATATCAGAATGGCACTCTTTGCTTCTTTAACAGCCACTAGGACCCACATTGCACTGGTGGGAGGAAGTAAATTTAATGCCGACGTGTCCCCCAATAAGAGGGAATGGTGTTGCAGCCAAATTGGTTTACCTATTATCCTGGAGCAGTCCCCTAGGACTTGCGTCCAGAAATTTTGTAGGGCCTAGCAGGTCCAAAGAACATGGAGTAGGTGAGCAGGGGAAGACTGGCATCTCCAGCACTGATCCTGTGGTATAATCTTAAGGTTATGTAGAACTGCTGGGGTTTTATACCATCTTAGGAGAATTTTTAATTGTATTAGTTGACTCTTGGAGTCTTCATAGGCTGTATGAGCCACTCTGATGCACGTCAACCATTGTTGCTGGGATAAGGGGTGGAGCAAGTCTTTTCCCAGGCAGCACTACTGGTGAGAGTAACATCTGGCTTAGCATCTCTAAGTATCTTATAAAGAGTGTTCACCAGTCCCTGGCCCTTTCTAGGTAGGTGAAGGACACTCAAACAATCCCAGGAGTTTTGTGATGAGGGGGCTTTAAGAAGGAAGGAGAGAGCGCTTCTCAGCTGCAGAAATCTCCAAAAGTCTGAGGATCCCAACTCGTATCTATCCCGAATCTGTTCAAAGGACATTAGTGAGTGAGAGTTTGGGAGTCGTAGAGTAACTATAACTCGAATGCTCTTTGAGGGCCAATGGGGCCATAAAAACGGTTTATGATCAACCATGATAAGACGGTTGTTCCATATCGGGGCATACTTGAGTGGGGGAAGATATTCTGATTTTGGGACCCTAGTAATTGCCATCGCCCTTCACCACGATCTGCATGTTTCTGACATAATGGGAGTGAGCTGATGTGCCTCCGATTTTGTACTGGAGAACAAAGAAAAAAGGGGGCTATCCACTGACAAAGTGGCCTCTAAAGATACCCACTGAGGAGGGGGGGTGAAATGAGGGATGAACCAGGCTATAGACTGGGCCATTCTATAAGCCAGGTGATATCCTTCAAACCAAGGGAGCTCCAGCCCACCTCTGGTCCAATGTGCACGGAGCTCTGTACGTCCCCATCTCAGAGCTTTACCCTCCCACAGAAAGGAAGAGACTTAATTTTCTAGGGCCTTAAAAAGGTTTTGGGAAAGTGGGATGGGAAGATTATTTAATAGGTACGACACTCTGGAGAACAGAAACATTCTAATGGCTTCTACCTTACCTTTTAGAGTAAGGTGGAGCCGTTTCCATCGCTGAACTTCAGCTGTTAAGGAGGACAATAGAGGGGAGAAGTTTGCGGATTCCAGATCCTTCCAAGCTGTGGTAATAGTTACACCTAAGTATGGGAATCCTTGTGGGGCCCAGGTAATGTCAGTACCGGCAAGACAATACCTGCTACATGCCCCATTTAGGGGGGACAGGATGGCTTTCTTTTGATTCACCGTTAGTCCCAAGAGGCAAACAAATTCCTGTAAAATTGTTAGAAGTGGAGTGATGGAGGACTGGGGATTTGAAAGTGTAAGGAGCATATCGTCCACGTAAGCATTAACCAGGTAAGTCATCTCTTTTACGGGAATACCCGTAATGTTGGGAGAATTTATAAGTTTCCTAATTAGGGGTCCAAAGCAATGAGAAAAAGAAGAGGGGAAAGGGGGCAACCCTATCTGGTGCCTCTTTGTAAAGAAAAGGGGTGGAGGTATCTTTATTGGTGACAACTCTAACTGTAGGGGAATGGTATAATGTAGAGACCCATGAGCAGAAGTCTGGCCCAAATCCATATAGCGTGAGGACTTTATGGAGGAACACCCATTCTAGGGAATCAAATGCCTTGGCAAAGTCTATTGCCAGGGCAGCCATTGGGGTTTTAGATTATAGCGCCAACCACTTAAGGTTCAAAATTAAGCGCAAATTGTCTGCACTCGATTTCCCCTTTAAAAAAATGGATTGTGATGGATGAATTAAGTTGGGTAGGACCAAGGCTAGTCTATTCACTAGGATTTTAGCCAGCAGCTTGGTGTCCACAGGGAGAAGTGAAATAGGATGGAAATTCGCACTGAGAAGAACATCGGATGATTTTTTGGGGATAAGAGTTATTAAAGCCTCACGCATAGTCGGAGGGAGCAAAGTATCTTTTTGGGCTTCCTGCAGTGCTTGTAGGAGCAGGTCAGTGATGTGGTCTTGGATTAGTTGGTAAAGCTCCACCGATACCCCATCCGGCCCAGGCGCCTTTCCCTTCGCCATCTGGGATAATGCACTGCGAAGCTCTTCAGAGGTGATAGGTGTATCCAGTTCACGTTGTTGTGTCTCCAAAATTCAAGGAAGCAGGGTCCCCTGGCACAGAGTGCTCAGTCAGTGGGAGAGCTCATCAACTGAGAGGGTACTCTGAGATCAGTAGAGCTCCTGATAGAAATTTTGCATCTCCGCATTAATGGCCTTTGGTGCCGTAAGAAGTTCTCCCTTCTTATTCTTGAAGGCCAGTATATTCTGGAGGAAGTCTGCTGCTTCCACAAGTAGTAGGCAAGAAGCTTCCCTCCCTTGTCCCCTCCTTTCCATACCCTATGCTTTGCCCGAATTAGCTGCCATTCAGCCTTTCTATTTAACAGAACATTAATCTGATATTTTAAGCCTGTAATGGGGCCACAAGTGGGGAGCTGAGTGGGTTCCGAGGAAACACTTTAAAATTGCTTTTCCAATTTTGCCAATTGGTCCTGCAAATCCCGGAGATGTTTCACTCGCTCCTTATTTTTAGTGGCTGCTTAAGAAATAATTCTCCTCTTTATAACAGCCTTAAAAGCTTCCCATACAGTGGTCGCTCTCGTCTCTCCCGGGGTGTTCAGAGAAAAGTACTGTCACGTTTCCTCCGTTATGTATTCCGGGAAGGCTGCATCTTGTAACAGAAGGGGATTGCATCTCCATCTTGTAGATGGAGGGCTTTGGCCTGATGGGGAGAAAGTAATTGCAACAGGGGCATGGTCAGATATCAAGATATTACCAGTGGTCACATTACTCACTCCTGGCATTATTACATGATTAACTAGCCAAAAGTCTAATCTACTGTGGGTGCCATGCACATGGAGTAGAAGGTATAATCACGACCCTGTGGATGGCTGTTTCTCCATGGATCTCCTAGAGCCCACTCTGACATCAGAGTATTCAAGTTAGCTAGAACTTTGGGGTGAGATTGTGGCGTAGGGATGAATTTATCTATGAAAACATTTAGAACCATATTGTGGTCTCCACCCAGTAGTATAGGGATCTCTGCCTCGTCTTCCATAAGTTCTGCTAATGCTTGATTCAATTCAGAGTAGAGATCCCTGGAATCTGTGTTGGGACCATACAGGTTGGCCACTATAACTTTGCCACCCGGGTATGACAACCTGGCCACTAACCACCTCCCCTGGGAGTCTTGATGCTGGATTTCGACTGACCATGATCCTGACCTCTGAAGGAGGATAGCAACCCCCCTAGACTTTGTAGCTGCTCAGCTAGCCAGGACTGTTCCCACCCACAATTTCCTGAGCCACCGAACCATTCGGCTGGTGAGGTGTGTCTCCTGGAGCAGGGCCACATCAGTCCCCATGGAATTCAGGAATTGCAAAACCTTAGTGCATTTCGCCGGGTGATTGAGTCCCCTGACATTCCAGGAGACGTACTTCCACCCCCGTGGTCCTGCAGAAGTCGATGCCATGGTGATTCACCCTCGAATACTTATAGAAATATGAATTACTAACCCTGCAAATAGGAACAGGTAAACACAGTATAACAGAAAGCAGGTAACCTGTTACCGTTGGATATGAGGGCAGACGAGAAAGTGATGAAGGAAAAAGTAGACAGCAGCAGATGGTCTTGTCTATGCTGGTTAAATACCTAGACAGAGTGAGAACAGAGACAAGAAAAGTTATCTATCCTAACAATAATTAAAGTATAATAAAGAATTATCAAACAGTAAGGTATAACAGTATTATTTACCTAAGTTACTAACACTAACTCAGTTGGTGGTGTCGAAGTGCACGTGTGAATTGAGGTAAAAGTCCCCTATAAGCCACACTGCTTCAGGCACCACAAAGAGCAATGGGAAAGGTCACACCCAATAAAAATGACCTGACCCAGTCTGACTCCGTAACACCAAATCTGGAGAGTCTAGGCATGTCTGGCGATTGTAGGTCACCCAGGTAGGGGATAGGGGGGGCCTCTGCCAACCATACTCAAAGGGATAACCTTCCTGGCAGGTAGTGGTGCCCTCTATTCTAGAAGTTGATGGGCTGCCAATTATATCTGTTCAGCCATATTATTACTATAATATAAGGGTCATCCCCCGTAAACCACCCTAATTACTGGGGTTCATCTAAGCGATAAATTCTCACCCTCCCCTGTCTGTAAAAATCATACCAAAGGGAGGGGGGAGGTCTATTACGGCTACTACATGTTATCTGTTAGGGGAGGTGAAAAACCTGCATCCCATATAAGAGGCAAGTAGCCGATATGGCAGAAATTGCCCAGGCAGGACTCTACCCATGGCACAGTATTGCCAGTGTTTCATAGTCTAGTGGGTGCAGAAGCTTTCACCCATCAGAAAAACACAAGAGGAGGGCTACTAAGTCCTAAGTGTCAGATCGCGTCGTGGCATCCCCCGGTTTACAAGTTAGTCCAGAGTCAGCAGGGCTAACATCTGAGGCGAGGGCCTCTGCGAACGTCTTCAGGCCTGGTTTCAGCAAACCATCAGCAGCTGCAGCTTCTTCCTCATATACATCCATTTCAGTCACCCAGTCCAATGGAGTCGGGTCTTCCAAGGGCATAGCGGCCTCTTCCTCCAGTTGATCTTTCTGGTTGGCTTTACTCCAGGCTGAGGTAGTGGCCCTAAGCTGCTTAGCAGGAGGTGGAGCCGCTGCACCACTTGACATCAAGGAGCTGGGACTTCTGGAGCTTTGCCTTTGTCTAGCAGGTAGTGGGGTCACAGCAGCACCCAGGTTGTTATTATACAGTTTGTTAATTGGCATCTCCTGGTCATTGGAAATATCAGCCCCGATTTTATTCATCTTATCCCCCATAGGTTGTGGGGTCCATAGCTGTCTGCTAGTGGGGGAATCCTTATTTGACGAGCTGTTCCAATACGAATTTCTGTCCCCTGATACACCGCTTCCTTTTTTTATGGTTCCTTGAGTCATTTGATTCCTGGGATCCGAAAGGCGTTTGGAGGATGTAATTCATAGTATCATGCCCGGCCAATGAGTCTGGATCCAGGCCTCTGCATCTCCTGGGGGCGAGGAAAGACTGACCTTTTCTGTTCAGGCACAAAGCAGTAAGGCCCTTGAAGTGATATTGCACTGAGTTGGCTGCAAGAATTTTTTTTAAAGGATTGTATGCTCTGCATTTCACTGCTACCTCTTGAATAAAGTCTCTGTAAAATGATATGGTATTACCCTTCCAATCAATCTCTCCTAGGTCTCTAGTTGCCCGGAGTAAGCATTACTTGACTGAGAAGCGTAGCAGATAGGCTATGATGGTGCGCGGGCCTTTTTTGTTATTAGGGTTACCGAAGACATGGTGGGCCCTCTCCACCCCAACTGGTTCCTTCCATCGGTCACCAAGGAGCTGCGGTATCCATTCATTCAACAATCTTTCCTTATTAGGCCCTTCAACTCTCTCAGGCATGCCTAGAATCCGTATATTGTTTCTCCTACTTCGATTCTCCTGGTCCTCTGCTCTATACCATAGGCGGGATAACTTGGTCTCTTGGTCCCGGAGCCTTTGTAGGACATGGAGATGCTGTTTCTCTAACTCTTCTGCCCGTTGTTCCAAAACATTATGCTGTTCCTCTAAATGACGTACATCTGCCACATTAATCATTAGAGAGGTGCCAATTGTATCCACTCTGCTCAGCAAAGCCTCCAGCATTTTGATGATATTGGCTAGGGCTTCACCGACATGTGCCTGATCAAGGGAGGCTGGGGCAGCCTGATGAGATGCTCCAGCAGTACTACAGTTCGAGGGCTCCATTCCTGCAACAACTCCTACAGCCAGCAGTCAATAGGCTTAATATTTCTCCCTCAGCAGGAACAGCAGAAATCCCCACTGACTCCAGAATCTTTGTTGGACTTGCCCTGATTCTCACTTGGGGTGGGGAAGAGACGCTGCAGCTCCTATCAAGTTGGATGGGGGGAAAGAGTACAACAGCACCGAGATATCAAGCTCAGGCCTATCCGGCCTATTACTGCGCATCGTCTTCGGAGCATTAACGGCTCGTTAGGTACCGAACAAGAGTGTGGCACACCGAATTCCATCTCGGTGGTGGTGGAAGAGGTGGGAAAAGGTGCGTGGGGATGCTAAAATAACTGTTAGTCTAGCATTTAAGACATTTGAATCTGCTTTTCCTGTCAGGCTGGGGCAGAGAGAAAAGTTTAGGCTGCCATCTCCTTCGAGTCCAAGCCACGCCCCTCCAATCAGTGTAGTGTTAAAAGAGAAAATGGATTGGTATAATAAGGGGTACATCTCCTGCTGGTTAACTGACCTGTTAGATACTCTAAATAAAATAAACTCTATCTACCTATGGAAAGACTCTCTTAAGGCTGTTAAAACTTCAGCAAAATACTCTAAATTTTTAAAAAATAAAATGAAGCTTCTGTCAATTGATGAAGATATGAATAAGGTCAGATCCTCTCTCTTTCATAAGTGGTTCTCTGAAAACAAATTAAATCATAGATTAGAACCTTATCTATTATCCTTAAATGATAAAAAGGAGAGACACATCTTTACAAAGTTCTGATTGGAATTATACCCATCTAAATCTTTAAACTATATTTATTCAAAGCAAATAAGACAAAGTGTAGATTTATATTGTGACTGTGGACAAGCGGAATTTGAGTCACTTATACATATTATACTTCACTGTCCCAGATATAAACATATAACTGATCATCCACTGGAGCAGTATACTTATTAGACAAAGAACCTCTGTGCGCAAACACTGAGGCAAGGGTTACCCCAAAGGGCATTTGGCTGGGAAGCCAAGTTTCAAGAAAATACAAAATCACACATGCTCACACAATGCAAAGCATCATGGGCTGCATATGCAAATCACCACATATGCAGCCTATGATGCTTTGCATTGTGTGAGCATGTGTGATTTTCTAGTATACTTATTATGCTGATATGTCTAGGGAAGAATTTTTGAGGTTATTAATGTATCCTTAGATTATAGAATTGGCCAGGGATATGATTGTACCCTTAAAAACAATATTTTTCATGCTTACAAGTCAGAGAAATGTATTTAATAATTGATTTCTTAGTGGGGATTGTAATTTGTAATTATGATATGCATGCTTTTTTTAATCTACTGTTAATTACGTATTATATAGATTTGTAAACTGCTACCCTCTTTTAATATGTTTTGTAGAGGCCTATTAAGCCGATCAATAAATTTTGAACAGAAACTTATTCTTTTCAAACACATTTGGTTCTGGAAGCACTAAAAACATTGGCATGTTTTGGAAATGAATTACAAATTAAAACCCATTTTTCAGAAAGGGTTTAGGATGGTATACAAAAGAATAATATTCAGGACATGATCACTTCCAGCTACTATGGCACATATAACATAAAAAGAGGGCATCAGAGGAATTTAAATGGGACACATCCTTGTGAAAACTGTTCCTGCTAAAAAGTCATTGAAAAAGGAAGAACTTTTTCTGGTTGTAAGTAACACAAGCAGAATTTTTGATATAAGAGATTTTGCAACATGTGGTATAGAGACAGTTGCTTACATGGCCACATGCTGTTGTGGTGTATTTTATATAGGAAAGACAGTTATAGTCCTCCTTAACAGAATTAGAGAACATGTAAGGGCCAATTATAGAAGAGATGATGTCAATGCATCTGCTCAGCATGTGTTTAAGATCGACAGTTCACATACTTTTATATCTGAAATGCAAGAAAAAGTTACACTAGACCCTTTGGGGGGATATGGATAAAAAACTCATAAACAGGGAATGTTTCTGGCAGTATATATTGGTATCATTAAGGAGTCCAGGTTTGACTTATTCTCAACTGTCTCCCTTTTTGGAAGATTAAGTTGCTACATGCAGTTTTGTATATCTGCTATAATTCATAGTGTGTGATTGTGCCATAAGTTAAATATGTGATTTTAACCTCTTATTTACATTTTTTTCCAATACCTCTTTTGTTTTTTCATTGGCTACTGTGCCCTATCTTTTATAGTCTATTTAATTCATTAGCAATTCATTAATAGTTAGCAAGGCATTTGACACAGTCCCACACAAAAGATTAACAATCAAATTAACCAGCCTGGGAGTGGGTCCCAGGGTGGTAGCCAGGGTAAAACATTGGCTAGACAACAGGACACAAAAGGTAATTGTAAATGGAGTCACTCTGAAGAAAGAGGGTTTACTAGTGGGGTACCGCAGGGTTCAGTTCTAGGTCCTGTCCTTTTTAATGTCTTTATAAGTGACATTGCAGAGGGACTAGAAGGAAAAATATGCCTCTTTGCAGATGATACAAGATCTGCAACAGGGTTGATTCACAGGGAGGAATGGAAATGATGAGAAGGGATTTGGCAAGGCTAGAGGAATGGTCAGAAGTATGGCAGCTTGGATTCAAGCAAAGAAGTGCAAAATAATGCACCTGGGAAACAAAAACCCAGGGGAAGATTACACAATGGGGGGGTAGTAACAACAGCAAAAATGGAAAGGGATCTGGGGGTAATCATATCAGATGACCTTGAGGTTAGCAAGCAATGAGAGAAGGCAGTAGGGAGGGCTGGGGGAATACTGGGATGTAAAGGAGAGGCATCACCAGCAAAAAACAGGAAGTTGTTATCCCTCTGTACAGACAGTTGGTGAGACCACATCTGAGTACTGCATCCAGTTCTGGAGACCCCATCTACGCAAGAACATAGACAGGATGGAGGCAGTCTAGAGGAGGGCAACTAAAATGGTGCAGGGTCTGCAAGAGAAGCCATCATGAGGAGAGACAAAAAGAGCTTAATATGTATACCCTTGAGGAAAGGAGGGGGGGCATGATAGAAACTTTTAAGTACCTCAGTGGAATCAACAAAGTACAAGAGGGTTGCATCTTTCAGAAAATGAGATGTGCAAGAACAAGGGGACACAATTTGAAGATAGAGGGGGAATGACTCAGGGGCAATGTGAGGAAGTATTTTTTCACAGAGATGGTGGTGGACACATGGAACAGCCTTCCTGAAGAGGTTGTGGGGTCTAAAACTGTGGGACAATTCAAGAATGCATGGGACAGACATAAGGCAATTCTTGTGGGGGGTAGGAAGAAATAGGCTGTTGGTTAACTAGGATCTGCAGCTTATCCTGTAGGTAGGGAAATGGACAGACTAGGTAGGCCAAGCAGTCCTTATCTGCCGTCAAAGTCTATGTTTCGATGTATTACTGATATATCGCATGTAGTATTTGGATATGATAACGGCTAAGATTTATATGGGGCTATTTGTCCTTATTGTTCCTTTGCACACACACACCCTCCTTTTTGTGTGTTTTGGATTTCAGATGTGCTGGGATTTATGTAAATCACATAAGCACCTTTGCTGATCTGCACCTGAAATTTTTAATTAGCATGTACATATAAAGACATTGGGTGCTTGGGTGAATCAGTCTTGATGAAGCATTTGTAGTGCGAAACTTTCAACTGTTTTCGGTAGAGGTCTGTTTGCTGTCACTGGCTGATTTTTATCATTATACAGTACTACTAAAGCGTGGAATACTTCTACTCTTACAGTGTGGACATTATTTGGAGTTCCTGAGTATCCCACATTGTGCTGCATTATTCATAGATCTGCAAGTAAATCACAAATTGTAAACAGAAAAAGAACAAAACAAATAATGTACAACACACAAGCAATCACTAAAGAAATCTTGGATGCTTGTCTGTGTGTGTCGGTCTGTATATGAATTCTAATTTGTTGAAGATCCCCGACTCCCATACACAGCTGCAGCTGAGTTTAGTAATGGCCTCTTCACTGCAGTGGGAAGGAATGCTTCCCACCAAGTTGCATTCAAACCTATACAAAACTCAGAGCCTCAGCTGGAGCTAATTACGGTGACAGTAACATAGAACTAACAGTTCTGTGGTCTTAAATACCACTTCAAGCCCTGAAACCTTATCACTGATGTTTGCAATGACATCTAGCAATTTTTCTCATATAGCACAAATTATAGTGAGAAAGAAAAAATTGTGCTCTACTGAGAATTAGAGCTACACCCCCAAAATTCTGCTCTGGTGCTCTGCCACTGTGCTATTGGTTAAATGGTTGGACATAGACTTTTTAGAGAAAAATGCTTACTACACTAATGGATATCTTGCAATTAGAAACAATCACAAAGGCAAATAGATATTTGATGCAGTATTACTCACAACGTTGCAAAGTAAATCACAAACTGTAAACCGAGAAAGAGCCAAGAAATAATATGTAATGTGAAAGCAATGACTAAGGAATTCATAAATGCTTATCTTTGTGTATCAGTCTGTACATGAATTTTAACTGAGTGCAATTTCCTCTCCCTTACACAGCTGCACTGAAGTTTTAGTAATGAACTCTCTACTGCAACTGAAAGTAGTGTTTAACACAAACTTGCATTAAAACCTACAAATGCCACAAAGTCTCAGCCAGAACTAGTTAAGCTGACTGCAGTATAGAACTAGTAGTTCCATGGTCAGAAACTCAACTGCAAGCTGTGGAACCCTATAATTGACATCCACAATGACACCTAGCAATTTCTAGTTGTAGTACAAAATAACAAAAATGTGTCCTACTGAACCTAGGCTTGTGGAGGTCTGAAACTCTATGCCAAGCCCCAGAAGTCTAATTACTGACATCAACAATGACATCAAGCAGCCAAATCATTCAGAGTGAATGTAACCGTAAACTTTTCTAAATGCAGAAAAGAACCCACATGACCACAAGCGGTGCTTACAAGTGAAGCTTGCAGGTGCCTAAAAACATTCACTCAGTCAAGTGCAACATACAATAGTTGCATCAGGCTGCAGGAGCAACATTATCTCTAAAAAGACTATTCAGCAAGAAACAGTTCCAGGAATGCACATGCTTGAGACCAGTGGCAAAGCACAACCTCTCTGTCTGAGTGTCTCTGTGGACTGACATTTAGTGAAGGCAGATCATATGGTTAACCACTGTAAAGCTCTCTAAGCAGCCTGAGGCTTGACTGGCAAGATTGTGCAAGATATCAGAGTCTTGTTGAATCCCATCCATTGAATACTTTGACTACACCCTAACATTTGGGTGTTTGTTGAATACTCCTGGAATTCAAGGTATTCGATGGCTGATTCATATTAGACACATACCCCTTGCAGTCATGGTCACAATCTACTGTATTTGGAGCACATGCCAGGACAAAACATATGTGGCAAGAACAGCAAAAATGCCATTTGGTGGAAATAGGTGCAAAGCACAAGATGAGAACAAAAATTATTAAAATAATAAAATTGAACCCAGCAGTGATGACACAAGGGAGGTGCAGCACAAGCCAATCAGCCACAGCAGGTATTTAGAACCCTGCTATTTAAAAACATGACAGAATGAAACATGGCTGCAATGTTTAGCTGTCTTGAGATTGTTTCAGGTTATAATCTCTAGATCTTTATTCTAAAAGGTTTTATAAATCTCCTTTCCAATAATGTAATATTTGTATGGAATATTATTTTCGCCCAAGTGTATAACTTTTTATTATGCTGAGGTCCATTCCCCAAAGTTCTGTGCCATCTTTTGGATGAGACATTAAATTGAGGTCCTGTCTGCCTGTTCTGGTGGTTGTTCAGGTGGGTGTTAGTAGATCCCATGGCACTTGTCAGAAAGAGTTGAGAAATTCCCTGGTCTCCTGGCCAAATTTTTCCCAGTCACTAAAAATAACACCAACAGCGTACTCTGGTTCCATATGTGAATTTGCATCCCCACCCCCAATGGGACGAGGCTGAAAACAAGCAGACTTGCCTAGCCCTCCTTTTCCAGTCAACAAAATCTAACTAAAACAATTAATTATTTTATCTAGCTCTGATTGTAATATTTTATTAACATTATTTGAGCTAGCCTGTAGTTGTTTGTTCAGTAACTGACTGTTTTGTGACCCTTTCAAGAATTTTGCAGATGAATGATGTTAAGCTAATTGACTAATGATCTGAGTAATTAGATTTTTATCCCTTTTTGAAGACTGGAACTACAGATGCTGATTTTTAATCTAGAAGGATTTGACCTGATAACAGAGAGTGATTAAAATGTGGTATAGTGGACCAGTAAGTTCAGAACCTGAATATTTGATAATGTGAGTTGCATCTCTGTTTGGTCCAGTGGGTCTAGTGCTTTTTTATTTTATTTATTTATTTATTTATTTATTTATTTATTTTTAATCTGTGTATCCTGGCTAGAACCATTTCTTCGGTTATGATTAGTCTGTTATTATCACTAATTGAGAGAATGGGAAAATCAATGTTAGGTAGACTAGCATAATCATTTCTTAAAATGCTGCAGAAGTAGTTATTAAGGGCTTTAGCCATGTCCTTCTCTTTAGTTAAAATGGCATTCATATACAATATTAGTCCTACAGACTGTTTTAGTTTAGTGATGCAGTTTATGTAACAATAAAATGATTTAGAATCAGATTTGTTTGAGGCAAGCCTATGTGCTATTTTACTTTTTTCTAAGAGTGTTGCCTTTTTACATTCTCTCTGTTTAGGTCTATTTGTGGGAGATTTTTTTTTCCCGATCATTTATCAACTATTTTGTTACCTGCATAAGCCAAGATGCTCTTCCATCTAACCATTGTTTTATTTCCTTTTTTGTTATAGGCTGCAATCCATTGAACATGTTTGTCCAAAATGTTAGTGATTTCATTTTTTTTTTAATTTGGATCATTTGGTGTTAACATTATAATTACTAAATTCTGATTTTGAGTCCCATTGAGCAAATTCTTGTTGATTAGTAAGATGTTGAATATATTGTATTAGTAATATTGTGCCTATTGTATTTGCAATATCGGATTACACATAAATGTTTCTCAACACCTGTATTCATACTGAATGCGATTATATTATGGTCCAATGTGGAATATGGTGCTGTTATTTCATAATTTTTAATGCCATCAGTCATATTGCATAACACTAAATCATGTACATTATGACCATGTGTAGTTTTGTTTATGTTTTGAAAGAAGATTTTCCTCATGTACCATTTTTATAAAATAATCTTCATCTGAATTGCTGGCAGCATTGGTATCCCACTGGATACTTGGGTAATCAAAATCACCTATAATAACAGCATCATGATTGAATATTACACTAACTAGTTCATTAACCATTATCGTATTTTCCAGATACAAACAGCTAGGTGATCTGAAGCAGAGATCCAAAAATAAGTATTTATTGGTTTTCCCAGCTATTGTGACCAAGAGGCTGTTGTGAATAATACTGTGAAGGTTGGGGTTTAATTGCCACCTAGGTAAGTCCAGCAAACATTTCATGGCTATAAGGGCCACTTTCTCAGGGCCCTACGGTGGTCTCTTTCAATAGTTTGGTGATACAACACTAAGTTCCTCAATGATAGCTGTCTCTCAAAGTATTCATTTTGTTAATTCTTAAAAGTACTACCAAGTTTCTCTTTGATAGCAGTCACTCAAAATATTCATTTTGTTAATTCTTAAAAGTACCCACTTAGGTTACATTCCACTGCCATTTTCTTTTGCTTTATTTGTCTTTAGTATCTTCTTGTTCATTACTCTGTTTAGTTAAATCTTTAAATTGCATGTCAAGCCGCTCTGCTCCATTTGTTTAGGATGAGCATGTCATGCAATTCAATGATTTAACTAAACAGAGTAATAAAAAAGATGATACTAAAGGCAAAAAATTAAAAATTAAAAATTAACAAAATGAATACTTTGAGTGACAACTGTCATTGAGGCCCCGCTCATCTCCTTACGATCTGACTTTTATGGGTGTCATGAGGCACATCCAGGCCTCCAATGAATGGGAGATGGAGGACCTCGATCTGGAACACCGTTGACTGGCCCATTACCTGAGGCAAAAGGAGCCCAAGCCTCTGGTGGTACCTCGTTTAGCGGACACCTTCCAAGACCTCACCAGGATAACTTGGAAGCATCCAGCCTCAGTATCAGCTGTTCTGAAGAAGTCAGATAGGCTGTATAGAGCCCCAAGGGATGAGCCTTTCCTGGTGGAACCCCCTCAGATGGACTAATTGGTCATTACGGCTGCTCATGACAAGTCTAAGCAGCCCAAGCAACTAAGCTTCCAGCCTCCTGACCCAGAATCCTGCTGCTTGGACCAGGTAGGCAAGAAGGTCTACTCTGCCTCCACCTGCTTCATTAGATCCCTTAACTTCTTCACATATATGGTCCAGTACCAGACTGCATTGTGGGAGAGAGGTCAGGAGCTAGCCAATGCCTTGCCATACTCCACACAAAAGATGAAGCTTCTGGACAGATTGAAATCAGGCTGAGATGCATCTTCTCTGTGCCTTGTACGACAGTGCAGATACGGCAGCCAGAGCGGCAGCTGCAGGCATCTGCCTCCAGCTCCATGCCTGGTTGAGAGTCTTAGGTTTTCACCCAGATTTGCAATCCAGAATCAGGGACCTCCAGTTCCAGGGTTCTGTCCTTTTTGGGCAGGTGATGGAGTCTCTTATCTCTCAACGCCAGGAGTCGGGCAAATCTATCTGGTCCATCAGGCAGATGTACAGAGGGGACCAGAAACACACGTGATGATGGCCATTTCATAATCCCTAAGGTGCTCAAGCCCATGGAAACCAACAGGGCCAGAGAGGTGGCTTCAAAAGGAAAGCCGGCAACCAGCATCCTGGATGCGCTCCTTTTCAAGGCCCCAAGTCCTCCCAAGCCTCTTCCCCCCCTCCCGGCTCCACCCAATGACTCCCTCCTGACCTTCCCTCCTCCAGAGGAGGTTTCAGGGGAGGCAGTAGTGGGTCACTTCTCCCTTAATCTGAAGGGTTGGAGCTCTATTCAGCAGACCAGTGGGTCCTAGACATTATAAGGTGGGGACATAAGTTGGAGTTCACTGAAATTCCCCCAGACACTCCACCAAGGTCCTCAAGATATCCTCCTTCCCACATACCCCTTATAGAAGGAGAGATTCAGGCCCTCTTGCAAAAAAGGGCAATGGAACCAGTTCCTCTGCAGCAGCAGGGAAAGGCATATCACTCCCATTTTTTCCTTGTGCCAAAAAAGACACAAGATCTTCAGCCCATCATGGACCTCACCTCTTTAAACAACTTTATAGAGTACCAAAGGTTCAAGATGATGACCCTTCCAGGTCTTATTCCTCTGCTGCACCAGGGAGACTGGCTCTGCTCCCTAGACATGCAAAATGCGTACATGCACATCGGGATCTTCCCCCCCATAGGAAGTTCCTGAGGTTCCACTTCCAGGGGGAGCATTATCAGTTTTGGGTTCTTCCCTTCGGCCTCTCTTCTGCTCCTCAAGATTTCACCAAATGTTTTTATAGTGGTAGCTGCAGCTCTGTGGCACTAGGGGAATTACGTCTTCCCTTACCTTGATGATAGGCTACTTACGGACCCGTCAAGGATGAGCCTCCTTCAGGCTCTCGGAGACATCTATACTCTGTTCCGAGAGGTGTGGACCACCCTGAACCTTCCAAAGTCTTCCCCGGAGCCCAGCCAAAGATGCGTCTTCATTGGGGCAGTCCTGGACTCAGTCCAGGGCATGGCTTTTCTACCTCCAGAGAGGGGCTATTGCCTGTGGCAGATAGCTGGATCGGTTCTAGTAACCCCTCAGGTACAGGCCAGGACCTTCCTCAGACTTCTGGAGCATATGGCAGTGGCCATCGCTGTCACTCCTTTGGCCTGCCTCCACATGAGAATCCCACAGTGGATGCTCAGGGTGCAGTGGGATCAAGGTTCAGATGAGCTAGACAACATGGTCAGAGTTGCAGAGCTGGTCAAGAGGACACTACTTTGGTGGCTGGACCCTCTCAATCTAGAGAAAGGGGTCCCTTTCTGTCAGCAGCCCCCAAATAAGACCCTAATTATGGATGCATCAGATTTGGGATGGGGGGGCACACCTAGGGGCCTGCCAAAGGCCAGGATCTTGACCCCTGAGGAGCGTGATCTCCACATCAATGTCCTGAAGATGCGAGAGGTCCTCAATGTGCTGCATGCCTTCCAAGAGGAGTTTGTCCCAGGCTCTCTCCTAGGTCAGATAGACAACATGGTGGTTGTCTTTTACATCAACAGGCAAGGGGGAACGCACTCCTATCCCTTATGCAGGGAGGCGATGAGAGTCAGGTACTGGGCACTGGAGTGTCACATCTCTCTATCCGTAGTGCATGTTCCCAGCATCCTAAACAACTTGGCCGACAGCCTAAACAGGTCTAAGTCCAAGGCACACAAGTGGGAGTTACTACAGTCTGTAGCAGACCAGCTCTTCGAGACATGGGGTCATCCAGAGCTGGACCTCTTTGTGTCCCCACACAATGCCAAACTGCCAATTTTCTGCTCTTCAGATCCCTCGCCTGGTGTTTTCTGGCTAGTTGCATTGTCCCTTTGTTGGGCAGGGTAGTCTCGTTATGCTTTCCCTCCCTTCCCTCTCATTCAGAGAGTACTGTTGAAGTTACAGGCTGAGGGGGCTCGGATGATTCCAATCACCCCATTGTGACCTCAGCAGATTTGGTTCCCACTACTTCAGCGGTTTTCCTCATAACCTCCAGTTCCGCTGCCAATATGCTTGTAGTTGTTGTCCCAGGATTTGGGCATGCTGGTCCATCCAGTTCTCAGGTCTTTGCAGATGTAGCAAAATCAAGGTATGGGGTCTCCCAGGAGGTGGCAGACGTTCTTGTCTTAGCGAGGAAGCCCTCTACTCACTCCACTTATGCTATGAAGTGGAAGCATTTCTGCTTATGGGCATTGACTCACTGTCTGAACCCCCTTACCTGTCCGGTGAACTCAGCATTGCAGTATCTTCTCTCCTTATACCAACAAGGCTTGAGCTACTCGTCGATAAAGGTGCACATGTGGGCCATTTCTGCATATCATGTCCTTTTGGGGGATAAAACCTTAGCCCAACTGGACATGGCCCGCACCTTTTTATGGGGTATTCTGCATATGAGACCTCCCATTAGGGATCCTATCCCTTCCTGGGACCTCCTGTTTGTGTTGCAAAAGCTCATTGTCCCCCTTTTTGAACCAGTGGCTGATTGTGAGCTGCGTTACCTTTTCTGGAAGGTTTGTTTTTTTTAGTTGTTGTTACCTCAGCTCGAAGAGTTTCCGAGCTCCAGGCTCTGACGTGTAAAGAGCCTTATTTGATTTTTCACAGGGAAGGAGTTTCCCTTCTAACAAATCCTAAGTTCCTTCCCAAAGTGGTCTTGGAGTTGACCCTCAACCAGTCGGTTGATTTTCCTGTTTATTTTTCTTCTCCTTCCAATAGGGGAGAAGCACTCCCTCTCACACTGGACATTCACAGGGCACTGAGGTACTACCTTAAGTGCACAGCTACACACCGTAAATTGGAGTACAACACTTGGGCAAACCAGTGTCTAAACAGACAATTTCTAAGTGGCTTGTCCACTGCATTGTGTTTTGCTATGAGAAGCACAACAAACCCCTTCTGGGCCCGGTTAGGGGTTACTCCACCTGAGGAGTCTCAGCTTCTTTTACCACCTTGAAGAATGTCTCTGTAAGAGACATCTGTGCAGCAGCCACCTGGAATTTTGTGCACACATCTGTGAAGCACTGTAGCTTGAACATTGCATCTAGACGCTGTGCCAGTTTTGGCTTGGCAGTCCTCCAGGGGCTCCTCTCCTGACTTGCTGTGTTGTCAGCTTTATTACCATTCTTCCTCCTCCCAGGGTAAGGCACCTCCTTGGTGTGGGACTGCTTGGGATTCAGTCCTAATGGTTTTAGCCTGCTGCAAGAGCTCCCACTCGAAGTAAGACAGTACAGTTACTTAAGAACTTACCATAACAGTAGATCTTCAAGAGGAGCTCTTGCAGCAGGAGCTTTTTTCCTGCCCTCCATCCCCCAGGTGAGGTGTTCAGCATATCATCTACAGGCTTCACTTCTTTCTCTTGTTAGGGCCCATTTGTGGGTCTTGGCAGGGGAACTGGGGTGGAGTCGGGGTTCACTCCCTTATGTACCATGACCGATGTCAGGATGGAGCTGACATCAGGGGGCAGTCCCTGCTGGGTACTGCTAGCTAAGATTTTTCCGGTGGGTCCTAAGGCCTCTGGTGTTAGTCCTAATGATTATAGCCTGCTGCAAGAGCTCCTCTTGAAGATCTACTGTTACAATAAGTTCTTATGTAACTGTACTTTCTGCCTCATCATGACTGCATCTGTTTCTAGGAAACAGTTCCTCAGATATTACCCTATTTATGCCCCAAGAAACTTAAAAGTGTCTGTCATAGTTATTACTACCTTAACTCCCATCTAGTACCGCATTGGTTATTGATCCCTGGCACCCCTTCCGCCTCCTCCCCAAGTTCCCCCCTCTACTGGCTGTCTTCCTGTGAGTTCATGGTCAGGACTTTCAGCCATTCCACATAGGATCTGCCCTGCTGGCTCTGAATCAATTCTATGACCCTCCACTGCAATGACTCTACCCTATCAATGTACTCTTCCAGGTGAGAGCTCCAAAACTGGGCACGGTATTCCAGGTGAAGTCTCACCAGTAATCTGTATAGGGACAGTATCACCTGTCTCCTTCTCATGTCAAAACTCTTCCCTGTCCACCCCATCGCCCTAGATGCCTTGCTATTAACCTTATTTTGCTGGTTTGTTTCTTTGGGTGAGTCACTAGTGAGGACTCTTCTACTGAAGTGGCCAGCCTAAACCCTCCTATACTCCAATCAAGAGTTCTTATTTCTTAAGTGCATCACCTTGTACTTCTTGTCTTTGAGTCTCTAATGCCAAACCTTTGACTATCTCTCATGCCTTTCTAGACCCTTCTGAAGATCCTCTGCTCTTTCTTCACTGTCTACCCTTCTGCAGAGCTTTGTTTCATCGCAAAGTGGCCACTCTGTTCTTGGATACTGTCACCTATGTCACTAATGGACATATTAAATAGGACAAGTCCCAAGGCTGACCCCTGCGGCACACCGCTTGTGACTCCCCATCCATGGATTTTATCCCTGTTAATACAACCCTCTGTTGCCTTCCACCTAATCAGTTGCTTACCCACTTGATTAATCCCTTCTCTGCTCCTAAGTTCTCCAGCTTTTCAGCAGCCTCCTGCTTGGCACATAATAAAAGACTTTAATGAAATCAAAGTAGAGCAAACCTACTGACTGACCTCTGTCCACCACCCTACTGACCCAGTCAAAAACACAATCAAGTTGTTTTGACATGGTCTTCCAAACACAAACCAGTGCTGCTTGGTGTCCTGTTACCCTATCTCTTTTAAGAAGATCACTAGGCTTTCTTTCACTATGGTCTCCATTACTTAGCTCATGATGGAGGCAAGGCTTAATAGTCTGTAGTTGGGTGGATCCTTTTTGTCTCACCCATCCTTGCAGAGTGGGACTATGCTCACAGCTCTGCAGTACCTTAGCAATCTCCCTGACTCCAGGGAGTCATAAAATAGGTGGGGTCAGGGCTCTAACTGCTCCAAAGATGGTTCCTTATGCAACCTCAGGTGCAGGCCATATGTGCCTGGTGTCTTCTCCACCCTAAGTGCCAGTAACCCTTTCCTTGCTTATTTAGCTGTGATTACCACCCTCCCCATGGTAAAAAGTAGAACTGTGAGGAATTTCAGAAATTCTGCCTAATTCCATGGAACTCAGTAGAAAATGGAACTCAGAAATTCCAAAAGTGAAATGTTTTGTTTTCTGAAACTGTGAATCAGTAATTTGTGGTTTACATAAACTGCTGAACAGTATTCAGTGGTTTACTTAAACTGCAGACAAAAGTTTTGCTGCAAAACAAAAACTTCGCCGGTGGAATTTGTGTGAAAGTCAGACTTTTGCTTCTGCAAAAGTTCGGAAATTATTTTGGCAACTTTCACAGAAATTCCGACTTAGAATGGTGGGCAATTCATACATCCATTCTGCAGCTCAGAGTCACTGAACAGTGGAATAAATGTATGACTTGTCCTTTCTGTGGTGTCTAGCGGGCCCCCTCCCCATCCACAAGCACATGTTTAATAATAGAATAGGTTTTCCCTAGTGTCCAGCAAAGCCTTCCTTCCAAACCCCAAGCCCATGTATAGTATTAAAATAAGATTTCCCCTTCCTCTTCCCGAGCATCCTTATAGTAATAAAATAGCATTTCCCTGGTGTCTAGCAGACCTCACCAATCCCTGAGCACTGGTATAGTAATAAAAATAGTACTAGGTCAATGTGCAGTTTGAAAAATGGTGTTGTCAAAACTGCACAACAGACACAGCGTGGGGAAATACAGCAACAGGGTGCGAAATGCTGCAAGTAGGAAGTATTGCAAGTGCGGTTTTGTACCCTGTCACTATTGGCTGGCAAGGAGTGATGCAGAGGATATGATCTCTGCTGAGGGGGTGATCCACTGAGCAGCTGCTGTGGCTCAGGAGGATGAGCCAACAGCAGTAGAGGGATGCGGATCTCCTGTGGACTGGTGCTAGTATCTCAGTCCTGGACCATTTGGATTTTTATAGTATTTTTTTTGTTTAACAAGTCGTGTGAGATCATTTTCTCCCTGCCTGTGCCTCTCCCCATCCCCATGATGTACCCACCCAGAGTTGACTATGATTATGGAGGGGGTGTTGGGGGGGACACCCGCTACAAAAATAAAGATTTCTTATCTCTTTTTTGCAATGTTTGTCTCACAGTTATTGCTGCATGTTAGCAATGTATCTGCTGTTTTGACAGTGCAGTACATTGCTGTGCTGTCTTTGTTTGCAGGATAATGACCCCAAGCCATAAAAATAACATTTCCTTGGTGTCTAGTAGACTCTACTCCCTATCACTGAGTGCGCATATAGTAATTTTTCTCTGGTGTGTAGTGGACTCTCCCTCCAGCACTCCTAGCAGGTAGCGCTCCACCATCTTGCTGTCCCCCCTTCCCATGCCCAAGCTGGTGTTTGGCACAATTCCCCACTCTATGCCTTGGTCAGCCATCGACAGAGCTGTCAATGAGTGCATACTGTAAAATCAACTGTTACAGTACGTGCTTATTGACAGCTCAGTTGGTGGCCAGCCATAATGGAGACCAGAGGGCAGTGCCAGTCACTGGTTCAGGGATTGCAAGGGGAGTGGGGCAGTGAAGCATTACCTGTCAGGGTGGGGGATCAGATAGACACCAGGTGAAAATTACTATTCAGTAAGGATGAGCCTTGAGTAGTGTGTCTGGTAAGAAATCATCACATCAAAATAACTATGGCAAGTTATGATGTCTGTCGATCAAAATATAACAATTGGCTTATTTACTAAGCACTTGGGTGCAATCGCTGGTTATCTGAGTGCCTACAATACTCATAGATCCAGAAACAAATGATTTGATACCTTTTATTGGACCAACATGGATGTTACAGAAAAGAACAAAGTGCTCTAGCTTTCGAACCAACCAGGTCCTTCTTCAGAAGCTTTGTGGCAGTTATTTCAAATATCCCATACTATTAACACCAGATTATATTGAAAAAACAGAAATAATTCTCATTGGTTTAACATATACATTTAAAATATAACAGAAGATTACATCAGAGAAGCTAATTAACACCAGTATGCCTTTAACTGAGGAGCCTCAGAAGGGCAAAGGTTATCAAGAATTCTCTACAGCCAGAGAGTTCTTGTCACATAAATTTTAAAATGTCTCAGTATGCCAAGAAAGCATTCTAGTGATTAAAATAAAAATCCTTGGGGTGGCATTCTCTCTAATACATGTAAGATGAGCTTGCAACTTACATTCCAATTGTCCTGGTATATTAGAGAACAGATGATGAGAGACAAAATCCTGAAATTAGGTATAACTGCAAGTTGAAACAAGCCTCAAAATAACATACACATATATACATGATGCATGATAGTATCACTTGTAAGTGTAAGTGCCAAATAAAAAAATAAAAAAATACTACTTGTCAAGGACCCCCAAGAAAATGAGACCATGAGCCTGATAAGTGCAGATTTCAACACAGAGTCCGTGTATAACAAAAATGCACAGAATCAGTCTAAGGAATCTAAATGAAAACCCAAAGGAATTACACCTTTTATGAACCCCAAGTAAATGAGATATGCATCTTAATATGAGCAGATTTAAAATGTGACAGTGTGTAATCCAACCACTGACAACTAGTAGAAGGAAGTAAATATACACTATAAGTGAAAACTAAGTGTCCTAGCCACATAACAATTGCCCCATGCCACACTCCCCCCACACGTGTGTACATACACCACACCACACACACACACACACACCCCTGCACACCCCACACAACCACAACACACAACAGATATAACAAACACAATCCACACACCACACCACACCGCGCACAACAAACAAAACACACACACACACCATACCCACAACACACAAAAACACAACACATACCAAACACACACAAAACACACACGTACATACATCAGTATACACACACACACTCAAACGCACTCACCACAGTGTTAAGGTGAGAAGTCAACATGTAGATAACCATAAACTTACAAAATCAAAGGCCCGCTGAAGAACTAAACTGTTTATGTCCATCTTTTAAAGTAAAGGTCTGTGTAAGTTTAAGTGGAATAATGTGTCATGTAACCAACATCAATGTTCAGACCATCCGCCACCATATTGAGAAGTAAAATAAGTCTAATTTCAGAAGCCCGTCTCTGTTGTGTACTGTTGAAATGTCCTTTTAAGACCATCACAGACAAAAGGACATTTCAACAGTACACAACAGAGATGGGCTTCTGAAATTAGACTTATTTTACTTCTCAATATGGTGGTGGATGGACTGAACATTGATATTGGTTATATGACACATTATTCCACTTAAACTTACACAGACCTTTATTTTAAAAGATGGACATAAATACTTTAGTTCTTCAGTGGGCCTTTGATTTTGTAACTTTATGGTTATCTACATGTTGACTTCTCATCTTAACACTGTGGTGAGTGCGTTTGAGTGTGTGTGTGTATACTGATGTATGCATGTACGTGTGTTTTGTGTGTGTTTGGTATGTGTTGTGTTTTTGTGTGTTGTGGGTATGGTGTGTGTGTGTGTGTGTTTTGTTTGTTGTGCGTGGTGTGGTGTGGTGTGTGTGGATTGTGTTTGTTATATCTGTTGTGTGTTGTGGTTGTGTGGGGTGTGCAAGGGTGTGTGTGTGTGTGTGTGGTGGTGTGGTGTATGTACACACATGTGTGGGGGGAGCGTGGCATGGGGCAATTGTTATGTGGCTAGGACACTTAGTTTTCACTTATAGTGTATATTTACTTCCTTCTACTAGTTGTCAGTGGTTGGATTACACACTGTCACATTTTTAAATCTGCTCATATTAAGATGTATATCTCATTTACTTGGGGGTTCATAAAAGGTGTAATTCCTTTGGGTTTTCATTTAGATTCCTTAGACTGATTCTGTGCATTTTTGTTATACACGGACTCTGTGTTGAAATCTGCACTTATCAGGCTCATGGTCTCATTTTCTTGGGGGTCCTTGACAAGTAGTATTTTTTTATTTTTTTATTTGGCACCTACACTTACGAGTGATACTATCATGCATCATGTATATATGTGTATGTTATCTTGAGGCTTGTTTCAACTTGCAGTTATACCTAATTTCAGGATTTTGTCTCTCATTATCTGTTCTTTAATATACCAGGACAATTGGAATGTAAGTTGTAAGCTCATTTTATATGCATTAGAGAGAATGCCACCCCAAGGTTTTTTTGTTTTGTTTTATTTTAATCACTAGAATGCTTTCTTGGCATACTGAGACATTTTAATATTTATGTGACAAGAACTCTCTGGCTGTAGAGAATTCTTGATAACCTTTGCCCTTCTGAGGCTCCTCAGTTAAAGGTATACTGGTGTTAATTAGCTTCTCTGATGTAATCTTCTGTTATATTTTAAATGTATATGTTAAACCAATGAGAATTATTTCTGTATTTTCAATATAATCTGGTGTTAATAGTATGGGATATTTGAAATAACTGCCACAAAGCTTCTGAAGAAGGACCTGGTTGGTTCGAAAGCTAGAGCACTTTGTTCTTTTCTGTAACATCCATGTTGGTCCAATAAAAGGTATCAAATTATTTGTTTCTGGATCTGTTCTTAAATGGACCAATACGGCACCTACAACATTTTTTTGCAATAGTCATATGGATTGCCACTTATGAGGTAGTGGCTTTTTAACTGTAAAATTGTGTTCTAGAAATGATATTGAATAATTTAGACATTAGTGACAGACATTAGTCAAAATATTCAGTTACGGTAACATGTACTTTTATTATGGTTCTTAACACCGAGAGAAAGCCCCATTATAAAATATAAAATACAAGACACATATTTCTTCAAGGGGATTGTGGGAATCACCAAGCACCTGTATAGTAACCCCCCACCTTTCCTAATCATCTGTAGCTATGGTCCAGTCCATAGTAAAAAAGCACCTTCCGACAGCCAAGTATCCCACCCGTCTCCTGATCATTCCCCAGTGCACTGTCTGTAAGAATAAACACGTACCACTGCCAGATATCCCACCCAACCCTGATTCTTCTTCATGCCCTGTCCATGAAAATGAAATACCCTCCCACTGAGAAGCATCTTGCCCACCTTCTGATCCTTTCCTGTTCCCTGTCTATAAAAATAAAATATCCTCCCACTGCCAAGTATTCTGCCCACTTAGCAATCCTCCCCATGCTCCATCCATGACAATAAAATACCTTCCGAATGCCAAGTATACCCCCACCTCCCGATCCTTCCACATGCCCCATCCCTACAAATAAAATATCCTCCCACTGCCATGAATCCAACCCATTGGTGGGATTTAAAACATTCCTCTTACCTTGCTCATAAGGTGGGGTCATAATAAGACTATGTTGAAAATCTTGGGAAAAAAAACAACAACAAAGATATGAAGAAAGGTTGAAACTCTTCAATTTTTTTCCAATCATTGCTATTTAATCAGAGCATGACTCCACATTTTCAGCATAGCTATTTCTTTACCCCATATCATAAACATGACGTGTCATTTTTCAAATACTGCCTAACAGGTCCATTCACACTTGTGCTGCAGAATGACATTTTTTACATAGCAGTTCTTTTTCCACATCAGAGATATTCTTTCAGGGCTATACCGTGATCCCGCAGATGTACCCTGTCAGGTACAGAGCCTCCTTTCCTCCCTCTGACTCCAGTAGCCCACCAGCTACCTGCCATGTCATTCACTCTCTAGCAGGGGCTCCAGGGGGAGGTCTGTCCTCTCCCTGAGGCAGTCCACACACATGTATGGATTAGAACATCGAGAACACAGTGTTGGTAGACACAAAGACACAGGGAGCCACCTAGGCTCAGATTGTCATTCAGTAGCAGTGCTTTTTGTCCCTCTATGTAAGCCCTCCCTTCTCCCCTGACATGAGTACAGCCTTGTGGCCTCACATGCTCACAGCTAACCTTGCAACAGGGGCAGGCACCCTAGCCCATCTGCGTGGGTTGGGTGGAGGGTGGTATCGAGATGCTGCTTAGAGGGTGATGTGGATGGTGGGTGACATTTATTTACTAGGTTCAGCTGATTTTATGTACTTAGCACAAATGATCACTTTCATTCATAAGCAGAGGGATGGCCATGGTGGCAGGTGGGTTGTGCCAGTCACCTACCTTGGGACCTGAATGATTAAAATGTGGGTACTGGAGAGGAGGAGGGTGGGATTGAGGTACTTCCTAAAATGTGAAGGGAAAGGGGGTGATATTTATTTACTGAGTTCAGGCTGGAAAGGGGGAATGGCTAGATTGTGAAGGAAGAGAGTGAGTTAGGTACTACAAAAGTGGGGGGAAGAGGTATTCATTTAAATGTTCAGGGGTGGGTAGGAGGGTGCTGTGAGGTTTGGAATGGTTCTTTAAAAAAAAAAAATCTGAATACTCAAAAAATGATCATGGAGTACCCGAATATTTGGCTGATGAATTCTGAATCTTTGGGAAAGGGTATTTGAACAGCCCTATAATTTACCAGCACTCCCACCACGCTGTACACTTTGAGCTGTCTCATTTTCTCATGTATTAACTCGACACCATGACATTGATTCAGCTGATGTGCAGGAAGCAGCACTGCTGTAGGGACTTTCACTCAGGCATAGTAGTTCCCAAATAAGAGGAATCCCTTAATTGGGAAGGACTCCCTAAAATTCAGTAACCCTTCTATTCATGGTATTCGGGAAATACTATTCAGCTCCTGCACACCCCTAGTAAATTCAGAAGGCAGAGTAGGAAAGGGTCTCTTCCAATGTGTGATTGATTGATAACATTTCATTTTTAATACAGGAACAAGTGTTGGGGAAAAGATATCCCTATTTTCAACAAGAGTGCCCCGTACAGGTATGAGCTCATCCTCTTCAGAATAACAAGTAAGAAGAGGAATCATGACTTTCCACACTTAGAGATGTGTAAAGGGTAACATCTTTCTTAAGGGAACCTGAGATTCTCACTTATGTCTGGAGTTAGTATTTAGCCTATCTTGCAGTGCAGGAGTCAATATTTAGTCTGTCTTGCAGTGCCGACAAATAAAGTGTTTCTGGGATCATGTTCCCTTTGTGTATAACAGTAAATATTGTATATTAGTAAACATGACGACAACCCATCACACAGCGGAATGATTTATTTGTCGTCTAAAATAATGGCATCAAGTACAAGCTCAACTAGGAATAAATGGGAGAAAAGATGGATGGGACACAGTAAATAGTTAAATACATACTTTAATTGTAGCAGAGGATGCCTCTCTCAAACAGTTACTATCTACCGCTAGATACGAAGGGTACGTTTGGGGCTATGCCAGCACCCACACAAGTCTCTACCTGATGCCAAGATAGGGTTCTCATATAAGGTCAGTCCCTTAGCTGAATGAACAGTAAACAGCAGTCACAGCCAAGTGAGGGTTCATTGAACTGCCTGCCATCTAGTCCAAGAGTAAGGGAGCCCTGCACAGGAAAAAGGAGGAAGGGGGAAGGTGTTTTCACCTATATAAGGAAATCCAGTTGCCAAAGATTCCCCTAGGTAAGTCCTGCCCCATTGAAGGCAGCAAGGCATGTTCTGTTCAAGTATGCATATTCAGGCAGTGTGCAAGCATAAGAATTAACTAGCGACAAAATCTTCATTGTTACAGGAGTCCTGTTTGTCACCACCATTTCAGTTCAAGTTACTGTAGTTTCATAAGATGTTGTACAAACATAACATTATTTATAAAATAGGTAGGGAAAATTAGGATCCCAGATTGATAAAACACACCACATGACTGTGCATTATCCCACAATGACCGCATGCTTCCCAATACAACCACTCACTTACAGTACTTTCATTTCAAAGAAACTTCTCACCAGCAGTAAGATCAATCCACAGCTTGCCCAGATAGTCTGAGACACACACACACACACACACACACACACACACACACACACACACACACACACACACACACACACACACACACACACACACACACACACACACACACATAACACACACACACACACACACACACACACACACACACACACACACACACACAGGCTGGTACCAACAGCCATAAGTAAATCTATAAAGCTGTTCCACACTGTATACAATTATCTTGTTGATCCTGCTATAATGTTTAAAATAATGTGATTAAAAAAAAACATATCTGGTTGATTCTGCCATTTTCAGAGTGTCTCATAGTTTAATCACTTTCGCTTTCATTGTACTGTCGCGTGACCGAGCAGTGTTAATGGCACTAAAGGACGTACTGGCAGAGGTTTAAAATGAGGTATGTTCTGTTCAAAGAGTATGTAAACTCCTTTTTTTAATGTTAAGCTTATTTAGGTTTGTGCAAAAGAAGCTGTCAACTGTACAGACAGGAGAGCAAGCAAGTCGGCGGTTCCAGAAGGGGAGATGCAAGCCTGAGTGATCATTGCTGTGACAACACTCACTCACGCTTGCGTTTACTTTTCTGAAGCCACTGACTCACTCGCTCTCCTCTCTCTACAGTCAGCAGCTTCCGTAACAGAAACCTGAATAAGCATAACATAAAAATGGAGTTTACATACTTTCTGAACAGAACATGCCTCTGCTAACATGCCCTTTACTGTCATTAACACAGGTCAGACACACTACAGTACAACAAAACTGAAAATGATTAAACTGTAAGGCACTCTGGAAATAGCAGGATCAAACAGATACATTTTTAAATCACTTCTTGTTTGAAAATCATGGCTGTATCAACCAGATAACTATCAGCTATAAGGTCAAACCTATCATAATAATGGCAGGATCAATGAGATCACCTGCTGTAAATAAAACACTTGTATGTGCCAGACAGGGAGTACTTTTTGGCACCCCCCCAATATTTGTGGCCATCTATTAAGGTGGATTACCTACTACATGGCATGCAGTCATGCTCTGTTATGCACAGACCTTGGGTGGTTGAATGCACTCGGCCTGTGGCCAAATGCATATTTCAGAACACAACTGCATGCCCTGTAGTGAGTTATATATTGCATAAAGCAGATACATATTATCATGCAATATTGCACAAAATTGCTTTCTAACTTGCATAACCATTAGTTGTCAAACACAACATTTAAAAAGTAGATTGCTTCCTTTGGCATAAAATAAAAAGAGACTCAAAATAATGTCATTCTAGCATAATGCTTCATTTCTTAAATGTGGCCTCTATCAGTCAGCGGGATAGCTTTGATTAAACTCATTAAGTAGAAGGTGTTTTGCATCATAATAAATCCAGGATAACAATTTTCTTTTTTTTTTTTTTAATTCTTATTTTTCTTGTCGGCTTCCCCTAACCCCATTAATGGGGTTCGTCCTGCTCCGGTGTCTGACCCCCACATGTTCTGGGCTGAACCCCCCCAAATGGGGCTGCTGACAGTGGAGTTAGGTGGTCAGAGGGGTCGGCACCAGAGATGGCTCATTAGCTAGGAGCTGGCATTTTTCCTAGTTCAGGCATTGTATCACTTGTGGTACCCCTAGCATCAGCTGGGGGTCCATGTTGCACTGGACACTCAGCCCCCCGGAGCAGGAGAGCAGTTCTTGGAGACTCAATCCCGCCCCCCCTGGCCAGCCCTCTGACATCCGGATTCGTTCCTGAACCCGGGTCATTGGTTCCACAGATGGCAGCCATGCCTCTGTGCCAGCGGGCCAGCCATAGGATAACAAATTTCAAGGTAGCAGGATAATTAGAACATAAATTATGCAGTCCCTGTATGGTCTACTGGTCCCACTTTGCACTGACCAGGGTTCCAAACGTGGGAACCACTGCAGTTGACAGACTGCTTCAGGTATTTTGGAGAATCGTGAGAAAAAGCACAACAAATCGGAACATTTTGGTTTACAGTAGTAAGGCAAGCCAAGTCAGATTTCCCCAGCTGACTGCAAGAACAGACTCTTCACTAAGCTGAATATGCAAATTTCTCTTTTCCACAGAGGTGTCATCAAAGGCAGATTAAAAGTTCAATATAGTCGTTTATAAGTCAATGTGGTGATGAACTGTTAAAATAATTCTTGGACGAGTGATAGCCTCATGGTTGAACTTTCTATTAACCCAGGCCATGGTTAACAGGCTTCAGCAGCAGCAGTGTGCATAAGCATTAACTGTAACATGCAGGTTTGTGAAAAATGCCAGTTAGAGCAGAGCAGCAGTAATGGATGAGTCATAACCAAGTAATGAATCCACTGCAAAGTGAGACAGTATTGCATCAGTGTAGAACATACATAAACATTTGTTTTATCATGATCATCGTCGATTTGTTGGAAGGCAAATTGAGAAAAACTCATTTACAATTGCATCCAGATACAAAAAATTACAAAAGATATCACATTACACAATAACATTAAAAACAAGTGATGTAGTTATTCACTTTTCATAAAATGGTTAGTATTTTAAATAAACTATGTTAACTTGATATGTAACATGAGTTCAGCCAAAACATGCACATTGTTTTTGAGAGTTATTGAGTGACACAGTATCTGGGTGAAAGTGCAACTCCAATTTTATGGAAACTGGTGCAAGTCCAAGGAAACCATTTCTCACTGATGCAAAACTGAAAAAGACATTACTGGAAAAATCTACATTCTAACGTGCAGTGCTTGCTAAGTTTATTATTTATTTGTTTAGGCATTTGATTATTTATTTTTTATTTTTTATTTATGTATTTCTTTATATGAAATTATTCCAACAGGGATAACCCCATGAGAGGGTGTCAGTGTTGAGCCTTAGCTTCACCCCTGACATGGGTTCTTCTGCTGCTGCAAGCAGCTCGGTGGGTCCCCTCTGTCTGCCAGCTGCCTCCTCGTTGCACTGCCTGCCAATCACCAGACCGAGGTTTCACCCCTGACATGGGTGCGCTGGTCCCCTCTCTCTGCTGGCTGCCTCCTTGTTGTACTGCCGGCTGTTCACTAGACCGAAGCTTCACCCCTGACATGGGTGCCTCTCCTGCTGCAAGCAGTCTGGTGGGTTCCCTCTGTCTGCCGGCTGCCTCCTCACTGTACTGACCACCAATCACCAGACCAAAGCTTCACCCCCGACATGGGTGCCTCTGCTGCTACCATCAGCCCAGCCGGTCCCCTCTGTCCACTGGCTGCCTCCTCATTGTACTGCCCGCCAATCACCAGACCAAAGGTAAGCTGCTGAAACTTCTGGCATCTCCATGCCGATTGGCTGGAACCATTGGCTATGCCTGCTGATTGGCTGCTCCACTTCTTTAATTCTTTGCTACTCCTGTTCTTTTTGGACTTTAAGCTAATTTTACTTACTGATTCTGGTACTGGTTAAACTTCTCCAAATGATTCTAGTACTGGTTAAACTTCTCCAAACTGTTCTGTGAATCCTAATTTAAATGTGACTCTAAGCCTGTTTGCAGCAATTTTGCATTCCAAGGGTAGTTTGAAGTGCAGGATCCTTTAGAGTGCAGGTTTTTAGGTTTTAAAGTATTACAGCTCTCTCTGTGTTTTTAGGTCCAGTGGTATTTAACTCTGGATCAGAAACTAAGTTTAAGGTGATACAGCTTTTTGTGAACACTTCTCTTTTTAGACCAGGTTTCATTTGTGTCACAGTTGTAAGCTATGCTCTGCAAATAATCCCATTTCTGTTTCACTTTCTCTCCTTGCAGCTTGAATTTTTCACCCACCCCCAGCCTTTATTAAATACTCTCCCTCCCCCCGCAGCACCGCCCCTAGGCAATCTTCATCCTCCCCTCTCACTAGCATTGCAACTCCCCTTAAACATACAGAATGCAATTATAGGGCCTAACACTTGTCGGTGTTACTCTTAACTCTTTAAGCTAGAAGACACCACACTTAACTCGAAACCAGCCTAATTTCTCCCCATTCTAAAGGCGTCCCTGCGTCTACTCACTTTCTACTCTCGGAAGACGCCACTCTGAACTCTAAACCAGCCTAATTTTTACTAACTGAAGGAGTCTGTGTACCTCACTGACCTGCAGACACAGCTGTATTAATTATTAAACTGCACATTCTGAAAACCACAGACCAGTGCCCAAGGTCGGATCACAAGTTGGTGATGCCTGGCTGAGACTAATGACCAGATTCTTGCTGAAACCAGGAAGAAGAATGGGTCTTGACTATACCCCTGAGTCCCCTGAGTCCTCAACGCACAGTTCATCATTCTCCTGATGGTAACCCTGCCAATAATGGGCCCATACCTGGATAACACCTCTGTGACAACCCACCTCTCCCTCTGGGCTGAAACAGCTTTTAGAGAGGTGTGTGTCCTCGGGTATTTGCTGCCACCAGCCGGACTTTCCTTCCGGCGCCTCTTCAAGTGTACAAACTTGAATAATCACACGTGCAATTGCACAAGTTAAAGTCTGGTAGTGTGTCTCTTTCAGGTGGCGGATGCTACACAGAGTTTACCTTAGCCAGTAGAAAACCAAATCTTACCTTAGAAAATGACATCAGAGTCACAACTGTTGAGCAAATAAATAGCTTTTACTTAACAGAAAGTGCAATGAGCATTTACAGGAAATGTATTTACAACACAAGAGAATAACACTTATACAGGAAAAGTAAACAAATGTTTTTAAACAACAGATGGCAAAAGAAGAAGGCTATTACTGAAATATACTATCACTAAACTTACCCTTCCCTGTCCAAGAGACACTGGACCCTGTTCTAACTGCCAGCTCCCACGGACATACCAGGTAGGCTCCAAGCTTATGTTTCCCTCACAGCTTCCAGGGCAAGAGAGAGTTCTCTGTCTTACAGAAGCTTATATAGTCTATGGAGACTAGGTCATTCCTATTCTCCCTTAAATGCACCAACCACCTAACATGTATGTATTTAATTGTTCCAATCAAAGTGAACACCTATTGGTGACCAATTATATTCCTTTTCACCTTAAGGTTATATTTGAATGATCCAATCCATTCAAACTGCCCTGTGTCCGTGTCTGCAAGGTCTGTGTGTGTCTGGAGATGTCCACTCAGATTTATGACCCAGCTCTTATCTAGCAGCTAGGAATTCCACAAGCTGGTTGCTGCTGGAGGATTTCAGCCTCAGTGTATTTTTCCACACTGCTAAAAAATAAGGCATCTACAGAATCCAAACCATTAACTCTTTCCTTCCATTTCTGTCACATCTCCCCCAGATAATGAAGGCGTGTCCCTTAGGCTACCCAAGTGACACAACCCGTTCATGCAATTACTGGAAGTGCCAAAAGTATCCAGCCAGGCCATTAGCCCTGCCTAGATAGCCCATCCGCATTTGCATTTTGTTTGCCACTGCGTGCTGTATGGTCATGTTGTATGCCTGCAGTACCAAACTCCAACGTAGTAGTTTACCATTTTGTCCACTGGACCTATGAAGCCAAATCAGGGGATTATGATCTGTGACCACAGTAAATTCTCTCCCATATAGGTAAGGCTGCAGCTTCTGAAGGGCCCACACTATTCCCAAGCATTCCTTCTCAATTGTGGTGTATGCCTCCTCTCTGGGCAAAAGCCTTCGGCTGAGGTACACAACTGGGTGCTCCTCCCCCTGCTGAGTAACTTGGCTCAGCACAGCCCCCAGCCCATGATCTGAGGCATCCACATGAACCATAAACTTTAAACTATAATTAGGGCTAGCCAATACAACTGGGCCACTTAAGGCCTTTTTCAGCTCATGAAAAGCAACCTCACAACCTTCTGACCATTTCACTGCATCTGGCTTTCCCTTCTTGGTTAGGTCTGTCAGGGGCTTAGCCAGATCGCTATAGCGGGGAACAAACCTTCGGTAGTACCCTGCAGTCCCTAGAAATGCCCTGACCTGTTTCTTTGTGGTAGGAGTAGGTCAGGCCAGGATAGACATCAACCTTGGCAGGCTCCGGACGGATGTGTCCACTACCCACCCGGTGCCCAAGGTAGGATACTTCTGCCATACCTATCTGGCACTTCTCTGCCTTGACTGTCAGACCTGCCTTCTTTAACCTGTGGAACACATCCCGCACATTCTTGATGTGCTCATCCCAGGTCTGGCTATATATGGCTATATCATCCATATAAGCCAATGCAAACTCACCTACCCCAGACAGAATGTGATCTACAAGCCGTTGAAAGGTTGCAGGTGCATTCTTCATTCCGAATGGCATTACCGTAAATTCATATAAACCAAATGGAGTAACAAACGCTGATCTTTCCCTGGCCGCAGGGGTCAGAGGTACCTGCCAATAGCCCTTTGTTAGGTCTATTGTGGTCAAATACTTGGCTCCCCCCAGTCGCTCCAGGGTCTCATCTGTTCTGGGCATGGGATAAGCATCAGACTCCGTGCAGCTGTTAAGCTTCCGGTAGTCCATGCAGAATCGTGTGGTGCCATCTCTTTTGGGGATCAGTACCACGGGTGATGCCCAGGGGCTACTAGATTCCTGGATTACCCCCAGTTCTAGCATCTCTTTGAGCTCCTCTTTCACAGTCTGCTTAACATGCTCAGGTACCCTGTGGGGACTGTTTCAGGGATCCTGGGTCCCTGTATCCACATGGTGCTCTGCCATCGTGGTGTACCCTGGTTTCCCTGTGAACATGTCTTCAAATTCTCTCAGCACACCTAATTTCTTGCACCTGGGCTGGTGTCAGCTGTTCTGAGGCAGTAAGGCTGTCTCAGAGGATGCACCCTGGCCTCCCCAAGTAGGTCCACCAGTGGATCTACCTCAGTTTCCTCCTCTGGAGCACTGCATACAGTGAGGACCATTTCCTCTCTGTCATGGTAGGGCTTCAGCATGTTAACATGATACACCTTTCGTTTGCATCTCCTGTCCGGTAGCTCTATCATGTAATTGACGTCACTAACCTTTTGGACAATGGAGAATGGCCCATCCCATGCTGCCTGTAACTTATTCTGTCGGACAGGGATGAGTGCCATCACTCGCTGTCCCACCACATATTCTCTGGCTCGGGCCCCACGGTCATACCAGACTTTCTGCGCTGTTGTGCAGTGGCCAGGTGCTCTGAGGCAAACCCCATGAGCTCCCTAAGGCGGGTCCTGAAGTTCAGGACATACTCCTGAACAGACTCCCCTTGGGAGGCACGGTCACCCTCCCATTCGTCCCGAATCAAATCTAGTGGCCCCCCAGACCCTAGTGACCAAACAGGAGCTCGAAGGTGAGAACCCTGTGGACTCCTGTGGGACTTCCTGTATGCAAATAGGAGATGAGCAAATATTTGTCCCAGTCTCTTATTATGCTGGTCACAAAAGTCCAGCATGGTCTTAAGGTTGAAATTAAATCGCTCCACTAGACCATTAGCTTGGGGATGGTATGGGGAGGTTTTGAGCTGCTTTACCCCACACTTCTCCACAAACTACTCATTAATCCTGACATAAAATTGGCACCCTGGTCTGACAGTATCTCCTGGGAAAGCCCACCCGCTAAATATTTCCAACAGTGCATCTGCCACTGGTCCTGCCTCAGAGGATGTTAGGGGCCACTGCCTCTGGGTATCTAGTGGCATAGTCTACAACTACCAGGATATACCGCTTGCCAGTGTGACTTGGGGTGCTCAATGGCCCCACTATGTCCACTGCTACCCTCTTGAAGGGTTCATCAATAATGGGCAGGGGCACCAAAGCTGCCTTGGCCTTGTCCCCCATTTTCCCTACCCACTGGCACTGTGGACAAGTCTGGCAATAATTTGCCACATCCTTACCAATACCAGGCCAGAAGAAATTGTTGGTGAGGCGCTTTTTCGTGCACCTCACTCCCAAGTGCCCTGAAAAGGGATATCATGTGCAAGGCCAAAAGCTGCTGACGGTGAACCTTAGGGACTACCAGCTGCTGGGTACCTCACCAGCTAGCCCTTCCTCTGTTGTACATTCTCTGTACAACAGCCCATTGTCCCAGTAAATGGACTCTTTACCCCCCTGAGAATGCTCAGCCTATGAGCTATTTCCCTCAGTTTTTCCAGGGTAGGGTCAGTTCGCTGTGCAGCACTCAGCTGCCCTCGTCTGACCCTTCCCAGTGCCCCTTCTGAAGGAAGTCCTGTGGGTTCCTCTATTTGTGACTGGGGTTCTGGACTGCAGCTTCTAGCCAGCCCCTCCCCTGTGCTGGACACTTCCTCAGCTGCTGAGGGTGTGGCTGGACCACCCAGAGTCAACCCCTCTTCCCCCTCAGAAGCTTGCCCTTGTGCCTGACTATGAGTTACAACACACACCAGTTTTTTACTAGGGTCCAAATCCTTCCCCACAATCATACTTACAGGTAGGTCCTCTACAACTCCCACCTCCTTTTCTACATGGCCCCCTTCCCAGCTCAGGAAGACTCTAGCCATTGGTAATGGGACTGGTGGCCCTGTGAATGCCCGAACCTTGGAGTATTTCCCAGGCACGATCTGCTCTGCCGAATGAGATCTTGCCTTACCAGGGAGATGTTAGCACCTGTGTCCCATAGTCCCTGTGTTACTATTCCATTAACTGTAATGGGACGCAGATTCTCATCAGAGGAGAGTGGTTCTTCAGACTGGACACACCCTACAAACACACCAGTGCCCTTTTGATCACCCCGCTCAATATCTCTGCCCTTAACCAGTTTCTGAGGGCAGTTATATCTCAAGTGTCCCACTTGATTGCAAATATGACATTTCTTGGGACCTATTTCTTGGAGTCCCTTAGAACCAGAGGGCTCTACTTTGGGCTCAGGTGCAGGCTGGTTTCCTTTGGGCTGCCCCCATGGGATCCCTTATACCCATGTGCTGCCCCATACCATAAGACTTACGTTGTGTGTGGGCGGCTAGACAGATACTCGTCAGCGCTTCTGCCACCTCTGTGGAAGGCGCATGCCCTGTCTATGAACCATACGCATGTCCTCAGGTACAATTTTAAAGGATTGTTCTCTCACCAATACATCTTTAATCAGTTCCACAGTAGTTGCTTTAGCCCCTCCATCCACCTATCAAGGTAAGTATACAGTTTAACCTGCAGTTCTGCATAACTGTCTTCTGGGCTTTTCTTTAACTCCTAAATTTTCTTCTATAAGCCTCAGAGTTAATTCAAAACGTTTCAACAACACTGTTTTACTTTATCATAATCAGCATAGTCTTCATTACTCATTTTTAGCAAATGCATTCAGCGCTCTCCCGTCAGCAAGGGTGTGAGATAAGTTGACCAGGAAGCCTTATTTAATTGTAATTGATTACATACTCTCTCAAATGACCTTAAAAATAAATCAAGGTCATCTCCTCTTTAAACTGAGGGAACAATTTAGAATTCATTTGGCTTCATGAGGTAAACTCACTCCACCATTACTCACGGTTTGCTGACTCGCGGAGGTCATCATCTCCTTCTCGTGCTGTCGTTCCTTTTCTCTTTCTTGCGTTCTTTCTCTCTGTCTTCCGTTCCTTCTCTTTGTCTTGGCGTTCTTTCTCTCTGTCTGCCAGTCTCTTTTCTTCAAGTTCTGTCTCTGCTTCCTGTCTTCTTGCTTCTGCTTCCAACCTTCTTGCTTCTGCTTCAGCATCCAGTCTTTTGCCTCAATGCCTTGTCTTGCAGCAATAGCTGCAGTCGATGCCTCAAGCTGGTTTGGGGGTCTGCTGCCTCAGTTCCTGACTCACCCCCAGCGACAGTCTGCTTCTAGATCATGCCAAGAGAGTAGCTATGAGGTCTGCCTTTTTCTTCTGCTTTAGACTTTCAGGCTGAATCCCTTTCCTGGCACCTTTCAAAAGCTGTGTTATAGTAAGTGAGTCATACTCCGTGGAGCTCATTCTCTACTGCTACACTTTACTGTGCTATCTAGAAACAAATAAAACTGTTGTTACAAATGTATCCTCTTGTATCCTGTTTTGCAATGCTAAGGTAACTGTTCCACTGGCAAACTCTGTATCTCAGTGTGCTACGCAGTCCGCTATCCTCATCCCACCACTGCCAACCAATATGTGACAACCCACCTCTCCCTCTGGGCTGAAACAGCTTTTAGAGAGGTGTGTGTCCTCGGGTATTCACTGCCACCAGCGGACTTTCCTTCGGCACCTCTTTCAAGTGTACAAACTTGAATAATCACACGGCAATTGCACAAGTTAAAGTCTGGTAGTGTGTCTCTTCAGGTGCTGGATGCTACACAGAGTTTACCTTAGCCAGTGGAAAACCAAATCTTACCTTAGAAAAATGACATCAGAGTCACAACTGTTGAGCAAATAAATAGCTTTTACTTAACAGAAAGTGCAATGAGCATTTACAGGAAATGTATTTACAACACAAGAGAATAACACTTATACAGGAAAAGTAAACAAATGTTTTTAAACAACAGATGGCAAAAGAAGAAGGCTATTACTGAAATATACTATCACTAAACTTACCCTTCCCTGTCCTTACAAGAGACACTGGACCCTGTTCTAACTGCCAGCTCCCACGGACATACCAGGTAGGCTCCCAAGCTTATGTTTCCCCTCACAGCTTCCAGGGCAAGAGAGAGAGAGTTCTCTGTCTTACAGAAGCTTATATAGTCTATGGAGACTAGGTCATTCCTATTCTCCCCCTTAAATGCACCAACCACCTAACATGTATGTATTTAATTGTCCCAATCAGAGTGAACACCTATTGGTGACCAATTATATTCCCTTTTCACCTTAAGGTTATATTTGAATGATCCAATCCATTCAAACTGCCCTGTGTCCGTGTCTGCAAGGTCTGTGTGTGTCTGGAGATGTCCACTCGAGATTTATGACCCAGCTCTTATCTAGCAGCTAGGAATTCCACAAGCTGGTTGCTGCTGGAGGATTTCAGCCTCAGTGTATTTTTTCCACACTGCTAAAAAAATAAGGCATCTACAGAATCCAAACCATTAACTCTTTCCTTCCCATTTCTGTCACAACCTCGAACCACCAAGGCTATGTACTTTCAGAAAAGAGTCCTCCAGCCCAGTGGGAGACCCACAGTAACACCCAGTTATTTGGCCATCCCCCCAACCCATGCCAGGTACCACAGACCCACAGGAGTCAACATGCTAATACGGTGCCTATACCCAGGACTACTTAGCAGCCTTTGCACCCCTCCAACAACACACAAGGCACAGACTGACCAGCAAGCAAGGACAACTCACCTTTTCCCTAAATTTACCTAGGATGCTCATCCTGATCCTACTACTGATCTCAGGAAACATTCACCCTGACCCTGGCCCTATACCTGCCAACACCCAGACCCAGCCACCCACAGGAAGGTTGAGGATTGTGTCCTTAAACATTGGCAGCTGGCTGGCAAAGCTCACTCAGTTAGAAGCCTGGGTGGCACTTGTGCAGCCTGATGTTATTGCACTGACCGAAACCTGGCTCACACCCAGAACTGCTGACACAGCAATCTCTTTGCCTGGGTACAACTTGTATAGGCTTGATTGTATGGAGAAAAGAGGGTGTGGATGCCTAATCTACACCCGCAACTATCTCCAGTGCCATAAAGTCCTACTGCCTGCTTCCAGCAATGACTGTGAATCCTTTGAGACCTAAAAGGAGTGTTATCATGGGACTGTGGGAGCAGATGTTAATAAATACACTAGTAGCCAAATAGCACTGTGAACATCATTTTACTGGAGCCCTGTATCCTCGCAACAGGTAACAGGAAGAGGGTAGTGTGAGTCACTAGGGCAATAACACCTACTGCAAAGCGCTTTTTTAGCATTATTTTACAACGTTTTGCTTCTGATATAACTTCTAGAGCCTACATACAACTTCTTGGGGCTTATTTGCTATTTAAAAAGTATAATGTAGATCTTGGGTCTACCAGTGCAACCGAAACCCCACACAGCTACTTCCGGGTCATTTGGGCTTACGTAACTTGCCCTTGCAGCGAGCAGGGCAAGCACGTACAGGGCATGTGTCATCACGCACGGAGATGCGCGCAGAGACATGCGCATCTGCGCATGTCTGCTTTGTCCACTGGGACCAAAGGACACAGGGCAAAAACAAGTTGAAGATAGTAAGTACTGTTCTAAAACAGAAATTAATAAGAATTACACCCTAGTTTGTTTAGTTATACTAACAACATGGTTAAGACTAAAGCTAAGAAAAAAAGTCATAAATCATGCGTATCCTGTAAAATGCATACAGAGGAAGAAATTGCGGTAGAATTTATATGTGAAAAATGTATTCAGAATCAAGCCTTGCAGACTGAAATTTAATTGATAAAGCAAAGGTTTGAAGGAAATAATCAAGTAGGTTCACTAAAAGTCCAGAAAGAGATAGGGGAACTTGAGGCTTATATAGATTCCTTTTTAGCAGAGAATGAATTAATCCAATTTGATGAAGGAGTCCCAAAGCAGTCCTTGGCTGAAACATTAAACAGCCATAATGAAAATCAATGGAAGAGTAGACCAATACATTCTACTAAGTTGAAAGATATAAAACGTGTCAAAACATTACCCAAAGTTGGAAAATACAGTAGATATACTGCATTAGACCAGGATAGACAATGTATGCAAGAGCTCCCAGAAAAAAAACAACCATATAGATGAAGGATTAAAAGGTACTAAGCATAATTTAAAAAACTATAGTACAGACAGAAAACAGTTACCAGACAAAGGGAACCAAAACGAAGATATGGAATACAAACAGGAAAATGAATGTCCAAAAAAAAGATGAAACAACACCACCTAAATTAGATACCACAGTAGAAAAGGAAGCTATAAAACAAATAGAAAAGGACATTATTAAGCAAAAAAAAAAAAAGAAAAACACATCTTAATAATAGGAGTCTCGATAATTAAAGGGATTGATTTTTATAGTATGTAAAGATAGAAAATGTATACAAAGTGAGCTCGTTGCCAGGAGCAAAAATCTCAGACATTGGCCATTTAATAGGTGGACTGGTGGAGGGTCTACATGAACCTTTAGTCATGATCCATGTTGGTATACATGAAGTGGGGTTCCGTAGTATAGAAGACATCATACAAGATGGCCGCCATGCTGGGCGAGCTGCTAGTATAGCCTGAGCATTTTTTTATCTAATTTTGATTTATTTTATGTGTTTACATAGTTCTTAGTTAAATTTATTTTAGATTTTTCATCTACCTCTGTACATCTTGGTGGAGAGTTTCCTGCCTGCCTGTCTCTCTGTTTACTTGCTGGAGACTGGGAGATCGTGATCGGGGGATTGGGAGCAAAACTGCAGCAGTCGGGTATTAAATGCTCGAGCGGAGTTGTGGAGCTGTGGTATCCACTTCATACCATCTTTTAGCCTTACTGAGGTTGGCTTGTGTCATGCTGACCCATTACCGCTTTTTGGCGGATGGTTGAATCTGGTCCTTGCCTTCTCTTTAAGAAATATTTGTGAAGCTGTTGTTTGCTCAAGACCGACTGGACTGCATATGGTGTCGGCCGGTTCTTCAAGAGTTGTTGCAAAGATACTGATGTGGATATTATGAACAACCACCACCTTTGGTATGGATGATACAGATTCTTATGTTCGACTGGATTTTATTGCTGGATGGTGGATTTAACTCTGTGAGTCTCCTGGGTGATGGTTCGAGTTTGTGTTTAGTTACAAAACTGCAGAACTTTGAGACATAGCTCTTTATTTGGGATTGTAGGGTAGGCCTTGATCCCGGGGGTGGACTGTTTGTGGTGTGCAGCTGTGTGGGGGTCCTGGTCCTATTCTGCCAAGAAGTTGGCGATGTAGCCCAGTGTCCTTAAGGATTTCTCCCTGGGAATCACTGGAGAGTGTTCCCAGGGGCAGAACCATTAGCAATAGCCATGGATCTGAATTTGTCCACTTAGAGGGATTTATCGAGTCTTTCTCCTGGCCCAGAGAGATACCGAATCATCGAGGTGGATTCTTTCTATTTGGATTTTTCTTCACAAACTACAGTCAGATGTTTTTTGCATTCTACTTAAAACTGTAGCACTGAGAGTGCCTTGTTAGGTCGGGCACAGTGACAGTGTGCCTAGCATCTTAAATTTGGACATATATTATTTCTTTAATGGAGGTGGACTTCTTATTTGGATTTTTTGTTTATATTTAAAATCTGTAAGTTAGTGAGAGTGCCTCTCTAGGTCTAGGCACAGTGAGACTGTGCCTAGTACTTTGAGCCTGGACATTTATTACTTTAGTATTTCTTTACAATTTTATGTTTATGAGTTGTTAAGTACTCTCCTCTGTCATGTGAGAGGTGGGAGGGGGGCTTTTGGGGCTTTTTGCTTTAATTTAATTTAAAAATAGTACTATTGTTTTTTAAATACTGGGCTGCATGTGTTGGGACCGAGCTTCTGTGGACAGGCACTACTCCCCCTCTAGGCTGAGGGACCTGCACAACTTTGACTGCCCCCCATTGCAACCCAAGGTATATACTTGTTGCTGTGCCTTGGGGATTGCATGGGGGAGGAGGAGATGGAGGGGGGTTCCTTGCCTGGGGGGGAGGAGGAGTGGAGTGGACAAATAAGGGTGGTGAGGTCTGGGAGACACCCTGGGGTGAAATGGGTCCAGGACAGGGGTTTGCGATGCCTGGTTCCCATACCCAAGGGTTCCACTGATAGTGGGCAAGTGGCCTGCTTCTCCACAGCCTCTCATCCAACTTGGGTGGTGTTATGCAATGCCAGGTCTATAAAGAACAAGACAGTAATTATTGCTGATCTTGTTGAGTCATCTGACCTGGCTTGCATCACTGAGACCTGGCTGCATAAAAATTCTGGTCCCATATTTGAGTCAGCTATTCCAGCCGGGTACTCGGTGATACATCACCTGAGATTGGATCAAGGAGGGTGTCGCTATTTGTTTTAAATCAAAATTGGGCCTTGTGGAAGTTCCAGTGGTGACCCCCAGATCCTTCGAGTGTTTCATGGGAGCAAGTGTGGGCAGCAGAATTCTCCTCGTCTACTGTCCACCCGGTGACTAGAATGTTTTTCTGCAGGAAGTTGCAGACTTCATTGTAGACCTGATGTTGGAGCCCTCCAGGTGGTTGGTCCTTGGGGACTTCAATGCCTGGGTCGATGATGATCTCTCGCCTTTTGGCCAAAACTTCCTCCAACTGATGATTTCATTGGGCTTCACACAGGTTGTTACCACTGCTACCCATATTCAGGGTCACTCCTTGGATCTGGTGCTTACCCTGGGGATGGAGATCTCTGAACTGGTGGTGGAAGCAGTTGGGTGGTCTGACCATCACTCCATAAGGTTCAATTTCAATAATATGGTGCTGAAGGATCTGGATTCCATAGCTTCTGTCTGTTTTCGCCCCCTCTCTCCCTCCGCCCTTGCTCCCTTTGGTTTGATGGGATGTTGAGGGAGTAAAGGAAAGTGGGGCGAAGGTTGGAACGCTATTGGCGGAAATCTGGTCTGGAAGAAGACAGACTTAGATTGATGGCCCATTATATGGACTATCAATCAGAAATCTCCCATAAGAAGGCAGAGTTCCTGTCCAGGGAGACAGCTGCATCAAGAAATCGACCAGCTCAGCTTTTTCAGACTGTGGACAGATTGTGCAATCCAGCCTGTCTGCGGGGTCGGCGAGATTTTTCACAAATATAGTGTGATGAGTTTGCTCGGTTCTTTGATGATAAGGTGTCAATCAGGTCAGAGATCTGCAGTATGCATTCAAAAGAGCATGGCGGTGGTCGATGCGAGGCTACAAGCCCTCAGTCTGTCTGGATGGATTTTAACCAGCCAGCAATCCTGGATGTCATGAAGATTGTCCAGGGCTTGCAACCAACTTACTGTAGTATGTAGAATGGATTCTGGTCCTACACGCCTCCTTGTGGGGTGTATGGATGCGATCGGACAAGTCCTTGCTGAGATAGTCTGGTGCTCTTTGGACCAAGGGGTGTTTCCAGAGTCTCTAAAAGAGGCTACTGTGATACCCCTTTTGAAGAAACCTTCCCTCAACCCAGACTATCTCGCTAAATACAGACTGATCTCTAACCTGCCCTATTTGGGCAAGGTTATTGAGAAAGTAGTCTCGTTGCAGCTTGAGGACTTTCTTACCACCCATGAAGTCTATGATCCTCTCCAGTTCAGTTTCATGAAGAGGCATAGTACCAAGATGGTGTTGGTTTGGGTACTTGATGATCTCCTAATAGCGAGAGATCAGAGGAGCCATTAGATCTTGGTTCTCCTTGATCTCTCTGCAACATTTGATACTGTGGACCATGGGATGTTGCTAGAACACCTCCGGCTGTTCTGTGGACTGTCATGGACAGTCCTCAGATGGTTCCAGTCTTTTCTCAGGTGCAGAACCCAGAGGGTAGTATCAGGAATTTTTTTCCTCAGCTCCCTTTGCTCTGTCCTGTGGGGTGCCGCAGAGTTCTGTGCTTTCCCCCATGTTGTTTATGGTATATATGCTGCTGTTGGGGGACATTATAAGGCATTATGGGCTGAGTTTTCACTGCTATGCAGATGATACTCAGCTTTATATGTCCTTTGTACCCGAACAAAATGATGCTTTATTGGTCTTTAACAACTGCCTCGCTGAGATTCAGGACTGGATGAGTGCTAACTGGTTAAGACTGAATCCGGACAAGACTGAGGTTTTGGTGGGAGATCATGTGATGTCTTCAGCCTGAGTAGACGTTCTTTGACTAGGATCTCTCCCCTGACTCTCCAAAGGCATTAACTATAGCAATTTTCTGACAGAGATTGGCTAATCTATCACTGTTAACAACTCCCAGTAACTAAGGAGAACTATAATCAGCTTTGAGAAGGCAGTATTCAATGTTCAGCGAGTGCAGAGATGGATTCAGAAGTGCACCAGGCCCTCCAGACTTGGACACCTCCGCAGACGCCGGATAAATCAGCTAAACAATCCAAAACGCAGACTGCAACCCCCAGCAAAATGGCAGCTCTACCTAACAGCTCCACTCCCCTGTCTGAGGACAAATTCTTAGCTGAAATGGCCATTATTAAAGACACTTTCCAAGAGTCTGCTTTGGTCCTGAAAAATATTCAAGCTGATCTGAAAGAAACTAATAAAAAAAATCTCAGACGTCTCAACCCGCATGTCCTCACTGGAAAACTGGCAGACCAGGGTGGAACCAGAGGTAGTAGCACTAAGGCAGAGGCTAAATAAAATAGAAGGCAAGCTAGAGGACCTTGGGGGGAGAACTAGGAGAAATAACATTGTAATTTTTGACTTGCCAGAGGAAGCTGAAGAGTCTTCCATTATTCAATTTACCCAAAAGCTTCTGGCAAAGATAGCGGGCCCTCCACCTCAGTCTACAGTATATCAGGTTGAACAGGCTCATTGCTCACTGAAACCTCGACCTCTCCCCGGTGCCAAACCTAGACCATTTATTATTCATCTCCTAAGCTATATCGATCAACAGCATATCCTGCAAAAATCCAAGGAGATGCAGGAGATTAGATGGGAGGATGCCCAGTTCAGATTTTCTCAAGACCTGCCAGTCACCATTAGACAGAAGCAGGCTGCATATCATAACTCCATCACAAAGTTAATAGCTGCCAGAATTCGATTCTGGATGAATTATCCTGCTAAACTGATGGTCCAGTGCCCATGGCAGCTGGAGAAGTTTTGAGGAGGCAAAGCAAGCAGCAGAGGAATTACTCACTATGTTTCCTGACCTATTCGTCCACCGCTGACCAAGTAAGGGAGTGCCTACTGATTTGGTAATTTTCAGCAGTGTGCCCAAGTTCTGTAAGAAGATTTAGCGTATATAGTTAAAATTTCTCCATTTCTCCTCATGAATCCCTACCCGTCTATGGTTCTGCATTTTTTTCAGATTCGCGTTGCCTGGGGGCTCATTTAAGCATCAGCAAAAGAACAGTTAGGATTAAGCACTACAGTTCTCCTCCCCCCCTTTGATCCATCAGCTGTTTCTCCTTTAACAAGATGCGCTTCCCGGACACTGTGACTGGTTTCGCTAGTCAGCGTATGTCTTCTCCTATGTCCTGTAACTCGACCGTTTATTCTCCCTCCTCTTGAATATGCAATCACACTGGTCTGTTTGAATGTTCACAGCATCGTGTAAATCTACCATTTGGAAGTGGGACTCCACAGCGATCCCCTGTAAGAGACTGACATATTTTTTGGCTACCTTTCTGGGACATTTCTGTTCACATTGTTAATCTCCCTTCCCCCTATCATTTCTGGTTATCTGTTCTCCCCTTGCCACACATTTCTTAACTTAATTGATCTTTTTTTTTTTTAGTATTGGATGTCACCATGTAAATCAGGGATGCAAGAGCCTGACTCAAGTACGATTGGGGTATCATGAGACCCTTCTTCTCTTATTGAATTTACTTGGACCAGTAATATCCTGGGTTAAGCCCAACACCTAATGGGAGCATTTGGCTATATTAAACTACAGGGGGAGAGGGGATTGGGGAGAGGGGGACAGGAAGACAAAGAGAAGAGACTGATCACCAAGACTTGGGTATGATCTGTAATAATGTACATAGTTTGTAGTTCAGTTGCTGCAGGGTAGTTATAATCCCACCTCATAAGGTAATAGAAGACTGTTGAGTACTATGTTCTTACTCTTCATTGCGAAATGCAGATTATGTGAAGGGGACTATCCCCAATAGAGTTGATTTTTTTTTTATGTTGATGTTCATGTTCTTAGGATGGCTGGGGGGGAGGGAGTGTTGAGACATGCTGTCCTGGGTGGAATAGTCATGTCTTGGCAAAAGGGGATTGAGCCTCCACAGTCATTTGTCCACTTTGGGGCATATGCTACAATTTCCTTTAATTTGTTCATGTGTGGCTCAGAGTTATATTCTGTGGGGTATGATTTTTGAGATGGGGTTAGGGAATTGGGAGGTTATAAAGATTTTTTGGGGGGGGGGGTACCGCCACAAATAATAGGGTCAAGGTTGATATTTCACTTATGGGTTTCTTTCTCCTTACTTATTCGGACTTTGGTATTTTAATATATAGCTAAAATGTCTGGTTACTACTTTTGTACATGGAACATCAAGGGGGCACAAAGCCCAGCTAAACAAATGAAGGTATTGATACATCTCTGCAATATAAATGCTGATGTGGTCTTCTTACAGGAGACACACCTTCTACCCACTCAAGTGCACTGCCTTCGTAGGCTCTGGTAGGACAAGTGTTTGGTTCCGGTTTTAACTCTCATAAAAGGGGAACTGCCATCCTAGTTGCCCGCAAAATCCCATTCCATTTACTACAAGAAATTTCAGATTTGGAAGGCAGCTATGTTATATTACGGGCTGTTTTAGGTCACTCTGAGGTTATTCTTGGTTCCATCTTTGGCCCTAACTCTGATGACCCAAATTTTTTTATAGATCTCATGTCCACACTGGCTCCCTGGTCCACTATCACAATAATCTTGGGAGGGGATTGGAACCAAGTACTGTCAAATAACCTTGATAGAACAGGCCCCACCAGATTATCCTTATTTTCAGGTCAAAAAGCCCAGCAGGAGCTAATGCACTCAATAGGTTTGGCTGACCCCCAGGAATCACTTATCCAACCAGGAAAGAATATTCATTCCACTCACTTGTTCACCATACACTCTCCAGTATTGATTATTTTCTAGTGAGTACTGATCATCTCTCTAGAATCACATCAGTTTTTTACTTTTTGAAAACCATATCTGATCATCATATGGTCCAGTCATTTATAGACTTCACACACTATATTCAATGAGACAAACTTTGGAGGATTAATAACCAAATTCTAAAATCTGAAGACCATGTACAACATTTACAATCCTTCATTTCTAATTTTATGATTGATAACTCCACATCCATGCCTAAAATGGATGTCTTATGGTGCTCATTAAAATGTGCCTTAAGGGGTGAATTAATACGCCTAGCAACAAAACGTAAAAAGCAGAGGGAACAGGCCCTTTCTTATCTTATTGATCAGATCACATTAGCTGAGGCAAATCTCTTAGTCCTATCTCCCAATGCAGACTGGGAAAAAGTTGATTCCCTTCGAGCCCAGTATAACCAGTTACTGGCCGAAAAGGCTGAATTCCTCATGCTTAGATCTAGGTCAACATACTTTGACCAAGGTGAAAGGGCCGGGAAGCTCCTAGCTCTCAGAATTAGGTCCCAGATGTCTGACAGGATTGTTACCTCCCTTCAATTACCTACCGGTGCTGTCCTTACTTCGTCTAAAGATATCTGTGAAGCTTTTAAACATTACTATGAAGGCTTGTATGTCCCCACTAACTCCTCTTTCTCTCAACAGATGTTTAATTCTTTCACTACTGATATCAATCTCCCAACACTTTCTGAGGTACAGTCTTCTACATTAAATGCCCCTATTGAAATAAAAGAAATAATGGAAGCCATTGACTGACTCACACTGGATAAATCCCCAGGTCCAGATGGATTCTCCCCTAATCTCTATAAGGCCCTAAAAAGTACATTGGCACCTATCCTTCTAAACACTTTTCAATATTTTTATGAAAATGGTATCTCTGACAAGTCTTTAACCCAGGCTACTATTGTGATCCTACCCAAATCTGGTAAGGATCCTCTATTCACACACAACTACAGGCCCATTTCACTCATTAATGAGGATCTTAAAATCCTGGCCAAGATATTGGCTTTAAGACTGAGCTGGGTCTGGGACTCTTTAATCAGTGCAGAACAGGTAGGTTTTGTTAAGGGCCGTCATTCATCTGATCACCTCAGGAAGCTGGCCAATCTATTTTCTGTATCCAAGGATTCTCTCATCTTGGCTGCCTTAGTTTCCTTGGATGCAGAAAAAGCCTTTGACAGAGTGTCCTGGGACTGTTTGTTTTTCTTACTTCCCAAATATGACATCCCTCAGGAATTTGTAACTTGGATTAAAATACTCTACTCTTCTCCTTAAGCACGTGTCCAATGTAATGGGGTACTTTACACACCCTTTACTTTAAGACAGGGCACTCGTCAAGGCTGTCCCCTTTCACCATACTTATTCAACCTTTTTCTAGAACCTCTCATCAGAAAACTTAATTCCTCTCCCTTAGTTTCGGGGATCACAATAGGGAACTCGGAATATAAACTTTCCGCGTACGTGGATGATATCCTGTTGCATATTTCATCTCCTTCGCAATCCCTCTTGGCTGCACTCACAGTAATTTCCCAGTTTAGTTTCATCTCCAATTATAAACTGAACCTGGAAAAAACAGAAGTATTCTCTCTTAATCAGTACTTCCAATAAACAGAGATAGTTAATCTGGGCCTACAGTGGTGATTAGATAGACTTAAATATTTGGGTATTTTTCTTCACACCTCCCCCAAGATAATAAAAAAGCTTAACCTTGACACCACTCTAAGTAATATACAAGATGATATTAAACATTGGTCTTTACTACCCCTCTCTCTGTGGGGTCGTATGAGTATAGTAAAAATGAACATATTACCCCATATATTAAACCCCTTACAAATGTACAACTGGGATTTACCCAGTTTCTGGTTTACTCAGGTTCATAAAATCATCAACTCCTTCTTGTGGGCTGGGAAGAAATCAAGAAGAAACTACTGTAGGCTTACTAAGGCAAAATTTGACAGTGGCCTACAAGCTCCCAACTTTTATTAGTATCATCTTGCAATATATCTAACTAGATTGAGGTATTGGTTATCCCCATCAGATTACCCCTCTGACTCCCTTTATTCCCCTCTTTGGTTAGAAATCAAGAAGTTCTTGTATCTGTTACACCATATGGTCCCAGAAGCCCTCCCTTTTTTACATAGGAAAAATCTTCCAAATAAGCTGAAAGGATCCCCGCTAGACTCCCTTCTGATTACACAACACCAACTCAACATCTTTCTTAAGATCACAGAGTATAGAGTTATAACACAACCCTTTTTAATAATCCCAACTTGTTAATTTCGGGCAAACCAATTAGGCCTAATATTTTTGGGGCCTAACATGGGAGTTGGAAGGGTGGATGAGTTAGTTACCAACCATAAATTGATGTGATTTCAGGAAGCCTGTACCCGGTACCATTGGTCTTCTACCCATGTTTTCAAGTACTTGCAGATTACCCACATGTTATTACAGCATTTTGTCACTGGAATGTGAACTATGCCTTTTTTTAACTGCCCTGACCCCATATCTTAATTCCCTTCCTTCCATTCATTTAATTTCATATGCCTATAGGTTCCTACAAACTATGACTTCTGGGTTAGAAGGACAAAGAAGCTACTGGTGGGACCATTCTCTTCCAACTCGAAGAATTTGGAAGCACTAATATAGATATATCAAATGGGACAGGTATAGATACATGTAGTTTCAAATTATCCATAACATGTACTATACCCCTACTAAACTATATCAGATGGGGTTCCTGTCATCTAATCTCTGTGCCAAATGTTTGCAAGTCCAGGAAGATCTGCTGCATATGTTATGATCATGTGATAGGGTTTCCCCATTATGGCATTGTATTAAATCCCAGTTGGACCTGTTATTAGCTCTTTCAGATAAGTTTACCCCTGAGATCTGTATTTTAGGGGATTACATGACCCTCCAGGGCTGTACTCAAAGGGCCTATACGGCACTCATTTCTGTATGTGCCAAAAAGGTACTACTCAGACATTGGATAGATGCTCTCACACCTTCTTATACTGAATGGTATAAAGAAATAATGTTTGTTATCCAGGCAGAAAGTGTTAATGCTGGGATCACCCATAGAATGGAAAAATATGAACAACTTTGGGATCCTCTTTTTAATTTGCTGTTAATCCAGTCTAACACAACAACTTCTAGTATAAGTGCTCCTTCCTAATTTAACCATCCTTTCTATTATGGTTTCCTTCAGACATATATTCATAATTACATAGGCTCTAATTTGTGGTGGCGGTAGGAGGGAAGGGGGTTTTGGGAAGGTGATGATTTGGGAAAGACTGGGGAGCAAAGGGTGGGGGGATACAGGCATCAAGATACATTCTCACTCGACAATTGCTGTACATTTATGCTGTTGGAAGTTCTGTTTTGTAGAAAGACATCCAGCAATGTATGATTTCTTTGTTAAATTAAGCCTGTATGTTGGATTTAGAAACTCAATAAAATATACTTAATATTAAAAAATAAGACTGAGGTGTTGGTAGTGGACCTGGGTCACCGTGCAGAGAAGTTGACTCCTGGGTTTTCCTCCGGCCTTGTGTTAGGGGGTAACCAGTTGAGATCTTCTGAACAGGTGCAGAATCTGGGCATAATCTTTGACAGTGAGCTGACACTGAAGGCACAGGTGTCAGCCGTTGTCAAGTCTTCCTTTTATCATCTGAGGACTATTGCCTGGATAAAACACCTTGTTCCACATGATGACCTTCCTGTATTAGTTCACGCTTTTGTTTCCTCATGTCTTGACTACTGTAATGCTCTATATCTAGGGTTGTCAGGGGTGGATCTCCATCGCTTGATGATGGTGCAGAACGCTGCAGTCAGGTTGTTGACGGGGCTGCCAAGAACCTGCCATATCACACCTGTGCTGTGCGAACTGCACTGGCTGCCAGTGCAATGGAGAACCACCTTCAAGGTCACGTTGCTGATCTATAAGATCTCCTGCAACCCTACTGCCTTATTCGCTCACTCCACTCCACCAATGAGGGATTGCTAGAGGTTCCCAGGGTTTGTCTTCAATCATCAGGGGCCAGAGCTTTTTCCTTTGTGGCCCCAACTCTGTGGAATTCTCTACCTCATCAGATTCAAGAGTGCCAGTCCACAGAGCTATTCAGGGCATCTTTAAAGAGTTATTTATTCAAGGATGCCTTTGAATAGGCCACCCTGTTGTCTTTTAATTGTTTTTATATTCATATTTATTGTGTTGGCTGTTTTTCATGTTGAATCTGTGTTTTGATAATTTTGATGCATTATAAATAAAATCTGATTTGATTTGATTTGATCAACACATTGTGAACAAAATGAAAGAAAGGGGGTGTGATATAATTGTATCGGGTCTAATTCCAGGACATGGGAGATATGAGTACAAAAATTCAGGAACAGAAATACTAAATAGGCATTTAAGGAACTTTTGCAGTTATAACAACGTTGGATTTATAGATGACTCATGGAATTTTAGAAAAAAACACCCTCTGTGAAAGGATGGACTACATTTAAATAGGGCAGGTACTAAAATATTGAGTATGAGAGTCAACAATGTTATTTTGTTCCATTTAAACAGGAGAAAGAGAGGAGGGAGATACATAACATAACACACAAAATTGTGGATCTTCAGGATGGATGGAGATGTATACTAATAAATGCATGTAGCCTAGTAAATAAATTTGAGGAATTACAATATTTACTACATGAAAATAATGTGCATATTGCACTTATTACAGAGACTTGATGGACAAGTGAAGACAAATGGGATAAAGAAATAAGTGGCTGGAATTTATATTATCTATCAAGGGAAACAAGAAAAGGGGCAGTATTGCAATGTATATATAACACATTCAATACAATGCAAAGAAATAACTAGGACTAAGGATCACCTGGAAATGATATGGTTAAAGATTATACCAAGGGTCAAACAAAAATCAAACTAGGCCTGATTTATAGACCCCCTCAATGAGTATGGAAGCTGAATTAGAATTATTAAATAATATTAGGAGTCCAGATCCAACAGAAAGGATAATATTGACTGGGGATCTAAATTTTCCTGATATTGATTGTATAAAGCTTGAGGGTAAAAACAAAAAAAAGGATCCAATTTTTGGAAGCAGTTAACCAAATAGGACTTGTCCAACTTGTATCTGAAAATACTTGGGGAAATAACATTCTAGATTTAATTTTAACAAATATGGATCAAACAAAACAAAATGTACACACAAGTAACCCATTAGGAACCAGTGACCATCAAGCTGTGCAGTTTTTAATAAAAAATGTGGAAAAAACACCTAGGAAGGGGAAAACTATTGTCTTAATTTTCAAAAAGGCCGATTTCCCAACTATGAAGAAAGTTCTTGAAAGCTGGAATTGGAAAAATGAATTTGGAAATCAAACAACATATAAAATGTGGGAATCTTTCCTAAATAAACTACATACAACAATAAACCTATGTATACCTAAAATTGCTAAGTATAAAAAAAATGATGATACTCCCGAATGGTTAACACCTAGAATTAAAACATTAATTAATAAAATAAATAGATGGTTTAAAAAAATTAAACATAACATAAACACACAACCCAAACCACAGTATAGAGAATTAGTAAAAAAAAGTTAAATTTGAAATAAAAAAAAGTAAAAAAGGATTATGAATTAAAATTGGCATTATTAGTAAAAACCTTTTACTCCTATATAAATAATAAACAAAAAAGGAGTAACACTATCAGACCCTTTAAAAATGATAAAGGAGAAATACTCAAGAATAAAGATTGTTCTGAAATTCAAAATAAATACTTCTGCTCTGTCTTTAACTCAGATACTTCTTTAAAAACTAATGTTAATACAAATTACGGATCAGAAAGCATACAAATACATTTACAGGATGTCCTGGAAAAATTAAAAGTGGTACACACAAGTAAATCACAGGATCCAGACGAAATTCATCCTAGGGTATTGCATGAATTGGCTGACCAAATTGCACCACCTCTAACCCACATTTTTCAAAATTTCCTAATTACAGGACAGGTACCACAGGGTTGGTGTGAAGCATTGGTAGTTCCTATACATAAAAGTAGTTCTAGATCAGAACTAAACAGGCATTTGTCAGTGTTGAATGTTGCTTGCTTCTATGTGCTGTTTAGGAATTTGGAAGTCACTGGAGTGCAAATATTGAAATTCGTGAACTTCTGGCGTGCATAGGAACTGCATAATGCACTCGTAAAACAATCATTTTCAGGATGTTTCAGGCCTGGCCAAATAGGTGATTTTGAGAGCCCACCCATGAACACCGGCAGTGTCGTCATAATCATTCTTGAAAGGTGATTCTCGCTGCAGTGGCTACGAAATCACCCTTGGGCCTGAGTACACCATGACAGTGCAAGAATTCATAAGGAGGGTCCCAAAACCCCATGTTGAAAATTTGGTGCAAAATCTAAAAATGCCTGAGATATGCAGCAAAGTTGAAAACCCTATCTATCCCATTATACTGCTTGCCATTTCCTCAGTTCACGTTGGTTTTGAAGAGTGCAGACGTGAAACCGGTCCACCAAAGATCGCTAGCGCCTAGACCTCGAGGTAAGTATGCGGGGTGGGAGGTGTGGGAGGCAGGTGTGCAGGGTGCGCGTGGTGCAGACACTGCGAGGGACCATTTTGTTTTTTAGTTGTTGTTCTTTTAAATGACAACGCAGGACATTTGCCATGCTGGGGTGGGCTCCCAGTGTGGCAAAAGGATGGCTGGGGGGGCATGGAGCTGACAGGGAATTGGGCACCCCGGTCAGCCATAGCATCTGTTGCCACGCTGGGGTGGGCTCCCAGCGTGGCACCCTGTACTGGGGGGTGGGGAGACAGTGGAACCAGTGGGGGATTGGGCACCCCATCAGTGACAGCATGGGGAGAGACAGTGGAGCCGATGGGGATTGGGCACCCCGTCGGCCATAAATGATTTTGCCACGCTGGGTGGGCTCCCAGCGTGCACCTGAATGCTTTTGGGGGCGGAGCTGACTGGAGATTGGGCACCCATTGGCCATAAGCAGTGAGGGGGGAAGGCACATGAGCACGCAGGTGTGTGGCGCATGAAGGTGGGGGGGAGAGTCGCTCACCAAGCGAGCCTTCAACTGTATGCCACCGTATCATTGTCAGCAGACAGCTGCAGTAGTGATTGGGGAACTGGGGCTGTGCCTGCAAACACACTGACTGCATTGGAAGAGCTATTGACACACCTCCGAAAACTCGGATGATGGCACTATATTTCTTGCACATGCGTGCAAGCAACATAAAAATTACAGACCAGTTAGCCTGACATCGGTCATGGGGAAGATAATGGAATCCATTTTAAAGGACCACATAGTTGAATACCTGGAAAAAAGTGGCCTACAGGATCCAGTACAACATGGTTTTGGTTAAAACCATTCATGCCAAACAAAACTCTTAACATTCTATGAGAAGGTTGGGAAGGCACTGGAAACAGGAAATTGTGTTGATGTAATCTTTTTGGATTTTTCTAAAGCGTTTGATAAGCTTCCACATCAAGACTTGATAAATACTCTAAAACAGTATGAATTGGATAATAACATAATAAACTGGATAAAAGAATGGTTGAGTGAAAGAAGACAGAGAGGGGTGATTCATGGTGAAAAATCAGAATGGGCGGTGGTGACTAGTGGGGTGCCTCAGGGGTCAGTTCTTGAACCTTGTCTTTTTAATATCCATGTAACCTCTTTAAAAATAGTCAACAAGGATATTTGGCTAACAAAATTTGCAGATGACTCCTGAATTGGTGCCATAGCTAACAATACAAAAAATAAAAATGATTTATAGGAAGCATTAAATAATGTATATAACTGGACTATAAAAAGTAAGCTTGAACTAAATAAAAATAAGTGAATAACCATGTACCTGGGTAAAATAAGAAATAAAATAAACTATCCCTATAAACTGGATAATACAGTACTTAATAATACAAATGAGGAAAGGGATTTGGGGATAATAATTAGTTCAGATCTAAAATTTAGTTCCCAGTGTAATAAAGCAATAAAAAAGGGTAACCAGATATTAAACTGTATTCTGAGACATATATCAACTAGGGATAGAAATGTGCTAATGCCCCTTTACAGTGCATTGGTAAGACCAAATCTAGAATATTGCGCTGAGGTGTGGGGCCCTTATAAAAAGAGAGATATAAATAATATAGAAAGAATACAGAAAAGAGCTACAAAGTCAGTTGAAGGGTTAGGAAAAAAAACTTACCCGGAGAGATTAAAGGAGTTAAATTTGTACACATTGGAGTACAGGAGAATCAGGCTGATTACTGCCTACTATTTAGATGCATACAAGATAATATATTACTGTCAGAATTAGGACTTTTTTGGAGGAAATCTAGGTATGAACCCAGGGGACATCCCTTTCAGTCTGAAGTCCAAAAATGGCAAATCTTACAATACAAGCATTGGTTTAGTAATAGAATTGTGGTTAGATGGAATTCTCTACCGATAGGCGTAGTATCCAGCACAAGTATGGTCTCTTTCAAAATTAAATTAGATAATTTTCTCTTGGGTAAATGAATAAAAATTAAAAATAGGCAAGCATTATGGATGTAAGTCTAATTTAGCTTGAAATCACCTATGAACCTTTGCAGTAAAAATCCTCGTGTGCAAGGGGAAGAAAGGGTTGATTGTCATATTGGTATACATTCCACCTGGATGCCAGCAAATGGGGTTAAATTATTTTGCCAACCTCTATACCCAGGCAAGTCACAATAAAGACACTATTGTGCTAGGTGACTTCAATTCTAACTGGCTAGCCAGCTTCAGTTCCTCACACAGGGACCTGATTATTGGACTATGCCTAACACAGGTGGTCCAGAGCTGCACAAGAACCAACTATAGAATGGGAACAAGTACCCTGATTGACTGGGTACTGATCTCCCACCCCGAGAGAATTACCAATGTCCAGGTTTTTCCAGATGTGCTGAGTGACCACTCCCCTGTCCTATGTGAATGGTCCTCCAAGCTGCCAAAACTACCCCCAAGGCTGGTGAGGAACAGAGTCATCAGAAATTGCTCTAAAGCCACCTTCAAGAAACACCTGGCCAACACAGACTGGAGCATCCTGGACACCTGTCCCTCTGTTGAAGCAGCCCTCCAGCTCTTCCTCGATCAGTTTAATGTGGCTGCAGACAAGAATGCCCTTTTGTAAGAAAATGATAAAAGGGAGGTGCATGGACTGGATCACCCCCCAAGTCCTTGGTTTGATGCGGGAACGTGATCTACTATGGCACCAAGCAAGGGTATCAGGGACAGTAGAGGATGCCCAAAATTACAAAGCTGCTAGAAATAGGTGAACATGGGGAATAAAGCAAGCCAAGACATCCCACCACAGAAATCAGCAGTCCCAGTGCCTGAAAGACAGCAAAACATTCTTGGCTACTATAAAGGATCTTGTAGGGACTTGTGACAGGTCCCCACCAACCATGCTCCACCACAGTGACATTCATATTTGATGAAGTTACCATAGTCAATATTTTCAATGAGACATTTACTGACTACAGTGCAGTCATACCACCTAAAATAACTGATCTTGAGGACAAAACACTGAGCTGTGAACACCTGCCCCCTTCCTAGCACCAGCCCCAAATTCTACCTTTGGCAGGTGACCACCAAGGAGTCTGCTAAATACCTTGCAATAGTGCTGGGCAAAACAAGGATGGGTGGGGATGGGATTGATATGAAACTTATCTCAGTCGCCCTCCCTGAAGTTGTCATACCTATCATTAAGGTTTTTAATATGTCACTTTGGATGTCAGCATTCCCATCTACCTTAAAAACTGCCCTGGTCACTCCAGTTCTAAAAGGAGGGGACTGTTCACTTGTGTCCAAATACAGGCCCATCGCCATCCTGTCTCCTCTCCAAAATGCTGGAAAAGTCATTGCAGACCAGATCTCTGCCCACCTACACAAATACAACCTCCTCAGCCCACAACAACATGGGTTCCACAAGTGGCACAGTACCAACACAGCTCTCATTGAATTCACAGGTTATGTCCATGAGGCACTAGACCAGAGACAGCTAGCTGGAGCAATCTATATCAGTCTATCCAAGGCATTTGACCTTGTAGATCACAAGCTGCTGCTCCACAGGTTAACCTGCATTGTGTTGTCCTCAGACACGGTTGGGTGGTTCTCTAGCTACCAGTCTGAGCACTCACAGAAGGTAAAGATTAATGGTACTGTCTCAGAGGCCAGGAAAGTCATGGTCGGGGTTCCTGCAAGGGTCCATACTGAGCCCCCTCCTGTTTAGCCTCTGTAAATTACCTCTCAGCTGAGTGTCCCTCTGTCTAAGTTCTGCTTTATGCAGATGACATGGTGTTATTCCTTAGAGGCTCCTGCCAGGACTCACTGACCAGGAACCTACAGTGCCCCCAGACTCTAGGATTCCAACTGCAGGTTGGAGTTGGTCCAGGGAGGGGGCAGAACACTGAAGGAAGGTGAAACACAGATAAAGGACCATTACCACGAATGTCGCCGTAATGGTCTTTTTCTGTGTTTCGCCATTGGGGTGTCGACCACAAGGGATACGTCTGTGTCAAATGTAACCCCAGCATCTGGCCCACCACTCAACTGCCTACTTGCTCTGGTCGGGTTGCACCTACCCCCTTTCCCCACTCCGCTTCCCGCCTTCCCTACCAACTCCCTCCCACCTTGTCCTTGGTCCAGTACCCCCTCACTTCCTCCCCCCACCTGCCCTCTTTCCAGTTCTTCCACACTACTTCCTACTCGGTCCCCTATCCATTTCATCTGCCCCCCCACTCCTCCCCTGCACCTGCCCTCTGTCCAATACACCTGCACTACCTCTAGCCCATTTTCCTGACCTCTTCCTCCCCCCTCTCACTCCCTCTCCATCTATCTACACTTACCAAACCCCAACTTGTCTCTCTGCACTTAACTTCTCTCAGATGGCTGCACATTGCATACCTCCACTAGGAAACTGACAATGCTACCAGCTGCTTCATTCATTTCTTGACTTGTGTAAACTGTAACCATATTTGCTACCCCCTTCCTATGTAAGCTGTATGTTAGTAGTACAACCCCAGTGTCAATTTGTCTGCTGTAATTATGCTGTTGCAACAAAACTGTATCTCCTTAAGTGTTGATGAGGATCCTTTGTAAACGAGCTCTTTGCTCAGAGGTTTGTAATTCTGAGTTCCCAATAAATAAATAAATAATAAAGTTCAAGTTCAAGTTTATTGCAGGAAAACTCCATTGAGCAAGCTCATTCACAAGGAGGTCCTGTGACATAAACACTTAAAGTACAAACATAGATAGGTAATAACAGTATATACATGAAATGCACGTTACATGATACAGGCTGGATATACATACAAGGGTACCACATAGGGTGACCGAGGGTGGTAAACATTAATATGACACAGGGAAGCGACTTACAGGTTGCATACTGATAAATGAAACATGATGACTGGTGTGTGCAATACATATATTTTGGCAGCTAGAACAAACAACAGACTACAACTGATATGGGAGGGGGAGGAGTGATTTGATAGAGTAGCAGTGGAGTGTAAGCATAGATAAAGCCAGGAGTAGAAGGGGAAGGGAAAGCAGTTAATATGACAAAGCAATTATACCTTACCAGTGGATAAATATGGCACACATGGGGAAGGAAGAGACTTAATGACAGTTACAGGTGTCTTTATTTTGGTTGAACTTAGCGATTTGTAGAAGTTTATTGAAACTGTGCTAGTTAGTTTCATGTACGGTTTGTAATTGGTTCCAAATGAGGGAAGGGCATATGCAATAGCACGTTTACAAAGGAGGTCCGCGTCTTGGTATGTCAAGCATAATAAAGTCAGATTTTCTTAACGTGTATGCACTATGTGAGATACTAATAAGGGAAGAGAAATAGTTTGGCAATTTCTGCAGGAGCAGTTTAAGAGTCCATAGCCCAGCATGGAGCAGGCGTCTAGTAGTAAGGGATGTCCAACCAACAGCTGCATATAAGTCACAGTGATGCGAATGGTAAGGGGAGTTGGTAATGAACCGTAACACACGGTGATAAAGGATGTCCAGTTTACTTAGACTTGCAAGAGTGGTGGAGGAATAGATTACATCGCCATAGTCGAGTAGGGGGAGAAAAGTGGCCTGTACAAGCTTGTTTCGAGTTTCAAGGGGGAAAAAGGGCCTATTTCTGTAGAAGAAACCTAACCTTGCTTTTAACCTTCTAGAGACATCTTCGACATGGTCATTGAAAGATAATTTATTGTCGATCCAGATACCCAGATATTTAAATTTGGTTACAACTTCCAGAGGCTCGTTTAGCATGGTGACAATGAAGTCTTAGGCAAGGGTATTGGGGGGGACCTGTGACAGCACTGCGGGAGAATATCATTGCTTTAGTCTTCTTAGCATTGAGCCGAAGCTTTGTCTTTATTAGATTATGCTCAAGTTGTGCGAAGTCCGCTTGAAGCACTCCCTTGACTTCAGATAACGATGAGCCAGAAGTAAAAAAACACAGTATCATCCGCAAAAAAGTGCAGATTGGACGTAGATATGTTAGCATCTAAGTCATTAATGTACAAAGAAAACAAGATAGGGCCTAAGATGGATCCTTGGGGGACACCTCTTGCAACTGGCAAGGCAGCAGAAAAAAAGCCTTCCGCCTTTACTTTTTGGGAACTTCCAGTTAGGTAGCTAGAGAACCACTGGGTGGTATGGTATGTGGCACCCAACTTTGCAAGGCAATTGACTAATAGTTTGTGATCAACAGTATCAAAAGCTTTGCTGAGGTCCAAAAAGACTGCGCCAGTTACCTCTTAGCATCTATAGCAGAGATCCAATCATTGGTTACTTTTGCTAGTGCAGTGATTGTGCTATGATTAGCCGGAAGCTGGATTGAGCTGGGTTAATGAGAGAGAAGATTTCCAAGTGAGATTTTAACTGAATATGGATCAGTTTTTCGAGAACTTTAGAAAGGATAGCAATATGGAGATAGGCCTATAGTTGTTTACATCACATGGGTCACCAGATTTAAATAGAGGGAGGATATGTGCTGATTTCCAGCAGGACGGCACAGTAGCAGATGTAATGGAAAGATTGAAGATGTGGAGAATTGGGGTGGTGAGATGGGCATAGCCTGACCTTAGGAAAAAGGGTTCCAAGCCATCGTCCCCTGCACTTTTTTTGGTGTCTAAGTTAAGAAGAGAATCTTCTACTTCTTTATAAGTTATCTTGTGCAATTGGAAGGGGCTGGGTGCAGGACTAGATGTAGGGGGAGGGGTATGCTGGCTCACCGCAGCACCAGCATAAGGTGACGAGTCAAAAGCTAATCCAGCTGTGGCAAAGTGGGAGTTAAGTTCCTTCAGGATTAGGGACTTGTTTTCCACAATCTTGCCACTTGCAACTATCTTTGTTGGGACAGAGGGGGCCATGGGCCATCCTTCTAGAGCTTTGATAGTCTTCCATATTTTATGAGGGTTACCTTTAGCTTGTTCGAGAGTAGAAATATAATAGTTAGCTTTAGCAGAGCAAAGTTTTTTCACACAGTTATTCCTGGCTGTTCTAAAGGCCTGCCAATCTGAAGATTCTTTGGAATGTCTAGCTTTAGCCCAGAGCTTATCTCGAGCTATAAGGGCTGCCTTGAGATCCAAGGTGAACCAGGGGTTGGAATTGTTCCGTACCCTTACTTTGATGAAAGGGGCATGCTTATTTATTATTGTAATGAGTTTGTCATTAAGGATGTAAGCTGCCTTGTTGACATCTTTGGCTAGGTAGAGATCTTGCCATCTGATCATGCTCACGTCAAATAAGAAGTTTACTGCACTGAGTTTGCGAAAAGATCTTTTTGTTATAAAGATGGGCTGCGGCCGGGCCTTAATTTGAGATATGCAAGCAACAATTCCATGATCGCTCATGTCATTGTAAAACACTGCCGAATGAGATATTTTGTGTGGATGGGTGGTTAGTACCACATCTAGAATGGAACTGTTGGCAGTATTTAGAGTGTTGTTCCTAGTGGGTTCACTGACTAATTGCCCAAGACCTAGCTCGTCACAAAGGGATTTGAGGCCGTGTGATTTAGGTGACATCCAGTCCATATTTAGATCTCCTAGAAATATTGTTTCAGTTTTTGCATCTACGAACATGGATTTCAAAAGATTAAGGACTTCATCACCACCAGATGGGGGTCTATAGCCACCTAGGATAGTGATACATTCCGAGAAGGGGAGATGAAGGCTCAGCGAAACTAACTCAAATTCCTTGGCTAGAGATTTGCAACTAATATTGGTGACTGAGTACTTAGATTTGGCGTAGATAACCACACCCCCACCTCTAGACTCTCAATCTGCTCTAAATAAATTGTAGCCCTGCAGTGATATTTGTTGATCAGTGTTCATCTTTTTTAACCACGACTCAGTAATTATGATAAGGTCAGGGTTAACGTGTGCAGCCCAGGCTTGCAGCTGTACAAGTTTTTTAGGCAGGCTTAAAATGTTGACCATCATCATTTTGAGACCTGTGGCCTCAGCAAAATCGATAGGTGAGGTAAGTTGGGGGCAGGGTTGAGCTCCACATTTCCTGAGCAGAGAAGAAGCAGAAGTATAACTTTCTTTAAGGGCTTATAAGAATGGAAACTGCTTTTTATTTCTTTGCGGTAACCCATATTGTGCTGCGCAAGAGGCGGCACCACTGTAATGACAGTTTATCGAGATCAATGTAAGTGCTTGAACAGACATAGGTGAGGACAGTAGCAAGGGGATGTAGGCTAACAGAGGGGAATAGGCTAAAAGGGGAGAGGAGAATGACATAGTGTCTGCACGGTAGACCGTTATAACATTAGGTATTGATAAGATACATTGGAGAACTGAATTGCATTGAGGTACTTTTAATTGCACTGTATTGCTGAGAACTCTGCACCTTAGGAGCAACAAAAACACAATAAAGAGAGCCATGGTCCCAGATTGAGTGGTCTCGTGATTTGTATTAGTGCAATATTTTCTAGCCAAGTAATTTGCCCACCTAGGTACTCACTTAAAACCTAGATGAGAAAATACAGCAGAAAGGGGAACGAGGAGAGCAGGAGCAGCTTAGTTAGTGGCGGGGCTCAGGAGATATTCACACAGGGCAGTCTTATTGGCCACACTCAGATACCAATCATAGGTTGGCAGCAGTCGAAACTAGGCCAATGAAGCAGTAATATGATATAGGAGGCGGATCATGAGTGTATTTAAAGGAGGCCTGGGAGAGGGGGGGTGGTGGGGGGTGAGAGAAAATTTCAGGTCAGAGTGAGAGCTGAGAAGTCAGAATTAAGAAGGGAACACTGTAACAGGCTATAGAGAAGGTGCCCCAATCAGATCAAAGCAGGCAAGCGGGTATACCAATCACAATCCCCCTAGGGCAGTGCCGCACCAATCAAGGGTGCCCAGGCATGCTGGCTCTCTGCAGAGGATTCTATCGGTATCTATCGGTATGACAGCATAGCGTAGGTAATAATAGGGTGCTCAGCATCTATTTGACTTGAGTCTGAAGGGTGGATGGCAGATACTGAGGGCTTCCTGTTTTCAGCTGCAGAGCTGTCGCACAGGAAGTTTTAAGGAAGTTGTCAGCCTGTTGAATGAAGCTTAGGGGAACCTCAACTACAACCACCCCTTGTAGCAGCACCGGGAAAGAAGTAGAATGATAATGCAGGCCATATTGCCCACGAATGAGTACAGTGATTTATGTAGGAGACCAAGAATCCCTCTAGCGGCAGGTCTGTATAACCTGCTAATGGAAAACTAGCCACTTAAAAAAAAAAAAAAAAAAAACTCCTATTACTACTCTAGAGGTGGGTTAGATCTGAGCAGTTTAGTAAGACAAAAGGTAGTTAGACTTATCAGCGCCAAGGCAGAGTGCTTGGATGGGGGGGGGCGCTGCAGGAACAGCAGTCAGACAGAAGAGGTGTAAGCACTTTAAAACAGTAGTAGAAATTACAATCCAGCTAACACAGTTGAAAAACGTCTATTACACAGTTGAAATGTGCTTAGTTCTATCGAAAATCTAACAAAGTGCCAGGTGTCTATAGCAGGGGAAAAGTCCTGGCCAATCAGAGTGGGCTTGCTGGAAGCACCCGTGTTCCGATTGGCTGCGCTGTACCGTACCTTCCAAGGAGCTGCAGGTGGGTGTCCTGGTCTTGGTCGTGGCTGGCTGGGTACCGGCCAACCGTGGGGGAGCTGAAGCAGCCCTGTTCAAGGGCTGGCAGCTTCCAAGGAGCTGCAGGCGGGTGTCCTGGTCTTGGTCGGTGGCTGGCTGGGTGCCAGCCGACCGTGGGGGAGCTGAAGCAGCCCTATTCAAGGCCACACCTCTCCCAAATCATTAAAGAGACACTGTCAACCCTTTTTCCATCATATAATTTCTAGTTGACACCCCATATTTTAATACTGCTCTCCATCTCTAAAGTTCATTGATGTTGCTGGTTGTTTTATCTGCTTCTCATCTTAGTAGAACTGAAATGCATGCAGATGGTGTAATTATACCCAACCTTGTTTTGTTTTTGAAATCCTTAACTTACTCTTATTGCTACTTCCTGAACATTAGGAACACCTCAAAATGGTTCAGCCATTTGTGATGCAATAGTCTCCTCTCCTGCCACTGAATCATCAATGATTAGACTGTGTTGTAGGTACCCCAAAGCAAGCTTCACTGCTGTTGTCTCTTTTTCTTATGTTTGCATGTGGATGCATGGACCACATTTTAGAGAGGTGTCTCTGTTGGGTCCAATGCAACTCAGACTACAGTCTGCTTGACAGTGACAGCCCAATAATCAGCAAGGCTGTGCATGATGCTGTTTTGCTGGTTGATGGGCAGAAACTTCCTGTAGTTAAAAGGAGGAAGCTGCACCTATCAAACAGTTGCTGTCTTCCATCATCTACATGGCACCACCCAGCAACCAGCTGAGCAGCTTCGGTGTATTCTTTTTATCTGACCAAATAGTATAAAGCTATACAACAGAGCATTGAGGGTTATATTACTTTATAAAGCAAGCTTGCTGAAGTTTACCAACCTGTTCTGAGTCTTACTTTCAGCACCAGCTTAGCCTCCTTTCACTCTAGCATTATGCAGTTTGAGTTTGCCCAATTTGCACAGCTGATTAGTATGCTAATTCATTTGTCCTCCATATGCAATGTTTGGCTATTTTGTCTCTACTGCACTCAACTTGTGCTCTTTATGTCACCTTCACTGTAACCACATCACCTGACTGGCTCTATTTTGTAATTGTACGTTTCCCTTTTCCCTTTAACCCACGTCATACTAGGAAACTAGCCTCGAGTCATTGTGTCTCTCCTGAGTATCAGTTTTTAAATAAATAAATAATTAAAAGGATCACATGATACAAGGATGAATATATGTGCAGTGCGATGATTGGTAGTGCTCATCATATTTTGTGTAATGAAAAGCCTCAAAGTCATGTGTGGTGTCCTACCTATATTACCTTTAGGAAAGTGTTCCTTTCTCCATATGGTAGCATGCCAAATTATTTGGAGTGACCGTGATGTTTTAGAATAGTTACACACCTGAAGGACACAGACAGAATATGATCTGTCCCAAACCCTTGGTCTCAACCATTCCAAAGTCATTTCGGATTCTAGTCTAATATTGCATTTTCTATTACAGGCAGAAAAGTAGCTGGGGAAAGGACTTACCTGACTGGGGATGCCACCCTTGACCCCACACAGAGTCACCAGGCTCCAATTTCATTTTTGACTCCAGTCTGTGCCACAACAGCACTTATAATTAGGATGCAAGTTTTAAAATTAAAAATGGACTATGACTTGTGCTGCAGATAAGCAAGCTGCCCCACCTTCACAGACACAAACCGCAGATGTAGATGACAGACTTTATTTTTAGTTCTGTTTGTACAACTAGGCATAAATGCCACAGCCTGACTAACTTTCACTGCTGGCATGATTAGAATATGATTCATGGGGCCTCCCCAGAGCTAAATGTTAAATTCATCTGAGTTTCCAAGTCCTGGTAGGTAGGATTCTCATAACTTTCTTAAGAGAAAAAAACACATGAGCACTCTATATCAGGACTCAAAATGGAGCAATGGTGGATACAGATTAGTTGGTGAACGTGTCCCTATCAGAAGATGAATGAGGAAAAAAAAATCTTGTTTTTATCCATTTTTATTTCACACCCCTAATTTCTATTACCAGACAGACTAACATATGTACACTGTCAGTCCTTCCTCACTTCCCAAACACTAGAGAGCTCAAGCAGTAAAACCACAAATACAGAAATATTTTGTAAACTTTAAAAATCTCAAAAATTAAAATTGTGGATTTGCCATCCACCTCTCCTCAAATAATCAGTTTGGGCCCATATTCTCCATCTCCACCCCCTCTGGCTATTGGATACTTCTTCTCAAACTCTGCCTTCCTTTCACTGTACCATATTTGTTGCTGGTATCTGCTGCTGCTCTGGCATGCCCCCACCATCAGTAACTGAGTTATTTATTACCATCTCCTCCCAGGCCTCCTGTGGTGAATTTCTTATGCTTGGTGAATTCAATTAAAATGTTCTCTCCCCCTCTCTTCATAAATGTTTCCTTAATGTGAAGTTTCTCATCTATCTCAACTCATCTCTGTCCCCACTTGCTATAATTTCAAATGTCAAAATCACTCCCTCTAGGGCTCGACCCTCTCCTCCCATCCCCATTGTATTATGGATGCTAATATCCTTCCTGATGGTCTAAGTGAGCACCACATGGATCTGCGGTTGCAAAGCACCCCAAAATTCATTCAGCACCAGTCTTTTCAATGGCAGAACTTGTCCCACCTTCATGCTGACCTGCTAGTCACTGACTGGTCTCCTATTTCTACAGAGGACAACATTGACAATGTCCTCAAATTTGTCAGCTATACATTTCCCTTAAGAAGGCAGAATTCCTGTCCAGGGAAATTTCTGTTGCATGGAACTGACTGGCTCAACTCTTCAGAACTGTTGACAGGCTGTGCAACCCAGCCTGTCGGCAGCTCCGTCGAGTTTTTATACAAACTGATTGTGATGAGATCACTCGCTTCTTTGTGAATAAGGTTGATGACTTCAGGAGGGAGTGCCACCAACTTCACTCTAAGAGGGTTGCTGTTGATCGGTGCTCTGTCGCAGAGCCCGGGGTTTCCTGGAGTACCTTTGACCTGCCAGATTTCTTAGACATTATGAGGATTGTCCAGGAGATGCATCCCACGTGCTGTAGTTTAGATCCAGGCCCTACTTCCCTGATTTTGGGTTGTAGTGAGATCATTGGCCTGGTCTTAGCTCAGATTGTCCAGTGCTCTCTTGACATGGGTGAGTTCCCTAGCTCATTGAAGGAGGGGGTGGTGATCCCCCTTCTGAAAAAAGCTTCTTTAGACCCAGAGAACCTAGCAAACTACAGGTCTATCTCTAACCTCCCTTTTGTGGGGAAGGTTATTGAGAAAGTTGTGGCTGCTCAAATGGATAACCATTTAACCATCCATAATTTATACGAACCTCTCCAATCCAGTTTTCATAAGAGGAATAGTACTGAGACTGCTCTGGTTTGGGTGCTCAATGATCTCCTGATGGCGAGAGATCAGAGACACTATTCTATCTTGGTTCTCCTGGATCTATCATCAGCTTTTGATACTGTGGATCATGGGGTTCTGCTCGAATGCCTGCGGTTCATCTGTGGGCTGTCAGGCACAGTCCTCAGGTGGTTTTCATCTTTCCTCACTGGGAGAACGCAGAGAGTGGTCTTGGGACTGTTTTTATCCAGGGCTTTCTCTCTGCCTTGCAGGGTACCTCAGGGTTCAGTGCTGTCCCCCATGTTATTTGCAGTATATATGCTACCCATCGGAGACATTGTAAGACGGTATGTGCTGAGGTTTCATTGCTATGCTGATGATACCCAGCTCTACCAGTCTTTTGTGCCTGACCTGGTTGGTGCTATCTTGGTACTGAACAGCTGTCTTATAGAAATCCAAGACTGGATGAATTCCAGTGGTCAAAAGTTTAACCCAGGAAAGACTGAGGTTTTGGTTGTGGACCCGAGTCATAGGGTAGAGGGGCTGAGGACTGGGCTTCCTTCCAGTTTAGTCCTGAGGGAGGCCCAGATTCTCACCTCTGAATGGGTGCGTAACCTGGGAGTGGTGCTTGATGATGGTCTGACTCTTCGACATCAGGTATCGGCAGTCATCAAGCTGGCCTTTTTCCATCTATGGAACATTGCCAGGATTAGGCACCTTGTTCCATCCAGTGACCTGCCTGTTTTGGTCCATGCCTTTGTGACATTATGTCTTGATTATTGCAAATCCCTTTATCTATTATCTAGGGCTTTCTGGGGTTGATATCCACCTCTTACAGCTAGTGCAGAATGCGGCAGCACATTTGTTGACTGAGGCATCTAGAAGGTCTCATATTACCCCAGTGCTGCATGCTCTGCACTGGTTGCAATACAGTGGTGGATCACCTTTAAAGTAGGTCTATTGACTTACAAAGCCCTACATGGATCGGGTCCCGATTACTTGAAAGAGCTCCTGGTTCCTTACACCCCTTTGTGACAGCTCCGCTTGGCTGATGAGGGGTTGCTGGAGATTCCAAGGGTCAACTTAAAGTCATCTGGTTCACGTGACTTTGGGTTTGTGGCACCCACCCTCTGGAATTCTTTGCCCCATTAGCTCCAGGAGTGCAGGACAGTGGGGAGTTTTAAGCAGGCACTTAAGACTTTTTTATGGGGGAAGGCATTTCCAGTTTTATTGTGATTTTATATCATATGTATTTGTACATGTGTTTTGTTTTAATGAATATTGTACAGCGCTTTGAAATTTGAAAGGCACTTAATCAAATAAATTTTATTACTATGTTTACATTTAAGTGAGATCATTAGGCCCCCTTTAGAAAAACAAGGGTCCAAGGATGTCATCTCCATGAATCTCAGCAGAGTTGCTGGCTTGCCATTGTCTATGTGACCTTGCCTGGAGGACCTATAAATCCTCTGGCTCCATGTCTGACCTTACAATTTACCACACCCTTTGTAAAGCTTGTACTAAAGCTACTAGGATTGCAAAGTCTGAACACTGTATATCCACACTCTGGAAAAACTTTAATCATCCCTCTAAATTCTAGAAGGTAATTCATGCCCTTTTCTCTCTCCTCTGACACAGTTCCCTCTCCTGTTCTCAGGCTGGGTATTACTTCTGTCTCTGATCCCATTGCAGTTGCCTCATCTTTCAATTTCTATTTCACCTCCTATGTATGTTCCCTTCTCTCTTCCTCTTCCTTCTCCTCTTCCTCTCTCTTTTCTTCTCTAGCCTTTCACTGTTCTACTCTACCAGTCCTACTGCCCCCTCTTCCCTCTTTTGTTTCTCACCTACTACCCCTGCTTCTGTTCTTAAAGCCCACTTGACTCTAAACCCTCACAACAGTGGCAGCCCTGATGGTCTTGACCCCAGACTCCTTTATCTCTCTCAGCTCATGCCTTTGATCTCTCCACCACATACTTCCTCTACCTCTCTTTCTACTTGTCCTGTGTCCCAAAATCTTTGAAGTTGGCTACTATCATTCCACTTCCTAAAGAGGGTGATCTCTTTTACCCTAGTAACTTCAACCCTGTGATAGGGTTGGGTTAGACCCTGTCCAAATTGTTATGCAGAGAGAGTTAAAAGCAAGAATCTATTTTGTTCTGTCAAGTTCAAGTTCAAATTATTTTATTATTAGAAAATGTATAAAAACAGAGTTTGTTACATTCTAAAATTGTATGACAAAGAAATTACAGTATTTCAATCGATTCATAAATATTTCATAAATTACATAAATCTATGCAAACAATTTATTTAAACTAAAATCATATCAGAAGGAATGCACTTTCCATCTGAACACATTTTGAACTCACATCATATAAAGAGGATAACTCTAAGATGGGCACAATTTTGTGACCCAATAAATTAGTTTAACTGAATCTAATTTTAATAGAAACTTTTTATAATCAATACTATTGGGGGTAAGGTACGTTGGCATTAATAGGGAGATATTTTTTACATGCTGATGGTTCCAAGTTTTACATTCAAACAGCATATGCATAATATGTAGCTCAGATCTATGTATATAATTACAACTGCTTCTAGGTTTTTTACAGTACCAATTATTCAGGTTAAAATAAGAGTTACCCAAACAGGCCAATCTTATTCTACATAAAAGGTTTCTGTGTATACCATTTTCACATACAATCAGATAGTTCTCTACACCCCAACTAACTTTAATACTTGAATACAGATCAACGGAGTCCAACTCATGTATACTTCCAAAGTCCTATTAAATGCAGAGCTGCTCCATAGATCATTATACCCATACAATTTCAGTCTTCTATTTAGTTTATAAAACCAAGATACAATTTGGCTTCCCCCAAATATATAATTCATACTTTCTTCCCAACAAAGCATAGGGAGTCTGTTTCCATCCATTTTCATCAGTCTATTCCAGAACTTAATTGCCCTAATTAATATCTTTGATTTAATTTGGATCATGCCAGATTCCAATCTTAGGAAACATGATGGACAATCATGTGGCAGATTTAGAGTAGATCTTAAGAACTGATTTTGTAAACACTCTACATTAGCTTTTTCTAAATACAGACCCCATATTTCACTGCTATATAGTACAGTACAAGTCACATTAAACTGTTCCTTCAGCTCAGTGGTCTTTCGTTATTTTTAAGGGATGACAATGCAGTGGCAATTCTAAACTCTTTAGATTAAAACTATTTTCCAACTAAAGTTCAGCTTAAATGCAATGCACTTTCAACCCTTCTCTAACATTTCTTCAGCTGTTTTCCAATCGGTATGCACTACAGTGATACTTGTTTGTTTACTGTGAGCTGTTAGTCCCCTCTCATTCACTGCTTTGCTTCTAATCATTGCACTGCCCATCTGCATTTTGTCTCACTCATGTACAGCACTTTAGCAACAGTATGTGCACATCCATAATCACTTGGGATGCTGTATTTTGCATTTGTCTGAGATTTGTTTAAAATTACTGTATTTGTTTAAGCTACTCATCCTGAATGCCTGCTGAAAGATGCTCCTGGGTGGGCATGTATTCAGTACTGCTGTATGACCCTTGACATGTTGTGCACTTGCTCGTGATGAGTTTATCTTGTGTAAGATAAGAATTGTTTGAGTTAAAACAGTCTTTACTGAGCTTTGCAAAGTGAATTTTGTTTGAAAGAGATCACCGTAATATGTTTAATTTACTGTTTCAAACCTGAAGCCGTGACTCTCGGCTTGTGCATATATGCATGCCCAGAGTCACGGCTTCAAGTTTCAAACAGTAAATTTTTCATAATGAGGAATCATTCATATTGTGTGGTGATTCATTCTTTCTACAGCTCGCTGGTACCTCTGCTGGAAGTATTAAATCTGCCAAATGGAGATCTGGACCAGTGACATTAGTAGCATTAGTAGAATTAATGACATTAATTATTTCTGCTTTTTCTTGTTTATTGGAGATGTTTATTTTTTCCAATTGTTTAGAGGCTGGAGACTCTTCCAGACTTTTAATTCTTTTTAATAGGGAATGAGCAAAGGAATGGATACTTCCTTGATGTATCACTGTTGGAGAAGAGGTTAATTTTAGCTGGACATGTTTTACCACTTTCTTATTGTCCCTAAGCTGCATATGTGAAGCTGAAGAGGACAGAAATGTAGTTATTTTTTGATTACCAGCCTTTTCTTTCTCCTTTTTAGCTACACTAGTTTCCTTAGAGTTAATATTTTTATTATTCTTTTTACTATTAGTTTTAAGTACACTTTTTTCTGGCTTTTCCAGCATTATATTACCAGGTACGGCCAGGTAGAAAAAGAGAGAAAAGAAAACCAAGAAAGTAAAAAAGAATAAAGGAGGGGAAGTAAGAAAACTTCAGCAACTAAAAATAGTAAAATTATCAAACAATGAAATAAAATAGGTTCCAAAATACTTGTGAGGTCATTTCATAAAGTTATTTCATTCTTCTTTACTTAGGATCGATCACTTCTATCCAGAGTGCAAATATGCAAATGTGTCACGGTTGGCAGTTTAAAGGTGCAAAACTTTCAAAAAATAGAAATTAAAGTCCATAAAATCACCGACTGCACCACAAAGGGGACTCAAAGTATTCAAGAGAACCAGTGGAAATCTTCTTCGCTCCACTTTGCAAACACAGATATATATCAAATGAGGGAGTTCTAGTAGAAAGTTCCAGTAGTTCCAGTAGTTCTAGTAGAAAAATGCAATAAGAACCCCAGTTCCACTTCTCAAGAGCACATGAAGCACATGGAACATCCACTATAAAAATAAATGCATCAAAAATGTTAAATGTATATTTAGATCTACACCTTTCTCTGAAATATCCCAGCTACTATAACTACTCTAAAACAAGGAATGAGATATATCTCTTAAAGCTATACTGATAATTTAATTAATCTCACCAAACAGTAAACTAAAAGCACTTTAACAAAACACAGTAGAGAAAGTAGGAAGGAGACAACAGATTACGGTACACTTAAAAATATGTTACTTACTTTCCTAACTCTGGTAAACTTTAACTTTAAAGGACTTATAGCATGCCCACTTATTGTCAAAAAAGCAAGAAAAAAGAACTCCACCTGCTAAATGCTCCAGCAATTAAACAGCTAAACAGCAATGTAAACTATAGACCAGGGCCCAGATATTCAAAAAAGTTGATCCATGTGCAATAGGGTTGTACCTGCGCAAGTCCGAAATTGCGCCATTCTGCGATATTCAGCAGGAGGCAGTTGCGCCCCTGAAATCATGCTAAGCAACAGCGCAATGATAATGAAGGCATGCACAACCGAAGGGGGAGGAACCATGCATAAATGGCTCAGTGCAATATTCAACGACTTGCGCCATACGCATTAGGGGAGCAAGCAGAAGTTGCCTCATAGCAGAAATTAGCCAAAATAAAAAGGAGCAAGTGAGAGGTGCAAGAACGCTACAGGGAAGCCACATGAGGCAGAACCCTAGGCAGACAGACAGGGCAGGAGGGACAAACAAGGCAGGCCAGGCCAGGGAAAGGGCACTCTGAACACCCAGGCACAGGGAAGGTATGGGGAGCCACAGCTAGTGCAGAAGGGGGAAGTGTCACACAGCACAGAGGCCACCATAGGCAGGTGTTCCCAGTGCGGGGGAAGTAGCAGGGAGGACAGCAGGGGGAATACAGCAACAGCTGCCGGGGGGGTGAACACAAGCCAGGGACATGGCCAGTGCTACCTTCCAGATGGAGGCCATTATGAGGGGGGTGAGAAGGTGTGCAGCAGGGGGGCGTGGCCGTGGAAGGGCCCGTTGGTGGTATGCCCCCAACAGGCAGTACCGAGCTCGCACCAGCTTTGAGCTGTACACTGATACTGAGATTGTGGGCTGGTACCGCCTGAATAGGGCAATTCTGAGGCAGCTCTGTGAGCTGTGCAGTGATGTGATGCAGGCACCCACATGACGGAGCCATGCCCTGTCAGTGGAGACTAAAGTAACAGCCTGCATGTGCTTGCTCACCATGGGTACCTTCCAGAGACCAACTGGGGACACCACAGGCATAACCCAGTCAGCCACATCATGCTACCTCACCTAATTCCTCAGTGCACTGCTGCCACATGCTGCAGAGTACATCCATTTCCCCAGCACACTGGCGGAGCGCACAGCAAACATACAGGAGATCCACAGGGTAGCATGTATGCCTGGCATGCTAGGGGCAATAGACTGCACCCATGTGGCCATACACACACCACCTGGCCCCAAGGGGGCCACATACATCAATCGTAAGGGCTATGTCAGCATCAACTGCCAGGTGGTGTGCGATGCCAGGGGGTGCATAGTCAATGTCTGTGCCATGCACCCTGGGGGAGCACACAATGCCTTCATCTGGCACCAGTCAGCACTGTGCCACAGATTCGAGAGTGGGGCATCCCCACTGGACACCTAGTGGGTGAGTATGCAAACCACATGGACAATCATGGGGCCTGGAGGGGCATGGCCAGAGGTGACATGGGTAGTGGCCCACATGGCCCGGGGCAGGGCGATGCTGATCACCAAACTAATCTCCGCCCTCTACACACAGGTGGCAGTGGATACCCACTCTGTCCCTGGCTACTCACACCCTACCGGTGGCCCGCGACCCCATCACAGCAATGCTACAATGAGGCACACACCACCACATGCAATGTCATCAAGCGGGTGTTCGGGATGCTGAAGGTACGTTTCTGTTGCCTGGACACTGCCGGCAGTACCCTACAGTACAGCCTGTCAAAGGCCTGCAGGCTATTCCTGGCCTGTTGCATCCTGCACAACATGGTCAATGAATGTGGGATAGCTGTACAGGTCAAAGAGGGAGACAGCAATGGGGACTATGAGGACGCTGGTGATGATGGTGATGGGCAGCCCCCCCTTGGCTGATGGGTCCCCCGACTGATCCGGCTGGCACAGCTGCACCAGGACACCATCACGGAGGAGCACTTCAGCCAACCCAGGTAAGTCATGGGGCCATGTGCAACCACCAGTGGCTAAGGCACAACCCACAAACATGCATGGACACACACCAGGGGTGCATGCTGTCAAGGGAAGTGGCAGGGCACAGAAGCACACACACACAACCAGGGATGGGTGAGGATTAACATGCCATGTGGATGGACGCACACGCACAACACACCAAACGTGCACAGAGGCAGGAGGCACACTGACCCAGAATGCCAACCCTAGCAACACACATGTCCACAGGCCAACACACCCACTGCCTGTCCATGTGCGTGTGTCAGATGCTGAGCACCATTGCGCATTGGTGTACAGTGCAATGCAGGCATCATCATGCACATGCAACTGCGGACAGCAGCCGGGAGGGTGTGCAGGTGGACTGTGTGTCCGCGTGCACGGCCGGGTACCCACCCGTGCACTGCCCACTGAAACACACAATGCACACAGGGCAGCACCAGACAGTAGCCATGCTGGGAGACAGGTCAGTCACATGACACAGTGCCCCGGCCGCCACGGATGCATGGGTGGCCCCGACGAGACCCACCAGCACTGACAGGCTGACCACTGGCCTCATGGGATGGCACCGATGGTCCCCCAGGGGTTCCAGTGTGTGAACATGACCGTGCTCATGCAGGGGTTTGCAGCACACTGAACATGCCTGCACCAGGAGTGCTCTGGATGCCCACAGCTGAACCCGGTGTTGACAGGGTTGGAGTTGCATGACACCAGGAACGGGGGTGGACAGTGCACTGCATGGTGTCCACGATGCATGTGCACCTGACTGTGTGCCCATTGTGGCCATGACAGCAGTGAATGCCTGTGCATGCCTGTCAATTCCAGTGGTCACATCCTCCCACAAATGGTCCATTCCTGCCAGGATCAGAGAAGTGTCCCTGCTGTGACTGTCCTCTTCCCACTCCAGAGCCACACGCAGTGCATCCATGGACATCGCAAGCTGTATCTGCTGCTGGACTGATGCTTGCAGTAGGTGGGTGTGCTCATCCAAGAGGTCATCTGCCTCCTCGGCATCCTGTCCCTCAGGGTGTGCATGGCCATGATGATCAGCACCCCTTGAGAGTGGTGCTGTGCACCAGGACCAGGTCTGGGCATGTCCACAGGCAGTGCACAGATGCCGCCGCTGAACCCTGTACCCCCAAGCCCATTGGCCGACTGCTGATGCTGCCCCTCCAGCTGCTGCTCCCCAGGGCTCATTGGTGCCGCCGCAGTGGCCGCAACAGTTCCACTGTCCTGAACAGACACCAGTGCTGCCCCACTGGTGCTGACAGGCACAGGCTGGGACTGTGCCTACATGCATGCCTCCACAGCAGCACCACCCACAGCCATGGATGCAAATTTCCCTGCTGTGTGGCCATCCCATGGCACACATGTGTCACTGCCCATGATGTTAGCGTCATCATCACCGGTGATGGACTCTGCACCAGCCACTCACAGCATGCTGGCATCCATGGATGCCAGCACGCTGGTACACAGGCAGGGCCTCCTCTGCACCTGTTACAACGACATCAGTATGGACAGCCAGGTGGCCCCACTGTCGCAATGATCCACATATACCTGTGGAGGTGGATGGGCCATCCTCCAACCCCAGCTGACCATCCTCAGTGGACAGGCCCACCACCGCTGACCCATGCAGACGCTCAGGATCTGTAAGGGAAAGCAAAGTCGTGTTACTGCATGTGACCTACCCTGCCCCCCCATAGACAGACCATGACTTACCATGCAGTGATGGGCCACCACCCGCCTGGAAGCCACCACCCAGAACACCCTCAATGGCACTGTGCTGCATGCTTCCAGCAATCCTCTCCTCCTGTGGGGTCAGTTGTACCACCTCCGGCTGTCCCCCACCTGTTGCAGCACATGCTGCCCTGATGGCAGCCACCTTCTCCTTTATCCTCCTCCTGTCCATGCCCATCTTTTTCTTACACTCCTGCACGGAGCGCTGGTGGCTGCCATGCAGGTTCACAGCATGTGCCACCTCCTCCCATGCAGCAGCATGGGCTTGAGGTGTTCCCCACCATCCACTGAGAAGTGGCTCCTGATCCAGGTAGGCCTCAAACAGGGCTTCAGTTTCAGCCTTGGTAAAGTTTGGCCTCCTCCTCCTCCCACCACTGTGTTCCTCCTCTCCAACAACCTGCTCGGTCATTATGTAGCCTGTAAGAATGGCAGTTGTTACCTGTGACTGTGCAGTCCCATGCATGTCCCTAAATCCACAGTCCACACTCCCAAACAGCATGCAACTCACCAATAGACTGCAGTAACCGACTATGGCCACTGCAGCACAGTGTCGCACTTTTATAGCGCAACCCATGCAAATGAGGTGAGGAGCAACTTTAAGTAGATGCAAATTGCAGTGCTGCGCCATTGAATGGCTGATTAGATGATCTGCATATGACGGCTGAATATCGCACTGTTGCACTTTGCGCAACTGTGTTGAACGTGCTGAGCCAATGGCACAGTTCTGTGACATGCGTGGTACACACCTCACTGCGCATGCCCGGGCTGTTGACACAGGCATCTGCCACACTGATGACATGCTGTGTGTGGTAGGTAATGCAGGGCATGGCCACCATTGTGCCAGTGGCGCTATAGCGATGGTCAATACATGGCGCAGTGGCACTGGGCCATCATAGGTGCAATGGGCCAACTGCACAGTAGGCCGCTATGGCGCTGGCACACAGGCAGCCAATCATGCTACATGCATTGGGTTCCAATGGCACTGTGCATGTCCATGCGCCAGAGACCCTTGACCTTGTGCCTGACCTTTGTCCCATAGGCGCCATGCATCAGGCATGGGTGCACCTCTATCACGCTGTTCGGTGACAGCGCAATAGGGAATGGCAGCACTGTACTGCGCAGCATCTGCACATGGGGAGCCACGCTGCAGAGTGCCATATTGCCAACTATAAAACCGAGAATGGCACACAGAAGGGCCGCCCAGTGGTCTGCTATTGAACTGGCCAGCCTAGTGGCCATTGTGGAGCCACACCATGGGCCTCTGTTCGGGGAGGTGCCCCTGGACAGCACCAGGACCCAGGTGTGGCAGGAGGTGGCCACTGCTCTTGAGGAGGCCACTGGTTGGGGGAGAAGTGCCGAGCAGTGCAAGCACCAATATGAGGACCTGTGGCGGAAGGAGCATGAGCTACTGGCACACCTGCGGGCACGTGCCAGGAGGGGCATGGTGCCACAGCCAGGTAGGGGTTCCGTCAACACACTTTTAACGTCCATATGGGTAACAATGTTGTATGTGTCCAGCACATAAGGGAGGGACCGTCCGGGGTTGGCTGTAGTGGTATTCACAGGGTATGGGGTGGGTGGGTCTGGCTGGGTGGGAGGGCACACACCTGGGGGCAGGGGGACTTTGCTACGGGATTGTACTGATGTTCCTCTCTCCATGTTTGCCCCACATGCCCGGAGGAACGCCGCCGTACATGTGAAGAGCTGCGGCAGGAAGAACATGGTGCAGCCAGGTGGGGGGAGGGCCCTCGCCGCCCACTTGACTGGCCCAATGAAGGTGAGTGCTATACATCCATGATTACTATTGCATGCTGTGTGACAGGGTGGGCAGCAGGGCATGGCCACCATCCATCGACACCACTGCCATGCACATGACTTGTTACAGTCAACACTGTCCAGTGGCAATGCATGTCTGGGAGTGTGTCAATGGTGGTCCATGTGTGCACCAGGTACATGGTTGTGCCATTGCCTTTGCACCACATAGCCATGTCACTAAACAGCCACGTTGGTGCTGTGCGTGACTTGGCCGGTGGGTGTGTGCAGCGTTCCACATGGCTGTATGTGCCTGGGTGGGCAGGTCCTGTGGACGTGATCACTGCAGGTGGTCACACACCATCACAGAGGTATGTCCCACGGCTGTATGCCATGCACAGTGGGTGGGCTGCATGGGGTTGTGCATTCATACCTATTGACTGTGCTCCCTTGTCCTAGGTACCCGCCAGCTACGTGAAATCCAGGAGGTGCTGCAGGAGATATTATTGGTGGCATGGTCATCGCTGGACATTCTAAGATGCATTGATGAGACCGGGGTCCTGAGGAGGCACAGGGCCCGGAGGAGTCAGAGCGGGGAGAGGCACTCCCGCTAGGGATACATCAGTCCCAGTATTTCCATACCCCCCTGGACCCACCCTCACACCCCTCCTTTCCAGTCCCATTTGTCCACCCCTGCCCTCTACCCACCCCCACCTTGTTTGTGGCCCCCAACCTTGTATATAGTTCATGTAATATTGTATATAGTTGAATGTTATATATTTTTTCAATACATTTAATTTTGATATGAATATTGTGGTGGTCTCTGATTTGCAGTGGGCTATAGGTGCTCAGCTGCAGTGGTGTGCATGGTGTCAGGGGTGGTGCGGTCATGGGTATGTGTGTGTGTCCATGTGGAGGTGACTATGGTGTGGGGGTAGCTATCAGTCAGTGTCTGTTGTGTGTGTGTTGTGCCCTGTGCACTGGATGACTGTGTGCAGTTGTCCATGGTGCATGCTCTGTGTCCATGGCACACCCATTGGCCTGTTCATGGCCTGTGCAGCTGACACACATGCTTGTCTGTGACCTGCACGGTCCACTGGCATGTCAGTGGTGGCAGTCCCTGCAGGGCAGCCACTGTACCCGTCACATTGCTGGGTTACCTCCTGTCACTGGTGTGGTGCATGCCTGCCTCGGGTGGCACTGTGGGCACCACAGTTGTTGTCCCACCTCCATGCTGTGCCTTGTGTGTGTTGCAGGGATGTGCCCCATTGTCTGTGACTTGAGCTCTGGGTGAATGATGGTGGTGTACGGGTCCACAGTGCCTGTGCAGGGTGGCTGGCACTCCAGTGCCATGGAGGACTGTGGGTTGTGTGTACACAGTTTACATGGGCCCACACTGGGGGCTTGGTTGCCCCACCATTGTGTCCCTGTGTGGTGCATGCTTCCACGCACCACTGTGTGTGTCCATGCTGGCTGTTGTGGTCAGTGGTGGGTCGGGGTGTGTCATTGGACTACTGTGCAGGGTGCTGTACCACTGGTGGTGGTGTCAAGGGCACATCCTGTCCCGTGTGGGGTACCTCATGTCCCGACGCATGGTTGGTCTCTCAGCAGTACCTCGGGGGGACTGTGCATGGTGGCACTGTGTCTGCCATTGTTGCATTGCTGTGTGCTGCCACCAGCTGATGGGTGCTCATGGTGGGGCTGGCTTGCATGGTTCTGTGGTGCACAGGGTTGCAGTGTCACGGTGGGGGTGGTGGCATGCATGGGGTTTCCTGCAGTGGTGGTCACTGCTCATGGGGGGGTGTCTGGGGGTCACGGTGCAGGGTGTGTTCTGCATTGGGGGGATGGTGTGGTATGGGGTGGTCAGCCCTCCTTGTGTGCCAGTCACAGCTTGCTGGTAGGTGTGATGGGGCACCATGGCCTGGCTGTGGGTTGTTTGCTTGTCTCCATGGGCCAGTGATTATTCCAGCCCTTCCCCAGCTGTGCAGTGCATGGGGTGTGGGGGGATGATGTCTGTCCTGTGTGTTTCTGTGCCCATCTGTGGCATGGGTGGTGGACCCCTATCCCCCTGGTTGTGCAGTTACATTGCTCTGCTGCTGGAGGGGCGCCCCTGGTTGCACTATGGCACCTCTGGACTGCTCAGCTGAACATCCCTTGTTGCGCTATGGTGCATCAGATCTGCTCAGCTTCCCCTCCCTAGTTGCGCTATGGCACAGGTGGTGTGATATTCAGTCGTCGGCTGTAGGCACAGTTTGGCCTGCTCCATTTTTGAATATCTCATCTCTTGCACATGGGTGCAATAGGCTTGTGCTTGCTCCTGCTATTGCACACTTTTTGGGCGCAGTTTGAATATCTGGGTCCAGGAGTATTGTACCAAAGGAGCAAAAAAGGCTATAAAAAAGAAGCTGGATATTAGCAGCTGCAGGGAATATACATCAACACTTCGTAGAAAGAAATAACAAATCTTAAAGATCAGAGTGCCCAACTTTTTGCTGTTCTCACTTCTGAATCTCAGGAGCGACTGATCTGTCAGAATGGTCATGCATGCACCTTATATCCCCCACAGACAATCAACTAATTAACATATGGTGTGAATTTTAAAACACAATATTAAACAAAAATAGAAACAATTAAAAATAACTCAGCTTTTGCTATTATGATTAAGATATTTGTTAAATCACAATTTTAAAAACCTATCAGTACCAGGATTTGTAATATTTTAAAACTTGGGCTAATGAAAACTGCAGGCTAAAGACGTACACAAACAATCACAAACAATTTGTTCACTTTTAGCCTTTAGTCTGTCTGTTCTCACAAATTCCAGAAAAAAAAAGATAAAGAGACAAAGGGCTTAGGACTACTCAGCTTTTGAAAGCACATTGTGTTACAGTCTGCTTTGATTTCCCCAGCTCTGACTCGATTTACTTTTAACTCTTGCTGCTTGTAGCTCCAATAACAACCATGTAGCACCCCCATAGGTTGCTTGTTTTGCTTCCTTCTCTTTCTTTTCTTTACCGGGCCTCTCAAATCGATCTGATATCCAGGTCCAGAACAGCTACTGCTAGTGTTAGAGCTTCCTGGTCCTGGGAGGCCTCCACTGCCCAGCCCCCCTGCCTTCAAGATAAGCAGAAGAACAAAGCAGAAACACAAACATACAATCAGTCACAAAAAGATTGTCTGGACAGAGAGCAGATAGTAGGCAACGGTGTCATACCTTTTAAAAATAAGAAAAAAGGACTGCTATCCTGCTTCTTTATGCTACTCCAGATCATAAAGAGCGTGTAGTGAAATCTGCTTGTCTCACCACCTCCACAGTCTCTGCCCTGTTCTGTCCTATTCTTCCACTTGTCTACCTTTAGACTGTCATATTTGTGACTGTCTCGTACAATATGCCCTGCAAGCCCATTGGTCCATAGTGTGGACCAATGGGCTTACTGCTCATACTGTAAGCTGTCATTTGGTGGGCAGCCGGGTGGTATGCAGGCAGGTAGCAGCTGCCTGCTGATGATGGGGGGAGCTGGGTGGGCAGGGGGGTCTTGTGAGGGTGGGGGGTGGTGGGTGCTACTGTACCACCAGGGATAATTTCAGTATGGAGCACCAGTGATCGGTGCATCGGGTGGGGTGGGGGACCACTAGACTACCTGGGAAGGAACATATTTTTGTACGGCAGTCAGAGCATCGGGAGGGGTGGGGGGTACTACTAGATCACCAGGGCTTATGACATCTGTCATTTTCAGGGATCAGGCTACATGAGTGAGGGGGGGGTTCCACTAGACTACCAGGGATTGTTCTATTTTACTATTTCCTATGATCTGGTTATGGGGTGGGAAGGGGGTTTCACTAGACTACAGAACTTTTTGGAAGGAATAATATGAAAAACAGTTTAAAGAGGGGAGAGGGGATAGCCACAGACATTAAATAAGGTCTGTTAAGGTTAAACAAAATTTTAAGCTGCAAGGAGATAGTCAGAATTTGAAAAATGTATATGGGATTTATTTGGAACTTGTAGCCTCTTCCCAGAATTGATTTTTGATATAACAGATCAAACATACACCAATCAAACAAAGTAGTCTTTAGCACAAGTAGGACAATTATAAATAATGATTCAGCAAGTAGCCAGAAGTGAACCGCCTGTTTTTCCTGACCTCTGAGCCTGAGCAGTCCCACTGATTCCATTACTCCACCGCCAGGCTCATGCAAGAACTTTCACACATTACATCCTTAGTGAATACAGGCAAGAACCTCGAGTGGGCGGCTTTGTGATGTCATCAGTGACATCATAGCCCCCCCACTTCTCAAGGTATTTAAACCGATCATGTAGATGGTTTCAGTCACTCCTACATCCAGGGAGACACTGAAACCTCTGCAGCCACCTTGTCTGGGTGAGTGAAGCTCTTATTTAAATCAATGTGTGCTTAAAAACTCTGCATAGCAAATTGGAGAGCAGATTTAGTATTAAGCATGTTTTATCTTTTGTATACAGCGGATTAAGTCAAGTCCGAGAAAGGGGAGACAGAAAGTTTCTATGAGTGAAATTGGGAGATGAAAACAAAGGTGAGGGCATGTTGAGGTTCACTTTGGGAACATTAATTAATGAAGGAAGTTTAGAATGAAAATGTATTTTTTATGAAGAGAAGTAAATTTAATATCATTCCTTACAGAGATGGAATAAACTTACAGGATGTGAGATGAAGGAATATAGTTTTAGTAGACAGTAAGTCATACAGTATTCATTTTTTATGAATCGCTAGGATAAGTTTGATAGGGGCATGACAGTAACTATGAATGCATATGTTATTATTAAAATTATGTAAGGATGTCAGTAGGGCTTCACAGTTTGGTGGCTGGACACAGAAAGTTATTATGATTGTTTAAAGAAAGAGCAGCATGAACTGGGCATATATATTTTACTGAACTGGTTGGAACAATGTATATAAATATCTATGGGTTGTGGTATGTGGGAACTTGTCACCTGGTGTCATAAAGAGGAAAATATATATCTGAATGTATACCGGTTGTGTGTTTTACTTTATTTTTATCCAGGATCAACATTGTTGTATGGACCTGAAGAAGTGGTGGAAGCCCTGAAACTGTTGCCCCATTTTATAAGTGTGTTTAATACGATAAAAGCAGTTATTGTTTGCTAATTATTGTGTGACTTGCAGTGGAGTTCATCCTTGTTTTTGGTTTTTTGGGTTCCACTAGACTACCAGGGATTGTTCTATTTCACTATTACCCACGATCGGGGTTACAGGAGGAAGGGGTGTTCCACTAGACTACCAGGGATTGTTTTATTTTACTATTACCCACGATCAGGGTTACAGGAGGAAGAGGGGTACCACTAGACCATCAAGGACCATTTGGGTGCTTGTAGACGGTGTTCTGGGTGGGTGGGTGGCCACCCACAGCTGGCGGTTGCTGAGTTGCACTCTGCAATACAGTAGCCTGCCTGTGGGTGGCTTGTATTTGAGCCATTTTTTTCCAGCTCAGATTTGTGCCCCAGTATGTGGTGCATCTAGAAGTTGTGCCAGCATATGCACTGCACATCCTGGGCTCAATATTAGGATATGCCGCATATGCATGATCGCGTCCCCTTCAGATGTGTCACATACATTACCAATATACCCTGGTGCATCAGGACTTGTGCTGTGCAAGTCCCCCTTTTGAATATCACACTGGGGCACATTACTGGGGTTGTGCTGGTGCAACTCAGTTGACCCAGGCATGACCCCTTTGAATATCTGATGCATAGTGTATTTTGATCCCCTTAATATCATCAGATCATGTGTGTCCTGCTTTTATTTTAATGAAAACATAAAAACCTACTTATATTCCAATTGACGTGTTTTTCACATTTTGGATGATTTTTGCAAAATCTTGCTAGACTATATCAATAAAACACCATTTTCAACCCCTGAACATTGCTGGATCACTTGCATTCTACTCTTACATGAAAGAACATACAAAAAAATCTACCTATTGGCCATTTTGCATCCTTTATTTTTCAAATTGTGAGTGATATTGTGAATGTGCGCTTATCTATTGAGCATTTAGCCGGGCTATTTAACATATTGAGAATAGGAAAAAAATCAGGATACTGGAAAAATGTGCATTTAAACAGGATGTGCACTTATCTGATGTGCACTTAGGTGGGCTTCACTGTAGTATGGTGCATGGTGTACCATTGCTCCATGGGGGGGGCAGATATGAATAGAACCGGCAGGCTTCCATACCAAGGTCTTTGTTTGGACAGGCATCTATGTACTGGCAGTATTTATTTATTTTATTTTATTTTATTTAGTTTTTGTTGACCGGGTAAGTGCACTAGACAAATCCTGCCTATTTTCAGGCACAACCCAGGAGAGGGGGATACAGATCAATGCCAACTGACCTCGAACCAGATTAAGCTGTTGGTGGTATTTTTAATGAATGCATATCTGGCAGGTAAAGAAGAAGGAACAGTGCTATACAATATAGCTTATCCTGCACAGGAGACATGCAGATCAAAGGAATAATCCTAGATCCTTGGGCAGACATCTTTCACAGGGAGTGATACTAGTAGAAATTTAGGTGCAGAAGGATGGGTGAGGTTTCATCTAAATTCTCAGGATGTGGTTTTGCACCTGGAGCCCACCAGAGGGGGTACCATTGAGGTGACTGTCATGACATCATTCTTAGCCAATCAGGATTGTTCGTTTGTAAGCATTCCGGGTACTGTTATCATCATAATAGGGTCTCACATGTAAATTCTGAAATTCAAAAATTCTAGGATCATTTCGTACACAGGGGTTTCTCTCTTAAATGTAGCAGAACATTTTGCTTTTTAATTCAAGTTATATTTTAAAAGAAGAAAAAACAGAAGTCTTTAACATAATTTACAACATGTCTTCAGTCTTCAGTTAGTATATTGATCAGCTTTTTGCTTTTGCAAATAAATACATACCAAACATTAAAAAACTGTAAATCCCTGAGCATAAACAAAACAATAATGACATTCACAAGGAGTGGTTAATTAGAAAAACCACATGGTATGAAACCCTATTTGTATATAATGGGTTTGGGCCTGGTTTCCTACACCACCAGAAATTCACACAGTAATCCCTATACAGAGCAAAGTACTATCAGCACACAAAATGAAATACTGCATCCGTAATGAAAGTCAAAAGTGTCAGACTTTTAAAGACAACAACAATTTCAATAATCTAGAAAACATTTCCACATTGGAAGACTTTAAAAAGCTATACCAAAATTCATCTATCTGTCTATGAAAAACCCTCATGATTGTACCCAGTCAATTATGCTTATTAATTCCATAAAATGGACATTTCAAAACAAATGTGTTTAATGCCATCTGTATCTTGTAAGGAATATTTACAGAGGGGTGATAAGACTTAATTTCTTGATTGTCAAACAAATTATTGTTTGTAAAGACTTCCAGTTTGAATCTTACAATAACATAGAAACAGAATTTGACAGCAGGAAAAGACCACTTGGCCCAAATAGTCTTCTCATGTTTCACTTCCTACTGCATCATCATAGATCCTACTTGATCCCCCACCCATTTTATCACTAAGGTTCCCATATGCCTATATCATGCTTTCTTGAACCCTGTTATAGTTTTTGCCTCCACCATATCTACTGGGAGGTTGTTCCAAGCATCCAACACTCTTTTCCCACTCCATGAAGAAGTACTTCCTCACATCTCCCATGAGTATACCCACTCCAGCTACATAGGATGACCCCTTGTCCTTGAGCATTTTTTTTTTCTGAAAGATGTGTTCCCTCTTGAACCTTATTTATATCTGTGAGGCTGTGAGGCATTTGAAAGTTCTATCATATTCCCCCTTTCCCTCTGTTCCTCCAGTGTATACATATTAAGGTCCTTTGGTATTTCCTCAGAGGGCTCTTTTTTTTACTTACTTTTTACATTCCCTTTCTGTACCACATCCGCCCTTTTCATTGGGGTCCCCAATTTTGCCAACACTTTCTGCTGGTGATGCCCATCCCTATGCACCCCAGCATCCTGCTAGCTCTCACAAATGCCTTGTCTCACTGCCCATCCACCATTAGGTCATCAGATATGATAACAGATAACTGGAAACAGGAGTGGTTCCTCATGACTGGAGGAGGGCAGAGGGCACACTAGACCACCAGTGATTTTTTTAACTTATTACAGTATGAAGATAGGGATGGGGGGGTTACTCTATACTTCAGGGTGGGCGGGTGACCGGGTGGAGGGGAGGGACCACTAGTCACCAGGGCTTAATACTGGGCAAATGTTTGCCCATAACTTTCCCAGATGTTTTCCACTCTGCCACAGGTGGATGTTCAGAAACATCTGTGAAAGTTCCATGATTTCAGCGGAAGGTCTGTGGGGGGGAAACTGCCCAGTTTTGCCCATCCATACCAGGGAGTGGTTTTCCCATAAGAATAAAGAGAACAGCAGGGGGATCTCAGTCCATAATGGCAAGATAAAATGTGATACTTTTTTAAACAAGGAAGTCAGGGAATGGTTTCCCATAAGAATACAGAGAAAAGCGGGGGTGGGGTGGTGGGGACACAGCCCATTATGACAAGATAAAATGTGATGCTTTTTCTGGCCGATGGAGGCAGTTACCATGTTGTGGTGGTCAGGTCTGATCATAACTCAGCTGGATGTTGAGACTAAGAACCCCTCCAAAGATTCACAACAAGTTAGAATATTGGAGTTATTTGAAAAAATCGCAGGCTTTAAAGGAGCAGAAAGGGGAAGGGCTTGCACCTGAATGACTTGTATGTGCAGAGTGCTGTCTCAAGTCCTTTATGTGGAAGAAATGCTCTGCTTACTTTGCAGTTCTTTTACCAAATGAACATCAGTTCACACAGTTATAACTATACAAGACTCTGGAACTGTATAGATAAACATCTGGAAGAGTAGCAGTAGTAATACTTTAAAAAAATGTCTGCTATAGTTTATTAGTTTAAATATACAGTCAGATAAAGTATATGTCACACTGCGCGCACCAATTAGAAGTAAAGCAAACTCTGAAGAGAGTCAGCAAGGATACAGGAGAGACACCTGGGGTTAAAATACTGAAATTTTTTTTTTATATATATTTTTACACCAAATATTCAACATAACCTTGCTATGACTATGACCCTGCCTCATGAAGAAGGGCAGAGAAAATGTTCAACTCCTGGCCTAAAGATGATGTCATGTAGGGGCTGCAAAATCAACTTTTGGGCAGGAGTTGAAACATGACAGCTATCACATTCATGAGATGCTGTACAGAAATAGCTATGTTGAAAATTTTGGGGTAAAATACTGATTATAACCAAAGTTATTAGCGGTTTGTAAAATTTAACATAGCCTCATAACTTTGTTTTTGTAAAATATGTTTACACCACATTTAAAACATAGCCTTCTTATGACCCCACATCATAAATAAGGTCAGAGAAAATGTTCAGCTCCTGTCCAAAAGGTGATTTTGTGCAGGGACCATGAAATCACCTTTCAGGACGTAAAAAACATTTTGGCCAGGATGTGAAAAATGACAGATGTCACATTCTTGAGGTGCTGTGAAGATATGGCTATGTTTTAAATCTGGGGTAAAAATATTAGCAATTACCAAAGTTTTGAGTCTGCCTTCACAAAATGCAACATAGGCTCATAACAGTATTGTTTTTTAATACTTTTAAACCAAATTTTCAACATAGCCTTATGATGACCCCACCTCAGGAACAAGGGCAGAGAAAATGTGCAGTTCCTTCCCGAAAGGTGATTTTGCACAGGGACCACAAAATCACCTTTCAGGACAGATTTACCTAATGTCAATGCTATTGTTTATGAGATGGGGTCTCAAAAAAGGCATTTTGAAAATTTAGGCCAAAAATACGCAGAAATGTCCAAGTTATGCCACTAAGCTCAGAACCCCATTAAAATACACTGGACCGCATACCTGTTTCTTCAGTTCATGGTCTGGCTTTGAAGAGTGAAGATGTGTCTGCAGTCCAGAGAGGATCATGGCGTTGGACTCCTGATGGGTAAGTAAGGGCTTGGGAGGGTGTGTGGGGGGGGGTAGGTGCTGAGTGGAGGGTCAGGTGGGAGGTCAATAATGGCCACAAAAGACATAGGTGAATTTATTTTTTAACAGGTGAAAAAAATAAAACAGGTATATCCAATTGCGACACTGGGGGATTGGACACCCCCAGTGACACTGTTATGTTTCTGTGTGTGTGTGTGTGTGTGTGTGGGGGAGGGTTGCTAAGAGGGAGGGTCAGGTGAGGGAAGAAATAAATATATATACCATTGTGACACTGGGGGATTAGGCACCCCCAGTGTCATTGTCATGTTTCTGGGTGTGTGTGGGAGGGTTCTGATATATATATATATATATATATATATATATATATATATATATATATATAATATATATACACATTATCATGGCATAGCACAGTAGCGAGTCTGGGGTATTGGACACCCTCAGCATCATTGTTATGTTTCTGGAGGGGGTGCTGAGAGGGATGGTTGGGCAGGGGGATATGCATAATTAAAAAAAAAGATTGGCAGTCATGGCAGAATACGGGACACTCCACCATGTGCAAGATGGCTGCTGCTGTCTACTACGCATGCGCTAGTGATTGCACATGCACAATACAGCTTGGTAGCCTTCTTGAACATAGCGGAGAATCCGTTGCTTTGCCATGACTGCCCACAGAGCTATTACCAATCCTTGGAATAAATTGCCTGAAAATGTTATTCTAAGTAAATTAAAATTAGAATTCAAGCATCGTCTTGACACTCAGATTCTTAAGAGTCTCGATATTAGTTATTATGATTTGTTTAACTGGTGCAGTTATGGGCACACAACCTCCTAGCACCGTATCTACCTTAATGAACCTTAGAGAGGACAAAAGATAGTGCAGTGTGATGTCCGATTGAAACAACAATCAGAGTGCTTCACAGGTGCGGAGGAGATTGTGTTGCAACTCCAACATGTTGTCGGTCAGAAGGAATGTGCTGAGTCCTTTTATGAAAGCAAGTGGTCTGCAGGGCCCCACCCACTGCAGCCCTAAAAAAATACAGATAGAAATAATTTCTTTCCTTAGTCAGACCCTTTTCCCCTAGTTGAGGATGTCCCCACAGTAAAAAAAATAAACAAACTGCTTCCACGCACTGGAACTCTTAAGGTGGTTCACCAAAAAGTGAACTGAATTTTCATTTTTGAATTTCCGGGCTAGCTCATGCCAGACTGAGGCTGCAGTGTGGACCAAGCTCAAACCACGATAATTAGTAGGCAGTTTTGGAATATTCAGGTGAGGTAGCGATTTAGAGGATTTACACCTCAGTGGTGGAAAGTGGTGATGATCCCTCTCAGTGGTAGCGGTGGGAGAAGGTGGAGCAAATCTGTGACAATGCAGAGTAATAACAATCCTAGAAGGCAGAGCAGGCCACCTACATTGGTACTTGAGGCACCCCTCTCTTCCCAGGAACAGTATCCCAGGCAGTGGTGAGTGGAGTGACACAAGTAGTCTTGGTGCTGACCATGAGCTGGTATACTCCATGCCTGTTAGCACTTTAGAAATGTGTCCGCAGCTGCCAGAAAGTTAACTAGTTTAGGAGGGTTTTAAAAACTTTTTTGTGGCACCAGGCATTCAGTGACTGATTCTCCTTTTTTGGTGTACTGCTATTATAATGTTAATTATATTGATGTTTGTTTTGTTTTTAAAACTGTTAGGCGCCTTGGCTATGGATAAGGTGCCCTATAAATAAAATTTATTATAACTATTATTATTATTATTACTATATTATTATTATTATTATAAAGCAAAGAGGAGGGTCTTCCAAGACAGCGTACTACAAAGAGAGTCTACACTATTTAGGAATAGCACCTTGAGACAGTGCCTTCCTCCAATGGCCCTCTCACCAGGAGGAGAGAGTAAGAGTGTTCATCTGGAATGAGATCATGAATGCCAGAACTAATTATTTAAATGCTTGTAATGTTTAATTCCCCGAGTCAGCTCTGAAAAAGAGACTTGACTGTCTCAGAGGGCCCACCTGGTCATCAAAATTTAAATAAATAATAAAAATAATTAAGGACAGCCTTTCTGGTGAGGAGGAAACTATGAAAATGACCACCCAATTAGGCAGAGTTTAGGGAGACCAAATCCCAGCAGTGTTTCCCAACAGTAAAGGTCACAGTTGCTCACCCTGAGGGTACAAATTCAGCAGGGGGGTGAGGGGGTGGACATGGCTGACATTGTGTCCCTTCCAACCTTTAGTTATCATGTTAAAATGTACTGTATTGTGGGGAGGAACAAAATGATTATTTATGGGTTGGGGGTCCCAGGCACAGCCCTGCCAGCCCAGCCAAGCCAGAGAGACAGCATAACAGCACTAGGCTGGGGTAGAGCCTATATGACTGCATAATAATTTGCTAGGCAAGATGGAACAGCAGCACCAGGTTTTGGTACAGTCTGCATGACAGTTATCATTAAAGGAAATAAGAGACTGCAGTACTAACTAATTCTAATGCTTATTTAAAGTTACACTTACAATACCAGATTTAATTGTTCCTAAAGACAGTGACAGTCTTGTGCAGCTGGCAGTGATTTCAAGTGACACTGGATTTACATGTGCAAATACTAATGATTTAAAGTGCCGTGTCCAATGAAGCATCACTAATAGCCATATGCATCAGGATTTCCATCCTCTAGTGACTCTGTTCATGATTATCCCTATTTGGCAGAACATCCAGTCCTAATAAAGCTTAGCTGCACACATGTCTAAAGAGTTGGTTGCTTGAGGTAGAGTACCCTCACTCCAGTCCACCTGAGCTCCAAGGTGAGCTCACTAGATTAAGAACCACCCTGGTTCATTAGTAAGGAGGCAGTATAGCGCAGTGGGTTAAGGCTCTGAGCTGCAGATCTGGAGACCTGGGTTTGAATCCCACAGGTGCATACTGTGGGATCCTGAGCAAGTCACTTAACTTCATTGGGCTCCCAGGTCGCATCTGAAAACAAGCTTCAGCTTAGTGTGCTACTCCTGGTTAAACAATGTTCCCGTTCCCCTTCCCTTAGTGAGGGCATTCATCTTGCAGATACAGTTGTTCCAGTTCAAGGCCCGGAGGGTTCTCAATCATTAGTCCAGTTGCTCCAGCTCAAGGACCAGCGGATCTAGGTCACTGATCCAATAGTTCCAGTTTGTAATTCAGATGGTTCACGATTGTTTGTCCAGTAGTTCCAGTTCAGGGCTCTGAGGGATACAGATTATAAGTCCTGGAGTTCCTCCACGTGTTGCTGCAAGCAAGGGCATATTAGAACACTGAACTTTCAGATCACAATGTACCCCATTGGGGGTTTATCAGGCTTTTCCACTATATAATTCTAAGATATGTCTATAACTTTAAAGTCAAACCAGCTGCAATCAACTAAACTGGCAGATCACTCCCAGTCTGGATCCTAGCTTCTACCATCGGGGGGTTTCCAGGTCGTGACCTCTCCCACGGGTGATCAGATAGAGTGGGGAATGTAATCACAGTAACTGAATTGTGGCCCCTGACCTGAGGGGCATAGCCAGGGAGCCAGAACAGTGGTGTGCTGTGGGTGGGCAACGGCGTCCCAGGCAGGTCGACAGGCAGGGTCTCAGAGGATGGGTATAGGGACATGGTGGCTGGCTAAAGGAGTTTCTGGAACAATAAATAAATCAATCAATCTATAAATGCAGACAATGGCACTGAGGACCTTCCTTTTTATTTATTTATTTAAAAGTTTCACCAGGAAGACATACTGAGCAAAAATTGCTTGTTTCCAAATGTGTCCTGGGGGAAGGGAGTAGGGAAAGGTACAGAGAAAGGAGAACAGCATGGCAAAACATAGCAAAAAGATTACAGTATGTACAGAAGCAGTACGTACTAGGCATTACATTATGTACAGGAATAATTTAGAGTAACATCTGGTAAAGAGTAGAGGAACATGAGTAATTACATTAGTGATACAGAAATAGTAAGCACTTGTTGACATAAATTCAATCAGTGATATAACAATAGCAAGGAACTGTACACATAAATTCAACAATTAGTGGAATAGTGATATGTGCGAGACCTGACCACATTAGGTCATTGGTCAACATGGAGGAGTCAGGTGAGATTAGGGAAAGTTGCATGTGGGGGCAGTGAAAGAGCATGTGAAAGAGGCAAGGGCAAGGAGGTGTTTCGAATGCTTGTAGGGAGCGAGTGCCAGAGTTTGGGAAAACAGTAGTAGAAGGATGCCTGACCAGCTGATGTAGATCTATGTGGGATGTCAAGAGTGTGCACATCATAAGTCACTCATGTCATAAAATTACCCATGATGTACCATACCTAATCCCTGGTTGTGGGATGTGTATGATATCCAACGTATGTGTGTGATGACAGCATCTCTGAAATCAGTGAACATCTGGGATGTGAAGGACTGGCTCAGTCTCATCATGTCCCTGGTGACCTGCTAGAGACAGCTAGTTGCATTATTGGACAATCCTGTCAGAAACATGGCCTTCATGGACATGGCCTTTGACTGGCATGTCCATGCCTGCCACTAGTTCTGCAAAACCAGGCACAATCCACATACAGTGGAAGGATGAAACATAGAAACATAGAATTTGATGGCAGATAAGGACCGCTTGGCCCACCCAGTCTGCCCATTTCCCTACCTGATGGATAAGCTGCAGATCCTAGTTAACCAGCAGCCTACTTCTTCCTACCCCCACCCCCTAGAATTGCCTTATGACTGTCCCATGCATGCTTGAATTCCACCACTGTTTTTGACTCCACAACCTCCTCTGCAAGGCTGTTCCATACATCCACAACCCTCTCTGTGAAAAAATACTTCCTTAAATTACCTCTGAGCCGCCCCCTTCTATCTTCAAATTGTGCTCCCTTGTTCTTGCACACCTCTTTTTTGAAAGACGCTACCCTCTTGGACTTTGTTGATTCCCTTGAGGTACTTGAAAGTTTCTATCATGTCCCCCCTCTCCCTCCTTTCCTCGAGGCTATACACATTAAGCTCCTTAAGTCTCTCTTCATATGTCTTCCGGTGCAGACCCTAATGTGTTGCAGTATGTGTGCATCTCTCCTGTCTCCTGCATACTCCACCATTGTCTGAAGATTCAAGGACTTGTTCTCAGTTCTCCCACCTTCTTCCTTCAGGGCCACATATACAACAGCAATGGTCAATATCAATGGTATATCTCCAACCCTGCAGTAGTCCAGGCCCACCAGTGTTGAAAGCCTTTATATCATGTACTGCACATATGCTTGCAATATCGGAAGTTTTGCAACTTATCAATACCTACAGTACACATACTTTGGCACATCACGACACTGACGTTGTTGGAATGTCAACATTGGCACCCCCTGTCCCTGCATCATCATAACAATGATGATGTGTATACTCCACCCACATGCTATCCAAAATGTCTAATTTGGTTAATTAATTGCGCTGGCAACATATTACTGGCATGTAGGAAAGAAGCAGTTTGTGTACAGAGGCAATAGATAAGCAGGGATGTATTGTAACATACCTCATTGCTTTGCATATCAGCAACAGTTGGATGACACCTGGTCCCACATTTCCTTTGTTTCTATCATGGTTCCTCTATTTATATAGCCTTGATTTCCACAGTGTGGCCACACCATTGGTGGCTTTTTAAAAATGGGTTGCTTAAATCCTGTAAAGTGATTGACTGACAGCACCTAGCACACAGTCCGGTATGAGACCAGCAGATAACCAGTACCAGTGCCTGCCTTGTTATAACTTAAATCAGTCGGCCAAATAGAACTTTAAGAAGTAAAATGGACATCATTGTTTTTGCCCACTTGCCAACTGGAAGTTCCTTTTCCCCTCTTGGCATTTGTTTCCCCTGCTCATAACTGAACAACTGTGCAGCACCAGTAAGCATATTTACAAAAACAAAAAAAAGGCATGAGTCCAAAATTATATCTCCTGAGTCTCGACTGTGTTTTAGTTATCTGATCAGTGATCATGATCACATGCACATTGCCATGCCTTCATGACTTCCATCTAACCATGGTCACCCCTCCCAACTGCGTGTGAATGAAGATTGTGGCTTATCTTTATTAAATAAAAAAAAAAATCTCTGCATGCCCACAGTGAATGCACTGCATGGTGGGGTGGTAGTGGGAGAATGTACTGCTCCTTCATGTGTGGGAGGGATGGCAAACAACAAATCTGACTGCATGTGACTGATATCCACGTGAGTGCTGACCACAGCTTATCTTTATTAAATAAGAAAAAACAATTCTCTGCATGCCCACAATGAAAGCGCCTCTGGTGTATGGGGGGAGGAACCATACTGCTACTTGTGTGTTTGGGTATAGGTGGGGAGGGATGGCAAATAACAAAGAGACACTGCAAAAGAAAAGTCTTACTAATAAAAAAAATTCTTTCAAACACAGCGGCGCACTTTACAGGCAAGTATAACAGAAGAGGGACTACTTTACAAAAGAATTGTACTTCTATTGATTTTTACTCATTTTTAAAATAGTTTATGAAAAATGTCACCAATTACCCATTTTCTAAGAGCAATAATATCCTCCAGGGTGGGCAGTATGGGCAATACTGGGACTATAAGGCCCTCCAGCTGAGTCATCTTTTTTTTTTATTTAGGTCTAGGATTGCAAATACCTTTGAGCCAAGGCTCTTTTACAAAGGTTCCATGTCATGGGTTACAATAAGACAAAACATAAATGGCATTAAGAACATTGAAGGTGGTACATAGAGAGAGCATTAATGGTACAGAGCTTGATGTCACTTTTTTTTAAAAGAGAAAAGGAATTAGGAAGAAAAGGGGAGGTGAACAGAGATAACAAGTAAAGGAGCATAGTACAGAAAGAGAGGTAGGGTGGGGGTAGGGAAGGAAAGGTAGAGGGCTGGGGTGGGTGGAAGGGAGGGAGGAGGAGGGGCTACAGCCAGGAGGCATTGTCAGAGAGAGAGAGAGAGAGAGAAGTGCAGGAGTGGGAAAGGGCAGGGGGTACTAAGAGGCCATGGCTCCCAAGTATGCAACAAACAGGGAGCCTCAGAGTAGTCATCTGGCTGACATGTTTATTTTTTTTTTTTTTTTTATTTAACCAATTATTTTACCAGGTGAGACACACTAAGCTGAAAGCTTGTTTGCAGGTGCAACCTGGGAGCACAAGGAAGTTAAGTGACTTGCTCAGGGTCACACAGTATGCACCTAGGGGGCTGTGGGATTCAAATCCAGGTCTCCAGATTTGCAGCTCAGAGCCTTAACCCACTGCGCCATACATGTGCCCCTGGGTTGGCAGGTATAACCCAATATCGCCAACCCTGTCAAGTATTATTGCTTACTTATGTGTGTTGCTCAACTGTGCCCCTGCTGTTATATGCCTTGACTGGCCTGCCTAGCTACATAACGGGCATTGTTTTATGAGCCATGGGTGTGGCCACTGCAGGTGGCAGCACACTACTGGGCATGTCAAGGACCATTCTTGCTGACACTATTGCTGAGCAAAGCAGCAGGAGCAGCACCCAGCAGCATGACCTGGCAATTTAGCCCCATCTCAGAGAGGTCACCCTCTCTCACTACTATCTGTTGGTGGCGCACGACATGCCAAAATAGAGTGGACTTAATACTAGTCCATGGATGACCTTCAAATTGGGGTCTATGCACTGCGCTGTGTATATATTGCACATATGCATCCTTATGATGAACTGCCACACACTGGGGGTTCAGTTAGACCCCTTTAGCATTCATGAAAAGGGCATGCACCCCTTCCTCACCAGATCCCCTTGAAGCTCCCAGCACTGCTTGCATGGGCAGGGAGTTTGTCCAGGGGTGGTGCTGGACTCCACACCATGCATGAGAGTGTGGAGGGGTGCACAGGCTATGTCTGCTGGCACACTGCTGTAGTCCATACCACCCCCTCTAGCCAGTGTTAGGTGGCCCAACGGATACAGCAACCGCACCAGTGCTGTATCCCCCAGCACTCCAGACATGCAGCTGGGGCTGGGAGCTCCTGGCCAGCACACTCCAGTAATGTCCATGTCCTGGCTAGTATCGGGTGTGCTCTGACCTCTACCGCCCTGCGCTACATGGAAAAGTGGATCCACTCCCCTCTGGAAGTGCAGGTATACAACTGAATGACCACAGGCATCGCCAGCCTCACCCGTGACCCACCTCCTGTCCCTGCCATGCTCCTACACACTTGCAGGGCCACACGACAGGCAACCAAGGTTAGGGCATGGTCCGCAATGCATGCCTGTGCAAGAATGCGGATGAATGCATCCTGGGTATGTGCCTATAAAGCTTATCCTGGGCCCATTCATGTATAGGCCGCATTATGAGTATAATGTCTATAACATATTGTGTTGCAAGGTGCTGCATTGCTGGTTGATGTACTCAGTGTCTGCCATGGGGTCCCTGAATGACTAGAATTAGAAACATAGAAATTGCCAGCAAATAAGGACCACTAGGCCCGTTGACGTGGAACCTTTGTAAAAGAGCCCTGGGCTCAAAGGTAAATTGTAATCCTAGAATTGAAATTAAAAAAAAAAAAAAAAAACTAGGCCCATCCAGTCTGCCCGTAGACCCTATACAGTTTATGTGACCGCTGACCCTATGTGATCAATGGCTTTCCATCACTCCCTCCCCTCTCAAAGTTCCCCTATGCCTGTCACAGGCATGATTAAACCCCTCCACTTTGCTTACCCCACTACCTCTTGTGGCAGGCTATTCCATGCATCGACTACCCTCTCTGTGTAGAAAACTGCCTCACATTACCCATTAATCTACCCCCTTCCAATTTCATATCATGCCCCCTTGTTCTAGCACTTTTTCTCCATTGGAAAAGGTCCCTCACCTGCACCTTGTTTATTCCCTTGAGGTATTTGAAAGTTTCTATCATGTCACCCCACTCTCCTCTCTTCCGGTGAGTACATATTGAGGTCCCCTAGTCTCTCCTCATATGTTTTGTGTTGCATGCCCTGCAGCATCTTTGTCACCCTTTTCTGGCATTTGTCAAATGGATAAGCTAAGTCACTCCTTCTTTAACCACCAGCACCATGGCATCAGTGCAGAAGAAGGTCAGTGGCATGTGTCCTGTTGACAGAGATGGAGAGGAGGGGAGATTACGAGTAATTGTAAATGGAGTCCACTCTGAAGAAAGGGGGGTTACTAGTGGGGTACTGCAGGATTCAGTACTGGGTCCAGTCTTTTTTAATGTCTTTATGAGTGACATTGCAGAGGGACTGGAAGGAAAAGTATGCCTCTTTGCAGATGAAACAAAGATCTGCAACAGGGTTGATACACAAGGAGGCATGGAAAGGATGAGAAGGAACTTGGCAAGGTTGGAGGAATGGTCAGAACTATGGCAGCTTGGATTCAATGCAAAGAATTGCAAAATAATGCACCTGGGAAACAAAAACCCAGGGAAAGATTACACAATGGGGGGGGAGGAGGTAGTAACAACAACAAAAATGGAAAGGGACCTGGGGTAATCATATCAGATGACCTTAAGGTTGGCAAGCAATGATGGAAGGCAGTAGGGAAGGTTGGGGGGATATTGGGATGTATAGGGAGAGGCATCACCAGCAGAAAACAGGAAGTTGTTATCCCTCTGTGCAGACAGTTGGTGAGATCCCATCTCAAGTACGACATCCAGTTCTGGAGACCCCATCTCCACAAGGACATAGACAAGATGGAGGCAGTCCAGAGGAGGGCAACTAAAATGGTGCAGGGTCTGCAAGAGAAGCCATACGAGGAGAGACTAAAGGAGTTTAATATGTATACCTTTGAGGAAAGGAGGGAGAGGGGGACATGAGAGAAACTTTTAAGAACCTCAGTGGAATCAACATAGTCCAAGAGGGTAGCATCTTTCAGAAAAAGAGATGTGTAAGAACAAGGGGACACAATTTGAAGATAGAGGAGGGACGGTACAGAAGCAATGTGAGGAAGTATTTTTTTCACAGAGAGGGTGATGGATGCATGGAACAGTCTTCCTGAGGAGGTTGTGGGGTCTAAAACTGTGGAAGAATTCAAGAATGCATGGGACAGACATAAGGCAATCATTTTGAGGAGTAGGAAGAGGTAGGCTATTGGTTAACTAGGATCTGCAGCTTGTCCTGTAGGTAGGGAAATGAGCAGACTAGGTGGGCCAAGCGGTCCTTATCTGCCGTCAAAGTCTATGTTTCTATGTTTCTATGATTATTTCAACTAGTGAATCACCATGTGGTTGGTATTTGAGCTTTCATGGTTTGTGCAAATATAGTCCTACTGTGATGGGGAGTGAAGCTATCATTTGCTTTGGGAATTGTCATATGGTGTGTGTTAGTAGTCTGCATTTTGGTGGCTGTCAGCTGATGGGGCCTGTCATTGTGTGGTGTAGGGCTGTACTCTACATAGGGGGTTTGTTTGATGTTAGAGGACTGTGTTTTGTTTTGGTTGTTATAACTTACTGTTGCACTGGTCAGCTGGTGGAGGGATTCATTCACAAAGTGATTCCTACCAGTGGACATTTCTGTACATATGATCCCGATATTATGTGCAAAATGCAAACCTGAAATATGTTTCCAACTTGGGTCCTGCAGGTGTACTATGGCTATGTGTAAAGGATAGTCCTGTTGGTGGAGGGTGCCCACTCTTATTCTGCTTGACCACTAGAACTGCCATCCCTGGAGGGTGCTGAGAAATCCATGTGCTTCATTTTCTCGAGTCGAAGGCAAGCTGTAGACTCTTTTCAAGGTGGCCTGTGTCCTTGTGAGTGGAGAGGATGACAGCGTCGTCAGCATAGAGGAGGGTTTGTGCTGGACACAATTGTGGAAGATCATTCAGAAAGAGGCTAAAAAGAAGTGGCCCAAGAATGGAGCCTTGAGGAACTTCTGAGTGAACAGGTCGTGCATCTGAGAGAACATCGGCTATTTTCACTCTTTGGGAGCAGTTCTCCAAGTTGCTCTTGAACCAGGTAGTGGACTCAGGTGAGAGCCCAGCAGAACATAGCTGTGTGATTAACAGATTATAATGTACAGTGTCACAAGCCTTGGTCAGGTCAATGAAGACCAACCTGGTTAGGAGGCTGTTGTCCAACGAACTGTAGATCATACCAATGAATTCAAGGAGGGATGATGTAGTACTGTGCCCAGTATGGAAACCATGTTGTTGGGGGAAGAGGATGTTGTGTTTGTCCAGGTATTCCGTGAGCTGGTCAGATACCATACATTCAATGGCCTTAGGGGGGTATGGAGATAGGCCAGTAGTTCACATGCAGATCCTTGTCTCTACTTTTGTGGACTGGGGTTATTGTAGTTGATTTCCATCTGTCGGGGAACTGGCTGAGGGCGAGGGAGAGGTTGAACATTTTTGTTTATGGAAGTAGCACTTCATCAAGGGTAAGGGACACCAGCTTGAGGTCAAGTGAATCCCCACTAGTTCTTGATTTGGTGATTGCATTAGAGACATATTTACGGATCTCATGCACCCTGACTTCCTTAAAGTAGAACAGTGGGTGGTTGGAGGGAGGGGGTTGTGGGCAGGGGGTAGGAGAAGAAGGGTGGTCATCATTGAAGAAGTCTGAAGGGAGAACATTACTGAGGTCAGAGAAAGCAGTATTGAAAGTATTTGCAATTGTGGTAGGGTCAAGTGTTATGCCACCAGCAATGACCAACATAGTAGGTGAGGTTTTTGGCTACTTCCCCATTACTTCTTTAAGATTGTCCCAGAAGGATTTTCCCTTACCCCAGGTGTTCATGAGGGCATTTCTGTAGTATGCATTTTTCTTCTGGCGGATTGATTTAGTGCAGTTGTTTCACACCCATTTGTAGTTCTGAATATCGGCTTGATTGCCAGTGGTCCGTGCCCAAAGCCAGAGGAGGTCCCTTGCTTTCAGATCTGTAAGTAGTTCGACGGAGAGCCAAGGATTGCGAAGGCCTTTGATTTTATGCCTTTTGAAAGGGGCATAGGTGTCAAAGGCAGCATTGAAGGAGTTGATGAAAAAATCCAAGGCTAAGTTGACATCAGAAGCATTGAATATAGGAGACCAGTTGAGCTGTCGGAGGTGAGGTTTGAGGGTTTTCAACTGACCATGTGGGAGGACTCTAATATTGATTAATTTTGGGGGGGGCTTGCAGAATTTATTTGACCATTTGCAGATGACTGGAGAATGGTCACTTGGTGTATCTGGAAGGACAGAAACATTCAAGATGCAGGAGGGATGGCTGATCAGTATCCAGTCCAGGAGAGTGCTTACGCCAGTTTTACAATTATGTCTGGGTGGGGGAGACTACCAGCTGTGCCAGGTTGGCTGCTGAGATGGCATCCTTGAGACCCCCTGTGTCAGCGGCTAGCCAGTTGATGTTAAAATCACCCATCAGAATCGACTCCGAATCAGGGGGTTGGGCACGGATGAGGTCCAAGACTGAGTTAAGGCCTTTACCTTGTTCTCTCGGAGGAAAGTAAACAGCAGCAACAGTGAGTGCTTTGTTGTGAGCCCCCAGCAGAATTTTAATAGGTAGGATCTGCTTAGAAGAATCCGAGTGGGGGTGAAGGTAGGCAGTGACCCAGGAGGGTGTCTTTGAGATATAAAGCACAGCCTCCCCCACTTTTTGTACTCCTGTCAAGTCTGAAGATATTGTACCCTGACAGGGCAATAGCCGTGTCTGGAATTTTGGGTGATAGCCAGGTTTCAATGACTGCAAGTATATCAGGGTTGTGTTGGTTAGTGTATATTGGCAGGGCATCAAGTTTAGGAAGGAGGCTGCAGATGATGAGAGATGCAAGAGTGAGCATCCCAGAGTGCCTTGATTGATCGTCGGGGCAAGGAATTTTAGGCCTAGGATTTGGATGAACATTCCCAGATAGCAGCAGCAGGAGTAGCAGAAGCTTCAGAATGCACCATCTTAATTGTTTTAAGGCAGATTTGTTTACCCATTTCATGCACAGTCTATTGCAGTGATTCTGTCTTAGGTCCCAGAGTGAAGTAATATAAACCAGTGTTGAGAACGGGAACAAGCAAATATACACCACCCTATCATGGTTCTTCAGGAGTTGCCAGCCATCCCCAGAGGAGAATGGGGGCATATAGACAAGCTCAGTTGGAAGGGTACCAGAGTGGGTGTAGATAAGGTTAATCCTGCAGCCTAGAGGAAGAGAGGGGTGTCCAGCTCCAAGCAGGAAAAACAGCGGTAACAGGGAGCAAGAGAGAATGAGATGAAGAGGCAGAAGGGGCAGAGCCATAATGCTTAGAAGATGTGTAGAGAATAACTGAGAGGGTCTGTAGGGCAAGATCCAGCCCGTGGAGGTGAATCAAGGAGAGGGAGGGGGAGCAGCAGGGGTGAGGGGGTCCCAAGTAAGTGAGCCCAGTGAGGTTCAAGCAGGGTGGATACCAAGGTCAAGTGGGTGGAGCCAAAGCCTATTTAATAAAGGTAGGAGGTAGGGGTGTGGGGACAGGCACAAATGTTCAGCAAAAGTCAATGCAAAGCAGTGGGTGCTGAAGCCCAGAAATTGAAAATCCAATAGAGAAAAGGCAGGGCGATCAATGGCCAAGCGGAGAGCAGTGGTCCAATTAGAGGAGGGTGGCAGCAGGTGGCAACCTATCAGAGCCGCACAGTGCTTCCTCGGAGCAGCCAGGACTCTTAACCGGCTTTGAAGGTGTCCTGGTCATCCAGAGGATGGAGGTGCCAGCAGCTGGCAGGATTAGCCACTACTGCTCAATGGGAGCCCAATCAGGAGCAGTGGATCTAGTTTAAGATATAAAAGGTAGGTTAAAATAGGGAGTTTCAGCTAGGGCAGGGGGTACCAAGGCAACTTGAAGATTATTGGGGCTATGTTGATGGTAGCAAGGGAGGAAGCTCAGGTATAGATAGCAGAGCAGGTGCTAAACAAAGCTAATAGACAAGCAGATGGCAAAAATAGGAAGATGTCTTAAAGGGAGGACAGGACAAGCGTTAGGCCTAATAGCTGCACTCTGTATTTTTAAGTTGAGTAGGAATATTAGTGAGAGTAGAGGATAAAGATTGCCTAGGGGGCGGTGCTGAGGGGGGGAGAGAGAGTATTATAAGGCTGAGGTGGGGATGGGAGGTGGGTACAAAAAATTCAAGCAAGAAGGAGACAGAAGGAGAGAAAGTGAAACAGAAACTGGATTATTTGCAGGGCAAAGCTTACAACTGTGACCCAGCTGAAATCTGGTCTAAACAGAAAAAACTGTATCACTGTAAACTTAGTTTCTGATCCAGGGTAGATTACTACTGGACCTTAAAACAAAGAGAGCTGTAACATTTTAAAATCTACATATCTGTAGCCTAAAAGAACTTGCACTTCAAACTACCCAAGGAGTACAACATTGCTGTAAACAGGTTTAGGTTCATGTTTAAATTAGGATTCACAGGACAATCTGGAAAGACTTAACCAGTACCACAATCAATATGTAACATTAGCTTAAAGTCCAGAAGGAACAGCAGTAGCAAAGAATTAAAGAACTGCAGCAGCCCGTCAACAGACAGAGCTGATGGTTCTGGCCAGTCAAGTTTCAGCAGCGTACCTTTGGTCTGGTGATCAGTGGGCAGTACAGTGAGGAAGGCAGCCGGCGGACAGAAGGGGCCCGCCCAGCTGCTTGCAGCAGCAGAGGCACCCGTGTCAAGGGTGAAGCTAAGGGCAGAAATCAGAAAAAGCCAGAGGTTATAAAGCTGTAAGAGAGGGAGTGTTTGCAACGGGGGGAGGGAGGAGTTATTCTCCTCACAGCAGAAAATTAACAAGCTGGAGCTGTGGCACCAGTAGCTGGACAATGGGAACAAAGAGTAGTGAGAGGGGGAAAGTTAAGAAAGGGCGTAGTGGTCTAGGTCCAGGGATGCCTCACAGCAGGAGGAAATTCCAACTGGAAGGAAATGGCAGAGAGACAAAGGCAGACAGAAAAGATATTAGTTGCAAGGCATAGCTTAGGACTGAAACACAATGAAACCAGGTCTACATAGGAGAATGAGGAAAAAAGTCAAGCAGGAAGGAAGCAGAAGGAGAGAAAGTGAAACAGAAATTGGATTATTTGCAGGGCAAAGCTTACAGCTGTAACCCAGATGAAATCTGGTCTAAACAGAAAAAAACTGTATCACTTTAAACTTAGTTTCCGATCCAGGGTAGATTACCACTGGACCTTAAAACAAAGAGAGCTGTAATACTTTAAAATCTACAAACCTGCAGCCTAAAAGAACTTGCACTTCAAACTACCCTTGGAGTGCAAAATTGCTGTAAAGAGGCTTAGGTTCACATTTAAATTAGGATTCACAAGACAATTTGGAGAGACTTAAAAGTATCACAATCAGTATGTAACATTTGCTTAAAGTCCAGCAGGAACAGCAGTAGCAAAGAATTAAAGAACTGCAGCAGCCCATCAGCAGGCAGAGCCAATGGTTCTGGCCAGTCAAGTTTCAGCAGTGTACCTTTGGTCTGGTGATCAGCGGGCAGTATAGCGAGGAAGGCAGCCAGCAGACAGAAGGGGCCCACCCAGCTGCTTGCAGCAGCAGAGGCACCCGTGTCAAGGATGAAGTTTTGGTCTGGTGATCAACGGGCAGTACAGCGAAGAAGGCAACTGGCAGACAAAAAGGGCACACCCAGCTGCTTGGAGCAGCAGAGGCACCCGTGTCAAGGGTAAAGCTTCACTCTGGTGATCAGTGGATAGTACGGTGAGGAAGGCAGCTGGCAGACAGAAGGGGCCCACCCAGCTGCTTGCAGCAGCAGAGGCACCCGTGTCAAGGGTGAAGCTTCAGTCTGGTGATTGACGGGCAGTTAAATGTATATACTACTTATTTAATTCATTGTTTAGGAATTGTGTTTTATAATTTGGAGTTATATCACATTTGGATATACATGTATGTTATTCATGTATGTATCTTTTTATTTCTGAAACCAATAAAAATTTATAAAAAAAAGAGAACAGTGTGCTGCCCTTCTTGTGTGACTTGCCTTGCTTTGGGATTGGCTTACCCTGTGGTTGCCACTTCACCACTTAGTGCACAGGTTTCTTGTTTCCCCAATGCTGATCAGACTTCAAGCTTAAAAAGAGTCATTTTTCATATGGCACCATAACCATCAGACATTTTTGGTTGAAAAAAACAAGAAATATGCTTTTTTTTCTAAGTGCTGATAGCTTTAGTTATAAACACACAATTAAAATGGAATGTTTTTCATTGCCCCTGAACACGGTGCCTTTTTTACAAACTTTGATTCAGATACTTGGCCTTCAATAAGGACATTTCCTATACAAAGAACCTGCATACCACTGCAATGGAAACTATCCAAAGAGCTGCAGGCATGCCTAACAGACGTAGGTACTACTGTTCGTTCATGTCCGTTTATGCAATGTTAAACTGCAGAACAAACCACCGGAAAATACATTAAGGCTGAGGTTAATCCTATGAAAAACCCTACAGGATGTGTTCAGATTTGATCTTGGAACTAACACGTCCACTTGAAAATGAAAAACACGCTGTTCTACAGTTGCATAGTCTCTCACCTGGATGAGCATTTAAGTTCTGATCAAATATAGTGATATGGCAGCACCAGTATACAGTAATTAGGGCTAAATAATTACTTTAGTGTCTAGTTCCTCTATGTTCAGCCACTTATCACTGAGTCATCTTTGGACCTGGAGACATGAAAACTGGCACACACACCCTTTTTGGAAGAATCTCATAACCTATTAGATTCAGTAAATTTCTGTTCAGCCTTTTTTGTCATAAGTTGTACAACTCTTGAGAAATATGGCTCAATTCCTGCTGCTGCCAGACAAGTACCCTCCCCAGATGATGGCTAGGAACAACCCTCCTCTCACATCCTCATTCGGCCACTGACAATACCATTATCACAAGAATAATGTGTAATAGATAAAACATTCTAAAGAGGTTTTTACAATTGATCCAGCATGATCTCCACAAATGAGAAACTAAAGACATGTGTTTCATCATGGTGGGATTCTTGGGGTCTCCCAAAAGCTGGTTCTGCAAACCTCAGTGCAGGAAGCTTTCATATAAAAAAACTTACATATCTATAATTTATTTAATTTTTTTTTATTTATTATACTCTAGGATAACACCAATTGAGCTCAGAGCTCTTTACATAGGTTCCACGTCATGATCACAATACAAACATAGCAATTCAGTTACAGTGAAGTCGATACAACAGATATACCAGAGTAGTACATGTTTGACAGGAGGTTAGGATAAGGGAAACAGGGCTAACTAACACACCTAGGGGTATGAGATGCCTGACGGTGAACCCGTCATTTGTCTGCAGAAAATATGGTTCTGGGGTGAAGAGAAAACAAGATGTTGAGGGGGATGAGCCCCAAGTGCAAAAACAGAACGAGCAATATCACGACAATATAAGTGGGGGGAGGGGCAGTATGAGGGCAGCAGGAGGGGGAGGGAGAGAGGGGGTAAGGCTAGAGGCGGGAGGGTTGAAGGGTTAGGGGAGGAGCAGGCAATAGAGAGGGGTGGTGAGGCTAAGGATGGCAGTCACAACAGGAGTCATTTAGCAGGAGTTGCTTGAGTCGGACTTTGAAAGCATCCAACGAAGGCATATGCACCAGGTCTTCCTGAATGGAGCTGAACCAGAGTGGGGCGCAGTGAGCAAAAGACCTTTGGCATTGGGAAGTGTGACATTTGGGTGTAGTGAAGGTCTGACATTCAGAGTTATGTGTGTGCCGCTGATTAGTGCAAGGCTTCAGGAGTTGACTAACCCCAGGTAAGAGTGTTCCAAGGCTGTTTTTTTTTGACAGCAGGCATGTCTGGAATTTAAGTCGACCAGTAAGCAGGAGCCATTGTGCAGTGGTATATAATAGTTCAAGTGTTGCTGGTTTCAAAATATAATTTCAAGCATTATAAACTATCATGAACAATTATTTTGGGAAATGATAGGAAGATACTGGTGTTGTTCTGTTTAAGAATAAATGCATTATTTGCTAGTTTACTTATTTAGTTGTTTATTTAAAATTGGTAACTGGGGAAAGGCATGCTATGCCAAGGCTCATTGCCAGATCTGACCCTGAGAGGGAGGCTACAAAGGGAGGACATGTCATGTAAAAAGCAAATATTAAAATACACTGGGTAGTGCCGGCCCGGTGGCGCTGAGGGTTGAGGCATTGGACGCCACACCTCGTGCTACGCCGGCGGCCCGGGTTTGGGAATGGACTCAGGCAGCCGGGGGTCGGTAGGGGGAGGGAGGATCAAGCATCCAGGATGCTCTCCTCCCTAGGGTAGTCTAAGAACGCCTATGTTTTCATTCTTCCATAGCCGTGAAGCACCGACCAAAGGAAGGAATGGAGGTGGCTTCGCTTTGCGGAGTCGGGAGGGGGAACACCTGGTGCATGAGGGCTGACGTGCGTCAGCACGTCGCCACTCGGGACATATGTCCTAGTGCACGGCGTCTCAGGGGGACGGGGACCTAAAGGAGGAAATGTGGAAAAACAGCCCTCCGGTAGCCTAGATGAAGTCCGCTCCAGCACCACCCAGGAGGCCACCTACAGGACAGATCCCACTGTGTGACAAGGAGAGGAGGAGTAGGCACTCTAGGGGCAGATCCCCAGGTAGGTGACCTCCGGGGACATGAGCAAGGGATGGAAGGAGGGGCTCCGGAGGGACGGCAGGAGGATAAAAAGGAAAATAAAAAAAAATAAAAAATACACTGGGTAAGACATTCTGCACTGACTACAATATGCAGAGCCTAGGAGAATCTGTTGTGCAAGAAGATAATCTGTAACAATACAGCAGCACAGAGCATACTGTGGAAAATACAGTTTGCAGTGGCTAATGAACTACTATATGTAGTGCAGTACAGTATAGTATACATTTCTCAATCAGGTGGCTAAGATGAACTGTGCCAAAAGCTACAATAGGTCAATATAGATGCAGAAAGAGAGCAAGTCGGGGGAGCGAGAGAAGAAAACGGGGCTTTGGCAGGTATGGAATGGAGCAAAGTGTACCTTGAGCAGCTGTTTGAGGAAGAATTACACAATGAGGATAATAGGTGGATGTGAAAGTGAAGACTGTTTCAGGGCTGGGGAATTGGGTGCAGAAAGCAATTAGCCTATACAGGGTTGGACTGGGTAGCAAAGGACCCACCTAGAAATGGGGCCATGGGGGCCCTGGCACCCACAGCAGTAAGCCCTACCATAAAAACTGGCCCATATCACATTACAAATATTACATAGTGCACTCATACACCACATATATTTTGCCATTATGGTTATACTGCTACGCCCCACACTTTCAACTTGTCCAGAATGGTGCTAGTATCGATATGTAATCCAGAAAAACACCTGTCTTTATACCTATAAATGGTAAATTTCAAAGGCACATAATAAATACAACTGTAATGCAGGCACAGCAAAAACAATTACATTTATTAAGCATGTCAAAATGGGATGAACTGCTGGAAGTATAAACAATATATGCAAATTTGCATCCCAATATATAAAAACTCAAATCATTTATAAGCTAAAGGCAAAATAATGCAAGAACAAACATAAGTTATGTCTTATATGGATAAATCACGTACAGTACTGACCTGAATGTATCACACCCTGGTACTGTAGACCATATATACACACTGCAAATTCGGATTACCTTGCTTATGCAACTCTACCAAAAAAGGCACAAAAACTCCAACCACTTACAACAAAAAAATTACAAAGTGGGTTTACACAGTACAAAGAGTAACACATGGAAAACAAGGCAATGTAGTAAAAAATAGTTTCCACATGTTTCCAAGTCTTTTTGAGCAGGTGTTTTCCTTTTTTTATTTTATAAATTTTAGGTACTGTCTTGTTTTCCATGTGCTGTTCTTTGTGCTGTAAACCTGCTCTAATTTTTTGTTGTAACTGGCAGCAGCAGCTGACTCCCCCCAACTCCTTAATGAGTTGCCCTCCAATCTGACTCTAATATATTGTAAGCTAACTGACTTAACTGTAGAATGGAGGAAGAGTCTAAATGCTAATGGCTAGCTTAGGGCCAACACCAAACACAAACAATAGTTAGCAGCCAGTGAATCTCAGTCTAAGCCCCCCCCCCACTCAAATAACTCTGGTACTGACATTCAAAACTTTTTTTTTCTTCTTTATTTTATACTTGTAGGCATGGTGAACATTACTGCCCATTTTGATACGTGACAAGTTCACAAAGTACAAAATGCAAACTTTACACAGATAACAATTATACTTATCATTTTCTAAAAGCCAATCCTGTAACAACATTTTAAAAGTATACATAGTTGACTGATTTGTTATTACAGGAGAAAATAAATTAAAACGGATGGGGGCAGTATACTGAAGTGATCTTTGACCCAATTTTTTTTTAACAAGGGGAACAGCAAATTTCAAATTATTTTGAGATCATGTCCCACATGAATTTAGGATTCGGGGAAAAATAGACATTATAGTGGGGGGGTGGTCAAATCCAAAACATGTTTAAATAAAAATAATGATGATTTATAAAAAAATCATCTTTGATGATGATAAACAACCAGATTTCTTGAATAAATCACATGAATGGGTATTAAATGTTGAGCCAGTTCAAAATTTAAGATGGCATTATAGGTGACTCTCAACTTATTGAGTACAGTATTTGAGGTAGCTGAATAAATATTAATCCCATAATCCATAACACTAAGTAATAGACTAATGTTATTAACTTTCTGAATTCCTTAGTCAAAAACAAGCGTATTCTAAATAACGCCCCTAACCGCTGGTGTACAATTTTATGAAGGTAGTCTATGTGAAATTCAAAAGATAAACGTGAGTCCAAATAAACACCCGGATATTTGAATATGTTAACTCTCTCAATATAGTCACCTTTAAGATCTAAAACTGATAATAAAAATAAAGACTGAGAGGGGTCTATCCTGGGCCCTGAAAAAATCATTAACTTTGTTTTATTTGTATTCAAAATCATTCATCTAGATAATAACCAGTACTGGAAGGAATCTAAATCCTCTTGAACAAATTTCAAAGCTTCACTTTGATTGTCTGAAATGCTAAATAAAACAGCATCATCAGTGTAAAGATACATGAATGACCTCCTACAACTTAATGGGGCAGAATTCATGAAAAGAGAGGAAAATCATTGGGCCCAGGATAGACCCCTGGGGAATACCAGAATGAATATCAGAAAAATTGGAATAGGCACCATTGATAACAGTACAGTGACTCCTTAACTGTAAATAATTTGAGAACCAGGAAATGACTGAGACAGGAAAATTAAACTCACCCAAAACTGAAGGGAGCATACTAAAGTCAATCAAATCAAAAGCCTTTGGTGAGGTCCACAAATACAACCGCAACAGAGCGTTCATTATCAAGGGCACTCTGTATGTGGCTTGTAAACCCCACCAAGGCTGTCTCTGTATTGTGCTTTTCCTTGAAACTATGTTGAGCTTCAGAAAGTAAACTATATTTTTTTAGAAATTCTGTCTTCTGATCAAGAATAATTTTTTCTAGAACTTTTGAAAATGGGGCAGGAAGCGAAATAGGTCTATAATTCGAAATGATTAATGAATTTCCACCCTTTAGAACAGGCCGTATAGAAGCCTTTTTCCACATTGATGAAAAATGTCCAGAGTGAATGGATAAATTAAACAGGGATGTCAAAGGAACTGCCAGGAAATCAATTCCAGCCTTAATCAGGCGATAGTCTATATTATCTGATACTAAGTTTGGTCTGGGGTTCAGTTTTAATATATAGTCCTTAGCCCGATCAGTGGTCACTTCACTAAACTGAAACATAGGATAAGACTCAGATCTGAACACTGAGTCATTCTGAGGAAGTTTTGAAAACATTTTAAATTATGAGGATCCAAAGCTGGGGATGGTGAATGGGGGCTATATCTATCAAGATTTCCAAAAATCATTGAATGCCTGGGCTGCTTGTTGGGGTTCATTCACTATTTTTCCTCCAAATTCAGCATAATAGGAGTATCCCTATGGCCCTTCCCCAAGAAGTCCTTAAGCACTCTGCACGTATGTTTAGAATTACCCTGACACTTACTCTGGAGAGATATAAAGTATTGTCTTTTTGTTCTCTTTGTTAATCTCTTGCATTGATTACATAGTATTTTATATTTCTGATGTAAAGAAATATCCCCAGATGCCTTATATTTTTCCAAACCTTATCCCTCATTCTAAAGGCCTTCAATAATTCTGGAGTTATCCATTTTTGCCTGTTAGCTTTAACCCTTGGATGTCAAATTGGAGCTACCTTATCACATACAGATGTTAATAGTTTACTAAGAGCTTCTAGAAATAAATTTACATCTGTAATGGAATCTAACCCAAACCAATCTTCTGACTGGCAAGCCTTAATCACAGTATTAGGAACACATTTGTTAAAGTGCCTGCATTCCAATATGGATGGCAAACCTTATTTTATCCTTACTGACCATTCACAAACAACTGGACTATGGTCACTGATTATATCAGGCAGGACCCCAGAAGAAACAATCATTTCATTATGAGAAACTAACAACCAATCAAGAGTCATACCATGGTTTGTTCTAGGGTTCTACCTAGTGACATCAGATATCATCTGAGAAATACCTACTTCCAATAGGAGTTCCTGTGCCTCCAACCTAAATTTAGAACCCCAATCTTGAATAAAATTGCCCATAACTATCCATTCACGATTCAAAGGCAAGAATTTTTTAACTTGCAAGACCAATTTCCATCCATCTTTAAAATGACCTGGTTTTATATATATTGTACTTAAACACAAATGCTTATGTTGCCCTAAAATAAGATCAGCAGTTGACATATCACAATTAGAATCACAGTAATCCTAATCTAATAATGTAATACTAAAATGAACCTTAAAGTAAATCAGCACCTCTCCCCCCCCTTCTAGTACCAGTTCGATCCTTCCTAATCAAGCTATATCCTGGCAAGGATATCTCAGCTGAAGTAATATTAATGTTAAGCCATGTTTCCGATAGTGTTATTACATCAAAATTATGTTGGCCCACCCAAACATTAAATATATCCCATTTTGCAATGAGGCTCTGCATATCAGGGTGGACTCATCTGAGAGAGTTTGTTGCAGAAAAATGAACAGCATCCAAATTACTGGGAACACTAGGGAGGCTGGACAGAACCTGAAATTAATAAACATAGAAGTTGACGGGCAGATAAGGACAGCAAGGCCCATCCAGTCTGCCCATTTCTTTTTCTACCTTATGAATGTGCCATCGGCCTTTGCTCTGTCAATGACATATCTATTCATACCCATCTGTATTGCACCCTTATGCCTAACCCATGCATGTCTGAAGCCCTGCACTGTATTCATACCCATCACTTCCTGAGGTAGGACATTCCATGCATCCACCGCCCTTTCTGTGAAAAAGAACTTCTTCACATTACCCCTTAATTGGCCTCCCTCTAATCTCATGCTGTGTCCTCTTGTCCTGCTATTTTTCTTATATTGAAACATGTTAGACTCTTTCACCTTGTTAATGCCCTTAAGGTGTTTGAATGTTTCGATCATATCACTTTTCTCCCTCCTTTGCTCTAGGGTATACATATTGAGCTCTGTTAATCTGTCCTCATATGTTTTCTGATGCAGTCCCTGCACCATTTTGGTTGCCCTTCTCTGGACTGCCTCAATTTGGTTAATGTCCTTGTGAAGGTGTGGCCTCCAGTACCTCACACAGTACTCCAGATGAATCCTAACCAGTGTCTTGTAAAGAGGGATTGTTACCTCCCCTCTTCCAACTTGTGATACCCCTACTAATACACCCCAACATCCCCCTAGCCTTACGTACTGCTTTAGTGGTCTGCTTGGATGATTTCAGGTCATCGGTGATGATGATGCCCAAGTCACTTTCTTCCCTTGTGACTGCCAGCAACTCCCCTCCTAGCCTATAGGTGGCTTCAGGGTTTCTCTTCCCTACGTGCATGATCTTTGCACTCATTTGAGTTAAACACCAGTTGCCACTCTTCCAACCATTTTGCTAGTTTATCCAGAACACTTCTCATTCTGCCCACCCCATCTGGATCATCTACTCTGTTGCAGATCTTGGTGTCATCTGCAACAGACAAACCTTATCCTCCAGTCCATCTGCAATGTCACTGATGAAGATATTGAAGAGGACAGACCCCAGGACTGATCCCTGAGGTACCCCACTTGTGACTTGCATCTCTTCTGACTGTATATTGTTTACCACCACTCTCTGTTTTCTGCCCATCAACCAGTTTGTCACCCAGTTGACCAACTTTTGATGCACCCCGAGCCTACCCAGCTTATTAATCAATGTGGAACAGTATCAAAAACTTTGCTGAAGTCAAGGTAGGTGACATCAACTGCTCCCCCATGGTCCACCACTCTGGTTACCCAGTCAAAGAAATCTATGAGATTAGTTTGACAGGACCTTCCTTTTGTAAACCCATGCTGTCTTGGATCCTGTGCTCCTATGGATTCCAGGTATTGCACTATCCTTTCCTTAAGGAGTGCCTCCATAATCTTGCCCACTACTAAGGTAAAACTGACTTGTCTGTAGTTCCCTGCCTCCTCCCTGCTACCACTCTTGTGGAGTGGGATCACACAAGCCCTTCTGCAGTCTTCTGGGACCACTCCTGTACTCAGAGACTCACTAAACAGTTCTGATAATGGCTCTGCTAGTTCCACCCTTAGCTCGTTTAGTACCCTGGGATGTATGCCATCAGGTCCCATTGCCTTGTCCACCATGAGCTTATCGAGCTCTTGTAGGACCCTTTATTTTGTGAAGGGACTAGTGCACACCTTCCTCCCCCCTGTGTCCATGGTGTGAAGCTGTGGGCCCTGTTCTACTTTCTCTTCAGTAAATACTGAGCAGAAGTATCTATTTAGGATAGATGCTTTTACATGGTTCTCCTCCTCACATACCCCCTTATCAACTTTGATCTTAGCAATACACCCTCTGGACTTTCTCCTTTCACTAATGTATCTATAGAAAGTCTTGTCCCCTTCTTTTACTGTTTGTTCTAGTGTTTCCTTGGTTTGAGCCTTTGCCTGCCTTACTGCCTTGCCTGCTTCCCTTAGGGAAGTTTGGTATGCCTCCCTATCTTCATCCTGCTGTGATCCCTTATATTTCCTGAAGGCCAGCCTTTTGGCTCTGACCTTTTCTGCCACTGTTTTTGAGAACCAAAGTGGTTTTCTTCTTCTTTTGCACTTACTTTTCTCTCTAACACAATCAGATGTTGCTTCAAGTATTGCATCCTTAATGTTTGTCCACTTTGCCTGTACCCCCTCACCTGTATTTCTTTTTGCCAGGGCTAGCTTAACTCTGTTGGCCATCTTATCAAAGTTAGCTCCTCTGAAGTCCCATATTTTTGCCTTGGAATGGGATGATTTAGTTCTAGTGGCCAAATTGAACCATACCATGTGACGGTCACTGGCACCCAGGTAACCTTCTACCTGGAGATCTGTGATCCTTTCCCTGTTAGTCAGTACTAGATCTAGGATAGCCCTGTATCTTGTGGGTTGTTGTACCAGTTGTTTGAGTCCCTCCCCCTGCAGGGAATCCACCATGTGCCTAGTTCTGGCAGATGTTCCTGCTGGTATTGACCAATCTGTATCTGGCATGTTTAAGTCTCCCATTATCAGAACCTCCCCTTTAGCTGTCATGTTGTACGTATCTTCTAACAGTAATGTGTCTATGTCCTCCCCCTGGTCTGGAGGCCTGTACACAACCCCAGTTCATATGGCTGCCCCATTTCCTGTTTCCAGGGTGATCCACCATTCTTCTGGCTCCTTTCGTGTATTCTGAATTTCTGTAGCTTGATATTTTCATTGACTTAAAGGGCCACTCCACTCCCCTTTTTGCACCTCGGTCTCTTCTGAACTGTACATAGCCAGGTACTGAAGTCTCCCAAGTGTGGTTACTGGTGAACCATGTCTCGCTAATGGCTACTATGTCCAGTTTAGCCTCTGTCATTATTGCCTGCAGGTCTGGAATCTTGTTTCCCAGACTGCGAGCATTTGTGTACATGATTTTCCATTGGCCAGATTTGGGTGTGTCAATTGTTGGGTGAGGTCTTGCGTTTCCCCTGTGCATTGTATGGGGAGCCAGACCTTTTTCCTTACCTGGTGATATAAATGAACTACAAACATGCTGAACTCCTGTTTAACCACTAGCTGAGGGAGAGGGGTGTTCTTCTCATTCAATGTATGGGGTGCTGCACCCCTCTCCCCATTTGCTAGTTTAAATATTCTGCAAAGATGCCAAACTTCTGATTCAATGCACTGACTCCCTCTTTAGTCAGATGCAGTCCATCAAATTTAAAGAACTTTCACTCCCAAACTGTTGCCAGTTCCCTACAAATTTGTGTCCTTCTTCCTGGCACCATCCCTTGAGCCACATGTTTAGCTCCCCTATCTCCCCTTCTCTGACCTTCCGTCCATCTGCTCCCCTCTCTCAGACTGGCAGGATCTCAGAGAAGGAGATGCTGGATTGAATGGATAATAGTTTGTCACCCAGCCTGGTCAGGTGTTCCTTGGTCTCCACAACTGACCGGCTGGTGAGATCGTTAGTCCCTATGTGTCCCAGGATGTCAACATTTTCTCCTGCTTCCTGAACAATTTTAGTAATGTGGTCAGTGTCTCTCCACGTTGATGTACCTGGAAGACATCTGACCATTACTCCTGGCTGGAGATAGCTATCAACTCCCTGAATCATGGAGTCTCCTATGATCAGAAGTTTTTTTGATTTCCTTTTTGCTTTTTTTGTTTTGGTTCCTGTTTTGGGTGAGTTTTGTTGTGCTTGCTCCTGTGCTTCATTGTTCTGCTCTGCAGTGTCCTCTGTCCCTTTGTTTAATTTCAGAGATAGAGGCAGATACTGGTTTGTAGTTTTTATATGGTTTGTGGAGGTGATGTGTTGGAGAGCACTGAGTGATGGGGCACCCGGTTTGCCCCTCCTAAGCACCTGCCAACCTCCTGGACCAACTACTCTCTGCTGTCAAGGTGCTTCTGTTAGATGTTGGGGAAATGGTGGGCAGTTCTTATAATATATTTCATCTTGAATATGCAATTTGAGGAGCACAAGCTCTGCCCATGCTGCCTGGAGCTGAGCCTTTAGATCTCCAATGGCCCAGCATATAGGACAGTGTCCTAAATCCTGTAAAACTGTCCTTCTGAAAAGTGTCCCGCAGTTCCTGCAGTTAATGATATCTATTCCAGATAAGTTGCTGGGTTTATAACCTAGTCTGAGTAATTAGAAGGAAGAATATGAAAGCAAAAGTTTGATTTTGTGTTTTGTTTCTTTTTGTATAACTTGTTATAACAAGTTAAATTACTAGTGCCCCTGTAAATGAGGTCACTGCATGGATACCCCCTCTGATCCTAGAGGCCAGTGGAGCACAGGACCCAAGGCAGCATGGATTCACAGCAGGAAGGTCATGTCAGATGAATCTAATAGATTTCTTTGACTGGGTGACCAAAGTAATAGACCAGGGAGGGGCTGTGGACATGGCCTACCTAGACTTTAGCAAGGCATTTGACACAGTCCCACACAAAAGATTAATAGTCAAATTAACCAGCCTGGGAGTGGGTCCCAGGGTGGTAGCCTGGGTAAAACATTGGCTACACAACAGGACACAGAAGGTAATTGTAAATGGAGTCCACTCTGAAGAAAGAGAGGTTACTAGTGCGGTACCGCAGGGTTCAGTATTGGGTCCAGTCCTTTTTAATGTCTTCATCAGTGACATTGCAGAGGGACTGGAAGGAAAAGTATGCCTTTTTGCAGATGATACAAAGATCTGCAACAGGGTTGATACACAAGGAGGCATGGAAAGGATGAAAAGGGACTTGGCAAGGTTGGAGGAATGGTCAGAAGTATGGCAGCTAGGATTCAATGCAAAGAAGTGCAAAATAATGCACCTGGGAAACAAGAACCCAGGGGAAGAATACACAATGGGTGGGGAGGTGGTAACAACAATGGAAAAGGAAAGGGACCTGGGGTAATCATATCAGATGACCTTAAGGTTAGCAAGCAATGTGAGAAGGCAGTAGGGAGGGCTGGGGGTATACTGGGATGTATAGGGAGAGGTATCAGCAGCAGAAAACAGGAAGTTGTTATCCCTCTGTACAGACAGTTGGTGAGACCCCATCTGGAGTACTGTGTCCAGTTCTGGAGACCCCATCTCCGCAAGGACATAGACAGGATAGAGGTAGTCCAGAGGAGGGATACTAAAATGATGCAGGGTCTGCAAGAGAAGCCATATGAGGAGAGACTAAAGGAGCTTAATATGTATACCCTTGAGGAAAGAAGGGAGAGGGGGGACATGATAGAATCTTTTAAGTACCTCAGTGGAATCAACAAAGTCCAAGAGGGTAGCATCTTTCAGAAAAAGAGACTTGCAAGAAGAAGGGGACACAATTTAAAGATAGGAGGAGGGCGGTTCAGGGGCAATGTGAGGAAGTATTATTTCACAGAGTGGGTAGTGGATGCATGGAACAGCCTTCCTGAGGAGGTTGTGGGGTCTAAAACTGTGGGAGAATTCAAGAATGCGTGGGACAGACATAAGGCAATTCTTGTGGGAGGGTAGGAAGAAATAGGCTGTTGGTTAACTAGGATCTACAGCCTATCCTGTAGGTAGGGAAATGGGCAGACTAGATGGGCCAAGCAGTCCTTATCTGCCATCAAAATCTATGTTTCTATGTGATCCACCACTTCCTGCTTTGCTACAGGAAATGTCATGACTGTGCTACCCTATAAAAGTAGTGTAGTGTGGGGTGGTTAATGATGGGGGTGGGTAGCTGGGCCCTTCCCCTGCCGAAAAAGAAGAACCAAGGATGAAAGAAACAAGGAGGTAAGAGCAGAAGCAATCAGCCAGCACCAAATGCAGTAGCCCTGAAAACTTATCCTAATGATAGATAAAACTGTAAAACCTGTAAAACACCACCTGTAATAATTTCACAGAAGATATAACCTGTAAGTAACATTTTGCTACAGTGAAAAATAAAGCAGTAACAGAAGATATACAGTGCAAAAGATAATTTGAATCATAAGATTACAGCAGTAATCTATAAGTACACACCTGTAGGCACACCCTGTAATAATGCAGCAGAAGGTATACTCAGCAACAACAATTTGAATCAGAGAAAAATAAAGCAATAAAATGTTAGCAACAAACAGTAACAATCCATGTGAGTACAAAATAAAAATAACAACACACAGTAAATCTGCCTAGCCAAAAGAAGCTGTAATCCTTTTCCTTGCTCTGGTAAGGTTCTTTGCTCTGTCCTTTCAAGCAACCTAGAAGAAAAGAGCTCAGGTGAAGCTAGGTGCTTGGCCAGCAAACCTAGTAACAATAAAAGTCTTCTGAGGACCAATTTATTTAAGAACTTTCTCTCATCTCTAGTAAGGATTCTAACTGTACTCCTTTGAAAATGAGATGTCAGCGCGCAGCCCATTAAATTATGGTATACACTCTGACAATTTCCGAAGTACTCTCCACAAAAGGGGGAGAAAACACCACCCATCCCAGAAGTAATAATGGCAAAGTCATTAAGATGTTGAAGCTCCAATGAGTATCCCTTAGGAGACCTAGTCTTATTTTTACTTTGATCATCCGAGTAGACACCTAAGCTAAAACAAATAATAAACTGTAGATTAATTATTAAAGCAAAGCAAATTCTAAAAATAATCAAACTCTTCCCACCCGTTAAATTCTCAATAAGACTTATTTAAAAAATCCCAAGCCCCTAACCTGTGCACCAGTATGTCTCTTTATAATTCAGCAGCCTCCTTCTAGGATTTTCTACTAGGAGTGGCACTTGCTCCACTCACACTCGCACTGACTGAGCGGCGTGAATGTTTAAAGGGACAAAACTCCAACCTCCTTCCAGCATCTGTGGATAAGCACACACCCCAGTGTTCAGGCTGTAGTTTAACTGGAGGCGGTAGCCTGTCTTAGGTGAAGAATGGTCTCTCACTCCGCCCCTGCACAGATGAAATACAGACTTAGCTGGTGCCACACTCTTCTAAGCAACAGCACACAACAGTCTCACCACTGTGGGTCCTATAGTTCGAATCCTTCTCCCTTTTCCTCTTAGGCAGCTTCAGGGGAATATATGCACTGCACTGCACATTTCAGCCTCTGGGATAAAATGATCTCCAGCAAAGTGAGCGGTGAGAACATTTAAAGGGGTAAAACCCTACCCAACTTCTAGCATCAGTAGATAAGCACACACCCCAGTGTCCAGACTGTAGTTTAATTGGAGGAGGTAGCCTGTCTCAGGTGAAGGGGCAGTCTCTCACTCAGCCCCTGCACAGATGGAATACAGACTTAGCTGGTGACCCACTCTTCTGAGCAACAGCACACAACAGTCTCACCACTGTGGTTCTTATAGTTTGAATCCTTATCCCGTTTCCTTTCAGGCAGCTTCAGGGGAATATGTGCACAGCTCGTTTCAGCCTCTGAGATAAAAACGATCTCCAGCTGAGTGAGTGGTGTGAATGTTTAAAGGGGCAAAACACCCTCTTTCCGGCATCAGTGGATAAGCACACCCTCCAGTGTCCAGACTGAAGTTTAGTTGGAGGAGGTAGCCTGTCTCAGGTGAAGGGCAGTCTCTCACTCTGCCCCTGCACAGATGGAATATGGATTTAGCTGGTGACCCACTCTTCTAAGCAACAGCACACAACAGGCTCACCACTGTGGGTCCTATAGTTCAAATCCTTCTCCCTTTTCATCTTAGACAGCTTCAGGGGAATATGTGCACTGCTCGTTTCAGCCTCTGGGATAAAAATGATCTCCAGCTGAATGAGCTGTGCGAACATTTAAAGGGGCAAAACTCCACCCTCCTTCCAGCATCAGTGGATAAACACACACCCCAGTGTCCAGAGTGTAGTTTAATTGGAGGAGGTAGCCTGTCTCAGGTGAAGGGAGGGCTCTCTGGCCCTGCACAGATGGAATATGGATTTAGCTGGTGACCCACTCTTCTAAGCAACAGCACACAACAGGCTCACCACTGCGGGTCCTATAGTTCAAATTCTTCTCCCTTTTCATCTTAGGCAGCTTCAGGGGAATATGTGCACCTCTCATTTCAGCCTCTGAGATAAAAACAGTCTAAATTTTACCTGCATTTTTTTTTCTCCAGACTCTAATCTTGCTGCAGCTTGGTAGGGTTTGGACTCAGTGGAAATGTTGCTGATCTGAGCCTGTCCTTGAGCCTACCATGCTCCACCACACAAGTATGCTGCTCACTGCTCCCAAGTCTCACTACTAGTCTGATTATCTGATGACCCAGTCGTGGTTTGTGTGGAAGGATTCATCCTTCCATGCAAAGTTGAAATCAAATGGTGTTGCTGCTGTTGCCAACACCAAGTTGGAAGTGGGGGGGAGGAACAAGACCTGGTCTGGACTCGGGTTGAGGGTTGAAATGGTGTACATCAGCAGTACACCCCTTCAGGATGACACCCTGACAGCGAAACACAAAAAAAGACCATTACGGCGACAGTCGCTAAAATGGTCCTTTTTGGGTGCTTCGCTTTCTGCCAGTATTCCGCCCCTCCCAGACCAACTCTGACCTGGAGTTGAGAATCCTAAAGTCTGGGGGGTGTGGTGGGCACAGCCCCCCACAGAAAACACTCGCTACATGGGTGGCACAATACCGACATCAGTATTGTGCTATTGCTTTGGGGGAGGCCGGTATTTTCACTGTTGACCTCCCTTGGTGCTTCCATACATCAGCTGGCACTTTAGAGACTGCAGTACTGCATGGTGATCAAAGGTGCCACCTGTCAAGATCATGCCAGAAACCTTGTGACATGATTTTTATAGATTCTGATCTATTTTAATTGTCCTGTAGTGCTCTAGATTAAAGAAGACTGGCCCACAACCATTTTTACTGCTCCCTTGGCAATAGCACCCTACTTATTCAGGCTCCCAAGGCCTAAACGGCACATCAGATTTATTTACTGTTGTCACGTGTCTCCAGACTTCCTGGATGGTCAGCTCCTCCACCACTCAGCACCTCCCTGCCACTCTCACATCTCCACAGCTGCCAGGGGAGCAGAATGGGTGCTGTCTCTGACTTGGTGGAAGTGGGTACAACAGTGGTGCACAAATGTGTCGAGTGTGGTGGTGGTGTGGACAGTGAAGAAACCACCATCTATTGTGCCCTGGTCAGGTGTGCACTTTTTACTCTTGTCTCACTTCTCCTATGTGACAGTGTCATGCTGTGGCCTTGGGGAATGTGTAGCAGCACGTGGCCACCCATGCTGCCTAGCACTAGTAGCATACCTCCAACATGCCACCACTAGAAGTAGCTCCCAAAAGGGATGACATCCAGCCCAACCCTGGGATAAAGGCATTCATCCTCCCTGCAAGCCTCTATTTCTGTTGTGCTATGCTAAGGGCACAAACTCAGGTTGACAGTATGCCGAGAAAAAGCCCCTTACACACCTACATTTAAAAATAAGATGCTTATAGGATACAGTACAACACCGCACAATAATTGTATAATTGCCCCCCCTTGATAAATTATCAGCAGGGGAAATATCATGATATATCATCATGCTGAGTTATTGTGACATTCTTAAATGCAGCATTAAAGTATTTAGATTTTAGTCAAATCTATGCTGAGGATTGTAGGCCTTTGTAGAAATGCTTCACATTGAGATGAGAGTCTTTTGAGCCTGGGCATCTCCTATAGTTCCAGTTCCAGGCACACAATGAAATCTTACTATTGTGAAGAGGTGGGAGTCCCTGTTTTGCAAGTTCCACCAATGAGACCGTCTCTCCTTAACACTGCATCACTAAATCATGCACAATTATTGATGTGTCATGTATAATCTGTTAGCACACATGATGAACAGAACTCTTGCTTCACTTGATAAATCTTCCTCTTTTTGTTGACTTCTCTTCATGTTGTTGTTTGCCAGCTATCTGGCTTGTGCACTTGAAGCCCAAATGCAAAGCACAAGTCAACCTGGAGGTAGGATTACTGGGAATTCCAGATGCATTCTTTCTGCACCCAGTTAGACTGGACTTATATTATACAGCAGCAAGGAGGATAATAACCTGCATGTAGTGTGGGGGGGGGGCAGTAGGTATGAACGATAACACTGTAACCTTCAAGACTTGGGGGATGGACTCCAGAATCATCGCTGAGTGGGCATACCTAATTCAATGCTAGACAGTAAAGGGTTCTGGGCTTGGGGGGTGGACATTTAAAATTCAATTGAAATGTACAGATGCTGGTATACAGCCCTCCCAAGCAGTTTTTTTTTTCTAGGGAGACAGGGGGATAGTTTTTTTTTATCCCAGACAGCTGAAGTCATGCTGTAAGTGTGGTTCCCCAAGGTATTTGAGCAGTAACTGTGATAAAATCAAATGTACCATGTGTGGGTCACTTGGCCACCCAGGAATTCACTGTGTGTTTACCCATCACTGTAATGTGCGTGATGAAGAAGGACATACCTTTACTTCATGTCCATGGGCCTCTCACAATACTGTAGATGCTGATTTTGGAGAGCATGAGTTCTACATTAATAAAGCAATGAACAAAAACACACATACGCAACAAACTCCATCAGCTACTACAAGTAATGTCTCTGCACCTCCACAAACCAATACTGAGACGGCTGATCAGGGCTCAAACACTACAGAAACCAATCCACCTAACATAAGTGTGAACCCCCCACTACTGCACTAGATCCCCCAGAACAGGATCAGGGAATGCATCCTCCCAAAACTGATGCATTAAAGCTTATAACCAAAAACAAAGGGAAAGCTACTAAGTGGAACCCAACCCCACAGCAGGTACTCACTCAAAATAAATTTGAAGCACTCCAATGGGGAGAAATTGAGATGGATGAGCTATCAGAAGAACTGGAAGGGGACAGGATCAGTTGTGTTCCAGGACAGTAGCTGCTGCTGTTGTTTTCACAGGGTTCTTGTGGATTTTACTTGGTAGGTTAGTTCTTTTCTTTCTTACTTCTAAGGGGCTAGCAGGGTATTGTTTTGGGGGATGCTGGATGTTTGTAAACTGATTTGGTGGCTGTAAGTGGGGCTCTTTTGTGGATGTTTCACTGTGTAACAGGCTGCGCTGGTAGAGGCCTATTTCTTCTGATTTAAAACCTATTTGGTGGGATTTGCTTGGGCCTGGTTCTTTAGCTGCAGGGCTTGGAGGGAGACACAGGGCTGATACACTCTCTCTCTTGTCAGGTGTCTGCCCAAGACCCGCCTCCCCACCCTCCCTCCCCAGAAGTCTGCAAATTTTAGGGGAACACCTGCCCTGCAATTGAGGAAAAGGCTGCAGCTCATGTAGTTCTAGCCACTGGGGTTGGATTTAAAGGCTGGGAGAGAGGAGCTTAGGGAGTTGTTCATTTCCTATAAGTTTAATGTGTTGTACTGCACCTAGTAACAGAGTTAGTGGTGTACAGTGGGACTGTCTCTAAGATTAGTGGGTGACCTGATTAGGCAGTAGGGGTATCTTGGACTAGGGGGAACCTGGTGGCTCACCCAAGGAAACCTATTTGGAAGGGGATGGAACCACACATCATTAGGGCCGGCATCTTTGGGAGGGTGGTGGGGTGCACAGGGTGTGGAGCAGCCATGATACTGGACTGGGCTTGGAAGTTTGGTGGTTGCCCAGTGTGCTACCAGCTAGCACAGCTTAGGGAGGAGGTTGCGGGGATGAGGAGAAAGCTGGGGGAGGGGGGTGGTATGGTTGGGGAAGGGGGCTGGAAATCTCCCACAGGGTTGCACCAAGCACTGGGGGTGGGGGTATAGGGAAAGGAGTGCAGGAGAATACTCAGGGGTCACATAGGGACCCTGGCAGAGGGGGTCCAAAAGGACACTACCAAGGAAGCAGGCAGGTAACTGGGGACCCTCACAAAGGGGGGACAGAGGGACAACATTCTCAGGGAAGTAGGCAGATGGCCAGTGCTGGACAGAAGGAAGCAAGGCGGGGAGGTGGATCAGACCTTACACTCAGTAACCGCTTCAATTCTCTTCTTCTGCTCAAGGATGAGGGGGGTGATGTAGCCACGACAGAGGTGGTTAGAGACAGAAAGGGAGTGGGAGTGGGAGGCAGGAGGCAGGGCCAGATAGCAGGAAGAACAGGGGGACCTGGAATGCAGGAGAATGGGGGAGCAGTGAATCAGAGCAGGATGGGCAGGGGAAGAGGGAGGAAAGCACAAGGAGAAGGACCAGTTGGGAGGAAAGGTAAAGGAGAAGGACCAGAGTACAAGGAGGATTCAGTAAAGGGAGCTGAGGGTTTAGGCCAGGGAGCACGACGAGCAAGGAGGAACTAAATGGAGACAGGAAGGAAGGGAGGATGAGCCAGGCTAGTTTAGCAGATGGGGAGAAGGACCAGTCATGAGCAGTGAGGGGGAATTAGCAAGGTACAGAAGGATACTCAGGAGGAGGAGAGGCAGGATTGAGGAGGGGTCCATGGTAAATAAGGAGGGGTGGCATGTGGCACCCAGATAGGGGAGGAACAAGGAGCCAGCTGGGTGGAGGGCCAGTAGAAAGGATGAGGGACATGGAAGGGGGAATGGAGGAAAGGAGTGGTCAGAGTGCTCCTGCTGGGGATTCTATGATCAGGGGTATCAAATGGGATAGGGAGGGAGAAGCCTGGCCAGTTAGAACAAGATGCTTCCCTGGACTAATGGTGCACAGGGCTAAGCACGAGGTATATCAACTGGCAAAGGACTGTGGGGGTTCCCCAGACATACTGATCCACCTGGGTACAAATGACATTGAGGGCAATAGCGAGCTAGAGATACAGGCAAGATTCAGGGAGCTCGCCAGGGTCTGTCATGACATAGGATGCACAGTTTCCTTCTCAAAATCCTGCCAGTGCCAAGGACTAGTGGGGAACACAAAAGGAAAATTAGGAGATAAACCAGTGGCTCAGGGGTGGTGTGAGGCCAGAGGGTATGGGTTGATGGGGATTGGGGAGACCTGGGAGGATAAGGAGCTGTCTACTGAGATAGACTACATCTCAATTTGGAGGAAGAATCCTTCAAGTTGAAAATAGAGAGTTCATTGGTGAAAAGTGGGGTTTAAACTTGTGAAGGGGTGGGATGGGAGAAAAGGCTGTCAAGGAGTGCCGATAAAGGAGGGACTTGTCTCCACCCCTGGGGACCAGGAGGATTGCAGGAAAAGGCCAACTGGCAAAGTGCAGACCAGGAGAAAACAGAATCCTCATGGGAACACGAGCAGGGAAATGGAACTATAGGGAAAGGTGGAATGTGAAGTCTGCATAAATGCCAGGAGCTTGGGCAATAAAATGCCTGAGCTCCAGGCGATGCTAACTGAGGGAGCAGTGGATGGCAGCGGTCACTGAGACTTGGGCCACTGCAGGACATGACTGGGACCTGAACCTGGAGGTTACACTATGTTCAGGAAGGACAGGGGGAGGAAGGGAGGAGGGGTAGCAATGATAGTCAAAAACTGCATTGGCATAGGGGGAGTAGAGGAGGCGGAGGGAACTGTGGAGGTGATTTGGGTCACCTTGATAACAAGGGGGGTCAAGAGAGTAAAAATAGGAATGGTGTATAGACCCCCTGCCCTGGTGGAGGAGCTGGAGGACAGTCTGGTGGCAGATGTTAGGAGACACTGCAGACTGGGCAGAGGAACGGTGGTGGTGTTAGGGTACTTAAACATGCCAGGAACAGACTGGGAGACTATGACATCCTCTGTGACCAGGGAACAGAGGTTGTTGGATGTCTTTCAAGACGAGTTCCTAACTCAGCAGGTGAGGGAACCGACCAGGGAGGCATGGGTACTGGATGTGGTCCTTGCAGACAGTGACCAGATTGGGGGCCTGGAGGTAAGGGACCCATTGGCAGGAGTGACCATGCCACGGTCTGGTCTCTGCCTGGACCTAGGAGGGGTAGAAGGCTGCACAAAGACGGAAGTAACTGACTTCAGGGGTGGATTTAAGGAAATGGGAAGGATCCTTAAGGAGCATTTGGATGGGATTGGGTCAGACATGGACGCTGATAGAAGGTGGGAAATCATCAGGAGAGGGGTGCAGGATGCTACCAGCACCTGTGCAAGAGTAAGACGAAAATGCGGTAGGGCCCAAAAACCCTGTTGGTGGACCAGGGAGGTCCAGGAGGTGGTGCGGGGAAAGAAAGCAGACTATAAGAAATTCAAGTGCTCAAGGAGTGAACGGGATCGAGGGGAGTACGAGCTGATGGCTAGAAGGGCCACTAGAGTGGTGAGGGCGGCTAAGGCAAGGAAGGAGCAGAACCTGGCCAGGGAAATTAGGAGAGGGGAAAACGGGGTTCTTTAGTTAGATTGGGGAAAGATGAAGGGTGAAGGGGCAGATTAGCAGGATTAAATCAGGGGAGAGATGGGCACAAGACCCGGGGAAGCAGACTGAGGTACTAAATGAGTACTTCACCTCAGTTTTCACCAGGGAAAATGGGGATGCTGCATCATACATGGGAGGAGACAGAGATAATGAGGAGGGGGGGGACCCTTACCAATCGGCAGGTCTGGGGAGAGGAGGAGGCATCACTGGCAGGTGGGGGGAGGGCTAAGCAGGGAGAAGAGGTACCAGAAGTGGAAATCACAGCAGAGAGAGTGAGGAAGCCCTGTCTCCCTTAAGACCTGAGAAAGCACTGGGCCGGATAAATTACATCCTAGAGTGCTGAAGGAATCTCAGATGTCCTGGCTAAACCCCTGGAAGAGCTTTTCACCATCTCTCTGAGGACAGGGTGGGTGCCCCAAGACTGGAAGGTGGCGCATGTAGTGCCTATCCACGAGGGGGATCAAGGGAGGTGGCAGGAACTACAGGCCTGTCAGCCTGACATCGTGGTGGGCAAGGTGATGGAGGGCATTGTCAAGGAGAGGCTGGGGGGGACCTGGATAAGTCAGGGTGCCTGGATGATAGACAGCATGGATTCATCCCGGGGAAATCATGTCAGACAAACCTGGTGGAGTTCTATGACTGGGTGACAAGTGCCTTGGACCTGGGTAGACCAGTGGATGTCCTCTTTCTAGACTTCAGCAAGGCATTTGACTCTGTTCCTCACATGGGCCTGTTGGATAAGCTAGGAGAAATGGGGGTGGGAAACCAGATGATCAGATGGATAGGCAATTGGCTCCAGGACCGGACCCAGGGGGTCGTAGTTGGTGGGATAGTCTCATCCTGAAGGAGGGTCATTAGTGGAGTCCCACAGGGATCAGTCCTTGGGCCCCCCTTCTGTTCAACGCCTACCTATCTGACATAAGGACAGGAATCAGGAGTGAGATGAGTCTCTTTGCAGATGACTCAAAACTGGGGGCGGTGGTGGATGGGGAGGAGGGGAGGGTGGCCCTGCAGGGGGACCTGGAGTCTCTGGAAAGATGGTCTAGAAAGTGGAAGCTGAGGTTCAATGCAGGGAAATGCAAGGTACTCCACCTGGGGGCCAGAAACCCAGGCCAAGTGTACACCCTGGGGATACTACAAGTTTCAATGGCTGAGAGGGACCTGGGGGTGGTGGTGGATGTCAAGATGAAGAACTCTGAGACTTGTAGGAGGGCAGCAGCCAAGGCCAACAGGATGCTGGGATGCATCGCTAGGGGGATCACCTCCAGAAGGAGGGAAGTGATACTCCCTCTGTATAACTGCTTGGTGAGGCCGCACCTGGAGTACTGCATGCAGTTTTGGAGGCCACACTTAAAGAGGGACATTAACCCCTGGAGAGGGTCCAGATGAGGGCAACCAAAATGATTTGGGGCTTGGGGACAGGAATTATGAGGAGGCTCAAGAGCTAAATATGTACACATTGGAAGAGAGAAGGAACCGGGGGACATGATAGAGGTCTTCAGGTACATGAAGAGGGTAAATAGGGGAGGAACAGTCAGGGTGCTTCGAAGGAAGGAGGAAGGGGCCACTAGAGGGCATGGGTGGAAGCTGGAGGGGGAAGATTCAGGGGAGAAAGGAGGCGGTGCTACTTCACTGAGAGGGTGGTGGAGCCATGGAATGCACTACCTAGGGGGCTGGTGGAGGCAGAGACAGTGGAGGGGTTCAAGAGGGGGTGGGACAGGTACAGGGGAAGGGTTCTGGAAGCAAAATCCAATGCAGCAAGAATATCTGGAACTGGGAAGGGAGAAGACAGAGAATGCCAGAGGGACAGCAAGGTCAGCACCCAGGGTGGGGGCTGACCAAACGAGCAGACACGAAAGACCGTTAGGCCTATTCTGCTGGCATTTTAGTATGTTAGTATTATCAATAATTGAGCAGTCCTCAGAAAATGAAGAAACCTCAGGTTAAAAAGAAAAGGTGGGGTATGAGATCTCGAGGTAAAATAAAAGAAACATGAAGTCAAAATAGATATAAACCCCCAGCATATGGAGCTAAAGATAGTGTCACTGAATACAAACAGTACTAAACAATGAAAAAAAATGTAAAGCAACATTTGCTTTATTTGAATATCAATACCATGACATAATACTATTTCAAGATACCAGACTGCATACCCAAGCTGAGGCCAATAGAGCAACAGCTGATTGTTTATGGGGAAACAGTTACTGGTCTTTGGGTGACGAACTGTGCAGTGGTTTAGGTATATGTATTAACAACCCTGGAATAAAAGTATTGAAAATGGTGGTGATCCACCCTGGCAGAGCATTTTTATTGGATGTAATGTACCACTAACAAGTGTTCTGTCTTAATTTGTATTGTCCTGCTTACAAAAGCACTATGTGTACTGCAGATTTATTGAAAGAAGTCCAGCCCTTTTTGTTTACAGCAAAAATACTACTTTTAGGTGGTGGTTTCAATAGTGGAATATTAAGATCGGACAGAGGAATACAAATGGAAAAAGTATTTAGTGATACAACATTTTTTAAATCCCTAATAGCCCAAATGAAACTGAAAGATGCTCAAGCCACTTTACAATCTCCACCAGCTCACACTTTTTTTAAAGGAGTATTGTCCACACTGAGCGATTATTGGTTTATTTCTGACACTATTCCAACACCCAGGTGGTGGTGACATCAGACAACTGCCTAATAAGTATATGCTTATATGATGTTTTAGAGTTTGCGCATGGTAAAAGGATTTGGAGGTTAACTAATGCATTATTAACAAAAATAGAAAATTCAGAAGTTTTTCAAAAACTAGTGATGGCTAGAAAATCTGTACTTTGTATATATGACAATATGATTCACTGGTGGCTGGACACTAAAAAAATATTTCATCAACTGTTTTAAAAAATAGCTAGAGAACAGAATTTTACTAAACAAAAATGAGATCTGGATTTATGTAGAAAATTACAACGATTACAAGAACAGTGTAGAGAAGATCAGGAAGTATGACTGCACATTCAAGAAATAAAAGAAAAAATGCAGCATTTACAGTACAATAGATTTAAGACATTAGAATTTGAATCGAAGTATCCAACTCAAGGCAAATCTTATAAATTCAATCCATATGAGAACTGAATAGACAGAGTTCTAAAGAAAAACCTTACACAAGTGTTAACAGAAACAGGCAAAGTAGTTAATAAGAAAGCTGAAGTTTTGGAAGAAGTTAATAAATACATGCAGAAATTGTTTGGGATAGAATACACCAATGAGAATATAATAAGGAAATGGTCACAAAACGGAGAGTGTCACCAGTTAAGACCCCAGTTTAAAACCCAATTAGTACATCCAATAAATAAGTCAGACATTGATGTCATTATAAAGGAAATATGCTCAAATACAGCACCAAGAGAGGATGGTCTCTCTACTGAATTTTATAAGTGGATGTGGAAGGTTTTCCAAGAGAAATTTATACAACTATACAATGAATTACTGAATGGTGCTGAAATACCTCTAGAAATGAATAACGGTATGCTAGTCCTACTTTATAAGACATGAGACAAAAATCTCCTTAAGAACTGAGGACCCACTACATTATTAAATGTAGATTTAAAAATCTTTGCTAAGTTATTAAGTATCCACTTAGAATTGGTATTACCAGAAATAATTCATGAAACTCAAACCTGTTTGGTTCCCAAAACAAAAATTACTGATAACTTACTAATACTAAGGGAAACAGTGGAACATTGTGCTTCCACAGGAAATACAGAATATATTGCTAGCCTTGAGCAGACTAAGGTGTTCAACTAGATATCACATGAATACCTATGGCTATGTCTAGCCGCTTATGGAATCCCAGGTCCATTTATTGATACAATAAGAAGGTATTATTTATTTATGAATTTATTGACCGGGTAGGGTGCTCTGCTCCAGAGGACCATTTACAGGCATGACCAGGGCCAAGTAGACATGAGCAAAATGACAGTTACAGATAAGAAAAGTATAACAGCAACACTTGGTAACAATACAATATACAGAGTATAGACAAGGACAAGCAGACAGTGATAAACATACAAGCCAATTTAGATACAAACCAGTATACAGATACAACGCAGTTTGAGAATACAATACTGTGGTAACAATATTAATTGCAACTTAAGGCACAACAAGGAAGTTACCTATTCCCCCCCCCCACACCACCACCACAAGACACAATCATGTTCAGACAAGCTTATATCCTAGCAGAAAATGAAGAAAAATAGGCATCAGGTCCGAGGAGAGTTGATGGATGGGTGGGTGTTACCTGGGGAGACAGGTGCAGCTGTCCCTAGTGAGGAGCCAGGATTTAAAGTTAAGTTTGAAGGCATGAGGCTTGTTGGATGCTCTGAGCTGGGCAGGCAGCCTGTTCCATGGCAGGAGAGTCACAACCGATAGGGCTTTCCAACCCATGTTAGTGGTGGTTCACGGTGTCTCCAGGGGAGGGACAATGGAGGAGTGGAGATTTCTACATGAGGTATGGGGCTTGGAGAAGGTGGATAATGGGGAGACAGGACCATGTCTAATGCAAGTATCGCTGAGGCGGCTGAGGGTGAAGTCGAAGTGACCTTGCAGTGACAGCCAGTTTAGGGAGTGGTAAAGGTCACATTGGTGGGAAGTAGGGGGTGGACATGGTAAAGTGGCAAATGCTATTGTAAACAGTCACAAGTCATGCCCGAAGGGTGGATGAGACATGAGTGTAGACTAGGGAGCAGTGGTCCAAGATGGGGAGGAGGTTTCCTCTTGCAATAGCAATGTGAGTCTCAGGAGTCAGGAGGGGTAAAATTCCATATGCCATGCAGAGTTTCTTCGGCAAAGATTACCCCATTTTGCAATGATGGCTAGGGACAAAATGTGGTATTAAAAGAGGTGTAAGGCAAGGCTGCGCACTAAGCCCGCTGTTATATATGACTACTTTAGACCATTTAATTAGAAGATTAAACAATAATAATAACATACTAGGTATAATGGCTCCTGATCAAACTTTGATGGTTAAAAACAATGGTTTATGCGGTCAATGTCTGCCTGCTACTTCAAGATAGACAGTCTGGGGATACAGACAAACAAATATTGGAGGAATTTTCAAACTCTATGGGTTCTGAAAGTAATTATGAAAAGAGTTTCTGTCTCATTATTGGTACAGAGAATAGGAATGAAACCCACTTTATGAATGTACCGGTTGCATATGACCCATGCAAAATTTTAGGAGTTTATTTTGGCTCAGGTGACATGTCTTTACATAACTGGGATATGCAATTTAAAAAAACGCAGCCACAAATTAATTTGTGGAACAAATGGAATATGAGCAAACAAAAAATAATATTTGTCATCAAAATGTATTTACTCCCCTGTTGCTATATATTAGCCAGATGTTTCCTATATCTAAGCAAATGAAGTCAAAAATATATGAGTGTTTCTTCCAATGTATTTGGGGGAGTCGGCTGAACTTGATCAAACGTGGACTTACATATTTACCATTACAAGCTGGTGGTTTACATATGATAAATTCAATAGTTTTTTTTTATTTTTGCATCTTCTTTTTTAACTAATCTGACTCCCCTGTTAAGGAACATTCAAACAAGATGGGGGAATTGGGTTCTAAAATACTTTAGTCCTAATTTAAGAAAATGGGAGGAAAATGCAGCACTCCCTAGCCAAATAAAAATGTATCAATTACCTTAGTACATGAAATATTGTATGGACAAGATTAAACAATGGCAGCTAGAAAAAGGAAGTTTTACCACTTATACAAGGCCATATGTGTATTTGCAGATTGTGGAACATTTTATATTAATATACCTTTCGAGGATAGAAATGAAACAGAGAAAACCCAAATCTGTCAAATGCTAACTAATCCCAGAATCCCAATAAGAATGTGGGATACTGTCCCAGACCAGGCTGTACTAATACCCTAGAAAAAATACAGCATTTGCAGTTTGAAAGTCCATACATTACTGACGTTTGGCTTTTAATTAGAAGAACTTGGACCACTCTACCTTTCCAATACCTGAATTACGACACTTTTCTTTTTAGGAATCCTGTTCAATCACTGGAGGAATTTCAATACGAGCAGTCTAAATGTAATTTTCTCAATATGTAAATAGTGGATTTGGCAGAGTAGATATCGCTTTTCAATACAACAACTGCATATAACCCAAGAACAACTGTTCAATATGATAAAACATGACATTGTTACAGTCAGGGAACAAGAAAGGGCTTCTCAACATGTTTCAGTATTTAGATCTTTGTGGATCAATTTTCCAGAATTTTACAATATATTGGAAGGAAATGAATTTCAAGTTTATGTGATATAAAGCTGGGAAGACTTAAAATAGGTATTGTACAAGCTATAAGTGAATTTTACAAAATCTGTTATTCTTTTGCTATTTTTCTTTTCAAAATAATTTGTAAAAAAATTAAAAAAACATGTTTTCTTTTCTTTCTCCATTTTGGGACCTAACGATATATGATGACTATTACTGTAATCGTTGTTTATTTGGATGATTGTATGAAATTATAATACAAATAAAATAAACATTCTCCTACTCTTATCGAGAAGTGCCATGGGATCTTTACCATCCACCAGAACAGGTAGACGGGACCTCAGTTTAATGTCTCATCCGAAAAATGGCACCTCAGGAGAGCAGCAACCCCCTCTTGATGCACTACACTGTCAGTATTGGGATTTGTCCCATGTTCCCAGTGTGGGGCTAGAACCCACCCCACCTTCTAGTCTTCCAGCTTTAGAAGTGAGTATGCTACCTGCTGAGCCACTGACACTGATAAATGATGGATGGATACTTTTAGAATTTAACAACTTAAAACATCAGGTTAACTATCCTAGTTATCTTCTCTGTTCTGTAGCCATACAGTCCAAATCTTTATAGTTTTAACTGTATCACAGTTTGTGCACAGAACTCTGAACAATGTTCTGAAAGGCTGATAGCTCATAATTGGCATTCTATACACATGCTATGACATAGTAAGAACTCCAAACAACCGGTTCCATGGAAAGAACAGTTCAGTATATTGTCCCAATATGGATCATTTGGAGGTATGAATTTTTTTGCTGTAAAAAGGAACATTACTAACTGTAGCCAGTTAGCACACATTTCATGCCCCTTTAACAAAGTTGTCGGACAATGCCGGGAAATGAAACGTTTGCTCAGAATCACTAGAATTGTTCCTAGGTAATATGTAAGCTAGCTGGAGATAATATTTCTTCTTTTTTCTGCCTGGTTTATTTGTTAAAATAAAAAAAACAGAATTACCAACCAGAGTCTACACAGTATTTGAGTGTGACATAAAAACACAAAAACTTTGCTTCATGAACTGTTAACTTTTGAGAACAATATCCACAGCTATGTATTGATAGGTAATAGACAGACAGACGTAGATTGCATAATGCCACAAACAAACCATGAAAAATGTACTAAATAGCTACTGGATGTACATTTATCTGTGAACTACAGTAGCAATAGATATTTAAGCAACAATGCCCAACAGGGTGTGTGTCATGCTGGGATAATGTCATGCCTCAGGTGGTTGGGCATGAGGTCGCAGGCCGAGTGCGTCCGACAACTGAGGCATGACGTTATCCCAAATGACACATACCCTGGGGGGGCATTATTGCTATTATACAATGGCTCATTGTTATATATAAAATAAAAGAATAATTTTAAAGAATGTTTTTTAGTGTGGAAAAATATTTTTGTTTCTTAGGAGATGCAAAAAAAGAGGTGATCTAGCTCATCATATAGCTCATCTACAGGTTCACAGTGAGGCTGAGACTAGACCCGTGATGTTGTGCTGGGATAACAGCACGGGGACAGCCCAAGATTGACCAATCAGAGACCAGGAAATGTCCTTGCTATTGTATAATTAAAATTAAAATGTGCTACAAAACTTGGAAAAGTAACTCCAAAAATACACAACAAGCAGAGCTTAATATTTATTCCTATACTAAAATCCCAAAATCTTTTGTGTGGTTGTTTTAAAGCAATGCTCCATGCAGCTGCACCTTTTGGAAAGCTCATCCTTTTTTCCCCTAATTATTTTAGCTAAGGAACCCATAACAAAACTGAACTCGTGCATTTTAAAGAACCCTTTCATAGATGTCACAGGAAAAAAATCCCGTCCCCGTCACAGCAGCCAATTTTCTTCAACAAAAATTTTTACACAGTGAAATACAGTAATGCACATATTTCATAAACAACGATCACAAGTGCAGAACACTCATATAGTTCCACAACAAGCCATGTCCTCCCGTTAGCGCAGGGCTATTGTAACATACAAACAGCATCACTTTATAAACTAATCTTTGGTTGGTTTCATATCTGTGTCATATTGTAAAAACAAAAGTATCGCAGTTCTGCTTTTTTCTGAACTGTGGAATCATAGAATCATAGAAATCTGGCTGCAGAAGAGGACCTCAACGATCCATTGAGTCTGCCCCCCCCACTCGTCTCCTTTTCCATGGCCCCTTCCCTTCCCCATCTTACCAACCCCATATGTCTGTCCCATGCCCTTTTGAATCCCTCCAACCATTTCAGCCCCGACCACCTCCTCTGGTAGTTTGTTCCAGGCCTCCACCACCCTTTCTGTGAAGTATCGCCCCCTCACATTGCCTCTATATCTTCCTCCTTTCATTCTTAGGCTATGTCCACTAGTTATTGCCCCTGCCTTTCTTTTAAATAAGCTCCACTTCTTCACTTTATTGAATCCCTTCATGTACTTAAAAGTTTCAGTCATATCCCCCCATCCCTTCTAGTCTCCAGTGGGTACAGATCCAATTCCCTACACCCCTGCTCTTATAGCTTCCCCTGCATACTGTGTACCATCTTGCCCTTCTTTGAACCCTCTCCATCCCATCTATGTCTTTATGTAGATGTGGTCTCCAGAATTTGAACCTGTACTCCAATTGCTGCCTCACCATAGCTTTATAAAGAGACATCAGTACCTCCCTTCTTCTGCTAGTTATGCCCCTCCCAATGCATGCCAACATTCCATTTGCCTTCTCCACAGCTTTGCTGCATTGGCTACCTACCTTAAGACTGCTTGATATTAAAATCCCCAGATCCCCCTCCTGGTCTGTGTTCTTGATTCCCCAGAGTGTAAGTGCTCATGGATTTTATGCCCCAGTGCATCACAGCACACTTTTGGCATTGATTTGTAGTTGCCAAGTTTTCGACCACCCCTCCAGAACCTCAGATCCTGCATTATGCTTACTACACTCCGGGTATCCACCCATTGCAGATTTTAGTATATTTGCAAATAAGTACACCCTTCCCTCCACCCATCTGCTAAATCACTGATGTAGATATTAAAAAGGAGGGGTCCCAGTACTGACCCCTGGGGCACCCCACTTGTCACTCTCTAAAACTGGAATGCACCTCATTTACCACCGCTCTCTGACTTCTGCCTACCAACCAGTTTTCCACCCAACTAGTTATTTTCCTTCCCACCCCTAAGCTTTCCAGCTTATTTTCCAGCCTTCTGTGAGGGACGGTGTCAAAGGCCTTACTGAAGTCCAGATAGGCTACATCCACTGCCCCCCCCCCAGTCAACCACCTGCATCACCCAATTGAAGAACTCTATCATGTTCAACTAGCATGATCTCTCATTCATAAAGCCATGCTACCTATCATCCTGCAGGCTGCTATCTACCAGGTAATCCACCACCCTTTCCTTCATTAGTGCCTCCATCACTTTACCCACCACCAAGTTGAGGCTGACCGAGTGATCATTTTCTGCCGCTTCCTTACTGCTCCCATTGTGTAGTGGCAACACATCCGCCCTCTTCCAGTCACCTGGCAACCACCCTCTGTATCCAGGGAAAAGTAAAATAGCCTCTTCAGTGGGGCAGGTTGCTCCTCCCTCAGTTCTCAGAGTACCGTCGGGTGCAAACCATCCGGCCCCATTGCCTTGTCCACCTTTAACTTGCCTAGTTCCTCCTTAACCCTGTCTATGCCAAACAGGCTAGGATCCACCTTTTTGTCTACCCTACCCCTCGCCTTCAGCTTGGGTCTCCTACCCACCCCCTTCTCCATCAAGACCCAGCAGAAGTAGCTAATCAGCACCTCTGCCTTCTCAAAGTCCTCCTTCAGTTGTAGTCCTCTTCCCCCCTCAACCGTACTATCCCATGCCTTGCCTTCATTCTTTCCCCCACATACCTAAAAAAATGTTACCACCCCTTTTAGCCTGCCTAGCTATTTTCTCCTCAGTGTCAGCTTTGGATCCATGACCGGTTGTTGACAAAATTTTTGTTGAACGACCATACAGTGAAACCATCATGTCGACCGCATTTGCAGTTGATATATGGTTTCTCACTGAGAGATATGTTTTCTTCAGGGAACTTTGCCCCCCAAACCCCCCACATGGGGGGCTGTGCACTTCATACCTCCCCACTAAATATAATCAACTCCGAGTTGGAGCTGATTAGGGAGGGGTGCAAGACTCCTGAAATACACTGCTGGGTCTGGCGCTGACACTACAGCGGCCTGGTGCTGTAGTGACGGTCGCCGTCAAAATGACGCTGTTGGCAGTGTATACCGTCAGCTTTAGCCCTCCTTATCTTCTGCCCTGCTATCCTCTGCTTCTCACTATAAGCCTCCATGCCCTCCTTTCTTTGTGTCATCTTATATTTCCTGAAAGCCATCTTCCATTCCCTGACTGCCCCTGCCACTTCCCATGTAAATCAGAGTGGTCTCTGCCTTTTTTGTTCTTCTTCACATTCTTAATGCAAGTTTCAGTGGCTTTCAGTCCCCCCTCCTTTGATAGGTCCCCATAACTTTTCCACATCCGCTATATTCCTCTTACCTGCCATTTCCTCTCTGAATATCCTCTTCATTCTGTTAAAGTCTGTCGTCCTGAAGTCCATAGCACTCTTTCAGGTCTGATTTGACTCCCTCCCTATCCTTACCCTGAACCTTACAGTCCTGTCTTTACTTGAACCGAGGCTGTCCCCCACCATCACCTCTTCCACACTTTCCCAATTTCTGAGGACCATATCCAGCAGGTTATTTCTCCTAGTGGGCTCCCTAACCAGCTGTTGCATGAATACACCCTGTAGCACCTCTAGGATCCACCTGCCCCTAGCAGATACTGCAACCGGGATCTCTCAGTCCACATCAGAGAGGTTTAGGTCCCACACCAGCAGACTCTCACCCTTCAGAGCCACCTATGAAGCTGCCTGCATCAGCTGTCTATACCCTTCCTCCCCCTGTATAGGAGGTCTGTATACCACCCCCAGCCTGAGAGATGCTCTAGTCCATTTATCCAGTGTGACCCACAGGAACTCTGTCTCCCCTTACTTATTCTGCACTTACATTGCCCTAATGTTGTCCTTGATGTACTGTATACTGATGTACTGTATAATGCCACCCCCCTTCTTTCCTGTCCTGTCCCTCCTAAACAGTCTGCAGTCTGGGATAACTGTCACCCAGGTATGATGCTCTTTCCACCAGGTCTCACTAACTGCAACTTTGTCCAGACCCTCGTTCCCCATGATGGCCTCCAAGCCTCCCATATCTCCTGTCACCTTGGGTGGTCTTATTCTTAACCTCGCCCCCCAGAATTCAGTTTAAATTATACATTTTTTTGATAAGCTTCTCTAACTTGCTCTTTAGCACTGTTGATCCCTCCTTGTTCAGGTGCAGCCTGTTCGGGGAAAATAGGCTCTCATCCTTCCACATTTGATCCCCAGTCCCCAACTAACCCAAATCCCATCTGCTTGCACCATCCTGCCAGCCATTTATTGAATTCCTCAATCCTTTGCTTCCTTGATGTGCTTGCTCTTAGCATGGGCAGTACCTCCAAGAAAGCAACAGAGTGGAACACTGTACTGCTACAAAACCTATCAAGTTACCTGAATCTTGCCTGCACCTCCATTAGACTATTTCCCTCCAGATCGTTGGTGCCCAGGCAGATCACCAAATGTGGCCTTCCATCCTGCCATTTGCCCCATGAAGGTATATTGTGCCTTACATCCAGTGCAGTCATTCCTGGCATGCACTCAACCCAAATCACACTACACCTGTCTCCCTTACCCCCACATCTGATTGCCTTTATTATCAAGTCCCCTATGAGCAAAACCCTACTACTCCTTTCCTTCTGCCTGCACTTTTGGGTTTCTAACTTACACCCTGTTTCTGGCACCTCCTTTGCTTCCCTGTTCTTATCCCCCCGTTCATCTTCTTCCCCCAATGTCTGCTCTCCCCCTGGGCTACATCCCCCTTTTTCCCCCTTCTGGTGTCTCCACCATGCCCATACACCCTTGCCTCCCGTTTCTTGCACACTGTACCCTCTCTTTGTGCTTTTCCTGCCTCTTTCCTGTCTGCTTCCATTTTTTTATTGTACATATGTTCTTGAATAATATACACAAATTACTGTAACTTAACATACATACTGTGAATCATTGTACATATTACAGTAATTCCATATGAAAGCTTTAATGTACCTAACAAAGCCTATGGCTGCTTGAAACTACTGTACTTGTTATTGTCCTCACTATGTTCTGTATTGTTTCCCTGACATGGAACCTTTGTAAAAGAGCCTTGGCTGAAAGGTGTCTTCCAAAATAATAATAAATAAATAAATAAATAGAAATAGGAATTACCCACAAATTCCAGGGCACATCCAGTTATTCCGTGTTAATCATTGGACTGCAATTAACAGGGACACCCTCAATGAGCTAACATATAAAACCTTTCTTTTCTCATTAACAGACTTTAAATCAGTCACTGCCATGCCTGGAGCCCATTCCTTGGTCCCTTGTTCCTGTTAGACAGAGGCATCATCCTTACTTGCCATCCTGCAGTTGTTGGTCCACTTGCCTGACTTCCTTCCTGTCTTTTATTTGGGTGTTGTTGCTGCCACAGACACTGGATGGGACAGGAGTGGGACAGGACACATTGGGATGGGGGCCCCCCCAACACTAAATCTCACTGAGGGTTAGAGACAGAGCAGAAGTGGAAAAAAACAGTTCTTCTTCTGAGGCCACTTTTTGAACTGCCCACAGTGGCCAATAACTGACTGTGACCGATGCCATATCCCCAACAAACAACTGGTATTGCACTGCCCCAAACAAGCTCAGTTTTCTGTCTCCTTTGAATCCTGTGCTGCCCAGCCCCTCCTTGTAATCCGCTATGAGTCTAACTACCTGAGTGACTGTAATGTGAGGCATGAAGTCAGAAGACAAGTACTTGTAACCTACTGCCTGGTGCGGTTTATCTGTTTCTTTTCTTTTCTTTCACACCACTGTGCTTGCCCCAGCCATGTCAGGGGCCTGATATTAACTGTGCACCAGACAAAGGGTCCCAGTCCCCACAGAGACTGCCGCTGGCTGGCTAAATTTTTTTTCTTTTGTTGTTGTGATCGAAACTTACTGACTCTGAGTTAATTAAATCCTGCTTCCCTAATCTCTGTTATTTGCTGACATGTAGAAGAAATGGTGCATAATGCAAGACTGTCTGTTGGAAACTAAAGAGTGAGCAATAGCAGTGACAATGTCCCGGCCTCTGGGCCCCTTTCTGAGTATGGGCCCTGGCGCCATGTCACCGCTGGTGTCATTATAAATGTGGTACATGATACCGTGTCAGCTCATGCAGACATGCTGATGTACAAGAGACAAGCAGCTTTAGACTAACAATGTATTATATAAAATAGTGCACATGCAGCCACACACAACAAGGCTGTGTTTCTACCAAGGGGTTGTCAGAATCAGAATGACAGTGACCTTGAGAGTGAAGCTTGAGAGATCCCTGTCATCACAACAACTCCAAGGTTGAAACACAGCCTTGGAGTGTTTGGTTGCTCATACCTCATCTTGTATAGTGTATGGGCAACCATGAAAACTGCAAAGAACTTACTATCCCTCTCTTTTCCCCTCTCCACAGCTCATCAGACCCCCATCCCTGCAATGTATCCTCACTCCCTGATGCTGCAATCTTGATCACTGGCACCACTCTCACTGCTCATTACATTGTGATATACTGTAGCTACTGCAGCAGAAAAAAAGGTTATTGTGCTGCAGTAGCTATGTCACTACTACAGCAGAACCATTTTTTGTAGTGTATGGATTTCCATACACAACAAACCCTACCTTTACACTAGAGACTACTAGTCTATACAACTTTAAAGACAGATTGTTGCCAGTTTTATAGCAGCGGGAAGGAGGGGACGTTGCTGTTACTGGTTCCTGGTGCAGCTCTTACCTATAGTACTGTGCCCAATCCTGGGAGTCTGCACCTGAAAACAAACAGTGACAGGCTAAAGATCTTAAAGTGCAGAGTTACCAAGGTGATCCAAGGTCAGCAGGTCAAATTCTATAAGGAACAGCTGGAAGCCCTAAACATGTGCATGCTGGAGGCCAGAAGGGAGAGGGACGATATAATAATTATATACAATTACCTAAGTGAAATCAATTGAGTAAACAGTGAGGACTGGTTCACCAGGAACAGTAGTGCATGAGAGGGCACAAATGGAGTATCATCGGTGGAAACTTCAGGAGGAACATGAGGAAGTTCTACTTCACTGACTGGATGGTACAGCCAGGGAACAATTTGCCATCAGAAGTGGTGAGGCAGAGACTATAAACGGGTTGAAAAATGGGTAGAACGGGTATATGGGGCTGGTAATACCAAAAGGGGGAGCTAGTAAGGTGGAGCATTAGGAGTAGGGTGGTCTGACATAGGCAATAGGGATCAATACCCCTTTAAGATAGTAGGTCAGTGGAATACGTAGAGAATATTTCTGCATAGGCTGATCAATGGGTTTTATCTGCCAGCAATGTCTATGTTTCTAACACTACCAGATTAGTGTTTCATTACTCTAATACATGATATCTCATTCTAGTTAGTTACCATATCCTGTACTTTGTAGGGCTTAATTAACACTGTGACTGACACCTAATGTATCCATTTTATGTACATTTGCTTCAGTCATCTAGAGTCTAAATCTTGAGTTTCGTGAGAGTAGCTAGTCTCTTCTCTCTTCTCTCTCTCTCTCTCTTATTGTCACTTCTCTTCTTATGTCAGCCAAGGTTTCTGCTTGACTCTTAAGCTATTATTTTGACACCAAGTCACTTTAGAGAATTTATAACCATGGTGCCTGCCAGCATCAAACACATGTGGTTATCTTTAAAGTAGTGTATCTTTAGAGAGCTGCTTAGGTTGAATAAATGCCATGGTTCTATAGGACAGAAATACCAAATTAGAAAAGGTACGGTATATGGGAGTGCCAGGATAAGGCACCCATGGTAGTGGCAAGGAAGGATGTGGGAGTCCTTCAGAGTGGAGGCCTCAAGATGCATGGAATCAGATCCCAGCAGAAGAGGAAGAAACATCTTCTAGGGGACTCACCCATCAGGGCGGTAGTTTGGGGAACACCATGAAAGGGAAGGAGAGCACCAGTTCCTCAGCATGGAGGAATCTGGAGCATATCATTAGGATCGCTTGGGCAGGGGAGCAAGAGGGGGAGCTGAATGTCACTGTCCACCTGGGGACAAATGATCTGGCAAGGGATGCAGTCAGGATGCTGCAGAATAGGTTTAAGAAGCTAGGGAAGGGCCTGAAGCAGGTAGCATGCATGGTAGCCTTCACTTAGGTACTACCTATGCAAGGCTTAGAGGAGGAGAAGACACACTGCAATGCAGTCTTCAGAAACTGGCATCATGTAGGGGGTAGGAGTTTGTCTTTATCAGGCAGTGGAGTCCTACCTGGATAGATAAAGGCCTGTACTAATGAGATGGTCTCCATCCATCCAGGAGGGGAACGGCAGTCATGGGTGAAAGGTGGAAGGTTTGAATGCTACTTTGATGGTCATTTAAACTAGCCAAGGTGGGGAGTAAGAATAAATAAGGGAGGCAGTTAATCCCCCCCCCCCAGGTAATGGAGCAGCAGTGAGGAAAAGCCCAAGGGAAAAAAATTCCCCAGGGGTAGTGATCAGTTGAGGCAAGGGGGGAAGGACAGGAGGGATGCGAGGTGGAACTAGGGGTAAGAAAAATTTTAGGGAGGGTGGGCAGAGGGAAGAAAAAAGGGGAAGGACAATACCAGTGAAAAAAGAAAGACGAAGGATGGACTCAGGAAGGAAGGGCAGAGTAGGGGCAAGGAGTGGCGAGCCACGCATGCCAACTCAAGGAGCCTAAGAAACAAAATTCATGACCTTAGAAACTACTATTCTGGAGATGGATTTGGATCTGGTGGCCATAACAGAATCATGGTGCACCAACAACCACAGCTGGGAGGTGACCGTACCTGGTTTCAACATGTTTAGCAGGGGAGAGTGAGGGTGGGGGAGGTGGAGGTGGCAGTGGGATGACAAAGGGGAAGGGGCATGGGGCAGCTGCCAACTAGAGGTGCTAACTGCACACTCGAGCAGGTGTAGATAGACCAGGTGGTCTGTTTCTGCAGGCACATTCGTATGTTCATATGTTTAGAAAGGATAAGGCAGCTAGAAAAGGGGGAAGTTATTTTATTTGTAAGGGAAGGTATAAAGACCACTGAAATACAAGAGCACAGCAGGGAAAAGAAGGAGCTGGAGTTTGTTTGGGTTGGTTTAGAGATGGGCTCCAGGGCCTTTATGCATGTGGATGTGGTGTACAGGCCACCAACACAAGTGGAGGAATTAGATGGGATTTTGGGGGAGTCCAGAGGCAAGAGAGGAAGCAAAGGGGAAATAGTAATTATGGGTAACTTTAAACTGCCAGATGTGACATGGAACATCCTGGCCACAGCTACAGCTAGGAGCAGGGTCATCCTAGGCTCCCTGCAAATGCAGTTCTCAGGCAGCTTTAAAAACAGTATCTCCATACACATATACACTGTTAAGTTTTTTGTACAAAGCAAAAAAGGAAGTACAGTCTAAGACTGTCTATAGCAGTAGTCAGGGTGGTGTTGGAATAAAACTGCTGCAGTTCGATATCTGGGGGTGTTGGGTTTGTTGGAGTACATTTTTGAAGAGTAAACAGGAAACATGGCAGCTAGGATTATTTTCAGCAGAAATCTCTTGTCTGCTGCCGAATCACATCAAATGTATCTTCATCTTCCATTTCCGACTATGTAGGTGTGTCTGTCTCATTGATAGGCTGCCCATCAAGTCGAGAACTGATTTGCCTCATCAACAATCCTTATCTTTCGCTGCGGTTTTTCACAGATTCACTGAGTGATGTGTACCTTTTGATCCTAAACTGGAGAAGAGAGTTATCCTGTCATGCCACTTTCAGGATGATGTGTTTATTGCTTTCTGTCTTTACAACATCCTTGTGCTTCTCATCTGCCATGGCATTCCTCTTTTCTCTCTGTCCCTCCCTCATGCTCCTGCCCCATCTCAAAGGAACCAAATATGCACCATGGCACTTGGCAATGTAGTCTTAAAATTAAATGGAAATAAATTAAATTTACATTTTGACAAAATGTTTGGCTGCCTGCAGCTCAGCCCCTGTTAAAGCTACAGACCTGAAACTTGGCACATGCACTCACATGGTTCAATTAGGAGTACATTCACCCTCAAAGTTAGTGTGAAGTGGAAACTATGCACTCTGTGTAGTGCAGGTGAATTGCTTATTTTCTTCTACACCAGAATTTGCATATTATTTCACCAAAAGGAGTTACAGTGGTGACAGTTCTCCACAGTCCAAGATGTACGTGCCACGGGCATATTACCCACCCATGGAGGTCTGCACCTGGTGACTGCTGCGTGGTGGCCATATTCTCAGCCATGAACCACCGCCTGGCCTCCTTCCGTGACCCCACCCCCAAGATGCATAGGTGTTTGGGGGCATATCTGTGGACATGGGTGGGCATCCAATAGGATACCTGGACCCTGACTGCCACTGGATCACCTGCACCCTGGGGCACAACTAACATTGGGCAGCTGTGGTGTGGCCGAGACATCGGGGCAGGTGGATGCCCAGTCAGCTGCCCTGGCCCACCATGTGCAACCTGTAGGGTGGATGGCATGTTGGAGATATCCATACTGGCTACATCTGCCCTTGGGACATATAGCCTGCATCCCCCTTGCCCGGTGCCCCATGCTTTCCAGAATAGCATGTAACATGGGCATACCCCACAGACCACCCCCTTGGTGGATCTCAGTGTGCAGGTTGGGAATAGGGTGTGTGCCAGCCCTGTGCCCCCTTGGAGAATCAGGTGCAGGGGATGTGGTGGCCACAGAGTGTCTACGTGCCCCCAGATAAGTGGCACATAGACACTTAGTGCATTAGAGAATAGCTGCCAAGGTTTGAAAATTAGTGCTCTTCCCGTAGCTTTCCACTATGCAAAGTGCAGACTTTGCACTCCACATAGGCATGTAGTGTAAACTTCATGAAGTGTATCACTTCACGAAGTTTGCACTTTGCATAGTGCTGCACTAAGTGGGATGTTTTTTTCACTTTGCCCACACCAAGGTTCAATATGTCAACTCTGCCAGAGGTAGTAAAGTTTGAATAAGTAGTGTTAGGATTAGGAGGAAGAAGTAGGAAATAAATTTTGGCACAATTTCACAAAATCTTTATAAGATTGTGCAGAATGTTCATGGAAGCAATTTTGATAATTTTGTGTAATTTTTCTGGTGAAAATAAAAGTTTACCCAACACTTGTCAAAACTCAGTATTGGCTTCACTGAATTCTAGGTGTGAAAGATTCTTAGCCAACATGCAATTTTTTCCAACTACAATGTTTAAATTAGTTGCTTTTCAAATAACTAAATTAAAAATAGGCAGTTGTTCAGTGACAATGGTGCCTAATAAATAGGCAGTCTTTAAAATAGCTTGCAACACATAGGCAGTCTATAAGTAGCTTGCACTAAACATGCAGTCTTTAAAAAAACTTTCGGAACACTAGGGAGTCTCCTAAACAGCCTGCAATAATTTGTCCATCTCAAAATGGTATCCAGTAATATAGGCAGTCTCTTAAATAGCTTGCACTTGATAATCACTCTCTTAAATAACTTGCTAACTACACAGGCCATCCTCTTAGATGGCTTGAGGTGAATACAGTCTTTAAAATAACATGGACATCTTTAAATTACATTTAGCACATTAGTCAGTCTTTTCTCTGTAAATCCCTTTGGCTCAGCTTGCCTCCAGCAAATCCCACCTTCTTTGTGCCTGTGTGAGGCCTTCATTTACACAAATTACTATCTGTAGCAGATGTAGTAGTGACCTTAAAGTAAGTACTTGGCAGCCATCTTAGCTGTAATCCTGTAGTGAGCAATTAGCAGTCCTTGGAGTTTCCAGTCCTGCTCAGTCTAAAGACCTGTTGCCTTTTGTCTATGTGTAGCTTTTGTCCTTATTCCAAATAAAGAAGGAAGCTTTGTAACATCTCCCAGCATCTGTGTTCATCTGTTTCATCCCCAAGAATACTACACTATTAAAGCGGCTTTTCCTGACCTGAGGGCAAACGGTGGCAGCCACCACTGCTTTGGGACTTCTCCTTCCTTAGGCTGACCATCTCCTTTCTCCTGATCCTGCACATTTTCTCCAGCCTAGAAAGCAGTCTTTAACTCCTACTGTCTGCCCTGTCTGTTCTGTTGCTCCTGACTGCAGTAGACTGTCTTTTTCCCACCCTCTGAGGTGGTCCTTCTAGTGGGTCTGCCCATTCCCCCTTCTGCCTTGTGACATCACCACCAGAGGGCATCCACCAACACTGTTTGTAAATAAATATAAAATAATTTTTGCCTTGTGGTTGCACCAGGGGTTGTTGCCCCTTCACACTAACTGCCCCCACCCATTCAGTTTGTGGGTCTCAGAGAGTCATGGGTGCTGCTGCCAAATTGCTGTTGTTTTAGGGGCTGTTTCCTGCTGCTGTCATTTTAGCTAATGATGCCTCTGGAGGAGTAGGGTACTAACTCTGTTGCCAGTGGACTGATTATTGCTGCCACTTGACTTCTGCTGCTGGGGAAAGAGAGGGACAAAGAGCTTCCACAACTGGTTGGGCCACATGGAGGAACTCCAGAGATCAAAGTAAGCCCTGACATTTCCTGTCTCAGCTGGCCGGTCAGCTCCCGCCTCACGCTAACTCTTCTCCCGCACACACACCACTAAACATTCCATTATATTTTGCAGCTAGATATTCCATACTGCGAAGTCTATATTGTTGCCAATTCGCACAGGATGGACGCTGTCCAGAAGAGGACAATCAAAATGGTACAGGGATTGCAAGGGAAGCTCTAAGAGAATAGACTGATGTTTCTCAATGTGTATATCCTGGAGGAGAGGAGATTGAGAGATTATATGATTGAGACTTACAGATACCTCACAGTTATGAATATGCTGCAGGAGGGGATCCACTTCCAAATAAGAATGAGCTCCAGGGCTAGCAGAAATGTGAGGAAACTGGAGAGGGAGTTCAAGAGGGAGATGAGGGAGTATTTCCTCACTGAAAGGGTAGTGGATGTATGGAATACAAGGTAGAATAAGAAGGAAATACTTGGACAGACTAGGTGGGCCATGCAGTCTTTTTCTGCTGACAGATTCTGTGTTTCTGTTTCCCTTTCCTACTCTGTCCAAGCTGTCTCTGTTTAAACAGGACTGGCAGTTGCAAACTGGAATCCTCACATGAGCCTTGCCCAGTACTCACAAGTCAGACCTGCTGTAGTTCACCTCACACTGGGGAACCACTGGCTACTTTCCTAGTAAGAGATCAATTTCCATTCTTTTGTTTTACATCTGCTAGAAGGCTGGGCTAAGGACCCAGAAATAATAAAAAAAAAAACACTGTTGGTATGTTTTGCATTGTTCTTCTCCTCTAGGCATCTGGCAAAACACGATGCTGTCTGTGCACTCTGGTGCCCCTATTCTTGGAGAGTCACTGTGGCACTGCAAGTGGACTAACTGGAATGCCTTTATCTCCAGTTAAAGCCTTGCTGTTCAATTAGTTTTAACTTTATTGATCACTAACATCATAAAAATTATTTTATTTTTATTGGTAGCATAACCTGATAGTAAAGTACTTTTTTTTGTTAAACAGTGTTGTTCAGCTTTACCATTGGGTTGTGCCAATGTGCTTCTTTCATTGCTGTCTGCTTCACTCTCAGGCCCGCAGCATTCTGTCAATAGTATTTTAATTATCAAAGTGTAGGTATTTCTTAACCCCTTGCCTTTCTGAAAAGGAGTTTTTTTTAAAGAAGCAATGGGAGTTAAACATAAAGTGACAGCATTTATTTTCATTATACAGCACCAAGAGGTTGAACAGGAGGGTAGTGTTGCTGAGAGTACAATACTGTTTCCCATGGAATGCTGTGGCTGTAGTCTGAGAACTCAGGGTTGAGGCAGTATTGATGAAAAGCAAAATGCAGGAGCACAGTATTACAGTACTGAGCAGTACTGTATGTCAGAGATGCACCTTGAAAGTGAAAGATAAAGCAAGCTACAGAGTGTTAATATCTGGCGATATCTGATGGGTTGTGGTGCACAGGATATCAGTAAATTAATAAAAAATAAAATATATAGTAACAAGTTTAAAATGATTTGTCTCTGTTAAGCCAGTATGGCATAATTACATTTCAGAGCGCTAGGCTCAGTGACAAAGAAACTTCCTAAGTTATTAATCATTAGAACAACAAGAATTTGTATTTATGTCACATTTTTCATACACATCGTCTCCCAAAGTGCTTCATAAGCACTGAAAGACTGGCAGTGAAAGGACTATAAATGTGTATCTGTGGCCATTTCACACATTGTCACACATACAAAAACACATACACACGCACATGCACATGCACACACACACAAACACACACACAAACACAGACACACACACACACATGCACATATACACACACAAACACAAACATACAAACACACACGTACACAAACACGCACAAATAGAAACACAAACACACACACACACGTACACCCACCCACATACAAACACACACACAAACACATTCACATACACAAACACATACAGACATACCCACAGACACATACATGCAAACACACATATAAACACACACAAACACACAAACACATACACACATACACACATACATACATACACACATATAATCAAACACACATGCGCGCGAGCACACACACTCTCTGTCTCTTTCAGGCTATTGTCAAAGGCTGTGTGGGTGATGCTTGAACCAGTTTTGTGGGAAGAGGAATGTAGAGCAGGATACCAGGGAAAATCCCTTGCTGACCTGTACGGGGAACCTCTGGCTGGCTATTGGCCACTTCCATGGAGCCTCCAATGGAGACAGATGTGCAGGAGGTAGTGGAGATGGTCTCCTCCTCTGCCTTGCAGATAATAGAGACTGAAAACATTTTTGATGCTTAAAATGTATTGGAGGAAGCATTGGAAACCCAGATGGAAACTGAAGATGTGGCTAAGAATGAAAGATAATCAGAGAGAAAGAGAGAGAGAACTTACTGGAGTAAAAAATTCTACAAGTGCTGAGAAAGCCCCTGATAGTCCAAATGGAACTACCGCAGGAACCTACAGAGGAGTTGGAAGCTCAATTGCTATGAGAGGAGCTACAAAAGGAGCGAGCTTTCATAAGGAAACAGAAAGATCTGTGAGATGCTATAGCAGCAAGAAATCTGCTGAGCTAATCTTAAAAATCAAAGGTGCTGCTCCCTAGCAACCAGCTTTCAGCTCTGCTGCAAACCCCAAGCACAGCCAGAAATTCTAAGCAACAGACCATGATATCCAAGCAAAGGAGTGATCTACCGGCCAAGCTACACACTAACAGTACTACCTTCAACTGTAAGGCAAGTGAAAATTCTACCTTCTTGTTTGTTTTTAGTGGCAATAAAGTGAAAGCCACAGAGAACTTAAAATCAGGGGCTACGTCAGGAATGGCTTCTGCAGGAGCTCTTGCTTCTGGCCTAAAATGTAGCCTGAATACACCAGAGTGAGTACCTACGGACTGGTCAGTTGAAATGGCCCTTGGAGGTGCTGGTTGAGAACTTAATGCAGAGGGGCACTGGCTGTTTGGACCTTCTCCAATTCACATACTGGGAACAATAGCTGATAAAATAAATGTTGACCCTGATGTTCCCCTAACAAACACCAGTGTTGCAGCTTCAGAAAACTCTGCAGATGCTGCCATGTCTTCCATGCGTATTCCAGAAATGCTAAAATTAGCACAACACCTGCAAGTGGAATCGAATGTTCCATCAACAGAACCAGAGAATATTGCTGCCCCCATTCAGCCTCTGGAACAACAGCATAGAGACAGTATACCCAATCCTAGTACTTCCAGGCCAAGGTCATCAGAGCAAACGGGCAACAATAACTGAGATGAGCACCAAAATTCAAGAGGTAACAGGTCCTATGCATCTTTCTTTCAAGAACCAGTGTACCCTGCCAAAAGGCATAATGCTGTAAGATTGACTTAGAGGTGGTTTAGAGGTGTTTCCTGACTGGTTGTTTGTTGCCAGAACACTACTGAAAGAGTCTATAAAGTATGCTGCAGTAGACGTTTATGCATTAATACACGTATCTGACAAACAAACCTTTGAGATCAGCTTCAAACTCATCAGTGGTTTACAGAAGTTTTGAGAACTTTATCATAATCTGAGATAGACCCCATTGTGGTCACCCTTCAAAGTCATCCCCCTAACCAAACTGGCAAACAGAACAATAACTGTGCTGTTTCATAATGAGGAGACAAGTGTGACAGATCTCTTATACTGACTCAAGCAGAGATGCACAGTCTTGGGGAATCCTGAGGCTATTTTTGATGATGATAAAAAATATGGAAAGGGGGTGGAGAGTGCGGATTGTCTTGCATGCTACTGAAACTGGTTTACAACACTTACTTATTTTTTTATAGGTCATGACAGAGGTGTTTTATTTTATCAAGGCCAGCCTAAAGCTTGTTACAGATGTGATGAAACAGGTCATATCAGTAGTCTTTATGATAAATTAAAATGTTCATTATGTGGAAAACTTGGGCACACAATTGGGCATTGCCGAAATGAACAAATCTGTAATTTATGTGATACTAAGGGGCATTCTTACCACACCTGTCCCTGGGCAGCACACAACCAGCAAAATCAAACAGATAGTGAAGAGCAAAGATTGCTTATTGCTATAGTTCAAAGGACAAGGGGTAGAACCATCCCAAGTGCTCCACCTCCACTCCCCAACCTCAGAGGACAACTGTAGTAGGGCATCCCAGTCTGGCTTCAAGAAGTCCCCTCTCAAGAAAATCATACTGAAGGAAGTGGTCTAGCAACGCAGCAAAGGAATAGGGACATGATGGTGGAAATGCCCTCTCCACTACCCCACTCTGATTAGATTACACAAAGATACTTGGCGAAAAGTTAAAATTAATCAAAAGGGAGATCTTACTGTCAAGATTAGAACTAACCTAGAAGTTAGACAAGGCTGCCTTATAGCCCCTTTATTATGTAACCTATGTATAAATACAATTATAACACAGATGAAGTATCCTGAGTTTCACTCTCTTGTTATCGGAAATAGAAAAAATTCATTGTTGGCTTTTGCAGATGACTTAGTTCTTGTATCTACATCATTTTTAGGCCTACAATGGAAAATCAATATATTTGCATGTTATTTAGATCAATGGAAGATAGTACTCTCAGAACTGAGCTTGGATTAGTATTTAATCAAAGTAGAGTCAGTAGTAGAAAACATTCCAAGCAATTACCTATGGACAAATGGAATCTAAAGCTCAGGAAAAATTGGTTTAGTATCAGGGCTATCAAAGCTTGGAATACTCTACTGGAGGAAGTAATTGCTAGTAAAGACATGTATGCCTTCAAACACAACTTAGATATGGTAATGAGTAACGATACTAAATTTGGGGGTCAGTTCTAAATTCAAATCAGGACTATTAACTCAAAAATGGCAAGCAGTAAGGAAAAAAGTCTTTTTTAAGCTTGAAACATCTATGAAATCTATGAAAATCTATTTGCCACTCTTTGTAGCACCAATACATTATCTATTGACATTAATAAAACCCAAATGTTTATGTTTGGTAATAGACAGAAAAAAAATCTACTCCATTTATAAATAGAACTAAAATAGAGACAGTTAAAACATATACCTATTTAGGTGTAAAATGTTACCTATCCACTCGCTGGAATTTTCACCATGATTATGTAAAATACAATACAACTACAGCTTTCAATGCCTTTAGGAAATTCATGGCCCAGATGGGGAATGGATCAGTGAAAGGTCTCCTGATGGCAATGGAGGCTAAGGTGTGCTCAAGTCTACTTTACACTTCAGAAGTATGGGCACTAGTGGCCCCAAAACAGTTGGAAGTACAATTAAATACATTTTTGAGATATATCCTTAAAACATCCCAATCAGTGCCAGCCTCAGTTGTAAGAGCAGAACTGGGCCAGCTTCCAACTGAAGCTTATATAGTAAAAAGGAAAATTTTATTTCTACTCAAGGTATTTCTGTACCTGGAGTATAGAATTCCAAGAATGTGTCTAGAAGAGGAGATTAAGTATACAATGTTGGGTTTTAAATTCCCAGTTATAAATTGTATAACAACATGTCTCTATCCACTGGGATTGGGACATCTGCTTTGTCAAATTCACTCCCTCCCTTTCGAGGACATAAAATTTCAGGTCAAAGAAAGAGTTAGAAATGTTTATAGCAGTAAAGACATGGAAAGAATACAATCTTACCAAAACTTTATGTGGTTAAAAAACTTTAAATTATCTCACACAATAAAACCTTATTTATTGCTTCTAGATAAACCAGATCTAAGAAGAGGGATAAAAAGATTCCTAATGGAATTATTTGATTCACGTTAAGTACATTATGCCCAGAAAAGAGAGGGCATAAATAATGACAAATGTAGATGTCACTTAAATATGGTGGATGATTTAAAACATGTGGCTTTGATATGTCCACTATACCGGAAGTATAGCTCCTCCTGTTTAGGACCTATTTTGAGGGACCTTGGACTCCCCACTGATCAAATATTAATAAAATTGTTTACATCTAAAGATATACACATACTAACAAAACTTGCACAGTTCCTAAAGATTTTAAAGCTATGGGATTATATATGGAGGATTGTTTGTGTTGTTATTTACCCTGGAAGGTTTAGACTACTTATTGTATGTATTTAAGTAAATACTTGTTTTATCTATTTTAAATGTTTTGTAATGGCTTATGTTGAACAAATAAACATGATGATGATGATGATACCCCAAGTATAGTCAGAGACAAAGAAAACTAGAAGAGCTACTAGACAAAGGCAAAATTGTTCCCAGCCAACACCCAAGGTTCTGAAAACAGTAGGGATCCTAGTCACCAATAGGTCTGAATCCTTAACAGATATTCCTGAGACCTCAGGAAATGATTCCGATGATTCCTTGGTATGGTTCTCCTCACCAGATGTAAGATCAGATAGGGAAGACCCCCTACCACCAGAAAATGCTAACTCCCCCCCACGTCAAAGCCTCCTACAAAAGCAAAAGCCAAACTCAAGCATGCCAGGCAAATCAGAAGTGTGACAAGGCAACCCCCATGACTTCCATAAACCCCTACACTCTAATTAATGGAGTCCGGTGTATCACTACACTCATTTAATGTAAATAGTGTTATGAACCACAGCAAAAAACAAGCTGTGTTTTCATATTTAAAATCTTTAGGCACTGTCATCTTTCTCCTGCCGGATACAAAACTACATACCCTACAAGATATCAAGGATGCAACACAGCAGTGGCATGTTGGGTCCACTTACTGGTCCATAGGTCCAGATCCCTGCTCACAGTTTCAATTTTATTCTCAGGTATTCAGTTTCACTTAATAAAAGTCTTGGACATTCTCCCAGACATGGCACTCCTTGTGGAGATTAGAATACATGGGACCCTATATAGAATACTGAGTATTTATGCCGCTCAAATAAAAGTGGAAAGAGTGACACTGTTCCAACTTATTCAGACCTATCTGTACCTGTACTCCTCACAACAGGTGATTTTAGGAGGAGACTTTAATTGTAGTCTATCACTAGTAGACAGAGGCAGAAATGCAAAAACTAAAAAGATTTTTTGTAACACGGCACTTCTGAACAAAATGATCCATGCCACAAATTAGTAGATGTGCATAACTCTCCACCAGGAACAGCTGAACCCACAATTTTTAAGGGACCACTGGCCACACAAATAGATTTTTTTTACTTCCTCTTCACTTCAGATTACGAAAGCAGAAGTATGGGTTTCTGAATTTTCAGACCATAAGATCTTACGTGTGATAATAGGCACAAAAAAACTCAACTTATGGTCCAGGAACTTGGAAATGTAATTCTTCCCTATTAGAGTATCCTGAAATAATTCAAGAAATGTATTAATTTCTTGAAGCCAGAAAATCTGATTGTGAACTGTATGATGACCCCCCCTTGTGGTGGGAAGATAGTATCTATTATTTAAAGCACTTAATAAAAATAAAAGGAATAAGGAATATTATCATTATGTGCAAAACAGAATGCAGCATCAGAAATTATGATCAACGTCACATACTGCCAGTCAGAATTTTGTTATGCAGATTCACAATATTACGCAAAAAATGATAGAGTTTCATCAATCACAAGCTCAGAATCTGTAAAACCAGCAAAGATTCTCTACACAGGGTAAAAAAGAATATACATGCCCCTATGAAATGTGTAATACCAATACCAAGCAAAAACAAATGGAGAGCATGTGGGATAGAAACCATGTCCTGTGTTCTGATCCCCCAGGAATCAGGAAAATACTAGATGATTACAGTCGATAGTTGTTTACACCTATGCATAGCAAAGAACAAGGTTATGAAATCTTGTTTTATGATTTAGAGAATCCCAAGTGTTCTAAGAAACATGCTGAACTGATAGAACAGTATATACAGCAGCAGGAGCTATTACAAGCTCTAAACACTGTGACCACTAATAAATCACCAGGCAGTGATGGCTTAACTAATTAATTATACAAGTACATAGGTAGCAAGCTCTTGGTAGAATTAATATAGGTCTTTACATATATCCTTAGGAATCACTCTCCTTCCCTCAGAGTGACAAATGGGCAAATAATCTACATTTTCAAGAAAGGTGACAAATGTGACATACAGAACTGGAGGCAGACTTCACTCTTGAACAATGACCTTAAAATTCTTGCCAAAGTTCTGAATTCTAGGCTATTAAAAATGGTAGGATATTTAATTTCCCCTGCACAGACCTGTTCAGTTCCAGGCAGAAGGTTAACAGACCATTTGGCCCTTTTAAGAGAATTATTTGAGCAGGGCTAGAGAGGGAACATAAAAGGTGTGGTATCGTCATTAGATCAAAGGAAAGCATTTGATTCAGTTAACCATGGTTACTTATGGGCTGTATTAAAGCAATACGGGATACCTACTAAATTTATAGATTGGATTAAATGTCTGTACAGAATAGCAACAGTAACCCCAGTGGTACAAGGTTGGAAGGGAGACATGTGTACTGTGGGTAAAGGAGTTAGACAAGGATGCCCTATGAGCCCCTTACTTTTTGTGTTTAGCATTGACCCCCTCTTAAGGCTTTTAAAAAAATCTGCTAAACTCCAACACATCACACTAATGGATAAGACTCTGCAGTTTGCTGCAATTGCATATGCAGATGATCTATGCATCCTAGTCCAGGATCCAAGATGAGCTTCTGAAGCCATACAGATATGTAGCCAGTATGAGTCACATACAGGTATGTCCCTGAATAAGGAACAATGTGTAGCAAAGCAATTAGGGGAGGAAACCCCAGGTTTAAGCAAGCATTTGTCAATGCCAAATGTTATCTCGCTGGCATTGGCACTGGTAGTGCAGGAGTTAGAAATGCATAAAAGGAATGGCTGTGAAGTATTGAAGTGACGCCAACCCCATCCCCAACCTGTAGAGACTGACAGGCGTTGGGCTGTGCATTTGGGTCATCAGCTATAACATTCATGCCATTTTACCTCACCCTACCCTGTAGACACTGACAAGTGTCGTGGTGTGCTTTGGGGTCTTTGGCCAGTATAGGAGAATGGGGTGAATTTTGTGGCAGAACACTGCAAGGTGCACCACATGCCTGTCACTGGCTGCAGGGTGGGGATGGGGGTGGAATGGCGTGAGCATTATGGCCGATGATCCCAATTCACACCCCTGATGCCTGTAAGTCTCTACAGGGTGGGGTGTTACAGTTGGAGACCCTAACACCGTAGGCATGTGTTGGTATTTTCACTCCAAATTTTCAACATGGGCTTTTTGTGACCCCACCTCATGAAGAGCAGCACAATTAGTTTGTTAGCTGAAAGGTGGTTTTGCACAGCGGCTATGCCATTTGGAGACACAAGGATGAAAACACATTTTGGGCAGGATGTGGAAAATGACAACTATATTGTTCATAAGGAGGCATACAAAAATGGCAATATTGAAAATCTGGAGTGAAAATATGAAATATTGTTGGTCATAATCATGCATAAAAACTGCACAACACATGTCCATAACCCAATTACTTTTGGGAGTTTTAGGTCACATTTTCAACATCAGTATTTTGGGACCACCCCTCATGAACAGAGGCGCTGAGATTTTGTTAATCTGTCCAAAAAGTTGATTTACCCAGCGACCACGCCATTGTGCGTTGGAGATGCAGAAGCACATTTTGGGCTTGCTGTGAAAAATGACAGCTGTACCATTGATATGGAGGTGTAAAAAAATGGCAGTGTTAAAAATGTGGCATGTAAATATTGCAAATTTGCAAAGTTACAAAGGTGCATGGAAAATGCACAATGCACGCTTTTAACACAGTCATTTTATGGACTTTCAGGCACCAAATTTTCAACATAGGGATTTTAGCACCTCTGCTCATGTACAGTGCCACTGCCATTTCCTCAAACTGTCCCAAAAAGTGATTTTGCACAGCAACCGCGTTACTCGGCGCCAGATGTGCGAAAACACATTTCGGGCAGGATATGTAAAAGACAGCTGTATTGTTCATCAAGAGGTGTGGAAAAATGCCAATGGTGAAAATCCAGAGTGAAAATATTACAAATCTACAACGTTACAAGCGTGTGTGCAAACTGCACAATGCACGCTCATAACACAGTCATTTTATGGAGTATCGTCACCAAATTTTCAACATAGGCATTTTAGGACCTCTGCTCATGAAGAGTGTCACCGTAATTTTCTCAAACTGTCCTGAAAACTGATTTTGCACAGTGATCATGCTATTCTGCTCCAGACTTGTGAAAACAGATTTTGACCAGGATATGTACATTTACAGCTATACTGTTCATCAGGAGGTGTGGAAAAATGGCAATTTTGAAAATCTGGAGTGAAAATATTACAAATTCACAAAGTTACGAGTGTGCGTGGAAACAGTGCAACACACACTGGTAAAACAGTCATTTTGAGTATGTTTTTTACCAAATTTGCAACATAGGCTTTTTGAGATCCCACCTAATGAACAGTGGCACTGTCATTTCGTTACTCAGTCCCGAAAGGGGATTCCGTGCAGTGAAAGCAAAATCACCTTTCAGGACCGAATAACGCCATGACAGTGACTGAATTCATGAGGATGCGTCCCAATAACCTCAAGTTGAAAATTTGGTGCAAAAATTCCAAAAAATGCTCGAGATATGCACCAAAGTTGAAAAACACCTATTTATGTCATTATACAGCTTACCAGCATTTCTTCAGTTTGCGGTTGGCTTTGAAGAGTGCAGATGTGTTCCCGGTCCACCGAAGATCATCTCACCAGACTCCAGAGGTAAGTATGGGGAGAGAGGTGTGTGTGGGGAGGCAGGGTGTGCAAAGGTGGGTGGGATTGTGGAGGGGCAGGAGACCGCGAGGGACTGTTTTCTTCTTTCACAGGATTAGAAAAAAATTGTGTGACAGTTTTTAATTTTTAGGGGACTTAGCACACTGGGGCGGACTCCCAGCATGCCACCTAAGTGTTTTGGGGGGATGCTGTAGCCGACGGGGGATTGGGCACCCCTGTTGGCATACAACAAAAGCGGGGGGGACTAGCCGAGGGGGATTGAGCACCCCCTTGGCACATAACAATGGGGAGGTGCATTATGCCAATGGGGAGTGGTCTCCCCCATCAGCACATACATTGTATCAGGGCATGCCAACAGGAGGATTGGGCACCCCCGAAGTTGGCATTATGGCAGGCAGTGTGCCGCCATGTAAAATATTTTTTTTCACCAGGAAAAGCACGTCGGGAGGTCCACTGTGTATGATGAGCTTTGCTTGCATTGCAGTGAACTTTTCCTTAGATGTGCTCACCCCATTATGTATGCATGGTGTGGCGCCGGCATGCAGGCTTATTGGGGAATGGGGGATGCACCTACTTATGCGTACCCTGCATTCGCCCAACAGTGACCGCGCCTCCAAATCTGCAATTACTGCAATATGTTGGCTTTGCATGCATGAGCCAACATAATAACATTCAAGGAATAAGAGTTACAAAAGAACCAGTGACTATTCAAGGAGTCATCTATGGTTCTGAACAAGATGACAGAGTGAACCGGGAACCGAAAATAAGACAAGGTCAGCAACTGGTTACATTTTGGAATAAGTGGAAGCATAAGTAAGCAAAAAAGGATGTATTTAGTCAAAACATTCTTAGTACCATTATGCCTGTACATCAGTCACATTTTTCCACCACCAAAACAATTAGCAACTACCATCTTGAGCATTTTTTTCAAGCAATTTGGGGAAGTCAGTTGAACCCGATTAAAAGAAATATTACATATTTGAAAGTACAGTGATTAATGATTAATCCCATCTCCTTCTTTTTCAGTATTTTTTGGTATACAAACCTTAGGCTCTTTTAGTATTTGCAGGACAAAAATGGGCCCCCTTCCTCTTATCTACCTGTTTGCAGTGGCTATCTCAATGGGAACAAGAGCGCTTGAGAATCTTAAAGAGATCTACAGCCATCCCTGATTACATCAGAGAAGCATTCCTAAAATGAAAAACACTGGCAGGTCACGAGTGCAATGATGATTACTAAATCAAGGAAGGAAATGCATGTCTGGGTGCAGGCAGTGTCTTTTATGAAGTTACAACATTTCCAAATTGCCCAAAGGCTTACATTCCCTCTTTAATGCACCTTGTTAAAGAAACCAGAATACCAGGTAAAGAGTGGGATCTTCACTGGTTGAGCTGCCATGAAAAGATCAATGTCAAGTCTAATCATAACCATAAACAGCTGGAGGATAGATTGTAGTAGGCATCAGTGTTTTCAGGAGGTGGAATCAATTTCTCATTTATTTTTTACATGATCATACTGTATATTCAGGGATTATTGACCATTGAATGGAGGGCTCCCCTGGTTTCAGACCATAGGCATTAATGTATGAAAATTATACAGGGCATGCTCTCATATGGAATAAGGGTACTCTACATGTTTTAATAATAATAATTAAATGGTTTATTTGGAATGTCAGATCATTGTTCACATTACAACAGAAGCAAATTAACCACATTGAATTAATTGCTAAGATCTAGCATGAATTCTGTACTATATGTGTATATATATATATATATATATATATATATATATATATACACAAAAGAAGCTAGCATGCTCACACAGAATTATTTAAGGGCATGCTGAAGAAATATGCCTTGGACCACAGATTCAGATGCCCCAGTAACCCGAGTTATTTTACTATAACAGGAAAAAAGTGATACTGTTGTCTCCTTACAACTATAACCCTTAGATTGACAACATGGTTTTTCCTTATTCCTCTCCTTTTTCTGTTCTTGTACAATATTGTTTATAACTAATGTAAGTCTTTATAGCACTATTTTTACTTGTTTTAGTTTAATGTCTTCCTTTTTCCACTTACTGAGTAGTATGGTTCTATTAATTAGGAAACTGTGACTATGTATTGACAATTCTGTTATCTATTATTTGTTTGATTTATCCTTTAACAAACACCCCTGCTCTTGCCAGTAGGGGGAACCTTTGGACATTTTTCCAAGATACCCAATCCAGGTGCAGGTGGAGATGGAGGGGGGAAACTTTGCTCAGTTATGTATTTATTTATTTAGATTTTGTTTACCAGGTAAGCACACTAGACAGTCAGGTGCCTATTTTCAGGTGTGACCCGGGAGAATTACAAGGCACAGGCAAATTACAGTACAGAGGCAAGGCACAAGAGAATTAAAGGTACAGGCAATAACAGTACAAAGTCAAGGCATGGCAGTCAACAAGGGACAGTCAAGTACAGGTTAAACATTACAGAATCAGCATAGCAATCATTAAGAAACAGACAAGAAATAACATCAGAAACAATATCAGATAGCACCAGGACAGGCTGGTGGGGGTACCCAGCTAGAGTACACAGGGGACAAGATTAGGGGGCATGAGCAGTGGGGAGGGGGACATTGGGGAGTTGTTCCAAGAGGAGGGGGATGAGACAGAACAACTCAAAGACTACTAGCCTGGCAGGGGACACTCACCCCTAAGAGGGTGAAGCAGAATATATCGAGTGTGAGGCGGGAGCTGATGACATAGGCATCAAGCTAAGACAGACCAGGGAGCTTGGGGATACACAGCATAGAGTCCCTGGCCCAAGATGCAGCCACCCAGAGACCAGGAGCTTTTTGGCCCAACACAGACACTTGCTGTCTGTTGAGATTACTATTTCCAATGTTCCTGTGATTAGTTCAGATGGTAGCAGCATGGAATCTAGAGTATCGGCAACTGAATGCAATGTTCCAAGTCATGAGAATGTGGAATCAATGGACACCTGCTTAGCAGTACCCGATATGTCTTTCAGTAATACTGTGCTATTGGTGGCTGAACACCATCTCAAGGATCAACTTTAGGAAAAGAAAAGGCACTTGCTGGCCCTTATGGAAGCTGAGGAAGAATGCTATCTGACTGTAAAATGTGAATTGCACATGCTACACAAGAAAGATGCAGTGGCTGTTTCTCCCTCACAAGATACCTTACTTTCGCAGTCCTCAAGTATGTCTTTTGCTCATTCAACTTTTTCAGTGATTGATGCACAGTTTTTACTATTGCTGTCATTATCTTCAGGAACTCTGATAGTTTCTGACCCACCTGCTACTGTGGAGCCCAGCAAACTCCCGGTGCTTCAAACAGGACATCAATCTGATATTGCTGGCCCATCTGTTCCACAAATATCCTGGGATCCTTGGACCTTTAATTTACTCCACACTGATGTGAAAACAGTAGCTGCTCATACTAAAAACGATATTACCACCAAAACTATTAGCCACACATTATCAGAACCTGACTGCAGTGTGGTTGCTATGGATACCATGGCCGAGATGTATCAATGCCATGATTTAAAGCACCTTTTTTCTGCTGGGACTGAAACAGCTATTCTCATTGGAGCAGCTTGTGATGTGCCTTACAGAATCTGCATAGAGCCAACTTGCGCTGCTGATGTACACACCCAGAACACAACAGATGTGGTGCCCGTCAAGGGATGGAGCCCTAAACAAGCCCATAGAGCGGTTGGCTGTATAATTGGTCCTGATGGATGTAGCTGGATCCCATACCAGGCATTATTAACAGATTTTAAACTGCATGTCTGTGATAGGCAAATGAGTATTGTAGGGCACACAGTATTATCTAATACAAAGATTTCTATTACTTCTTCTAGTGATTCGCACACGCCAGCAGCCTCTGACTTCAACATTGTACCCCCTGATGTCATGATATTGCTGACTGAGAGAGAGTCCAAAGCTAATTCTGAATCTTTGACTGCACCTACTACTTCAAATGCAGACTCTGTTCCTCCCTCTACATCAAGGAATGCATGTCCTGGGGGCACTACCAACACTGTATCTACTTCTGTCTCCTCTACTGTAGCTTCTACTCCCTCAGAGACTGTATAGCTTCTTCAGGAGCACAGTTTATGCTTTCAGACCTCTTTGCTGCCCAGCCTGCACCTGCTTCATGGAGTAATGAGACTAGCAACAAAGACAAATGATAACAAGAAACATTTTTTCAGTTACATAAATAGTAAAATGGGAGGGCAACCTAAAGTAGGACCTCTTTGTGTTGGAGAACAAATAACTGATGACTCTCTAATGGCAGACACCTTCAACAAATATTTTCTGAGTATTTATAACAAGAAAATGGAGAGTATATCATTATTAGATACTCTAGAATATAGGGAGGATATGAATATCAGCAGCGTTGAAGCAGATGTTAAAACTAATCTGGGTAAAGTAAACATCAGCAAATAACAGGATCTAGAGTAGATGATATCCATCACAGGATTCTTAGGGAATTATCAAACAAACATGATGGTCCCATTAGCTTGTTGTTCAAAAGATCAGTAAGAGAAGGCGAGGTGATTACCAAACTGGAAACTGGCTAACATAACCCCAATTTATAAGAAAGGGTCTAAGCAAGAGGTAAAGAACTACAGACCCTTCAGCCTAACATTTATAATTGGTAAATTAATGGAAGAATTTGTCAAAGAAATGATCAAAAATCATATACAAAAGTATGGTTTGGAGTACATATTACAGCATGGTTTTAAAGCAAACAGGTCTTGCCAAACTGTCTCTTTCATTTTTTTGAACCAATCAGTAATGCAATCCTGGATGGATTGCACATACAGGGTTTAAGCTATAAATCCTACCCTTACCTTGGTTTCTTACGAATATAGTTATCTTTTCCATCCACTGTAGCAGGAGTGGATGAACCTGTGGAAACATTGGCTTTGGTATGCCCCTCAACTGGACTATATGATGGAATTCCCATATTGATTGGCACTAATGCACACATGTCTGGCCATCTAGCACAGATGTGTCAAGAGAAGCAAGTTCAGAAAACCAGACAAGCTTTACCTGTTTGTGCAATGTTACAAAAAGCTTATGACTTGCATATGCAGAGCTAAGAGAAAGATAAGGATGAGCCAGGGGTATGTCTGGAAAAAGGGCCCCCCACTTCTCATCTTGCCACCTAATGCACAGTGTCACACTGGTGGAGAGGTACGTGTCAAGAAAAATGCAACCAATAAGATTCTTATGTTGGATGCCCCAGAAAAGGGGAGGTTGCCTAATGGACTTTTAGTTAAACCCAGTGTGCTACCTGTTAGAGCCCATGCCTATGCTACGAGAGTAGTAGTACAGCTCTGCAACATGACAGAGACACTGAAGTCCCCTGGGGCTGTACTCTGACCACAGTATATTGCGCGAATACTGCAGTGTCGCCAACCAAGTGCCACAGAGAGGAAAACAATGAAGTATCCCTGGACATATTAAATTTTGGAGCATCCCCCATTCCCAAAGAGAGGAAGGATAACGTTAGCTGCAAGTTAGCACAGCAGAGTAAAGTGTTTTCATTAAAGGAATGGGGTGTTGGATGCATCACTTGTGCTGAACACCATATCAGGCTTCATGATGGGAAACCATTTTGAGAAAGGTCATGCAGATTGGCATCTGCAGACACTGATGATGTTTGACACAACCTCCAAGAGATGTTAGCAGCTGGACTCATCCAGGAATCCAGCAGCCCTTATGCATCCTCAATTGTGGTGGTTCAAAAGAAAAATGGCTCCATGAGAATGTGCATAGATTACAGGACCCTTAACCGAAGGACCATACTGGATCAATATATGATGCTTCGCATCCAGGATGCCCTTGATTGTTTTAATGGAAGTCAGTGGTTTTCCATCTTAGATCTCAGAAGTGGGTACTACCAAATCCAGAAGGAACCAGAGGATAGAAAGAAAACTGCATTTATCTGTCCCCTGGGCTTCTACTAATTCTTGTGCATGCCCCAGGGCATATCTGGAGCACCAGTAACTTTCCAGAGAGTAATGGAGAGCTGTAGGAGACATGAACCTCTTTGAATGCCTAGTTTATTTTTACGGTGTCATTGTGTTTGGCAAAATGCTCAAAGAGTGTGAGGCTTGTCTATTCAAGGTTCTGGACCGGTTAGAATTCTGATTAAAATTGTTCATTGACAAGTGTCAGTTTTTCCAGAAATCTGTAAAGTATGTGGGCCACATCATATCTTCTGAAGGTATCCAAACCAATCTGAGCAAAGCAGAAGCCTTAACCACCAGGCCACAACTTAACAACCTCAAACAACTGCAAACATTTCTAGGTTTCTGTGGATACTATTGGCATTTTGTAAAAGATTACACCAAGGTAATTTGCCCCCTGTTAAATCTGACACAAGGATATCCACCTACCAATCAGAAGTATAGAAGTAGTGCTGTGAAAGAAGGTGATAAAGTCTACCTCAAGCCCAATGAACCTTTCAGAACCAGATGGACCCCTGATTGCGATACTGCATTTTACAACATCATTACCAGCTCACACATGCACCCATTCTTGCCTGTTCAGATCCAACTAAACCATATGTATTACACACAGATGTCAGCCTGAGTGGACTTGGAGCCATGCTTTATCAGGAGTATGAAAGTATTACTCCCAGTGGTGTTTTCCAGTAGATGTTTGACACCATCTGAGAAAAACTATCCTGTACATGAACTTGAATTTCTTGCTTTGAAATGTCCAATAGTCAACCAGTTTCATGAATACCTATATGGCACCAAAATACTGGTAAAAGCAGACAATAATCCCCTTACATAGAAACATAAACATAGAATTTGACGGCAGATAAGGACCGCTTGGCCCACCTAGTCTGCCCATTTTTCTACCTAACAGAAAAGCTGCAGATCCTAATTAACCAACAGCTTACTTTCTCCTACCCCCCACTAGGACTGCCTTATGTCTGTCTCATGCATTCTTGAATTTCCCCACTGTTCTTGATTCCACAACCTCCTTAGGGAGGCTGTTCCATGCATCCACAACCCTCTCTGTGAAAAAATACTTCCTCACATTACCTCTGAGCCATCCACCCTCTATCTTCAAATTGTGCCCCCTTGTTCTTGCACATCTCTTTTTCTGAAAGATGCCACCCTCTTGGACTTTGTTGATTCCCTTGAGGTACTTGAAAGTTTCTATCATGTCTCCTCTCTCCCTCCTTTCCTCAAGGGTATACATATTAAGCTCCTTTAGTCTTTCTTCGTATGTCTTCTGGTGCAGACCCTGCACTATTTTGGTTGCCCTCCTCTGGACAGCCTCTACTCTGTCTATGTCTTTGAGGAGATGTGTCCAAACCTCAGCCAAGTTGGATACCACCAGGCACAGGTGGTTGTCAGCTCTCTCAATGTATGATTATTTGGTGGAGTACTATCCAGGACTCAATCACATTAACAATAATGCACTATCTAGAAGGTCTGCTTCCAATTATGAGTGGGTGAGAATGTCAGAACAATCTGTTAAGGCTCCATGCAACAATTTTGACAAAGATGAACAACCATCTTCTGAAACTATAGATTGTCTAGTCGATTGTCTGGGGCCTCCAGAAACCTGTGTGCCTGTAGCCTACTGTAATTTCACAGCCCTAGACCTAAGTGCCTTACTGCAGCTCACCCAAGCTGACATTCAGAAGGAACAGTATCAAGACCCCATGATTAGACCAATCTTAGTTGCTTTGCACAGAGGGGAAGATATCTCCAAGTTGCAATCCAATAATCGACAAACTGCCTCACTGTTTAGAGAGGGTCCCAAACTCTGGCTTAGAGAAAAACTGTTATATTACTAACTGACAGATAGCCAGGGAAATGTTGGAAGTAAACAAGTGGTGTTGCCATCAAGGTTTAAAATTGTGGTCTTAAAAGCCCTCCATGATCAGATGGGACATTTTGGTAGCGAGATAACCTTGGACCTAGCCCATGCCCATTTCTACTGGCCCAAGATGGGTGCAAACATTGATCAATACATCAAAATTTGTAGAAGATGATGCCAAACAAAGGCCCAACCACAGAAAGTAGCACCCTTGGTTAACATCACCACTAACACACCTATGGCGCTTATATGTATTGACTTTTAAAGTTTAGAGCCTGATTCCAAAAACATTAGCAATGTACTGTACTTGTTGTGACAAACCACTTCACTAATTATGCACAAGCCTATCCAACTAAGGACCAGAAAGCAGCCACCATAACCAAAGTGCTTGTTGAGACATTTTTCATCCACTACAGTGCCCACCCATTCTGATCAGGGAAGGGACTTTGAAAGCCATGTAATTAAAGAAATGCTCTCGCTTTGGGGTGTAAGAAAGTCAAGAACACCTCATATCACCCACAAGGAGATCCACAGCCTGAAAAATTTAATAGAACATTGCTGGACATGCTGGGCACACTTCACCCGAAGGACAAGCCAAGATGGGGCCAGCAAATAAGCACTTTGGTGCACGCTTATAATTGCACTCGCAGTGATGCCACTGGATTTTCACCATATAAGCTGATGTTTGGTCAAGAAGCACACCTACCTGTAGATATTTGCTTTGGAATGTCACCAGATAGAATTCAAACATACCTATTTACAGTGTGTACGAAAGCTAAAAGCACAGCTTAATCACCCCTATCAACCTGCGCGCACAATGGCTGCAAAGAAAAACTTAGCCAATAAGGAAAGACATGACAAACATGTTAAAGCTTAGTAGTTTCAACCCGGAGACTGTGTATTAATGAGAAATTTGGGTTTGCAAGGAAAGCACAAAATAGCTGACTGATGGAGTCACACCCTATACGTTGTCATCAGCAAGCTGGATGACCTGCCAGTCTACAACGTGTACACAGAAAATGTTCCAAAAGCTTTAAAAACAATACACCGAAGTCACCTTTTACCCATTGGACAAATTATTATAGATTCTTCACCTCAAGCTAGTGCCCCCACTGGGCCTGTTACCTGATCTGCTGCTTGAAAGAAACAATCCAATCAGCCCCCTTCTGTTCTTCAACCAGAGCCTCAGTCATGTCCTGCTGCAGTTAATGATGAAAATCATTCCGAGTCTGATGACAGTGAATATGGGATTACGTATTACCCTTCTTTCAAACTAGCCCAACTGTTCCAAGGCAACCCTTTGTGTAATATGGGAGACAGTGCTGATAGTCATGAAGTAAGATAATCTTGCACTCTCAACTAGGAAAATGCCACCTGATAGTGAGGTACAAAGTATAACTTCAGAAGTAGCTGACTCTTTACCCATTGTGGAACTATCTGAAATGGAAAATAGCCAGTCCTGACTGAGAAGGTGAGAACCCCACTAGTGAATCTTCATTTGAAACTGAAATCCCTTGGCCTAGTGAACCTGACCTCATGTTGATGAGTAATACTAGTTCTTAAAGTGCCAGCAGTGGGCTCAATGATTAAAATTTTTTCAAAATCCTGCCTACTGATGAAGCCAAGTCTACCGAACAAGCAAATCCAAGTGATGCTGCCAATGCAAAATGATACTTCTATCTCTGAACAGACAGAGAATGCAAAGGTGCTATTTACTGCAGAAGCTGATTTGTTGGTGGGCAATAAGCTGGAAGGCATGAATCAGAATGCAAATACTGACAGAACCGTGCCTGTGCCCCCTCCGCCTAGAAGATCTGAAAGAGCTGTAAAACCAGTGGTAGGCCTTACATGTGATTCTCCAGGACAACCCGTAGATCTTCCTATGAATATGGCCCATAAAGGGGCTTTAAATTACAGCTAACTCCCTTCCTAAGATAGGATTCACTGCCGCTTTTCAGTTAGTGATAAAACACTCCAACCGGTATTCCTGGGGTCATTTTACAAAAAGCCCAAACTCAGCTGACAAGTTCAGGGTATCAGCCGTATGGGTTTGTGTACAAACAGTGGGAAAGACAAGTGTTATGCATATGACTAACTATGTATGACAGTATAAAAATAAAAGATAAAATGTTTATATGGAAATGCAAGAAGTCTTAAATATTTATTTATTTATTGAATTTTGATGACTGGGTAGGCCCACTGAGCCCCGAAGGTCCCTTTTTCAGGGGCGACCCGGGAGACAGAAACAGTACAATACAGTCAGGTAGTACAGGGTGCAGAGAAAGTAGACATGAAATTCAAGGTTACAATAAAGACAATATTTCAATAGATTGAACATAAGCGCAACAATTGAGGGAGTTGAGGTATGCTTTTGGAGTCATTTTGGGTGAGAAAAGGAGAGAGATTGGTGTAGGATGTGGGACCGGGGGTGACTATCCAACACCCTGACAATGGCAAGAGCTTGCCCCAAGCAGGTGAGACTTGAGCCTTGTGCAAAAGTTTAACAGTGATGGAGCTTCCTGTACTAAAGGTGGGAGAGTGTTCCACAGCTTAGGAGCATGTGTGAGTGAAGGATTTGCCTCCCATGTTAGTCTTGACTCTGGGGATTGCTAGTAGGGACAGACCGGTGGTCCTGAGTATATGAAGGTTAGACTTAGGAATGATTATTCTTGTAAAGCTAGGTGGGGCAGCCAGGTGCTGCAGTTTCTAAGCAAGGCAGAGCAGGGTGTACCAAAGACGAGCCTCAAAGGAAGGTCATTGAAGCTGGGCTAGCAAGATGCAGGGGTAGCTTCATGGGTGACTCAGTGTCACAAACCTCGCCACCTTGTTGTGCAGGACCTGAAGCCTGTCAACTTCATGCTTTGACATACCCTGAATTATAGGTGCAGCATACATTACTATAGAAAGGAGGTCACTGGAGGCAATTGCTTGCCTTGCCTCCAGGACAAGTTGTTTTTATAGCTTGTACAAGATGCCAAGTTTGCCATGGATAGACCTAGTTACCTGGTCTATGTGAGACTTAAAGGTGAGACCTTGGTCGATAGTTAGCCCAAGGTATTTTATGTTGTCTACAATGTCTATACTCTTTCCAGCAAGGGAAGTTATTTGTAAGGAATTGGTCCTTTCCTAGCCGAGGGATCTAGGACCAAACAGCAAGGCTTTTGGTTTTGCTGCACTGAGGACCATTCTGTTAGATGTAAGCCAGGCCTCAAGTGTATTTAAGTCCCCTTGGAGGAGAGGGCCAAGGTCCTGGAGGGTAGACATGGACCGGTAGATGACTATATCATCAGCGTATTGAACAACTGAGCTATCCCCGTAGTGATGGTTAAGGTCGTTTGTGAAGAGAGAGAACAGGAGGGGGCCAAGAACTGAGCCCTGAGGCACCCCCTCCTTGATGGGAAGAGGATCCGATAGCTCTCCTTTCCAAATGACCCTCTGGGACCGGTGTGATAGGTAGCTCTTGAACCAGTTTAGGGCCTGTATATATGTGAAAACTAAAGTTTAACCTCGAAGATTAAATGCAAAAGACCAAATGTGTCAACGGTTAACCAAGCCAGTTCATAAAAGTGTGATAATTACACGTGAAATGTCATGACAGAATGCTAGATGGTTAAACTAAGCAAAGTGTTTAAAGGTACCATTTAAAGTCATAGCATGCTATGCAGTATAAATACTTATGTTATGTTTTAGGCCAAACATTGTAAATGGTGTGTATAGTAAAGTGTTATTGTAGATCCTAGTTTATTATAGTCTTGGAACGGATGCCAAGCATTTCATGCAGGGGAAAGATGTAACCCCCACCCGGGGGCTTACCTTATTTGCCTCATGTCCTTCATTCTTCCCTTTTTCCTCCCACTGCTGCTGGCATCCCTCAAACCGCTTCACTGCTCTTTCTGTACTTCTGTTGCTCCCCCAAGTGTGCCCAAACAGCTCATTTTCTTAATTAAACCCAGTTCAAGACAAAATCTTTAACCACGGGTCACCGGCATAGTATTCTGAGAGCTGATGACCGTGCATGCAGAGAAAATTCATTGAAGTACCAACCAATATTCTAGCAGTCAAATGGAGAGTTGCTGTAGTGGCCCCGGTGCCCTGGTTGGCTAGAGAGGAGCTGGTGACCATGGCAATTCAGTGCAGAAGCTGCTTAGTAGATTATTTATAGAGTTTAAGCGAGGGCTTAATTGGGGGTTAATACATATTCATAAGCCCCTAATTAATATTCATAAGTGCCTGCCGCCTAGTGGGACAGTATAACAGTGACAGCAACAACAGATTCAGTGTGTGTAAATAAATGAAAGTGGGCTAATTTGAAACAAAAGTGTTAGGGCTACATGTTTGTGGGGGAAATGTAAATAAATAACTTTATTCCTGGCTGCACCAGACTTTTGAAACTTTTGGGACTGCATAAATTGCATAGACATTGTTTCAGAAGCCATTTTGTAAGTGCATTAGCCAATTAAAAGCCTGGATTTAAACCAGAGACTCTTGGGAGTGCAATACAGACTTGTGGGAGATAATCAGGGACAAAGTTTGGGCACCCAAAATCTAATCAATTAAAAGACTTAAACTGTTTTAGGCAGCCTGAACAGCCAATTGGTTTCCTTTGACTTCTGCTTTTGTTTCAGAGGGACAGTTTGAATTTCAGTTCAGTTTGGGAGTTCTGCAGAGAGTTTATAGAGTGAGCAGCTTGCGCTGTTAAGAAACTGCTCCACAAAAAGGAGCCTAGGAGAGCCAGCAGGAAAAAGTCTGACTTGCCTTCCTGCTGTGGTTCTTCAGTATTGGACTGCCTTATAGCAGTAACTGGAATAATATGAGGAGTGACTTTAAATTGCGGCAGAAAGCTCAAAAAAATTTGGAAGTACATTCTGAGATTGTGGACTGAAAAGAAGCTCCCACGAAACGTTCGGCTCACAGGTTGTGAGAGACTGATTGGACGATCGAGAGGTTTGCTCAGTGAATCAACTACAATAGCAACCAGCCTGAAACTGAACTGTGAGGTAGAAAAGTTAATGCTGTTCTTGTTAAATGTGCTGAATGTTTATCATGCGTCGAGACCTGTTTTACCAGTGATGGGACTGTTATGCCATCTGGAGGCTTCACCAATAAAACAAATTGAATTTTGCTGGAAGTGTTCATCTAGCCATTGGCCATTGCCAAACCTGGCCCAATTAGACTGTGCTTGCACCAGAGACTGCTTCTCAGTGAGAGGCCAGCTTGGGGATCAAGCCCCTGTGAAGAGACAAATCTCAGGTTGTGGCCACCAAGACGAAAGGCTGCAAAGCGGAGGTGTGTTGTGATGACCCAGCTTCCCTGTACTCTTTGGTGATCTACAGGAGGTCTTCCTATCGCCAGGCCAAGTACAGCCAACTGGTATCATGAGTAAATTCAGGGTAGCTCCCTGCAACAAATCATCTAATTATTTTGTGGTACCATCTCATTGTTCTAGTGAATTATGGGTTACAACAGACTGGGCCAGCTGGCCAGGATTACAAATAATCAAAGCTTTGCGTGTGCATGTTAACTGCATTTTTCTTTCCATCAAGGGCTCCAAAAACAACTGCAATGCCAACCACCCCGGGCACCGATTTTGGCCAGCCAGCATAATATTCTGGGTACCCAGTGTTGTCAGGCTGTTTATTTTGGGACTAATGTGCATGAATAATACCCTGAATCAAATCAGTAAAGTAATCATTCTTCTACATTTATGCCCCCTTCCTTGTTCACCCCCCCTTAATAAATCTGATTTGTTGTTTCCCATTTAACCTGGCTTATGAGCATATTATTAGGAGGTTTACAATACTGAAAGTGAATGTCTGCTTACTAACATTGCCTTTACTGGGGTTTTCTAGGGAATTTGCTAAAGGCCAGACCCTGCTGGTAAGTGCGAAGGGTGGGAGTATATTATTAATGTTTATTGTTGATTGTGTGTCATCTACTGCAAGGGGTTATTTCTTGTTACTAGGTATTTGGTCAATATGTGGGTCTGTGGGTGGTTATAGCTTCCCAGAGGGCTATGCCAGGTTAGGTAGTTGCCCCCACTAATATTGCTCTGGGTGGAGCCACCATAATATCGATCCCAGGCCTCTCAACCTGGTTGGGGAAATACAGGCAGGGGTGGTAACCCTAGGGATAGCACCACCTAAGGGTTACATGTATATTAAGACTTGTCAAAAGTAGGGACAGCTGGGTCTTTCTATCCTTGTATTGTACTCTTGTGAGGCCCCCATCTGGAGTACTGTACTCAGTTCTGGGCATCTCATAAAGTGGGTGATACTGCGCTACTGGAGGGGGTAGAGAAGAGCAACAAAATGGATTACTGGATTGTCACAACTTCCCTGTAGCGAAAGACTCCATGAGCTAAGGCTCTAGCTCCTGGAATATAGAAGGGTTAGGGGAGATTTGTGCCTGACATACAAGTCATTTAGAAATAGAGACCTTTGGGAATGCTTAGGCCTATGTAGTAAAGCAGTAACTAGAGAGGGACCATCATTACCAACTCAGGGATGGACTATACAAAACATCAAGCAGGGGGTCAAGGATTAATCAGAGGGTTGTGAATATATGGAATGGTCTGCCAGAGGCAGTAGTTAATGCTCAGAGCATAGACTCTTTTAAAACAGCTCTGGACAGTTACATAATAGGTAACCACATACAATGATCCATTGCATAATAGTAAGTCATTAATGGTTACTGCTACTGACTCAAAACCCTTTCTATCATTCCTGTGATTCCTAAGTATAGGGGAAGCAAAGAACTACCCCCCCAATCATTTCTTTATTGTAGAAAAACTTCTGGAATCCATGGGCTTTCTGGCTACTGACATATACAGTAAGCCTTGATTTATGTATGTGGTGATACTGTATATGTATATACATATATATGTTATCTTGTATATGGCATTGGTTTCAAACAATCATCTGCTTTAGACAGATTTTGAGCAAAGTATACTAATTTAAAGAATTCTGAACTTTGCTTTCCATTTCAGGCTATGCCACTTACAAAGCCTACCACTTGGATAGTAACTATCATGTTTCGTGATGAAGGAGTCAACATTCATAATATTACACATTGGATTGAACAGAGATGTGAAGTCTTAGGGAAGCCTGAACCTATATTTGATCAATTTCACATATGGCCTGGTGGATGGAAATGCAAAGTTTAACTTTGAGCTACTAATACTGGTGTTTCCCATTTACCTAATAGCTTCTTCACTGCCATAGATAGGGGGTCTATTTTTACCCTGGGCAGCCTAAAGTCTGTTTTAAATGTGGTTCCTTATCTCACCTCAGTAATGTCTGTGACCACAGATTTTGCAGTTTGTGCCAGGAATAAGGATATATTTACCTTCACTGTCCTAACAAAGTTATATGTAATTTATGTCAACTGGAACGACACTCCTTTTGACATTGTCCATGGGCAACCCACAAGAGAGATGACAGGCCCCAACAAGTGGACATATTTGCCAAGGCACAAAAACCTGGGACTGGTATACCTACAGAGACATTACTTCCTGATCTTTTTGCTGCTCCTAATCATGCTGACTCCCCACCAGGGGGCACTTTGGCTGCCTATACCATTCCTTCCAGGCTTCAGGAGGGAATTCCTGATGTAGGAGACAATTTAGCTGGACAAATGCAACAGACACCACAACCACAGGCCACAACAATTTTTGGTTCAAATTCTGCACTAGTTCTTCCCCCTGGCACAGATATGCCTCCCCCAGATCCCTTTATTGAAGTTAGAAGATGATGTCTTCTATGTCACAAACCTTCACAAACTAAAACAACAGATGACTCCTCTTGTCCAGTGATAACAGGGAATAGATTTCACCCTGTCATGAAGACTAGGAACTGGGTTGACACTGATGAAGACCAGGACTCTGAAGCCTCCTCTACTGTTTTAATTATGAGGATGATTTCCTCTGACATGGAAGATGTCCAACCTGCTACACAAACCTCTAAGTAGAAAGATGGCCCTAATGCAAATGCAAAGATGAAGTCTAAGAAAAAAACATACTCCATCAGTTTGTCTCATTCAATTTAATTCACTTCAATTTTGTCTTATACTAGTGCGAACATATGAACATACAAAATTGCAAGCAGAAACAGGCCTCATGGTCTATTCAGTCTGCTTGAGTGTGCAGCTAGCACCTCATCTCACAACTTCCCCTCCTGCCCCCCTCTTCCCACTATCCCTTACACTTACCGTGTCCCAACCCCTCTTGAAACTGACTACCATCTTACAGGACTCCATCTCATCTTGTAAGGTGTTCAATTTGTCCACCACTCTTTCAGTGAAAAAAAATTCTCCTCATCTCCCTCCTAAATCTTCCCCCTCCAATTTCAGCCCATGCCCTCTCATGTCCCTTGCTCTTCTGTTTTGGTCTTGTTTGCCCTCTTCAGATACACAATGGTCTTGATCATATGCTCCTGTACCTCCTCTCCTCCAGTGAATACATATTCAACTTTCCCAGTCTGTCCTCATAGGGATTGCTCTCTAATCCCTGGATCATCTTTGTGGCTCTTTGCTGCACCCCCTCCAACAATCTGATGTCCTTCTTCAGGAATGGGTGCCAGTACTGCACGCAGTACTCCAACTGGGGTCTCACCAATGACCTATACAGAGGCAGGATAACCTCCCTCCTTCTGGAGGAGATCCCTCTTGCAATACAAGCCTGCATTTTGTTGCCTTTTACTGCTGCTTTCCTGCACTGAGCAGAGTTGTGCATGATCCCTGTAATGATCACTCCTAGGTCCTCCTCCTCTGTGGAGCTCCCTAACTGTACCCCATTCAAGTGATAATCTCTCCCCTGGTTCCTGTCTTGGAAGTGCAGAACTTTGCACTTCTTGGCGTTGAACCCCAACTGCCATGTTTTCATCTTTTTTTCACAACTCTCCAGCCTACATGTTGCCACTTAAATGTAAATAGTATTAAGAATTTCTTGTGCAGACAGGTTACATTTCGTCTTTTGTAACAAAATCCAGTGGATTTTTTTTCTGCAAGATACCAGACTTTGATCTCTAGCAGACTTATCTGCGGCACAAAGATTATGGACTCCTGATATATCTTATTTTTCCATGAGGACTGATATATGTGATGTGGTGGCAATTCTGTTTCAAAATGTTCAGCCTAAAGTATTGGTGGTTCTTGATATTGTGCCAGGTAAAACTTTGTTATTAGAGTTCCTGATAAATGAGTCAGCATACCGTCTGATTTTTATGTACGCAATACAAACACAATTTGATAGGATTTCCCTTTTCAAATAATTCAACCATCTCTATACACTTCTTTAAAATAATTACCTTTGGAGGAGATTTTAATTGTCCCTTACAACTCCAAGATAGAGGAGCCAAAACTTCTAAGTTATTTTGCAACTCCACATGTTTACAGAAATTATGCGAGGAAGCAAGATTATTAGATAAAGTACATACCTTACATAACATTCTACTGGTGGGTACACATACTATAGAGCACAGTTGGCCACCAGGAGTGATTATTTCTTTATGTCCCAAAACAGGTACATTACAGACAACAGGACAACACCTATTGAAACAACTGATCACATGTTGTTGAGCTGGGTTACAGCCATTACAACACAACATAAAATAGGGAAGCATAGCTGGAGGTTAAATAATACCATCCTCTCCAAGAAGAAATTTCAGAATGATATTAGGGAGTTATTATGGACATGTACCAGAGTCTTATGGATGTAAAAAGATCTGTCCATCTGGTGGGACAATACCAAATGTGACATTGGAAAACTAGCAAAAGAATCTTCTAGTTCTGTCTGCCAACATAACTATACAAAATATTTGGAGTTATGATACCAATTATTTAAATTAATCTCACTTCAAACACAAAGGGGAATTTTCTTTCATACTGAGATATAGCATATTAAAAATGAGATGAAGCAAATACAATACAACATAGTTAAAACTCTTTATTTTGAGCAAAAATATGGAACACAGGGTAAGCATTTATCAGGGGAAGTTTTTCAGAGTTGTTCGTCAAGAATTCAAAGAAGGAGAATGACCTCCTTAATGGATGCGACAGGGAACATACAAACATCTAAGCAAGGAATGTTAGGGGTAGCTCGGGATTTTTTGAGAAGTATGATTGGATCACGGTTTTCAATAGATTATCAAAACCGAACATTTTCATACTCCCTAGGCCTTCCCAAATATTGGCTGCTGACAATACCTTCCTGACTTGACCCATTTGTTTAGGAGTTACTTCAGCTATTGCAGCCATAATGAAACAGAGCTCATCAGGAACTGATGGTTTGACATCAGAATTCTGCCAGACAATTAGTGCACAATTAGCTTAGTTTCTAGTAGCTGTCTTTAATTATTTCCTAAATCACCTCACTATTTCTTGCACTATTAATGTTGTGATACAAATATTTTTGTTTAAGAAGAGTAATCCTACAGAATTAAAAAAAAAATAGAGACTGATTTGTCTAATTAATACAGATGCTAAGATTTTTGCTAAAATGTTTTGTAAACATTTAGTAGCAGTCTTATCCAGTATTATACATCTATTACAGCCATGGTTCCATTCCAGGCTGGAAAATCCAGGATAACTTCTTACTTACAAGATGATTAGGTACTGTAACAGGGATGTAAAAGGTCACTTCCTCATTACTTTGGGTTAGGAAAAAGCCTTTGACAAAGTCCCTCATCATAAGTCTTTCTAGTGCTATACAAACATGTTTTTTTTTCACAGACTTTCATTATCTAGATTAAGCTTCTCTATTCACAAATACCTCTTGATCTCACATATCATTATTGAGAGGTGCATGGCAAAGCTGTCCTTTAAGTCCTGTCTTGTACATTTTAAGATTAGACTCTATGTTAAAGGCCATTATTACTACCCTGAACATACTGGAAATTCAGAACCCATTATCTCTCGAAGAAATTAAACTATCTGCCTATACAGACGACATATGTTTATTTACTAAGGACAAGTTTTCTTGGAAAGCAGCGATAACACTTGTGTAAGACATTGCAAAACTTACAGGTTTACAGATTAATATACAGAAAATTCAGATTTTACTTATTGGGATTTGTGATAATATTCCTAACACTATTAATGGTATTAAGGTATCTTTGGACCCTCTTAATATTTTTTTTTATCACAGCTGCTGTTTCACCCTCCTCCGATGGCCCCTTCTGCCCAACCCCAGCTCCATCCCCGGAATCTGCTGTATACCTTATGCCCGGCCCAGGAGCAGTGTCTGCGGGGAGTTGGGCGTCATCCTGCCGCTGGGGATTTTTCCTCCTTTTTTTGCCCCATTTGTGTCCGCACACCATGCAATGGGTGCAGCAGCTGTCTCCACCTCTGCGGAGGCAGCCAAGCACTTTGGGCACTGGTGAGTCTCCTAGCTGTGCCATTCACAGCACGGACCCCCCACTTTGAGGAAGAAGAGCTATGACGGTCAATCCTTGCCTTCCCTGCTGGCCCCCAAGTGACCCGAGTCCATTTCTGAACCCAGGCCACCAGCGTGGCACGAGGTGTGGCATCCAGCGCCTCAACCCTCAGCGCCACCGGGCCGACCTTCATTTTTTTTTTGAAATTGAATATACTTTATTAAGTTTCCAAAAAATGCTGGTAAATACTATGGTATGACTAACTTAGTTATGTTTAAATGGGAAACGGCTTTGGATGCCAGGGCACTAAAAGTCGCCAAATGGAAACACTGGCAATTATCCAAAAAGAAAAGGATCAATATACTAAAAACATTTTAGTACTTACATTTCCTTATGCCATTGCAATTTTCCCTCTACCTCAACAACTGGAAACTCATTTATTTAGTATTTTCTTTCAAATGGTACAGGGAAGCAGATTAAATTCCATTAAAAGAGATATTGTGTATCTTTCTATAAATCAGGGTGGTCTGGACATAGTTTACCCAGTTATTTTTTTGTTTAAGCATATTCTGTCAAACAAATATCATACTCTGGTTTTCTACTCAAACCCTTGTGTGGAAAGTTTAGGCTATGATATGGATGGAATCATTTCAGCTGGAATGGAAATGATCAGATCCCACCTATAGTGAAAATTCTGTTTTTCCATCATATTTTGAACCTTTTATTAAATTCATAAAGAAACAAAAACTTTCATGGGATATCATTCGTACTCAGCATCCAAAAGTCTTCTACAAGTCTTTAGTTGTTACTGATATTGAGATAATGCCTGGAGTATCTCCATTGCTTAGACAGGCTGCTTTAAAGTATCTATATGATAAAAAAACATTCCCGCACAGTACTGGGATGTAGTATGGTTATGCTGTCTTGCTAAAGTGAATGCTAAGGATAATAATAAACAAAAAAGTACCACAGAGCAGTTTTGCCCCTGAACCAGTTGCCTGGCCCAGTTTGAAACTATACAACATTTATATTCTCACTGTCTCTTTGTTTACATCTTCTGGTCCTTACTGGGAACTACATGGTCTGACCCATTTTGGGCCAGTATCTCTTATGACACCCTCATATATGGCCACTTACAATCTATGCCTCGCAAATAGAAGTCCTCCTTGATAGTTTCTTTTTTCATGCATTAAATTAATAATATTGCAGGTAGGTTGTACATGTGTTCTGCAACAGCTCTATTTGTATCATAAAGTACTTTTGCATGTGACTGAAACTACACTTAGGAAATAATGTGCTTTGGAATATATTCAACTCTCTAGAACTTTATGGGGTAAGAGACAGAAACACTTTCCACTGGCAGTTTTGTAATTGTATACTGGTTTGGTTACTGATTTGCTTGATTGCTTGTTGGGCATCTACTATGATATTTTTTACAAGACAGATATTTCTGTCTATTATCACTTGATTTTTCCAAATAAACTATTACTCTACTCTTGTAAGAAGTACCTTGTGTTGTTGTACTTCTACCTTGACATCCACCAGGACATTACCAGAGACTAGCAGAAGGGACCTCAGTTTAATATCTCATGCAGAGAACAGCACACAGTGACAGTATGGCATCCCCTAGTGCTGTACCTGGGTGTCAGTGTATATGGTATATGTCCAAGTCCTGATGGATTTTGTGTGATAATGGCAAGTCTTAAACTTCATCAGTCACAAAGACTGAAGAAAAAAGCATCTGATGTCAAAAGGGCGACTAATATTACAGCGACCATAGCAAACAGCGAATGTTGCTTATTCCCTGATATACACTACCGAAATAAGGCAAGCCCCCTACACGCCCCAAATTAAAGATAATAAGCTCCATGGGGGGCATGGACCCAGGTGAAAATTATATTAAAAAAAAAAAGAGAAAAGAGTTTCCCCCCCCCTAGAGCCAGCCCCATACCAGAGTCTGCTGGCTTCAGGGGTGGTGGCTTATGCCACTATGCTAAATGGCCAGTTTAGCAGGGCTTGGCCAAACAATGTCCTATATTCTGCTGCAGTGAGTGTAGTTTACTGCTACACTCACTTTACAGGATATCTCGATCTGTTCTATCACTTGCTGTAACTAGTGATGGGCAAAGTGAGGAAAATTTGCTTTGCAGACTAATCTGTGAAATTCTGCCCATTTCATGGAGTGAAATGCGAAATTTCACCCATCGGAACAGCAAAATTTCACCTGGCAGAATGGTGAAATTTTACCTTCCAAGGAGAAATTCTGCCTTCCAATACGAAAATTCACCCACAGATGGTGAAATTTCTCCTGGGTGAAATTCTGCCTAATGCGGAAAATTTCATGAATTACTCCACACGGAGAATTTGACTACTTCACTGCCACTTCATCAGCAGAAATTAAATTAGCTGCATCTCTAGCTGTAACTACGAGTGGTATTATTGAGGCATTTTGAGCCACTCAATAATATGCTGTCATATCACTGAATACCATTCTAGTGTGGGACTAGAACCAGTGACTTTCTGGTCTGGAGGTGAATGTACTAACAACTGAGCCATACTTATACATTACAGTAACCCCTTGCTATAACGCACCTCGTTATAGCAAACAATTGGTTATAATGAATGTTTGCCATGGCTCACGACTCTACAGGTTTTATTCCCATGTACTGTACTGCCTTACACTCACATAAACAATAATGGCAGGATAAGCACATAGAAACATAGACTTTGATGGCAGATAAGGACTACTTGGCCCACCCAGTCTGCTCATTTCCCTACCCATTGGATAAGCTGCAGATCCCTTTCCTTGATGGTATACATATTAAGCTTCTTTAGTCTCTCTTTGTATGGTTTCTGGTTCAGACCCTGCACCATTTTAGTTGTCCTCCTCTAAACTGCCTCCATCCTGTCTATGTCCTTCCAGAGATGGAGTCTCCAGAACTGCACACAGTACTCCGGATGGGGTCTCACAAACTGTCTGTACAGAGGGAAGACAACTTCTTATTTTCTACTGGTGCTGCCTCTTCCTATGCATCCCAGTATCCTCCCAGCCCACCTTACTGCCATTTCACATTGCCTGCCTACCATTCGGTCATCTTATTTGGCTAGCCGCAGGTCCCTTTCCATTTTTGTTGTTGTCACTATCCCCTGCCCCCATTGTGTACTTTTCCCCTGGACATTTTTTCCCAGGTGCATTCCTTTTCTATTCTTTGCATTGAATCTAAGCTGCCATACTTTTGACCATTCCTCCAACCTTGCCAAGTCCCTTCTTATCCTTTCCACCCCCTTGTGTATCAGCCCTGTTGCAGATATTTGAGTTATCTGCAAAGAGGTATACTTTTCCTTCCAGTCCATCGGCAATGTCACTTATAAAGACATTAAGGTGGACACTGCACTTACAACAAGGCACTGTTCAATGAAAAGGCACTGTGAAGTACTGCACAGTGTTGTACTGTACTTACAAGGATATACATGTCACTGGCAGCTGCTCTCATAATCCCCAAGTAAAAAAATAAAACAATTCTTGATCATGTGCTCTGATTTTTGTGTTTGCATCTGGGTTGTCTTCCTGTTGGATTATTTTTACCAATTTTAATCACAGTGACTAAAAATAAAGTTATGCCTTTTAACAGAACTCAAAGCACTGAATCACTGGCACACTGAAGCACTAAAGCACTGTGATGCTGCTCCCCTCAATTATACTGAAGCACTGACAGTAATTTACCTGTACCAGTTAAACACCCCCAAATACAGTATAGCACTACAACATAAGCACAACATAAACACAAATAGAGAACATAAAGAACTTTAACATAAACTACTTAAACATCATAGCTCACATACAAACTCTCCCCCGAATGGCGGAAATCATCTCATGCTCAAAAACTGTAACCCCATAGGCACACTTAAGCTGAAATTGGAGCAGAACAGAGTCCCTCACATTAATGAACGACTTGCTATAACGAATGTTTAATATGGATCCCAAGTCATTTGTTGTAGCGAAGGGTTCCATCTATCCATGATTTGATTCCATTCAAGGGCAAAACCTAAAGTAATTATTTCTGCAAAAAGATAAATAATCATTCTGTTGACAGGGGTGAAAATAGATAATTCGATCAATTCTGCTTGTGGGTCAAGTGTACTTATAACACATCTCATTTTAGAAATTGTCTGAAGAAGATGTACTTTGCTAAACTCAAATTACCTGTTATGACATTCCATAGATACAGTAATCTGATATTTGTTCAAATCTACTTTTCTAAATTATCTGTGCTGTGCCATTTTTAGACTTGTGTGTTTGCATTGCCGAGTGGTATTATTGAGTCAATCATTTTGAGCCACTCGATAAAATGCTCTCATATCACTGTACACCGTCCTAGTGTGGGACTAGAACCAATTACTTTCTGATCTGGAGGTGAATGTACTGCCAACTGAGCCATTCTTATACATTACAGTAACCCCTCGCTATGACAAACCTGTTATAGCTAACAATCAGTTATAACGAACGTTCCTCATGGCTCACAACTCTACAGGTTTTATTCCCATGTACTGTACTGCATTACACTCACATAAACAACAACGGCAGGATAAGCACATAGAAACATAGACTTTGATGGCAGATAAGGACTACTTGGCACACCCAGTCTGCCCATTTCCCTACCCTTGGATAAGCTGCAGATCCCTTTCCTTGATGGTATACATATTAAGCTTCTTTAGTCTCTCTTTGTATGGTTTCTGGTTCAGACCCTGCACCATTTTAGTTGTCCTCTTCTAAACTGCCTCCATCCTGTCTATTTCCTTCCAGAGATGGAGTCTCCAGAACTGCACACAGTACTCCAAATGGGGTCTCACCAACTGTCTGTACAGAGGGAAGACAACTTCTTATTTTCTACTGGTGATGCCTCTTCCTATGCATCCCAGTACCCCCAGCCCTCCTTACTGCCATCTCACATTGCCTGCCTACCATTAGGTTATCTTATTTGGCTAGCCCCAGGTCCCTTTCCATTTTTGTTGTTGTCAATATCTCCCACCCCCATTGTGTACTTTTCCCCTGGATTTTTTTCCCCAGGTGCATTACTTTTCTCTTCTTTGCATTGAATCTAAGCTGCCATACTTTTGACCATTCCTCCAGCCTTGCCAAGTCCCTTCTTATCCTTTCCACCCCTCCTTGTGTATCAACCCTGTTGCAGATATTTGTGTCATCTGCAAAGAGGCATACTTTTCCTTCCAGTCCATCTGCAATGTCACTTATAAAGACATTAAGGAGGACACTGCACTTACAACAAGGCACTGTTCAATGAAAAGGCACTGTGAAGTACTGCACAGTGTTGTACTGTACTCACAAGGATATACATGTCACTGGTAGCTGCTCTCATAATCCCCAAGTAAAAAAATAAAACAATTCTCGATCACGTGCTCTGACTTTTGCGTTTGCATCTGGGTTGTCTTCCTGTTGGATTATTTTTACCAATTTTAATGACAGTGACTAAAAATAAAGTTATGCCTTTTAACAGTACTCAAAGCACTGAATCACTGGCACACTGAAGCACTGTGATGCTGCTCCTCTCAATTATACTGAAGCACTGACAGTAATCTACCTGTACCAATTAAACACCCCCAAATACAGTATAGCACTACAACATAAGCACAACATAAACACAAGTCGAGAGCATAAAGAACTTTAACATAAACTACTTAAACATCATAGCTCACATACAAACTCTCCCCCCTGACTGGCAGAAATCATCTCGTGCTCAAAAACTGTAACCCCATAGGCACACTTATGCTGAAATGGAAGCGGAACAGAGTCCCTCGCAATAATGAACGACTTGCTGTAATGAACATTCTATATGGATCCCAAGTCATTCGTTATAGTGAGGGGTTCCATCTATCCATTATTTGATTCCATTCAAGGGCAAAACCTAAAGCAATTTTTTCTGCAAAAAGATAAATGATCATGCTGTTGACAGGGGTGAAAATAGATCATTCGATCAATTCTCATTTTAGAAACTGTCTGAAGAAGATGTACTTTGCCAAACTCAAATGACCTGTTATGACATTCCATATATACAGTAATCTGATATTTGTTAAAATCTACTTTTCTAAATTATCTGTGCTAAACCATTTTTAGACTTGTATGTTTGTATTGTTCAGTACTTGTCAGGTGTGACTGGAAAGGGGCTGTACCCAGTTTACCTGCTTGATAGCAATAAAAAATGAAAAAAAAAATGAAAATAAAAACTGATAAAACAAAAAAAAATAAAATAAATCCTGTTTTGCAGACTAAATGTTACGAGTACAGTCACAACAGTATATTCAATATACTAAAAGAAATGTGTTCTTGCTTGTCAGTTGCTAATGTTTTACATCAGTGAAAGTGGTTAGGGATGTGGGTTAACCACTCTAAATAATCTTTTATTACATACAAGATTTTATGCAAGGGTTAAAGTGATTACTCTGTAGACTGTCATCTTTAAGATTCTGTGGTGGTCTCAGTTTTTGTTTTTACACAGGAAGTGTTAGTCATCACCTGTTCGGTCTGTGTTACGGGAAGAAAGGCAGCTCATCACATGAAACAGTTGTACTAATTTGCGTTTACTTGGATTGGATGTCATAGTGATTCACTTCCCTATCAGGTTAGATTGGTAAAACATTTCAATTCGATGGTCTCTGGGGTTGAGTTATGACTGTGCAGCTCAGGGATAACTTAGAACTCATGATGTGAGTTTCTGAATGTCTGCATACCCATAAGGAAGGTGAATTTCTTAAAACAAGTTGCCATTTGCAGAGGTATGGAACAATATCTCATTTTACCCAGCTGGCCCACACCTCTGGAGTCAAACCTCAAACTGGCAAGGCACATTCACCATTTCAGTAAATGGCATCATACCTCTGGTTTCATAATTAGCACAGACAGGTCACTTCTCAGGGTTGTGATCAACAGCTGACTCTGGACACTGACAAGAAATGTTATACAGATTTGCGTGGGGGGGGCAAACATTTTATGCATTTTTTAAACTGCTATGCAATAATTTATTTATGGATATGTATAAAGAATTTGTTCACTGGAGAAGACATGCAGAGCCAAGGCTTACTTCTAAGTCTGATACAAGGAAGGAGATTACATTAAGGGAAGGGAACACAATAAACAGAACAACGGATGGTCAACAGTGCACAACAAGGCAGTGTTCCCATCAGGAAAACCTTGTGTCATCATAAACCAGGAGATCAATGCATAAGAGGTCTATGATGCCGCAAACTCAGCCTTGCTATGCTTAATTATAAAATGGATAGAAAAAGTAATGAAAGCTGATTGGTGGACAGTCAGTGTCACCCGTGATGTTATTTTTTGCACAACCTCACAGATGAAACTAATGTCTCAAAAACAGTCTGCTTATGACCATAAACACATATATGTATTGATTTGAAAATCTCAGTAAGGCACTTAAGAGTGTGTGTTGCTGGGATAACCTCAATTCTTGGGTGGTTGAAGGCACTTGGCTTGTAACCTCAAGACTCACAATGCACTCAAGTTGTGACATTATTCCAGCATGGCATGCCATATTGTCTTGATAGGCCCCATAACTATTCATCCTAGCCCAACATACACTGTGCCAGTCTTAAGGGAAATGACCGCAGCCATATATTTATTAAACCAACCTTTCCTGGTCAAAAATAAATAAATAAATATTAGATACATATCAGAGTGATGTATACAGCTCAGGGAGTCTTATCAAGTCAACCTCAGAACCTCTGCACCCCTTTCCATGAAGGGCCATACACATATGCAGACCAAGGGAATGATGTACCTCTATGAGTTGGAACCCAAACCTCAGTGAATAGGGGGATCATGTGACCAGGTGGCAAGTGATCACTCCCTTTTGGTGGTGTTGCACCCATAAACACACCTGATGAGGTCTGCTGTGACCCCACCAAACTTGAACCAGGTCATGCGGTCTCTGGCCTTATGCTATCTGGAGAAAAGAGACCTTTGGAAGAACTCAACTCCTTCCTTTATCCCTTTGTACCATTGCCCTGGAGACACCCAGTCCACACTCATTTACAATGAGTGCAACAAGTGGAAGCTAGCCCTAAACTTGATTAGCGCTTTGGAGGAGGCCAAAAACCCAGGAAAACTCCTCTCTTATCCCTAGTACAGTCCCCCATAAGGAGCCAAATGGTTCCCTAGTAAAGCTTGGCCAGCCCATAACTCTGCTTTTACAAGGGTGGGCAGGTGAGAAATCTTCACCTGAGAGGGAAGAGTGAAGGGGAGCCTCAGGCACACAGCTCTTTTTAAACCCTTACTCTCCTTCCCCAGTCACATGACCCCACCCTGTGGGTGGCCCCCAGTGGTTCCTCCCACTAGGGTTGTGGCACAGCACCTCCCAAGCCCATGAGCAGAACCCCACCTGCCTACCTGAAGGTCAGTTTTCAGGGGAATGGCCAGAGACAATGGTTTGTCTACTGCAAGGTTTATACAGACTGTTTATTGCTTAAAGTGACCATTTATTTTTCTCTTAGTACAAGGATGGTCATTTGACCTGACAATTAAGTGCTTGCTCCTGTTCATTTCAAACAGTGAAACTGAGAGTTCCTGTGAATGTAAAGCAACAGAGATCTGACTTCTGGGTGCTGTTGTACCGATCTGATGTCAGAATGCTGAGACTACACCATCATGATATTCAAACAACTGTATAACAAGGCTATGATGTCTCCCATTCCCTGCAAGAAAAGTGCTCAGCCATATACAATTAAACAAAATAGTACGGCAGCAAAATAAAACAAAATTAATTATATAGTTATTGCAGTTTTTTAATGCATCAGTTAGGGTGGATACTATAGAGACAAAAGCAGGGAAATGAGGCATTAGGGTTTCCAACCCTAACACCCCACCACCAACCTGCAGACACTGACAGGCATTGGAGAGGTGCCTTGGGGTCATGGACCCTAACGCTCGCCCCATTCTCGTATATTGTACCTATCGGAACTTATTTACTTACTTATGCAATGGGGTGAGTGATAGGGCCCATGACCCCAAGGCACCCCCTGAATGCCTGTCGGTGTCAACAGGTTGGGGAGGGGCATTAGGCTTGGAAACCCTAACACCTCATTTTCCTGCTTTTGTTGATATAGCATTCACCCTAACTGATGTATTAATGAAGTTTTTTTTTTTTGCAAAGAATTTCCCTTCTTTTTGAGATAGTATAATATTATCCTTAATTTACTGTGGGAGTTGTAGGGTCCTTCAGTCCCTAGGCACCAATTCCTCCATAGATGCGCATATGTCAGGCATGGAAGCGCATGGCCTCTGGGACCTATGCTTCTATGTGTCCAACAGCAGTAACCCAATTGTCAGCATAGCCATCTTATTACCCTGCCTTGGGTACCCTGTCACAGAAAAATTGTGAAATGCAAGGCAAAACCTAATTATGCGCAACTGCAATGCCATTCTGCATCAGAGGTACAAAAACACATTTTGGCCATGAAGTGAAAAATTAAAGCTGTACTGTTCATGAGGTGGTGTGATAAAATGCCTATGTTGAAAATCTGGCAGAAAAATATTGCAAAGTAGCAAAGTTATGCATGTACGTAGAATAAATTCAATAGACCGAGGTAACTCAGGTATTTTCAGGGTTTTCTCTCACCAAATTTTCAACATGGCCTTTTGGAGACCCCACCTCATTGACAAAGGCACTGTGATTTTGTTAATGCATCTTGAAAGTTGATTTTGCACAGCAACTGCACCATTCTATGCTGCAGGTGCGAAAACATGTTTCGGTCAAGATGTGAAAAATGATTGCTATACTGTTCATGAGGAGGTGTGAAAAAATGGCAATGTTGAAAATCTGGAGTGAAATTATTAACAATTGGTGAAATTACCAGTGTGTGTAAAAGCTGCGCAATGCATGCTTGTAATGCAGACTTTTTTTGTATTTTTTGCAGCAAATTTTCAACATGGGCTTTTTGGGACCTCCCCTTATGAATACCAGCACTGTCATTTCATTAATCGGTCCCAAAAGGTGATTCTGCACAGTGACCATGAAATCACCTTTCAGGACCAAGTAATGAGATGACAGTGCCAATGTTCATGAGGTGGGGTCCCAAGAATCTCATGTTGAAAATTTTGTGTAAAATTTACTAAAAGTGGCTGAGATAGCAACATAGGTAGCAAACCCTATTGATAGCCATTATAAGGTGCTTATCTTGATTCCTTCAGTTTGTGTTTTGGCTTTGCAGAGTGTAGATGTGTCCAAGTCCACAGAAGATTGCAGCCACTGACCTCCGGAAGAAAGTGTGAGGAAAGCGGGTTGTGCAGGGAGGTGGGTGCACAGAGGAAGGGTGGGGACAGGGGAGGGAGATGGGGTGAGATGACAAGGGACCATTTTCTTTTTCAGGATTTAAAAAAAAAGACGTTGGTGGACTGTTTTCTTTTTTTCAGCTAAATGTATCATTTTTGGAATCTGAGAGTGGGCTCCCAAGAGTCCAACATGAATGCTGTAATGGACACAAGTGGGGACACTGAGAGTTAGGTACCCAGTGTCCCAAACTGTGAGGGGGGCTACTGCCAACATGGGGATTGGGCATCCTGCTGTCACCAAAACAATAGAACAAAAGCGTACACTGCTGGGGGGGGACACCATACTGTGGACACTGGGAGTGGGCAACCCAGTGTCCCACAACAGTTGCCTGAAGGACACAACTGGAGACACTGGGAGTGGGTTACCCAGTGTTCCACACTGTTGGGGGAGGAGGCTACTAAGTAACTAACTAATGAGGGTGCAGGGGTGCCACTAGACACCAGAGCAACAAAAATGTGAGGTGCCACTAAATACCAGAAGAACGAGCAGCTGAAACTTGGCTGCAGCCAGCAGCACAGGAGTTCCAGCTGTGGCTGCAGAAGTCATGAAAGTACCACTGTTCTCATACAGAGAATGGGAGACAAGTGGTCCTCTCACAAAGCTAGCACCCGATATTTCGGGAGCTCAATAAACTTGTTTTCCGCCAGCAAAACAGTGAAAAAACATCAGAATCTAGCTAAATGTCCCCTTTAGCTAAATTCTGATTTTTTTTATCTTACATTATTGTTTCGCATATTTTCAACACTTGTGGGTCCACGCTAAGAAGAAAACAAAATGGTGGACGCTACAGCCCCTGTGATCAAACCAGCTGCTTTGCGCCAAATACCTCCCTTCTTTCAAAAAAAGGGACTGCATTTTGCACAAAGTATTATTTGTGCGAAAACTAAAATCTTTCATGTCTGACATAAATTTTCCCATCGGAAAATAATGGAAAAATTATAAATGTGATAACTTTTGAATGGATTAATATTTTTTCACCAAACCTTCGAAAGGCACATCTGTGATTCAATGGCTTTCTGCCCTGAAAATTTCAGACCACACTCTAAAGTCAGTTGTGATATCCAGGTGGAGAAAGAAATGGACAATTTTTCTGTTTTTTCAACACCCTGTGTCTCAGAAACCACACAATGGATTTGCACGAAATTTGGCACATCAAGAGTCCTACCCCCTGAAATTATGCATGCTACATATCATGCAGATCTGTTGAACAGTTCTAAAGTTATTAAGGTTCAAAATTTCAGGTTTAACATAGAAGTTACATTTGACCCTAACTAAACTGACGCTAGTGCGCCAGTATTATAAAAAGTCATGAGGTAAGATACAATGTGAAATGTGCAACTGAGAAGTATTGTAAAAGAAGGGAAAACACAAACAGTACAGTAGCAAAATGAAAACCAGTCATCTGCAAAGACTCAGAAGGTATAGCATGATACAATAATAGCAGTAAAAGGGAAAAGTAAATACAGTACACACAAGTAAATACACACAAACACAAGTATTCCACCAATGTTCAAGATGAGTATTGTGTAGCCAGGTTCAAAATAAAATTCCTTTTACAGTAAGAGAAATAACCTCTTATAGTATGTTTAAAATAAAGTTAAAATAATTTTAAAATGATAGTTTCTGTTGTATGGTTGGTTCTTTTTTTGAGTTTTGACAGTATTTTCATGTCTCATATTTGTACTGTGTTATATATACAGTAATGGATGGAGTGGTGAGTATAACAAGATTTTACACACACCTGAGTTGTGGGATGCTACATAAACCCTGAGGGTGAAGCCCTAGGGGTTTATGAAAGCATCCCACAATGACGGTGTGTGTAAAATTAGAATTTTACACACCACCCCATCTCTTATTTGTTATAATTGCTGTTCAGCAATTTTATGCCTCAAGGGTTTTAGTAGTTAGACACACTTTTGTAATTTATTTTGATTGTGGTTTGTCCCCTCCCATTGGCACTTACCTGGGAAGCATGTCTGAGTTATTTCCCAGGGCAGCAGTTTTTCTCCAGCGAAGGGTTGAGGTGCACGGAATAGGATTAAAATGGCAGGATTAGGCAGATACAATTACGGGAGGAAAAGATGTTTAAAAGTTAAATACATGTGCTCAGTGTTTTCCGTGTGGCAGCTCCTCGCTAAGTGGGACAGAGGAGTCTCCATGTTTTCAGAACTAGTAAGCTGCCCAGGATGAGTAAACGGCCAATCGGGATGCAGCTCTTGTTCGACTGATGTGGCGCTTGTTTGCCGTTATAACCCATGGGTTATAATGGCAAATTATAATTGGGTCAGACAATGGAAAAAATTGCTGACCAGTTATTATATTGTGACAATGTGCTTTACAACTTTTGCACTGTGTATGTTCTCTTGGGTCATTCCGTAAAATGAGCCTGTGCTCCAGTGAACTTACCTGGTTAATATACAGAATGATGCCCCAGCCTTTGGCCAGGGTGAGGGGTGGCTTTGCACATGGCCACCATTCCACAGTGGAATGGGCTGCCTTTGCTTTCAGCCAAAGAAGGCAGCCCAAATCCAGGAGATCTCAGTGAGCTGCTGAAGCACCTGAGGGGGCTGGCACAGACCACTCCATTATGGAGTGGCTTGGGCAACTGGAAAATAGCTTGTCCAGAGAGGGGTTGCCCTCTTTGGACCAGCTCTGCACAGTGTGTTTTCCTCCTACTCTTCCGTGGATTCCCATAGACTCTGGCAAGTGATGATAATTCCTTTACCTGACCTTCTTCCAGCTTCCTGTTCCTATCTACCCCTTTACTTCTGCCCTTTCCCTGCTTTGCCTTGTTGTTCTTCTTTCCCCTGCCAGTTCCTTCCATAGGCCTTTTTGTTTGCTAGTGGCTGTTCAGCTGTTTCTACACCCCCCCCCACTACAGACTGGAGTGTGGTACCACTGCTCTGTTCCCCCTTCCTGCCCTTCTTCTCCGAGCCCCTTTGCACTTTTTCACCATTCTTGATATTTTCCTCTATTTATTTCCTTCCAGACTACTTTCCTGAGAGCTCAATGCCTCCCCCAGTCTGTCCCCTTTCCTCTGGTTAGGTATAAAAAAAAGAGTTTGTTTTTGATCCCAGGAGCCCCACTGAGGTGCTCCTTTCCTGTCCCCTGCTTTTCTCCTTTCCCTATTATTTCAGGTTTTATTCTGCCCCACATCATTTTCCTTTAGTGCCTCAGTATTTGGCACCTGTGGCTTCTCTGTGTCCTGTGTTGGCCTGTTCTAGTTTTTAAATGACCCGTGGGTCATCTGCGCTCCTCTCATGGCTTCCTGTTATTTGGCTGCATCCTGCTAGAGCTGCCGGTCCGTGCCATACATTTTTTTTAATTGTATGCAACCCATGCCCCAGTTACCAACAGTGTGTAGCAGCTGGGATCCCCCTATCTGTGCCACAAATAGGGAAAACTGGCCACCAGATGGCATAAACAAAAAGGCATCACCCCTAGCATTGAGGTGATTACTGCCTTAGCAGTCTAAAGTGATTGGGGGGGTTAGGGTACAAAATAACATTTGTATTTATTCTGGATTTTGAGGAGAGGTGCCAAGAATATGCTAGGTCTAAACTATCACAACAGGGGCCCCAATAACAATCCACACTGGAAGCAGAGATCTAATGTCCACACAGGAATTGGGATTGTGAAGTATGGCTTTATTCTGACAAACAGATGACAAATTGCAGACAAGGTGGGCCCCCAAATTTGGTACTGTACAGGCACAGAAACAGACTTTTCTATTCCAGAACAGCACTGTTAGGGCAATTGTAAGCAACTTTTTACCACACACAACTTGAACTATCCATCCCTCTGTACTAGGAATACCTGAACTTTTCTTCCAGCAAAAGTGTATTATTGTTGGAGTTGCCACCCACTTTAGTACACACATTTCCAATTGCCTAGCAAAATGTAATTCTTGTGAGAGTTGCCACACACTTTAAAAAAAAAAAAAAACATTAATCCTGGGGCAATGACATCCGTTAACATTCCCCGTTTAAACTGGTGCCCATATGTGAACCAGTTAGCCCTGACCAGGGAATCAAACGGGTTATGCCCAATGCTACCCCATGCTCAGTCTCTGCCCTGACTTCTGGGTTACACCAAAACTGGATCCTTCATTTCACACAAAATGCTAAAGGGCATCAGAAGCTTTAACTTTAAACGTTCAGCTCATTGTAGTGGTGAAACAGGGGTCCTGACCACTGTGATCTAGCCTTATCTAGGGCACAAACACCTCAGACCAACCTCCAAAACACAGTCCCATGAATGTGTACTTTAGCTTGGTTGCTTTCTTTTACAGACATGGAGAACTTGAAGGAAAAACCTCTGTTCTGCCAGGTAGGTTTCCACAGATCCTAACTGCACACCATTTCTCTTGGCAGCTCAACCACATTGGGATTATCAGGGGATTGCCCCTTGGTACCACTGAAACACAATCTATTCAGACAGAGCTCCACCACTTCAGTTGGCACTGATGCTTTTTCCCAAACTAGGGAGAGAACATCGACCGAGGTCCTTCACCCAGTCAGCCACTGCATTGTCTGGACTGACCAGCAGGAACTTCACTGCAGAGCTCCTCTCTGTTCCACTGTTAATTACTGACTGACTGCTCTACCATCTGAACATTATAAAACTCCCCAGAGCAGCTGGTTCCAAAGTAGCTTATGCTGCTGTATGACTTCTAAATGACATAATCCATTCTCTGCCCAGACAAGCTGAGTAAACAATAATGTCATCTCCCCAGAGCTCCTAATGAGCTCTCTACCTTCCTAGGGCTAACCTGATGGGATTCGAGTAACCCCAAGGGACTGGGTGGTTACATATATTTATTATTTACCTCAGTGGCACTTACTTCCTTGCACTCAGTGTGTGGGCAGTTTGTTGTCATCTGTTTCACCAAGACCATGTAGTCATGTCCCCCCCCCCCCCCATGATAGCTCATCTCTCCCTGCTTCATTTGATTTTTCTGCTTCCTGGTGGCAGTCTCCCAGAGAGCTTTCCCCAGTCATTCTGGGATTTTTCCTGTTATGGTTTTGCTGGGTGTTCAGTTTAATTTCATTATCTGCCATCCATGCATCCATTTATGGCTCCACACCTAGCTTTCACCATGTGATGTGTCCCTCCCCCCGGCCCATTCTCTTTCTCTCTCTCTCTCCTGTTATATATCCTTTTGTTTGTTGTGTGCCACAGTTGTTCTTTTGAGTTTATTTAGCACTGGGGTTTCCAAACTGTTTTTTCTTGCATTTTTGCTCAGTACTTAATTGGAATAGTTTCTGAATTTCCCCTCTCGAGATTTACAGTGGAATGATTCAATTATGGTTTTGCATTTTGTATTAGTAATTGCAGGAGCAAATTTCAGTAGATGCCTATATGTTTATTTCATTTTATGTGGGCTCAGGAGAGGCTACCTTGTTTTGTCCCAGGGATATTTTCTGTGGCATTCAGTTAGTAAGGAAGGCATATAAGTAAAAAAATAAATATATAATAACGTGAGGTATGTCATCAGTTTATAGAGCTTGCATGGGGCACCCCTTGGTTTTGCCTTTTTTTCTTCAGATAGTTTTTAAGAAAAAAAACAGGCAGAAATCTTGTTTGGGTTACATTGTCCAACATTTTCTCCTTGTTCTCAGAAGGAACTTCATTGGAGATACCCCAATAAAAAAATCTCTATATAGGGAGTATATTTAGATTCATCTAGGTCACCAGTATGAGCTGCAAGAGGGCTGTTGAAGGAACTTTGTGGGTGGGCAATGCAGGAAATGGGAGGGCAGTCAATACAGGACACTGGCTGGTTAATGTACCAGCCCCTGAAGGTGGGCAGTGCAGGTGGCAGGAGAGTGGGCATCAGGGGAAGCAAGTGGGTTGTGGGAGAAGGCTCCACAAATAAGCAAAGTGGGAGATGGGCAAGTTTTAAGTTATTGTGGAGGCAGTCTATCTAATTCAGAACACTGGTGATGTATCTGGGCATAATAACACCATGCTAGACTGGCACGCTTGTAAATTTAATCAGGGGATTTCTAACACAATTTTCTTTTCTTTTATATTTGCTTAAGTTCTGTTATTGTCTGGTGCTGACTTTGTCCTGAGTCTTAAGTCATAAGGAATTTGGCTTCCAAGCAAGTTCAACAGATACAGGATGGCCAGACATTCCCCATGTCACCTGCAGGTTGGACTAGGGGACAAAATCAGGCTTTCATCAACACCATTCAGTAACTGAAGGAACTTCCAGGTCCCAATTTGTTTCTAACCATGTCTGAACTGGATCTCAGTCTGTAAGCCTTTGCCAGAACTGGCCAGCAGTTGAGGTCAGGTGCTACGGGAGACAGGTGGCTACAAAGAGGCAAAGTCAGTCGAATATTATTCCAGATGGTAGCAACCTTCTGCTTGCCTCCTACAGTCAGTGGCACAGCATAGCAGAGGTAGAAGGAAGGGATAAAGCAGGCCAGCTAAGTGTAAGGCTCAAACACTGGTGGAGAAGAGAAGGCAGCAGATGGAGACCTGCCAGATAGATGGCGGCAGTGGGATGGCAACAGATCAATTCCAGAGACATGGTGAGCACAGAGACAGAATGGCAGAGGATCAAGCTACTGAAGTGGAGCAGCCTTCGAGGGGTGAGTATGATGAGGACCATGTGGTGGCATCCTCGCATGAGTCAGTTGATGATGAATATATTGACAGACATGAACATTCGACTAGACAGGATGAACACCCCACAAATTGGAGGTCAGAGACAGAGAGTTCTTCTCTCTGGCTGACAAAATATGGGATATGCCGGGGCATACTGGAAAGGGCAGCCAAGGCAGGGGAAGGTGTGCAACAGGTGCAAGGAGACACTTGCCATGGTTTGGTTGGGAAAGTGGGATAATGCAGGACAGGACCACATCACCCATGTGTGTATTCAATGCGCAGGCAGAGTCAAAAGAGACACCGACAACCCAACACCTCAAGCCCCCATGGGAGGGTCCCCTGGTTTTGCCTGAAGGTCCCCAGGCTCCTCTAACTTCAACAGCACATAACCACATGGTGTCAGTTTATATGGGCACCCTTGAGATCATGCCAGTGCCTCAACCATCCACACCTGTAAATCCCCAATTGCCACAGTGGCTAACTTTTCCATAGTGAACCAGGTGGAACAAATGGCCACAGATGTGGTCACCATTTGTGGTGGAATGGGCTGCCCTGTATACACTTTGAGTCTCATGATGAGCCCCTGTGGCCCATGGTGCATGCCAACCCAAGCAGTCTTACAGGTGGCACCTGAACCATTACCACAAGGACTGGCCACCTCACAGGCTATGACAGTGGAGGGTGTGTGTGTGCAGGTAACAGCCATACTGTAACTGCAGGGACAAGCCACCTCACAGTATAAGATGGCAGGGGTGGCCTCACAGCAGAGTGGCCAGGTTGCACAGACACTAAGGTCCATGTTTGGAGGGGAATGGAACAACAAGGAGACAGGTCAACACAGCACCTTCCCAGTGAGCCAAGGACATGGTTTCTGCTCAGCTCAACATGGAGGACAGTGGCTCAGCCAAGTTGCAAAAGGGGAAAAATGGGCATACGTAGGTGTGAATGACCCATTAGGGGACCACTTATTTGATACAGTGTGGGAGTAGATTTAGAAAGGGGAACTTATCAACATTCTTTCCCCATTACACTGAGCGCTACCTGAGAAGGAAGATGACAAGAAAGGGAAAAAGGACAGGCCACGAATGCCCAAATTCCCCTTTACATTTGCAACCCTGATGTCATAACTGTGTACATATTTTTACATATGTATTGCAACCCTGATATTATTGCTGTTCTAATTTGCTTGCTATGTTTAACTCGATGTTGAACCTTGGTATATGAGCTAACTCTCTAATGTCTGAACAGTGTACATATTGTATCTAATGTATTTGCTTCCCATTGATGTAACTCTGATTTTATGTCTGTTCTTATGTGTTTTGTTGTGTTTTAAATCAACGTGGAACCTTTGTAAATGAGCTTCTAGCTCAAAGGTTGTAATCTGAGACTCCAGAAAAGAAAATAAATTCATTAATAAATAAACATTTGATAACTGGGCAGTGGCATTTGAAATATACATGTCCGTATGCGGCATGAAGTATCTGGAAAAGCTGATGTACCTGTTTAAATACTGGGGCACCATGAAATTTGCCATTTATCATTTGATGGATATTCTTGACTGAAATGTGATGAGCAGTTCTGTGTAAAAATGGCACAGCAACCCAACCTTAAGTAGGAGAGTTTGTGCCTTGATCTATGGTCTTGTTACATAACCAGGGGGAGGCCCAGTGCAGTCATATTCCCAGGCAATGGGCATGACATCACTAGGCAGGTTTCTGAAGACAGCAAAAGGACCATAGGAAGAGTGGCAAAAGGGCTTGTTATGACTATAACAGGGGACAGTGTTTCATTCTTTTGGCAAAAACAGCCAGATAAGCAAACCTATGGATGCAATCACAAGGTCACTGACAGCAGTGGCCAGAAACAAGTGGCAGAGACAAAACCAAACATGGGGATGGAAAACTCTGGCTAACTTGCCAATGCAGCTTGGTAACCCCAACCTCTGATGTTCCTGTTACCCTGGCCGTAAAGTGGTTCAGTTTTTGACAAATAGTTTTAGAAAAGGTTTTGAGGTCCCATACAAAGGGTCATACACTGCTACCACAGCTCGCAAATCAGCTTTTCCCCTTCCTGAAATACTCAAGCAAAAAATTAAAAAGGAAATTGAGGCTGATTGAGTAGCTGGCCCCTTCGTAAGACCACCACTTCGAAACCTCAGAGTATCCTCATTGGGGGATAGATCCTAAGAAGACGCCTAGTGAATATTGATTGTTACATCACCTGTATAACCCAAAAGGAGCATCAGTCAATGACTTAATAACATCAGAGGACAGCTCTGTCAGGTATGCATCATTGGACGTGGCTGTCATGTTGGTCCGCGATTTAGGTCCCAGCAAGCTGATGGCAAAAAGTGACATCAAGTCTGTGTTATGCCTCATTCTAGTTAGACCAAGAGATTAGGAGCTACTATGGATTATGTTGCAGGGATGATGGTATGTCAGCAAGGTGTGCTCAGTAAGCTGTGCAGCTTTTGAAACATTTACATCATTCTTACAGTGTTCCACCAAATTGTATACAGAGATCAAGCACATTATACACTACTTGGATGTTTTTATTCACTGGTCCAGTGGGATAGATAAGTGCCTAGACACCTTGGAAGGGTTTTGTATCATCATGAAACACTTTGGTGTACTACTAGCTCCAGAGAAAATGGAAGGCCTCACTACATGCCTCTCTCACCTGGGAATTGAGGTTGATTCCATACACATGGTTTCCTGACTGCCACAGGATAAGGTGATGACTGTAAAATGGTTAGTGGGAGAAATGGTGGAAGCAAAGAAGGTCACCCTACTTCAGTACAGTTTTTAGTGGGGCACTTGAACTTTGCATGCTGGGCAATCACCCCAGGAAGATCATTCCAGAGAAGTCTGTCAGCTGTGACAGCTGGCCTCACAAGGTCATACCATCACATTAGGGTGTTGCAAGGTATGAGAGCAGATTTAAAAGTGTGGAAATAGCTTTAGCAAGATTTCAATGGGATTATATCTGGCAAGACAAAACAGCGGAACAAAACGAGTTGGACCTGGTCACAGGCATTTCAGAGGGATTAGGTTTTGAAGCCTTTTTCCAGGGCTCATGGTTTGCTGGGCAGTGTACACAGGACTGGGTTGATCATGAATTCATAAAGAATATTACACTTCTGGAACTGTTCTTCATTATGGTAGCAGTGAGAGTATGGAGGTCCAGACTGGCAAACCATTATGTGTTATTCCACACAGACAACAGAAAGGTGGCAGACATCATCAGTTCTTAGATGTCCAGGTCTGAGGAGGTTATAAGGGTGCTATAGATTTTTATCTTATGTTGTCTCCAGCAAAATATCATTGCTAGAGCTGAACATCTGCCAGTAAAGACAAATGTGATCACTAATGCCTTCGATTGCAGTTCAAATGATTCAGGCAGCTGGTACCAGATGTGGAGTCATAATGCACAAAGATACCAGAAGTGGTATGACAGCTGGGGAATAAAGAATGGTACAACTAGGGCTGGCACAGGCTGTGGCCTGGGGAACTAGAAAAGAGCTGGACCAGAGAGAGAGATCACCCTCTTTGGACCAGCTCTGCATAGCGATTTTTCCCACCCACCCTATGCTGGCAGGCTGCAAGCTGCAGCATTGTAACTTGCTGAGCAGTGAGTTGCATCTTGAAGGATAGTATGTTGTGAGGGTGGTAAATTTATGGCAGACCCACCTGAAAAAGAATTTATTCCAGGAAGGAACTGGAGCAAGTTTGGATTGGGTGACAGCTGGCTGGAGGCTTGTCCCTGAGTGGGTACACTTTATGAAAAAAGGAGCAGTCCAACAATTAGGGTGTGCACTGGAATGAAGGGTGGGCAGGACTTGTAGGAGGGAAGTGCAGCCCCATGTAGGCATACTCCTCAGCAAGGGTAAAGGATATCCCAGAATCTGGCTGGGATGGGGAATTGTCTAATTGAGAGACATAGCCCCGGGCTGGTCTGTCTGACCAGTGGGACAGAGTTTCTCTGGTATGCAGAACATGGAAGGCAAAGGGTCCAGCCAAAAATTGGTCAAGTATTTGCTGCCCCAGGGGTCTTAATGTGTGTGTGTATGTATATTTTGTATATACAGTGTATATGCATATATTGGATTTGAGAAGGATATTGACATTTGTAAATATGTTTATGATTCTTGAATATAAGTAAAAGCTGTGACCTTTTCATACCCAAATCAAAATGGTGTTGTGTTTTTTATGGCAGTGGGGATTCACTTGGGCAATAATATATGGGCAACAGCATGTAAGGAGTTTTTTACACGCCTGATATATGATGGCATATAAACCACAAAACCAGAAGTTGAGTAGTTTATTTAGGTATCACGTATTGAGGGTGTGTCAAAACATGAGTTTGACTGTTGGCCATATTTTATATAAATTACTGTTATTGTATTACTTTGTGCAGTGAAGCACGGGTAGCTTAACATGCACCAAAAAACAGCTGATGTGGAGCATGAGGTAATACACGTTCCACATATACATGTGTCACGTGGGGGTGTAATGGAAATTTACACATACTGGTTTTAGAGTGTAATCATACTATTTATTAGAGCTGCGTGGAATAAAGCAATTCCAAGTTCAAACAATCCCAAAGAAACTCCATGAAATTCCACAAACATCCTTGGAATTTCATTAAAATTTGGGGAAATTTTGAAATTTCTCATTTGGTCACAACCTGGCCATCTAGTGAGATGGAGGCCTGCATTATGGCATGATTACTTGTTTAAATGTTCCCTAAAAACATGCCAAATATTATGATATATCAATGAAGAGTTTCAAGATTATGGCCTATAGGGGTTCAAACTCGGGCATTTCATTGGTAGAGGTACCTTTCATGATAATGTTTATCTGCTTATAACTCAGGCACTTTTGGAGCTAGATACAGGACATAGAAGTTGACATGCATAAACTTTTTGTAAGGGTTATAGAACAGTCTTAATATGCAGATATTTGGTTTAAACATTATAAATTACATGGGCTCAAAATTTCATTATGTAACTGTTTGAATAATTCTGTGAAAACTTTCAAAAACTGAATGTTCATAACTTCTCTACTCTTGCAGGTATAGACTTGACATTTGTCATTTATATCCAATGTCCGTATATCCTGAGTAACAAACTGTGAATGAGCTTGGTATATCCAGCAGCCCTGGATTTGATCCCACAACCTTCACTTCTATACTGTGTGACTCTGGTAACTCTGAGCAAGTCACTTAACCACCCTAGTATTCCTGGGTCACCCCTACAAGCAGGCATTTCTGCCATGTGGGCCTTACCCAGTTACCAAGAATTTTAAAAAAGGAAAAAGGTCCAACATTACACAATGTTTGCTTTATCACCAGGCAGAAATTATTCACTTGCACATCTCACCATGTGGCATTTCTAGTTTCAACTGCACCAGCACTGGAATTTTGTGTTAAAGTACTGATGTTATTTTGCAGTTTTTTGTGACTTATAACATAGACATCCTGTAAGTAAGAGATTAATAAAACTGACTCACGCAGTCTCCTTTTATGTTCTATGGAAGTGAAATTGCTTTCTCTAACTTTAAAGTTACAGGGTTTCAAAATTTTTCAGTTTGCATATTTGCAAAAATTTAAATATAGATGTTCTAAGAGCTTGTTTAATTCTAATTCAATCCTCTTTAATGTTAGATATGCAGAATATGGCAGGCATGGCTATGTGGTATAATAGTTTAAATGGTTCAAATTTGTTGACATTTGGAGTTGCTTTAAAATTAGATGGAAATAACTATAATTGACATTTTGACAAAATGTTATGCTCCTGTAACTTAGTCCCCTTTACAGACAGGAATCTGAACCATAGTCCACATATACACATGGTATTGCTCTATATAACTTCCACATTTTGTAACATTTATAGGAGTACTTTTAAAATTATACAGACATAACTGAGATTTAAATGTTAGCAAAATTTTTGAATCCCTACAGCCTGGCACTCTTTAAACTTGAGTCATAAAACTTGGTACTTGAACCCTGAAATCTTTGAAAATATGGGTAAAAAAATTTAAAATTAGATGGAAATAACAGAAAATGAAATTTTTGTGAAATGTTTGACCACCTATAACTCAGCTCTTTTAAAGTTAGAAATTGGAGGCTTGGTAAACTTATAGTACATACATGGACCTGTGTATTTGCCAAGTTCTATCACAGTGGGATGAGAACTTTTAAAAGTAGACCACAACAACTGAAATTAAAATTTTAGAGAAATTCCACACAATTTCACAGAATCAGAATGGTAATTCTGCCTGAATTTTACTGGCAGAATTTTAGCTCTACTACTTCACCAGTGATTATAAAAACAAATAAAAATAAATAAATGTGTGATTTCTGTGTGAAAAAGGGAGAGAGGAGCTATGGTTGAAGGCAAGGTGGAGGAATTGGACAGGTAGCAGGAGCTGAGGCAAAAAGGTGCGAAAGGGGACAAGGGTTATTCAGATGTATTGTCTTTGCAGGAACACATGTGAGAGGAGAGACCATGTAGGAGAGTGTTGAAGGATAGACTAGAATGGGATGGAGGTTATTTTAGAGGATACCAGATATCAGAAATAACTGTTCTACAGTCAACCACATTTGCAGCTGTATTAAGCATAAATCCCATTTAGTTCTGTTTTTATATAATGTAGATTGTTCTGAATCTACTTTAAACATCACTGGCTTCAATAAAAGTGGGTCAGCACTTTGTTCTATAGTGGTGTTTACAGAGAGAGAGAGATTTATAGAAATCTTCATTTGGCTGGGATGTCTGAAAGGCAGACAGACAAAAATCACAACCAGGATGGACATTCTGGGGAGCTGCCCATGCATGCTAATGAGTCCTTAATAGACATGGAAATGGCCCATAGTCCCTTGCATGCCCAAGAGGCTCATTAACATGTTAGGGCTGAATATGGCCCATGGGTGCCTTGACATTTTTTCACTTGGGTTATGTTATCGCCATTGGGCTCCTGTGGGCCATATTCAGTCTGTGGCTGTGTCAGCGCAGCAGTCAGTCACAATGTGCTGGACCAACACAGCCCCATATTCAGATAGTACATTCCTGTCAGAGTACTGTTTCTATGGTACCCATGATCACTCACTGACAATCAGAAGATGGCTGGCTAAGGTGGTGAGCAGAGGGCTGTGTTGGTCACTGTCACTGTTGCCATAGTTTGGCTTGTGACCAGGGAAAAAGGAGGTGGAGGGAGGAGGGTTCTGAGTGGGAAGATCAGGAAGAGCTTGGATTTCCTCATGGGGTGGGGGTACCACTAGACCTCTTGCAATATTCCAGACAGCTACAGAACAGGTAATTGGGGGTGTAGGGACTACAAGACCACCAGCAAAATTCAAGACAACTACAGCATGGGTGATCGGGTGCATAGGGGCCACTAGACCACCAAGAATATTTAAGACAGGTGATTTGAGGGTGGGGGGACCACTAGACCATCAGGAATATACAAGACAGCTACAGGATGAGTGATCAGATGGATGACCATGTGCAGGGATAAGGGCAATGCTTTGACACAATTAAGCAGTGCTGCAACAGAGGATGTTTAGTGTTGCCAAAATCACTGAATATACCACTACAGCCAATATGCATGGCAGATGCCTCATTTGCATGGCCACAGTGGTCTATTCTGTGCAGTTGTACTGTCAGATCTGTGCAGTGCAACAGGGCCTTTGAATATGGCCCTCACCCCATCAGCTGGCACTATTCATGGTTAGCCATGCTAACCATTTGAATATGGGGGCCCTAGAGCTGAAAAATCAGTGAACAAAGTAAAGGGGAAATTGCTTAATCAGGAAAGGCACACTAAGCCAGAGCTTGTTTCCAGGTGCGACTTTGCTCAGAGTCACCCATCATACAAGGAGAGGCTGATGGGATTGAAACTCAGGTCTCCAGGTTTGCAGATCAATGCCCTTAACCACTACACTATACTGATTCCTTACATAAAAACAAAATAAAGGACATCTTTGTAAGTTTACCATTTCTTCATAACTTCCATCTTGTTTTGACATTTTAACCCTAAATCTTCAGCATAGCCTATTTATAAACCCATGTTATGATCAAGACACAATGAATTTTTAAAATCCTGTCCGCAAGTTGAATTTACAGAGTGATTGCAAAAGATGTTTCAGAGGGGATTTGAAAAATGACACCTGCCATGTTCATGAGGTGGGTAACGCAAGGGGTACAGTATAGAAACAAAGAAACATAGATTTTGACTGCAGATAAGGACCGCTTGGCCCACCCAGTCTGCCCATTTCCCTACCTAATGGATAAGCTGCAGATCCTAGTTAACCAGCAGCCTACTTCTTCCTACCACCACCCCCTAGAATTGTCTTATGACTGTCCCATGCATGCTTAAATTCCACCACTGTTTTTGACTCCACAACCTCCTCCAGAAGGCCATTCCATGCATCCACAACCCTCTCTGTGAAAAAATACTTCCTCAAATTACCTTCGAGCCGCCCCCCCTTCTATCTTCAAATTGTGCCCCCTTGTTCTTGCACACCTCTTTTTTTGAAAGATGCTAGCCTTTTGGACTTTGTTGATTTCCTTGAGGTTCTTGAAAGTTTCTATCATGTCCCCCCTCTCCCTCCTTTCCTCAAGGCTATACATATTCAGCTCCTTAAGTCTCTCTTCATATGTCTTCTGGTGCAGACCCTGCACCATCTTAGTTGCCCTCCTCTGGACAGCCTCCATCCTGTCTATGTCTTTGCGGAGATTGGGTCTCCAGAAGTGCACGCAGTACTCCAGATGTGGTCTCACCAACTGTCTGTACAGAGGGATAATAACTTCCTGTTTTCTACTGGTGATGCCTCTCCCTATGCATCCCAGTATCCCCCAAGCCCTCCTTGCTGCCCTCTCACATTGCTTGCCCACCTTTAGGTCATCTGATATGACTACCCCCAGGTCCCTTTCCATTTTTGTTGTTGTTAGTATCTCACCCCTCATTGTGTACTCTTCCCCTGGGTTTTTGTTTCCCAGGTGCATTACCTTGCACTTCTTAGCATTGAATCTAAGCTGCCATACATTTGACCATTCCTCTAACCTTGCCAAGTCCCTCACATCCTTTCCACCCACCTTGTGCATCAACTCTGTTGCAGATCTTTGTGTCATCGGAAAAGACATATTTTTCCTTCCAGTCCCTCTGCAATGTCGCTTATAAAGACATTGAAGAGGACCGGTCCTAATACTGAACCCTGAGGTACCCCACTAGTAACCCCCCTTTCTTCAGAGTGGACTCCATTTGCTATTACTCTCTGTGTCCTATTCTTCAGCCAATTCTTTACCCAGGCTGTCATCTTGGGACCCACTCCCAGGCTGGCTAACTTATATATTAATCTTTTGTGTGGGACTGTGTCAAATGCCTTGCTAAGGTCTAGGTAGGCCATGTCCACAGCCCCTCCCTGATCTACTACTTTGGTCACCCAGTCAAAGAAATCTATCAGATTTGTCTGGCATGACCTTCCCGCTGTGAATCCATGCTGCCTTGGGTCCTGAGCCCCTCTGGCCTCTAGATACTCAACAATTCTTTCCTTCAGAAGTGATTCTATCATTTTCCCTACCACTGAGGTTAAACTAACAGGTCTGTAGTTTTCTGCTTCTGCCTTGCTCCCACTTTTGTGAAGGGGAATCACATCTGCCCTTTTCCAGTCCTCGGGTACTACCCCATCCTCCCATGATTTGTTAAACAGGGTAGTCAGTGGTGTCACTAGTTCTACCCTTAGTTCTTTTAGAATTCTGGGATGAATCCCATCAGGGCCCCATTGCTTTGTCCACCTTCAGTTTTAAGAGTTCTTTCAGAACTCTTTCTTCTGTAAATGGGCTGGTATCAACTTCTGTATCCAGAGTATTTCTACTGTTTGTTTTAAGTACCTCCCCACTTCCTTTGTAAATACTGAGCAAAAATATTTGTTTAGTATCTCTGCCTTTCACAGTCACCCTCTGCCCACCCTCCCTCCTCTTTATTAAGCCTCACTAACCCTCCCTTGGTCTTCCTTTGCTCCCTGATGTACCTATAAAAGGTTTTATCCCCCTTCTTAACTGAGTTGGCTATCTTTTCCTCGGTTTGGGTCTTTGCTGTTCTGACTGCCTTCCCAGCTTCCTTTTGCTTTAATTGATACAGTTCTCTGTCCTGCTTCTTCTGTGATTCCTTGTACTTCCTGAATGCTTTCTTTTTCTCTTGAATCTTCACTGCCACTTCCTTTGAGAACCATAGTGGTGTCTTACATCATTTCATTTTGTTTATTTGCTTCACACAAAGGCTTGTTACCTCTGTGATGGCAGTTTTTATTATTCCCCATTGTTCTTCCATCCCTCTTCCTGCCCATTTGCTAGTGCATTCCTTAGACACTCACCCATTTTGTCAAAGTCTGCCCTCCTAAAGTCCAGTACTTTTGCCTTTGTATGGCTTGACTCTATTGCTGTGTTTATTGTGAACCATACTGCTCGATGGTCGCTAGTTCCCAGATGGCTACCCACTTCTACATCTGCGATCCTCTCTTCATCTCCATTTGAGAGAAACAGGTCTAAGAGTCTAAGATTGCTCCCTCTCGGGTGGGCTCCAATACTAGTTGTCTAAGGCATGCCCCCTGTAGGGCATCTAGAATAACCCCACTCTTTGAAGTGGCTGCTGCAACTGCACTCCAGTTAACATCTGGCATATTCAGATCACCCATCAGTAATATCTCCCCTTTTTCTGCCATTCTAAGTATTCTTTCCATCATTTCCTTGTCCATTTCCTCCCCCTGAGAAGGGGGTCTCTATACAACCCCTGTGCGGATTTGGGGACAACATTTGTAAAAATCACAAAGTTAAGAGTAAAACTTGAAAATGTTCGATGATTATTCATAACTCCATTGTTTTTTGATATTTTAACCCCAGTTTTTTAACTTTGCCTTTTTATGACCCCACCTTATGATCAAGACAGGTAATTTTTTTTAAATCCCATCCAAAAGATGATTTGTGGGAGTGACTGAAAAAAACATATTTCAATGGAGATTCGAACAATTTACACCTGTCTTGTTAAGGAGAAGAGGGGAACAAATTGGCCATATAGATAAGTAAAGGGGGGGACTGTGGTTGCTAAGACAGGAGTTGCGTGGTGGGAGAGGGGTTGCAGGGTAACGGGATCAGAACATGTTGATAGATAATTTTCTTTTTTCAGGTTTAAAGAAGACAACAAAGAGGATGATGAGGGATTGTTTTCTTTTTTTTTTTTTTTATACTTCAGCTTTATTGATTCAGTTCAGTTTCATCCATCTCATTCTTTTCCAAGTCTACATATGATGCATCTCTGAATTCAGTACTTCATACATCATGTTATAATCAGCCATTCAACTTTGTACAGGTTAAAAGAAAAAATAACAGAGACCACAGCAAACACTAACACTACAGGAGAGAAAAGGTTCAGACTTTCAACCCTGACTTTCCTTTTGCTTGGTCTCAACAAACTTACTTGGGGTTATGCATCGAAAGGAGCTAGTTCCATTTCCTTCACAAGTTGAGATGACTTTGTTAGTCCAATAGCAGGCATCTGACCACCTCTTTTTATTTTGTTTTATCTTTCATACTGTGCAGGCATCTTCCCTTATCCCCCATTCAAGGGTCTCCCTCTTCCACACTGTTTCCCCCTGCCACCTCCCATCTATTCCATCTATTTCTGAACTGTTGGCGATGTTGTCTGAGTGAGTAGGTAATCCTCTCAAAAACTTTTATCCCTTCAACTATCTCTTTCCACTCCTCCCCTGTAGGAGCATCTGGGACCATCCATCTCCTAGTTATTGCTTTCTCCGCTGCTGCAATGAGTATATTCCAAAGATACTTTGCTTCCCTTCCTTTTATATTCTCAGGGATTACTCCTAAAATCATATGTTCTGGGCCCAGCTGGGTGAGGGATTGTTTTCTTTATTGTAGGGATTGACACTGGGGATTCAACACTCCAGTGTTGGTATGCAGCTTGACAGAACCTGGGGTGGCACCAGACTTTGGGGGGGGGATTTTATTATGATTTCTAGTGGCAAGTTTGTGCACTTAACCACTGAACTTTGGGAGGATGTTAGAATTTTCTAGCAGCGGGGTTGGGCATCAAGCTGCTGGATTTTGTGGAGGTTGCTGTATTTTTCAGCACTGCATTTGGGTACCTAAGTACTGGACTTGTTGAAAGCTTGGCCAGACAGGAGGAAGGATATAGTCAGCGGGATTGAGCATCTAACACTGGTGATATTGAGTAGCTGGGTTGGACGGGAGGGGGCATACCATTGGCACAATTGAGCACCCTCCCACACAGTGTTGAATTTGGGAATGTTTAGGTGAGGGAAATCTCATATTTAGATTTCTAGGTGGTGGAACTGGCATTTTTTAGGTGGTGAAACTCTCCAATAATAGTCAATGGAGGAAGATGACAGAGGTGGTGGAACAGTCATACAGTTTTTTAAAAGGTGATGGAACTGAGTTCCTGTGGGCTGCTGCCAAATTTAACTCCTGCCAATACTAGTTCTACAAATCTGGATTGGGTAGGAGGGGAGACACTAGCTGATAAGGTCATATGAAAGGATACAGTTGCACTGTGATAGGTGTTACTGCATCTTGTCACGTTAGAAGTTTCTGCTCATGAGCCACCAAAGCAATGTCAGCAGCAGCCTTCTCGGCATTGAGTGTTGACTCACATACTTTCTACAGGCTCAGCTGTATTGGCTGCTACAGCACACACCTCCCTGGTCCTGTTACAGCTTTAGTATGTTTGCTTTGTGCATGCTCGCAAGCAGATATAACAAGCATTTGTCAATGCCGAATGTTTGCTTCCTGGTATTAGCATTGGAAGTGCAGGAGTTAGACAGATGCAGAATAGGAAGGGCAGTGAAGTACTGAACTTCATGTGAATCCCACCTCCATACTGCAGAGATGGACAGGCACTGCAGGGTTTTATTTAACTCTAAAAATGGATTAGCATTTTGCTCATAAAAGCGCTAAAACTTTGTGAAAATGCATAGCTCTTGCCTCACTGTGTTTAATAAACACAGCATTTCTAGAAAATCTATATAAATACTTTCTGTATAGTTAGTATCATCCCAAGAAAAAACTGCTAATCAATTATTTAAAACCCTGTCCTGGGATATGCCTTTGGGTCATCGCGCATAATGCTTATGCCATTTAACCTCACCCTATCCTGTAGACACCGACAAGTGTTGAGGTGTGTCTTGGGGTGTTCGGCTTTACAGTCACCCCATTCCATAAGGACATATGCTGAAATGGGTGCAGTATAGGAGGATGGAGTGAAGTCTGGGACCAAAAAGTCCAAGGCACACCTTGATGCCTGTCAATGGCTGCAGGATGGGGGTGGAATGGCTTGAGCATTACAGCCAGCAATCAAAGACAGATCCCTGAAGCCTGTCAGTCTGTACAGGGTGGGATGCTATGGTTAGGATCTGTAACACCCCAGGCATTTGTTGGTAGTTGCACTACAAATTCTCAACATGGCCTTTTTGTGACCCACACCTCATGAAAGCATTTGGTACCTCCCCTCATGAACAGTGGCACTGTGATTTTGTTAATCTGTCTCAAATGTTGATTTGCTTTAGTGACCACACCATTCTGTGCCAGATGTGTGAAAACACAGTTCGGGCAAGATGTGAAAAATGACAGCTATCCTGTTCATAAGGAGGTGTGGAAAAATGCCAATGTTGAAAATCTGGAGTGAAAATATTAAAAATTCTCAAGTTACGAGCATGCATGGAAACTGCACAATGCACGCTCATAATACAGTCATTTTGTGAAATGTTCTCATCAGATTTTCAGCATAGGCATTTTGGGACCTCTACTCATGAACAGTGTCACTGTGATTTTGTTAATCTGCCCCGAACACTGATTTCCTACAGCGACCACGCCATTGTGCGCCATATGTTCAAAACCACATTTTGGGCAGGATGTGAAAAATGACAGCTGTACTGTTCATAAACAGATGTACAAAAATGACAATGCTGAAAATCTGGAGTGAAAATATTACAATTTCTCGGAGTTATGAGTGTGAGTAGAAACTGCGCAATGCACTCTCATAACACAGTCATTTTTTGGAATTTTTTCACCAAATTTGCAACATAGGCCTTTTGGGAGCCCACCCTATGAACAGTAACACTGTCATTTTGTTACTCAGTCTGAAAAGGTGATTCCTTGCAGTGACCACAAGATCACCTTTCTGGATGTAATAACAACATGACAGTGACTGAATTCATGAGGTGGGGTTGCAAGAACCCCATGGTGAAAATGTGGTGCCAAAATCCACAGAAATGACAGATATACACCTAAGTTGAAAAAAAAAAGTATGCCATTATACAGCTTACTGACATTTCTTCAGTTCGCGGTCAGCTTTGAACAGTGCAGATGTGTTCCCAGTCCACGAAAGATCATCCCACCAGGCTCCAGAGGTAAGTATGGATTGGGGGGGTGTGGGCATGTGTGTGCATGGAGGGTGAGTGCAGGTTGTGGGAGGGTCCACAGGACACAACGAGGGACCATTTTCTTCTTTTCAGGTAAAAAAAAACCAAAAAAAATATTGTGGGAAGGTTTTCTTTTTTTGCAGGTAGATTTGGTATGCTGGGGTGGGCTCCCAGCATGCCACCTGAGTGTTTCTTTTGGGGAGGACTGGAGCTGACAGGGATTGGGCCCCCCGTTGGCAAAAAAATAAATTATCTGTCTTGGGGGGGGACATGATGCCGAGGGTGATTGTGCACCCCCCTTGGCAAACACGATCTATGGGGACACTATGCTAATGGGGAGTGGGCTCCCCCATCAGCAAACAAACTGGGGAGGGGGCATGCCGACAGGGGGATTGGGCACCCCATTGGCTTTAATGGGGACTCTGAGGCAGACAGCAACAGCTGCCATGATGTTACTGGAAATGTTACACCAGGCAATGTACCGCCCTGCAATGACAGGTCACTTCCTCATCGCAGCAGCGATTTCATTTCAACTTGGCGGCATGCTTGCTGAACTAGTGTCAGCAGCAGCATTCCACCACATTGGGGAAAAGGGGCCAAGCTTCTAAATGCAGTGGGGGCATTGGCCGCCACAGTGCAGCACCTCATGAATCCAATTTCTCTCCTAAGCTGTCTCATAATGTTTCTTGCACATGCATGCAAGCAAACATAAAAATGCGACTTTCTGCCTGCTCAAAAAATCAATTTCTAGGTACATTTTCATTAAATATAATTTCATTAACTGGCACACCAGTGCAGTAGCAGCATTGCAACTCATGGCAGCAGGGACCCTGGCTCATGCCCTGAGCTTGGATTGCTGGTACTGTGCATCCATCGCCTGGTTCACCACAGCCAGTGGTGCAAGCAAAGAAACTTACACTCTACAAGGTGGAGGATGAGTGAAGATGTTGGGAGCTTCTGGTGTGCTGGGTCTTGTATACATCAAAATTAGGAGAAAATATAAAAAGTGTTAGGCCACCAAGCAGTAAATGATGTCCCTCCTGCCACCACAATGTCCACTTGCCACAACAGCCACAGCTAGCCTCCTAGAAAAACATCTTCATTGGCAGCCCCAACCCTGGCCACAATAACTGGCCCAAGAAAGGGGAGTGCGGCATCCACTGTGATGCTGGAAATGGTGGAGTTAAATGAGTAGGACTAGAGCAATGTCACCTCTTTCCAACCGAAGAATAACTAAGAAATTGAGAAGAGTCTGCTCCATAGGCCTCAGTCAAAATTAGAACAACATGTGATGTAATGATTTACTCATTTGTGTATTGATTTTGGTATTTTTATTCACAGGTACTCTAGTCAATCCACTTCTTTTTACACAATGGGTGATGTGTAGAATTTACTATGTCAGGCTGCTTTTGGGGTCATTGCTTTCTGCCTGATTTTTTACCCTTCGTATTTTTTCCCCTCGTATGAAAGAGAGTGCCATTTATAACACTGCACTGATATTTGTAATGTGCTCCTAAGGTTTTCCTTTTTATTTTCTTTCCCTATGGTTCAACCCCTATTGTACAGCCGCTCCCTACCAGTGTGCTTTGTCAAGTTTGGTAGGGCTAACTTCAAGAGCCTTAAGAAGAATTTTGAGAAACATAATATTAGGACACAAAACAGCTTTATAGTTCTCATTAACTTTGTATTTCTTATCCCCATTGCTTATTACTGAGGTCATGTGCATGAAAACAGTACTGTTGTTCCTTCAGGGTTCATCAGATCATATTGCTCCTTCCCAGCCTGAAGTCATAGTATTCTGTTTGTGACATCACAGGTATTCCCACAGCAACAGACTGGTGTCATAAAAGAGCATTATAATTTCAATCTCAGCTGATAGCACTGCTCTCTGTTGCATCAAGAAAGCACTAAACAAGGCCTGTCACCTGATGACAGGCTGTGATAGAACTACACACACGTGTGACCTCTACAGCCGCTTTAACTGGCTAAATTTCAAATGTCGCCTTAAGTACCACACATGCCTCCTAGCGAAGAAAATACAGTGTAATCTCACCCCACCTAGCCTGCAGGGTCTCATCCAACACTCCTTCCCACAAAGATTCACCAGAGGTACCTCCAGGGTCCCCTTATTGGTTCCCCACTGCAGGACATCTATGGGTCAGAGAGCCTTTTATCACAGGGCTCCAAGCTGGCTAAATGACCTACCTGTTGCTCTGACTGCTGGTACAAAAATTGGCCCTTTTAAAACCTCAATCAAGGTATTTCTTATTAACAACTCTACTTGCGACTGCCCCTAGTAGTACTATTCCAACTCAGCCCCTGCCACCTCCCTCACACTGTCTTTACAATCTGTATCCTGCTTTCCAGAATTTCTGCTGCTGTTGTTGCACACAAGTCTGGGTTGTCTCTTTCCTCTGCTAAGGAATGTTACTCTGCTCATTCACTGTACCTGCTAATGTAATATATGGACTGATTGAAGTCTGGCACCGGTCTTGGAATGTTGTACTATCTGCTGTTTTTGCACAAGACTCTGGGCTGTCTAGGCCCTCTGCTATGCTATGTTTCTCAGTTCTTTCCCTTACCTGCCAATGTATTATATGGGCTGATTGATGTTTCTGTATCTGTACTTGTGATGTTGTACTCTGTCTACCGACAAAGAGCCTTTGCAACAGAGTCTTTGACTCAAAGGGTGTAATTCTGATTTCTCAATAAATAAATAAATAATGTAATGCATAAGCTATAGAAGTAAACTAAATCTAATGGGCAAAGATCTTGTTTTTGTTGGGGTTTCTTCAGTAATGCATAATGGAGAGGAGAAATCTATGGAAAACTATAGAGTATATATAAAATAACAACTGAATTGGGTCTAAATATTATATTTTTTAATGTTTTCCCAAAGGCATCAGCTGCTCTTTATGTTTATTGCTGAAGATGCTCTTAGAGCTAACAGGCAAGTAGGGCCATGGATCCTTTTCTCTGTTAGTGCTCAGGGAGGCTAATGAAATATAGATTCTACTGCCTTTCTTCTCCTGGTTGCCTAGGCCATGTTAGAGCTGCCACAAGTCTTTTCTGAAGGTGAACTATGCCCATTGCTAATGGAGTCCTCCAAGGCAGTTATTGCTAGGAAACTGGTCCGTTGCTCCAATAACGTTTGGGCTAGTATGTCCATTTTCATTGTCATTAATTCTAAAGCAGGCTACAGGACCTCAGTTCCTTGGCTTCACACTGGAACATGGGGTAATCCCATGACTGACACTGTTGTGTAGTACGTGGGGTGTTCTGCAGTGTTGAGACACTATTCTTCTGATGAGATGATAAACTTTGATTCCTTTTGCCCAAGTCTGGTCACTGTCCAGGTGGAACTTAATAATCCCTTGCCATGTACGGAAGAAGCGTAAGATAATTCTTTATGATAGTACATCCCAGAAAAACAGGAACAAATTATACAGGTCTTCTTAATTGTATGCTAGATAAATAAAATCACATAAGATCCACAGCACTCCATGTGTGTATGTCAGAATAGATGAGTTTCAGAGTAGCAAATATAATCAATGGGAAACAAAATAGGATACTTTGAATAAAAGAAAAAAGACACCTCATACAACAGCCCTCCCAACCCTGCTCCACACATTCAGAAAAGCCAGTATACTCCTGACTTGAAGGTCTAAAATTACCCACAATATAATTTCTTATATTCCATGCCACGTACAATAGTCAATGCACCAGAAACCTTATCACACAAACTTGATAAAGTCACCATTTTCTGAAGAACAGTATGGAAATTATACACACTTTAGGACAGTGCGCTGACTGAGAAATATACAAAAAGGAAAAAAAAGTAATTGTAGTACATCTTGCAGCCAGGTGACAAATACCCATAGGCCTTGCTTTTGATGCTGAGAGGTAAGCTCAAAATCATATGGATTGCAGTTGTGGCAATATTAATCTAAATTTCTTAATCTGCATTTTGCTTCTGTAATAGTAATTTACATCTGTTTACCCAACTATGATGTTTTGAAGCTGCAAATATTAAATAAAGGATGCAGTTATTGTATTTTTTCCAGCTGTGGAGCTTTAGACTCAAAACTAAATTCTCTTTCATAAGAGTTGAGAACGAAGGTTCATTCCAACTGGCTACCAAACAAATTCAGAAGGAAACATAATATGGACAGTCCAGAAACAGATGCTGTGTTTCTGACTGTAGAGTGCAGGAGGGCCTGGGACGAAAGCTTTCCTCAATGCTCTTGTGCTAGAGATTAGCCCTAATAAGAGTAGAGGAATTGTAAATTGGAAAAATCAAGTGATAATTCAAATGAATGCATTACCACGTTTAAAAATAGTCATAAGAGACACAAAGAAACAAACAGCAATAAAAACAACAAACAAACATTAAGCAGTTCATTAACTGAACTAGTATACCATTAAAAATTTGCCAAAGGAAAGTGTTTCCATCTCTTACCCCATAAAGTTCCAGAGAGTTATATATATATTCCAAAGCACATCATTTTTTAAGGGCAGATTCAATCATATACAAATGCACTTTCTGATCCAGACAGAGTTGTTGTAAAACATATTTACAACTTACCTGCAATATCATTACTTTAACACATGATAAAATAAGCAGCATCACAGAGGGATCATATTTATGGGACATAGACTACAAATTCTCCAATAATTTAAGAGATGTTTGCCCAAGATGGTTCAGACAAGATAGTGTTCCATAGGGGTACTGGGTGAATATGCTGCATCTGGAATAGCATGGCAATAACCACGCAAGGTATACTGATCATGTATTTAGAGTGACAGGGATATGATAGCAGAAAGGAATTATTGCTACCACTGTCACTCTACATGGCATTGAGTAAATGTCAAGGAGCTGTGTGCTGGGAGCCTGGTCTAGCCACTCCCGTGGTGGAGTGGTTAGGGCACCAGCATACAACATAATCAGGAGTCCTGAGACCATGGTTCAGCTCCCCCCTGGTCTCCCAGTGCTACTACTTTTGTTGTTATTTAAAAACAAAAAATTAAAAATATCTCCCATTCCTCAAAGTTCCTCCCTCTGGAGTTAGTTATATAAGTTCTGGGGGTTGGAGGGTGGAGGTCAAAGCCCCCCCTCCATGTGGGAGTGCGGGGGCAAAGCCCCCACAAAAAAATATAAAGTCCCATTGTTTTCAATCTTCACGCTGTTTCCAACTAGCCAGTGTTTTGTCCAACTCTGTTTGTGGTTGGCACTGTGTTGCTTGTGCCATTTGTAGCCACAGTATTTTTGTTTGCAGCGGAATGACCCCATGCCCTCAATAGGGACCAGAAAGCTTGAATAAAAGGACAGTAAAAATATAAACGTTTTATAGTTTTTAACTGGGCTACACAACTGTTCCATGGGCAAAACTGCTCTGTAATACTTTCATGTTTGTTATTATCCTTTACATTAAATTTGCCATGACAACATAACCATACTACATCCTAGTACTGTGCAGAATTGCTTTTATCATTCAGATAATTCAAAGTAGCCTGTTTAAGCAATGCCGATATTCCTGGCATTATCTCAATATCAGCAACAACTAAGAATTTCTAGAAAGCTTTTTGATGCTCAATATGGATAGTATCCCATGAAATTAATACATTTAATAAAAGGCTCTAAATATACTGGAAAGACATGTTTCCTAAAAATGGGTTTTTGTTGTTGCCATTCTATCTGAAAGTGTCATATCCACAAAATAGCCCATTTCTTCCATATAGTGTTATGAATAGAGAACTGGGGTATGATATTTGAAAAAAATATACTTAAAAAATAACTGGCTTAACCATGTTTAGACCTCCTTGATCTATGGGAAGATACAAAATATCTATTTTAATGGGATTTAATCTGTGTCCCCATGCCGTTGGAAAGAAAATGCTGAATAATCAGGTTTTTAATTGCTGAGGTATAGGGAAAATTACACTAACATAAATAAATGTAGGTACTAAAATGTTTGGATTATACAAATTCTTATCTTTTTGGACAATTACCAGTATATTCCATTTGGCAACTTTTAGTGCCCCTGCATCCTAAGCTTTCTCCCAGTTAAACATAGCTAAATTAGTCATACCATAGTACATGCCAAAAATTTTAATGGGATCTTAGGACACCTTAATGTCATTAATATTATTAGTAATATTGTCATGAGTCCCAACAGGTAAAATTTTACTTCTGTGTATATTAATCTGTGAGCCAGTAATTTCTGCAGTATCTTGTACATGTTGCATTGCTGCTTTCCCAGAAGACTCATCTTTAGTAAGTAAACACATATCATCAACATATGCAGATAATTTAATTTCCTCCAGAGATAATGGGTTCTGAATTCTGTTTATGTCCAGTCTATTGCAAATGGCTCATAACATAGGGTCTATTGTTTAAATATACAAGACAGGACTTAAAGAGCTGCTGACACCTAAAAGAAACTTTGAAAAACAATATTTAAGCACAATTTAGCTTGCATTCTATGGCTCAGATATTCATAAGGGTTGCACCATGTGCAACAGGGTTGCGCCTGCTCAAGTCTGAACTTGCTCCATACTGCGATATTCAGCAGGAGGCAGTTGCACCACAGAAAACATGCTGAGCAACAGTGCAATGCAAATGAATGCATGCTGAACTGGAGGGGGAGGAACCATGCATAAACTGCACAGCCCGATATTCAGCCAGGCTGTGCAGAGTTGTGCAGGCACAACCCCCAACCTGCGCCTGTACAACTTTGAGCCCCAAAAAGAGCTCAAGTCAAGGGCCACCACAGGTGAGCTGCTGCATTGCAGGGCACAACACAGCAGCTGCCACCTGTGGCTGGCCTCATCCCACCCTGTGTCCCCCACCAGCCCGATCGCGGGCAGCAATGTCTCCCCCAACACATCCCTGGTAGTCAGTGGACTGTAAATCCCGATCGCAGGATGGAATAAATAAAACACCCCCATAACACATCCCTGGTGCCTATTATGCCCCACCCCACCCACCCACGAAGCCTCACCTTCCTCCCCGGCGGCGGCGGCGGCAGCATCCACCTGCTTGCTGCCCGCCGCCTGCTGACTGGCTGCTGGTGGGCTGCATGCCCCATTGGTGCAGAGAAAGAGCCAGTGGGCGTCAGCCCATACCGGTTAAGACAGTCCAGTTTTGTGAATGAATGTTTCATTCACAAATCTGGACTGTCTTGTCACGATATGAGGCTTCATGCCCATTGGCTCTTGCTCTGCACCAATGTTCAAGCTGGTGTCGATGAGCAGCGGGTGCAGTGGGGATGCTGCCACCCGCCGGCGCGGGGAGCGGGCTGGTGAGGCTTCATGGGTGGGTGGGGTGGGGGACACTAGGCACCAGGGATGTGTCGGGGGTTATTTATTCCATCCCGCATCGGATTTACGGTCCACTGGACCACCAGGGATGTGTTCGGGGCGGTGTTTTATTTATTCCATCCCGCGATCGGGATTTACGGTCCACTGGACCACCAGGGATGTGTTGGGGGAGACACATTGCTGCCAGCGATTGGGCTGGTGGGAGGGGATTAAACTATGCCCGTGATCGGGCTGGTGGGGGGGAATTAAACTATGCCCGTGATCGGGCCAGTCAGGGGTGGTGGTGGGGATTTTACACTGTTTTGCCCACGATCGGGCAGCAGGGGGCATCGGTCCCTGATGGCTGCTGCCGCCTGGCAGGGCGCCAGGTGCAAGTCCTCAGGGATCAGCACACCTGCATGCTAATGGCTTGCAAATGGAGCCATAATCAGAAGCAAATGCCCCCCGCACCTTGAATGAATTATGGCCCCATTTGCATGTCATCTTTTGAATATCGGGATTTTGAGCATGGCGCAATGGTACTTGCGCCACCACAAGTTGAATGCTCCACTCTGACCACTTGCAGTGGCGAAAGTTCCACTATGCCATGCACAGTGGCTGTGGCCAGTGGGTGATATTCAAAGGAGTTGCTCAAGGGCACAACTCCTTTGAATATCACTCTGGTCACACCCCTGTGCAACTATTTTGTGCAGCGCAAGGGCTTGCTCCACAAAATAGCGCAGTTTGAATATCTGGTCCTATATGTATTCGATAGATTTCTCCTCCACATTACTGAGAAATTTGCATGGAAACATGCTCTATATCCTTTAAAGTTGATTTGCCTCTTTAGCTTACTCCCTATTTCATGTCATAGTCCTCTGTTGTGACATCGCAATCTGCTGCCATGGGAGTAATTGTGATGTCACAAATAGTGCATTATGACCTTAGGTAGGGAGAAAGCAACAGGAATAGATGAACTCTTTAGGGGCAAAGATACTGATGTCATGCAGATGGCCTCAGTAATAAATAATTAGGAGGAGAAATACAGAATTAATGTGAAATACAAGCTGATAGCTTGGCAGAAGACACCAGGAGAAAGGACTGCTGTGTGACTGAACTTCTCTGCTGGGACTAAAGTAGAAGAACTTTTGTACTTGGACCTTTAATTTAGGGTAAAAAAACTAACATACAAAAAAAAGTGTGTGTTTGGGTTAACTGAACTGAATGGGTATCTGAAGAGTTATCTAGGTGTAAATCTCAGGTGATTTAAAGGACTTAACTGCTGTGAGGTTTAAATTACTAGTAGAAAGATCTGGTAAGTAGGGGGAGTGGCTTAGCTAGAAGGAAGCTACATTTATTTATTTATTTTTTTTTTTTTTAAAGAAAAAGTTTATTTCTTTTCCAATACCAACAAGACATACAAACATAAACCAAAACCCGGAAAACCGGGTGCACACCCCAAAACTGGCTGTGCAAACTATGTACATCCCCTATTTACATACACACAAGGATACCACCCCATCCAAAGTTGAACATCACACGGAAGCCCTCATGTCCCACTGCAAATTGAGACAACTCCTTCTCCCATAATCGAGCTTCCCCAAAATGAAACTTACAACATTTAACATCCAATAATCCTGGCTGACCTGGTCATCTCGGGTGGATATCCAGTGTGTCCCCTGAAAGAGAGAGAGTCCCAATCCGATAAAGCCCCAACGACCTCAAGTTCATCCTCGCCAAACCCATATCCCAGTCAGATCCATATTGATTCTAGTGCTAGTTAACAAATATAACCACCCATTCTATAGGGGATCTTCATAAAAGAAAGAAAAGACCTAAAACCCACGGTACCTACCTCTTGAGAGAACCACCTTCCCAGCTCATATCCCTCTATTAATTGCCACCCAGCAGGCAGATCTGTATACTATCAGTTATTTCCTATTACTAGTAGGCTGCCTCCAAACTTGCCCACCTTTTACTATAGACCTCCTGTCTGCCCTCAGATGTTAGGTGTTTTTTAATCCTGACTAAAGCCCCCTGCAAATCCTTCACCCATTGTTCGTACGAAAGAGCCTGGTCATCTTTCCAGTGTTTCAGAATGAATGCTTTAACAATAGACCCCATTAAAGCAAGGTGAAATCTTGATGTGACCCTCCTGACCATAGAGTAATCACCTAACACACAAATTTCTGGGGTTAAATAACCTGAGTAATCTAAACTGGGGTCCAAGCCCTGTCTAATCTTATTCCATAATGGAGAAATCTTATCACAACTCCATAAAATATGAAGCAAATCCCCTGTTACTGTCCCACACAGGAAACACAGATCTGTCTGTCTCAAGGACTTAGACTATAGCTTAGTGGGCGTATAATAGATATTGTGAACCACAAAGATCTGCATATTTCTATATTTAGGAATAACATTATATCTAGTGGCTTTCCAGATACTGTCCCACGTTAATCTAGAAGTCAACACCTTATCCCAATAAGGGACAGCGGTAACGGCACTGGAACATCGGGAATTCAGGAGAAGTTTATACACCCGGGAGAGCGAACTGGATCTATGCACGGCCTCCTTCAAACTTCCCTATGAGAGAAAACTGTCTGAATAATCCCCCCATCCCCCCGGAACTCCCGCAATCAATTGCTTAAGCTGTAACCTTTGGAAGAAGGGCAGGCCATCACATTGAGGTGGTAGGAGTATTCTCCCCCCCTTTGCATATCCCTCAGACTGAGACCTTTCAAATATACCGCCCACCTTTGCCCCAGCACCAAGCCACCTATGGTCAGGTTAGGGTTACCCAGAATAGGCTGATCCCTAGACCTCACCTGACATTCTTTTTGGGTTGGAGTGAGAAGCGACCACCGGGCTTCCAATGATTTCCTAATTGGATTCCCCACTCCTACCTTGCCCATTCCTTTTTTGGGCCCAACGTATAACAACGAATCAGGGGAATAGCCCATACCTCTCAGTGCTTTCCTCTCAATTTGTAACCAAGCAGGACAATATTCTCCATTATACAAGTCCACCGCCCACTGGGCCATAAAGCCCAACTGACCGCCACATAGTAAACCTGAAGATCAGGTAGCCTAATACTCCCCCTCTCGTACTGCCTACACAACACATTGTGTTTAATCCTGGGAGGCTTGCCACTCCAAAGGAAACCTGTCAACATTTTCCTAATTAGCTTAAACCACTTAACCGGGATATTATAAGGAGCCAAATAGATCGGATATAGCACCCTCGGCAAGATGTTCATCTTAATGATGCCCAAACGTGCCATAAAGTTCAGAGGGAGTTTGTTCCATCTTAAAATATCCCCCGAGATCTCCGAAATAATTCCCCCCAGGTTGGCATCTGCACCAGATGTTTGGTTTGCTGTAATCCAAATTCCCAAGTACTTCAACTTATCATCATTCCATTGTATCCCCAGGGGTGCAAAATCCACTTTAAAAACATGTGGAGTCAGAGGTAAAATTTGGGTTTTAGTGAGATTCAGTTTGTAATTAGAAACCCTAGAGTACCGATCTATTAGCTCTTTAACCATTTCAAAGCCAGTTGCTGGATCTCGAAGGTGGAGCAATATATCGTCCGCGAAGACTGAGATTTTCAAAACCAAATCATCCACCCCGATTCCCTGAACCCCGACCTCCCTATTAATGTATCTTAACAAAGGCTCCAAGTAAATATTAAACAGTATCGATGAAAGAGGGCACCCCTGCCGAGTACCATTCTTAAGCTGGAATTCCCTCGACAAATAACCATTACATAAAATTCTAGCCGTAGGTGCCGCATATAGATTCTTGATATCCCTAATTAACCCCTCCGGGAATCCCATCTTCTCCATTGTAGTAAATAAAAATAGATGAGAAACACGATCAAATGCCTTTTCGGCATCTAGGGAGATCAAGACTAAGGGGGCCCGGGAGTCAGGAGCTGAATTTAAAATATGGTGTATTTTCCTAAGCACGTCTTTTGCTCCTCTTCCCGGCATAAAGCCTACTTGTTCCTGACTAATTAGGCTTGGAGCCACAGTCAAGATCCTATTAGCCAAGATCTTTGCAAGTATCTTGATGTCTTGATTTATTAAAGCTATAGGCCTATAGCTTCCCAAAACATCCCTTTTCTTATCTGGTTTGGGTATTAATGTGACATATGCTTGATATATGGGTGAATGATCAATACCATCCCGCATTATAGTATGAAAAAATTCTTTTAGAACAGGAAGTATAGTTTGAATGTGTGTTTGGTAAAATTTCGCTGTTAGGCCATCAGGCCCTGGTGATTTACCTGATGGAAGGGATCTAACCACCTCAATAATCTCGGAGGATGTTATAGGACCTTCTAACTCCCTAGCAAAAGCAGGGTCCACTAACGGAAGTTGAATTCCCTCCAAATATTCCCTAACCTCCTGGTCCCCCCCGGAGCACTTTCCTGGTATATCTTTTCAAAAAATGAGGCAAACGCCTCGGCCATATCTTGAGGGTCTGTCACTAGCCTCCCTTCATGTGAAAGCGAAGTAACAGTCCGACTGACCTCCCACTCCTTAATTCTCGCTGCCAGGAGACGCCCCGGAACATCCCCCTGCAGGAGATATTGGGCCCTGATCTTATTTAACCAAAATTCAGTCTTCCCATACAAAATCCCTGACAGCTCCTCCCTTAAGCTTTTAAGCTCCCTATCTATTTCTTCTGACGACCCCTCCTGCTGCGACAAAGTGCTTGTGGCCCCCTCTAGAAATTCCTCGTTCACCATCCTAATTAGCCTCTCTTTAGCAGCTAAATTTTTAGCAGCCATAGAGTATAAAAATTTACAAGTAGGCCAAGCTAGCCTCTTATCCATCAATGTAGGCAATTGCACACTAATAATTTCCTTGAGAGCCCCCTCTAACTCATCCCTTCTCTTCTTCACCAAAAAAAGCCAGTCATGAACCCTCCGCCTATAAGGTCTGGGAGGTAGGGACTTAGGTTCCCATTGCATCTGAATCAGGGAGTGGTCTGAAAGAGTTCTACCCTCGGTCGAGAATGCTCTAACCTCCCCCAATGCTACTCTATTTACCAAAAAAAAATCTATCCTAGTATGACTTTTATGAGCCGCCGAGTAAAATGTCATTTTGGGGCCCCCATTAGGAAAGAGCTTAGATGGATCTGTCAAACCTGTAACCTCTAAAAACTTAGCCAGGGCTAATTGGGCCCTAGACCTGGGGCCTTTAAACATAGGCACCCTATCCTCCTTGTTGTCTAAACATAAATTCCAATCACCCGCTAATATCAAAGAGAGCGACGGGAACGGGGCAATATTCTCCTCTATTGAGGCAAAAAATTCAGGTTGTGGTGGGGTTGGTCCATATATAGAGGCCACCACTACTGCCTTACCATGTAAAGTGCCCATCACATAAATCCCCCTACCATCCTGTCGGGTCAAAACCTTGGTCACCTCAAAGGGACAAGACTTGTTAATTATAATCACAGCCCCACCAGACGCCATCTCCCTTCCCACTCCATATACCTGACCCACCCAACGTTTCTTTAAACAATCTAGTTCGTCCGATAATAAGTGTGTTTCCTGAAAAGCCACAATATGAGCCCCCCGCTGCTCCATGTACCGTAGGATTGTCAGTCTTTTATTTCATCCCCTCAAACCTTTAACATTCCAAGAAATCACAGTGTATAATACCATCTAGCTAATAGCAAATTAAGAAAAGGATCAAGACAAATCCATTCTTGAGGTCTACTCCCCAAGCATTCCAATCGAGGACTCTCTCTCTTTCTCCCCCTAAACCCTCCCCATCCCCCGGTCCCAAGACCGACCTCCAGCTTCCTGTTGAGTCATGGATGAATCCATTTCCTGACCCCCTCAAAACCCAGTCATTGGCTTCTTTACCCGAAAAACTAGCTTTACATCCCCCTCAGACCTGGTTAAACCAAACCCCATTGAATAAATAAACGGTGCCCCCATATAATTCGAAAATATACATGATGCCCAACAGGGAAAAAAAAAAAACCTCTAAACCTCAAACGAGGCGCTCCCCCATATCGTCTAAGCAGGCAGAAATTCATCCAATAGTGCCTCCAACTAGAGACTATTATTCCATCATAACAGACCCCATTAATTGCTGATATGAACACCCCGCCCCGGGGTTAAGCCCTAGTCCCACAGAGAGTCCAATCCACCTAATTGGCGGCCTAGAAGTCCATTGAACAAAGGGCCTTAGTCATCCCAGTCTTTCCTTAATCTTCTTTTCATGTACCCATCCTTTTCCTTCCGTTTCTCCTCCCTCCCCTCCTGGGGGGAGAGAGGCACACAAGACTAAAGCAAAAAAAAGGGGGGAGGAGGTGGAAACCCTCCAAATCAAATCCAAAACTTGCTGTTCAATGTCTCAGTTTATGCCAAAGGCTAACTTGACCTCGTAGCTCATGTTAAAGACTCCTTAACTCCCAGAAGTCCTCTTCCTGAAAAAAGTAATCCTCATATATGAGAACACAATCAGGTTGGAGATTTGAAAAGATCTGGAAAATCAGAGCGGAGCCCCTCCATTGCGTCCTTAGCTGTTAGAAACTTCTTTTCTCCAGATGACAGTCGCACCATAAGAGTAGCAGGATAGAGGATCCGAAACTTTATCCCTGCTAAGTAAAGCTTCTTCTTAATGTCCGTATACTCCTTCTGCTTTTCTCGAGTGCCAGGAGTTAAATCCTGAAAAAAACACAATGAGGCCCCATTCCATTGCAGAGGTTTCTTCTGTCTGGACACCTGAAGAACATAAGATTTCTCCTTATAATTGAGAAACCTCATAATTATAACTCTGGGCGGGCCCCGGCGGTGGGGTTCTCTAGTGCCTCGATGAGCCCTCCTGTTATATCCTTCCCAAAAGGTGAAGGGCCAAACATTTTAATAGCAGATCCTGGATAAAGGAGACGCAGTCCAGGCCTTCAGCCCTCTCTGGGACCCTGCTAAAATAAGGTTGTTCCTGCGATTTAGCTTCTTGATCCTCAACCTCTCTTCCAGTCTCTTGACTTTTTCCGAATCATCACTACTTCTTGATCCAGCATAGAGACTTTTCTTTCCTGTGAGGAAATTCTGGCCTCAGCATCACTCATTCTTAGGGCCAGTGAGTGTAGAGCCGGCTTCACCTCAGAGAAATCCATCACCAAACCCTGCAGCAAGGATTTAATCTCCTTGATGTCCTCAGCGCTGCCACCCACACCCCCTTCCTTATCAGAGTCCTCTCCCTAATCTGCATCAACGGATGGGTTGGGCTTGGGCCGTTTAGTTGTGGGGGCGTGCCCCACGAGCGGTTCCACTGGTTCGGCTTTCATGCCTTACTCGAGCTCGGGCCCGGCCTACCCGAAATCCCTCTAAAGCACTCAGTCTCACACTCCTTCCGACCACCACAAACCCAGTTCTGCCAGGCAATGGAACAGCTAGAAGCACCCAACAGAACTCCGAACGAGGAAAGGGAACTAAATACTGCTGGTACCGGGTATTTAAAGCAAAAATCAACCGCTTGGGTCTCGGAGGAGCGCGGCACACGTCTTACCCGAGCCGGCTCATCACGTGACCCCTTAGAAGGAAGCTACATTTAAAATACTGCCTTAGAAAGTTTCTGCTAATAGCTTGGCAGAAGACACCAGGAGAAAGGACTTCTGTGTGACTGAACTTCTCTGCTGGGACTATATTGCCCTCCTTCCCGCCCCTCCACCCAAAGCTAGTTCTATTTTTAAAGGCACAGGATTTGACTGACAACAGGAACTTCCTGTTTAGGGGTAGGAAGTGAGTGATCACAGAACCACCAAGGACCCACCATCCTAGAAGGGCAAGAGTAGCTCTCCAGCCCCCTCTTGCTGCTGGAGGTCTGCCTCTAAGCAAGTAAGTGGTCTACTGAGAAATATAGGATATTCTTGTCTCAGAACAGGACAATCAGGAGCTTAAAGGGCACACAGGCAGAAAATAAGGAGAGAGAGAAAAAAAACAGAGGAAAGAGTAAGGATTGCAAACAGTTAAGGGGCCAGAAATAAAACATGATTGGAGTGGTGCAGTGCAGTGGCTGTGGAGCAGCAGTCTTCCGGGAGATGTTCTGGAGGATGCAGTGTTGTCCCATCTGCAGGCACCTCTCTGGGCTGTGGGAGGAGGTTGCTCATCTCCAGGCTGAGTTGGCCAGGATTTGTGGGACCTCCTCTTCCATCCAGGGACCACCAGTGCCACTGCCGTTGCCTCAGAGGTTGTCAAGAAAGAGGAGCAGGTGGACCACAGTGGGCTCAGAGAGGGTGAGGGTGGTGGAACAGAGGTGCATCCCTCCAGTTGTACCTCTCCACAATTCCTATGCCATTCTGGCAAAGAGTGGTTCCTCTATGGAGGCACCCACAGTGGAGACCAAGGAGGATGCTTGGAACCTCCACAAAGGAAACCCACAGGAGGGTGGCAGGGGACCCTGCAGGGGAAGGAACCAACTCCTGGTGGTGGACTCCATTGTTAGGAAGGTAGAACTGGGGGAGGAAGGGGAGAGGGAGGTAAGGTGCCTGCCTGGCACCATGGCTTGGAGGGACAGGGAGCGAATCCTCAGGATTGCCGGAGCAGCTGCACAGGGGAGGGAGCTGGATGTCATTGTCCACCTAGGGACAAATGACCTGGCTAAGAAAGGGATTAGAGAAGTGCAGGAAGAGTTTGTGGAATTGGGGAGGGGCCTTAGTCAAGTAGCACGCACGGTAACCTTCTCGGAGGTGCTACTCATCTATGGCATAGGAGAGGCTAGGGTGTTCCGCACCATGGGATTCAATCAGTGGTTGAAAAACTGGTGTGGAGCTCAGGGATTTGGCTTCATTGGGGACTGGGGGTCCACCTGGAGTGATGCAAGCCTATACTGGCATGATGGGCTGCATCTGTCCAGGAGGGGAACCAGGATCCTAGGTGATAGGTTTAAATGCTTCATTGGCAAGCTTTTAAACTAGCCAAGGGGGGAGGCACTGGAAAGGAGCAGGAAAACCTAGCCCCCAAAATAATCACGGTAGTAAGTGCAAACACCAACATAGAGGTGTCAATAGGGAGAAGGGCAGGGGTAAATGGAGAAAGTGACAAAGGCAAGAAGGACAGGGATGGGGCAAAAGGGAGTAAGGCCATCAGGAAATGGAGGGTAATGAGTACCAATGCCTGTAGTCTGGGCAACAAGCTCCCTGAGCTGATGGCCTTAATGGAAGAGGGATGCCTGGATATCATAGCAGTCACAGAAACATGGTACACAGAGAACCATGACTGGGATGTTAACATACCAGGGTACATAACCTACAGGAGAGACAGGCAGGGGAGAAGAGGGGGAGGAGTAGCTCTATCTAAAGGAAGGGATAAAAGCAACTGAACAAGAGAGTAAACAGGGAGGAGAGGAGGCACTGTGGGTCACCTTGGAGACTGGAAAGGGCACCACAATCCGCACAGGGATTGGTACAGACCCCATGTCAGGGGAAGGAATGGACAAGGATATGATAGAAGGCATTCTTAGAATGGCAGAGAAAGGGAGATACTGTTGATGGGAGACCTGAATATGCCAGATGTTAACTGGAGCACATTTGCTGCAGCCACATCCAAGAGCAGGACCATTCTTGATGCCCCTACAGGTGGCAGGCATTAGACAGCTAGTTTCAGAACCCACTGTGAGGGAGCAATCTTAAACCTTGTACTCTCAAATGGGGGCAGTGAGAGGATCTCAGATCTAGAAGTGGGTTGCCATCTGGGGACAAGTGACCATCAAACAGTGTGGTTTACGTTAACCTCAGCTACTGAGTCAAGCTACACAAAAGTGAGGGTACTGGACTTTAGGAGGGCTGACTTTGGCAAGATGGGAGAGTGCTCAGAAAGCACTAGCAAACAGGCTAGAAGGAGGTGGAGCAACAATGGGGAATTATCAAACTGCCATCACAGAGGCAACAAGCCTTTGTGTGAAGCAAATAAACAAATCAAATGAAAGAAAAGCCACTATGGTTCTCAAAAGAGGTGGCTGTGAAAGTCAGGAAGAAAAGATAGCATTCGGAAGTATAAGGAAACACAGAAGGAGCAGGACAGAGAGCTGTACCAGTTAAGGCAGAAGGAAGCAGGAGGGAAGTCAGAATAGCAAAGGCCCAAACTGAGGGAAAAGATAGCCAACTCAGTTAAGAAGGGGATAAAACCTTTTATAGGTACATCAGCGAGCGAGAAAGACAAAGGAGGGATAGTGAGGCTGAATAGAATGAACGTGGGTGGGCAGAGGGGACAGTGAAAAAGCAGGAATACTGAATGAATATTTCTGCTCAGTATTCACAAAAGAGGAGGGGGAAGTGCCTAATCCAATTAACAGAAGCACTCTTGATAGGGGGGTCGATCCCAGTCCTTTCACAGAAGAAAGGGTTCTGCAAGAACTCCTAAAACTGAAGGTGGACAAAGCAATGGGTCCTGATGGAATTCACCCCAGAATTCTAAAAGAATTAAGGGAAGAACTAGTGAAACCACTGGCTACTCTTTTTAATAAATCATGGGAGGATGGTGTGGTACCCAAGGACTGGAGGAAGGCGAATGTGATTCCCCTTCACAAAAGTGGGACCAAGACAGAGGCAGGAAACTACAGACCTGTCAGTCTGACCTCTGTGGTAGGGAAAGTGATGGAGTCTACTGAAGGAAAGAATAGTTGAGTACCTAGAGGCCAGTGGAGCACAGGACCCAAGGCAGCATGGGTTCACAGCGGGAAGGTCATGTCAGACGAATCTAATAGATTTCTTTGACTGGGTGACCAAAGTGGTAGACCAGGGAGGGGCTGTGGACATGGCATACCTAAACTTTAGCAAGGCATTTGACACAGTCCCACACAAAAGATTAATAGTCAAATTAACCAGCCTGGGAGTGGGACCCATGGTGGTAGCCTGGGTAAAACATTGGCTGGACAACAGGACACAGAAGGTAATTGTAAATGGAGTCCACTCTGAAGAAAGGGGTTACTAGTGGGGTACTGCAGGGTTCAGTATTGGGTCCAGTCCTTTTTAATGTCTTCATCAGTGACATTGCAGAGGGACTGGAAGGAAAAGTATGCCTTATTGCAGATGACACAAAGATCTGCAACAGGGTTGATACACAAGGAGGCGTGGAAAGGATGAAAAGGGACTTGGCAAGGTTGGAGGAATGGTCAGAAGTATGGCAGGTAGGATTCAATGCAAAGAAGTGCAAAATAATACACCTGGGAAACAAGAACCCAGGGGAAGAATACACAATGGGTGGGGAGGTAGTAACAACAACAAAAAAGGAAAGGGACCTGGGGGTAATCATATCAGATGACCTTAAGGTTAGCAAGCAATGTGAGAAGGCAGTAGGGAGGGCTGGGGCTATACTGGATGTATAGGAGAGGCATCATCAGCAGAAAACAGGAAGTTGTTATCCCTCTGTACAGACAGTTGGTGAGACCCCATCTGAGTACTGTGTCCAGTTCTGGAGACCCCATCTCCAAGGACATAGACAGGATAGAGGCAGTCCAGAGCAGGGCAACTAAAATGATGCAGGGTCTGCAAGAGAAGCCATATAAGGAGAGACTAAAGAAGCTTAATATGTATACCCTTGAGGAAAGAAGGGAGAGGGGAGACATGATAGAAACTTTTAAGTACTTCAGTGGAATCAACAAAGTCCAAGAGATTAGCATCTTTCAGAAAAAGAGACTTGCAAGAACAAGGGGACACAATTTAAAGATAGAAGGAGGGCGGTTCAGGGGCAATGTGAGGAAGTATTATTTCACAGAGAGGGTAGTGGATACATGGAACAGCCTTCCCAAGGAGGTTGTGGGGTCTAAAACTGTGGGAGAATTCAAGAATGCATGGTACAGACATAAGGCAATTCTTGTGGGGGGTAGGAAGAAATAGGCTGTTTGTTAACTAGGATCTGTGGCCTATCCTGTAGGTAGGGAAATGGGCAGACTAGATGGGCCTAGCAGTCGTTATCTGCTGTCAAAGTCTATGTTTCTATGAACTGTGTCTAAATATTATGTTTTGTTAAAGCTGTCCTAAAGGCATCAGCTGTTCTTTAAAGGACAGACTTGCCTTATGCCTTTCTGCAGTGGTATGTGAGATCCTAGCCACCCATTTATGTCAGAAATAATAGTATTGTGTGAATAGAGAAGTTAAATCCAGCTAATAGAATTCTGTAAAAATCTGTATTTGTGTAGCATAAGAAATATATATTCATGAGAAACTTTATCATAACTTTCTAAAGCTCATCGCTGCCTGCATCTCTAAATCCTTTACCTTTATCTTCAGCTACACCTTGGCCTCGCCATCCATGCCTGCCATTAAAAGAATGTCAAAGTTGTCCACATTTTCAAGGCTGGTGACCCTCCCCCCACTCCTGACAACTACAAGCCTATCTCCACCCTCCCTCATTTAAGCAAACTCCTTGAAAAGGTAGTCCACCGCCAGCTCTCTGAATACATAGACAAATACAACCTGCTGTGCCCACAACAACACGGCTTCAGGAAACACCACAGTGCCAGATCTGCCCTGGTCCATTTCACCAACCATGTTCTCAGGAACATGGACACTGGGAACACCACAGCTGCTGAGTTCGAAGACCTGACAAAGGCTTTTGACCTGGTTGGCCACAGCCTTCTCCATGCCAAAGTGCTGAACCTTGCTTGCTAGGTTGGCACATCAGCGTGGTTTCAGAGCTATCTCTTGGGCAGATCCCAGTAAGAGAACTCTGGGACAGCCACTTCCATGGGCATGACAGTACTCACTGGAGTTCCCCAGGGCTCCATCCTTGGTCCTCTGTTATTTTCCTTTTTATTAATTCCCTACCTGCAGACAGCTTCTCATGTGAAGCCCTACTATATGCTTATGAGTTAGTATTTTATCACAACAACAAATCCTTGGCACATCTATCCACCACCCTCACCCAAAACTATGGGGCTGCCCACAAATGGTTCCTGACCACTAGACAACTGGTCGATGAAAAAACTTAAAGCTATGCTCCTGGGGTCCAAACCCAATCTTTTAAAACTCTCAAAAATGAATTCCTCCCTCATAGTTCTAACACCCGATGCCCCCCGCCGCCACAACACAACATACCCTGTTTTAAATGTCTGGGTGTCTCACTAGACCTCTCCCTAACATTCATGGAGCATATAAACATCACTGTATGATGGATCAGCCAGAAACTTGGGGCTGGTTTTAGACTCAAACATTGCCTTACTCCTGAGGCACTCCTCAGCATAGCCCAGGGCAACCTTCTCCCCTATTATTTATTTATTTTATTTTTTATTTTATTTAATTTAATTAGTATTTTGGAAAGACATTTGAGCGTGAGCTCTTTTACAAAGGTTCCACATCAGGGTGGACAATGAGACAATACACATATTCAGTGGTACAGAGGCCTGATCATTAGGCATGAAAGAGCAATTACATGAGAATTAGACAAATAGGAGAAAAACAGAGCAGTTGTAATAGAATACTAAGCTATTTCTAATTGGTTGCCATAGGTAGCACACCCCTTGAAACCTCCAAATCCATTGATAGACTATGGCAGTGTAACTCCATAGGGTTTGATGCTATCCCAGATGGTGAGAGGCTGGGTGACAGTGAAACAAGGGGGACTGGGTTTGAACCTCCTGCAGAAAGTGAGAAGTGGGGGGATAGTGAAATGGGGGGGCAGTGATAGAGGGGAAGCAGCTCCAGAGGGCTTTGTTGAGTAGGGTGTGTGTATGTATATGTGTGTGGGGGGTTAGGGAGGGACAGTACTAAGGGCAGTACCAAGAGTGTTTAAAGAGGACTGATAGCTTACTTAAGCCCTTGGCTAATCTGGAATGGAGGCAGAGTTCTCTAGGTAGCCCTGCTGGGTGCTGTCTTGGTGGTAGGCCTGTCTATCAAGTGGGGCCTGAGAAGCAGGTGCATTTTTTGCTAGACATTAGGCACTGTTTGAGGCCTGCTTTGAATTGAGACAGGCTGTTGTTTGTTTGTAATTCCATCAGGAGTTCATTTATCCAGAGGGGGGCCTGATATGAGAAAATGGGCTGCCCTAGTGAGGTTCAGCAGAATGGTATGGACAGTGCTCCATTCTTCCTCCCTCTGGTGATGTGTGTTGAGAGAGAAGCCTTGAGCAGGTTTCATATTCAGGGTGGGTTTTTTCCGAGGAGTGCCTTCTCTCCCAGGAGGCAAATTTGGCATTTGATCCTGTCTTTTAGGTTAAGCCAGTTTGTACGCTCACACAGGGTGCAAGGATGAGTGTAGTGATCTGCACACAGGGTGAGGTGGCATGCCTTATTGAGTACAATTTGGACCCTTTTGAGCACTGTGTCAGTAGCAGTTACATAGACCACCAGCCCATAGTCGATCTTGGAGAGTATGGAGCTGGAGACTGAGATTTGGAGTGCTTCCTGCGTGAGGGATTTCTTATGCCTACAGAGGACCCCAATCTTTGTGTTTGCCACTCTGACAAGGGACTCTACATAGTGTGTGTAAGTGAAAGAGTCATCAATGGTGACTCCAAGGTACTTGAACAAGTGCACCTGCTCAATCTGCTCACCAGCCTTATTGGTGATTACGAGGGGAGCATGCCTGAGTTTGTTGTAGGGGCTGGATTGTAGCATGGCCTTAGTTTTCTTGTAATTTAGTAGCAGGTTTTGCCTACTGAACCAGTCCTCTAGTTTATTGAGAGTTCTGTAGTTCTGTCTGTAGGGCAACCTGAGAGGTGCTGCTGCTCAGCAGCACGGCATCGTCCACATACAGGATAAGTTTGGTGTCACAGGCTGTGTGTAGGTCATTTACACAGAGGCTGAAAAGCAGGGGCCCTAGAATTGATCCTTGAGGGACTCCTAGAAGTACATCTCTGGAGCTGGATAACCTATTCCCGATTTTGACTCGCTGGATCCTGTGTGTTAGGTAGTCATTGAACTAATTCAGGGCATTAGGTGGCACACCCAATCTTTGGAGCTGGAGTACTAGTAGAAGGTGGTTGACGGTGTCGAAGGCTTTGGTGAGGTCAATGAAGATGGACCCCACCAATTTGCCTTCATCCAGCACCTTGTGCGCATAGTCAGTGTATTACAGCAGTGCTGTGGTGGTACGGTGTTTTTGCCTGAAACCATGTTGGTTTGGGCAGAGCATATTGTACTTATTGAGGTATTCTGTGATTTGACTTGCCAGTATTTTTTCCAAAGCTTTGGCTAGTGAGGAGAGGATAGATATTGGCCTGTAGTTTGACACAGCGCCTTGTCACCATTCTTATGCACTTGCTTCCATACCTCCAGAAATTGAGCTAAAGCCAAGGATTTATTAAATAGCGTTATTATGGGCATGATAAGAACATCAAGGGTGAGAGATAGTAACTTCATGTCTAGCCCATCACTCCTCAATCTGATTTTTGCCTAGGACTTTCCTGACCATCATTAGGGCCTCCTTTACCATTACCTTCTTAAAGTAGAAGGCTGGGTGGCTAGTTATGGGCAGAATGGCACAACCTTGGTCCTCCAAAGGTAGAAGGCAGTTTGGAGGCAGCACTGAGGACAGGTCTGTAAAGGCTTGGTTAAAGGCTTCAGCAATGTCTAGCGGATCTGAGAAGGATGAGTTATTAATGTTGAGCATCTTAGGGTGCTGCTTTTGATCTTTACCAAGGATGTTCTTGATGTTGTCCCAAAACCTCTTTCCATTTCCCCATGCGTTGTTAAGCTGGGTCTTATGGAAATCAGCTTTTGCGAGCCTGATAAGTTTGGTGCACTGATTTATAGCCATTTTGTAGCACTGTAGGTCATGCTTGCTAACTGAGTTTAAGGCTTTTTCCCAGAGGCAGTTCCTCTCCATTAGGAGGGAGAGGAGCTTGCCATCAATCCAGCCATTTACCTCCCCCTGAATTTTTGGTTTTGTGTGTGGTGCATTGATATCACAGATGGAATTGAAGCCCTCAGTGAAAAAACTAAGGTCCTGGTCCAGCATAGGTGCCTTGTTGATGGGGGACCAGTTGTAGGCAGTCAGGGCCAATTTGAGGGATCCAAGTTTGCCTTTCCGCAGAACCCTACTTTCAATGAGGCGGGGTGGGCTTTTGTCAAGTTTAGTGGTCTATATAAAGGAGATCAGGGAGTGGTCACTCAGCACATCTGGGAGAACCCTGAGTTCAGAGAATTGAGTCGGTAAGCTAGCTAAAACCCAGTCAATGAGGGTGCTGGCACAAGCCTTGTAGTTCTGCCTGGTGGGGTGGATTACAAGTTGTGTGAGATTGTGGGAGGTGATTAGGTCTCTGGAGGGTGTCGCCTCCTTACATAACCAGTTAATATTAAAGTCACTGGTCAAGATGAGTTCTGAGCCCTTTTCAAGTGTGCTAATTTCTTCCATAACAAGAAGAAGGCCTTCCTTGGCTTTTTTGGGGGGCAGGTAGGTTGTGGTAATGGTAAGGGTCTTGCCTTTTAGGCCACCTTGTATTTTTACCACTAGTAGCTCATAATCCTCCTCAACTTTAGAGGTGGGGAGGACAGAGCAACTTAGATTACTGCACCCCAATCACCACTAGATATTAGCATTCTCGTCATAAATCAACTTTTTGGGAAGCCATCAAAAGCAAAAGTAAAGTCAGTAAATCTATTAAACAAGCTCTGAGTTGTGAAGTGCTGCATTGAATCCACAGTTCCGTCTGACTTGTTCCTTAAAGGATCTGTGCTTGTCTTTGAGGTCTATTCACAACCATTTTGGAGAACAAAGGGAAGACACTAACAAAGGAATTTTATATCTTGCATAAGCCCTAGGCCAATGTTCATTGCCTTCAGGAATTTAACATATTCTGGGTCTTTGATCTTCAGTAACAACAGTTTGCTGGATCCCAGCAGTTCACCATTTCCTGTGGATTTGATTGTTTTTCATCATCTGACTCCTGGTACCTTGGACAAGATTACTATATCACATATCCCTGAACATAACTATCTGCATGGTTTAATATTACTACTTCAAGAATGCAACCTAACCCCATGAGAGGGCCAGGGTATACCGGGCTGAAGGAAAATGGCTTGAAACTTGCTACAATGAATATCTGTAGCCTAATTCCAAAGTTGCCTCAACTGCAGGCGTGGGCCAACCTACATAAACCTGATAAACTTTGCCTGACTGACACCTGGCTATCCACCTGGCTCAGGGATAATGAGATAGTGCTCCCAGGTTACAATAACTTTAGATGTGATAGGAATGGGAAAAGAGGTGGCAGCTGTCTCATTTATTTACAGAACACCCTACAAGGCATTGTGCTCCCCATCACAACCTGCAGTGTTGACCATGAGCTCCTTGCAGTTAAAATCATTTTTGGTGAACATAAAAATCTCTGGTCAATGCATGTGTCTATCTCCCACTGAAAATGGCCAAAGATGGTCTAATTAATCTATTAGTGTCCTTGGCTGGCGTTAACAACAACTGTGAGCTCATCGTGACTGGGGACTTCAACATCAATTGGCTTAGTAATGAATCAGCCAACCAGAAGGATACCATAGCTAGTTCCCTCCTCGCTCAATTAGTCACGGAGCCTACTAGAATGAACCATAAGACTGGTAAGCACACATTCCTGGACTGGCTTCTTGTAAGCTCACCTGACAGACTTACCGATGTCTTGGTACTACTGGATTCGCTAAGCAATCACTTCCCTAGCACCTGTCTGTGGTCCAATAAATTCAAAAAAGGGCCACCCATCTTTGTGAACAGCAGAATTCTCAGGAAAGGGCAGCTCTCAGCTTTCAAGGAGGCACTTTCTCAGATTGATTGGTCTCCCCTTAAGGTACTGCATGACCTTGACATAACACTCCAGTACTTTATTGATAGCTTCAATAGCATTTGTGACAGATTTTCTCCGTTCTAAAAAAGAAAATCCAGTAGCCTTAACAATGGGTAGCTTACTAGTGACCTTCTAGATCACATGAGGGCAAGGGACAACTTTTGGTATCAAGCCAGGGCCTCTGGTAAGCCCAGTGACCTTCAAAGATACTGTACAGGGCAGCCAGAAACAAATGCACACATCTCATCAGGAATGCTAAGGCGAATTTCTACAAGGATCAATTGGAAAGAACCTGGGGTGATGGGAGGTGGTTTTGGGACAATATAAAGGCACTCAGGGAAGGACGATAAAACACAGCCATCACTGCTAAACATTAATGGCACAGATACCATGGACCCCACACCATTGCCAAAGAGTTCAACTCCACCTTCATGGATCTTAGCTCTATTCTACTGGCTGAATAGCTCAAGCCTGTCAGAGCTGATAATTGGTGCCCTCCGGACATCAACTTGCACCCTCAATTTTACTTCAACAGAGTCACTGTCAAAGAAGCACTGGGTTATGTTAAAAAGGTCCTGGGAAAAACCAGAATGGGGTCTGACAACATTGACATGAAACTGCTTGCACTGGCAATCAATGAAGACATAGCTTCCATCACTACAATTTTCAATAAATCCCTCCAGTTTTCCAAATTCCCTTCACCTTGGAAACAAGCGCTGGTGACCCCGGTGCATAAGGGAGGTGATAGGTCACTGACCACAAACTACAGGCCCATCTCTATCCTCTGCCCCCTCTCTAAAGCACTGGAAAGGATTGTGGCAGACCCGTTTACTGACTATAGTCACAAATACCAGCTGCAATGTCCCCAGCAGCACGACTTTAGGAAACTCCACAGCATGAACACTGCACTGGTGGATTTCACTGAGTATGTCCATAAGGCATTGGATGAAGGAAAACTGGTTGGGTCCATCTTCATTGACCTAACAAAGGCATTCAACACAGTCTGCCATCCACTCCTCTTGTCTCAACTGCATGACCTTGGTGTTTCCCCAAATGCCACTCTATGGTTCCAGGACTACCTAACCTCCCAGTCTCAAAGGGTCAAGATAGGTCACTCCATATCTGCATCCAAGTAAGTCTCACTAGGGGTGCCTCAAGAGTCCATCCTGGGTCCACTACTCTTCAGCATGTTCCTGAATGACCTACCCAGTGCCTGCACTAGCAAAGTCCTTCTATATGCTGACAACTCTGTCATACTTAGCTGTCACTCTTGCATAGAGCACCTACAGGCTGAGCTACAATCATCCTTCCAGCAACTGGAGACCTGGTTCTACTCCCAAAGGTTACTACTAAACTACAAAAAAACCAAGACAATGCTCTCTAGCCCCCAACTAAAAAGGAGATGCCCAGAACTAACAATCACAAATTACCTGACTGCCCCACTGGAACAGGTTCACTCCTTCAAGTACTTGGGTGTCATTGTGGATGATACCCTCTCATATGTTCAGCACATTGACATGGTGGTGAAAGCTGTGAGCACTAAATTTGGGATCTTGTTTAGGCACAAGAAAAGCCTAACTGCTGAAGCCCTCTGGCTCTCAGTCTCCAGCTCTGTCCTCTCCCTGGTCGACTACAGGCTGGTAGTTTATGGTGCTGCCACTGATACAGCCCTCAAAAGGGTTTTCACTGCCCTTAACAAGGCTTGCAGACTATTTCTAAATGCTGACTGCTTCACGCACACTTGTACCCTGTATGGTCCTGCCCACATACTACCGCTTCAGTCCAGAATCAGATACCAAACTTGCCTGTTAGGGAGAAAGGCCGTGCTCTCCCTAACCCCTACCTACATTGCAGATCTGGTAAAGGAAGCAAGCTCCAAATACAACACACAAAGAACAGTGACAACACAGCTTGATGTCCCATTTCGTAGAACTTCCCCAGGACAAAGATCCTTCATGTACCAAGCTCCACTATGGCTAAATGAGATCCCTGCTGCAGCTCTCAATACAACAAATGTTCAGTCCTTTGAAAGAGAACTGAAGCAATACCTGCTGTACTCAAATGCCTGCAACTGTCTTACCTGAATCCATATCTTCTACCTGGATACCCGCTCTTAATCACCTCTGACTCCCTTACCTGAGTCCATATCCTCAACCCGGATATGCCCCCCTCATCTGTCTGAGCTTTTTTACTGTTTTACCTACCCTGAACCTCCACCTGCCATCCCTTGCCACCCCCCTCAAGCTCCCTCCAACTCCCTCCCCTCCGTACCCCAACACCTCCTCTTTCTACTCCCTCTCTCCACCTAAATATTCTTCTTCTCCCAGTCCCTTTCTCTCTCTCCTCCTCTCTCTCTCTCACTCTCTCTCTAATCTACCACTCGTTTGCACTTTTCTCACCTTTCTTTCTCCTACCCTTTCTGATACTCTGCCTTGACAGGCCCCCCTGGGACAGCTATGCTGCACGTTGCTAATTGGGAAACCTCGTTCACATTCTCCCCCTTTCTTTCTCCTTCCCTTTCCAATACTCTAGCTTGACAGGCCCCCTGGGGCAGCTATGCCATATGTTGCTAACTGGGAATCTCCTCCTGTTGTTTAATTTCAGTTGTCTAGGTTACTCAAGTGTATTATTTTTCTATCTTCTGTATTACATAGCAATCTTATGTTTTGTGTTAACTGTCAAGTTTTTGTTATATCTCTATTGTTTTACATTCTGACGTGAAACCTTTGTAAAAGAGTATATACTCAAAGGTTGTATCCAAATGACCAAATAAATAAAAATAAATAAATAAAATAAAATATACTCACACACATCCTCCTCCCTGCACACAAGACTAAATACTGTCTACAATAGCATCTGTAGGTTTCTATTAATTTGTTTATTTTATTTATTTAGTTTTTTTTGACCGGGTAAGTGCACGAGACATAACCTGCCTATTTTCAGGCACAACCCGGGGGAGCGGGAATACAGATGAATGCCAGCTGACCTTGAACCAGATTAAGCTGTTGGTGATATTTTTAGTGAATGAGGGAAATTTGCCAGGACACCGGGGAAATTCCCCTACTCTTTGATGGGCCATGCGGCTGTTTGAGCAGTAGAGGGAGCCTGCAGTCGGTAGAATGGCCACTCGGGAGGAGCTGCTGATGCAGCAGGACATCGCGAAATTAGGAGAGCGGGCCTCCTCTCCTAGTTTTCTTGGTCTAGAGGCCCGAAGTCGTGAAACGCTCGGCAAAGTAGAGAGGAGTGAAGCGGAGGAAATTTTCCTTTCGACAGAGGATCTTTATGCAGCACAGCAATCGGCGGGAGATGCGGATGGTATTTCGGCAGCTGTTCTTCCTGCCAACGAAACAAATGGTGCAATGCGATTGGGATCTGGTCACTCCTGCACTGAGTCGCAAGGTAAAGAGCATTTTTTGGATTTATCCATAAAAAACAAAGACTTTGAGACTAGCGAGGGGGGTAATGGCATGGCAGAAATTCTGAGAGAGGAGCAAGTGGCAAGCAAGTCGGCAGCTCCCTCTGATTCAGCTGCATATGCGCCCCTGAGTGTGGATCCCGAGCAGGCTGGCAGTCTTAGCACCGGGGACGGTGTGTGCCTGAAGCCTGGGGAAATTTTGGATTGGTCAGCGATGGCCATGGATGAGAACAGTAGTACTGAGCATTTTGCATCAGGGAAGGCACTACGTTGGGAGAATCAGGCTGTATTTAAATCCTCCACCATTATGACAGATTCTGGGTTTGTGTTTCAAGCACCAGCATTAATTGAGAAGCATGGACTGCTTCAAAGACACTGTCATTTTTCAGACTGATCCAACTACACAGGAAGGAGTCACTACTTTTCTTTCGGATCCAAACCCAAGATTAACTTTGTATCTGCCCAGGAGCAGTTTAAAACTTCAGTAACTATTCCCATTTCTACATCTGGCTCCTCAGATCTGCCAAATGAGGTAGAACCATGGTCTACTACCCAGGCCTTGCAGGGAGCAGGATGGGTGAAAGCCAAGAAGCACTTGATTCCAGATCCCACTTGGGATTATTCAACAGGTCTTTCACAGGCATCTCCAGAATGGAAGCCTCTGCGTAAATCCATCAAAACTGCCAGTGACTAAAGGCTGCTCCAGTCCCTGCTACTGGAACTGAGGTTACTAAGGGGGAAGGGTTTGTGACAGATAATAGTTTAGAAAATAATGCTCAGTCTCAACCCCCTAAAGTTAATCAACTGCCCCTATTGTCAGAATTGTTTTCTAACATTAAAAAAGAAGCTGCGCCCAGGCGAAATGCTGTTCGTATCCGCTATAAGGGAGGTTTAGCGGATAGGCCTGACCGTGTGCTTGTGGGGCGTAGATTGTTGAAAGACTCTTTACAATTTTCCCCAAAAGATGTTTTTGCACTGATAAATATTTCTGGTGAAGACAATTATGATGTCAGTTTCAGAACTGCTCATGCTTTGGAGCTTTTCTGGGAGCGTTATGCATTAGTTAAATTTTCCCCCCTATGGTCTCCCTTTCTGGTTATCCCCCTGACCAAGCCTTCTGTTAGATTTGTGACGGTAATGTTTGAATGAGGGGTCCATGTCAATGACATTACATATTGGTTATCACAAAATGTGAAGTTTAAGTAAACCTGAGGCCTTGTTGGATTCTGAATCCTTTTGGACTGGGGTGGAAATATAAGTTAAACTGCGGGTTGGGAAAATGGGCTAGAACACATTCCTAATTCCTTTATGCTGGGTAAGGATAGAGTATGCTTTTATGCAGGGCAGCGAGAGCCTGCTATAAATTGGAGCTCGGACACATTTGTCTAGTTCCTGTGATCAGGCCCGTTGTGATAATTACGGGGTATAGGACATATGGCGGTATTGTATCAATGGCACTAGGTGCAACTCTGTGTGAGGAGGAGGCCATGTATTTGGTGACTGTTCTTGGGCTGCCAGGAATAAGGCCCCAAGTGCAAGCCCTGATCTTTTAATTCAACAGGCACAGGAATTACTGGAAAGAAAGGTTGACCCCCCCTCCTCAGAATGTAGTCTCCCTTTCTAATCCAATCCCCAAGCCAGTTTTAGATGGTACTTCAGTACCTTGTCCTTCTCTACCGATAGCTGGGCCTGAAGTTAGTCCTCCACCCAAACAGGACAGTGAAGCTAAGAGTGACATAGTGAACCCACTCCTTTCGCCCGTTTGTTATGGGGATCATTTAGACCCAAAGGAAGTAGAATTTAAACCTGTAGCTAGGAGACGTTCATCTAGACAGAACAAAGCTGCTTCTTTAAGTACGGTAAAAGAGGCAGGCATTAAGGAAAGTGGAACTCATATGCAACCTTGTTCCTTCCGATGGGAGTTCTGACATGGAACAAAGTGAAGCTGATTCACAGTCCGTTGGCAGTAGTCAGGTCTCCTTTAAGATGGAATATGGGGATTATAAAGATAAAAAAAAGGAAAAGCAGAAAAAATAGTTTTCCGTTCTTTTCACTGTGTGTCCCTTCAACCTTATAACCTATGGGTTCTCTTGTTATAGGGTCTTTAAACATTCATAGCCTATTAAATGTGGTTAAGAGAAGAGCAGTTTTTTCCTTTATTCACAGTTCCGGTTATGATATTTTCTTTTTCCAGGAGACCTGGATGTGTTCTAGAGAGCAATTGTTACTGTTTAAAAGGGAGTGGATTTGGAGGCCTTCTTATTGGTCCTTTGGGCCAGATAGTGCGGATGGGGTGAGTATTCTTTTGGTTCATATAAATTTCCGTTAATTAAACTGATTGATTTAATACCAGGCGGCTTGTTTTTTGTTGGATGGTATTGTGGCAATCTAGTGCTTTCGCTTTATTAATATATGCCCCCCAAACCAAGGCGGCTCGGTAGAGCTTTGACGGCTAATACAGCCTTATTTAGTGTCATCATATATCATCATTTTAGGGGGACTTTAACTGTGACATTGTTAGAGACCAAGCAGTGGGTAGTAAAGAAAGAAGATATATTGTGATTCTCACATGTTATCAGCAGTGGTAGATACTGCCCAGTTGATTAATTGTAGTGGTTACAATAAAGGTAATAGGTTCACTTATAGTAGGAAAAATTACAAAACTACAATAGATCATCTTTCATTCCCAGAATCTGAACAAAGGCTATTTCCAGATTATCCCTAGTGAATTCTCGGATCATTCCTATTGCAATTTACTATTTCAGATTCCCCAAACAATAGGAAAAGAAATAGATGGAGACTAAATGCGTCCCTATTAGAATCCCCTATTGTTAAATCTGGGATAGAGGCCTTATTAGCAGCTAGAATTTCTGTACTGTGTCTTTATGACAAGATTGGAGATTGGTGGATGGATACTAAAGGAGACATACGGAGTTGGTTTTGTGCACATGGTAGATCCTTAGGAAATAAAAAGTTTTTGAAATATTTGTCACTCAGAGGTCAACTTCAGCACTTATATTCACTGTCTTATTTAAGTAAGGAAGATTTTTCTAATCAGATTGCCATAATTAAAAAGGAACTGGTAGAATACCAACATGATAGAGCATCTACAATTTCTGCAATGCTTTCTATGGGTACTAAGAGAGGGCCGGTGGGGGACCCTTACGAGGCCTGTAAGAAAATGCATTCTAATAGTACGATAGAATATTTACAAGATGTTAATGGTAATAAATTTGATACAGTACAAGATATGGAATCCCTGATTAAAGGGCACTATCAGTCTCTATTACCCATAGACCCCCCCTCAGATGACAATATTCAGGATTATATGCAAAACATTGAGATTCCTGGTTTTCAAAGAGGCATTGGCGCTGCTTAAAAACATTACTTTGGCAGAAGTCCAAGAAGCTATTAAAAGCCTTAAAATAGGAACCTCTCCTGGATTGGACGGGTTGCCAAATCAATTTACAAATGCTTCATTTTAAACATATCAGTGATATTATATACTGTTTATTTAGCTTTTTTTCAGGAACTTGAGTTTCCTTCCACCTTTTCAGAAGGTTTATTAGTTTATTTATTTAAAACCGAATAAAGCTAATATTGCCAATTGAGGCCAATAATTCTCTTGAATACTGATTACAAGATTCTGCACAAATCCTTAATATCAGGCTTAAAATTATGCTTTGTTGATTCTGTCAAATCACCAATTCTGTAGTATTCCTGGGAGGAAAATACAGGGCGCTTTAATATTAACTAGAGATTTTTATTGAATTGGTATCTTTACAAAAGCATAAGGGCTGCGATGCTTTTCGCTTGACCAAGAAAAAGCTTTGACCGTATTGACGGAAGTTTCTCTTTATGGCCTTGACAAGTATGGTGTTCCTATGAAATTTATTAGCTATATTGAAATGCTTTATTCACATGTCTATGTTAAGGTTTTTCTTAGAGGACATATTACAGAAGGGTTTGAGATTTTAACCGGAGTACGAAAGGGCTTTCCATTCAGCCCTTTGCTGTATCTTTTCTCCATTGATCCCCTGTTACAGCAATTAGGTAAATTGGATACGGGACATTTGTTATTCCAGAAGGATTTGGCTAGATTGTCGGTCTTAGCCTATGCAGATGATATTTGTGGGTTTTTTTTTTGGATCAAAATCAGATCCCTTGCTTTTACAAACAGTTGAGCAATATGCAGTATGCTTTCAAATGCTAAGCTTAACCTTGCCAAATGTAAGGGATTATTGGTTTATTGGGAGATTTCTTCATGTCAAATATCCGAGGTCCTTTTTCAAATGCTCCAATAAATATTTTAGGTATTATTTTGGAGTGCCAAATGTGCTCTGGTTAACTGGAAAAAGCTATAGAGCGTACCTTGTTTAAAGTCAAAGATGGCAGGCATGGAAATTATCAAAACTTAAAAGGATACAGATTTTAAAATGCTTCATAGTTCCGCAATTACAGTATGTGGCTTGTATTTTTCCTCTTCCCTTAGTATTAGAAACCAACATTTATGGAATGTTCTTTCGGATGTTATGGGACAATGGGCTTAATCCGGTAAAAAGATGTTATACTTATTTAAGTAAAGGAAATGGGGGTTTAGGAATGATTGAACCTATTGTTTTCTTTTATTCTTTATTTTTTTATCATACAGTTTTGTATGGAATTTCCAGTAAACTAAATAGCCTTATGGGGATGTTGCACTTGGTCCTTGGAAATTATTTTTCAGCTTGGGGGGATGTGGCACCTAAACTTCATTCAAGATTGTCGGTACCTGAATATTTTCACCCGGCCGCTCAGAAACTTTTTAAATGGAAAATTACTCGTGGTGAAATTCTTCATGCCAGTAGGAAAAAGTTTTGTTCTACACTGATGGCCCGGCTGTACCCCACGGAACCTTGTTTTAAGAATTGCCCCTCTTCATTGAATGGTCAGGTTTTGAAACAATTGAACAATACACTAATGCCAACTACAATATGGAGATATCATGGCTGACTGTTTACGGCAGATTGAATGTTGGAATGCAAAACATAAAATCTTAGAACAACGGAATTGTCCTTATTTAGCCTGTATAAATGTGGAAGAAACTATGACTCATTTCCTGTTGACCTGTTCATATTCAAAATCACTTTGGATTTTTCTTGCAAGACAATGGCATATGAGTTGGTTGGGGGAAATGGATTATAATACCTTAGTATTAGGGGTTCTTCATAGAGGTGCTTCTACTCTTCACTTGGAAACTTATTTCATTTTGTTAAGTTGTTTAAGATTTTACCTGTGGCAAGCACGATGTCAATGGGTAATTTATCAAAAAATGATGTCATATCAGGTTTTTAGTTATCTGGTTATACGAATGATGAAGACGGTATATCATTCTGATTTATTGCACTACTCAGGGGCTAAGGTTCACAGATGGTGGAAGGGGTTCCAGATTTTCATTAAATATAAATGGATATTGTTTGATATTAGATTCAGTTTATGGTTGAGTACTAATGTATAAATTCTCTTGTGATTATTTACAGGAAATGATCAGTGATGAAATACTGTAATTTGTTTTCTTAGTTGTGAAGTTTCTTATGTGCATTTCAATAAAAACTCCCCTACTCTTTTCGATAAGTGCCATGGGATCTTTAACATCCACATGAACTACAACAAATCCAGGCAGATGGGACCTCAGTTTAACATCTCATCCGAAAGATGGCACCTCAGAAGTGCAGCACCCCTCTCATGCTGAACTACAGTGTCAGTACTGGGATATTAACCCAAGTGCTAGATGTGGGAACTGAACCCAAAGCCTTCTGATCTCCCAGCCTCAGAGGCGAGTGTGCTACCTACTGAGCCACTGACACCTTACTCCACCCATCACTGCACCCTGTACAAGTCCTTAGGTTGGCTCCCGCTGCAAGCAAGACAATACTATGCCCTTGGATGCATCATAGATAATGTCATTAGAAGTGGTAACCTGTCACCTTACTCATTCCTGCTCATACACAAAACTACCCCAGGTGCCTCCAGCAATTCTCAGTCCCACCTCTAGTAGTTCCAAGGATTTCCACTTGTCTAGGAAGTAAAGCCCTGCCCTTCATGTCTACCTCACTTTGGAAGATTCTCCCACCCACCCCCTCTGCTATCTAGACTCGCACCTCATTTTTAAAGCACACTTTAAAGCCTGGCTAGCTGGCAGAAGCCAAATGTAATTGCTCAGCCAGGTAACCCTTTGGATGTGAGTCCTTCCCCACTCCCAGGCCAGAGCCATCCAGTTACTTTGAACTTATATACAAAGACTGCCTGACTGTACCATCTCATGTATTGCACTTGCATTTTACTTGTACTCTATTGTATTCAATTTATGTATCTTGTATTCTAATGTATTCTTGCACCTTATCTATATGTTACTGTATTCAAAGCATTCAATGTATTTCTAGTTTGTTTTTCACCTGCACCATTCTTAATTAATGTAATTGTATTATAATAACTGGTCAGTAATTTCTCTCAATGTACTGACCAGGTTGATATTTTCCATAACAACCGGCTGGTTGTTATGGCATTCACGAGCCATGCCAGTCAAAGTATGCTGCTGCCTCATTGGCCAATGTTCTGTGTGTGGGCGGGCCAAACAGTCTCACAAACTGCTGGAGAAAAATTGCTGGCCTGTTATGATAAAAAATAAAAGATGGGGAAGGTGTTTCATATGAGAATTTAATGCACACCCTCATTGTGGGATGCTTTGATAAACCCCTCGGGCTTCGCCCTCGGGGTTTGTGTAGCATCCCACAACTCAGGTGTGTATTAAATTCTCATATCAAACCCTTCCCCATCCATTATTCTATATGTGTTTCCTATGTGCCATTTTCATGGCCCGGGTCATGCCTGAAAACAGTCCATTGGATCAGTGCACCTACCCAGTAAACAAATAAATATAGAAATAGACTTTTTTCCTTGATCCTCCTGATCCAATGTGATAAGGAAGTAACCTTTGCCTTCCCTATTGCAATACCCAATAATTTCCCTTATGAGTAATAGGTTATATCTTGGATATTCTGACACAAAATGGAACATTTTGGTAACGGATGTAAAACATTTGGCAACACTGTAATCTAAACATTTACAATTAATTTTTGCCAAAAATCTTAGCATATATATTAATTAGGCAACTCAATATCCAATTTTTCAACTCTGTTGGAGTTCCTTTCTTAAAATTGAATTTGTATTGTAGCACTTATAGAATCAGAAATAGTTAGCTGTGTTAGGAAATAATTAGATACAGAGACTAAAAACAGAGCTAACTGTGCACTAAAATTCTGATGCCTAACCTTCAATTCCTGGTGATGTATGTTTCTTTAAGGCTGTAATAGCTGCAGTAATTTATTCTAAAGAAATAGATTGTGTCAAAAGAGCATTGTTGTTAGCCGATATTCGTGGTAGACCTAAGGGCCCGGATATTCAAACTGTGCCAGGCTGTGGCGCAAGCCTGGGCGCAGCTCAACTTGGTTGTGCAGGGGTATGGCCTGGGCGATATTCAACGGAGCTGCGCTATAGTGCAGCAGCTTTGAATATTGCACCTGGCCACCCCCCACTGTGCATGGCACAGTGGCACTGCACCAGCCAAGTGGCCAGAGTGGAGCATGGAGAGCGCGCTAGCGCAAGTGCCATTGTGCCATGCACAGCACCTCTGAATTCAAAAGGGGACATGCAAATGGGGCCATAATTTATGCAAGGTGCACATGGGGCCATTTGCATGTCATTATGGCCCCATTTGCATCCCATTAGCATGCAGGTGTGCCGATCCCTGACGACTTGCGCATGGCACCCTGCCAGGCAGCAGCCGTCAGGGACCGATGCCCCCCTGCAGCCCCATCACGGGCATTTGTCTAAACAAAAATCCCCTTCTAATATCCCTGGTGGTCCAGTGGACCGCTATGTGCCCAATAATGGGCATCGCTATAATAACCCCCCCGTCCAAAATCCCTGGTGATCCAGTGGACCGATCACTGCCTGATCACGGGCATCTGGTGAAATCACCCCCCTACCAATATCCCTAGTGGTCCAGTGAACCGCACTCTGCCCAATCATGGGCATCTGTAAAACATATAAAATGACCTAGTACCCTGGTGGTCTACAGTACCCCCTCACCCGCCCACTAAGCCCCACCACCCCACCCCAGTCAAGCCAGCTGGCGGCGGCACCTCACCCACCTGCCACCCCGCCACCACCAACTGACAGCTCAGTAGGGCTGCACACTGATTAGTTCACAGTGTGAGCCAATGGGCATGCAGCCCATACCGACTTACATATTCCAGATATGTGAATGAATGATTTACATATCTGGAATGTGAGAATAGAGGAGTTGCATGCCCATTGGCTCACACTGTGAACCAATGGGCATGCAGCCCTACCGAGCCGTCAGTCAGCAGGGCTGGCAGCAGGCGGATGGGGTGCTGCCCTGACGCTGACCGGGATCGGGCAGTGGGGCTCAGTGGCGGGTGGGGAGGAGGGTACACTAGACCACCAGGGTAATAGGTCACTTTATATGTTTTACAGATGTCCGTGATCGGGCAGCGATCGATCCACTGGACCACCAGGGATTTTGGACAGGGGGGTTATTATAGTGATGCCCATGATTGGGCACACAGCAGTCCACTGGACCACCAGGGATATTAGAGGGGGATTTTCTGTTAGACAAATGCCGCGATTGGATACATAGTGGTCCACTGGACCACCAGGGATATAGGACGGGGGGGGTTATTTAACCAGATGCCCGTGATGGGGCATGGGGCAATCAGAAAAGTAGGAATTGGGGTGGCAAACCCACAGGTGGCAGCTGCTGTGTTGCTCCCTGCAATGCAGCAGTTCACCTGTGGGTGGCCATCATTTGTTCCTTTTTTTCTGGCTTAACTTTGTGAAGGTGCAAGTAGGGGTTGCGCATGCATGGCTCTGCACATCCCGGGCTGAATATCGGGCTGAGCAGGTTATGCATGGGCACACCCCCCACCTGTGCTCTATTATACATTACTGATGCTGGCCCAGCACATCGGATTTAAAGGGTACACTTTTCCCTTTTGAATATTGCACCGTGGCACATCAGTGGGTTGTGCATGGTGCAACCGTGCAACCCTTTTGAATATCTGGGCCAAGGAGTTTAGGAAATGTTCAGCCTCATTATCAAATGCAAACTCTGATCCAACAGTATTTTCTAAAAATTCTTGAGTTACAACCAACATTCCTTTCATAGATGTTTGTATTTTCCCTTTCTTATTAACTAAAGAGTGCTTTCTTCTTTTTTGAATTCTGGTAGAACAACTTTGAAAAATATCTCCTGATAATTGTTAACCCTGTGTCCCATATTTTTGCACAAAAGATAAAGTTTTAACATTGTTGTATTGTATATCCTTCATCCATTTTTTATGTTCTGTATATCAATTAGGAAAGAAATGTCTCTTTACATCTGAAGTGAAATTAGTTTATATAACTAATACTGTAATTATAAATATTTGGTATATTTATGTTGGCATGTAGAACTTGAAAATTGGTTTGATAGTTTGCGAATATCACATTCATTATCTTCCTACCATACAGTCATGTCTACATGGTATAAACATACAAATACCTCGCAGGGAAGAACAAGGTACAGAAGGTAACATTTTCCAAAGGAAAAGATGCTCAAGAATGAGGGGTCATGCTAAGAAATTAGAAAGGGGGAGAAGAGGATATGTGAGGAAGCACTTCTTCACTGAAGAAGTGTTAGATGAGTGGAGCAGACTTCTGGCTGAGGTGGTGGGGTCAGAATCGATTATGGGATTCAAAAAGTATGGGATAAACAAACAGTGATCTTAGAAGTAAAGGGTGGGGGAGACCAGAGACAGAATAGGGCCTGCAGTGTCACTGTAGATAGGGAAATAGGGCAGACTAGATGGGCCGAGAAGTCCTTATCTGCTGACAATCTCTATGTTTCTATATCTTTATACATACAGAGGAGTGTGGTTCAAACCCATAATAACTCCCTGTTGTCTTCCTGAAACCTCTTCTCTGACAGAATGGTATTATTAAATCTCCCAACCATATTTCCCTATTTTATCTTCAGGTGCAATGGCTATATTAGAACTTAATAACATGATCTGTTGTTTCAATAGGTGTTATTTTATTGTCTATAATATAAATGTTTTGTGAGACAAAGAAATAATCAATCCTGGTGGCCATCTTTGCCCAATAGTATGTGTGCCCAATGGTAGAACGCTGTGTGCAGTATGCATCTATTAAACGTTCTTATTTACATAATTTCTGTAAGTATATGGAATCACAAAACAATTAAGTGGTTTGACTCCTCTGTCCTGAAGTTGTAAGAGACAATAAAAATCTCCTCCAAAGATGATTATTTTGGAAGTATACAGAAATGGTTGAATTACCTACAAAAGTGAAACCCTATCAATTATTGTTTGTTGTGCATATGCAGTATATCTATCGGACAATATTCTGTCTCATCCTTCAGGCAATCTATCAATGAAGCTCCACCTAGCACATATCAAGAACTCACAATACTTTGGGTTCACCATTTTTAAACAGAATTCCTACCCCATCACTTGTGTCAGTTCCTATAGAGAAATAAGATATACCGAGTGTCCATAATCTTTGTTCCATAGTTATATCTGATAATGTTCAGAGTCTGGTATTTTGCAGAATAAAAGTATCAACTGGATATTGTTGCAAAATGTGAAATGTAACCTGGCTGCACAAAAAAAATTCTTAATGCTGTTAACATTTAAAATTGCAACACATATGCTCAATGTCAGTGATTATAATCAACTTTTCCCTCTCCTTTTTCTACCCCCATATCTGTCCCTTCAACATTCCTTTGACCCTGGTTCCAGCTCTAAATTCTCCATACCATATCACTATATATCTTTTTATATTAGGTTTTATTTGTGTTCAGTGCACCTGATATGTATATTTCTTTACTTTTATGAAAAATTGTCTTACCCAAAACTAGCTGTATCTTCTGTTCCAAACATATACTACTGTCAATGCTACCTGCTGATACTTTGTATATACTGTATTATTGTATCTCACTTTATTTGTATTATTACTATCTCCTTGTGTGTTGCATCCCATGTATATTGTCCCTTGTTCCTTGTTAACAAACCCAGGTCCACCTCGAAAATGAGCTTGCTCAACGGTGATCACCTGGTTAAATAAAGACTTTGATTGATTGATTGATTGAGTAGGTTAAACAATACCAGTATATAACTAACAATGTCTAAGGCGGTTGAGTATGTTTCTTCTTAGACTTCATCTTTGCACTTGCACTAGGTTCATCATTCTGTTTACGAGTTTGTTTAGCAGGTTGGACATCCTCTTCAGTACTGGAGGAGATCATCCTCACTGAAGAAACAGTGGAACATGCTTCAGATTCTTAATCTTTGTCAGTGTTCACCCCAGTTCTTAGATTTTGCAAGAGGGCGAAATCTATCTCCTGTTGTCACTGGATAAGAGGAAGTGTCTGTTATTTTAGTGTGTGAAGGTTTGTGACATAAAGAATGTCTTCTAACTTCAAGAAAGGGGTCTGGAGGAGGTATAACTATAGCAGGGGAAAGAGATGGTGTAGGATTTTAAACAGAAATTGTTGAGGACTGTGGTTGTCATGTTTGCCGCAATACTTCACTGGAGTTGTATCTCGCAGCAGGATTTTTCTCTTGAGTCCCTGAAGGAATGTTGTTTTCATCCAAAGTGCCCCCTTCTGGTGACTCCAGGTGATTAAAAGATTAACAGGAGGATCTGGAAGTAATGCCTCTTTAGTTACACTGGTCCCAGATTTTTGTACATTATCTAGTATGTCCTCCTATCTTGGCCTGTCACCTTTGTTGTCGGTTGCCCATGGGCAATGTGGAAAGGAGTGTCCTTGTATTTGGCACAAATTGCATTTTACTTTGTTGGGGCAGTGAATGTTAATGTGTCCATATTCTGGGGACACACTGCAAAATCTTTGGTCACAGAAATTATTGAGGTGAGATAAGGAGCCACATTTAAAACATGCATTTGGCTGACCAGGATAAAAGCATACCCCTCCCCCGAGTCCAATGAAAAAGCTGTTTGGTTAATGGGAAATACCAGCAACAGTAGATCTAAGTTGAACTTCTTGTTTCTATCCCCCAGTCCATATGTGAAATTTATCCATTATATGTTTAGGTTTTCCTGAAACTTTGCATCTCTGCTTAAGCCAACATGTAATGTTGCAGATGTCTATGCTCTCATTGCGAAACATGATGGTTACTGTATGAGTAGTGGGCTTTCTAAGAGGAATTGTCTGAAACTGAAGCCAAATTTCAGAATACTTTAAATTATTATACTTTGTCCAGAATCTGTCTATAGCAGATAATAATTAGAAACTGATGTCAAACATAGTGTCACCTGATACATAAATCAAAGCATATATGTCAGTAGCCACAAATCACATGGATTCCATTTGATGTTTTTCTGCAGTGAAGGAATGACTGAGGGTAGTTCTTCACTTCTCCTATACTGAAGTCAAACTGCCCACATTTCTTTATTGAGCAGGTGTAGGAATAGGTTCAACTTTGGTTTGCTAATCATAAATTGTTCCTCAATGCCAAGAAGACTTTCTCCATGACCTTTGGCACAAGGCAGAGACTCTCTAGCTTTCCTACCCACTTTTCACACCCTTGAGGAGACTTTACTTGTGGACACATCCTCCTTCAGGTACTTAGGTGTTTAGTTGGACCAACACCTAAATTTCTCTGGACATATTGATGCTATCCAGAAAAAAAACTATGCCCCAAGCTTGGTGCCCTGTTCAGGAACCATAGTTGCATCCCTCCTACGGCTAGGCTTGAACTTGTTCAAAAGATGATACTGCCCATTTTTGACTACTGTGACATAGTCTATGGTGCTGCCATTAAGTCCTCCTTGGCCAGACTGGACACCTTCATCAATTCCTTCTGCCACTTTGCTCTGAATGCCCCCCCCACACCTATCAGTGTGATATTCATTGTGTCTTATCCTTCCTCTCTCTTACAAATAGGCGACTCTCCCCCTGTGCTAATTTCTCCTCCAAGCACTGGTTGGGTGAACTCCCTTCCTACCTCACCTCCTCCTTTATAACACCCACCACCCTCCCATTCCTTTAGCTCAATCGACTCCTGTACCCTGGTTGTCACCTGCAGATCTACCCAAATAGGCCAGTCTGGTTACTTTCACCGCCTCCCGAAAATCTGGAATTCCCTTCCCTCCTCAAATCCAGCACTTACCCTCTGCCTACTCCATTAGCTCTGCTCATACCTCTCAACCTTTTGTCACTGAAATGAGGGACATGGACATTTTTGGACACTCAGAATGAAGGACTATCAGGGACACATCCTCAAACATGGAGATACAAGCTCAGAACACTGTGAAAACCATTATTTTGGATTTAGTATTTTAGAATATTAAGAGTTTCTGCTTTAAAGTATGAATTTACAGCACATTCTCTGTGTGGGCAGCACCTTTTTCATGAGGGATGGATGAAGGACAGAGCAATTTAAGGGGCAAATGAGGGATGTCCCTCATAATGAGGGACACTTGAGAGGTATGGCTCTGCCCTCAATAATTACCTTGTACCTTGCTGCTCCTTCCATATCCCTCCCTAATTCCCTCCTCTAAGCCCTAGACAAACCCTACCCCTCTACCCTCACCTTCATTTTACCCTGTGCACACCCACCCCATAATCTCTAGCCTTTCTCCCCTTCCCCAAATTTGTCCCCCCCCCCACTGGCCTCCTTTGATCTCTCACAGAATGTAAAGGCCCCCAAATGCTCTCAATGGGTCCCTCTCCTACCCCTCCAGGAGCTTATATCTCTCATCAACTCCCTTCCCCGACCATCTTAAAGGGGCCTCTATGGGACACTTCCTTATCCCCTTCTCTGTGGTCCCCCCTAGTCCCCTTGCAGGGTTTCTCACATCCTGAAGGGGTTTCCGGGGACACGACTCTTCTCCCTTCTTCCACCTCACCCTTCCCTTCCCTTTCCCCTTTTCTTTCATGTAAGAACTTGTTTACTTATTAACCCAGCACTTATTATTGTCCACTCCTTTACATCTTATATGCAACACTGTTGTAGCACTGTTTGTAACACCTGCCTTACAACTGTATGTTAATGTTGATCTTATAACTTTAATGTTTAATGTCTCATTTCAATTGTACCTCTTCCCCACAGGTCGCACCGGGAGATGAGCGACTTGTTGTTCAGTGTGCCTTCATGGTGAAGCATTTCAATAAATAAATAAATAGATATAGGCTGGGCTACAAAAATGTCTGAAAGTTGAAGCTGTGCACCTGATGAACTTGCAGTAGTCTCTGAGGGATCAGAAGCTGCAGCAGCGGAGGCAGAAACAGCATGGGTAGTACTTCTAGGTTGTACATTCACTGACATAGAGTGAGGAATAGAGTCTTTATTTTGATTATCAGGCATAGTCAAAGTCTCAGTATCAGCTGTAGCTACAGTACCATTAGGCAGTGTCATGATGGCAAACTGTACTGAAACAGCAGTGGATATGGTGGATATGGTGTCTGAAATGGGGGCATGTGTGACGCACTACAGGAATCTGAAGAAATATGTGGTTTGCATAAGGCACTTTGCTTATCAGCGCTCATTTACCCATCACAGGCATTATTTTTAAAGTTTGGTAATCGTGCATGGTTAGGGATTGAACTGTGTTCATCAGGACCAATCATCCAGACAGCTGCTCTAAGAGCTGTTTCAGGTCTCCATTCCTTCACAATCGCTGCATCCATCATGATGCAGGTGTTTACTTCAGCAGCACAAGTCAGCTCCATGCAGGTCCTGTCATGCTCATCCTGGCTTGCTCCCCTAGAGACAGCTGTTTCAGGATCTGCAGAAGGAATGTGCACTAAGTCATGGGACCAGTTCACCTTGTTTGTGGTATTCATGGCAACCATACAGATTTCCATTGCCGGTAATGTTACTCCAACATTTCTGCTGGCATTATTGTCATGTATGTGTTCTACTTTAGTGTGGGGAAAATTTAAGGTACAGACTCTCATGACACTTGTGGGACAGGAGGACCAGTGTTATTAAATTGCCGTACTGGTTAAAGCCCCAGGAGTTTGGCAAGCTTGACAGTAGTGTGTAGTGCCAAAGCAACAGTAGTTTCAGAAGGTAAAAACACAGTTTTCTGAATATGCACATTATTTAGTGAGAGGACTGTATTATTGATAGAAATATCTGGGGACTATGAGAAAAAGGAATTATGTGGGGGACAAAAGGCCACTGTATCCTTTTTGTGCAAAGTGTGCAGTTCCCTTTTTGCCATAAAAGAAAATTTTTTTTCAGCTTCTATAAGAGATAACAGCAGCTTCCTCTTCTCCTGTAGTTGGCCCTTTAGACAGTGTTCAGCTTCCAGTAGTGTGGCATTATCTAAAGGCATATCAGGTACTGTTTGTCAAGTATCCATAGATTCCATGGTATCTTGAATACAAGCATTACAGCTGGATTCTGAAACTGTCGTTTCTGTGATGCAATTAACTTGACTGGTAGCAGTAGTGTTTGAAATAGCAGGATCAACTTCCATTAATGGAGCAAGGTTTCCCCATCCACCTCCACCTTCACCTGGATCGGCCATCTTGGGACAAGATCACCAGAGGCTCCCCGACATGGCCAACTTCCCCCTTGTCAGTAAAACAGAAGACGCACTAAGACTGGAGCCATCACTTGTTCAGTGTATGCCTTTCCTGATCAGAAACTACAAACAAACAAACTCTGAATGGACACCAGCAAGTTTTTTTTCCACCAGGCTGAGATGCTATCCCACTACACAGTCATCCTGTTGTTTGCAGGCTCTCCTTAGAGTGTCAGCTTGGATTTCTGCTAGTCTTTTCCGATTTCTATGATATGTCAGACCCTGCCACAACATTATCATGCATGGGCATTTCACAAGCATAGCTTGCCTTGTTAGTTAAGATAGTCACTTATAATTTTTTAAAAGGTGAAAAAGTTACAAAGTTTGAAGGAACTCAAGGAAAGTGTTTCTAAACTGTTTGACTTTAAATACAGCAAGTACACTAATCTCAGTAATGAATAATGGGACAGCCATTAAGAAAGGCATATAGTAGGGAGAAACATTTGCAAAATACTGTCTGCTAAGGGCAAGTCTATCCCTACACATCGATCTAACTGGGAAAAAGAATTAAACTGTACAATATCCCCTCAGATTTGGGTATGGTGTTGGAATAATACTCATACTATAGTCAAAGATATTAATTACTAAATGGTTTTGAAGAAAATGCTATATAAGTGGTGCATTGCCACTCTTCCTCTCAACAATGGGTCCTCAGTTCTTGATGCAGCCAATTGCTAGAGGTGTAGTAAAGATGTGGGGACCACTACACATACTCTTTGGTCTTGCCTTGATTTGGCTTCCTAGTAGAAAGATGTGATTAATTACTGTCAAACCATAATGGTTGTACAGCTCAACCACTACCCCTAATTTTGAATCTTGAGAGATTTATCCTTCCTGAATGTGGAAGCATGATATATTTTAAGCGTCTGCTATACTCCGCAGTAGTGGAAGCCAGACATCAAATCCTCCTTAACTGGTGGCTGAAGCCCATCCCCCTTACTACTACTACTACTATCTGCTATAATCCAAAGTGTTGAATTTCATTGGCTTTTGCACAGTGTGGAGCAGATGCGCACTAAATTCTTTAAAATTTTCACCCCATCATGGCTTTTTTGAACAATAAACACACAAGATTCACAGGGATGGTGGATATAGGGCAATCTGCTCTTGACATGGAGGAGTAGGAAGAATTAGATGTTACATCAACATCAAAAAACTGTTTCTCCTATTACTTGGCTTCTTTACTCTTTATAATGTGTTTTTTTTTCTGATAATATATGGAATGATTGGCTTATACTATTGCAATACCAGATTCCCAAGTTCATGCAGGTAAAAAAAAAGGCAGATGAGACATACCACCAGTGTTTAATAACAATAATGAACCCTACGTCAGGCTGTAAATGGTGTTAGTATTTTGTCATTGTTCATGGCCTGAAGTGTTTTGAACTTTTCTAAGTATTTACTGACAGATGTAAGAGCAGAGGCATTCTTTCTTGTGATAAGTTAATCCTCAGGTTACAGTTTTATTGCATCTATTAATCAACTGCACTAGAATGATATATCACTATGATGTGTTCTACAACTACTTATGTCCTGTAAAGTCATGGCTGTATCACTTTTGGAAAAAATTAAATATTCAAATACAACAAGGTAATAAAAAATTGGGAAACTACCAAACTATTGTGACATTTAAACTGAGCTATGTCAAAATATTATCTTTGTCAAAGTTCTCCTGGCGTCATCTGCTGACATTTAAAATTCAGCATCTCTTTCTCCAGTTTATTATACTCAGTTTATTTATTTGTTTATTTTGTATACTAGGAAAGCTGGATTAGACCAATATCATCATCATAAGTTTTACTGGAAGGCAAATTGAGAGAAACTCTTGTTTACAATTGCATACAGTATACTGTTTTAAAACAATTTCTCACACCTACAAAGGCAGTATAAACAATGTTATGGTAAGATAACGTCCCTATTTTCCATAAATCTTTTGCTAGTCTCCTCTCCCCCTCCTTCCATGGGGGCCACTATGGCTTTACAGTACCTTGCTCTTGGCTGGGAGGTCAAGTATGCTGCTGCCTTTGCATAGGTCAGAAGTGTTGCTCTATGGAAAGTAGGTAGGGAGAGCCCGAGCATCAGGTAGCCAGTGTCTTTTTTCCTTGAAAGGAGCACCTCGTCTGTATAGCAAGCACAGCTCCCCTTTGTTCTAGTGCAAGTAAATCCATTGCTGAAGCTAAGCCAAGTATCCTTAGAGGCCACAGGTGGTGCTGCTGCTGCAGCTGCTATAGTAGCACTGGACTCAAAGTATGTTTCGTCTAACATTAAACCTTTCATTCACCAGAGTTGATATGTGTTTGTTCAATGTAGTGGTGACTGGATTATAGTGCTCAAAAATTCAGATTTGACCCAGGACCTGATATGACCATGGATCAAATTTGTAATCTCCAATATTTGAATCGGAGCATCCAACAGATTTTGAGGATACCTGTGTAATCATTGGAAGAAAAAAATAAAACACATTATAATATCAAACATTTTTAAGCAGTTGTGTAAAGCATTAAATATAAATAAGGAATAATCCACAGTGGGATATGAGGAAATAGTGTAACAACTGTATGGTATGCCCTGGGTTGATTGTAAGGCACAAGGTACAGCAGAGGGCCCTCAATCACCCAGGATTTACTAGCAGTTATTGTTGCTTTGAGGCACACCGGGAGAGGATTATTCCACTTACACTTAACATCCAGAAAAGTTATCAATAACCTATCCTTATCTGTATGCTTGTACAGTGACCCTTAATTTGTCCACAGGTCATGGTGGTTCACAGATTCTTCTCTAGTTACTTCTTTCTTCCATCTGTGGTTGTTTTGAATCAGTACAGTAATGATAGCTGTGTGGTTAATATTCTACCATGTTACATGATCACAGAAACATGGAAACACAGAAACTTGCCGGCAGAATAGGACCCCTTGGCCCATCTAGTCTGCCCATTGCCCCCTCCCTGTCTGGTTTATCATACTCCCTTATTCCGTGCCAATGTTAATTCTATTTAGCTCCATGTAGTTGTACCAAGCCCTCTTGAATTTGTCCACCGATTCTACCCCCACCACCCATTCTCGCAGCCTATTCCATGGACCCACCAATTTCTCAGTGAAGAACTGTCCCCTCATATTTCCTCTAAATATGCCCTCTCCAGCTTTAATACATATCCCCTAGTTGATTTGTTTTCACTCAACCTGAATATGCTTTCTTCCTTCCTTCCTTCCTTTACCTTGTTTATCCCCTTCAGATATTTGAAGGTTTCTACCATAGCCCCACCTCTCCCTCCTCGTCTCCAGCTTGTACAAGTTTAGTTCATTCCTTGTATGACCTCCTGTGTATATCCTGAACCATCTTGGCTGCCCTTCTGTAACCCTCTCCACCCTGTCCATGTCACCCTGTAAGTGTGGCCTCCAGAACTGCACCCCATATTCCAGATGTGGTCTGACCACAGTTTTATATAGTGGCATGATCATAAGGCATCCTTATATGATGTCTTTATCTATCTTCACCTATATCAACAACTGTGCTCATTTATTTGTAACTTATCTGGAAAGAATTTCTCAGTCACTTATCTGAGTTCTGGAGGCTGTCATAGTGCCATATCTCATATTGTCCTGGATTCTCCTCCCAAAAACATGACAGACAACTTGCATGTTGTTGAGCTCAGATTGGCAATCAATTTATTCTATTTCACTTTTCTTATTTACAAATTATATCACCATTCCTTATTATTGTATTTTACAAAACCCTTGTTTTCTCTGAAATACATATCAATATCTATCAGTTCATCCTTTTTCTTCCTCTTCTGCTCACCTTTCCAGATGAAAACCTGGGTGACTTCTTCTTCTCTTCTTCTCTTGTAGGTAACAATGAAAACTGAGATCACTTTTCTCTCCTGTTGCTTCTTTTTATCTTCATATTCCCTTGTCATTCCCCCCTCTTCTCCTTCCTCCCCCTTTTTCTCCCTACCATCCACCTATTGCAGTCCATCGTAGTCCTCCCCGGACTCTTACCGCCATCTACATATGACAGTCCATACCATCCTTCCCCAAAATCCACTCCCTATATCCCTTTCTGACAGGTGGGTGGGAGGAAACAACATTTTCAGCAAATGAGGCTGTATTCCTCTGTGCTGCACCTTATATCCCCTGTATTTGGGACCTCCTACCTATACCCTCACCTATCCTCTTTCCTGCTCACCTTTTTGGCCCCCCCCGGAAACCTATCCCTTGCCCTATGACTCTCACTGTTCCCTCTCCCCACCCCCATCCTCCCCCTTTCTTTTCTAAGCAAACCAATCTCTTGTAGGAGGCGGGGTCCACCAGGACAACTTGGTCTGGTCCTTAAAGGGTAAACTCCATTGTCTTGGATTCTCCCCACAAAAGCAGGACATACAACTTGTGTGTCGTTGTGCTCTGATTGGCAATCAGTTTATTCTATTTCACATTTCTTATTTACAAATTCCATCACCATTCCTCATTATTGTCTTTTACGAAACCCTTGTTTTCACTGAAATACATATCAGTATCTATCAATTCATCCTTTTTCTTCCTCTTCTTCTCGTCTCCCCAGGTGAAAACCTGAGTGACTTCTTCTCTTCCTCTCTTGTAGGTAACGGTGAAAATCGAGACTGCTTTTCTCTCCTTTAATTGATTCTTTTTATCCTCATATTCCCTTATCATTCCTCCTCCCCTCCTTCCTCCCCTTTTTCCCCATTGATGTCTCCAGCTTGCATTGGATGACTGGCCTTCCCCCCTTCATTTTCCTTCCTGTCTCCTCCAGGCCTCAACAAAATCCATCATCTCCGTATTGAACATGTCTGTTGCTAGGTCTAACAAATGGACCCCATTTGATCTATAAAAATCTTCTACCCACTCTTCCACCACCCTGAATATCACATAACCTCCCATACTCTTCACCAATGTCTCAACCCTCCTATTCATCATTCTTCTGGCCCTGTCCATTGCCACGTGGCTGAGTTTGTGTCTCCAAACCCTCCTTGGTATCATGTCTGACCGTGCCACACTCACCATGGGCCACCATTGTTTTATTCGCTCCAGATCCTATTTGACCTGCAAATAAGTGTTCACCCATGGCTTACCCCAAATATCATTACCCCCGAGGTGTATAATAATTAAATCTGGGTTGGGTTGCCTCTCTTTCATTTCTCTTAGGGTAGGAAGTAGTTGCACCCGTCTCATCTCTTGTAGTCCATGCCATACCAGCCTACATTGTCTGACATCTTGGTAGAGCTGTTTTCCCCAGCTGTCTTTTCCACTCTCCTCTCAGCCCAGTAAATGTAAGAGTGATGGCAGATCCATACTTCCATGATACTCCCTCTACCTATTTAATTAAACAAAATATCTCTTATTATCTCATTCCTGTCTTTTTCTCTCATTCATTTTTCTTGTTCCATTATCTTGTCCCCTTATCCCCCAAACTCTTAATTCCATACCTGCAAAACAAACAGTAGATGACATGTTAGTATCATTCATTCAAAGCCCAAATATATATCTTGTAACTGGACGACCACCAGCATCCCATTTCCAACATTCTCATCACTGGCTCCCCCTCTGCCGCCCATTTTGATGCTGCTCCTATTCTAAAGGAATGGGAGGAATACTGTACCTAGCTGGATCCTCCCCAAGAAACTCCATACCTTTTTTGAGTATGGCTGTTACCTGATAACTCATCACCCTCTTCCCATCCCCATACACAAATAATCGCCCTTCCTTGTTACCACGCTCTGCAGCATATGCCCAAAAAGGTTTTACCAGGCACAGGTTACCCATCAAGGTGCGCCCTGATGATCACCACATTCCCCTTTCCTTCCTTCCTGATCCGTCTTGGATCTCCTAATTATGAGCTGTATCACTCCTTTTCCCCAGGTTATATCTCCCCATTCTAAGTCCCCTTCTTCTTCTCTCCTGCTGTGTCCCACCGCTTCACTCACTCTTAAGGCCCCAGCAAACATCACTAGGTAAATCATATGAAACAGCTGTGCCTTGTCCTTTGACTTACAGATTGCAGGCAATATCCCCCCTAACTTGTCTAATAACTGGTCTGCTATCAAATGCCTGATATCCTTGGTCCCTTGTTTCATCCTACTCCAACCCTGCATCATTCGCCAGATAAGGATTGATTTAATGGTATCCTTCCACCTTTTCAAGCTACAGACTAAACTGATCCCTTCTAGATACACACCCATCATGTTGTGAGCCATACCTTTTTCGTCCTGGTCTACCATAAATTTTCCTAACTGCTTCTCAGTAACTGGCTCACTTACCTCTATGTGGTGCACTTCCCTGAATGCTTGCAATGCCCGCCATGCCCCTTCAAAGGCCCTCAAGGTCCTTGGTGCCCATGAGTTGTGAAACAGCATTTCAGCTCCCTCTTGCCAATGTCCCAGATGTTCGTTGGAATGGGCGTTTTCTGTTCCTCTGCTGTTGGCACCAGTGCCAGGAACCGATCCAGCTGCAGAAGGGAAAGGCTGTCAGCTAGTATATTCCCCACCCTGTCTATGTGCCTGGCTCTGAAGGACATGTTTAATTTCAAGCCTCTTAGCACTAGTTGTCTCAACACCCTCATGACTATATCTGATCTTGCTCCCCCATTGTTAAGAACATCCACCACTGCCTTATTGTCACACTAAATGTAACCTTCTGATTCTGCAGCACTTCTCCCCATACTAGGGTGCAGGCCCAAATTGACATGATTTCCAACCATGTGATATCCTTAGTCCTCCCTTCTTTTACGCAATCTGCTGGCCATGGCTCTGAAAACCATTTTCCTCTCAAATATTCCCCCATTCCTAGTACCTCTGCCGCATCCATATACAACTCTAAGTCCGTGTTATAAACCCAATCATGTTGCCAAAATGAACGGCCATTATAGCTTCTTAGACATTCCTTCCACACCCAGAAATCTTCCTTCACCCCTTTTGTTATGTCCACCTGGTGATGTGGTCTTATTACCCCTGCTGTGGCCCTCGCTAACTGCCTGTAAATGTCCTTCCTGTCCCAATTGCCCTGCAAGCAAAATTAAGATGTCCCAGTACTTGCTGTACCTGCTGTAACTGCACTCACCTCCTGCTAGTATGTACCTGAATCAGCCCCCTTAACTATTGTACCTTACTGTCTGGCAGCCAAAATACTTCTTCCTGTGCATCTGCTTCAATCCCCAAAAACTCCATTACTTTGCTGGGGCCTTCAGTCTTGTCTGGTGCCAGTGGCACTCCTAGTTCACCGCATAGTTCTTGAAAACTGGCTAACATCATCTCTGTCTCCCTGCATCCACTGCCTACTAATAAGAAATCATCCAAATAGTGTATCACAGCCTGGTAACCCATTTTTTGCTGGAATATCCACTGCAGACAAGTGCTAAATTTTTCAAATGTAGCACAGGCTATAGAACAACCCGTAGGCATGGCCTTGTCAAAGTAATACTGGTCTTCCACTTTGAAACCCAACAAATCCCAGACCTCCCTCTGAACTGGTAGCAATCAAAAAGCTGATTCTATAACCATCTTGGCCAGCCATGCATTGGGTGTCATCCTGATAATCTGCACTGCCTCCTCCAGTGTTGCATAGGTCACCCTGCTGTGCTCTTCCCCTATAAAGTCATTGACTGACTCTCCTTCTGGGAACGAGAGATGGTGAATCACCCTGTACTCCCTTTGCTGTTTTTGGTACTAAACCCAAAGGGTAAATTTTAAGGTTGTCCGAGGGAGGGACCGGGTACGGCCATTCAATCCTCCCTGAGCCTTCTCTTTCTCTATTTTTCTTTTAAAAATGGCTTCTTTTCCCCCGACAGACCCCAAGTTATTTGCCTCCCTTGCCTGTCTAGGACCCCTGCACTGTAGCGGGACACTTATTCTAAAACCCCTTTTTGTAGTTTCTACTGTTATGCTATCTGGATAATGTCTCAGACATTTTTCCCAGGCCTCTATCTTGATGGGGGTTTTAGCCACTTTGATATGTTCTCTTTGGCATGTATCTCTCCCCACCCAGTCCCTACCTCACCCCTCCACTTTACCCCTTCCTTCTTCTCTTAAATATGACTGGGCCCTCTTCCCCCATAACCCCTGCCTCTTGTCTCTCTACTCCATGCCTGCCCCCTGTACCCTGGCCTGTCCCAAAAGGGCTGGTGGACTGCACTTTGTGCTTGTCTCCCTTGATTGAGTCCCTTGATTTCATGTTGTCCTACATCTTGCCGCTGGGTGGGACCCCCCACATCTCGAGCAAGCATGCCTGAATCAACATTGTGTGCAAGAGCAAAAGGCCCTGTTGTATACCCAACAACACTTCTGGGGTAGCTCCCCTTCTCCTCATCTCACCCTCTGGAGTTGATTGATCAGTAACATAATCCATCTACAAATCTGTTTTGTATCCCATCTAACATCCTCATATGTCACCATCCTTTGCCAAAAAAATTCATCATAATATATCCACCCCTTTTGCCTTTGCCCTCCTTATGATCAGGGAATACGTGATCAATAGGATGCCCATCTCTGGCTTCTTTTCCATAACTATGGCTGAGTATGTGGCAAAACCCATGGAGCATCCATCCCACGTCTTTCCCTTTGTAAACTTATCCTCTTTCTTCTTGCCCAATAGTACCACAGTTGCTACCATCTCGCTCTTACCTATGCTCTCCATTTCCTCATATTTGGCCGCCACTTCTCTACTCACTAAAGCAAATATGTCCACATACTCTCCTTTCCATATTTTTTCCTTTGTAGCCAGCAGCACATGTTCCCCTATTCTCATTCCCAGGGCTCCTATTTCCCTTGTTCCTTTTCCCACCCCTGCTGTCACCTTCTCCACCTCTCCCATAGTTTCCTTATCTGACCTGATCTCTGCCAGTGCTATTTCCATCTTCCCAAATCTGCCTGTCCCAAGAGCTGCTATAATTTGTCCAATATACTCTTTGATACTATTGCCTACTAACCCTAATACACTACCTGCAGGCCTTTCTGTTCCATGCAGCCTGATGTCACTGGGGTGGGATAGTCCAGGCTCCTGCGGTGAGATAACTGGCTGAGGCAAGGAGGGTGGTGGAACTAATACAGCCGAAAGCTCCAGCATAGGTTGTGGTGCCGGAATGGGAACTGGCTCTGGGGGAGGTACTAATGGTTCTGGGGAACAGGGTTCTGGTGGTACTGTGCTGACCGTCTGAGGAGGAGCCACTGGCAGTGGTTGCTGTCTCTTTTGACTGCGTAGCCTCCCCGCCAGTCTTTTCCCATCACCCCCTTTTCCCTTTTCCGCTTTCCTCTTCTGCCTCAACCTCTCAGGTTCCCCTCCTTCAACCAGCTGCCACATCATGTTGGCCTTCTCTGCTAACTCCACAATCGCCTTATAGGCCTCCTCTTTTGATGTCCTGTTCTTCTTCGGTGTCATCTCTTCCACCAACGTACCTGTACAAACTGTGGAGAAAAACTGACAAGTGCCAGTTCAATACATATCTATAACAGACATGCACCTATGTATCATAGCTACCCCCCATCCCGCATGGTAGGTCATCTGCCATCTCCAGAGGACATCTTTAGGGGGCTCCCTAGGCCTGAAAGGCCCCTTCTGGGAGCTATTACCCTGATTTCAAGACAAAACACCCCCTTTAAAAGCTTCCCATCCCACTTTAAATCACCCCCACAAACTTAACCACTGTTCTTCCCGAAACTTGACCCCCCCCCGCAGCCCAACCTCAGGATCCCCTCTGTTCCCCTCTTGCACTGTGCCTCCTGAGGCTCATGGCCTTGTCCTTTCTTTGTGAGAGGTAGGCCTTGCCATGCGCTGTGACGTTACACGTCATTCCACCAACCGCGAGGCTTTGGGTCACTCTCTCCTTCTGTTAAACTTTCTTATAAAACAAAAAAAAATTCAAAGCCTGAATATTCGATCAGCAGTCCCTCTCCCACCAGCAATAAAAAACCTGCGTCCTAACAAAACTGTGGCATTCTGACACACAGACCTGGAATGTAAAATATTTAATCTTGAGGAATACATTAAATGTAACAGTATTGTATTGCCTTTGACCCCAGCTCTAATCTGCATGTGAAAAAATGCAGTAGTAAATGAAACCTTAAGCAGCTCTAAACTTTATTGTTATCTCTCAGAATGCAGTCTCTTCTGTTTGGATAAAAGTGATTGTCCAAGAAACGCCCCCCCCCCCACATGTCAGTAGGGTAATCATAACCAAAAGCCTCTGTTTCAGCAAAACACCCTTTCTGTAAATTGCACACTCTCCTGCATCTCCTTGTGGAGCCCTGCCATATGGTGTGACGTCAAATGCCATTCCCCAACTGCATGGCTTCCTCCACTAGGCCATCACACGGGCCGTATTATGGGCTGCTTCTTTTGTTAAAACAACCTCCCTTTTCTCTTTTCTGTGGCCCCTGTTACCTTTTGTGCAGCAAACCAACACCCCTTTTAAAGGATACCTAAACAAGCAGTTTTTTAAAACTGTAAACTCCAAACTCTGGCTTCATAACAAGGTAAAGTAGAGGCTGCTGTTTACATTTATGCTAAAACTGCATTTATGTAAATAATATAAATGCAGTTTCATAGCTTTTGAAAAATGTAAACATCAGCCTTTCACTTTCATAAAACAGCCTTGGTTTCTCCCTAAGATGGCTGCCAAGTTTGTTAAGTGATGAGTCATGATGACATCATCGAAGTCAGAGACAGAGATCCACATATATTTCTATAGTGCTAACTAGTTCTTCTTTCCCTCTTTGTTTTGAATTGTTGTACCAGAATGATCAACACCATGTATTAACTTGTGGATTATTTTGATCAGTACACATGTTAGGCTATGATTTTGTTAATTTAGTTTACTTTAACTAGTGGAAAATGTTTTGCAATCCAGCTGACTTTTTCCTTGGCAAACTGCATTATAGTACAACACTTCAATTACCTGATGATCTAGTGGTTATGTGATGCACTGAATTGTGTTTTTTGTTAGCCAGAAGATACACACTAAGCTGAAAGCTTGTTTACAGATGTGGCCTGGGAGCACAAGGAAGTGTAATGACTTGCTCAGGGTCACAGAGCAAAGTACTGGTCTGGTTCTGTTCCAAAGCCCATACTCTCTTGTTAATCCAAAAATAAGGCTTTCTTTTTCCATGTGAACCCCCTGCACCTAGCCTGCCTTCTGTTGAACACCCCACCATCCATACCCTGTCCTTAGTACTGCCTGGTGCCGAATATCTGCTTATGGTCTCATGAAGAGAATTATCATACCTCAGATTGTAATCTTTTACCTCTATCAGAGAATTGTGCACACCTATACCAATATGCATCATCAGCTGGCACTGTTAAAAATGCCTCCCAAATCACTCTTCAGTCCACATTCTCAGTGTTTGACTTCTGCTCCCACAGTAAACATTGAGTGGATCACCATCCTTCTGCACAGTGATGGTAGTATGTACAGTTCCACTGTTGTGTTTTTTTCCCACCTCATTAACCAACAACTAGGTCTTCCTGGAGGGCCAAGCAATAAGCATCATGACCCATCAGAAAAACTGTTGTTCATGCCCTCATAAGGGCTGCACTTAGAATGGGTAATGATATTATTAGCAGGAGAGGCATACTAATATCTTGAGCAAATCCACCCAACTTCCATTGTCAGTCTACTCCTTTACCTGTGATCTGCAGAACCTTGCAGGACAGTTCCCAGCAATTCTTCTCCAGTACTTTTCTGTGCTCTACTCCCAATTCGAGTTGGCTGGCTACCACTCTTCCAAATCTTGAATGAGCTATACACAACTCCCTCAATACTGTCCTAAGAAACATCAACACCCTCCCCCCCCCGACACCTGAGGGTAATCTCTCTACACTGAATTCAAGTAACAGTTTAGGTGCAGCTCTGCCTCTCTGAGTATTTGTCATTACTAGCTACTCTCATCCACAGTCAGGTAGTGATCACGATGCTGGCAGCCCCACATTTCAGATCTCACAGTGATCTGCTCAACGTCTTCCTTCAAGTCTTCAACTAACCTGAATATAGCTATACCCTGATGGAATGGCCTCTTCAGTCCCTCTCTGGCATTCACTCTTCTCACCTGCATGCCACACCAAAAACTGGTGAGTTCACTACCCTTCTGTATCATGAATGTGGTTAGTACAGTCTCCCATGTTATTTTTACATATTAATAATAAACATGATCTTCTGGTAAGCCAGGCTGATAGCAGCATGGCACAAGTGGGAAAACAGGCTTTCCTACCCATGTAAGATCTAAGCCACCTATGATTAGGCACTATTAAATGACGTGCATAATGATGTGCACACCCATCATTTAGCAGTGCCTAATCAAAGGTAGCCTAGATCTTTTAAGGGTAGGGAAGCCCATCATTCCCCTTGTTCCCTGTTGCTATCAGCCTGACTTACTGGAAACATATGTTTATATTTGATATGTCAAAATAAAATGGGGACTCTACTACTTGCATTCATGATGCAGAAGGGTGATAAGCTCACCAGTTTTTGATGTGAGGAGGAATAGTGACGAATGGATACCAGAGAGGGGACTGAGAAGGCCACTCTTGCAAGGTACTGCTATATTCAGGGAAGGGGGAAGACAGAGGAAAGAAATATGAGCAGATTACTGTGAGAGATAAGATGTGGGCTGCCAGCACCTTGATCACTACCTGACCCCGTTGTCCTGGCCAACATTCCCTTTCTGATAAAACCAGTTTGTGCAATTGTCCAAAGCTCTGTGTGGATATTAATGTATGAAATGGCTGCCACTACATGTTCAGTCACTTCACTACCAGTCTAGTATTGCTTGTAATGCATTTTGGGATGCAATGTGTATGAAAACCACTATATAAATGCTGATTCTTCTTCTTATTCTTATTTCCCATGGAAAAAGAAGAGAAGACAAGCATATATTTGAGTTTTGAGAAAGTATGAACTCTAACATTGGACTGAACAAGAACTTTGCTACAAAACATGGTGGCTCTAGGGGGTGGTGAAGGGTGTGGCTGCACCCCCCCCACACGCACACATAGTAATGTACTTGCATGCTGCTGCTGCATTTCACTTTGTTGAAGAAGTCTGATTTATTGATTGCACAAATGTTTACATTCAAACTATGGATTACATTTGTAGGTTCTGTCAAAAACGTACTAGAAAAGAACAGCAGAAAATATAAAGGTTTAATAAAAATGTTTAAAAGTGCATATTAAGCATGCACACCACCCCAGCACCCCCACTGTAGCATCTTGGATCCACCATAACCACTAGACCACCAGGTTATTCAAGATTTGTACTGCACTGTGGTTTACCATAGAGAAAGTCGGTTGGAAAAAAACACAATTTCAGCATGTTAAAATAAACAAAATGAACAGAACCATAGTCTAATATGTGTATTATACAAAATAATGCACATGGTTTTGACTTTTTGGGTGAAACAATTCTATACAAAGGGAAAAAATAACTAGTTAGCACTACAGAGAGCCATACAGTATATCTTTCTGACTTTGGCTCAAATGATGTCATCACATAACACATTTGGCGGCCATTTTAGGAAGCAGGTAAGACAGTTTTTTTTTTAAATTAGAAGGCTGATTTTATAATATTTAGATGCTCTGGAACCACATTTAGGTAAATTATATATATGTAGTTTTAGCCTTAATGAATACAGCAGCCTTTCCTTTAGTCACTTATGGAGTCAGATTTTTGAATAGTTTGTTGTCAAAATGTTGTTTAGGTATCCTTTAAAATGTGCACTCTCCCCTAGCACGGGCCGTATACTGTCCCTCTATGCTTACCTATCTCCATCTTTTGGCATGCAGCTCTATTTTATACCCACAACATCGGGAAAAGACATAAATGGTAAAAGCAAAAACTTCCAGACATGTTCCCCACTAGATTGGGATAGGTAATCACTTCACCTCATTATCCTGGAGCTTTCTGTATTGGGAAAAACAGCAGCCGCTGGTTCTCTGCTCTGTGACCTTGAAATCCCAGGCCACACACACAAAACCACAGTCCTCCTGCCCTGGCTGCCCTCCCAAAACCTTTGAGCCACGGTTCCCCTCGTTGCTCACAATGCCCACACAAAATGAACCTCTCGCTCCCACACAATGTTCTGAGGATCTGTGAGGCTAGTCCAATACAACTTATTCAATGCATGTGCCCTGCTGCCCTTATGATCTACCTTTCAGTTTTTCTTTTAAAACATTAAATGCCCTTCATCTCGCTTGTTGCCCTCTAACCTTAGATACATTTTTTTTTCTTACCTTCTGAGAAAACTTCTTGTACACAAACCTTGTAGCAGGCTGGTGCCTCAAAAAACTGCCAGCCCAGATTGAAAGCCAATCTGATGTGCTGTACTTCTGTTGATTTAAAACCAACAACATTTTCAGCAAAGGAGGCTGTATTCCTTTGTGCTGCACCTTATAGCCCCTGTATTTACCTCATACATTCACTAAAATTACCACCAACAGCTTAATCTGGTTCAAGGTCAGTTGGCATTCATCTGTATCCCCCTTCCCCGGGTCATGCCTGAAAATAGGCAGGATTTATCTAGTGCACTTAACCGGTCAACAAAAACGAAATAAATAAAAATAAAAATAAAATACCCTCTCCTATCCTCTTTTCCGCTTACCTTTTTGGCTCCTCCCCCCTCTGAAAACCTATCCCTTGCCCTATGACTCTCACTGTCCCCCCTCCCCCCGCTTTCTTTTCAGAGCAAACCAAATCTACTGTGGGGGGGGGGTCCACCAGGACAACTTGGTCTGCCCTTAAAGGGCAAACTTCATTATACTGCAGTCACTGTCGTATGGATGGATAGTTTTAATTTGCTAAGGTTGACCCATCTTTATTTTCCTCTCCATCTGATCACCTTCACTGTGATAACTAGACCACAGTTTTTTTTTAAATAGTTGTAGGGGATACAGTACTGTGGCTAGGTGCCTTTAAATCAAACTTTTGAAATGTATACCTAACACAAAGTATGCATAAAAATATGGTAAGTACAGGAAAATGGGCTTATGCTTAAGTCTCGGCATGTAATATCTACTTTATTCATGTAATACAAGGTAGGTCAGAATTAATTGGTGTAGAGTAAGGTAACAAATACATGAGAAAACTTGAAGTAACTTTTGATTTTGCAACTATGAACATGCACGATTCCTTTAGTGCAAGTCAGGGACAAATTATGGGTTTGTCATAGAAATGAATAGGGCAAAAGTGATGCAGATTTATTTGGTCATCATAGTCTGCATTATTGAGCATGTGTGGTGAAATGACACCGTTTTAGGAGTCACAATAAATAATAAAGACTATCCTAGATGGGAGTAGCAGAGACAATACATTTTTCAGTTACCCCGCTCAGCTGCACTGAGCATGGGTGACAAATTCGTACCATTTTGGGATTACTATAGTAATGATATACACAATACAAGGAAGGAGGGGAGGCAGAATCAGCCCTCTCCATTATGAATAAGATGCCAGCTATATAGGGACTACAAAAACAAAGAATAGTTTGTACAAAAAGAATAATAGAAAAGACATACAGTTGCTCTGAAGGTTACACAATGTGTTATTTCAGAAAAACTGATGCAAATCATTCAGTGCAAAATTATCTGTGGAAAGCTACAACAGTAGTGCAAATGAAGACATGTACTGCACAAATTGGTAGTAGTAGCAGTAGGTGCAGATATACTGCACCAAAAGCTCTACTAATAGTAAAATAGATGGTAAAGAGACATGTTAGTTGCTACCAACAAACATTGCAAGAGATAAATGCATGGAAGCACCAAAACCTGATCCAGAGCACCCTCCCTAAACCCCTGCACTTTACTTCTCAAAAGCTTATATTGGGGGCACAGACTAGTTGTGGTGTCCTGCTTTATAAAGGACTCCCACAACCAGGGCTTCCACATAGAAACACAGAAACATGGAATCCGTTAGCAGACAAGGACCATACAGCCCACCTAGTCTGCCAATTTTCCTACTTGGTTTGGCAATCCCTACTCTTATCTGAACTGCCTTTCCCCAGCTCTGCTGTACAGCAGGGTGCCTTTATGCTTATCCCATGCACTTTTGAATCCCTGTACTGTTTTCTCTTCCACTACCTCTTCTGGTAGGCTATTCCATGTATCCACCACCATCTCTGTGAAAAATATTTCCTAGCATTCCCCAAAGCCTCCTTCCCTCCAGCCTCATGTTATGTCCCATTGTCCTTGTGCACTTTCTTTTCAGAAATATGCTCCCCTCCTGTACCCTGTTTATCCCTCTAAGATATTTAAAAGTCTCTATCATATCCCTTCTCTCCCTTCTCTCTTCCAGTGACTAGATGATTAGTTCCTTGAGTCTTTCTTCATAAGGCTTGTGGTGCAGTCCATGTATCATTTTTGTTGCTCTTCTCTGGACTGCTTCCATTCCGTCTATGTCCTTCCTGAGATGCGGTCTCCAGAATTGGACACAGTATTCCAGATGAGGCCTCACCAGTCTTTTATACAGTGGCATCACCACTTTACTCCTCCTACTGGTTATGCCCCTTCCTATGTACCCCAGCATTCTGTTTTTTTCCCCACTGCTTTTTCACATTGTTTGGCTGACTTCAGGTCATCGGATATGATAACACCCAAGTCTCTCTCCTGACTTGTGGTGGCTAGAACCTGCCCCCCCATCCTGTATTCCTCTCTTGGGTTTCTGTGTCCCAGGTGCATTAACTTGCACTTCTTAGCATTAAAACCCAACTGCCAAACCCTTGACCACATGACTCACTGACTCATGGATGTGACTCACTGATTTAAAGACACAGTGCAAAATATTTAGCAACCCCAATATTTAAAAACAAAAAAGCGCCATAAAATACAGGAACCCCACTTAATAGTATCTCCTATTAAATTCAAAGTTTTTTTGTTTTTTTTTACAAAAAATGTTTTCTTTCATATCAAATCTAGGAGCAATTAATGATATGAATTAAATAATATTATTCTGTAATATTGCTCCACACAATGTCCTTTCAGTAAAATCATTCTCATTAAATGATGGAACATTGTTTTTCTTTTTGGGGGGGGGGGCAATTCACAACATTCCTGATGCAAGCACTATTTCAAGATCTGAAGACCTTGGTAATTTCAAGAGTACTTCTTCTCTGTATACTCAGAAACTCACATTGGGCAGCAAGTGGAGTGGCATCTTGAGGAGTGGTTTGTTAATTTGTCAAATTGTTCTCAACTTCATATAGATTTCATCTTGGGATAACAAACATATACAGTAACAGAAAGACATTAAATGCATGTTAATTGAAGATGAAAACATAACTTTGAATCAATTATAATATTGTGAGAACATGCTTTCACATCGTAAGAAGGCACAATTCAGAAATAAAAAAAAATACTAATACTACAATATAGCAAGTGTGACTGCTATAAGCAACTTTATTGAAAATCAATACCTGATTGATTATAAGAAGCAGGTTTCACTAAAGGGAAATCTGTTCCAGTCTTGTTCTGTTTTAGGTGAAGTATCATCTATTACAGCATTCTGGAAGGGCCAGTCTGGGGCTAGACCTGTGAAGTTATCCCTGCACAACATCATGGATCTAGTCTCAGCACACACATAACCATGTTAAATGTTAAAAGAATCATTCCACAGCCCATAGCCAAGTTGCCCACACTTAGCATGGCTGCTGTGGCTTTTGTCAGTGCTTGCTAAATTTTTTTTAAAAAGTAAATCCCTTCTCCCACTGCCACAAATGCCCAAGACATGCTGCATCCATTTACTGTGTCCATCTGAACAGTAATGCATTTCACTTTTCATATTTAACTTGTATCTTTCTCTTAAATTGAAAGAAAATGACATGCCATTACTGTGATTGGCTTCATTCTCCCTGCTTGAAAACAGTGAGAGTAAGATAAAGCATTTTAGTTACTTCAAAGTGCAGTTTAATTTCTTTAGTTTCTTCTTCTCCCAGTACCATGACAAACACATGAGGTCTCTGCCAGGAGTACACACAATCAGGGGCTGGGAGATTCAGCACATATTCAGTGGTGACATGGCACAGAAACTGTAGTAAAATGCATTTTGGTGGGGCGGATGCAGAGCAGACAGGGGAGACAGCAGACAGCATCATATATGAGAGAAAACTTGCTTGGGAGGTGCAGAGGGACAGTACTAACAGCAGAGCAGCTCCACCAATAGACCAACATGAGAAATGAGCCCTTTTTATGTTTGCTTGCACGTATGTGCAAGAAACATAGTGCCATCACATGAGTTTTCCAGAGGTGTGTCAGCCTCTTCCAATTCAGTCAGTGTGTTTGCAGGTGCAGTTGCAGAGCACCAATCACTGCTCCAGCTGTCTATGACAGCTGAAAATGCAGTGGCATACAGTTGAAAGGGAGAGCTCCGCTTGAGTGAGCAGAGCTCTCCCCCCCACACACACAGACACACACATGCACGCACGCACCCTGTGTGCTCATGCACCTTCCCCTCCCCACACTGTATGGCTGATGGGGATGCCCAATCCCCGTTGGCTCTATGCCCCCCAAAGCATCCAGGTGCCATGCGGAGCCACTCCAGCGATGGCAAAATGTTACAGCGTCGAGGGGTGCCCAATCCCCTGTCGGCTCCACTGTCTCTCTCTCCCCCCCATGCTGTCACCGATGGGGGTGCCCAATCCCCCATCGGCTCCACGGTCTCCCCCGAGTACAGGGTGCCATGCAGGAAGCCCACCCCAGCGTGGCAACAGATGCCATGTCTGATGGGGTGCCCAATCCCCTGTTGGCTCCATGGCCCCCCAGCCATCCTTCTGCCATGCTGGGAGCCCACCCCAGTGTGGCAAATGTCCTGTGTCGTCTTTTCAAAAAAAAACCTGTAAAGAAAAAAACAGTCCCTTGCAGTCTCCTGCCCCCACAACCGCACCCACCCACTGTGCACCCTGCCTCCCCACCCCCCTCACCCCATACTTACCTCTGGGTCTGGGCGTGACAATCTTTGGGGACCCGGGAACACGTCTACCTCTTCAAAGCCGACCGTGAACTGAGGAAATGCCAGTAAGCTGTATAATGGGATAGATAGGGTTTTTCAACTTTGTTGCATATCTCAGGCATTTTTTAATTTTGCACCAAATTTTCAACATGGGGTTTTTGGGACCCCTCCTCATGAATTCTTGCACTGTCATGGCATTACTCGGGCCCGAAGGGTGATTTCACAGCCACTGTGCAAAATCACCTTTCTAAAATGATTAATGAAACAACACTGCCAGTGTTCATAAGGTGGGTTCTCAAAAAATCTATTTTGAAAATTTGGTGGCAAAATTCCTAAAAATGACTGTTTTACCAGCGTGCATTGCGCAGTTCCTACCCACGCTCGTAAGTTCAAAAATTTTCAATATTTTCACTCCAGATTTTCAGCATTGCCATTTTACCACACCTTCTTATGAGCAGTATAGCTGTCATTTTTCACATCTCACCCAAAATGTGTTTCCGGCCATGTAGTGCACAATGGCGCAGTCGGTGTGCGAAATCAATGCTCGGGACACATTAATAAAATCACAGTGACACTGTTCATGAGCAGAGGTCTTAAAATAACTATGTTGATAATTTGGTGAAAAATTCCTAAAATGACTGTTTCTACGATCGTTGTACAGTTCCTTGCCTTTCGTGGGTTGCAATTTCTAATATTTTCCTCAGATTTTCAAAATTTCCATTTTACACACCTCATATGAGCAGTACAGCTGTCATTTTCACATCTCACCCAAAAGCGTGTTTCAGCCCATGTAGTGCCCAATGGCGAGTCGGTGTGCAAAATCAATGTATGGGACACGTTAAGAAAATCACAGTGACATTGGTCATGAGCAGAGGTGTTAAAATGGCTATGTTGAAAATTTGGTGAAAAAATTCCCAAAAATGACTGTTTTAGGAGTGCACGTTGTGCAGTTCCTATGCACGCTGGCAAATTTGCGAATTTGTAATATTTGCACACCAGATTTCAACAGTGTCATTTTACCACACTTCCTTATGAGCAGTACAGCTACCATTTTTCACATCTTGCCCAAAATGTGTTTCCGCACATGTAGTGCACAATGGTACAGTCGTTGTGTGAAAACAATGTTTGGGACAGATTAAGAAAATCACAGTGACACTGGTCATGAGCAGAGGTCTTAAAATGGCTATGTTGAAAATTTGGTGACAAAACCACATAAAATAACTGTGTTATGAGTGAGCATTGTGCAGTTTCCAAGCACCCTCATAGATTCATGAATTTGTAATATTTTCAATCCAGATTTTCACCAGTGGCATTTTTCCATACCTCCTTATGAACAGTACATCTGTCATTTTCCCCAACATGGCTGAAATGTGTTTTCACACTTTCAGTGCAGAGATGCGTGGTTACTGTGGGAAATCATTGTATGGGACAGATAAAGAAAATCACACTGACACTGTTCATGATCGGAGGTTCAAAATGCCTGTGTTAACAATCTGCTGTAAAAAAATCCCAAACCAGATTTACATTACGAATTCGTTGCACAGTTTGTATATACTGCCTGATGACTTCACCAGTTTTTAAGATTTTCCAGCAGATTTTCAACATTGCCATTTTTACACCTCTCCATGAACAGTACCGCTGTCATTTTTCACATCCTGTTCGGAATGTGTTTTTGCACCTCTGGTGCCCAATGCCATAGTAGCTGTGCAAAAGCAGTTTTCAGCTAACAAACTGATATTGCCACTGTTCATGAGGTGGAGGTCACAAAAAAACCATGTTGAAAATTTGCCTGAGGCGTTAGGGTTTCCGACCATAACGCCCCACCCTGTAGATGTCAGGCATCAGGGGTGTGACTTGGGATTCTTGCCTGTCATGCTCATACCATTCCACCCCCAACCACACCCTGCAGCCAGTGAGAGGCATCAAGGTGTGCCTCGGACTCTTAGGGTCCAAACTTCACCCCATTCTCCTATACCGCACCCATCTCACCATATTTCCTGATGGAATGGGGTGCGCATAAGGGCCAAAGACCCCAAGGCACACCATGACACTTGTCAGTGTCTGCAGGGTAGGGTGTGGTGAAATGGCGTGGTCGTTATGCCCGACGATCCAAAGGCACACCCCAATGCCTGCCACTCTCTGCAGGGTGGTGGTGGAGTTGGCTTCAGTTCACTACTTCGCTGCCATTCCTATTATGCAGCTCTGTAACTTCTACACTACCAATGCCAGTGCCAGCAAGCAAACATTCGGCATTGACAAATGCTTGTTTTTTTAAGTATGCTAACCCATTGAAACAAACTCTGGCCTGAGCTGATAGGGCTGTATCCAAGGAATTTGGGGTAAAAATATTGAAAATTACCAGTCTCATAAATTTGTTGTTTTTGTAATATTTTTACACTAAATTTTCAACATAAGCTTGTTATGACCCTGCCTCATGAGGAAGGGCAGAGAAAATGTTCAGCTCCTGCTCAAAAGGTGATTTTACACAGGGACTGCAAAATCAAGTTTCAGGATGCAAAAACATATTTTGGGCAGGGGTTGAAAAATGACAGCTGTCACATTCATGAGGTGCTGTAAAGAAATGGCTATGTTGAACATTTAGGGTAAAAATATTAAATATTACCAAACTTAAGAGCCTGCATTTCCAAACTTCAGCAGCCTCATAACTTTTTTTTAATTTTTTACACCAAATTTAGAACATAGCCTTCTTATGGCCCCACCTCATGAGCAGTGGCAGATAAACATTTCATGTCCTGTCCACATGGTGATTTCATGCAGGGACCACAAAATCAGCTTTTGGAATGTAAAAAAAAAAAAAACAGTTTGGTGAGTATTTGGAAAAATGACAGCTATCACATTCATAAGGTGCTGTAAAAATATGGCTATGTTGTACATTTGGGGTAAAAATGTTGAAAATTACCAAGGTTACTAGCCTGCATTTGCAAAATTCAATGTAGGCTCATAACTTTTTTTTTTATATATATTTTTTTGCACCAGATGTTCAACATAGCCTTCTTATGAGCCCACCTCATGAACAACGGCAGTTAAAAGTTTTAGCACCTGCCCAAAAGGTAATTTCATATTGCATCACCTTACAGCATCCTCTCCTCCATTACTTGTGGGTTACATCCACCTCATAGGCTGCAAATGCACATGTGACCAGAATTGAAATCTGATCTGCCTAGGCTCTGTCCCTTACCACAGGTCTCCAGTTCATTCATGTGCATCGGAGAGGTTGCAAGCATACTACCTTAGCTCCACAGATCTACAAATAAGGTGAGAATTATACTTTTCTCCATGGCTAAGAGTTCAATAACAGGGTACTTACTATTAGTGACTACTCTGCGATGCAATGTTTAAGATAAGATTATCAAGCAAAGACGCTACCTAGACAATAATGAACAGGGATAGCTAGTGAAGCATTGCTAGGATTATTGTTATTATTTTACTGCTGTTTACTGTCAGAAGCTGGTAGCACAACGCTCTGACTTTAGCTATTTGTATATTTTGCTTTTTATGAGGGTCTCTCCCCCTTTGGACCTGGTTGGCTCGATGACACATTAAGTTTATAATCAATTTACTCTACACAGTCCCTGTACTAACGACACAGGTGTTTGGCTAATTCATTAGTGCTTATTGCTTTATCTCAGGTAGATTTGAACAGTTAATCAGTCTATCTCAGTAGTGTTTCAGGTGTTTGGCTAATGCATTTGTGATAGTCGTGCATTCTCAGGTACTTATTGAACAGTTAACCAGCAATTGGGATAAGGTGAATCTGCTGCCCACTACTAGACCTTAAGGAATGTTTCTTGCTGTATGATCGAAAACGATACTGTTAGTTCAAGCTCCAAGCGCTAATTAAAGTACAGTTGTTCACCATTATTACCTAAGCCCCATTCTCCAAAAACTCAGCCTCCGAACATCCCAATTCAGCCTGCAACAGTTGGTGTGCTTCTACTGATATGAGAGCCCCTTGCGAGTGGCTCTAGTATCCCTAACGTGGGTTGAGCCCCCTTATGAGCGGGCCCGACTGATACATGAGGAAATTTTGCTCCTACTTCCCCCGGGGAGATAGCAACCTCAGATACCAAGTCTCCCTTACCTCACAGCCCTTGTGTCTCTAGCAGCAGTCATCCGATGGACTCCTCTCCTGAATGCTGCCCCAGTAACTGTTACCCAACAGACATTAGGTGCCCCTCATCAACAAACAATGCCCGATAATTCTACGGACCCCTCGCCATCTTAAAATGGTGCCACGAGGAACAAACAGGTTCCGAGACAACTACGGACCCCATCGCCATCTTTTCATGGTGTGGAGCCTACAGTGCATAGATACCCACGCATGCACACTCCCCAAGCCTGCCAACACATGCACACTACTAACACCCATTTAAAGCTACAATGCAGCAATCCCTCTTGCTCACTATGGTATTTGGCAATACAGGACTTTTTTCCTGCTACCTCACACCAAAAGAAAGATGAAATTTCCTCCAGGTTGATAAGACTACGCCAAACACCAGATAAGTGGGTCATTACTTGGCACAAGCTTCTCTCTGAACAAGCCTCACATAAGGCAAAGTATAAGGACACCCCCTAAACAAACAGCAGGGCAAGCAGGCAATATATGATCCAAATACATAAACAAATAAATAAATGACTGCATTTAACTATAAATAAATAAGCACATCATATTTGTACTGCATCCAACATCTATCCAATTACCTGTCTCCACAGAATAAAGAAAGATGGGCAAAAGAAAAAATGCTACTCTTGTCACATAGCCCTAATGGGTAGTCAATCAGGACCCCTCTGCCCCACCTGTGCACAGTCAGACCCAGGTATGGCAAGTGATGCAGATATGGAAATGAAGCAGGAATCGGAGGCACCCAGCACCCATACAAATGAACTACTCTCCACAGCAGAGGAATTTTTCAAAACCCAGCAGACCATTATGCTGAAGATTCTGGAAAGAATGGAAGAACTTTGGCTTGTAGCTCCTCCTCCTGGGGCTGTGTGGGTGGCTGTTTGTGCTTGTCTGTGTCTGTAGGTTAGTTTTTGTTCATTTACATGTTTTTCTGCTGGGAATACCTGTGCCATTCTTGCACACAACATTGGTGAAAGTCTCCTGGACTGAATTTCTGCAAATCGCCATCATCAGGTATCAGCTTTTTAATTTTAAATCAACTTTCTTGAAGCCTCCCAAGGAAGCATATGCCTTACAACTAGTCTTACAAACATGGTGATGCTGGGTCCTGCAACTGAATCAACATTTTCAACATTCTCATCTGACCACTCTTAAAGCAACTGCACTTGTGGACGTTAAAGCACAAGAATTTTAACACATTTTGTGACTGAATCAACATTTTGTCTGACCTTTTCCAAAGGTATTGTACTTGTCTCTGAGGACTTTGAAGATCAAAGGAAACATACAGACAAAGTTTCACACATTGCATATGCCTACTGTCTGACCTACTCCCAAGGTATTGTACTTATCTCTGAGGACTTTGAAGAACAAAGGAAACATATAGACAAAAGGATTTTACACATTGCATATGCCCAGGCCACAGTTTATCACCTTTCAGGAACTTTAACATATTGTGATCCTGGATCTCAACAGTACTATAGTACTTCTCTTAAACCCTCTGGCACCAAACCCTCCCAGTCTTTTTTTTTTCATTTTCTCTGTACTTTGCCATAGTGCTTAGCTATCCACCTTAGCCACTAAAATCCTTCCCCCCACCCCTCCTATTGCTTAGCACCCCGACTGCCTAGCCCACACTGCTTCTCGGCTCTCTCCTGCCTCACTAAAAAATGCTTTGGCTTAGTCCCAACCACCTGTTACTGCTCACCCTCACCCTCCTTTTCCCTTTATGCCAACTCCCCTCCGCCTACCCCTACCCCTCCACCTACTCTCACCTTTCTATACTACTACCGAAACATTGTACCATGGCTTTTACTCTGAAGTCTTAAACAAACATCACCAATTAATACCTGGGTGCAAAGGCCATATTTCCTAATTGGAAACTGCCACATCATTATAACTCACTAACGATCACCCTCTACTGGGACTCCAGAAGACAATCCAAGCATCTTAAAAAGTACAAGCAGAAACTCACTCCAACCTATTATGAACTATGAATGGCATCGCTGAAACTCCTGCTCCTCCTACTTTTAATATCTGGTGGGATACACCCAAACCCTGGTCCTGTTGCACTGAAGCTGACAAAAACAGGGAAAGTTGGTAGTGGTCTCTCCATTATCACTCTAAATATCTGCAGCCTCCTTCCCAAATTGGCATCTCTTCAAACTCGCTGGACAAAAACCCTGATATACTAGCCATTGTGGAAACCTGGCTATCTCCCAACACCCGGATCATGCGGTCTTGCTTGAAGGCTACAATCTTTTCGAGACCTGGCAGACGGCAAAAGAAAGGTGGGGCTGTGCTATCTACATAAGGACAACCTCTCCTGTCAGCGGCGGCAGCTTCACCCCCCACAAATCATGGCTGCAGCTCCTCCCTATCAAACTGCTTCTTGGTGCACAAAACAAAGTTCTCCACAGTGGCGCAGTCTATAACCCTCCAAAGACCACCGTGCCAGTATTAAGTCTGTACTTGATTTTGTTAGTCTGCAGCCCTCTGAAAATGAGCTCCTCCTCCTCGGGGATTTCAACATAAACTGGCTCGCCTCTGGCACTGGCTCTTACAAAGATGACATCCTAGCAGCAAACCTGACTCAGATGGTAACCTCCCCCACCCGGAAAAATTACAAAACTGGTACAAGCACCCTTATTGACTGGGTTCTCACAAATCACCCTGACCGGATAAAAAACCTTAAAGTCCTCCCTGACTCCCTCAGTGACCACTCCCCAGTGTCCTGTACCTGGTCTAATAAATTTCTCAAACCACCCCCCAAAGTTATAACAAGCAGAGTATTGCCTTATGGGAATCTTATCAAGTTGAAAACCCATCTCCTACAACAGGACTGGACGCCAATCCTTGAATCAACTGATATTAATACCGCACTAGAATACTTCATTAAATCTTTCAACTCTCGCCGCGACTTATCGCCCAGTAAAGCGTAAAATCAAAGTGTTATCAAATCCATGGATTACTGCCAAACTACTTGCCGAGTTCAGGTTGGGACCACCTCTGGGCAGTTGCCAGAGACACAGGCTTACCTCATGATACCTATAAAATACAAGCAGGCACGAAATAGATGTACCTCACAAATTAGGCAAATGAAGACCCTATTTCAAAAATGCCCTTGAATCCACCTGGGGTGATGGAAGAGCTTTTGGGACAACATCAAAACATAATGGGTAAACAATCAAATCGTCACCTACCATTATGAAGTTGATGGATCCACCACTCTTGACCCAAAGTCTATTGCAGATCGCGCTAATAAGACATTCACAGACCTTAGTGGGTCCTTCCCCAGATTTCTTCTCAGACTTACCTGTGCCTAGCCTAGTATCACAAAACACCCCTCGTGACAAACCACAATTTACTTCAAGAAAATCAAAGTGCACAAAGCACACAAGTACATAAAAGGCCTGCTCCTAATCCAGAACAAGTAGTGACCGCTAGATCTAAAATCCGTCTCTCACCCTGGATGAAGTAATTCACCCCTTGCAAAAATTCTTAATCTGTCACTTTGCCAAAGTCAATTTCCCAACAAGTGGAAATCTGCCATAGTTCGCCAGTGCACAAAGGGGACAAAACCTCAACAAAACTATCAAAATATCAATACTCCCTCCCTCTCCAAAGCACTTGAAAGAATAGTAGCAGACCAACTCTCTGATTACCTGGACAAATACAATCTACTCTGTAATCAACAGCACGGCTTTAGGAAAGGACATAGTACAACAAGCCTTACTTGATTCTCTGGAGAAGTCCTCAGCCCTGGACAAAGGTTGCCAAACATGTGCAGTCTTTATCGATCTTACAAAAGCTTTCAACACAGTCCATCATGGCCTACTTACCTCCCTACTTTCTAGCCTAGGCCTGGCGAAGGTCCTTGTGCTTGGGTAAAGTTACCTGTCCAATCGGTCACAGGTTGTAAAATCTCTAATGAACTCTCGACTTCAAACCAGTTCTCTCGGTGTACCACAGGGATCAATTCTTGGACCACTCCTCTTTAGCCTGTTCCTTAACTCCTCCCAGATATCTGCCAGGAGAAAATAATCTTATACACTGATGATGCTGTAATTCTCTTCCCACAAGGATCCAAACTCCTATGAAAAAGCCTGCAACTTGCTTTCTCTAGTGTTGAAAGGTGGTTCCTGGATAGTAAACTTGTGTAAACCACAATAAAACAAAAGCCATGCTCTTCTCCAATCACCAAAACAAAAATAGGCATACTCCTCCACCATACAAACCTCTCAGGAATTACACTGGACCAAGTAAATGCTTTCAAATACCTTGCATCACTTTGACCAAGGGCTCACCTTTGCAACCCACATTGACAACACCGCGAAAACAGTGAACCAATGCCTTGGAATACTATTCCATAACCGTCAAATTCTAAATCAAGCGGCATTGAGAATAGCTATACAGAGTTCCATAATCTCAATCATTGACTATGGCCTTATTATTTATGGTTCAGCTACCTCCACTGCTCTAAAGCGTATCTCAATCACTCTAAATAAGGCCTGCCGGCTCCTCACGGGGGCTCAAAGACTGACTCACACATGTGATCTGTACTATGAATCAGGCTGGTTGAACCTATCAAATCATCTTATTTATCTCACCTGCACAATGGCAACAAAATCTATCTTGGGACTGACTCCATTATGTATTCAAAACCTACTCTGACTGAATCCTGGCTCACGACCCTCCACCAGATCTGAACGCCAACCTTTCTTGATTCCGAGATGCTGGACTGCACAGGGACAAAGATCTTTTGCATACAGGGCCCGACATGGTTCAATGCGCTTAGTCCACTACTCTATCCTCAACCTCGCTTGAAGCTTTCAAATCCATGCTCTATACCCACCTCATCAGACTAACAATTGTGATTGCGCTTAGATAAAGACTACTACCCTCATGTCCATCCTCACATCTGAGGCCTCTTCCTCCTGACTAATGAACCCTCTGGTACCTCCTATTACTTCCTGTCTCCCACCCAAACTCACTCCCCCTTTTTTCCTGTCCCTCTCACTTACTGTCCCGCTCACCACCTTCCCTCCTCTCTAGCCTCCTTGGCGCCTAATGATCACCCTCTCCCTGGAAGTTTCTTAACCTTGAAATTGTCTACTCGCTTGAACCTGTTATAGCTTGTTTTTCTATGAAACTTAAAAACGTTACTGCCTTAAACTGTTAATAGCAAATTTATGATGTAACTTTCCTGTCTGGTTTTACCTGTAATGTGTATCGTGCTTTGTTAAATGTTCTTTGTGACGTGGAACCTTTGTAAAAGAGCCCTGGCTCAAAGGTATTAATTCCTAGACTAATAAACTAAAAAAAAACTAAAACTTTTGCAGGCCCAAAATGGGAACACTAAACCAAATAATAAAAACAACAAGGAGAAAACACCCCCGTCCAACTCCCTGGATGAGATGGAACCAGACAATCCAGACAATGGGGAAGACTGTGAAGAAGACAATGAAGGGGAAGACGAGGATGACCTCATCCTAACAAAAAAGCTCACCCCTGTTGAGACCCTCCAGGAGCTCCTCGGAGCCATCAAGGAGACTATGGGGTTTGAAGTACCTGAAGCCCTTCAACAGCAACCAAATCTAAACCCCCTCATCACAGCAAAACAAAAGAAGGATGAAACTTTCCCCATCTTGGAGGCTCTAACAGAGGTCATCAATAAAGAATGGCAGTCCGCTGACCCATCCAGGATATCTGAGAAATGCACATTCCACAGATTCTACCCGATACCAGAGGACATAAATAAGACACGGTGCACACCACCAAAGGTCGACCAGCAGGTTTATGCAGAAAGACAGACCTCCCTTGGAAACCACAACCCCACTTAGGTACCCATCTGACAAAAAAATGGTAGAGCTCCTGAAAAAAGGCTTTGAAATCACAGGTATGGCCTGCAGAGTCAATACAGCAGCAAGGCAACATATACCTCAAGGGCACTAGTCACATGGCTCGAGGAGCTGGCATCCTCCCTAGACCTCAACTTAAAACAGGCAGACTTAGGCGAATATGCTATACAAGCTGCTAAGTACACTGCTGACGCGTCCATTAACGCACTAAAGATGTCTGCCAGGTTAGCAGCCCTAAACAACAGAACAAGACGCCACATATGGCTCAAACTTTGGAATGCGGACTCAGAGTCCAAATCTATGCTGGGTAAACTACCCTTCAAAGGTAACTTATTATTCGGAGAGGGCTTGGAAAAATACATTAAACACAAAGGAGATGGGAAAAGCCTAGATAAGGACAAATCATCCAGGAATACCTACCTCCTGACATTTTGGGGCAGATTTCGCCCATTTCAAGGAAGACAGGACAGGAGGCAAACATCGAATTACGCACAGAACAGATCATTCTCCTTCAAGCCTTCTTATTTCACTAACAGCTCAAGAGGCAGGACCTGGGGGCAGTATCAAAGAGGAAGATACAACTCCAATTTCAGGAGAGGCAGGTCCAACACTAGTTGACCACCAACCACAACAAGGCCCAACGGGATCACACTTACAACCCCCCCCCAATGTAGGAGCAAGATTGAGTCACTTCTCAAACATATGGCAACGGTCGACTTCAGACAGATGGGTACTAGAAGTGATTTCCCTAGGTTACTCTATTGAATTCACACATAAGCCCATCTCAAACAGACCTGTGATCTCCCCAGTATCACGTCAACCACACAAGATACAGGTGGTAAAAGTGACACTCAACACACTCTTCGCCAACAAGGCCATAGCGGAGGTATCACAGAGCCAAATAAATCAAGGCATCTACTCCATTTTCTTCCTAGTACCCAAGAAAATAGCAGATATGAGACCGGTACTAGACCTAAAATTCATCAACCACTTTGTACGCTACAAGCGATTCAAGATGGAAACACTAAGAACAACTTTACAGGTGATAAGACCACAGGATTATCTCACATCCACCGACATGAAGGATGCCTACCTGCACATTGCCATACACCCGGCCCACTACAAGTACCTAAGGTTCCAGATACTAGGTCAACATTACCAATATCAGACCCTACCTTTTGGACTAGTCTCAGCTCCACGAGTGTTCACCAAAGTGTCCATTATACTTGCAGCAAAGCTATGACAACAAGGAATGCACATCATACCATACCTGGACGACTGGATCATCAGAGCCAGAAACCCCAAAATCTCATAACAGCACACACAAACAGTGGTGGACACCCTACAGTCACACAGATGGGTGATCAACTGCGACAAAAGCAGCATGAATCCCAGTCAAACCATAAAACACATAGGAACAATCATAGACATGACAATGGGGAAGGCAAGACCCTCTCAAAAAAGGACAGAAAAAATACTAACACAAGCCAGTGCACTAATGACTGAAGAAGACCCCACACTATATGCCATGCTTCAAGTCCTGGGATCCATGGCATCCTGCATTGCTCTCATTCTCTGAGCCCTATGGAACATGTGCCCCATCCAGGCCCTAGCTATATGGGAAGGCCACAGGGTGCAACATGACCTATCCAGAACAATACAGTTAGACAATGAAGGAAAGAGATCACTCAAATGGTGTACCAGCAGGCACAATATAACAAAGGGAACAGACCTACAAAACCAACACGACATAGTAATAGAAACAGACGTAAGCCTAAAAGGCTGGGGGGGCGACTCTCAACCAAGTGCCGGCTCAAGGAAAATGGTCACAGATAGAGTCATGCATGCAGATAAACTTACTAGAGATGACAATGGTTTATCACACACTGCACCACTTCCAACGACACATTCTTCACAAGCGAGTACTCATCAGATCGGACAACAGGGTGACAGTGGCATACATTTCAAATCAGGGTGGAACAAGAAGCCCACATCTACTATAGGAGACAAGAAGGGTAATGGACTGGACACAGGCACACCTCAGGTCAATCACAGCGATTCACCTAGTGGGAAAACTGAACATAAAAGCAGATTGGCTAAGCTGCCAGGACATAGCCCCAAGGGAGTGAGCCCTGCACTCGCACATCTTCCAGCAGTTAAACCACACATGGGGACCATTGGAAATAGACCTAATGGCCACAGCAAAAACACAAAACTATCGACATACTACTCCAGATGCAAAGAGTGTGGAGCCCTAGGGGTAGATGCACTATCACACAACTGGAAATTCCACAGAGCATACACATTTCCCCCAATACCACTCATTCAACAAGTCCTGAACAAAATTCAATAATCATAAGCTACAGTGGTGATAATCACACAGCTATGGCCCAGATGGCACTGGTTTGCAATGCTAGAGGCAATGTCCATAACCATACCATCACTTCTTTTATGGGCGGACCTACTGACACATGGTCCCATCTCCCATCTGGATCTGACACAACTCCATCTGATGACTTGGCTACTGAAAGGCAAAGACTGCTAGACAAAGGCAACAGTCAATCAGTGGTTAAAACCATGCTCCACTCTAGGCACATATCCACCAACACCTCCTACAACAGACCCTGGAGTGTATTCGAAAGATGGTGTGACACTAATGGTATCCGAACACAGTCCATCACCATCACACATGTACTGTCATTTCTGCAGCAGGGAGTAGACAAAGGATTGTCAGCTTCGTCCCTCAGAGTGCAGACTGCAGCCATAGGAGCAGGCATTGACCTTGTAGAAGGATACACACTGGGGTCACACCCCGACATACTCAGATTCCTGAAGGCAGTATCCAACATGTGCCCCTGGAAAAACAGCCAATGGCACCCTGGGATCTGAATGCAGTCCTCAGGGATCCTATCCCAACTGCCATTCGAACCCATGGCCACAGCAATCCTCAAATGGGTCTCACTCAAAACCTTACTCCTTCTAGCCATCTGCTCTGCCAGAAGAGTAGGGAAATGTAGGCCCTCTCTTGCAGGCCCCCCCCTTCCTAATAACACACAACAATGGAATCACCCTACGAACAAACTCCTCCTTCATACCAAAGATATATTCCACCTTCCATACCACACAGACAGTGGAACTACCAGCATGGCCACATCAAGAAGAGACCAAACACTGGGACATGACATGAGTACTATCTATTTACCTAGACAGAACAAGAGACTCCAGACAATCAGATGAACTGTTTGTGATTTATAGTGGAGCCAGAAAGGGCCATACCGCAGCCACATCTATTATAGCCAGCTGTATTAAACAAGCCATTGTGGAAGCCTGCAAAACACTAGGCCTTCCACCACCCCAAGAAGTCAAGGCACATTCTACCAGGGCAGTAGCTACCTCCTGGGCAGAACAGAACAAAGCATCTATACAGGACATTTGTGCTGCAGCCACTTCGGCATCAGTACACACTTTCACAAGACACTACAAACTAGACAAAGAAAATTTTGAAAAAGCAAACTTCACAAGAAAAGTACTACTCAATGTCACAAACCCTTAGCTGGGCAGTCATCTGTCCCACCCTTTTCAATGATACTCTACACCATAGGAGCCAGGTTTGTAAATTTTTTGGTTGGGCCTGGGGGTCAGGTGTCAAGCTTTGCCCCTGACCCAGGGGTCAAGGCCATGCCCCCTGGCCCAAGGGTCAAGGCCACACCCCCTGCACTGAACAAAGTCCAAAACAGAGCAGGATACACCAGGTTTTGATGTTTGTAGGCTAGTAGAGGAGCCAATAGTCATGAAAGAATCCTCACCCCCCAACCCTCCATGTTCCCCACATCAAGTCACTCACACAATTTCTTAGCACAGTGCATCCTCTTCTGGACTGCCCTATGTGTTTAGCAGAGGACGGGAGAGACACAGTGTGGCATAAATAGAGTCAGTACTGCATTTCTCTGCATACCCGTATATGCCATTATCACCAGGTAGGTAGGTTACAAAGTGACAGAGACTCTATGTGCCCATGGTCAGCTATGTCCAAATAACAGGTACTTGTGCCTAGCGGGCCTTACCTGGTTACCAAAGACTAAAATAAAAAAAAAAGTAAAAATAATTTCCAATGGCACAGTTGTATCCTAGCAATCCAAGAGCCATTATATACTGTAAACCTGCTTTTCAGTAGCCACAGGTCCACATAACAATAGTGAAGAAGTAAGAACCCTAGAAATAACTCAAGATAGCTGGCAGCTATTGCTTTTTAATGCTTTGCTGTGCAGTTTAACGATGAATGCAGCTGCTGTTTTTATTTATTTATTTTTTTACTTTCTCATTATGCTACAATGGCCACACTCTCTAACTGGGTTTTCTGACCCCTCTCAAATGAAGTCACACCTGTGCCCCATCTCATCACCACACCACTTTCTTCTCCCATGTTAAATAACTTGGGGTAGAGGCAATATAGTGCAGTAGTTAAGGCTGTGAGCTGCAAATCTGGAGATCTAGGTTTGATTCCATAGCCCCCACTTGCATGCTGTGGGATCCTGAGCAAGTCACAACTTCCCTGTGCTCCCAGGTCACTCCTGTAAACAAGCTTTCAGCTTTGCGTGCTACTCCTGGTTAAATAATTGGAAACCCCCCCCCCGAAATCTCTTTAATGTTGACAAATTCTTTAGCAAAAAATGTTTACATCATACAGTTTTCAGCCCAACAGAAATATCACTGAACTGGGGTTTATTTCATCTCACTAGCACATATCCCACTGGGAACAAGTCTGTCATGTTTGATTATATCTTTAAGTGGATTCCCAAACTTTTTGTCAATCACAATCTGAAACATGGGAAAGACCATTTCGTCAGGGCATACATACTTCACATGTAATATATAAGCCCACAAGCTTTAATTAAAATTTTACTGTTTGTTTTCTGCCCCTTGAGCCTGACACCTTCAAAAAATAATCCTCATTCTTTATTGCTAATAAGCATTTTTTATTTTCCCCTGTGGTATTTTCACAAAACTGATAAGCAAATACATACTAATCACAGTAGTGGTGGGAATAATTTGTTAGCTGAATATGAGAACAGGCAGATGCAAAACAATGATCTGATTAGGGCTGTGACTGCACTGGCAGGAAAGTAAAGGATGCTCATATTTCAGAAACTAACTACTAGTACTACATGACTTTATTCTTGTATTTCCAGGACAGAATAAATATGCCCCAGCTGTGTTGCTGCTTACCCCATAACAAGGCATTTAAGATGGAAACAGAGACCTAGCATACTGGCTACCTTACTAATTTGCTTGCTGAAGGCTTCAGCAAGACAGCAAGAAAGTTAGTAAGCTAGTCAGTAGGCCAGGTCTCTGATTCCATCCTGAAGCTCCCCAGGCTGTTCCCCTAATGCAATAGTTCTTAGACTTTGTCACAGTGAGCCTCCCCAAATCCATGGAAAAGATTCTGAGCCTCCCCCAAAAACTGAAAAAAATTTTGGGCTTCCCCGAAGAAAAATAACATACTGTACTTTGAGCAGTACACCATGAATAAATTGAAACCCCTTTGAGTACTTGGCTCACATTCAGTTATTTCATTCAGTTCTTTGTCTTATACTGATGTGGAACCTTTGAAAAAGAGCTCCTGTGCCCCCTACTCTTGTACCACTTTTTACAATGGATTATATATCTGCATATCCTTAATGATATATTGCAATGTACAGGAAGTATTAATGTTATGTATTTGCATAACGTCTATAAATAAAAAGTTAAAAAAAGAGTTCCTGTGCTCAAAGGTGTTATCTGAATAACAAATAAATAAAATAAAATAAATTATTATTCAGCTTATTGTAACCCCTCCCAAACACACACAAACACACAGGCCAGCATACTTGCTCCTCTGTTTTCATTCTTGAGCCATTGTTACCCCTTGTTGCAGTACCTTCATGGGTGAGACTATTTTTTGTTTCCTCTCTATATGAAATAACCTTACTACATACTTTGCCTCTCCCCTTCCTTCCCTGCTTCTAAGCAACTTCTCTAGGATTACTTTGCTCTTTCCTACTATTGCTCTTAGCACTTCTATGCTCAACCCTTGTATTTGGGCTGTTCTGCCATCAGTCTACAAATTGATCAATTTCCTCCACTCATTACTAGTTTATTGTTCATATTTGTTTGCACTATTGTTCATTGTGTATTTCTTGATTGTTTTGCAATTACCTTTTGAAATGTATTCACTACCTACCCTTCCCTGGGTACACCTGAAATGAGCCTTGGCTCATTCACCTTCCCTTGTCACCTATTAGTAAATAAATACATAAAATTTCCCTACTATTATCCTCTTTCAGTTTGCTTAATCTCTTCACACAAAATGCATAAAACTCAAAATTTAAATACAGTACTTTTTCAGACTTGCTTGAGCCTCCCCTGGAACAGGTTGGGGCCTCCCCAGGGAGGCTGGCCTTACCATTTGAGAACCCCTTCCCTAATGCATAATACATTGCAGAGCTGCCAGAGACAGAGTTCACCCCCATGCCCATCAGAGTAGGCACACACTGCTGCAGAGACAGACCATCAGGTTCACTTCAGTCACTGAACTCAACATCCCTCCCATCCATCCCCACAGAACCAACATCAGCATCCCTCCCATCCATCCCCACAGAACCAACATCAGTGGACAATTCTGTTTTGTAATTGCCTAAATGAAGTTATTTGAGTTGAGTTTTTGATATAATATGGTTTATCAACCATTAACATCTACTTAGTAAGAGAAATATTACAAATTTAATGTATCTGAAATACAGCAATCTGATTGGTTGTTACAAACTTTTGGTTGATAAGCCCATTTTTAATATTAATTTTGTGAAGATTCTGAATTTTAGTATGTGGTATATTCCTCCACTAGCGAATGGGAATAATTTTGCCTAAAAAAATACTAAATTTTGTATCTAGCGATTTGATTGGCTGATGCAGCTGACTTTACACTTTTTAAATATTTGATATGTAAAAGGGTTGCTACCACTAGCATTAACTAATGAGTAAAATTTTTTCTTAATTACCAAAAATTTTATTTGAATATTTGCTAGTATTTTTGAAAAGGAACAATCTGGTTAATAACTGATGTCAAGGATTTTTAAACTAATTAGTATAAAAAGAGACCGAGTATTGCAAGGTTCATTCCCCGATGAAGTCTTAATTGTGAAATTGCAAATACCTGGTGTGCCTTCTCATTTTTGTTCAATAAAACCAATATTTTTTGTAAACAAACAGCAAACTGGACTTCTGGCAATTTGTGACTACCTTCATTGGAGGACTATCGGTTCTCCTGGCTCTGGAATTCGTGGTGGTCTTTTGTTTCTACTAACATCAACATCCCTCCCATCAATCCCCACAGAGACAACATCAGCATCCCTCCCCATCCATCCCCACAGATGCATTGCCACCATCAGCATTCCTCCCATCAATTCCCACAGAGGCAACATCAGCATCCCTCCCATCCATGCCCACAGAAGCAGCATCAGCTTCCCTGGCTCCCATCCTTCCCCATAGAGGCACCGCCACCACAGGGTTTTAAAGAATTGATTAGCAGTTTTTTCTTGGGACTATACTAACTGTACAGAAAGTATTTATATAGATTTTCTAGAAGTGCTGTGTTTGTCAAACCCAGTGAGGCAAGAGATATGCATTTTCACAAAGATTTGGCACTTTTATGAGCAAAACGCTAATCAATTATTAGAGTTAAATAAATCCCTGCACCATCAGCATCCCTCCCATGCATCCCCACAGAGGCAATGCCGGCATCTCTTCCATCCTCCCCCACAGAGGCAACATCAGCATCCCTTGCATCCAGCCCCACAACATCAGCATCCCTTCCTTCCATCCCAACAGAGGCAATATCAGCATCTATCCTTACAGACACAACATTAGCATTCCCTCCCATCCATCCCCACAGAAGCAATATCATCATCCCCTCCCATTCATCCCCACAGAGGCAATATCAGCATTCATCCTGTCCATTCCCACAGAGACAACATTAGCATCCCTCCCATCCATCCCCACAGAGGAAACATCAACATCTCTCCCATAAAATAGGTGTAAATGTGCCAGCCCCTCCTCCAGCATGAGTTAAGCAACCCACGGTATACCATGAGCTGAAGTGCCTGAGGAGTAGTCAAGGATTGGTTTCCTATCCTAACTGCCAGGAGACACTCTACTGTGATTGAATGTGCACCCCACAGAACAGTTCTGCTGCTACTGGCCTACCTTTGCTTGCTGGCTGACACTCTCCTCCTCTGCTGCTCTTCGAGATGACTTGATCTGTGCTGCCACTGGCCACCCGAACTAAAGGACCCCACCTGGCCACTTGTAGGCCTGCCACCTGCCCAATAACCTCCCTAACTGGCATGCTCAGGTCACCCACTCGCTCTACTCCCCTCTGCAGCACTAGTCTGCTGTTCAGCCTATTTCTGTTAGTTGCTGCTGCCCACCAGAGACCACAGCCACAGTGGGCCTGGTATCACTCTTTGGCTGCCCACCCATGGGTCCTCCTCCCTCTCCCTCATCGCCAGCCCGACTTCTTGGACTATAACTTGCCTGTTGCACTGCCTAGCTGCTGCTGGTATGGTGTTGTCTGACTCCTCCCACATGTCTAGAGTGTGCAGAACCAGGGGATTAGTCCCTCCCACCACCTTATAAGCATGCTTTCCATTTGGGCCCAGATAAACTGACAACCGGACTCTCACATCTTCTCCCTTCAGAATGCACCCACCTTGTCTCCTCCCCATAGGTGACCCAGTCTTGTACATATCTCTTCTGTGTGGCAACACAAAATCCCTGAAGCTCCAGGAAAACCCAATTCTTCCTGCTCCCACCCACTCTTAAGTCACTACAGGCTCATTCTAGGCCTCTTATTTTGCCAAATCAAAACTGAAAAAACCTTTCTTGAGCTTCTTAAGACCCTGTTTAGTTGGTTCCATTAGTAACATCTGCATGACATAGAGAATGTGTGGTAGGGTGTTCTTCTTCTATAGTAAGTTTATGCAACCTATCCAAGATAAGGTAACACCTTCCATTACTCTCGTTCTGCCAGAATTGTGCTATACAGCAGCTTGTAATTTAAGGCATACAACACCCCCTCCAACTTACTTTCTACCTACCTTCACTCCCAAATAAGTAAGGGCCATGCCAATTGTTTTGAGACCCCATTGTGCTCTCAAGCATTCTGGTGGATCCGGACCTAAGCTCATCAGTTCTGATTTATTCAAATTAAGGCGGTACCCAGAAAACTCCATAAACTGTGTAAGTATCTGTAACAAATGGGACATAGAGTGCTGTGGGTCCATAATAAATGGGACAGATCATCAACATATAAAGTTAGTTTATGCTGCCTCTACCATGGCTGTGAATCCCCTTATCTCCTCTGTTTCCCTGATTGCCAAGGCAAACAAAAGTGGTGAGAGGGAGCATCCCTACCTTGTACCTTTGCCTTTCCTTTGATGGTACTCTGATGTCTCTGTCTGTTTCTATGTTGATTTTTTAATGCAAGTTTAGGCCGATGGGATTCTTAACAATTTTTTAAATGTTTTTTTATGTCTGATCTGGGTTTAAAAAAGTGTATTCTTCCAAAACAACCATCATTGTTTTCTGATGAAGAATCCTGCATAGTTTGAAAGCTCAAAGCACCTTTTTTTTTCTTTTTTAACATCTCTGTTGGTTCAATACAAGATATCATCATCTATTTTTGTGGATATTGTACCTTTGTGTAAGCTAAATTCCTCCAAAAAGGGCTCCATTAACCAATATTGCAGCCATTTATTTCTTTTTAATTTATTTTATTTTTTAATTCGTTTATTGAGCATTTAGGAATGATACATTTGCTGTTATACTTTTATACTTTTTTTCAATCTACATTTTATGCCCCTGGTATTTCTGGGAGCTGGCAGGTGGCTGGCTCTGGCCTCTCCCTTCAGGAGATTAATTTCTGACTTCTGGTTGGTGATCCTGTCACTGAGAATGTCACCAGCACCATCACAGAGCCTGCCAGCTCTGTTTTTTTCTCCCCTCCCCTGGTGCAGTCAATCATGAGCATGTGGAGGCACATGCATGGAGCAATCCACAGCACCCTCCCTATTCTTGCCTCTCTCTGCCTGCACTACCCTCGGGCCTCCACCCAGGGGTAGCTCTGTGTCACGAGCTTCTAGATACATCCCAGGAGAGGAGAGGTGCCTTGCAGCCACTCAGTCCAACTCCCACTCTCCCCCTAGCCAACTCTCAATGACCCAGGCTCATTCCCGAACCCGGGTCACCAGTGCAGCGTAAGGTGTGGTGTCCAGCACCTCAATCCTCAGCACTACTGGGCTGGCCACTTTTACACGTTTTTAATCTACTTGTCACATTGTGAAATTATAATGTTTTTTATTTTCTTCCACATGTTTTCAACTGGTTTGTTTTCTAGGGTACTTCCCAGTTAATGTTATCAATGTTTTCTGTGTTGTGTAAATAAACTTCTCTGCTGCTTATAATTGGTGTGAATTTGAGCTTCACATTGAATCTAACGTTGTTGTGATCACTTTCCCTCAGTGGCATTCCATTCTGACATGTTGACATTTTCAGAGCTGAGTACAATATCCAGTATCCTGGAACCTCGAGTGAGATGCTTGACATGCTGCACCAAGTTAACTCAGTTACATGTTTCTAAAATATCTTTACCGGGTCTAGACATGGTAGAATTAGATGCCTATTTGATGTCGCTAAAGCTGAGATCGCCCAGTAATAGACATGCACTGATGAAATAGGCACTCACCAATGACCATGAGCTACCCCATCCCGTCAGTAGGAATTTGGCCCTACTTAACATTGCTACTGACTGCTTGTAAAAGGAAGTACTTGATTTCTGGGTGCAAAACACACACACATACACACACGCATGCACGTGCACACACACACACACACACACACACACACACACACACACACACTACTATAGCCTTTCTTAGGCAGAGTCTAAAATTCCAACATTTACTACTATATTCCACACAGCTTATTAAGGCCCAGTCCTGTAAATAATGTTTCCAATTTGTCTTTAACAGCCCTAATTATCCAGGTTTTTGGCAAATGTTAGGTTCCATAGTCACCCACTTACTGCCCTAGCCCATAATAATAATAAATCCACAAGACAACAACCAAATGGTCACATCAATAAAATGCCATGTAAAAAAAAAAAAGAAATTCCCAGGGCAGCAGGTGTTACAGACAGTTAACAAAGACCAAATCAACCATGAATTGATTTGAAAATTCAGTGTTATATATACTTGTGTATACCCCTTTCATGAAACTCACTGTACTCTTTCATTATTGCTTTGCAATACTGTATGTGCTTTTTTACAAACTATGTTCCTTGTACTGGTATATGCACTGTAAAAGAGTCTGTGACTCTAATGTTAATTCCAATATGTTCAATAAATAAATACATCAGTCACTTGCGGCTGCATGAACATGATGAGCATCTACACACAACACACACACTACATTTCATTTTTTTTTTATTTCGTTTCTCATCAGTAATGGCCTCCTGGACTGCCTGACTGCCTCACTAGTGGGAACAACAACACACAACCAACAAGCACAAGAGTCAGACAGTTCATCTAGCTGCTCTCTCCTCTGTCTCCTCCTGCCGGCGGAGTTACTCCTGGGCTTGGCTTCCCCTGCATTTCTGACCTTACCTGGCTAGTGCTGGCTCTTAAGTCAGCTGCCTTGGGTTGGGGTAGTTTCTGTTACCACCCATGGTGCTGCATTCTTCTCCTCTTGGCTGGCTGGTGCCTGCTCTCAACCTCTGCATGGTGGACTGGACTTCACTAGCTGCTGTGTTGGCAGAGAACAAAAACAGAACACTTTTTTCACAATGTTATTGCTGGGGCTGGGCCCGTGTCATAAAATAATGATGGGGCTCATGCCCCATGGGCCCATACAACCTGGAGCCTATGCTCTACACTGCTTCTGAAAACCCAGAAGTAATGGATGAGGGGATGCTGTAAGGTGATGCTCACGCAATCACCTTTACCAGATGAGTAAACAACCATTTCATGCAGGGACTGTGAAATCACCTTTCAGGACAGATCTGCCTAATGACAGTGCCATTGTTCATGAGACAGGGTCCCAAAGAAGGCATGTTGAAAATGATGGCCCAAAATATGTAAAAATGCCCAAATTGTGCCACTAAGTTCAAACCACCATTGAACACATTGAACCACATACCTGTTTCTTCAGTTCATGGTCTGGCTTTGAAGACTGAATAGTAGACATGTCTGTGGTCCCAAGAGGATTATGGCATTACATCCACATTTGGTAAGTAAGGGCTTGGGGGTGTAGTGTGGTGGGAGCTGAGTGGGAGGGTCAGGTGAGGGATGGTAATGGTGCAAAAGATGTCCAGGGACTACTTTTGTTTTTACATAGTAAAAAAAACATAAAAAAAGGACTGAGTATTTGCCATCGTAACACTGGGGTATTGAGCACCCCAGTGTCACTGTTATGTTTTGGGGAGGGGGAGTGCTGAAAGGGAGGGTCAGGTGGGGGGATAAAAAAATATATATTAAAAAAAGGGTGACAGAACACTGTCGCAGCTCTGGGGGATTGGGCACCTCCAGTGCCATTGTTATGTTAATGATGGGGTGATGGTGGGTGCTGAAATAGAGGGTTTGATTGGGGTTAAAATACATAAACAAAAAAAAGGTGGATCATGGAACACAATAGTGACACTGCAGGATTGGGCACCCCCAATGTTATTGTTATGTTTCTGGGGGTGGCTGAGAGAGAGGGTCACTTGGGGGCATATGCATAATTAAAAAAAAAAGAAATCAGCAGTCACGGTGGAACATGGCAAACCCTGCTGTGACCAAGATGGCCACCACACTACACTGTGCATGCACTAGTAGTTGCACATGTGCAGTAGAGTGCAGTGGCCACCTTGGACATGGCAGAGTGTGCCGTGTTCTGCTGTGACTGCTGTTTCTTTTCTTAGAGATGTCCCCCCACCTGACCATCCCTTTTGGCACTCACCATCCACATCCCCCCAGAAGCATAAAGTTGACACTGGGGATGCCCAATTCCCCAGTATCCTGATCAGGAATGCCATTTATTTTCCAAGTAAAAAAAAAAAAAAAATGCAAGTGGAGTGCTCCAGAGATGAAGAGGTGACTGTGGTGCAACTGCAACATTTTGTTTGGCATCCTTTTTTGAAAGCAAGAGATCTGCATGTCTCTGCCCACTGCAGCCCTAAAAAGGACATAAACTCTAGTTTTAATAAATTTATAAATCTTTTTTCTTTTCCTTTTTATTTATTTATTTATTTTTTTACAAATAAACTATTTTATAGTCCCAATAATGCACCTCAGTGTGTGTTTTGTGCTGGAATAATGTCATGCCTTGGTGCTGGGTGCACTCAGCCTGTGGTCTTGTGCCCGACCATGCAAGGCGTGTTGTTATCCTGCCACAACACACACCCTGTTGTGCAGTAGTGTTTAAGCATAAACCAATCTATTAAAATACATTAACTTTAAATTAATCATTATTAAACTGTTATTAAATCCAAATGAAAACAGCTGGAGGGTGGTTGTAAGAGATACTAAATAATAAAATAAGCAGTATAAGTTACAACATAAAGTAAATAAAATAAGGAGCGTTTTGATTTTGTTTTCATATGGCCTTTGAAATTGCTAATGCATATAAGCAGTTTGCATTTGAAAGTCTAGAAAATTATGAATATACAGAAAAGTCTTTGAAAGAGATGTCTGATACACTGAGGCTATTTCCTGTGTTCCTTCTGTTTATTGAAATTTAGAGGTTACACAGCTCTCAAGATTGCAGAGTAACGGTGAGATGTACTAGAAAAGCATTATGGACAAGGGGAATGAAGTTAAAAACAAGTAGATGCAGAGATATTAAAAAAATTATTGGACTTTCAAATGGCATATACAGATTTTTTTTAAAGCAGAAGTTTATTTAAAAAAAACTTCTTTTTAAGGGGGAGGTGTTTTTGTTTTTGATGTTATGTTAATTTTACTAAATGTAGTGTAGATGCAAAGAAGTTAATAATATATGTTTAATTATAGGCCATCATGAAGAAGTGGTACAGACTGCTATGAAACATTGACAATGACTAATATGAACCATCTGTTTGTTTTGAATAAATACAGTATTCTTGACTATATAATGCGGTGAGTGGGTCTGTTAATTCCAATTTTTGGCTGGTTATTTCTTGTATCAGTGGAATAGATCCCTCCTGGAGGTCTTTTATTTTTCAGAGGAGTGGATGGCAATCTCGGCCTGTTGTTGACACTTATATAGTATTTATTTAACATTGTGTTTCAGACTCAGTACCAACTGACAGCAGTTTTCTAAGACCTAACACTTGGAGCTGTAAGCCCTGGATTGAAGACAACAAAATAGTACGGTGTTGAAATAATGATTAAGAATAAGCAACTTGAAAACATCCCTTTGTGGCATAAACCAGAATATATGTTGATCAGTATGAGTCTATTATGTTGGCAAGTGAAAGTCAATCACAGTACATTACCACTGATACAAATCTGAGATGTCAGCAAACATTAACTTGCACCTGGATGGAATAGATTAACATTCTTTCTCGTTCCTGTCAATCCCTGAGCAGAAATCTGTATCACTGGTTGCATTTAAAATATTATCTGTAATAAGTACCTTTGCAAGTTGGAAAGAAGGTTCAGCACCATCCCTCCCTTCCCAAGTAAATGGGCAAAAGAGGTGAGAACTGTCAGCCAGAAGCAAACAGCTCCAGTCTGTTGGAGTCCACTCTCTGCATCCATATGGCTAGATGAAACTTCTCGTAGTGCTCTTGGCAGCTACCTTAACCTTTCATTTATATCCATCCTCCTAGACCTAGACAGCTGCACAACTCATTAAGCTCTGAACTAGTTGTTCAGTACCAACTGCTCCCAATCTTTGCTGTGAATAGGCATTTCTCCTTCGGACATAATAGGCAGTCTCTATCCCTTGCAGCTGACTTGATTCCTGGACGCTGAATCATCCCTTTTACAGCACAGAGTATCATGTGACCTGTCACTTAAATTCATATTTTACATCATTATTATTTGGTATACAAAAATCACCAAGAAGCACAAACAATACAAGCAATATTAAACTGCACTGCTAAAAAGATAAGACAAGGTGTGTCTGAGTCTTTTGATTGCATTTTCTTCATACCTAGGTCTCTTTACTGAAGGCAGATTTCCTATTTGACCAGTGCTATAGGGAAGAGCCTCATCATGGCAGTACCATTTACTATTTATGCCCCCAGGCACTTTTAAAAAAACACAAAACAATGGCAGGACCATGCTGCCACAGTAGGGTGGACACAGACTAAAGCATCTTCAAGTAAGGAATCTTTAGACAGGCTAGATGGACTGTCAGGGTATTTTCTGCCCATCACTTTCTATGATTCAGTGATACACTTCAAAGACGTTACAGCCTTTGGTTAGTTTGACAGTTAGGAAAAGGGCATGAAACATTTCAGTACTTGAGACAAGTTTCAGAGGAACATATGTCACAAGTTCCCACCTCAGGGGAAAAAAAAAAACATGTGAAAGTGCCAGCAAGTTGTGTGTGTACACCAGGCAGGTAACAGCCTTTGCTGGCCCCCTATGACACCTGACCAATGAAAACTAGGGTCACTCAAATTGCAGCATAATCCACTATTCTCACAAAACTGTGCTGCCTCTATTTCAGGCAATCAGCATAGTAAAGTCAACCAGTGGTTCATAGTTCTTATTGTTAGATTTAGATAAAGAAATGTTCAAGAGCTGTATTTCAAAGAGTTGTGAACATACAGTAAAAACATGTGAGTTAGCCAGCAGATGATGGCAATGAGGTCTATCCAGTCTCCTCAATGTGGAGACCCTATTCAGGCGATTTACAATGCCCCCTCACCAACAACCCTGACCATCCCCTTCACTCTGTCACATTTCCATATGAACTAATCAACCGATTTCAAGCTGATAACCTCAGCTGGGAATTCATTCCACCCTGATAGTACTTGCTCTATAAAGAAGTGTTTCCTGAACTCCTTCTTGACCCATCCTCTGCCAGTTTGTAAGAATGCCCCCTTGTGTTCTTTTCTCTTAGGTAAAAGAGGTTCCAAATATCCTTCTTGCTTATACCTTTAAATGAATGCAACTATGGTTACAAGCACACAGACATACAAAATAGCCAGCAGAAGGTCTAATGATCTAGTGAGTCTGCTCAGTTGTGGGGATCCAGATCCAGAGATTACAGTGGGCCCCACCCACCACCCCATCTGCCCTGACCCTCCCCATCACCCTGCCCCACCATCTTTTGAAACCAACCAACTTCCACTGGCTAACGACCTCAGCTGGAGTTCAATTCTCCCTGGAGTAAAGATCCACTCACTGGATATTTTTGTTTTAGTTTTATTTTCTCACCACTTCATCATAATGCATGTATATCACATTTAACAATCACCTGAGTGTGTGTGAGTGTGTATATATATATATATATATCTATATATATATATATATATATATATATACACACACACACACACACACACACATATATATATATATATACATGTATGTAATAGAGAACTCACTCTTAGATGTGTGGTCACGCTCTGATATACGCACTCCTTGTTGAGCGTTGTATGCATGAGGCTGCAGGCCAAGTGCGTCAACCACCCAAGGTGTGTGTATATCAGAGCATGACAGCACACCGTAGAGTGAGTTATCTATCTTATAAAATGGAAAAATTGCTTTGGGGGGGGTAAAAGTGTAGGTGTGTGGTCGTGCTCTGATATACTCATGGTCATGTGATATGTTTTATACAATCAGAACTTTGGGTTTGGATATTAATTTGTCCCCCAATTTATTTATATATTTTAATTTTTTTATAATTTTTCTCCCTACTGCCAGCTTGTATTCTCAGAAGGGTGTCCCCAGCCCGTCCTCCAGCATCCACCATCCAACGCTGATCTTATCCCAGGGTTTACCCCCCCAGCAGGGTCGGTGGGGGTCCCAGACTCCCCCACCAAGGACCGGATTTAGTTTGCTAGCTGGGGGCGGAGGCTGCGAGGTGCCCTCCACCATCCTGCTTGGCAGTGTTCTTTTCCTCCTGTTTTCCCAGGAGTTGGGACCATGCAATGACGTCAACAGAGGGAAGCATGCATGCGTCTGCACGTGCTCCCTCCAGATGTCTGGCCTGACTCCTCTACTTGTGGTACAACGCCCTGTCCTCCAGCCTCTGCTGGGGGGGGGGGCTAACAAGGGCTGACCACCAGGATCCCTCCTCTCTGGAGAAGGAGAACAGTCCTTCAGATGCTCAATTCTTCTCCTCCCCTGCCAACCTCCGATGGCCCATGCTCATTCCCAAATACGGGTTGCCAGCATAGTGTGAGGTAAGGAGCCAGTGCCTCAGCCTCAGCACCACCAGGACTTGTCCCCATTTTATAAATATATATATATATATATATATGTAATATCTGCAAAAAAAACTATGTTAAATATGCCTTTAGGGTTAAAGTGTCGAAAGTAGAGAAACGTGAATTCATAGCGCCTAAGCGAAGACTCCACCCCCAATTCCCTATATATGTGGAAGTGCTTGAGGCGTGTGTTTTGGGGTTGTTAACCCTAATGCTCACCCCATTCCATGAGTAAGTAAAGTAAGACACGTGCAGTATAGGTATGCAAGTGCAAAACACAGAAAAACAATGCAGTTACACTACTGCAGGCACAACAAATACTAATGGTGACAAAACAACATAGAAATATAAAACACAAAATGTACTACAGATTGGGGCTCAGGGAAGCAATTAGTGATTACAGCTCCTTTTGGAGATTGTTTAGTGTTGTGACCCTGTGCGAGTAAATCTTTATTAAATTTAAGTGCTGGTTAAAATCAGAGCTGTACCTCTCCTGTATCTCTCTTTGCTATACCTGTGCTGTACTGTACCTTTACCTTCAATCTTTTCTGAAGTTGAATCTGCTGAAGTCAGTTATAGAGATTTGTTTCTTCGGTGCTTCTGTGTACTAGCACCATGTACCCTCCATTTGTGCAAGCAAATCCCACCTAGGGACAATGTCATCTCTCTGCTCAACAGCTCACCTTAGTGTTAAAAGTGCATTACGCACAGCAGTTGGTGTAACAATCACCTCTTCATCTGCCTCCCTTTCTTCCTTGCCATCCTCACCTTCTTGTTGGGAATCACCCGTCAGCCCTGCAACTGCTTCTGTGATGTCATCTATGGCCTCGCTATGCACTTTGTTGCCGATGTTGCAGGGCATGCTCAGATCTTCGGCCGTCAATCCTAGCTCCTCCTCCGGCACATCCAGGTCTTCCTCGGGTACAATTCCAATTGTGGGGTCAGTGCAAAAAATACCTTTTTGGAAGCACCACTGGATTGTTTCAGCTGAGTCTGTGTTCCATGCCTGATGTAACAGCCACATGACATCCAATAGATTGATTTGTCACACACAAGCAGATGCGGTAATCTCTTCATCCTGGTCCATGATCTGAAGCAGCCTTCCATGCATCAGGGTAATGTAATGTCATATGCGACTGTATATAATTCCCTGATCCAAAGGCTGCATCAGACATGTAGTGTTTGGAGGCAAAAACACTAACCTGATGTTACGAAGGCTGGAAACTGAAGGGTGGGTGTAGCAGTTATCCAGCAGCAGTGCTATTTTTCATGATCTAAGTCTCCGATCCCAGTCCCTCAACCACACTGCAAAAATGTCCTTGGTCATCCATTCAGTTTTGTTGTGTCTGTAAAGCACAGGGAGATTGTGGACACCTCTAAAACAACGTGGCTGGGTTGACTTCCTAATGACTAATAGGGTTTTTTATCTGAGCCTGTCATATTGCATTTTTTTTTTTTTTAAATTTAAAGTTTATTGATTTTAAAAATACAAAAAACACAATAACCCCAAATACATCGGGAAAAACAATGTTACAGTGAAACAGACAGAACAACCAAATAACAAAGAAAAAATCCCTCCCCAAAAAACTACCCCACCTCCCCAAAGGATCATATTAAAAAGAACATGGCCCAACATACCTCCCACCCACAAACCCCCCAACCCAACCAAGATCAGCAACAAAAGCCAATTTACATTAATGAAAGCCCGTACAACCCCACCCAATCCCTCCCGAGTGCACCCAACATAAAGCTCCACCATTCTTGGATAAAACAAATTAGAAATCTCAGAAAATGTATATGTTAACAACTATGAAAGGTCAAACACTTTAGGAAACAAAACTTACTGTGATTAAACTAACAGAAGAAAGAAAAAAGAACATGTGGACATAAGGGATCAGGTCACAGTAAAAAAAACAATTTAAGCCAGACAGAGGGCTTGGAGTTTACCCCATCTCCTCTGGAACAGGTCCAGACGCCCCTTAAAACTGGCAGCTAATCTTTCAGATTGGAAGTATGATAATATTTCAGTTAGCCAGTCAGCAAAGGACAGAGCCAGCTGGTCAGTCCAGTGTCTCAGGACCAGCTTTTTAACAGCCATAGACACCAAAGCCATATGATATCTACGTTCGACACTGTCAACCTGAGAAAATTCCCCTAGGATACACACCTCAGGACTGAAAAAGCCAGACAGACCTAGAAGAGGTCAAGATAATCCTTAATCTGAGACCATAGAGGGGCAACTTTAGGGCAATCCCAAAATATATGGACAAGATTGCCATCATCTTGTAAGCACCTAAAGCAGCTAGGGTGAGAGACCCTCTTGAACTGAAAAAGCTTAGCTGGGGTATAATATAGATTATTTATAATATAATACTGCATTAGTCGGAACCTGTCCTGGGTATGATATCTGTGAAGGTCTTTCAAGACCCCCGACCAATCAAGGGAACTGCCAGGTAAAAGACAGGTCCAGACATCTGAACCAACAGCACTCTCCGGTGAATTGTAGTTCAGGAGAAAGGAATATATCAAGGAGATAGAGTGAGGTTGGGAAGCAAGTTTAATAATTTCAGAAAGAAAAGGGAAAACCACTGAGTCCCTAGGAGCGGAACCAAATCTCTGATTAATTAAGTGTCTCAACTGATAAACCTTAAAAATAGCTCTGTTAGGTATATGAAATTTCTCGAGAATATCACCAGAAGAAAGAGAGTCATTATTAAAGAAATTCTCAAATCTAGCCTCCTTAATTTGTGGAAGCCAGTCTGGGCTGATCCATGAGTTATCCATTTTAACATTGGGATTAGAGACAACCGGTTGCCCCAAATCCGAGACGGGAGAAATATGGAAGTACTTTAAACATTTCAAAAAGGACTTGATGACAGTCATTATAACACTATCTGGCATGCATTTAGAAAGTAATTTCAGGGGTAAGTAGAAGAGAGCATATTTATCATACTTAATCGAGGTGAGAGAGAGGCGCTCAAGCTGGAGCCAGATTGGACAAGATACATCCGGCTCGGCAGAAAACCATCTTCCCAATTTAGAGAGGTGGGCCGCTGAGTAGTACAATAGAAGATTGGGTAATCTAAGACCCCTCTTTCTTTAGGGAGTGATAATTTAGTGTAGAACGCCCTAACCCTTCCGGGACCAGACAAAATTGGAAAAAAGCATGAAACTGTTGAATATAAGAGATGGGAAGCCAGAGGTTAACCAAATTCAATGGGTAGAACACTCTGGGAAGGACATTCATTTTAAGAATATTTATCCGACCCCAGAGTGAAATGGGAAAAACTGACCAACGCTGCAGATCTTACTGAGACTGATTCCTAGTCGGTCCAAGTTTAGCTCCTTCAGAAGAGAGGGTCAGTAGAGAAATAGATCCTAAGTATTTAATAAATCTAGGGCCCACCTCATACCAAAGGAGGAACTCAGACTTATTAGTGTAAGCGTTAAGAGGAAAGATTTCAGATTTGGAAATATTCAGCCTATAATGAGAAGACCCCAAACCTTTCAATGAGACCTAGCACCTCCTTCAAAGAATCAGCCGGATCCGCCAGATGCAAGAGAATGTCATCGGCATACGCTGAGAGGACCAGCTCTCTTTGGTGTAATCTAAGTCCCTTGATCTGGGCAGAGGCCTTAATCCTTCTAAGTAAAGGTTCCAAGTACAAATTAAATAGCAGGGGGGAGAGGGGGCAACCCTGTCTAGTACCCGCGTGTAAACGAAAGAGAGAGGAGAATACCCCATTGCAGTAGATTTTAGCAGAGGGACAATTGTAGAACACCCGGATCCTATTAACAAAAACAGACGGAAAACCCATTCTCTCCAACACAGCCCAGAGGAAAGACCAATCTACATGATCGAAGGCCTTTTCGGCATTAAGAGAAACCAAAGCAGCCGGATGCGAAAAGGATTGGGCATGTTGGGAAATATGCGAAAGGGTCCTCAGATGGTCAGCCGCAGAATTGCCAGGGATGAAGCCAACCTATTCAGGACTCAGCAACTCAGACCATACCATCTTAATACATTCAGCTAGTATCTTAGCAAGAATTTTCATATCGTAGTTTTGAAGTGAAATGAGTCTGTAGTTAGCTGGATCAGTAAGGACCTTGTCAGGCTTGGGAATTAAGACAATGATTGCCTCGAACAGCGAAGGGTCCGCATCCGAGGATACAGCCAGATATTCATACAGTTTAAGGAGAGTGGGTGTCAGATCCTTAGCAAAGACCTTATAAAAGTTAGCCGGGAAACCATCAGGGCCCGGTGTGCAATCAGGGGCAAGAGAAGTGATGGCTCTCTCAATTTCATTCTCTGAGATAGGGGCTAACAAAGTAGCTTGCTGAGTTTCCGATAAACATGGAATGTCAATCTCTCTCAGATACTTGTCTAGGTCAGAAGTGGAGTATGATAATTCCGGTTTACTATATAGATCTAGGTAGTACTCCTTAAAAATGTGGGCAATTTTTCTGGGCGCAGTAACAGCCACCCCAGTTGGGGAAATCAGAGAGGAGATAATCCTGGAGCTTTCAAGTGCCTGTAGGCGCAGAGCCAAAAGCTTACCGGACTTTTCCCCCTGGTCGAGATATTTCGCTTGAGTTTTAAGGAGAGAATACTCCATTTTCTCCCTTAAAAGATCCAGGTATTTACTTTTGACTGTTAAGAGCTGTTTAAGATCAGTTAAGGAAGAAGTTGAGAAGTATTTGGTTTCCAAATCCCGAATTCTACCCATCAAAAATAAAGAGTCAGCAAGTCCCTTTTTCTTCTTGAAGGAGGCCGTTTTAATAAACTCGCCCCTAAGAAAACACTTTAGAGTGGACCAGACCATATCAAACCTGGGGACTGAATTGAGATTGTCTACCAAGAATAATGATATCAGGGAGCTTATGCTAGAGACAGTCTGCGGATCTTTTAACAGCTGAGAATTCAGCCGCCAGACCGAGTCCCGAGAGTACTCCGGAGTTAGGGAAAGCTTAATCCAAACAACCGCATGATCCGAAAGGATGATTGGGTCAATACCAGTTAAACCAAGACTTGAAAGGTAAGAGACACTAATCAAGACCATGTCCAGATGAGATTTGGTACCATGCGACTGGGAAGAAAAGGAGAAAGCCCCGGAGAGAAGGGTTAGCAAGCCTCCAGGGATCACATAGACCTAATAATGATCTCAGGTCTGAGAAGGCTCTGTGGGCTGGAGAAGGTGGGCGTTTATCCTGAGGGTCTCTATCTAGGATCAGTGAACAAGGAATATTCCAGTCGCCACCCAATATAAACTGGGCAGGGAGGAACTTGACCAATTTCTCAGTAAGAGACATGAAAAATCCGGAATCTCCCCCAACAGGGCCATATATAGATCCGAGTACAACATTCTCACCATTAAGGGTTCCCTTAACCAGCATAAATCTCCCTTCTGTGTCCGCCACAGTCTTCTCTATAGCAAATAGAACATGTTTTTTAATGAGAACTGCCACCCCTCTACTGTAACAGGAGTTACCAGCAAGATTGGGATGAGAAAAACCCGACCGAGATAGAAGTTTGGTATCGCTCTGACTGAGGTGTGTCTCCTGAAGGAAAAGAATGTCAGTTTGTAACATCGAACAATGCCGAAACATCTGTAGACGTTTGACCCGATCCCGAAGTCCACGTACATTCCAGAAAGCAATTTGGGAGTCATCATAGCATTTTAAGATACAGTAGACGAGAACCGAGTATCCAGATAACCACAAAATTATAAAAAAGGAAAGGGTGCACCCCAACCCAACTATGTTTATTAGGTTTAACGTTATTATGACCAAGATAAACCCACCCCCAGAACAGCCCCGACCCAACTCTACTTATGACACATAAGCCCCCATAACAGTGAACATTGTTTAAACAAGAAGCTTGTACCATACAGGGGGGAGCAGCCAACAACCCCACCCTTCCTGCCCACCCAACCAAAACCTGTCCCCCTAATATCCTATAAAGACCCATCAGTAAGAAAACCCTCCTACCCACCCAAATTCTGACCCTAAAAAACATCTTCTAAAGAAATCATGCAACCCAACCACCCATCCCTCAAGACCGAAAAGAGACCCCAAAATCCCCAAATAACTGTTTACAAAGGAAGGCCAGAGCAGAGGTAGACCCATTGCCAAGCAATCACATACAAGCTCTGGCCATCCAAACCCCATTGCGAACCCCTGAATCCCAGGTGCAAGGTACAGGCAGCCATACAGAAAGCAGAAATATGTCCATAACTTCCAAATAACAAAAGAAGTCAACCCCTTCACCAGGGAGGGGTTAGCCAACCCCCCATCTTTAGGCTCGCAATAACGCATCCAGCGAGCAAGCCTCCAAAGGCTCGAGCCCCCCCCCATCGCCACTTGCCAACATAATCATAAGTACCCTGGAAAAGAAAAGCCAAAATAACTTAAGCACAACAGGAACATATTAAAGTAAGAGGGAAAATGAAGAGGCATCCCCAAAGATAACCGATGCATCCCATCTGCCCAGAAAAGAAACTGCCTCCCCCCCATAAATCCGAAAAGCAGTGGTCAAAAGGGCGACTTACCCTGCGGCAGGGCAACCCAACGAATCAGGATAACCTGGGAGAAGGGCACAACTCACGGCCATACCGGTACCGAGGTGTTGTTCCCGAGGGGAACAAAAAAACGACCGGACCATAAAACCGTCCTCCCCCCAGGAAGTCCCATGGGAAACAGCATCCCATAAGAAGGTTCCCTCTAAATCTCGAACGAACAGGCCCACCACGGAGAAGTCTCTCCACCCCAACAAGCAGCTTCCCATCCAAACCTGCCATCGCGTAGAAACCCAGGTAAGAAAGAGAAGAAGGCGAGGGAGGGAGAAGGGTAGAATAATAAGGTGGATAGCCTGGGAAGGGAAAGGTAGGCAATGAAAGCTGGTAAAGAAAGGAAAACAAACCCTCCCAACCATCCAGCAAATGCCAGAGCCCCCCCCCGCCAAGTTATCCCACATAATCAGGCTTCAGAAAACTGGAGACAGCTAATCAGGCCATCGATGGTTTACTCAAGTTGGAGGCTAGATATTAATAGGTCCATCAGCCAGCCTTCTTGAAGAGCTGTGGTAGCCTTGAAGCGAGTTCATTTAGGGCCGCTTCTGGAGAAGTAAAGCTGGATACAGAGCCTCCGATCGTAACCCTCAGAGTTGCAGGGTAGGCCATCTTAAAAGGGATGGAGGCAGCGATCAATTTGGAAACAACTGGGTGGTAAGCAGCCCTTTTTTCCCTTGTTTCTTTCGGGAGGTCCTGTGCAATGCGAAGCCTGGATGAGCCCCATAAGATCTCTTTAAGCTCTCGTGATTTAGAGAAGACATGCTGGCGCTCAACATAGCTTAAAAACTTGAGTATAATGGGCCGTGGAGAAGAGCCAGATGGGGGCCTGGGCCGTAGCGATCGATGAGCACGTTCCAAATGGTACGAGGGACTTATAGGAGATCGCCAACGATCTTCAATAAAAACTTCTGTAGAAAAGCCAAAAGATCAGGCCCTTCCTCCATCTCCGGTAAACCGAATATTAACAGGTTATTCCTACGGTTACGTCCTTCTAAGTCCTCCGCTTTACTTTGCAGCTTTTTAATCTGTTGCCTTAGCTCCACAATAGCATCTTCTGTCTTATCCTGCTTTTGCTCAGTCGAGAACACCCTGGCCTCAACATCAGCCACTCTAGTGGAAACAGACGATAAGTCCATTCGCAGCGATCTTAGCTCAGCGGCCAGGTCTTTAAGAATATCCTTAACGGGAGTAAGTTCCTGCAGAAACTTGTCCTCGGTCAAGGGAAGAGCCCGCTTGCGATTTATCCTTGGTCCGTTCAGCTTTACCCGGGCCTTGATTACGCTGTTTCTTAGTGGCCTTGTTAGGAGAGGCAGGAGGGGTGTGCTTGACGGGGGCCTGCTTCATATCGGCCTCCATCCCACCAAAATAGACAGTTCATTCCCAAGACCAATCAGAGGTAACGCTAAAGAGCACAGTAGCTAGCCACCTTCTTGAGAAATTTGTATGCTTAGTGCCCGATGAATCAGAAAGAAACCACGAAAACAGCGATTGTAGGGGGAGAGCTCAGAACCAATGCTGCCGTCTAGCCAGACGCCATCACGTGACCTCCTGTCATATTGCATGTTAGAAGGACAGTCACTATCTCCTTTGCCTTTTTCAGATCCAGCGTGGTCTCGGACTTAAAAGCTAGGGTCACATAGCCTGTGCAGCAGAAAAAGAGCCCTGTTTCATCTGTGTTATAGATGTTGTCAGGGCTGTATCCACTCTGCAGCTGTGGCAGAACATAGTTTACCCAGGTCTCGGCAGCAATGGTGTCAGCATTCAGTTTTTCACTGTGGATCTTTTTGAACCCAATGTTATGCCACTGCTTCCAGCGGCTCAGCCAGCCATCAGTAGCTTTGAAGTCAAGCTTACTCAAAGTTTATGCAATTTGTTCCACCTTCTGAATTAAGAGCGGGTCACTTATTAAGGTTTATTAAGGCTTCTCTACCCCTGGCATTGGTAAACCAGGTTCCCTCCACATCATTATCCTTACCTTCACTTTTGTTTTTCCATTCAGGGTTCTGGTTTGAGTGCCAGTCTGCCAGGAGGGATTCTTTAATTGCTCAACCTGTAACTGTAATTGCTGAATGATTATGAAGGTGGGAGATGTTACTACTGTACACTGCACATTCCCGCATATGAGCTGTCAAAGAGGTGTCAAAACACAGCAGACAGCGGATGTTACATGCAGAATTCAAGGTCTGCTGTAACACTAATATTTAACATTGGAATCTATGCAAGTGGCATTTAGCACAGTGATTCTGTCCACAACAAGAGGCTGTCTGCTGCATGCCTGCCAGCTACATTTGGCACACACTGTACACCTGACAAAATCTCTCCACCTGCACCATCTAGTAGTTGAGGTTACCATCTCAGAAAATGTGACCACCACAAGGATACCACCAAGGGCAATCAACCCCATTGTTTGCTTTAGCTGCCATGACCCTTTATGCCTTAGCCCCCCCCCACAACATGATTATAGTACTGTACTTTTATCATGCTTACTTCTACCCTCGTGTTGAGGGTTGGGGGAGTCCAGGATCACACTTGCAGCAGCCAGGGTAAGTGGAGAGAGAAAAGTGAAGCACATAAGGATGGCAGTTTTGAATAGACCTGCAAACCAGCAGCCTCCCTTGCATTCTCTACCAAAACTGCCATCAGGACTGCCATCAGTAAACATCTTTAGCAAACAATCTCTGAAAGGATATGCTGGAATGCAGGCAGTTGTGTGGAATTCACCATGGACAGCTGACTCGACCACCTTAGTATAGATGAGGCTACTGCACAGACACTCAGATCTGGCCTTCAGGTGGGAACTGTAGCTTTGGGTATCACTTGGGGTACTTTTGAAAGGAATTTCCATTGGGCTTAGGAGACATTGAAGCAGTGCTGGCACTGTTGCAGTCAGATCTTTGCCTTGTTGGTAAAGGCACAGCCTGATACATTAAAACTGTTGCTGGAAGCAGCAAAGCTGGCCAAAGGACAATCTGAGCACCAAGCATCATACTTTACAGTGTTTTGGAAGGGAGATGATTAAAAAAAGTAATCAAACCAATTATAATAATTGTTTAGCTATCCACACATACTCCTAAACTGACTTACAATGGAATCCTATGTTGACATCTGCTAGGGCTACTAAATACTGTACAATGTAGGTGTAATATAGATAAATGAAATCCTTTTTCACAAATTGTGTCAAAGGATACTGCTTCACGGTAAAACAGAAACCTTTAATGCAATTTGCGGAAAAGGATCCTACTTCATGATAATAGATTTCTGTGATTTATGGTTAAAGAATTCCACTGATAAAATAGAAACATTTGCGGACATTTAATGAACAAACTGATCCCAGACTCAATTCTTCAGGCCCCAGTTATGTAAACACAACCACTGGTGTTTACCAAGGCCCACTACTTTTTTAGAAGTATAAGTTTCTTTCCCTCACTAACTGAAAACAAAACGGCAGCAGCACGAAGTAGGATTCCACATTTGTGGAGAAGGATTCCACAACTGTGATCAAGAATCCTATTTCAAGCCTACCATCTAATTTTTCCCATAGGACGTAATGGGAAACTGCAAAATTTAATAACTTTGGAATGAATTTATATTTTTTCACCAAACTTTCAAAAGCCACCACTATGACCCAAGATCTACAATATATAGCCTATAATTTCCTCCCAAAATTCCACAGTTTTTGCACAACGCAGTGACAAAAAATTTGACAAAAAGTGATAATTTACATGTTTTCTGACACTCTGTATTTCTGCACCCACACATTCGACTAGAATGAAACTTGCCACATTAAGAGATCTTTGGTCCCAAAAGCTTCATGCAAATTTTTTTGTGAATCACTTGAATGGTTGCGAAGTCATTAAAGTCACAAATTTTCAGTTTAACATAGAAGTGAAGATTAAACCCTACTATAGGGGTGCGACCATGGCCCTATACATATATAAACTACAAAAAAAGTTGTTAATGTGCTAGATAGGGTTAAACCAACAAAAGTAGGGAAATGTGGTGTGAGGGGTTTCCAACCCTAACACCCCACCCTCACCCTCACCCTGCTGGCAGCAACAGGAAAAAACATTACTATATTCATGCCATATAGTACTCTGGCTTTCTGACCCCTAGGTGCTACTTCACTCCATTCCATTGACACTCAAACCCTCTGATTGACTTGATGTCATCAGTTCTCCTTCAGCTCTTCTCTGACATCACAACGTGGCTCTTCCTCTGGGCATTCTTTGGACCATCTACATAAATGCAACCTATTTTTTATATATACCAATTTTTTTTCGTATACCCATATGAAAAAAAAATCATCTCATGAAAAAGGATTTTTAAATATTTAAAATTACATTTCTGGGTCACTGTTCCAGACACTTAGTGCAGCATTGACCTAATGAGCACTGGATTAGCATGGCCCAGGTGTAGGTGTGTGTGTGCAGGATGTCATTTTTGTGGGGTTTGATTTTTTTTAAATGGAAACAAGATGACGGACATATGAAAATAAGATTTTTTTCCATTATGAAAAATGATTACCATGCTATGAAAAAAAATCATTTATTGTATGGACCAAATTTGTTTTTTCAGTTCCAAGCTGCTATCCAAAACAGTGTACTGAGTATGCTCAGAACTGAAATTTCAAAATGTAATAACTTCAGAACAAATCAATATTTTTTCACCATACCAGTGAAAGGTATGTCTGTGGGCCAAGCTCTTTGTAACCAGAAAATTTAAAACAAAAATTCCACACCATCAAGGTGTTAGGTGATGACAAAAAAATGGCAAAACACAGTGATTTTAAACTTTGTTTGCTATCTGCATCTTGGAATGTGCATATCTGACTGGAATGTAGCTTGGCACATCAAGAGAGTTGCACCCTGAGACCATGCATGCAAAATTTTGTGCACATCTATTGAATGGCTGCAAAGATATTAAAGTGCAAAGTTTGAGGTTTAACATAGAAACCCCAGTTCACGCTTAACTGTAGTGTTGCTACCGCCCCACGATATCAGGATTAAGTAATCAACTAAAATATTGCAGTACTGTACCTTTTGCAATATTGATTATATTGAACTTGTTTGCAATTTATCCAGTATCTTGTCTTATTCAAACATACTTATTGTATCACTCACATCCTGTGTTCTTTTCTGAAAACTCAACGTATGTACAAAATCTATCTCATTAGAAACCTGCTGTAATACATACGATGGCTGCACTCTGATATTCATCATCCGACCTGCAACTGTTGTTCCTTTAGACTTCTGTTACACAAACATTTCATTAGTATACTGTCAGTTCACTGGTCTCTGTTTCTAGGAAAGCACTGCTATAACATGTTCTGTAGCAAAACAGACACCCACCCTTACAGCAACGTTCTTATTCTTTCATGCCAAAAAAAGTTGTTTTTATCTGTTTCAAGCACAATTTAAAACAAGAATAATATCATAGAATTTCCATTTACTTAAGTATTTTTCTTTGGATATCCAAATCAAAGATGCTTTGGTAAATGCTGTTTTAATTTGCCTTTTGCAGTTTAAGTGTGGAGACAAGAGAAGTAGAATCAGAGACAGCAGATCCTGTATGTGGAAAAGTGAATAAAAATTAAAGGTCATAAGTGAGAAATGGAAATACTATGACTGAAGAAAGAAACAACAGCATATACATAGGACATTATTTATGTATTCTTTTTTTTATTACTAATTCTTTGTGCTCCCCCATCCTAGTCAACCCATGTTCGTGCTGGTCCTCCCAGCAGTGTCACTCCAACTTCTCCCACATCTTATCTCTCTTCCAGAGTCCCCCACTATGCCCTTTAATGGCAGAGGTGGTGGAGAGTCACTCTACCCACCAGGACATCAATTACGGAGTCTGGAGATGCTTGAGTTGTTGGGTACAGGGCCCATGGAGGTGGGCAGTCATCCAACGTGGCCAGTACAATTTTCTGTTTATCCTCCTTGTTGATGTGGTGTGCACTGATATCAAGGTGCACATGCCAACATCTGCCACGTCCCCCCAACTCCTTGAGCTTGGGCTGTCTTTCCTTCAGCTTCCACCAAGGGCCAGTCCAGTGCCAAGCTTGTCCACGCCATCCTCCCAGAGGAAGAAAGCAGTCCTTTGGATGCTCAGACCTCCTCCTCTTGGCTGATCCTTCAACTCCTGAAGTTACTCCCTACCCTGGGTCATTGGTGCTGCAAGTGGTAGTGCTACTGCTGCACCAGCTGGCTGGCATGATTTAAATATTCTTGTTTTAAATTGTGTTTGAAACTGATAAAAAAATGTTTTGGCATGAAAAACAAGAACATTGCTTCATAGGTAGGTGTCTGTTTTGGTGCAGAAGGTGTGAACAGTGAACTGGAAGTATACTAATGAAATGTTTGTGTAACAAAAGTTATGGTGACTGTGTAAATATTATAGGCATACATCCTGATGAAGTCATGAGGAAAACCATGAAACGTCGACTTGTAGAGATACAAAATCACACACACCCACACAATGTAAAGCATCATGGGCTGCATATACAAATCACCACAGAATGTTATGCTGGTTCAACTTTAAGCAGAATTGCATGTTGCTGAAAGGCCTCTCACACAGTTTGCAAAGGGTGCTAACAGATGACATAGACACATGTTTCGTCCTACCAGGACTCATCAGTATGCCTTGTCTGTTTGACACCCCAGTGGAATGAACCAGCTACCCTAAGACAGACTGTCTGAGTTATGTTGTGGTGAGCCCATTAAAATAAAAAAACTATTTAAAAGACAAAGAACCTCTGTGTGCAAACACTGAGGCAAGGGTTACCCCAAAGGGCATTTGACTGGGAAGCCAAGTTTCAAGAAAATACAAAATCACACATGCCCACACAATGCAAAGCATCATGGGCTGCATATGCAAATCACCACAGAATGTTATATGGGTTCAACTTTAAGCAGAATTGCAGGGTGCCGAAAGGCCTCTCACACTGCTTGCAAAGGATGCTAACAGATGACAGATGACATAGACACGTGTTTCGTCCTACCAGGACTCATCAGTATGCCTTGTCTGTTTGGCACCCCAGTGGAATGAACCAGCTACCCTAAGGCAGTCTGTCTGGGTTATGTTGTGGTGAACCCATTAAAATAATAAACTATTTAAAAGACAAAGAACCTCTGTGTGCAAACACTGAGGCAAGGGTTACCCCAAAGGGCATTTGGCTGGGAAGCCAAGTTTCAAGAAAATACAAAATCACACATGCCCACACAATGCAAAGCATCATGGGCTGCATATGCAAATCACCAGAGAATGTTATGCTGGTTCAACTTTAAGCAGAATTGTAGAGTTGCTTCCTTGATGTGACTCGCTGTGTGAGAAATCAAAACTAAAACAAAACAACCAGTGAATTGGTCTTTACTTGTCACAGTGTGGTTGTACTTGCTGAGGCCTTGTGGAACAGATTCCTCACAGTTTTCTGCTTGTCCTTTAGGTGCTATAGGGCAACACCAACAGTGTGTGTGCTTAGTTCATTCCACTCTGACACCACTTCCTCGGTAAAGAAGTGTCTTCTGCCCTGCTTCTTAAACCTTCCCCCCTGCCCCTAGTTTGTAACAGTGCCCTCTTGTATTCTTTTTTTCACTCACACAAAACAGATTCACAGTATTCTACTTTTTTGCACATTTAAATGCATGTAGCTACAGTTCCAAATACACAAACATACAAAATAGCCAGCAGAAGAAGGTCTTACCATCTACTGTCTGCTCAATTGCAGGACCTAGATCCAGAAGTAACAAAGCACCCTACCAACCTTAACCCTTCCCTTCACCCTGTCTCATCCTCTCTTGAGCTCCCCCACCATCTTTTGAGTAGAGATGTTGCAAAGTTTGACTTCACCTGCAAAGTTCCGGAAAAGTTGGGAAATTCACTTTAGCAAATTACTTAGTGAAGTTCCCACTGTGCAACTTTGACAAACTTTGTCTAAGTTTGCCTGGAAAAGTGGTGAAGGCAATGCAAAGTTAGGTTAAGTAAGGCAAATTTAAGTCAAATCACATAGAAAAATGGTAGCTTTGCCTTGTATAAACTTTGCTAAGTTGGCACGTCACACATTTCGTGAATTTTGCCAAATATACGAATTAATTTGCAAAGTGAATTTTATCCACTTCACCCATCTCTACTTTTGAGTGGATCAGGTGAGAGTTCATTCCACCCTGACACCACCTGCTCTGTAAAGAAGTGCCTGCTGACCTCATTCTTGACCCTTCCTCCCACCAGCTTATAATAGTGCCCTCTTGTGGTTTTATTTTAACTGCGACAGAAAAGTTTCCTAATAATCACCTTGTTCATATCTTTAAGCTACTCTAAGTCCACACTGTTTCCATATACAATTACCCATAGCCTAATGTCCATCCTCCCCCCGTCTCTTTCCCTATCCACTACCCATCCACAAGCTCTTACACCTCTCTGCACCTCCCATTTTTCCACTACTAAAGTATTCCAACCTCTATACTCATCCTTACCCCATCTCAACCCTTTCTTTTCACTCCATCTCATACCACTATCATCCCTCCCTCCATTCAACCCTCTCCCTCTCTGTCTCCACCCCTCCTCACTCCCATCTACTACTACCTTAACACTATTCCCACTCTTCCACTTCTTCCTTCCCCACTACCTTCTCCATTCTCCTCCTCCTCCTTATCTTATTGCCATCACATTGTTCCCATCCACACCTCTATACTGGTTAATCCCAACCCTAATCCATCTCCCCCTCTCTTCTATCCCTCCACTTGTCTGCCTCTCCTTTATTCCCTTCCCCTTCTTCTATCACTCTACCCTCCCTGCTCTCTTTTCTCTCTCTCATGTTCCTCTACAGTTGCTCCTCCCTGTTACCTCCTTCTGATTTAATGATCAATTCCTACCTTGTGCTGTTACTGACATTACAGCCTGTAAGTGCTTGGTTACCCAACACTCCTGATGTAATCAATTTATGTTGTTAATAATTATGCCAATACAATACAGTATATTAGTGTACATTGCTGTGCCTTATTGCTTTATCATATTACTGCACTTGTTACTTGTTATTATGTACTTATCCCCACCCCCTTCCCCCAGGACACATCTGGAAATGAGCTTTATGGCTCAATACGTCTTTCATACGGGTGGGGGGTCAGAAGCCGTAATCAACTACAGGGCTTACGGGCAGACTAGATGGGCCTAGCAGTTCTTATCTGCAAACACATTCTGTGTTTCTATGTTTCCTGGAAAATGTCTTTTAAGTAAATAAATTGAGCAACTTGAAGTTTTCCATTTTGTCACCCCTCCCTTGAGTGAGTATATACTGAGGTTTATCAGCCTTTACCTCACACAAACTATTCTTTTGGCTCTGGATCATCTTTGTTGCCCTACTCTGCACTGCCTTGAGTTGGTTAACATCCTTTCTCAGGTTGGGACTCTTGTACTGCAGACAGTATTCCAGGTGTGGCTGCACCAAGGATCTGTACAGTGGCAGGATAACCTCTTCCATTCTGCTTGTGAACCCTGTAGTTAAACACCCCAGTATCCTGTTAGCCTTGGCTGTTACCTTCTTACACTGTAGCTTACTTTAGGTTGCTTGTAATAGCTATCACTAAATCCTTTTCCTACTCCAATATAGTGACCTTAAACTCTCTAGGCTGTATTCAGTCCTTGAGTTCTTGCCACTGATGTGCATGACCTTAAACTTGTTCACATTGAGCAACAGTTGCCAAACACCAGACCACTCCTCCAGCTTCACAAGGTCCTCCTGTAGGACCTGTACCCTTTTGTCTGAGTCCACCATCCCACAGCAAGTTGTGTCACTTTTGTATCAGAAATCACAGCTCTGTCTGCATCAGAAGGTTCTGCTACCATCAGAAGATGACTTCGCCACAATCTGCTTTGTCTGCATTTGCATCCAGATTAGTGACACAGATGTGAAGCAACTATGACACAGCTCGCATGAATGCCCCAAATATACCTCAATTATGATACAAGTTTATCTTGGGGCTTGACATGTCAGTTTTGAAACAGTTATGAAAATACTCTGCAATTGTTTGTTGCATCTGCGTGAAGCAAATTTGTGTGTTTTGATGCAACTGCATCCTTTTTGAGCACATTTTGAAATACCATCATAAATCTCCAAATATATAACTGAACTATGCATGTTTGAAATAGTTCTCATTTTTTAACAGTGAGTAAAAGGCCTTAACATCAACATTTAAACATAACGTAATCAATAATACACAGCACTGTATAGTTATTGCACCATATTCTTATTATAATGCAATGTGCTAACGTAATAATTCCCATTCTGCAGTATTACCAGTTACTGCATGCTACTTTACTGTATCACATTACAACTACAAATGATGCAATTACAAGTACTGTAACTTGTAGTGTAACCATATACATTACCTAATTAAGTAATTAATTATTCAATGTGAATACTGGCTTGAGGTCAGGTGGTCATGACTAGAACCAAAGAGGAGGAAGGTTCAGAAGGGACGTGAAGAAGTGTTACTTTACAAAAAAGTGTGGTGGAGCCGTTCAACAGGCTGCCAGCTGAGGTGGTGGAGCAAAACCCATTAGAGGTTTTAAGCACAACTGGGATAGAGTGAAAGGTATTGTGGTAGCTGGGGGCGTCAGATAGGGGGAGCAAAATGGGGGTGAGAGAGGGAGGGCCAGCATTCTGGAGGATCAGAAGGTCCCAGGACAAAATAGGGAACTTGGGCCAACTGAGTGGTCCTTTTATCTTTTTCTGTCATCATATTTATTTATTTATTAGAATTTGTGATAAATTCCTTTTAGCCAATGGCTTTTTTTATAAAGGTTCCACGTCAGTATACAAAGAATAGAAGTACAATTTATGTGAGATTATCAGGCAAGCAGTTGAAATACAAATTTCAGTACAGGGTATACATGGTGTAAAAGCTACAGATAATAAATTAAACAGATAGAACAACATGACCAAGCATACATTTAAGAATGATTAGTCCCTGCAAACAATATTTACATGAATTGAAGCTGCTAGAAGGGCACTGTCAAAGGGAAAGGTGGAGTGGAAAAATTGAGTTGCTGCCAATTGTGCCAGGTAGCATAGGACAGTGGGAAGAGAGAGTGGGTGTAGAGGGGTAACTGGGAGGGGGGTAGAAGGAGAGGTGGGTGGGAGGCAAAGATCGGGGAACTTGTGCAAGAGTGGGTGAGGTGAGCAGATTAGAAAAGGGAGAGGAGAAGGAAGTTGAAGGAGGGTATGAGAGGAAGGTGGTGGACCAGAGTTAGGGAGAGATGCAGGGGTATGGGGGGGGAAGGGAGAGGGGTGGTTTTGTTTTTATGTTTCTTAATCAGTTATTGTATTATTTTGTTGTGCAATACAGAAAGTTAATAGGTAATCAATAAACTGGGCCCAATTAAACAGAAGTTGGAAAGACAAAACCTGGACTTCCATTATTCAGATGTGTTTACATGACAAAAATGTGTGTTGCCCATCCTTTATCAAAGTATCGATTTCTTAGTAGAAGAAAGGACTTGGTATACTTATGTAAACAAGGAACCACAATGAGCATGTATGTGTAAAGAATAAATGCATGCTCCAGGCGAACTGGAAGGCACAAGGTGAACAAACTAGTTCAGTGTACCTTGGAAATGAGATCTTTCTCAAGGAATGCATGAAATGTAATTGGCCGACAGCATTCTCTGCCCATACATTCACAAGGCAACACCAGCAGACAAAAAAAGACAACCCTCACAATTCTGCAATACACACAGCTTACTTCACCAAGGTTCCATGTGATTTGAGCAACTTTATTTAAGTGAATGAAATTTGGGGGGGATATTTTACAGTGACCATCGTTTCAGTGACTAGAAACTAAGACAAGGCACATTTCAGCAGCAATGGACATCACATTCCATCAAAGCTGCACATCTGTGTTTATGCAGGGGGGCTGAACAATCCACATCCCCCTATTTCTAGGATTCTCACACCACAATGCACATTGACCCTGGGGATAGCTAAGTATTTGGGGTCACCATAATGTGTCGGTCGGTGTAATGTACCAGTCACTCTAAATGTTCTCACTCATTTTCATTCATTCAAATAACATCACTCATATTGCATCACTCATTTGATGGGCTACCCTTCACATCAACACTGCAATCCCTTCTGCCTGCTTGTTCTTCACAACAGCCCCTCTGCTCTACTAATTGCTTTTTCTGTAATAACTGTCCAATGTTCATACTGTACTATATGGCCATAACTCACACACTAACCCAACAAAACCCATTTTCTACATATGATATGGCCCTTCAGGGAATGAGATGTTGTGTGATACCTGCCTTTCCATGACTACAAAGGGCCTCCACCTGTGATGTCGGGGCATACCTCTGGGGCCATCAGGTGTCCTCTAAGACCTCTGGCAAGGCTGGGTCTTATTAATTATATAACACATGTCTGTACTGCCTCCTTAGTAATCCATGCTGTTCAAGCAGTGAGTTAGGGTGGACCTGATAGACATATTCCTTTCTGACCTTAAACTACAATATTATTATGTTCTGCCCCCTGGCTGTTTATCTTGTAGATATACAGGGAATCCTCCTCTTAAAAAACACATGGGATAGGCCATCGCTATGCTGCCAGGAGATGGGAGATCATTCTGGCACACTAGCGACCTGGGTTCATGTTCAGAGATCGAGATGTCAGGGATGGAGGCTGACAAGCATGATCCAAGATCATCCATAGAACGCTTTCCTACTGGGTGGGGGGTGAGTTGATGCTGCATGGCTCAGCAACAGCTCCTGGTGGAAGCATGTGGTGGTGTCTTCAACAGTTTGGGTGAACTTGGTTTAGGTATTAATCCTGAGCTCAAATAAATAAAAATAAATAAAACTTGCATCGTCAGGCACTCCCTCATCAGGTCAGTTGCAGCATGCGCATACTCACAGTTGGTAAATGGGTTGAAAATCTGAGGAAATTGCCACACCCATACAAGAGATGATGACTGTGTGGTCGCTTCCATGTCAACTGACCCCCAGCATGCTAGCAATACAAGTCCCCTGTGCAATCACCCAAGCATGCTATTTCCTTTCTCTAAACAGTGGGCAGGCCCCTTTCAGGGACAAGTTGGCAAATCAGAAGGAAGGTGGAGGCTCCAGGTGTCTTTCCCATGCATGACCATCAGAGAAGGCACCAATCAGGGACAAGTCAGCCTAGGGCATGGATGGCTGTAGGTGGACTCCAGTGGGACTGGAGAAACAAGGGTGAATCTGGTGGTTAGAGGAGGTGGCATCAGCATCCCAAAGGAGTGGGGTGCTCATGGGGACAGGAGGTGCAAAAAAAAAAAAAAGATACATGGCTGCTTATTTATATGGTTTACATGGAGTAAACTTCTTTTCCTCTGAGCAAATTGTGCTTTCTTCCTTGGGTCTTTGGTTAGGGATGTAATTGCAATATTGGAAGCCTAGGTTTGTTTTGTGCAACATACAGAAATTCTGAACAAATATAGGCAACCAGAGGCAGCTTTGGTGGACCACTGGTCTTTTTCTGCCTTCATAGTCTATGTTTCTATGCTTCTAATTAGATGGTGGAAGACTGTTGGTGCCTTACATGAAGACTGAGATTATTTGCATGGCAACCTCCAATATAGGGATATTGGACTTAGGCAGACACCTTTGTGCTGACCAAACAGATACTTTGCCCTGAGAAGATGCAGTCCCTAAGCTGAGGTGTTTGATGTGCTGCTCAGGTTTAAATGATGTGTGCCCCTCAGTACACCTCAAGGTGTGCACCTCAACTGCCCAACCATCTGAGAATTGTACTGTATATGAGGCTCAAGAGCAGTGCAGTTACAGAGTCATTTAGGTGAAGCTGATATGCATTTAAGAATGCAAATTAGGTGTGACTTACTTAAAGTGTAGGTCAGAGGTGTAGTTGATGTGGGTCAAAAAATGCTAATTAATTACAACATAGTGAAGTGTACACTTTGACTATACATACAGTCAGGAAATGTTGTTGCATGCATTTAAAAAAAATGCAAATTTTTGAGGCTGCCAGTATAGCTTAGAGGTCAGAGCAATGATTTTTGAGTGAGCTTAGTACTGCCTTGGTACAGCTTGATACTGTATTTGAATCCCATAATCTTCACCTGTATACTGTGTTCCTGGGTCCTAGTGTAAATGTGTCTTGTGCTCAGTTGGCCTTAATCTTTTACAAAGGGAAAAACCTTAGGTACACCTCAATAAGGTGTACACTGCCATCAGCTGTAGTCACAAGGCGTAGCTGAGGTCACACATCAATATGGTCACAGCTGTGTACAATAAGACAGTCTAAATATAGGGCAGCAATTGTGTCCAAAGGAAAAAGTAAATACTGTTTACTTAATTAGCCAATTTCAATCTCCACAATAAAAGTATCTTAACAAGTGGAACTGTTCACTTACTTCTTCCCCGCCCATAACCTGATTACAGGAATCATCTACAGACAAAACTCCTAGGAATTCCTATATAAAATAGATAAATTGAGCAGTTTTTGCAGATACAACATTCAAAATACGTATTTTTGTATGTATTTTTTACTAGAAATATTTAAACTTACCAAAAGCATAGGAAAAAGATAGAGTTACAGGCCCATGTCCCTACTAAATATACAGAACAGGCACACATGTAATAAACTGCCACACTCTAATAAGAATGTGACATATTCTGCAACATGGACAAACTGCTAATATAAACAAAGAATTGCCTTACTTTGCAAATCATTGTCTATTTTGCAATCAATGGACAGCTATACCTAACAGCTTCAACTGCTGTCTCAGTTCCAACTGACAGTAATTAAGCATTACTGTGTTGCAGAAGATTTAAAAAATCAAGGTCCTAATATTCAGAAGTTTGCACAGGTGTTGCCGGGTTTTGCAATGGAACTCAATAATCAAAAGGATCAGCTGTGCCAGCAAACAGGGTTAGCCCCATGCAAACCAAACTGGGGATATGCAGATCTGGGGTTGGGGACAGGAATATCAGTGCAAGCTGATATTCAGTAGATTTGCACCCTGCAAAAGGGTTTAATGTGGTCCTTTTGCACCATACAAATACTGCCAAACAAAAGCCCCTCTTACTCCATGCAGCCCTGGTGGCCTCTGAAGGTAAAGAAGCCAACTAGCCAGCCAGCCACTGGGGGAACACACCCTTCCTCTGTGGTTAATGGCATCCACCAGATCACAAGCCCATAGTTAGAAAAAAAACTTCCCTGGTGCTAGTGGTCTCCCCTCTCTCTGATCAACAGCTCTTTCTGAATAAAAGAAACTCCCTGGTGCTAGTGTTTCCCACCCCCTTCTTATCACCAGCCCATGGAATAAAAAACTCCCTGATGATATAAAACTCCTTAGTACTAGTGGTCCCCCCAGTTGCTAGCCCATAGTATAACTTTAACCTCCCCCGGCATCCAGAGAGTCTCCTCGGAACCAATGCACAGTACCTCCAGTCACAAGTTCATAATCCCTGACATCTAACAGCCCCCCACTCATCATGGCACCAAGCACCCAAGCCCTCCCCATCACCTTACTAGTATCATTGGTGCTATGGGTGCTTATATGGTGCCCTGAACAGCCCTCCTCAATCAGCCACCATATGTACAGGCAGGAAGTGCATGTCTTATTTATAGGACTGCATGACCCAGCCAAGGAGGGGCAAGGAGGGCTGCACTGCTTGCCAAATGTGCACTTGCCACACCTGGATACTGGTAAGGTGAGGGTGTGTGCATGCTTAGTGCTGTGGTGGACGGGGTGCTAAACACCAGAGACTAAGAACTTGCACGCAGAGGTCCCATGGACCAGTGCTGGTAGAGCACTTGACACTGGGGAGGTTAAGTAATTCTATGGGTTGGCAATCAGAGGGATGGGGATACCAGTAGCACCACAACGTTTTTTATTCAGTAAGGGCTGGAGATCGGAGAGAGGGGGGACTACTAGCACCAGGAAGATTTTTATTCAGTAAGGGCTTGCAATTAGAGGGAGGGGGTACCACTAGCATCAGATAGTTTTTTATTCAGTAAGGGTTACCAATCAGAGGGAGGGGGACCACTAGCACCATGGAGTTTCTTATTCCATAATGGCTAATAATCAGAGGGAGAGGGGAGTCCACTAGCACCAGGAAGTTTTTTTTCTATTACAGGCCAGTGATCGGTGGGTGGAGAGATCACTAGGCACTAGGGATACTATAACTGTCTTGTACTGGGGATGGGGGTATTTCACTGTCCTGCATCTATTACCCATGCAAAAGAGTTCATAATGGGCATGAAAATAGTTTCTTAGTTCCTTGCATGCCCAATGGACTAATTTTCAAGGATCCCTTTGAAAATTGCAGGTAGTGTTCTGTTGTTATTCACCTTTGAGGCCCACTTCGGAAGCCATGTCCAGGCAGGGCTACTTAACATAGTGCTGCACTGACATGGCCCTATATTCAGTCAGATAGTGCTGGTGTACTGTCCAACTGCATATAGCAACCTTGGTCCCTGGGCAATCACAAAACCCAGCACAAACCTTTGTGCTTTTCAGAATATCAGGCACCAGACCTGTCTCTACATGACTAAAAAGGATAGCTTCCCACTCAGCAACTTGGTTCATGTCAGGGAGGTCCTGTCAGACCAGCCTGATCAACTTTGTTGGGCAATGAAGGTGGTGGACACTGGTCAGGCAGCTGACATTCTGTATTTGGATATTAGCAAGGCCTTCAACTCAGTGCCCCACAAGATTTTTTTTTCCAACTCTATTTTAGCCCCTTCCTGTCACTGACTCACCGAGGCATCTCTTGTGTGGCCCACTCAACTCCCACCTCCACCACCAGTTTGAACTCCTCACCTCGACTGAGGAATCAGTTGCTGGGTCCCCCCCTCCCCCAACCCACTTGAAGGAGAGCAGGGACCACAGAGAGTCAAGTTAGGGCTTGGAGCTGGCATTGGGGCGTGTGTGCTTCAAACACTGGGATCCACTATCAGCTCCTCGGGAACTGTTTTTTTCCTGCCTTCTGCTCCCCCCCTCAAATCAGGACATTCAGTGGTGTCCACTCCCACCCACACCCACAGGACAACCACCTGACTTTGTCTTTTTTTTCTGGTGCCCGACTGCAGTGCACACAGTCTCCACTGGGTGTCATTAGCATCATGGTATATAGATCCCCCTCTCTCCCAGGAAAAGAAAGCAGTCCATTGGAAGCTCAGTCCTCACCTTCCTGCTGATCATTGGCTCCCCGGACTCATTCTTGAACCCAGGTCACCAGCGTGGCGTGAGGTAAAGCAGATACCTCAGACCTCAGAGCCACTGGGCCACAAGAGGATGATCAAGAAGTTGTAGGGTGTAGGGGCAGGGAGTAAACTATCCTGGTGCTGGCAAAATGGCTCAGCAGTATGACCCAGAGGGTGGTGGTGGGAGGACTCTCAGGTACAAAGGAATTTACAAGTGGTGTCTCACAAGAGTCTGTGTTCAACCCAGTTCTGTTCAATTTGTTCATTAATGACAATGAGGGTGATGTTAAAGGCCAATAGAGAAATACTTATTATAATTACTGTATATATACCACCATTGATGAAGGACAATGAAAGAGACAGGATGCTTAATCATTTCAGTAAATTCCTCAATGAGGACATTGTAAAGAATCCACTGAATAGATACATAATTTTAGATGATTTTAATGCAAGATTGGAGCTGCAAAAAAAAAAAAACAACATATCTAGAGATAAAGGTAGATTACTATCAAATATTACTCTAGAATACATATTAATTGACAGAAACTCAATGGGCATGCATATTAATGATAGAGACAAAGAAATGTCTAAACTGTTTATTGACAGAGATTTTACATTGTTGAATGGTCACAGAACAGGGGACATGATGAGTAAACACACTTTTATGAATTCAAGAGGTGCCTCCATCATAGACCATGTATGAGTATGTCTGAACTTAATTAGAGAAAATTTTGATTTAACAGTGAGGGATAGAGTGGAAAGCAAGAATCTGCCACTGGAACTAGACATAAACTGTGGAATCATACCTAATACACCCAGGAAATAATAATATGAACAAGAAAATAAAGGGAATAGGTTGGAAACAAATAAATAGAAGGAGATTCTTTGAAGAGGTAAGAGATAGAGTGATAATTCAAAAAATTGAAAATCTGGCATCATCAGAAAAACCGATGCCAATAGAAGACTATAATAACAAAATAAATGAAATATCAATAATAGTTGCAAAATAATTTAAAATATATTTGGGAACAAGGGCAAAGTGGTATGATTCCCAAAGTATAAAAACAAACCAGAAATTAAACCAGCAGCTTAGGCTACTAAAGAAATTCCCAAACAAGGAAAATAGGAAAGTAATGAATGATATTAGGAATGAATACAATAAGTTAATATCAGCTCAAAAAGAAAAATTTAGATTGGAAATTGGAGAAATTTAGAAGAAGCAGTTCAAATGAAAGTCAGCAAAAAATTTGGGAATGTAGTTGCTAAAAGATGCTAGGAGTTTATAGATATTCTGGAAATACATATAGAACTAGAAGTCTGGGTGATCCACTAAAAAAGGGCTATTCTGTTCCATAGAAAAACAAGATGTAAGTCTCCCCAAGCTAGTTGTTTGGACCCCTTTGGAGAATAAAATTAACCAGGAAGTAATAATGAACTCAATACAATCATTCAGAAGACATAAGGTGTCATGTCCTGATGGCATATCCATAGTTGCAACTATGAATCTAATAGAATACTGGGTCCCTATTCTTAATAAATGATTTGACATAAATACAGTAGTAGGTAGAACACCTGAATCTTGGAGAGAATCAATGATTATCTCACTATTCTAAAATGGTAATAGGCAGGACCCAACATGCTATAGACCGCTTAAGTTAATTCATACGAACCAAAAAATATTTACCCAAATATTGAACAATCATGGTGTAATGGATTCAAAAAAACAACAAAATAGATGAAGCACAGTCAGAGTTTATGCATATATACTCCACCTTAGACCAATGTTTTGTTTTGTCACATTTAATATACAACTATACTAAAATAACAAAACAAACGTTATTCTGTTTATTTATAGATTTGAAGGCAGCATTTGATAGTTTCAATAGACAATTATTATGGGAAACCCTGGAAAAACAGGTTTAGAAAAGGTTACTTTAGACTTCATAAAATGATTATACTCAAGCACAAATATACAGATATGGTACAATGCAGAAGGAGAAAACAACAAAGATTTTTTGGGTATAGAGGAGTAAGACAGGGATGCGTTTCATCACCCATTTTGTTCAAACTATTTCTAAACCAAATTTTAATAAAATTATATAGACCTGAATATCATATGCCTAAAATAGGAGATAAACATTGTCCATATGAAGCATTTGCTGACAATATAGCCATTATTTCAACCAGTGAATTAGGACTAAAATGAATGATAAAAGATCTACATCAAAAGTTCCTAGACGCATCCCTAGTAATTAATGTAGAAAAAATAAAACTAATGATATGCAGGAATAACAATAAAGATTCTTTTTCAATAAAACGTATACATCCATAAGATAGGAAACAAAAAAAAATAGAACAAGTAAAAGAATTCAAATATTTAGGGATAACAATGACAAGTGAATTAAACTGGAATAATCATATACAAGAAATAGAAATAAAATCAAAGAAGTTTTTTAGAAACATAGAATCATAGACATTTGTGGCAGATAAGGACCACTTGGTCCACCCAGTCTGCCAAATTCCCTACCTTTTGGATAAGCAGCAGATCCTAGTTAACCAAAAGCCTACTTCCTCCTACGCCCCCACTATAATTATCTTATGTCTGTACCATACATTCTTGAATTCCCCCACTATTCTTGACCCCGCAACCTCCTTAGGGAGGTCATTTCATGCATCCACCACCCTCTCTGTGAAAAAATACTTCCTCATGTTGCCCCTGAGCTGTCCACCCATCTTCAAACTGTGCCCCCTTATTCCTGCACATTTCATTTTCTGAAAGATGCTACCCTCTTGGACTTTGTTGATTCCCTTGAGCTATTTAAAAGTTTCTATCATGTCCCCTCTCTCATTCCTTTCCTCGAGGGTATACATGTAAAGCTTCTGTAGTCTCTCTTTGTATGGTTTCTGGTGCAGACCTGCATCATTTTAGTTGCCCTCTTCTGGACTGCCTCCATCCTGTCTATGTCCTTGTGGAAATGGGATCTCCAGAACTGCATGCAGTATTCCAGGTGGAGTCTCACCAACTGTCTGTACAGAGGGATGACAACTTCCTGTTTTCTATTGATGATGCCTCTCCCTATGCACCTCAGTATCCCCCCAGCCCTCCTCACTGCCTTCTCACATTGCCTGCCTACCTTTAGGTCATCTGATATGACTATCCCCAGGTCCCTTTCCATTTTTAGTGTTGTTAGTACCCCTCCTCCCATTGTGTACTCTTTCCCTGGGTTTTTGTTTCCCAGGTGCATTACTTTGCACTTCTTTGCATTGAAACTAAGCTGCCATACTTTTGACCATTCCTCCAACCTTGCCAAGTTCCTTCTCATCCATTCCATCCCCCACTTGTGTATCAACCCTGCTGCAGATCTTTGTGTCATCTGCAAAGAGGCATACTTTTCCTTCCAGTCCCACTGCAATGTCACTTATAAAGAAATTAAAGAGGACTGACTCTAGTACTGAACCCTGTGGTACCCACTAGTAACCCACCTTTGTTTGGAGTGGACTCCATTTACTATGACAGCCTGCATCCTGTTGTCCAGCCAATTTTTTACTTAGGCTACCACCCTGGGACCCACTCACAGGCTGGCTAACTTGTTTATTAATCTTCTGTGTGGGACTGTGTCAAATGCTTCGCTAACATCTAGGTAGGCCATGTCCATAGCCCCTTCCTGATCTACTACTTTGGTCACCCAGTCAAAGAAATCTATTAGGTTTGTCTGACATGACCTTCCCACTGTGAATCCATGCTGCCTTGGGTCCTATGCCCTGCTGGCCTCTAGGTACTCAACAATTCTTTCTTTCAGAAGTGATTCCATCATTCTTTCCAGTATTGTTTGGCTTTGCACATAGATATGGAGGAAACTCAGTTAAAAGTATGTTGAAAGTTATAAATACAAAAATAAGATCACAACTACGATATGGAAAATAAATTTAGGTACTGAGTAGTACAAATAAGGTTGAAAAAACATTAAGTACATACTGTAATCACCTATTAGAGTTACAACAGGGAGCTCCATCCTCCTTGGCAAGCACAAAATTAGGCCAACTCCCTTTACAGTGTTTGATTCAGGAAAGAATTATTATATATTGGTTAAATGTTTATAGTATGGAGGATTACTGACTACCATGGAAATGTTTAGAGGACAAAATAAAATATAAAGATAATAAATTTACATTTCCTATGGTAAAGAACATTGAACAAGGGTTAAAACCATAGAACCGTTAACAAGTATTACAGATGCTCTGAGAAAACCATTTATAGAGATTAAAACAGTAGCTAAAATTAGAACAAGGGACATATTTAGACAAAAAGAAATTGAATTAAACTCAAGATTCAAGACATGTCAATGGATACCAAAAATATAGGGGATGTTAGATTTGAAAAATATCTACAAGTTATTAAACTACCAAAACATAGGAAAATACTGAGTAAATTTAGATTTGCATATAATAACAGTGAAAGATTATACACACTGTTCCACAGGGGAGAGTCTGGCTCCAATGGTAGATGCTGCTGTAGGAAGGGAGAGGATGACATTCATCTGTTAATCATTTGTCCTCTATACAATAATAACAGAACAACATTCTTTGGGGTATACTAAAAGACCTTATTACAACCCTGAAGAAATAACTGAGATACCAAAAACACAGGAACAGGATGTTCTGTACACATATATAGATAGTGCACCTTCTTCAAGAGTGGAGGGAATAAATCAGACAACACAATACTCAGACAGATATCTGCCAGGGTTTGTGAGGTCAGTACCTAAAATCAACTTTAACCTGAGAGGCAAAACAGACCACAATGTAGTAAAAAAATAAGCCACAGTTAGTTGTGAATGTAAAAAAAAATGTGGAAAATGGTACTCACCCCCTCCCTTTTTTGCTGCTTATAAAGCCTGCAATTTAAAATAACTCCAGTGTTCTTACTAGTCATAAAAGTTTGAGGGGTTCTTGGTCTCAACATCCAGCTGAATTATGATCAAGCCTGACCACTGAAGCAACGTGACCACCTCTATCAGTCAGGAAAATGCAACACATTTTATCTTGCCATTTCAGAGCTAAGGTCCCGCTGCTTTCTCTGTCTTATGAGGAACCATTCTCTTGGCTTCATTACTTATGTAGTGTGCTCTGGTCAATAAGAGACACACAGGTGGAAAACATTTTCATTACCTGTATCAACTGAAATTAAGAGGCTTTCAACTATGGGCTACACTTGTTCTACATTATTTAACAAATATGTGGCACTAGCCCTTACAGAATATACTCCTAAATTCTGCAATAAATTACAAAAAAACCAAAACACAGGAGCAGGGTACCCTGTAAACATATATGCCTTGACCTCATGGTGCAACAGTAGCACATCTGACTATACACACATCAGGCTGGCAGTATAGCTTAGAGGTTAGAGTAATGAGTTGTAAACGAGCTTGGTACATCCAGCAGACCAAACCTTGGTTTGATTCTCACAACCTCCACTTGTATACTGTGTGACTCTGAGCAAGTCATTTAACCGCCCAATGCTCCTAGGTCATCCCTGAAAACAGGCTCTTGTGCCTGTGGGCCTTACCTGGTTACCAAAGATTAATAATAATATATAGATCATGCACCTACCTCAGGAATTGAGGGAATAAATCATACAACACACTACACAGATACCTGCCAGTGTGAGTGAAGTCAGCACCTAAAATCAACTTTAAACTGAGAGGCAAAGCAGAACACAACTGCAGTCGACAAATAATGCCATGGTTATTTATGAATGTGAAAATAAGTACAGAAAATGATACCCCCCTTTTTTTGCTGCTTAAAAAGTCTGCAATTTAAAATAACTCCAGAGTTCTTACTAATCATAAAAATTGGGGGTGTTCTTGGTCTCATTATCTAGCTAAATTATCATTAAGCCTGAGCACTGCAACAAAGTGACTACCTCCATCGGTCAGGAAAAAGTGAAACATTTTATCTTACCATTTCAGAGCTAAGATCCCTATGCTTTCTCTATCTTATTTATTTGCTTTTGGTAACCAAGTACATGCACTAGACAGGATTACCTGTTTTCAAGCACAACCCGAGAGATTGCTGTTCAAACAAGTTACAAGGTACAGGGAGGAGCTGATGCAATGCAGTACATAAAGAGATCAACAACCTTACATGACAGTAGAATTACTTAGCATGAAAGTGATGGCATGCATAACATAAACATTACAGTACAAAAGAGATAAAAACAGCTTGCAGAGATCAGTAATATAAGTGCATAACAGCAGTGCTGGTGGCATAGGAATAGGGTATGGAACAGGGAAGGGGGCAGCACTGCAACGGAAAGTAAAGATGTTATGTTCCATGAACTAGAGCAAGTAAAGAATTGTAATACATGAACTAAAGACATTTACATGCGTCTAGGTAGGTAAGATAATTAAAAACTGCATGATTGAAGGCAGGGTGAGAACTGGAGCTTCTAAAGGAAAATGGAAGGGACTTCCAGAATTTGGGAGCTTAGATGGAGAAAGCAAGTTCACCCATTTTGGTGGAGCAATTAGGGACAGTGACAAGAACTGAATTTAAGGAACAGAACAGTCAGGGGCTGTCAACTGGGGTGAACATGGCTGCAAGGGAGGAGGGGAGAGAAGAACGAATTATATTGTTGGTCAGGCAGCCTATGGAATATAAACACTGGGAGGAGGGAGATAACCAGTGGAAGTCAGAGTAAAGTGTGCAGCGGTTTTTAAACTGATGAGCAGACAAAGCAAATCTGCAAACATTGTTATAGGAAACATCCCATGCTTGAAGGACATTTGCCTGCACTTGAACAAAGACCAGCAGTGCATAGCAAAGACCGGGGAGCAGAAGTCCTTGGGAGACAGAGATCCTAGCAGCAGGGGTCAGGGCATGGTGGACACGATAAGCCAACCCAATTTTGGCATTGACAAACTTGTATACCACATTGACATGGAGAGAGAAACTTTGACACGGATCCAGAGTGAACCCTAAGTATCTAAAGGAGTCAGTAACTTGTACTGGGGAGCCATTGAGACAAGAGACCAGAAATGAGGGGTTCAGGGCACTGAGCTTCCTTTGGGACCCAAAGAGCATGGCCTGGGTCTTGGCAACATTTAATATGAGGTTCTGAAATGTGAGCCATGTTTGGATTCATTGTAGGTCAGAAAAGAGGTAGGAATTAATGTTAGAGATGGACCTAGAGGAGGTATAGAGGATCAAGTTGTCAGTGTAGAGTAAGGTATGACACTGGGTGGGAATGGTAGGTAGATTGTTTATAAATATAGAAAAGAGCAGGGGTCCAAGGATGGAACATTGTGGACCACCAGTGGATAGAATGGCAGGATAGGAGAGGACTCTACTGTAGGAGCCAGTCTTTGTGCAATTGTGCAGGTAGCTGGAGAACCAGGCAATAGTGGACTGTGAGGCATCCAGTAAACGTAGCTGATGCAAGAGCAGTGAGTAGTTGACCGAGTCGAAAGCCTTCGTTAAGTCAATAAAAACAGCCCCCGTAAGTTGGCCTTTATCCATTGTGGTTGAGGTGTCATTAGTGAATTGCGCTAAGGCAGTCAAGGTGCTGTGGCCTGGTCTGAAAACATGCTGAGCAGGAGATAACAGGTCATAGCTGGCTAGAAAGTCTGACACCTGACAATGAATAAGTTTCTTATGAGGAACCATTCTCTTGGCTTCATTACTTATGCAGTGTACAGATTATTAAACTACAAAAACATAGGAAAATACTGACTAAATTTAGATTTGAATATAATAGCAGTGAAAGATTAAAAGCACTGCTCCACAGGGGAGAGTCTGGTTCCAGTGGCACATGCCACTGTGGGAAGGGAGAGGATGACATTCATCTGCTAATCATTTGTCTTCTATACAATAGGTACAGAACAAAATTCTTGGGGGATGTACTAAAAGATCTTAATTATAACCCTGAATAAATGGCAGCAATACTCCTTAATAATAAGGTAGTGATTACATTTTTTTTTTATTTAGTTGTTTAACCAGGTATAGCACACTAAGCTGAAAACTTTTTTACAGGAGCTACCTGGGAGCACAAGGAGGTTAAGTGACTTGCTCAGGGTCACACAGTATGCAAGTAAAAGCTGTGGGATTCAAACCCAGATCTAGTCTGCTGGATGTCACCAGATTTGCAGCTCAGAGCCTTAGACCACTGTGCTATACTGCCTCCATTTGAAAGACTAGTATCATTTTTCAAGATAATAAATAACCATAAACTGCACGTAAAGGAGGAAAGAGATATTATCTAGGAAGTTAAATGTATAACTAAGAAATCAATGCACTTTAATGAAAATTGTAAATGTTGTGGGACTGTTTGTATGTGAATGTTATTTTTATAATTAATTGTGTAAGTTATTAATGATTCAAGTAAATTAATTTGTATATGTGTATGTGTATATATATATATATATATATATATATATATATCTAGATATATATATATCTAGATAGATAGATAGATAGATAGATAGATAGATAGATACATAGACAGATATATGTATGTTTTTATTAATATTGTAATGACATGAAAATGAGTGTCCAGTCTGGAAAGGGTGGATTGGGGGTAGAGTTGTAGAATATGTCTTCAAAGTAAAAGATAAGGAAAATCATCTTTTGCGCTATCTCGCTCCAGTCTTGTGGTGGAAGGCAGCCATGGTGTCTGTACAGAGCATCAAGTTTGGGGAAAAGCTTTTTGTGGATGGCTCCCACATACACCACAAAATTGAGGTACTTGTTGAGCCAGAGTCTGAGGTATTTGAAACAGGAGACATCTTCTAGCACAGAACCATCGGCATATGAAAGGAGGGGGTGGCATCAAGTCTGGCGAGCATTTGCCTGGTGCCAAAGGTCAAAGAGACCGCTTTTTTGGCATTTAATGAAAGCTGATTTGTGCAAAACCAGTGCTGGACATTGTTGAAGTCCAGCTGGAGGCTGTTCACCACCTCCGAGGGGGAAGTACTGAAGTTAAATAAAATGGCATCATCTGCATACGTGTGGATGTTAACAAATAAGCAGGTACTGGGTAGGTCATTTAGGCATATGGAAAATAGTATGGGGTCAAGTACCAAGCCTTGGGAGATGCCAGTGTTGATTGGGAGAGGGGAGGAGAGGGAGTCACCGACCCAAACAGACTGGGGACTGCCCATGAAATAGGACCAGAACCAGCTAGTTGCAGATCTGGAGAGGCCAGCCACAGTCAGCTTACTGAGGAGAAGGGTATGGGCAATAGTATTGAAGGCTTTGGCCATATCGATAAAGATGGAAGAGATGATGTGCCTGTCATACATGCCTGAGAGGATGGAGTCAGTGAGCCAAAGAAGGGAGATGGTGGTGGAGTGGGCCTTACAGTACCCAGACTGGAAGGTGGTAAAGAAGGAAGAAGAAGAATGAAAGAAAGGTGTGAGCTGTCCCAGAGCTAGGTTCTCCTGAAGTTTAGCAAGGATTGGGAGTAGCGATATATGGCATAAGTTTCTGGGATTGGAGGGATCATCACCCTTCGGAAGGGGGGACATCAGTGGTGACCTTCCAGATGGCAGGTATGGTGGTGAGTGAAAAGGATTGGTTCAGGAGAGTTGCCAGGGGAAGGGCTATAGCATGAACTGAGAGGTGAAGCAGCTTGGGATCAAGGCCATTGGGGCTTTTACCTTGTGGGGGATTTAGGGCTAGCAATTCCCACAGGGTGTCATCGGGAGAGACTGGATAGAGGAAAAAGCGTGATGAAGAAAGGATGTGAGCGGAAGTTGCTAGTGACGAGGCAGAGTGGGGTAGGGAGGCAAGCTGTCACAGGTGGTGAAAAGTTTGTTGAATTCAGTAACCACAGAGGGAGGGTCAGAGACATTAAGGTCCCCTACCTTTAGAACAGGTGGGGGGGGTTGGACAAGGGGAGAAAATAACAAGAAATGAACAACCTTCCAGAATTTGGAGGGATTGCTAAGGTTTTCATGAAAGGAGGCATTGAAATTCTCCACTTTAGCAAGGTGGATAGCCCTCATGCAAGGGTTATGGAGGGAGCAATAATTAAGCAGGTTCTTAAGAGCTCCTGAAGCTTTATGTGCCACCCTTGGCCTAATTAAGAGCACGTTGACAGGCTAGCAGCTCGGCTGACACCCAGGGGACTTGATTGTCATGGATCATTGTCTTCCTAAGTGGGGCATGATGGTTCCAGGCATTTAGGAATTGGGAGTAGATGTAGCTCAGGGCTGATTTGACTGAGGAGGCAGAGGCAATGGGTTACCATTCAATGCTGGTAAGTTCATTGTGCAAGGAGGACAAGTCAAGGGATTGGAAGGAGCAAAGGTTATAAATAATAGGGTGGGAGGGCTTTTGCCAGGTGGATTTTCTGTACACAGTAAATCATATGGTGATCGCTAAGCGTGTCTGGCAGTATACCTGAGGTGATGACTCTGTGTGGGTGAGACGTCAGTACCCAGTCTATTAGGGTATGTTTGCTTGATTTGAGATTACTATGCATAGGATCTTCAATAAGCTGCTTTAGATTTAAGGAGGAGACTTGATTGCAGATTTTGGACTGGGTACTTAACAAACAATTTATGTTGAAGTCTCCTAGGATGTAAGGCTCGCCAGGGGAGGAGAAGGTGGTGGGAGAAGAGTGGAGGTCAGTGATAGAGGATGGGGAGGAGAGAGGAAGGTTAGTGCAGCAATAGACTCTGCCCACAAAGATGGGGAGGCAGCAGGGAAGGGATAGTTTTATTAACAGAAGTTCGTAGGCAGAGGTAGAGGCAGTGGAGAGACAGACTGAAAATTGAATGGATGTGGAGATATACATAGCCACTTCCCCACCCCTAGTCGATCTGTCCTGCTGGATGATGGAGTAGCCGGGGATAGAGATGGCAGTGTCAGGTATTTTTGAGCTGCGCCAGGCCTTGGTGATAAGTACAAAGGGTTTTAACCCATTCAGCTTATGGCAGCCATTTTGGATAAGGCGAAACATAGAACCTTTTGATTCAGATATGCACTCCTTGGCTAAGTGAGTTAAACTGGTCATAAGAGGCTGGAGAAGGTCAAACTTGGGGAGCAGACTTCTGATATTTAGATGAACTATACGTAGTCCTTTAGGCAAATTGGAAAGGGGAGTTGGGGGTAGTCCGGGGTTAGGTTCAATGTCGCCTACTGAGAGGAGCAGTAGTACTATAAGCAGTTTGGTGAGAATGGATAACTATTTCCTAGGCAGGGAGGATAAGCTAGTAGGAGTGGTGGTGGCTAGAACAGAGGTGTGACTGGGAGGTGATATAGATGTGCAGAGGGACTCTATGTTATATCCTGGAGAGTACAGGATGGATGCGCCTGGGCACCAAGGAGAGTGGAGAAGTGGGAAGGCAGGAGGATGGGAGAGTGGGGGGGAGGAGGAGGGAAAGGATAGAAGTTGGAAGGGTCAGAAGGGCGGTGAGATAGAGGAGGGAGGACATTGTCCTGAATAGAAGTGGGAGGAAAGCAAGGACAAGGAGGAGCACAATGTAAGCGAATATGGGGGGGGAGTGTGAAGAGGGGGACATGGAGAAAGGACAGCGTAAGGTGGCAAGCTATAATTCCACACAAATACAGGCTCAGTAAAGTTCATGGGTAACTTAGACTAAGGGTAATTGTGACCGCTAGGATAGCCTAGTGGTTAGGGTTACTGACTTTGGTGTAAAGATTCAGGGGTTCGAATTCAAGTGCATCTGAGAGACAGGGGAGGTGGAAAATCAGTAGATATGGGACTGTCTTGAGAGGGCTGAGACAGAAAAGGAGCAACTACTAGCACTGTGTAGGTACTTTAAATTAGGGTTGAGAGGAAGGAGTGCATGAGGAAACAGCGGCTCCTACTGGCCACAGGATATAATCTGCAGCAGGAAATTTGGGGAGATAGAACTAGACATAGAGGGTCATGTGACTGGTCACGTGACCTGTATTACCAATAAAGGAAAGCTCTGCCCAGAGTGGGGTGTTGGGGCAGGCTAACACAGTGTAGGGAGATCTACTGCTGGAGAAGAGGCTGTACCTGTCTTGCTGCTTCTGGGACCATGCTGGTCATAGTGCTCCCGTTGGTGTGGGGAGGAGTGGAGAGTAATGCAGCCTGGGGAGACAGAGTAAAGAAGCTTACCAAACAGGATTAAAAGGTCTCCATTTAGCACAAAAAGAGCAGTGAAAACAAAGGACAATAAAATTAAGGTAGGAGACCGAGGCTGAAGGGGGGTGGCCGAGCTTGCCCTGGGGCTGCTGTGCAGGTGTAGTACAGTGGGTGTAAGATGGGGAAGGCTCAGGAGCTGAAGCAAGACCCAAAGGAGGAGACTTGAACTAGGGGAGCAGAGCGATACAGGGGAAAGTCAAACAACAGGCACAGTAAATCAATAAAGCAGCATGAAATTGCTCAGAACATGAGGAGAATTGATAAGGTACAACAGTGAAACTAGCATGTACATCAGCAGATAAATACAGTGCAGGGCATAAACACTTAAAGGACAAGTGCACAAAGAATAAAACACAATGCAATAGGCAAGGGCAGAGCAGTTCAGGAAACAATCAACACACCTACACTGACAATTATCTTATCACAGTGCAGGGAGAACCACTACTGGAGAGGATGCTCTACCTGTCTTGCTGCTCCTGGGGCCGTTCTGACCACTGTGCTCATGCTGGTGTGGGGAGTAAAGGAATGCAACCTCTCTTGCTGCTTCTGGTGCCATTACTGCCACAGTGCTGCTGCTGGTGTGGGGAGGAAAGGAGAGGAATGAAGCTTGTCTTGCTGCTTCTGGGGCCTTTCTAGCCATGGTGCTCCTGCTGGTGTGGGGAGGAGAGGAGAGGAATGCAACCTGTCTTGCTGCTTCTGGGGCCGTTCCAGTCATGGTGCTCCTGCTGGTGTGGGGAGGAGAGGAGAGGAGAAGAGAAGAGAGGAGAGGAGAGGAGAGGAGAGGAATGCAGCTTGTCTTGCTGTTTCTGTGGCCATTTCAGACGTGGTGCACTGACTGGTGTGGGGAGGTAGGGAGAAGTATGTTCGTAATTCTAGGTAAAAGTCTAATTGCAGCTGAAGTGTATACTGCTAAATGTTTTATGTGAGGTACAGATGAGGCGTATATTGCTTACTGTTAAGTTTGTAGGGTGTAGCCAAGGTGCATACTTCTAAATGTGATGTTTTTAAGGTGCAATTGAGGTGCACAGAGTTTGTAAAGTGTGTATGAGGTGCAGATGAGGTGCACACAGCGTGTACACCTCAGACGAGGTGCATACCTCAGTTCCATCAGAAATACTTGTTTATTGTCCTCAGTCATAACTCATATCCACATAAAGTGTCTGCAGGGGACTTTTCTCTGTGATAGCACTGCACTAAATGCCTTTACAGTGCTGCTTCGGCAGGAGGTAATTTGAACATCAGCTGCAGTGCTGCTCAGATATTGCTTTTGTGGATCTTACCACCATCTGTCAGATAGTGCTGCTATCCCCCCTAGGATCCTACTAGAAATCCTATTAAAGACAGATATAGGATCCAGGATCAGATAGGGATGGACCTTAATTAGGATTCAGGGATCCTAGGTCAGATCCAGGGATCCTGTGTCAGATAGTTAGTTTCCAGGGTCAGATTGTGATGGATCCTAGGTCAGATAGAATCTGAGCTGGATCTGTTGCTAGGATCTACAGGATCCACAAGGTTTGTAAAATCCATGCACTGGTCCTAGATGGTAGGCTCCATGGTCAGATAGCACTACTATCCTACCCCAGCAATTATCTGGCCACATGGGAGGTATCTGTTGGTATCCTAATTTCTAGGATACTATCTGAGCAACACTAGTTGTAGCAAACATTGCTTGCATGTGTTTGAATATGAATATATCACCCTTTGATCATCACCCCACTTTATTTACTAGTAGAGGACTTCAGAGCACTTGGTTCAAGATTTGAATCTGTTACCCATTAGATATTAAGGAATTCAGGATTTCTTGAAATCCCAACTGAAATTTTCATGTCCTGTATAGTCTTTGCAGTGCAGTTACCTGATATTAATGGCACATTCTTTGGTCCTGACAGGCTCTTTCAAGCAGTAATGTTTATTAGTGGACAAAAAAATTTCAACATCTTAATTTTTAAGCAAAAATGTATATTGTGACATCCTTAGATTCATTCTCAGGCCCAGATATTCATACTGCTCCCAAAATGTGCGCAACAGCAGGAGCAAGCACAATTCAATTGCACATATGCGCAACAGACACAATATTCAAACATGGAGCAGAACAAATTGCGCAAGCAGCCAATGTCTGAATATCGCACAAACTGCACCATAGCGCAACCAGGAAGGGGAAGCTGAGCAGAAAGGTCGCGCCATAGTGCAACAAGGGCAGCCCAGCTGAGCAGTCCAGAGGTGCCATAGCGCAAGCAGAGCCCCCCCCCCAGCAGAGCAATGGAACTGCACAACCAGGGAGGCAGGCTGGGGCCCACCGCCAGCCATGCCACACATGGGCACAGGAACACACTGCAGAACCAACAAGACACCTGCAAACCCCAAGCACAGCATCACTGGGGGTGGGACGGATGATCTACTGGCCCATGGGGACAAGCCAACAAAGCACAGCAGGGCCATGACGCCCCAGCACAATCACTGGCAGGCTGAGACTGCCACACACAGGGGGTTGACAACCACAGTGCACATCAGCCCCCCGTATGCACAGCACACCCTGCACCATGACCCCAAGACATCACCCATGTGCAGTGACTGGCACTGCAGGAAACACCATGCATCCCCCCCAGCACATGTCAACCCAGTGTAGCAGAGAACCATACAAGCCAGACCCACCCTGTGCACCCAGCAGTGGGTGGCAGCAGATGGCAAGACCAACAGAAAATCACTGCCACACTGGAGACACCTTCCCATGCACACACACGCACCACACACACACACACATATACCCAGGACCATACCACCCCAGATGGCATGCACACCACTGCAACTGAGCAACCATAGCCAGCTACAAATCAGAGACCAACACAGTATTCATATCAAAATATGTATGTATTAGAAAAATGTAAATTACAAAATTAACAACAACAAAACTATTTACAAGAGGGGTAGGGGTACAAGGTAGGGTAGGCAAAGGGTAGGATGAACAACTTGAGAGGAAGGCAGAGTGGGAGGATGTGTGAAGTGGGAAGGGAAGCTGGCCTAAGGCCTAGCAGGCTGGTCCTCTCGCCGTCTGGTGCAGTTGTGTTGGCTGTGCCTCCTCCGTGAGCCATGGTGCTGGATGTCGTGGAGGATGGTCCTGTTGTCCATGGACACCAGGTGAGCTGCTGCAGTGCCCGCTCTATTCTCCTGGAGCACAATGAGGCCTAGGAAAACGGAAGCACAGTCAATGGCTGTGACTGCCACAACCCTGAACACCACCCAACCTGCAAGCCATATAGCCCAATGTCCCGCCCCTGTGATGGTATGCACCCACCAGTGAACATGCACATGCCAGCCCAACCAGGCGGCACCAGCTATAGCACCACCGCAACACACCGCCCATGTCCATCACAGCACAAACAAGGCTGTCAAGTGACGTGGCAATGTGGTGCGATGCCAGTTCCACAGCCATGTGCCCAGTGCATGCATGGACCACCAGTGACGCACACACAGGCGTGCAGTGACACTGGACAGTGATGAATGTCTCCTGTGTGGTGCATGGTTGTGTTGTGCATGGCTGGTGGTCATGCCCACCCCCTCCAGCATGCAATAGCATCCATGATGTAATGATACTCACACTCCGCAAGCAGCTGTGGCTACTGCTGCTGCTGCTGTGGCCCACCCCTCACAGCACCACCGACCGCCACCAGGGCCCTGCCATGGCCCTCCTCATCCCGTGCCTGCATCCTCTCTGCCCGGCCTGTGGGAGACAAATGTTGAGAAAAACATCAGTGTGACTCCAAAGCAGACTGCCCCCTGCCCCAGTGAGAGTGCCTGCCCACACAGCTAGACCCATGCATCTCACACCTGCACACACTGACACAGCCAACCATGTCAGAGCCATCACCCATGCACAGCCACCAAACACACTCACACCCCTACAGAGAATACAGGTGCATAGATGGTACACCCACCTGGCCTAGCAAGCACAACACCTCCTGGCACGTGACCGTAGCCACTCATGCAGGTCCGGCTCCCTCCTGCGGAGGTCACTGTACCTGTGCCGGCACTGCTCAGCAGACCGGCGCTGCCCAGTGACCCCCCACCAGGTCATTGGCCACTTGCAGCCAGACCTGGGTTCAGGCTATGGTGAGGGGCTCCTCCCCATACAGTGCCCCATAGTGGGGCTCTACCAGGGCCACCAGGTTGGCCACCTTCACCGGGCTCCATTGGAGTGCCCTCCTGCATTGCATTCCTCCAACTTTACAGCAGGCAGTATGGCGTCCTGCAGCACGGCAACCCCATGTGGAAATGTTGCGCAATAGACCACCATAGGTTCCAATCGCGCTGTTCGTACAGCGCCATCAGTCCACATAGTGCTGTCACCAGACAGTGCAATAGGGCCGTACACATGGCAGCTTAACAGCGCCAGGGGGCAAAGGTTGGACACCAGGTCAGGGGTCTATGACGCAAGGCCACGCACAGCGCCATCTGACATCTACGCATCCTGCACGATTGACCACCTGCGTGACAGTACCACAGTGGACTATTGCGCAGTAGTGCCACAGCGCCATATAGTGCCCAGTGCTGTAGCGCCACTGGCACAATGGTGGCCATGGCCTGAATTGCCGATCGTGCAGAGCACGTCATCAGCACGGCAGATGCCTGCGTAAGCTACCTAGGCATGCACAATGCAGTGTACCACACAGTCACAGATCTGTGCTATTGGCTCGGCCGGCTCAACCGTATTGTGAAAAGCGCAATGGCGCGATATTGAGCTGGCACATGCAAATCATCCGATCAGCCATTCAAAGGCGCAGTGGCTCAATTTGCATCTCATTACAGTTGCTCCACTCCTAATTTGCATGCATTGCACTATAAAAGTGCGACAGTGGACTGCGCTGGCCAGATTCAGTTACTGCAGGTGAGAGGTGAGTTGCATGCTGTGGGATGTTCTGGACAATGGGCATGGGATAATACTGTAGACTGCACAGTGACAGGTGTCCACTTCCACCCATACAGATCGCCATGACCGAGCAGAGCCAAGGTGAGGGTGAGGATGGTGGGCGAAGGAGGAGGCCCAACTTCACCACGGCAGAGACTGAGGCCCTCTTCCAGGCCTACCTGTAGGAGGAGGCACTACTGATTGGATGGCGGGCACCCTCAGGCCCGCGCGGTGCATGGGAGGGGTAGCCCGGCAGTGAACTGCACGGAAGCCACCAGCGCCTGTGCAGCAAATGCAAAAAGAAGGATTGGGACAGACCGCAGGAGTGGTGAAGAGAGCAGGCAGCACTCAGGGCAGCACGCATGGGACTGGCGGGGCCAGCCAGCGGTGGTGGAGCTGACCCGGCTGAGGATGACTGGCTGCATCAATGCAGTGCAGTGCTATTGAGGGCGTATCAGGAGGTGGATCCAGACAGGTGGAAGCCCATCACTGCACGGTATGAAATGGTGGTGGTGGCGGTGGGGGGAGGTTGTTCACATGCACTCACATGTCCTCTCTTTCTGTTACAGATCCTGTTCATCTTCAGGAGATGGTGGTGGTGGGTCCAGGCAGTGAGGATGACCTGCTGGACATGGAGGAGGGTCCATCCACCTCTGACACCAGCCAGCATGCATTGCACCAGCATGCATGTTGGGTGCCAATTCTGGTGTCAGTGATTCAGGTGTAGGGGGCGCACTGCCGGTGTCTTAGCAGTCTGGCATGCAAGCATGCCAGCATGCTGTGACTGTGGCTGTAGCACATACCTGCACCATTGATGATGCAAGGACTGCAATGGGCAGTGACATGTGTGTGTCCCATGACAGACACACAGCAGGCCAGCACGTTCCCCTGGGCCTTGCTGGTTCCAACTTGTGTGCCAGCATGTCGGCACAGTCTCAGACTGTGCCTGTCAACACCGGTTGGGCAGCACCGGTGGCTGTGCAGGTGTCTGGCACTGTTATGCCACAGCGTGGAACGAGTGGTCCCTGGGGCACAGCGGTTGGAGCGGCAGCAGCAGCAGTCACCCACCAGGTCTGGGGGTACAGTGTCCAGCGGTAGCACATGCCCGCCACCCTTTGATACACCCATTCCTGGTCCAGGTGAACAGTGCCCACCCTCAAGGGGTGTTCTGCATCAGGACCTTCCACACCCTGGGGGACAGGATGCCGTTGTGGCAGAGTATCCATTGGATGAGCACACCCGCCTGCTGTAGGAATCAGTTGAGCAGCAAAGGTGGGTTGCAACGTCTGTGGAGGCACTGTGTGGCAGGGAGTGTGCTCTGGACCATGCAGAGATGGTCCATATGCGGATGGATGTGACCGCTGCCATTGACAGGCAGACCCAGGCATTGGTCGCTGTTGTGGCTGCATTGGGCACACACGCAGGGTGCTCCTGTACCGCACCCCACACAGCACGCCCACTGCTCCCCCGGTGTCGTGGCGACACCAGGCCTGTCACACCAGGTTCTGCTGTGGGTATCCCAAGCACCCCTGGTGCAGGTATGTTTGGCATCCTACAGACCCCACTGCGGACAAGGTCGCGATCGCACAGTGGGACCCCTGGTGGTCCATCGGTGCCACCCCATGTGGCCCCTGCTCAGCCTGCCAGTGCTGTTGGGTCACAGCGGGGCTGCCCATGCATCCGCGGTGGCCGTGGAATGGTGCAACATGACTGACCTCTCCAGTGCGGGCTCTGTCAGCTGCTGCCCTGTGTGCACTGTGCGTCATGGTGGGCAGTGCACTGGTGGGTGCCCTGCCCATCACGCCGACATACGGACCACCTGCATACCATCCTGACTGCTGTCCACAGGTGCGTGTGCATGATGATGCCTGCATTGTACTGTACACCAAGGTGCAAGGGTGGCCAGCATCTGACACATGTGCTTGGACAGTACAGGTGGTGGGTGTGGTCTGTGGATCTGTGTGTTTTCCATGTCTGTTCCTGCTGTGCTGTGCACCTGCCCATGTATGCTTTGTACCTGGTGTGTTTGTGTGTGTGTGTGTGTGTGTGTGTGTCCATATGACTGTTCGCCCCTTCCTGATGGTGTGTTTGTGTGCCTGGTCCCTTCCACCCCTCGTCTGCACACCCTGGTGTGTTACTCTGTGTGCCTGTGGGTTGTGCCAGGACAGTGTTGTTTCACATGGCCCCTTAACACCTGTGTTGTGCATAATGCTCCTCCGTGATGGTGTCCCAGTGCAGCTGGGCCTGCGGATCAGTCGGGGGTCCCGGCCGTCAAGGGGCTGCTCATCACCATCAACACCGGCGCGCTGCGTCCCATCGCTGTCCCCTCTTCAACCTGTACAGCTATCCCACAGTCATTGGCCATGTTGTGCAGGATACAACAGGCCAGGAATATCCCACAAGCCTTTGAGGGGCTGTACTGTAGGGCACCGCCGGAGGTGTCTAGGCATTGGAAGCATGCCTTGAGCATCCCAAACACCCGCTCAATGATGTTGTGTGTGGCGGCATGTGCCTCATTATAGCGTTTCTGCGATGGGGTCATGGGGCGCTGGTATGGTGTGAGCAGCCAGGGACGGAGTGGGTATCCGCTGTCACCTGTGTGGAGATAGTGAAGATCAGTCTCATGTTCAGGTCCATATTGCCCATATCCCTGTGTGCCACTACCATGGCACCTGTGGCATTCCCATCCTTGCCCCGAGTTTGCAGTTTCTACATGCGTACTCACCCACTAGATGGCCTGTGGGGATGTCCCCACTCTTGAATTGATGGCACAGTGTGGACTGATGCCATATAAAGACATCATGTGCTCCACCAGGGTGTGTGGCACAGACATTGATTATATGCCCAGTGGCATCACACACCACCTGGCAGTTGACACTGGGGAAGCCTTTTCTATTCCTTTATGCGGCCCCATCGGGGCCAGGTGGCGTGTGAATGGCCACATGGGTGCAGTCTATGGCCCCTAGCACGCCAGGCATAGTGCTATCCTGTGAACGCCTGCATGTTTGCTGTACGCTCTGCCGAGGTGCTGGGGAAATGGATGTGCTCCACAGCATGTGGCAGCAGTGCGCTGAGGAATTGGGTGAGGATGCGTGACGTGGCAAACTGTGTGATGCCTGTGGTGTCCCCTGTTGGCCTCTGGAAGGTGTCCGTGGTGAGCAGGCACATGCAGGCTGTCACCTTGGTCTCCACTGACAGAGCATGACTCCGTCGTGAGGGTGCCTGCATCACATCACTGCACAGTTCACAGAGCCGCCTCAGTATTGCCCTGTTCAGGCAGTACCGCCCACGATCTCTACATCTGTGTACAACTCAAAGCTGATGCGGGCACGGTACTGTCTGTTGGGAGCGTACCGCCGAAAGGCCCCTCCACGGCCACGTCCCCCTGCACCTTGCATTCTCACCCCCCTCATTACAGCTTCCATGGGGAAGCAGTCACTGTCCATTTCCCTGGCTTGTGCCCCCCCCAGCTGATGTTGCTCTGTTACCTCCGCTGTCCTGACTGCTACTTCCACTGCACCGGGCACTTCCCCGCTGGCCTCTGCAGCCTATGGCCCACACTGCTTCCCTTGCCTGCCCTGGCCTGTCACTGTCTGTCTTTCTCTCTCTCTTCCCCACTTGGCATCCCTGTGGTGTTCTTGCGCCGCTTCCTTAGAGCCATTTTTATTTGGCTCATTTCTGCTGGGGCGCAACTTCTGGCTGGTCTGCTGTTCGCATTGCGCAGTTCGGATATCGTGATGCACCCTTTATGCATGGATCCACCCTTCGGTTGCGCATGCCGTCATTTGCATTGTGCTGTTGCTCAGCATGTTTTCGGTGGCGCAACTGCCTCCTGCTGAATATGGCAGAATGGTGCACTTTTGGACTTGTGCAGGCGCAACCCTATTGCGCATGGTGCAACCCTTTTGAATATCCCACCCTCAGTGTATTTTTAATGTTCTCAGATATTTCTTAGATATTTTTAGAACAGCTGTTATAACAAATTTTTCAAACAATGACTTAAGTCATTAAAGTTGGTCGACACTCACAATTTCAAAAATCCCTCCTGTTGCAATAACCGTTCGAATGTGCCTACTAAATGTATTCTGTAGATGTATTAGGATGGATCTACCACGTTTCTGACTTTAAAAAGCATATAATCACACCAAAATATTTATTTTGTCATGGTGACAGTGACAATGGAGTAGGAGTTTTTAAAAACTCCAAAATAGCATATCTCAGTTTAGGAATAAAAGTAAACAAAAAGAAAAATAGGCATTTTGAGTTTTTTGCCAGAAAAACATGTTTGCTGACAAAAATGACATAAGAACTAACAAATATTCCACAAACATGCTGCATTATACATACATTTTGCGAGGGTTAGAATTCTTACGCCACGTACATACCTACTTGTGATACTGGGGTTTGTAAGCAGGAACTGGATTCTTGGCACAAGTGCAATGTAGAGATGAGGCACTCATTTCCTGGGAAGATGGTGTGGGCTGCCTCATGTTTGCGAACTCTGTAGGCCAGTCATGGAACTGCACTGGTATTATAGTGATAATAGGAGGCATCAGAGGGGATAAGCAGAATAGTGGTGCTGTGCACTGTAGATAAAGACTGGTGTTGAAGGCTGAGGTATCTATCAGTGGTGTCCAATGCCATAATTCCCGAGGACTGAACTACTGATGCCTTCTATTATCACCATTATATTTGTAATTAGCCTCTTTCCTTTGCTGGATTGAGATAGCTGGTTATCAAAGAGCACTTGTAAGGTTAAGTCAGACCCTGAGAGCTGTACTCTGGGCAGATGGTTGCCCAGAGACAGGCTATCTGGATATTTATGCTGTGAGTGGCCTGACTTAGCTAAGATCCGTAAACTGGAACATGAATATGCATGATTCTGCCCTTCCCCTGAAAACCTATATAAGTGAAAGGCATTTTGGCATTGGTGGCTGAGCCTAGGGGTGGGGGGCAGAAAGGGAAAGAGGAGTAATCCAGCCTCTCTGGCTGCAACTGGGCTGAAGGGACCTGCAGTCCCAGGGATGGTGGCAGGGTCACTGAAATTCCTGGTCTCCAGAGAAAGATACCATCAGGAGCAGTGGGAGAGCTGGAGACCCATGGAACTTGCCTCAAGAGGAGCAGATACCATTAGTACCTGAAAGGCACATTGGGACAATAGTGGGCCACCCCTCAAGGGAGGTTACCAAAGCCCTTGCGGGTTCACTCCCACTGTTAGTTGGAGGAAGTGGGAGAAATCAGTCAGTGTTCTGAGCAAACTGTAAGTTCACATTGCTAAATGAATGCTGTTTGTGTGTGACATGTCCCAGGCTGTTCAAGTAGAAACCACTATTAGGTAGCTGAATGGATGGATATCAGGTAGGAGGGAGCCTGGCAAGGATAGGGGCCAGTACTGTAAGCCCCTGGAATTAGGCCAGACATAGAAGTCTGTTTTTTGGGCCACTAGGTCAATTAGTGTAGTATCAAAGGGAGAAACACATGGCTAGACCAACCATGCTTTATGCACTTATTGGTGATATCATATGCTGCTGTGTTCTCATATTTATTGTCCTTCTAGACATATTGAGATGCATGCCAGCACAGTTTACCTCCTATGGCAGTGCTAACCCTGCCTGAGAAGATTGCCACTACACAACTGGTCTTGTCAGTGCCAGGACTTCAGGGAACCTGTAGGAGAGGTTAGGGATCTTTAAGGTTGAAAGAGACCCAGTGCTTTATACAACATGTAACTGTTCATTTAGTTCAGGGGTGAACCTGGAGATTATTATGGGTGCAGAGTGGACAACAGGCCTCACATTTGTGCACTCACTATCCAACTAGTGTTCAGAAGTAGCAGCTGTAATGGATGCAACACTAGAGGTTATGTTAACCAAGAGAGAGTTTTTAAAGAACAATTGTGTAGGGCATGGCCCCTTGAAATATCAAAATGTAATCAACCGAATGGTGCAGAGGGCTGAGGTGCTAGACACCCTACCTCTCACCACGTCGGTGACACATGTTTGGGAATGAGCACAGGATGATTGGGTTGGCTGGAAGTGGATGGAACAGCTGCCAGGCAGCTCTCCTCTCCCAGGTTGGGGTGGTAGGCCTTCTTGGCTCTTGGCTGCCATTGAGTGGAGGCTTGATGGCAGCATCGGACATTAGAGAGGGCCGGTACTAGACCAGGTAGGCTGATCAGAGCTGTCTTCGGTACCAGTGTACATGCACACCTCCATGCACATGCATAACCATGGATGGCTGAGGCTTCTGGGGTTAAGGGGAGAAAAAGCAGACTCCTCCCACACAGGCAAGATGAGGACTGACCCCCTGCAGGCTCCGCACCGGTGGCTGGGCACATGCCACAAGTCTTGAGGCAGAGGATGCCAGATGGAAGGTAAGTCCCAGAAGAGTCAGGTGATGGGGCTGTTGGGGGTGGTCAGAAGGGGGCAGCTGGGCAGGCAAGGAGCACAAAGTGCATATATATATATTTTTTTTATGTTGATTGCGTGCAGCGCAAGAAACATATTGGGACAGCTTGCTGAGAAGCAGGCTGTGGAGGTGGGGCACTGTTGTGGCCAATGCCCCCACAGCCTGCAAAGGCTTGTCTTGCTTCCCTCAATGCCATTGCAAGCTGCTTATGACAGCAGTTTGGAATGTTGGCACCACGTTTTGAGAATTTCACAGCTGCAATCAGGGACCGCCTTGTCATTGCAGCGTCAGCCATCCGCTGCAATGAGGGAGTGACCCGTCATTGTAAGGCAGAATGTAAAACCCCTGATATTGTTTGTGAACACGGAGGCAGCTTGCTGCTGTGTTCACAAACAATATAACCCCCCCACTGTGTTTACTTGCTGACAGGGGGCCCTAATCCCCATCAGCTTTGGTGGCCCTGTGTTTCTGTTGTTGCCAATGGGGGATCCCACTCCTCATCGGCATAATGATCCCCCCCCCTGCTTGTTTGCCGACGGGGGTGCCCAATCCCCCATTGGCTACTGCTGGCCCCCCAAACAAAAGCCTTTGCTGGCATCCTGGGAGCCCACCCAGTGTGCCAGATGCCCCTGTGAAGAAAAAATAGTCCCACGTCTTTTGTTTTTTTTTTCCTGAAAAAAAGGAAACTGTCCCTCGGCACTCGTCCTGCCCCCCACCTGCAAAATACACTCACCCACTATGCACTCTGCCTCTCCACACACCCCCTCACCCCATACTTACCTCCAGAGCTCAGCACAACAATCTTCGGTGGACCGGGAACACGTCTGCACTCCTCAAAGCTGACCACGAACTGAGGAAATGCCAGTAAGCTGTATAATGTAATAAATATGTTTTTTTTTAACTTTAGTGCATATCTCGGGCATTTTTGGGAATTTTTTCACCACATTTTCAACATGGGGTTTTGGGGACTCCTCCTCATGAATGTTTGAACTGTCATGGTGTTACTCGGCCCAGAAAGGTGATTTTGTGGTCACTGTGCAGAATCACCTTTGGGGGCTGATTAATGAAATGACAATGCCAGTTTTCATGAGGTGGGCTCTCAAAAAGCCTATGTTGCAAATTTGGTGGAAAAAAATCCCCAAAAATGACTGTTTTATGAGCTTGCGCTGCGCAGTTGCTACGCACACTCATAACTTCATGAATTTGCAATATTTTCATGCCAGATTTTCATCACTGGCATTTTGTCACACCTCTTTGTGAAAAGTACAGGTGTCATTGTTCACATCCTGGCGGAAATGTGTATTCGCACTTCTGGCGCAGAATATTGTGGTCACTGTGGGAAATCAGTGTTTGGGACAGATTAAGAAAATGACAGTGATGCTGTTCATAAGTAAAGGTCCTGGATTGGCTATGTTGAAAATTTGGTAACGATGTTCCATAAAATGACTGTGTTACGAGCGTGCATTGCACAGTTTGCATGCACGCTTGTAACTTCATGAATTTATAATATTTTCACTTCAGATTTCCAACATTGCCATTTTCCAACACCTACTTATGAGCAGTATAGCTGTCATTTTTCCCATCTTGGCCAAAATGTGTTTTCGTACTTCCGGTGCATAATAGAGTGGTCACTGTGGGAAATCACTGTCTGGGACAGATTAAGAAAATGACAGTGACACTGTTCATGAGCAGAGGTCCTAAAATGCCTATATTGAAAATCTGGTGATGATAGCCCATCGAATGACTGTGTTACAAGTGTGCGTTGCATGCTTTCCACGCACCTTAGTAACTTCGCAGATTTGTAATATTGTCACGCCAGATTTTCACCAGTGGAATTTTTTCACACCTCGCTATGAGCAGTAGAGCTGTCATTTTTCACATCCTGACCAAAATGTGTTGTCACAGTTCCGGCACAGACTAACGCGATCGCTGTGGGAAATTACTATTCGCAACAGATTAAGTAAATTACAGTGGCACTGTTCATGAGCAGAGGTACTAAAATGCCTATGTTGAAAATTTGGTGATGAAATCCCATAACATGACTCTGTTACAAGTGTGCATTAAACTGCTTCCACACACCCTTGTAACTTCGCAATTTTGGAATATTTTCATGCCACATTTTCAACAGTGGCATTTTTCCACACCTCCTTATGAACAGTACAGCTGCTATTTTTCACATCCTGGCTAAAATATGTTTTTGCACTCCTGCCACAGACTAGCATGGTCACTGTGGGAAGTCACTGTTTGGGACACATTAAGATCAAACGAGTGAGGGGGGAGTGACTGAGTTCAACTCAGCTCTGTCGGGACTGCTGCGGATTTGTTTGTGGGTAGAGAAAGGACCCAATGCAAGTGCCCAGTACAAAAGGACAGCCTGCAGCACTGGGAGAAACAGAAAGAGAGAGAGAGTGATGGAGGGGAAGTGAGCGAACTCACCGGAGCGCTGTCAGGACTACTGTGGATATCTTTGTGGGCAGAAAAAGGCATCAATGCAGGCAGGGGCCTAGGACAAAAGGCCAAACTGCAGCAGTAGGAGAAACATTATGAGTGAGTAAGATAGGGGGACTGAGTGAGCTCAACGGAGCTCTATCAGGACTGCTGCGGATTTCTTTCTGGGCAGAAAAAGGCACCAATGCAGGCAGGAGTCCTGTACAAAAGGGCACTTGCAGTGCCAGGACAAAAAGAATGAGTGCGTGACAGAGGGAGACTGAGTGACCTCAACAGAGCTCTTTTGGGAAAGCTGTGGATTTGTTTATGGACAGACAAAGGTGCTAATGCAGCCAGGAGCCCCGTACACAAGTGCAGCCTGCAGTGCCAAGAGAAACAGAATGAGTGAGTGACAGAGCGGTAGTGAGCAAGCTCAACAGAGCTCTATTGTGACAGCTGCGGATTTCTTTGTGGGCAGAAAATGCTGCAACGCAGGCAGGAGGCCAGTACAACAGGCCAGCTTGCTACATGAGTGAGAGAGCTCAATGGAGCTGTGTCGAGACTGCAACAGATTTCTTTCTGGCCAGAATATGCTGCCAATGCAGACAGGAGACCAGTACAAAAGGGCAGCCTGCAGCAGCAGGAGACACAGACCGAGCGAGTGACGGAGGAGGAGTGAGTGAGCTCAATGGAGCTCAGTTGGGACTGCTGCAGATTTGTTTTTGGGCAGAAAAAGGCAGCAATGCATGCAGGGGCCCAGTACAAAAGGGCAGCCTGCAGTGGCGGGGAAACCAGAATGAGTGAGTGAGAGAGTGGGACAGAGTGAGCTCATCGGATCTCTATTGTAACTGCAGCAAATTTCTTTGTGGGCAGAAGAAGGCGGCAATGCAGGCAGGAGCCCAATAGAAAAAGGCAGCCTGCCACACCGGCAGAAATGGACTGAGTGACTGACAGAACGGGAGTGAGCGAGCTCAATGGAGCTTTGTCAGGACTGCCGCAGATTTCTTTGTGGGCAGAAAAAGGCACCAAAAGAGCCAGGAGCCCAGTTCAAAAGAGCAGCCTGCAGCGCCACAAGAAACAGAATGAATGAGTGGCACAGGGAGTGAGTGACCTCAACGGAGCTGTGTCGGAACAGCTGTGGATTTCTTTATGGTCAGAAAAAGGTTCAAATGCAGGCAGGAGCCCAGTACAAAAGGGCAGCCTGCAGTGCCGGGAGAAACACAACCAGCGAGTGAGAGAAGGGGAGTGAACAAGCTCAATGGAGTTCTAGTGTGACTGCTGCAGATTTCTTTGTTGGCAGAAAAAGGTGGCAATGCAGGCAGGAGCCCAGTACAAAAGGCCAGCCTGCAGCGCCGGCAGAAACAGAATGAGTGAGTGAGAGAGGGGGAGTCAGCAGGCTCAACAGACCTGTGTTGAGACTGCTGCAGATTTCTTTGTGGGTAGAAAAAGCCACCAACAGAGGATGGAACCCAGTACAAAAGGGCAGCCTGCAGTGGCAGAAGAAACAGAATGAGCAAATGAGAGAGAGGGAGTAAGCCACCTCAATGGAGCTCTGTCAGGACAGCTGCAGATTTCTTAATGGCCTGAACAAGGTGCCAATGAAGGCAGGAGCCCAGTACAAAAGAGCAGCCTGTAGCACCAGGAGAAACAGACTGAGCAAGTGACACAGGGGCAGTGAGCGAGCTCAACAGACCAACGCAATCAGCATTTGGCAATGACAAATGCTTGTTTTTTTATAAAATGGGTAGGGAAAATCCTGCATTTTGACCGGTTGCATGCAAGCCGTGCATTAGAAGTGTCTAATGCACAGCCAGCAACTAGTTCAGGTAACAAATAAAAATAAGGAACCTCAGCTCAAACTCCAGTCAGTAGCAAAAAACGGCCGTTCGCGGGTTGTATGTTTAAAACAGCATGTTTATCAAATATAAAATTAGCAGCACCCCTCCAAAACTCGAGGTGAAGTTTTGTTGGGGTACTGTTACTTTTATATTTAATAAACACACTGTTTTAAACATACAACCAGCGTATTGACCGTTTTTTGCTACTGACTGGAGTTTCAGCCGAGGTTCCTTATTTTTGTTTGATTTTGGTATACTTTTAATACTGCTCCCCCATGTTACCCTGAGCCTTGTTTCTGTGTGTTTTCTGAAGTTCAGGTAACCACAGCCACATTTAAAAAGGTGGTATTAGCAGCAAAATCGAACATTCATTTTTAAATCAGAGCCATTTTTTTATTTCCCACTAATCATAAACTTAGCCAGGTCCCCAGTTGCTCCCGCAGTGTGTGTAACTGATTACGCTGCTGCTCAACCTTACAGAGTTCTGAGCTGCTCTCACTAGCATAAAAAATCATTATTGTAGTTACCACCAAAAGAAACGTGTCCTGCTCATTGTTATTTCCCTCATACATGTTATAGTGTATGGTAGAGTGTTTTTGTGTATGAAAATCAGTTAATGGAACAGCATTGTTGTGCTGCAGTAGTGACGTCAAGATGTTGTGCTGCATAACAAGATGGAACTCTGTTGCATGCGTGACTCTGTGACCTTTTGGCTCCGACTGCCAACTGAGACAAACTGAAAGGCATGGAGATCATTGGAAGATGCTTTTTTTCCCCCTTTTTTTTAAAGTCTTCAGTAACAGTGATCCTGGTGTAATGAACAGTTGGGCTGCAGTGGTGAGACCAGAAAGTCTGAGGAAGAGTGGCTGCCGTGATAATAGAAAGTGGTCCTTGAACTAAGTTTCAAGAAATAATCAGAAAAGTAAGAGTGGGAGCACAGCGGGGGTGGGGGTAAGCAGGTCACACTCTTTATTTACAGGCTTTTGTTTAACAGTGACCATGCAACTATAAAGATTAGGAGATCACACACAGCGAGACAAGCCTGTTTATGACTCTGAGAAGAGTTGTGGCAACCAGTAGACCTCTCGTTGTACCTCTAGGTCTCTGGTTGCAACGCCTGCTTCTCGAGTCATGCACAGGCTTGTTGTGTATGGGTGACCACACATAATCCTCTATTTAATGCAAGCAATGAACTACTTTGCAGAAAACTTTCAAATTTACACAGCTTTTTACCATCCTTGACACTCCACGTACTCACGGCACTGCCATCACGTCCCACTTGCTCCTTTCTCAGAAATGGGAAAACAATGTTGAAACCTCAACTCATACTATCAACACTTCCTGATCAAAATAAAGTGAATAAAAAATAGCCCTCCTTCAACAATGACTTTCCATTTCAGTTAAGATGAATCTCTTTCACAAAACCACTGTACATTTGCCCGCCAGTCATTCCCCACTCTGATCTTTAAAAGCCGCTTTCCCGTTTCATCTGCAAACATCTGAGCAGTCATCAGTCAGCACAAATATTGTAAAAAAATACTCACACTTCAGTATTAATGTTTAAAATACAAAAATTAGCAGCCCCCCCCCCCCCTTTTCATTATACTCTGCCACTGCTCTCTGTGTCAGCTCTTTTACTGTGTGCATGGCAATGCTCCTTTGGACCACTCCCCCCCCTCAGTCTCAATGCTGCTAGTATGTTACGATCTTTACAAAATGTAAAAATAAATAAAATAGTGGAGTACAATTAACATTGACAACAGCCACTCATTACATTTTATTACTAATTACAATGGAGAGGAATGCCATGACAACCACAGTTTGATTTAATAAAAAAAAAATTACAGTTATGGAGACCACAGTAGGACAAAACTCCCAACGGTCATGAAGGCAGAGGAACTGTTTTATGTAAAATACCAACAAAAATTGTACTTTTTTATTATTTTAAGATTTTAATTTAAATTTATATATGCATACAAAAACAGTGTCCCATTTTAAAAGTGCAATAAGACACTCTGGGAGGGGGTGTATTAGACATTTCTAACACAGGGTCAGGGCTGCAGGTACTCAGCCTGCTGCCTCGTGCCTCACTACGCCCCGGTCATGTGTTAGAAATGTGTGATGCATACACCCTTGTGTTTTAGTGCTTACATATCGAAATGTAGTGTGTGGAGGTACAAACATAATGGTGGCCAGGGAATGTCTGGAGAGCAGTGTAACATCTAGCAGCTAATTAACAAAACCAGCATGCTTGATTCCAGCTCCAGAATGGACATTATAGTTTGTGTGCATGGTAGGGGTGAACAAGAGATGAATAGTATTTCCTGAGGCTGAAGACCATCAATAATGTACCATTCATTATTCTGATATCACTAATAAATAGCATATTATTTTTTTCTGGTAAATAAAAAATTAAGTAAAACACAGCCCCCACCCTCCTCCCCAGCACAACTGTGTAAAGATTGGCAACCCCCTTGAACACATGGTCAGCTGTTTTACTATGCGAGCAAGAACAGGTGAGCTTTCATTCACAAGAAAGCAACTGGCCCTGGTGGAGATCGGGTTGTGTCTGCTACCTTCTCACACCTGGGGCTTGCTTCTTTAATAAGGAAATGTGGGTGCTGGGGTGCAGGAGATTGGGAGGTTGGATATTTGCTGCTGGGGTGGGGTTATTTCTCTAGCCTACATAAAAAAAGCACAAAATCTCTCACTTGCAAGAGACTGCAGCCGCCGTGGCGTAGGCAAGTTGTGCCAGTCCCATGCCAGTGTAAGAGATCCTTTAAACATTACATTGTGTGTGCTGGTGTGGAGGAGGGTGGGTAGGGATGGGGGCTGTGGATCTTTACACATTTGGCCAGGGAGGAGGTGGGAGCTGTTTTTTACCTCTCCCTTCAGGAACACGAATAATGAATACTGAATTCTGAATATTTGGGGACCCAAATATGAAAATATCTGGCCTAATATTTGAAATAAGGTATTCACCCTCCCCTTTTGCATGGTTTTATTTTTATTTTATTTGTGATTCAGAAAATTGCCTTTGAGTCAATAACTCATTTATAGAGGCTCCACATCAGAGTTACAGAGACAGTTAAAACAACTTACACACAAAAATTATAAATACAGTAGCAATTAGACAACAGCAATAATGAATCTAAGATACAGGTTACAGAGCGGTACAAAACATCACTTCTTGACTGAACCTTTGGGCAGATAAATATTATCCTAAAGCAAGACAAAAGGGGAAAATGGGGATTAAGAGGGGAGGAACAAAGGGGAGTAAGGGTGGGGAGGAATGTAGCTGGAGGGCGGTCTACTGTCAGAGTGAGGAGGGGGAATAGTGGGGGGGTAGGGGGAAAGAGAAAGGAGGGGACAGGAGACGGGGTATGAGACAGTCAAAAGGCTTAGAAACCCTTGTGCATGGTCTCATGTTATTGGTGCCCCAGAGCATGACTTAAGATGCCTCAGATCCCCATCGCTGCTGACACATGATGGCAAGGTGACTGGTATTGGTGCTGAACTACTGTTCATGGTGTAGGGTGGGCACACTCCTGGACGATATGCCATTATATAACCCTAGACTCAGAAGGGTGACCTAGCCCTTACTGCTGTGGTAAGAAAGCATGGAGACAAAAACTGAAGATTTTTAAAAGAGCTTTGTTGTTAGCTTGTCAGCTTCTGGCACAAGGAGCTGTGCAGATGAAGCTGTTTCTGTTTGGTTTCTGACAGAATAGTCACAAGATGAATGTTATGTTAGAAAGCCATTGAAATGTTCTAAGTGCCTTACTACCTAATTAGCATATTCAAAATGCCATTTCTGTTTCTTAGGCTAGGAGGATGTATAGTGCTGTGGTTTAGGGCACTGAACTGCAAACCTTGAGACCTGGGTTTGAATCCCACAACCCCCCACTTGCATACTGTATAATCTGAGCAAGTCACTTAACTTCCTTGTGCTCCCAGGTCACACCTGAAACAAGCTTCAGCTTAGTGTGCCTTTCCTGGTTAAACAAGTTCCCCTTTCCCTTAAGCTTATTTACAGGGCATTGTCACAACTTAATGCCTTGTAAATAAGTAATCTGATTGACTAATGTGATATCACCTCTACATAATGAGTAAATGATTATTCATTTTTGCCCATGAAATAAGTCAACAACAACTTGTATTGTGCTTTTCAAATGGCAGATTAGTCAATACCTTTTCTGTTGGCTCAATCTAAAACACTGCAGAGGAAGTGTTTCTAATAAATGAGGATGTTATGAGTAAACAGAACCTTGGGTGCAGATGACTTTGAATCAGGAAGTAGCTGGGGTAGGTCTGAGGTGGTTACACAGGTCGCTTTTTCAAGAAAGACAAACATAACTAACACATCCTCTTATTTTACATCCTAAATGAGTAGTGTAAATGCTGAAGGAGGGGGTGGTATGGGAACACTCAGACAAACAGACCAGTTATAACAAAGTTCACACAAAAAGTCTTTATTTTTGACACTGTTGCTTCATTTGTAGATATAGTCCTTATTTTAGACACTTTTGCTTTAAATGTCACAAACAACAAAATAGCTTTCTTCAGCTGTCAAAAAGGTCAGATTAAACACATCAGTTTACTTCTAGTCAGTGTTTCCTCAATGTCTTCTGTGACTGCTTTGGGCTATACATTCTCTGACTTCAAACACCAGCTCTTCCTGAGGAGCTTCTGGAAGCCTGCTTGTCCGAACTCGCCTCCAGTCAACTTAGAAGCAGTCATTATGGGGGTAGCCATTAACTCTCCTGTCCACGTCATTTCTGCATGCTACCCACAGCTCCGACAAGTCTATACAGGCAGTCTTTAGTGGCAGGGACTATGAACTTTCCTGTCCTCTCTATTTCACTCTGCCTCTAGCCCCCAACTGCCAGGACATCTGTCAATCCTTTGCTTCTCCTAGGCTACCACAAAATCAATCTTTCTTTCTTTCTTTCTTTCTTTCCTTCTTTCTTTCTTTCTTTCTTTCTTTCTTTCTCATCATTAATACAAAGCAGTAAATGAAACAGGTAACATAGAAGGTAACAAGGGAAGAGTGAGTCAGGAAGGGCATCAGGGAACCGCATGAGCAGAAGGGGGAGCAGGAAAACAGGCAGGGGTGGAGTAAGGTATGGAGAGCACTATGCACCAATGCATGGTCTGGGATATAAAATTCTGGACCTGGAGGCCATCATTGTGGAGTTTAGCCTGGATTTGGTGTCCCTAATGGAGTTGCGGTGCACTGACAGCCACGACTGGGACATGGCCATACCAGGCTACTCTCTATTCAGTAGAGGCAGGGGAAGGAGATGGAGAGGAGGGGTTGTACTATATGTGAGGGAGGGAATCAAGGCCACAGATGTACAGGTGCACCTGGAGGAAAAAGAAAAGCCTTGAGGTTCTGTGAGTCTTCCTGGAGGCAGGTGCTGGAGCAACTATTCATACAAAGGTGTTATGCAGACCTCTAGCACAGAGGGAAGAGTTGTGGTAAAGCTCTTGGGGAAGCTATCATCAGGATGGCAAGTAAGGAGGAGCTGTTGCTGGTTGGTGACTGCAATCTACGAGATGTGGATTGGAGCCTTCCAACTGCAGCCTTGGCAAGGAGCAAGGCTATACTTGCCTCCCTAGAAGGGGCTTTTCTCATGCAGCTAGTCAAGAAACCACCTTGGGAAGGGGGAAGTGCTACTCCTGGTACTTATGAAAGAGGATGGCATTGCAGATGTCAAAGTGGCCAGTCCCTAGGCATCAGTGATCACCATAAAGTGTGGTAATAATCCCTCTTTACAAGACACTGGTTTGGCCCCATCTGGAGTACTGTGTGCAGTACTGGAGGCCACACCTTCACAAGGACATTAACCAAATTGAGGCAGTCCAGAGAAGGGCAACCAAAATGGTGCAAGGACTGCATCAGAAGGCATATAAGGACAGATTAACAGAGCTCAATATGTACACCATTGAGCAAAGGAGGGAGAGAGGTGATATGATCGAAACATTCAAACACCTTAAGGGCATTAACAAGGTGAAAGAGTCTAACATGTTTAAATATAAGAAAAATAGCAGGACAAGAGGACACAGCATGAGATTAGAGGGAGGCCAATTAAGGGGGAATGTGAGGAAATTCTTTTTCACAGAAAGAGCAGTGGATGCATGGAACGGCATACCTCAGGTAGTGGTGGCTATGAATACAGTGCAGGGCTTCAAACAGGCATGGGATTGGCATAAGGGAGCAATACAGATGAGTATGAATAGATAGGACACTGACAGAGCAAAGGCCGATGGCACATTTATAAGGTAGAAAAAGAAATGGGCAGACTGGATGGGCCTTGTGGTCCTTATCTGCCATCAACCTCTATGTTTCTATGTTTAACATTAAGACGGGAGCAGAGGCAAACTACATGAGGACAAGGGTCCTGGACTTTAAGACGGTGTATTTTAGAGAAACTGGAGACTGCCTCAGTGATTACCTAGAAGGATGGGATTGCTAGGGAGGGGTGGAAGAACAGTGGGGAAAAATAAGGGAAGGCATAATTAAGGCAAGTAGCCTCTGTGCGAAGGAAGTGAGTAAAAGCAGAAGGGAAAAGTGACCGTTAGGGTACTCTAGGCAAGTGGCCACAGTGATGAACAAAAAAAGGGTGGCATTCAGGAGGTTTCAGGAAATGCAGAGGGAGGAAGACATGGAGGTATACAAAGTAAATTAGAGGGAAGCAGGTAAGGCAATGAGAGGAGCAAAGGCACAGGCAGAGGAAAGAAGAGCCATGGGGGTAGCTAATGGGGATAAGTCTTTCTTCAGTTACAGTACATAAGCGACAAGAGAAAGGCTAAGGCAGGGACTATGAGGATAATGAGGGTGTCAGGGGGATACTGCATAGAACAGGACAAAGAAAAAGCAGACATACTGAACTTGTGATGAAAAGAAAAGGATGGCATTGAGAGGAATAACTGAAATGCAGAGGGAGGAAGACAGGGAGGAGCACCAAGTAAATCAAAGGGAAGCAGTTAAGGCAATGAGCAGAGCAAAGGCTCAGGCAGAGGAGAGAATAGTCAAAAGGATAGCTAATGGGATGAGTCTTTCTTCAGGTACAGTATATAAGTGAGAAGAGGAAAGCTAGTGGAGGGATTGTGAGGATAAGGAGGGGGGCAGCGGGAGACTGCGCAAAAGAGTACCATGGAAAAGCAGACATACTGAACAAGTACTTATGCCTCAGACTTCACATTAGAGGGAAAGGGGATAGACCACAAGGGAGCAGCAGGAACAAGGGGGTGGAGGAGGTGGACACAACTCTATTTTCAGAGGAAAGAGTCCTAAAGGAACTTGTAGTTTTGAAAGTGGACAAGGCTAGGGGTGTTCTACAGCTGATTGGGGGCATGGGAGAAGGAGGAGGAGAAGAGGCTACTAGTTATAAGCCCCTCTCTCCTCTGACCATTGAGCATCTTGCCAAAATGCCACTGGCCGTTGCTGGAGAACCAGGTTGTGGAGCCTCCAGTCAAGTGGCTAGGAGTTGTGCTAGGGCTGAGCTGAGGGAGCCCGCCATTTTTAAAAGACACCTGTGGAATATGTTGTGTTCTACAGCTGATCAGGGCACTGGAGAAGAAAAGAGAAAGGAGGCTACCAGTTAGAAGAGCCTCTTTCCCCTCTGACCAACAATCATCTTGTCAGCAAGCCACTGGCCGTTGCCAGGGAACTAGGTTGTAGAACCACCAATCAGGTAGCTAGGAGCTGTGTGGGGGAGGATCTGTGGAAGCCCGGCCACTATATTTAAGTCCTTCATGACAATCAGCCATCCACATATTGCCCTCTCACTAAGGACACGCACAAAGGACAGTCACAACTTGAATCTGCCTAGAGTCAGCCCAGGAGACAGCTAACAGCAAGGAACTCTGTGCATTGGAGCACAGATATAGCTGTATTAATTCTGGGGTATACTGCATTGTGTGTGTGTGAGAGCTTGTTGTTAACTGTTCTAGGGTTACTGTGTTGTGGGTGGGATCCATGTGATAATGGCAAAGTAAAAATGGCACCAACAACTAAGGGTGAATCAATAACAGCCCCTACCAAAATGGCGACAAGAAAATACCGCTCCATAAAATTGGTGATTTTTCTTTTTTGGTTTTCTGTGGGGGGAGCTTTGACCCACAAACCCCCCGTTGCTGGGGGCTTCTACCCCTGCACTCCCATACTATAAATAACTAACTCTGAGGGGGCATAGACACTGAGGAATGGGGACACACTCGGGATGGGGGCTACAGCACCAAAGGAGATCAGAAGGGGAGAACGTTGCTAAGTGGCATGGGAGGGATAGAGAGGAAAAAGGTCAGGAGGGAAGGCAGAATGGGACTTAACCCACAATGCAACAACAGTAATAAAAAAAACATTATCCTTACCAGCCACATCTGAACGCCAGTCCCTTGGCCACGCAGGCGATGATTCTCACCACTTCACCAGTCGGTCAGCAAAGGTGGCACTCCACCATCATGAACCTACATACTTTAGGCATATCTGACTCCCTGTCTACAACAGTGTGGTAAAATACATGGCACTCATAAATCTATGTAGCCCATTTTAACCATGCTTACAAATTCATGTAGTGCATTTTAACCTCGCTATTTTGCCTTCGCCCAGATTTACTCGCTTATATCATGGGATACTTTGTGGGTGGGGGGCTTGCTGATAACAGTTTGTGTGAGTGTGGGAGCTTGCTGTTATCTGTTCTTGGGTAATTATGTTGTAGATATGGGGGATTGCTGATAACTGTTTGTGGGTTTGGGGACTATTGCTATGCTAATAGATAGGCAGGGAGATACTTACAAAAAAAAAGTTGCTTGAAGATGTGCTGTTTATATCATACCTGTCTCTGTGATATAGCTATGGTAAGTAAATATTGGGTTGAATTGTATTATTTTGTACCATGTTGTACCCTGGTAACTGGTACTTTGGTATTGAATTGTATTATATTACACTTTGGTATCAGGTACTGGATTCAGCCTAGCCTAACTGGGTTCTAAAGCAGGAGGACAGATAGCACAGGGACACAGAATGTAAAGAGTGTGGCAGTGCAGTAGTTGAAGGGGCAGCAGTCTTCAGGGAGATCTTCTGGAGGCTGCAGTGCTGCCCTATCTCCATGCACTTCTCTGGTTTGGCAGAGAAGGTCTCTAGACTCGAGGCTGCATTGGTTGTGAGTCAGGATGAAGTCACTAGATTAGGGGCTGCATTGACTGGGAGTAGGGTGACCTTTTTCTTCCACCCAGGGACTGCCAAGTTCATCACTTTTAAATCAAAGGATGCCAGATTGGAGTAGTGGCTGGACTATGGTGGGCTCAAGGAGGGAGGGGTGGTGGGATCCAGAAGGTTGGGGGGGGGAGTTGCAGGTACATTCCTTAACCACAACCAGTTCCACTACAACATTTTTATGTTGCTCTGGCAGAGCAAGACTGCCATGAGGCACACATGGTAGTGGCCAGGGAGGATGTGGGAACCATCCCAGGAGGATGCCCTGATGTGGGTGGAGGAGGACCCCACAGAAAGAGGAAGCAACTTCTTGTGTGGGGGCTCAGTCATCAGGAGGATAGAGTTGGTAGTAGGACAGGGGGTGGACAGGGAGGTCAGGTGCCTACCTGGCACCATGGCATGGCGGGATGGAAAGCGTTATCCTAAAAATTGCTAGGGCAGTAGGTAGGGAGAAGGAGCTGGATGTCTTTGTCCACTGGGAGACAAATGATCTGACCAGGGATGGGGCAGGAACAGTACAGGGGGAGTTTAGGGAGCTGGGAAGAAGTCTTAGACAGGTAGCACACTCTGTACCTTTTGCAGAAGTGCTGTCTGTCTACGGCAGGGGGAAGGTGAGGGAGCTCCGCACCAGCGCCTTAAACTCATGGTTGAAGGAATGATGCAGAATGGAGGAATACAGCTACACTGGGGACTGAGGACTCCCCTAGGAGGATAAGAGCCTATACAGATGTGACCCCCCCCCGGTCAGTGTGGCAACCTGGTTCACATCTCTGCCTGGTGACTGTAAGGCGGCACACCTGGTTGAAGGGGTTGGGTGCATCCCAAATTGATAAATAGTATACTGCCTCCACCCAGAGAGAATAAGTGGGCCAGATGTGCATAGTACCATCCTCTGGGATGTACTAGCTACCCACCTCCCCACACTTGACACTACCACCCACTGGGGACCACCGATAGCTGTTGCATTTACCAGACAATAATTCAGTCAGGATGTACAAACTGAATACCCATGCAGTGATAAAATGAAGCAAATGAAATGGTGTTTTATTCTGGCACACAGACCAAGAAGCTGTACAGAGAGCAGAGGTTAGACAATGACAAGTCACTGTACATTCAACCAGGCTCAGGCAATTTCCCTCAAACCCCACTGGGTAAACACACCTGCCCAAGCAAGCAGCACAGAAGGAGGCTATTTTACACAGGGTGTGGTGACTTTATTTGGTACCAATAATAAAACTATCATTACAAGTACAATACTAAACATTATATTCCTGGTACCCAGGTATAATCACACAGTCCCAGTTGAGGCCTGAATGCAGAGTTGCCCAGGATCTTGCGGTGGTGCACTTGATGGAAAATTCAGCAAACTTGCATTTTAACCTCCTAGGAGGCCGTAATGTGCTAGCACAAATTTAATAAAGAATGAAACTCCAGCCAACTTTGCTTGTATTGTTTTGAACAAACTGGAATCCCCAGTTGTAATCCAATAGGGAAAATACAAATTCTCACCAGCAATGCCAGCACTCCTTGGATGCAGTGCATAAGGGCAGGAGAGCAGTTCCGAAGACTCAAGCAGTGGCACACTGGAACAGAAAAGCCATTCAGAAGATGCTGGGAGCAATACACTGAAGCAGGTAGTGGTTCAGGAGCTTTGGAATTTTTTCAAGCAGACAGCAGCTAAGCCCTTTTGGCTCACACTTCTCGTAACAGCGCTCATGGCTTCACTTCTCAGGAAACAGTCTTTCTGGCTTGCCAACATAAAGCAGGAGCACTAGGCAGCAGCTTCCTGGTTTCCAAGGAGCTCAGGCCCAGGAGCAATCCCACAGTCTAACTCCTTTATGGATCAAGAGTACACCCTCACTCAGACATGTGCCTTTGGTCCCTGTTACGTATTCCATTCCACTGGATAAGTGCTAGCTGGCCCCTTTCCTGGCTCCGGAGTAGTCTGGGCAGGTTGCAGATTTTGTTTCACACTTGTCTCAGCTCTGAAACTTCTGAATGCAGGTGTGGTCCACTGGCTCACACTTTCAACAATCTCTACTACTCAGAGCTCGTCTAGCACAGTCTCTGAATTGGATGAACACAGGGAAAGGCCAACAAAAAGTTTCTGCTTGAACCCTGGAGAGGGCTTAAAAATGCTTTAGCCTGGCAAGGCCACTTGCTTTCCATATCTAGAAGCATATCTGCACCCTTCTGTCTCTCTCAGACTGCACTTTGCCCCTCCAAAGCCCATAAATCTATTTTTCACCATTCAGTCACTGATTGGGAAAATAAGTCAGTCCTTCTCTCCTGTTCTGCACTCTGACTGGCTAAAAAAATGCTATTCCATATGGGAAGGCCCTTATGACACCATTCCCCACAATCATCTCTGGTGTTCAGCTGCCCAGATCCCTGATCTCTGAGTGGCTAGAAGTGAAATCAGAAGTCGACAAGATGGTGATATTAATGTCTGACTCACAGGGCTTTCACCTTAATATGTAGTTTATTTTCCACTGCCCTGATAATGATTCAAAGTGGCCGAATGGTTTTGTAGTCACACTAGAGACCTTTATACCAGTGGTGGTGTGGAGCAGGCTTGTGCTTTGTGCTTCCTTCCCTATGTACTGTAAGCAGTCTGTGTGGCTGGCAGTCTCTTAAAGGCACAGTGTGCCAAATCACACTGTCCAAAAATTTTGCATCTTTGGCAAGAGCGGGCAAAGAAAATTGAAAAGCCCCCCTCCTGAGGTGAGGGCTTCACAGAAGTGATGACCACATCCATCTATGAGAGGAATCACAGTTCTTAATGGACAGTTTAAACATTACTTCAAAGAGCATTTAAGCTAGCTAAGGGGAGTAGTGGAAAAAATGGGAGGCAGAAACTGCCCCCCAGTTGAGATTGTGTGTAGAGAGATCCCAAGGGGGGTGAGAGTCCCACCACAGAGCAAATAAATAAAGTAAGTAGAGGGTTAGCAAAGAAGGGGGGGGTGAAATGGACAGTAAGAAAAAACCAAAAAGAAGGAAGGAGGCACAAAAGGGAAAAGAGGGAAGCAACAAGCAGAGAGCTAACACAATTTAGGCCACATGTGCAAATGAGAGAAGTCTGGGAAATGAGATTCTAGACCTAGATGCCATCAAGGCAGAAGCCAGCCTGGCTATTGTGGCCATTACCAAGTCATGGTGCATGGACATTCATGACTGGAACATGGTAATACCAGGCTATACGATGTTCAGGAGGAACAGGGTAGGAAGGAAGAAAGAAGGGGGAGTGGTGCTTATGTGAAGGAAAGCATAAAGGCAACAGAAATATGGGGAATTCAGGAAGAGGCAGAAGTACTGTGGGCCACCCTTGAGTTGGGAAATGGGACCACTATTTGGACAGGGGTGATCTACAGTCTGCTGACACAGGGGCAGGACTTAGGTAAGGAAATGTTAAAAGCAGTTGGCTGGATGGCTAAAAAGGGAGAGCTGTTTCTGGTGGGAGATTTCAATGTACTGAATGTGAACTGGAGCATCACTGCAGCAGCTTCAGCCAGAAGTCGCTAGAAGCAGGGACATTCTGGACTCCCTGCAGGGGGCATTCATCTGACAGCTAGTAAGTGAACCCACTCATGATGGGATAATACTTGATCTGGTGCTCAGTAACATGGACAATTTTGTGGATGTCAAGGTTTGAAGCTATCTGGGACTAGTGGTCATCCTACAGTGTGGTTCAACATTAGGACAGCTATGGACTCCAACCACACAAAGTTGTGAGTCCTGGACTTCAGGAGGGCTGATTTTATTAAGATGGGTGAATGCCTTGGTCAACATGAAGGTATAGTAAAGACAATGAACCTCTGTGTCAAGCAGGTAAGGAAAATTAAAATAAAGAGGAGACCGCTATGGTTCCCAAAAGAGGTGGCAGAAAAGGTAAAGGCTTAAAAAGCAGCATTCAGAAGGTATAAGGAAACATAGAAACATAGAAGCTGATGGCAGATAAGGACCATAAGGCCCATCCAGTCTGCCCATTTCTTTTTCTACTTTATAAATGTGCCATCAACCTTCGCTCTGTTAATGGACTATCTATTCATACTCATCTGTATTGCTCCCTTATGCCTATCCCATGCCTGTTTGAAGCCATGCACTGTATTCATATCCACCACTTCCTGAGGTAGGCCATTCCATGCATCCACCACCCTTTCTATGAAAAAGAACTTCCTCACATTACCCCTTAATTGGCCTCCCTCTAATCACATGCTGTGTCCTCTTGTCCTGCTATTTTTATGTTGATTGCTCGCATGCGCAAGAAACATGTTTTGTCAGCTTTCTCCACAAGCAGGTTGTGGAGGTGTGGTACTGTTGTGCCCAATGCCCCAACAGCCTGCAAAGTCTTGTCCCCCATCCCCCAATGTTGTGGCATGCTGCTGCTGACACTAGTTCAGCCAGCATGCCACAACCTTCTAAAAAAATAGCCGCTGCAATCAGAGGCCACCTCGTCATTGCAGCGTCAGCCATCCGCTGTAATGAGGGAGTGACCTGTCATTGCAGGGCAGGATGTGAAACCCCTGATATTGTTTGTGAACATGGTGGTGGCTTGTCACCGTGTTCACAAACAATATAACTCCCTCCTCCCACCATGTTTACTTGCCGACAGGGGACCTAATCCCCATCGGCTGTGGTTCCCCCATGTTTCTGTTGTTGCCGACAGGTGAGCCCACTCCCCATCGGCATTCTGTAATCCCCCCCCAAGTTTTGTTCCTGCCTATGGGGTGCCAAATCTCCGTCGACATAATTAACCCCCTCATTTTGTTCCTGCCGACAGGGTGCACAATCCCTGTTGGCATAATGACTCCCCCGGTTGTGTTCCTGCTGACGGGGTGCACAATCTCTGTCAGCATGCTGAACCCCCCCAGTTTTATTCCTGCTGACTCGGCTACTGCTGGCCTCCCAAAAAAAGCCTCTGCGATGCCCCTGTGAAGGGAAAAATGGTCCCGCAACATCTGTTATTTTTTTTCCACCAGAAAAAAAGGAAATTGTCCCTCAACGCTCTCCCTGACTCTCACCCGCAATCCGCAGCCACCCACTAAGCACCCTGCCTCCCCACACCACCCCCTCACCCCATACTTACCCCCGAAGCTAGATGCGATGATCTTCGGTGGGTCAGGAACACGTCTGCTCTCTTCAAAGCCGACCGCGAACTGAGGAAATGCCAGTAAGCTGTATAATGTAATAAATAGGGTTTTTTCAACTTTAGTGCATATGTTGGGCATTTTTGGGAATTTTCTTCACCAAATATTTAACATGGAGTTTTTGGGACCCCTCCTCATGAATTCTTGAACTGTCATGGCGTTAATCTGCCCTGAAAGGTGGTTTCACGGTCACTGTGTGGAATCACCCTTCAAGGCTGATTAATGAAATGACAGTGCCAGTGTTCATGAGGTGGGCCATCAAAAGCCTATGTTGCAAATTTGTGGAAAAATCAAAAAATTGCTGTTTTACAGCTGCAGCTGAAGAGTTGTTACGTGGCTCGTGAATCGCAAAAAATTTACAATATTTGCATGCCAGATTTTTAACATTGACATTTTGTCACACCTCCTTATGAGCAGTACAGATGTCATTGCTCACATCCTGGCTGAAATGTGTTTTCACACTTCCGGCGCAGAATAGCGTGGTCGCTGTGGGAAATCAGTGTTCAGGACAGATTAAGAAAATGACAGTGACACTGTTCATGAGCAGAGGTCCTAAAATTAATATGTTGAAAATTTGGTGATGATTGCCTATCAGTTGACTGTGTTACAAGTGTGCATTACGCACTTTCCACACACCCTTGTGACTTCACAGATTTGTAATATTGTCACACCAGATTTTCAACAGTGCCACTTTTTCACACCTCCTTATAAGCAGTACAGCTGTCACTTTTCACATCCTGACCAAAATGTGTTTTCACAGTTCCGGTGCAGAATAACGTGGTCACTGTGGGAAAACAGTGTTCGAGACAGATTAAGAAAATGACAGTGGCACTGTTCATGAGCAGAGGTCCTAAAATCCCTATGTTGAAAATTTGGTGATGAAACTCCATAACATGACTGTTACACACGTGCATTGAACTGTTTCCAAGCACCCTTGTAACTATGCAAATTTGAAATACTGTCAAGCCACATTTTTAACAGTGGCATTTTTTCACAACTCCTTATGAACACTACAGCTGTCATTTTTCACAACCTGGCTAAAATAGGTTTTTGCACTCCTGCCAGACAATAGCACAGTCACTCTGGGAAATCAGTGTTTGGGACAGATTAAGATCGACCGAGGGAGAAGGTGGAGTGACCAAGCTCAACTGAGTTCTGTTGGGACTGCTGCGGATTTGTTTGTGTTCAGACAAAGGCCTCAACACAAGAACCCAGTACAAAAGGGCAGCCTGCAGCACTGGGAGAAACAGAACGAGAGAGCAAGTGAGGGAGGGGGAGTGAGCAAACTCACCAAAATGTTGTCAGGACTGCTGCAGATTTCTTTGTGGGCAGAAAAAGGCATCAGTACAGGCAGAGGCCCAGTACAAAAGGCCAGACTGTAGCAGTGGGAGAAACAGTATGAGCGAGTGAGACAAGGGGACTTAGTGAGCTGAATGGAGCTCTATCAGGACTGCTGGGATTTCTTTGAAGGAAGACAAAGGCACCAATGCAGGCAGGAGCCCCGTATAAAAGAGCAGCTTGCAGCACCAGGACAAACAGAATGAGCAATGAGAGAGGGAGACTGAGCGACCTCAACAGAGCTCTGTTGGGACAGCTGCAGATTTCTTTGTGGACAGGCAAAGGTGCCAATGCAGCCAGGAGCCCCATACAAAAGTGAAGTCTGCGGCGTGTTACATGAGGTTCCTGCACCCTAATTGATACCCTCAGGGGTACACCGTAGACAGCTAATGTTTAGGCATAGGCTATACTAATACATAGGGCTTAGGGCACCTACCGTACAAGAGTAGATGTCAGGATATGAATACATATTATTGTAACTCACTTTGCTTGCTAATGCACACACGTTATACCATGTATTTTCTGTCTATTTCTTACTTGTCAGATGCCAAGACACCTGTCCTTGAAGTAATTATAATGTGTAAGGCAACATTGCATCTTTCGTGATGGACACCACTTCACCTTGTTATGTAAGACTTTGTATAAGAATGTCTTGTTCTAAAACTGATGACTTTACAGAATTATATAATGTTATCTTGGACCATGGAGCACCTCTAATTTAGCCAATAGGGCTCATCTCTGTAACTAGAAATGTTTCTATCTTTTAGTAACCATAGTAATTATCACAGGTATATAATGTTATGTACAGGCTTTACACCTCGGAGACCCGAGAGATCCCAAGAGACTACAGAGAAACCTCAAGGTGTAGGGAACGCTTAGCACTGGCTCCCGGTTCGTATTGGTAAGAACTGCTTAGGGCAACTGTGATTTATCCCTTGTTGTAGTAATAAACTTGTTTATTACTCGAATGCAACTTGTCTGTGATTATTTGCATCCTCAATATTGCCAAGAACCTGAAAGTGAGGTTTAGACCTCTTACAATTGGCGACCGTGTGCAGGCGATATTGGGTGTTGTAAGTTTTCACTTGTTGCTATCCATTTCCCTTTTCAACAGGGGACTGTAGTACATCCCGTATCACCTCTCCTGCCTTTTCTACTAGTTTGTAGATACTTGCAAAGTCTAGCTGACTTTTTGGGTGTGGTCGATGCCGTCTTGACCCACTCCATAGCAGCTTTGAATTGCAAGCCTACAACTTCAACAGTAGCCCGGCTGTGTTTAAAGTACTCGTGTTGTGGATCGATACGCAACACACAATCTTTTTCACAGTTTGAATTTTTGTTCCCTCCTACACAATGGCCACTGTATCAGATATCTGCACAGAACTGAGACTCGATGTCTCTAACTTTCTTACCTCCCATGTAGGATGGGCTGACTTTGCGTGGGATGTGAGTCAATCCGAAAACCCTGTACTGGGGATTTCAACCCAGTACACAGAGACGCGACAGTCAACCAATAAGCGCTGTGCTAAGGGGTTGATGGTGGCTGCTCTGTACACTGCTTTGGAAGCTCCTCCAGGCGAGGTTTCCTACCCTTGACTTGGCAGATCGCATCTCTTAAGCAGGAGATGGGTTTGAGGAAACAGAATGTGTTCAAATACAGCAGAACTTGGAGTCAGAACTCCAATCTCTGCGTAATGAAAAGGATTCACTATTGCATCATTCCACTTTGGGCTGGTGAACGAAATGTGTACTTTAAAACAGGAGTCGAAAGTTTAAGACAGGATAAGAGTCAGGTGGTACAAATGAATGATTTGTTGAGTGCTGCGAATGCACAGTTGAGTGATAAATGGGTGAGCTTCGGGGCGAGATCAACCAGGTGATAATGACTTAGAAACAGCTTATAGGGACAATCGCGAATTGAGTCACGTGATCGTGTTTACAGAAGCAGAAACAGGGATCAGGTTGATATGGATGTTGCAATGTGTGAATCATGATGAATGTAAAGTTAAGATGGATAAACTGCGTCTTATCAGCCAGAGGTCTGACTGGCCATGTTAAGGCAATAAGAGGCGTAGCCCCCTGCTCTTCACTCGTCAGTTTGAGGGGAGCCATCCCCGATGTCGCATATCTCACAGTACAATGCCCAGTCAATGCCCCTACTATAGCTCAGATTCCCACCCGCTATCCATCCATTGGCCACATGGGTCCCCGCCCACTACACCTCAGGTCACAACGTAGGCTTAATGCCGCGATGCTCTTTTTCCATCATGGAAATGCCATCATGGCGGCGCCTATGATAGGGGGGAGCAGGCCTAAGCCTGGTCCCGGTCAGCATCTGTAGCCCTATTAGTGTGGGAAGACAGGCAAGAGATTGAAACCATGATTGATAGAGCATTGGGAAATGTTCCTTTCCTGAAAGAAGTATGAAAGCCATTAAAAGTCAAATTCGACAAATTTTTCAAGAAGCTGGCACTCAGGAAGGTAAGTTGTTCGTACTGCAGCTGAAGCTGCAGCTCACGAAAGCACTGGATGGTGTGTGAGACGACACTTCTGCCTGATCGATTCACCAACTAATCCCCTACAAATGGCCTACTCTGTCCAACAGATTGTTGACAGCATTGGCTCTATTAACCAACCGACAATCTCAGCTGCCACTTGGAGAAGGTGCACCTGGCGATGCCTGGCCTCGGCCAGAATATCAGGTCCAAATACTACCAAACCATCGATCCTGGTTTATGGGCCAAACTACCTGAGGTAGTTCACCAGGATGGGAATGCCACCACGAAGTCGCGAAGCTGAGCTCATTTCTGCTCACAGTCTGGTGTGGTTGGTAATGCTAGCATACCCGTGAAGCAAAATGCTAAGGAAAGCCCAATGACTCCACCACCAGGAGACTCTGGATGGCCTATCGGTGCAGGAGAACATCTGGCACAAGAAGTTGCAGATGTAGATCTTATCGAGTATAAGACCCTGTTCCGAAACATGATCTCAGCCATAAGAGAGAAAGTAGGGGAGCCAACTACATACCCAGTCACAGATAGGTTTGTCAGATATTCTTCGAAAACCGAGAGTGTACCCAACTGTACAACCGCGTGATTTGGGTTCCGTTCCAAGTGTTGCTGCGCGTGGAACCCGCTTCTGGGACCACACACATTACACTGTGGAAGGGCAGGCCCAGCAACAACAGCCCAAACATCCATTGGCCCTCCAGCTAGCACCCAGCAAAACCCCAACAAGGCCAACAACAACAACAGTGGGAGGGAACCAGAATTGGCCTAAAACAGAACGGCACAAAGGCAAAGGGAAGCCGCTTACAAAGATTGGGTCCCCATATAAAGAGATAGCTGAAGAATAGGAAATTTCAGGAGTTTGGGGCAAGTGCATTCCGTGACAGGATGCTGTTCCCGCGACAAACACTTACAGTAGTACACCAGTGACCCATGACACTGCTGGACATGGAGACACTGAAGTATGGGCTCACAGACCCATACCAGCCTGAACCCGAAGCCCCTCCTTACATTGCATCAGTGCAACATGGTGAAGTCATTCATGTGAAGCCAGGCCCAACCTCTGCATGCCTCCAACAATATGGATTGACAATTACAGGCCCCAGTCCACGTTGTAAACAAGCTGGTTTGGATACAAACCGAAGGTCTCTGCACTTTGCATGAGGTCGGGGCCGCTTAACCAATTGGTTTTGTTAGATACAGGCAGCTGTATCTGTGCTACACGGCTGACCACCCTGAACGCTCCATGGTCTACCGACGGAAGACCAATATGTCAGGAGTTGATGGTGCTACATTACCTGCATACCGCTCTCTGCCTTTACTGGTAGAACTAGGTCTACCCAAGGCCTCACATGCTTTCCAACTAATGGTGTTGTACCATCACCCCAGTATCATCGGGATTGATTTTCTTGCACCCCACACGCTGTGTGGTGGATCTCAGAAATGTGTTGCTGATACAGATCCAGGGTCAATACCATACTGTCTTAATTCCTGACTCACATGCTGTAGCAATGATATCTATTAACAACAAAGAATATGACGCTGTAGATTTATTCAAGAATCATGAACTTTTCCCGGAACTTCTCACCTATTCTGCAACTTATTGTTTGGAAGTTGCTTGCAGTTAACAAACATGATTGCGCAGAATGCATACTGTTATTGAGGGGTGCCAGTCCAAGACATGAGACAGAGTAACATCCGCTTCCCATCAAGCCTTTAATTTCTTCGAAATGATCAAGTCACCTTAAACAAGGAGGCATCAGAACCTGTGTCTCCACTGCCAACTCCTGTTTGGCCGTGAAGAAACCCACAGGTACCTGGAGACTTACTATGACTACAGAAACTGAATCAGGTTACTCCCAGTTGTTCCCCAACTGTTGCCTTTACCAGATGGCCTTTGACTTTTAACACCAGATCAGAAATGGTTCAATTCTCCTGGATATCTCCAATGGTTTCTGGTCATTACCATTGGCCCTAAAGAGTCAATATAAGTTTGGCTTCACTTTGAAGGGCGACAATACACGTGGACTTGTTTTCCACAGGGATTCCATAACAGTCTATCCTCTTCCATCTCCATATGATGGATGCCCTACAAGGTTTCTCAGCCCGATGTCTCTTACAGGTACAGAGAGGCCGACAGTGAACCAATAAAGCGCTGTGCTAAAGGGTTGATGGTGCTGTCTGTATACTGCTTTAGAAGCCTCCGAAGCGAGGTTTCCTACCCTTGACTTGCAGATCGCATCTCTTAAGCAGGAGATGGGTTTGCAGAAACAGAATGTATTCAAATACAGCAGAACTTGGAGTCAGAACTCAATCTGCGTAATGAAAGGATTCACTATTGCATCATTCCGCACAGGCTGGTGAACAAGAAATGTGTACTTTAAAACAGGAGTGCGAAAGTTTAAGACAGGATAAGAGTCAGGTGGTACAAATGAATGATTTGTTTGGAGTGCTGCGAATGCACAGTTGAGTGATGAAATGGGTGAGCTTCAGGACGAGATCAACCAGGTACGTAATGACTTAGAAACGGCTTATAGGGACAATCAGCGAATTGGGCAGCGTATCGTGTTTACAGAAGCAGAAACAGGATCAGGTTGATATGGATATTTGCAAGTGTGAATCATGAAGTGAATGTAAAGTTAAGATGGATAAACTGCGCCATCGACAGAGGTCTTGACTGGCCATGTTAAAAGGCAATAAGAGCGAGCCTGCCTTTCACTCGTCGATGTCGGAGGGGAGCCATCCGATGCCGACATCTCACAGTACAATGCCCAGTCACGCCCCTACTGTAAGCTCAGATTCCCCACCCAGCCATCCACAATATAGGCGGGTCCCGCCCACTACTCCTCAGGTCACCACGATGGTGCGTCGTGATGCTCATCATGGGAAATGCCATCATGGCGGGCGCGCCCATGATAGGGAAACAGGCCCAAGCCTGGTCCCGGCACCCTCGGTAGCCCGTTAATGAGTATGGAAGACAGGCAAGAGATTGAAACCATAGATTGATAGAGCATTGGGAAATGTTCCTCTTCCTGAAAGAAGTATGAAAGCCATTAAAAGTCAAATTCGACAAATTTTTCAAGAAGCTGGCACTCAGGAAGGTGTTGTTCGTACTGCAGCTGAAGCTGCAGCTCACGCAGCACTGGATGGTGTGTGAGACGCATTACCTCTGCCTGATCGACCACCAACTAATCCCCTACAAATGGCCTACTCTGTCCAACAGATTGCTGACAGCATTGGTGCGGATGAACCCGATCCGACAATCTCAGCTGCCACTTGGAGAAGATTGCATTCAAGTGCGGATGCTCAGCTTCTCGCCGCAGAATATCAGGTCAAATACTCGCCAAACCATCGATCCTGGTTTATGGGCCCAACTACCTGAGGTAGTTCACCAGGATAGAATGCCACCTTAAATGATACGCGGCAAACTCATTTACTGCTCACAGCCCTGGTGTGGTTAGGTAATAATGCTAGCATACCCCGTGAAGCAAAATGCTAAGGAAAGCCGGCGACCTACCACCAGAGACTCTGGATGGCCTATCGAGCAGGAGAACATCTGGCACAAGAAGCTGCAGATGTAGATCTTATTTGTATAAGACCCTGTTCCTTAGAAACATGATCTCAGCCATAAGAGAAAGTAGAGCTAACTACATACCCAAATACAGATAGGTTTGCCGATATTCTTCGGAAAACCGAGAGAGTGTACCAACTGTACATCCGTGATTTGGGTTCCGGTTCCAAAAAGGTTGCTGCCGTGGAACCCGCTTCTGGGACCACGACACATTACACTGTGGAAGGGCAGGCCCAGCAACAACAGCCCAAACATCCATTGGCCCCTCCAGCTAGCACCCAGCAAAACCCCCAACAAGGCCAACAACAACAACAGTGGGGAGGGAACCAGAATTGGCCTAAAAACAGAAGGCACAAAGGCAAAGGGAAGCCGTTACAAAGATTGGGTCCCTCATATAAAGAGATAGCTGAAGAAAATCGAAAATTTCAGGAGCTTCTGGGGCAAGTGCATTCCGTAGCGGATGCTGTTCCCGCACAAACACTTACAGCAGTACAACCAGTGACCCATGACACTGCTGGACATGGAGACACCGGAAGTATGGGCTCACAGACCCATACCAGCCTGAACCCGGAAGCCCCTCCTTACATTGCATCAGTGCAACATGGTGAAGTCATTCATGCAAGCCAGGCCCAACCTCTGCATGCCTCCAACAATATGGATTGACAATTACAGGCCCCAGTCCACATTGTAAACAAGCTGGTCTTGGATACAAGCGGAAGGCCTGCCCGGGGGCTGAGGTGGGGCATAACTAATTGTCTTGTTATTGATGAGTGCAGCTGTGTCTATGTTACCGATGACCACCCTGAAAATCTCCATGGTCTACGGACGGGAAGACCAATATGTCTGTGGAGTTGATGGTGCTACATTACTTGCATACCGTTCTCTGCCTTTACTGGTAGAACTAGGCCATCTAAAGGCCTCACATGCTTTCCAACTAATGGTGTTGCCCGATCACCCCAGTATCATCGGGATTGACTTTCTTGCACCACACGGCTGTGTGGTGGATCTAGAAAATGTGTTGCTGATACAGATCCAGGGTCAATACCATACTGTCTTAATTCCTGACTCACATGCTGTAGCAATGATATCCATTAACAACAAAGAATATGACGTCATAGATTTATTCAAGAATCATGAACTTTTCCCGAAACTTCTACCTATTCTGCAACGACATTTGGAAGCGTTTGCAGTTAACAAACATGATTGCGGCAGAATGCATACTGTTATTGAGGTGCCAGGCCCGGCACATGAGAGACAGAGGCAATATCCGTTTCCCATCGAAGCCTTACCCTCTCTTCGAGAAATGATCAAGTCACTCCTTAAACAAGGAGTAATCAGAACCTGTGTCCACTGCCAACTCCTGTTTGGCCTGTGAAGAAACCCACAGGTACCTGGAGACTTACTATTGACTACAGGAAACTGAATCAGGTTACTCCCAGTTGTTCCCCAACTGTGGCGTCTGCACCAGATGGCCTTTGACTTTTAACACCAGATCAGAAATGGTTCAGTGCCCTGGATATCTCCAATGGTTTCTGGTCATTACCATTGGCCCTAAAGAGTCAATATAAGTTTGCCTTCACTTTTGAAGGGCGACAATACACGTGGACTTGCTTGCCACAGGGATTCCATAACAGCCCATCCCTCTTCCATCTCCATATGATGGATGCCCTACAAGGTTTCTCAGCCCCCCGATGTCTCTTACAGTATGTAGATGACCTGTTGTTGGCTACTGCCACACAGGAACAACATCTGGATCTCTTGGACGAACTATTGACTCTTATTCAGAGAACAGGCTTGAAGTGTAACCCTGCAAAAGCACAACTATGTCAGAAAGAAGTACTCTTTCTGGGTTTGAAAATAACTGACCAAGGCCGGAGCCCTACTTGGAAAAAGATTCAAGGATTACAAGACTTGCCATTACCTACCAGTGTGGCAACTCTTCGGAGGTTTCTAGGTATGGTAAACTACTCCAGGGATTTTATTTGTGATTTTGCTCAAAAAGCCACTCCCCTGTACGATCTACTCAAAAAGGACGTTCCATGGAGTTGGGGTCCTGTCCATACCCAGGCTGTGACATCACTAAAGCAGGCCTTGGCCTCCACCCCAGCACTGGTAAACCCCAACCCAGCGTTACCATTCCATCTAGAGTGTGCCACCTCTGACATTGCTATGCCAGCAGTGTTAGCCCAAAAGGTGCATGGCACCTTGAGACCTATTGCATATGCATCGCAGCTCTTGACCCCAGTGGAACAGAAGTATGGCCTTTGTGAAAGGAATCTTCTGGCCACTTATTGGGTGGTCAAGCACTTCCTGTATATCATGGGTACTCTCCACTGATTCTTAACACCAATCATACGCTTACTACCTTTCTGCTCTCAGATAGAGTGAAGGATGGGTCAGTCTCTACCACCAGGCTGACACATTGGTCACTCCTTCTCCAGGATAGGGATATTCAGGTCCATCAAACCAAAGTTCCATCTCTATTAGCTCATGGCTTTCTCCTCCAGGGGGAACCCCATGACTGTGCTTACCAGTCACCTGATCTCCCAGATCCAGGTCCATTCTTCCCTGCCACCCCTGAGATACTGGAGAATACCTCTTTGTGCCACGTTTTCACCGATGGTTCAGCGTCATACTGTCAGGGAGAACAGATCACAGGGATGGGTATTATGGTGGTGTATCCTTATGGGAACACTGTCAGAATATCTAAACGCTGTAGTGTAGCTTCATCACAGTACGCAGAGATGGCAGCGGTGGCCTGTGCATTAGAGTTTATCCAACATGGAACTCAAGATACCATCATTTTCACAGACTCCAATTGGGTTTGTTGTTCCCTTACAGAGTTTCTCCCTTTCTGGCAGAAGAACTCCTTCCTCTCTTCTGATGGAAGCCCTGTGAAATACAAAGAACTGGTGATTTACATACATGCATTAGCTGAGAAATACCCACACAAACTCTATGTGCACAAGGTTAAAGCTCACTCCCTACATAATCTCTATCATGCATTTAATGACACGGCAGACACCCTTGCTAAGGAAGGGGCCCAAGGAGGGGATGTCTGGGTGATGGATCATCCAGAGGCCAATGCAGCTGTACAGGTTGCAGCTCTCAAAAAGAAATCTGAATCTTTTTCCCCCTTGGATCTCTCAGCAGCTCAGCATTTTGACACTGAACTCAAAGAAGTGTTCAGATTCCTGGACAAGGGTACTGAAGAAAGACTCCCGACACACAACCCATATCGTAGGCATGAAGGTAAATTACACTTATCCCCTGATGATAAACTTATTTGGTTTCAGCCAGAGGATACCACCACCAAATTGTGGGTAGTCCCCAGACATTTGAGATCTGAATTTTTGCACCAGGTACATGACACACCTACTGGTGGACACCAGGGGACTGAAAATACCCTCCAGCGCCTCAAAACCACTGCTTGGTGGCATGGGATTACCAAAGATGTTAAACAATACATTGATAATTGCCTTGTTTGTGCACAAAACAACCAAGTACCTACAAAACTAAATGCCAAACTTTTACCACAGAGACACACTGGCCCTTGGCATGCCATTCATATTGATTTTATTTGTCCCTTGACCTACACCAGTAGAAACAACAAGTATGCTCTTGTAGTGACCGATTTATTCTCTAAGTGGGTTGAGGCTTTCCCCACCAAGACATGCACCACAAAGACAACCGTCAAAATCCTGGTAGAACAGATTTTCTCCAGGTGGGGCCTGCCTCTTAAGGTAGACTCCGATAAAGGAACCAGTTTTACAGGTGAGTTGATGAAAGAGTCCCTTGAACTCCTTGGGGTACAGCAAAAGTTCCACATAGCTTATCACCCTCAATCCTCAGGCCAAGTAGAAAGAGCCAACAGACGGATTAAGCAAATGCTTTCCAAATTTATTGAGGACAATCCCAAAACCTGGGATTCCCTACTGCCTTTACTCCTTATGGCAATTAGGGGTACGCCCTCAGCCACCACCCAGCTTACACCCTTCGAGGTAATGACTGAAAGATAAATGAGATTACCTGAACACTTGCTCTTTGACTTGCATACCCCCACTGCAGACCGTGTGTCTGTAGACCAGTAGACCAGTATGTGGAAAAACTCAGAAAAGACCTCATACACACACACTTGTATGCTGCAAACTGCATGGGCAAGGCCCAGCAACAGTCCAAAATACAATTTGACAAACACGCACAAGAAGTGCATTGGCAGGTTGGAGATCAGGTAATGGTGCTTCAATTTGCACATCCCACCCACTCCTTCTCCAATAAGTGGGAAGGCCCTTACCCCATTGTCAACAAGCTCAGTCCGGCAGTCTATCAAGTTAGACTCCTCCACAACAATAAATTGACTGACAAATGGTTACATGCAAACCAGTTTAAACTGTACAAAGGAGCTTAAAACTTACTCTTCCTAACCCCATTGGGTGGAACTGTACTAATGTACTAATCTTTCATCTTCCTTTTCAGATACATTGACAAGATGGCTATCTTGTTCCTATCTCTCCTCCTTGCAGAAGTAATCCCTTTTGTCCAAGGCACAGTAACAGACCTCCTTCGACATCTTGATCCTCCAGCACCTCCTACAGAGGGAGTTTCCATCAAAATTCCAGATACTATGATTGCTGTCCAGGAAGGTTCCGATGCATACCTCACTGCCTCGGTCATTGCTCCTGACAAATCCACCCTTCAAATTGAGTGGCAAACCACATCACAAGGACAAGTTCTCCTGTGGCCAAGCTCTCTAAGGAACTTTCCAGGGTTGGCCTAACGCTAAATTATCCCCTAATGGTTCACTGTCCTTGTTACAAACTGCATTAAGACACTCTGGTTTGTATAACATAACTGCTTTGATTGATCCTTCCTATTGTAATTCTCTTTCTAAAGATTCTGCCTGCAGATTCTGTGTGCATAACATGGCATTTGCAGCCATGTATCTTTCTGTACTGCCTCCTACCGAAAACAGCTTTTGGAATGTCCAAAACATACCCCTGGTCCCCGTAGTGGTCTCACAGCCACTGCCCTCCCAGGTTCTTTGATTAATAATTTACAGTTTATGCATATACCTGTTTTATTTAACCTTACTTACTGGAATATGAAAGAATTTGGTATGTGTCACGATACCAATACCTCTGCATTTTATAGTACTTTATTTCTTGATAGTTTAGCTGCATTTCAGATTTGAACCAAGGATCCCTTTATTGGGGTTTATTCTACCGAACACAGAGGCAATTTTAGGAGGAAACCTCCTCCTAGTACCTTTACTCAAAAACGTACTAGACGTGAAGTTGACAGTTCTGATGTTACAGGTGACACAGGTACTGTCACAGGTCTTTTTGGTACTGCTATGTCCATTTGGAACAAAGCAGACATTGCTGCTATAAAAAGTAATTCTGCAAAGTTCTCCACTGGTTTGGTTAATGATGTTTTACCACCTTTATTGCATGGTGTGGATGGTCTTAGTCAGGAAGAAAGATACACTGTATACAACATGCACGACATTGCAAAAGCCTTCACTGATTCCAAAGATAAGATTAATGCACTCATACAGCAGAACAATAGAGAAGCTGATAGACAATACATTGGTAGGGAAATACTTTGTTCTGCATATGGTTCATATATACTCACTACCATTAACAACCTTTTCATTGACCTAGAAACTGGAAGAATTCCTGATATTATACATGACAGACATCTATCTAAATGGTATTGTCCTAAATGTAAATCTCCATCTTGCATTTCCATGTGTATGCAACAAACACCGTCCATTCCTCTTTCCACAGCTCGAAATTTGGGGTTTGTGACCAGACATCCAAATACTGGTCCTTGTTTTTCCAGTAAGAAATGTTCTATAACAGATACCATGTTTGTCTCCTTTACTGTCTCCTTATCATGTTTTGATCCCACTACAGCCTTGTTCAACAAGCTGGCACTGGCGCATTCTATAGGGCATTTGGACAAAGACATCTACCGAGAACGCCTGGATCTACCACCTCTACTGGTCTACCACTCCTTCCTGGATGTCTGGGTGGCACTGCACATGGACTGTTGTGTGAAAAAGCAATACATCTACCTGTGCCGATGTGATGTGTTTGATGTTATACACCCTGTTTGTGGCTATTCTCCAGACAGTATTGATTGGACTTTCACTATGGATGATGACATCACTGATAATGGCACCTACTCTTTTGAGTCAACGCAGACACCGGATCAGCTCTACCAGTCCTTTCGTTTGGAAGCACATCGCCTGTCAACATGGATTTCCAAGATGACCTACACATGCCCTGTCCAGTTGCAAAAATGGAGACTGCCTACTGTACGTTCACAGTATAACTCTGACGGAGAATATTGCATAGTGAAAAATGTGAAATCTTATTCATATGGTTCTGTTACTTGTTCAATTGATTACCCCAACTTCTGTTTTGTTCCCCATCAGAAAACTGTCATTGGACACACTGTCATAACCCTCGTCCCCCTTATGGAAGCAGATATCATTGATGGTAATCCAGATCATTTACTCACACTCGAAGAATACCTACCATACTTTAATGTACACATAGATCCACTTACACTTACACTGAAATCACTTTTAGATAGAAAGGACACACACCTCATCCACATCAGCAATAATATAACCAAAGCCAATGAAGCCATTCTTGACCTGATGAATGATGGAGATATGAATAACGCATTGACTAACACCTGGTTAGAAATCACCTTTAAAGGTTTTGCAATTATACAAGCATTTTTGATATTTACTTTGATTATCATGCTTTGCTGCCTACGACGTACTCTACGCCAACACCGTGAGCAGCTTGAGTTCCTTTACAAGGCTCGCGCATCCGGATTGTAGAGGATTGCTGCTCCTGTCCACACCTTATATTTGCCTGTGTTGTCCTTTGAGGCAACAAGGGGGGAATTGTTACACGAGGTCCCTGCACCCTAATTGATACCCTCAGGGGTACACCGTAGACAGCTAATGTTTAGGCATAGGCTATACTAATACATAGGGCTTAGGGCATCTACCGTACAAGAGTAGATGTCAGGATATGAATACATATTATTGTAACTCACTTTGCTTGCTAATGCACACACATTATAACATGTATTTTCTGTCTATTTCTTACTTGTCAGATGCCAAGACACCTGTCCTTGAAGTAATTATAATGTAAGGCAACATTGCCATCTTCGGTGATGGACACCACTTCACCTTGTTATGTAAGACTTTGTATAAGAACGTCTTTGTTCTAAAACTGATGACTTTACAGAATTATATAATGTTATCTTGGACCGTGGAGCCACCTCTAATTTAGCCAATAGGGCTCATCTCTGTAACTAGAAATGTTTCTATCTTTTAGTAACCATAGTAATTATCACAGGTATATAATGTTATGCACAGGCTTTACACCTTGGAGACCAGTGAGATCCCAAGAGACTACAGAGAAACCTCAAGTTGTAGGGAACGCTTAGCACTGGCTCCCAGTTTGTATTGGTAAGAACTGCTTAGGGCAACTGTGATTTATCCCTTGTTGTAGTAATAAACTTGTTTATTACTCGAATGCAACTTATCTGTGATTATTTGCATCCCCAATATTGCCAAGAACCTGAAAGTGAGGTTTAGACCTCTTACAGGCGCCAAGAGAAACAGAATGAGTGAGTGACAGAGTGGTAGTGAGCAAGCTCAACAGAGTTCTAGTGTGACTGCTGCAGATTTCTTTGTGGGCAGAAAATGTGGCAATGCAGACAGGAGCCAAGTACAAAAGGCCAGCTTGCAGTGCCGGCAGAAACAGAATGCGAGAGTGACATGGGGGAGTGAGCGAGCTCAATGGAGCTGTGTTGGGACTGCTTCAGATTTCTTTCTGGCCAGAAAAAGCCGCCAACGCAGGCAGGAGCCCTGTACAAAAGGGTAGCCTGCAGCACTAAGAGACACAGAACAAGCGAGTGAGGGAGAGGGAGTCAGTAAGCTCAACAGGGCTCTGTTGGGACTGCTGCAGATTTGTTTGTGGGCAGAAAAAGGCAGCAATGCATGCAGGTGCCCAGTACAAAAGGGCAGCCTGCAGTGGCAGGAAATCCAGAATAAGCGAGTGAGTGAGCTCAGCAGAGCTGTATTGTAACTGCTGCAGATTTCTTTGTGGGCATAAGAAAGCAACAATGCAGGCAGAAGCCCAGTAGAAAAGGGCAGCCTGCAGCTCCAGCAGAACAGAATGAACGAGTGAGAGAAGGGGAGTGAGTGAGCTCAACGGAGCTTTGTCGGGACTGCTGCAGATTTCTCTGTAGGCAGAAAAAGGCACCAACAGAGGCAGGAGCCCAGTACAAAAGGGCAGCCTGCAGTGCCAGGAGAACCAGAATGAGTGAGTGAGATAGGGGGAGTGAGCGACCTCAATGGAGCTCTATCAGGAGAGCTGTGGATTTCTTTGTGGGTAGAAAAAGCCGCCAACACAGGCAGGAGCCCAGTACAAAAGGGCAGCCTGCAGCACCAGGAGAAACATAATGAGCGAGTGAGACAGGGGGAGTGACCCACTTCAATGGAGCTCTGTCGGGACAGCTGCGGATTTCTTCCTCAGCAGAATGAGGTGCCAACGTAGGCAGCAGCCCAGTGCAAAAGAGCAGCCTGCAGCGCCAGGACTAACAGACTGAGCCAGTGACAGAGGGCCACTGAGTGAGCTCAACAGACTAACGCAATCAACATTCGGCATTGACAAATGCTTGTTTTATATTGAAACATGTTAGAATCTTTCACCTTGTTAATGCCCTTAAGGTTTTTGAATGTTTTGACCCAGAGAGAGAGGAGGATGGGGAAACGTATCTCAGAAAACAGAGGGAGGCAGGAAATGTAGTAAGGAGAGCGAAGTCACAAACTGAGGAAAGAATAGCTCCGGGAGTATTAACATGAGACAACACATTTTTTAGGTATGTTAGTGAGAAAAGGAAAACAAAGGGAGGAATAATAGAGTTAAAGAGGGAGGGGGACTGCACAGAGGAGGGTCAAGAAAAGACTCACATCTTGAACAGATAAAAAAGGTTTTTTTGTTGCGCTCTTACTATTCTTTTTTGTGATGAATGAGAGATGAAAGGTGCTGCTAGTGATATGGATAAATAGTAGTGTGTGTATTTCACCAAGATGACAAAGTTCACCAGCACTCTATTCACACATAGGGACTTGGCCCATTTATTGCTAGTCACAGCTTTATTTGGCAGTGCAGGTATTTAAATTGTACAGATTCTTACAGGTGCAAAATATATTTGTGCAAAGTTTCAAATGTGCAAAGTTCGCTGTGTACCACATCAAGAATAAGTCTTAACCTGTTGACAAGTAACAATGTGCCAGATTAAAAAATCTTTTCAGTTCACTTTACCCAGTGGCTGACTTTGTGTCTTACTGGCTCAATTGTCTAATTCTAGTAAATACTGGTTTTATAACATTCCATAGAACATTCCTTCTTTAGTTAACTCAGACTCCTTGAACAGGTATTTGACCCCTTCTGTTCTCCATGATGGTTCCTTGATGAAACAACATTTTTGCACTTAGTATGCTCATTAGGGCTTATGGTCTCCCTCTTCAGTGTTTCATTCCTTGCAGTTGAACTTCGGGTGGTCAGATGTACATGTTGACATTTCAAGGTCATGTGACCACATCCTCAGAGCTTGCTATTGCCTGTTTCCATGTCTGTAGTTATACCCCTAAGGTTGCCATGGAATCTGCATGAGTGTAGAATATGATAATGTGACTGAGGTTTTCAATATCACCTAGTGCTCAAACTAAGTTTAGAAAATGTGACACAATAAATACCAATTTATTCAAAAACACCTGTGATAATAATTTTTCTTTTCAAAAAATATTTTCCTTTATAATTTTTATAACATTATATTGTTTGCTTAAAAAAGTGTTAACATTTTTTTAAATTTAAATTACTTTAACTGGTCATATGCTAAAATGCCTCTTATTGTAATCAACTTTATTATAGTATCTTGGAAATAGAGAGGATGTCTCTCTAAAGTTCACTAAAATTAGCTTCCATACCCATGGTCATTACATAATCCTTTGGGCCAAAATGACTACAGCTCAAAAATCCAATATGCTTCTTTTTGTAGAAGTAGATTTTGGTTGCCCCACCCCTTCATGGGGATGTGAAACTGTTGCATACCTATGTGACATAATGAAGATGCAGACCCATAACTGGCTTCCTGATAGTACATAGCCATAGGCTATTTAAGACTGACTGTTCTTATGGCAGTTTTCTGCTCACTGATCCTACTTTTCAGGGAACGTTTTGTTTGCCCAAGATGCACCAACCAGCATGGGCAGCTTAACATGTAAATTACATTTTCAGTTGCACAAGACATAAAATCCTCAATTTTGTACTTCTTCCCTGAAGATGGATGGTTGAATGTTTTTGTGTTAGTGGTACTTTGACCCTGAGCACAGTTGCCACACTTATAATTCTACTTAGAGGCTGCTAGCATCCAGTCTGATATAACTGTTCATAGTTCCTCTATCTAGATTTCAGTAAGGTGTTTGATTCTGTACCCCACTATGGCCTACTAACAAAGCTGGGGGAAATAGGGTTGGGGAAAGTTACTCAGGTGGGTGGAAAACTGGCTTATGGGGTGAATACAGTGAGTGGTGGTTGGAGGAATAGTCTTTTCCCCCAGGAGGGTCATCTATGGGGTCTCCAATGGTTTGGTCCTGGTGCCACTCCTGTTCAATTCCTATGTCTCAGACATAGGGTGGGAGCACTGGCAGATGGGCAGGAGGGAGAGAGACCCTGCAGGGGGGATCTGGATACCCTGGGGGGTGGGCAAGGAAGTGGGGGTTGAAGTTCAGAGCAGGAACATGTAGGGTGCTGCATCTGGGGGTCAGAAACCTGGGACAAGCAGACACCCTGGGGGGGCACACTGCAAGTCACATCGAGTGAGAGGGACTTAGGGATAGTAGTGGACAGCAAAATGAATAACACAGAAAATTGTTGAACAGCTGCAGCAAAAGCAAACAGGATAAGGGGCTGCATAACCAGGGGGATTACCTCCAGGAGGAGGAGGGAGGTGATACTCCCTCTATATAATGGCCTGGTTAGGCCGCATCTTGAATACTGTGTACAATTCTGGAGATCCCATCTTAAGAAGAACATAGCACTGCTGGATAGGGTCCAGAGGAGGGTGACCAGCATGATTCAGGGCATGGAGGGAAAGACCTATGAGGAGAGACTGGATGAACTCAATCTATAAGCAATGGAGGAGAGGAGGGACAGAGGGGACATGATAGAGACTTTCAAGTATGTAAAGGGGATAAGTAAGGGCAGAACCAGGGAAGTGTTCAGGCTTAGGAAGGGGGGAACTACCAGGGGGCACGAGTGGAAGCTGGAAGGGGGAAAGTACAGGTGGGAGTGCAGGAGACATTTCTTCACAGAGAGGGTGTTGGAACCATGGAATACACTGCCCAGGAGTCTGGTGGAAGAGACCACAGTGGAAGGATTCAAGAAGGGTTGGAACAGGTACAGGGGGAAGCTGAGGCCAGGGAGGGCCACCTCTGGGGCTGGGAGGGTGGAGGAGCTAGCTCCCTGTAGGGGGCTAGCTTCCAAACAGACATGATAGACTATGGGGCCTATTCTGCTGGCTTTTACTATGATACTATAATACTATGAATAACATATCCAGCAGAATGCCCTTCAGATTGCATCCTATTTTATAGCTAAATCTTGGACCTTCTCCTAAATATTTATTTAGCCATGTTTCAGCTTCCAATACATTCCAGTATTTCTTCAATATGCCCTTCACTTCACTGTATGCTGGGCTATAAGTGCTGCAAAAAGTAATATGTTCAGTCTCTGATTTTGATTTTTCCTTTACTTTAAGCAATTCTTCCCTTTCCACTTCTTTAACATGCTGTTCCACTTTAACTAAACAACCTAGTTCATATCCTATATTCAAGAAGCACTGGCAGGTGTACAAGCTCTTCATCTTTTTCCATCTCTTAGCTGCAATTTTGCTTGACTCTAAAGCGATGGACATATGGAATGTTATGGATTGTGTGTTTGAGGTGGTTACTTTGGTACTGTAGAATGGTATTTCTGTCCATATATTTTCTGAAGAGTTTGGTTTCTAGTTTATTTGTTTTTTTGTATATCGTGAGGTCCAAACCATCTACCTCTGTAGCGCTATGGCTCGCTGTGAAATTCAAGTTCTGCTCACAATTATTTATGCACACTTTAAACTCTTCAACTTCCTTTTCTGTTCCACTCCAATTTAAAAAATATCATTCAGAAAGTGCAACCATTGCAAAATTGTATTTTTCCATATGTTCCTGTTTGCATTCCATACATATTTGTCTTCCCAATCTCCCACAAAAATATGTGCTAATGAGGTGAGCATAGTCCCCATAGCCATCCCATGTAGCTGCTATGTAGAGCCAAATAAGAAATAATTTGATCTGAGCACAAAATCCACAATTTGCATAATAATGGCAGTAGGGGGCATCACATCCATTGGTCTTTTTGAAAGCTTTTCTTCTATTGCCTTGATCCCTGCATCATGAGGAATATTATTGTATAAATTGTTGATATCACATGTTACAAGTATTCTGTCTTCCTGAATACTTTACTCTTTTAACATGTTTAAAATGTCTTTAGTGTCTGCCACATAAGATTTTATTTTCTTCACTAGGGGGCCTAAGAAGTGGTCCACATACTTGGGCATCATTTCTTTCAGTGAACCCAGACCACTAACGATCACTCTCTATAGGGGGTGTGTTTTGTTTTTATGGATTTTTAGGAGGAGGTATATAGTGGGCTTGATGGGATTTTGTACTACAGATATTTTTTTTTTCTGTTTCCATTATCCATGGCTTTTCTCTCACTGTGGATATGATCTGTATTGTCCCTGACTTAATTGCCTCTGTTGGATCCAATGTTAATTTCTTGTAATATTACCCATTGCTCATTGTTTTAACATTTCTTGCAAGTACTGGTCCAGGTTGAACAATACAACCCTCCCCTCATTTGTCTGCTTGTTTAACAATGGTGTCTGGATGTTTTTTAATGTCTTGTAATGAATTTCTTTATTTGCTATATTTTTCTTCATTTGTTTCATATCACTGTACCACTTTCTCTATGTCTACATCAACCAATTTGCTGAAGGTGTTTATTGTGGGATGCATACCCATATTAGGTATGAACTTTGATCTATTCCTGAACAGTTTTTTTCCCCTGTACACTCCATTTTTATTTCTTCACCTTCCACTTCAATCATACTTCTTGTGGTTTTTACAGTCTCTACTGGATTTTGCCATATCTGTTGTTTTCCAAAGTGGACCTTCAAATGCAATTGCCTATAAAATTTAAATAAGTCAATTTTCAAATTGAAGGTATTTAGTTTGTTTTTTGGCACAACGGACAGGCCTTTTTAGGCACTTTTTCCTGTTCATCATTCAAGATGTGATCTGTTAAATTAATTAGTTCCATCTCTTGTTCCTTGTTGACCATCAGGTGCTCTGTTGTCCCAAGTAGTCCCAGAAGTTGCCTCTTTGAGTTTTGCCTTACCTTCTGTTGCCTCTTCCTCTCCCCCAACTGCCAGGTCCTCCTCCTCACGTCGGTCTGTTGCTGTGTCCTTATGAGGGTCATCCTGAAAATCATGGCTTTCCTGGCCTTATGGTCTTGTTTGCCCCTGCTGGCCTTCTCTTTTCTCTGTTTGGGCACCATCATTATTGCTTTCATCTGTGGTCTCAACATTGTCTATTTTAAATGTATTTCTATTTTTCATTGTGATAGTGTCTTTGTGTCTTCTTCCCTGCCAGTTATAAATTGTGCCTTCTTTATAATCTCTTGCATTTCTAAAATGTGTGTGTCTTTTGTATTCTGTCAATTCTTCTCTAAAGTTTTTTAAGTTAGTTTCTAGTTTTTTCATGCTTTCTGATTGTTTTCCACTCTCAGAATACTTGAGCAGATCTGCCTTCAGCTTCCCAGCTTCTTACTTTAATTTCTCACTACAGTATCTCTTTTCACTTTTTTGATCATTGCTAACATTAATGTCATGTGTTGCTTTGTTCAAAATTTGCACCCAGTCACTCATGTACATCTCGTCATCTAAACCAAAAGAGGGCAGTTTCTGAATATGCAGTCCTCTTGATGTTTGTTTCTCTGTCCAATATCTGCTGAGTGAGAGCACGTACATCTGCATGCTTATTTGTTTTTTACTTAGCATCTCTAAACTCTCCAGATTAAGTTCATTGTCCATTTCTCTGTACTATTTCCTAACACTTCTGCAAACTCAGTGGTTGCATAAGCCAAAAGTTCCCCTTGCTCATCAGTGAATGCAAAACATGCTTTCTTTTTTTATGTTTCTTTCTCTTTACTTGCCATGACAACTGATTAGATAATTACCTACACTTGTACCTCCTGGGGCACTAACTCGGAGGCCTCTTTGTAAGGGCACCCTAATTGAATCTGCAGACAAAAAAGGGTGTTTGTGTGCTCTCAGTATTCTATATAGTGAGAAATGAGAGGTAAAAGGTGCTGCAAGTGATGGATAAATAGTAAAGGGCCCTATGGACTAATGGGCAGAGTGGCTATGCACAACAAATCTGTGGTGCATAGCCACTCTGCACCCATTGTGCCCTCATGCTGAATGCATGAACAGGGGGAACATAACCCCAATACACATGAGTCCCCAGGCCTGTGGTCCCCAATGCACCAGGGTGGTCTGTGGGCATGCCAGCACTATGCACTATATACTAAGGTGCATAGTGCTGACCACAGGGGTATAGAGGAGGGCACAGGTTATGCCGGGGGAACCCTGGCATACCTCCAGTATGTGCAGGTATGAACACAGTCCCCTGCCTGGACTGAGTGATCCAACCTTGTACCATGCCAACAGAACACCACCACCCATCCCCAGTGCCTGCCCACATACCCCAGCACACTGTGCCCACCCACCCAAGCACATCAGTAAGCCCCATTGTTCTGCAGGACCCATTGTAGTGGTGCCCCATGGTACACAGATTGCCTAACCCCAAAGCATGGCTTTCCTATTGAGTTGGTCCAAGGGTCCCCCATGTTACTGGCAACCTCTAACTGATGCCCCATATGCCGACCAGTGCATTGGACAGAGATGGCTAGTGGCACAGCCTTCCACACACCGCCATGCCTGATGACCGTCTGACATATGCAGGCAGACAGAAGCTGTGAGCTCCGTGTATGTCAGATGGCTGGCAGTCATGGTGGTGTGTGGAGGGCTGTGCCACTGGCCTTCTTTGTCCGTGGACACTGGCAGGCATACAGGGCATCAGGTAGGGATTACCAGTGCCACAGATTAGTGGGATCCTCCTGTGGATGGGTGTGTGTGCTGGGTGGGGAACACCATACACCACTGTGCGTGTGGTGTGGGGGTTGCTTCTGATTTCCAGACCAGTGCTTTCTACATAGGGGGGCTGTGTGGATGTGGATGATCATTGGTGGTCTTGGGGGGTGTATCTGTGCAGTGGGCACCCGCTGGGGCTGTCAGCATGAGGGCAAGTGTCCCTGAACCTGTGGGTGTTGTACACACAACTGGACCTGTGCCTGCCCGTGTAAGAGAACCACTGTGGGACACAGCAAAGGAATCCATTTGGATGCCTGGCCAGGTCTATGGCTCCACCCTGGCTGCCCTGTGGAGTTCTGTGCACTGGGCAGGGCCCACAGACAGGTGGGGGCTGGTGATGAATGCAGCTGGTGCTCATCTGTCTGCAGGTGTGGTGCTACATGGGTGGGATGTGCACCTCTAGCACATACTTCCTGCCCATACATGTATAAGGTCCATTGTGTGTATGTCACAAAGATGACAAAGTTCACCAGCACTCTATTTACAAATAGTGACTTGGCCCATTTATTACAAGTCACAGCTTTAATTGTCAGAGTAGCTATTTAAATTAAACAGGTTCTTACAGATGCAAAATATATTGGTGCAAAATTTCAAATTCACAAAGTTCACTGTGTACCCCACCAAGAGTATGTCTTACCCTGTTGGCAAGTAACAATGTGCAAGCTTAAAAAAATATTTTCAGTTCACTTTACCCAGCAGCTGACTTCATGGGGAGGGGTATGGCAGGGATGACAAAAAGGCACTAGGAGGTTAGAGGGGAGGGAAACGGACACTAGTCCACTTTCTGAGGAGAAAGTCTGGGAAGCACTCACTAGTATCAAGGTTGACAAAGCTTTGAGGCCTGACAGAGTTCATCTAAGGGTGCTGTGGGAGCTATGGTGGTACTGGCTGCACCTTTGACAGACCTATTTAACAGGTCACTGGAGACTGGTCTGGTCTCACAGTACTGGATAAGGGCAGAGGTAGTCTCACATCACAAAGTGGGAGCAGGGAAGAGGGAGGCAATTATAGGCCTTGCAGCCTAACATCAGTGGTGAGTAATTTAATGGAACTATTACTAAAGGAAAGAATTGTGGATTATCTTTTATCCAATGGATTTCAGGAAATGAGGCAACATGGGTTCACAGTGGAAGGTCATGCCAAGCAAATCCGATGGACTTCTTTGACGGGGTAGTAAAACACAAAAGCAGAGCACACACAAACCTCATAAAAATGATACCAGGAGCACCAGCCTCTTAGAAAATCCAAATAATTCAATGTTTACATAAACTCAACAATAGCCTGTCATTGATTTCATGTAAACATTAAATTATTTGGATTTTGTAAGGGGCTGGTGCTCCTGGTATCATTTTTATGAGGTTTATGTGTGCTCCGCTTTTGAGTTTTACTAGTTTGGTTTTAGCATAGTAGCACCACTATCCTTGTGCATTCCCAGTATGAATTGGTTTCTTTGACGGGGTGACCAAGGAGTTGGACCTGGGAGGTGTGGTAGATTTGACCTACCTGGATTTCACAAGGCATTTAACACCATTCCACATACGTAGGAGACTAGTAAGCAAGTTGGGGAACTTGGGGGTAGGTAATAAGGTGGTAACCTAGGTAAGAAACTGATTAGCAGATAGGACACAGAGGGTAGTGGTAAACAGAGTTCACACAGAGGAAGGGCAGGTGACCAGTGGGGTATTTTAGGGATCAGTCCTGGGACCAGTCCTCTTCAATGTCTTTATACGTGATATAGGAGAGGAACTGGAGGGAAAGTTCTGCCTCTGAGCAGATGACACCATAATATGCAATAGTGTGGACACTCCAGGGGGTGGAAAGGATGGGTTGGGACCTGAAAAGGCTAGAGCAGTGGTCAGAGGTATGGTAGCTGAGTTTTAATGCAAAAAAGTGCAAAATAATGCACTTGGGAATAGAAACCAGGGAGCAGAGTACAAAATGGATGGAGTGACTAACGAAGACCAAGAAAGAAAGAAAAAGATCCAGGGGAAATCATATCAGATGAGCTAAAACTGGCCAGGCAGTGTGACAAGGCTGTCAGAAGGTCTAGTGGGATGCTGGGGTGCATAGGAAGGGGTAAAACCATCAGGAAAAGGGAGGTGGTGCTGCCCTTATATAGACTGCTAGTAAGACCTCACCTTGAGTACTGTGTCCAGTTCTGGAGACCACATCTCAGGAAGGACAAAGACATAGTGGAGGTCATCCAGATGGGGCTATGAAAATAGTGCAGGGTCTGCATCAAAAGCCCTATGAGGAGCGACGTAAGGAGCTAAATATGTACACCCCGGAGGAGCAGAGGGAGAGGGAGGAGATATGATAGAGACCAGTAGTGTAGCAAATTCCCAGAGGGCCTGGGTGCAACGTGATATTACAGGGACCTCTCCCTAGTTTTGAATAAATGTCAAAATTATGATTTGGGCCCCCAAACCTTGTGGGCCTGGATGCCACTGCACCCCCTGCACCCTTGTAGCTACACCCCTGATAGAGACCTTTAAATACCTCACAAGGGTAAATAGGGAAGGCAGTATAGCACAGTGGTTTAAGGCTCTGAGCTGCAAATCTGGTGATATCCAGCAGACCAGACCTGGGTTTGAATCCCATAGCTTCCACTTGCATACTGTGTGACCCTGAGCAAGTCACTTAACTTCCATGTGCTCCCATGTCACTCCTGTAAAAAAGCTTTCAGCTTAGTGTGCTACTCCTAGTTAAACAACTAAAAAATAAAATAAAAAATAAGCTACAGGAGGGAGGTATTTTTCAGAGGAAAAAGGTGGCCTAGAACAAGGTGGCATGCTATGAAAATGCGGGGGGGGGTAAATTCAGTAGGAATGTGAGGAACCAGATCTTCACAAATAGGGTGCTGGATGCCTGGAACAGTCTTCCAGCAGAGGTAGTGGAAACAGTGGTGAGGTTCAGTAATGTCTGGGACAGGCACAAGGAAATCATAGGGGTAAGGGAGGAGAAGAGATGGTGTTGGAAGAACTGGAAGGGGACAGGATCAGTTGTGTTCCAGGACAGTAGCTGCTGCTGTTGTTTTCACAGGGTTCTTGTGGATTTTACTTGGTAGGTTAGTTCTTTTCTTTCTTACTTCTAAGGGGCTAGCAGGGTATTGTTTTGGGTGCTGCTGGATGTTTGTAAACTGATTTGGTGGCTGTAAGTGGGGCTCATTTTGTGGATGTTTCACTGTGTAACAGGCTGCGCTGGTAGAGGCATATTTCTTCTGATTTAAAACCTATTTGGTGGGATTTGCTTGGGCCTGGTTCTTTGGCTGCTGGGCTTGGAGTGGAGACACAGGGCTGATACAGTCTCTCTCGAGTCAGGTGTCTGCCCAATACCCGCCCTCCCCCACCTCTCCCTCCCCAGAAGTCTGCGAATTTATAGGGAACACCTGCCCTGCAATTGGAGGAAAAGCTGCAGGTGCAGCCCATGTAGTTCTAGCCACTGGGGTAGGATTTAAAGGCTGGGAGAGAGGAGCTTAGGGAGTTGTTCATTTCCTATAAGTTTAATGTGTTGTACTGCACCTAGTAACAGAGTTACTGGTGTACAGTGGGACTGTCTCTAAGATTAGTGGGTGACCTGATTAGGCAGTAGGGTATCTTGGACTGGGGAACCTGGTGGCTCACCCAAGGAAACCTATTTGGAAGGGATGGAACCACACATCATTAGGCGGCATCTTTGGGAGGGTGGTGGGGTGCACAGGGTGTGGAGCAGCCATGATACTGGACTAGGCTGGAGTTGAGGTTGCCAGTGTGCTACCAGCTAGCACAGCAAGGGAGGAGGTTGCGGGGATTAGGAGAAAGCTGGGGAAGGGGGTGGTATGGTTGGGGAAGGGGTCTGGGAATCTCTCACAGGTTGCACCAAGCACTGGGGGTGGGGGCATAGGAAAGGAGTGCAGGAGAATACTCAGGGTCACATAGGGAACCTGGCAGAGGGGTCCAAAAGGACACTACCAAGGAAGCAGGCAGGTAACTGGGGGCCCTCAAAGGGGGATGGAGGACAACATTCTCAGGGAAGTAGGCAGATGGCCAGGGCTGGACAGAAGGAAGCAAGGCAGGGAGGTGGATCAGACCTTACACTCAGTAACCGCTTCAATTCTCTTCTTCTGCTCAAGGATGAGGGGGGTGATGTAGCCATGACAGGGGTGGTTAGAGATGGAAAGGGAGGGAGTGGGAGGCAGGAGGCAGGGGCCAGATAGCAGGAAGAACAGTGGGGGACCTGGAATGCAGGAGAATGGGGGGAGCAGTGAATCAGAGCAGGAGGGGCAGGGGGAAGAGGGAGGAAAGCGCAAGGAGAAGGACCAGTTGGGAGGAAAGGTAAAGGAGAAGGACCAGAAGTACAAGGAGGATTCAGTAAAGGGAGCTGAGGGTTTAGGCCAGGGGAACACGACTAGCAAGGAGGAACTAAATGGAGACAGGAAGGAAGGGAGGATGAGCCAGGCTAGTTTAGCAGATGGGGGAGAAGGACCAGTTGCGAGCAGTGAGGGGGGAATTAGCAAGGAACAGAAGGATACTCAGGAGGAGGAGAGGCATAGGATTGGAGGGGAGGGGGTGGCCATGGTAAATAAGGAGGGGGTGGCATGTGGCACCCAGATAGGGGGAGGAACAAGGAGCCAGCTGGGTGGAGGGGCCTGTAGAAAGGATGAGGGACATGGAAGGGGGAATGGAGGAAAAGGAGTGGTCAGAGTGCTCCTGCTGGGGGGTTCTATGATCAGGGGCATCAAATGGGATAGGGAGGGAGAAGCCTGGCCAGTTAGAACAAGATGCTTCCCTGGACTAATGGTGCACAGGGCTAAGCACGAGGTATATCAGCTGGCAAAGGATTGTGGGGGTTCCCCAGACATACTGGTCCACCTGGGTACAAAATGACATTGAGGAAATAGTGAGCTAGAGATACAGGCAAGATTCAGGGAGCTCGCCAGGGTCTGTCATGACATAAGATGCACAGTTTCCTTCTCAGAAATCCTGCCAGTGCCAAGGGCTAGTGGAGAACACAAAAGAAAATGAGGGAGATAAACCAGTGGCTCAGGGGTGTGTGTGAGACCAGAGGGTATGGGTTGATGGGGGATTGGGGGAGACCTGGGAGGATAAGGAGCTGTATGCTAGAGATGGACTACATCTCAATTTGGAGGGGAGGGGAATCCTTAAGTTGAAAATAGAGGGGTTCATTGGTGAAAAGTGGGGTTTAAACTTGTGAAGGGGGGTGGGATGGGAGAAAAGGCTGTCAAGGGGGTGCCGATAAAGGAGGGACTCTGTCTCCACCCCCCTGGGGACCAGGAGGATTGCAGGAAAAGGCCAACTGGCAAAGTGCAGACCAGGGGAAACAGAATCCCCATGGGAAATGAGCAGGGAAATGGAACTATAGGAAAGGGTGGAAGGTAGTCTCGTTAAATGCCAGGAGCTTGGACAATAAAATCGCTGAGCTCCAGGTGATGCTAACTGAGGGAGCAGTGGATGTGGCAGTGGTCACTGAGACTTGGGCCACTGCAAGACATGACTGGGACCTGAACCTGGAGGATACACTATGTTCAGGAAGGACAGGGGGAGGGAAGGAGGAGGGTAGCAATGATAGTCAAAAACTGCATTGGCATAGGGGAGTAGAGGGAGGCGGAGGGAACTGTGGAGGTGATTTGGGTCCTGTGATAACAAAGGGGGCAAGAGAGTAAAAAATAGGAGTGGTGTATAGACCCCCTGCCCTGGCGGAGGAGCTGGAGGACAGTCTGGTGGCAGATGTTGGGAGACACTGCAGACTGGGCAGAGAAGGCAGTGGTGTGTTGGGGGACTTAAACATGCCAGGAACAGACAGAGAACTATGACATCCTCTGTGACCAGGAACAGAGGTTGTTGGATGTCTTTCAAGGCGTGTTCTTAACTCAGCAGGTGAGGGAACCGACCAGGGAGGCAGTGCTGGATGTGGTCCTGGCAGACGGTGACCAGATTGGGGGCCTGGAGGTGAGGACCCATTGGCGGAGTGACCATGCCACGGTCTGGTTCTGCCTGGACCTAGGAGGTAGAAGGCTGCACAAAGATGGAAGTAACCGACTTCAGGGGTGGATTTTAAGAAATGGGAAGGATCCTTAAGAGCATTTGGATGGGATTAGGTCAGACATGGACGCGATAGAAGGTGGGAAATCATCAGGAGAGGGTGCAGGATGCTACCAGCACCTGTGCAAGAGTAAGACGAAAATGCGGTGGGGCCCAAAACTCCTGTTGGTGAACCAGGGAGGTCCAGGAGGTGGTGCGGGAAGAAAGCAGCCTATAAGCAATTCAAGCGCTCAAGGAGTGAAAGGGATTGAGGGGAGTACGAGCTGATGGCTAGAAGGGCCACTAGAGTGGTGAGGGCGGCTAAGGCAAGGAAGGAGCAAAACCTGGCCAGGGAAATTAGGAGCGGGAGCAAGGGGTTCTTTAGATACATTGGGGAAAAATGAAGGGTGAAGGGGCAGATTAGCAGGATTAAATCAGGGGAGAGATGGGCACAGGACCCGGGGAGCAGGCTGAGGTACTAAATGAGTACTTCACCTCAGTTTTCACCAGAGAAAATGGGGTGCTGCATCACATGGGAGGAGACAGAGATACTGAGGAGGGGGGACCCCACCGATTGGCAGGTCTGGGGAGAGGGGGAGGCATCACTGGCAGGTGGGGGGAGGGCTAAGCAGGGAGAAGAGGTACCGGAAGTGGAAATCACAGCAGAGAGAGTGAGGGAAGCCCTCAGCTCCCTTAAGATGGACAAAGCACCGGGGCCGGATAAATTACATCCCAGAGTGCTGAAGGAACTTGCAGATGTCCTGGCAAAACCCCTGGCAGAGCTTTTCACCATTTCTCTGAGGACAGAGTGGGTGCCCCAAGACTGGAAGGTGGCGCATATAGTGCCTATCCACAAGGGGGGATCAAGGGAGGTGGCAGGAAACTACAGGCCTGTCAGCCTGACATCGGTGGTGGGCAAGGTGATGGAGGGCATTGTCAAGGAGAGGCTAGGGGGGGACCTGGATAAGTCAGGGTGCCTGGACGATAGACAGCATGGATTCATCCCGGGGAAATCGTGTCAGACAAACCTGGTGGAGTTCTATGACTGGGTGACAAGTGCCTTGGACCTGGGTAGACCAGTGGATGTCCTCTTTCTAGACTTCAGCAAGGCATTTGACTCTGTTCCTCACATGTGCCTGTTGGATAAGCTGGGAGAAATGGGGGTGGGGAACCAGATGATCAGATGGATAGGCAATTGGCTCCAGAACTGGACCCAGAGGGTCATAGTTGGTGGGATAGTCTCATCCCCAAGGAGGGTCATTAGTGGGGTCCCACAGGGATCAGTCCTTGGGCCCCTTCTGTTCAATGCCTACGTATCTGACATAAGGACAGGAATCAGGAGTGAGATGAGTCTCTTTGCAGATGACTCGAAACTGGGGGTGGTGGTGGATGGGGAGGAGGGAGGGGAGGTGACCTACAGGGGACCTGGAGGCTCTGGAAAGATGGTCTAGAAAGTGGAAGATGAGGTTCAATGCAGGAAATGCAAGGTACTCCACCTGGGGCCAGAAACCCAGGCCAAGTGTACACCGGGGGATGCTACAAGTCTCGATGGCTGAGAGGGACCTGGGGGTGGTGGTGGATGTCAAGATGAACAACTCTGAGACTTGTAGGAGGGCAGCAGCCAAGGCCAACAGGATGCTGGGATGCATCGCTAGGGGGATCACCTCCAGAAGGAGGGAAGTGATACTCCCTCTGTATAACTGCTTGGTGAGGCCGCACCTTGAGTACTGCTTGCAGTTTTGGAGGCCACACTTAAAGAGGGACATTAACCTCCTGGAGAGGGTCCAGAGGAGGGCAACCAAAATGATTTGGGGCTTGGGGGACAGGACCTATGAGGAGAGGCTCGAAGAGCTAAATATGTACACATTGGAAGAGAGAAGGGACCGGGGGGACATGATAGAGGTCTTTAGGTACATGAAGAGGGTAAATAGGGGAGGAACAGTCAGGGTGCTTCGAAGGAAGGAGGAAGGGGCACTAGAGGGCATGGGTGGAAGCTGGAGGGGGGAAGATTCAGGGGAGAAAGGAGGAGGTGCTACTTCACTGAGAGGGTGGTGGAGCCATGGAATGCACTGCCTAGGGGGCTGGTGGAGGCAGAGACAGTGGATGGGGTTCAAGAGGGGGTGGGACAGGTACAGGGGAAGAGTTCTGGAAGCAAAATCCAATGCAGCAAGAATATCCAGAACTGGGAAGGGAGAAGCCAGAGAAGGCGAGGGGGACAGCAAGGTCAGCACCCAGGTTGGGGGCTGACCAAATGAGCAGACACGAAAGACCGTTAGGCCTATTCTTCTGGCATTTTAGTATGTTAGTATGTTAGTATATCAAGTTGGGTCTACAGCAAAACAAATGAAAATCTAAAAAAAAAACTGGCAGACTGGGTGGGCCCAGTAGCCTTTATCTGCCATCACATACTATGTTCCTATATTTCTATGTTTCTATGACTGGATGGGATACACCTACGTGTAATAAAGAAACTCAGGGAGGTGTTAGCTGCCAAGTTGATGGCCGCTCACTTTAATCAGGTGTGGTTCTAGAGGACTGGAGGAGAGCAGACGTGGTCCCTCTACATAACAGCACCAGCATGGAAGAGGCTAGCAACTATAGGATGGTTAGTCTCACCTCCCTTGTGTAGATACTAATAGAAACTCTACTAAAGGAAAGGGTTATAGAGTATCTTGACTCCAATAGGCTGTAAGATGAAAGACAGCATGGATTTATGTGGTGGAGGAGGCCTTGCAAGTCTGATTGATTTCAACTGGGTGACCTAGGAAACAGATCAGTCCAGGGCAGTGGATAGGGCCCATCGAGACTTTAGCAAGGCCTTTGACACTGTGCCACACAGGAGACTGATAAATAAACTCAGCAGCCTAGGGGTGGGATCCAAAGTGGTGAATTGGGTTTGCAATTGGTTAATGGATAGCCAACAGAGCGTGGTGGTTAATGGCCCATACTGTAGTGTTGGAAGAATGACCAGTGGGGTACCGAAAGGCTCAGTACTGGGACCCATCCTTTTCAATGTCTTCATTAGTGACATTGCAGAAGAACTGGAAGGGGTGTTATGTCTTTTTGAAGACGACACCAAAATCTGTAATAGGGTCAGTCAGAAAGGGGTGGAAAGAATGCATAGGTATCTTGTAGAAATTCAAGGAGTTGTCAAGAGCTTGGCAGGTGGGGTTCAATGCCAAAAAGTGCAAAATCATACACCTAGGGCATAGGAACCCAGAAGCTGAGTATAGAATAGTTGAGAGGTACTAACAGTCACTGATTAGGAAAGAGACTTTGGCGTTATCATATCTGGCGACCTCGAAGTGTCAGGGTAGGATTTCAAAGCAAAATACTACACATTCAGAATCACGACTCTTGGTGGGATCAGTGCAAGGCAAAGGGCAACCAGCCCAAACAACAAAATGATCAGAGGAGTCTGCACTCATGAACTTAAGGAAAACACTCCAACCACATGTATGCAAAAATAATATGGCTTCAATGCATAGTGAAAGAAGGAGTGTGTGCAGACAGACCATACACCACTTAGCCCAAGCACTTTGAGCTGAAACTGTTCGTCAGGGGGCATGTTACAAAGCAGTGGGTAGGGCCAGTGGGATGCTGGGATGCATAGGGAGCAGTATCTCCAGCAGAAGATGGGAGGTGGTGTTGCCACTGTATCATTCACTGGTGGGACCTCACCTAAGGTGTGGATTTGATGCAAAAATTTAAATGAAGACAGTATAATACTGATGTTATACAGGAGGCATACAATCAGGTGAAACAGAAACCATGTGAAGACATTATAAAGAGGAGAAAGACTAGCACTACGGTGATGAATGGCTGCCGACATTCATAACACAGTAAAATCCACAAGTGAAAAAGATAAGCTATTTGATAAAAAAACATTGGCCACTACTCAGAGCTGACCAAAAACTGAATGACATATCCCATCTCAGACCATCCCTAGAATCTCATATAGAAGAGGACAAAATTTCAGAGACAGAGTTGTCCATACATTCCTTCCAAGATGGCTTGCTGCAACATGGTTGTCCACCCCCCCATTTGGAAACCACAGATGTGGACATTGTAGTGTTTGCTCAACACAAACATGTTTGTACATCCCAGGTCTGCAAGAAGATTTGAAATCAAAGAATTCACTAATTGCACTACATTGTACAATGTAATACCTAGGTGGAGTCCATGTATCTTCATCAGAGGAGGAGGAGAAGGACCTGGGAGTGATGATCACTAATGACCTGAAACACCCAATGCAATGCAAAAAAAGCAGCAGCAAAGGCAAACAAGATGTTGGGATGCAGAGCCCCTTACATTCTGCCTAGGGAGGCACAAGAAGGGAGGAGGAGCTTAGACATCATGGCAGTTTACTCAGCCACCGGTAGTTGCCCAGGTACGCCTCCCCTCTTGGCATGTGTAACATGCACCGGCAAATCTTTATGAAATAAAAATACTTGAATGTGTTCACCACAATAAGCTGTTTTATGTCAAGTAAAGCTTGAGAACACTTAGAAGGGTGTACAGTGCTATGAACATGTTTTATTGAATGTCTCAATTTAAGTGACTCAATAAAACCACTCATAAAAAGAGCGAGTAGAAGGAAACACTGAGAAGTACTTTTAAAATGAATGTATCAGGGACCTGCACTCACTCACACAGGAAATGTTGACTTGTTTGGCTGAAACATGTTTAGCTGGCCATTTGTCGTAGTAGCTTGAGCCACTGTCTGTGGAGCTCAAGGTCCCAGGTTCAAGTTATGGTGCGGTAGGAACTTTTTTGCTGTTGGGTTTTTTAGTTTCTTCTAAGTCCACCCTCCCTGTAGTTAACCATCCTTTAACCGGTGGGTGCAGGGGGACTTGCCCCACAAAGTTTGTTTTTCTCTTTGATTATGGGATGTTTTTGTGACTGTCATTGTTTGTGTTGGTCGATCTTGTGTTGCTTGCTGTATTGAACTTGGGTGTTTTTCGAGTCACTCTTATTGGTTGGTGACTTAAAAAACTCACACTTATCACAAAAAACCATGAGAAGAAATCCCTCAAGGCATATCAGAATTTTGGTATGAACATATGCCCAAGAAACCATAGAACAGGATGAATCAAAGTGGAGAAGCAACATGCATCTCAAAATCAGTTAAGCAACTCAAGATGCCAACTCGGCTGAAATCTTGGAAACAGAAAAACAGAACAAAAAAGGTGCAAAATCTATCTTCTCCCGATATAAGAGGAGTGAGCCCTCTTAAGGTTTTGGAGACATGTCAGCAAATAAAACACTGCACCTATGTTTTTGATGAAAAGAACTCAACTGACAACTAAAACCAACCTAAGAGATACCGCATCAGAGGAACCGAGAATTGCAAAACAGGAGAAGAAAATACCTGAGACTGCCACTCCAGAAGAACAGGAAGAAAACGTTGCATTGGAAGAATCAGAGGTTAGACAGTAACATCATAACTGACTGTTCAGTGAAGGAGAAGCTACAATGGCAGCATTTTCAAATGACGTAGAAGCTCTCAGGGAGAAAACAGAATCTGCTGAGCCATCCACATCAGATAGTCACTCAAACTTGTTTCACATACTCTTTTAAAACACAACTTTACAGCTTGTAATAACGATGGGGGGCTACAAGGATATAGAAATTATTTGGGAACACAGGAAGACAATTGGTTGATTGATTTCATGGTGGAACAAATCGAGTATAACTCCACTGAGATAAGCAAGGAAATCACTTACCCGATGCAACAATTTTCCCTGAGAAGCAGTTGGGCAATAATTCAGGAAAAAGGAATTCCACTCCTTAGTCCCCTATAATAAAAAATGTACCTCCTACTTGGGTTAAGCAAATACTAGAAAAATGTGATACATGGAACAACAACCTACAAAGAATTGGTCTGTTAGAGTAAAAAATCAACTGTTTCAGTCAATAATTCAACAGTTAATTGCAGAAAAACAGGAGTTAAAAAGGGAGCTTAATTCAGTGCAACAGAGAATTTTGGATCCTGAGGATAAACGTGCTCCTTGTGAAATACATTTATAAAACCTTTACCAGAGTAACAAAGAACTAAGAGAAAAGGTTACTGTCTTTGAGGCCAGTGCAAGGTGTAAAAACATCTGCATACTGGGGGTACCAGAAACCTGGGACATGCAGAAAACCCTGAAGGATTTCTTTGCACAGTTTGCTGCAGCTTACCTAGACATAGATCCTGCAAACATAACTTTCAACATTGATTGTATTTACCGTACATTTAAAGCTAGCAGTGGGCAAGACCCACCCCATCCTATCATTACAACATTTTTTAGATCCAAAGACAAAGAAACCTTTGTACAAACAAAAGTACATCAACTTAATGAGGTCATCCATTGCAATTTACAATGATTTATCGATGGACATCGTGGAAGAGAGGAAAAAAAATATGCTTTGTTAAGGAAAAAAACTCTGATAATATAATTATAGAATAAGTATCTTATACCCAGCAAAGTTAAAAGTCTTTATTAATGGGGCAGGATACATTTTTAATTCTATAAAAGAAGCAGAGCAAGAACTAAGAAATAAAATACCAAATACATTTACCAAACACATACTGAAACTTTTCCTACCAGGGGGAAACTGTTTATTGTTTTGTAAGGATATAGGGCAGGAGGAGAGATGTATGGGCAGTATTATAAATCTTGTGAAGAACAAGGGTTATCTGAAGAGAGGTGGGCATGCTGTCAGATCATGGAGGCATGAGAGTGGTCCTTCTTGGCTGCAGTGGGCTTCTCACCTAAGGGAACTCAGTCTCTTTTCAAAAGAAGATGATGGTGTACTGAGGGGAGGTTTTGTATGCATTAATGAAAGGAAATGGGGGCACAACATCTTGTAAGGAGCTAAAGAATAGGGGTGGGTGAAAGTTGCGAATTTTGCCTTCTCAAAACTTCCGCAACATTTCACGGAAATTGTGAAAATTTTGCCATTGGTGAAAGTGCGATTTTCCACAGATTTTCACCAAGTTCTGTGTTTTGTTTTTTGTGAACTGTGGAAAAATGCATATAAACTTCGGAATTTATTCTAGCCACAGTTTAATGAACTGTTAGTGAATGAGCGCCTGCTTGGACAACCATGTGGCCATTCACTGACAATTCAGTGGGCCACTGGTAGTGGAGGAGAGAGGAGTGCTACACTGGTGGTCTGCTCAGGGGCAGGGTGAGGAAGGGAGTCGGGTAGTGGCAGATAAACTGTCAGAGTGGTGGTTGAGGGGTTTGAATAGACACCAGGGAATTGGAATTATTTTTTTAAGGGATCTGGAATGGGGAGGTCCACTAAACACCAGGGAATATTGGGAATAGAGGAGGATAAGTTGGTGGACTGCCAGCTGTTTATTTGTGGACTAAGGAATCCAGGATGGGGGGGTTGCTAGACATCAGAGAAATTAAATGTTTTGGGGACCATGATTGGTGGGGTGGCACTAGAAACCATGAGAGTCCAGGGAAAAGATTGAAGGTATTTACTGGGACCCCTGATCAGTGGGAGGTGGATTAAAGAATTAAATTGCAGTTAAAAAAGCCTCAGAAATTACCACTGGCAGTGCTCCTTTCTGCAGATTTTTTTTTTTGCTGCAAAGTAATAAATTAACCTGCAGTTATTTATATATTTTTCACAGTTTTAAGGTGGAATTTCTGTGAAAGTTCTGAAAATGATTTCTGAACTTTCGCGGAAGCGAAATTCGCACTTTCACAGAAATTCCACTCGCGGAATTTTTTTTTGCACATCCCTACTAAAGAAACATAAAGGGAAGGTGGATGAACTCAATTCCAAAATTTTTGAGGTTATAGTATTTTACTTTTAAGGGAAAGGGATTAGGAAGGGGATGAAAAATGTTCAGAATACAATTAATGGTGGGAATAAAGAAGTATACTTTTTAATGTCAATAATACATCATATCAGGTTTAGGTAATCAAATTAATTGTACCTCACTCAATGTTAATGCTTTTAACACTCTGATAAAAAGAGCAAGGCTACTTTCATATTTAAATAAAATAAAGGCTGATAAAATGGCACTTCAAGAAACCGCATCTAGACGAAACAGAATTAAAAAACTAACTAAAACTTGGCTCTCTCATTCCTTTTATTCTCCTGGGACCAACAAATGGAATGGGGTTGCTATTTTATGTATGAAAAGACTTAATTTTTCCTTAATAAAAAAAAGGACAGACCAAGAAGGTAGAATCATACTAAATAAGGGAATGATTTTTAATGAGATTGAAATCACCGTAGTGTCAGTATATGGACCGCTCACAAATTATAATTAGTTTCTTGCTAATATTACCAGTGAAATAATTAAAGTGCAGGCAGCAAATATAATCCTAATGGGTGATTTCAATTCATTATGAAGTCCATATTTAGATAAGATAATGCATGTAACTGGTAATAACATCAAAATCTCTAATTTTTTATCTGAACATGATCTGATAGATCCTTGTCTGCACTCTTTGTGATGTCTTATTGATGTGAGACAGATTCAGCAAGGAGCACACATACTGCACTGGTGCATCTGTTTTGACTGACTTCGGCTGTTTTGACTGACTGAGTGACTCGACACATCAGGGACTAACAGCAAGTGGGTCGGGAACTGTAGTCCTTAGTCCATACTCGGACTACTGAGCTACCTGTTACTTAGGGAAAGGGCGCAGTATCAACATACTTTTTATTTATTTTAAACATAGCCCTTGAGCAGCATTGTATGAGGGAAACCAACCTAGATAGGAGAAAGGATTAGTTTGTTTTGTAGTTGCCTGTCAGTATTGCATCCACGGGGTTCCAGATCACGTGACTCGGTACTGACTTACGTGTCTGGACAGATTTAAGGAAAGCTCTGTGCAGTGGTGAGCTTTATACTTTGCCTGCACAATGTGTGATACCTTATTGGTGTGAGACAGATGCAGCAGGGAGCTCACATACTGCACTGGTGCATCCATGTTGGCTGACTTTGTCTGCTTTGGCTGACTGAGGGACTCGACACGTCAGGGAGCTGACAGCAAGTGGGACAGGTATTGTAGTCCTTAGCCTATACTCAGACTACTAAGCTACTTGCCACCAAGCTAGATAGGTGAAAGGATTAGTTTCTTAATTGCCTTTCAGTATTGTATCCACTGGGTTCCATGTCATGTGACTCAGTGCTGACTTCCGGTTCTGGACAGATTTAAGGAAAGTTCCATGTGAGTGGAGCAAGATCATGGCTGCCACACATGAATGGCAGGGCTGGTGGTTGATTACATGGAAGAACTGGCAGTGTAAAAGGTAGTTTGCTCCTATGATATCTCACTGTAATAGTAAGCACAATATAGTAGCTGGACACTTTCAAGCAGGCTTATATAGTCACCACCATTATATCCTAAGTGTCTGATTTTGTTTTGTATGAATAGCTGCAGCTTCTTATATATAGAACAGAATGGCTGAGACAATAATGACAATAGACGGGGATGTGGGGGTACAGTGCTTAATATGTCAGATGTATATCATCATTAACACTAGAATAGTACCCAAAGAATACATATGTGACAAACATAAGCACAATGATGCACTGGAGATGGAAACAAGCCAGTTTAACTCAAGGCTTGTGGCACTTAAAAACAGGCATAAACATATGGAGGCTAGACAATGTGAAAGACAAAGCATAAATGATAAGGTGGAAGCTAGACAAGAACCATCAAGCTCTAATACTAATACTGATAAATCTAAAGTCTCCCTGTTCCTGTTGCCTATCCAGAAGGATATGATAATACAAAATAACGTTGATAAGCACATAACCAACAATCCTAACCCATCCCATAAGAAAATAATCAGAGAAGAGGAAACACTGGCAAGCTCTGATGATGAATGCCACTCACTTCAGAGCAACAAAGTAGTACAAAAAGTGAGAAGATCAGATTATGTCCATTTGTCAACTCACAATAGATTTGATCCCCTGAATTAGTTGATGAATTTTGAACAAGATAATTCCTCCACCTCATATGTCCCCCTAATCAATGTCCACATTCCACAACATGAGACATTACATCAAGGGACTAATAACGAAATAGTGGAAACTCCTGTGAGGAATGGTTCTGTAGTAAATTCTGTAGTTTTAACTGATGGAGGGTATAGAGAAATAAATCTGTGACAGAATGCTCAAATGAAAATTAATGTAGGTTTACAAAACATGAATAGTGAATCCACAGTACCCCAGCAGGTCTATGTTCTAGGGGATTCAATCATCAAACATTTAGATAGGCCAATCTGTAACCAAGATAGGGCTAACCACACCTTGTCTAGCTTCAGAGGGGCTACAATCTCTGATGTTACTCGTATGTCAAATGAAATCCTTCGAGAGACTGATGGCAGCACCATGGTTATGGAACATGTTGGAGCAAACAATATTGTGCATGATTCCATCCTTAACATTAAAAAGGCTTTGTAACACTAACAAACAAGCTACTAGACTTAGGCGCTGTAGTGGCCCTGTCTGAGATACTCCTGATTCCAATATTCTCTATACAGCATAATAACAAGATACAACTCATAAAAAAATGGCTGAGGACCTGGTGTTTAAAACAAAATATCAAATGTATTCTACATTGGGAGAATTTTGAAGAGGGGATTTATTTGAATAGAAAAGGAAGTGCTACATTAGGAAAATACATCCAAAATTGTACAAACAAACATTTAAACTAAAACTAAGGGGGGTAGTCCTTACATCCTCTCAATAGGAGGGAGAAGTGCCTGTTAAAAAACTTACCTCCACCTCCAAATGCAGTCTAATCTGACAATCTGAGAAAGAATAAAAAAAAATAATGTCATACCTTAGAAGCTGCTACTAACTAATGCCCAAAGTCTAAAAAACAAAACTGACAAACTTAAGTTACTTGTAATAAATAACAACATCAACATCTGCAGTGTCACTGAAACATGGTTTATGAACGAAGAATGTGGTACATCTAACCCTGGATACATGCTATTCAGAAAAATAAGAAAGAACAAAAAGGGTGGAGGTGTGGCACTCTATATAAAGGAAGAGCTAATGCCAATGGAGCTGAACCAAACTAAAAATATAACCACTGAGAACAAAGTGATTTGGGCAAAAATACCAATAACATCAGCAGAGCTAATTATAGGACTGGGTTATCATTCTCCAAGTTGAATACAGAGGATACTCATGCATTTTTTCAGGAACATGAAAGCACAGTCACAAATGCTGATATTGTTCTCATAGGGGACTTTAATCTCCCAACCGTTAATTGGCAAAACCAAACAGGGACATGTAATATTGAAAATAGATTTGTTGAAATTACGGCCCAAAGTAACCTAATGCAATTAATGCATGAGGGCACGAGAAAAGAAAATATACTAGATTTAATCTTTATGAACTTTGACACAGATACTCATGAACCGAAGATACTCCCTTCACTAGGTGGCAGTGACCATAATGTGAGAAAACTAGATATACATATACCTATAAACAGACCAATTAATGGAATAACAAAATGTAAGACTTCTATAAGGCTGATTATAACAGCATGAGAAAATCTTTAGAACAATGAGACTGGCCTACTGATTTAAACAATCTTGAACTAAAGGAGATGTGGGGTAGATTATATAGTAAAATAAAAATATGTATAGATACCTGGGTCCCAGTGAGAGCAAAATACAGTAACAGCCATAAGGCCCCATTATAATGGAATAATAAAGTCCAGAAAGTCATAAGGAAGAAAAAGAAACTATACAAAAGATATACAAAATATTCAACAAACTATATTCTAGGATTATGCAAAAAGTCAGGGAAACAAAAACAATAATTAAATATGCAAAAAAAAAAACTGGAACAGTATCTGGCTACTACAGCTAAAGATAATAAAAATACATTTTACAATTATGTAGGTTCTTTAAGAAGGAATAAAAATTTAGTTGGTCCAATTTTAACAGACAAAGGGCTCATAAACATAGAGAATGACATGGTTACAGAATTTAATCAATATTTTCTCAGTGTTTATAAAAGTAGAGATCATATCACTGAAGAAATCCCTCCATTGCAGCCAGACTTTCCACTATTCACTCCATCTGAGGTTAGAGAACCTATAAACCTCATTAAAACCACCAGTTCAGCAGGACCAGATGGATTAACTCTAAAATGTTTGTAAGAATTAGCCTCTCAGTTAGTAGGTCCTTTCACTGTCCTCTTTAACATCTCGTTAAGAATTGGAAAAACAATACCAGAATAGAATGATGCCCTAGTAATACCTGTGCATAAGGGAGGAAATAAACAAGATGTTAAGAACTATAGTCCAATTAGTTTGACGTCTGCTCTGGGAAAAATTCTGGAAATTATGTTGCAAAAACATATTGTCGAACACCTCAAGCAAATGGGACATATTCATCCAACACAGCATTTTTTTGTTTCTGGAAGGTCTTGTTTAACTAACTTAATGTACTTTTTTGAACATATAAGTGCTGCTTTGGATAAAGGAATGCCAATACATGTGGTGTTCCTTGATTTCTCTAAAGCTTTTGATTCAGTGTCATACAAAATCATGGTTCAGAAACTAATTAGGTTACACTTCCATCCTAAACTAATTTGATGGATAAACTCATAGTTAAACAACAGAACCTAACGTGTATTAATCAAGAGCTACAGATCAACATGGGAAGAAATAATGAGTGGAGTGCCTCAGGGTTTGGTGCTAGGCCCCATTCTTTTTAATATATTAATATCATCATCAATGCAAACATCACCCAGTACTTGGTTATGCAAAGATGCCAAAGGTTGCAATATGGGAGGTATAGTGTATAATGCAAAATTGGCCAAATTGTTTCAAGATAATCTAGACCATCTTACAAATTGGGCATATGATCATAAACTAATGTTCAATGAGGCCAAATGTAAAGTCATGCAGTTTGAGAAAATAAACAAGGTTACTAATATAAATTGAATAACATACTGTTAAAAGAAAGTATAAATGAAAGAGGTCTAGATATCTCACAACATGAAATTTGATAATCACACTAATGAAACAACTAGAAAATGCCATCAAACAATTAGCGGTATACTAAGGATCATAAAGAGCAGGGACTGTGAAGTAATTATTCCATAGTGTGCAACACTCGTTCAACCACATATGGAGAATCGTCTTCCTTTCTGTGCTCCATATTCAATTGGGGGTAAACATAAATTTTATTAAGTCCAGAGGAGGGTAACAAGGCAGATTAGACCTATAAAGAAAGTTAATTATCATGAGTGATTAAAACACCTAAATCTATAATAAATGGAATACAGGAAAGTGAGGGGTGAACTCTGTCTAGCTTTTAAAGCTTTTCGAGATGAGGTACTCTTAGAAACAATTGATTTAGCAAACAAATACAGTTTTCAATAAAGATACAAGGTCACACAACTGTAAACTAAAAGATGAAGTAAACTAAACACACAAAAGGAGCCAGTGGTATAATCAAATAATTATCACCATTTGGAATACCTTGCCCAAGAATGGTGTGGATATTAATAGTGTAGAAGTCTTTAAAAAGAGATTAGATTGTTTAATGGGAGAAAGAACATTTTTATGTTCCACTGTTAAATCTTAAACAGTAGCAAGTTCAATTATGGACCATGGTCTATCTGAACTTCAAACTCTTACGAACCTATAAGGTTTTTAAATCTTAAAAACAGAGACTTCATTCACATGGACAAAAAGAATATTAATTTTTCCAGAACTGATTACACCTTTATTACTACATCACTTACCACGGAGATACTTACAGCTTCAATTAGATAAGTAATAATTCATTCAGCTCATGTGACTATAGAGGTCAATATAATAATTAAAAAAAATCAAACTATACATATAAAACAAAAAGATGGAGTTTTAATAATGAACTACTTAAAAAATCAAATTTCAATAAAAAGACTCATGAAATAATTCAAGAATTTGGGTACTTCAATTATTCTGAGCAAACTATATCTTCTCTAAGGGATCTGTTTAAGGCGATATTGGGGAGAATATGATTTCTTCTCAAATCTGGTACAATAAAAAAAATGGAACAGGAATTAGAAAATAGCTCAAAGTATTAGATGCATTGATCACTCAAGACTATGATAAATATATCAAAGATTGGCTAGGCTGCAGAATAGCTTTACTGCAAACACATGAAGAGCCAACCATGGACAACATTAATAAGATTAAAAGGGCCAAATATCTCCACTGTGATAAAGCAGGGAAACTACTCGCTAGTTTATTAAAAAAGAGAAGGGAACAAAATATTATTACTGGGTTAAAAGACAAACAGGGCTGATTAACCAATAATCAGGATGAAATAGAAAACATTATTGTAGAATATTACAGGGCTGGCCCAGTGGCACTGGAGGTTGAGGTGCTGGTCACTACACCTGGCACTGCACAGGCGACCCAGGTTCAGGAATGAGCCTGGGCCACCAGGGGTTCATAGGGGTGAGAGAGGATCAAGCACCCTGAGGACTGCTCTCCTCTCTTGGGAGAGGGAGGTTTGCCATCCCACTTGCTGACTGCCCCCTGGCGGTGGCCAGAGGGCAGTAAGTGTCAGGAAGGCTCACACCAGCATCCTTATGTTGGTGGGAAGGGGGGATGATAGAAAAAGCAAAAAGGAGCTGTCAGACTCCATGATGGCCAAACTAGCACCCAAGCTAGCCCCCTGACATCTAGATTTTGCTCTGGGGGTGGGTGTAAAGCTGATTCCCCTTTACTCTGTCTCTGCCATGGGGGGAAACCCATAGGGGAATTAGAGGGGTGTCAGGTTGGGGAACAGTGTGTCCAGAGACTGAGTCCCTCCAGGGGAGGGACCGGAGCTGCCTCTATGCTCGGGGGTTGTAAAAACCTATATGGACAAAAAAGAATATTACAAAGATATTTATAAAAAAGAAGACATAAATCAGCATGATATAGAAAACTTCTTAGACAAAATTAGAATTCAACCCATGGACATGGAGAATTACTCCATAACCATTGATGAGATTAAGAAAATCCTATATGCATTACCCAAAAACAAAAGTCCAGGTCTGGATGGTATTACCTCTGAATTTTATCAACAATCCAAAGATTCAATTGCCTAATGCATTTATTACATCAAGCATGAGGTCTTAGAGGGGAAATCTGAACTTTCCCTAATCCTGCTAGTAGCGTTCATAGTACTGATACCTAAAGAATCAAAACCCAGAGAACTAGTGGGGATCACCCTGTTAAATGCCGACATTAAGATAATAGCTAAATCAATAGTTAATCAGATTTTGGAAAAAATCTCAATATACTGTATATCCACTCTGATCAAGCAGGCATCAACCCCAGATGAACTACTACAATGGCGTTTAGGAAGGTACAATTACTGATTGAAAGTGTACAGAGGGAGCAAGACATATTTTATGCATTAGCTTTGAATACTTCTAAAGCTTTTTACTTACTATAAAGGAATTACATGTTTACAGCATTGAGTAAATGGGGAATTCCAGCAAATACAATCAAGTTAATAAAGCTCCTATACAGTAAAACCTACTGCTAAAGTCTTGATAAATGGGAATATCACTGAAGAATTAATTATGTCCAGCAGAGTTTGCCAGGAATGTCCACAGTCTCCAATTTTATTTATTCTGTGTTGAACTATTGTTGAGTAATATTAGAGAAACACCAATGTTAAAGGGATCACAATGAAAGGACAGCAATATAAACTGAGAGCATATGCATGTAACCACCCAGTCCCCTGGGGTTACTAGAATCCCATCAGTGTCAGTGTTAGGTAGGGAAAGGCAGCTGATGAATAACTGGTTAAATGTTTTTTTCACCTACTCACTCTCTTGTTTACTTGGCTTCAGCTGAGATGAGAGAGATGAGGTCATTTAGAACTCTCGCAGCAGCATAAGCCACAGCTGGCTGTGAGTGGAGAGTTTTTAGAATCTTGAAGTCAGTCTGTCAGTAGCAGTTGGTGGTAGTAGTTTGAAGAGTGAGGAGTGCTCAGCTGTGGGCTCTGATAGGAGAGTCTGTTTTCTCACCCTTGTCCTGGTATTCTCCAGCCTGCCAAGGGAAGTGGTGTAAACCGTTGTCTACAGCAGGATCTTCTGATTTTTATCTCCGCAGGAAGAGAAAAGGATTTCTAGTGGATGGATCCTATGGGCAATCCCCTTTTTTGATCCAGGACAATTTGAAGCTGTCTGTACTGTTCAAACTGTGAAGAAATCTGACTTTGTGCTGCTTGTAGAAAGTACCTGTGCTTTGGTGTTTCTTTGGTTAAAAGGGAAAGGCACACCAGTTCTGTTCTGAAGTTTGAGACTGTTCTCAGTTCAAAGTTGGCTGACAATTGTGGGGTCCTGATGCATGACTAATTCACATTGTTCAGGACTTTAATTTCTCACACTACCAGTGTAGTGTTGCTTAAATTGTGGATGCGAAAGTTCATTCAGCGATGCATTTAGCCAAGTGTGTTCAAGATGTTTTAAGGTATAACTCTGAAAGAATGGCCAGTTATGGATTTGGGAGCAAAGGATGGGCAGCCCCCATCAGGAGTAACCAGTTCAGGACTACAGGTTCCGTAAGGGTGCCTGGTTTCTTTGTACATAGTGGTCAATGTCTGAAGAGAAATTTACCCCCTGGAGTGAATTGTGCTAGTAATGAGCCCAGGTGTGCTCAGTTGTGTCCAGTGCCATTGGAAAAGAGTTTTAAAGTCCTATGCCATATGGGAATGTCAGTGCAAGATGTACAATGTCCTGTGAAATATTGGAATACATAGAGTTTCTGTCAGATGCAGTCATTTTGTTGTTCTGCAAATTCCTAGTGCCATGATGTGTAAACCTTGGGGGTACACCCTTGCATTAGAGAACATCTGTTGGAATAAAGTCACACTCTAGAACCCCAACTTTGGTTTGGACATTGACATTATTGCTTCCTATGTGGATTTACTGGGTACCCCTCCAGAAGTATAGCTCTAGCATAGCCATAGCAAAAAGTTCTAACCCTTAGGACCTTGGTTCTGTAAATACCTTAATAGGTCTTATTTTACTTTTGTGCACTACCACCCCTTTTGACTTCTAGAAGTAATGAGCCTGGCATACATTCTCAAAGGTAGAGATGGTACTAGTTTCTAAATGGTGTGCCCAGTCATTGGTACCAGGGGTAGCTGACTGTATAAAGTAGTAACGGTGGTTACATGCAGATGATACTTTAATTGTATTGAAAGATTTAAACAATTGTATTGTAACAATACTAGATATAATTAAAAACTTATCTTTGATTTCAAGGTACAAATTAAAGCTACAAAAAAAACCTCAGCTAATTCAATTATCCAACCAGGAAGAGCTGGAAGAATATAGGAAAATGAATTTATTTCAGAAAGTAACACAGGTTAAATATATTGCTATTATGTTAACTAACAATTTTCATAAATCCATGCAGATTAATTATAAAATAGCCAAAGAAAAAATACAGCAGAAACTCCAACTTTGGTAGAATATTTTCATTTCATTATGGGGTAGAATTCAAGTTACCAAGATGATGGTTCTCTTTCTCACTTTATTTATGTACTACAATCCTTATATGGTGCACCTAACATTAAATCATTCCAGGAGATTAAAGGAATCTTTTCAATTATTTTTTTTTTTTGGGGGGGGGCTTGTATTGCTAGGTCTAGGTTGGTTGTTCTTATTAAAGAGGGAAGACTCAGATGTCCAGACCCACTGCTATGCATTCAAGCTCAAAGAATAGAAAATACTGTATGTGTGATTAGAGCTTATGCCAGAACAAGTAAATAATCATTTTAAAGGATCTTTTGAGGAAAGATGGCTAGGATGTTATGATAGAAGAGACCCTATTTACCAATAATTAGAAAAAAATTAACATAATCAACATTTTCTATACAATTTTTAGATATGTTTCACAAGCAATTAAGGCATTGGGGAGTCATATATTCTGTGGTTTCATGCACCATTACAGGTACAGAATAGTACCTTTAAATTTAATAGGTAAATTCTGAATATTTTGAATACAAATCATATATGGAGACAATTATTAAGAGAGAACAACAAAATTCCATTATTTCATCAATTTCTTCAGATTATTGTGAATTAAAAAAGTACCCATTATATACATACAGTATAAACATATTTATTATAATATGCAGGCATATGTAAAAATCACAAATTTCTGGAAAATTACATTAATGAACAAATTAATAAAGACATTAAAATGATTACTCTCTTTAAATAAAATAAAGAGAAGTTTTATGTCATACTTTCTAATCCATCCAGCAGGCAAAAAAAAAAAAAAATCAATAGCAGACTTGGGAAAAGGAGATCAGATGTCAGATTCAGGAAGAATATGGAGATCAAACTTAATAAAACCCTTATTTCAGCAAAAAATAGGTCCATTCAGCATAAAATAATGTGCAGAGCATATATGACCCCATATACAATAGCCACATTTAACCCTTCATATAACAATTCTTGTTGGCATGGTTGTGGGAGTATTTGTACCTCATATAATAATCCTTGGGAGTGCCCAATAATACTAAATTGGCAGGAGATCACAGTGGCCAACATTTGTGTTATAATACAACTACATATCCCATGCCAACCAGATATATGGTTGATTCATAACCTCAACAATCTACCATTGGCATCTGAACAGAAAAAAATGCTTATATTTGAGTTCTATCACCACCAAAAGAATGATATTTAAATATTGGAATTCTCAAGATCTTTCACATATAATAGATAATGAGTGGTGGTACATGGTAAAAGAATCTGCTCGCTTTGAAAAATAGCATGTGTAATAGAGAACTCAGATAATGAAGAAAATCCCTCTTGGAGGGAATTGATAAAATTGTTTCCAGTATTATTGACTATTTAATATGATACACATATTTTTGGCTAGAAATATTTGTTAGAGATATTATTGTCCTTTGGGGAAAAAGGAAGAATAATTCATAATTACATAAAATGTACTATGAACTAATAGGAAATTTATTATACTGTATGATGTGTACCTGATAAAGTGTTATAGATGTATGAGATTAGATTATTCACATGCAATATCTTTTTCTTGCAAATAAAAAAGAATATAAATAAAAGATGCTGCGATGCATAGCTGGAGGATTAGTAGTAGGACAGAGGAGGATATACTGTCCTTCTACAGATCACTGATGAGGCCACATCTAGAGCATGGAGTTCAGTAATGGTGCCCACACAACAAAAAGGACATTAATCTGCTGGAGAAGGTCCAGAAGAGAGCTACAAAGATGATAGTGGGTCAGCAGGGTAAGGCATACAAGAAGAGACAGAAGGCACTGAACATGTACTCCCTGGATGACATGGGGGGATGATTGAGACCTTCAGGTACTTGAAAGGGATTAATAAGGTGGATAAGGATGGTCTCTTTAAGTTAGCTGACAATCCAAAGATGAGGGGCACAGTCTTAAGCTGGAGGGTGGGAGGTTTAGGAGGGCGATCAGGAAGCACTTCTTCACAGAGAGGGTAGTGGACACTTGGATTGCACTGCCAGAAGAGATAGTCTTGTTGAAGACAGGGGCAGCTTCAAGAGAGGCTGGGATAGGCATGGGGGAAGGTAAGGATCGTGGGTAGGGCAGATGGAAAGGATGGGAGGAGTGGGGAGGGGGGCAAGATCAGTAGTTGAAGCTCTGGAGCCTGCAACATGAGCAGACTAGATAGACCAAATGGTCTTCTTCTGCTGGCTTCTTCATATGTTTGTATGTACATCGGGGGTCATTTTCATACTGATTTTTCCCCTGTGGACTTTTGTATGTGGGTTAAACTAAAGGGGAATTAAAACAACATCTAGGAGAACATAAGACTGCAGTTAGAACTAATAATGTAAAACATGCTATGACCAGACACTTTCAGGATGCATGTGATGGTTCATCAGCAGTTCTTCAGTTCATTGGTATTGCAAAGTGAAACTTGGGAAGTGGGGAGGTGACATGGTTAAGATACTGCTGCAGAAGGAAGCATATTGGATTTTTGTGCTGGGGACTGTGAAACCCAATGGACTAATAATGAATTGTAGTAGTTGTAGTAGTAAAGATTTATTCATTATAGAATGAACATGTTTACACCCACTGAGTGCAGAATTACACTAATTTACAAGGGACACCATATAACATTTTTTAATTTAATTTTTCTGGTTACAAAGATCAAATACGTTATAAAGTACAAGTACATAGTCATACAGAATTATACATAATTCATCCCTTAACATCAGCATCACACACCAAACATCAACTAGGCAAAAGTACCCCATTGTAATGTTTATCCAACACCTCAAACATCATCATTAGACACCAAACATCAAAATAGGCATCAATACCCTGAATTGGGCCTGCATTCATATTTGTGAAACTGTTTATTGGTTTAATGTGTATGTTGACCGGCTGTTTTTTTCCCACAGGTCTGTACAGACAGTGGGGGAGACCCCATCAGGAGTACTGTGAGCAGTTCTGGAGACCCCATCTCCATAAAGACATAGACAGAGTGGAAGCTGTCCAGAGGAGGGCAACCAAAATAGTGCCGGGTCCGCACCAGAAGACATATGAAGAAAGACTAAAGGAGCTTAATATGTATACCCTTGAGGAAAGGAAGGAGAGAGGGGACATGCTAGAAACTTTCAAGTACCTCAAGGGAATCAACAAAGCCCAAGAGGGTAGCATCTTTCAGAAAAAGAGATGTGCAAGAACAAGGGGACACAATTTGAAGATAAAGGGGGGATGGCTCAGAGGTAATGTGAGAAAGAATTTATTCATGGAGAGGGCTGTGGATGCATGGAACAGCCTCCCTGAGGAGGTCGTGGAGTCAAGAATAGTGGGGGAATTCAAGAATGCATGGGACAGACATAAGGTAGTCCTAGTGGGGGGTAGGAGAAAGTAAGCTGTTGGTTAACTAGGATCTGCAGCTTATCTGTTAGGAAAATGGGCAGATTAGGTGGGCCAAGCGGTCCTTATCTGCTGTCAAATTCTATGTTTTTATGTTGCTCTAAATCCATAGTTAACTGTCACTGTTTGCTTATGTGTGTTGATAATATCATCCTTTGATTTTTAATGTATGTGTCACTGGGGTTTAAAATGCTTATTTTGCAGTTTTTACATTGCTGTTTTGCACAGCTTTCAATCACTTCATGGATTTCTGTCTATGGGCTTCTTACCACTTTATTCTATTTTATTCTCATCTTCTAATACTGTATTTATGATCTGTGTCCTTAAGAGCACCCTATTTAATGGAATGCTTGGTGATACTAGGCCACCTTCTGAAGAAGTCATCAGTGTGATGATGCAATACAAAGGCTGGTGATCAGAGGGAGAGAGGGCCCACTAGCATCAGGGAATTTTTTTATTCAGCAAGTGCTACCATTTTTAGGGAAGGTGGAGACTACTAGCACCAGGGAGTTTTTTTCTATTACACTGGTGATCGGTGGGTGGTGGGACCAGTTGGCACCAGGGATACCTACAACTGTCATTGGACCATGGATGGGGGGTCCGGGCTGCACTAACCTTCCTACACAACCCATGAAAATGGGTCCATCATGGGCATGCAAACTGCCCCCTTACAGATTTGCATGCCCAGTGGACTCATTTACATGTGTCCCTTTGAAAATTGCAGGAAGTGCTCTGGCATCAGTTGGATGGCAGGCAGTTCAGGAGGTATGAAGAGGGCTGTTTCACTGGTCATCTGGAGATGCGGCACCAACTTGCAGGTTGAGGGGCTGGGGGTGGTTTTGTCAGTGCCACAGGATCTGGGGGGGCCACTGAGCACCAATGTGCGGCCAGAGGGGCCAGGTTTGGGAGGTCAGTGGGTGGCCGGGCAGTGCAAGATATTAGCTAGCTTTTTTGACTGAAGGGGAAAATAGTGATAAAAGTCCTGGTATCCTGAGAAATACTGTACCTGTAGGCCAGGGCTGCTTTTAAAGCTTTCTTTTACTTGTTGCAAACAACAGATATCACTACCAAAACTAAAATAACTATCTTTTCATTTTCATTTCTAAAACTGGCAATACTTATACAATCTCTTGATTAAAATCAAGGAGCAAAAACTGCATACTTCTATTTAGAAAATTCAAGTACAAATGTTTAAATTCAGCTGAAAAAGCCATGTATTCTTGAACCCCAGAATCATATAACCAGTTACATCAGCCATCTCTGCAAGATTGCTGCAAAGAAGCTTACCTCACATTTGGGCCCTATGCACTAATGGGCGGGTTATACATGCCTGAGGCATGTATTCCACTCGCATACCTACACGGCCCCAGACAGGCGCAGTATGCATGGTATGCAAGACTGAATGCATCCACGGGGCACCTACCCATGGCCATGCCCCGTTGGTGGGCAGGGTCTCATGGGCGGTCGGGGCAGAGCTAGGACCTGGGCGGGCATCCAATCGGATGCCCATATCAGGTCAGTGGATCCCTTGTGCCCATGTGGTGGGCATACAGACCTGAAGCAGGCATATAATTCTGGGATCTGTAGAACACCTTCTAAACAAGTTAAAATAGCTTTCCACCAAGAGTATAATAAATCACAACCCCATAAAATATGAAAAATGGATCCTGGTACTGATCTGCAGTACCAGCATAAATCTGACCCTAATAAATCCATTCTAACTAGCCGTACCAGGCTACACTGCCATCTACTTATAATCTTTTTAGAATCAGCTGCAATTTAGGGTCAGGAGAAGTGGAATAAGCAGCAGTCCAACATTCCATCCAGCTTCAACTATAGTCTCTTGCATATCAGAGATCCAATTCAATCTATGTGGGTCCCAGCTAGGTGCAAAATACCATTATAGGGCCTTATATGTGTAGTTAATATGTCCCTCAGTAGGTTTAAACCACTTCTCCATATGTATTGTAACATCAGTCTCCTGAACATAAAATTGATTAATGCCTTTCTCTGACAAAGCATGGTGTAACTGTAAATAATGCCAAAACTCCAATGCTGGGAGTCCATATGTGGACTGTAAATCCTCAAAGGACCCTAATAAGCCCCTATCCCCTGTTATCAAATCATATAAGGTATTTATCCCACGTGCCCAAGAACTCCAACAAATATTTGCACTTCCTATCTGTACATCAGGGTTATACTATAGGGGTTCCCATTTTCCCAAAGATAAAACATCATACCTTAACACTGTGAAATACTTGCCCCAAGCCCATTTACAAAAGGCCATTGGATGTGTAACGTCCTTAGGCTGAGGGCCTCTATGCTTCAAATAAACCGCCAGTGGTATACCTACCAACAAACTTCTCTCCACATCTGCCCATATGGGCAAATTTGAACTCTGATGGAAGACCCAATGCAGGGTTTTGTTTAACACCATGACAAAGATGATAGGCCCAAAGCCAGGGCATTTTCCGGTCTCCCAATATACCTGGGACCCCATTTGTTCATGTTCATAATACACCAAGTTTACTTCAGCCAACTCATACAAAGAAACTCTCAAAAACCATACCATATTGGGGAACTCTAAACTCACATCATGCAGCCACATGGAACTTTCCCACCACCAGCCCAGGGGCAGCACAGCCATAGGGGTGGGCAACATCATAGCGCTAATCACTATCACAACCACAAAACGAGATGTTTTGGTGGGAGGAACAACAGATTGGGCCCTAAGTCATATAAAGGGATGTTTTAGCCCAAGTGATTTTCTACTTCCCTCATTAAAGAAAATGACACTTTCAGAGTAAGCCGGAACTGCACAGTTAGAAAACTTTTCAAGATCGACTCCACCTTGGCTAATTACATAATTAAGGGCGTTAGTATTACTGTTATGATATGCTACCTCACCTGAATACATTCAAAGGGAATGATGCTGATGGGATCTGTGAAAAAAGGTTATATCCTGGTCTACTGTAGACTGACAGTCATCGACATGGCCAGCTAATAGCTGATGATGCACTGTGCAGTAGTACAGTATAGTACACTCCTTGACAGAGCATGGACTACTGGACATGAGGAGCAAGCAAAATGGAGCTGACATGCTTTTTGATAGCATGCTCAAACAGTACTCATCGTGGCATGTGATCCACAACCTCTTGCCACTTCAATTGGCTTATGAGCTGTTGAACAGAGTAGTTGCAGCAAATCAAGGGAAAAAACATTTAAAACAATGCAAGGCAGGATCAGGATGGCAGACTTAAAGGCTACAAGCAGTTGTCTTTGTTTTACTCTTTAACACCTCCCAGCCCCTGAACTCATGTCGTAGGTCCCAAATCGTGTCCAATAGGGGAATAAAAAAAAAATGGGGCTTCAAAAGTCCTTCTCTGATTGCTCTGAATATCTCGGGGGGGGTCAGCCTGCCCCACCTGCACCCCCCTATAATCTACACCATTGGTCCAGCATTGTACAGGGCTGGATACATCATGACATGGCTAGGGTTGGGGGGGTTTACATCAAATATAAGGACAGGGCACCAATATGTGTGGGGGGTGGGTTAAAGCACTCAGATGGGGTCGGGCTCTGTTGTGGGGCAGGGCATGTACACACACAGAAGGGGTAGGAGAACAACTGTGTTTTGGGGTAAGTGGGCTGGCATACAGATCTGGGATGGTGCTTGGCTGTGGGAGAGTCAGATGTGCATCGGGTGGTGCGACCGGGGCAGGTATTGGCCAGGGAAGAGAACACTGCACAATGGGGCATGGCTACGCAGGACCGGTTGCCTCCCATAGCTATTCACACACTCGGACCTGCACCTTCTGGCATAGGGGATCCACTGTGGGACCCAGGATGGACATCTGATTGGCTGCCCACCTGGGCCAGCTACTCTGCCCCAGCTGCATGCTGGGGGGCAGGGCTGAGGAGAAATGACCAGTAATAGTGTATACCGGCATGTTCGCACCTGTCCATGGGTGTGGAGTTACTCTAGCAGGGTATGTGCCTCTGGCATGTACTTTCTGCATGTTAGTAAATAGGCACCAATATAATATGAGAATCCATGATGGCACTATGTCCAGAAGGCAAGTAAACCCTGAGCAGTTTGAAATAAGTAGATACAAAGTCCAAAAAACACAGTCAGCACAGGGTCTTGGGTTTAGTAATTGCCGAGCCAAAAGGAAAGTGCTCTCACCACCTTCCTATGATATATTAAGTCACCAGCAACATCAAGTCCAGATCACAGTATTGCCGGAGAACTAGGAAATTTACAGCAACCTCCAAATGCCTGTGGTGCCTTTCCCCTCCATTAGTGCCTGTAGTGCTATAGATGCTTGCATTCTGGGGCCAGCTAGTGGCTTACTTCTTTCTAAAATGTTATCTGTGACTGTGTTCATGTCTCCCACTATCAGTAATTGGCCCTTACTGATTGCAACAAGCTTTTGCATGAGGGTTGTGAAGAAGGAGGCATACACTTCATTTGATCCATAGACACAACGCAATGTGAAGTCCCTCCTGAAGAGGATACCTATTACTATGAGATGTCATGCCTTAAGATCTCTGTGTGTCATAAGCGCCTTGAAATTCACATCTTTGTGGGTCAAAATTGCCAGTCCTCTATTTCTGGAATTAAAAGAACCACTGAATACCTGAGTTACACATTCCATTTTCAGCTGTCTGCTTCTGTTTTTTCCGAATCATTTGGCCAATAGACACAATACCATGTGATGTCCGTCTCCCAGAGGGTGCCTATCACTATAAAGTATCTCCCCTCGTGATCTCTGTGTTGTGAGTACCTTGAAATATACATCTTTGTGGATCAAAATTTCACACCTCTACTCTTGGAGCTGAAAGAGCTGCTGAACACCTCCTTCAACCAGCCCTTCTTCAGTTTGTCTGCCTTAAGCTTTAGCAAGTGTGTCTCCTGGAGGAATGAAACTCTCACACCTAATCTATGTAAGTGGTTCAGGATTTTCCTTCTTTTAATTGGACAAGTTATTCCCTTGACCTTCCAGGAAATAAACTTAGTGGGGGCTGTGGCCATACCTGCACAGGGGATGCGTGCATGGGTGTTGACAAAGGCATGAGGGGCCCCTAATACTGGTTCCTCTTGTGACTGTGCACTGTACCTGATATGTGGTCCAGTGCTTACAATTTCTGGCCCAGCCCTTGTCCTTGACTGGCAGTCCTCAGCTGCCTCCTGAAGCTATGGACCCACTCGCCAGGTCACAGGTGAATTCCTATTACAAAGAGTAAGTAAATCAACTATATAATTATAGTCATTAACATACAAGTAATAAATATTAAAAAACATAAATGCAAACACTATATTTACATTAAACATTGCAAAACCATTTGTAGGTCTGTGTGGGATATATTCAGCAGGGTACTAGTATCCTGAATTGTCCCTTCTTCACACCTGGAGCATGCGTGGGGCATCTTTTCTTGAGGCATGTTCACGCTAATCATGGAAGTAAACAGACCTGCATCAGTTTTGCCTCTAGGTACCATCGCACTGACCTGGCGAAGGTCAGATCATCAGTTCATAGAAAGTAACCCTTACTAGCTGAATGTAATGCTGTCCTGTTGTGGCCAACCTGCAATTGTACCCCTCCATCCTCCTGCCATCCCCTTGTGGTTCTTCTGCATATTTCCTGCCCCTAATCAGATTTCCACCTATCCACTTGGAGCCCCAGACTAAGGACTTTGGTTGGGGAAGGATGGTTTGGGTATCTATCTGTGGGTCACCTGCTATGGGACTGAGTCAGTTATTAAGTATGTCTGCCTGGGTGTGCCCTGCATGTGGAGGAGGCTCCAGACTAGGCAGAAAATATTGAGGGTGTTTGATATTAAGTATGGCACTTTAGTAAAATTTCATAGAGCTAAATTCAGTGTGCTGGCATTTATACTGTGTGCGTGGTTTCTGTTTGCTACTGGTTCTCGTTTTTTCTGCAGCACCAGGGGTCTCTCAGCAGCAGCCATTTTCTGCCCAAATTTTAGAAAAAGAAAGTAATAACATAGGGCTTGAGTAAAATAATGTACTGTTTAAAAGGTACCTAACTGAACCCCTACAGTTAGGAGGAGTTCAGTTAGGTACCACCGAGGAGGAAAAAGATCTAAGGGTGGTTACAATGGAGAATAAGAACAACTCAGCTCAGTGCAGGAAGGCATCAGCTAAAGCCAGCAAGATTCTAGGATGCATTGCGAGAGGAATCTCATCCAGAAGAAGGGAGGTGATCCTGCCTCTGTACAGGTCACTAGTCAGGCCACACTTGGAGTATTGCGTGTAGTACTAGCATCCCTTCCTTAAGAGGGATATCAGATTACTGGAGGGAGTACAGTGCAGGGCAACTAGGATGATCCAGGGATTGGAGGATAAATCCTAGGAGGACAGGCTGAGTGAGTTAAATATGTACACCCTAGAGGAGAGGAGGGATCAGGGGCGATCTAATCATGACCTTTAAATACCTGCATGGGATAAACAAGACAAGCACAGAAGAGGTCTTTAAGTTGAGGAGAGGGAGGGACATGAGAAGGCATGGCCTCAGATTGGAGGGAGGAAAATATAGGAGAGAAATGAGGAGACATTTTTTCACAGAGAGGGCTGTGGCTAAATGAAACACTCTGCCCGAGGAGGTGGTATCCCGTAAGATGGTGGGCAGTTTTAAAAGTGGAGGGGACAGAGTGTGGGGAGGGGGGGTAACGGTGGGGGTGAGGGGAGGGGGCAGCTGCAATGTAGGGGTGTTAGCTGCACCTTCAAGCAGACTTGATAGACTATGAGGCCTGTTTCTGCTGGCAGCTTTGTATGTTCGTATGACTATGCTTGTAAACAACTTTGACATATAAATATTTATAAATCAAATTATCTGCTACAGACAATTTCTAGCCTTTTTTTAAATTACATGCTGATTATGACAAACAAGATTGATTAAGATCTTATGAGCTGGCTATATTTTAATAATGTTTTAACCACAGTTCTCTTTTATGCCTGCCTTTTATTTCCTTGCTGTTTCAAAAGACTGTTGAAATATGTGACACATTTTAAATACATGATATTCCATCATAATTTCTTGGAAAAGGTTGTCTCTTTGCAAAGACTTTGCACACTTTTCACAATGTTCTTTCTGTCTCCTGAATTTATTACTTGTACTTTGCTTTTTATGTTTGCTTGCGTGGTATCGCAAGTGAACATCATAGTAGCATAGCAGAAAATTGTGTCAGGCCTGCCAGCCAGTGAATGAGGGATAACTGAAATGCTCTCACGTTTCAGTCAGTGAGATAGTGTGTGGCTTTCTTGATTTGGATACCAACATGTGAGTCTTTTTGCATGTCACCATCCACCAATATTTTCCTGTTGAAATACCTGAATGTGATTGGTGTTGTGAATTGCCTATCTGCCTGTGATTGGTTGGCAGAGGTGTCAATCAGGCTCTGAGGCAGATATGCAACTACCATGGCAAGGCCTCATGCTCTGTGTTTTTTGGCTCCCCCCCCCCCAAAGTAAATATGAGCAATGCTGGTCATTAGCTGTTTTCTTACTTTTATTTTTTGGGGGGTTATAAACCAACCCCACTCCCTGCTGTGCTTTTCCTTCCCAGACTGATTCCCTGAACCTCTTTGTTTTTTTTTTCAAATAAACCAAGCCCACACTGAGTTCTGCTTTCCCTCCATGAGCTAATTCCCTGAACCTTTCTTTCTTTTTGATCCACCAGGATTTTGCACTTCTCTTGACCTGGCCAATAATGTTGTCAGCTATTGGCTCCTCCTTTTCCTGCCATTGGGGCATAAGGTAAATACCTTACTGATCCACTGAGATTCTGCACTACTACTTCAGAGGATTGCAAAGTCCATTCCCAGCAGGAGAGTGGAGAACACATAGTCCACCTGCTGTCACGGCAAACTGTTCAGTTCTCCCTAGGATTGGCAGAGAGACAGTCTCCACCCGCCACCGTGGCAGGCCATCTCTGTCTTTCTGCAGGAGTGGCAGAGGACACACCATTCACCTACTGCTATGGTGGGCCTCACTGTAACAGGCCATTTCAGTTCTCTACCACCCTTAGACACCCAAAAACCACTCACCACCATAGGGGGACATTCCAGTCCCCCCTTCTGATGTTGCATGGGGCCACATATGCCACCTTGGAAGGTCATCTTTTACAACCCACCACAACCACAACCACAACCAGAAATAAAAAACTCACTTGCTGCCATTCTACCACCCCCACCATTTAGTGGGGCCACACAAATTGACCATCCCCTTGCCTAGTGGACACAAATACCCCCTGCCACTGTGGTGTGTCATTCATGTTCACACCCCTCAGACACAAACAGTACCTGCCAGCATGGTGGGGCATTATGTTTCCCCTGCAGGAACAAACAACACCAGCCACTTTGGATGTTGCAATATTGTTCTTGTTTTATAGGCACTGCACATGCAGGCGTCACATCACACAAAGTGCAAGACTCTCTGGGCTGGTATCACCTGTCTGCACTCCAAAATTTAAGTCAAGCTATGCTGTCCCTGACTCAACTAAGGTGTTCTTGATGTGTAGATAATGTTTAGGTGAGAGGTACACCTCAGTACACCTTGATGTGTTTACCTCGACTGCACATCTGTCTGAGAGGGGTACATGATGTTTAGCAGCAGTTACTGTGTAGTCTAGGTGCAGTTGATATGCATCAAAAAAATAAGTAGGTAACTACAGTGAGATGTACACATCGAAGTGAGATTTTGTCAGAAAGGATAGTTGATGAGCATCGAAAAAATGCAAATTATATACACCAGTGAGATGTACACCTTGACCTGAGGTATAGTCAGAACGCGTACAAATGTACATCAAAAAATTGCCAATTAGGCACATCCCAGTGAGGTGTACACCATGTAGTCAGGTTGTGTAGTTGAGATGTATACTTCAATATAGCTAGTGTAGCTGTTATAGCTGTTAAAATAAACTCTAAATACAGTGAACTTGTTCAAAAGAAACTGTAAATACTATTTACTTAATTAATTTTAAGCTGAACTTTAAAAAGTATTAGCAAAAGGGAAGTTCCCTACCTCTTCACTGCCCCAGCTTCATTACAGGAATAGATAAACATATAGGAATTCCTGCATTAAACTCATTACAGACATAGACAAACACCTAGGAATTCCTCCTTTAAAAAGATGGAGCAGTGTCTGCATGATCAGCATTGAAATATACTTATTTTATGCATTTGTCACTGGAAATAGTAAAACTTAGAAAAAGCACAGGAAAAGTACTATGGGGTTACCTGGCTTTGTCCCTACCCCCATTCAATAAACAGAAGAGACAAACATAAAAACTTCAGTACAACCAAGGAAGGTTACTGAAAAAGGGCTGGCCAGGGGCTAGATTCACAAAACTTTGCCCTGACGCAAATCCAGTTTGCACCATGCAAACTGGGTTTTGCCTCTACATGGTATTCACAAAAGTCCAGTTTACACCCACAAAGTGGGTTTGCGCCAGGGTAAAGGAGTTTTGAGGGGGCCGCAGTGCAAATTAGGGAGCGGAGACCTGCATATCTGCACAGTCCCATTCACTAAGCATTTTCTCCATGCAAGGGCCTTTTGCAGGGTTCCCTTTTGTGGAAAGAATACTGCAGAGGAAAACCTCCTCTTAAGTCCTTGTCCAGCGGTCTCTCCTTCATTGTCTGATTTCCATCACATATATTTAAATAGAATATTTCCCTGGCAGTCTATTGGTCCTTTCCCCCTGTACCATTCTCCAATCACCATCCCGTATTATGAAATTGCATATTTCCCTGGCAGTCTAGTGGTCCCTTCCCCCTCCTCTGTTCTCCAATCACTGTCCCATATTATGACATAGATTATTGCCATGGCAGTCCAGCGGTTCCTCCCTTCCCTCTTCACTGGTTGTTGGACTCAACAATAAGAACAATCTCTCTGGTGGTCCAGTGGTCCCTCCCTCACAGACTGATGTCCTGACCACCAAGTGCTAGGAACATATACAATCCCTGGTGCTAGTGGTGTCCCCCCCTCCATCATCGATCACTGGCCCAAGAGGTAAATATAGAACCATATTCCCTGGCGGTAGTGGTCCCCCTGTGTTCTATGGTTGCTGGCCTGTAATAAATTAAATAATGTCCTTTGGGGCAAGCAATCCCTCCCCTCACCTGATCATCCACTCAATATATGTAGAATAGTGTCATTGATGTCCAGTGTACCCCCATCCCAATCCCTTGTAAAATACAGTTCCCCATTTCCCTGGTGGTGTAGTGGACCCCTACCCCCCCCAGACTGGCAGGTAGTTACCCACCACCCCACTCTCCCCCATCCGAATCCTAGCTGGTAACCAGCAGAGCCCTCTTCTCGCTACCACAGTTGGCCACCGACTGAGCTCTTAATGAGCATGTACTGTACACTGACAGGAGCTTGGTCAGTGAGTTCTGCTCTGAACTCAGCTCACCAGCACACGATTACAATGCACTGATAACTGGGCCAAAGTCCAACCCTTCACACAATATCTCTTTTTTTTACATATTGACCCCATGTCATAAACCTGATTAATAGAATGTTTTAAATCCAGCCTGAAAGGTGGCTTTCCAGAGAGACTGTTAAATTACATTCAGACCTGTGTTTGAAAATGTCCACCATCCTTGTTCATAAGGTGGGATCATGTAAACAGTATTTTCAAAATGTGTGACCAAAATATTGTAAAATGTCCAAGTTAATAGTAAAGCTATGTAAGACATACAAAAAAAAAATTCATGCCATGAGTCGGTATCTAATGTGCACTTAATGTGCAATTCAAGAATTCAGTTTTTTGGTGCACATGGGAACTTTTTGGATTTCACTGAATGTGCTATTCAAGAATTCAATTATTTGGTGCACACAGAAAATTCTTGTTTCTCAATTAATGAGCTTCCCAAGAATTCCATTTTTCTATGTGCTCGGAAACTTCTTGGGTCACACTTAATGTGCAACCCAAGAATTCTGTTTTTATTGTGCACTGAACATTCTTGGGCCTCACATAAAGTGTTAATCAAGAATTCAATTTTTCAGTGCATACAGAAAATTCAATGGCCTATGGAGCCAGTATGATGTAATGCTTGTGCAACTGTGTTACTTGGTTTTGGCTCTCTATTCCAGAAGAATTACCACCCTGTAGGGGTACCAAAGGCAAAGAACCCTCGAAGAAGGTTCCATCTCTAGAGGTGCCATGGGATGATTCCCTTAGCTATTTAAACCTTAGGAAGCAACCCAAGAAGAGAGGTGATGCTGCTGGAGGAGGAGTGGAGGATGGTGGGGCAAAGAAAAAGTTCTTGAGATAGAGGCTCAGAGGAACTGCTTATGTAGCACAGGAAGGGGGAGTGGCTGGCTGCTTGTCCATTGAACCACAGGCATAGCTTTCCAGTTATTGGGTCTTATTTAATGTGCAACCCAACAATTCTGTTTTTCAGTGTGCAAGGAAAATTCTTGGGTCTCACTTAATGTGCAAACCAAAAATTCCATTTTTTGGAGTGCACCAAAAATTCTTTGGTCCCACTTAATGCTTGATCTGAAAATTCCATTTTTCAGTATGCAAGCACAATTCATGGGTCCCACTTAACGTGTGGTCCCAGGACTGCATTTTTTGGTGTGCACAGAACATTCTTGGGTTTTACTTAATGTGGGACACAAGAATTCCACATTTCATTAAGCATTGAAAATTCTTGGGTCTCATTTAATGTATGACACAAGAATTCCATTTTTCATTGGATGTAGAAAATTATTGGGTCTCAATTAAAGTGTGACCCAAGAATTTCATTTTTCAGTGTGAATGGAAAATTCTTGGGTCTCACTTAGTGTATGACAAAAGAATTCCATTTTTATGTGAAGATAGAAATTCTTGGGTGTCACTTAAAGTGTGACCCAAAAATTATGTTGTTCAGTGCACAATTAAAATTATTAGGTCCCACTTTATGTGTGGCCCGAGAATTCCATTTTTCTGTGTGCATGGAAATGTCTTGAATCCCACTCAATGTGCGACCTGAGAATTCCATTTTTAAGTGTGCACAGACAATTTTTGGGTTCCACTTAATGTGCAACCTGATAATTCAATTTTTCAATGTGCATGGAAAATTCTTGGGTCCCACTTAATATGCAACCTTCAAATTCCATTTTTTGATGTGCACAAAAAATCTTGGGTCACTCTTGATGTATGACCCAAGAATTCTGTTTTTTGTTCCGGCTGACAACTGTTTTACCACAAATGGTACAACTCAAGAATTCCATTTGTAACAAAGAATTCCATTTTTCAGTGCTCACAGAAAATTCTTGGGCCCCACTTAATGTGTGGCCTGAGAATTCCAGCTTTGATTGTGCATGGAAAATTGTTTGGTTTTATTTAATGTGCAACCCAAGACTTCTGCTTTTGCAGTGCTCACTGAAAATAGTTGGATCCCACTTAATGTGCAACCTAAATATTCAATTTTTTTGGTATGCAAGGACAATTCTTGAGTTTCACTTAATGTACAACCCAAGAATTCAGTTTTTCAGTGCATATTGAAAATTGTTGTGCTCACTTAATGCATGACAAGATAATTCATTTTGGTGTGAACAGAAAATTCTTGGGTGTCATTAATGTGTGACCCAAGAATTCTGTTTTACAGTATGCAATGAAAGTTCTTGGATCCCACTTAATTTGTGACAAGAGAATTCCATGTGCATCCCAAGAATTCTATTTTTTGGCATGCATGGAAAATTTCTGGGCCTCACTTACTGTCTGACCCAAGAATTCAATGTGTTTAGTGTGCATGGAAAATTCTTGGATAGTGACTCAGAAGTATCCAAAGTAACCATCACTTGAAAATCTGTTTATTGGACCTACAGAAGCATTTGCCCCTATCACCACTGGATATACTACTGTTTGGGGTTAAGCAGTTCCAAATACCCATACAGCAGTTGTGTAGTGGTACATATTGAGTTTCCACAGAATGTCATGAGAATTCTACAAAAGGCTGAGCTCTTATCATTGATTTTTCCAGGCTCCCAAATGTTGGAGGCTTGCAGTAGATCCATGTTATCATTGAGAGTTTTGTCAATATGTTCTTTAGATTTGTCCAAATATACCAAGAGATGGATGGTTAAAAATATCTGCACAGCCTTTCATATAATGCAGTCTATAAGTTTGCCCATAAGAAGAAAGACACAGATTCCCAGAGTGTGTCAGAGGGACTTATTGGTACTATCAGACAAGAAAGAGGAGACCTATTGAAGTTGCCCCTGGTGCTAAGTGCCTGATGACTGGAATTGTTGAATATTTTTCTGACAGGAGAGACCATGTACTAATCATAGAATCACTAGCAAAACAGGGATGCCAAGGGGACTGTTGGTACAGAGTGGAGTCCTTCCTGTATATTTAATATCAGCAAAATAGGTGGTTATGTGAATGGAGAAAGAGACTGTGAAAGACATCAAACTATCACTGAGCATGACAGCTGTAAATGTATTCAACAGACACTGTGGATACTGCTAATGAGGATGATGTAACCATTTGGATGACACTTGGTGCATGTTTGTAAAAGTCACCTCTCCCCAGGGGATGGGTAAGAGACTGAGTCAAAAGTTGGCTAATAGATTGGCCTTCAGTGTTAACCTGATCCAGTTATCTTGAGGCATAGTACCTCTAAAGCAGCAATGGAATGAAATTGGGCAAAAAAAATGACTAACTTTTCTTCACTATAGAAGATTTTAGGCATCTTTCAGTTTTATTTGCTGGTAAAATTTTATAGTTACATCAAAATTGCAGTATTTTATAAATTACTTAATGTAACATTTTTTTCTGAAGAAAAATATGGCTGCCATATTTGGCTTAGAAATATCATTGCAAAACCTTTTAAGGATTAGGTTCAAGAACACAAAAAACATATGGGTCCAGATATTCAAACTGCGCCCAAAAAGTGCGCAACAGCAGGAGCAAGCACAAGTCCATTGTGCCCATGCTCAAGAGGCACGATATTCAAAAACTGCACTGACAGAGATGCGCCTACAGCCGATGACTGAATATCGCACCATCTGCACCATAACGCAACTAGGAAGGGGAAGCTGAGCAGTCCAGATGCACCATAGCGCAACCAGGGAATCCCCCCAGCAGCAGGGCAGCAATGCAACAGCACAACCAGGGATGCAGGGGCCCACCACCATGCCACAGATGGGCAGAGGAACACATAGCAGAACAGACATCGTCCCCCCACACCCCATGCACTGCACAACTGGGAGAGGGCTGGAAAAACCACTGGCCCATGGAGACAAGCAACCAACCCACAGCTGGGCCATGGTGCCCCATCACATCCCCTGGCAAGCTGTGACTGGCACACAAGGAGGGCCGACCACCCCATGCCACAACATCCCCTCAATGCAGAGCACACCCTGCACCATGACCCAAAGACACCCTGCCCAGGAGCAGTGTCCACCAGTGCAGGATACCCCATGCATGCCAACACCCCCACTGTGACAATGCAACCCTGTATACCACAGAACCAGGCAAGGCAGGCCCACCATGAGCACCCATCAGCAGGTGGCAGCACACAGCGATGCAACAACGGCATACACCAGTGCCACCACACACAGCCCCCCCGAGGTACAGCTGAGAGACCAACCATGCTTCGGCACATGAGGTACCCTACACATGACAGGGCATGCCATGGACTCCACCACCAGTGGTACAGCACCCTGCACACCCTCCCAAGGACACACCCTGACCCAGCACTGGCCACAACAGCCAGCGCAGACACCCACAGTGGTGCATGGAAGCATGCACCACACCGGATGCAACACAGTGCATGGACAAACACCCACCCATACCCAAGGGCACACCAACACAGGGACGCAGTAGTGGGGCAACCAATCCCCCAGCATGGAGCCATGGAAACCGTGTACATACGGCCAGCAGTCCTCCATTGCACAGAAGTGCCAGCCACCCTGTGCAGGCACTGTGGACCTGTACGCCATCAGCATTTGCCCGGAGCACAAGTCACAGACAGTGGTGCACATCCCCTGCAACACACACATGCCACAGCATGGAGTTGGGACAACAGCGGAGGCCACAGTGTCACCCAAGGCAGACATGCACCACACCAGTGACAGGAGGCAACCCAGCATTGTGACAGGTACAGTGGCTGCCCTGCATGGACAGCCACCACTGACATGCCAGCAGACCATGCAGGTCACAGACATGCAAGGGTGTCAGCTGCACAGGCCATGGATGGGCTGACAGGTGCACCATGGACACAGAGCATGCACCATGGACCACTGCACACAGTCATCTAGTGCACAGGGAACAACACACACCACAGACAGTGACTGATAGCTACTGGCACACCATAGTCACTTCCCCACGGACACACACACACATACCCATGACTACACCACCCCTGACGCCATGCACACCACTGCAGCTGAGCACCAATAGCATGCTGCAAATCAGAGACCACCACAGTAGTCATATCAAAAGAACTGTATTCAAAACATCCAACAAAACTACATACAATTATTTTCAAATGTGTGAGGGAAGGGCCACAGACAAGGTGGGGTGGGTAAGGGCAGGGGTGAACAAATGGTACAGGAAAGGAGGGGTGGAAGGTGGGTCAAGGGGGGTAGGGGAAATCAGGGGCAGTTTGATGATCAGTGGGAGCCCCGCTCCCCACTCCAGCTGCTCCTCCTTCCATGCCTCCACCTGACCCCCAGATGCTCAATCCTCTGCAGGATGTCCAGCGGCACCCTGGCCATGGTGAGAATTTCCTGCAGTGCCTCCCTGATCATGCACAGCTGCCGGACACCTAGGACAAGGGAGCAGAGTCAATAGGTGTGACTGCACAGCCCCATACAGCCCACCCACTGTGCATGGCATACAGCCGTGGGGCATGCCTCTGTGATGGTGTGTGACCACTGACAGTGATCATGTCCACAAGACATTCCAACCCAGGCACACACAGCCATGCGGACCACTGCACACACCCACCGGCCAAGTCCTGCACAGCACCACCATGGCTGTTTAGTGACATGCCTATGTGGTGCGAAAGGCAGTGGCACAGCCATGTACCCGGTGCATGCATGGACCACCATTGAAGCACTCCCAGACTTGCAGTGCCACTGGACAGTGCTGACTGTAACAAGTTACGTGCATGGCAATGGTGCCAATGGATGGTGGCCATGCCCCGCTGCCCACCCTGTTACACAGCATGCAATAGTAATCATGGAGGTAAGGCACTCACCATCATCAGGCTGATCCCTCTGCCACTGTGGACTTTCACCCCTCCTATTGTTCCGGTCCTCCAGCTGGTGCCTCCGCTTCCTTGCCAGCCATCTCTCTTCTGGTCCTAAGGTGCAAACATGGAGAGAGGAACACCAGTACAATCCTCTAGCAAAGTCCCCCTGCCCCTATGTGTGTGCAATCCACACAGCCAGACCCACCCACCCCACACCCTGATAACACCACCACAGCCAACACCAGATGGCCCCCTACCATGTTCTGGACACATGCAACCATGATACCCATATGGAAGATAAAAGTGTATGGACGTTACACCTACCTGGCCGTGGCACCGTGCCCCTCCTGGCATGTGCCCACAGGTGGGCAAGCAGGTCCGGGTCCCTCCAGCTCAGGTCCTCATACCTGTGGTGGCACTGCTCTGCCATCTGCCCCATTCCTGTGGCCTCCTCCAGGGCGTCGGCCACCTCCTGCCACACCTGGCTCTTAGACCTGTCCAGGGGTGCATCCCCAAATAGTGGGCCAAAAAGTGGCTCAACAATGGCAACCAGATTTACCATTTCAATCTGGCTCCACTGGGCAGCTATCCTCTGCACCATCTCTCTTGCTCAGTAGGCTAAAAATGGTGCTGTGCAGTGCGGTTCCACCACGTGCAGATGCTGCGTGGTACAGTGCTGCCATTCTCTATCGTGCTGTCACTGAACAGCGCGATAGTGGTGCACCCATGCCTGATGCATGGAGCCTAGGGGGAAAAGGTTGGGCAAAGGGTCAAGGGTCTCTGGCGCATGGACAGGCACACAGCGAATTGGACCCAATGTGTGTAGCGCGATTGGGTGCCTGTGTGCTACCTCTAGTAGCGGCCTATCATGCTGTTACCCCAGTGCACCTACGATGCCCCAGTGCCACAGTGCCATATAGGTGAACATTGCTGTAGTGCCACTGGCCAATGGTGCTCTGCAGTGCGGTTCCACCACGTGCAGATGCTGCGTGGTACAGTGCTGCCATTCTCTATCGTGCTGTCACTGAACAGCGCGATAGTGGTGCACCCATGCCTGACGCATGGAGCCTAGGGGGAAAAGGTTGGGCAAAGGGTCAAGGGTCTCTGGTGCACGGACAGGCACAGCGCGATTGGACCCAATGTGTGTAGTGCGATTGGGTGCCTGTGTGCTACCTCTAGTAGTGGCCTATCATGCTGTTACCCCAGTGCACCTACGATGCCCCAGTGCCACAGCGCCATATAGGTGAACATTGCTGTAGTGCCACTGGCACAATGGTGGCCGTGCCCTGCATTGTCTCTCATGCACAGCACGTCAGCAGCACGGCAGGTGCCTGCGTCATCAACCCGGGCATGCGCAGTTAGGTGTGTACTGCGCATGTCACAGAACTGCGCCCTTGGCTCAGCATGTTCAACACAATTGTGCAAAGAGCAAAAGCGCGATAGTCAGCCATCATATGCAAATCAGCTAATCAGCCATTCAATGGTGCAGCACTGCAATTTGCATCCACTTAAAGTTGTACCTCACCTCATTTGCATGGGTTGCACTATAAAAGTGTGACATTGGGCTGCACTGGCCATAGTCAGTTACTGCAGTCTATTGGTGAGTTGCATGCTGTTTGGGAGTGTGGACTGTGGATTTTGGGACATGCATGGGACTGTACAGTCACAGGTAACAACTTTCATTCTCACAGGCTAAATCATGACCGAGCGAGTTGTGGGAGAGGAGGAACAGAGTGGTGGGAGGAGGAGGCCTAATTTCACCAAGGCTGAGAAGGATGCCCTGTTTGAAGCCTACCTGGATCAGGAGCCGCTTCTTAGCGGATGGCAGGGAACACCACAGGCCCGTGCTGCTGCATGGGAGGAAGTGGCGCATGCAGTGAACCTGCATGGAAGCCACCAGCGCTCCGTGCAGGAGTGCAAGAAGAAGATGGGCACAGACAGGAGGAGGATAAAGGAGAAGGTGGCTGCCATCAAGGCAGCATGAGCTGCGACAGGTGGGGGACAGCCGGAGGTGCTACTCCTGACCCCACAGAAGGAGAGTGTTGCTGGCAACATGCAGCGTTGTGCCATTGAGGGTGTTTCAGGTGGTGGCTTCCAGATGGGTGGTAGCCCATCACTGCATAGTAGGTCATGGTCTGTCTATTGGGGGGACAGGGTAGGCCACATGCAGTAACGTGACTTTGTTTTCCCTTACAGATCCTGAGCATCTGCATGGGTCAGCAGTGGTGGGCCTGTCCTCTGAGGCCAGTCAGATGGAGATGGAGGAGGACCCATCCACCTCCTCAGGTATATGTGGTTCAGTGTGACAGTGGGCCTGCCTGGCTGTCCAGACTGATGTTGTTGGAACAGGTGCAGAGGAGGCTCTGCCCATGTCCCAGTGTGCCAGCGTTCATGGATGCCAGCATGCTGTGACTTGGGCTGGTGCCGGGTCTGTCACCAATGATGATGTCGCTAACGTCATGGGCAGTGACACGTGTGTGCCACAAGATGGCCACACAGCAGGTAACATCGCGGCCATGGCTGTGGGTGATGTCACCGTGCAGGCCTGCGTGTCATCACAGTCCCAGCCTGTGCCTGTCAGCATCAGTGGGGCAGCACTGGTGTATGGACAGGACAGTGGGACTGTTGCGGCCACTGTGGCAGCACCAGTGAGCCCTGGGGAGTAGCAGCTGGAGGGGCAGCATCAGCAGTCAACCAATGAGCTTGGGGGTACAGTGTCAGAGGGCGGCATCAGTGCACCACCTGTGGACATGCCCAGACCTGGTCCTGGTGTGCAGTGCCCACCCTCAAGGGGGTGCTGAGCATCAGGGCCATGCACACCCTGAGGGACAGGATGCTGAGCAGGCAGATGACCTCTTGGATGAGCACACCCGCATACTGCAAGCATCAGTCAACCAGCAGATTTGGCTTGCGACGTCGGTGGATGCACTGCGTGTGGCTCTGGAGCAGGCAGAGGAGCATCGCAGCAGAGACACCACTCTGATCCTGGCAGGGATGGACCGGTTGCAGGAGGATGTGACTGCTGCCATTGACAGGCAGACACAGGCATTCACTGCTATCATGGCCACAATGGGCACACAGTTATTTGCCCATGCGTCGCAGACACCACGCAGTGCACTGTCTCCACCCCTGTTCCCGGCAACTGTGCAACACCATCCTTGTTGACACCGGGTTCAGCTGTAGGCATCCCGAGCATGCCTGTCGCAGGCATGTTTGGTGTGCTGCAGACCCCTGCGTGAGCAGGGTCACGTTCACTCAGTGGAACCCTTGGGGGATCATTGGTGCCACTCAATGAGGCCAGTGGTCAGCCTGTCAGTGCTGGTGGGACTCGGCAGGGCCGTCCATGCTTCTATGGCAGCCGGGGCACTGTGGCGTGTGACTGACCTGTCTCCCAATGCGGTTACTGTCTGGTCCTGCCCTGTGTGCATTGTGTCATTCAGCGGGCAATGCATGAGTGGGTACCCGGACCTGCACACAGACACACAGTCCATCTGCACACCCTCCCAGCTGCTGTCCGCAGTTGCATGTGCATGATGATGCCTGCATTGCACTGTACACCAATGTGCAATGGTGCTCAGCATCTGACACACACACAATGACAGGCAGTGGGCATGGTGGTCTGTGGACATGTGTGTGGCTAGGGGTGGCATTCTGGGTTGGTGTGCCTCCTACACTTTGTGCATGTCTGGTGCGTTGTGTGTGTGTGTCCACATGCCATTTTAGACCTCACCCATCCCTGGTGGAGTGTGTAGTTCCATGCCTGGACAGTTCCCTTGACAGCATGCACCCCTGGTGTGTGTCCATGCATGTTTGTGGGATGTGCCTTAGCCACTGGTAGTTGCACATGGCCCCATGACTTACCTGGGTTGGCTGAAGTGCTCCTCCGTGATGGTGTCTTGGTGCACCTGTGCCAGCTGGAGCAGTCGAGGGTCCCATCACCCAAGGGGGGGCTTCTCATCACCATTGTCACCGGTGTTCACATCGTCCCCATTGCTGTCCCCCTCTTTGACCTGTATGGCTATCCCACATTCGTTGGCCATGTTGTGCAGGATGCAACAGGCCAGGAATAGCCCGCAGGCCTTTGAGGGGCTGTACTGTAGGGTACCACCGGAGGTGTCCAGGCAATGGAAATGTGCCTTCAACATTGCGAACACCTGCTCGATGACATTAGATGTGGTGGCATGTGCCTCATTGTAGCGTTGCTGCGATGGGATCGTGGGCCACTGGTAGGGTGTGAGCAGCCAGGGACGGAATGGGTATCCACTGTCACCTGTGTGTAGAGGGTGGAGGTTAGTTTAGTGATCAGCATCGCCCTTCCCTGGGCCATGTAGGCCACTACCCATGTCACTTCTGACCATGCCCCCCCAGGCCCTATGATTGTCCATGTAGTTTGCATACTCGCCCACTAGGTGGCCAGTGGGGATATCCCCACTCTCGAATCTGTGGCACAGTGCCGACTGGTGCCAGATGAAGGCATCATCTGCTCTCCCAGGCTGCGTGGCACAGACATTGATGATGCACCCCCTGGCATCACACACCACCTGGCAGTTGATGCTAGCATAGCCCTTGCGATTTATATATGCAGCCCCCTCGGGGCCAGGTGGTGTGCGGATGGCCACATGGGTGCAGTCTATTGCACCTAGCATGCCAGGCATATGTGCTACCCTGTGTAACTCCTGTATGTTTGCTGTGTGCTCCACTGCTGTGCTGGGGAAATGGATGTACTTGGCAGCATGTGGCAGCAGTATGCTGAGGAATTGGGTGAGGTGGTGTGATGCGGCTGACTGGGTTATGCCTGTGGTGTCCTCAGTTGATCTCTGGAAGGTACCCGTGATGAGCAAGCACATGCAAGCTGTCACTTTCATCTCCACTGACAGAGCATGGCTCCGTCGTGTGGGTGCCTGCATCACATCACTGCACAGCTCACTGAGCCACCTCAGAATTGCCCAATTCAGGCAGTACCAGCCCACGATCTCCGTATCACTATACAGTTCTAAGCTGGTGCGGGCTCGGTACTGCCTGTTGGGGGCATACCACTGACGGGCCCTTCCACGACCACCCCCCCTGCTGCCCGCCTTCTCACCCCCCTCATTACTGCTTCCATCTGGATGGTGGCACTGGTCATGTCCCTGGCTTGTGTTCACCCCCGGCAGCTGTTTCTGTGTTCCCCCTGCTGTCCTGGCTGCTACTTCCCCTGCACCGGGAACACCTAACTGTGCTGGCTTACTGCTGTGTGGCAAGTACTTCCCCCTTCTGCACTGTGGCTCCTCACACCTTCCCCTGAGCCTGTGGGTTCCAGGTGCCCTTTCCCTGGCCTGCTCTGTGTGTCCCTCCTGCTCAGTTTCTCGAGCTAGGGTTCAGCCTCGTATGCCTTCCGTGTAGCGTTCTTGCGCCTCTCCCTTGCTCCTTTTTATTTTGGCTCATTTCCGCTATGGCACAACTTCCACTTGCTCCCCTACTGCACATGGCGCATGTTGTTGAATATCGCATTGCGCCATTTATGCATGGTCCCTTCAGTTGTGCATACATTCATTATCATTGCGCTGTTGATTTGGGGGGTGCAACTGCCTCCTGCTGAATATCGCAGAATAGCACATTTTTGGACTTGCGCTGGCACAGCCCTATTGCGCATGGCGCAACTCTTTTGAATATCTGGACCATGGTGTACAGCATAGGAGACACCTAAAAAAGTAAATATGGCAGGTATGATAATATTTTTATTAATTTAGTTGAAAGTAGCTTTTTCTGGAAAACATTATTTCACTGCTGCTTCGTGGTATGTTGCCATAAGGGAAAGCTTTTAAATTGTTACTGCTGTAGTTCCACTGCATGTATGGGACATGGATGTGTTAAAGAAGAAGAACACCACATCCACCTGTGTGATGGCAATCTTTTCCTGGAGAGATCCAGAAGGTTATCCCCAGCTGACACTGAGGATTTAAGGGGATGCTTACAAGAACTGATATCCACCAGGATCATCAAAAAATCCTGAATGCCATATGTCTCACCCATAATGGTGGCCCAGGAGAAAAACAAAACTGCCAGGGTGTATTTTGATTACTGGACTTTGAACAAAATAATTACAAATCAGTACATGATGCCCACAGTGGAGGATGTCTTGGATGGCCTTAAATGAAACAAGTAGTTCTTTGTCTTGAACTTGCACAATGTATATTGCCAGACCCCCAAGGCTGAAAAAGACAAGAAGAAAACATAATTCATTGTCCAGCTGATATTTTACCAGTTCTAGCATATGTACCAATAAATCTTTGGCAATCCAGTTACATGCTAATACCTGATGGAGAAGGCCATGTGAGGTATTAATCCCTTGGAGGTTCTTGGGTAGTTGAATGACCTGATCGTGTTTGATAGACACTGGAAAATCAAGAGACCCACCCAAGTGCTGATCCTGCTAAGGTCAAGGCTTTTGCCATCGAGCTTAGACTTCATAATCTAAAAACTCTCAATTAATTTCAAGGATGCTGTGGATACTACAGAAGGCTTCATCAATAGTGAGCCTGTTGTTGAACCTGATGCAGGAGTACTATATCCATCCACCAGGAATGTTAATTAATCAAAAAGAAGGTCAGGCCTGTAAAAGGCTGCTAGAAAATGAATGAACTTGTTGGTGCCTGTTGGACTGACAAATTTGAAGCTGCCTTTCAAGGCATCATTAAGTGTCTACTGCAGGCCCCAGTGCAGGCTTTTACAGACCCAGCCAACTTCTATATCTTTCACATTGATGCCAGTTTGGAAGGTTAGTGAGTTGTATTATATATATTTTTTTTTATTTATTTAGTTTTTGTTGGCCGGGTAAGTGCACTAGACAAATCTTGCCTATTTTCAGGCACGACCCGGGGAAGGGGGATACAGATGAATGTCAATGTCAATATGAGGAGCATCAGAATGAGATGAGATCTTTCTCTTTTGATAGTGGCAGTCTGAACCAATCTGAGTGAAACTGTTCAATCTACAGACTAAAATTCTGCTCACTGAAGTGAGCAGTGGAGAATCAAATCCATGAATATCTCTACAGATCCCAGTTTCTGGTAAGGTAGACAATAATCCATTCATATATATTCATACTTATGTCAAATTGGATACTGCTGGGCATGATGGCTCTCAATTTTGTCAGCTTGCACTTTCAGCATACAGTAATGGCCAGCCTTCAATAACATTGATACCAATATTCTGTCTAGATGCTCTCATCCCACACCATCAGCACAGTAGCCATGGGCATAATGTATGTCTTCAAACTGGGAGTCAAGACTAAATGTTAGATATCTGTGTCTGAGCACAGACCTACTCCTCCCAACCAGGAAAGAGCTGTGGACTTTCTTCTTGTTCATCCATATACTGTACAGTAGGTGTACTGTAAGTCCAGATTATAACTCTGAGAAAACATTTCCCTGCTGCATCACAGCCAAAAACATATGTAATGTGTGCCAGGAACTGACCCTAGTTAGTTGTATATAATTCTCTGGAGAAGGGATATGATGATTCCATTGTTACATCTGATAACCCTGACTTGGCACTATTTTGAGAAAATGGTATAAGCTAGTAGTTAAAATGAACTTTTATACTATATAACTCAGGGATCTAGCAAACTGTTCCAAAGAAAACCATCATTAGGGCATCACTTGGGGATGTGGACACCTAGAAATGAACACACCCATTGAACTGGACAAGGCAAGATTCTACTGTCTTTGTAAAACAACAAAGGTAGAAAAGAAATACAAACAGTATGGCAGATGCATTAGTAAAATCATCTTGCAAAACAGCCCCCAATCATCAACTTATTCAGCAATGGGCCTTTGGATATTGTTTACACAGACTTTTTATCCACAGAGTTCAACTGTAAAGGCACAGCAAGATCTCAGTAGTGATCAACCACTTAACATGTAATACCTAAGCGTATACACCAAAGAATTAAACAGCATCATCAATTGCCAAGGCACTTCGGGGAAAGTATTTTTTCTACGTTATGGGGTACTATATACTCTACATTCTGACCAAGGAAGAGATTTCAAGATTTGACTTATTAGGGAACTGTTAAAGCAGATGGGTATACAGATGAAGAGAATTTAAACTTCACATGTGGAGTTCTTGTGAAGTTAGTAACTTCACACTTTATCAAACTTCACAAAGTGTCCTTCACCTGGTCCAACTTTACAGAAAACTTTGCAAAAGCTTCATGAATTGGCTTCACATGGAAGTTCAAAGAACTTTGCAGGGAACCGAGTGGAGCAGCAATGGAACAGGATGAGGAAGCAGTAAAAGGAAAATGGTTTCCAGATGCCCAGTGATTTGAAAAATGGCAAAGAAATAAGTGCTATACCAAGGGAGCTAATTGCAAAGGCAACCGCATTCTGAACATGAAGAAACGTGAAGGCTCTACTCTGCAGATTCTAATTCAAATTATTATTTTTTTTATGTATCCACCTAAATACTGTACAATTCAATGTTTTGTGGCAAAAACCCACTCGAACAGGGAATGATGGTATTTATGTCTTTATTAGGTAACATAGCCCATACATTCATAAAGGATTATAATGATCCTGGCATAGCATCTTAGTTGTGCCAGTATTCCTGGCCCTTCCCTACCTCTGTCAAGAGCAGTTCATTTACCGCCAGATTTATTGTGCTTTGTTTGGAAGTTCTGCATAGTGGGGAGTAGCCCATTACTACTCTGTCTAGAGCAGATTGCTCCCCACTATGCAGGACCTCCTGAAGATGCCCAGTAAATCTGGCAGTAACCAAACTAATATTGACAGTGGCAGGGGAGGGCCATAAAAACCGTCTCAAGAGCTAATATGTCATGCCAGAGTCACCATAATTCTAGGTGAATTCATGTGGGTTATATTATTAAGAAAAAGACAAATAAATACAAAAGTTCCCAAATGAAGTACCTTTTTGCTATGAAACATTGGATTGTCTTCACTGTAGTTGGCCACATAATAATAAAATTATATATATATATATATATTCTGAATTAGAATCCTAGGAGTAGTGTTTTCACTTTTCTTCATGTTCAGTAGTAGGACAATGGTCATAAACTAGTGTGAATGCAGTGGCAGAGTTAGGTCCTTTATTCTATTAGGTAGTAGCAATGGTGACAGAGGTTGTGGAGAAGGAGGTGGCAGCAGCAGCAGCAATGGAGGAGTAGAACTATATGCTGTGATATGTAGGAATAGGTATTACCATCAAAAAGAGGGAGATGGAGTTAACCCTGCATATCCTTGTATACCATTTTATAGATCACTGGTAAGACCCCACCTTAAGTACTCTTTCCAGTTCTGGAGATTAAACCTCTGGAAAGGCATAGACAGAGTGGAGGCTGTCCAGTGGAGGGCAACTAAGATGAGGCAGGGTCTGCACCTGAAGTCCTATGAGGAGAAACATAGAAACATAGAAGTTGACGGCAGATAAGGACCGCAAGGCCCATCCAGTCTGCCCATTTCTTTTTCTACCTTATAAATGTGACATCGGCCTTTGCTCTGTCAGTGGCCTATCTATTCATACTCATTTGTATTGCTCCCTTATGCCTATCCCATGCCTGTTTGAAGCCCTGCACTGTATTCATAGCCACCACTTCTTGAGGTCAGCCATTCCATGCATCCACCACCCTTTCTGTGAAAAATAATTTCCTCACATTCCCCTTAATCGACCCCCTCTAATCTCATGCTGTGTCCTCTTGTCCTGCTATTTTCTTATATTTAAACATGTTCAGACTCTTTCACCTTGTTAATGCCCTTAAGATGTTTGAATACCTCGATCATATCACCTCTCTCCCTCCTTTGCTCAAGGTATACATATTGAGCTCTGTTAATCTGTCCTCATATGTCTTCTGATGCAGTCCCTGCACCATTTTGGTTGCCCTTCTCTGGACTGCCTCCATTTGGTTAATGTCCTTGTGAAGGTGTGGCCTCAATACTGCATGCAGTCCTCCAGATGAGGGCCTAACCAGCGTCTTGTAAAGAGGTTATTACTCCCTCTTATGACTTGTGATACCTACTAATACACCCTAACACCCCCCTAGCCTTACCTACTGCTTTAGAGGTCTGCTTGGATGATTTCAGGTCATCAGTGATGATGATGCCCAAGTCTCTTTCTTCCTTTGTGACTGCTAGCAACTCTCCTCCCAGCCTGTAGGTGGCTTCAGGGTTTCTCTTCCCTATGTGCATGATCTTGCACTTCTTTGCATTAAATCCCAGTTGCCACTCTTCTGACCATTTTGCTAGTTTATCCAGATATCTTCTCATTCTGCCCACCCCATCTGGATCATCTACTCTGTTGCAGATCCTGGTGTCATCTGCAAACAGACAAGCCTTACCCTCTAGTCCATCTGCAAGGTCATTAATGAAGATGTTGAAGAGGACTGGCCCCAGGGCTGATCCCTGAGGTACCCTACTTGTGACTTGCATCTCTTCTGACTGTATACCATTTACCACCACTGTCTGTTTTCTGCCCGTCAACCAGTTTTCCACCCAGTTGACCAACTTCTGACCCACCCCAAGCCTACCCAGCTTATTTATCAATCTTCTATGTGGAACAGTGTCAAAAGCTTTGCTGAAGTCAAGGTAGGCAACATCAACTGCTCCCCCTTGGTCCACTGCTCTGGTTACCAAGTCAAAGAAATCTATGAGATTAGTTTGACAGGACCTTCCTTTTGTAAACCCATGCTGTCTTGGATCCTGTGCCCCTATGGATTCCAGGTGTTGCACTATCCTTTCATTAAGGAGTGCCTCCATAATCTTGCCCACTACTGAGGTAAGACTGACTGGTCTGTAGTTCCCTGCCTCCTCCCTGCTACCACTCTTGTGGAGCGGGATCACATGAGCCCTTCTCCAGTCTTCTGGGACCTCTCCTGTGCTCAGAGACTCACTAAACAGTCTGCTAATGGCTCTGCTAGTTCCACCTTTAGCTCCTTAAGTACCCTGGGATGTATGACATCAGGCCCCATTGCCTTGTCACCTGAGCTTAGCAAGCTCTTGTAGGACCTTCTTGTGACAGGAGTAGTGCTCACCTCCTCCCCCTGTGTCCATGGTGCTGAGCTGTGGGCCCTGCCCTACCTTCTCTTCAGTAACTACTGAACAAAAGCATCTATTTAGGATAGATGCTTTTACATGGGCCTCCTCCTCATATGCTCCCTTTTCTCCATTAAGCTTAGCAATACCCCCTCTGGACTTTCTCCTTTCACTAATGTATCTATATAAAGTCTTGTCACCTTCTTTTACTGTCCATGCTAGTGTTACCTCAGTTTGGGACTTTGCCTGCCTTACTGCCTTCCCTGCTTCCCTTAGGGCAGTTTGGTATGCCTCCCTATCTTCATCCTGCTGTGTTCCCTTATATTTCCTGAAGGCCAGCCTTTTGGCTCTGACCTTTTCTGCTACTGTATTTGAGAACCAAAATGGTTTCCTTCTTATTTTGCACTTCATTTTCTGTCTAACACAGTGGGATGTTGCTTCAAGTACTGCATCCTTAATGCTTGCCCACTTTGCCTGTACTCCCTCACCTGTGTCTCTTTTTGCCAGGGCTAGCTTAACTCTGTTGGCCATCTTATCAAAGTCAGCTCCTCTGAAGTCCCATATTTTTACCTTGGAATGGGATGATTTAGATGTAGTAGCCAAATTGAACCATACCATGTGATGGTCACTGGCCCCCAGGTGACCTTCTACCTGGAGATCTGTGATCCCTTCCCTGTTAGTCAGCACTAGATCTAGGATAGCCCTGTCTCTTGTGGGTTGTTGTACCAGTTGTCTGAGGCCCTCCCCCTGCAGGGAATCCACTATGTGTCTAGTTCTGGCAGATGTTCCTGCTGGTATTGATCAATCTGTATCCGGCATGTTGAAGTCTCCCATTATCAGAACCTCCTCTTTAGCTGTCATGTTTTGTATATCTTCTAACAGTAATGTGTCTATGTCCTCCTCCTGGTCTGGGGGCCTGTAGACAACCCCAGTTCTTATAGCTGTCCCATTTCCTGTTTCCAGGGTGACCCACAGTTCTTCTGGCTCCTTATGTGTAGTCTGAATTTCTGTAGCTTTGATATTTTCATTGACATACGGGGCCACTCCTCCCCCCCTTTTTGCACCTCGGTCTCTTCTGAACAATACATAGCCAGGTACTGAAGTCTCCCAAGTGTGGTTACTGGTAAACCACATCTCACTAATTGCTACTACGTCCAGTTTAGCCTCTGACATTATTGCCTGCAGGTCTGGGATTTTATTTCCCTGGCTGTGAGCATTTGTGTACATGATTTTCCATTGGCCAGATTTCGGACTAAGGGTCCTCAATGTTTATACTGTGGAAGAGAGGAGGGAGAGGAGGGATATGATCAAGACCATTAAATGCCTCACAGGGGTAAATAAGGTACAGGAGGGACATATTTTTTCTGAAAGGAAGGTGCTCAAGAACAAGGGGATGTGCTATGAAGTTGGAGATGTAGATCCAGGGGAGCTCTGAGGAAGTACTTGTTCACAGAAAAAGTGGTGGATTCCTGGAAGAGCCTTCCTGTGGAGGTGACCAGGGAGAAAACAGTGGAAGGGTTCAAGAATATATGGGATAGGCAAAAAGGAACTGTAGTGGGAAGGAAGGGCGGGGGAGAAAGAGCTGTAGATCAAGTGAAGTCTGCAGTGAGAATGCAGGCAGGGAATAAGTGAGCAGACTGGGTGGGCCAAACAGCCCTTGTCTGCCATCAGATTCTGTGTCTATGTTTCTATCGCTGTGTGTGAATGTAGTGGCAGATCTGTGTCTTCCTTTCTTCTCTGCAGCAGCACATATGGTGAAGCTGGAGGGGGAGTTGAGAGCAGCAAAGGAGGAGGATGTCAATACCTGTTTTTCAATCTAGTGGTGGCTTTGTGTCTTCTTTTGTAATGGGCAGCAGCACATATGGAGTAGAGGAAACATGAGAAGAGGGTACTGCAGCAATGGAGAAGAGTGCCCATGCTATGTGGGAATGCAGTGTCAGAGCTGTATTGTCTTTTCTTTTTGGGTGGCAGTACCCACAAAGGAGGTGGCTGGAAAGGTGGCAGCAGCCGCAGCAAAGGAGGAGGATGTCCACAGCTTTGTGAGAAAGCTGTGGCAGAGTTTCCTCTTTCTTTTGGGTGGCAGCAACCATGGCAGAAGTGGAAGAGAAGGTGCCACTACCTACTTCCAAACCATGACCATGACCACCCTCCCTGCTAGTCTTCTGCTGTTCTGCCTGTCCCTTACCTGTGCCTACCACATTACCAGTCATCATGGATCAATTAGTGATGAAATCACAAATTCAAGTACAATTTGAAGTAACCACTCTTATCCTGTAGCTTGCCCCACAGTTGCTCAAAAATAATACAATTTTATACAATAAAAAAAAAAAAATATATATATATAAAGAAATTAAATAGTTACCCAAACAAATCACCAACAATTGTAGTCATCTGTGTCATCTAGCTAGCCTGCAGTACTGTCTTCTAGGGCTATAGACAGAAAAAAATAATTTCTGAATGTTAGGCAAACTGTAGAAACTGCAGACAGCTGTTAAGAAACTACACCTGCCCCACACATTCTAGAGAGACAGGTACTGCACAAGACGCACAGAAGACTAAAGACAGAGGAATCATTTAAACAAACATTTGTCAATGTGAAATATTCAGCACTGGTATAGAAGCCCTGGGGTATTGGATGCATTGTGGTGCACTTTGTAGGGTATCTATTACAAAAGTTAGGAGCCTGCATTTGTTAATTTCAACACAGGCTAATAATTTTGTTAGTTTTAATATTATTGTCTGAAACTGTCAACATGGCCTTCTTATGGCCCCACCTCTTGAACAAGTGCGGAGAAAATTTTCAACTCTTGCCTGAAAGTTGATGTCACACAGAGAGTGCAAAATCACCTATTGGCATGCAAAAACATATTTTGGCCAGGATTAGAAAAATGACAGCTATCACATTCATGAGGTGCTATAACAAAATAGCTATGCTGAAAATTTGGGGGGTACAAATATTGAAAATAACCAGTTATGCCGGCCCAGTGACGCTGAGGGCTGAGGCGCTGGTCACCGCACCTCGCACCATGCCGGCCACTGGTGTTCGGGAACAAGCATGGATCATCGGGGGTTGACAGAGAGGAGAAGGATTGAGAATCTGAAGGACTGCTCTCCTTCTCCGGGGAGGGAGGTCTACGACAGTCGGTGTGTGGTTGCCTCCTGGTGGAAGCTGGGGGACAGTACACTCTGCTACACATAGGGGTGGAGCTGAGGGCAGACATCTGGAGGGAGCATGTGTGGATGCGTGCATACTCCCCTCTGGTGATGTAATTGCACGTCCTTGGCTCTGGGGTGAAAATGGAGGTTGGCGCCTGCATTGAGCAGCTTGATGCCAGTCCGCGAGCTTCGTCGTAGATGTTAGGCACTCAGCAGGATCTAAGTTCTGTGGGGAGTCGGGGGGGCTCCCTGCAGCCCTGCTGTGGAGGGTAAAACCACAGGGGTAAAGGTGCTGGACAGACCAAGGTAGTGGCTGAAGGTAGCTGGAATCTCTGAAAAAGGATACGAGGTCAGAGAGGAGCAGACCAGGTGGCCAGAAAAAAATGGAGGAAAAAAAAAAAAAAAAAAAAAAAAGAAAGAAAATAGCCAGTTATGAGCCTGTGTTCACAAAATTCAATGTAGGCTCATAATTTTGTTGTTTTTTTAATATTTTCTTGTCAAATTTTCATCAGGGTTCTTATGACTCCGCTTCATGAACAAGGACAGTGAAAATTTTCAACTCCTGCCTAAAAGGTGATTTTGTACTGATTTTTGTACAAAACCATCTTATTGGGCAGAGTTGCCTAATTTCCCTGCATTTGTTCATGAGGTGGTGTTCCAAGAAAGATATGCTGAAAATTTGAGGCAAACATATGAAAAAATGGCCAAGTTATGCTTGTAAGTTCAAAACCCCATTGAAATACATTGAACCACATACCTGTTTCCTCGGTTCACAGTCTGGTTTTGATGAGTAAAGACAAGTCTGCGGTCCACAGAAGATTATGGCTCTGGACCTCCGGTAGGTAAGTAAGGGCTTGGGGGGGGATGGTGGGTGCAGAGTTGAGGGTCAGGTGGGGGACAGTAATGGCCACAACAGACATAGATGGATGATTTTCTTTTTACAGTTTAAAAAAAAAATATATATGAGGGAAGGTTTTCTTTATTTCAGGTGATGACACTGGGGAATTGGGCACCCCCAGTGTCAGTGTTAGATTTGTGGGTGTGTGTGTGTGGTGGGGACTGCTGAGAGATAGGGTCGGTTGGGCTGCATGGTTACAGGGGTGGCTGCAACAGACAGTGGCAGTGACACTGGGGGATTGGGCACCCCCAATGTCAGTGTTATGGCAGCAGTAAAGAGCGATAGCAACACTGGAAAACTGGGCACCCCAGTGTCAGAGTTATGATTTTGGGGGGATATGTGGTGATAGGTGCTGAGAGGGAGGGTCAGGTGGGTGGGACAGTTACAGGGGCAGCAGCAAAATAGAGAGCGACAGTGACAATGAGGGATTGGGCTCCCCCAGTGTCAGTGTCATGGCAGCAATAGAGAATGACAGTGACACTTGGGGATTGGGCACCCTCAGTGTTATGTTTGTCGGGGGGTATGGGGTGACAGGTGCTGAGTGGCAGGGTCAGGTGGGTGAAAGAGTTACAGAGGCAGCAGCAACAGATAGAAATCGTGGTATTTTAACTTGAGCTGCGATGCCAGGCTGAACTATGCATATGCATTAGTGCATGCCCCGTATCGTGGCTTCAGTTTAATACCCTGGTTTTTATAACTTGAAGGCTTTGTTTCATGTCAGCATTGCACTTTCCCAAGTTCAGATTTCTTAATACTTTTAAAAAATCTGTTTAGCTGAACTAGGGCTTGCTGAGCCTTGAACAAGTCTTCTGGTGCTTCAGCACCATTTATAGATGTGGCCATGCATTGGGAGCAGCACGGTAGCAGACCATGGGGGTTTCCCTTAGGAGGTGATGTGGCGACACTGGGGGATTGGGCACCCCCATTGTCAGTGTTATGTTTGTAAAGGAGGGGTCTGAGCGCTGGGAGGAAGGGTTGCATGGGGGAGGCAGTTGTTAAAGCTTGCATCTGCAACAGCGGGGCTATTCCTGGATGCTTCAAATTCCTCAGCAAGCTGTCATGACAGAACCAGGAAAAACTCACACTCCAGAGCAAGGGAAGTGAAACCCCAATGAAGGAGGCAAAAAATGCCAAGAATCAGGTAATGTTGAAGTAAAATCTCATTTATTGCCAAAATCACTCAGGACACAACAGTTTGTTCTGCTTGCAGGTACCCTGGCACTTCACCAATTAAGGCTTCATCAGGAGGATTGAGTGCTGAGGGGAAGGGTTGCATGGGGCAGTCAGTTATTAAAGATTGTGTCTGCAACAGCAGGGCTATTACTGGATGTTTCAAATTCCTCTGCAGGCTGTCATGACGGATGATCTTGCTGGGTGATGTAGATCAAAGGGAAGACCTGACCCATGATTGAGTTTACTTTTCCTTTTCAAGTACATGTTGTTTCCACCCAGCAAGCCAAAACTCTGCCATAATCTGCCTGCCTGCCTGATGATTTGTGTGCAACTGATTCACCCCAAACACTGCTCTGCATAGGATGGACAGTGTCATTCCCCTCAAAAGGCACTATCATAGCAAGATGTTGGCTGCATGCCTGCACACATGGTGAACATACAAATGGGAAAAAACAGTTCAGAAATCAGCTCTGCAGAACTACAGGTAGAATATGTTTTAAAAAGGTTTTAAAAAGGTTGTTTATTGATATAGCTAGAAAACAAATGAAACTTAACAGTTTGATCAGACAGCTCCTTTCCATTGAATACTATGTTAGTGGAGAACACAACACTCATGTTCAGTTTCCTACTGCCATGTAATTATTTGACTTATAGCACTGTGCAGGCTGCAGGTCACATACTGTAGTACACATTGAATAACTTAGGTATTTCCACAAATGCCCTCAGAACTTCACAACTTCATGGATTTCTTAAATGTGTGAAGCTGGACTTTGTGACGTAGGAATTCCATGAAGTTATAGAACTTTGCACAGTTCTTGTGAAGGAACACTTTTTCAACTTCGCACATCTCTAGTGTAGTGAGATCATGTACCATGCCATATCACCCTCAAGGGCATTCATAGTCAGAGAGGTTTAGCAGAATGTTGTGGCTCATGTCTGGAAATCTTGCTGGAGTCAAGAGTTTCAGGTTTTGACTCACATCTATAACTGTACAACAGATGAAGTCACAGGGTGGATGGTGTCTGCACTTCCTCGGTATTTGGGACAGAGGCCAGACTCCCAGAGGGATCATGCTTTGGTGTTTCAACAGGTGGTGCTCTAACAGAGACTAAACTGGAATACTATAAATCAAATGTCTACAGAAACAGTTGAAGGGGCATAGAGGTTTTCACAGGAAGCAGCTGGAAAAACAAGCAGTCTAGCAAGAACAAGTGAGTCCTGGAACAAAGCCATACACCCAAGAGACATGATATTGGTAAGAAATAGAGAAAACTAAAACTTGACTGCAAATAAGGAGGTTTGCCCTGGCCTGCTGGGCAGACCCATTTGTTCCAGGCCCCCAGCAGGAAATGTGGTTGGGGTCTCAGATGTCAGGTGAGGGGGTGTGAATCTGTGACCTGATGGGACTGGGGGGGTGGGGCGAGTGCCATCAGTTACCAAAGTCACATGGGAGGTGGGGGGTGGACAGGCAGGGAGCCAGGGATTGGCTAACAGAGGAGAGAGAGGGATGGGTGAGCACAAACAAAAAGGGTCTACCAAAGCAGTTCACCCTCTTTCCTCTGCTAGCTTTTCAAGTCAATTTTGGCTTGCTAGCACACTTCAGTCTGCATCCTGTGGTGTGTTTTTTTTTTCAGCTCAAGTTTTTCATCCGATAGTTAGCTTGGTACAGTTTGGCGGTTGTTGTGAGAATACAATTTGCGCAAAAAACATCTTGGCCAGATTTTCTCATGTTAGTTACCAGCCTTGTGGTTAATTGGCTGGTTTTTAGCTGTAGGCCAGCTGTGTGGTGAAAAGAATTTGTTACATTTTGATGGTTAACCCATCTCGGCCCCCCATGGAAGCACAGCTAGGGCATGTGTGGCTCCTTTCCCCATTCCCGCTAGCTCACCAAGGTTTTTCTCCTTCCCATGCCTGAGCGCAATCAATCATCACAGGAGGATTTTCATCCTTTAACAGACTGAGGTGGCTGGGTAAGTATGGGGAGCTTGCGGTGAGAGAGAGTATGAGTGGTCTGGGGCAAGGTGGAGGAAGTAAGATCTCTCTTGGCAACAAAAAAAATTGTATTTTCAGTATGTGGGGACAGATGAGGTAGGCCAGAAGAGAACTGGGAACTGTCCCCTAGGAGGGCGAGCAATCGATATGAGCATCGCCCGTCTTTAGTAACTCTTCGATGTGGCTTGGGGAGTGCAGGATGAGCCGTATTCAGATGGCCAGCCAGGTTTTACGGGATGGAGATTTAAGGAGCTCTGTTATAAAAAAAGAAAAGAATGGCAAAGGATAATGAGAATGCACGGGGATTTTGTTAACAAGATGCCAATCTCCCCATTGTGTGATCATTGCAATGTAAAAAAATGTACTTGCTTAATTAAGATATGCTGAGCAGTGTTTAGCTGGGGTAGCAAGGGTTTCTGTGTGGCGCCATGTGGCCGACAGCATGTCCACCATTTAGATAGGCCTAGGAGCCGCAGAGGCGTAGTGGCCATTTTTAATGTCAGGCCCAATGCCACATGGCTATGGCACAATCAGTATGGGGGGGGGGTATGGTTAGAAAAAAATACCTCATTAGTGGTGCTTATTCTGCCTAGTTTCAGCATGATAATGCTCAAGTTAAATAACGCAGTGGGTGCTTCTCCAGCTAGTTGAGGGACATGGAATGTGGGAGAGTGTATATGAAGGATGCTCAGAACTGTCTTGCCACAAACAAACTAGTGGCCCAATTACCCAATGAATTATGGAGGGAGATGTCCCTAGTTATGAAATCCCCTTCCCCCTGCTACCCTATCCCCTTCACCTTTCCTCCCCCCTAATGCCCACCCCCCCCCGTCTGTCCTGACAAGGCCTGTTGGCTGATTTCAACTTACCTTATGATTTTACCAGTAACTGACAAAGTTTGTTTTGGCTGATTTTCAATTTACTGCATGCATTGCTGTGCATGAAACTGCTCAGCGTTATTAGTTTCTATTCTTTAATTCACTGTGAATGTCAACTATTGCTTTCTTTTCTTATTTACAATTATTTTACAATACCCTGTTTAACCTGTAAACCTGTTGATCTCCTTTCTCTATGTATACTATTTTGGCATACTTTTTGTTGTTAACCTGTTGTATTATGCTGCTTACCTGGAACCTTTGTAAAAGAGCTCTAAGCTCAAAGGTAATTGTAATCTGAGATCTAAATAAATAAAAAATAAATAAATAAATAAATTGGGCATTGCATTAGCATAAACTAGCAGCATGATGTTTTCATGTCATTGGCATACATACTGCATTACCTTGTTTGGTGGTATTTGCATTGTGGTATCATGCACAATTAGCACCTTAGGAAAAGAAACCACCAAAACAAAAAGAAATGTGCTGTAGGCAGTATCCAGATTTCTTAATAGTGGGCTTTCCTAATTAACAACAAAAAAAGGGGGGTAATAACACTATGCATTATTAAATTAGCAAAAGCATACATCTTAAGCATTATAGCTGCAAGGGGTCATAGCTCAGGTAGGCTAGCCTTGGCAACATGCTTTTAAAAGTAATAAAAAATAGAAAATTTGGTAGTCCCCATAGCAGGGCAGATTTGTTGAGCATGGTCTCCTGTTTTTGAAGTCCATACAGGTCCTTTTATGGTGACATCAGGGGCAGTACATCATGCTGTACGCTATAGGGCACCAAAAAAGAAAAAAAAGAACATGTTCATAGAGCAGAAACCAAGTTAGGGACTAAGGTTATTTTTGAATATCTGATTTGTTCCCAGCCTCTAGTAAGGGGGCTGCACCTATTCAAATAAGTTTGCTTTATGATGTGTTTTTCAGTATTTAGGATGGTTCCTAGGAAGAGCAAGACCTTGAAGGTTGAAGCCATGAATCAGCTCCTGGAGCTGGTAGAGAAGGTAAAACAGATGCTGGACGTGCTGGAGGGGGAGCCGTAGAGCCCAGATCCCACCAAGAGGGGGCAGAAGCACAAGGATGGTTGGATTCAGGGGGCCAAGGGGCTGAAAAACTCCCCAGCAATGCCAAAGGATCCTGAGCTGGTGGCTTCAGAGCCCCTGCCAGCTGTCCATGCCCTGCCACTGGTGCCTGCTATGATGCCCCCACTGTCCCCCACACCAGTACCTCAGCCAGTTGACACAGTGCCCCAAGTTCCAGTGGGGGTGCCTCAACCACCAGATCTAGTGCCTCCCCAACCAGCAGTAGTGCCAGATGATGGAACTCAGTGGTCGCCTGCAGGACCAGGACCAGCCCAGAATGAGACATGCCCACAACTGGTACAGTAGTTGTTAAGGTGGAAAGCAACATCAAACAATATGTACAGCAGATGTTGGGATCCATGGGGGATAGTGGGATTGGAGAATTTGTGAAGATCTTAATGGAACTTAAAAAAGGGAAAGGAAAGGAAAGGAAAGGAAAGGAAAGGAAAGGAAAGGAAAGGAAAGGAAAGGAAAGGAAAGGAAAAAGGTCCATAGAAGAAGGGGCCAGCAGGGCAAGAAGTGGGGGCCCTGGATGTAGGGATACCAGGGGTCAGGATGCTGAAGACACATTCTGATGTCCACAAAAGAGAAGATATGGAGGGGGCAGAACATGGACATTTTTGCCATGGTAGACAAGGATACTGCTAAGTCATACATGAAAAAGGAAAGCTTTGAGAAAAAGGATATAACAGCAGCAGTGATGCTACTCAACAAGGGGGATGGAGAAATATCCAGAAATGGAAAAACCTGGGATGCATGATCAGTGGGATTTACATATTATACCACCAGCCATCGTTATTGAGAAGAAGCCAGAGCTTGCCATGTAGCTGCTAGGATATTCATTGATAGAAGTGTATACAGGATGAGAGGGGCACTAATTGGATACAGTATGATGAAATGTTTAGACAGAGAATGGCAGCTGATGGGAATGTGATATGGGCCACAAGACAGGAGGACATATGGGTTGAAACTATGACGGTGGAGGGAGAATGGGAAAAGAATGTGAGTGCAGCACAAAAGTGCTGCTGGGCTTATAACAGGGCCCACTGCCCCTGGTCCCACTGCTGTTTTAGGCACACCTGCTCAAAATGTGGGGGTTTACACCTGGCATCCAGGTGTAGAACGTATGGGGAGCCGAGTACTGAGTACAGGGCACAGGGTAGTCCCCTTGGCAGACTGGACATGGGGTTACTGTGGGGCAAGTAGGAGCCCACCAGGGAGGGGGAGGGGGTTTCGCTGGGGGAAGAGGCTACAACAAGGGAAATAGGTACAGGCCTGCAAGAGAAGAGGGGGACAAAGGATTTCAAGATGGCTTTATTACCCATTAAGCTGGATGTGTTGGAACAATGCATTCAGGATTACTCAGATTTTAGGGCATCACGGGTACTAGAACAGGGTTTTATATACAGTTTTAGCTTACAGTTTAAAGTGTGCAAGGTTGGAACCATGGCAAAAAACATCAGCTTGGTAAAAGGGCAGGAGGTTTTGCTGACCTGGAAGATACAAAAAGAGGTCAATGCCGGGTGGATAGAGGGACCCTTTGCTTCCCCCCATTCTGAGTGTTTAGGGTGTCACCTCTGAAGTTAGTTCCCAAGAAGCAGTTGGGGAATACCAAGTGATACATCGCTTGTCATATCCTGAAGGGGAGTTGGTGAATGACAAGATTGATGAGAAGGACAGTAAAGTCACCTACGCTACAACTATGGAGGCGCTGACGCTGATAAGGGGAAAAAAGGGGTGTGGCTAGTGAAGACAGACATAAAGGCTGCATTATGGCTGCTTCCAGTCCGCCCAGAGGATTAGGCCTGCTAGGTTTTTGTGTGTGGAGCAGGCAATACTATTTTGATAAGGCGATACCAATGGGGTACTCCGTAGCATGCACCACTATTGAGCTGTTCAGCTCCTGGCTGTATTGAGCATTCTAAACAGGTATGGATACAAGGCAGTCATCCTCTACCTGGACAATTTCCTTTTGACAGGGAATAAGAGGGAGGAGACTGAGCGAATGTTGAGGCATTTTTGAGATATGTGCCAGGAGTTGGGAGTGTCACTGGTGCTAGACAAGACATAGGAGCCCAGCCAAAAGACTGAATTCCTGGGGACAGAGATAGACACGGAGAGTGGGGAGACTGAGGGAACTGCTGATGGCAATGAAGGGTTAGAGGCGGGTGTGATTGCAGGCAGTTCAGCAATTACTGGGGCACCTCAATTTTGCATGTAGAGTCATTGCTCCGGGGTGTGTGTTTTCATGTTGCCTGGCTGCAACAATGCAGGGGCCTCCAGACCACATCACTGGGTGGACATTTCAAAGGGTGTTAGGGAGGACCTACAGATATGGGAGATGTTTTTGTGGGAGTAAAATGGGGTGAGGTTTCGTCAGGATGATTGGGTGTTCAACACCCACATGAACCTGTACATGGATGCAGTTGGGGATCTTGGTATGGGAGCGTATTGTAGAAATGAATGGTTCTCGGAGGCATGACCAGAAGAATGGGTACGGAGCACCTTGATGAGGGACATAATATTTTTAGAGATTTTTCCAGTATGGGTGGCCTCTTTGATATGGGGGGGATGAGTTTAGGAATCAGAAGGCCACATTTTGGAGTGACAACAGGGCAGTAGTGGATGAGCTGAACAAGAAGGGCGCTATGTCTGAGACAATAATGTGGGTGCTGAGGCACCTAGTGTTGCAATGGCTGAGGCTTAATATGTCTTGTATGTTCCAGCATATAGAGCAGATTAAGAACACCCTGGCTGACAGCCTCTCCTGTCTACAGCTGGACAGATTTCAGGCCCTTGCCCCAGAGGCAGAAGGAAGAAAAATGGAGGTATCAACCTATTCATTGAAGATTGAATGTAGGGAGCTGAGCTGCTGTTCCACAACTCTTGGGCACCCCAGACCCTGAGGGCATATGAGGGCTCCTAGAAGTTATTCCAAATGCTTTATGAACAACAATGGTTGGAGGTTAGTGGGGTTGTCGCTGAAGAGCAGGTAGCTCAGTTTGTAGTGCATGGGTGGAGAGAGGATGACTCATGTGATGATGGGAGTGCATTTATCAGCTATCTGTATGATTGGCAGCCTGTGGGGACTGGGAAGATCTGGGAAAGAGTAACATATCCAGGCTTATGTTGCAGGGGTGGCTGAGGGTTACAGGGAGGGTTCCAGATGTTAGGAACCAGTCTTGGAGGAGCTGTTTGAGAGGCTTCTGGGGGCATTGCCCAGGGTATGCTATACCAAGAATGAGGCATTTTTGTTTGCAGCCCTGTTTACAGTTAAATTTAATGGGGCTTTCCAAGTCAGCAAGGTACTGGGGTAAGGGGGAGCTGAGGATAGCCAGGGTTTGTTATGGGAGGAGACACTGTGGCAGGGGGACAGGGTCAACTTCCAGCTGGGTAGGTCCAAAACAGACACGGAGGGAAGGGGGACCACAATCACCTTGGTGAAGCACAAAAATGCTGACGTGCACTCCATATGGACGCTGGAAGTGTACAGGCATCTGTGACCACAGGGTTTAGGCCACTTGTTCTGCCATGGGGACAGAATGTTGGTGACAGTGGCAAAGCTGGTAGGGGTAATAATAAAATAATTGGTTTTCCTGGAGGAAAATCCTATGGGGTATTCTTCCCATTCCTTTAGAATTGGGGCTACATCAGAGGCAGCAGCGAAAGGGGGTGCTCCCAAGGAGATAAAGAAGTTGGGGAGATGGATGTCCAGTAAATACAAGGGGTATGTCTGACAAATCTGTTACCAAGAAGTACTAACAGTTTTCTTTTTGTTACAGGTATAAGAAAAAAGGAAGGGGGGCTTTGGGGAGATGTGTCAAGGTTTTGGTTTAGGATATTGATGCCCTGTTCTTGCTTTGCCCACAGGTCAAGATATAAGGTTAGAGGTATGGATCTGTGGGCACTCATTTGTCTACTGGGTGGAGCGTGGATCAGCAATGAATTCTAGGGGGAAACAGCTCTACCAAGACATGTGATGCATGATGCTGCTCTAGAGAGGCATATGGTGGATGCAGTGGCCTCAGTTTTTGCCAGCCTTATAGGACATGAAATCACTGGCTCCAGAGCCAGACCTACTGGTAGAGTACTTAGGGAGTAAAGACCTGAGGACCAGGCCATGACTAGACACATATTACCAGATTAAGCAGGACATCAGCAGAATTCACTGCTGGTGGCTAACAGTCACCCTTATGTGTTCAGAAATGGTCCCCAGGAGAGTGTGGCGGCAAACACACAGCCACTGGGCCCTGGGTAAGGTGAGAAAGCACATGAATCAGAGGGTAGGAGTGCTATTTTTGGGGACTGGGGGGATTGATTATTAAATATGGGATAGAGGAAGCAGAACTGGGGCTATACAGGTCAACTGGGGTGCACCACTTGGATGCTGGGCTGCTTATGTTTAATGATATGATTGGGGCAGCTATAGAGGAGTGCCAAAGAGAGGTGTCAGGAGAACAAGCCCTTAAGGACTAAGGGAAGCAAAAAAGGGCTGAAGGGGATTGTAAAGGGGGAGGGTGAGGGAATGCGATAAGGGGGGAAGCCCACCTTCCATCACAAGCTGGAGGTGGGTCAATGGATAAAAAGAATGTGGAGGACAGGACAAAAAGGGGGAGATGAGCAGCAAAAAGCAGAAGACGGATATGGGTGTACACGCGTACCCCTTGGAGAAGGAAAGAAAAAGAAGAAGAAGGAACAAAATGACCCTAGATGTACATTTGTGGGGTGAACAGGGAAGAGAGGAGAAAGCCTACCAGAAGCATACAACCTCGAATGTACATCTGAGGGAGGAACAGGAGGGATTGATCTGTGGATGTGAAAATAACTGTAAATAAGGTAATAAAATGGAAATGGAATGAATTAAGAAAAGGTAAAATAAAAGGGTACTATGAAATTGTTTCCCTTTGTGTACACAGAGGGAGAAGAAGGTGGATGTCTTATGAATCATGATGTTTTCAACTGAGATGGAGAATGAGAAAGTATCATTGCTATATAAATACATATATATATATATATATATATATATATATATATATGTATATTAGAGGCAAAAACCTCCATTTAATGCATCAGTTAGGGTTGTTCCACAGCGACAAAAGCGATGAAATTTGGTGTTAGGATTGAAAACACCCCTTGGACCTCCCCACAGCCCACCTCCCCAACTGGCATCGTGGTGCGCCATGGGGTCGTTGGCCTTAACTAACACCCCATCACATGTGTAAAGAATCTGAGGTGAAGGAAAATGGGATAAGAGTTAGGACTGAAGACCCCCAGCAAAAAGAATGCGACGAAGTACAGAAACGGAAATGCAAACACAAGTGCACACCTAAGCGCAAACCGTAACGCGCACAGGCATGATACCAGAATTGTAAATGTAAATGGTAAAGATAACAGGAAGAATAATGGCAAAGGAAACAGAAATGGAAACGGAAACAGAAGCGCATATGGAAACGCAAACCGAAACGCGCACAGGCACAGTATCACAATTGTAAACACAAATGGTAATGGTAACAGCAACAATAACACCAAAGCAAACACAAACGCAAAAGAAAATGCAAGCACATATGGAAACACAAACCATAATGTGCACGGGCACAGTAAAGGAACTGCAAATGCAAACGGTAACAGTAACAGCAAGGAAGACACAGAACAAAAGAGAAACAGAAACGCAAATGAAAGGGCTGCCATAAACAGAAATGGTGATGCACACGGTGACACAAACAAAAATGCAAATAGAAACAGTAGTGTAAATGCAAATGGTAACAGTAATGAAAACACAAGTGCAAATGACAACACAAAGGGTAATGCACACGGTGGCGTACACGGGAGCGTAAACGCAAACAGGGACAGAAATGCAACTTGAAACAGTAACTGCAACAGTAATGGAAGCGCATACCTTTTTTTGGCCGAACAGGTGCGTAGAGAAACACAGTGTGTACAAAGAATGTATGCATTGTAATGGGCATTGAAACTGAAAACGAGCATTGGAAGTACTTAATTGCTAATATCTCAGCAACCGCATGACATAGAAAAAAAATAAAAATTTCATAAAAATCATGAGTTTTCTGGCTAGGATTATGCAACTTGCAACAAAAAATCTGTATCTTGCATCGGTTTCGAGATACGAGCCCCAAAAGGTGCAGCGTATGCCACCATGTTAGTCTATGGGGAAAAACGCCAACTTTGGAATACCGTAACTTTGCAGCCATGCAATTTTTCTTTTCACCAAACCACCAAAAGGCACATTTGTGAGATATTGACTGTGTTCTCTCCAAATTTCAGGCCAAAAGACCTAACTGTTCTTTTGCAGCAAGGTGGCAAAGAACTCCTGTCAATTTGGCCATAGTGTTGCAGAGTACTTTTATGATTTGCGAAAGCTTTCGCACAGATTTGTGAAAGTGTCGTGAGCATGAAAGTACATTGTGAAAGTACTTTTTCCAGAACTTTGAAAAACATATTTCTGGGGTGTTTAACCCCAAAATAAAGACATGGCTAGCATCCTCAGGCTCCGACTAGGTGAACACAAAAATAATTGTGTCCCTAGATGGTCCCAATTTTAAATGCCAAGCATTTATCTGATCACCAACTGAAAACAAAATGGCAGATTTGTGAAAATACTAGGGCCATTTGCAACAGTAAAAAGTGCATTTGAGAAAGTGTCGAACTTTTTGTTAACTTTTCCCATTAACTTATAATGGGAACTTGTTTTTTTGAACAACTTTTGAACCGTTCACTATTTTTTGACAAAATCTTCAAAAGGCACATTGGGCACCCTCGCCGCATGTTACTTAAAGTTTTTGGACCACTCGCACAAACCATTCGACCTGTAGGCACGAGTGAATAATTCACCATATAGAGTAAACACGCGCACAGATCACACGTAATAACTCTGCAGCCATATAGCTGACTGGTACAAAACTTGGCAGATCCCAAGGTGTATAGTTCTTGATTGTGCATTTCAAATAGCAGGCACATCCGTTGAACAGTCACAAAGTTATTAAGGTGTAAAATTTGACCCTTTAACCTTAAAAGGGCTCTTCAACTCTAACTTTGATAGCACTACTGTGCTACCATAACATATATATATATGTGTGTGTGTGTGGGACAATGAGGATAAACAGATTGGCTGAATGAGCACCCATTACTTTGGTCTGGAGTGCGCATTGATTTTTGTTTCAAGGGTGAGGAAGGGGGGTGCAGGACAAATAAAGAAAACAAAGCGGAGTAAAAAAAAACACTATGGTTCTCAAAAGAGGTGGCAGGGAAGGTTAAAGAGAGAAAGGCTGCATTCAGAAAGTATAAGGAATCACAGAAGGAGCATGACAGGGAACTGTATCAATTAAAGCAGAAAGCAGAGGGGAAGGCAATCAGAATAGCAAAGGTCCAAACCGAGGAAAAAATAGCCAATTCAGTTAAGAAGGGGGATAAAACCTTTTATAGGTACATTAGGGAGCATAGAAAGGTTAAGGAGGAATAGTGAAGATTAATAAGGAGAAGAGAGGTGGGCAGAGGAGACAGTGAAAGGCAGAGATACTGAACGAATACTTTTGCTCAGTAGTCACAAAAGAAGATGTGGAGGAGTTACCTAAACCAGACAATAGAAGCACTCTAGGTGGGGGGTTGACACCAGTCCATTTACAGAAGAAAGAGTCCTGAAAGAACTCCTAAAACTCAAAGTGGACAAAGCAATGGGGCCTGACAGGATTCACCCCAGAATCCTAAAAGAACTAAAGGAGGACCTAGTGACACGACTGACCACACTTTTTAACAAATCATGGCAAGATGGGGTGGTACCTGAGGACTGGAGGAGGGCAGATGTGATTCTCCTTCACAAAAGTGGGAGCAAGGCAGAAGCAGGAAACTACAGACCTGTAAGTTTGACCTCAGTGGTAGGGAAAATGATGGAATCACTTCTGAAAGAAAGAATTGTTCAGTACCTACAGGCCAGTGGGGCGCAGGACCCAAAGCAGCATAGATTTACAGCAGGAAGGTCATGTCAGACAAATCTAATTGATTTCTTTGAGTGGGTGACCAAAGTAATAGACCAGGGAGGGGCTGTGGATATGGCCTACCTAGACTTTAGCAAGGCATTTGACACAGTCCCTCACAAAAGACTAATAATCAGTTAGCCAGCCTGGGAGTGGGTTCCAGGGTGGTAGCCTGTAGCAAACTGGCTGCACAACAGGACACAGAAGGTAATAGTGAGGGAACACATTCTGAAGAAAGGGGGACATTAGTGGAGTACCTCAGGGTTCAGTACTGGGTCCAGTCCTCTTTAACATCTTTATAGGTGACATTGCAGAGGGTCTGAGGAAAGCTATGCCTCTTTGCAGATGACACAAGATCTGTAACAGAGTTGATACACAAGGGGCTAGAAAGGATAAGAAGGGACTTGTCAAGGTTGGAGGAATGGTCAGACATATGGCAAATTAGATTCAATGCAAAGAAGTACAAAGTAATGCACCTGGGAAACAAAAACCCAGGAGGAGAGTACACAATAGCAGGGGAGGTACTAACAACAACAAAATGGAAAGGACTTGGGGTAGTCATATCAAATGACTTAAAGGTGGGTAAGCAATGTGAGAAGTCAGTAAGGAGAGCCAGGGGATACTGGGATGCATAGGAAGGGCATCACAAGTAGAAAAAGGAAGTGGTTATCCCTCTGTACAGACAGTTGGTGAGACCCCATCTGGAGTACTGTGTGCAGTTTTGGAGACCTCATCTACACAAGGACATAGACAGGATGGAAGCAGTCGAGAGGAGGGCAACTAAAATGGTGCAAGGTCTGCATCAGAAACCATATGAAGAGAGACTGAGAGAGCTTAATATGTATACCCTTGATGAAAGGAGGGACATGGTGGACATGGTAGAAATGTTCAAGTACCTCAAGGGAATCAACAATGTCCAGTAGGGTAGCATCTTTCAGAAAAAGAGATGTGTAAGAACAAGGGCATAATTTAAAGATGGGGGGGGGGCGGTTCAGGGGTAATGTGAGGAAATGTTTTTTCACAGAGAGAGTGGCGGATACATGGAACCGTCTTCCTGGGGAGGTTGTTGGGTCTAAAACAGTGGGGAAATTCAAACATGCATGGGACAGACATATAGCAATTGTAGTGTGGGGTTGCAGGAATTAGGCTGTTGGTTAACTAGAATTTGCAGCTTAATCCAATAGGAAAGAAAATGGGCAGACTGGGTGGGCCAAGCGGTCCTTATCTGCCATCAAAGTCTATGTTTCTATGTTTATATATATATATATATAAAATGTAAAAATGAATATGATGATGGGATGAAGTGTGTAATAACTATGAATAATCAAGAAAGTGATAGAGTAACTAATAAAGATAAACAGATTGGCCGAATGAGCGCCCATTACTTTGGTCTGGAGTACACATTGATTTTTGTTTCAAGGGTGAGGATTGGGGGGTGCAGGGACAAGGACCTCTTGGTCATCCAGTCTGCCTATTCTTTCTACCTACACTATTATTGCAGACTGTGCCCAGTCTGCAGTTCTTTCTCCCTACCCCTTCCATTCCACTGTGATTCACTTGTGCTTATCCCATGCATTCTTGAATCCCACCACCGTTTTCACTTCTGCTGGATAGTGGTCCCTGGACTGATGAACTGGGATCCCTGTGTGATGGTTGATCAGTTACTGAACTTGCATGTGTACATCTTGCACCTGGAGATGAGGAGAACTGGGGTAAAAACACTGCATGTCAACCAACTGCTACAGGGCAGGCAGTTGATACCTGTTGCTAAGGACACAACACAGCTCTGTGGAATTCTTGAATTCTGCTTCCTCCAGAATTCCACAGAATGTTGGAAATTCTTCCTCTACATAAGTCTGTGGAATTCTGCCAGAAGCAGAATTCGGGAAGTAGGATTTTTATCTAAGGATTAGTACTCGGTGGTGTATATAAACCACAGAAAAGTATACAGCAGTTTATATAAAGCATGAATTCATTTTCCACAGCACAATAATATTTAAAGAATTACATAATACATGGAGTGTAGTTCTGCAGTTTACATAAAAATGCTTTTCAGATTTCCACAAAACTGAAAAAGAAATGGTGAAATGCATTTTGGAACTAGAATTGCCATTCTGTATGAATTCTGCTGACATAATTCCACATTCTGCACAGCTGTAAAACCATTTCTTCTTCACCAGAGAAGAGATTAGTTACTAAGTGTGAATCCTAGAGACAGAAGTCCCCGTTGCTCATTCTGAAACCACTATTGCTAGCCCAGTGACACTAGCTGAATAGGTCACGTACAGTTTCCATGAAAAAGATTCTGCTATTCAAGAGTAGATGGAAATTTACAGACACTCTAAACTTGGGATTACCTGCAGAAAGTACAGACAGAAAGAAACAGTGGCATTTCAGTAGATGTGGAGGTTCCAAGTGATTTTCAACCCTAATGCAGAACCTTTTGCTCCACTGGACTATCAGCCCATAATCGAGGAGGATCCTTGTGGGATAGTATTACTGATACCCCAGGTCACACCTGGAGAGAGCAACCTGTTGCTCAGTGTGCCTTCCTGGTGAAACATTTCAATAAATAAATATATAAATAAAACACTACATTGGCACCATGTGTAGACTGTGATGATGTCATGCAGGTTGAAGCTATGCCTACATTGGAGTTGGGAACAGCTTCTCCCTGCGTAATATGGACGGTTTTAAAAATGGTGGCAATGCACAGTCATATGAAAATTTGGGCTGACATATTGTAGCCAAGAATGTTTCTGGACTGCTGTCAGACACTGGTAACCCCACTATATCTTTGGAAAGAGCTTTTCCTTGGCAGTTAAACTAGCATGGGCAGTATTCATATAACTCTTTCCTTTAATTTAATTCTAACCCTAGAACTGTTAGGGTTTTCAAAATCAAGAAAGATGTTTGGGTACCTTGAGAAAAAAAAAGTGTTATATTTTTGGTGAAGTGAAGAAACAGAAATAAGATCACTAGACTATGTAGCTTGAATAATTATATAAAGTGGAAGGATTTTTATTTGGAAAAATGTTGACTTAATTTTACAGGTATAAAAACAGAATTATGCATTTACTTTTTTGTGTTCTTTCTCTCCTATAACCTGCAATGCTGTACACATAAAACATGTCAACTTCCGGAATATGTGCTTACCATACTTCTGAGAATCTTACTGTGGTGACATCCTGTCTAAACTGTAGAAATGCAACCTCTGCTTGCTGTAATTTACAGAAAATTAAATAGCCACTGTACCTATACAGACCATGTTCATCAGGTATGTTTACTTTATTACAGTGCTATGTTCTGAAAGAAATGTTTACTGCTGTTTGAAATATGTTGCATCTGTTATCTTGAGAAAGATGGCCTATGCTTGAGTGTGCGACCAGTGCAGAGTAATTCAGGTATTTAGTCTTGTCACTAATTTGTCATTTTCTGTCTATTTGAGCAAAGCAGGTAATGCTTTCTATGTACCAGCCTCCAACATCTGAGTTGAGACTAAAGCACAATTTGCATTAAACTGTTCTGCCAATAAGTTGCTCTTGGATTTTTTTAAGGTTCAGAGCACTGATAATTTGCATTGTGTTGTTTGTCAGCACCTAATCAGATTATAGGCAAACTTTATCAAATGTTTCTATAACTCAGATGGAAAAGATCTGCAGTTCTGTCACAATGCAATGCAAAACTGAGTTTTTAATCTAGACAGCTATGTTACGGCTTTTTTTTTGCCTATGTGTAACTTATTCTGCTTGTTTACAGCGCTCATGTATCTGTTATATGGTAATTTTATTTCCCTTTGTATGTGACCTCTTTCCCCAGTTGCACCTGGAAATGAGCCTCGGCTCAGTATGCCGTTCCCAATCACCACAATTTAAATAAATAAATAAATAAACTCTTAGGTAACCATTTTTTCCAAGGCTTTGTGCTGGATCCAGCAAGTTTGACAACTCACTGAGAAATGCTATAGCAACTCATTGGTGAAGCATTTTAATGCAAACTGTACTGCATTGAACTCTTTACAGCTGTGACCTAAGCAAGGGCATAAATGTACAGGCTCCATTGCCAGGTTATTGGCAACAGTGGAAGTCTTAGACTTCTACATGCATTGCATTTAGGTCTCAAAGGGCTTGAAGTAAGGTCTTACTCAGTGTACCCAGTTCCAAGCATTGCACTACAGGAAGGTCATGGCTGAATTTGAAAAGGTTCTAAGGGGACTCACGAAGGGAAGATAAAGTGCATTGAACGTCTGGAGTACTAATGAAGACTGAAGCAGAAGGGTCTCTTCACTCTAGAGAGGAGGCAGAGGAGGAGGAGAATATGATTCAGGTGACTAAAATAAAGAAGGCTGTTACGTAGGTAATGCAGAAACATTTGTTAGCTGGCAAAAATTAATCACATAGTTTTGTTAGCAAAAATGTATTTCTGATATCCATAGATTCAATGTCACTGTTTTTTTTAATTTCCTCAAATAATTTGAAAACAGATTTTATTATTAATGTTGTAATTAATGATGCAAATCATTAAAAATGGGCACTACAATCAGTTTTTAAAATGATCTTCCATCAGAGTTACTTAGTTTTCATTTTTTCCTACTTAACCTCAGGTGCAGCTCCTACCTATTCTGCCTGCTTCTGCCACTGCTATATCCTGTCCTGCCACTGGCCTGATGGATAAATTTCCTATTCTAGTCCAGACCAGACCCTCTGGCAGCAACTTTGTAAACTTACCCTCTTACAGCAGGGTGTAGACCAGCCCTGAGTTACTGCCCCCTTAATCAGTCTGTAGTAGCATCAGGAGTGAGGGAAAGAGGTGGGCAAAGCCAGACCTGTGCATGTTGGACGGGAGGTGCCCATCATTGAGCATCTGTGGGAGTCTCTTTTTTCCCCTCATTTTCCTAACTATCACTTCTCCAGTGCTACATTTTCCTACCTGTAGACTGTTCTGCAGTGGAGAGGAGGACATTGAGTGATCATCCACAACATCCAGGCTCTCCTCTGCCAAAAGGAGTTGATACTGCTGCAGTACAATCCCCCTTATGCCTGGAAATGGAGAGTTGGAGAGTACCGCCCCCACAGTACTCTTACGGTTTGACTGACCAGAGGCTGGCGGGTGGCCCATGCTGCTACTGGTCCAAGGTCACTGTTTGACTGTACATTCAAGATCATACTGTGAGGGTATTTTGATAGTGCTAGCCCATATTTCTGATAATAAAAAGCTCAGCACCACTCCAATATGTTGCATTTTTAATAGTGGGTGTAGCAGGAGAGCACAAACTATTAAAAACTTCAGTACTGAGCTGGCCCAGTGCAGCAGTAGGCTGGATCCCTGGTAGCCCCTCACCTACCACCCTGGCAACCAGGATTCAGGAATGGATGAAGGTAGGTCAGTGCCAGCTAGAAGAAGTAGGATCGTGCATCCGTAGGTGGCTTTCCTCTATTAGTTTGGGGGGGAACATGAACTACTGCTTACCTGACAGCCAGCAGTGGATGGGTGTTGTAGCATTAGCAGCCACCTCTTGAAGGTTTGAGCGCAGGTGCCAGAGTACATAGGGTGTCTTCATGTCATACGCCCATGCCACAGGATGCATGCCAACCCTTGGGTGGGCATAAAACTGGAGGGGAAAAAAAAGCTGAACAGTACAATGATGACCGGTGACTCGACAGGTTCTTCTCCATTTCCCATAGCACCCACTTATCCATAGTGGTAAGGCAGCAGATGGACTAAGGCCTGGGATGGTGGGTAAGGAGGGTGGGGGTTGGCACCCGGAGGAGGCACTTGGTCAACAGGTGGAGAAACAAATAATGGAAGAAAACTTTAAAACCATATATCTCAGTTTAAGAATGAAATATAATGAAAATAAAATGAGTAGTAAATTGCTATTTTTGCCAGAAAGACAATATTACTCAAAATATTATGATGAAATGTTTTGCCAATGAACAAAGTAGCCTGATTGTTTTTCTAATCAGGGAAAGAGAGCAAGGGACAAGGTCTGAAGTTTAAGTCAGGAGTGGTATAGCAGATTTAAGGAATCATTACTTCACTCTGAGGGTGATAATACTGTTCGGCAAATAGGTCCATGAAGGAACTGAATCCAATTAGATTGGGTGCTATAAGGACAAACAATGCAGTCTGAATTAGGAATAATGTTACTGGGTGCAACAGCTAGGGTAGCAAGGGGTCAGAGGGTTGTGCTTTTCCTTCCTATAACATGTCTACAGAATGTTAAGAATATATGCAAAAAACATCAAATTAGTGCTTATTGTGTACCCACATTCATGAGCACCCAGTTAAATGGAACTAGCACTTGCAGCCCTCTGTTTAAAATTATGTTTTCATTTTAACCTCTAGCAATTACCCAGGAACATTTTGTTTTGGCACAGTTTCTTTTTTATGAGTTTTGAGACCAATATAATACATGTAACAACCCCTTTCCTTAATGAAATAAGACAGTTGTTGTTACTTGATATGCTGAAACAGGGAATATTGCCCCACATCAACCTCTGTGAGGGTAGGAGAAGTGGGAGAATTCACATAAATGAGGTCTGCAGTGCCTGGGAAGCATTTTTGTTGTGTGAGTTATTTGGTGGGAGGACTGGAGAGTGGGTGGTGAGGACCTGCTAGCTAAGAAGTCAAGGAGAGCAACACAGTATGCCAACTTTGCAGCTGCATTCATGGGTACTGACCTGCTTCCATGAGGTTGTGATGGGAGTCAGCTCATATGAGTGCCTTGCTCAAACTCAATGAGCCAGGCATTTGCATTTTTCTAAAATGGACTGTCACCTGGGACCAGAGGTATGGCCACATTCAGCTTGAGAGTGACATGAGGTCCAAACCCCTAATCAACTGCAGGGGCCTCATGGTACACCTTGAGACTGACATGTACCGCAAAGAACCCAAACCTTGGCCATTCCTTTCCCCACCCTGGTGGATATTTGCAGATAGAATTGAACCTGTGGTCATTAGGGTGACAGAATAGAGAATTTCCTAGGCAGGGCAAGCATCTTGGGTGGTATACGCTCAAGAAGTACTGCCATATTGCCTTTGGGGACTGACTGGTGGGTTTTAAAAACATGGGTAGGTAGGGTGAATGTTTGAACAGTCCCAGGCAACAAAGAAGTCCAGGAGGAGTAGGAGGTAGTAAGGCTGTGACTAATGACCAAGGCTGAATGCTGGGTCAGCAAAGAGAGATTATCCAGGAGACAGGTAGGAGCTCATCTTTGAGAATGTGTGAAAGGTCCCTGAAAGCAATGTACTGTCTGTGCACTTGTGGTCATACTAACAAGAATCATCTAAGATGGCATGTTACTAGGGGCCACAGCAGAAGCAGAGCTTTAGCTTGTGTCAGGGCTGTCATGTGTGCACAGGGCATTTGATGTTCCATGGTATAGTCAAGTTGCAGTAAAGGCATAATGGAAGGTGGGCTAATGAATAGTTGCCAGAAATCTTTCTGGGCATCTTGTTTTGGTATTCAGAGTTTGTGAACATATTATTAATTATTGCAGACTGTGTGAGAGACCTTTTGGTACCTTGCATTTCTGCTTGAAGTTGAACCAGCATAATATACTGTGGTGATTTGCATATACAGCCCATGGTGCTTTGCATTTTGGGGGTATGTGTGATTTTCTATTTCTTTGAAACTTGGCTTCCCTGCCAGTGCCCCTTGGGGTAACCATTTCCTCAGTGCTTGCACGCTGAGGTTCTTTGTCTTTTAGCTTGTTTTTTTTTTATTGGGTTCACCACAACATAACCCAGATAGACCATCTTAGGGTAGCTGGTTCATTCCACTGGGATGTTAAACAGACAAGGCACACTGATGAGTCCTGGTAGGATGAAATACATGTATGTGTCTTCTGTTAGCACCCTTTGCAGACTGCGTGAGGAGACCTTTTAGTACCATGCATTTCTGCTTACAGTTGAATCAGCATAATATACTGTGGTGATTTGCATTATGGGGGTATGTGAAATGTTGTATTTCTTTGAAACTTGGCTTCCCAGCCAGTGCCCTTTGGGGTAACCATTGCCTCTGTGCTTGCATGCTGAGGTTCTTTGTCTCATATTATTAACTAATCACTAGACCATGAAATCATAAGAGGTTAAGGAACTGAGATTCTGGTGCTGTGGTAAGGAGGGGCAGGGTAGCATCAACAGTGTTGGGGTATGCACAGGAATAACAGGGATTGAGACTATTCAGGAAGTGAAGTTGAGGGTAGGACTGTGTGAAATTAGAAAGTTTCTAATTCACAGAATTATGATGGAATCCTCTGAAATTCCATGGAATTCCACATAATGTCCTGGAATTTCTCAAATGTGTTTATTTTAGTCATAACTTCACTGATTGAGCTAGAGACCAACATTTGGCATGGTTATTTGTTAGGTGTTTTAAGGACATTCCAAACATCATGACATTTGGGCAAGTACCTTTGAAAGAATAGGTTCTCAAAGTCTGGCATTTTACATTTGGGGGACATTTCATGAATATGTTTTTTTATTTCTAACCCAGGCATCCTTGACAATAGATACTGTGTATATGTGTAAATTAGCATGCTTACATTTTTGGAAGTCATAAAACTCCTAAATATGGCATTATTTGGTTTAGAAATGTTTATGTCACAGATGTTTATAGTTTTTCTATACAATAACTTTTGAACCTTTGTGCAAACTTTCTAAAAATGTGGATGCTTGCAATTTCTCTGCTGTTGCAGTTATATATCTGAAACCTGGTATGCATATTCAATGTCAACCTGCCTTGGTATCTAACAAAACTAGAAGCATTTGGTTTAGTAGTTGTATTTACTGTGGGAATGCTTAACATTGTTATTGGCAACATTTTCTCAACTTTTCATGATAGCATAATTGGTAATGCCACTTAAATTCCACTTATGGAATTTAACATTTGAAAAACTCTTACCACCAGCACTATTTCTGATAAGCTAAGCAGAGTTGTTTGTAATAATTTCCTTCATGGTTAACTATTTGTCCCTCTCCCTTTTTTGTTCTCTTAGCTTGACAACATATACAGTACTTAGTGGAAAAGCTTGTGTCCTAATATCCTTGTTGTTCTACACAGGGACCTATTGTACTCCCTTAAAGCAGCAGTACTGGATATTCAGGAAGTGATTATCAAAATTCTGCTTTTTGGCTGGAATCATGCAGTCATAGTTCCAGTTCAAAATTCTGCTTTTTGACTGGAAACATGCAGTCATAGTTCCAGTTTTCATATCTGTAAATATTTTTTTTCCTAGCAAGCTTTAGTTTATTAGATATTTAAAATTGATTTCCATTGTTGTGGAGCCGCAATAAATATGGTAGGTGCCTAATTTGCAGCCAAGCTATCCCCTCCGGTCACATCGCATCTTTTGTTTACTGCCATGGGACCCTGCGCTGCACATTTTCACTGTCCCTGTGTAAAACTGCGAGTCATGCACATTCACAGTTGGCAGCAGAGGGTTCCAGTTCAACATGACAGGTTGTAAAAATGTAATCTAAAACAAACAAAATGGAGAAAATTACAGGGTGACAGTACAGTGAAAAAAAGAAAGATTACTAGGTAAGTGCTCAACAGAGCACAGGGAACAAACTTTTACAAAAGACACAATTTTCTGTATCTAGTACTGCTGTTTTAAAAAGAGCCAGATACTTCTTTTTTGTGTTAGACACATCCAATTGAAATAGTCATAATTCCTCCTTCTTGTGCTCCCAAAATTATCATCCCTCACTACATCTGTTGAGTGCCTCTCAGTCCTAGACTTACAAGTATATCAGGCTCTCAGGCTAGTCAGTTTTGTTGTGTGTGTGTGTGTTTCTTACAGTATCTAACCTCCATTCAAGATGGCTCATTTTCAATCTGTGCTTCCTTGCTCCAACTGGCGGTCTACTATTCTTTGTAACATGGCATAAAAAACAGAACCAAAAACAAGAAATCTAATTAGTGGAAAGATACCATGTGGTACATGACCAAGCATGGTCTAATTCCACAGTAGATCATGGTAGCAATTGGATGCATGCAAAAATAATTAGACAATGGTTGGCATGCTACTCATGCTGTACAGCATCGGTTAGGAGCGAGCAGCCTGTACACAGTGCAGCATGGCAAACGCTTTGTTGACTCACCTCCTAGTCACAACCGAGCAACCCACTTCACACAGCTGACAGAGTCGCACACTTAGTATGCCAAAGAGCAATCATAAAACAAAGCTTTAAATAGTAATACAGGAGCACGGCAGTAAAATCAAAATCTCGCCACAGGCGACCGCAAACATAACACCCATCGGACACAACAGAATCACTGCAGCAATGTAAAGACCCGTACTATGAGGTAGCTGTAACCGGAGAAATACAATGGAGTGCATGAAAAGTGTCCATAATCTGTAGCTGTAGTGCAGTCTGTATGGCAGTGCAAAAATGTGGAGAAATACCAGAGGGCAACAGCAAACAACCGTAGAAATATTGGAGAACGAACCTGAAACGGAGAAAAAAAACACACATAGAAAGAAAATCGCATACAGTCAGCAGTGTGTATGTGCATGCTACATATTTTTCCCATTTCTCCTATAGGCACAAAAAAGCACATCAGTATATTAATAGGTGTGAAATGTTCAACATGCACGCGCACATTTTGAAGTGTATACAAGCTTATAGAGAGAGTAGTGACAGACAGAAAAGTCATATTTTCACTGCTTTTTCATATTCATAATAGTGTTCTGTTATAATAATAATAATACTAACCTCCTAAATTGCTAGCCATGTTACAAGCGGATTAAGCCACTAGGAAAGATGGGTGTACTGTGGAATTAATCCATGGTTGGATGGTTGGAGGCACTTGGCCTTCGGCCTCATACCCCAACCCCCCCGACCATGGATTAATTCCACAGTAGACCCATCCTTTCTTGTGGCTTAATCCTTACATTACTACCCAGCTCAGCTGTCCTTTTCTTAGTGAACCCATGCATCTAACTCCTGCCACTGGTGATTTCAGGCACTAGCTGTCCACTAACCCCTATCCTTTAACTTTGATTCCCTAGACCATCCTATCCCATTACTAGTACACCCTCCCTCTGGCATAACCACAGGACACCCTGGCTATGCAGGAATTCCATACCCCAGACTGCCCTCTAACTTGCCAGAAAAAGATGACCCTCCCCCTTTTAACAGAAGTTTAGCACAAGTTAGTTTGTCTAATTTATGTCACTGTCATTCCTCTGTCCTCACAGGCCCCAGAACCTTGAGGGCATGACAAAATATACCCTTCTATACATCTTTCCCTCTAGGAACATCTTTAGTTCAATAAAGTATCTCCTTGAGGTTTCACAACATGCAAGTCTTATCTCAATACACACAACAGTCAGCTTCTGCAGCTGTAGGCTTGGCTATGGAGCACACCCATTTGGCCAGAACTGCACACAGGAAATTCCCCTTACCTGCATTAACATAAAAGTCATGCAATGCCCCCTAGCTGTCCTGCTACTTTTCCAATGTAGTCAGAAATAACTCCAACTTTATTAACTCACCAGCCATTTTTATTTTCCTTCAAGGCAGGCCAGGTGTGCTACTGGGCACAATAAATGGAGAAGACTTCCATTATATTATCATAACATTCCAAAATCTTTAAAACGACTCATGAAATTTGAATTTAAGTACTGCACTGATGTTATTTTTTTCATTTTTGGCAGCTTATAATGCAGATATCTTTTAAGCAAGAGATAATAAAAAAAAATAAACATACAGTCTCCATTTAACGGAGAACTGCACTGAACATTGAATGATGTCTTCAAATCAGTTTCATAATTGTCAATCTAATGGGCACCAAAAGGTTCACTGATTTTGTAGTAGCCCTGGAAATGCTTGGCTTTCTTTTCTCATTCATCACCTTTCCTCATACTTAGATAGGTACACCTGCATCAGGTTGAACAACAGGCTCACTACTAATGAAAACTTCTGTAGTACCTAGAGAATCCAGGAAATGATTGGAGAGGTTCAGATTTGGAGGTCTTGCCCAGGTGGCAAGAGCCTTGATCTTAGCAGGATCAGCATTTACTCCTTTCTTGAAGACAATGTGACCCCTATATTTCACACATACATGACAAAGCAGGCAGATGCCCATGGACCTTTTCAAGCCATGATCTGACTAGAAATCCAAAACTTTCACAAAGCGGGCTCTTGCTTTTCTAGCGGCTGTACAACCATGATTAGTCATCCAGGTACACAAGGACCTCCAAGAGATTCATATCTTTCATGGACGTCTGCATCAGCTGTTGAAATGCAGCATGAGTTCCGGAGATTCCTTGGTTCTAAAAATCAAGGAAAATACATCATAACGCATGGTCATCCTGGACCTGAACCTCACCAAAACTTGTCAGCAGCCACGTCACATAGTTAACCACACTAACCCCGAAACTGACTTGCCATTACCATGGCTGCCAGATTTAATGACTGAAAACCTTTATGTAAGCTCTACAAAATAACCATAACAAGACAAATTAATTAACTGTTATTTACCTGATCATCGTAATCTCCATACACACATAAACAAATTAGAAAAAATAGATTATAGTTTATAGTTCATTATTATTGTTCATTTTTCCAGTCTCGAGGTGGGGTTGGGGGATCGTAAGGCTCGAAGGGGACAAAGGAGAGTGTAAGAAGAGAGACATAGACGAGGCAGAAATACTAAATAAATGCTTTTGTTCAGTGTTCATTCAAGGGGGGAAGGTCAGGGAACACAGCTCAGCAACAGATGTAAATGGAGGAGGTGGACACCAGGCAATTCACAGTGGACAGCATCCTGTAGGAGCTCACAAAACTGAAAGTGAACAAAGCAATGGGGCCAGATGGCATACACCTAGGATATTAAGGGAGCTGCAAAGCAAACTAGCAGCACCTCTGGCAGCCTTGTTCACCAAGTCACTCAATATGAGAGTAGTTCCAGAGGACTGGAGGAGGGCACAAGTAGTCCCTCTGCACAAAAGCAGTAGTAGGGGGCAAGTGGGGAACTACAGGCCAGTCAGCCTCACCTCGGAGGTGTGGAAGATCATGGAAACACTTCCAAAGAGAGAATAGTGTCACACCTGGAATCTAACAGTGCTCAGGATCTGAGGCAACATGGATTCACAGCAGGAAGCTAGTGTCAAACAAATCTGATAGATTTTTTGACTGGGCGATGAAAGAGGTGAATGGTGGAAGCAGTGGATGTCACATACCTTGATTTCAGCAAGGCCTTTGACACCGTCCCACATAAGAGACTGGTTAACAAGTTGGGTAGTCTGGGCATGGAGTACAAGGTGGTAAACTGGGTTAAGAACTGCCTAACAGACAGGAGACAGAGGGTGGTGGTAAATAGGGTACAATCTGGGGAGAGGGGGGTGACCTGCAGGGTCCCTTAGGGATCGGTCTTTGGGCCAGTCTTGTTCATTGTCTTCATTAGTGTCTTTACAGAAGAGCTGGAGGGGAAAGGCTGACTGTTTGCAGATGATACCAAGATCTGCAACAGGGTAGATATTCCAGAAGGGGTGGAAAAAATGAGGAGGGACCTGAGGAAGCTTGAAAAATGGTCTGAGTTGTGGCAATCTGGGTTTAAAAAAGTACAAAATTATGCATCTAGGATGAGGGAACCCTGTGGAGAGCTACAGGATGGGGGGAGCTGATGATCACCAAAGAATAAAGGGTCCTGGGGTTATCATTTCAGATGACCTAAAGATGTCAAAGCAGAGTACAAAGGCTGCAGGGAGGGCCACTGGCATGCTGGTGTGCATAGGCAGGGGTATCACGAGCAGAAGGAGGAATGTGGTGATGCCATTGTGTAAAACACTGATGAGGCCTCACCCAGAGTATTTTGTGCAGTTTTTCAGGCCTCACCTTTGCAAGGACATTGACAGGATGGAAGTGGTCCAGCGGAGGGCAACCAAGATGGTACAGGGCTTGCACCACAAAACATATTAGGAGAGATTAAAGAACCTCAATATGTACTCAATGGAGGAGAGGAGAGGAGGGAGCAGGGGGACATGATAGAAAGATTCAACTACCTCAAAGGCATAAAAAAGGTGCAGCGGAAAAACATCTTCCAAGTTTGAAGGAGTACTAGAACAAGGGAGCATGTTATGGAACTGGAGGGAGGCATGTTAAGAGGAAATGTGAGAAATTTTTTTTTCCCCAAAGAGGATGGTGGACACATGGAATTGTCTGCCACAGGAGGTGGTGGGAGTGAGCACAGTGGAGGTATTTAAACATGCCTGGGACAGGAATAAGGGAACCTTAGCAGTGAGAAGGATGGATGAAAAGCCACTGACCAGATAGGGTCAGAGGCCACAAACTAGTATAGTGCTTACGGGCAAACTGAATAGGCTGAGTGGTCCTTATCTGCTGACAATTTCTATGTTTCTGTATTTGATGATCATGAATAATCCTCCTCCAATCCTTACCTGCTTACCAGGGAAGTCTTGCTCAGCTAGGAGATTTGAAGATGGTGGATGTCTGCTGATGATGTGAGGTTGTGGAGAAACCAAACAGCTGATGATTTTAGGCTTGGCTACAATTTAGTGCCGTTATATCATTGTTGCTTCGCTATTCAGCTTTGATACTTTTATCTTAATTCTCAATCTTCTATGCAAACCAGAAAAATAATTTTTTTTCATGCTGCCTACTAGGGCCAAATCCCTAAGGAGGAATAGTAGGAGAAGAAGACCAGGACTGAGGAGGAGAATGGCGGTATCACAGCTGAGGAGCAATGAGGAGTTGAGCTGACCACAGACACTGCTTGGCAGAGCATCTCTGAAGTTCCTAAAAGCTTCTTGAGACTGCATAGAATTCCTCAGGAAATGGAGGAACAAACGGTTAAAAGGAAAAAAATTGGAGTGCTAAAGAGAGAAAATAAACTGAAAACCCAAACATCTGTGAGATACGACTTGTTAACACTAAGGGGACAAGAAAGTAAGGAAAAAACAGGACATTTAAACTCTATAGGCTTTTTTAGGTGTTTTGTTTAAGCTGTATGTATAGTTATGGAAAAAAAAAACTATGTTAGTGCCCATTAGGTTTGCTACTGCACAAAATGCAAACTGCACAAAGGTTGAAAATGAAATATTGGGGTTGTAAGCGCAATGCCCATAAAGTTTGGAAATGTGTTACAGTATTCAGTTTCTGATGACTAACTCCCACCCATCCTGACACATCCCCTACCCCTATGACCCAAGGGCAGTCTACAGCTACAGGCCATACATCAATGGTACAGTACCTCATACAGGGCTAAGATGTTAAAGCAACCCTATACACATCCCTCTCCACTCCCCTACCCTTGTGACCAGGGTGAGACAAATGAGCTAGCAAAGCAGGAGGAGACTCAGAATGCACTTTTCCGAGGACACCTTTTTGTCTGTGGTTAGGTCAAGGTGGACACACCTGTCATGGTCTGACTGCTGGAGTTCAGCAGTTACCTGACTGTGTGTGGTATGACGAGGGAGAGCATGCTAAGTAGGGAGGGACTGTAATATGGTATTGAGCACTCCTCTCTCCTAAAAGTGATGTTGTTCAGGTGGTTACAGGCAAGAAAAAAGAATTTCAGCATACACACAAAGTTCAATAGAATGTTCCAAGCTACAGAACAACTTTCTGGTGTTTGATTGCTCTATTTATATTACAATAAATTGTAACCAGCTTCACTTTGTGAGTCTTACACTGGACAATTTTATCTTTTCCCTATTTTAATGAGAGGTGTGAGTGCACTCATTCAATATATTATTGATATTATTATTGAAAAGTTGACTTACAGCCAGCCCGGTGGCGTTGAGGGCTGAGGCAGTGATGCCTTAACTCCTGCCATGCTAATGACCCATGTTGGCAGTGCGAGCAGGCCACTGGAGGTCGGCCAGGGAGGGAGGGAGAGGATCGAGCATCTGAAGGACAGCTCTCCTCTCCCAGGAAGGGGTGGGACTGGAGATCAGTGCATGCCTGTCCCCTAACAGTGGCTAGAGGCTGGCACACCAATTCTACAGATGGGGGGCAGAGATGAAGCAGACATCCAGTGTGCTGCTCGCGGAAGCATGCATGGCTTAGCCATTGGCATCATTTCACTCTTGTCCCACACTCGGGATCAGGGAAGAAACTGGAGGACAAAAATACAATGGACTGTCAGGATGATTCTGACCCTCTGTAGGTACTGCACCCAACTAGCTGGCACCTCAAGTAAGGGATGAGTACCAGTGAACACCAGGTTGATGGGGCTGGGAGGGTCGGAAGAAAGGTGGCCAATCTGGGAAAGAGATATAGAAAAGAACAACAAAAAAAAGAAAAGTTGACTTACAATCTATGATTTTTATATATGTACCAAAACTCTTTGAAAGAATAGGATGTTGCCTCAGTTATCATACAGTGGCTCAGTTAGAAACATAGAAACATATAATTTAATGGCAGATAAGGACCGCTTGGCCCACCTAGTCTGCCCATGTTCCTACCTAACAGATAAGCTGTAGATCCTAGTTAGCCAACAGCTTACTTCCTCCTAACTACCCCCACTAGGACTGCCTTATGTCTGTCCCATGCATTCTTGAATTCCCCCACTGTTCTTGACTCCACGACCTCCTCAGGGAGGCTGTTCCATGCATCCACAACCCTCTCTGTGAAAAAGTACTTCCTCACATTACCTCTGAGCTGTCACCCCTCTATCTTCAAATTGTGCCCCCTTGTTCTTGCACATCTCTTTTTCTGAAAGATGCTACCCTCTTGGACTTTGTTGATTCGCTTGAGGTACTTGAAAGTTTCTATCACGTCCCCTCTCTCCCTTCTTTCCTCAAGGGTATACATATTAAGCTCCTTTAGTCTTTCTTGGTATGTCTTCTGGTACAGACCCTGCACCATTTTGGTTGCCCTCCTCTGGACAGCCTCCACTCTGTCTATGTCTTTGCAGAGATGGAGTCTCCAGAACTGCACACAGTACTCCAGATAGGGTCTCACCAACTGTCTGTACAGAGAGATAACAACTTCCTGTTTTCTACTATTGATGCCTCTTCCTATGCATCCCAGTATTCCTACAGCCTTCCTTATTGCCTTCTCACATTGCTTGCCCAGCTTTAGGTCATCTGATATAATTACCCCCAGGTCCCTTTCCATTTTTATTGTTGTTAGTATCTCACCCCCCATTGTGTACTCTTCCCCTGGGTTTTTGGTTCCCATGTGCATTACCTTGCACATCTTTGCATTGAATCTGAGCTGCCATACATTTGACCACTCCTCCAACCTTGCCAAGTCCCTTCTTTTCCTTTCCACTCCATCTTGTGTATCAACCTGTTGCAGATCTTTGTGTCGTCTGCAAAGAGACATACTTTTCCTTCAGTTCCTCTACAATGTCACTTATAAAGACATTAAAAGGACTGGTCCCAGTACTGAACCCTGGCAGTACCAACTAGTAACCCTCCTTTCTTCACTGTGTACTCCATTTACTACTACCTTTGCGTCCTGTTGTCTAGCCAATTTTATCCAGGCTACCGCCTTGGACCCACTCACAGGCTGGCTAACTTGTATTAATCTTGTGTGGGACTGTATCAAATGCCTTGCTAAAATCTAGGTGGGCCATGTCCACAGCCCCTCCTGGTCTACTACTTTAGTCACCCAGTCAAAGAAATCTATTAGATTCATCTGACATGAACTTCCCATCGTGAATCCATGCTGCCTTGGATCCTGTGCCCCACTGGCCTTCCTTCAGAAGTGATTCCATCATTTTTCCTACCACTGAGGTCAAACTAACTGGTCTGTAGTTTCCTGCCTCTGTCCTGCTCCCACTTTTGTGAAGAGGAATCACATCTTCCCTCCTCCAGTCCTCAGGTACCACCCCATCCTCCCATGATTTGTTTAAGACAGTAGTCAGCAGTGTCACTAGTTCTACCCTTAGTTCATTTAGAATTCTTGGGTGAATTCCATCAGGCCCCATTGCTTTGTCCACCTTCAATTTTATTAGTACTTTCAGAACCCTTTCTTCTGTAAATGGACTGGTATTGACCGCCGTCTTCAGAGTGTTTCTCTTGTTTGGTTTAGGTACCTCCCCCTCCTCTTCCTTTGTGAATACTGAGCAGAAATATTAGTTCAGTATCCCTGCTTTTTCACTGTCACCATTTACCCACATTCCCTCCCCATTATTAAGCCTCAGTATCCCTCCTTTGGTCTTTCTTTGCTCCCTAATGTACCTTTAAAAGGTCTTATCCCCCTTCTTAACAGAATTGGCTATCCTTTCTTCTGTTTGTGCCTTTGCTATTCTGACTGCCTTCCCAACATCTTTCTGCTTTAACTGATAAAGTTCTCTGTCCTGCTCCTTCTGTGTTTCCTTATATTTCCTGAATGCTGTCCTTTTCTCCCTAACCTTCCCTGCTACCTCTTTTGAGAACCATAGCGTTTTTTCCTTCATTGTGTTTTGTTGATTTGCTTTACACAAAGGCTTGTTGCCTCTGTGATGGCTGTTTTGATTACTCCCCATTGTTCCTCCATCCCTCCTTCTTGCCTGTTTGCTAGTGCTTTTCTGAGGCACTCTCTCATTTTCCCAAAGTCAGCCCTCCTAAAGTCCAATACTCTTGCTTTTGTGTGGCTTGATTGTATGGCTGTGTTTATCATGAACCACACTGTTTGGTGGTCGCTTGTTCCCAGATGGCTACCCACTTCTAAATCTGAGATTCTTTCTCCATCCCCATTTGAGAGTACCAGGTCTAAGATTGCTCCCTCCCGAGTGGGTTGCAATACTAGCTATCTGAGGCATGCCCCCTGTAGGGCATCAATAATGACCATGCTCTTGGATGTGCCTGCAGCAAAGGTGCTCCAGTTAACATCTGGCATATTCAGGTCCCCCATCAACAATATCTCTCCTTTTTCTGCCATTCTAAGGAAGCCTTCTATCATTTCCTTGTCCATTGCTTCCCCCTAAGATGGGGGTCTACATACAACTCCCATGCGGATTGTGGTGCCATTTCCTGTCACCAGGGTGACCCAGAGTGCCACATCTGCTCCCTGTTTACTCTTTAGTCCTGTTGCTTTGATCCCTTCCTTTACATAGAAAGCTACTCCTCCTCCTCTTTACCTTACCCTGTCTCTCCTGTAGATTGTGTATCCTGGTATGTTGACATCCCAGTCATGGTTCTCTGTGTACCATGTTTCTGTGACTGCCACAATATCCAGGCAACCCTCTTCTATCAAGGCCACTAGTTCAGGGAGCTTGTTACACAGACTACGGGCATTGGTACTCATCACCCTTCACTTTTTGATCGCCTTACCCCTTTTAGCCCCATTCCTGTCCTTACTGCCTTTGCCTTTTTTTACATTTACCTCTGTCCTGCTCCCTAATAACTTCTCTACCTTGGTGTTTACCTCACTAATTACCATGTTTTTGGGGGGAGGCTGGGATTTCCCTGCTCTTTTTCAGTGCCTCCCCCCTTGGCTAGTTTAAATGCTTGCCAATGAAGCATTTAAACCTCTCACCTAGGATCCTGGTTCCCCCTCTGGACAGATGCAGACCATCGCATCGGTATAGATCTGCATCCCTCCAGGTGGCTCCCCAGTCCCCAATGAAGCCAAAACCATGAGCTCCATGCCAGTTTTTCAACCACTCTTTGAATTCCCTGGTGAGGAGTGCCCTAGCATCACCCTTGCCATAGACAGGCAGCACCTCCGAGAAGGTTACTGTATGGTCAATTGTCTAAGGCCCCTCCCCAACTCTACAAACTCCTCTTGCACTGCTCTGATCCCATTCCTAGCTAGGTCATTTGTCCCTAGGTGGACAATGATATCCAGCTCCCTCCCTTGTGCAGCTCCTCCCATGATCCTGAGGATTCGCTTCCTGTCCCTCCAAGCTGTGGTGCCAGGAAGACACCTTACCTCTCTCTCCCCTTGCCCCCCAATTTCTACCCCCCTAATGATTGAGTCCCCCACCAAGAATTGTTTCCTTCCCCTATGGGGTCCCATGCCACCCTCCTGTGGGTCTCCTTTGTGAAAGTTCCCAGCATCCTCCTTGGCATCCCCTGCAGGTGCCTCCATAGAGGAACCACTATCCACCAGAAGAGTGAGTGAATTGTGGAGAGGTACAGCTGGAGGGATGCAACTCTGTTCCACCACCCTCTCCCTCCCTAAGCCCACCCTGGTCCAGCCTCTCATCATTCTTGGCAACCTCTGAGGTAGTGACATTGTCCCTGGTGGTCCCTGGGTGGGGGTGGGGAAGGGGGTTTCACGAATCCTAGCCAGGTCAGCCTGGAAATGGGCAACCTCTTCTCTCAGACCAGAGAGGTGCCTGCAAATAGGGTAGCATCACAGCCTCCAGAATGTCTCCCGGAACACTGCCGGCCCACAGCCATTGCACTGCACCACTCCTATCATGTCTTATTTTGTGTCCCCTCTCCTGTTTCTCTGTATGCTTACTGTCTCCTCTCCTTACAACTCTCACTCTTCCTGTTATGGGACAGCAACTTCCTATCTTCTTCAGTAGCCTCCTTCTTCTTTGCTCAATGTCAGACCACCAGCAGCTGGGGGAGTGAGCTACTTTTTTCCTTTAGGGTTGACAAAACCAATGTTTCTCTATAATCTTTCCCTTCCTACTGCCAAACAGGAAGTTCCTGTTGACAGTCAAATCCAGTGGCTATAAAAGTAGAACTGGCTTAGGTTGGGTTGGTGGAGGGGTGGGATGGAGGGCAATTAGTAAGAAAAAAGGCAAGTAACAGGACGTTGTAATTTGAGTCACCTGCTTTAATAGTGTCTAAGCCACACCCCCAATTAAGGTATATCTCCTCCTACTGGTTTAGCAAAGTCAGCTGATACAGTACCCTTCCCAGCACAGAACACACACTGACTTTCTTTTCTTTTTAATTTTTTAACCCTAAATAAGACCCCTTCTACTTCTAATAAAGTATCTGTCTACTTAATCTCAACAGACACTGACTCCTGCTGAGATATAAGTGTTAAATTAATAAGAAAATGCAGTTTCTTTTAGTTAGCTGCTTTCTGCTCTACAAAAAAGGCTAGCAACAAAAAGTTTTCTCATTGGTTATATGTCCATGAGAAATCCAGTCAATGATAATCAATGTTGTTGTAAATGTTAGACTATATATTCCAACCTACTATTTTGGTCCCATTTAGGTACACTATACACAATCACACCTCTTATAATCATCACTGACAAATTAAAGGTAGGAAAACAATGTGAGAAAGCAACACAGAAAGTGGGTGGCATCTTCAAATGTATGAGTAGAGGTATTTCTAATAGAAAGAGGGAGGTTATCATGACCTTCTACAGGTCCTTGGTGAGGCCACACTTGGAGTACTGCATTCAGTTTTGGAGACCTCACCTCAAGAAGGACATTGACCATTTGGAAAAGGTGCAGAGAAGGGCTACTAAGATGGTGGATGGACTGCATCACAGGTCATATGAAGCAAGACTCGGGAGCTGAACCTATACTCCCTTGAGCAGAGAAGAAACAGAGAGGACACAATTGAAACATTTAAGTATGTGAGGGGATTTAACACAGCTCAGACAGGCAATCTATTTTTGACAGAACACAGCTGCATGCACAAGAGGGTATGATATAAGACTACTAGGAGGAAGGTTCAAAAGCAACCTCAGTAAGTACTTCTTCAGAGGGAGAGAGAGTGATAGACCCATGAAACAGCCTGCCCCAGCAAGTGGTAGCATCACAGACAGTCAGGGAGTTCAAACTCACATGGGACAGACATAAAGGACAAGTTAAGATGAAGGCTGCATGGGGGGGTAGTTTCTAGGGTAAACTAGATGAATCATACGGTTTCCATCTGCCAATGCTTTTCTTATGTTTTTATGTTCTTATACTAAATATTAAAACAAAGAGAATGTAGAAATATGTCACAACAGAAAATAGTAGGATCATGGTTTTTAGTATTGTAGGACTGGTTAACGTAAAAGATCGCAATCGAGCATCAAGAATCTGATCATTTTTCAACAGCATTGTATTATATTCCACCATGTACCAATTTCTTCATTGTCTCCTTTTTAATAGTACTGAATATTTATATGAGTTTATGGTGTGTAGTGTCAAGAGATATTATGGGCTTATCACTGTCTTGGATGCTTTTATCTTGGATCCTGTTACCTTGGGTTCCCCGTTATGCATTATAAATTATTATTAAAATGTATATAGAGTAAAGATAATTAAGGTGAAAGCATGAGGTGTCTGGAGACAAGGACAATGTAGAATTTGTATCTTTTAATGCAAGGCTAGAGGTTGTAATGGAAATTTTGTATAAAATTGCAAAAATTCTGAAATACAGATATATATAGTACCTATATAAAACTTAGGGATATGCAATGGGAACCTGTGGTATAATGTTTCTGTCTAAACAAGAACAATTTGACCTTGGGTAACCTCATGAGTGGCATATGCCACAAGTGATATGCCTGAGGTCAAATTACTTGAGTGTGGATAAAAACATTATATCACAAGGACTCCATTTCATATTTCATTAATGAAATAGGGTAGCATAGTGTGTGTATTTTTTCAGTTTTGTGATGTTCTTTTTTTATATATATATATATATATATATATATATATATATAGTATATATTTTTTTTTTCTGGGATTTTTTTTGTACTCTTCCTTGTTAATGCATTTTTCTGAGCCTGGTTGACATGTCTGTTGTTAGGGATGCACAATAGGATAGGCACATTCAAGACATAGCCTCTGATTGGTTAAGCATGTGGTTTTCAAAAACTTTTGATGAAAGATGGCAGCTGTGGTTAGCGAGTGCTGTGTATTTGGTGGAGGCATCAGCTATGATGAACATGAACTGTGTGTCAACAGTGCTGTTCTAAAACTTTATTTTTTGAAAATAAGGTTTCGGTAATGGTAGCCAAATGGCTGAAGTCATATAGAGATGGAGAAAGTGTACAGAAAATGATGAAAAGACTTAACAAGATGGACCAGCTGTGCCATGTAGAGGTGACCCAGAAAGGAGAGGTAGTATAGAAAAATAAATGCTTCTCAGTTTTTAAATGTAAAGAATATTTTAGGTGAAAGTAGAATGTTTTTCTGGGTTTTTGTGGTGCCCATGTTTTGGGGAGTTCAGAGGATTGAATGTGGCTCCCAGTGTGGCTTCAGTTTTGTGGTTTGGAAGAGAGCGAGTGCCACCTGAGATCTGCCAAGTAAAAAGAAAAAAAAGTAAAGTGTGAGGTATTTCTAAAGGAAATTATTAGAGTTTTGTTTAGTTCTGTGTGTTTGCAAATGAGTTGTACAATAGTGAGGCAGCCTATTGTGAAATTAAACTACTGTTTGATGAAATGAAACTATGGAAGTAGTGCCAGCAGCCAGGCTGGAGTCAGTGGTGGTGATGCATCTACTGTGTATATAAATATATATTAACACATCTACTGTGTTTATAAAATCCCTGTGATGTACTTACTATGTGTATAAATCTAGGATTCTAGATTTATACACATAGTTGCTCAGATAAACATTTATATCAGCCTGAATTTCTCACCACTTCTATTGCATCTATCTATCTGTCTGTCTGTCTATCTATATTGCAAACAACTTTGTTGAAGCATCAGTTAGGGTTAAAGCATAAAAAGTAGGGAAATGCGGTGTTAGAGTTTTCAACCCTTACACCCCACCCACACTCTGCACAGGTGAAGAGAGATCAGGGTATGGCATTGGCATCTCCAGCCCTGATGCTCACCCTATTCTCCTATGCTGTGGCCACCCAGCTTATTTTGTAAGAGAATGTGGTGAGAATTAGGGGCTGGAGATGCCAATGTCACCCAATCCCTCTTCATTTGTGCAGGGTAAGGGTGGGGTGTTTCCCTACTTTTGACTATTTAACCCTAACTGATGCATTAATGAAGTTTTATGCAGTTTGTTTCATTACTTTTTTAGATAGTATAATAGTACCTTTATTTTACTGTGGGAGCATAGGGTCCTTTGGACTCTGCGATCCCATCCCTCTACAAATGCACGTATGTATCTAGCCTCTGGCCTCTGTGCCTCCATGCATCAAGTTACAAGCAGGGGTAGTGAATTTGTAACAAACAGTCATAACTGTGCCATCTTAAAAAAATTTTCACCCAAACTTTCAAACGTAACCTTCTTATCACCTCACCGATTATACCCAGAACAGAAAACTTTCAAATCATTGTTGAAACGTAATTCTGTACAACTGTAATGTCATTCTGCTCTACAGGTGCATAAAAACATTTTTGGCAGGATTTGAAAAATTACAGCTGTATTCTTCATGAGGTGGAGTGAAAAAATGGCAATGTTGAAAATCTGGAGAGAAAATATGAAAAATAGGTGAAGTTATGAGTGTGCATAGAAACTGCACAATGCACGCTCATATTGTGGTAATTGTTAGGAATTTTTACACCAGATTTTCAACATTGGCTTTTTGGGACCTCCCCTCATGAACACTGGCACTGTGATTTCATTAATCCTTCCCAAAAGTTGATTTTACACAGTGACCGTGCTATTCTGTGTCACAGGTGCGAAAACACGTACTGTTCATGAGGAGTTGAGAAAAAATGGCAATTCAATAGTATCTTTATTTTACCATGTGAGCACAGGGTCCTTTGGACTCTGCATGCCCATCCCTCCACAGAAGCACATATGCATCTAGTCTCTGGCCCCTGTGCTTCCACATATCAAGCTATGAGCAGGCATAGTGAATTTTCAACAAATAGCCAGAACTGTACCATCTTAAAACATTTTCACCCCAAACTGTCCTCATAGTCTTCTTATCACCTCCCTACATGTACCCAGTACAAAAAACTTTCAAATCCCTGTCGAAATGTAATTCAGCTTAACTGTAATGCCATTCTGCACCACAGGTGTGGAAAAAACATTTTTGGCAGGATTTGAAAAATTACAACTGTATTAATCATGAGGTGGTGTGAAAAAATGGTAATGTTGAAAATCTGGATAGACAAAATAAAAAAAACTGGCAAAGTTATGAGCATGCATAGAAACTGCACAGCACTTGCTCATAACACTGTTATTACACTGGAATTTGCAACATGGGCTTTCCCCAGGACCCATCTCATGAATGGTTGCACTGTCATTTGTTGTCTGTCCCAAAAGGTGATTCTGCACAGCGACCACAAAATCACCTTTTGGGACCAAGTAACAAAATGACTGTGCCAGTGTTCATGAGGTGGGGTCTCAAGAACTCCATGCTGAAAATTTATGCCAAAATGTCAAAAAATGGCTGTGATATCAACAAAAGTTGAAAATGCCAGACAGTGACTGCCATTATACAGTGCTTATCTTGATTCTTCACTTCGCTGTTCGGCTTTGAAGAGTGCAGATGTGTCCCGGTCCACAGAAGATTGCAGTCATTGACCTCAGGAGGTAAGTATGATATAAAGGGTGTGTAAGGGGAGGTGAGTGCACAAAGGGATGGTCAGAATGGTGGAGGGGGTATGGGGAGATGATAATGGATGGTTTTCTTTTTTACAGGTTGTTAAAAAATAAAAAAAAGATGTCAGGGGATTGTTTTCTTAATTTCAGGGACTTTGTGTTGTTTGGGAACACTGGGAGTGGGCTTCCCAGTGTGCTACTCAGTAGTGGGGGAGTACAAATAATTGAGGATACTGGGAGTGGTCTCCCCAGTGTCCCACACCAGCGATGCTGCTGGGGTTCTACAGCTGACATGGGGATTGGGCACCCCAATATCAGAAACAATTGTTTTAAAAATATGTGGAAAGTGACCAGAGGGTGGCAAAACTGGATTCCTTTTTTGCCACTTGCTAACTTCTGACTAGCAAAAAGAACGTTAGCAAGTGCCAAAAAACTAATCTAAAGTGTTAATAAAAAGATCCTGGAAGGCTGCATTGCATGCAGCCACTTAGGAATCCATCTGAAGGAGTCCTGATGAACAAGGTACATACCTTGGTGTATCCTTATTGCTTCATTTTTGTGGGTTTTCATTTAAAAAAAAATGGAAAACAAGATGGCAGTTCACAACCAAAGATTTTTTCTCATGAAAAGGGATTGTAAATCTCACAAAGAAGGAATGCTCTCACATGATTAAATCCTTCTTCGTCAGATGAAATCCCCCTTAAGAAAAAAAGTCCTCTATCCAAGAAATGGAATGTTCAGCAAAGTCCCTTAGGATATAATGGGAATTAAAACACTTAATAACTTTGCAACAGATTAATATTATTGCACAAAATTTTCACTGTCTGTTTGGCTACAAATGTTCTTTATACCTCACAAAAATCATGTAGAAATTCCACTCTATCTGGCCGCAGGGCAATGAGGAAAATCTGAAAAAAGGTGTTTTTTTTTTACTTTTTATCACTATCTGGATCTCAGAATCCACATATCCAACTGGAATGAAAATTTCCACATCATAAAATCTACTCCACAGGACAGAGCATACCAAATTTTATGCAAATCCATTGATCGGTTGCAAAGTTATTAAAGTGCAACATTTCATGTTTAACATAGAAACTACTGCTCAGCCCTAACTATAGAGGCACTATCGTGAGTTATCTATGTTATAAAATGGCTAAATTATTTTGGAGGGGGGTGAAAGTGCAGTTGTGCAGTCACCCTCTGATATACGCACAGTCATGAGATGTGTTTCAACCACCCAGCAGAGATCATTTTTCCTACCCATTTTATAAATACATATATACAGCATAGGAGTGTGGTCATGCCTCTATAGTTAGGGTTGAGTGGAAACGTCAATGTTAAACTCAAAAACTTGCACGTTAATAACTTTGGAACCATTGAACGGATTTACACACAGTTTGGTATGCACCTTCCTGTGGGGTAAGCTTCTTGATCTGGCAAGTTTCATGCTGGTCAGATGTGAAGAATCTGAGTTATGGAGAGGTGACAAAACATGTTTTTATGCATTGACTTTACTTGGATTTTTTTTTTACTTGCCTATAGCCCAGGGGGTTTGGTTGTTTGGCATGAAATGTGCAGGGTAGAAAGGGACTAACCCACAGATGTGTCTTTTGCTAGTCTGGAGTAAAAAAATTATGTAGTTTTTAAGTTATTGCAATTAACAAAATTGAAAAAAAATGTTTCTGAGCATGATCAGTAGGCACTTCAAGGTAGCTGGTTGATATGAAAGAGAAATCCTACATTGTATGAGAAAATTCCTCTTTTGTATGGCCATCATCTTGCTTTCAGTTTTGCCGAAACAACTGTTTTTAAATCTCCCCAAATGATACTATTGGGAGGAACCAACACATGTAGCTTGCTTATTGGGACCCCCTTTGGTGCATTCTGCACTTTACCCGATGAAATAGGCCCCTAAAAATGTGTTTATTTAATTATTTAAATCCTACTAAGTATTCGGATAATACGACCTAGGATCCTAGTTCGTATGCACGAAATACGACCTAGGATCCTAGGTCGTGAGCCGAAAATAGGATTAACGATTAAAAAAAGATAGTTATGCTGACATGGAGGGTCCAATCCCCATGTCAGCACTACAGGCCCCACCCCCAGTATGGAGAGTACTGCTCCGATGCTGGGATGCCCACTCCTGGTGTCAGATGATTCCCCACCTTTCCCCCCGCTAAAGCCGTCCTTTATAATTGATGACACGGTGTGCCCTATCCTCGTGTTGGCATGTATGCACCCCCCACACACACACCCACACTGATATGGAACACTGGGAGCCCACCCACAGTGTTCCCAAATACATATAATAGTTAAAGGTACAGTTGGCACCACTTAAAGGGGACCCACTTAAAGGGGATGGCTGCTTATAGGAGACGATTCCCAGGGCACTGATTTCTGTACCATATTATCCAATGTATGACCATTTCCTTTAATCAGGACCCTTAAATCACTTAATTGGGATGATTTGTTGTCAGCTGTGCCTGGTAAGCTCATTATTAATGCTCGCTAACACCTCGTTATATAAACAGTCACAGTGAACTAAGCATTGTTCTCAGTTGTGAAAACCTTTTGGTTCATTGCTGCATAATGGCATCCTCTAAAAGAGTGGGCCTCCCTCTAATGGACAAGATTAAGGTGCTGGAATGCCTTCAGCAACTGAACTGATCCACTAGCTGATGTGCCAATCCCTGATGGGATATCCCATGATGAGTTTCAGGCCTTTGTGGGGGTTGATGATAAGGAGGTCGTGGAAGGTGAACTTTCCATGGATGACCTCTGCTCCTCATTATGGGATGGCAGTGAGTCCACACAGGAAGGTACCGATGATGATGATGTTCCTCCAATCAATGTCACCTGTGAGGAAGCACTGCTACATGCCAGCTCGCTTAGAGACTGGTGCTTTCAAACAACCAGATGGATTACTGGGAGCAGATCTTCGAGCTTGAAGCAATCGTGCATCTCCAGCTCACATCAGAGAAGAAGCAAAGTAAAATTACAGATTACTTTATCCCAACCAACTAAGTCCCTGCTCGAAATATGAGTGAGGAACCAGGAGCAGCAAACAGATCAGTTCTTTTAAAATTATACTGCAAAGTATGGCCTTATAAATAAAGATGCCTTTTAAATGCAAACAGTACAACAAACACAACATCATAAAACAGCTGTGATTCACTAATGTGTAGCGTTGTGTGTTGGTTTTGATCTGCATCTTTTTTTGTGTGTTGGTGTAGTTGGCGGTTATGCAGGAGGGCTGCTATGATGAAAAATACCTGCTTCCTTTAATTGGGACTGCTGCTTAAATGGGACATTTTGCCTGCCACAAAGGTGTTCCATTTAAGCAGCTTCAATTGTACCCGTGAATACGGAAAAGCATCCCCTGATGTCTTAAATTTTTTTTTTAAAGCTGCAAAAAATAAAATGGTCCCTCATCATCTCATGAGTCCCCCATCCCCCATCCTCACCCTCCCACTGAGCACCCACCTCCCTGCACCTCCTCTGACACATACTTACCTCCAGAGGTTAGGAGCAGTGATCTTCTCAGGATCGGGACACGTCTGCACTCTTCAAAGCCGAACCACAAACTAAAGAATCAAAGGTATGCCGTTTCAACTTATATTGATATCTCTGCCATTTTTTGACATTTTTGGGCCAAATTTTCATGTGGGATTTTTGGGACCCCACCTATTGAACAATGTCACTGTCATCTGGTTATTCAGCCCTGAAAGGTGATTTTGCGGTCACTGTGCAGAATCACCTATTAGGACAAATTAATGAAATGACAGTACGAGTGTACATTGGGGAGGTCCCAAAAAGCCAATGTTGAAAATCTGGTGCAAAAAATCCAAAAGAACAGCCATGTTACAAGCGTTCATTGCACAGTTTCTATGCATGCTCATAACTTCACCAATTTTTGATGTTTTCACTCCAGATTTTCAACATTGCCATTTTGTCACACCTCCTCATGAACATTACAGCTGTCATTTCTCACATCCTGCTTGAAATGTGTTTTCCCACACATGGCACAGAATGGCGTGGTCGCTGTGCAAAATCAACTTCCAGGGTGGATTAACAAAATCACAGTGCCAATGTTCATGAGGAAATTTCCCAAAAAGCTCATGTTGAAAATTTGATAAAGATATTCCCATAAATGGCCACGTTATGAGCGTGCATTGTGTGGTTTCTACGCACGCTCGTAACTTCACCAATTTTTCATATTTTCACTCCTGATTTTCAACATTACCTTTTTTCACACCTCCTCCTGAACAATATACAGCTGTCATTTTTTACATCCTGCCTGAAACATGATTTCATACCTGTGGCGCAGAATGGCACGTTTGCAGTGTGAACTCAACTTTTGAGACAGATTAACAAAATGACAGTGACATTGTTCATGAGGTTGGGTCCCCAAAATGCCATGTTGAAAACTGGGTGACAAAAATCCTGAAAATACCCCAGTTTGGTGCGTTTGTTGAATTGTGGCACCTGTGGCACCTTCCAGTGCACGTATCTCAAAAACAACCATTATACAAGTTACATTACACTTTCTCAAAAAGAAGGGAAATTCATTGCAAAAAAAAAATACATTAATGCATCAGTTAAGGTTTTTATTAAACCATAAAAAGCAGGAAATTTAATGTTAGGTTACCAACCCTACTACACCACTCCCACTACCCCACCCTCCACACACCAACAGGCATTGGGGTGTGCTTTGGAGTCATTCAGACAAACTCTCACCCCATTCTCCTATGCTGTACCATCTCATTTTGCTTACACATGGAATGGGGTGAGAGTTAGGGCCAGTGATCCCAAGGCACACCCCAATGCCTGTTGGTGTGTGGCGGGTGGGGTGGTAGGGCTGGTAACCCTAACATTGAATTTCCAAGCTTTTTTGCAGTTTAATATAAACCCTAACTAATGCAATAATGTAGTTTTTTGCAATGAATTATAGTGCCACGGTAGTGGCACTCGTGGCACTATAGTTAGGATTGAGTAAACACTTTAAAGTTAAACCTCAAACTTTGCACCTTAATAACTTTTCAACCATATGACGGATTTACCTGAAAGTTTGCTTGCATAGTCTGGTAGTATGGTTCTCTGGATCTGGCAAGTTACGTTACAGTCGGATGCACAGTTGCAGAGCTACAGAACACCAAACAACGCTAAAAAATGGACTTTTTCCTCATTTCTTTGCTTGTGCCCACAACCCACATGATTTGTCCGTTCAGTCCAAAATCTTCAGAGAAGATGCAGTCTTAGTCACTGATGTGTCTTTTGAAGACTTGGTGTAAAAATATTAAACCGTTTAAAAGTTATTCAAAATACAAATTTCCCATTATAGTCAAAGGGAAAAAAATATACATGTCTCATGAAAGTTTCAAAAATCCAGTTTTACTTTCACAGATGGCCCTTTTACTTTCATGCTGCCACCATCTTGTTTTCAGTTAGCAAGAGAGAAAAATGCCTGGCATTTAAATTTGGGACCCTCTAGGTAAACACTGACTGTTGGATTTACCTAGTCGGGTCCTAAGGATGCCAGCCCTATCTTTATTTTGGGGTACCCCTCCCCCCCAGAAATGCCATTTAAAACACTGGAGGAAAAATACTTTCACAAATTGTGAAAGAAATTGCCACAATACATTCACAAATGGCAAAGTTTCATGCTGCTGTCTGCAAAACTTTCAATATTTATGAAAGTATTTAAAAAAAAACAGCAAATCTTTGCTATCACCCTGCAACAAAACAGTTGGATCTTTTGGGCTGAAATTTGCTGGGTGGCAGGCCCTGGTCCCACAGAGGTGCCTTTTGGTGGTTTGGTGCCAAAACATTCAAGGTACCCAAAGTTACAGCATTCTAAAGTTGAGAAATTTCCTGTAGGATAACACTGTGGCGTCCTTGATGCCTTTCGGTGCTCTTATCTCAAAAACAAAGTGAGATATGGATTTTTCGCTACCAGCAGCTTAGCTCAACTTCAGGTGAGCTAACCTGCAGAAACAATTCTGGAAACCTTAGATTGCAGCAGCAGTGGAATTTTTTTCCTACTTGCTACAGTTACAGTGATATTGGCAAAAATGTGTTCCAAGAGTTCCAAATGCGCATTTTCAGTGCTGTTCTGTGTCCGTATCTTGTAAATGATGTGAGATACAGATAAGGTCAATGGTACATTGCATGGAGGTTACACTGTTATGATCACAACAACACTTTAATTTTTTTCATAGCTGCTATGGTTGCTGAGATATTAGTAAATTAGTGTTCCAAGGGTTCCTTGCCCTGTAGGGCTGCTGCACGGCTCTGTCGTTATGTGTAAGTGGAAGCACAGGGCCCAGATGGCCCGTGCCCCCACATACACATGTCATTATGCCAAAAATGGGCAATATGAAGGGAGCAAGGGCCTGGAGTGCCAGTGCTCCCACTAACACACATCACTTACCAGTTACATTACACTTTCTCAAAAAGAAGGTAAAATCATGGCAAAAAAACTCCATTAATGCATCCGTTCGTGTTTATATCACAGCAACAATAGCATGGAAATGTGGTGTTAGAGCTACCACTCTTACCACCCCACCCCCACCCCCTCATCCTCCACACACCAACAGGCATTGGGGTGTGCATTGGGGTCATCGTGCTTAACTCTCACCCCATTCTCCTATACTGTACCACTTCAGCTTCTTTACACATGGAATGGGGTGAAAGGCCGATGACCACAATGCACACCTTGATGCCTGTTGGTGTATGAAGGATGTGGGGATGGGGGTGGGATGGTAGGAGTGGTAACCCTAGCACCTGATTTGCATGCTTTTGTTGCTGTGATATAAACCCTAACTGATGCATTAATGGAGTTTTTTTTCCATGAATTATTTATATAGAAGGATAGATATATTATACTGGCACGGTCATGTTAAACCTCAAATTTTACACCTTAATAACATTGTCACCGAAAGACAGAGTTGTCTGACATTTTGCTGGTGGAGTCTGGAACCATAGATCTCTGGATATGGCAAGTTGTGTTATGGTCAGATGTACAGTTGCAGAGCTGCAGAAAGCCAAAAAGCACAAGAAAAACTGACTTTTTGCACATTTCTTTGCTCGCACCCATGGCCCGCACTATTTGCCCATTTGGTCTGAAATCTGGGAAGATGCAGTCTGGCTCACTGATATGCTTTTGAAGATTTGGTGAAAAAATATTAAATCTTTGAAAAGTTATTCAAAAAACAAATTTCCCATTATAGTCAAAGGGAAAAAATATATGTGTCTCACGAAAGCTGCCACCGCTACATTTTCCTTTTGCAATAGGCCCTTTTACTTTCATGCTATGGCCATCTTGTTTTCAGTTAGCAAGAAAGAAAAATGGCTGGTGTTTAAATCTGGGACCCCCTAGGTAAACACTTACTGTTAGGTTTACCTAGTCGGGTCCAGAGGATGCCAGCACTATCTTATTTTGGGTGGTAAAACCCCCCAGAAATGCTGTTTTTAAAATCGTTGCCCCAGTACTTTTGCAAATTGTGAAAGAAATGGTCATGACAGTTTCACAAACACAAAAGTGTCATGCTGTTTTTTGCAAAACTTTCACAATTTGTGAAAGTATTTTGCCCAAGAACTGCAAATCTTTGACATCCCCCTGCAACAAAATGGTTGGGGGTTTGGGGCCATAATTTGCAGGGTGGCAAGCCCTGGTCCCACAAATGAACCTTTTGGTGGATTGGTGCCAAAACACACAACAGGCCCAAAGTTACAATGTTTTGAATTTGAGAAATCTACCATAGGATAACATTATGGCATCCATGATGCCTTTCGGTGCCCATATCTCTAAAACGAAGTGAGATATGGAGTTTTAGCTACCCACAGTTTAGTTCACCACTAAACTATGAAAACAAGTTTGGGAATCATAGATTACAGCAGCAGTGGAATTTCTTTCCTACTTGCTAAGGTTACGGAGATATAGTTTCACAAGGGTTCCAAGGGTGACTTTTGAACACATTTCAGTGCCCATATCTTGCAAACGATGTGAGATACCAATTTTGTGACTATATCATGCTTGGAGGTTATGCTATCATGATTACAACAACACTTGAATTTTTTTTCGTAGCTTCTATGGTTGCTGAGATATTGGCAGATTACTGTTACAAGGATTCCTTGCCCTACAGGGCTGCTGTTTGGCTCAATAGTTATGTGCAAGTGGGAGGACAGGGCTCAGAGGGCCTGCACTCCCACATACACTTGAATTTTTTTTCGTAGCTTCTACGGTTGCTGAGATATTGGCAGATTACTGTTACAAGGATTCCTTGCCCTACAGGACTGCTGTATGGCTTGATACTTATGTGCAAGTGGGAGGGCAGGGCTCAGAGGGCCTGCACTCCCACATACACATAACATTATATAGAAAATGGGCAACGCTAAGGGAGTGCAGGGCCACAGGGCCCATGCTCCCACTAACACATACCAGTTACCAGTTACATTACACTTTGACAAAAAGAAAGGAAATTCATGGCAAAAAAAAAACCTCAGTTAATGCATCAGTTAAGGTTCACAGTACAGCGACAAAAGCATGGAAATGCAGTGTTAGGGTTACCACCCCTCCCACCTTCCACACAGCAACAGGCATTGGGGTTTGCTTGGGATCATCAGGCCTAACTCTCACCCCATTCTCCTACACTGCACCATCTCAGCTTGTTTACACATGGAATTGGGTGACTGTTAGGCCCGATGACTGCAATACACACCCTGATGCCTGTTGGTGTGTGGATAGTGGGGGGGGGGTGGTAGGGGTGGTAACCCTAACACCACATTTTTCTGCTTTTTTCACTGTGCTATGAACCCTAACTGATACATTAATGTAGTTTTTGCAATGAATATATAAATACATATATTTATATATACTATATATATATATATATATATTCATTGCAAAACAATTCTGTTAATGCATCAGTTAGGGTTCTTATTACAGTGTTCATGAGGTGGTGTCCCAAAAAGTCCATTTCAAAAATTTGGTGCAACAATGTTGAAAATAAATGCCCGAGATATCAACATAAGTTCAAAACACTACAGACAGCCATTATACAGCACTTACTGTACCTTGATTCTTCAGTACTTGGTTCAGCTTTGGTGAGTGCAGACTTGCCCCAGTCCAGAGCAAATCACAGCGGCTGACTTCTGGAGGTAAGTATAGGGTAAGAGGGTGTGTGGAGAGGTGGGTAGCCAGAGGGAGGGTAGGGATGGGGAAGGGGAATGGGGAGAAGATGAGGAATCATTTTCTATTTTACAGGATTAAAACAAACAAAAAACATCGGGGGACTGTTTTCTTCATTGCAGTTCAAAGAAAAATCTCAGCAAAGTGAATGACTGAAAACATGTTTTTTCTCCTTTCTGTAACTTGGAAACTACAGCTCTGATTGGAATGTAACTTACTAAATCAAGAGTTCTACCCCACAAGTAGGAGCATAGAAAATGTCTTGCAAATCCATTGAATGGTTGCGTAGTTATTAATGTGCAAACTTTTGAGCTTAACATTGAAGTGCCCACTCAACCCTAACTATAGGGCATTGCCACACCCCTATAATATATATATAGATATAGATATAGATATAGATATAGATATAGATATATATATAATATATACTGGCACAGCAATGCCAGTTTAGTTAGGGTGAAAGGTAACTTCTATGTTAAACTTACGTTTTTGAACCTTAATAACTTTGGAACCATTCAGCTGATTTGCATGACATTTGGCAAGCATAATCTCTAGGGGTAGATCTCTTGACATGCCAAATTTCATGTGACTCTGTTTTCTAGTTTCTGAGATACAAAGTATTGAAAAAAACAGAAACATGTATTGTTTAAGCCATTTCTTTCTCCACCTGGATCTTATGAAAGGGCTTTAGGTTGTAGTCTGAAATTTTCAGGGTAGAAATCCTTTGCCTCACAAATGTGCCTTTTAAAGGTTTGGTGAAAAAATATTAATCCATTCAAAAGTGATAACATTTTTAATTTTCTGATTATTTCCTATGGTAAATTTGTATGTCTGGCATGAAAGTTTGTAATTTTTAAAAAATGCTAATTTTCAAAAAATACTGATTGTATTTTTTTACAAATTACATAATTTTCCAAAAATACTGATGTATTTTGCACAAAAAAATAAATAAATCCTTAAACCTTAATAACTTGGGAACCGGTGAATGGTTTTGCATGACTACTGGCATATATAATGGCCAGGGTTAGGTTTGTTGACTTACCTCATATCGTACAAATATGTTGAAGGGATGCAAAGTTATTAAGGTGCAAATGATGCAAAACTAGAGAACTGAGAAATTCAAAAAAAAGGTACATTTAAGAATGCTTGAGACACAGTATCTCAGAAACTAGAAAACAAATTCACATGCAATTTGGCACACCAAGAGACTTACATTCAGAAATTATGCAGTCCTCATTTTGTGCACATCTGTTGAAAGATGCCAAAGTTATTAAGGTTCAAACATGCAAAAAAAAAAAACAACTGGAAGACAGTGAAAATTAGAAAAAAAAGTACATTCTAAGATGGTTGAGATACAGTATCTCGGAAATCTCATAACCTATTCAGTTGAAATTCACTACTTCATCAGACCTGCACCACAGAACTATCGTAAGCAAAATATCATGCAAATATATTGAAGCATTGCAAAGTTATTGAGGTCCAATGATGCAAAACTTGAAGACTGCAAAATAAAAAAATTAAAAAAAACAGATACATTTAAGGAAGCTTGAAACACAATATCTCAGAAATCATAAAACAGATTCACATGAAATTTGTCAAATCCTGAGACCAGTACCCAGAAATTTTGCAGTCCACATTTCGTGCACATCTATTGACAGGTGCCAAAGTTATTAAGGTTCAAACATGCAAAAAAAAACCGGGAAGAAACAGCAAAAATTAGAAAAAAAACACATACATTTCAAGGTGTTTGAGACAGTATCTCAGAAAACACAAAAGCTGTTTATATAAAATCCACCACACCATCAGGCCTGCACCACAAGACTGAGCACACAAAATGTCATGCAGATATATTGAAGTATTGCAAAGTTATTAAAGGTGTAAAATATGCAAAACTGGAAGACTGAGAAATTAAAAAAACAGGTATATTTAAGGATGTTTGAGACACAGTAGCTCAGTTTTGTCAATTTAATGCCCTAACTGATGCTCCCAAGCCTTCATTGAGACAATATAGCAGTAATGGCATGCATAATCTCTAGGGATTGGTCTCTTGATGTGCCATATTTCATGTGAATCCACTGTGTTGTTTCTGAGATACAGAGTGTTGAGAAAACAGAAAAATCCATGTCAGTCCTAACACTCCCCCATTCTCCTATACTGTACCTATCCCGGGTTATTTACTTATGAAATGAGGTCAGCATTAGGGCAACCCCAAGGCAGAACACTGATGCCTATGGGTGGGTGTGTGCATGTTGTGGGGGGAGGTTGGGTGTCAGGGTTGATAACCCTAACAGGAAATTTCCCTACTTTTGTCACTTTGGTAAACACCCTAACTGTTGCATTAACAATGTTTTTAGCAATGAATATTATGTGTATATATATATATATATATATATATATATATATATATATATTTATATATGGGCTACATGATGGGCAGGAGTGGAATATGGAAAATATTCTCCTTCCTGCAGAGTGACAGTATCCAGAGCTCACTCTGCAGGAGTGACAATATTTTCCATAGTCCATGATCCATACATCATGTGTGCTATTTATACAATGGGGTAGGAGCTTCAGAAGTGTTGTTATGTTTTTTGCATCCTTTTCCTGTGTACTCTGTCTTTTTAGTAACTGGATATGTTTTTAGAGATGACTTGAAAGCTTTGGGCACTTAAGTACAGTAACTTGTTGTGAGTCACACAGTGCGGCAGTGGAGATTATGAAAATCAAACCCAGGTTTGGTGTGCTGGATTTAGCAAGCTTACTCAAAACTCATTACTCTAACCTCTAGGTTATACTGAGAGCACTGTTTGTGTGTGTTCTTATTGTGTGTAAGTGTTTCTGAATGGGCTGGGAGTGATACAAACACTATGAGAAACAGGTGAATCTGTTTGGCAGTGCTAATTGAGTTAATGTCAGCTAGCGGTGAGAAACAAACTGTGAGGCATTGTGATTTAGAATACAGGTTTTCTTGAAAATGACTGTAGCATAGTTCTGGGCTGGGAGTTTTGCACACACTATGGGAAAGAGTTAAATGTCCTTTGCATGTTGAGTTACTTGCAAGTACCGTAGCAGTGATAAACACAAACTGTGAGGCACTGTTATTTAGAATGCAAGCTTTCTTGAAAATGACAGTAGCATAGTACTGGATTAAGAGTTTTACACACACTATAGGAAACAGCTGAATGTCCTTTGCAGTGTTAATTGAGTTACTTGCAAGTAGCAGTGAGAAACAGATTTGTGGAGAAGTTCAATTTAGTATGCAGGCGTGAGTGAGTGAGTGATGACATCAGCAGAGTTGGTATATTTGTAAGTTATTTTAACTCCGGTGATGTCATTATAAATTATTTCACTGCAGTGGAAATAACTGAAGTTATCACACTTATATTGCTTTCACCCCCATTGTGTGTGTGTGTGTGTATATATATATATATATATATATATATACACACACACACATATACATACATACACACACATACACATACACACACACACACACACACAGATACATATACATATACATATACATATACATATACATATACATATACATATACATACACACAGAGATATGTTCCCGCCTCCTACATTGAGATTCCCAGCCTATTCATTTGGAGTTCCATATCATGTACTGTGTATCATTATTGAAATGAAGATAAAATAAAAATAAAACAAAGGTGTAAGCATGAGGAACATGAGTGGTAAGGACAATGTAAAATTTGTCTTTTTTTTGTGCAAGTCTGGAGGCAGTAAGAAACTGCAAAATATCACATAAAATCTCAAAAACCTGGATAATCAATCTGACACCACTCAATGTCTTGACATCTATACACATAGAGAATCTTTTTCCCATTCATAAATTATATCCTCCTCTCGTACTAACACCTGTCGGCTGACTGTCGGCCAATGGCTGTTACTATTATAGGATCATGTAATTGTATTCAGAATAATTTTACCTGAATGAAGAAAAGTACAAGCTGCTTCTCTGTGGGACTGCTTATTTTGAATAAAGTAAAACATTGGGTGCTGGGGGAGAGGAGGGAGGTGGTTGTCAGTGATCATTTCGTGGGGGGACTTGTGAAATTTGGGTGGGTAGGGTACAAGTGTGGCTTGTATTGGGGTAATTGATTTGAGGGGGTACTGCTGCACAAAGCATCAAATCAGAAGAACAAGCTAGTGCTCTAACATGGGACTGCTTTTTTAAAGTTAAGCTTTGGGTGCTGTGGGGGAAGAGGGAGGTTGTGGCTAGTGAGTGTGTCAGGAGGGGGTACTTGTGGAATCGGGCAGGGTGAGATAGGGTAGTGTTGTGGTTTGCATCAATGGTATTTGATTTAGGGGGAATTGAAAGACCTGCAAGCAGTGCGATTTAAAAAAAAATAACAACAAGAAAGTCCTTCATGGTTTGGAGCACTGGGATGATGAAAATAAAGTTTGCTCTTTGGAGCTTGATAGACCCACTAGCAGGCATCCCACCAAGCCTGATTCCACAAGTATACCCTCCTGACATGCCCACTAGCTCATACCTTCCTCCTCCCTCTAGCACCTAAAGTTTAATCAAAATAAGTCACCCCATGGTGGAGCTGCTGTATATGTGTGTGTATATATATATATATATATATATATATATATATATATTTATACAATGGGGTGAGAGCAATATGAGTTAGATAACTTCAGTTATTTCCACTGCAGTAAAATAACTTATGATGACATCACCAGAGTTAAAATAACTTACAGATATACCTACTCTGCAGATGTCGCCACTCAAGCTAGCATTCTACATGAAAGTGCTTCAAAAATCAGTTTCTGGGTCTCACCGAAGCCTGCACATTACTCAGTTACAATTGCAAAACACACTTACCTTTGTCCCATAGTTGGTAACACTCCTAGCCCATTTGTGTGCTAATCTCAGCTTCACAACAACCTGAATTCAAATAAAACTCAATTACAAAGCAATTTCTTTCTCAGTGCAAGCTGCAACTAACACAAATAGCATAACAAAACACCCTTACCTGTATCCCAAAGTTTCCAACACTCCTAGCTCATGTATGTGCTAATCTCAGCTTCAAAACAACTTCAATTCAATTGAAACTCATTTATAAAGCAGTTTCCCTTTCTCACTGCAAGCTACAACTAATACAATTAGCTTAGCAAAACACAATCACCTGTATCCCACAGTACTTCTAACAATTCCAGCCCATTCAGAAACATTCTCACACTCTCAGATCACAAACAAACAGTGCTTTCAGTATAGCCTAGAGGTCAGCGTAATGAGCTCTGAACAAGCTTGGTACAGCCAGCAGACCAGACCTGGGTTTTATTCTTACAACCTCCACATACTGTGTGACTCTGAACAAGTTACTTAACTACCCAATACTCCTAAAAAACGCACCTGCTTACCAAAGACTAAAACAAACAAAAAACACATAGAGACAGAGAAAAAAAAAATTATACTTCACAAGCTCTTACTCCATTGTATAAATAGCACACATGATGTGTAGTTCATGAGATACGGGAAATATTCTCCCTCCTGCAGAGTGAGCTGTGCATTGGCACTCGTGAGAATACAGAGCTTACTCTGCAGGAGTGAGACTATTTCCCATATCCCACTCCTGCCCATGTATACCCTATATATATATTTAAAAGCCTAAATGTTGCCTCAGCACATGGTCAAACCCCTAAGGGGGTTACAACGCCAGTTAATCTTTTGACCTACAGCGACATCACAGGTGCAGTCTCATAGAGATTTGCCTTAAACCTACTAATGGCTTGACCTTCTTTTGGTGACCATGAATTTCATTTGGAATTTGTTTGAGGCCAGGTATTGTGAGGGATCTCCTTACACCAAGCTTACACTTCTCCAACACATCCTGGTTCCTGGTTAGGCAATGACATGGACAAACCAGGACGTGTTGGAGAAGTGTAAGCTTTCTTGCAAGGACAGCCCTCACAGTACCTGGCCTCAAGCAATATCCAAATGAAATTCATGGTCATCTAAAGAAGGTCGAGTCGCTAGTAGGATTTAGGCAATTGAGCCAAGAAGACGGAGACGTGAGAAGAGTAAACAGAAGGAGCCACCATGAGTTCTGAGAACCAACATGGACACCAGGTTTTATTTTCATAGCAAGTGTGTTTTGTTCACTGCAATTAGGGTTTATTGATGTGCCTATGGCGAAGCTTTATAATCCAACACTGAAAGACCTTGTTGTCTATTTGAATAAGTGTTTTGGAGTGCAGCTCACTTTGGACAGTCTCACTAAGTCGGACACCCACTTGTCATTATATATATATATATATATATATATAAAATGAGTAAGAAAAATTATATTTAGTGGTTGGTTGAAACACATCACATGACCATGCATATATCAGAGCGTGACCACTCACCTGCACTTTCACCCCCCTCCAAAACAATTTTGCCATTTTATGAGATAGAGAACCCACTCTTAGGTGTGTGTGCTCTGACATACACACGCCTTGGGTGGTTGATGCACGAGGCCTATGGCCTTGTGAGTAACAATGCACACCAAGGAATGCGTATATCAGAGCGCGACTGCACACCTTAGAGTGGGTTATCTATTACATACCTTCATGGCAAAATACACTGTTTAATGCATCAGATAGGGTTGTTCTACAATGACAAAAGCAAGGAAATTCGGTGTTAGGGTTGCCACCCATTGCATACCACGCCCACCCTGCCCCTACCAACAGGCATCAGGATGTGCTTTGCGGTTGTTGGTCCCAACTCTCACCCCATTCCATGTCTAAACAAGCTGAGGTGGTGCAGATAGGAGAATAGGGTGAGAGGACTGATGAGCCCAATGCACATCCCGATGCCTGTTGCTGGGGGGAGGGTGGGCATGGGGTGCAAGGGATGGCAACTCTAACACAGAATTTCCTTGCTTTTGTCACTGTGGAACAACCCTAACTGATGCATTAAACAGAGTTTTTTTGCCATGAATTTTCCTTCTTTTTGAAAATGTGCATTATAAATAGTGAATGGAATGTGTGTGCAGAATTGTGTGTACATCCATTCAACAGTCGCACAGCGCCACGAGCAAACAACGTAACTTGCACAGTTCAGCAACTGTAAGGCCTAGTTACCCAAAAATTGTCACAGTTAAAGATGTATTATTAATCTCTGCACATTCCAAATGGCAGACAAATTGAATATACGGTTCAGAAGGTATTGAAGCATAATGAACCACATTTTCATTCATTGTAGCGGCATCATTCCACACCTGTTAATGCTTTTCACACAAAACAACTGCAAGACACCTCCGTATCACTAGGGCTACCTATGCTATAAATTTCAAGCCAGTAGCACCACGCAGAATGCTATGCCCAAAATGTTAACTCTGTCACACAGTATATCTGCAATGAATTACTTTTCAAACATGTAAACAGCATAAGTCACATCTCCAGGACATCCACTCAACACCCTCCTAATTTCATATGAAAAGAACAAACTGTTCCAGAGATATTCAATTTTTATGTTTCTGCACCTTTAAGAAGTCTTCCACCACAAAATGGCAGAAAATGTGGCTGAAAATGCACTAAAATGGTGGACCTGTCAGCTAAAAAATCAGTAACTGCAAAGCGGGCCAACTTCAAATGACAATAACTGTGGAATGGAAGGTCTTTCTGGGTTCAGACCAATGAACCACACACAGGCTACACTATGCATCGTGGAAGACAGTGCAGAAAAATAACAAAAATGTAATGTTTTGCATTGCACTATGCAAACACAAAATCACAAACGGTAACGTTAATGCAAACGGTGATGGAAACAGTGAAGTAAAAGAAAATAGTAACGCTAACAGTAGTGCAAATGGTAACACACACAGTGACACAAACATAAACGATAATGCAAATGGTAAGGGAAACACTAGCACAAACATAAATGAAAACAGAAATGGTAGTGCAAATGCTAACGGCAACAGAAATGCAAATGGTAACGAAAACGATAACGCAAATGCTAACAGCCACGGAAATGCAAACGGTAATGAAAACGGTAATGAAAATGCAAACGTAACACAAATGCAAACAGAAATGCAAATGGTAATGGCAATGGCGATGCAGAAGGAAACACTAATGCATTTGACAACGGAAACACCACAGAAAATGCAAACGCTAAGGCTAACAGAAACACAAATAGTGACAAGCACGCAAACAGTAACTGTAACGCAACTGGAAATGCAAACGATTATGGTAACACCAACGATGATGCCAAAGAGAACACTAACACAAATGGAAATGCAAATTGAAGCACATATGCAAATGCAAATGGTAACGCGCACAGTCACGGTAACACAATTGGAAACACAAAAGCTTATGGTAACACCAATGTTGACGCCAAAGGAAACACAAACGCAAACACAAATGGAAGTGCATACGCAAATGCAAATGGTAATGCACATGGTGACACAAAAGGAAACACAAACAAAAATAATAATGGAAATGCAAATGGTAACAGTAACACAAATGCAAGTGCAAATGCAAAGGGTAACACACATGGTAACATAAATGGAAATGCTAACTCAAAGGTTTACAGAAATGCAAGTGGAAACGCTAACTGTGACAGTAACGCAAACGCACACACTTTTTTTCCCAAAAAGGAGCATTCAGAAGCACAGTAAATACAAAGAATGTATGCATAATAATGGCCCTCAGAGCAGAAAATGAACATTTGGAATACTAAATTGCTTATATGTCCGAAACCGTATGACGTAGAAAAAAATTTAAAATATCATATTATTTATGACTTTCCTGGCTAGTTTTGCATAGGAATTCTTCTGACGAAAAGTCTGTGTCTTGAAGCGTTTTCGAGATAAGGGCCCCTAAAGGTGCAGCAGATGCTGTAATGTTATTCTATGGGAAAAATCACCAACTTCAGAGTTCTGTAACTTTGCAGCCTTCTAATATTTTGTCACCAAATCACCATAAGGCACATCTGTGGGATCTTGGCCTTCTTCCCTCCAAACTTCAGCTCAAAAGACTAAACTGTTCTTTTGCAGCAGGGGCCAAAAATTTACTATTGTTTTGGGCATAGTGTCGCAAAGTACTTTTGCAAATCACAACACTGTCACAAATTAAATCACGAAAGTGTTGCATATGCGACACTACTTTGTGACACTACTTTTTACAAAAATTTAAAAAACATGTTTCTGGGGTGTTTTACTCCCTTAAAAAGACATGGCTAGCATCCTCAGGGCTTGACTAAGTGAACACAACAAGAATTGTGTCCCTAGAGGGTCCCACATTTAAATGCCAAGCATTTCTGTGACCACCAACTGAAAACAAGACGGCTGATTTGTGACACCACAAGGGTCATTTTCGAAAGTAAAATGTACATTTGTGACACTTTTGCAAAGTTTAACTTTTCCCACTGACTATAATGGGAAAATTGATTTTTGAACGACTTTTGAACCGTTTAATATTTTTTCACAAAATCTGAGAAATGCACATTGGGGACCCCGGCTGCATCTTCCCTGAAGGATTTGGATCAGTCAAACAGTGCGACCTGTAGGCGTGAGCAAAGAATGTGCAAAAATTAGTGATTTGTGTGTTGTTCAGCACTCTGTAGCTTCACAACCGTATATCCGACTGTAACGAAACTTGGCATATCCAGAGATATATCACACTAAACCATGCGTGCCAAATTTCAGGCAACTCCATCACACGGGTGCAAAGTTATTAAGCTGCTGAATTACAGATGTAACCTTAAATTGGGTACTCAGCCCTAACTATAGTGGCACTACCGTGCCATATAATATATATTATATAATATAGTAGCATGTTCACACCACTTAGGGTTGAGTAGAGTGTTTGTTAAACCCCAATTTTTACATTTTAATAACTTTGTAACAATTTAACAGATTTGTACAGTCTTGGGTAGGTCTATTGATGTGCCAACCTTCATTCTGGTTGGATGTACAGATTCCAAGACCTAGATAGTGGAAAAAGTGAAATAAATCAGTTTTTTTTTTGCTGTTTTTTTTTGTTGGCCCTTTGCACCCTGATGGTTAGGAAATTTGGTCTGACATTTTCAGGGTAGAAAGAGCCTGGCCCACAGTAGTGCCTTTTGCTGGTTTGGTGAAAAAATATTGATCTGTTCCAAAGTTATAAAATTATTAAATTTGGAATCATCAGGACTCCATTAGGTGTATTCTGCACTTAAGTGTTGCTAAAAACAAACCCAAATGTGTTGTTTTTTTTTAACATCCTTTTTTGTGACTCGCATCTGCTTTTTTCGTATAGCCATATGGAAAAGGAATTTGGCCATACGAAAAAGGATCCCTTCATATGCAAAATAATTTTGGACCTTTTTTTTATTCTTTTTCCATATGAAGGGATCCTTTTACGTATGCTTTTTGTGTTCGTAAGAAAAATGATCCCTTCATATGGAAAAAGATTTTGGACTTAGAGCCAGATATTCAGAAATGTGCCAATGGCTGGAGCAAGTCCAGTGCAGTGCAAATCCAATGTGCTGTGGCACAGCAATTGCCATATTCAGAGGTTGCACATGCCAAACTGCACCAGCACAACATGGCTAAATATGGCAGTGATGCACCATTGTGCAACCAGACTTGTGTCATGGTGCAACCAGACGTATCATGGCGCAAACAGACTTGCACCATGGTGCAGAAAGAATTGCCCCAGGCAGCCATGGGAGCACAGCAGAAAAGCAACAGAGGGGGGACACAACACAGAAAAAGACCCAGAGACAGTGCAAGGGAATCACAGTGGCAGGCCACAGTTGGCCACCACCAGCAGGGCACACAAAGGTACACAGACACCCCCTCCCTGGAACACAACAGTGGTACAGAAGGCAGGCAACAGATGGCACCAATGGCCAATGGAGGGCCACCACTGGAGTCCCTCCCAGCTGTATGCTGTGCTCCCACCAACCCAGACCCCAGCAAACCACACCCATGACCATTCTGCCAAGCACACACATGCCACACAACCCTGACAGCTGCTCCATGGGCACCCCAAGGCACAGCCACTGACCAAGGGGCAGGACACCACCACTGTGGGACACACCACAGCACACAGCAGTGCACCACAGATGCATGACACATGCACCAACACATGCACACCACACAGACAGACACCGCGTCACTGCAGCATGGCTCCTCATGCCAGCTGCAAAGCAGACACTGACACAGGCAGGTATATCAAAAAATAGATATTGAACAGAACTATATAGAAGTGTAAGAGGATGGGAAAGGGTAGGAAAGTGAGACAAGGGAAGAGGGAATAGGCACTGTACACTGGGAAGGGGGACAGATAGGGGAGGAAGAGCAGGGGTAACAGGGAAAAGCCAGGGCTTGAACTAAGGGCATCCATGCCCTGTCACTTTTTGGCACCTCCTCTGGGGCTGTTCAGCCAGCAAAAGCTGGCTCACCTGACAGACTGGTTCCATGGTGGTGGATGTTATGAGGACAATCTGGCACAGCAGCCGACAGTATAGAGGCAGCCTCCTCCTCTGCTGGATATCTATGACAAGGGAGAGGACAGGTGATCTGTGCAAGGTCCCAAGGTGCCATGCCCGCTCTCTGTGCACAATGGGCAGTGGGAACACACACCCCTGGAGTGGCAGCCTGGAGTGGCACCCCGGCTACCCACAGGGGGTGGGACAATGCCTGCCAGCAATCCGGCATGCCAGGAAAGTGCTCAGAAGTGATCACTGCCACCCAAAGGCCACCCAACTGCACCAAGACAGTCACATGGCACAGGACATCAGCAGCACCACAGCAACATCAGTGGCAGCCGGGCACACACCCACCCCACCAATAGCTGACTCACATGTGCAATGACCACCCCACAGTGTCATGCACCACATACAGTGCAGCACATACAGCTGCCACAGCACATGGCACAGGTGACCATGGCTGCACCCACTCCCCCAGTGAACTCCCTGTACTGTGCACAGGCCCAAAACAGTGCCTACCTGCCCTTTGCGGCCCCCCTGGTGCCAGTCCTGCTGCATCATCACCGCCATTGCCTGCTGCAGTCTTCTGAGCTGCCCCCAGCACTCCTGTCACCCTTGATCTGTGTCAATCCTCAGGTCCTGGGAATGGAACAAAGACAGGTACACATCAGGAAACATCCACAGCATGTGCCCACCACCCCCACCAATGTGCACAGCATGTGTCCCTGCCTGACACGTCCTGCACGGCTGTATTGCAACACAAGATGTGGCTGGCAATGCCACACAGCAATGTGCATGGCAACAGTGCACCCCTCTGCATGGCATGCCAGGCAGCCAAGCCATCACTACAGTACATCACTAGGGCACACATGCAGAATGCGATGACTTACCTGGCCGGGGCATGGCCCCTCACTGGATGCACACCTGCAACCATCGCAGGTGTTCCAGGTCCTGCCACATGAGGTCACCATACTGGTGGTGGCATTGCTCCCTGAATCTGGCCACCCCAGTACTTTGCTGCAGTCTGGAAGTAATCCCCTGCCAGACATCAGTCCGTGGCTCTTGCAGGGGCATCTGGCCAAAGAGCTGTTGGGCATGGGGCTGCACACAGGCCACCAGATTAACCACCACATCAGTCCAATTACAGCCTGGCAAACTCCTAGCTGCACCATTGTGTGAACCGCAATGTGGTGAGGCAAAATGGTGGCCAGAGGCACACATGTGAGCAATGTGTGTGGGATACGCACCTTGTGGAGACATGCACTGTGTTCACTCATCAAGCAATGCCTGACATGAGCGACATGGGCGTGGACAGCCTGGCACATTGCAGGGGAATGTCAAGGGGTCACACTAGGGGTCAGGGGTTGGCCGACGCATAGTTTGCCAGTGCACAGTAGCTGGCATGGCACACCATGTGCCACAGTCCCTATTGCACAGTGGGCGCAGAGTGCACTATCGGTGGAAGCACACCTACAGGCGCGTGCACACTGCAGTCCTGCACAGTGAGCATGACTGGCCATTGCACCGTGACTTGCTCCAGAGCAAGTCCATTGCACATGGAGCAAGTATGCGATATTTAGCCGCCACATGCAAATGAGCTCATCAGCCAATGCATGGTTCACTGGGGAAATTAGCATGTTATTACCATTGTGCCAATGCTCATTTGCATGTATTGCACTATAAAAGTGCCATGGACCAGCACAGGCCTTGGACCAATATTACAACCATCTGAGGTAAGTTGAGCATGCCACTGAGCCCAGCAGCCAGCACAGCAGGGCAGACAGGGTAGGCTGCTGCTGACACTGACACACCTGTCCATGTCCACAGGTGGCACAATGTTGGAATGTGAAGAGGTTGAGGAGTGTGGGCCTGCTCACAAATGCAGGTTCAGCTTCATAAAAGCAGAGGCAGATGCCCTGTTTGAGGCCTACCTCAACAGGAAGCCACTGCCAAGTGGTGCCTCAGGCACACCAGAGGCCAGGACTGTGTCCAGGGAGGAGGTGGTGGCATGTGTCAACTAGCAGGGCAGCCACCAGTGGTCTATGCAGGAGTACCACAAGAAGGTGGGCACTGATAAGAGGTGCATCAAAGAGAAGGTGACAGTCATCTGTGTAGCCCGGACTGCCACCAGAAGGGGGTCCATTGATGCACCACAGCTCACAGTGCAGGATGAGTTGATGGCAGCCACCATGCACTGCAGCACTATAGATGGTGTTCCAGGTGGCGGATTTCAGATGGGTGGAAGCCCATCATTGCACGGTATGTATATTAGGCAAGCACAGCATGCTGTGGCTGGTGGGGGGGATGGGGGCCTTGCATCACTGACTCATCTGTCTTCTCTTTCAGCACCAGCACGCCTGCATGCGGAGTATGGGGTGCCAGCAACAGCCGTGGAAGCAGGCCCAACCCCAGAAGACCAGCCATCCACCTCCATAGGCATCCAGGGGCCTGATCGACTGTAGAACACCACCACTGTCCAGCCAGAAGTCCTGGGCATGGGGTCATGTGAGGCCCTGGATGTGTTTCTGCAGGATGGCAATCATGGTGTCTTTTGTGTGGAGACACAGATTGGGGCAGGGTCCAACTCTGATGACAACATGACCATGATCCTGGCCAGCATGGGTGGTGCTTTGGGGGAGGCACCCATACAAGATGCCATCACAGGCAGCACGCCCAGCAACCCGACAAAGGTGGGACAGCTGTCCACTGCCACTATGGGTGCTGCTGTGTGCACTGTCACAGCAGTACCATGTGGTGGTTGTGGTGTGGCCCTGCAGGCACTGGGCAGTGTTCAGTGGCTGGATGGGCAGCAGCAGCAGGGGCCACAGGGCAGCCGGACAAGGGGTCCACTGCTAGGGTACCTGTTAGGGATTTACTCCATGGGGACCCACTGTGCAGCATCCACCTGAGCGGGGGCTGTGCAGCATGGTCATTCACCACAGGAGGGTTGGCACCCCGCCCAGGTTCCCCGGGGAGCCAACACATTGGCAGAGCACACCCATTTGCTGCAGGCCTCTGTGGAGCAACAGGTGCTACTTGCAACTGGGTGCATGCACTGCATGCAGAGCTATGCCATGTGGCCGAGCAGCATGACAGGGGCACTGTGCAGCTCCTGGTGGCTATACATTGCTAGTGGGAGGACACAACCACATCCCAGGATCACATAGCCAATGCAATCATGGATGACCATGCACTGCTGGCTGCCACAGGGCATGGCCAGCCATCACGGACACCACGTAGTGCACTGTCCACCCCATGATCCCGGTATCGGATGACTCCCTCCCTGTTAATGCCAGGCTCTGCTGTTGACATCCTAGGCAAGCCTGGGGTGGGCCTGTTTGGGTGCCTACACACCCCTGTGTGGACCTGGTTGTGGTCCCACAGTAGAACCCCTGGGGGACTGTTACAAACACCCCCTGTGACTGATGTGCAGCCAGTGGCTGTCAATTGGCTCCAGTGTGGCCACCCCCGTGTCTACAGTGGCCATGGTTCTGTGCTGCCGACCTGATGTGCATGCCGTCCTGGCTGCAGTCTGCTGCCACTGCCCTGTGCATACATGGATGGAGTGTGTGTGTGCATACCACAGGTGTGGCAACTGTGTGCTGTGCTGCACACTGCCTGTGTGCAGCCTGCCCGGCCGCTGACCCATGTGGTGTGGGCATGATGAGAGCAGATCTGCACCGGTTGTGCCTCTGCACTGGTGCAATGCATCTGATCCCCAGCACAAGCCAGTGCTTGGGCATATGTGTGTGTGTGTGTGTGTTGCTGTTTGCTGCTGTGTGCAGTTCAGTGTGGATGTGTGGCCCTCACATCCCCACCCCTGCACCACACCTCTGTGTGTGCATGCACATTGCCATGCATGCCCCTGCCAGTGTGCTGTACCTGTGTGTGTGGCCAGTGCGTGGGTGTGGCACCACCTACCTGCTTGCACCATAGTGCTCCTGTGCGATAGTGTCCCGGTACTGGTGTGCCATCCTCTTCGGCCAGGGATCCCTCCACCTGGTGGGGGCTGTCTATCACCCTCCATCCCATTGCCCTCATTGTTCCCACTACTGTCACACTCATCAGCCTCAACAGGTATCCCATGGACAATGACCATGTTGTGCAGTATGCAGCAGGCCAGGAATAGGCCACAGGCTTCCAAGGAGCTGTACTGTAGGGCACAACCAGACCTATCTAGGCAATGGAACCATGCCTTCAGCATACCAAATACATGCTCAATGATGTTCTGCATGCTGGCGTGTGCCTCATTGTAACATGCCTCTGCTGGTGACGACGGGCACCGATAGGGGGTGAGCAGTCAGGGACTGAATGGATAGCCAGTGTCACCTGTGTTGATAATGACATGATTAGCCCTGTGTCCTCTGTTATTGTGCCCCTTGCCTGTCCCTGGTGCCCTTGCCAGTGTACCCACCCTTTCCTCCCCCATCCTATGTCCTGCTCTGCCTGGCACCCCTTGCCTGTCCCATACTCACCCACTAGGTGGCCCATGGGGATGTCCCCACGATCGAACTTGTGGCACAGTGCAGAGCTGTCCCAGATGACCACATCATGTGCACTTCCAGGGTATGTGGCACAAGCATTGGTGATGCACCCCGTGGCATTGCACACCACCTGGAAGTTCACATTTGGGAACCCCTTCCTGTTCACGTAGGCCACACCTTTAGGGCCAGGTGGCATGCAGATGCCCACATGGGTGTAGTCAATGGCCCAAAGCACACCAGGCATGCATGCTAGCCTGTGAAAGTCCTGCATGGTTGATGTACACTCTGCCTCTGTGCTGGGGAAATGGATGTATTCTAAAGCATGGTTTTGAGGAACTGTGTGAGGAGGTGGGACATGGATGACTGAGTTATGCCTGTTGTGTCCCCTGTTTGTCTCTGGAAGGTGCCCATGGCAAGCAGGCATATGGCTGCTGTCACTTTTGTCTCCACAGACATTGCGTTGCTCAGTCTTGTGGGTGCCTGCGTCTCCTCACTGCACAGCTCACAGAGCTGCCTCAGAATGGCTCTGTTCAGGTCAACACCACCCCACAATCTCCATGTCTGTGTAATTCCCAAAGGTGGTGTGGGCACGGTACCACCTTTTCTGGGCATACCACCTATGGGCCCTTCCATGGCCATGTTGCTGTTCCTCCTGCCTCCTCATACCCCTCATTATAACCTCCATTAGGAAATATGCACTAGCCATGGCCCCTAATGTCCTGTCTTTCCCTGGGCAGTCGGCTGCTGTGGACTGTATGCTACCCTGGTGCACTATGTGGCACTATGCCTGCCTGTCCCTCTCACTCTATCAGACCCAGGCTCACTCTCCACTGCTACCTCTGGCCCTCTCCCCTGTGGCTGCCTGTGACAGTCACTCTTCTCTCACTGGCTCTGTCTCCCTTGCTCTGTCTCTTTCTCTGTCTCTCCACCATCTCTTGCCAGTCTCTCTTCCCCCCTTCTCTGGTGCAAGTGTTGTCTGTGTGCTTGCACCCTGTATTTATAGGCTCAAGTCTGCTTGGCGCATCCAGGTTTTACTCCGCACTTGTGCCATCGTTCCATGGTTAAATATTGCGCTGCACCACATATTCATGGGCACGTCCCCTGCTGTTGCGCATGCATTCATTATAGTTACGCATTGGCACAATGGGACTTATGCCGCACAATGACTCCCACTGAATATGGCTCCATAGTGCAAGTCTGCACTTGTGCCGGTGCAACTCAGTTGCACCATGCGCAACTGCTTGGAATATCCCAGCCTTAGTTTTTTTTTCAGATTTATTTTTTATTTGAAGTAATACTTTTTCATATGTTTTTTTTTATTTTACATGAATAAGGATGATTTTTGTTGTTTGTTTTACAAATTTCAACCTCAACAAGCCATAAATCCCTCAATATTTAGAATTAATGGAAAATCAATATATCAAATCAAAGGACTTAATGAGAACTACAGGGATAGGACATAATCACCTCAGAAATGTCCAGGGGCTATATATATATATATATATATATATATATACACATACACATATATAGATATATAAAAACCCACAAACATTAAGAAATGTACATTCCCGTAGGATAACAATTGAAGTTTAAGAAGCCATATCTGCCTCCATATTTGAACTTAAGGGACAGCCTGCATATCCAAGCAAAGGTCTTAATGAGTACTGCAACGATAAGACATGATCCTCTCCAAAATGTAGGAATCATGTTAAAAAGCACAAACATACAACATTACAATTCACATAGGATAACACTGGAATTTTCAGAAACCATAACTCCCTCAATAGTTGGACTTAAGAGACAATCTGCATATCAATACAAAGAATACAAAGGTCTTAATGAGTACTACAAGGACAGTGAGGTGCTGCACATATCTGTGTTACTCAGGTAGCATTGTACCATCTCAAAATATTGTTGTTGTTCATTGCAGTCAAGACTATAAGAAATAAAGACATGACATAACATATTTTAGGAAAGAAAATGTCTAATTTTTTTGTGTCTGTTTTTGTTTTATTAATCATGAATGTTTAGTTTTTCAAATAAAATATTTATACATAAAAATATTGCAACATAAATAGCATTCTTCAGTGTATACTGTAAAAAGTAAATAGCTTTTTTCAGCATATATAAGTAATAAAAAGCAAAAAATATAAATAAATATTAAATAAAAAGTACAAAATTAATTACATATAGTTTATATATAAGAAAAAGAGAAAAAGGAATAATAGTAGGTTTTGCTTTTGCAGTTTGGGGTGGGAGTGATGTGAGGTATCCACAGGTGGAGATTATAATGGGGGGGCCTGAGCAGCTTCCTCAGTGAGAGAGAGGATGTGGAAACAGGTACATGCTGGCCAATGCCCATGCTATCTGATGATTCACAGCTCATCCTCATCATCAGCACTAAACTGAGGAGGGGGCTGTGGTGGAGGAGCCTATGGCTGTTGACAAAGGGATGGGACAGAGAGGGTCTGAGCCTGTTGCTGCAGCAAGACATCCTTGATCACATGCATGTCCTCTGCCACCAGCAAATCAGCGCCTGTGTGCTCTCATGAGCAGCAACACGATCTTCATAATTTCTTTGAAGTTCAGCAATTGTACAGGTTAGAAGATTGTTACTACTCACAAGAGCACAGAGGGCTTCATAACTCTGTTGCTCGAGTCTCTCCTGAAGGTGCTCAGCCTGAAGAATTTCACTTTGAGTCTGAAGGACCATTGGGAGAGACTCGGTGACAGTTATGTAACTGTCACTAACAACAGCCTGATTGGCTGGTCTCACTTACCTGAGACAGGAGCACCCGAGACATGTGGCTTAATGTAAGCCTGCATCTCTGTACTCGGCTTCTAATTTATATATTTTAATTTAGGCTGTTCTGCTTGGCCTGTGTAAAGTAACTTACCATCCCTCCCCCCGCTGCGGTTTCTCTTGAACTGTATGTGCACTGATTCAGTGCTAGCTCTGCAAACTTCTCCTTGATTTTTCGTCCCACCACCTCTCCCTCCCAGGCCTCCTTTAAATGCACACAGTCTCTGCCCACTCCTATCTGATGTTTCAATTTATTGGTTACTTACTGTCAACAACTGCAATTCCTTCCATCCCCTTTTTGCAGCTAAGCCTTCTAGCAGCTCTATCTCATTCTGTCTTGCTGAGGCATACCATTTTGATACTTTAGGTTTGCTTATTGCTGACTAGCATTTCCTGTCTTGCTGTCTAGCATATCCTGTCTTGCTAAGGCACTGTTTTACTTGAAAATTGTACTACAAATTACTGAACTGTGACAGATTTGCAAACAAACTGTGTTTATTGTCTAAAAATGTTCCCTGCAACCAAGTGTTAACAGCCCCTTCGTGACTTTGTAGCTGTCTCCAGACTGCAAGGCACCAAGGAAATTGCAGGCTTTTCAGTTGCTAATTGAGCTGCTTTCACTCAGGCTGCTAGCCTTTGTGTTGCCCCACTATTAATTTGAGCTACTCTCTCCTTTCTCTAGCCGAGGGTGGTATACATTTATCTTGCGTTACTCCATTTTTAAACTTCCCCAAACATGACAAAACAATGACCCCAGGGACCTATATAACTTAGCAGAAGCTACTGCAGTACGCTTCTTACTTACATAAAGGGCAACCATGACAGGCCTTGTTTGGCTATGCTTATTCACCAGCCTTTGTATAATACCCTATGTGGTTAGGCAACCTGACAGAATTGATTCCAACAAAGATGCATACTCTACCATGCTAGTCTCCCCATATACCTACACTATGAACAAATTATGCTACCACTGTACGCCTTTCATCCCCTCACAGTTTGTGTAATCTCCTCAAAGTGGAACTGCTAACCAATATCCTCTACATGATCCTATACCCTATCCATTCAAACTAGGTATGGCTTGGTGCTATTCTGCATGGATCCTAGGATATGTATCCGTAGGGCAGCACAATAAGATGATTCAGTCTTTGGACCCATGTACTCAAACCTATACCAGATGTAGAAAGACTCGTGCCTTTAAACTTCTCCTTGCAGCCCTGAGGAAAATTGTGCTTCTTCTACTTCTATGCTCAGGTGATGTCGAACTTAACCCTGGCCCTACGAAAGTGCTCTCATCTCCTTCTGAACTCACAACTTTGAAAGGAATTAGCTTCTTGCATACTAACATGTGTAGTCTTTTAAAAAAGCTCGATTCAGTCCAGGCTTGGATTATTCATACTGCACCAGACGTACTTGTGCTTTCAGAAAAAATGGCTCCAGGCGTCCACCCCAGACAGAGAGGTAAACATCCTTAACTACCTCCTCTTCAGAACCGACAGGCAGACCAGGGATGGAGGAGTAGCCATTTATGTTAAAACAAATTCTCAGTATCTATATTAGATGCTACCTCCTTTGCCTGTGGATTTGAATGCCTGTCTCTTAAAGTCGAGCTTTCCCCATCAGTGGCATTCCACATCATAGGCTGCTATAGACCCTCAGCAGCAGGACTGCAGCTTCTGACACACCTGTCATCCCACCTGGATACTGCCACAATGGAAACAATCATACTAGGTGACCTTAACTACGATTGGCTGACTAAGGTCTCATTACCCCTGAAACAATTCTGAGACTCTCATGGGCTCACTCAACTTATTACTGAGCCTACTCGCATCAACAAAAAAATCCAATGAGAAGCACCCTCTTGGATGTTCTCCTTGTTAACAGACCTCGTTCCTTTTCCCATGCTGGTATCCTCTTAGCGGACGTTAGTGACCACTGCTTTATTGGTGGCATGAGAACTGTTACCAAACCTCCATTTACATCAAAGTTTTCCACTAAAAGATCCAGATGGAACTTTGATCCTATTGCATACTTCAATGATCTAAAAAATTCTTTGCTATGGCAGAGTTTCTACCTGGCTAATTCAGTGAGCGATGCCTATGACGTTCTTCATGAAATCATATCCAGCATCCTAAACAGCCATGCTCCCCTGGTTAAAGCACAAATAAAAGCCAGAGCCTGTCTTTGGTTCTCGCTGGATCTGAAGGCTGCCTTATTCAAAAGAGATTACCTCCGGAAAAAGACTCATAAATCTTGTGCCGACACAGACTGGTGTCTGTTCAGGGCATCTAGAAATGTCTGTACTAAGTTGGTGAGAGAGGCCAAAGCCAACTGTTATCAAACTGAGCTACTCTCTGCATCAAACTGCCCTACCAAGTTCTGGTCCACCATAAAAGAGCTATCTAGTCACTCTCCAGGAAGTATGCTTCCTTCCAAAATTACCTCTGATAATATTGTCATTAACAATAAATTAGAGATACTGCAGGCTTTCAACAATCATTTTGCCACCACTGCTGGCCTGGTGTTTGATAATGCACCTCTAAGTAGCCTTCTTCCTCAGACCAACACCCAACATTCAGAACCAAGTAGCAATAACATGGACTTCTCCTTTTTACCTACCACCATAAAGAAGTTGAAGATCTTCTTCTATGACTAGATACTAAAAAAAAGTGCTGGGGCCAACTCCTTCGACCCATATTTCTTGAAAATAGCATACCATATATTTGCTACACCTATAACACACCAATTCAATCTGTCCCTAGCACAAGGCTCCATTCTCAAGGCATGGAAAACTGCTCACGTCATTCCTCTGTTTAAAGCAGGGAACCCCTGTGACCTAAATAACTATGGACCAATCTCCTTTCTTCCCATACTTTCAAAACTTCTGGAAAAAATTGTGGATATGCAGCTGAGATCTTTCTTAGACAATGCTAGACTACTCAACCCAATGCAGTCTGGCTTTAGAGCAAAGCATAGTACAATTATGGCACTGGCAAAAATTACTAATGATTGTCAACGGGACCTAGACAACAAAAAATTTGTTTGTGCTGTGTTTCTGGACCTCAGTAAGGCTTTCGACACTGTCGACCACTGCCTGATCCTCTCTACCTTAAAAACTATAGGCATTGGCTCAACCATGCTGGGTTGGTTCCAAGACTACCTTTCTGATAGATAGCAACAAATTAATGCTGGTGGAGAGATTTCTCCACTTAAACCGATGAAAAGAGGTATCCCCCAGGGCTTCATACTGGGCCCATTACTGTTTGCCATTTATATCAATAGCTTGGACTTAGGCATCAAAGGTGCCAGTATTCACTTGTTTGCTGATGACACAGTGCTTTACTTAAGCCGGGAATCTCCTGAAGCTTCCTGCGCTGAGTTACAAGTTGACTTTAATACTCTGCAGTACCAGCTCCTTAGCAAAACATTGCTACTAAAAAAAAAACAAGGCCATTCTTTTCTCACCATTCAGGCCCAGGGGCTTACTCTGCTGTCACTAGTCCATTACCATCAATCTCTACCTTACTAGGAGAAAATCTTGAATTTATGACTAAATTCAAATACCTTGGTATTTGGCTAGACAACAAACTCTTTTGTGGAACACACAGAAGAACTGCTGAAAAAACTGAGGCAGAGACTTGGTCTTTTTTTCAGAATTAAATGCCTCTTGACCACAGATGCAAAAAGACAGCTTGTCCAATCTACATTCCTTTCATTAATTGACTATGGCGACTTCATTTATGGCCATTGCCCCGCCTCATATCTTGCAAAATGTATTATATCATAGAGCACTGAGATTTATAGCTGGCCTCCCGTACTCCACACATCACTGCTCTTTATACGCAGCCATAGGATGGCCCTCCCTTCAATACAGGTGTTATAGAAATGCAGCCCTATGGACACTCCGAGCCCTTACCAACAAACTCCCACAATACGTTGTTGACTGTCTCCCCCTTAGTCCTATTAGGAACTATGCCTTAGGAAGTCAATCGCAGATTTCTTTGAATGTCCCAAGGGCTAACACTCACTTTGGAAGGGTCTCTATAAGCTATGCCCTGCCTACTCTCTCTCTGGAATAGGATACAAAAATCATTTAGACTTAGCTCACCTGTCAGTCTTGCCTTCTTTAAGACCCTCTATGACAAAATGTTTGCTGAAATCATTAATTGCTTCTATCGCTCCTAGCAGCTTGACTATTGTTCCTCTCTTCTTCAACACTAGTCCCAGCTGCTTATCCAGATCAGCCCTTGCCACTACTACTCCCCCCTCCTCTGCCCCACTTGCCCTTAGCACCCTCTGCATCCCTCTTATTCACCACCCCCTTCTGCCACATTTACCTAAGGCTTACACACTGTTACGCACACTTCCATAGCTTAGGAATTTTCATCCAGGCCTGTAACATGTTTCTGCTGGACAGGAATACAAAAAATCTTTCTTTTTTCTTCTATGGTTTGTGTATGACATCCATACACATCCTGTTCCTGTGGGAACTGTGTATATATATATATATATATATATATATATATATATATATATATATATATATATATATTATGTTCGGGTGGTGTTATGTATATCTTTCTCGTACATGTGACTTGGAATATAAATACTCTGCTCCTATCAGTATTGTAAACATGTTGTTCCTTTTGTATTATGTATATTTATATGTAACTGTACAACTTTTCCTGCCAACAGCAGGTTCACCTTGTATATGAGCTTGCTCAATGGTGTTCACCTGGATAAATAAAGATTTGATTGATTGATTGAATGTCTGTGACATTGTGGAGCTCCAGGACAATCACAAATGTTGCAGATGAATCTGTTAGAAAAGGAGAAAAAAATGGCATTAGTATACTTGTTATTTGTATTTTTGTCCTATGAGGAGTGATGACCTCATCTGCTTTTTGGAGGTTTCCTGTGAACAGAGAGGTAGTTATGGTGGTGCTAAAGCCTTTAAACTTGGAAGGTAAAAGATATGGTTAGACTTGTGTTTTGCAGTGAAGACACTCACTGTTATTTTTGTTAAATTGTAAGTTGTCTGTATGGAACTGAAAACAATATCTGTATGGTGCTGTTGTGCTGTGAAGAGAAAGATTATGTTTATAGTGATGACGAACACTGCACCAGAAACCTAGAATCATATTGTGAAGATTTTCTGTGACTCTTGAAGGAAACAATGTCTATGATTCTATGTTGTTATCAGAACATCACCATATAGCATCTTAAACTACACAGTGATATTTCTCAAGAGATATGCATGCAAAGTGATGTATTGGTTCTAAGACCATAGCTAGGAGTGAGACATTGCTTGTGCCGGACCATGACTGTTGAGTTCTGGGCATCTATAGTTACACGGTGCTCATCAACTGTACCACATTATGAGGAACATTCCTCATTTTACTTCACAAAAGCTCCCTGTTCCACACTCAAAGTCAAAATTGTAAAGCAAATATCCATAATAAATTATGCAAAAAATATATTATTCAATTAGTAACAGACTTTCTGAACATAAAGACAACATTTTAACAGTGTTCTGTACTTCTTAGGTAAAGATTTGATTAAGTGTTTAAGTGTTCCACATTTTGCTCTTTTGTTCCACATTTTGACAGACAATGTTCCACATTTGGGGGACAAAAGGTTGAGAGATATGATGGTGCTTTTGTGCTATGGAGAGAAGGAGTATGATCATAGTAATGATGAACACTGTACCAGAAACCCAGAACCATATTATGAAGATTTTCTGGGACTCTTGAACAAATCAATGACTGTGCTTCTATGTTATGTTATCAGAAGATCACCACATAGCATCATAATGCACATACTGACATTTCTCAGTCGATGTGCATACAAAGTGATACACTGGGCAATGGTTCTAAGACAGTAGCTAGGAGTGAGACACTGTTTGCACTGGACCACCACTGTTGCATTCTCTGTGTCTATAGACAACAAGCCTGTGTCCTTGTCTTCAGTGAACTGGTGATTGGAGGGAAGGGACTTGAGGTTTTGGGGGTTTCTCTAATCACTGATTGTATGTGCTGCAGTTTCTTCCTGTAACTTAAACAAAAAAAAAAAAAGGTTCTAGGTTGAATGCATACAGAAAAGTATCTATAATGTGGTAGCATTCAAAGTTGTTGTGCTGCAGTAATGACATCAGTACTGTCACATAACAGAGATAATAATGTTACTAGCGTACCACATAAAGCATATTGCAGTCGTGTAGCTTGAGGCATAACAGCATTCCACCATACAGTGTAATGTAAAGATGTCACTAGAGCAACATAAGAAGCATATTCTATGTATGGATTTAGTATGCATCACAGGGTTCATACATAGCTAATGTTTAGGTAGTAGCTTACATTGTAAAAATACTTTTTTGTCTTTTCATTTTTTGAATTTATGGTATACAATCTATGATGTATGTTCTGAAGTTAATTTATCTTGTGCATATGAGCGGGCTCTTGCTGCAGCTCTGGACGTAGAGGATGAACCAGGCTGTGGCTCTTTTTGGTGTTGTTGCTCTGTAGAGTCAGCAGCATCCAATGGTGGTTCTGCTGTTGGCACAGAACGCTGTGGATGTTGACTGGTCTGGCCCTCTGTGCGCTCTGGTGCACCACCACTGGTGCCCTCGCTGTCTTCAGTGTCATCTGTAATACACAAATATGTGTGGACTATTTAGTGTTTGGGTATAAGATATGTTCAATGTTCTTTTCTGTGAACATGCTACCAATAACACATGACAGTGTGTGTGTGTTGTGTTGTCACGATGCACACTGAGGGGAGTTCTTATGGATGGTGGCATAGTTGCACTGTGTCCTGTGTACTTCTGTGTGTTGCGAGGGCACAATGCAGTATGTCTCTAGCATGATACTGTGCTTTTGAAGTTAATCCAAAAGATGAGGGAGACTATACTGAAAAATATAGTGGTAACACAAATGTGAATACAAAAGATCAGTGGATACTAATTTAGTGATTAAAAGTAGGCTCCAGTTACAGATTTAGTGTGCTGCAGACTTTTGTGTAACTTCAAGTTAAAAAAATAAAACAAAAACCTTCTAGCTCAATTGAATTCAGGAAATCAGCTATGTGGCAACATTGCAACTTGCTGTGCTGTAGTGCTGAGATTGCTACTGCAGCATAAAAAACATAGCGATGAGTGTACTGCAACACAAGCATATTCCAGATATGTAATTGCATCCTGAAGTGGTTTTCAGTATACAGAATAGCATAATTAAGCGATAATGCCCGACAGGGTGTGTCGTGCTGGGATAATGTCACACCTCAGGTGGTTGGGCACGAGGCCGCAGGCCGAGTGCATCCAGAAACTGAGGCGTGGTGTTATCCCAAATGACACACACCCTGGAGGACATTATTGCTATTATACAATGGCTCATTGTTATACAGAATAAAAAAATAATTTCAAAGATGTTTTTGTGTGGAAAAATATTTTTGTTTTTTAAGAGAAGATGAAACAATCAAGCAGAAACAAATCATCTCCAAGTTCACAGTGAGGCTGAGACTAGACCCGTGATGTTGTTCAGGGATAACATCACAGGTCCAGCCCAAGACTGACCAGTTAGAGTCCAGGATTTTTTCTTGCCATTGTATAATGATGTACCATAAGCACAACAAGCATATCACTGGTATGGAACAGCATGTATAACAGGTTACACCATACAGTTTAGCATAATCACATCATTGGAGGAGGATAAGAACCATATTTAGGAGTGGAATTCTAGCTATAAGACAGTTCCACCATGCACAGAAAGGAAAAAAAAAACTCAATGCATTTATAGTGGCTTTAGTACTTTCAGAAGATATGCATATTTTAACTATTCTGATATTACTAACTGGTAAAAATTGTTATATTTTGCAGAATAGTTGTCACTTGCTGTCACACTCCTTGTCAACAGCTTGTAAATCTTCCTCCAACAGGTGTGGTAGGACTGGCTCCAAGCGAGCCATTGTGGAGACTGTGTCAGGGGAGGCTGGCTGATCTACAATAGGAAAAAATATAGCTAAAAACACACTGTGATGTAATGATATGCTACATGAAACTGTATATGTATACATGTGTTTTATATTTATCGTACAGTGTAGCAGTTAGTCATTTCTAATAGTTGTGCTACATATCCTAAATGTGGAGGTAGTATAGCGCAGTGGTTTAAGGCTCTGAGCTGCAAACCTGAAGACATGGGTTTGAATTCCACAGCCCTCACTTGCATGCTGGGTGACCCTGAGCAAGTCACTTAACTTCCTCATGCTCCCAGGTTGTACCTGTAAACAAGCTTTCAGCTAAGTGTCTCTCCTGGTTAAAAAAAGTATATATCCTGCTGCTTATGCCACTTTCCCAAAGAAAAGTTATACTCATGATACACTTACAGGGAGATATTTTTTGTAATATATTTCATAACAACAAATATGTGGTTAGTAAAGATACAATGAGATTGATTATGTATTGAAAGTATTTACTACAGTGACAGTGAGATGTAATGGTTCATATACAGCCATTTCTCCTTTAAAAACGTCTGCTTATACTACAGTATTTATTTGTTTTTCCCCTTTTTTTAACTTCTGAAACAGTTTGCAAAACATGATTATTTCTGTGATGGCTGTCTCCTGGCTTTGGCTTCCCTGTCTTGATCCACATGTCTGTTGCACATGTGGCTCTCACTGTCCACTTCACGGATATGGCCAGCAGCTTGAAATTTGCAAAACATCTGCTGCACCAGCTTCCAAATCCTCTTGCAAGAATTGTGGTCTTTCTCAATTCCTTTGTCACTGAGGAAGCTGCTCACTTTTCATCTGCAGTTTGGTCAAAATGAGGATGGTTCCCCACATCCTAACCTCCACCTTCCTGTGGAGTTGGACTGCCTCCATGAGTGCAGACCCGTCAGCATCAGTCCAGTTCTTAGGCTTGATGATTCGGTTTTAAAGAGAAAAACGGGAAAAAAATAGAAAACGATACATATATTTACTATTTGGTAATATTTACACATTAAATAACATGAAAAACCAAAAACCGATACAATATATTTACATCAATGTTTTGTCAAGACAGTACTATACAGCTTACAGTTGTATTGCTGACTATTGCCTGTAACTGATTACTCCGTCCTGTGCATCCATTGTGTGACTGCACATGTAAGGGAAGGTATGGATACTATTAAGGTAGTAAAGTTAATTTAATGTGCATTTTGGAGGCTGGGGGGGGGAGTGTTTCTGAAATGTGCAGCAGAGCTGTGTTACACAAGCATATTAGGTGTGACACTCATTTCATACACTGGTGTTGCACAAATATGGTGGTTACCACTGCATGTTGTATGTATAATGTTCAAACTTTTCTTTTCAAAAAACAGCCTCCTTGCACCGAATAATCAGGGTTCCCACCTTCCCTGCACACAGAATCTGGGTCCCAAATGTCCTGGTACCCAACAGAGGTGTGCGAGTAATGAACATCAAATTCTGAATACCATAAATAATGCACTATTTGGTATTCAGAACCTGAACACCAAAAAGTGGTACTATTCAGCTGATATTCAGGTCAGCTTTTCAGTGGGATTTTAAGATCTTGCGGGACTTGTTGGCCAGTCGCTGAGCATTTTCCAAAGCCAGGTCGTGTGACTACCACATTACAGCAGAGAAATACTTGGTGGAGAGGGCTTTGAGAGTGGAAGAGATTAAGCACAAACAAATTATATTACATCACAAAATCTTTGCTTTTTTCTCAGTGTACTGTGTTTATTTTAGTGCCTGGTACTAGGAGTCCCCTCCCCCAGAGAAATCGTCTGATCTAGGTGATTTATTTGCCAGGAGCTGTGCAGAGAGAGACTTGCAGTTTCATTACCTTGATTTCACAGACCTCTGCACTCTGTGGAGGTGAATGAGAAGAAAACACTGTTACTGAAACTATTTTATATATATTAATTGCAGTAGTGATAATGTCTAGCTTGTCTGCTGTAGTTATTTTAAAAAAATTTGTATTTAATTTGCTGGTGTAAGAAAAAAGTATTCGGGGGGTGCTCAGGTTTCTTGAAAGCAAGTAGCAGCCAGAAATCTCAGAGGTCAGTCGGCTGACTGTGCTCCCAGGCCACCGTCTGCAGCGTAAAGCCAGGTAGTGATGCCATGCAGTCTTATGCACACCCTTGTCTTCGTGTACTTGCAAGAATTTTTTGTGCTAAAATAAATCAATACTTCTGTATATTTAAATAGTATTGCAATAGTTCTGCCATAGAAATCTGTCTTTAAAAATATTGGTTGTGTAATATGGGGTTGGGCTAAGGTTTTACGAAAGTCAATAAGATCAAGCAGTCTCGGAGGGCAGTGGACTAACTGCACTCCTACTGCCCACAGTTTAGGGCCAAGTAGTGACACCACACAGTTTCACTGAACACACACCTATGCCTGCCCTGCGTGCCACTTGCAAGAATTGTTTTGTGCAAAAATGAATCAGTACTTCTATATATTGAAAAGGCATTATAGTAGTTCTACTGTAGAAAAATGTCTTTAAAAATATTGGCTGTGTAATATGGGGTTGGGCTTAGGTTTCCTGAAGGTCAATAGCAGCCAGCAGTGTCAGAGGACAGTCGATGGACTGCACTCCCACCACCCAAAGTTTAAAGGGCATATATTGACATCTCGCAGTCACAGGCACACCCTTACCTGCATGCCACTTACAATATTTATTTTTTTTTAAAATTTCAAACTTTACTCAAGTTTTCAAAGTATCGGATGACACGGTTACATAACATACATACACAGGAGAAACCAAATCAGTTACTAGTCATGCTCCCCCTCGTTCCTCCCTCACCCCCATGGCTTAGCACTGTCAAATCTTACGTACACCTTAAGTGCCCTGGCACCTGTTTTTATCAATTCAAATCAATGTGCATGCTCATTACTTGCAAACTAGAGGTCTTAACCTGTGGACACACCTCGCTGCAATGTGTAGAGAGAGTAGAAACCGTCCCATACTTTTTTATAGCATGACAGGGAGCCCCATAGACTAGCCCTCAACTGTTCTGCTCTGAGATTAAACAATAGGTCCTGGAGCCATTCTGTGTAGGATATTTCCTGGCTATCAATCCAATGCAAAGTACCATTTTTTTCAAGGTTACTGACAGTAAAGCCATATGGTATCTATGGTTCGTCACTGGGATAGAGGAGAAAGTGCCCAAAATGCAAACTTCCAGGGTGAACAAATCATCAAGGCCTAATAGGGGGTCTGTATTTTATTTGGTTATATCCCAGAGCTTTCTGATGGTAGGACATTCCCAAAATATATGAAATAAGGTTCCATCATGCTGTCCACATCTGGTACATAGTGATGATGGTGTACAGCCCAACTTATGTAATTTCACTGTGGACCAATACATGTCATTAAGGATTTGGTATTGTGTTAACCTAAGTCCATCTTGGGGAGTATAAATATGTAAATCATTCCAGATGCAGTCCCATTTTCCTTGAAACTGAGGGAAGGACTTCGACCAATACTTAGGGTCTGTGCAATGGGCATCCAGGGATTTAGATACCAAAGTCGCATACAAAAGTGAGACAGCAAGAGGTTACAACATATTGGTCCCCAAGAAAGTACCCAATCTTCATTCTTGTTTGTTTCCATCAGACCCCCCTAAGGCCTGAAGTACCACATGACACAATTGATACACTTTAAAAATCTGACCCCTATCAATATTAAAATTAACCATGATTTCAGTTGAGGTCAGGCATTTGCCATTTTTGAGGAAGTCTCCTAGTCTAGAGCCCATAAGTTGGGGTATCCAGTTCCCAGGAATACATTTCCCACCAATTTTAAGGTTGGGGCTCCCAATAACTGGTTGGTATAAACTCTTGGTGTTTTTGAGCCCTAGGAATGAACACATCTGAGTATGAATTCTTACCGAAGTGTTAATTGGAGAGGAGGCCAAACCCTTTGGCAAGGCCTTAGGAGAGAAGTATAACACTGCCTCAGGCAATAGTCCCGCCTTTAAGATTTGTTCTCTCTCCACTAATACCCATGCCGGGGGTATATGGATCTGCTATTTCCCATTCTCTGGGTGCACTCCATCTCAAGCACTTATTCAATTGACTGGCCCAAAAGTAAATCCCAAAGTGTGGTAATTTCAACCCTCTGCACCACTTGGACGCAGCCAGTTTGCTGTAAGCCCTGCGGGGAATTTTACTTTTCCAGATGAACGAGGAAATTATGAAGTGGACTTTTTTAAACCATGTCAAGGGAATCCAGGAGTTCAACATATTCAGGGGGTAGAACGATCTGGGGGGCGTATTCATTTTAATTAAGTTAATACAGCCCCATAATGAGATGGGTAATGACTGCCAACTGCCAAGATTCTGCTGAATAACACTTAGCAGGGGATCCAAGTTCATCTGCACGTCCCCTCTAGCAAAAATAAGGCCCAAATATTTAATCTTATGAGGACACCATTGCAGACCTAGTGTTTCTATATCCCCCATTTAAGAGCTGACTATTTAGAAGAAATGTTGTTTTGCTTGGGTTAGTTTTGTAATTGGACATAGTGCTAAAGCCATCTATTATGGAGAAGACTACCGGAACTGAATTACTAGGGTGTCTTAAATGCAAAAGGATGTCCTCAGCATATGCAGATAGTTTGAATTCCTGTGACCCTACCATGATACCCTGAACTCCTGCCCATACCCTCAGCAATGCTAGGAGGGGTTCAAGGTAAATATTAAATAAAAGGGAGGACAGAGGACACCCTTGACGGTTACCTGAATAAAGGCAAAATGCTCTGAAAACACCCTGTTGCAGTAAATGCAGGCTTGAGAAGTTGATATAAAGAGGACACCCAGTTGATAAACTTAGAGGGGAAACCAAATGTCAGCAAGGTGCAGAAAAGAAATTGCCAATCTACTCTACCAAATGCCTTCTCCGCATCCAGCAATATCAAGCCTGTTGGTTCTTCTGAGTCCCTGGATGCGGAGAAGATATGAGTGAGTTTCCTAAAATGATTGGAGGGAGACCATCCAGACATGAATCCCATCTGATCCGAGTGTATTATCTGGGGTAGTACATATTTAAATCTATTAGACAGAAGCTTCGACAGGATTTTAATGTCGCAATTCAACAAAGAGAGAGGTCTATAACTGGTGGCCTGCTCAGGATCCTTGTCCGGCTTGTGTAATACAATTATTATTGCTTCAAGTAGGGCAGAATCTATAGGATTAGTCTGCATTATCCACTCGTTTAGCCACTTTAGCAAGGGGGGGATCACTTTATTAAATGTTTTGTAGAAATTTGGAGAGAACCCATCTGGTCCAGGAAATTTGTCTGATGACAAAGTTGAAATTGTCGTGGAGATTTCCTCTTCTAAAATGGGAACAATCAGGCTTATCTGGTTCTTAGGCAGTAAAGATGGGAGGGGAATGGAATCTCATTAGTCCTGGACTGCCCCCAGGTATGGTAAGTTTCTCATGGGACTATAGAGAGCCTTATAATATTTTTCAAATTCCCTGGTGATTTCCCTAGGAGACAGAGTTAGGGACTCATCCGCTTGGGACATGATCCCTTTCACAATTCTGGAGGCCTCTGTCTTTTTTGAGCCTCAAGACAAGAAGTTGCCCAGCCTTCTCGCCTTGGTCAATGTATTTCGTGCCTGTTTTTAAGATGGTATATTCTGCTTTCGCTCTAAGAAGTCTTGAATATTGGTCCCTAAAAGGCTAAGCAGCTGTGTATGCTCTACCTCAGATGCAACTAGGGATAGAGAACCCTCTAGACTATGAATGTCCTTTAACAGGGATAAAGCTTTTTGGTCCCTACTTTTTTCTTCATGAGGCTAATTTTATAAACACACTTTAATGCCTCCCATTCGAAATTGGGGTGAGCGGTAGAATGCAGTTTGGCTCCCGTAAAAGTTTCAGTTTCTTGAGTAATGCAGTCTACTATGTCTCTATCTTTAAGCATATGATTATTCAGTCTCCACAATGATTCTTTGGGCATACCAGTTGACAGAATCAGTGAACACCGGGAAATAGAATGGTCAGAGACTACCCCGGGTCAATTTTAGCCTCTGTTAGCCTCACTAACTGTGAAAGACTTATTAAAAAGTAGCTTATCCTGGACTGGGTTTTATGCACATTTGAGTGAAAAGTAAATTTCTGGGCTGTGGGTTGCAAAACCCCCCAGGGGTCACACAACCCCAGATGGTCCACCATCTTCCTGATGAATCTCTGGGCTAGCAACAAACCCCTTCCATGTAGCTCCTGATTTATCTAGGTCTGAGGAGAACAGAAGGTTCCAGTCTCCTCTGAGTATAACAGGATAGCCAGCATATGAAGACTAGAGTCTGTAATAGCTCAGTGAATAAGCTAGGAGTGCCTGCGTTTGGCCCATATATACTGCCCAAGACTACAGTAGTCCATTCCAGGCAATCTTTAATCAGTATGAACCTCCTTTTCTGATCTCTCATCACCTCCTCAGAAGTGAATGGAATTCGATGGGTGATTAAATGGCTACCCCCTACTTTGGGTACTATCCCCTGCATTAAAGACTTGTCCAATAAATTGGCAGCAGAGTAATTCCCCTTCGTTCTCTAACAGATGGGTCTCTTGCAACATGTAGATATCACCTCTGAGAAGCTGGAGGTGCTTCAGCACTTGATATCTTTTAGTTTTATTTCTGGTGCCATGGACATTCCAAGTAACAAACCTTTTAGGGACTGCCATTACTTACATAGCCATATTGAAGGTGACCGGATGGTGGCCTACAAGCCCATCAGGAGTCATAAATGTTTGTGTTCCCCCAGTGCAAAGTCATGCCCTCCCCCTCCCCCCATATCCCCATATCCCTCTCCTCCCCTCTATCCTCCCCCACCCCACCACCCCACAGACCCTACAGATCCAACCCAGCGAATGTCTTACAAAATCAGTTGCAACATATCAAAGTCCCCTCCCACAATTAATGTACATGACATGCCCACTATAACAGCAATTTTCTCTGCTCCATCTCCCCTCACACCAACTCATCTCAAGTCAATCCCTCTCCCTTCCAGAGCCATTCGCTCCTAATATACCTATCAATGAGATGCTAGGGCAGTACATGAGGGAAACCTTTCCCCTTTGTAACCCCCTTTGTACCAGAGAACTGGAAAAATCACAAAGGCATTAAAGCTGTTTTCAACAGATGTGGACATTGCTGCACCAGTGAGATGTGGCCAGCCCTCACAATAATCGAAGCAAACACAGAGGTGATGTGCAAAAAAAAGAGATAAAGCAAATGAGGCAATGATTTGCAATTTAAAACCCAGTGTGTATTTTGCATATTATCAAAATAATACTTCTCAGCCAACACCTCTAAATGCCTTGACCCCCTGTATGAGTCTTCAAAGGGGTCAAGATAAATGCCCAAATTAAAATTCCACTAGTTGTATGGGAAGCAAGTACCCAGCGTGACTGACCTTGCCTCAAACCAGAACCTCCCTCTTCCTAGAGCCCTGTCTAAGCCAGAGTGGTAATAGGACTAGGTTGTGAAGGTGACCTCCTGTGCAAACTAGAACCAGAAGGTCCTGAATCCCATCACCCCACTCACCTGAGGTACCTCCGGTAACAAACATGGATGTCCGTCTGAATACTCTATAGTATTGCTGCTGCAAGTCCCCCTTAGATGCTATTGTACCCCTCTAAACTCCAAAACATGATCATATAACAATCATATAATAATCCAACCAAACCCATGTATTACATTACTCAGGGATGTACAATTAACCCTGTAATTCTGTAGGGCTCATTTACTTAACCGAAATAGTGTAGAAAACAGAAAACTGTACCCCCTGAAAAATAGCTGAAATTAGTGGCCTACATCTCTCACTTAGAGTGAGGCAAAGTATAAAAGCAGGGCAATAAGAGAGTCTCACACTGGTAACAGTCTTTTTCAGTACATAAGTGGAGAGAAAAAAAAATTTAAATAAAATTTGCCCTTTTAGACCTCCTGTGGGAGTACAAATGAGTCCCGTACCAGGCCACACAGTTCAGCACATACTCACAGTGTCCTATTGAATTGGACCCATAACCAAAAGGCTTCTCCTAAGTTCTCTTCAGCCATCATGAAACAGATTAGGAAGGGCCTTCTTGAGTGAATCCTCCGCTACCTTGGGATCTTCAAATGCATTCCATTTTCTATCTAAGGAGACCTGGAGGATTGCAGGGTAAATCATCCTGAAACAAATGTTTGCAGCCAGGAGCTTTGTAACCATTTTGTGAAAAGCGGCCCTTCTCTGACGTACAGTGAGCAGGAGGTCTTGGGCCACACGAATCACTTTCCCTTCCCACAGAACATCTTTAATTTCTTTCAGCTTGACCAAGAAGTGTTGTCTCTTCTGAAATTTTAGAAATTTAAAAATAAATGTTCGGGGCTGCCAACCTGGTCGGGGGGTTGGTCTTAAGGCACAATGTGCATGCTTCACAATGTAAGCTGCTCCAAAAGGCAAGGACCCTGCCAGCTTCCCTGCAAACTTTTGTACAAAAAGAACCAGGTTGCTACCCTCTTCTTTTTCCAGCAACCCAATCACCACAATGTTGTTTCTTCTACTATGGCCTTCTAGATCTTCTATTTTAGCTTCTAACTTGCTGATTTTCTGTCTGGTTTCCACCATGGCTGGGTCTACCTTATCACGCCATCTTTCTGCTGACACAATACGGACCTCACATTCTCTGGTGCACCTGGTTAAGTCTTCTAAGGCAGAGGATATATTCTTAACGTCCTCCCTCAGGGATCTCATTTCCTCCCTGAAAGGATGAAACTCTTCAAGAAATTTGCCCAGGGTGACCAGTAACTGCTTCTGTTGTCCTACTGAGCTTTTCCCACCTATGCCCAGCTGTGCCTTTACTTTTTTGGGGGCCTTCTCTGGCATGGTAGGTGGTGTATGCCTTGGAAGGGCAACACGAATCTCTGCCTCTATTCTGAGCTGATTGCATCCAAAATTGCAAGATAACTTCCCAGTAAGCAGTGCTAATGAACGGTAGGTAAATTGCTCACCAAAGTTAAATTTAACAGGTATTTCTGGTAGGGAGAGAGGAGAGTTTAGCAGGAGCTCCCACCAAAGCTACTGTACAGGAGGCTGCATCACGTGATTTCCCCTACAAGAATTCTTTTGTGCAAAAATGAATCAGTACTTTTGTTCATTTAAAAGTATTACAGTGGTTGAGAGTGTTTAGAACTTGCTGGCATAGACAATGGCAGCTGGAAGTTGTAAAAAATGCCCTTGGTTCAGCCCATGCAAATCTACAATGGAAGAACAGGTTGGTGATGGTGAACTTGAATGTGAGCAATGGTCAGTCCATATTCAATGCCTCAAATTGTAGTTTACCCTTTTCCAAGCCTATTTCTTCCAGCAATAGTAGTACTGTGGCTGGCATAGGAGAAAGTGATACAAGAAGCACATGCAGAAGAACACTGTTCTTGACTCCCACAACCACAAATGTGTCCCCATTTCTCATTAGTACTATCACATCTGTCATCCCCAGTAACAAGATAGAGACCCTATCTTCCACAACAACTGGCAGCATGACTATTACAGCCAGTCCAGCAACTGTGACTGCCACTCCAGCCACTACTTACACTATGAACCTTGTCGCTACTGTAACACTATCACCACCGTCTGTTATCCTTATCACAGTGAATATTACCAGTAGGACCACTACAGTTGATTCAGTTATGCCTCCTGCATCTCAGTACTCCTCTAAAAGTTGTACAGGAGGAGCAGTGATCTGGCTCTGAGTATTTCCCTCCACATGAATTGCCAAGTGACATGTCATCTTCTTCATCAGAGGCAAATGTGAATGACTTTGAGGATGAGACAGTGTATACTACGTATCTTGAGGGCAGAAAAAAAAAGTGACTGGCAAAAGAAATTCTAGGCATAGCACTAGTACCCTGGGTAGTAGAAGTAACAGTAAGCGTAAGGGCCACCCTCCCTCTAAGAAAACCAAACAAGCAACACTGATGTTTCTTTGGCAGGCTCTGTTACAGCCTGAAGGACATCCAAGTGATGGCAGCACTGGCATGGCACCATCAGAGACGCTGGTCTCAGGGCAAGAATGTGAGGACAAGACAGGCACATCTGTTGAAAAAAAGAACTGGGGGATGTGGTGCTTCTGGAATCACTGGTAACCCAGTTTTAAAAGTGCGATGTGGCTGCATTTCACTGTGTCAAAGGAGGACACAAGGAAGGCAGTCAGTTCTTTTTGAAACAGCACTATAAGCTGAGGGAAATCACTCTCTAACTTAATCACAACATCATTCCTTTAACCACTTGAAGCATAAGCATCCTCAAGTGTATCGAAGCTCATCTGGGTCAGTATCTGGAGCCATGGTTTCACCAAGACCAAACCCCTCCAGTGTACAGGCATGTACTCTTGGCAGTGGTGGTGGTACTGAAAGATCTGATTTCAAGCAACCCAATGGTCAGGGCACTCCTTCCCCCTCACTGATAGAGTCCCTCTACTCTGGTCACTTCTGACTCCAGTGATAGTACAAGGAAAAGACAGTCATCAGCACTCTGCACGCCACCAGTGAAGTGGTCCACGTCGAGGTCTCCCTTGGTAGTTCCAATAATGGATGCTCTGCATGCGCAAACAAAGTATCATGCCTCACACCCAACAGCACAGCAAATCACACAGCTGTTTGCTGAGATGATGGCGTTGGATCAACAGCCTATTTCAGCTGTGGAATATACTGGCTTCCAACAGCTTCTCCACTATTTGCACCCACGTTATCAGATACCGTCTCGTACTACATTTTTATTGAGTGTATTGCCATGACTGTATGATGGCATGTAATCTGCTATTGCTGCTCTGCCTGTCAGATATCTGGACAAGTGATAACTCCCTGCATGCCTATTTCTCCTTAACCGCACTCTAGTGTGTTCAACAGCCTGCTGCTGCAGATTCCGATGCATCACCTTGTGGCTCACACCTGCCACCCACACAATCTGGTAGTCACAGTAGGTAATCTTTGCTGACCATCGGACTGATGGAGGAAGACCATAGAGCACATAATATTCTTACATTCCTGCAAGACACGCAGGGCCAGATTTTCAAAGGGTTCTTAGATTAACGCAAGCTGTGTCAAACAACCAGATTACATCAGATCTAGGTGCGCCAAATACCGTGTGCCATATTTTGCAAGAAAAGCAGTCTTTGTGACAAAGTCCCCTAAACTTACACAGGAGGTCCACTGCATCAACAAATGGCATAAGGGATGAGAATGACGCGAGTGGCACCAAAATAAATGTTGCAAGTTGAGTCAAAAGTGATGCATGTTGAGTCACAAAAATGACTCAAGGAATGAAAATGATGCATACTGAGTACTACAAGCATTTTTCAATGCCGAATGTTGTCATGCTGGCATTGGCAGTGGGAGTGGCGTAGCTAGAGATGCATAGTGCTGTGATTTTGTGAATGTGTCTCAAAAGGTGATTTTGCACAGTGAGTACGCCATTGTGTGCCACAGCTGTGGAAACACATTTTGGGCAGGCTGTGAAAAATGGCAGCTGGACTGTTGATAAGGAGACATGCACAAATGCCAGTGGTGAAAATGTGACATGAAAATATTGCAGATTGATGAAGTTACAAGGGTGTGTGGAAAATGTGCAATGCACGCTTGCAACACAGTCATTGTATGGAGTTTGCACCAAATCTTCAACATTGGCATTTTAGGACCTCTGTTCATGAATAGTGTCACCGTCATTTCCTCAAACTGTCCCAAAGACTGATGGACGTTAGAAAACACATTTCAGGCAGCTGGAGTGTTCATAAGGAGGTATGGAAAAATGCCAATGATGAACAGCTGGAGTGAAAGTATTAGAAATTCAGAAAGTCATGAGCATGCGTGCAAACTGTGCAACACACGCTCATAAAACACTAATTTCATTGACTTTCGTTCCCAAATTTTCAACATAAGCATTTTAGGACATCTGCTAATGAACAGCATCACTGTCATTTTCATCATGTGTCTCGAACATGGACTTTTCACAATGACCACGCTATTCTGTGCCAGAACTGCGAAAACAGATTTTGGTCAGGATGTGAAAAATGACAGCTGTACTGTTCATTAGGAGGTGCAGAACAATGGCACTGTAGAAAATCTGGAGTGAGAATATTAGAAGTTTGCAAACGTACGAGCGTTCATACAAACTGCACAACGCACACTCGTAACACAGTCATTTTATGAAGTACTGTCACCAAATTTTTAACACAGGCATTTTAAGACCTCTGCACATGGACAGTGTCACTGTCGTTTTTGTAATGTGTCCTGAACACTGATTTCGCACAGTGAACACGCTATTGTCCACCGAAAGTGCAAAAACACATTTCAGCAAGGATGTGAAAAATGACAGCTATACGGTTCACAAGAAGGTGTGGTAAAATGCCAGTGTTGAGAATGTGGCATGAAAATATTGCAAATGTGCTAACTTACGAGCGTGCCTTGCGCAGTTGCTACAGACGCTAGTAAAACAGTCATTTTATGGAGTATTGTCACCAAATTTTCAACACAGGCATTTTAGGACCTCTGCTCATGAACAGTGTCACTGTCATTTTGTAATGTGTCCCAAACACTCATTTACGCACAGTGACCGTGCTATTCTGCGCGGAAGTGCGAAAACAAATTTTGGACAGGATGTGAAAAATGACAGCTGTACGGTTCACAAGAAGGTGTGGTAAAATGCCAATGTTGAGAATCTGGCATGAAAATAGTGTGAATACTCTAACTTACGAGCGTGCATTACGCAGTTGCTACACATGCTGGTAAAACAGTCATTTTTTTGGATTTTTCCCACCAAACTTGCAACCTAGGCTTTTTGAGAGCTCCTCTCATGAACAGTGGCACTGTCATTTCATTACTCAGTCCTGAAAGGTGATTCCTCACAGTGACTGCAAAATCACCTTTTGGGACTGAATAATGCCATAACAGTACAAGAATTCATGGGAAGGGGTCCCAAAAAACCCACGTTGAAAATTTGAGGCCAGAATTCCCAAAAAATGCCCAAGATATGCATTAAAGTTGAAAACCCCCTATTCATTCTATTATACAGCTTCCTGGCATTTCCTCAGTTCGCGGTCAGCTTTGAAGAGTGCAGACGTGTTCCCGGTCCACAGAAGATCATCGCACCAGACTCCGAAGGTAAATATGGGGTGAGGGTGTGAGGGGAGACAGGGTGTGCAGTGGGCGGTGTGGGTGGGGAGGAGGTATGGAGACTAAGAGGGACCGTTTTCATTTTACAGGTAAAAAACAGAAAAAAACATCAGGACAGTTTTTGTTTTGCAGGCATTTGGCTCCCAGATTGCCACCTAACTGTTTTGGGGGTGTCAGTAGCCAATGGGGATTGGGCACCCTCATCAGCACACAACATGGGGAGGAGGAGGAAGTAAAGCATGGGGTTGGGCACCCTGTCGGCACAAGAAAGAAAGTGGGGGCACGGGCTGAGGGTTGGGCACTCCCTCGGCATTCAACAATTGGAGGTTATGCTGACTGGGAGTGGGCTCCCCATTGCTTCAAAAAGACAGCGGGGGGGTTAACCAACGGGGGGATTGGGCACCCTCGAAGTCGGCAGACGTCATGCTGCCACCCGCTCGCCGACCATGCACATAATGGCAGCGAGCACTGCAAGAAAAGGACCACTGTGTCTGACGAGCTTTGCTCGGATTGCAGCTGACCTTTTCTTAGATGTGCTCGCCCCATTATGTATGCATGGTGTGGCGCCGGCTTGCAGGCTGATTGGGGAATGCAGGACGCACCTACTGGTGTGTGCCTGCTTTCACGAACAGTGGCAGTTTCAAAGCTGCACTGTTCACTAAGTTGGCTGTGCAAGCAAGCCAACATAAAAATGGTGCAATCTGAGTAAAAATGGTACAAGCTGAGAAAAAAAAATGGTGCAAGCTGAGCCAAAAAAATGGTGCATGTTGAGTAAAAAATGACACAAAGGATGAGAATGACACAAGTTAAGTACAGTAAAACAAAAGAACAGATGAAATGGCCAAAACTAAGACCCCAAAATGTTCTAAACTAGTTCTGCTGGAGAATACTGTCCCTTTATAGTTGCATAGTCCAGTCTGACCACCTGCTTTGGGTCTCTTTATATGCTCTAGTGTCCCTTAGACCAGCTCTGGCTGGTCTAACAATGACAGGCATCTTAGGCACAAGGGCAGGACCTTCATTCTTTGAAAATCCCAAATAAGGGGACAGTGCAGGCATCTCTTCTGACATAGTGCAGGCATTTGTTTGGTGCAAGCATGGGGCAAGCCTCTCTGGCATATGCAGACCTGTTTTTGACACAAGCACCATTTGAAAATCAGAACTGGTGCAAGGTTCGATGAATCCTGCTTCTTGCGTCAGTTGTTTTTGATGCAAGCACTCTGCATTGTTCTCTAGCATTTGAAAATCTGGCCAGTGGTCTTGGACTTTTGTTAACACCAATTTAAAAGTTGAGTTTTGTTACTGAGAATGGAACAGACATGGTGAAAGCCATCAGTGATGGATATTTTATATTTGTTGCTTTGCACACACAGTGAATTTAGGGGTGACTCATACACTACATAACAGTACTAGGACCAACAACAAATTATCCACAGCCCCTTCCATCTGCAGCCATTTCCATCACTCTGTAAAAGATACTAACAAATTACGAGAAGTTCAGGAATGCCTGGGTCTGCCCCATCACCGTGTAATACAAGATAGTAGCACTCAGTGGAATTCTTCATGCCTGATGCTTTCGAGACTGCTGGAGCAAAAGCTAGCACTACATGAAATGTCTATGGCGGCAGACATTGGAGGGATCCTATGACATCATGACTGGTTAGTTCTTGAGGGCATTGTGAATGTTCTTGGCCATTTGAGAGGTGCACATGTAACATAAGTGCTACCACAGCCTTACTTAGTCAAGTTATCCTGGATCCGCATATTCTCAAAAAATCATTACAACAGTCTTGGGCTGACAATACAATGAGTACGCAAGTGGTCACTGAGCTTGTTAATCATCTTGATGCAGAACTTGATGCACAGTCATGGATAACTGCCACCATGTATTTGTTACCATGATGGACCCTAGGTTCAAATGCGAGATCCTTTATATAGCCATAGACAACCACAAGGTTCCACATTTTAGGCAACAGCTGAACAAAGAGTTAAAAAGTGTAGGTAATGAGACACTTGGAAGGGGAAGAAGATGCTCCAGTTCAGGTTCCTGAGGGAGAGAAACAGTCATGTGATGGTTTGGAATCAGAGGGTACTGGTGGAGATGGAGAAAGACGGCACAGTGGCAGTGCAGAGGAGAGTGCCTGGACATCACTCATCACATCAATGCCTCAACAGCAATGTAAACACTCAGTCTCAGCCTCTGTGCAGAACATTTACATGATGGCTACTTTGCAGAACCGATTGAACCATTTGAAGTTGATCTACTAGGGTACAGGATTTGGAAAATGAACTCTCCCCACCTGGCACAACTTGCTTTAAAATACCTAAGCTGCCCTCCTACAAGTGTGCCATCTGAGAGGATGTTTAGCACAACTGGCGACGTTGTTGAGCTTCACCGTTCCAAGTTGGACTCTCAACACATTGAACAGCTAGTGTTCATTAAGCTAAATTTACCAGTAGTTGGCTGCAAATATGATCTTCCCACATAAAGTTGGTGGTACGGTACTACTGTCAATCTCCCTAATGTTACAACAGTTCAATGTTACTTTTTTGGCTGACCCACTCTTTTTCTATTACATTGAATATTTAATTTGAAGGGTAACATTCTACGCCCTGGAATATATGCTGCAGGATCACCATGAGGCCTCTCTTAAACTAGAAAAAAATGCTGTATAATGTTTTAGTGCACTTACTATTGTGTACTTCAGATTGCTAATTATCTGTTGGCAGAAAAGGACTGCATGACCCACACAGTCTGCCCAGATTGTCCATCCCTGCATTATCGGTTTCTTCTATAGACCCTAAAGCAACCCTGCCACCCTGCGGCCTGTTTTAAAACACACCCCATGCCTATCCCATGCATGCTAGAAGCCCCACACTGTTTTCAACACCATAACTTATGCTGGCAGTCTGTGTGAGGCATCTACCATGCCTTCTGTGAATAAATATTTCTTGACATCTGTCTTGAACACCACCATCAGCTTCATCACATGCCCCCATTGCCTCCAGTACTTGTGCTCTTTCTCATTTATGTACCCTCTTCACCCATGTGAGGTACTTGGAAAGATCTCTATCATGGCACATCTCACTAGTCTCTCTTCCAGGTTGCACATACAATGCATTTATGCCAGTCCCATTTTAGTTGCCCTAGACAAGACACAAGATGTCAGCTCATCTACAGACCTTGATCAATCTATGATTTATTTATTTATTTTATTTAGTTTTTGTTGATGGGGTAAGTGCACTAGACAAATTCTGCCTATTTTCAGGCACGACCCAGGGGAGGGGGATACAGATGAATGCCAACTGACCTTGAACCAGATTAAGCTGTTGGTGGTATTTTTAGTGAATGAGGAAAATTTGGCCAGATCACCCAGGAAATTCCCCTACTCTTTTTCGATAAGTGATATGGGAGCTTTAACATCCATCTGAACTACCACCGATCCAGGCATGGGATCTCAGTTTAACGTCTCATCCAAAAGATGGAAATGACCATCTGTCACCTGACCACTGATCAGTGCAGTAGTTTACTGCATTTTTGGGCTGCTGAAAGGCTGTTAGGGGGTGTTCATGGCAGAATTATTTATTTATTTATTTAAATGTTTCACCAGGAAGGCACACTGAACTACAAGTTGCTTGTCTCCCGCTGTGACCTGGGAAGGGGGTGCAATTGGATGAAGAATTAGACATACAGTTTACATGAAACATATCTGAGAAATTAAACATTCAATTATATTTGCAACAAGATATACAGTTAAAATATGTCATAAATAATCACACAGTAACATTTGTGACATACCATAGAGTAAAATACATCACACCTGTGGAATATTCATTTAATTACAAGTGGCATATCTGAGGAACATAGTACAGAAATTTAATGTAGCCTTGGAGCCAACTCCTTGCAGAAATGTAACACGGTTAAGAGGCAGATTATTTAGCAATTATTTAATGAAAGAGGTGCAGTGAGGAGGGGAGTGACATCAAGGAGGGTAGAGGGGTAGACAGGGGAAACCAGCTGGGGGAAGGAAAGGATAAAATTGGGGAGAACATTACTGGAGAAAAGTGAGCTAAAAAAAAGAAACGGTTGCAAGGGGCAAGTTAACAAAGGGCTAGTGCAATCTTGGAGCATCTCAGACAGAACAAAAAGTGCAAATTATTAGCTCAAGTGAACTAATTATTTTGGTTAAGTGCTGGTGTTCTCAGACAGACCTACCACTGTGTGGTAGCATTCTTTTCTCTGAGTCCTGCAGGTCTCCATTGTCCCAGCCGGTGCTCGCGCATGCACAGTACCCCCTCCCTTGCAGGCAGTCTAAGGCCTACTCCCTAGCCCTCTACCACTGCATACTAATTACCCCCTTTGTTCTCTCCCCTCTGAGGCAGCCTAGGATCCCAACTTGCCCTCAGAAGCTCAGCCACCAGTGTTGTGCTCCCTTGGGGACTCCTGAAGCTCTAAAGGTAATTCACCCCTGCTGCACTATGTCTAAAGGGTGTTAGCTTCATGTCACACACCCCAGCCACCCTGCCACCTAAGGGCGTCCCCTAATTTATTGCTCCACCTACATCACGTGACTAGTCACATGATGTAAAGCTACTTTTTCTAAGTGTCCAGTTCCCCCTTAGCCTGTTATACTTACTGACCACTAGGAGTCAGTGTTGCTCCCTCCATTGGTTCTGCTCTCCCCTACTGTCCTCTCTAGCTCATCTCCCTGTCTCACCTGTCTTAACCTCCTCCATTTTTCTCTCTTGCCACATCATCCCCCTCTCCTTGCCTCCTGTTCCCAGAATCAAACCCTGCACCTTATACACTCCAGGCGGTGACACTGCGCCAATGGGACTCCCTCTGGCATATTGCCCTGGCCACAGGTAAGCAAGCTGACAGGCAACTTTACTGTGCCATGAGAAACTAATGCACTTGAGAGATAAGCAAAGCCAAGGCTGAGCACTACAAGACCTCCCTCACCTCCACCTGGGGTCTGGCAAGAAATTCTGGGATAACCTTAAGGAGCTAAATGGGAAATCATTGTCCTCCCTCTCCATTGTCAACGATAATGGGACCACCACCTCAGACCCCAAGCACATAGCCAACATCCTGAACACATCCTTCTCCGACCTTAGTAGCATACTCTCCCCCACTTCTTTGACCCCCCCACCTCACATGCACTCTCCTCTCCTGACCCCCTTTCTGATTCCGGGCTGCCAGCACAGCAGAAACCAAACCCTACCTCCTAAAAGTCTTAAGGCACTTGCGGTTTAATGGGGACTCCCTAGACCACAAACTCCTGTGCCTTACCCCGCTCTCCTGCATTATTAACCATTCCCTCTGCCTTGGCAAATTCCCCTCCAAATGGAAAATAGCCAGCATCACCCCATCTACAAAGATGGTGACCATGCCTCCACAGGAAACTACCATCCCAGCTCTATCCCCCCCAAAGCCCTGGAAAAAGGTATATCTGACCAACTCACTGATCATCTCACTAAGTATAACCTCCTGTCCCAGGAACAACATGGCTTCCACCAGGGACATAGCACCACAACAGCTCTGTCAGAATTCACATCCTCCCTACACTCTGCCCTAGACAAAGGCTGTCTTGTTGGTGCTACCTTTGTGGACCAGTCGAAAGCTTTTGACACTGTGAACCACACCCTACACCTCTCCACCCTCACCCACTCAGGTTTCTCACATGAAGCCATGAACTGGTTTGCTGATTATCTAGCAGACAGATCACAGCATGTTAAGATAGGTAATGCCCACTCTTCCTACCTCCCAGTCAAGTCGGGGGTCCTACAGGGCTCCATCCTTGGACCCCTTCTATTCAGCCTATTCCTTAACACCCTCCCCAAAACATGTCCAGGTCAGATGCTACTTTACACAGATGAGGTAGTCTTGTTCACTTCCAACACCTACCCTCTTAAGCTCAAGCGCTCCCTACAAAAATCCTTTCTTGATGCTGAGCCCTGGTTTGCTGAGCACTGCCTAGTCCTAAACTACAAAAAAACTAAGGTCATGTTGTTTGCCAGCTACCAGAACAGACACAAGAATATTACCCTTAAAATTCTCAACTCCCTGTCACAGCCACTTAACCAAGTAACCTCCTTCAAATACCTAGGTATCACTCTTGATCCAGCTCTCACCTTCCACAGACATATACACCACTTATGCACTTCTGTCAGTGCCAGAATTGTTCTACTCCATTAGATCAAGCACTGTCTCACCCCTGATGCCCTCTACCTCACTGTCTTCTCCTCCATCCTTGACCTTATCAGCTATGGTATCCTAGTATATCAAGCCACTGATATCACATCCTTCCAAAGAGTTAGGGTTTCCATCAACAAGGCCTGTCACCTTGTCCTTCACTGCGATTGCTCCATGTACACCTGCACCCTCTACCATTTGGCTAACTGGCTTAACTTCAATAGTAGGCTCAAATACCAAACCTGCCTCCAGGCTAAAAGGATCTCTGCTGGGTTAACCTCTCCTGAGCTCTCCACCCTACTACAACCAGCCCCCATCTCAGTTGTCACCTGGGCCTCCACTAAATCCCCTTTCTTTATTCCCCACCTCAGGACCTCCCTTGGTCAAAGATTCTTTTCCTACAGGGCCCCACTTCGGATGAACTCCATCCCCACCTTCATAACCCCTGAGCATAAGCTTGGCTGCTTCAAAACCATCCTCAACATCCATCTACAGACCACTAACACCTGTGATTGCCCATAGGCATTCTGCCCCTCCTTTCCTGCACAAAGGATTTCCTCCTGCACCTTCTCCTCCTGCACGCCCCCACCACATACCCCACTCCACCGGTTCTCTGCCGGCTCCTCCTCCCAGCATTGCTGGCTCCAAGGCACTTGCCCTTCTTCCCCACTTACTGGTCGCAGCTTGACACTGTGTAAGTCACAGCTTGACGCTGTGTAATCTGACTCTTACTAAGTAATCTGTTTGTATGTTCACTAGATAACAGATTGTATACCTTATTTTGTGATTCATCTCTGTGTTTGTATTATAATTCAATGTATTGTATTTGTCATCCGACGTGGAGCCTTTGCAAATGGGTGTCTGACTCAAAGGTTGTAATTCTGAAATGTTCAATAAATAAAATAAATAAAAGGGAAAGAAGTGATGGACTTTAACAGTGTTACAATGTCTTATTTAAAAAAAACATTTAATTGGGGATGAATAACGAATAACCAATATCTGGTGGTCTGAATACGATTATTCATCTGAATATTAGAATTAAGGTATTATACCCTTAGTACCCAACAATCATAGTCCTCAACCCCACTGCAGCCAACAGTCAGGGTCTCCACCCTCTCTGTTTCCAGTAATCAGGGTCTCCACCCTCCCTGTTTCCAGTAATCAGGGTCTCCACCCTCCCTGTTTCCAGTAATTAGGGTCTCCACCCTCCCTGTTTCCAGTAATCAGGGTCCCCACCCTCCCTGTTTCCAGTAATCAGGGTCTACACCCTCCCTGTTTCCAGTAATAAAGGTCTCCACCCTCCCTGTTTCCAGTAATCAGGGTCTCCACCCTCCTTGTTTCCAGTAATCAGGGTCTCCACCCTCCCTCTTTCCAGTAATCAGGGTCCCCATCCTCCCTGTTTCCAGTAATCAGGGTCTCCACCCTCCCTGTTTCCAGTAATCAGGGTCCCCATCTTCCCTCAGAAATGAGGGTCCCCCTTCCCAATCTGCAGCCAGCAATAGGGCCATCCCCCTGTGCAGCCCCCAAGCCCCCAGCACCACATCAGCCTGCAGTAACACAGGTGTCAGCACAAAAAAAGGAAAAGACACAAAATGTCACATGTATGTTGTGTAGGTGAATCTCTTCTTTTTTTTTGATGAAAGTATATATGGCTATAAAAAAAAGAGGTGTTGTGGGGCAGCATGATGGCATTGCTGATAAATGTAACCATACATCACAACACTGTTTAAACTCCATGTTGGAAGTCCACCAGGAAAATTGTACTGCTTGCATCTGACATATGCACACCATCATTTAGATAAAGCCAACGTCTGTAATGTTTAATTTTGGGGTGTTGTATAGTGTGCATACCCAGATCGCTAACGAAGCCAGGTATTTGAATGTTTACCTTTCTACATGATCTTTCAAGTCCAGGTGAATGCTTCTGGTCTGTCCAGATCATCTGCACTGTAGTGTCTGAAAACAGAACCACACAGGCAGGGAACATTGCTGTAAGTGCAGCCTAATCAGATTTAGCTGCTACAGTTAAGTCTATACCCTTATTGTGGTCCAAATCATTACCTCTGAGATGGTGAGTGAGGCAGCAACAAGGTTTTTTTCTTTACACTTGGTTGGATGTTGTCAATGTCAGTGTACCAATACAAAAATATGTTTTTACGGTCGGTACTGTGTACACTGCCATTGGTCAATCATTCTAAAAACATATATTAATTTTTGAGGGAAATTATGACTATCTGATAGGACACTAGGCAGTATTTCTAATGATACCAAGTCAACACCACGCATGGAATAGAGTGTGGCATTAACCTCGCTGTGTAGAGTGTGCTTGTGATTACAGCGACAGGAGTTTAACAGTGGTAGGAAATTACCACTACCCCTGTCACTGCACACTTTTTATGGGAGGCATCAAGTTACCATGTGCTGGGTGCCTGGTCAAGCAGCTCCCATGGTTAAGGCACCAGCACACAGAGCAATCAGGATGCCTGGGGCTGTGGTTCAGTTCCCCACAAGTCTTTCCATGCTACTGCATTTTGCCTTTTTTTTAAACAAAAAACAAAGATCCCCCTCTCGAGTTTCTCCCCATCTCCTAAGTGTCCCCCCAGCCCAGAGTTTGTAATGTATAAGTTCTGGCGGGTATGAGGGGTGAAGCTTTCCATGTCAATGGGGGAGAGGGGCAAAGCACCCCAACAAAGCACAAGGCAGCCCATTATTCAGAATTGCATGCACTGTTTGTGTAGGTCTGTGTTTTACCCGACCTAATTTCAGTGCATGCCATTTTGCCTGTGGCATCTATTGCCACACTGGTTTTGTTTTCGACGACATGACCCCATGCCATTTCTAACATAACAATATTCAGCAATTCTATTGGTTGAAGGGTAGCTATCAATACTTCCGTAGAGTCTGTCTTCCCTCCTTTTTGAGCTGGCTTCCTCGGTGGTAAGACAGTTATCTACTTCTAAGTTTAAAAGTCATATTTAGTGTAAAAAGACAGGCAATATTGTATTTATAAATATATGTGCTAGAATATGATAAAATCCATTTTTGTAAATTGCCTTTTTTCACTGTTGCATAACTAGTTCTTTTATAGTGGAAAATTAATTAATTATTTACAGCATGTGTTTCAGCTAAGAGATGTTTGAATAGTTTGCAAAAACAATATGGAACACTTCCTATGGTGCTCGGATGTGAGAAGGGCCTTCTATTGGTTGTTTACAAGCATTTCCTGTTTTGATTCTAATGTTTTTTCATTTGTCGGTATTCATTTTTTCGTATTCGCCATATGAAAAACAATATTGGCCACAAAAAAGGATTCTTTTTTGTATGAAAAAACCAAAGCATTTCAAACGGGTATTTTCAATTTTTTGGCATATCTTTGCCATTTTGTTTCCTTTTAATTTCAAATTTTCAACCCCTTCTTTAGGACCCCACCTCACGGTCACTGCTACTGGAGCTATGCAAATGAGGATTGGGAGGTGTTTTTTGAGTTATTTGGTGAAATTGCATTTTCATGTTTGTTATATATATCTTCTCAAAAAGGAAGGAAATTCTTTGAAAAAAGCTTTGTTAGTGCATCAGTTAGGGTTGATATTAAAGTGTCAAAAGTAGGGAAATCCAACCATAACTCTGCATTCCACTCCTCACAACAAGCAGCTGAAGGAGCAAGGCAACATAAGGAACCAGAAACAGCCATCATCAGGTACTATAGTACAAGCAACATACACAAGAGACATTCATCATTATGGTATACTACTTCTGTAGCCATGGATATACAGATGCACACTTCAAAAACACATACACACCGACTTCCAGCTGCAGAAATACACCATTTTCTAAATGGTAAATGGACACGTACAGGAAACATGGAGAACATTACAGGACAATAAATTGCTAGGCTATCGTTTTGTCAGCCTATGCATCACAAAAAAAATGCTTCTTCTAAGAATAATCTTCCATTGTTGGCACTATTTGAAACAGTACTAGAAATGCACTAAAAACTGAATACTGTTGCATCTGGTTGAAATATCTCAGTTGTTGTGTGTTAATAAAAAAGATTGCTTCATATCATAATACTATATTGCCATGGGAAGCTCATTGTTCATATGTCACTTATTGACTATGGGCCAGATTTTTCAAAGGCCAGAAAATGACGCAGGGTGCTTGCAGTGAAAGCAACTGATGCAAAGAGCAGGATGTGTCAACCTTGCACCATTCTGATTTTCAAATGGTGCTTGTGTCAAAAACAGGTCTGCATGTGCCAGAGTGACTTGCCCCATGCCTGCACCAAATAAATGCATGCGCCATGTCAGAAGGGATGTCTGCATCACCAAAATGATGCGCCATCCCCTATTTGGGATTTTCAAAGAATGACAGTCCTGTACTTGTGCCTAAGATGCATGTTGCTGTTAGATCAGCCAGAGCTGGTCTAAGGGACACCAGAGCATATAAAGATACCTACTGCAGGTGGTCAGACCTGGCTATGCTACTATTAAGGGCCAATATTCTGCTACAGAACTAGTTTAGAACATTTTGGAGGCTTAATCTTGGCCATTTCATCTGCCATTTGTTTTTACTTAGCTTACATCATTCTCATCCGTTGTGTCATTTTTTACTCAACTTACACCATTTTTTAACTCGGCTTGCACCCTTTTTTTTGGGCTCATCTTGCCCCATTTTTACTCAGTTTGCACCATTTTTTACTCAGTTTGTGACATGTTCATTCCTTGTGTCATTTGTTTGACTCAACTTGCACTATTTTTGACTCAATTTGCACCATTTACTTTGGTGTAGCTTGCATCATTCTCAGTCCTTATGACAGTTTGTTGATGCGGTGGACCTCCTGCGTCAATCTGGGGGACTTTATCACAAATAATGCTTTTCTAGCAAAATTTGGCAAACAGTATTTGACACCTCTAGATCTGACTCAAGCTGGTTGTTTGACGCAGCTTGCATTTCTGTGGTGTACTATAGTAACAAGATAAAAAAAAAATACTATAGGAATATACCCCAAAATTATGACAAGAGAGTAAGAATCATACAAACACTGTACTGTGCTACTGATGTCATGAAATGCAAGTCTCTCTTTTATCATTAAATATGCTTCATTAATTTTCAATAAAATACAAAAGAACAACAAACTAAGACACAGATAAATAGAAAAACAACAATGATAAGCCTAAAAATAACAACAAAATCAAAACAACATACAATAAGAACCCCACCCCAATATCCTCATCAGCAAGTGCTGCTATTTTATGGAAAACAAAGAGAAGAGCCACTTTAATTTGATTGCAGGTAGAAAAAAGAAAAATAATTTAGCAGGGTCTTGGTCAGAGTACTCACATAGAGATTAACCAGGCACACATTAAACCCTATTTCATTATAAAGGATTAACATCTGTGCCTTACATTAGCAATATGTAATTTTACACTCAAGACACTAAGGATTTTGATGTGCCATTTAGACCATGAAGGAATTTTATTGTCAAGTCAATGTCATAATAAAACTATTTTCACAGTGGCAGAAATTAAGGCAATAAAGCCTTTTTTTATAACCGGTGAGATGTCCTTATAGAAGTCCAATAAACAAGTCTCAGGTGTAAAGACCTCAAGCTAAATCAAATGACGGGTCTACATGGGTTTAAATACTGTAGCTACCCAAAATGGTGTGGCCTTCTCACAAGTCCACAAAATATGGTAGCGAGACCAAACATCATGTTGACACCTAAAACAGATGGGTTGGGCTTGTCTTCCCATTCTACAAAGTCTCTGAGAAGTAAAGTAAAGATTATGTTCAATTTTAAATGGATCAGTCTGTAACAGTCCTGTTTCATGAACTTGTGTGTGTGAGTGTGTGTATGTGTGTGTGTGTCTGTGTGTGTGTGTGTGTGTGTGTGTGTGTGTGTGTGTGTGTGTAATATATATATATATATATATATATATATATATATATATAATATATATATATATATATATATATATATATACACTGTATGTATATACACACACACATATGCCAGTGTCCCTGTGCCACAGTCAGATAATATCATAACTTAATGGAACAATCACTACAAACAAGAAAAAATAGAAGTTACACAGTACATGATATTATGATTTCAGAACATTGCTTCTAATGGCACTAGGTCGAGACATCAAAAGCAAATATTGCTTACACACAAACTGTAAAGAAAACACAGTATCAGCAAACACAGCTACTGTGGAAAACAGTGACGTGTAAAAACCATGCATACCCCCAGACACAGCCGATGACATGCTTCTGGTACATGCCAACTCTACCTGACTGAACATCTCCACTCTGTACGTGGCACGCTGCTTCATGGACACCACAACACTTCAAACAGCTATGCTAGCCATATCTAGCACATGATTATGACACTCCTTAGTGAACACCACCTTCTCCGCCATGGTATGCACCCAGGCCAAACACTGCATTCTATCATACTCGACTAACCTCCTCCAATACACTTTCTCTCGGCATGCCTTTTATCTTCTGTACAGGATTCCATTGTGCACCAGCAATGGTCCTCCATCCTGACTCTTGACAAACTGCAATGGGCATCTTGAGTGACACACATCTCAGACTCCCCACACACAACTACTACACAACATGCACCTCACTGACCCTATAAATAGAGTACAGAATACATAACACCTGCATGAACCAGCACACCTGTGCCTCATACAGCTTACGGCATACACTGACACAAAAAATAACACTTCAGTAATACTCTGGCTACCAACACACATCCACAAATAAATTCCCACCCCACAACATATCTACAGATGTGACTCAAACCACAGACACCTACTCTACAACAGCTACTACCCTACACACAACAAGCCCTACCCACTACACCAACTAGCCAGCACAGCTCCCCAGTGGCAGACCTACACATTTCACACACACACTCTACACATCCAAATGCAGAATGTGCAACACTCACACACTTGTACAAAACAAAGAAATTCATTTACATTTTTATGTGGAGGGCTTCCCTCCCCACACTCCCCCATGTACCCTCCCATAATTATATATACAGACTCCAGGTTTCACTACAGCTTAGAAGGGCAGCATTATTGTCAGGTGGCATTATTTACCCTGCACTGTTTTCCCATGTGCTGCTATTGAAGAGCTGTTATGTGGTCACGCACATTGGTTCTACATTTTCATCCAGTTGGGCTACTAATAGTGTCTGACTGTACAATTCTACATATCTTTGTGTGTTATTGACTAATAATTATTACTGTTCTGTGGATATGACCTATCTGCCAACAAGAAACAAAAAACTATGTAGCAGTTGATTTGCATATTAACCTGGCAGAAAACCACGTAATGACTGTGTGGAGGTGTTTTCTGACAATGGTGACATATCATCAATTAGTTTCTAACTACCTTATCCACATATGAATCTCTTAGTGAGAATAAAACACAGGCAACACTTCAGCATAGTTTCAGTGCTACTCAGCAATGACATTGAATTCTCCTATAATGCAATACAAATATATATTCCAATGATGATAAATGATTACATTACTTCATGGGTAGACAACATTGCATCTTTCATGTTCTACAGTGCCCCACCACCCTGCTCCCCCCATCCAGTCCCTGAGTCCACGGCCAGCAAAGCTCTCCACTCTCCACCACAGCTGGCTGTGGACTGAGCTGGAAAAGATTGCAGAGTATGCACTCCTCGATAGCTCAGTCTGTGACTGACCATGATAGAGAGCACAGGGCTGTGCCAGCCACTGGCTTGGGATGGGGGATGGGAAGGGGGGAGGTGGGGCACCGCCTGCCTGGGTGGGAAGTCTACTAGACCACCACAAACTGTTAAATCAATGGTTTTCAGGGGATCAGGGATCAGGGATCAGCTAGACCACCAGGGAAGAGATATCTGTATTGATGGGGAGACTGGGGACCTGGAGGGGTTCTGTTAAACCACCAGGGAAGATATATGTGTATTGACAGGGAAGATTGGGAATTGGAGGGTTCTGCTAGACCACCAGGGAAGAGACATCTATATTGAATGGGGAGACTGGGGTTTGGGGAGGTCTGCTAGACCACCAGGGAAGATGACTGTACAGTAAATACAGTACAATGCACATGCACCCTGTCGGGTGCCACATCTTACCCGCTGATGCCCAGCTGTCCCCCAACTCCCCTTATGCCACCTGCAGTGCTCCTTCTTCACCCAGCCCCCTCCTGCTGAGTGGCTTCACCCTCAAACCATCTTGGCCCCTCTAGTGTTACACTGAGTGGCAGGGGCTGGATCCCTGCAGCAATTGCCACAGGAGTGCCAACTGTTTAGTGCAGCACTTGACTAGCGGCAAACCAAGGAGTTTGGTGCCGGGACCCTGATATTTATAAAATTGGGTGCAGGGTCCCTTGCACACCCAGAATTTGCTGCAGCCCTGGAGTGACACAACTTGCATCACTCTAAGAGCTCTTTGAAAATCAGGCACCATGTCTAGCAAGGAATCAAATAATTCTGTGCATTACTACGTATGAAAATGTGTTCGGGAGGATCAAATCCAAAAGGTAAGGTGGTAAAAATGTAATCAACCACCCCTTCAACACACACACCTACAGGCACCCCGGGTTTGCAAACATGCTAGTTTGAGCACCGCTTTAGGTGCCTACTTGTCAAGAAGTGCTCTTGCCCCTGGTCCTCACTTACTGGTGACCCCCACTATGTTGATTGCCCTCACCTTCCTCATAATCACTGCTGCCCACTGGCAATACTGCCCAAGTAAAGCATGTCTCACAATGCAGTGCATGTTACACTGGCTCAGCAGTGGCAGAGCTGGATTAAATGCTGACAGCATGCCTGACCCTGTGATGCTGAGGGTTGAGTTGCTGAATGCCACATTTCACCCCATGCCGGTCACCCATGTTCAGGAATGAGCATAGGTCTCCATGGGTCAGCAGGGAGGAGATGGACTGAGCATCTCATGGACTGCTCTCCATCTCTGAGGAGGGGGAGTGCAGTAGCCAGTGCACACCTGACCCATAGCAGAGGCTGGGGTTTGATGTCACAGTGCCACATAAATGGGGGGCAGGGGATGTGGCAGATGCCTGATGTGGGTGTGCAAGGGAACATGCATGAACACCGTCACTGGCAACATTGCATGCCATGCTCCCACAAGGGGTGAAAAAAGTGAAAATAGTGGCTCCAGGTAGCATGGCTTGATGGCCGTCTGCCGACGAGCGCTGCTCCTTTAGGTCCACCATCTGTTCCAGATCCATGCCTGGAGGGGGATTAGAGGGTCTCTCACCTCCCTGCCATGGGGGAGTAAACCATGGGGGAAATACAAGGAGGTGGCCTGAGGCTGGCGTAGGCAGATGGTGGCTGGAGGAGGAGTGGAGGGAGAGCTGACAGGGGGACCACAACCAAAAAAAGTAAGATAAAAAAAAAAAACGTTGACAGCATGCGACAGAACAGCACAGAAGAATCATGCTCAGCAATGTAACACTTTTAGCTATTAAAAAGCACCCCAGCTACTTTTTGTTTCTGATTTATTTACCTCTGCACTGTATACAATTGTATTCATGCAACTGATTGAAAATAACTGTATATATGCAACTGAATGTAAATAACTCCTTGATACAAAATTATGTGATTGTATGTAATATTCTCATGTATCTGTTCTATGTATGGATATTGTGGTGACTCCCTCCCCCTCACCCCCTGATCACACCTGGAAATGAGCCTCAGCTCAGTGTGCTTTTCCTGGTTATCAAATGTTTAAATAAATAAAAATACATATATATATATATATATATATATATATATATATATTATTCCCATCTTTGTTACCCTCCCCTACCCTTGGGTCAGCAGTTGTGTGGTGCACCTGCTCCCTGCACCGTTCAGCATCCTCTCAGCCACACTGGCAGTGATGTGCAAGGCTTCACTAATGTTACACTCATTTAAAGATACAAATAAAATCACAAAAGCAAGGTTTTTGCATACACATGGTCACCGAGTTTATGATGAAACAGTTCTACCCCACGAGGTCTCTTACTTTTTCTATACCCTGCTAGGTCTGTCTTGACGTCGGTCATGGTTGGTGATGCAGCGTAACTTCAGAGCGGAGGCAGAAAGGCTTGGGGCTGAGCCGCTGCTGTTGCAACATACAGTACAGGACTCACGGAGTTGGGGAGTGGCAAAAAGGAGATCTTAAAGTGAACACCCACAAATGAAGGCAACTAAATGCAAAAATGAATAATTACCCCTATAAAAATTCATCCAAATTATGTGTTTCGGTCATGTATTTATTTTTGTCTGCCTTTAAACGGTTCTACAAACCTCATACTGATTTGCAGTTTCTTTAAGATGGTGTTCACACACGTGCTCACTAGTGCCAGTAGTATTACTCAATGGTTAAAAGCAATATTATATACTGTACCAATTACAAATGCCAATGATAATTTAAAAGGGGAGGGTGTAGCCGATGCCAAGCACAGGCAATAGTTTTTCAGTACTTTCCCAAGAAACAAACAAAGCAGCTATGTAGAGCTGCTGAGAGACTCATCTATAGATCAGGGGTTTGGTGACTTTCTGGTTTACTATTGTAAGCTAGCCTTATCATGTTTTAAGAATCTTGTATGGCCACCTTCATTTTTATGTTTCCTTGTGCAGGCGCAAGTAACATCTTGTTAGAATTAATGGCAATTCAGAGGTGTATCACTGCTGATCCAATTGCAGTTTGAGCTGCAATGGGCTTGGCAATGCAGACCAAAGACCAGGTAAGTCAATTATGATGCTGGTCACAGTCTGACGTGTGGAAACTCCATGTACTTGAAAGGACTACAGTGCTTCAATGAGAGTAATTCAGTCCTTTCATTTGCCTAAAGCCAGCTGGCAATTAGCTGAGTGGCTTTATGAATGCAGTCAGCCACAGTGCCCTGTTGTGGACTGTCCCATCTTTACTTCACAGAGGAGAAATTGTACATTTGGGTGCTTGGTGCATTTACTGTGCACTGTGACTGCTTATCAATTTTTACATCTTGATGAATATACTATATAAGAGCTAATATTCACTGTCTTATTTTCACTATACTCACTGGTTTCATGTTAGAGTGAAAATAAAAAGACTGTGAATATTAGGTGGATCACTGTACAATAGCAGCATTAGAGTCCCGCCAATGAAAATAAGATGGAGTGAATATGTTTGATGTGCTTGGAGTACTTAATATAAGGGGCGTGAATTTAAGGTGTTATATAGTAATACACACATCTTTTTCTCTCGCCAGGACCAGATGTTTGACTGAATATATGCTTCTGTGGATTTTGAGTGCATGGACATTTGTAGGGTGTGTATTTAACTCACTCACTCTACAGGAGCTCTTTGAGAGTTCCATCCCCTGTGTCCTGTATGCTCTTAACACTGCATCCTGGGCTTTTCTAAGCAAAATCAAGACATAATCAGCATGCCACAAACAAATGTGAATACCTCATAAACCATAAGTGCTACACACACAGTACGAGTGGCAAAGTTGTGCAGCACAAAAGTATCTTTTCAATAGTGATGTGCAATTAATTAGAACCAATTTCTTTTTTTTTCTATGCTAGTTGAAATAGCACTGTGGTTTGAAATCACAGAAGGAGCAGAACCAAAGTGCACAAAAACACGTATCCTGAATTTCAGGGGGCAGACTTTGGAAAAATGGAGAGATGCTTGAAAGAGGCATTAATGGGAATGGGGCAGGAATCAGGGGTTGAGGAACAGTGGGCAATATTTAAAATGAGGATTACAAGAGCAACAGAATTATGCATTAGGCAGATTAGCAAGGGGAAAAGGAAGAGGAGGCCATTATGGTTTTCCAAGGAGGTAGCAGAGAAAGTGAAAGCCAAAAAGATTGCATTCAGGCAATACAAAAAGAAGCAGGCAAAAGGGGATAGGGAGAAGTACCAGGAGGAGCAAAGGGAAGTAGGGAGGTTAGTTGGGGAAGCCAAAGCTCAGACAGAAGAGAGCATCACAAAATCATTGGGAACAGGGGACAAAACCTTTTACAGGTACATAAATGACAAAAGAAAGGTAAAGGGAGGGATAGTGACACTGAAGGGGGAGGATGGGGGCCGCATGGAGTATGACAACAGTAAAGATGACATACTGAACAGGTATTTCTGCTCAGTCTTTACTGAGGAAGAGGAGGGCAATGGGCCTGATGGGAGTACAAGGGGTGGGAACTGCACAGAAATGGACACAAGTCCCTTTACATGGGAAAGGGTCCTGAAGGTAGTGGAAGGAATAAGAGCTAATAAAGCAATGGGGTCAGATGGGGTGCACCCATGGTCTTAAAGGAACTAAGAGAGGTGGTGGCTGAACCTCTGGCAATCCTGTTTAGCTGATCACTGGAAACAGGGGAGGTACCTAAAGACTGGAGGACAGCAGATGTAGTCCCCATATACAAAAGGGGGAACAAAGAGGAAGCGGAGAACTACAGACCAGTCAGCCTGACCTCGGTAGTGGGGAAGATCATGGAAGCACTACTGAAGGAGAGATTGGTAGAACATCTGGTTGCCAATGGACTGCAGGACTCAAGGAAGCTTGGTTTCACTGGAGGGAGGTCATGTCATACCACACTCATTGAATGTTTTGACTGGGTGACAAGGGAGGTGGATAAGGGGAGGCCAGTGGACATGGCCTAACTAGACTTCAGCAAGGCATCTGACACTGTGCCACATAGAAGGCTATTAAACAAACTGGGGAATATGGGAGTGGGCAAGACAGTAGTGAGGTGGGTAGGTAATTGGCCGAGTGACAGGACAAAGAGGGTGGTGGTAAATGGCTGTCACACCACAGAAGGAAGAGTGACCAGTGAGGTGCCACAGGGATCAATGCTGGCACCAGTCCTATTCAGACTTCATCAGTGACATTGTGCAGGACCAAGAAGGCAGAATTTCACTGTTCACTGATAACGTGAAGCTCTATAACAGAGTGGACATGCCAGAGGGTGTAGACAGAATGAGGAGGGGGTCTGCAGAAGCTTGAAGAATGGTTAAGGATCTGGCAGTTGAAATTCGATGCAAAGAAGTGCAAGATAATGTATATGGGGCACAAAAACCCTGAAACAACATATCAGTTGCATGGTGAGGATGCAGCATGCACCAAGCAGGAAATGGACCTTGGGGTTATCATCTCTGATGACCTCAAGGAAGGGAAAAAGTGTGACACGGTAGCAGGTAAAGCAAATAAGATGCAGGGATGCATAGGCAGGGGCATCACCAGCAGGAAAAGGGAGGTCATAATTCCACTATATAAGACACTAGTGAGGTCCCACCTGGAATACAGTGTACAGTTCTGGAGACCTTACCAATGTAAGGACACAGACATGGTAGAGAAGGTTCAGAGGAGGGCAACAAAGATAGTACAGGGATTGCATCACAAGTCCTATAAGGACAGGTTGAAGGACTTGAATATGTATTCCCTGGAGGAGAGAAGGGAGACAGGGGATATGATAAAGACATACAAGTACCTTACAGGGAGGAACAGGGTGCAGGGACACACTATTTTCCAGCGATAAAGATGTTCCAGGACTAGAGGACATGGGATGAAGTTGGAGGGAGGGCAATTCAGAGGAAACACGAGGAAGAATTTCTTCACAGAATGGGTGGTGGACAAGTGGAACACCCTGCCAGAGGAAGTGGTGGGGGCTGAAACAATCATGGGATTTAAAAATGCATGGGATAGCCAAAAGGGAATTCTGGAGGTCAGTGGTAAGGGGCAACAGACTTCTAGGAAAACATAAAGTGAATTTACAAGCTCAAATGGGCAGACTGGGTGGGCCATAGGCCCTTATCTGCCAACAGTGTCTAGCCTCTATGTAAAAAAAAGTGTTTTTTTTGTAATAAAAAAGGCAATGTAAACCATTTTTGGTAGAAAAATATCCCTACATTAGACATAGGTACAAAAGTAATTTTGTAGTAAACAGCAATTTTTCTAATATCAGCATGTATTTTTCCCATTTTGTTCAAGGTGCTTGGGTGAGGCTTGAGGAACAAATGACAGCCATACACACCATACCATAAACAAATGTGAATAACTCCTAAATTATACTTGATACACACAAAGTATCAGCGGCAAAGTTGTTCAGCACATAATTACCTTTCTAACTGTGCTATGCAGTCAATTCTAATCAATTTGGTTTGCAAGTAATACAGAGAAAGAGTGCTGAGAAGTGTCCTGGGCAAACAGGAAGTCTTTATCTGCCGAATGAAATCATTGTGGAAGACAAAGGGGATGATATGGCTGCCAGCTACAGGTGTTTCTTGGAGGTAATGAGTTAAGGCACACTCATGTGGCTGACAGAAGCAGTAGTCGAGGATGAGCATCACTGTAGCGAGCTGGTCAGGTACGGACTATCACAGCAATGTGGGAGACATTTACAGCAATGTTTATGCTGTGAATGGCTCTTTCCATGTGGTGTTTGACTAGTATGCCATTGTGAGGGTGCCATCATTAGGGCAGCATAATGTGGGTGACAAAACAAGGTTGTGAGTGACAGGGGCATTCTGGATTTTACAGCATCCTTCACCCAGACTGGTTTTGCCAACTGCACCACTGTTCTGCCTTATATGGCATGCCTGACCCAGAGGTGATTATATTTAGTTTAGGGGTGGGGGGGTGAAGCCTCCCATGTCAGTGGGTGCGGGGGGCTTGGTAACAGGTGGTATAACTTTGTGGTGGTACAATGTTCACCTGAGATCATGACGGGTGGCATTTTTCTTGCAATCTCCTTTATGGTGCACTTTTTAAATTCACACCGACATTGGTGAACCTGTTTGACTGAAAGAAATGTAGCCATTTACTAAGCGTGCACTCTGAAATGAAAATCAGACACATGCACAAAGATCACACACAGTGCAAGATGAGCTTGGTGACCGACGTTCAAAAAATAACAGCTGGACAGTCTACAGTGCATGACTGAGGACTGGCTGGACTCGTGTTTTAAAATATAGCGATCCTGGCCAAGGTTCATTTCATTATCGTCATGGACAGAAAATTATAGCAACTGCAATTATTTTTTTATTTTAGTTTATTTATTTATTCTAGGATTATAAATACCTTTGAGCCAAGGCTCTTTTACAAAGGTTCCACGTCATTGGTACAATTGAGACAAACATAAGCAAAGATAACAGTTTATCAAATAAAAAAAAAAAATAGTCTCATAGAGAAAAAAGAACAATAAGGTGAAACTTTGGGAAGGGGAAGGGAAAGGAGGAGGGTGAAATCAGGGAGTCTAAGTGGATGGGAGAAAAGGGGAGGTAGGTGGGGGGGAACAGAGAAAAGAGAGGTGGAAGGTGGGTAAGAATAGAGGTAGTGCAGCTGGGAGGCATTTGTCATGGGCCAGCAGGGTAGGTGAAGATAGGAGGGGGTGCTGGCAAAGTGCAGGAATAGATGTGGATCCAAAAGGGCATCTTCAGCTATGGAACCAAAAGACATGTTTAGCCACAACAGTCACAGAGGTTGGAGGCAGTGAGTGTTAGGCGGAGCCGAGTCTTAAAAGTGCTGAGCAATAGTGAGGATGAGATGCCACTTGGAAGACTGTTGTACCAACTAGCAGCCCGATAAGCAAAGGATCTATGGCCTTGTGTTGTGCGGCAATGAGGGATTTGCAGAAGCTGAGGTTTCAATCCCCTGGTATGGCGGGTGTGGATTCTCGGTTGTATGAGGGCACAGACTCTGGGGGGGGGCAAGGCCCAGCAAGATTTGCTTAGTAGTAATACAAGTTTGGTGTTTTATTTGATTGGCAAGATTCAACTATCCAGTTTGAAAATAGAGGTCACAGGTGTGAGTTAGACGTTGGGAGCCAGTGACAGGTTGACAGGCCTTGTTGAGGACGGTGGATACACGTTTGAGTGTGGTGGTTGTAGCAAAGCCGTAAATGATAATGCCATAATCAATGATGGATATGATGGAGCTCTGGACAGTGATAGTGAGGGCTTCGGGTGTCAGGTGTTTCCTATGATGGAATAGCAGGCCTAGCCGGGAGTTAGCGGCTTTGGCGACATGGTCGATGTGGGCAGTGTAGGAGAGGTGAGGGTCAAGGGTGATCCCGAGGTATTTAAAGTTTTTGACCTATTCCAGTGCGGCACCTTGTCTGGTGATAACAGATAGTTGGAAGTGCTTATGTTTATTAAGGGATCTGCTGAAGATCATGGCCTTGTTTTTTTTTTTTTGATTAAGGATCAGTTCGTGCTTTGTGAACCAATTCTCAACCGAGGAGAAGCCAAGTTTGAGATTTTCTTGCAATTTGTTCAGGTCCTGGTGTGTGGTAAGGATTACTGCATCATCAGCATACAGGGTGATATGTTCAGAGCAGGAGTCAGGTAGGGTGTTAAGGAACAGGCTGAAGAGTAGGGGGCCCAGTATTGAACCCTGGGGACTCCAGAGAGGACAGGTTTTGAATCAGGGTGCACATCCCTGATTTTTACATGCTGGGAGCGGTTTTCAAGATAGCTTTTGAACCAAGAGATTGAATCATTGGACAGACCAGCATTTTTTAGTTGGCTCAGCAGGAGGGAGTGATGGACAGTGTCGAAGGCTTTGGTCAGGTTGATGAAAATAGCACCAGTTAGTTGTCCATTGTCGAGGGAGCTGTAAATGGAGCTGGTGAATTCAAGTAAGGCAGAGGATGTACTATGACATTTTTAAAGCCATGTTGCTGTTTACAGAGAATAATATAATTGTCCAGATGATCGGTAAGTTGGTCCACTACTATACGTTCCAGTGCCTTCGATAGGGGAGGTAGAATAGACATAGGACAGAAGTTCGTATGGTCAGCCTTATCACCACTTCTGTAAATCGGGGTAACAGTGGCCATTTTCCATTTGTCTGGGAATTGGCTAGAGGAAAGAGAGAGATTAAAGCTCTTGGTGAGGGGCCTAAATACCCCGTCAAGCATTAGGGCCAGTAGCTTGAGGTCAAGTGTGTCATTGCTTGTTCTAGATTTGCTGATGGCTTTGGCCACATAGTTTCGGACTTGATGTTTCTTTAGTCCTTTAAGGTAGAACGGTGGGTAACAGGTGTGGGTGGAGGAGTTGGGGGGGTGGGAGTTGATGCATCTTGGAAGAAGTCAGAGGGGAGAACACTGCTAAGGTCAGTGAAAGCGATGTTAAAAGTGTTTGCAATAGTTTTAGGGTTGAGTACAGTGTGCCCATTTATGTTGAGTATGTTCGTCGAAGATTTTGACTGCTTCCCAGTAACATCTTTAATGTTTTTCCAGAAATCCCTCCCAATTCCCGAGGAGTTAGTGAGGACATTTTTATAGTATTCAGATTTCTGTTGCCGAATGGATTTGGTGCAGTCGTTCCATGCCCGTTTATAATTCTGGATGTCGAGTTGCTTACCAGAGTTTCTAGCCAGTTCCCAGAGGTGGTTCCAGGATTTAAGATTTTTTAGGAGGTCTCCTGACAGCCAAGGGTTACTGAGCGATTTAACTTTACAGTTTTTGAGGGGGGCAAATTTATTACAGGCTTTATTGAAAATGTGAAAAAATTGCTCCAGTGCAGTATTAATATCTGTTGCCTTGAAGATGGGGGACCAGTCATGTAGACAGAGGTACGATTTGAGGTGGGGTAGCTGACCACGGGGTAGGACTCTGCTGGTGATGATTTTTGGAGGGAGCTTATAGAATTTGTTTGACCAGGTACAGCTGATGGGAGAATGGTCACTGAATGAATCAGGGAGGACTGAGGTTTTCATGATCCAAGAGGGGTGGTTGGTTAGGATCCAGTCTAGTAGGGTGCAGGTCCCAGTTCTGTAGTTCTTTCTGGTTGCATAGACAACCATTTGAGTAGGTTAGCTGATATAACATAGTCCTTAAATGACCCACCTTCAGCTGAGAGCCAATTAATGTTAAAGTCACCAAGAAGGATGATTTCAGAGTCTAATGGGTGGGATTTGACAAAGTCAAGGACAGCGGTTAGACCAGGTCCCTGTTCCTTAGGAGGTATGTAAACAGTGACAACTGTGAGGGCCTTATTGTGGGTGCCTAATAGGAGTCTGATGGGAAGAATCTGAGCAGGAGTGGCTGGAAGATTGGAATCAATGGGGTGTCCTTGGAAAGTGTCTTTCACATATAAGGCACACCCTCTACCTCTTTTGGACTTACAATCAACCTGGAAGACATTATAGTCAGAAAGGGTGATTGCCTGGTCAGGAATCTTTGGAGTGAGCCAAGTTTCAACTACTGACAGAATATCCAGATTGTGTTTGGTGGTAAAGGCTTGCAGTGCATCAAGCTTAGGAAGTAAACTGCAGATGTTCAGGCACATGATTGAGAGAGTGCCTGTTGGTTTGTTTTGGTTGGAGGCGTTTGGTCTGAGATTAGGGTGAACAGTCCCTGATAGCAGCAGGAGGAGGAGCGCAAGTTTCAGGGTGCATAGGCGGAGTTCAGTCAAAGAGAGGTTGCGTTTCTTTTTTGAACAGTAGTATGCCAGGTTGTAACATTGAAAATGCAACATTGGAATAGTTGTATACGATGTGGCTAGATGTGCCCAAGGCTCACACATGAGCAAGGACAGATCAATTTTGGTGGTATGCCTCCAGAGGGAGGATTTGCCCCATTGCCAATAATCAAATCCACAGGAAAAGGATCAGTAAACTGTCTGATCTACACTAACAAAACAAAGGATGTGTTAAATTCCTGGAACACTGGCCTGGGGCATATGCAGGAAGTTACAAACCCTTAGTCAGTGTCTTCCCTTTGTTTAAATAGTTGTGAATGGTTCTCAAAGACATGCAGATCCCTTTAGCAATAAGGTAGACAGAAATGTGGATTCAGTTTGCACTCTCCAGGTCAAAGCTTGTAGAATTTCTTAGCTGTACTTACTTGGATTGTGATGGCTTCCAAAAAAGTTGATTTATGATGAGAATCCCAATATCTGCTGGTGTTGTTTTCCAGTTTCTTAGTCCAAGAAACTTTCATAGATCTCATATCCAAGAATGGTCTAGTTCCTCCAAGCCCAAACACGTGAAAATCCACAAAACTAAACTACTGACAGAGACAAACACAAACACCCAAAACAATTAGGAACATTACAATGTAAAAAAAGAAAATGACAACTGTTTAAATCATTCCTTGGCAACTCTTAAAAAAAACAAAAGCACTCCTGGTTTAACATTGCAGTTAATAGGGTATAAAGACATATTTATATTCAAGTGTGACTTGTTTAATAGGGAGGATGTTCTTTTATTTTTGTTTGTATAATCAACTTTGACTGTCTCCCTACACTTCCCCGTGAGTTTAGTGTAGCCTGATCCAGCAGTGCTGGCAAAGAGCAGCATGCAACTTCTGCTGTTTGTGCATAGGCTGCTCATGTGTCTATGGGGCTGTGGAGGGCACAGAACTAGAAAGGAAAGTCTTTCCTTTCTAGTTCTGTAGTGGATGGGGTCCCTACAGACCAAAAGTCATGTGCTGATGGGCTTCCCGGTGCTGGTCCTGGTGTTCACTGGTAAAAGGAAATCAGGCACAGACTTTGTGACAAATCTAATGCAAACCAGATATAGTAGGCCAGATGCTTGAATCACTTTGCAGACCTTGTTTATGTTCAAGTCAGTCTGGTTTTGGCCCAACTGGTCCAGATTTCTTCTAGCATGAGGGTAGGAATGAAATCCGTGATTAAATAAAGGTGACTATGAAAACAGCGATGGCTTTACAATGACCGGAAAGATGATGGCAGATGTATTTGCACACCCTAGTATGGGTGGGGGGCTTTGCCCCCGGCACCCCCTTTCTAAATATACCAACTCTGAGGTCATTGCACCTCGGGGAGGGGGGAATGCGAATGTCAATGTCTTTCCATTCACCGTAAAGCCATTACCATTTTCACGGCCACCTTTTTGCCTTCACCCACATCACATGCTACTGAAATCTGGATCCAGACCATACTTTTTACTGTTTTGGTTCAGTCTGAGTCTGGTGATCCTGATTTATCCATACCCAGATAAAAGCCAGATGAGGTACAAGTTACGTGAATTTTGCCAGTCTAGCTGGTCCAACTTTTACCAGTCCAGACCTTTTCAGTAGTACAGTTGTCAACTATAACATTGGACCACCAGAAACAGACCAGATTGGTAAAGGCCAGAATGGCCAGACCAACATAATTCGCGCAACTTGTGCTTGGTCTAGCTTTTAGTGTAATACCCCAAAAGTAAAGGTGCCCCAGTACAGAGTCCCCAGTTTGTCACAGTAATGGTGTCCTAGTCTCAGCAAGCAAAGTGCCCATAGCCCTTGGCAAATACAATAAGGTGGTAGGGATGGGGGGAGTTAAACAATTTATAGGGACCCCACACAGTAAAAGCAGCTGTTGATGTTTAAACTTTATTGCCATTCTTACCCAGGCCAGACAGTTTTCCTACTACCACCCCTCCCCCCGCTATGGCACGAGTGGACATCAAGCAGTCATGTGAGCACTGTCAGGCACTGATGGGCTGCCAGGCCAGCATGGTGTCACTGAGGAGGAGAGAAAGGGTGCAGGGATATAGAAAAAAGAAGGGCTTACCTGTGGTTCTCCTCTCATTCCTCATTGCTCATTTAGTCCATTTTGACTAGTTTCTTCAGAGTTGGTGGTTCCAGTGGTCATCCGGTGGGTCCTGGGGCACAGGATTCAGTGGTCAGATGATAGATGTGGTCAAAAGGAATAGTGACCAAGGTGTGGGCTCAGTCCAATCCTGTTTTTTTTTATTTTATTTAACTAAAAATGTAATCCAGTCCCATGGTAGTGAGAAACAGGACCATGGTGGTGAGATCACCCAAGAGCGAGCAGGAGGAGTGTTCCCAGCAGTGAGAAGAAGTGTGGGAGAAGAGCAGCAACGACCCATTGACAGGTCTATCCACATAGTGAGGTCCCTTCCTACTGCAGAAGCAGCAGCATCTCCACCCTATACCAGCTCCCCTCAGCAGATTTCACTCCAGGTCAGGGTGGTGAGTTGGTGGCGGCATCACAAGGCAGATTTTGACTGCTGGAAAAATTCATTAGAAAAAATGATTTAAAATGCTTGATGGTGCAGTGGGCAGCCACTGAGGCTGCTAGGAGGTGTGTCAGGATTAGCAAGGCCTCAGGCAAAGAACCACCCAATGATGAAGCAGCGGGCAAGAGGCCCTAATTTTAATAGTGCAGGCTCCTGGAGGAAGCAGAGAGGGGCAAGGCAAAGCCCCATTTAAATAAATGAAACACCAGAGGACAGGGAGTAAAGGTTATGCAGGCCCATATTGTGTTTTGTTTTTAAATCATTACCCACTGAGTAGGGTAAGAGCTAAGCAAGCCCCATCAACAACGCCCCAGTGTCAGGGCAAGGGAAACCATGCATAACATCTGCTGGCAGTCAGCTGAGTGGCTTTACAAATTCAGTCTGGTTGGTGCATCTAACATGAGCTGTGGTGTTGATCTGGCATTGTTGAGGCCTGCGTTTGTTGCTGTGCACATGGTAAGACTGAGTGTGTCATCTCACAACTGTGTACTCAGTCTACTACAAAGAAAAAAACACCAAAGAAACACCCAGAGGTCTGTCTGTGGGTGCAGTTTCCCACATCTGACAAAACCAGGCAGTGACATACAAATCACAGAAAGCAAAATGAACACCAGTGCTGGACCACTGCTGATAGCATTGTACAAAACACAGAATTAGAAGGTGCTGTATAAAGAGAAAAAATCTTTATTGTATCAACCAAGTGAAAAAAAAATGCTTACAAGGAGACACACATCAAAGGTTGTTGAGGACTGGTGCGCTTCTTGCCATTTGTGTTTTATATCAGTCAAAAACCTGATAACCTCATGTATACTTGAACTACATAGGTCTGTCAGGTAGTGACAGTGGAACACAGCAACCCAAATTTCTGATCAGAATAACTCTGAGAATATGTCCTTCACTGAGCTGTGTTCTGGTACCCTTAAAGTACACGAGTAACAAAGGCATTTCTCTAGATCCGACTGCTGGAACCTCAACATAGGACAACGAAGTAGAACAAGAGTCAAGCTCAGAAACAACTCACCTGCACAAACACACCCACGTTCAATAACAGGATTGCTTTGATATTTTTACTGTAGTGCTATCCATTACAGCAGCACTGGTGTAGGATGGTGGACTGCTGCAATGGATACAAGTACAGTAAAAATATCCAAGCAACCTGGCCACCAAACTCTGGTCTTTTTGTGCAGGTGAGCTGTTTCTGAGCCTCCTTTTTTTCCTGATTCCCTTCCTATCTGCCGTTACTCGGGGTCTGACGTGGCATTACGTTTTCTGTGCTTGGGAGGTTTAACTGGGTGAATAGCCGTTTTCACAAATGAGGTAAGTGCTACTCCATGGCTGGTTGCCAAAGAGCATTTCGGCATAAAGTTCCACATGCCCACCACTGAGGTTGAGGGCTTCAAAGTCTCCCACCCATCTCCCCCCCTTATCTCATGTCCCAAAGAGCCGTATTTACAATGGCATATTCTATTTCCACCAGCTGCTGGCACACTACCAGGAGCTGACACCAAAATTGCATTTTAAAATCTCCCATTCCCACAAAATATCAGTCCCCTTGCCAGATGCCTAAACAGTAGTGTTAACTGACTAACTACATTTTTTGCTTGCACTCACCCCTGCGGGAGGGCTAACAAAACTAAAACCATCTAGCTAGTCAGACCCCACTGTCCCTTCACTGCATCATATTGTAAGTTAATTTATGTTATGCTTGTCTTAGCTTTCAAATGTCTGAGTGGAGCCTGAGTTCAGTTGTAGTATACATGTCAATCACAAGGGCGAGGGTGGGGCAGGAGGAGCATCATTAATGACGCTAGGCAACCTGATTGTCTCAGGCTGCCTAGCATCACTAGTGAGGCTCCTCCTGCACTGCCCCCTGTAATTGACATGTATACTACAACTGAACTCATACTCCATTCTGGCATTTGAAAGCTAAGACAACCATGGCTTAAAGTTTGCTTACAATATGATGCAGTGCAGTGGGTTTTAGTTTTGTTAGTCCTGCAACTGGTGAGTGCCACAATAAAATGTAGTTAGCACTAGGGCATGTTGGGGAGGGGACTGATATTTTGTGAGACCTTTTAAAATGCAGTCATGGTGTTGGTGTCTGCTCCTGGCACACATCATGACTTTTACCGGTTTTGCCACTCCTTTTCATTAGGGAACATAGAAAGGTTAAGGGAGGGATAGGGAAGATTAATAAAGGAGAGGGGAGGTGGGCAGAGGGAGACAGTGAAAAGGCAGAGATAATGAATGAATACTTTTGCTCAGTATTCACAAAAGAAGAAGAGGAGGAGTTACCTAAACCAAACAGTAGAAGCACTCTGGATAGTGGGGTTGATACCAGTCCATTTAAAGAAGAAAGAGTACTGAAAGAACTTCGAAAACTCAAGGTGGACAAAGCAATGAGGCCTGACGGGATTCACCCTAGAATCCTAAAAGAGCTAAGGGAGGACCTAGTGACACCACTAACCACACTTTTTAACAAATCATGGGAAGATGGGGTGGTGCCTGAGGACTGGAGGAGGGCAGATGTGATTCCCCTTCACAAAAGTGGGAGCAAGGCAGAAGCAGGAAACTACTGACCTGTTAGTTTGACCTCAGTGGTGGGGAAAATGATGGAATCACTTCTGAAAGAAAGAATTGTTGAGTACCTAGAGGCCAGCGGGGCACTGGACCCAAAGCAGCATGGATTCACAGCAGGAAGGTCACGTCAGACAAATCTAATCGATTTCTTTGACTGGGTGACCAAAGTAAAAGACCAGGGAGGGGCTGTGGATATGGCCTACCTAGACTTTAGCAAGGCATTTGACACAGTCTCGCACAAAGATTAATAATAAAGTTAGCCAGCCTGGGAGTGGGTCCCAGGGTGGTAGCCTGGAGTAGAAACTGGCTGCACAACAGGACACAGAAGGTAATAGAATGGAACACATTCCGAAGAAGAGGTTACTAGTGGAGTACCTCAGGGCTCAGTACTGGGTCCAGTCCTCTTTAACGTCTTTATAGGTGACATTGCAGAGGGTCTGGAAGGAAAGGTATGCCTTTATGGATGACACAAAGATCCGTAACAGAGTTGATACACAAGGGGTGGTAGAAAGGATGAGAAGGGACTTGGCAAGGTTGGAGGAATGGTCAGACATATGGTAACTTAGATTCAATGCAAAGAAGTGCAAAGTAATGCACCTGAGAAATAAAAATCCAGGAGAAGAGTACACAATAGCAGGGGAGGTACTAACAACAACAATAATGGAAAGGGATCTGGGTGTAGTCATAACAGATGACCTAAAGGTGGGTAAGCAATGTGAGAAGTCAGTAGGGGAAAGCCAGGGGGATACTGGGATGCATAGGGAGGGGCATTAGAAGTAGAAAAAGGGAAGTGGTTATCCCTCTATACAGACAGTTGGTGAGACCCCATCTGGAGTACTGCGTGCAGTTTTGGAGACCTCATCTACGCAAGGACATAGACAGGATGGAAGCAGTCCAGAGGAGGGCAACTAAAATGGTGCAGGGTCTACATCAGAAACGATATGAAGAGAGACTGAGAGAGCTTAATATGTATACCCTTGATGAAAGGAGGGACAGGGGGAAACGATAGAAACTTTTAAGTACTTCAAGGGAATCAACAAAGTCCAGGAGGGTAGCATCTTTCAGAAAAAGAGATGTGTAAGAACAAGGGGGCACAATTTAAAGTTAGAGGGGGGACGGCTCAGGGGTAATGTGAGGAAATTCTCTTTTTCAAGGAGAGATTGGTGGACACATGGAACCGCCTTCCTGGAGAGGTTGTGGGGTCTAAATCAGTGGAGGAATTCAAACATGCATGGGACAGACATAAGGCAATTATAGTGGGGGGTTGCAGGAAATAGGCTGTTGGTTAACTAGAATCTGCAGCTTATCCAGTAGGTAGGGAAATGGGCAGACTGGGTGGGCCAAGTGGTCCTTATCTGCCATCAAAGTCTATGTTTCTGTTTCTATGTTTTCTTCCTTTATTTCAAATAATACAATACACCCCTGACACATGCACCATGCAAGGAAACATTTGGCATTGCCAAATGCTTGTCGAAATACAGCTCTGTGATTGCTCTTAACTAAGAACAGCTGGTTCTATTCTGTTTTACTTCTCTATTACTCTCTTCCCCACAACATTCACCCAGTCTGGTAATTATTGTAATAGACTGGATGCTATGCCCTTACTGCACATACACTTTCTGTTGGCATACACAAAAGTATAAAGCACAGCTACAAACACTAAGTTCAGATCCACATTACAGTTGATAAGCCAAAAAGAAATTATTCCCAATTTTGTCCTGATGCACCTGGTGTGCACTACATAGACTCAGACAGGAGGGTGGTGGTGATGAATCAGCTGTGTATATGTGCTATTAATTTTGGCCAGTTGCTGCCTGTCTGATATCCTGTTATAGTAGCTCCCCACCCCTCCCCCACTCCCACCCTCACATCACATTCAATGTATATCAACATGCACGCATGTGTGCAGCACAGCGAGTGCTCTACAAAAGCTCTACAACAGCTGAGTTCTGAGCTACGTTCCAGATGATCATGAAAAAGGAAGTTTTTCACACTCTTTCCCGGTGCATGTAGCATGTAGTTTGAGAGAACAACATAGACTGGGGGTGGCAAACAGCTATGTGAATGTGCTTTTTAATTTGGTCAGTTGCTGCCTCCCTGTTTTTCACATCACATATGCTGTCTGTCAAAATGCACACAAGTAGAAGGTCCCAGTGGTGCTGAAGGTTGAGGTGCTGGACGCCACAGCTCATGCTATGCTGGTGACCTGGGTTCAGGAACAAGATTGGGTCATTGGGGGTCGGCGGGGGGGGGTGAGCTGGATTGATCTGCCAGAAGGCAGCTCTCCTCTCCCTGGGAGGGTCCCTGTCACTCCCAATGCATGGCCACCACTTGGTGGAGGTCCAGTGACAGTGCAGGTTTGGATACAGTACACACCTAGAGGGTGTCACTGGTCTGCCTCAAATCTGCCACATGCACATGCACAGCCATGACTGGGAACGGGAGAAAAACAGGTGGAAAATGGTGATGACTGGCAGGATGATGCTGGTCCCCCTTAGGCTCCACACCCAGCCAGCTGGGCACCTCTGTGCCATGGAGGTGAGTCCCAGTGAATATATATCAGGGTGAAGGGGCTGGGGGACAGGTAGAAGGGGGCCTGTCTGTATGGGCACATAGATAAATAATTAATTAAAAAAGGTTGCACACAAGTATGCAGCACAGTGAGTGTAACTACAAAAGCCAATTTAAGAGCCACAGCCCATCTAAGCAACAAAGAGAAATTATCCATCATACCATGGGCATCGAGAATCCTGCATTCTGATTGACTGACTGGCACTTTTGAGCAAGGGCAAATCCTGTGACAACCCACATAAAAAGTGCCATTCAGTCGAGGTGGCAGAAGTACAACAGATGCAGTAGTATCCATACACCTGCCCCCAAAATATTAATAACAAACTCGATAACCTAATGTCATTTTTCTCTTGTTAAAGCTAACTGCAAATTGCTACAAAAAAGGGCTTCAAAAAAACCCTTTTGGCCTGTTAAATTAGTAGGGCCCTGGATGCATTTGTGATATTAATGATTTCACTGTTCCTTCCTGGCTCCATCACTTTGTGAACTTTGAGGTTCGACCCCCCCCCCGCCAACAGCTGATCACCAGCCTTTTATATTAAATTCCCTGGTGTCTAGTGCCCCCCTCCGCTGATCACCAGCTCCAAGAACAATTAGATTCCCTGGTATATAGTGGCCCCCCCAGTGATCGCCAGCTCAATGAACAAATTAAATTCCCTGGTGTCTAGTGATCCCCACCACGGCAGATAGTGCCCCCACCTCCACCCCACTCCCCCACCCTGACCCCAAACGGGTGAGCTGCACAACCTTCCCTCTCCACCATGCTGGTCGCCTGACTGGTCTGCCAGTGAATGAGTGCATACTTCTACAAGCAAATGCTCATTTGTTGCCAGCTCATGCCCAGGTTTGGAGTTCTTTGAGCTCTGTTGGGGGCTCAGACAAGAGCAGAGGGCTGCTTTGGTTACCGGCAGGGGTGGCAGGATGGGGGGAATGCATTGTGGACCCCTTGGAGGTACTTCCCTTCCCTCCCCATCAAACTCTCCCATCAAGGACAGGAGCATCCCTCTGCTCTTGTCTGCACCCACTACAGAGCTCAAAGAGCTCAATGCATGGGTATGAGCTGGCAGTGAATGACCACATGCATTGTACAAGTATGTCCTCATTCATTGACAGTTCAGTTGGGAGGCCGGCATGGTGGAGAGGGAGGCTTGTGCAGCTCACCCACTTGGGGGGTGGGGGGGTAGTGAGGTGGGGGCATTACCTGTCGGGGTCGGGGGACATCTAGACACCAGGAAATTTAATAATTTACTTTTTCATCAGGCTGGCAGTGGTCATGGGGGTGGATTTAAGCAATTGGCTATTGGCCAGGCTGGAGGGATCACTAGACACCAGGGAAGGGAATTTAATACAGTGGGCTGGCAGCGAACCACAGTTTGCAAAAAACTGCAAAATGTTTGAGTGTGTTCATGACCCTTCAGACAACTGGGGTTCGACCTTTTTTGGATCGAGGTTGAACCGAACTTGCAGCCCTATTTGAAACCATTCTCTTACTTGCAATTACTGTTTCTCCATCAGGACTCCATCTTCCACTCTACATGGTCCTTCATACTGCTCTCTTTTGCTCTGTTTCTTCCAAATACTCAGCCTGTCTTCTAATCCCAGTAAAACAATCTATTCTGAACCATCACCCAGATCCCCATCTAACATGCAAGAATGTCTACAGTTCACTGCCTCTTTTAGGCTCAACTACGGGAGCTGCTTGCACCATGCTCAGTCCAAGAACAACCAACCATGACAAAACACACACACAAAAGGAATCTACCCAGCATTAGTCTGTGTGTGTGCATGTGTTTATGTTTGGGGGGGCAGCATATGTCTGTATTTGTCTCTGTGGAGAGGGTTGAATCCATATACCTCCTTGCAACGAGGGACTATTTGAGGAGGGAGTATGTGTTTTACATAAAAATCATTATAAAATGACATTCTGTAAAAGAAACATTTTGTAATAATTGTTTTTTTATTTCTTATTGTGTAATCGCAATAATCCACTCTGGGGTGTGGGTTGTTGAGGGATTTACCCACTTCTGGAGTGGTTTCACTACTTGGTCTAGGGCATTGTAACATACCACATCAGGTGTGTGTAAATCCTACAGCGACACACATCCTGCCAAGGATTATTGCTTAATTATTGGTCCTGGCGCTCATAGTTTCATATGAATATAGACTCAAAGGGGTTGGGGGGGGCATCAGCCACAACTCATTCAGATTTGATGATCTGAGCTGACGAGAATGAACCTAAAACTCAAAGTGGACAAAGCAATGGAGCCTCACAGGAGTCACCCCAGAATCCTAAAAGAACTAAGGGAGGACCCAGTGACACCATTGACTACACTTTTTAACAAATCATGGGAGGATGGGGTGGTACCTGAGGACTGGAGGAGGGCAGATGTGATTCCCCTTCACAAAAGTGGGAACAAGGCAGAAGCAGGAAACTACAGACCTGTAAGTTTGAACTCAGTGGTAGGGAAAATGATGGAATCTCTTCTGAAAGAAAGAATTGTTGAGTACCTAGAGGCCAGCGGGGCACAGGACCAAAAGCAGCATGGATTTACAGCAGGAAGTTCATGTCAGACGAATCTAATAGATTTCTTTGACTGGGTGACCAAATTAATAGACCAGGGAGGGGCTGTGGATATGGCCTTCCTAGACTTTTGCAAGGCATTTGACACAGTCCCACACAAGAGATTGATAATCAAGTTAGCCAGTCAGGGAGTGGGTCCCAGGGTGGTAGCCTGGGTAGCAAACTGGCTGTTCAACAGGACACAGTAGTCATATCAGATGATCTAAAGGTGGGTAAGCAATGTGAGAAGTCAGTAAGGAGAGCCAGGGGGATACTGGGATGCATAGGAAGGGGCATTAGAAGTAGAAAAAGGGAAGTGGTTATCCCTCTGTACAGACAGTTGGTGAGACCCCATCTGGAGTACTGTGTGCAAGTTTGGAGACCTCATCTATGCAAGGACATAGACAGGATGGAAGCAGTCCAGAGGAGGGCAACTAAAATAGTGCAGGGTCTGCATCAGAAACGATATGAAGAGAGACTGAGAGAGCTTAGTATGTATACCCTTGATGAAAGGAGGCGGGGAACATGATAGAAACGTTCAAGTACCTCAAGGGAATCAACTAAGTCCAGGAGGGTAGCATCTTTCAGAAAAAGAGATGTGTAAGAACAAGGGGGCACAATTTAAAGATAGAGGGTGGACGGCTCAGGGGTAATGTGAGGAAATTTTTTTTCACGGAGAGAGTGGTGGATGCATGGAACCACCTTCCTGGGGAGGTTGTTGGGTCTTAAACAGTGGGGGAATTCAAACATGCATGGGACTGACGTAAAGCAATTGTAGTGGGGGGTGGCAGGAAGTAGGCTGTTGGTTAAGTAAAATCTGCAGCTTATCCAGTAGGTAGGGAAATGGGCAGATTGGGTGGGCCAAATGGTCCTTATCTGTTGTCAAAGTCTACGTTTCTGTGTTTCTATGTAACTGTATCCAGTCCAGCATAAATGAAACTGGAGATTGAGTTCTTGACAAAAGAGCCAACTTTCACACATCTACTTGTTTTTGTGAACGTTTTTGGTTTGTTTCCACCAAGACTGTGAATGATATCAAGATAAGTTAATTCTCACATCAGAAAAAGAGAAGATAAACAGGGAAAAAAATAAAGTGAGAAATTTGACAAGGGCAGCTGAGATATACAGTGAAATCAGATATTAGCATCAAATACTGATATTTATGTTCACTGAATAAAACAAATCAAACAACATTCACATAATGAGAATTATTATGTTTGGCAAATTTTCCTCTGTGTGTGTGTGGCAGGGGGTTGGAGAGAGGAGGTTATTTGGAGAAAAACAGTGCTGTTAACATAGTTATTAAGACATACTAAAAACAAATCAACACTGGGAAGCTATAGACAGCTATAGCTATAGACAGCTACTATAATGTATTTAAAAAAATAAAAAATGTATTATTTAAGTACACGTTATTCAATGTGGGAGTAGTATAAACTTGGGAAAAACTAGAATATATCTGTGGTGCATATACTATGTCCAGAACAACAATGAAGGAATTTCTAATACACTGGCTGAGTGCACAGAGTAACTAATTTGTCAGAAAATTTATGTTTTTTCCTTGTGGTTTTTGTAGTTTTTGTTGTGTCAAACAATGGCAGTTTTCTTGGAGAGCTGGTACATGTTTCCTTTTTCATAGAAACATAGACAACAATGTTAGAAAAATAACAGAGGTCCATCCAGTATGCCTAAGTTCCTTTTATCCCTGGAACCTTCCCTTGAACCTATTGTTCCTCCAAAGTACTAACCCTCCAGGTCCTCTTCCCATTCTCCTCCCTGGACCTGTCACCCTGGGCAACCATTATTCCCTTCATTCTGTTCCAGGCCTGCTTTAATCCCCTGACTGAGCTTGCACCCACAACCTTGGCCGGCAGACTGTTCCAAGGTTCCACCACCCTTTCTGTAAGGAAGTACTTCCTCATATCACTCCTGAACTTCCTTCCTGTTAATTTCTATTTGTGTCCATGTGACCATGAGTTGGTTTTCACACTAAATAATTACCTGCAGTTCATTTTGTTAATTCCTTTGAGGAATTTGAAGGTCTCTATCATATCTCCCCTCTCCCTTCTGGCCTTCAGTGAATACATATTAAGTGCCTTGAGGCGCTCCTCATAGGATCTGCCCTGCTGCCCCTGAATCATTTTTGTTCCTCTGCACTGCACTGTCTCCAACCTATCTTTGCCCTGTCTGAGGTGAAGATTCCAGAACTGTACACAGTACTCCAGGTGAGACCTCACCAGGGATTGGTAGGGGGAAGTATTACCTCTTTTCTTCAGTAATCAATGCTCCCGATACATCACAACTTCCTTTTAGCCTTGCTATAGGCCTTTTTTGCACTTGCATGTTTGTTTAAGGAAGATAACAATGATAACTCCTAGATCCTGTTCCTCCTCTGTAGTGATAAGTCTCTCCCCACCCATCCAGTACTCTGTTTTGGTGTTCTTTTTCCCCTAGATGCATTACCTTGCATTTTTGGCATTGTATTTTAAATCCCAGACCTTTGACCACCCCTCAGACTTTTGAAGGTCTTTCTGCATGTCCATTATTCCCTTTTCACTATCCACCCTCCCACATAGTTTTGCATCATCTGTGAAAAGACACAACCTGCCCTGGGTTCCTTCACCAATGTCACTAATGAACATGTTGAAGAGGACCGGGCCCAGGATGGATCCCTGTGAAATGCTGCTCTTAACCTTCCTCGCCTCTGATTTAACCCCATTGATTACCACCCTCTGCTACCTCCCTTATAGTCAATTACTGACCCAGTTTACTATGGTTTCAGCTGCATCCAGGTCTTCCATCTTCTTGAGCTGAAGTCAAAGTACAGCAGATACACAGCATGGTTCTTGTCTACTTTCTTTGTCAGCCAGACAAAGAAAAATATCATGTTAGTCTGACAAGACCTACCTGCCATGAAACCGTGTTGTTTGCTAGCCTGGAGTCTGTTGCTGTCCAGGTAGTCTACGAGGTCCTTTTCAATCAGTGATTCCATCAGCTGTCCCCACAATAGAGGTCAGACTGACAGGCCTATAGTTCCCTAGTTGCTCCTATCCCCCTCTTATGTAGCAGTTCAGTGACTGCTGTCTTTCAATCCCATTGAAATCCCCCAGTTGTAAGTGAGATGTTAAACAGCCCAGCAAGTGGTTCAGTCATGTTTGCTGCTAATTCCCTGAGTACCCTCAGATGCAACTCATCTGGTACCAGGACCTTATCTATCTTAAGGACTGCTAGTCCTTTCAGGACCCTTTGACTAGTATGCAATGGCTCTCTCATTTCTGGGACTCCCTTAGTGGCCACTTTGGCCTTTTGCCCATCCTCTTTTATCACCCAACCCCCCTCAACTAGCTGTACGTGTCTCCCCCTTTTTTCCTTTATTCAATAATATATCTAAAAACACTTGACCCCCTGTGCAAAATGCTACTCTGTGTCTGCTTTTGCCTCCCTGATGGCCCTCTTTGCCTCTCTGTTTTTCTGTAGATAATCCTCCCATTCTGCTTCCCCCCTGCTTTTCCTTGTATTTATAGAAGGCTTCTTTTTGGCCCTAACTAATTCCCTGAGCCTTGTTGAGAACCATAGTCATCTCCTAAACCTATTTTTCTTTGTTACTGTTCTTATACATGTCTTCAATGCCTCAAGAATGGCTCCCTTAATTGACCTCCATCTCTCCTCCACCTCACCTATGTCCTCCGCCTCTATTAGTTTATCCCTGACCAGTTCCCTCAACCTATCGAAGTTCACTCTTCTAAAGTCAAGGATTTTGATTCATGTTTGTGACTTACTGGCCCCAAGGGCCAATTCTTACCACATAGAGTTATGGTCACTGCTCCCATTTGGACAACTGAGCACTGTGTAGTACAAAAAAACAGACCTTGCAGTACAGAAATAGTAAGCAGTGTTAAAAGAAATTGCAGTTAAATAAAAATTTATGTAGGAAACCATTTGCTGTTTTGCATACAGGAACATATCAAATATTCTATTGTTTGTATTCATGGAACATTTTAAAAAGATGCACATGAAAGTACATTGTGATGTATTTACTTTCTTGCACTGTAATGAGAGGGAAGAAATAGCAATTCTACAGCTCCACATCAACTTATATTCCCTTTTCAAATACCGTCCTGACAATATTTGGAAAATCCATGTAGTTAATTGCTTCAGTTATTAAGCTCTTTATTTCTGCAGTTGCAGTATTTCTATTCAGTAATATGGATTGCAAAGTATTGGACGCACATGACATTACAGCACTATACAGTTTCAAGCTTCCAGGTGTACGCATCCACCTCAAATGATCATACTATACCCAATTCCTGTTATATTTATTTTCAGTTTCATTTGCATGTAACTGTAGTACACAATTATAATTTCTGAAAGATGGAAACACACATCACTGTTCCAATGGATTTATTCACCTTAATGTTTAGCATCGAAATGGCATTTATAATAGCAAATATACCTTATCATGTTATTATGTTTTTTTTAGTTTAAAGTTTAATTTTCACTGGGAAATAAAAAGTCATTTACACAAATGTCCCAACTACTTCTGGAACATGGGACTGGTGCAGCAATTGGCTATGTGATGTAGTGTCATTCGCTACTGTAATAATAATTAAAATAGGGAAAGCATGGAGTTCTAAGGATCTCATGCATAACAGTAAAATATGAACACATTTTCCTAATAACAGTACTGTATTTTGCTATGCAGTTGCATATTGGATTGAGAACAAGAACAATAGCCTTTTACAACCCTCCAGCTAAACATTTATGGTAGAATACAACTTGAATTCAGGCCAACAAAACATTTAAACCAAAACAATATAGACAATAAAACAACTACTAAGATGTCATAATGCTTAAACTGCAAGGTAAAGTATTAAACAAATGAATAGGTTGCAGTATCTATGTAGTTTGTATGGAACTACATGCTAAAAAGAGCATTTGCACAATATTGGGCATTGTACTACAATATTTAAAATACAAAGTACAATGTTTTCAAATGATATTCATAACTTGAGACTTGTAAATTGTTTCATGTTACATGCAATGAAATCACATGTCCAAGAAATATGGAACTACTTAAAGCAGACATTCCCAAAAAATGGTATTGAGATGTGCATGTGATTTTCAAATAAAGTATCCAAAATTTCATGACATCTACATGGTTGCTTCAACTGAAAATATAAAAGGTGCAGTCAAAATATGTTTCACATCTTTGAAGAAAAACATCTAAAAATATGGAACAGGAATGCTGAGGCAGCAGTTAAATCTACCACCAAAATTGTATGTAAACCAAAGTACAGACTTTTCAGACTAAGCAGCTTTGAATACATCTGAAACTGCCCTGTTGACATTTAAATGACTGAAACTGCTTGTGCTTGGCAAGAATTCCATTTGAGTGGTTAAATCATTTATACATCATCATTAAATTATTTATACATCATCCTATTTGCATACAGCTTATTTGTAATGTTGGCAAGGAAATGCACAAAGAGCTATGACAGCTCATTTCCAGGTGCCTGTATGGGTGGGTGGGTGGGTGGAGGACAGGGGTATACTATACTCTGACATCACCAAAGAAAAAAAAAGGTTCACTTTAATACTTATTTATTAATAGCATTGTTCATGGAAATAAAACCACATTTGGAGAATTCTACTTTTAATATCAAGCACTATCACTGCAGTTATAATAACAATTATAATAACTGAATAACATGTATGCTTCTAACACAATGTTCTTCAATCACCTTTCTTATCAAATTGAAATTAGAGATAGAATAAAACATGGGGTAGTGTGTGTTAATGAGAATTTTACGCACACCTGAGGTGTTGGATGCTACATAAACCTCGGAAGTGAAGCTTGTGGGGTTTATACAAGCATCCAACACTGAGGGTGTGAGTAAAATTCGAGTTTACACACTACCTCATGTTTTATTTTATATAATTGCTCAGGACAGTTTTTTCACTACAGCAATTATAGAAATACAAATACTTCTGTGTTCAGTCATGGTCAGACTAACGCTTCTGCTTAAACTTTAAAATATTTTTTACTGATTTCACCCCATGTTAAAACTATTGTGAAAAGACTTAAACTCAAACTTAGAAGTTGGTCATTTTATGATTTATAGTGGAGTCTGAGTGTGACAAGCGGGGGAAGTGTTCCAAGCTATGAAGGCAGGACAACGTTTGATGCATGTGTGGAGAGATGGAAACTTGGCACATGTTTGCCATTATAACCAGCTCCCCAGTTATTATACGTTATTTATTTCAGCCTTATTCACTGAAAAAACTGTCACCATTTCTCTTCCAATAGAGAGTCAAATGAAGAAGTTTAGACAGGTCTTCTCTTGTCTACTGAAGTGGTAATAAAACAGTTACAGCATGTAGTCTGAAAGTCCCCTATATTATTGTCACATATTAAATAAACACAAATAATTGACAGCAACTTTGTGGACCACATTAAAGAGTAAGTATATATTTAGATAAAAATGCCTGAACCTAAAATTTCCACCAATTCCTTTTAACTTTAGCATATTATACTTTATTTTGCCATCTCCTAAGTTCTACGGACAGTGAGGTATAGCCCATAGGGACAGCTTTTTATATGTCATTCATAATAGTCCACTAAGATGTGTAATAAGCCATGAAAAGGTAAACTGAAAATTAAGCAATATATAAGTATCCTCTGGCATTTCATAACAGTAGAATTTCATGTTTATAAAAACACATACTGAAGTGGATACCTGTTCTAGCATGGGAAAATGAATTCATATTTCACAATAGTGTTCTCTTTAAGTGCAAGATGTGTAATACCTTTTCGCTAAGTGAACTTATATCCTTATTTAAACAGCCATTATATTCTGCTGCATATGTTGCAATTATTCAATTACATAATGCTTATATAATAATACTGAAACAAATTCACGAGGACAAATCTGGGGAGATATGATTTCATAAACATGATAGGTGATAGTGTGAAGTCCCAGTCTGGAATATACACACATCCATTTCTTTGGCCTGTTAAACACCTGTGAAACAAGACTTTTTGTATAAATGTTTTGGTTAACAGTTTTTTTTCAGAAGACTGTTGCTATGCTACTTTGTCATGTTGTCAAATGAAACCTTCTTGCAGATGGACTCTTTCCTTGGCATAGGGCCCAGCCTGCATCTGTTCACACATGTCTCATTTCCTCTATCTCAAAAAGAAAGGAAATTCTTTGCAAAAGCTATATTCATGCACCAGTTAGGGTTCAACTTAATGCCACAAAAGTAGGATATGTGGTGTTAGGGTTTCCAGTCCTAAATCCCCACTCCCCTTGCCCAAGCACCTAAAGGACAAGACTACACAAGCAACCACAGACAGCCATCATTACATGAAACAAACAAGATACAATTGTTTTCAGATTACACAAATGCAGTAGCACTGATGTGCTATCTTTGTAGATTTGTATCTGTGGCATGTACACTGCAAAGCATACACAGTCACTTCTGGCTGCACAAAGAAATCCATAATAATGGCCCCTATGCACTAAGGGGTGTAAGGTATGCACCAAAGGCATTTACCCTGTCTGCAGAGCTTCACACCTGTGGATAGGTGTGCACCTGACTGCATGCATGACCACCGGCCACCTGTCCGCAGCTCCTCCCCCTGGCACAAAAGTTCATACAGGGCAGATGGGGTGGTGCTGTGGCCCAGGCAGACATCCAATTGGATACCCATCCTGAGATCCTCACTGGATCCCTCATGTGGTGGGGCATGCATTGGCTGCATGCTCCTGAGGATGTCGGATGGTCAGGGGCCATGGAGGTGTGAGGAGGGCAGTGCTGCTGGCTGTCTCAAGCTATGGCACTGACAGGATGATACAGGGTTGGTGAGGAGGGGTCAGTGTCATGGGGCTGTGGGGTCTGCTGGACACCCCTGTTCACCCAGTGGGTCTGGGATCAGGGGAGTGCAGACATGGGTACCTGTGCAGATGGGGGGTATCCTGCACACTGCCAGGGACTGGGCTACATGTGTGGGCAGGTGGCAGGGGGTGTGGATGCCCTGAAAAATACTGTGGCAGTGAGGACATATGGGGGAGGGGCACTGCACCTGCCATATGAGGACGGGGCTTGGATGTGTGGTGGGGGTGGTCTGGCAGTAGTCAGGGTTGGGGCACTGCTGGGGGGGTGGCACTCAGCACTGTCATGTACAGGGACTGGGCACTCATGTCGGGGGGAACATGGCACAGACAGAGTTGGGGCACACCTGTGTATGGGGGGTCCGAGTGCCACTAAGAGGGTTGGGGTGGCCCTGTGTTTGGGAGGGGAGTGCCTGGTGCTATGGGACACACTTGATCCCAGTACATGCGCTCACCCAATCAGCTGCCCTAGCCCTCACCATCTACCTAGTGGGCTGGAGCGACACTGTGGATGGCTTCCTGGTTCTGCTGCGACCAACGGATCACGTCCATTGGGGCACATAGTGTGTTATGGCAGGGTCACCCCTGCTATAATATGTGCCATCCTCCACATCCCTGTGCACCACATTATGTGCCTTTGTGAATACCACATAGTGAAGACTTCCCCCATGCCCACCCATAGCATGTAGCTCTCTGCACAGCCAGTGGATCGGGCATGTACCAGTCTGGTGCCACATTTGTGAATGTTGCAGGTCCACCACTCCATGGCATTCATGCATAGAGAAGCCAACATGTATGGTTTCTGTGGTGCACAGGTTTAGTGCATAGGGCCAGTTGTTCTAAAATCAAAACACTGCTCTGTTTGCAGAAGCACCGGACCCTGCAGCCACAGATGCAGATTCATGGTCTCCAGATTACAAGAGTTATTTTGTCTGCGGAAGTGCAGGCCTCTATGTGGCCAGTGCTTCTGTAGCCACAGGCAGTCATCCACACTATAAGACATAAACAGCTTTCCTGAGGGGCCTGTGCTTCTGCAGCCACAGACTTAAGACATACACACCAACCTCTGGCTGCAGAATTGCAGTCACCATGAAATGTATCATACTAAAATTGCAACAGTACTTCCTTGAGGGGCCTGTACATCTTCAGTCACAGGTGCAAGACAAACACACCAACTTCTGGCTGCAGAGGGGCAGCTCCTCTGGGGCCTGCACTTATGCAGCTACATATAGAAAACCATGCACTAATGGATCTAGCTATGTAGTGAGGTAGCACCCACTACCCTCTTAGGCTAGGAAAAAGTAAGTCTTTTAACCTAATTTAAGCTTCAAAGATAACATTTTACTTTTTCTGGGAAAGTGGTATCCCACAACAGAAGTGATACCACATTGAAAAATTTCTATATCCACTGCTGAAACCATTATGCCAATATTGCAGTATTACTTGGGGGCCTGCACCTCTGCAGCAACATGTACTCATGCTCGCTGTATGACATGAACACACAGATGTGGCTTCACAAGCACAGGCCCCTGTTGAGCCTATGCCTATGCAACAACAGATACATATCCATGAAAGGAAGCACATCAGTGCTACTACATTTGTGTCATCTGGAAACATTTGCATGTTGTTTGTCTTACATAATGATTGCTGTCTGTGGTTGCTTGTGTGGTCCTATCCTTTTGCTTCTTGGAGGAGGGGGGTGAGGACTTAGGGTTGGAAACCTTAACATCACATTTCCCTACTTTTTTGGCATTAAGTTAAATCCTAACTGGTGCATTAACACAGTTTTTGCAAAGAATTTACAGTTTTGCTCTTTACCTTTCATGATCAGTCAGCTTTCCCAACCTCCTGGGTAGCTACTCTTTTTAACTGCCACACAGTTTGCTAAAACTAAGAAACAACAGGTCAAACTCTTATAGATGATCCTGGTCCATGAACATGCTTTTTTCATAACCCTAAGTATACTATGGATATTGTTGCTGTTTGTGCTATAAAGCCTCAGCTGATTTAAACTATGCTGTTTATAAGTTACTTATTCCTTTTCAAAGGAGGCCCTGACACTTCTTCTAGTTATATCCTTCGTGTACCTTCATGAGAAAGTGTAGAAGATTTTATCAAAAGTAAATTTTTGCTTGCTGGCATCTATTTTCAAACGCTCCCAGACTGGCTAACTTCTTGCTATCAGAAGCAGTGGGTCCACATGGGAGGGCTGGCTTATATAACACAAGGACTCTATTATGGTCAAGGGATTCTCACCAAAATCTGTTGTCAAGGTATCTGCATTGCTTGGGAGTTGCACATGCTCATTGATTAAAAAAAATGCACTTCACATTTTGTATGTTTCTGTTCTCCAGTAAAGGCTATGTGGATTCACGTCCAAAGATATCTTCTTGCAAAAATATTAAAGTTTATACTTTATTTCAGTAAGGATAACAATGTTGACACTTTGTGTGCAGCCCACAAACATAGTCATTAAAAATGCCTGATATCGGACTAATGCTAGCCTCAATGATTTAAGTCCTTTTATGACCACTTGCTACCTTGACTGCCAGAGGATTTTAAACAGATTTTGTTACTGCATGGTCCTCTCATATTACACTCTATATGTGGAGTATTCCTTTCCTATGTTCTATTTACATTAATAACCATATGACTACTTTCTTGTATCTTTCCATGCCCTAACCATATTTATCAGTGCACAAGCAAACATCTGGAACCAGGACTATCGGTTTTGATGTTCACAATCTTAAGTAAAGGCTTAAAGGTTAAATGTTCTAGGTTACTTCTTATCCCATTCAAAATTCTTAAATATATTTCAGGATAAAAGAAAGTGATACTGTAATAATGAGGTCCATTGACCTAGTACTAAAGATTGCCTTCTCTAGTATCACAGGTTGAGTCCTGCCACAGCCTCTGACTACCCAGCTGCCTCATGATGCTTTGTTTGGCATTTGTCTTAATTGTTCAGTTCTAAGACATATTACTATAACTGCTGATATTATAATTCCCTATGCTTCTGTTTGTACACTAACCGTGAAACGTTTTGATATTTTTTTAAATACCCTAACATACTGTAAATGAGATTATTTCTGAGGGAACCTGCAATAGCCCTATATGGCTGGGAGTGCGACCTCACTGTGCAGAAGTTTGCAAAAGTCCTTCAGTGCCAGGAGACCAGCTACACCATATGGCAACCTACAAAGCCCTCCATCACTACAATGCTTTTTCTGTTTGTCAGTAACCTTTTATTTTTGTCTATTTTAAAGATAAAATAAAATATATCATACTTGTGCTTGTGACATTTAATACCACAGATAAAAACTGCAGGCTACCAACATATTTCTGACTGTACCTCATTCTATAACAGCAGAATACCAATGTATTTAAGCTCTTACATAAAGATATCTGTCTGAAAACTCATTGTGCTTTATGTGCTACAGATGGTCAGATCATGTTTTCTACTAGCTTGAAAAATATATTTCATATTAATGCCTATGTTCTACAGTGTGGAAAAATTATCACAACTTTAAAAGGACAAATTACTCAGAGTAGGGAGATAAGTTTTACTAGAAATTAGATCATATCATGGCTTATTTGTGCCAGCACAGAATAATAAAATGAACAAGCACCTTAAAAAGTTGATGTTCTGATCCCATTTCAGAAGCTCAGTAGGTAGCACACTCGCCTCTGATGCTGGGAGATCAGAGGGCTGTGGGTTCAGTTCCCACATCTGGCACTTGGGTTAATATCCCAGTACTGACACTGTAGTGCAGCATGAGAAGGGTGCTGCACTTCTGAGGTGCCGTCTTTCAGATGAGATGTTAAACCGAGGTCCCATCTACCTAGTTTGGTGGTAGTTCAGGTGGATGTTAAAGATCCCATGGCACTTATCAAAAAGAGTAGGGGAATTTTCCTGGTGTCCTGGCCAAATTTCCCCCATTCACTAAAAAAATACCACCAACAGCTTAATCTGGTTCAAGGTCAGTTGACATTCATCTGTATCCCCTTCCCCTGGGTCATGCCTGAAAATAGGCAGGATTTGTCTAGTGTATTTACTCGGTCAACAAAAACTAAATAAAAATGTGATTTCCTTTTTTTACAGTTATGTTTACAGATAAAATCATTAAATGGTTATCTATATGATCACTTGTTTTGTTTTATATATTTTTGAAAATTAAAACCGCAAGTTGGAGAAAGGTGCTTTTTTTTGTCTAATCCATATATTGCCTGTTCAAAATCTCTCTGTTAGTGTCAGAACCTTCTGCATAAGCAAAGTAATTTTGCCATTTAGAATAGTAAATCTCTTGGTTCCTCAATTGTAGACAACACTGTAAAACATGCATTTGTATTTCAAATGTTTCCATTATGTGTTAGTCTATATACTGCAAGGCACAGAGAGGGCTGCTTGTAACTGACTGTATCTACTACATTCATGTTGACTAAATCTTAACTGGCCTTCAAACGTTGACTCTTATAATGCAATAGTACCTATGAAAAATAAACACATAAAAATAAAGGTGTAAGCATGAGGAAGAGGAGAGGAGAGGAGAGAAAAGGACATGCTTTTCAAAGCTTGATAGACACCCCACGCAGCACTCATCCCGTTCGAACACTTCTGAAAATTCATGCAAAGGAGGAAAACCACCTTAAGACAATCCTTAAAAATATTTATACTTTGCATAGATTTATAAATAGTTGTAAAGAATTTGTTTGTGATCATTTCTATTTTTTATTAATTATAACAAGTAGTTAATTTACTTAAGCAACAAACTGAAAAGTATACCTCCCAGTGCCCCTCACTCACAAATACTTAACTCTTACACTCTAGTTTTATTGTTTTAAAAACTTACATTAGCTTAAAGTTTTTGTGCTTGTAGAACTTTAACATAGAAACAAGTCACAGATTAGATCTATCTATTTTTCTTGATTTTTTTTAACGTGCATGCGTGACCAAATAATTACAATTTACTTAAAAACAAACTAATATTTTTTAACAACCAACCCAAAAGGGCCTATTCTAATATGAAACCTACAAAATGTGTACATTTTGTACCTCTACTCTTTCCTATTTTTGAGCTGAGATCAAAAATATATGCTACAAAATAAGTAATGTTGGCCCTTAACTGATCAAAAAGTATGAAAAATAGCCTTATGTAATCCGGATTGATCTAAAACAGCCCAAATATAAGCTTCTGAAAATGAACAATAGTTAAAGAAACACAAACACAACCATAATATACAGGCACTTCAGTGTCTGTATAATATTCTACATAAGTGTGTAGCCTGATTGATTGATTAAGTAGAAAAATAATTGCAATTGAGTTTTTCTCAGTTTTAATGTTTAAAACTTTTATATTTATTTTTTGAGTTAATAGGGGAATTTTTTTCCACAGGCTTTTTGAAATGACATGACATAGCCTTAATATAAAACAAAGCCACTTAAAGAGCAGAGTAATATCAGACATTAAGGTGCTGCTGAGCAAAATGCCAAGTCACTCAAGGAGAGCAGTCTAAATTGTAACTGCTGCTGTTTTCTTTTTTCTTATTTCATTTTCTCTAAAGTAAGATATTGATTTGAGGAATATAGGTGCCTGCTCCATATTACATTTACTCATTAATTAGAGGTGTGTGAAAAAACTTCTGCTGGCAGAACTTTTGTGAAAATCAGATTTTTACTTTCGAGAAAGTGTGGAAATCAAATTAGCAACTTTCGCTGACATTTCAGCAGAGAACTGTGGAATAAATGCATTAATTGTGGATTATTGTATTAAGCTACAGAGAAAAAAGTCCACAGAACTGATCACTGAACTGTGGAAATATTATGTGTATTACAGAATGATTCATTAAACTGTGGAAATAAAATTCCTCAGAACTGTTATTCCGCTGTTCATGTGTATTATTCTGCAACTCAGCCTAAAAATTCTGTGAAACAAGGCGAAAGGCTACTAAATGCATTAGGAAGATTCTGATCTCACCAATGGTAAATGTTTGGCAAATTTTGTGAAATTTCTGAATTTTAGAGAAAGTTCTGCAAAAGCAGAATGTGCAACTTTTGACCACCTCTATCATTCATTGCTTGATAATAGAACTTTTCCTTTGAGGTAAACTAAAACTAGTTATTAGGAACAATACTCAACCTATGGTTGTTCCATTTCAGGAGGGCTTCAGGCTCCAAAGTGCAAGTAGGAGCACAGGTTAATATTATTTAAAACCTTTTACAATGAAGATGGACTCAAAATGTGAATATAGATACTTCATTTTTATTATTTTTGGTATTTAAGTATTTTTTTGAATATCTTTTTACATAATCAGTTGCACTGATTTTAGATACCGGATGTTATATGTTTGTAGCAGATATGAAAGTGGAATTTCTGCCAGCCTAAAAAGTTAAAAGATAACAGATTTCAAGACATATCTTTACAGTGTTACTGGAGTTGCTCTGTATTTACCATGGTCAATTTCTAACTTAGCTCAGACCACATCTAGACACTACTTAACCTAGTGTATGGAGCCCACTGTGCCACCACTCCAGCCGCAGCAGTTGCAATCAACTTTTAAAAAGCATATGACTCAGTGGAGTGGGGGTACCTCTGTGCTTTGCTCTCTCAGATCAGGTTCAGAGTCCCATTCCTTTCCAAACCACAGACAGTGCACTCCTCTTCTACAACTCAGGTCTTCACCAATCACATTCTATCCCCTTCTTTTCCCCTGGCCTGGGGAACTCTGCAGGGTTGCCTCGTCCTCTTTTCTATCTGTCCTTGCAACCAAGCCCCTGGCTAAAACCATAAGACAACACCCATATATCAAGGGTACACAGGGAAAGGATACCCAACACAAAACTCTTCTATATTTATTTATTTATTTTTTGTTGACCAGGTAAGTGCACTAGACAAATCCTGCCTATTTTCAGGCATGACCTGGAGGAGGGGGATGCAGATGAATGCCAACTGACCTTGAACCAGATTAAGCTGTTGGTGGTATTTTTAGCGAATGAAGGAAATTTGGTCAGGGCACCGGGAAAATTCCCCTACTCCTTTCGATAAGTGCCACGGGATCTTTAACATCCACCTGAACTACCACCAATCCAGGCAGATGGGGCCTTGGTTTAATGTCTCATCTGAAAGACGGCACCTCAGAAGTGCAGCACCCCTCTCATGCTGCACTACAGTGTCAGCACTGGGATATTAACCCAAGTGCCAGATGTGGGAACTGAACCCACAGCCTCTGATCTCCCAGCCTTAGAGGCCAATGTGCTACCTACTGAGCCACTGACACTGCCGTAGCTCTCACAGCAAATACAGATCCCTAAACTTCACCATACATAATGAACTAAAACAGCCACTTGAACAAGTGCAGGAGTTTAAATACCTTGGTATTACCCTTGATTGCACGATGTCTTTCAGCTCGGATGTTCAACACATCTCAAAATCAGTCAACTCAAGAATTGGGGTCCTCTATCGCCACCGTTGCTATCTTACCAAAGAAGCTATGCTCACAGCCATAACTGCCTCAGTCCTACCAGTCATTGGTTATGGGCTTGTCTTCTACAGAGCTGCCATTGATATCACCCTAAAATGAGTCAAGACAGCCTTTAACAAATGCTGTAGACTTCTCACTGGTGCAGGGAAACATACACATACCTGTGATCTTTATAAGCAATCCAACTTGCTCAATCTAAACAGTAGACTTGCCTACCAGACCTCCCTACTGGTGAAGAAGATTTGTCTTAACCTCACACCCCCTGCAACTCATGCCTTAATGTTGCCAACAGTTACTGTGCATTTTACGCGCAGTTCCCTCGAACCAACATTTATCATTTCTGCTGTACCAACCAGGCTCAATGTGCTTTCCACACCAGGCCCCCCCACTACTAAACCTTCCCCCTGAAATTGCAGCTGAATACAAGCTTGTCCCATTCAAAAGTAAACTCCACCAGCACCTCACTGACCTCAGCAGTTGTGGCTGCTCTGCTTAGGCTTGTGGCTTTGTTTCAACTCTCCCTCCTCTTCTCTCCTCCCTTGCTACCCTCCCCACTTCTCTGTGCCCCTACATCCCCTGCTACTCCCCATCTCTCTCCTCCCTCCCCACCTACCATTCTACCCCTCTCCTCTCCTCTCCTCCTGTCTCCCCCTCCCTATCACCCTATCTCTAGTTGCTCCACCCCAGACTACCTAGCACTTATCTTTCTGTTCTTGCACTTATGACAATGTCAAATCCTTTACTGCCTACCTTCTTTTCCCTACCCCCCTCTTATCCCCCACCCCTTGCTGCACTTATGTCACCTCTAAGATGGTTTTCATTTGTATCTGTGTCTTGCTATATATACACCCGTATTGTTAATTGTGCATTGTTATTTGCCACTGACTGTTTCCTACTGTGCTAGTCTATACACATGTTCTGTATTTTGCTACTAAGTTAACCTCCTGACCTGTATTGTATCCTACCTCTGCTTATTTCTGTGTTAACCTCCTGACTTTTTATTGCATCTTACCACTGATTTGCTTGCATCCATTGCTGATGCATAACCTTTGTAAAAGAACCCTTGGTTCAAAGGTGTTTGTAATCCTAGTAATAAATAAATAAAATAAATATGCAAACAACCTTCTAGTTCTACAGGAAGTTGCCTACCACTCAATTACCTCTCCCACACACTGTGGTTCCTGCAAACCTTTACATCTCTCTCAGGGATTAAGGTCAACCATAGTAAGACTGACGTCTTGTCACTAAATAGTAAATATCCTACCCTCCCCCTTCTCCAGACTGGGCCTCCACTAGGACCCAAACGAAATCCCATACCTGGGGATTAAGACTACCCCCAGTATCAGTAAACTCTGTGATCTGAATTTTGCACTGCTCCTCACAGACCTGCAACTGGAAATGGATCACTGGAAACCACTTCAGCTATCCATGGTAGGCAAGACTGGGGCAGTTAAGATGATTACAGTTCCTAAATTATTCCATATCATTTTTGACATCCCTACCACTATCCCCACTAGCTGGTTTAATTGCATAGACAAAATTTTGGGCAGCATTATCTGGAAGGGAACACAACACAGACACAGCAGGGTGAAACTCAAGTCCCACTGGTGCAAACAGGCTGGGGACTTCTTTGATTCCTGAGATACTATTGGGCATATAAAGCTGCACAAATCATGAGATGGTTCTAAAAACCCCAACCTACCTGCCCCTCTTGGTCAGTAATAGAATCTCACATGATGGATGGATGCCCACCTGTGATTAGTCTTTGTGGGCATCCTGATCAGCCTATAAAGTCTCTCCCCAAGGTGCACACCTCTCTGAAATTTGGAATAAGCAGGGGAAATAGACACTGAACTGGCTCACCTAGCAGTCACCACTCTTGGGAGCAACCCCAATAGTCAGGTGGGAGGCAAACACCTTGATTGGGAACATTGGAAAATTAGGGGTATTTACACTTCTTGAGAAATCCTCTTCCCTTGCAGTACCACATTTGTCTCCTTCCAGGGGCTACAAGTCTGGCATGGCCTTCAAAAAATCGAGTTCTGGTGGGACTTCCAGCTACACAGTGCTCTAGTCCCCTACATCAAGAAATATAAAGGGCCCCTACACAACACGCTATGCACCCCCTCTCCTCTTGGCTATACAAAACTGTAGGCAGAGCAGGGGACATCTACTCCCTAGTTAGGGACCACATTCCTGACCAAAGCAGTCAAGCATGTCATAGCTGGGTACTAGTTCAAGTTCAAGTTTATTGTAGGAAAACTCCATTGAGGAAGCTTATTCACAAGGAGGTCCTTTGATACAGACAGGTAGTTACAGATTGCATAATTGAAAAAAAACAGTACAAATTCAAGTACAGAATTATGGGCAAGCATTAACATGATGCATACAAATGAGAATGGCATGGAAAAATACAAGTACAGGAAAAAGGTAAAAAGTGCTTCTTTCAGAGTATCAAAGCAGGTAAGTAAGAGGAAGCAGTGGGCTAGGATTAGAGCAGTGAGCTGGGATTTAGAAGCAGCTGCATGTATCTTTTATCTTTGCTGCAGCCAACCTTTTAAATAGGCTGACAGGGACAGTACCGGGAAGCTTCAGTATGCCTTGGAGCTGGTTCCAGATAGTTGGGAGTACGCTCGATATGGGCTGCTTGCCAAGTGAGGTGCGAGTTCTTGGTACATTGAGGAGGAGGAGACAATTTTTCCTAAGAGAGTAGGTGCTAGGGAAATAACGAAATGGGTTGTGAGATAGTTCGGGATCTTGTTCAGGAGTAGCTTAAGAGTCCAGATACCAGCATAAAGTGTGTATCTAGTTGAGAGTGATGTCCAGCCAGTGGCTAGGTACAAATTGCAATGGTGGGTTCGGTAGGGTAGGTTTGCCATTGAACAGTATGGCATGGTGGAAGAGGACATCTAGTTTGTTGAGTCCTGAGGCTGCTGCGGAGGAATAGATTAGATCTCCATATTCCAGTAGCAGCAAGAAAGTGGCCTGGACCAGCCTAGTTCTGGTATCCAATGGCAAGAGGGATTTATTATGGAAGAAGAAACCTTGCCTAATTGTTAGCCTCTTTGCCAGATCATCGAGGTGGTTGTGAAAGGAAAGCTTGTTGTCTAGCCACATACCAAGATATTTGAATTTGGAGGTGATTTCAAAGGGTTCATCTAGGGAGATAGTGATGAATTCTTTGTGCATGTTTGCAAGGGAAGTGGAGGTGGTGTTTGGGGCGAAGATCATGGCCTTAGTTTTCTTGGCATTGAGGAGTAGTTTGGCATTGATTAGGTTGATTTCTAGTTGTGCAAAGTCGACTTGGAGTACATCCCTCACTTCAACCAGTGTAGGGCCTGATGTATACAGTACAGTATCATCAGCAAAGAAATGCAGATGGGACTGGGATATATGTGTGTCAAGGTTATTGATGTATAGGGAGAAGAGGATGGGACCTAATACGAAGCCTTGTGGGACTCCCCTGACAACTGGGAGGGATGCAGAAAAGAGGCCACCAGCTTTTACTTTCTGGGTCCTTCTAGATAAGTAGCTGGTAAACCACTGGGCAGCAAGGGGGGGCACCTACTTTTTTGGGGCTTCAGACTAACAGATTGTGGTTGACAATGTCAAACACTTTGCTGAGAGCTAAAAATACTGCACCAGTAATTTTCTTGGAGTCCATGGCTGTGATCCATTCATTGGTAACTTTGGCTAGAGCAGTGACTCTACTATGGTTGGGCCAGAAGCCAGATTGTGCAGGGTTGAGGATTGAAGATGATTCGATATGGAGTTTCATTTGGGAGTAAACTAGCTTTTTGAGGAATTTGGAGAGGACAGGTAAGATTGAAATGGACCTATCATTGTTTAGGTCACATGAGTCCCCTGACTTGAATAATAGGAGGATGTGGGCAGATTCCCAGCAGGAGGGAACAGTGGCAGTGGAAATGGAAAGATTGAATATATGAAGGATGGGGGCAGTAAGGTTTAGATATCCTACTTTAAGAAAAAAAGGTTCTAGACCATTGACCCCTGCACTTTTTGAAAGTCTATGTTAAGAAGTAAATCTTTGACTTCTTTATAGCTATGCAGGTACAACAGCAGGGGGCGGGTCGAAGTTTGTGAGTCAATATTCTTACAGTCTTGATTGCTACCACAGGCTGCATAAGGCGAAGAGTCAAAAGCTATGCCAGCCCTACAATTGCTGAGGATCAATCAATCATTCAATCAATCAATCAAAATCTTTATTTAATCAGACGAACATCATTGAGCATAGCTCATTTACAAGATGGACCTGAGTGGTCAAGAAGTGCAAGTGTTATTACATTGACAAGGGTAGCATAAACAGTAATACAATGACAGGGGTAACATAAACAGTAATACAATGACAGAAGTGCTAATATATAACAATATACATATGTACAAGGCACATTAAAACTTTTAATCTGTGAGACAGAAGGTAATGGGCACATCAGGAGTAATATGTAGATTATAGGACCTAGCAGGCATTTTGAGGGTGAATCTTGGGACTGGAAACGGGAGTTTTATCAGCATATAGGAACACGGGGGGGGGTAGGTAGGGCCGGAAGCAGTGGCTTGTGGAAGCAGTTGCAGAGTTCTGGGAATAGGGTGGTGAATAATCTTTTGAAGGATATTAAGGGTAGGAGGTTATTTAGCTTCATGGTTTTTGAGTGAATTCCAAACAATTGCTAGTGAGTAGCTGATAGCAGCCCTCCCAAACTGGGTGCAGACATTGGGGACCTTAAGAATGATAATTTTGCTGATCCTTAGGGTTGTATGGCCTAGAAGTAATTTGAGTAAAACAGTCTGAGATATAGGTAGGTAGCTTGCCTGATAAGGCTTTGAATATCAAATTGCAGCATTCCTATTTCTTCTGTGTTGTAATGATGTCAGTTAACTGCCTTATAAAGGGAGCAATGATGGGTGCTGAAGGAAGGTCAGTAATGAATCTGATGGACCTGTGGTATAGGTGTCCAGTTTATTTAAGAGGGAGTGAACAATGTCCATACAGAAAGTCAGCATAGTCAATGAGGGATAGGAATGAAGCCTGGATTAATCTTTTTGGAGTCTCTGTTGAGGTAGTGCTTTATTCTAAAAATAAACCAAGCCTTTGTCTCAGTTTCTTTAGTAGCTCCTCAATATGGACAGAATAGTCAAGCTTGTTATCAATCCAGACTCCAAGGTATTTGAAGCTATCAACGAATTCCAGCTTCTCTCCAAGTAAGGTGGTTAGTTGTAGGGTGGTGGATGGTGGGGTAGTGGCAGAACAACTCTTTGAGGTAAAGAACATAGCTTTTGTTTTTTTGGCATTTAGAAGTAGTTTTTTTATCCAGTAGGTTGTGTTGTAGGATGGAAAATTCAGATTGTAGCAGTTCACAGGCTTTAGATAATGAAGGATTGCTAACATATAATACAGTATCATCAGCAAACAGATGGATGTTGGATTAATGAGGTTAGCATCAATATTATTAATATAGATGGCAAAGAGGATGGGGCCAAGAATAGAGCCTTGTGTACACCTCTTAACAGTGGTTTTAAGGTGGATAGGTAGATTCCATTTTTACCAGTTGTGATCTATCTGATAGATAGCACTGAACCAATTGAGTGAAGGGAATCCAACCCTAGTGAGCCAAGGGAGGTGATTAATGATTCATGATCCACTGTGTCAAATGCTTTGCTCAAATCCAGAAACACAACAAAGTACTGTTCTTCTTATCCATAGCAATCTGCCAGTCGTTGGTTACTTTGGCTAGGGCTGAAATGGTGCTATGCCTTGATCTAAATCCTGATTGTGCTGTATTTGGAGGTTATTGTTATCCAGGTAGTCCCTTAATTGTGAGTTTACTAACTTTTTGAGCATCTTGGATAGAACTGATAGGATGGAAATGGGCCTGTAATTATTGGAGGTCCATGGGATCACCAGATTTGAGTAAAGGAACTACTTGAGCTGTTTTCCAAGTGGAGGAATGGATCCAGTGGTGGGAAAGATTGAAGAGATGAGTGAGGGGCAGATAAGACTTGAGATGCAATCTTGAGGAAGTAGGGGTCCAGGGAGTTTGTACCTGCACTTTTTGAAGTATCTAAATTGGAGGAGATCTTCCACTTCTTTCAAGGATATTGGGTTGAAGGAAGGTTGATGTAGCTCTTGACCACGGTGGATTGAAGGTTCAAAGAAGATCTCAGGAGATTTGCAGGTGAAGAGTCAAATGCTAGTCCAGCTGTGGTGAAATGGTCATTGAAGGTATTTAGGATTTCTTGTTTGTCCATAATTTCTGTGTTATTTAGTAGCAGTTTGCAGGTTAAGGCAGGAGTAGAGTTTTGGCCCAAGATACCCTTTATAGTTCCCAGAGCCTGGTTGGGTTATTATAGGAGGCATCCAATTCAGCTCTATAATAGGCAGTTTTGGCAGATCTTATTTGTGTTGTACATGAGTTTCTTGCTTTTCTGAAATTTAGCCAGTCTCTGGAATCCTTAGTTTTCTTGCCTTTTTCCAAAGTTTGTCTCTGGCTAGCAAGGCTGTTTAAGATCAGTGGTGAACCAGGGCAGGACCTTGCTTAGTTCTGATATTGATGAATGGTGCATGAATATTGAGAGCATTAGTGATAATGTCCTTTAGGATCTGGAGACTGTTTCCATGAGGTTGTAAGGTAGAAATCTTGCCAATATATTGTGTTACTCAGGTCATGGAGGTATCCTGGTATGTTGAACTTCTTTTTGACCTTTGAGGACAAATTCAGCAGGGTTAGGTGGTTTGAGTGAAGATCTTATGCCAGCTATGGGACAATGGTCACTTACATCATTCAGTAGTACTCCTGCATGCGTATATAAGTGAGGCTTGTTTACCAACATAATATCCAGGAGTGAGCTGTTGCTAGAATTTTTTAGGTTAACCCTGGTTGGGTCTTTAATTAGCTGTGTAAAGCCATAGGTGTCACAAAAGGTTACCAATGGAGCAGATGCATTAGATAGCCAGTTTAAATTCAAATCACCAAGGATGATGGTATCTTCAGGGCCTAGACTGGTTATTGACCCCAGGTGAGATAGTAATTTGAGGCCTGCTGAGGGGGGCCTATAGCAGCCAATCAATTTAAATGAAGACAAGTTAGGAAGGGATATTTTGATTGACAAACATTCAAGTTCCTTTGGTTCGGATGTGTTGATGAGGCAGGTAGCAGAGATGGTGTCCTTGATGTATATGGCCACCCCACCACCCCTGGAAGGGTGATCTGCTCTGAAGAGCTGATAGTTGGTAAGGTTTACAACACTGTCTTTGGTCGAAGGTCTGAGCCAAGATTCAGAGATGACCAGAAAGTCAGGCAGGGTATGTGCCACCCAGACCTGTATTACGGAGAATTTTTTTAAGAGGCTGCAGGCATTGAAGTGTAGGAAGCTTAGGCCATTTATAGAGGATAGATCAGCAGGGAAAATAAACTTTCAATGGGGCCAGGATTTATTTCAATGGTACCAAAACAGATCAGAAGGTAGAAGATTAATTTGAGGAGGGCACAAGGGACAGGGATAGTGAGTGGTCAGAGCGTTCCTCTAATCCTGGTGCCTGCTGTGAGATGAGTGATGGTCCTGTATATAGGTGCAATTTTATCATAGCATAATAATTTAATGGACAGGCATAGTGGGTTAATAAAAGCCATGATACAAGTAAGGTGCCAGGGCTGTGCTGAATTGTTAGGGTGGCCTTATGTGGGATATCCCAGAGGTTGCATTGTAAGCGTGGTTCGGGTGAATAAGGAATCCGTGGTTGGCCATTGTGGATGGCAGAAGTGGGCAGGTCGTATTAACTGAGTTATTTATCTTGACACTGGGCATAACATTAATATCATAAGGGATTGGGTGAGATCACGAGGCTCAGGAGCAAAAGGAACAAAGTAGCATTGTGGAGGTTAGGTATGGGTTAAGGGAGGAAGGGAAAGGGATGTGGGTGTGGATTAAGAAATGGCGGAGAAAGTGTATAAAGGTCAACCAAGAGGGGGAGGGGCAGGCAAAATTTTGCTGCTTTGCCTGTTGCTTCTGCTTGCTTCTCGGCCTCCTGAACCCTTGGTCGGCTGGGCACAGGCGCTACCGACCATGGCGGCGGCTCGGAGCCCCTCCACCCCTGGACCTCAAGGGCTGCCTTCTACAAGGTGGGGACAGAGGAGAAGGCAGTCAGAAGGGTACCTTTATTGCAGTAATCTGCAGTAAGGTGCTAAAACAAGATTTGCAGACAACAATAGACTGGGAGGGTATGGGGGTTAAGAAGCCTAAGCATCTAGCCCACACAGCATTTCAAAGACTGTAACACTTATTTTAAAATACAGAAAACAGCCCATAAATCAGGCACAAAGTAAGAAAACAGCACTTTTATGAGGAATTCAAAATAATTTAAAAAAAGCAGAAATCCCGGCCAGAATAGTGCAACAAACCCCAGTTTAAGTCTATGGGGAAGGCGCACCAATCAGAAGCAAGGCACAGACTGCGGTCGCTTTCCGATTGGTTTGCGGCTTTGCCCGTACCTTTCTGCCTGCTTCTCCCAGCATCCTGGAACCCTTGGTCGGCTGCACAGGCGCCGCCGACCCGCTGGCGGCTCGGAGCCCCTCCGCTCCCTGGACCTCGAGGGCTGTGCCTTCTTTCTGCCTGCTTCTCCCGGCCTCCTGGAACCCTTGGTCGGCTGCACAGGTGCCGTCGACCCACTGGCGGCTCGGAGCCCCACCGCTCCCAGGACCTCGAGGGCTGTGCCTTCTTTCTGCCCGCTTCTCCCGGCCTCCTGGAACCCTTGGTCGGCGGCACAGGCACCGCCGACCCGCTGGTGGCTCGGAGCCCCTCCGCTCCCTGGACCTCGAGGGCTGCGCCTTCTTTCTGCCCGCTTCTCCCGGCCTCCTGAACCCTTGAAGTCGGCTGCACAGGCGCTCGCGACCCGCTGGTGGCTCGGGCCCCTCCCGCTCCCTGGACCTCGCGAGGCTCGCCTTCTTTCTGCCCGCTTCTCCCGGCCTCCTGGAACCCTTGGTCAGCTGCACAGGCGCCACCGACCGCTGGCTGCGGAGCCCTCCGGCTCCCTGGACCTTGAGGGCTGCGCCTTCTTTCTGCCTGCTTCTCCCGGCCTCCTGGAACCCTTGGTCGGCTGCACAGGCGCCGCCGACCCGCTGGCGGCTCAGAGCCCCTCCACTCCCTGGACCTCGAGGGCTGTGCCTTCTTTCTGCCTGCTTCTCCCGGCCTCCTGGAACCCTTGGTCAGCTGCACAGGCGCCGCCGACCCGCTGGCGGCTCGGAGCCCCTCCGCTCCCTGGACCTCAAGGGCTTCGCCTTCTACAAGGTGGGGGACAGATCATCAGGGGGATGGAGGGGGCTACAGGCTGACCTTCGATGGACTTCAGTGTCTTCCAGATTTTTTTAGAATTCCCTTTTGCCTGTTCAAGGGTGGAGACATAATAGTTAGCTTTGCTTGTATGGATTTATTTAATGCAGGTGTTTCTAGCTGCTCTGAATGCTTGCCAGTCAGCTGGGCTTTTGGATTTTCCAGCCTTAGCCCAGAGTTTATCACGACATAGGAGTGTAGCCTTGAGATCTGATGTAAACCACGGGTTGGATGTTTTACGCACCCTGACTTTGATCAAAGGGGCATGCTTGTTAGCCAGCTTGGTGTGGTTGTCTTTAAGGATGGTGACCACCTCATCTATCATTTTGGCATGGTAGAGGTCTTGCCATCTAATTTTGCTCAAGTCTGATAAGTAGTCCGATGCATTAAACTTGCAAAAGGACAACTTAGTTATGAGTGTTTGCTGCTGTCGGGCTATAATTTGTGACCTTGTACAAACAACCACCCCATGATCACTCATGTCATTGTGGAAGACTGCAGAGTGAAGAACTTTGTGGGGATGCACAGAAAGTATGACATCAAGGAGAGAACTGTTGTGATTGGATGTATTGGTTCTAGTGGGTTCACTAATTAACTGGGCTAAGCCAACTTCGTCACAGAAGGATTTCAGGCTGTGTGACTTGGAGGTAAGCCAGTCCATATAGAAATCCTCAAGTATTTAAGTTTCAGTGTTGGTGGAGGCAATTAAGCATTTAAGTATGGTGAAGATGTCAGTGCCACCAGATGGGTGGAATAACCACCAATAACAGTGAGACATTCAGTGGATGGAAGGTGTAATTTGAGAGAGACAATTTTGTACTCCTTAGGTTTAGATTTACAGTGACTATCACTGACTGTAAACTTAGATTTAGTGTAGATGACCACACCACCCACTCTGGCTTCCCCATCTGCCCTGTGCAGATTGTAGCCACAAAGGGAGCCTTGTTGATCACTGACTTTTTGACCCAAGATTTGGTTATAATAATGAAGTCTGGCACAGTATGGGCAGCCCATACTTGGAGCTGATCAAACTTTTTTGCGAGGCTTAATATGTTGACTAACATTAACTTAAGTCCGGGTGCAGATGCAAATTCTGCGGGAGATGCAAGTGGTAATGGGGTTTAGGGTTTAGCTCCAGGTTACCTGAACAGAGAAGGAGCAAAAGAAACAGTTTGTTGATCCAGTTTTTGCAGGATAGAAGTGCTTTTTTCCTTTGCAACCATCCGCAAGCTGATGATGGGTGCAACATTATGCTAGGGTGGCAGTGAATGGAAGATAAAGAGAGTGCTCTGATTGACATATTTGAAGGGAGCAGAAAGTGTAAGGGTGAAGGATATGGGCTGAGGATAAAAGGAGGTGGACATATAAAATAAGAGGAGGTGCAGTGGGATGAGGTTCCTGTTGCAGGAATGGAAATTTCGAGAGGTGGACCTGATCCTTGTTCTTTGTTGTGGTGAGCTGCTATGGATAAGGTGGTTAGGAATATAAAAAAGCTTAAGTATAAGGAGCATGCCATGGCACTGCAAATACAAGGGCTAGAAGAGTTAAGGACACAGTCAGTTAAGTGGATAGGAGAAGACAGGATTAGAAAGTGTTGTGCTTGCCAGAGACAGCAAACCTGGTGTACAGATCAGTAGTTCTAAGGAGGAGTAGAAGCACTCAGAAGGATTGGGTAGGAACTTGGCCAGGTGCGGGAAATCAATCAGTAGAAGAGGGATGGGGAAAAAAGACTGATGAACACTGATAGACTGACCACACACTAAGTGAAATGAGACAGGAACTGTATTGCATTGTATTGGGTTGGATTGGGGTGTGTGCTTATAATTGGGTCCTCTAGTGGCTAAAAGATATAATGGAAAAGTCATCAAAAAAAAACAGGCTGGGTGATTCTGAAGCAAGTTATTTGGGGAGGGCACTGCAGCAGCCTCAATAGGACAAAGAGGTCAAGGGTGCAGCCTACATACTTACAGCTTTAAGAGAAGGGGCACAGGGCTCAAAGCAGATAGCATCACGCTACCTTAAAACCTCTCTCAAAACTTAAATCAACTCTTAAGAAATCTCTGCATCAGACTAAGCATTACTTAAAATGAGAAATCAAAAACATGTCAAACAGAGGTCAGTCCTAGCATTAATTTCTTGTCACAGTTCCTAGAAGACTTCTGGATTGACGCACACAGTGTGAGAGACACTGGCAAACAGGGGCAAGTGAGATTCCTCCAGAGGTAGATGCCAAAATTCAGAGTTCCAACCCGTAACTTGCTTGAAGGGTAAGCTTCGAGCAGCTTCTCCTTAGTCTGCTTATCAAACTGCAACATGCAGTTTGCTTGAGAGGAAACAGCCCGAAAGGGCACAGTACTCCCCTGGGGAGATAAGGTGAGAGGACAAAATTAAATAGCAGGCTTGGACGGGAGGGCAGTCAGAAAACGAAAGAGAAATGAACAGGTTGGGAAGGGTTGAGAATTAAACAGAGATAGTTTAATCAGTGAAGTCCTGAAGCAAGTTGGGGGTTAGGGAGGACACTGCAGTATGCTCAACAGGAGAGAGCAGTAGCCTGAATACAGTTGTGGAAGGGGCTCTGATAAACACTGGGGCACAGTGCCCTGGCAGTGATTTCTGTGATGAAGAATGGAGGTGTTGCTGGAAATCTGATCATATCCCAGTTAAGGACTCATGAAGGGTTATAAAATAAGATCCTGCACTGCTGGTATTGCACCTCAGTGGTGTTATATGCAACTCACCTCACCCAAACTGGTAACTGTTGGAGATGTGACAGACATCCAGGCAATCTCTTCACCATTCTCTGGGCTTGCCCCAAGCTCAAAGCCTTCTGCATCAATATTCAGGATACACTCATGGCCACTCTTGCCATGCATACAGTATTCCACTGTCTCCTGGACTATTCCTTCTAAGCTCAAGACAAGAGGCACTCCACTTCCTCTTATTGCAGTTTGAACTCAGGCATCATGCCAGTGTGGTAGGCAAGAGGTCACTACTATGCAGGTGGTGTACCCAGGAGGTCCCACTCTTGAATAATTCTTTTCTAGCATAGCTAAAATGGTGACCTATGAATGACTGTAGCACCTGGCCTAGGATACTATACATAAATACAACAGAATCTAGTCACCCCCACTGCATTTCTTAACCCCAGTCTTGGTTCTGCAGTTCAGTCTGTTCCCCAGCAACACCACCACCCAGAGCCTGGATCAATTAGCTCAGGACCATTTCTGTCCCCCTTCAGCATGCTATTTGTGGCACCCATCCCCATTCCCAAGCAATCTCACCTCTAGCATGTTTTATCCCCTAACTGTTCAGATCCTGCTCCTTACTATCAGAAACATGTTTGGTCAGTACTTACTGATTTTCTGCACATAGTTCTATGGTTTTAGTAAGTCCTCTTAGACATGTGAAGTACACTGGGCATTGTACTCTATGAACCTCTTTATTCTACAACAAAGCCTTTTTGGACTTAGATTGCCTATTCCTTACCTACCAGCATGTCAGCACTACTATATAACCAACCTACAGATAATTAATAGTTGTGACCTCTCTGGACGTTCAATGCTCAGTTTTGACTATAAAAGTACAAAAGACAGTCACACCAGGAAAAGGTTTGGTGCTGCATAAATTATAACACAAGGATGAATGAAGCCCCCAAACCAAAGTTAGTCTATCCACTACTTCTAATCACAAAATGCTCAAGTGCTGTAGTATAAAAAGAATATTGCAATATTTACTATTTTCCACCCATATGGTAGTGGATAATGCAAAAAAAAAAACACATCTTACTGTTTGCATGTACAGCTGCAGTGCTTTTTCACCGTACTTGTGAAACATAAGATGTGTCTTAAGCATTTTGTGATTAAAAGTAGTATGAATCCTCCATTCATCCTTTTGTCAGTTTTGACTATGTATGGCTTTTTATGTACGTCATGTTGAAAACTTGAATAAAAAGAGCAACTGCTAGGATTGATCTACCATCAATCCCTGAACTCCTAATTCTCTAGGTATGCCATATAATCAAGGAATTGAAGAAGACAAGTGGATGCAACTGGTGGAAATTTATCAGAATAGGACTGATGGACTTGAATCTATATTCCTTATGACACCATAGTCATAGGATGCTTTTGATTATTGAATTGAATATAGTCCTTTTTTGTGACACTTGTCACTGATTTTCCTCTAGGAACTGCTTTATCTCCATTTCAGATATAAATATATATATTTCATTTATCTGAATCATTTAGCTTTTAAAGTGTATTATAATTAAAATGGATACCAGGAACTCCAAGAGAACCAAATATGAGGGTGATTCAGTGGTTGAAGTAGAGAAACATTTTTAAAATGACCCTATACCTACTTCCAAAATAAAAAAATATCTGTAATTGCACAGCTTATTTGGAAAGTACACCATTTATGGCATCATCTCCTATCCTCAAAAAACAGGAGAGTACATCTCTGAAAAATTTGGAAAGTAATATTGAGGAAGAAGATTTTACCCTTCAAAGCATAAGAAATGTAGATGAGCCCCCAGTCCAAAATATATTATTGTCCTCAGAAGAAGAAGAAGAAGTTAAAGACAGTCAGTCCAGCAAGCAAGATAGTGACCTCAAATATTATTTTATTCATTATTTTTTTTATTTAGCTTTTGTTGACTGGGTAAGTGCACTAGACAAATTCTACCTATTTTCCGGCATGACCAAGGGGAGGGGGATAAAGATGAATGCCAACTGACCTTGAACCAGATTAAGCTGTTGGTGGTATTTTTAGTGAATTGGGGGAAATTTGGCTGAGGCACCAGGGAAATTCCCCTACTCTTTTGATTGGGGGGCACTGGTTCCCGCAGTCATGAAGGAGGACTCTAGTGAATGCTTGGAGGATGATGGAGATGGTCGGAGCAATGTTGCAGCAGTGGTGACTGCAAGAGAGGTGGCTGGAATGCACCCCATGGGTGGCCAGCACAACATCTCTGAGGACACAGCAGATCTAGTAAACATAGATACTGGAGAATTGGAATGTCCCTCAACTAAATCCCAATGGGAGCTGTCTATAAGTGTGGACACCGAGCCAGAGTGAAGACACTCCAAAAAGTGCTTCCAGAAAGAAAGTACATTTTACAATATCAACTACTGGAAGTGGAGCAACAATACCAAAATGCACAAAACGCAATACATGATGATAAGAAACAAAAAAGAACGTTACAGAACTCACCAGATACGCTAGGAAATAACCCTGCAAAAGTATTTGTATCCTCGGGGAACCTTGGCAACCTGGATGTGCCATAAGAGGAATCAGCAATGAGCGGACAACTGAATTAACTAGGAAATGGAACTGAATGGTCACTGGAGAGGGCATTACAGGGAGCCGGGTGGCTGTGTACTGGAACTGGAATAGGAGACCCTGATCCCAGTGTCCCACTTCCTGGATAAACAGCTGAACTTGAAAGCTCATTGACCACTATAGCTATGAAGGAGTCTACAACTGTATTGGAACCTAAAGGAGCTGTAACCAACCCTCAAATACAGATAGGTAGCATTTCTTTTTCACCTCTATATTCTGTGGGAGAGGAATTTTTTGATGCACAAACAGGGCTATAGTCTACTAACATTAATGTCAGTCAACCTATTAATGTTGACACAGAAGAGTCTACAGCTCTCGTACGACTCCCAGAACAACCCAATTATGCCCCTACTTATGCTAGCCTCTTTACTAAACCAATTGAGCTGGCAAAACTGTGAAATGCTGTAAGACTGAGATACTTGGTCAACACAGAAGAACTACCTGACTGGCTTTATGTGGGAAAAGTACTCTTAAAACAATCCTTAGGTTTTTACCCAGCTGAGGTACATGTGCTCATACATACGCCAGGTGAACAATCCTTTGTTATTAGTTTTCAGTCCCAAGACATCCTGGACCATTTCTGGATCAAATATTTCCAAATAAAACTAACCCTTTATGGAAACATTTTCAAGCCATCTCATTAACCAAACAAACCTATAAAGTAGTGACAGTTGTATTTAGAAATAAGGGGGTAAATGTTACCAACATCACATACTGGCTTGAAAAATGATGCAAAATCCAAGGGAATACAGAGTTAATTATCAATGAGGAAGGTTTCTGTAATGGGGGCTAGAGGTTGAAAGTAAACCTTCTTCAGAATGATGATGGGATTCAGCAACTACCTAACTGTTTTTATTTAGGTAGAGACAAGGGTTTTATATTTAATCCAGGTCAACCAAGGCATTGTTATAAGTGTGTCTCCCCACAACATCTCAGTCATTCGTGTGAAATTGAAAAATGTGTGCAATGTTAGGAGGTAGGTCACTTAGCTGTACACTGTTATGGTCCCTCTACATGCAACCTGTAAGATGAAAGTCATTCTTTTTTGGACTGTTCATGGGCTGCCCATAATACAAGTGATGCAGACTATGGAGTCCAGGATTTCTATATCCATAAAGCTGGAACAGCATCAAGGGCAAACTTCTCCCACCTGACTCCCTTTAATGAGCCTGGAACTTCTACAAATCCTTCAACAGTAGTAGTCAATTCTATAGCTGAGACTCCTACTCGGCTTGATTCTGAGGAGGCCCAGTCTGCTGAGACTGTAGCCCCACCCTCCTTTCCCCCAAGTCAAAATCAGGTGGAACCCATGACAGACACACCTCTGCCTCCTCCCTCTTAAACTGCATTTCAGGTAACAAAAAAAAAGAGCTGGTTTGTGGAGAAAAGGCATGAACAGACAACCAGGGCCTGCACCTAATATCCCGTTGCAGAATATATACACTGTTTTGCTAGAAGGTCAGCCAGAATCTGAATCTGAATCTGAATCTGATGCAACCTCTATTCCTTCCTCCCAACTTGAGGGGAGATCTGATTCCAAACTAATACAGGATAGACCAGATAATACAGTGAAGGAAAAAGAATGGGGCCAAGAGCATCATTGAAGAATGCTGGGTCATGTTCTGTAACATGATTTTATTGGCCCTCCTTTATAAGATTTCTCACTAGCCTCATTAAATGTGAATAGCATAAAGTCGAAATGGAAATGTACCCTGACATCTGTAGTTTAACAACCTGCATGATTTTATCTTTTTACAGGATACCCAGTTGCACACAGCACAAGAAATTCAAGAGGCTAATACTGCATGGGTATGGGCAAGACATACTGGTTGGTTCGTGAAGAGGCATGCTCAGGAGTTGGCATTTATATTAATATGCTCCCAGCTAAAACTGTTCTTATTGTAGATATAATTCTAGGGAGGGCACTACTTCTAGATGTATCACTACCAGAAGTAGAACTACACTTAATAAATATATATGCCCCTCAAATGAAAGCCTGAAGGACAGAATTATTTCAAACAATTAGGCACTATCTTTATAGTCATGTTTAATCCTGTTGCAGGAGACTTTAATTGTAGCAGATTCAGGTCTAACAATGGATTGAAAATGGCCAAAATATTTAGTGACACTGTTAATTTCAATGATTTAATTACCCAAGTTACTTTAGTGGATGTCTTTATGATAATGGGTAACCCCCCCCCAAAATGCAATTTAAAGTGACTATTGTAACAAGAATTGACTACGTGTTTGTATCAGAATCTGTAGGAATATCTAAAACATCAACAGTACAGATAAATTCCTCAGATCATGTCACGCTTATCCTTACTTTATCTGATGATAAAAAAATGGGGAGAGGCCCAGAATATGGAAAATTAAACTTGAGCTTACTGGAGAACCCCTTAATTGCTCAAAGCATTCAATATTTTCTTGATGCATGGAAGTCAGTACTGTTTTAATATGATTTGGCACAAGACTGGTGGGAGGACACAAAAAAAGAGATTCAGGATTACTTTAAAAAATGGGAAGAACTAATGGCAAAATACATACAGACCAATACAGTACACTCCATTTACGGTTACAGAATTTATTGTCTCTTCAAGAAGAGTAATTAGGAGATTATACTGCAGAAATAAAACAGGTGAAAGATAATCTAGCACATATAAAATACAATAGGTAAAAATCATAAGAAAAAGAACAGCAATTCAGAACACAAGGGGAACAAGGTTTTGTTAATCCATTTGAATGTTGTCAGACACAGCAACAAATTAAGAATATTACCCATATTATGTTATCTAATGGTACAAAAATAACAGAAAAAAATGAGATATTAAAGGAAATAGGTGAATATATGGAACATACTTTCAGACCCCTCCCTCCTCCCCAGTGTACATATGAAAACCTGGTTGGAAACCTCCTGACTTCCACAGATTTCTATACCAGTGCAATGGTCCTTAGTAAAGCCAATAACTACACAAAAGCTTCTGGGACTCCTGCCCAACATAAAAACAGGGTCAGCCCCAGATATAGGTGGGTTGCCCTATGAATTATGTAAGCTATTGTCCAACTCTCTAATAGAAAAAATAATTGCGGGTATATAATGACATATTAATTACTTACTCTACAAACAAATGTCTCTCTAAGGGGTTGGTAGTATTATTCTACAAAGCAAGAGAAAACGGGTGCCTTTCAAATTGGAGACCTACTAGTTTGTTAAATGCAGATTTAAAAAAATGTTTTCCAAACTCTTAAGTAATAGATTAACAGCAGCAGTTTTGGATGTTATACATCCTTTGCAGATGTGTGCAATACCAGGGAGATCCATTTCTGAAATCCTAATTATCCTGAGTGAACTAATGGAAAGAGGACAAGCAGGAGAACTAACAGGCTACATTTTTAGCATAGATCAGGTGAAGGCATTCGATAGGGTGCCTGTTGATTATTTGTGGAACTGCCTGGAAGCCTATGGGACACGTTTAGATTTCATCAAAATAATACAGGCATGTTACACTCAGGTGTTTGCAATGCTATTTTGTAATGGCTGGTTGGCTAAAGAAGTAAAAGTGGGCAAAAGAGTATAGCAGGGGTTCCTATTAAGCTCCATGTTATATGTATTGTACATAGACCCTCTTTTTGTACAGGATAAAGCAATGTCATAGAATTACTGGTCTTTCTTTCTCCAGTACAGCACCTGAAATAAGGACTCTTGCATATGCTGATGATTTATGTCTAGTGATGGCAGATGAGAGAGCATGTATACAAGTAAACAATCTTTTATAAGAATACTTGGTAGTTGCTTAATCTGCCATTAATTACCAGAAAAGTGTTTACACATAGGGGACACAAGGTATGAGAAGGATGATATTATTGGTATCCCCATAGTAAAACAACCATGTTCTGTTTTGGGGTTATGTTTTTGGACAGGGTGACTAAGCAATACTAAACTGGGAGAAAATCTTGAAAAAGGAACAAACAAAAGTTTCAGCATGGAATAAATGGAAAATGATGAAGAGTAAAAGGATTTTTACAGTGAAAATATTTCTTTTAACTTTATTTCTGCATTTAAGCACAGTATTTGTCCTCTCCAAGACTCTAGAAAACAGAGTATATCATTGTTTTTTTTACATGCATTTAGAGAAGCAGGTTAAACCCAATTAAAAGAGGGATTTTGTATCAGCCTGTATGGCAGGGTGGTTAAAATATAATAAATCCTGTCCCATTTTTTTTGCTATGTTTATAAACAGCAACCTGAAACCTTTATTGCAGCAGATGTCCCTATTCTGGTCTCCCTGGATTCAAAATAAACTTGGAAACTTTTTAAGCAACTGACCCATAGATATTCAAATTCATAAACTGAAATCTCTAGAGGAAATCCTTATTTCATTTCCCCATTGTTTCAGTAAGATTAAGCTCTGGGCACTTACTAAGCACCAATTTATGAGTTAGGCCAGAAAGGATTTGTATACATATATTAAGGGAAAATGTTCTTTCAAACATATTCATTTTGAGTCATGTTCTTCGCATGAACTCTCAAATATCCAAAATGATTACATTAAACAGAATCCCCCCCCCCCTCCCCAAAAAAATGTGAGACGTTACATGGCAGGCATTACATAACAAGCCTAATGTCAAAGGGACTCTGAAGCACAATGGGGTAGAAGAGAGATACTGCCCCAGACCTCCTGTATTGCCCAGATTGAGACAGTATCAAATTTATTTTTTGAATGCCCATATGTGCAGTCCTTTTGGGAAACTACTGAAAGAAAAGTGGCCTGGTTCTCCTTTTGCTGGTCTGACATCAGATATTTTATTATTAGGAATTCTTCCATTCCAATGGATGAAAATTGATAAAGGTATACTATGGTTATTTCTAGTGTATTTCAAATTTTATATTTGGAATAGTAGATGCTGATTATTTATACAGCAGCAGCATCTTTCTGTGGAAGTATTGTTTACTACAATTGAAAATGCAATAATAAAGATTAAGTTTCAAGAACAATGTACAATGTCTTTACAGAATTTTCAAGTCTGGTGGTCCACAGTGGACTGGATGTAAACAACTCTCCTGTTGACTTGGTCAAGTCATACAGAACCCCTTGATTTTGTTGTGATAACAAGGATACAAGTAAGTTTGCTTCTCACTGTTCTCCCAAACAATGTCATAGGATCATAATAGGGAACACTGTACCATAAATTAGATAATGAGTTGTGTTGTCCCTAATACTGATTAAGAATATGTTTAAAGTTCTGAAAGTGACTAATTCTGAGTTTGACTAAGTACCTGGTAAAGGATTTTATGCTAATATCATAGAATACCAGATTAAGGAGGGATGATTTATTTATTCTTATAGATAGTATGACTTAAATACTGAATAGTTATAGATTTACAGGGATATGGTGAAATAGATAATTTACTGTTACCCGTTTTTGATTGATATGCTTATCTCAAATGATGGTTAATATGTATTATGATGTTCTCTGATTGATCTTGCCTTCAAGTAGGATACGTCAAGGTATATTTCAGTTTTCAAAATATTATTTGGGTAGGTTGTATTTTCAGTTAGATATATTCTTCTAGAAACATGATGGAATGTCTCATTTGCTTTGCCTATCCCCCCTTTTTGTTCCTTAGATTATTCGATATGTAAATTAACACTGTTTGTACAGAAGTATGCTGGAATACTTATTTACTTTGGTATGTACTTTTTCATTCCATATATTGTTATGTGTGTGAATTAACACTGTTTGTACACATTTGTTTTTGAAGTTTGAAAAAAAAATTCCCCTACTCTTTTCAAAAAGTCCCATGAGATCTTTAGCATCCACCTGAACTACCACCAGAACAGGTAGAGGAGACCTCAGTTTAATGTGTCATCCAAAAGACAGCACCTCCCTCATGCTGCACTACAATGACAGAATTGGGATTTAACCCAAGTGCCTGGTGTGGGAACAGAACCCACAGCTTTCTGATCTCCTGCCCTCAGAGGTGAGTGTGCTACTTACTGAGCCACTGACACTGATAACTGGAAAAAATATGGAAATATGTTCAGTTACCTAGAAAAAAAAGTAAAGAAGCAAATGAACAGGAAGGTAAAGAGAAAGAACCGTGGTGGGAGATGACAAGAATTGGAAAAGTAAGAAAAACACTTTAGAAGGTCATGTATCTATCATAGGGTATGTAGACACAATGTTAGGAGATGGTAACCAGGTAGATAGTGTATTAATCATTATTAATCATGGAAGAAGCTTTAGGGATTCCTCAAATCACAGATTCTAAAGCTTTCAGTGACTCTTTTCTGGACAATTTCTGACAAGCCTTATATGCTACTTCAAAAAAGACTGGAACTTCCAGACTAGAAATGATTAGTTCACTTTCACCAAATGACGTTATAAGAACAGTTGAACCTCAAAGATACTCCACCTATGCTGTTAAGTCAAAAAGTCATACCGAGGGAACATAACAGGGTAGTGTTAAGTAATACTATAGGCTCCTCCATTTATAATAAATACTCCATCTCCCTTTCAAAGGAGATAGTAAATGCTCTTAGCCTTCCCCACATGGCACACATTTTAGTGATGGTGCATCTTTATATTTTAAAGAATAATATGGACAACATAAAGGCTGAATTAAAACAAAACAGAGATGTTATTAATGCCTTTAAAAAGCAGTTTGAGCAAGGCCTGAATGATAAACAGTGTCAAGATGTTTGTCACTGCTGTGACAAAATTATGCCCAGAGAAGACCACCAGAAAACAAAAGTTCTGGACAGAGCCAATACAACTGCAAATGAATTAACTTGATAAATGTGTTTCCTGGGCTTAAATGTAATGATGAATTGCTGTACTCAGCTTTTAATGTAAATTTCATTTTTAGTAAAGTTAGATCATTTATCTGGTTGATCCTGTGTTTCCCATGTGTTTAAAATGCGAGCAGCATGTGCACGTTGTACTATATGTGGGGAAGGAGGGGGAGCTCTACACCATGGTCTTCAAGGTATGGTAGACAAAATGGTGCAGAGACGAGAGGTATGGCTACAATGAGGACTGAGGGCCAACCTGGAACGATAAGAGCCTATACTGAGCTGATGACCAGCTTCCATTAAGGAGGAAACCATAGTCCTTAGTGCACAGTTCAAATGTTATTTCAATGGACATTTAAGAAAGCAGAGGGAGGTGATAGAAGAAATGGGGGAGGCAGAAAGTGGGTTACCACAAGCTGAGCTAGAGAGTAGGGAGATCCCAAACAGGCGGTTAGCAAATGAGGAAGGGGGGGAGGAGCAATCAAAGAAGAAGGGTGAGGAAGGAGGAACAATTGGAAAAAGGAGAAAGCAACATGAAGAAAACTGAAGAATGTTGAAATGGTGCAAGGTCTACATCAGAAGCCCTATGAGAGGAAACTTAAAGAGAGTTCAATATGTACACTGTGGAGGACAGGAGGGAGAGTTGGGATATGATGGGGCCCTTTAAATATCTCATAAGGGTTAATAAGGTACAGAAGGGAGGTAGTGTATGTTTCAGAGGAAAAGGTGCTGTAGAACAAGGGGTGATGATATGAAGCTGGGAGGAGGTAGATTCAGGAGAGATGTCAGGAAGCACTTCTTGGAAGCACCCATGTAGATCACTTATTATTGAGCACTGCACATATGAGCGACTCAATAATAGCACTCTATCGAGTGGTGGAATACCTCACCATATCCTGTATAGCGAATACAGCAAGGAGCTGTACTCACTATACAGGATATAGCATCATTTGTGGCCATTTCCCACTGAGCTGCTTACATAGTGTAGTGGTATACACCACCACTTGCATTGCAAGCAGACCCAGGTTCGGGTCCGGCTACAGACAGGAAACTTTTTTTTTTTATGCTCCAGTAACTTGCCCCATGGTCCACACCCTCCTCAGAGTTGGTTATTTAAGTTTGGGGGTGCAAGGGGCTTGCTCCCTGCTGAAAAAAAAAGAGTCCTGTGTGATTTAGTTAAGTATTGTACCAACTGTCGCTATTTGCAACTGTCGGTACAATATGTGTCGCCCTTTTGACTATGGGCTCAAGTTTCCTCACTGCATGTGATAGCCAGTCTTTGGGACACACCTTTATCACATAAAACCATACTTCTTCACAGAAAGGGTGGTGGATTCCTAGAACAACCTTCCATGGGAGGCAGTGGGGGTGAAACCAGTGGTAGGTTTCAAAAATGCCTAAGATAGGCACAAAACAAACCCTTGTAGGAAGGAAGATGTTGGGAGTGAAAGTGCTGCAGATCAAGTTGTGTCTCCAGCAAAACTGATCATAATCAAAATTGGGCAGACTAGATGGGCCCAGCGGTCCTTAACTGCCATCAGTTTCTACTTCTCTATGTATGACAGGTTATGAGATTCAAATGGATACAGTGTGAAATTATTAATATGCACAATGTCAATACTGTAAACAGTGTGGTACAAATAATTTGTTTGTACAATGCTACACAGACATGATAATCAATTCAGTAGTAATATATGCATTGAGCAAGGGAGAAAAAAATCAAAGGGAACATGTGTGAAGGAATATACTACTCATAGAGTCGTGACACCATGATAGGTACATATTGTATGAATTTATTGTATTGTGATGGTACTCAGCTGTATACCATTTTTGAGTAAGCTACAATATGGAATTTTATTTGTTTTGTTTTATTTTATTTTTAATAATCAAGACATTGTCTGTACAGTAATGACAGAGACAAGGCTGCTCTTTACAATTTGAGACCTTGTTTTTTTTTTTTGTTTATTCATTTTTTGAAAATCACTTGTAATGTGACTGCAGTTCTGTTCAACCAATAAGCTTTTTGTTTGGAGGACAGAAGGAGGTGGACGAGACAGTGCAGTAGATCAAGTTGGTTCTGCAGCAAAAGTGAACATAATTAAATGCGGGCAGACTAGATGGTCCCAGCAGTCATTATCTGTAGTCAGTTTTTATGTTTCTATGAATGACAGGTCATGTGATTCAAATGGCTACAGTGCAAAATTATTGATATGTGCAACATCGATACTGTAAATTGTGTGTCATACATAATTCATGCTGTACTATGCTGCACAGGCACAATAATCAAATGCGCTATAAAGGATAGAGGAGCTGAGACAGATACGTGTTACAAGCTCAGTGACAGCTGGTCACATGCATTTTTCTGTGAACAGAGTGCAGAGGGATGCTCGGATATCTGCCTGCCATGTACAGTCTGATTTCATACATCTACACAGCACTGTAGGTATAAATAACTGGTAAGAGCTTATTGTTTTCCTGTTTCCAAAACTGTTTTCTCCAGTACTTGAGAGTTTTTAGTAGGAATTCTGAGAATACAGGGGACACTGTACGTCCATATATAGTTGTCTCAAAATTGTGTAAAATGGTAATTTAGTTATGCCCCATGCATATGTCTAGTTCTCTCTAGGATCCTTATTCCCACAAAGTGCTGTGATAAGGAGTAAGAACTAATAGCAACTACTATTGTCCAACTCCAAAGTGTAAAAGAATATGATGTGGGGAGGGGTACAAAATATTTCCTTTACAAATCCAGCAAATAGTCCAGTGCTGCTTTATGCCAGCTGAGTAAATGCTAAGGTCTAAACATTAGCCGCTCGCTAAAATGCACCCAGTGTTTTAGTCCCTTGTGAACTGAATTAGCCAGTCTACAAACATGTTCTGATGATGCTTTTTCTGTGACCCAAACATCCTGGGGTTCTCCACTGTTTGGTGCTGGCATAGGACTGGCAGATATCATGTTCTTAAGGGGTAGTGAGTGCACTTTTACTCTCTAGCAGGCTTTGCTCATGTTTTTTGTGAAGAAAAAAAGATGCTCTGCTACATGGCACCAATAGGCCAAATATACTGATGGATGTGACACTGTTGGCCTGCTGTGGTGTGGTGCGACAGCCAGCCACATTCAGTTACATTCATCAAAATGTCTTAGCCACAGTGGTGAAAGAGAGCTTAGAAATGTTAGCTACATTGATTTTACAGTAGCCATTAGTTATGGTGGCAATCATTTGTACACACCCAGTGCCAGGAAGAATAAAAATGGATCCCTAATAATGACCGAGATGGATAAGGAATGAGATCTCTCTCTGTTTTTCCTTAATATTTATTTTAAAGGGGTCACTATCAGCTCTTTTTGCTTATTATTTCTAGTTGAAACCCCACATTTTCTAATTGCATACCTTTTCTAAATTTCATTAATGTTGTTGGTTGTTTTATCTGCTCCTTTCACAGTAGAACTGAAATGCATGCTAATGGTGTTACTATACCTTGAGTTGTTTTGTTTCAAATCCTTGACCTACTCTTACTGTATACTCCCTGAACTTTAGGAACACCCCAAACAATGCAGCCACTCATTATGCCATATTCTCCTCCACTCCCACTGCATAAATATGTTTTATTTTGGGAGGGGGGTCCAGGTCCAGGAAAGATGCAGTGAGAGTTGATCAACAACTGTAAACAAACATGTTTTGACAAACTGACAAACAAGAACCTCAGGTCATGAGTAGAAACTGGAGGGATAAAGGTTTAAGAGGGATGCAAGAAAATTCTATTTTATGGAAAGGGTGGTGAAGCTTTAGAATAGTATGCCAGCAGAGGTAATGGGCACCAAGACCATAAATGGTTTCAGGCATAACTGACGGAGTGAAGGGCTTGGTGGGTGCTCAGATCAACAGCATTAAGGAGGGGAGCTGAGGGTTCTCTGTATGGACAATAGGTCCTGGGACAGATAGGGAAGTCTTGGCAGACTAGATGGACCTTTGGCCTTTTTCTGCTGTCATTGTGTACATAATAATATATGCTTTGAACAAGGGAGAAAAATGAAGGGGAACATGTGTGAAGCAATATGCTACTCACAGTGTGGTGATACCATGCTAGCTATATGCTATATGAATTTACTGTATTATGATGGTAGCCAGCTGCATACCAATGTTGAATAAGCTACAATATGATATTTTATTTATTTTTGTTTTCTTTTTAATAACCCAGACATAGGGCCTGATTCTTAAATGTTACTTAGGACCTTGACTTGCGCCAAAAAACAATGGCGCAAGTAGCAAGTTACATCAGCAGTTGTGACATGCAGTATTCTGCAAAGCAGTCTGCAGCATGTCACAGACTGCATGTGCAAAAAGTGGACAAATGCCACCAGTTACACCTAAACCCTTCAACATGATGTAGAGTTTCTGACCAATAACTGTACCCTATTCTGGAGGGCGGCAACCAAGTCCTCCAGGGCACTATTCTCAAACAGCTCCCGGAGGACATCTGCCAAAATACAATGCACACAGCTATTAGCTGGAGTAGAGATTATACTTACAGTTACTGAGTTGCGCCAATGTGCCCACCATTCCCCAATAGTGCTGTAAAACCCCACAGGGCTTGCTCATGCCTCTGACCCTCAATAATGAGCAAAGTGCCCCACAGGGTGTGCTTATGCCCATGACCCCCCAATAATGATGAAAAAGCCCTGCAGGGCTAGGTTATGCCCCCCCATCCCCGATCCCCTATATTTACGGAAAACCATGCAGATACCATTATTCCTGGTAGTCTAGTGGTCCCCCACCTGGTAGTGTCTGACCACCCCTCTCCCCAACCTGTTTCAGGCTGGCAACTGGCACTACCCACCTCTCACCACCACAGCCAGCAGTGGACCGAGTTCTTCAATGAATATGTGCTGTTCATAGTACACGCTTAGTAAAAGCTCATTCACTGAATGCCTACCCTATACAGTACACGCTCATTTGAAACAGGTCAGGGGGAGTGGGGTGGTCGGGCACTTCTGGGTTTTGGGGGTGTGGAAGGCCACTAGACTATCAACGATAACAGTATCTGCATGGTTTTGCATAAATATAGGGGATCAGGGATTGGGGGGCATGACCTAGCCCTGCAGGGCTTTTTGCACATTTTGGGGTGTGGGGGCATGTACAAGCCTTACGGGGCTTTCTAATCATTATAAAGGGGGGCATGAGCAAGCCCTGTGGGGCATTTATGTTTCTCTTGGGGGATAGGGGACACTTGCACCTGGGACATCCAGGGTTGTAGCTTGTGACAAACCTTCAGGTATGCCCTCCATTTGGTGTACCTGTGGAATTGTTGCAAGTTGCAGGACTTCACCGCGGTGACCCTGCCCCTTCTAGAATCAGGTGAAGGGCCCTCACATGCTGCAACTTGCAACATGCATAGGGTTGCTCCTAAAATCGGGCCCATTGCCTACACAGTAATAACACACAGCCAATGATGCCGCCTACAATTTGAGACTTTGTTTTTTTCTTAACCACTTTATTCATTTTTTGGGAAATCACTTGTAACATGGATGCAATTCTGTTCAGCCAGTTAACGTTTGGTTTACCTATGCATGCCTCTTACAAGAGGGTACTGTAAATATTAATGTCACTGCACAATATTACCCTCCTATGAACTGCCTCCACCCTAGCTATGTCCTTGCGTAGGTAAGGTCTCCAGAACTGGACACTGCACTCAAGGTGTGGCCTCATTAACCTCCTGTAGAGTGGAATTATGACCTCCTTTTTCCTGCTGGTGATTCCCCTTCCTATGTATTCTAGCAGCTTGTTCACTTTTCCTGCCACCTTGTGACACTGTCTACCTACCTTGAGGTCATCAGAGATAATAACCCCTAGGTCCCTTTCCTGATTGAAGCTTTGTATCCTCCCCCTCCCGGCTGATATGTTGTTTCTGAGTTTTTGTGCCCCATATGCATTATCTTGCACTTTTTAGAGTTAAATCCCAACTGCCAATCCCTTGACCAGTCCTCAAGCTTATGTACATCTCTTATCATTCTATCCACTCCCTCTGGTGTATCCACCCTGTTGCAGAGCTTCTTGTAATCAGCAAACAGTCAAATGTTCCTCTCCAGGCCTTACACAATGTCACTAATAAAGACATTGAAGAGGACTGGATCCAGCATTGATACCTGTGGTACCCCACTGGTCACTTTACCCTCTGCAGAGTAACTGCCATTTACCACCACCCTCTGTGTCCTGTTATCCAGCCAATTTTCTATCCACCTTACCACCATCTTACCCACTCACGTGTTCTCCAGCTTGCTTAGCAGCCTTCTATGCAGCACAGTATTAAAGGCCTTACTAAAGTCCAGGTAGGACACATCCACTGCCCCCCCGATCCACCCCTCTGGTCACCCAGTCAAAGAACTCAATAAGTTTGGTCTGGTATGACCTCCCTCCAGTAAAGCCATGTTGCTTTGGGTCCTGTAGACCTTTGTCAACTAGGTGTTCCCTGATCTTTCCCACTACTGAGGTCAGGATGACTGATCTGCAATTCTCTGCTTCCTCCTTGTTTCCACTTTTGTGTAGAGGGACTACATAAGCTCTCTTCTAGTCTTTGGGCACCTTCCCTGTTTCCAGTTTAAGGTTATACAGGATTACCAGAGGTTCTGCCACCACTTCCCTTAGCTCCCTCAGCACCCTGGGGTGACCCTCATCTGGTCTCATAGCCTTATCTACTCTACTTGCTTCCAGTTCCTTTAGGACCCTTTCCTTCAAAAATGAACTTGTATCCATTTACTTTACATTTTAATTTACCATCCAACCCTGGGAATTGGACACTCCGTGTTGGGGGCGGTGGCAGCATTGGTGATTAACTCCTGGTGACTACCTAGCTATATTCTTCTTCTTTTCTTTTCTTTTTGTTTTATCTTTTATTTTTTTATGTTTATACTGGTAAGTCTGTGGGACAAGCCCATTTTCACAAACGACCAGTTTGTACAAAGACATACATACAAAATTTAAAACAATAACAAAGTATAAATATACATTACACATAACATTTACAGTTTAAGTTTTATAACAGAGTTTTTCTAAGTTCAAACTTGAAGGTAGACAATTGCTTTTGTCTTATAACATTTTTAGGGAAGTTGATTATACATCTTAATAGTAGTAAAATTCAATGAATTTTGGCCAAAACTTGTTTGGCAAAATGGAACCAAAAAGTCCTCCCTACTCTGTAATCTTGTGCAACCAGGTATATTACTTGGGAATAAATTAAGAATACTATGCGGCAAAATACCTAAAAATACCTTGTGCAAAAACAACAATGCCCTAAAATTAAATCGCCCCTTTAAAGACAAACAACCTAATTGTTTATAAAGTGAACAATGATGGGTTAACCTTGACTGACCAGAGGCAAAATGTAGAACATAATGATATGTTACTTGGAGTCTAGACAAAACTTTTTCAGAGGTAAATGAATATATTGTAGACCCATAGTCCATCATAGATAATAATAAACTATGTGTAAGCAATAGTTTAACATCTACCATAAGATTATCCCTAATTCGATAAAGAAACCCCAACCTTTTATCTACCCTACTAATTAACTCTGTTACATGAGAAAATGGTAATCAGTTAAAACTCCCAAGTATTTAAACTGCCTAACCTGTTCAATTGCATTACCCAAATTATCAATAATTTTTAATTCTTGATTCTGCACTCTCCTAGGATGGGAACATATCATTGTCTTAGTTTTTATTGAATTTAATATCAATTTATGTTTATCAAACCAATAAGGAAGCAAACACTAAAATCATGTTGTAAAGTATTTTGTAAAGACAAAAAATTTGAACAAAAACAAAACAAAATTGCATCATCTGCATACAACAATAACTTAAAATTAACAGTTAAAGAATTTACAAATAAAGAAAAAAGCAGAAGGCCTAAAATGGAGCCCTGAGGGACTCCACATTTCAGCAAGGAAGGTTCAGATAGTATTCCATTAAGTAATGTATTCTGATTCCTATTAACCAAATAGTCACTGAACCAAGAAGTAACCCCATCTGACAACTTTAAAGTAGATAACTGCTTCAAAAGTACCTCATGATTCACTAGATCGAAAGCCTTGGTGAGGTCCACAAAAGCCACTACAACAACATCTCCAGAATCTATTGCTCTAGTGACTTGACTAGTGAACCTCACCAAGGATGTCTCCATGTTATGATTAGGCCTAAAACCAAGTTGTGAGTCTGACCAAAGTTTGTATTTTATTAAATGCTCTGTAAACTGAACTGAAACTATTTTCTCTATTATTTTAGAGAGGGGGCAAGCATAGAAATTGGACGATAGTTATTTGGATCAAGTCTTGATCCTGATTTATAAATTGGCTTTAACACTGCACTTTTCTACACATCAGGGAAGGTCCCATAACATAAAAAATGATTAAACAATTTTGTCAACTGTCCAGCAACACTATTAATAACTCTTTTCAATATCCTAAAATCAAGATCATCAGATCCCTTATAAGGCCTAGGACCCATCTTAGACACAAACTCAAAGTGGGTGGCAGCTTCAGGTTTTCAGTCAGAAGCAAGATTCATATGCCACTGGCTGATTTTTTATCACAGATCCCTCACCCATGCCTTAACCAGCATGCCTCTCACACCTGGCTGCCACAGACCCTCACCTATGTTTGTACCTCACCATTTCCTGTGCTCACACCCAGCCTTCTCAGCAAAACTGGCATGCCCTGGATGCCTGGATAGTTGAAGCCTAGTCATCAGTCTGTGGAGGGGTTGTAGGATAACAGATGGACCAGACACTGCACTTCAAATTTAACACACAATCTCTGCGTGATGTTTATTCAAAATGCAGGAGATAACCTTTAGGGTAGTGGGGGCTCAAAAAGATAAAAAAAAGAAGCTATAGATAAAGAATCTCAGTGCATAAGCAAAGAAAAAAGGGTTACCCCAAAGAGCATTGGCAACAAATCAAGTTTCAAAGAAATACAACATCATACACACAGTACTTCCATAATGCAAAGCATCATGGGATATATGCAAATCACCATGAAATGTCAGACTTTTTCGGTTTACAGCAATTTAAAAGCATTTTAAAAAGCACAACTGACTTAATTTTTATAATACAGTCTAGTACTATTTACCTTTATCAAAAACACCTAGTGCTATGGTATTTCCATCATTTACAGGTTTCCTAAACATAAGCTATATACAATGCATGAAGATATTTTATGACATAGTAGTGCTATTACATACTAAATCCAACAATGGTAAACTCAACCTGTTTTACATATCCTCAGAGGTCACCACAATAACCTTTCTGTATGAGAACCTGAGAGGGAAAAGGAAAAGGAAAATTAAAGTGGACACTACAGCATAGTCAAGAAAGGGAAGGGGGTACCCACAGGTGGCCAACCTTATGGACTAGAAATTGTAAAGGATAGATTAAGCTAAGAAATAGAAGAACCGCTGCAACAGATTTAAGAAAAGGTCTGTCCTCAAGAGGGGTAGGAACTCTCTGTCATACAGTACCCTGCATCATGCTGAGATTGACTGCTCAAACCCCAGGTGAAATGTGGGTCTGGTTTTATAAATTTTTAATCCACTCACTTCCCTGTATCAGGAGGAATTAACTTTTCATCAGTTAATTAATATAAAGTAACAAGCCTCTTTTGGAATGCAGATACCTCCTGAAACTTATAATACTTCTTGTTAAACAGTGAGGGATTGGACATGATGGATCTAAAGTCCCTTACAACATTAAATTAATATGTTACAGTGAGGGGTTGGACATAATGGACCTAGTGTCCCTGACAACCTTTAATTACTATGTTACAGTGAGGGGTTGGACATGGAGAATCTAGAGCACCTGACAACCTTAAATTACTATGTTACACTGAAGGGTTGGACATGATGGACTTAGAGTCCCTTTCAACATTAAATTACAATGTTACATTGAGGGGTTGGACACGATGGACCCAGAGTCCCTTACAACAATGAAACCTTCCTCCTAGCTTGTCTCACATGCTGTGAAGCTTGATCAAATAGAAATAAAAAAATGTAAATGTGGAGGTGGACATTAGACAGCATAATAAAATGAGAGAGGTGAAGAATTAAAAATAAACTCTGTTAAAACACAACACCTTTATGTGTCTGAGCAGGGAAATGTACTTAGAACAGGCAGCTAAAATAAAATGTCAGCTTCTATTTATTTATGTAAAAGTACACATGAAGGCTGAAGTTAAACTGCCAGGATAATCAAGGGTTAAAACCCAAATATGTTGCAAGGAAACCTGAGAACAGGGAGGTATGGAAGGGAAAACAATGAAACACAAAGCTACCTAGAAAAGGCACACAGCTTCATTATCTGTGTAATTAGTATAAATATCTTTTAAGACACATTTTGCAGGAAATCAACACATATACCACAGAATCAAGTACATATGCAGCACTAAAAAAATTAAAAGCACACAAAAAGAGCATCCTCTTTAAAGACTAAATGCTGTAATGCTGAATGAAGCTGAAGCAGACACTGAAATATTGAACAGTGGAATGCAGCCAAGGAGTGCCGATGAAAGAAAATGATCATTTTATCGTTTATGGATGTTAGCTATTCCAAAGCTATTTATCATTTTTATCTCTTGCAGATCTCCTGCAGTGATAACAACACCTGAATGAACTCTATCCCTCATCCCTCATTGGAAAACTCTGACTAACAGAGGAAAATAGTGTGGTAAACAGACTGCTGAGCAGAAGGATTGCTATAAAAGTCCAATTTACTAAGTCTGTTAGGCATCTGTTGAGGTCCATTTTTGTATGTGATAGTAAAACATCTGCAGAGTGCCACTCTGCAGCCGTGAAAAAAAGGAAAAGAAAAAAGGAAAATAAAAAGGGTAACAGAAATAAGGTTTGATCTAGCTCTGCCAAGTCTGCACAGCATAAGCAATCATATGGGCATGCGGAAATGCAAGAAAATGGGGAACCCACCACCTGAAATTTTGACACAGCTCCCTGTTGCCATTTTATGCACAATAATAAATGGATGTATTAATCATGACCCAGAGGAAACAGCTCAGAAAATATTCACTTTTAATAATGTTACTCCATCAAACACAACAGAAAATGTCAGCAATACCATAAATGCCCAGAATCTGGATATCCAAGAAAGGCCCACCATGTCAAATCAACCCCTCATAGTAAATATTTTTAAGGAGTGAATGATTTCTAGAGTTAAGTGTAAATGGCATATATCAGAAAGGCTAAGAGACTCAAGGACATTAATCAGACTTAAGAGATATTGAGAGAGGCAGAGGTTGGTTAGATCTCAGTGAAGTAATGTGCTCTGAGGCATTCAGAGTTAAGTCAAAGACTCAGCACTCAAAAGTGTTTATAATTTCTGATTCAGAATGGATACTTTGTCAAAACTGAACAGAAAAAGGCATACCTGAGGAAACTGGAGATTAATACTGATGTGCTGAGACCCTTAAAGGATTTCAATAGGCTGGATAGGACAGGACTTTCCTGTTTGCCTTCCAAATGATATAAAAAATCATGCTATATGGGAACATGAAAGCATTAACCCAGTCATTTTAACCCTTTATGGGTTGGCTCACAACCAGAATTAATCCAGAATTAGCCTATACTCCAAGGTTATTTTACAATTTAGGACCTTTTAAGAATAAAATATAACAAATCTGATTTCCTAGAAATAAAAATGGCACATGGGGTAAATGGTTATGGACAAGTGGATACTATATGCACTAATAAATTCATTGCTTAACAGATGCTACAGCATGTAGAATATTTAGATTCAGTTGGTCTAAAAGTTTTGAATGCATCAGAACTACTGTATGTATTAATCAGGAACCTAGAGTTGCACTGCCATAATAAAATTGCACATTGGATAATGGATTTGCACCACTACAAAACTGTGAAATATCTTGACTACACCCTAAAAATGCTGGGACAATAAATATGGAAAAGGCCATCATAGTTCATAGAAATATTACATTCATCTCTTGGAATCTGGCTGATGTCACAGATAAAATGGCTGACTCCAAGTGGTTGGCCTTTATTACAGCATTTGATGTAATGTTTCTGCAGGAAACTTGGTTATAAAATGCAAAGACATTCATTTTGATCAGATTTCAGATATTTTCTCAACCCACCATACCATCTAAAAAGACATGGAGATCTATGGTAGGTTTATTGTTTGCAATCAGAATTGATCCAATCTTAAACATTGGTATTCTCATAGTGTAAAATAATATGATCATAATGCATCATAAAATCAACAAAGATGATTTAATATTATGTTAGCAATAGTTTGAATAATTTTTCATTAAAATAGTGTACCTGAATTAGTTTGAAATTCAAATTAGGTAGCTATTTTTTTTTTTATAAAACTGCATGTAACACAACTTTGCCACCATTGCCTAACAGTGTGAATTCATGTCTTACTGGGCTGGAGTGCTTCCTATTGCTCTTCTCAGTTGCACTTTTTCATTCAGTATTAGGCTTTGAAATTCTGTAAAAGCAGCATATTTTTAGCTTTTGCTTGGGTGGGTGAAAGTAGATTGAACATAGAGAGTAACTAGCTACCTTTAATTGTTTTAGCTTCTCCCCTATTACCAGAATATAGACTACTTTTTGTTTTCAGAGTTAAAATGGAAGCGCATTTCAATGAAAAGTCCTAATTCTTCAAACAGAAGAATATTTCAATGAAACATCTTAACTCGTATTTTTGTTAACATTTCTTCTTGTTTTGTCCATTTTAAGTCAAATATTTAGGCATTTTATAAGGGCAATTAAACACTCTAGGGTGTGCTATTATGGTGATATAATCATACTTCTCAGGTGTATTTAAAGCACTCAGCTACACCTCATAGTTAAGAACAAAACTGAGGCATGTGATTGTATCACCATAATGCACACCCTGTCATGTCTTACTGCTTACATATACTGTATGATAGTTGTAGTTTTTTTAAGATATTTTATTCAGAAATAATGTTCACTCACTTCATAGACACGAATATACAAGAACAAAGTCACACACCGGTACTTATCAGTCACTATTATCAACTTTTTAATCTTTGTTTTAGTATTATAAATTTATTCAAAAACATCATTTATTTATTTTAATTAAAATTTCATTAACTAGGAAAGGCACACTGAGCCAAGGCTTGTTTCCAGATGTGACCTGGGGGTAGGGGAGAATCAAACACAGTAAACAAGTATAGGTACAAAATAAATAGAAATAAAATATGTGACAGGTAGTTGGGTGACAAGTTCTAAAAGATTAACCATGAACTGGAGACAGGATGTGGTCAGACTGATACAATACATGAGTACAATTGTGCATATTCATGCATTTTGTTTCCTATAGTGTTATGAATCATTTGATTACAAAATATCATGTTAAAACTGTAGGCCAAATGGGTCTGGATTATTTGTGTTTCAACTGAAACAGTTTGAGATGGTTTAGGATGATTATGCATCAGAATTTAATAACCTAACTAACACTTAAGTGGATGTTGACTAGTAACACGGTTTCTTTCCTTACAGACTGAATTTCCAGGATGTGTCACATGTTCTTATCTTAAATTCTGCTAAAATTGCAGGATGGCATGTTTTAGTATATAGTATAGTCTTAATGCTATTCTGATGTATAGAAATGGTTTAAATGTTTTAATGTTTAGTGTTGTTATAAATGTTTTAAGCTATTGATCAGAGAATTTTATATACTTGAACAAATAGCGAGGTGAGGTGACACCTTCATTTTTGGATACAGATCCCTTGATGCTAATGTTTTGTAATTTTGATGTCTCTTATAAAGAGGTCTTTGTGACCCAGAGCTAGGGTGAGGTGAGGTGTGGAGTCATGGCCTTTAGCCGATACTGACTTTGAGTCATGCATATGATAAAAAGTCCTGATGGGGGAGGGTTTTGACCTGGCAGCAGTGACCTATATTTGATCCTAGGATGCATAACAGTTGAGGGATAATGCCTATTATAGGGTTCACTTTATAGAGCACAGGATAGCATACACTAGGGGATGCCCCACCTAGACCCCTTATGGCAAACTCTAACTGGCAGCATAGAATGGAACATTTTGGACTGAGTAGCTAAGGTCTTTCAACCCCATTGGGAGATAGTAATGAATGTAGAATCCCAATTTTTTTGTTGTGTGCTCTATGGCCTAGGACTTGGACTATCCTCTCCAGCGAGGATCATTTATGGTCCGTCGAGTAAAGAGCCAGAGAATTATAATGTATTGCATCTCAGGGGAATAAACTCTGGTAGGAATGTACTGTACAGCTCATGCAAGACTATTCTATTATTTTTCAACTGCATGAACCTTGCTTTTTCTAGTAATACAGTGACAGCTACAGTCATTTTTTTATCTAATATTGTTGTCCCTTTATATACAGTATATATGAATTTCTACTGGTGTTTTATATTTTTATATTTTAGATATCTTGTTTTTGTAAAAATTGTAATGACCTAACCAGTATGAGTATGACAAAATAACATAAAATAAAACTTGACTGAGGCAGTAAATAAAATAAATTATGGCAAAAGAGTGTAAAAATGGCCATATTAATAGCAGAAATGATTTACAGGCTGTACACCCCATAGCCTACTAGGTATGGCCAGTAACTAAAACAGATTCCTATGCCTGTAGGGCAAGTGCAGGCATCCATTTGAGCATCATAGACTATAAAGGCCTGTTCTTCAAGTTTATATGTACAATTCCTGTGTGTCTTGTTATTATAAGAGTGCATTCTGAAGTTCTTTGGGTGAGAGAAACTATGAAGCAAACCTAAGCAATTCTGGCACACAAAGGACTTGAGAAGGCACTCTTCTCACCATAAGAGTACCTGGAATGTTTAGAAAGAAACAACGCTGATTGGCTAAGAATGATGTCATGATTTATAATATACAGTACAGAGTTATAATCCTAGCAGTTCTAGCTGTTAAGAATATAAATATTTCTTTGTTAGTTGGCTCATATTCTATAATGTACAGTCAAGCACGATAAGTTTTATATTGACTTGAGCATGCATGCCAGCCAACATATTGCAGTAGTAGCAGATTTGGAGGTGTAGTCACTGTGGAAGAATGCAGGGCGCACATCAGTAGGTGCATCCCTCATTCCCCAATAGCCAGCATGCAGGCACTGACACCAGGCATACTTAAACTGGCCGCCAGATCAAACAAAAGTGCCGCTGCAATGAGAGGCTAGTTCATTATGCAGCGGCACAATAACACAGCTCCCGACATGCCTTTACTGGAGAAGTTTTCCAGTAAACATGGAGGCACTGACTGCCGCGGCACACAATGTCGACTTCAGGGGTGACCTATCCCCCTTTCGGCCTGCCCTGACCCACTTCATTTGCTGATTGGGGAGCCCACTCCCCATCAGCATAATGCCCCTCCCATTGCAATTGTGTGCCAAGGGGATGCCCAATCGCTGATCAGCATCATGCACCCCCTCAACAGTCTTTCTTTACTGACGGGGGGGTCCAATCCCAATCAGCTTCAGCCCCCCCTGCACAGTTCAATTTGCTGATGGGGGAGCCCACTCCCCATCTGCATAATGTGCCCAACACCCAATTTGTGCTGCGTGCCGAGGTGGTGCCAATCCCCTTGGTATCATCGTGCCCTCCACCATTTCTGTGCTGGACGGGGTAGTCCGCATCAGCTGTGGTCCCTCTCCTGAGACGGTGGTGGCACTAGGAGCCCACCTCCAGTGTACCAAACAAACACCTGCAAAAAAGAAAAACTGGCCCTCATTGTCTTTTTGTTTTGTTTTTTCTCCTGTAAAAGAAAGAACCGGTCCTTCGTGGTCACTCCTGCCCTTCCCCCAAACAGCACCCACCCTCTGCGTACCCTGCCTCCCCACACACCCCTCACCCCATGCTTACCTCCGGAGCCCAGTGCAATGATCTTCGGTGGACCGGGAACATGTCTGCACTCTTCAAAGCTGACTGTGAACCGAAGAAATGCTGGTAAGCAGTATAATGGCATAAATAGGGTTTTTTCAACTTTGGTGCATATCTCAGGCATTTTGGGGAATTTTGGCACCAAATTAAGTCACTGTAATGGCGTTATTCGGTCCTGAAAGGTGATTTAGTGGTCACTGTACAGAATCACCTTTTGAGACCAATTAATGAAATGACAGTGCCACTGTTCAAGAGGTGGCCTCTCAAAAAGCCTATGTTGCAAATTTGGTAAAAAAAAAAATGACTGTTTTATGATTGTGCATTGCTCAGTTTCCACTCACTCTCATAACTTTGTGAATTTATTATATTTTCACTCCAGATTTTCAACATTGGCATTTTTCTACACCTCCTTATGAACAGTACAGCTGTCATTTTACATATCCTGGCCAAAATGTGTTTTTCACACTTCTGACTCCAAATAGCTTGGTCGCTGTGGGAAATCAGTTTTTGGGACAGATTAAGAAAATGGCAGTGACAGTGTTCATGAGCAGAGGTGCTAAAATGCCTATGTTGAAAATTTGGTGATGAAAGTCCATAAAATGACTGTGTTACAAGCATGCATTGAGCAGTTTCCATGCACCCTTGTAACTTCACAAATTCACAATATTTTCATGCCAGATTTTCAACACTGGCATTTTTTTCACACCTCCTTATGAACAGTACAGCTGTAATTTTTCACATCCTGCCAGAAGAGTGTTTTCGCACCTGTGGCGCACAATGGCATGGTCGCAGTGGAAAATCAACTTTTGGGACAGATTAACAAAATCACAGTGCCACTGTTCTTGAGAAGAGGTCCCAAAATGCCTGTATTGAAAATGTAGTTAATAAATCCCCAAAACAACTGGGTTACGGACGTGTGTTGTGCAGTTTCTATGCATGCTCATGACTTCACCAATTTTTCATATTTTCACTCCAGATTTTCAACGTTGCCATTTTTTTTACACCTCCTCATGAACAATACAGTTGCCATTTTTCACATCCTGCCCAAAATGTGTTTTCGTGCCTGTGGCGCCAAATGGCACAGTGGCTATGCAAAACCACCTTTCGGCTAACAAACTGATAGTGCTGCTCTTCATGAGGTGGGGTCACAAAAAGCCCATATTGATAATTTGGAGTGAAAATACCAATAAATGCCTATGGCATTAGGGTTTCCAACTGTAGCACCCCACCCTGTAGAGACTGACAGGCATCAGGGGTGTGACTTGGGATCATCGCCTGTAATGCTCACACCATTCCACCCCCACCCTGCAGTTAATGACAGGCATCAAGGTGTGCCTTGGAGTGCTCAGGCCCAAAGTTCACCTCATTCTCCTATACTGCACCCAAACCAGCGTATTTCCTTATGGAATGGGGTAAGTATAAGGCCCAAAGACCTGAAAGCACACCACGACACTTGTCAGTGTCTACAGGGTAGGTTGAGGTGAAATGATATAAGCGTTATAGCTGATGACCCAAAGGCACACCCCAACACTTGTCAGTCCCTGCAGGGTGGGGGTGAAGTTGGTGTCAGTTCAATACTTCACTGCCATTCCTATTATGCATTCCTATCTCCTGCACTACCAATGCCAATGCTAGTGAAACAACATTCGACATTGACAGATGCTTGTTAAATATCATGCTGATTTCTTGGTGGTCAGCAGTCAAGTTGACTAAAGAATCCTGGATGTTTGGTATCTTGTTTGTCAGAAAATAATACTTTGCCTGGGATATTAATAGTGTTCATTCCACCGTTGTTTTTTTCCATTAGTTGTTCTCTAACCTGCAATAGTTCCCCCAGCTTTTCTTCTCCCCCAGTACTACTCGGTATATTTTATTGGTGCCTAATAAGTTTTGTACGCTAGTTTTCTCTTCCCTTTGATTTATCGTTTCCCCTTGTGTGTTAAAAAGGAAGTGATCATTCCTTTCACAAAGGCTTAAAAACACCTCAAATGAGCTTTCTGAATTATTTATTCCCATAAGATAATCACTTTCTCTTTTAATCAGGTTTATAAAGGTCTTTAATAAGTAACAACTGAAAAGAGCAATCGGAAGAACTTCAACCCAGTAAAGATGTGGATTCATGCTGTTAGGCAATGGTGGCATATTTATTCAAAATACACAATATATTGCTGGGAGGTGCAGCACTAGGCACCGCAGTGATTGTTGTCCAAAATGTGATTGTTCCTCTGATAATGCATAATGTTTTGGGTGCAAAGTGTTGGGTTACCTAGTGTTGAACCTTCCAGCAGTATATTTTTATATTTTGAATAAATAACTTTGCCATCACTGCCTAGCAGGGTGAATCCATGTCTATACTAGGTTGGAGTGCTTCCTGGGGCTTAAATTGGGCAGGAACTCACTGGAACTCAGTTCCAGCTCCTCTGACACCTTTCTCCATTGAACACTATTGGAGAGTTTTACATCCAAAAGATGACCGCTCCACCTCCAACAAATGCAGAGATTACAGTTCCACCTTCTAAACATTTCCAGTTTAACCACTCACTCCTTCCTACTGCTTTTCTTGGTTGCACCTTTTTGTTCAGCATAAGGTTTGACATTCTATAAAAGCAGCACATTTTTGGCCTTTGCTTAGGTGGTTAAAAATGCATTTAAAATAGAACATAACTAACCCTCCTTTGTGAAGAACAAGTTGATAACTTCACACCAAGTTCATGTGGTTACATAAAGGGCACAAGAGCAAAGCTCGAGTGCCAGTATGATTGATGTCACCACACTAACGAGGTGTGGAGTTTGATTTATTTACTGATTTTGTTAACTGGGTAGGCCCACTGAGACATAGCTGTCCCATTTACAGGGCAACCCAGAATTAATTACATATAACAGTCAGGCAGAAACTGTACTTAGTCAGGAGTATATTTTCAGGACAAATCTGATATGACATAGCCAAGAATACATTGGGTGTGACTATACAGCTGACCAAACATGGATTTCAAAATATGACACAAAGTTAATAACAAGCTTAGAATACACAAGGCAGGGAAGGGAAAGCATTAATCAATAGTGCATCCAGATGAACAAAAGTGATCCAAGATAGGAAACCATTGTCATTTTAAGCAGGAGATTATCACCTATTACAGGCACAGAGGATCTGTTCTAGCAGTACAGCATTAAGCCCTGTTTTGAACTCCCTGAGTGTAGGGCAGTATTGAAGGGCATAAGTCAGGGAGTTCCAAACAGTAATGTGCTGAAATGGTTCTATGTGATAACGGCGACTGCCGAAAGGAGAGTCGCGTTATCGTGGCATCAGAGCAGGGAAAACATTTTCGTCCCTCTGTCATCCTCGGTGCATGGAAGAATGGCACCAGGGACTTAGGTTTTCATGCTTTCTGTGGGGGGGCTTCACCCCCTTCACCTTCCTACTAAAGGATTCTCAAATCTAGGGGGATGCATGTTGGGGGGGGCGCGAAAGCATGAAAAATAAAGTTTTGGGCCGGGCGAAATAAAATTACATCAGCACCCAGACCCGAACCCAGTACTTCACCCACCACAACCGCAGACCACCTCCCGGTGCCATGGTGCAGCTCGGCAACCCACCACAGCACCACCCCCTACATCCCCTCCACCCCCTCCCCACCCACACTCGCTGTGCTCACTCCCTTCCCCCCCCGTGCATGTGTACATATAGTGACATCCTGTCACTGGATTTGCTCCACCCCCATATCCAGTTGCCCTACCCTCCCATTGCCATTTGGGCTTTGACCCATAATGCATCACTAGTTTTGGATGGCGCCATAGTACAGGCACCTACATCATGTGCTACTGCTGAAATAGCAATGGACCTGTTTCCCACACAGGATCTAAATTTGGGAGGAGACAGGGGACTGCTGAAAGACCACATGATCCTCCTTCGGGTCTTTATTTTAAGAGTGTCACACGGGCTAGGGGAGAGACGGAATCCCTAACAAGTTTAAAAGCCAGACAGCAGAAAGAGTACTCAAGAAAAAAACCTCCAGTGAAGACTAGTTCAGTGAGTGCAATACATCACAATAGTGCTCCCTGGAAGGAGCACCAGTGGGAAAGGGGCAGTTTTATTGTATAATACTTTGAGCTTATTGAGCTCAGTGCAGGAGTAGGAGTAGGGAACCAGAAGTAATTATAAACTATGATTCCTTAGTAACTAGATTACCAAGGTGGTAGAGAAGGCCAATTATTTGGTGGAGGATATGAGTAATATGGTCAATTATATTTCTGTAGTAAAGTTCTTGGACTAAGTGGACCCCTAGGTATTTGGTGGACTCAATTACTTCTTTAGGTGTTTCAGCGGAGGTAATGTGATTGAGCAAGTGGTGCATAGTCAGACACAAGTTCCTAGGACCAAACAGTATTGCATTGGTCTTTATGTCATTAAGGTCAGCTTACTGGCAATGAACCACTATTCTGGTTCAAGGAGGTCATCCAAGATCTGGGCATTGAGGCAGCTGGGGTCCCTAGAGATTCTATATAGAACAGCATTATCTGCATACAGCAGAAGCCCCCACACACACACATTTACTCAACATATCACTAGCAAATAGTGAAAATAGCAAGGGAGCCTAAAATACAACCCTGAGGGACACCATCCAGGATAGGTTTAGTTTTGGGGAGAGAGTCATTCCATTTGATCAGCCTGGACCATTCAGTAAGATAGTGGGAGGACCAGCTGAGGGAGAGTACATCGAGACCACTCTGCTTTAGTTTGGAGAGAAGAAGCTTATGGCTAACCAAGTCAAAAGCTTTAGTAAGGTCAATGGGGACTGTGCCAGTAAGAAGCCCTTTATTCACGGCTCCCAGGATTTCCATGGCAGGTTTGACAAGGGCAGTGTCAGGTCCATGATGCTGCCTGAAACCATGTTGCCTGTTGGTCAGCAGGTGCTTCTGCTCTAGGATGTCAAGGACCTGGTTATGGACTAGACATTCCTGAATTTCAGCATGGGAGCAGAGGACAGAAATGGGACAGTAGTGCTCAACAGGTTCTGCCTAGCCACCTTTATGCACGGGCACAATGATGGCAGTCTTCCAGCACTCAGGAATTCATCCTTCATGTAAGGATTTAATAATGAGCCTGGCAACTGGTGATGCAATAACAGGGGTGACAATTTTTAAAAGTTTGGCACAAATTTATCAAAACTTGAAGTTCCTTCTGCTTTCAGCCTCATTGCAAGAGATGGTACATCCTTCCGAGTAACCAACTGAAAATGGAAGTCAGGGAAAGTTTTCAATGGTTCAGAATGCCTGGGGTGGAGGGAGGTAGGCCCATGGAGAGAGGTTTGAATCTCTCCAAATCAGTGAAAAACTCTTAAAAAGCAATGGCTGTAGCCAAGGGGTCACTGACAGATTGACCATCTGCTACTATATCAGATTCAGTGGAATTGGTGTGGCCTTTAAGAAGGGGGTTGATTTCTGCACAAAACATTTTTGAGCTGAATAGATTTTGGTTTTGCATTTGGGAAGATTGTTTCTCTTGGCACTTTTTAGCTCTACTTGCAAGCATTCCTGAGTTCCCTGTACTTGGTCCAATTGACCATGAGGCTGGAGGACTTGAAGAGTCTCCACGACCTTTCCCTAAGTTTTGAAAATTTTCTTAGCTCAGTGATAAGACATTTGGAATGCTGGTCTTCGACCCTAATCTGTTTCAGGGAGCATGAGGATTAGCAGCTGACATGAAGTTATTAACAAAGAAGTCAAGGGCACATTCAGTGTTGGGCAGGTATTTTATTGTGGTCCAGTTAATGCCAGAAAATGAGGACAAGAATGATGAATGATCAAATTTAGAATAATTGCAAGCCGTGAATAGCCTGGGAGGGGGGGTTTGGAGGCAAAGTTCTTCCATTTGCAGAAGATAGGGGAATGGTTTCTTCGAGAATCTGCAAAAATCCTGGCAGCTCTGATTCTTAGTGGATTAGAAGCAAGGGCCCAGTCTAGCAAAGTGTGGTTTCTAGACTTACCATTAAGTCTTGTGGGTTCGATGATAACATGGGTGAGTTGGGCCCCAAGCACTGCAGACTTAGACCAAAACCCAAGTAGGGAGACCAGCCGATATTAGAATCACTGAGCAAAATACATTCCCAGAAAGATCTGTCCATAATAGTTTGGCAGAGAGCATCTAGTACAGAAGAGGCTGTCCAGGAGGGTTGTAGATGCAGCCAACAAACAGGGTCTTTCTCCCCCAGGCAGTATTTTTTTTAAATTAAAATGTTATTAATTTTCCACACATGTTACATACAAAAATCAATCAGAACACGCAGTAACAATGCTTGCATTTGAGTATAACTCCTCCATCTCCCCCTATCCCACCTGACCAGCCCCACCTAACATACTCCCCCCACATGGCATCCAAATGGCGAGCTTCAGCTTGCTCCAATGGAGCATGGATGTCTCATCAAGGCCGGACTAAAGGGAGTACAGAGTGTAGAATATGCTCCATACTTTTTCAAATCTGGATAGTCTATTATTAAGACTGGCAATCATCTTTACTGTCCAGAGATTATGCAGCAGTTCTTGTAGCCACTCATTGTAGGATATGGAGTCCCTGTCCTTCCAATGATGCAGCACTAGTTTCTTTACAGACATGGAGATAAGGGTCATATAATATTTCCGAGCAGTTACCCTGATATTGGAATAGTCCCCTAGTATACATATATTCGGTGTGAATAAGTCTTCCAAACCCAATAGAAACATAGAAACATAGAGGTTGACGGCAGATAAGGACCTCAAGGCCTATCCAGTTTGCCCATTTCTTTTTCTACCTTATAAATGTGCCATCTGCTTTTGCTCTGTCAGTGGCCTATCTATTCATACTCATCTGTATTGCTCCCTTATCCTATCCAATGCCTGTTTGAAGCTCTGCACTGTATTCATAGCCACCATTTCCTGAGGTAGGCCATTCCATGCATCCACCACTCTTTCTGTGAAAAAGAATTTCCTCACATTCCCCCTTAATCGGCCTCCCTCTAATCTCATGCTGTGTCCTCTTGTCCTGCTATTTTTCTTATATTTAAACATGTTAGACTCTTTCACCTTGTAAATACACTTAAGGTGTTTGAATGTTTCGATCATATCACCTCTCTCCCTCCTTTGCACAAGGATATACATATTGAGCTCCATTAATCTGTCCTCATATGTCTTCTGATGCAGTCCCTGCACCATTTTGGTTGCCCTTCTTTGGACTGCCTCAATTTGGTTAAAGTCCTTGTGAAGGTGTGGCCTCCAGTACTGCAGACAGTACTCCAGATGGGGCCTAACCAGTGTCTTGTAAAGAGGGATTATTACCTCCCTCTTATGACTTGTGATACCCCTACTAATGCACCCTAACATCCCCCTAGCCTTATCTAATGCTTTAGAGGTCTGCTTGGATGATTTCAGGTCATCGGTGATGATGATGCCCAAGTCTCTTTTGTCCATTGTGACTGCCAGCAACTCCCCTCCCAGCCTATAGGTGGCTTCAGGGTTTCTCTTCCCTATGTGCATGATCTTGCACTTCTTTGCATTAAATCCCAGTTGCCACTCTTCTGACCATTTTGTTAGTTTATCCAGATCTCTTCTCATTCTGCCCACCCCATCTGGATCATCTACTCTGTTGCAGATCTTGATGTCATCTGCAAACAGGCAAGCCTACCCTCTAGTTCATCTGCAATGTCACTAATGAAGATATTGAAGAGGACTGGCCCCAGGACTGATCCCTGAGGTACCCCACTTGTGACTTGCATCTCTTCTGACTGTATACCATTTACCACCACTCACTGTTTTCTGCCCGTCAACCAGTTTGCCACCCAGTTGACCAAATTCTGACCCACCCAATGGAGGATCTGCCCTATCCTTAATAAAGACCATAATGAAGCCACTTTGGAGCACTCCCAGAGCATATGGAGTAAGGTGCCTTCTGCTTGAAGACAACGCACACACTGTGGGGGTATTGAGCTGTTAAATCTGGCATTTTAGCTGGGGTCATGTACATGTTATATAATATCTGAAGTTGCATTAACCTCAGTCTATCTTGGGTAATGAATTTGTGGCAGTTCCCTACAGTGTTGCCCATGCAAGGGTTGTGTTTGGTAGTTGGGAGTTCCAATATGTGTTGATTCCATTAACTGCAGAAAAGGCCCTGTCATATAGAGTCTGGTATATATTGGACACTGCATACAACACTGCTGCTAGGGGTACTACTTCCAGCTGAAAATTATTCTTAGTAGTCTTAGGTGGAGGGGATCTAGAGAACTGTGCCAACATATGGCGAATCTGGAATATTTTAAATATTAAGCTATTCTTAAGGCTGTACTTTTGCACGATCTCAGGTGAGGTAAGCCAGGTACCATCACTATTCACCAACTGCTTTATGCCTAATGTGGTTAGTTTGGGTTCCCAGTGGGGGGATATATACCTGCCACCTACTTTGAAGTTGGGATTGCCCACTAAGGGTTGGCTGAAGTCATGGGAGTTATCGTATTTTAAGAAGTCACACAACTGGGTGTGGATTCTGACTGAGGTCCCAATCAGAAAGGAGCGCAGGGATGGTTGAAGGGTCTTGGGTTTAATGTACAGGAGGGCTGCAGGTGAGGGGCCACTCAAGAGTATTAACCCACACTCTATTATTAGCCAGAGGGGTACATAAAAAGCTAAACATAATTGTTGTTCAGGACTTGACCCATCGACAATACTTGCAAGCTTGACTGGCCCAATAGTACAGACCAAAGTGTGGGAGCCATAAGCCACCTTTGTTTTGGGATGTTACTAGCTTATGATATGCCTTTCTCAGGGTTTTACCTGCCCATATGAAGTCACTGATGTACTTGTGGGCCTTTCTCAACCACTGGAGAGGTAACCATAAATTCAGGAGATTATTGGTGTAGAACAGGCATGGGAGGACATTCATCTTCACTAGGTTAATTCATTTCCATAAAGTAAGTGGTAATAAACTCCATCTCGACAGATCTTGATGAATTTCTTGGAGGATGTCATCAAGATTTAGTTTTTTGAGTCAGAGATCATGTCTAGTAAGGTGTATCCCCAAATATTTTAGGGATTTAGGAGACCAGGAGAGACTGAGGGCTGTAATCTCACTCTATTGTGCTCTGTGGTTCTAGGGGAAGTCTGAGGTTTTTTAACATTAATTTTATAATTAGACAAAGAGCTGAACTCACCAATTATTCCTAGTACTGTACTGACAGAATGGCCATACTAGGATTGGTGATTTGGAGTAGAATGTCATCTGCATATGCTTAGATTTTAGCCTCTTGTGGTCCTAAGTCAATTCCCTGAATTAGAGGGCAGGCTTTCAGTCTGTAAATTAAAGGCTCTAAGTAAAGACTGAACAGCAAGGGAGAGGGCAGGCAGCCCTGTCTAGTGCCAGATTAAAGGGGAAAGTGAGAGGAGAGCACCCCGTTGCAATAGATGCGGGCAATGGGATGGCTATATAATACCTGAACCCATTGGATGAATTGGGGGAAGCCAAAGTGGACCATTGACCTAAGCAGGAACTGCCAGTCCACCCTATCAAAAGCCTTCTCCACATCCAGGGATACCAGAACCACTGGGGTGGGTGCATCCCTAGATACAGAGAAGATATGTGCTAGTTTCGGAAGGTGATCTACCAACGACCTGCCTCTCATAAAGCCCACTTGTTTGGGGCCTATTAAGAATGGGAGTATGTCACCGAGATGGTCTGCCAGGAGTTTCACCAAAATTTTAATGTCCTGGTTTAAAAGAGATATTGGCCTGTAACTAGTGGCACACTAAGCATTTTTCCCTGACTTACTGTATGTAAGACAATAATCAGAGCCTCAAAAAGGGTGTAGTCTTCCATCCCTTCTTCCAGAATATGCTGAAAAAGGGATTTGAGGAGTGGAGTGAGTTTCCCCTTGAATACCTCATAGAAATTCAATGAAATCCCATCCAGGCCTGGAACTTTAATGGAGGGAAGTCCCAGAACCATTCCAAGTATTTCGGCTTCTGAGATCAGTGCCAAGAGAGAGAGTGCTTTGGGCATCTGAGAGTGTGGAGAGTTGAATGTCATTTAGGAAACTGTCTACTACACTCTCAGGAGGTGTTTTCACCATAGGGCTATACAGGCTGCAGTAGTAGGATTCAAACTCTCTTACTATGCTTGGGAGGCTGGTTTGTAAGGAGCCATCTGAGATGGATCAGATACAGCTAATGAGTCTTGAGGCTTCTTGCTCTTTGACCCTAAGGGCTAGTAGGTATCTGGCCTTCTCCCCTTGGTCAGTGTATTTAGCTCTAGATTTTAAGATTTCATACTCAGCCTTTTCTCTGAGGACTCAAGCAGTATTTATACCATTATGGCCTCATAGTGAGACCCAACTAAGGTTGAAAGAATTACTGATGTAGCATTTAGAGAGGTTTCTGTGTATATGAGTACTGCTCGACCCTTCTGATCTACTCTGTCCTTTCTAAATATGTTGCAGAGTAGACACTTATTCTCATGAGGGAGTACAAAGGGTTTTAACCAAGTCTTCCATGTTGCAAACAAGGTCTGGGGTACACATGTCAACCCAACTTTCCAGTTCTAGGAGTTTAGGCCATAGGCTACTGATGTTTATATGTACAAGTCAAAGGCCATAAGTCATGGACCACTCTATGTTTCAGGGGGAGGTTATCTTAAAGACAGGAGGACAAGGGACAGGATTTAGTTCAATGTCCCTAGCTAATAGAAACAGACGGGCCAGCAAAACCATAATACAGATATTACCACCAAGTTCTACATGGAGTTTTTTTCTATCATATTATAAGGGCGTAGTACTGCCCCTATCATTAAGGTTGGGTGTTCAATGTTAAACCACAATTTTCACACCTTAATAACTTTGGGGTCGTTTGACAAAATTGCACAACATTTGGCATGCATGGTCAGGCTCTTAGAGTCTCAAGTTGCGAAAAGTTTTGTGGTGGTATTTTGTATGTAGTTTAAGATATATATAGCACCAAAAAAAAAAAGCTATACTTAGCATTGCATATTTTTTGCCTCACCTACAGCCTAGATGGTGTCAATTTTTTTTATTAAATTTTCAGGTCTGAAGGGACCAGTGCCAAGGGTGTGCCTTTCAAAGGACTGGTGAAAAATATTATACTATTTTGGAGTTATAATGATTTTTGAGTTTCGACCATTGAAAGAAAAAAAAACTTTCAGAAGTGCTTATTTTCATGATTTTCCTCTTGTGCTCATTAAAATACCAGTCATGATGGCAACCATTTTATTTCTTCTCTTTTCAACTCACAAACATTGAAAATACATAAAACTTATCTCTTTAAAAAACCAAAGAAAAACAAAAACCTGAACCTAGCTAAACCTGTTTCACTGGATTCTGCTGTTTGTTTCTTTGTTTAAAAAGTTGTCAGAAACACTTTTTCTGGGCACCCCAAAGTACAGAGTGCCCAGCTTTGTGAGAGGAGCTATTCACCCATGTTCTATGCATGAGAACAGCAGGACTTTCTTGAGTTGTGCAGCCGCAGCTGGAAAACGTGCTGTGGGCTGCAGTGAGAGGAGTGAGCTGCCGATCCCCTGCTCCATCTGTCTGTCTCTGTTTTTGTCTCTTTCCCTATCTATCTGTCTGTCTGTCTGTCTGTCTGTCTGCCTGTCTGTCTGTCTGTCTGTCTGTCTATCTATCTATCTATCTATCTATCTATCTATCTATCTATCTATCTATCAGACCAGGGTGCCAACCCCTGGTACTGCTTCATTCTCCATCTTTCCCTCCAGGTGGCCTGTCCTTACCAATGTTAAAATATATTTTTTTTAATGTATAAGTGGACTGGGGTACCCACCCTCAGTATTGCTTCAGTGGACTCCCTTCCCTTCCAGTTCACCTGCTCCCATTTAAGGAACAATAACCTGACACTGGGGTGCTCAGTCCCAAGAGTTTGACTGTCGCCTCAAAATAAAAAAAACTGTCCCTTGTTTTTTTTTTCCTGCAAAAAAGAAAATGGTCTCTCACTGATCTGATCCCCCCAACTCAACCTCTCCCTCAGCACCCACCAGCCCACACCACTCACACACCCTCACTCACCTGAGCACGTTCCATGCTGAAGATCCACTTTCCGATCAAGGACACATCTTGCAGTTGGAACTGCCAACTGCAGTATGAGAAATTAAGATAAAGGTGCGGTTCAATGTATTCAATGCGGTTTTGAACTTTGATGCATAACTTTGTAACTTTTGCATATTTTGACCCAACATTTTCAACATGGGATTTTTTTTGGACCTCACCACATGACCAAATGTGGTGGAATTATGCAAATCAGACCCAAAAGGCAATGTCATGGCCACTTTGCAAAATCACCTTTTTGCAGGGATTTTAAACTTTTCACCATACTTGTTTATGACGTGGCATCTTAAGAAGGCTGTGTTGAAAATGTGGGGGTCAAAATATGTAAAAATGGCAGTGTTACACATGTACATTGAAATTGTTCTATGCTTGCTCATAAATTTCGTAATTTTAAATATTGTAACCCCAATTTTCAACATAGCCATTTGTTCGCACCATTTCACGAATGTGACAGCAGTCATATTTCTTTTTTCCCATAAAAGATTTTATTGAAACTTTTTCAAACTTTATAAAGAGTAATATGGTATACAGCCAGGAAATGACATTGAGAAAATAAATACTAAAGAACTAGTTTTAGCCTAGTATAGAATAATGGCTGGTTACTATGTTAGGTAAACAATCTCAGATAGTAGAGTAAATAATAATAATAATACTAATAATACAGATTCTTGTGTCTTCGGAGTCTGCCAAGAAACATTCGTAAACAAGCAGGGAGTACTAATAAAGTTTATTATACTACTTACACCAAGTATGTGACAGAGAAAATCACAAGGAAGATGGGTTTCTCACCACTCTCCTGAAGAATGTACATAATCTCCAGGATTGTAGGATCTCAGGCTCTCCAAGATCTTGTTCTCTCTCTCCCCACTCTCCTGGAGCTACAGTAGGTTGCAGAAAGCTAAATACTAAAGATAACAGCATAGCAACAGAGATTACCTCATAGCTACAGATATGAGAAACAATATGTATTGGATAATGACTTAGGAGACAGAATTACTAATGAGTGTCATATGAGACAGAATATGCTTCCATTAGCTTTATAGCTTGGACAAAAGAAATGCTGACTGGGCTCTATTACATGTGAAATTTTGTATGTATAATATAAGACATAACAAAGGATTTCTCTCTAATGAGACAAAGAGAAGCAATGACAGGCCTCTATTACACATGGCTTATCTGCCTGAGTGTAAAACACACACTACATATAATTATATGAGAATATGAGTATGCAATAATCACTGATGATCCCTCAGAGTCATCTTATCAGTGATTAAGTATATTATATATGGAATATATGTAAAAGACAAACATAGTGCATTATAGTGAGGTATAATAGTCATGCATGATATAATCCTATGAAAGGATGTAAACATTGGCATATATGAGCAGCAAAGCACATTTCTGGCAGTCATGCTTATATGATGGATGCCTAAATCTTAATATTAGTGCAAAATAGCAGTACCACAGTATAATAGACCAGAAATACAATGTGAGGTGTATGTGGGATGATAAGGGCATAACCCAGGCATAACAGTCCCCTTTATGTTGCCCTAATTGCAAAAGTGGCAACACCACAAAAAGATGGTGGTTAGGCACCATTTGTCTAAAGGCCCGAGGCACAAGCCTGATAGAGGAATATTAACTGGTCACAATGGTGTTTCAGGGTTTTCCTTAAAGAAAAACATGTAATTATACGGGTAATGTTAGTAAACCGTGTATTACTAGAAACATTTGGAATACAACTTCACAACAGGGTTTTTCAATATCAAAACAATCAGTAAATACTGATATATATATCAGGTGTGTATCTGACCTATTGGGAAGAAACTGAAGAGACAAACTTAAGTTGCCTGTATGGATTTTAAAAATAAGTAAAAATTGAGATAGAACATCAAGATAGTTAGGACTAGACTTAATGGTACCTGGTTCCAGGATTACTGTATAACCTATTACCTGTTTAGGGAGTAAAAACAGAAGTTAGAAAAGTTTACTTTGCATAACTTTTAGTCCATGTCAGAAGAATGTATAGTTGGTCACCACACAATGTTCCACATCAGCAGAATATACCACCTTGGAGATAGCATTTTTCTTCAGTTGGTAAGTTGAACAGGACACAAAACTACCAACAGTTCCAGGGATATATCCAGGGTTTCTTCAAGTGTGACATGAAGATTCATAGTTCAAATTTGATGCTTTCAGATTTTCCAAAGGTAGATCAAAATGTTCAGGAGGCAGCAGTATTTTCAGAGGCCTCAGTGGGGGGTGCATTAGATTGCATATTGAGGGACATCCGGCGTTGCTCCGTGTCGGGTAACAGCTCCCCCGCATAGCTCCAGCCACCCCGTCCGATAAAAGTCTTTCCACTAGATTTTTGCTAACCTCCTGATCCATTTACCAATCGCTAATCATACCGGAAGGCTAAAGGATTTCTAGAGGGTACTCACAGCTTCTCTCATGAACTTAGGGGGCACACAAGATGCTTTCAAAACACACGCTGCCTGTTACCCGCAAAAAGGCCCCAAAAAAGCCTCGGGCCTCCAACTCCAGCCATACTCCAAGCGCCTCTGATACCACTGGGGACAGTGAACCGCTGACTCTCCTGAGATTCCTAGAGGAGTTCAAGCCTTTTCACGATGATTTACACAAGCTTACCAGGGATCTGGCTGTTGTAACAACGCAGTTGAGAGAGATCTCTCAAAAGGCTTCTGACAACTCTGCAAGGATCCTCTCACTTGAAAAGAAACAAGAGAAGCTTGATCCTGAGCTCAGTTCCTGCAGACAGCATCTGACCAAGCTGGAATCGAAAAGTGGAGGACCTCGAAAGGCATAGTCGCTGGAATAACCTTGTTATAATTGGGCTCCTCGAGGGGGAAAAAGGGCACGATACGATATCATTTATCCAAAAATTGATGCACAAGCTGGCAGGCCCCTCGCCTTTTGGTGATAAGTATATCATAGAGAGGGCTCTTTGTGCCAAGCCAGGACCAGGTGCCCCCCCTCACCCATTAATTTTTCGCTTCTTAAACTTCTTAGAGAAGCAACATCTTCTCCAGAAATGCAGGAGACTTCAGGAGATCAAGTGGGAAGGTAAAACCCTCAGAATAACCCAAGATTTACCATCCTCTGTGTGTTTGAAAAGAACAGCATTCCACCCAACGGTGACGAAATTAATTGCTGCTAGTATCAAGTTCAGAATGGCGTACCCTGCTAAGCTTCATGTTCTAATTGCAGGAGTCTGGACCCCTTTCAAAGACCCTGAAGTGGCAGCCTCTCAGCTCAAACTTGCCTTCCCCGACCTATTCAAGAATCCCTAAGAAGACATTAAGAGGTCTATTGTCACCAAGGTGGAGCTCTATGAGAAAAGAAAAGTTTAGTCATAACCACCTATTATAGGAATCCAGAAGTCCTACTGCACTCCTCGGATGAGAATGTTATGCTCCCGGGCAACAATGGTGTTACCTTGGCCTACTTCTTCATATAAACCGCAGTTAATAAGACGGGTCTCCTTCCATGCACATCACCAAGTTGCAAGTAGGAGAACACTAACTCTGGGGGATAGCACCTCCCTTAGTGAGGAACCTCGGTGCTGGATTGGAACAAGGATCCAATTTTAATAACTTTTGCAGACCCTTGGAGATTTGGAGGAGTAGCTTTCCCTGTTTTTTTTTTCATCCTAGACTAATAACCCTTTATTCAGAACTCAAACTTTCCCGCTGTTACATTCGGCTGCCACACGAGGGAGCTCCAACACAACAGATGGACACCAGTGGGGACTGCATTATCAGTAGAGGACACGAGTTTTGGTTTGGACCTTTTCCCCTCTTCCTGCCTTTTCTTTCCTAGCATTTTCTAAGCATTTTAATTTACTCTGGCAGAGCTATGTGGTTTGTAAGGCTAAACCATGGGAAATAGCCGGTCAAGGAACTGGAGATCTTGTACAATAAACTGTAAACAGAATGGAAGAGATCTGGGGCCTATAAGAGCTTTCATCTCATGTGGTCCTCTGGTGTGGGTTTTTTTTTTTTTCATTTTTCTTTCTCCTTCAACTCCTCACATATGGGAAGGAGCCATATAAGCTAGCTGTTAAGTGTGAGTATAACACTATTCATACAATGATGCCAGGGACCAACTCCAGGTATACTTGTGAGCTACACTAATATGGACACTTAGCCAGCCCGATTCTCAGAGTGCAAGCTGAGCATATTAGAATGATATTTAGACTCTAAGAATAGAAGTTTAACTGTCTCAGAGTACTGTGGATATATTAGAATGATAGTCAGAAATACCTAACTTGTTCAAATTTCTAACTGTTTGGAGATGGTATGGGGACATTAGGGTGTCTGATTTAAGAGAGACTTTTGGGATTTTTTCTGTTTTATTTTTTTTTTCAAAGTGAGAAGGGTGGCTGGAGGGAGGGGGATGAATGTGAGGCATGAAGCATAAGGCAGAAGCATAAAGATTGGGTGGGAGGGTGGGTGGGGAATATAGGTTTTGTATATATTCTGTAATGCAGGATATAACAAGGGACTTGTTTGTTTACAGGGGGTGGGCTTCTTCACACAGGAATCGATTATCTTGAGAAGCTACGGGATAAAGCCTGCACCTATGTTTCGCCATGTAAACATCCATGGCGGGTACAGTGAGATTTCTCACGTGGAATGTCAGAGGGGCAAGACGTAAACTTAAACAGTACCAACTCCTTAAGTATCTTAACTTGTTAGCTGCAGATATAGTTATGATACAGGAATCCCATCTGCTCAATTCAGAAGCAGACAAGCTATGTAGGCAACAAATAGGTCAGTGCTTCTCGGCCGAGGGCAATACCCAGAGCAGAGGGGTGATGATCTTAATTCGTAGATCTATACCATTTAAGCCCAACTTAATCATACCCAACTCAGATGGGTGCTATATCATAGTCAAGGGCAAACTTTACTCCAGATATATTATACTGGCCAGCATATATGGCCCTAATACCGATTCCCCTAGCTTCTTTATGCACTTACTAAATACTCTCTTGCCCCATTTAAGTACACCTCTAATTTTAGGAGGGGATTTCAACCTTGTCATCGACCTGCAAATAAATCACTCAAGTATGTCAGTAAGAGGACTCTCTCCAGCCCAACGAGCACTCCGGGACTTGTTAGATGGTGCGGGGTTGGTGGACATCTGGCGTGTTCTCCACCCGGTGGTTAAGGAATTCACATTTACCTCACAGGTCCATCATACATCTTCCTGTATCTCTCAGAACTTGATGTCCAGTGTATCAGAGGCAAACATATTTCCAGGCCCTTTATCCAATCACTCCTCCATGTCATGTTTGATTTCCATCATTGCTTTCCCCTTGGGGGGGGGCGATGGAAGGTTAATAACCAATTGCTTAAAAACTCAGAAAATACTAAAAATATAGCTGATCACATCACAGTTTTCTCCAAAATAAACACCAATTCGACAGGTAGACCTGACATAGAATGGTGTGCCCTAAAGGCCTACCTTAGGGGTTACCTGATTGGCTTGGCGTCTCATAGAAAAAAAAGGCAGAAGAAGAAACTTAAATCCCTCTTATCCCAAATTCGTGCCTTGGAATGCGCTCTATCATCTCAGTCATCTGACTTAGTGAAACAGAAGCTTGTAAGGTTAAAAGATGCCTATCTGACTTTACTAAGACAGAAGGCCGAATTCTCCATCCTTAAAACTAAAGCCCTGTACTTAGATCAAGGAGAAAAGGCAGGACGTCTCTTAGCCCTCAAGCTCAAACAGCTAGAATCGGACAGATTCATTGCATCAATCCATTCCATGGAAGACAACACCCTAAAAACATCCCCATCAGACATTGCGTTGGAATTCAGAAAATATTACATGAAGCTGTATAGCTCAATGGAGGAGCCTCCGCCATCTTCTAAAATAGACCGGTTTTTCTCGCACCTGTCATTGCCTACTATTTCAAATGAACATAAAGCCACTCTCACCACCCCCATTACTCCTGAGGAGATAATTAAAGTCATTAAGGACCTCCCGACAGATAAAATGCCGGGCCCTGATGGTTTTTCTGCAAACTTTTACAAAACATTTGCCCCCCCAGCTAGCCCCACTACTGCTGGACTTATTTAGTTATATTCTCTCAGGACAAGAGCCCGATAAATCATTATTTGAGGCCATAATTACCCTAATACCCAAAGAGGGGAAACCTCTCGATAGAACACACAGTTATAGACCGATTTCCCTTTTGAACCAGGACCTTAAGATTCTCACTAAACTTCTGGTGGACTGGTTAGGCCCAATGCTGCCAGACATCATCGGCTCAGAACAAGTAGGATTTATGAAGGCCAGATCTTTGGCAGATCATCTCAGGACCCTGTTGCATGTCTTTTCGGCTACCAGGGATGCTGAGTATCCAGCGGTGCTTGTCTCCCTGGATGCCGAGAAGGCATTTGACAGGGTCGATTGGAGTTTTTTATTTCAATCGCTCCAAACTTTCGGGTTTCCTCCCCTATTCTTAACCTGGATTAAAGCACTATTTAAATTTCCAACTGCACCTGTGGCCTGTAATGGGTTTTTGCTGAGCTTTTCACACTACACGCCGGTACTAGACAAGGTTGCCCATTATCCCCTTTATTGTTTAATATTTACCTAGAACCTCTCATTCGCAGGATTACAGCAGATCCAGGTATACAGGGCATAGTCGTCCAACACCAGACGGTCAAAGTCCTGGCGTGCACGGATGACATGCTGCTGTAGTTGTCACACCCAGGACTTCTATACCGGCCCTGATTACAATCCTGGAAGAATTTAGTTCTATATCTAACTTTAAATTAAATAAGGATAAGACTCTGGTTTTACCTTTAAATTACAAGGCGACAAAGATAGATGCTTCAGCAGTAGGGTTCTCCTGGCAGACTAAGTCTCTGAAATATCTTGGAGTTACCTTGTCGAGAGATCCCGATAAATTTACAAAACTGAACCTAGATCCCCTAGTTGCCGTTATTAGGCAAGATCTCAATAGATGGGCCCTGCTCCCCCTCCCTCTTTGGGGGAAAATCAGTGTAGTTAAATGAATATCCTGCCTCAGTTATTCTATCCAATTAACCTCTCAAATGCTTGGATCCCACTGGCATGGTTCAAAAGGATGCACAAGATGATTACAGATTTCATTTGGGCATCTAGGAAGTCCCGGTTAAGCTACAATAAACTTACAGCACCCAAGGAGAAGGGTGGACTTCGCCTCCCGCACATCGGGCTATACTACTGGGTAAGTCATGCAGTCAAATACCTGAGATGGCCCTTATCTGAGTCCTCCTCTGCTTCTCATGTATTTACTCCCACATGGCTCAAAATAGAATGTTCCCTAATAAAGGCTACAGGGCTATCTCCTAGGGCGCTTCTACATAATAGGTTAAAATCCCTGCCTTCCTTGCTCAAAAATAGCCCTATAGCGGTATCTATAAAAGTCCAAGCACAATTATGTTCTTTCCTGAAATATGAGCATACAATAGATCTTTCCCAACCTTGGTGGGGTAACCTCAACCTCACCATCGAGGGTAAACCTCTCCAAATGAGGTGGATCCCCCAACTGGGAGACCACCCACTCAGTTTTTTTACTCGGGATAACATCTCATGGTTAACCTCTTCCAAGATTATCCAAAAAGCCTGTATCCCAAATTCAGCCATTTTCAAAGTATTCCAATTACGTCACCTGGTGGTGAAATAGCTTGGTCCTGTTCCCCCATCTCCCCCAAAAACATCCTGCTTGACAGAACTGATTTCTATGGCAGGCCTACCTCATGCTGTATCTAAGATGTATGGGATACTACTTAAATGGAAATGGCCGGATTGTTTTGGCCCGACCCATTTCTGGGTCCCCCTCCTCTCACAGCAGGAAATTAACTTGCCTTCTTTATGGGTGAATAATCACAAGTATATTAGACATGATAAGCTCTGGTTAGTGCAGTACAAAATCCTGCATAATTCATATTATTCACCCCAGAAATTGACTAGGCTGGGACTTATCTCATCTGCTACCTGTACCCGTTGTCAACAGGGAGATGGGAACCTACTGCACATATTTTGGAAATGTCCCAAAATAGCTCCCCTCTGGCAGGTGATGCGACAGAAGGTGGACCCGTTACTAGGGCTAGATGATCTTTTCACCCCCGAAATTTGCATTTTGGGAGATCTTTCTTCTATCACAATTAGTAACAGGAAATTCCACATAACTCTAGTTGCCATGTCAGTTAAAAATCTGGTTCTCCATCACTGGAAGGATACGACCAACATTTCCTATAGTGAATGATTACAAGAGCTGTTGGCAAACCTCCGCCTGGAAAACATGATTGCTAACTTACACGATCAATCCCAGAAATTCCAGAAGATCTGGGTCCCCTTGCTGACATTATACTCCCTACAATCTTCATAGTGGCTTATTTTTCCTTTGCTTCTCTTGATGACTTTTCTCTTGTGTGAAGAAGTGGGGAAAAGGGGAGGGGGAGGAGGAAGGAGGGAGGGAGGGAGAGTTGATCTAGCACGTGTTCTTTTTTTTTTTGTTCCTGTATCATATGTGCGTATGATAACTGGATCCTCTCTCTATACATGAAAAATAAATAAAGTTTGAATGGCAAAAAAAAAAAAAAAAAAAGATTGCATATTGAGTTTTACAATGGATGGAATAGCAACAGTGTTCAGTGGAAGATGATCACATGGCTGCACAAAGATTAAATGTTTATAACAGTACTCAGTTTGTATAAGGTGCCAGCCAGGCTTGGAAAACAAGCAGTGAAGAAAATGGATTTCTTGATTGTAGAGCAAATGAAGAAGCGTCTTCTTGCTGAAGTTAGGGTATTGCCCCCACCCCAGAATTGCTTCATAGTATGCATAAAATGAGCTTGATTGTAGAATCTTAATTGGCTGGATTGAATACAGTTTATTTGAGAGTTCACAAGTGTAAGCCTAATTTCAATTATTAGGCCAGTATTCATAAGTTGGAAGATGTCACATCTGCATAAAGGGTGGTGTCTTTTTCAGGTATGACAATCAAAGTTCAGAGTCAGTCACAATTCCAAGACCTCATGGTAAACAAGGAAAGGAGGTAGTTTCAACCATTCACAATAAAAGTTCCTATCAAGAAAACCAATAGAATGGACAATTGCCAGATGATCAGAGATGGATATTGCCAGATGAAAATGAGGCAATGACACTGTGAGAGTCACAAACATGGCTTCCTGGATTGTATAGGAATAGGTTTCAAAAGATGAAGCAATACTGGTCTGTGCTGTGACATACCCAAGGTTCCTTGCCATTGACAAGGGAATAGTGCTAGATTCTTTTTTTCAGTTAATGATTTTTATTTATTTAACATTTATGCTTGCACACAGCAGTACATAACACATCATATATCACCACACTATTGGTCAGAGAGAAGTCATCACAAGCAAAAAGGTCCTTAACATCTCAGTAGATATCTTGAGAGAATTAGATAAAAAAGGGGCTCTTGGTTCTCTGGCCAAATATATGTAATGAGTACAAATTACATAACAGTCATTAGCATTGCAAGCCAGAAAAAAAAAGAAAAGAAAAAAGAAAAAAAGGCTAACACATTAAGATAAAACACAGTAAACATACCTCAGTATCGTAACCACACCTGGTTACCCATCTAAAGTAGTTGGATGTCTCAAGGAGGGTGATGTATAAAGACAGAAATATGACAGATTGCTAGGTTGGCTGGGGGGGCTTACACTGGGGGCTTAGTTCTAGGGAATCAAGTGAGAGAAAAAAACAGATATATTAAGCATCTTGATGCTCATCCTATCCCAGTTCTAGGTTTTAAGTAAGCAAGAAAGGGGGCCCAGCAGGCATTATAGGCAGCTAGAGCATTCTGTGTGGCATGTGTCATGCGTTCAAGAGAGGCTAATTGTGCAAGAGCGTGCTGAAGTTCAATGAGGGAGAGAACATCAGTGGTCCTCCACTGAGATAGGATTAGGTGCTTAACTGAAATACTTAGCAAGTCTATCCAGCAAATTTGTTGCCCCTTAAGGACCATATTTTGAGAGTGTAGTCCCAAAATCCACATCAGGGGCTCTAGCTGCACTGCCTGGGGCAGGGTTTGGGTTGCCAGTTGACAAACAGTTTGCCAGAATGGAGCAATTAGTGGGCATGTCCAAATAATGTGGTATAAATATGGGCTTGGCACCTCCAGCATAGATTATTGTCTAGTAGCTTAGCTTTGTGTAAAAAATCTGGAGTCCTGTACCAGTGATGTAACAACTTGCTTTGTATAACTTTTTGCCACGAGCGTCAGGATAGCTCTGGTGTCCTCGTTTCCAGCAGAAGGCCCATTGCTCAGCATCCAGCTTGATGGGTAGCACCTCTTCCCATTTTTGATTGGATTCTTCTGCCTGAGAGGGAAGACTCTCTTATAAATCAGCCTACACTGTACTGGCTTGGCCCCTGAGGAGTTTGTCCTGATGAGGTTTGAAGTGAGTCATCAGTGAGCTACGGAGTTGTAAATATCTCCAGAAGTCTTCTTTGTGTAGGCCCTTCAATTTAGTCAGCTCCAAGAAGCGGAGTATCTTCAACTTCCTCTGGTCTTAGACATGAGCTGCAATTTTTATGCCCTAGCATTCCAATGAGGCCAATTAAGTGGTTTACCCTCCACCTTGATATGGGCATTGTGAAGTAGAGGTGTATAAAGTGGGGGTTTGGGATTTTTTTTGAGTTTAGTATGAGCTATGAACCAAATTTGGACTGCAGGCCCAATGGTGGGGTGAGATTGCAAGGTTTTGGAGAGAGGGTTGTATATTAGCAGGGGAAGGGAGTGGACCTGTGTGAGCGATTGATCCATATATACCCATTGTGAAGATTTGGGACTCAGGGTAGAGAACCATTTTAGAGATTGTATTACAGAATACATCCATGCATAACCTTCAAACCAAGGGAGGTTCCAACCTCCCACTTTCTAGTGTGAATGCAGTTTCCCTCTACTATATCAGGGTTTTTTGGAGTCCCACAGAAGATTCCCCACCACTGTATCTATGGAGCAGAGACATTTTGCCAGAGGGTCTATGGGAATATGGAATAAAGGGAGGAGAATTTTGGGAGTAGAAATCATTTTAAGAGCAGCAATTTTCCCAGGCATAGTAAGGTGATGCCATCTCCACCTATCCAGTTCAGTTTTTAGGTTTTTAGGTTTGCAAGGACAGGTTTCATATTAAGATCCCAAATAGTCAACAGGTCAGAGGAGATATGTATGCCAAGATATACTAACCCACGTTGGGCCCATTTAAGTCCAAGCACCAGAACCAGACTTGGAGTGCAGAAGGTTGAGAGGGAGTAGCTCTGTTTTGGAGGTATTTATCTTCAAACCAGAGAGCTCCACAAATTGTGTGAGCACTCTAAGGAGCACAAGGAGGGCTATGGTAGCGTCAGCCACAGGAACTAGGAGGTCATCAACGTACATAAGTGTGGTATAGGTCTGGGACCCAATGGCAATTCCCTGTATGTCTGGATGTTGTCTAATCACAGCGGCTAAGGGTCCAACAGCTAAAATAAATAGAAGGGGGGGAGAGGGGGCATCCTTGATGGGGTGCCCCTGTGGAGTTGGAAAGGTATGGATAGCACCATATTAGTTCGAATTCTGGCCATAGGTTGGTGGTACATTGCCCCAACCCAGTTTCGGAAGCAGGTCCCAAAGCCCAAACATCACAGCACCTTTTCAAGATAGTCCCACTCCAAAGAGTCAAAAGCTTTTTCAAAATCGACCGCAATTGCAGCCATATGAGTAGGGGAGGATTTAGCTTGATAGATGATATTGATTAGGGACCTAATATGGTCTTTGCTGAGTCACCCCAGCACTATACCACCTTGCGAGGGATGGATCAGGGAAGGGAGGAATGGGCTGAGTCTAAGCACAAAAATCTTGGCAAAGATTTTGCTGTCTGTGTTGATGCCATAGTCTCAGTACGGCGATCTCAGCCTTGTGTGCCAGTAGCTCATTGATAGTTGTAAGGACTAAAAGCATCTCTTTATATGTAGATGAGTCAGATGGGAGGTGAGGAGTCTGCTTGGTCTGCACTTCTAGAGTCTTAAGCTGTGTCTCTAACAAGGCCAAGCATTGTTCTCATTGCTTGTGGTGTTGAGAAGCATACATCATTATGACTTCCCACAAGGTGGCTTTAAAAGCCTCCCACATAGTGCCTGGAGAGGTAGCTATGGGCGGGTTCTCTGCTATAAAAAAGGTAGTCTCTGAGGTAACCCATGTAATAAATTCTGGGTCTTTGAGAAGGAGGGAGTCTAATTTCCATAGAGTGGACTTCCTAGAGAGATGCCCACAGAGGACATGCAAGTGCACTGGAGCATGATCTGATAGCACTGTGGGAAGAATCTCTGAGCTAAGTACCATAGGGGATACTTCTTTGGAGATGGGACAGAAATCCAGGCAGCTATGTGAGTTCTGTACTGATGAAGTGAAAGAGTAATCCCTCTCCCAAGGATGTAAGACCCTCTAAATATCAGACAGACCAATTTCAGCCATCAGCTGTAAGAGCGCTTGAGACCCTCTGGGGTGTTGTGTGTGTTGCCCTGTATTTTGTCCAGGACTTGTCACGCCGCTTCATAAGAGAAAGGAGCTCACTGTGAAGCAATTTTGTAACAGGGCCTCTGACACACCTCTTGGATAGGGCAGCATGCCTATTCTGAAGCGGGGCATAGGCCACAAGGAAGAGGTCAAGGGCTGCAATGGGGTCATGAATAGCCATGACATGGTCCCAAGAAACACCCTGCAGGTCCATGAGGAAGTTTGGGGTTATGAGTTTCGAGTAGTCCCTCATAATTACCACTCTGCTCGGGACCTTGGGTGTGTTTGAGCCCCAAATGAAGTAAACTGGTGAGTGGTCTGAGATGGAGTCAGGAAGGAGTACCTATTTGACAATTTTGTTGAGCCAACTATTAAGGACCCAGTCAATGAGCATCCCCTTGTCTCCACGATAGGACAGCCTGGTAGGTTCCACCATGACTTGACTGAGGGAGAGGCTGGAGAGAATTGGTTCACACAACTTTCCTTTAGGTCCGAGCCAATTTATGTTAAGGTCACCAAGTATGAGGAGCTCATTGGAGACCACCTTCTCCCGGAGTAACTCCAGGAGTGACAAGAGTCCCTGAACTCCTCCCTTGGGAGGATTGTAAGTGCGCACACTATGTGCACCTTCTTTGTGTTGCCAAGTAGAAGAAGTAAGTGGAGAAACTCACAGGGCGAGGGTCCCTGGGTTTGGTGCGACACTATGGAAATGGTTAGGTGAGTCCTGTGGTAAACAAGTACTCCCCCACCTCTTTTGTTGCCAACCCTGTCAAATCTAGCCATGCCATACCCCAGGAGTGAGCAAGCAGAGTCAGGGATGCATGGTTTAAGCCACATTTCAGTAATGCACAGAATGTCAGGCTTGTAGTGGGCAGTCCAAGCAGATAGCTCCACGTGATTCCGGAGGAGGCTACCAATGTTCAGGTGGGCTATCTTTAACCCCTTGGCCACCCCTCAGGAAGGGGGGGTGCAGTAGGAGACTGGGCGCACAGGGGCACCCTGGCTGAGGGCTCACGAGCCAGGCTGAGCAAGGGGGGCCATGTCACAGGGTGTATGGTGCCCAGAATACAGCACCCTACACAGAGTCAGTGGACCCAGTATAGAGTGTCAGGTAGGGAGAGGAAGGAAGGATAGGTGTGAGGGGTGAACAGGAGCGGGACTGATAGGGGGTCTATGGCAGGGTAGCTAGAAACCATGAGTTAAGGCAAAGAGAGAGAGAGAGAGACTGTGAGTTAAGACAAAGGGAGAGAGAGAGAGTGGAGGGTGTGAGAAAATCCCCTACAGGAACAGTAATAGTAATAGTGTGCAGCTGCAGGTGGGGGGGGACTTGGGCATCCAGGGCAGGGTAGCTAGTGACCGTGAGTAAAAGCAGAGGGAGAGAGCGAGTGGAGGGTGGGAGAAATCCCGATAGGACCAGCAATAGTGTGCACCTGCAGGATATACAGGTCTGGAGAAGTGACTGAAAGAGGTTATAAGGAAAAGCCCCTAGTGGCAGAAAGGTATAGCCTGCATATGGAGAAGTGGACTGATAGCTTATTCAGCACCACGTGGCCAGCACTATAAGAGCGAGTGCCGACCAAGGGTGGTGGCGGGGCTAGTGCTCCACACTGTAGAGCCAGTGACACTGCGTCGAGGAAAGGTCTAGCACTCATAACATAACTTTGATCTGCCTGTTAGCCCATTCTACCTGTCCTGATGACTGTAGGTTGTAAGGGATATGAAACTTTTGTTTTAACCATAACAAATCCAGAGTTTCCCGCATTACTTAGGCTAAAATGCCAGATCCCTGTAATCAGAATTTACTTTTGTAAAGCCTTACTTGGTAAATAGCTGGTTTACCAAGACATTTGCAGTCAATCTGGATGTTGTTCCAGGGTCCTTATTGCCCCTGGGGTAACAATGCATTTTCCCTAGCTGGTACAGGATTTGTTCTGTTGACAGCTCAGATAGTCACAGATGCAGTGTTCTACATCATTTCTCATGTGTGGCCACAAGACAGAGGATTTCAGTTTGCCTAGTGGTTTATTGACTCACTGGAGTCCACCAGTTGAAGTATCATGTACTTGGTACAGCAGATAAAATTTACTCTCAGGTGTTCAGGAATTACCCATAACTTTCCATGAGTGTTAAAGCAGTGATGTTCCAAATGAGTAGGCCATCATTGGATAGGTGAATGTCATTCTCACTTTCTTATAAGAGCTTATTTTGGAAGATGTTCCTCAGTTCCTTTTTTAAGGAACCTATACACTGCCCTCATATGAGGATCCTTCTTTTTGGAGTACAAGGTTCACGTTTTAGAACCTTATAACTGTATAGTTTGTATGTAAACTGGTTAGGTTAGTATGATGTGCAGAAACAAGTCTCAGTATTTCACAGAGGTAATATTAGGAGTATAGGAAAAGACGTTTGTTGTCTTCCCAAAGAAATTCAGTGAGAAACAGACCCAATTAGAATCTGTAATAAAACAAAAAACAGTTTCTGCAGCTTGTAATTATCTCAAGGCCAATTACTAAACTGCAATAATTAACCCTCTCATGGAGTGCTGGTATCATTTTACGTAAATAAAAATCTCTCTTTATTCCTCTCTTAACACAAGCTGTATTTATTTCAAGGACTTTCCAGCTCTCTAAGCCATCTACAAATATTTGTGGTAATAAAGAGACTCCTTGCCTCCCTGGTTTTCATTTTACTTAGCAGGCATGTTTTAACATTGCCTATGAATCATATATATACATGATGATGCACAATCTGTCATCACTAGAATGTAAACTAATTCCAAACCCTGCTGTCTGACCCTCATTGGTATGTGTGACTGAGTCATCACTCAAAACATGACACACAGAGGTGTCTTTTAACATTTTCTTAGGTTCTGTCAGAAACGGCCCTGGGACAGGTAGGTCAGTGGGTTGGAGTGAACAATCATGGGTCTCTCCTGTAAATTGTAGGCCATGAGCCAACAAGGATGAAGTTTTGATAGGAAGGACAGTGATGCCATGATCCTGTAAAATGAGAGACCAGTGTGTAAGTCTGGCGTTGGTTACAGAGTCATCTTTTACTCTGTCTGTCAACAGAAATTTAGTTGGCAAATAATTGAAATGCAGCACAATGGGTGCATATCCAATGATGTACATAAGTACCTCACTGCCCAGTATGTAGCCAAATAATTCATTTCATAAAGATTACATTTCAGCTCCACTGGGGTGAGCATCTGGAATGCATAAGCAATGGGACTGATGTGTCCATTGTATTTTTGGGCTAAAACTGCTGAGATTGCTATATTTGATGTAGCAGTTTCAATATACCCTAAAACTGTGTTAGGATTGACCAATGCTGGGACCATGGTTAGTGATTCCAAAACAAAAGACAATGATATCAGTATTAGGAGATCTTTCACCTTCTTACCAGAGGTGCCTGCTATTGTCTGTGCCGAGAATAACCCAGATGGTTTTTGAATTGTGTCTGCTATTGCATGTGCAGGGAATAACCCAGACTGTTCCTGGTGTGTGCCTGCTATTGGAATCACAGTATGGGATGATCCAGGTGTCACTGACGGAGGGAGTTCTGCACCATGTGCAGGGAGTGCTGTCACTATCAGGGGTGCCTGCACAGTGAAGAAAAGTGGTGTGCAAGTTTCACATAGTTCTGCAACTATGGATTGTGGTTCAGTAGCTGTCAGGGGTGGAGAAAGTAGTACTGAAACAGCTGTCAGCCCAGGTTCAGAAATCAAACCTGTAACCCCCCCCCAACATGGTCTGTAATGCTGAAAATATCCCAGCCATGGGGCTTTCAAAATCAGGGTTGTCCCTTCCCCCATCAAATGTAAAATGGGTTTCCCCACTGGACGGTTGCTGGATGGTAGCAACATTGTTTTAAATGCTACAGCTTATGGTATGAATGCACTGCATAGGAAAAGCAGTAAGTTCAGTTTTCTCAGGGAAAGCTGATGTTAAATTGCATAGGTAAGAATCACATTTCATGTAATTAATTGCAATGTGTTCCTTAACCAAGGCAGTTCTGATATAGTAAACATTGCTAGCAGCAGCTTCTTCTGCAGCATCAGACACTGACTTCATGACAGGTTGCATATCAACATTATTCGAAAGTACGTCAGCATCATTTTTAATGAAAATCTGTCCCTCAGAAACACTAGTCTTACTGATAACATTATTAATCATGCCAAAAACCTCCGGTATGTTTGGTTTGGTTACGGCAGCAATCACAGGTCCCTGTGACTACATGATCCAACCTCCATGATGTGGTGGTTGGCCATTTTGGATTACCTCATGAGCATCTTGAGTTACTGTGTTATGACCATCATCACATGACCTTGTGCAGCCATCTTGGGGATGCAACCTGATGACCTGTGTGTCCACCATTTTGAGACTCTAACAATTCTCCATTTTGTGAATCACAGAAAACAAGTGACTAGCCTTTGTTCTAGTCCACCCTACACCATACTATGAGTGTTCAAAATCAAACTTTTCAACATGAGAAGAGGCAAGGTCTTTGGACATTAAGTTAGTATGCCCTGACAAATCCTCTGGCTGATGGCACATGTTTGCCACATCGGACTTTTTACTCCTACATTCTAACTGCTCAGATACAGGAGTTAGCATGCTGTAAAGTGCCTTATTTTCAGATTGCAAGACATTCTCATCTTGTAAAACATGCCTGTTATCAACAGAAATTGTCTCACAGTTTATATTCAGAACATCTATTTCACATCTGCTGTACTGCAAACATACTGAATCATGCTGTTCAGTCAAGGTCTGGCATTGAAATACCAGCACATTAACTCTTACAGTAATTACTTCAGACTTTTTATCCCTAAGTTCCTTGTTTTCAAAATGTAAGGAATCAGTGTTATTAGCCAGAACACCATTCATTTGAAAACATTTTTTCTAATAAGTTTTGCCTTTTCAGCATTATCTCTTAAGGCATAAAGGTCTTTGCTGCTTCTCTCATTAAAGGTAAACTCATTTTCTTGATGGGGAGACTGCAGCTGAGACTGCAGTACATCTATCCTTTGTTTATGAGAAGCCTTTTTCAGACTAATTTCCTGCTTGCAAATAGCATTCTCCATTTTGCAAGCAACATACTCAGATTCCAAAACAGATAGTTTATTTAGAACAGCATCAAAACATTTAAACAACATTGCAATTAATCGTCCTTCAGGATCAACTCTTTTGGTACCATTTTTCAATTCCCCATAGTGGGCAATGATATCCCTGAAAGGGCTACAGTTGGATTCTGCTACCTCAGCAAAATCCGACCAACCACCAAAGGCAGTTTGGTGTGTTAAGGCATCCAGCCTCAACTCAGTACTGATATTTCTAGACATGTCATAAAATATAAGAAACCCTTAGCTGTATGTGGATCAAAAACTTTGTTTGCAACCAAAGTTCATGACAGAACACAAACAGCCTTTGGCGTATGTGGACTCCTAGAAGAGTATATACACCCATAAGGATTTGAACCCACTAATGAAAGCAGTCTATCTGTCTGTTCAGTTCCCTTTACAGCTGTGTGTTCCCACAGAGAAAGAAGAGGAAAAAACAAGCAAAATTAAAAAAAACTGATTGCACAGAGATTGAATATTCTGCCAAGAGATTGTTTTGTCTGCACTGTGGTACACACAACAAACCAAACATTTAAACAGAAGACTCTCTCAGCTGCTTGTTACTGAGGATTTTTCATCCAGTGTTTTAATTTAGAGAGGAAATTAAAAAGCAACTTGGCAAACACCCAGATTCCACTCGGGTTCACCAATTATGTTACGTAAACATTCTCAGAAAGTAGAGTAAATAATAATAATACTAATAATACAGATTTTTGTGTCTTCGGAGTCTGCCAAGAAACATTCGTAAATAAGCAGGGAGTACTAATAAAGTTTATTATACTACTTACGCCAAGCAGGTGACAGAGAAAATCACAAGGGAGGTGGGTTTCTCACCACTCTCCTGAAGAACATATATAATCTCCAGGATTGAAGGATCTCAGGTTTTCCAAGATCTCGTTCTCTCCACTTTCTCTCCTGGAGCTACAGTAGGTTGCAGAAAGTTAAATACTACAGAAAACAACATAGCAAAAGAGATCAACCTCATAGTTACAGATATGAGAAACAATATGTATTGGATAATGACTTAGGAGACATAATTACTAATGAGTGTCATATGAGACAGAATATGCTTCCATTAGCATTATAGCTTGGACAAAAGAAATGCTGACTGGGCTATATTACATGTGGCATTTCTTACCTAGTATAATATAAGACATAACAAAGGATTTCTCTCTAATGAGACAAAGAGATGTGCTGACAGGGCTCTGTTACCCATGGCATATCTGTCTGAGTGTAAAACACACACTGCATATAATTATATGATGATCCCTCAGAGTCATCTTATCAGTGACTAAGTAGATTATATATGGAATATATGTAAAAGACAGACATAATGCATTATAGTGAGGTATAATAGTCATGCATGATATAATCCTATGAAAGGATGTAAACATTGGCTTATATAAGCAGCAAAGCACATTCCTGGCACTCATTCTTATATGATGGATGCCTAAATCCATATATTAGTGCAAACTAGCAGTATCATAGTATAATAGACCAGGAATATGGTGTGAGGTGTATGTGGGATGATATGGAGCATAACCCAGGTGAAACAACTACATTAAATGGTTCACATTTTATATACATTCTATAGGCTAAGGATTCAGGTAGCCCACCAGTAAACATTAAAAAGTATGAAGTACCAAAAATTTCATAGAACACAAAAAATATGTAACAGACTGAGAACATGGCAGTTCCACCAAGCTGCAGTGATTGGAATTACAGCAAAATCCTTTGCATCAACACCATCACAATGACACCCGAAACAACAGCATGGAGACAAAGTGATGAATCGCCACACAGGCAAATGGCATTTTACATGTTGAAATGTGGGGGACTGCACCCTCCATGCCTTCTGTAGTAAAATAACAACCTCATTGATGCACCATCACTGGAGAATACAGTGAAGATCCTCCTTTCATAGACACCCAAGAACAGCACCATGACACAGAAGTGCATGTAATATGATCATTTATTCAGCAATCACAGGCACCATAGTACACAGTATCAGGCAAATATTCATCTCCCCCCCACATAGTGCAGTATATACCAGCTCAGTATGATATCAGACAGCAGTTCCCACCAGAATGTTTACATCTGCAGTTTGATATTTAAGGTGATTCCAATTAGATAGTCTTTAATACACCGTACCCCATAATGCTCCAAAATGTCTGTCAGCCATTGTGTACTCTCCCTGTACCTCCTCCATGATCCAGTGGCCTCCCTTCCAGAGACGACTTGTTGCATTTTAATCTCTGTAAGCTGCTGCTCCCACAGGCTGATCCCCATACAGGACATCAATAAATCTCCACATAGTGGAATACGTAGATGAAGAAAGGAATGAAAGGACCTATGCTGCCCCTCAATGGTGTTATTAGTCTGTGTCCATCCCTCCTTCACCACTGAGAAGCAGCTCCAAAACTCAAGGGGATATAATTGTTGGCAATGGACCCCATTACAGATGGGCCATTCCAACCACATAACCTCAAAATAATTGAGAAATGCCACAAACTACTCCTCATAGTACACAACAAAATCCCAACCACACATCTCCTCATACACATTGCAGACATCCTGGAGGGGGCACAAATGCCAGTGCTGGTACCATTCATACATACACAGTGACCTCATCATTGTCAGTATATAACTGCGCAAGCTGTGGATTCTGCTGGATGTCTTGCCATAAACACTGGCACAAATGAAAAAAAGCAGCTACAGTACGTAACTCCAACTCAAGAAAGATGGTCCACAAAGCTTTATATGCTGCTTGTTCAAAGTCAATCATCATGTAACAGGGCTGCACATGGCGACATAGTTCTATGATTTCTTTGCAAAAAAGCTGTATTGGCAGCTACCATCCTGTTTGACATCAGCATGTAGCTATCAGGCAGCACCACTGACACCTTGACACCATGGACACTGCATAGCTGATGAAAGAGCCTGGGACAACACTTGAATGTCTCGTCACCGAACCATGTCTGACTCCGAGCCAGGTATTCCAGATTTCTAGAGGTACTAAATAAGAGAAATCTGTTCAGGGTGCCACCAGAATCAAACAGGAGAAATGGCTCACCACTCAGGGTCACCTGATACTCCTCTGGGATCTGTAGGTTGGACAGTGATGATGGCTTCACAGGTGCTCACTGAGAACCCATCCAGACCATCTGGACTTGACCACTTCAAGAGTCCCACTGCTGGAAACCTACCGCCAATGGCATAAGAAACACTGGTGCAACAGGTGATAACCACCTGGTGGGTGATCTCATTAGTCTCCACTGCCTGCTTCTTAATGACTTTCTGGACCCTCCTCACACTAAGGCTGGCTCCATCAGAGATGTGATTGTGCCACTCTGACAAACTGACATCTCTGTCACCATTGGTTCTGGTTCTCCCCCTACATCCTGCACTATAGTACTCAATGCACTTCCAATAGGTGATGGTTCTGTGGCTCAGCTTCTTTTGGTATACATAACTGTTAACCACTAGCAGCAGCTTCCACCTAGTGCTCAGCACATACTTGGCCTGCATCCTTCCAGTTGAATAATACCCCTATATACCACCTCTATACGTCCCTAATCCAAGCCTAATCCCATATACCTGTCGACAGAACACACCCGTTGGCCTTCATTCCCACTTGCTGCACTTGCTATTGATGGAACACACCTGTCAGCCTTAGGTCCCTCTTGTTGCACTTACCATTGTTGTGCAGCTGTAATGTAATGTCTTTGATGTTGTAACTTTGCTGTTATAATGGTATACTGAATATGGTTTGGTATATTCACAAATAATAGCATTGCCATGGAGGCAAGCTAGTTCATAAGAAGGCAACAGAATCCTCCCATGCAGACATTCCTGTCCAATATGGAACAGCATTTCAAAGTAGATTAGCAGGTTGGGGGCAAAATAAGATTTAAAGAAAGGTAGTGTTGTAAACTGGCTTGAGCATAAATGGAAGGGAAGGAGAGGGGAGAGGATGAGGGTCAGGATCAGGAGGAAGACTGTGTCCCCCACCGATGGTAAGATATAAATAGTAAGCTACAGTGTGCCAGTAGTCAGATTAAGGTTAGTGAGAGGTTTAATGATCACTGGAATACCTCAGGGGGTGAAAGAGGCTTACTGATGTAGGATAAAAGAGGTGTCAGAAATGAGGAGCAACTTAAGGCATAAGAAAACTGCATGTTTAAGATAGAGGTGATGTCAAACAGAGGGTATCATAGTGTCTTCACCTATGTGGAGGGGGAACAGGTCCCAGTGCTGGTTTTATTACAATGTAGGGGCCCCAAACATCCTGGTATACTTTAAGTTTGCCACTGGCCACATGGGTGAAGCATTCATATCTGGAGGTAAGGGAGAGGAGATGCTCCCATTCAGAGTAGGTTGGAGGGTCAGATTCCTGCCAATTATGAAGTACTGTATTTTTTGTTAAGCAACAGCAAAGTTTCCAACAATCCAGAGTCCTTGCATTGGGGATAAAAAGGGTCTGTCTGGTAATGTCCCAAGAAAGACTTAGATGGGGTTTCTCACTTTTGGCAGAGGGGCCACTTTGGAGCAGAATCTCCAAACCCGAGACCAATAATTCTCCAGGCTTGGACTGGACTAGAGGATGTGTGGGACAGTGGCTTAGAGAGAGGATCATCATCAGCAGTCACTATTTGACATGGGACCAGCTTTATAGAGCTAATGAGGACTATAATACGTCCAATGTAAAATTTTGAATTGCAGAGTTCTAGGCTGTAACTCCCTGGAGCCTTTGGAAGTTCTAATCCAAACAGAATCCCAGACGGTCTGAAAAATAGAGTAGTCAAGTTCTATTTCCCACATTTCTCTGGGGCCAAAAATTGGAACTGGGTCTCAAGCTTTAGTAGAGAGGAGTTTTAGGTCTTCAGTAGCCTTATGTAGGGAAGTTCAGGTAGTAAGCCATCTTTCTAGTGGACACATCGAGGTAAGGAGTGTGTGCAAATTACTTTGACTCTAAGGAGGTGTCTTAATTGTAAATACCTCCAAAACTGAGTTTTTGGCAGGTAAAATTTGTTGGCCTGATCATCAAAACTAGGCAAGACTCCTGTCTTGAAGTCATAGAGATCGGTTAACATATGTATACCTGCTCTCCGCTACTGATCCCAACACTCGGGTTTGTTGTCCATGACCAGGGCAGAGTTATGCCAAAGGCATCACAGCTGAGATGCAGAGGAGGACCAGTCCTTCAATTTCATAAATTGATGCCTTGTTTATTGAGTATGGGCAAAACAGGGTGAAGGTCGAGATGGGTTAGGCCAGTCAGGGAAGACCAGCACTTGGGCATTAGCTAATCCTGTCTGAGTGAGTTCTAGCTGTATCCAGCCAGTAGCATACTTAGTTAAAGTAGAGGTTAACTACATGACAGTCTAGCACAGGACCACAAATTCATGTTGGTACTGGAGGTTAGGGAAGGAACCACCCCCTCATCTCCAAGGAGTGTAAAGGGTCTGTATTTTTATCCATGGAGCTTCCCCTTTCCAAGTAAAAGTAGACATTCCAGGGTTTTATTTAACTCTAAAAATTGATTAGCGTTTTGCTCATAAAAGTGCTAAAACATTGTGAAAATGCACAGCACCTGCCTCACTGTGTTTAACAAACATAACACTTCTGGAAAACCTATATAAATACTTTCTGAACAGTTAGTATTGTCCCAAGAAAAAAAAAACTGCTAATCATTTATTTAAAACCCTGCATTCATTTAGTGACTGCTCAGGAAGTAGTGAGCTGGTAGTTCGACAGGGAGGTTAGCCAGTATGCACAAAAGTTTGGGCAATGCAATGAACTTGAGTGCATTTACTGCACCCAGTGTAGAAAGCATGATGTTCTTCTAACCATTAAGGTCCATGGAAGGTTTATCTAACATATTGGATACATTGATTGTAATAGTTGCTGAGACACTCACCCTCTTCGAAGGAATTTCACTGGTGGGTAGTGGTTAGATATTTTCACACCCCAGTGAATAAACATTACAGGTGTTTTTGGTCTGATTTGTGTTGTAGGGGGTGTGGGGCAGTGGAGACTTATACACATGTATTTTGGGATTGTCAAATGCTTCAGGCGTATTGGGGGATGGGCCAGTGTATAGAGTGCTGAGATCACCTCTGTGGAGGTGGCGCATGCACATCGCACTCATTGCACATCCAATCAAGCCCAGGGAGAAAATCAGCAAGAAAAGGGAGAATGGGCTACATGAAGTCTGTCCCGTAGAGCCACTGGCCCACCCAATTTCACTGGTCTGCTGTAGGAGAAGCGGGATAGCTGCAGCAGGCAGGGACAAGGCTGAGAAAGCCACCTGATCTGTCCTGGAGGATAAAAGTTTCTATAGATAAAAAATATTAAAAACTACAAAAGTTATGAATGTATAGGGAAATGTTTGCATGCTCATGCACAACTTTTGTAATTTAGAATATTTTGACTCCAGACTATCAACATAACCATTTCTTCACAAAACATGTTTCCACATTTGTACCATAAAATTGCATTTCTGCCAATATTTTATAAAGGCCACCTGTCATTTTTATAAAATGCCTACTGAATGTTGAAGATTTGTGGTTAAAAGATGGGAAGGTGGAGGGTTGGCTGCAGAGGCCCAAGTGTCATATAGTAAGAGAAGTCTTCTCTTGCCATTGGGCTCAGTGGGTCTTGCACTTCTGCACCCATAGCTGCCAGAGGGACCCCTACTTAGGCTAACAGATGGACTGTTAGCCCTGTGTGTCTGTATCTGTAGCCACATGGAAGTGTTGGGACCAAAGGGCCCTGCACTTCCACAGTCCCCCAGAGAGCCCCACAAGTTCTTTGCATGCATAGCCACTTCCACAGTCAGATGGACTTTTCTTTGACTCAAGGCCTAGATGCCCTGCTGGACCACATCTGTTCAATCAGGATATGGTTCCACTATCTCAAAAAGAGATAAACAACAAAGGCAAACAGCATACAGCAGTTTCCAGATGACACAGTGCTACCTTTGTGGATTTGTATTAGTGGCATGCACACTGCAAGGCATACAGAATCAATTCTGGCTGTTTTTCTTACCTGATTATGGCTGTCTGTGGTTGATTGTGTGGTCTTGTCCCATTGATGCTTGTGGGGGTAGGTCTGGAAACCATAATACCACATTCGCCTTCTTTTCTGCTTTTCTGGTGTTAAGGTGAATTGTAGCTTGTGCATTAATGCAGTTTCTTTTGCAGTGATATATATATATATATATATATATATATATATATATATATATAACAGTAGCATCCCATAGTTAGGGTTGTACTTGCAACTCTTCGTTAAACCCCAGTTTTTTCACTTTAATAACTTTGCAACTGTTCAACGGATTTGCTCGAAATGTTGCATGTGTGGTCTCATGGGGGTACAGTATATCTCTGAATGTGCCAAGTTTTGTTCCATTCAGATGTGCGGATTCCGAGATATGGATAGCAGAAAAAGTGAATTTTTCACACTTTTTCCCCCCATTGGTTTAATGGGATTTTCTTTGAATCTGGCTACTGCCCAGACAGTTTAGAACTTGGGCCTGAAATGTTTAGGGTAGAAAGTGGCTCATCCACAGATGTGCATTTTTCTTTGGTGAAAAAATATTAATCCATTCCAAAGTTATTTAATTTTGATTTTTTTTATTGATTCTGAACTTGCTCAGTAAGCACTTCAAGATAGCAGTATGAAACAAAAAAGTAATTCTTTTTTTCATATGGGGCCATTCCTTTTTCTTGAGGGGAAGATCCTTTTTCATTTGCCACCATCGTGTTTTCTGTTTCTCCTGCAAATTCAAATTTCCAAAGTCACAAAAATGACATTCTGGACTACAAGCAACACATGTTTCTTGTTTATCGTGACCCTGTTACCTGGATTCTGAACTTACTGTAAATGTTGAAGAAATGCCCCTTGAAATTTTCATTTTTTAAAATTGTAAATCTTTTTCATGACTCATGATTTGAAAAAAGATTCTATCAAGGAAGTTACTTTGGACATAGCAAATGATGTTAAAGCCATCAGACCAGCCTTGGAGGAGCTCTCAAAAAAGGTTGGAAACTCTGAAACCTGGATTGACTCTTTGGAGGATAAGCAAGATCATCTGGAGCCTGAGCTAATTGCTCTTCAGAAAAAAGTAACCCTTTTTGAAGAGAGAACTGAGGATCAGGAGGGCCACAGCCATCGTAATAATTTAATGTTGGTCAGCCTGCCAGAAGGATCCAAAAATCCAGATACCCTCCTTTACCTCCAGAAACTCCTGCAGAAGGTGGCGGGGCCATCTCTGTACAGACAATCATATATTATTGAGAGGGTCTACTGAACCCTATGCCTTAAACCTCCAGAAGGTGAAAAGCCCTGACTGATTATTTTTTGTCTACTTAACTCTCTGATTAAACAACATATTCTGGCCAAAGTGAAAGAGCTTGAGGGGATGCAGTGGGAAGGCAGAAGGCTTTATTTATTTCAGGATCTAACATTACAGCTTCGACAATGTTGGGCTAAATATAATGTAATTAAGGCAAAACTTCAGGCTGCTCATATGCAGTATAAAAATATTTACCAGCCAAACTGGTGGTTTCAGCCAGGGATGAGCAGAAACATGTAAGTTCAGTGGATCAAGCCCATCAGGAACTACCAACCCTTTTTCAAAATTTGTTTCCAGCCATGCAGAGGAGTGGACAGCCAGGATCGACAACCTTTTCCTGAATATTAGCTGGGTGCTTGTTGCTGAACTGTGTGCCCTATCGGATGGGAATTAATGGGACTGCTGATTTCTATATTCTACTGATTGACTCTGTTGGTATTCTCTTCCAGTGTAGGTTCACTGACTCTTCTTGTTTATGGCTTTGACTGAATTGTTAGCCTAAGGAGACTGCTTGCAGATTGATTGTGCTATTCCAAGATTGGGATGTTGGGGTTATATCTTCTGGGCAGTAGCTGTGCTTACTTTGACAGCTTCCTATTGGGGTGAGAGAACAGGCATTGCCAGTTCAAATCATGAAAGCCCGTTTTCTTTGATAGTAGATTGTTCTGAGTGTGTGCTACACAATTAAGATGGTGCCAGGGACTATGGACCTGCTGTGGTGTATATTCCTTTCTGGCCATGGCCTCATGGTAGGGAGCGTTATAATCTGTGGGCCAGGGGATCAGTGGTGCTTCCGCATTCCTCCCTGGCCTCATTCAGTAATGCACTAAGTTTGTCTGGCCCTTTTCTGCTAGTGCAGTGCCTATGCCCTCATTTCTTAATATTTTCTAATTGCGGCTATTTCTTATGATCTTTTTGGGTCAGACAGGCTTGGTGCTTTCTGTGGGAATTGGGTTTGAGGCGGTGGCAGTGATGGGTTCATGTGTGGGCAAACTGTAGGTGCTGGAGCCCAATATAATTTTGAATATTACCTATATTACCCGCTTTGGTGTAGCAAACTTTTTTGCTGGCATGCGACTGAGCCACTAGGCTCTCTGACACCTAGGATATTATTTCTAATGCAGGTTTTATGAAGATTGGTTTACAGTATTACCATAGGGATTCATGTGTGGAGGCCCTGGCAGGCTGGTCCTTTCCCCACAATGCTGGTTTGCTTTTTTGGGGGGGCAACTTGCTTAGGGCTGTGTTGTATATAGCTCTTTGCTTGTCCTGTGGTGGGGAGACTTTGGTTTTAGGGGCACCATTGATGGAGCTCAGCAGACAGTGAAGGCTTTCTGTTAGGTTATAGTATGAGTGGGAGGGAGAACCATCTCAGAATTGTATTTGTCCCGCTGTTCTTGTGGTGGACTTCTGGTTGTGAACACTCACAGCAGTTTTGCAAGCCAGATGGCAACACTGAGGGCCATTCTCCTTTATTGCTAGAATTTTTGGTGATTCTGTCACTACTCTAGGATGGGGATGGTTGGCTGCATTTGAGTATGTTGCTGCTTGCCCAGCTTCCCAGCTTGTTATACAAACATCATCCAATGCTGAGATGTGGGGTCTCACCTTGTCTATTCCTTTGTTCTCATCTTAGTGAGATAATTAAGTTTTGGTATGATACCTGGTTGCCAGTAAGGTCATTTCTTGAGGCCTGTTTAGCTCCATCTCCCAACCACAACTGAATCTGGTGTCCTTGCTTAGATGTATTTGTTACTTTAATAATGCCCCCAACCCCCTTTGGATGTCTCATTGTTTGCAGCTATATGTTTTTGTGACCCTGTTATTTTCTCAGCTATTACTTCATAGCTATCCCTCTTCAGTGTTGCCCTATCTGGTTGAGCTTCTGAAGTCAGACTGGGGGGGGTAATATTTTGAGTCATTGTATTTTTACTTTGTTCCTTTTCATTATGGATAGTTAATGGTTGAGCCTCCTCTACTGTTGGTGGGCAACTTGATTGGGCTCCCTCCTCAATTCTTTCAGGATACTGGGATGTATATCATCTGACCCCATGGCCTTACCTACTTTTAATTTGTTTAGTGCCTCCAAGACTTTTTCTCCTGTGAAAGAGCTTGTATCAATTTATAATCCAGTGGTGCTGTTTTTAGTTGGCTCTGGTCCATTGCCTTCCTCCTCCTTTGTAAACACTGAGCAGAAGTACCTGTTTAGGACTTCTGCCTTCTCTCTATCCTCCTCTACTAGTTTCCTTCCCTCTACTGCTAGTTTAACTATTCCCCTCCTTAGTTTTCCTTTTTTCCCTTATGTACCTAAATAAGTTCTTGCCACCTCACCATACACCTTCTGCAGTCCTGCCCTCCATCTGGGCATTAGCCATCTTAATCGCCTTAATTTCCTTCCTCAGTTTCTCTTTATAAGCTTCCCTGTCCTTCTTCTTATTTGATGTTTATGCTCCAAATGTGCAGCATACTACATTTTTTTACTGTTTTATGCTCCCTTCCAATGGTGCATTATTCATGTTTGGGGGTCTTAAATTTAGCACTTCAGCCTCCTATTGATAGAATGGGCCAGGGGGGGAGGGAAAAGAAGTGGTTGGTGGCCAAGTCTTGCGCTCCTATCTTGGGGCAGGTCTACATAATATCTTGTGTATTATTCACCCAAAGGAGAAGGACTGTAATTTCTGTTCACCTGTCCATGAGACCTGTAGCCTGATAGATGTCATTTTTGTGTCCCAATACTTGATCCTCCATCTATGGATTGTCTCCTCGGGTAACATATTGGTATCTGACCTGTTATCTTACTCATATCATGTGGATGGCATCAAACACCCTGGAACAAATGGAAACTGAATACTGCCCTACTTCAACAACCTAGTTTTATTGACTGGCTTTGACAAGAGCTTCTAAACTATTTTTTGCATAATGTAACCTTTGACTCAAATGCCATCGCACTGTGGGAAGCCATGGAAGTTACTGTTTGAGATAAACTACCATATGCAAACAGAAAACAAAATAGCATTAGACAGTTAGAAGACATTTTTAAAAAACTTAAAATGAGTTAGCCCTACACCCTGACCAAGTTCATTCACTTAAAGGCCAAATATCTGAGGCAAAGGCTGAACTGGAAACCCAGTTCCATTATCATACAGAATATACATTTTTTAAGCTCAGTCAGGCTAATTAGGAAGTGATCGAACAGCCTTGTAAACTGCTAGCCCATAGGCTACATACTAGAGAGGCAGAGTGTTATCTTATCCTTTGGGCAGATGGCTCAGTGGTCAGTGACCCATCTCTCATTAATGATGAATTTCAAGACTTTCACTTTGCTCTTTATTCCTCTGAGGGTCTCCTACACAAACTGATTTCTCTACCTTATACACAGACATATTCCTTCTCTGCACCTGGCAGAGACTCTCTCCATACCCATTAACATGCAGGAGGTTACTGGGGTAATTCTAATAATGTGCAGTAGCAAATCACCAGGTCCAGATGGCTTGCCCATAGATTTTTATCAGGTCTTTACACCCCTTCTAGCCCCTTGATTGGCATCAGTCTTTAATTTGGCTAATGAAAAAGGAAATCTCCCACCTACCTTTAAACAAGTCATTATTACCCTGCTCCATGAGAAGGGTAAGGACAGTATCCAAAGCTCTCAATTATATCCTATTTTCCTTATTAACGGGGATGCAAAAATCCATACCAAGATTTTAGCAAAATGTTTAGAACCTGTAATACTTCTGCTGATTCACTCTGATCAAGTGGATTTTGTTCTTGGGCATCTGGGAGCAGATAACATGCAACGTATACTGGACATACTTTGGGAAACCTCTCATACTAATGTGCCCACTGCCATCCTGTCACTGCACGCAGAAAAAGCCTTTGGCAAGGTGGAGTGGACATATAAATTTGATGTTATGGTCCATTTTGCCCCCTCCCAAGTTAATTTATCAGGTACAACTCCTGTATACATCACCATCTGCTCAAGTTCTAATGAATTCTGTACTGTCCTCACCCTTTTCTCCACACAGGGGCACCTGACGGAGCTGCGCTCTGCCCCTCTTTCTTTTTCTCTTAGCAGTGAAACCCTTGGCTGCCAAAATATGTGCCTCTCACACCTTCCTGTGTATTGTTATAGGAGACATCTCACAGAAAATTTCCCTTTTTGCAGATTATATCACTTTCCTGCTATGAGACCTTCCACAGTTTCTGCCCACACTGGCAACTATTATTCAGCAATATGCCATGTTGTCTGGTTACAAACTGAATGGGGCTAAGTAGCAAATTCTCCCAGTTACATCTGCCTGTCACCAGTCCATGTTTTCTGCTTAGTCCTACCAATGGTTAGCTCAGGGTGTGCCTTGCTTAGGTGTCCAGCTTTGAGCCTCTGTCTCAGATTTTTTTTTTAAATTAAACTTTATTAATATTTTACAACAAACAATACAAACCTTACAAAAGCAAATATGTACCCTAGGACAGAGTATTACATAGGAGAGGCTCAGGCAACTGCCTGAGAAGAGGAAAAGGATCTAGGGGTAGTGACTATGAGTGACCTGAAACACACTTCTCAGTGCAAAAAGGAATGGTGAAGGTTAACAAGATGCTGGGGTGTATTGCAAGGGGATTCAATAGTAGATGGAGAGAGGTTATTTTACCATTGTACAGGTCATTGGTGAGACCACATTTAGAATAAGGGGTGAGGCACTGACATCCTTACCTTAAAATGGACATCAGCATGCTGAAGGGGGTTCAGAGGACAGCAACCAAGATGACTGAGGGGTTACAGGATAGGTCCTATTAGGAGAGACTGGGAGCCCTGGGGATGTACTCCCTGGAAGACAGGAGACAGAGGGGTGATATGAAAGAGACCTTCAAGTACATGAAGAGAACTAACAGAGTGAAAAGAGGGGGTTTCTTTAAAATGAGTGACAACAGCACCACTAGGGGGCACAGCCTAAAATTGATGGGGGGGAGATTCAGAAGGGATATAAGGAAGCATTTCTATACAGACAGGGTGGTGTCCACCTGGAATAAGCTGCCAGAGGAGGTGGTATCAGCAAGGACAGTGGGAGCATTCAAGAGAACCTGGGACAAGCACAAAGGGAACCCTTGTGCCAAAAGAAGGGGAGAAGGGGGGAGGTAGGAACAGTTGGGGGGCAGAGTCACTGGCATAAATTGTAAGGCCAGACCCTGCATCAGTTACTGAGAAGATGCAATAGACTGGGTGGTCTTCTTCTGCTGGCTTTTTTTGTATGTTCATATGTAAGGACGAAATGCAAAAATCAAACCATAGTATAGTTAAAGCTCAAAAAAAAACGTACAATACCCGGGCCCAGTACCCTAATTCACCACTATATTCCAAAAAAAACAAATCCCATCCCACTACCCCTACATAATAAAGCCGTCATCACTGCAACATGGATGAATAGGGACTAGGGAGTGCCCTTAAGAGGACAATCCCTAATACAAAAACAAAATACCAGAATGCCCTAGGCTGGGAGAATGATAACCTCAACAAACAATACTACAATTTCAACTATAGTGAGCCAGGATCTCCACAACATTGAGCTCCTCTTTATCTGCAAGAAAGTGAAAAAAAGGAAGCGAAAGACTACAAAAGCACTCTGTCTGCAACCTAAGCAAAGCTGTTACCACTCCATAACCAAAATGCTCTGACAATTTCAGAGCCACAGATCTTCTGATGGTATTTGTTAGGGTAAGCGATAGTTCTATAAGTGTCTTTTGGCTGCGGCCCCCAGAATATGAAATACATATTTGGCCCCTTTACCCCACACTACTGGCGGGACAGTCCTGAACTCAAACTCAAACTTGAAGCTGAAGTGGAATATCAGCGTCCAACATTTTCCCTGCCTCCCTAGCAACCTTCCTGCAAGGTGGCGATGTGCATGCGCCACCTCCACAGAGGTGCTCTCAGCACTCTATACGCTGGCCCATCCCCCAATACGCCTGAAGCATTTGAAAATCCCAAAATATATGCATATATATGCAATGAGTGCAACGTGCATGCACCACCTCCACAGAGATGCTCTCAGCACTCTGTACGCTGGCCCATCCCCAGATTGCAAGACTTTGCACTTGCTGCCACCTGGATTCCTCCTGATGAAAGTTGAGCATCAAGTAGAGGAATTACCCCTCCCTGTGGGAAGAAAGCTGTCCTATGGATACTCAATCTTCTGTCTCCTGGCAGAGCATCTGAGTGACCCAAGTCTGTTCCTGAACCTGGGTCACCAGCGTGTCGGTAGGAAGGCATGGATGCTTAAACCCTCCACACCACCGGGATGGCTGTTTTTTAATATTTTGATCCAAAATGTTTAACATAGTCTTCTTATGACTCCATCTTATGAACCTGTCAGGTAAACATTTTCAAATCCTGCCCAAAAGGTAATTTAGAAGAGTGACTGCAAAGTCACTTTTTGGCCAGCTTTGAAAACTTTCACCTATCTTGATCATGAGGTGAGATCTCAAAAAGGCTATGTTGAAAATTTGGTGGAAAAATATTTAAAAATGACAAAGTTATGAGTAAAAGTACAAAATGCATTGAAAATCAATTGACAGCACTTATCTTGTTTCCTCCATTTGCAGAGGACATTTTTTTTTCAGTGAAAGTTCATCTGTGCTGAGAAGCCCTTGGTAGGTGAGTGAGTGAGTGTTGAGGAGGTGGATGCTGAGTGGGATGTTGAGGTGGGTGGTGGTGAGAGTCAGGGGCTCAGAGATCGATGAGGGACTGTTTTCATGTTTTGAGGTAAAAAAAGAAAAGATTTGCAAGGGATGGTTAATTTTTTCCAGGGGGGTCAAACTTACTCTGGGGACTGGGCACCCCAGTGTTGGCAGACTCTTTAGTGGCACCAGGGTGGGTACCCCAATGTTGCCAGATATCAGTGAGGAGGTCAGGGACAGAGAGTTAGTGACTGTGTTGGATATAAACCCTGGGTCCACCAGCATAAAGGCCAGACCTCCTCCTCTGTTTATCTATGACTGGGAGTGCAGTACTTTCCAAGATGGGACTTGCAGTCACCCTGCCCAGCTACTGGCTCTGTCCTTGGCCACTGCTCCCTGCCTGTCACAGAGCAGCTCTCCTCATTTCCTGGATCTCTGTTTCCAGCTGGTGACTCCTGATCACCACTCCACTCACCTTGCCAAGCTGGGCACCCAAGATTTTTGCATTCCAAGGAAAGGTATTCCAGGCAGCGTTCCAAAAATCAAACAGCAGAATCTAGCTAAACAGGAGCAGTTTTCCTAGATACATGTGTTTGTTTTTGAAAACACATCATTATCATGTATATTTAAATTTTTTTGCAAAACAAAAATCTGTGCCATCTAGGCTATAGCTAAGAGCAGGGGGGTAAAAAAAAAGAAAAAAGCAAAGAGCCCAAAAGTTATGGCTTTTTCCGTATTTGTTAGACATCCACTTTCTAGAATCCACTTTCTAAAATCCAGATAAGCACCCATCAAGAAATTTCCAATATCTTAAGAACTTGCCACCTGGACAATGCATGCCACATTTGGGGCAATTTTGTCAAACACCACCAAAGTTCTATGGTGCAAAGTTAGGTATTTAACACTGAACACCATGCTCATCCCCCAACTATACTAACACATACAAGTATTATAGAGGATACTTAATGGGCATGAGTGTGATATGATAATAAATTCTGGATACTGACAAGTGCCAAAGGCACAAGTGTATCCAGAGCTCATGATGCAGGAGTGGCATAGTACACAATCTGCCCATTACATGTGCTATTCATACAATGGGTTGAGAGCTTCCTAAGTATTATTTTCCTGTGTGTTCTTTTATTGTTTTCTTTTTAGAAGTGACTTGTTCAGAGTCACACAGTGTGGATGTGGAGGGTGTGAAAATCAAACCCTGGTCTTTGCGGGGAGTGACCATGCCATGGTCTGGTTCTGCCTGGATGTAGGAGGGGTAGAAGACTGCACAAAGATGGAGGTAACTGACTTCAGGGAGGTGGATTTTAAGGAAATGGGAAGGATCCTTAAGGAGCATTTGGATGTGATTGGGTCAGACATGGACGCTGATATTAGGTGGGAAATCATCAGGAGAGGGGTGCAGGATGCTACCAGCACCTGTGCAAGAGTAAGTTGAAAATGCAGTAGGGCCCAAAAACCCTGCTGGTGGACCAGGGAGGTCCAGGAGGTGGTGCGGGGAAAGAAGGCAGCCTATTGGCAATTCAAGCACTCATGGAGTGAAAGGGATCGAGGGAAGTACGAGCTGATGGCTAGAATAGCCACTAGGGTTGGCAGCTAAGGTAAGGAAGGAGCAGAACCTGGCCAGGGAAATTAGGAGAGGGCACAAGGGGTTCTTTAGATACATTGGGGAAGAACAAAGGGTGAAGGGGCAGATTAGCAGGATTAAAACAGGGGAGAGATGGGCACAAGACCCGGGGGAGCAGGCTGAGGTACTAAATGAGTACTTCACCTCAGTTTTCACCAAGGAAAATGGGGGTGCTGCATCATACATGGGAGGAGACAGTGATACTGAGGAGGGGAGGACCCTTACCAATCAGCAGGTCTGGGGAGAGGGGGGAGGTATCACTGGCAGGATGGGGGAAGGCTAAGCAGGGAGAAGAGGTAGTGAAAGTGGAAATCACAGCAGAGAGAGTGAGGGAAGCCCTCAGGTCCCTTAAGATGGAGAAGGCACTGGGACTGGATAAATTACATCCCAGAGTGCTGAAGGAACTTGCGGATGTCCTGGTGAAACCCCTGGCAGAGCTTTTCACCATCTCTCTGAGGACAGGGTGGGTGCCCCAGGACTGGAAGGTGGTGCATATAGTGCCTATCCACAAGGGGGGATCAAGGGAGGTGGCAGAGAACTACAGACCTGTCAGCCTGACATCAGTGGTGGACAAGGTGATAGAGGGCATTGTCAAGGAGAGGCTAGGGTGGGACCTGGAAAAGTCAGGGTGCCTTGGCGATAGACAGCATGGATTCATCCCTGAGAAATCGTGTCAGACAAACCTTGTGGAGTTCTATGACTGGGTGATGAGTGCCTTGGACCTGGGTAGACCACAGGACGTCCTCTCTCTAGACTTCAGCAAGGCATTTGACTTTGTTCCTCATGACAGCCTGCTGGATAAGCTGGGAGAAATGGGGGTGGGGAACCAGATGATCAGATGGATAGGCAATTGGCTCCAGGACCGGACTCAGAGGGTCGTAGTTGGCGGGATAGTCTCATCCCCAAAGAAAGTCATTAGTGGGGTCCCACAGGGATCAGTCCTTGGGCCCCTCCTGTTCAACACCTATGTCTCTGATGTGAGGACAGGTATCAGGAGTGAGATGAGTCTATTTGCAGATGACTCAAAACTGGGGACGGTGGTGGTTGGGGAGGAGGGGAGGGTGGCCCTACAGGGGGACCTGGATGCTCTGGAAAGATGATCTAGAAAGTGGAAGCTGAGATTAAATGCAGGGAAATGCAAGGTACTGCACCTGGGGGCCAGAAACCCGGGCCAAGTGTACACCCTGGGGGGGGAATGCTACAAGTCTCGATGGCTGACCTGAAGGTGGTGGTGGATGTCAAGATGAACAACTCAGAGACTTGTAGGAGGGCAGCAGCCAAGGCCAACAGGTTGCTGGGATGCATCACTAGGGGGATCACCTCCAGAAGGAGGGAAGTGATACTTCCTCTGTATAACTGCTTGGTGAGGCCGCACCACGAACACTGCATGCAATTTTGGAAGCCACACTTAAAGAGGGACATTAAAGTCCTGGAGATGGTCCAGAGGAGGGCAACCAAAATGATTTAGGGCTTGGGGGACAGGACCTATGAGGAGAGGCTCGAAGAGCTATATATGTACACATTGGAAGAGAGAAGGGACCAGGGAGACATGATAGAGGTCTTCAGGTACATGAAGGGTGTAAATATGGGAGGAGCAGTCAGGGTGCTTCAAATGAAGGAGGAGGAGGCCACTAGAGGGCATGGGTGGAAGCCGGAGGGGGGAAGATTCATGGGAGAAAAGATGAGGTGCTACTTCACTGAGAGGGTGGTGGAGCCATGGAATGCGCTGCCTTGGTGGAGGCAGAGACAGTGGGGGGGTTCAAGAGGGGGTGGGACAGGTACAGAGGAAAAGGTTCTTGAAGCAAAATCCAATGCAGCGAGAATCTCCAGAACTGGGAAGGGAGAAGCCAGAGAAGGTGAGGTGGGTAGCAAGGTCAGCACCCAGGGTGGGAGCTGACCAAATGAGCAGACACGAAAGACCATTAGGCCTATTCTGCTGGCATTTTAGTATGTTAGTATGGTCTGCTGAATGTACCAAGCTTATTCAAGGCTCTTTACTCTTACCTCTAAGCTGTACTGAGAGCAGTTTGATTGTATTCTGAGTGGGTTTAAGTGTTTCTGAATGGGCTGGGAGTGTTACACACAGTATGAGAAACAGGTGAATGTGTTTGGCAATGCTAATTAAGTTAGTTTCAGCAAGCAGTGAGGAACAGCAACTGTGAGGCACTGTGATTTAGGCCCCATCCACACCACACAGCTCAGACCCCGTAACGGACAGAAACTGTTACAGCTGGGGAGTGGTACAGTGTGTCCACACTGCAGTGGTGACCAATACAACACCGGTACCACCAGTCCACATCTCAGGAACCAGGCGACTGTTACCGTGGTACCCAATCCCTCAATGCAGCTCACGGCTGTACTCCCAGGCCCTGCAGGAACCGTTACCGCCTATCACACTACCGCCGATAATGTTGCGAGAGGACCAGTTTCATAACCGTTGTTGAAGCCACCTCATATGTGGTTTCAACAATGGTTATGAAAACGCCTTCTGTAATGTTACAGGTATAAATGCAAACTGTTGTGGTAACGGTCTGGGCACTCTGTAATGTTACAGAGGTGTAGTGTGGACAGGGCCTTAGATTGCAGGTTTTCTTGAACTTAAAATAACACAGCAATGGGATGGGAGTTTTACAAATCCTGTGGGAAACAGCTAAATGTTCTTTGTAATGTTAAGTGAGTTACTTGCAAGTAGCAGTGAGAAACAGAAAGTGTGAGGCACTGTTATTTAGAATGCAGGATTTTTGGAAATATAGTAATGGGTTAGGAGTTTTACGACACTGTGGAAGACAGCTGAATGTTCTTTGAATGTTAATTGAGTTACTTGCAAGTAGCAGTGAGAAACAGATTTGTAAAGAAGTTCAATATAGTATGCAGGCTAGAGTGAGTGAGTGAGTGGTGACATCAGCAGAGTATGTATATTTGTCAGATATTTTAACTTTGGTGATGTCATCATCAGATATCACACTCCAGTGGAAATAACCAAGTTTATCACACTGATTTTGCTCTTACCCCCCTTTGTATCAATATAGAAACATGGGATATGCAGGGGAGGACCTGTTTGGTACATGATTTATTTACACTGGTGCTGTTGACCTTCAGTAACCTATGAGTCGCATATGCCATGATGAGTCCAAGGGAAAACAGCATGTGTGCAAATAAATCATGCATCATACAAGGTATATGCACATTACATTTAAACAATAGGAGAGTACCTTGTGTGATCATTTGATTTATTTCTATAGTTTTCATTTTTTTATTTTTTGTAAAGTTTTGGGGTTTATTTTGTGAAATGGAGCGGTTCAGTTTTTTGTTAGGACCATTGTCATGGCCATTGCCATAGAGTCAGCATCATGCTGTTGTACTTAAGCTGCACTATCCCAATTCATTGGTAGCTTCAGTGGCTGGCAAACATTTCTTTGCCAATATAGTAGCCTAGTTTAGCAAGCGAGGATCAAGAACTGAGGACATCTTTCACCTGAGGATTGAAGGTTTTCTTTTGTTCAAATTAATAATATCTGGTGCTGGCAGTCTTTCTTGGGCCACATGAGGCAATGGATGGGAGTAGTCAACACCACTAATAAAGTGAGCAGTACCAGCAGTTGTGGGTGGTGTGTCGACAAGAGAGAACTATGAGCATTGTGATTTTTGTTTCTTTTTTTTTTAAATATCTCATGTGGCAGTTTATTGGAAAAAAATTCCTGAAATGAACACAAGAGGCTTGGAGGGAGAGCAGAGCAGAAGACAGAACTGGCCAACAGAAGCAACTGGGAGAATGAGTGTGCTCTGGGGGCTTGTAGGAGAGACAAGTGGTGGGTAGTTCTAGAGGCACAATGATTTTTTTAAATAGTCCTGTTTAAAGCAATGAAATGGTATGTGTCCTGGTGCATGGAGGCAAATAAGTGTTTTGGTGGTGATGATGCAGAGGGACTGCAGCTTGCACCACGCTTTCAAAATTGCAGTTCAGGAACTGAAAGTAATTGTTGGGGCTAGAAAAGTGCTGGTGTTTGGGGGAAGCTGGGTTATGACATAGAAACTGTTTGCATAAATGTACTGTGACATAGTAACTGTGTAAATAAATTTAACATTCTGCATTTATCTACACAGTTACTCAGATAAACAGATTTATCACAGTCCATTTATGTCCCTACCTTTTACATAAAATTATAGATAGAGATTCAGATATACATAAGCATACAGATACAGAAATAGATATACATATATATAAAGATATAGCTATAGATGTGGATACAGCTATACAGTGTATGTGTGTGTATGTATATACTGTATATAGTATGCAAAAAAATTGGCTATTGCACCATTAGGGATCCGTACGATTATACTTTTCAGAAAGTACAGAAATTCTATGCAAAAAACTTTGATAATAGATCATAAGAGTTCCAGCATCATAAGTAGGGACATTACATTTGTTTAGTGTTCCCAATCCTAATACCCAACCTCCAACCTCGGTTTCCAATCCTAACACCCCAAAGTTAATAAAGTGCAAAATGTTGGGTTTAACGTAGAACTGAATGCTGAACCCTAATATAGGGGTACTATTGTGCCACTTTAATATATACACATACACATGTATATTCATATATACTTTTAGAATGTAGAACAGATTGTATACAAAGTCTATTGACACACCGAACAGAACTATTCCTGGTCATTTTGTAGACTCAGTGAATGTTCATTTAATGATCAGAATAAAGGAAGACCACAGTTTCTTATAAAAGCAAATTATCAGCATTACTTCATGATAAGATGACAAAAGGGTGCCCTAGGCTTACAAACATCATGTTCAAAAACAGGTGTACTTCTTTTTGTGCTTCTTGGTTCATTTGCCTCTCCACAAAGATTATGTAAGTGCCTCCAGCTACTTATCACACATATCATCATTCTCGCCAGTGCTCAAGTCACTGTTCATGGTTCAATGCATCCACGGCCGGAATGGTTTGAAAAGTGGTAGGGCCAAGGATGTAAGGGATAAATTTTCCCCTATTAAATATGTTACCATGATAGCAAAAAGTGATAGGGCCACTTATGAAAGTGGTAGGGCCATGGCCCTAGTGGCCCCCCCCTGTTCTAGCACCTATGCATCCACCCCAGGCTAGAGGCTGGTTTGCACAACAGGTACCAAGCTGACTGATGATGGACAAATGTGCTGACATTTTAGAATCATGTGATTCCTTCCTTAGAGCTAGTCAGGTACAAGGCATATTAAAGGATTTAAAAGCACATATTACAAATAACTGTTCAAGCTATGTTTGCCATGATATAGCTATAGGTACAGCTACAGCTACAGCTACAGCTACAGATACAGATACAGATACAGATACAGATATAGATATAGATATAGATGTAGATATAGATATAGATATAGATATATGCATGGTTTCCACACTTACTTTAAAATCTGTTGTTTACTGTACATGTGTTCAAATCCTTGACAGGGTGTTGGTTCCTAAATGATAACACAATGGCTAGGTGCAAGAGGGAACTACTGCAGGCTTCATGTATTATGATGGTTGTTAGAAATTTGTTTACAAAAATTTCTGGAAGTATTTGGTTCTTAATGTACAGCATCCTAGTTGCTGAGAAAAGTGCAAAATGATTGGTTCTCACAGAAAAAAGGTGGCCCCAAGTCAAAGTCACATGGAATTTGCCACAGGCCTTCTTCTCTTACCTACTACTTCATGAACAGACTAAGACCCACTTCTCTGCATCCTCACATTCCAGTGATTCTGGTGGGCACCATCGGTTATCAATGTGGGAATCAGTGGAACATATACTGTAGGATACTTTACACTGATACACAGCAGAGTAAAGCAAGACAGCACTCTGTGAGGGTCATGATGTTCAGCAGGCAATACTACACTGTGCTGTACTGCAGAGTTTTATTTTATGAACAAAAAAACAAGAATGTTTTTCAAGCTTTTCTACAAACTCAGTTTGTAATTTGTGTGACAACTGTCAGCTAGATATAAACTCTCTCAGTCTCCACTTTATAAATAAAAATAGGAGTAAAAGACCAAACCATTCCTACCTACAGCTGATACTGCACAATGCTACCTATAGAGTTATATTTTACTGATAAATTTCTGTTCCAGAGAGTTTACTTGAAACTGACAAAAAAAAGAACAGAGTTTTCAGAAAACCTAGTAAAACTGGCTTTATGTACCACTTTGGTATGTTCATTTAGATGCAGGTTATCAAGAGGAATCATACTGAATATTTTGTGTATGTTTTCTTCACTATTTGGGAAAGAAACTCTAATTGCAATTGTCAGTGAATGTCACTACAATAACATATAATTAGGTGTTTATTGACAGTTTACAGGTTGCATACATTCACTGATAACTGCCATGTTTATTTTTCTGAAGAAAAATATTGTGTAATTAAAACACATTAAATGTGATTCTGCTGGGGCTACTCAATGGCTCAATAGAAGTGCAAAGCACTTCCATACTGCTGCCACAGTTTTGGAAGCACATCTAGGTCTGCAGGGGTTGGGTGGCCAGGCTGAGAAATGCTCCAAAGGGGAACATGAGCCAGCCAGGGAAAGGAAGCTGCCTGGCTGAGACACAGCAGTGGTCCATCACAAGGGGTGGTGCATCCCCAGAGCACATTGATGTGGCTGAGGCTGACAGAGGCAGCACTGGCCATCTGGGGTAGGGAAAGCAACCAAGGGAGAAAAACAAGAGGAAAAAAAATAGTGGAGCCGTGGCTACATGAAGCCCTGCTCACTTCCTGCAGGCATACACCATCACTTCAGACACCTGGCCAAGAGTTGGCTGCATGCCGGGGGGTGGAATTGCCCTCTCCCTCCACCCTGCCATGGAAGGGTAGCCTGGGGGAACCACAGCCCGGAAAGCATAGGGGAGATTGACACTGGCAGTGAGAAGTGCGGCAGTTGCAGAAGCAGCCACACAGGTGTCTGCAAGAAAGATAAACAGATGATGGTGGGGGATGTGATTCTGCTGATTGATATGACAGTCTGAAGGAGCAAGTATGAGTAAAGTCAGTTATTAAAGTTTTTACAGAATAACTGATTGCAATTTTGTAATGCATATCAGTTTCATGTAAACTCTCTAGTGGAGCATGACCTTGCATAACATTTTTGTCAACTACACGCAGACTCTGTAGCATGGTGTAGAACAGCATGGTATCAACTACATGCATACTCTGTAGTATAGCAAAGTGTATCTTCAATCACTGTACATGTGAACTCTGTAGAGTAGCATAGCAAGGTGTCAACAACATATAAACTCTGTAGTAGGGCATGTTGTACAGTTACATAGTGCATTGTCTACTGCTTGTAAACTCTATAGTGTAACATGGTGTGTATCATAGGGTAATGTCACCTATACATAAACTCTGTAGTGTCGCATTGTACAGCATACTGTCATATACATGCAAACTCTATAGTGTAGCATGCTGTTGTGTCACTTACAGGTAAACTCTGCAGTGTGTATTGTTATAGTGCAATGCTACCTACATGTAAACTCTCTACTGTAGTATGGAATAGCATAGCATAGCATTGGTGTCAGCAACTTGTAAACTCTGTAGTGTAGCATGGTGCACAATAGTATAGTGCCAACCACAGTACATGAAAACTTTGTATTGCTGTGTAACGATGAGGCATAGTGTAGTGTCACCTACATGCAAACTCTGTGGTGTAGCATGGTGTAGCATAGTGTAGTGTCATTTGTATGTAAACTTCACAGTACTGCATGGTGTAGCATAGCGTTTTGTCTTGTTATATCTAGCAGACCTGGGTTCGATTCCCACAACTTCCACTTGCCTACTGTGTAACTTTGAGCAAATCAATTAACCACCCCCAGTACTCTCGGGTTGCCCTGAAAACAGGATCTTTTACCTACCAGAAAATAAAAAATTGAATAAAAATTGCAAGTAAACATTGTAGTGTAGCATGGTTTAGCATAGGTTGGTGTCAACCACATGTAAACTCCACAGTGTAACATGGTGCAGTATAGTGTAATGTCATCTGCAGCAAAACTCAGTAGCGTAGCATCGTATAGTGCAAAGTCAGCAACATGCAAACTCTGCAGTGAAGCATGAAGTATCAAACAGACAAATAATGCAGCACTACACAATGGCTGAAAGAAGGTAATTTTATTCCAGCATCCATAACTGATTCCCTGGTGCATTGAGGGAACAATCCCTCTTCATCAGGGGCAGAGCATGGTGCAGCATAGTGTAGAGTCTCCTGCAGCTGCATGCTAAAGTGTAGCATGGTGTGGCTTTAGTATAATGTCACCTACAGCTAAACTCCATAGTGTAGCATTATGTAGTGTAGTGTCATCTACTTGCAAACCCTGAAGCGTGACATGATGTAAAAGTTCAATATCACCAACAGGTAAATTCTTTAGTGTAGGTCAATTTAGTGTAGTGCCAGCTACATGTAAACTGTCTAGAATAGCAGGGTGTCCCTTGCAGGTATACTCGTTAGTGCTGCATGGTGTACCATGGCATTGGTGTCAGCAACTTGTAAACTTAGCAGTGTTGCATACTGTACTATACTATACTATACTATACTATACTATACTATACTATACTTTACTTTACTGTACTGTACTGTACTATACTATACTATACTACACTATACTATACTTTACTGTACTGTACTGTACTGTTCTGTACTATCCTATCCTATACTATACTATACTTTACTGTACTGTACTGTACTGTTCTGTACTATCCTATACTATACTATACTATACTATACTATACTATACTATACTATACTATACTATACTAAAGTATCAACTACATGTAAAGTTTGTAGAGTAGCATGTAGGTGATGCTTCACTATGCTACGCCATGATTCACTACAGAGTTCATAACAAACACTGTGCTGTGCTATGCTACACTTAGTGATGGGCGAAGTGAGCTCAATCTGCTCCATGAAGTGATTTATGCAGAGCAAAGGCAGATTCAGTGCTCTTACAGCATAAGCGGAGTACTCCGCATTATAATGAGGAATGCAAAGTCCATTGGAAACAATGACTTCGCATTACTCTACCTCCCCAGACCACTACTCCACCAAAATTTTAGGCGAAGTGCATTGAAAACAATGTTCTTCGCCTCACTTTGCCTTGTTTATGAGCTCCGAAGGCGAATTTTGCAGTGATTCATTGGATTTCAGGTCACATGGGCTCTATATTGATCTGCACAGCCTCAATTCAGGGTAGGATGAGTAGGAAGGAGTAGGAGACAGTGTGATCTGAAAGCTGTCTGTGATAGGAATCTTGTAAAAGCTATTCAAAAAGCATTTTTGGGTTATTTTTTGGGATCCAACTTTAGTTCATCAATTGTAGGAAACCCTCCTGTGCTGATATCATCGAGCGTTTTTGTTTTTGTGTGGATTTTGAATGTTAATTTACAACATTGAGTGTGTGTGTGGTAAAATACAGTAAAAGTGTGCTTTGGGGAAGGGGTGTATCTGTGGTGTAGGTAGATTTAAGTTGGAGAAATAGCGATTTCCTTGTTTTTTGGTTATATTTTTGTTACGTAACTGACTGTGTAATTGTACACACAGTAATATTGGCAGTAATATAAATTTTCTTGCTGTTTGTTGTGTGGATCTGGTGTAGCAGTTCATAAGTTCAGGTTGTTTACATTACAAATTTAGAATATGCAACGTGGCATAGTACTGAACTTTTACATTTGCTACCCATTCCTCATTCAGCATTGTACACAAACTGTTCTGTGTGTGAGTGTGTGTGTGCAGTGTTGTGTGCATCAAATAATACATCTTTTATTGTGCCACAGACTAGTGTAATTGCAGGTGCAGCAGTGAGAACCTGCTATCCACTGCAGCTGCCTGTTTTTGTACTGCTATTGTGGTATCTGTTTTTGGTTTTTCTGCTTCTAGTGCCGTAAAAATCTGCACTGTCTGCATTCAGTGTTCCCCCCACCCCCACGTTCAAAAGGTATTTTTTACCAGATTGGATTGTTTTTGTGACCTCATCAGCACCACTGGTTACTGACTGAAGTTGTTTTAATTCCTTGACAGTCAGAGTAGTCTCTTATCTGTTGCTGAAGCCACAGTTGTTTATTTGGCTTCACATCCAGCGTCCCTCCAATCAGAGAGTGAACATATCAAAATCTGAATTTGGTTATAATATTGTGGTTGATCCCCCCAAATGCCTGCAAACAGACGTGCAAGCAAAGCTGTTTCTCGCCATGGCAATGTTGGCAGTAAGATGGTCTGTGGGCGTGGTAGTAGTACGCAGATGCAGAAGTGCATTGCTGATGTGAGGAAAGGCATTTCTCCTGCAATGTTTTTTACAGCCCAATCAATAGCTTCACTCATAGTTGGAGGAGATGATGTTTTTCCAGCCGGTGGTGTTAGTGTTACTGGTGTTAGTGGTGGTGGAGGTAGTATTAGTATTGTTGCATCAAGTTCTAATTCCAACCAGTGTACCATATCCAAACATATTGAGTGTGAAGCAATGCAAGTGAGTGGCAGCGTAGATGATGTCATACTTCCCAGTATCATCTCAGTAACTGAACCTGAGGATTCTGATAATCATGTCAATGATAGCATACAATGTGATATTCCGTCCACCGTGACACTTAACGTCATGCATTTTCCATGCAGTGATTCACAGTGTGGTGAAAAAATATCAGGTGATGGTGGCGTAGATGCTGATGATGAATGTGATGATGATGATAATGTTGCTGTTGTTGCAACATGCAGTCCACATGCTAGCATCCAAGCAGAAGATGTGGATGTGTGTGACGTTAATGAATATGATGATGATGTAATTGACCACAGTTGGGAACCGGAGAAAAATAAATTCAAAGTGGCTGTTTGCAGGAATTCCCCCCAACCCCCATAAAAACTTGTGATCTACTGGTTTTAGTTGATGCTGATGATTACCCAGTAATCAAGGTAGTCATTGTGGTAAGTTGCAGTCCAGGTGTGCAGTGCCCGAAACATCATGTGCCCCCCCCCACTTCAGTGCTTAAAATAACAGACTTAAATAAGCCACATCATGGACATGTTAAAAGCAGAGCATCACAATCCCTTGTTTGGGATTTTTTTGTTCAAGATGCAAATGATGATTCAGTTGCAATCTGCCAGGTTTGCCATGTGCGTGTGAGTCTAGGTAAAAAGGGTAGCCACCTGGGCACAGGAGGACAGCATACACATCTTAAGAATAGGCACTTGGCACTGTGGTCTCAGCACAAGCTGGCAGCTAATACCACAGTGGGGCATTCACCCTCATCACCGGCAACCATAGCCAGCATGTTATCCCCTTCCATGACTGTTAAGCCCAGTAGGAAATTAAACATATGCAGTAGTGTGGTAATAAGAGCAGAGGATTACTACAGGCATGATGAAGTGGAGGACCATAATGACTTTGAAATGTTGTCCAGTGCTGGTGAGAGTAGCAGTTTTTGTGGTGGTGGTGGTGGTGAATGCAGTATGTCAAGTGCAAGTTGTACATCAACCCCAGTTGGCAAATCTGGCAAAATGACACCATTTCTGGGTTTGTCATCATCACCTGTGCAACCATCTTCATCAAATATCCACACTCCACCCCCCTGCCAATGCTATTCATCAAAGAGCACAACCATTTGTGATCAACACACCCCATGTAAAAAGTTAAAGTCAGCCCACATTACCGAGTGTTTTTGCGCATAAGCCGAAGTACCCCCCCCCAATCATACAGTGTCATGTGAACTTAATGCTGCTGTAGCAGAAATGCTGGCAATTAATCTTTTGCCCTTCTCCTTTGTGGAGAATTCTGGGTTCTGGTGGTTTGCTGCATGTGCCTGTCCAAAATGGAAAGTCCCATCAAGGACATACTTTTCTATCCGTGCTGTCCCCGAGTTGTTTCGCACTGTGTCCGACTCAGCAAGACATGCTCTTCAACATTCCTCCTCTCCATTCATCCATTTAAGTATGGATATGTGGACAAGTGGCAAAAAGTGGGGAGTTCATATTTGTGTATAACTGCACACTGGGCACAGGTGCCGGGGGTTGTTTGTGATGTTGGTAGTGTGACTAATCAGTGCAGTAAGGTGAATTGTCGTGGTAGCAATCTTCCAGGAATTCGATAGCATGCAACAATTGCTATGCACAATGTGACCTATTCACACACTGGTGAGAACATGTTGGATGTGGTACTGACTGAAATTGACAGATGGCTAAACCCTCTGTCCCTGAAAGCTGGGTTCATAGCAAGTGATAATGGGTCAAATGTGGTGAAATGCATCATGAATGGTGTTTTTTTCGTGTTCCATGCATGGCCCACTGTTTAAATCTTGTGATGCAGGAGTTTCTGCAGCACCCTGATGTAAAGGAAATGCTGACCATTGCACAACTTATCTGATCTCACTTTTCAAGATCTGGAAAGGCCCGTGACCAACTGCGGCAGTTGCAGATACAAAACAACCTGCCTCAGCACCACTTGAAGCTGGAAGTTGTCACCCGATGGAACTCTACTTTATACATGGCAGAGAGGTTGTATGAACAATACAAAGCCATCTTAGAATATCTTCTTATGCACACTAGCCGTGACAGTTCTGGGGCCTCCATGTCTATGACGACTGAACAGTGGTGCCTCATGGACTCTGTAATAACAATTTTGCGGCCTTTTGAACATGCCACACAGGCAGTGAGTGGTGAGTCTGCCTCTATTAGCCAATCAATTCCACTGCTGCGGGTGCTGAGGCAGACATTGGTGAATGTACAGCATAGCCTTGATGTTGCCGGAGATGGTGGTAGCAGTATGTTGTTGCAACACATGCTGACAGTATTTGACCAGAATCGTCACATTGTGAGCATTCAATGTAGTGACAACTTTGCCTTAGCAACAATGCTGGACCCACAATACAAACATGGAATTGCATCAGTACTGGAGGGAGGGCCTGAACAGGTAAAAAATATCAGTGGTCAACTGGTGCGCTTGGTTCATGGGGCACAGAAGTCACGTGCCAAGGTCAGCAAACCTCAGCAGCATAATCCAGCTGAAGGTGTACCTGAGGAACATCAAGCATATCCTGCAAGGGGAAGGGGACTGCAGTTCCAGGTGGTCTGTCATCCAAAGTGGCTGGTGTCAACCCACTTTGGGAGGCTTTGTCCCAAGTGGGTATTTGTGAAATAAATGATTCAGGAGAACAGGATAATACATCAACAATTGGACTTAGTGCGGGACAGAGAATGACTGACTCAGATTTGTCTGAAAACAGGCATCTGACAATAACTGAATATCCTCTTTTGTACTGGAGTGGAAAGGTCAGTGAATGGCCAGAGCAGACTGCAGTGGCACTGAAGTACTTCACATGCCCACCCTCCAGTGTAAGTGTTGAGAGGGTATTCAGCTCAGCAGGTACAATAGTCAGGGATCGGCGGACAAACCTGTCTCCTGCAAAAGTTAGTTTGCTAACATTTATTAAAATGAATGAGAGGCACATACCAGCACAGACTGCAATCTCGGTATTCATACCCCAGCCTAGTCGTGGAGGTCTTGCTGATGTGGAAATGGAGCATCCTGGTGGCACTGGCAGTGGCTACCTAAAATGGTCCGCCACTGACGTAGATGATGACACAATGGAGAAAGAATTTCCCAGTGGTCAGACTTCAGACACCGATGACTGTGAGGGCAGCTTTCTTTGTGAGGATGATGATGTGGTTAATTTTGGCAGGTTTTAACTGAAGTTTCTAAAAGGCAGTGTGCCCCACCGAACCACCACCACCACCAGGACTGATGTTAGCCACTGCCACAATGAGTCTGTCTGCACCCCAGACCACCACCACTGGGACTGATGTTAGCCACTGCCACCATAAGTCTGTCTGCCCCTGGACCACCACCACCACCAGGACTGATGTTAGCCACTGCCACCATGAGTCTGTCTGCACCCTGGACCACCACCACTGGGACTGATATTAGCCACTGCCACCATAAGTCTGTCTGCCCCTGGACTACGACTACCACCACCACCAGGACTGTTGTTAGCCACTGCCACCATGAGTCTGTCTGCCCCAGACCACCACCACTGGGACTGATGTTAGCCACTGCCACCATGAGTCTGTCTGCCCTCCAGACCACCCCCACTGGGACTGATGTTAGCCACTGCCACCATGAGTCTGTCTGCCCCTGGACCACCCCAACCAGGACTGATGTTAGCCACTGCCACCATGAGTCTGTCTGCCCCGGACCACCCCAACCGGGACTGATGTTAGACACTGCCACCATGAGTCTGTCTGTCCCGGACCACCACCACCACCACCAGGACTGATGTTAGCCACTGCCACCATAAGTCTGTCTGCCCCTGGACCACCACCACCAGGAATGATGTTAGACACTGCCACCATGAGTCTGTCTGCCCCGGACCACCACCACCGGGACTGGTGTTAGCCACTGCCACTATGAGTCTGTCTGCCCCCCGGACCACCCCCACCAGGACTGATGTTAGCCACTGCCACTATGAGTCTGTCAGCCCCCCTGGACCATTCCCACTGGGACAGATGTTAGCCACTGCCACCATGAGTCTGTCTGCCCCAGACTGCCACCACCACCGGGACTGATGTTAGCCACTGCCACCATGAGTCTGTCTGCCCCCAGACCACCACTACCACTGAGACTGATGTTAGCCACTGCCACCATGAGTCTGTCTTCCCTCTGGACATCCACCACTGGGACTGATGTTAGCCACTGCCACCATAAGTCTGTCTGTCCCCAGACCACCACCACCAGGACTGATGTTAGCCACTGCCACCATAAGTCTGTCTGCCCCCAGACCACCACCACCAGGACTGATGTTAGCCACTGCCACCATAAGGCTGTCTGTCCCAGGACCACCACCACCACCACCAGGACAGATGTTAGCCACTGCCACCATAAGTCTGTCTGCCCCCGGACCATCACCACCAGGACTAATGTTAGCCACTGCCACCATGAGTCTGTCTGCCCCATGGACCACCCCAACCGGGACTGATGTTAGACACTGCCACCATGAGTCTGTCTGTCCCGGACCACCACCACCACCAGGACTGATGTTAGCCACTGCCACCAAAAGTCTGTCTGCCCCCAGACCACCACCACCAGGAATGATGTTAGACACTGTCACCATGAGTCTGTCTGCCCCAGACCACCACCACCCCAACCGGGACTGATGTTAGCCACTGCCACCATAAGTCTGTCTGTCCCGGACCAACACCACCACCACCAGGACTGATGTTAGCCACTGCCACCATAAGTCTGTCTGCCCCCGGACCACCACCACCAGGACTGATGTTAGCCACAGCCACCATGAGTCTGTCTGCCCCCCGGACCACCCCCTCCGGGACTGATGTTAGACACTGCCACCATGAGTCTGTCTGTCCCGGACCACCACCACCACCAGGACTGATGTTAGCCACTGCCACCATAAGTCTGTCTGCCCCAGACCACCACCACTTCAGGAGATGATGTTAGACACTGTCACCATGAGTCTGTCTGCCCAGACCACCACCACCCCACGGGACTGATGTTAGCCACTGCCACCCAAGTCTGTCTGTCCCGGAACAACACCACCACCACCAGGACTGATGTTAGCCACTGCCACCATAAGTCTGTCTGCCCCCGGACCACCACCACCAGGACTGATGTTAGCCACTGCCACCATGAGTCTGTCTGCCCCCCAGACCACCCCCTCTGGGACTGATGTTAGACACTGCCACCATGAGCCTGTCTGTCCTGGACCACCACCACCACCAGGACTGATGTTAGCCACTGCCACCATAAGTCTGTCTTCCCCCAGACCACCACCACCAGGACTGATGTTAGCCACTGCCACCATGAGTCTGTCTGTCCCAGACCACCACCACCCCCACCGGGACTGATGTTAGCCACTGCCACCATAAGTCTGTCTGTCCCGGACCACCACCACCACCACCAGGACTGATGTTAGCCACTGCCACCATAAGTCTGTCTGCCCCCGGACCACCACCACCAGGACTGATGTTAGCCACTGCCACCATGAGTCTGTCTGCCCCCGGACCACCCCCACCGGGACTGATGTTAGACACTGCCACCATGAGTCTGTCTGTCCCGGACCACCACCACCACCACCAGGACTGATGTTAGCCACTGCCACCATAAGTCTGTCTGCCCCAGACCACCACCACCAGGAATGATGTTAGACACTGCCACCATTGTCTGTCTGCCCCAGACACCACCACCCCCACCGCGGGACTGATGTGCCACTGCCACCCATAAGTCTGTCATTCCCGGACCACCACCACCACCACCAGGACTGATGTTAGCCACTGCCACCATAAGTCTGTCTGCCTCCGGACCACCACCACCAGGACTGATGTTAGCCACTGCCACCATGAGTCTGTCTGCCCCCGGACCACCCCCACTGGGACTGATGTTAGACACTGCCACAATGAGTCTGTCTGTCCCGGACCACCACCACCACCACCAGGACTGATGTTAGCCACTGCCACCATAAGTCTGTCTGCCCCCTGGACCACTCCCACCGGGACTGATGTTAGACACTGCCACAATGAGTCTGTCTGTCCTGGACCACCACCACCACCACCGGGACTGGTGTTAGCCACTGCCACTATGAGTCTGTCTGCCCCCCGGACCACCCCCACCAGGACTGATGTTAGCCACTGCCACTATGAGTCTGTCTGCCCCCCTGGACCATTCCCACCGGGACTGATGTTAGCCACTGCCACCATGAGTCTGTCTACCCCAGACCGCCACCACCACCGGGACTGATGTTAGCCACTGCCACCATGAGTCTGTCTGCCCCGGACCGCCACCACCACTGGGACTGATGCTAGCCACTGCCACCATGAGTCTGTCTGCCCCTCCAGACCACCCCCACCAGGACTGATGTTAGCCACTGCCACCATGAGTCTGTCTGCCCCCAGACCACCACTACCACCGAGACTGATGTTAGCCACTGCCACCATGAGTCTGTCTTCCCTCTGGACATCCACCACTGGGACTGATGTTAGCCACTGCCACCATAAGTCTGTCTGTCCCCAGACCACCACCACCAGGACTAATGTTAGCCACTGCCACCATAAGTCTGTCTGCCCCAGACCACCACCACCCCAACCGGGACTGATGTTAGCCACTGCCACCATAAGTCTGTCTGTCCCGGACCACCACCACCACCACCAGGACTGATGTTAGCCACTGCCACCATAAGTCTGTCTGCCCCCGGACAACCACCACCAGGACTCATGTTAGCCACTGCCACCATGAGTCTGTCTGCCCCAGACCACCACCACCCCCACCGGGACTGATGTTAGCCACTGCCACCATAAGTCTGTCTGTCCCGGACCAACACCACCACCACCAGGACTGATGTTAGCCACTGCCACCATTAGTCTGTCTGCCCCCGGACCACCACCAGCAGGACTGATGTTAGCCACTGCCACCATGAGTCTGTCTGCCCCCCGACCACCCCCACCAGGACTGATGTTAGACACTGCCACCATGAGTCTGTCTGTCCCGGACCACCACCACCACCACCACCAGGACTGATGTTAGCCACTGCCATCATAAGTCTGTCTGCCCCCAGACCACCACCACCAGGAATGATGTTAGACACTGCCACCATGAGTCTGTCTGCCCCAGACCACCACCACCCCCACCGGGACTGATGTTAGCCACTGCCACCATAAGTCTGTCTGTCCCGGACCACCACCACCACCACCAGGACTGATGTTAGCCACTGCCACCATAAGTCTGTCTGCCCCCGGACCACCACCACCAGGACTCATGTTAGCCACTGCCACCATGAGTCTGTCTGCCCCCGGACCACCCCCACCGGGACTGATGTTAGACACTGCCACGATGAGTCTATCTGTCCCGGACCACCACTACCACCACCAGGACTGATGTTAGCCACTGCCACCATAAGTCTGTCTGCCCCCTGGATCACCCCCACCGGGACTGATGTTAGACACTGCCACAATGAGTCTGTCTGTCCCGGACCACCACCACCACCACCGGGACTGGTGTTAGCCACTGCCACTATGAGTCTGTCTGTCCCCCGGACCATCCCCACCAGGACTGATGTTAGCCACTGCCACTATGAGTCTGTCTGCCCCCCTGGACCATTCCCACCGGGACTGATGTTAGCCACTGCCACCATGAGTCTGTCTACCCCAGACCGCCACCACCACCGGGACTGATGTTAGCCACTGCCACCATGAGTCTGTCTGCCCCGGACCAGCCACCACCACCGGGACTGATGTTAGCCACTGCCACCATGAGTCTGTCTGTCCCGGACACCACCACCACCACCACCAGGACTGATGTTAGCCACTGCCACCATAAGTCTGTCTGCCCCGGACCACCACCACCAGGACTGATGTTAGCCACTGCCACATGAGTCTGTCTGCCCCCGGACCACCCCCACCGGGACTGATGTTAGACACTGCCACAATGAGTCTGTCTGTCCCGGACCACCACCACCACCACCAGGACTGATGTTAGCCACTGCCACTAAGTCTGTCTGCCCCCTGGATCACCCCAACCGGGACTGATGTTAGACACTGCCACAATGAGTCTGTCTGCCCGGACCACCACCACCACCACCGGGCCTGGTGTTAGCCACTGCCACTTTGAGTCTGTCTGTCTGTCCCCCGGACCTCCCCCAGGACTGATGTTAGCCACTGCCACTATGAGTCTGTCTGCCCCCTGGACCATTCCCACCGGGACTGATGTTAGCCACTGCCACCATGAGTCTGTCTACCCCAGACCGCCACCACCACCGGGACTGATGTTAGCCACTGCCACCATGAGTCTGTCTTCCCTCTGGACATCCACCACTGGGACTGATGTTAGCCACTGCCACCATAAGTCTGTCTGTCCCCAGACCACCACCACCAGGACTAATGTTAGCCACTGCCACCACAAGTCTGTCTGCCCCCAGACCACCACCACCAGGACTGATGTTAGCCACTGCCACCATTAGTCTGTCTGCCCCAGACCACCACCACCCCCACCGGGACTGATGTTAGCCACTGCCACCATAAGTCTGTCTGTCCCGGACCACCACCACCACCAGGACTGATGTTAGCCACTGCCACCAGAAGTCTGTCTGCCCCTGGACCACCACCACCAGGACTCATGTTAACCACTGCCACCATGAGTCTGTCTGCCCTAGACCACCACCACCCCCACCGGGACTGATGTTAGCCACTGCCACCCTAAATCTGTCAGTCCCGGACCAACACCACCACCACCAGGACTGATGTTAGCCACTGCCACCATAAGTCTGTCTCCCCAGGACCACAACCACCTGGACCAGTGTTAGCCACTGCCACCATGAGTCTGTCTGCCCCCGGACCACCCCCACCGGGACTGATGTTAGACACTGCCACCATGAGTCTGTCTGTCCTGGACCACCACCACCACCAGGACTGATGTTAGCCACTGCCACCATAAGTCTGTCTGCCCCCAGACCACCACCACCAGGACTGATGTTAGCCACTGCCACCATAAGTCTGTCTGTCCCGGACCACCACCACCACCACCAGGACTGATGTTAGCCACTGCCACCATAAGTCTGTCTGCCCCCGGACCACCACCACCAGGACTGATGTTAGCCACTGCCACCATGAGTCTGTCTGCCCCCCGGACCACCCCCACCGGGACTGATGTTAGACACTGCCACCATGGAGTCTGTCTGTCCCGGTCTCACCACACACCAGGGACTGATGTAGCCACTGCCACCATAAGTCTGTCTGCCCCCAGACCACCTCCACCAGGAATGATGTTAGACACTGCCACCATGAGTTTGTCTGCCCCAGACCACCACCACCCCCACCGGGACTGATGTTAGCCACTGCCACCATAAGTCTGTCTGTCCCGGACCACCACCACCACCACCAGGACTGATGTTAGCCACTGCCACCATAAGTCTGTCTGCCCCTGGACCACCACCACCACCACCAGGACTGATGTTAGCCACTGCCACCATGAGTCTGTCTGCCCCCCAGACCACCCCCACCGGGACTGATGTTAGACACTGCCACCATGAGTCTGTCTGTCCCGGAGCACCACCACCACCACCAGGACTGATGTTAGCCACTGCCACCATAAGTCTGTCTGCCCCCTGGACCACCCCCACCGGGACTGATGTTAGACACTGCCACAATGAGTCTGTCTGTCCCGGACCACCACCACCACCCCTGGACTGACTTAGCCACTGCCACTATGAGTCTGTCTGCCCCCCGGACCACCCCCACCAGGACTGAGGTTAGCCACTGCCACTATGAGTCTGTCTGCCCCCCTGGACCATTCCCACCGGGACTGATGTTAGCCACTGCCACCATGAGTCTGTCTACCCCAGACCGCCACCACCACCGGGACTGATGTTAGCCACTGCCACCATGAGTCTGTCTGCCCCGGACCGCCACCACCACCGGGACTGATGTTAGCCACTGCCACCATGAGTCTGTCTGCCCCTCCAGACCACCCCCACCAGGACTGATGTTAGCCACTGCCACCATGAGTCTGTCTGCCCCCAGACCACCACTACCACTGAGACTGATGTTAGCCACTGCCACCATGAGTCTGTCTTCCCTCTGGACATCCACCACTGGGACTGATGTTAGCCACTGCCACCATAAGTCTGTCTGTCCCCAGACCACCACCTCCAGGACTAATGTTAGCCACTGCCACCATAAGTCTGTCTGCCCCCTGACCACCACCACCAGGACTGATGTTAGCCACTGCCACCATGAGTCTGTCTGCCCCAGACCACCACCACCCCCACCGGGACTGATGTTAGCCACTGCCACCATAAGTCTGTCTGCCCCCGGACCACCACCACCAGGACTCATGTTAGCCACTGCCACCATGAGTCTGTCTGCCCCAGACCACCACCACCCCCACCGGGACTGATGTTAGCCACTGCCACCAAGAATCTGTCTGCCCCCGGACCACCGCCACCAGGACTGATGTTAGTCACTGCCACTATGAGTCTGTCTGTCCCAGACCATCACCACCCCCACCATCGGGACTGATGTTAACCACTGCCACCATGAGTCTGTCTGTCCCTGGACCACCACCACCACTGGAACTGATGTTAGCCACTCCCACCATGAGTCTGTCTGCCCCAGACCACCACCGGGACTGATGTTAGCCACTCCCACCATGAGTCTGTCTGTCCTCTGGACCACCACCACCACCAGGACTGATGTTAGCCACTGCCACCATGAGTCTGTCTGCCCTCAGACTACCACCACCACCAGGACTGATGTTAGCCACTGCCACCACTGAGCCTGAGTCTGTCAGGACCACCACATCCATCAGCCACAGACACAAAGCGTCTTAATATTTAAACCATAAAGTGAGTATGTGTACTCATGTTTGTTATGCTGCTTCGCTTCCTTTAGTTGTATGTTTTGTTTTCTGTAGCTTTTCAGAGCCACTATGGAAAAACACATGTGGTACACTTTTATTTCTTTCACAGGGTAACAAAAAAAGACTCCATCACTAAAAATTGTTGGGAATGGTACTGTAGCTGTACCGTACAGAGAGGAAGCAATGTAATATCCATGTGATATCCATTCTGGTAAGTATGAAGATTTTATTTCATCCATTTCATTGTTTTGGAAAGACTGCAGCAAATGTTGCACACAGGTTGTGTTAGTTGACAAGATGTGGGTTTGAAATGTAACTTGATTTTAGATTGAGATTTGAGAACCAGGTAGGGACACATAACAATTAAGATGTAAGAAGTCATTCATTTCTTTTTTGAGGACACTTTCAGATGTTGCTGTTCTGTCAAAGTGGCCCTAATCTAAAAAAGCTCATCAACATCAGGCACCCCCCCCGAGCTTGGGCACACATGCAACATGCAGAAGTAATTTCATTACATGACCATGACCATCCTAACAACCGGACTCCAGAAGCATGCTGATGATATTTGTGAAGAAGTAACAAAATAAGAAACCATTAGAGACAAACCTGCAAATATGATTCCCCCACCCCAAAAATACTTGCCTTCATGTGCTTGAGAGTTATCTGTTTCAATTTCAGTGCAAAAATTTCATTGAGCACTGGAATGTCACACCAACAGTTTCTGAGTGACCTGTGATGCAGAACAATACCATGAGTAGATGTCCATGTCAACCCCCTCCTCACCTACAAAACACACAACTATACATATATATATATATATATATATATATATACTCACCAAGGCTACTATTAGTGTACATCCAAAGGGTACCCTTCAATCCAGTTGAGATGATCACACTGCATTTGCTCGAATCTTCTTGCAGAACACATTGGACCAGCAATACAATGCTCACAGTCATCATTTTATACTGGGGTATGCGCCAAAACACTCTCATTTCACTGTGTTACCACTTGTCAATTTTCTGCACACATGGAGGATGCATTTTGGGCCTGCAGAAAAAATCTGGGGACTCTGTGTGACCACTGCGCACATGACTGAGTGCTCCATTAATTCTGGGGGACTTTGTATGTGCTGAAACACTCTCATTTCACTGTGTTACCTCTTGTCAATTTTCTGCACTGCGCGTTACGATGTACTTCCGGTTTCCTTTCCATAAAACACTCGCACTAGTGAGCTGGGCGAGCGTACGGTGGGCCGCTCGCAGAGACGCGCACAGTGACACGCACATCGGCACGTGTCTACCGTGTCCACCCGGGGCTAACGGGCTTAGGGCCATAACTAGGACTACTACAAGGTAAACTGAGAAAATTATATCTCATCCTCCTTTATCTCTTCTTCTTAAAACCTGTGTTTGTATTAATAAAATCATGAAGGAAGCAAATAAAATATGCACATCTTGTCAAATGTATACTTTGGGAAAACACACAGCAAACTTTGTATGTGACAGATGCATACTGTTAGAAAATTTAACGGAAGAAGTCAAACGTTTGCAGCCTAAAGATACTCTTCAATCTGATATTAAAGCACTAAAGGACTACATAGAACAGATGTCACTTCTAGTTGAATCTAATGTGTCCATCACAAAGCACTCAGATGACTCACTTCATCATGACAAATCTCCAAACAAACATTTAGCATGTAACTTAGTAGAACAACCAGTTACATCATCCACTCCTTCAAATTACACCACAGATGATAACTGGACAAAAATCCCCTATAAAAAACACACTAAAAAAAGTAACTATCTGGACAAAAAACAGGAGTTACCCTTACACAATTCTTTTGAAACCCTTACCTTAAAAACAGACAGTAATGTAGACACTGCTCCAGGAGAATGTAACATCACTACATCTAAAGATGATGAATCCGACTACTCATCTAAATCTCTTAACACAATAAAAATAAATCACCTAAACACAAACTACCTGACAAACCATACAAAGAACCAAAATGTCAGGCCATCACAGAATTAGATCATGAGCCAGAAATAAATTCTGTTCTAACTACAAATCCCTTGATAAAAACTGCAGACACACACTCACTTACTGAATCACAAACCAAACAGAAACAGGTAATTGTACTAGGTGATTCAATTATTAAATACTTAGACAGAGCAATATGTAACCCAGATAAACAACACAGAATGTGCTCTAGCTTTAGAGAGGTGAAAATTGCAGATATAACAACAATGGTAAAACCTATACTATCCACTGCAGGGGAAAACTCCTTGGTAATTGTTCACGCAGGAACAAATGACATAGGAGGTTCACAACTCTCAAAAATTAAACAAGATTTTGTAGCATTAAATAACATATTATGTGAATGTGGCTGCACCGTCTGCATCTCCGAGGTACTACCCATCCCAAGAGCGACCAGTTATATCACTTCAAAAATCAAAGCTTTAAATGAATGGCTCTGCAAATGGTGCTATTGACAGGGAATCAAGTGTTTAACACATTGGGAAGAGTTTGAGGACAGAACATCATTATATTGTTGGGACAGATGGCATCTCAGTAGAAGAGGCAGTACCATCCTGGGACAAAAAATGACTACATACATAAATACACATTTAAACTAAAAAATAGGGGGGGGACTGGGAAATCATCCCGGCCTCTTATTAACAATATTGGCTCAATACCTAATCTCAAATTAAATATTCTTACCTTTAACACTCGATCCATGAACATCTCTAAATATGCAGAATTAGAAATACTTTCTCAGACCCTAGGTTTGGCAATAATTGCAATTACAGAAACATGGGGTAACGCAGACAAAGATTGGATAGCGGAACTGCCTGGTTATAGACATTACTATAAATATAGAGAGAATACAAAAAAAGGAGGAGGGGTCAGCCTTTATATAAGAAATGATATTCACTCATATGGAAAAGAAGCTAATTCACAACTGGAAAGCATTTGGGCCTATATCTGACCCACTTGCTCCCATGAACTACTTGTCGGAACTTGTTATAGACCACCATCTTCAGATTTAAATGTCACCAGCCAGCTAGCAGAAGAAATACAGCAATTAGCTAACAAGAACACTGTATTAATATTGGGGGACTTTAATTTACCAACTATAAACTGGGACACCCTCTCTGAAACTAATCACCATGATGAACAACTTCTTTCAGTAGTAATAAACCTAGGTCTTAAACAAAATGTAAGGGAACCCACCAGGGGACAAAACACTCTTGACCTTGCTATAACAAATTTAGAAACCCCAACATCTGACGTCAAGATCTTACCCCCCATGGGAAATAGTGATCACATGTCTATATTCTTCTCTATGCAATTCCCTCTTCAACCTAAAACAAACAAAATTAAAATAAAAAAATATCATAAAGTCAACTTTAACTGCATCAATCAAGCCTTAGAAGAAATTAACTGGGAACAGGCCCTTCTCCCCTTAAATACAAATGAAGCATGAGATCTCTTAAAAAACAAAATAACTCAACACGATAAACAACACATACCTGAGAAATATAAATATAACAATAAAGGAAAAATACCACAATGGTTTAACAAAAACATTAAATCATTAATTACTCGTAAAAATAAGCTCTTCTCTAAACTTAAAAAAGCATCAACATCTCAAGTTAATAAAATATTGGTGACTTATAGAGAGACAGTCACAATGCTAAAAAAACAGATAGTTACAGCTAAACGTAACCTAGAATTTAAGATTGCTCATACAAAAGATTGTCATAAAGCTTTATATTCATACCTAAATGAAAAAAAAGGGTTGTAACAATTTAATTGGGCCATTAATTATCAACACACAAACAATAACCTCGGACATTGACACAGCAACTGAACTAAACAACTACTTTTCATCCGTTTATGCACAAAAATCAGTTCCCTCATCTACTATTATATCCCCAAAGGTAGAAATAAATATGATCACTGAGCAAGATACTCTGACTGCACTAAACACCTTAAAAAAAAACACCAGCCCAGGTCCAGATGGGGTTACTTGAAGGTTTTTAATAGAAACAAAAAACACTATCATCCAGCCTCTAAAAATAATTTACAATAAATCTCCATATGAATCAGTGGTACCAAAGGATTGGCACTCTGCAATAGTCACACCTATCTTCAAAAAAGGTTCTCATTCAAAAACCGAAAACTATCGACCTATCAGTTTAACATCTATACCATGCAAACTAATGGAAAAAATAATCCAACATAAACTTTAAAATGAAATGCTAACTTTAAATATTAATGATATGTACCAACATGGGTTCAAACAAGGTTTTTCATGTATCACAAATTTGATTTCTTTCTATAAATACATTAACTATAACTTGGATTGCAATATACCTATGGATATTATCCTGTTGGACTATAGTAAGGCATTTGATAAAGTTTCCCACTCGATACTGATTGACAAACTTAGTAAAATGGGGTTCTCACCCATACTGGTCTCATGGATAAACCAGTGGCTGGATGATAGAACTCAGAGAGTCAGGGTAAACTATGCAATGTCTGGTGTGAGAAGGGTGACTAGTGGAGTCCCCCAGGGCTCGGTGCTTGGGCCAACCTTGTTCAATCTGTTTATAAGTGACATGCATATATCTACCAGTAACATAATGGTCAAATTTGCAGACGACACAAAACTTGGGGGAAAGGCCATAAAATACAATAATAAATCTGGACTACAAGCTGATTTATTACTAGTAGAACAATGGGCATGTACTAATGAGATGTATTTTAACATATCTAAATGTGCAGTACTACACCTGGGAAAAAATAATCTGGCACATACATATTATCTGAATAATACTATCATCAGAACTTCCACAACAGAAAAAGACCTAGGAATATTAGTTTACGACAAACTATCTTCAACTACCCATTGCACCAAGATAGCAAATCAAACAAACGCCATACTTCGTAGAATAAGCAAAACATTTGTATCTAGATCAGAACAATGTCTTCTCTCCCTCTATAGAGCCCATGTTAGGCCGCTCTTGCACTATGGCTCTCCTTTTTGGAGCCCTTATTTGCCCTCAGATATCAACAGGATTGAAAATATTCAGTGTAGAGCCACTAAGCTCATCCCACACTTATCAAACTTGGACTACAGCACTAGATTAGCCAAAACAGGACTACACACTCTGTCTCAAAGAAGACTCAGAGGAGACTTGTTACAATTATTTAAAATACTAGGTAGCCAGGAACAGATACAGATTTGCGGCATTAAATTTTCCACCAGAAAAACCACTGCCAGACTACATAATAGACGGTTAGAAATTATGAGATGAAAGAGCAATAAATGAATCAACTATTTTACCATAAGAACACCAAGACTCTGGAATAAACTACCACAGGATTTGCTTGATTCGCCTAACATCTTAACATTCAAGAACAAACTAGATTAATGGATGTCTGGGTAGGGACTCAGTAAATGATCCATATGTATGGAGGACAATCGCGATGGCAACTCACCTTCTTTTGTCCAAAAATACCAAAGTACCAAAGGAGGATGCATTTTCGGCCAACAGAAAAAATCTGGGACTCTGTGCCACCACTGCGCGCATGACTGAGTGTGCCATTAATTCTGGGGACTTTGTATGTGCTGAAACACTCTTATTTCACTGTGTTACCTCTTGTCAATTTTCTGCACACAAGGGGGATGCATTTTTGGCCTGCAGAAAAAATCTGGGACTCTGTGCCACCACTGCACGCATGACTGAGTGTGCCATTAATTCTGGGGACTTTGTATGTGCTGAAACACTCTCATTTCACTGTGTTACCACTTGTCAATTTTCTGCACACAAGGAGGATGCATTTTATGCTGACCAAAAAAAATCTGGGACTCTCTGCCACTTTTGTGCGCATGACAGAGTGTGCCATTAATTCTGGGGACTTTATATGTGCTATAACACTCACATTTCAATTTGTTACCACATGTCAATTTTCTGGACACAAGACAGATGCCTTTTGCGGATGCAGAAAAATAAGGCACCAAAACAGTGTGCGCGCGCGCACACACACACTCATACACACAGACACTTAACAGAAGGAAGGGGGCCCAGAATACAAAGTGTCATGCATATGGAAGACAACAAAAAAAGGGCATAATTACATACAAGGTTCAGGGATGGTGGAGGAATACATTTTATAACACAGCAAGGAAGGTGTGGGGGGGCACATGGTGTGAGGAAACAAAACTAATGTGGGATCCCATGGTAATCCAGCAGCAGTTCCAGCATGGACATAATTTGCAGCTGATGTCCCTCTATGCGATCCAGCTGCTGCTCCACAGCACTCATCCTCTTGTTATTCTCCTCAACAGCACTCCAGAGAACTGCCAAGTCAGCCTGTGTTACACGCAGTTCTCTGGGGTCCACACATTCTAAAGCTGATCTGCTGGTGGAGGTGGTGGGGGTGGGGGTGCTGGTGGAGCAACAGGTGCTGCTGTGGCCCTCCTTTTCTTAGGGATGCCGTTATGCACAGCTGCATCCTCTGCCATGGAACAGCCAGCAGGTGCAGACATGGTCCATTCTGTGGCAGCCTCCCACTCCAACTGGTGGTGATTAAGCATACTGTATGGGTGCGCTGGCCCCCAGTCTTAAGGTGACTCCCCCGGGGGCCACAGTGCACCTCCACCTCACACAGGCGACACTTGACCACACTGCTGTCCCCTCCAACACAGTCAAAAAACTGCCAAACAATGGAGGTGTGGGGAGGACCAGGCACAGGAACAGGCAGGGGAGGGCTAGATGAACTGGCAGCCATCTGGTCACACTGCTGAACACAGATGGGATCCACACCTCTGCCTGGGGGAACAGGCACATCCTACTCCAGATGACCTTGTGCTGGACTTAGTGGTGGTGGTGGTGGTGGTTGAACTGCCTCAGAGCCAGGAGGCGGTGCTGGTCCTGCTTCCGGGGGTTGGATACTCACAAGTTTAGAGTGGTCCAACAGGAATGGGCGCCCATGCCCCCCATGCATGTGCACAGTACGACGCGTACCACCACGCTCTCCCAGAGCTGTCTCCACCCCAGACATTCCCTCACCCTGCTCCATCTCTCCTACTGCGCTCCCTTAGTCTGAGCAATCAACTCACACTGTCACACAAGCACAGCACACACACAGTCACACAGACACAGACAAACAAATAACTAAGCTATAGAGGTAAGAAAAATAAAATTTGCAGAAAGAACAAATTAAGTAAAAATAGTACAGAAAAGACAACAAAATGTAGCTTTTAAAAAAGCTGTTGGGTTATAATCAAAGTTTAACTCTCCTCCTCACTCTGATCTCAAAGTATCAGCACTTCAACACTCCTCTCTCTCAGTCTGCACAGGAGAAAGTGAAACTGTCTGCTTGTATGACTCACTTCCTGCCTGGCTAAAGAGCATGTGACTTACAGTACTGTAAGCCATGTGATCTGTAGGGGCTGCTAAATCTGAAACACCAAGTGGATCACTTAGAATCATAATGAGGAACGCAAAGTCCATTAAAAACAATTACTTCACCTTACTTTGTGTGGCCATTCCGCCTTAACACAAAGTGGTAATGACAAGGTGGAGTGAGCACTTTGCATTGCCCACTCCGCTTAGCCAGTGGAATTTAAATTCACTGCATCTCTAGCTGCACTACATTAACATTTTACATGTATGGAAAGCACATCAGACTATACCATTCTACCCTACAGAGTTAACATCTAGGTGACTCTACACTAGACTACATCATTCTACCCTGCCAACTTTCCATCTGGTTAACTCGATGCTCCATTACACCATGTTGTGCTACAGAGATTACAAGTAGCTAACACAAGGCTATGCTGTACTACAGTGTTTACATGTAGCTGGCACCAAGCCATTCTACTCCATGCTGGGTTTGAGGTAGCACCTAGTTGACACCATGGTATATTACATGTTACTACATTATAGAGTTCACATGTATGATATAACACTACACTTTGCTACACCATGCTGCACGACATAGTTGACATTAAGTGAAACTACACTATGTCACATCATACTACACTACAGAGTTTAGATATCCTGGACACTGCGCTATGCTTATGCTGCCATACACAAGTCTGCACTAAAGAGTTTACATGTAAGTGACAGTACACTATGCTACACCATGTTACACTACATAGTTTACACGTAGGTGACACTGCACCGCATCATACTGTACTACAGAGATTGGATGTACTATAGTTGACACTGTCCTATGCTACTCTACACTGTACTGTTCTCCAAAACAGAGCTTACATGTAGGTGAAACTACACCATGCTACACCACAGTGATTACATATATGTGACACTACACCATGCTGTACTACTGAGTTTACATGTATAGATAACAGATTTTGGACCAGGACAGTTTGATTTCTGATATCTGGCTGTTGTATCAGATATTGAGCTGTTCCAGCAAACCTAAGTGGTAGCACCAAAATTGTTCATTGTTCCAGCAAACAACTAAGTGTGTAGGGTGTGTGTGCAACGTGCTCAAACAAGAGAGAGGGACTTGCATACAATAATCATTTGAAGCTATTTTAATAACCCAGAATAAAAATGTGCAAAAAGTGCCTACGAAGTACCTGCATTAAATCACTGTGGGCATTCTGAGCACTCCTGGCTCCTTCATCTGGGGATGGAGTCCAAAGGTACAATTGTGAATAAATACAGTAATGCCACCACTCAAATATCACGTATTTGAAAATATGATACATATTCTTTAAATACAAATTTACTTTTTAACGTGACATTCCCTGATTGATATAAAAGCCATAACCTAGAACTAAGAACAACTAGCTGGCATCTAAGGGAAAAATACAAGCAGCCCCCAAGAGAAATCCCATTTTAGATGACAATGTATTTATTCTGTAAGTCTTTATTGCGGGGACCCAAGTCCCAACAATGACAAAAACACCAAAAACAATCGGGCAGACGGACATGTATACCTTACTATATAGACAATAAATCACAACTTTCTTCAAAGAAAAATTGACTTTCAAAAGGAAAAAATATCAGGAGACAAACATACCCACATCAATAGTCTCATGCACCATGATATATAAAGTGTGGTTAGGTGCTACTATTCTATTAAAAAACAGGTCACAATAAATACTCAGGTACACAAATAAGGTTTCAAGTCCAAAATATCATTGAGTCCTACAGGGGACAGACTTTTCAATTGAAAAATCAACCAGAATTCTCTTTGTATTAACCTACATAGTCTGTCCCCTCTTCTCTCTGGTTTAGGTATATATTCCAAACCAGCAACTTTAGAACTTTCTGGATTCTGTTGATAGGATGCCTTATAATGCAGTCCAACTGCATTCATCTCCAAACCATTCTCTATAGCCCCTAAATATTCAAGCATTATAACCTTCAATTTTCTTACGGTTCTCCCCACGTAGACTTTACCACAAGGGTACCAAGCAGCATAAACTACGTATGCAGAAAAACAACTTACAAACTGACGAACTTCAACTGGCTTAATATTGTTTCCTATTTGTATCTGTTTACCATTTACTGTAAATTTACATGCCAAACATATTTTACATGAAAAATAACCTGAAGATCTCCTACTTAACCATTTGTTTCTATTTTAGGTTTACTATAGTGACTTTTTGCAAGAATATCACCCAGATTTAAACCTCTTGAAAAAGCCACCATAGGCTTTGGCCCTACAGTATTAATCAAATCATTATCTGAAAGCAAAACTGTCCAGTGTTTTAAAATAATTGCTTTGACTGTATTTGCCAGCGGTGTATATCTACTAACAAATGTAATTTTGGGGTTTTCTGCCTCCTCAGTTTTCTTGGGAATTAACAAAGACTCCTTTGGAGTATTTTTAACTCTACTATAAGCAATATTAATAACCCAATTCACATAGACTCTGGCTTCAAACCTAAGTTTCAGACCCAAACTCTGCTTCTCAAAACTTTCCTCTGTGGAGCAGTTTCTTCTAACTCTAAGAAACTGCCCCACAGGGATACTATTTACTAATCCATATGGGTGGTCACTTTCAGCTCACAATAAAGCATTCCCAGCTGTTGCCATCACAGAATATCACTTTTGATCACACCCGATTCATCTACATAAACCTTGATATCCAGAAATTCAATTTTTGTGATAACAACAGTATACGTAAACTGCTAATTAAAATTGTCTTTTAACCAAAAAAACTAGCTTATCAATTTCTTCAACTGATCCTGACCACACAAGTATAATATCATCAAAAGCAGTGCCATCTGACAATCCTTCCCAGGTGTGGATTATGTTCAACATTGAAAACTACAGTATTTGTTCCACCCACCAGGAAAGACACAAATTTGCATATGATGGAGCCATAGTGGCTGTCATTGTCATTCCCTGAATCTGGAGGAAGAAATGACAATTGACTGCAATATAATTATGATGTAAAACCAGAGCCTGGAGTAGAAAGTCAGAGGGCACCACTGGGAAGTCATATTGTTGTCTCCTTAAAAGTGTTTGCCTCTAAACTGAGATTATGACATATACTTGTGTATAATAATTTTTCACTAATAATCACAAATTTACAAGTATCCTTCCAACCCAACTTTTGAAATGTATTTAAAACATTTATTATGTCTCAGAGATAGGCAGGTGTTCCATAAACTATTTCATTAAGGAAAAAAAAATATCAACAATTTAGACAGATGTTCTGATAATGAGCTTAATCCTGAGACTCTGGGTCTCCCGGTGGGTTGCTAGGAGTCTTATGAATTTTAGGCAAAAGGCAGAAGGTCAGACATACTGGAGGTTTCACTCTAATAAAGTCAGCTTCATCAAAAGTTAATTGTCTACTCCACATATCCTCACTTACAATTTGTCCAATCTTTCTTTAAAGCTCATTTTTGGATCATTTCTATGTGCTGCAATTATTTCTATTACCTAATTTTCTCAAGGCATCACTTTTGTATTGTTCTTTAGATATGACTACAACATTAACTCCCTTTGTCTGCTCTTTTAATAATAATAATCTCCTTATTAGATTTAATTCAGTCAGTCAATCAATCAATCAATATCTTTATTTATCCAGGCAGGCACCATTGAGCAAGCTCATTTACAAGGTAGACCTGCAGTCCTACAGTAATGATACAGAAAGATAAGTTACAATAGTACAAACAGTAAAAATAGCTGGTATTATAGTAAAAATGCACATTTACAGGTAATATACATTGAACATAGAACTACAAGGAGTCATGGATAATGAACTTGTGCTGGATCCAAGCCCAAAAACTGTGCATTTTGTAGTGGGAAATGTTAGGGAGAGGGTAGGCATACCAGATAGAAGATATCAAGCGCATAATGTAGGGAGAGGTGGGGAATAGGGGCGTAAGTGCAGAGGACCAAATTGTTAGAGCAGAGTGAAGGACTGGAAGGGCAGAGGATGGTATGAAAGGCGATGAAGTGATTTTTGCCCCAAAACGCGGTGACATATGGAGGAGAAAAGCTGCCATTGTACTAAGTGCAAGAGGAGGAATGTAGTAGCAGGGTCATAACTGCCAGGTCCTGGAGGTTGGGGCAGAGGAAGGTGTTGGATGGACGAGGGACCGAATATTTTTTGGGGGGAAAGATGATAATTATCCCCAAGTGCGGTAGCATTTGCTAGAATCAGGCTGCAGCTGTTCAGAGCATCAAAGAATAAGATATGGGAGTTTGGCAATAAATCCTGTGAATCTATTGGTGGGCATGCTAGAGGCAGAGGCACACATTTCAGCTGGGGGGCCTCCATTTGCAGGATGCCATTTGAGGGAGGGAGGTTAGTTAGTGTCTAGTAAAGCAGTAGCAAATTTCCGTAATGCCATCACAGTAAAGCCTTTTGAACAAAAGGGTACTTACTGAGGTTTTCAGCTTAAGTATGTTTGGGGTTTTATTCCATATTGATGGGAGTGAGAATCCAAAGGCAGCTCTCCTGACTCTTGTGTGTGCCCTGAATTCCTCAATTGTTTGATGCTCAAGGAAGGCAAGGTTGTGATACATGTTATAAGATTCCCCTTCCCCTCAAATAAGGCATTAACATCTTTGGTAGCAAGATTTTAAAAAGCTGCACTGCTGGATTTGAGGAATTTGATGGAATAAAATTAGGTTTAGGATTAAAATCAGTATGCCTATATTGCACACACTCTCCATGTGTAATTTCCTCATTATTAACCCCTTCCAGTATATCAGTGAAAATCAGTTCTTCCTGATTAACTGATAAATCAATCTTATTTTCTTTGGAATAAATTGTTAATGAAAAATCCAGATTTGATTCAACATCTTGCACATTATCACATACAGGATTAACTGAATAATTACTCACTATATCTGTTTCGTTAAAACGTCTGAAAAATAATTCAAAAAGTCCTCATTTTTATCCAAGTAAAGCCTTAAGTCAATTTACTTAAATAATGTAAACAATTCCACTGTTATTTGAAGGAAATCAGGGTTTACAATCTGGACAGAATTCAGTCCTTTTGTCAAAGCACTTAACTGTGATAGTGTCAAGTCCACATTAGAAGTATTAACTACTTATTTAGGTTCAGTTTCTTCAATGATTTCTTAACTGGATCTTGTCGGTGTTGTTTTTTCTTTCCCCACCTTTTTTCATTGCCTTTGCCTTTTCTTTTTCTTTGAATGACATTCTGTGTGTGAGGGTGGTGGGTGGGGGAGGGGCAGCTGCTTGATCCTTTAGTGTCTCCCTCCTCATCACTTCAGAAAAAATAAATGAGTTTTCCTTACTTGAATCTTGTGAGACAGAGGAGTCATAATCAGAACTATTGTTTCTTCCTCTGCTTTTATTTCTTGTACCAGCTTTATGAAAGTTGTGGCTTCTACTTTGCTGCTGGCCCTACTGGTATTTCTAGATGTAACAGAGTTTATTTGTCCATTCTCGTAATCCTTAAAATCTTTTTAAATTTTGATCATTTTCTCTTAACAATTTCATGTTCAAATATATCTGTCCTTGATTTTAATCTTTTTTCTAATTTCATAAACTCAGCATTGGTACTGCCAAATTTTCTAAGTTCCCTCTTGATGGAACTAATTTATTCCTGGTCCACCACCAAGTTTATGTCTTCCTCCTTAATTAATATTCTCATTAACACAGCAGAACACTCACTTACGGCAGTCTTTCATTCAGTTCTGTGTCTAAATTTATTGGGGTTCAGGGATGGAACCTTAAAAATGCAAGTCCATGTGGAATCCTCTTGACCTCTAGATATTTCATTAAAGTAGACCAATTATATATCAGACTTGTTTCTGCATGTAAGAGGTCTTCCAAATTAGTAAACAGCTCTTTTAGGGAGAATAAATAATTAATTACACGTTCAGTATCAGTGTCAGTACCTGTTTCCACAGTAGGAGGGTCAAACAGCTGCTCTCATTTGCATTTTTTTAAAACTCCATCTTCATGCAGGAAAAAGGAAGCAATCATTCCAGGTTGTTGATGAACTCTGTGCCCCTGTTCCAAATAAGACATCTTTGCCTTTTCTGTAATCTCTGCTTACTCTGTGACTTGGCTGCATACATATTAGCCCAACAACACTGTTCTGGCCCCAAAATGAAATCCTCAAGTTGAAATCTGCAACTAAAACTCACTAACTGCATTGCACATTAAGAAAAATGTTTTGTCAGCAAAATAGGCTGCTACGGTGCTACAGCACTCTGGCTGTCACACATAAACACTATGCTTAGCTATAGTGCATGTGGTGGGGTGAAATTAATAAAACAAAAAAGCCCCAAAACCTGCACTGCTCATCTAAGATGCAGTCCCAAAACTTCAAAATCCTCAAACAAAAGAGATAGACTTGCACACAAAAAGGTCCTGAAGTTATTTTAATAACCAAAAACATCAATTCACAAAAAGTGCAGAAAGTGCATACAAAGTACCAGCATTAAATCCCCGTGCACATTCAGAGCACACCTGGCTCCTTTGTCAGGGGTGGAGTCCAAAGGCGCATTTGTGAATAAATACAGCTATGCCACCAATCAAATGTCACATAGTTGAATATTTTATTATTTATTTAATAAATTAATTTATTTTTTAACCGGGAGAGACACAATAAGCTGAAGCTTGTTTACAGGTGTGACCTGGAAGCACAAGAAAGTTAAGTGACTTTCTCAGGGTCACACAGTATGCAACTGGGGGCTGTGGGATTCAAACCAGGACTGCAGATCAGAGCCTTAAACCACTGCACTATACTGCCTCATGTGTATATATATATATATATATATATATATTTTTTATATTCATGGCAAAAAACTTTGTTTAATGCATCAGTTAGGGTTGCTCCACAGTGATAAAAGTGAGAAATTCAGTGTTAGGGTTGAAAGCCCCCTGCACCCCAGCCTGCCCCAACTGGCATCGGGGTGTGCGTTGGGAGTCATTAGCTAACTCTCACTCCATCACATGTGTAAACAAGCTGAGGTATAGGAGAATGGGGTGAGAGTTAGGACTGATGACCCCAATGCACACCCTGATGCCAGTTGGGGGGAGGGCTGGGGGGTGCAAGGGGGGCTTTCAACCCTAATACCAAATTTCCTCACTTTTGTAGCTGTGGAACAACCCTAACTGATGCATTAAACAGATTTTTTTTGCCATGAATTTCCCTTCCTTTTGAGAATGAGGACTATAACTAGTGAAAGGAATGTGGTGGTGGGAGTGCAGGCCCTTCGGGCCCTGCGCTCCCACCACGTGATGTCTTCTGACATAGTAACGGTAAGTGCAACGCAAATGCAAGCACTACTGGTTACGCACATGGTGACAAAAATGTAAATGGTAAAGCAAACATTAATAGAAACACAAGTGCAAAGTGACACCAAAGCGAACCGTGACACAAACGGAGATGCAAGCGCATATGGAAACGCAACTGGTAATGTGCACTGTCATGGTACCGCTATTGTAAATGGTAATGTTAACTGTTACAGCAAGAATAACACCAAAGGGAACAGAAACGCAAACACAAACGCATACAGAAATGCAAAGCGTAACGCGCACAGTCTTAGTACCGCAATTGCAAATACAAATGGTAATGGTAACAGCAAAAATAACACCACAGGAAACAGAAATGAAAGGCAAAGCGCAAGTGCATATGGAAACGCCAAACCGTAAAAGCGCTGCGGTCCGGTACCACAATTGGAAATGCAGGTAATGGTAACTGTAACAGCTAAAATTACACCAAAACAGAAACAGAATTGAATGCAAGAAGCGTGCAGAAATGCAAACAATTACGAGCGCGATCACGGTACATAATTGTAAAGCAAATGATAATGGTAACAGCAACAATAATGCCAAAGGAAACAGAAACGCAAATGCAAGTGCACATGGAAATGCAAACCATAATGCGCTCAGGCACAGGAACGCAATTAGAAACGCAAATGGTAATGGCAACAACAACGATGACACAAAACGAAAGAGAAACCAAAACAGAAGGGTGGCCGCAAATGCAAATGGTAATACGCATAGTGACGCAAAGTTAAACACAAACAGAAACAGCACTGTAGACACAAACAGTAAGAGTAATACAAATGCAAGTGCAAAGAGAAACACAAAGGATAATGCACATGGTGGCGTGCACTGGAGTGCTAACGCAAAGGTTACGGAAATGCAAGTGGAAACACTACGTGTAACAGTAACTGGAGTGCACACCCTGATTTTCCCCAACAGCTGCATAGAGAAACACAGTTAGTACAAAGAATGTATGCATAATAATGGGGCTCGGAGCAGAAAATGAGGAGTTGGAATACTAAATTGCTTATATCTCAGGAACTGTACGACGCAGAAAAAAAATTTAAATTTCGTATGAATTATGACTTTCCTGGCTAGTTTTGTACTTAGTTCCTATTTGAGGGGCTAAGCATTTTTCAAAGAAAAGTCCGTATCTCGCACCTTTTCCGAGATATGGGCCCGGAAAGGTGTGGTGGACGACACAGTGTTAGTCTATGGGAAAATGCATCAACTTCAGAGTACCGTAACTTTGCATCTCTGCAATATTTTTTCACCAAACTACCAAAAGGCACATCTGTGAGATATTGACTTTCTTTCCTCCAAATTGCAGCCCAAAAGACAAAACCGTTCTTTTGCAGCAGGGTGGCAAACAATTCCTGTCATTTTGGCCATAGTGTTGCAAAGTAGTGTCGTGATTTGTGACACTTTCGCATAAAAAAATCATGAAAGTGTCGCAGGTACGACACTACTTTATGACACTACTTTTCCCAAAAAATTCAAAAACATATTTCTGGGTGTTCAACCCCAAAATAAATACATGCCTAGCAACCTCAGGGCTCGACTAGGTAAACACAAAAATAATTGTGTCCCTAGATGATCACCATTTTAAATGGCAAGCATTTCTGTGATCAGTAACTGAAAAAAAATTGGCTGACCCATGACACAACAGGGGTCATTTGCAACACTAAAAACTGCATTTGCGACACAGTCAAACTTTTTGTTAACTTTTCTCATTGACTATAATGGGAAACTTGTTTTTTGAATAACCATTGAACTGTTCAATATTTTTTCACGAAATCTTCAAAAGGCACATCAGGGACCCTGGCTGCATGTTCCCTGAAGTTTTTGGACAAGTCGTGCAAAGTGTGCCACCTGTAGGTGCAAGCAAAGAATTCGCATAAAAATTTAAATGTGCCCCAAAATGTTGCTTAATAACTCCACAGCCGTATATCCAACTGGTATGAAAGTTGGCAGATCTCAAGATCTATGGTTATGCCCTGAGTCTGCCAAATTCCAGACACATCTGTTGAATGGTGTCAAAGTTATTAAGGTGCAAAATTTCACCATTTGAATTAAATGGGGTACTCAACCCTAACTATGGTAGCACTACTATAATACATACATACATATATATATATATATATATATATATATATATATGTGTGTAATACATATTCATTAAATACAAATTTACAAACATACAAAATAGCCAGCAGAAAGAGGCCTTATTGGTCTATCAAGTCTGCTTGAGTGTGCAGCTCAGACTAATTCTCTGGAGCCGCCATCCCTCCCCATTCCTTCCAGGAGTCATTGTCCCCCTCCCATTCTAATCTTCTTTTTTACCCTGTCCCACCCCCCTGAACCTTCCCACCATTTTTGCTGATATCACTTCCTCCGGCAGCTCATTCCACCTGGACATCACTCTTTATTGAAAAAGTGCCTTCTCAAATGCTTCTTAAATCTGCCCCCCCACTAGCTTCAGACTATGCCCCCTTGTTGTCTTCTCTCCCTTTAAATTGAAGATGCCCTCCTTTCCTCCCGGCCCGGTGGCACTGAGGGTTGAGGTGCTGGACACCACACCTCACTTCATGCCAGCGACCCGGGTTCGGGAACAAGCCTGGGTTGTCAGGGGTCGGCAGGGGAGGACTAGGATTGAGCATCCAATGACAGCTCTCCTAGTTCTGGGGATAAAGGGTGGATATACACCATGCACTGCTGTTCCCTGGGGATGCCTGGAGGTACTACAGGGGCATGGGTACCTAGTGGGGGAAGCACGGCAGACATCTGCATGCTAGTGCACCGACATCATAGCATGCCCGTGCTTCCATAGGGGGAGATAAGGGAAAAAGGCAGCACAAGCCTGTGGCAGCTTGATGGCCACAGTTTCACCATCCGACAATGCCTGAATAGCATGTGCCGGTAATGGTTCCTCACTGAGCATGGCAGCTATGAGGGGGGGCCCTTTCACAGGTGTAGATGCGTCTTCCAGCTGGGCATGCGAGCTTCAGGGTCGGAGGTAAAAAGGAGGAGTGGTGGCTGGACGTGGGGCAGGGCTGTGGCTGCAGGTAGAAAATGTTAAATGATAAAAAAAGAAGATGCCCTCCTTTCCAACCCTGTTTATACTGTTCAGGTACTTGAAGGTTTCTATCATATCCCCCCTTTCCCTTCTGTCCTCCAGGGAATTAAGCTCCTGTAGTCTCTCCAAATATGGCTTGTACCCTATGCTCTGGATCATCTTGATTGCCCTTCACTGAACCCCTTCCAGTTGCTCGATGTCCTTCTTTAGATAGGGCACCAGAACTGCACACCATAATCTATTTGTGGGTCTCACCAGTGACCTGTACAGTGGCAGAATAGTTTCCTCCTTTCTAGAGGAGATTCCTCTGGTGGTGCAGCCCAGCATTTTGTTTGCCTTGCTGCCACCTTATGGCACTGCACAGAGTGTTTAATGTCACCCCTGACTAACATCCCCAGATCATTTTCCTTCTCTGAGATTGTCACCTGAACATCCCCCAGCCAGTAGCTGGCCCTTCAGTTCCTAGCTTCCAGGTGCATGACCTTGCATTTTTTGGCATTGAATCCCAACTGCCAGATGCCTGACCATTTCTCTAACTTAGCTACATCTTCCCTGAGCTCCTGTCTCCCCTTTTCTGAGTCCACCCTCCCACAGAGCTTAGTATCATCTGCATAAAGACAAATTTTACTTTTGAACCCATCTGCTATATCACCAATAAAGATGCTGAATAGCACCAGTCTGAGTACTGAGCCTTATGGGACCCCACTGGTGACAAATCTAGGTTTGATAGTCCTCCCCCTACTGCCACTGTCTGGTTCCTGTCATACAGCCTGCCCATGACCCTCCCCAGCAGCTTGCCCCTGATTGTGAGGTTACTCAGCTTGCTGATCAATGTGCCATGTGGCATAGAATCAAATGCCTTGCTGAAGTCCAGGTGCAGTACATCCACCACCTGACTCCAGTCTAATGAGCTTGTGACTCAGTCATAAAAGTGTATCATCTTTGTTTGACAGGATCTCCCCATGACAAACCCATGCTGCTTTCTGTCCTGGAGGCCATACACCTTTAGGAAAGTCACCAGCCTTTCCTTTACAATAGCCTCCATTAACTTGCCTACTACGGAGGTTAGCTGACTGGTCAGTAGTTACCAGGCTCATCTCTGGATTCTCCCTTGTGGAGTGGCATCACATGTGCTATCCTCCAGTTCTGCAGCATCCATCCTTTCTCCAGTGAGGTGTTAAACACTTCCACCAGTAGGGCAGCCAGTACTTCCACCAGTTCCCTCAGGACCTTCAGGTGCACTCCATCCAGGCCAGGTGCCTTATCCACCTGAAGGGCCCCAAGGCTCTTGAAGACCATGCCCACCTCAGTCACCACATTGGTTTTGTCTCTGCCCCTCCGTCTTGCCCCTATTTTCCCCTGAGTCCTTGGTCCATCCTTTTTTCTTGTGAAGATAGAGCTAAAGTACTCATTTAGTGTGACTGCCTGATCCTCACTATTTTCAATTTATTTATTTTTTTCATACAGATTTTTATCTTCTCTAGCCCTGGCTGGGGCTTTGGTCCTCCTAGGGGAGGAACTCTCTTTCAGGTCTCATCATGCTGCAGTTAGCTGACCTTGGTATTTCCCCATGGCTTGCCCCCCCATGGCAGGGCCAAGAATTTGGTTCCCCCTTCCCGGAGACCCAATACAGACCCCCTGGCTCAGCCCATGGTGTGGCAGACTATCATGGAGCCCAGCCAGACTCGTTTTCCTCCTGCATTCTCCCATCCCCCCTCCCTACCAACATAATTATGTTGGAGCATGCCTCCCAACATGTATTGCCCTCCAGTCACCACCAGAGGGTAATCAGCAAACAGGATGATGTGTGACCTCCCCTGAGAGAGGAGAGCAGTCCTCCAGATGCTCAATCATCTCTTCCCCTGCCAACCCCTGATGATCTGGGCTCGATCCTGAACCCAGGTTGTTGGCATGGTGTGAGGTGTAGTGACCAGCACCTCAACCTCCAGCACCACTGAACTGGTCACTGTTTTTAATTTTTAACCCTTGCTGTGCCACTGACTGAAATATCAGTCCAGAATTCCAATAAGTTCCATTTCTGTTGGCAGTTTAAGGGTTAAGGTGGCATTCTCTGATTGATAGAAAAGCTTTAACCTAGAGCTAAGAACAGATAACCAGAGTCTAAGGGAAAACAGACCCAACCTCCAAGAGAAATCCCATTTTAGATGATAATGTATTTATTCTGTAATAAGCAGTAATACATAATAATAAATAATAAATCAAGTCAAAATACCCCTAAAGGCTGAATGTAAGTTACCCAAGTCCCCAGAATGTTAATCTCCTTATCTTACTGTATAGATTTATGAGTCCATTTCTTTCTGAAAGTCTATTTCTCTTTGAAAGAAGTTGTATGTGATTTGTTGTGTGTATATTAGGATATACTTGTCTCACTGACTGATTGTTTTGCATGTTTTGGTCCTTGAGAGACCTTGGGTAATTTACTTGCATCCTTACTTGCAAATAATAAATAAAATTAAAAAAATCAACAAGAGGAATTCAATTGACATTACCTGCTATGATTCCATGAATTTGCAAGCAAATGCTGCCAATTAGTAATTTGCGATAGTTCCAGTGTACATTTTAAGCTACAGAGCCATATTTCTCCAGCTTTATTAGATTCCAGGAATGTACGACATTGAACATGCATGCCAAACATCAGGTGTATACCTGCAATAGCAGCAGAGCTACTGTATAATCTTTCAAATTGTTACTGTATAATTGTTACTGTATAATCTTTCAAATCTTACAATGCAGAGCTGTTTCAAGAAACCTTAAGGAAAGTTAAATGGGAAATACTGTTTTTGATTCCATCCCTAGAAATGGCAGTCTTGGAGTTTAATAAAGAGTTTGTTCAGGCTTGTGATAAACTAGCCCCATATGTTAAAATATATCAAAGAAAAAAACATGTTCCATGGATATCGGAAAAAATAAAAAAAGAAATTTAATAAAAAAATAGGCTGTGGAAAATGGCAAACAAAACATTGTGTCCAGTAGATTGGGAGAAGTATAAGCAAGCAAGAAATGCTTTGAAAACAAAAGTAAAGCAAGTAAAATCACAATGTTTTAGAAACAAAAGTGTAGAGACAAAAGAAACAGGAAAATACTGGTCTTTATTAATGCAGCAGTACAACGAAAAAAAAAATTGTGCTTTCTTAACGGTTTATTCCTTGTGCTCTGCTGATCATATACGTGGTACTCTTTCCCACCAGCATCGTACTATCACCAAGTAATTTGCTCAGTTATTCTCTGCTTTTTTTTACATTTCTGCCACCAAGCATGTTGCACTGGAACCCCGTCTGCCACCAACTGGACATCTGTATGACTTGCAGGGACATCGGAAATGGTCAGCAGAGGGTCCCACTGCTGCAGTCAAAAGACATGATGCGACCTGAAGAAAAGCACAGCTGAAAATTAGTCAGCTGCCTTATTTACTGTAGCACCACAACAATTCAAATAAATTGCAAATATCTAAAAAACTAAAGATGACTGAAAAAAATATTTACAGGTGTGCAAACTGGAACTTTGGCAGCATGCTTACGGACACTAGGCAGAATTTTGATAGATCACGTCCTGATTTGGTAGTACTGCTGCTTTAAAATCACTTGATAACCCTTTAAAGGGAGCCCCAGAAATTCAAATGGAACAAAATAGTGTCTTACTAGATAGTCAAAAATCAGCTAACATACTAAATCATTTTTTGTTGACCTCCCAGATGTGTTAGGGAAATTAGGGAGAAAATCACAAACAGAAAAAGAACAGCAGGATGAAAAAGCAGTGTGGGGGGTGTTGGGAGATGAAACACAAAATAAAATGGAATACTTAAAAAAAGAAGGCAACCACGTGCCAAGGTTTAGGTTCAAATATGTTACCTATAAACAAGTTAAAGAAATAAGATCATTAAATAATAATAAGGCCTTGGGGAAGGATAAGATACAAACAAGATCCTGAAAGATGCAGAATGTGTTATATCCCCTGTTTTGACTAAATTATTCAATTGGAGCCTGAGGGAGGGAAAGGTCCCTAACCTATGGAAAGAGGCAAGAATAGTTTCAGTTTTTAAAGGAGGAATCACAACCGAACCCTCAAATTATCGACCCATAGCCCTTCTACTGTACCTATGGTATCAAATATCTTTGAAAAACTGGTGCATGGACAGCTATGTAATTACTTAGAAAAGTATGCCTTGCTGTCCATGCATCAGTCAGGATTTAGAAAGGACCACTCCACCAACACTGCACTCACTGATTTGATAGATCTGGTAGCATTTTCCTTAGACAAAGGAGATTATTGGAGAGTCTAAAACATATAGAATTATCTAAAGAGATATGCACCTGATTTTGCTCATACCTGGTAGGATGAAAGCAACAAACTATACTGGGTAGGAATTATTCAACTAATTTAGAAGTACTGCAGGGAGTACCACAGGGATCTATATTGGGACCCTTATTGTTCCTAATTTATACAAACCAGGTGGTTGATGTAGTAAAGAAATTACAAATTAGACTTTACGCGGATGACACAGTCATACTGACAACAGGGACTGATCGAGACCAGGTGTAAACAAATTTACAATAAGATTTCCTCCAAGTTCAGAGTTGGTTTGAACAATCAATTTAAATAGTAAAAAATGTGATGATGTATACAGGTGGTACTAGGCCAACTCAGGACTTTTAACCCCTGGAAATAAAAATTAATACAGGAGAGTGTTCAACCCAGGTAGATGAATATAAATATCTAGGACTATGGGAGGATAACAAGCTTAAATTTGAGTACCATATAAATGAATTGGTAAATATAGTTAGCTGTAGGTTGGGTGCACTGAGACTGACAAAGCATTGTTTAGATGCTAAAATGAGAAGGTCAATTGTAACCCAAATGCTGGTTCCAATGATAGATTATGGTTTACATATCTAAGGTTTGCCAGTGCTAAAACTTAGAAAAGGTGGAGGTATTATACAATCAACTGGTGAAGTTTGTAGTAAAAGCAGACAGCCAATCTCACCATTGCCACCAATATGAGAAATTGAACTGGCAATCACTAAGGGACAAACAAACTATTATAGGATAAATCAGGCTAGAAATGTAATAAAAACTACAAGGCCCATTTATTTGCATAATAAATTGGTAAAAAATAATCACTCACATAATTTTCAAAATGATAAATTGCTTAGAGATTATTAAATAAAAACCCCCAAAAACTAAATATGGAGAAATGACCTTCTCATTTTATGCAATAAAAATTTGGAATAAATGCAAGATTCAAATGAAAAATATAAATGATTCTACAAAGTCATTCAATGCAGCTCTTAAACAGGAATTAACAAAGTGATGTACATGCGTTGATTGCGTCTAATCAATGAATGCAACAGCGTATTATTTTAGAAATTGTTGGAACACTCATAATTGATATTTAGTCACCCTACGTTTGTGTAAATATTGTAATTCATATTACAGTATATGTTATTTAGCATTTATAATGTACTGTATTCTTGAAGGAACACTTTGTGTACCATATAGTATTAAAGGAATAATGCATAACAGGGTGTGTGTCGTGCTGGGATAACGCCATGCCTGGGGGGGGTTGGGCATGAGGCTGCAGGCTGTGTGTCCAATGCCCCAGGCATGGCGTTATCCAAAACAACACACACCCTGGAGTGCATTATTCCTATTATACAATGGCTCATTGTTATACAGAATAAAAAAAATAATTTTAAAGATGTTTTTGTGTGGAAACATATTTTTGGTTTTTAAGAGAAGATGAAACAATCAATAGGATGATCAGCAGCAGGTTCACAGTGCTGAGACTAGACCTGTGGTGACGTGCTGGGATAACGCCATGGGTCCAGCCCCAAACTGACCAATCACAGTCCAAGATTCTTTCTTGTCATTGCATAATGAGTTTTAAATAACTTATGTACAGCATAACATGCTTAAATTCAGGAGCACCTTGAAAATGAGACTGTGGTCCTAATGGTGTATTGTGCCATCTGGTCCTGTTGAAAAATAAAGGTTTTTACTACTAGTACTACTAAATTTGTAAATATTTTTACAAAATTGTACAAATAAATTGTGAAATAATGAACTCATTACTTAACATTTACTTAACCAAATCACTCCATATGTAGCAGTTTAGCAATTTCTAAGACACTTCCAAGTAGGTTATACATGCACATTTTTAAGTATTGAGCTTCAGCTTTAGTGACTAACTTTAAGCAGAGAAATATTTTAAAAAATATGCTTAAGAAATTAACTTTGAGCCCCATTAAGCTCAAAAATACTCACCCAAATGTTCCTACATTTGACATCCCCATAGGGAGTCTCAAAACACATTATCACATGCCAATTTCCACCAGTCTAGCTGCAAGAAAGGCTGAGGTATGACCATATATAAATTTCACAAAATTCAATGAAATTTCACAAAATTCACATAATTTCATGAAAATTATGTAAAATCAGAATTTGCTAATTTTTTCCCAGACCTATGAAACATCTATATAACGCACATTGAAAGGAAGGGATACCAACAAATTTCAGACATGTTGTGACTGATACTCAATTTCCTCACTCATCATCTCCATCCTTCTATCTTATGATTTATATATTCATAGATATGTGTTGGCAGAAAAGGACCTTCTTGGCCCATTGAGTCTGCCCATTTCCCTCCTTTACTTCCCCCTGCTCCCATAGATTCTACCCTCTACTCCCTAATCAACCCCTTGTGTGTGTCCCATGCCCTCTTGAATCCCTCCACAGTTCTGACCCCACTACTTCCTCTGGATTTTAACAATTTTTTGATGATCTACAGATGCAGTCAGACACACGGCCAAATAGTTCTTGAAATTCCTGTGATATTTGTAGAGAAATTTCTTGTCTGCCAGCAGTACCACTGTGAGCCACCAAAGAGATAAAATATCTGAAAGTATCTATAACTGTAACTGTGAGTTAGCTAGCACAGGGGAAAGAGTAGCAGTTGCAGTGCACTGTGCACTGCAACTGCGGCTCTCCACCAATGCGCTGGTCACTCCAGTACAGAAACAACATTTTTTAAAGTCTTTTAGTAACCAAGTTAGGCCCACCTGACACAAGTCCTTGCTTTCAGGGGTAACCCAGGAGCATCAGGAAGGTTAAATGGGACAGAAATTTAATTTGAGCAGTGTAACAGCTCCAACATTAGTGTTCAATGCTGTTAGATAATGTTATTGTCAGACAATCATTTTCCTGTTAATAAAATGTGTAGTTGTATAATTAAGTTTTTCTGTTTTTTCAATCATGTCCATCACTGTGTGCCAGGCTGAGGTCTCTCTCAGATGCTGTTTAGTTGTCCAGTGAGTGTGTTCTCATGCAGTGCAACTAAGGTTATGTTATTGTTGGTGCCAGAAGCTCACACCTCCAGAATTTGGCAGTCAGACTCCTCTCAGTGGTAACCTGTGAAAGGGGTGTGTATTTAAATGAAGCAAACTATAGCTTGCCATTTATGATATGGGAATTCACCTGTTTTAAAGCAGTAATGGTACCTTTTTATTCTTAAATATTGTAACTCTACCATCTTTTTAAGTTATACAGTAATGCCATAAAGGCTACATAATTCCATATGACTGTATGACTTGTAATCAAAATCCGAAGTGTGTTCCTAGATATATCACAGCATGCAGCTTATCTATTAATCTTGATAATGATGTTTTAGCAAGCTTTTTTCCAGGCGTGCAGTCTGCTCTTTGTGATATACCCAAACTTTGAAATTGGACAGTGGTTATTTATCATGCAAGCAATGTTTATGTCATTTTTTTTGCGGGGGGGGGGTGGTGGTGTTGAACTGTTTGTTTTGTTTGTGCTGGAATGAAGATTTTTCTTGCTGAGGTCATGAATTTTTACATTACTGTTTCATTTTTCTAGTTAGTTACTTTGAAGAGGCTGCCAGTCTGTACTGCAAAGATGATTGTTACCTCTGAAGAAGAGCAGTAATTGCAATCCATCATTAGTCCATCAGGAGCTGTGTCATTCCAAATTAAAAAAGACCTTTTCTTTTATTAAAAGGTCCTGCATTGTATTTGTTTAATTTGTTTGTGCAAGCTGTGTATCCAGATCAGTTATCTATGACATCTATGACATTTAAATTGTCCTTGAAACCAGATAGGGTTTCTTTACTGTGGTATGAAATTTTGTCTGCATTTTTGGTGGGGGGCATGCCAGGAATACTGTTATTGCAAGAAAGTTGATTTTTACTGTTGAGGTCAAGTGTTGCAATTGTTTTACTCCATGATTAAATACTGTAAGTCTGCTTCATAAAGGCCATTGTTAATGGCCCATTGGCATAGTGGTAATGCTACCTCTCGCAGGATCAGCGACTCGAGTTCAGTAGCGTGCTATGGGTATCAGAGGGCCAGCCAGGGGGAGGAAGAGGATCAAGCATCTGGAGGACCGATCTCCTCCTTTGGAAGGAGAGGGCTTTCGGAGCCCAGTGTCTACCTGACCCCTAGCTGAAGCTAGGGGGAAAGGCACCCAGGACTACCTAGACAAGACAGGAGGGGCAGGCAGGCACTAACGTGCGGTGTGCAGGAGCACATGGCACACATCATGGCATCATTGCATGCCATGTTGCTTGGGGAGCAAATCATGAAAACTACCAGCAGCAGGATGGTGGTCAGACACCCACAGGCACCACATCTGACTAGCTGAGCTTACCTGTCCAACTCCTAGCTCTGGCACCCAACGGGGCTTGGGGAACACTGTTGACCAATGGGGGATGAGCCCTGGGGGTACTGGTGGGCAGGTATGCCCTGGTGGATGTTGGGGTTACAGGGTTAGGGTGTCAGAGCTGAGGGGTGCCATCTTGTAGAGAAATGGGAAAAAAAATAAAGCCCATTGTTACATCAGGTAAATTAGGTTTCGATGCATAATTAACATGTTGGGACACTAGTGAAGGGTACTGTCAAATGGACTAAATATGCAGCAGAGGTTTATGTGACACATTTGTGTATGCTGTGTTGTTTTTTTGTCTGCCATTCTAGTCATTCATGCATGAGAACCTGGAAGTGCAGTTCCTATGACACACAATCATGGTTTGTTATTTGACAGTACTTGTGCTACTGTGTGAGAAGTGGTTGTGCTGCTTCACAGGTACTGAACAAATAGTGACTTTATAGTGTGCGTCCTGGAAACCCATGAATGAATGGCTGGATAGTTTTGAAAGTGTTTTCTGAATCAGGGTAGATCTGAGGGCATGTCTAGTATAGAGGGTAAAGTAATAAGCTGCAAACGAGTTTTATACATCCTCCACATGCATACTGTGTGACTCAGAGCAAGTCACATAAGCTCCCCAGTGCTACTGGATTACCCCTGAAAATAGGCCCTGTACCTAGAGGACCTTACCCAATTACCGATCACATGATCAGCTCACTCTCTACATAAGTGCAAGCAGACGCAGTTTAATTCACAAAAAGGCAGCTGGCCATGGAGGAGGGCGGGCTGCACTGGCTGCCTTTTTCTTACATTTATATATCTTGTTTAGGTGCAGGCAGGGTGCGGGGGAAGCTGTGGCTGCTGCTAGCTATCAGGGGGGTGGAGGAGGACCACAAGAATTTGTTGCCTTTTGCTGCCTTTTTAAAAAAAAATATTTTGTAATAGTGATTGCTGAACTGGGGGATGGGTGCTATCTGAGGATGGGGGGAATGGAGGTTAAATTATTCCCCAAACACAGACAAATAGTGAGCCATAAGTTATTTGGATTCTGAATAACGAAAAGCTGATTATTCATGGTATTTGGGAAATAATATTTGTTTTTCTCACAACCCTACCATAGGCTATAGTAGGTGAGAGGGAAAAAAACAATAACAAAAACACAACCACAAAATAAGCTTGCAAATCAGACAAAAGTTGGATTTTATCATTTTTTGACACACCAGATCCTGGAATCTGGTTAACTGAACATCACAATACTTTCCATGTCCAGAGAATGTGCTACCCACACCACGCATGCCAAATTTTGTGCAATTTTGTCAAAAGCCACCAAAGTTGTTAAGGTGCAAAAACTGGAGTCTGACATTAAACACTGTACTCAACCAGTATAGTTTGAATTGAGTACAGTACAGTGTTCACTGTTAAACCCTTAACTTTGTACCTTAATAACATTGGCAGTATTTGATGAAATTGTCCCGGATTTGGCATGCATTGCCCAAGAGGCAAGTTCTTAAGACCCGGAAAGTTTCATGATGGTGGTTTATAGTTTCTGAGCTCATTTTTACAGAAAAGTCTAACTTTTTTTTTGTAGTTAATGCTTTTTATTGGCATTTATAACCTATATAGGCACATACCAAAATGCAAATAGTAGAAGGCAGTGAATATCAAACTGTAAAACGGTACAATCCAGTCTGAAAGTGATACTTATATGACATTGCTCTTAAAAAGGAGAAACATAGTAATGACATAACCATCAGATAACGTTAAGCAAGTTCCAGGAGGAAAACAGTGGGGTGAAGCATCAGCAATGCTGCCCCACTTAAGTCCAGAGTTTCTCAGCAAGTCAAAAAGTCCACATATTTTCAGGGATCCTTGATGCAACATCTCAGCCTGGAAACAGAACATAAATCAACAAGAAACAGCACACTATACCCAATCTGGAGCTAAAGTAGACAGCTTACACAGGGACAAAAATGTATCCATTGTACAATACAGGCAGGGGTAGACAGATAGCAGTTAACCATCTGGTTCACTCAAAGTTGAAAACTATTAGGACCATGGCAAGTGGACAAGGGCACTCAGCCCTATACCTGCACAAGGGGAAAGATATGCTAGATAAGGGGCCCAGCACATATAATATTGTACCATCATGTTGGCTACCACATGAGACAGGTGGTCAAGCTGGGCTACCATAGATAGGGAGTTATAGATCTCGGTAATGGAGGGGACCTCTGCAGTTCTCCAGTGACAGAGAATAAGCTGCTTGGCTTGCACACTAAGGAGGACAAGCCACCTCAGCTGTTTACATTGGAGATTAGCAGATATAGGGGGGAGTCCCAGAATCCAAACCAGAGGGTTATGTCCCACACCAGGGCCTAGAGTTTGTTCTGCCAGATCCCTCACTGCAGACCAGAAGGGGTGCAATTGCTGGCAGTACTATAGGATATGAATAAGGTCCCCCTCCCATGGGCAGTGCACCTCCAGCACTGATCACTGTCCAGATTACATGGTCTCTGTAATACAAAGGGTGTGTGGTACCAATGGGACAGGATTTTATTTTGGATTAGCTGACTTTGAGCATCCGGAATAAGAGAGTGATCATTTTGCCAGCAGGGCCACCATTGAGCAACAGTGAGTGGTTTCTGGAGGGCCTTTTCCCACTTCACTTTAGCCTGCTCTGAGCTGGAGGGGAGATGGCTCTGAAGAATAGCAAAGATGTGACTTGCTGTGCCCTTCCTGGCTGAGAGCCATTTGGGCAAAGGGGCATGGGCTCTATGTTTAGCCACAGGGAACATCTTGAGGTAGGCCACGATAGCACTGTGCAACTGTAGATATTGCCAAAACAAAGCTTTCCCTAGATGAAATTTGGCATCTAGATTCTGAAAGGAGTGCATGGTGAAACCATCCATGTCCAGCACCTGGGCAAGTTTGAAGAGGCCTGTACACACCCAACCTGCCCAGAAGAGGGCCTTTCCATCAACCTGAAGTGAGCCAGTATGGCAGAGGGACATTTCAGCTAGAACATGAGGGTTGGCATCTAGTTTCTTATGGATCAGGTGCCATGTGTGTACCGAGACAGATATGGTGGAGTGGTCTCGCAGATTTTTTGAAAGGGGGACTAGAGCAATGCCGAAGGAGAATTCACCTAAGCAACCTCAGCTTCCATACCCACCCACAACGGGCCCCCCCCCCAGTGGAAGGAACCAGACCAGAGTTTGAGTAGTGAGAAATGCCCACTTGTACCCTTCCAGCCAGGGTAGTACCCAGCCACCCTCCCTCCAATGAGTTCTTAATTTGCTCCTACTTTACCTAGGTCTGGAGTTTTCCCACATGAACCTGGAGAAGGTTTTATCTATGTGTTTAATCCAAAATGTTGCTAATGCCAGTGGAATATGGGAGAGGGTGTACAGTAATTTGGGGCAGCTACCATTTTAATGGCTGAGATTTTACCAGCCAAGGTAAGGTGAAGTTTTTGTCAGCGGTCAAACTCAGTTTTAATATCCACTACCAAAGGTTTGAGGCTGTAGTCCCATATTTTAGTTAGATCAGGACTGAGGCGGATACCTAAAAATACCAGTGAGTGTCCAGCCCACTGATGGCCAAGCTGAGAAACTCTATGCTTGTGAACAGCAAACATTAAGTGGCATCACCTCCGTTTTGGACCGGTTAATCTTAAGACCAGTGAATGGCAAATTCCTGAGAGTAAGTCGAGCAGAGGCAGTAGAGGGGTGGGGGGCATATGCCATGGGCACTAGAAGATCATCTGCATATATGAATGTGGAGAAAACATTGCTGCCTAATGAGAAACCCTGTATATCTGGGGATTCTTGGATGGTTATTGCCAAAGATTCTACTGCAATAATGAAGAGAAGAGGGGAGAGGGGACAGCCCTGTGTCTTACCCCACCTGAGAGAGAAGGGAGCAGACAGGGTGGAATTAGTAAGGACCCACACCATGTGATTGTTATACAGGGCAGCAATCCAATGCCTAAAATTAGGTCTGAATCCCATAGCTTCAAAACACCTGGAGCAGGAAATCCCACTCCAGGGAGTTGAATGCCTTCTTGAAGTCTATCTTGGCGGCTGTTGCTGGGGTGGGGCAATGGTCTGCATATGCCAGAATATTCACCAAGGTATGTATGTGGTCTCTGCTGTACTGGCCTGGCACGAAGCCTACCTGGGAAGGATGTATGAGTGAGGAAAGGAGGGGGCTAAGATGGGTAACCAGAATTTTAGAGAATATTTCACTGTCTGTATTAATAAAAGAGATGGGGCGGTAGCTAGATGGAAGGGAAGGGTCTTTTCCCCTCTTAGGGAATGCAGTAATGATAGCTTCCCTAAGTTAAGAAGGAAAGGAGCCCATAGCTAGGGCAGAGTTAAATAGTTCACTAAGCAGTGGGGCAATTTGGGGGCTACAATTCTCCACAGCTCTGGGGGGAATCGTCCCCACCTGGTGCCTTACCTATGTTCAAGGCATGAAGGGCTTCAGTCACCTTGTGAGCCATTATAGGGTTTTAAATAATTGATTAGCAGTTTTCCTTTTGGGACAATGCTAACTGTACAGAAAGTATTTATATAGGTTTTCTAGAAGTGTTATGTTTGGTAAACACAGTGAGGCAAGTGCTATGCATTTTCACAATGTTTTAGCACTTTTATAAGCAAAACGCTAATCAATTTTTGGTGTTAAATAAAACCCTGCTATTGAAGTCTCCAGCAGAGTTGCCTGTTGTGAGGACAGCTGAGGGAGAGGAAGGGAGTTGAGAAACCAACGGATTGCTAGGGGGTCCGACACCTTCAAGGAGGTGTAGAGATCCTTATAGAAGTCCACCATAATGGAGTTTATATGATCTTGGTGCACCTGTACAGGTCTTCTTGATCTTGTAAGGCCTGAGATATAGCCCTCTGCTCTTTGTTTGCACAGTCTGTAGGTGGGAACCATCCCCCCCATTCTCCACCCTCCCAGAATTTATGTTTTAGTGAAGAATGGCCAGCTCAGCCTTCCTAGTCAGGAGTTCATGAATATTGTGGTGAACCTGGACTAATTCTAGTTGAAGTGGAGAGTGCAGGGTAGGGAGGGGTCACTGCTTGCATTTAGTCTCAAGGTCTGCCAAGTGCAATTCAATGGATTTGAGTTGCTGTTCCCTTTGTCTCCTATGTCTGGCCGCATACCCCATTATGGCACCCCGATGGTAGCCTTTAGGGCCTCCCAGGTGTAGGCTGGCCCTGCAACAGAGGGTGGGTTGTCCTAAAAAAAACAGTTCAACTTCAGTAGTGAGCCATGGGGGAAAATCAGGATCATGTAGCAACAGGGGGTCTATCCACCAAGTGCACCGAGGGGTGGTCTGTTGAGCACGCATCAAAAACAACTGAACCGGACCATGGTTAGATAGGACTGTTGGGAGAATGTTCCAGTCCAGCAGGGCCGGCATTAGGGTGAGGGAGAACAGCCAATAGTCAAAACAAGAGAGGGAGTTATGAACAGGGAACAGAAATGTGAAGTCCTTATCCCTAGGGTTAGTGATCCTCCAGGCATAGTGTCGGCAATAGTGTGCTGCAGGGCTAGCCTAGCTCTCGGGTGTTAGTCTGGAGCATCAGACCCTCTGTCTAAAAGAGGATCTAACGGAAGATTGAAATCACCCCCAACTATCATCAGGACCTCCGGAGAGGCCACGGATTCAATGACTTGAGTGAGGGAGTGGAAAATTTTGAGTTGGTCTTCATTCGGGCCATAGACATTAGCAACATTAATGGGCCATCCAGAGTATTGAATAGAGCCACCACCCACTGACCAATGGAATCCCAATTAACTGTGAGCAGTGACCACTGCAGGGACCTATTCAGCACGATGGCAACCCCTCGCTTGTGTGTGGAGGCTGAAGAGAAAATTACTTGGCCTACCCAAGTACGCTTAAGTTTGTCATGTTCATCTTTCCTGAGTATAGTTGCCTGGATCAGGGCGATGTCTGCTTTCAGCCTTTTAATATGAGAAAGCACCTGAGAATGGTTTACCGGAGTATTTGGACCCCGCACATTCTAGGTGATAAAGCAGATGTCAGCCATAATACACCAAAACATAAAGGACGTAGTCAGGAGGCAAACAAGCACATTGCATAAAGGCTGAAAGCAGGGGTTGCACCCACCAGCAAGGCGCTGTACCATGTCTCACTGAATACTCTGTCCATGGATAACCGGTGGGAGTACTTGAGATGGTCAAAGCAGCCCCTGCAGTCAAGCAGGCCAGAGCCCAGGGATGCCTAAATCAAAGTATCAGAAGAACCTCAAAATCAAAGAGCATATCTACTGCAAGTATTGCAACCATCACATATTAAAGCTAGTAACAAGAGGAAAAATCTGGGGGTAGGGGGTTAGCACAACTGTCCAACCCACTGCCCTGTCCAATCCCAATAAATCATTTCAACCAGCAACTTAGCCCATAGAGAAGTCAGGTATGAGAGTCCTGGATGCCCTGAGGTGGGGCCTTGTCCATGGATGAGCTGGCCAGGGTTCACTTAGCAGGGTTACAGAGGAGGAGGGATACTGGTCTGGTTCCCCAGATGGGACCGCCACGATGTCTGCCAAGGATCTGTTTGCTGATACACTTGCTGGTGGGGCATCCTCTACAAATGGTGTAGGTCCCAAGCTGGTATCCACCACTGGCTCCTGGGTGTCCAGATGCAAAGGTGAAAATGGATTTGGGGTAAAATAAGCCTGGAGATCTGAGCTGGGTCATGAGCATAGATCCCCCTCTGTTCTGGGAGCTGGTGAGCTCGCACGAGCAGTCGGGTGCTGCTGCCGGGTATGATGGGCCAAAGGGTGCCACTTTCTGGACCTGGGAGGTAGTGTGGCTTCAAAAATCTTGACCTCTGGTCTGGCCAGGCTGCCCTTAGGTGTCAATTGATTGCTTTCTGGCTCTGGTGAGGCATCTGTTGTAGAGGGCTCCATCAGCGGGTCAGGGCCGTGAAAGTTAGCTGGGTGTTTTTCCCAACAGAAGTCCATGAGGCTTTCAGGCATCGTAAACAGTAAGGGGGCACCATTATATATAATCCGCATGGTTGCAGGGTACCACAGTGACAAGGACTAGCTGTACTTATGAAGGATCTTTCTGGCCAGTCCATACACCTTCTGATGGTCAGACAGTTCCCTGGAATAGTCCTGGAATATTTGAATCTTATTTCCCTGTCATATGATGTTGTTGGAATTCCTGGCTACTGTCGACATGGCTTCCTTCTGCCGATAGTCCAGAAATCTTGCCATCAGTGGCCTGGGTTGGTCCCCCAGCTTGGGAGGTGGTGCTAGCAAGTGGTGAGCCTGCTCAATCTGGGGCCTAAAATCTCCTGGCTGGCCCAGTAGGGCTGGAAGAGTCTGTTGCAAGAAGGAGACATCATGGTTCTGTTTGGCCCCCTTGGGGAAGCCAAAAAATCACAGGTTGTTATGACGACTTTAATTTTTGAGGTCGTCAGCTTTATCTTGAAGGAGATTAATGAGTTTAGCTTGCTCCTGTATGGTAGCCATAACGTCTTGTAGAGCTGTGTCATGCGACCCTAGCCGCCACTCAATATGAAATATGTGGACTTCAATGTTTTGTAAGGTCTGGTTCATCGCATTCACTGCAGAGGTAAATTGGGCCATCTGGGCCATCAACTGATTGAACATATTTTCCATACGGGAGTGGTCACACATTGCTCACACACTATAGGCCTTAGTTGGGACCAGGCACCGTGGCACAGAGGAGGAGATTTTCTGGTGATTTTAAGGCACTCGCAAAGCACTCCATTGCAAAAGTACATGCCCGTGGTAGTCTACCATTACTTAGCACAGTCTGTCAGTATAAAGAGAAACCCCGATGCCGGAATACGCTGGATTAACCCCTGATTACAGAGAGCTCAGCAACTAAGCAGCCATCTCACTCCACCATTGGCCACGCCCCCAAAAGTCTAACTTTTTATATACTTATAACACTTTTTTAATTCTCACCTATAGCCTAGATGGCATGGAATTGTTTTCCTAAACTTTCAGGGTAAAGGGGCATGTGCCAAGGTAATGCCTTTTAAAGGTTTCACGAAACAATAGTAATCATTTCCAGAGTAATAAGAATTTAAAAGTTTTTTATGAGCATGCTTGGTAGAGTTTTAGGATAACCCACTGTAGGAAAGATAAATTTACATTATGCAAGCATTTGCCTGTGTTCTGCAGCCACAATTGTGTGTGTATGTCTTACAGTGTTCATGAGTACCTGTGACTGCAATGTTATTATTGCTGCAGAAGTGCTGGCCCCAAAAGGGGCTGCTGTTCTGCAGACAAAAGACCTCTTGTAATTTGGCTTTTATTAATTTGTATCTGTGGCTGTAGGGGCCTGTGCTTCTGCACACAGATGGAGGAATGCCATCGGGCACAAAGGAGTGGCAGACCGAACGGCAACTTAGTTCTTGTTTGTTTGTTTGCTGTCTGGGGGGGGTGGTTGAGTCCTGTATTGTAACAAAAAAAAGCAATCACACTGTGTGTATTAATGAATTGAAAGACTGAAAGTGCAAAGGGGATTGCAGATGATCTCGGGAGGGGGGAGCACAAGAGAGCAGGCTGAAGGTGGAAGACCTCAAAATAGGCCCTTTTAAAACAAAACTATGTGCCTATCTAGCCTCTTCCAGCAGTTGTGACTGCTAGTGCTATTTTCATCTCCCCTCTGTTAGCCCAGCATCCTACCCCCTCAGCCAATCTCTTTTACTTTCATTCCTCCATCATATACCTGAAATCTCCTCTCAAACCTTCTCTAACTTCCTCGGTTCTAACCCCTCCTTATATCATTCCTAGATTTCTCATTCAACCTGAAATCTCCTCTCACCTTCTCAGCTCCCTCAGTTCTAACCCCTCTTCATATTACTCCTAGTTTAATATTATACCTTTCAAGCTATTTTCAACTCTCTACTTCCTACCCTCTCAATCTCTCTTAGCTCTTCCTCCTCCTTTGTATTATCCTCTCTAGCCAAACATTCTATCTCAACCACGTACAATCCCTCTTCGCCTCCTTCACTTCTTCTTCTCCCCTCTCCCCCCTTCACGCACTTCTCCTGTAGTGCTTTCCCCCTAGCACCTTTCTGCTAAAACAGGGTAATCAGTCAGATGGGTGCTGTATTTCTCCTACTTCTCACTCTTACATTCCCCCTGTGCCCCACCCCACCCTCCATGACTTGTCTCCTCCATTAGCTCCTTACGATCACCTTAACGCTGCTTAAGCTCTGTATTTTGTCCTAGTTTCTCTTTACCCTCTCCAGTTTACTTATCTTAATCTCTCCCCTGCTCCCACCACCCATACACCCACAGTTCTTCATTTTCCACATTCTTCCACACAACCTACATTTTCTTCACCCCTTACCCCTCTACTCTGACTGTGTCTGCATCCTCCACATCTGGTATCCCTACTTCTGCAAAGGTGTGCACTTATTCTAAGGTCAACAATATCTAACAATTACTTATTACAAACCTGCACTTATTGACAATGGGAATTCCATGTTATGCCTCTAATTTTGAGATTTTCAATGTTTTATTTAATGTCTTAGTATACGTTATAAATGACCCTGTAACCACAATCTCTGTATACCTTTCAAACCCTTTTGAGCAACTATCAGTCAATCTTGTTTTGTCTCTTTTGCTCTGTATTTTGTCCCCTGTATTGTCCATTTTGTACTAATTATATGATATGGAAGCTCTGTAAAAGAGCCTCTGGCTCAAAGGTAATTCAGAATCTTTACTAAATAAATTAAAAAAATACCCAGTGCCACTGGAGGACCAACGGACCTCGTGACTATAACCAGCCAATAGGGTGGCAGTAGTCCAGCAGAAGAAAAAGCTAGGCTGCTTGGTGTCCTCCAGCAGATGGACAGATGCCATCAGGCATGGACCCGAATGCCAAGCTAAGTGCTTGCTTTTTTGTTGTTTTGGGGGGGCTGAGTCCTATATTGTTAAAAAAAAACTGTCATGCTACTTGTATTAATGAACTGAAGGACTGAAAGAGCAGGGAGCATAAGAGATGATCTAGGTGGAGGAGGGAAGCACCAGTGGGTGGGTTGAGGGAGGGAGATCAGTGGCAGATACCAAGTGCCATTGGAGGATCCATGGACCTCATGACTACAACCAGACAATAGGGCAGCTGTAATCCCTTTATATTATCCAGAGGTCCAAGCAACCCCTCTCGTGAGTGACCCAGAAGTGTGAGTTCCATGAAGCAGGAGGGTGGTGTCTGACCTAGTGACATCTGGGGGCATCAGCAGGGCATCTGCAGGGAGGACCACAGGCTGCGGGCCATGCTTGTCACAGTAATTGAGGTAAGGGGGCAAAGGTGGTGGAAAACACACTGCCAAAGGTTGGAGGGGGGCCGCTGCTGATTCCTATCCAGGGTCAACCTACATTTGAACATGTTGACAAGGAAAGGGGTTTGAGGTAGAACACAAGATGTGAATGGGGACTGCAGTTGATTCCCATCTTGGGTCAGCCTACATTGCACTAAAGGAACAATGTGATAGAAGCGGTTAGGAGAATTGAGGGGAACTGAGAGAAAACTGGAAATAGCACCACTAGTGATCACATATAGAGATACATATCTGGGCACTGAGACAGGGTGAGAGAGGAGTGTGTGGGTGACTCGAAGTTGTTTCAGGAATCAGAGTAACTGGGAAGGTTGGAGGTGGGAGAATATAAGCTTGCACAGGAGTCAGGATAGTGAAAGGAGAGTGATAAGCTGTAATGGTTGTGGGGCCACATTCTTTCTGGGAAAAGGTGGAGAACAGGGTGCTGTCCACTGTGCCAGACCCTGGAGAAGCTCAGGCAGATGTAAGATGGCTCAGATGGGAGCTGAGGAAGATGGGGGGTGACGGGGAAGTAGTGGAGGAAGGGGCAGGTGGGGAGTGCCCAGGGAAACTGGATGGCATGCTAGAAAAGAGAGCAGAGAGGATCACACAGTGTCCAGGGACATCTCTTCCTCAAAGAACCAGGGAGCCCACAGGTGAGGAATGGCAGGATGGTGGGAGATGAGGTAGGAGGGTAGCAGGTAAAGTAGAAGTGGGAAGGGGAGGAACCAGGAGAAGAAGAATGGGGGGAAGCAATGATAGGGTGCCATTAATGACAGGTATGTTCCACGGACTGGTATGGGGAGGAAGAATTGGATTAGTGTGGAAGAAGGTTGGGACAAATCAGCGTCCTAGGCTGGAGGTGAGGGGTGGAGGGAGGGAGATTATCTTGGAAGGCAGGGAAGAAGAAACAGTCAAGATGTAGCACATGATGGAGGTAAGAGTGATCAGGGTAAAGAAGAGGGTGTGAGAAGAGGAAGCAAACATGGCTAGACAGGGAGGAAGGGGTTCAGATGGAGACTGCAAAATGGATGGGGTGGGGTAGTAGTTGAGGCAGCAGTAAGTTAACCAGAGGAGAGGTGGCACAGCTAAGGGGGAGGAGGAGCAGCTGGTATCCTAGGAGATGAAGGGAGAATGGAAAACACAGTTGCAGTAGATGGAAGAGAAGTAATCACTGGGGACTCCATAATCAAGAGTATACAATGGGTAAGAAAAGGGGACCGGAAAGCAAGAAGAAAGGTGGTTTGCCTACAAGGGATGACAGCGGGGAAGGCAGGACAATGAAAATGGGAGGTTATAATGGAGGTTGGAGGGAAACCAACTTAGCCACCATAGCTACATAGATACTGTACATAGAACTTGTTGGCAGATAAGGACCGCCTGGCCCATCTAGTCTGCCCATTTCTTCCCTACCTTTTTGCATGTTGGAGGCTGCAGCTGCTCTGTGGCTTTTGCATACTTCCCTGTTTCTAGTGTTCCCGTGTACCTGTACCATGCATTTTTGAATTCCTTCACCGTCTTTGCTGCCACCACCCCTGCAGGGAGGCTATTCCAAGTATCGACCAACCTTTCTGTGAAGAACTGCTTCCTCACATTACCCCTGACTCTACCTTCTTCTAACTACATGTCATGTTACCTAATTCAAGTATACTCCCTTTTCTGAAATAAGCTCCCCTCCTGTACCCTATTTATTCCTCTTAGGTATGTGAATGTTTCTATCATGCCTCCCCTCTGTCTCCTCATTTTCAGGGAGTACGTATTGAGGTATTTCAATCTCTCTTCATAGGACTTCTGGTGCAGCCCTTGTAGAATTTTTGTAGCCCTTCTCCAGACTGCCTCCACCCTGTTTATGTCCTATCTGAGATGAAGCCTCCAGACTGCAGATGGGGTCTCACCAATTATCTGTACAATAACATCACTACCTCCTCCCTTTTTCTGCTTGTGATGCCTCACCCAATGCATCCTAACATTCTGCTGGCCCTTCTTACTGCCTTTTCACACTGATCAGCCACTATTAGGTCCTCTGATATAATTATTCCCAGATAACTCTCCTGCATGGTAGCTGACAGTACCTCTGACCCCATAGAGTACTCCCCTCTCTCAGGTTCCTGTGCCCCAAGTGCATAATTTTACACTTTTTTGCATTGAATCTCAGCTGCCATGTGTTTGACCATTCTTCCAGCTTGGGTAGGTCCCTTCTCCTTTTCTCCATTCCTCCCGGTGTGTCAACCTTTTTGGCTGATGAACTGGTGCAGAGAAGAAGGGTTCACATGTATTGAAGATCGAGGGAAACCTGGTTGAATAAAACACTCTTCATCAGACAGGCTACACCTCAGCAGAGAAGACTCAAAAGTATTCAGGTGCAAACTGGAGGAGTAGATAGCCAACAAGCTGAATTTAAACTACTGAGGGGGGTGACAGGGTGTCAGCAGGCCCAAGGACTTCAGGAGGAGAAGGTCTACAGACCTCTTCCCCACATAGGTAGAGGGGATCAGGAGGGAGGATGTGGAGGGGAAGTGGAAAATTAGTAATAGGGGTGGGGTGAGTGCACAGGATGATGAGATGCTAGGAAAAGAATAGGAGGAAAGGAAGGAGGAGCAGAGTCAAGATGGATGGTGGTGTTGCTGAATGCTTGACATCTTGATAACAAGATGAAAGACCTACAGCTGCTATTATCTGAGTGGAGGGTTGACACAGCAGCAGTAACCAAGACCTGGGCCACACCATACCATGTCTGGGACATCACAATCCTGGGATGTAAACTATATAGGAGGGACAGGGTGATGCGCAAAGGGGAAGGTGGTGGTTTACATCAGGGAAGGGATAACATGCACGAGGGAGGAGATGGAGTAGGGGGGAGGAAAAACAATGGATTCAGCTATGATCCAATAAAGGGAAGAAGGTGTGATGTGGTCTACAAACCAACCAACCAGGAAGAAGAAAGGGACAGGAAGCTGAGTTCACAATTGCTGGAAGCTGCACAGAAGAGAGAGAGAGAGGTGGTAGAGGTGGGGGACTTTAGCCTGCCCAAGGTGGACTGGAGCCTACCAGCCTCATCCTGTGCCAGGAGTCAGATGATCCTAAATACAATGCAAAGTAGGTTCCTGACTCAGAGAGTCATGGAGCCCACAAGGGAAGGGACAGTCCTTAATGTACTGCTCACAAACAGGGAACACATACAAGAAATAGCAGTGAAGGAGCCCTTGGGTGGTAGTGACCATTGTATGGTTTGGTTCAGGTTGTATTTGGGCAGGTAGGGCATTCCCACTAAGACCAAAATCATGAATTTAAGGAGGGCAGACTTCTGGAAGATGGACAAGGTGCTAAAGGGGCACTTGGTGGGAGTCAAAGGGGTATGGGGTGGACCAAAAATGGTCCATTTACTGGCTGCCACAATGGAGTGTGTTAGGCTCAAGGGCAAGAACATGAGGCTAAGGCATCCAGTTCATTTAGCCCTGAGGTTGCCCAAGAGGTGAGGGACAAGAGGTCAGCCTACTAGAGATACAGAAGGACTGCGAGAAAGGTGGATAAGGAAAACTTCCTAAGGTTGGCCAAGGTGACAAGCAAGGTTGTGCAAGAGGCTAAGGCACAAAAAAAGCTTCAGATATCTGAAAAAATCAAAAAAGGGGAGAAGGCCTACTTTTGTTACATAAGTGATAAAAGGGACAAGAAGGATGGGATTGTTAGGCTTAGGATAAGGGATACATGGGTAGAGAAGAAGGAAGGAAAGTCTGAGGTACTGAACAAATACTTCTGCTCTGACTTCACCAGGGAAAAGATGGCCCAGTACCTACAGGAGAGAGAAGAGGGTGGGGGAGAGATCCAACTCAGTCAACAAAATTCAATAATGAAATAAATGCATATAGTATATGGTTGGGCTTATTGTGCATGGAAAACAAATGTTTTGCAAATCTTGCTGTAGGATAGTTCAAAGTTCAGAAAAGTTGTTGTACTATAGTTCTCACATCACAATGATACTACAACTTTTTAACCTTGTCCTGCAACCTGATTGGTGGAAACTAAACACTTCACAAGAAATTCAGAATAAAATTACGGCAGTCTTAATTGAACGAATGGGTGAGCGCTTGAAGGAAGTTTGGACATGGACAGCCATACTCATCTCCATGTTTCCAAACTGTCACTATTTCATGGGGGGGTTGTTGTTATTTTTAGCACTAACTGCATTTTTTTTATGGTCTGGAGCACCCAGAGCAGAAAAAACGGAAACAAGAGTCAGGATGGGGACCTCTGGGGTTGGGCGTACAGCAGGTCTCCAGCGAGGACTGGAAGCAAGAGGGACCGTTAAAACAAGGTATGAAACCTTTTAAAATAATGTTTTTTTTAAAACCTAGTGGAACCATATGACATATAAAATAGTGGATGGTCACCCATCCACAATTAAGACTGTGTTTCTGTCTCGGGTGTTGATGACATTATGTAGACCTCTTGAGCTTCACTCTTGCGGTCTCTACGATGTCATCAACACCCTCAATGGAAACACAGCCTTGTTGTGGATGGTCATCTATCCACTTTTCTATATATGGTGGATAGAATAAGTGGATGGTTTTGTTGCTGTGATAATTGTTTACTGTAACACCGCCAGTGTTCCTCTGCTGTTTTTTCAGTTTGTGAAAACAATAAAATCATTGTGCCAAAATATTGTGCTGAAAATATGTCAGGGAACAATAGTGGGCAACACAGCAAAAGATAAAACTGATCACAAGCCGACAAGGGACTGCAACAACCCAAAACTATAATAAACCCAAAATACTATGCAATATAAGAGGGCTGGGGGCAGAAAGGAGTGCAAGGTTGAAAATGACTGTACCCTATGAATCTGAGACTTACAGACACAGGGAGTGCAAAACAGCCCCCCTGCTAGGCATTTTAATTATAATGGCCATTTGACACTGCTGTTTGTAACAGGGCAATTAATAAACTGGAAAATAGAAGGTACTGATTGGGCAAAAGGCAACATGTGATGCAAAACTAGTGGGAATTAATTCCCTAGTAATGCCCGCTAGTGCAGTACTCAGGGAAACCAGATAAAAATCACCATGAGACAATATGTTAAGGCAATAATACCCACTACTGCAGTACCAAGAAAAAATACAATAAAATTTGCAGCACACAATATATAAAGGCAGAAAATAGTGATCCCCACCCATCGCAGGAAACTGTGTCTCACAGAGAATCCAAAATGTACCCCTGTAGGGAAATGCACAACTGAAGCTGTTATACTCACAGCAAGCCACAGTGAAAGAGAATCACAGTCATTCTTAGCTAACTGAAATAGTAAGGGTATATATCAGTCCGTGCAACCTAAACTAAGTAAAAATGTAGGAGAATCAGATACCCACCACATGGAGTAGAAAAAGGTTCCAACTGAAGAGGAGAAAAAACATGAAAACCCGCGGCTACCAATTGTTTTCCTGTTCCCGAAAAAGCTGTGACCTGGAGCCCTTTTGACCTCAGTCATTTCACAATGATTGGGTGATCCATTTTAACTATTATGCTGCTGTGAGCAGTAGCGCAAGTGGCGTATCACCCACTAGGTAATCAGCAAAATACACAGAAAACCAAATGGTCTATACCTATTTTAAAAAAAAGTTAAAATGTGGTCTTTGAACTCGCAAAGTGTTGTTAGCGAGTAATATGTTAATATGTAGTCCCATAATCCTTTGCACCCCAAGGCACGTAATAAACAGGAACTTACGAGCAGTTTTATTAAATAACTATTGTACCGTTAAAAGATAAAAATGTTTGTTATAACATTAATTAAATCACAGTAAAGATCAGAAATGTTAATAGTGCAGTTGCACCAGCCATAATGTTGAATGCTGTTACACATTGTAAAAGACAGTGCGCTGATTAAAAAAAGTAAGTTCAGTGATGATCATTAGCATCTCCCTTGTTATTTGAAATAATAATCATACCACTGATTTATTGTAGCACTTGCCATGTTACAAGCACATTAATGCATTCATACTGGGGCTCTACTAGGGGATTAATGTCTGTTTGGTGGTTGGAGACACCAACGCCCGCCAACCAGGCATTAATGCCCTAGTAGAGCCCTCCTCTGTCATGGATTAATGCTTACTTATTGTTTGTCTGCCATGTTTTAATCATAAAGTGCCTGCACTAACAGTATTGCCTACAAGGTTAAAACACCAAGCTATATATTTGAAGACCAGTACACCTGGCTTGAATTCCCACAACCTCTACTTCTATAGAGTACGACCTTGAGCAAGACCCTTTTGCATCATATAATTTTTAGCTGAAAACCCACATTTTACGATTGCTTACCTTCTCTAAAATTCATTGATGTTGCTGGTTGCTTTATCTGCTTCCTTTCTTAGTAGAACTGGAATGTATGCATGTGATGTAATTATACTAAAGCTTGTTTTGTGTCGAATCCTTGATCTATTCTTATTGCATACTTCCTGAACATTAGGAACACCCCCAAATAGTGCAGCTGCTTTGGATGTGATATGATAGTCTCCTCTCCTAACACTGCATCTTGAATGTCTAGACTGCACTGGGGGTGTTCCCAAGTCCAGGAAAGATGCAGTGGGAGTTGATCAAGATGTAAATAAAAAAATATTTTGTGTGATGACACTAGTAAGGTGAGCAGTCTGTTTATCACTTTTTAAAAGAAAAAAAATGGGATAAAAATCAAACAACCAGCTACATCAGCAGTCTCTGTAGAATGTGAGCAATCATGGCCTATGTTGTTTAAACTTGAGAAAATTTGAGGCCTGAGGGGTTGGCATCATCCCTGTACCCTCTTTGTGCTCCCAAGACCTGTGTTTGAATCCCACAGCTTCCACTTGCATACTGTGTGACCCTGAGCAAGTCACTTAACTTCCCTGTGCTCCCACGTTGCACCTGTAAAAAAGCTTTCAGCTTAGTGTGTCTCACCTGGTTAAACAACTAAAAAAAAAGCTACACCTGGAAATGAGCTTTGGTTCAGTGTGCCTTTCCTAGCCCAAAATTAAAAAAATAAAATATATATATATATATATATATATATATATATATATTAATGACCATCATTAGGTGGCAGCATAAATTAGGAAAGTGGGTGAGTTTGTGAGTTCCACAGAGTTGGGAAACTTTAAGAGAATGCCAGCTGATCAACTGACAGATGATGTCTAGGTGTAAGGAAGGAAAGAAAGAGGGAGGGATGGGGTGTGTAAGACAGCCATGGATACACATGCTCACTTCCTGGGAAGTGTGATATATGATTCCCATTGGATCGCATTGTAAATAAGAAATAACACATGACAGGGTGTGCGGCAATGCTAAAATACCGCATGCCCCAGTTGGGTTGTGAGGCATAAGGTGTAGACGAGTGCCTTCAACCACCTGGAAAGTGTGGTATATGATTCCCATAGGATCACATTGTATATTGTAAGTAAACAATAACACACAGCAGTGTGTGTGTCAGTGCTAAATTACTGCATGCTCCAGGTGGATTGTAAGGCATGAGGCACAGTTGTTTGCTTTTAATCACCTGGAAAGTGTGGTATATAATTTGCATAAGATCACATTATAAATTTTAAGTAATCAATACCACATTGCATCTTGATTAGGATCATCTGATGTTGTGTATTTTAATATTTATTAGCTATTTTAATTCCCGATTTTATAACTATGTACAAGCGCTTTGATCAGTTTGCGAATTTTGCTTTTTATAAATATATTTTGATTTGATTTAGTCAGTGCATATGAAAACTGCATTTACTATACTACCCAGAGCTAGATCTTGCTCTGCTGCCATTTCTTTTTTATTTAGCTTCATTTTGTGTCATTCAGCTGTGTGCCATTTAAGCTTGAATGTTCCAGGTGAAGAAGCCAGGGGCTTAATGCTCCTCAGAGCAGCCACCTGCTGACTCTTCCATATCCTAAGCATGTTCTTCCATGGCAGTATAGGTGTCTTTGGAACCTGAGTGTCTTCATTTGCGCTTCCCAGGTGGTTGATGGCAGTCAGCTGTACCTCATGCCTCACAACCCATCTGGGGCGTGTGGTAATTTAGCATTACTGCACACCCTGTTGTGTGTTATTGCTTCATTTCATTTTTCTTTTATACTGAAGGGTCTGTGAGCAATAATGCCCATTTTCACAGATGTTCAGTTTACTTACAATTTACAATGTGATACTATAGAAATTTTATATTGTGCTTCCCAGGTGGTTCAAGGCACTCATCTGTGCCTCTTGCCTCATAATTCACTTGGGACATGCAGCAATTTAGCATTGCTGCACACCCTGCCTTCTGTTATTGTTTACTTAGAATTTGCAATGTGATCCTATTGGGAGCACCTGGGTAACAGTGACCACCAGTCATTGTGGTTTGAAATCACAGAAAGAGCAGAACCAAACCACACAAAAACACGTATCCTGGATTTTAGGGGGGCAGACTTTGGGAAAATGGGGAGATACTTGAAAGAGGCATTAAGGGGAATGGGACAGGAATCAGGGGTTGAGGAACAGTGGGCATTATTTAAAATGGGGATTATAAGAACAACAGAATTATGCATTAAGCAGGTTAGCAAGAGGAAAAGGAAGAGGAGACCATTATGGTTTTCCAAAGAGGTAGCAAAGAAAGTGAAAGCCAAAAAGATTGCATTCAGGCAATACAAAAAGACACAGGCAGAAGGGGATAGGGAGAAGTACCAGGAGAAGCAAAGGGAGGCAGGGAAGTCAGTAAGGGAAGCCAAAGCTCAGACAGAAGAACACATTGCAAAATCAGTGGGTAGAGGGGACAAAACCTTTTACAGGTACATAAGTGAAAAAAGAAAGATAAAGGGAGGGATAGTGAGACTGAAGAGGGAGGATGGGAGCCGCGTGGAGGATGACAACAGTAAAGCTGACATATTGAACAGGTATTTCTGCTCAGTCTTTACTGAGGAAGAGGGGTAATGGGTCTGAAGGGAGTACAAGGGGTGAGAATGGTGCAGAAATGGACACAGTCCTTTACACGAGAAAGTGTCCTGAAGGAACTGGAAGTAATAAGAGTTGATAAAGCAATGGGGCCAGACGGGTGCACCCCAGGGTCCTTAAAGAACTAAGAGAGGTTGTGGCTGAACCTCTGGCTATCCTGTTTAGCCGATCACTGGAAACAGGGAGGTACCCAAAGACTGGAGGACAGCAGATGTAGTCCCTTATACAAAAGTGGGAACAAAGAGGAAGCAGGAACTACAGACCAGTCAGCCTCACCTCGGTAGTGGGGAAGATCATGGAAGCACTACTGAAGGAGAGATTGGTGGAACATCTGGTTGTCAATGGACTACAGGACCCAAGGCAGCATGGTTTCACCAGGGGAAGTCATGTCAGACCAACCTCGTTGAATTTTTTGACTGGGTGACTAGGGAGGTGGATCAGGGAGGGCAGTGGACATGGCCTATCTGGACTTCAGCAAGGCCTTTGACACTGTGCCACATGGAAGACTATTACACAAACTGGGGAATATGGGTGTGGGCAGAACAGTAGTGTGGTGGGTAGGTAACTGGCTGGGTGGCAGGACACAGAGGGTGGTGGTAAATGGCTGTCACTCCACAGAGGGAAGAGTGACCAGTGGGGTACTACAGGGATCAGTGCTGGGACCGGTCCTATTCAACATCTTCATCAGTGACATTGCACAGGATCTAGAAGGCAAAATTTCACTGTTCGCTGATGACACAAAGCTCTGTAACAGAGTAGACACACCAGAGGGTGTAGACAGAATGAGAAGTGACCTGCAGAAACTTGAAGAATGGTCAGGGTTTGGCAGTTGAAATTCAATGCAAAGAAGTGCAAGATAATGCATATGGGGCATAAAACCCTGGCACAATATATCAGTTGGGGGTGAGGATATAGCATGCACCAAGCAGGAAAGGGATCTTGGGGTTGTCATCTCTGATGACCCTCAAGGTAGGGAAACAGTGTGACAAGGCAGCAGGTAAAGCAAATAGGATGCTGGGATGTATAGGCAGGGCATCACCAGCAGGAAAAGGGAGGTCATAATTCCGCTATACAAGACACTAGTGAGGCCCCACCTGGAGTACAGTGTACAGTTCTGGTGACCATACCTACGTAAGGACATAGACAGGGTAGAGAAGGTTCAGAGGAGGGCAACAAAGATGGTGCATGGATTGCATCACAAGTCCTATGAAGACAGGTTGAAGGAACTGAACATGTACTCCCTGGAGGAGAGGAGGGAGAGAGGGGATATGATAGAGACATACAAGTATCTTACAGGGAGGAACAGGGTGCAGGAAAACACTATTTTTAAGTGAAAAGATGTTCCAGGACTAGAGGGCATGGGATGAAGTTGGAGGAGGACTGATTCAGAGGAAACATGAGAAAGAATTTCTTCACAGAACGGTGGTGGACAAGTGGAACACCCTGCCAGAGGAAGTGGTGGGGGCTGAAACAATCACGGGATTTAAGAATGCATGGGATAGACATAAAGGAATTCTAGAGGTCAGGGGAAAGGGGAAACAGACTTCTAGGAAAACAAACTGAACTTACAAGCTCAAATGGGCAGACTGGGTGGGCCATAGGCCCTTATCTGCCGACACTGTCTATGTATCTATGTATCTATATACTTGCCTTCCCTGGTGGCCAAAAGGTACTCAGCTATGACTCATGCCTCACAAACCACCTGGGGCATGTGGTAATTTTCTATTACCACACACCTGTCATGTGTTATACCTTACTTACTTTTTACAGTGTGATCCTATGGGAATTTTTTACTGCAATTCCCAGGTGGTATGTAAGCGTGCATGTGTATCCATGGCTACAGAAGTGCTGGTCTGCAGTCGGTGGCTTTTCTTACAGATATCTAACTAATCATAACTTAAACAAGCATTTGTCAGTGCTGAATGTTGTCTCACTGGCATTGGCATTGGTAGTACAGGAGTTAGAGATGCATAATAGGAATGGCAGTGAAGTATTGAACAGACACCAACCCAACCCCACCCTGCAGAGACCGACAGGCGTTGGGGCATGCCTTTGGGTCATTAGCTATAACTCTTATGCCATTTTACCTCACCCTACACTGTAGACACTGACAAGTGTTGGGGTGTGCTTTGGGGTTTTTGGGCCTTATACTTACCCCATTCCATAAGAAAATACGCAGAGATGGGTGCAGTATAGGAGAATGGGGTGAACGTTAGGGATAAATACTCCAAGGCACACCTCTATGCCTGTCAGTGGCTGCAGGGTAGAGGGGTGGGGGTGGAATGGCATGAGCATTACAGCCAATGATCCCAAGTCACACCGCTGGCACCTGTCAGTCTCTACAGGGTGGGATGTTACAGTTGGAAACCCTAACACCACAGGCGTTTGTTGGTATTGTCACTCCAAATTTTCAACATGGGCTTTTTGTGACCCCAGCTCATGAAGAGCGGCACTATCAGTTTGTTAGCTGAAAGGTGGTTTTGCACAGTGACTATGCCATTTGGTGACACAGGCATGAAAACACATTTTGGGTGAGATGTGAAAAATGACAACTCTATTGCTCATGATGAGGTGTAAAAAAATAGCAACATTGAAAATCTGGAGTGAAAATATGAAAAATTGGTGAAGTCATGAGCAGGCATAGAAACTGCGCAACACACATCCGTAACCCAATTGTTTTTTGGATTTTTTTTTACCACATTTTTAACATAGGCATTTTGGGACCTCCCCTCATGAACAGTGTCACTGTCATTTTCTCAAACTGTCCTGAAAACTGATTCCACACAGCAATCACGCTATTCTGTGCCGGATGTGTGAAAACACATTTCAGCTAGGGTATGTAAAATGACAGATGCCCTGTTCATGAGGAGGTGTGAAAAATGTCAATTTTGAAAATCTGAAGTGAAAATATTACAAATTCATGAAGTTACGAGCGTGCATGGAAACTGCACAATGCACACTCATAAAACAGCCATTTTTTGGATTTTTTTTTCACCAGATTTGCAACATAGGCTTTTTGAGATCCCCCCTCGTGAACAGTGGCACTGTCATTTTGTTAAACAGTCCCAAAAGATAATTCCACTCAGTGACTGTGAAATCACCTTTTGGGACCGAATAACGCCATGTCAATGACTGAATTCATGAGGAGGGGTCCCAAAAACCCCATATTGAAAATTTGGTGACATAATTCCCAAAAATGCCCGAGATATGCACCAAAGTTGAAAAAAAACTATTTATGCCATTATACAGTTCGCAGTCAGCTTTGAAGAGTGCAGACGTGTTCCCGGTCCACCGAAGATCATTGCTCCATGCTCCAGAGGTAAGTATGGGGTGAGGGGGGTGTGGGAAGGCAGGGTGCACAGAAGGTGGGTGCAGGTTTGGGGCAGGGCCATCAGAGTCGACGAGGGACCATTTTCTGCTTTGCAGGTTCAAAAAAATAGTAATTGTGGGACCGTTTTTCTTTTACAGAGGCATTTGGCACACTGGGGTGGGCTCCCAGCATGCCACATGATTGTTTTTTTGGAGGGGTTCTGTAGTCGATTGGGGATTGGGCACCCCTGTCGGCACACAACAAATGGGGGGGACATTATGCCGATGGGGAGTGGACTTCCCCATTGGCAAATTAAACTGGGAAGGGGGACATGATGCCGAGGGGGATTGAGCACCCCCTCAGCACACACTTTGAATGGGTGGGTGGTTGCATTATGCCAACGGGGAGTGAGCTCTCCCGTTGGCAAATGAAGTGGGTCAGGGAACTCTACGGTGGCATGCCACCATGTTTTGTAAACTGATTCACCAGGAAAGACATGCCGCTGCATGAGAAGCTTGGCTTTCAATGCAGTGGACCTTTTCTTTGATCTGGTGGCCAGTTTACGTGTTGCTGGTTTCAGCGCCTGCAACTGCCTTATTGGGGAGTGAGGGACACACCTAATGATGCTTGCCCTGCATTTGCCCACAGTGACTACACCTCAAAATCTGCTACTAATGCAATATGTTGGCTGTGCAAGAGTGAACCAACATAAAAAAGGAGTTTATATACTTTTTAACAGAGGTTGACTGATTTTAAACCTCTGGCAGCATGTCTTTTACTACCATTAACAATGCTCAGTTGCACTACACTACAACAATGGAACTCGCTCGCTCTCCTCTCTACAGTCCGCATCTTTCTTTTTCAGATATTTAAATAAGCTTAAGTTAAAAAGACAGTTTACATACTTTTTTAACACAAGATGCCTTATTTTAACCCTTTGCAAGCATGTCCTTTCCCACCATTCCACCACACAGTCACACAAAGCATCTAGTACCCCTGGGCTTCTATATCAGTGATGAACATCCAGCACTGACAAATGCTTGTTCTTAGAGTGTGACAAGACTTTTTGAAAGTAAAATTGTTGTGGTTATGGTAACCCAGTTTCCTGGGTGATGAGCTTGTCACCAAACCAACAAGAGACTCAGCTCAATCTGTGAAAAACAGTTCCTATTTTAAAAGGTAAGCATTTTCTTTTGCTGTCTGGCATATTTTAATGCAAGTTCACAAACAAGAGGGAAGGCAAGAATGAGTAGGTCATTTTACTGTGGTGCTTGTGAAATACAGTGCAGCTCGCAGCTTTCCTGTAGGAAAAAGTGGTGCGTGACATATGATGTACTCTATGGGAAAAGAATGTGACCTAGTTATTACAAGTTAATTAGCTGGGTAGGCAAACAAATGATCCATAAAAGCAAATACATCTTCTCAATGTATGGAACTCTTGTAAAACAAAACTGATGTTACAGTATACTTCTTGATATGTACAAATCGAGTCTTGGTTTTACAGGCATTCATTTTATTTGAAACACAGATCACAAATTAAGAAGGAAAGAGTTCTGAAGGGAACATTGCTCAGTATGCAGAGATGACGCTGAACATTAGAATCATCCCAAGGCAGCATTCGTGGGAGGGCCAGACTCTCACTGTGTGCCAAGATGCGCACAGATCACACAGCAGTTGATGTCAACACCCTCGGATTAGTGAAAAGGAAACTGTTTGTCACTTTAACGCCACAAAGTACAAAACGAGCAGGATATTTCACAATGTTGCAACTTGCTCTTTGCAAATAATGTTGGGAAGCCATGGAAAGTTCATAAATTATTTGTTAAAGGAAATGGGGGTGTAGGAACTATGAGTAACTCAAGTCTTTAGTAGGGTTTAAATTAGGAGTGAGCAAGTGTTTGCATCTAGTGAGGCTGGCTAATTTTTTTTTTAATTGTAAGTGACGTACTAAGTTAACGCACATGGAGAATGTAGGATTGTGCTGTATAATGATATTCTCTAATTATGAGACAGAATTGGTACTGTAGACCACTTTGGCAGTTTTCTGGACAGCTGCATGACCAAGTTGCCTTGTGAAGATATCAAAGCTATATCAGCTAGTGACTATGGGGGACGGACTTAAGGATAAACAGGATGAGCACATGTAGAAAGCTGCATTAAAAAAATACATTATTTGTGAAATAAAAGTAATCAGAAAGGATGAACCTTGTAGAAATACATGAGTTCTGTCGTACAATGTCAGTTCTGCAGTCAATATCAAAGCCGCAGAACTGCAAGGCCTTTGACTGAAACTTGATTACTAATAAAAGAAATACAATACACACCGGTCTGGATATTCAGAAATGCACCAGAGCCCAGCGCAAGTCTGGCACAGCACAAATCTGATGCACACTGGTGCAACAGGAGCAATATTCAGAGACTGTGCATGCCATAGTGTGCCAGAGCAACCTGGCTGAATATGACACAGTTGCGCTATGGTGCAACTGGGAATGCACCATGGTGCAAGGAGAAGTGCACCATGGCACAAGTAGAGGTGCACCATGGTGCACACACACACACACACACACACACACACACAGTTGCACCACAGCAGCAGAGTGACGGGGGGACATAGCAGAGAGAAGTGACCCAGGGACAGAACCAGGGAGGCACAGTGGCAGGACACAGGAGGTCACCACCAGCTGAGCACAGCAGGGTGCGAACAGGCACCCACACCCCACCCTAGATCACAGTGGCACGGAAGTGAGGCAACAGGAAATGCCAATGGCCAATTGAGGGCAACCAAGGGGACCACCACAGGCTGCATGCCATGCACCCCCAACACAGCCAGACTAGAGCAGGACACATCCAGGTTCACGTAGCCAATCACACATACCCTCAACATGCCCCTGACAGCCCACCCATGGGCACCACATGACACGCCCACTGACCAAGGGAAGGGACACCACCACAGTGGGACACACCACGGCACCCAGCAGGGAACCACAGCAGCATAACAGGCACCCTGACACATGCACACCACACAGACAGGCACTGGGCCACTGCAGCATGGTGCTGCATGCCACCTGCAAAGCAGACACTGACACAGGCAGGTAAGTCAAAATAATGTAATAGAGAAAAGAACAATGGGGGAGGGAAGGCATAGGAATGTGAGGGATGGGGACAGGGAACAGGGACTGTACAGTGGGAAGGGGGACTGTAGGGGGAGGTACAGCAGGGGAAACAGTGGAAGGTAGGGTGCACATTAACGGCGGTTATGCCATGCCACCCTGTGTCATCCACAGTGTCCACCTCCCAACACCTGCTGGTGTATCTGGAGCACAGCCTCCATAGTGGTCGATGCAATCAAGATGATCTGCCACAACAGCCTGCAGTACAGGGACATCCTCCTATGCCTCTGGACACCTAGCAGAAGGAACAGGACAGGCGATCAGTGCAGTGACCCAAGGAACCATGCCCAACCACTGCACGCATAGGGCAGCAAGAATACACACACCCACCCACAGGGCCTGAACAGGCCACCTGCAGGGGAATGGGCCAACATCTGTCTACAACGCGACACACCACAACAGTGCACAACAGTGGTCTCTGTCACATAGTAGCCACCCAACTGCACAATGCCAGTCACATGGCACAGTGCCCATGCAGCATCACAGCATCAACAGTTGCAGCCGGGTGCACACCAACCCCACCAACAGCTGGCACATGATTACAATGGATGTGCCACAGTGGTGGGCACCATGCACAGTGCAACACACACAGATGCCAAAGCACATGGCACAGGTGTCCACGCCTGGACCCATGCCCCCGCTAATCCCCAAGACAAGTTTGAAGGTCCATGACAGTGCCTATCTGCTCTCCGTGGCCCCAGTGGTGCTGGGGCCACTCTGGCACCACCTCTGGGTCCTGTTGCAGCCTGCTGTCCTGCTGCAGTGGCTGGTGCTGCTGCTTTCCGGTGATTCTCAGGGCCTGAGAATGGAACATAGACAGGAACACATCTGTACACAGCCACAGCAGTTGCCCCCCCCACACAGTGTGGACCCTTACCTGGCATGGTCCACACAGTGGCATGGAAATGCAAGTGGTGATGGGTGATGCATCCCTACGATGCACACAATGACAGTACACTATACTGCAGGGGACACCAGGCAGCTCAGCCAACACCACAGTGCAGCACCAGGGCACACATGCATGCTGTGCCTACCCACCTGGCTGTGACACATGCCCACACCTGACATGCACCTCCAGGCATTGGAGGCAACTGGGTCCCTCCGCAGCAGGTTGCTATACCAGTGATGACACCGCTCTCCAGTCCTTGACACCTTAGTATGCTGCACTAGTGTGGCAGCAATATCTTGCCATACAGGGCTGCTGTAGTGGGGCCTGTCTGAACAGTTGGGGTGCGTGGGGTTGGACACAGGCCACAAGGTTGGCCAGCTCCACCAGTATCCAGTTACTCATCCGATGAGACCTGCACTGTGCCATGTCCCTGCTGAGAGCCATGGAGCAAAATGGTGGCAATAGCTGCACGTGGCAACAGCATGCGCCAAGGGGATATGTGCTGTGTCCACCAATCATGCAATGGCAGAGATGCACAGCATGGGTGTGACAGGGCAGGTCCAAGTGTGCGGGGTCAGCTAGGGTCAGAGGTCACTGCAGAGGTCGGAACTTGGCCACGCACTGTGCGCCAACTGCATAATAGCATCCATGGCACACAGACTGCACAGTTGGCGCACAGTGTGCAATAGGCGGTGGTGCACCACACAGCACATGCACACAGTGCCAATGCACACCACGCATGCGTGCGCATTGCACCACTTCGTACTCCGGAGCAATCATCTGACTTGCTCTGGAGCACTGTCTTTGAGCATGATGCAAATACGCTATATTCAGCGGCCACATGATAATGAGCTCATCAGTCAATGCGTGATGCAATGGGGACATTAGCATATCATTACCATTGTGCCAAAGTCCATTTGCATACGATGCACCAAAAATGTGCCACGGAATGGCACAGGCCATGTACCAGTATTGCATCCTTGTGAGGTAAGTTGTGCATGCTGCTGGAGCACACTGAGCTCTGAGGGCACAGCAAGGGGGATGGCACTGGGTGATGTAGCCACTGACATACTGTGCTGACCATTACCACAGGAAGTGACATGTCGGAACCAGAGGAGGTTGGGGAGTGTGGACCTGCTCACAAGCACAGGTCCAACTTCACAAAAGCAGAGACAGAGGCCTGTTCGAGCCTGACCTCGATAGGGAGCTACTTTTGAGTGGTACCATGGGCACACCACAGGCCAAGGCTGGGGCCTAGGTGGAAGTGGCAGAATGCATCAACCAGCAGGGAAGCCACCAGTGGTTGGTGCAGTACAGCTGCAAGAAGGTGGGCACTGACAAGAGGCAGATCAAGGAGAAGCTGGCGGCCATCCGTGCAGTCAGAATGCCACTGGAGGGGGGCCTACAGATGCGCTACTGCTCATGGCGCAGAAGGAGCTGGTGGCAGCCACCTTGCACCGCAGCACTGTGGAGAATGTGCCTGGTGGTGGATTCCAGACAGGTGGCAGCCCATCCCTGCATGATACGTATTGTGGCAATGTACAGCATGCTGTAGCATAGTGTGGGGGGGCACGTGTGGCCACTGCTTCACTGACTCATCTGTTTTATCTTCCAGCACTGGTATGCTTGCGAGCAGAGGATGGGGTGCTGGCAGAAGCTATGGAGGCAGGAGCAACCCCAGACAACCAGCCATCCACCTCCATGGGCATCTCGGGGCCTGGGAGGCCACAGCACACCACCACTGTCCAGCCAGATGTCCTAGGCATGGGGTTGGATGAGGCCCTGGATGTGTTTCTACAGGATGCTAGTTTCAGTGTCCTGTGCTTAGAGACACAGATCTAGGAAGGGTCTGACACCGATGATGACTTCACCATAATCCTGGACAGCATAGGTGGTGTTGTGGGGGAGACACCCATACCAGGCACAGGCAGCACATCCAGTGACCTGACAGCTGCCGCTGCGGATGCCACTGTGTGCACTGCCACAGCTGTGCCATGCAGTGGTAGTGGTGTGGCCGCGCAAGTGCTGGGCAGTGTTCAGTAGCTGGAGGGGCAATGGCAGCAGGCTGCTGCTGCCACAGGGCAGCCAGGCATAGGGTCTGCTACTGAGGCACCAGCTAGGGCCATACCCCAAGAAGACCCCACTGTGCAGTGTCCACCTGAGAGGGGGGCTGTGCAGTGTAGCCAGTCACCACAGGAGGGTCGGCATCCCACCTAGATTCTCCAGGATGCTGACCCAATGGCAGAGCACACTCATCTGCTCCAGGCTTCCATTGAGCAACAGGTGCAGGTTGCTGCTGAGCTGCATGCACTGCATGCGTAGGTGCACCAGCTGGCTGAGCAGCGTGAGACAGGCATTGCATAACTCCTGCTGGAGATGCAGTGCATGAGGAGGCCATAATAGCTTCCATGAATCACATTGCTCACCGCATGCAGGAAGTCATGACTGCATACATGGATTGCATTACACAGGCTGTCATGGATGGCTTTGCACTGCTGGCTGCCACAAGGCATGGCTGGCCACCGCAGACCCCACACAGTGCATTGTCTACCCCCAGGATCCCGGTGTTGGGCGACAGCCAAAGTGTCGACACCGGGATCTGCTGTTGGCATCCCCAGGACGCCTGGGGTATTTGGGTGCCTACACACCCTCATGTGGACCCAGTCATGGTCCCACAGGTCAACCCCTGGGGGGCTGTTGCAAACACCCCCATGGCTGCTGAGCAGCCTATGGCTCCTGATTGGTCTCAGTAAGGTTGCCCCTGTGGCCATGGTGGCCAGGGTTCCTTGCGGTGACCCAATGTGCAGCACACCCTGACTGCAGTTTGCTGCTGCTGCTGCCCAGTGCGTGCATGGGTGGCGTGTGTATACTACTGCTGTGCTGCCTGTGTGTCATGCTGCATGCTGCCTGTGAGTGTGCTTGCCCAGCTGCTTGACCATGTGGTGTGGGCTCGATGAGGGCTGATCTGCACCAGTTATGCCTGTGCACCGGTGCTATACATCCAATCCTCACCATATACCCATGCCTGTGTGTGTGTGTGCTTTGCTGTGTGCTGCTCTGTGCAGTTGTGTGTGGTAGTGTGCCACCAACTCCTCTGACCCTGCACCACATCTCTGTGTGTGCATGCCCATTGCCATGCAAACCCCTGCCTGTGTGCTGTACCTGTGTGTGTTGCTCATGCATGAGTTTAGCGCCACCTGCCTTCATGTGCCATAGTGCTCCTGTGCGATGGTGTCACAGTGTTGTTGGGCCTGCCTCATCAGCCGTGGATCCCTCTGCCTGGGGGAGCGCTGTCCACCTCCCTACGGCATATTGCCTTCATCGTCTCCACTACTGTCACCTTCATCAGCCTTGACAGCTATCCCACAGACAATGGCCGTGTTGTGCAGTATGCAGCAGGCCAGGAATAGGCAACAGGCTTTTGAGGGGCTGTACTGTAGGGCACTGCTGGACCTGTCTAGGTAATGGAAACATGCCTTCAGCATTCCAAATACACACTCAATGATGTTCCGCGTGCTGGCGTGTGCCTCTTTGTAATGTTCTTTGGCTAGGGACGATGGGCGCTGGTAGGGGGTGAGCATCCAGGGCTTCAGTGGGTAGGTGCTGTCACCTGGGTGGATAGTGACAAGGTTAGCTCTCTGCCTTACCTTGCTGTGCCCCTTGCCTGCCCTGGTGCCCTCACCTGCTTGTCCACCCTACCTTTCCCCATTCCATGGCCTGCCCTGCCTATCACCCCTTGCCCATCCTATACTCACCCACTAGGTGGCTGGTGGGGATGTTCCCACATTCAAATCTGTGGTACAGCATGGAACTGTACCAGATGAACACATCATGTGCACCCCCAGGGTGTGTGGCACAGACATTGGTGATGTGCCCCATGGCATCGCACACCACCTGGCAGTTGATACTCAGGCTCCCCTTCCTATTGATGTATACTAGACCCTCAGAGCCAGGTGGCATGCAGATGCTCACATGGGTGCAGTCAATGGCCCCAAGCATGCCAGACATACGTGCTACCCTTTTGAAGTCCTGCATGGCTGCTGTATGCTCTGCCTGTGTGCTGGGGAAATGGATGCATTCTGAAGCACGTGGCAGCAAGGCATTGAGGAACTATGTGAGGAGAAATGACATGGCCATCTGGGTTATTCCTGTGGTGTACCCTGTTAGTCTCTGGAAGGTGACCATAGTGAGCAGGCACATGACTGCTGTGACTTTCATCTCTACAGACATTGCATGGCTCTGTCTTGTGGGTGTCTACATCTCCTCACTGCACAGCTCACAGAGCTGCCTCAGAATTGCCCTATTCAGGCAGTACTGGCCCACTATCTCTGTGTCGGTGAAGTTCTCGAAGGTAGTGGTGGCGGCACGGTACCACTTGTGTCAGGCATACCGCTTACAGGCCCTTTCTCGGCTACGTCACTGTTCTGCCTGCCCCCTTCACACCCCTCATTATGACCTCTATCAAGCATGATGCACTGTCTATGACCCCTGCTCTCTCATCTTCCCCTTGGCGGTTGGCTGCTTCGAGATGTGTGGCACCCTGGTGCACTGCCTGGCACTATGCCTGCCTGTCCCTCTCACTCTCTCTGCCCTTTTTCCCTTTCCAGTGCCACCTCTGTCACTCTCCCTCTATGGCTGCCTTTCTTTCTTTCTTTCTTTCTTTCTTTCTTGTTTTCTCTCTCTCTCTCTCTCTCTCTCTCTCTCTCCTTCCCTCTCTCTCCCTCTCTCACCTGGCACAAGTGCTGTCTGTGTACTTATGCCTGGTATTTATAGGTTCAAGTCTGCTTGGTGCATCTTGGTTTTGCTCCATGCATGCACCATGGTTCCACGGTTGAATATCGCACTGCACTGGATATTCAAGGGCACACCCCTTGTGGCTGCGCCTGCATTCATTAAAGTTGTGCATTGGCACAATGGTATTTGTGTGGTGCATTGGCTCCCACTGAATATGGCTCCTTGGCACAATTCTGCACTTGTGCCGGCACAACTCAGTTGCTCCATGTGCAACTGCTTTGAATATATGTCACAGTTCTGTTCTGGTCTATTCAGATATTATTTTGTAGTTTCTTTTTTTAGAACCTAATACATAAAAGGCTTATGAGGTCTTACACACCCATAGAGTGCAGACTGGGATGAGCAGAGATCTTGATACAAACAATTGCAACCTTGTCACATCCACAGTCCTGTGCCTGCACCAGTGCCACACTCTGACCCATGCCCTATGTGACTTTGCAAATGCTAGGGTCAGTGAAGACACCTGCTTCTGAGCAAGGGTTTTGCAGTGCTGAGGGTGTGCGATGCCTTTTGGCATTATGTACCCTGGAGCCTGTGGTGACACTGTCCAGCCCATGTGTAAGTCCCCTGTGGCAACAGTATGCACAAACTAGTTCTCATTCAGACCTGACACAAACCAGTCCCAGGTTTTTGAGTAGGCAAGGTGGGCTGGGGGCCAATAGTTTATTTTTTAAGATTTTTTTTATATTCTGTCATACTTAATGTAGTGTGATACGTTAACCCATGGAGGACTGCAGTATCCCACAATGCTGTACTCAACATGACCCAAGGAATTCCTGGGTAATGGGATCCATGCCTCCAATAGTTCCTTCCTAAGTTGCCACTGATGTTCCCCATGATACCCCCATGCTAATGTCTATATAAGGGGAGGCAACATGGATGTGTGGCTGTCGACTGAGGGTTGCACAAATGACACGTTCCTTTGAGGGTGTAGAGCTTCATATCCCAGAAACACACATTTCACTTAGTTTAGTTCTGCCTTTGGTACATACTCCAGTGACATTTATGGATGGGGCTCTTAGATTTATTTCAAGCTTTCCTGAAGGAAAGGAGAGAAAGGGGAGACATGATAGACACTTTCAGATACCTCAAGGATATCAGTAAGGTACAGGACAATAGCATATTGCACAGAAAGAGATGCTCAAGGATGAGGGGGCATGATACAAAGCTGAAAGGGGGAGACTTAGAGGGGATGTGAGAAATATTTCTTCACGGAAAGGGTGGTAGACACCTGGGACCTTAGTAACAGGGCTGGGAGGGGTAAGACGGGAGATCAATTAGGGTCTAAGGTAGCACAGTAAATAAGGACTTTAGGGCAGACTAGGTGGGCTGGGAGGTCCTTTTCTGCCGACAGCTTCTATGTTTCTATGTTCCTATGTGAACTGCTTCACATGGGAATGGATAGATCTTTCGATTTTGTTTCCTAGATGCAAGAGAATTTCACTGATAAATTTCTCTCCAGAATAAAACTGAATTGAGTTGCTAGGTAAAAAAGCAGTAGGATGAATATAGTGACAGTTGTGAGACAGAGGATATGGGGGTGTTAGCAGTGAGAAACATGGAGAAATAGTCCAATATATTTTACAACCAGATGCTATTTGAAAGAGAGTGGGTAATGTGAACAGAAGCACAACTGCTTCCAGAGTTAGGAACATTGGAAAGATCAGGAGTAGACAAGGACAGGAGGAGTAAAGGAAGTTGTAGGGGACAGTGGATTATTCTCAAGGCCCAGATTCTTTGCACAATACCATTGTCATGGAGATTGCCGTGGAACTTAATGTAAACTGCGGAATCTTATTTTTGCAGTTTATGTAAACTGCTGAATGTTATTCATGATTTACATTAACTGTGGAATATATTTTTGCTGTTTACAATGAAAAGTCAATATAAACTGAAAAAAGAAATCTGCAATTTACATTTACTCTTAAATCTAAACCAAGGAAAATTATTCCAATGATTATATAAAGTAAGGAAAACCATTCTGTTGTTCACATTAAATTCTGCAGAATGCCTTTTAGAATTATGTGGAATAAAAAAAAAATCTGAAAAGCATTTAGGAACAACCCCTGCCCATTAGTTTGCTTACTAGTGCTTTTTCCAAAAACAAAACAGGCAAATCCCACCACCCACCCAGCTCAAACCCAACCCTTGAGTACTCCACCCTGAGAGCCTCCTGGAGTCACCTTATTTGAAGTAGTGATATTTTTTTCAGGTCCTATGCTGTATCACAATCTTCGTCTTTCTAATTTTGCTGCTGAGCTTGAATTCTGGCTTCTTGTCCCAGAAGTTTTTGTGTGCAGTGGCACAAAGCACTAATGGAGCACAAAACCAGGATTCCAGCAGGCAGTGAAACTAGAGGGATGAAGATCACTCCGTAGCATGGGAGCTGATAAAAATACTACTACTTGAGATTTTGTGACCCTGGGGGTGTCAGGCTGAGATGGGGAGGGTGATGAGGCTGAGATGGATGGGGTGGATTTTTCATATTCTATTACTGCATATGGTGTGTGTTTTATATTCTAATACTACATGCGGTGGGTTGTTTACATTCTAATACTGCATTTTTTATTTAGTTTTTGTTAACAAGTTAAGTAAACCAGGCAATTAAATACCTATTTTCAGGTAAGACCTGCATGTAAGAATGCATATGTAAGAACTCTGGAGTTAATTGACAACCTGCCCTAGTTTGTGGGTTCGAGCCCCTAAAATGAGCATTTTTCACCACTACTTGGGTGCTGTAGATGTTCCTTTCTGCTGCCAAAGCCCCAAGCTGCCGCTGCAGAACATCTGCAAAAATAGGAAACTGATGCCACAGATGTTCTGTGGCAACAAGGGGACTTGCCACAGAACTTACACCCAAATTGCTGCATAGAATAGTGCCTTTGGTGTCACCAAGAAAGACAAGTATGTCAGGTACAACAATACTGACATTTTAATGTGGCAGTATTTGTTACCTGGCAAAACCTTTTCATCATATAGTTTTTGGCAGCAGCACTGGGGACTTCAGAGGTCGAGAGCTCACTAGACTTATGAACTAGCCCCCCCCTCCCTCAACGATTACCAGAAACCTGACTGGAACGAGGCTTCCAGCACAGCTGTCAGACTTCTTCCCAACCAACCCCAGCTCCCATAGTCAAAAAGAAGCACTCCTGGATGGCAGGCAGCAGCACTGGGGACTTCAGGGGTCATGGCTATGCCATACTGATTAACATGCCTTCCCCCCAAATACAAAAAATCTGGTTTAATGTCGGATTGGCAATCCTATTGGAAACAATGAAGAACCGGCAAAGCTGATCTTAAACATGCCAAGCAAAACTATCTGCAAAATCTCCAGTTCAAAAACCTATCCAACCCCTAAATAATCTGGGCCCATGTCAACCTACTTTTAAAAGATTGACCTAGCCCCTCCACTGATGAAATTCACACTGATTGCCAAATTATATCTAATCCCCTTGCAGTGGCCTTCACTATCAATACATTTTTTTTTGACATGGAGAGATTTAAATCCCCCATTCAAGCTAACCCACAGTACCATCCTACCCCATCCTCAACTGCAGTCCAACTCCACCAACTCAATTTCTAGTTCAGATTTGTCACAAGAAAGGAAGTCTGCATGCAGCTATGACAGATCAATATGGATGGACCCTGGTTATGACACACTAGATCTCTAATTTCCAAGATTGGTGGGCCCTGCCATTGCCACCCTCTTACACGCCTAATTAACAAATCACTTCTCCTCGGAGTCATCCTGGAAAATTGGAAAACAACTGTGGTAGTTTCAATCCGTTAAGGCAACCAATGTGAATCATTTAAAATTTATATGTCCATGTCATTACTTTGTACCCTAGCAAAGATATAGAAAAGGCTAGTGTCCCAAAATTGATTAGATACCTTGAGACTCAACATATCCTTGCTAATTGCCAACATGAATTTAGAAAACACCACAGCACTGAAACTGCCCTGGTTAGGTAAACAAAATACATACTTCATGCAACTGAACTGGGCAGGGCAACATGTGCAATTCTCATAGGTCTCACCAAGGCATTTGACCTTGTGAACCATTCTCTACTAATAGAAAAACTGAAAACTACTGGTCTGGAATAGCTGTCTCTCTGCTGGTTTAGCCATTTCCTGTCAAACTGCAAGCAATTGATTAGGTGTCAGGGTTGCCTCTCTGAACAAAGACACATCTCGGAAGGTGTGCCTCAAGGCTTAATTCTGGATCCCCCTATTGTTTTCAATATTCATAAATGATATGCCCGACCACTGTGGTGGAGCCTCTCCGCAACTTTATGCAGATGATGATATCTTGTACAGGTTCTCTACAGACATCAATCAAATTAGCCTAGAGTTGGGAAACAACATCAAACAGCTCAACGCTTGGATTCAGCAAAATAACCTTATTCTGAATGTCAAAAAAATAAAAGCCATGCTCTTTGGACCCAAAGGGTTGTTTCCGGGTAGAATGAACCTACTTAAGTTAGCTACTATGGGTGGTTCACACCTCGAGGTAGTTAGCTCTCTGAAATGCTTTGGGATAACACTTGACCATGATTTGACTTTTGCTAGCCATGTAGAGGTTGTGTCCAAATCACTCCATCAAAAGCTGGGCTGAAGGTGAAGGATATTTCCTTACCTGTCTAAGTCTACTCGCCTTGCCACTGCCAACAGCACTCTGTGGCCTACCATGAAATATGGAGCACCTGTCTTACACTCCTGCAGGCTGTTGATTGCAATAAACTTAACTGTCTGTACAACAAAACTGGTCACTTCACTGCTGGTGCCCCCACCACCCGGCTGCACCATTGTGATGTATTAACTTCCCTGGAGTGTCCCCCTTTCACTGCATGCCTACAATTCCTCCTGCTCTGCCTAGCCTTCAAATTGGTAAAAGGTCCCGACCCTCCCTGCCTTGAAAGGGTTCTCAAGTTCAAGCAGCACTCCGGAACCCTTTGATCCTCCTCCAACCCACTACTCAAAATTCCCAGAGTTCTCTCTGCCTCCAGTGGGCATGCCTTCTCCTACACTGTCCCCTCCATCTGGAACACTCTACCGAATGTGATTATATCCTGTGACTCATTGACTACATTCAAGAACGATCTAAAACACCTGGTTATCTTAGCAGCTGTTTTTGTTGTGAACCTGCACCTACATCAGCTCACTGTCTTGACAGTTACACTGTCTCAACTATTGTCCTCTTATGCAATGCTTTAACCCTCTAGAAAGTGCTCCTGTATTCAACTGCACTGTTCCTGTCCCCCTATTGCATTGTTTACTAATATCAGCTGTCTCCTACCCTACTGTGATGATGTCCAATTGATGTTACACTGCACCAAGTATGAAGTTGTATGATGTCTACTACATGGGTTTATATTTTTCTCCTGTTCTTGAATGACTTTGTATATTCCCTACTGTATTGATACAAACTTTTGCTACTTATGCTACTGTATGTCTTACTAACTCCAAATCATCCTTGAAAAATAGATACTTTGTCTCAGTGGGCTTACCTGTTTTATAATTTCAAATAAATAATATTTCTTATATACATAAATTCATCCTCAGTGTACCTTTAATTTTCTCAGATATTTTTATAACAGTTTTTCAGCTTATTTTGTAATTAATGACTTGCGTCATTAAAGATGGCTTCCACCCAATTTTTTTTTTATTTTCTTCCGTTGAGGTTACTTGTTTAATGTAAATGCTAGATTCATACTTTAGATGCATTTGGATGATGCTACCACATGTTGCTGATGGTAAACGGCACGGCATCAAGATAATTATTTTATTTTTATGCAGGGCATGGCATAGGAGCAAGAATCTGAAAAACTTCAACATCATGTAACTCCCTTCAGGAATGATCAAAAACAAAAATAAAAAAATGGGTATTTTTATGTTTTGCCAGGAAAACATTGTTGAAAAAATCTACAAGGTGACTATCAAATATTGTTGATTTAAATAGCTTTAGGGAAGGGTGTGTGTGAGTGTGTGTGTGTTTGTGTGTGTGTGTGTGTGTGTGTGTGTGTGGGAAGGGGGTCAAGGAAGATGTGTGGTAGGTACAATAGGGACATGTTAAATAAAGGATACAACCAGCAGCAAAAAATACACTTGCAGCATCAGCAGAACCAAGATACATTACTTCCCAAAGAAACATACATTTCAAGTAAGTCCATTTTTAATTACTATGAATACTTGTCCTTACAGTTCACCTACAGCTGTGATATATTCAGAAAAATAGAAACATAGACTTTGACAGCAGATGTGGACCACTTGGCCACCTAGTCCACTCATTTCCCTACCTATTGGACAAGCTGCACATCCTAGTTAACCAACAGCCTACTTTTTTCTACCCCCCACTAGAATTGCTTTATGTCTGTCCCATGCATTCTTGAATTCCCCCACAGCTTTTGACTCCACAACCACCTCAGTAAGGCCGTTCCATGTGTCCATCACCCTCTCTGTGAAAGAATACTTCCTCACATTGCCCCTGATCTATCCCCCTTCTATCTTCAATTTGTGCCTCCTTGTTCTTGCACAACTCTTTTTATGAAAGATCCGACACTCTTGGACTTTGTTGATTCCCTTGAGGTACTTGAAAATTTCTATCATGTCCCCCCTCTTCCTCCTTTCCTTAATGATATACATATTAAGCTCCTTTAGTCACTCTTCATATGGCTTCTGTTGCAGATCCTGCAGCATTTTAGTTGCCTTCTTCGGGACTGCCTCCAACCTGTCTACGTCCTTGCAGAGATGGCGTCTCCAAAACTGCATGCAGTACTCTCGATGGGGTCTCATGAACTGTGTGTACAGAAGGATTGCCAACTTCCTGTTTTCTACTGGTGATGCCTCTCCCTAGGCATCCCAGTATCCCCCTAGCAATCCTTACTGCCTTCTCACATTCCTTGTCTACCTTTAGGTCATCTGATATGACTACACCCAGGTTTCTGTCCATTTTTAATGTTGTTAATACCCCTCCACCCATTATGTGCTCTTCCCCTGGGTTTTTGTTTCCCAGGTGCATAACTTTGCACTTCTTTGCCTTGAATCTAAGCTGTCATACTTTTGACCATTCCTTCAACCTTGTCAAAATCTTTCTCATCCTTTCTACCCCTTGTGTATCAACCCTTTGGCAGATCTGTGTGTTGGCTGCAAAGAGGCATACCTTTCCTTCCAGTCCCACTGCAATGTCACTTATAAAGACATTAAAAAGAACCAGACCCAGTACTGAACCCTGTGGTGACCTACTAGTAACCCCCTTTCTTTGGAGTGGGCTCCGTTTACTATAGAGCATACTGTGTGAGACACACTGCATCCTGCTGTTTAATAAGTCTTTGCCTCTTAGAAGGCACAGCACTAACTGAGCCTCTCTCTTTTTTTTTTTATGTGCCAGAAAGTGGATCACTTGTACAAAAAGGGTGTGTGCTACTGGGGTCACTCCCAGACTGAGAATTGTTTATTGTCTGTCAAACACAATTCAGCAGTACCAGTAGGATGATGGTTACTTAAAGTGCTGCTTACAGCAGAATCAACAACTTGCTTGTTTCTGCCTTTTTTGGGCAAACTGTGATTTTGCAACCCACCATAATTATTATTCTTAGTCCTACTTCTTTCAATGTTTTTTCAAGAAGATTTTTTTTTAAAGAAGGGCAATTTGAAAATCACTAAATATGTTTCTAAATGTGATTTTTTATGAAATTGAGTCCAGAAGGCATATGGCATGCTAGCCAAGGGACTTCAGGGTAGCAGGATGAGCAGGGTTGAGAATTGTTTTACAACAGGATGATTGAAGAAAATGGGCAGTTAGCCCAGTAGGCTTACATCACACTAGCTAAGGGACTTTGGTTTTTCAGGATGGTCAGAGTCGAGGACAATTTTTTTCTTTTTTTAAATAGTAGTATCTTTGAAGAAATAGGGTAGCTAGCCCACTAGGCTTATCGCACGCTAGCCAAGGGGCTTTGGTTTTGCAGCATGGTCACGGTCAAGAACAAATTTCTTTTAATAGATGGATGATTGAAGAAATTTGGCAGCCAGCCAAGGGGCTTCAGCTTTGCAGGATGGTTAGAGTTGAGAGCAATGATTTTGTGTTTGTTTGTTAGCAGCAGGATGCTTTATAAAACAATAAAGTATACACACTTTTTTTTATAAACGTGTTGTCTTGTGGTAATTTCTTCTTTAATTCAACTTCCATTTTTTTAACTTTCAGCCCACACCACATATCCAGATCTTTAATTGTCAGTCACGCCTCCCTTCTTTCAACCCACATCCTCAAACCCCAATTTCAGTTTCTTAACTTGCTTTTATTCTTTCCCATCTCTCTCTTAAGCTTTTCTTATCTTTTTCAGTCTCATTTTCTTATAATTTTCAGTCTCATTTTCTTATATTTTCTTCTTTTTCTCTTACATTATTTTCTTTTGTTAGCACACAAACACCCACACACACAGTATATTTGTAACCCAACCCTCCCTATTAAAGTTTCAACAAACATCCCCAAAGCCCAATTTCAGTTTCATTTTGAATTTGCTTTCATTCTTTCCTTTTTTGTCATTATTAGTGCTTTATATTTCAGTCTTCCTTTCTTGTAGATCCACATTATTTCTTGTTTATTTTATTTTTCTTGTCCTGACCCCTTGTAGTGTAATTCAGCACCCCCCAACATTCCAGGACGTGGTCAGCATCCTTCAAATCTTAGCACACCAGACTCCACTTTCACTTTCTGTTTTCGTCCCCTCTCTTATTTTTTCCAGTTCCTTCTTTTAGTTCCTTATCTTTTTTCTCCTTTAGTCCTCCAGTCCCAACCCAGTCTCTCTCAAACATCAATGCAACCCTCAGCCTCATCAGTACCCTTGCATAGAGGCCACCCAGCTTCTACTTTCACTTTTCTTTCGGTTCCTGCTGATATCAGCTCAATTTATTTTCTTGCAAAACTTTTTTTTTTTTGCAAAGTTACTTTTTCTTTATAAAATGTGTAGCTTTTCTTTTTCATGCTTGTTTTCATTCACTTTTCCCAGCCCTCACCACACCACCCACACCACCGGTAACACAAGGCCATAAATCTGACCCAGACATCCCTCCCTCCCAATCCCAGCAAATCTGTTCCTTGCTCTGCACCTCATGGAATAGCACTGATCCACAGTGTAGTCTGCCTTTTTGTACTCCAGTTTGTGCATGTCAAACCATGGTATTGAACCGGCTGCAGGGGTTCCCTTTCACCTCATCCCTTAGCCTCAAATGCCAGCCACATGACTTGCACTGACTGGTAAGCCTGCAAGAACAGGCTGGGAGGCTGAAGGGGTGGAAGTAAAGGGAAAAGAAAAAAAAATGAAATCCAAGCTGAACCAGCAGTTTTCAACTCAGGATCTGTGGAAACTGAACTACTTGAGTTGGGGATGGCTAGGTTCCAGCATATGGGTTTATGCCCATTCCTAGTACTGACTTCAGTTCTTCATCCACCGTAGGTGAGTTGTCAGAGGAAAAACTCTAGTGTTCATGTAGATTTACTTAATAATTGATATATATATTTACTTAAAACATTTGACCTGGGGAATGTCAAGAGTAGATGTAGTTTGGGCTGTCATAACATGGTGTGCAAGAGTTTGTGCATAATTTCCTGATAACAATCATGGGGGGGGGAGTGGGGTAGAGGCGCTGTTGAGCTATCTGGAAGATATACATGTTTGTGTGGAGCTTTGAAAGTTGGATGCTGAAATCCGCTCTAAAACACATAAAATGACTAAAGTGTTTGTTTCTGAAGTTTCTGAAGTTAAGAACTTTTGATTGTGGCATGAGTGACTTTTTCAGTTAAAAAATTTAAAAGTTTGTTTCCCCGAAGTTTGGTAGGAGAGGTGCTCCAGTCCAAGGGCCTAGGGGTCTGCTCAATGAGGAAGAAGCAGGGACCTCTCCTCCATTAGTAGCTCACCCAAAACTGGGCATCAAATCCAAAGTGGCAGCTAAACCATCAGATTTCCAACCCGAAGTCAGACAGTCTAACTCATGGATTGAAACCAGCTTAAGCGAAATTTTCTCCCAATGTGCAGTCATTGAGAAAAGATTAGTGGGCACAGAAAAAGCAGTTCAACTCTTTTTTTTGAAATTCAAAATCTTTATTGATTTTATGAAACATCAATTATTACAGAGGTTACAAACAGGTATGAAACCAGCTAACATAACAAACTAAGACCCATACCCTCACCATACCCCCCTCCATCCCCCCCAGAGTCTGCCCATACCAGTATAATGGACAGTGAGGGTTGTGTAATACTTCTTATGGAGTGTCAGAATGATCAGGTGAAACTAAAGTAGGAATAGGGAGTATAATTTGCCCCATTATTTGTAAAAGAGCTTAAGGGTATTACGAGAATCAGCTATCAAACATTCCATGCAGAGATAAGAAGTCAATTCATTTAACCATTCACTGCAGGATATACACAGCTGATCCATCCAGTGTTTAAGCACAAGTTTTTTAACAGCCATTGAAATTAGAGGCATGTGAAATCTGTGCTCTTTAACCCTGACCTCAGTATATATACCTAGGAGACATATTTTAATGGTGAAGAGCCCCTTAAGACCCAATAGTGGGTTCATTAAGGACCGGATAAGTTGCCATAATAGGGCTACTTTTTCACATTGCCAAAATACATGAAGCAGGTTACTTTCTGCTTTGCTACATCTGGAACAGGTGGAATCTGGAACATGGCCTATTTTGCCCAGTTTAACAGTCGTGAAATACATATCATTCAGTATGTGGTATTGAGTAAGTCTAAGTTTGTCCTGGGATATATAATGATAGAGATCTTCCCATATTTGTGACCAACTGAGGGGAATATCTGGCACTAATGAGCTCCAGATTTTTGAACCTGGGAAAGGTATTGAGTGGCCGAAGATTAAAAGACTAGCATATAACAACAATATGCTGTGAGGTTTGGAAATTACATCCTGCAGCTGAGTCAGAAAGGGTTCCAACTTGGATATCTGAGGGGATACACCAAAGAGGTGACTTATTAAGTGCCTCAGTTGGAAAATCTTAAAAAATATGTACCTGGTTCAGATTATATTTTGAGAGAATATCAGGTGAAGCCATCAGGGAATCTGAGGAGTAAATATTGGCAACTACTGCATCCTTCAGTAGCAGAAGCCTAGTTGACAAAATATGGGAACCATCTACCTTGATATTAGGATTGAGGAAAATCCTGCCTTTGGGAAAGCTTGACATAAGAACAACATTGAGAGAAGACCTTCAGAGAAGTACCTATCACAATGTAGCGTAAAGGTTGGGGGAGATCCTTCCATGAAGTATAGAAAATAGATGAGACCATTAGATTGTGAGTCACTAGAAGACGATGTTTCAGTTGCAGCCAGATAGGAGCGTGAACATCTTGGGGATTTGAGATCCATCTTCCCAGCTTTGTAAGGTGACTGGCCCAATAGAATAGAAGAAAGTTGGGGAGACTGACTCCCCATTTCTTTAGGGAGAGACAGTTTGAGAAAGGAATGCCTCGGGTGTTTGTTGAGCCAGATAAAATTAGAAATTGTAGAGTGTATGTGGTGAAAGAAAGAAAGAAAGAAAGAAAGAAAGAAAGAAAGAAAGAAAGAAAGAAAGAAAGAAAGAAAGAAAGAAAGAAAGAGCCATATATTCAACATGTTAAGAGAATAAAAAAACCTGGGAAGGATGTTCATTTTAACAATGTTTATACGACCCACAAGTGAAAGTGGAAGAGATTTCCAGCACTTAAGGTCCTGTTGGAAAGTGACTAACAAATCATCCAGATTTAATTTCTTGATGTCCAAAGGATCTGTAGAAAGAAGAATACCTAAATATCGGATATGTTGGTGAGACCATGACATTCCATATTGAGTGAAATCCCTCTTGTAGGTGAGGTGATTTAATGGGAAAATCTGTCTTGGAGTAATTGAGCTTGTAGTTGGAAAAATAACTAAACTGGTTGATTACCTGGAGGGCATACTCTAAAGAGGAGGTTGAGTGGTTTAAATGTAAGAGAATGAAAGGGTTAAGGCCTGATTAAGCATTGGGATGCCCTGAATCTGTGGTGATTGCTCAATGCTCCACAGTAGGGGCTCTAAATAAAGATTGAACAAAAAGGGTGAAAGAGGACAGCCTTTCCTGGTGCCTGTAAAAAGGGGAAAGCGGGAAGAAAAAAAAATCATTGCAATAGATCCTGGCCACCGGAGAGGAGTAGAGTGCTTGGAGTCACTGAAGGAAGGGAACAGGGAAGTCTATTTTCCACAGGGTAGCCCAGAGAAACTCCCAGTCTGCCCTGTCAAATGCCTTTTTGGCATCTAAGGAAATCAGTGCCATGGGTTGTGGGATGATTGGGCAGTCTGGAAAATGTGGCTCAGGTTCCTGAAGTGATCCACTGATGACCTGCCCAGGACAAACCCAACTTGCTCGGGACTTAGTAAGAGCATCCATATTGCTCTGATAAGCCAGGAGAGTGTTTTAGTAAGTATCTTGATATCATAATTCATAAGCGAGATTGGGTGATAACTAGCTGGATGCGATGAGGGCTTACCCAGTTTTAAAAGGAGAACTGTCATTGCTTTGAGTAGAGATGAATGGAGTGGATTGGAGGATAGAATGTTTGTACAGTCTAAGCAATAAGGGGGATAACTCTTTGGAGAAGGTTTTATAAAAGTTAGAGGGAAGGCCATCAGGTCTGGGAGCCTTATCTAATGTTAGGTCCCTAATTGCTTCCTCCACTTCCGACAGTAATATTGGGGAAGATAGGTAAGACCGCTGGTGGTCATGAAGAGAAGTAAGGCCAAGGGAATTAAGATAAGAGTCAGTCTCCTGTGGAGATGGGGAGGAATTCTGTTGGGCTTAAAGGGAGTGATAAAAGTCTTTCAAAACTTGGGCTATATCACGGAGCATTGTCTTGGTGGACCCATCCGGGGCAATGACCGAGGGGATTAACCTTGAGCTTCCAAACTTACACAGTCACAAGGCAAGAAGCTACTAGCCTTTTTCCCTTGGTCCACATACTTAGCTTTAGTTTTAATAAAGGCATATTCAACCTTTTCTCTTAGCAAATCTGCGTATTCGTTACTGAGAAAGATTAAGGCCTGCATAAAATTAGGAGATGTATCAGCTGAGAGAGATAATTCAGTGGCCTAAATTTGAGACAAGAGAGATATGGCTTTTGCTTCTCTAAGATGTTTCCTTCTAGAGGCTATCTTAATGAACTCACCTGGAAGGAAGCACTTGAGAGAACACCATAACATATCCTCTCTCTGTACCGATCCCTTGTTATGCTCAGTGACTTCATGAATGAGGGATTGCATCTTTCCAGTGATTGAATTGTCTTTGAAAAATTGGGTGTTTAATTTCCATATCAAATCCCTCTGATGGAGAGGGTCTGGAGCGAGAGTCACCCACATCTCTGAGTGGTCAGAGAGGACTATGGGTTCAATACCTGCCTGACATAGGCCACTCAAAAGTGAAAAATTAATTAAAATATAGTCTAATCTGGACCATGACTGCTGCAAAGCTGTGTAATAGGAGAAGAGGCAGTGGGAAGGGTTACGAATATGCCATGGGTCACAAAGGCCGAGCAGGTCTATGAGGTCACTTAATGCTCTTTGGGATGGCAACAGGGGCTTCCAGTGCTGACCAGATTTATCCATGTCCTGCATAGGCAGAGTGTTCCAGTCTCCCCCTAGTATCAGAGAGGCAGGCAAAAGTGGAGCAATTCTACTGGCTAAGTCCATTACGGATGAGAAGTCCCCACCCATGGGTCCATAGATAGGGGTGAGAATGACTGGCACTCCTGTAAGGGTGCCTTTGGCCAGGATGAATCTACTGTTGGGGTCCTCCAGGGTTAGATCAGCCTGAAAGGGTACATTGCCTTTAATAAAAATAGCAACACCCTGACCAGCTGATGAATTCCAGGATGCAAAAATCTGGGAAATTCCCTGTCGACAAAGCCATAGAGCATCTTTCACCAGTAAATGAGTCTCTTGCAACATGATAATCCCTGCATTGAGCAATGCACTGTGTTTAAGGACTTGGGATCTTTTCACTGGATCCCTAACACCCCTAACATTCCTCGAAATTACTTTAAGCATGCAACTTATCTTTTAATGCAATCCTAGTTGAAGAACTTTCAAAAATAAACCAAAGTAGCACCACTACCCACTGGGCACACTCGAACCCCCACCCCAACCCCATTCCATGTACACATGAAATCTTGAAAAGCTCAAGGGAATAACTGGTCTCAGGATAACAATATAACTTGAACAAACCCATTGCAAAGAAGTAAACAGCCCTCATGAAGTGAAGTGTGATAGACATGGAGGTATCCCCTCCCCTCTCCTCCAATCCCTAAACATATACCCTCACTCCCAAATCCCAAACACAATACAACCTAAAACCAACCTAATCAAGAAGTATCACTGAGTCATAAAGTGAGACTGCCCCCCCAGTGAAACACCAACAACTATTTACACTGTTCTCCTTTAATAGAAGGAAACTACAAATTAGAGTGAAAGGAACCCAGCTATGGAGACCCCCAAACAGTCTCCTAAGCACATATTCCAGGAGAGTACACATGGAAAGCTCTTTGGTATCTGTACGATCTGAGCCAGCCAGGGAACTAACAGTTGTAAAAATCCACACCTACTGATCCAATACAGTGGGACTGTGAAGGAGCCAGACCCCCATATACTGGTGTACTGTGCAGATGTACCACAAGCTTGCTCAGGCCAGGGTAATCCCATCCTTCCCTCACAACACCTTCCCCATCTAAGGTTAAAACACTGAAAAATGTCTCGATCCAGGATATAAATGAAACCCAGAATGAGCCCGGAGTCCAGTCTGGTGTCAAGGGACGCAACCAGGGTGAGCCACCCCAAAATATCAGAGGTGAACTGTGGGCTAACAACCAGAGGGCCATAGCAGCAAAAACATCAGTAAAACCATTCAAATGGCCCAATAAACTGAACAACCATAAGTCCAGGTTATGAGTTTCATCTAAGTAGAGGTTCTCGCTAGGGAAAGTTAGTCCAACCCCCCTTTTACAGTTACGTCAAGTCCCCAACCATGCAAACATCATAAAGTCCACTTTGAATAGAGAAAAATCAAATGTATGAAAAGAGGAACAGTACTTGAAATACTCCAGGTCCTGGAATGCCCGCCGATTAGGGTAAGGAAGTGAAGAGGGAAAGAAAAACCACTCGGACCAGTAATCAGTCCTATTCATTAGTAATCCTCCCCTCCCACACCCAAGTAGATCAGTTCCATCCTTGTGGTGAGGATCCCTACACACAACTGCCCTCCATATTGAAAACTGGGAATTACTGCAGATAAAGCCTGGCCTGCCCAATGGGAGCACACCATGTCCTATGTTGAGACACTGACCATCGGCAGGTAAATAAAACCACAGAGCCTTGAAATCTTTATTTAGAGATACCGTCCTCTCCAGCCAGATTCAAAGCATTATAGAGGAGGTGTTCAGCCATTCTTGAACAATTCAGCCACAGCTAGGATTGGGGAGTCAAGGGAAGACCAGGAGACCACAATTAATATTTGAAGTTTAGAGGGATAGAGCATTTTGAAGGGAATACTCGTGGCTATTAGTTTTCTAACTATGGAATGGAAGGCTGAGCACTTCTGTCACATTTCAAATAACAAATCTTGAGTAATTCTAAGTTTGGATCCCTCTCACATAATGGCTTGAAGCTCCCTGACTTTATTTAGCATGTGTTGCTTTTCAACATAACTCAGGAATTTCAGAATTGGGGTTCTTGGGGGTGAACCAGGTGGAGGTCAGGGTCGAAGCAACCCATGGGCTCTCTTGATCTGATAGCAGTTGTTAAGGGATGACGGGCCAACCATTTTTCCAAGAATTTCTATACAAATGCAATGACGTTGGAGCCAATAAGAATATTGTTCCATCTGCTCCTGCCTTCACGAGCTTCCATTTTAAGCTGTAATTTGTAGACAGGCTGTCTGTGCTGGGTTATTTTGGGATCCAGTTTATCTCTTCACCTTTCCAAGGAAGAAGATCTGGCCTCCATGTCACCAACTCTCTTGGCCCAGTCCGCCATGTCACCACTGATAGATTTAAGCTCTGATGAGATTTCCATCAAGGTTTCCCAAAAAGATTGGAGTTCTTGTACAAACTGATCTTCTGTGAGGGGGACTGGTTATGTAGCTGCTGAGCTCTTGGAGGTAGAACCCCCCCCCGAGACTTAGCCTTTTGGGGCAGTTTCTCAGGCGAGGAGGGTGGTGTGAGTTTGAGATGGGCCATCTTCATGTCAGCATCCATCGTGGAAGAAATGTTTCCCATAGTGATGCAATGAATGATAAAAATGAATGCTGAAGGTGTCCTATCCTTGTTGCTGTAGTTGTTTTAGCAAATTCAGACCAAAAAGAGAGGAAAAAAGATGGCAATGCGAGGATATGACAGGAGTCCTGAATCTTTGCTGCCACTATATTGCCTGCATCACATGACCTCCAAAAAGCAGTTCAACTTAATGAAAAGGAAATAAAGGCTGTAGCTGCAAGAACTCTTACCTTGGAAGTAGTGGTCAATGCAGCACTGCATGAAAAATTAGCCCAGGCAGCTAGGATGGAACGCTTGGAGAATAACATCTTGAGACATAACCTGAGGCTTATTGGTTTCCTTGGAAATGTGCTGAATGTTGAATTGAAAGAGGCAATAGAAGCTGCACTCAAAGTAGTTTTTTTCTTTGGAAACCTCTTTTTCTTTGGAATCAATATTTTGCCCACGATGCAATCCAAAGGAACCAGAGGTGAAAGAATCTGGAGCAAGGTATATAATTATTACATTCTTAAGTCTCTCGGAAAGAAATAAGATTCTCCAGATGGCCAGACAGAAGAAGTGTATTCTTTATGAGGATACTCAGATTCATCTCTATCCAGATTTCTGCCTACAAACACAGTGTAGAAGGAAAAGGTTTTTACCTATTATGTCAGAATTCAAAGAATCTGGAGAGCCCGCCATGCTATTAGTACCAGCTCGTTTGAAAATTCAGTTCCAGGGGAAAGCTCTTTTTTTTGAGAATCAGGATGCTGCAAGATTGTTTTTTGAAAGCAACATTAAGTTGCTGGAAGATCTTAGTTCACATTTGAAATAAGATGAAACAGAAGTCATGGAATATCATCCAGTGTGAGAATAAAATATTTATTACTGACCCGGTTGAGGACTAAAGTGATGGGACTTGAAAATACACTTTGAAACTTTGGATTTAATTTTTTTTCTTTAAGTTATTGCTGGGATGTAAAGCTTGGAGCATACATGGATTTTCCTTTTTTCTTTGTAAAATGCTCTTGACTAATTTTATATTATAGATTCTTGTTATTCCCCAAAAAATGGTTACTTTACTTATGTTAAAATTCTAAAGATCTATCCTATGTCTAAATGTTTTTGTCTCGATTTTCTATGTGAAATTAAATGAACTTGTCTTTAAGAAAAAAATTAAAAATAAAGTACAACAAAAAAAAATGTGTAGCACTCCCCAAAAAAACTCCTTTTATTTTAATATTTTAAAAAAACTTACCAAACCATATTGTTCGATAAAAAGGAAGTCAAAATAAGATGCAAATTCTCACCCACCACCTTGGGCAGTGAAATCTATAAGCAAGCTGTTTGGTCTCATAGGAGAGCGGTTGAACAAGCACTTGCCATTCTAGTAACACAGGATCATACCCTGAGTATAAGACATCACTGTATGGAGGCAAGAGGTTAATGAGGCATCTGCATAGATTCCTCTTCCTCTGAGAGGAAGGGATGGGCTATTCACTCTATGACTGCTCCCTGGTGGCCACTGGGACATGTTTCAGTTATGAAACAAACTGCAGCATCCCTGCATCACCATGCCTTGATGTGCATGTGCATGGCGATCCTAGCTGACACAGTTCTGGGGATGGAGTAGAGTAAAGCAGAAAATGAATGGCCATCATGATAACAGCACCAATACACATGGGCCCTGTGTGCACTGCTTCCCCCATGCCTGATACTTCTCCTTTGGTGGAAGAGGGACATCTGCCTTTCTGCTGGTCCCACCACAAAGACAAAGTCATAAAGGATCCTGGGATGCATCAGCAGGTAATGAAGCTAGGCAGTCACTATCCAAGCTGTATGGTTGATATGTGGCACAAGAAAGAAAAACACAAGAGTGAAAAAAAAAACATAAACAGACACACTGGGAAGCAAAGAAAGATTAAATTGGAGAACAGCAAAATTCGCAAAAATGTAATTCTGCAATAGAAACAATTTTTTGGTCACTAAAAGTGCTTAAAGTGCTAAGAGTGCAGAACAGAAACACTGATGCTTTGCATCATAGGCCCACTGACAAAGTGGCACCTCAATAATATGAAGTACCAGGGTTTCAGTGCTGTACTCCAGGACCTTCAAAATCTTCAGTGACCAATAACTGTTTTTTACAGTATTATATTTTTGTAGTCATTCATAGAAACATAGAATCTGATGGCAGATAAGGACCACTTCGCCCAATTAGTCTGTCCATTTCCCTATCTAATAGATAAGCTGCAGATCCTAGTTAACCAACAGCCTACTTCCTCCTACCCCCACAAGAATTGCCTTATGTCTGTCCCATGCATCTTGAATTACCCCACTGTTTTTGACTCCATGATCTCCTCAGGAAGGCCATTCCATGCACCCACAACCCTCTCCATGAAAAAATACTTCCTCACATTACCTCTGAGCCATCCCCCATCTATCTTCAAATTGTGCCTCCTTGTTCTTTCACATCTATTTTTCTGAAAGATGCTCCCCTCTTGGACTTTATTGATTCCCTTGAGATACTTCAATGTTTTTATTATGTCCCCCCTCTCCCTCCATTCCTCAAAGGACTATATATTAAGCTCATTTAGTCTCTCTTTGTATGTCTTCTGGTCCCTGCACCATTTTAATTTCCCTCCTCTGGACAGCCTCCATCCTATGTCCTTGTAGAGATGGGGTCTCCAGAACCGCATGCAGTACTCCAGATGGGGTCTCACCAACTGTCTATACAGAGGGATAACAACTTCTTGTTTTCTACTGGTGATGCCTCTCCCTATGGATGCCTCTCCCTATGCATTCCAGTCCCCCTTCCAGCCCTCCTTACTGTCTTTTCACATTACTTGCCCACCTTTAGGTCATCTAATATGACTACACCCAGGTCTCTTTCCATTTTTGTTATTGATAGTATCTCACCCTCCATTGTGTACTCTTGCTCCAGGTTTTTGCTTCCCAGGTCCTTTACTTTGCACTTCTTTGTGCTGAATCTAAGCTGCCATAAATTTGACCATTCCTACAACCTTGCCAAGCCACTTCTCATCCTTTCTACCCCACCTTGTGTATAAACCTTGTTGCAGATCTTTATGTTGTCTGCAAAGAGACATACTTTTCCTTCCAGTATCTCTGCAATGTCATTTATAAAGACATGAAAGAGGACCAGTACCAGTACTGAACCCTGTGATACCACACTAGTAATTCCCCCCTTTCTTCACTGTGGACTCTGTTTACTATTACCCTCTGTGTCCTGTTGTCCAGCCAATTTTTTACCCAGGCTACCACCTTGGGACCCACTTCAAAGCTGGCTAATTTGTATATTAATCTTTTGTGTGGGACTGTGTCAGATGCCTTGCTGAAGTCTAGGTCGGCCATGTCCACAACCCCTCTCTGGTCTACTACTTTGATCATCCAGTCAAAGAAATCTATTAGATTCATTTGACATGACCTTCCCACTGTGAATCCATGCCGCCTTTGGTCCTGTGCTTCTCTGGCCTCTAGGTATTCAACAATTCTTTTCTTCAGAAGTGATTCCATCATTTCCCCTACCACTGAGGTCAGACTAACAGGTCTATAGTTTTCTGCCTCTGCCCTGCTCCCACGTTTGTGAAGTGGAATCACATCCACCCTCCTCCAGTCCTCAGGTACCACCTCAGCCTCCCATGATTTGTTAAAGAGGGTAGTCAATGGTGTCATTAGTTCTACCCTTAGTTCTTTTAGGATTCTGGGGTGAATCCCATCAGGCCCCATTGCTTTGTCCACTTTCAGTTTTAAGAGTTCTTTCAGAATCCTTTCTTCTGTCAATGGACTGGTATCAACCCCCCTATCCAGAGTGTTTTTATTGTTTGGTTTAGGTACCTCCCCCTACTCTTTTTTTGTGAATACTGAGCAGAAGTATTTGTTCAGTATCTCTGCTTTTTCATTGTCACCCTGTCCCAATTCCCTCCCCTTTATTAAGCCTTAGTATACCTCCCTTGGTCTTTCTTCACTCCTTGATGTAACTATAAAAGATGTCATCCCCCTTCTTAACAGAGTTTGCTATCTTTTCCTTAGTTTAGGAATTTACTATTCTGACTGCCTTCCCTGCCTCCTTCTGCTTGAACTGATATAGATCTTTGTCCTGCTCTTTCTGTGTTTCCTTATATTTCATGAATGCTATCCTTTTCTCCTTAACCTTCACAATCACCTCTTTTGAGAACCATAGTGGGGTTTTCCTTAATTTTCTTTTGTTGATTTGCTTACACTAAAGCTTGTCGCCTCAGTGATGGCAGTTTTGATTTTTCCACATTTTTTCTACACCCCTCCTTCTTGCTTGTTTGCTAGTGCTTTTCTGAGGCACTCTTCTATTTTGCCAAAGTCAGCCCTTCAAAAGTCCAACACCCTTGCTTTTGTATGTCTTGACTCTACAGCTGTGTTAATTGTAAACCACACTGTTTGGTGGTCACTTGTTCCCAGATGGCTACCCACTTCTAAATCTGAGATCTTCTCTCCATCCCCATTTGAGAGTACCAGGTCTAAGAATGCTCCATCTTGAGTGGGTTCTAAGACTATCTGCCTGAGGCATGCCCCCTGTAGGGCATTGAGAATGATCCTGCTTTTGGATGTGGCTGCAGTAAAGGTGCTCCAGTTAACATATGGCATATTCAGGTCCCTCATCAACAGTATCTCTCCTTTTTCTGCAATTCTGAGGATTCCTTCTATAATTTCCTTGTTCATTGCATCCCCTGAGATGTGGGCCTGTAAACAACCCATATGCATTTTGTGGTGCCATTTCCTGTCTCCAGAGTGATCCATAATGCCTCCTTCCCTTCCTGTTTATCCTTTAGTTCTGTTGCTTTGATTCCTTCCCTTATGTAGAGAGTTACTCCTCCTCCTCCTCTTTTAGCTTCCCTATCCCTCCTGTAGATTGTGTACCATGATATATTTACATCTCAGTCATGGTTTTCTGTGTACCATATCTCTCTGACTGCCATGATATCCAGCATCCCTCTTCCATCAAGGCCACTAGTTCAGGGAGCTTGTTACCCAGACTACAGGCATTGGTACTCATTGCCCTCCATTTTGTGATGGCTTTACCCCTTTTAGGCCCATCCCTGTCCTTACTGCCTTTGCCTTTTTATGGATTTACCCCTGTCTTGCTCCCAATCAATATCTCTACTTGTGTGTCTACTTCACAAATGACCCTCTTTTGTGGGGGGGGGGTTCCCTGCTTCCCTTCAGTGCCTCCCCCTTGGCTTGTTTAAATTCTTGCCAATGAAGCATTCAAACCTATCACCTAGGATCCTGGTTCCCCTCCCCGACAGTTGCAGACCATCATGCCAGTGTAGGCCTTTATCCCTCCAGTGGACCACCAGTCCCCAATGTAGTCAAATCCCTAAGTTCAACACCAGTTTTTTAACCAGTTATTGAATCCCATGGTGTGGAATACCTGATCCTCATCCATGCTATAGACAAGTAGCACTTCCAAGAAAGTTATCATGCATGCTACTTGTCTAAGGCCCTTCCCCAACTGCACAAAACCCTGCTGCACTGCTCTGATCCCATTCCTAGCAAGGTCATTTGTCCCTAGGTGGACAGTGACATTCAGCTCCCTCCCCCTGTTTAGCTGTTCTCATGATCCCAATGATTTGCTTCCTAACCCTCCAAGTCATGGTTCTAGGCAGGCACCTTACCTCCCTCTCCACTCCATCTACCAGTTCTACCCCCTAATGATCGAATCCCCCACTAGGAGTTATTTCCTTCCCTTGTAGGGTCCAGTGTCACCTTCCTGTGGGTCTCCTTTGTGGAGGTTCCCAGCATCCTCCTTGGTCTCCACTGTGGGTGCCTCCATAGAGGAAATGTGTTCCGCCAGAATGGTGAATGAATTGTGAGGAGGCACAACTGGAGGGATGTGCCTCTGTTCCACCACCCTCACCCTTCCTGAGCCCACAGTGGTCCAACCACTCCTCCTTCTTGGCAACCTGTGAGACAGTGGTGGTGGCATGGGTGGTCCCTGGGTGGAGGAGGAGGTTTCCTGAATCCTCACCAAGTCAGCATGGAGATGAGCAACCTCCTTCCTCAGACCAGTGAAGTGCCTGCAAATTGGGCAGCAACATAGCCTCCAGAACCTCTCCCAGAAGAATGCCACTCCACAGCCAGTGCATTGCACCACTCCCCACTTATCTGTCTCCCTTCCTGCTAAGATTTTTTTTTCCATTGTGTTTTTAGTGTGTGCAAGCGTGTGGGTGTCTTTACCCCCTATTCAGTGTGCTGTGCCTTTAAGGATATGAACAGGTGTATGTCCGTTGCACTTTTAGGGAAGTGATGTCAGAACCCATGATATAAAGGAAATTATGTGCTTGGGATGGGTGGGGTGAGTGGCAGGGTGGATGGGACTAAGCTAGTGTCCTCCAGAAACAATGAACTACAACTCTGACCCACCAACCTGGTGCATGCCTGTGTTCCTTTTAGACACCTGTTTCAGAGAGTTTAAGTAACATGTCTAGTCACAAATGACCGAAAATAATCTCCCAGCTAGATTTTCTCCCCTGGGAAATAAAAGTTACACTAAGAAAAGTCAGCCCCAAAATCAGATCCAAAACACTGTCTTCTACTTGCTTACGCAGGCCCCATAATTAAGAATTTGATTCAGTGTGTTGCACCTGGTTTATGCCCTTATTACCCCATATATGTCTTACACTACATCTCTGATCTATTATACTGTGACATTGCTATTTTGCACTAACATTATAGAGTTAGCACACATCTTAAAAGCATGAGTGTTAGGAATGTGCTTTCCTGCTAATATATGCTAATGTACTATGCATGGTTCATTTATACCACATTATATTACATTTTTCTAGATTATGTTTGTTTTTCATATACTGTACATTCCATATATAGTTGAGTTAATCACTGCTTAGATGTCTTTGAAGGATTTTCAGTGATTATTATGTACTTATACTCTCATATAATTATATGTATGTACACTTAGACACATATGCCATGTGTAATATAGCTTTTTAAGCAATTCTCTATTTTTATTAACAAGAGACAGATCCCTTGTTTAATCTGTCATCAAAGCACTTGTAGATTGGAAGTGTCAGCATTTCTCTTTGTCTAGGGTTTATGCTCTAGAAGCATTATTTCTTATACTCATTAGTATTCTGTCTTCTAAGCAATTATCCAATAGAGAATGTATTGTGTAACACTGTTTACAGCTCAGAATCAATACATATGGTTTTGTGTATCAGTAATCTAGTTCTTATCTTAGTATATAAAACATGGTCTTGCCAGTTTCTCACTCTGTAGAAGCTTTGTACGTACAAATAGACTGGCAAGTCACCCTTATCTGTGAGTTATTATCCTGCTTGGCTGTGAGTATAATAAAAATGCTTTATTTACGACTACTTGTGAGTGTTATCTCTGGCTAACATTGTAGACATAGAACGAATCTGATTTATTACTTTAGCAGTTAGTCTTCTAACTGACATTTATGGCGACCGTGGTTAATGTTTGAATGTTAGTCAAAGTGACAGGTTAATTTCCTCTGTAAATTAATACACTGAGCAATTAAAACCCAAGTGACGAGTAGCAGAACATTTTTTTCTGTTTAAATCTATTTGCTCTGCTTTGATTCCCAGTGCATGACACATAGGTAGACAGAGCTGTAATAATTATTATTTTTTTGTTGTTGTTGTGTGTGTGTCTGGGACAGTTTTAAAGTAAGAGCTCAATAGATAGATTTTACTTTCACCTGGGTCTGAATCCTAATGTGTTATACTCATTTAGGAACCCACATCAGCCAAAGGCTGCCTTTGTGCTTTCAAGATTTGCGGTCCGGAATGTACTTCTTGATCCACAGCTAGTTAAGGGTTACTAATTTATATACTGCCATGTCTGAATTAATCAGTGCTGAGTTGAGGCTGGAAGCCTCACTGTACTACACAGCTCATGGAGGGTTCAAGGATTTTGATGCTGTGGCAAAAGACAAAGAAGACCCAATTAGGGCAATCTTTGATCATTATGATGCATTAAAATCTGGTACCAAGAAAGTGAACCCAAAGGACTTAACTTTTCGTGACAATATTTGCAGGTTTAGATGCTGCTTTAAATAAATTTTCAATGTTGGAATCTGCTTATTCTAAGTGAAGGCAGGAAATGGGTCTGCAGGAAGCTGACTATATAAGGAGAGTAGAGAGACTGGAATTCCAAATACAGTCCCTACATAATCAAAATAAATCTTTTTTACATGACTCAGCTCATAGCAATAGCCAAGAGCTGCACACTGTAAGAGATAATTGTGAGGAAGTTATTTTGGACAGAAGGCAGGCACTGCAAATTAATGATGTTTTGTCCGACACCAATGATATGTTACGTCATGAAAATGAAGAACTTAGAGTAGACCTGAATGAGGTAAGTGACGAGCTAGATCGTCAGGTCAGAGAGAACTCCAAAGTTACTGCTGTGTATAGGTATTTAAAAAAAGATTTGATCAGTGAAGTGTCTATAAGAGATTCAGGCATTCACCATGTTAAATGTTGGAAAAAGAAGGCGAAACGGCACAGTCAGAAACAAGTTCTTATGGGGCATATTAAGGCCAGTGAGGACAATACGCAGTTTGATTTTGTTTCCTCTGGTGATGAGGAGTCTGGGATTAAGGAACCACAGAATGCTGTGGAGTGGACCAGCCCAATGGCTGTCCATCCTCCTGGTGTTGCACAAAATGGAGAATTGTTAATGTCTCGAAATGGTGGACACAGATGTCATCACGTCACTTCACCATGCCACCCCCAAAATGGCTGAAAGGATGTTGATGGTGATGAAGAGTTACAAGCTATCATAATCCAAGATGGCCACATGCATGGGTCATCAACCCAAGATGGCTGCGCCCATGGGGCTTCATCCCAAAATGGCCGATCATCACATCACAGAGATCGGATTACACATTCACAGGGAACTGTGATTGCTGCCTTAACTAATAAGGACAAGTAAGAAATTGAAGCGATGATTATGAACATTTTTGATAGACTTGATGTTACTGATGAGCAGAGAGAAGCACTTGGATTGGAAGTGGATCAGTACATTAAATAGGCTAGTAAACAGCCAATTATTGTGAGAGTTTTGGCAGATGCTGCAGCAGAGGCTGCATTAAAGGGAGCTGAAACAAAACTACTGCTACCTAACACATGAAATCTGCACAGTCAGCACAACAGATGACTGATAGCATGGGACGCATGCAGCGATCTGAAAATTTGAGTTGCCACCTTGCCAAGGTTGAAGCACATTGTGAAATGCTTGGTTTGCCTCCCGATGGTTGTGTACAAGTGCTAAGGTTAACTGTAGATCCCAGTCTTTGGTCTAAACTTCCGTCAGACATCAGAGACAGTACAAAACAGGACTGGACTACTATTTGTTCAGCCTTAATGTTAGCACAGTACCCAGGAATAGTTGGAGCATGACTGGCATATAATGTAAAGCAAGGGGTTAAGGAATCCCCTGCAAACTATCATGGACTTTTGTGGATGGCTTATTGTTCAGGCAAGACATTAGCAATGAGTAGCTGATAATTTGGAATACAAAAATTTATTCCTATGTAACATGACACCAGGTCTATGTGAAAAAGATGAGTGTTCTGTTTTTCCTGAGGAGGATAATTTTGCAAAAATGTTGAAAGTGGTTGAAAGAGCATTTCAGGTGTACCTACGCAAGCTTAATTCTGGGACTAAAAATAAAGTTGCTGCTATTCAGCAGCCTTCTGGAGGGGCAACCCACTATAAAGTGGAAGGGGGAAGGCACAGAGTAAACAAACTTCTGCTCCCAAAAATGGAAAAAAGCAATAAAAACTGGAGGGAAAGGAAGTATAACAACAAAGAGAATAGACAGAGTGGCAAATATCAACGTACTGGTCCTTCCTACAGGGAGATTACAGAGGAAAATAAAAACCTCTGTGAGCCCTGCAGTCTAGGAGCTCTGGCAACCCTATTCCTGAATGCCATGTGGCTGCAATAATATCATCATCACAGGCCACATGTGGGGGATGCAGGTCTGAGTTATGAACCTGTACAGCTAGCTGCTAGAGCAGCACCTCCTACAGTCATATACACTGCTGCATCGCCATCAGCCAGAGCAGCACCTCCTCCAGTCATATAGACTGCTGCATTGCCATCAGCCAGAGCAGCACCTCCTCCAGTCATATACACTGCTGCATTGCCATCAGCTAGAGTAGAACCTCCTCCAACCAAATATACTACTGTGCTGCTGGCTGCCAGAACAGCACCCCCTCCAATTGAGTATACTACTGCACTGCCAACTTCCAGAGCAGTACTTTCTCCAACTGAATATGCTGCTGCACTGCCAATCGCTAGAGCAGCATCCCCTTCAGTAGAACATACTGCTGAGCCACAAACTATAGCTGAAGCAGTATGTGCCTTTTTCACGCTGCTGTTAACACATGCAGTACCATCTGTATATGAACCACCACATATGCAGGAACCACTACATACACAGATAAGATCACCCACATATGCAGCATCAGCTGCACACACACCATCACCACCTGTACATGCACCACCACATTTACAGGTATTACCAACAGTACATGCAGAGCCCTCTGCATGTGCACCACCACCTGTAAGATCACTTCCACCAGTGCCTCTGCGACCATCCCACATAGTGACTGCAGTATCAGGCAAGAGACAGGAACTGCATGGGGCAACCCCCACAGCAGGCCCTTAACAAGAGGGTGCAAGATATTGTAAAGATATTTGAGAAAGGAAACACTAAGAAAGGGCAATGACAATTAGAGGCCCCAGCCCACATTATATCCCCTATTAAAATGGATCTAAGTGGTAGGCCATGCATAAAGGCTAAGGTTGGGGGCTGACAATTAGTAATGCTGCTTGATTCTGGAGCAGCCAAGTCAGTATTACATGATGAGAATCCTGAATTCTCACACTGGTCTACTGGATGGGAGACTGGTGCACAAGGGGTGGATGGTACTGCCCTATAGACCTATCATTCCAAACCCATCCCTGTAGTGGTGGGCAACCTCACCACAAAATACACCTTTGACCTCATGGTATTACATCATCATCCCAGTATTTTAGCAGTTGATTTTCTAGGACAACGTGGATGTGTTGTGGATCTGGCAAACAGACTCATGATCCAAATACCAGGACAATACCATACAGTCAAGATATGTGATTCACATGTTTTTGCAGCTATCACACACAATGACATTAAGTATGATGTCATAGATCTCTTCAAGGATCATGACAGATATAGAGACACACAGCTAATAACTGTCAGACACATGCATGTGTTTGCAAAGGATAAGCATGATTGTAGTAGAATGAATACCACCATTGAAGTAACAGGACCAGACCCTTGCAGGCAGAGGCAATACCCTTTTCCTGATGAGGCTCTGCCATCTTTAAAACAGACTATAGATTCCCTGCTTCAACAGGGGGTAATAAGGCCATTTGTTTCGACTGTCAACTCACCTATTTGGCCTGCCAGAAAGCCAAATAGAGCTTGGAGACTTACGACTGACTACAGAAGGCTCAATCAGGCAACCCCAAGCTGTTCACCTACAGTGGCATCAGCCCCTGATGTCCTAAAAATGATAACCCCAAACTGTAAATGGTTCACTGCATTGGATATTTCCAATGGGTTTTGGTCCTTACCACTGGCTGAAGACAGCCAGTACAAATTTGCCTTCACCTTTGAAGGACGACAGTTCATGTGGAGATGTCTGCCACAGGGATTTCATAACAGCCCCTCCATCTTTCACCTACACATGAAAGATGCATTACAGGGATTCTCAACCCCTGAATGTCTACTGCAGTACATACATGACTTGCTTTTGACAACTGACACAAAAGAAGAACACTTGGTTCTGTTAGAAGAACTACTGACTATTCTACAGAAGTCAGGCCTCAAGTGTAACCCTTCTAAAGCACTATTGTGCCAGAAGGAGGATCTCTTCCTAGGGCTCCGCATAACAGAAAAAGGAAGAAGCCCTGATACTAGCAAGATTCAGGGACTGCAGGATTTACCCCTGCCAACCAGTGTAGGAACACTGAGACATTTTCTGGGTATGGTAAACTACTCCAGAGATTTTATTTGTGACTTTGCACAAAAGACTGCACCTCTGTATGAGTTACTGAAAAAGGATGTACCATGGACATGGGATCCATTACATACCAAAGCTGTAATCAGTTTGAAAGAATCACTGGCAATAGCCCCATCATTGATTAACCCTAACCCAGCTTTAGGGTACCATCTGGAAACTGCTACATCAGCTACAGCAATTGCAGCAGTTTTAGCACAAAAATTCAATGGACATATCAGGCCTATTGCCCATGCATCTCAGATGCTTTCCCCAGTAGAGTTAAAATTCAACCCTTGTGAAAGGAATCTTTTGGCCACATATTGGATGGTGAGACACTTTATATATATATCATTGGATATGCCCCTATTGTGTTATATTCTGATTACATGCCAACAAATTTTCTACTGTCAGACAGAGTAAAAGATGGCTCTGTTTCAAATGCTAGACTTACACACTGGTCTCTGCTGTTGCAGGATCGCAACATCACTGTCCTTCCTGCTAAAACACCATCCCTATTGGCCCATGGCCTACTATTTATGGGTGATGCACATGATTGTGTACTCCAACCCCTTGACCTACCTGGCCTAGGGCCCTTCCTGCCAGCACCACAGGAAGTGCTAAATGACACCACAAGAAGTGCTAAATGACACCACAAGGTGTTGTGTCTTTACTGATGGCTCAGCCACGCACACTGAGGAGGGTCAGATAGCAGGGTCTGGAATTCTTATTTTCAGATTGTACATCCTAATGATGACAAAGTGCGCATAGTCAAGAGGTGTACCATCATTTCTGCACAGTATGCTGAACTAGCTGCTGTAGCATGTTCTCTGGAAGTGCTGAAACAAGGCACTGCATATACCAGTTTCTTTATAGACTCTGATTGGGTCTGTTCCTCCCTGACTGAATTTTGCCTTTTTGGGAGAGAACCAACTTCCAATCATCTGATGGTACCCCTGTGAATATAAAGATTTGTTTGAGCACATCACAATGCTAACTAAACAGTTTAAATACAAATAGTACATATATAAGGTTAACGCACACTGTAAATTTGATCTTTATGCTCCATATAACAACCATGCCGATTCATTGGGAAAAGATGGTTCTCGAGGAGAAGACATATGGGAAATGAAAACTCCCTTTGTCCCAGCTACACTATCCGTTGCTGCAATTGATAAAGGCACAACTTCTTTTGAGCCCATGGATCTAGAATCCGCACAAAAGAAAGATCCTCACTTGAGAGCAGTATTTAGGTTCCTTGATAAAGGAACTGAGGAAAAACTTATAGAAGAAAGTCCCTACAAGAAAGTGGAAGATGACCTTCACCTATCTAGTGATGGCCTACTTATTTAGTATCACTGCTGTAACACTCCTGAAAAGTTATGGGTAGTTCTTGAACATCTGAGGGTAGATTTTATCTACCAAGTACATGATACTCCAACTGGTGGACACCAGGGAGTCGATAAAACCCTAGACAGGCTAAAGTCCTCTGTCTGGTGGCCTCACATGAGAAATGATGTGGAATATTACATCAATAACTGTTTGATCTATGCACAAAATAATCCTATACCAGCTAGGAAGAATGCTAAATTGCACCCCCAGAGGCACTCAGGTCCCTGGAACAATATCCAGATTGACTACATTGGCCCTATGCCAATGACTAAGAACAACAATAAGTTTGCCCTAGTGATCACTGACCTGTTTTCCAAATGGGTTGAGGCTTTTCCAAGAAAGAATAACACAGCAAAAGCAACTGCAAAGGTTTTGATAAACCAGCTGTTTACCAGATGGGGCCTACCCCAGAGGTAAATTCTGATCAGGAAGCCAGCTTTATAGCTGAAGTAATGAAGGAAACTCTGGATTTATTAGGGGTAAAACAAAAGTTTCATATCCCTTACCACCCACAGTCATCAGGACAGGTGTAACGGGCTAATAGACAGATAAAAGTTGTGTTATCTAAATTTGTTCAGGAAAGCCCCAAAGAATAGGATTCACTATTGCCATTGCTCCTTATGACAATAAGAGGGACACCCTCTGCAAGTACACAGTGTACCCCATTTGAAGACCAGATGGTCTATGAGACTTATAGAACACTTACTTCTGGACCTTGGTGCCCCCACTGCTGATAGGGTGTCAGTGGACAAATATGTCAACTCAAACAAGATATCCAAAAAACACACTTGTTTGCTGCACAATGCCTGGGCAAGGCCCAGCTACAATCCAAGATCCAATTTGACAAAACTGCACACCCTGTAGATTAGCAAATTGGAGACCAGGTAATGGTACTTTGATTTGCACACCAATTTGTAAACAAATGGGCAAAGCCCTATCCCATTGTAAACAAACTCTGTCCAGCAGTCTGCCAAGTTAGACTGCCTCACGATAAGAAAGTCACTGATAAATGGCTACATGCCAATCAAATGAAACTGTTTAAAGGAGATTAATTAACTTTTCCATACCCCAATGGGTGGAGTAGTACTGAACTAACTGTTTTCTTTTCTCTTTTCCTTTTAGGTTCCTGAGAAAGATGTCTGCTTTGCGCTTATTTTTATTTTTAGAAATATTGGTCTTCTTAAAGCCTAAATTGTATACCATAATGTACAAAAGAAACCAGTGACCCCTAAACCTAATTAGCTTTCCGAGACAATATACCTCGCAAGCCCATGAGATCTGAAGGCATCATGTGGTATGCATATTGAAGTCCCAAAAGACATGGTCATCGTCCAGGAGGGTAGTGAGGCCCTACTGAATGTTATGATCATCACTTCAGATCAATCAAGTCTTGAAATTACATGGAATGCAGTTTATGATAAAAATATAATCTGAGTCAGCAGCCTTTACAAAGATACTTTCCAAGACTGGCCCAATGTCAAAATTTACCCTACTGGTATATTATCTATACAGAAGATATACTCCACAAATTCTGGAGTATACAACATAACTGCTAAGATTGATCTGGACTCTTGTTTACATATGTCAGATCAACATGAATACTGTATTCAGAATTGTATGGCAACAAAGGCCATTGTCCTTAAGGTTCTACCCTATGATGCCCCAGAATTTGAGACACCTGATAATGAGTGCCCAAAACAGAACCCTGGCCCACCCAGTGGCTTAGTTGTCACTTCCCAGCCAGGTGCACTTGTTAATAATGTGCAGTTCATGCACAACCCAGTGGTTTTGAATCTTACCCATTGGAATCAAGAAGAATTTGGCCTATGTTCAACAACTAACATTTCCCATTTCTTTCAAATTATGTTATTGGATGCCTTAGCGGCATACAAGGTACACAGTAATGACCCCTGTCCTGGAGCTGACAGTACCCCACATAGAGGATTTTCATTCCCTCAACCTGGTAGTACTACTAACGAAAGTAAGAAACCCAAATGCACTAAGTGTTTTATAGCAGAAACAGGTATGGACTCTGATCTATTCAGTTCTGGTATGTCAATTTGGAATACGGCTGATACAGCCAGTATTCAAGCACAAATGGCAAAGGTTCATGATAGCATGAAATATAACATAATACCTCCCCTGTGACATGGTGTAGATGGCCTCACTCAAGAAGAGCGATTTACAGTCTACAATATGAAGGATATTGCGAGGGATTTGACTTGACAAAGGACAAGATTAATGAATTAATCTTGGCTAATAATCAGGAAGCAGACAAGCATCACATAGCCAGGGAAGTCCCTTGTTCCACTTATGGCTCTTATGCTCTAACAGCCATTGGTAATCTCTTCCAGGATCTGGAATTAGGACTTATTCCTGATCTCATACATGACAGACGTATGGGTCAGTGGTACTGCCCCAAATGTGCAGCTACTTAATGTGTTAACAGATGTTTATCAGAAGCTATTACTATTCCCTTGTCAATGGCAAGGAACCTTGGGTATGTCACCACACACACCAGTATTGCTCCATGTTTCAAAACGTACTCCTGCACAATCAAGGACACTATGTTTGTGACTTTTACAGTGTCATTGCCGCAGTTTGATCAGGCAACCTCCATCTTTGATCATCTGGCAACCATCCATTTTATTGAGCATCTTGATGGGAACATTTATCGTGAAAGGTTGGAACTCCCTCCTTTGTTGGTTTACCATATGCATCTGAACTCCTGGTTGGCTCCAAGCATTGGTTGCTGTACATGGAAAGGCTATCACCTTTTATGCAGATGTGACATTTTCTAACTAGTCTTGCCGATTTGTGGATATTGGCCCAATGACTGGGATTGGGCCTCCTCTGTCGATACATTATTGAAGAATCTGAATGGCTCTAACATGAATTTTAAAACTTCATCTAACACTGGAAGAACCATGGATTGACTCCTGGAACTGTCGATGGATTATGGTTTGTGGATATCTCCTGTCCTGTTCAACTTACCAACTGGAAACTGCCATTGTCTAAAGTGATATATTCTGCTGATGGAGAATACTGTTTGGTGACCAATTATAAATTCTACTGATATGAACAAATGTTGTGTAAAATTGACTTTTCTAACTTCTGTTTTTTCCCTATACAGCGTGTTGTCATAGGTCATACTGTAATTACACCTGTTCCCATCCCGGAACCAGATACAATTGAGTCCAGTCCTGACTATTGGGATGCTTTGTCTCAATTATTACCTATTTTTAATGTTCATATTGGCAACTTAATTTTGTCTCTCCAATCTTTTCTCAATAGAACAGATACCCACCTGATTTATATCAGTAATGACGTTACCAAGGCTCAGAAAGCACTTAATGATCTGATTAGTGATGATATTGCTATGATATGGAAAACCCAATTGTGAAGTTTACTTTTCAAATATTTGTGGTGATTCAGTTTCTACTAACAATAATGCTTATAATTACAATTTGTTGTTTAAGAAAAACTCTGAAACACGATCGTGCCTCGGGCCTGTAGACGAATGGTGCCTAGCCATCATCTTTTTGTTGTGTTGCCACTCTTGCAATTAGGGCAACAACGAGAAGACTGTTGCAACTGGGTTATGCCCTTATTACCCCATATATGTCTTACACTATATCTCTGGTCTATTATACTGTGATATTGCTATTTTGCACTAACATTATAGATTTAGCACACATTGTATAAGCATGAGTGCTAAGAATGTGCTTTGCTGCTAATATATGCTAATGTACTATGCATGGTTCATTTATACCTCATTATATTACATTTATCTAGATTTTGTTTGTTTTTCATATATATTCCATATGTAGTTGACCTAATCACTGCTTAGATATATTTGAAGAATCATCAGTGATTATTATGTACTTATACTCTCATATAATTATATGTATGTACACTCAGGCACATATGCCATGTGTAATATAGCTTTGTAAGCAATTCTCTATTTTTACTAACAAGAGACAGATCCCTTGTTTAGTCTATCACCTAAGCTAATAGTTCTTAGACTTTGTCACAGTGAGCCTCCCCTAATCCATGGAAAAGATTTTGAGCCTCCCGGAAAAACTGAAAAAATCTTGGGCCTCCCCAAAGAAAAAAAAATTCTGTACTTTGTGCAGTACACCATGAATAAATTGAAACCCCTTTGAGTACTTGGCTCACATTCCTTTCTTATACTGACGTGGAACTTTTGAAAAAGAGCTGTGCTCAAAGGTGCTAAATGAATAACAAATAAAAAAATATCATTATTCAGCTTATTGTAACCCGCCCCCACAGGCCAGCCTACTTGCTGTGTTATTTTCATTCTTGAATCATTGTTACCCCTTGTTGCAGTACCTTCATGGATCAGAATACTTGCTCTGTTCCCTCTCTATATGAAATAACCTTCCTACATACTTTGTCTCTCCCCCTCCTTCCCTGTTCCTAAGCAACTTCTCTGGGATTACTTTGCTCCTTCCTGCCTTTGCTCTTAGCACTTCTATACTCAATCCTATTATTTGGGCTGTTCTGCCATCAGTTCACAAATTGATCAATTACTACCACTCATTATTAGTTTATTGTTCATATTTGTTTACACTATTGTTCATTGTATATTTCCTGATTGTTTTGCAGTTACCTTTTGAAATGTATTCACTCCCTACCCTTCCCCGGGTACACCTGAAATTATCCTTGGCTCATTCACCTTCCCGTGTCACCTATTAGTAAATAAATACATAAAATTCACCTACTATTATCCTCTTTCAGTTTGCTTGGTCTCTTCACACAAAATATATAAAATTCAAAATTTAAATATAGTACTTTTTCAGATTCGCTTGAGCCTCCCCTGGAACAGGTTGGGGCCTCCCAAGGGAGGCTGACCTCACCATTTGTGAACCCCGATCTAAGCACATGTAGACTGGAAGTGTCAGCATTTATCTTTGTCTAAGGTTTATGCTCTAGAAGCATTATTTCTTATACTCATTAGTATTCTGTCTCCTAAGTAATTATCCATTAGAGAATGTATTGTGTAACATTGTTTATAGTTCAGAACCAATACATATGGTTTTGTGTATCAGTAAGCTAGTTCTTATTTTAGTATATAAAACAAAGTCATGCCAGTTTCTTGCTCTCTGGAAGCTTTGTATGTACAAATGGACTGGCAAGTTGCCCTTATCTGTGAGTTATTATCCTGCTGGGCTGTGAGTATAATAAAAGCACTTCATTTATGACTACTTGTGAGTGTATCTCTGGCTAACATTGTAGACAGAGAACAAATCTGATGTATTACTTCAGCAGTTAGTCTTCTAACTGACAAGTGTACTCTATTAAAACACTTATTTGCTTTAAGTAAGCTGCTGGCTGCTCTCTCTCTCTCTCTCTCTCTCTCTCTCAGCTACAGCAGACAGAGTCAACAAACAGCTCCTGTTTTGAATCCACTGTTCTTCAGGACCCTTTCCGCTCCTCCCCTTATCAGACACTTATTTCACAGAGTTTAAGTAACAGGTCTAGTCACATATGACTGCAGATATTCTCCCAGCTAGATTTCCTCACTGGCAAATAAAAATTACACTAAGAAAGTCAACCCCCAAAACAGAGAACCAAAATATTAACTTCTACTTACTTACACAGGCACCAAAATTAAGAATTCAATTCAGTGTACTCTATTAAATCACCTCCTTGCTTTAAGGAAGCTGGTAGCTGCTCTCTCTCTCTCTCTCTCTCAACTACAGCATTCACATTTTTTACTTTAATCTTTCTTTGCATCTGAGTGCGACTATTTGTGTTTTTATTCCTGTTTCCTGGTTTTATCAGCACCCACTCCACAGTCATGTGAACACAGCATGTATTTCTGCACAAAAAACAAAACAGTTGACCAGTACACCATACCAAACTGTCAGCTGTTCATTTCCGGTGCATAGGGAGTACAGTACATGAGAGACAACAGAACACAACAGTAAATATCCTGTATACAGAGGTACAAATTGTAGAAAAACCTATATATATATTATAGGGGCACAGTTGTGTCCCTATATTTAGGGCTGAGTAGCATGGTCAGTGTTAAACCTCAAATTTTGGACTTTAATAACTTTATAACTGATCAATGGATTTGCACACACTTGGCACGTGCTGTCCCATGGGATAGATCTCTTGACGTGGCAATTTTTGTTCCAATTGGATGTGCCATTTCTGAGATCTAGATAATGCAAAAACCTTAAAAGTCAACATTTGTTTGCAGTTTTTTCCTCATCATCTTGCACCCAGATGGTATGGAATTTTGGTGTGATATTTTTTATGGTAGAAACAGCCTGGTTAATAGAACTTCCATGCATTTGTTTGGTAAAAAAAATTAATCAGTAGCAAAAATATTCAATTTTTAAGTGCCTGTTACTTTCATTGGGAAGCTCACTGTCCTGGATAGAGGGAGAACGTGTGACTTAGGATTTGGCCTCATTAAAAGGATGATTTTTCATGAGGGCCCAATCCTTTTTCATAAGAAAAAATTCGCTTTTGTGAGCCCCCATGTTGTTTTCTCTTTTTGCACACAACAACCTGTCATAACTCTGCCCAGGGATGTCTTCTACAGACATCGAAACATTTATCTTGCTCATCAAGAGATAATGAGCTTCACTGTGTAATTTTTAATAACTTTTGTGGCCTCCAAGCATTTTTTTACAACTATTTAAATCCTTTTTAGTCATAATGAAAAAGGAAATCGGCTTGCAAAAATGGATTTAAAGAGCAACTTACACAAGTTACTTACCCTGTTCCAGTGATCCACGGAGTCTCCTGTGACTGTTACAAGTTGAATCTCAATGTTGTGTGGTCAAAAACATAAAAACAGCCACAGTAGTCTAGTTTAATCAATCGTGCCTGAATGAGCATTTCATTTCATTTATAGCCATGCATGTTTACATCGCTGGGAAACTAGCAACTAATGTCAAATCTGGAAAGTGCCTTGCAGAGATAGGATCACATAGGTGCAATTAGTGTGCACATTGACTAAATCCAATGAACTGAGCTACTTGCAGCACTGTGGCCACTGAATTGTGTTTTTCAGATGTGTTTTTTGATGGTGGTGAGTGCTCACTATTTGTTATTCTTTCTGGCAATATATCACTCTTTTCGAATGTTCATTTCCACTGGTGTGTGGGACAATTCTTCATCTGATGATAATTCTTCTGGGGAGGATGATTTTGACATTGTGTTGGGAGTCCTCTTGGGAGATAAAAGTCTTTTTGGGCTGCATTTTGCTCAATGTGTTGCTTTTTAGTTTTGTCAGTGTTCATATTGACCCTGTGGTGTTGCTGTGATCAACCAGTGGAGGTTTCTTTCTGCTAGGTTGTGAGGTAAGATTGCACAGGTCTGAAAGGAGTGGAAATGTTTGTGTGTGATTCATTCATGTGGTGACCGGCAGCTATCATGGAAATGCAGGGAATGTGGGACATCCATTGCTGGGGTGGCGGTGTTTTGGCAAGCAAAAGTTATGCAGTTTCTCTGTTGTAGTTTGTTGGATGGAGGTGCAACATGCTGTGTGCCTGTGTCTGTTGGGAACACTTTTGACAGCTTTGACAGCTGAGTCATGTCTATTTCCAATCAAAAGCCTAGTGTATCTGGCAAAGTGTGCATTTTGTATAGATATATTTTTATTTGTACCTCTTACTAACTATAAATGTTTATGCATTCAGGGTGGCAGGCTTTGACAATATGAATGATCTGTTTTTTGTGTTTTTGGATGTTGTGTAGAGTGCATTGGAGTGTGCGTGAGTTGTATCACCTGATCATAAATGTAATTATTTGATTCTGTAATGTGATGGATGTAGTATGCATACGATTATCTGAATTTATTTTTATTGTTTGCCCTGTGTCATGCTTATGGTCACAACTCAGTCACCTGATCCCGGTCCTCCTGGACTCCATACCTTGTCCACAGTTGTGTGCATGATGCATCACTGCGGTGCCTGCATTACACATTCTGTGTACAGTACATTACTTGTTGCAGCCTGTTGCCACCTACTTGCAGAGTGTTCATTTTTGCTGATTTCCAGAGTTTGTGTTTACCAACAGCAGTCATACTTTATAAATACACTGCATTATCTTTCACTTCAGTAGTTAACTCAAAGTGTAGCAGACATATCAGAAGCCATCGAACTATTCCGATTGATTTCATAAAAATCTTAGAGAAAGAAAATACTGAGTTAGCACTATACAGCATGATGTTACTGGTCTATCTGCTTCTGTTCATTTGTTAATCCCCTCACCCCCATAGATTGACCACCATTGGTAAAAATAAGTTCTGGAATTTTCTGGATGTGAGTGTTCTGCAGGTGGGTGATAATGGGTGGTAATGGGTTGCAGTGTGCTGTACACACAGGGTGCAATTCAGATATTGTAGAATGTCATGAGTGTGGCTTTGGATGGGGTGCAGAGTTTGGGAGTGTGTGGGGGTTGGGAAGGAGTTGCAATTGGGTGCATGATGCAGGGTAAGGAAACACAGATTCAGCTGCTTGTATGCATGTTATATCATATTATAGAGATGGGTGCTGTATTTCATGTGCACAGTGGTCTATTGCATGTCACATCCAGGGAATGAGGGGTAGCACATTGAAATCTATTCCCTGGTGCCTAGTGGCACCTTCCCACCTGCTGATCACTATCCCCATTACTGTGATTTTATTCCCCGGTGTTTAGTGGCACCACACACCCTCCAATCTCCATCCAGTAAGTGTAACTTTATTCCATGATGTCTAATGGAACCCCCACCTTCCCATTTCAAGCACAACCCTAAAATGAAAAAAACAGTCCCTCAAAGATTTTTTTTACAAAACATTTAAAAAACGTCCCTTACTGATCAGCCCCACCACTCCCACCTCCCACTCAGCACCCAACACCCCCAGTACACCCTCAAATCCTTACTCACCCAAACAGGTCCCAGATTGGAGATCTACTCCCTGATGGATGACAGGTCTTGCTGCTGGAACCAGTAACTGCAATATGAGAGACTACAGTAAATGCGGTCCAATGTATTTCAAAGGGTGTTTGCACTTTTATGCATAACTTTGACATTTTTTTACATGTTGACCCAAATTGTTCAACATGGCCTTTTGGGGACCCCACCTCATGAACAATAAGACTGTTATTGTGCAACTCCCACCCAAAAGGATATTCTTGGTCACTTGGCAAATTCCCCTTTCGGGTGGGTTTTAGAATCTTTTTATGCCTTTGTTCATGAGGAGGGGCATAAGAAGGCTATGTTGAAAAACTGGTTTCAAAATATGTAAAAATAGTAAAGTTATGACCATTGCTTGCGATTTCACCACACACACTCGTTACTTTGAAAATTTTAAATATTTTCAACCCAGATTTTCAGCAAAGCCTTCTTATTACCCCACTTCAAGTGTGTCACAGCTGACATTTTTCAAATCCTGATTAAAATGTGTTTTTGCACCTGTGACACAGGTGCAAAAACATTGTGGTTGTGCAGAATTTCATTTTGGCTGGGATTCAAACATTTTCTGTACTGGGTACATAATGTGGGGCAATAAGATGGCTATGCTGAAAATTTGGAAGCTTTTGTCCTATAAATGGAAGATCAGGGCCCAGTGGGCCTGTGCTACCACAGCTACATACATATAGGCATCTATGGAGGGATGAGAGCGCAGGGTATGGAGGGCCATGCACTCCCATGGAAAAATAAGGAAATGATTATACTGTCTTAGAAAGTAAGGAAATTAATTGCAAAAAAACTTCATGAATGTACTAGTTTGGGTTAAAGAGGCAAACGTAGAGAAATGTGGCATTAGGGTTTCCAACCCTAACACTGCTCCCCCACCCTGCACACACCAACAGGCATCAGGGGTGTGCCTTAGGGTCATCAGGCCTAACGCTCACCCCATTCTCCTATACTGTACCCATCTCAGCTTCTTTTCTTTACTTATGGAATGGGATGAGTGTTAGGGTTGATGACCCAAAGGCACAACCCTAATGCCTATTGATTGGTGCAGGGTGGGGTGGGATGTTAGGATCAGTAACCTTAATACCACATTTCCATACTTTTGTCACTTTAATCCTAACTAGAGCATTAAGGTTTTTTTTGCAATGAGATATATTGCAATGAGCTGTCTTCAACCAGACCTCTTCTATGCTACGTGAACATTTACATTTCACTGTTGCATTAGGTGCAAAGAAGCTCCACATTGTCTGTGCCTATAATCCCCCTTCTGGTGGCCTGACTTGATTGCAGGACCTACTCAACACAACTTTTTCAAACATAAATCAAAATGAGGTTATAATCCTTGGGGACATTAACCTAAATTGGCTGGGTCCTGCTCATAGCTCCTTGGAGACTGTATAGGGCACCACAGTCTGCACAGGGGTTGTGTACAGACCCCCATGTCAGGGGGAGGGAATGGACAAGGAGATGATAGAAGCATTCTTAGAATGGCAGAGAAAGGGGAGATACTGTTGATGGAGACCTGAATATGCCAGATGTTAACTGGAGCACATTTTCTGCAGCCACATCCAAGGGCAGGGCCATTCTTGATGCCCTACAGGTGGCAGGCCTCATACAGCTAGTTTCATAACCCACTCATGAGAGAGCAATCTCAGACCTCATAGTCTCAAATGGGGGCAGTGAGAGGATCTCAGATCTAGAAGTGGGTTGCCTCTGGCAACAAGTGACCATCAAACAGTGTGGTTCATGTTAAACTCAGTTACAGAGTCAATCCATACAAAACTGAGGGCACTGGACTTCAGGAGGGCTGACTTTGGCAAGATGGGAGAGTGCCTCAAAAAAGCACTAGCAAACAGGCTAGAAGGAGGTGTGGAGCAACAATGGGTAATCATCAAAACTGCCATCACAGAGGCAACAAGCCTTTGTGTGAAGCAAATAAACAAATCAAAATGAAAGAAAAAGCCACTATGGTTCTCAAAAGAGGTGGCTGTGAAAGTCAGGAAGAAAAAGATAGCATTCAAGAAGTATAAGGAAACACAAAAGGAGCAGGCAGAGAGCTGTACCAGTTAAGGCAGAAGGAAGTAGGGAGGGAAGTCAGAATAGCAAAGGCTCAAACTGAGGAAAAGATAGCCAACTTGGTTAAGAAGGGGAATAAAACCTTTTATAGGTACATCAGCGAGTGTAGAAAGACAAAGGGAGGGATAGTGAGGCTGAATAGAATGAACAGTGGGTGGGCAGAGTGGGGACAGTGAAAAAGTAGGGATACTGAATGAATATTTCTGCTCAGTATTCACAAAAGAGGAGGAGGAAGTGCGTAATCCAATTAACCGAAGCACTCTTGATAGGGGGGTCAATCCCAGTCTTTTCACAGAAGAAAGGGTTCTGTAAGAACTCTTAAAACTGAAGGTGGACAAAGCAATGGGGCCTGATGGAATTCACCCCAGAATTCTAAAAGAATTAAGGGGGAACTAGTGAAACCACTGGCTACTCGTTTTAATAAATCATGGGAGGATGGTGTGGTACCCGAGGACTGGAGGAAGGCAGATTTGATTCCCCTTCACAAAAGTGGGACCAAGACAGAGGCAGGGAACTACAGACCTGTCAGTTTGACCTCTGTGGTAGGGAAAGTGATGGAGTCTCTTCTGAAGGAAAGAATAGTTGAGTACCTAGAGGCCAGTGGGACACAGAACCCAAGGCAGCATGGGTTCACAATGGGAAGGTCATATCAGATGATTCTAATAGATTTCTTTGACTGGGTGACCAAAGTAGTAGACTAGAGAGGGGGCTGTGGACATGGCCTACCTAGACTTTAGCAAGACATTTGACACAGTCCCACACAAAAGAATAACAGTCAAATTAACCAGCCTGGGAGTGGGTCCCAAGATGGTAGCCTGGGTAAAACATTGGATGGACAACAGGACACAGAAGGTAATTGTAAATGGACTCCACTCTGAAGAAAGAGGGGTTACTAGTGGGGTACTGCATGGTTCAGTATTGGATCCAGTCCTTTTTAATGTCTTCATAAGTGACATTTGCAGAAGGACTGGAAGGAAAGGTATGCCTCTTTGCAGATGACGCAAAGATCTGCAACAGGGTTGTTACACAAGGAGGTGTGGAAAGGATGAGAAGGGACTTGGCAAGGTTGGAGGAATGGTCAGAAGTATGGCAGCTAGGATTCTATGCAAAGAAGTGCAAAATAATGCACCTGGGAAACAAGAACCCAGGGGAACAATACACAATGGGTGGGAGGTAGTAACAACAACAAAAAAGGAAAGGCACCTGGGGGTAATCATATCAGATGACCTTAAGGTTAGCAAGCAATGTGAGAAGGCAGTAGGGAGGGCTGGGGGTATACTGGGATGCATAGGGAGAAGCATCAGCAGCAGAAAACAGGAAGTTGTTATCCCTCTGTAGAGACAGTTGGTGAGACCCCATCTGGAGTTCTTCATCCAGTTATGGAGACCCCATCTCTGTAAGGACATAGACAGAATAGAGGCAGTCCAGAGGAGGGCAACTAAAATGGTGCAGGGTCTGCAAGAGAAGCTGTATGAGGAGAGACTAAAGGAGCTTAATATGTATACCCTTGAGGAAAGAAGGGGAGGGGGACATGATAGAAACTTTTAAGTACCTCTGAGGAATCAACAAAGTCCAAGAGGGTAGCATCTTTCAGAAAAAGAAACGTGCAAGAACAAGGGGACACAATTTAAAGATAGAGGGGGCAGTTCAGGGGCAATGTGAGGAAGTATTATTTCACAGAGAGGGTAGAGGATGCATGGAACAGCCTTCCTGAGGAGGTTGTGGGGTCTAAAACTGTGGGAGAATTCAAGAATGCATGGGACAGACATAAGGCAATTCTTGTGGGGGGGTAGGAAGAAATAGGCTGTTTGTTAACTAGGATCTGCAGCCTATCCTGTAGGTAGGGAAATGGGCAGACTAGATGGGTCAAGCGGTCCTTATCTGCCGTCAAAGTTTATGTTTCTATGTTTGTATCAGTGGCTAGCAGCTGCAACCTACATCAGATTATTACTGAACCAGCTAGGACTCCAAGTCCAACCAGAACTGGTACCCTTATAGACTGGCTACTTACACCCCGGCCTGAGCATGTGACCTCAACTGGGATCCTTGTGGATGCTATAACTGACCATACTCCAATTTTCTGCCTGTGGGCCTCTGGAGCCCCACCATCTCCTCCACCTCGTTATGTTACCTTCATGAATTTTGGGCAACTGGATGAAAAGGCATTCCTTCAGGACATATCATGTGTAGATTGGACTGATATCTACAGCACAGGGAGTGTAGAAGAGGCTCTGCACATCTTTCTCAATACATTTACTGCTATTCAGTCTAGGCATGCCCCTAAAATCACCAGGAGAGTTAGAGGTAAGCCAACTAAGTGGTTACACAAGGATCTCCTAACTGAGCTATGTGAGAGGGACAAGTTATGAAAGTGCTTTCAACAAACTGGGCAGATGGCTAACTTTAACACCTATAAGGCTTGCAGAAGTCTCTGAAAAAGGAGAATAAGGTTAGCCAAAAGTAAATACTGCCAGGACCTGCTTGTGAACTCAGCGTTGGACTCCAGGAAATTCTGGGCCCATACCAAGACCTTTTTGGGTTCCTCCCAGTCTACACCCCAAAGGATATGATACTAAATGGGGCTCACTGTAATGACCCAAAGACTATTGCAAATGCTTTAAACCAGATGTTCTTGGATCTGTCCCTGTATACCTCTGCTTTCCCATGACAGGGCTCTTACTCCAGTACAGAGGGCAACACAGGATACTTGGCTCTTCTACATCTCCCCCAAATATCTCTGCATACCCCTCCTTTCTACTTTAGAGCTATAACTGCACAATAGGTCTTTAAACTTCTCATATCTATATCTAACAATACTAGTGTAGAGCTGGACCTCCTTGATCCTTGCCTGCTCAGACTTGCTGCAGCCTATATAGCTGCTCCATTGGCAAAAATATATACATTATCTCTGTCTAGTGGTTTTGTCTCAGTCCTTTGGAAAGCAGCTCGAATAACTCCTGTTTTCAAAAAAGGGGACAAAAAAGATATCAACAATTACCGAGCTATAGCTATATTCTTAGTCTTGCCCAAATTACTTGAGAAGGCTGTCTCCACCCAAACACTTGACTTCTTCTCAAAGTAGGGCTTCTGGAAAAACCATAGCACATCTACTGCGCTACTAAAGCTTACCTCAGATATTCTTTCAAACGTGGACTCTGGTAGACTTACTGGTGCTGTTTTCATAGACCGTACTAAGGTCTTTGACCTTGTGGACCAGTCCTTACTTCTATCCTATGTGCTCAGCCTGGGCTTCTCCTCTCCGTTTGTACACTGGTTTAGCAGCTATTTATCTGACAGGTCACAAGCAGTTAAATTCAGCTCAGCTATATCTGAGGTTACATCAATAAATGTGGGTGTGCCTCAAGACTCCATTCTGGGACCACTCCTCTTCTCCCTCTTTATAAATAATGTCCCTTGTGCACTGAAAAGCTGCTCATCTCTCTTTTACGCAGATGATCTCATTATTTATACTAGTGATAACAAAGTGGAGAATTTCAACTCTACCCTCTCAATTGATTTCAAAAATATTCAGAACTGGCTGTATGAGCGTAAACTGGTTCTAAATGCCAAGAAAATGAAGGTCATGCTTTTTGGCTCAGTCCCTAAACTTCGTAGCTGCCCCTTCTTCCTTACAGTTGATGACATAGAAGGTACAAAACTTGAAACTGTCTCATCTTTTAATTATTTCGGTGTCTTGCTCAACCAGTCCCTTGATCTCAGCCTGCACATTCAATCCATCTGCAAGATTATAAACTGCAAACTGGGCACCACATACAAGTCTGGTTACTTGCTAATGCCATCTACTAAACAAGTCATTGCTATGGGTATACTACTACTACCTTCCCTAACCTACTGTGCCCCCATCCTACCTGGGGCTCAGAAAACTGCTATCCAGAAATGGGATGTCACATACAACATATGTCAATATGCATCCACCTCCTCAAGACTAAAACACCGCTGTCAGCTTTATGATGACATAGGATGGCTCTCCCCTTCAGCATCCAGGCAATACTATCTGGGTTCCCTTACTGACTCTGTTGAAAGGCTCAAAACCCCCAGATCCCTGGCAGAGCTTCTAATTCCCCATACAGTCTCTCATGGACTGAGGTCTGCTGACAAATCTCTACTCAGTGCTCCAAGATGCTCTACCACTAAAGGCACTGGGGCTTTCAAGTATGTGGCTCCCCAGCTCTGGAATACTCTTCCCGCTGAACTCAAATTAGCTGGATCCCATCAGTGCTTTAAAAATGAGTTTCATCATTATCTATCGTATACTGGCCCCTGCACTTGTTTTGACCCTGCCTGATAGTTTCTTTAAAATTGTATGCCCTAATGATCTCTTATCCTTTCCTATTCCTCTCTGTATGAGTCCTGACCTTTTTCCCTAGGTCCTGTAGGCTTGCCTGCCCAGCAAGCCTTTTCCATCTCCTGAAACCCTATCCCCCCTCCTTTATCTCCACTCTAGTGCCTTTCTGCAATGATCCCTCTGTCTTGTCTTTCTCTTGCCTGGTCCTCCACCTTTTCACCCTTGCTCCTTTATATGTCCTCATTTACTCCTGCTACTGTACCTTCCTTTCCTTACCTACTTCTCACTATGTTACCATGCTGTCTTCTCTTGCCCTCATCCTCTTCATCATATAGATTTTATTTCAGAGTTAGATCTGATAACCATTTTTTTTACTATTTACTACATTTTTGCCTGTATCATCCTGTGTTTCATCCCTACAACAATTGCTACTTGTTTCCCCCCTTGCTTACCATTGTTTACTGTTGTTTTAGTTTCCTTTATTTGTACCCTTTGACAATGTTTTCACTACTATGAGAACCTGTAATGCTGCCTTCTATTTCTGTTATGTTGAATTTTTATTTTTTTTATTTAGTTGTTTAACCAGGTATAGCACACTAAGCTGAAAGCTTTTTTACAGGAGCGACCTGGGAGCACAAGGAGGTTAAGTGACTTGCTAATGGTCACACAGTATGCAAGTGGAAGCTGTGGGATTCAAACCCCAGGTCTGGTCTGCTGGATGTCACCAGATTTGCAGCTCAGAGCCTTAGACCACTGCGCTATACTGCATCTTTCAAAATTTTGTCCCTTATGGTTCTTGCATCTTTGTACATTTGCTCCTTTCCTTGAAAAGTGTATTAGTTTGCTTCTCACCTTGTTGAAATGTACTTGTACTTGTTCATTATGTTATACTCTCCCAGGTTGTGCCTGAAAATAGTTATTATGTTGGCTAATGCACTTACCCAGTAAACAAAAATTAAATAAATATAGTATAATACAATAAATAAAAATACCAATGCATAGGGAGAGGCATCACCAGTAGAAAACAGGAAGTTGTTATCCCTCTGTACAGACAGCTGGTGAGACCCCATCTGGGAGTACTGTGTGCAGTTCTGGAGACCCAATCTCTGCAAGGACATTGACAGGATGGAAACTGTCCAGAGGAGGGCAACTAAAATGGTGCAGGGTCTGCATCAGAAAACATATGACAAGAAATTAAAGGAGCTTAATATGTATAGCCTCGAGGAAAGGAGGGAGGGGGGCATGCTAGAAACTTTCAAGTACCTCAAGGGAATCAACAAAGTCCAAGAGGATAGCATCTTTCAAAAAAAGAGGTGTAAACGAACAAGGGGGCACAATTTGAAGATGGGGCAGCTCAGAGGTAATGTAAGGAAGTATTTTTTCACAGAGAGGGATGTGGATGCATGGAATGGCCTTCTGGAAGAGGTTGTGGAGTAAAAAACAGTGGTTGAATTCAAGCATGCATGGGACAGTCATAAGGCAATTCTAGGGGGGTGGGGTAGAAAGAAGTAGGCTGCTGGTTAACTACAATCTGCAGCTTAACCATTAGGTAGGGAAATGGGCAGACTGGGTGGGCTAAGTGGTTCTTATCTGCCATCAAATTCTATGTTTCTATGTAGACACACACAGTGGTTGTCATAGAAAAGTTGCACAGCACCAAGGTATACTTCAGTATGTGCTGTATATCTAGCGGTACCAAGTAATTCCTCATTACTTCATCAGTATGTCTTAAAGTATGCTGAGTTCTGTGGCAATTGGCTCAGCATTATTGGCAGCTGAAATTAGCCATGTGGCACTGTTTTCAGATACTTTAATCTTGCTAATTTGACAAATTCCAGAAGGTGTCCCCACAGTCCACATCCTGATCCCTGGTCATTGATCATTAGTAATAAGATCCCATGCCCCCACCCATGGAAAGCAGTGTCAAATCAGAAGTGTAGCTTGCCTACAGTATGTGCCCCCAAGGTGCAGCTCTCTGACTTTGTCAACTTGAATATCTGTTACAGTCAGCCTTGAGAGACAGTGTGATGTTATTATTAATATTTGTTTTACTCAGAGTCTCTCATTGTTTTATTTATTTATTTATTTTTATTTATTTAAAGTCTAGGAATTACAACCCTTTGAGTCAGAGACTTATTTGCAAAGGCTCCATGTCTTACATAAATGGATTAGAACACAGTATAACATAGAAAATACAATATAGACAACAGCACCAGTACAGAAAAATGACAGTAACCTACGGAGGTAAAAGAAGGAAAAAAAAATTATAATGAACACAAACAATGGAACGACAGCAATTGTGAAGTAATGGTGCATTTAACATTTTCAAAGTTTCATCCGCAGTCACAGTGGGAGTTTGACATAATGTGATTAAGTAACTCCTGTTTGAAAGGCCCAAGCCTGGGGATTGATAAGACAGAGTCAGGGATTGAGTTCATCCAGAGTTGTGCCCTGTAGCAAAAGGATATTTGGCCAGCAGTGGTCTTTACAAAGGGGACAGGGAAAGTGGCAGTTTCAGAGTGTCTAGTGGGGCAGGCCGGTAGGTTTTTTTTGGAGGACCTTAAGACAGCTTGGGGGGGCTAGGCCCAACTGAATTTTTTTGGCCATTAAGCCAGTTTTATAAACTAGTCGCCCCTGGAAGTTTAGCCATGATGAGCGTAGATGGAGGTCACAGATGTGCGTAAGATGATCACATCCTATGGCCAATCTGCAGGCTTTGTTTAGGGCACATTTAATGCTGGACAGAGCTGCATCAGAGGAGGCCCCATAGATAAGTATGCCGTAGTCTACCAGTGAGAGGATGGAGCTGGAGTTAGCTAAGCATAGAGCCTCCGGATTCAGACAGGACCTAAGCCTGTAGAGACCAATTCTTTTGTTAGTTTCAGTGCAAGTTGATGCAATATGCTCACGATAGGTGAGGGCAGAGTCTAGAGTAACCCTGAGATATTTAAAATTGGAAACAGGTTCCAGTGTAGTGCCCATCACATTCTGTATGGCTAATGTTGTAGTGCTGTGCTTATGTTGTGGGTGGGTGAATAGCATGACTTTTGTCTTTTTTGTGTTGAGTACGAGCTTGTGTGAGGAAAACCAGGCTTCAATTTGAGTGAAAGAGCCCTGCAAGGATTCTTGAAGCTGCGTGGGGTCAGGGTGCTGACTGAAGATCACCGCATCATCAATATAAAGGAGAAGATGCCCAGAGATGGCCAGAGGTAGTGAGTTCAGGTAAAGTGAGAAAAGGAGGATAGACCCTTGAGGGACACCTGATCAGGCAGGAAGGTTTGCAGAGAGGGTGTTTCTTATCATCACTTGTTGAGTGCGGCCAGAGAGATAACTGGAGAAGCAGCTAGTGGTTTCTTTGGAGACGCTGACAGACAGGAGGGAGTTTATGAGCATTGTGTGATTGACGGTGTCAAATGCCTTGGAGAGATCTATAAAGACTTTACCAGACAGATCTCCCTGGTCAAGAGCGTCATGAACAAAGGAGGTGAGTTCTAGTAGAGCAGTGGTGGTACTGTGACCTTTTCTGAACCCGTGTTGTTGTTGGCAGATTAGGTGTTGTGTATCTAGGTAGTTAGTAAGTTGATCAGCCACTATTTTTTCCAGTGCATTTGAGAGTGGAGGGAGTATGGAGATGGGCCTGTAGTTACTAGTTGCAGTATGTGTACCATTTTTATGTACTGGCGTAATCCTTGCCTTTTTCCATAGAGCCGGGAATTGTCCTAGGCACAGGGACATGTTGAAAATTTTTGTAAGAGGTACTAGAACAGCATCAAGGGTTAAAGATAGCAATTTAGTATTTAGTGAGTCACCACTATGTCTGGTCTTTCCTAGGAACCTGGAAATATATGAATGGGCAACAGTAGTGGAGACAGTTTTGAGATGAAAAGGTGGCACACTGAGGGGTGGCGGGAAATATCCTGCGACAGTACTGAAAAAGTCAGGGGGGAGAATAGAACTTAGGTCTGAGAATGCTATATTGAAAGCATCTGCAATTTTGCTGGGTTCTTGGGTAGGGATACCATCTAGGATAAGCTTGGCAGGGAAGGGGAGGGAGACTTTCCACTAAGTACCTTAATATTATCCCAGAACCTCTTACCATCAGCACAAGTGGCAGTGAGTTTTGTTTTGAAGTAAGCAGCCTTTGCCAGCCGTATTTCCCGGGTGTAAGTATTTCTGGCAGCACGGTAACATTGTTGGTCAGTGTATTGAACTGACTGAAGGGCTCTGAGCCACAGGTCATCACACGCTTTCATATGATCAAGCAAAGATCTAGTTATCCAGGGAGATGATTTAGACTTTTCAATCCATTTGACATAGGGGGCAAAGATGTCACAGGCTGATTGGAAGGAACTTATGAAGGAGGACAGGGTGGCATCAACTGACATCAGGTTATCAAGAGGGGGCCAGTCAAGATTCCAATGTAGGTTTCTGAGATGTTTTAGAGCCCCCTTTTGAGTTGGAGACACATGGAGATCCTAGGTGGGGGTGGTTTCCAGCAATTTGTCCAGAGACAAGTTACTGGGGAGTGATCACTGATGGAGTCCGATAGGACCTGGACATCCAGTATGTGCTCAGGATGGTTTGTGAGTATGAGGTCAAGGAGGGAGCTATGGCACATATGTTGTTTACTCTAGTGGGGGTGAGGACCATTTGAGACAGATTTTGGGCAGCAGCTGCATCCCTGAAGGGGGATGTCTGGAGGGCAAGCCAGTCTGAGTTGAAATCACCTAGGGCTATGACTTCCAAATTATTTGGGAGTTGTTCGATTATATCTAGTATGGACATGAAGGCATCCCTTTGGTTACGAGGGGGTATGCATACAGACATTATGTAGAGGGATTTTTTCAAGTTCCCAACTTCAACCCTAACAGTGAGAGACTGTACATACGAACATACGAACATACGAAATTTGCCAGCAGATAAAGGCCTAGAGGTCTATCAAGTCTGCTCGAATGTGCAGCTAGCACCCCTTATTCTGCAGCTGCCCCTCCCTTCCACCCTTCCCCTTCATTAACCCTCCCCCTTGTCCTGTCCCATCCTCGTTTGAAGCAGTCCACTGTTCTACTGCATACCACTTCTGCAGGTAACGCATTCCACCCAGCCACCACCCTCTCTGTAAAAAAGTGTCTCACTCATCTCCCTCCTGAACCTTCTCGCTCCAGTCTCATATCATGGCCCCTGGTGGCCCTCCCTCCTTACTGAACAGCCCCTCTGTACCTGTCTTGTTTATTCCTTTCATGTATTTAAAGGTTTCAATCATGTCCCCTGTCTCTCCTCTCCTCCAGTGAGTACATGTTCAACTCCTTCAACCTCCTCTCATATGATAAGTCCCCCAGACCCTGGACCATCTTTTGTCGCCCCTGCGCTGCACTCCTCCAGTAACTTAATGTCCCTTTTCAGATACGGACGCCCGAACTGCACGCAGTACTCCAGGTGTGGTCTAACTAATGACCTATACAGTGGCAGAATCCTCCTCCCTCCTTGAGGATATACCCTTGCAATACAACCCAGCATTTTGTTGGCCTTTGCAGCTGCCTTCCTACACTGTGCCGAGTTGTTCATTGACCCTGTGATGAGCACACCCAGATCCTTCTCCTCCTCTGTCTGGGCTAGCTGCACTCCCCTAGCTGGTAAGTCCTCCTTGGGTTCTTCATCCCAAAATGCATCACCTTGCACTTTTGGCATTAAAGCCCAGTTGCCAAGTGTCTGACCAGGTTTCAGGCTCCAGATCATCCTGCAACCCTGCCACCTAGGTCATCCACCACCGCTCCAACCTTGGTATCATCAGCAAACAGACTGATCTTGCTCTTGATGTCCCATGATATGTCTGCAATGAATATCCCAAACAACACTGGTCCCAACACGAGCCCTGTGGGACACCACTCATCACTGCCCTTGGGTGAGGAGCTCCCACCCACCACCACCCTCTGTTGCCTTCCCTGCAGCCAGTTTCCCACCCATCTCACCAGCATTGCACCTGCCCTGTGCCTACTAACTTCCTTCCCAGCCTTCCATGTGGCACTGGGTCGAATGCCTTACTGAAGTCCAGATACAGGACATCCACTGCATGTCCCCGTCCAGTTGCCTAGTTACCCAGTCAAAGAACCTGACCAGGTTGGTTTGGCAGGATCGCCAATGATGAAGCCATGCTGTCTGCTGTCCTCAGTCCTTGGCCTCTAGAGGGCCACCAGCCTCCTTCAGGATAGTCTCCATTAGCTTACCCACGATGGATGTGAGGCTCACTGGTCTGTAGTTTCCCGGTTCATCCTTGGGGCCACTCTTGTGGAGGGGCACCACATGAGCCATCCTTCAGTCCTGAGGTACACACCCGAATGTAGAGGCATTAAATAGGTCTGCCAAGGTCCTGCAAGGACCCTGCCAGCTCCTTCAGTACCCTGGGGTGGATGCCATCTGGGCCTGGTGCCTTGTCCACCCTCAGTGCCTTCAAACCCTCTCGAACTCTGTCCTCCATGATTTCCCCATCTGTCACCACTTCCCCCCCTGCGTCTGCCATTTCACCCATCTTGGGTGTCACCCCCCTCTTCTCTTTAGTAAATACTGAGCAGAAGTACTCATTTAGTGCTTCCGCCTTATCATACCCTGCTTCCACCCAACCCCCTCCTTCCTAATCCTTACTATGTGGTCTCACAGCCCTTTTCTCCTGATGTACTTAAAGAAGTCCTTCTCCCCTTCTTAATGCCTTGTGCCAGCCTGAGTTCCAGATGCTTTGGCTCCCTTACTGCCCTTGTCACCTCCTTCGATTCTGTCAAGTGCTCCTCTGTCCTCCCTCCCTGTTTTCTTGTATTTCCTAAAGGCAGCTCTTTTCCTCCTTACCTTTTCCATGACCTCCTTGCTCAACCAGTTCGGTTTCTTAGCTCTAGCCTTCTTGCTCTGGGCTTTGCAGCAGGTTTGGTTGCCTCCACTATCCCCAACTTTATGAGCTCCCATCTCTGGTTAGTATCCATACTAGATTGAATTCTGGCCAGGTACCCTTTTACCACTTCCCCATCCTCCCAAAGTCAGCCTCCTGAAGTCCAGCACTCTTGTGCCAGATTCCTCCTTCCTTGCCCATATCAATGTGAGCCATACTGAGTGGTGGTCACTCCTGACAGCGGTTCCTCCTGTAAGTTCTCTCACAAAGTCCCATTTTCCAGCACAAGGTCAAGGGTATTCCCCTAACCTGGTTGGTTCACTGACCATTGCAGCAGGAAGCTGTCCTGGAAGGCATCCAGCAGTACCTGCCCTTCTGTTCCTGGTTGTTGGGGTGCTCCAGTCCACTTCTGGCATGTTGAAGTCCCCCAATCACCACACTACCCTTCTGAGGTCCTCCTGATCTGTCCCGCTAGTTCCCTGTCTAACTCCTCCATCTGAGATGGTGGCCTGTACACCACTCCATTCTAAGACTCCTATTCTTGGAATCCTGGTTTGCACCAAAGTGACTCTGTACTGCCTCTCCTCCCCTTCCTCCCTTACACACTTCAGTCCTTCCTTCCTTCACATATAGTGCCACCCTCCTTTCCCAGTCACCCTGTCCCTACGAATAATCCTGTACCTGGTACAGACAGGTCCCAGTCATTATATTGGGTGGCTCATGTTTCCATGATGGCTGCAATGTCCACCTCTCCCTCTGCCATGAGAACCTGCAACTCTGCAGTTTTCCTCCCAAGGCTCCTAGCATTAAGGGTAACCACCTTCCACCCTTTTCCCTCCTTCCATCCTGCCCTCCTTTCCTAGCATCACCAATAGTACTTGCCATTTGTCCTTTGTCACTGTTATGGGGGTAAGCTCATATGATTTCCCAACCTGTGGTCCTGCATATCTCTTCCCCAACTGCCACCCCCACTCCTAGTTTAAACTCCAAACTTCCTCTATATATTCTTCCATCCTCTGCTTCAACACTTTCTTTCCTTCCTCACTCAAGTGTAGTCTGTCCTTGGCATAGAGACTACTGTCCTCCCAGGTCCCTCCCACCCCCAACAGCCCATACCCTTTAGCACAACACAGGTTCTTAGCCATCTGTTAAATTCCTCTATTCTCAGCTTTCTTGTTGTGCTTGCCTTTGTGCACCGGAAGTATCTCGGATGGGCTTATGGTAGTAGTGTTTATTCCTTGTAGGCACTCTCAAAGATACAGAGCACTACCCCCACACCATTTATTTAGTTTATCTGACCTGAACAGTGTGTAACCAGATACACTTATAGCCGAGTCAGGGATATGCTGTGATATCCATGTTTCAGTAACGGCTATTACATCAGGGCAGTGGAGGCAAACCCAGGCTTGAAATGAGGCAAGTTTCTTTTGTAGGCTACATACATTAATGGTGGCCAACCGTAGTCCCTTTAGTTTAGCTGGTGGCTGTGGGGTATGGAAAGTGGGACCAGGATTTGGGTGGATGTTGCCCACAAGTAGCAGGAAGATAATTGCTATCCTGGTTAGGATAGTTTTGTCTATCTTTTTGGAGGTGCGACGAGATGTGATCACATGATAGTGCGGTTTATTGGAAATATGGGAGCACGTGAAGCGTAATATTTCCTGATCATAAAGTAATGGGGTAATCATGGTTTCAGAGGTGGGGTGACCTGGCAGAAGAGGAGGGAAGGAGATATAAGACATAGCAACTGATGAGGGAGTGTTTATTGGTCGGGTTAACACAGGGGGTAAACTTGGGGCAGAGGGAGGGGTAGTACTAGAACAAGTCTGATAAAGGCAGGAGGGTAGCGGGTGTTGGGAGAGGGTTAAAACGAGAAAGGTAAGCCATGATGCCACTATGAGGACAGAGAAAAGTGATATGGTATTTATTTAAGACATGCTTGGGAGGGATTTTAAGAACACCATTAGAGATTTTTTTTTTACTCACACCAAAGGATAAACCATGAGATCAACCATGCAGGAGTAAAAGCAGAGAGTGAGAGATAGGCTGTGGAAACAATGGTAGCCCCCTAGTGGCAGGTCCTGATAACCTGCTACTAGGTTGTGAAGGTCAGCACTAGCACATGATAATAACTAGCAACAAAATAAATAGGAGTGTAAAGAAATGCAAATAAATGTTCAAGCTGAAATGCTGGGAATGCAATGTAATGGAGTCCGGTTTATAAAAGGACTAACTGCACATAGATAGATAGATAGTTAAGTTAGGAAGTGGCATATCTAGTGATTTTATGCAGATTTCTGAATGACTTTCATTATTTGTTTTAATCTGAATAATACATATTATATATTTATTGTCTTTTGCATTGGGTCGCAGTGTGAAGCAGTCACTGTTCTTGCTGGAGGGTGAGGAGTGGGTACATCTGAGAGAAACTGGGGGATGCAAAATATGTCCAATGAACTAGCCGTATTGGATATCAATACTGGTGGACTCTGCACTGCTTAGAAGCACAGAGGTTTATCATTTGGGAGGGTGACAGATGGGACCCACAGTACCACAGCAAACCAAGCATCACTTGAGCAGCAAGTGGAGGTATGGGCTGGCTGTCATCCAAAAAGTAAAGCAATATTTTTTGCAGGATTTCAAGTAGTTTGATCTAAAGTTAAGAACATAACATGGGCCACCACTTGATGGAAAAGAGGATTTAATGGCAAGTTTATATTACAAAGATGGTATGGTATGTATCTGCTTGTGGTAACAGGTAATTTGTTAGTTTTTGACACTGTTGTCTCCGTGTCCTGCTCCCCTGAACTCCCCATGTTTACCCTAGCTAACTTTAGACCCCACTTCACCTTTATGCCAAATGTTCAAAGGCCAATAGCTGTAAAAAAAAACTAAACAAAACAATACAGAAAAGCATATTTTATACATGAGCAAAGCAGACTGTTTAAGATAGTGGATATGTGTTTATTGGTCTAATTCCTAAAACTAGAGTCGGGAGTCATACCATAGTGAATTGCTTGTAGCAGAAAGTCCTGCACCCCCCACCAAATCTCCAGCCTACTTAAAGAAGACTATATATATATATATATATATATATAATCATAATAGTTTAATGTCCAGCTTTGACCATTTGACATATACTGTACTAATACCCTATATACCTAAAAACTCCCCATAGTGAAAACAGAGTAAGTGAAAGAGTAGTCTATTTGGAGAGGAAGGTGATGATGGGTGGTGGGATGGTTTGTTGAAAAATCATTGCTTAAATGAAATAGAGAGATAAGATAGAAAATTACAACCAAAAGCAAGGAGAAAATAAAAACAGATTGAAGACTGATGAGGTAGGGGGAGGAAATTAGGATAAAGTATCAATGTATTGATAGGTTTGGCATGTAGTGTGTTACCCCCACATCTCCTTTCCCTATCCTGTGCCTTATATGCATCCTTTCTTTTACTGTGATCACTTTATACTGCAGGATCTCTCTGCTTATCAAACACTTGATGATGGACCTGTACTGCCCTGATAAACATTTGTATTATTTAATTTTTGTATTTTTTGTTGTTTATCACTGTGTGACTACTACCTAAGTATCTTGCCTCCTCTGTCCTACTACTATGTAGTTCCATGACATGGAACCTTTGCAAATTAGTCTATGATTCAACGGTGTATTTCTGATTGGTGTAATAAATAAAATAATTTCATTTATGATTATAGTAGACCAATTGATGGGACACAAGAATTCAATGTGGAGATGGATGCTGTCATAATTCCAAGCCAACTGTGGTGTATAAAAGACTGATCCTTTCTTGTGTATAGTGTCCTCTGAGGAGCTCGGCAGAGGGAAGCACTGGGGTCACAACTATGGAAGTCTCAAAGGCAGCAGGGCTTCTTAAAAGCAACTATTCTTTTTTTATGTTATCTGAATGCCATTTGGATTCTTTGTCTCAGTTCATCTTAAATAAATCTTTTGGATGTTTTCCACATTAACGTTGGCTTCAGAGGTAATTTATGAGTCTGAACTTTACAAACTTGATTAATCTGGTTACCTGTGTGGCTGCTTTGGTGTTTTTTTTTTGTGTGATCATTTTACCCCCTCCAACACTCCGGCATCCCCCTCTCCTTCAGGCCTCCTAGTACCTCTACTCGCTCTGGCAATCCTCTTCTGGAGCTCTCTTCTCAGCTACACATTGCAGCCAACCCCTGGGTTGTCCCAGCATATTCCATCACTGGGTGGGTTCCCCTCCTCCAAGGGGGAAGGTACCAGGGGCAGGGAATTCCACCACACTAATTTATGTATGGAACCAGAGGTGCTGCTGTGGAGAAGGTGGCTCCTGGAGGTTCCGGCAGCATAGAAGATGGAGGCCATCATCTGGCAGGCACCGAAGCTGTTTTCTGTTTTTTTCTGGTTTTGTCCCAGCTGTGCCACTGCTTTTAGTGCCCCTGGTCTTGACTGGGGGCTGCTACAGAGTGAGGCTTGCCACCCAACCCACCCCAGGAGAAGAAAGCAGTCCTCCAGATGCTCAATCCTCCCTTCCCCTGCCAGCCCTTGGTGCCCCGAGTCCATTCCCGAACCTGGGTCATCAAGGTGTGGCATCCAGCACCTGAACCCTCTGTGCCTCTGGGCCAACATTTTTTTTAATCAGAAGTGAAGTTGTCTTCTATTGAAATGCTGTTGTCTCTCTCTTCCCCTTTTCTTGGTTACCTTTGTTGTATAATATTAAAATATGGTGCAACCAATAATATACTAAGCACAAAATAAAATACTAGAGATTTCCTAAGAATCATTCAACTAATCTTCAGTTTTAATTTTTTTAACTTGCTAGTTAATAAAGTTAGTGAGCCAGGAACCACAAATACTAGATGGTGGTACCAACAATTGAACAGAGATGCAAGTAATTGGAACTGAGAAAATATCTTAGAAAAAACAACAAAATACTTCTATTCTTCAATATAAAACTTGTACATTTGTTCAGTTCCTACATAATCTCTACCTCACCCTACAGAAAATGTATAAGATGGGAAAAAGGAATAGTTACTGCTCTAAACATAACACAGCACATGCCTCAATTTTTCACATATGCTGATATTGTCCAAAAAATACAAGTTCACTACAGCTAAGGGAGCACTTTAATTAGTACAATAATCCTAAGAGTGTGTCTTTAAAATCTATGTTTGTTAATGTGAGCATCATTTTTTTTTTGCCATTTTGCACTTTTCACCTTTTTGTTTTTGACTGTCACACTTATTACACTTATTGTTTTCCATGAGTACTGCCTCTTTAAGAGACCAGACTATTTAAGGGGCATGTGTTTCTTCCATGACAGGTTCTTAAAAAAGCAGCTGGTGTGAAATGTTAGGGCACCTTGCTGCACCTTGGTTGTTCCTGTGCTTTAAACAAATTCATACCTGTGCTGATATTGGATGATATACAGTAGCAGCTGCTGCTGAAATTGGTTCAATAGTTGACATGTTGTGGGTGCCTTGCATCTAAAATGAAAGTCTAACCATAAAAAGCCACTCACCACAGCTGCTCAATCTGCTTACAATTTGTAAAACAAAACAAAAAAACAAACAAACAATATTTTATCTTACCACCCACTTGAAAGTAATTGGGGTACGTAACAATTAACCAGCCATATTAGAGCACTACTAGTTGACAATATGTCAATCAAACAATAATCATTTGACATTAGCTCATATTTTGCTTACATAGTTTAAACCTAAAGGAGCACAAGGTCATCAGTGCACATGTAATATTTTCCTACCATGGATTTTCTTGCTTTTCCAGATCTCGCAAGTATTCAATAACCAGGGAATACTAAAATTCATAATCTGACCAAGATTCCTGAAGCAGTATTATTCCAACTGGTTTGAGAAAATGTAACCTTGCCCCATCATTAATTTTTAGAATTTATGGCTGTGGTGTCCCAGCCTATAATATTTACTGCTTCATTTTGTGTTCTTACTGGTGGACTAGTGACTCTAGCCTCCTCTCATGCTAGATCTGTTTCACACACAGAATCTTCTGTGCTTATTGTTACATAACTTGTATATATTCTTCATATATATATATATATATATATATATATATATATATATATACACACAACTGGTCAAAAGTTTTAGAACACCCCCATTTTTCCAGTTTTTATTGAAATTTACGCAGGTTAATGTCTCAATGTACTCTGAAATTAAAGCATAGAACAAATAAACAATTGGAGATAAAAAAGAAATCATAGAATCATTTTGCTTAACAAAATTTAATCTAAATTTTTGACTCATCAAAGTAGCCACCTTTTGCAGATGTACTGTAACCGCCGAACACACTCGTGGCATTCTTCCTACAATGGACATCAAATATTGCTCGGGAAGTTCTTCCCAACACTGTTTCAGAAGTTCCACAAATGTGTTGCACTTGTAGTTGTTGCTTTCACCCTTCTGTCCAGTTCATCCCAAACCAGCTCGATGGGGTTTAAGTCTGGAGACTGTGCTGGCTATTCCATGATTTGAAGCCTACCGTCTTGTTCTTTTCCTCGAAGGTAGTTCTGACATAGCCTGGAAGTATGTTTTGGGTCATTATCTTACTGTAGGATGAACCCCTGACCAACTAGGCATAGACCAGAGGGTATTGCATGGCACTGCAAAATACTGTGGTAGCCCTTTTGGTTCAGGGTGCCAGTCACTCTGTGCTGTTGTCCTGTGAGCTGCCTATCATGCAAGCTGTTGACTCTCAGAATCTTGTCTTCTGATTCTGTTGTGGCTTTGGGTCTGCCAGACCTCTTCCTGTCAGAGTTTCCTCCAGTTTCCAAGTGCCTTTTGATGGTGTAGAAAACTGTACTCACTGACACCTTGGCTTTCTTTGCAATTTCTCTACAGCAGTTTTTGCTAACCTAAACTTTTTTTTTAACCTCTAGCAGTTTACCGCTTACCTTTGTACCATTTCAGGTTATTCACTGGACTTGAATTGCTTAAAGTTCAATAAAAACTGGAAAAATGGGGTGTTCTAAAACTTTTGACCGGTAGTATATATATATATAACATATATATGTTAATGGGGGCAGTATAGTGCAGTGGTTTAAGGCTCTGAGCTGCAAATCTGGAGATCTTGTATTTGAATCCTACAGCCCCCACTTGCATACTGTGTGACCCTGAGCAAGTCACTTAACTTCCCTGTGCTTCCAGGTCACACCTGTAAACAAGCGCTCAGCTTAGTGTGTCTCTCCTGGTTAAACAACTGGAAAGAAAAATATCTGTTCCTTAGCTCAGCATTGGTAAATTATGACCCATTAGTCAGATCTTTCATTTAATTTGACTCAGACTCTAAAATTATACTTGAATTGATTCTTTTTCCTCATTCCTATTGCCCCATTTTTCCATTGAGTTTTTCTCCTCTAGTTTCCCTTTCCTATTGTTTTCTTGGCTAAAGTCCTTTATTGAGTCATTCATTATTATACAACTTGTTATAAGACATTCTGTCTTATCAGTATCATAATTGTCATATCATGGCTCTTTACTACAAATGAAACACAACCCATAGCAGGTGCCACTTCACAGCAATAAACCATTGGCAGGTCTTCTAAAAAAAATTTGTCTTCTAAAGGAGATTTTAGAATGTTGTAAATGTTAAGCTGTAGCATAAACAGATTCTAACTTTTGGATTTTGGCACATAAATGACAGAAATCAATGCTAATTTGTTTTCTGGGGGTTGCGTGTTTTTCTTATTGCTCCATCTCTAGGTCAGTTTTCAACAAATGCCACCTTCAGCCAGAACTGGCACAGTCAAATATAGTATGCTGAACCCTGTGTTACACAGCAGTAGTGGGTCTAGGGGGTTTTAGAGGGTGCAGGTGCACCCCCCCTTGTAACTTACTTGCTTGCTGCTGCTGCATTTCACTTTGCTGGATAAGTCTAATATCTTGATTATTAAGAAAATATGCATTCAAAACTATAGATTATGTTTATATTTTGAGTCAAAAATGTAATGGAAAGGACAGTATAAAGGATTAAAAACACTATGAAAAGTTACATATTAAGTAGGTACACCAGCACAGCACCCCCCCCCCCATTGTAAAATATTGGGTCTGCCACTGTTACAATGAAGTGTGAAATTATGTGGAGGGGAAATCTTTGTGTTTGCTTTTTCTGCATTAAGCCAGAATGGTTTATAGTTCATTTGGGAGTCACAAGGAATGGCACAAATTAGAGAGCCCACCACCTCTGCTGTGACTACAAGAGTATAGGGGACAGATGGCTTTAGGAACTCCTAGTAGTGATTAATTAACTGGTCTGCTCCCTGGCTCTTAAAGCTGGATTCTGCAGAGTTGCCCTGATTATCTACATGCTGTCAGCTACAGCACAGCGTGTACATAGTACATATAGCTGTATTTATTCATTTACAAAAACACCTTTCATCATTCTGCTTTGTGCCTCTGTTGAAATACATTAAAACTCTTGATAATCTGCATTAATAATCACCTATAGTAGGCAGTATTGCAAAAGGCAATACATTATAGTGAGTTGCATTCATGTAATTTGTTTTTACCTTGCAGTTTAAGGCACAACAGGGTAACACATTGTTGCAAATGTTCCTCTTTGAGGCTTGAAACTGAAAAATTTTAAGATAGAAAGTTGCAAAGCACACGTAATACATACATTGTTTTAAAGTGCTCTCTTCTCAAAGAGAAGCTGTTAACAGCTCCCACTCACACTTTGAAAGGCAACTGAGCTGTGGTGATTAACGCTTATGCCACAAATCCTAGGGGAAGGGAGGGAGGGGAAGGGAATGAATTAGGTCTATTGTCTGATGTGAGCAGTCTTCACTGAGGACACTGCTTGTAAAGATCCCATTTAAGAGACAGTTCCCATCTGTGAACAATAGGACATGCAATCACCTCCACTTTATTTAATTTTGAAAATTTTTTGAAACATTCTCTGTGGCTCCCCTACTGCATTCAATATGGCTTCTGGAATAAACAGTACCATCCTGTTCAAAACTCAGCTTCTTTTCAGCAGTAAATATTGATAGCCCTAAAGTTATAGCAGTATTAGAGTTTAACAATCAGAATATGTCTGATTAGAGCACTGACTGCAGCACAGTACTTCTTTTATGGACAGACTGGATGGGCCACCTTTCATCAATCTATTTTGTGCCACCCATCACTGGTAAACATATAGCGAGACGTATTTATTAGCAGGAGTGTAGACAGAAATTTCAATTTTGTACACAATCTCCAACAGTTACACCCCCCCCAACTAAAAAAGGTACACATCCTATCCAAATGGCACCCCCTTCTAAACAAGTCAGATTGTAGTCAGATGACTCCTCTACTCTCTAAGGAGGTTATACATGTATTGGACACTCCTCAGTGGCCTACACTAACCCAAATACTACAGATTAGAATGATAATATTAACAGAGTGGCTTATGGTTTGTGACAGGCACTCAACAAAACTGTACACAAATGTGTACAGTGAGTATGCCTGTCTACACCCTTGTTTATTAGGCTCCTTGAAGATGATTTGTGCTGTCTTATGGCTGGGTGGTGAGGTGGGGAAGAGAGGCGGTGAAACTGTAGTGGAGGGGGTGAAGTCAGGTATCTCTAGACAGAAGAGCCAGGGAGTGTCATTCCTAAATTGACCCCTCCCCCATACTCCTGTAGTCACAGCAGAGGGTGTGGGGTCTCCAATTTGTGTCCTTCCTTCTGGCTGTCTAATAAATTAAAAACTATTCTGGTTAGAGGCAGAATAAGAAAACTCAGTGATTTTGCCCTCCACTTAATTACACACTTCTTTGTAGTATAGCACTCAGTATTTTTGACACTGCCAATTCTGGATGAAGGCTGCTCTTATTGAAAACAAACATAAGCATAGACAGATGATAAAACCTGCTTGATATATACCTATATATGTGTGTGTGTGTATATATATATATATATATAATTTATTTATCGAAACGTTTCACCAGGAAAGGCACACTGAACAAGTTACTTGTCTCACGGTACATCCTAGGAAAGAGGTAGTGGAAATACATACATGCAACAGCAAACATTATTACAATATTGGCACTGATGAATAGCAAATAACAGAAAGAACATAGTAAGTGCAGCATATGTGTACAATTGTTTTCAGAGGTCACAAAGGACAGGTCAAGTGCATTACATTAGGATAACACCTTAAATTAATGTTGATAGTTTGCCCAAAAGGAAGGGGTGGATATCATCAGAGGTGGAAATGTAGCAAGGCTGGGAGGGAAGCGGATGAATAGGAATCAAGATTATAGATATATTGATAGCTGTAGATGGATATGAATCTAAAGTCACGGTTATACTGGTAGTAATAGATAACCCAAAGGACTGTCCATATTGGGTTCGTTGCAGGGAAAGAAAGTGGTGGGGCTGGAAGGGAGCTGTAATTCAGAATAGTTATTAAATATATTGATAGAAGTTGAGGAAAAGGCCAGGAATGCCAGGTAGGTTAATTGCAGTTACAATTCACAGAGAGGAAATTATGTAGTGCTGAAGTTATAGAGGGGGGAGGAGTGTCAGATCTGGTGAGAAAGTGAATTTCACAGTTTTGGGAAGTGATACAAGAAAGTAACGTGACCTACAGTGGTAGAGCAGTGAGGGACAACCAAGGAATGGGAGTCGTAAGATCTAAATGAGTGGGCAGTGGGACAGAGGACTGCTAGAGAGGAAGTGAGATAGGATGGGAGCAATCCAAACCAGCATTTACAGACAAATTTAGTACAATGATGGAGGCATCTATTTTCTAGCGAGGGAAATGCCAGGGAGTGGTAGAGTTGACAGTGGTGGGTGAGAGGAGAAGGAGGAGAGTCCACAGCAAAGTGACAGAAGGAGCTGAAGATGGTATCCAATCTGGCAAAGGAGGATTTGGGGAGCAGCACTGTAGACTATATCACATTAGTCAAAAATAGGTAGAATCATCTTCTAGACAAGTTCATGCCTAGCCAAGAGAGGAATGCAGTTCTGTTCTTGTATAGAGTGCTGAACTTGGGGCACAGCTTTTTCAGGATGGCATGCCCATGACCAGAGAAGGTGAGATGTTGATCAAGCCAAACACCCAGATATATGAATGAGTAGGTGTCCTCAAGGACTGTCCAACCAAGGGTATGGAAGGAGGGCAGGGAGGGGAGTCTAGGCATTCTCTGCCTAGTGCTGAAGGTCATGGAGACTGTCTTCTTGTCTTTTAGAAAAAGTTGATGAGAGCAAAATCAGTGCTGAACATTATTGAAGTCCTGCTGAAGTCTGTTTGCATCATAAGTGGAGGACTGTCCGGAGGTATAGAGGACTGCATCATCTGCATACATATGTATTGAGGTTAATGTACAGACAGATGGTAGGTCATTAAGTAATATGGAAAAAGTATAGGGCCCAACATGGACCCTTGAGGGACACCAGTGTTGATAGGGAGGAGGGAGATGTGGAGTCAGCGATTCTGACTGACTGGGTCTGACCTACAAGGTAGGCTCTGAACCAGTTAGTCGCTGAGTCAGTCAGACCTACTGAGGAAAAGGAATTTAGTAGTAGGGTGTGGGAAACTCTATTGAAAGCCTTGGCTAGGCTGATAAAAATGGCAGACCTGATTTGATCACTGACCATCCCTGAGAGGATGGAGTCAGTGAGACTAATCAGGGAGGTGCTGGTGGAGTGTTTTTTCCAAAAACCAGATTGGAAGGTAGTGAAAAAGTTTGAGTTAGAGAGATAACAAGACAGTTGGGTAAGAACCAAGTGTTCTTGCAGTTTGGCAAGGATGGGAAGCAGGGATATGGGACGGTAGTTCCCAGGTGAGGAAGGATCACCACCCTTAGGGGAAGAACAATGGCATGCTTCCAAAAAGGTGGGATGGTTGCCACTTTGAACGAGAGGCTGAAGACGTCAGACAGTGAGGCAGAGATAGCCGTAGCCGAGAGATATAGCAGCTTGGGATCCAAGCCATCAGGTGAACTGCCTTTGGATAGGTTTAAGATATGCAAGGCATCCATGGTGTCAGAAAGGGCAATTTTAGTGAAAAGAAAATAAGTATACTGTGACAGTGTGCATGGTGAGGTGGAGAAGGCACCTGGCTGAGTAGACGGTAAAGAAGATAGGAGAGCTGAGGCACAAGAGGCGAAGTATGAATTAAATTCAGTATCAACACTGGGGTGATCAGTAATAAGGGTGTTGTTTATATTGAAGAGGGGGAAGGAACTCCTAAAACTGAAGGTGGACAAACCAATTGGGCCTGATGGGATTCACCCAGAATTCTAAAAGAACTAAGCAGAGACTTAGTGACACCACTGACTACCCTTTTTTAAGAAATCATGGGAGGATGGTGTGGTACCTAAGGACTGGAGGAGGGTGGATGTGATTCCCCATTGCAAAAGTTGGAGCCACAAAACTACAAACCTGTTAGCTTGTCCTCAGTGGTAGGGAAAATAATGGAATCACTGCTGAAAGAAAGACTTTTTGAGTATCTAGAGGCCAGTGGGGCACAGGACCCAAGGCAGCATGGATTCACAGCAGGAAGATCATGTCAGATGAATCTAATAGAATTCTTTGACTGGGTGACCAAAGTAGTAGATCAGGGAGGGGCTGTGGACATGGCCTACCTAGACTTTAGCAAGGCATTTGACACAGTCCCACACAAAATATTAATAAACAAATTAGTCAGCCTGTGAGTGGGTCCCAGGGTGTTAGCCTGGGTGAAACATTGGTCGGATAACAGGACACAAAGGGTAATAGCAAATGGCGACCACTTCAAAGAAAGGGGGGTTACTAGTGGGGTACCAGAGGGTTCAGTATTTGGTCCAGTCCTTTCTAATGTCTTTATAGGTGACATTGCAGAGGTACTGGAAGGGAAAGTATGTATCTTTGCAGATAACACAAATATCTGCAACAGGGTTGATACACAGGAGGGCGGAAAGGATGAGAAGGGATGAGAAGGGACTTGGAAAAGTTGAAGGAATGGTCAAAATTATGGCAGCTTAGAATCAATGCAAAAAAGTGCACCTGGGAAACAAAAACCCAGGGGAAGACTACACAATGGGAGGGGATAGTATTAACAAGACTTGGTTTGCTGGCCAAGGCACCTAGCTTCACCTGAGCTTTTTCCTTCTAAGACTGCTTGAAAGGCAGAGTAGAGAAACTTACCAGAGCAAGGGAGAAGGATTAAGATTTAGTTTGGCTAAACAGATTTACTGTGTGGTGGTGTTTTTATTTTTTACTCACAGGGATTGCTACTGTTTGTTGCTAACATTTCATTGCTTTATTTTTTCTCTGATTCAAATTGTTGTTGCTGGTATACCTTCTTCTGCATTATTACAAGGTGTGCCTACAGGTGGGTGCTAACAGATTACTCCTGTAATCTTCTGATTCAAATTGTCTTTTGCAAGGTATATCTTCTGTTACTGCTTTATTTTTCTCTGGAGCAAAGTGTTTCTTACAGCGTATATCTTCTCTGAAATTACTGTATTACAGGTGGAGCTTACATTTTTGTGACTTTTTTATCATTGGGCTAAGCAAAATTATTGTTTGACACTGTGTTTTATTTTATTCTTGTTTGTTGAAAAGGTTTGTTGTCTCAGAGGTGTTTCAGTCTCCTTCTCACATTGAAGGAGCTAATTGCTTTTCCTCCCACAGCTCTTCCAAAGGATTAGGTGTGTATGTGGGGGGTGGAGCTGGCAAACTGTCAGTAATTTCCAACAGAAAGAAGGGTTAAAAAGTCAGGTTAGTTGATATCTTGGAGGTAGAAGACTTGGTTTGCTGGCCAAGGCACCTAGCTTCACCTGAGCTTTTTCCTTCTAAGACTGCTTGAAAGGCAGAGTAGAGAAACTTACCAGAGCAAGGGAGAAGGATTAAGATTTAGTTTGGCTAAGCAGATTTACTGTGTGGTGGTGTTTTTATTTTTTACTCACAGGGATTGCTACTGTTTGTTGCTAACATTTCATTGCTTTATTTTTTCTCTGATTCAAATTGTTGTTGCTGGTATACCTTCTTCTGCATTATTACAAGGTGTGCCTACAGGTGTGTGCTAACAGATTACTCCTGTAATCTTCTGATTCAAATTGTCTTTTGCAAGGTATATCTTCTGTTACTGCTTTATTTCTCTGGAGCAAAGTGTTTCTTACAGCGTATATCTTCTCTGAAATTATTACAGGTGGTGCTTTACAGGTTTTACAGTTTTATCTAACATTAGGATAAGCTTTAGGGTTACTGCATTTGTTGTTGACTGATTGTTTCTGCTCTTACCTCCTTGTTCTTTCATCCGTGGTTCTTCTTTTTAGGCAGGGGAAGGGCTCAGCCACCCCCCCATCCCCAACCACCCCACGCTACACTCCTTTTATAGGGTACCACAGTTGTGACATTTCCTGTGGCAGAGCAGGAAGGGGCGGATCAGTGGGGCCTCCACAAGGTGATCTCATTTACAGGGCACTAGTAATTTAACTTGTTATAACAAGTTAAACAAAGCACAATTAAACCATTACTTGCATTTTTTTTCCTTCTAATTACTCTGACTAGGTTACAAACCCAGCAACTTATTTGGAATAGATTTCATTAACTGCAGGTACTGTGGAACAATTTTCAGAAGGACAGTCTTACAGGATTTAGGACACTGTCCCACATGTTGGGCCTTGAGCTTAGGGCTCAGCTCCGGCAGCATGGGCAGAGATTGCACGCCTCAAATTTCATATTGAAGAGGAAATACATTATAAGAACCACCTGCCATTTCCCCAGCATCCAACAGAAAACCTCGACCAGAGAGGGTAGTTGGTCCAGGAGGTTGGCAGGTGGTTAGGAGGAGCAAATCAGGTGCCCCATCACTCTCTGCTCTCCAACACATTACCTCCAAAAACCATATAAACACTACAAACAGGTATCTGCCTCTATCTCTGAAATCAAATAAAGAGGCAGAAGACACTGCAGAGCAGAACACTGCGGCACAGGAGCTAGCACAACAAAACTCACCCAAATTGGGAACCAAAACTAAACAAGCACAAAGGAAATCCAAAAAGCTTCTGATCATAGGAGACTCCATGATTCGGGGAGTTGATACCCATCTCCAGCCAGGGGTGATGGTCAGATGTCTCCCAGGTACATCAGCATGGACAGACACTGACCGCATTGCTAAAATTGTTCACAAAGCAGGAGAAAACATCGATGTCCTAGTACACATAGGGACCAATGATCTCACCAGCCGGTCAGTTGTGGAGACCAAGGAACACCTGACTAGGCTGGGTAACAAACTATCATCTATTTCGTCCGACATCTCCTTCTCTGAGATCCTGCCAGTCTGGGAGAGGGGAGCAGATGGACGGAAGGTCAGAGAAGGGGAGATAGGGGAGCTAAACACGTGGCTCAAGGACTGGTGCCAGGAAAAGGACACAGATTTGTAGGAACTGGAAACAGTTCTGGGAGCGAAAGTTCTTTAAATTTGATGGACTGCATCTGACTAAAGAGGAGTCAGTGCATTGGGGCAGAGTTTGACGTCTTTGCAGAATATTTAAACTAGCAAATGGGGAGAGGGGGTGCAGCACCCCACACGCCGAATGGGAAGAACACCCTCCCCTCAGCTAGTGGTCAAACAGGAATCTGCACGTTTGCCATTCATTTGCATCACCAGGTAAGAAAAAAGGTTTGTCTCCCCATACGATGCACAGGAGTAATGCCAAACTTCACCCAACAACTAACACACCAAAATATGGCCAATGGAAAATCATGTACACAAATGCTCACAGCCTGGGAAATAAGATCCCAGACCTGCAGGCAATAATGTCAGAGGCTAAACTGGACATAGTATCAATTAGTGAGACGTGGTTTACCAGTAACCACACTTGGGAGACTTCAGTACCTGGCTGTGTATTGTTCAGAAGAGACCGAGGTGCAAAAGGGGAGGAGGGCCCCATGTTAATGAAAATATCAAAGCTACAGAAATTCAGAATACACATAAGGAGCCAGAAGAACTGTGGGTCACCCTGGAAACAGGAAATGGACAGCCATAAGAACTGGGGTTGTCTACGGCCCCTCAGACCAGAGGGAGGACATAGACACATTACTGTTAGAAGATATACAAACATGACAGCTAAAGGGGAGGTTCTGATAATGGGAGACTTCAACATGCCAGATACAGATTGGTCAATACCAGCAGGAACATATGCCAGAACTAGACTCATAGTGGATTCCCTGCAGGGGGAAGGCCTCAAACAACTGGTACAGCAACCCACAAGAGACAGGGCTATCCTAGATCTATTACTGACTAACAAAGAAGGGATCACAGATCTCCAGGTAGAAGGTCACCTGGGGGCCAGTGACCATCACATGGTATGGTTCAATTTGGCTACTACATCTAAATCATCCCATTCCAAGGCAAAAATATGGGACTCAGAGGAGCTGACTTTGATAAGATGGCCAACAGAGTTAAGCTAGCCCTGGCAAAAAGAAACACAGGTGAGGGGTACAGGCAAAGTGGGCAAGCATTAAGGATGCAATACTTGAAGCAACATCCCATTGTGTTAGACAGAAAAGGAAGTGCAAAGAAGAAGGAAACCACTTTGGTTCTCAAATACAGTAGCAGAAAAGGTCAGAGCCAAAAGGCTGGCCTTCAGGAAATATAAGGGAACACAGCGGGATGAAGATAGGTAGGCATACCAAACTGCCCTAAGGGAAGCAGGTAAGGCAAGGCAGGCAGGCAAAGTCCCAAACTGAGGAAACACTAGCACGAACAGTAAAAAGAAGGTGACAAGACTTTCTATAGATACATTAGTGACAGGAGAAAATCCAGAGGGGTATTGCTAGCTTAATGGAGAAAAGGGAGCATGTGAGGAGGAGGACCCTGTAAAGGCATCTTTCCTAAATAGATACTTTTGCTCAGTATTTACTGAAGAGAAGGTAGGGCAGGGCCCACAGCTCAGCATCATGGACAAAGGGGGGAGGGAGGTGAGCACTACTCCCTTCACAAAAGAAAGGGTCCTACAAGAGCTTGCTAAGCTCAGGGTGGATAATTCAATGGGACCTGATGGCATACATCCCAGGGTACTTAAGGAGCTAAAGGAGGAACTAGCAGAGCCATTAGCAGAATTGTTTAGTGAGTCTCTGAGCACAGGAGAGGTCCCAGAAGACTGGAGAAGGGCTCATGTGATCCCGCTCCACAAGAGTGGTAGCAGGGAGGAGGCGGGGAACTACAGACCAGTCAGTCTTACCTCAGTAGTGGGCAAGATTATGGAGGCACTCCTTAAGGAAAGGATAGTAACACCTGGAATCCATAGGGCACATGATCCAAGACAGCATGGGTTTACAAAGGAAGGTCCTGTCAAACTAATCTCATAGATTTCTTTGACTGGGTAACCAGAGTGGTGGACCAAGGGGGAGCAGTTGATGTCGCCTACCTTGACTTCAGCAAAGCTTTTGACACTGTTCCACATAGAAGATTGATAAATAAGCTGGGTAGGCTCAGGGTGGGTCAGAAGTTGGTCAACTGGGTGGCAAACTGGTTGACGGGCAGAAAACAGAGAGTGGTGGTAAATGGTATACAGTCAGAAGAGATGCAAGTCACAAGTGGGGTACCTCAGGGATCAGTCCTGGGGCCAGTCTCTTCAACATCTTCATTAGTGACCTTGCAGATGGACTAGAGGGTAAGGCTTGTCTGTTTGCAGATGACACCAAGATCTGCAACAGAGTAGATGATCCAGATGGGGTGGGCAGAATGAGAAGAGATCTGGATAAACTAGCAGAATGGTCAGGAGAGTGGCAACTGGGATTTAATGCAAAGAAGTGCAAAATCATACATATAGGGAAGAGAAATCCTGAAGCCACCTATAGGCTGGGAGGGGAGTTGCTAGCAGTCACAAAGGAAGAAAGAGACTTGGGCATCATCATCACTGATGACCTAAAATCATCCAAGCAGACCTCTAAAGCAGTAGGTAAGGCTAGGGGTGTTAGGTGTATTAGTAGGGTATCACAAGTCATAAGAGGAGGAATAATCCTCTGTACAAGACACTGGTTAGGCCCCATCTGGAGTACTGCAGTATTGGAGGCCACACTTCACAAGGACATTAACCAAATTGAGGCAGTCCAGAGAAGGGCAACCAAAATGGTGCAGGGACTGCATCAGAAGACATATGAGGACAGATTAACGGAGCTCAATATGTATACCCTTGAGCAAAGGAGGGAGAGAGTGATATGATCGAGGCATTCAAACACCTTAAGGGCATAAACAAGGTGAAAGAGTCTAACATGTTTAAATATAAGAAAAATAGCAGGACAAGAGGACACAACATGAGATTAGAGGGAGGCCGATTAAGAGGGAATGTGAGGAAATTTTTTTCACAGAAAGGGTGGTGGATGCATGGAATGGCTTACCACAAGAAGTGGTGGCTATGAATACAGTGCAGGGCTTCAAACAGACATGGGATATGCATAAGGGAGCAATACAAATGACTATGAATAGATAGGCCACTGACAGAGCAAAGGCCGATGGCACATTTATAAGGTAGAAAAAGAAATGGGCAGACTGGATGGGCCTTGCGGTCCTTATCTGCCATCAACTTCTATGTTTCTATGTTTCTATGTTTCTAAGAGAAATGGAAAGGGAATGGGGGTAGTCATATCAGATGACCTAAAGGTAAGCAAGCAATGTGAGAATGTAGTAGGGATGGCCAAGGGGATACTAGAATGTATAGAGAGAGGCATCACCAGTAGAAAACAAGAAGTTGTTGTCCCTCTGTACAGACAGTTGGTGAGACCCCATCTGGAGTACTGTATGCACTTCTGGAGACCCCATCTCTGCAAGAACATAGACAGGATGGAGGCAGTCCAGAGGAGGGCAACTAAATTGTTGCAGGGTCTGCAACAGAAGCCATACAAAGAGAGACTAAAGGAGCTTAATATGTATACCCTTGAGGAAAGTAGGGAGGGGGGACATTATAGAAACTTTTAAGTACCTCAAGGGAATCAACACATTCCAAGAGGTAGCATCTTTCAGAAAAAGAGATGTACAAGAAAAGGGGACACAATTTGAAGATAGAGGGGGAACTGCTCAGGGGCAATGTGAGGAAGTATTTTTTCACAGAGAGGGTGATGGATGCATGGAATGGCCTTCCTGAGGAGGTCATGGGGTCAACATCAGTGGGGGAATTCAAGAATGCATGGGGCAGACATAAGGCAATTCTTGTGGGGGGGTAGGAAGAAGTAGGTTGTTGGTTAACTAGGACATGCAGCTTATCCAGTAGGTAGGGGAAATGTGCAGACTAGGTGAGCTAAGCAGTCCTTATCTGCCATCAAAGTCTATGTTTCTATATTTCTATGAGGAGTGGAGGGGGGGAGAAGAGTGAGTGGATGATTTTCCAGAATTTAGAGGGATTATTTATGTTGGATTGCAAGGTTGAGCTAAAGTAGTCTGTTTTAGCCAAACAAGTGACTTTTGTGCACTTGCTGCAAAGATAATGATTGATATATATATATATATATATATATATATATATATATATAGTGTGCAAGGTCGCGCCACAATAGTTAGGTTCAGTTGTCACTTCTATGTTAAACTCAAACTTTTGCGTGTTAATAACTTTGGACCCGTTCAATGGATTTGCCTGAAAGGTGGTATACATGGTGGGGTGTGATAGATCTCTTGATCTGCCAAATTGCATTTTGGTTGATCTTTGCGTACGAAAACACTGAATAATGCAAAAATATCAATTTTTGGAGGCAGCTTTTTGGATTTTGGACATGGCCCTGCACGGCTGTTGCATGGCATGCCACTCTGTGAGGTGGCTTATTTGAAAGAGTTTTGGTGTCTGAACATGCCACTTTTAGTTTGGTGAAAAAATATTAAGGCATTCAAAAGTTATGCCACTTTTAAGTTCCCATTATAAGTCAATGGGAAAATTTATATATGTTTTGTGAACAAAGAATGGGGCTCTGGCCATTTCGTCCTGCCTGGCGATCAAAGAATTTGCAGTATCTTGGTTTAAGAATCTTTGTCCCTGAAAATTTTAAAAATTGTTTGATTGTGAGGTCCGCCATCTTGTTTTTAAATTTCCTTCGGACTAACACAAATATCTCAGCTCAGGGCTCACTTCTTAAGTAAAACTTGAATGGGTTTTACTCAGGGGACTCCTATCTATTGAGCCATTCCTTTGGTTTCATCCAAATGGGTCCAAAAATATAGTTATGAGCATTTAAAATCTTAATTCATGGCTCACTAGAGATCTTTGATTGTGAGCCTGCAAATTCCTTGATCACAAGATTCTTTGATCGTGATCGTGCATCGCAAGTGAGGGGCGAGATGGCCAGATTTGAAAATCTATTTTCTCAGCCCAGGGGTGCCCTAGGAAGTTAAATGAGGGTGGGTTTTGCTCAGGGGGCTTCGTTCTGCCTGATCTGAATAAAATAAATCTTGTTTTCAATATCGATGGTAGTCTAGCGGCCTCCCTGATCTGTATAAAAAAAGAATGTTCTGCATTTTCCCGGTAAGAAATAATGTCCGTTTTCCTGGTAGTCTAGTGGCCCCACCAATGTGTATTTAATAAATAATGCTTTGTGTTTCCCTGGTAGTCTAGCAGTCCCACTAAGCTGTATAAAATTAATATTGTTGTCCATATCCCTGGTAGTGTAGTGGCCCTCCCCCGATCATCATAAAATACATTACAATCTCCAATTCCCTGGTAGTCTAGTGGCCCCCCTAATGTGTATTTGATAAATAATGCTTTGTATATCCCTGGTAGTCTAGTAGCCCCCCCCAATCTGTATAAAATTAATATTGTTGTCCATATCCCTGGTAGTCTAGCGGCCTCCCAGAGCATCATAAAATACATTGCGATCTCCATTCCTGTAGTCTAGAGGCCCCCACTCAGCGCGTGCCAGCACGCACCCCCACCCTTTCTGTTACATTGGAGTATTGTTTCACTCCTCTCACTCCTCCACGGCTAACATTGATTTCTTGTGTATTAGCAAGCATGCAAAGTGGCATTCAGAAATTATTTGAGTGCCCTTTGCATTAGTGCTGCTAATACACACTGTTGGCAGCTGGCTGTGGAGGTGAGAGGTGGGCTGTGCCAGTCGCTGGCTGGGGCAGAGTGGGGGTAGTGCAGTTTAGTGGCTCGGGGTGCCCTAGGATGTCAAATGAGGGTGAGTTTTGCTCATGGGGCTTCGATCAGTAGAACCATGGCAGTAGTTTATTACAATTACTTAAATTTTTTGATTTATAGCATTTTGTATTCTTTGTTCATGAGCCTGCAAATTCTTTGATCGCGAGCCTGCAAATTCTTTGATCATGAAATTCTTTGATCACTACCTTTGACCGCGAGGGGGGGCTAGATTTTTTATAATAGAATAGATTGGGACATTTTACCAATCTTTATTTATTTATTTATTTAAACATCAGTTTAACAACCTTTGAGCCAGAGGCTCATTTACAAAGGTACCTCATCACATAGAGGACAAACAGACATTAGAACAATAAACAACAGTTAATACAGAGTAAGGCAAGTTCAAGATACATATGTTTAAGGTGAGGACCGTAGGGTAAGGTTAGATGGAGAGGGATGGGGAGAAAAGAAGAGAGGTAGGGAGGAAGTTCAGGGGAGAAGAGAGGCAGGAGAGGGGGGGTGGGAGTGCTGCTCAGCGAGCATTGTCAAGTCTATTTTTTTTTTAAAGTCTTATCTTTTAAAGTCTAATCACCCCACTTCTACTTCTCAGCAGCAACACCTGCGTGAAATGAGCAGGTGGTTTCTGAGGCTGGGTTTAAAGCTTGCTAGTGTGGGAGAGTCAGAGATACTGGTAGGGAGTGAGTTATAGCAGGTAGGGGCTCTGTAGGGGAATGCCCTTTGGCCTTGTGGAGGTCCTCAGCCCTTGGTATGAACAGGGATGTTTTGGACGAAGCAGCGGTGTTCACCGCTATGCAGAACGGCCAATAGAGCTAGTTAGACCAGTTGGAGATAGGCCATGCAGTGCTTTAAAGGTGAGCAGGCAGGTTTGATACAAGAGCCTCATCCAGGTTGAGTAGGGTAGACAATGCATACAGCTGACATGTATGCGTTTGTCTAGGTGCACCAGTGATAAGTCTGCAGGCTTTGTTAAGTGTAAGGCGGACCTTGCTGAGTGCTGTCTGATCAGCTGATCCATAGACTGGGAGGCCATAGTCGATGAGGGATAAAACAGAGGAGGTGACAGCCAGGTGGAGGGCATCCGCAGGGAGACATTTTTTGTGCCGGAAGAGAATGCCCAGCCGCCGGTTTGCAGCAGTGTTCAAGGCGGCGATATGGTCATGAAAGGAGAGGGCTGGGTCAAAGACAATTCCCAGGTATTTATAGGACTGCACAGGTTCAATGGGCATTTTGAGGGTGGAAAGAACAGTGAGGGGAAATTTGCTGTGCTTGTATTGGGGGTGGGAGAAGAGCATCGTTTTTGTTTTCTTTGTGTTGATAATGAGTCGATGCTCAGAGAACCAGGTTTCGGCGGAATCAAAAGCAAGTTGGAGAGCGCTTTGGAGCCACGTAGGGCTACTATCAGCGGCAAGGAGTACAGCATCATCAGCATAAAGCAGGATCTTGCCCTTGCAGGCACTAGGTAGCGAGTTGAGGAAAAGGGAGAAGAGTAAAGGTCCAAGAATAGACCCCTGAGGGACTCCAGAGCGAATAGGGAAGGCACTAGAGAGGTTGCCACTAACTTTCACACATTGGGAGCGAGTTGAGAGATAGCTGGCGCACCAGGAGACTGGTCCAGTGGCAAAGCCTAAGTGGTCCAGGGTAGTTTACAAGAGTGGGTGCGATACGGTATCAAACGCTTTAGACAGGTCAATGAATACCCCTCCAGCCAGGGCACCAGTGTCCAAGGAGGTGTGGAGGAAGTTGGTAAACTCCAGGAGAGCTGTATTGGTACTATGACCAGCTCTGAACCCATGTTGCTCAGGGCAAAGAACACTGTACTTTGAAAGGTAGTCGGAGACTTGGGTGGCAACAATTTTCTCAAGAGCTTTAGGGGGGGGAGGATTGAGATGGGTCTGTAATTACCAGGCAGAGTCCTGTCACCACCTTTGTAGACAGGAGTAACCATAGCAACCCTCCAGACAGTAGGGAATTGCCCAAGGCAGAGGGATTTGTTAAAGATGCTTGTGATAGGGGTGAGGACCTGATCCAGGACCTGACGCAGGAGGCAGGGGTCAAGGGAATCATTACCTATGGCGTTACCTTTAAGGGCCTTAAGGAGATATGGTCTAGTTTCTTGTAGGGTTACACAACGCAGGTGGAACAAGGGGTGTGTGATGGGAGGGGTGGAACTAGGGGGCGGAGGACTGAAGAAATTACTAGGGAGTATTGAGCTAAGGTCGGTAAAGGAGTTATTGAGGTGGGTGGCAATGAGGGTAGGGTCAGTGGAGACAGTACCATTGATGTTAAGAAGCATGGGAGACGGGGACTGGGAGTGGCCATTCAGCTGCTTGACATTGTCCCAGAAAGACCTAGGGTTCCCCCAAGAGGAGGCGAAGGAGGCTTGGTAATAATCCACCTTAGCTTTATGGATAGCCCAGGTGCATTGGTTTCTAGCTGCAGCATAGGTCTGCCTGTCAGATGGTCGGCCAGAGGCAATGGCAAGGTGCCACAGATTATCCCGCTGCTTAAAGAGCTGCCTCAGTGCAGGGGTGAGCCAAGGAGCATATCTTACTTTGGACCTGTGGGCAGTTATAGGAGCGAAGATGTCACAGGCAAAGTTGAAAGTGTTGATAAAGAAGGACAGGGCCATGTCAACGTTAGTTGCATTTATTAGTGGGGACCAGTCTGTGTGAGCAAGGTAATTCTTTAGGTCATTCAAACCCCCGGGTCTAAGCCGCCTTCGATAGGTGGTTTTGACTGAGGGAGTGGGCAGAGAGGTTACCCAGTTGAAGAGAATAGGAGAGTGGTCACTAAGAGAGTCAGGTAGGATTTGGATATTGTGGACCCGCCTTGGTCTGTTTGTAAGGACCACATCCAGGAGAGTGCTAGTGCTCCATCTGGGGTTGATTCTAGTGGGCTGGGAGACTAGTTGGGTTATATCAATTGCAGCAAAGGCTTCACGGGCGGAGGAGGCTGAAGGGCAAAGCCAGTTAACATTCAGGTCACCCACCAGAATTTGGTCCGAGGGGTTGGGTAGGGAGGTAATGTAGTCAATCAGTGTGTCCAGTGCCCGAGACTGGTTTTTTGGGAGGTATGTAGGCTGTAGTAAGGAAGATAGGCCCTCTAGAGGGGTCAGGAGATAGTTTGATTGTTAGTGCCTGGGCATGGTGGTCAAGGTCAGGGGGAGGGAGGGCTAGACCAGTGAGTGGGTCCTTTAGGTAGATGGCACAGCCTCCCCCCCTCCTACCTTCCTGGTCCAGCCGGTAGATAGTGTAGCCAGGGAGAGAGACCAGGGAGTTAGGGGTGGAGTCAGACAGCCAGGTTTCAACCAAGGCAACCACATCAGGTTTATGGACCAGCATCCAGCAGTGTAGTGAGTCCAGTTTTTTCAGGAGGCTACAGATGTTCATGGATGCAATACGAAGTCCAGTGGATTTCGAGGAAGGTCTAGTGTTGCCGGGCCCAGGATTGGGATGAATGTTGCCAGACAGAAGTAGGAGAAGGAGGAGGGGCTATTCTTCAAAGAAAGCTGCAGTATGAGGGTTTATGACGACTGAGGTAGGGGGGATATGAGGATGTAGGGGTGCAGGGGATAGGAAGCGTAGTGCAGACAGGATAAGCAAACACAATGAGATGCAGAAGGGGGCATGGGGAGTGAGTGAGGGGGTGACCACACAAACGGTGGTAGGTAGGTGGCCAGGAAGGGTGCGTGAAAGATGCAGGGGGTGGTGTGGCAGGGTGGGATGTGGGGTGGGTTGCAGGCAAATCTCTGGGGGCAAAGTAACCACTCAACAACGGGGGTGTACCACTTGGTGAGTTAACTAAGATTAGGAGTAGAAGAAGGTGGGGAAGGGGAGTGAGACATAGGGTGACAGACATGCCTGACGGTAGTAGTGTCATGTTGTCTAAAATTCTAAATTTTTTTTTTTTTAGAACACAGCTTACACTGTTGGGGATGGTAGCTGGAGGGAGGAAGATGAGGGATGTACCCTATATAGGACTGGGGGTGTGGTACAGCAGTAGGATTGCAAGGAGGGAGACAGTGCCCACTGGTGGCCAGCAGGTATAACCTGCTAATGGGAAAGAGGGGACATAGGTTCACAGCGCCAAACAGGATGTGACAGCACAGGAAGTGACATGCCAACCCGAGGCAATAAAATGCAGCGGCCCCTGGGTGGGAGGGTGGCTGGGCGGGCGGGAGCGGCCAGCGAGGCGTCGCCGGGCTAGCACCCACAGCAGGCAGCCCTCCGAACAATCAGTTGACTGTGGGCAAGAGTCCTTGTTGTACAGCCGAAAACGCCCACAGTCGATCTACGGCAGGAGTACAAGGTGGAGATGCCGTTACCTGCAAAATCAGCGAGGCTCCAGGTGGGAGCTAAGATCCTCGCCCTCGCCGCGTCGGCAGCGTTATGTGCGTGGGGGGTCCGCCTGAAAGGGTAGCAAGCAGGGAGATAATTAGTATGCAGCGGAAGATTTAAAAAGATGAACCTTTGGCTACACACTGCCCATGCGAAGATACAGAGTTACACCACTTATTCTACACTATTAGCACCACAAATAAAATCAGCCTAATATTAATCTGCTTACTGGTTTCCTTTAGTTTACATTCAGAACAACACAGGCGGGTGAAAAGCGCTACTCTGCACTAACAATGCAAGCCTATCCTACTGCTTTCTGTCCTTTTATGCACCCAGATTTTTATCTCACCAACACAGATTTTCAACAAGCAGTTGAAAACAATAGTCCACTTCCACATATGGGCATATTACATTCAATAGTCCACCATGATGATTAGCCCGAGTACCCGACCACCCTCTCAGGTAGCACTCCACAGCAGGCAGCCCTCCGGAACAATCAGTTGACTGTGGGCAAGAGTCCTTTGTTGTACAGCCGAAAAATGCCCACAGTCGACTACGGCAGGAGTACAAGGTGGAGATGCCGTTACCTGCAAAATCAGCGAGGCTCCAGGTGGGAGCTAAGATCCTCTGTCCCTGCCGCGGTCAGCAGCGTTATGTGCGTGGGGGGGGTCCATCTGCAAAATCAGCGAGGCTCCAGGTGGGAGCTAAGATCCTCCGTCCCTGCCGCGGTCGGCAGCGTTATGTGCGTGGGGGGGGTCCGTCTGCAAAATCAGCGAGGCTCCAGGTGGGAGCTAAGATCCTCGTCCCTCGCCGTGGTCGGCAGCGTTATGTGCGTGGGGGTCCATCTGCAAAATCAGCGAGGCTCCAGGTGGGAGCTAAGATCTCTGTCCCTGCCGCGGTCGGCAGCGTATGCGTGCGGGGGGTCCGTCTGCAAATCAGCGAGGCTCCAGGTGGGAGCTAAGATCCTCTGTCCCTGCCGTGGTCGGCAGCGTTATGTGCGTGGGGGGGAGTCCGTCTGCAAAATCAGCGAGGCTCCAGGTGGGAGCTAAGATCCTCCGTCCCTGCCGCGGTCACTGAATATCTCGGAAATGGTTTGGTCTTTTTACTTGAAATTTGGAGGGTGTTTATGGCATGTTCTGCAGGTGTGAATTATGGAGTTTATGTGGTGGAGATTTTATTTGTGGAGATATTGTGCGCTGAGCTTTACGTGTTGCGGACAGTGTTTTGGATTGTGCTGATGGCTTGAAATTGATAGGGTGCCTAGCTTTAGTGTCACGGATGTAGTTTTCAGCCATTGTGTGTGTTAAATGTCAACAGGTGCAGAACTGTGCCACTCTGATGAAAGGAAATTTCAAATTTTGACATGTTATATCTCAGACATGGTTTGGTCTTTTTACTTGAAATTTAGAGGGTGTTAAAGGCATGTCCTGTAGATGTTAATAGCAGTAATTATGTGTCAGACAATACATTTTTTGTGGAGATATTGTGTGGCACAGTTTACATTTTGTGGACAGCGTTTTCTATTGTTATACTAGATTAACATTTGTTAGGTGGCTGGCCTTGCTGTTGTCAATGTACTTTTTAGTCATTGGGTGTGTAATGTGGCCAGACACTTACAAGTTGGTGGGCTGGCCCTGCATTCCTGCCAACTTGTGCAACTTTCTACTTTTCTATTCTTTCTTAAAAAGTAAGGAAATTCAATACAAAAAACTTCATCAATGCATCAGTTAGGGTTCTTCTACAGCTACAAAAGTGAGGAAATTCACCATTAGGGTTCCCACCCATTGAACCCCACCCAGCCCCCACCAACAGGCATCGGGGTGTGCATTGAGGTCATCGGCCCTAACTCTCACCCCATTCTTCTACACTGCACCACTTCAGCTTGTTTACAGATGGGATGGGGTAATAGTTAAGGCCGATGACCCCAACACACACCCCGATACCTGTTGATGGGGGTGGGGTTCAATGGGTTTGAACCCCTAATGGTGAATTTCCTCACTTTTGTCACTGTAGAAGAAACCTAACTGATGTATTTATGAAGTTTTTTGCACAGAATATATATATATATATATATATATATATATATATATATATCACAGTAGCACCCTATAGTTTGGTTTGTACTGGCAGTATATACAGTATACTGTATATGAAATGTTTTATGTATGAATACAAAATAAAAGGACAAGACAAC